>JAPVLO010000003.1:6637500-16532500 GCA_027257055.1 Cephalopachus bancanus | reverse complement strand
AGGGAGACCCCAGTTCTAAGTACACACACACACACACACACACACACACACACACACACACACACACAGTTTGCAAGCCTGCTAGTTGCCTTCCAAAAGCAGCCTCTGGGAAAAGAACTGCTATATATTAGTTCTTGTCAGGAGTGTGGTAGCCAAACAATGGATTTTTCCAGGAGCGTCCCGGGATATTTAGTATCCAGCCTCCCTGCCTCCCTTCTCCTTCTGGCCTTACAGCCAGATGGGAACCAACAGGACAAACCCCAAACTTCACATTAGAAGGTGACACTGAGCAGGCAGCCAGTGTTCAGAATGAAACCCTTCTATTTTCCTGCCCTTCCCCACCCCACACTCCTGGTTCCCCACGGCACTCAGGGCTCTCCTAGAATCCCATCCACTTATGTCTCAGGAATTAGGGGATGGGGCTTCTAAGGGAACTTTCCTGTAAATCTGATCATATATGTTTGCCAGGACCAAAATTGATTTGGAATGTCTTATATGTTAGTGCCTGTCTGATAAAATAAACATAAAAAGAGACATGTGAATTTTTTTGTTGAATGTTTAAACATTACTATTTTAACCTGTGTACTAGTTTAAGTGTACAATTCAGTATTAGGTATATTCACATTGTTGTGCAAGTATCACCATCATCCATCCACAGAACATTTTTCATCTTGCAAAATGGAAACTCTATACCCATTAAACATTAATTCCCATTCTCTTTTCCCCTCAGTCCCTGGCAACCACCACTCTACTCTTTGTCTCTGAGTTTGACTAAGTACCTCATACAAGTGGGATAATACAGTCTTTTTGTCACTGGTTTCTTTTACTTAGCATAATGTCTTCAAGGTTGTAGCATGTGTCAGAATTTCCTTCCTTTTTTTTTTGGTATTTTTAGAGACAGGGTCTCACTCTGTCACCCAGGCTAAAGTGCAGTGGCATGATCATAGCTCACTACAACTTTGAATTCCTGGGTTCAAGTGATCCTCCCACTTCAGCCTCCCGAGCAGCTGGCACTACAGGCGTGCATGCACCACCACGCCCAGTTAAATATTTTCCTTCCTTTATAAGGCTGAATATGTTCACGTGTGTGTGTGTGTGTGTGTGTGTGTGTGTGTGTATGTGTGTGTATCCATAAAATTTTGCTTACTCATTCATCTGTCAATGAACACTAGAATTGCTTCTACCTTTTGGTTATTGTGATTAATGCTGTTATGAACATGTTCAAATATCTCTCTGTTGTCCCTGGATATTTTGATTGCATAGCAAGAAACATTAAGACAGACCTCAATATTTCTTAACCTTTGATGATGGGAGACAGAAACAAACTAGCAATTCTAGAACTTATCAGACACTTCCTTCCTGTGTCTTTAAAGATAGAAAAATAGTTTTGTTGTGAAAGGGATTTCTTTAGGTGGCTCTCTTGATCGTACATAGTTTTTCGAGGTCTTTTAAGATCACTTCAGATGTTGGTCAGTAATCTCAATATTTTAGGTGTGATTTAGGTATTTTATTTAACCATATGAAGACCCTGTGATGAATAAATTAGTATAAAATAGATTTTTTTTAAGAGAGAGAGACTTTTAAGGGTATAAGATGCCATCTTAAAGCCAAAAGTCAAAATTATAGATGGCTTAGAAGAAAGAGCTTCCTCCAAATTCTCTTTTAGAAAATGCTGGTGTATTGGCCATGCCCTCTTAAAAGAGGAACCTTTTTATAAAGCCAGATATTTTCTCAGCAATAAACCCATTGTTCCAAATTTAACACTAGTTCAATATTCTGTTTTACTTCTTGTGACACATACTAATGGATAAGGAGATAACTTTTCATTCTATGATAAAATGAACTCACCATTGAATAAGAAGTAATTTTTTTTTACAAAAAATGTGTTTGAAATTTTAAAAAGAATCAATAAAAAGAATTGATGAGAGTCACATACTCTAATGTAGAAAACAGTAGATTATGCTAAAATGTAATTTTCAAAAAGTTAAAAACATGACTCATGCAAATATAAAAGGAAAATCTATCTTAGATTCTATTTAAGTAATTAATTAATGAGATCTCAGTGAGATGTAGACTTCAAAGGAGAACTAGTAAGATATTAAGGTTCAAAGAAAAATTTGACACCAGCAATGATGACATAAATTTTCTAAGAGCTGCCAAACTGATTAACTAGCTAGTATCATATAGGACAAAATACAATTATTGGATTTATCTTATTTTTTATCTGGCATAAAGGAATTGATCACATTTGTGTCTACTGAAAACCATTCATTTTCATAACTGTGAACAACAATCTTTTGCATTATCATCAATTTTCTTCAAATTAACCTCTACTCCTAGAGTGTTATAAAATAATCATTAATAATCAACAGGAAGTCTATCGAAGGTGCACAACACTACAGATTCTGATAATCCCCTGAAAGTCTACTGGACAGCACCCAGGACCCCACTGAAAGGATACCCAGTCATTTCTTTTGTCCATTTCCAAGTTTTGAAAAAATTCCCTCTACATCACCAATTAAAAAAAAATTTATGTCTATGTATACATATATCGGGGTGCCAAAAAATGTATATACATTTTAAGTGATGTTATATATATATTATTTTTCAAAGTTGAATTGAATTATGGTAGCGATTTATAGTATGATGTTAACACAAAGGATGGCATCAGTCAAACGAATGCTAGTATCATCATATGACAGGCAAGTATATATTGAGTATTACAGTTTAATTGTGTATACAGTTTTTGGGCACCCTCTGTATATTTAAATTTATTTATTTTGTAGGGATGCTTGGTGAGGAGGGAGATAGGTTGGTTAAAAATGTCTTAAATGAATGGCATATTTGTTGAAACTGTGACATAATTTCAAAGTTCAGGGACAGCTAGGCTTAAACAATGTGTCTAAATAAGAGATTCCAGTACCCAAGTGCCTATCTACTGCTTCCCAAAGCAGACCCCTGACTTTGCTGAACAAAAATAATGTGCAAGAAAACCTGCTATAAAAGAGCCTAGGAAGATAAGGTTTTTGTTTTTTAGAGATGGGCTCTCACTCTCACTTTGTTGTCTAGGCTGGCCTCTCACTCCTGGGCTCAAGGGTTCTTCCTGCCTCAGCCTCCTGAGTGCGCCCGACCACGCCCAGCTGTAAATTGATTTTTGACTACTTTTTAAGACTGCACAACAAGTTTAGCCTTTATATGGGTGTGTTCGCATGTGGTTAGATTTAGGGCAGGCTCATGGCAGAGGGAGAAAGCAAGTGAGGATATGGGGTGAAGGATATGGGCTACCTAAGAGTAGCCCCCCTCACAAGCTCAAAGTCTTCCCACTGGATCTTCATTTCCTTCCTTCTCTCGCCTTTCTACTAGTCACAAAATCCAGTGGCTTCTGCCCCTAAGCACCACCCTCATTTTCCACTCCTCCTCATACCCATTTGTCAATGCCCTGCTCCAGGCCACTTCTTCTATTGCCTAACTCCTGCCAACTCCAGGGTGGACACCTGCCTTCCACACCCCAATCCCAATTCTCATCGCACAGACAGCCTTTCCTGAAGTCACTCCCGGCTTAAAAGCTTGTCACGGCTGCTTGGCAACCTCCTTCACGTGGCTTAGGAGGGCTTATTTACCTCTGTAGCTCAAGGCCTCTCTCCAACCACCTGCTTCCACCCCTCCCCATTTCTAGAGCACACTCTCCAGTCTCCACGCGCCTGGATTCCTCCCCCACGTTGTTTCTATTCTCCCAAGTGTAGGGCATTTGTTCGGAGGGAGGCCACAAGTTTTGTGCCTCTTGTCACAATGACCGCAGCTTCCTGTTGGGTGTGTTGTAATCAGAGGAGCCATTCCTCAGGCCTATCCCTCTCCACCTCGGAGTCCTCATCCTTCAGGTCTGGGTTTCCTCTCTCCCTGGCGTCCCAAGCCGGGTGTCCTCGGAGCAGCGGGGACTCCTACCAGCCAGCTCCTTCCCTTTTCTCACAGCTCCTTCTTACGGTCCTGCCCCCGGTCCAGTGCATCGCCCCTGGGTGGCCTGGGCCCGCGGCTCCCCGCCCCCTCACCTGGGCCTCGGGGCTGCAGCCACCTCCTCCGGCGCTCTTTCCCGCCCTCGAAGAATCCCGCCCCTAGTGCCCCCCACGCCTCTTCCTTTGCCTCCCCGGGTGCCCCCCTGAGCCCCAGACCGGCGTGGAGACCCGTGCGTTACACACGCACGGCGACATTTCCTGCCCAGCACAGCCCGGGTGTCTCCCTTCAGCTGTGTCATTGTCCGATGAATGTCTGTCCCCCGCCCCCCCTTTCGGAATGTCAGCGGCGACGGGCCGGGCTGGGTCTCCGCGCTCGCTGCGCACCGGTCACGCAGCAGGGACACGGAGGAGTGAATGAGCGGAGCGAGTGAATGAGTGAATGCGTGAGCGGAGCGAGTGAATGAATGCATGAGCGTCCTCCCCGCGCTGCGCCCGGCCGGGAGGAAGCGCCGGAGCCCCGCGGCCCCCGGGGACCCCGCGCGCCCTCCGCTCCGCAGCGCGGCGCCGGAAGCGGCCGGGCCGGCCCCCTCCCCGCGCGCCCGCCGCCTTATCTCGGCGCCCCGGCGGCCGCAGGAGGAGCCGCGGGCGCGCGGGGAGGGACGCGGCGTCGCCATGGGCCGGGGGCCCCGGGGCGCGCGCCGCCCGCCGCGCCGCCTGCTGCCGCTCCTGCTGCTGCTCGGCCTGGCCCGCGACGCGGCCGGAGCGCCGGGCGCCGACGGTGAGTGCCCGCGAGGACGCCGGGCGCGCCCGGGCCGAGTCCCCGCCCCGGGGCCGGGTCGGCCGTTTGGGATCGGGAGGCGGAGCTCGAAGACGCAGCGGGTCCCCGGGCCCCCGGGGGGACCCTCGTCTCGAGGCGGCCTGGCCCGCGTCCCCCGGCACCTGCCGCCGCCCGCGAGACGCGTGGTGAGGTGGGGGCTGGGCCGAGCGCCCGCGTGGAAGGGCGGGGAAGGGCGTGCCCGGGTTCCGCCAGGCTTCCGGCAGTGCGGGGGCTTTTGTGCGACTCATTTTGACCTGAAGCGGTTTCTTCCAGCTTTTAATTTTGTCGGTCGGATGAAGAACCAGGTGCTAACTCTGGTGGAGACACCGTATAAGGGAGTTTGCAGGAATAAAGAGCTCATTTGTGCACTCATTCATTCCACAGATGGGCCTTCAATGGCTTCCCTGTGCTGGGTGAGAGAGGGCAGTGCTGGCCCTCCATGACTTAATGGTCTGGAGGAGACAGGTGATACCTTTCCAAGCAATTGAGGTAGTTGTTGGTGTTTTTTCCTACTTTGCCAAACACAATGTTGAGTTTGGTAAGGATCACACATAGGATTCTGACACGTAGGGGAGGTGACAAAGAACGAGAGAGAGAGAACGGAATCCCTAAGTGCTCCTCGAAGGTGTGGCGGTCAGAGGAGGGAAAGATTACTTCTAGCTGGGAATCGAGTGGTGTCATGGGTGAGGTGACCCCTGAGCTGAGCCATCAAGGACTGGCAATATTTGGATGTGGGAAAAATGTGGGAAAGGCATCCCAGCTTGTAGTAGAAGGCACTGTCAACTCTCCACAAGTGTGTGTGGAATGAATGAGTTCTTTCGGACAGAGGGGACAACGCGAGGAAGCTCATGGAGGCACCAAAGTTCTGATGGATAGAACGAGGTGTTTGGTCTTATTCGTTCTGGGATGGGGGAAGCTTCTGGAAGCCATTATAGGTTTTTGAACAGGGAATGCCATGAAAAGTGGATCTAAGGAACTCTTCCCACCCCCAGCCCCAGCCTCCTTGAAAACCAGACATTCATCCTGAAGTGGAAGGGAATTGCCATGTGAGGAGATATGGGAGGACTTTATGGCTCGGATTCCTGTCCCTCAAATTCTTTTGCCTTGGGACTTTTGCCATCATGAGTGGGTGTTTCTCTTGATGGCTCAACCTTCTGGAGTGGTCATTTTGGTAACATCAGGTGCTCTGGCTAGGCTTGTTTCCTTGACAGTGTGCATAAAAGTTTGTAGATGTTTGGAGTCTATTCCAGGACCTTCATGTGTAGACTTTCTAGCCCAGGACACCGTCCAAGTGGTCCTATTGAATTGCAAGGCTAAGATGGCAGAACATAGCTAGTAGCTACCTGAGGTCATCTGCAACTATTTAAAGACTGTGACTTTTATTTTGGGAAATAGAAGTCAGGGCTGCCTGGTTGAGCCTCCTCTCCTTATGTAAACATTCTCCCTTCATTTTCAAGTTTGGAGAATCTGGTTTTATGAAGGCCAGGTTTCCTGACAGTTGACAATGTAGAAAGACTGGATATTTACAACCCATGGAGGAAGTTGTTGTAACAGCCAGCCTAGAAGTTCTGAGGCCTGGGCCCACAGTAATGACAGCAGAAAAGGACTGAATGTATATGATAAGGAGGAAGTGGACTGGAAGGAAGTAATAACAGATGTGAAGGTACAAGGGAATAGAAGAAGAAAGGTGATACTAAGGTTTAGGGCTCAGGTCACTTGGCTATATGTTTCTACGGGAGGAGAAAAAAGACTTGGGAGGAAAGATGATTACTTGCTTTGGACATCTAGAATTTGAGGTGCTGTTATGGCTTTTGGGAGTTGAAATCAGGAGGGAGTTAGGGCTGTGGACAATAGATGCACACACGTATTGTAGACTTGATGGTCACTTGAAATCCTGAGGTTGACAAGATTAAGAGGACAAAGGACAGATTCTTGGGGAAGACCAAGTTTGGATGGTACATGAAAATAGAGGAGAAAGAAGATGCAGCCAGCGAGGAAGGAGGAAGACTGGGCTAGTGTAGCCAAGGAAACCAGGGGATAAGGGGCTGAGGGGTGGAGGTTGAGAAAAAGGCTTTGGATTTGGTGCCTCTGGTCGTGGTGACCTGGAGCTAGCAGAGAGAGCAATGAGGGTGAGAACCAGATATGAGAACTCTAGCATGAGAGCAATGACCTTGGCTACAGAGTAGGAGTATATATTCTTCAAGGAAGTTAAAAGGAAAATAAAGGCCGCATCCAGTCGGGCTGGCCAGGTGAGTGCAAGGTTTTTGGGGGGAGTAGCAGACTCAAGCATGTTTTAAATTGAGGGGTGTTCTTCAGTAGAGAGAGAAACATTGAAAAAGCAAAAATAAATGAGATATTTAATGGATGGAGCAGGTCAAAAATTACTGTTGGGCTTCACGTGGGATAGGTTAGTCTCCGAAAGGGAAGGGAAGGAGAAGAATGGAGAACTGTGCTCCCCTTCTCTCATAGCTTTCTGCTTGGTGAGTGCTATTCGTCTTTCAAAACCAGCCCAATTGTCTCCACTCCTCCTAGGAAGCCTGTTAGAACTGTCCACTTTTCTTTGCAGCACCAGTGACATCATGTCCACACCTTGGTTATACTCTTATACATTATTGCAGTGTGGTTTGTGTGGGGTTTTTTGGTTTGTTTTTTTCTTTAGTTGGGGTCTCACTTTGTTGTCCAGGCTGGAGTGCAGTGGCACAATCGTGACTCACTCCATCCTCAAACTCTTGGGCTCAAGCGATCCTTCCTCCTCAGTTTCCTAAGTAGCTAGGACTAAGTAGACAGGCATGTACCGCCATGCCGGTCTAATTTTTAAAAAAATTTTTTGTAGAGATGAGGGCTTGCTATGTTGCCTAGGCTGGTCTTGAATTCCTGGACTCAAGCAATCCTCTGGCCTCAGCCTCCTTCCAAAGATTACAGGTGTGAGCCACCATGTCCCGCCCAATGTGATTTTTGTTTGTTTGATTGTTTTTGAGATGGAGTCTCACTCTGTCACCCAGGCTGGAGCGCAGTGGCATGCTCATGACCACTGCAGCTTCAACCTGCTGGGCTCAAACGATCCTTCCGCCTTGATCTTCCTAGTAGCTGGAACCACAGGCACGTGCCACCATGTCCGGCTAATTTTTTTGATTTATTGTAGAGATAAAGTCTTGCCCAGTTGTCCAGACTGGTCTTGAACCCCTAGGCTCAGGCAATCCTCTCACCTCTGCCTCCCGAAGTGTTAGGATTACCTGCATGAGCCACTATACCCTGCCTAATGTGATTGTTTAATAAACTAAGAGCTCCTGTGGGTAGGGATTGTGGCTTGTATTAGGAATCTGGTGTGGAAATAAATGAAGATCCCATGAGAACAAGCAAAGGCTATTCATGCAGGACTTGCTGTAGCAGGGGAGTCAGCCACCATTATTCACAGAGTTTTGCCTTGGCAGAAACTCAAAGGCAGGCAAGGCGTGGGGCATGGGGGATGGGAAAGCTTTATAGTGGAAAAAGGGGAAGGGCTTCAGGTGCACCCAGTCTGGGGAAACTGGAGGCAGGCTTACCAGCCTCTGGCATCCTTTGTGATCGGTGAGGAGGGCACATCTAGCTTTCTCTGGTTGGTCCTACATTGGAAGTGGGGGCAAAAATTAGGGAAACTAGACGTTATTGATTAACGCCTGACCATCTGGGGCCGATTGGTGCAGAGTTCCTGAACTGATTACTGCAGATTGTGGGTTGGAGTTCTGTTTTCACGTGTGCTCTGGTCACTGTCCATCTGTATATCCAGTCTCTCACTAGCAACATGAGCTAACTTACATGAATTGGCATCAAAGATGTTTTGGGGAGGAGAGCTAGTCAGAGAGGTGTAAGGAAAGTTGGTAGAGCAGGAGGCTGTGGTGGCTGGGTGGGGTGCTGGGCCCAAGGGAGAGGAATGGGTAAGGAGGGGTGGAACCAGTCAGTCCTGTTTTAAAACCTTTCTCTAGCATTCGTTGTGCAAGTCTGGGAGTGGCTGTGGGACTTGTTGGTTCAGGCCTGACTGGAGTTTGGGAAGGCCTGAGAAAGAAAGGACAAGCAGGGGCCTTGGGACTCAAGGGGCAGCAGGTGGAGAGGGGCGAAAGCTGTTTTTACTGTATACATACAACTGACTTCCCTCATCATGCATTTCCTAGGCTTAGTCTCCCCTCTGTCTTCATGAATCACAGCAGCACATTCTTTTTTTTAGAGCACGGAAGAGGAGGAGAGAGGAGAAATGGGGAGAGTGGCTTGTTCTGAAGTGACTTAAAGTTGCTTAACATAAGGGAGCAGGATTAGAGCTGATGAAGATCCCCACCAAGGCCTGTTTTCTATCTCCAAGGACTTGGCCCTGGGCATATCCTTAGGCCCCTAAAAGGTGATCCTAGATCTCTGCAGCTCAAAGTAGCAAGGAGTCTGTTGGCCTCAGCTTGGCAGAGGAGAGAAGGGGAATGAACGGCCCAGATTTTGAAAAGGGTACAGCCTGCTTGAGAATGAGTCGGGTGTGAGACAGCGTGTGGAAAGAATTGGCAGGGGTTAAGTGGGTAACTGCTGGACGTGAACCTTAGAGTGTGGCCTAAATTAACGGCTGCTTAATTTAAGACTCAGCGTTGAGATTGGGTTATTCAGTGTGGGTTGGTTTCTAGTCTGGAGGCCAGGTGTGGAGGCCTCACTGCCAGTTGATCTTGGTCACAAGAAAGTGAACTGAAGAAAGTCCTGTGAACCATTTTACACAAGGAAAGGTTAGGGGTTCTTGATGGGGAATATCAGTCCTAGGCTTAGGTGGGTATGGGAAATATATGATGGTTCAAATTGCCCTGCTAGGATTATGTTGCTGGAGAGAGTAGATTACTTTCTGTCTTGGGGAATGTTAAAATAGAAGATGTGTTTTTGTTTCTGTTTCTGTTTTTTTTCTGTCAAGAATGTTGGAAAGGAGAGAATATAAGGTTTCTCAGGTTCCTTCCATCTCTGATGCAGTCTCTTAAGAGCAATGCAACCGGACTCGGTGGCTCACACCTGTAATCCCAGCACTTTGGGAGGCAGAGGTAAGAGGATTGCCTAAGCCCAAGGGTTTGAGAACAACTGGGCGACATGGTGAGACCTCATCTCTATAATAAATTAAAAAATTAGCTGGGCGTGGTGGTGCACACCTGCAGTTACAGCTACTTGGAAGACTGAGGTGGAAGGATCGCCTGAGCCCACTAGGTTGAGGCTGCAGTGGCTGTGAGTGTGCTACTGCACACCAGCCTGGGCAAGAGTGAGACTCCGCCTCAAAAAAAAAAAAAAAGAGCAATGCAATTTTATGTCATGTCAGAGATGACTTGGGAATGCTTTTTCTTCCCGAGTATTGGGCCCCTTGGCTTATTTCCTCAGGTCATTTAATCTGTCTCTACAAATTTGAGAGACAGCATTTCATGAAGGTTGTACAGTGGAATTGTTTATTCTCTGAATGACTGAGGATTAGGTTAAAACATATTCAAATTCAAGCACTGCCGTTGTGCTTTTTAACTGCTTTCTTCCCTTGACTGTGAACATCCCTTCATAGTTTTTTTTTGAGTTGGAGTCTCACTTAGTCGCCCAGACTGGAGTGCAGTGGCCACTCCTGGCCACCGCAACCTCGACCTGCTGGGCTCCAGTGATCCTTTCGCCTCAGCCTTCTCCAAGTAGCTGGAACTACAGGCGCGCGCTACCACACCCGGCTAATTTTTTTGATTTATTGTAGAGATGAGGTCTCGCCAAGTTGCCCAGGTAGGTCTCGAACCCGCAGGCAATTCATTCCCCTAGGCCCTCTTCATAGTTTTGTTAAAGTCCATCAGCTGTTGTCTCAAAAGTGCACTTAAGTTGTTGCTCTTCTACTGAAGTTAAGAGAGAGTAGGCCGGGCTCCTTGGTTCAGTCTGTAATCCCAGCACTTTGGGAGGCCGAGGTGAGTGGATTGCCTGAGCCCGTGGGTTTGAGACTAGCAACCTGGGCTGGTCTCCACAATAAATCAAAAATCAGCCGGGCATGATAGTACACACCTGTAGTTCTGGCTACTTGGAAGGCTGAGGTGGAAGGATCGCTGGAGCCCAGTGAGTTGACGCTGGGTTGGCTGTGAGCGTGCAACTGTACTCCAGCCTGGGCAACGGAGTGGGACTCCAACTCAAAAAAAAAAAAAAAAAAGAGTGAGAGTAGCCTGAGGCAGCTGGCAACCACCATCCCACCCTGAGCTACAGCTTTTTTTGGTTGCTGTGGAGAGGAGGGGTGGGTGAGCAGGGTTGAAAAGGTGAGGAAGCTGAACTTTCAACTTCTGAGTCAGGTATGACCAGAAGCTGGGAGGATGTTGGGAAGGCAGGGAGTGATTATGTAAATCCAGATATTATGGTTTCTAGAATATCAGCCCCATGAATGGCAGGCATCTGTCCACACAAAGACACTGCTTTGGATTTTTGTATCAGTGCTTTTCTCCATGATGCTTTCTATTAGTATAATTGGGAATTGGCTAGCTAACCATCTGTGTTGGGACCTTCATTTATTCACTAACAAAGAATTGCTGGGTGGTGGTTATAACAATGTCTAACATATTCTAATTGCTCTTTAATCATTTACTCTTTAATCCTCACAACAACGATATGAGGTAGGTTTGTTATTATCCGCGTTGTTGGGTGTGATTTTAGCTGGCTTAGTCACTGCAGAGCCAAGAAGGGAAATGAACCTAGGTTAGCAGCCTTTGCCAGGGGATACAATAATAGTAACCAAGAATACTTGTCAGGCATTTCCTCCTTCTAGATTTTGGACTCTTCAACATCCCTGTTTCTCTGCCAGTACTTCTAGGTGTCCCTGGGGCCTCCCGTTCTCTGTGTAGTTCCCTCAGTTACTACATGGCAACTGCCTCTCTACTTTCAGACACCAAGTCTGCTGATGATGGAGCTAAAACCATCCTTGATGTGGATGCCAAACTGACCCTTGACACAGCTGTCTTGCAGGTCATGGCAAAGACCTACTGACCTTTTTGTTGGCCTGGATAATTTCACTCCCTTGGGGTATTCTCTCTGATGCATGGGTCCCATAGCTATGCCATGTGTCTGTCTATCTTGGTGAAAGACTTCTTTCAACATCGCCTGCCTTCCTTACCCCCAGGATTCTGACCCAAGTCCTTGAGGTTGAGCTACACTTGTGGTGCCATTCATGGTGTGGTTCACCTGGGAGTGTCTTAGAAATGCAGATTCTTAGGCCTTGCCCCTCACCTACTGAATCAGAATCTCTGGAGATTCTGTGTTTTAACTCTCTTAGTTTGCACCAATTTGAGGGGTTTCCCTGGACACAGAACTTTTTGTACTGAAACCAGGATGAGTTGGTCACTCTATCTCCAGGTGATTCTTACCTGAGCTACAGGCTGTTGAATGATGGACTTTGTTGTGTTTTCAGAAGCAGTCCCCTTATTTGTCCTTGGACTGGGATTATGCTCCCTGCCTATTTCTTTAGGATAGGTTCTCCTCTTCCTCCCCCCAGTAGGCTACTTGTTCTCTCAAGCTGTTTGACTCCAGAGGGCTGCTCTGCAAAGCTCTGCAGAATGGGTAACCGTGGCTGAATAATAAACTTAAGCGTCTCCTTTCCCTGGAATCCGCTTTCTCTTCTGCAGGTGGTCTGAGAAGCCTTTGGTAGCCTGGAACCCATTTGTCTTTTTTTTTTTAATCTGTTTGGGGAACAAACATTTATTGAGCCAAATCTACTGCATGGCAGGTACTATCCTTGGAGTTCAATTATTCTTAATGTCGAGACTAGCTTGGGCAACATGGTGAGACCTTGTCTCTACAATAAATCAAAAAATTAGCCGGTATGATAGTGCATGCCTGTAGTTCCAGCTACTTAGAAGGGTGAGGTGGAAGGATCGCCTGAGCCCAGCAGGTCGACGCTGGAGTGGCTGTGAGTGTGCCACTGCACTCCAGCCTGGGTGACAGAGTGAGACTCCAACTCAAAAAAAAAATTTATTCTTAATGGGTCATTTAAACAAATACCTTAAGGAAGAAGTGTCAGAACTTTAGAGAGAAAGGACTTTAGGGACCATTTAATCCTCTGCTACTCAAAATGTGCTCCACCTGTGAGCTTGTTAGAAATGCACAAGTCTGATGAAGAAGATTCTGTGAAAGTTGAAGATTTACCGCTTAACCTGACGATGTATTCAGAGGCAATCTAAGGAAGAAAATGGTAGAAGAACAGAAAAACTATTTATCTGATGAAATATGTGAAATGCAGACTGAAGAATTACCTGGAAATTCTTAGACACAAAAAGAACTTGAGCCCTAAGTGTATGAGATGTCTATAGAGCCTCATCCAACTCTCTCTTTACACAGTCAGTACATATATGGAAATGAACATCTGTTTTGATCTGTATAAAAGTGTTAAAAAAAAAGAAACGCAAAATATAGGGCCCCACCCCAAACCAACGGAATCAGAGCTTGCTGTTTAGCAAGATCAAAGTAACCCAGGTGATTTGAATGTACCTTAAAATCTGAGCAGCCCAAAGCGCTGGTGTTACAGTTGAAAAATACTCAGCTCCAGAAAGTTACGTCATTTGCTCAAGATCACACAATGAATTAGACTCAGCTGGATTTCGTATTCAATTCTGACTAGCTTTCAAATCTACTGCTTTCCCTCTGTACCTGACAGCCTTCCTACAAGGCCGTTTATTTGTCTGGGTCTATTTATTAAATAATTTTGAACTTAACTCAATTTCTTTTAAAACATTTTATATTCCATCCTTTACTAATTCAGACTGGACTTCCTTTAATTTATCTGAGTGAGTTCCACTTCTTTACTCCTTAATTTTTTGCATGTTTATTAGATTTACTCAACAGTTACATGAAGTGGTCATTTTCCAGCTGATGTAAGTTTCTGCAAATGGACCTATATAAATGCTGCACCTTTATAAAAACGAGTATTTCATATTAAAAAGAAACATTGTCCCATTTGACAACCTTAAATAATGAGGTTCAGAACATGATTAAGCATAGAGTTTATTTGAGCTCAAAACTTGAGGATGACCACTGGGAAACACCAACTCCAACCTGATGGGGTCACTATTTCAAAGTGGAGAAGTTAAGGTTTCACTTATTTAGAAATTTTAGCAGGATTGTGTTTTCCACGCAAGAATAGTACAAAGGCCACAAGGTTTGATTGGTTACAGATGGCTGCATTCCAAGGAAGATTACTTTATTACTCCCTCCTGAGGAGGCATGGTGATTTGAGGAGGTCCTATCTTCTGGAGCTCTTTGATTTTAATTATTTACAGGGAAAAAAGGCAGAAGTAGCTGCTGCATGCGCATTACTCAGGCTGCATAGCTACATTCCTCCCAAGGCTCAGGATAACTTAAAGTTTCAGCAGTTTTAATTGAATTATTTAATTTCACACATTTTATTGTTGATTTCAATAGTATCGTGCTTATATCTATTATTGTTCTACACACATTTGTGTGTGATTTCAGTGTCTATGTTTCAGTGTTATGTTTTTTAGCCTTAGAATAGTATGTTTACGTTGTCTGTTCACTTGGAAAGTATCTTGTAATAGACCTGCTTGTTTTTATTTTTATGTATTTATATTTATTTTTTTTAAAGCAGAATTTATTGAGAGGACAGAAAAGCTCCCATGGTGGGAGGGGACCCAAGGAGGTTGCCCTATTTTTATATATATTTTAAAGACAGAGTCTCTCTCTCTCTCAGCTGGAGTGCAGTGGCACAATCATAGCTCACTGCAGCCTTGTACTCCTGGGCTCGAATGATCCTCTTGCTTCTGCCTTCTGAGTAGCTAGGACTTCTGGTGTGGGCCACCACACCCAGCTAATTAAAACATTTTATTTTGTAGAGATGGGGTCTTGTTATGTTTCCTAGGCTGGTCTCAAACGATCCTTTCTCCTTGGCCTCCCAAAGTGCTGGGATTACAGACATAAGCCCCTGTGTCTGGCCCTGCTTGGTTGGCTGGTAAGCTAAGGCTTCCTTAGTTTAGGTTTCTTTAGTTACTTGTTCTCTGAAACTACATAATTGTTATCTAATATCTCTCAGTGGCATCATGAGAAATTTGGGATCCAGAAACAATGACTTTCCTGTAAAGATTTGGGTTTCTCTCCCCTATTTTCTTCATCATAGTTATATCAGCCCCCAAATGAAAACAACCCAACTGTTTATCAATAGAAAATGGATAAACAAATTGCACATTCACATAGTCTGTATCTTGATTGAGGCAGTTGATTCATGATTGTATATATTTGTCAAAACCCACTGAACTGCACACTTAAGCATGTATACATATCCCAATAAAATTGATTTTAAAACTAAAAATGTAATCTTCCTTATCTTTGTGTTATTATGGTAATAGATATAACATAAAATGTTACCATTTTGAAGTGTACAATGGAGAAGCATCAAGTACAATCATGTTGTACCGTCATTACCACCATCCATCTTCAGAACTTTTTCATCATCCCAAACTAAAACTCTGTGCCTAAGATTTGGGATTTTTTTTTTTTTTTTTTTGAGTCGGAGTCTCACTCTGTCACCCAGGCTGGTGTACAGTGGCACGCTTATGGCCACCTCAGCCTTGACCTGCTGGGCTCAGGTGATCCTGCCGTCTCAGACTTCCAAGTAACTGGAACAAAAGGCACACACCACTATGCCCGGCTAATTTTTTTATCCTTTTTTTTTTTTTTTTTTTTTTGAGTTGGAGTCTCACTCTGTCGCCCAGACTGGAGTGCAGTGGCCGCTCCCGGCCACCGCAGCCTCAACCTGCTGGACTCCGGCGATCCTTCCGCCTCAGCCTTCTAAGTAGCTGGAACTACAGGCGCGCGCTACCACGCCTGGCTTATTTTTTGATTTATTGTAGAGATGAGGTCTTGCCAAGTTGCCCAGGCGGGTCTCGAACCCGCGGACTCAGGCAATCCACTTACCTCAGCCTCCCAAAGGCGCGGGATTACAGGCTGAGCCACCGAGCCCGGCTAATTTTTTTTCTTTATTGTAGAGATGAGGTCTTGCCAAATTGCCCAGGCTGGTGTCTAATGCATGGCCTCAGGTAATCCTCCCATCTCGCCTCCCAAAGTGCTGGGATTATGGGCTTGAGCCACCGCTCTCGGCCAGATTTGGGATTTTTAAGAGGGTTGCAGTTTATCTACAAATGAAATTGGGGAGAATGTTTGTCATTGTATGGTTGATCACATCTGGAGTTTTGGATTTGACCCAGGGTCTGTTATTTAAAAAGCATTCCAAGATTTGATTGCATGTCATTATGAATTGACAATGTCCTTATGGCACTATTTTAAAATGTTGTATGTTAAAATGATTAAATGCATTTAACCCACATTCATGAACTTTAGGTGTTCTTACCTCAGTTTATCTTCACTTCAGCTTAGCCTACAGTAAGTCCCCTACATACGAACAAGTTTTGTTCCAAGAGCATGTTCATAAGTCCAATATGTTTGTTAAGTCTATCAGTTAGCCTAGATACTCAACTAACATAGTTGGCTATATAGTATTGTATTATAATAGGTTTATAATACTTTTCACACAAATAATACATAAGTGAAAAACAAAAAATAAAACAGTATAGTAATCTTACAGCACAGTACCTTGTAAAGTACAGTGATGCAGTACACGGCAACAAAAGCTGGCATCTGGGGCTGGCATCAAGTGAACATGCAAGAAGAGTTACTGAAGGAGGGTACAGTAACATACTGTAAAGTAAGTAAAATACTGTACAGTAAGGTACACAAAACCACAATCACTTGTAGAAGATGCACACACGACAATGTATGCCAGATGCATGAACTAAATTATGTGATTGGACATGTGAACACATGTTTGCATCTTTGAAAGTTTGCAACTTGTCCTTCTAATCTGTACCCTTTCTGGTTCATTTTCTCGAGGTTATGTAACTGTATCTTGTGTCAGCCAACGACTGTCTAGTTTTTTTCCTGTCTTTTAAAGTTTAGAACCACATAAAAATCAAATTTTTTGCAGTATATAAGTTTTTATACCTGGTGTTAGACATTTCCATTTTGATATCCTCTTTGTCCCAATAATTATTTAGGAGACTTGTGCAGTTTGCAAGTAGGTTTCTTTGGGGATCCTAGTCTTTTGTTTTGTTTTGTAGTTTTATTACATTATCCATGGTGATCAGATAATGCAACCTTTAAAATTTTTACATTTTTGAACTCTGTTGCACTTTTTATGGTCTGAGATATAATACATTTTGTAAATATTCCGTGGTTAATTTGGTCTTAGTGATGATTAGTGTTTTTTCTTGTTTTTTGTGTTATCTTTTATTTATTAAAAAAACACAAAAAAACAAAAGCATGGTTAAGAGTGTTTAGAAATCTCTCAGTCTCTGTTGGTTTTATGCCTGGAGCAGCCCAAGGGCTAGGCTGTATTACCTGGGTAATAATGGGGCCAAGACTATAATGAAATTCAATGCTGGAGAGGTTCTCTTTACTAGGCCACTCCTGAAATTACAGAGCCACTGAGAGTGAAACACAATATACTACATAGCCTCCGGTAAAACTCTTGTTTGATCTTGGGCCATATATCACCATCTGGTAGATTTGGATGTTTTCAGAGTTTTAGCCTAAAACAGTTCTGCTGTTTATCTAGATAATTGGGATCTGGTCATCCTGCTGGGACTTGGCTCTTATCTCACAGTCATCTTAAACACATTCACTTTTTCCCAAAAATGGGTAGAGAAATAGGCAGATGTACTCCTCTCCCCTCCGTTTGCTTTTTGAGTTGTACCAAGTAGAGTTTCAGATTTCTTTATCCAGGCAGTCAACACAAATATATTGAGTGTCTGTACTATGCCATAACAACATATGGGCAAATGACATCATCCCTGTCCTTGAGCGTCTCATTCATTATACCAAGCTGGGAAGACATGGCTGGAATCAAATGTAATCACAAATGAATGTGATTGATATGGGACGTGTTAGAGGAGCACAGAGAAAGATGCATTTAATTTTTCTTAAGAATAGAGGAAGGAGGAAGACCTCCGAGCGAAAGTGACATTGAAGCTGGGTCTTGAAATATGAATAGCTGCTGGGTAGAGGGGAAGGCATAGGCATGTTAGGTGAAGAGAGCATCACGATAACGGAGTGCAAATGTGACAATAGATAGTCTGTTATAAAGAGTAGTTGGCCTTTTCTGCCTAGAAAGTACCCTGTGTGGTTGGGGTTTGAGAACAACAAAGATGGAGGTTTTAGCCTGGAATCAGACTGTTAAGAGTGTTGATTGCCACAAAGAGGAATTTAAACTTGATTCTGTGGGCAAAAAATAACCATAGAAGGTTTTTAAGGATGAACTTAGATTTGCTCTGTTTTATGTTGGTATTCAAATTTTGGTTATCCTCCATCATGAATGTCCCCTAACTAAATATATTTTATCTTGCATTTTTCTTTTTCTGACATATACAATTGGTGATTCAGGTTTAGATGTGTGTGCCACTTGCCACGAACATGCCACATGCCAGCAAAGAGAAGGGAAGAAGATCTGTATTTGCAACTATGGATTTGTGGGTAACGGGAGAACGCAATGTGTTGGTAAGTTCTGGAATTCTGGGTTAGGTTGAATAGTTGAAACAAGAAAAAAGATTCACTTGTGTTTAAGAGTTGTCCTTGGGGGGAAATATTGTTATTTCATTTGCATGTTTCTATTATGAGAAGTTTTGTCAATAATAATGAGTCTTTGTTTTAGTGTTTGGATATGTGAATCCTCTAGGATTTCTGAGGAAGTATCCTCAGGTTAGAGTTCACTGAACTTGAATCTCTGGAAACTCTCTGACCTAACACGAGTTTGACACGTGTTTTAAGTCTTGAGTTTAATTTAACAATTCAAGTGAATATTGCATTTCTTAATTTTTCTGGTTATTTTGACATAAAACTATTTATATTAGTACCATGAAGAAAAACAAAATGCAATTTTCTATTGGATTTTTGGTTAATTGGTGAAATACTGTTGCTTGGGGTTTATGTCTACCAGAATCCTTCCTCTAAATTTAAAAAATTGTGTTCCTTTGGGGACCTAGATGACTTAAGGGAATATAAAACTCTTTAGTCTAGAAGCATCTGACATTTTTTTTGCCTCATGACATCCGTCATGCCATGATAGTCAGACAGTATCTGGGTTCAAGTCCAGGTCAGCTTTTACAGTTACACGCCCTTGCCCATTCTTCAGGGTGGAGATGTGCTTTCTTTGACTCTTTTTCTTTAGGATTCTACTCATGAGAAGTATGACTGCCCTGTAGTCTGAGGTTCCAGGAGGAATTTTTCCTATCCTGCTTCCCCCACCATTTCTCATCCCCATTTACTAACAGTGGCGTGGAAATTAAGCTGGAGTTGTAGAACATGGTCATGCTTTTCTGCCCCCTCCCCAAATGAATTTCTCCTCTCACGAATGCCACCTGCCATCTTATTTGCCCTTTGACTTTTGAGCAATAGAAACTTCTTTTAATGGAAGTAGAGGGCTATATTAATCTCTGTGGTACTTGCTCTCAAACATTAGACACTGCATATTCTGGTAGTTAGTCTGCTGAGACAGTTGTAGGTGAGGTCGTACATGTGTCAGAGGCACCATAACATGGTATTAAGCCAAAGAACCTAAGGATTCTAGAATCCTCTACAAACCCAAATGTGCCTTCCAGTGAAGTCCACAAAGGAGGCATCTCTCAGAAACAATGGCAAAGGATAGGAATATTCTTATTTTGTGGTCAGTTGGTCGTGTGTCTGAAACCACTGTAGAGCGTTCAATAACCTGAACTTTGGACACTTGGGTTATCTTGACTTGAGGGCCTGTTCTTTCTCGCTAAATTCTCATACATACTTTACCACAGATAGTTTTACTATGAATCTCATTCCAGGTTCAATTAAAGTTTACAAAGTTAATACAATCATGTACTCTATAACAACATTTTGGTAAATATTGGTGATCCCATAAGTGGTAATGGAGGTGAAAAATTTCTATCACCTAGTGACATTATAGCTGTTATAATTTTGTAGTGCAGTGTATCACATGTTTGCAGTGATGCTGGTATAAACAAACTTACTGAACTGCCAGTTATATAAAAGTATAGCACGTAAATTAAGTTTTTTTAATTTTTAATTTTAAAGACGTGGGGTACAATTCAGGGTTAGGTATATAAATGTTCATTATGCAGGTGCCCTTGTTGATGAAGTGTGCCTCTCCTCCCCTGGCAGTTTTCCACTACTGCTAGTCCTGCCCCCGCCCTCCCCTGGCAATTTCCCAGTATTGCCAATCCCTTTCTTATAGTATTATGATAGTTGTTCAAGGTCCACTTATGAGGAGAACATGTGATACTCGGTTCTTTGTTTCGCACATATAATTATGTATACTACATAATACTTGATAATAAATGACTGTTACTGGTTTCTGTGTTTACGATTTTATATTTTTTCTTTTTAAACAATTTTTGTATAGACAGGGTCTCATTGTGTTGCCCATGCTGGTGTTGAACTCCTGGGTTCAAGCAATTCTTTTGCCTCAGCCTCCCAAAGTGTTGGGATTACAGGCGTTAGCCATCATGCCTGACCCTTTGCTATACTACATTTTTATCATTACTTTAGAATGTATTCCATATACAGCTCAGGCAGCTCCTTCAGGATATATTCCACAGGAAGGCATTGTCATAGGTGGGAGAGGACAGCTTCATGTGTGTTACTGCCCCTGAAGACCTTCCTGTGAGATAAGATGTGGGGGTGAGAGATAGTGATAATCCTTACCCTGTGTAGGCCTAGGCTACTGTGTATGTTTGTGTCTCAGTTTTTAATAAGAATGTTTAAAAAGTCAAAACTAAAAAAAAATAATAATAATATAAAGAAGCTTAAGGCTAGTTTCTTTCTAAAGATATAAAGAAAAAAATATTTTTGTACAGCTGTACAATGTATTTTTGTTTAAGCTAGGTGTTAATACCAAAAAGTAAAAAAGTTTTAAAATTTAAAAGTTAGGCCAGGCGCGGTGGCTCACACCTATAATCTCAGCACTTTGGGAGACCGAGGTAAGAGGATTGCCTGAGCGCACAGGTTCAAGACAAGTCTGGGCAACTTGGCGAGACCTCATCACTACAATAATTCAAAAATTAGCCGAGTGTGGTGGCACGTGCCTGTAGTTCCAGCTACTTGGAAGGCTGAGGCGGAAGGATTGCCTGAACCCAGCTGGTCGAGACTGCGGTGACTGTGAGTGTGCCACTGGGCGACAGACTGAGACTCCAACTCAAAAAAAAATGTAAAAGTTTATAAACTGAAAAAGATACAGTAAGCTAAGGTTGACTTATTATTGAAGAAATAAAATTTAAAAAGTAAGTTTAGTGTAGATAATGTTTATGAAATCAATAATAGTGTACAGTTATGCCCTAGGCCTTCACATTCACTTACCACTCACTCACTGACCACCCCCTACGAGAGCAATCCAGTCCTGCAAGCTCCATTCAAGGTAAGTGTCATATACAAGTGTATCATTCTTTTTTTTTTTTTTTTTGAGTCGGAGTCTCACTCTGTCGCCCAGACTGGAGTGCCGTGGCCGCTCCCGGCCACCGCAGCCTCGACCTGCTGGGCTCCGGCGATCTTTCCGCCTCAGCCTTCCAGGTAGCTGGAACTACAGGCACGCGCTACCACGCCCAGCTGATTTTTTATTTATTGTAGAGATGAGGTCTTGCCAAGTTGCCTGGGCGGGTCTTGAACCCACAGGCTCAGGCAATCCACTCACCTCAGCCTCCCAAAGTGCTAGGATTACAGGCTGAGCCACCGAGCCTGGCTAAATGTACCATTCTTTAAAAATCTTTTATAACTTATTTTTACCGTACCTCTTCTGCATTTAAATATGTTTAGATACACAAATGCTTGCCATTGTGTAACAATTGCCTATTCAGTACAGTAACATGCTTGTTGTACAGGTTTGTAGCCTCCGAGCAATAGACTAGACCATCTAGCCTGGGTGTGTAGTAGGCTCTATCATTTAGGTTTATGTAGGTACACTCTATGATGTTCACACAATGATGAAATTGCCTAATGATACATTTCTCAGTACTTATCCCTATCATTAAGTGACACATGACTATATAAGAAAACAAACCAACAGATTTTGGGCTGATGGGTACTTTTGAGCTCACAGGAATTGAGTGTAGTTCTGAGAGACCACTAGACTGATCTGAGACTATCAACAGGGAAACTAAACACTAAATAACAAACAAACAAAAAAGCTACCAATGTATAAGTTGATAATCCCCCCCCCCAAAAAAAAACTGACTGGGTGAATTAGCTCTAAAAGGATGCATAAGTAACTGGTATTTTTTGTGCGCCAAGCTTTATTGGAACGTAGCATTGTTCATTAGTTGATCTGATGTCTACTGCTGCTTTCATGTTCTGAGAGCATGAGTAGTTGCAATGAAGACCATGAGAAAAAGTTTGCTGACTCCTGAGATATAGGACAGAGAAGAGAAGGAGATTTATTTCCTTTTTTTTTTTTTTTTTTTTGAGTTAGAGTCTCACTCTGTCGCCCAGATTGGAGTGCAGTGGCCGCTCCCGGCCACTGCAGCTTCGACTTGCTGGGCTCCAGCGATCCTTCTGCCTCAGCCTTCCGAGTAGCCGGAATAACAGGCGCACGCTACCACTCCCGGCTGATTTTTTGATATATTGTAGAGATGAAGTCTTGCTGCCCAGGCAGGTCTCGAACCCGCGGGCTCAGGCAATCCACTCACCTCAGCCTCCCAAAGGCGCGGGATTACAGGCTGAGCCACCGAGCCCGGCTAGGAGATTTATTTTCATTTTGCATTTTTCAATTTCAAGTTATTGTATAAAAACACTCTGGGCAGGCTTCTGTGAACTCATCAAGCATCCATGTCCCAGCCTCTCCTCACTGGGTGACTAACATTATTCACACAGGTCATTGACGATTAGCATGAGCTGTTCCTGCTACAATATCAACCCTACTCCCGGATGAGGCTTTAGCACTAATTTTATTGTGTTTCCTGGTAGCGCAGAAGGAAGATATTTTCCAGTTAATCACTGGCTGTAAAACTGTCCTACTCTGGCTTTCATGAAAAACCAGAAGAAGGGCTGAGCTGCAAAAGTGGGTTTCTGCTGGGTTTGCTTCTCTAGGCCTCTGACAAGATCTTTTTAAGTGTGGAAAAGTTCAAAAAGAATCCCCCTTCTCCTGATCTCTTAAAACCAGATGGACTGCCAGATTGAAGTGTTGTGTTTCTCTTGTGCTTCCGTATACTCCTGTCACATAGCTCTGCAGGGCCTGTATCTTCTAGTCTGGGAAGCACACTGAAAGGAAAGAGGTGGGGGAAATAGATCATTAAGCTGCTGTCACAGAATATTGACTCCTGGGTCCATAGCATGGGGAACACTCTGGCTTTGAAGATGATGTGGATTGACAGCTCTTTCTGTGCCTTGTCTCAATGTATCTACAGATAAAAATGAGTGCCAGTTTGGAGCCACTGTGGTCTGTGGGAACCACACATCTTGCCACAACACACCAGGGGGCTTCTACTGCATTTGCCTAGAAGGATATCAAGCCACAAACAACAACAAGACATTCATTCCCAATGATGGCACCTTTTGCAGAGGTACTTAAGAAGGGGGCTAAGGTGTTGGCAACTTGGTACAGGCAGGACAGTATCTGGGCTGTGTATTTGTTATTCTTAGGGAATTCATTTTAATTTTGTCAGATGGGATAATGGTATTGCGGTATACAGGATCATATTCTTATTTTGGGAGATGCATGCTGAAGTATCCAGGGGTGTTATGATGACGTAGCTAGTAGTACTTTAGTCTGTAAGCTACTTTAATTGACAAAATGTGAACTATTGAACCTTGGGTCTATGGGAGTTCGTTGTAATATTCTTTTTTTCCCTATTACAATAGTCTTATTCTGGTTTTATGTGTTTGAACACTTTTATAATGAACAACAAAGAGGGACTCTCCGGAGATGGTGTGCCACTTGCAGGATTTTGTCACCAGAGGTGGAGTGTCCTTGGGGTGACTGGCACATGCCAGCTTTGAGCATATTACCGTCTAAAGGCCTGGCAGTGACACCAGGCTGTTGGTTCACAGTAGGTCAGAGATGTGGGCTTATCTCCCACATGAACAGGTGAGTGAGGAGTATGACTTTTCAGACCTCAGCAGCTTTGCAGGTCAGATTTCTGGGCATACATTGGTCAAATACAAGGGGTAGACAAAACCCTCCTAATTTTCAGTAACTTCTCTCTTATCTGAACTCTATTTACAGCATGTCATGATAATACAGCTCTTTGGCTTTCTAGGAAAATATTTAAACAGTAATGAGAAGGAAAGGCAGGAAAAGACTCCTGGTTCCAAGACGCTGTTGCATAGACTTAATGTATCTGCTTAAAAACTTTGTGATTTTTAAAGGTTTTCAGGGAAAAGAAAAGGAGAGGAGAACGTGTTTTATCTTACCTACCAGGAACCACAGGTTCTGGTGTTCTGATTCACTCTCCCTCTTGATTTGTACCAAGGCAGAATCTCTCAAAGGAAACATTTGATTTCTTCTTGACATAAGAAAACATTTTATAATATCCTGTTGTTTTAGGTAGCAAATTACTGGCTGCATGGTTGCAGAAATGCAGTGTTGCAGTATTACATTAGGTGTATTAAAAAGAAAAAATACTAATTTAAAAAACATACAGAATGGTGATCTAGTGTTGAGTTCATTCAATACGCATTTCTTATGTGCTTCTTATGTGCCAAGGCTGTGCCGGTGGGAGGTGACAGGCACACAGCTAGTTTCAGTATAACATGTTAGTCATAGGTAAGCAAAGGGCATTTACTGGAATCTAGGGGGGGCACGTATCTTGACAATGAGGAAGGGATCAGGGGAACTTTCTGGAGGATATGATACCTGCAATTGTGTTTTCAAAGCTGTGGGAGTTTGCCAGGAAAAACTTATAACTGTATATTTATCAGCATTTTTATCAGTATAGTTCCAAGGAATACGTTCAACTTTTAAAAGTTGGGAAGATGAAAGGGGGGAGGAGGGGAATGAGAGGAAGGGGGAGGGGAGAGGAAAGAGGAAAGAGGAAGGAGGAGAGAAGAAAATACTTTATGCAAGGGCCAAATAGGTATCAGCCAAGCAAGAACCAATCTGCCTGAAACAAAATCCCAATCTGGGCTCTGCTTTTATTTATTCTACTTCTTGCAATTATTTAGTGACCTTCCTTTTTATTTAAAAAAAGAAATTAAAACATTTATGTATCATAAGATCCACCCCTTTGAAATGTACAGCTCAGTGGTTTCTAGTATATTCACAAAATTGTACTACTGTCACCACGATATCATTTTAGAACACTTCCATCCTCCCCAAATGAAGCCCATATCCATTGGCGGTCATTCCCGTGACCCTTCCCTTCGAGGTCTCCAGTTACCATTGTGTAAAAGTTGATGGACTACTTTTGTTGACGATCCTGTTTCTTTGAGAATCACAGTTGCCAGAGAAACATCACTGGACTTTAGCTGGGACAGAGCTTAACAAATTTGGGGGGATCAGCAGTTAGTAAGGGTTTGCTTGGAACCACAGGGTATGAATCCTTGTTCCTAGATTTCAAGGAATCCTGCATCCAGTTGTTTATTGTATTTTGCAGTGTTGAACTCAAACTCAGGAGCTGGTTGATAGGCCCCTTGGATGTTACCAATGTCAGACAGAGGAGAAATTAGTTACAAGGGTTCTAGTGTGGGATGATTCCAGCTGGTCCTGGAGACCAGCAGATGTCCTGGCCTCCAGAACTGCCCCTGAGTGACTCCTGGGAACCATGGAAATTTTTCCATGAGCCACAATGCAGAAGAAGAAGCTCTGTGACATTCTCGTGTGAGGGTGGTTTGACTTGGGTGGGCTGAGTCAGTGGAGAGAAAAGAAACTGATGTGAGAATAAGGCCTGGGGCTATCATCTCCCTGCTGACATGACTCTACGTAGGCACAGCTATAGTAAGGTCTGCTGTAACTTTTCTGTGGCTTTCAATTCCTCAAGTATTGGGAACCCATCCAACTCTGATGGCAGCAGCAACCTTTTTTTCCATAAGTTCATTTCTTACAGTGTCAGGGCCTGATGCTGTTTCTTCTGGAGAAAGGTAACAGCACCTCAGCTTTGGCTGAGAAATGGCTTAAAGGTAAACAAACAAACAAAAAACAAAAAACAAAAACCCCAAACCTAGAGTGAGTGCATGCTTTTCCATTCATCAGTTCCTGGAGTCTCCTGCCCAAAGCTTGTGTCCTATAGTTCTGTCTATGGTGAGGTAAGCACCTTCGTTCCTAGATGTAAATCCATACCCCTACCAAGACCAGCTTTAGTCTGTTGACTCCCCTCCCAGGTCAGGAATCTCATTCTCCAGGTGAATCATTGTCCACAAGCTTCTCAGCTGCCCTGCTGTTCTAGATTCTGGAGCAACCTACTGTGGCCTCAGATACAAATGTGAAGTCCCTCCAAGATTCTGCTTGCCCTCTATGGGATATTCCTCAGCAGACTTGTGGCTGTCCCGAGGTGTCTCCAAATGGAACTTTGCTCTTCAGATCCCAGTCCTTTGTTTTAAATGGATTTTATTCTTTCTTTATTTATTTATTTATTTATTTATTTATTTATTTATTTATTTATTTATTTTGAGTTGGAGTCTCACTCTGTCACCCAGACTGGAATGCAGTGGCCACTCCCGGCCACCGCAGCCTCGACCTGCTGGGCTCCGGCCATCCTTCCGCCTCAGCCTTCCAAGTAGCTGGAACTACAGGAGTACGCTACCACATCTGGCTCATTTTTGATTTATTGTAGAGATGAAGTCTCGCCAAGTTGCCTAGGCGGGTCTCGAACCCGTGGGCTCAGGCAATCCAGTCACCTCAGCCTCCCAAAGGCGCGGGATTACAGGCTGAACCACTGAGCCTGGCTTATTCTTTCTTTTTCTTTCTTTTTTTTTTTGTTTTAAGTGGGGGTCCTGCTCTATTGCTCATGCTGGAGTACAGCAGCACAATCATGGCTCATCCAGTCTTGAACTCCTGTAGCTGGGACTATAGGTGTGTACCACCATACCTGGCTAATATATATATATATTTTTTGAGTTGGAGTCTCACTCTGTCGCCCAGGCTGGAGGGCAGTGGCCACTCCCGGCCACTGCAGCCTCGACCTGCTGGGCTCCGGCGATCCTTCTGCCTCAGCCTTCCAAGTAGCTGGAACTACAGGCACGCGCTACCATGCCCGGCTAATTTTTTGATGTATTGTAGAGATGAGGTCTCGCCAAGTTGCCCAGGCGGGTCTCGAACCCGCGGGCTCAGGCATTCCATTCACCTCAGCCTCCCAAAGGCACGGGATTACAGGCTAAACCACCGAGCCTGGCAACCTAGCTAATATTTTAAAAAATGTTTGTAGAGATGAGGTCTTACTATGTTGCCTAGCTTGGTCTCAAACTCCTGGGCTCAAACAATCCTCCTGCCTTGGCCTTTCAAAGTGCTGGGATTATAGGCGTGAGCCACTGTGCCTGGCCTGGATTTTATTCTTGAAGAGTCAGTCATGTTGTACCACTCTGAAAGAAGGAAGAAGCAAGAAAGACAAATCCAAGGAAAAGCACACGGGGAGGGGTTGCTCCCTACTGCCCAGGGCAGTGCTTATAGCCGGTTAGGAGCTCCTAGCGTACCTCCCCAGGGAGTCCCCCCAACTCCTGTTTAGGTCTCCAGCTGTGGTTGGTGAGGATATCAGGCCCCTGCTCTTAGGACGGAGAGATAGGCACAAGATTCTCAAAGGATGGCTGAAGCAAGGCTCCAGCACTCCCAAATGCCAGAGGCATTGACCAAGGCACTGTTGTTCTTCTCTGGGGATGAGGAAGATACGCCTGAGCTCTCCCTGCATGGTTTAGCATCTGTAGGCTAACGCCTCCCATGCTTTAATACTGTCTCCCATTACTTGCTCAAATTCCAGAATATGTGTGGGCTCCTCCAGCAATTGAAATTGGGTAGAATTCCTAGTTCCCAGTGATCAGTGTGAGTGATGAGGTGTTCAATGGTCCAAGACCAAACAAAATGAGAATATAACAGGTTTTTATAAAATCACATTTAGCCGGGCTCGGTGGCTCAGCCTGTAATTCCGCGCCTTTGGGAGGCTGAGGTGAGTGGATTGCCTGAGCCCGCGGGCTCGAGACCCGCCTGGGCAGCGAGACCTCATCTCTACAATAAATCAAAAAATCAGCCAGGCATGGTAGCGCATGCCTGTAATTCCCGCTACTTGGAAGGCTGAGGCGGAAGGATCGCCGGAGCCAAGCAGGTCAAGGCTGCGGTGGCCGGGAGCGGCCACTGCACTCCAGTCTGGGCGACAGAGTGAGACTCCAACTCAAACAAACAAACAAACAAAAATCACATTTAACAAATTCAAAAATTTTCTTCTTATTTCTGGGAGCAAAAATGTTCTCTCTTTTATAAAATTATGATCTTAGTTGTTTTATGGGAAAAAAAAAGATATTTCCTGGCAGTATAGAATATTGGCCATTTTATATCAGTCCTTCCAGAATTACTGCTCTTTGAAATCCCAAAGTCTGGGAACAGTGAGACTTTGTTCAGTCACGCTGCTCCTGGTCACCGCCTGGATGGTTTATGCAAATGTCCTAGGAAAAGTCTCATACCTAGGGTACTTTTTTCCTCCAAGTGGAATTGATGTTTGTGGCTTTGATGGAATTCTTGAAGTTTTCTGGGGGGAAAAAACTGCTAACTGACAGGTTTCTTTTCCAGCCTCTGAATTATTATGCAGTATTTACCCTATACCCGCTGTCTCCAGCAATCTTTGGTTTGGCAGAAAAACCTGCAAAGGGGCATGTCTTGTCCCTCTTGAAGTCTGTTTTCAGCTCTTCTAATTTTGATGAAATTAATGATAATTTAATTACTTGTTACTACCTGCCACACGATCCTGTGTTCATGAATTGGGAAGCTGTCTGTTCCTCGCATTTTCACTCTAGCGTTTTTAAAAAAATATCTGGAGCTCTACCTTAGATATTTTAGTATGAAGGTGGGACCATTCCTATTTTCCAGTAACTGGACATTTTTTAGCATACTCTTGAGTTCATTTTGTTGGTGTCACGGAGCTGCTGATGGTTGTTTTTCTTTGTGAATTCTCAGAACACATTGACAAACACTTATTGAGCACTTCTGTATTTTCACTGCCTATGATGTGAAGGATATATGAGAAGAACCCAGAAGGGTTCTTCATGATACAGTTGCAAACAAACACATCCATTTTTAAGGGTAGACTGAGGGTGTGAAAAATGGCTGTCACAAGGTCCTTCCCTTTTTTCTTTTTCTGTTTGTTTCTTTTCTTTTCTTGTATTTGGGATGGGTCTCAAGACATAGATGAGTGTGAAGTTTCTGGCCTGTGCAGGCACGGAGGGCTGTGTGTAAACACTCACGGGAACTTCGAATGCTATTGTATGCATGGATACCTGCCAAGGAATGGACCTGAGCCTTTCCACCCAAGCAGAGATGCCACATTATGCACAGGTGGGTTTCTGCCAAAGAATTCAGCATCTCAAGGTGAGATTCTGTTGATGGTGACTTCTGATCTGAGCCTGTGTTTACAGGTCCAGGTTGGGGATATAAGTGGAGATAATCTGATCCTTTGCACATTTGTGCAGCCCATTAAATAAAGCAAATAACATCATAATTGGGATAGAAGGAGCCATATTAAAAAAGCTGAAATTAGTAAGCTTTGAGGATTTTTTTTGCAGTTAATAGGTATTCTAATATTAAACACTATGTTAGATACTAAATACCACTGATCTGTTAAGGACTGAGCACCTTAAAAGTGGCCCTTAACATTATAAAGGTACATATATCCTTTTTTTTTAGTGAGTAGGAGTCTCACTCTGTCGCCCAGGTTGGAGTGCAGTGGCATACTCATGGCCACTGCATCCTTGACCTGCTGGGCTCAGGCTATCCTTCCAAGGAACCATAGTCGCAAACCTCCATACCTGACTAATTTTTTGATTTATTGGAGATGAGGTCTTACCAAGTTTCTCAGGCAGGTCTTGAACCCCTGGACTCGGGCAGTCCTCTTGCCTTGGCCTTCCAAAGTGTTGGGATTCCAGGTGTGAGCCATTGTGCCCAGCCTGTAGGTACATATATCTTAAGATATTTGGCAATTACATTTTTTTACTTCATTAGACTAAACTTCTCTTTAGTTAGTATAAATTTGTGAAGGTTGATTGTTAAATTCTTTCAACTTTGTGCATGTGTAGATGCTATTACCTGTGGAAGGTCAGAAGATTGAATAAAGACAGTTTATGGAAACGTGCCCAGAAGTCATGTGGAAATGAACCAGTGCACTTAAAATATGGCTCGGGGGTGGGTGTGAGGATGTGGTAGAGGGAGGGAGAGACTGAATTTTGAAAATTTACATTCCCATAGTAATGAATTTGACATTAATTTATTTTCAGAAATAGACTGTGGCACTCCTCCTGAGGTGCCAGATGGCTATATCATAGGAAATTATACCTCTAGGCTGGGCAGCCAGGTTCGTTATGCTTGCAGAGATGGATTTTTCAGTGTTCCAGGAGATACGATTTCAAGATGCACAGCCCTGGGCACTTGGGAGTCCCCAAAATTATATTGCCAAGGTGAGTTTTCAAAAGGTTTGGGTTCCCATGTTGTACTATCTTGAGATTGTTTTCATATTTTTCCTCTAAATTTCACTTTGGGATAGTAAATGAGTAAAATAAATTAATAAATTCCTATTTGTTTCTAATAGATTTTCAGTTGATTCTTTTGGTATTAACAGGAATATTATCATCTACAAATAATGATAATTCCATATTTTATTCTCCTTTATTTATAAATGTTATGTTTTTCTCTTGATTAACCACTTGGCTAGTATTTTCAGAACAACAACTTAAATAGGGTAGTGCTGATTTTGAATTTTTTTCCTTTTTTTTTTTTTTTGGCGACAGGGTCTCACTCTGTTGCCCAGGCTGGATATAGTAGTGTGATCATAGCTCACTGCAACCTTGTACTCCTAGGTTAAATGATCATCCTGACTTCGCCTCCTGAGTAGCTAGGACTACACTACCTCGCCTGGCTAATTAATTAATTAATTTTATTTATTTATTTTTGAGTCAGGGTTTCATTCTGTTGCCCAGAGTGGACTACAGTGGCATGATCATGGCTCACCATGACCTCAACCTGCTGGGCTCAGGCGATTTTTTTCACCTGAGCTGCCTGGCTAATTTTTTTGATTTTTTGTATAGAGACAAGATCTTACTATGTTGCCTAGGCTGGTTTTGAACTCCTAGGCTCAAGCAGTCCTCTTGCCTCAACCTCCCTAAGTGCTGGGATTACACCACCGTGACTGACCGGTCTTGCTATGTTGCTTAGGCTGGTCGGATGTTATTTTTTTATTCCTCATTTTTTATGGAAATGTTTTTGGTGTTTTGTCATGGCCTTTGGTGTTAGATATTCATAACATCAAAGGACCAAGATCAAAGTATGTACACTTATACAGCACTATGTGCCAAGTACTGTTCTAAGCATTTTATATACAACGACAAACTGCATAGACATTGGTGGTCCTGTAAAGACTACAGTGGAGCTGAAAACTTCCTATTGCCCAGTGACCTCATAGCTGTTGTGATGTTGTAGTGCAATGTATCACTAACGTGTTTGTGGCAGTGCTGGTGTACACAAGCCTACTGTGTCGCCAGTCATAGAAAAATGTACAGAAATACCCTAGGCCTTCACATTCATTCACCACTCACTCACGGACTCACCCTGAGCAACTTCCAGTCCTGCAGGCTCTCTATTCATGGTAAATGAGACAGATGTACCGTTTTTTTAAAGCTTTTATTATCTTTTCCTGTACTGTTTCTAAGTTTAGATACACAAACATTTGCCATTGTGTTATAGTTGCCTCCGGAGTTCAGTGCAGCAATAGGCCATACGGGTTTGTAGCCCAGGGGCACTAGGCTAGACCATATAGCTTAGCTGTGCAGCAGGCTAGACCATCTAGGTTTGTGTAAGTACACTCTGTGATGTTTGCACAACAAAGAAATCATCTAATGGCACATTTCTCAAAATGTATCTTCGTTGTTAAGTGACACGTGATTGTTATTTGTTTAAAGTCAGACAACTAGTGATAGAGTTGAAATCTGAATCCAGGAATTTGAGTTTCAGAGGTTGTATTTTCAGTTACTGTTAAACTACTTCTGTTTTTACGATGATGTTGGCTTTTGGTTTGTTTTTCACTTTTGACTTTCTTTGTTTCCAGAGATGATCATTTTACTAGTTTGTGGTTATATGCATATCATCTTAAGGAAGCATTCTCTACTCCCACTTAACTAGGAGGTGGTTTTTTTTTTTTTTTTTGAGTTGGAGTCTCACTCTGTCGCCCAGGCTGGAAGGCTAGAGTGCAGTGACACACTCATGGACACTGCAGCCTCAACCTGCTGGGCTCAGGTAATCTTTCCACCTCAGCATTCCAAGTAGCTGGAACCACAGGTATGTACCACCACGCCTACCTAGTTAATTTTTTTGATTTATTGCAGTGATGAGGTCTCACCAAGTTGCTCAGGCTGGTCTTGAATCCCTGGACTCAGGCAATCCTCTCGTCTCTGCCTCCCAAAGCGATGAGATTACAGGCATGAGCCACTGTGCCCAGCTTTTTTTTTTTTTTTAATCAGAAAAAAAATTATTTTTATCACATGTCTTTTAGGTACGTATAAAGGTGATTATATATTTGAAAAAGAGTAATGTGTAGGTTACATTATGGATTTCCTGATAATGATCAGAACTAATTGCTGCAATGAGTTATTCTTGGTCTAGGCCAAGAGCAGTAACTCAAGCCTGTAATCCCAGCACGTTGGGTGGCTGATGGTGGGGAGGCTTGAGGCCAGGAGTTTGAGACCAGCCTGGACAACATAGTGAGATCCAGTCTCTACAAAAACTAAAAAAAGTTAAGTTGAATGTGATGGCAAGAACCTGTAGCCCCAGCTACTTGGGAGGCTGAGGCGGGACGATCACTTGAGACCAGGAGTTCAAGGCTGCAATGAGCCTGGATGACAGAGTGAGACCCTCTCTCAGAGAAAAAAAAGTTAATGGTGATAATTTCCATGGGGGGGATCCTAGATTATTTTTATATTGTATATATATTCTTTGTATTGAAGGAGCTTTTTAAAAAATGGAACAAAGCGAGCATGAGGGAATTTTTTACATATTAGACAAAGTAACAGAGTTGTTTTCATTTTGGAAAACATTTTTTTTCATTGAATTTATTGCAGAGCTGAGAAACCCCAGTGAGGTGCATGGCTAAGTAAATCCTTTTGATATTCTAATTTGCTGTTCAGGCTCTAAACACATTTTGATAGTTAATTATCATCTTTGGGGGTTAAGAAATTCTAAAAGTACATTTTAATTCTAAGAAGATCTTTCGGCAGATCAATTAAAATGCAGAACTTAGATTAAAATGTGCCATAATGCCTATCAAAGAACCCTCTAAGGAGTTATCTAGGAAACCCCATATAAAACAATTTATACCGCTTTAAAAATTAGCAGTCATCTGGATTATTGGACTGAGAATGTAGAAAGTTAATTTAGAGGAGAGTGCTTGCCATATTCTCTTAAAGAACTGTTATTTAAAAGATCTTCATTTCTTTTTCTTCCTCTAATAACGGCTCCCTCTCCCTGCTGACACCTTCCTCTTCCGCCTCCTCCCTTGTGTCACCACGTGGCCTGGGTTTCTTGCTGCTGTGCCTGCTCCTCTCTAAGCACACACACCCCTTTTTATTTACCCCTCGACTTTCTCTGGGACTCCAGAATCCAGGCCATGTGCCAATTGACATCATATTTTTAGCTCAGAGTTTTAAAGCCTCAGGAATTGGGAATTCCACTAAAAACACCAAGAAACTGAGCTTGGATGGTATGGTGGAGCAGGCTGTTGGTAAGGGGGCAGCTAGCTGGGTTATAGACAGCAGCTTTAGTGTCCAATGATGGGCTTCCCCCGTCACAGAAGGTGCAGTTTGGGGATCCTATTGTTTGCCTTCTCCCAGTCCATGTGCCTCTGGAGGCTGCTGCCTCAGCAGGGGTATCTGGAACTCCCCCCACCAATGCCAACATCTGAGCGGGCCTCAGAGGTGGCAGCTGAAAGTGAAGTCTGGAAGCTTCCAGTGGCAGGGGTCCCGTGGCCCTTCCTCCCGTTTAAGTTGGAATGTATTGGAATGTCAGTCATGTCTTTCCACCAACTCTCTGGAAAAAATAGACTCTCTAGCTTGCATTTCTTATTATCTTGTTGTTATTATTTTTTACATTTTCAGAGGAAATGCAAGTTGACAGTGACAGCTCAAAGAACTTAAATTTTTGAATTTCAACCAAACCAGAAGCAAGGTGAAGGTATCACTTTCATGGTGTTATCATCAACAACAAACACAGAGTCCAGGCCTCACACTATGGATAGTAGAACTGTGACTGAGAAAGTCTGGAATCTGGGAGGAGAGGAGAGATGAGTATACCACTGACTATTCTACAAGGGTGAGATCCCACGTAGTATGTGAGAAGAATGGGTGAAAGACTAGGAGAGTTCAGATGGGGAAATGAACTGGGCACATGGAAGAGGTGCCACTGTGCTCTGTCCTACGGCACGGAGAAGTTTGACTACCTGTATGAGAGTCCAGTGATGAGTAGTTTCCGGTATTGGCAGACCAGTTGGAGTATTCTGGGAACATCTGTCTTCCAGATGTGCTCCCCTGTTTAATGGACTTTATGGGGTCTTATCATCCTTCCAGTTTGGGAATTCTCATTGTCAGTGTTTCTGGCACTGAACGGGCCCCTTAAGAATCTACTTCTGTGCCTGCTCCCCACTCCAACCCATTCCCTACACTTCAGGAGGAATAAACTGCTGGAGTCCTAAATTAGATTGTCCTCTTCCCTTGCTTAAAACTCTGCTGACAACATTGAAATGGCTACTGCATTTAGAATGAAATCTAAACTCCTGCCCTTGGCTTCTGCAGCCCACAGGGGTTTGGCTCTTTTGGCTTCTCTGTGAGTCCATCTCTCATCATTCTCCCTCAGTCAGCAAGTCAAGCTCTTATCAACTTTAGGACCTTTGCACATTGCTTTTTTTTTGTTTTGTTTTGAGTTGGAGTCTCACTCTGTTTCCCAGGCTGGAGTGCAGTGGCACACTCACAACCACCCCAGCGTCGACCTGCTGGGCTCTGGTGATCCTTCCCCCTCAGCCTTCCAAGTAGCCAGAACTACAGGCACGTGCTACCACGCCCTGCTAATTTTTTTTGATTTATTGTAGAGACGAGGTCTTGCCAAGTTGCCCGGGCTGGTCTTGAACCCACAGGCTCAATGCACATGCTTTCATCTCTACTTGAAATACTTGTTTTATTTATTTTTATTTAAAAATTATATATATGTATATGTATTTTAGAGATTGGGTCTCACTCTGTCATCTAGGCTGGAGGGCAGTGATGTGACCATAGTTTACTGCAGCCTGGAACTCCTGGGCTCAAGGTATCCTCCCACCTCAGTCTCCTGAGTAGCGGGGATTACAGGTGTGAGACATTTTGCCTGACTTCCTTGCTTTAAAATAAAATTTTTATTGTGGTAAATATACATAATATAAAATTTGCCATCTACTCATATCTAAGTGTACAATTTAAACTGTGAATATAAAGTACATTCTCAATATTGTGCAACCATCACCATCATCCACTTCCAGTACTTATTTAAATCTTCCCAAAGAGTGACTCTGCACCCATTAAACACTAAGTCCTCATTGCCCCCTCTCACTAGGCTCTGGTAACCTCCACTCTACTTTATCTCTATGAATTTGCCTATTCTAGGCACCTCATATATGTGGAATTGTATAATATTTGGCTTTTTATGCCTGCCTCCTTTCACTTAGTATAATGTTCTCAGGGTTTTTGCATGCTGCAGCATGTGTAAGAGCTTGATTCCTTTTGGAGGCTGAGTAATATTCCATGTTTGGATGGATCACATTTTATGCATTTATCTATTGATGGCGCCTCTCTCCTTTTTGCATAGCAAGCTCCTTTCCATCTTTCCAGGTTCAGCTTAGATGTCACCTGTTATGTACCCAATATGTAATTATATAATTTATCATTATTTTCGTGAGTTTTGTTAGTCTCCTCTACTGGACTGTAAATCTAGAAGTTTAGCTATCGTATAACCTTCTTCAGCAGAATCTCTCCGGCACCTGACCCAGTATACCTGGTATACCTGAGGCATATGGAAGCACCTTGAATCTCCCTCAAAAGGTGCTACAGGCCAGGCACGGTGGCTCATTCCTGTAATTCCAGCACTTTGGGAGGCAGAGGCGAGAGGATTGCCTGAACCCAGGCAATCTCTACAATAAATCAAAATAATTAGCCAGATGTGATGATGTGTACCTGTAGTCCCAGCTGGTTGGAAGGCTGAGGTGAAAGGATCACCTGAGCACAGCAGGTCGAGGCTACAGTGGCTGTGATAGTGCCACCTCACTCCAGCCTGGATGACAGAATGAGACTTTGACTCAAAAAAGAAAAAAAAAAGGCGCAACAGGCAGTAGCAGGCATTGTGGAGTTGACTCCTGAACTGCTGTTGCGGCTTATCCTGTGTCTAAGCCTTGTTGAAACCCTATCCTTCTCTTTTGTTTCATACCCAAAGTTTATACCCTTTCCTAGTTCTTTCCCTTCTTGCTTTGTCTTCTGGACCTTTATGCTTGCTTCTTATCTGGTATGCCACCTCTATGCTTGGATAAAACAGGAACAGAGGCCTTGGGGCTGACACCTGATTACCCCATATCTGTGCCCTTACAGTATGGATGGCCCAGCTCTGTGGGCAGAGTTTCACTTTTGAGTTGGTCATCAGCGTGAGACATGGTTTCAAAAATCCACAAAGAGCAGAATCTGATTCTCTAGAGATGGCCTGCATTTGAAGATTTATATGGTTAATAGTTTGGTATTACTTCCCATTTCACAGGGGAATTTAAGGACCAGGGCAAAGAAGTGACTTACCTTATGTAACTAGCTTATGAACCAAGATGGAAACCCAAAATACTTTTCTAGAAAGTGGATTCTATAAAATCAGCCCTAGTGAACCCTCTCTGCCCAGGTGGAAAGTGTTTGAAAAAGCTCTGACATAAGTCGGGACACCAATTGGTGCATTCAGGTGAGGGGTGGCAGATCAGTTTCATTGCACGACTGCCTCTGGATGTTTTATATTGGTCTGGAAAGAATTCTGAAACCACCTCTGGACTTAGCACAGAAGAGAGCTGTGATTGAATAATGATGCCACCATGTGTGAGAGAGGATGGAGTGGGAGCACAATTTACCTTGTGTGCATCATCTGTGTTCCAGGTGATGGGATGTTTGCTCATTTGTAATACATATTCTGGCATCTTGTTATATACCGATCTTTTAACACATTTTAAAAAACTGTATTGATTCACTCGCTGCATACAACAAATCTCTTGGGTTACCCTTTTGCCAAGTAAGTGCCACTAAAATATGTCTCTATATCTGTAAGTGGTTGAAGTCATTTGCGTGTGCAAAATGAGTGATGGCATTGTATATAAGACTGCCAGCAGAGGAGGGAAGTATGAGCCTTAGAATCGGAACGATCTATTGAGTTTTGGCTGGGATACTAGCTCGTAGTATAACCGTTTCCTAACCTCTCTGGATCTCTGGGTTCCTTTTATAGAAGAAAATAAAATGGTGCTCATCCCATAGAGTTATTGTGAAGATGTAACGGGATAATGAATAAAGCACTTGGCCTTGTGCCTAATGCAGAGTAGCTATTGGATCGATCGTCGTTACTGTCATAAACAAAGAGGGTCATTCTCTAGTGGGGAGTGGTAGGTGTATCTTTAATGCACACTGAGGGTCGTTCTGAATCTTGTTACCATAAAAGTCTAAGATTTTTTAGCTTTCACTTTACCTTATTTATGTATTTTTGATTCAAATATTCTGTTTACAACTAGAATATTAAAATGAAGAGTTTTAATGTTCTCTTTTGAAAAAAGAAATATTCATAGGCAACTCGAAGCCTTAAAAACCATTATCACCTCTATAAATGGAAGATCCTTATAAGAGGTAAGTTGATAAATCCTTTTTTTTTCTCCTGACACTTATGCTTTTGCCCACCCTGCCCACCCTATTACCTCCTCTGCGGTTTCTGAAGTGTTCAGATTATAGCTGTTTTCATATTAGACACTATTTATTGACAATAAATGTTATATGAAATGGAAATCTTTCTGCTTCTCCAAATGAGCTTTCTCTATGTATGCAATCTGAAGAAAGTATTGTTAGGCAAGGCTAAATTTCATGGAAGACTTTGGAATATAAGATACATCAAAAAGCAATTTTTTTCCCCTTTCTACTGCTTTAAGGCAAATGGACTTTTGGATACTAATGAGCTCATTATTTAGAGCAGATAAGAAGCTACTCTTGAGAATGTGCTTCATGGCACACTATAACCTTCCATTTTCCTTGGATGATTGCAATAACATTTTTTTAAAGTTCAACTTGCCGCATATTGAGACGTTAGAGTCCAACCCCTAACATTGATGATACGTGTAATTTAGTGTCCAACTGATCCTGGAATGAGGGTCTACTTATATGTAGCCAAATTCAGAACATGCTGCAAAATACATGAAGCCTTGTTGAAAGTTATAGTTTTCAGTCCAATTCCTTAGGCCATGTTATTGGCATGTGAACATCACAGAGATTCATAGTATTTATAATTCACATGACTGCAGGGAATACTTTTAAAATGTAGGATATAGGTACAGCCCACAAAGAGATTACCATATAGTGAGGAAGAGAACACTTTCACAAATAAACAAATGAAGAAGGTCTAGGTATCATGCTGAATGATCTGATTCAGAACATGAATACAGCATAGATGCTGTTGTTAATCTGCCTGGACTGTTTGGGCCCTTACAACCTACCACCTTCCACTAATTTCCAGGTGATATATTAACCTTCTGATTAGATTCTATGGCATGGTAGAGACTTATTTCTATTATTGTTGGGTAAATACGAAAATTGATAATAATGTGATCTTCTTCAGTTTTCACACTTGTTTCTGCTCTTTTGCAGAGCTTTACATCCAGCACTTGTTTATTTTTCTAGAAGACTTTATTTTAGGGTCAATATCAATAAGTGGAATAGGTCTATCATTCATTTCCCTGACAGTTGGCTACTGTAATTTATAGGCTTTATTGGTCACTTTTTTTTCTTCCTCAGTTTGTTATTTATTGATCCCTAAACAGTCTTAGATGGAGCCTTATATTACTACGATATTTCTGTCATCAATCTATGTTATTGTGCTGATGTTTATAATAAACAGCAACCGTGACATTTGTGATACAGTCAGTTGTTGATTAGATGCCATAAATTACCTATACCTTTCATCAAACAGATTTCCTTCTGGAATAGTTTCTTGGGTAGAATATTAAATCTAGTGATATGGATAAACATTTTTATCTTTGAGATGTGAGATAAAGCTACATTATAAATATGGCCCTTGAAACCACAACATATTTTATCCCCAGGGAGACCTGTTTTCAAGTTGATTATTTGAATAAAATCACAGACAATGGGAGAGTAAGGAAAAATTCCCAGCCATGCTCATAATTAGTTGACTATATTTCTGCTGCAGATTCAAACGTTGTAACTTAATAATGTGATTAGCAAGAGAAACATGTCCTTTAATGAACACCCTTATGCATATGCAATGCAAATTTGTGCTGCTTATTTTTTCCTTTCCTTTGGGTATAAACTATTTCTAAATGTTTATTTCCTCACAATAGTAAGAGGATTTTTTGGGGGGGGGATGTTTCATGTAGAATTACATTTTTATTAACTACTGTGGATTAATTTTTGAATACTTCTTAGTAGAAACTACCTACTTCCTCAGGTACCATTGGTTTGAGTAGAAATGGCGGTGGCTAGGAATGTCTGTGACAGGGTCATGCTCCGGGCGAGACCCAGGCCAGATCCAAATATCATACATAGGGTTAAACGTCAATCCTAAGGTTTCAGGAGATTACATAGCCCCAGAGGGAAGTCTGTTTCCACTAGCTCTCTTGCTCTGGAAAGTTCTTTGACACAAGATTTGGCAGGGGCAGTTGTCATAGAACACTTCCAGACTGATTTGAATGCTCCTTCATGCAACCTTTTCTCCTCAGGTTTTAGCTAACCTATAAGGTTCTATAACTGAGTCATAGCCTACAGAGACCCTTTGTTGTGAGGCTGACCAGATTTAATGAACCTGGACTTTGGAGTCACACAAACCACAGTTTGAATATTGGCTCTTTTACTAGTGGTGTGACTTTTGAATGTGACTTAAACTCTTAGGGCTTCCATCTTTATATCTGTAAACTACATGAGAAAACCCCATCTACCTTGTGGGGTTTTCTATGAGGAATAAGTCAAGTAGTATATATCTAGTAGACTGACTTGTGTTTAGTAGGATTTCAATGAATGCTGCTATTATTGTAATTGTTATTTGAATTGGGATCTTACTCTGTCATCCAGGGTGAAGTGCAGTTGCACAATCATGGCTCACCACAGCTTTGGCCTCCTGGGCTCAAGCTATCTTCCCACTTTAGCCTCCTGAGTAACTGGGTCTATAGGCATGTACTACCATGCCTGGATCATTTAAAAAAAAAAACAAAAGAAAAACAGAGTCAAGATCTTGCTATGCTGTCCAGGCTGGTCTCAAACTCTTGGGCTCAAGTGATCTTCCCTCCCCTGCCTCCCAGAGTGCTGGTATTATAGGTGTGAGCCACTGTACCCAGCCAAATGTTGTTATTAACATTATAGAGGCCTGAACAAGTTTCTTAGAGTTCCCTGGTACAAGATTGGTACCGGTTTTTGTGGGGCTTTTTTTCAGCTTTCGTCTACTTGACAGTTGATTAGTGAATTACCAGGTAACAAATATAGAAGTAATGTCTGTCTCATTATTTGGACGTACAATCTACTGATGTCTGTGTCCTTCCTCAGGGGCTGTTGTCATAGCAGCATATAGCAGGATTTATTGCATCTTGAACAATAAAGTAATAGCAAGCTATCAATGAGCAACTTTGTAAAATATACGATTTAAAATAAGCACTTTGGAAGTACAAGAATTTTAAGACAAAGATTCTGTCCTTTAGTAATTGTCCATATATTTAGGAAGATATACTATATTAATTAAAAGACACCAAATCCTCAAGTCAGAAACTAAAGGTCAAATAATAGTGTAGATCATATTTGTATAAATATAGATGATATTTATCTACTGATTATGAATATAGATAATACCTATTCTTGATTCTACCCCTTCTCTTACCCTCACATCCAATCCATCACCAAGAATGGTGAATTCTGCTTCCAGAATGTGTCTCAAATTCATCCTCCTCTTTCCAGCTCTGCCATCACCTCTAAAGTTCTTCCAAGGCCCCATCATCTCCCTGTTGGCCTGCTGCTGTAGACTCTGACTGATCTCTCTCCTTTCATTCCTGTTCTTTTTCCATCCATTCTCCACCCAAAAGACAAAACAGTCTTTTAAAAACCTAAATCATATTTTTCATTCTCTTACTTAAAACTCACCACGGGGCCGGGCTCGGTGGCTCAGCCTGTAATCCTGCGCTTTGGGAGGCTGAGGTGAGTGGATTGCCTGAGCCCGCGGGTTCGAGACCCGCCTGGGCAAATTGGCGAGACCTCATCTCTACAATAAATCAAAAAATTAGCCGGACGTGGTAGTGTGCGCCTGTAGTTCCAGCTACTTGGAAAGCTGAGGCGGAAGGATCACCAGAGCCCGGCAGGTTGAGGCTGCGGGGGCTGGGAGTGGCCACTGCACTACAGTCTGGGTGACAGAGTGAGACTCCAACTCAAAAAAAAAAAAAAAAAAAAAAACTAACCACGGAGCTCCCATTGCTTTTTACAAGGCCCTGTGTGTTTTGGCTCTGCGCTTTTCTTCACCTTCATTTCATGTCAGTCTCCCTTTCACTATGCTCCAGCCACACAGGTTGCTTTTCCCTTTCTGGAACTTTCAAGAGCTTTCTCATCTCAGGGTCTTTGCATTGGCTATTTTATTCCATTGAAATATTCTTTCTCTAGTCTTAAACATGGCTGACTCATTCTCATCCCAGGTACTCAGATGTTACTTCTTCAAGGGAGATCAAACCATTCTGATCATTATATTTAAAAAGTTTTTTCCATTCTATCATATAATAATAATAATAATTATTATTCCTACATAACATTTACCCCAATAACAATTATCTGTTGATTTTTTGTGTGTGTGTCTTTTGACCCTCCCTAAGGAGATCTATGAGGGTGATAATCTTGTTCATTTGGTTCACTGCTGTGGTGATTAGCATGTACTCGGTATTCAATAGATATATGAACAAGTGAACAAATGAATATGGACCTAAAAAGTTCAGAGGAAGAAGAGATCCCACAGTTAATAATGGAGCAGACTAAACCTTGGGAAGGATTGCTGAGAGTGAACCTGGACGACCAGGTGTGGGGGCTCAAGCCTGTAATCTCAGCAGTTTGGGAGACTGTGGAGAGAGGATTGCCTAAGTGCAGGGGTTTGAGACAAGCCTGGGCAATTTGGTGAGATCTCGTCTCTATACTAAATCAAAAAATAAGCCAGGTGTGTTAGCATGCACCTGTAGTTCTAGCTACTTGGAAGGCTGAGATGGCAGGATCGCCCGAGCCCAGCAGGTCAAGGCTGTGGTGACCATGAGTGTGCCACTGCACTCCAGCCTGGGTGACAGAGTGAGACTCCAACTCATAAAAAAAAAGAGTGTACCTGGAGAAGAAAGGCAGAGGGGAGTAAGCTGAGATGGGAGGGGCAGGTACTGTAGATTTCAGAGACGGAGCAGTTTTTGAGAGGCAGTGGATGTAGGGAAAGGAAAGTGACTGACATGCCTTCAACTACTGGCTATCCCATAACTACCTATATAACTTTGTGTGCACTATTTAACCCCCTTTAGTCATCATTATATGTACAATGGGTGAAAGAAGTTCAGCGCCAGTAATGACTCCACACCCGGCCAGGACCAAGAGATTTATTAAAAGGGGCTGTTACAGAGGGGATCTGTAACGGGAAAACAGAAAAAAAGAGAGAGAAAGAGAGAGTAAGAGAGAGAGAGGAAGTGGGAGAGAGGCGGGGAGAGAGGTAGAGAGGGAGAGAGCGGCAGAGAGAGAGAGAAAGAGAGACAGAGAGAGAGAGTTGCGGGAGAGGGCTGTGTTTATCAGTCTGACAGGGGCTGGAAGGGGCCGTGCTATGTTCCTATTGGGGGAGCTGCATGGGAGCAGGGTGGGGCCAACACCGTGTTATGGTCCTATTGACTGCATAACAAAGTTGGCTACTGATTGGAGGCTTGCAAGTTTGAAATTTGCGAGCGGGAAGGTTTGAAATTCGCACGGGGAATTGTGCTCGCAGAAGCTGGGACCGAGGGCCTTTGTTGTCTGGTGTGTCGGCGCCATTTTGGGAGCCGCCCCTTTGGTCGCTTCCTGTACCCTTCAGTGGGGAAAATAATCTCTACCATGGAGGGTTATTGTGTAATTATTGTAGTAATGCTTTATACTAAGGATGCTGTTGGAATGCATGTGATAATAAGTGGTTGCTATTTATACCAATATTTAATTCAGATTCTCAGCTAAGGGAGTGCATCAAAATCAAATTTCGAGCTTTGTAGAAATGTGGTTGCCAAAAACCCAACTCAGTCCTACTGAATCAGAAGAGTTATCTCTGGGTGGGGTTGGGATGAGACTCCCGCAATTGTGTTTTCAAAAGCTCCCCAGAGGTTTAGATGTGTGGCCGTTTGTTTAGAACCATGTATGTAATCCAAGCTATGCTGGAATGCTCTCTAAACATCTCTTGCCAAAGAACTGTCCAACTTGAATAGCTCTGTCATGGGAATTCACAGAGCCATAGGCCTGGGCTGCCTACCATGGGGGCGTCTACCTGAGCCTCTGAACCTTAATCCCCAGAGACCAAGTCATTGATCTCTCATCAATCAAGTGAGTTTGGTATTAATTAAAAAAAAAAATCTTATAATCCCAACTAAAGTCATTATGCCTTCCATTATTTTTGGTCATATCCAAAATGGAAGCCAATCTAGTTATCAATCTCATCCTATACTCTTATCCCTTTTGTATCTGTGCTTCTCCCCTAATTTAACTACCTGTTGCAGGATTCCCTTCCAAACATCTTTACTGAGCTCTTTAGAATTCCAGCTTCTAGGTACACAAACCTACATAAACCTATACCTTCAACCTCTTTGCTGATGTTCCTTCTACTTCCTTCTGTAACTGTGCCCTGGCTTAAACCAGAAGATGTTTTAGATGTCAACAATGACTGGCCAGTCTTATGAAACATTAGCCACTGTTTGGTTGGTTGCTGGTGTTCACGCAAATATATTCATGTCTTGAAATGCCTTGGGCCAGTAAATATGTCTAAAGGTTTGATGTTGGGAAAACATGTTGAAAGCCAAAGGGTTTTGTATCTGGTAAACATGTATGAAAAGGGAACAAAGCCCTGTGGGCAAATATGAGCCATAAAAGGTAGACAAGATTGGAGATTTATGAAATCAAACTTTGTTCTGGTCCTATAACTACTCATGACTTGAGTCAGTATTGACCAGAGACTAACTCTCAGAGTCAAAAGACTAGTCAGGTGGGTTGAGCTGATGTATTAAGGGATCTAGGATAACTCCAAGGACAATGGATGAGACCCTGCTCTGGAAAGCCTTCCTTCCCCTGGAAATAACTCTGGGGTCCTGCAGCAGATCAAGTATCCATAATGGGATGGAAAAGAGTCCAGTTCCATAAAATCTAGTAATTCTGTGTTAGAGGCTCATTTAAGAGCGACCATCTATTTCTAAGGCCAAGAATGGTTGATGGGAGATGGGAACAGATTATACCATTTTCTGTATTTTGAATACCGTCTCACAATAAATGGACTTCTGTTTTAAAAACCTGGATATCAAGAGTACTTAATTTTCTTTGCTTTCCACAGATAGGAGAAAACTAAAAATCAGAATGAATGTCAAATTTTTTTCTTTCTGTATTTAAGTGGGTCTATTGATTATGTTTGGAATTATTATAGTCATCTTATTCTATGTTTATTATATTTTCTTGAATAACATTGTATCTATGAACTCCTGCTATTGTATAACATGAAACATTTAGGATGCTTTACCTCTTCCCTTCAACTCGCTGCTCTGGTTTTATTGAAGTAATTTGGAATTTTATTTTTAAGTTGTTTTTTTTTAACATTGTTCAGTTTTCAGTTCCAGAATCCTTTACTAATAGTTATGTCAAGCTCTACATTCACATTTAAATGATTATGGAGGTTTATTCATACATCTTGCCAATTTTCATTGCTCATTAGTGTCTCTTCTAAAAACCTGTCTGTCCTGCACACTTTTTCTTAAGATATTTCTTCTGGCTTACTTTTTTGTTGAACTGGAATTATTTTTTATCCTTTTTTTTTCTACCATAAAAGATATACATGTGGGCTGGACTCGGTGGCTCAGCCTGTAATCCCAGCACTATGGGAGGTCGAGGCGAGAGGATTGCCTGAGCCCATGGGTTCCCAAATTGCTGGGATTAGAGGCTTGAGCCACTGTGCCTGGCTGAAGCTGATTTTTTTTTTTTAAGGTGTGTATAAATTGAATGTTTGGAAAATAAATACATTTTCCATTAACTTGCGTTAACAATTTCAGAGACCCAGGCACAGTGGCTCATACCTGTAATCCCAGAACTTTGGGAGGCCAAGGTGGAAGGATTGGTTGAGGCCAGCCTGGTCAACATAGTGACACTCTGTCTATACAAAAAATAAAAAAAAATTAGCCGAGTGTGATGGTATGCTCCTGTAATTTCCAGCTACTCAGGAGGCTGAGGCAGGAGGATCTTTTGAGCCCAGAAGTTCAAGGTTACAGTGAGCTATGATCATGCCACTGCACTCCAGCCTGGGTGATAAAGCTAAATCCTGTCACTTACATTAAAAAAAATGGAGATTTTGTATATATTTTAATATTTAGTGGACAATATTTGCTACAATTGCATTGTCATCTACTCAGGAGTTGATGAACTCAAGAAACATAGTACAGTGTATGTATGCGCCACCACACCCAGCTAATTTTTGTATTTTTTGTAGAGGTGAGGTCTTGCCATGTTGTCCAGGCTGGTCTCCAACTCCTGGGCTTAAGTGATTCTCCTGCCTCAGCCTCCCAAAGTGCTGGGATTACAGGTGTGAGCCACCACTCCTAGTCAAATTTTCATATTCAAAGGAACCATAAAACGTATTATTTCATAGACAAAAGTATTCTTTATAAGTAAACAATCTCATAATTTGACTATTCTCTATGCATGCGTGTTTGGAAATTTCATTGAATTCAACCTGTTTTCTGTACTTTTAAACTTTATTTTACATACCCCTATTTGGATTATTTGCTTGGGTTAATGTTTTCTCTTTTCCTACATGAGCGGCCTCTATCACTATTAAATGTTTATTTTAAAAATATGAATTGTGGGGTTAGTGGTTGGGGGTCATAACAAGTGATGTGTTGCTTCCATTGCAGAGATTGACTGTGGCACGCCCCCAGAAGTGCAGCATGCCAGCTTGGTAGGGAATCACAGCTCCCGGCTGGGCGGTGTGGCTCGCTATGTCTGTCAAGAGGGCTTTGAGAGCCCTGGAGGAAAGATCACTTCTGTTTGCACAGAGAAAGGCACCTGGAGAGAAAGCACTTTAACATGCACAGGTACAGATTCCATTCTGCTGGGCTTCTGTTACCTGGGAACAAAACAGCCAACAAGAGCCTGGGGCATAAAACCATTTGATTGCTACCTCACTGTGTACTGCACCTGGTGCTGCTATTTACCTGCCTGGACACCTGGCTTTAGATTTGTCAGCTAAATCCTGAAGATTTAGAGGGTGCATTGGGAAAATAAGCTGGATAGAAAATTTTATGCCTTGGTCTTTTGAAACTCACCTTAAATCATTGCAATTCCTGTCTCCTTTACTTGGCTGACTGATAATTTTTTCTCCATGAATGATTTCCCCAGAGGGGCATACTTCTAACTTAACACATGTTGGCAAAGAAAGGTGGTGTAATGAGAAACAATTTTTAAAAGTTTATTTTTATTAATTGTGGTAAAACAAAACATAAAATTTACCATCTTAACTGTTTTTAAGTGTTCAATTTCATAGTATTAAGTACATTCATGCTGTTGAGCTGAAACTCTATACCCATTAAACCAACTCCCCATTCCCTTCTCCCTATAACCCCTGAATCCCCACCATTTTGCTTTTTGTCTCTTATGAATTTGATGGCTGTAGGTATCCTTTTTTTTTTTGAGTAGGAGTGTCACTCTCTCACCCAGGCTGGAGTGCAGTGGCACGATCATGGCTACTTCAGCCTTGGCCTGCTAGGCTCAGGCAATCTTTCTGCCTCAGCCTTCCAAGTAACTGGAACTACAGGTGTGTGCCACTATGCCTGGCTGATTTTTTTATTTATCATAGAGACGAGGTCTCGTCATGTTGCCCAGGTTGGTCTTGAGGCAATCCTCTCACTTCCGCCTCCCGAAGTTCTGGAATTACAGGCATGAGCCACGATGCCCGATTTGTTCTAGATAGCTCATATAAGTAAAATAATATGGTATTTGACTTTTTCAAGACTGGTTTATTTTACTAAGCATAGTGTTTTCAAGGTACATCCATGTTGTAACATGTGTCAGAATTTTCTTCCTTTTTAAGGCTGAATAATATTCCATTGTATTTGATAGACCATATTTTGTTTATCCATTCATTTGTTAATGGACACGGGTTGCATCTACCTTTTGGCTATTGTGCATAAAGCTGCTATGAACATGGGTGTACTGCTCTCAGTTCTTTTGGATTTATAACCAGAAGTGGAATTGCTGGTGAAAGGAGTTTTGAGATTTCAGTTTGTAGTCTAACAGTGCCATGTCATATATTAATTTTTTTAATGTCATCAGGTAAGGCATTATGAGCCTCTGTTTCCTAATCTGTAAAAGGGTAAAATAAAATCTGCCTGTCCTGCTTCAAAGAGTGTCAAGAGGGAATCAAATGAGATAATCCATGGGGATCCTTTTTGAAAAGTTTAAAGCACCATGCACATGTTAATCTTTTTCCTGCAACTATTAGCCTCGTGTGAATATCTACTCGTGAACTGGAAGTGTGCACTACCACATGCTTCATTTCACTCTTCTACCTCCAAGAGACAAGGTGGGAAAAGGCAATGATTTTCACCATTTGTGATGGTTGTTAGAGGGTGTGACAAAAGGTTGCCACATAGTCTCTGGGAATGTATTTCTGGATGTTGACTTGTTTGGCTCTGAAGACAGATCCCTGAAGAATGAGATCTCCAGGTAGCTTTGGTCTGGGTCTCTGGTTTGACTAGCAGCAGAATTGTGGTAGAATGTCTCTTGGGTCTTGCCCGTCAACATTTTCCATAGAAAAGTCTACCCAGAGCAAGCAAAATATGGGGACTTTTGGAAATTATTTGTCCATAGAGCAATGGTACAAAACTATTTTGGGAATAGGAATTTGATGAAATCTGTCCATTCAATAGATATCTATTTAGCATGCACTATGTCTGAGGTACTTTGTTGGCATGACCCTCTTGGAGTTGACAGTGCAATAGGGGAAATGGACCCTTTCCCTGAAGGAATGCACATATAAATATACACATAATGTTTACATTTAAGACATTCATGGACCTCTGAAGTGCTTGGCTAATGTATCCTTGGAGTAGGTGGGAAACAGCTCTGCGGCTGAGGCTCTGTCTGTGCCATGCAATTCCTACATGCAATTATCTCCATCACAAAATTAAGAGGATGTAGGCCAGAGACTGCAGTAAAAAAAAACAAGAAGGGGAGACCTGGATGAGAACCCGATAATCTAATGCAACCTTCTCTTAGAGAGGTCTTACTGACTTGCCCAACTGGCACAGAGAAACAAAGCCAAACCTGTAAGTGACACCACAGACTCCAGGGTCCCAGGCTTAATACTTGGGGAAATTGAGAGGAGCTAGTGCCATACTGAACTAGATGGCCACTCCATCCTATCACCTAATAACACCTCCAAGAGTTATTTGGAGGAAGTGAGGCAGCTGCCTCCTGGGATGCTGAATTCAACACGTTCCCGACACTGAGGTACCCATGGGGTCACTTGGTGAGTGGGCTGGGCGTAGCTTCTGACCCTCAGCCATTTGCTTCATCACTCAACCTACTCTGCCGCCACCATTCAGAATCTGATGGGGTACAAGAATTAGTCACTGCATGAAAAACCAGTGGATCTGCATGGGGCATAGTAAGCTATTAATTAGCTGCTGCTTGTAGAGCACTTTGAAGAACAAACATGTTATGTAACTGCTAATTATAATTACCGTTCTCAGCCTGCTACCTTTCACAGAGTCTGTGGCTCCAGCTGCAGCTGTTTCCATGGGTTTGTGCAAGCTTTGATTTAAGGAAAGAAAAGGCATTCTCCCTGAGAGCTGTGATCTTTCTCTGAGGAGGCCTCTGTGCCCTCCATCAGGATTGGCAGCTAAATTCAATTTCCGCAGATAAAGGGGGTGATTTACATGCTGATTAATTCATGGTGCAGTGCAGATGATCTCTGGGTGGGTAGATAGGAGCAGCGTCTGGAAATATAGTAGGAGCTACTGATTACCATGGCACTTGTTCAGCTGCTCTCCCTTCTTTCGTCTTTTCCCTGTTTTTTTTTCCTTCTTCTTCCCATTTATTCACCCCCTACCCCATCCCAACTCCCTCTGTGTATTTTGTTTTTCCCTTCCTCAGTGTTCACTTTTGGCTTCTCCCCTCCATCTTTTTCTACTTTTTTGCTGCTCTCTGAATGCCTTCTGCTTCTGTTCTCTGTTTTCACTCCATTTACTCCCCACTCCCTTCCCATACCTACACGTTTAGTTCCAGACTGGGCAGACTAATTTATCTTCACGTTATCTGGATTTTTGAAAATTACCTTAAAAATATTTTGGAGTCCCTAATCCTTTGGATTAGTAGCACAGATCTATATGTTTTTATTTTTACTTTTTTTTTGAGTGAGGGTCTCACTGTGTCACCTGGTGGCATGATCATGGCTCACTGCAGACTTGATCTCCTGAGCTCAAGTGATCCTTCCATCTCAGCCTCCTGAGTAGCTGGGACTAGAGGTGTGTGCTACCATGCCCGGCTAATTTTTTGATTTTTTTGTAGAGCCAAGGTCTTGCTATGTTGCCCAGGCTAGTCTTGAACTCCTGGGCTCAAGCAATCCTCCCACCTTGGCCTCCCAAAGTGCTAGGATTACAGGCATGAGCCACCGCACCCGACCTTTGTGTATTTAATGGAGGATGAACTTTGCAGACATGGTGGGACTTTTATTTTTTAAAGCCACTTTGAACTGGAAACACCAGACAGCTGGGAATTAGGCAACCACTTGAGTGTCTGGAAAAACTCCAGGTGGAAGCTTGATGTTAATGAGTCAGTTTACCTCAAGATCAAAGAGGCTGATTCATTCTTGATAAGACTTTCCCTGGCTCCCATTTTGCACAGGCCATTTGGCTTTTAATGTTTAGAATCTGAGTTAATAATTATAAGGCTGATGCTTGCTCACTCCATGCTCTCAGAAGGGTAACATCTCTATTGGAACACAGGCTGTTTATTGCTAGGCTCCTTCCTGTGCCCTTACCTGCCCCAGGCACTGCCCAGAGGCCTCCAGGACTCCAATTAGTCTCTGCTCCTTCTCTTTGGTTGGTAACCCTCCTCTCCAGCTCAGTGCGTGCTTACTTGCCGCTGATATTTAACACTGGACAGAAAGGTCAGCCGGAATAAATGGACACAATTATATAAATAGCCACATGCATGGGATGCATTTGAATATGTGTATGATGTTTGGACCATCAAGCATTATAGTTACCACTGACTGAACACCGACTCATACACCCAGGGCTCTGCTAGGGGCCTTCATACTTTGATTTCATTTCGTCCTCAGAAAAGCTCTGTGAAATAAGTATTGTTATTTTCATTTCATAGATGAGTAATCTGAGAAACATAAAGGTTAAGCAACTTTATTTTATTTTAACGATGTGTGGTACAATTCAGGATTAGGTGTACAAATGAACATCATACAGGTAAAGTTTGGGCCTTCCTTTGGTCTCTACTTTGCCTGGTTTAAGATCAGGTACCCTTATTGTGTTCCCCACCCCCCATGCCCCTGGCAGTATCCTGCTACTGCCAATCCTTTTCTTATAGTATTATGGTAAATGTTCAGGGATTAAGCATTTCACAGGGTCATCCAATAGCAAATGGCAGAGGCAGGATTTGAATTCAGCCCTGTAAGCCCTGAAAACCCATGTTCTCTCTCCTATGCCAGTGTCTCTCAAGCTTGAGTTATTTGTACACCACCCTGACAATATTTGCCATAATTTAAAAGTATTATTTACTTAGTATGTTTCTTAAAACATTTTATATTTTTAGCTTAAATTTATAATTTAAATTTATTGATTAAGGACACTTTGTAGTATATGTGATATCATGAGTTTGATGAACTAGGTATATTCTTTTCACTTAAAAAAATTTTAAAAATTTAAAAAAATTTTTGTAGTTACATAGTCTCACTGTGTTGCCTAAGGTGGTCTTGAACTCCTGGGCTCAAGTAAACCTCTTACCAAAGTATTGGGTTTATAGGTGTGAGCCACCACACCCAGCTGATAAACTAGGTATATTCTAATATGCTCAAAACCAGTGCATAGCAAACATAAACATTTATTTATCAAATCACCAAAAATCATCCTAAAGTATGTAATACATTTTAGGAAAGCTCTACTCTAAGCCATACTACTTCTACTTATTTTATGTGACTTTAAATTAGTACTTAATACAAGAAAACATGAGAATGTTTATAGCCAAACATGCATTTATTCAAAGTATCACCTTGGGAAGTCATAATCTTATTTCAGTGTTGCTGTCATTATCAAAATGGGTTTATTCTGGGATCCCTGTTAGGGAACTTTGGAGGTAGTTTATGAGTTGTACCAGAAGATCAGTCATATTACTTATGAAATCAGATACTGTTTCGACTAGAAATGACATTGAGCTTGATCATCTGTTTGGGTCACCTGAATTTATTGTGACCTTTTATTATGTCCAAAAATAAAGGAAAAGAATATACAATTGGAAAACAAGAGAATACACCAGACCAGTCCCTCTTCTTACACAGGGAGATTTCTGAAAGAGCAGCTCTCTGTCTTTTTTTTTTTTTGGAGACAGGATCTTGCTTTGTTGCTCAGGCTGGAGTGCAGTGGGATGATCATGGCTCACTACAGCCTTGAACTTTTGGATTCAAGCAATCCTCCTGCCTCAGCCTCCTGAGCAGCTAGGACTATAGGCATGCACTGTCATACCTGGCTTTTTTTTTTTTTTGTAGTGATGGGATATTGCTATGTTGCCAAGGCTAGTCTTATACCCCTAGTCTCAAGTGATCTTCCCACCTTGGCCTTCCAAGGTACTAGGATTACAGGTGTAAGCCACCATGCCCACCTGTGCTCACTGTCTTGGTGTCCTCCCCTATTCTCTTCTCAATTTACTGAAGGGAAATCAGGCATCTATGATATCTCCATGTCACTGTAGCACTCTCATCTAACTACTAACTTCATGTTCTAGTTTCAGTTCTTATTCCTCTTAACCTCTCCATGACCCTTAGCATTGTTGATCATGTATCCATCCATTCAACCAATCGACCAAATAATAAATATTTTTTAAACACTTGTGTGTAAGGCACTGTACTAGAGTCTGTAGGTCGAGATAAATATAGTCTCTGCCCTCATAAAGTGACATTCAGGAGAGGTAGTCGTTAAATAACTAATTATGTAATTATTTAGTTACAAATGTGATAAGTGCTACACACAGAGAAATACTAGATGCTATACTAACAGAATATCAAAACATAGCATATATATATATATATATATATATAGCATATATATATATGTATATACACACACATGCTCATTTGTATGTGGTATGTACACAAACACACAAAGTAAAGCAAAACAAAGCTACTACTTAATCACCCATTGAAGCTTCCTTCCCCTCCAACCCCTGCCAAATTCAGTGAGAGTTCAAATGGATTGCTGTAGGGGGCCTCCATTTTCTAAGTGTTCTATAACTGGGTAAGCCAAAGGCCCACTTTACCTGCCTTGACCCAGTCACACCTCAGAAAACTGTGGGCACTCCATCAAGGAAGAGGAGAGAGTTGAAGCTTGCCCCTGCGCTTTGATGACCTGCTCCAGGTCCTTCTTGTGTGGGGGTGAGGAGTTTGTGGGGGAATGGTGGAAAGGAACAGGTATCATTTTCAAAGAAGAGTCCTTCCTTCAAATCCTCCCTCTCTTCATTCCTGGACATCACTTTCTCTGCCAGTCTCCTGTCTCTCTGTTGTATTGCTCTTTCTCCTCTGGTTTCCCCTTGGGTTTTGGTGTCTCCCAGTGTTCTGCCACTGGGCCACTCTGTGTCCTACCTGAATGTCTTACCTGCATGCATGCCTTCAGCCACCCCGTCCACATATCCGTGACTTTTTTTTTTTTTGAGTTGGAGTCTCACTCTGTCACCCAGACTGGAGTGCAGTGGCCGCTCCCGGCCACCGCAGCCTCGACCTGCTGGGCTCCGGCGATCCTTCTGCCTCAGCCTTCCGAGTAGCCGGAATTACAGGCGCGCGCTACCACGCCCGGCTGATTTTTTGATTTATTGTAGAGATGAGGTCTCCCTGCCCAGGCGGGTCTCGAACCCGCGGGCTCAGGCAATCCACTCACCTCAGCCTCCCAAAGGCGCGGGATTACAGGCTGAGCCACCGAGCCCGGCTATCCGTGACTTTTAAGACTAATTTTTCCCATGTAGTCAGCAGATAATTTAGTGTGTCCTCAACATAATTCATTAATCTCTTTCTCACATACCCAGCCTGCCTCCTCCTGTATTTCTTAGGAGAGCTGTGGAAGGTAATCCATTCAGACTCTCAAGCTCAGAGGCTGCCGGTCGGTCAGCCAGACTTCACACTGTACCTTATCTCTGGCATCCTATGGATTCTCCCTCAGAATTGCCTTGTTTTGTAATACAGCGCCCTGTTTCATCTCTTAACCTCTTTGCTGAATAACTGCTTCAATGCAAAGGCTCTTAGCTCTGGGGTCTGACACATAGAGTTTTCAATCCTGACTTGACTGCTTACTAGCTCCGTGACCTCTGGGGAGTTACTTAACATCTCTAAGCCTCAGATCTAGAAAATGGACACAATAATATCTAGCTTATGAGGTTATTTTGAAGATTAAATAAAACGATACATTTAAGGTACTATACACCCTATCTGGTCCATAGTAAAAACTTGATAAATGTTCACTGTTTTTATTGTGTTTATTATTGCTTCTTATGACTGCTGTGGAGATGAGATAAAGTCTATAAAGCAATCCCTCTCTGACATACAGTGATCACTGAGTGAATGGTATAATATTCTTTCCTTGTGACCTCTGATTCTTCTCTATCTAGACTGTCCTTCAAAATATACCACAGTTGTCTTTCTAAAAAATACATTGTTCCTATCATTTTCATGCATTTGGCTCTCTGTTGCTTATAGGCGTCAGTCTATACTTGCTGTGGCCAGCAAGGCTTCTTCCAGTGTGACTGTGTCTTCCCTGTGCAGCCTCAGTTCTTATCTTGTGCCTCCAAGGTTATGTGACACTTCTCGCGGTCACATGACACTTCTTTCTCACCTCTCAGACTATGCCACATCCTCTCACTGTCCCAGGCATTGAACCTGCTGTTCTGTCTGCTTACCTGCCTTCCTCACTCTCTAGCGATTAATCCATGAAGGTCACGCCCTCCATGAAGCTGACTTTCTCAGGTCCTCCAGGGAGAGTTGATGTCTTCTTTCTCTATACCCCGTAGTACTTACGTGTAGCTTTGTAATAATTTGTGACTTGTTGAGTTGCAATCTACCTGCCTATCTACTCGCTCCTTTCAGTAGATGATAGCTTCTTGAAGGAAGGACTGGTGTTCCAATTGTTGTCACAGTTCAGTGTCTGGCATGGTAGGATGCTTGGCATCCGAGAGCCATTCAGTTAGTAGTGAATAGTGAGTGAAAGAGAACTAGAGACAGTCCCAAAGAGGACTTCCAGAAGTGTTTTCAGTACTATTGGAATTAGGGCATATTATCCCAAGTTATCTCTTACAAGGGAAGCATTAATATAGATGATTCATATCTGATATATTTATTAAGGAGTCTTTCTTTTGTAGACACCTGGAGGACAAAGCAACCAAACTTTGTTAAATTGTTTCTTGGGATGAAGTATCTGGTTCCCATAATCAGATCTAAATCCTCTATGTGCAGAGAGCATGGCACAGGCTAGAGGCAGATGGCATCCTTGAGATGCCATTTACAGTTGTCATAGTGAATGAGCAAAAAGGAAGGACAAAAAAGGAAACTCCTCTCTAATTTCTGCCTGGGTGACAAAGGGGCCCAGAATGAGAAGGAAATTTGCTTTACTGGCAACCCCAAGAGAAGGTGAGGGGTGGGATGCTTCCTTTTCCTTCTGGTCTAGGTGGGGAGTTAACATCAGAAGGATGTCAGAGTGAGCAAAGATGTTGAAAGCTCTGGGACTTTGAAGGGCAGTGGAGAGGGAAGGGGCCAGGAATATTTGGGGCTTATTCAGGCTGATGAAAGACTGGTGCCAACATCATCGTTATGCCATACAACGGGGCAAACTGATAAGGTCATTGCATCTCTTATCTACCAATGTCTACAACTGGAGTATTTCTTTGATTTCAAATTATCTGTGTTCTGGGGAGAAGTATTGATATAGAGATCCAGGAATGCTTTAGACAGCTGTGGTGGTCTTCTGGTATCTCTGTAGGAATTTGCCTGTTTCTCTCTCTCTGTAAATTCTCACTTACGAATAGATAGCCTGGGTTTACCCAAAACCAGCTCATGGACACAGATTCCAAGTCATGCTGCTGATGCAGTAATTTAATGAAAATGTAAAATGTCCTTGGGCAGAGAGACCTGTAGACCAGGGTCAACCTAAAGTAGATATTAGTTCTGTATATACAGGAATATGAATTGACCCCGCAGGCATCTAAGGTGTAGACTTTCTTTCCTACTTGAAGGCTGAGAAGAGATTTACTAGAAGGGAGAAATAGGAACTGAATTGTGGAAAGTCATTTTCTGAGATAGAGAATTATCTTTCTTATACTTCTTGATGGGACCTTTAGGTTTCCCAGAAAACAGGACCTGAAGCAGAAGGCTTATATTTATCATGCAGTAGGGAATACAACCCCAGGAGGCAGGAGTGGGGACCAAGGGCCGCAAAGCAGGGAAAGGAAGAGAGCCAATGTCAGGATGCCTATTGGACTGGTCTCCACAGAGGGTGAGTATTGCTCCATCTATGCAAAAGTGTCCTCAGTGGCTATAGAAACTAGGTCTTTGTAGGACTGCCCTTCAGGGGAAAGAAAGGAGGAAGAACTTATCCACTAGCTCTTGTCCCCATGGGATTTTTAACTCCCCTGCACTTCCTGGTTGCATGTGCCTTGTGTGGGTGCCACAGCAGGGAAGCCCCAGAATAGAAGGCAAGACACAACCATGTTGTCAAAGCCCATGCAAAGCTGGAACAAGGGGCAGATGAGGCTGAGAGAATCTGAAGAACCCCAAGAGGTGTTTGCTTCAATGGGAAAGCTTCAATTAGAGCTGTGAAATATCCCTATTTGGTGACATGAGGATTATCTTCTCCAGGGATGAGAGTATTGTGGCTTCTTTCTGCAGGGAATTTTCTTTCCTTTTTGATGCTATTGTAAATAAAACTATTTTCTTTTTCTTTTTTTTTTTTTGAGTTGGAGTCTCACTCTGTCGCCCAGACTGGAGTACAGTGGCCGCTCCCAGCCACCACAGCCTCGACCTGCTGGGCTCCAGCGATCCTTCCGCCTCAGCCTTCTGAGTAGCCAGAATTACAGGCATGCACCACCACGCTCGGCTAATTTTTGATTTATTGTAGAGATGAGGTCTTGCCAAGTTGCCCAGGTGGGTCTCGAACCCGCGGGCTCAGGCAATCCACTCACCTCAGCCTCCCAAGGCGTGGGATTACAGGCTGAGCCATCGAGCCCGGCAAAACTATTTTCTTAATTTCATGTTTGGATTGTTCATTGCTAGTATATAGAAACACAATAGATTTTTGTATCCCGCAACCTTGCTGGATTCCTTTCTTAGCTTTAACAGCATTGTGTGTGTGTGTGTGTGTGTGTGTGTGTGTGTGTATGTTCCTTAGGTTTTTCTATATGCAAGATCATATCATTTGCAAATAGAGGTTTAGTTATCTGCTGGGAATTTGGTTTTAAAGAAATAGAGAGCTAGATGCCCCCCCATACTTTCCTCTCTGAAGAACTACCTGGGTAGTTGATTGGGTCCTGGGTCTGCTGGAAACTGGGTTGCCTCAGGGAACGAAGGCCCCGTTTGGTTTCCCACGTTACTAAAGCCATTACATGCAATGTATGCAGACTATTTAAAAGAAGCAGAACAACCCAAAGAAATCAGTGACTTCCTCATAGACCAAGATTAAATAGCTTCAGTTAAAGGAGTCTCCGAAGTATCTGGGAACCTTGTGGAAAATTTCTTTAGTTTACCTCAAGCTGCTTCTGAGGCATAGTCCTGTGTGGTAATACACGTCATTTCCTCCCCTTGGGGATAGCAGTGACTTGAATAAAAGCTCCCCACCACCCGGTTGGGATGAGAAAGGTGAAAGCAGATTGCACAGTTCTAGGACGACTCAGGACCCAGCTCCAAGCGTTGCTCCATCTCACCTGCATGGAATACCAGTGGCATCCAGTGGCCTGTCAGGCTCATCACAGGTTGAAATTCTTACCCACACTCAAGCAAGAATCTTTCTTTTTCCTCCAAGTCAGGTAATGGGCCAGGCTCATTCATGATGAAGGGAAGTTGGATGATTGGCCCAGGATAGCTTGAATTGCCTGACTCAGTATCTGACTCAGAAGATGAGTAGTGATCAGCAGAGGCACCAGCTGTGCATATAAAATAATCTCCAGCACACACATGTTTATTGCAGTATTATTCGCAATAGCAAAAACATGGAACCAACCATGCCGCCCATTGAAAGTGGACTGAATAAAGAAACCGTGGTACATTTACATGATGGAATATTATGCAGCCATAAAGAAAAATAAAATTATGAACTTTGCAGCAACCTGGATGGAATTAAAGTCTATAATACTCAGTGATTTATTGCAGAAACAAGGATGTGATTACCACATGTACTCATTCATAAGTGGACCCTGAACGTTTATCATAATACTATAAGAAAGGAATTGGCAGTAGTGGGACACTGCCAGGTTTGGGGATGGGACAATAACATCAATAAGAGTACCCGCATTTTACCTGTATGATGACCACATATGTACCTGACCCTCATTTGTACCCCACATTTTTTAAATAAAATAATTTTAAAAAATAATCTCCATTAGGACTTTTCCAAAGACCATTGATGCATTTTGTGAGTCAACTCTCTTTTTCTATTTTAGAAATAAGGACAGAAATTAATGATGTATTACTGTTTAATAACACCTGTGTGAAATGGCAAATAAACTCGGAAAGAATAAACTCCAAGATTATGTATGTGGTAAGTAAAGGGATCTCTTTTTTCCCTGCTAGGACAGACTCATGGGAATATGAGTCAGAGGAATTTGCTTCCATGAGAGCTTCTCAATCTAATTGCTTTCCAGTCCTGTTGTCATTTAAAAAGAAAGAGTGAATGGACTTTTAAAAATATTTGGATTATTTTGTTATTTTACATTTTGTGTTTAACATACTTGTCATTCGACGGGGTGTGTGTGGAGGGGATGCATTTATATTTGGCATCGTCATTATTGCTTGTTTCCGAGCACTTGTATTTCACTCCCCCAGAGTAAGCCTGGATGCAATCTACTGACTCAGTGACAGAATGCAGCAAATGGTCCTCAGGTTGTAGCTGCCTCCATTTGTTGCTGGTCATTTGTTTGCAGGAAAACACTTCCTAGGGAGACCCCGCATTGATGTCACCTCTTAGGGTTTGTTGATTACCGGACTGATCAGACGTCATCATCAGATACCTGATAGCAGAGGTTTACCTTATTTATGCTCACTGGTTGAGCGGGGCAGTGTAAATTGGAATAGTAGGAGAATAGGATCCAGCACCACAAAGTCTTAGTTGTTTTGACCGGAGTCAGGGCAGATTATCTTGTCTTTTCCTCTCACAAAGATATACATAAAAGGACAACGGTTGGACCCTCTGGAACCAGCTCATGAGGAGACAGTCAACTTGACCACAGACAGCAGGACCCCAGAAGTGTGCCTAGACCTGTACAGAGGCACCAACTACACCGTGAGCATTTCCACAGCCACTCCCAGGCGCTCTGTGCCAGCCATCATTGGTTTCCAGACAGCTGGTAGGTGGAAGTGAAGTCTCATTTCCTCCTAGAAAATGCTAAGCACAGGATGTGTGGAAACGTGCTTCAGTATCAACTGAGTGGTACAGTTCATATTTGCTTTCGAGATTTGTACTCAGATGTGGTTGCTCCAGGGGTCAGAACCAGAGCAGGTCAGAGACTCCTATTCTGTTGGTACCAGCCTGAATGGGCTCTGAGGTATTGTTTCTGGTAGAGGTGGAAGGTAATACAAAGGCATTTTAAAAGAGGAAAACATTAGGTGATGATGCATTCCATTCTCAAATATCTAAGGCAGTAGAGGGTAGCCATGTGGCTTATCTTTGATAGTAAACTCAAAAGTCATTTCTTGCCCTTGCCTGTGGGAGAGGAGGAGTCAGGGATACTGACCCAGTCACTTTACATCTCCGAACTTATTAGGATGGGGGAATCAAGTTGAGAGTGAATGTTTAGGGAATAGCCCTAGGGTACAGGAGGGTGGATGTTGGTCGCAAAGAGAGGTGGGCCAGGCTTGGTGGCTCAGTCTGTAATCCCAGCACTTCAGAAGGCTGAGGTGAGTGGAACCTGCAGGTTCGAGATCAGCCTGGGTAACTTGGTAAGATCTCGTCTCTACAATAAAAAAAAAAAATTAGCTGGGCGTGGTAGTGCGCATCTGTGGTTCCTGCTACTTGCAAGGCTGAGGCGTAAGGATCGCCTGAGCCTAGCAGGTCGACGCTGGGGTGGCCATGAGGGTGCCACTGTACTCCTGCCTGAGGGATGGAGTGAGACTCCAACTCAAAAAAAAAAAAAAAAAAAAAAAAATTGGAATAGTCTAGATGTGGTGGCTCATTCCTGTAATCTCAGCACTTTGGGAGGGCGAGGCAAGAAGACTGCTTAAACCTAGGAGTTTGAGACCAGCTTGGACAACATAGTGAGACCTTGTTATCTAGAAAAAAATATTTAAAAATTAGCCAGTCTTGGTGTTGCATGCCTGTAGTCCCAGCTACTCAGGAGGCCGAACGGAAGGATTGTCGAGGCTGTGGTAAGTCATGATCGTGCCACTGTAATCCAACCTGGGCGACAGAGTGAGACCCTGACTCAAACAAACAAACAAACAAACAAACAAACAAACAAACAAACAAACATAAAAAAGAGGGTGGACAGGAAGAAGCTTTAAGAAGTGGGATTATAGGAATAAACCTCATTGCACACAGTTGTCACATGGATTTTTAAACAACACTGTGACAATTACAATAAGTTTATTTTTAAAAAATAATTCTGGTTAGGTATGATGACTAATTAAGTACCTTATAAACAAAACTAGAGAAGTCATTGCTGCCATTTATTATTTAGGGGGAGTCGAGGTAGTTCTTATTTAGCTGTTTGATGTCCCACTTAAGAAAATGTACCTCAACCAGGTACTGGAAAGTGACATAGATTTAGGAGAAATAATTTAAAAACCTGTCAATCTTAACAATAATATAAAACCAACTATGAAACTACACAAATGGGGTCTCTTGGTATTTGTCTTGGTATTTGTCTTGGTATTTGTATATAAAACAAGAGTATTTCTTTCCAAGTTAGTAATATGTAGGCAAAGATATTATAAAATTTATCTGATAGCTAGGGAAACTTTATGAAATTAACAATAAACGACTATGGATGTAGGCATATATAGTCTTTAAAAGATGAACACAGGCCTTCAGACTCATCTGTCACTGTTCAGTCAGGATGACAGCTTGCTGTTTGGTGTCAGGTGTTTCTACTAATATCCAATTACCCGTTCAATTACTTTCCACTAGGAAAAGGATGGTCTTTGGAGTCAGGCAGATCTGGTTTTACATCTTAGCTCCGTGTTGAATAGTTGGGTGATCATGGCTGAGTCATTTCAGGTATCTGGGCTACTTCCCTGTGTCTGAAATTTTAAATGAAGTTGGATTAAATGTGCAAATGAATCTAGTGAGAATTAGGATTTTATTGAGTCATTCCTCTTGGGAGCAAGGTATGTGTCTACGTTTTCGTAGTATCTACTCAGGTCTGCCTCTGTTTATTTATGCACCGTTGTAAAGATTTGTCATTCTCTCCTAGAGCCTGCGCATTCTGTTGTCTGGTTTCATTATCAGGGTTATGCTAGTTCCCTTCAAATGATTTGGGAAGTTTTCCATGTGTATATTTGCTCTAGAAAAGTTTATAGCACTTTGGAATTATTCCCTTCCTTTAAAGCTGGACATTTGCTCATAAAATTATTTAATTATTTAAGTTTAACTCCTTTAGGGAGACGATGCTTTGGCAGTTTTGTCAATTTCTTCCACGATTTTGGTCTGTTTATATTTCTTACATTTTCTTAAGTCAAATGTTAAAATTTATACTTTTCTTAAAAATGTCTATTTGGATGATATTTTAAATATAGTGGCAGAATGTCATAAGGAATATTCACTTACATCTTTTCTGGGGAACATATAATAATCCCCAAGTTATTCTAACTCCTAATTTTGGTTTTCTCTCACTTTTTAAAAGTTGACTATTGGGAGGCAGGAGGATGGCTTTAGCCCAGGAGTTCAGGCTAGGCAATATAGTAGCAAGACCTCATCTCTACAAAAAAATTAAAAAATGAGCAGGCATGATGGTGTATGCCTATAGTCCTAGCTGCTTGGGAGGCTGAGGCAGAAGGATTGTGTGAGCCCAGGAGGTTGAGGCTGCAGTGAGCCATGATTGTGCCACTGCACTCCAACCTGGGTGACAGAATGAGACCCTGACTCAAAATAAATAAATAAATAAATAAAAAAAAATAAAAGTTGATTAGCTTGGGCTGTCTGTTTTATCACTATTTTCTTTCCCCAAAGAAAGAGCTCTTGGGTTTTAAAATTGTCTTTCTTTTTTCTAACTTAATTTCTCTTCTTATTTTTATTATTTCCTTCTTTATGCTTCTTTTAAATTCGTCATATTGTTCTGTTTCTAAATTCTTGAGTTAAATGTATTTAAAAATTTAACTTATTTCCATTCCTTTCTCTTTGATAATAAAAGTCTTTTTTTTTTTTTTTTTGAGTTGGAGTCTCACTCTGTCGCCCAGACTGGAATGTAGTGGCCACTCCTGGCCACCGCAGCCTTTACCTGCTGGGCTCTGGCGATCCTTCCGCCTCAGCCTTCCAAGTAGCCGGAGCTACAGGCGTGTGCTACCACGCCTGGCTGATTTTTTGATTTATTGTGGAGATGAGGTCTCGCTGCCCAGGCAGGTCTCAAACCCGTGGGTTCAGTCAATCCACTCACCTCAGCCTCCCAAAGGCGCGGGATTACAGGCTGAGCCACCGAGCCCGGCTATAAAAGTCTTTAATATTTCTTTTTCCTTTCTAGATTTGAGTTTTGGCAGAATTCTTTAGGCATTGATATGTATTCTCTTTATCCTTACTTTCAAGGCATGATATAATTGCTATTCTAATTTTACTCTTTGATTGATGAATGATTATGAGTGTTTTAATATATAGTCTCTTCACCCTTACTTTCAAAGCATATAATTGCTATTTTTATTTCCCTTTGAAGAATTAATTATAAGTGTTTACTACAAGTGGTAATTTTTTTGTGTGTAACATTTATGCTTTGTTGCTTATTTCTGGTTTTATTACATTTTGGAATGCTTTGGGGACTTAATGACATTTTCTTGGGCATTACTAATTGGCCATATTAGGTAATTTCAATAGGTACTGCTAAGTGGAGTAAGAGCTAGTCTTCAGTCAACTTTATCAATAAAGTTATTGGTCTTCTTTTATTTTTTTCTTACATGGTTTGTTATTTTTCTCTGTTTCTCTTAGAAATTCTAATTGTAGGCTGGGCGTGGTGGCTCATGCCTGTAATCCCAGCACTTTGGGAGGCTGAGGTGGGAGGATTACTTGAGCCCAGGAGTTCGAGACCAGTCTGAGCAACATAGTGAGACCTCATCTCTACAAAAAATCAAAAAATTATCTGGGAGTGGTGGTGCATGCCTGAAGTCCCAGCTACTCAGGAGGTTAAAGGGAAAGGATTGCCTGAGCCTAGAAGATCGAGGCTGCAGTGAGCTGTCACTGTGCCACTACACTCACTCTAGGCGTGAGACTGAGTCCACAAAAAAAAAAAAAAATTCTAGTTGATTTGTGTTGTATGTTTTGATGTTGTAATATTTATGTTCATGACATATATCTCCATTATAGATTCTTTCACTGGTGACAAATGGCTTACTTTAGTCTGTTTGACTTTTTTTTTTTTTGCCTTGAATTATACTTTGACAGCAATACTGGTTTTCTTGATTTCTTTGTGTTTGCATTTGCATGATATGCCTTTGCCTATTTTTTTTTAACTGTTTTTTTTGAGTCAGAGTCTCTCTCTGTCGCCCAGGCAGAAGTGCAGTGGCACATTCACCGTCACCCCAGTGTTGACCTGCTGGGCTCCTGTGATCCTTCTGCCTCAGCCTTTCTAGTAGCCGGAACTACAGGCACGTGCCGCCGTGCCCGGCTAGTTTTTTGACTTATTGTAGAGACGAGGTCTCGCCATGTTGCCCCGACTGGTCTCGAAACTGCGGGCTCAGGCAATTCACTCTCCTCGGCCTCCCAAAGTGCTGGGTTTACAGGCCTGAGCCACCGCACCCAGCCTTTTTATATTCTTAAAAGCTTTCTTTTCGAGACCAGCCTGGCCAACATGGTGAGACCTCATCTGTACCATTAATCAAAAATTAGCCAGGTGTGGTGGCAAGCACCTGTAGGTCCGGCTACTTGGAAAGCTGAGGCAGAAGGATCGCGGAGCCCAGCAGGTCGATGCTCAAAAAAAAGCTTTCTCAGAGTCTTGTTTTGGAGACAGGAGAAAAAAAATCTCCAATTCTGACTAGGCTGAGAAAGATTGTAAGCCTGTCTCACACCTTATTCTCTTTCATTATTTGCCTGGCTGCCTGTATTGTAAACAAATAGAAGTTGAATATGGGATTTTGAGAGTCCTGTAAGTTAATGCGTTGTAAATACATTAAAAAAATATATTTTTTGAAGAGACAGGATCTCGCTCTGTTGCCCAGGCTGATCTCAAACTCTTAGACTCAAGCAATCCTCTTGCCTTGGCCTCCCAAAGTGCTAGGATTGCAGGAGTGAGCTACTGCACCCAGCAGTAAACAAAATTTTAAAAGTAAAAACAAAAACTTTCTGGATAATGCTAGATAATATTTCTATAGGTGTACCCTAAGAGACAGCATGTGTTGAGAACTGTTCTTGGAAAAGTTTTATTTTTGAATAGATAAGTTATCCAACTTGCGTTATTGTTATTTGTGATATGACTTCCCTTTCTTCTGTGATCTTATTTTATTTTTTCTCTTTTTTATGCTACTTTTGCTACATCTTTTGTTTTCTGACTTTTTGCTACACAGATTTTCTTTTTCAGTTAGTCAGACAGTTTAAATTTTGTTTTTCTTCTGCAAGTGAACCCATTTTAAAAAACCAAACTTATTTGGGTGTGTATTTCTCTTATTACCAGTGTTAAGACTGAAATAATATTAGCTTCTTTCTGAGTAAGATAAGGAAGTTAACAGTCTTTACTTCCTTTTTGTTTCTTCCCTTATATTATTGACTTAATATGACATTTTCAGTTTCATATATATATATATAATTGTTTTTTTTTTTTTAATAAAGCAGGATTTATTGAGAGGACAGAAAAGCTGCCACAGTGGGAGGGGAACTGAAGAGGTTGCCACTAATATATATCTTTAAAGAATTCATTTTATATTGACTTATAGCAATATTTGTAGCAATGATTTTATCTATTTTATGATTTTATCTATTTTAAAGAGTTCCAGTGCTTACTGATAGTCCTTTCATACCACCCTCTATATTTTTTTCTCTATTTTTCTTTCTCTCTCTGGACTGTGATTTCTATCTTCTCGCTGAGGGAATGGTATACTTCCCAAGTCCTTGATGATTCGTCAGTGTCTTTTGTTGCCTTCATATGTGAATGAAAGCTTGACTGAAGATAAAATTCTTGGTTCATAGCCTTTTGTTTTCAGAATTCTAGAACTAATTCATATTGGCTTTGGGCAGTTAAAGATTTGAAAGAAGAGTTGGAGGAAGGTGTGACTTTCTTTTTTAAAAATACCCTTGGTAAGCAATGTGATATTCAGCTTGAATATCATAAAGGCTTCCTTTAGCCATAAAATTGAAGACAATCCTTTATTAATGCACCTGGCAAATGTTTGTTGACCACCTACTATGTGCTTGACCTTTTTAAAGGGAATTCCATAATATATGACACAGGAATCTCTTCATGAAACTTCAGCCTGTGAGGGTAGGTATAAATGTTCATATTCTGCACTCAGTTTTCCTAGTACCCTGTGAGTTTTCTAATCATTAGATTTTGGTCTATCTACACATTAGGAACATTTACTTTCATTAAATCTCTGATTATTACTTTTTTAAAAGTCTGATTTTGGCTCTTTAAATACCCCGGTGTGGAATTTCCTGTTTGCCCACATTGGTTTTCCATTTCCCCCTTTTATTGTGCACGTCTTTTTTCTCTGCCTTCTGTGAGTATGTAACAAGTTTGTTCCCTATATGCATTTACACATATATGCATTTTTGCTTTGACATTTCTGATCTTTACCCCATTTCTAATGCACTTCAAATTCTGTTGTTGCACTTTCATTTCCTTTTCTTTGGGTCTCATCTAGTTCCCTTTTTATTTCTGCCTCTCTCAACCGGTTTCCTCTCTGCTGTCACATTCTCATATTATCTCATCCTTTATCTCTTGTTTGAATCCATTTCTAAAAATTTTTACTGAAAGTACAAAACAGATGCTGCCTAATTTTACCGTTGCTTTGGCTCAATATTTTCTTTTTCAAAAAATACTCTTGTTCTTTGCCTCCTAAGCATAATTTCCCTCTCCTTCCTTCTTCTTTTGGGGCTTTTAAATTTATTTATTTATTTTATGGCTTCTAGATTATCCTTTGGAAGATAAAAGTTGTGTTTGGGTCTGATATTTCCTTCGTGAGAAAATGGATGGCATTCTCTTTGATCTTTTATTGGATAATATTAGTATTTTTTCTCAGATCTCAGCATGAAGGATTTACTGCTGCTTGGGTGATCCAGTGTCCTTTGGGCAGCAGCTGTGAGAAAGCCTACCACCTTTGGTTTTATTTCTGAGCACATTAGCGTCTTTATTAGTGAAGCTGTTTGCTTTGGACCTGGCTTCTTTATGGTGCTGCAACCTACCTAGGTAGGAAAGAGGCAAGCCCCTTCTTTCTTCTGTCAACCAATGTTCTTTGTCAGGTAGGACCTTCAGGTCCCTAGGCCTCTACTTCAAAGTCCTTCACTGTTGTTGATCTCCAGTGTGCTAAAGAAGGACTATTAGTAGTAGTAGTAGTAGTAGCGGTGGTGGTGGTAGCGGTGGTGGTGGTGGTGGTGGTAGTGGTGGTGGTGGTAGCAGCAGCAGCAGCAGCAGTAGCAATAACAATAGTAGTATATATACTTTTTTATCCTGGCTGCCTATCAGGTTAATGGCTTGGTGAATTCCAAAAAAACTATAGTTGGACTGGGTGTGGTGGTTCATGCCTGTAATCCCAGCACTTTGGGAGGCTGAGATGGGAGGATTGCTTGAGCTTAGGAGTTTAAGACTAGCCTAGGCAACATAGCAAGACCTTGTTTCTACAAAAATTAAGAAATTAGCCAGGCGTGGTGGTGCATGCCTGTAGCCCCAGCTATTCAGAAGGTTGTGGCGGAAGGACCGCCTGAGCCCGGGAAGTTGAGGCTGCCGTGAGCCAAGATTGTGCCACTGCACTCCAATCTGGGTGACAGAGTGAGACCCTGACTCAAAAAAAATATATGTAGATAGATATAGAGATGTTTAAGCATTACTTCAGCTCTGCTGTATTTGGGTGATTCTGATGTGTAGTCAAAGTTTGGGAGCCACTGGACTAAATGGCTCCAGATGGAGCATTCTTCACTGATTTGTCCCATGGCCTGTCTTGCTTCCTCCATGACTGCCTGGTCTACTCTAGTTCCTTCCTTTGAAACTTTGAGACCATGTTCCTTCACTTGGAAGGCAGGTTGCACAGTAGCTCTCAGGGCCTTTCTTTAGCCTGGTCTCTTCCATACTGTACTGAGCCAAAAACTCTTCATGTTTCCACCTGTGTGAGGCAACAGACCTTTCTATCCAACCCAGATGCAAATTTTGACCCATTTTTATTTATTCTCAGTTACTTCTGTCAGGATTGGGCGTGGGAAGTGGGAGCCAGATGCCTTTGTTCACATTGCAATCTTCCCCTGAATTCAACCTGTAATGACTGTCTTGTGTGAAAATCACAGTGAGATGGAATTGAGCAGACAGGGCTTCTGCTGCCCTTCTGTTTGTATACAGACATTGCTTTATGTGGTATTTCTTCCATGCACACATACATTTTTTACATGCATACACTTGGTGTTCCTTGAAATTATATGCACACATGTGGCAATTTTAGTTTCTGATGTCCTTATGAAACCTTAAAAATAACAGTTGTGAAGATAAAGGAGAGCACATATGATAGATCTTCAAATTCTCTCTCATCACCATATTTCTACATTTTCCAATTATAGCCAGGAATATTTTCTTCCAGCTCATTGCCTTGGGCTACATATGTCAGTGATATTGAAAATGCTATGGACAGTTCTGATTTTGACTTGAATCTTTTTTTTGTTTGTTTGTTCTCTGATTACTTCTTAGGTAGCAGGAACTCTCATGGGAGAAATACACATAAAAGGTAGTTACAAAATAGCTCCTCTCTGATAGACATTTAAACTTTTTCTCATTGGTAGCAAACACAGGCTTGTGTGTCAGGAAATTTGCTTTTGTTCAAAATCTACCCATGTTTCTCTTGGACTCTGTGATTTCTTCAGTTCTTTAGTAACAGACCTCTTCTCTTTAACTGCATTAAATTAGGAAAGGCTGCAGGATGTATGAAATGACTCTTTTCTATACAATGGTTGAAACAAGTTCGCTTTATTTTTTGCCTTAGTACTTTTTTATTACCTTAGTACTCAGCTGAGTAGCTCTTAAAATATTGTCTGCTGTGAAAGCAAATTTCCTCTTGCTTGGTCATCCACTTTCTGGTCATTTTCTAGGTTGAAAAGCACTTGCCTTGAGAATTTTAATCCATAACTTTTCATTTTTATTCTCCTTTTGCCTTATTCTCAAACTTTCTGGCTACTGGTATGCTTACCTTTATGACATTTTACTATGGGATATTCAAGTGTTAGGATTAATTCTGTAAAAATAGCATAGCTTTCTTAATTTATGACAATTCTGAAATATTTCAGCTGGGCATGGTGACTCACATCTGTAATCCCAGCACTTTGGGAGGCTGAGGCGAGAGGATTGCCTGAGTCCAAGGTTCAAGACCAGCCTGGGCAACTTGATGAGACCTCGTCTCTACAGTATACCAAAAAATTAGTCGGGCATGGTGGTGTGTGCCTGTGGTTCCAGCTAGTTGGAGGGCTGAGGCGGAAGGATCACCTGAGCCCAGCAGGTCAAGACTGGGGTGACCATGAGTGTATCACTGTACTCCAGCCTGAGTGACAGAGTGAAACTCCTACTCAAAAAAAGAAAAAAATAGGCCAGGCACAGTGGCATACTCGTGTAATTCCCGCACTTTGGAAGATCACGGCAAGAGAATTGCCTAAGCCCAGGGATTTGAGACCAACCTGGGCAACTTGGTGAGATCTTGTCTCTAGCCGGGCATGATGGCGTATGCCTGTGGTTTCAGCTACTTGGAAGGCTGAGGCGAAAGGATCGCCTGAGCCCAGCAGATCAAGGCTGCAGTGGCTGTGAGCATGCCACTGCGACATTGAGATTCCAACTAAAAAAAAAAAAAATACAATAAAGTACAAAAAAATATTTCATTTGATCCTTTCAGCCTGTGACATAAAAAACAGCATGCTGGATTACTTGGTTTCACATGTATGAAAATTGAAGTTCAGAATGGTTCAGTGACCTAAGCTAAGGTCATTATAATCAAGAAGTTGCAGAGATAGGACTTGAAGTTAAGTCTGCTGATGCCATATTTAATGCTCATCCTAATAAACACCCAATTGGATCTCTTAAGGTGTCAGAATTTCTTTTGTACTTAGCCATGATGTGTTTTGCTAAGTTGTGATACAACCTATCTATATGTTTTCTTTTATCTTTTAGAAAATGATCTCTTAGAAGATGATGGAATTTTCAATATTTCATTATTTAATGAAACTTGTTTGAAACTGAATAGGCATTCTAGGAAAGTTGGATCAGAACGAATGTACCAAGTAAGAATATGTCTTATGCTATCTATGAAAGAATTGTGTTGCTAACAAAATGAGGTGATCTCCAAGTGAAGATCCAAAGTACTTAAAAAACAAATGAACTCCTAGACAGTTTGTGACTGTTGTTTCTAGAGCGAGATGTGAGATGGATGTAAGTAAAGGGCTAAGTTGAAGAAAGACACTATGCTTGGTGACTTTCTATCATTTTCCTTGCTTGGCATTTCACATTTACATTTGGTTTTAATGCGTTTAATAGTTACTTCTTATTTTGCCATCAAATTCATATTTGGGCATAGATTTTTAAAGAAACTCATTGCATGGCTACTGGACCCCATTTAACTTGATTTTTTTCTTACTATCACAAATAAAATTAAAAGTAAATTCAGGCAGAAACTAAGATTTATATTTGTGTCATTTTTAGTGCCTAGTAAATCATCTGGTAGAGGGTAAACTTGGTAAGTGTTAAATTAAAATCAATTAATTTATTCAATAGCCATTTATGAAAAGAATATCATGTATTAACCTGGCAGTTCCAATTCAAACTAATAGAAATATATTAGTAAACAGGCAACTACAATGCAGTATAATAAGTGCTTTGATAAAAAGTAACTAAATATTGGAATAATAAAAGTAAATAAATAGGCCAGGCATGTGCCTGTAGTCCCAGTTACTTGGGAGACTGATACAGGAGGATCGATCACTTGAACCCAGGAATTCAAGGCTGCAGTGAGCTATGATTGGTCCAGTGCACTCCAGACTCTGTCTCTTAAAATTAAAAAAAGTGAATAAATAAAAATTGGAGATTTGTGTGTGTGTTTATGTCTGTGTGTCTATGTGTATGTCCAGGTACAATTTTTATAAACAAGAAGCAAAGACTATGCTAGGTCATAAAAAAATAAGTGGGAATTAGTTAGATAAAAGAGCAGAGGAAAGGCTGAAGGAGGGCACTGTGGACAAATAGCCTAGCAGATTGAATAACAGAGAAAGCAAAGGGGAGTAGGAAGATGTTCCAAGCAGTGGCCAGATCATGAGACGCCCTGTATGCTATGCTTCTGAATTTGGATTTTTATTGTGATGTCTGTATGGAGCCACTGGGGAATTTTAAGCAAGCAAGTGAAATATTCACATTTTCATATTAGAAAGAACACTGAGGCTAGGAACATAGTCAAGTATTCAAATAATGTTTTTTTTTTTTGGAGTCAGAGTCTCACTCTTGCCAAGGCTGGAGTGCAGTGGCACACTCATGGCCACCCCAGCATTGACCTGCTGGACTCAGAAGATCCTTCTGTCTCAGCCTTCCAAGTAACTGGAACTACAGGCGTGTGCTACCATGCCCGGCTGATTTTTTAATTTATTGTAGAGATGAGGTCTCACTAAGTTGCCCAGGCTGATCTTGAACCCGTGGGCTCACTGCACTTCAGCCTGGGCAACAGTGTGAGACTCTAACTAAAAAAAAAAAAGAAAAAGAAGAAAAATGATTCTTTGTAAATTATTAAAGAGTAAAATTGAAAAAAAAAAATACTGCTTTTGGACAGGTGTGGTGGCTCATGCCTGTAACCCCCGCACTTTGGGAGGCTGAGGCAGGTGGATCACTTGAGCTCAGGAGTTCAAAACCAGCCCGGGCAACATAGTAATTTTTTGTCTCTACAAAAAAATAAAAAAATTAGCCAGATGTGGTGGTGCATGCCTGTAGTCCCAGCTACTCGGGATGCTGAAGTGGAAGGATTGCCTGAGCCCAAGAGGTCGAGGCTGCTGTGAGCCATGATTGTCGTGATCATGCCACTACACTACAACCTGGATGACAGAGTGAGACCCTGACTCAATATATGTATATAGCTTTTTTTTTATGTGTTGAACAAAGATTAATTTATGTAACAGGTGAAACACCTAAATCCATAGGAAAAAAGTAAATGTTCAAAAGCAGTTTGCACAAGAGAATATATGTATTGCTTAAACACACGTGAATGCATGTTATGCCTCACTAGTAAGTGGTCCAAAAGGAGAGGAGTCTACAAGATCTTGGGGGAGCAACTCTGATGATGACACGGTCTAGTGTGTTGCCATGGATATGTGTGGCTGAAGTGGAGGAGAGGAAGTTTACAGCTTTGAGCTCAAGGAATTCTGAGGCCAAGTTTTGATGGCTTATCTATATGAACTTTTAAATTACCCAAGAGTGTTTGAAGAGTTCAGGAGAGAGGAAACCTTATGAATCAGGTGTCAAGGTCTCGGGTGACCTTGGAAAACTGATGCAGAAGAGTTAGTGATTGACAGTGATGAGGAGAGATGGAGTGTGATAAAGCCAATGATACCAGCATCAATAGAAACACAAAACACATCAGTGTCTCCACCAGCTGCAGTACACTGATCAAGAGCCGATCATGTTACTTATGGGACCATCACAAAAGTGTTTTCCCTGTGGCTCCCTCTGTCTGAGTTGACAGTGGATAGAGTATGATTGGGTGACAGTGTGTATAAATGCTCCATTGATCAAAAGCTCTTTTGCCAGAGCTTTAATAGGAAGAATCAAGTGAAGTACCATTGCACAGTGACTCTAAATGCATAATCTGGGGTAGTCCCCATAGAGTTGAAGTATTCTGTTCTATGAGGCCTGTCTCTGGATTCCTTACAATGAAAAGAAATTAAAAGAATTTTACTCAGTAGCTCTCGTGCAATCTCTTTCATTTGGGTGGGCATCAAGGAATTACTTTAGAATAGCCTGACACTGTATTCATCTGAGATGTAATTATGTATATTAAGCTTAGTCCTATACCTGGTTATGAGGGAAGTTGAATGAGAGCTTTGTAAAGTCCTTCTTCAGTTTAGCTTGCTATTATATTAAAAAATAATTCTAAGTGGATGAGGATACATAGTAGAAACTTTCTTACTTTAACTCCATTTTGTTTATGGTCTAGACATCTACAAGCCAAGAGAAAATTTAATGCAACATTTTCTTTTACTCCCATGACAGTTTAGAGTTGTGGGTCAAAGGTGGTATCTGGATAACTTTTACCACGCAACATCATTTAACTTCACAACGCAGGAACATGCTCCTATTGTGTGTTTGGATCTGTACCCGACAACTGATTATTCCGTGAATGTCACCCTGCTGGGATCTCCTGAGCAGCACTCAGTGCAAGTAGCAATAACAACGCCACCAGCAGGTAGGTGTGGGTGTCTTTCTGTTTTGTGCCTTGGGATAAGTTAAATTGAGTTGAACTGTATGATGTGGGGGAGCATAAAGAACGCTAGTCTGGGAGTCAGGAGACATGGGTTCTAGTTCTAACAAACTTTGTTAGCTTTGTCTGGGTTCAGGGTGCCTGAATCTTACCACTTACCCCTTTCCCACATAGAAGGCACAGACCAAGAGTGGACTGCTTTATTCAGAGCTCCTTGGTAATCCTAGACTGAGAATTCTGTAAGGCATTTTGTCTCTTATTCCTAATGTAAGACAACTGAGTCCTAAGGGTAATCATTATTGACAACTAGAACCAACTTCCAGGAGACCGGAAATGTGATCCCTGCTGTCTGACACTGGCAGGACAAGGAGGTATCATGATTGGGTCATGTATAAGCATGTTAACTTGACATAGAGAACAGTGGCCTAAATAAGGTCAGGCTCCTTAGAAACTCTTCTCTGGTGGCCTTTTGAGAAAGCCATATAAGAGCCAGCTGTATTAACGCCACCAATTTCCCTAGGGGGAAGGGACACAGACATCACTAGAACTACTTTCATTACTCCTTTGGGTTTAACAGACAAATTTATGGGCAGCACGAAAAGGCTGCCCCTTTGAAGGAGCCCTCTCTCTGATATTCACCAGTGCTCTTTGTGGGTCAGGGATGGGCATTCTGGCCTTTGTGGTTAGAAGATTGAAATGCATTAGACACTAATGAGGGCCATGCATTACCTGAGGCTGAATATTCACTTTTTCTTCTATTTTCCATCTCAGATTGTGTCTGGCCACTTTGTCCTATCTGTATCAGCAGAGGTTGCACAATGAGCACCTTATGACATCATAAACCTAACCCCCAAATAAATTTCTAGCTGCATAGTAATGCTTACTATTTGAATATGAATTTCTTCCAATTCTCGGAGAAATTTAAAGTCTAAAAATAAAAGCCACCTCCCCTCGCAAACTAAACTGTAAGGGCATTAAAGTTTCAAATTCTTCCCACCGCAGTGTCTTCTCTGCTAAGTCTCAGCCAGAGGTGGGCCTACTGAAATGGAGAGAGTACTCTAGCTGTTGTAACCTATAAATTTTGTTTTATAATAGATGTTACTCCTTCAGTGTAAAGAGACAATGGCAGGTGACAAGATTTTGAGGCAGTTATGTTCTTGGCATATTCTAGGAATGTGAAGGAAGCTAGTATGGCTGGGGCAGAGTGAGTGGGGGACAGTGATAGGAGAGGAGGACTGAATTCTAGCTTGACCAACCTGGGCAACATAGTGAGACCTTATCTCTACAAAAAAAAGTCACGCAAACACAAATTAGCTGAGTGTAGTGGCACGCATCTATAGTCCCAGCTATTCTGAAAGCTGATACAGGAGGATCACTTAAGCCTAGGAGTTGGAGGCTGGGTGAGCCATGACTGTGCCATTGCACTCTGGCCTGGGCAACAGAGTGAAACCCTGACTCGAAACAAACAAACAAACAAAAATCAAAAACGCTCTACCTTGAGTATAATGAGGGGTCTGTGGTGTCAAGTTCAGAAAGAAGTCTGTTGTTGCCATCTCCTTTACAATGTGATTCTTAAATTGCTATTAATGAGAATAATCTAGCATGTTATAGTTCAGCTTTTATAGTTTACTAAGCAGTCTGGAGTCCAGCTGTCAATTTAAAACTTATATTGGGAAATCTCTTCTCATGAGGATAGTTAGATTCATTCTGATACTATGCTTCCTATCCATATATTTATGAGGGATTCTATTCTCCTTGAAAATTTTAGAAATTTGCTTTGGTGGCTCTGGGCCTTTCTTGATGCCTATTCCAAGTATTTAGAACCTTTTCATTTTCATTGCTCCTGTGAACCCTATTTCTACCCATCCTTCACCATTGCTAAAGATCTTCTTCTGTTTAGTGAAAGAACTTCCTTCTTTTCTGGGCAGGATACCCATGTTTATAGTAGGAAGCTCTTCAAGTGAAATGCATTGTCTTACGTGCCACCTTTGCAGTCTCAGTTTCCTGCTCTTTTCTCTGAATTTCTCATTGCCAGAAAGATCTCAAGAATTGTTTTAGTTCTGGACTCTGTAGGCTCCTATTATTGAATATCTGCCTCTAAGTTCTGCTTCCTGGTTAGAGGGTTTCACTTTTGTCTACCATGGAGAATGACCTTCAGCTGATCTTTGAGCTGCTGTTGAACTTTTGGAACTTGTATTTTCACTGGTCCAGGAACTTGTGTTTCCTCATTGGTCCAGGAATTCTCTGGGTTAGTGACTTTTCACCCCTAAGCTCCACCTTTCCTTAGAATTGAATTTCTAAGACTTAAACTGTCTGAGTATCTTTGATGGGGACTGAAACATTCCTTCTTACCTCCGTTTCCTTTTCTTTGTCAGAGAGATAAGCTTCCAATATCCTAGCTCCCTCTGAATATTCGTGCCTATTTAGGTCCAGCTGAGCCTTAAGGCTTTAACTAAGTTGTTTCTAGTCCTTTATCCCCAGGTGGGCTCATACTCTTTGCTAGGTCTTAATACTTTCTTTCCTTCTCTACATTTGCTTTTTGTTTTCAGACTTAGATTTCTGTTCTCCTCATATATGACTTTGGAATCTGCCAGTGAAATCTCCATAGAGACAGGATGATGCCAAATAGCCCTAGACCTGCACTAATGCTAAATGCATTTTGCCCACCTTCACTTTCCCTAGGAGTTGTTTATTTCTCTTCAGTTCAGCCTGTAGCCCAGCCCTGAGCTTGATCAGTTGCTATACTCCCTGGACCCTGTTTAGTACAGTTCTGCTTTTCTGTTCTTTCTCTTCAAGTCTTAACTTCTTTTATTTCTCAGGCAGGTACCTTTACAGCCTAGACAATACCTGTTGTCCTATCTACATAAGCAATGACAGTCTGAAACTTACTTAATGATGCTTGAAGAATTTACACTGATCTTTCTCTTCTTAAATATTTTCACTTTTAAAAATAACTAGAGCATCACAGTTCCAGTTAACAAGGAGGAGTTCCTTGTGGGGTGTTTCTGTAGGGGTTTTTACAGAGAGTGCTGATTCTCACTCCCCTACTTAAAATTTTTTCTTGTCATATTTTTGTCTAGCTGGGCCAATATGATGAGTTCAATATTTTTCTTCACCTGAGTGTGATTTCCTTCATTTTATTTTATTTTCTCCTAATCTTGTCCTACCTATGAGACTGGAACCTCTTTTGTAAGCTGATCCCCTTTTCAGAGACTGGGAAATTTCATTTCTATAAACAACAAGTTCTAGGTGTATACTTTTTATTATTCTTTCTTTGCATTAAAGTTTGTAATAGTTACACTGGATGTTTTTTTTTTTCTACTTCCACTCAAGAAGAATCTCTTCTGTAGAATACCTAGTCTGGGCTTCTGTGAAACAAATGAACCAAAGCAGTATAAAAGCCTGTAGTGTTGGGATGAACCCTGAACCTATGAAGAAACCATGGTTCTAGTCTTTTTATTTTTAGTTCTCTTCTTAGCCCTGGATGAAGTTCCAAACAAGATAGAGGGAAACAGAATTTTGAGAAGCTAATCTAGGGTTGGCTACTAATATCCAACTTCCCAAAATTCTCTATAAAATCTCCTACTAATGCTCTCTCTGTATGTCTCAAATTTTAGCAAGCATAAGAATTACCTGGAGAGCTTATTGAAACAATAGGTTCCTAGGCTCCTTCCCAGAGATTCTGAAGGCCTGGGGTGGGGACCCCACATTTTCATTTTTAGCAAGCTCCCAGGCCTTGCTGATACTGCCTGTCCACATTTTGAGTAGCATTGTTCTACTCACCTAAACGTTAGCTATTTCTGGGCAATTTAAAGGTCCTTACAGGCAGAGACATGATTTTAAAAAAAAGGCAAAAAGAAGAAAAAGTGATAGCTAGAATAATTCTACCTGCTTATGCCTAAGAAGCTGTGCATCTTAAAGCTTTGCTTGAGTTGCATAGCTTTCCTTATAACAGATATCTACCTACCTGTCTGTTCCTGAATTCCAGCTGCAGAGACCAAGGGCCGCCATCTTCCCCAATGGTGTTTTCTCCTTCATGGCAGTTCTTATCTTTTTACTCAAGGTCCCAATTAGTATATTTAAATTTTTCAGAGAGAGACTGAATCTTACCCATCCTTTCCATCTGAGATTACATAAGTAAACAGATAGATAAATGAGAAGTACCAACTTTATTAATCTGAGCAAATTTCCAGGAACTCCCTTTCATTGAGTTTCAGGTAAAAGTGGATATTAGGAGATAGGTTTAGAAATATAGCCAGTACCCCACAACTTCACAATTAAAAAAAAAAAAATCCTCTGGAAGAATAAACAAGAAATGGTTAAAATACTCATTCAAGCAATGGACAACTGTCAAGCAAGGCCTTACTTACAAGTGCTTTGTAGTGCAACCAGTCAGTGGTACTGATTAAACAATCTTCATGTAGTTGAGATTTTAGATTTATGGAATAGCAAAGTTTGCATTTTCTTATAAAAGTATAATAGCTTAAAATAGATTATTACCTTAAAAGAAATCCATCCAACACCCCAAAGACCTAGGAAAATAAAGGAAGTTCTGGATAAGGTCTATGTTCTTATGGAAAAGGAGATTTTGATCTTCTTCAATACTACCTGCAAAGCTCAAACTTACAGAATATTGTACATGAAAAATAACTTAGAGGAAAATGGTATATGCACAATATCTGAATTTATGTAACATCACAACAAATATATCCTACAAGGTAAATTGTACTGCATCATGTAATTCTTAATTATTTTAATAAAATAATATGCTGACAAAAAAAAAAAGCTAGAGCAAATCAATATAAAAAAAAATAAATAAATTGAGCCTCATTGTTACCAAAACTAAAAAGAAAAGAAATATAGCCAAATGGGCCTTCCTACTCCCTTTCCACCTTGGAAATATGGGCAATCAGGTCTGTAAGGGAGCCTCACCTAGCTTATTCACTCAGGCTGAAGCTGAAACACAGAGGAAAGGCCTGTGAGCAGATACTGGTTACTTACCTCTCAGAGACTGACAGTTTCCCAAGTGTCCCTTGGACCTGAGCACATGCAGCTTCCAAAGTGCAAGAGTCTGCATCTTGTTTGGGCAGTGGCCTATAATATATGAACTTCACTTACTAGGAAATGTGACTCAAGGAATGGTAGTCTATCAATCAGATTATATACTTACTGTTCCTTCCTTGAGGATTAGTGAGTAAGAGGTGGAAAGGAGCTAGAATTGCCCTTTCCTTTATGGAAGTGGGAAGACAGGTAATTAGAAGCATTTAACACACTTGAGCAAGGTAATTGTCCTCTCTACTGTTAGAGGGTTGAACAGGAAAGGTCCATTAAAGTAAGAATCTGTGTTAGGAAAGTAGTTCAAATTACTTTTAGTTTTCTTCAAATTCATTTCTTTTAACATCCAAATTTCTTGATTGACTTACTTTTATTTTTCTGAGTTTGTGTTCTTATTGATATTTATTCATAAACTTGTTGATATTTATTCATATACTAAGAGCATTAATCCTTTGATTATTATTCATGTCAAATCTTTCTCCTGTTTTATGATTTCTTTCAGTTTTGTTTATGATGTTTTTGACATATAAAAGTTTTAGATTTTTATGCAGTCAAATCTATTGATCTTTTCCTTTGTGATTTATTGCATTAATATTAAATACAGAATTTTTCAGAACAGAAGAGTATTTATATATCATCTTATTTCTAGGAAAGATTTTAAGTTACCTGCATGAGTATATAAAATAAAAGATAATAGGTTAGGAGTCTAAGCTAAAGACGAAAGAACCTAAAAGCAGGGACATAAAAAAATATAGGAATAAATTTAGGAATAGTTCACTTCCTTATTACCTATTTACTTGTTCATTAGTGACACAAATTTGGGTCTAGCTTTCCCATCAAGTCAAAAAGGGAGTCATTAATTACATTGTTCAAAAAGTTACAACAAAGCAGTGTTTTTCAGGATAAGTACAATTTTTTTTTTTAACCCCAGGATCAGGTAGGAATTTCTGATTCCAGGGGGTCTCATAAATAGGACAATATGTGAGCAGCCTTTTATGAAGATTTTATAAGGCTGTTTTTTTATATTGTCCTTCAGCATGGCTTAATGTGTTACAGAAAGACACATTTCAGTGTGGGATAGGCACGGAAAAAGGCATTAGCAATGCCTGCTCTCTGCTGATGTGGCTTGATTCAGGGGTAGGATTAAGTTATTTAGATGATTTGGAAATATGACTGGAGTCCATTTCTTTCAAGAGATGTTTCCTAAATATTGTTTCTCTCAACTGAGATTTGATGAATGTTTGGTATCATTGAGCTAGAAACTTCTCTCTTACCCAGGCAGCAGTTGTTCTGTGTTGCTAGTTGAATAACAAGAACTTGTGTCTGAATAGAAGGCTGCCTGACTCTGTTGGAAGGTTTAGCTTAGGGCACTGAGCCAAGGGAATTGTTTGAATCTGCTCTGTCAGTGAATGGGTGATTGAACCCTCAAAATTCCTCTTTATATATGAGAAAGACCCCCCAAAACCCAGAATTTATTTTTAAAATGTGTATTTATTCTTACATGTTTAAACTTCAGTAACCTTCAAAGTACTCTCTATTTGATGCAGTACACCCATCGAGATACTTTTTTCCACTGTGCAAAATAGTTTTTGAACTCATTAATTTTGATGCCTTTTAGTACTTCTGTCATTTTTGGTTTTACCTCTTCCATATCAGCAAAACATTTCCCTTTGAGGACTTTTTTCACCTGGGGAAACAAACAAACAAACAAAAAGTCAGTGGGGAGAGATGGGGTGAATAGAGAGGGTGGGGCATGGGAGTCATGCTGTTTTTGGTAAAAAATGGCTGAACACTCAGTGCAGTGTGGTCGTGGTGGAAGAACCAGTCACATGTTTGCCACAAAAAAATTTGCTGAAGCCAAATGCAACCTCTTACAACACTAGCTGGTACCCTGATGCTGATGAGTTCCTAGAACATTTGCCTGGGGGGGGTGTAGTCTATACTACAGGGGCCTGCCCTCCACAAGATAATTCCTGGTTTTGGGGGCTCCCCCCTTTAATATAGTCACAGACATTTAGCCTGCAAAATTTCATGGCAGTTGTAACCAGATACCAAATTTGTCTTAAAAATGTTTAAAATAAAATAAGTCAAGCTTCCCACTTTGAGCAATGTTGTTCCCGCTAAGATAAACTGCTTGAAAAATGTACATCAAGGATAACTAAGATGATACCACTATTTATAGAGCAGTTTTAAAAATAGTAATTTTGCTTTCATAATAGTTGATTTATAGCTATTCTTTTTGACAATATTTAGCTTGTAAAGCCAACTGTCTATATAGGCGACTTCTAATTAAAGATTTTAAAAACCATATCATTTATATATAAAATAATGCTTATTATTCAGTTCTTTTTAGCAGAGAATTGCATACATTTAGATATTTGTAAAACAGTGTTGGTAAATTTAAAAAAATTAAAAGAGGAAACAGAGCACTGTTACTAGGGAATAAAGCCCTTGTAGAAAACCATAACTCCTTTTTTTTTTGAGTTGGAGTCTCACTCTGTTGCCCAGGCTGGAGTGCAGTGGCACACTCATGACCACCCCAGCATTGACCTGCTGGGCTCCTTTGATCCTTCTGCCTCAGCCTTGTATGTAGCCAGAACTACAGGCGTATGCTACCATGCCTGGCTAATTTCTGATTTATTGTAAAGACGAGGTCTTGTCAAGGTGCCCAGGCTGGTCTCGAACCTGTGAGCTCAGGCAATCTACTCACCTCGGCCTCCCAAAGTGCCAGAATTACAAGCTGAGCCACTGAGCCTGGTCCTGTAACTCTTTTTTTTTTTTTGAGTTAGAGTCTCACTGTGTCACCCAGACTGGAGTGCAGTGGCTGCTCCCGGCCACCGCAGCCTCGACCTGCTGGGCTTTTATTGTAGAGATGAGGTCTTGCCAAGTTGCCCAGGTGGGTCTCGAACCCGTGGGCTCAGGCAATCCACTCACCTCAGCCTCCCAAAGGTGTGGGATTACAGGCTGAGCCACCGAGCCCGGCTTGGTCCCGTAACTCTTAAGGTGGCTTTATGATGCAGGCTTTTAACAACTCGCGTAAGTTGAGATGTATGTTGACTTTATAAATTTTCTCTGATAACTGATTCATGTTCACAGAATCAAAGCCCAAACAAAAGATAATAAAGATCATAAATAATTTAACATCGTTTCTGATATTTTTTCCCACAAAACGACAAATAGTATAACAGTATTCTGTGGTGGAAGAGTAATATCTGAAGTCTATCTGCTTTTCTTATAAACCATTAGCTTGAGAAATACATACTTGTAGCCGGCTTGGTAGCTCAGCCTTTAATCCTGCGCCTTTGGGAGGCTGAGGTGAGTGGATTGCCTGAGCCCGCAGGTTCGAGACCCGCCTGGGCAGGCGAGACCTCATCTCTACAATAAATCAAAAAATGAGCCGGGCGTGGTAGTGCACGCCTGTAATTCCGGCTACTCAGAAGGCTGAGGCGGAAGGATCGCCGGAGCCCAGCAGGTCGAGGCTGCGGTGGCCGGAAGTGGCCACTGCACTCCAGTCTGGGCAACAGAGTGAGACTCCAACTCAAAAAAAAAATACATACTTGTAGTTGGTCAAGCCAGAGATTGACTTATATTTTACATGGGATATCCAATCATTGGAATATGCCAATTATGGGGAGAATAAATGGCTGCTCTTTTAAAAGAAAGGATAATGATGGAGTAGATGCAGGTAGGTGGGACCATATCCATTATCTTTACTCACAAAGATGAATAAATTATTTAGACTTGGAGCCCTCCTATATGGTCCTGAATCTGAAGGCAACAGGTTCATCTCATTCTTTACAGGACCTTCATTTTCTAATCATTTGTGCAGGTAAAGCGACTTCAAGGCTGTTCTCTCCTAGGCTGAAAAAAGATCACATACTTCTTAGTCCTTAGTCTAAAATACTCATTAATACCATGCAAAGGAAAGCTAATGACAAGATTTTTAAAAAAAGTATTTACTTGTAATTTTAAAATTTGGTATAATTTCAAATTTTTCCTTTTCTTGAACCTGCCCCCTTCCTGAAATATATCTCACTTGGTCATGGTGTATTATTTTCTTATGTATTAGATTCGGTTCACTGACAGTTTCTTTAATTTTATTTCTCTTTTTGCACTATCTTTATGAGGTTTAGGCGTCAGTATTTTTCTTGCTTCATAAAAAGAATTTGAGATATTTCTTTTATTATTTATGCGCTGGGACAATTCGTGTAGGATTTGGACTATCTGGACTTGGATTGGTAGAATTTATCAAATTCTGTGAAATGACCTGGATGGAGCTTTTATATGGGATTGCTCCTTGATACTTTCTCAGTTTTTCTCCCATGGAAATTGGTCTGGTTAAGCATTTTATGTCTAATTGGGTCAATTTTGGTTAACTGCATTTTCCTAGGATTTACCTATTTCATCTAAGTTTTAAGATTTATTTGCATACTGATCTGCAAAGTACTTTTGTTTAAATTTTTTGAATTTTCTTCTGTCTCGGTGATTATTTTTCCCTTATTTTCTGCCCCTTTTCTAGATTAAGATAGTGAATGGTTTGTCCATTTGATTAGTATTTCCAAGATTTTGGTTTACTAATTAGATCTACTATTTTTTTCCTCTCTCTTTCAACATCAAGAATTAACAAACTGTTGCCTCTGGGCTAAATATAGCCTGTTATGTTTTCATAAATAAAGTTTTATTGTAACAAAGTCAGAGTTGACTAGTTATGACAGAACTGTCTGACCTGGAAAGCCTAAAATAATTACTTATTTGGCCCTTTATAGGAAAAATTTTCTGATTTTTGCTCTACATTATTAATGTCTACTTTCAGACAATCATATCTTATACTTTGCTTTACAAAGGTAGATGTATTATATATTTGTTGTGAATTGTGGCTTTTAGCATTAAAAAGTTTCACTTTTTTGTCACATTTGATGCTTTTATACTTGAATTCTACTTTGTCTTGTATCAGGATTGCAACACTTTCTTTCTTTCTTTTTTTTTTTTTGAGTTGGAGTCTCACTCTGTCGCCCAGACTGGAGTGCAGTGGCTGGTCCGGCCACCGCAGCCTCGACCTGCTGGGTTCCGACGATCCTTCCACCTCAGCCTTCCAAATAGCTGGAACTACAGGCACGCGCTACCACGCCTGGCTAATTTTTTGATTTTATTGTAGAGATGAGGTCTCCCCAAGTTGCACAGGCAGGTCTCGAACCCGCGGGCTCAGGCAATCCACTCACCTCGGCCTCCCAAAGGCGCAGGATTACAGGCTGAGCCACTGAGCCCGGTTTACAACACTTTCTTATCATTCCAATTCTATTTTATTATTTTGTGTTGTAACCACCATATGTATCATGTTATATTTTTTTGTCTACCTTTCTCTGTGTTATGGATTTTCTTTGCTGTTTTATTTATTAATTTTAAAAGGAAGGTATATAGATATATTTCCTAGTGGTTATCTTTGTACCTTTTTAAAATGCCCTGTTTCCTGTTTTCTCATTTAACCTTGCACCATCTGGTTTGTCAGTTTTTGGTGGCATACTTTAACTCATTTATTGCCTTTGTGACATTCAGCTAGTTTATCCTATTTTTCTTTTTCTCTGTCCTTTCTCCTTCCAATTTTTCAGTTGTGTTATTTGTTCTTTATCAGAACATATAGCATTTATGTATTATTCTTCCACCTTGCCCCATCTTTATTTTAGTCTCAGAGTTACAATTTAATATATCAAATGCTTATCATTAGTCCTTTTACCGTAGTTTCCACAGTTACCTCTTGAATGAAGCTCATCTTCCATTACATTCCTCATGAATACAGTATTCCCTGAGTTCTTGCAAATTTAGGATTGTTTCTCTACAGCCCTGATACTTGAAAGATAATGTAACTGTATATAAAAACCTGTGCTTTTTTAAAATTTGAGTTTCTTAGAAAGATTCAGTTCTTTTATTGTCTTGCTTTTGTAGTTTTGAGATGTCTGACATAGCCTAATTCTTTTGTCCTTGGATCTTATTTGTTTATTTATTTGAGTGGAGACTCTGAGGATTCTTTTCTTTATCTTTAGAGTCTAATCGGTTTATTTGGATATGTTTTGGGGTTGATTGTTCTGGATCAGCTTTCTCAGGTATCCAGTGCACCCTTTTAGTACTTCTATTCAGATCTTTTTGTTGTTATACAGTTGCCTTGGCTTATATTAACAGTTTTAAATATTAATTCTGTTCCAATGTTTTGTTTTTCTTTTTCAGAGACTTTAATTATACATATGTTGGATCTTGATCTCTATTCCATTTTAGCCACTTTATTTTTTGACCCTTTTTATTTCTACTTAATGTAATTTGTATTCTTTTTGGTTGTTTTCTTGTATTTCTTTAATGCCATTTATTAAGTTTCTTTCTAGTCTATCCTTTGAGCACCATGAAATTTAGCCTTTATTTCTGGTATGATTATGTATTTTTATTTCTTAACTAAATTAGGCCACCTCTGTATCATTTCCTCTTTATTTTTTCTCCATTTCTGTTTTCAATTTTTTAATATTCTGACTCAAGTGTTTTCTTCATACCCCCAAATGCTTATTTGAGGATATTTCATTTTATTGTGTTACAGGATTTCTCCCCCTAGTTTGTGAGTCTTTAAAAAAAAGTATAGCTCTTTATAAGCTGGAATGTTTCTATTATAGTCTATTTTTTTAAAGGAAGGCCGCTTTTGGTTTATTAATTCCTTGTATAGAATTGCTGCTTTAGGATAGTTATCAAGATTTCTAGGTTAAGAGTGCCCTCTTCTGTCACTGCGTGAAGTGCAGTTTCCTTAAAGGATTTTTTGTTTTGTTTTTTGATAAGGATGGGCATGAATTGTGTATGCTTCTAGTTTTTGGTTCTCCTTTGTATTATAGTATCTTGCATTTCCCTCTTGCTTCTTTTGCCCATCACCACTTATTCTCCAAAGGGTACGCAGTCTTTCCTCTCTGTTCCCTTCTTTCCCAGAAGCAATACCTTTCTCTTACCACTACCTGACACCTAATGGACTTTTTATCCTTTCCTTATAGTCAGTGCTCTGAATGTGCACCAAGTCTTTTTTCTTCTTCTTTTCCTCTTCCTTCTCCTCTTCCTCCTCCTCCTCCATTTTCACACTTGAAGTGGATTTCTCTTTCTGGGAGTGAATCTAGCTCACTCTTGGGCTCTTCTCTCTTCTCCCTCTAGAGCCCCTCACTCTCCACAGGGACTTATGGGAGATTAAGAAATAACTTTGCTGGAATTTGGTATTTATTTTTCCATTTAACAGTAATTTAATGTTTACACTGTTGTCTGTTTTCCCATTACGATGATGCCATCTGTTTTACATTGTTTTAATTGCTCTTCTTGCCGATCTGAAGAATATTTAGGGAGATGGGGAGAGATTTAGACTTAAGGGCCTACCATGATCTTTGGTAATTAGAACGCTGATCTATCATATATTCTTAAGTACTGATTTTCCACCTTCACATCCTTGTTCTTGCCATTTATTCAACCTGGAGTCCCCTCCCTTCTTTTCTTCAAGTGTATATTTCCTCCTTCCATGATCTCCACACCACCTCCCCCAAGCTGATAATATATTTTCTTCTTTTGGAATTTTCATAATTGATTGCAGGAAGAAGTATAGATGATAGTTTGGCACAGTTCCTCTGGAGTCAGGCTATCTCCATTCATAGCTCAGTTCTGCCACTTACTCTCTTTATGCCTTTGGACGAGCTACTTTACCTTTGTGTGCCTCAGTTGCCTTGACTGTGAAAATGGGAATAACAATACCCACAACATGGGTCTGTTGTGAAGACTAAATGAATTAATGCATATGGAGAACCAGCACAATACCTGACATACAAGAAGTATCTATCAAATATTAACTATTATTTAAATTTACCTTATGACATTTGTTATATACTCCCTTTTTTATTATACTTATGTAGGGTATAACTGCTGTCCTCGATTAAATGCATGCTATGAGTTGAAACCATGTCTTATTCAGAGTACTTAACATTCCACTGGACTAATAGAATGCCATTTGCTTAACTTTTCTCCTTATTTCCAATTGTTTACACTTATACAATCAGGAATGCTGTGCCTGCCACTGTCCTAGATACTGGAGTACAAAGATGAATGAGATGTCGTTCCCCTCAAGGAGCTCTCGCTTCAGTGGGGGTGATAGACAAGGATCAATAATAAAATGCTTAAGGGGTTAGACAAGGATCAATAATACAATGAGGTATTCACGGGATACTACTGCCGCAGAAAGGAAATAGTGATTGATTTCGTGCAGAGTTGCTTCTCCCACATTAATGAAGCAGAACCAAAGTTTCAATAAGAGTGACATTTTTTCTTTTCCGAGGCATTTCTTGTAGATCTGGTTTTTCAGCTTCAGGATTCTAGATTAGATTGGCCCAGTGGGTGGGGAAAAGAGAGGAAGAGAACACAGACTAGCTACTAAAAATGAATCCAAGAAAGGAGATATGTGGGAGAGACAAGGGCTTTTGCTTTCTGTAGCAAAGGATCTGAGAGCAGTAGGACAGGACTGGGGATGTGCTCTATCGGGGATCCTTTTCTCCCCGTTGAACTCATCATGGGTCCAAACTGCCTGTGGTTCAAATTGTCAAGTCCCTCGAATGGAAGGAAGGGAACCTAGAGTGAGAATGTCACTTCCTGACCAAGATGGAACTGGATTGAACCAGTGAGACATTTCCTGTAAATAGGAGTTGCAGGCCCACCACTACTATTATGTTACATGTACATATATATAAGAGTAATTTTTGAAAAATGGAATCATATACATACCATTCTCCATCTTGCTTTTTTATTTAAAAAATTTTTGTCTTTACAATATTCTGTGGACATACTTCTAATCCAGTTTATATAATATCATCTCATTGTCTTCAAGGGAAGCACCGTATTGCATTGTATGAAGGTACACTAATTTATTAATTTATCCATTATGGAAGGTTATTTAGGTATTTTTTTTCCCTTTCAAGTTTTGGTCATTACAGACAATGATACAGTTAATGTATTTGTATATATTATATCTTATCGATTCTCAGAGGCATATTTTTTCAAATTTTGATAGCTTTGAAATCTTACAATTGATATAGAGTCAGGTAGGTGCCATGAACGTAATTGTCATTGCCCATATGTGTGATTGGTCATGGTTGTTTATAGTGCCGTTACTTCTATTTAGCTATAGACATTAGTGGAACTAATTTGCATCTTATATTGAATTACCTATTAAAACTTTTTAAAAAAGGTTACACTATGATTTGAGATTGAAACAAAAAATTATTATGTATGTAGAAAACCACGGAAACAAAACAGCAGATGTAAGATTAAATCTTAGCATCAGAATGGGTATTAATGGCTTGCAAGAAAATTCTGAAGAAAATAGAGTGCATTTTAAAGAACTCTACTGCCCTACCAAAACTCTGGGTAGCATGTAGGATGATATTGTGTAGGAAAACATAGACACTGACAACTCTTAGTTGAAAAATGACTGAGAAGTGTTATATACTGACTATGAAGAAATTTTGGAAGTTTCAGTTAATTTTGCTTACATTTTTGTTTATGATAAGAATTTAATGTCTATATTGGTCTGGAAAAAATCTCTTTTAACCAATATTAAACAGTACTATGAGATAAGAAAATAATTGTGACATAGTTTATTTGGCAGGAATTTTTTCTTGATAACACATTAAACACTGATATATCTTATAAGACTGACACCTTAGATCCAATGACATATGCTTTATCTTTACATACTTGGGCAAAGTATTGCTATGGAATAGAGTTGAAATAGTGGAATTGCCAAGATAAAGGTTCTCATCAATTCCTCTCCACAAGGATTATATCAATTTGCATGCACACCGATGATATATAAAGACCTGTTCCCCAACACTGGACATTCATTTTTAATGTTTGAGAGTCTAGTAAGTGAAAAGCATATTTTATTTTGTAACTATTTGATTATTTAAAGGCCCATGACAGTTCCCCTATGAGTCATGTTTTTTATGTATTGCCCATTTTTTGTATGTTGTTGCTGGTGTTTTTCTTCCTTTAGATATCAAGGTAATGCACTTTTTCAAATGTGTTAGTTCTCCCCCCCGCCCGTAGTTTCTTGTTTGCTTTCCAACTTGGTGATCATATCTTTTGCCATAAACAGAATTTAAGACTTTGTTTAGCCAAAAGTTTTAAAAATAGCTTTTGATTTTCTATTTCTTTCCTACCCAAGATTATAGAACTATTCTTCTATGCACTTCTCTAGTATATTTTTTAAGTTAGAAATTTAATCCAACTGTAGTCATTTTTACTATTATGTAAAGATGGAAATCTGATATTTTTTATCCATAGGACTGTTTCCCAACTCATTTTCCACTGATTTGAAATGTCATGTTTATCATATATAAATTTTCATGAATAAATAGATCTCTGTTCCATTGCCTATTTGTTTATTCCTTTGCTAGTAACCAAATGTTTAATTACTCTAGCATTCTGAATGGGGGTGATACTCCCATAGGGGCAAAATCACCCAAAAGGAGGCAAAAATTGTTTCTTGAGAGACAAAAAAGCATTATTCTTTTTATGTATGAAGCATAGATAAACATATAGTACATAACAGACATACAGCTTATCTGTGGTATTAAAATGTTATAAGGAATGAGATGAGCGATTAAGGACAAAAGGTCTAAGAAGGTCCTTTGCAGGGGCTATAATGATAAAAAGTTAAGAAGCACAGCTCTCGCTTCGTAGGAGGTCCTGATGGCTGCTTATGTCCCCTGTCAATATTATTCTTTTGTCTACCCACTCCCTGCTATTCTCATTACTCTTCCCAAATAAATTTAGCAGTAATTTCTTTCTGTTCATGAATGTGCCAAGCTGGTTCTTGCTTTGGGGACTTTGATCTTGTGGTTCTCTCTGTCTGATCATTCTTTCTCTCCAGACCTAGGTGACTCACTCACACATATCTGTCTCTACTCACATATCATCTTCACAGAGGCTCTTTCCTTACCATCCTGTCTATCCTTCTACGATGCTTTTCTTTTCTTTCTTTTTTTTAGTTGTAGTCTCACTGTGTCGCCCAGGCTGGAGTGCAGTAGCATGTTCACAGCCACCCCAGTGCCAACTTGCTGGGCTCAGGTGATCCTTCTGCTTCAGCCTTCCAAGTAGCCAGAACTACAGGTACATGCTACCATGCCAGACTAAATTTTTTAAAAATTTATTGTAGAGATGAGGTCTAGCCAAGTTGCCCAGGCTGTTCTTGAACCTGTGGCTCAGGCAATCCCCTCACCTCGGCCTTCCAAAGTGCTGGGATTATAGGCTTGAGCCACAGTGCCTGGTCAGTGCTTTTCTTTATAGTCCTTACTAGTACACAAAATTATATATATGTATGAGTGTGTGTGTGTGTGTGTGTGTGTGTGTGTGTGTGTGTGTGTGTATATATATATATATATATATTTTTTTTTTTTTTTTAATTCTTTACATTCTGCCTCCTTCACTAGCATGAACTCCATCAGGGCAGGGACTTGGTTTTCCTACCACTTTACCAAACTTAGCCCCTCGAACATATCTGGCACATGGTAAGAACTTTATAAATATTCCTTGAATGAATGAGTGAATTTACTAAGTTCCAGAAAGGTCCATTGGAATTGCCATTGGAAGTCTATTACGTTTATAGATTAATTAGTAGGGAATTGTCATTTTTAAACTTTTGATTCTTTCTATTCAAGCACATAGCATTTCTCTCTGTATTGTTTTATGTCCTTTAGAAAAGACTTAAAAAAAAAAATCTTCCTGTAAATTTTGTGTTTCTTCTGGAGGGATCTTGGGGAGAATCCGTTTCCTTGCCCCTTCTAGTTTCTACAGGTTGCCTATAGTCCTCAGCTTGTGGCCCTATCCTCCATTTTTAAAGCTCATCAGTTTGACCTCTGCTTCCATTCTTTTTTTTTTTTTTGGGTTGGAGTCTCACTCTGTCGCCCAGACTGGAGCGGCCACTGCAGCCTCGACCAGCTGGGATCCGGCGATCCTTCTGCCTCAGCCTTCCAAGTAGCCAGAATTACAGGCAGGCACTACCACGCCTGGCTGATATTTTGATTTATTGTAGAGATGAAGTCTCGCTGCCCAGGTGGGTCTCGAACCCGCGGGCTCAGGCAATCCACTCACCTCAGCCTCCCAAAGGCGCGGGATTACAGGCTGAGCCACTGAGCCCGGCTTCTGCTTCCATTCTTAAATCTTCCTTCTCTAACTCTGATCTTCTTGTCTTTCTCTTATAAGGACCCTTGTAATTACATTGAGCCCATCTGGATAATTCAGGGTAATCTCACTATCTTAATCACCTGTGCAAAGTGCTTCTGCCATAAGAAATGTATTCATAGGTTTCAGGAACTAAGATGTAGACATTTTAGGGGCCATTATTTGTCCTTCTATACTTATTCTTGCAGCTATATAGGAAACTATTTTTGTATGTTCTTATATTTGGGTATACTTTGCCAACCTGTTATTTTGTATTTTTAAAAATTGTTTTTCAAACCATTTCACATTTGGTTTTTAGTTGATTCTCTTAGATTGACTGGAAGCTACATCATTTGTTCCTTTCTTTCTGGTATTTATAGCTTATTTTTGTTCTTGCCTTTTCTCTTCATTGTCTAGCGCCTCCTGCTTCTGGTCAGTAATAGCTATGAGACCAGGCATTCTTGTATTGTCCTTAACTTTACTAGAAATTGCTTCATTGTTTTACCGCTGAGTATGGTGGTTTCTAATAAGCACTATTACACAGAGGATTTTCTATAAAATAAAATCCTAGTTCACTAAGATTTTAAGTCAAATGTATATTAGATGTAGTAACCATTATTATGAAAGTAACTATATGGTTTTTCTCTTTTAGATTATTTACAGCTTTTCCAATAATGGTCCTTTCTGTTTTTCAGGAACAAATCTTCCTTGATCATAGTGTGTTGTTCTTTGAATGTACCACTGACTTCTTTTTGCTATTTTGGATTTTTGTATTTATATTAAAAAGTTAATTTGACATAGCATGTTTAGGATAGTGGTGCTATCCTTATACAGCTTGGGCATTGTGGATTATCTAGTCATATTAAATGAATTGGGGAACTTTCCATCTTTTTATATCATCTGGAAGTGCTTAAATAGTATTGGGATTATTTGTATTTTGAAAGTCTTGAAAACATGAAGTTCCTTGAACTGCTACTACTAATGTCAAAAACCATCTTCTATACCCAGCAGTGTTGTGTTGCCCTGATCATCTGGACTTCTTCTCTTCCTCACTTCCTTTTCATCCTTGCCTCCTGTTCCTTACCTGCTCTGTGTTGCGACATTTGAAGTATAGCTTGTGATGTGTGGAACAGGTTTTCTCTGTGCAAAGCTGTCCAATCTATAAAAGAGAGGTCATGTCTACTAACTTGGTTTCATTTACAGTAATCTGTCAGGCTGAGGGGTTACACAATACAGCTTTGTCTTTCATGGGACTTTATTTTTTCAGGTCATTTGGGAATTGTCTTTATTACTCATTAATCATCACAATGTTCCTGTGAAACTTCTTCACAGTCTGCTGGATTATTTCTAGTTTAGAGACAGAGATCATTGTTGAAGGAAGTAACCTCTAATGTCAGAGTTTTGCATACATAGTCTTTAGAGACAAAAAGCAGTCAATAAAGTGCAAAAGTGGGGGAAGGTGAATACCTGTAAATTAAACTGTATCAGATCTGAACTATCTTTTAGATTGATTACCATGAAACTGAGCAGAGGCCAAAAAATGCTTGTTTGATCATAAGCGATCATAAGAGGAAGCCCATACCAAGAGAACCCTCTCTTCCTAATACTTTTTATCATGAAAGCCTGGTTGCTTGAGAAAACTTTTTTTCAGTTCTTCAAGGAACAATTCTCTGCTGAGATACTGCTTTCTGTTCAGAATGTCAAACTGATGTACTTTTGTATAAGTGAGGGAATCCAAGGCCCAGGGCAATGAGTTGTAATTTTAGTTTAGTAAACCAAGGAAGTTTGCAGTGACTAGACTTAGATAATTTTTAAGCGAGATCCTCTGATTAGGTATCTTTGGATCTTAAAATCCTTCACCAGGACTGAGTTTACCTAACAAAAGTGGTGTTTCTTTGAGACTGCTACTACTAATTTCTAAATTAGAATACTGCTGAACTTAACCTATGCAAATTCTCCTTGGAAAATGGTTCAGTCAAAAGGTATTATATTTTTGTATAGAGTGCACATTGACTTCTTATTTTTTCCCCCTTGCAGTAAAACAGATCATCGGTAACATTTCAGGATTTAATGAAACCTGCTTGAGATGGAGAAGCATGAAGACAGCAGATATAGAGGAGATGTATTTAGTAAGTTACTGAAAGTTTCCATATTTGTAGTTGTTTGTTTTATGTGGGAGGTTTAAAAATATCCACAAACTTAAACATCTACTTCTATAGCTGCCGTTATCAATAGAAGATGTGACAATTGCAATAAGGAGCAAGAAAACAGCTATTTCTACTGAATATTTGGAGACAGAAACCTTAGGGAGGAATGAGAAGTCTTGAGAATTTCTTTCTTTACTTTTCTTTCTTTCTTTTTTTTTAAGAGATGGATCTCACTCTGTAACCCAGGCTAGAGTGCAGTACTGTGATCATAGTTCACTGCAGCCTGGGCCTCCTGGGCTCAAGAACTCCTCCTGCCTTAGTCTCCTGACTTTCTAAGACTATAGGCATGTGCCACCACACCCAGCTTTAAAAAAAAAAAAAGCCAGGCTCGGTGGCTCAGCCTGTAATCCCGTGCCTTTGGGAGGCTGAGGTGAGTGGATTGCCTGAGCCTGCGGGTTCGAGACCCGCCTGGGCAGCAAGACCTCATCTCTACAATAAATAAAAAAAACATCAACCGGGCATGGTAGCTCATGCCTGTAATTCAGGCTACTTGGAAGGCTGAGGCGGAAGGATTGCCAGAGCCCCCAGGTCGAGGCTGCGGTGGCCGGGAGCGGCCACTGCACTCCAGTCTGGGCAACAGAGTGAGACTCCAACTCAAAAAAAAAAAAAAATGTGTGTGTGTGTGTGTGTGTGTGTGTGTGTGTGTGATATATATATATATATATATATATATATAGAGAGAGAGAGAGAGAGAGAGAGAGAGAGAGATGGGGGTCTCACTATGTTGCCTAGGCTGATTTCAAACTCCTGGTCTCTAGCTATTCTCCCATCTCAGCCTCGCATATATCTCGGTGCAGAGTTGATGCACAGGTAGTATCTGTGGAAAGGATCTAGTGACTTCTGCTTGTGTGTCTCTGTCCTTACCACTCTCTGTGACTAGGGTCTGAATGTGTTGCCTAGAGAGTCAAGGGGAACTTATTTTTTTTTTGAGTTGGAGTCTCACTCTGTGAGACTGGAGTGCTGTAGCATACTCACGGCCACTCCAGCGTCAACCTGCTGGGCTCTGGTGATCCTTCTGCCTCAGCCTTCCAAGTAGCCAGAACTACTGGCGCGTGCTACCACGCCTGACTAATTTTAAAAAAATTTATTGTAGAGATGAGATCTCACTAAGTTGCCTGGGATGGTCTCAAACCTGTGGGCTCAGGCAGTCCACTTTCTTTGGCCTCCTAAAGTGCTAGAATTACAGGCTGAGCCTCTGAGCCTGGCCAAAGGGAACTTTTAAAACTAGATGTTGTGAAAAAGAAACGGAAAGGCCAAGGGGTGAACTTATAGTAGAGGAAATTAAGTAGGAAGAAAAGGGTGTCTCTTGGCTCAAGTGCAGGTTATTACAAGAAAGTGTAGAGTCGCCAGAAGGGGACAGGCAGAGGTTCTACCATGCCTGCTCTAGGAGAATCCTAATTCAGGTCTTGCTTAGTTCAGATTCTTAATTGGTTCCCTAGGCTGGTTTCAAACTGGTCTTTGCCTTGCTCCTTCAGTTTTGCCAATTCCCAAGCATATACTTGTACATGTGAGAAGAACAAAGAGAATGTTACCAGTATTGGGACCTCAGCCTTTTGGGCATTTTGATTAAAAATGCAATTATTATACTAATAATATTATAAGTACAATATTTATGGTATTACAACTCTATTATTTTCTTACTATTGCATTTCACTTTTTGAAAAAAACATTAGAGTGAAGAGAGAGAGAGAGGACGAGAACTCAGGAAAAAGAGTAGCATCCAGGCATTCAGAGTTTTCGAGCCAGAGATTCACTCAGTGAGGTTTTTTTATGTTTCAGTTCCACATTTGGGGCCAGAGATGGTATCAGAAGGAATTTGCTCAGGAAATGATCTTTAATATCACTACTAGCAGCCAGGATCCTGAGGTGTGCTTGGACTTGCATCCGGGTACCAACTACAATGTCAGTCTCCATGCTTTGTCTTCAGAACTTCCCGTGGTCATCTCCCTGACAACCCAGATAACAGGTAAATCTTGAATAACAGCATTTGGATGAATGAAGTCACCATGGAGCTGTTGATAGGCCTGAGTAAAGAGCCTATCATTCCTTGTAAAGAGCCTTTCTATCATTGTGTAATGAACTTTAAGAGAGAGAGGAGGAAGGACATGGAATTGGAGAGAGGTGCTTAGGGGCTTATAACTGTAATTTTTCTTTTTTCTTAAAAAGATATCTGGTGACCACAGAGGAAGTCTATAAGGGGAAAAAAAAGATACCTGAAACAAAATGTTAGCGTTGATTAAATCTGGATAGTGTGTAAATGAGTGGTGGTTATGTTCCTTGTGGATGTTTAAAACATTTAAAATATTTCATAATTTAAAAAAATATTTTTGTTACATTTTTTTCTCAGCAACATGTTTAGTTGGCATTCTGTTGCAAGTGCCTTAAGAGTAGGTTACTATCAGGAGACAATGATTGGCAGTCCCACTATAGTCCCCTAATGAATTTACTTTCCATTCATTTTCTTCTCCCTCTTGAAATCTGTGATTTTTCCCCATCCCCACAAACTCTCTGAGTGAGTACTAGGAGTATTAGCCTCTTGACTCTTCTTTCACTGAGAAACTAAAAGTAATCAAGTGAGGACTTCCCATCTCCAACTTCCCCATTCCTACCTGCACACTGTATATCTTGTCTTCCCTCCTGTCCCTGCTCCTGTGTAAGGCTGCCATCCCCCCAGCTTGCTCAGTGGATCCCATCCCTTATTGCCTACTCATCACTTCTCCCCGACATAGAATTGTTCCCAGCACTGCCAAGCATGTTGTAATATCTTCCTCATTAATGAAAATAAAGAAAAAAGTCAACATACCTTCTTTGAGCCCAAATTCCCCTGCAGCTACTTTGTCTTCTCTCAGTCCCTCTATATTAAAACTCCTTGAAAGAAATGTCTGTTCTGTAGACTCCACATTCTTACTTTCTCTTCTCCCTTTCACTCATTCCATTTGGGAAGCATTTGTCTTCATTGCTTTACTGAAACGCTCTCCATTTGACCTCTATCTTGCCAAATCCAGTGGCAGTTTGGTTCTTATCTGATTTTCTCTATAGTATTGACACTTCCTCCTTTCTGAAACACTCTTTCCCTTGCTTTCGATTTCTTCTACATTACTGGCTGTTCTCAGACTTCTTTGCTAGCTTCATCTCCTTTTAAGATCCCTCTTCAGTCCCCTTTTCATCCCTTTTCTTCATTATCTACCCTTTCTTACCTTGGTGATCTTTACCAGTCTTATGCTAAAAACATAACCTATTTGCAGAGATTTTCCCAATATATATTTCTAGTCCCAGCCTCTCTCCTGAGCTTCAGATGCATGTATCTACCCATTTTTAAAGCTTATCCTATGGAGCATATAATAGGCAACTCAAACAGAACTTTTGATTTGTTTACCTCTTTCTTCATCCCCAGATTTATTTTCCACCCAGGCTTCTCTGTCTCAGTTATTGGCATTTCTGGTCACTCGATTGCTTAATCCAAAAGGGCATCTGGTTCTTTCCCATCCCCAAATTTCTAATTCATCAACAAGCCCTGTCGGCTTACTGTCTGAAAGATATTCTGAGTTCAACCACTTATCTCCACCTTGGTCTTGGCCACTACCAGCCTAATCCAAGCCAGAAGTTTCTTGCTTGGGTTCCTGCAGTAGCTTTCTAACTGGTTTCCCTGCTTTCGCTCTTGCCTGCCACCTGCACTCCAGACCTCAGCCTTCACTATAACGTTAAAAAGATCACTCAGCACTCAGAACATGTCAGCTGCAGCTCAAAACTCTCCAACTAGTTTCCATTAAAGTCAGAATGGAATCCAAGTTCCTCACCATGGAATGTGTCATCTGGCCCCGCCTACCTCAGTGAATTAATCTCTCCCTGCTCTCCCCCTTTCTCACTAAGCATCAACTGTCTCCTTGGTCGTCTCGAGATTTCTTAAATGGGTTCCTGCATCCAGGCCTTTCCATCTGCTGCTTACTCTTCCTAGGACATTCTCTCCACATGACTTCTTCACAATCATGCAGGTGTCTGCCCAAATGCCACCACCTTGGAGAGGCCTGATTGTTTTTTCAGAACTATCCTCCAGTCTCCACTTCATTACTGTCTATCCACTTATCCTCTTTGAATTTCTTCATAGAACTTGTTTTCTGAATTTTTTTTTTGTTTGCTTATTTATTTTCTTTCTCCCCTGTTAAAACACAGGACCGCCTTGAAGGCAGAGATTTTTGTGTGTGTTCTGCATTAAATCTCTGAATGTGTAAGAATGACATTGACCATAGCATAACCAACAAACATTTTTGAATAACAGCCAGTGGGTGATACTGTGTTGAGGAAATGCCTGTTTAGTCAATAAAGACCTTATGCCAAAAATAATAATCCTCATCCCATTTTGGGCTGGAGAGACAAGTAAAATTTGATTTGGGCATTCCTTTTCATGCTGATGTATTAAAGTGAATAGCTATTCTGTCTCTTTGATCCTTCTCATATTTGGATGGCTTGCATTTTTTATTTGAATGAACAGTTAATATTTTTTTGACACACTTATTTCTAACTTGTCCTGTAGACTAAATATAGCCCTAGTGGCTCAAACTTCTTTGTGTTTGTGCTCATGGTCAGCAGGGGACACTGTCGAGCTGTTTATGTTCATTGAGAATATAAATATTTTACAACTCTATCCTACTTTAAAGGGCTTGCAATTTTTAAAAAACATGAAAAGCCAAATTTTTTACTCTTATGAAAGAATTTTTTAAAAAACCCAACTCTTTCCTTTTATAAAAGGGGGAATAAAGAAAACCTGATGTGTTGATGTGTTGAGGTACTTCTGGTTGCCTAGGGTGTGTGTGGCTTTGTTTCAGTAAAATCATGAACTTTTGAGTTTTCCCAGAATTGTTAGACTAAAAATTTGGATCTATGCAATGCAGCAGCTGATTTCTCAGAAGAAAAAGGAGTGGAATTTCACTTCTGAGTATCTAACATTAAACTAAATCTTACTGATAGGAACAGGATGAAAACAAGTGCTTTAAATATATTGCTGACCTCAGAGAAGAGCGAAGGTTCTAGGAATGTTGAGAGACAGAGGCAACTGTTTCAGTGAAAGCGAGGAAGAGGATGTTGGTAGGTGGGGCATGTGAAATGGAGATATGCCTCACAGTGTTTCTGCCTCCTGGCTGACAAGTTTCCTCAGGTGGCTCATTGAACTGAATTCTTCAGAACAGCCCCATCATTTATATCCCTTTCAGGACAGGGTGAAGAAAAAACTTTTATTCTTGTTGTAGACCCCAGAAGAGTATTCACACGTTGGTTGTACCATTTTCTTGCCAGTGTAAAATGTTGTAGGAAAAATCTTTTCATAGAGAGAGGAAACCAGAGAAGGAAGAGTAGGGAAGGTGGATGGAGAGAGAGGAGAGAGAAAGAGAGGGGGAGAGAGAGGTGGGGAGAGAGTGAGAGAACACAAATGCTTGAATGTGAAGATAAAATAGGCCACTTGTACTACACAACATGGTGATCATTTGTTATGGAACCAAGAATGTTGGAGGAGAAAAGGAAGGAAAAGACGCAAAAGAAATTATTTCTTCCCATGTCCACCTTTAGTACAAAGGCTGGCCATTTATATGAAAAATTTCCCATCTCCTTTCGTATTCATAATAAGAAAAAGATAAAGTACTTTTTCAGATAGTCGGGAAAACAATTTATTAGATTGTCACTTTATCAGGAGTCCAGCCAGCATTACCCTGATTCTGTCAGCCCCTGCCTCCTACACTACTGGATGTCCTCAGAGAAGGCTGTGCAGAACCAAGTCTCTTGAATTCTTCTGCCAAAGGCTACCCACAGACTATCCAAGGTTGCCACACCCTGCATCCTCAGTGAGAGCTCCATCTCCTCTGGCTGGCTCCAGAGTACTACCCTTATTCCTGGATGGGCTCCCCCCTCCCAGGGAGCAGAAGCTGCACCAGAGGTCTGAAGAGGGACTGGCCTTCATGCTAATGGTTTTTCTTTCAAAGTCTTTCATGGACACAGGCTCTTTGATATCTGGAGACCTAATGTTAGGTCATGCCGGAGGGGCTCGTACACCCTTCCATGCTTCCACGGTCCACCTATTTCTCTCATTCCCAGAAATCTCCCAAATGCTTTCTAGCTTCAAATCGAACCCCTAATCCCCCAGTAAATGGCTATGTGGGGATGAGGGTCTCCCAGCTCCTCTCCCTGCCAGCATCTGAACCCTGGCTCAGCCCCCTCGGAGACAAGATAATCCACCAGAGAGGAAAAAGGGTGGGTGGGTTATCTTCTTATATTCAATTTAGCTTTTATAAAATCTGAAGGAGCAGATTTCCTTAGATCAGAAGCCATGAAACTGGGTTTCTGTGTGTGAGGGAGCTAGGGGAGGAGCATACTGAGATACAATGGTTTAATTCAGTAAAAATTTATTTGTTTTAAAAATGAGGCTGGGCTCAGTGGCTCAGCCTGTAATCCAGCACTTTGGGAGGCCGAGGTGAGTGGATTGCCTGAGCCCGCACGTTCGAGACCCACCTGGGCAACTTGGCAAGACCTCGTCTCTGCAATAAATCAAAAATTAGCCAGGTGAGGTAGCGCACGCCTATTGTTCCAGCTACTTAGAAGGCTGTGGCAGAAGGATCACCGGAGCCCAGCAGGTTGAGGCTGTAGTGGCCGGGAGCGTGCCACTGCATGCCGGTCTGGGTAACAGTGAGACTCTAACTCAAAAAAAAGAAAAGAAAAAAAAGAAAAGAAAAGTCTTGAGAAATGACCAGCACATATTTGTTAATTGGCTATGTACAAAGTCCTGTGCTCTCTGTTGCTGAGGGGGATATAAAAATGGAAAGAAAACCATTTTTTCTCCTTGGGAGGTCAAGTCTCATAACTTTATTGATGGGAAAGATTTATCTAACGATGACTTACAGTGGAAAATACCATTTTTTCTGTTGCCATCGATTTTTATCATGCCTCAGGTGGTAATGAGAAAAAACAGTATTTTTTTCTGAGAGGTGCCTGAAATTTAGAAAAGAACCATTATGGTGTCTTTATTTTTTTAACTACTTTTTATTATCAAAATTTGAGAAAAGTAACATTGCACCAGGTTCTCAGGCAGGGAGTTGTGTTTTAATTCCATTACTTGTGTTTACTAAGTTGATAGTATAAAGTTGAGAACTTTGCTTAGTTTTGGTAAAGATAAAATTTTCTTCTATTTTTGACTCTTTTTGTTCATTTTGGTGGGTTTTACATAGAGGAATTTTAGTGCATTTGTACTTATACTACATCCCTTATTTTGTTAATTTAATAGTTTGTCTAAATTAATGATATCACTCTTTTATTATATATATATATAATGAATTCCTCCCCAAGGCTACATACTTTTAAATTTTCTTTTCAATATTTTTTGAAATTTAGACATTTTAAATTTTCATGTAATCAATTCTATTGATGCCTTTATAATTTCTGCCTCTGGTCATGCCAAGAAAAGCCTTTCTTACCTTGAAATCAAATCAGTTCTTATTCTCTGATATTTTCTTATGCTTCTTAATAGTTTTGCTTTTTTGCCTTTAAAACCTAGGTTTAGACCAGGCATGGTGGCATATGCCTGTAGTGCCAGCGCTTTGGGAGACTGAGGCAGGAGGATTGCTTGAGGCCAGGAATTTGAGACTAACCTGGGCAACATAACAAGACTCCATCTCTATAAAATAATATATTAAAAAATTAACTGGGTGTGGTGGTATATGCTGTAGTCCCAGTGCTTTGAGACGCCATCTCTATAAGAAAATAAATACAATAAAACTTAGGTTTATTTGTAATTTGTTTTGATGTATGACATGAGGCTAAATTTATGTGGCAATTTTTTTTCCAACTGACTAGCCAGTTTCCTATCACCTTTTGAAATACTGTCAATGCCACACAGCGTGTTCTTCTATTTATTTGGGTCTCTTTCTAGACCATCTAGCTTTTTTCATTGCTCTGCCTGTCCTGTGCTTGTACTGTCCTATTTCAATTATTGTCACTTTATATTATATTTAACATTTTATAGGGCGTGTTCTCTTTCATTTTTCCCATACTTCCCCCCATTTTCCCCCATACTTCCCCCCATGTTTTCTTTTGTCATTTGCTTGATGCTGAGGATGGCTGTTGCTGACACTTAGGAATGGTGATGATGTTCTCCCTTCTGGTTCTTCTCCCATCTCACGTACCAAGGGCCAAAGAACTACATTTCCCAGGCCAGCAGGACCCATTTCCTGCTTTGAGTCTTACTTTGTTTGTTTCATTAATGAGGCAGATGGAAAGGAGAGCAGATCTGCCCAGGACAGCAGTTTGGGAGATGAGGAATAGTACCGGCAAAATATGGCTTGAAGTCAAGAGTGTCCAACCTTGAAATGTGGCTGAGAACCACCCTGATGAAGTTCAGGCTTCCATATCAGAGAGAGAAAAAGTTGGACTGTTTAAAATATAAGCTGGGGAAGGCCTTAGGCAAGCAGAACAGAAAACATACTAGAAGTCGCCTGGTGATTGAATCAACCCGATGATAGTGGCACATTTAAAGCTGTGACGATACTAAACTGGGAAAGAGCCGCATGGCTTGGAGCAAGCAGGGGCTGGCCTTCCTGCTCAGTCTGTAGTCCACCGTCTCAGAGCTGAGTGAGCACTTTGTTCTGCTCTTACTGGGTGGTTTGAAAAGGTTAGCCAAGAGATTAGAGGAACTAGAATTATTAATCTTGGCGAAGAACAAATAATTTAAAAGAGCCCAATGCAGGTTCTCACACAGAAAAGAGTGACCAGTTAATCTCCCTCTGGGCAGAAAACAGGAAATATGTGATAACAAACTTACTTTACTGTGACAAGGAAATTTCACAAATGAAAGAGCAGTTCAACAACAGCATAAACACCCAAGGGCACTAATTCTCAAACCAGAAGGGGCATGTTCCCCTCTGGGGACATGGTAGGGGCTTTTCCACTGCCCTCTTCACTGCTGCAGGAGCCTAGAAGTGAGCTGCTTCTGAACGTTTCCTCAGATTTGATGAATGACATCACTACTGACTCAGTTGCCAAACTAGAGACCAGATTCCTTTTCTTCCTAATCTTCCATCACATTCTCTCCTGAGCAGCTCTTCCATCTGTGCCTCTTCTCCATGCCCTCCCTTGCTTCAGACCTCAGGTACTTCTTATCTCGATTATTGGACAACCTGTGTTTTCGCCTTTTCCCATTCATCCTCCAATCAGCTCTCTACATTTATTTCTGAAATACACATCTGTAAAAGAAAAAAAATTTTTGCTGGCTTCTTCTTATTTTGAGAACCCCAGATCTCTCAGATCTGACCCACGCCTACCTCTCTGACTTGACCACCCTCTTATACTCTGCTGGACCTCAACCTTCCTGCCGTAACTCCAATTCTGTCACTCCCTTCCCCACCCCTCTTGCTTCTGCATATATCTGTTTCTGTATTTGATGTACTCACCTCCTTGCCCTTGGTCAGGTATTGTTCCTCATACCCCACAGCACCCTGTGTATACCTTTACCATAGTTCTGAGCACCATCTGTTCATAAAACTGTCTCCCCCATTAGACCCTGAGCTCCTGGAAAGCAGAAACTGTGTCTTCTGTGGCTATCTTTCCCAGCCTAGGGGAGAGCCTAGTGTAGAGGTAACTGACAGATGTTTGTTGAATGCAAATGTATGAATAATATATTTGGTAGAACTTTAAAAACTATAGGCCGGGCTTGGTGGCTCAGCCTGTAATCCCAGCACTTTGGGAGGCCGAGGTGAGTGAATTGCCTGAGCCTGTGGGCTTGAGACCAACCTGGGCAACTTGGCAAGACCTCATTTCTACAATAAATTAAAAAATTAGACAGGCGTGGTAGTGCACACCTATAGTTCCGGCTACTTGGATGTTGGGAGCCGGCCACGGAGGCCCACTGAGCGTTAGGGATCAGGAAGGGCCGTTGACCCCGAGACCACTAGGATGCGTTCGGGAGCTATTGACCCCATTTCCTCCCCCTTTCTACTCAGCACTAACCAGATTAAGCTCCTGTGAACTAAAAACATAAAAACTCTGAGACCGGAATGAACACAAGCTAACTTTAGAAGCTCATTGCTCCCATTCTTCTATAAACTGCAGTTTTGGCTTTCACACAACTTATAATTCAAACTCGTGTCACATCTAAGAGCCTTAGTATTGGTCACAGGCTTCTGGGTCATGAGCTTAGGATTTATTGAGGGTGTAAATTGTAGAATATAGTTTTAGAAGACAGCCATTTTGTTGAAAGAATGCGGCTGGGTTACTTGCAGGTAGCCCACTGTAAACTTTGGACTGGGCCACATTCCAGAATGTTTGGAATACACTAGACCAGAGTCCAGTCTCTTTCTTTCTCTCTCTCTCTCTTTCTCTCTCTCTCTTTCTCTCTTTCTTCTTCCCCCCAGTCGCCGATGCCATCTCCACCTTTGGGGTACCCTGAACCCGGCTGGAGTTGGTCTCCGGCACTTGGAAGACTGAGGCAGAAAGCTGGTCGGAACCCATTGGGTCGATGCTGGGGTGGCCACTGTACAGTGGGTGTGCCACTGTATTCCAGCCTGGGTGACAGAGTGAGACACCAACTCAAAAAATAAATTAAAAACTGTAAAGGTCTAGGCAGGTCCAAGTTTTTATTTATTATAATTTGGGATTAAGGGTTTCTACCCCAAATATATTTTCTAATTTGGTAAATAGAGTCTTGAGAATCTAGTTTGGCCTCCAAGTTCTTAATTGCATAGTGGCACTAGCATTGAAATGGCACTAGTAGAGGCATTCATTTATGTATATTTTTTAATCTCACTTTCTCTTTCCTTCTGTTGTGCCCTTCCTTCCTCCCTCTGTTGAGCAGATATAGACTTTGAAGGAGGGATTGTTTAGTCAGGGTCTAATGAAGGCAGTTCTCCTTGCTGTCCTCATTGTCTCCACCACCACTGGGCTTGGGATTTGCCTTGGTTACACAAGAACTGTTTCCCTCCTGTGTCCGCTTGGCCTAGTACCAGAGTTCCCAAGAGTGCACAGCTGTGTTCTTCCCTTCTACAGAATTTCAGGGTGCTGGATGCATTCTGCAATTAGGGCTGTTTTGGTTGCAAGTGACAGAAACCAAACTCAAACCTGCTTAAGCACATGGAGCATGTTGGGTCACAGAACTAGTTAGGCCAGGAATGGATCTCGCTTGGAGCACAGCAAGCTCCAGCTTCACATGGTATCACCACGGTCCTGTTGCTGTCTCAGTGATGCAACCCTCTCCCTGCCAAACTCTCTCAGATAGGCCCAGGAGGATGGGCATTGTACTCCTGGCCTACCTGATACTTACAGTTAAAATCAAAGAAGAAGAAGACCCTCCAATCTCCCAAAGCTGAAAAGATTGCTCTTCTACTCCAGTCCTGTGATTGGGGAATGTCTAGCCGTGATCACCAGGCCTCGGCTGAGGGGGTTTGGAGGACTGTGAATGCCAGCCCTATGAGAACAATATGGGAAGGAAAGGGGCCACTCTCTACAGAGAAAGGGATGCTGAGCACATAAAACCAATATATAAGCCATATCATATGTAAAAAGACAACATGTGCAGACTTGGGGGACTCTCAGGCACAGGGTGTCCCACCTTCTGGGAGTTTTGCAATTACCAGTTTGTACCTTTACCTTGGTCTCCTCCAGGTTTGTTTTTTTTTTTCCCAGACTTTTGTTCAGCAGAAGCCTTCTCCAGCCTGCTTTAGGGACACTGCCAATTCATCTGGCTTATGTCACTGCCTTTTGTTCTGTGGGGAACCCTTTGCTATATTATAGACCTTGACTCATAGTCCCCCAAATGATGTTTCCTGTGTGCTAGAGCTGGAGGGAACTAAACCTGTCTCCATGGCCTCCCTCCTGTGATTATTCCCGAATTCCCCTTTCTACTCAACGCTTTGAACATCTGCTAATTCAGGCATTCTTGGTGTTTGTCATGCTTGGGCACCTCAACCTCTGTTCCTTATGATTGCAGGCTCCGGATGGTACAGGGGCCCTGTGTTCCTTCAGAGATTTGTAAGGTTCTGCTTGTAGGTCACAGTTTCATCTCAGGCAAAGTGAACACAAGCATTGTCATAGCATGGCAAATTTGACTTTGGAATCAAATTATTATGCATCCCACACTTGTCTGGACCAAGTGAGACTCAACCTGCCTGAGCTTTGATTTCCTCATTGATAAATAGAAATGATTGTCATGTAGAGCTGCTGTGAGGATTTGATGAAACAGCAGAGGCAAAGTTCCCAGCATAGAACTGGCCTCCTGCAGCTCAAATGATAGTATACAAACAGCCAACATGCATTGAGTACTGCTCTATTCCAGGCACTGTTCTATTCTCCTTCTCTCTTTTTTTAAATTGTGGTCATGTATTTTTTACTTTATTATTGGAACATGGGGTACAAGTGAGGATTAACTACATAAGTAGGCTGCATACAGGTGAAGTTTGGGCTTCACTCTGCCTGGTAGTGGACCAGGTACCTTTTATGTTGTCACATGCCCCTACCCTCCTCCCTCCTTCCCTGCTAGTCCCACCCTTGGGTTAGCATGACTAATGTTCAAGGCCCACTTATGAGTGAGAACATGTATTCAGATCTTTGTTTCTGTGATAGTTCACTTAGTATGATGGTCTCCAACTCCATCCAATTTGCTGCGGAGTCCATGATTTTGTTCTTCTTTATGGTTGTGTAATACTCCATCATGTGTGTATACCATATTTTCTCTATCCAGTCCACTTTCAATGGGCAGTAGAGTTTGTTCCACATTTTGCTATTGTGAATAGTGTGGCAATAAACATATGTGTGCAGGTGTCTTTTTTGTAGAATGATTTTTGTTCCTCTGGGTATATTCCCAGGAGAGGAATTACTGGATCATATGGAAGGTTAATTTTTAGTTCTCTTAGGAATCACCACACTGCTTTCCATAAAGGTTGAGCTAGTTTGCACTCCCATCAGCAGTGTAGAAGTGTTTCCTTTTTTCTGCACCAGTGCCAGCATCTGTTATTTTTTGACTTATTAATGATAGCCATCTTTACCAGAGTTAGGTGATATCTCATTGTAGTGTGATTTGTGTTTCTCTGATAGTGAGGCTGAGAATTTTTTCATGTGCCTGTTGGCTGCTTGTATGTTGTCTTTTGAGAAGTGTCTGTTCATGTCCTTTGCCCACTTTTAATGGGGTTGTTTGGTTTTTCCTTTCACTGTGTTTGAGTTCCTTGTAAATCCTGAATGTTAGCCCTTTATCAGATGAATAATTTGCAAATATTTTTTTCCCATTCCATGGGTTGTCTCTTTATTCACTTGATGGTTTCTTTTGCTGTGCAAAAGCTTTTTAGTTTGATGAGATCCCACTTGTCTATCTTAGCTTTTATGGCATCAGCTTTTGGGGACTTGGTTATTCTATTCTCTTGTGTTGACTTAGTAACTATTATTGTTAATTATTATGTATTGACTCATTAATTCACTCGACAGGTCAATGAGGTTGGGATTATTTTTACTCCCATTTTACAAATGAGGCAGCTGGAGCCATGAATAGTAGAACCCAGAACCCAGGGTCTATCCACTACATTGTAGTGATTATTTCTGCAGCTTACCTGTAGTCCAGCTTCTCTGAGATGAGACACACTGGGTAGACCTCTAACTCCATAGTCATTGTGGGCAAATAGATTCATTTCCTAGAGTTGATGTGTTTGTAAAGTCTTTGTAGATTTAGTGCTTTAAAAGTGGATTTTATTAGTTCATCCAAAGGGGATAAAAATTTGCCGCATCAATTTGGTGGAACCAAATGTTCAGGATATGCCATATAGCAGATCATGGGTTTAAATTCTGGCTCTGCTACTTGCTAACTGTATGCTCTTGGGCAAGTCACTTAATCTGTCCTTGAATCAATTTCTTGTTCTATACAATGAGATTTTCTAAGGTAATGACCATATTTGTTCCATCTCTGTTTGTAGGAAAATTGAAAAATATGCACAAAAGTAAGATAGGGATCAGTTTTACTGCTGGTAAAACTGGCTTGGATCTGAGGCCAAAATGAAACTCTTAGAACTTCCTCTCTCACCTAAACTTTGTGTCCCACCTTTGGGGAAGTTGAATCTATAGGGCAAATGTAGACCAGGCTCCAGGCTGACCTGGACTCAGGTTTGCCTGTTGATGAAGCATAGGAGCAAGAAGTGGGAAAGCACTTGTCCTGCATTCTGGTGGCCCCATACCCCACAAAAAATAATATGAATAAAAGAAAAAGAAAAAATTAAGTATGGAGTCACATGAGAACAACCACCAAACTCTAGCTGTCTCAGAAATCACAGGAATAGAAGGTCAGGTGGAAGCTCTATTTCTAATATTTTGGAAAAGGAAGAAGTTCCTATCAGGGACTCCAAGAGAGGGAGACAGTGATAAATATAAATATTATCCACTTGGCAGCATTGTTGAGAGGATTAAGTGAGATGCAGCATATATAGAACATATCTAGTGTGTATGGTTACTCAGTATGCCTTAGTCTGTATTATCCACAAGGCAGAATGGCAACTCTGCATTTAGACCATGGATGTATCTATCAGTGAGAAGCAAGAAAACGAGTGTCAGCCACTCAGTATATCTTCTTCCCAGTGGAAAACCTATTTGGGAAATGTAGTAGCTAGGGAGGACAAAAGAAGGACAGAGAGCTCTGTGATTATTAAGGATATAGATGTCTGATGTGCTGATCTTCCCCACTACTTAGGAATCTACCTGCCAAACAAACTGTAATGCCTACCACATCCGTCCTCTGTCAGTGCTGAGGTATACCCGTCCCTTCTGTTTATTGTGGCCAAATATATACGGCATAAAAGTTACCATTTTAACCATCTTAAGTATAAAATTCATTGGTATTAAGTACATTCACAATGTTGTGCAACCATCATCACTATCTGTTTCCAAAACTTTTTCATCACCCCAAATAGGAGGGGGGACCCAAAAAACCCAGAATTATCTTTTAGAGGGTAGGCCCCTTGTAGTTTAGGCTTCTCCCACTAGGTTAAGTGTTCTAGGAACCCATCAGCATCAGTGTGAGAGACTGCATTGGCGTCAGTGAATTTTTTTTTGTGGTGATTCTTTCAACACATTTTTCCATTTCATGATAGGTGATTTACAAGCACACTTGTCCACACCGTGCTGAGTGTTCAGCAATTTTTGACCAAAAACATCATAATCCCCATGCCCCACCCTCCCTATTCACCTGATCTTGCCCTGAGCGACTTTTTTGTTTCCCTGGATGAAAAAAGTCCTCAAAGGGAAACAATTTGCCCATGTGAAAGAGGTGAAACAAAAAACGGCTGAAGTGCTAAAAGGCATCAGAATCGACAAGTTCAAAAACTATTTTGAGCAGTAGAAAAAGCATCTTGATAGATATATTGCATCAAATGGAAAGTACTTTGAAGGTGAATAGAGTTTAAACATGTAAGAATAAATACAAAATTTTTTAAATGGCAGGTTTTTTTTGGTTCCCCTCATAGAACCTCTGTGACTATTAAGCAGTAAGTTCCTATTCCCTACCCACCCCCTCAAAACCCAACAACCTCTAATCTACATCTGTCTCATGAATTTGCCTATTTTAGATATTTTACATAAATGTAATTATACAATATTTGTTTTTTATGACTGGCTTTTTTTTTTTCTTAGCATAATGATAAGTAAAGGTCTGTCTGTGTCGTAGCACATATCAGAATATGGTCGTCACTTCTTGCATTAAAACTTTCTTTTTAATGGACCTTACAAGAACCACTTTCTTCTTGCTTTTTAACTTGTTCTCATCATACCCCTTTTCTTCTTTTTTAACGTGTTTTCAGAGCCTCCTCTTCCAGAAGTAGACTTTTTAACAGTGCATGGAAGGCTGCTGCCACGCCTCAGACTAAGGCAAGCCAAGGCAAAAAACGGACCAATCAGGTCAGTAGCTATCCTTTCTCAACTATTTTTCAGTGATCCCCGTGAAAGATACTTTAGAAACTTTGGTTTGGGTGATAAGACTCTTGTGTGGGTGACTGTACTTGAGTAGTTGGGGCAGTGCAATCAGGGCTTCTCTGTTGTTTCCTTGGGCACAGACTGGGCCTTTAATCCCAATCAACATCTTTTCAAATAAATAGAGAGACTTGTAAGGGACAGAGACAAGCATTTGGATAGCCTAGTTCAAGAAATTAAACCCATTCCCTTGATCACTGGACAAGCATTGGTTGTGTGCCGAGGACATTCAAGCACCGTCCTTTGCACTCATATCTCCAAATATATCCTTTAGCGGTGGTGGATCAGAAGCACCATTTCATTTACCAAAGCTAGAATATGTTTCCCTTTATGTAAGGCTGATCTTGGTGTATGTATAGTGGTTTCTGAAAGGGTCATTTAGTTAATTCTTTTTATCTATTTATATATTGAGTTATGAGCAAGACATTGTATGGTTAATGACTGATTCTTTGATTTCAAATGGCATTAGGATGGAGTTAATTTACCTCAGTTGGAGAACTACATTGTGTTCAATTAAGCATTTTATTTTACCAGGGTCATGGTAAGATTAGAAAAGTAGAATCAGTCCCTTTTTTAGAGAGGAAGATTGAGGTTGGTTTGGAGGGATGAACAACCTGCTCACAGTACCAGGTCAAGGAGCTGACAGTGTGTGTGACCTAACCTACATTGCCTTATGTCTCTCTTGACCCTTCAGCCTAATGACCCTTTGGTACAATCAAGGTTAAAAAAGATAGGTGGTATTATAAAATTATGCAAAAGAAAGTCTGGAGATATCATCTGTGTTCATTTATGATGAAACTTAGGGTTTTCCTGGTTTTATATTCGTTTAAATTTAGTAAATGCCCAAAGATCTTTCCAGGTTGGACACTGCATAGATTGTTCTGATTCTTTTTTTTTTTTTTTTGAGTTGGAGTCTCACTCTGTCATCCAGACTGGAGTGCAGTGGCCACTCCTGGCCACCGCAGTCTCCACCTGCTGGGCTCCGGCGATCCTTCCGCCTCAGCCTTCCAAGTAGCAGGAATTACAGGCATGTGCTACCACGCCCGGCTGATTTTTTGATTTATTGTAGAGATGAGGTCTTGCTGCTCTGGTGGGTCTCGAACCCGTGGGCTCAGGCAATCCACTCACCTCAGCCTCCCAAAGGCACGGGATTACAGGCTGAGCCACTGAGCCCGGCTATGTTCTGATTCTTGATTCTTGACAAATTACTGAAAGGCACTGTAATTCTGTGGCAGTAAAGAGCACAGAAGTTGTGATGTCACTGCCTGAGAGACTTTGTAAGAGCAGATGTGATATTTAAGCCAAATGATTACATAAGACAAAAGAGAAAAGCCAAATGAGAGTTTACCCTTGTGGCTATATGCCGGCCAGTGCTTCCAAAACAGGAAGTGGAGATCTGTGAGTCACTCAAGAGAGTGTGGTGGTGAGAAACTGGGGAACAGTCCTTCCGGAACAGTTTGTTCCACACAGCCACAGCTGCTTGTCTAATATCATCAGGGCTCATTACCAGCGGGCCAGTGGAGTGGCTTCCTCAGCTTGATTACCTGGTTTGAGCTGGGGGCAGTAGATTTCCCAGTGTGTGAGACAGGCCTGAGTCTGCTTTGTACACTGTTTGGGTAAAATGTCTTGGGACACATAGTGGAGCAAAGGCCCTGGACCAAGTCTCCTTTTTTGAGTTTGCTGATCTTAGGCTGTTGATGCAACCTGTTGCTGGGGTCCCTTAATGCTAGTGTCTCCTACACTTGCTAGATTGTAGGAGTCACCTTGGGGTGTTTTATCAGCAATACGAATTCCCAGACTCTACTCTTGGAGATTTTGATTCGTAGGTCTGGGGTGGGATCTGGGAATTTGTGGAACATCAAGCAACTCAGGTGATTACAATCAGGCTAATTGGGAAGCTGCTTTGTACCCTGTGAATGATGCTTCTAGTGAACAAGGAACAGAAGCAAATAGGTGCTGGTGAGCCTTGACCTTGCACTTGACCACAGCCACCTACGAGGACAGATGAGAGGGATTTAGAGATGTGCTTATGGGCAGTGTGGAGCTGCTGCAACATTTACTTTCTTACCTGCAGCCACGATTCATAGGGATATCTTTAAGGCCCCAGGAAAGTTTGTTGTTACAGATGTTGTTACTTGTGAATGTTTACTGCTGGTGACAACTCATTGTCCTGCAGGTGTTACTTTGTCTCTTTTGTAGAAAGTCCTTGACTGAAAGGGAGCCTAGACTTTGTGGAAATCAGGGCCCTGAGGACACCTAGGATGTTTGGAAACCCACTGAGGGAGATTTTCCACATCCAACACCTACCAGGGGGAGGGCTTCCTCTTCTTCTTTTTTTAAGTGAGAAAGCAGGATTTATTTGAGAGGACAGAAAAGCTCCCACAGTGGGAGGGGACCTGAAGGGGGTTGTCGAGGGCTTTTAGCAAGCAGGAGATGGGGCATTAGGGATGTGGAGCAGGAAGTGCAGATCTGGTCAAATAGAATTATGTGACCTAATGAGTTTTGGAAATTACCTTAATCATATTTGGTGCTGACGCATGCTTTTCCTCTTTAGTGAAATTTCAACTCAACCATTGATGGGGGAAGAGGTTCGATTATAGCCAAAGAACTGTGCAAGGATTTGCAAGGATACAAGAGTAGGTCATTCAAATCCCTGCTAAGAAGTCTGATAGAGATAGCAGATATTCAAACATTATACCAGAGACAGGAGATAAGTACTAAATAGATAGGAATGGAAAGGAAGGCATGAATCATTCTCAGTGCATTTTTATTCTTACACTTCCTTTCACTGACAGGTTTTCTATGTGGTGGGACAAATAATGATAAATAACAATACAACACATGACAAAAATGATACCTGTTTTTTAGTGTGTTTTTATGGCTACATTTAGGGAACAGTTTCACAATGTACATATGACATCTTACTGTTCTGGCTGTTTCAGGATATTGTCAGACAAGATTAACTGATGGTGACTTTGTACTCCTGGCTTCTCATTTATTTCACATGAACTTTGGTATCAGTCTGTGAGCTGTAGGGAATGGAAATCACATGAGTTCTCTTTTAAGTTGCCACATGATTATCTGCAGCCTTTTTTCAGACTTAGTACATTAACTCTTGTAGGCACTTGATCTTCATGTGACTGCTAAACCCTTTCCACAGTTGGGCTTTATTTGCCCATGTGAAAATCACTGATTGGGTCAACTTTATGACATATGCCCAGGGCAGTCATACATGTGATAACTCCTCCCAGTGAAAGAGGATGCACTTGGCATCCCTCTGCAGCTGCATCTTGGTGAGGTTCCTCACCCAACGTCATCTGGCATTAACACTGTGGATTCGAACAGGAGTTCCATGGTGGTTGGAGCTGTCAGACTGAACCTCATGTGGACCACGACTTTCTCTTGTCCAGTGTTGTGTCCTCAGTGCCTAGAAAGGTGTTTTTCTCATAGCAGGTGCTCAATAAATATGAATTCATGAAGGGATGAATCCCCCAAGCAAGAGTCTGATAGACAATTTTGTTTTTTCTTCCAGCTCATATCAGGTGTTAGTGCTTCCCCTCGCCCTCAAAAGCACATTTTCATGTGATACTGAAGGGGTTTCCTCATTCTTTACCAACGCCTCTGATGCTCATGGATATGTGACTGCAGAACTGTTGACCAAAGATGTTCGAGATGATGCCATGGAGATAGCTATTGGAGACAGGCTATACTATGGGAAATATTATAATGCACCCTTGAAAACAGGGAACGATTACTGCATTATATTAAGAATCACAAGTGAATGGAATAAGGTATATTTCTTTCAAAGTTCTTGTGAGTTCTGTATTTCCTTTTTCACATGAATTTTAAATGTTTGAATATTTGTTTTTCCAGTATTTGAGATAGACACTACAGTTAATAATCATAAAATGTGTTTGAATACTTGGCTTTATAAAAGATGGATAGGCGAAACCCTTACAGAGGATAGATTTTCTGAACTTCCTGAGGGACCTTGATGAATCGATGTTTGGACTGCCCTGGTTTTGATTCTTCCTTGTAAGCTTCACAAATGCGCTCATTCTGTTACACTGCTGAAGCTTGAGATGGCAAGAAACATCTAAATTTCTCTGTCAACTTCCCTGTGCTGCTGCCAGGCTGCTGGCTCCCCTCATTCTCCTGGGAAGCAAAAAAGGAGGGGCAGATTAAACACAACACTGCCCTATTTTCTGCTTACATCACTCCCTTGGCTATAGCATAGGCCCCACTCTCCCCTCCCCTGCCGTGTTCTTTCAGCAGTGGCCCTTTCATGAGAAATGGAACTAGACATTCATTAGATAATTAGTAAGTATCATGAGCTGGACAAGCCAGAGCTATATTAGTCAGTCAGGAAAGATCTTCTGGAAGAACCATTGTGATGTTGCCCTAGGAGAACCCTAAACTTGTTGTAAATTCATATAGGTTGGTAATGAAAACTAGAAAAATTATATGAATACTAATAAAAAACATCTCATGACTGCGGAATTTGAGGCAACGGTATGTTGCCTTCTTGAGTATAAGCTTTATCACATATTTAAAACTAAGACACTCTAGTAAATTTTTTGTAGGATGCAAGTGTAATGTGTTATTAACATGCTTGATATAAAACAAATGGTTGTGTCCAAGTAGCAAAGAGGTCTGGTAGTGCTTTGTGGCAATAAAGTAGGGATTAAGAATAATTTGAGAGCTGCTGTCCTAGATTAAGACTTTGGTCTGGGATGGTTGGTATATTAGTTAGCTTGGGCTGCTATAGCAAAATATTGTAGACTGGTCGGCTTAAATAACAGACATTTATTTCTTATAATCTGCAGCTAGGAGGCTCAATATTAAACTACTGGCTGATTCAGTTCCCCAGAGAGGACTTTTTTCTCAGCTTGTGGACAGCTGCTTTCTTGCTATGTCCTCAACTGGTGGAGAAAGAGTGCTCTCTGGTCTGTTCTCTCTTTCTGTTTTTTTTTTTTTTTTATTGAGTTGGAGTCTCACTCCATCGCTCAGGCTGGAGTGCATTGGCACGCTTACAGCCACCTCAGTGTTGACCCTCTGGGCTCAGGCAATCCTTCTGCCTCAGCCTTCCAAGTAGCCAGAACTACAGGCGTGCACCACCACGTGCAGCTAATTTTTTGATTTATTGTAGAGATGAGGTCTCACCAAGTTTCCCAGGCTGTTCTTGAACCCGTGGACTCAGGCAGTCCCCTCACCTCAGCCTCCCAAAGTGCTGGGATTACAGGTTTGAACCACCGCACCTGGCCTCTTTCTCTCTTTATTAGGACACTAATCCCATCATGAAGGCCCCATCCTATGACTTCATCTAAGCCTAATTACCTCCCAAAGGTCTCACCTCCAAATGCTATGGCATTGTGGATTAGGGATTCAGCATATGAATTTTGGGCAGTGGGTGGGGATACACATTTAGTTCATAACAGAGGGAATTAAATGGGAGGTTATGATAAGAATTCTAGTTTATAAGAAACTTTCCTATGATGTCATTGGTATCTCTTTTCATACAGCTAAATAGAATATGTGTTTATCCTTTGGGATGCTAAGAGAGATGAAAGGGATTTAAAAAAATATATTTAGATCTACATATTTGAATTGCAATTCCTTCCCCATGGGTTTCAAATTGTTAGTATTATAGTCACGTGAAAATCAGTAGTGATTTATTTTTTAATTTTTATTTCTAATTATGGTAAAATATATACAACATAAAATTTATCATCTTAACCATTAAAAAATTTATAGTTCAGTGGCATTAAGTACATTCACATTGTTGTGCAACGAATTTCCAGAACTTTGTTTTTTTTCAGTTAGAGTTTCACTCTGTCACCCAGGCTGGGGTTTAGTGACTTGATCACGACTCACCACAGCCTCAGCCTCCTGGGCTCAGGTGATCCTTCTGACTCAGCTTCTAGAGTAGCTGGAACTACACTTGCCATCACACCCAGCTAAATTTTTAATTCATTAATTATTTTTTGCAGAGATGAGGTCTTACTGTGTTGCCTAGGCTGGTCTCAAACTCCTGGGCTCAAGCGATTCTCCCACCTTGACCTCCCAAAGTGCTGGGATTACAGCCACCACAACTGGCTCCAGAACTCATTTCATCTTGTGAAACTGATACTCATTAGACAATTTCCCATTCTTCCCTCCCCCTAACCCTTGGCCACCACCATTCTACTTCCATCTTTATGAATTTGACTACTCTAGATACCTCATATAAGTGGAATAATTCAGTGTATTCTTTTAGTGACTGCTTTTTTTTTCCTCCTTAGCCTAACATTCTCTAGGTTCATCCATGTTGTAGCATGTGTCAGACTTTCCTTCCTTTTAAAGCTGAATAAGATTTCATTTTATATATATAACATTTGCTTATTCATTTATCCATCGATAGATATTTGGGCTGTTTCCACCTTTTAGCTATTATAAATAATACTGCTATGAATACAGTGTACAAATATCTGTTTGTGTCCCTGCTTCCAGTTCTTTTGTGTATATACCTGCAAATGGAAAGCTTGATCAGATGGCAATTCTATGTTTAATTTCTTGAGGAATTACCATACTGTTTTCTATAGTGTTGCACCATTTTTCATTCCCACCAGCAGTGCACAACGGTTCCAGTGTCTTCACATTTATACTAACACTTGCTCTTTTTTGTTTTCTTTTTCTTTTTGATAATAGGCATCCTAATAGGTGTGAGGTGGCTTCTTATTGTGGTTTTGGTTTGCATTTTCCTAATAACTAGTGATGTTATTAGGAACATCTTTTCATGGGCCTATGGTCATTTGTGTATCATCTTTGGAAGAATTTCAATTTAAGTCCTTTGCCCATTTTGGAATCAGGTTGTATGTTTTTGTTGCTGAGTACTTGGTATTCTACATATAGTCTGGATACTACTGTAATCTCTTGTGAGATATGCAATTTGTAAATATTTTCTTTCATTCTGTGAGTTTCAATTTTTACTGCTGATAGTATCAACATTTTAAATATTGATGAAATCCAATTTGTCTATTTTTTCTTTTGTTGACTATGCCTTGGTGCCATATACAAGAAATCATTGACAAACCTAGTTTCATGAAACTTTTCTTTAGGTCTTACATTTAGGTCTTTATTCTATCTTTGAGTTAATTTTTATACATGGTAATGGTCCTACTTCATTCTTTTGCATGTAGATATCCAGTTCACTCAGCACCATTTGTTGAGAAGATTGCCTTTTCTCCCTTGAATGGTCTTGGCACCCTTATTAAAAATCATTTGGTATATATGAAAGGGTTTATTTCCAGATTTTCTATTCCATTCCCTTGGTCTATATGTCTGTCTGTATGTCGCTACCACACTGTTTTGATTACTGTGACTTTTTAGTAAATTTTGAAATCAAGGAGTGTGAGTCTTCCAACTTTCCCATTTTGTTTTTTCCTTTTGTGTAGCTGTCCCAATAAATAGCATTGCCATACCTCCAGTTGCTAAGAAACTTGAGAATAATTCTTGTTTCCTCCCTCTTTCTTATCTTCTTATCCAGTCCATTAGCTAATTATGTAAATTTTATCACCTTCATGCTGTTTAAAATTATTCTTTTCTCTCCTTCTTCATCTGCACTGCTCAGCCTTTGTCTTCTCTTGTCTGAACATCAATTCTCTAACTTATCTTCTTGTCTTTTATTCTATCCATCTTCTTGTTTCATACTGAGTTTTGTAAAATGCCAGAATGAGTTTTACAAAATGCAGATATGATCAAGACACTCCAGTTTAATGAACTCCCTTCTTCACCTGGCCCCTGCCAGTTTCTCTCCTTTAATATACTCAGTTCTAAGCCGGGCTCGGTGGCTCAGCCTGTAATTCCGCGCCTTTGGGAGGCTGAGGTGAGTGGATTGCCTGAACCCGCGGTTCGAGACCCGCCTGGGCAGCGAGACCTCATCTCTACAATAAATCAAAAAATCAGCCGGGCATGGTAGCGTGCGCCTGTAATTCCGGCTACTCGGAAGGCTGAGGCGGAAGGATCGCCGGAGCCCAGCAGGTCGAGGCTGCGGTGGCCGGGAGTGGCCACTGCACTCCAGTCTGAGCAGCCGAGTGAGACTCCAACTCAGAAAAAAAAAAAACAAATATACTCAGTTCTTTAGTACTGCTTTGCACTTGAGGTGCCCTTGATTCTCCAATATCTTGAAATATGTCCTTCACTGGTAATTATTTCATATTATCTTTCACTTCTAATCTCTGCACTTCATGTCAAGGCAAAATTTAATGACATTCAAACCCTTATGGATGTTTTAAGCTTTTCCCAGATTTTTTTTCAGCTTAGATATGTTTCAGTTTTTTAATAAAATCAAAACCAGTTGCCATGTGAGAGAGAATCTTCTAATGACATTGAAGGGATCCTTCTTTAACTCTCACTATTCAGCTTCCTCTGGGGAATATTTTGCAGCAAGCCCCAGCATTATATGCAGCATACTCCAGCATTTCTAATAGGTAAATATGCATGTAATTATGACAGAGAGAAGAGAAAGCGTTTCATTACAATGAGTCTGTAGGTTTCTTCTAGCATGGATGAATGTTAATATATGTTCCTGTTGCTTTCTTTTTGGTTCTTGGATACATTTTGGGTAACCGAGGCTGCCAAGTGTCATCCAGATAGGTGGAGGATTTTTGTATACCAGGATTTCTCATGCATGTCTAATTCTTGTTGAACCTGGATGTGATGTCAGAATCCTTTTCAACATAGCTCTCCAAACAGTCAATGCAGTTGCTCAGCGCTGGCCAGGGGAATGAAACTTTTTGCTAATCCCATCATTTGCCCATGGTGTGTGATTTCTGAGATCCATTGGAAACCTATAGAAGTGATCTTTAGGGTCACTTCTGTCCCTGCAACCCATGCCAGTCCCTTGAGCACTTAGTGATAGACAGCTGGATCATAAGTTATTAGAGCTGGATGGGGCTTCACATTAAGAGATAAAAAAGGTGAAACTTGGAGGACTTCAGCCTTTAAACTACGTTATTTAAGCTGACACCATGTGCCACCTAGTTAAGTGTGTTGTTGTGTTTTCCTTTATAGGTGAGAAGATACTCCTGTGCAGTTTGGGCCCAGGTAAAAGGTAAAATCATTTTCTGCTTATGAATGATGTTATTTCTCTTCTGTTCAATCTGCAGCATCAAATTTATGTTAATGAGATGATCTCTTTTTTAAATGGTCATAGATGTCAGAAACCCAATTCATAGCAGCTTAAGCAAAAACCACAGCTGAAAAACATAGAGGGAGAGTGGGTAGGCAGGAACTTACAGATTTAGGCAAAGAGCTCCAGGAACTGGGACTTGGGACTCAACACCATGAGTGGGACTCCCCTTTCTATCTGTCTCCTGTTTCTGCTCTGTCTTTAAGCATTACTTGGCCTTATTTTCTTTTCCTATAAACATGTGATGGGTAGGGATAGCAAGCTGCCCCAGCTTAGCAACTTCAATGGGAACAGAAAGTTTTTTGATTCAGAAAAAGACTCTTCCTAGGTTAAGTGACTATCAATTGGATGAATCCCGGTAAATAGGAGATAGGCTAGGGTGGTTGACCTACCTTGATTTTATGCTTACTCATGCCTAGTTGTGGGTAGAGAGAGCAGTGTGATCAGTAGCTCCACTAAGATTGCACTGCAAGGGAGACAAGATCCACACCAAGAAATGGGGCACAAGAAAACATGTTGACAGACCAAAATAAGAGCTACAGCAGTCTACTTCCTCTTACCCTTTGGGTGTGTAGCATATGTACACACACATGTAATATTAAGGAAATCTCCATTAACAAAATGGGGCTATCCTACATACAATAAAAAATGGAACCCTAGTAGAAGAAAACTCAACGATGGGAATGCTACTGCATCCAATTCCAAGACCAGGAATCCTGGAGATGGTACTTTCCTCCTGATCAAGTTCAGATGTGCTTCTCATGCAAGCAATCTATGATTGAATGGCAAATTTAACTATTCTCAAACCACAGTATATAATGTGAAAGGGGAATCTGGATAACCACAATAAATACTCTCATTTAGAAAGGAGGAAAAGATAATATAGTGGCCAGGGGACCCATAGCAGTCATCACCTCCTGCTGGACAGAAAAAGCAAGCATCCTCTCCCCTCATAGCAGAATGGGTCACTTGGTTTGGGTCTGCCTGTTGGGAGAGCATCCGTTGTCCATTTCCTTCAGTGCTTTCCTAAGAGATGCAGTGAGAGGGATCTTTGCTGAGTGTTGTACAGCTTAAACCTTCTTCACATTGGCAGTTATCCAGGCAAGGGAATTGCCTTAGGGTTTAAGCAATCACTGGTCTTTGCCAGGCTTGGGATTTCCCTGGCAGTACAGTACATTTCTTTAAAACCAACAGGCAGCCAGCCAGTGGATTTGATTCCCAGAAATTCCATTAGTTTGTAGCTAATGCCAGAAACCTTGTCAAGTTTATGACCTTGGACTCTGGATCCTTTCCTGTGGTTTATGAGTCCTAGCATCAGGCTGAGAAATTTTGCCCTGAGGCCACAGTATCAGTTTAACCCCTTACATTCTGTTCTATACTTCAGTGTGGCATAAAACAAATAGGCTGGCATGGTGAGGAAGCACTGGTATAACCTTGCTTTCAGGAGGATTCCAGTGGATAACACTTCACAATGAGGAAATTGTTATCCTGTCAATAGAGAGTACTGTACAGAAAATGTTTGGGGGCAGGGGAGGGGTATTGTGGGGAATTAGGCTTCTTCCATTTGTCTGCTTCTCTCCCTGTCTTATTTCCCATATTTTTATTTCTACTCAAACCGACTTCAACAAGGGTAGAGGGCTTGGCTTTTTAGCTGGGAAAGGTCAATTACCTGACTGTCAGCCCTCTTGGATTGATGATTGCCAGACAGCAAGGGCCTCTCTTTTAACAAACATGTGTGCTGTTCCATTTCTGTGTGTAGATGGGCCAAGCTCCCTTTCTTGTAGTTTAGTGAAGGCCACGAGAAACAACCACACATTTCAACATTCAGAAACTTTTTTGCCATTTCATTCCCTAAGGATCTAGGAGTGGGAATGGTGTTTTCATAAGGAAACGAGGTGCTTTTATCAGAAGAATTAAGATGTGCAAGCTTCCAGACACAGAAACAATAGCTTCCTGAATCGACTCCATTCAACAACAGTGTGATATGGTTGGAAAACATTCAAACTGAGTAGAAGAAATTGCCAAAGAACTGGTTGCAGTCATCCTGCCATGATTAAGTTAGCAGGAAGGATTTTGCTTTGAAAATATCTAAGTGGCTTTTGGCATTGCTCTTGTCTCCCCGCAGCTTAATAGTCAATATTCAAAGAGAGTTTGAACCTTTATTTTATTTTATTTTATTTTTTTTAAGTGAGAAAGCAGGATTTATTAAGAGGGCAGAAAAACCCCCACAGTGGGAGGGGACCCGAAGGGGTTGCCTAAGAGTTTGAACCTTTAAATTTAAACCACTGGAAAGCTCTGGAAGATAATAGAAAACATACTGTTAGGTTGAAATTCTGAAGGCAATTCTAGCATATATTTATCTACATATAAAATTTACCTGTGTTGAGTATTCAGGTAGTTTAATTTTTCAAAAAATTCTCGAGACTGCCGTTTCAGAAAGTGAGTTGGAGAGAACTGGGACTCTAATTAGTTCTGAAATTATTCCAGTTCACTAGTGTGAAGCCTCAGCCCCATTCTGGCCCTTGCCCAGTGACAAATGCTATTTACCCTTTGCGCATTGCTCCTAGAAGAGCTTTGTGATAATTACCAGGAAGCCAGCAGTCGAGGTTTGAGGGAAGATGCAGAGGCTTGGACTTACTTGCCTGAGTCCTGCTACTAATAAGCTCAGTGTCTTTGAAATGATATTTAACTTGGCCAGTTCTCAATGCCTCTTTCCGGGATCTCTGAGATCCCTTCCAGCCACAAAGTAGTATGCGTCTATGATTTCTTGAGTCACAAAGCAAGGTTATTTGATATATGTGAGGTGACTATAAGCTGTAATCAGGGATCATTCTCCAGTCATAAGCATGAGTCTGAGTCATTAGTGACTATTCCTCTTTCTCTTTTAGCCCACATTTTGCACTTTGGGCGTGCATCCGATTTTTATTTCTGTGTTCACTTACTGAGCATAGGCCTTCATATCTGTAGCAAGGACAACTGTCAAATCTTCCTTTCTCATCTCCCACCCAAAGAATTCAGGATTTTTTTCTTCACTCCAGCCTACACACTACCACCTGACTCATTTCTAAAATGCAATGCTGATTTTATTATTTCCTTTTATTTTTCCATGGTCCTCCATTATTTTTTTAGTCTGGCTTCCAAGGTCTTTGTCACCAACATACCCTTATAATTGCATCTCTTTTTCTTCTCCAAACTGATGTGCCAGCTGTTCTCTGGCTATGGCTCATACTTTCTCCTCTTAATGTCTTTGCTTATGTGATTGCTTGATTACATTCACCTGGATTGCCCTATCACCTGCCTGTGAATTTCTGCTTATTACAATCTCACCTGTTCTTCAAGATTATAACCAAATACCCTCTCTTTCCTGAATCTTTTAAAATTTCCTAAGTAGGATAGAGTCTCCCCATCTTCAGCCATTCTGCCTTACTTTAGAGCAATAGGTATGCATTTGTTTTGTCTTTTCCTACTAGATTTCAGAGTCTTTAGGGAGAACATTTGAAGAGCAAGAACCAGCAGTCAGTTTTGTGGGAATTGAAGCATAGTGGGCTAATACTTAGGAAATTAAATAAACCAGAGAAGTTTTACATCAAGATATGAACCTTGCGTGTATACATATGTACATACTATACACACATGTGCATGTGCACAATCATTTTAAATCTTTACAGTTATGGTGGGCAGAATTCTAAGATGGCTCCCCACATTCTTGTTCTTTGGTCTATACCCGCCTTCTCTCAGTTAATCATTCAAAGACCCTCTAGGTGTCTCTGTGAAGGAATTTTGAAGGATTAATTAAGGTCCCAAATAGGAAGAGCATCCAGCTGGGCCTGACCTAATCACAGGAGCTCTTTAAATCTGGGTCTAGAGGTCAGAGACAGGGGAAGTTGGAGATTCAAAGGATGAGATAGATTTGACTCAGAAAAGGGAGTCTGCTAGTTTGAAGATGAAGGGACCATGTGGCAAGGAATACAGGTGGACTGTAGGATCTGAGAGTGGCCTCAGCTGACAGCCAGTAAGAAAATGACTATTTTAGTCCTACAACTTTGAGTGTCTTAGTTTGTTTTGTGTTGCTATAACAGAAAAACAGAGACTGGATAATTTATAAAGAAATGAGGTTTAAAGCCAGGCTCGGTGGCTCAGCCTGTAATCCCACACCTTTGGGAGGCTGAGGTGAGTGGATTGCCTGAGCCCGCGGGTTCGAGACCTGCCTGGGTAGCGAGACCTCATCTCTACAATAAATTAAAAAATCAGCCGGGTGTGGTAGCGCATGCCTGTAATTCCGGCTACTCGGAAGGCTGAGGCGGAAGGATCGCCGGAGCCCAGCAGGTCGAGGCTGCGGTGGCCGGGAGCAGCCACTGCACTCCAGTCTGGGCGACAGAGTGAGACTCCAACTCAAAAAAAAAGAAATGAGGTTTATTTAGCTTATGATTCTGTAGTCTGGGAAGTTCAAGAGCATAGCACTGCATCTGGCATGCTTTTGGTGGGGCTACATGCTGGGTCAAAACAATGACAAAGAAATGGAAAAGTCAGTGGGTGTGTGCAAAAAGGATCATATGGTGAGAGGAAGCAACAGGGAGTTTAGGATGTTGGCTTGATTTTATAACAACCTACCCCCTGGTAATACAGTCCTTTAGAGCAAGAACTCACCCTCAAGGGAGAGTATTAATCTGTTTTTGAGGAGTCCACCCCCATAACTCAAACACCCATACTAGGTCCCACCTCTCAGCTCCACCACATTGGAGATAACATTTCAAATGAATTTCAGAGGGGACAAACTCAAATCATTACAGCAAGGAAATGAATTTAGTCTACAACCTGAAAGATCATAGAAGCAGATTCTTCTCCAGACCTTTCAGAAGGAAATTCAGTTCTCCTGATTTATTTCAACACTGTAACACCCTGAGCAGAAAACCAGTCTCAGTATGTCTGAACTTCCCACCCACAGAATTGTGAGCTAATAAAATGGGTTATAGCTACCTAAGTTTATGGTAATTTGTTAAACTGCAATAAAAGTTGAATACAACAGTGTTGTTTATTTACTAAACATTACTTATCTCTAAATTAGTTTTCTACTTTTATCTCCCTTGCCATATTTTGCTTTGAAGGGAATTTGGATAAGAATAAGAAGATCCTAGATTAGCAAAGAGAAATTTGGCATATTAAATAGAAGCCACAGTGCTAATAATTTTTACCATTTGGGGAACAGAATTGTTGCTTTCAGGAAATGACCAGGCCTGTGTAAATTCATGAAAAAAAAATCCACACCCATAGGAAGTCCTCAAGCTGTCACAAAGTCTGAGAATAGGCATAGGACCATTCTAACTTCCTGGTGATATTTCCATCAATGAAATGGTTGAGGATAAGCCCAGAGAGGTCCCATCACTCCTGAGCATTAGCTCTCTTGAGAGAGCCACCATAAAGAGGATGGTAGTCCTAGTGGATTTACTTTCTCCAAGAATAAGTAACTGATCTGGGATATAAAACAGGAACCATTCACTTTCATTTCTAAAAGAATATTTTACAAGTGATTCAGAAGAAAAATAAGCATGGTTTGGTGGCATGAGACCATGAAAGGGAGGGTAACCAGAGGATGGCAAGGCTATAAAAAATACAATTCAAGTTGGCCAGTTGTAAATTTCCTTAGTAAGGAATTAATGAGGAAAGTCCCTAAAGAAGACTGTGTGGCTACACCCGTGAGTGTACTTGACTTTTAGAGTACATGTGCAGAGTGACAAAAAGACAAATAACCAAGAATTGTTTACCAGCAAGAATCATGCCTGGAGCCAAACCCCACATGGTGCTTTGCAGAATGAATAAATATTATTTTCCAATACTATGTCTACAGGGAGGAATAGTTGCTCCCACGGCTTAGGGTGGATCCTGCTTGTAAATGGTTAAGAGCAAATCAGGTTCCTCAACTCCTACTTAGCTTCTATCCTGGTTTGTGAGGGAATATTTAAAAGCAAGGGAAGAGCTAATTACCTACTTTGGTTCAAGTCTTCCAAATTGGATGAAGCACATTCTAGCAGGTTTATACAATTTTCAAATGAGATGGATAAACCGTTGCAGGTGATCTTTGAGAAATCATGAAGAAGAACTGTAAGAACACTAGAGATGAGCAAAGAATAAGAGAGTTTGTACAGAGGAAGAGCCACCAAAATTGTAGATGATGATACCTTGGAAGTCAAGGCCAGGCAGAGTGTTCGGTGATGGCTTGTCTCTCCTTGGTAGAAGCAGCAGCAATTCCTAGGAGTCAGCATGAGAGCCCCAAGAGTTGATTAGGTCAAATTGCTTTCCTTTTCTTCTTGCATGGAGTCACGAATTGGTTAGGGAAATATGGCAGGCATAAAATAATTTTGACTGCAGCAAACACTTAATAATGTCCTTGTATACAGTGTGAGGGCATGAGAGCTGTATGTAGGCTTAAAAACAAGTAACTATGCACTGTTGGTATCAACTCATTAACAACTACTAATTGTTGATATCAAATTCAGAAATATGTGCAATGTGGATCTCTATTCACAGTCATCTTCAACATATTCATCATCAGTGATTAAAATATATAGAGGGTAATAGCATAAAGGAAAAATGTAGAGAAAAAATTGTGATGAAAGTTGGGAGGATTACTGAGTAGACTGGATGAAATAGCAGTGCAGGAAAGTACCAGCTCCCCCCACCATCTCCAGTGCTGTAGTTTCTCTTATAAACACACCTAGCTAATTTAGTACACAAAAATGGCATCTCAGTATTTTAATTTATATTTTCATTACTTATAAGAGCATTTGATCCAAGGCTTATCAATCATCTGCAATCATATTTTAATTTTAATTTTTTTTATTTATTTGTTTTTGGGTCAGAGTCTTACTCTGTTGCCCAGGCTGGAGTGCAGTCAAACTGTTGGGCTCAGGTGAGCCTTCTGCCTCAGTCTTCCAAGTAACTGGACCACAGGCTGGTGCCATCATGACAGGCTAATTTTTTTTACTTATTGTAGAGATAAGGTCTCACCAAGTTGTCCAGGCTGTTCTCGAACCCCTGGGCTCAGGCAATCCTCTCAACTCCATCTCTCAAAGTGCTGGAATTACAGGCTTGAGCCACTGCACCCGGCTTGCAATTATATTTTATATGTGATTACCTTTTCATAGAATTTTGTCATTTTGCTGTTATCATTTTGACTTTTTAAAATTAATTTGTAACACTTCTATCAGTGGTCCTCAACCATATTAACATCAGGGACCGATTTCATGGAAGACAATTTGTTCATGGAAGACAATTTGTCCATGGAAGTGAGGGGGGCAGGGAGAGATGGTTTTAGAATGATTCAAGTGCATTACATTTATTATGCTGATCAGCAGCGACATTAGATTCTCATAAGGAGCATGCAACCTAGATCCTTCATATGTGCAGTTCACAATAGGGTTTGTTCGCCCATGAGAATCTAAAGTCACAGCTGATCTAACAGAAGGCGGAGCTGGCTTCTCTCACTCACCCACTGCTCACCTCCTGCTGTATGGCCTAGCTCCTAATACTGGTCGGCAGCCCTGGGGTTGGGAACCCTTGCTCTATACGATAGCCTCTTGTTTGTTATTCCAAATAGTTTATCCAGTTTGCCTTTTAATCTTGCTTATGTTAGTTTTTTGTATGCTTTTTAATGTGGTTAAATGTCTCATTCTTTTACTTTTAGATTTTTATGTTAATAAAATGCTTACCTGGATGGACTTAGAGTCTATAATACTGAGTGATTTATCACAGAAACAAATAACTGAGTATTGCATGTTCTCACTCATAAGTGGACCTTGAACAATTATCATAATACTATAAGTAAGGATTGTTAGTAGTGGGAAATTGCCAGTGGAGGGGTGGGGGTGGGATTGGCAGTAGTGGGATTCTGCCAGAGGATGGGAGGGCACACCTTGTCAGCAAGGGTATCTGTATAATGAACATTTGTATACTTAACCCTGAATTGTACCCCACATCTTTGAAATTAAAAATTAAAAAATGCTTAGCAGATCCTGACTCATCTTAAAGTTAGGTAAATATTCACTAACATTTTCTAATTCTTTAAGGTTTTAATTTCAGTCTTTAATCCATGTGGATTTTATTTTGGTGTATGATATAAACTCTAGTGATCAAAATTACTTTATTCTAAATGGTTAGCCGATTTTGTCAGCACTGGTTATGAATAATTTATCATTTCCCCTATGATTTGAAGTAGTATCAAAACAACAATGATTAACAATAGCTGACATTTACTTACTGCTTACTCAGTGCCTGAAATTATTCTAGCATGTACTAACTCATTTATTTTCACAATAACCCTATAAGGTGAGTGGGATTGTCAACATTCTCATGTTGTTATAGCATTCCTCAGTGAGGAAACTAAGACACAAAATGGCTGAATAACTTGCTCAGAGTCACATAGTTAGGGAGTGGCAGTATTCAGATAAAGACTTGACATCTGACTCCAGTATTTAAGTTTTTAAATTATATAATATGCTTGGCTTTGTTTCTAGGCTTTCTATTTTATTCCAGTGTATTTATTCCTATACTGATGCTGCCCTGTTTTAATATCTAGTCATTCAAGTTACTCCCTTATCTATTTGATTTACGAATCCCTCACTGCTGCTCCTTCCATTTTATAATCTCTTAAGTATCAAAGCCATTTTCTTCTGAATACTACAAGCATCCAAACATATCAGCCATGTTTTCTAGAAAGTCTCCTGGCAGCACTTTTTGAGGAAAAAGGTTTTGCAGGACTTTTTAGCATGAGGTGTGTTTCATGGCTGCTCCTGCTGGTGCTGAGTACCCTAAAGAGTTTCCAGTAGAACCACCCTGCTCTTAACCTAGCTGTGGAGAATGACTCTGTGTTTAACCACCTCATGCATTGGCTCCTCACCTGTAAAAAGAGAATAATAATAGTACTCAGTGTGAAGGCTGGTTAGGATGCTAAATGAGTTAATATTTTTGTGGTGCTTAGAACAGTGTTTGACACGTAGTCAGTGCTAAATAAGTGTTTGCAAATTAAAAGGAAACCTTTGCTCGAATCTAGAATATGATGCTCTGACTGTCACTTGGTCCAAATGTGCAAATCAAACATCGATGTTTTTCAGTTTATAACTGGGGATCTCCCTGGAGTTGTCCTGTAATGATCCCCAAATAGAAAATATGTCTATCAAAGTGCTTTCATTTTGATTTTTGATTTTCTTATTTTGTCTTCACAGCAACCTCCTGAGCAGAGTAGGGTGGTGGGACTTGTATTGAAGTATAGGGGAAATGACAGGTGATGCTATTCAACAGAGGATATTTGTTTGTTATGTTTTGACCACCAGTGCTAACTATCATTTTTCAGAACCAAAATTCAAATGATGTCAGAATGACTTTCCTCTGTGCAAAGGAAAATTGCCCCTAAAAATCTACCAAGTGTGGGGCCGTTGCCTTGCTAGATTCTGGTGTGGCCATGTGCTCTTTGAGCTATGGCTGTGGCCATGCTTCCCAGCTTTGGCCCCCTCCCCCACCTTGAGGAGGTGAATATTCTCTCCCTTCTCTTTCTCTCTTTAATTTACTCTTAAGTAAACTATATTTTTAAATCTAAAACAAAACCAAACAAATTCTACCAAGGGTAATTGACTTGAGAGAAGATCAACAAAAAGCAACACATTTTGTAGTATTTGTACGCTCATTAAAATCAGCTTTTTTCCCCCTTATAACTTTACTATGGTCTGGTTTTACACTTCCTTTTCAGAAATACCCGAAAACTGTGGTTTCCTGAGGCCCCACATTTGGAGGGCTAGCTCAGGGGGCATGAAGGCATTGTGGGCATTCTTGGGATTCTTTGTTAAATGAGGCCAAGCTTTGGGTTAGAGTGGAATGAGCTCAGTTGGGTATGTGCCTCCTGGGAAGGCCATGGCCTGGTGTGCTCGGGGCTCAGTGTGTGGTTTTGTCTCACAGATTCGTCACTCACGCTGCAACAGATGGTGGGTGTTGGACTGGGCTCCGTGGCTGTTGTGGTCATTCTCACATTCCTCTCCTTCTCAGCCGTGTGGTATGTGAGCACTGTCATTTTTGAGAAATGAGCAGAATACAGGGGAGGATGAGTCGGAGTCATGAAGAACAGCTGGGGATGAGGGGAGTAAAAGGGGGTGTGGGTGGAGGTTGTTCTGGGCTCAGCAGACACACTCCATGGTGAAAGGCATGACTTACCCTGTACCTTCAGATTGGAAGGGGGATGCCCTCCTAGCCCAGGAAGAGAATGGAGACAGTGATGACCACACACAGAGGGTTGGCTGATCCTCTATGTTGCCTTTCCTCCCACGAGGGTGTGGTAAGCTGCACATAGGGAGGCACAGTAGGAAAACCAAAGTGTGTTCATGATTTTGTCTTTCTCTTTTCCTCCTCTATGACTAGATTGCAGATGGGTGCTGCGTGGAAAGGATGCACCACTGCTGGGGCAGATGTTCTGTCAGCTTCTAAGGTGCCTGCATGGTAACCCCATTTGACTTCCACCCTCAGGGTGCATGTAGGCCTACAACTTTCTCCATCTCCAGTTTGGCCCCATATTTGGATTCAAGATGGTGGTGATTTCTGTGGAGTCCCCCAGAAGGAGAAAACTCAGGAATTGCTGACGTTTTCCCTGCTACAGGACCATGAACTTGAGACACTTGGTGTACAATGTGATATGGACCACAGGCTATGAATTTTGTGGGTCTGGACTGGGACTTCCTGTTTCTCTGATGCCTGAGTCAACTCCTCTAGACATTGAATACAGGAGAGCTTCTGCATCCTCGCTTATAGCATCTCTGTTAATTAATTCAGAATCCATTCTTAGACAATATGCAGTGAAATGGTTTTATGTTTTGGGTTAGAGTTTGACTTTATGAAGGAAGTCATTAAAAAGGGTAGAGAACAGTGACATGGTAAAACATTTCAAGTACTTTAGAAACAACACTTTTCCTTCAATAAGTTGGTATACTAATTAGAAAATATACTAGCTTGGCCACGCCAGTAAGCTCCCTGCCAAGTCTCTTAGGCAGCATTGCTTTGATGCAATTCCAGTTGTCCTATACATTCAAAAGTAATGTCTGCATTCCAGTAAAAATATCCTATAGTTAAGATTGTTCTTCCCTTGGTTAATTTTGGACTACTGAGCATCTCCTAGAAAATGTTCTGTGCCTCCTTTTAGAAATTGGGATTCAGTGGCAGCACAGTAACAGTGTGTTAAAACTATATTAAGGCCATGACCAGACCAGAGTCCATGTTTGTTTCAGGGAATGGGGAAGAGAAAGGGGGGAACGATACTTGTTTTAATCTACAACCTCAGTAACCATGACTGTTACAACATCATAGACCATGATCCATTAGATAAGAGCAGGACTGGGCCAACATACTGAGTCTACAGATGAAGTATATTAGATTTGACATTTCAAGCTTCAATCAGTATTCTTTCACTTTCCTCCCTGACAGTTTAATTCAGTAAGACCTGAACAGAGAAGAAAGAGGCTTGTGGCATCTCTTCTTCTTCTACATCCCTTGCTAGGCCTAGAGGAGAAAAACCACAGGAGAGGGGAAAGAGGGATGGTTATGTGATACAACCTCAGGATGTAGCATATATAATACAAATGCAGTCCTGAAGAAAAGGGACAGTCTTCTCAATGAGGAGGGCTGGTGTGTTCTCCTCTACCTTGCTGTGTGTCCGTGAGGGACGTGTCTGAGTAGCCTGGGCTTGTGGGCCAGTGACACCATAGGAACAGGTGGAAATTGCCCATGAAATTTATCCACCTTAGGGTGGGGGGTAACCCCAAGTGTATCCATTCAACTGGGAAGAGTCAGAGAGAGGGAGGTAACATCCTGACACTTGGGTGTTCAATGTCAGCATCTGCCCCTGGTCCCGTCAGTGTTAGAAATGATTGTCCTCTGCCCTCTGATGGACTACCTTCAGCCTACAACCCAAGCTCAGCATTTAAACCCTTCCTTCTCTCGTCTTAAGTCAATTATAGAGCAGAGCTTTTAATAGACTAATACAAATAGCTTTCAGGTTTTAATTTTTGTGTGTAACAATTCAAACTCTTACTGTTTTCACAGCTCCTGAACTAAATTCGGAATCATTGCAAATTACTGTGGTTAGTATAGGGCAGGGCCTCTGATGAGTAAGGATTTTTCTTCAAAGTCCATCTCCATCACAAGAGAGAATATGAGCCTTCCCTTTTGACCAGTTCTGTAAATGCTATGTGTTTCTAAACCCCACCCCCAATTTCCAGCTCTAGAATTAACTGTCGAGGTACAGTTGTCCATGTGGAATGTAGCATAATTGTCACAGAAGGGAAGAAATCCTACTTGCTTAGTGTAAAGGTTCTGGTTTAACTAACTGACTAAATATTAAGTAAAATAGCAACTTCTGGGTACAGTGCAGAAAAGTAAAAGCAGTTCATGTAAGATTACTAAAACAGTAAAAACATGGACTTTGTCATTTCCTCTAACTGCTCCAATTTATAACACAGAATTGCCTAGTGTTCATACTTGAATTGTGGGTCTGAGTCTTCTGACTGCTAGTCTAGTTTTCTTTCCTGGCATTTGACAGTTTTTGAGCTAGCTACTGAGCTAATGTTTGGACAGCCTTTTTGGTTCATGGGAAAGTCAGGCCTTTAAATTTCCTAACTCCCCCCCCCCGTGTATATACATGCATAAATACATATGCATACATATATTTACATATATCTCTTCATATATGTACATACATACCTACATATGCATACACATATATATTTTAAGCTGGTGCCTTTATTATAGCACACCTATTTTTATACCTGCCTTTTTACTGTAAGGTACCTTCCCTCATCCCTTCTAGAAGGAGTCACAACCAATCAAGTGAGTGGATAGATTAATTAGGGGGAATAGGTAAAAGTCTGTTCTTTGACTCAAGACCTGCAGTTGCAGTGGGGCACTTGAGAAAAGACCAGAACAGAACTGATTATCTTGAAATTCCACGTTAGCTTGGAATAAAGTTAATATTTACATTGATTTCAAAGGAAGTAAAAAAGAATTTTCAGCACTCTCTTTATGGCTAATCTCACATTCTGTTTTTCTAGACTTCCTGTTGTTGCATTCTCTTCTTCTAAGAGAAACCAGTGGTCATAGTGGTCAAATAGTGCTGAAAGGACCTTTTGCCTGCCACATCCGTTGTTGGTCAGCTTGAAGCGCCTGCTTCTGGGGAGGAGAGGGGGGCCTGCTTCTGGGGAGGAGAGCGGGGCCCCAGTTTATGGGAGGGTGATTCAATGCAGCAAGTCATTGATTAAAAGAGCAGTGTGTGTTCTTGTAGAGAGAGCAAAACATTTTGGTGGGGGTGGGGTGCATGTATGTGTATGTCCACAACCATACTTTTTGGGCACAACTCAGGGTTACTGAAATAGAGTAAAACTATGCATGTGGTTTTGTAACACAATTCTTTCACTCATCAGCATTCCCTGGATACATTTTTTGTGTCAATAATGACTGCATCAAAGTTTGTACCATAATTTATTTAGCCAATTTTCTATTGTGCATTGTTAATTTTGTTTCCTGATACTTACTATCCATACGAGTCTGAATAAATGTATGAAATGATTACTTAGGGGAAATTCCTAGAAGTGAAATTGTTGGAACAAAAATGATATACAGTTTGCATTGTACTGCATTGCTAGAGAAGTTTTTCATGGAAAAGCTTATACCAATTTATGCACTTACTAGCAGAAAACCTCAACACTACTGGGCATTGCTGATATTGTTAATCTGGTAGGTGAAAAATGATGTTTCCATGTTTTGTTTGCATCTCTCTCATAATTTTGCATGTTGATTGCCCATTCTATCTACGTGAATTTTTTTCCTCAGTGCTTGGCCTGATTGTCTTTTACTGATTCAAAATCAGCTCCTAATATTATAATAATTCTAATTCTTAGCAGTTATATATTTAGTGAACAATTTTTCTAGTTTTTCATTTCTAGAAATGATAACCTTGTTTGTATTATATTTTGCCACAAAATTTTTTTTAACTTTTTTAAGATTCAAGGGATACATGTGCAGGTTTGTATATTGCTTCCTGGTGGGCCTTAGACTTCTACTGAGCCCATCACTCAGGTGGTAGACATGATACCCAGTGGGTAGTTTTTCAACACTTATGCCCCTCTTTTCCTCCCCTCTTTAGGTGTACCTCAGTGTCTCTTCACATCCTTGTGCCTGGTCACACAAGTATTAGTAGAGTCAAATTTTGTAGTCTTTTTTCTTATGTTGGGTCTCCCAATCTCATTACTAAATATAAGCTAGCATTTTTAAAAACATTTGATAATACTGAGTGATCTCTCACTGAAACAAAGATCTGAGTATCACATGTTCTCACTCATATAGTGGATCTTGAACATCTATCATAATACTATAAGAAAAGGACTGCCGGGCTCAGTGGCTCAGCCTGTAATCCCGTGCTTTGGGAGGCTGAGGTGAGTGGATTGTCTGAGCCCGCGGGTTCGAGACCCACCTGGGCAACTTGGAGAGACCTCATCTCCACAATAAATAAAAAATTAGTCGGGTGTGGTAGCACGCGCCTGTAGTTCCAGCTACTTGGAAGGCTGAGGCGGAAGGATCGCTGGAGCCCAGCAGGGCGAGGCTGCGGTGGCCGGGAACGGCCACTGCACTCCAGTCTGGGCAAGGGAGTGAGACTCCAACTCAAAAAAAAAAAAAATTAAGAAAAGGACTGACAGTGGTGGGGAACTATGGGGGTGGGGGTAGGGAGGGGAAGGGAGGTGGGACTAACGGTAGTCAATATCTGTCTGGGGACAGGGAGACACCCCTTATTAACAAGGGTGCCTGAATGATGCACATTTGCATACCTAACCCTTAACTGTACCCCACAATTTTATAATAAAAAATATGTTTTAAAAATAATAAATAAAAATAAAAAACATTTAAGTCTTTAATCCATCTGAAATTTATTTATTGTTGCTAAATGATTAGCTAGTTGTCCTATTAATATTCATTGACTGGATAGTTGTGTTGGCTCACTCCTTTAATCCTAACACATTGGGAGGTGAAGGCAAGAGGATTGCCTGAGTCCAGGGGTTCAAGATCAGCCTGGGCAACTTGGCAAGATCTTGTCTCTACAATAAATCAAAAAATTAGCCAGGCTTGGTGGTTCATACCTGTAGTTCCAGCTACTTGGAAAGCTGAGGCAGAAGGATCACCTGAGCCCAGCAGGTCAAAGCTACCGTAGCTGTGATAGTGCCACTACACTCTAGCCTGGGTGACAGAGTGAGGCTCTGACTTAAAAAAAAAAAAAAATCATTGACTGTTTTTCCCTGTAATTTGAAATCCTATACTAAATTCTATTTCTGAACTTTCTCTTTTGTTCTACTGATCAATTTCTGTGCCAGTACCACCTATTGTCACTTTAATATAGATCTTTATACCAAGTAAGAATAAGTTACCACTGTTTTTCTGTTAATTCTCAGAATCTTCTCAATTTCTATTACATATTTATTCATGTATACATATTTATTAAACATCAACTAAAGAACTATTTGGTCAAATTCCTCCCCCAAATCTTAGTATTTTCAGGGGTCAGGAGAATGTGTTATATAAAGAATGTTCCTATCCCAGATCATGGTATGTGTTTTCTGTCTACAGTATTCTAGTTTTCAACTTACAAGGCAATTCATACATTGTGTATGTGTGAGTATTGTATATTTTGTTATCCAGAACCCCTGAGTTACTCCCTCAGCTCCTGCCCCTGAAAGTGCATTCCACAGCCTCTTAGGGCGGGTCTTATTGGAGATCTTTTGCTCTGGCAGTCTGCTTTTTTTTGGGCGGGGGGAGTCATATCAAGATGGCTCCCCCAGCACAATTACTTTATAGAGTAATATTTTATATTTATATTTTTATTTTTTTTTGAGTTGGAGTCTCACTCTGTCATCCAGGCTGGAGTGCAGTGTCCGCTCCCGGCCACCGCAGCCTCGACCTGCTGGGCTCTGGCGATCCTTCTGCCTCAGCCTTCCAAGTAGCTGGAACTACAGGTGTGCGCTACCACACCCGGCTGATTTTTGATTTATTGCAGAGATGAGGTCTCGCTGCCCAGGCGGGTCTCGAACCCGCGGGCTCAGGCAATCCACTCACCTCAGCCTCCCAAAGGCGCGGGATTACAGGCTGAGCCACCGAGCCCGGCTTAGAGTAATTTTTTAAACTTTACTCGACCCACGGAAACCCAGAGATCCTCGGCATGCCAAATGGAGGATTGCCCTTCCATCACAGATAGATCCAGCCACAGGTTTTAGTTTGGGTATATATCAGACCCTTTGTCCTCCAACTGGTAGAAATGTAGCTTGCTGCTTTTTGTTTTTCCCATCACTAGGCTGACAGCCTCAGCCTCTTGACCCTTGGGTTTCTTATCCTTGGAATCAGATACCAGACCTCTGAAGCTTTAGGGGACACAAGTCAAGTTCTCTGGACGTCTCCTTGAAGCCCCCCTTTCCTGGCTTGTGCTGTGGAAGGCCCCTCACTTTCTACCATATGGTATGAAGTGTGGATGCTCAGCATTACTACAGTTTTCTCCAAAGAACTTCTTTCTTTTGACATTTTAAACTTAAACCACTTTATATCCTTGACTAGGTATGGGGCTAAGGGTCATAAGACAATTTGGAAATTCTCACTTTAGAGTATGGGACCTATTGTTTTCTTCTCAAGTTTTTTGGACTTGGGTCAAAACAAATAAAAAATTCCAATTTACGTTTCAAAGGACATGGAAATACGCTGCAGAGAATGAGAAATATATCTTCACCGTTGCCATATTCTATTAGAAGAGAATCACACCAGAGGAAGGTATACAGGCTGTGAACACCAGGGGGCAGGGATTCCAAGGGTCATCTGAGAATTCTGCCTACAAGTTACTAAAGAAAAGGTCAATTATAAACTTTAAACTCTGCCACAATTGTTTCCTGGGTCCTTCTGGCAGAGCTGATTGACTTTGTAACAAAAGTCAAAGCTGCCAGGGGAGGAAGTAGCCAATGGTCTTCACATGCTGGGTTTGTAAAGTGATGTTTTCACCTTTGACCAAATGCATTCACTTGAGTGGCACAGAGATTGGGGGAGGGAAAGGGCACTGTTTCTTTGGGTCCATGGGCGTGTGTCCCATTCCCTATCCTTTGGGTTAACAAGGAGTCAGGATCTGTGAGCTTGGCCTGCAAAAGTCTATCTCTGCCAAATGAAGGAGAGCCTAGTGTGTGAACCTGAAGCGTTAGCTCTGCGCTGTAGTCCCTGGAAGTGGCCATCTTGAGTCTTGGTGGGCTTGTCAGGGAAAGCAACATTGACCAGATTCAAGACTTCCAGAGGGTGGTGAGAACTCCAAGGACCAGTGCTAGAGAGCACAAAGGCCCTCCTCAGCTCCCAGGACCCTCCCTAGCCAAGGACTTAGCAGCAGCTGTGTGTAGCAGAGGTCGGCTGGGAATGGGGATGAGCGACACTGTCAGCTCTTATCCATGAGCTGTAACTCCCTCTGTTCCAGGGAAAAGTTCAGTGAAAAGTATCCCTGAAGGTGTGTATGAACTCTGCTCTGGTGGTGATGTCAGGGACAGCAGCAAGGCTCTCCACAATGCTGCCTTCTGCCTAAAAACGGGCAGGGACCACCAAAGAGGAATTGTCGTTATGGAGTCTAGGAAAGGGCCGTCAGAGAGCAGTTACTGGGCAGTGCAACTCCTGCATTGGACAGGGTCCTGGCTAGCGAATGGAAATGTCCACACTGCTTATAGCCATAGAAGGGAGATGATATATGGGGCTGTCAGCCTCAGAGACACCAGCCTAAGCCTCCCCATATCTACTTGTCTTGTCAGCAGCTTTCTGACTCTGGGTTGGCTTCCTGTGATCTGCATTCGTGAACATTTTTACTAGATTTCTCATGGAAAATGAATACATAGCCCTCTGGTCGGAATGTCAGTCTCAGTTTAGTGCCTCTGAAACAGTTCCCTGGATTAGGTGGAGACTGAAGGGACCCCACAAAGGCTAAAGGATCAGTCCCCATCCTGACCTCTGGAGACCACATCTCTTTGTCTCCATCCATAACACACCTCTGGTGTCAGCCACTTTCCTCTGCTTTCTCTTTTTTCTGCAGCCATTCCTCTGGCTTTCTCTCCTTCAACCTGCAGACTGCTGCTGCCCAGTCTGAGACCCTTATAGTCTTCTGCAGAGATGCCACTCAGGTAGGGATGGATCTAGACACCAGAGGTCTGGCTCAGAGAACATGTGAATCTTGAGAAAGTCAGGCATAGAAAGACCAAGGCTTGTCACTGCATTAGCCAAAAGAAATGATGAACCACTTCTGGAGAGAATGAGGCAGTTTGCCTTTACTAGAGATGCATATTGCTGAACAGCCTAGGGCAGTTGATTGTGTGCCTTGGAGAACTAACTGTATTTACTCTACACTTGGCCTGTGACCATAGTCTGTATTGATTGTATCACACTCTTAGCTTTCTAAGACTGACCAGGTCAGCCCCTTCCTGCAACTGGTTTGCCGACTGGCCCTTTAATGCCCACCCAGCTTGGTTAGCTTGCCCTCAATCCCTAGGGCTTCACCAGTTTCCCAAAAAGATATGGTTGGTGTTGCATGTTAGTTGGATTTTTGAGAAACTTGAATAAAACATTTTTTTTTTTGAGTTGGAGTCTCACTCTGTCACCCAGACTGGAGTGCAGTGGCCGCTCCTGGCCTCTGCAGCCTCGACCTGCTGGGCTCTGGTGATTCTTCTGCCTCAGCCTTCCAAGTAGCTGGAACTACAGGCGCGCGCTACCACACCCGGCTAATTTTTTGATTTATTGTAGAGATGAGGGCTCACCAAGTTGCCCAGGTGGGTCTCGAACCCGTGGGCTCAGACAATTCACTCACCTCAGCCTCCCAAGGCATGGGATTACAGGCTGAGCCACCGAGCCCGGCTCGAATAAAACATGTTCAAACTGATTTACTATTTTTATTATATGACTTCTGTTTTGCATAATTGCTTGCTTGGTCAACCACCATGCTGTTTTTGGTAAACTGAAAGGGAAATCATCTAAACTAAGTAACAGAAGAGAGAACTTCTTTTGAACAGATACTTCCCAAGTGAAATGAGAACCTGAAACTGAGTCCAAAGGAGAGAATGCCCAGATGTACTGAACTTTCAAGTGCTCTCCAACCGAGAAACTTCAAAAATCTCTGATCTCAGTGAATTTCCAATCTAATTCCAAGGAGATTCTTCAGGAATCCCATTGCAAGGGTGATAGAGACATTTGAGTCTGTTTTAACACGACATATAGTGAGTACTTATGATGATAGGAAACCTGTTTTTTTGTTTTTTGTTTTTGAATTGGAGTCTCACTCTGTTGCCCAGGCTGGAGTGCAGTGGCACACTCATGGCCACCACAGCCTCAACCTGCTGGGTTCAGGAGATCCTTCCACCTCAGCCTTCCAAGTAGGTGGAACTACAGGCATGTGCCACCATACCCATCTAATTTTTTTTATTATAGAGATGAGGTCTCGCCATCTTGCCCAGGCTGGTTCCAAACCCATGGGCTCAGGTGATCCTCTCTCCTTGGCTTCCCAAAGTGCTGAGATTATAGGTGTGAGCCACTGCACCCGACCAGAAACTTGTTTTTTAATCATCTATAACAAAAAGGGATGGGACTTGATGCACAGTAAAAGGAATAATAGTGTAAATTAGTCTGAGTTAAACTGTATTGTAGACATGCTCCAACTCAATATTTATGCCACGTGCTCTAAAACAAAAGCATGCAAATTATTATTCTCAGAAGCAAGCATGCTGAATCACCTCAGTTTTCTTTTCTCTTTTTTTCATTAGCAGGCTCCTGAATGTTGTTGTCTAACTGGCTTGCAGTTGCTCTGCATCCAGCCTCTTAGAGTCTGTCTGTCATTTAGAGAAGCACAAGTCCTCCCTGCTAAGAATAAAGCTTTGGTAGCAAATTAGAGGGGAAAGATAAATTATTAAGGAAGAGTGTCTAGCCGTTTGGGGAAGCCATGTTTGCAATAAACACGGTTAATAAAGAGTTAATAGGCTTACCACATAAAATTCTTAGCACATCAGTAAGAAAAACTGTAAATAATCAGATATTTCACAGCAAGTTTGCTGATATTTTTCTCTGGAAGTCATACATGTATTTTTGGGCCTGTTTATGGAGGTATTATTGACAAATAAAACTTGTATATATTTAAGGTATACAATGTTGATTACCTCTACAATGTGATATACTTGTACATTGTGAAGTGATTACCACAACTAAACTAGTTAACATATCCATAACCACATATAGTTATCTTTTTGAGTATTTGTTGGGTAAGAACACTGAAGATCTAGTCTTGTAGCGAAATTCAAGTACACAATACATTATTATTAACTATAGTTATCATGCTACACATTAGGTCTCTAGGGCGTATTAATCTTATAGCTGAAAGTTTTTACCCTTTGACCAACATTTCCCCATTCCCCCCACCCTTCAAACCATTTCTCCATTCCTCCCACCACCCCTAAGCAATAACCATTCTTTTGCTCTCTGTTTCTACGAGTTCAATTTTTTTTTAGAGTCCACAAACAAGTGAGATCACACAGTATTTGTTTTTCTGTGTCTGGCTTATCTCACTTAGCATGATGTCCTCCAGGTTCATCTATGTTGTCGCAAATGGCAGGATCTCCTTCTATTATGACTGAATAATACTCATATATGTATACATATACTATATAGATACATATATACTTATTGCATATATATACATACATTATATATATATTTTTTCTTCATCCATTCATTTGTCTATGATTCATCTATTGATGGGCATTTAGGTTGTTTCCAAATCTTGGCTATTGTGAAAAATGCTGCAGTGAACATGTGAGTGCAGGTATTTCTTTGACGTGATAATTTCATTTCCTTTGGATATATATACCCAGAGATGGGATTGCTGGATCATATGGTAGTTCTATTTTTAATTTTGGGGGGACCCTCCATGCTGTTTTCCATAGCTCTATCAAGTTACATTCCCACCAACAGTGTGCATGTCTTTCCTTTTAACCCCATCCTCACCAATACTTGCTATCTTTTGATTTTTTTATAATAGCCATCTCAACAGGTGTGAACAGGTGTGACAGCTCATTCTGGTTTTGATTTGCACTTCTTTGATATTAGCTAGTTGTACACCTTTTCATATACCACGTGCTCATTTGTATGTCTTCTTTCAAAAAGAAAATTATTCTGGCCCCTTACCCATTAAAAAATATCATTTTATTCCCCCCCCTTTTTTTTTGCTATTGAGTTGTATGAGTTCCTTACTATAATATTTTGGAAATTAACTCTTTATTGATACATGGTTTGTAAACATTTTTTCTCATTCTAATGGTTGCTTTTTCATTTTGTTGATTATTTCCTTCGCTGTGCACAAACTTTTTAGTTTCTATTTTTGCTTCTATTGCCTGCACTTCTGGTGTTATATATATATTTTTTTCTCATCCCAGAGAAAATGAAGTAACAAATGAAGAACATGAGAACATTGGAGTAGAAAGCTGGGTAGACAAATCAGACAGTTGACCACATTTTTCACTATCAAAAGAACAGGCATGATCTTTCATTCAGCTCACACAACATGTATCGTCAACGTTTCTATTACCAGGTACTAATTTGTTCCCTTCTTGCCTAATACTCCTGTTCTCTCATTGATGGCTTCTCATTGATCACATCCCTTTGTTGTATTTCTTAAACCCAAAGGAGGACTAGATGTGTGTCTTCCATACAGAGTGTACCCAGGAAGCCTCCAAAAATGGTTTCAAAGGAATGAGACTGGAAGTATAAAATTTAGTTCTTTCTGTTGTTAATTTAGCATTTATCGTTAGCAAATGGGACTCTTACCTGACTGAAATGAACTGATGTCATTTGTTTTAATTTCGACCCCGAATTTCCTGTGCCTGAGAAATCAGTTCACTCTCCATTTCACAACACCCAGCAACACCTTACTCAGTTCCTTCAGTGATGGAGTGTTTACACTCTATGGTGGTCCAGAGTGACAAAAATAACACAGAGAGTCTAATTGCAGGTGGCCAGCGAAGGCCCCACTGGTGGAGTTTGAACTGACCTTGAAGAAGTAGTAGGGTTGCTTTCAGGCAGAGAATAGGAGGGGAATTCCAGAAATGGTGTGTGTATGTGTGTGTTTGTATGTGTCTGTACATGTGAACAAAGGCATGAAATTGCAAGATGAGTGACATTAAAGGTTAAAATAGAAGAACTAGAGGAGAAGGATCTTATGTAAGGGAGACCTCAAAGAAAAAATGCAGAATTTAACGGTGCATTGGCTCAGCTGAGTGCTGGTGGGTTGTAGGGAAGTGGGTAAGGAGGAGAAGATATACTTGTTAAGCCATTCATGACAACATTAAAAAAGACAACATCTAGACAAATTGGGACTCCGATGAGACGTCCTCAAAACACACTAGTCATCTAAATTTCATTTGTCCTCCTAAGTAGTTAATTTGAAAGACTAAACACTTATCCCAGTGATACTATTAGTGTTTTAAAAATCTTCAGAAGTTGCTTTTGGGAATTGCCTTTGAAATGTGTTTATGAGCTATAAAAGGACATCAACTACTCTTGTTACCTCACAGTTTTCTCTGTCTCTGCTGCCTCTCTCTATAGATGAAAACATTACTTATATGCATATAAAATATACCATTAAAACTTATTTATTTGGACACTTTTATAAACTGGAGTATACAGCAAATGACTTTTACCTAGTTCTAAAAATAAAAAACAATCCAAAAAAATTTCACTTATGGATTTAGAATACCAAAAAAATGTGCTGCAGGCTCTGATGGTGATCTTCCAAGAGGGAATCCCTCCAACATTTGGAGCAGCCACATCTGTTGTCAGTGCTGACCCCCCCACAGGTGACTATTGACACAAGGGCCGTATTCTGGGTATATCTATCTACTGGGGAATTTTTGTTGCTGTGGTTATATGACAGTTTATAGCCCACAGTGGTGTCTGGCTGGTGGCCTCCAATGTAGTCACTTATAGTAAGGATCTCATCCCCAATCACCCATGAAGACATGACGAAACTAGGGAAGGAAGGGGGAATTTCCCAATGTCATCAAGAACTAAGACAGACAACCTAACGGCAGACCTCAGGAGGACCGAACTTCACGTATGCACATAGTGTTTCATAAAAACAAAGTCCTTTTGCAAAGGGAAGAAAGGCCTTTCCTATGATCTGAGCCAGAAAATAGGCAGCCATGCTACTCTAGGCACTGATTCCACTCTGGCAGGGGGTGGGAGGGCATGCAGAGCATGCCCATTCTATGACCACAATCACGGGCATTATTCTGGATCCAGATAGATTGCAAAGCTTAGAAACAGCTGAGTAGTACACTGGGGAGATACAGATTACATGCACACAATAAACTGCTCAAGGTGTGTGTTGTGTGTATGAAAATGTAGTGTGTTTGTGTGTGTGTGTGTGTTATATGTCTGTGTTTGTGTGTGTGAGCTGAGTGTGTTTTGTCTGTTAGTGTATACATGGTGTGTGTGTGTTGTGTATGAGAATCGAGTATTGTGTGTATGTGTTGTGTGTGTGAACTGAGGGCATTGTGCCTATGTTTGTGTGAACATTGTGCATGTACTGTGTGCGTGAATTGTGTGTGCGCTATCTATATAAACAAGCCATTCATTGGTTTTTGTTAATTAGCAAGAATTCCTTCTTTCTCTGTCCTAGAATAGTTTAAATAGTATAGAAATTATCTCTCTCTTTCCATCTGGTTTTCCAACTGTGTCAGCATGGGAGTGTTCAGAGTTCCCTGTGATTGTGAAGTAGACTTTTTTCTAGACACCACCCAAATCTGATGTAAAATGGTGATGGAGGCCGGCTGCAGTGACTCATGCCTGTAATCCTAGCACTTTGGGAGACTGAGACAAGAGGACTGCTTGATCCCAGGAGTTCAAGACCAGCCTTGACAACATAGTGAGACCTCATTTCTACAAAAAATTAAAAAAAAAAAAATAGCCAGGCATGGTCCCAGCTACTTGGGAAGCTGAGGTGGGATGATTACCTGAGCCCAGGAGGTCAAGGATGCATTAAGGCATGATCATGCTACTGCACTCCTGGACAACAAAGTGAGACTCCAACTCAAAAACAAAACAAAGCAAAAACAAAAACAAAATGATGATGGAGAAGAAATGATGTGCTTGGCCTGGCAGTATCTTTTGCGACAACACATACCAAATAATCAATGATGGGTCAATGGGCTTCAAGGGGGAGTGTTTCTCATTCTTCCAGCATCTTGCCCATGCCCCTAGAACTCATCCTGGTGGGTCCCTTTGGAATTTCTTACACTTAGAACTTGCCACACAGTACTGTGCGCATGAACTGGAGATTTGTGTTAGGTTATGGGATGTCCCGTTAAGAAAAACTAATTAATGATGCCGTGCACGGACTTTAATTTAACTGTGTCGATCCGCTGAACAAAACGTACACTCACACCAGGAAAGTATAAAAGTGAAAGATTTATTAAAAGGGGAGAGACGGGAAGAGACAACAGTAAATCAAATCATAAGCAATAGGCAAGTAAAAGCATATTAAGCAAACAGGGATTTTACCCTTTGTCGTCCATCTATCTGCACCGGGTTGTGGGACGCAGTCCACACCGCATCACGGGCAAGCAGCACCGGAATTTGCGGAACTTCCCAAACAGCATCACGGGCATCAAACCAAACACCAGCACCGGAATTTGAGAAACTTCCCCAAACAACATCACGGGCAATCAGCACTGGGTTGTGGGACGCAGTCCACACCACATCACGGGCAATGATCCTTCCAGCATAAGGGCATGGAGCTCACTCGAGACTCTTGCTCACTAGCCCCCTGATCTTCTCCCTTTTTCTAACAGTCTTAGACAAAGGTGGCACTACGCCCACTGGTTTCATAACATGTGTTGTATAACATAAAAGTCGTTATCAGTTCACAACCCCGGATCTTGGCCAGAGATCCTGAGCTGGACTGAGTCTGACTCCCATATCTTCATAAGACAAATGGTCTTCCTCAGTCCCCTGTCCAGGTGCTGGCCGGGCACCTAGGAGGGGAGAAGGGTTAACTACATGTTATGTAACTCAGGTCGAAATAGGGACGGAGCGAGTGCCTTGACCCAATCCTTATATAATTTCACTCTCCTCACATGGGACTTTCTCAGTTTGTTCCAAATGACATTATATATGGCTAGAATCTTCAGAGCATGTAGCATAATGTTGGGGTCTTTTCTTGTTATAGTATAAAGTCCTTTTTAAAAATCTCAGTTCTTTTTATTCATTTCTGTTTGTTTTGACATAGGGTTTTGGGGTCAGCATGCACTTCTGCCATCATTTTCCTTGTAAGTCTTCACAGATTGTTTCACTTTGCAAAAGTCTATGATCAAATCATTTAAGCGATCATTTGGGAAGATAAATGACTGTGAAGAATATTAGAAAATTCTGAAAAAGAAAAGGCTTACCCTATCAAATGTTAAGCTGTCCTATAAAGCTGCAGACAATAAATTGATACTGGTGCTGAAATAGCTCAATTAAATGAAAGTACAGAAACATATCCAAGGCGAACACTGGTGTCAAGGCCTACATTCTGCTTCTATGAAGGCTGGCATTTTGTAATTTGGTAGACTCCGGTCTGTGGGACGGGGGTGACTAAAGAAGAGGAGAAGCCCCTGGGATGGCACTGAAGTTATTGCAGGCCAGTAACACCCCTCGTCTCCCATTCCTGGAAGAAACCAACACTGATTCTTTCTGGAGGAAAGCATCTTCAATTTAGAGCCTCAGGATCCCAATTAATTATTATAAAATACATGTCAAAGACCAGCAAACATTCAAGGAAACAAGTCACTGTGACTGACAGTTCCAAATCCACAATGATCACGTGGAGATTCCAGGGAGGGACTTCAGATATTTCAGACACAGAGTATAAAATACCTATGCATGGAATATTTATAGAAATAAAGATTGCATTTAAAAAATGAGGAAGTAATTGGAGAGTATGCGCTATGACTGGGAAGATTTAAAAATAACCAAATTGAAACATCTCCTAGATATTCTTTTAAGTGAAACAAAAACTGATAATAGCATAGTGTGCTAACTTTTGTGTTAGAAAAAGAGAAAAATAAGAATACAATACACATAAGTGTTTATCTTTATGAAGAAACACTGGAAACATACACAACAAACCAATGAAAATGATTACCTATAGGGGGTAGATGGGGATAGAATGGGAATTAAACTTCTCAATTTATGCCTTTTAATATCATTTTGACTTTTGAATCATATGGTTTATAATCTGTTCAAAAATTAAAATTAAAAAGAACCAAATGGAATTTGTAGAAATAAAACAGTTTTTACAAAACCCTTCTCAAGTTGATTAATGGGTACAGATATATGATTCGTAGAAGAAAGAAGACATCATATTTGATAGAGCAGTAGGGTGACTATAGTTCACAATAATCTATTGTGCATTTCAAAATAGCTCTAAGAAAGAATAATTGGAATGTTTCCAGAATAAGGAAAATACAAATATTTATGGTGATGGATATTCCAAGTACACTGGCTTGCTCAGTACAGATTATATAGATGTATTAAAGTATCACTGGGCACGGTGGCTCACGACTATAATCCCAACACTTTGGGAGGTGGAGGCGAGAGGATTGCCTGAGCTCAAGGGTTTGAGACCAGCCTGGGCAACATGGCAAGACTTTGTCTCAACTGTAAATAAAAAAATTAGCTGGGCACAGTGGCACATGCCTGTAGTTCCAGCTACTTGGAAGGCTGAAGTGGAAGGATCACCTGAACCCAGCGCGTCAAGGCTGTGGTGGCCGTGAGCGTGCCACTGCACTCCACCCTGGGTGACAGAGCGAGACTCTAAATAAATAAATAAATAAAAACTAAAAAAAAAAAGAGTATCACATGTATCCCAAAATACGTACATCTGTTATGCATCAATTAAAAAATTATTTTTTTAACAATAGTTGAAATTAGTTTGTTTCATTTATCATGAATTAACATATACATTTATAAAAAGTTACTATTAAAAAACCCTTCTTTGCCAGGTGCGGTGGCTCAGCCTGTAATCCCAGTACTTTGGGAGGCTGAGGCGAGGATTGCCTGAGCCTGGGAGTTCGATACCAGCCTGGGCAACTTGGTGAGACCTCGTTTCTATAATAAATCACAGAAAAACTAACTGGTCATGGTGGTGTGCGTCTGTATCCAGGTACTTGGAAGGCTGAGGCGGAAGGATTGCCTAAGCCCAGCAAGTCGAGGTTGTGGTGGCAGTGACAAGAGTGAGACTCCAACTCAAAACAAACAAACAAACAAAACCCCTTCTCAGTGGATAAGTTAAACAGATTAGTGAATATAGCTGAAGAGATAGTTAGCAAGCCAGGAAGACAGATTTTTAAAAATTACTCAGAATAGCCGGGCTCGGTGGCTCAGCCTGTAATCCCACGCTTTGGGAGGCTGAGGTGAGTGGATCGCCTGAGCCCATGGGTTCGAGACCTGCCTGGGCAACTTGGCGAGACTTCATCTCCACGATAAATCAAAAATTAGCTGGGTGTGGTAGTGCGCCTGTAGTTCCAGCTACTGGGAAGGCTGAGGCGGAAGAATCGCTGGAGCCCAGCAGGTCGAGGCTGCGGTGGCGGGGAGCGGCCACTGCACTCCAGTCTGGGCGACAGAGTGAGACTTCAACTCAAAAAAAAAAAAAACAAAACAATTACCCAGAATAAAGAACAGAGAGAAAAGGTTGCATAAAATATGAAAGAGTGGTTGACATATGGAGGATAGATAGTAAAAGTCCAAAACACATATAATTAGGATTTTAGAAGAGAGAATAGAGAATGGAGGAGAGGAGATATTTGAAATTCTTAACATCGAGGTGTTGATAAAGTTCTAGGTGTGACTCTACTAGTGTATATGTGGGTGATTTAAATTTAGTAATAATGGGGGTCCCTGTGTTTGGGTGTGTGAAAAACAGTTTGAAAGGTTTGCACTCCAATTGATGGAGGAATATAGGGCAGAAAGAAAGACTGCGAAAATGGTACTGAAATAATGGATGTTTCAGAGGCCAGCCCCCATAGCATTAAAGAGGGAATGGGAGGTTCCAAGGAGTTGGGATTATGGAGATGGTGGTGGCAGTAGGGAGCAGAGGAAGGCAAGCATGAGTTGCTAGGTTTATGAACATAGTTATGTCTCCAAGGGAATCTGGAAAATTTAAAAATAAACCAATAAATTGTACTCTGTTTACTCAGTCTATTTTTGGTCTTTTACTAGAGAAAGGGCACTAGAGTAAAAAGAGGGAGGAGTCCTACTTTGCAAGGAGAGTGGTCCCAGCTGAGGAATCAGAATCAAGAATTAAGATTCAGGCCAGGCGCAGTGACTCATGCCTCTAATCCCAGCACCTCGAGAGGCCAAAACAGGAGGTTTGCTTGAGCCCAGGAGTTTGAGACCAGCCTGGGCAACCTAGCAAGACTTCATCTTTATACAAAATAATAATAATAAAAAACTAGTTGGGTGTGGTGGCACACGCCTGTGGTCCCAGCTACTTGGGGAGGTTGAGGCAGAAACACCTCCTGAGTCCAGGAAGTCGAGGCTGCAGTGAGCTTTGATTGTGCCACTACATTCCAGTCTGGCAACAGAGAGAGACCCTGACTCAAAAAAGAAAAAGAAAAAAAAAATGAATTGAGATTCATAATAACACATCTCTAAATGAAACTGCATCTTTTATTAATGACAAAACATTTTAGCTCTTTTTATATAATCCTTACATAACAGATAATGATAGATAGGGACATTTCTTTGAGTCTTTTAGACAGTTTATAAATAGAATATGGCTAGAGGAATAAATACCATCAATTGAATGCTTACCTGTGGTAGGCATGGAGCTAAGTACTTTGTCAACAATCTTATGTCGTAGAATTTAAAAACAATCATCATCATCATCATCCCTATTTTAAAGTTGATCGAATTGAGGTTTAGAGAGGTTATTATCCAGGGTTACCTACCACTATCTAGTGAGCTGGAATTCTGTTTTTAATTTTAGAGTTGTGGGGTACATGTGAGGATTTACTACATATGCAAGTTGCATGCAGGTGATTTGGGCTTCCAACTGACCCTCTCTCCCCCTGATAGTGAACCTGATACTCATTGTGTTGATGTGTGCACTTCCTCCCTCCCTCCCCTAGCAGTGTCTAGCATCTGCTGATCCCACACTTGTGCTCGTTTGACCAGTGATCGGGGCCCGCTTATGTGTAAGAACGTGCTGTATCCAGCTCTTTGTTTCTGTGATAGTTCACTTAGTATGATGGTCTCCAGCTGTATCCATGTTGCTGCAAAGGCCATGATTTTGTTCTTCTTTATGGCTGTGTAATATTCCATCATATATGTACCACATTTTCTTTATCCAGTCCTTTTTCAGTGGGCATCTGGGTTAGGTCCATGTTTTTGCGATTGTGAATACTGCTGTATTGAACATACGGGTGTCTTGTTCGTAGAGTGATTTATGTTCCTCTGGGTATATTCCCAGAAGAGGAATTGCTGGATTGTATGGAGGCTTTATTTTTAGTTCTTTGAGAAAATGTCACAATGCAGAGCTGGGGTTCTAACCCAGTGCTTCTAACGAAGAGATTTGGGCTCTACATCCAGAGCTTAGAAATTTCTTGTGTGTACAAAGTTATACAAAGGTGAAAATATATCTCATTATTAGAGGATTCTCTGGGTGGCAAACTCAATTTCCTATTTTCTAGTTGAGAGATTTAAAAAAATATGTTGACTCCTGGTACTAAAAATTAAACACTAGCAAATGTATCATTTTGCTTCTCAAATGTAAGAGTGACACCCCAGTGTTCTGTTCCTCAAATTTCAGTATGATTCATTTTGTTTCCTGGTAAACAAATTTTCAGCCTTACAAACCTTGATTTTAGAGTGGGTGTGAATATGTGTTTGTCCCAGGTGCCTGGGTGCCAAAACAATTTGTAGGATAGTTAATTTTTAAATGTCTCCTGGCAGTTGGTTTAAACAGTATTGCAGCCACTGGGAGAGTGGAGAAGTAAATGAGTTTGCCTCCTAGAAAACTACTAAATGAATGACTCCTTTCTTGCTCTTAGTAATTACATTCTCACATTCAATACCATATTGGAAGAAGCTTATCTTTCATTTCTTGTGACATTTAAATCTTTTTTTTAATCCCTGCACAACTACCAAAGCATTATGCACTCTTGTGTCTTTCTAATTTCACTCATGTTAGAAACTCCTAGATACCCTTTGGCAAACTGGAAAATGCCCCAATTCAAGGTATTAATTGATGGCGTTTTCCTTAAAGGACATCCTAAGTAATAAGCTAGCTTGCAGAGAGTGTGCTCTGTCACCTGAAAATGTCTTGGTAATCTGTCTCTAATATTCCTTCACACTAGACCTGGTCAAAGTTCACACATCCTGGTTTCAGAAAACAGCATTCCATTGTCAACTGATTCAGAAGCCCCAAATCAGTGGCCTGCAACTCTGGCTGCACAGTGTAATCACCTGGGGATGCTTTTAAACATACTGATGTTGAGGTCTCACAAGCTAAGATTCTGACTTAATTGGTCTGGAGTGCCACGTAGGCATTGAGATTTTTATAAAACTTGCCAGGTGATTTTAATGTGCTGCCAAGTTAGGAAACCACTGCCTCACAGCCCTAGGGTGCAGGTTTAGCCATTCTCCTGTTGGGAGTAGAAAAAAGGGAACAGGCTCATGCTAGCAAAACTACTGCAACTACTTGGTTCTCAGGAAGCAGATTCTCTGGGAGGCCCTGAAATCTGGTGACTGTATCTCCCATCAGCCTCTTGCCCCAGTCTCTGTCTCCTTGTGTCATCATACTTGACTCCGTCACTGTTTTTACCAGTAGGGAGAATGTAGTTGATTTTATTATTATTTTTAATCCAGTACTTAATGTTGAATTGAGACTATGGCAAGACTTAATGATAGCACACATTATATAGAGCCTGTAACTAAGAAACACCATTTTGTGAGAATCATATCATTTTAGTTATATTGGAAAGGAGATTACGAATGTTTGTAATTCTTTGATAGCATGTGAATCTTCAATTTTCATTTAGTCTCTTTCCATTGACTCCTTTATCTTGGACCTCAGATGTGCAAGTCTTCCTTGGGCTTTAAAACATTTTCCTTCTTTCTGTTTCCCACTCAATCATCATATCACCTTCTTCCATCCTCTCACTGCCAAATTCTTCAAGAGAGCAATTGGTACTTTACACTAATTTCTGGACATTGCCAAATCTAGCTTCCATCTCTATGGACCCATGGAAACTGTATTCTCAAAGATTATCAGTGGTCTCCTGCTACCCAAATCCAACAGCTTCTTACTCTGTATTTTACTAGTTATTTAACGCCATTAAAAATTCTATGAAGCAATGGTAATACAATTAATTTGATCTTGACACAGGGATATCTAGATAAAAGAAACATGATTGAGTCCAGAAATAACCTTGGGTCCTTATAATTAACACGGGATTACCTTTAAGTGGGAAAATAATCATCTATTTAATCACTGATGCTGACTATGCATCATGAAGAAAATGAGGTTGAACCTTTTTCTCACATATCACTTACAAAAGCCAATCTCAGATAGATTAAAGATTTATACGTTAAAAAAAAGATACCTACCTGGCAGGGGAGATACCATGATCATGAAGGTGGTTTTCCCAGAGCGAGGTTTATCCATTGCACTCTGGATGTGCTGATCCCTGTGATTTCCCCAAATGTGGAAAAAACTCGACTGTATGATTTGTGGGAGTGGGGGACTGCATTTGTACTCTCCCCTAAAAAATAAAATAAAATAAAATAAAATAAACTTTGGGAGAATATAGGCATAAACTTGGGTAAGGAGAGAATTCATAAGCAAATCTGGAAACCCAGAATTTATAAAGGAAATATAGATATAATTGGCTATAATAAAATTTTTGTGTATGTATCAAAAAACACTAAGAGAAGCCAAAAGACAAATGATAGACTGGGAAAAATATTAGTAACATGTATAATAGAGATTACATGTCTTTAACTTACAAGAAGTTCCTACAAATCAATAAGAAAAAAAAAAAAACCCAAGAAACTCAATTTTAAAATGGGCCAGGGATATAAATAGGCAATTTATAGAAAAAGAAACCCAGCTGTCCGATAAATGTGGAAGAGAGACGAATACAAATGAATTATGAATTGCCATTTTACACTTATCAGATCGGCAAAACATAAAACAGCACTGATGATATGGTAGGCATATGAATGTCTATAGTCTTTAGGAATGCAATCAGCTGTATCCATTCAAACCAAAACATACTTATCTTTGGCCTTGAACTCTCACAATTGGTGATCAACCACCTAGAAAATAATGATACCAGTATATAAACATACATGTTCAAGGCTCTTTACTGCTGCTGTGCCTATCTTAAATATCAGAGGGGAGGAGCATGAAGTCTGTCACTTAAATTTGAGAGGCTGGGCCCAGAGACAAATCTTGCAGACAACGCATTCTTTTCTAAATCGAGCCTCATTCCTTATCTTATTATTTATTATTCTGTTTCTCTTCGTCCTTGATTCTTTTTCTTTTATTGCATATTTGCAATAGTGATAGGAATTTTTTTTTTGGACACAGGGTTTCACTTTGTCACCCAGGCTGGAGTGTAAGGGCACAATCACAGCTCACCACAGCCTCGACCTCCTGGGCTCAAGCGATCCTCCTGTCTCAGCCTGCCAAATAGCTGAGACTGTAGGTGTGCACCACTGTGCCCAGCTAACTTTTCTATTTTTTTTGTAGAGATGGGGTCTCACTTTGTTGCCTAGGCTGGTCTCGACTCCTGGGCTCAAGCGATCCTCCCACCTTGGCCTCTCAAAGTGCTGGTATTATAGGCATAAGCCACCACACCCAGTGAGGAATATTTTTAAATCTCTCACTTTGATTATATTTTTGTCATTTTCTCTTATTTCCAGAAGTTTTGACTCTATACATATTGTCATGTTGTTTGATTCATAAACAATAATGGCTACTATATGCCTATAAATTATGTCTTTAAAAAATTTAACTCTTTTCCTTGAATTCAACTTTATCTAACATAACTACAAACCCCATTTTATTTTAATTTGCATTTGTCTCATATTTATTTTTCCACCTTTTTACTATTCTGTGCCATTCTTATCTAAAAATTTTCAAGGTTTTGGATGTAAGAGATCACATTTATTTATTTATTTATTTTATTATTATTATTTTTTTTTGAGTTGGAGTCTCACTCTGTCGCCCAGACTGGAGTGCAGTGGCCGCTTCCGGCCACTGCAGCCTCACCAGCTGGGCTCCGGCGATCCTTCTGCCTCCGCCTTCCGAGTAGCCGGAATTACAGGCATGCGCTACCACGCCCGGCGGATTTTTTTTTTTTTTTTTTTTTTTATTGTAGAGATGAGGTCTCGCTGCCCAGGCGGGTCTCGAACCCGCGGGCTCAGGCAATCCACTCACCTCAGCCTCCCAAAGGCGCGGGATTACAGGCTGAGCCACCGAGCCCGGCTGAGATCACATTTTAAATTCTACTTATGGTTCCCTCTAAGATTGTTTGTTTTGTTTTGTTTTGTTTTGTTTTCGTCAGAGTCTCATTCTGTTGCCCAGGATCGAGTGTAGTGGTACACTCACGGCCACCGCAGCCACAACTTGCTGGGTTCAAGTGATCCCTCTGCCTCAGCCTTTCAAGTAGCTGAAACTACAGGTGTAAGCCACCATGCCGGGCTAATTTTTTGATTTATTGTAGAGACGAGGTCTCGCCATGTTGTCCAGGCTGGTCTCGAACCCCTGAGCTCAGGCAATCCTCTCACCTCTGCCTCCCAAATTGCTGGGATTACAGGCATGACCACCATGCCTGGCTTGTTCTCTCTAAGATTGTTCAAAGTATTATTTAAGCTATAATTATCTGTCAGTGATGGGATTTAAAAAAGAATTTGATTTCCTTATTTAATATGAGAAAATTAAAACATTTGCTCCTCCTGCTTTTTTTTTTTTTTTTGAGTGAGAGTCTCACACCCAGGCTGGAGCACAGTGGCATGATCACGGTTGCTACAGCCTCGACCTGCTGGATTCAGATGATCCTTCCACCTCAGCCTTCCAAATAGCGGAACTACAGACACAATTCACCACACCCAGCTAATTTTTTGACTTATTGTAAAGACAAGGTCTTGCCATGTTGCTCAGGCCAGTCTTGAACCTCTGGGCTCAGGCAATCCTCCCAGTACTGGGATTGCAGGCATGAGCCACCACACCCAGCCTCACCTGCTTGTGACAAAGCACTTGAGACACTGTAATTTGGAGTGTATCCTGTTTGTAGCAGGAGTCCTCATTTTTATACTATACTGGTGTTTTTTGTTTTTGTTTTTTTAACTAATCTAAAGGATGGAAGGAGGGTAGGAAATTTGGTTTTTTAGCTGCATACTCTCTCATTTCAGAATGAATCATCTCATGTCTCTCACTGTAGCAATCCATCTGGTAGACCTGTGGCTCTCTCTGCCAAAGAAAGCAGGACAAGATAAGGGTTAAGAGCATGATCACTGGGGACCCTCCACTAAGGTCTGCATCCTGACTTTATCACTTACTAGCTGGGTAGCTTTCATTGATTTATTTAACGTATGTAGCTTCTCCACCTGAAAAAAAAATAGGAATAATAATAGCATACTTTCAAAGGATGACTTTGAAGATTGAATTATGTAATCCATACTCCTGGCACATACTAAATGTTCATTAAATGCTAGTAGCTGCTCTTTTTATTTTTATATCATCGTCGTCGTCGTCCATGAAAGGGGACTGATGAACTTTCAGAATAATTTCTGCCAGAGCCCAACAAAGTGGCACAACAATGGTTGCTCTCTCTCCTGCCCTAGAACATTCTGCTCACAACTTTCCCACAGACCAAACACATGCTGGCCCATAATGGGATCATCACAGATCTGCTAATGAAGAGGACGTGTGTTATCACGGAGCAGAAACTGAGATTTTCTTCACTTTATTCATTCCTTTCTCATTCAAGTCCTTCTCCATTCAAGTCCTTCCCACCTCCAGAAAGATCTTCTACGCAGAACTCCTTTCTTCCTTATCTTTCAATGGCTTGTCTCCTCTCTTCCTCCTACAGCCCTCTCTGAAGCCACCACATTTTCTAGTTCCCACTTCAATTTTCCCAAAAAACTTAACCTCGTTCCAGATAAAAGTTGTGGTCCTGAGAACTTCAAGATGCAATTTTAACCCAGCTGCTAGCGCGGGTGTCCTCTGTTTAGACCATAACTTCACAGAGGGGAGAGGGGTCTGGCCCACCAATTGGGGATGATGGTGAATTTTCTTCTGGGTTAATTTTCCTTTTAACAAGAGCCACTGCTGATTCAGTCTCTCAAGTTCCCTAAGCCTCAAGCTCACCTCATCATCTAGATGAGGGGTCAGCAAGCTTCTTTCAGAAAGAGCCAGAGAGTAAATATTTTAGACTTTGAAGGCTAGAACTCTGTTGTAAGTTCTCAACTCTGTTGCATTGCACAAAAGTAGCCACAGATAAAACCTAATTGAATGGGTGTGACTGTGTCGCAATAACTTTATGGGCACTGAAATGTGAATTTCTTGTAATTTTCATATCATGAAATATTCTGTTGATTCTCCCCTCAACCGTTTAAAAGTATAAAAACCATTCTTAGCTTGTGAATGTACCGAAATAGCTGGCAAGCTGGAATTGGCCCACGGGCCTGATACAGCCACATCACTCAGTGTTGTTTGGTTCTGCTGGACTGACCCCTTTTAGTACTTTACTTGTGGAGACCACCACTCTTGTGATACAATGAACTATGACCAGCCTTCCCCTCCTATCCAGCATGCTTTCTACTCAGTTCTTAATTGTCTGGAGTACAAAATTGTTCTCCTTTATTTATTACATTTTACACTCAAAAATATTTATTGAGTGAATAGATTATTATTCTCATTTATTAAGTAAACAGACATTAAGAACTGTAAAGTAGCCGGGCTCGGGGGCTCTGCCTGTAATCCCATGCCTTTGGGAGGCTGAGGTGAGTGGATTGCCTGAGCCCCCGGGTTCGAGACCCGCTTGGGCAACTTGGCAAGACCTCATTTCTACAATAAATCAAAATGAGCCAGGTGTGGTAGCGCGCGCCTGTAGTTCCAGCTACTCGGAAGGCTGAGGCGGAAGGATCGCCGGAGACCAGCAGATTGAGGCTGCGGTGGCCGGGAGTGGCCACTGCACTCCATCTGGGCGACAGAGTGAGACTCCAACTCAAAAAGAAAAAGAACTGTAAGGTAATATGTACAAGATTATGGAACTATAAAGTGTCAGAGCTGTGATTTTTCTTTTTTTCTTTATTTTTTCTCCTTTATGGTTTGACTTTTTATGTAAAAAAACACACACAAAAAACTTTATGGTAAACATGGTGCATATGGTAAAAACACATTTTCTTCCCAACAGCAGTCGATTATTCCAGTACAATAGCAAAAAATGTCCAATATATTGAATGCTATTTTTTTTCCTGGGAAATCGTTGATGGTTTCTTTAAAAATCATTTGAGTTGCTTTATTCTAGAATATGTTTCTGGGCTAATTCTTTTCTATTAATCTCTGTCAAATTTTGTGTGTACCACTTTGATTTTGCTCCCATATTTTTATAATAAAGTTTAATAGAGAGCAGAATTAGTTTCCTCTTTAGTGCTTTTATTTTTCAAAATTGTTTAGCTATTTGTGGCAGAACTCAGGGTGACTTCTCCTATACCTATCCAAAGCCCCCTTCTCCTCTTCACTAGAAGCTGAAAAAGCTGAACACTCAAGTTTTCAATCTCCTGCCCTGGGCAGACAGAAAATACAGATCTGGTCAAATAGTCTGCTAGGGGAGTTTCTGGGAAAGCTTTCACTTTGCTGATAAAGGGTACAATTGTGGTTGTTCCTTCTGCTTTCCCCCTCTTTTTGTTTTGAAAACAGATGTACAATAGCTATTTTGAACTTAAGAATCATTTTGTTAAGTTAAAAAAAGTGTAAGTCAGTTAAGCCAGAGGGCTTTATACAGCTCTGTGGAATGATAGAGCTATCTTATAAAATGTCCTTTCTCTAGAGCTGTGGGGAAAATTAGGCAAATACTGTGTGGCCAATTTCCTGAGAATGAGTTTCATTTATTCATCCATTTAAAGAGGCCTGGTTGACTCCTTCCTATATGCTATGTGTGGGGATTAAAAAAAAATGACCTCATTGTCAAAGGTTGTTGAATGCATACATAAGGAGTGAGAAATCGATCTGGATGATGATTTCTATTTTCCACTGAGAGAATAATATTCAAGTCTGGGCACTAGATGCCTCATCTGTGAAGTCTTCACAAGGGCAACTTCCCAGCACAAGGCTTCAGATTTCTCAGGTTCAAATGTCCACCAGTCCTACCCTCTGAGGATGACTTTTTCTGTCTCAAATTGCCTTGTGTAGGGAACATTCTCTGCCAGTAAGCCTGGCCACGCTGCTGGAACATGTAGAAGACATGCTTGAAGTCAACCATGTTACCACAGGGGTCTGAGACAGGCCAAGGATACCAGGGTGACATGAACAGCTGGCACTATTGGGTGTGTGCTTTGATACCAGGAGGAGGGAAAGGCCTCTTTAGATTGGGGGACAGGAGTGTCATTTGACTGCCCATTCTTGGAATTATGGCTGAAGTGTCAAAGCATAAGCTATTTGCCAAAGGAGAAGTAAAACAGGCTTTTGTGGGGGAAGTGGAAATTGGCTGGTAGGTATTCTTGGCACCACAAGTGTAAAAATAGGAGTCCTCCTGGGGAGGGCAGCTGGCAGGGTCCTGTTGTTGGTCAAAGTGATCAGCAATGTTGCTTGCTGGCCGAGACTGAGTCACCTTCAGTGCAGCCTGGTGTCCTGGCACAGGCTGAATCCAGCACTTCCTTTCTTTGTTACCATAACTGTGACTTCCTTTCAGAGGTTTTCTGAGGAAACCCAAGACCTGTACCCACTGAGGTATGAAGGAGCAGTCTGATCTGTTAAGCTTAGAATGTTGAAACCTGAACTTGCTCTGAGGCTAGAAAGCTCTGGTCCTAGGCAGGATAATTTATTTATTGAGTTAATGATCTTTATTTGTACATTCCTTAGTCTTCCAAGCAGGTAGCCAGGGTTTTGTGCTCCCTTGCTGCAGAGCCAAAAAAAAGTAGTCTACAGATCACTTCCCTTACTGACCCCTCCCCCTCATCCCTGAAGGATTTTTGAGGATATTGTGCCAGAGAAAGGGGTTAGAAAGTAGCTTTGAGGGATAAAGTCCTTAGTAAAGAGAGATCTAAGGTTGTTTTCCAAGGGAAGAAGTGGACATCTGCAGTTTTTTAAGCAATGGGACTCCATGGTTCACACAGACTCTCAGGAAGATGACAGGATGTCTGGGGGCAATGACTACATACTGAGTCTAGGAAGGTCTTCCTGGACTCTGGGTATGGAGGCTCTCCACTCTGGCAAAGATTCCCATGAGGCAACAGGGACACTCAACTTCAAGGATCTATATAAGCTTGACCTACAGGCATCTTGGTTGAAATCATGTAGATAAGAGGTCAGTCCATAGGTCCAGTCTGACCTAGCACTTGTTTTTGTACAACCTATGAGCTAAGAATAGTTACATTTTAGATATTTGAAAAAAAATGTATGATCTATGCAATGATATGAAATTCAAATTTCAATGCGTATCAATAAAGTCTTCTTGGAACATAGCCAAGTTCATTCATTTACTTACTATCTGTGGCTACTTTTAAGCAACAATGGCAGAGTTGAACTGCGCAGCCTAAAATGTTTACTCTCTAGTTATTTATAGGAAAAGTGTGCTGACTCCTGATTTGTACCAGTAACCAGAGATACTGCCTGAATTTTTTTTTTTTTTTTTGGTTTGGTTTGAGTTGGAGCCTCACTTTGTCGCCCAGACTGGAGTGCAGCGGCACACTCCTGGCCACTGGGCTTCGACCTACTGGGCTCCGGCGATCCTTCTGCCTCAGCCTTCCAAGTAGCCGGGACTACAGGCTCACGCTACCACGCCTGGCTAATTTTTGATTTGTTGTAGAGATGAGGTCTTGCCAAATTGCCTGGGCTGGTCTTGAATGCGCCGGCTCAGGCAATCCACTCACCTCAACCTCCCAAAGTGTTGGGATTGCAAGCTGAGCCACCAAGCCCAGCCTGAATGTTTTGCTTCACACAGTTACTCATGGTCACTGGTTCTGGCAGTGGACATGGGAAATGGAAGTGAAAAAGGGAATCTTCTTAATCTCTGAAATTAAATCTCCCACTAGTTCAGTGGACTGGTTTTTCTTAGACAGTTGGATCATTTCTCCCAAATTAGGAAGTTTTGATGGGGTTTTTTTCTACCCTCTGAATCCCCTTTGAACTCTGCTGTACACTATCACATTATGGTAATTTGTGTATAGGCATACCTCACAGAGATTGTGGGTTCAATTCCACACCATCATAATAAAGCAAATATTGTAATAAAGTGAGTCACACAAGTATTTTGGTTTCCTAGTGTATGCAAGTTATGTTTACACTATCCTGTAGACTATTAAGTGTACAATAGCATTATTCATAAAAAAATGTATATACCTTAATTTAAAATACTTCATTGCTAAAAATGCTTATGATCATCTGAGACTTCAATGAGTTATAGTCTTTTGCTGGTGGAGATCTTGCCTTGAGGTTGATGGCTGCTGGCTGATCAGGGTGGTGATTGCTGAAAGTTGGGATGGCCGTAACAATTTCTTAAAATAAGACAACAATGAAGTTTGCTGCATTGATTGACTCTTCCCTTCACTAGAGATTTCTCTGTAGCCTGTGATGCTGTTTGACAGCATTTTACCCACAGTAGAACTTCTCTCAAAATTGGAGTCAATCCTCTCAAACCCTGGTCCTGCCTTATCAGCTAAGTTTATGGAATATTTTAAGTCCTTTGTTGTCATTTAACAATCTTCTGAGCGTCTTCATCCAAAGTAGACTCCACCTCAAGAAGCCACTTTCTTTGCTTGTCCATAAGAGGCAGCATCTCATCCATTTAAGATTTATCAAGATTGCAGCAATTCATCACATCTGCAGACTCCACTTACAGCTCTAGTTCTCTTGCTGTGTCCCCCACATCTGTAGTGACTTCCTCCACTGAAGTCTTGAACCTCTCAAAGTCATCCATGAGGGTTGGAATCAGTTTCTTCCAAACTTCTATTAATGTTGATATTTTGGCCTCTTCCCATTAATCACAAATGTTCTTTAAAAATTATTTTATTTTATTTTAAAGATGTGAGGTACAACTCAGGACTAGGTATATAGGTGGTCATCATACAGTAAAGTTTGGGCCTCCCTTTGGTCCCCACTTTGCCTTGTTTGAGATCAGGTACCCTTATTGCTGTTGTGTCCCCCTCACACTCACCCTGTCAGTATCCTGCTACTGCCAATCCCTTTCTTATAGGATTATGGTAAATGTTCAGGGACTGCTTATGAGTGAGAACATGTGGTACTCTGTTCTTTGTTTCTGTAATAGATCACTGAGTATGATAGACTCTAAATCCATCCAAGTTGCTGTGAAGTTCATACATTTGTCCTTCTTTATGGTTGCATAATATTCCATTGTGCCTATGTACCACATTTTAAAAATTCAGTCCAGTTTCAATGGGCAGCACAGTTGGTTCCGTGTTTTTGCTATTGTGAATAGTGCTGCAATAAACATGCATGTGCAGGTTTCTTTTTTGTAGAATGATTTGAGTTCTGCTGGGTATATCATTCCTAGTAGGGGGATTGCTGGGTCATATGGAAGGTCAATGTCTAGTTCTTTTAGAAATTGCCACACTGTTTTTCAAAGAGATTGCACTAGTTTGTATTCCCACCAGCAGTGTTAGAAGCATTCCTTTTTCTCCATATTCTAGCCAGCATCTATTGTTGTTTGTTTTATTAATGATAGCCATTCTTATTGGGGTTACAAATGTTCTTAATGGCATTCAGAGTGGTGAATCCTTTCCAGAAGATTTTCAATTTACTTTGCCCAGATCCATCAGAGGAATCATTATCTATGAGATCTCTGGCCTTATGAAATGTATTTCTTAAATAATAAGACTTGAAAGTTGAAATGACTCCTTGATCCATGGGCCACAGAATGGATGTTGTGTTAGCAGGCCTGAAAACAATATGAATTTCCTTGTACATCTCTATCAGAGCTCTTGGGTGACTAGGTATGTTATCACTGAGCAATAATAGTGTGAAAGAAACCTTTTTTTCTGAGCAGTAGGTCTTAACAATGGGTTTAAAATATTCAGCAAACAATGCTGTAAATAGATGTGCTCTCACCCAGGCTTTGGTGTTCCATTTATAGAGCACAGGCAGAGTAGATTTAGCATAATTCTTAAGACTCCTAGACTTTTCAGAATGTTTTTGCTATTGTGAATAGTGCTGCAATAAACATGTGTGTGCAGGTATCTTTTTCATAGAGTGATTTGAGTTCCTCTGGGTATGTTCCCAGAAGGGGGATTGCATGGTCATATGGAAAGTTGACTTTTAGATCTTTTAGGAATCACCAAACTGTTTTCTACAGAGGTTGTATTAGTTTGCAGTAGTGGGAAACTACCGGAGAGGAGGGGGTACACCTCATCAACAAGGGTACCTGCATAATGAACATTTATTGTACCCCACATCTTTAAAATAAAAAATTTAGAAATTAAAAAACAAAACAAAAATCTGTTGTTTGTTTTGCTTTCTTTCATTCATGTGTTCACTGGATTAGCACTTTTAATTTCTTTCAAGAACTTCTTCTGGCCAGGCTTGGTGGCTCAGCCTGTAATCCCAGCACTTTGAGAGGCTGAGGTGAGAGGACTGCCTGAGCCCATGGGTTTGAGACCAGCCCAGGCAACTTGAAAAGACCTCGCCTCTACAATAAATCAAAAATTAGCCAGGCACTGTAGCTTGTGCCTATAGTTCCAGCTTTTTGGAAGGCTAAGGTGGAAGGACTGTTAGAGCCCAGCAGGTTAAGGCTGCATTGGCTGTGAGTGTGAACTCCAGCCTGGGTGACAGAGTGAGACTCCAACTCAAAAAAAAAAAAAACAAAAAAACTTCTCCTTTGCATTCACAACTTGGCTAGCTGTTTGGCACAGGAGGCCTGGCTTTCAGCCTGTCTGGTCTTTCAACATGCCTTCCTCATTAAGCATAATCATTTCTTACTTTTGACTTAAAGTGAGAGAAGTGTGATTCTTCCTCTCACTTGAACACTTAGAGGTAATTGTAGGGTTATTGATTGAATTAATTTCAATCAATATTGCTAATTGAATATTGTTGTGTCTCAAGGAATAGGGAGACCTGAGGAGAGGGAGAAATACAGGGGAATGGCTGGTCAGTGGATCAGTCAGAACACATACAACATTTATCAATTAAATTTGCCATTTTTATATAGGCATGGCTCATGGTGTCCCTAATAGTAACATTAAAGATAACTGATCACAGATCTCCATAATAGATATAATAATAATGAAAAAGTTTGAAATGTTGTGAGAATTATCAAAATGTGACAGACGTGAAGTGGACACATGCTGTCAGAAAAATGATACCAATAGACTTGCTCAATCCAGGGTTGCTGCAGCCTTCAATTTGCAAAGAATGTAATATCTACTACACACAACCAAGCAAAGCACAACAAAATGAAGTATGCCTGTACATTTCCTGTGAGTTTCTTGGGTTCAGGACTGAGTCTCAGACAACTAAACCACACTGGATAGGAATCAGCATGACCATAGTTTAAACTTTGGCTCCGTTGACTGTTTCTATGACCCTGGACGCATGATTAATATCTTTGAGCCTTTGTCTTCTTATCTGCAAAATTCCAGCAACAAGCCCTGTGCCCCCCAAAATGTGAGAATTAAATGAGATAGTGCCATGAAAATACATTTTTGGACCCGGTCACCTCTGTTCCCCTTTAAGTCCAACCCAGGAGCCATGCAATATTGCTAACACTAATACCTATGGCAATCACACTGGGAGCAAGGTAAGGTCCTGGCTTTAGAAAAAAAAAAACACTTTACCCCATACATTTCCTCCTTCTTTTGAGAGTTGTGACTCCTGAGAATTAATTCCATTCCCCTACCCTGTCACCAAGCCTCTGGCAATCACATCATAATCTCATGATCATAACTATGGTGGGAGCACCCAGGAGGCTAGGAGGGGAGAGTTTAAAGAGGATCTGGTTGGACTGTAAACGGAGAGTGAGACAGGGACCCAGAGCAGCCCCAAGCCCAGGGGAATGAGCAGAGCTGATGGATACTCCGGTCAGTGTTGCAGGCTGATGCTCACCCGGTACCTCAACCCTTTCTGAGTACTCCGATCTCTGGCACCCAGTCACCAGAGCTATGACTGACAATGTGACCTAGCATGAGATGTGACAATCACCTCTCCGCTTCTGCTGGCCCTGGCTTTTGTGTAATCTCATTGGAAATACAGTCAGCTATTCTTGAGAGGCCAAACAAATCTCAGGATGTGTACATCCTGCAGAGACAGGATAATTTATGATTTGCAACCCTCCAGATTCTTTATTTTTCAAAATGGAGATTGTTTGTATTTCTTTCTGTGCAGTGTGCTCTGTGCACTTGCTTTGATTACTTCCTTCACTTCCTAGTTGGTTCACCCCTCTGAGGCCGCTCCATCAGGCGGACGTCACTTCCACCAGACAAGGGGGTACCAGAGTTTGGGAGTCAGGAATCTTGTTTTCTGGTTTTGCTCTGATTCTGCTTTTCTACTTATTTCTGTTTCCTTTACATAATGAAAGACTCTCAAATAGAGGCTTTGTCTGCCTCTAGGACAGCTGTGAGGAAGTCCCTGAGGGATTTATATTGACAGGAGCCTGGCTGGCTCTGTATCAATTCCTTGTCTAAGACACTTACAGGAAGTCATTTTGATGTGAGGACAACTAGTCTGGGGAGGAGGCTGAGGTCACTCTGGAACCCCAGCCTGCACTTTCCACCACTATTTTCTTCTCCCCCATGGTCCCTGTTTCCACACATTTGACAGATTGAATGCCCTGTGGAGTCTTCACCTCAGACTCTCGCGGGGTAGGTACATCTTTGGGGGATGCTTATACTGGATCCATGCCCTGCCTTTTGAGGGGGCACAATAGGTAAGTATCCTCTGTCCTGCTTCCTAAATCTCTCCTCCACAGGAGACTTCTGATCAACATAAACACATGCTTTTCTCTTCCATGTCCAAAACCAAATATATATAAAACCCCCAAATAACCCTACTTAGCTCCTGTGCTCCTCTTTAGAGACAGTTAACTTTCTCTACTCCCCTTTTAGTCAAGATTTTTGAGAGTGTTGGTTATCCTCGCTGTCTCCACCCCTGCCCCTCCTATCTCACCTGCAACCCACAGAAATCTGGTTTCTAGCTGAGACATCTCACTACCAGAACTACCCCTGTGAAGCCCGCTTACGCGATTCTCACCTTAATTGATCGCTGTTGGCTTCTCTCTTCCTGCCACATGCTTTCCTTTGGCCCCACGACGCCGCACAACCTTGGGTTTTTCTTACTTCTCTAGACGCTTTTTCTTAGTCTCCTTTATCAACTCCTTCTCTATCCAGTCTTTTGTGGTGGTGTTTCCCAGAGCTCTGTCTCATCCCATCTTTGTTCTTCAAATAAATGGCATCTAATTCCTTGGTTACAAATACCATCGGAGAGCACACTCCTCATAGCAGACTGGCCCCACCATAGTGCTGGAGCATTGGGTTTCGATGTGTAAGGCCAAGTTGAGTCAGGATAGGCCCAGGGAAAAGGGAAACTGGGTTTTCAACACATGGTATTCCCTAAAGAAGCAGTGCAATCAAATCTCTTTTCTTTCTTCCTTTCTTTTTTTGGAGGGAGGGGAGGGGGTCAGAGTCTCACTCTGTCGCCCAGGCTGGAGTGCAGTGGCATGATCACAGCTCACCACAGCCTCAACCTCTGGGCTCAGGTGAACCCTTTACCTCAGCCTCCTAAGTAACTGGGACTACAGGCATGCACCGCCATGCCCAGTTAATTTTTTTTTTTTGTAGGGTCTCACTATGATGCCCAGGCTGGTCTCAAACTCCAGCCGCGATTACAGGTGTGACCTACCAGGCATGAACCAAACCTCTTTTCTTATCTAAGAAAGTCACTTGTTGGAGGTTGCCAAAGAGGGGTAGACAGTGATGGGGTCAGTCAAATGGGGTTCCTTGATTGCCCTAGGTCCTCTCAATCGGATGGGTTAGCCTTGGTTCTCAAAATATATTATCTGGCCAGGCGAGGTGGCATAATCCTGTAGTCCCAGTTACTCAGGAGACTGAGGTGAGAAGATTGCTTGAGCCCAGGTATTCAAGGCTGCAATGAGCTATGATTGTTCCCGTGAATAGCTATACTCTCTTGCCTGGACAGCATAGTAAGACCCAGTCTCTTGAAAAAAATTATCTGTAGGATCCATTTATGTGAAATATCCAGAATATTCAAGTCCATAGAGACAGAAAGCAGATTAGTAGTAGCCAGGGTCTTGGAGACAAAAGAATGGGAAATGACTGTTTAATGGGTATAAAGTTTCCTTTCAAGGTAATAAAAATTTCTGCAACTAAATACTGGTGATGGTTGCACAACACTGTGAATGTACTATGTATCAGTAATGGTTAAAAAAAAAAACACCATGTGGGACTTACCCCAGCGAGGAACCACCACTGCTGAACTAACTCCCCTAGACCAAGGATGCATTTGAGGTCAGCCAGGGTGAGAAGATAAGGAACTCTAACCCGGAAATAATCTTCCCGCCGAAACGGCTGCACATCACACTTTCCCCCAACGTAGTATACAGAATGTGTGATTCCACATGATAACAAGAGAATTTCTTTTTTTTTTTTATTTGTCGATATTTTTAATTTTGATATTGTGGGGTACAGTTAAGGGTTAGGTATACAAATATGCTTCATTCAGGCCCCCTTGTTGATAACAGGTGTCTCCCTGTCTCCAGACAGATGTTTACTACCATTAGCCCCACCCCCCCCATAGTTTCCCAACACTGTCAGTCATTTTCTTATGGTAGTGCGTTGGATGATCAAGGACCACTATATGAGTGAGAATACGTGATACTCAGATCTTTGTTTCTGTGAGAGGTCACTTAGTATTATAGACTCTAGCTCCATCCAGGTTGCTGCAAAATTCATGATTTTGTTCTTTTTTATGGCTGCATAATATTCCATCGTGTATATGTACCACATTTTTTAAATCCAGTCCTAATAAGAGAATTTCTAAACTAGATTGATTGACAGTGCATTGGAGGTGTGTAATGTGAATTCAATAGAATACAAGTTTGAAGTTGTTTTAGAAACTTTTTCTTACAAATTGGTATTTCTATGACTATGATGAGGTCAGATTTGGTGTTTTGGTGGCACATTCTGGGAGCCTGAACTGAGGCTGGGGAAGGAGGTTGGTCTGAAATATTCAAGGCCTTGAATTGGCAGGACTCTGTAGCCTTTTGGAGAGATCTAGAATTACCCTTGACAAGTGAAATGAGTGAACACTACACTGTGCTGATCCTTGACAGAGGCTGTTTCATTGTATTTCTTACAACAATCCTATGGGGGGACACAGTGGAGCCAGGATTTGAACCAAGTATTTCTACCACCACAGTCTGCTAAGTCCTATGGGTCTTAAGCTTTCACATCCCTCAAATCAGAATCAGCTGGGAGAGGAGGCTGCTGGTGCCCACAGGACCTGCCTGTAGTTGCTGAGCAAGCATCCATGATTGCATTTCTCCTATGGGGCCTCCAATCTGGTGTGGCCCCAGGAGACATGAGCTACATGCTTATCTTGTCTGAAAACTTCACATTTCCCTATCCTGCTGATAACAAAATGTGAGAGAACCACACTGCTGGGAGAAACTTCTAGAGTTTGCTTGCTTGTCAATTTCCCTCTCACTTCATTTCCTGACTTGTAAACAGGCAGGATGAGAGCAGGTGACCGTCGTGTATGAGAACCAAAGAACCCTGCTGCGCTCAGCACATCCTGTTATTGTAGATCTCAAGTCCTGCTGTGGCATCTACTATTCAATTTTCCCTCCTTTTCTCGGGAATGTGGTTAGGGGGAGAGATTGGATGTACGGGGATAAAAATTTAAAATTTTCACAGTGGGAGTCAGTGTGGTATATTTGGATCATGGAACCAGCACTGGATTTTAATTCTGGTTCAGACACCAAACTTCAGTTTTCCAACTTTACTTGGACATAAATAGAAACATAGAATTCAGAGTCTTTTTTTTTTTTTTTGAATTGAAGTCTCACTCTGTCAGTGAGGCTGGAGTGCAGTGGCACAGTCACGGCTTATTGCAGCCTCGACCCCCTGAGCTCAGACGATCCTTCCACCTCAGCCTCCTGAGTAGCTGGAACTACAGGTGTGTGCCACCATGCCCAGCTAATTTTTTGATTTTTTACAGAGATGAGGTCTCACTATGTTGCCTAGGCTGGTCTTGAGCTCCTGGGCTCAAGTGATCCTTCTGCCTCAGCCTCCCAAAGTGCTGTCATTGTAAGCATGAACCACTGTACCTGGCCCAGAGTCACTTTTGAGACCTACATGAGATAATGCAAAAGAACCCCGTATATTATGGTGCTCAGAACAAACAGGATGGAATAAGTTAAGTTATTAAGAATATGAGATTCAGTTGGAAACAAGGAGGCAGGGTCCTGCTTCCTCCTCACTGAGTGAAGCTGGACAGTTTCAGGACTCTTGTCTTTCTTCTTCTCCCTTTCAAAGCCCAATCCTGGACCAGCACCCTGTGCCTGGGCCTTCGTGTGCCCGACTTACTTTATGGACTTTGCCCCAGTGTTGCCCTTCCTCCTGCACCAAGGTTGATGATAAGCATGGCCCACTCTAGCTATGCGGGGCCAGGTATTAGAGAAATGATAAAACATGTGGTTTGTCCTTGGTGCAACTAATATCCTGAATGTGGTCCTTTCTTTCCTCAATGTGCCCTGCTCTCTCTATCTCTCCCACATTCCCCTCCACAGACACACACACACACACACACACACACACACACACACACACACACACACACACACACACATCCATTTCAACCCTCAACTTCCAGAAAGTATGTGATTCAGGCCAACTGCCTTCAGGGTAGCCTTAGTCCTGCCCCAGCATGTTCTTGGCTGCCCGAGAAATAACCAGTGGAGCAGATACTAGTAGAGTGAGTCAGTAGACAATTCCTTGCTTCATTAACCTGAATACAGAAATCAGCTTAGTACTTGGATTGCAATATTTCCCTATTTCTTCCTTTCCTTCCTTCTATATCAGTCGCTTGTATGCGAACATCCAGAATAATAATATCAGCTAGCATATATTAAACATACAGTGTATTTTCACAACTGCTCTAAGTTATTTCACATATTAACTAAGTCAACTAGCAGTGACTCTATGAATTAGGAACAATTATTATTATCCTTATTTTATAAAGAAACAGAGGCATTGAAAGGCTAAATCACTTATTCAAGGTCATACAACTAGTTAGTGGTAAACTCATAATCAAACCCAGGGAATTGAAGTCTGTATCCTGGGCTTTGAACATTCTTTCAAAGCATAGTAAGGTATAAGAAAAGACTTTCAATCAAATATTAGGGTCAATTTTGAACTAAGAGGTCAATAGCTACTGAGATGCAATCTATATCTTTTGAATAAAACTTGTTATTTACACATTTCTTTATTCAGAGCATATGAGTCAGAGTCAGGATGCATATTTGTGTGGCCATTTTTGGAAAATATAATTTGCCCCAATGCATTTGAAGATGTTGTATAAATTAGGACCTTTATATAAAAATATATACATATATTTTTAAGAGACAAAGTCTTACTCTGTCACATAGGCTGAAGTATAGTGGTGTGATCATAGCTCACTGCAGCCTCGTGTTCCTGGGCTCAACCTACCTCCTGCTTCAGCCTCCCGAGTAGCTGGGACTACAGGCACGCACCACTATGCTCAGCTAATTTTTAAAAGTTTTTATAGAGACTGAGTCTTGCTTTGTTGCCCAGGCTGGTCTTAAACTCAGCCTCAAAGTGTTCTCCTGCCTCAGCCTCCCAAATTGTTGGGGTTACCGGTGTGAGCCACCATATCTATATATAAAAGATTAAAGTTTATTTTACTAATAAAAGAAAAAAAATTTACTCACAAAAACTTCCTTCTTATTCTGGATTCTACTTATACTTCCAAAGCATTGCTTATCTTAAGTGGGCCCCATAGCTGTGTCCTTGTTTACAAAGACGTTTTTAAAAAAACCCATATAAATAGTTTCTGCTTTCAAACTTACATATTTTCTAGATAAAAGATATATTTAAATCCCTTATCCAATACTTAAAAACTCAGAGAAGGGAAAAATTAGTTTCAATATTAACATTAAGAGAGAAGTCAAACACTTTGGGTATGTTCATCTTTGGGCGGGGTAGCAGTAATGAATGAACGTAACTGTGTGGTTATCCACACACTCTCCCAGGGTCTGCCGAGCTGGGCCTGTGCTCCCTGAATATGACTGTCTCCCTCTTCCAGCTACTGCTGCCTGGAAACCTGTCGAGAGCATTCCTGGTGATGTTCTTATGCAATCGACAAACTTCTTACAGCACAGGCTCTGTTATGACATGGACCAGAGCAGTGGATGCTCCAGAGTTATTTCTCCCCACTGAGACAAGTCTGATTAAGCACATATCCTTGTTCTGTTTATTGGAGAACAGAGCGATTAAAGGGTGTAAAATGTTGAAACACGAAACTTACACCATCATTAGAAAAAAATCAGTTCTAACCACAAAGGTAGTGAAAGTGAATTTGAAAGCATAATACAGCATGGTTGAAAGACTATGACAATATTCGTCAATGATTGTTGAGTATTTTGCACAGCCTATTTTATTTAATTTTCACAACGAGTCCTACAAACTCAATTTTATGGGTGGGGAAACTGAGACTTTGAAGATTGAAATAACTTGTCCACAGTCACACAGCTGGTCAGTGGTGGAGCTGGAATTCAAATCCAGACAGTCTGACTGTCATGTTTACATTCTTAATTGCTAAGTAATGTGTCTAGGCCCTGTAAGCCCACCTGGTTGAGTTAATGAAATCACCACCCACTGGTCACCCAAACTCAGGGGTCATCCTTGACTAGGCCTGCTTCATTTCCCTCACGTCCACTGCTTGTTTAACATGTTTGTTGAGGCTCTGCCATGTGCCAGGTAGTGTAGACACAAGGGCAAATGAGACGGGAAAGATTACTTCCCACGTTAAGCCAATCAGAGTCTTTTCTGGGGTTATACAATTTGGACTCAGACAGAGGAAGTACAGTCTCCTTCTGGTAGTAAAACAGGGAGATGCAAGACCAGGGAGCCTCTTATTGCTGTGTTTCCTGTTGTGTGGAGAAATTCAGAGGAAAAGGAGCTGGCATTCAGAAAGAATCAGAAGTGAGAGATGGAGAGAAGATCCTGACAGCAGGGTCCAAGATTCTGTTTCCGACTGTTCCTAGACCAGTTGCATCCCGCCCTTGCTGCATTTCTGCTAGACTTCTTGATCATTTCCGTTTTCTGCCTTGTGGTTAGAGCTGTGTTTCTATCATTTGCAACTAACCCTTTCTCCAATGATACAAACCCAAACCAAAGCAAAAAGACATCCACAATCTCACCCCCAGAGATCATCCTACTTTCACACTGTGTGTATATTATCCCAGCAGCATCTTTTTTTTTTTTTTGAGTTGTAGTCTCACTCTGTCACCCAGGCTGGAGTGCAGTGGCACGTTCACGGCCACCCCAGCATCAACCTGCTGGACTCAGATGATCCTTCAGCCTCAGTCTTTCAAGTTGCTGGAACTACAGGTTCGCACTACCACGCCCAGCTGATTTTTGATTTATTGTAGAGGCGAGGTCTTGTCAAGTTACCCAGGCTGGTCTTGAACCGGCATGACCAGGCAATCCACTCTCCTCAGCCTTCCAAAGTGCTGGAATTACGGGCTGAGCCGGGCCCTAGTAGCATCTCTTAGAGCACTTGTTTGACTCTCTCTTTCTGGCCATAGCTCCTGATATACAGAGAATGACCACCAGTCGCCATGCCCATACTACTTGTTCCTACCCACCTGGTCATAGTTGATTAATCCAGATGTTCACTTCTGGTTCATACTGGGGCAATTGGAAATCTTCTTCTTAAAATTTTACATTTAGACTTAAAAGGCACAGAGCCTCGATTGGAGTCACTCCATTAAAGCTGTAGCAGAAGAAGTTCCTCAAATCCATTTATGGAGAAGAATCCTGGCATCATTCTTGCTCCTTATCCGACCATATCTTGAAAGTATAATTCTTACTTCACTTTCATGAGATACTTCAGTGTTTTTCCAATATATTCATTCCCTCTTCTTTTTTTTTTTCCTTAAGTCAGTCTAGGTTAGCTTTAGTTTCTTATAAAAGAATTTTAACTCTTAAATTCTTCCAAATTTTTTCTGTGTGTGCAAATATAATATATAATAAAAGTGGGATCATACTCTATAAACCATTTCACAATATATTATGAGCATTTTTCAAAGACAATAAATATTATTTATTTTTAACAATATAACATTGTACATATGTACTATTGTTTATTTAATCCATTTATTTTTCCATTACTTATGGAGTTTAATATCTTTATCTAGTATTAAAAAATACTACTGCTACTCCCTTCTTAGGATAGATCAATTTCTGAAAGTCACATTGCTGGACAAAGTAAATCAAATTTTAAAGACTTTTTTTTTTTTAGTCAGAGTCTCAAACTTCATACAGGCTAGAGTGCAGTAACACGATCACGGATCCCAGCCACCACAGCCCTGGCCTGCTGGACTCAGGCAATCCTTCTGCCTTAGCCTTCCAAGTAGCTGGGGCTATAGGTACATACCACCACATTCGGCCAATTTTTAAAAATTTGTTGTAGACACAAGGTCTCGCCAAGTTGCCCAGGCTGGTCTCGAACACCTGAACCCAGATAATCCTCTCGCCTCCACCTCCCAAAGTACTGAGATTACAGGTGTGAGCCACCACACCCAGCAAGACTTTTACTTTACTTTGTCATGCTTTTTCAAAAAAATTGTTCCAATTTACATTGTCATCCCTGGTGAATGAGAATAGTTTCCTTACATGATCAACAACATTAGATGTAATTATTTTTGTATCGTCTTTGTCAATCTGGTAAACAAAATGACACCCCATTGTTTTATCTATCTATCTATCTATCTTTCTATTTTTTTTTTTTTTTGAGTTGGAGTTTTACTCTGTCGCCCAGGCTGTAGTGCAGGAGCATAATCATGGCTTGCCACAGCCTTGACATTCTAGGCTCAGGTAATCTTTCTGCCTCAGCCTCCTGAGTAGCTGGGGCTTTAAGTGTGTGCCACCACGTCCAGCTAATTTTTTTATTTTTATTTTTTGTAGTCAAGGTCTCACTATGTTGCCCAGGTTTCCACCTTGCTTTAATTTGCATTTGTTTGATAGCAGTTAAACTTTTTCACCCCATACTTATGGCCGTTTGTATGACTTATAAAATGTGTGTTTGGAACTGGGCCGTTGTGGCTCACACCTATAATCCCAGCACTTTGGGAGGCCAAGATGGGAGGACTGCTTGAGCTCAGGAGTTTGTGACCAGCCTGGGAAACCCTGGCTCTGCTAAAAAAAAAAAAAATCACAAAACACATTTGGTATTTGAAGCTATATTTGTGTTGCAAATATTTTCCTAGTTTTATGTTTGTCTTTTATTCTTTAGTATTATTTTTATTATTTTACAGAAGTGTTTACTTTTATGTAATCTTTAGTCTTATTTAATCTTGTCCTTTGTGATTTCTGATTTTTACGTTAAGCTTCTAAAGGATTTTCACATGCCAAATTATATGAATATCCACCTATATATTATGCTATGATTTTCTTTTCTTCCTTTCTTTTTTTTAGTTGAAGTCTCACTCTGTTGCCCAGGACGCAGTACAGTGGCACGCTCACGGCCACCCCAGCATCGACCCACTGGGCTCGGGCGATCCTTCTGCCTCAGCCTTCCAAGTAGCTGGAAGTACAGATGTGCGTTACCATGCTTAACTAATTTTCTTTTCTTTTCGTTTTTAATTCTTCCAAATTTTTTCTGTGTGTGCAAATATAATATATAATAAAAGTGGGATCATACTCTATAAACCATTTCATAATATATTATGAGCATTTTTCAAAGACAATAAATATTATTTATTTTTAACAATATAACATTGTACATATGTACTATTGTTTATTTAATCCATTTATTTTTCCATTACTTACGGAGTTTGTAGAGATGAGGTCTCACCAAATTGCCCAGGCTGTTCTTGAATCCGTGTGCCCAGGTAATCCCCTCACCTCAGCCTCCCAAAGTGCTAGGATTACAGGCTTGAGCCACCGCATCCGGCTGATTTTCTTAACATTGAAATTTGTATTTTATCTGAAAACATTTTGGTGTAAAGCATCAATTTCTCACGCCCTGCCTCCCCAGTGGTTGACCAGTGTATACTTTTTCCCAAATGGATAATCACGTACTTTATATAATAATCCCTTCTTTCTTTCAGTGATATGAAATGCACCTTTATCATGAACTTAAGCTGCATTGTATTATTGTCTTTTTCAGGAATTTCCACCTCCAAGTGCAACTTCCATTTTGTTCCTCTTGACACCAGACTCAACTCTTCTTTGTACTCCTCCCTAAAGAAAATCCATTCTATAAAGCATTAATGATCAGTGTTTGCTTTCCTAAATATTTACTAGGAGAGAAGGAGGAGAACCAGACCGAAGTACAAAGAAATCAACAAGCCTCCAGTCTCGCTAGGGTTGAGCAGTCTCCTGAGGATTCCCATGTGCTGTTTGCCTTCCTACACAAGTCTAAGTCCTGAGGAGGTTTTCAAACGTTTGTTTAGTAGTTAAAAGTCAGTTCTTCACTTCTGTACCCCCACTCGAGCTTCCCAAAGGCCTGGATCATCAAGAAATCTGGATATCTGAGAAGAAGAAAACAGGGTCCTATGTTACCTTTATTGCATCCTGGAGAGGTCACTGGGACCTGGAGTTACACTCCCCCACCTTGACTGGGACAGCTGGGCCTTCTGACTTATAACAGGTCTTCTGCCTCACAGTATCCACTGGTAGCTTCAGGTATGACTGGAGAGACAAGGGACAACTGTTACATTTGCAAGATGAATGTCTAGACTGCACTAGAACAGATGTGAGGCAGGTGTTGGCCTATTTTATCCCCAAATGAACAATGAGTCCTTTTTCGCTGTGCTACCATCATATCAAGCCTTGCTCTTTGCAAGATACTTCTATATATGTTATCTATTTCCTCCTAAATTTTCTGTGCGATAAGTGGTGATTATCTCCAATTTACAGAAAAGATAAAATCAGAAGTTACACAACTAAAATTTAGAAATGGCAGAAATTGCTCAAAAGTTGTTTTGTTTTTTTTTTTAAGATTAGCCTGGTACAAAGTTGTTTAACTTTTTTCTTTTCTTTCTTTTTTTTTTCAGACTGGAGTGCAATGGCATGCTCACGGCCACCACAGCCTCGACCAGCTGGGCTCAAGCGATCCTTCCACCTCAGCCTTCCAAGTAGCCAGAACTACAGGCGCGCTACCACGCCTGGCTAGTTTTGATTTATTGTAGAGATGAGGTCTCACCAAGTTGCCTGGGCGGGTCTCGAACCTGCGGCTCAGGCAATCCACTCACCTCGGCCTCCCAAAGCGCTGGAATTACAAGCTGAGCCATCGAGTCCTGTCTGCTTAACTTTTTTCTATGAAATATTTATTGTTCCTCCCTGACCCATTCTACTCCCGCATTTGTCTTCCCCTATAACAAAGTCCTCAGTTCAGTATTTTCCGGGTAAGATTCTGGGGCTCTTTGCTGTCTAGTCTCCACATTCTCCAAGTTGATTTTTCAACTAGGGTTTCTTACAGGACTAAGAGTGGGGCTGGAGTTGAGCTTGAGAAGAGACAAGGTCACACCACTTGAAAGGAATGAGTATGTACTCTGAGGTTTGCAGTGTAACCTGAACTTTTTGCATTTTTAGGTAGAGAAAGGGGTCAAACAGTGCTGCTAAACATGAAGAGTTGAACAATGGCTTTGTTCTAAGATACTTTTTCTGCTGGAGAGCTGCAGAGATGAGGAGTAAAGATTTGGAGTGTGTTGGTTAGTAGAGAGCTTGGCAGATGTGAGAATTGTGTATGTCACTGAGATTTTTCCTACTCATTAGCATACAACAGTTGATGGTATTTGTTGACAATTTCTAAATCTTCATGTCACTAATTAAATGCTTTTAAACAGGATAAATGTAGTTATTTGTGTTGCCTTGTTTTGTTTATTTATTTTTCAAAGTAGTCATTTTACTTGGTGAAAGGAGATGCCAGTCTTCAAACAGATTCTAGGTGAAGCTCCAAACCACAGATATATTTTTTAATAATTAGATTTGCCAGAGATTTATCCCTTTAACTGGTCTTTGTTTTCCCAAAGAAACAGCTCTCGAATTGACTTATCTGTTTTATAATTTTGTTTTCTATTTAGTCAGTTTCCACTTTGATCTTTATTATTTTGATCTCCTTGATTTCTTTAGGGTGGATTTTGTTTAAGATCCTGTTATTAGGCCGGGTTCGGTGGCTCAGCCTGTAATCCCGGCATTTTGGGAGGCCTACACTAGTCTATTGCCTGAGCCTGCGGGTTTGAGACCAGCCCCGGAAACTTGACGAGACCTTGGCTCTACAATAAATTTAAAAAATTAGCTGGGCGTGGTAGTGCGTGCCTGTAGTTCCGACTACTTAGAAGGCTGAGGCGAAAGGATTGCTGGAGCACAGCAGGTCGAAGCTGGGGTAACTATAAGTGTGCCACTGCACTCCAGCCTGGGCGATGAAGTGAGACTCTAACTAAAAAAAAAAAGACCCTGTCATTAAGCGTTAACACATTATTATTTTTTGTTTAGTAATAAAAGCACTATTAAATTGCAACATTCCATTAGTATTTGTAAGTTGTATTTTCTAAATAATTTGCAGCAGTATTTTCATTTGGGGAAGGAGGGGGAAAATTTTTTTATCGTTTCCAACTGGTAGATATTAGAAACTAAGATGGAATCTTGATAACTAACACTTGTCAGTGATAGCTACAAGTACACCTGGGAATGTAGAAATCATCCTTATATAGCCTATACTTTTTCCTGGACACTTCGGCAGAGCAATATTATAAGAAACTCTAATCAATCTTAGAAACATGCCTTTTTAAAAATTGAGCAATGCTTTCTATATCCTTGCCATGAAGTTGCATTTTTTCCCTCTGAGTTGGAGTCTCACTCTGTTGCCCAGGTTGGAGTGCAGTGGCATGCTCACAGCCACCACAGCCTCTACCTGCTGGGCTCAGGTGATCCTTCTACCTCAGCCTTCCAAGTAGCTGGAACTACAGGCATGCGCCACCACGCCCAGCTAATTTTTTGATTTATTTTAGAGACAAGGTCTCACCATGTTGCCTAGGCTGGGCTCAGGCAATCCTCTTGCCTTGGCCTCCCAAAGTGCTGGGATTACAGACTTGAACCACTGCGCCCAACCAAGTTTCATGTTTTTAAATCCACAGCCTTATAGCATTTATCCTTTCCTCTGTTGGCGACAAATCATGAATGTGTCATTTTTGTGAGTCCTTTTCCCTTGCTAGCTGGCTCTTGGAAGACCCATGAAAGAATGCCTTTCTTTACCCAGCTACCTGAAAGAATTACAGTTGCCAAGGAAAGGTAAATAAAGAACTCAGAAATAGAAACATTGTGGCAGCACTGAACTCACTTACTATGTGCAATAACTGTAAATTTAGTTTCAAGTGACTGCTAAAGTCAGAGTATTCCTGAAATTGGTAATATGATTAAATGTTTATAAAATTATCTTAAGTGTAAACCTATACTCTATTTTACTCTTTTTATGTTATTGTCATCTTTGCTAAACTGTAAGTATTATGAGGAAAGAAATGGTCTTTTTTCCTTATCCTTGTGTCCTCTATGTATTATACATACTAGGTGCTCAGTAATAAATACTAAATAGTGAAGGAAAAAAAAGGTGAACTAGTCAAAATTTAAAAAACCTTTTTCATCAAGCAAAGGTTTAAAGACAAGTACTAATAAAGTTGTAAATCTTTAGTTCTCAATATACTACAAAAAGTCTAAGTAATAAAGCTAAGCTAAAAACCAGAAAATAAGAAACAAAGAAATCATAAGAAAAAATGCAAAGCATAAAATTAAAAGCCAGAGACCAAATTGATCTGTTATGACAATAAATGTAAGTGGGTAAGATTGTCCTATTAAAAGACCAAGACATTCAGATTAATTTTTTCAAGTTTTTATATTTATCTATTCTTTTTTTTTTTGAGTTGGAGTCTCACTCTGTTGCCCAGACTAGAGTGCAGTGGCTGCTCCCAGCCACCGCAGCCTTGACCTGCTGGGCTCCGGCGATCCTTCCGCCTCAGCCTTCCGAGTAGCCGGACTTACAGGTGTGCTACCATGCCCGGCTAATTTTTTGATTTATGGTAGAGATGAGGTCTTGCTGCCCAGGCAGGTCTCGAACCTGTGGGCTCAGGCAATCCACTCACCTCAGCCTCCCAAAGTCGTGGGATTACAGGCTGAGCCACCGAGCCCGGCTGTTTATCTATTCTTAATGTCTTTTTTTTTTGAGTTGGAGTCTCACTCTGTTGCCCAAGTTGGAATGCAGTGGCACACTCATGGCCACCCTAACATCGACCTGCTAGGTTCAAGTGATCCTTCCACCTCAGCCTTCCAAATAACCGGAACTACAGGTGTGTGCTACCACATCCGGCTAATTTTTTTTTTTTTTTGATTAATTATAGAGACAAGGTCTCACCAAGTTGCCCGGGGTTGGTCTTAAACCTGCAGGCTTAGGTAATCCACTTGCCTCAGCTTCCCAAAGTGCTGGGATTACAGGCTGAGCTGTTGAGCCCAACCTTAATATCTTATAAATACATTTTATTTATATAAATTAAGCCAGAAATTTGGCATTCAAAAATAGCTACAGTATAAAATCAGAAGTCATGAACACAAAGAGAATTGGAGGTGTTTACATTTTAAAATCTTTATGAATAACACAATCATTTAAGTTACATTAAATAAGAATAGAGAAGAAGAGACAATATGTAAGGTATGAGGATAGAAAGATGTCACAATGATGCATTTTTGGAAATGGTGTCTTCACTTCAAAGTACTTTTCAGGTGATAGCTAGCTTTAGGGCACTAGAAATTAGTAACAAAAATTAAATTACCCAAAGGTGCAGACTAAACCTTAACACAAATATAAAAGTAATTTTATGTAAGGTTGAAAACCAATTTTAAAATGCTTCCAGAATCATTTTAAAAATACTTTCACTAGTCTATTATGCAGACATCTAGTTTAAACTTAGCATTAAAAAGTGTACCCAATACTCTGCCTATTTGGAAATTCATATCAACATTAACCTATAATGTAACATTTACTGCCACAGTACCAAAAGAAGTTAACAGAAGCCAACTTTCTACTAAATTCCAGAGAAAAGTTTTAACAGCTAGTGAAATAATTTATTGCAGATCTTATTTACTATTGAGAAACTGCTGACTCACTCTGTATCCACACTCTTTCACAATCATAAAATAAATACAATAAATTCACTTTCTTTGTCTAAACAGTATGTAACACATTTAGCACTTCAGAATATTTTTCTCATTCCTTTTCCTTTTTTTCTCTCCTGCATCCCAAAACTTTAGTAAGGAGCAGTTGACAAATAAAAATTGTATATATTTATGGTGTACAGCTTGATGCTTTGATATATGTATACACTGTGAAATAATCAAGTCAATCTAATTGACATATCCATCACCTCACATACTTATTTTTTTGTGATAAGAATGTTTAAAATTTACTCTCTTAGCAATTTTAAAGTATACAATACATTATTAACTATAGTCACCATTCTGTACAGTAGATCTCTAGAACTTACTCATCTTGTCTGAGACTTCATACCCTTTAACCAATACCTCCTTTCTTTTCTTCCACTTTTTAAATAACAGAACAAATCACTTTCACAAAATTAAGACTCAAACTTTTTCAAAGTTCCACTCGATTTTCTAGAACCACATCTTGACAATAACAACAGTTCATCTCCCCAAGTCTGAAATACAGAATCTATGGAGGGGACTCACTTTCTAAAATATCATCTGAGAAAATATAATTTCTAAAAGATCATTCTGAGGCTATGAAGAAAATATCTCCCAGGAACTGCATTTAAGAAGGCAAGTTTAGAATTATATGTTATTAGTTAGAAATTGGTATTTTGAAACCTATAAAACCAACCTCTTAAAGAAAATTCCTCTTTTGTAGATAATGAATTTGTCTTTAATAACTTTAGTTCCTTTTCTGTTTCAATATAACCAAACAAAACTTAAATTCCTTCTGGTTTCTTTTTGGTGTACATTTGAGTCGGGTAACAATATTTAGAACAGAATAGTTTCCATATTTCAAGAGAAGAGAGACTTAAGGAGCATAGGTGAAAAGTATGGAGGCTTATATGCCATCCTTACTCTATACTGAAACCATCCTAGGTATTGTTCTCATTCTTCTTAGATTTGAGGCAGCTGCTATGTTAGCAGTGGGAGCATTGGACCCTGAGTACTTCCAAAGTCTTTGCTTGATACTTGGTTGAAACTAAGTCTTGGAATATTCTTCCATGCAGAAAGGAAGATACATGGATCCCAAGGATGAATGAGTGCTTCTAATGTAGTTTCTGACAGTGGAGGTAGGGCTTTTTGAAGGAGACAGTCTTCCTTGATAGCATGATGAAACTTCCTTTTTCTATTTTTCTCCTCTGCATTTTTTTCTGACAGCAAAATATGACTGTGACAATGTGGATGAACCTGGAGGACGTTATGCTAAGTGAAGTAAACCAGACACAGAAAGTATTGCATAATCTCTTTACACAGACTCTAAAAAAAGTTGAATTCACAGAAAGAGTTAAAAAATGGTCACCAGAGATGGAGGGAAAAGTGGGAGGTGGGAGAAATGGGGAAATGTTGGTCAAAGGGCACAAACTTGGTGACTATAGTTAATAATGGACTGTATTCTTTTTTTTTTTTGAGTTGGAGTCTCACTCTGTCGCCCAGACTGTAGTGCAGTGGCTGCTCCCGGCCACCGCAGCCTTGACCTGCTGGGCTCCGGCGATCCTTCCGCCTCAGCCTTCCAATAGCTGGAACTACAGGCACGTGCTACCACACCCGGCTAATTTTTGCTTTATTGTAGAGATGAGGTCTCGCCAAGTTGCCCAGGCGGGTCTCGAACCCGCGGGTTCAGGCAATCCACTCACCTCAGCCTCCCAAAGGTGCGGGATTACAGGATGAGCCACCGAGCCTGGCTGTATTCTTGAAATGTACTAAGAGAGCTGGTCTTAAGTACTCTTACCACACACATACACACATTAAAGGTAACTGTGAAACAATAGCTATGTTAATCTACTTGATTGTGGTAGTTATTTCACAATGTAAATATATATGAAAATGTATTGCACACCTTGAATATACACAATTTTATTTATAAATTGTATTTCAATAAAGCTGGAAAATATGATAAAACCAATGAACACTGCAGCAAGCAAAGTTCCTATAATAGCTCCCACAACTGCTCCAGCTCTATTGAAAGGAAAAATAACATCGAGTCACAGCAGATGCTGATCAGAGATCATTCTGTTTTTGACTGAACAGTTGTATATCTGTCCCAGAGCATTCAGTAGTGGCTTTTTTTTTCTTTTGATATGACAGGTGAAGTATTTTCTGCTAATCATGAGGTAGGCATTTTCTGTGAGCTTGACAATGTTCCCCTTCACATGGTAATGCAAGTGAACCTTCTTTTGGTTGACATTTTAGTTTAAACTTTAGTTTAAACTTTCTTCTGATCCATCAATGCAACGTCTTGTACCTAAAGGCATAACAAGAACTGTCAGCTGCATCTTCTTAATTCCAACACTAGGAGCTTTTGTCACTTTGCACTGATACATGCCAACATTTGATAACTGTAAATTTGTTACATTCATTGATGCGTCACCAGATCTCAGATCACTTTTAAAATATACTCTTCCCTTTAGATCTTTATAGTAATCATAAATTTGTCTCCAGAATATAAAATAAATCTCTTGATTCACTTTCTGATTACTAGCTGGTGATATCAGCCAATCAATGCCCTGCAGTCCTTGGTCTTCTGGACTAAGGATGAATTGGCATGGCATATAGGCAGTTTCACCTATAGGTTTTTCCATCACCTGTTCAGAAGTAGTTAGACTTCTGGTGAAATCTGTGACTTGGCACAGGAGCACAAAACAAAGCAGAAGCACTATGGTGGTAGCTTGGCAGTGGGTGGTGGCTTCAGGTAAGCAGCTTTGGCTTGGGGTCTCAGTGTCTACTCCCCTCCAGACTGGCACATGTTCACCTACTCTTCCTCCTCTCACCTAGCTTGGCGGGTGAAGCTGCAATACTTTTGGTTCATGCTGGCAACTGGATGCTGCCGTGGACTGATCCTGGGTACCCTCTGGGTTGGGAGCTCGCTGGCTACAGCACGTTGCGTAGGGATGCAGGGACTGTCATCCTTGACCAGCCTGAGTCCACTCTGGACCATTTTTATTATTTATTTATTTATTTTTAATTTTTATTTATTTTTAATTTTTATTTTTGCAGTATTTATTGAGAGGACAGAAAATCTCCCACAGTGGGAGGGAACCCGAAGGGGTTGCCCTGAACCATTCTAAAAAATCAAAATATATACTGTTGGAAAGAGACATAGCTAAACACTTCTATATGAAATTTAAAAAACAGAAGAGAGAACACAAAATAATAGTACAAGTAATAATAAAACAGGGAAGGCAATATCAAATTTTAAAGTATAATTTAAGACAAAAAGGGTCAATTAGGGCAAAGGAAATTAACATCCATGAAAACTACACCCCATAAATACAATTAGAAACGTTATCTGCTGAATAACACTATCCAAATATATAAAGTAAAAATTTTTATAATTATAGGAAAGGTTGACAGAACCACAATTATGATGAGAGGCTTAATACACTACTTTTAATTTATGGCAGATAAAACAAGAAAAAAAAGGAAGATTCATTTATTCAACAATATTTATTGAGCATATACTATGTACAGGAACTGTTCTTGGCACTAGATGTATACCTGTGTGCAGAACAAACATGGACTTTGCCCTTTTAGAATTTCCACTCTGAGGGAATAAAAGACATCAAACAAAAAAAAAAATTACAAAGGTAATGGATTTATGAGAGTAATGATTATTACAAGAGAGAAGTACAGAGTGACATGGGAGCAGCAGGACTATGTAACTTAGTCTTGGAGACAAGGAAAGTTTATTTACATGATGGAGTTTTATTTTTTATTTATTTTTTGAGTCACTCTGTTGCCCAAACTGGAGTGCAGTGGCACAATCACAGCTCACCAAAGTCCTGGGCTTAAGGAATCCTTCCACCTCAGCCCCCTGAGTAGCTGGGACTACAGGCATGTGCCATGATGCCCAGCTTATTTATTGATTTTTTTTGTGGAGATGAGGTCTTCTATGTATCCTCTCACCTAGGCCTCCAAAAGTGCTAGGATTACAAGAGTTAGGCACCATGCCCTGCTTAGTTTTTTTTTTTTTTTTTAATGAAGAGAGAGATACATATATGTGTTCAATTTACCTTGTTTAATTGGAATCCCTTGCCTATGGAATATTAATAACTCCAATTATTTGGCCAGAAAAGAATGGTCATACATTCCCCTAAACAAAAATCTTGTAGGCCATATTGTCTGACAGCAGTGAAAAAGAAGAGATGAAAAAAAAGTGGTACATATACACAATGGAATATTATAGGCTGCCATAAAGGACAAATATATGGACTTTGCAACAACTTCGATGGATTTAGAGTCGATCATACTCAGTGATTTATCAGAGAAACAAAGAACTGAGTTCCATATGTTCTCACTCATAAACTGACCTTGAACAATTATAATGCTATAAGAAAGTAGTGGAAAACTGTTGTGGGGAATGGGACTGGCAGTTGAGGGAAACTGCTAGGGGAGGGAGGGGCACACCTCATCAACAAGGGTACCTGCGTGGTCAATGTTTATATACCTAATCCTGAATTGTATCCCACATCTTTATAATAAATAATAATAATAATAAAAGAAAATAGAGATATGACACACCAGGGGTTTTGACGCTCAGGCTTAACAGGCCTCAGCTCTGGTCTGAAAATAAAGCACTGTGGGTTTTGTGTGAATCAGGGGCTTCTTTCTCTCACAGTCATTTGGTATCAAAAGCTGTCAAGTGGAAACTGTCAGATGTGGGGGACGGTTGGTGGCAATGAAAAAGCAGGCCTGAGCTAGATAGCCCTTCCTTTGTGGTCTTGTGACAGTCAGCTGCCTGAACTGGGGACCTAGGCAACCCAAAGCTGTGATTACTCTTCTTGCTAAACATGAGACCTCCAGGGCTTACTAAAAAGCCTTAGGAGGTCTGAGACCTAGACAGAGAGGAGGTAGGGACCCAGTATAGAAAATGGCTGGAGGAAGGAGGGAGAAAAGATATGTGATGACCATGGAGAGTTTGCCTCTCTTGTGGCTGAGGGTTGAGAGGCCTGTTTAGAAACCTTCAGGAACATTCATGCAGGTCTAACCTCAAAATGGCTTTCACAACCTTCAGGATGCTTGAGAGACAGGAGAAAGCAGGAGGTGGGAGGGCAGAGTCAGAGGAGGAGATGTGACATCAAAAGCAGAAGTTAGAGTGATGCAGCCATGAGCCCAAGAATGTAGGCTGCTGGAAATGGCAATTTTCTCCCCCCAGAGCCTCCGGAAGCAATACAACTCTGCCTATTCCTTGATTTCAGCCTGTGAGACCCATTGTGGCTTCTGACCTCCACGACTGTAAAATAATACACTTGTGTTGTTTAAGCCATGAGGTTTGTGATATTTTGTTACAGTACCAATAGGAAACTAATACACCTAGCAATTGAACTCCTAGGTATCTACCTAGGAGAAACAAAAACTTGTATCTACACAAAAACTTACACATGAATGTTCATAGCAGCACTATGTATAATAGCCAAAAAGAGGAAACAACTCATCAACTACTGAAGGGATTAAAAAATGATATATACATACCGCAAAATACTACCTTTCTTTTTTTAAATTTTTTTTTATTTTAAAAGTGTGGGGTACAAATGAGGGTTAGGTACATATGTGGCCACCGTACCGGTAAATTGTGGTACTCTTATTGATGTTATGTGCTACCCTTCCCCTGGCAGTGTACCACTATTGCCAATCCTTTTCTTATAGTATTATGATATGAAATTCATTCATGCTCGTTGAATTCATTCATGCTCGTTGAATACCTAGTATTACAAAGAGAGAAGGGGGGAAAAGCAAAGCATAAAGCAAATTGGGGGTGGAGTGAGATGCCTGTTGTTGCTTGGGCAAGGTATGATGGTGATATCCTAGCTTTTACTTAAAATAAAACATTAAATGGAGATTATTGAAAATGAGTCTCGTTTAAAAAAAAAGTTGTGGTGAATCACAATACTGTAGTGGACTTCTGTCTTTGGTTAAAGCTCAAAGAAATTGAGAAAATCAGAATAATTTGTGTGTTTGTACACATGCACATGCGTGCCCACCTGTACTCATCAAAAAGAAAATGAACAGCCGGGCTCAGTGGCTCAGCCTGTAATCCCACGCTTTGGAGCCTGAGGTGAGTGGATTGCCTGAGCCCGCGGGTTCGAGACCCGCCTGGGCAACTTGGTGAGACTTCATCTCTACAATAAAATCAGAAAAAATTAGCCGGGCGTGGTAGCGCGTGCCTGTAGTTCCAGCTACTTGGAAGGCTGAGGCAAAAGGATCGCCAGAGCCCAGCAGGTCGAGGCTGCGGTGGCCGGGAGCGGCCACTGCATTCCAGTCTGGGCGACAGAGTGAGACTCCAACTCAAAAAAACCCAAAACAAACAAACAAACAAAAAAAGAAAATGAACAACAATACATGACCTTAGCAGAAACAATACGTTTTTGATCAAAGGTTCTCTTTGATGTGTACTGAATATCTTCTAGCGAGGGTATAGAAACTTGGAGATTAGTTATTGTTTTACAGTCTTCATACTTCAAAGGTGACCCTGGGCTTGAAAATCATAAATCCCAAGTTCAAGATGTAAAGAAAATTATTTGTGTAGTAGACGGAGTAATGTCAGAAAGTGTCTACAAGAAGCTATTCTACAAGAGATTGTAAAGAGACTTAATTTCCCAACAGCTGACCCTCCTTTCATAGTTTTTCTGTGCCTTTCCAAGGAGGAGAGGATCTGTGCATGCCACATATATGTTGTATGTCAGTGGGCAGTAAATAAACCTGTTTGAGTCATGAGTGTCTGTGAACAGGAAGCGTAGGGGGTCAAAAAGAGTCTTGAAGCTGTGAAACCCGGTGGCCAGATGCTGAGTAGAAACAGAAGCCCCAGTCCTTCTCTCAAAGCACCCCAGCTGTTACCGTGATGCTCCCTGCCCAACATGGAGCTGCCCAGAAGTTGCACCTGGTCCCCTGTCCCTGCATGCCCACCCTGACCGGGCCTGCTGCCCTGTGAGGGCCTGGAATTAGTTCACAGGATGGGCTCTACTTTGTGGGCCAGAGGAAAGCTCAGGACAGGAAACTGATGTCCGCAATGTCTTTTCAAACTGGATATGGCTGCTGTTGGTAGATGTCTCAGCTGTTGTTCTAGCATGGGTTTCCAAGGAACAGAAGGTGGAGGGGTCTAACATGCCATCACCTGGCTTGTGTCCTCTTCCTTGGCTGATTCTTCATGAAAGCTGAGGGATTCCAACTCCCTACCCAGAACAGTAAGTGCTAGCTGACAATATAGGAAGGTGTGGCCTCAAATATGAGGTTAGTGGAGCTGTTAAAGACAGATTCTGAGGGTAAAGGGTGCTCTGTTTTCACACAGAACTTCATGGGGGTGGGGTTATTATGACATAGCCTTTCTCTTTTTTTGTTGGTGGTATGATCTTTCTATCATGCTCAGCATTCTCAGGGACGCCGTTACTCCCTCTTGGATAGTGAGAGACTCATTCCTAGTAGGCATATTAATAGTTTTACAACCTCTTTTTTTTCTTTTCCCTCTTTTTTTAAAATTAAAAAAAATTTTTTTATAAAGATGGGGTCTCATTTGTTGCCCAGGCTGGTCTTGAACTTCTGACCTCAATCAATGCTCCCACTTTGGCCTCCCCAAGTGCTGGGATTACAGACACGTACCACCACGTCTGGCCCACAGCCACATTTTTAAGCTAATAATACAGGGTTCTTAAACCTTCTCAACCAGGCTTTCCTTGCTCTGACTTTTCTTCCAGTGTGCAAGGGCTCCTGTACTCTAGCCTGGATCTACACAGCAATCAGACTCATAGGCCTTCCCTCAGCTATGGATGGAGTATGTGTGCCTTAGCTCCATTCAGCTTGCCTCTCTGGTCTACCCTTAGATGGTTTCTTCATAACCAACCAAGTCACCAACTCAGCCTATACTTCTCAGCTGTCATAAGAAAGTGGATTGTTCTCACTAGCAAGAGGGAGAGATTGGACACTGCCAGGGAAGGGAAGGAGGGAGGAGGGAGCATGTAGCATCACAAAGCGTACCTAGTCCTAAACTGGGGAAGTGAGGGCCAGTGGGAGGTCCAAACTTCACCTGCATGAAACCTACTTGTGTAACTAATCCTACCTTGTATACCACATACCTATAATGAAAAGAAAATGAATTGTTCTCCCTGAATACAGCTTCCCATCTCTACTACAGTTAAATCCTAAGTATACGAATAACCAAGATGTTTCAATAATTAATATTCAATGCCAGGCACTGTGGCTCACGCCTGCAATCCCAGTGCTTTGGGAGGCCAAGGCGGGTGAATTGCTTGAGCCCAGGAGTTTGAGACCAGCCTGGGCAACACAGAAAAACATTGTTTCTACAAAAATAAAAATTAAAAAATAAAAAAAAATTAGCTGGGTATGATGGCACATATTTGTAGTCCCAGCTACTCGGGATGCTGAGGTGGAAGGATTGCTGAGCCCAGGAGATCCGGACTTCTGTGAGCTGTAATCGTCGTGATCATGTCACTGCACCCCAGCCTAGGTGACAGAGACCCCACTCAAAAAAAAAATTAATATTTATACCTAACATTTATCGAACTCTTACTGAGTGTCAAGCCCTGCTGTAAGCACTCTAAAGAGTGACTCATTTCACCCTAACAGCACAGACACAGCTGTGTTTCATTGATTCTAAGACTTAAATTATTTTGCATAGTTTAACATCTTTGAAACTCTATTCCATCATATTATAAGTAGAGCATTGAGTTTAATGGACAGCATGTTTTTCTTTCTCAGTGGTACATACAATAATGCTGTATTTTATGTTGATGGTGTCTTAAATAAGATGAAATAGGGTATTGGAAATAAGCTGAATCTCTCAGAGTGTTACCTTTGAGAATCCCAGTATGGGACCCACTAAATGAGAGAAGCTGTGATGTTCCTTTGTGGAATTCTTTTGTATGTTAATGTCTCAGCAGGAATAAACACTCACTCTAATGTTCTTTCCCTGCTTTGTTCTTTCCATGAAGAAAATTGAGGATGTCCTTTGGCGAAGGACCAAACTTTAGCAAACCTCATTTTGCAGTTAATAGCTGCCAGGCAGATAGGGCAGTTACCTTCACAGATCATGCAACAGAAAAAGAAAGAGAGGATCTTCAAGCAGGATTTATTTCATGTCATGGGTCCTTCTTCTGGCAATCTTTTAAAGGCTCTCTCTCATAAAATCATGTTGGTGGCCAGACTTGGTGGCTCAGTCTGTAATCCCAGCACTTTGGGAGGCCGAGGCGAGTGGATTGCCTGAGCCCACGGGTTCAAGACCAACCTGGGTAACTTGGCGAGACCTCATCTCTTCAATAAATCAAAAATTAGCTGGGCGAGGTAATGCACGCCTGTAGTTCCAGCTACCGGGAAGGCTGAGGCAGAAGGATCACCTGAGCCCAGCAGGTTGACACTGAGGTGGCCGTGAGCGTGCGTGCCACTGCACTCCAGCCTGGGTGATGGTGTGAGACTCCAACTCAAAAAAACCAAAAAACAAAAAAATCATGTTGGCAATTATAAGTTAAATCTCTCCTAATGGAACAGAGATGTAAATTAAAGATTGGGCTTTCTATCAAAAATTATTTTAGCATGTAAATCGTGCTTGTCTGAATCTGACTTTGTATCTACTCGTGTTTGGGGATTCATAAACGTTGACTGTGTTTTCCCAGAACTGCTTCCATGGGGCAGTGGCAGGATGAGGCTTGGCGGGGCTCCAGGTGATTTGCAGCAACAGGACAACCAAAAGTGCCGAACAATGCTTGCATGACTGTCATGGGCTGCAGTCTCAGATGACAGGGACCACAGGCAGTACAGATTGGATCTGAGCCTGCAGGACCAAGTCTTGGTAGAGGAGGATGCTGAATCTAAGGTTGTCTTTTGTGGAGTATGAGGATTCTTAATTGGAAGTTAGCTCATCCACAGCCCAAGGTCCTCCAACTCCCTGCTACCTGCTGAAGAGCCATGACCCCTAGCAAGGAGCGAACCACTGCTATCCCCTGCCTGAACCTGCAGCTTAAGATAGTGACTGTCTCATGCTGGTCAAGGCCACTGAATATGCAGATTGCTGTTCTGCAAGTGAAGGAACCTTGGAGGAGTGGCCTGTCTGGTCAGAGTAGAAGCACAAGGAGGACCCCAAAAAAACCAGAATTATCTTTTTGAAGGGCAGGCCCCTTGTAGAACAAACTTCCCCATGCTAGATAAGGGCCCTAGGAACCCATCAGTATCAGTGTACCCAGCTAGCATTGTTGTGAAAGGCTGCTTTTGGCTTCAGTGAATTTTTTTTTTTTGGAGAGTCATTGTGTTTGCCCACTTCATGATGAGTGATTTACCAGCACACCTGCCCACACCGTGCTAAGTGTTCAGCAGTTTTTGACCAAAATTGGCATGACTCCCACACCCCACCCTCCCTATTCACCTATTCTCGTCCTGAGCAACTATTTTTTTTTTCTCCCCAGATGAAAAAGTCCTCAAAGGGAAACATGTTGCTGATGTGGAAGAGGCAAAACAAACAAAAAAATGGCAAAAACACTAAAAGGGATCAAAATCGACGAGTTAAAAAGCTGTTTTGAGAAGTGGAAAGAGTGTCACAACAGGTGTATTGCATCAAACGGAGAGTACTTTGAATGTGACTGAAGTTTAAACGTGTAAGAATAAATACACAATATTTTATAAACAAATTCTGGGGGTTTTGGGGGGGTTCTCCCTCATACTCTTCTCTCATCTTACCTGCTAAATGTGAAATGGAGAAGGGAATGCATACTACCCATCTGCAGGCTGGTAGCACATCCATCCTGGAAAAAATTTCCCTGGGAGGAGTAGAGCTGTGTCTGAGGGTTTTAATGGAGTGGGTGGGTGATTTCTTTTGTTTAGAGGGAGTCAGATTAACTCAGACTCTGGAACCAGGCTTCCTGGACTCAGAGTCTGGGTCTGCTCCTAGCTAGTTGTGTGACCTTGAGCAAGGTACTTAATCTCTCTATAAAATTGATGATAATAATAATGCCTACCTCAAAAGATTTATATAAAATTAAATCATGAATACAAGTAAAATTTAACTAATTACTAATATAAGTAAAATAAATCTTCCCACAAAAGACACACAAAAAATGAGTTTGCTGTTACCATCAGTGCCCTTAGCTGCAGTTGCATCACTGTCACTCGAAGGTCATATTAGACTCAGGGGCATATGGTACCACTTAATGGTGGGCACTGTATCCTGGAATTGAGGAACCCAGCACTGATATGACCCTTGCTCTCACCCTCACTGAAGCAAGAAGAATTTGTAATTGCTGGAGAAGCAATCACCCACATTCCAGGAAAGGGCAGGCTGAGGCCAGGCCACAGAAATATCCAGCACACCCAAGCTGTCATGTCAAGCATGAGCAGGAGCTTGATGTAAGGAGGGACTCCAAGACCTCCCAGGATAAATATCTGTCCTTGGCTTTTGGAGAGTAGTATGCATTTATTCCAGACCGTGCACTCTGGAGCCAGCCAGAGAAAGAGTTGGCTTCGGTGTGAGGAAAGACAGAACCAATACTTGAATCTTGTATGGAGGAGCCCAAACACCAAGTTCATGGGGTCAAGAATAATTGGAACCAGACATAAAGTCAAGAGTGTGAAGATGAGATCAGAGGCAAGACAGGAGCAATCAGGCTTGCCTGGAAGCAGAAAGGAGTATTTTTTTTTTTTTGAGTTGGAGTCTATTGCCCAGGCTGGAGTGCAGTGGCACACGCACGGCCTCTCCAGCGTCAACCTGCTAGACTCAGGTGATACTTCTGTCTCAGTCTTCCAAGTAGCTGAGACTACAGGCAAACTCCACCATGCCCAGCTAATTTTTTGATTTATTGTAGAGATGAGGTCTCACCAATTTGCCCGCTGGTCTTGAACCCGTGGGATCAGGCAATCCTCTCATCTTGGCCTCCCAAAGTTCTGGGATTATAGGCGTGAGCCACTATGCCCAGCCAGAAGGAACATTTTATGAGAGAACTGCAGGGTAGGAAGAGAGCACTTAAGGCCACCAAGCCTATCTCCTCTGCCATCCTTCCTCCCTCTGTGTGATGGTGGTGAATGCTCATGGTTTATTGGGCTCACATCAATTGATTCTCTCTGGGGGAAGCTTTTTTATAGCCTAAGGAAGCCTGGGTAAGTGCTGTTTCTCCTCTTCATCCACTGCACCCTGCAAAGGTTGCTCTGAGATGTTTTGTGGTTTCAGCAGTCAGTGGCTCCCATCTCAGTGGATTCAGTCAACATATACTTCCTCTTTCTGCTGTGTAACCCCCTCCTCCTGGCACTCCCGTGCTTCTACCTACAAAAAGAGGAGAAGACAACACTCTTTTCCAAGCATTCAACATTCCCTCCAAATACTGCATGCTTTAGAGTCAATGTGGCAGGTATTCTTCCCGCCACACATATTTATTTTTCTCTCTCATCTTCATCCTAAGAAAGCAGGTAAAACTTTGGGTTTTCTTGGCTTAAGATTGGGGTGTCTTTGGTGTTATAGAGCCAAAGGTGGAGGATGCAGAAATTCTTCCCCAGAACTTTTGAAGCCTAACCTCACAAGCTGGGTCACCTCAAGAGAGAGATTTTTGAGTTTTGAGCGTACCTGGGGAGGATATTCAGCTCTCTGGGTGGAGAAAATGGCCTCAGGGTGTTGCTAGGTGGCCTGCATTGCTGTAAGAGGCATCCCTGAGCCCTCTGGGGCAGCAGTACGAGAAAGACAAACAGTGGGGACTGGAATCAGACTTTGTGAAGCCAAAGAATTAACCTCCTGGATTGATTTGTTCCTTCCCTGGCAGACTTGTGCCCAGCAACCCTAGGATTTTTGTAGGATCCTCTGTGTGGATGTGTGAGTGTGTGATAGGCAGATGTCAAGATGAGAAAGAACATCTGAGCTGTGACTGAGACTGAATATTCTGCTCACCAAGTGGGTGAGGTCCCTGTACCAATTTCTCTTATTTGTAGAAATAAACACCTGTGGCATTTTTTTACACCTGAGTATAGCGCAGTAAAAACATCATTTATGCTGGTTTCCCAAAACTGCCTATGTTCAGTTGTTCAGAAGGGAGAACTTCACAGTCTAACTTGCACAGCCTGATAGAAGGTTCCCACTGACCCCAAGTAACGCCCCTATCACCTGTCTGTGTCTGGCATTTTTGTCATTAACGTTATTCCTGTGCTTGAGGTATTTCCTTAGTAAGAGGAAACCTTTAGCACCCATTGCTTGCCTGGCACAGCAGCCTGCAAGAAGCTAGGCCGGGAGCAGTAATAATTGGGGATCTTTGCTCTTTGTGGTTTCTTCTCTGTGTTTGGTAAAACAGCCACACCAGGGCCACTTTTCCCACATGTTGTTTTCTCTTTGGGTTAACTGCCACTCAAGGCTCATGGTGTGTGCAGCCTCCTTCCTGGGGCCTCTCTCCCCTGCCATCCCAGAATCCTCTGCCATCACGGGAACAGCTCCTGGCCACTGCTGATCAGCAGCAGCAACAGGTGACACAAGCACAGCGGGTTCCCAAAGTCCCACAGGCTCCCCTTGTCCTCCTGGCCTCTATCCTCCATATTAGGGGGACAAGGAGTTATTCCCAAGTTTCCTCTTCATAATTTTTTTTTTTTTTGAGTTGGAGTCTCACTCTGTTACCCAGACTGGAGTGCAGTGGCCGCTCCCGGCCACCACAGCCTCGACCTGCTGGGCTCCGGCGATCCTTCCGCCTCAGCCTTCCAGTAGCCGGAATTACAGGCATGCGCTACCACGCCCGGCTGATTTTTTGATTTATTGTAGAGATGAGGTCTCGCTGCCCAGGCGGGTCTCGAACCCGCGGGCTCAGGCAATCCACTCACCTCAGCCTCCCAAAGGCGCGGGATTACAGGCTGAGCCACCGAGCCCAGCTTCCTCTTCATAATTTTTTGGTTAGAAGACCCTTGTTTCAGGAAGTGGAATTTTGAATTGCCTACCGGAAACTTCCCTCCATTCGTCTTTGCTGTAATTCCCGATTTCTCTCTTTCTCTCGCTCTCCACATTCAGTCCCTCAGCAAGGCCTGTCAGTTCTGTCTTCATAAGGCATCTCAAGCCACAATGGACATAATTTACTTTTGTAAACAGAAGAAATAAACCTGTATGTACGTGCATGAGGGAAGCTTGTCAGCTAAAGAACATAAAAAGTAGAGGTTAAGCCGGGCTCTGTGGCTCAGCCTGTAATCCCGCACCTATAGTTCTGGCTACTTGGAAGGCTGAGTTGGAAGGATCGCCCGAGCCCAGCAGGTCGAGGCTGCAGTGGCCAGAAGCGGCCCATAGACTGGAGAGCAGAGTTCAGACAGATGGTATCAATCTGAGGTGACCTCTGATTTCCCCGGAGGCAGCGTGGCTCAGGTAGTGCAGAACCGAGGCTGGTCAGAGGACAGGAGACTGGTGGATGGGGAGGGCTTGTTCCTTGGTCTGTATCTAAGTAACTGGTCTTCTTCAGGTCAGAGACCTTTTTAGTCAAGGCCCAAGATGGGGATTTTCCAGGGGAAGAAGGTGTGAGCAGGGGAGACGCAGAGTGAGGGAGAGAAGCTCATTACCTTCACCAGACCACGAGTCCCTGGAAGCTGGGACAGAGGCAGGGCTCCTTTGAGAATCCAGTGAAAAGAGTTTTCTTTCTGACCTGAAGGGCTGGGATAATTCTGAGAGCATGAGTAGGTGCCTTAGTATTGCAAGTGTCAGATGTCAGGTTCTAACTGGGATCGACCTATTCCCCGTCAGCTGGGAATTGGTTGGGGGGGTGGACCAGACAGCTGCTTCAAGTTCTACACAGATGTTAAGTTCCCTTCCCTAGAGAGGGCTCACTAGTAGTTAGACCCAAAAGGAAACCCTTGTATAGACCTCCCTCCTTCATCAACCTCTCTGCTTTATGAGAAGATGTGACAATTGTGGAAAAGGGGTGGGACTCATGTCTTGGGTTCAAATTCCAGCTCTACCATTTATTGGCTGAGTCACCTCGGACAAATTACCTAGCCTTTCTAGGTCTTTTTTTTTTTTTTTGAAGATGAAAGAAATAATATTGCATGCCTTGTAGAATTTTCAGGAACGTCAAATGAAGCTCATTAATGAAGACAAAGTGCCTGGTACACTGCCTAGTTGAATAAAGCAAATGCTCAATACATTTTAGCCGTGATTTTCACCTCCAGGGGGACATGGGTTTGGCAGAACATCCACTGCGTCTTGGTCTGAGACCACCCTGTATTATGAGTGGGAAGCAGCCCAAGGTGGTGCCATGACGCATACAACAGGAGTGACCTTTCCTATTTCCCCCATCCCAATGATGACATCATCATGGTGGTAGGGAATGTGTCTTCAGAATGTGGCAGGGAGACAGAAAGAGCAGCACCCTCACAGGCCCAGAGCTGTGCCCCTGTCTCAGCCTTCGAGGTGCCCCAGATCTCTTGTGCCCCAGAAATGAGGAAATACAGATTTCCAGAAAAAGCATAGGGAGCGTCAACCTCAGAAGGTTGACAGAGGTTGGTAAGAATGAACTTTTGCCCAAAGTTAGGAAGAAAGTGAAGTAGCCATTTGTTTTCCAGCACTTCTCAAAGAGAATTCATGGGTCATTTTCATGGGACAAATGGACTGGGGATGGGTAACAGATACACATCTGAGCTCACACTGCTGGGATTGTTCAGAAGGGAAGAAAAACATCTCTAACTGTTTTGGATGTGGTAGGCCCGAGCCTCCTGAACGTCCCATCTGGCAGAGAAAACAGGCAAGAAGAGAAATTGAACAGAGAAGGGGGAGAGAAAGTTCGCACAGTGTGGCAGGGGAGGCTGTTGGTTTTTTGCCACTAGCGCTCATAACCAGCTTGCATTTATGAGGCGTCTGACTTTTGACAACCTTAGCGCAGGCCACATCTCCCACTTGCTCATAAATGGGGTAAGGGCCATGCCTAAAGCCAGCACCACGTCAGAGGCAGGAGCCGGGGAACAGGCCTTTCGGCAGTGGTGTCTACAGAAGGCCTTTCTCCTGCTCAGCCCCTCCATGTCTCAGGACACAGTGTAAGTGGTGACTTCTCAGTCTCCAGCTGGCTCCATGCTCCTGGTTCTTCCTACGCTGCAGGTGTCTTTTCTCCCTGCCTCTCAGCCTCCATCACAAGTTGTCACCACTTGCTCTATTGTCCTGGGGCAACTCTCCCTACTCAGAGCCTGCCTGCAGGGCACAGAAAAGCTCTCCAGCTTCCTCCTTCAGAAAATCAGGGCACAGACCTTCTTCCCCTTACTAATTTCATTGCTTCTCACTAAAGAGAAGTAGGAAGAATCACAAAACCAACACATCTGGGAGAGTTCCAAAACCTGGGTCGTTTTTACCACTCTAGTTCCCGATCCACATTCATTCATCCCTTCATTCATTTGTTCATTCATTCATTTACCCATCCAATGAGAACTTATTGAGCACCTGCTTTGTACATGGCAGTGTTACAGGCACTGAGGATGCAACTTGCACGAGACAGGGACAGACACGATCCCTGCTCTTATGCAGTTCCCAACTCTCTAGAGACAATCATGGCAGCCTGTTGACTTGTGCTTTCTGAAGTCCAGATCCCACGATGGAACTAGAGGCACTGTCTACAAGATTCCACATTTGGCCGGGCTCAGTGGCTCAGCCTGTAATCCCAGCACTTTGGGAGGCCGAGGCGAGTGGATCACCTGAGCCCACGGGTTCGAGATCCACCCGGGCAACTTGGCGAGACCTTGTCTCTACAATAAATCAAAAATTAGCTGGGTGTGGTAGTGAGCACCTGTAGTTCCGGCTACTTGGAAGGCTGAGGCGGAAGAATCGCCCGAGCCTAGCAGGTCGAGGCTGCAGTGGCCAGGAGCGTGCCACTGTACTCCAGTCTGGATGACAGAATGAGAATCCAGCTCAAAAAAAAAAAAAAAAATCCCACATTTTAGGCCAAAAGTAGGGCCAGGTAGTCTGAGCTGATGACCTGGAGCAGTCAGAAGCACTGCAGCCAGGGCTGGATGTGCTAGACCTGATAGAGTAGGGAAGCCAGAAGTCAGGCGTAGTGTCATAAGTACATAGTGAGCTCAGGACTGTAGACAAATGGGCCCAGGCATTAGGAAGAGGTCCGGAGGCAGAGTGCAGGGGAAGTAGCCACCAGTGGGTCAGGATTAGATAAAGAAAAGTATTTGGGAATCCCTCTTGCTTGGAGATGGTTGAGTGGCAGGAAATCAAAGGTTAATGATGGTAATAACAATAACAATAATGTTTGTCATCAAGTGTGTACAGAATGCTTACTGTGTTACTTTGGTCCCTACTTTGCCTGGTGTGAGATCAAGTACACTTATTTATGTATGTGGTCTCACATGAAATAGTAAAGGGCTGACAGACATCTGCTCTTAAACATAGAAAAGAATTCGCCAAACCTCCCCTTTCTAGACCCCCAGCCAAAAATTAACACCAGAATGAGTCACCCCACCCCCACTTGAAGCTCTTTTTAGCATTTAAGTCCTGCAGCAGATATGAAATGGAGGCAAATTAACAGTCTCTTCACCCCAAAGTGCACAATTTTTCAATCTCTGAGCAACTAACCTCTTTACTGAACATTTGTACGTTCCAGGAGTGATCCTCTTTTCCAAAGGACATGATTTGACTGCCTCAGGCCATGCAGGTAGCATAAATGATTGTGGATAAAGAAAAACTGTCCCTAGTCTTCGGAGCAAGAGAAAATTCATGGGGACTGTGACCATCAGGAGGGCACTTATCCTTCCAAGCATGAAATCCAATTGCCAGATCTTCTGATTTTTTATTTTTTTAATTTATTTTTTATTTTAAAGATGCAAGGTACAGTTCAGTGTTAGATACATATGTGGTCATCGTACAGGTAAAGTTTGGGCCTCCCGTTGGTCCCCACTTTGCCTGGTTTGAGATCGAGTACACTTATTGATGTTGTGTGCCCCACCCCTCCCTGGCAGTGTCCCACTACTGCCAATCCCTTTTTTGTAGTATTAAGTTAAATGTTCAGGTCTGCTTATAAGTGAGTACATGTGGTACTCAGATCTTTGTTTTTGTGATAGATCACTGAGTCTGATAGACTCTAAATCCATTCAAGTTGCTGCAAGTCCATAATTCTGGGTTTTTTCATGACTGTGCAATATTCCATTGTGTATATGTACCATATTTTCATTATCCAGTTCACTATATTGATGGGCAGCACGGTTGGTTGCATGTTTTTGCTATTGTGAATAGTGTTGCAATAAACATGCGTGTGCAGGTATCTTTTTTGTAGAATGATTTGAGTTCCTCTGGGTATATTCCCAAAAGGGGGATTGCTGGGTCATATGAAAGGTTGATTTTTAGATTTTTTGGGAATCGCCACACTATTTTCCACTAATTTACACTCCCACCAACAATGTAAAAGTGGTTCCTTTTCTCTACATCCTCACCAGCATCTGTCATTTTTTGAGTTACTCATGATGACCATCCTCACTGGAGTTAGGTGGTATCTCAGTGTGGTTTTGATTTGCATTTCTTTTATGATTAGTGAGGCTGAGTTTTTTTTTCATGTATCTGTTGGCTGCTCAAATATCTTCTTCTAAAAATTGTCTATTCATATCTTTTGCCCACTTTTTAATAGGATTGTTTGTTTTTTTCCTTTCAGCACATATGAGTTTCTTGTAGATCCTGGATGTTAGGCCTTTGTCAGATATACAGTTGGCAAATATTTTTTCCCATTTGGTGGGTTGTCTCCTCACTCTCTTGATGGTTTCGTTTGCTTTGCAGAAGCTTTTCAGTTTGATGAGGTCCCACTTGTCTATCTTATCTTTTATGGCATTCACTTTTGGAGAATTGATCAAGAGTTGGTTGGTTGCCTACTCCAATGTGCCGAAGACTGTTTCTGATGTTTTCTTCTAGAATTCCTATAGTTTGAGGTTTTACGTTTAGGTCTTTGATCCATTTAGGGTTGATCTTTGTGTATGGTGATAGGTAGGGGTCCTGTTTCAATCTTCTGCATGTGGTCAGCCAGTTTTCCCAGCACCGTTTACTGAATAGGTTCTCCTTTCCCCAGTGGTTGTTGGTGGAGGCTTTGTTAAAGATGAGCTGCTCGAGAAATTGAGTTTTTGTTTGCAGAATCTCTATCCTGTTCAATTGGTCTATCTGCCTGTTCTTGTACCAATACCAGGTTGTTTTGATTATTGTAGCCTTATAGTAGAGTTTAAAGTCTGGACATGTGATACCTTATGCTTTGTTTCTTTTGCTGAGGATTGTTTTGGCTATTCGTGGTTTTTGTGTTCCCGTATTAATTTCTGTATCGTCATTTCCAGGTCTGAGAAAAATGATGTTGGTAATTTAATGGGTATTGTGTTAGATCTGTAGATTGGCTTTGAACTCCTGATATATATATACACACACACACATTTTGAGTTGGAGTCTCACTCCGTTGCCCAGGCTGGAGTGCAGTGGCACACTCACGCCACAACCCCCCCACCCCGCCCCAGCGTTGAACTGCTGGGCTCCAGTGATCCTTCTGCCTCAGCCTTCCAAGTAGCCAGAACTACAGGTGTGCGCCACCTTGCCCGGCTAAGTTTTGATTTATTGTAGAGATGAGGTCTTGCCAAGCTGCCTGGGCTGGTCTTGAACCTGTGAGTTCAGGCAATCCACTCACCTTGGCCTCCCAAAATGCTGGGATTACAGGCTGAGCCACCGAGCCTGGCTGACTCCTGATATTTTTAAGAGAAGTCAGAAATCCAGATTGTAATATAATCTCTCTAAATCTTTTGATGTTGACAATAAATATAAAAATGAAAACAAGCAAGAAATACCTCGCTGGGACTTTAATTGTACAAACCCAATGAAACACATTTGAGGGCTGCCACTTTGCCACTGTGACTTGCAACATCTCACAATATCAAAACTGAATTCAGGGTCCCCAGAACTCCCTTCTAAAACATGCTGAGTCCTTCCACCGAGATAGTAATGCCCTTAAGTATTGCATAAACTCCATTTTCCCCAAACTTTAAAGCAGCTTCATTATTTCATTCATCTATGGACTTAGAGAGGAAGTGGGAAGAAGGTGGTGAGAATAGAAAGGGAAGAGGACAGGAAGGGAGAAGATGAAAGAATTGGGGACAGGAAGATACTATGTTCTGTGCTGCAATATGCTACTGATGGATACCTTATCTCATTTAATCATCATGGCTCTGTGGGGTAGGTACCTTTTTCTGCCTTTCTTATTGACTGATTGATTTTTATATTATTTTCTAGAGACAAAGTCTCAATATATTGCCCGGGCAGGTCTCAAACTCCTGGCCTCAAGCAATCCATCTGCCTTGACCTCCCAAAGTGCTGGGATTTCAGGCATGAGCCACCACACCAAGTGGAGAAGTCTTTCTTAAGGTCACTTAGAGTCTATTGGAAGGAATCTGTGCTTTTTCTGGTGTATCCTGTGAAGGGGCACCTTGACCTGTGGCCTCTGGGGAGCTAACATGCAGCCAAATTCTTCCTCTGTGTCTCACCGTACCAACTCAATGCTGAAGCACAAAGGCATACAACTAGCCCAGGCAGCTGGGGCTGAAGGGTTGCAAAGTGACTATTCACAGTACCTGTTGCATCCTTGCTTCACTCACAGGCATTACTCCTTTGTATCTACCAAATATTCCCTTTCTGTTCAGCACTGTTGTTAGAAGACTGAGAAAATGCTGGAGCAATTGAGGACCCAATTTCTCCCTGCCCTCAAGCCAGGAGGGAACTCCAGGTGTGTGACATAAAAGTAAAGGGAATTACTGGAAAGTGCTCAGCAGGTGGCAGCCTGACAAAGTGCGCGTGGCTAACATCAATGGCCAGGGCGGCTTCTGCCCTGCCTGCACAGCTGGTGGGGGCCAGCCTGGGCTCACTCTTACTCCAGTGCCCCTGGGATACCCAGTCCGCAGGCGAGACTCCTCAACCTGGCGGGGAGCTCAATGAGACTTCTCACTTTTTCTTTTCATGCTCCCTATGCCAACTCTACTTTTGTGTGTAACGCTTAGTCTGCACAGTGTTGGGTTCCCGAGCAGTTGCTCAGATTCCATGTGGAGACCAGAGGTTTGTGTAGGCACTGTAGGCAAGGAGACTGTCTACACTGAGCAGAAACTTCCGTAAACCCGTCAGTCAAATCACTCCCATGTGCAACTTGCACTTGCCCCCAAGAGGAGCTTTTATCTGTAAAGCCCTGAGATGTTCTGGGCATTTTCGTTTCATAAATTGTATGGCCATGGGCCTATTACAGAACTACACCAGGCAGGCACTGTGGACACATAAATGAATGACTCTAGCAATTGATACCTTCCTGCTCAACCTTATCTTTACTGGTGTAATCTTAATCAGTGCTCCTCCCTGCCAAAAGGCGTTAATCTGAGTTTCAGCTTGAGCTCAGGAATTTAGGTCTAGAAAGGGCATTGATTAGGAAAAGATAAAGGACTTTCTTCTGCTCTCAGGAGATGGACATGCCTACAAGATTCGAAGAGTCCAAAAAAATGTACTCTCCACAGACAAGGTTATTTAACATTTCTCAGAACCTTTCTGACCTAGAATAATCTTTTTCCTTCCTTAAATTGTTGAGTCGTAGGTGAAAGGTGAGGACAGGTAACTGACTGCTTGGAAACCAAGAAGACCTGGAAATACAGGCAGAACTTTTTGATCTTAGAGAAGGATTTGTGGTTTCCTGGTAAGCTCATGCTCTGTAGGGTGGCTTAGTGACTTGATGGTACTGCTCTTAGCTGACTCAGTCTTGCATTTCTAGTGGCACACAAGTGTGGCAAATAAACAGAATTTCTTGCTTTGCTGGATTTGAGGGACCGTTTAAACAAACATACAGGTCAGAGTTCTGCTACACTCTACTGATTCTTCTTCTAGTCCCACCAGGAAAATATAAAAATTCATTTTTTTTTTAGAAAGCAGGATTTATTGAGAGGACAGAAAAGCTCTCACAGTGGGAGGGCACCCAAAGGGGTTGCCCCCAAAATTCACTTTTTTATGACATTTCCGTTAATTAACATTCCTTAGGGAAAATCTAAACACAAAGTACACCTGCAGACTAGAATCTCCTAAGGGGAGGAATGCAGGAATATTGAATCTGTTAATAAACAATTTGTGAGTCTGGGCATGGTGGCCCACACCTGTAATCCCAGAACTTTGGGAGGTTGATGTGGGAGGATCACTTGAGACTAGGAGACCAGCCTAGGTAACCAGGAATTCAAGACCAGCCTATGCAGCATAGTAAGATCTTGTCTCTACAAAACAAAACAAAACCTAGCCATGCACGGTAGCCTGCACCTATGGTCCCAGCTATGCAGGAGGCTGAGGCAGAAGGATCACCTGGAGTCAGAAGGTCAAGGCTGCAGTGAGTTATGATTGTGCTATTTTTTTGCATTCCAGCCTGGCCGACAGAGTGAGACCCTGACTCAAAACAACAACAATAGCAAACAAACAAAAGATAAATAAATGGCCTGTGTGAAAGTCTTGTTTCTAAGAAATTGACATTTAATATATCATTTTGGTGAGATAATATCCCACAAAGCAGGGGTTATTAGTCCTGACTGCACATTCGAATCATCTAGGGGGCTTTGAAAAACGCTGACACGGGAGCCCCATTCCAGAGTTTATGACTTGGTGGCACTCGTAATTAAAGCTCCCCCAGCTGAGTCTACTGTGCAACCAGGCAAGCGGAATTGACTTTTGTGCCAGGTATTTCTAAAGCACCTTATACATATTAATCATTTAATCTTCAGCACAATCCTATGAAGAAGCTATTGTGACATTTTACAGCTAAGGAAATGAATCATATTTAATTTGCTGTGCTTAAAAAAGTTCATTGGTGAGTGAGTGGATTGCCTGAGCCCGTGGGTTCAAGACCAGCCTGGGCGACTTGGCGAGACCTTGTCTCTACAATAAATGAAAAATTAGCTGGACTTGGTAGCATGCGGCTGTAGTTCCAGCTACTTGGAAGCCTGAGGTGGAAGGATCGCCGGAGCCTAGCAAGTTGATGCTGGGGTGGCTGTGAGTGTGCCACTGCATTCCAGCCTGGGTGAGAGAGTGAGACTCCACCCCCCCAAAAAAAAGACCATTGGAAGAACTGGTAGAGGCTTTGAAACTTTGAGTATTCCCTCTCACTCTCCACCAGTTTCTGGGCCGTGAATTGAGTGATATGGAGACTCATTTCCACAAAGATATGAAGGATGCCAGTTCCTTGGAGGGACAAACACAGAGTAGTGGCATTTTAGACAACTGCAAGGTGATGGCTGGAGTCACACTGCTCACAAGCTTTAGTATAATTTTATTTATGTATTTATATATTTATGTATTTATTTATTTAGAGTTGGGGTCTCACTCTGTTGCCCAGGCTGGCACAATCACAGCTCACTGCAGCCTCAACCTTCTGGGCTCAGGGGATCCTTCCACCTCAGCTTTCTGAGTAGCATGTGCCACCATGCCTAGTTAATTTTTTTATTGTTTTGTAGAGACAAGGTCTCACCAAGTTGCCCAGACTGGTCTCAAAGTTCCGGGGTCAAGCAATGCTCTTGCCTCGGTCTCTCAAAGTGTTGGGATTACAGGTGTGAGACACTGTGCCTGACCAGGATTTGGTATAATTTAAAGTCCTTATTCTGTAACTTGTAGAAACCAATGATCTTCTTCACATTTTTGCATATGTCTGGGGAACTTATCTTTGTGTGATTGCCTCTGCTCTAAGATTGTGTTTCTGCTAATAAGTTTAGCTCCTGGACCACTCCCCACCTTCAACATCACATGGACCTAGACACAGAACACAGCCACTGTCCCCATTTCCCCAACTTCTTTCCTCTCCCACACTCATGGTTTCCATCTGAGAAGATGATACTGAAAACTTGGAGAGATTCAATTGTATATCAGTGCAAAACGAATACTTACAATTCAACTTCGAACATGAGATTCCTCTTCAAAGTTCTTTTAGCTTTCCCCTCCTTGGGAATTTTCTTGGGTTGCTGGCCTCTCTACTTTACTTCTTTCTGACCTCATTATTGTTTTCTCCTCTTAGAAATAAAAAATAACCCCTGTTTGCAATTGAACTCCCTCTTTATACTTCATGACTAGGCTTTACACCTTGGACTATGAAAGTATTTCTTTTTAAAACAAAGAGTGCTTGCTTGCTCTCTCCCAAAGATAAATTTTGGGACTACTTATTAAGATAAAAGGTAATATTGACATAAGACTTTCCTTTCTCTGCTACGTTAAAATGAAGATTTGATAACTTCAGACAAATTTTTTTTAGTAATCAATTACAATTTTTATTTTTTAATAGTGACAGTTTTATTAATTTATTTATTTTTATTTTAAAGATGTGAGGTAAAATTCAGGGTTAGGTAAGCAGGTACCCTTGTTGATGAGGTGTGCCCCTCCCTCCCCTGGCAGTTTTCCTCAGCTGCCAATCCCATTCCCCCTCTCCTGGCAGTTTTCCACTACTGCCAATTCCTTTCTTATAGTTTATGAACAATTATGATAATTGTTCAAGGTCCGCTTATGAATGAGAACATATGGTACTCACTCTGTTCTTTGTTTCTGTGATAGATCACTGAGTATGATCGACTCTAAATCTATCCAAGTTGCTGCGAAGTCCATACATTTGTCCTTCTTTATGGCTGCATAATATTCCATTGTGTATATGTACCATATTTGTTTAATCCAGTCCAGCTTTGATGGGCAGCATGGTTGGTTCCATGTTTTTGTTATTTTGAACAGAGCTGCAACAAACATGCGTGTGCAGGTATCATTTTGGTAGAATGACTTGAGTTCCTCTGGGTATATTCCCAATAGGGGGATTGCTGGGTCATATGGAAGGTCAATTTCTAGTTCTTTTAGAACTTCAGACAAATTTATAACTCATCAGGGTCTCGGCCCTGTTAGGCAACCTTGCCCTTAGGAAAGAGTGGTAGTCTAGATTTTCTTATTTGGGGCATATCCATTGTACTTTGATTAAGTCAGTATTAGGACTAGGCATTGTACATAGGGTCTAAGTAGGAGGAGAAGGAATGGGCACTTTCTTCTACATACATAAGGTATGTAACTTATGCAACTTTTGATTTACCAGTAGTATACAAGTAAAATTATTTATGTAACATATGATACACAATATAGTATGTTTATGAATATACATTTGTGTTCTGAAAATAGATGTAACTAGAAGAGCTATATTCATGAGACTGAAAGAAAAGTCTAAGCAAATTTTATGTCTACACACTATTTATTACATTATAGGTACTATGTGTATAAACATTATTCACAATATTATGTAAGCGGGAAAAGTTTGGATACTTTAACAAATGACAGTAGAAAAGTTGACTGGTCATTTGGAAAAAAATTGGAGTCACTTTGCACGTACTAGAAGACTGTATAGATGAATACAGTAATGCGCTGTATAATGATATTTTGGACAATAATGGGCCACATATAGGACAGTGGTTCTATAAGATTATAATGGAGCTAAAAAATTCCTATACCCTAGTGATATTGTAGCAGTCATAACATCCTAGGGCAACGCATTACCTTTTCTATGTTTGGATATGCCTAGATACACACTTACCATTGTGTTATGGTTGCCTAAGCAACATGCAACACAGACTTGTAGCCTAGGAGCAATATGCTAGACCACACAGCTTAGGTGTGTAGTAGGCTATGGCATCCAGATCTGTGTAAATATACTCTATGATGTTCTCACAATGATGTAATCGCCTAACAAGTCATTTCTCAGAACGTATCCCTGTTAAGTGACACATGATTATGTATTTACATAATCTTGAAGTAAGCAAATCGTTTCTAATCATGACATTAAAGACACTAAAATAGATTTGACTGCTGCACCAAAGCAATCCCCATGGGGCTTTAGGGAGCCTGCGAAGGGAGTGGACCTCATCTGGAAATGAGAACAATCTAAAACTGAGGACATGTACACAGGACCCGACATACTCTGACCGGGTAGAGTTCCAGAGGGAGAGGGTAGAGGCAACCTTCACAAACACCAACTGCTCAAGATCCCTGTAAACACACACACACACACACACACACACACACACACACACACACACACACACACACAGACACTGCTGAAAGTCTGAATATAGACAGGGCATTGATGTCCATTTTTAACTACCAGGGGCAGAATCTGATGGGAATCCAGAAGCACAAGTGGAGAGACTCATCAGGGAGAAACCTCATACTGTTGAGGTTCAAATAGAAGACTTAGAGGAACAGTCCTCAAACTGTTGGCCTCAAGCGATCCTCCTGTCTCAACCTCCCAAGTAGCTGGGACTACAGGGATCTCAGGCTTGAGCCACGGGACGCTGATGGAGAAAACAGAAAACAGCAGGGCTTTCAGATGACACGTGCCTTGCACTTACACAGAAAAGAAAGAACATGTGATCTCTGTGAACAAAAGAGATAAAAGAGGTAGTAATAAATCAACTGAATGAGATTAAACAGGGAAGCTGAAGGAGCTAAAAAAAGAAAGCAAGGACAAAATAACATTTTAGAACGACTATAACAGAGCATAATTTACGCAAACAGAGAGCATAATTTATGCATTAACCAACTTATGTGTGGTGCAAAAAATAAATTTAAGAAAATCATGTAAACTTCAGTTGAAAATATAGAGATATAAAAACAATTTGAAGAAGGAAGAGAGACTTTGAGGAGCCAACATGCCTTTTTATTTTTTTATTTTTATTTTTTTTTGAGTTGGAGTCTCACTCTGTCGCCCAGACTGGAGTGCAGTGGCACGCTCCCGGCCACCGCAGCCTCAATCTGCTGGGCTCCGGCAATCCTTCTGCCTCAGCCTTCCAAGTAGCTGGAACTACAGGTGCTTGCTACCACACCCGGCTAATTTTTGATTTATTGTAGAGATGAGGTCTCGCCAAGTTGCCCAGGCGGGTCTTGAACCCGCCGGGCTCAGGAAATCCACTCACCTCAGCCTCCCAAGGCGTGGGATTACAGGCTGAACCACCGAGCCGGTTCAACATGCCTTTTTAACTGACACTTTGGTTGCTTACCCAGTGGCTACTCCCAACCCATCCCTACCCTTGCCTGCATTTCCTATAGAGGATGAAAAAGCTAAAGACTCAGTATCTCAGCCTCCTCAGGAGGAGACACATCTTCTGACTTGAAACATTTTGAAACTACTTTAAGTGAGAAAAAAAGCAAGTTACAGAAATGTACAGAAAAAAATAAAAAATACTGTGTGTGTGTGTGTGTGTGTGTGTGTGTGTGTGAGAAAGAGAGAGAGAGAGAGAGAGAGAGAAAGCCTCAATTGTGCCTCCCCCACCTTTCCTGCCACCATTCACATGTTGAAGTCCTAATCCTCAGTACTTCAAGATGTGACTGTATTTAGAAATAGAGTCCTTAAAGAAGTAATTAAGATTAAATGAGGTCTTTAGAGTGGGCCCTAATCCAACAGGACTGATGTCCTCTTAAGAAGAGGAGATTAGAACACAGGCTCACACAGAGGGAAGACCTTGTGAGGACACAGGGAGAAGATAGCCATCTACAAGCCAAGGAGAGAAACCTTAGAAGAAACCAACCCTTCCCAACACCTTAATCTTAGACTTTCAGCCTCTAGAATTGTGAGAAAATAAATCCTATATTTTAAGCCACCCAGTATAGGGTACTTTGTTATGGCAGCCCCAAGAAAACAGTGTGCATATGCAGCAAAATAAAACGAAAGAAAATACAGACATTTAAAATTTTTATTTTTAGAGATGGAGTCTTGCCATATTGTCCAGGCTGCTCTTGAACTCCTGGGTTCAAGGGATTCTTTTGCCTCAGTCTCCAAAGTAGCTGGGATTACCAGCAGGAGCCACCTTGCCTGGCTCAAAACTGGAAGAAAATCTATCAAACTCTTGCTGAGGTTACTTCTGAAGGGGTAGCTATATAAGGAAATTTTAACTTCTACATTATATGTTTTTTTGAACATAGCCATAATAAAGAATAAAAAATAAAGAATTTTTTAAAAAATTAGGTGGAATAAAAGAAAGTTAAAATATATATCAACACATCTCTGTCTGTGGCCACAAATTTGCCTCTGAGCTGTCAATAATGCAACTTACACAAGCTTGTTAGTTACAGTTTACTGTGCTTGTGAGATAAAAGCCTGGATCACTAGTTAAAAGATATCCATCTATGGTTGATAATGATATCAGACAAGAATTCTTTGCTTTTTTTTTCTTCTTTAGTTGGAGTCTCACTCTGTCGCTCAGGCTGGAGTGCAGGGGCACACTCACGGCCACCGCAGCCTTGACCTGCTGGGCTCAGGTGATCCTGCCTCAGTCTTCCAAGTAGCTGGAAGGAATTCTTTGCTTTGAGCAAAATCAAAGGAGTGGTGCATATGATCAGCTTTCGAATAACCTAATATCTACTTAGTAGTTTGGTCTGGGAGCAAAAACTGGATATGGGAGTTGTTTATTACAGAAGGTAGATAAGAGAACCTGGGCATTTTATTTTTTCCTAATATGTATTGAGTTCTTACTATATGTAAGTTACGTGTTATGTTAAGTGCTTTTCATTTATTATTTCATTTAATTGAAAAAAGCTCTATGAGGTAGAGTCTATTACAGTCTCCATTTTTGTAAAAGGGCACTGAGTCTGAAAGAGGCTAAGGAAGTTGGTCAAATCTCTTGGCCAACAAAGGTGGAGCCAGAATTTGGACCCATGTGGTCTGACTCTAAGGCTGATGTTCTTTTGACCACTACATCTTGTGTAAGAAGGCCTTGCATCAAGTTTTAGTATAGTCATTGCTAGATGAATGATTTTTGGCAAAGTTCTTCCCATTTCTGGGCCAAATTTTCCTCCTTAGTAGAAGGGTTTCACTCTCCGAGGGCCTTCTGACTTAAACATGCTAGGCCTGACCCCATACTATCATTTTGGCCAATGATCTGGGTGGAGGATGCCAACAGATGGGGCCTTGACTCCAGCACAAGATCTGGCACAGCTTTGATGAGACAACTATTTCTGGAAGATAGAAGTTGTCACCAGGAAAGATGTGATGCTTTTTGGAGGATCTTCTCAGGGATGTGACTCACTCAGAGCTAGGCTGTATCACAAAATCTCAGGGAGCTTTCTAGAACCTCCCTACCTCCCCTTCCCATCCCAGCCGTACTCCTACTCTTGGCTTCACCACAATCTTTGCAGCTCTGTCTTGGCCTTCCATGGTGACAGCTGATGCCAACAGATTGACAGCTGCACTTCCAAACAAGTCAGATATGTTCCAGGTCCACTTGTATCTCCAGGTTTGGGGGCCAGGGAATCTGTGGGGGCCATTACTCAAGGACCATTCTCCAAGGCTACTTTCCATCTAAGACTTGACCTCATAAAGAAGATGACTGACATCCCCTTTCTGCCCCCACTTCACAACTTTCTACAACCAGGTTAATTATATTGAGCCACGCTTTCTCTAAAAGTTCCTTTCTACACTGCGCTCCAGGGCAGGCCTTCCTTGGAGAGAAGGTATGTAGTTGACTTTCTTCAAGACTTTCTCACCTCAGTGTCACTCCCAACTGAAACATCTCTCCAATGAAGGCCAAAATCTGCGTGAAAACGATAACAGAACAAGGGGACTATAGTTGGCATTCTTTGCATCCAGGAATCTGTGTACTGCATTTCAGGACAAGAGAAGTTCCAGAGAAGAGGCAAGAATGATGGCACACATTCATTCAAATGTCCTCCTGGGGACAGTGGTAGAGAGGCTGAGGTTCATAGAAGGTAACAGAGCAGAAGTCTTTGAACTTCCCATGCCTGGGGTGATAAGGACCCTCAGACAACACCTTGATAGATGCCTCTCAATGTTTATACATGAAACTGAAGCACAGAGAAGAAAAGGAACCTGTGAGTCAGTGACGGAGGAAACAATACAATCTGCGGCTCCTGAATGTCATTCCAAGGATATTTCTACTATACGTTTATTGTGTTCTCCTGTTCATCTCCGTTTCAGCTTTTAAAAGGCCGGGACCTGGTGGATCTGGGTAATGCTTTTGTTTCCAGCTTTGATTTTCTCTGGGATATGCATAGGTAGGGACTTTCAGAACCTATGTTATGTTTTCTTCTCTTGACTCTATTAGTTTAGACATTCTGTTTAAAAGGTGTGGTTTTGTTGTTGATTTGTTTGGTTTTTAGATAGAGAGATCAGAGGTCAAATGACAACCCATGCCACTTGGTTTAATCATTGAATTCTTTCTCTCTTTCTTTCTTCTTTCACTTAGTGGTTATTTTATTGAATACCAACTTTCTTAATGTTAGTAGTTATTATACATTTTACAAAATATGAAACTGGACACAGTGCCTCATGCTTGTAATCCCAGCACTTTGAGAGACTGAGGCAGGAGAATCGCTTGAGCCTAGGAGTTCAAGATCAGTCCGGGCAGCATAGTAAGACCTCTTCTCTAGAATAAATAAATAAATAATTAGCTGGGTGTGGTGGCGCATGCCTATAGTTCCAGCTACTTAGGAGGCTGAGGTGAGAGGATCACCTGAGCACAGGACTTCAAGGCTGCAGTGAGTCAGAATCATGCCACTGCACTCCAGCCTGGGTGACAGAGACCTTGTCTCAAAAACAAAACAAAAAAACTTGCTTTCACTCCTTTGCTCACCAAACTTCTAAGACTCCCAGTGACTGCAGCTGAAAGACAAACCATGTTTGCTGAGTTCACAACCCTTCGAGGTTTGGCCCCACATGACATTTCTAGTCTTATCTCTCCTAGGCCTCCCACCTGCACACCAGGCTGGACTTTGTCCAGCTGATCTTCATTCTTCCCCAAGGATACATCAGCCTTATCACACTTCAGAACTTTTTGCTCACTCGACAGCCTTCTCTGTCTGCAATGACACCCACCCCCTTCTTTAAGTTGTTGAGCCTTCTCAAGGTCTGGCTTAGAAGTCATTCTTCCCTGAGCCCTCTCTCCTTAAGGTCAATAAGGTGCCCGCTTCTGAGCGCCCATTACGTCTTATCAATTCTTAGAGCAGATACTACTTCTTGCCTCGTACCATAGTTATCTGGTCATCTCTAGACTGGACTGTGAACTATAAGGCAGGATTTCTGTCGAGGAAGCATCTTTGATCTCCTACAGCACCTAGGACATATTCATGAGTAACTAACAGAGAGTACCTGAGTTCAGAGCATGAGTAACAAACCGAGAGAATGCAGTCCTATTGACTCTGAGACATGAAACTCAAGGGTGAAACACAGAGATAGGAAGAGAACAGAGCCCTTCAAGAGAAGATTTATGGTGAGTGGAAATCTATGATCTTAGGCTAGAGATTCAGAGGGCTTCTAGATAAGAATACAAAGGAAGAACAAAACAAGTGCTGTAGTTGAGAAAAAGAATTGCAGTCTTTCTACCTAGCTGGAGGGAGGGAAAGGTAAGATACAGAAGTGCACAAACTCTCCACACTGCTGAAATTGTCATTCATGTAAGACCAAAGCATGTGGCAAAATCTTTGCTTTGATTTACCAACAGTTTTATAGTGGTGAGGAGGGAAAGAGTGGAGAAGCAAGACTGATCAAAAAGTGAGGTAAAGTGTATGAGAGCCAAAAGAGAAAGAAACCATAGCTTGAGGTATTAATGGGGTAATTTCCACAGGAAGATTAGGAAGCAGAAAGTGTACTTTTTTGTAATAAGGTGAGTTTTCTTCCTCTGAAAGAAATAACACTCATTTTGAGTTAAAAAATGTGGTAGGTCGGGATTGGGATGAGGTGAGAGTTCTCTTAGGAGGCAGGACATTGAGCTGGTAGGGAAACAGAGCTCCAAATTAAATGGATGGCTACATTGGAAATCTATCAGCATGCTCCACTCTAGGCCTTAAAGACATGGCGGGAAAAGAGGCCATTGTGCATATGTTACCTAAAGGTAGAGTTCTATAACCGGAGGCCTCCCACACTGGATGTGACTGCAGCTGAGCTTAACACTACAGAGGAGAAGTGTTCTCTTCTCCTTTGCCACCAGGCACATCTTGACAGCCAAAGCACTTTTCTTTCTTCTCTTTTTTTTTTTTTTGAGTTGGAGTGCAACCCCAGGCTGGAGTGCAATGGCATGTTTGCGGCTACGGCAGCCTAGAACCTCAGCCTTCCAATACCTGGAACTACAGGTGTGTGCCACCATGGCTGGCTAATTTTTTTATTTTTATTGTAGAGATGAGGTCTCTCCAAGTTGCCCAGGCTGGCCTTGAACCCCTGGGCTCAAGCAATCCTCTTGTCTCCACCTTCCAAAATGCTGGAATTACAGGTGTGAGCCACCACACCCAGCTCAAAGCACTTTTGTCAATGGCCAAAGTCCTCTGGATTTCTGGAATACTTTATGTTAGTGAAAGTGATATCTAGGTTACCATCATGTTTGGACTTATAGACTAAGATAGCACAGACCTGCTGACACAGCAAGCATTGAGTTTTCCAACTTCAACAGTGGAAGATGGCAAGTTAGAGAAGGTCTGGAATAGGTTAGTGTATGAGTTTTCTATTGCTGCTATAACAAATCACCACAAACTTGGTAGCTGAAAAATACAAATTTCTTTTCTTACAATTCTGGAATGGGTCTCATGGGACTAAAATCAAGGTGTCAGAAGGGCTGCTTTCCTTTTGAAAATTCTAGAGGACAATCAATTTTCTTGTGTCTTCTAGCTTTGAGGGGCCACCTGCATTCCTGTCTTTCAACCCTTTCCTCCATCTTCAAAGGTGGTAGTGTAACATTTTTGAATCTTTCATGCTTCTCTCTTCCACATTTAAAGGATCCTTGTAATTAGGTGGGTCTTAGATGGATAGTCCAGTGTGATCTTGTTTTAAGGTCTGGTTAATTCCATGTGCACCCTTAATTTCTCCTTACTATGCAGCATAACATTTTCCCATGTAACATGACATATTTCTCATGAATGGGGGAATTAGAACATGGACATCTTTGAGTGACCATTAGTCTGCCTTTCACAATTAACAAACGAAGGTTTTTGTGCCAAGGAAACATAGAGGAAAAATAATCCTTATTCTCATTTTTACTCAGTCTTTCTCATCAAGTAGAAAAATCTTTAGATCCAAAAGAGAAGACTTCATATTGGTTAGAATCAAAGTTCAAGATGGATAAAGAGGTACTATGAGCTCTGGGCTCCAGTATTGGGACAGAATTTGCCCCAAGACATTGAAAGAATTTAGAAATGAGATTTCCAAATTGCTTGTGGATAGTTTTGAGGATGCATAGAGAATAGTAAAAGTGTTAGAGGACTAGAAATGGGCAAACAGTGTACCAGGGTTTTTTCCTTAACATTTTTTAAGTAAAACATTTTTCTTTTTTTTGTTTTTTGTTTTTTTTGAGTTGGAGTCTCACTCTGTCACCCAGACTGGAGTGCAGTGGCCGCTCCCAGCCACTACAGCCTCGACCTGCTGGGCTCCGGCGACCCTTCCGCCTCAGCCTTCCAAGCAGCCGGAACTATAGGTGCGCGCTACCACGCCAGGCTAATTTTTGGTTTATTGTAGAGATGAGGTCTCGCCAAGTTGCCCAGGCGGGTCTCGAACCGGTGGGCTCAGGCAATCCACTCACCTCAGCCTCCCAAAAGCGCAGGATTATAGGCTGAGCCACTGAGCCCGGCTTAAAATTTTTTTCTTGATTACAGATGGGGTCTCACTATGTTGCCCAGGCTGATCTCAAACTCCTGACCTCAAACAACCCTCCAGCTTCAGCCTCTCAACGTGGTAGGATTACATCGGGCCCACGTACATTTTTTGAAGGCAGAGGCAGATCCTCCAAACTATAGGTGACTAAGTTAGACGTTGCTTCTGGAAATAATTTTGAATAAAACGTGAAAACACGGTTTGTGAGCATCTAAAAGAGTCCTTTGCAATTAAGAAAAAACATGGTGCCCTGAGAACAGATCATATCAGGCATGTTATTTCCTCCTTTGACATGATTTCTGCATGGTAGGTCTAGAGGAAAGATAGAGTATGCATTGCCAGACTATAAGAACCTTGTGGAGTTTTTCTAAAGCAGAGATCATATACAGTCCATCCGTGCATTATCAGTGGTGTGCTGGAGTTGGCTCACGCTGGCTCATGGGAGCTGATTGAGCACATGCATCTCCTCCCAATGACATCACCTTGGTAGTTTGAAATATGCCATGCTGGAAGTAGTTACACCATGGAAATCAGCAAACACTACAAACCAGGGCTCTTTTTTCCCCTCTGGGTAATCAGTTGTTAAACATTTACCACCACAATACTGCCTGTACTGTAAGTATTTGGTACAGTGCCAAGACATAGCAGGTGTCCAATAAATGTTGGCTGAAAAAATAAATAACTTGAATAAGAAACTAAACAAAGTCTCTCATAATAAAATTGGGGTCAAGATAGAGACATTTTAGCTCGATGCTAGTGCAATGAAATTCCAGAAATTAACAAACAAAAATAAAGAAGAAAAAAGAATCAATATTCAGTTGGAGAAAATTTTCTAAGAGTGAAATAAAGAACTCTGTCCTTGGTCATGAGTCTTGAGTAATCTTTCCTGGCATGAGATAATGAGTATGTTGTATAATACAAAAAAGGTCTTCATCACCTGGAGTGATAAACTAAGTTAAGGAAGAGGGAATTTCACAGGGGCACATGTGAAGTTTTGAATTAAGTAAGAACTAAAATAACAAAACAAATAGGAAGTACAGGATGAGGTAGAGGTGGAGGAATGTAGCTTCGCAGTATGAGGTAAGAAAAATGATCATCACGTGGTAATTGAAACATTGTGCCCAGATCCAGGTGCCACACACTTGAGCATTCAGGGAAGAATGACTAGAGTGACAGAATCATAAAAGTTGCCATGTGAGGCATGAGGAACGGAAGTATGAGTGTTTTCACTGGAGAAGAGAATACTTAAATGAATATGAGATTGACACTGAATAGTTGAATGACTGTCTTGTAGATGGGGCCATTATTTACTGTCCAACTCCACAGGCACCGTGTACATGGTAGTCTATGTGAAGAGCGACCGACACCCAGAACTGAGCAATGAGCAATCTGCACAGCCATAAGCGCTTGTCCTTCATGTAGCAAGGCATCGCTCTTTCAAACAGTAGGTGCCCCCATGAGTTGCATTTCAGCTCAGTTTCAACAAGACCCTCATAACCTCTGAAGAGAATTTCTGCTGCTTTGAATGGACTAAAGCAGAGGTCGGATGGCCACATGTCTCAAGGGTGAAATAGAGAATTCTGATGACAGAATTTGTGAACATTTTTCCAACTCTGACATTCACTGATGCCAGAGATGGGACTGTTGTTTTTGGAGCTTCTGATTGTGCTAGGCTTTGTCTTAGGCACATTATATATCTAATACAATTTAATCTTCAAAACAACCTTACAAAGTGGATATTATTATCTTTAATTTACATATGCGAAATCGAGACCCAGAGATTAATTCTTTGTCCGTGATCATTCAATTATTAAGTTTAGCTGGGATTTAAACCTGAGAGTATATGATTTGTTAATTCTCCCTGGACCACTGGGGACTGGGAGGAAATCTCACTCCCTTCATCTCAGAAACATTGGTTAGTAGTGTGACTAGTGCCAAACCAATATCACAGAGAGCCTTGTGGGAGAAAACCCACTAGAAAGAAAATAGAACCATGGTTGTTGGTGCTATTGACTGACCAGTGGTAGCCACATCTTAGAGACACCTTTCCTAGCCTTAAGGTGCTTAGTCTGTGAAACCAGAATGTTGTTTTGCTTCTTCCCTTGAGCTGTGATCACACTAGTTAAAATCCACAATGCCCTGAAGAAAATAAAGGTACTCAGAAAAACATAGTCCCTGACTGAATCCCCCTCTTCTGATTCAAGGTTGTGAGTCAGGAGTCTCTTTATCTTGCCATCCCATCTACTCTACAGAAACTCAGGTCTTGATAGTGTCTCTGTGGGCTCACAATCAGCCCCAGCATTGCCTGCATGGAGTCAGTGACACACTGGAGCCAGTTCCTGGGTGCCACCAGGAGCTGACAAACTAGGAAGTGTGATCTTTGACTCATCCATCCATTACAGAACTAATCGACCCGGTGGAGCCTTGGGTGTTCCCACACCTCTCTACGACTGGAATAGCTTGCCTGGCTGGCACCTGGAAAATGAGGAGATGTTTGTTGACTTGGAAGAACCAGTGGCTTTCCTATTACCTGCCTTTTTCTACTTGCCAGTAATGTGATTCTCCAGTGTGAGAATTTGTTTGTGGGCTGATGTTACGTCTTGGGCAATTACTTCGAATTTCTTGGGAGCCACCCCTGTTGACAATGACTTGTACTCACACCTGGGATTAAAGTCTACTTATTATCAAAGGGCAAACACCTGTCCTCGCAGTGAGCACAGTAACAATTACAGTCTGGGAGTCATATGTCATTTTCTTTCAGGCCCTCAAAGGCACGATTTATTTTGGCCATGATGTTTTTCTGTCTGAATTATCTCCCTGTTATCCAGGTACTCCAGACACCAAATTATTCTGTACCATCACACCACCACCATCATTCTTGCCATGTTAGTAAATTTACCACAGAATCATAAAAATTGTCACCGCAGATGAGACATGATACACAGGAAGGCTTAGTCCCACATAGACAGCAAGTGCCACGGCCTTTCCACCTAATTGTCATGTTCCCCTAAATGAAGAACTGTAATGTGTGGCAGAAACAATGGAAAAGAAATGGGTAAACAGCTTTGTATATCTTTATTTTTCTAGAAGATTCCAATATTGCCTTGGTATTCACCAAGCTCAAAATGTTTATAAAGATGTCAAAATGAGAAGCTGAGAATGACTGAAAGGGGCCTGTTGCACACACTCTGTTAAAAACCTACAGTGGGAGCCTGGATAACAGAAAAAAAGCTGGACCTGTAGTCCCAACTACTTGTGAGGCTGAGGCAGGAGGATCGCTTGAGTCTAGGAGGTCGAGGCTGCAGTGAGCCATGATTGTGCTACCACACTCCAGTCTGGGAGACAGAGCAAGACCCTGGTCAAAAAGAAAACAACAAAACCCAACAAACAAAAAAAACACGCAGCAGGTTCTGATCTTCAGCTCCTGCTCCTCTTTATTTTTTTTTGAGTTGGGGTCTCACTCTGTTGCCTAGGCTGGAGGGCAGTAACTGCTCCCGGCCACCGTAGCCTCGACCTGCTGGGCTCCTGCGATCCTTCCGCCTCAGCCTTCCAAGGAGCTGGAACTACAGGTGCGCGCTACCATGCCCAGGTAATTTTTTGGTTTATTGTAGAGATGAGGTCTCACCAAGTTGCCCAGGCGGGTCTCGAACCCGCGGGCTCAGGCAATCCACTCCCTGAGCCTCCCAAAGCACTGGGATTACAGGCTGAGCCACCGAGCCCGGCTTCCTGCTCCTCTTTAGATGATGGCAGTGATGACTGTAAAGCCGAAGGGCAGGTTGGCTCTAATCCTCTGTGGGTGGCCCGTGTCTCCTTGTCTCACACAGGGCGCCTGCACTGGGATACCTGCCTCTCTCTATGGGATTCTTGTGCAGAAAATGTCATCTTTCTGCACATGCTGAGGGCACAGTGTTTGGATGCTGAGTCTGAGAATACCTGAGGGAGGCTGGTGCTCTGAATCTCTAACCCAAGTTCTAAGTGCGCACTCTGCTGTGACTCTTCTCTCGTGGCTGTGTTCACACAGGTTGTGGTGACCATAGGGACTTTAAAGCCTCTCTGGCTAGGAGACCCTTCCTGCTTGAGGTCAGAACTGAAAATGACTTCACCATTTGCACAATGCTCTGTTATTTCCTATGCAACAGTACTAAATGCCTCTGTGGCAAGTGTAACTTGAGAGACTGCTTTTTAAATCACCTCTTGCCCAATATCTCATATTACACAGTCACAGTCCTCTCATCTTCTGTCATTCATCAGAAAGGCAGTACAGTTGGTGAATAGTTCAAGTTCTTCAGCTGCAGTCCATAGGGGATATGGTGCCAGCTGTGTCATTCTATTGGAGACATCACAGGCAAGTTTGACAAGGGAGGTGTCACCTACCTACGTCATTCTCAATCAACACAGGTCATTGAGTCATCTCATAGCACAGGCTACTGAGAATTCCAAAGAATGCTACTTCCTCATGAGAGACATCTTTCTTGAATACTCCCTGAAAGAGATTAAAAATAAAGTTTGCTACATGTACATCTGTAGAATAAATTTCCAGAAGTGGAACTGTGAGGTGAAAAGGCATGTGTATTATAATTTTCATACAGAGGATGTACCAATTTATTCTTCCACCAGCAATGTATGAGAATGCTTGTCTTCTCATACTTTTATAAATAAGATGGACTTTTTCTTTTTTCTTTTTTGAGTTGGAGTCTCACTCTGTCACCCAGGTTGGAGTGCAGTGGCACACTCATGGCCACCCCAGCGTTGACCTGCTGGGCTCCAGCGATCCTTCCGCCTCGGCCTTCCAAGTAGCCGGAACTACAGGCATGCACTACCACGCCTGGTTAAGTTTTTATTTATTGTAGAGATGAGGTCTCGCCAAGTTGCCTGGACTGGTTTCGAACCCGCAGGCTCAGGTTATCCACCCGCCTCAGTCTCCCAAAGTGCTGGGATTACAGGCTGAGCCATTGAACCTGGCAAAATGAACTTTTTTTTTTTTGAGTGGGAGTCTCACTCTGTTACCCAGACCGGAGTGCAGTGGCCGCTCCCGGCCACTGCAGCCTTGACCTGCTGGGCTCCGGCGATACTTCCACCTCAGCCTTCCGAGTAACCGGAATTACAGGCACGCGCTACCATGCCCAGCTGATTTTTTGATTTATTGTAGAGATGAGGTCTCGCCAAGTTGCCCAGGTGGGTCTCGAACCCGTGGGCTCAGGCAATCCACTCACCTCAGCCTCCCAAAGGCGCGGGATTACAGGCTGAGCCACCGAGCCTGGCAAAACGGACATTTAAACTTTGCCAATTTTGCTTTACTTTATTTTTTATTTTATTTATTTATTTATTTTGAGTTGGAGTCTCACTCTGTGACCTAGGCTAGAGTGCAGTGGCACAATCACAGCTACTGCAGCCTCAACCTGCTGGGCTCAGGTGATCCTTCTCTCTCAGCCTTCCAAATAGCTGGGACTAAAGGAGCACACTATCATGCCCTGCTAATTTTTAATATTTTTTTTGTAGGAAAAGGTCTCACCAAATTGTCCAAGGTTGTCTCGAACCCTTGGGCTCAGGCAATCCTCTCACCTCCACCTCCCAAAGTACTGGGATTACAGGCACGTGTCACTGTGCCTAGCTTACACTTTGTTAGTTTTATAGGTGACAAAATAAAACAAAGTTTGCACCTAAGTGAAAAAAAATCATTCTTTTATCACTAGAGGTTCTGCAAATGTTCGCTTAAGGTTAACTCAGACCACCCAGGGCTCTGAACAGAAAAGTGGGTAAGAGAGAGGAAGGGGCAAGAGGTCAGAAGAGTAGCAGAGAGGGCAATCCCCTCGGGTCCTCTCCCACTGTGGGAGCTTTTCTGTCTTCTCAATAAATCCTGCTTTCTAAAAAAAATAATAATAATAAATAGCAGAGAATATAAAAGGTTGAAGAGGGGTAGGAAGCAGGGGAGCAGTGGGTTGGGGTGGATCAGAGCATAGGATAGCTCCTGTTTACTCAGGTGTATTCCTGTTCTCTCTCCTTTCGATTTACCTTACCCCATTCATCCCATTTCCACCATTTCTCACTTTCCTCTGTGGCTACCAACCATTTTTCTGAGGTGTGACAGAAAGAATTCACCAATTCAGATGTGCCCAGATGTTAGTGTTATCATTTTTGTGTCTCCTGATGGAAACATTCCTTAATGATTACTAAGACCTCTAAACCAGTAGAGCTCATTGTTGTGGAAATGAGAATCAAGTATTGTCTAAGTGGGTTCTTAGATGTCGTAGTGAAAGATGTTAACATCCATTTCTAACCTTTGATTATAGGACTCATATATTTGTATTACAGAAGAAACCGTACTACTGGTTCAGAGTATAAAGCAAACCCAAACTTTCAAGACTTTCTCCTAGTCTTTGCTATAACTGAGTCTTTAATCAATAATTTCACCCATCTTTAAGGCTGACTGTCCTTGGGTAGCCAGGATACACAGTGAGAAGACTGGATTCAAGGCACATCAGCCCATTTCTTCTTAAATTGTAAAATGAGTTTCTAGAACAGAACCAATGGAGTGTGTGATTCCTGGAAAAAAACTTGGACAGTAGGGAAATTAAAACTCAGAAAATATGTCTCTTCCAAGTAAAGAGTATCCTCTATAATGGAAGGAGTCTGACCAGGCTCGGTGGCTCAGCCTGTAATCCCAGCACTTTGGGAAGCTGAGGCAAGTGAATTGCCTGAGCCTACAGGTTCGAGACCAGCCCGGGTAACTTGGTGAGACCTTGTCTCTATAATAAATAAAAAATTAGCAGGGCATGGTAGCACACACCTGTAGTTCCAGCTACTTGGAAGGCTGAGGCGGAAGGATTGCTGGAGCCCAGCAGGCTGACGCTGGGGTGACAGAGTGAGACTCCAACTCAAAAAATAAAATAAAAAATATAATGGAAGGAGTCCAGTGTAAATATTCTGCCACAAAGTAACTGATGGCTTCCCTGCAATAAGGAACCATATCAGGGCTTTGGTTTGGTTGTACTGCTAAGCAAGTAAGCATCCAGTCAAGGCAGTAGTTAGGTCAGTCTTGATGGGGCCCCCCCCATGTCCTTCAGTCGTATGAAATCTTCACTCTTGCCACCATGGCCTCCTTTGCCAAAGGGACTTTCAGTGAACATGTGAAACAAATAGTCTCACACTTTCATTTAATTTGATAGATCCTTCAACAAACATCTTTCCCAAACCTTTCTGTCACCAAGCAAACATTCGTTTGTTCCAATTCCTTGAATGTCTGGCCAAGCCATTAGCCATTTCCCAGGAACTCTACATTGTAGGTGTCACATGATCTGCACTGTAGATCCACACCTGAGGCCATCTTTCTTTCTTTCTTTCTTTCTTTCTTTTTTGAGTTGGAGTCTCACTCTGTCACCCAGACTGGAGTGCAGTGGCCGCTCCCGGCCACTGCAGCCTCTACCTGCTGGGCTCCGCGATCCATCCGCCTCAGCCTTCCAAGTAGCTAGAACTACAAGCACACGCCACCACGCGCGGCTAATTTTTTGATTTATTGTAGAGATGAGGTCTCGCTGCCCAGGTGGGTCTCAAACCCGCGGGCTCAGGCAATCCACTCATCTCAGCCTCCCAAAGTCGCGGGATTACAGGCTGAGCCACCGAGTCTGTAGGCCATCTTTCTTTACAGGCAAAGCAGACTGTGCAATATACAATATACTATTTCTACCTGTTGGGGAATTTCTCTTTCCCACTGTCTTTCAGGACCATTCTTTTTGTTGTTGTTGTTCCCCCTGCCCTCTATCCAGGGCCATTCTTAAAGGTGCCTACGATGTTTAGCATTGTTTCCTCCTGATGCAAGTTCCTTGAGCAGAGTCATCTGCTTCAGGCCAGCTCATCATAAGGAATGCTGTAGCAGGAAGACAGAGAGATCGTGACACCGAGGCTATTATAGGAAGTGGCACTTTATTACACTGGTTTGCCCAGTGGGCTCGAGGGGCTAATGCGTCCAAATCGAGCCCCGCAGAACGGGAGAAGTGGGGTCTTATACCTTTGTTTAGGTAAGGGAGGGGGGTCATGTTGAGCGATTACACATCTCCTTTGGAATTTACAAGGTGGTGTTCAGAAAAATCAGATCTTTCAAAGAACAAATGGTTTCCAGGAACTGCAGGGTTGTAAACCACCAACTTCAGAAAAGAGGTATAATGGATAAGTCTGTGAATTAGTTACTCTTTTGCATTTCCATGAGAGCCATCAGTCTCTAGCCATTTGGCCTTTTCAAACAAAACCAGCCTGGCAGGTCTTTAGAGCTTGCCACTTGGCTTTCAAAAGGAAATACCTTTAACTGCTACCAACCCCTCTCCTGCCACATCAATGCCACATGAAACCATAGGTATGTGTCGACAATGAGGTGGCAGTGTGACAGAATAAGCACACTGAAACTCTGAGTCACTTGCTCAGATAACTTGCTTGTATTTCGGTACCTTTTGGGAGAGTGTTGCAAAGTATGCTTCACTAGGATTTGAGCTATAATCCTGAAAAACATAATCTTGAATGTCATAATCCCAAAAGAAATCCCCAAAGATTAAAATATCTAATGTCTAAAAATCCACAAATCACAATCCTAAGAGATCAAAATCCCAAAACTTTAATTCTAGGAAAAGTAACTTAAAATTCTTTAAAGTCTGGGTGCAGTAGCTCATGCCTATAATCCCAACACTTTGGGAGGCAAAGACAAGAGGAATTGCTTGAGGTCAGGCCTGGGCAACACAGAGAGACCCTGCATCTGCAAAAATGTAAAAAAAAAAAATTATCCAGGCATCGTGGCATGCTCCTGTGGTTCCAGCTACTTGGGAGGCTAAGGCGGGAGGGTCACTTGAGCCCAGTAGTTTGAGGCTGTAGAGAGCTATGATCATGCCACTGCACTCCAGCCTGCATTATTATGAATAGCTGCTTTTATTCTTTTAGGGTATGGCTGTTCTTGTTCATGTTTATTTTCTACATGGTGGTCTTTTTGAGATTCTTCTATGATGCGATATACAATGGCATGAGCATTCCCTATTACGTTTTCCCATATTTTGTGCCATGCTTTTATATTATTTTGAGTATGTGGAAATCCATTCTGCATACACATACATACAGACCACAAATTTGGCAGAAACAATACTGATGATCGAACAGTAATGCTGTCTTCTTATCCTGCAAAGCATGTAATTCAGTGACCAGTCAGTAACTTCACTGGTTTCTTTAGGCACATGTGACTTTAATTCATTAAAAGTTCCTGGAATTTCATCAACTGAAATGAATGCCAGTGCAGACAAATGATGATTTTTTTTTCTTCTTGGAGACTGATGACTCATTATGTTGCCCAGGCTAGTCTTGAACTCTTGACTTCAAGTGATTCACTTGCCTCAGCCTCCCGAGTAGCGGGATTACAGGCAAGAGTCACTGTGCCTGGTTTAATGACGCATTTTTAAACTGAAACTTTCATTTTCTTATTGTGTGGCCAAACCATTCATCTGAATTTTCTGCCACATGCAAATAAAGAAAATAACAAGGTAACAGTCCCACCTAACATGATGCAACTATTCTGTGTACAAGTGAAAACACATTATCCCTTCCTAGAATTCAGCTTTCAGAATTTCAGCATTCAGGGTTTAATCTTTTTGGATTGTGATTTTTGGAATTTTAGACGTTAGGAATTGTAGACTTTAGGGACTTTGATCCCTTAGGAATTTTGATCTTTGGGGATTTAAATTTGGAATTACGGTGTTTGGGATTGTGTCTTGAGGGGTTATGATTGATACCAGCTTGACTTTATGGTGGACAGATACCATCCCGTTCAAAACAGACAGCCCATATTGCATGGATCCTGGTGTTGTTCATTGACAGGCATTTGATCCCTAGTTGCTAACAGCAAACCAAGACTGTTTCTCAAAAAGAGAGTATTGGCTGGGCTCGGTGGCCCAGCCTGTAATCCCAGCACTTTGGGAAGCCGAGATGAGTGGATTGCCTGAGCCCACAGGTTCGAGACCAGACCGGGCAACTTGGTGAGACCGCCACTCTACAATAAATCCAAAATTAACCAGGCTTGGAAGGACTGCTGGAGCACAGCAGGTTGACGCTGGGGTGGCATCGAAGGGAGACTGAAACTCAAAAAAAAAAAAAAAGAGTACTTACTTGCCAAAGAGTGCACGACTTTTCTCTGAAACCCCAGGGGACTCAGTTGTAACCTTCCTGTTGAGCCTTGCCACAGACACAACACAGCATCCTGTATCTACTCAGACACCTTTAGCACTACTGTATCTGCTGGGGTCTAAGTGCCAAGTGTTAAAAACAGCTGGGAATTTCTTTTCTTGCTTTTGGTCCTCCTCTATCCTGGAAGCCTTTGACTCAGTAAAACTGTAAAAACAACACAGTTAAATGTGGTATATATTGCCTCCAAAATCTAAAAACGTTTACCAAACAGTGTGCTTCTTTCTTAATGGTAGAAGCTGCAACTTCTTCTTCCTTTGAAGGTGATAACTCAGTCTCTGGACTTTATGGGAAACTAACACTTTAATGAGGTGGTATATTTTCATGGGCTACATCTCTCACTTCAGACACTTTGGTGTCTTACCCAAGGCATTGAACACCTGCTACACCTGGCCCCCAAGTCCTATGAGCTTGATGCCATCGATACAATGAGGCAGTACAGAAAGTCTAAATGTGGCACCGAGATAGAGTTGATATCATCCCCATGCAAGACTACGAAGGTGTATAGTTCTGTCAGGTGAATGCAAATTGCAACTAATGCTTTTTGTTACTTAAAGAGACAAAATAGTTGCCACAGCCATGGCTGAATAGCAGACGTGAGGAACTGTGCTGATTTGCTCCAGTAAGGAGACCACATTTGGAATAGCAGATACCAGTTGAGTCACTACCTACTTAACCTTATAATAACCCTCTAAATTTCTTTGAGATGATCTGACAGCTACACAGGCAAAACAGGTATATTCAAAGGTGACAGAAAAGGAACAGTATGCTCTACAACTTTCAATTCTCTTTTGATTCCGCACACATTTCTGAACATCTTCCAGGAATGTGCTGGCATTGCTTTTGGCTTAGTTCCCACAGCAGGGAGAGGAAGCTCTAGAGCTGTGCAGTCCAATATCAACACTACTGACCGCATGTGGCTATTGAGTACTTGAAATGCAGTTAGTCCCTAATTAGATGTTCTTTTCTTTTTTTTAGTTGGAGTCTCACTCCGTCACCCAAGTTGGAATGAAATGGATAGCATACTCACGGCTACTGCAGCCTCGACTTGCTGGATTCAGGTGATCCTTCTGCTTCAGCCTTCCAAGTAACTGGAACTACAGGCACATGCCACCATGCCCGGCTAATTTTTGTGATTTATTGTAGAGATGAGGTCTCACCAAATTTCCCAGGCTGGTCTCAAATTCCTGGACTCGAGCAGTTCTCTCACCTCGGCCTCCCAAAGTGCTGGGATTATAGGCTTGAGCCACTGTGTCCGGCCTAGATACTCTTTAACTGTAAAGTGCACATCATATTTTGAAGACTTTGTACTAAAATGGGAACATTAATAAATTTTATATTGATTATATGCTGACATGATACTGTTTTGGGGTATACTGGGTTAAATAAATGGTACTGTTAAAATTAATTTCACTTGCTTCTTTTTGTTTGTTAAAAATGTGGCTACCAGACCAGGTGTGGTGGCTCACACCTATAATGCCAACACCTTTGGGAGGCCGAGGTGAGAGGATTGCCTGAGCTCATGGGTTCAAGACCAGCCTGGGCAACATGGTGAGACCTCATCTGTACAACAAATCAAGAAAAATCAGCCAGGATGGTGGCACATGCCTGTGGTTCCAGCTACTTGGAATGTTGAGGTGGAAGGATTGCCTGAGCCCAACAGGTTGAGCCCAGCGGTGGCTGTGAGTGTGCTAGTACACTCCAGCCTGGGCGACAGAGTGAGACTCCAATTCAAAAAAAAAAAATGTGGTTACCAAAGGCTGACGTCATGGCTCATGCCTACAATCCCAGTACTTTGGGAGGTCAAAGAGGGAGGCTCACTTGAGCCCAGGAGTTCTAGACCAGCTTAGGCAACATGGCAAGACTTCATTTCTACAAGTTTAGAATTTTAAAAATTAGTCAGGTGTGGTAGCACTTACTTATATACTCAGCTACATGTGGAAGACTGAGGTTGAAGGATTACCTACACTCAGGAGGTTGAGGCTGAGATGAGCTGTGATTGTGCCACTGCATTCCAGCCAGCTGGGCGACACAGTGAGACCCTGGCTCAAAAAAAGAAAAAACTGGCTACTCAAAAATTTAAAGTTAGATATAATGTAGCTCACATTATATTTCTATCAGACAGTGCTGTTTTTTGTTTGTTTGTTTGTTTGTTTAAGTTGGAGTCTCACTCTATCGCCCCGGCTAGAGTGTAGTGGCATGCTTATAGCCACTGCAGCCTCTACCTGCTGGGCTTAGGTGATCCTTCCATCTCAGCCTGCCAAGTTGCTGGAACCACAGGCATGTGCCACCATGCCCAGCTGATTATTTTGATTTATGGTAAAGACAAGGTCTCGCCATATTGCTCAGGCTGGTTTCGAATCCCTGAGCTCAGATCATCCTCTTACCTCCGTCTCCCACAGTGCTGGGATTACAAGTGTGAGCCACTGCGCCGGCAGACGGTGGTGCTGTTCTAAAGACTTAATTTGCTTTTCTTACATGATAGCCCTCATGGTAGGGGTTAGGAAGTCAATTTGAAATTATGCCAATTGCTGAATTTATTTATTCCAATTATACACTCAATCACAAGATGGGTTTGGGGTCTCATAGTGTTCAATATGAAGCGGATTAGAATCAAAGAATTTATAACTTACTATCATAAGGCTGCCACTGACCGGTAGTTCATAGTCTCATTCTAGTCTGTAATTATTTCAAAGTCATAGGTTTGGATATTTTCTTTCCTTAAGTATACATTCACCCCCTATTAATAGTTGTCTATTTGGAGAAGTCAGGGTGGGGGAAGAGGCTGAGTATATACTTGTCATATTATCACAGAATCTATTTTTTTTTAGGGTATGTACCTTTCCTTTCATTTAAGGGGTTCAGAGCCTCTGAAATGAATCAGACCTAGGAATTGAATGAAAAGGCAGGATTCTACTGTGGCTCAAGAAAGGTCTTTAATCACCAGACTTGGGAGCTTTTTGGTGTCATAAATCAAATGAATAGAATGGGCTGCCCATCTGTTTCAATTCTGGATCCTCTGATTAGGTATTTAGATACCACCAGAGAGTCAGACTACTCAGATGGCCACTTAACTGTCTTTGCCAGTTATGACAAACTTTGCCAGAGATTCCATGCCTCCAATGTGATGTGCTGATGCTTGGCCTTGCTTGTGTGTCCCAACCCTCTTTCCATCACCCTTGTTGGAATTAGGGAGACTATTTCAGTGCACTTCCTCCTATTTGCATAGTTGGCCTATAAAGTGCTTTACAGTGATTCTGGCTCTCCTTGCAACAATGTATTTCTCAATGGTTTGGTGACATGAGTATATTTAGTCTTTACTGGGGGGAGGATTGTTTTGAGGTAGTGAGTCACATATGATAAATCTACTCCCAAATAGATTCCTGTCTTTGTATCCCTTCCTTTACATTTTGGGCAGCAATTTCTGGCCTCTTGGCTTTGTTTAGTGTGGTCCATTTTTGAATCGCAGTTTCCAGTCAGCCAACTGAGAAAAAAAAAATTAGACTAAGTTCCAGTTATTGAAGCTGGCGCTTTTATCCAAAATCTCTGGAAAGAATACCATATTGAAAAATTTAGCCTAATCTTTATTTACGTCCCTCCTTTCTAGGTCAAGTCCTTATTCTCACACATCTTTTCCAAGAGTTTGCTGATAAAAATAAACGAAGACAACATTCTTTTGATGTCTTAGGGCTCTGGATCCCTGAGGGCATGCTGGGATATGATTTTGACTATCCATCTGAAGGCAGAGATTGTAAGAATGTGGGGTATGATGAGAACTGGCTTCCTCTCTCAAGATAACTCCCTCTAACAAGATCACTGAGGACTTTCTGACTGAAAGGAAGGAGAAGGAGTTGCATCTGTTTTCAAGTGAGGCCCAGGGGGATGTGGGATGCTCTGAATCACATAAAATCCCCCAAAACAATTCTTTGGGTACGTACTTATTTCTGCTCCGTGCCATAAAACTTTTGCAATGAGCCTGATGAGGCTATGAATTCAATGGATGTTTTTTTGTTTTGTTTTCTTTCTGACCCACCCCATGAATGTTCTAATTAACATTCTTCAGAACCAGACTTTGAGTATAAGGGAGAAGGAGAAAATGCCAAGTTGGACATAAAATCCAAGAAAGAGCAGGACACTAGAACAGGGATATACAGTCAGTAGGACAGAGTCAGGAACAGACTGGAGAGTGGTCTCCCAGAGGGGTCAAGTGAAGGCAGGAAGTCAGATCAAGTAAGCTGCAAAATTGCATGGGCTTTTCTTAGGTGCCAGGTTTAGGGTTGTTAGGGAACAAGGAAGACTTCCTATTGTAGAATCCGAGAAATTTGCGAGTGGCACATTTTCTTCCTTTTTTTTTTTTAAGAAAAAAGTTATTTTTAATGGGCAAAGATTTCAAAAGACAGTTACATAAGAAGATATACAGATGGCATATATAAAGTTGTTCAACATCATTAGTGACTACAGAAATGATAATTTAAACACCCATTAAAAAGGCTACAATAAAGAAGATTGACTATACCAAGTGATATAATTTAGATATTTGTCCCCACCAAAACTCATGTTGAAATTTGAATCCCACTGTTGGAGGTAGAGCCTAGTGGTAAGTGTTTGGGTTATGCGGACAGATCCTTCATGAATGGCTTGTTGCCTTTCTTTCTCCATGTGATCCACATGTTCTTCCTTCCCCTTCCTCCATGAGTGAAAGTAGCCTGAGTACCACACCAGAAGATGTTGAGGCCTCGCTTCTTGTACTGCCTAAGGAATTGTGAACCAAATAAACATTTGTTCTTTATTAATTACCCAGCCTCAGGTATTACTTTATAGCAATGCAAACAAACTAAAACACCAAGTGCAGATAAGCATGCAGAAGAGCTGACCTCTCATAGGCTGTTGTGGGTCTCCACAATCATCCAGGCAAGTGGCACATTTTCATTTGAACCATACAAAACTAAAAAGAAATGTTTTTAGCCACACTTAGGTCATAGAGAGGTGGGGAGAAACAGAATTCCTTACTAGGATTAGAGCAACAACCTCCTGCTGGTCTCTCTGTCTTCAGGCTCATTCTTTCTAGTCTATCCTCTACCTAACAGTCAGAGAAATCTTTCTAATACACAAAACCTTCAACAACTTCCTACTGCCTTCAGGGTAAAGCTCAAATTCCTGAAATGGACATTGCATGCTGAAGGGCCACCACCAGGGCCACCACCAGGCGCTAGTAAACCACATCCCCACTCTTTTCCTGGAATGGGGCCCAAACCCAGCCCCCGCCTAAAATGGCGACCCAGCAAACAAGGGGGGCGTCTGAAACGGCACCTTCCAGGTTCTTCTTCCACAGTACGGCTCACCCTTTCCTGCGCCCGCGAAAAATCCACCAACCTAAATGAAGCTCTGCCAGCTGACCTATAAACGACTGACAGGTTGCCCTAAGCCCCTATAAAGGCCGTCGCGCCCTTGCCTCGGGGCGACAGCCTGACCCTCAGGTCCTGTAGCCCACCACGTTCGACCCATTAAATCTCTTGGCCTGAACGGGTGTTGAGTCTCACTGTGTGCCACCATCTTTTATTGGTGCTGTGACTCGGATCGGGTTCCTCTCACCCTCAGGTGAGACCCTGTTCCAGCGCCAGTGGGACTCACCTCCTAAGGCCTTCACCTACTTTCTTGAACGCCAGCACTGCGTCCATCACCAGCCCTCGTATTGGTAAGTGCCCCTTAACTGGAAAACCTAAAACCTTGCCCAGGATAACTGGAGGGAACTGACCGTTGATTGTCCGGCAGCCCTTTCGGCCCCAGGCAGTGGGGGGACCACACCCCGCCTATGTCTTTAAGGCCACAGCGGACCCTTACTGGTTTTCCCCTCTCCCACCAAGGCCTTTTAGACCACAGCAAACCCCAACTGGTTTTCCCCTCCCTCAGCTGTCAGGTATTTCGAGTCTGCTCCCTCCCACCATCCGGTTTTGGGCATCCTCTTCGCTAAAAATCCTGGTACCAGGTTGCCCTCAACCTCCTCGATTCTCCAGGAGAATCACGGGTTGTAATAACATTCTGTGACGACAGGCTTTATTGCAACCACCTCATATCCTGACAGCTGGCTGTCCAGGGGATGCTCTGCTCAGCCCCAGCTGTTAAAATGGGAAACTCCTCATCCCTGCTGGCCGACTCACCCTCAAATGCCTCTTAGACAACCTCTCCACTCTCTCTCTCACTCCTGACATTAAACCCAAGCGCTTAATCTGCTTCAGTACCCAAGACTCGCCCACCTATCGCTTAGACAACCAAAATAAGTGGCCAATAAGTGGCCCCTACGAGTCCCTAAATCCTGACATTATACGGGACCTCTATAACTTCTGCAAGAATTCAAAAAAGTGAGCAGAGATTCCCCTCCCTCCTCCATCCTGCTTACACCGCCACCTCCTCTGTCTCTGACTTCAACCCAGCAGATAAACCTCCCTATCGGCAACCCCATCTACCCCCGCGGCTTCCTCTCCCGTCTGCCTCTTTGCAAAGGTCTGCTCTTTCTCAACCCCCTCCTTATCCAATCTCCTGTGCCCAGACCTCTTCCACTCAGGCCCCTCCGGTATCTGCTCCTGCCTAACCTCCGTCCCGCCTCTCATATATCTGACTCTTCTTCCCAGTCTGCCATCTCTAATTCCTCTGTCCTCAGCTCCAGTTGTTCTGGGCTCCCCTACCCCATCCACTTCCTTCCCTGCTGCTACGGAGGCACCGCCTCCCTCCTCTGGTCCTGTTAACGTCACATCCGACTCCTCTGTTTCGCGCCCAGCCACCCACAAGCTGTACCCTCCTCTTCCACCATCACCGCCATCTTGGTCTGCTGCCTTATTGCAGGGATGAAAAAGGCGGCTCACACAAAAACCTAATAAAGACCCAGGCTCTTTCCCTAATCGTTTAACAAAACTCTTACCCTTCACACTCGTTTGGACCCTTCCTTACCGCCGGGGTCCACAGTCTTAGCTACCCACGTTATCACCTAATCCACTCCGGACATCCGACACAAACTTAAAAAGGTGGAAGAGGGCCCACAAACTCCACTCTGAGACCTGGTAAATATGGCCTTTAGAGTTTATAATGCTTTAAAGTTTATAATGCCTGAGAGGAGGAAGCCGAGGCTGTGCGGGCCCAGAGGCTAGAACAAAAAATGGCCCTTCAAACCCAAGCCCTGGTCGCTGCCCTGCGACCGGCTTAACAGGGGCCTCAAAGCCCCCATCCCAGGAAACAGTCCGACACCCAAACACCTTTGGGAGCCTGCTTCAGGAGTGGCCAGGAAGGCCACTGGGCAAAACAATGCCCAACCCCAGACCACCGACTCGACCTTGCCCGGTCTGCAGACAAAAGGGACATTGGAAGTTTTAGTGTCCCCTGGGGGAAAACCATCCCCTGGCAACAGAGTTTTGCGGGGGGCCGGTTCCCCCAACGGGCCCCTCGCCAAAGCTCCTGGGCCCCCTGGATGACTAAAGCCGCCTGGACTTGAACACCCCAATCACCCTTGCCGAGCCCAGGGCCACACTATGGGTAGCGGGTAAGTCCATCTCCCTTTCGGTGGACACAGGGGCTACCTATTCTGACCTTCTATATAAGCTCGGAGCACCTATCTGCCTCACCTCACACCAAGTTCCCCTGACTCCGCTCCTGACCCTCACCTGTGCTGTCTTCCCCCTGGAACCTTTGTCCGATTTCCCCATTTCCCCCCAAAAAGTTAATCCAGTAGTCTGGGACACTTCCACCCTGTGGTGACCAATCACCACACCCCAGTCCTCATTCGCCTTAAAAATCCCTCTTGCTTCCCTTCCAGGCCTCAATTTTCTATCTCACATGCCTATCACAAGGGCCTCCAGCCTATTGTTAACCAGCTGCCCCTCCAGGGTCTTCTGGTTCCTACCAACTCCCCTTATAATACTCCCATCCTCCCAATAAAAGCCGTCTGATACTTATTGACTGGTGCAGGATCTGCAAATAATCAACTCTGCCATAATACCACTGCATCCAGTGGTCCCTAACCCATACACTCTCCTATCTCAGATACCCCCCACTACCACTCATTTAACAGTTCTGGACCTTAAAAATGCCTTCTTCACCATCCCCCTACATCCAAACTCCCAGCCACTCTTTACCTTTACTTGAGAGAATCCAGACACCTGCAGGACCCAACAATTAACCTGGACGGTCCTGCCTCAGAAATTCCATAATAGTCCCCATCTTTTCGGCCAGGCATTGGCTAAGGACCTGTCCTCTTATGACTCTAGGAATAACACTCTCCTCCAGTATGTAGATGACCTCCTCCTGTGCAGCCCCTCCTGGAAGGTCTCTCTCTGGGATACGGCCTCCCCCCTTAACCTTTTAACACAGCGGAGATACAAGGTATCCCTTCCAAAGCTCAACTCTCTACACCACAAGTCACCTACCTAGGGGTGGCCCTGACCCCCACCTCCAAGGCCCTCATGGTGGACCACACCACCTCCATCAGGAAACTCCTACCCCCCCATCTCAAGTGCTAATATCTTGTCGTTCCTTGGGCTGGTGGACTTCTTTAGGCATTGGGTCCCCCATTTCCCTATACTTGCTAAACCGCTATATGCTGCAGCTAAGGAAGCTCCCCCCTCACGTCTCCCTCAGCTGTAGCTCACACCTTCAAAACTTTACAAAACGTGCTCCTAGCTCCCCCCCCCCCGCTTATGCTTCCTAACTTCTGCAAACCTTTCCTCCTGTCCACCAAAAAGGCCTTTCCCATGAGCTGGAAAACAACCTCAGTGGTGGCTGAAACCTTGGTGGAGCACATCATCCCCCACTTTGGCCTCCCGGCATCCATCCAGTCAGACAACGGCCTGGCATTCATTTCCATGGCCCCTCCCAACAATACAGTGTGGAAATTTAATGAGGTGGGACCCCTCCGGTTACGGTTTAGCCATAGTGATGAGAGTAAGCCTAACCAGTAACTTTATGATGACATGGGGAATGGCTGATTGGACTTGCAACCATGCGCCACTGCAGGAAAACGCCAACTCTACCAGTCGGTTCCCCGTACGTGCTGTCTTCAAAAATTTTTGTGCCAACCAGGAAACCAAATGGGCTATAATGCTGTTAAGAGATTTCCAAGTGGGCTGCCCAGGCCGCTGTGGCGCAGTCCGCTGCTGGGAACAAGACCCCCCACCAAGTCCCCAAAAAACGATACCCCCTTGCCCCACTGAGTGTTCAACCTTCCATTCTTTTGTCCAGGCACCTTGCTACGAGCAAGCCTAGGTCTGCCTCAGGCCAACCAAACAACAGGCCTGGACGGGACGGAGTCTGGGACAACACGCTGGATATTCTTGTCCCAGGCACCAGAGACAAAAAATCTGCTGGAACCTCAGACCTCCTGTGGGTAGGTCAGACGGGGGAGGGGTGCAGGATTATGCAGAACAGCAGAACACGAAGCGGGTCATGGAAAAACTCATTCAACATTTCAACGGATCGGTTTTGGTGCGCCCCAATCTCCCAAAACCCCGAGGCCCTTATCAGACAAACCCGGGACTCCTTTCTGTCCTTAACAAAACCCATACCCTGCTTAGCCTTACTAACCCTGCCTTAGCAAAGGACTGCTGACTATGCCTCAGTTCCAGCCAGTCCTGGGTCTCCCCTGTCCTGGTCACAGGAAATTGGACTCTCCCTATGCCTCCAACCCAATGTCCACCTTCACTACCGCGTTCTAATATCCTTCTCCCACCTAACTTGCCCGCGTCCCAGTGTATAATATGAAACGGCACATTGGAAGTCAGATGGGCCCCCCCTCTGCCTCTGCTCACGATCACTCATGGTCCAAACAAATAACACCCTCTGCCCCCCACTTAACGGGACTGCATTTCTATGCGGCGCGGCACTACCATCTACCCAGTCCTGCCCCCCAACTGGTCGGGGTCCTGCATTCTTGTCATCCTCCTCCCCACCATTGTAATAGCACCTGGTAACCAAAGCCTGCCTGTCCCCTTGGTTGGTTCCTCAACATCACGGGTAAGGCGGGCAGTTCAGCTCATACCTCTACTGGTGGGCTGAGTATTACCGCAGCCATGGGAACGGGGGCAGCATGGCTGGGATCCTCACTTCACTTTTACAAACAGCTCTCCTCCCAACTGATCGAGGACATACAACAGGTGGCGGACACGGTCCTAAACTTACAAACACAACTAGATTCCCTGGCTGATATGGTCCTCCAGAATTGACGGGGACTAAACCTGCTTACAGCAAAAGAGAGAGGAATATGCTTATTTCTTAGGGAGGAATACTGCTTCTATGCCAATAAATCAGGGATAGTCAAGGACAGAATTAAACAATTACCAAAAAAACTCCAAAAACAGAGAAGACCTGACTGGAGGCCCATTCTCAGGATGGTGACAACCCCAACTCCTAACGTGTCTTCTCCCTGTTCTAACTCCACTAATTGTTATATTTATCCTGTTGTCGATGGCCCCATGTGTTTTTAGGTTTCTCCAACAGCGCCTGGCAGAGCTCTCTCAAATAATGGTCAACCAACTACTGTTACATTCATACTCGCCCCTTCCGTCTAAACCACCTCCGGCTCCATACCAGCCTTAAAACATCCCCCATGCTGCCCCTCCCCAGCAGAAAATAGCTAGAATGAGCCGGAGCCCCTATGACCAAAAGGCTACAGACCTCTAGCCTTGTCTTCTCATTTCAGACATGCTCGCCTTAAAGTTTACCCCTACTACCTACCACTCAGATTCTCAGCATCTCTTAACCACCTTCTTCGTGACAGTTGGTTCCTCCCTTTCCCGTGTCCACTCGACGACTGGCCGGACCAGCTTGCCGTTTTCCACTTACAAGGCACCTTCCAGGACTTCCACTCAAATGAAATTTTTTCTTTTGGTGCCTACTTGCGGGGTTTCATGTGGCTTGGCCTTTCACCCACCTCACCCACCGATGCCCATTGTCAGCAGGAAGCAGCTAGACAGATAAACGCCGCCTCTCTCCGGTATAACCAAAGAGGTGGGAATGAAGGGCCACCGCCAGGGCCACTGCTAAGCACTAGCAAACCACATTTTCCTTTTCCTGGAAAGGGGCCCAAACCCAGCCCCCGCCTAAAATGGCAACCCGGCAAACAAAGGGGGCGTCTGAAACGGCATCTTCCAGGTTCTTCTTCCACAGTCCGGCTCACCCTTTCCCGCGCCCGCGAAAAATCCACCAACCTAAATGAAGCTCTGCCAGCTGACCTATAAATGACTGACAGGTCGCCCTAAGCCCCTATAAAGGCCCTAAGCCCCTATAAAGGCTGTGGAGCCCTTGCCTCGGGGCTACAGCCTGACCCTCAGGTCCTGTAGCCCACCACGTTGGACTCATTAAATCTCTTGGCCTTAATGGGTGTTGAGTCTCACTGTGCGCCACCGTCTTTCACGTACCCTGGAGCTATAGCTAATTTTCCCTGTGTTAAGAATATGGGTAGGAACAGAAAAAGGGGGAGAAGTTTAGAAGGTAGAAAAAGAGAGAGAAGGGGAAGGGGGGGAGAGAGAGAGAGGGAAAGTGGGAGGGAGGGAGGGAGAGAGAGAGAGAGAGAAGGGGAGGAGAGAAAGAGGGGAGTGATAGAGAAAGGATTTTCAGAACAGCTACGTCTAAGGAGCAGTTTCAAGTTGTCTGCCCTGCACTGTAGAATGGCATTGCACCTCTTCCCTTACAATTCATAAACCTCAACTAAGCTTAAAAGCACTCTTTACTTTGCATTTTCTTCTTACACACCCCTAATCTTAGGTTTTGAGATAACAAAATTTTGGCCAAAGCTCTTAAATTTTCCCTTAAAAAGTCTCATTGGATCCCAGATTCTTATTATCCTGTGTTACCCTAGCGTCTATTTAGAAATTGCTATTACAAGGTTCATTATTCATTGTTGTTTTCTTGAATTCTTTGACTTTGCCAGTGTCTGAGATTTTTATTTGGGGTTACTTTCTGGAGCGTGTTATTGAACTGAACTGGGGTCCACTTGCCCTACACAGCAAAGCCAAACTCTGTCATCGGGAATAGCAGTGAGAAAAAGTGAGGCATTTCATTGCAGGATGCCAATCAGGGAGAATGGGGCAACTTTTGATCAAGACCCAGCCTGCCAGATGGCTTACAGGTAAGGGTTCTTGAATGTGGGGAGGCAGAGGTTCCAGGCAAAGTCATAAATCAATACATGGAGGTCATACATTGATTTGATCTCAGAAGTCAGGACATCTCAATAAGGGGGCACACATAAGTGGATTCAAACATTTTCTGATTTGCAATTGGTTAAGGAGGTGAAGTTTTGTCTAAAATAATTGGGAACAGCAGAAAATGTTAGCTCTGGCTCATGGGCGTGACCTCCTCCAGTTAAGAAGAAATTTAGAACAAAGAACAGCGGTCAGACTTCAATCCTTAGTTCCCCCTTATCTGAGGTCTGTGTGCCAAAGGATCCATCTGCTGGGGTTGTTTCTGGAAAACAACTCAGGGACATACGTTAAAATGTTGTCTTTGGTTTTTGTAGGGAAACAAATATTCTGTGACTAACTTTCTTGGCTATTGTTTTAAGTTACTGTTACTCTCTTGTTTATCAAGTTGTCCATTTACTTTTCAAGGATAACTAGGTGCTTGGAATTGCACTTGAAGGAGCTCAAGATTTTTCTTTATTTTCATGTTTGGAGGAGTGTGCCTGGTAGGCTCCTGCTTCATTTCTAGTGTCTTCGCCTGGACAATACAGGGAGACTTCATCTGTACAAAAAAATCAAAAAATTATCCGGGCACAGTGGCTCATGCCTATAATTCCAGCACTTTGAAAGGCTGAGGTGAGAGGATTGTCTGGACTCACAGGTTCGAGACCAGCCTGGGCAACTTGGTGAGACCTCATCTCTACAATAAATAAAAAAATTAGCCGGGTGTGGTGGTGTGTGCCTGTAGTTCCAGCTACTTGGAAGGCTGAGGCGGAAGGATCGCCGGAGCCCAGCAGGTCGAGGCTGCAGTGGCCATGAGCGTGCCATTGTACTTCAGCCTGGGCAACAGAGTGAGACTCCAACTCAAAAAAAAAAAAAAAAAAATTAACTGAGCATGGTGGTGTATGCCTATAATACCAGCTACTCACGAGGCTAAGGTGGAAGGATCTCCTGAGTCCAGGAAGTCGAGGGTGCAGTGAGCTGAGATCGTACCACTGCATTGCAGCCTCATTGACAGAGTGAAACCTGGACTCAGGGAAAAAAAAAGTGTGTTTTTTCCATCAAACTCACCTGGTACTAGAAAGTTATTTAAATCTAAAGAAGTCTTTCTTTGGCCTTCTTCCATCTTTTTCTTTCTCCTTCTAGAAATCCTATTATTAGACAATTAAGACTCCGCTCCCTTGGTCCTCTGTCTTGTACTTGCACATTTCTCTTATCTAGCATGTTTTGTTTTGCTCTGGGTTATTGGGATCCCACCAAACATTAATTTGGTTTTCAGAAGTAATCATTCTCTTTAATTTCTACATTGAATTGCTAAATTTAGAAATCATATTTTTTAGTTCCATAATGTCATATTTTATGCTCTAGTTGTATCTTCCAAAAAGTCCTCATTATGTGTTTCCCCCTCATTATGTTTTCATTGAAGTTCACGTCTCTTCCTCTTATTAATTCTGCCTCTATGTCTGGTCATGTAATTTGGTCTCTTTCCTGAAAATTACATGTTTCTTTTGTTTGTAATATTTTTTAAATGTTGTCTGATAATTGGCAAGTCAGCTGTTGGAATAGAATCCCTCAAGCCTCGGGGGACTGACTGTCACTGAAATATGGGCCAGCAGTAATGGACTAGGAAGCTGGGACTTTCTGTGAGGTTTTTGTGGGGGAGCGTGCGCTCTGTTCTCAGATTCAAGAAAGCAAAACCAGTGGACTTGATCAGTTTACCCCAGAGATGGTCACAGTGAGGGAGATTCAAATCCTCATTCCCAGATGCCAGACAATGAGCTCTTAGCTGTGTCTGGACACTTTATTCTGTGGTTGAGCTGTTCTAGGTGGGAGGGATCGATGATCAGAAGCGCTCAATCAGCCAATACAGGTTGTCGTTTTCCCAGACTTTGCCAAGGGCAAAGGATGGGCAAGGGCAGCAGTGCTTCCTGTCTCCACTCAGCAGCTTGGATTCAGTCTCTTTAGATGCAGCAATGGTACTCCTCCACATGTTTTTTGTGACCCCCTTGGGCTACCCCATTAAGACAGAGTAAAGCTTTCAAATTCCAGTCACTATAGTGACAAAATTCAAAATCCCTATTTCTAGGACAAAAATATATATTTGAAAAGAAAATTTTCTGTTAACTCTTCAACAAGTTTTCCTCTGCCTTACTTTCCCTATCTGGTACCAGACCTCATGTTGGCTGATCCACATCTGCTGTTCCACATGGTCCCCTGTGGTCTCTTGCAGATTCCTTTGTGTTGTAGTAACCTCTGGTGATTACACTTCTACTGGGCTGCTTTACCTAGAGATCAACAAAATTGCATCCTAGGGTCTGAACCTCAGGCCTCCAGCCCCCAAGCCCCAACTGCACTCTACTATCCCTGACTTGTGAAAAATGCATCCGCCTGGTGACATGCCTCTACTGAGATGTTCCTCAAAAAGTGGTTGGAAGTGTCTGCATTGGAATTTGTAAAGGTTCAGAGTCCTTGCCTTCATCACAGAGATGGGGAGGGGGTATTGCTGTTGGCACTTAAAATGATTCCTGTTCATACTATAGTTTGACAGTCTTTGAAGCTACAAAGCCAAGTGGAAGAAAATTCCCTTTCAGATGACCAGTTCTAGAGACATCTAAGCATTCTCATGCTCACTGCTTTCAGTACCCAGAGTCAGAGAACACTTGGAAAATTTTTTTGAATTCTACAGAACCGGTTGTCTATTAAAAGAAAAACAACTGGTGAAAGACGGTGCACACTGTGAGACTCAACACCCGTTAAGGCCAAGAGATTTAATGAATTGAACGCGGTGGCTACAGTATCTGAGGGTCAGGCTGTAGCCCCGAGGCAAGGGCGCGGCAGCCTTTATCAGGGCTTAGGGTGACCTGTCAGTAGCTTATAGGTTGGCTGGCAGAGCTTCATTTAGGTTGGGGGATTTTTCGCGGGCACGGGAAAGGGTGCGGAGGAAGAACCCGGAAGACACCGTTTCAGTTGCCATTTTTGTTTGCCGGCTTGCCATTTTTGGTGGGGGCTGGGTTTAGACCCCTTTCCAGGAAAGGGAGGGGATGTGGCTTTACTTGTGGCTGGTGGTGGTCCTTCATTCCCACCTCTTTGGTTATATGGGAGAGGGGCAGCATTTGTCCGGCTACTTCCTGCTGACAATGGGCGTCGGTGGGTGAGGTGGGTGAAAGGACAAGCCACATGAGACCCCACAAAGTAGGCGCCAAAAGAAAAAATTTCATTTGAGTGGAAGTCCTGGAAGGTGTGTTGTAAGTGGAAAACGGCAAGCTGGTCCGGCCAGTCGTCGAGTAGACATGGGAAAGGGAGAACTGTCACGAAGAAGGTGGTCAAGAAACGCTGAGAATCCGAGTGGTAGGTAGTAGGGGTTAAACTTTAAGGTGAGCATGTCTGAAATGAGAAGACATGGTTAGAGGTTTGTAGGGTTGGGACAGTCAAGACCTGGATCTTCGGTGGGCAGGAGGTCATAATTCTGTAGGAGAAGTTGATTAATGTTTTGATTAGAGATTTTTAAAAGTTGTGACTGGAGAAACTTGATAATACAAGGGAGAAAGGAGCACAAGCCGAAAATGAGAATGGCAGGTGTGAAGATGGGCAAAAGCCAGGTGAGTAGTGAGCTTTGTAACAGGCTACCGACTTGTGAAGATTTTGCCCTTTGGAGTTGTGAGGAGAGGTGGTGTAGTTTATTAATGTTTTGTTCAATGATTCCTGATTTGTTAACGTAATAACAGTACTCCTCTTGGAGGAATAGACAAGTGCCTCCCTTTTCGGCTGTTAGAAAATCTAGAGCCCGACGATTTTGGAGGGCTACTTGTGCTATGCTTGTTATCTGTCTTTGTAATGATTGGAGAGAATCGGAGGTGGTGTCTAAAGCTAACTGGATTTTGTTTTGTAAGTCTTCCATGGCCCATAGTGAGTAGCTGAGAGCCCCTCCTGATAGACCTATGGAGGTGACTGTGGAAGCCAGGGACAATCCTACCACGACTGGAAGGAAGACAGCCCTCTTGCGTCAGTGTTCAGGAGTTAAGAGGGCCTTGAGGTTAGCAATGGAGTAGAGAGAGAGCTGTGGGATTAGTGTAACAACTATACAGGGGGAGGTGAGATTGGAGGCCTGGGAAAGGAGGGTGCCATTGCACCATAAGAAGAGGCCGGGCAGGAGGAAGTGTCCGTTTGTTGAGTTTATGGTGGTTGAACAGAGAGGGCTATTTGAATAGAGAGAGGGAACATTGGACGGACCAATACAGAGGTAAGAGGAGTTGGCTGACACTTCCCAAAGTGGAACATGAGGTTTGGTGATGGCCTCTCCGGTGGAAGACAGGTTGAGGGTACTATTACTGTTGGGTGAGGCAGGAAGTGGGATGGCGGCCAGCAGAGGTCATTGTAATGAGGCACAAAGAAAACACTGTGAGGAGGAAAGAGAAGGGAAGGACTGATTTAAGAAGCGGAGGGTGTGGCCTAGTATGGTAAGCCAAGAAGGGAGATGCTGGGAGGGTTGTAGGGAGAGCTGGTCTTCTGAGGAAGGGGACAAAGGGTCTATCACTGCCAGGAGCTGTTGTTCCTGGGTTTTTATGTGCTCTACCACTGATACCGTGACGGAAGGGGTAAAGGTGGAGCGAGAGATGGATAGGCGCCTGGAAGGGTGGGAGTACCAATTTTTCAGAGGTTAGCGGTTGGGTTAGGGATGTCAAAAGTGAAGTGAGAAAAGCGGCCTCCACACCCAGAATGTCCACCTATGTAGTGGCAAACAAGGAAGCTCAGCCCCCCCAAGGCTTTCCTGCTGATGGCTTCGTTGGCATAGTGAATCCTGCATGACCAATAGGGACAGCCATTGTATTTGTCTGGCCACCATCTATAATAGTCGCGAGTTTGGACTTCCAGTAAGCATAGAAAGGGCCAATGAGCATCTGCCAAGCTTATTGAGGACTTTAAGCTGAGAGAAACAGGTTTTTAGCTATTGTTTATAGAGCATGTTTGCGTGTCCAAGTCCTTGACTGTATTTATCCCGCTGGCCTTGTAAAGTTCACAGATGGTAAACCAATAATGGAGGACAGACAGGGTAGTGGGCTTGGTTTGAAAGACGACGGCAAGGAGGAAGGCAATGATCATGTTGGGTCTTCTTGATAGTGAGCAGAGGAGGGGATTGAGTAACTCGCACCAAGGAGCGGCACTTATGTGCAGCAATGTGAAAGTAGGAGGAAAAGAAAGAGTAGAAGGAAAGGCAGTATTATTATTAAAGGAAGGACGAAATTGACGACCCTCTGGCGGAGGGTAGTTGTTGAATGCAGGCGGCAACCTTCACATCTTGTGATTATGTGGGATGAAGGTTTGGCCCCCTACCCCGACTACCGGGGATTGGGACGGTGAGGTTGGTCCCCAGAACTCCCGCAGGACAGAAAGGGTGGCTCCAGTGTCTAGCAGGAAGAGAATGGGATGTCCGTCAACTGTAATTCTGACCCTAGGCTCCCGAGCATTTGAGATATGCATTGGGTGGGGAAACCCAGGGCCCCGTCATTCCAAAGTGGCCACGCCCAGTAGGTCCAGGGTGGAGTTGGGGGCTGATCCTGCTCCTCTCTGGGGGCTGGGGCAGTCCACCGCCCAATGTCCTGGAAGATTGCATTTGGGGCAAGGTTTTGATGGAGGTTTAGGGTTAGGGCAGGCTCGCGCCCAATGTCCCTCCTTGTTGCATTTGAAACAGGGCCCTGGAGGGTCGTGTTTGTTCTGGACACCTCCTCTACCGCTGCGAGGGCCAGTGTCTGTCCCGCGAAGAGCCTGAGCCAGCATTTGGTATTTTTGCTGCTTAGCCTTTTTGTCTCGGTTGTGGTACACCTTGAAGGCGGCAGCCAAAACCTCAATTTGGGGTGTAAGGGGACCTTGATCTAGCTTTTTAAATGCAGCTTTAATGTCAGGGTAGCTCTGGGAGAAGAAGTAAGTCCTAAGGAGTTGACAACCGTCTGGGGTTTCTGGGTCTAAATTAGTAAATTGTTGGAGGGCCTTGGTAAGGCGATCAAGGAAGGAGGAGCAGTTTTCGTTTTTGTCTTGGACCACTTCCTGGAGTTTTTAAAAATTAACAACCTTTTGTGCTGCCCACCTCAACTCGGAAACAAGACAGGTAGAGAACTCATCTCTGGCGCCGAGGACGTTGGGGGACTTATAGTCCCAGCCAGGGTCCTGGTCTGGGACTGCCACTGCCCTGAGGGGGTGTGCTGGGGAGGTCTGATGGACCTCATCTGCATATGTTTTAGCCTGTTCTGATACTCTTTTGTGCTCTTTGGGGAGTAGGGTGTTGGAGAGAACCATGTAGATGTCGTGAAAGGTGAGGCTATAGGCTTGGAGGAGGTATTGGAATTTCTTGATATAAGTGGTTGGGTTAGTTGTGAAGGACCCGAGGCGTTTTTCTACCTGGGACAGGTCTGAGATAGAGAATGGACATGAACCCGAACAATGCCTTCAGCGCCTGCCACCTCGCGGAGAAGAGCGAGGGTGGCCAGGGCTATCTTGGAGCGGATAACAGGAGGACTGCACGGGGTAGTGGGAACTAGAGGAAGGGGTGGGTAAAGATTAGGGACGGCAGGAGCCAACGGGAGAGGAAGCTGCGGGGGTTGTTGATAGGGAGGAGGTTCATCTGCTGGGTTGAAGTCAGAGACAGAGGAGGGAGGTGGCGGCATTAGCAGGAGAGAGGGGCCTTTTGCAGCCACGAGGAGGTGAACTGGTTTACATTGGAGGCAGAGACAAGGGTGTTCCCGGAGTAGAGAGAAAGACTGGACATAGGGAATCTCTGCCCACAGGGAATCTCTGCCCACTTTTTTGAATGCTCACAGAAGTTATAGAGGTCCTGTAAGGGGGCCACTTATTTTGGTTATCTAGGCGATAGGTGGGCCAGTCTTGGGTACTGAAGCAGATTAGATGCTTGGGTTTAATGTTGGGAGTGAGAGAGAGAGTGGAGAGTTTGTCTAAGAGGCATTTGAGGGTGAGTCGGCCAGCAGGGATGACGAGTTTCCCATTTTAACAGCTGGGGCTGAGCAGGGCGTCCCCTGGACAGCTGGCTGTCAGGATATGAGGAGGTTGCAATAAAGCCTGTCGTCACGGGATGTTATTACAACCCGTGATTCTTCTGGAGAATCAAGGAGGTTGAGGGTAACCTGGTACCAGGATTTTTAACGAGGAGGATACCCAAAACTGGACGGTGGGAGGGAGCAGACTCGAAATTTCTGACAGCCAAGGGAGGGGAAAACCGGTAGGAGTCCACAGTGGCCTTAAAGACCTAGGTGGGGTGTTGTCCCCCACCTTGCCCGGGGCCGAAGGGGCTGCCGGACCATCAACGGTCAGTTCCCTCCAGTTATCCCAGGCAAGGTTTTAGGTTTTTTGTTTAGGGGACACTTACCAATTCGAGGGTTGGTGATGAATGCAGCGCTGGCGTTCAAGAAAGTGGGCAAAGGCCTTAAGGGGTGAGTCCCACTGGCGCCAGAACGGGGTCTCGCCTGAGGGCAAGAGGAACCCGATCCGAGCCACGGCACCAATGAAAGATGGTGGCGCACAGTGAGACTCAACACCTGTTAAGGCCAAGAGATTTAATGGGTTGAACGCAGTGGCTACAGGACCTGAGGGTCAGGCTGTAGCCCCGAGGCAAGGGCGCGGCGGCCTTTATAGTGGCTTAGGGCGACCTGTCAGTCACTTATAGGTTGGCTGGCAGAGCTTCACTTAGGTTGGGGGATTTTTCACCGGCGCGGGAAAGTGTGCAGAGGAAGAACCCGGAAGGCACCATTTCAGTCACCATTTTAGTTTTCCGGGTTGCCATTTTTTGTGGGGGTTGGGTTTAGGCCTCTTTCCAGGAAAGGGCAGGGATGTGGCTTTACTTGTGGCTGGCGGTGGCCCTTCAACTGTAAACATTCCAGCTGGGTAAAATCCCTTGAATGTTGTCCATGGTGTGGGTACATCATAGTCTAGGTGCAGTGCTCTGCTGTGAACACGTTAGTCTTCAGACTTTGTGGGCTGTTCTTATAAGAATACAGGTCTATGCAATGAGGTCTTCCAGCTGCTTTTGGGCTTTGTAGGTCAATCCATTGGCTCTAATATTCTGGACGATATTACGCTGGCTACAACAGCGCTATTTATAATAGTTCAAATAAATCAGATTGATTTTCTCCTTGAACACTAGAATATTTACTCTGAATCATCAAGGGCTAAGTGTGGGTTCTCTTTGTGAAAATCATGCACCTTTCTCCGGCAGATTATGAACAATTTCTTCTTCAAGTCTTGCAGAAGGAAGAGCTACTTTGTCCACTGGGCAGTCAAGCTTTTATTTTCATTTAGTGACCGGAGTCTAGTAGTTGAGATCCATATCCTAGCCACACAAAACTTTTATTGAGAATGTAGCTTTTCGCAAGCCTTTTCTCCTCCACCTTTTTTTCTGAGTTGAGGTCTCACTCTCTTGCCCAGGCTTAAGTGTAGTGGCACCATCAGAGCTCACTGTAGCCTTGACTTCCTGGGCTCAGATGATCCTTCAGTCTCAGCCTCCCAAGTAACTGGGGATACAAGTCTACAGGCGTGTGTCACCACACCTGGCTAGTTTTTGTATATATATTTTTTAAGATGTGAGGCCACACTATGTTGCCCAGGCTGATCTCAAACTCCTGGGCTCAAGCAATCCTCTCATCTTGGCCTCCCAAAGTGCTGGGATTACAGATGTGAGTCATTGTTCCTGGCTACATTTTCTCCTTTAATTCTCTTATCAACTCTGAGAAGTAGATAACACTGCTGTCCACTGAGGCACAGAGAGGTTGTACAGGAAGCAAATGGTGATGCTGGACAGCGAACTCAAGTCTGGCTGCACAGTCTGCACTCTGCGTCACTGTGTGATCAGCTGAAGGCATAATACTAGTGATTCAGGCAGGCTCATCTTTATTTGTTCATTAATTTGTTCAGTAAAAAGGATTTCATGTAAGGCCCTGAGTTAGGTGCTTGGGAACAAAGTCAAGTAATTTACAGATCTTTCCTGTCCTTGACATTCTTAATCTAATGAAGAATGCAAACAACTAAAGGGGCAATTAAAATAATTAGTGTGTTAAGTGCTAGAACAGAAGTGAAGGGTGAGGCTGGGGAGGCATAGACACCAGGTATGCCACCACATGAAGATAAGGCAGGAAAGCCCATCAGAGTGGGGATTAGTTACAGGAATTGGGGGACCCAGTGAAGGAAGCAATATGCCCCAAAGTCCAGAGCAGGCAAGGCCTGACATCAGGAAACTGCAGGAAGTTTACTATGAGGAGAATTTACAGGAGAGGCTTAGGAAAAGTGATGAAGGAGGAGACTGGAGGGTTTGGCTGAAGCCTAACCTAAAATGGCCTCTCTACCACGAGAAAAGCTTGGGCTTTATCCTGAAGGTCCACTAAGGTTTTTTTTTTTTTGAGTTGGAGTCTCACTCTGTCACCCAGACTGGAGTGCAGTGGCCGCTCCCAGCCACCGCAGCCTCGACCTGCTGGGCTCTGGTGATCCACTAAGGTTTTAAGAGGAGGAGTAACAGGGTCAGGCTTTCTTTATAGGAAGAAAGTATTGATAGACACGGGAAGGATAAACTTGGCTGCAATTCTGTTTTCTGTCATCACAGAAGCCCAAGTTCAATCAGCACAGGGGATGCAAACCTCTCTTGCTTGACAGCAGGTATGACCAGAAGAAGAAAATTTTTGAAAAGAATTATGAACATGCTACATGCATCTCTATGGTGTAAATGACTAAAACTGACTTTTTTAAATGTAGAAAATATGGGCTGGGAGGTGATGGTTCATGCCTGTAACCCCGGCACTTTAGGAAGCTGAGGCAGGAGGATTGCTTGAGCCCAGGATTTTGAGACCAGCCTAGGCAGCATAGCCAGACCTTGTCTCCACAAAAAAATAAAAAAATTTTTTAGCTGGGCATGCCTGTAGTCCTAGCTATTCAGAAGGGTAAGGCAGAAGGATTGCCTGAGCCCAGGAGGTCGAGGCTGTGGTGAGCTGTGATTGTGTCACTGCACTCCAGCCTGGGTGACACAGAGAGATAGCAACTCAAAAAAAAAAAATTCGCATATTTAAAGAATGATGTACAATACTTTAATCTGTCAAATATAGAAACACTTATAAAGTAGCAATTCTGAGTTCTAGCAAGGATGCCAAGTAATGAACAATGCACACACCCTTTCTGGAAGGCACATCAGTAACATGTGCCAGGACACTGGGAGGAAATAATACATTAACAGTGATATTTATTTTTCCTTTGCAAACATTTTTGTCAAACCCCTCAAAGAAAGTAAAAGTAGTGACCACTGTTAATAATCATTCCCATCCCATTCCTGTCATTCCCCAACCTCTGGCAACCACTAACTTACTTCCTGTCTCCATGAATCGGTCTAGTCTAGATATTTCTTACAAATAGAATCATACACTATGTGGCCTTTTGCATCTGACTTCTTTCATGTGGCATAATGTTTTCAAGGTTCATCCATATTGTGGCATGCATTCACATTTTAGGGATTAATAATTCATTGTTTGGGTATATCAAAATATGTGTATCACTTCATCAGTTGATGGACATTTGGATTGTCTCCACCCATTGGTTATTCTGAATAATGCTGCTGTGAACATTCATGCACAAATTTTTATGTGGACATGCTTTCTGTTTCCAGCTTTTGGGGATATATACCTAGGAGTGCTTTTATCAATTTTTATGTTTCAGGTTTAGAGTAAATATGTACTATTTTTGTGATCCCAAAACAATGTGTGACCTTAAAAAAAAAAAAAACACGAGACTCAGTGGGTTTGTAGAATATTGATGAGACAGATTTAACATGGTCACCTTTTTATTCCTTCTAATAACTGTTGGCTTCTCAAAGTAAAAAAAACAAACAAACCAAAAAACTGGAAGACTCCAGAAGAGGGAAAGGAAATTTTAGCAGGGGAGGGAGCAAGAGATAAAATAGCAAATGCCTTGCTAACACAATGAGAAGGTGAAAAGGTGGTAAACATTTCTGCCAGATTTTGACTGTCAATAACAGACACATCCTGAGTGATTATTATGTGAATACACTGGAGAAAAGGGAGGGGAACAAAAGGGGCACAAAAATGACATGTCCAGGTCCTTGAAAAGCTGGACTTGATTTGCAGAAACCTAAGTGAAATGTCTGACAAAACCAAAGGGACAAAATATGAGCACACAGGACTCTGGAGAAGTCCTGAGTTGAATGTGAGCTGAGGTTTGAGGGTGGATGGATCCCAATAGGCAGAGAAGGCGGAAACAGAGGGAGGGAGAGGAACTTTCAGGCTAAGGAGTCAGCAGGGGAGCAAGGAAGCCCTGGTCCCCCGTGGGGAGTAGAGTGGTCTGGAGAAGGACGCCCTGAGTTGGGGGTGGAGAGCTCAGGCTGCAGACAGTGATGTGAAATGAGAATAGAAAAGGAGGGACTACCTTTTCCTCGGCTTTGAGTTACGCTGAGGAACATGGGGTCAGAAAAAGAAGCCAACGTCAAGAAGTTTAGCTCTAGGTCAATGTAGAGACAAAACAGAAAGCAAAGGAAGCAACAGAAGCAAGAATAAGCAAATGAGAAAAGGTGCAGATTGTGGGCAGGGTTGGGGACCCCAAAACTCCTTACTGGAGGCTGATTGCATGGTCATAGGGAGAGGGTCTAGAATAAGGTCACAAGACTGGGATACTGGGATGGACAATCGCTCTTCAATTATCTCTGATTTGAATTTGGGAGAAATAAAACTCACTTTTTCAAGTCTGAATTCTTTTTGAGCCTAGTATTACTGGGACCTTGGGTGGGAGATGCGTCATTGTTGTAGTTTCCTGTTGTCTGTGCCCACAGTTTTCATTTCTTCATTACATGCAACTGAGCCCAAAGAATCCGACTTATGCTTCTTCTCTACCCTGCTGGCTTCCTAGAAGTAGCCATTTTAAAAATGTCTCTTTGGCACCAGAGTCATACAAGCACTCTTAGTTTTAGGAGCAATTTCTGGCTATGGGAGTTCCACCTTTTTCTCTCTCACTGAAGAAAATAATCATAGCGTAAAACAAGAAAATCACTCACGAAGAGGCTGTATGACTTCCATGTGGATTCCTCACCCATCATCATCTGAGACAATTCACGATGGTCTGAGACCCAACACCAGAAACTCCACAGGGAGTTCCCCCTCCAGAATTCACCAGCCTCTTCTCATTTTTAATGTGCACAACCCCTCCCTAGATCACTTTCTTTCTTGATGTCTCTTTCCAAGCTACCTGCAGTACCCTCTTTCGCTACTCCTTTCTTCTTTGAAAGTGAAAAGGAATGCTCACTACACTTTACCTACATGATCTTATTTAATCATCTCTACAATCACAGGAGGTGCTTTAATGTCCCCCAGTCTATGTGCCAATAAACCTGGGCTCGGAATGTAAGCTGCCCTAAGTCACACGCCACCAAAAAGCCCATTCAGACTCCAGGTTTGGCGGCCTCTCTTCTAGATGTTTTTCTCCCATGGTACCTCTAAATAGGTCCCCAAGATTCCGTCCTTAGTTCTCTTCTGTTGACACTGTCTTTGGTTATTAAATTTATTGTCATGGCCAGGCACGGTGGCTCACAGCCATAATCCCAGCACTTTGGGAGACCGAGGTGAGTGGATTGCCTGAGCCCACGGATTTGAGACCAGCCTGGGTAACTCGGTGAGACCTCATCTCTACAATAAATCAAAAAATTAGCTGGATGTGGTGGCGCATGCCTATAATTCCAGCTACTTGGAAGGCTAAGGCAGAAGGATCACCTGAACCCAGCAGTTAGAGCCTGCGGTAGCCGTGAGTGTGCCACTGCACTCCAGCCTGGGCGACAGAGTGAGACTCCAACTCCAAAAAAAAAATTTACTGTCTCCAGCCATCACCTCTAGGGAAATTACTCCCAAGCTCACTCCTTCCCCATGTTCCAGAACTGTTGTGTATAATAGTCTGCTGGATTTCTCCAGCATGTTCCTTGGGCTGGCCTGGTGTTGGTCAGTCTTTTTTTTTTTTTTGAGTTGGAGTCTCACTCTGTCGTCCAGGCTGGAGTGCAGTGGCACACTCACAGCCACCCCAGCATCGACATGCTGGGCTCCGGCGATCCTTCTGCCTCAGCCTTCCAAGTGGCCAGAACTACAGGTGTGCGCTACCATGCCGGGCTAATTTTTCATTTTTTAATTTTATTGTAGAGACAAGTTCTCACCAAGTTGCCCAAACTGGTCTCGAACAAGCAGGCTCAGGCAATCCACCAGTCTCGGCCTCACAAAGTGCTGGGATTACAGGTTGAGACACTGATCCCAGCCATGGTGTTGGTTAGTCTTAAGGGGAAGATGATACAGAAGTTCCAGAGCTAGTGACAGGGTCAGAAGACAAAGGTGGCATGACCACAATGGGAGGTGTGCACGCAGCACAGGGTGGTGCAAATACTCTCAGTCCCTGTAGACAGATAAACAATGTCCCTAAAATTGTTTAGCTAATCACAAGCTCATGCTATTAGTATAGATGCCTGCATGACTAATAGTCTGAACAGCACCACATGAAACCACTCCACAGACACCCACAGTCTCTGCCAATCTCTCCCAGAACTGGGGAAGGTTTAGTACGTTTTGGCACGTAAGCAACCAGCTGCTTAGGGCTCTCTTAAAAGATAAGTATTTTTGTTTTTAGAAAATGCTAAGATAGTGATTTTAAACTCTCTTGCAGATATCAGTATTTTTTTTTGAGTTGGAGTCTCACTCTTGTTGCCCAGGCTGGAGGAGTGCAGTGGCACGCTCATGGTCACCACAGCCTCGACTTGCTTGACTTGCTGGGCTTAGGCGATCCTTCTGCCTCAGCCTTCCAAGTAGCTGGAACTTTGTGATTTATTGTAGAGATGAGTTCTCACCAAGTTTCCCAGGCTGGTCTTGAACCCCTGGGCTCAGGCAATCCTCTCACCTCGGCCTCCCAAAGGGCTGAGATTACAGCTGAGCCACTGCACCTGGCCGACATCAATATTCTTAAAGCAAACTATTCAATTAAATGCATATCCAGCTGGGCACGGTGGTGGCTCAGCCTGTAATCCCAGCGTTTTGGGAGGCCTAGGTGAGTGGATTGCCTGAGCCCGCGGATTCGAGACCCGCCTGGGCAACTTGGAGAGACCTGATCTCTACAATAAAACCAAAAATTAGCCGGGCGTGGTAGCGCGTGCCTGTAGTTCCAGCTACTCGGAAGGCTGAGGCGGAAGGATCGCCGGAACCCAGTAGGTCGAGTCTGCGGTGACTGGGAGCGGCCACTGCACTCCAGTCTGGGTGACAGTGAGACTCCAACTCAAAAAAAAAAAAAAAAAAAAAAAAAAAGCATATCCTTGCAGTTCTGTAGAGATATGTGCTATTTTGCAATGTTTGCTTTCTTTCCACCATAATGGAACTGGTAGGGTCATAAACTGTACTTTGAAATGAATACATAATAACCACTAGATCCTGAAAAACTCTAGAATGTCTGAACTATTTTCGTTCTCATGAGCACAGTCCTGTGGTATGTACTAATCTTCTCTGTCAATAATGTATGCAAAGCATCTTTAAATGAGCTTTATAGTAATTTGCATTCTTGTTTTGCAGGTTTGAATCTGGTTCTCCAGAATCTTTTTTTTTTTTTCAGTTGGGGTCTCACTTGGTTGCCCGGGTTGGAGGCTCACTGCAGCCTGGACCTCCTGGGCTCAAATGATCCACCTTAGCCTCATGACTAGCTGGAACTATAGGTGTGCACCACCACAGCCACTTAAAAAAATTTTTTTGGAGAGACAAGATCTCATTATGTTGCCTAGCCTGCTCCTGGACTCCAGTGATCCTCCAGCCTTGGCCTCCCAAAGTGCTGGAATTATAGGCGTTAGCCATCATGCCTGGACTTTAGAACAATTTTTTTTTTTTTTTTTTTGAGTTGGAGTCTCACTCTGTCGCCCGGACTGGAGTGCAGTGGCCGCTCCCGGCCACCGCAGCCTCGACCTGCTGGGCTGCAGCGATCCTTCCGCCTCAGCCTTCCAAGTAGCCGGAATTACAGGCATGCGCTACCATGCCCAGCTGATTTTTTTTTTTTGATTTATTGTAGAGATGAGGTCTCGCTGCCCAGGCGGGTCTCGAACCCGCGGGCTCAGGCAATTCACTCACCTCAGCCTCCCAAAGGCACGGGATTACAGGCTGAGCCACCGAACCCAGCTAGAACAATTTTTAAGAGAATACAGATTGTTATTATAATAAGTATGATTTTTTAAAAAATTTTTATGTTTTTTCATAAGTTTTAAAGCTGTGGTAGGCAGAACTTCAAACAATGTGATCCAGTGGCGAAACATACCACACTATCTGATAAATATAGGGGTTACTCCCAGTCAACACGAATGCCATGGCTACCTAACTTTGTGATCAAAGTGTCTCAGCTTCCTCACTTTAAAATAAGACCATGGGATCTTCGAGGTTCACTTAGCTATAAAGTTCTCAGACTTACTAAACTTTGTGTCGATCATTTCTTAAATTGTAGGTTTAGAAGTATACAAACTGGCCGGGAACGGTGGCTCAACCCTGTAATCCCAGCACTTTGGGAGGCGAGGTGAGAGGATTGCCTGAGCCCACAGGTTCAAGACCAGCCTGGGTATTTTGGTGAGACCTCATCTCTACAATAAATAAAAAATTATCTGTGCGTGGTGGTGTGCATCTGTAATTCCAGCTACTTGGAAGGTTGAGATGGAATGATTGCCAGAGCCAAGCAGGTCGACGATGGGGTGGCCTTGAGTGCCACCGCAATCCAGCCTGGGCGATGGAGTAAGATTCTGACTCAAAAAAAGAAAAAAAAGCCAATAATTCTCCCAGTAGAATTATGAGCAGAGCTCAGGCCTCACCCAGAATGATTAAATCAAAATCTCTGTGGGCAGGGCCCAAGCATATGTATTTTTTTTTTTTTTTACAAGTACTCCTGGTGATTCCAATAACCAACCAATGCAGAAAAGTCCTACTTTAAGTCATACAGTCTTGTGGTATGTACTAATCTTCTCTATCAATAATGTATGTGAAGCATCTTTAAATGAACTTTATAGTAATTTACATTATGATTCTTCAGGTTTGAATCTAGTTCTCTAGAACTTTTTTAAAATTTGAGTTAAGGTCTCACTCTGTGGCTTAGGTAAAAAGATTTCAAAATTCATACTTGACAGAACTCTTTGAATAATTGTGATATGAGTGGCAGAACATGTTAGCTTATTTATAAAACTATAAGGTAAAAGGAGAATAAACAAAAAATACATTATTGCTACTGTTTTGATTGTATTCAAATTTTTATTTTTTGAACAAAAAACTTAAGACAATGATTTTAAATAATAAAACATGGTATATTCTAGACACTTATTGAGTTTCTTAGACTGTTTATTAAATTTGGACTCCTACAGTTCTGTTGTGATGCTTTCTTTAACATTTTGTATTATTTCTTGCCATTTTATCATCACTCCAAACTTGCTAAACACAGAACTCACTCTGTCTGCTTAAGTGAAGCTTCACTTTAAGGAAATACTCCACTACCACATTAAACACACATACAGAACAGTCATTTCTTTTATATTTACAAAATATAAGAAGTCTGTCCAGCCATTTTGGTTTTGTAGTTACATTGCCCATGTTGAGATCAGCAAAAACCTACCAGGTAATAAAAAGATTTCACTTCAGCAGTGTAACGGATGGCATCAACCAAACTTCACTAAACAAACTAACAAATTACAGACACTGTCAGCAAAATTCAACTCATGAAATAGTGATTAAAAAAAATAAACATGTAGTGGGTCATAACTAGACTGGTTTTCACTGTATAACTTTCCTCAGGGAACAATACCACCCATTTCACGGAAAGAAAGGAATATGCATCCAAGCCTTTGTTCATAAAGAAAATGCCCTTCAAACAAATTCATCATAAGGCAAAAAAAAAAACCCCAAAAACAAAACAAAAGAATGAAGCAGTTTGGCCCAGAGAAAAGCTTAAACATAATGTGTCTTAAACATTATTTATAGACATATTGCAATTTAAACCATGTATGTAGTCATTAGACAGTTAAATGAATTGGCTCAGTAAAAAGTGTTTGTTTTCTATAAATATGTAGTTATTGCTAATATGCTACACATTATGCTTTGCCATGGAAACTGGAGTAACTTAGAATGTAAAGCTGCCATATTGCCAGTGTTAGTCCTGCAGCCGAAGTCCATGCCATCCAGTCCCGAAGAGAAAGCAAAATACCACTACCAAAAAAAAAAAAAAAAGAAAGAAAAAAAGAAAGGCTTATGCACTGTCCCTTACATTTTTGCTTTTTTTTTTTTTTTTTAAAAGCAAAAACAAGTCCAGTTCACCACAAGTTAAGCACAACCTGACAAGCAAGTTCAGCGGCATGATGGGGAAGGAGCGTGAGGGCGGCATGCACTGACTACTAGCACTGATCTAGTCTATTTTGCCATACAAACTGGAGTACAAAAATCCAATTTAAATAAGACTAGACTAACTATAATAGTTAAAAAAAACACATGGTAGACTTAGTTTGATACTGATTATTTTTAAGAGTAAACTCATCCTGCCCCCTCTTAATACTCTACTACAATTTATTTATTGATGGCTAGAATATTTACTTCCTTAAAAAAGATGTTAAATACCTGTATCATGAAATTACATTCTTATTAACAATAAGACATACTGTGTAAGAAAATAGCTCATGTGTGAAATGTGTCTGAAATGCATTTTTCCTTACAACTATCAAAACATCCACTCACACTAAAACAAAACCACTCCCAAGCCCCCTGGAAAAAAACTTAAGGAAAGATGGGGTGGGTTGGGGGAGAAGCAGGGAAGGAAAAGATTTAGCTACGCTAATTACAGCACAGTGATTAACAATGGTTCAAGACAGAACCAACAAGAGTTGGTCAAAAAGATGCCTTCAATACACGGCTACAATTAAAAACCAAACTCAGTCACTTTTGGTTCATTGCAGTGGGACCAAAAAGTATCTCTCACAGATTCATAGAAATACTAGACTCCAGCGCTTTCATTATTATTTTTGTTTTTCTGTTTGTTTCTGCAAGGCCTAGCTACCTTATTACAATTTATGTTTGCTCTGCAACAACTACAAGAGGTAGGCATGAAGCATGACAAAGTTTCTCAGCGAGTTCCTCACTGTGGGCTGTACACTGCATCATCCCAACCGCTTTGGACAGGAGTCATCATCACCTTCTAGTCTTTTCCAAACCCCAACACAAAGCTTCTGCCATCCTGCCCACAAATGTTCTGAAAGGGCATACTCACAAATAAGAAACTTTCTCTACTAAAGGATACTGTCATAGTGTTTGTTGAAGAGCATTCATATATATGTATTTATTTATTTAAAAAAATAAACAATAACAACAAAGAACAAAATTGGGTTCCTAGAACCAATTCTCTTGATTCTCTACTTCCACAAAATAAAGTGTATCATTTGGCCAAGACTACAGATGTGTTTTTTTCCCACAGATGCAAGTGCCATGCAAAAATAAATTAAAGAACAGATACCAAAACATACATGTGATAAAACTACTGAAGGTAGAACTTTAAAAGCATTTATACAAACATAATTTATAATACTTCTCTTTTTTCCTTTATATACAGTCACAAAGCTGTAGTTATACATCTAGGATTTCCTCTGCTGTACCCCCACAGCGCAATCTGTAGCGACCAGTTCTCCAGCTTATAGTAGGGTCCCATAATGCCGACAAAAAAATATATATTGTCATAGATTCTCGGATGAACCAAGCAACGGCATAATCAAGTTTTGAGAAACACAGTGTGCCCCCCTAGGAATTAAAAAAAAAAAAGTTTAATTTACTCACTATCGGATTAAAGACATGATTAAAAAATTAAATTCTTGGATTTCACTTTTCTAAGTATACTACATAAGTCTGCTTCCTGAGGTAATTTAATTGCCATGCCATATTGTTTAAGAGAATACTAATTATTATTAGAAGAAGCATTCAAATAACTACTATCCTAATGTGTTCTTAGTCTGAACACTTGTTGGCTTGCTTAACATGTTTTTGGAGCCTTAATAAAAGTGATTATGTAACCAACTGAAAGTTGCAAATTGAGTTACATTTTGTGTCAACAATCTACTACCGAAAGTAATGTTTAAACCTGATATTAGGCTTCAATGAGGAGTTGAAGAATAGCTCAAATAGATTTTCTTCAACCTTTTCTAAATTAAAATAGTTTTAGTTTCACAAATGACTGTCAACCTTTTCATGCCTATCCACATACCTGGACACCCCTGAGTTGAATGTAGTCAAATATAAACCATGCCAGGCAATGACACATGAAAAATACCATAATATCCCATCTGAATACATGGTGGGCTGCCCATCCAATAATTAAGCTGGCAACAAAGCATTCTGAAATTGGCTCACAAATGATTGTAGCAGGAAGCATGTTTATTCGCAATTTGGTCCACCTGAAACATAAAATGGATTTTCTTTAAAATAATAGCCTGGCTGTAAGATTAAACAATTTTTTTTTCCCAAAAGAACTAACTTTTTACTTTGTCATATAAAGGACCTACTCTTTAAAAATTTTTTTAATGAATTTCTATTTTTTTAGTATATTAAAGAAAAAACGTCTACAAAATCATTTGTATGGCTTATACTCTGATGAACATAGACTATAAAATTTAACCAAAGTGTAGAAAGGTAGAAAATAGATTAGCATATTTTTAAAAAAGTCTCAACATCTCTTTTTTGAATGCTTTCAGTGTTACAAAGCAAAGAAAATATATTTAGACATTAAATTTAATACAAAAGTCAGACTTTTCTGGAACCAAACAAAAATCTGACCTTTAGATGCATTTTTTAAACCACGTTAGGCCATGTAAACCCCCTCGCCCCTTCTTTTAATGAAATATAAAAAGAATACAGGTGATGTACCTGATCATTCTGGATTGAAATTGAGAAATTGAATATGAGCCAGAGTTTTGCATTGCAACTTGCGTGGACATGGAAAACCTCCAACCTCTGAAAATTAAGATAATTATAAAATAAGCTACGATGATGAACACATGCAAGTATGACTGGTTACACATTTATTAATCACTATGAAGACTAAGCAACTGCTGACCGGCCATCAGGATTAGCCCATTACTTAAAGTATATCATACTTCTGGATGTTTTAGCAATTACCTTGGCTCATGACCATCTAAAAGCTAGAAGAAAACCTCCTTAATTTACAATTTAAGAAACTGAGAATGCATTCATCCTGAAATTACTAAATGAAGAAGGTACTATATTTAATAGTTTGGCCTCTGATGACTACTCGCCAAAAAAAGCCCCCCGAAAACAAACCACATGAACACCATCATAAGAGGATTTTAAAAATATACTTCAACTTTTAAAATCACACTTTAAATAAATAATCATACAAGGTAATGACTCCCTTTAAAATGAAACAAGTATTTTGTGATAGAGAAATGCTAAGTCATTCATATGAATCTTGAGGTAGCTTGTCAGCAAAGCATCAAATAATTTACCAAGGGATTTCAAATTGTGAAATGCAAGTCTTTAAATTTTCACCTCCTGGCTTATGAGTGCACTGACAGTTTTAATTCTTCTAAAACACAAAGAAATTTGTATCAATACTAATGAAAATTCACAATCACAGAGAAGCCTCCTTTTAATCACTTTAAAACATCTTAATTTGAAGAATTAGAGGATTTAGAACATATACTTGTTTCATTAGTTCCTGTCTACAATTCTGTAATTAGAATATGAATCACTTTCTACAATTATTGGCCTATTCTATACTCTCTAGTAAATAAAATCAGCCCGAATCCATTGGTTGAACAAAAAGAGTATATCAACAGAAGTTAGGTAATAAAAATACTATGGCTTAATTTAGTTTTCTTACCGGTCTGCTATTGCTTTGGCCATAAAGTAATCTTCAGCGATGTACTGAGCAAAAGCTATAAGTCCTCCTGCTTGATCTAACACATCCTTTCTCATTAAACAAGACATTCCTGTTACACATTTGAAACCAGTTACATTGGCAGAGATGTAATACCTTGGATGTGAAGTTCCAAAATACACCTGGGCCAAAAAACACAGATATAAACAATCAGAATTTTATGTTAAAAGTATGATGTTTATACACTGTTTGTCCTAATGATTTTTAAAAAAATATGATTGAGTGAATATTCTATTATTCTTACATAAACTATATGAATAAAAAGTGGTACACAATAGTGTTTACATATCATAAGCAGTCAGTAATTTGAAGACTTGTCCAAATAAAACTAAATTTGGATACATGTAAAAATATCCCTTATTTATTTATTCATTTTTTTGAGTTGGAGTCTCACTCTGTCACCCAGACTGGAGTGCAGTGGCTGCTCCCGGCCACCGCAGCCTCGACCTGCTGGGCTCCGGCGATCCTTTCACCTCAGCCTTCCAAGTAGCTGGAACTACAGGCGCGCGCTACCACGTCCAGCTAATTTTTTGATTGTAGAGATGAGGTCTCGCCAAGTTGCCCAGGTGGGTCTCAAACCCGTGGGCTCAGGCAATCCACTCACCTCGGCCTCCCAAAGCGCTGGGATTACAGGCTGAGCCACCGAGCCCAGCTAAAATATCCCTTATTGACATATAAAATATTAACAAATATTTTTAATGTATCCTATTTTTAGGATGTTCATGTAAATACAAACACATGCTACTACTTATTTTATTTGGAACAATATATCTACATATATATTTGTATGTATGTATATTTGTGTATATATGCATGCATACACAAACAATCCATAGTTATATCGTCCTTCATGACAATCCTGTTCCTTTTCTTGTTTTCTTTCAATGCTCTCTGACCCTGAGTCACTGAGATTCCTGCCAATTTTCCCAATTTTGTTTTTCTTTTTTTTTTGAGTCAGGGTCTCATCTTGTCAACCCAGCTAGAGCGCAATCGCATGCTCATGGCCTACCACAGCCTCAAACTTCTGGACCCAAGTGATCCTCCAGCCTAAGTTTCCTGAGTAGCTGGGACTACAGGCATGCGCCACCATGCCTGATTAATCTTTTTTCAAATTTTTTTTTTAGAGATGAGTTCTCACTATGCTGCCTAGGCTGTTCTTGAACTCCTGGGCCCAAGCAATCCTCCTGCCTTGGCCTCCCAAAGTGCTGGGACTAACTTCAGGCATGAGTCACTGTGCCCAGACTTTAAAAAATTTTTAATTACTTTTTCCAGAATTACAGTTTTGGGATTTTGATCTTTTAGAACTGTGATTTGTGGAATTTTAGATATCAGGGATTTTCATCTTTGGGATTATAATATTTGAAATTATGACATTTAGGACTGTGTGCTTTTAAAACCTACGATTTCTTGCAGTAGGAAAAATATATTCATAGGCAGTATTAAGAAAGCTCACTGTTCAAACTGCCAAAGGTCAAATGTAAGTCCCCACAATGTACTTTTAACTCTCCAGATCTGTGGCAATCATAAAACGCAATTCAAAAGCATGTAAGTGTAGAATATGATTAGGAGCAAGCAGTTATATTTAGACTGAAACCATGTATCTTTCGTTTACAACATTAAGACAAGTTTTTCCACCTAAATGTTTAACAGTACAGGAATGATTAAGTATGGGACATACATAAGAAAGATTATAATACAGTCAATAAAAATTACTTTTGTGAAAAGTTATTAATGATGTGGGAAAAGTTTAAGCGGTGACAAAAATAAGATACAAATAGCTTCTAGAGTACTATCTCAACTATGTTTTTTAGAAGGCTCATATCAAAACAATAGAATCCAAAGTGCCAAAAATGCTAAAACAAAAACAAACACACTTTAATTTGTAAATATAGAAACTTCCTCTAATTGGTAGGGTTATAGGTTTTATCTTCACGTATTTTTTGCTTCTGATGCTTTTCCATAATTTGTAGTTTCCTACATACAAGTTGTTTTTATTATTATTATTATCATTATTTTGAGTCAGAGTCTCACTCTGTCACCCAGGCTGGAGTGCAGTGGCCAGCTCCTGATCACTGTAGCCTTGACCTGGTGGGCTCATACAATCCTTCTGCCTCAGTCTTCCAAGTAGTTGGAACCACAGGTGCATGTCACCACACCCAGTTAATTTTTTGATTTATTATAGAGATGAGGTCTCGCCAAATTGCCCAGGCTAGTCTCAAACCCGTGGGCTCAGGCAATCCTCTCGCCTCCACCTTCCAAAGTGCTGGGATTACAGGCATGAGCCACCGTGCCCAGCAACAAGTTATATTTATTATTATTATTTTGAGTTAGAGTCTCACTCTGTCACCCAGGCTGGAGTGCAGTGGCACACTCTTGGCCACCCCAGCGATGACTTGCTGCGCTCCGGCTATCCTTTCACCTCAGACTTCTGAGTAGCCAGAACAAGTTATTATTTTTAAGTTGAAGAGAAGACACCAAGGGAAAACAAATCTCTCAGATATTTATCAGAAATCTGATTTAAAAAGAAATTGAATGGATTTTATAATAACATATGAGCAAGTTTCCTTTTTTGTATATTTGAAATATTTTGTGATTTTTTTTTTTTTTTGAGTTGGAGTCTCACTCTGTCGCCCAGGCTGGAGTGCAATGGTACGCTCACTGCCACCCTAGGGTTGACCTGCTGGTCTCAGGCGATTCTTCTACCTCAGCCTTCCAAGTAGCCAGAACTACAGGCATGTGCTACCATGCCCGGTTAATTTTTTGACTTTTTGTAGAGACAAGGTCTTGCCAAGTTGCCCAGGCTGTTCTCGAACCCATGGGCTCAGGCAATCTTCTCACCTCAGCCTCCCAAAGTACTGGGACTACAGGCTTGAGCCACCTCGCCTAGACTTTTCATGGTATTTTTAAAAGGTTCTTTTCAGATTGAGTATTTGAAAGAACACTGTGGTCTAGAACTGAACTCTGGAACTGAATGTGAGCACAATAAGGAAAAAGAATATACTGTGTTCAGCTGGCAAGAAGATCACAAGACAGTTCCCGGGCACAGGTGTTCACTGCCAGAGTGCAGTTAGAGGCCTAAGAATTTCCTCACTAACAAAAACAGTTGCTCTCAACTTGAGGATTCTAGAACACAGCAGTTTCCCATATGGACTTTATACCATTACCTTCAGATAGCTAGTCCCAATTCTCAAACTTAGAACAACTTTAGTAGTCTCAAGCTTTGGGCAGATCAGGGATCTGATAACATGAGTATTATTTATAACTACCATACTTACCTGTTCTAATGTGGCAGCAAAGCCCTGTCTGTCTGCTACGTAAGGCAGCCCATGAACCAAGCCTACTTTTTCTGTCATTTGATTAACCATGTCAGTAAGTGTATCTGGAATTACTACAAAAAACAAAAACAAAAAAAACAAATAAAAGGTGGGGAGGGAGAGAGAAAAAAATTTCCTTTTAGTAAAGGTCCACTAATGTAAAGTATTTTGTGAATTGTTATTGAATTATTAATAAAGGTAAATTCTTTTAAACATTTGGATCTAATAAAATGAATCACAACCACCTTTCCGCATAGAATACAAAATTTCAAAAAGGCATAATTTATGAAAAGTTGATTTATTCTATACATTTTTAGCTCAGTCTATATCTAATATGTATCAGAGGCAGGCTATACCTTGAAAATGTTACCCCCTCCCATGTCAGAACTTCCAAATTTGAATAAGGATAATGTGTCCTATGGGAAAAGTCTCAGGAGCAGACAGGGGTCAAAGGAACTCAGTGCCTGTGCTGGCTTCCCTATTCTCCAACCATTGGAGATGAGCTGCTACTTTCTCTGTGGGTATAAGTATATCCAATTTCTTAAAATTGCTAACAGGAAGGGAATGTGATTATATTTAACAGAAATCTGTATGCTGAAAAACATAACAAATATACAATAGCAAATAAGTTAGCAAATGGGAAGAATGAACATAATCTCTGGTCATGTGTTGTTGATCGATGTGTAATATCTCTGATTAATTTGTAGGAGTGTTACACTTCTATTTATTTGAAGTTTACATTTTAGGCTAATATAAATATTTATAACATTGTCCTATTTTCTTTCTTTCTTTTTTTAGGATTAGAAATATAGTTTATTTAGAAAGCAAATTTGAGAGAGAGAAAGAGGATAATCACCTCCTCAAGGTAGGGGAGGGGACCAAAGCCAGGAAACATGGCCTGGCCATAGTGCAAAGAGCACATGGTTACACCATAGCTTAGCAAGGCAGTGGCTGCACTATTTTCTTTTTTTTTGAGTTGGAGTCTCACTCTGTCGCCCAGGCTGGAGTGCAATGGCATGCTCACAGCCACCACGCAGCCTCGACCTGCTGGGCTCCGGTGATCCTTCTGCCTCAGCCTTCCAAGTAGCTGGAACTACAGGCACGTGCCACCACGCCCGGCTAGTTTTTGATTTATTGTAGAGATGAGGGCTCGCCAAGTTGCCCAGGCGGGTCTTGAACCTGCGGGCGCAGGCAATCCACTCACCTCGGCCTCCCAAAGGTGCGGGATTACAGGCTAAGCCACCAAGCCTGGCTCTGAAGACATTTTTGGTTGCTACAACTGAGAAGGGGGTGTTACTGGCAGTTACAACCGCAGGGAGGTAGAGGTCAGGGATGCCACTAAACAACCAACAGGACAGCTCCCACAACAAAAAATTATCAAGCCCAAAACGTCAACAGTGTTAAGGTTGAGAAACTTAAGGTAATTTGAATATAACAAAATATTACAGAATATTGAAACTGTTATAAATGTTTAAAAATGCAAACTGTAATTTCAAGATATAAAAGGTTTCTTACTAAAATCATCAAAGTAAAAAGCCATGTATATATTCCAACAAATGTATATAGTTTAGTAAAATATGCACCTATTAATTTCTGCCTCTGTTTGCCCAAACCCGTTAACATAAGTGTCACACAAACTGGAAAAGTTACACACATGAGAAAGCTTGTAGAATGTATAACATACCAGGACTATTTTTTTCTTTAATGGTGGGAATTTTCCCTTCAAAATGAAAATATTTTTATTATGTGACATTCTAAGTTAGGATAAAAAAATCCAAAATCTTAGTAAGCATAACTGGAAATATTGCCATGAAATAATGATAAAACAAGTTACTCTTTTAGGCAAACAGAAAGGATTGATAAATATACTTTCAGATTGCTTTTAGCATTTTGTCATCAAATAGTTTTACAAAATAAATAAGAAAACCTCACCTCTTATTCCACTATCACAAATCCATATAAGATCATACTTTGCAACTTCATATCCTGGCATTAAGTTATTAATTTTAGGATTAATGCCAACCTTCTTGCCACCTAAAAATGTAATAATACAATAGTAAAAGACTTATGTAACATTAAAAATACTTTCTAGTACAGATTCATGATGGAGAGAAGTGTAAAGTATTGGCATATTTAAAAACTTAAATGAGCACGCTTTCACATTACTTTTCCCCTATTATTAATACCATGCAGTTTTACAAAAAAACTGTTCATTCTCAAAAGGAGAATTACATCACTTATCTTTGAAATTCACTGTTTCAGCTTTTCTAATTCTTTAGTTCTTGCAATAATAGTTAAGAATCAATCAATATTTAATGGCAATTGTACAACATGGTGACTATAGTTAATAACAGTGTTATTGTAGACTTGAAAATTGCTAGCCGGGCTTAGTGACTCAGCCTGTAATCCTGCGCCTTTGGCTGAGGTGAGTGGATTGCTTGAGCCCAAAGTTTGAGACCTGCCTGGGCAGCGAGACCTCATCTCTACAATAAATCAAAAAATTAGCCGGGTGTGGTAGCGCGTGCCTGTAATTCCGGCTACTTGGAAGGCTGAGGCGGAAGGATCGCCGGAGCCCAGCAGGTCGAGGCTGCGGTGGCCGGGAGCGGCCACTGCACTCCAGTCTGGGTGACAGAGTGACTCCAACTCAAAAAAAAAAAGGAAAATTGCTGAGGTTTTCCACCACAACTAAATGATAAGTATATGAGAGAATACTCAACACCGTATTGTATACTTAAAAACTGCTGAGAGTAGATTTCTCACCCCATATGTAAGGTAATGCATATGTTAATTAACTTGATTTAGCCATTCAACAATGTGTACGTATTTGAAAACATGTTGTACACCATAAATACATAAAAATTTTGTTAATCTAAAAAATGATTATAGGAATAATTTTTAAACTGTGATAATTGAAACAGCATAAAGAAATTAACCAGTTGGGTGAGATTATATTATATTTAACAGAGATTTGTACACTGAAAAACATATGTGTGTGTATATATATAAATACATATATACATATATATATAAATACATATATACATATATATATATATATATATATATATATAAAATTTTTTTTTTTAGTTGAAATCTCACTCTGTTGCCCAGGCTGGAGTGCAGAGGCACGATCACCGCTCACCGCAGACTCAACCTCCTTGGCCCAGGTGATCCTTCCACATCAGCCTCCCAAGCAGCTGAGACTACAGGTGCACACCACCACCCTGGCTATTTTTAAATTTTTTATAAAGATAAGGTCTTGCTATGCTGCCCAGACTGATCTCAAACTCCTGGGCTCAGGCAATCCTCTTGCCTTGGTGTCCCAAAGTGCTGCATGAGCCACTGTGCCTGGCTAGTAAATAATTTAAGATAGCAAATGTGAGGAACGAACATAATCTCTGACCCTGAGTTGACAGATATGTAATGGTTCTGATTAATTCATAGGAGTGCTTCATATATTAATTTCAAATTTGTATTTTAAGCTAATAAAAAATTTAAATCATTACCCTATCTTCAAACAGCAAACACCTCATATCACTTTTATTTTTAAAGAGAGATCACACCAGGCCTCTACTTGAAAAAAAAATTTAATGGCAAATACACTTCTACAAGTCTTTAGAATATGCCTATCGGCTTTTGGAAAAATACTCTTTCTGCAACACAATAAAAGTGAATTCTGTTGCTCACTCCCAATTATAGTCAGTGAGAAACAGAAAGGGCACACACTCCAAATACTAAAGAAACAAAAATAACAGACTCATGTCTGATTGATAAGTGTAGTTTTTGTGTTATTTGTTAATAGCACATACATTTTTTCAAAACCTTTGTTTTAATAACTTTTCTCAAAAAGATGTAAAACCTTTCATTACTTCAACAAACATGCTTTATTAAAGCAAACATGGTAACACCTTAATCTATAGTTTAATGCAGAGAATATTGTTGATACTTAACACTATCACCGCAAAATGGTAGTGTAGAATTTGTTACTTACCTATAAATAATCTAGCATCAACATTTGGATACTTCCCGAGAAGCTTCTTACATACATCAATGGCTGGATCATCATGATCTTGTACACAAAGGAGTACTTCATACTAGTCAAAGAACATATTTTATGTAAATTAACCTTTTAAAAAATAAGCTCTTATTAGCATTTACTTGTGGAATAAAAAGTATAAGAAAATGAGCAATTGTATATACAAAGTTCTAAAAGTTAAGAGACTATTCATAATGGATGTAAACACTTATGGTAACAAGTATTGCTTTAATGGAGAGAAGCTTCCCCAGATTAGAGGTCTATTAGCAAGCAGAAAGGATAAGGAAAAATCGGTGGTGCCCATAATTGTAGACCTGTCATTTCCAGATAGGCATGTTCTAGTAATTGAACTGGATTTCAAACTAGTCCATTGTCTTCATTACCGATGATCTACTGAATGCTCCCCGGATGCCTAGTAGAGTTAAAAGGACATAGAAAGGAAGCAAAATAAACACACCTCCTGTTTTTTCAAAGCTTTGTCCCCATACTTAATATTATTTCATGAAGGAGCTACAAATTACATACAAAATCCCATTATGACGCATTTAAAGTTTTTTTGCTCGCTTTTCCAAATTCTTCACATGGAAAGACAAAATAAGATCAGATTTTTTTTGTTGCATAATTTTTGGAACAAAATATTATTTGATTTGATTGGACGTTTAGCTATCTTGAAAAGCATGCTTAGTCTTGAAACTATGAAAATACCCAGAATTTTATTTCCTCCAGTGCTATGTTTAGTCTTAAACAGTAAATTAAGAAAGTCATTTCTTAACGCTTGACTGGCTGTGTCAAAATTACCCTGGGGCATTATTTTAGAAAGAGCATTGGGCCCTATTCTTGGACCTTTGCATCAGAATCTCTGGGGTGATTCTGACATGTAGCCAGGCTTATAAGATCTTAAGCTAAACCTCTAAATTCCCATTCAGTAAGCTACTAAATTTTTAAAGTATTCATTTTCACATACAAAGATGCTACTCTATAATTTTGTGGGATACCTATTCTAAGCAGTAATTTTTTTTCAGAAGTGGTGATGAATTCATGCTGACTCAATGACAAATTTCCTACTAAATCCTCTTCTAAAACTGGTTGAACATTTTTTTTTTTTTGGAGTTGGAGTCTTACTCCGTCACCCAGGCTGGAGTGCAGTGGCACGCTCATGGCCACCACAGCCTCAACCTGCTGGGCTCAGGTGATCCTTCCACCTCAGCTTTCCAAGTAGCCAGAACTACAGGTGCATGCTACCACATCTGGTTAATTTTTTGATTTATTGTAGACACGAGGTCTCAGGTAATCCTCTCGCCTTGGCCTCCCAAAACGCTAGGATTACAGGCTGAGTCACTGAGCCCAGCCTGGCTGAACATTTTTAAGCACAGGAGAGAGGTTAATTATGTCCATGAAAACATAACAAAGCCGCGTGTTCTAAAAAATAAAAAGTGTTAAGAACACGACTTTTTAGGTGTCTATCACACAGGGTCTAACTCAGATCTGTCTAACTCAGGGTCTGAGAAGGCCTGTTTTATTTACTTCTATTGATAGGCCTATACAGGTTAAAAAGTGGAAATAAAATGTTTACAGTGCCCTCAAGCATAATAAGTAATTATTGTTTGCTTAATAAATATTATCTCAGCAAAAACTAACAAGAAATAAAGAAATCTGTGGTTGTGCACAAAAGGGCAAAGACTAAGGTTAATGAAGGTTTGGCTAAGGTAACATTTCCTTTTTTTCCAAGTGAAAAAAATGTTCTCTCAATAATTAAGTTGATGGGGAAAACAACGTATACTTTCCACCTACTGTTTTTATATACTCTATTCAATATCTGCCTTTAATGATGACTGAGCAAAATTTCTACTCAAGAAATACTGAAACCAGCTTGACAGTTACCTGGTCTCCAGAGAACACATAACAACCTGAGAATGGAAAGGACACCCCTCCTATCACACTCCTGAAATTTCCCTAAGGGTTGGCTGTAAGTCACAAAAGATCAGCCATCAGCTCATCCTGACTTTCAAAATAACTCTGATCGAGACACCAAAAGGCAATGACCTTAACAATCAAGATTAGAAAGGGTAAATGACTTTCTGGAAGGGCAAAATTAACAATTAATTAGCTTTCCTACTATGGCAAGCTGCTCAGCCAGGCTTGCTCTGAAAGAGTTCCTTGTTTTTTAAAACATAGCATAGTTTCTTTAATGCTTTTATAATTTATGCTTTTTGGCAGGTATGTGTGAATATCATTGAAGAAAATGTTTATAAGCAATACAATTCCATAAACTATAATAAAAAAAACTAGTCTTAGTTGTTTTTTCCCCCCAGCAAGATAACATTTTGTAAAATATAGTGCCCTCTCACAGAAACAAAGATCCGAGTATCACATGTTTTCACTCATATAATGGACCTTAAACATCCAATGCAATACTATACGAAAATGACTGACCGTACTGGGAAACTATGGTGGGGGGAGGGAGATGGGATTAACAGTAGCAAATATCTGTCTGGAACGGGGAAACACCCCATATCAACAGGGTGCCTGAATGAAACGCAATTGTATACCTAACCCTTAACTGTACCCCACAACTTCATAATAAAAAATAAATTAAAAAAAAATGTATTTTAACAGAAATATTTTTGAGACGTATATGGTGTTAAGTAACAAGAATTGTACGTAAGGGAGGCATAGCTTATCTTTACTGAAGTGAAAGGTTTAAGGTTTTAATTTTTATTGATTATACTTTTTTTTTTTTTTGAGTTAGAGCCTCACTCCGTTGCCCAGTCTGGAGTGCAGTGACACACTTATGGCCACCCCAGCGTCGACCTGCAGGACTCCAGCGATCTTCCGCCTCAGCTTTCCAGGTGGCTGGAACTACAGGCACGTGCTAACACATCTGGCTAATTCTTTTTTTCATTTATTGCAGAGATGAGGTCTTACCAAGTTGACCAGGCTGGTCTCGAACCCTTGGGCTCAAGCAAGCCTCTCGTTTCGGCCTCCCAAATTTTTTTTTTGGAGTTAGAATCTCACTCCATCGCCCAGGCTGGAGTGCAGTGGCACCCTCATGGCCGCCCCAGCTTTGACCTCCTGGGCTCCGGTGATCCTTCTACCTCAGCCTTCTAAGTAGCCAGAACTACAGGCGCGCGCTAACATGCCTGGCTAATCTAGTTGTTGTAGAGACGAGGTCACACCAAGTTGCTCAGGTTGATCTTGAACCCACGGGTTTAGGCAATCCACTCTCCTCGGCCTCCCAAAGTGCTGAGATTACAGGCTGAGCCACTGAGTCCGGCCCTGATTACATTTCTTAAACTTAATTTTTAATTAGAAATAAGTATACTTTGGTTAGCCAAAGTGTAAATCAAACTTAATTCATAGTTTTCAAAAAATGCTCAGACTCTTAAAAACACAAAACATTCACTTAATTTTTTCTGATACTAAAAATGATATCAAATTGGAGGTAGAACTCAACTGTTTTCTACAGTATCAGATTAACCAGGAATCTTCATTTTTCAGCTATCATCTCTCTGTCTTCACAACTTAATCAAACGTTTTATTTGCTAGCAATCTCTATATTAAAATTCCAACTAGACTGCAACTGGCAAAACCCTAAATAGTAAATTTACGTTAAAGGCTTTCTTAGCTAACACAAAAATAACTTTTCAGGTATTTATCTAACGGGTTAGGCATAAATATATATGTTTAAAATTACAGTGTGCCTTGAAAATATAACACCTTTAAAATATTTCAAGAATTCATTTACTTTATAAATCTGCAAAGAATGTAAGGGTTAGTATTCTATCTAAATGGGCACTGTATGAATACATAAAATAAACCTTGAAGTAATTTAAAGTTTACTTTCCATCAAATCTTTAGTAAGGTTGCTTTACAGATAGCAAAACTGACTAATTTTCTCTTTGTCTTTTCAAGCAGGGAAATGACTAAATGCCTGAGAACAAAAGAGGTATAAAAAAAAATCTACAAACTAAGAACATTCAGCTCTTTGATACTTAAGAACTGAATATCTAAAAATTGCAGTAATCATTAATGTTACTTTTGCATTTGTGAATAGATGCATAAACAACATTAGACTTAAATTGTATAAGTATTAGAAAAGTCTCATTGATTCAGTCCTGCAGATATTAGTATTGTAAAGTTTTTACTGCAGTAAACAAAATATTCCTTAAAATAGAAAAACATTTTAATATATGAATCAATCATATTGCATATCAAATAGCAATATCTTAAATTATTTATAAATAACTACTTTATAGATCATGTTTACAGAAACATTTAATGATGATATTTAGATTACAGTAGAATATAAATTTGATGGCAGAATGGACTTAAGTGTAGAACACGCCTAGAACATTTGCTGGCACAAAGTAGATGATGACCATGTTTTTTAAGTAAGTGCATTTGTCTTGGGTAACTTCTAGGTGGCTGACAGCTGTTGGGAAGGGGAGTTTTGTAAGAAAACTGCTTTGACTGCAAAGTTTTGACAAGTAATTTTGAATGTTTGCTATCTAGTCTCAACAAGCTGATGGTTTACAAAGTTTTTCAGTTTCATCGGGTAAATTCCTAATCTTTTAGACTTAGCTTTACTATACGTATTAACTGTGTGATCTTTCAATTGATCCTATTTTTAGTCTTCTTGAGTTCTGTTAGAAGACCACCTTGCTTAGAAAGCAATTCCTCTTGAGGTTAGTTACACCACTGACAATAAAGAATCCAAAACATGGCACATGCAAAAAAGAAAAGAAAAAAAAATCACAGTTACTATAGCCTCACTGTTAATAACTCTGGTGGTTCATTTAAATACTCTTCATATCGCCAGAATTTATCGGAGTAAAGCCAACAAGTCATGAGATGCAGATGACTGATTCTTCCTGCTACTGCTGAATCTCTCCCCAAATCCCTTCTATGCTGATACTAAATAAGTATTCAGTTTTATGGAAAATAAATTATATCATCTTTTCATTCTTCTATTTTTTCCTGAGGAATAAGTATCAATATGAAAGTGGACTTATAAGATACTTAAAGCACAGGAATCTTTCAGGGCAATTAGTATAGCCTTACCAAAATTGAAACTGAGAAATACAGAACAAGCACATGTCCAAAATTAAGTAAGAACTTGAAACTTCAGTATGTGTCCTATTTTCCCCCCAAATGGCCTGTAACGTTCTAAATAAGGTATGTCCAACCTGTGGCCCATGGGCCACATCACAGGTCAGCTAGTTATGTGGCTCCACAAAATCTTTTTAAATTAAATTTTATTTTATTATAGAGATGTGGAGTACAAATAAGGATTAACTACACAAGTAGACTGCATGCAGGTGAAGTTTGGGCCTTCAATTGTCCCTCACACCCCTGGTAAAGGAGCAGGTGCCCTTTGTGCTGTCACGTACCCCCCTACCCCCGCACCCAGCAGAGCCCCAAAACTGCCAATCCCTCCCTTGTACTAATGTAGTTGATGTTTAGATCCCACTTATGAGTGAGAACATGCAGTTCCATTCTTTGTTTCTGTGATGGTATGATGTTCTCCAACTCCATCCAATTTGCAGCAAAGTCCATGATTTTATTCTTCTTTATGTCTACATAATACTCTACCATGTATATGTATGACATTTTCTTTATCCAGTCCATTTTTTTTGGGCAGTAGGGTTGATTCCATGTTTTTGCCATCATGAATAGTGCTGAAATCAACATGCGTGTGCAGGTGCCTTTTTGGTAAAGCAATTTACATTCCTCTGGGTATATTCCCAGAAGAGGGATTGCTGAACCATACAGAAGGTCAATTTTTAGTTCTTTTAGGAATTGCCAAACTGCTTTCCATAGAGGTTGAACTAGCCTGCACTCCCACCAACAGTGTAGATGTGTTCCCTTTTCTCTGCACCTGTGCCAGCATCTGCTGTTTTTTGACTTATTAATGATGGCTATCCTTGCTGGAGTCAGGTGGCCCACACAGCATATTAACATCATGTGTTTTTTAGCGTTTAATATTCTTTGTGACCCCATGTGTAGTTCCATTTTTGAAGCTCACAATCATGCCTTATTCATGACATTGCTTTTTGGCAGCACATATGTTTGTGAGAAGCTGTTTTCAATGATGAAAGCACACGAAGAGCAAAATTGGAACAAACATTTCTGACAAGCACCTCAAGAACTCACTAAAAATTGTGATCACTTCCATCAAACTAGATATTGATAGATTAGTTTTACAAAAACAAGGACAGTTTTTCACTAGTTTTATATTGTTCTCATTTCCCTAAACTTTATAAAAATAAAAGAATAAAATAAGTCTTATGTATATAAACTATATTATATGACCAGTTTATGACTAGCCCAAGACAATTCCTCTTCACTTAATGTGACCAAAGGAAGCCAAAAGTTGACACCCCTGTTCCCAGAATGAAAACATTTACAAACTTTTGTATAACAATGTTTACACCCACACCAACAAAAAACAAATACCAAAGGGCACTGGACTTGGCAGTCACGTGAATGTTCATTTTGTGATTACTTGCCTCCATGGTGACACAAATGCCTAATCTGTTCACACTCAGATTTGGGTGATTTCAGTATTAACTTTAGTCTCTTTTAGAACATTCGCCATTGTGTTTGACTTTTTAAAAAAAGCAAATATGATGCTTGTGAGGTCAAACATTTCCCTTAGATTGCAGGTTCTTTACACTTTTCCTCTGATTTCCAAAATTTTTATTTACACAGCTAGCAATGCTTTTGTAATTAGAAAATAAAATTTTACATTAAGAAAGAATAAAAACAACCTCCTTCAGATGCTGTTATTCATATTATGGGTATCAAAATAGCTTTCTGCTCAACCAACTTGAATGATATAACTTAAATGAAAATGAACTGCTATGATGAGTGAAAACTAGTTCTTGAGATAGTCCAGATGGTAACACACACACACACACACACACACACACACACACACACACACCTTCATTTTGAAGAAATCAGTTATGGAATCATCTGGAATGGTCACAATTAATGGATATATATGTGTTTGGTTTTTAAAATTTTTTTCTGCAACTAAAACCTGCACTAACATCCTCAATCATTTTTGTGACCATCTCACAGGGCTGCAATGTAAAAATTCCATAACTAAGTTTTGAGAGTAGTTGACTGGGGAAAGGGAAGGATGATGGTTAAAAAACTGAAATGTGAGTTTAAGTTTCACAATGATAAATGCTAAGTTACGCTCTAATATTTATTCATAATCAATGAAAATATTTTTTCATTCATGAAGGTAAAATTCTCCTCTGCATTTACTTGCATGGAGTTTGAAAAAATTCCATTGTTCCTTACTGCAAAATGTATTATATAATTAATATTATTTATATCATTTTATCTGAAATACAAAAGCCATGCTTTATATTTTTAGTTTAAAAAATAATCACATATACACAACTGTATCTTACTTTTAATAATACATACCTAACTGATTGACTATGTAACACATGCATGTAATTCAAATCTCTAAAATTATTAAATATCTATAAATACACATAAACCACAAGAAATATATAAATTTCTTTTGCTTCAAATTAGTTTCCAAAACCTAAACTACAAAATTCCCAAAGAGATAATATAAAAACAACAATAAAAAAATAAATGATACTTATATCCACCTATTTAATAAGTGCTGCATTAAGGCAATCATGCCTGTGTTTCCCCTGTTCTTTTTGTATTGGTGCTACTGAGAAAAATAAGGGCTAAAAGAAAAAATAAGATCATGAAAACCAGTCACCATGAGAAATGTAGTGTGTATATCATCTTTCTTCTGACTACTTGTACTACTCTGTCCTAAAAAATTAGGGGAGAATCCAAGTTTATGGGAAAACTGAGGCAATAGGGTAAAAGGTTACGCAAATGACTAGAGACCTAAAAAAGGGAAAATTAAACTATACTGAAAATCAAGGAGGTAAAATATAAAGACACATTCTTCTCACCAATGATCTACTACCTCTAAAATGCCCTTTCCAAAGCAGTATTTCAAACAAGCAATTTAAAAAGCTGCAATAAAGCTAAGTACAAAAATCAAGGAATATTAAATTCTCCTAAGAAACTACAGGTGGAATACTAAAGGAAAGTGACAAAAAGAATACTTCCATTTCAAGCAAGCTCCAGAATTTCCAATGAAGGGAGTACATTGAGTTTACAGATGTACAGATTACATAGACAAATGGTATAAGCAATAAAATTAGGTATTAAAAATCAGAACAATTAAATAAATTAAAAACGAGGTAAGAATTCCTACCTTGCCATTAATTGGTATCTACTCTGGACTCAAAGTCAGTTTCTCCAGGGACTTCATTTAGTTCTAGCTGTACAGTAAGTTCCCTACATATGAATGAGTTCCGTTCTAAGAGCACATTTGTAAGTCCAATTTGTCTATAAGTCCAACAAAGTTAGCCTAGGTACCCAACTAACACAACTGGCTATAGAATAGTGTACTATAATAAGTTTATAATACTTTTCACACAAATAATACATAAAACAAACAAACACAGAAAATAAACCATTTATATCTTACAGTACAGCTTGTATACCAGAGATGTGAACCAACTTATATTAACTGGACATTTGAACACATATTTGCATCTTTGAAAGTTTGCAACTTGAAGGTTCGTATGTAAGGAACTTACTGTATGGCACCCATCTCAGACCACTGAACACTGGACACTGGCTCTCTCACTCTCTTCCCGTTGTTCACATACAACTCTCACAGAAGAAAATCTTTATATTCAAACTACCACGCACTTGACAATATTTGAGTTCTAGGAGGTATACTCAGGGATTTTTATCCTTTCCCCAACTCCTTTTCTTTCCTGTGATGACTACTACAAAAGCTTAAATTTTATGAGGCCAACATTATCACAAATTTTTATTTTATTTATTTTATTTTTATTTATTTATTTTTGTTGATTTGGAGTCTCACTCTATCGCTCAGACTGGAGTGCAGTGGCCGCTCCCGGCCACCGCAGCCTTGCCTGCTGGGCTCCGGCGATCCTTCCATCTCAGCCTTCCAAGTAGCTGGAACTACAGGTGTGTGCTACCACGCCTGGCTAATTTTTGATTTATTGTAGAGATGAGGTCTTGCCAAGTTGCCCAGGCGGGTCTTGAACCCACGAGCTCAGGCAATCCACTCACCTCAGCCTCCCAAAGGCGTGGATTACAGGCTGAGACACCAAGCCTGGCACAAATTTTTAATATCTTCACCTTATACAGTGTTAAAAATTCCTAAGTGTTTATTATGAGGGTGGAAAGAAACAAACAAACAAAAAAACCAGTCTAGCTCATTCCTAATGAATCCATCATTGTACTTACTTTGGGATAATCCAATTCAAAGAACGTCTCCAAGTTGTTGATTAAGTTGGGATCTACTCCTTTCAGTGGTTTCAGAAGAGAGACACCTGGGAGCTTGCTGTATGGCTGTTTGTCAGTTGCCTTCTTGTTGAGGTGTAATCGGCTAAAAAGCAAATGACACATGAAGTTATTTCTAGAGAATACATTAGTGTCAAATCAAAGTAAAGCATGTACCAACCTATTAATAGATTACTATATTCTAAGTTAAGACCTTTTAAAGTTGACCGCTTTCTAAAAGGAGATCTGAAAATGAAGGGAAGTGTAGAACCAGGCTTCCAGTTAAAAGGAAGGAAGGAAGGAAGGAAGGAAAGAAGGAAGGAAGGAAGGAAGGAAGGAAGGAAGGAAGGAAGGAAGGAAGGAAGATAACTAAGCTGAATGAATGTTCTCATGAAGGCCAGAAGTTAGATGCACTCTGTTTATTGCAGGATGAAGGAAATGAATGACAGTGTTGGCCTACCAGAGTGGCCGAAAAACGAAACAAACAGGTAAAATAAAATTTCTATCTGCATCAGAAAAATATGAAAGGACAGCCTAACAGTCAGACAACACACAATTAAAAGAAGTGCCAAGCAGCCTGCATGGGAAACAAGAAAATAAGATAAATGGAACTCCAAATGTTCATCATCTTAGACTGGCAGGAGTAGAACAGAGAGCAGTTGAAAGAAGAAGAGAGGCCATTCAGTAGATCAAAACCACTATATTAATGCATCTTGATGTGATAAAATCCACTATTAACCTATGAATGACTTTTGTAAGTACACCAGTACACCATCCAGACGGGTAGCCACAGGCTTATCCCAACTAATTAAGGCAGGGCTGTGTTGCAGCAAACACCTAATATATAAGATAAGGCCATACAAACATTTTTACAGAAAAAAGAAATGGTCTGCTACAATGGAAAAGTTTAAAACCAACAGGAAATTTAAAGAAGAGGGAGTTATCGATTTCTGATTCCTTTCCGCTGATAGTTTGGAAAATATCGATCATCTACAGAGTTCATCTGGAGGGCTACACAGAGGCAAAACAATGAACTAAAATTTATATAACCACAAGTGTGACCACTATTCAATTTCCAACAAAACAGCAGACTAGATGTCTGAAACCCACCTGGTAAAAAACAGCAAGATTGCTGGAGTGGGGGGGTGGAAGGGTGGTGATGGTATTTTTAACACATATTTAATAGATTGAACCAGTAATATATTGACATAGAATCACAAAAAATAATAAGAAGATCTCATAAAAGAAGGCTCCTTGTTACCCCACCCCTCATGTGCCCCGTTCCCATAACTGCCTTCCCAGCATTAGCTGCGTCTTATTCTTCCAGAGATTTTAAAAATGCATACACACATATATAATATAGCATATATTAATATCTATTATTATATAATTTTCTCCCTTCCTTTTTAACATAAGTGTACTAAAAGCACGTTTTTAGATACATGTTTGAACTGTCAGGAAAATAAGTCTCCAAGGTCAAAAGTAAGAGAAACCACTCAGTGAGTGAGTGCTGGAGATGATATTGCCTCTAAGGTATCTTTTGTTCCCCCAGCAACCTGGAGATGGAGACAAGCCCAAGATAAGAATGATAGAAAATCTGTTTTGAGAGCCTTGTGTAAGTCTGGAATACCTGAAAGACTAAGTATAATAGAGAAATTGTGGCCCACAGAGGAAAGATGGAGATGGTGCCTATGTTAGATTCAGCCCTGAGTAAAGTAGAATACAAGAAAAAAGTCATCCTGGAAAACACCTCACTGCATGCACTTGGGTTGAGAATATAGACTACCCGTGTTGCCTGTACAAAACCCAAGAAAACGAAACCATTGTATGTGACCACAAATATGTGAAAAGAACACACAATGTCTAGAAATGAAAGTTATGATCACTGACATTAGAAACGCAAAGGACAGGTAAAACAGAAGACTGCATACAGTTTGAGAACTGAAAGCCAGATTAGAAGAAATTACTTAGAAGCAGCACACAGAGAGGGAGAGGCAAAGACATAGAAATCATGAAAGAGTGTGAGATGTGGACAACAGAATAAGGTCTAAAAATCCCAACGATTTTTATCTATTGGTCACAATGTATGACTTAATGGATATTCTTTTATCATTTTGTTGGTGCTATTAAAACTGTATTAAAACATGCATGTAAAGTGCTGACCAATTAGCAGAGAAACCTTGTCCACTAATAATTTCATTGCATATGGCAAGGCTTTAACAGCAACAATAGTCTAAACTGTTCTAAATAGAGGCAGTATCTATATTTTAGTAAAAATTTAGGATAAATCCTCTCCCTTCTTCACTGAGGCATTTCACTTTAAATGCTAACATAGATCTACCTCTTCTCCTGTGAAGAGCTTCTTCTCAAGAATGCAGTATTTTATCATAGACTCATTGACTCCCCAAACAACAGTGAAGCCCTTTCTGGTTTTATGGATGATGAGAATTAATAAGCTCTATATCTGAAATTTCTACTCAATTATAAGTCAAACTATATCACAGTACCTTTAAAAATTATTATTTGTATCTCTGCTCTGTCTCTATCTCTCTCTAATTAATTTTCTTTCCATATCCCAAAGGGTCGGCTTGCAGTGTACCCCCTAGGACACAAGATCCTACTTTGAAGAATACTGTTTTGACTTATGTAATGAAACTGATGAAGTCCCTTGGTATAAATTACTTGAAATGTCTAACACAATGATAAAAGAATATCCATTAAGTCACCAAAAAAAAAAACCACACTGAGCACTATGTTCAGAACTCAGTGGTGTTCCATGACTACTTCGCAGTGACTTATTAAACAACGTGTTTTGGGCCCCAAATGTACACTAGTCATTATCCTATGCTCTGGAGTTATGATGATGAAAGAATTCCACACTGTCGAGAAGTTGCGGTTTAATGGGGGAGTCGCACATGTATGTACGCTCTTCTTATAAAACGCTTATAGATGTCAACAAAGCTTTGCTTTGGAGTAAGGATGCATCACTGTGTGTGCCACATGCAGAAACGATGTCTTTGGCCATGGGCAGTGCGCCATAAACCAATCTACAGCTCTATTTTTCAAAATGTGACAAGAGCCCATTTGCCAGTGTCTCAAAAGTGGCCTTGGGAGTGGAGCCCTTCAAGTGGGCCAGTATTATCAGTGGCTCTGACAGGGTCCTACAAAGTTTACTGGTTTCAAACCAGTTGTTATTTCAGTGTCTCAGATCAGGGTTTCTGTTATTTCAGTGTCTCAGATCAGGGTACTTGAGTCTATGGTCCCTACGTGTTGCCAGGAGTCCTTGTGGGTGCCCATTTCTACCCTCAGCCTACAGCAGGGTACAACACTTTCTGCCAGGATTCTGGGTACAGCACTTTCTCAGTTCCAGGCTCTATACTGGGAGTCCAGTCCTAGTTTCCTGTCACGCATTTGGCTTGCAGCCTTGACCTTTTCCTTGGAGGTGGGTGGGAGGGGAGAGGAGGGGCCAAGCCACTTTTTATTGATGCATAACATACATATAGTAGAGTGACACATAAGTATGCAGCTCAAGGAATTTTCTCAAAGTCAAACTCTCATGTTTGACTTCGAGAAAAACAAGAAACAGTTTTAAAGACAAACAAACATAAACAGCATTACTAGAAGCCCCAAAATCCCCACGTCTCCTCCAACTTACTACCCTTTCCTCAAGATAATCATTATCCTGGCGTCTAATACCATAGACTAGTTTTGCCAGTTTAAAAATTGAATATGGCCAGGCTTGGCGGCTCAGCCTGAAATTCCAGCACTTTGGAAGGTTGAGGCGAGTGGATTGCCTGAGCCCGTGGGTTTAAGACCAGCCTGGGCAACTTGATGGGACCTCGTCTCTACAGTAAACCAAAAAATTAGAGTACACGCCTGTAGTTTCAGCTACTTGGAAGGCTGAAGTGGAAGGATCACCGGAGCCCAGTAGGTCGACACTGGGGTGCCCGTGAGTGTGCCCCTGCTCTCCAGCCTGGGCAACAGAGTAAAACTCCAACTCAAACAAACAAACAAACAAACAAACAAACAAAATCACATAGGATGTAACTGTTTATGTCTGACTTTTTGCTTAACATTATGTTTGTGAGATTTATTCATGTTGTTGCATTTAGTTATAGTCTGCTCATTCTCATTATATTCACATACCACAGTTTAACTACTTTCTGTTGATGAAAATGGACTGTTTACAGACTGGGGCTAGTACAACTAGTATACAGCCTTGTCACTATCCTTACATAAGCATTACAAACTCTACTCTTCCGCATTCCACTTGACCCCCGGATGTCAACTTTTGGACAAGATGAAGAAATACACACTAGATTTATTCTTCCATCTGAAACAAACAAACAAAAATCAAACACAATATAGGCACCAACAGTTTGTAAGATACTGAACATTAGGCAAAGGAAAACAATGATTCCTGAGACATGAAAAGCAAATGAGATGAGTCCCACAAGTGCCCCAGCTTACTACACTGAGACAATTTCCAGGTCGCAGTACAAGGAAGGGAAGCCCAGGCAGAGTACGGCAAACTCCTCTGAATTAAAGAGATGAAGTTGAGAATCCAGAAAAACAAAAAACATTCAGTACCTAACAAAGTACCAAAACATCAGGCATCAAATAAAAAATTGCCAGGTAGGCTGAGTGCGGTGGCTCATGCCTATAATCCTAGCACTTTGGGAGGCTGAGACGGGATGATCACTTGAGGCTAGGAGTTCAATACCATCCAGGGCAACAGAGGGAGACTCAAGTCTGTTTAAAAAATAAAAAAATTAGCCAGATGTGGTGCTACGCACCTTAGTCCCAGCTACCCAGGAGGCTGAGGCAAGAGGACCCCTTGAGACCAGGAGTTTGAAGCTGCAGTAAGAAATGCCGCTGGGATTAGAATTAGCAGATAAGACCAAGACCAACTCACTGCTTTGTATTGCCTCTTCATTTCTGGAATGTCATTTTCCTTTGGTTTTATCAGGCTGTGTGTGTGTGTGTGTCTAATCATTACAGCGTTTCCACTTGTTAACATGTACACAGGCCACCTCTCATTCAGAAGTAACTTCAGTACAAGCAGTCTCTGAAAATGCAGTGTGATATAGGATATAGTCAAAGCATGCTTAGAACACTGTGAGAGAAGGAAGCATCTAACTTTTCTTAGGTGGTCTTTTGGGATTCTCATACTCCAAGACTGGTCCACTGACCAGCAGCATTGGTAACATCTGAGAGCTAACACCTGGGAGCTTGTTAGAAATTCAGAATCTTAGGCCTCTCCCTTAGAACTACTGAAACAGAATCTGCATTTTAACAAGAGTTCCAGGTGATCCGCAGGCACATTTAAGCTGAGAAGCACTGCTTTAAGGCTCATTTATGCTATAAACTCTTCCATGACTCACAGACAAGGTTGAAAAGGCCTGTAGCTCATCCTCTAGGCAAGAAATAACCATGAAAGACTAAAAGGGAGCGCAACCAGAATCATTTCTGTACTTACAGACGTTTAGAAAATAAAGACAGGGGAAAATATTATTATAAGGTCCAAAAGAGAAAGAAATAAGTGCACAAACCAAAAATGTAGCAAAAGGAAGCAAAGTCAAGAGAAAGTAAGAATTCTGAATTCAAGGAGCTTGGCCAGTGACTGATGGGAAGAGGTGGTGGATAGAGAGGCCAAGGAGGGAGAATGAGGGTTGGACATGGTTAGGGATTAGGTAACTAGTGATGCCATCCATAAAGCTGGGTACAGTGAGAGAAGGGAGACAGTAATGAATTTCTGTACACACTTTAAGTGACTCTTAAGACATCATGCAGCGATGTCTCATATCTAGGAGACTAGTGGTTACCAACTATTAGTATAAATAAGGCCCACGGGTATAGATCACAACTTGAGAGACCAGTTGAAGAGCCTAGGAATCTATCTTTTCACAAGCATCCCAAATGATATGAGCTGCCAGTGGACTACATGTGGGATAACACTACAGTAGTCTTTAAATTCTCCAGGGCCTGGCAAAGCAATAAGACTTAGTGTGCGCTCAATTTTTTAAAAAAGTAATTGAATAAATGAAGAGTAAACAGATACATAAAGCTCAGAATGCTAAGGTTAACCTAGAGATAAAAACAGGGGAGTCAGCCACAGTCGGGTACATATTTACTCTCCCAGGCAAAGCATACTATTAGCAGGTGGCCAAGAATGGATGTAATTAATATTATAGAACCATGATGCATGAAAGAGACTAAGAGTGAGTGACGCTCAGAGAAGTAGAAAGACTTCAGGAAGCAAGTCACAGAAGGGCTTATTTGGCTGGGCTTTCTTTTTCAAAGAGTTCAAGAAAAAATGAGACAAGAACTGAAATGCCCACTAGATCAAGTATGTACTTGGTGACTTCTGAGTGTTTTTGACAGGGATGGGGCAGTTGAGGGAGCATAAGGGTAGAAAGGTAAAAATGGTTTTAAAAGTAAATGAACGGGAAGTGAGAGATGATAACAGTGAATTAGCTAGTTTCTCTGGAAACCTGACAGTAAGTGAAAGGGCCAAAGAGTAGTGAGATAAAGCAGAGGATTTCTAGTTTAATTTTAAAGGAATATTTGAGTACCTAGACCAAGGGGAAAGAACTAGTCAAAGGGTAAAGAAAAAGAAAAGAAAAAAAAATTATTTAAAGGCATCTTCACATCCATAGTGTGAAGTAAGAGAGTTAAGGTAGTCTGCCAAGAATGTGGTAGAATGGGGAAGATTTAGAAGAGGTTCTGTCATTAACGGGTGTCAGAGCTAAACATAGAAACAAAGTACTGCCAGCAAGCACAGTAGGCTTAGCTGAGATCTGAGACCATGAATGTGTAGTAGTACTAAGCCACATGGTGGTGTGATTACCCTCTGCAGGATTTTGAAAGTTGAGCAGCTATAATTATTGGATGGATTCAGGATACAGGGCAGACTGACACGAAGTGAGGTGAGGCAAGGGGCAAGATAATGAAGGGATGAACTGAGTTCTGGGTTAGATGCAGAATTAAATGAAGCCAAGAGGTGGCAGGTTCAGGACACAACCATGAATACACCGCCTACGGCGGTCATTCTTAGGCTAGGCTGCACATCAAAATCACCTGGGGAGTTAGGAAAAAAAATCCTGATGATCAGTCCAATTAAATCAGAATCTCTAGGGGTGAGACCTGTGGCAGTATTTTTTAAGCCCACCATGTGACTCCAAAGTGCAGTCAAAGTTGAGAACCACAGGCCTAGAAAGACCAGGTGACAGCAGGAACAGAAAAGAGACAAGTGGAAACTTTTAGAAAGATCAGCAGTTATGGGATGGATTGAAAATCTGATGTCTGCGAAGGAGCTGTACAAGAGTGTAAGAAAATGAAAGAGTAAAACAGAATGAGTAAGGGTTCTCTCTCCATTGTAATCTAAATGTTGCCAATTGTCAGAAACAGAGCTTCACAGCAACTGGAGAAATTCCCATGCAGATACCCTATCCCATCCCTATGGATGACTTCCGGGGTTATTTTTAGGTTATCTCTGGCAGTATATATCATACCGGTTTAAGAGCCGGGGCTGGAGGCAGACTGTCTGGGTTTCTATTCCAGCTTGCTTAGCTGTGTGTCCTTGGGCAATGTGTTTCTTTATCTTAAGTTAAAGATAACAGTACCTAGCTAATAGGATAGATCAAGCCACAAAGTAAACATTCAATGATAGTTATTATCTGTAATTAAAAGTAAACAAAACAAAACACCTCACCAATTTTAAGAACATTTTCAACAAATGAAACTTCTCTGAATTATCATAATTCTAATAAAAGATTTAAAGATGTCAAACATTAATGAGCTTCATACACCAAAATGGAAGGACTGAAAATTCAAATATTTAAAAAAATTTTTTTATAGCCATTATGTTGGGTTTCTAAAAACCATAGAATCAACACTTGTGTACCAAGAAAGATTAAACGGGGGAAAGGGAATGGTTAAAAGCTCCCAATTATGAATAAATCAAAACATGGAATAAAACACATAAAAATGCATGGTTTAAGTTACTTGCAATATTTAGGTTAACATTATTTTGAAAGCAAAAATTACACCTAATATTTGGGAACACATTTCAGGTCCTATAGTTAAGCAAAAGTGGAACAACAATGTAAGTATGGGAGTAACTAACATTAACTATCACTAATTATTATCCATTTAAAATGGCCTGGGTTTTTTTGTTTTTTGTTTAGCTGAGTTTGCCTTTTAACCTACTAGATAGGTTCTCAGTTGGGCAGAGACACTGCACAGTGCTGGCTTCTCTTCTGCACAGTGCTGGCTTCTCTTAATTTCTCTATCATCAGAGCTTGACTCAAGATGCTGGATCATGTAGCCACAAGAATTCTCCTGCACTGGGGGAGACCTGAGAGATAGGGACAGAATTATTTCTACTCTGCAGCAGATACAATGTTCAGAGTAACTATTGGTTACTATGTAATTCCAAGCAATGCCACCTTCTGGTATGAAGCTGTTTCCAGGGATTCCAGAAGAGACTTTACTCTGTTTTGTTGACCATTATACCGCTGTGTCTAGCACAGTCCACAAGGCAAAGGGAAGTCAGCTTTCCTGCCCCACTCCCTGCCAGAGAGAAAGCCCTTCCACAGACCCTAACACCTGCAAAGCTCTCATCCAGTGGCAGCATGTCCCAGGCATCAGGACCAGTGGAAGCCATGATTTGGAATTAATATTCATAGTTCTCTTGAAATAAAATCTCTCCTCATCCTAACACATATGCCCATTTAACTTTCAGAAATTTTATCTTATTACATTTTCAGGACTGCATTGAATATAAACAGAATAGGCTTACTAGATGTCTAGTCAATGGTTCTAATTTGTTTCATTTTTAGAGTATAAAGTGACCCTAAAACTTAAGTGGGCAATTTGGGGAAAAGAGAAAGCATAGTAAAATTTTCAGACATGCATCACTTCCCTGAGGAATTATTTCTAAATTTAATTTTAAATCAGGGGCTAGAATCCCTCGCTATCAAACAAGTAGTATTCATGTAACTGAGGCAGCACTACTACCAAGGCCAGGGAGGGAGAGGTGCTCATAGCAGGTTGCTGCAAGGCTGCACCTGCCTACAGCCAGCAGCGGGGACAGAGAGGAGGTGCGCAAGTGCCAGCTGGGTGCTTTCTTGGAGTAACTTAGATCTACCTAAAGTCCAAAAGGTTGTAAGGGATGAATCATGGACAACAGAGAGAGGTCTTCCGGGTCCTGCTTTCTTTCCATTGTGAGCTAGAAGGACATCTATTCGGGGAACAAGTCAAAAGAACGTCACATGATGGGAAGAAATATTCAGGGGTTCTGCTGGACTCCACAGCTGTTTAGCCTGCTGAATCTTAACTGCCTCTCTGCACAAGGGGTTTCAACCTTTGAACTCATGAGTCAGCCTTATATGAACTTAGCTGATTTTTATTTTCCAACATCCCAGTGTCTAAAACTCAGCTTTTAAAAAACCAGGCCTTTTTCATTTCAGCTTATTGTTTAACCCTTCTCATCTTTTCGTCACACTTCCCCTCTGCCACCATCTCTCTCAACTGTTTTTGATTTAGTGTCCTGTACCCTTTTCAAGTGATTTATCTTCCAGTTTGGCATTCTAATTGGGCATTAGCAGGAGGGAAACCTATGGATGCAGTGAAGCCCCTTGGAGACAGGCGAAACACTACACTAAGCAAGAGCAGGAGGTGCTCCTTCCCCTGCAGACGGCTGGAAGCAGCCTTGGTGACAACCTTAATGTAGCGTTCCACAAGTGCTGCACAAGAATTTCACTCAAGGTTTCTAAGGAAGAATATGGATTCCACGAGGCAAAGTTCACCTTGCTTAAGAGCCCGTCCCAGATTGTGCTGCTTTTTATCATTCTGCTGAACCAATTTATCAGACTGTAGGAATTTATCTCCTCTGCTCCATGCCACAAAGCTTGTTAATATTTCATGTAAAATTAGCTTGATGGCTCTATCAGCAGGTCCCCTACTTTACATAGACCATGCCAGCAGTTTCTAATGACTGAAGATCTTTGTGATTGTTGCCACATGATTATACTCTGGAAGGTTGTTACTGTGTTTATGATCAATGTGTGTCACAACTAATGTTGCTACAAATAGCACTCATCATTTTACACATGGTACTGCATCAAAATGGGCTTCATCAGCAATACAAAGAAGGCTCTTGGTGCAACCTGAACTTTGCTAACACAAAATTCCTCAGACAAGGCAAAATGACCAATAGAGAGTTAGCTTTATAGGAAAACAAACTATTCCCACCGGACAATGGACCTGCAGTCTATAGAATATAAAGGATTCCACTACCCTAGGGAAAAAACAGGAAATATTTATTAATTTCCAAAACCAAACAACAACAAAATCCCAACTCACTCGCCCTTTGTATGGGATTAGGTTTAGCCCTAGTGTATGAGAACTGGGTAGGGCATGTTTTGCCGACTGTAACTTAGAAAGGCATCCAGCAGAAGAAACACGTCCACCAGAGAGTGCTCAAAAATACAAAAAAATCCTCAAATACCATAAACTCAAAATCTATTATTTACACCAAAGACAAACTAATAAGACTGTCTCTATCCTTGTCTACATAATTCCCTAAAGCTACCCACTTAAAGTTGAACATAATGCTTAAACTATTTTTTCTATAAAATTCTGTGGAAGGAGGAAAAGTGGAGAACACTTATGATTTGCATTTGTCAACGAATGCAGGATAGCCCTGAATTCTTCATTCCCCCAAAGACAGATCTAAGTTTAAAGGTTATTTATGGCCAAAGAGGCCTTCCCTTTAGAAAATATTGAGGGGTAGGGGTGTCAGATGTAACAAAGAATAGATGAAGCCAGGCTCGGTGGCTCAGCCCGTAATCCCACGCTTTGGGAGGCTGAAGTGAGTGGACTGCCTGAGACTGCGGGTTCGAGACCCTCCTGGGCAACTTGGCGAGACCTCATCTCTACAATAAATAAAAAAATTAGCCGGGCATGGTAGCGCACGCCTGTAGTTCCAGCTACTCAGAAGGCTGAGGCAGAAGGATTGCCAGAGCCCAGCAGGTCGAGGCTGCGGTGGCCGGCAATGGCCACTGCACTCCAATCTGGGTGACAGAGTGAGACTCCCAACTAAAAACAGAAAACAAACAAAACAAAACAAAACAAAGAATAGATGAACAAGTTATTGATATAGTCCTGCTTCTACTTTAACCTACAATTGGTTTAGAAATAGTGAGATAAAGATTCCATTTGGTCCAATTAATTTCATTAAAGTCTATGGCCACTGAAACCATCCCAAATTATGACCATCTACCTCAAACTGACTGTGAAATGAATGATCAAAAATCTACCACCAACACCACCACTGCCACCACCAGATATATTCAAAGATGATTCATTCAACAAGCAATGATTGAATGTCCAGTGGACAATGGAGATACAATAGTAAATAAGACATCAACCTTACCCTCAAAAGCTTACAATCTAATTGAGAAGAGACAGCTTAACACACATTAACAATCTGGATGGTAAACCCAGTGTTCTACAAAGGGACATAAGAGGGAGCATCTAACCCGGTAGGGAACTAAAGTCTAACATGACTCGAATAAGCAGAAGTTAATTAAACAAGAAGGAAGGAAATAAAGAAGGAAGGAAGAGAAACAAAAAAGAAAAGGAAAGAGAATTTGGAAAAAAAAAAGTGCACTGCACATTCAGGGGCATGCCAACCATTCAACGTTGCTGAAGAAATAGGAGCAAGGGGGCTGGCCCAGCCCCTGAAGAGCTGTGCATGTCTTGTTAAGGAGTTTGAATTTGAACCTGGAGGTAATGGGGAGTCATGGTAAGATCTGAAGCACATGATCCAAGATTAGTGCTCCAGAAGGATAAGGCTAGACAGGAAACATAAAATAGAAGGAGAGCAAGGCTGTGGCTAGAGACACCAGTGAATAGAGATAGTTTCAATAATCTTGGGCAGGCATGAAGGTGCGCTGAACTAATGACACAGAGGAAGGGAGGAATAATGAGTCAGGAGAACCATCACTAAATATTAAACTGAATCACAAGGCTCACTTGCTCCTTCAAGCTATCACACTATAGTCTAATTCTGTATCTTCCCAGGCTCAGACCTTATTCATTCACTCAAAAGTAGTCCTGTAGCAATGATCCCGACTGATCAACATTTGACCAAGTCCAAGGGCATCTTCAGGACTAAACCTAGAAAAGAAACTCTCAATTTACGTTCTACTAAGGTTCATTCCACTCAATTCATGAATTTAAGGCAAAGATCATACTATCTAAAAATAATTCTCCAAAGGCTAAAATTTACTTTATTAAAAATACAACTAGTTTGTGACAGGCAGTTTGTCACAGTTACCTGATACAATGAGTATGTAAATTGCATTCAAAAGCTATCATCAGGTATAAAAGTGCTATACTGGAAGTATTAGAAATACCATATTAGTAGACTGCAGAATTAACTTGAAAAAAAATCTCTAGGAAATAGATCTCTGCCTTACTAGAGGGTACTTAATATTTAAGGACAAAATACCAGTCTGGCACCCTATACCAGGCTATAGGGATTCTAACACACTTGTGATATCAGAACAAATAATTTCTTTGAAAAAGAGTTGTTCATTATATTAGTCACATTCACCTCCATTTTTAAATACTGATCAATACTTAGCTCTTTATCTCATTTTAAGATATAATACAATAAAACATTGAATCTAATTAGATATGATTACCCACTATATTTAATTTTTTAAAAATAACGAATTGTTTTTTTTAATGTTCTACATTTTTTCTCAGCAATTTATAGCAATATTTGTATTACTTAAACATTTTTAACAATTAGGAGACACAGACTGTGATCTTTAATCTGACAACCAGATATGGAGTCAGATACATTTTTGAAAATAGGCTCCATTTCTACCTGAGACAAGTTTTTTTTTTTTTTTAGTTGGAGTCTCACTCGCTCACCCAGACTGGAGTGCAGTGGCCGCTCCCGGCCACCGCAGCCTCGTCTGCTGGGCTCCAGCGATCCTTCCGCCTCAGCCTTCCGAGTAGCCGGAATTACAGGCATGCACTACCATGCCCGGCTGATTTTTTGATTTATTGTAGAGATGAGGTCTCGCTGCCCAGGCGGGTCTCGAACCCGCGGGCTCAGGCAATCCACTCACCTCAACCTCCCAAAGGCGCGGGATTACAGGCTGAGCCACCGAGCCCAGCTTGAGTCAAGTTTTTAGGAGAGCATTAATATCTGCTTATTTTAATTTATTTATACTTCACCTTATTTAAAAAATAATGTGAAGGGGACACAGACATGTGTTCAGAAAACATATTGTTTAATAAAATACGAAATACTTAGCACAGTATTTTAACCAAAATATTGTTACCAAAGTTTTTAACCTTGTCAAAATGTTGATACATAAAATTAGCAATTTTATTAAATACAGTAGAGACAGGGAAAGGAAAAAATGCTTAGTTCTCTGCTTGAAAACAACTCATATTAAACTGGAAAGTATCTTTACTTCAATAAAAAAAGGAATCAAATCAAACATGTACATAATTTTGAAGATGAAACCAGACAAGAAAGTATTTATCAAAGAAAGGGTAAGATAATTTATACATAAATTAAGCTGTCATTATTGTTTTACATTCAGTTACTTATTTCAAAAAAAAGTATTCATAATATTTCTTTAATCAGAAAGTCAATTTAATCTGTTATAAATGAATTGCATCTTATTTATTCTATTTTCACATAACTTTTCAGGGAACTGTCATTGTCAATACAAAAAGATAATGCTGTGGGACATTAGAAAATAAATACAAAGCCGCTCTACATTACCTCAACTAAACTAAATGTCTGCACTGTTCTCAAAAACTTAAGATATCTTAAGAAAACTTTTGTCCTTTATCATTGTGCATACACACACACTTAAAACAATTCTGTAGTTTCTCAAATCTAAGAATGTAAATATTCCCAGATGGTTATTCAGAATATTAGGGCACATCAGTAGTGCTAATTTTAACTGAAGTAGAGTGACGTTATCATTATGTATCTATAATGGAGGGAGGGCGATACATCACGGTCCCACATGGAAAAAAGTCACTTTTCTCTGAATTAAACTGTAAATGTAACCTTTTCAACCAAAACAAAAACACACAAACACAGAGAGAGAGAGAGAGAGAGAGAGAGAGAGAGAGAGAGAGACAGAGAGAGAGCGAGAGAGAAAGGAAAAAAACCCAAACCCCAAGATTACTTAATAGTCTGGAAAAAAGATAGTTCACTTTTAAGCAAAAATGTGAAAAACAAAAAAATAAACAAAAAAAACCCAAACAATTACGCAAAAGAGTAAGGAGGAGTTTGCCTCATTACTTAATAAAACTTCATGAATTAAAACAGTGAGTACTGGTACAAGATCCAAGAAATCTATGAAATGACATTGGAAGTACCCACATACAAAAAAGAATTTAGTCTATAATAAAGATAGTATTTCAAAACAGGAAAATAAATGATCAATCGATAAATGACTTTGGGACTAGTGGCTAAATATTCAGATGAAACTAAAATTAGGGCTCTAGTTTTCATCATGTAACAAAGTAAAATACTGGGTGAGTTAAAGAGTAACATATTAAAAAGTTAAGAAAAACTCAAAATGCTAAAAAGAAACATACATAAAAGAAAATATTATGCATACATAAGCACATATAATAATTGAAGGAAATGAGGAAGATATAAAAATTACACTAGACTCATAAAAAGAAAAATAAAGACTTGTCTATCTAAAACACACAAGTACACATACCTTTCTCCATATTATATGTACAAAGTTGAAAGACAAAAAACAGACCATGAAAAAAGTGCAACACAAAAATAGATAACACAAAAACAGGTAACACAAAAATAACCTTCATATCAAAAAAATGAATTCAGCAACAGACTGTACCATAGGCAAAGGATTGTATATATGATTCACAAATAAATGTAACTAGCACATAAATATGTTTAAAAAGTGTTCAATGGAACTAGTAAGTAGAAGAATGGAAATAAAAACAAAAAACAGGGAAATGCCTGATAGTGTCAGTGAGGGGAAATGGGATCATCATACAAAGTTTCCAGGACTATGAATGGAAATAACATTTCTATGGGGTAATACGTATCAAAGTTAAAAATGCTACTTCTGACCCAACAATTCCTTTTTCAGAAACGTAAACTAAGATCATCTCTCAAAGATGTATGCATATAAATTAATGACAGTATCACTTGTAATCTAGATAAACTGGAAACAACCTAAATGCCCAATCATAACACATAAATCTTAGTACCTCATAAACTAAAATAGTATGCATCTTTTCAAAGTGATGTATCTACTGACATGAGAAAAATGGTCATGATATTTTACATGTCAGGTCCATGTAAGCAGGGGCCTTAAATGCCTTATTCTCTTATTTCCAGCAACCCAGAACAATACCTTGCATAAACAGCTTCTCAGTAAGCATTTATTAAATAGATGAATTTTAAAAGCAGGTTACAGAACAATAATCATAATACAGTCCCTTTTGCTTTCCCTCCCTTCACCCTTCCCTCTCTCCGTCTGTCTCACACACAGAAAGAAATATAATTGGAAAGACAGTCACACAAAAGGTTAACAGGGTAATGTAGTTTTGATGTATGTTTTAATTTTCTTCTTTATTCTTCTCTGCATTGTATGAGTTCTTATGTAGTGAGCATTTTTAAAAAATTTATGACTAGAAAGAGCAACAATATTGTTTTTTAAAAACTCATGTATTTAAGATGAACTCCAGAATGTGTTCAGGGACTACAGCTCACAAGCTCCAAAAACCAAGATCAATATTATCCAAGTGGCATGTTTTCTTTCACTTGTAAAGAAATATCAGTGTATTCTGTACAAGTAGCATCTTTCTCCAGCACCAGGAAATGCCACACTATACTAATAAAATAGTTTCTGAAAGGGAAGGAACACCTTTTCTGCAGTAAAAAGAAAAAAAAAAAAACAAGCAAACTAAAAGTAACTAATTTCTTCCTCCTCCTCTAGTAACATTTACCCTATTTGTAGTTGGTGGTAAAGATGACTATATCGATTGTTCCTTTTTTCCCTCAGGCTACAAAACCAAGTGAATCCGGATCTGTAGTGTGCTCTATGTCATTCTTTCACTTCTTTACATGGGCAGATTTCATCTTAAAGGGAGTTAAACAATGGGCATATCAAAAGTAGCCACATAGCCCGTCTCTATTCATCCCATCATCTTGTTCTATTTTGTTCATAGGCTTCATCACTATCTAATAGCCTTGGGGGTACTTCTATTATCTGTCTCTGCCTCCTAGAATGCAAGCTCCCTGAGGACAGGAATTCTGTTCTGCTCACCACTCTGCTCCCACCTCAAGAACACTGAATGGTATCTAGTAGGCCTCAAGAAGTATTTGTTAAATAAATCTTGCAAAGATGTGGAGGGCAGTGGGAGAGTACAAAATCTAAACAAGACAATAAACGATAAATCGAAAAAAGCAAAGAAATTCACACTGAAGTGTACAAACTGACAGGATTCAAAGCTATAATGCCACCTCGGAGATTGAGTGGGCATTTCGAGGTGGACAGGTGCTTCACACCTATCTAAGCTGATAGAGTTCTTCCAGGAAGGAGAAAACCCACAGGGAGGTCTCTAGATAGCCTTCCAGAAGAGTGGAAACGATCATCACCATAACAGAAATGGGGCCCATGTCGAGAGAAAAAAAAAAAATTACACCATACATCTTGGCCCAGATGAAAAATCAAACGAATCCCCAACACAATCAAATGAAGCAAGCAACCTTCCGCCTGACACGTAAGAGCAGTTTCCTTCCCCCTGACTGTGCAGTCGCCTGCAATCCCGCAACCCTTTCATCGCCACTTTTCTCTCCCAAAGACCCTCCGCCGCGCCGGTCCGAGGGGAGAGGGAACGGGCGGGGGGACAGTCTGAGAATCAGCGTTCTCCACCCCACACGACCCCAGTTCCCCCGCCCAAAGCGCAAATGCCCCCACCCTCGCCTGGCCCCGAGGCCCCGACCCCTGCCTCGAGCCTTTCTGGCTGCCCCGCACTCACGTGTAGATGATGGCCATGAAATGCATCAGCCACAGTACCAAGAAGAGGACGAGCCCGAAGACGGCCATTCCCTCCAGGGCCAGGTCCAGCAGCGCCATCCCCCGGCCCGCCGGGCCGCTCCGGCCGCCAACGCGGACAGCGCTCCCGCAGGAGGAGGACAGGGTGGGCGCCCGCTGCGGGGGCGCGGGAGGCCAGAGGAAGGTGGGGAGAGGAAGGGGCGGAGGGGGGTGGGGACGGAAGGGGCGGGCAGGGCCTGCGCGCCCCCGCCCGCGCGCTCTCGCCCGTGCGCTGTCCTGGGCGCGCTCGCGGCTGCGGGCGCTGCGGTGCCCCGGCTCTGTGGTCAGGGCGGCCGTGGCCCCGCGCCCCGGCTCGCCTCTTCGGACCCTCCCGGCCGCCGGCCGGACCCCGCGCGCCGGCGCCCCTCTGCCGCCCCGTCGCCTGGTCGCCGGGCTCCCGGCCGAGCAGCACCGCCGTCTGGCTCCGCCGCCGCAGCTCCGCGCACTAATCAAAACCGGCGGCTGGAGCCCAGACTCCCCGGCGCGCCCCGCCTCCGCCCCCGCCCTCTGGGGCCGCAGCGCCCGCCTCTCCTCGGGGCGGAGAGCCCGCTGCTCCCCGCCCACCCTGCCGCCCGCGCGCCCGCTGCGTCGCCGGCGGGAGCGCGCCTCGGGGCGGCTTCTCCAGCTGGAGGCGGGCCGGGCTTTCCTCCGGCTCCTCTCTCGCTCGCCGCCCACCCAGCCCGGGGCCGGCAGCCTTGCAGCCTTGCAACCCTGGCCGGGCTTCCCCGGTGGCGGCTCGGGACCTCACGTCCGGCTCCGAGGCCGCTCTCCCTCTGTCAGGCTCTGCTTTTCCAGGGCGCCCCAGAAAACGGCACGGGTTCCGCGCAGCTGCTCGTGCTTGTCTGGAGATCCATCCTCCCCGCTGGGCACTGCTCGGAGCGGCCAGGCCCTGCTCCAAGCCACGCTCCTGGGCCCAAGGGTCCCCATCCCTGCATCACTGCTTTTAATGCTGTGGATCTTGGATCAAAACGGACCCGAGAGTAAAATGATCTCCTGTACCGCACAGATCTCTAAGCGAGCACCTTAAAGGCCATGTGTATTATCAAAGGAATCCTTATCTTAAGACCGTGAAGAACTAATCAATAATCCTTATCTTAAGACCGTGAAGAACTAATCAATAATGAAATCCCCTAGCCTGTGCTGTCCAATACGGTCGGCACATGTGGCTGCGTGAGAGCTTGAAATGTAGCTCGCAGCTCGTTGGAGTTGAGTTGTGCTGTGAGTGTAAACAATACACCAGATGTGGAGGACTGTCTCATTAATAAATTGCTTGTATTCCCAGCACTTTAGGAGGTGGAGGCGAGAGGATTGCCTGAGCCCGAGGGGTTCAAGACCAGCCTGGGCAACTTGGTGAGACCTCGTCTCTACAATAAACCAAAAAATTAGCCGGGCGTGGTGGTGCGTGTCTGTAGTTCCGGCTACTTGGAAGATTGAGGTGGAAGGATCGTCTCAGCCTAGCAGGTCGAAGCTGCGGTGGCCAGGAGCGTGCCACCACATTCCAGCCTGGGCGACAGAGTGAGACTACAACTTAAAAAAAATGTATATGGACTACATGTTGAAAAGGTAATATTTTGAATAAAATTAAATAAATTGTTAAGTTAATTTCACTTTAAAAAAATGTAGGGTGGGCCCAGTGGTTCACACCTGTTATCCCAGCACTTTGGGAGACTGAGGTAGGAGGATGACTTGAGCCCAGGAGTTTGAGACCAGCCTGGGCGACATAGCGAAATCTCGTCTCTACAAAAATAAATAAATAAATAAATAAATTAAAAGCTAAAAATTAGTCGCATGCCTGCTGTCCCAACTATTCAGGCAGCTAAGCAGAAGGATCACCTGAGCTCTGGAGGTCAAAGCTGTGATGAGCCGTGATAGTGCCACTGCACTGTAACCTGGGCGACAGAGTGAGATCCTAACTCAAACAAAAGAAAACAAACTTCAAATTTGGCTAGCTACTAAAAAATGTTAATTACACATGTGGGCAGTACTGTTCTAAAATGGAAAGAAGTGCCACTTTGGATAGTCAGGTAACTCAGTATTTATCCTAATTTTAAATCACCCTTGTACTAAATATTTCTGTTTGTTTCTTTAGCCTAGATGAGTTTATATTGTTTCTCGGTTGTTTTGTGCTTAAACAATGTTTATTATTGCAAGTGATTTCCTTTTAAATAATCTATGACCTCCCTTGAGAGATTTCAGAATTGAATTCAATTTTGAAAAGAAGTTGTTTATCCTGGTATTACTATTGTCTGTAGTTAATAGTGATTGAATGATCTACCCCAGTCTACAATTAAACCATAAACTGTAAAAAGAGTATAATCATCTGTATTGAGAACCAATCCTGGATCCTTATCCTTTGCTCTACCCCTGTAAAGTCAGTGGGAAAGAACAGTGCTGAGAAAATAAATTCCCATTGTTGGAGAGTTACTGGTTGCTAAAAATAGCAGGGTAGAATCCTAACATGAAAATTGCGTTACAAACAAATTTTCAAATGTCACTATTGTAGTTAATCAATTTTAAGGCACACATTAAAAAAACCCTTTAACATAAATTATTTTATTTTATTTTTATTATTTATTTTTTGGTTTGTTTAATTTTTGAGACAGGGTCTCACTGTGTAACCCAGGCTAGAGTGCAGTGGCGTGATCCCAGCTCACTGCAGCCTCAACCTCCTGGACCCAAGTTATTACTCTCCCTTGTCAGTCTCCTGAGTAGCTGGGACTACAGGTGCGTACCACCACAGCTGGCTCATTTTTCTATTTTTGGTAGAGACAGACTCTCTGTGTTGCCAGGTCTCAAGCTCCTGGGTTCAAGAGATCCTCCCGCCTTGGCCACCTAAAGTTCTGTGGTTACAGGTGTGAGCCACTGCACCTGACCAACACTTTTTAATATTTCTGAAATGAGAATGTTTCTGATAGTCAATGTCATCTTACAATTAATTTTTCCTTAGTAAAATATAAAATAATAGTTTGCCTTGTAATACCCTCTTAAACTTGACAAACCATATCAATTGCACAGTTTAAGCATTTTGTTATATTCCGCATTTTTCCAAAATATTTTCTGTAACCTTACAACAAAGAATTTTATGTAGTATGGTCAATAACACAGAAAACGAGGCCAGAGAAAGATGAAAGTAGATATTCTTAAGGGTTAACAAAATTGCTAGACTTGGGTATAATCAGTAGATTAAAGGCCAGTTATGTTATACTTGACCCTGGTTAAATTAGGCTTACCTAAACTGTTTTTAAAGCAATAACTTTAGAAAAAGCAAAAGCAAGGAGATAGTAAAGCGATCCATGATTGTCAGGGAATAGAGGAAAGGGAGGGACAGATAGACAGATGACAGGCGATTTTTAGGGCAGTGAACTATTCTCTCTAATCCTATAATGTGGATACATGTTATTATATATTTGTCAGAACCCATAGAATGTACAACACCAAGAATGTGCCCTAATGTAAACTACAGACTCTAGGTAATAATGATGTGTCAATGTAGGACTCCAACTCAAAAAAAAAAAAAAAAATACCACTTTGGTGCAGAATGTTGATAGTGGAGGAGGAAGGTATGCAGAGGATATATGGGGACTCTCTGTGCCTTCTGCTCAGTGTTGATATGTACCTAAAAATACACAAAAAGATAAAGTCTATTTTGCTGGGTGCAGTGGCAATACACAAAAAGATAAAGTCTATTTTGCTGGGTGCAGTGGCTTACAATTGAAATCCCAGCACTGTGGGTGGCAGAGATAAGAGGATTGCCTGAGCCCACTGGTTCAAGACCAGCCTGGGCAACATGGTGAGACCTCGTCTCTACAATAAATAAAAAAATTAGCTGGGTGTGGTAGCACGTGCCTGTATTTCCAGCTACTTGGAAAGCTGAGGTGAACAGATCACCTGAGCTCAGCACGTTGCGGTTGCAATGGCTGTGAGTGTGCCACTGCACTCCAGCCTGGGTGATAGAGTGAAATTCAACTCAATAAAATAAAATAAAATAAAGTCTATTTTTAAAAATTAATGAATGCTCAGCTAATATATATATTATATATATATGTATTTATACAAATTATATATATATATACACACACATAGTTGGAAATGCTAACTTGTCTGAATAAGTAAAATAAACCAGATTGTCATCTGATCCCAGGGCTCAGCAGCTTGTGGACACTCAAATATTTGTAGGATGAATGAATAAATAAACTAATTTACATTGGCAGAAGTCACTGGGGAAATTGCTCAGCTTTCTCCTTTAAATATTTTAACGATGGTTTTTCTTTTGTGAAAGAAATGCACATTAACTACCTTGCTTCCTCCATCAGACAAAATTAAATCACAGAGTTAGAGTAACTATGTATTAATTTATCTAATCACAACCTGAAGATTTACTCCAAAGCCATATGTATAAATTTTTTTTCTCATTTCAATATTGGAGACATTTTCTATATTTGTCATTATTATAAAAAAAACTTTCATATAACCATTTTAAAGATGATGATTAAGTTCCCTATGGTTAATGTGTTATTATTTTTAAAAGATAGACATACTGTAAATTTTCAGATCTATAAAAACTTTTAAAAATAAGGTGAAAACAAGGTAATTCTCCAGAAATTGAGTAAATTTGAAGTTTCAAAAACAAAGGTAGAATCAAGTGACATAAAATTGTGGTGCGAATGCAAGAGAAACAATAGTTCTTGTCTTTTATTATGTTCTAAGCATGCTTGAATTAGTAGAAAAATACCTTAACTACTTATCAGCTCAGGTGACTCACATGGTTTGTTATCCATAAAGGGTAACTTTGTAAAAACCATCAGGTCCTAAGATACTGTGTTACTGTGAATACCCTTCAAATGATACAAAGGTTCCAGGCAAATTATCAGTGCAGGACCTCATCTTGATAAACTACTGGTTAAGTGTGTTTATGTATGTGGGTGTGGTCCAGGGGAGTGACTAGAGTTCACTGGAGTTCATGTCTTTCTTGGCTGCTTTACTAACTCATATCCAAATACCTACTTAAAATCTGTTTTAGCACTTAACCAGTTTTCTTTCAAAATTTCATACTTGGCCAGGCACAGTGGCTCACACCTGTAATCCCAGCACTTTGGGAAGTCAAGATGAGAGGTTTGCCCGAGGCCAGGTGTTTGAGACCAGCCTGGCAACATGGTGAGACCTCATCTTTACAATAAAATCAAAAAATTATCAGGGCGTGGTGGCACATGCCTGTAGTCCCAGTTACTTGGAGGCTGAGGTAGAAGGTACCACTGCTACCACTGCACTCCAGCCTGGGCGATAGAGTGAGACTCTGATTCAAAAAAATCATATTTGATCTTGTTTTAATTCATGGTTTGCTGGGCTGAAGCACAAATGTTTATTCTTTTTTGTCTTTTTGGTTTTTTAAATTTATTTATTTTTGAGTTGATGTCTCATTCTGTAGCTGTCTGTAGTGAGTACAGAGGCACAATCACGGCTCACTGCGGCCTCGACTTCCTGGGCTCAGGCGGTCCTTCCACCTCAGCTTTCAGAGTAGTTGAAACTACAGGTGCACACCACCACACCTGGCTAATTTTTTTTATTTTTATTTTTTGTGAGTATGAGATCTTGCTCTGTTGCCTAGGCTGATCTTGAACTCCTGTGTTCAAGCAATCCTCTTGCCTTGGCCTCTCAAAGTGCTAGAATTACAGGTGTGAGCCATGGCACCCAGCCCAAATGTTCAGTCTTAAAAGAAGCTAAATTTAAAAGACGTCCAAATATGCTCCATATAAATATCTTTTTTTTTTTTTTTTTTGAATTTGCGTCTCTGACACCTAGGTTGGAGAGCAATGGCACACTCACGGCCACTGAAACCTCAACCTCCTGGGCTCAGGCAATCCTTCCACCTTAGCCTTCCACGTAGCTGAAACTACAGGCGGTGCTACCACACCCGGGTACTTTTTGATTTATTATAGAGACGACGTCTCACCAAGTTGCCCAGGCAGGTCTTGAACCCCTGGGCTCAAGCAATCCTCTCACCTCAGCCTACCAAAGTGCTGGGATTACAGGCTTGAGCCACTGTGCAAGGCAATATAAACTACTTTTTAAAATATTTTTTTGAAATAATTTTCTTTTAAGTAGAGAGAGAGTTATGACTTAATCTAGTTTATTTATTAATGTTCATAATACTAAAATCTTCACCTGGGTCATGTGTACAGAGTTTTGTGTGTGTGTGTAAGCAAAGTTGGTAAGTTTATTGTGAGGTGAGAGAGAGAGAGAGAGAGAGAGAGAGAGAGAGAGAGAGACTGACATTTATTGAATTCAAGAACACAAGTTACACACCAGGCAAATTTTTAAAATATTAACTTGATTTTTACTGCAGTCATAAAATGTACAACTGGAAGCCAAAAAGGTTAAGTTAAATACCCAGGTGGCATTTGATAAGTGAGGTCGATGGCGTTTGGATCCAGGCCTGTCAGACTTCAAAGCAAATGCTATTTATGTAAGTAGGTACAATATTGAGTTAATTTAAACAATATACAGTGATAGTCAACTCTCAAAAGCATTATTTAGTTTTGTAACCAATTTCATAAATATTTCACCATCTGAGATTTATAATAATGTATTCAAAATAGATCATGTTTTTCTGCTATGATTCATTGGTAATTTAAACATTTTGCCCTTCCCTTCTACTATATCATTTGCTTCAGTTAAGAGGAATTTTCTGAAATATATTGTCATTTCAGAACAATTCATTTAAAAGCACAAACAATAAGTAAGAATTTAAAAGAACAATCTGCTGGGCATGGTGGCTCATGCCTGTCATCCCAGCACTTTGGAAGGCGGAGGTGAGAAGATTGCCTGAGATCAGGGGTTCGAGACCTGCCTGAGAAACTTGGTGAGCCTTGTCTCTACAATTAAAAAAAAAAACAGAAATTAGCAGGGCATGGTGGCACATGCCCGTGGTTCCAGCTACTTGGAAGACTGAGGCAGAAGGATTGCCTGAGCTCAGCAGGTCAAGGCTGCGGTGACTGTGTCATGATTAATACAAAGCAAGGTTTTTCAGAGTCAAATTTACATGAAGATATTGCTTTGTAAGCACTATCATTTTTTCTTTTTTTGCAAAAAAAAGAAAAAGAAAAGCTATAACATTTGTATAAATGGATACAAAACTAACAATGGATTTGTGAAAAAAAGGAACCCTTCCCTAGTTTAGTAATTTTATGGTTCAAACATCACATCAAGTTATTTTTAAGCCTTTATTTCATTGCAGGTATAAATTTGAAGTGCTATATAAAAATATGAAAAAGCACGAAACAACCCATTTTGCAATTCAAGGAAATAAAAACAACTATTGGGATCTTTTCTATAACTTAAGCCCATGTCTAAATTCAATTGCCCACCCACCTTAACTATTTTGGGATCTCTTGGGCTTAGGAGCCATCATTAACAGTTAGTTGCTATGCAACAGAAAATAGTGAGTAAAATTATTTGAATAGACTATTAAGATGATAAAGTAAACAAACTAGTGGGCTTTTAATCTAGTTATTTCTTTTCAACTATTCCTCAACACATTTAAAAATATACAGTGTATTAGGCATACAGTGTTCTCATACTTCAGATACAAAGTTAAAAATGATCTAATCTTTTTTGGGGGGAGAAGTTCATGGTCAGCTGTGAAAGATAAATACAGAAACATCATTGTAATGCAATATGTGTTGATATAGGGATATGAAAATAATTATTTGGGAGTAATTTTTATTTTGGGAAGTCTAGAAAGACTTAATGGAGAAGACAATCTGGATCCTGAAGAAAGACTAAGACATTGCCAAGAGTGAAGAAAGCAGAATGTCTTCTTCAGTGGTTACTTTTGAATTATTTTAAACAACTGAGCGGTTGGATGGAGCATGCCAGGAGTCAGCCAGAAAACAGCCTGAATGGACCAATTTGAGAAACAGTTGACCTTGATTAACTAATACATTAACTAATATGTTAATGTATTAGTTGCAAGGAGTGTGACCATATAAATGATTGTCTAAACCAAGACTTTTGTGAGAAAGGGGGTATTATTAACAGTCAGGCTAGGAGACCTGTTGTAAACTGAGGCTGTCACACAGTCATAATCTATTTAAAGGACACAAGAGTCAGGCATGGTTCAATCGGAGTTCTGACTACATTTTTCTGTGATAACCTTGGCTCACTCCTTCTCTCTGTGTCAATTTTTTTTTTTCCAGATGGAGTTTCACTCTGTCACCCAGACTGGAGTGCAGTGGTACGCTCACAGCCACCGCAGCCTCCACCTGTTGGGCTCAGGTGATCCTTCCGCCTCAGCCTTCCAAGAAGCTGGAACTACAAGGCCCATGCCACCATGCCCGTCTAATTTTTTGATTTATTGTAGAGACAAGGTCTCACCAAGTTGCCCAAGCTGGTCTTGAACTCCTGGACGCAGGCAATCCTCTTGCCTGGGCTTCCCAAAGTGCTGACCTCTCTCATGGTTGTAAAATGGCTTCCAACAATTCCTGTACTTCATGGTCTTCCCTTCAAATACAGGAAGAGAGAACATGTGTAAGTTATTCACAACTACCTAACAAATATTGTAAACTTTTTTGTTTTTCTAATGGTTACTCTTGAATACCATTTGCTAATTGACTTAAGCTATGACAAGGAAGACTAGAATGATCAAATCAGGATCCATTGAAGCAGGTAGTAAGAATAATGCCACCCAACTGCATGGCAACTATATAAAGAATGGTAGGAAACAGAATTGGAGAGGTAAGCACAATACTGACTACACTGAGTTAAAAAAAAAACAAAAACGAAAATGTGTAGGAAGTGTTATGTATGAAAGATTCCAGGTAACCTCTTTCAGCTTTGTTATTTTTTTTTTCATAACAGCCTTATTGAGAGATAATCACATACCTCAAAATTCACTCTTAAAGCATGCAATTCAGTGATTTTTCATATCTCCACAGAGTTGTGCAACCGTCACCACCCAACTTTAGAACATTTTCTCACTGCAAAAAGAAACCTCATACTCATTAGTAGTCATTCCCCATCTGCCAGCCGCTAATTTAATTTCTATAAATATAGACTTGCCTGTTTTAGATATTGCATAAAAATGGAATTTTAGATACTGTAATATGTAGCATTTTGTGACTACCTTCTTTCACAGCACAATGATTTCAAGTTTCATGTTGTAGCTTATATTAGTACTTCATCCCTTTTTATAGCCAAATAATATTCCATTTATGGGTATTTTGCGCATCCATTCAACAGCTAAGTTGGATTCAAGTTATTCCATTCTTTGACTGTTATGTATAATGCTGTTATGACCATTCATGTCCAGATTTTTGTGTAAACACATATTTTAATTTCTCTTGGTATATACCTAAAAGTGCTGGGTTGTACGGTAATTCTATGTTTAACCTTTTGAGAAACTTCCAGACTTTTCTAAAGTCACTGCACCATTTTGCAATCCCACCAGCGATATATGCAATACATGTGAGTTCCTATTTCTCCACATCCTCAATAAAATTCATTGTGGCCATCCTAGTAACTGTGAAGTGGTTTCTCATTGGTTATTTATACCTTCTTTAATGGCTAATGATGTTGACCATATTTTTACATGCTTGTTGATCATTTGTTTAGATTCTTTGAAGAAATGTCCATTAAAATCCCCTGATAAAAATAAATAAAAATAAATAAACATGAAGTCCTTTGCTGATTTTTTAGCTGGGTTTCGGTTTTCATCTTTTTATTATCAAGCTGTAAGAGTTATTTATATATTCTAGATACAAGTTCCTTATCAGATATATAATTTCCAATTAAGTCTCTCATTTTGTGGGTTGTCTTTTCTCTTCCTTGATGGTGTCATTTGAAGCATAAAGTTTTTCACTTTGATGGTCTGTTTTATTTATTCCATTTTTTTTGGGGGGGGTCACTTGTGCTTTAGTGCCATGTTAAAGAAACCATTAGTTAACTCAAGGTCACAAAATTTATGCTTATGTTTTCTTCTAAGAATTTTATAGTTTTAGCTGCCATATTTAGGCCTTTGATTCACTTTAAGTTAGTTTATACGTATAGTGTAAGATAGGGGTCCATCTTCACTCTTCTGTGTGTGGATACCCAGTTGTCTTAGCAACATTTGTTGAAAACATTATTCTTTCCCTCATTGAATGGTTTCAATACCATTATCAAAAATCAATTGACTATATGTGTATGGATTTGTTTTTGGACCTTCAACTCTATTTCATTCATCTACATGTTTATCCTTCTGCCTGGTCCTGATTATTGTTAGTTTGTAGTAACTTTGAAATTGGGAAGTGTGAGAACTTTGTTCTTCTTTTTTAAGATTGCTTTTGATTCTCCTGTGCCTCTTGAGTTTCAATATGAACATTATGATCAACTTGTCAATTTCTCCAATAAAGACAGCTGAGACTTTGGTAGGGGTTGCACTGGATCGATGGATCAATTTAGGTAGTATTGCCATCTTAACAATATCAAGAATTCTCACCCATAAACATAAGATGGCTTTCTATTTATTTAAGTCTTCTCTAATTTCATTCAGCAATGCTTTTTACTGTCCAATGTATAGGTCTTACATTTTTCTAAAATAAATTTTCTAAAATTTATTCCCAAGTATTTTATTATCTTTGATGCTATTGCAAATGAAATTATTTTCTTAATTTTATCTATGGATTGTTCATTGCAAGTATATGAAAATACAATTGAATTTTGTACACTGATCTTGTATCCTGTAGCCTTGTTGGACCTGTTTATTAGATCTGATAACTTTTTTGGTAAAACCTTTAAGATATTATATGTATAAGAGTATGCCATTCTCAAATATACATAGTTTTGCTTCTCTCCAATCTGGGCAAATTTTATTTATTTTCCTTGCCTAATTTCCCCCAGCTGGAACTTCTAATAATGTAAACAGAAGTGGTAAGAGCAGATATCATTGTCCTGTTCCTGCTTAAAGGGGGAAAGCTTTCAATTTTTCACCATTAATTATGATGTTGGCTGTGAGTCTTCATATATGCACTTTATCAGATTGAGGAAGTTTCCTCATATTTCTAGACTATTGAGTATTTTTATAATGAAAGGATGTTGAATTTTGTCTCAAATTTTTTCTGTGTCTATTGGGATAATCAGGTAGTTTCTTTTTCTATTAATACAGTATGTTACATTGTTTGATTTTTCAGATGTTAAATCAACTTTGTATTCCTGGAATGAATCTCATCTGGTAATGTTGTATAATTATTTTTATATGCTGCTGGATTCAGTTTACTATCATTTCATTGAAGATTTTTACACCTATATTCAAAAGGAACGTTGGTTTATGGTTTTATTTTCTTGCAATGTCTTTGGTTTTTGTATCAGGGTAATAATAGCGTTGTTGAATAGTTGAGAAATGTTCCCTTTTTTTCTATTTTTGGATAGTTTTTGAAAAATTTGGATAGATTCTTCTTAAATGCTTGGTAGAATTCACTAGAGAAGCCATCTGGGACTTTTCTTTAGAGTAATTTAAAAAAATTACTATTTCTATCTTTTATCTTATTATAGGTCTATTTAGATGTTCTATTTCTACTTGAGTCAGTTTCAGTAGTTTGCATATTTCTGAGAATGTATACATTTAGTGTGAAAAAGTTGTTCATAATATTCTCTTGTAATTCGTTTTATTTCTTTTTGGTAGTAATGTCTCCTCTTTCATTGCTGATTTTAGTCATTTGAGTTTTGTTTTTTCTTTTTTTTATAATCAATATTTTTTATTATGATATTGTGGGGTACAGTTAAGGGTTAGGTATACAAATAAGCTTCGTTCAGGCACCCTTGTTGATAAGAGGTGTCTCCCTGTCCCCAGACAGATATTTACTACCGTTAATCCCATCTCCCGCCCCCCCATAGTTTCCCAAGTTTTGTTTTTTCTTTTGGTCAGTTTAATTAAATGTTATCAAATTTACTGATCTTTTCAAAGGAGCAATGTTTGGCTCTATAGATTTCCTATATTGTTTTTCTATTATTTATTTGATTTATTGTCACTTTAAATTTTATTATTTTTCGGCCGGGTTCAGTGGCCCAGTCTGTAATCCCAGCACTTTGGGAGGCCAAGGCGAGTGGATTGCCTGAGCTCATGGATTCAGGACCAGCCCAGGCAACTTGGCAAGAACTCATCTCTACAATAAAATTAAAAAAAAAAATAGCTGGGTGTGGTAGTGTGCATCTGTAATTCCAGCTACTTGGAAGGCTGAGGCAGGAGGATCGTCGGAGCCCAGCAGGTTGGTGCTGGGGTGGCTGTGAGCGTGCGTGCCACTGCACTCCAGTCTGAGTGAAGGAGTGAGACTCCAATTAAAAAAAAAAAATTATTTTCCTACTCCTGCTTACATTGAGTTTAGCTTGCTCTTTTTTCCAGTTTTTTAAGGTAGAAGTTTAAGTTATTGATTTGAGATTTTTTTCCTTATAAGGAATACTTATAAAAAATATAAGTATTTACAGCTACACATTTCTTTTGCACTGCTTTAACAGTACACCATACTAGTGCAGCCTCTTTGGAAGACAGTGTGGCAATTTCTAAAAGAACTAGAAATAAACCTTCCATATGTCCCAGCAATCCCCCTATTGGGAATATACCTGGAGGAACTCAAGTCATTCTACCATAAAGATACCTGAACATGCATGTTTGTTGCAGCTCTGTTCACAATAGCAAAAACATGTAACCGACCATACTGCCCATAGAAGCTGGACTGGATAAAAAAATGTGGTACATATATACAATGGAATATTATGCAGCCATAAAGAAGGACAAACATATGATCTTTGCAGTAACTTGGATGGATTTACAGTCTATCATATTCAGTGATCTATCACAGAAACAAAGAACAGAGAACCATATGTTTTCACACATAAGCATACCTTGAACAGTTATCGTAATACTATAAGAAAGGGATTGGCAGTAGAGGGAAAATGCAAGGGGGTGAGGGTTGGGGTGGAATTGGCTGTTGAGGGAAACTGCTAGGGGAGGAAGGGGCACACCTCATCAACAAGGGTCCCTGCATAATGAACATTTGTATACCTAACCTGGATTGTACCCCACATCTTTAAAATTAAAATAAAACAAAACAGTATACCATGAGCTTTGGTATGTTGTACTTTTGTTTTCATTTACCTCAAAGTATAGAAATAGGGCACATTAAAATTCTACAAAGTTCACTGTTTTTACCTAGATTCAGTCATTTTTTGTGAATAGAGACTCCTCAGATAGTTGCAGGTCTTTTGTTAATTTCCAGAGTTCTGAAAAAGTTAATTTTGACAATGTTTTGCAAGGATTCACATTGCTTGTATGAAGGAGGGCATTTTTAGAGGTTCTTTCTCTGTCATACTCAAATGCTCTCTGACAGCTTTTGTTTGGCATAAGATATTTTTATTTTTTTTCTTTTGAGTTGGAGTCTCACCCTGTCACCCAGACTGGAGTGCAGTGGCTGCTCCTGGCCACTGCAGCCTCGACCTGCTGGGCTCTGGCGATCCTTCCGCCTCAGCCTTCCAAGCAGCTGGAACTACAGGCGCGCGCCACTATGCCTAGCTAATTTTTTGATTTATTGTAGAGATGAGGTCTCGCCAAGTTGCCCAGGTGGGTCTCGAACCCGAGGGCTCAGGCAATTCACTCACCTCGGCCTCCCAAGGCACCACCGAGCCCGTCCTGGCATAAAATATTTTTATCCTGGCTAGAGTTTACTGGTAGTTCTGCTTAACTAGGCACTAGTTGGGGACAAACTGTAAATAAAAACAGTTCAAAGTGGCTAAAATAAAAACAGTTTACGATTATTAGTCATTCACTGATAAGAAATGAGGATAATCCGGGCTTGGTGGCTCAGCCTGTAATCCCGCGTCTTTGGGGACTGAGGTGAGTGGATTGCCTGAGCCCGCGGGTTCGAGATCCACCTGGGCAACTTGGTAAGACCTCATCTCTACAATAAATTAAAAAATCAGCCGGGTGTTGGTAGCGCGTGCCTGTAATTCCGGCTATTCAGAAGGCTGAGGTGGAAGGATCGCTGGAGCCCAGTAGGCCGAGGCTGCGGTGGCTGGGAGCAGCCACTGCACTCCAGTCTGGGTGACAGAGTGAGACTCCAACTCAAAAAAAAAAAAAAAAAAGACATGAGGATAAATTTTCCCTGACACACATGAGTTCTTAAAAACACTGGAAGGCATCATCAATTAAGTTTAAAATCTGCTCTGTTTAGGCCAGGAGCAGTGGTTCATGACTATAATCTCAGCACTTTGGGAGGCCAAGAAAGGAGGATCACTTGAGACCAGGAGTCTGAGACCAGTCTGGGCAACATAGTGAGACGTCATCTCTAAAAAAATTAAAAGCTTAACCTGGCATGGTGGCATGTGCCTGTACTCCCAGCTAATTGAGAGGCGGAGGTGGAAGGATCAACTGAGCCCAGGAGGTCGAAGCTATGGTGAGCTGTGTTTGTGCCACTGCACTTCAGCCTGGGTGACAGAGTGAGAGCCCAACAAAAACAAACAAACAAACAAACAAAACCGTTCTATTTATTTTACTTTTCTCAGCCTCTTAGCCTCACCATTTCCACCCTGAGGGTAAATGGGTCCTTGGGTTAAAAATAATGATGATAATGATTTTCTACTTATTCAAAACCACCATACTAAGGGAAAAGGAACTAGTTCTAACAATCTAGGATGTTACTCCTTTAGCACATAGATCTGTGATTTTCACCAAATTTATTCTATGTGCAAGCATTAGGCATAATTAAAAGTTGTTGAGCAATTTTCCATGTACATTGCATATTTATAGAGTTACATTCCATAGAGAGGCAATCTTCTCATTCTCCATAGCTGGGTAATAATTTGTTAGCTTAACAATGGGCTAGATCAAATATGTAAAAATTATTATTATTATTATTTAGAGTTGAAGTCTCACTCCGTCGCCCAGGCTGGATGGATTGCAGTGGCACACTCATGGCCACCCCAGCATCGACCCGCTGGGCTCTGGTGATCCTTCTGCCTCAGCCTTCCAAGTAACTGGAACTATAGGCACGTGCCACCAAGTTGCCTGGGCTGGTCTCAAACCTGCAGGCTCAGGCAATCCACTCGCCTCAGTCTCCCAAAGTTCTGGGAATACAGGCCGAGCCACCAAGCCTGGGCAAAGTCATAAAAATTAAAGTGGACCATATACTATTGGACAAGGCAAGAGAAGGAGGATTACAAATAATTTTTCATAGAGTTGATAGAAGTTTTTGAATACCTTGGTGACAGCACAGCCATATTAAGGGGGCTATGTAAGTTAAATAATCTACCCAAGATCAAACAGCTAGTAAATGGACCTAAACACTTGCAGTTTTAAAATCTGGAAAGTGAAAGCAGTAAGGCACGTATAATTTCAATAGTTTGCCCCACCACTGAATAGCTTTGGAATTCACTTCGGTTCCTCAATCCTTATTACCACAGCACCAGGCCACAACTTCACAAATTTTATTGTGATGTGAAACAGTTGGGAATCTTGTCAAAATGCAGATTTTGATTCATTGGGTCTAGGGTAGAGCCTTAGATTCTTTACATTTTTAAAAACTTTTCTCATTCTTTTTATTTTTATTTTTTGAGTTGGAGTCTCACTCTGTCGCCCAAGCTGGAGTGCAATGGCACGCTCATAGCCAATCCAGCGTCGACGTGCTGGGCTCCAGAGATTCTTTTCATCTCAGGCTTCCAAGTAGCCAGAACTACAGGCATGTGCTACCATACCCGGTTAACTGTTTTTGATTTATTGCAGAGACAGATCTTGCCAAGTTACCTGGGCTGGTCTCGAACCCACGGGCTCAGGCAATCCACTCACCTTGACCTCCCAAAGTGCTGGGATTACAGGGTGAGCCACCAAAAGGGTCTCATTCTGTTGCCTAAGCTGGAGTGCAGTGATATAATCATGGCTCATTGCCGCCTAGAGTTTGTGGGCTCAGGCCAACCTTCCACCTCAGCCTCTTAAGTAGTTGGGACTACAGATGTGAGCCACCACGTGTGGCTATTTTTAAAATTTTTTGTAGAGTTGAGGTCTTGCCACGTTTCCATTTTTAGTAAGCACTCAGGCAATGTCCACACTGATGTACAGATCTCCCTCTGAGTAGCAAGGATCTGGCCGTTTATGTTATCCATATCTGGATCAACAGCACTATCTTTCTAAATATTTTTTTCTGCTCTTCAGGTGCTTAGAAGTATTTCTATTTTTTTTTAACTTTCTCAAAGTTGGTACCAGTGCTCTGCTTATTCCCTACACCATACATATCTTCTAACCCTCCATCCTCCATTCTTCCTGTAGCAATGGCACCTTAGTATTTCAAAAAGGCAAACTTTAATGCTTTATGATAACTTGAGACTACTTACTGACTGACTACTTAGCATACGAAGGGAGACCGCTGTGCAAAACCCAGAATTATCTTTTGGAGGATGGGAACCCGTGCAGTACAGGCTTCCCCTGCGAGATAAGTCTTCTAGGAACCCATCCACATCAGTGTACCAGCTGGGGTTGTGGTGAGAGACTGCCACTGTGGAAGAAACCTTCCAAGTTGTGGCAAACAGGTGACTAATTCCTTCACTATGACAACGCACCTGCCCACACAGCACTGTATTCAGTAATTTTTGACCCATGCCCCACCCTCCCTGTTTAACAGATCTCACCCTGAGCAACTTTTGTTTGTTTCCCAGATGAAAAAAGTCCTCAAAGGGAAACGTTTTGCTGATGTGGAAGGGGTGAAAAAAAAAAAAAAGACAGAAACACTAAAAGACATCAAAATGGATGAGTTCAAAAACTGTTTTGAGCAGTGGAAAAAGCATCTCAATACATCTTTTGCATCAAACAAAGAGCACTTTGAAGGTGATTGAAGTATAAACATGTAAGAATACATACACAATTTTTAAATAAATAAATTCCGTTTTGGGGGTTCCCCTCATACGTGGTATAATTAGAGTCAGACTATGTCCTAACTTAAGACTGACTAAAAATGGGAAGCTTTCAGTAGCAGGTATATGTTCCTACATTACAGTGCCTTTTGCGCTTTCTTTTCACTTCTATGTCCTCCCATCACCTTGACCAGCTAATCTGGCCCATGGGCCATGATTTACACTATGATTTATATCACTAACTATCTTTTGCTAGGCACATACATATATCAGTGGAACTGAATTCTTGTCAGAAGGCTATTAAATGCATATGCAAGAAAAAGATAGGAAATAGCCTAACATTCTAAAGAAGGAACAAAAAGAAAAGAGCTGCATTGTGTCTAGCAATTCACAGCTATTTTAAGAGGGATTATTATTAGATCCCTCAGAGATAATAAATGAGGAAGATTTTTAAATGTTAGGCCTTTCTTTGACTTGCAACAGAACCACCTCATGATTAATACTAGTGAAGGTGCCATTTCACACTAAGCCAAAGTCCCCCCAAGATATTAGTGAACATCGTCTTCTGCCTCCTAGCATTGGAGCATCCAATAGGCAGACCAGGCACATTTATTTACTCATTCATTTAACAAATATTTATGGAGCACCTATTATGTGATAGGCACTGTTTTGAGTGATGGAGAAATAGTAATAAAGGATACTGAGTTTCTGCTCTCATTGAGCGTATGTTCTAATGGAGCAGGGAGACAATTAAAAAATGAATATGTAGGCCGGGCACGGTGGCTCAAGCCTGTAATCCCAGTGCTTTGGGAGGCCAAGGTGAGAAGATTGCTTGAGCTCAGGGGTTTGAGATCAGCCTGGGCAACTTGGTGAAACTTCATCTCTATAATAAATCAAAAAATAAGCCAGGCGTGGTAGTGCGTGCCTGTAGTTCCAGCTACTTGGAAGGCTGAGGCGGAAGGATTGCCCGAGCCCAGCAGGTGGTGGTGGCTGTGAGCGTGCCACTGCACTCCAGCCTGGGCAACAGAGTGAGATTCCAACTCAAAAAAATAAAAAATAAATTTACAAAGTGAATATGTAGGATAATGTGAGAGAGGCAATAAAGAGTAAATGTAGGTGCTGCCATGACTGGCAGGGCTCCTCTAAAGAAATGACATTTAGCCGGGCTCGGTGGCTCAGCCTGTAATCCCGCGCCTTTGGGAGGCTGAGGTGAGTGGATTGCCTGAGCCCGCGGGTTCGAGACCCACCTGGGCAACTTGCCAAGACTTCATCTCTACAATAAATCAAAAATTAGCCGGTCGTGGTAGCTCACGCCTGTAGTTCCAGCTACATGGAAGGCTGAGGCGGAAGGATAGCTGGAGCCCAGCAGGTTGAGGCTGTGGTGGCCGGGAGCAGCCACTGCACTCCAGTCTGGGTGACAGAGTGAGAATCCAACTCAAAAAAAAAAAAAAAAAAGAAAGAAAGAAATGACATTTCAGCAAAGACCTAAATGAAGTAAGTGAGTGCACTATGCAAATATGTAAAGGAAGAGAGTTCCACACAGTGAGAAGTACAAATGAGAAGTAGAAGAGCCCATCTGGCTTCTTTGAGGAAGAATAGCCAGTGGGACTGGAGTAGAGTGAGTGAAGGGAGGAAAGGTAGAAAATCCCTTGTCAGAGTAGTGGCCAGCATCCAGACGATATGAGGCTCTGAAGGTATAGTAAGAATTTGGGATTCTACTTTGAGATATGAAACCACTGAACATTATGAGCACATGGATGATATGATTTGACTTACAATTGAAAAGACTCTCTGAGGTTATTGTGTAGAGAAGCCATGAAGACAAAAGTGGCAACTGATAATGCAGTTGGGAGACGATTAAAGTAGTATAGGACAAAGATGACAGTGGATTGTATGAGGGTGATAACAACATAGGTGGAGAGGGTGAGCAGTCAGACCGGGGGTGTATTTGCCAGGTGGTGGCAGCAGGATTTGCTAATGAATAGGAGGTAGAATATGAAACAAAGGACAGTCATGGATGACTCAAATAACGCGGATCTGAGCAAATGGTCCATCTACCGGTATGGTGGTCGCCAGGAAGGAAAAGGTTTGGAGAGGAAATTAAGAATTTTGTTTGGACATATTACAGGTGAGATACTTAATAGGCATCCAGCATCTGAAATAGATTAAAGATTACTGTGGATCTTTGTGTCCTTTAGTTTTGGGAAGTAGAGTTTAATTTCCCCTTCTCTTGAATCTGGGTTGCCTTAGAGACTTGCTTGACTCACAAAGAGTGGTGAAAGTGACAATTTGGGACATCTAGGATTAGGCCATGAGAAACTTCTTGGAACTTGCCCTGAGCCACCATGTGAGAAATCTTACCACTCTGAGACCACCTAGCTGGAAAGGATACAGTAGGTATTTCAGTCAATGGTCCCAGATAAACTCAACTTTCTAGCTACCACTGCCAGGATGCCAGATGTGTGAGGGAGCTTGTCTTAGATTCTCCAGACCTGGGCATTTTGAATGACAGTTGAATGCCAAGGAGAGATTTATGCCAATATCATAGTCCCCATCTACAAAATGGTGAGATATAATAAAACATTTGTTGTTTTATGCTATTATTTTTAGTGACTTTTTTTTTTTACATAGCAGTGAATAACTGAATTAAAATTCAAGTGTTAGAAATATAAATTTAAGGATCTTCTGCATGTAAATGGAATTTAGAAATTATACAGATATTCTTAACATTTCTTATGCCTTGGAACCCTTTGTTAATCTAGAGATTCTTATGGACTGCTTCTCAAAAAAAAGTTTTTAAGACTGGGAGTGGTGGCTCAAGTTTATAATCCCAGCACTTTGGGAGGCAGGGATGAGAGGACTGCCTGAGTCCAGGGGTTCAAGACCAGTCTGGGCAATTAGGTTAGACCTCATCTCTACAGTAAGTAAAAAAATTAGCCGGGTGTGGTAGCACACTCCTGTGGTTCCAGCTATGTGGAGGGCTGAGGTGGAAGGATTGCCTGAACCCAGCAGTTTGAGGCTGTGGTGGCCATGAACTTGTCACTGAACTCCAGCCTGGGGAACAGAATTTAAAAAAAAAAAGTTTTTAGATGTGAAATATAAGACATATAGAATTACACATGAAGTCAATTGTTTTGAAATATCTAGAGACCTAAAAGATTAAAAAGCCACCAGCAACCATAAATAAAGTGTTAATTAAAAACAGTTTGATAGGTTAAGGAATGGTGGCTCATGACTGTAATCCCAGCAGACAGGAGAATTGCTTGAGCCCAGAAGTTTGACACTATCCTGGACAACAGAGAACTTGTCTCTTTCTATATTTAAAAAATAAAAAGTAAAAAATCAGATTGATAAAACCATCTGATGAAATAGAGGTCTGAGATTGAACTTTGAGGTTCTCAAACTCAGATGTTTGGAAGTTAGCAAAATGAATTAATGCATCATAGAAAATTGAGACAAAATAACCAGTAAAATGAGAGGAAAATCACAAGACTTTAGAATCATAGGAGCCAAATGAAGAAAGGGTTAGAAGGGGATGAATGTGAGTAATTATATTACATTTTGCTGAAAGACCCAATAAAATAAGTCCTGAGAATTGACCATTAGATTTTTCAGCAAGGAGGCTATTAGTGACCTTGACCAAGTGATTTCACCTTCTCCAAAGTGGGTATAGATAAGATTTTTGAGTGCTCTAATGTGGAGTTGAGAAACAAGGAACTATGTTAAAAGGACAGAGGGTCAAAGGAGGTTTTGTTTTCTTTTCTCTTTTATTTTTTTGAGTTGGAGTCTCACCCTGTCACCCAGGCTGGAGTGCAATTGCAAGTTCATGGCCAACGACCGCAGCCTCAAACTGCTGGGCTCAGGTAATTCATCTATCTCAGCCTTCCAACTACCATGCCCGGCTAATTTTTTGATTTATTGTAAAGATAAGGTCTTGCCAAATTGCCCAGACTGGTCTCGTCAAATTGCCCAGACTGGTCTCGAACCCCTGGACTCAGGCATCCTCTTTCCTCTGCCTCCCAAAGTGCTGGAATTACAGGCATGAGCCACCACGTCTGGCTGTTTTCTTTTATGAAATGAGATGTGAAGCAAGAATTTTGACTAATGCAAGTGATTCAGTAGAGAGGAGTAGCAATGATTGTCAAAGGAATGTACTAAGGTAGAAGTGAATGGGATCCAGCTGACAAATGGCAGGATTGACCTAAGTCAATTCTTAGGGCTCAAGCAAATTGGCATCACCAAAAAAAAATAAGAAAATTTGCCGGGCTCGGTGGCTCAGCCTGTAATCCCGCGACTTTGGGAGGCTGAGGTGAGTAGATTGCCTGAGCCCGCGGGTTCAAGACCTGCCTGGGCAGCGAGACCTCATCTTTACAATAAATCAAAAAATCAGCCGGGCGTGGTAGCGCATGCCTGTAATTCCGGCTACTTGGAAGGATCGCCGGAGCCCAGCAGGCGAGGCTGCGGTGGCCGGGAGTGGCCACTGCACTCCAGTCTGGGCGACAGAGTGAGACTCTAACTCAAAAAAAAAAAAAAAAGAAAATTAAAAAAAAAAAATTCTTAAAAAACTCAATGTGGCCGGGCACAGTGGCTCATGCCTGTAATCTCATCAATTTGGGAGGTGGAGGCAAGAGGATTGCCTGAGCCCAGGGGTTCAAGACCAGCCTGGGCAACTTGGCAAGACCGCCTCTCTCCATAAATAAAAAAAAATTAGCTGGGCGCGGTGGCAGGTGCCTGTAGTTCCAGTTATTTGGAAGGCTGAGGCGGAAGGATCGCCTGAGCACAGCAGTTCGAGGCTGTGGTGGCCAGGAGCGTTCCACTGCCCTCCAGCCTGGACGACAGAGTGAGACTCCAACTCAAAAAAACAAAACAAAAACAAACAAACAAACACTCAATGTGATCATCATAAGGAAAATTGGAAGTTTTTTAGAATTCCTTAAATATTATTCATGGTTTGGTTTTTTTTTCTTATTTTGAATTATATTGAGCAAGGGAAAGAGAACCATATTTTTAATGTTTAGGGCTTCCAAATATCTTAATTAAACCCTGGGTGTTCTCCAAATCTGGAATCAGGTACATCATCAATCAGAAATTCTTGAATACCTGCAAAATGGAAGACCCAGTTTCCCATTGTGACCAAAGTCACAATGGGAATTATGAAATGTAGAGATTAGAAGGCTAACATAGAATAAGCATCTTTTTGTTTCACATTCATCTTTTGAAATCTGGAAATCAGGTAAGACTTTATTTATACTTTGTGAAAAGCTTCTTCTTGTGTAACTTTTTAGCTATGTCTTGACTAACCTATGTCACACACAAAAACAAAAACACAACAAATAGAAAATTGGTCCTCTTGTCTCTTAGTTTGAAAATAGCTTCTGGTGGCTTTTTAAAAATTTTTATTTATTTGAGTTGGAGCCTCACTACCTGCGGCAATCTACTCACCTCAGCCTCCCAAAGTGCTGGGATGACAGACTAAGCCACTGAGCCCAGCCTCTGGTGATTATTAATACAGATTAGGCTTGCAGAGACCTAATAAACTGAGTTCAAAGATGAAAAAGCTTAAAAATTTTACTAAAATGTTATGTTTGAGAGTGTGTCTGGGAAAGGAGGGCTCAAAGTATTTATTTACATTTTGAAAGAATTGATTTGGATTTTTTTCCTTTTGTGAATGAACATAGGAAATTATGCCAGACAAAATACTGTCTCACAGATAAATCTTAGTTCCTTATAACAAAGGCTAAAAAGAAAATCATCTTGAGAGTATTTGAAGGTCATTCTGAAACATATAACCCTTTGCAGGGTTACCACATGTCATTGAGTTCAAAGTGACCCACTTGGTTTTCAGTTGAAACTTAAAAATAAATAAATATAGGGTATATTGTTTGCTTAAGCCACTGATAACTTATCAGTGTACCCCCATCCAAAGAAAGAATGTGTGTGTGTGTGTGTGTGTGTGTGTGTGTGTGTGTGTGTGTGTGTCTGTGTGTCTGTGTATGTGTGTGTGTGAAGGGGTTACTTTATTTTATTTTACTTTATTTTTCTAGTCAGAGTCTCACTCTGTTGCCAAAGGCTGGAGTACAGTGGCATGCTCATGGCCACCACAGCTTCGACCTACTGTGCTTAGGCTATCCTTCCACCTCAGCTGTCCAAGTAGCTGGAACTACAGACGCACAGCATGATGCCTGGCTAGTTTTTGTGATTTATTGTAGAGATGAGGTCTCACCAAGTTGCCCAGGTCTCAGGCAATCCTTTCGTCTCGGGCTCCCAAAGTGCTGGGATTACAGGCTAAGCCACTGCGCCAGGCCAGGGGTTACTTCAAATGTGAGAAAAGAATTATATCATGTGGTCATACACAGAATATATAATCTTTAGTTAGTAAAATTATTTTTCTGATTATAGCAAGAGCATGAGCATGACTCATAAAGTTACAGCTTTTTCTTTTATCTCTTTTTCTATTGTTTTGGTCTCAGCTTAAATGTCACCTCCTCAGAGAGGCCTTCTCAGACCATCAATTATAAGTCACTCGGTTTTCATTTTTTAACAAGTATTTATCATACCTGATTTTTTTTAACGTATTGATTTACCTCATTAGTTACTGTCTCCCCACTTCAGAATAAAAGCCCTTTTCCATGGATTTAGGGACCCTGTCTGTCTTGTTTACTTCTATAGCCCCTGTCTCAGTCAGTTTACTTTGATATAGGGAAAAAAAAAAAAAATTTCCATGAACCAAGTAGCTTATAAACAATAGAAATGTATTTCTCACAGTTCTGGAGAGTGGGAAGTCCAAGATCAAGACATCTGTAGATTTGGTGCCTGATGAGATCCAATTTCCTGGTTTATAGATGACATTTTTCTGGCTGTGTCCTCAGGTGGTGGAAGATGTAAATGAGTTCTCTTGGGCCTATTTTGTAAGGGTGTTAATCCTGTTCATGGGAGCTCTACCTTCTTGACCTAATAACCTCCCAAAGCCCCACCTAAAAATATCCTCACACTGGGAATTAGAATTGAACATATGAATTTTGAGGAAACACAAACATTCAGATCATAGCAGTTCCCAAACCTAAAATTACACCCAACATGACATAAATATTTATTGACTGAGTAAAGAAATGAATTAATGAATAAGCATTGAAAAAAACTGGTAAGCTTCCTGTTGTGTTATATAATCCTAACACAATCCTCAGACCCAAAACAGAGTTAGCACATTAAAAAAATACTGGTCAAGTCAAATTTATTAGTAAAAATAGATGTTAAAAATCTAAATAAAATGCTAGAATAACAAATACAACCACACATTAATAGAATAATCCACCATGACTAAGTAGGTTTGGTTTCAGGGTTCAAGTACTTAAAATTTTTTTTGCTTTTTAAAAAAATTATCAAAGTAATACAGGAGTATACTTAAAAATTGTTTTAAATGGGACAGAAGCACAGAAAATGAAAAGTGAAGCTGGGTGTGGTGGCTCATGCCTGTAATCCCAGCACTTTGGGAGGCTGAGGTGAGAGAACGGCTTGAGCCCAGGGATTCGAGACCAGTCTGGGCAACATGGTGAGACATACTCTCTACAATAAATCAAAAAATTAGTGGATGTGATGGCACATCCCTGTAGTTGTAGCTACTTGGAAGACTGAGGTGGGAAGATCGCCTGAGCCCAGGAAGGTGGAAGCTGCAGTGGCCGTGAGCATGCCACTGCACCCCAGCCTGGGCGACACAGTGAGACTGACTCAAAACACACACACACACACACGCACGCACACACAGACACACAGACACACATACATACGCACACAACCCCTCCACACACAGTGAGACTGACTCAAAACACACACACACACACACACGCACGCGCACACACACACACCACACACACACACACAGACACACAGACACACATACATACGCACACAACCCCTCCACACACAGTGAGACTGACTCAAAACACACACACACACACACACACACACACACACACACACACACACACACATATACATACACACACAACCCTCCCCAAAACAATTTTAGCCTGGTGCAGTGGCTCATGCCTATAATCTCAGCACTTTGGGAGGAGGAGGCGAGAGGACTGCCTGAGCCCAGGGGTTTGAGTCCAGTCAGGGCAACCTTGGTGAGACCTTGTCTCTACAATAAATAAAAAATTAGCTGAGTGTGGTGGTGCATGCCTGTGATTCCAGGTGGAAAGATTGTCTGAACCCAGCAGGTTGAGGCTGCTGTGGCCATGGTTGTGCCACTGCACTCCAGTCTGGGCAACAGAGTGAGACTACGACTCAAAAAAAAAAAAGAAGAGAAAAATTAATGTCTTATTATTGACTCTTATTTCTAACTCTAGTTTCACTTTCTATATTTCCTCCATTTTCCCTACCCGTCTACTTCCCAACTTTGGCCAGATATATGGATATTGCCAAAGTTAGTAAAATTTCATACCCTTCATTTGTTATAAATAATATTACTGTGCCTGTGGCAGAAGGGAATAGAGGTACATTATGAAATCAGAATGATAGATGATAGACAGTAGTTCAATAATTGAGGGCTTAAATAATTTTTAGACTAAATTTTAATATAGATGTGAAAGTTCTGGTCAATGTAAGTAGCAAAATAAAAATAAGAAGTATGACTCTAGAAAAGGATTGGAGAAACTTATAATTATTTATAAATAAACATAACATAAAAATGTAACAATTGACATGTCCACTTAGTGTTACCAACTATAGTGTTGAATTGCAATTCCTATTAAACTTCTTGGTTCCATTTTATTTTGTATTCCTAATAGTTTTGTATTTATATATTTTGTATAGTTATATAGGACATGAGGATCTAATGATCCCAGTTGAATACAAAAATAATGTATGCCTTACTTTTATTATACTGTATAGCAATTCATCTTGGCGATATTTCCACACCATCTAGTTTTAATCAGCTACATGGTATTCTAGTCATCTACCATCAAGTGATATCAGATCTTTGTACTTGTTGTTTCTGCCTGAAATACTCTTCCCTGAGATATTTGCATGGCTGGCTCACTTCCTTCAGGTTTCTGGTCAAATGTCATTTTATTAGAGACACATTTCCTGACTGCTGACCACTAAGATCACAAGCATGTACACACATGTGTGGACACATATACACTCACACAAACTAGAACTCTTTACTTCCTTTTTCTTTTCTTTTCTTCTCTTTTTTGTGGTTATAAATGTTTATTAAAGAAAAGAAAGGAATGGGGAGTGGCTGGCTCTATAGAGAGGAACCAGCCTATTTCCTTCTTCATACATTAAAAACATATGTAGACACAGAGTAGAAATGCTTTTATCCAATGAAGTCTTTCAGTTGGTTGTTTAGTCAAAAAAGTTAATAAAAAAGTAACCCAGGAAATTACTTTAAATGTTATATTTTTGAATGCAACAGTTTAATTTAATTTTTAATTTTATTTTTTTGAGTTGGGGCTTCACACTCTTGCCCAGGCTGGAGTGCAGTGGCACACTCACAGCCATCCCAGCCTTGACCTGCTGGGCTCGGGTGATCCTTCCACCTCAGCCTTCCAAGTAACCGGAACTACAGGCACACTCTACCACGTCCAGCTAATTTTTTGTTTATTGTACAGATGAGGTCTTGTCAAGTTGGCCTCCCAAAGTGCTGGGATTACAGGCTGATCCACCAAGACCAGCCAGCAATTTAATTTTAATTTAAAACCTTAACTTTGGGTATGAGTTCATTGCTTAGTTTTATGTTCTCTTTCTTATATAAGCTATACATAAAATGCATTTTCTCTGGTATCCACTTGAAGTAAGACTCCAATTTTTAAAACATTATTTATGATTTTCTAAGTAAAATGAAGACTTAAACAACTTAAAATAATCTCAGCACAAATTTTTCTTGATTTATTCAGTTTTCTTCCAATAATTTTTAGTTGTTTCTCTCACAGCAAATTTGACAGACTTTTTGAAAAAACTCACTTTTATTAAGCCTTTCTAAAGCATTTTGTATAGATAATGGTTTCTTTTGTATTCATTTTCATCAGTTTATGTAACATTTAATTGAATCACTTAAATATAATAATAACCACAAGTGGCATAACAGGCTTAAATAAACACAACTGACTTTTGGTAAGCATATACTCAACTGGTAGAAGCAGATATGTGGATGCCACAGGTATTCATTGTGTGTACTACAGAGAAAATGAAGAGTGTTGGTTAATCTCATGAGTCAGTTAAGTGGAGGTTTGGTTACAAAAGCATTTGTTTCAAGTAAAGGTATGCATGTGTACATGTTTGTATATGCAGAGGAACTTTCTGGTTGGATAATCAACACATTGCTAATGATTGCCTCTGAGGAAGATGACTGTAGTGTGATTTGAGAGAGAGAATTGTTTCTCATTGTATACTTTTTTTTTTTAATCGGAGTCTCACCCTGTTGCCCAGGCTGGAGGGCAGTAGCGCGCTCATGGCCACCACAGCCTCGAATTGCTGGGCTCAGGCCATCCTTCTGCCTTAGCCTTCCAAGTAGCTGAAACCACAGGCAAGCACCACCACGCCTGGCTAATTTTGTGATTAATTGTAGAGACGAGGTCTTGCTGAGTTGCTCAGGCTGGTCTTGAACCCCTGGACTCAGACAATCCTCTTGCCTCTGTCTCCCAAAGTGCTGGGATTACAGGCATGAGCCACCACACCTGGCCTCATTGTATACTTTAAAAATATTGTTTGCTTTTTTTTTGGCCGGGTGCATACATTACTTTTTTCATTAAAAATGGTTTTAGAGATGATCTGTATTTATGCCATTATAGGCTACTATTTTTGGTTTATTAGACATTCTTTCTACCCTTTCCTCTGATAACAGAACCTGAAACTCTTGACCCCATCCCAGATGAAGCCAATCATAGTATCATCTCTTGTGAACAGTGGTTGTTATAGGAAATAGCATATGATGGAGGCCAATTAGGAATAGGCCAATCAGATTCTTTTCTGTTTTTTGTTTGTTTGTTTTTTACCCCTAATTAAAACATCTTTCTGGTGAAGAAGCTATAGAAGAGAGTTCTGTTTACACTTAAGATGCAGAGCAGGTTGGGTGTGGTGTCTCATACCTATACTCCCAGCACTTTGGGAGGCTGACGTGAGAGTATTGCCTGAGCTCACAGATTTGAGATCATCCTGGGCAACAATGGTGAGACCTGTCTCTACAAATTACCTGGGTGTAGTGGCACACACCTGTAGTTCCAGCTACTTGGAAGGTTGAGGCAGAAGGATAGAAGGATCACCTGAGCTCAACAGGTTGAGGCTGTGGTGGCCATGAGCATGCCACTGTACTCCAGCCTGCATGACAAAATGAGACTCTGACTCAAAAAAAACAACAAAAAAAAGATGCAGAGCACCTCTAGAGAGCATGATTCCTACTATAGCAACACAAAAAGCCAGATAATCTACAAAATCTTAACATTTCTTAAGCCCATCACAGAACTAAGATCATAGGTAACCAAGTAATCTAAATTCCAAAGAGTGACAAGTTTCTTCAAAGAGAGATGGGACACATCACGGGAGTAAGAAGGTGCTGCCATAAAAACAGGTGAGAAGAAAATAGTTAAAATGCTAATAATTCTTCAAGGTTAAGTGTGATCTAGTGTGTTAATGTGGAATGACTAGAAACCTCAGACACAAGGGGAGTTTGCAGTCACTAGCAAACTCTTTGCCCTTCACTGGGCGCTCATAAGAAAGATGGGAACCAGGCGTGGTGGCTCACCCCTATAATCCCAGCACTTTGGGAGGCGAGAGGATTGCTTGAGCTCAGGGGTTCAAGACCAACCTGAGCAACATGGAGAGACCTTGTCTCTACAATAAATAAAAAAATTAGCCCAGTGTGGTGGCGCATGCCTGTAGTTCCAGCTACTTGGAAGGCTGAGGCGGAAGGATCACTTGACCCCAACAGGTCAAGGTGTGGTGACTGTGAGCATGCCACCGCACTCCAGCCAGGGTGACAGAGTGATACTCTGACTCAGAAAAAAAGAAAGATGAGGAGTAGGACAGGATACTCAGTGAGAGGCCCCCTAGATGGTGCAGGCATGAAGAAGGTGATCAGCTGGTATTGGGAAACAGACACAAAACCTTACCCAATTGACCAGACCTTCTCTCAAAAGAAACAAAATCCTTAAGTCACTGTGGAGGGGGAGTAAACTTTTTCATTCCTAGGACCAGGCAAAATTCTATTTCTCTGTGAGAGGAGTAGAAGCAAAACGAGTTTGCTTCTGGAGTTGAAGAAAAAATTTCTCACCTTTAGGATAAAGGCAAAGACCTATAGTTATTAGTGGAAGGGTAGAAACAAAAATTCTCTGCCCTTGAGGAAGGAAAAAGAAACCTCCTTTGGGCTTAGAATTCTGCACCAAAACCAAGTAGAGATCTACTACTCTTAAGGAAATATAAGAAACTCTCTCATGCCCAAGACTAACCACTTAAACAGGACAGAGTTTAACTCACATGGTATGTTGATGCAGAGATAGGAAGAAGGGGCAGGCATGGGCAGAAGTCTCAATTCTGAGTACATGAGCACAGGACCTACCTAAAATTGAGGCTGGATGAGGATGGTAGGGAACCCCCCTGCTCTTATGAACCTAATATCAAGTAACAAGCAGTAGCAATCTACTACTTGGGAAGGTACAAGAGCATGGAGAGAAACCCCCACTGTGTCACAGGCATAAAAGAACTGCTAAAAGCTGAGAGAGGAGCAAGAAATCTGAGAGGACGTTTTCAGCACCTTAGACCTCACTGTAAGCATAAAGTAACAGCAACCAACTGCTGGAGGATACAAAGCCTGTAGTGCACTAAAGGTAATAAAAACAACAACAAAATCCAAACCCAGTTCAATTCACGAATAGGTTGACTAAACCCCCCACACTATTATCCTGATAACAGAAGAGCTATATCCCTTTCTTGACATAAATACTATTAACTCAATCTTTTCTGTTTTTCTATGCAGTGTCTAGCATTCAATAAAAATATAATTTAGACATAAATTTTAAAAAAGAATCCATTACCCAGAGTTAATGTATTCATTAGAACCAGATACAGAGGTGACACATTAGATAAAGATATTGAAACAACTATAATTAGCATGTTAAAAGATCTAGTGAAAAAGGTGGACAACATGCATGAACAGATGGTCAATTTCGTTAGAGGACTGGAAACTATAAACAAGAGTCTAATAAAAATGCAAAGAAAAAAAAGAAAGAAATGAAGCATTCCTTCAACAGTCTCAGCATCAGACTGAATGCAACAAGAGACTGAATTAGTTAATTGAAGATAGGTCAGTAGAAATTGTCCAAACTGAAATCTTAGGAGAAAAGAGTAAAACATACAGAACAGAGTATCCAAAGGCCGTGGCATCAAAAGTCTAATAAGCATGTAATTAGAGTACCAAAAGGAGAAGAGAAAACAAAGCAAAAGGAATAATCAAGAAATAATGGCCAAGAATTTTCCAAAATTAATGAAAGACAATAGCACATAAATCCATGAAGTCCAGAAAAGTCACAAGCAGGATCAAAGCAAAAGCAATCTGGAGACCTGAAGTCAAACTTCTGAGAATAAAAGGTTAAAGAAGAAATCCTGAAACTAGCCAGAGAAAAAAATTTACATTCAGATAATCTAAGATAAAAATTATAACAAAACATTTTTTGAATTTTCATTTGAAAAACAAAGTTGAAGATATCCTACATTATGATTTAAAATTATATCACAAAGCAATGGTAATCAAAACAGCATGGTACTGGCAGTAAAACAGGTACACAAACCAGTGGAACAGAATAGACAGCCCAGAAATATATCCAAATATATATCATCAACTAATTTTTGACAAGGGTAACAAGAGAAGGCAATGGGGAAAGGGTAGTCTCTTCAATAAATGATGCTGGGAAAACTGAATTTCCACATGAAAAAGAATGAAATTAGATCCTTCTCTTACATCATGCAAAAAAGCAACTCATAATGGATAAAATACCTAAACTATACAACTCCAAAATGAGAACATAGTGGAAAATCTCCTGGACATTGGCTTTGGCAATAATTTCTTTCTTTTTTATATAACCCATCAAAAATTCAGGCCACAAAAGCAAAAATAAATAACTAGAGCTACAACAAATTAAAAAACTTTTGCACAACAAAGGAAATAATAAGACAAAACAGTAGCCTATGTATTAGAAAAAAGATTTGTAAACCATGTATCTGATAAGGGGTTAAGATCCAAAATTATAAAGAGCTCATACAACTAAATAGTGAAAAAACAGGCCAGAAGCAGTGGCTCAGGCCTGTAATCTCAGCACTTTGGGAGACTGAGGTGGGAAGATTACTTGAGCCCAGAAGTTTGAGACAAGTCTGGGCAACATAGTGAGACCTCATCTTTATAAAAAATCAAAAAATTAGCTAGGCATGGTGGAACGTGCCTGTAGTCCCAGCTACTCAGGAGGCTGAGATGGGAGGATCTCCTGAGTCCAGGAGGTTGAGGCTGCAGTGAGCTGTGATCATACCACTCCACTGCACTTTAGCCTAGATAGAGTGTCTCTAGTGACAGAGTGAGACCCCAACTCAAAAAAAAAAAAAGAAAAGAAAAGAAAGAAAAAAAATCCAATTTGAAAAATTGGTAAAGATCTTGAATAGACATTTATCCAAAGAAGACATAAAAATGGCCAACAGTTATATGAAAAGAAGATCAACATTATTAATCATCAGGAAATGCATACCACTGTGAGATACCACCTCATACCTTTTTAAAAAGTCAAAAGATTACAAATGTTGGCAAAAATGTTGGTGAGGTGAAAAGGTAACCCTTGCACACTGTTGGTGAGAATGCAGGTTGCTGCAGCCATTACAGAAAACAGTAGGTAGGTTTCTAAAGAAATTAAAAATACAACTACCATATGACCCAGTGATTCCTCTTCTGGGCATATATATCCAAAGGAAATGAAATCACTACCTCATAAAGATGTCTGTACTCTCATGTTCATTGAGCATTATTCACAATAGCCAAGATATGGAAACAATCTAAGTGCTCATTGATGGATGAATGGATGCAGCAAATGTAATACATATGTGTGTGCATGTGTGTATTACAAATATATATGTTAAGGCTATTCATATTTCATTATATATGTATTATATAGATATGTGTAGACATACACACATACATACTTGGGAGACTGAGACAGAAGGATTGCCTGAGCCCAGAAGGTATATATATATGTAATATAATATATAGTAAGTAAATATATATAAAATGAAATATTATTCAGCCTTAAAAAAAGAGATCCTGCCATTTGCCACAACATGCATGAACCCAGAGGACATTATGCTAAGTGAAATAAGCCAGACACAGAAAGAAATAAATTGAATGATCTCACTTTTATGTGGAATCTGAAAAAAAGAAGTCAAATATACAGCGATAGAGAATGAAACAGTGGTTACCAGGGGTGGGGTAATGGAGGAGGAAATGGGGAGATATAGGTCAAAAGATTCAAAGTAGAAGATATGTAGGATGAACAAGCCTAGAGATCTAATGTACAACATGAAGACTATAGGTAATAAAATTGTATTGTATTTGGAATTTCTGTTAAATTAGTAGATGTTAGCTTCTCTTGCCACAAAAATGAAACAAAATGGGTATCTATGTGAGATGATTGATGTTAATTTGCTCTACCATAGTAACCATTTGACTATATGTATCCATAACATCATGCTGTATACCTAAATATACACAATGGCATTTGTTTTAAAAACAGAATATAATAAAAAAGAATCATGATATATTTTTCTTTAGAAACTATGCAATCCAGAATGCAAGGGAGTGGTGTCTTTAAGGAAATAAAATAATAATTAAACCATAAACCCAGTGAAAATATCTTTCAAAAATAAAACAAACTAAAGATTTTTTTCAGACAAAAGTCAAAATAATTTATTGCCAGAAGTTGCACATTAAGAAATGCTAGCCGGATGCTCAAGCCTATATTCCCAGCACTTTGGGAGGCCGAGGTGGGGGCATTGCCTGAGTTCATGAGCTCAAGAACAGCCTGGGCAACTTGGCGAGACCTCATCTCTACAACAAAACAAAAATTAGCCAGGTGTAGTAGCACATGCCTGTAGTTCTGGATACTTGGAAGCCTGAGGCAGAAGGATGGGGTGGCCGTGAGCATGCCACTGCACTCCAGTCTGGGTGAGAGAGTGAGACTCCAACTCAAAAACAAACAAACAAACAAACAAAAAAAACCCATCATTCCTCTCTTTACCATGATTTTACTATATAAGCTTATAAATTCTCCCTTTTCTGCTTAAGCTGGTATAAGTCAGATTTCTGTCACTTTTAACCAAAGATTGTCAACTTTCCACCTTTTAAAATTATATACAGATGACAAAATCTGAGTGAAATTGGACTCTGAGATTTTTTAATATTCAATAAAAAGAGACCGACAAGGTGCTAAGCTAAGTTTTGCATAGACTCAGAGATAACCCAGATGTTGAAATTATCTTACTACCTGACCTAATCTAAACTAGAGAATGATTATTCAGATTTGACTTTTTTTCAAAATTTTGAAAAATGTACTAATTATATGTATTGTGTTGTACTGATTATAGGTACTGATTATATGTTTGTTGGTTCCACAGAACCAGATCACATGCATATGGGTTTGTTTACCTGAAGATAATATACATCCCACCGACAATTATCTTAGGAAAAAAGGTAAAGTTGTGAACTTAAAAAAAAAATAGAGAACATGGAGGACTTGAGAGGGCCTTAGAGCGAAGGGGGAAAAAACCAACCCTTTTTTTCTGAGGCTAGAGGACCAATTTGGCCTGATCTCTGAGTTGTAGAGGTACCAGGAATAATTCCAGAGGAAGAGTTGTGAACTAACCTTTCGGTCATGGAGGCAGTGTCTGAGCAAAACCAAGAGTTGACCCTGTTAGGAAGAAACCTTGGGACAGACTGGACTTGTGTGATGAATATAAGTCATTCTCATTGTTGTGTGACTCTTCCATGACCGTGAACCATTACTCATATCCTATTAAAAGTTATAGACATGGCTGGGCTCAGTGGCTCAGCCTGTAATCCCAGCACTTTGGGAGGCCAAGGTGAGAGGATTGCCTGAGCCCGCGGATTCGAGACCAGCCCAAGCAACTTGGCGAGACCTCGTCTCTACAATAAATAGAAAAAAATTAGCCAGGTGTGGTAACATGGGCCTGTAGTTCTGGCTACTTTGAAGGGTGAGGCAGAGGGATCGCTGAAGTCCAGCAGGTCAACGCTGTGGTGGCCATGAGTGTGCCACTGCCCTCCAACCTGGGCAAGGGAGTGAGACTCCAACTCAAAAAAAAAAAAAGTTATAGACTGATTTCTGAACTGTGGTAAATTGCACAACTTCCAAAGTGTGTTCTACTTTGCAAAAGTGTCCCTTACCTTCAGGGTCTACTGATGGTAGCAGGTGTGATCTCCAAGGAAGAATTCATGGCCAATGGCTTAGCTATCTGATGAGAGTTGTAGATAGCAGAGTCTGCATAGCACAGGACATTTGGAAGGGGACTACATGAAAGATCATGAGAAGGCTGCTCCTGAACACACAGGAGGCAACACCCTGGCGAATGCTCAGAAATTAATGAAAAATACACTTCCCTTCACTGGGGCTTCCAAAAGCAGAACTTAAGGAAGGGATTTGGATGCCAATAATACATTTGGGCGATGATCCAAAGAGCCAGAGGTGGGAGGAGCAGATAGAATGAGGCAGAGTAGGCTCATGTGTATAGCAGGGTAAAATATTATTTTAAATGATATGACTTTTTCTTTTCCTTTTGTTCAGATCATTCTCCCCACTATACAAGAGCAGGAAGAGATATTTGGTGTGCATGCATGTGCGTGTGTGCACACACATGCGCACGCGTGCGCGCGCGCACACACACACACACACACACACAAGTTGAATTTTTTGGTTTTGATCTTTTGTTTAGACTTTTGTAAATCTATAGCTGAGACAATAATCTTGAAAGTCATGGTTTTCAACCTTACAAGTCTGATGCTTAAGACAAAAAAAGAATAAAAATTGGGTTTTAAAAAAGTGAGGGCAAGCTGGGTGCAGTAGCTCACACTTGTAATCCCAGGATTTTAGGAGGTTGTGGCAAGAGGATCGTTTGATTCCAAGAGTTCAAGACCAGCCTGGGCAACACAGCAACACCTCATCACTACAAAAAAATAAAAATAAAAAATTTAGTCAGGTGTGGTGGCATGTGCCTGTAGCCCAGCTACTCTGGCTGAGGTGGAAGGATTGCTTGAGCCCAGGGGTCGAGGCTGCAGTAAGCCATGATGGTGCCACCACACTCCAGCCTGAGTGACAGAGTGAGACTCCAACTCAAAAAAATAAAAAGTGAGGGCAAAAAGTTCAGGGACTCAGAGCATAGAACTTTACCATAAAACTTTTGGATCAATGTGAGATCAGTGAAGGTAAATGTATTTTTGTACCCACAGAGAATACAAATTTGATTGACTAACATAAAATAAGATATGGGATATTACTAGACTTTAGATACTGCCTGAGTTCCTGGGAAGTTTCCTAAAGTTATACCTGTTTGTGATGGGGTAAGAGGAGGCCCAGGAAAAGAAACCCCTGACAGGGTTAAAGAGAACTAAGAATGCAGAAGATGCAAGCCTCATTAAAAAAAAAAAAAATTCAAGAGTCTTGTCTGGGACCTGTGAGGTCGTTGAATGGGAGGATGAGCCTGAGGGATTCAGCGTTATTTTAATCCCACCCTCCCAGTATAAACTGGGACAATAAGGTGAGAGGTTCTGAGTACTTAAGGGTGTGACCCACTGAGTGCTGAGTTAGGGATCATTGTTTTAAAAAGGGTTTGGAGTTAGAACAAGAATGGCCTCATCCAGGGTCATGTTCCTTTTCCAAGCAACCCATATCCAATGGCTAATCAATATGAGTATATAAAAACACAGCCCTCTCACCCCAACTTGAGATAACTCTGATAGGTCATCCCATTTTCTTTTTTTTTTTTTTTTCTGAGTTGGAGTCTCACTCTGTCGCCCAGACTGGAGTGCAGTGGCCGCTGCCAGGCACCGCAGCCTCCACCTGCCGGGCTCCGGCGATCCTTCCGCCTCAGCCTTCCAAGTAGCCGGAATTACAGGCATGCGCTACCACGCCTGACTAATTTTTTGATTTATTGTAGAGGTGTGGTCTCGCTGCCCAGACGGGTCTCGAACCCGCGGGCTCAGGGAATCCACTCACCTCAGCCTCCCAAAGGCGCGGGATTACAGGTTGAGCCACCGAGCCCGGTTCATCCCATTTTCTGATGGGAACATAATGGCAGCTGAAGGCCCTACTGAGACATTACAGTTTAACTTCTCTTCAGTTAAGCTTCCTTTCCTTCCCCTTCACAGATGTGACACCCAAGAGGACTCCCTAAGAAACCTCTTCCATGCTAATCTCCATCTGACCTGCTTCCCCAGGGAACCCAACATGCAGCAGTCTTTCAGCATGCTTTGGAATAAAAGACTTTGAAGGTCGGGTTAAGAATCTAGACTTTATTCTGAGGGCAATATGGAGCTGTAAAGGGTTGTAAGCAGGGGGTAATGAGATTGGCTTTGGAGTATTAGATGCCCTGGCTATGGTGTGAAGAGTGAACCCAAAAGGACTTGACTGGAGGAGGCAGGAACATAACATATGTGACTATTGAATTTCACAGACAAGAGATGATAATGGCATGAATTCGGAGATGTGGCAATGGAGATGGAGATAAACTGACAAATTCTAGAAACATTTAGGAGGTTCAATCAAAAGGACTAATTGATCATATGTGGGAGTAAAGGAGTAAGAAGAGCCAAAAATAATGTCCATGTTTCTGGATTGAGCAACTAATGATACCATCACTGGCCCCAATTCAAGTCACAGTTCTTCAAACAGATAAGGATGACACTTTCTACTTGCTATGGTATATGAGTAGCCCTATAAGTTGCAAGAAGCCTAATAATTTCCCATGTCTTGTATATGGACACTTTATCCCATTCACTCCTGTTAGGATGTATAGCCAGGCACCATCCTTCTACTGCCCCAGAATCACCACCACCAGAGGAAAGCAGATTCCTATTCACACAGTGACAGGAGAACACTAGGCCTAGCTATCTAGGTCTCCAAAGCATACACGCAACCATTTATGCTTAGAAGAGAAAGTAAATTAAACATAAGGGAAAATTAAGGGAAAGCAATATAGTATAGAGGTTAAAAGCATGTAATTTAATTTAATTTAATCCTCACTACTTCTCATTGTTGGTTTTGACAAAGTCATGGAATCTTTTTTCCCTTCAGTTCTCTAGTATAACTTGGACATAATTTCCCAGCTACTCTATCTTTTCTAGAAGAGTCAGAGACAATATTCCAGAATTAGTAGAGGCGTTTCTATGATACCTCCATAGTATAGAGGTTAAAAGCATGTATTCTGGAGTTAAACTACCTGAATTCAAATTCTGGTTCCATCAGTTATTAACTTATGTCAATTTGGCCAAGTTATTAATTACTTAATCCGTTTCCTTTATCTACAAAATGTGGGTAATGATGTTACTTATCCCAAAGGAATATTGCAAATATCGAATAAATTAATACAAGAAAAACTCTTAAAATCATGCCTGGCATATGGTAATCACTTATTAAATAGTGTCTATTATTATTCCACTAGAATGTAAACTTTTTGAAGATAAGGATTTGTCTTTTTTTTTTTGGCTTTTTCCTATTGAATCTCCAATGTCTGGAATAGAGCCCATTGCTTAATAAAATGTATACAACAAATATTTGTTGGATAAATAAAATCCTCTAGAACAGAGTACTAGTTGCCTACCTCAGCATGGATTCTTCACTTCCTCCCTAGTGACAGAATCTGAATTTTTGTATGGACATCCTACTATCTGAAATTATGTCTTCCAGCTTTTCTTAAGGCCAATTTTGGTCAATGAAATGCAAACTGAAATGTTTTGTGGGATTTTCATAAAGACCATGTAAAGAAAACTGCCTCATCTAGGAGTGCCCTTATTGTCCTCATGCCTTTTCTCCTCCTTTTGGTCTGCAACTAAGACAAGATGCCTGAAGTGGCAGCTGCCATCTTGAAACACGATGTGCCTTGAGGCTGGAAATGACGCGCTAAGATGGCAGGCAGAAATATAGTAGCCTGAGGCCCTTATGTTACCAGAGAGTCTCCAAGTCAACTCAGAAATGCCTACTTTCTGACTTCTTTTACATGAGAGAGAAATACATTTCTATATTTTTGAGCTACTGTTGCTTTAGGGCTTTTGGTTAAATGCTGCCAAACTAATCCTAACCAACACATTTGTCAAACTGATTATTTTAAACCACAGAAATAGGCCAATTATTAAACTATGAGTTCTCTACGACAATCTTTAACAGAGTGAGAGAAAAATGGCAGATCAGAGAAGGAAGAGACAAGAATAAAGAGACTTCCCATAATTCTTCAGGATTACCATGTGTTACAGGAAGAAGCTAATTACTTACATAATTAGGAAAGGTACCAAAATAGAATTTTGAAAACTAATTAGCAGAAGGTACAGTGGTATTTGGTAAAGTGGTCTGACTAGGCCATTTTACTCTTTATGACTGATTACATGACTTTAACGGGGGCACACATTTTGTGGAAAGGGAAACCCATGTATTGAATACCCATAATGAATTAATTTTTTCCACATACATGGATTTATTTAAATATCATGCCTGGGAAGGTGGGTATTATTTTCTACATTTTACAAGTAAAAAAAACCTGAGGCTGCAGGTGTTTGATTGACTTGCCCTCAGTTATAATGTAAGAAAGTAGTGGGGACAGGATTTGAACCTGTGTCTGTTTGGCCCAGAGTCCTTGCTTTTCCCCACTGCCTCTCGTTCCACATGACCACATAAATGTGTTCTCAAAGGTCCAAGACCTGTGTTCTGCATCACGTGGCTAAAGATAGTCAATATTTATTTCCTTTGGCACAATCTGCTTTTATTTTTTCATTTCCTGGCATTTAGGAACCTTGAGGCCCATTGCTTTAAATCTGTTTTTATTTTTCACAGACTTTGTTTTCAGGCCACAGATTCTTAGTCCCAAGGTGAAGTGACTCCTTAATACTTCCCTCAACCACTCTGACTGGCTGGAGCTTGTCTTTCCAGTGCCAATAAAATGCAGATGACTCAAACTGAGATTATGAGCAGCTCATCAGACCAGCTGGAGAGTAAATGACCTGTTTGACCACACCTAGTTCTTCTCCTTCTCAGAGTTTTTCTCATTTACTAACTATGACCTCAAGTTTGCTCCACCTCCTCTGCTCCCTATCTCAGTGAATGTCATCATAGTCCCTGCTGTTGCCTAACTCCAAATATCCTCTGAATTACTCTTAACTCTTCTGTCTCCCTAACCTGTCATATACAGGAAGTACCAAGTCCCCTTTCCCTTATCTTTTATGTATAAAAGTCATCCAGCCCTTATCCACCCTCTCTTAATGAGATAACTGCTAATTTGTCTTTTTTCCTCTAGTCCATTCTACAGATAGCCACTCTAAAATGCAAATAGTCCCCTTTTTATTTCAACTTTTACTGAGCTATCACTTACAGTAAAGTGCCTAGATATTAAATATATAGCTTGATATATTTTTAAATATATACATCAGATCCAGATATAGAACATTTCTGGCACTTTAGAAAACTCCCTCACACCCTATTTGAATCATATTGAATCATACCTTCAAGGTAACTACTATTCTGACTTTTGTCACCATAGACTAAAGGTTTATGATTTAAAACATGTATAGAAGTAGTATCATACAGTAGGTTCTCTTTGCTTATGACCTTTTCACTCAACATTATCTCTGTGATATTCAGCCAGTACGTGGCATGTATAAGTAGCTCATTCTTTTTTTATTATGTAATATTTTATTCTATGATTATACCTGAATTTTTTGACCCCTTTTACCGTTGGTGGATATTTGGGTCATTTTTAGGTATTAGATATTATTAATAAGACTGTTAGGAACATTTTTGTGTCTTTTTTTGGTTAACACAAGCACTCATTCTGTTGGGTATACAACCTGGAGGGGAGGTGCTGGGTCATAGAGCATTGGTAGGTGTTGCATATCAGAATTCTAGTTACCCCACATCCTCATCAAATCTTGGTGTTGTCAGTCTTCTTAATTTTAACCATTCTGCTGGCTTTTGAAATCTTTTAATAATACTCTACCTGGGTAAAGTCCAAACTCCATAATATGATATACAAGGCCCTTCATAATCTGACTTTTACTTACTTGTTTAACCTTATCTCTAATTACTATTCACCTTGAATTTTAAGCTGTAGCCATGCTAAAGTGTTTAAGGATCCTTCATAATAAGTCTTTTGCTTACATGTTCGCCCTTATCTGTAATCACTACTCACCTTGAATTTTAAGCTGTATGAAGTACTTAGGGATACTTGAGTACTTTTTCTTTGGTTTTGTTCTGTCTTTTTTTTTTTTTCCTTCCCCTTTCTCCTGGCCTTTGCACTTAACAATTCTCTTGTGTCTTATCTTCACTTGGATAAGTACTTCTCATCCACTGAGTCTTAGCTTAGACAACCCTTTCTAACACTTTCCCAACCTCCAAGATTCAGTTACACACCTTCAATGCACACCAAGAGTTCTACATGCATGCTTACTCCTTCCTTAACTTGCATCGTACCAGATTGTAACTGCCTGCTGCCTTGTCAGTTTTTCCTGGGGGCAGGGACTGTGTCTTGTTCATTTTTGCAGCCCCAGTGCTTAGTACATAAGGGTGCTTAAAAATGTGTTGATTTAAAGAGCAAATAAATGAATGAAATTACTGAGTAACAATGGAGTAATTTAAATTATTTTTTTTAGGAACTAAGACATCAGGATACGTCAGGATTGTTTTTGATAGAGAGGGAGAAAATCTACAGAGTATTAGATAATGAGACCATCTTAAATTTTATTTTAGTAAACAAATTTTATTTTAGTAGACAAATTTGAACTGGTAGGAGATGATGAGGATTTTTCAAAATATCCATGCCTCCAATGGTTCAGTTCCTGCAATTCTCAACTGAGACAGGATATTAGAACAATCTGGGAGTTAATAAAAAAACAAAAAACAGACAAACAAACAAAAAACCCCTTTGCCCAGAGATTTATCTCTGGAGTTTCTGATTTGGGCTGGAATGAATCTTTTTTGAAGTTTGCTTAAAGTAAAACAGAATATGGGGAATGATCAGAAAGTTTGGGGAAGGAAAGTGATTTACTGACATAAAGATTGAAAAGCCAGCCAACAGTTATCTGGCATACTATGAAGTTATAGAATCTGTTGTGGTTCATATTAAACTATTATTGCCAATGGGAAACTTCCTTCAGTGTGAGGTCAGGTGGAAAGAAGAGAATCATATATACAAGATAATAACATTTATCTGCTCTTAAATGGAAACATCTGTTATCAAAACAAGAAACTTGGCTGTCCAGATGAGAACTTGAGCTTGATATAGTTCCAGTTTCTTGAGTGTGACATATTTGAAATATATCAAATAATAAACTTAGGTATGGTCCTCAGACTTTGGGCTCCCAAGCATTTGGATTGAGTCTGTTGAAGCCAGGGTTGGTATCAGTTCAATCTATTCTTTCTTCCTCCAAATTCTCTCTTAGATACAAATGGAATGTACTGGCATTTGTACATTCTCCCGCATTCTTCCATGGGGCCCATAAGGACCTTCCAAACAGGATTTATAGCTAATCTCAACCTGGATCTCTGATGTGGCCTCCCTGATCCTTGAAAGCTATAAAACTGACTTAATTGTCCTGATTCTGTAGCTGGCAAGAATCCAGAGCCCTTTGAAAGGTTTCTGTACAGTCCAGGGGGACTTATATCTCATAACCTCTTCTGCATTCTGGGCTTCTTCCTCCTCTATCCCATTTTCCACCCTGAGCAGGCCCATTTATATATGAAATTCAGTCCTTCCTCTCCATTCCTTACAAATCCTCACTCATACACACTGTCTTTATTTAAAGATCAGGGACTTATGGGGGAGAAATTATATCACACAGAATACATTAAACAACTTTTAAAAGTCACTTTATGCACTCCTTTTAAAACGTCTTTTTAGGTGTTCCCTTCCCATTTGCTGATTCAGTGCATTTCTCTCTTGGCCATCTCCCCATGAAGAATCCAGTCTCATATTTTCCCCAGGTTCTATTTTTTTCCTCTCCCTTCCTCAACTGTTCTTTCCTGTTTTACTGCCACCCTTTTTCCCCCAGATAAACAAGTTCCTCTCTTTGACTAAGGTAGCTAGGTTGGTCCCCTAAGTCAGTACCAGCTGACATACACTTTATTTTATATGCCAAAAGTTTTGAGACATTTCCCCTCCCAGAATTTCCTCCCTTAGGAATTTAGGTGCCAGTTGCTAATTTACTATTTTCTCCACCTTATTATGAATCTTTGCGGGTTTGGAGGTGGGTCTGAAATAAACAGGGTGGCCTTGTTCTCATCCTGTCTAAATGTAGCTACCAGACTGCTTCTGTCTCCCCCTTGCCCATCCCTTATTGTGAACTGTGGGAAAGAGAGAGGAAAGGGAAGGAAGAGACTCAGAGAGGATGTTAAGAGAGGCATTCAGTGCAAGTTAGAGCTCGTGGCTTGAGAGAGAAAAATTAAAACTACCAAAAGAAACAGAACAGACGTTGTTCTTCCTTATTGCATGTGGCCCCTTCTCTCCCCTTCTCACACTTTTCTCAAGCAGTATTTGTGGTTCTGAGATCTGGAATCTGGTGTCCTTGGGTTTGGGTTAGGTTCTGGCTTGATTCTTACTTTCATTAAAATACTGATACTTTGTTCATTATGCTTTTTTTGTCAGTTTTATTGAGATATAATTCAACAATATAAAAGCTATTTGTTAAAAGTGTAAAATTCAGTGGTTTTGTGTGTATTCATAGAGTTGTATAACCATTGCCACTAATTTTAGAACATGTTCATCCCCCAAAGCATTAATTCTCATTTTAAAAAATTACATTAAACATTATGTATCTTGATTACTAAACCTTTGTGTTACTTAAATTCTGTGCCCTAGAAAAGCACCTCATTCATTTCACCCTATTCTTGGCACATCAGGACTCCCCTGGCAGGTGAAGATTGGGGTGATTTCTTTCATTGACTCTACAGGATACATGACATTTGTCAGCACAACAGACAAAGGTAAAATAATCTGTTGAGGAAGGAAGTGGGACTCATATTTGCCAACTGCTTACTCTGGGCCACATATTTAACACATATGTACTTTTTTTTTTTTTTTTGAGTTGGAGTCTCACTCTGTCGCCCAGACTGGAGTGCAGTGGCCGCTCCCGGCCACCGCAGCCTCGACCTGCCGGGCTCTGGTGATCCTTCTGCCTCAGCCTTCCGAGTAGCCGGAATTACAGGCGTGCGCTACCACGCCCAGCTAATTTTTTGATTTTTATTGTAGAGATGAGGTCTCGCCTGCCCAGGTGGGTCTTGAACCCGTGGGCTCAGGCAATCCACTCACCTCAGCCTACCAAAGGCGCGGGATTACAGGGTGAGCCACCGAGCCCGGCTCTATTTATTTTTTTGTAACTATATACAGCAGTCGGTATTGTACTATTTTATGGAGAAAGAGGCTGAGACTCAGAGAAGTTAAGCAACTCTTCCAGGGTCACAGAGTGAGAGATGGAGCCAAGATTTAAAGAGAGATATATTTGATACTAAATGATGGGTTCTTATCCGTTGTTCCACTCTTTGAGCAGTAAGAGGAATAACCTTGGGATCAAAGGAGACAGAAAGGAAATGACAGATAAATGTAAAACGTTCCGAAAATCCTTCTTTCCAAGCTCTCTAGCTAAATCTGAAGGCCAATGTAAGGAGTGAAGGCAAGTTGAGGAGGCAAAAAAGTTGGAATATTTTCTTAAACATATATCTTAATTTCTTAAACATACAGCTTCACAATTTGGGAAGACCAGAGTCTCTTCCTGGGACACACACTGATGTGTTAAAATGGTTTTTTTTAATACCACCTGATATTTTTAGTTCATTGTTCATTATGAATGTGCATTTCACAGTGCCTTGTAAAGATCATGATCACTTATCTTTCAGTTTTCGTTGAAACTCAGCATATGTATGATTTCCCCCATGTCCCACATTGTGTTGTAGTAGGTTGCTGTCTTTGTTTAATTAACTTCACAAAGAATGCTTAGTTAGTTCAGATGCTATGTTCGGGGTTATACAGATAAAGTTAAATAAATATAGACCCACTCACAAAAGGCTACTGTCTTTTTTTTTTTTTTTTTGAATTGGAGTCTCATTCTGTCACCCAGGTTGGAGTGCAGTGGCACGCTCATGGCCACCCCAGCATCGACCTGCTGGGCTCCGGTGATTCTTCTGCCTCAGCCTTCCAAGTAGCTAGGACTACAGCTGCGTGCTACCACACCTGGCTAATTTTTTGATGTATTGTAGAGACGAGGTCTCACCAAAATGCTTGGGCTGGTCTTGAACCTACAGGCTCAGGTAATCCATTCGCCTGGACCTCCCAAAGTGCTGGGATTATAGGCTGAGCCACCGACCCCAGCAAGGTTACTGTTTTAATAGGTGGCTCAGAGAGCCTCAAGTCAACAAAACGCCTGCTGATCATGATGCCATTTCACCTTGAACAGGTTTCTTACCCTTTCTGGGTCTTAGATGCCTCTTCTCCAAAATATTGATAAGAGGGGGTTGAATTGAAGCAGTGTTTTTTAATTAGCGGAGAAATGAGTGACATCCAAGTTATCTAAGGAGCATTTTAAAACTCCCAGGGACCTGAACCACCAACCTCATTTTCAGTAAAAGTCTCAGATTCTGCTATAGTTACCATTCCTCCTCCCATTATCCTGAATGAGAACCATTAGCTGGAGCATCTCTGAGAATCTGTCCAGCTCTAACATTCTATGGGTCGACACATTTCCAGGATAGAGGTGATTAAAATATTAATACTGCATATAAGCAAAGAGGCCTGTGTGTCGTGTGATTTGGGCTCAGGGATGCTGAAAGGATGCCTGCACAAAGCGCTGACAGTGGAAGCATCCTGGGTGTCCCCTTTTCTCCTGGGCTCTTGAAGATCACATTGACGGCCATGCCCAGGGCATAACTGAGGAAGCACTGTGTTGACATCTCACTGCCTGCTTGTCTTTTAGGCATGACTAATCCATGGGGAGGAAATTAAAGGTCTTCTTTTATTCACCATTAGCTTGCTCTGAGCTAGCACTTAGTACACCTTCCTGGTCTCAGGAGACAATGGAAACAGGATAAGCAGGTCAGATGGAAAGACTGCACAGTGGTGTTTCGGCTTTCCTCTTCACTGTCACCATGGGGCCCAAACCACACACACATTTACCTTTGTCACAAACACGTGTGCATTGGTCCACCACTCACCAGCTAGGGCTCCATCCATGACAATGGCCTAATACATCTGTGTGCGCACATGTAGACACACACACGCATTCATTCTCTCATAGCTTGTCCAGACAAAAACATATTACCTGTGTATGCATAAATAACTTTAAAAAAAAGACAGGGTTTCACTCTGTCGCCCAGGTTGAAATGCAGTGTTGCGATCATAGCTCACTATAGCTTTGAAATCCTTGGCTCAAGCAATCTTCCTGTCTTAGGCTCCCAAGAAGTTGGGGCTACAGGTATGCACCATCACACTCAACTAATTTTTTTATTTTTATCTTTTGTAGAGGCTGAGTTTTACTGTGTTGGCCAGGCTTATCTCAAACTCCTGGCCTCAAGTGATCTTCCTGCCTCGGCCTCCCAAGGTGTTGGGATTCCAGGCATGAGCCACCACACCTGGCCCACAAATAACTTTTCAAAAATATATCCTATCCATAAATAGGCACAAATATCCCAAAGCAACCTACCTCCCTTTCTCTCTTTCATACACACACACACACACACAGAGACCACTTTCATAAACACCCATACACAAATTCCATCCAGTCCTCACTCCCACAAACATCCTGTCACATACATTTACAGACTTTGTCCCCATCACTTTATCTGCACCTCACTCTTAGCTGCCATCAACAGTTTTTCTCATACGCACACACAAAAGAGCTCGCTCGCACTCAGTCCATTCACGTAGATTAATTTCTCTTGTATATCACACATGCAGCTCCCCACACCATATCCACCTTGACCTTCATGTAAACCCTGACCACATAAACATATACATACACATACTTTGCTTCACCATGATAAGCATGTGAGGTAGTGGATAGGTTAATTTAGCCATTTCACAATGTATACATATATCAAAATGTCATTTTGTGAAAGTTGATACGCGATATTAAGTGTTGTCACCACAAAAAATGGTAAGCATGTGAGGCGATGGATAGGCCAATCTAGCCATTTTACAATGTCTACATATATCAAATGTCGTTTTGTGCATGATAAAGATATACAATTTCTATTTGTAAAAGAAAATACATTTTAAAAAATTTCAAGAAGGAGACATTAAACTAAGTATGGGGTCCTTCTAAGTGCAGGGCTCTGTGCAACAGCTACACCCATGAAGCCAACCCTGTCCATATCTTCATCATGATAAAGAGACAGGTCTGTATACTTAGAGCAAGGGACAGTGCTGGGAGAAGTTTGGACTCACTTCAGAATTCAGACACTGAAGGAATTAGGCAGAAGGTGGAACACAGGTAGAAGAGAGTTGAAGTAAACTGAAACTATCGCTATATTATTTTTGAGCTGTTCCCTAGCTCATGCTGACCTTGGAATAGGTAAGACATCAGGCAGGTCTCCTCTTACTTGTTTCTCACCTTTCATTTGATGGTTTATAGACCCTATTATAGTTTTGTCACTTTTCACTGTCCTTCTTTTCTCATCAACTTTACCTGTTCTGCCTCACCATGGAAAATCATGTTTCAGATATAGTATGAGAATATACAGTAAAGTATGACAATTCCTTCCTTAGATCTGGGCCTTACTTTTATTTTTTTGAGATGGGTCTTACTCTGTTGCCCAGATGGAGTGCAGTGGCACCATCACGGCTCACCACAGCCTCAGGCGATCCTTCTGCCTCAGCCTCCTAAGTAGCTGGGACTATAGGCATGCACCACCATCTTTGGACCCTACTTTTGAATCATAGTTTAATGTTATGTTAGCCTTTTCAGCAGTTGTTTCATGCTTTGGGCTTATATTAAGTTAATAATCAGTTGAAATCCTTCAATCTAGTTCACACTGAACAATCCAATCCATTCTGGACTTGAATTTCTGCAGACTCTCTTTAAACTGTACATATTGGACTTTATATCTGTCTAATTTATATTTCATTTTATGTATTTCATACCTACATTATAACCAACTGAGATTATTTTGGAAATTGAGTTTGTCCTTTATGATCTTAGATATCCTTCCTGGCTTTGAGTCACCGTCCATGTCTTCATACACATCCCTGTTAAAAAGTGCTGCACAGGGTAGGGCCAGGGACAGACTGGATCCTCCACAAATGACATATACCTGAGTAACACAGAGACAATAATCCAGCTATTCCATGGGTGCCTCTATCAAATGTAGGAGTGTGTGAGAAATCATAAAGGGAACTTACTTGACAATACAAGTGAGCATTCTGAAGAGTTATTTGAAATATTTTTTGGGGAAAATGTTATAAATACAAGTATTACCAGCAAAAATTTAAAAATACCCCAAGAATTATTAGGAGACATAAGACATAAATTACCAAAAAAAAAAAAAAAAAAAAAATAGAGGGACAAAAGAAAAAGAGAATGGTCAAAGAGAAAGGAAGATCAAAAGGAAGGCTAAAGAGATAAGAGAGAGGGAGAGAGACTTTCCGTGATATCATTCTAAAAGTCATGTGAGCTTGTTTTAAGATTTATCACTTCCTGTCTTGGAATGCAAAATGAGGTTAATTGTCCTTAAAGAGTCTTTTTTTGTGAGCATAATAATTGGACTTATGGGTCACATCAGATAAAAGTCAGGATTTCCTGAAGCTGAGCCAAACTGACTTGAAACTCTTTGAGGTTTGGATTCTTCTTAACACAACTGGTCATGCTCCCCTAACTTAAGAAAAATGGAATTAACATTCTTCTGATTTGAATGAAATTCTGTCAGAAAAATCAGCTGAGAATAATTGAGAAATTATTCCTTTGACTGTTCTTATTAATAACCATTGCCCACAGCAGATAATAACTGCTAAAAGAAAGTTAAATGGATGAAAAATTTCCTTTGGGTTTCCTCTCCTTGTATTTGGTTCTAAGCCTTTTCTAATTAAGGACATAGCATTAGATTTTATTCTTCTCAGCTTTCTAAGGATTCTACTAAAGAAGAGGGTTAAAAGTAAGAGCTAATTTTATTTTACTGGGATATCATCATCAGAATGGGTGACCAGGACTCTCTCGCGTCCATATTCACACAACATGTTCCAAGCCATGCCACCCATTTATAATTTTACCATGTGCTCTTAGACTTCCATGATGTTGTTTAGGATGTCTCTTCTGTTTGGAATGCCCTTTTCCCCTTGTCTGCTTGGCTAACTCTATTTGTCCTTTAAAGAATAAGTTCAAACATCACCTCCATAGAACTATTTTCGGGTCACTCAGTTAAGGAACATTGATGTCCACCTGAGTTCCTGGATATTACATTTTATCTTTCCTCTAGATAGAGTACCAAAGGCAGAAACTGATTATTGTTCATCACTATGCCCATGGCATATTGTGGGGGCTCAATAAATGTTTGTGCAAAGAGAAGAAAAAAAAAGAGAAGAGAGAAAAGAAGGGAAGGAGACAGGAATAGATTATAAAATATTATCTTTTGAAATGGCTTTTATAGTTTAGTATCTGAAAAAGAGTAGGTGGTTTTTTAAAAAACCATTCTAGTCTTGTAATTCTAGATGATCTTTTTATTTACAGGTTTTCATCTATCTATGCTCTGCATAGTGACCCATGATTCAAACAGAAGACAGATGGCCACTTGGCAGAGCTGCATTACAGATACTCAAGTACATTGATGAATGTCATCCTGTTAGTTCAAGGAAGTCTTCAAGTATCTAGTGAATGTTCAAGTGTACTTTGCAATGATATTTATAACAAAAGTATGTTGTCATGAAAAAGAGTGTGTTGATTATGGTAGTTCAAAGCAAAATAAGGGGGGAGGGCACACCTGTAGAATAGTTTACTTTGGCTCTCAGAGAAATAGCAAAGTCATTCTCTAGTGAAAGTTTTGGGAGTCTGTCTTTTAATAAATATGGCTGTACATTTTCCCTTAGTAGTTCCTCAATTATGTAAGAATATAGGAATTCCTAGTAAGGACCCAGAGTGACACTGTCTCTCATTTCCTGTTTGGTCATAAGACTAGATAATTTTTTCTGGATTATAGCTGAAGACTGGGATGGAATTTAGAGTTATAGCATCGGTACTCTCAATATGAAAATGCCTTTAAAATAAATATGTTTATATGCTGAAAATGTAGAGGTCATTTGGAGAAAAACTCTAGGAACAGGGATACCCCCTCATTCCAGCTGATGCCTAGTTACAGGCCTTTGATGTAGCAGAGTAAGGAAGACAGTTGTATGTCTAGGACTGATGTCTCTCCTAAAGATACATGTGTGAATCTCCAAACTTCCAACTGACATTTCTACTGGAATGACCCATCAAACCCTGTGTTTTAAAAAGTCCCATTTTTTAATTGTCATTTCTAAAAATAATTCCCCTTTTCAAACTTTCTTATGAGTACTTCTATCAATGGTACTCCTGAAGAAATGCTCAAAGAGGGTATTTCCCAGGCATGGGGAAGGCCTAGTGAACAGGGACTTACCTGGGGCAGAAGGTTCTGAGAGGCAAATAGAGACATTAGATGCAGGGACATTAATGATACCACGAAGTTAACTGATGGAATTAGGCCCATGAGGAGGTAGATGGGGTAAAATTCAGAGTACAGGTGGCTTTAGATTTAGATTAGCTTTCGGCCAGAGGATGGAGAAAAGGATATGACTAGATGAAGGCAATTTTGCATACTGGAGACAAGGAACAGAGACTAACGGTAATTTCTCATTCCTATTTTTAAATCTTCTCTGTAAGGTATTAAATGATGCCATCTTGTAAGAGGCGGTATGGTGGGACATAGAAGAAATAGGAAGTTTGAAAAGAATCAAAGCTGTTTGAAATAATTTCTATGAGAGAGAGAAATGACAAGAGATATGCCTCATGTAAGGTCCGGCTGTTTTTCCAGGTGGGCTAGATGAAAGGTTGAGGCAACAAAAGAACAGACACAGTAATCGAACCAAAGAGCTAACAATTTAGGCTGGATAGAGTAGAGCCAAACAGATTGGAAGAAAATGGAAAAATCAAAGACTGATAGGTCTTGTTAAGATCAAAGAGCTGGAGTGAGAGAAATGGAAGGTTGAAGCAAGAAATAGGATACCAGAGTTGAAGCTTCTAGAAGTGGAGGAGTTTGAAGCAATCAACAAGATCTAAGATTTTTCTGAGAATGTAGGTCCCTAAAGTTACCTGGAGGGAATAAGGTTGAGAAGGTAAAAGAGCTATTGGATGGGTCGTCCACATGGACATCATGGTCACCTGTGGTGATTGGTGAGACTGGAGGTGGCTCAGGGGCCAGAGGTAAAAGCAGGGGAGGGACCAATAAGATGGTAGTCAGAGGCAAGGAAGGGAGCTTTGGGATAATCTAGTAGCCTGAAATTCAACAGAGAAAACATTTTTACTTGAGGGTACAGGAGCAGGTGACTGTATGCTTACCTTATTTCTGGTTCTAGGGTAGATGAAGCATGGAAAGGACAGTAGGGAAAGCAGTGTTCTCAAGGAAAAACCTGCACCTGTTATGTCAGGAAGAAAAGGCTGAAGATGGAGAGGCTTTCAAGAATCACAGAATGAATGATTCAGAGGTGAGAGTGGGGGAAAGTGTGAATCTGGTCTTAGAAATGAATGTAGATATGTGGACCACTTGCCCTGGGGAACTTTTCCCAACTAATTGTGTGTGTGTGTGTGTGTGTGTGTGTGTGTGTGTGTGTGTGTGTGTGTGTGTCTGAGCTGGAGTCTCACTTTGTCATCCAGGCTGAAGTGCAGTGGCATGCTCATGGCCACCACAGCTTAGGCAATCCTTTCACCTTAGTCTTCCAAGTAGCTGGAACTACAGGGGTGGGCCACCACACCCGGCTAAATTTTTGTGTGATCTTTTTGTAGAGACGAGGTCTTGCCAAAGTTGCCCAGGCTGTTCTCGAACCACCAGCTCAGGCAATCCTCTTGCCTCAGCCTCCCAAAGTGCTGGGATTATAGGCTGAGCCACCACGTCCAGCCCTAATTGTTTTTAGTTATATCTTTTCCTCTGCACTTCTAAAAATTAATGGCTTTCAGTTCAGAAACTGAAGGGCATCCCTCAGTATTCCGATTGCCTGAGTCATTATAGCGTGCTGCCTTATGGGCATCCTTCTAAATTCTGATGAGGTTATACAGCTTCCTGAGTTCAGACCTTGTGAATACCCCAGCTTTTCTCAGCTGGTTCAGCAAGTTGAAGATGATCAGGAGTGGGCAGTGACTGCATTCTCTGACTACCAAGAAGTCTTAGTAATTCTAACACAACCTAATTCCTCTTTTTTTTTTTCCTGGTATGGCAGAGTAAACCAAAAGTCAGAGGAATTCTTACTAACCTTACCAACAGTTCTGTGCTGTGTCCTTTCTGAGCACTTAAGCCTTCAGCACTAAAGGCAAGCATAGTTTTAGAATTGAGGCATAAAGTCAGAGTCATCGCAGGGCTTTTGCCCTTTCTTCCAAGAAATCTTCTCAATTGGGTCCCACCAGTCTTGGCCAATGACCAATGACACAAGTTTCATATACTGCTCACAGCAGCAGACAGGTAAAGAGCATGGTGTAGACATCCCAGGGCATGTGTAGGTCAGGTCAATAATGCAAAAATAGCTGGTGATCAGGAATTCCCAGCCATTCTGACCTTGCTGTGCTCAGGTGTCCCATCTGGCAGGAAGAGGGACTTGGGCTCTCTTATATGATCAGGGAAGAGATTACTAAGCAGAATGCTGCCCCTCACATTGAATAGTCATATCTTCCATCTGCTATCTATGGTTTTCTTCCAGTTACAATGATCTGTCTCTCAGGATAAGATCACTGGGACCAGTAGCTGAGTATATCTCTGAAATGGGTTGCTGAAGTTCTAGGTACTGGCTCCTTTCCACCTTCCATGTTCCATTGTAGTTTACTGGGCCATTCTCAGCTTTTCTCTAGTACATTGACAACTTATCATGTGGAGAAGAAATAATTATCATTATTAACAATAATAGATATTATGAGATTATGAGAAGTCATTATGTGTACCAGTCACTTTATATATATTGAGTTATTTAACCTTCATAACAAACTTATTAATTTGGCCCCAGTTTTTTAGATGAAGAAACTGAGAAGTTAACTAGTTTACTCAAGGTCACAAAGCTAGTTAGTAGTTGAGCCAGTCTTAATATGGAGGTCTTGCTCTTAACCAATACATTATTGTAACTTCCTTATTTTATACAAATAGGGACAATATATGGTTGTTGCAGTTGTATATTTTGCTAAGAGAGACAGATGGGCAACAAAATTGGGCTTCAAATCACAGTTAGATGGTAGGAGAAAATCAATTTAGAGAACCTGAGGTCAAAACTTGAGGAGACTTTTCTTTTTTTTTGAGTTGGAGTCTCACTCAGTCGCCCAGACTGGAGTGCATTGGCTGCTCCCGGCCACCGCAGCCTTGACCTGCTGGGCTCCGGCAATCCTTCTGCCTCAGCCTTCCAAGTAGCCGGAATTACAGGCATGCACTACCAACCCTGGCTGATTTTTTTTTTTTTTTATTGTAGAGATGAGATCTCGCTGCCCAGGCGGGTCTCGAACCTGTGAGCTCAGGCAATTCACTCACCTCGACCTCCCAAAGCGCGGGATTACAGGCTGAGCCACCGAGCCTGGCCCTTGAGGAGACTTTTCAATGCCACTGAGTGGACCCACTGAATGCTTAATCTCTTCTATGCACATATGTGGGACTATCACATCCAGTAAAACTGGAAGCACCCACTACTTCTTAGAGGAAAATGATTTTTGTCATTCTAATGAGACATCTCTTCAGATGAAACTAGTAATAAGAAAATGTCAGGTGTGAGATTTTTTTCAAGCCACAAACAGCCAAGTGCATACCTGTTTCATGCCTGAACTTGTGTCATTAGTCAGTCAATCCACCGCTCCAGGTACAAAATTTTAATAGTTTTTATTGATATGGGCACACACTGGAGGGAGGAGGAGGAGAGGAAAGGAAGTTAGCGTGTGTCAGCCAGGTCCTGTACTATGTGTTGTGTTACACAGAATCTTATTTAATCTGCATAGCAACTCTATGACATAGCATTATTCTCTACACTTTGTAGATTAGGAAACTGGGAATCAGTCACTTAACTAATTAATTAGGGGTGGATCCAGGACCTCAAAGCTCCTGGTATTTTACTGTAGCATCCTGCATACCCACATACAGGTGGGAGGGATGACAACTTCCACAAGGGCTTAGCAAACAAAAGGAGAAGCCGCTGGTGAAGTAAGCACAGTAATGCTTGGTATGCCAAGGCCAATTATATCCTTGATCCACTTGGCATGAACTGAATAGGGGAAGAAGCACAGGGCTCTGTGCCCTGGTAGCTCAACCATGAACTCTTCTTTCTCATCCTAGAAGTGGGCTATGTCTTCCTTCTCATCCTAGATATGGGCTCTAGAGGGGTACAAACCAGGACTTGCTGCCAAGATGGTTTTCTGCTTTCAAATGCTGGAATCCAAAAGGTATAACCATGGCCTGATAGAACAAAAAAGGTTCAATCCTCTTATACAGATTAAGAGAATGAAGCCCAGAGAGACGTAAAGACTTATTTAAGAGCAAGTATAGAGTTAGAATCAAAGTCATAACTGGAACCTGGATCTTTTCTGAGGTAGGTTTTTCAGGAGACAAGGCTAGCCTTGGGAAATTAGCATTTCTATGTCCCACCTTCTTAAATTTCTAGTGTTTAAGTCCGATTGCATCATTCTGGAGACTCTCTACTCTCTAGAAATGTCTCATATGAAAAGGTCAGTGAGAATAAAGAGCATATATTAACATTTAGGAGATATTTTTATTTGGGAGATACAAATCAATAGGACTGTGAGGAGTGACTGAGTAGAAAACAGAAAACCTGTCATGAAGTCTGGATCCCAAATTTGAAATGTATCAGAATAGCCGGGTGCGGTGGCTCACAACTATAATCCAAGCTTTGGGAGGCAGAGGCGAGAGGATTGCCTGAACTCAGGAGTTCGAGACCAGTCTGGGCAATTTGGTGAGACTTCATTTCTACAATAAATTAAAAAAATTAGCTGGGTGTGGTGGCTTGTGCCTGTAGTTTCAGCTACTTGGAAGGTTAAGGTAGAGGGATCGACTAAGTCGAGAAGGTCAAGGCTGTGGTGGCTGTGAGCATGCCACTGCACTCCAGCCTGGCGAAAGAGTGATTCAAAAAAAAAAAGAAAAGAAAGAAAAAAGAAAGGTATCAGAATCTTTAAGCGTATATCTGAGAAACCCTGGTCTTGGGCTGTTTCCAAGCAAAGTATTAGGGTACTGGAAGGACAGGGTGAGGGTGGAGAGGTGAGGGGAGGCGGGCAGCACTGCCGGGACTGGCAAGCCGGAGATGCGCACCGGGAACCCAGACATGCAAGCAAATGCAAAGAATTGCGACACACAGAAAGGTTAAGAAGAAAAGTTTATTTAAAAGTAAATTAGAGAGAGAAAGAGAAGGAAGAGAGAAGATTTCACCTCCCCAAGGTGGGGGAGGGGGCCAAAACCAGGAAGCATGGTGACAGCCATAGCTCAAAGAGCACATGGCAACACCAGAGTCTAGCAAGGCAATGGCTGCTGGTTGTTTGTGGTTGAGTCCTTTTAACCATTCCCCTTGATGGGGAAGATCATTAAAGTGATTGGGTGGTGGTCTGCTTCCACGTTATCACAAAGGGGCAGGCAAGCACAGGTACTGATGATGTCAGGTGATGGACAGCAGGAAGATGGGTGGGTTAGTCACCTGATTGCTGCCATGGTGGGGTTTCTTTGTGTCACATAGGTTAACCCTGGGCGGGGGAGTTCCTGCAAGAAACTTGTTAGATATTTGCAATTCACAAACTCAGACATTTGCAACTCACAAACTCTTATGACTTAGGCCTTAACAAGGAATCAAAAGTTTACTAGAGATTATTATACTAAACCGTGAATGATTGGGCTGTCCTGATCTTGCATCTGAAGGAGATTTGCCTAGGGGGATGGGATAGGCTGCTGTTTGTCCTGAAGTACAATGTCTGAATGCTTTCTAATGGTTACACTGAGGCAAAAAGACTAAAAAATAAGCTAAGTTTCTTACAGGTTTCTATAGGTACCTTTCACAAACGACCTGATGTGAATGGTGATGTCTGCTCTGTACCTTGCCTTGTAAAGCCTGGCCTCTCCACAGTGTATTCCCACTCTGGTTTGTAAACTCTGACCTTCTCACCAGAGAAGTACAATCAGTGAACTCAGATCTGCTTCCTAGATCATACAGTATCAGTGTAGAAATAAGAAAAGATGCCCTGTCCCTTGGGTCCTTAGTCTCATTGGCTCAGGGTGCAGAGCAGCTGCTAGATTTCTGCACTGACTGAACCTCCTCCAGGTAGCCCTTTGCATGGCCCAACTTGCACAACCACACTGGGAAACAGCCTTTCCTAGTCTCCCTTCTGAGAACCCAGAGGAAGCAGGAGAATCCTTCCCCCTGTTATACTCTTGATTGCCACAGAATCCTACTCACCAAATCAGGTGTGGATGTAGGCGGGGAAGTGACTCAAACAGGCACAACCCTGATAATTGCTCAGTTTTAATTGGAATTTGTTCCTAGGGTAGAGTCTGAGAAAAACTCACCTTATCGCCTGAGTTGGAGGCTTTCTTAAATTTAAAGTTGGCATAGAATTTTTGGCACCTTCTTATTGGAGCAGTGTCTGCACACACAGCTTCAAAGATGTTTGGTGAGTAAAGGGAAGATAAAGGGAAGAAGGATGGAAGCGAGAAAGGGAGGGAAGAACAGGGATGGAGAATCCTCTGTGACAAAGGTCAAATCTATGTGTTAAAGTATATGGAATTCCAAGATCTGCCTTGGACCAGGCTGCATTCAGATGGCTGAACCATGATTAATTTGGCTAAATGGTAAGTCTATGTGACAATGATGTCCATGTGTTTCTCCCCACAACTCCTGTCTGAAGGTCTGCAATTATCAGACAATACTTTAATGGCTGTGTTTGGCTCCTGAGAGATAACATATCACTTAATAATATGCTTTCTGCACTTGATGCTTTGCTTGACTAGAGCACTTGTGACCCAAATGCATGGGTCAGTCTCAACCACAGCACCCACCACTGAGTTGAGAGAATTCCTAGAGTCAGGGCTACCAAATTTGATCATGGGAGACAGAATAACATGCTGAGTGAGTGAAGAGGAGACACTTGATAGCAAGTGGAATTCTTATCAAGGATAGGGCCCAGCCTTCAGGGAATTTGGCAGTGGCATTTTTGACATGCCATTCTGGGGAAATCAGGGTGTTGACCCCTCACAAAACTTCAGTGCTTTGGCTTGTGGGGTGACGAAATGGGCCCTTGCTCATCTCATCATTGGTGCTATCATAATTATTATCCACAATAACAACATCACTGTCAGTAAATATTTATTGGGTGCCTTCCCCGTAAAATTGTCAACAAGATCTTTGAACTGGAGCTCCGAAAGTCCTGGCCTGCTTTTCTTAAAAACTCTTACAGAGAGTGCCTTAAAAAATTAGTAATATACCAATTTAAGACTTAGAGATAGGTGTCCATAGACTGATGCTATTCTGTGCCCCAAATTTGAAAGATACCAAAATGTATGCTGAGATAAACAAGTCTTACCTTGTCACCTAGACTTACTTTGTCATCTAGTCTTTCAATACCCTTCCTACAGGCATGTATTCCTTATGGAAAATTGTATCTGAATGGAAGAGAAGGGTTCTAGCTGAACAATGAAAATTTTAGTCAAAATCTTTGCAAACTACCCACATGTTGTCTGGTCAGATTTCATTATGTTAAAGAATAAATGCTAATAAATGGTACCTCTTGGCAGGAAGCAGAAATTCAGATATGTCATTCAAGATAGGAAGGAACCCAATACCATTGGTCTTATTGGTTGATGTGAGACTCTATGATTGTTAATTAACAGTGATAGAGCTAACATTCCAGTGTCAAAGCTAATACCAAAAAAAGCCACAGAAATTCCATGAAATTAAAAAAAAATGTGGTACACATACACAAGAGAATATTATGCAGTCATGAAGAAGGACAAACATATGGACTTTGCAGCAACTTAGATGAATTTAGAGTCTATCATACTCAGTGATCTATCACAGAAACAAATAACAGAGTACCATATGTTTTCAGTTATAAGCAGACATTGAACAATCATCATAATACTATAAGAAAGGAATTGGCAGTAGTGGGAAACTGCCAGGGGAGGTGGGGTGGGATTGGCAGTTGAGGGAAACAGTCAGGGGAGGGAGGGGCACACCCCAACAAGGGTACCTGCATAATGAACATTTGTATACCTAACCCTGAATTATACCCCATATCTTTAAAATAAAATAAAAAAATAAAGCTATCAGTTGATCTTAAAAAAAAAAAAGAAATCCCATGGAGATGTAGGTTCTCTCAAGCCACATATATACAGTGGCTCTGGTTTATACCCCCAACAATTTGTTCAGGTAGAATGGATCTTTCCTGATGGGAAATTGCAGATCAGCCCAGGCCCAAAGAGTCAGAGTTCTTTTGTAGTATAGCTCCCAAATTTGAGTTTCATTTTACTTTTATTTTATTAAGTAATTTATGTATATACAACTCAAATAGTTCTGTTTATAATGAAAAAAACTACCTCCACTGCACACCCAGTTCTGTTCTCTAGAGCAGCTAATTTAAGAGTTTAGGATTTTTTCTTTTTTTTCTTTTTGAGTTGGGATCTCATTCTGTCACCCAGGCCAGACTGCAGTGGCACGATCACAGCTCTCGTCAGCCTCAACTTTCTGGGCTCAGGTGATCCTTCCGCCTCAGCCTCAGGAGTAGGGGGGACTACAGGCATATATGCTCAGCTAATTTTTTTGATTTTTTTTTAAACCAATATTTTTAATTTTAATATTGTGGGGTAGAATTAAGAGTTAGGTATACAAATATGCTTTGTTCAGCATCCTTGCTGATAAGGGGTGTCTCCCTGTCCCCAGACAGATATTGGCTACCGTTAATCCCACCTCCTCCCCATAGTTTCCCACCACTATCAATCCTTTTCTTATGGTTTTAAGATAGATGTTCAAGGTCCACTATATGAGTGAGAACATGTGATACTCAGATCTTTGTTTCTGTGAGAGGTCACTCAGTATTACAGACTCTAGTTCCATCCAGGTTGCTGCGAAATTCATGATTTTGTTCTTTTTTATGACTGCGTAGTATTCCATCGTGTATATGTACCACATTTTAAAAATCCAGTCCTTTTTGATGGACAGCATGGTTGGTTCCAGGTTGTGAACCAATACTGCGATAAACATACGTGTGTAGGTATCTTTTTTATAGAGTGATTTGAATTCTTCAGGGTATATTCCCAGTAGGGGGATTGTGGGGTCATATGGGAGGTCTATATTTAGAGCTCTTAGGAATCACCACCCCGTTTTCCACAGAGGTTGCACTAGTTTGCACTCCCACCAACAGTGTAGAAGTGTTCCCTTTTCACCACATCCTCTCCAGCAGCTGTTATTTTTTTAGTTATTGATAATTGCCATTCTGACTGGAGTTAGGTGTTATCTCAGTGTGGTTTAGATTTGCATCTCCTTGATGATTAGTGAGGTTGAACATTTCTTCATGTGTCTGTTGGCTGCTTGGATGTCTTCCTTTGAGAAGTGTCTGTTCATATCTTTGCCCACTTTATAATGGGGTTGTTGGTTTTTTTCTTTTCAGCATGTATGAGTTCCTTGTAGATCCAAGATGTTAAGCCTTAGGCAGACCTGGAATTGGCAAATACTTTTTCCCAGTCTGTGGGCTGTCTCCCTGCTCTCTTGATGGTTTCTTTGGCTTTGCAGAAGCTTGTCAGTTTAATGAGGTCCCACTTGCCTATCTTATCTCTTATGGCCTGTGGGTTTCGGGTTTTGTTCAGGAATTGGATGCCAGTTCCAATTTCCATAAGGGTGTGTCCTGCATTTTCTAAGGTTTTTATGATTTGAGGCTTTACATTTAGGTCTCTGATCCATTTAGAGTTAATTTTTGTGTATGGGGATAGATAGGGGTCTTGTCTGAGTCTTCTGCATGTGGTCAGCCAGTTTTCCCATCACCATTTACTGAATAGGTTCTTCTCTCCCCAGTGGTGGGTGGTGGAGGCTTTGTTGAAGATGAGTTGGTTGAGAAATTGAGGTTTCGCTTCTGGAATCTCAATTCTATTCCATTGGTCTATATGCCTGTTTCTGTACCAATACCAAGCTGTTTTGATTATTGTGGCTTTATAGTAAAGTTTGAAGTCTGGTAGTGTGATACCTCCTGCTTTGTTTTGTTTTCTTTTGTTTTGTTTGCTGAGGATTATTCTGGCTATTCTTGGTCGTTTGGGTTTCCATATGAATTCCTGTATTGTTTTTTCTAGCTCTAAGAAGAATGTTGCTGATAATTTGATAGGTATTGCCTTAAATCTGTAGATTGCCTTAGGTAGAATGGACATCTTTATAACGTTGATTCTTCCAATCCATGAGCATGGGATATTTTTCCACTTGTTTGTGTCATCCTTGATTTCTTTGAACAGCGTTTTGTAGTTTTCATTGTAAAGGTCTTTCACATCTCTGGTTAGGAAGATGCCAAGGTATTTCCTTTTTTTGTGTGGCTATTGTGAATGGGATTGTGTTTTTTATTTGGGTTTCTGTTTGTTTATTATTGGTGTAAAGAAATGCATTGTCTTTTGCACATTTATTTCATACCCTGAGACTTTTCCAAAGTCCTTTATCAGTGCAAGGAGGCTTTTGACAGATTCTCTTAGGTTTTTAAGGTACACAATCATGTTGTCAGCAAAGAGGGATAACTTGACTTCCTCTTTTCCTATTTGAATACCCCTGATAGCCTTCTCTTTTCTGATTGCTCTAACTAGGACTTCCAATACTATATTGAACAGGAGGGGAGAGAGTGGGCATCCTTGTCTTGTTCCAATTTTCAGGGGAAATGACTCCAATTTTTGGCTGTTTAGGAGTATGCTACCTGTGGGTTTCTTGTAGATGGTTTTTACTATTTTGAGGTATGTTCCATGTATGCCTAGGTGTTCGAGAGCTTTTATCAGGAAGTGGTGCTGGATTTTATCAAAAGCTTTTTCTGCATCTAATGATATAATCATGGTTTTTGTTCTGATGTCTGTTGATGTATTTAACTACATTTATTGTCTTGCGAATGTTGAACCAGCCTTGCATCCCAAGGATGAAGCCTACTTGGTCATGATGGATGATTCTTGAGATGTGTTGTTGAATCTGGTTTGCTAGGATCTATGTTCATCAAAGATAATGGCCTGTAGTTCTCTTTCTTTGTTGGATCTTTACCTGGCTTGGGTATCAATGTGATGTTAGCTTCACAGAATGATTTGGGGAGGGTTCAATCTTTCTCAATCTCCTGGAATACTTTCAGTAGGCTTGGTATCAGCTCCTCCTTAAATGTCTTATAGAATTCTCCTTGAAGCCATCTGGTCCAGGGCTTTTTTTTTTTTTTTTTTTTTTTTGAGTTGGAGTCTCACTCTGTCACCCAGACTGGAGTGCAGCGGATACTGCAGCCTCGACCTGCTGGGCTCTGGCGATCCTTCCACCTCAGCCTTCCAAGTAGCCAGAATTATAGGCATGCACTACCACGCCCGGCTGATTTTTTGATTTATTGTAGAGATGAGGTCTCACTGCCCAGGTGGGTCTCGAACCCGTGGGCTCAGGCAATCCACTCACCTCAGCCTCCCAAAGGCGCAGGATTACAGGCTGAGCCACTGAGCCCAGCCAGGGCTTTTTTTTGTAGGTAGTTTTCTTATTACATAGTCAATTTTCCTGATTATTATTGGTCTATTTAGGGTCTCAATTTCTTCTTGTTTCAACCTAGGCAGGCTGTGTGATATCAGAAAGTCTTCCATTTCCTTAAGGTTTTCCAGTTTGTTTCCATAAAAGTGTACATAGTAGTCTCTAATGGTCTTTTGTATTTCTTCAGGATCTGATGTGACTTCATCTTTTGTGTTTCTGATTGTATTTATTTGGGTATTTTCTCTTTTTTTCTTGGTCAGTCTAGCTAAAGGACCATCGATCTTGTTTATCCTTTCAAAGAACCAGCTTTTTGTTTCGTTGATTTTTTTTGTATTATCTTTTTGTCTTCTATGTCCCAGATTTGGGTTTTTATTTTGGTGGTCTGGATTCTTCTGCTGCAGTTAGGGTTTTGGTAGTCTTGCTTTTCCAGCTTCCTAAGATGACTTTTTAGGCTATTGATTTGTGATCCTTCCATTTTCTTCATGTGCATTTGTAGGGATATGAGTTCCCCGCTTACTACAGCTTTCATGGCGTCCCAGAGATTTTGGTAAGATACCTCTACATTTTCATTTGTTTCCAGGTATCTTTTAATCTCTGTTTTGATTTCATTGTTGACCCAGGAGTTGTTTAGCATCATGCTGTTTAGTGTCCATGTCTTTGTGGGTTTGGGGGGAAGCTTGTTGGTGTTGATGTTTATTTTTATTTCACTGTGGTCTGAGAAGGTGCATGACAAAATTTTGATCTTTTGAAATTTGTTTATGCTTGATTTATGGCCAAGTATGTGGTCGATCTTAGAGTACGTTCCATGCAGTGCTGAGTAGAATGTATATTCTGTGGTCGTTAGGTGGATGTTCTGTAGGTATCAATTAAGTCTATTTGGTCAAGAGTCACATTGAGGTTCTGGATCTCATTGCTGACTTTTTGTCCTGATGATCTGTCTAGAGTTGTGAGTGGGGGCTGTCTAGGGTTGTAAAGTCCCCAGTTATGATGGTGTTAGAGACAAGATCTTTCTTTAGTTTTCCTAGGAACTGCTTTGTGAAAGTTGGTGCTCCTATGTCGGGTACATGTATGTTTAGGATAGATATTTCTTGTTGATGGAGTGAACCTTTTATCATTATGTAGTGACCTTCTGTATCTTTTTAAATTTTTGATAGCTTAAATGGTATTTTGTCTGAAATTAGGATCGTGACTCCTCCTTTCTTTTGTGTTCCATTCGCCTGAAAATTTGTCTCCCATCCTCTTACTTTGAGTCTGTGCGTGTCCTTTCTAGTGAGATGGGTCTCTTGAAGGCAGTATATTGCTGCCTGGTGATATTTTATCCATTTTGCCATTCTATGTCTTTTCAGTGGTGCATTAGTCCATTCACATTCAGGCTAATTATTGAAATGTGAGAGTTGGTCCCTATCATAGAGTTCTTATAGAGTTGCTGTTGTTGTTCCTCTTGGTTTGTTGTCTTTCTTTTGGTTCTGGGGTTGGCTCATGTGTATTTTATTCTTTTTCCTGTTCTCTTGTGAAGAACATTGTTCTTATTTCCTTTTCTTCTGTGTTTAGTACTTTCTTAAGTGTTTCATGTAAAGGTGGTCTGGTGGCAGCGTAAGGTCTTAGGGATTGGATATCTGGGAAAGATTTTAATTCTCCCTTGCTGATGAAGCATAGTTTAGCTGGGTAGGTCATTCTTGGTTGAAATTGTTTATCTTTTAGGACTTTGAAGATAGGGCTCCAAGCTTTCCTAGCCTACAGGGTTTCTGTAGATAAATCTGCTGCTATTCTAATTGCCTTCCATGGTAGGTGATCTGGCTTTTTTCTCTTGCTGCCTTTAGAATTTTTTCTTTTATACCTACTTTGTTTAGGCAAATTATTATGTGTCTTGGAGTTGATCTTCTCATTTGTTGTCTTGCAGGAGTTCTCTGAATCTCTTATGTGTGAATTTTGGCATCACTGATAAGATGAAGGACGTTTTCTTCAATAATCTCATGGAATGTTTGTTCTAAGGTGGTTTCTGTTTCTCTTTCTGTTTCTGGAAGGCCAATTACTCTTAGGTTCTTTCTCTTGAAGTAATCGCTCATCTCTTGAAGGTTTTGTTCTGTCTTTTAAAGCTTGTTTTCTGTGTGTTTTTTTTTTTTTTTTGAGTTGGAGTCTCACTCTGTCACCCAGACTGGAGTGCAGTGATGTGGTGGCCGCTCCCGGCCACCGCAGCCTTGCCCTGCTGGGCTCCAGTGATCCTTCTGCCTCAGCCTTCCAAGTAGCTGGAACTACAGGCACATGCTACCACACCCAGCTAATTTTTTAATTTATTGTAGAGATAAGGTCTTACCAAGTTGCCCAGGCAGGTTTCGAACCCATGGGCTCAGGCAATTCACTCACCTCAGCCTCCCAAGGCGTGGGATTACAGGCTGAGCCACTGAGCCTGGCTTGTTTTCTGTGTTTTTAACAGTTTGGGCTAGTTCTATATTTTGGTCCTCAGACTCTGAGATTCTTTCTTCTGCTTGGCTAATTCTGTTTCCCATGCTTATCAGTTTGTTATTTATTTCATTCACAGTATTCTTTATTACTGTATCTCAGTTATCATCTCCTTCCTAGTTTCTTCTTATCTCTCCTCAATTCTTTTTAATCTTTCCATTAATATCTTGATATCTAGGTTTGTAGTTTGAGACCAGTCATTCTGGGGACTCTTCATTGTTTGCATTCTGAAGTCAGTTTTCTCAGTGTCTGCCCTCCCAGAGGTCTGGGAGAGACCTATATTCTTCTTTTGGTTTTTCTTCATTTGTGTAAATTTTTCTCTCTCCCCCCCTTTCCCTTCCCTTCTTTAATTCTGTTTTTCAGGGAAGGTGGGGTTGCTTTTGCTTCACTTGTGCAATCTCCTGTTCTTCCTTATGAGGGTCCTCTGGCTTTGTTCACTTTTGAGGCTGGTGTGTGGACTGGAGGCTGTACTTTTTACAGTTTTGAGGTTTAATTGAGGTGGAAGCTGTGATTCAGAATCTGTCTGGTGATTCCAGCATCCACCAACAGATGTATGGGCACTGGAACCTATTTCTCACTGCCTTACAATCTGTCTGCAGTGGGATGTAGGTTTGGTCCTTAGAACAAAAGGAGGTACGAAAGAGGAAAATAATGGAGGAGGGGGGTCAAAAGGAAGTTAGAAAGAGTGAAGAGTGAGAGGGAAAACAGACATACATACCAACTAACAGGTGAAAAAGAGACACAAGGCCAGAGAAAAGTGAAAAAGACACACAAGCAAAATTCCCTAAAGCACACCGGTAACCACACACAGTCCAATAAAATCATGCCTTTTGATGTATTTTCCCCAACACAAACAGATAGTCTAAGTCAAAAAGCAAACAAAAGTGAGAAAAACAGTCAAAATGATAAAATCAAAAGTCAAAATAAGAAATCAGACTAGCTGTGAAATCTTTCCTGAGTGTCCAAAGTCTCTTCAGCTCTGATCTCCAGCCTCTCCCCTTTGCTTTCATTGCAGGCAGCTAGATTTACTCGCAGCTTAGGTTTGTTCTTTTAGCCTGCTGCCTGAGAGGTCTGCGACACTGAGTTGCCTGCATCTGATTCAGCGTAGGGGAGGAGATTTGTCTCCTGTTTAGTGATGTTACATTAGGAACTGAGGTGGTGGCTGCTTGTAGATAGGTGGGGTGATGCAAATCTCTGCCTGGAAAATGGCCAAGGTGGGCAGCTCCTCTTCTGTGGATCCTTTCTCTCCACTCGTCTGGGTCCCTGGGCGATCCACTGTGACAGGGTGTGGTGGTGTGTGAGGCACCAGGGATCAGCTGCACAGCTGGGCACTGGATCTGGTGTGACACCAGCAGGCTGGGGTGGAGGAGGAAGCTGGGAGTTCCCAGCACCTCCTTAAGATATGCTGTTCTCTTATACAAGCATGGGGTTGTACTCTGGGTGCTTCAGCCAGGGTGGGCCTAGAGTTCCAGAGCTCCAAAGGGCAGGTGGTGAGTGGTGAGAGTGGCTTTGGGCCCCTCACAGGGTACTTCAGCCAGAAATGGAGCTGGTATCCCTGATTGGTGGGCACCTAGAGCCTCCCTGGGTGACCAGCGGCTTGGTGCTGGGTGAGACGATATAGCCGGGGAGGGAGCTGAGATTCCCATGCAGCAGGTGGGGGCCACATATAGTGGAGCAGCAGCAGCCAGGGGCCGCAATATCTGGCCCTGCATGGGACCGAGGGTCCCCGGGCCTTGGACCGGTGCAGCTGGTGGTGGGCAGGGGGGTGGGGGAAGGAAAGTAAGAGTCTTTTTGGGAACTCATGTTTAGAGAATCTCACAATTCCACCGTCGCCATCTTACCGGAACCTCGATTTTCTTTTTTTGTAGAGACAAGGTCTTGCTATGTTGCCCAGGCTGCTCTCAAACTCCTGGATTCAAGCAATCTACTCACGTTGGCCTTCCAAAGTTCTGGAATTATAAGCATGAGTCACTGCATCCGGCCTAGAATTTTTACTGGTTAGCTCCATTGTGTTATATACACATTCTTAAACTTCTATATCTTGATTTATCAAATTTAGGCATTATCTTTTCTTTAATATTATTTTTGAGTTAGGGTCTCACTCTGTTCCCCAGGCTGGTGTGCATGACATGATCATGGCTCATTGCAGTCTCAACTCCTGGGTTCAGGAGATCCTCCTGCCTCAGCCTCCTAAGAAGCTAGTAACTATAGGCATGCACCACCGCATCCTGCTAATTTTTTGTAGAGTTAAGGTCTCACTATATTGCCTAGGCTGGTCTTGAACTCAAGCAATCCTCCTACGTTGGCCTCTCAAATTGCTGGGATTACAGGTGTAAGACCATGGCCTAGCCAATTTTAGGCATTATCTATTGACTCCCATTTATAGAAGTTGAAGATTTGTCTCACCTGTAATATTCCTTCCGTTCCCTTGAATGATTTTATATTATCTTTAATCCTCTTAATGGTTATGTGTTTAAACAAAATGCTTAAACTTCAATTTCTTATTCCTTCAACTTTTGACAGGACCTCTTGACTGCCTACTTTATGTGAGAATAATTCCCCTACAATTTCTTCCCCCTTCCAGTGGCAACATCTGTCCACACATATTTGTTTTTACTTTGTCAAGTTGGTCACACGCATTCTTCCTGCAACTACGATCAAGACTTGTTTTATCCCTGAGATGACTGCAAATTAATCAACAACATGTCCACTAGTGTGATCATGTAAATATTATCCATCACTGAGCCAGGTAGTATATTAGGATTATATTTTCTTCTCCAATGTCATGATCCCTACGCTACATTTAAAAAAATTGTTCCTAACATCAAGGACATCTATTTTCTTTTCTTTTTTTTTCTTTTTTTTGAGTTGGAGTCTCACTCTGTCGCCCAGACTGGAGTGCAGTGGCACGCTCCTGGTCACTGCAGCCTTGACCTGCTGGGCTCCAGAGATCCTTCTGCCTCAGCCTTCTTAGTAGCTGGAACTACAGGCATGTGCTGCCATGCCCAGCTAATTTTTTTTATTTATTGTAGAGATGAGGTCTCGCCAAGTTGCCCAGGCAGGCCATGAACCTGTGGGCTCAGGCAATTCACTCACCTCGGCCTCCCAAAGCACGGGATTACAGGCTGAGCCACCAAGCCTGCCAGTCATATATTTTCTTATACTATTAACCAATTAAAATTATGCCACATTTTAGCTTATTTGTCTTAAATCATAATTGTCTTTTATTAAAATTGCTACCCCAGCTTTTACAGGATTAGTATTTAAATTACCTGTCTCTTTCCATTTATTTCTAACCTTTCTGGGTAGTTTTGTTTTATTTTATTTATTTATTTATTTTTTTTTTTGAGTTGGAGTCTCACTCTGTTGCCCAGACTGGAGTGCAGTGGCTGCTCTCGGCCACCGCAGCCTTGACCTGCTGGGCTCCGGCGATCCTTCCGCCTCAGCCTTCTTAGTAGCTGGAACTACAGGCATGCGCTGCCATGCCCGGCTAATTTTTTGATTTATTGTAGAGATGAGGTCTTGTCAAGTTGCCCAGGCGGATCTCGAACCTGAGGGCTTAGGCAATCTGCTCACCTCACAAGTAGCTGGAACTAGATGCGTGCTACCATGCCCAGCTAATTTTTTGATTTATTGTAGAGATGAGGTCTTGCCAAGTTGCCCAGGCGTATCTCGAACCTGAGGGCTTAGGCAACCTGCTCACCTCAGCCTCCCAATGTGCAGGATTACAGGCTGAGCCACCGAGCCTGGCTGGTAGTTTTGTTTTAAATGCTAGATACATAGAACTAGAGTTTTAAAAACTCAATTTTATATTTGTCTTTCTATATGTAAGCTTAATTCATTTATATTTTTGTGATTTACATCTTTTAACTTAATTTGCTACTTAATTTGTATTCTCTGTTAACTACCATTTTTGTTTTTTTTCTACTTGTTAAAATTTCGAATACTTTCCCCTCTATATAAAGTAATTAAATGATAATTATCGAGATTCTATTTTAAAATTAAACTTGTGACAGGCGTGGTGGCTGATGCCTATAAACTCAGAACTTTGGGAGGCCAAGGAGAGAGGATTTTCTGAGCCCAGGGATTTGAGACCAATCTGGGACACTCTACAATAAATCAAAAATTTAGCTGGGCATGGTGGTGTGTGCCTGTATTTCCAGCTACTTGGAAGGCTGAGGTGGGATCATCTGAGCCCAGCAGGTCAAGACTGCAGTAGCCGTGAGGGTGCCACTGCACTCCAGCCTGGACAACGGAGTGAGACTCTAGCTGTAAATAAATAAATAAATAAATAAATAAATAAATATTGCATATACATCATGAATGAAAGTTTTTCTTATAAAGGCTATAATAATCTGGTTTCTTTTATACTCCTTTTAAACACAGGTTTCTCTTTTTTAGCATTTTTTATCTTTTAATTTTAATTTAATTTTTCTTTCTTTCAATAGCTTTAGGGAATACAAATAGTTCTTGGTCTGAGCTTTAAGTGTACCTATCACGCCCACCTGTATACATTGTCCCTGATAGGCGATTTTTTCATCCCTCTGCCCTTTCTTCCCCTCTCCCTTCTGAGTCTCTAGTGTCTGTTATCCCATTCTTTATGTCTTTGCAGATCCTTAGTGTAGCTTCCACTTGTGAGAACATGAAGTGTTTGATTTTCTGTTCCTGAGTAGTTCAATTAGGATGATGTTCACCGATGTCATCCAAGTTGCTGCAAAAGACATTATTCCATTCTTTTTGAATGTGTTTATATACCACATTTTCATTATTCACTGCTCAGCTGATGGGCATTTAGGTTGATTCCACATCTTTGTAACTGTGAATTGTGCTGCAATGAACATGCAGGTGCAGATGTCTTTTTTATATAACAACATTTGTTCTTTTGGGTAGATACCTAGTAGTGGGATTGCTGGGTTAAATAGTAGATCTATCTGCTTTTAGTTCTTTGAGTAATCTCCATACCAATTTCCACAGAATGTACTAAATTACATTCCCACCAACAGCGTATAAATGTTTCCTTTTCTTCACTTTAGCACCAGTATCTATTTTTTTTTTATTTCTTTAATAACCGCCATACTCACTGGTGTAAGGAGGTATCTCATTGTGGTTTTGATTTGCATTTCCCTGACAATCAGTGAGCATTTTTTCATGTTTATTGGCCATTTGTAGATCCTTTTTTTTTTTTGAGGTGGACTCTCACTCCGTCGCACAGACTGGAGTGCAAGTGGCACACTCACAACCACCCCAGTGTCGACCTACTGGGCTCCGGTGATCCTTCCGCCTCAGCCTTCCAAGTAGCTGGAACTACAGGTGCGCGCTACCACGCCCGGCTAATTTTTTTTAAATTTATTGTAGAGATGAGGTCTTGCCTGCCCAGGCGGGTCTCAAACCCGCAGGCTAAGGCAATCTACTCACCTCAGCCTCCCAAAGGTGCGGGATTACAGGCTGAGCCACTGAGCCCAGCTTCAATGACTATTTCTTAAATAAATCAAGGTCTTCAGCTTTTTAGAAAGTTTTAGCAATCTTCAATTCAAATATTGCTTCTCTAACCAAATTCCATTATTTTTTTCCTGGAACTTTTATTAGACACTTGCTGGAGCCTCAAAATCTACCTCCATGTTTTTGTTTTGTTTTGTTTTGTTTTGAGTTGGAGTCTCACCTGTCACCCAGGCTGGAGTGCAGTGGCACAATTATGGCTACCACAACCTCCACCTGCTGGGTGATCCTTCCACTTCAGCTGTCCAAGTAGCTGGGACTACAGACACATGCCACTGTGCCTGACTGATTTTTTAATATTTATTGTAGAGACGAGCCCTCACCATTCAGGGGTGGTCTAGAATTCTTGGGCTCAGTCAATCCTCTCGCCTCGGCCTCCCAAAGTGCTGGGATTACAGGCACGAGCCAATGTGCCTGGCCTCCACTTGCATGTCTTTTTAAAATATATATATTTTAGATTCAAGGGGTACATGTGCAGGTTTGTTCATGAGTATATTGCATGGTGGTGGAGTTTGGACTTGTATTGAGTCCATCACCCAGGACTCAATAAAACTACCCAATGGGTGGCTTTTCAATTCTTACCCCAACCTTCCCCCTTTAGGAGTCCCCAGTGTCTGTTGTTGCCATCCTTATGTCCATGTGCATCATGTGTGTATTCACTGTTTAGCTCCCACTGATAAGGAAGACATATGGTATTCAGTTTTCTGTTTCTGTGTTAATTCACTCAGAATGATGATCTCCAACTTGTTGCTGCATCCATGTTGTTGCATCCATGTTGCTGCAAAGGAATGACTTTTTTTATGGCTGTATAATATTCCATGATGTATATGTACCACATTTTCTTTATCTAGTACACTATTGATGGGCAACCAGGTTTCATGCTTTTGCTTTTGTCAATAGTGCTGTGAAAAACATACAAATGCAGGTGTCTTTTTTGTAGAATGATTTATGCTCCTTGGGGTATATATACAGTAGTGGGGATTGCTGGCTCAAATGGTAAATCTGTTTTCAGTTCTTTAAGAAATCTCCAAACTGCTTTCCATGGGAACTGAAATAGCTGACATTCCTGCGAAAAGTGTATGAGCATTCCCTTTGCTCCGCAACCTTGCCATCTCTTGTTTTTTTACTTTTCAGTAATAGTTGTTCTAACTGGTATGAGATAGAATCTCATTGTGGTTTTAATTTGCATCCTCTATGTCTTTTATGTTTAATCTCATTGTGTCTCTGCATGGCATACTTAGTTCCTCAGTAGTGTCCTCAAATCCTAATTTTTAACTGTGTCCAGTTTAGAGAGTATCCTTAAACTATAACACTTTTTTATTCCAGTAATGATATAATTTTTAACAGCTTCATTGAGATTTAATTTACATACCATATAATTTGCCCATGTAAAGCATACAATGTGAATGTTTTTAGTAAATTTATAGAGTTATGGCTCCTTCTCCACAATCCTGTTTTAGAACACCAATCACCCCAAAAAGATAATTTTATGCTAATTTGTCATCAGTCCTTGTTTCCACTCTCAGTCCCAGGCAATTGCTAACCTTTGTATCACAATATATTTGCCTTTTTTGGACATTTCATATAGATGGAGTCACACAATATATGACCTTTTGCATCTGGCTTCTTTCATTTAGTATAATATTTTTGAGGTTCCTCTATGTTATTTAACGTACAAGTGATCCATTCCTTCCACAAATGATTATATTTTTGATCTCCAGACTTTGAATTGGTTCTTTTAGATACCCACCTGTTCAGTTTCATTTCTACTACTTTGTTTTACAAACTTATGATGTTTTAAAGGGAAGTTGTGTCCCAATTTATATTTTTTAATGTCCCCAATATATTTATGTTGAAGGTTTTGTCAGATTATTCTATAAAGGATTCATTTGGACTGAATTCTTGTTTCAATTGTTGATTTTATTGGCTATCTTTTTTAGTAATAAATGTATTTTGGGATTTTGGTTTATAGGTTTAAGTGAAAATGTATAGTTTATTCTCTCTTGCGTGTGCATGTGTGCACTCACACTTTCCCTCTCTCTTCCTCTCTCCCTCTCCTCATCCTTCCTTGCCTATCAATTTTTTAATTATTTCCATTTAGCACTCTGGGTCCCTAATTCAGAACTTTGTCTCACATTAGAGAATCAGAGGTGATATTAAGGGTAGAGCAATTCTAGTCATGACCATTGGGTGTCTTGGCTCATCTTCTGGTTACAGGGCTATAACCTTGATCTTGGCCTCCTTAGACCTGCTGCTCACAAGAAGTTATGAACCCAGGCAGCAGTCAGGAGAAGCTCATTTTCATTTTCTCTTCATGATATTGAGGGTGTTCCACCACTGTCCTGGACTTTGAGCATGTACCTGGCTCCAGTCTCCTGCTTTTTTTTTTTTTGTTTTTTGAGTCAGACTGTCACTCTGTCGCCCAGGCCGGAGTGCAGTGGCATGCTCATGGCCACCACAGCCTCGACCTGATCCTTCTGCCTCAACCTTCGAACTATAGGTGTGCACGATCACGCCTGGCTAACTTTTTTTAAAAGTACTGGGATTACAGGTGTGAGCAACCCCACCCAGCTCAGTCTCCTGTTTTATATGGATCATTTCAATCCCTTTTACCCCACAAAAGCCAAACTTTCAGCCGCCCCAGTCTCAGTCCTTTTTACTGATTTGAGTTTTCATTTCTTTTTGTTTTGGAATATGTATATCTGGAAATTGAGCCTGTATATATCTTTTAATTTTCTTTTTTCATATTTTATTTTTATGATTGCTATATGAGGAACAAAATGGGTTTTCATAGTATTAAACTCACAATACCATCTTGATTCAAAACCCTGTTTACTTCGTATTTAAGTCATTACTTTCACCTATATTTCTTAATTATTTCCCTGGAATTTCTAATGGTTTTTCTTTCTTATTGATTAATTTTTATTTGCCTTAAATTTTCTAATTTTCTGGATTTTATATGGAGGGACACATTCTGAAAGATGTCCCAGGGACATTAAAGATCAAAAATAGGTGAGCAGATCCTGCTGGGCATGGTGACGCATGCCTATAATCCCAGCACTTTGGGAGGCCAAGGTGAGAGGACTGCCTGAGCCCACGGGTTTGATACCAGCCTGGGCAACTTGGCAAGACCTCATCCTAAAATAAATCAAGAAAAATGAGCTGAGCTTGGTGGCGCATGCCTGTAGTTCCAGCTACTTGGAAGACTGAGTTGGAAGGATTGCCTGAACCCAGCAGATCAAGGCTGCGGTGGCCCTGAGTGTGCTGTTGCACTCCAGCCTGGGTGACAGAGTGAGACTCTGACTCAAAAAAAAAAAAAAAAAGATTAGCAGATCCTTGGGTCTCTGTGGGTTGGTCATTACGTCTGGTTCAGGTGTCATTAGTATGTGTATAACAGAAGGTGACATGTAAGGTTAGCAAAAGTCTATGGAGTGTGGCCAAGGTTCTGGATAGTCTGGAGAGGTTGGCCAGGTTCATTTTAGGACAAAGATAAAGCATCTGGATATACATTCCCTTGGGCTGGCTGAGGAGTGGGAGTGGGGAGATTTCATAATAAAGCTCGAATGAAGAACATCTTCATGCTTCCTGTACCAGACAGTGCTAGTTCATTTACCTGGGGCTAGATTGCTGAGATATTTTAGGGCAGGGGAATGAGAAACAGAGTAGCATTAATACTTTTATTTCCCTTGTTTGTGAAATAATGTATCATCTACCAACCTTCTCAGTGCCTACAGAATAGAAACAAAAAGCAGAGTCATCTTGTATATGAGGCAAGTTTCTAGGTCTGTCTCAGCTGCCTCAAGATCATTCCCTGAGGTATAGCCTTCATCCTTCCAAGGCAGTTTTTAAAGGCATTAACTCTCACTCCCACATGAGGTAATCGTGGAAGTCACAGTTACCTGACTCCTCCAAAAATAGGCTATTCCCTATAGCAGAGGGATAGAAGTAAAACTTCCATTTATATGGGAGCAGGAAGGCTTGGGATGATGGAAAAGCTGAGGTTTTTCATAGTTTGAAGATGCAACATGGCATCATACAATATATTCTCTTTGATCAGGTGGTCCTCAAATATAGTGTGTAGGCCGGACTCGGTGGCTCAGCCTGTAACCCCAGTGCTTTGGGAGGCCGAGGTGAGTGGACTGCCTGAGCCTGTGGGCTCAAGACCCGCCTGGGCAACTTGGCGAGACCTCATCTCTACAACAAATCAAAAAAAAAAAAATTAGCCGGGTGTGGTAGCACATGCCTGCAGTTCCAGCTACTTGGAAGGCTGAGGCGGAAGGATCGCTGGAGCCCAGCAGGTCGAGGCTGCGGTGGCCAGGAGTGGCCACTGCACTCCAGTCTGAGTTACAGAGTGAGCCTCCAACTCAAAAAAAAAAAAAAAAAAAAAATATATATATATATATATATATATACATACATAGATAGATCGATCAATCTAGTGCTAAAGTCAGTTCTTACTATACTGCATCTGGGAATATTCGTGACAGTGATCTGTAGCACTTAAGCTGAGAAGTCAGATTTCTAGATTCCTCCTAACTCTGCTACTTACTAGCTGTTAAAAGGTGATATTAAGGGTAGAGCAATTCTAGTCATGACCAGTGGGTGTCTTGGCTCATCTCCCGGTTGCAAGGCTAGGTAGATGGCCTTAAGCAAGTTATCCACCTTCACTAACATTCAGTTGGCTTTTCTGCCAAATGCAATTAATAGTAGTATTTACTTCAAGGATTTGTGTGAGGACTAAATGAGATAATCATGTAAAGTACTTGGCACAGTGCCAACCTAGAGTACATATGTAACACATGTTAGCAAGTATTAGCTACTCGTTCAGGAGGCCTTTCTTGATCCTTGTTTTAAACAACTGAAAGTTAATGGTGGGAAGAGTACCCAGTCCAAATAGTATAAAGGTGTTCTCAAAGGCCAAGGTGAAACATGGGACCGAAAGAGACCTATCTGTTTATTGCGGTTTTTGTTTTGTTTTCTCAGTTGGAGTCTCACTCTGTCATCCAGGTTGGAGTGCAGTGGCATGCTCCCAGCCACTGCAGCCTCCACCTGCTGGGCTCAGGCGATCCTTCTGCCTCAGCCTTCCAAGTAGCTGGAACTACAGATGCATGCCACCATGCCCAGCTAATTTTTTGATTTATTGTAGAGATGAGGTCTTATCAAGTTGCCCAGGTTGGTCTTGAACCCGTGGGCTCAGGCAATCATCTCACCTCAACCTCCCAAAGTGCTGGGATTATAGGCATGAGCCATTGTGCCCGGCTGTTTATTGTTTTAATTGTAGGTACCCCAGAGATCCAGCTTCATAAATATTCATGTTTTAAGGTTGGTCCAGAGGTTGACCATCAAGAAGACTGTGTGGCCATATCAGATGTAGTAATCTTGAACCAAGCAGAACTCCCTGAAGAGACGAGCCAGAAGAGCCCCATTATTGCTATGGGTTTGAGGAGCACCTTAATTTCGGATTTGAAAAGTCTTACAGCAATGTGATGGCATACATTTCATAGTCACACACCTTTGTGTGTGCAATGTGAAAATGATCTTTTTATAACTCAATTTAGCTCTGGAGTTCTTATTTCATTGATGATGGAAAATCTAACCCTATAACACAAAGTAATCTCAGTTACTTCCTGTTTAAACTCTATCTTTTTTTGATAAATAGTCAAGTTAGCATTCTCTCCTTTTACCTCTTTCCATTCCTTCTTAGGAGTAATTTAAGTTCTGAATGATCCAAGTCCTAAGTGGTCTGTCATCTTGAATTTAGGGGAGAGGAACATGGTTAAGATCATCAGCAAGCCACATAGTTGGCTCCTGCTGAGACAAATAATCCATTTTGCCCTTGTATTGGTTGTCTGTGTCTGTGTCCCCTTGGCTCACCAGTCACCAGGACTTTTCAAGTCACTCTATCCTCCTTGTCCTGACTACTCCAAGTCTACTGGCCTCACTTTCAGTAAATTTTGTCCTCCTTTCGGGGACAGAGAAATTTTTTTAAAGTTAATTTTTAAAAACTGTGGTAAAAACAAACAAACAAACAAAAAACTGTGGTAAAATATATATAACATTAAAACTTCCGTTGTAATCTGTTTTTTTTTTTTTTTTTTTTTTTTTTTGAGTAGGATCTCACTCTGTTGCCCAGGCTGGAGTGCAGTCGCATGCTCACAGATCACCACAGTTTCCACCTCCTGGGTTTAGGCAATCCTTCTGGCTTAGCCTCTAATGTAGCTGAGACTACAGGTCCATATCAACATGCCTGGCTAATTTTTTTTTTTTTTTTTGTAGATATGAGGTCTTGAATTCCTGAAGTCAAGCAATCCTCTTGCCTCGGCCTCTCAAAGTGCTGGGATTACAGTTGTAAGCCACCATACCTGACCATTTAAATCATTTTCAAGTGTACAATTCAGTGATATTATTGTTTATATTTAAATTATTGTGCAACCATCACCACTATTCATCTCCAGAGCTTTTTCATATCCCAAACTAAAGGCCAATATCTATTAAATAATAACTCCTCTTCCTCCAACTCCTGGTAATTGCGATTCTACTCTCTGTCTCTATGAATTTTATTGCTCTAAATATCTCATATAAGTGGAATCATATAGTATTTGTCCTTTTGCATCTCACTTATTTCAAGATAGAGACATTAGCATAAAGTTTTATAGCTTTATCCATGTTTAGATTGTATCAGAATATCATTCCTTTTTAAGGCTGAATAATATTTCATTGTATGGATAGACCACATTTTGTTTATCCATTTGTCTGTTGATGAGCATTTGGAATGCTTCCACCCTCTGACTTTTGTGAATAATGCTGTCCTAAACATGTGTACAAATATCTGAGTATTTTGGTTGTCTGCTTTCAGTTTTTTGGGGGTATATGCCTAGAAGTGAAGTTGCTAGATATTATGATACTTCTATTTTCATTTGTTGAGGAACCACCTCACTGCAGTATGGGAACTTTTAAAGGTTTTGCCATATCATGCAAGGGTATGCAGGATTCTGAGAAGTTGCCCTCAGGTCCACTGACCTGGACACCATATTAGTCACTGCTTCTCGTCAGCTCAGCTGCTCTGCTGGAGGCTGAGGCTTCACTACCAAGTGTGCCATCCCACGGGGCAACACTCTGGGAGAAGACGATGGCTCTCTTGCTCTGAGGGCCTCCCTAACCCAATAGCTGATGTGCTTCTTCCACATCCCTCTTGGAACTCAGCTTGAAAAGTGTAAAGGGTAGAAACTACACCCATGAATTCAAGCTCTTTCATGTCCTCTCCAATTCTCTTTCTCCCGCCAAGTGGTAGACATTGTACTTCCTTTTGGCTAGGAAAACTGCTCTTACATCATCCTATATTCTTCCAGACTCTGATAATTATGGTCTAAACATTATATTTGGATTTTGACTCTAGATTTTCAAAGCCAAGCTTCTGAACTTGAAAATACTTTCCCTTCCAAACAGCCTAACTATTGCAATTTTAAAGTCTGTTTTCAAGTCTATTGTCTCTGTTATGAATTTCAAGAGCTTACTTTAGAACTCAAAGCCAAGAATTTTACTTTTTATTCTTGACTGTATAAGCAGTGCCTTTAGAAGCCATTACTACCACCCCACTGATCTGGACAGGGTATCTTGTTCAAGAAAGTACAACAGTCCAAAGGAAAACAGCCCACTATATCTCAAAATATTATATGGCTATTAGCTTGGCTGTAACACAGACCATGGATACAAAGTATGTTACTTATTATTAGTGGGAATATGAAGCCAGTCAGCCAGAGGAAGGTCTGAAATCATTTTTCATATTCACAGTATAATCTGAGGATATCAGAGAGCTCAAGGAGCTGAGAACTCAAAATAACAGAATCCTCATGCTGGTGGAAGAGGGTTATAGCCAAATACTAAGATCCTAGGCAAATGCCAGCATTGAGAACTTGTACTAGTGGCTGGCTTTGACATGATCTTTATGGACTGGCTAAATTGAAAGCATCAGGAATAGGGTTCATTCACACAGCATGGAAGTGTTCCTATGCCTCTCCGTACAGCATCTTAGCCTGCAAGTCTCCACAAATGGACTTAGCAGGACTATGTACTTTGACACACTTATCCTTTGATTATCTAAATGTACTTATTGTAGGCCACTGTTTAAGAAGGAATTTTCTCAGATTTTTACACGTGTGTGCATACAAATGTAATTTAAAAATATAATTTGTTTTGCTTTTGTTTACTATATTATGCCAAGGAACAACAATAACAAAACCCACTTTTGAAACCCACAGCCATAGAAGAGAACCCTAAAATTGCTGAAGGTTAATCAAAGCTGATTGAACAAGGCATTGTAATGTAAGATTCAGAATTCATTGATTCTAATCTTTATCCTGCCCTTTACTAGCTGTGGCTTTGGCTGGGTCAAGTAGTTTTTTTTTTTTTGTACTCTGGTTCCTATCTTCACTTGCAAAATGAGTTTAATTACAAGGGCCAGCCTCCCTCCAAGGAGTTTTGTGGTTGGTGATTATTTTAATTAGCAAGTCTTTTTAGCACCAAGACTTAGCAACATAAATAGTCTACATTCTTTATTGATAATGGGTGGAGCTGCAAATATCACACATCTGAATTTTTTTACCAAAGAAAACCATGCAAGGAGGACTCTATTTCAACGAGTGCCAGTTCACATTAAAAAAAAAAAAAAAAAAAATTCTGATGATGTAGTGCAGACGTTTAGATACCTCTCCATGAATGCCTTTCTGTGAAAACAAAACCTAAAATCTCAGGACCCTGAAAGGAAATGCAAGTTAACTTCATCACTTTCATAATGGACACTTAATCTTTGCCATCCTTTGGTTTTGATTAATCCTGTCTGGTCTTTGCTCCTAAACTTCTCAGTGTTTGTAGAAAATAGGTCATAGAAACAAGTACTATTTTCTCCAAGCAGAAAGAGACATACAATCTTATCAAAGCTAATGGGCACTCATGTGAATGTCCCGTATCATATGACATCATAATTGTTAACTATTCAATGACTTTCAGACTATGCTTACCAAACACCAATTTGTGTCATCTGCAGTGTCCAGCACAAGGGGGAAAAAAATCACTATGTGACAGCACCCTACAGGTGCTTGTGTGTACCATCTAATCTGTTTCCACAACAATCTTAAGAGTATTTTACATTTGAAGAAACTTAATATTAGAGAAGTTTGAGAACCTTCTTCCTCATGACCACACAGCTATACAGTGACAGAACGACAGCTCAGACTCAGACCCATATGACTCCAAGCCCAGGTTTTCCTAACACAGTATACAAAGATTATTCAAAACAATCCCTGATTCCTAACAAGTTCCATGTGAGTGCTGGCTATTCTGTAAATCATCATTATTATTATTTTGTTGTTGTTGTTGTTTGTTTTGTTTGTTTGTTTTTGAGTTGGAGTCTCACTCTGTCACCCAGACTGGAGTGCAGTGGCCGCTCCCAGTCACTGCAGCCTCGACCTGCTGGGCTCTGGCGATCCTTCCGCCTCAGCCTTCCAAGTAACTGGACCTACAGGCGCGTGCTACCACACCTGGTTAATTTTTTTTTTTGATTTGTTGTAGAGATGATGTCTCGCCAAGTTGCCCAGGTGGGTCTCGAACTTGCGGGCTCAGGCAGTACACTCACCTCAGCCTCCCAAAGCGTGGGATTACAGGCTGAGCCATCGAGTCCGGCTTCATTATTATTATATTACAGTGTCTATCAAGAGTGCCCTGTCTTTCTTCTGATGATGATTCCCATGTGCCTGGGACAAGTGTGTGGACGCCACTTGAAGATGGCTTCATTACTAGATCCCATTCACACTGAAACCTGAGAAGCAGTGTTTGTCTAAGTTACAGGTAAAGACAGTCTCTTTCCTACTTTAAAATCCAATTTTCTTTTTTTTTATGAATATTTTTTATTTTGATATTGTGGGGTACAGTTAAGGGTTAGGTATACAAATATGCTTTGTTCAGGCACCCTTGTTGATAAGGGGTGTCTCCCCGTTCCCCAGACAGAAATTGACTACCGTTAATCCCACCTCCCTTCCCCTCCCTCCCTGCCTTCATAGTTTCCTACCACTGTCAATCCTTTTCTTATAGTATTATGATAAATGTTCAAGGTCCACTATATGAGTGACAACATGTGATACTCAGATCTTTGTTTCTGTGAGAGGTCACAAAAAAAATGAAATACCTTGGCATCTTCCTAACCAGAGATGTGAAAGACTTTTACAATGACAACTATAAAACACTGCTCAAAGAAATCAAGGATGACACAAACAGGTGGAAAAATATCCCATGCTTATGGATTGGGAGAATCAACATTATAAAGATGTCCATTCTATCTAAGGCAATCTACAGATTTAATGCAATACCCATCAAATTACCAGCAACATTCTTCTCAGACCTAGAAAAAGCAATACAGGAATTCATATGGAAACACAAACGACCAAGAATAGCCAGAACAATCCTCAGCAAAGAACAAAACAAAAAAAACCAAAAAAAACAAAGCAGGAGGTATCACACTACCAGACTTCAAACTTTACTTTAGAGCTACAATAATTAAAACAGCTTGGTATTGGTACAGGAACAGGCATATAGACCAAAGGAATAGAATTGAGATTCCAGAAGCAAAACCTCAATTTCTCAACCAACTCATCTTTGACAAAGCCTCCACCACCCACCACTGGGGAGAGAAGAATCTATTCAGTAAATGGTACTGGGAAAACTGGCTGACCACATGCAGAAGACTCAGACAAGACCCCTATCTATCTCCATACACAAAAATTAACTCTAAATGGATCAGAGACCTAAATGTAAAACCTCAAACCATAAGACCCTTAGAAAATGCAGGACACACCCTTATGGAAATTGGAACTGGCATCCAATTCCTGAACAAAACCTGAAACCCACAGGCCATAAGAGATAAGATAGACAAGTGGGACCTCATTAAACTGACAAGCTTCTGCAAAGCCAAAGAAACCGTCAAGAGAGCAGGGAGACAGCCCACAGACTGGGAAAAAGTATTTGCCAACTCCAGGTCTGACAACGGCTTAACATCTTGGATCTACAAGGAACTAAAATCCAATTTTCAAAAGTTGTTTGAGAGTATATCTTTTTCTCACTGTTTGCCCTCCCTCTGATATTCCTGTTGCTGACATTTTCTCAAAAGTCCTCAGGAGGCACTGAGCCAGCTGTCATAGTTTTACCTCCTTCTTTAACCTTGTGAAGACATGACTATATCTTGTGATATGCTTGGTCTCTGTGATGCACGGATCTGTGAATAAGGCAGACTTGTTCTCCTTTTGCTTGGGGGAGATATGAGAAGCCATGTGAGTGCTGCATAGGACAGAATCAAGACAAGTTTGTTGAGCTACAAGCTAATCTTCATAAAGCCTCATTCAGTTTCTAAATAACCTTTGAAACTGTTGGCTTTTTACATGCCAGAAAGGAGGTATAATGTTCCTTCTCTAAAGAAAAATAGAAAATATAAATATATCTTCTACATTAAGTGCTGTATCTTCAGCAGCCATACTGGTAGCCACTCTTGAGTTCCCTAAAAATCACACCTATTTTGCTGCTAAGTAGATAGCAGCTGAAGTTCAAATACATGTATGTGAAACTAGTTTTAGTGTTTTATTTTTATGTTGAATTCATCTCATATCCTAGTGGGTAAGAAGAGAAAAGCCATTCTCATGAGGATGTTAGACAAGTCATTAGGGAATTCTAGGGAAATGAGGAAGGAAAGTGAAAAAGTGGATGCAGAATGAAAAACCCTCCAGCATCCCTCCTCCTACCACTTGGGAAATTCTGAGTACATTCACAAAAAATATGGATTATAATTAGAGTGACTATACTCCCTAATTTGGCTGCAATAGCCTCCGTTTTTTTCCTGTTTCCCTGGCATGTTAATAGTTTGCTTCTTTTATTCTCAAAAATGTCATATTTGGACAATAATATATAGCATCATTTTATTTATAATCCAATCCCCAAGATTTTCTCTTCATGTCAATGCAATACTTTTTAACCATTGAGGATTACATTTTAGCAAGTCAAGATATTTTTCTTCTTCTTCTTCTTCTTCTTTGACTTCTTGTAGAGATGAGATCTCATTATGTTGCCCAAGCTGGTCTCCACCTCTTGGGCTCAAGCAATCCTTTTGCCTTGGCCTCCTAAAGTGCTGGGACTGTGTGAGCCACCATGTGTGAGCCACCATGCCTGGCTGCTAAACTTCTTTATATACAAGTGAGTATATAAATGTTGCTGTTATCACTCTAAGAAGGTTCTGACAAGCATTTCAAAATTAGTTCAATTAGACAAATTAAATAGTTTCATTAGAAAATCAAGATAATGTACCATCTTATCATATAACAGGCTGTTTTCTTAGGTTGTGATAAAAAATCTAAAATTGAATTGTGCAAAATGTTATTTAGAACTTTCTTCTTTACATTTTAGGTCATGCCATCTGCCTTCACAACTGATTGGTTGAAATAGGACAGTACTAGAGTTGAGAATAGTCCTATTCTGTAAGACATGTCTGCTGGAATGGAGTGGGTACTAGATAAAAGATCAACCAGATAGCATAGCTCAGCAGCAAAAAACGTGTGTAGCAGAAGGTAATTGCTTCGGGCAATCCCCTTGGGTCCCATCTTGCTTTAGGAGCTTTTCTGTCCTCCCAATAAATCCTGCCTTAAAAAATAAATAAGAAGGTAGTTGCTTCAACAATCATTATTGGACAAGGTCTATCTGCCTGGCAACAGCTTCTTCTTGTTGTTAGGTAGTTCTCACAAGGCAGGTAGTTAAATATTTTACATTCACACTGTAACCGTTTAGGAAATAGCCAGATCAAGTTACTTTCAGCTAAGAGAAACCTTGGCACATATCAAAAATCATGGGGTGATTATACTACAATGTCCCTTAGATTTCCTCAATTCCAGATTTAGTGGAAGTCTCTATAATCATAGGAATTCAGTAGTAGGCCACCTGAAGGCAGTAGAAACAATTTTTTCTTTGTTTTTCCTAAGCAGGGTTTTTGACTATTCACTTAGAAAACATTCAAAGAGTGAGTGGGGTTTTTTTGTATGTGATGAGTCACTTTTCACTTTCTGTTTTCAAAATTTTCTTTCTTTGACTTTGACAATTTGATTATAATGTATATCAGGATAACCTTTTTTGGGTTGATCTTGCTTGGAATTTGTTGAACTGCATGAATCTGGATGTACATACCTCTCACAAGATTTGGGACATGTTTAGTCATTATTTCTTTAAATAATCTCTCTCTCCTCCCCCCCACTACAATACGTATATTAGTTCACTTGATGGTGTACCATAGGCCTCATAATGCTTTCTTCACTCATTCTTTTTTATTTTCATTCCTCTAACTGGCTTATTTCAGATGACCTGTCTTCGGTTTGATGATTCTTTCTTTGTGTGATTGAGCCTGCTGCTGAAGTTCTCTACTGAGTTTTAGTTCTTTCATTGTATTCTTCAGCTCAAGAATTTCTGTTTAATTCTTTTTTCTGGTCTCTATTTTTTTAAAAATTAAATCTCTCACTTTATTCATGTATTGTTTTCCTGATTTCTCTCAGTTGTCAATGTGTTCTCATGCATACCATCAAGTTTCTTTAAGATGATTATTTGGAATTCTTTGTCAGGCAATTTGTAGATCTCCATTTTTTATGCCAGTTACTGAAACTTTATTAGTCCCTTTTGGTGGTGTCATGTTTGCCTGATTCTTGGTTGGTGCAAAAGGAATTGCGGTTTTTACATTGTTGAAATTTGCCATTTGATATTGTAATACATTCTTAAATAAATGTGGTTATATGTCCTTTTAATGTTTATTTCTCACTTTATGTTTTTTGCTACTGACTTATTACTTGACATTTATTTTAGATTTGTTTTAGACTATGGAAATGATGTTAAACAAAAAAGCAAATTTGAGTGATTTTCTTATTCAAGTTCAGAATGAGTCATAAAGCAGCGAAGACAACTTGCAACATCAACAAAGCATTTAACCCACAAACTGCTAACAAACATATAGTGCAGTGGCGGTTCAAGAAGTTTTGCAAAGGAGACAAGAGTCTTGAAGATGAGGAACACTGTAGTGGCCAGCCATCAGAAGTTGGCAACGACCAGTTGAGAGCAGTCATCAAAGCTGATCCTCCTATAACTACACGAGAAGTTGCTGAAGAACTAAACATTGACCATTCCATAGTCATTTGGCATTTGAAGTTAATTGGAAAGGTAAAAAAGATCAACAAGTGGATGTCTCATGAGTTGACTGAAAGTCAAAAAATCATTGTTTCTAAGTGTCATCTTCTCTTATTCTATGCAATAACAATGAACCTTTTCTCGATCGGATTGTGATGTGTGATGAAAAGTGGATTTTATATGACAACTGGTGATAACCAGCTCAGTGGATGAACCGAGAAAAAGCTCTAAACACTTCCCAAAGTCAAAACTTGCACCAAAAAAAAGGTCATGGTCACTGTTTGGTGGTCTGCTGTCAGTCTGATCCACTACAGCTTTCTGAATCTTTTCTGAAATCATTACATCTGAGAAATATGCTCAGCAAATCAATGAGATGCACTGAAAACTGCAATGCCTGCAACTAGCATTGATCAACAGAAAGTGCCCAATTCTTCTCCACAACAGCTCCCAACTGCATGTCGCACAACCAATACTTCAAATACTTTAAACGAATTGGGCTATGAAGTTTTGCCTCATCCGCCATATGCACTTGGTCTCTCGCCAACCAACTGCTACTTCTTCAAGCATCTCTACAATTTTTTGCAGGGAAAACACTTCCACATCCAGCAGGATGCAGAAAATACTTTCCAAGAGTTCATCGAATCCTAAAGCATGGATTTTTACACTACAGGAATAAACAAGCTTATTTATTCTTGGCAGAAATGTGTTGATTGTAATGGTTTCTATTTTGATAAATAAAGATGTGTTTGAGCCTAGTTATAATGATTTAAAATTCAGTCTAAAGCCGCAATTACTTTTGCACCAGCCTTTGTAGCCTTGCGTTGGTATCTATGCATTTGAAGGAGCAACACCTCTTCCAGTTCTTACAGATTGAGTTAGGCAGGTAAAGACCTTCTCCTATTTGTTTCACAGGCTCCAGGATCCTCCAGGATCACAGTCAAGTGGGATTACAGTCAGGTCATGTGACTGCTGCTGGGTTCACAGTGGGGTTCACTGTTGGTGGACCTGTTATTAGGGACTCAAGCAGGTGGAGAATTCTGTCTGGTTCCTGGATGGATGAGACTGCCTCTATGACCTTGATAAGTAGGGTTGCAACTGTAACAATGATCTATCTGAGTATGCTGTAGGCCTGTTACCAAGTGCATGAATAGATGTAGCTGCTGGCTAGGTCCTCAGAAGGGCTCCTATCAGGTCATTGGATGTGTGTCCCTGGATGGGCAGGACTGACCCCAGATGGTACCTGAGCAGTGCTGGAACTGAGTCAATGTCTACAGCTGGGGCTGATGTCTGCAAGCTTGCCTCCAGAAGCATAGATGAATATGTCTCCTGGTGGATCCCTGAGTGAGTTATATTGCTCCTGAGCTACATCTGGGAGGGGCTGAAGCCAGGTTAAAAGACTGCTTCAGGATTTACAGACAGATCAAAACTGGCAGGCCTGCCTTCAGGGGCACAGATAGTTGCATATCCCACCAGGTTCCTGGGTTGGCAGGATTACTCCTTGACCAAGGCTAAGAGGGGCTGGAGCCAGGTTACAGGGCTGCTTCAGTATCCATGGTCAGCCCAACTTCAGCAGGTCTGCCTCTGGGGACACAATAGGTGTGTCTCTCAGTAGGTTACTGGGAAGACAAGACTGCTCCCAGAATGCATCTGGGAGGAGCAAGAGTCAGGTCACAGGCCAATACAAGGGCCACAGTCAGGACCAAGGTCAACAGGCTTCTTATCTGAGGCATGGGTAAGTATAATTGCTTTTGGATTCCTTGGTGGATGGTGTTGGTGGCACGACCAAAACCAAACAGTGCTGTAGCTGAGTCTATGTGGGGTCAGATCTACCTCCATAGTCCATAGCCAGGACTATGGTCAGCCAGTCAGCCCACCCAGGTATGGGCCTGCCCTATCACAACAGCCCTATTTGGTTTTCATCAAGGTTTTACAAGTCCCAACTTGGATCCAAAGCTCTCACATAGGCATTTTTTCCATGGATGACTGCTAAATTATTTTTGCCTTGGGAGGATACAAGTGGGGAGCCTCCTATTCCACTGCTGATGCCACGCTCCATCAAGGAACTAACATTTGGTTTCACTGATTTTCTCTATTGTTTTCGTTTTCTCTGTTTTATCAATTTCACTATTATTTCTTCTGCTGCTTGCTTTGGGTTTTAATTGCTCTTTTTCCCCCCAATGTCTTGAAGTAGACAGGCAAGTTATTGATTGGAGATTTTTTTTTAAATATAGGCATTTGCTGGGCTCGGTGGCTCAGCCTGTAATCCCGCGCCTTTGGGAGACTGAGGTAAGTGGATTGCCTGAGCCCGCGGGTTCGAGATCTGCCTGGGCAGGCGAGACCTCATCTCTACAATTAAAAAAAAAAAAAAATTAGCCGTGTGTGGTAGTTCCAGCTACTTGGAAAGCTGAGGCGGAAGGATCGCCGGAGCCCAGCAGGTAGAGGCTGCGGAGGCCGGGAGCGGCCACTGCACTCCAGTCTGGGAGACAGAATGAGACTCCAAAACCAAAAAACTATATCTATATCTATATCTGTATATAGGCATTTATAGCTATACGTTTTCCTCTAAACACTGATTTAGCTGCATCCCGTAAGTTTTGGTATGTTTTTGTGTAGCCCTTTCACAGGCAATTGTTGCTGGTCTTTTTTTTTTTTTTTTCCTCCTGTGTATTGGTTATACTTTTCTGTTTCCTTTCTCCTAATTTTTTGTTGAAAATTGAAAATTGTAGGTTTATATTGTAGCAACTCTCAACACTGATTCTCCTTCACTCTCCAAGGCTTGTCTTTATTGTTGTTTGCTACTCATTAGTTTAGCAACTTGGCTGGACTATTTTAGTGGAGTCTATTTTTCCCACAGTGTGAAGCCTCTTATATTGCTCCTCAGAGGGTATATAGCCTTGGGCACACACAGTCACCCTGGAATGATAAAGGTTTTAACAGAATTGTCTTTGACAGTCTCTCTTTCCCTAATTTCTGTTAAGCCTTCTGCCTCTGCTGGCTTTATACTCAGATGGTAGGTTCCTTTGTTGCTGGGTTATTGCTCTATTATTTTCCACAATGCCCTGGGACACAAACTACTCCACAGTCTAACTTGGCTTATTTGCAGGAGTGTTTTACAGACAAGACTTTATGGTTTGTTCTGACTCTGGGAGAGCTCTTTTTAGCTGCCTCTTTCCCTGATTCTCTCTGGTAAACTAACTGGCTTGCAGTTTGGTTTGTTGCTCTAAAGAGCTACCAGTCTTCTTTTAATTGCTTACTATAAAAATCTCCGGCTGGCACAGTGGCTCATATCTGCAAATCCAGCACTTTGGAAAGCTGAGGTGGGAGGACTTCTTGAGCCGAGAAATTCGAGACCAGCCTAGGCAACAGCAAGACCTCGACTCTAAAAAAAAAAAAAACAGGAAAAAAACCTCTAAAAAATTAGCTGGGTGTAGTGGTGCGTGCCTGCACTCCCAGCTATTTGGGAGGCTGAGGAGGAAGGATCACCTGACTCCAGGGGGTCGAGGTTGTGGTGAGACATGACAGTACCACTAAACTCTATCCTGGGCAGCAGACACCTCAACTAAAAAAAATCTCCAATGTTTTTGAGAGCATCCTTAGGCTTAAGCTTCCTCACATTCTGTTTCAAAAAAAAAAAAAGTTCCTTTGAAGAGCACTTGGGAGCTCTATGTTTTTACAGAATGCCTCTCCCCATAGGCAAAATTTCTGAGCCCCTTCTCTAGATCTGGAAATGAGAATAGTGGCCTGGAGTGACACTCTTGCTTTTTGAATTAGGATACTGGGCAGTAATGGCAGCCTATGGTCTTCTCAACTTGCATCTTCCTGAATGGATTCTCTACTATGTGAGCAAGCTAGGGCAAGAGTGACCAGAACCCCAATATGCTTGGCCTGCCATGCTTGTGGTAGAGTCTGCACTATGAATGGGGGCTAAATGGAGGAAGGGAGTTCTGATGTCTTGGTTATACTTGCCAGGAATTCAGTCTCTGCAACTCAAAGCAGAGAGTTGAGTGTAAGCGGTTGAGAAATGCTGGTAGTCTGCTCTTCATAGTGAGATACCGTAGCAGTTAACTGGAAACTGAGAAGAGAGGCAGCTATTTTTATGGCTATACTCACCCAGAGTAGAGTTTCCATCATACTGAGCTAGGAGCAGTAAGAGCACCATGGACTCTTGCTCTTCTAACCAAGATTTAGTAGTTTCTTGAATACATGTTTCTTTACTTGCTTAGTACAATTTTCAGAGACTTTAAAAAGTTGTTTATAAAATAATTTTTAGTAGTTGTAGATGTTTCACTGGTAAGCAGGTCCATGGTGTTGCTCACACTGCCATTCTGGCAGTGAAAACCTGTTTTATCTTTAACACTTTAGATAGGAGGTCAGCAAACTTTTTCTGTTTAAGGTCAGATAGCAAACATTTTTGGCTTTGTATATAATGTCTTTCACAGGTTTTCAGCTCTGCCATTGTAGCACAAAAGTAGCTACAGACAATATACAAACGAATGGGCACAACTGTACTCCAATAACATTTTATTTATTAAAACAGATGATGGACTAGATTTGGTCCACAGGTCAAAGATTGTCAGAGTCTGCTTTAGATCATGAGCACATAATGTAGGTGAAATGTTGGTTATAACAGCATAATTATTGATTTTACTCAAAGAAAACAAAACATTGACCAAGTGCCTTGTCAATGGACAGTAGTATTTTTCAAAAGATATTTTTTTTCTGAGCAATAGGTCTCAACAGTGGACTTAAAATATTCAGTAAACCATGCTGTAAAGAGATGTGCTATCACCCAATCTTTGTTGTTTTGTTTATAGAGCAGAGTAGATGTAGCATAATTCTTATGAATAATTCTAAAATTTTTGGAATGGCAAATGGAACTTCAACTTAGAGTCACCAGCTGTATTAGTCCCTAACAAGAGTGTCAGCCTATTCTTAAAAGCTTTGAAGTCAGTCATTGACTCCTCTTTTGCTATGAAAGTCCTTGGTGACATCTTCTTCTAATAGAAGGCTGTTCTGTCTACATTGAGAATTTGTTGTTTAGTGTTGCCATCTTCATCCATGGTCTTAGCTAGGTCTTCTGGATAACTTGCTGCAGCTTCTACATTAGCACTTGCTGCTTCACCTGGCCCTTTTATGTTATGGAGACAGCTTCTTTCCATAAACCTAATGAACTAACCTCTGTATCCTTCTGTTAGTCAAAAAAGTGACCGAGGCAGAAGTTTCAATCAGTAGAGATTTATTGAACTAACATTTGAGGGCATGCTGGGAAAAACACAAGTTACAGGAGCACTTGACTTGTGCTGTCCCAAAGAGGGTTTTGGGAACTCAGTATTAAAGAGGAAAAAACAAGCAGGAGGGGGAAAAGATGGAGGGTAGGCAGTGAGGCAAGTGGCTACATTCTTTTAAGGCTAGAGCACTTGGTACTTTACAGCTTACATAAGATAAGGTAAACATCTTAAAAGAGGGAGCAGAGGAGCAAGTCAATGATGTGTTCATCTCAGGGTAGGCAGAGGGATTATATCTGATCTTGTCCTTGTTCTATACCTGGGAAGAAAAGCTTGTAACTGACATAGTGTGAGATTTACATAAACTCAGTTTTAGGACTGGTTCATAGGGGAATATATATCCTGAAAGATTTCAATTGGTGAGGGAGTCCATCTGCGGAGGCATATGATCTTCTGTCATTGTGGGAACCTGGCTTACATATAATGCTGTAACACAGTGTTGTGGAATTACAGCTATCTATTTGGGAACAAAAAGGAAGGCAGTATTTCATAACTCAGTTTCCAAACTTAACTTTTGCCTTGGCATAGTGAATTTGGGGTTCTGAGATGTTATTTTCTTTCACATTTCTAGCTTTTTTTTCCTGCAGCTTCCTCACCTCTCTTAATCTTCGTAGCATTAAAGATAGGGCCTTGCTCTGGATTCAGCTTTGGCTTAAGGGAATGTTTAGCTGGTTTGAGCTATCTAGATCTCTAAAATTTTCTCCATATCAGCAATAAGACTGTTTTACTTTCTTATCATCTGTGTTTTCACTGCAGTAGCACTTTTAATTTCCTTCAAGAACATTTCCTTTCCATTCACAACTTGGCTAACTGGAGAAAGAGGCCCAGCTTTTGAACTCTCAGCTTTTGCCATGCTTTCCTCACTAAGTTTATCATTTCTAGCATTTGATTTAAAGAGATATGCAACTCTTTCTTTCACTTGAACACTTAGAGGCTATTGTAGGATTATTAGTTGGCCTAATTTCAATAATGTTATGTCTCAGGAAATAGGGAGGACGGGAAGAACATCAGGGGAATGGCTGGTTAGTGGAACAGTCAGAAACACATTTATTGTTTAAGGTCACCATCTTATATGGGTACAATTCTTGGCTCCCCAAAACAATTACAACAGTAACATCAAAGATCACTGATCACAAAAACAACAGTAACATCAAAGATCACTGATCACAGATTGCCATAACAGATACAAAAATGAAAACGTCTGAAATATTGTGAGAATTACCAAAATGTGACACAGAGACACAAGGTAAGTATATGCTATTGGAAAAATGGCTCTGATAGACTTGATCAACACAGGGGTGCCACAAAATTTTAGTCTGTTAAAAAAAAAAAAATCACAGCATCTGTGAAGTGCAATAAAGTGAAGCACAATAAAATGAGGTATGCTTGTGTGCCAAAATGATCAAATTGTAAACTTTATTTTTTCTTTTTAATTTGCCAGTAAATTTTAATTAAATTTTTAAAATTTAACTTTTAGTAAATTTTAATTATCAGATAAAATTGTACGTACTTATCATGTACCACATGATGTTTTAAAGTTTATATACATTGTAAAATGATTAAATCTAGCTAACTAAAAAATGCTTTACCTCACAGTTATCATTTTTGTGATGAGAACAATTAACATCCATTCTCTTTGTAGTGTCATAAATTGTAAACTTTAAATATTTGTAGTTTATTGTACGTCAATTATACAAGTGTTGTAATAGAGGTAAACAAAGGATATTGTGAAAGTACTTAAGTAGTAGCTTCTCAGCCTCAGGTGGAAAGGGGTCAGAGAAGAAGACCCAGACCCAGAAGTGACACTTGATTTGTCTTTAAAGTAGGAGTTTGCAAAACAAACAGTCCTATTAAAAAGTGGGCAAAAGATATGAATAGGCACTTCTCAAAAGAAGACATATGGGCAGCCAACAGACACATGAAAAAGTGCTCAGCCTCTCTAATCATCAAAGGAATGCAAATCAAAACCACACTGAGATACCACCTGACCCCAGGAAGAATGGCCATCATTAATAAAACAACAAAAGATGCAGGCGAGGATGTGGAGAAAAGGGAATACTTCTACACTGCTGGTGGAAATGCAAACTAGTTCAACCTCTATGGAAAACAGTGTGATGATTTCTAAAACAACTAGAAATAGACCTTCCATATAACCCAGCAATCCCCTGGAGGAACTCAGTCCCGGAGGAGCTCAAATCATTCTATACACAAGTTTATTGCAGCACTATTCACAATAGCAAAAACCTGGAACCAACCATGCTGCCCTTAAAACTGGACTGGATTAAAAAAAAATGTGGTATATATACACAATGGAATATTATGCAGCCATAAAGAAGGACAAACATATGGACTTGGCAGCAACTTAGATGGATTTAGGGTCTATAACAATCCAGTGATCTATCATAGAAACAAAAAACTGAGTACCACATGTTTTCACTCATAAATGGAACCTGAACATTAACCATACTATAAGAAAGGGATTGGCAGTAGTGGGCGACAGCTGGGGGGAGGGTGCGTGGCACACAATACCAGCTCAGGCAATCCACTCACCTAGACCTCCCAAAGTGCTGGGATTATAGACTGAGCCACTGAGCCTGGCCTTTTTTAATTTTTTTGAGTTGGAGTCTCACTGTCACTCAGGCTGGAGTGCAGTGGCACACTCATGGCCACTGCAGCCTCGACCTTGCTGGTTCAGGTGATCCTTCCACCTCAGCCTTCCAAGCAGCTGGAATGGCAGGCACATGCCACCATGCCTGGCTAATTTTTTGATTTATTATGAGATGATGTCTCACCAAGTTGCCCAGGCTGAACACAAACCCATGGGCTCAGGCAGTCCTCTCACCTCAGCCTCCCAAAGTGCTGGGATTATTAGGCATGAGTCACTGTGCCTGGCCACTTTTAATATTTTTAATGGATGACTGTTGACTTTATTTATCTTTCTTGACCTTTCAGTAGCATCAGACATTCATTTTCTATTTCATCACTTGGCTGTAAATGACACAAAATTCTTAAATAATCTATAGGAAATGATAGTAATTTATGGTTAAGGGGAGTCCTCTGGAGTCTGAAATTTCAAAGCTTAGTGTTTACTGAAATTGTACTCCATAATCAAAATTAATACAATATAATTAAAATTAATACAATGACAACCAATAGGAAAACAAAGGTCTTATTTATAACAACATAGATAACGTATAGAATAAATTCCATATGAAACATGAAATGTGTGTAGTATAATACCACATAAAATAGGTAGGACTTGTGTGGTACTTAGTATGCACCAGAGACTGTTTTGAGCACTTAATCTTCACAATAACAATAGTAGACACTATTATTATCTCCTCTTATATTACAGGAGGGGAAAAGGAAGCCACAATGTAAAGGAACAGGTCATATAGTTTGTAAATGGAAAAGGTGGGTTTGGAACCCAGGCAGTCTGATTCAAGCACATGTACCCTAAAGCACGATGCCTTACTAAAGTATGCAAAAACATCTACACAGAAAATTGTAAAAACTACGGAGAGAAATGAGAAAAAAAATGTGAGTAAATGGGAACCATATCAGGTTCTCTGATTTTTGAAAACTCTATGTTAAAACATGCTAATGCTCCAAATTAATCTATAACTTCTATTACATCTCAATCAGAACCCCAGTTTTTTTTTTTAAAAGTGGGATCTTTACAAAATATTTCTTATGTCTATTTTTAAGAGAAACCTTAGATAGTAGCCAGGGCTTTTTAAAGTGAATGAAATTGCCACATAAGAAATTAAAACTGTAGTAATCAAAACAGTAGTATCAGCTTAGGAGTAAAGCACCAAAAGAAAAAATTAAAAATCTAGCATCTAGCACATGGATATATATGATAATTGTAATTTAAAATAAAAGGGAAATCAACAAATAGTGTTGGGATAATTCACAAAACTATGTAAGGACAATATTAAATTAAAAACATATTTCATGCCACACACACACAATTCTAGAGGTTCTAAATGTAAAGCATGACATGACAAAAACAGAAAAAAAATTATTTGAATATTTATACAGTCTTTGGGATGGAGAAGACTTTTCTAAACATGACCCTAAAAGCAGAAACAGTAAGAAAGAGAATGATAAATTTGGCTACATAAAAATGAAAACAATTATTCCCTCAATTATCTTACTAGCTACTGATTTTAAATAACATTTAAAAACTTGTTTGTTAAAGGTGTGTGGCACTGGTGTTCTTAAGTGGATAACACAGACCTCAACATAATGTTGCCTAAGATATTTTATCAGAATGGGAGGATTGTTTACCTTCTGCCTAAACCAACCAGAAATACTATAAGTGAGAATGAGTCATATCCTAGAATACTCTTATTTTTGGTGACCAACAAATCTCTCATGACTTTCAACCTGGAAGAAAATGTTCTTAACAGACACTCATTCATTCAATACCTATTCTATAATTACTGAGATCAGGGTATAGAGATACGATATATAAGGGAGACAAAACAGTGAAGTTATAGGTGGTATAGTAGAAAGAGACCTCAACTGGAGAGAGAACTCTCAGGTTGAAGCTTGGGTCATTTTGGAACATTTATGCCCTTGGGCAAGTCACTTAAACTCTCTAAGCCTCAGTTTCATTATCTGTCAGTAAAGTAGTATAATGCCTTGGAGAGTTGTTATGAAGATTAGAACCAACCAACTAAACAAACATTTATTGAGTTCCTACTCTTTGCCAGGTTCTTAAAATATATGAGTGTTTGTAAAATGCTACATGAAGGCATTACTACCACATAACAAATTCCATGCTCTAAAGGAAGTAAGAGTAGAGAAAGGGCAAAAAAGTACACCTACAATTAAAGATGATAAAATTTGAAAGTGGGGAAAGTTCTATTAAAAAAAAAAAGACCAGATCAGGTAATTTAGCTAGGAAGCTTAACTGGACTTTGAAAGATGAGTTGATAATTGGACCTATAGAGATGTGTGTGAAGAATAATATAGACAGAATATATGTACTATGGTTTGAATATTTGTCCCCTCTAAAACTCACATGGAAATTTAATCATGAGTTGGGACCTTTAAGGAATGATTGTGTCATGAGGGCTCTGCCTTCATTGATGGATTAATCCATTTATGGATTAACTAATTAATAGGTTAATGGGTTATCATAGGAGTGGAACTGATGGCTATAAAAAGAGGAAGATAGACCTGGTTTAGCCTTCTCAGCACCCTTGCCATGTGATGCCCTGTACCACCTGGGGACTCTGCACAGTGTCCTCACCAGAGAAGGATCTCACCAGATGTAGTTTCTCAACCTTGGACTTTTCACCCTCAACAGTGTAAGAAATTCTTTTTTAAAATAAATTCCTCAGTTTTAGTTACTTGGTTATCAACAACTGAAAATGAACTAAGCATGATATAAGCAGTAGCAAATAGAAGAAAAGTAAGCAAAGAGAGTATGGGAGAACAACAGTAATTTTTTGTTGTTGTTGTTGTTGTTGAGACAGGGTTTCACTCTATTGCCCAGGTTGGAGTGCAGTGACATGATCATGGCTCACTGCAGCCTTGAACTCCTGGGCTCAAGCAATCTTCCTGTCTCAGGCTCCCGAGTAGCTGGGACAGCAGAGACTACAGGCACACACCACCATGCCTGGCTCATTTTTCTTATTTTTGTAGAGACAGGGTCTTGCTTTGTTGCCCAGGCTGGTCTTGAACTACTGGCCTCAAGCAATCATCTACTTTGGCCTCCCAACGTATTGCAATTGTAGGTATGAGTCATCATGCCCAGCTGTGGAGAACAACAGAAATTTAATAAGAATGTGGGATGAATGAAGGTTAGCAGTAGTTGGAAAAGGGTTGGCGCCAGATCATAAAGAGTCTGAAGGCCAAGTTAAGGAGTTTCAAATTGATTCCTTCAGAAATAAAGAATTATATGAAATATGTAGACTTTGGCATTAGTCTGATTTGGGTTTGAATCCTGGCTCCTTATTAACTAGCTATATAGTTTTGAGCAAGTCACTGGATCTCTGTAAACCTCAGTTTCCTCTTCTGCACAATAGAGATATTTATACTAACTTAAGTACAAACCTTAGTTTCTTGAAAACAGGGATGCTTGACATATCATAGTCATTACGTTTAGGCACTGGTTAACTACTGAAGGATTTTGATTAGAGCAGTGAACATAATCTAAATTCTACAGCACTGTGTAGAGTAAATTAGAGACTGAGAGAATAGCTAGGAGAAAATTATAGTAGTCTAAGTAAGAGATAGAGGAGTCCTAAGTATACAGAAAAGCTAAAAAGTAGAAGGATCAAAATAAGAGTTTTAGAAAATATTTTAGGATAAAATATAATGAAGCACTTTTTAGATACACCAAGAAAAGCCATTACAGGGGAGAGAATGAAGATGAACATAAAAAGAAAAGAAAACAAAACCAAACCTATAAACTAAACTCTGGGTAAGGTAAGTGGGGATGATATAAAGAATCCAAAGGGAACAGTAGTACACTTTGCCTGATTTCTTATGTTTTTATCCTGTGATACAGAATGCATTTTTGGGATTTGGGGAATGAGGTACAGCATAAAGATTGAAGGTAATATCTTGGAAAGAAAGAGGAATATTTATCCACAGAAAGAAGAGAGTAAGAAAATGCCAAATGAGGTTCCATAGACATTTTGAGATGAAAAGAAAAAAGTGAAGAAACACAGCTTCCCATTCAAGTAGAATGTAAGGTCACCTGCAGGGAATGGAGTAGCTTTCATATATATGGCTAGAAGAGTGTGGAGATTATAATATTAGTTTAGTCTAGATTAGGATTTCTTAACCTTGGCACTACTGATGTTTTGGAACAAATAATTCCTTTTTAGGGAGCATATGGAAGGCAGGCTGACTTGTTCACTGTAGGATATTTAACAAAATTCTTGGCCTCTGCCTATTAGATGTTACTAATATCTTTTCTGCCAGTTTTGGCCACCAAAAATGTCTGTAGATATGCCCAAATATTGAGGGAAAAAAATCACCTTCAACTGAGAACCACTGGTCCAGGTGTTGTTAGACTATAACAAGGGGCTACTAAGAAATAAAGATATAGGTCCCATCTCTCATTTAGTCTTTGCAGAATTTGCTTTTGCAGACTTGGCCATGAATTCATTGCCTAGGTTGATATTCAGGAGGCTGTTCCCTAGGTTTTCTTCTAAGATTCTTATATTTTGAAGTTTCACATTTAATCCCATGATCCATTTTGAGTTAATTGTTGTGTATGGTGATAGGTAGGAGTCCAAATTCATTCTCCTGTATATGGTTAGACAGTTTTCCAAGAACCATTTGCTAAATAGGGATTCCTTCCCCTATTGTTGTTGTCAGCTTTGTCAAAGATGAGTTGGTTGAAGGTCTATGGTTGTATGTCTGGGATCTCTACCCTGTTCCATTGGTCTATATGTCTATATTTGTACTAGCACAAAACTCCGCTGTTTTGGTTACTGTAGCCTTTAGTAAAGTTTGAAGATTAGGAATGTGATGCCACCAGCTTTGTTCCTTTTGATGAGGATTGCTTTAACTATTTGGGTTCTTTCTTGCTTCCATATGAATTTAAGTGTAATCTTTTCTAGGTCTGTGAAAAAATGTTGCTGGTAGCTTGATAAGGATTGTGTTGAATCTGCAGATTGCTTTGAGTAGTATGGACATATTAATGATATTGATTCTTCCATCCATAAGCATGGGATGTTTTTCCATCTGTTAGTGTTGTCTCTGATTTCTTCGAGCAGTGTTTTGGAATTCTCATTGTAAGACTCTTCCACTTCTTTGTATTTTATTTCTGTGTGTGTCTACTGTGAATGAGATTATTTTATTTGCTTTTGAATCTGCTTGTTGTTGGTGTACAGAAATGCAACTGATTTTTTGCACATTGATTTTGTAGCCCAAGACTTTACTGAAGTTGTTCATCAGGGCTAGGAGTTTGTTTTTTCCAGAAACTGTAGGGTTTTCTAGGCATATAATTATATTATCTGCAAAGAGAGATAATTTAACTTCCTCCTTTCCTATTTGAATACCTCTAATTCCTTTCTCCTGGCTGTTTGCTAAAGCTTCTGCACAGCAAAAGAAACCATAAAGAGAGTAAAGAGTCAACCCACAGAATGGAAAAAAGTATTTGCAAATTATGTATCCAATAAAGACCTAATATCCAGAATCTATAAGGAACTCAAACAAATTGACAGGGAAAAAAACAAAGAATCCCATTAAAGTGGACAAAGAAGATGAACAGACACTTCTCAAAAGAAGACATACAAACAGCCAACAACCATAAAAAAATGCTCAGCATCACAAATCATCAGAGAAATGCAAATCAAAACTACAATGAGACACCATCTCACACTGGTCAGGATGGTTATTATTAAAAGGTCAAAAACAATAGGTGTTGGCAAGGCTGCAGAGAAAAAGGAACACTTGTACATTGTTGGTGGAAATGTGAGTTCAATCTTTTTGGAAAGCAGCTTGGAGATTTCTCAAAGAATTAAACAGAGCTACCGTTTGACCCAGCAATCCCACTTCTGGAAACATACCCAAAGGAACACAAATGGTTCTATAAAAGAGACCTCATCTCAATAAATAAAAAGAATTAGTAGGCATGGTGGCATGCACCTGTAGTTCCAGCTACTTGGAAGGTGAGGTGGAAGGACCCCATAAGACCAGCAGTTTGAAGCTGTGGTAGCCATGAAAATGCCATTGCACACTAGCCTGGGCAACAGAGTGAGACTCCAACTGAAAAAAGAAAAAAAAAGACATCTGCCCTTGTATGTTTACTGCAGCACTATTCACAATAGCAAAAACATGGAACCAACCAGATGGCACTGAAGGTGGACTGGATAAAGAAAATGTGGCACATATATACTATATACTATGTAATACTACATAGTCATAAAGAACAAAATCGTATCCTTTGCAGCAACGTGGATGCAGCTGGAGACCATTATGCTAAGTGAATTAGCACAGAAACAGAAACTGACTACCGCATGTTCTCATTCATAAGTGGGTGCTAAGCATTGGGCACACATGGGCACAAGGACAGAACAGAAGACACTGAGCACTGCTAAAGGAGGAAGGGAGGCAGTAAGGGGGTATAAGAAATACAAAAACAGCCGAGCTTGGTGGCTCAGCCTGTAATCCCACACTGTGGGAGGCTGAGGTGAGTGAACTGCCTGAACCCACGGGTTCAAGACCTGCCTGGGCAACTTGGCGAGACTTCATCTCTAAAATAAATCAAAAAATTAGCTGGGCGTGGTAGCGCGCGCCTGTAGTTCCAGCTACTTGGAAGGCTGAGGCGGAAGGATCGCCGGAGCCCAGCAGGTCGAGGCTGCAGTCACTGCACTGCAGTCTGGGTGACAGAGTGAGACTCCAACTAAAAAAAAAAAAAAAAAAAAGAAAGAAATGCAAAAACATCCACTGGGTACCATGCCCATTACTGGGCATAAGGAGAAGGCCTATTAGAAGTCCAAACCTCATCTTCACACAATGTACTTATGTAACAAATCCTTACACATACCCCAGGATTCTAAAATTTTAAAAAAGAAAGAAAAATATAGACAGTGACTTGTCTGAGACTGTGTTTCACACCTAAAACATTGCTGGCACATACTGATACACTCTCTCTCCACTGAATGAGTGGAAATAACAATTGACAATTGGCATTGAAGGCCTGGCTAAAGTTGCATATCATATATTTGTAGTATAACCATAGAGCCTGACTTTGTGGTTTTGTTAATTTTTCCCAAATGATAGGGAGTCCAGGCACAGAACAGGTAAAAGAAACCAGTAAGCTAGAAAACAAAGGAGAAGGTTTATCTAAAGAAGATGGATCCGAGCCAGGCTCGGTGGCTGTCTGTAATCCCGCACTTTGGGAGGCTGAGGTGAGTGGATTGCCTGAGCCCGCGGGTTTGAGACCCGCCTGGGCAACTTGGCGAGACCTCATCTCTACAATAAATCAAAAAATCAGCCGGGCATGGTAGCACGTGCCTGTAATTCCGGCTACTCGGAAGGCTGAGGTGGAAGGATCGCAGGAGCCCAGTGGGTCGAGGCTGCAGTGGCCAGGAGCGGCCACTGTACTCCAGTCTGGGTGACAGAGTGAGACTCCAACTGAAAAAAAAAGGTAGATAGGGCTTGGTGGTCAATAGTATTAGATGTCATTCTTTCTAGCTATTTTTCTTGTAAAAGACAATACAAGTTGCCTAACCTCTTATTAAGTTTATACATACTGAGCATAGAGGTCCTCAAAAATTATTTGTTAATTTATATTCTGAGGTACAAGACTGAGTCTAAATTAAAAATATGAAATGATGAGAATTGCTGTTTTACAAAATCTTTTGACTTTTGGGAAAGGCCTACCCTCAGCTTTTCCTAAAATTATTTTTCTTGTATATAGAATTATTATTAATGTAACAGCCTTCTTCCTAAATTTAGTCCAATGCTCTATGTCCTCCATTTTTTAGTATAAGGCATAAAAGCAATCAAAGATACTTCAAACAACATAAAGACTTATTTTGGAGAGAAAAAGAGAAATAATTTTCTCACATTTTAAAAGGAAGGTGTTAGCTTTTCTAAGAGACATTTGCTATAACTTATTCTAGTTTGAACTTGCAAGTTTAGACCTTTGGATGTTATTTATTTTGCAAGTTGCTTTATTTTCCACTAAGTGCATAATGGTGCTATGCCATGATTTTTGTGGCCCAAACAGCTAGATTTTCCCATAGATGTGGTTAATCTGGTGCAATATAAAAATGAATTCTAATGAATTATTCTTTAGCATCTCTACAACTTATTATTTCCTTTTTTATACTCCCATAATCTTATGACATTAATTTCCTCAGGGAATAATAGTTATTTATGTAAATGTCTTATTTTCCCTAGAACATTAAAAGAATAGAATCCATTTCCTCTCTTCAACTAGCACAGTTCCTTGCACATAATATGTAATTGAAAATGATTTATGACTCAGGCGACATGGTACGTGCCTACAGTCCCAGCCACTCAGGAGGTTCAGGCAGGAAGACTGCTTGAGGTCAGGAGTCTGAGGCTGCAGTGCACAATATTATGCCTGTGACCAGCCATTGCCCTTCTACCTGGGCAACATAGCAAGACTGTCTCTAAATAGTAATTTATGGATAAATCGATGAATGAACAACTACATCTCACAGGGTAGAAGTCAAAAGGTCTGAGTTCTAGATCTGCTTGTGTAATTTTGGGTAAATTACTTAACTTAAAGGACCACGAGATGTAAGAGGTTTAAGGGAAACCTCTCAAGGAAATGTTAAAATATAGTTAGCCCTTCCTTTTACACAAGGAAACGGTGACCCAATTATCACTGAGTTACAGAGTCAAGTCTAAGCACAGATAAAGTTTTTTATCCTGGCCAGAATTTTAGCTTACTTTTCAATGTGTGTAAAAGATCCAATAAGCAGGTGAGAGATAAAATAGCTGATAATCCAGAAAAATGTGGAGGAGTTGAACATGTGTGACAGAAAAGTAATCATTTATAGAGATAAAAGTTGCTAAAGTAAGCTATAGTAATATTTGTCTCCTTGTATTTGAAAAAAATATAACCTACAGAAATATGAAATGTTACACTTATTTTATATATTTCCAAAACTGTCTTTATATGCTGATGCTACCACAGTTCTTTTCTAGCAGTAATTATTGGTTTAGATAGATTGAACATGTTGTGCTAAAATGTTTGCTCTCAATCTCTTGACGCAAAGAAGTTCCTTAGTGATGATCAAAAGATAGTATGTGAGGCTACGCCTGTAAATTAGCAGTCAGAAGACAATAAGATACTTATGCAATACATTGATGCAATATTATTTTCATTCCATATATCCAGATTTTCTGCATGATCTGGTTTGAGCTAATTTGCAATTCTGTCTCAGACTGATTATCTGCTATATTCATACCATGTTCACTTTGGTGTGTGCACATGTGTGTATTATTTCATGCACATTAGTTCTGCAAAAACACCAAAAACCTACATTTAGTAGAAAATGCAAAGAATGTGATAATTGGCTGGGCTCAGTGGCTTAGTCTGTAATCCCAGCCCTTCAGGAGGCCTAGGCAAGTAGATTGCCGAAGCCTGCAGGTTTGAGACCAGCCCGGACAACTTGGCGGGACCTCGTCTCTACAATTAAAAAAAAAAAATTAGCCTGGTGTGGTAGTGTCACCTGTAGTACCAGCTACTTGGAGGGCTGAGGCAGAAGGATCGCTGGAGCTGAGCAGGTCGACGCTGGGGTGGCCATGTGGCCGTGCGTGTGCCATGGAGTGAGACTCCAACTCAAAAAAATAAAATAAAATAATGTGATAATTATTATTTGAAAATGACCTAGTGCCAGATTTTAAGAAATGAGTTCAATTAAATATTGATCTCAGTGCTTACTCTGGAACTGGCATTCTGCTAATCACAAAAAGATAAAGTACATAAAGAAAATTAAGACATAGTCCATGGCTCATGATCTCAAGAAGATTACAGTCATGAGAAAGGCAGACATGAACAAAACAATTATAATGCAAAGCATAAAAGCTGCCCGAAGTGGAATATTGACAAACATTGTAGAAATGACAAAAGGTCACAACTAATTCTCACCAAGAGTATCAGAAAACAATTGAACTGAAACTTATAGAAAAAATAGGGGTTCAACGTATGATCAGAGTACAAAATAAAGTAGCAGGAACAAAGGGAAAAATCTGAAAGATGTTCAGAAAATGGTCAGTGGTTCAGGGTTCCACAGTAAATGAGGTTGAGTGGTTAGTTGTTCCATGCTAAAAACTTTATGCTACAGGTGCCAGAGAGCTGAAAGAATTTGAGCAGGGTAGTGACAGTCTCAGTTAGTTGTTTTAGAAATATCAACCTGGCAGAAGTGTTTAAAATTGCCTGAAGAAATAAAAAATAAGCGCAACTTCAGACAAGGATTGTGAGCTTTATAAAGGCAAGGATTTGTTTTCCTTATTTTTTTGCATTGTCAGTGCTCAGTCTTATGCCTGGCACACAGTATGTTCTCAACAAACATTAAACATTATTACTATTGTCTCAACAGCATGGCATGTGACTACAACAATAAAGTTCAGTATTATTGCAAGAGATTTCTACAAATGTATGGAATTGGTCTGGATAGTAGAGGTTTAGTTCCCTGCCTTCCATTAGGGCTCCTCAGCTTAGTTTATATTCAAGTGTGTGTCTAAACTTGTTTTATTTCCATTTAGATAGAACATAATGGTACAAATAAGGATGAATTAAAATTTACAGGGAAAAGTAATTGTTCTAAGATTCTCTTCATATGTAAAATTTTAGAAATAATAATACAGAAGCATTATCTACTGAGAAAAGAAAAAAAACACAGATGAGTTGGATACGGTAACATTCCCTGTAGACAGATAAAGAAAATTACCTTTAGAAATTTACAAGGATAAACAAGGAGAAAATGTTTGAAAAACATGACAAGCAAATATTCCTTTTAGTGAGTGTATGGCCTAGTTAAGGGCTTGGGGTCTGAAGTCAGACAGTTTGAGTTTACAAGTTTGTCTCACACTTTATAGTTAATCTTGGACAAGAAACTTAAGCTTTCAATGCCTTGGTTTTCTCCTCTATAAACTGGAGATTGTAATTTGTAAATTTATGTAGTTCATCCATTGTTGCAAACTGTTTAGAATAGTGGTTGGCTTATAGTAAGTACTAAACAAAATTTAGCAGTTTTACTATTATCCTTAATGTGGAGAAAGCAATATATCTGTTCTCTTCTTCTTAGATTAGTAGTAGAATCTCCAAGTTGTAGTTATGCATGACTGTCCAGAATAAACATGGCATCTTCTAGCCTTCATTGCAGCTAAGTGTGACCATGTGACCAGGGCTTAGCAAATGAGACATAAGCAAAAGAGTCATGTGGCAGCTTATGGAAAACTTCCTTAAACAACTGGGCACCTACTAGATCTCAAAATTTTAAAGTATGAAATTATTAAGGGTTGGTGAGAATGAATATATAGCAACAGGAACACTCAAACATTGCTGATGGGAGTGTAAATTGATAAAAACACATTGGAAAACAGTTTGGCATTATTCAATAACTGTGAAGATATGCATACTCAACATTCCAAAAATTTTTTCCTGAGTTTATATTCTGGAGAAGCACATGTATACTAGGATACATGTACAAGAATATTGATAGCAGCATTATTTGTAATAGCCCAAAATTGTGATAATCCAAAGGTCCATCACCAGTAGAATGAATAAATAAATTGAGGTATATTTATACAATAAAATATACTTCAGCAATGAAATAGAATTAACATACATATACAGCAACATCCATTGAATAGAAACAAGAACCAAAATAACACAAACAAGGTTCAAAAACAAGCAAACTATGTCATTCAGAAGTACGTACTTGGTGAAACACTTTAAAGAAAAGCAAGGCAGTGATTACCACAAAGTCAGGATTATAGTAATCTCTAGGTCTAGAGGGAGACTTCCTCTAGGGAAAGTTGTGATTAGGAAAAGAACAGAGGGCTTCTGAAATTCTTGCAATGCTTTGTTTCTTCATTTGAATAGAAGCTCCATGGATGTTTCCTTAAAATAATTTTATGCACTTTTCTACATGAACATTTCGTGTGTGTGTGTGTGTGTGTGTGTGTGTGTGTGTGTGTGTGTGTGTGTATGTGTGTGTCTCCATCATATTTCACTATTTAAATTACAGGTATGTAAAAAGACATAGTGCCTTTGGCCTTTCCTCTTTTCCACTCCTTTCTCCATTCTGCTTCCTGAAACATAGATAGTGCCACCTGAGACTATGAGAACAAGGACTACACATAGAAGTATCAGAGTAATAAGTTGGAAGAAAAGGACCTTGTGGGACAGAGCTGCCATATCAGTCCTTAACCTTCCCCTTTGTGGGACAGAGCTACCATATCAGCCTCTTATCAGGACTTCATTTACATGAAAGGTAAATAAGCTTTATATTGTTTTGGAATTTCCTGTTATTTATATAGCCAAACCTTATTTTAACTAATATGCCTATGTATAAGATTTTCAAAAAGAAATCTACTCAATAAAAAAATTGCTTGATTTCACTATAAGAAAGGAATTGGCAGTATTTGGAAACTGCCAGGGATGGAGGGGTGGGATAGCAGTAGTGGGAAACTGCCAGAGGAGGTGGAGGCACACCTCATCAACAAGGGTACCTGTATAATGAACATTTGTATACCTAATCCTGAATTGCACCTCACATCTTCCAAATAAAAAATTTTTTAAAAATCATAATAGCCCATAGCATACAATAAGAATTCCTGAATTGTACCTCATATTTTTAAAATAAAAAGTAAAATATAAACGAATGTCATCTCAAAAAATTGCTTGATATCATATACACAAATATTTATATACATGCATACATATATACATAGGCCCATATATAATTAGGCAATTCACAGAAGAAGAAATCCAAAGGGTTCATAAATATCTAAGACATGTTTAATCTCAGAATTAATCAGAGAAATACAAATCAAAACAAGGTAATGGTGGTGCAGTACCTGGCACCTGTAATCCCGGATTTTTTGGGAGGCTGAGGAGGGAGGAGTGCTTGAGGTCAGGAGTTTGAGACCAACTTGAACAACACAGCAAGACTCTTATGTCTACCAGTTAAAAAAAGAAAGAAAGAAAATTATGGTGTGTACCTGTAGTCCCATTACCTGGGACACTGTGGCAGAAGTGCTTGAGTCCAGGAGTTTGAGGTTACAGTAAGTTATGATCATACCACCGTGCTCATAACTTGGGTGAAAAAGCAGGTCCCTGTCTCTAAAAAATAATAAAATAAAAATTAAAAAAATTAAAACAAGACAGTATTTTTCATGCATTAGACTGGCAAAAATTTCTGAAAAGCAATATATTCAGCACTGTTGAATATTCAGGAAAATGATCCCTCTTAGGCAGTGTTAATATAAATTGCTATGAATTTTTCAAAGGTAATTTGGCAATATCTATTAAATTTGAAATGCTCCTACAATTTGAGCCAGCAAGTCAAAACAAATCTATGCCATAGAAATTATTCAAAAGCATATGTTTGATCATTCTTACTGTGATATTATTTGTCAAGCTAAAAAACTGGAGCAATCTGTTAATCTATCCATAGTAGAACACTGACATAAATTATAGCACATACTCACTATGAAATATTATGCAGCCATTTGAAAAATGGGTTAGATTATACATCTTGACCTGGAAAGTTGTTCATGACATATTGTGTAGTGACGAAAGCAAGTTGCCCATTTTAATATAATCAACCAACTTTGTGTACACATATCTGCATATATTCATATGAACATGCAACGAAGTGTAAAAAGATAAAACCCAGACTGTTAATACTGGTTATCTGGGAGTAGGAATGGAGATTATTTTTCTATATATACATCTTAAGATGGTTTTACTGGTTACAGTGAACGTAAATATTATTTTTATAACAAAAAATAATTTAATTTAAAAGTGGTTTTAATAAAAGAATACACAATAATTAATGCACCTCTATGCCAGGTGAATACCTTTAAAATTGATTATTGCCAAACATTAAATCTACATAGCTGAAGCAAACTGCATAAACCTGTACAAAGGCGATAACTTAAGAAAATAATGTGATTTATCCACTGACGTTTCACAATTAGTATTTCAACAACTAACTCAAAAGACACCCACACGTTTGCAAAATAAACAAATGCATGTTACTTTCTGCGTTCTTCTGGGAAAGAGTTTAATGCCAAGTGTGCCATGGAAAAGAAGACGAACATTCTTCCTCATCGGGTGAGTTTAGTGACTCTTAAATGTGTGCATGTGCGTCTGGGCTAGGGGGTGGCTGTCAATCAAGGAATAAAATCTCTATGTCCCAATTCAAACTCATTGTCTTCCGGCCCCTCCTGAAGCTTTCTTCCGCATGACCCACCCGTAGCCAGACCCCTGAGGCATTCCTCCTACCTATTGCTTTTCTCTTTCCTTGAATCTGATTGCTAAATCCTGTCAGCTTCACCTCTGGAAGGCTTCTGTCCTTGCCCTCCCTCTAAGCCTGTCGCATTTAGCCAGGCATAGCTTAAAAGCATGGGAGCCGCTGTTCCCCAAGAAGCCCAGATTCCTGTGCCAGGTCTTCTCGATCTTTCGCCCCCAGCTCCTTCCCAGTTCCCAGCGAGTTCCCCGTCGCCTTATTCACCGTCACACTCCTCCATGTGCTACTAAGGTTTCGCTCACACTCGAGGACCTGGGCTCTGATCATGTTCTGCCCCCAGGCCCAAGCTCCAAAAATTGCAGACAACCGTGGACGGAAGTGCCCAGAACCCAAAACACGGAGTGGGGCGGGGCCTTGTCTGGCTAGCAAAAGCGCTGAGTTCCGGTTTAGGGGTGGGGCGGGGCCTCGTCTGGCTAATAAAAGTGCGGAGTTTCCGTTCAGAAGTCACGTGCCTTCCTGGAAGGCGGGAGTTTTCCCCGGGAAGACTAGCGGCAGCGATTTTACCTCAGGTAAAAGTCCTGCGAAACTGGTGGGAATCTGGAGAGAAAATGTTCTTGAGCAGAGGGGAAGAAAAGATCTCATGGGGCTAAAATACAGCATCCCGGGAATCTCTGGAAAACATATCTGTGGGGCTTGTCATCTGTGGCCCTGTGGGGACAAAACCCCAGAACCAGCGTCCTCCTTCCCTAATTAGGTGAGATTAGAGGGTGTGAAGGGCTCAGTAAGGCCAGTGTGATGTCAGCCCACCAACTAGAAGTTGTGTGGGCTAAACAGCAGGAGAAAATATGTGACCGTCACTTCCTCTGCATTTTAAATTGTTAAGTGTGGTTTTTCTGCGAGGTAGCGATGAAGGGGAGAAAGCTCCTCATGCCTCAGGCTGTTGGGAAGAGATGGGAAAGCAGCCCAAAGATTCACGTTCACCCATGTGTATCTTAAATAATCACTGGAAAGCTTACTTCCCCCAAGATCCTGACCTGATAACTGTGTGCATTTCCATTTTGGCCAGGCAGATGCTGATCGGGAAGCAGCGCAAGAGAGGTAAAATCTTTAGAAATAGAGAAGAAAAAAAAAAGGGAATTGCTGCAATTCAAAAGTTGGTAATCTAAGTCCAATCCCCACCACTACACAATATGTCCATGTAAGGAAGACACATGTGTACCCCCTGGATCTAACATTTTAAAAAGTTAATTTGAAAAAAGTTGGTAATTTAAAAATACTTCCTCTCTAACCCTGGTGTGGTTTATTTTCCCATTTCTTTGCATTGAGAAATACGGCCAATTTATCTTTCTTTCATCCACCTATCACCATAAGAAGGATTCAAATATCTGTATTGCAATGAAATAAGCTTTACAAATGAAATTCTAAGAATGTATATAACACGGTGTCTTATTTAAGTGCTACATATTTAGCATGAATTTCAATGATTGACTTCAATACAAAGGTAATTGTTTTTAAGGTAATTGATGAGAATGATGAGTCTAAAGTTGGTAGAAATATTAGACTTCACAAGAAAGGAAAACTTCAGATAAATGGTGACAATAAGCTGAAGGGGTGAACTAGGTAGACATGGGTTTGTTTTTAACTTTTTGAAATGACTTCTAGTATGAGACATAATCAGATAATTTTTTCTGAAAGTGCAATATTAAGAATGAAATTCTGTACTCAATTACTTACTTCAAAGATCAGTGATACACTGTGTGGAAAAGGCATAGATGTACAATGATTGGACCCCAAAGAAGTAATCGCCAGTAAGAAAATGCCATGTTGGCATTAAGTAAGAGTGAAAGAGTGTAGCCACATTATGAGTCCCCCATATTTGCCGGCACCATAGAATTTAGCAATTTCAAAGGTAATTCAGATAACATATTGGGCTCATTTTAATTGGAAAACTTTTGTAATATCCAACAACTCTTCTGAGTTAGTACTCAAATAAAATAATGTTCTGCATTGTTTTTAGAAGTTTGCTTTTAGTTTTTTTAATCCACAAAAGTTGAGTGATTAAGAATGTTCACTAATGATAATTGAAAATAAAGATAGATTCATAGACCATTAATGTAGATGGTATCTTCAGGTCTTCCAGTTCAGTACCTTGACCTTAGGTAAGGAAATAAGTAAACCTCAAGGATAATAGTGAAATGAAGGCAAGATGATTTCAATTAAGATATATATTTCATTGTTTAAAATATAGTTTATTGACAAACTACTACATGGAAAATATAGTTTATTGACAAACTACTACTTGGAAAATTCTAACTTTCATCTGAATTTCTAAAGACATTTTAAATAATCAAAATGCTAAGAACTATTTGATAAGCCGTACTCTCTTCTAAAGTAACTTTTAAGCTGTAATTCCTTGATTTCTTACATAAATGAGAACCATCCTGGACTGATTCAACGTTCTTTTACTTATTGCTTTGTTAGATAGATTTGTTGATTTATGGATAACAACCCATTGACTTAGGAGTAATATACCATAGTTGTTTTATTCCAAATGAACTAGCTACTAGGAACTTCTAACTTAAGATTTTTTGTTCTCTAAATAAAAGGACGGAAAAAATTTTCCAAAGTATTTCCCAAATCCTCCACTGTGTCAGTGCAGAGTTCTGCCATTGACTATACAATTTTAAGACCACTTGAGAAATATGGTTATCCCAGGAATGACAACCTGCCAGTCTTGTGACCTCTTTTGCAACAAAATGATTACTTTAAATATATTTCAGCCCACCAACTAACAGGCATATGGCTTAAACAATATGAGTACATTTGCAAACAATTTTATATCAATATACATTATTATATTAAATTTAAAATCATAGTAATGAATGTTAATTTTTAAATCAATTTTTATCATTCGGAGTTTTTTAAGAAGTGAGTGAACCAAGGTTTTGTGATTAAGAGAAATTTTCTACTCTTGGCTTTGCTCTTTTACCAACATTTAATTTTAATGTTTATATTTCCAGATGCTGAAATCTGTACTGCTTTCAAAGAAAGAAGATATGTTTTCAGCATTCAAATATTGTGCAATAGATTATTTATATGAGGTAGAGTGTTACTGGCTTGCCATCTATTTACTAAGAATTATAATATAAAAAGTGTTATTTGCATTCAATACAGGTTAAGTATCCCTTATCCAAAATGCTTGGGACCAGTAGTGTTTTGAATTTTGTAATCTTTACGTACACATAATGAGATATCTTGGGAGTAGGATCTAAGTCTAAACATGAAATTCATTTATGTTTCATATATACCTTACAGACATCCTGACAGTAATTTTATTCAAAATATTTTAAATAATTTCTTGCTTGAAACAAATTTTGTGTATATTGAACCATCAGAAAGCAAAGGCATCACTATCTCAGCCACCCATGTGGCATCTTGTTGGTGCTCAAAAAGTTTTGAGTTTGGAGCATTTTGGATTGCAGATTTTTGGATTAGGGGTGCTCAATTTATGTATGATAATTTTGCAGTAATCCTTAGATTGATCCCTAGTCTAATTACTTTTAGGTTCATTAAAAATTACTTTCCACAATGACTATACCTTAAAAATGCCACTTTTGTAGGCAGTTATTAAATTAAAATAATTAAACATTAAAATTAAACAATTAAAATGAATCTGAAACTGTCAGGAGAAAAAAACTGAAACTCTTGGCAAGTTTGGAATGCTTTTATTAACAATCTGGTGTAATCGTTCTTGAGAGAAGTGGAGAAAAGGCAATACCAGTTGTCTTTATGATAAAATAGCATTAATAGCATGTACTGACCACTTACTATGGGCCAGAAACTTTGCTCTACTGATGGGTTATACTATTTGATCATCATAAGTATTCCATAAAGTAGATACTGTTATTATACAAGTTTTACAATTTTATAAGTTAGGAAACTAGTGTCCAAAGAAGTTAAATAACTTTTATAAATGTCAGAGCTGAGATTTGAGCCCAAGCATGTTGTTAAGAAGGTAATTAGAGTAGTTGTCATACAACAATTCATTGTTCTCCTGATTTTAGTTGACAAATTAAATTTTTATTTCTTTATAACACTGGCTCAATCTACTAGGGGAAAAATTACTCCAATATAACTAAAACTGTGTTATATTTTACAGGAAATAAGACAGATATAACGGCATATTCAGGTTTTATTATTCCTTCATAACTGAGGGAAGCAAGTATGTAGTTATAATATATTGAGTTTACAAAATATGTATCCATTGTTTTTATTACAGCAATGTTCACAGCATCTTCATCTGGAGTTGATTCCATATTAAGAAAACACTTTCTTTGCTCAGTTATAAAAAGTAATTCCTCATATTCAAGTTTTATCATGAGATTGCAACAATTCAATCACATCTTCAGGATCCACTTCTAATTCTAGTTCTTTTGCTATTTTCACAACTGCAGTTGTGTGCTTCCTCCACTGAAGTCTTGAAACCCTCAAAGTCATCCATGAGGCTTGGAATCAACTTCTTCCAAACTCCATTAATGTTGATATTTTGACCTTCTCCTATGATCATGAATATTCTTAAAGGCATCCAGAATGGTGAATCGTTTCCAGAAGGTTTTTGATTTACTTTGCCCAGATTCATCAGAGGAATTACTATCTATAGCAGTCATAGCCTTACAAAATGTAGTTCTTATAATAAGACTGCAAAGTTGAAATGACTTCTTGATCTGTGGGCTGCAGCATTGATGTGTTAGCAGTCACGAAAACTTTCATTGCTTTGCATATCTCCGTCAGAGTTTGGATGACCAAGTACATTGTTAATAAGCAGCAATATTTTGAAAAGGATCTATTTTTATGAGTAGTAGGTCTCAACAGTGGGCTTAAAATATTCAGTAAACCATGCTGTAGAGAGATGTGCTGTCATCAAGACTTTGTTGTTTCATTTAGAGGACTGGTGGAGTGGACTTAGCATAATTTTTAAGAGCCCTAGGATTTTGGGGATTGTAAGTGAGCATTGACTTCAATTTAAAGTCAGCAGCTGCATTAGCCTCTAAGAAGTCAGTCTGCCCTTTGAAGCCAACTATTGACTTCTCTCTGCTATGAAAGTCCTAGTTGGCACTTTTTCCCGATAGAAGACTGTTTTTTTCATAAGACACACATTTATTGATTAAGTTCACCAGCTTATATGGGCACAGTTCATGGCACTCCAAAACAATTATAAGAGTAACATCAAAGATCACTGATCACAGATCATCATAACAGATGTAATAATAATGAAAACAAGTTTAAAATGTTGTGAGAATTACTAAAATATGACATAGACACAAAGTGAGCACATGCTGTTGCAAAAATGATACTGATAGATATGCTTGACATAGGGTTGCCACAGATCTTCAATTTGTAAAATTGTATCTGTGAAGCACAATAAACTGAGGCATGCTTATATTTTATAATAAGCATGTGCTACTATTAAAGAAAAGTATATAAATTTAAAGAGATTTTTAGTATTCTGAATATTGGTAGATAATATTAAAGGACTTCATGATCTTACTTTCTTACACAGAATGTAGTTAGAAAGAAGTTTTGCAGAGATGCTTTATTGCTTCGAATCCCTTCATGTTTATATCAAGATGAAAACGATCATATAGGAGTTACTGATAATAACTTTAGGAGGCCATGGACAAGAGGTATGTTTGTTTTTATTTCTAAATATTTGTTTTACAAATTATGTCAGAGTTTTTCACAGTAATTATTAAGAATATGCAGTGCTTTGCTCATTAAAAACTTACTGCATTTATTCATAATAATTCGAAGGCATTTACAAGTTAATATTTTTATTATGGAATTTAGGTAACTAAGTTAGGAATTGGAAATCTTATACAAGATTTAAATAGAACAATAAAAGATATATAGTTGGTGAAGTTAGACTCATAAGGAAGATGCAGCAATAAAACCATATAAAACCATAACATATATAAACTCATATCTGATATTGATAAATGTATAGAAGAAGACATGATAATGCAATGGGATATGAAATTTCAGGAGTAGAGAGTGCTATTTCCTAAGAGTTAGGGAGACATCTTTCTGAAGAGGTGGACATTTGTGCTGAGACCTGAGTGATAAGAAGGCAGCCGTGATGAAGATATGAGGTACAATCTTTCAAGCAAATGTAAAGTCCCGACTCAGGAATGAGGGGAGGGTATGTTCAGGTGATGTTGTTCTGACTATAGTTGTTGTAGTGGGAAGTGGGGAGGAGGGGTTGCAGGTTAATGTTTGGATTCCTTATATTAAATATAAAAGATAATTATGGAAGCTAATGTTTACCATTTTTCTAGTCTCAACTGTTTCCATTTGGGGAATGACAGACACCTCAGTCTTGGATCAGTGGAAAGCAAGTCTCTTTGTGGAAGATTTCCTTGAGAAGTATGTGTCCTTAATCTTAAATTTCCCTTTTACATTTAGAAGAAGATAAGCAATACATCCTTTAGACACTTAAAGAGGGAAAATCTCTTCCTTTATCTCTTCGTGGATTTTATTCTTTTATCTGAAGAAGAAGCCCTAATTTGAACCACAAAGCAGTGGTTAATAGAAGTGATTTATATCTCTTTTTTATCCTTCCCACATTTATCATGTGTTCTCTATGCATTTGTGTTACAAAAGACACGAAAATAAAGCAATTATTATACTTTTAAGAAAGTTCTTTGTATTAAAATTAGTCTTTTTCTATAGTATGAGTGCAGATGTAAAGCTATTTTCTAATTATTTGGTTGAAACATTATTTATTATTAGTTCAGTGACTTGTCAAATATTTGAGTACTATCCTGTGTGTTGGATACAAGGTAGAAAAATGAATAAGACGTTATCTCTACTTTTAAAAAACACAAGAAAACAAAGAATAGAGCTTTATAAATAATGACAATAAAATGTGCAAAGTGCAATGACAAGAGATAGGCACATAGAGCATATTATGAGGAAGTCCATCTAGCCTGTTCGACATTGTTAATGTAGATATAAAGTAGACATTTTAGTGTAAATTTAATGATTTATCTTGTTGCTTCACTTCATACACAGAATGCTAATCAGACCCAGAATGGATTTCATTATTTTTCACATTTTCAAGTTTTAGTCATTTAAATTATTTTAAGTTGTGCTTAAAAGAAACAAAACGCCATTTAAGTCCAATATACCATTTCTTTTGACTCAGAATTTTAAAGTCAAGTTAGGAAGGTAATATATAAACAGAAAAAATTAACAATGCAATAATTAAATTCGAATATAAGATGACCAACATAAAGCCTACTACAAAGCATGAGTAAACTCCCAAATAATGAGGAAGCAGAAAGGTGTAATGAAAAAAGTTTTGCACTGTGAATTAAAAGATGTAAATTTCAAGTCGTGACTAGAAAAGTCAAGTGCTAACTACTTGACTAGTCATTATAGTTCCAACCCTCACTTTCTTTATCAGTATGATGATGGATAAGTGCTTTGCAAACTTTACTGTACCACCTGAGGATCTTATTAAAAAGCAGATTCTGAATTGGTCAGTTTGTGATGGGGCCTGAGATTCTGCATTTCTAGTCTATTTCTAAGTGTCATCGATGCTGCTGGTCCAAAGACCAGCTTTGAATAACAAGATACGAGATGATCTCTAAGATCTTTTTTCATTTGTGAGTTAGTATGGTAGGGCTGTACATTTGTAAGTAGAAGAGGTCAGCTTCATAAAGAGGTAGGAATTGTGCTTGGGCTGGGTAATGAAGGAGAAACTAACTTGAGAGAAAGTATTTCGGATGAGGAAACATGTCTGAAGGCACAGCAACAGGAGTATGCAATAAATATTCAGAGAGGGTAATGATTAGGCTAATTTGGCTCAAACAAAAGATTCATATAGGAGAGACATGGGAGGTCCTGAAGGAATGGTCACCTTCATCATATCTGACATTCCATTCATTTTGTAGTACCAAGATAGAGTTCAAGGAAAGTGAGGTCGAATCTGTAGTTCACCCAGAATCAAATTTGTATTTCTCAGCTTCCTTGGAGCCAGACGTAGCCATGTGACTTTCTTCTTCCCAATAGGTTATAAGCAAAAGAAGCTTATGCAGTTTCTGGGCAATGTCCTTAAAGGGAAGGGGCATGCTTTTCTCCTTCACTTTTTTCTTCCTGTTGCTGGAATATGAATGCAATGACTGGCTCCAGGCTTGGACTATACTGACAAAAACTAAATCTGGTAATGGCAGAGTGGAGCAGAGGAGCCTTAGTCCCTGACAAATTGTAGAACTTCCTTACCAGCCATGAACTGCTCATCTCCAGACTTTGTGTGTGTGTATTAATGTCGATTTTTCTCTCATGCAGTAACAATTTATTCAGAAGCTACTAGAGTTTTATAATAGAAGTTTAGAATAAACATTGTGATTATTAATATTTACACAGATTTCCTGAATCTTGATTTTCCTCTCTTGCCTTTTTTTCTTGTTCCTATTTTCCTTACTTCTTAATATTGATACAAAGGCCTCAGTGCTTTTACTCTTACTAGTTTGTTGATGTACTGTGCTTTAACATGTATCGGCATTTTCTGCTCTGTGTTCCTGAAAAACCTTATATTATTCAAAATTGCACACTAAAATTGATGGCCATACAGAAAATTAGACTTTATAGTCAAAGCTATGCAACTTGCATTAGAGCACTAACAAAAATAACTCTTATAATTTTTTAAAACAAAGATAATTTAAAAAAACATATTAAATTCCTAACAAATAATTACATATTAGAGTAAATATAAGATTTTTTTATTGAAGAGAGCTTGATGAACAAGCTAAAAGACAGAAATGAGATTATTGAATTATAGAGACAAGGGCAAAATGTTAAAAGGTCAGGGAGAACCATATGATTATCTTGATAGCTTTCAAGGTAGAGCACATGGCCATACTGAGCAAGAGGAAGAACATGTAATAATATTTTCTGGGTTTTTTTTGTGGCTTGCTGCATTCATTCAGATGCATATAGTTAAATATAAGACACTATATTTGCATCTACTTCCTGTACACTTCATGTGAGGCAAGTATTATCTCAATGTTATATATAAGAAACTAAGACTCAGAGTTATTAAGTAACTTGCCCAAGGTTATATAGCTAGTCAGTACTTGAAGTTAAGATTCAAATCCTGGTCTGTCTGACTTCAAACCCTGTACTCTTTTGTTTTAGGCTGTTTTGTTTTTCTTAGATAACATCTTTATTGAGGTATAATTCATATTCCTTATGATTAATCCATTTAAAATGTACAAGTAGTTTTTAATATATCCAGGATCGTTCAACCATTACCACAGTCCATTTTAGAGCATTTTCATCAACACAAAAAGAAATCCTGTACCAATTAGGAGTTACTCCCCATATCCCCTTAGGCAACTACTAATCTACTTTCTGTCTCTACAGATTTGCCTATTCTGGATATTTCATATAAATGGAAACATATAATATGTGATCTTTTGTGATTGCCTCCTTTCACTTATTATCATGTTTTTAGGGCTTATCTATGTAGTAGCATGTATCAGTATTTTATCTCTTTTAATGGTAAATTATACTCCATTATATGGATATACTGTGTTTTATTTATCCATTCATCAGTTGATGAACATTTGAGTTGTTTCCCCTTTTTGGCTATTAGGAGTAATAAATGTTATGAATGTTTGTTTACAAATTTTTGTGTAGACAAATGCTTTTATTTCTCTACTTAGGACTGGAATTGCCAGGTCATATATAATTCTGTGTTTAACTGTTTGAGGAATTACTAGATTGTTATCCAAGGAGCTGTACCATCTGTAGTCCCACCACCAGTGTATGAAGGCTACAACTTACTCATATACTGACCAATATTTGTAATCTATCTTTTTTATTATAGGCATCCTGGTGGTGGTTCACTTTATCTTATTGTAATTTTTGATTTGCACTTCCTTGGTGGTTGGCAATGTTGAGCACCTTTCCTTGTGCTTATTGGAGAAAAGTCTATTTAAGTTCTTTGCCCATTTTTAACTGGGTTATTTGTATTTTTATTATTGGGTTTTAAAAATTCTTTATATATCTTAGATATAAGTCGTTTATCAGATATATGATATGCAAATATTTACTCCTGTGGATTGTCTTTTCACTTTCTTTTTCTTCTGTTATTTTTTGTAGAGATGGGGTCTCATTATATTACCCAGACTAGTCTCACACTCCTGGCCTCAAGCAATCCTTCTTTCTTGGCTTTCCAAAGCACTAGAATTACAGGCATGAGCCACTGTGCCCAGCCTCTTTTCACTTTCTTGATGGTGTCCTTTGAAGCACAACATTTTTTTTTTTTGAGTTGGAGTCTCACTCTGTCACCCAGACTGGAGTGCAGTGGCTGCTCCCGGTCACGGCAGCCTCCACCTGCTGGGCTCCGGCGATCCTTCCGCCTCAGCCTTCCAAGTAGCTTGGATTACAGGCATGTGATACCACACCCGGCTGATTTTTTGATTTATTGTAGAGATGAAGTCTTGCTGCCCAGGCGGGTCTCGAACCCGCGGGCTCAGGCAATCCACTCACCTCGGCCTCCTAAAGGTGGGGGATTACAGGCTGAGCCACCGAGCCCGGCTGAAGCACAACATTTTAAAATTTTTATATAGTCCAATTTCCTAATTTTTTCATTTGTCATTTATGCTTTTGGTATCATATCTAAGAAGACTTTGCCTAATCCAAAGTCACAAGGATTTACTCCTTTAGTTTCTTCTGAGTTTGCTTTGATTTTTTTTTTTTAACTTTTAAATTTTTTATTTTAAAGATGTGGGGTACAATTCAGGGTTAGGTATACAAATATTCATTATGCAGATATCCTTGTTGATGAGGTGTGTCTCACTTCTCCAGGCAGATTCCCACTACTGTCAATCTCACCTCCCCGCAAAGAATTTCTAAGGTGAGAGACAGAAAGAATCAGCCATGATACTGACAATTGTTCCCTTGACCTCTGGCTCCCCTTTCTCACTCTCTGATTCATGACATACTTCCATATTTGTTTCATTTATTTTTATTTTTTTCTTAAGCTAGTTTAAGTGATTCCTGGAACTCAAATATTCTTGAGTTCGTTGCTTCTCTTGTTAAAAATTTGACAATTGGGCAAGGTGGCTAAGCCTGTAATCCCAGCACTTTGGGTGGCCAAGGTGAGTGGATTGCCTGTGCCTGCGGGTTCAACACCAGCCCAGACAACTTGGCAAAACCTCGTCTCTACAATAAATCAAAAATTAGCCGGACGTGGTAATGCATGCTTGTTGTTCTGGCTACTTGGAAAGCTGAGACGGAAGGATCACCAGAGCCCAGCAGGTAGTTGCTGGGGTGGGCTGGAGCGTGCCACTGCTCTCCAGCCTGGGTCGATGGAGTAAGACTCCAACTTAAAAAAAAAAATTGACAAATGTTCAGCAGTATTCTAGGCACTGTGCTGCTACCTGGGACATGGAGATAGAAAAGACACATTTCCTGCCTTGGGTAGATCACTGAGTATTTGATAGGATACAAAGAAAATCAACAAATATAACATTATGTTCTAAGTGAAATGAAGGAAACAACACAAGAAGTAGTTTAGAAAATGAATAGATGAACAATTTAGAGAGGAGCTATGGAGATGGAGGTAATATCTGAGACCGGTTTTGAATGGTTAACAGGTTTTCTAGGTGGTTAAAGGAGCCTAAGAGAATTCTTGGTAGAAGGAACGGAAGATATAAACACAAAGAGACTTAAGAAGATAGTATGTATTTGTCAAAAACAAAAGAAGTCATTTGCTGATCTTGGCATACGTAAAGTGTCAGTCAATGGAAAATAGTAAACAAAGGAAGAGGGGTCATATTCTATCCCATTCTAAAAAGCTTGGACTAAGGTTATATTTTAATAGGTCACTTCTGGACATATGGAGCAGATTATACCCACTGCTAAGAAAAATGCCTCAAATGATGGCATCTCAAATAATAACTTCAGGCTAGTGATGGAGGCTTTTGAACAGGCGTGGTCTCAGAAATCTCAGAGGCATCTGAGGACCTTCTGCAGATTGTTAGAACTCCTATGGCTTACACAAGCCAGCTGTGCATCGCATTTAGTACATGCAGATTTGTCAAGGATATAGCCTCTACTTTTGGCTTATGGTCAGCCTAAGAATGCCCATTTATCTTTGCTATTCACTAAACCGCAATAGGTCTCTGGAAGAGAGGAATTCTGCAGGTAGGGAGTAATCTGGTTTGGCTGGAGAGATTGAATCCATCTGTCCATGACAAACACTTTCCCAATTTTCTCACAGATCATTGATTATTCCAAGAAAATTGAGAAATCTTTCAGGAGGAAGTTATTTTAGAATGAGCCATAGATCATAGAGCATGTAGAGATGTTGAATAATTTGTATTATTACAAATTATAAATTTGACTAACTTGCTATTGGACACTTACTAGGTATCAGATACTGTGCTAAATGTTTTATGTACAATTTTTAATTTAATATTTTCAAAAATTCTCTGAGGTATATACATTTATTGACTACATTCTATAGATGAGAAGTACAAGGTTTAGAGATGTTAAGTAACTAGGCTGAGTTTACACAACCAGTAAGTGTTAGGAACTAGACATATATTGTGTCTCATTTTTACAATGTGAAATGTACTGATACATTAATTTTTTTAAATTATAAAAATGTGGGGTACAATTCAGGGTTAAGTATACGACATTGATTATGCAGGTACCCTTGTTGATGAGGTATGTCCCTCCCTTCCCTAGCAGTTTCCCTCAACTGCCAATCCCATGCCTCCTCCCCTGACAGTTTCCTATTACTGTCAAATGCCTTCTTATAGTATTATAATTGTTCAAGGTCCGCTTATGAGTGAGAACATATGATACTCTGTTCTTTGTTTCTGTGATAGATCACTGAGTATGATCGACTCCAAATCCATCCAAGTTGCTGTGAAGTTCATGTATTTGTCCTTCTTTATGGCTGCATAATATTCCATTGTGTATATGTACCACATTTTCTTTATCCATTCCAGCTTCAATGGGCAACATGGTTCGTTCCATGTTTTTTGCTATTGTGAATAGAGCTGCAACAAACATACGTGTTTAGGTATCTTTTTTGTAGAATGATTTGAGTTCCTCCGGGTATATTCCCAATAGGGGAATTGCTGGGTCATATGGAAGGTCAATTTCTAGTTTTTTCAGAAATCGCCAGACTGTCTTCCAAAGAGGTTGCACTAGTTTATATTCCTACCTGCAGTGTAGAGGCATTCCTTTTTCTCCACATCCTCGCCAGCATCTGTTGTTGTTTGTTTTATTAATGATGGCCATTCTTACTGGGGTTAGGTGGTATCTCAGTGTGGTTTTGATTTGTATTTCTCTGATGATGAGTGAGGCTGAGCACTTTTTCATGTGTCTGTTGGCTGCCCATATATCTTCTTCTGAGAAGTGTTTATTCATGTCCTTTGCCCACTTTTTAAAGGGGCTATTTGTTTCTTTCCTTTTGGTGCGTTTGAGTTCCTTGTAGATCCTAGATGTTAGACCTTTGTCAGGTATACAGTTGGCAAATATTTTTTCCCATTCTGTGGACTGTCTCCCTGCTCTCTTGATGGTTTCTTTTGCTTTGCAGAAGCTTGTTAGTTTGATGAGGTCCCACTTGTCTATCTTATTTCTTAAGGTATTGGCCTTTAGGGTTCTGAAGAGGAATATGTTGCCAGTTCCAAATTCCATAAGGGTGTCTCCTGCATTTTCTAAGATTTTTATAGTTTGAAGTTTTACATTTAGGTCATTGATCCATTTAGAGTTAATTTTTGTGTATGGTGATAGGTAGGGGTCCTGTTTCAGTCTTCTGTATGTGATCAGCCAGTTTTCCCAGCACCATTTACTGAATAGGTTCTCCTCTCCCTAGTGGTTGCTGTTGGAGGCTTTGACAAAGATGAGTTGGTTGAGGAATTGAGGCTTTGCTTCCGGAATCTCTATCTTGTTCCATTGGTCTATGTGCCTGTTCTTGTACCAATACCAGGCTGTTTTGTTTACTGTAGCCTTATAGTAAAGTTTGAAATCTGTAAGTGTGATTCCTCCCATTTTGTTTCTTTTGCTAAGGATTGTTTTGGCTATTTGTGGTCGTTTATGTTTCCTTATGGATTTCTGTATTGTCATTCCCAGGTCTGAGAAAAATGATGTTGGTAACTTAATGGGTATTACATTGAATCTGTAGATTGCCTTTGGTAGGATGAACATTTGAACAATGTTGATTCTTCCTATCCATGAGCATGGAATATTTTTCTATTTGTTTGTGTCTTCCTGGATTTCTTTGAGCAGTGTTTTGTAGTTTTCATTGTAAAGGTCTTTCACTTCTCTGGTTAGGAAGATGCCAAGGTATTTCATTTTTGTGTGTGGCTATTGTGAATGGGATTGTACTTTTTATTTGGGTCTCTGCCTGTTTGTTGTTGGCATATAGGAATCCAACTGCCTTTTGCATGTTTATTTTTTACCCTGAGACTTTGCCAAAGTCCTTTTCAGTGTAAGCAGGTTTTTCACAGATTCGCTTGGATTTTCAAGGTGTAGGATCATGTCATCAGCAGAGAGGGATAACTTGACTTCCTATTTTCCTATTTGGATATTCCTGGTTTCCTTCTCTTGTCTAATTGTCCAAGCTAGGACTTCCAACACAATATTGAACAAGAGGGGTGAGAGTGGGCAGCCTTGTCCTGTTCCAATTTTCAGGGGAAATGTTTCCAGTTTCTGTCTATTTAGTGATATGTTAGCTGTGGGTTTATCGTAGATGACACTTACTATTTTGAGGTATGTTCCTTCTATACCTAGGTGTTTGAGGGTTTTTATCAAGAAGCGATGCTGGATTTTATCGAAAGCTTTTTCTGCATCTAATGAGATAATCATGTGGTTCTTGTTGTTACATCTGTTGATGTATTTAATGGCATTTATGGCCTTGCGAATGTGGAACCAGCCCTGCATCCTGGGGATGAAGCCTACTTGGTCATGGGGGATGATTTTTGAGATGTGTTTTTGGATCCGATTTGCTAGAATCTTGTTGAGCATTTTTGCCTCTATGTTCATAAGGGATATTGGCCTGTAGTTCTCTTTTTTTGTTGGATCTTTACCCAGTTTGGGTATCAGTGTGATGTTAGCTTTGTCAAATGATTTGGGGAGAATTCCATCTTTCTCAATTCTGGAATACTTTCAGTAGGATTGGTATTCGGCTCCTCTTTGTACATTTTGTAGAATTCTGCTGGAAAGCCATTCAGTCCAGGGCTTTTTTTGGTAGGTAGTTTTCTTATGACAGAGTCGATTTCCTGGGTTGTTATTGGTCTATTTAGTGTCTCAATGTCTTCTTGTTTCATCGTAGGGAGGTTGTGTGATATCAGAAAGTTCTCCATTTCATTTAGGTTATCAAGTTTGTTTCCATATAGGTGTACATAGTAATCTCTGATAATCTTTTGTAATTCTCCGGGGTCAGTTGTAATTTGATCTTTTGTATTGTTTTTATTTGGGCTTTTCCTCTCTTTTTCTTGGTCATTCTGGCCAAGGGCCCGTCAATCTTGTTAATTCTTTCAAAGAAACAGCTTTTTGTTTTGTTGATGTTTTCTGTGATATTTTTGTCTTCTGTGTCTCATATTTGGGCTCTTATTTTTGTGATTTGGATTCTTCTGCTAAAGTTGGGGTTTTGGTGGTCTTTCCTTTCCAGCTCCCTTAGGTGATTTGTTAGGCGTTCAACTTCTGATCTTTCCGTTTTCTTGATGTGTGTTCATAGAGATATAAATTCCCCTCTGAGAACTGTTTTCGGGGCATCCCAGAGGTTTTGGTAAGATGTTTCTTCATTTTCATTTGTTTCCAGGAATATTTCAATTTCTGCTTTGATTTCATTGTTGACCCAGTAGTTGTTCAGCATTATGATATTTAGTGTCCATGTCTTTGTGGGCTTTGGGGAAATGTTGGTGTTGATATTTATTTTTATTCCACTGTGGTTTGAGAATGTGCATGGCAAGATTTCAACCTTATGGAATTTGTTTATGCTTGATTTATGGCCAAGGATGTGATCAATCTTGGAGTATGTTCCATGTGGTGATGAGTAGAATGTATATTCTGTGGTTGTTGGGTGGAATAATCTGTAGGTATCTATTAAGTCCATTTGGTCGAGTGTCAAGTTTAAGTTTTGAATCTCCTTGTTGATTTTTTGCCTCAATGATCTATCTAGGGCTGTCAGTGGGGTATTCAACTCCCCTGCTATAATAGAGTTAGAGTCAATATCTTTTTTTAGTTTACTTAGTAGTTGTTTTATAAATGCTGGTGCTCCTGTGTTGGGTGCGTATATGTTTAGGATGGATATTTCTAGTTGATGGATCGAACCTTTTATCATTATATAGTGTCTTTTTGCATCTTTTAAAATTTTTGATAGCTTAAATGTTATTTTGTCTGATATTAAGATTGCAACTCCTACCTTCTTTTATGATCCATTTGCCTGTGAACTCGTTTTCCAACCTTTAACTTTGAGTCTGTGTGCATCCCTTGAAGTGAGATGAGTCTCCTGGATGCAGCAAATAATTGGGTTATGATTTCTTATCCAGTCCACCATTCTGTGTCTTTTCAATGGTGCATTTAGTCCATTCACATTCAGGCTGATTATTGAAGTATGATTGTTTATCCCTGTCATGAAGTTCCTATAAAGTTTTTCCTTTGTTTGCTTGGTTTTTTTTGGTCTTGGGGTTAATGTATGTGTGTGTTTTCAGGTTTCTTGTATTCTTGTATCAGCTGTATTCTCTGCTGATTCTGTGCTCTGCTGTTCTCTTGGGAAGTATGTGGTCAATCTTTTTCTTCTTTCTTCTGTGCTTAATACCTTTTTAAGTGTCTCCTGTAGAGCTGGTCTGGAAGCTGCATAATCTCTTAGGGATTGGATGTCTGGGAAGGATTTTAATTCTCCATCACTGATGAAGCTGAGCTTGGCTGGATAGGAAATTCTTGGTTTAAATTGTTTTTCTTTGAGGGCTTTGAATATAGGACTCCAGTCTCTTTTTGCTTGTAGAGTTTCTGCTAATAGGTGTGCTGCTATTCTGATTGGTTTTCCCTGGTAGGTAGTCTGACCTTTCTCTCTTGCTGCCTTTAGGATTTTTTCTTTTGTGCCTATTTTGTGTAGGTGAATTACTATGTGTCTAGGGATTGATCTTCTCATTTGATGTCTTGTGGGGGTTCCCTGTATCTCTTGTGCTTGGCTGGTCACATCTCTGGTGAGATGGGGAAAATTTTCTTGGATTATTTCCTGGAATACTTGCTCCGAGTTGTTCTCCATTTCCCTTTCTTCTTCTGGGATACCAATCAAGCATAGGTTGGCTTCTTGATATAATTGCACATCTCTTGTAGGCTTTGTTCTTTCTTTCTTTCTGAGTCTTCTTTCTATGTTTTTTACAGATCAGGTTAATTCCACATTCTGGTCTTCAAGTTCTCAGATTCTTTCTTCAGCTAGATTAATTCTGCTTTCCATGCTTGTCATCTTGTTATTTATTTCCTGGATGAAATTTTTTATGGCCAAAATCTCTGTTACAAGCTATTTCAATGTTGCATCTTGTCTTAAGTCCTATCACTCTTTCCATCCATTCCCTAATCCCTGTCATATTTTGTGGACAGTCTTTGGTGACTTCCATTGTTTGGGCACCAAGGTCTGATTTTTCAGGAGTTTTGTCTTTGGTACACTTGGAATTGCCTGAGGTCTTCCTTTGACTTTTCCTTATTTGTGACAGATCTCTTGTTTTCCCTTGAATTCTGTTATTCAGTGTCAGTAGGAGAGGCTTTCCCTTCTGACGTTTGGTCAAACCTCTATTCTTCCCCTGATCTGGGCTCTGAATTTGTTCTATTTTGAAATACGATGGTAAATGGGAAGCTTTGCTGTCTCTTGTAGTTTTTGAAATTTGAATGAAGTGGGGGATGGGGCGCTAGTAATCAGATACTATTTCCAAATTAAAATGTTCACTTATTGTGATATGTGTTCCCTGGGACCCACTCCCCACTACCACTCTGTATGATGATGGAACGCAGAAACCAATGCAAAAGCAATTGAACGCATACACACACACTCCAAAACAAACTGGAGTAACAACAAAGTGAAACAAAACAATCAGCAACAAAAAGACCCCCCAAAAAACTAAACACACACATGCCTAGCACAAAGTGAATGGAGAAGAAAAATAGAAAGACTGAAGGGGGAATAAAAAGGGATTCAGGTCGAACTCTCACACATCTATTGACATTCCCCTTAAAGTACAAAAAATGAATATAGAAAAGACCCAGAAGAACAAAAGAACAAAAACCAACAACCACAACAAAATCGAAAGATGAACACTCAATCATTCACATACACACATAAACAGAAAATGACAAATAAAAGAAGAAAGAAACAGAAAAAATTTAAAAAAAATTTTTTGTGGGGGTGATGCAGATCAAACCCTCACATGCACATTCATGCACAAAGGAAAAATATTTTTAAAATAGATGAACTAACAAGCAAACAGTCAAAAAAAATTTTTAATTAAAAAATAATTGAAAATTTAAAACAAACCTGCCCTCTTGTGGCAGGCTCTGTAATTGTTCCTCTAATCCGGTCTCTCCTGTAGTGCCACCTCTTTACTCTCTCCTCAGGGAATAAAGCAGGCAAGGAGGAGGGACAGTAGAGGTGGGTGGGGTTACAGGCCTCCCCTCCCACTCTTGTATGGTCAGGGAGATCTCTGGTGGGGAAGTATGGGACTGTCTCTTCCCCAGGTATGTACTCTCACTGGGGTGCCACAGCCAGGCCTATCCTGGAATGGAGCACCCCTATTGCAACTGACGTCCAGACTCTGCCTGGGTTTGTCCCACTCAATTGTGACCCAACTATATGGGTCTGATGTTCAGAGGATTGCCGGGAAGGAGGGGGTTTGGGTCAGCCCCGGACTCATCACTGATCTCTTTGGAGTTCTTCCTCCTCCTTTTCTGGCCACACCCTTTGTCCCACAGCTGGATCAGGGTAGGGGGTGGGGCACCTGGAACTCAGCACTTACCAGGTCCCTCTGAAGTTTGTCCTCTCAGGATAGTCCCTCTGGGCCATGATCAAGCTCTGAGTAGCTGATCCGCCAGTCACAGAGATCGGATCTGTTGGTCGTGGTGAGCAAGTCAAAGCACTTTCCTGCCCCACCCTCAATATGGTGGCGGGGTGCTTCTCTTGTCCTCTTCCGTGGAAACTTGCCTCTGGACTCTGTCCGCAGCACCTTCCAGTGCCCTGCAAGGTGCTGAAGTGATGAGGCAAAGCTGGGAGCAGTCTCTCTCCTGCTTCAATGATGAGGAAGCGCCTGCAACCCCGGGAAGAGCCAGGGAGGAAGTAGAGAAGCTGCAACAATTGCTGTTGTATCAGGGGCCTGGCCACCCGCTTATGAGCCCCACTTAGACAGTCTCTCCCAGCGTGTTCTTGCCAGGGAGGGTTTGTTGATTTGAAAAAAATGAAAAGAAAAGAAAGAGAAAATGGCACTCGGCTTCTGCATCCTGGGAATCGCTAGGGTCCAAGCCCAGGCGCTGTGGCACCAGCCACTACACCAGGAGAGCCCTGGCCACTAGCTCCCTAGCCCTCACTTAGTCAGCCACTCACACACCCACTCGCTCACCAACACATACACAAAATTTTCCATACACTCGCTCACTCACACAGGGACTCGCATAGTCTGACTGGCTCCGCTGCCATCTTCCCTGTCTCTCCTCTGCTTTGATTTTTTTAAAGGCACAAATCAGATCATAAAATGTCTTTATTATAACTTACTAGTGGTGCCATTGCACACAGAATAAAATCCAAAGTTCTTACCAAGACTTTCTTTCTTTTAAATATGTGGGGTACAATTTGGGGTTAGGTATACAAATGGTCATTGTACAGGTGAAGTTTGGATCTCACTTTGGTCCCGACATCATCTGGTCTGAGATCACGTACCCTTATTGATGAAGTGTACCTCCCCCGACCCCCCCTTCCCCTGGCAGTTTCCTAGTACTGCCAATCTCTTTCTTATAGTATTATAATTGTTCAGGGTCCGCTTATGAGTGCGAACATGTGGTACTCAGTTCTTTTTTTCTGTGATAGATCACTAAGTATTACAGACTCTAATTCCATTCAAGTTGCTGTGAAATTCATGAGTTTGTCCTTCTTTATGGCTGCATGATATTCTGTTGTGCATATGTACCACATTTTAAAAATTCAGTCTGCTTTCAATGGGCAGCACAGTTGGTTTCATGTTTTTGCTATTGTGAGTAGTGTTGCAATAAAAATGCTTGCGCAGGTATCTTTTTTGTAGAATGATTTGAGTTCCTCCAGGTATATTCCCAGAAAGAGGATTGCTGGGTCATATGGAAGGTTGATTTTTAGATCTTTTAGGAATCACCACACTATTTTCCACAGAGGTTGTGCTAGTTTACACTCCCACCAACAGTGTAGAAATGTTCCCTTTTCCTCACAGCCTCTCCAGCATCTGTTGTTGTTTTGAGTTCTTGATGATGGCCATCCTGACTGAAGTTAGGTGGTATCTTAGTGTGGTTTTAATTTGCATTTCTTTGATGATTAGTGAGGCTGAGCATTTTTCATGTATCTGTTGGCTGCTCATATGTCTTCTTTTGAGACATGTCTATTCATATCTTTTACCCATTTTTTAACAGGGCTGCTTGTTTTTTTCTTTTTGGCATGTTTAAGTTTCTTGTAGATCCTAGATGTTAAACTTTTGTCAGATATACAGTTGGCAAATATTTTTTCCCAGTCTGTGCGCTGTCTCTCCGCTCTCTTGATGGTTTCTTTTGCCTTGCAGAAGCTTTTCAGTTTGATGAGGTCCCACTTGTCTATCTTATCTCTTACAGCATGGGTACTTGGGGTTTTATCAGGAATTGGTTGCCAGTTCCAATTTCCATAGGGGTGTCTCCTGCATTTTCTAAGGTTCTTATAGTTTGAGGTTTTACATTTAGTTATTTTATCCATGTAGAATTGATTTTTATGTATGGTGATAGGCAGGGGTCTTGTTTTAGTCTTCTGCATGTGGTCAGCCAGTTTTCTAGCACCATTTACTGGATAAGTTCTCCTCTCCCCAGTGGTTGTTAGTGGAGGCTTTGTTGAAGATGAGTTGATTGACAAATTGAGGTTTTGTTTCCAGAATTTCTATACTGTTCCATTGGTCTATATGCCTGTTTTGTACCAATACTAGGCTGTTTTGGTTATTGTAACCTTATAATAAAGTTTAAAGGCTGTAAGTGTGATACTTTCTGCTTTGTTTTCTTTGCTGAGGATTGTTTTGGCTATTCATGGTCATTTATGATTCCATGTGAATTTCTGTATTGTTGTTTCCAGGTCTGAGAAGAATGATGCTGGTAATGTAATGGGTATTGCGTTAAATCTGTAGATTGCCTTGGGTAGGATGGACATCTTAACAATGTTGATTCTTCCAATCCATAATATTTTTCCTTTTGTTTGTGTCATCTTTGATTTCTGTGAGCAGTGTTTTGTAGTTTTCGTTATAAAGGTCTTTCACTTCTCTGGTTAGAAAGATGCTGAGGTTTTTGTATGTGGGGGGGGGCTATTGTGAATGGGATTTATTTGGTTCTCTGCCAGTTTGTTGTTGATGTATAAGAATTCTACTGTCTTTTGCACGTTGATTTTGTACCCTGAGACATTGCCAAAGTCCTTTTTCAGAGCAAGAAGGTTTTTGACAAATTCTTTTGGATTTTCGAGGTATAGAATCATTTTGTCACCAAAGAGGGATTGCTTGACTTTCTCTTTCCCTACTTGGATGCCTCTGATTTCCTTCTCTTGTCTGATTGCTCTAGCTAGGACTTCCAACACTATGTTGAAGAAGAGGTGTGAAAGTGGGCAGCCTTGTCTTGTTCCGGTTTTCAGGGAAAATGTTTCCAATTTTTGTCCATTTAGCAATATGTCTTTACCAAGCCTTTCAAGTTCCAATATGATGTGGTCTCTGCCTACTTAATCTAACCTCACCCTATTCCAGTCAACTTGACCTTTCTGCTTTTCTTTCTTTTCTTTTTTTTTTGAGTTGGAGTCTCACTCTTGTCGCCCAGGCTGGAGTGCAGTGGCACACTCATAGCTACTGCAGCTTCCACCTGCTGGGCTTAGGCGATCCTTCCACCTTAGCCTTCCAAGTCCTGCTTTTCTTAGAATATTGCCATGCTTGTTTCTCCACTTTTTATTCTCTGTTTGACTGTCTCCCTATCATTATTCAGGTAACTGCTGAAATATCAGTTCCTCAGAGAGCCCTTCATGTACTACCCTCTCTAAAATATACCTCTTACCAACCCTCTTGCAATTTTGTGATGTCCAAATCTTTTATTTCATTCATAGCAGTTTTTTTAACCAACTGATATTATGTTATATACTTGTCTATCCTCCCTTTAGCAAATAAGCTTCATGAGGGCAAGAAGTTTGTTCTGTTTACTTCTTCATTCCCAGTGCCTAGCACATTGTAGATACTCAATAAATTTTTCTTAGCCTAGGGAATTAATGAATGGGAATGGATGAACTTACCCAAAAATAATGACTTAGAAAGAAAGTAAAGACAATCTAGATTGGAAACCTAGGAAACATTAGTATCTGCAGACTATACAAAAGAGGAGGAACAAGTGAAAAGAGAATGAATAATACCAGACAGGGTGGTAGAAAGAGAGCCGCCAGGAAACACTGGTCTTCATCATAGACCATTTGTATTTAGGGAAAGAGAATTGACTCGGTGTTCTCAAAACTATATTACTATTAAATATTATTACAAAGCACTGACTCTGTCAGCAACATTTTTCTTTATTAAAAAGACAACAACTATATAAACAGTAAATTCAGAAAACTGTAGTCACATAGTCACATAGAAATCAATGATCTTAATAAGGAATAGATACATGGAAGCGTTGCAATATTTTTTCTTGTACCTTGTATTTTCTTTTCTTTTCTTTTCTTTTTTTTCGAGTTAGAGTCTTACTCTATTATCCAGGTTGGAGTGCAGTGGCACACTCATGGCTACCCCAGTGTCAACCTGCTGGGCTCCAGCGAGCCTTCTGCCTCAGCTTTCCAAGTAGCCAGAACTACAAGTGTGCACAACCATACCCAGCTAATTTTTGATTTTTATTGTAGAGACGAGGTCTTGCCAAGTTGTCTGGGTTGGTCTCAAATCCACGGGCTCAGGCAATCAACTTGCCTCCGCCTCCCAAAGTGCTGGGATTATAGGCTGAACCACTGAACCGGGCCATTGTATTTTCTTTTTCTTTTCTTTTTTTTTGAGTTGGAATCTCACTCTGTCACCCAGACTGGAGTGCCGTGGCCACTCCTGGCCACTGCAGCCTCGACCTGCTGGGCTCCAGCGATCCTTCTGCTTCAACCTTCCAAGTAGCTAGAACTACAGGCGTGTGCTACCATGCCCAGCTAATTTTTAATTTATTGTAGAGATGAGGTCTCGTCAAGTTGCCCAGGCAGATCTCAAACCCGCGGGCTCAGGCAATCCACTCACCTCAGCCTCCCAAAGCACTGGGATTACAGGCTGAGCCACCGAGCCAGGCTTGTATTTTCTGAAAGAATAAAGATTAAACTCTAGAGATTTTTTTACCTATGATTTTATGATATGGTATATTTGGATTTTTTTCCAATCACACTGGGGATATAGATATTTTGAATCTGAGTCTCACTCTGTCACCCAGACTGGAGTGCAGCAGCACAATCTCAGCCACCACAGCCTCAACCTGCTGAGCCCAGGTGATCCTTCCACCTCAGCCTTCCAAGTAGCTGGGACTACAGATGTGCACCACTACACCCGGCTAATTTTTTGATTTATTATAGAGACAAGGCCTCCCTATGTAGCCTAGGCTGGTCTCGAACTCCTGAGCTCAGGCAATACTCTTGCCTCTGCCTCCCAAAGTGCTGGGATTACAGGCATGAGCCACTATGTTCAGCTGGGAGTTATATAGATTTTAGTTCTTTTGGACTTTACAAGGAAATTATTAGGATTTATAGTTAAATTGCCAATAATATATTTATCTACTGGAAGATCTCTTATAATGCCAGTGGTATAGACAATAGCAGATATACCTACACCAATCAGAAAACAGGTATGAACAGGATAAGAGAGCCAAAAAAGTACCCAGGACTAGCACCAGCAGGAAGTTACCACCCTAAACTTGAAGGGATTAGGGGACAGAGCAGTTACCAATCTTGTAGGAACTTCAGATGCAGGAGAAGGGCTGTCTGACAAGGGATGTAACCTTTGATGGAAGAGTGTAGCCACTTTCAAACTGTGACCTAGAAGGGAAAGATTTGGGAGAAACAATTATCCCAACCTGTTTCTCTCTGATCTTTGATCTCCTGCCAATGCTTCCCATTAATTGAACCCAAACAGAAGCCAGAAGTCAAGGAAGCTTGGTTGGTTCACAGATTAGCCTTCCAGGTGGCAGAACAGAATATAAAAGATTGAATAATTATACAGAGGAGCAGACATTAAATATCCAGAACAAAGGTGGTTTGGTAAATGTGTGGCAAAATCTAAAAATCTGTATACCTTTTCCATAGTTTTTGTTACGTACTGGCCAGGCCATCCATGTGTCCTAAGCTTTGGCCCTTCCTCTACCTTGGGGAAATGAATCAATCAATTCTCTCTCTCTCTCTCTCTCTCTCTCTCTCTCTCTCTCTCTCTCTCTCTCTCTCGATGTTTCTTGCATGGTTGCTCACAATAGCAAACAATTACAACAAAAGCAAACAATTACAACAAACTTAAATTTCCAACAATAGGGAACTGGTTGAATAAAGTATGATTTACTGATGTATGGGATCCTGTTTTTCCATTCAAAACCTAAGTGAATGTACATTGATTAACATGTAAAGGTGCTCATGCTTCATTGCTTAGTAGAAAATAGCAGGTTATGGAATACTATGTACATGAATTCACTTTTGTTTTAAGATATTCAAAAATGGCCAGGCTCGGTGGCTCAGCCTGTAATCCCAGCACTTTGGGACGCCGAGGCAAGTGGATTGCCTGAGCCTGCAGGTTCGAGACCAGCCCGGGCAACTTGGCGAGACCTTGCCTCCTCAATAAATCAAAAAATTAGCCAGGCGTGGTAGCATGCACCTGTAGTTCCAGCTACTTGGAAGGCTGAGGAGGAAGGATCCCTGGAGCCCAGCAGATTGACACTGGGGTGGCCATGAGCATGTCCCTGCACTCTAACCTGGGCGACAGAGTAAGAGTCTAACTCAAAAAAAAAAAAAAAATTCAAAAGCAATTGAGAAATTTACTTAATTTTTGTATTTCTCTCGAAATGTGATGGGACTATAGATGATTTTGCTCTGTATCTGTTGGAATTTAATAAAGTTTTCCTGGTGAACTTATAGAACACGCACTATTTATTAATAAAAATGTTTTGAAATAAGTAATTTTATAATGTCACAGAAGAACAACTACAGGAACAGTGACCCAGATTAATTGTGAATTTGAGGAAGTCGTTCCAAGTTCAAATCCAAACTCCCAAATTGAAGTAGAGGAAGCTAATTTGTATACCCACAAGGACTACAGTGAAGTGTTTACAGTTGTCAGCTGTTCAGAGCAATGGCCAGCACTACAGGCACAGGACCAAGGTAAAATATTTGTTATTTCAATTGTTATAAATAATTTCTTACTAATATTCAGATTTTCATTTCAGTGAGTTTTTTGTTTGATTTGATTTTAAATTTTTTATTTTATTATAGGTAGCAACCTGCATGTTTATAATTCTAAACTCTGACATATTAGGGAAATATTTTATCATTCATATTAATCCCCTTTTTGTAAATTGGATTATTTTTGGAGTTTAGGTTTACTATGCCTCAAAGAGATTTATAATAAAAGATTTATAAGCTACAGAGATTTGATCATACTATGCTTACAACATATTGCTATTATAATATTGGCATCTTTGTACAGATTCTGACACAGATAGCCAGTGTAACACTAAACTACTAGATTATGAAGTGGTGGTTATATTTTATTTTTCAAAAAATGCTAAAGATTTTCAATCTCATCTAATTTACATGAAACAAAGTTTAGAATGGAGATGAATAGTTGAAGTATTAGCTTAGGAAATATACTCAGTGTTACAAACCTACTGTCAATAATAATTAAAAGTGTATCTTATCCAAACTATATTCCAAATCTCTCTTTTTTCTAGAGGGTACTGAATTCTTCCAACCATGTAAAATATTGCAGATAATTAATTTTCTTGTATATATAACAGCCTTTTTCCTTTTAAAATTATAATATGTAAGACTCTATTAGATAATTATGGCTATCATTTAATAAATGCTAATAGCTTATGCACATGAAAAATAATTTGGTTCTTTTATTGTTATTTTTATGTAGATACATTATATATAAAATTTTTAGTGCTGGCAAATAGTTGTGTGATGATATATATAAAGAGAAATAAATTCCTTTTATAGTTTGAGGAGAAAGAGATGGATTGTACTGAAGACTAAAACTTGAGAGGATGGTATAATAGTAAGTGAGTGAATTTGGAGTTGGAAAATTTGAATTTTCTGCCCAAATCTACTCTTAAAAAAGTGAAACAATTTGGAGAAAGTCATTATTTGGGGATTTGTGAGGAAATTTTTATGATTTAAAATTTTCTTCTATAATTTATTTCTTAATTTGCTATTCTTTTAAAAAAATAAAACTATTCTTGTGGATAAAATATTAATATGTAAAGGATGGTTTATTTTAAAAAAGGCTATACAGATATTGCTATTATTATTAATGTGATAAACGAGAAGCTACTGTTGGCTAGAAGCAACTGTTCACTGAAAGAAGATATGCTTGAATACATGTGAACTGTCCATAGCTTATGTTTTCTCAGGGATCCTGTGTAATTAGATATCACTTTGTAAATTTAGATTTTCAATTTCAGTTATTTTCTTTGCTGTTATATTGATTGCTGCCATATTTGTAGATATTTTGGTCATACTGTTTAAATCAAAAGGAACATATTATACTTTGGAATTCAGGTGATACTATAAATTTGCTGTGTTTTTTTTTTTTTTTTAGTCAGGGACTCACTCTATCACCCAGGCTGAAATGCAGTGGCACAATCATGGCTCACTGCAGTCCTCCTGACCTTTTGGGCTCAGGTGATCCTTCCACCTCAGCCTTCTGAGTAGGTCGGACTACAAGCATGAGCCACCATACTTGGCTAATTTTTTAAAATTTTTAAATTTTTAAAAATTTAAATATGTGGGGTACAATTCAGGATTAGGTATACAAGTGGTCATCATACAGGTTAGGTTTGGGCCTCCCTCTTGTCCCCACTTTGCTGGTTTGGATCAGGTACCCTTATTGATGTGTCCCCCCTCCCACCCCCACACACCAGCAATATTCCTCTACTGCCAATCCCTTTCTTACAGTTTTATGGTAAATGTTCAGGGTTCACTTTTTTGTTTTTTTTAAAGATGAGATCTCACTATGTTGCTGTGGTCTTGAACTCCTGGACTCAAACAATTCTCCTGCCTTGGCCTTTCAACATGCTAGGATTACAGGTGTGAGCCACCACACATGGCCAGATTTGCTGTGTCTTATTATAGAATTACAGATAATTACAAAATTATAAGATAACTTCAAAACATATATACCTTTAAAACATAAAAACAGTGGCTGGTTTTCTTTTATTGTTTGTTGGTTTGTTGATGTTTGCTAATTGTCCTACAATGTTCATGTATTATTTGTCAATATATATAACCATTTTTTTTAGTATCCTTCTAAATATCCTGGGAACACATAAGCAAAAACAGATAGAGATTTTATTTTATTATTTAAATAAAGTTGTACATACTTATAGTTTAGAGAGTCAAATCATTTGTTAAAGTTTATAATAAAAAGCAGTAACCCAACTTCCAGTTTTAAAATGGCAGTATAGAAGCAATCTGACTTCACTCCCCCAACAGAAAACTGAAAACATATATTCAGCACCAATAGTTTCACCAGCAATAACTCAGAACTTAAATATGAGGACAAGACAGCTCTCCAAGCCCCAGAGAAGTAAAAAAAAAAAAAACAAAAAAACATAAAAAACCAAAAAACTCTGAGCAGATGGAGGGAGAATCTGAATGCCCCTCCCCTTCATTCTGCCCCATAACAAGCACACAGAAAATCTTTCTCCAACTCGTGGTTTCTACACTGAAAAAAGTTATATTGGGGTGGTCAATCAGCTTTCCTACTATCTTGAGTTTCCTGGCAGTAGACCTGTCCTTGCCTTAACCCACAGGAAGCATCATGGCTGCCTGTAGAGAGAAATATCCCTGAGGATATTTCTGCTTGTAGAGACAAAGGGAGGAGTGTTCAGAGACAAAAACTGCTATCTAAAAATTTTGTATCCAGCAAAATTATCCTTAAAGTATGAAGGAGAAATAAAGTCTTTCCCAGAAAAACAGAAGCTGAGAGAATTCACCATCACCAGACAGATCTTATAAGAAATGCTAAACACAGTTCTTTAGTGTGAAAGAAAAAACCACTAACATGCAAAAAGAAAACTTTTCAAAGTATAAAACCCACTGGTAAAATTAAGTACATGTACAAACCCAGAATACTCTAATACTGTGGTGTGGATTGTAATCTACTCATAAATCTAGTATGAAGCCCAAAAGACAATCTGTCAATAACTATAGTAACCTGTTAAGAGATAGGTAATATAAAATATGTACATTGAGACAACAAAAAATTTTGGGGAATGGAGTTAAATAGAACTGTGTATTTATGTGTGTTTGCCTGTGTTTGTTTCTGTTTTTAAAATTTTTGATCTAATATAAGTTTTAATCTTTTAAAAATAACTTTTAATGTTTATAAGATGTTTTTTTGAAAGCCTCATGGCAACCTCAGCACAAAAACTCATGATAGGTTTACTAAAAATAAAAAGCAATAAATTAAACCAGAGAAAATCACTTAACCACAAGGAGAAACAGTAAGAAAGGAGGAAAGAAAAGAGGAAATGAGAAGTCTCAAAACAACCAGAAAACAGGAAAAAAAATGGCAATAATAAATCCTTATCAATAATAACACTGAATGCAAATGGTCTCAATTCTCCAGTAAAAGGTATAGAGTGGCCGAATGGATAAATAAACAAGACTCAACTATATGATGCCTTCAAGAAACCCACTTCATCTATAAAGACACAGATCATCTGAAAGTGAAGGGCTGGGAAAAGATAGTCCATGCAACTGAAAACCAAGACAGAGCAGAAGTAACTATACCTCAATAAAGTAGACGACAAATTTAAGATTGTTAAAAGAGATAAGGTCACTATGTAATGACATAGAAGTCAATTCAGCAAAAGGATGTAACAGTTATAAATATCTATGCACCAAACACCAGAGCTCCCAATTATATAAAACAAACATTAATAGATTTAGACACAGAAAGACATAGGGAGACTTTAACATGCTACTCTCAGTGATGGATATATCATCCAAACAGAAAATCAACAAAGTAACAGTGGAGTTAAACTACACACTAGATCTAATGGGCCTAACTGACATGAACAGAACATGTCACCCAACTGCTACAGAATATGCTTTTTTTTTTAATAGGCACATGGAACATTCTTCACAATAGATAATATCTTAGGCCACAAAACAAGTCTGCATTAAAAAAAATCATAACAAATGGTTTTTCTGGCCATAATGTAGTAAAACTAGAAATCAATGACAATAGGAACTTCAGAAAATAAACAAACACATGGAAATTAAGCAACATGCTCCTGATGGACCAATGAAGAAATTAAGAAAGAAATTTAAAAATTTACTGAAGCAAATGAAAATGAAAAATACAAATACCAGCATTTATGGAATTCAGCAAAACAGTACTAAGAGGGAAGCTTATAGCAATATAGCAATAAACACCTATATCAGAAAATCAGAAAGACTTCAAATAAACAACCTAATAATGCACCTCAAGGCACCAGAAAAGCAAAAACAAACCAGACTCAGAATAGTAGAAAGAATGAAACAATAAATATCAGACCAGAAAAAAATGAATTTAAGACTAAAAAACTACAGGTTAATAAAACAAAAAGTTGGTTTTTTGGAAAGAGAAACAAAAATAAGAAGAAAGAAGATGCAGATAAATAAAATCAGAAATGAAAAAGGAGACAGGACTACTGAGACCTCAGAAATACAAAGAATCATTTAGAGGCTATTATATGCCAATCAACTAGAAAATGCATAAGAAATGGATAAATTCCTGGACACATACGACCTACTAAGATTGAACCATAAAGAAATAGAAAACCTCAGTAAACCAGTAATAAGAAATGAAATAGAAGCCATAATAAGAAGTCTCCCATCAAAGAAAAGCCCAGGACCTGATGGCTTTATGCTGATTTTGCCAAACATATTAATAATAACTAATACCAATCCTACTCAAATTCTTCAAAAAATTGACAAGTAGGGAATACTTCCAAACTCATTATACAAGGCCAGCATCACCCTGATACCAAAACCAGACAAGGATACAACAGCAACAACAACAACAAAAAACTACAGACCAGTATCACTGATGAACATAGATGCAAAAATTCTCAACAAAATACTAGCAAGCCTAATTTAACAACACATTAAAAAGATCATTCACCATGATCAAATGGGATTCATCCCAGGGACGCAAGGATGATTCAATATATGCAAATCAATAAATGTGACACATCATGTTAATAGAATCAAGAACAAGTCAGTGTTTTGTTATGTCCACCGTGCTTCCTAGCTTTGGCCTTCTCCCCTACCTTGGGGAGGTGACTCTCCTCTCTCTTTCTAATTTACTTTCTAAATAAACTAAACTATATTTTCCAATCTAAAAAAAATAACCATCTATTGCTTTTTTTCAATTTGGTAAAATTAAACAGCCCTTTATGATTAAAAAATCCCTCATCAAAATGGGTATAAAAGGAACACACCTTAAAATAATAAAGGCTATATATGACAGCTAACTTTGTACTGAACAGGGAAAATTTGAAGTCTTTTCCTCTAAGGACTGGAATAAAACAAAAGTGTTCACTTTCACCACTTTTATTCAACATAAAACTGGAGGTCCTGACCAGAGGAATTAGGCAGGAAAAAGAAATAAAGGACACCCAAATTGGAAAAGAAGAAGTCAAAATTAGCCTTGTTTGCAGACATGATCTTATACCTAGAAAAGCCTAAAGATTCCACCAAATCTGTTAGAGTTTATAAGTGAATTTAGTAAAACTGCAGAAACAAAATTAACATACTAAAATTAGTAGAATTTATTAGCAATCTAAAAAAGAAATCAATTCTATTTACAATAAATAAAAAATGTAATATACCTAAGAATCAGTCTAACCAGAGAAGTGAAAATTCTAAAACAAAAAAAGAAGTGAATGTTCTATGCAAGGAAAAATATAAAACTCTGATGAGAGAAATTGAAGAGGACACCAAAAAAATGGAAAGAGATTTCATGCTCACGGATAGGAAGATTTAGTATTGTTAAAACGACAACACTGTCCAAAGTAATGTGCATATTTTATATAATCTCTATCAAAATACCAATGACATTCTTCAAAGAAACAGAAAAAGATCCCAAAATTTATGTGGAACCACAAAATACCCCAAATAGTCAAAGTAGTCCTGAGCAAAAAGAACAAAGCTGAAGGCATCACACTACCTGATTTCAAAATTAACTACAAACTGATAGTAGCCAAATCAGCATGGTACTGGCATAAAAAGAGATACATAGACCAATGGAACAGAATAGAGAAACCAGATATAAATTCATGCATTTGAAATGAACTCATCTTTGATGAAAGTGCCAAGAACATAAATTGGTGAAAGGAAAGAATTTTCAATAAACAATGCTGGGAAAACTGGATAACTATATGCAGAAGAATGAAGCTAGACCCTTATCTCTTACCATACATGAAAATCAGTAGACTAGAAACTTAAATCTCAAACAAACTATGAAACTACTAGAAGAAAACATTGGAAGACACTTCAGGATGTTGTGTGTAAGATCTCAAATGCACAGACAACTAAAACAAAAACTGACAAATCAAGCTGCTGCACAGCAAAGGAAACAATTACAAAGTGAAGAGACAACCCAACCCACACAATGGGAGAAAAATATTTGCAAACTGTCCATCTGGCAAGGAATTAATAACCAGAATATACAAGGAACTCAACTCAATAGCAAACACACACACATACACGCACACACACACCACACACACACACACACACACACACACACACACACACACACAAATAATCCAATTAAAAAGTGGACAAAACATCTGAATAGCCATTTTCAAAAGAAAGCATACAAATGACCAACAATTATAGAAAAATATGCCCAACATCATGAATTATCAGAAGAATGCAAATCAAAACCACAATAATATATTGCCTTAGTTAAAATGCCTGTATCAAAAAGACAGGCAATAACAAATACTGGCAGAGATGTGGAGAAAGGGGAACACTTGTACATTGTCAGTGGGAATGTAAATTAGTACAACCATTATGGAGGTTTAGTTAAAAAACAAAAAGTAGAGCTATCATATGTTCCAGCAATTCCTCTACTGTGTATGTGTCCAAAGAAAGGAAATCAATATATCAAAAAGGCATCTGCACTCCTGTGCTTACTGCAACGCTAATCACAATAGAAAAAATTTGGAGTCAACATAAGTGCCCATCAGTGGATGAGTGAATCAAGAAAATAGGGTATACATACACAATGGAATATTATTCAAGCTTAAAAAAAAATAACAAGCCGGGCTCAGTGGCTCAGCCTGTAATCCCGCGCCTTGGGAGGCTGAGGTGAGTGAATTGCCTGAGCCCGCAGGTTCGAGACCCACCTGGGCAACTTGGTGAGACCTCATCTCTACAATAAATCAAAAATTAGCCGGGCGTGGAAGCGCATGCCTCCAGTTCCAGTTACTTGGAAGGCTGAGGCGGAAGGATTGCCGGAGCCCAGCAGATCGAGGCTGCAGTGGCCAGGAACGGCCACTGCACTCCAGTCTGGGCGACAGAGTGAGACTCCAACTCAAAAAAAAAATAAAAAGAAATTCTGTCATTTGCTTAAACATGGATGGAACTGGAAGTCATTTTGTTAAGTGATGTAAGCCAAGCACAGAAAGACAAATATTACATCTCACTCATATGTGGGAGCTAAAAAAGTGAATCTCACGAAGATAAAGCACAGAATGGTGATTACCAGAGGCCAGGAAATGAAGTGGGGGGAAAAGACTATAATGTATTTATTACCACTGAACTACACTTAAAATAGTAAAGATGGTAATTTTTTTATTTTTTATTTTTGAGTAGTAATCTCACTCTGTCGCCCAGACTGGGTTCTGGTGATCCTTCCGCCTCAGCCTTCCAAATAGTTGGAAATACAGGTGCATGTCACCACACCCAGCTAATTTTTTGATTTATTGTAGTGATGAGGTCTCGCCAAGTTGCCCAGGCTGGTCTCAAACCCGTGGACTCAGGCAATCCTCTTGCCTCCACTTCCTAGTGTGCTGGGATTACAGGCGTGAGTCACCATACCTGGCAAGATGGTAAATTTTATATGTATTTTTCGCCTCAGTATAAAAATGAATAGAAAAACTTGGGTCCCTGAAAATATCATCAAGCTATTAATTGAAGTGAAACTCACTCTACTGCAGAGCTTCTTGTTACAGAAAGAATACATTTTAGTTACTTCCTTGCATTCTTTATTCCTTACATAAATCAGACTCAGGATTCTTTGTGTTCATTCTAAAGGTAATCTAATTTATATACTTTTTAGTTTGTTTTTTTAACTTAGATTTTATAAACAGTTTTGCATGGCATTTAATATTTTCTAAGTTATCAGATAAAATGGTTGCATAACACTTAAAAAGAAAGCAGTAATCCCCTAGCTTCATCAGCCAGCCCTATTTTTTCCTTCTTCAGAACAACCACTTTCAACTCTGAAACAGAGTGTCAAAAGAAACTCTATTCATTTGCCATTTATTTACATGACATACTTAAATTGCTATTTCCTTATTTTTTTATTTTTATTTTTTGGTTTTAGTTTTAGGCGTTATCTGTTGACTTCTCACCATGAAAATAAAGATGGAGCTGTCTTTACTCTTCTACACCCTTACTATCATGTACTCTAATACTTTCTATTGTCTACTCTCCCAGTGTAGTTATTATAGCTTTGGTTAGGTCAATATTTGATAGCTATAGAATTATGAGTGCTTAAAGACTACTTACAGCTGAAAATAGTATTGTGATGTTCAGTGCTTGCTTTCTTGTACAGTAGCTTGCTCCATTATCCACAGGGCTTGCATTACAAGACCGCCAGTGGATGCCTGAAATCACACATAGTATTGAACTCTACACAGTATACACAATGTTTTTTTCTATATGTACATACCAATGATAACGTTTAATATATAAAATAAACACAATGAGAGATTAATAATAGCTAATTATAAAATAGAATAAGTAAGTCAAATAAGGGTTACTTGAACATAAGCACTGTGATGCCAGGACAGTCAATCTAATAACCATTACTGCGTGATGAATGGATGGGTAGCATATACAGTGTGAATATAGTGGATGAAAGGATTTTTACAGCCCAGTGGGACACAGCAAGACAGCAGGAAATTTCATTATGCTACTCAGAGCAGTGTGCAATTTAAGACTTATAAATTGTTTGTTTCTGGAATTTTCCACTTAATATAGTATTTTCAGACCACAGTTGACCATGAGTAACTGAAACCTCAGAGAAGTGGAAGACTACTGTCCTCCAGGAAGTTAATGCTTGTATTCCATTTTCCTGAGTTTTCTATGTACATAGAACTTGTTTTTTAGTACATAGATCTTGGTCCCCAAACTCTCCCCTATTTGTCCAAATATTCTCTTAATACATTCAGACATCAAATATAATAGTTTTGTCTTTGAGGATTTTAGTTCTAGAACCAGTCTTTCACCATCAATTTTGAGGATTCTGTTCACTTCTTTTTTGTATTGGGCCCTCTGTTTCTTCCACCTTGAGTCAGTTTACTCTCCCTGTTCAGGAGTATGTAGCTTCCTGATAATAGGTACATAGGAGGTAAATTTTTTGAAAATGTTCATATCTAAAAAGTCTTCATTCTATCCTCACATCTAATTGATAGTTTGGCTAGTTATAGACTTTAAAAATAAAGATGTGGGGTACAATTCAGGGTTAAGTATACAAATGTTGATTATGCAGGTACCCTTGTTGATGAGGTATGTGCCTTCCTCCCTAACGGTTTCCTTCAACTGCCAATCCCACCCCCCACGACAGTTTCCCACTACTGCCAATGCCTTTCTTATAGTATTATAATTGCTCAAGGTATGCTTATGAGTGAAAACATATGGTGCTCTGTTTTTTGTTAATGTGATAGATCACTATGATCTCAATTCATCCAAGTTGCTGCAAAGTTCATATGTTTGTCCTTCTTTATGCCTGCATAATATCCCATTGTGTATATGTACCACATTTTCTTTATCCAGTCCAGCTTCGATGGGCAACATGGTTGGTTCCATGTTTTTGCTATTGTGAATAGAGCTGCAACAAACATACGTGTGTAGGTATCTTTTTTGTAGAATGATCTGAGTTCCTGCGGGTATATTCCCAATAGGGGAATTACTGGGTCACATAGAAGGTCAATTTCTAGTTCTTTAGAAATCTCCACACTGTCTTCCAAAGAGATTGCATTCCCACCAGCATTCCCACCAGCAGTGTAGAAGCATTCCTTTTCTCTACATCCTCTCCAGCATCTGTTGTTGTTTGTTTTATTAATGATGGCCATTCTAACTGGGATTAGGTGGTATCTCAGTGTGGTTTTGATTTGCATTTCTCTGATGATGAGTGAGGCTGAGCACTTTTTTACATGTCTGTTGGCTGCCGCTATATCTTCTTTTGAGAAGTGTAGTTATAGACTTGTAGATTGGAAATAACTTTTTTCTCAGAACTTCACAGGCATTGTTCCATTTTATTCTAGCTTCCAGTATTGCTCTTGAGAAGTTCAATGCCACTCTGATTCCTAAGTATTTTTTAACATGATCTCCTTCTCATCCTGAAAACTTGAATGATTTTTCTTTTCTTCTAGGGTTCTGAAATTTCACAATGGTGTGTGTCTTGTGGTTCTATTTTTATATATTTGGCTGTGTACATGGTGTATCCTATCAATCTAAATACCCATGCACTTCAGTTTTGAGAAATTTTCTTGAATTATTTCCTTGAAGAATTTCTTCCTTCAGTTTTCTCTTGTTCTTTCCTTTCAAATCTCTTATTTTTCATTTGTGGAGATCTTCTTAAATGCCTTTCAATAAACTAAAATTTTTAATATAGATGTTATATATCTTTTATGTTTTATTTATTTTTTACTTTCTTCAGAAAGATACATATCCTTTATAAGATTTATTCCTAAAGACTTTATTTTAGCTGCTGTTATTAATTGTATTTCTAATTTTTTAAACTTTTTTTTATTTTAAAGATGTGTGGTACAATTCAGGATTAGGTATGCAAGTGATCATCGTACAGGTAAAGTTTGGGCCTCTCTTTGGTTCCCACTTTGCCTTGTTTGAGATCAGGTACCCTTATTGATGTTGTGTCTCCTCCCACCCCCACCCTGGCAGTATCCTGCTACTGCCAATCCCTTTCTTATAATATTATGTTAAATGTTCAACGTCTGCTTATGAGTGATAACTTAGAGCGTATTTCTCTTATGGTCTATTATTTTTACCTATTACTGTATCAGCATCATATGGTCTTAACTATTTAATATATAATTATAACATATATTAAGAGTTTTTTCTTTTTTGGCAATTTTTTTTTTTACTCTCATACCTACATTCTTCTAGATTTACTTTGTAATCACTTTTTCAAGTTCTAAAACCGACCTGCAAGGAAAATGAGATGGTAAAGGAATCCTTTAAAATTTTTACCATAGTTAATTTTTCTATTTTTTTTGATTTGGAGTCTCACTCTGTCGTTCAGACTGGAGTGCAGTGGCTGCTCCCGTCCACCGCAGCCTCGACCTGCTGGGCTCCAGTGATCCTTCCGCCTCAGCCTTCCAAGTAGCTGGAACGACAGGCACGCGCTACCACATCTGAATAATTTTTTTTGATTTATTGAAGAGATGAGGTCTCGCCAAGTTCCCCAGGCAGGTCTTGAGCTCGCAGGCTCAGGCAATCCACTCACCTCGGCCTCCCAAAGCGTGGGATTACTGGCCCATAGTTAATCTTTCTAGCCAGCAAAATGGTTTATCTTACCTTTTCTTCGTTTTTTTTTTAATGGACTTCAATAATATTTTATTATTTTCTGCATATACCTTCTGGACATTTTGTTGTTTAGTCCTCGATATTTCATAAGTTGGTGACCATTATGTATGTTATTTCATTAATTTTTAGGATTAAATTTTTTTGTTATAAAACCATTAATATAATTTTTATCAGACAACTGAGTCAACTCCTTTATTTGTTTTCATTTAGTAATATTGAGTTTTCTAGGTAGACAAAAGTTTCCTTTGCAAAGAATCAGCCTGCCTTCTATCCTATTCTCTTTTTTCTGCTTCTTTTCATAGTTAACTAGCTAAAATTTTGTTTCCTGATGACAATTTAACACTGGAGAACAACCTCCTTATATCTGTATACAATGGAGAACAACCTCCTTATATCTGTATAGTACAGACAGTAGTTGTAATAAAGTAAGAACTTCATTGCATGCTGTATAACCATAAGACTACAAGGAAGCGGCACCCTTGGAAAACAATCATGTGGGATAATTATATAGAACACTGATTGTGGTGTGGTGCTGCCCTCAAGTGGTTTCATCATAAAATGGTTGTTGGAAAATGATCTCACAGCTGACATGAGTTGTCCTGCTTAGACTCCCAGAAATATCAGAAGGCTCTAGATAGGGAAGATGGCTGGAGGGTCTGTATTTAGATGTGGAAGGTAGAGATGTGATATAAACTAATGCTGTTGGGTTTTTACTACTAATATGGCTTCACTAATATTAGCAAATGGATTATATAAATCTTTAACTTCCTCAGATAAACACTCATTAGACATGAAGTTGATTTTTTTTTTTGAGTTGGAGTCTCATTGTCGCCCAGACTGGAGTGCAGTGGCCGCTCCCAGCCACCACAGCCTCAACCTGCTGGGCTCTGGAGATCCTTCCGCCTCAGCCTTCCAAGTAGCTGGAACTACAGGCACACGCTACCACGCCCAGCTAATTTTTGTGATTTATTGTAGAGATGAGGTCTTGCCTGCCCAGGAGTGTCTCAAACCCGCGGGCTCAGGCAATCCACTCATCTCAGCCTCCCAAAGGCGCCAGATTACAGGCTGAGCCACCGAGCCCGGCAATTTTTTTTTTTTAAACTGGAGTCTCACTTCGTCGCCCAGGCTAGAGGATAGTGGCACACTCACACTCACGGCCACCCCAGCGTCGACCTGCTGGGCTCAAGAGATCCTTCTGCCTCAGCCTTTCAAGTAGCCGGAACTACAGGCGCACGCTACCACGGCCCGGCTAATTTATTTATTTATTTATTTTTTAATTGTAGAGACAAGGTCTTGCCAAGTTGTTTAGCTGGTCTAGAACCTGCGGACTCAGGCAATCCACTCACCTCGGTCTCCAAAGTGTTGGGATTACAGGCTGAGCCATCAAGCCTGGACCTTATTGACTAACTTTATTTGGTATGTCATGGGAAAGTTTTGGCCATGATATCATTAGGAACTCAACAGGTTCAGTTAAACAATCTCTTAGGAACCTAGTTTATATCACAAAGTTCTCTTGTGGTATATCCAGTTAGCACCAGGCAAAGGGTTTCCCGGCTATATAGTTGACCATGGGAGGCATCCATACTGAAGACACCACACTGTTCCTCTCTCATGCCATCCTGCATCACTTAACTGAAAGTCCACTGCCCAGAACAGGAAACCATTGTTCATCTTTTAAGGTAACTTTCACTTTTGGGAGCTTGACTTTCTGAGTAGTTTCTCAATGGAACTCACATTTTCCTTTTTCTCTCTCCACCCAGGAGCGTGTTGAAGAATTGAGAGCATGCTTTATGTTCCCTCCTGTGGCTCAGAAATTGTTAAAGCTCTCACACAATTAGCTAAGAGTCTAGAGTAACCCAAATAAGGCAGGGTGGGGACAACGAGAAGAAATTTATTCTAGCAATTAACTATTAGCCATGGTGTTTCTTAATGTGTAAGATATGTCATACTTATCAAGTAGATACTTTGCCATCTAAATTTCACAGTAATTTTATAGCAACCATGTATGAATAAATGTAGGTTGATAGAGTTAGTCTCATTTGTAGGTTCTGTAGATCATCTCCATTCCCTACGTGTCAAAGACTCTGGGGGGTTAATTGGAGACTTTAAGAGGTAAAAAGATGCAGAGAAGAGAACAGGGTCAGCAGAAGTCAAATACTTTTATTTCTTTAAAATTTTGTTTTAGATTACTTCCGGTTATTTTGAAGCATAAGACCACAAGATATTTTCCTCCATTGATTAATTTTTATTGATAAAGTATAAGCCATGACAACTCTTTTGGGGTATTTGGATACTCCTCAGTATACTAAGTAATATTAAAATCTATTGCACTGTAACCTATGTTTCAGTATTATCCTGCATCCTATATGTGCACAGCACAATGAAAACTAAAAAATTTAAAATGTGTTTGAAAAACCCATGTGTATCTATTGACTTACAGTAACTGTCTAGATTCCTTTGTATAACTTTTTGATTTCTTATTCTTTTATATTTCTTATTTCTTTTCAGATTTATTTATTGATGATGAAGAAATAATGTTTGTAGATAATTTGATATCCTATAAAAATCACCTGCCAACTTTGAATACTCTCTTGAGTAGACTAAAACTATTTCCAGTAAAGGATCCTCTTTTAGATTTCAAAGAACAGATCTTCACAGAAGCTAATTTTTTCAGGTACTTACTTAATTGCCCAATTCTGTAAATATTTTTAAGAGGAGAAAATAGTCTTTGTATGATCACAAGTTTAGATGTTATTAATAAGACTTTATCATTGCTTTGCCTTGACTATAATTTTAATCATTAAGTGTTTTGATTGACTACATTTAGCATGTGACTTGCTTTTAGTAAACGCTAATTTTTTTTTGTAGGGAATCTTTCTCTTTTCAAGAAGATTTGGGCGTATTTGTGAAAGAAGATTTTTGTATGGATGAAGAGAACTTTTGTAAGGAGGAACTGGAAGATATAATAGATTTAAATGAGGTTGTAATATTTGCTTTCAGTAGTAATTGTATAAAAGTGAGGCAAATTGACTGTTTACAATTGTCAAATTAAAAAGATTTCATAATGAAATGAACTTGTATCAATTAAGGAATCAAATTTACTTTTTTTTTTTTTTTGAGTTGGAGTCTCACTCAGTCGCCCAGACTGGAGTGAGTCACCACCGCAGCCTCAACCTGCTGGGCTCCAGCGATCCTTCCGCCTCAGCCTTCCAAGTAGCTAGAACTAGAGGCACACGCTACCATGCCCAGCTAGTTTTTTTTTATTTATTGTAGAGATGAGGTTTCGCCAAGTTGCCCAGGCAGATCTCGAACCCACAGGCTCAGGCAATCACTTACATCGACCTCCCAAAGTGTGGGATTACAGGATGAGCCACCGAGCCCGGCCCAAATTTACTTCTAAATAGTGGTTCTCAGCATTGGCTGCACATTGAAATCATCTGGGTAGTTTAAAAAAAATGTGGACACTTGGGTCCTACCCAGATACATTCTGATCAATTGATCTGATGTGCAACCCATGTATAGGGAATTTTAAAACTTCTCCTGATAATTCTAATCAGTATACCTGGTATAGAAAATGAAGTAGTCATGTCTAATTTAAAATTGGATACTGGAGCCAGAACTGCTGATTTATGAGTTATGCACAAACAAATAGTACTAGAGCTTAATAACAGAAGTGCTCTTATTGAGGGAATAAAAATATAGATTGTGCAAGACTGAGTTTTATGTGTTGTGTTTAATAAGAACAATAGCATCTTTTGCATATTAAAGGTCAAATTTCTCAAACATAGCCCTCTTTTTTAACATACAGTTTCAATAACAAAAATTATTATGATATTAATATGTAAAGAATTCGAGCAGTTGAGAGTGCAGTAACTTTTTGCAGTTCAATGAGCTCAGAATCTAAGCCCATATAGATTAGATGCAGTCACAAAGTTACTTAAAAAAATTTTTTTTAGGACAACTTAAAATGTTTTTTTTTTTTTTTTTTTCTTTTTGAGTTGGAGTCTCACTCAGTCGCCCAGACTGGAGTGCAGTGGCTGCTCCTGGCCACCGCAGCCTCGACCTGCTGGGTTCCGGCAATTCTTCCCCCTTAGCCTTCCAAGTAGCTGGAACTACAGGCGTGTGCTACCACACCTGGCATTTTTTTTGATTTATTGTAGAGGCGAGGTCTTGCCAAGTTATCCAGGCGGGTCCTGAACTCAGGCAATTCACTCACCTTGGCCTCCCAAAGCGCGGGATTACAGGCTGAGCCACCGAGCTGGGCCTAAAATGTTTTCTGTTTGAAGCTTTTCTTAATACAGTCAAAAGGTATAATTGACTTAAGGCACTTAAAGGGTTTTCTTACAATTAAAATTGTAACATGATGGTAAAAATATTGTTAGCTATTGGTCCTTTTCTTCTAGTCCCCTTTAGCCTCCCCTGTTAACTCCGAGAGTTGTGCATGTAGTGAATCTGACTTGTTGATTGGAACGAAAGAAAAACATAGTCCATGGAGGGCGATAAAGATACATTCCATTCCATCATTTGTTTCCCTTCTCCCCATTTATCATCTCTAATCTACTACAGTGATTTAAAAATTTTTTTTAATTTTTTTTTTTTTATAGAGACAAAGTTCTGCTGTGTTGCCTAGGCTGGTCTAAAACTCCTAGGCTCAAGCAATCCTCCTGCCTCAGTCTCCCAAAGAGCTGGAATTACAGGCCTGAGCCACCACGTCCACCCACAGGGATTTTCATTTAAAATTTTATAAATTTGCTATTAGCTAAAAAAGAGATATTTCTGCATTTGAGATTTCTATGTATCACTAATATAATGAGTGACCATAATATATATTACTCAAACCATTGCTTACAATGGAATATATATTTTAGCTGCTACAATTCTTTTTTTTTTAAAGCATGTATAGCATTAAAATTTTTGAGTTTAAAATTTGGTACACCATTTAAATAAATATTGTCCATTTGTGAATTCAAAATTATTTATTTGGATCCTCCCTAAAAACTTTCTTGATTTCTTTTTTTCAGCCTTCAAGTTTTACTATTGAGTGTGACTCCTTAATATCTACAAGCCTCGAACAAGAAATTGAGATTCCATCACCCTCAGAAAAAGAGTCATTAAACTTAATGCCAGAAATAACAAATTATGTAGATGAAAATGAAAACGTTTTCAAAAGAGGTGAGAATTAATTTTAAAATGTATTACTTGTAAAAACCACTTAAATATGGTTGTTATACAGTAAATATTTTCTGAACCTCTAGATTTTGTAAAAATGTTCTGCAAGTTATTTTTTGAAATCTTAGAATTATTATTTTTTTAATTTTTAATTTTGAAGATTTGAGGTACAATTCAGGGATAGGTATACAGATGTTCATTATGCAGGTACCCTTGTTGATGAGGTGTGGTCCCCACCTTCCCTGGCAGTTTCCCACTACCGCCAATCCCCCCCGCCACCCCACTCCCCTGGCAGTTGCCAACTATTGCCAATCCCTTTCTTTTAGTATTATGATAATTGTTCAAGGTCCACTAATGAGTGAGAAAATGTGGTACTCAGTTCTTTGTTTCTGTGATAGATCACTCAGTATTATAGACTATAAACCCATTCAAGTTGCTGTGAAGTTCATAATTTTGTCCATCTTTATGGCTGCATAATATTCTATCGTGTATATGTACCACATTTTTTTAAATCCAGTCCTCTTTTGATGGGCAGCATGGTTGGTTCCATGTTTTTGCTCTTGTAAATAATGCTGCAATAAACATGTGTGTGCAGGTATCTTTTTCATAGAGTGATCTGAGTTCCTCTGGGTGTATTCCCTGTAGAGAGAGAGATTGCGGGTTCATATGGAAGGTTGATTTTTAGATCTTTTAGGAATTGCCAAACTGTTTTCCACAGAGGTTGTACTAGTTTACACTTCCATCAGCAGTGTAGAAGTGTTCCCTTTACCCTGCATCCTCTTCAGTATCTGTTGTTTTTTGAATTATTGATGATGGCTATCCTAACTGGAGTTAGGTGGTATCTCAGTGTGGTTTTAATTTGCATTTCTTTGATGGCTAGTGAGACTGAGCATTTTTTCATATATCTGTTGATTGCTCGTATGTCTTCTTTTGAGACGTGTCTGTTCATAACTTTTGCCCACTTTGTAATGGGGCTGTTTGTTTTTTTTTTCTATTTGGCACATTTGAGTTCCTTGTAGATCTTAGATGTTAGACCTTTGCCAGATATACAGTTGACAGATATTTTTTACCAGTCTGTGGGCTGTCTCCCTGCTCTCTTGATGGTTGCTTTGGCTTTGCAGAAGCTTGTCAGTTTGATGAGGTCCCACTTGTATATCTTATCTCTTATAGCATGGGCACTTTGGGTTTTGATCAGGAATTAGTTACCAGTTCCAATTTCCATGAGGGTGTCTCCTGAGTTTTCTAGGGTTCTTATAGTTTGAGGTTTTATGTTTATGTCTTTGATCCATTTAGAGTTGATTTTTGTGTATGGTATCAGGCAGGGGTCTTGTTTTAATCTTCTGCATGCGGTCAGCCCATTTTCCCAGCACCATATACTGAGTAGGTTCTCCTCTTCCCAGTGGTTGATGATGACTTTGTCGAAGATGAGTTGGTTGAGAAATTGAGGTTTTGTTTCTGGAATCTCTTTCCTGGTCCATTGGTCTTTATGCCCATTCTTGTACCAATACCAGGCTGTTTGATTATTGTAGCTTTATAATAAAGTTTAAAGTCTGGGAGTGTGATACCTCCCACTTTGTTTTGTTTTGTTTTTTTGCTGAGGATTATCTTGGCTATTCGTGGTCATTTGTGTTTCCATATGAATATCTGTATTGTCGTTTCCAGGTCTGAGAGGAATGTTGCTGGCAATTTAATGGATATTGCGTTAAATCTGTAGATTGCCTTGGGTAGGATGGACATCTTAATAATGTTGATTCTTCCAATCCATGAGCATGGAATATTTTTCCTTTTGTTTGTGTCATCTTTGACTTCTCTGAGCAGTGTTTTGTAGTTTTCATTATAAAGGTCTTTCATTTCTCTGGTTAGGAAGATGCCAAGATATTTCATTATTTTTGTGTCTATTGTGAATGGGATTGTGCTTTTTATGTGGGTTTCTGTTTGTTTATTGTTGGTGTATAGGAATGTGACTGTCTTTTGCACATTTATTTTATACCCTGAGACTTTACCAAAGTCCTTTATCAGTGCAAGGAGATTTTTGACAGATTCTCTTGGGTTTTCAAGGTATAGAATCATGTCGTCTGCAAACAGGGATAGCTTGACTTCCTCTTTTCCTATTTGGATACCGCTGATCTCCTTCTCTTGTCTGATTGCTCTAGCTAGGACTTCTGTGTTGAACAGGAGGGGTGAGAGTGGGTATCCTTGTCTTATTCCGGTTTTCAGGGGTAGTGGTTTTGTTGAGACTTTTCTCATTGTCATTCTCTTTATGTGACTTTTGGGCTTAACATTTCTCTAAAACTAATCTTTCAAGAGAGTTATACAAATAAAGCTAAAACACATATGACTATGCTAATTTTTAAAGTTGTTTTCTTTTTTAAAATTTTTAATTAGAAATTAGTTCTTGCTCTATTGCCTAGGCTGGTCTCAAACTCCTGGCTCAAGCAATCCTCCTGCCTCAGCCTCTCAAAATGTTGGGATTACAGGCAGAAGCCACTGCTCCTGGCCTAGAGTTGTTTTCTTATATGCAATGAAACTTCTATACTGACTTTAGTTAACTATAGTAAGGCTCACAGTAAGGAGCTCTGAGTAAGGATACATGGAATCCGACAACCAGGAGAGCCATAACTAGAATTTAGATGGTTTCTTCCACTTGGTAAATACTCTTGAGTTATCTTTAATGATAATATGAGCCCAAATATTTAACTGCTGTCTCATTAATTCCATTTAAAATGATCGAAGATATATAATATCATGGAGGAATGGAAGTGGGTCTGTGATATCCATTGAGAATAGGGATACTTGCCATCAACAGACTACAGACTTGAAGGACTTCTTGCAGATAAAACTAAATCAAGGGAGTTATGATCAGCCTACAACTCAAAGCAAGAGAATGAAAATCCAACCTGAGAAAGTGGATCAAATCAGTATCAGAACTTGAAAATATATCAGAGCTCAAAATTTTAGGGTGAACCAGGAGCACTTTTTGGCAGGACACAAATCTCAACACTATAAATGCTAATGGAAAAGACAAGTACTTTACTGAGCAACTGTACTGCTACACTCCCAGTCTTCACTTGGCTTGGATGCTGTTCTCAGGGTCATTGCCACATAGAACTTCTAACGAAGAACATTTTGCAAGTTATTGAAAGGTCAGGGGGTGTGCAATGCCCTAGGTACCTTTATGTCATGACAACAATAACAATAAAACTGTTTAGTATGACAATAAAGTTGCCTGCCATAAGAATATCTCAAGCAATGGCTCCCTACTTATTTTCCATGATCAAAGGGTAAGTTAAACTACCTATAGATTGGTCTACTCTGAACATTTAATAAAAATGAAATCAGATAATATGTGGTCTTTCTGATTTCTTTCACTTAGCATAATGTTTTCAAGTCTATTAATATCATAGGGTGTCTCAATATTTCATCCTTTTATGGCCAAACAATATTCTATTGTATGAATATATCATATTTTGTTTATCCATACCTCTGCTGATAGACATTTGGGCTATTTCTAATTTTTAGCTATTATAAAAAATCCTGCTGTGACTATTCATTTACAAGTTTTTGTGCACATATGTTTTCATTTCTCTTGGGTATGTACCTAGGAGTAGAATTGCTAGATCACATGGTACTCTATATTTAACTTTTTGAGGAATTGCCAGAATTTTCCAAAGTGATTGCACTATTTTTCATTTTCACTAGTAATGTATGAAGGTTCTAGTTACCCACGTTATCGCCAAAACTTATCTTTTTGAATAGTCATCTTAGTGGGTGTAAAGGGGTATCTCATTGTAGTTTTAATTCACATTTTCCAGATGGCTAATGATTTGAGCATCTTTTCACATATTTGGTCATTTGTATATCTTCTATGGAAAAATGTCTATTCATATCCTTTGCTCTTTTGTAATTGGGTTATTTTTCTGATTATTATTGAGTTATCAGCTTGTCCTATTTGTTTTTGCTTCTTAGTCCCTCCTTTTCTGCCTTCTTTTGGATTATTTGAATATTTTAAAAGAATTGTTTTATGATATATAATTAAGATATATAACATTATGTTTTGATATACATTGTGAAATATTTACCAAAATAAAGCTAATTAACCTATCCATCACATCACATAGTTAGTTAGCTTTTTTGAGTGTGGTAAGAATACTTAAGATCTACTCTCTTAGCAAATTTCAAGTATACAATACATTTTAATTAACTATAGTCACAATACTGTATATTAGGTCTTCAAAGCTTATTCATTTTATAACTGAAAGTTTATACCTTTAGCCAAACTCTCCCATTTCTTCTACTCAACTCTTTCCAGCCCCTGGTAACCATTCTTCTACTCTGTGTTTCCATGAATTTGGCTTTTTTACATTCCACGTGTAAGTGAGCTGAGGTAGACCTGTCCTCTAATTCTTCAAGACTATTAAGACTGCATATTTTTATCCAAATTCTAGTTGCTGTAGGTGGTACCAAATAGGTCCTCCTTTCAGGTGAAAAGCTGTAAAAATGGGAAATTCACTCATTGTCAATTCCCTTTCAGTTTCTGCCTGCTTTAGACTACAGCGCTTTTAGGCAGTTATTTTATGCATTTTGTTCAGAGTTATAAATGTTACCTATAGGAGGATCAGTCCAATAGAATCTATTGCCAGAAGCAACATTCCTTTCACTTTGTCATATATGTCACTTTTAAAATCTTTTTATATCCTAGAATTCTACTAATAACTCTGAACCACAGATGAATTTTTCCTCTTCTCTCCTCACTTTACACATTTTAGATATGTTTACTGTCATTCTAATAGGATATGGAAGGGAGAGTTAATATATGTGTTTTCTGCTACCTTAAACCAAAAGCTAGAAACATAATTTTGAAAAGATAATAATTATCTCGTTTGAAACATAGATTAATCTAATAAAAGCTGAGATCCAGGAGAAAGGGAGAAAGTTTTGGTCAGAAAATATGCTAAATTTCTCTTTTTAGTAGAGGAATTGAGACACTGCTTTTTCAATTGATTAAAAAATAAAGATAAAATATGTATTTTAAATTATTTTTAATGATAATGCATGGATTTAAAATAAGATGTATAATGTCCAAACCAATCGAGAAAAAAAAAAAAAACTCTGAGCAATATAACTAATTCTATGGAACATAAAGGAGAGCAAAGCAACAAAAAGGAGTTAGAAGCATAAAATAAGATGATGAAAGTACCACCTTTGTCTGAAGAAATGTAAATGGTTAAACTTCTTTATTAGATGTAATCTAATTCTTAGATTAAATATAAAAACAAATCTAATGACTTTATTTCTATGATTCAGACCAATTGCAAGACACATTATCAGCTTAAGAATTTTTAGGGAAAAAAAACAAAAAACGTAAGATGCATCACAATTTTGCAAACAATAAAATATGAAAAACTATGTCTTATACTAAAAAAAACTACCATGTTTGTCCTTCACAAGAGTTTTGCCTTGAAAGAAACAAAAAACAAAAGGTAAAAAAGAGATAGGCAAATGTGTCCTACAGCTATAAAAAGAAAGAAACAAGGTTGGATGCAGTGGCTCACACCTATAATCCTGGCACTTTGAGAGGCCGAGGTAAGAGGATTGCCTGAGCTCATGGGTTCAAGACCAGCCTGGGCAACTTGGCGACACCTCACCTCTACAATAAATCAAAAACTTAGCTGGGCGTGGTGGCACATGCCTGTAGTTCCAGCTACTTGGAAGGCTGAGGCAGAAGGATTACCTGAGCCCAGCAGGTCAAGGCTGCAGTGGCTGTCAGCATGCCACTGTACTTAGCCTGGGTGACAGAGACTCCAACTCAAAAAAAAAAAAAAAAAAGAAACAGAGAGGAATGAAAGAAAGACAAAATGGCAATATGGCAGTGTTTACATAAGAAAGTAGAATCTAGCTAAGCGGGGCATAGAAAGTATATCATCATATACTGATAGAGATAAAATCTTTCTGTGCTCTCATTCTTTTGAATTTTGTGGCTTATGGATTGCCCTTCCTATCTTAGCTTCCAATGATTATGTAAATTTTCCCAATTTTATTTTCCATTGGTAATTTTGATTGACAGTTCGGAGTAACAAGTGGTATACATGGGAGAATAGTTATTCACCTAAGACAGCATTTCTCCAGAAGTCTGAATCTCTACTTCTCTCTCAAAGGAAAATTGACCTACAATAAAACAATGAAGATACTTGAAAAGGAAAGGCCACTAAACAAGTTTACTTGTTTAAATAGTTTAAAACTACTTTAGTGGTACTTTTACTGATGGTAAAGTTTCTTCCTTTTGTTTTCAGATCTTACTACCAAGCACGGAATTGATATTGAGGATGTAAAAGTCAGATCCACAGAGATTTTGACCACTCAAAGCCAGGGTGAACCAGAATGCAATGAACCAGGTAGAAATTTTTGATAATAATTTAGAGGTTACCCATTTGTGATGTAAAATTACAATACAGTCACATATACAGTTTACTAAGAGTTGGTTTTTATGTTTAAAATTTGATTATTACAATCCTAGTTTTCATTTTTTTCTCTTATCTGACCCTTTATATTTACTGCTATCATTAACTCAGAATCTTACCAGCATCAAAACTGAATAATATATAGAGGAGAGTTAGAGATTGTGGAAGAGGAATGGGGTCATAGCATTAATACTAAAAACAGAAATCTTAAACTCTATAGCTCAGTAAAGAAAATTTTATATTTTATTTCAGTAATAGCAATCTTGCTGACTGAGTCTCACTAGGTCGCCCAGACTGGAGTGCAGTGGCCACTCTCGGCCACCGCAGCCTCGCCTGCTGGGCTCCGGCGATCCTTTCCGCCTCAGCCTTCTGAGTAGCCGGAATTACAGGCATGCGTTACCACACCCGGCTGATTTTTTGATTTATTGTAGAGATGAGGTCTCGATGCCCAGGCGGGTCTCGAACCCGCGGGCTCAGGCAATCCACTCACCTCAGCCTCCCAAAGGTGCGAGATTACAGGCTGAGCCACTGAGCCCGACTTGCTGACCTTTTTAAAATAAAATTTGTTTTAGAGACAGAGTCTCACTCTGTTGCTCAGGCTGAAGTGTAGTGGCCTGATCATAGTTCATTGTGCCTTCAAAGCCCTGGGCTCAAGCTATCCTCCCACCTCAGCCTGTAAAGTAGCTGGGACTACCTGTGCATGTCACAATACCTGGCTAATTTTTAAAATTTTCATAGAGCAAAGATCTTGCTTCAAAAAAAAATTTTTATTTTAAAGATGTGGGGTACAATTCAGGATTAGGTATATAACTGGACATAATACAGGTAAAGTTTGGGTCTCCCTTTGGTTCCCACTTTACCTGGTTTGAGATCAGGAACCCTTATTGATGTTGTGTCCTCACCCCCAACCCGGCAGTATCCCGCTACTGTCAATCCCCTTCTTATAGTATTGTGGTAAAAGTTCAGGGTCCGCTTATGAGTGAGAACATGTGGTCGGTTATTTTTTTCTGTGATAGATCACTGAGTATGATAGTGATCCATCCAAGTTGCTGCACAGTCCATGTATTTGTTTTTTTTTTGTGACTGCATAATATTCCATTGTGTATATGTACCACACTTTTTATCCAGTCCAGTTTTGATGGACAGCATGATTGGGTTATGTTTTTGGTATTGTGAGTAGTACTGCAAGACCTCGCTCTTGTAGAGATTAGTCTCAAACTGCTGGCATCAAGTGATCCTCCCACCTTGGCCTCCCAAAGTGCTGAGATTACTGGTATGAGCCATAGCAGCTTGCATGCACTTTTTAAAAATTAAAAATTTTAATCTCCCAAAGCAATCTTATCATTCTCTGTGCCATCATTATTGTTGCTGTTATTATCCTATCAGGTTTGTAATCTCAGAATCATCTTTTGTTCCAGTACAGTACCAAATGCCGTTGCTTCTTGATTATATTGATGACATTGTTACTTAGTTATATTTATAATTGGGTCGCATTAATCATCTATTTGGAAGTTTACTGCTTTATTTATGAAAGTGATGAAACCACACTAACTACTTATCAATAAATGATATCAGTTTTTCCCATCCTATAAATGTATAGCTCTGTGCTAGCCCATCTCAACAAGGTGAAATCCAGACTCAATAAAATGAAGAATTACTCTCCATAATACTATTTGCTTATCATCACCAATATTAGCATGGAAGTAAAAATAATACTATCATGCAAGTACTGACATCATAAGCTGTCAGAATTAAAAGACTTCCTATACATAAACCTCTTATAATTTATGTAAATAGATAAATTATACAGAAGGAAATTTAAGACTTATTTTATATCTCAAGTAACTCCAATTTCATTTTATTGAAATATTTTTGTTGTAACAGAATGATCAAACATAATAGTTGCTTCCAAGAAGTTCTAAATTATACTTAAATTTATTCAATGTTTATATAACTTTAGTTTTTCTATATTCCAGGTGAGTTAGAATTGCCACTATCTCAGCTACAGCTAACAAGCTACCGTTCTTCAGTTAATTCATTGATTACAGGACTTCAAACACTACCATTTTCTCCAGTTTGTAACATGTAAGTAAAGATTATATCTAGAACCCAAGTTGCAATTCAGAACAGGCAGTCTTTAGTTAAATCTCTCCATATAAAGGCAATTTTCAGGATGCCACTGCAAAAAAAAAAAAGTAAGAGATAGTATAATATCTATAGTAAGTAACTAGAGGAAATATGTTTTCTTATGTATGTGTATGTGTATTTATGCATGTATGTATTAGGTTTTAAATACGACGAGTGTATTTAACAAGGGGATGCAAGAAACAATTAACATTTTTTTGTTCAGAAGGGAACTGGGTAACCTAGAAATATGAGTAGGAAATTTTTCTCAATATAATCTTTTATACAGTTAAGTATTTTGAATGTGAATATATCACTATTAAAAATAAATAACTTGAACTTTTTAAAAGATTCTGGCACTGGAATAATATGCTTAGGACATTGCCACTGAATACTTACTAATGGCACTGGCTTTATTGGCACTCATTACCACGAAAGGGAGTGTAGTATTAGTTTTCTGGGGCTGCTACAACAATTACCACAGACTGGGTGGCTTAAACAACAGAAATTAATTTTCTCGTATTTCTAGAGGCTATAATTCCAAGAACAAAGTGTCAGCAATGTTGGTGTCATTCTAGGACCTCTCTTCTTGACTAATAGGTGATCATTTTCTCCTTTTGTCTTCATATGGTCTTTCCTCCATCATTGTATCCTAATATCCTCTTATAAGGGCACCATGTTGAATTAGGGTGCACCCAAAAGACCCCATTTAACTTAATTACCTCTTTAAAGGCCCTGTCTCCAAATACAATCACATTCTAAAGTAGTAAGGGTTAGGGCTTCAACATGTGAATGTTGTGGGGATACAATTTGGCCCATAATAAGTGATAAAAACCCCTGTCCTAGAGCCAGATTGCCTGCTCTATCACTTAGTAACTCTGCAACCTTAATTGTCCTATGCCTTAGTTTCTTTATCTTTAATTCTGGGATAATAATAACATCTACCTCTCAGGGTTGTTACGAGATCTTCTAAAGGATTTGTCATAGGTCTCTGGCCAGGATTAGCCAAGGATCACAGAGCTGCGTGGATGTTGTTGATTGACAGATTTAGCTATCAATTTACTCCCTTTGGAGTACCATGGATCATAGCCTATCTCTAACAGAGGGCATCCACTGACATTGTTAACCTCTGTCAGTGTGATATTAGTGTCGGGGGAACCAGACATGAGAACCAGGGATTGATCCAACATTTGTTTAATACCCAATATTACTGCACAGAATAGTCTGTAATCTTAGAACCGATATCGCAGGGCTACATCATTATATTCTAGTTTGAGCCAAAATTAGTCTGCTATCCTGGAATAAAGTCACCCCATTCCTCTACTTCTTATGCCATTATAAGAGTAGGAACATAACCAGTACTGTCTACTGTAAGTCTGGAACTTAATGTGTCTTAAATAACATGTTTTCAGGAAAACTGCAGGAAAGTCTATAAGACTCTAATGAATTATTCCAGAACTAGAAACTGGGAGCTGTGTGCTGAGTTTTGCTTTCTTGGGTTATGATTAGCAGAACTGACAAAGCATAGTTCTATTGGATTACTGGGAGCAACTGGAGTCAAGGCTCTAGAATTAATCTCTGGCTGCTTAGGTTTTTATTAGTGCTCCAAGGAAGGTATCAAAGCATAAGATGAGGAGTATGGCACTGAGGGCCCCGAGTATATCTTCATATTCTGGTTAAGAATTATTTACATTTGTGGGGTAAATTTGTGCTATAGAGAACTCTACCATGAACTGGGACTTGCCCATATCAGATATGAGCCCTAAAAATAGCATGAGACAAGTATGGAGACTACGTATAATTTGTTTAAATATTTTTAGTTCCTTTATTAAGGTGCAAGATATTTATTTGTAGGGTATATGGTATCTCTATTGGTGCTCTTTTCCTTTTATTTACTTCATATACTCTAATTCATCTGTTAAGGCAGATTGGCAATAAAACAAAACTAGCAGAAATTAGTAATCTTGAATTTCATCTGATACTAAAAGTATTTAGACTATAATAAAATTTTTAAATCACAAGTCATTTGTCTAATGTTATAGCTCAAATATCTAATAAGAATTTATTAAATGATTCTTACCTAATTAATTATTATTTGGCAAAATTAGAATAAAAAAGGCTTTAAATTGGCTAATTAGAGCCACTTGAAACAAGTGAAAGAAGCTGTCTTGTCACTACTACATTCACCAGCAAAAGTTAAATCACTTCTGTTTGTTTGGTGGCTACCAAGTCCTTATTTCATTTCATTTCATTTATTTGAGTTGGGGTCTCATTCTGTTGCCCAAGCTAGAGTGCAGTGACATGATCACAGTTCAACACAGCCTTGATCTCCTGAGCAGGCAATCCTCTCACCTTAGCTTCCTGAGTAGCTGGGACTAGGTGCATATCATCATGCCCAGATAATTTTTTGATTCTTTGTGGAGATGAGGTCTTGTTATATTGCCCATGCTTGTCTTGAACTCCTGTCCTCAAGTGATCCTCCTGCCTTGGCCTCCCAAAGTGCTGGGATTACAGACATGAGCCACCACTCCTACCCAAGTCCATATTTTAAAAATAGATTTAGAGTAGTTTCCCCTTATCCTTGGGAAATAAATATTAAGACCTAAAATGGGTGCCAGAAACCACAGATATTATCAATCCAAATCCTGTATATACTGGTTTTCTCATACACACACACACACACACACACACACACACACACACACACACACGTGTATGATTAAGTTTAATTTATAAATTAAGCACAGTAAGAGATTAGCAACAGTAACTAATAATGTACTAGAACAGTAATAACAAACGCCACCATCACTATTCTTGTGCTTTGGGGTCATTATTAAGTAAAATAAGAATGATGTGAACACAAGCATTGCAGTTCTACAACAGTCGATCTGATAGCCAAGAAAGCTACTAAGTGACTAATGGGCAGGTTGTGTATAGAGCTTGGATATGCTGTGCAAAGGGGTGATTCACATCTTGGGCAAGATGGTATGGGATGCTATGAGATTTCATCACTTTGCTCACAACAGTGTGCAGTTTAAAACATAGCTTGTTTCTTTCTGGAATATTCCACTTATTATTTTTAGACCACCATTGACCATAGAAAACTGTGTTCCAATTAAAAGTAAAGTCATGAATAATGGAGACTACTACATACCTCAGTTGTAAAACTAAAAACAAAGAAAAGAAAGGTTCAAATTAAGAGAAAATCTGGGCACAGTGGTTCATGCCTGTAATTCCAGCACTTTGGGAGGTGGAGGCGAGAGGATTGCCTGGGCTCAGGGTTTCGAGACCAGCCTGGGTAACTTGGCGAGACCTCTTCTCTACAATAAATCAAAAATCAGTCAGGTGTTGTGATGGACGCCTGTAGTCCCAACTGCTTGGAAGGCTGAAGTGGAAGGATCACCTGAGTCCAACAGGTAAAGGCTGCAGTGACTGTGAGCATGCCACTGCTCTCCAACCTGGGCAACAGAGTAAGACTCCAACTAAAAAAAAAAGAAAATTAAGAAAAAAGAAAGGGAAATGGTAAGTGATTTTACTGTACCCTTAACTTATTTTTATGGTCCCAATTATTTTTATTTTGGAACACAACATTTGACTGGAAATAATACCCAGTTCACAAATATCTTTAATACCTTACATATATTAGGCTCTATTCTAGCCTTTATGGGGCTAACAAATAAAAGTCTTTATGGCATAAGATTTTATTACCCTACTAACTGACTACTGACTTGTGACGAAATTTTTATGATCAAACATATATCAAATTCAGACATGTCTTCAAACAGTTCCGTTAAGAGTGAAAATATTTGTCTGTATTACAGATGGCTTGCCTAAATATTTCCCTTTCTTTTCACCTTAAAATAGTTGACTACAATCTGAGGTGTTGTCACAAACCTTGGTAAGATTTAATAATGGTTTAAATTCTCAAATTTTCTACCACATGACCAGATTTTTTTATTATGTGGGTAAATTGGATCACTTAGGTATAACACCTAGCTGTCTACAGCCCTAGACTGTAAATTTAACTAACAGGACCTATAATTAGCATGCTCATGTATGTTACATGTGAACAGAGAAACAGAATACCATAAATTATCACTCAAGGGTAGTGTAAAGTTTAGAACACAGATTAAGGGGTTTGTGAATTAGTGGTCTTTTCCCTATCAAGGCTAGTAGCTTCATAGCTACTGATGAGCTGTGATTTACACTAATTATCATGCATATTTTCTCCCTTCTCCCCCCACCATCCCTAAACACACAAACATGAACAGACACATATCATTCTCTCACACACCCACCAAGACTGAAGGACTGGAACTAAACTTTAGGGCACTGCCACCTCTGGCGAAGGTAGAACAGACAAAACTTTTTCATAGTTCTAATCCTTAGCCAATAGAAGCTCCAGAATTTTTATGTAGAATGAACTTGAGGACAGCAATTTTGTAAAAATTTTTGTTGAAGCTGCTATTTTCATAGTAAGCACAGTAATTTTGTTTAGATTGCATTTTGAGGTTGGTGGCTTATAGGGTTGAAGCTAGCCCAGTTTACCGAGGGAAGTGCTAAAACCCTACCAAGTCTGTCCCATCTGGTTCCAGGTTCCATTAAGGGAGGTAAAGGCAGGAATGATTTATAAGCAAGCAGGAACAATTAAAGTTTTTACAAATTACCAAACCTTCCTAGAGATGGAGGAAGTAAGTACTGCATTTGATATTTGGGTTTTGGAACTCTACTTTATAAATAAATAAATAAATGTGTAAACACATTTATAAAATAGAATTAACTTTTCACTTGCTTTTGAGTGTAAAAAATACTTAGAAAAAGACTTTTAAAATAAAATTTTATTATAAAAAATACTCAATATTATTAATGTATTAAACTTTAACTCTTCATTTTCAGTACTTTGCTTACTATTGAAGAATCAGCTAATAAATACCATATGGTGTGGCAATTAGAAAACGGTGGAAGCCCTTTCAATCAACTTTTGCTTACAGGTAAAGATTAGTTGCTTTTTGAATGGTATATAGAAAGTATAGGTGAAAAGGTACAGTCAGTAGAAATGTGGGATATCATTTTTCTTTGACCTTTTTTTTTTTTTTTTTCTGAGTTGGAGTCTCACTCGGCTGCCCAGACTGGAGTGCAGTGGCCGCTCCCAGCCACCGCAGCCTCGACCTGCTGGGCTCCGGCGATCCTTCCGCCTCAGCCTTCCGAGTAGCCGGAGTTACAGGCGCGCGCTACCACGCCCGGCTGATTTTTTGATTTATTGTAGAGATGAGGTCTCGCTGCCCAGGCGGGTCTCAAACCCGCGGGCTCAGGCAATCCACTCACCTCAGCCTCCCAAAGGCGCGGGATTACAGGCTGAGCCACCGAGCCCGGCTCTTTGACCATTTTTTAACACAAAATATATGAGGGGGGACCCCCCCCAAAAAACAGAATCATCCTTTTGGAGGGCAGGCCTATTGTAGAACAGGCTTCTCCTGCTAGATAAGTGCTCTAGGACCCCATTGGCATCAGTGTACTAGCTAGCATTGTTGTGAGAGGTTGTGTTTGGCTTTGGTAAATTTTTTTTTGGAGATTCTTTCAGTGTATTTGCCCAGTTTATGATGGGTGATTTACGGATGCGCCTACCCATACCACACTGAGCATTCAGCAGTTTTTTTTTAAACCCAGAACAGGATGATCTCCACACCCCACTCTCCCTATTCATCTGATCTCACCCTGAGTGACTTTTTTTTTTGTTTCCCCGAAGAAAAAAGTGCTCAGAAGGAAACATTTTGCAATGTGGAAGAGGTAAAACAAAAAACAAAAGTACTAAAAGGCATCAAAGTGGACAAGTTCAAAAACTATTTTGAGCAGTGGAAAAACCATCTTGATAGGTGTATTGCATCAAATGGAGAGTACTTTGAAGGTGATTAACATTAAAACATGTAATAATAAATACACAATTTTTAATAAATAAATTCTGGGGTTTTTTTGGATCTCCCTCAGATAACTTAGTACAAAGTTAAAATATCCAGATATCTGCCAGAAGGTTCATTATGCTGAATTCAGGAGTATGTGACAAGATCTTGATCTTGCTGATGTTCTTGGTAATTCCCATACATGAAAAAAGAGAAGAAAAGAAATACAGGTAGTATGTAAAATAGTCCCATATGTATAGTTTATATTTTCAAGTTTGTGAGTTGCTTGTGAAAAAACAATTTCACGTAGTTAATGTTCAAATTAATGTTAGAGTTTTAGTTTCCCAAGCTTGCCAAAAAGGGTTTGTTTGGTTTTTTTTTCTGAGTACTCTGTTGCCCAGGCTGTAGTGCAGTGGCACTCTCACAGCCACTGTAGCCTTGACATGCTGAGCTCAGGTGATCTTTCCACTTCAGCCTTCCAAGTAACTGGAACCACAGGCATGTGCCACCACACCTGGCTAATGTTCTGATTTATTGTAGAGACAAGATTTTGCCAAGTTGCCTAGGCTGGTCTTGAACTCCTGGATTCAGGCGATCCTCTTGCCTCCACTTCTCAAAGTGCTGGGATTACAGGCATGAGCCACCATGCCCAGTGTTCCAAAAAGGACATTTAAAAACATTTTAAGCAAAATTTATTTATAGTTTAACAAAATAATTTTGAATTGAATAGAAATTTCACATGTATAATAAAAATTTATCTGAGTAAGTTAAACTCTTTTCTGTGTCTGAACTATTCCATTATGGAACTGGAACTCTGTATAAAGTATTCTTTTTCAAAAAAATTGTAGCTAATCACTGAGTTACATTTGGAGACCAAAAACAACGAAAACAGGCACTCGGGGAAGCAAGTAAGCACCAAAGCTGGTGTTCACTCCACACTTTCGCTAAACCCTGGAGACCTTGAGCTTCTGTTTTGATGTCTGCATGGAGTATAAGGTCAAGAAATATCCAACATGGGGAGTCTAATAGGAGACACCTACAGAAAACTAGGAGTTCAACCAACTATGCTATCAAAATAAGGGCAAACAAAAATAAGCCACCACATAGACAGGGACACTAAATAAATCTACCTATTTCTACCTTGGAGCTGGAGGATAGTAAAAGAAGGATAAGTCTTCTCTTAAGTCTTTTTAACCAGAAGGCAGCCAGCATGTTAGTTTGCTGTCTGAATTGAAACCACTTACATGATTTGAAAAATAGGTGGTAGTTTAATTTAAAGTGACTCAGGTTGACAGTGTCCTACAAAACATGTAGAGAAACAAAAGTAAATCCTTTCTTGAGGAAATAAATCTTTTCTAGAGAAATGCACTTCAACCCATGCTTCAAAGAACTTCCACAAAGTTCAAAGAAAACTGGTTAACAGACAAAAATCACAAAATATGTAGACATCACCAGTGAGATTCAGCAGAAATATCAGACATCAAAAACATCATATATTGGAAGTATCAGACATATAGTATAATATACATTTAAAGCAATAAAAAAGGTGGGGGCAGGGAGAAAAGAAATATGAACAAGGAACAAGAGAAATGACCAAGCAACTGTGCAAAAGAACCATATAGCACCTCTAGGAATAAAAAAATGAAACAATTAAATTAAAAGCTCAGTAAATGAGTTTAATAGTATATTAAGTACAGCTGAAAAGAGAAATAATGAACTGAAAAACACATTGGAAGAAATTATTCAGAATCTAATACAGAGAAACAAAGAGATGAAAGATATGAGAAATTAAAGATATGAAAGATTGAGTGGGGTTGCACGTATGTCTCATCAGAGATCCAGCCAGAGATAATAGAGAAAATAGGAAAGGTCATTTTTGAAGAGGTTATGACTAAATTTTTCCAGAATTGTGGAATAACATTAATCCTTAGACCTATCAAGCACAACGATTTCCATGTAGAATGAATAAAAATAATTCCACTCCTGGATATTTCTTAGTAGCTGTACAATACCAAAGAAAACAAAGTGATCTTATGAGCACAAAAGAGAAAAATAAAAATAATAATTTATCAGTGACACCAGTGAAAGGCAATATATCGTGGATTAATATTTTCTATAGGCAGAGACTAAATATCTATCAACCTTGAATCCTATACCCCCTCCCCCCCAAAAAAGCATTATTTCATAATGAGGGTCAAATAAAGATATTTCCAGAAAATAAAATCTAAGGCATCTTCACCAAAAGAAACTCTAAAGAGTACACTTTAGGTAGAAGGAAAGTAATCTCTGACGGAAAGGCTGAGACAGAAGGAATGATGAGGAAAGATACTTGTATATATGTGCATAACTTATTGACACTATCATCAATAGCAATAATATCTGCTTAGATTTTTTTTCTAAGGACAAAAAATGCTTGGTTAGAAACGAAGATATGAGAGTTATAGCCTCATAAAACTCACAATGTTTGGAAGAAGGGTAATATTTTATTTCTTTGCTTGGTGGTGGGTGCATAGTTGTTCATTTTTTTCTTTTAATGTTTATTTATACATATAGACCCTTGTATGTATAATTGTATATTTCACAATGTAGAAATAAAAACAAAGCATAAAAAAGACAAGACCTTGAATATCAACACTACCAACTAGCTATGTAATTAGCAGTAATTAATCCCTCTGAGTCTATTTCCTCATTCAACAGAAATAATAGTAATGTCTATTTCATAAAAACTTGTGTCCATACAAAGACTTAGACATGAATGTTCATAGTAGTTTTATTTGTAAGAGCCCCAAGTGGAAGTAATTCACATGTCCATCAACAAATTGTGATGTGCCAATATAATGGAACAGTATTTAGTAATCAAAAGAAATAAACTATTCCATTTATATATTTTTAAAATTTGTGACTGACACATAATTGTACATATTTATGGGGTACAATGTAATGTTTGATACATGTATACATCATGTAATGATCAAATCAGTGTTACTAAATGTATTAAGTTACTAAATTGAAAATGGCCAAACAAGAGTTTCCTTCTTCTACTAAATATTAGAATAATTTTAACTTCTTAGTATTTCCAAAGATTGAAATAAATTATTTATGTGATTTCTATTGCTGTATTAGCTTGAACTTTTACAAATATTAGCATCTTGAAAACAAAATACCAGATATATTCTCAAGTGTCCCTTTTTCTAATGAGTGAAACTACATTTCATAAAGAAAATCTAATGTGTTTCTGTTTATTGTGTTTTTGTTTCTTTTGCTTTGTAGATTGTTTCTCACTATTTGTTTTTGTTTTTTGTTAAGTGCCAAGAATTCGAAAGCCCAACAATCAATATTCAGTTACAGATTTGAAAAAGGTATTTTCTATTGAAGAAAGCCATATGGTTAATCCCGTAAAGGCAGAGTGGTGGAAACAAGCAGGACTGAATCCAAAAATGACAGAAACTTTGAACTGTCTGAATACTTATTTATGTCATGATGATCTGTCTTCTAATGACACTAAAATGGAGATATATTTGCCTCCAAAAGTGCTTCCATTGGAATGTAAGTACATAATAGTAAATATGAGTTGTGTAAACATTTGCAGAATGAGAAAATGTGAGATCCTGGATTTCCCCTTGGTGATTGGAAAAATCACTAAGTTCCAGCATTCAATATTGGCTCTGGCTCTGCCAGAATATATGACTTTAGGCTTCTCTAGGTCCCATTTTCTTCCTTGAAAAAATGATGAAGTTTGATTAGTTAATCCTACAATCCTATTCTGTCCTAAGAGTCTATAGTCTGTTTTTAAATTTCTAGCCATTTTCAATTAAAGTGATTTTGTTTCCTTTTATGAATCATTAAATTGCTAGAACAGTTTCTATTTACATCAACCTAGGCACAAGTAACATTTTGTAGTAACTGTTTTTTGAATCTTGGCATTCAATATCTAGTCATTGCTCTTCAGCAGTAGAAGAGAGATGACTAGAGATGACTTTGTTATTTAAAAGTTTACTAATTTAGCACTTTTTACTTATACAAATTAAGAAGGCAAAAATGTTCTTTGAGTGTCTATCTTTTGAGCTATTTTGGTTACTGTATACCATTTGGTTACTATACCATTATAGTAAATGGAACATATTTAGCATGAATTATGCCTTTTGAAGTATTTGTGTATTGTTTTAAAATCAGCTGTGCAATTATTAGTAAGTTTCAATCTTAAAGTATTTGGGAAAGTTTATAGTTAATTATAGAGTAACAAATATATTTAAAAGTGAATTTTATAAATTATTATCTGTATTGAGAGATTGATCTAAGGAGATAAAGAATTGGTATACAAATTCTTATCAGCAAGGAGTGTTTCAGATACATAGAGAGCTTTGAATGTGCTAGGAAGGAGAGCAGACAGATTATATCAAGCAAATGCATTCCAGGCCTAGATGGTACCCATGGTAGAGTAAGAATTTTAAATATTAGGTCAGGTTGCTAGACCAGAAAAAGGAAAAAAAATTTTTTTATAGGGTCTTCAAATATCTAGATAATGATGTGTTAAATCTAGAAAATTATTTAAAGTCTTCATCTTAATAATATGCAACTCATTTGAGTTAAAATAAAACATATCATTCATATTGGATATCCATGATACACAGTAGAATTATGATGATAGTATAATTATGAAGTTTAAGAAGCAAACTATATCTGGAGCCCATGGCCAAGTGGATTAGAGTAAGAATAGCTAAAGAGAGAATAATAGAGGAAAATAATCAGAAAAGTGAAATAATAAACAATTCCTATTTACCTGCTGAGGATATCAGATTATCTCTAGAGACTGTCTCAGAGGTTGCAAATTGGTAGCACTCAGGCCCTATTCAGCCCACACATTATTGACCCTATGGTGTTTTAATTAGCTACTAACATTTAAAATTTGGGAGATCTCACATGTATGATCTGTATTTTGAGTTTACCTTTAAAATTCCAAAAACTGGATATAGATTTTCCTATGGAACAATTAGCTGGAGTCATTAGCATGATACCATTTTAGACAGACAATGCACTCTCCAGCTCACTGCAGTTCCCAGAACCCACAAATTGAGGCCAGATGTTAGTTGATACTATACTAAATGTAGAGTTAAGGAGAAAGAAAAATGTTACTATGCCAATATCTCTAATAAAAGTAAAAATAAAACCAAACAAAATTATAGACCACGTTTTGGAAGAATACAAAGTTCATCTATCCAAAGATTATAATTTAAGCACTAGCCATATACTTCACTCATTTACATTATTTAGTTGACCCTGTAGGCATTTGTTTTTTTCAAATCAACTTTATGAGGTATAATTTACATATAATAAAGTGCACCCATTTTAACTTTACAGTTTGATACATTTTGACAAGTTTTTAAAACCTGTGAAACTACCACTACAATTAAGATACAGAATATTTTGATCACAAAAAGTTCCTCTGTGCCCCTTTGCAGTCATTCTCTCTCTATCCTAACTTCTTCTCCACCAACCTTTATCTTTAGTCCCCTGCAACCACTGGTGTATTTTATTTCATTGTATATGTTCTCCTTTTTTAGAGTTTCATTTGTGGAGTTATAAACTCCTTGGTGTCTGCCTCCTTCCACTCAGAATAACATTTTTGAGATTCATCCATGATATTGTGTTTCAATATTTCATTTCTTTTTAATGCTGAGGAATTTTTCATTGTATGGATTTACCACAGTTTGTTTATCCACTCACCTGAATTTTTCCCTGTTCTTTATTATTATAAATGAAACTGCTGTAATATTATTGTACAAGTCTTCTGTGGACATATGTTATCATTTCTCTTAAGTAAGTTGCTAGGAGTAGAATTGCTGAGTCTTACGTGTATGTTTACTTTTATGTTAAAAAACTAAATTGTTTTCTAAGTGATTGCATCATTGTACATTTCCACCAGCAGTGTGTGAGAGCTCTAGTTACTATATTCTTGCTAACGTTTAATATTGGCAGTCTTTTAAATTTTAATCATTCTAATGGATGCATTATGATATTTGTGATTTTAATTTATTTTTCCCTGATAACTAATGATGATGAGCATCTTATTACATGCTCATTTCTCATATATATATATCTTCTTTTACTAAAAATATACTGGCATACCTCATTTTGTTACACTTCATTTTATTATTATTCACAGATTGTTATTTTTTTCACAAATTGAAATTTTCTGGCAGTTTTGCATAGAGCAAGTCTGCTGGCACCGTTTTCCCAACAACGTGTGCTCACTTTGTGTCTCCTTGTCACATTTTGGTAATTCTCACAATATTTCAAACTTTTTCATTGTTATTTTATCTGTTATAGTGATAAATGACCAGTGATTTTTTTAATGTTACTTTTGTAATTGTTTTAGGCATCATGACCCTGCCCATAGAAGATGGTAAATTGAATCAATAAATGTGTGTGTTCTGGTTGCTTCACTAGCCTGCTATTCCCTCATCTCTCTCCCTCTCTTTGGGCTTCTCTATTCCCTTGAGACACAACAATATTGAAATTAGCCCAATTAATAATGTTACAGTGACCTCTAAGTGTTCAAGTGAAAGGAAAAGTTGCATATCTCTCACTTTAAATCAAATGCTGGAAATGATAAAGTTTGGTGAAGAAGTCATGTCAAAAGCTGAGACCGGCCAAAAGCTGGACCTCCTCTGCGAAACCATTAGTCAAGTTGTGAATTCAAAAGAAAAGTTCTTGAAGAAAATTAAGACTGCTGATATGGAGACAGTTTTAGGGATCTGGATAGAAGATCAAACCAGCCAAGAATTCCCTTAAGCCAAAGCCTAATTCAGAGCCCTAACTCTCTTTAATTCTATAAGAGAGGTAAGAAAGCTGCAGAAGAAAAGTTGGATGCTAGCAGAGATTTAAGAAGCCATCTCCATAACATAAAAGTGCAAGGTGAAGCAGCAAGTGCTTATTTAGAAGCTGCAGGAAGTTATCCAGAAAGTCTAGCTAAGATCATGAATGAAGGTGTATACACAAAACAACAGACTTTCATGTAGACAAAACAGGCTTCTATTAGGAGATGTCATCTAGGACTTTTATAACTAGAAAGAAGTCAGTGCCTAGCTTCAAATCTTCAAAGAACAGATGACTCTCTTGTTAGGGACTAATGCAGCTGCTTAATTTAAGTTGAAGTCAGTGCTCACCATTACAAAAATTTTAGGGCTCTTAATTGTGCTAAATATACTGTGCCTTTGCTCTATAAATGGAACAAATCCTGTATGACAGCACATTTCTTGACAGTGTGGTTTACTGGATATTTTAAGCCTACTATTAAGACCTACTGCTCAGAAAAAAAGATTCATTTCAAAAGATCTGCTCATTAACAATGCCCCTGATCACCTAAGAGCTCAGATGGAGATGTACAAGGAGATGAATGTTGTTTTCATGCCTGCTAACAAAATCAAATCTGCCGCCCATGGATCAAGATATCATTTTGACTTTCCAGTCTTATTATTTAAGAAATGCATTTTGTAAGGTTAGAGCCCTCATAGACAGTGATTCCTCTGATAAATCTGAGGAAGGTAAATTGCACACTTTCTGGAAAGTATTCACCATTCTAGATGCCATTAGGGACATTCATGATCATAGAAGGAGGTTCAAATAGCAACATTAACAGGAGTTTGGAAGAAGTTGATTCCAACCCTTATTGATGACTTTGAGGGACTTGAGACTTCAGAAGAGGAAGCAGATTGCTGCAGAGGTGGTAGAAACAGCAAGAGAACTAGAATTAGAAGTATATCCTGCAAATGTGTTTGAATAAGCTGCAATCTCATGATAAAACTTAAACAAATGAGTTGCTTCAGATGGATGAGCAAAGAAAGTAGTTTCTTTAGATAAAATCTGCCATGATGAAGATGCTGTGAACTTTGTTGAATAATAGCAAAGGATTTAGAATATGTCATAAACTTAGTTTATAAAGCAACATCAGGGCTTGAGAGGACTGATTTCAATTTTGAAAGAAGTTCTGTGAGTAAAATGCTCTGAAACAGCATCACATGTTACCGAAAATCTTTGGTGAAAGAGTCAGTCAATGTGGCAACCTTCATTGTTTTCTTAAGAAATTGCCATAGCCACCCCAACCTTCAGCTACCACTACCCTGAACAGTCACCAGTCATCAACATTGAGGCAAGACCCCCACCAGCAAAGAGAGTATTACTTGTTGAAGGCTCAGATAAGAATTAGTATTTTTTTAACAGTAAAGTATTTTTAGTTAAGGTATGTTCATTGTTTTTTAGACATAATGCTACTGCACCCTTAATAACTTGCAGTATAGTGTAAATATAACTTTTCTATGCACTAGGAAACCAAAAAAATTTGTGTGGCTCAATTTTTTGTGATATTTATCTTGGTGGTCTAGAGCTGAACCCACAATATCTGCGGTATCACTGTCACAGCTTTATTGAGATACAATTCACATACTTTGGGGGACCAGCCCCCAAAGAGAGATTTAGGAGGTCCCTTGGAAGGTGTGATGGCGTCGGCGACTCGTAGGGATAGATATTAAAAGAAAGAAAGAGACTGGGGGAGAAAGAAAGAAGCTAGACTCTGTCTAGTGCAGAAGTTGTTTATTGGGGGTTTACAGTGTGTATTTATCCCAAATTTTACACAGGCAGTCTTACAAGTCTTCCACGTGAACACAAAGCCAGGTGCAGGAGGGGCACCCCCCCCACCAGGTGTTTCCTCAGGCATGGGGAAGAACAATCTCAATTAAATCACAAAACCTTTACATGGACACAAAGCCAGGTGAATGAGGGGGCATCCCTCACCCACCAGGTGTTTTCCGAGAGTAAGAGGAAGGGCAATCCCAATTAAATCACAAGACATTTACATGAACATAGAACCAGGTGGATGAGGGGCGTCCCCCACCCACCAGGTGTTTCCCCAAGCATGAAGAATGAGGATCCCAAAACTATCTCACTGTTCCTCATGCTTGGTTAATATTTCTTAAAAGCAATACAACAATTCTAATATTATAATATTCTAATAATCAGTAACTTTTAAAGCCTATGCATACACAACACCTAATAACCAACCTAAATCCCAATTCCTCTCTATCTTATGCTAATTCTACCTACGTTATAGAAACTCTTAATTATAGCCCAAACCAATTCCTAAGGAATGTGGCCCAGTCAAAAGATCACGCTTGGTCGTTTCTGGGAACAATTGATTACAATCTCTTAACAAAATGGCTGTGCCGAAATCCTATAAATCTATTTTAACTTTTTATAAAAGTTTCTAATTCCTAATCCTGATCATCAGCAATAAAGCTTCTAAAAAATAAAACCCGAATATAAACTGTAAATAGTATTAAAACCAAAACCGCAAATGTAGAAAATGTTTCCAAAGTTAGCTGTATTCTTATTAAACCTCAAAATATCATGTTTGATCATGCTTGAACTGACATAATTCACTGACATAGCATAACCTATTCTACAATACTTTCTATGAATAAAATAAATTCAATTTCTATAATAAGTGGTAAAAACCCTATACTAACTGTAGCTAAAAACTGGTTTAAAAGAAAGCAGCCAAAGTACGCACGGGGCCCTTAGGAATGTGGCCCAGCCCAAAAGTTCGTGCTGGGTCTTTAGGAATGTGGCCCAGCCCAAAGTTTGTGCTGGGTTGTTTCTAGTAGCTCTAGATATTTATCTGTATTATTAAGGTTGAAACAGCACTTTGTGTGTATATACTAATTCTACAAATATACTATTAAATCTTAAAAGAAGCTTGTACTGTATTAAAGGCTCCCAAATGTGACCTGAGTTTGAATTATGTTAAGTTTAAAGCCGAAACCGCAGTCTGTGAGAAACGGGAACAATGGACTCCTAAAGTAAGCCATGCCTGTCGTATTCTCAGGACTTCATGCTTAGATCATCAAAGTCCCTGCTAGTGGATCATGCCAAACAGCAGAGAAGGGAAGAGGGAATGGGCCTTCAGCTCCTGAACTCGTCCTAGCGGTCTCAGGGTCTGCAGCCTGCCTGGATCCCTAACGCTCAGGCAGGCCTCCACAGCCGGCTCCCAACAACATACCATAAAACTGACTCACTTAAGGTATAACATTCTTTGGTTTTTAGTATAGTCACAGAGTTGTGCAATAATCACATCACCACAAACCACTTTAAACCCTTACCATCCCAAAAAAAAACCTCATACCCATTAGCTTTCACTTCCCATTCTACCCAGCTGTGGAAGCACTAATCTATTTTATCTCTGTAAATTTGTCTCTTCATATCAATGGAGTCATACAATGGCCTTTTGTGAATAGCTTCTTTCACTTAGCATGTGTTCAAGATTCTTCCATGTTGTAGAATGTGCATAACTTATATGAAGTGTTGTTCAAATCTTTTGCCAATTTTTGAAAATTAGGTAACTTTTTAAATAGTGTATTATAAGAGTTCTTTATATATTTTGGGTACGATCCTTTGTCAGCTACATGTATTACAAGTATTTTCTTTCATTGTGGCTTGCCTGGTAGTTTTAAGTATTTTACCTATAGACTGTTACCTCCAAAACTATGACTTATAAGCAGTAAGACTTTTCTAGAATTTCTTTGGTAATCTAGATGCTATAGTTTTATATATATGTAAACTTATATATATATATAATATTATATATATATAGTTTTATATATATGTTTATCTTTTTTCAAATTTATTTTATTCAGACCAAAAATTGATTTCCAAAGCCATAAACTAAGTACTCCTAAAAATCAAATTATATTAGTAAGAAACCACAATAAACTTTACTCTACTACCCTAATAGAACACTCATTTAGGCATGGAGGTCATTTGAATATTTTTATTTTCTGTTTTCAGCATGGCAAGAGCTTAAGAGTTATTCTTCATCTATTGTACTTATTGATGAGAAACCTACAAATGATCATTTACTACTTCCACAAAAGTGTCTATCTCTGGCAAAACAAGTACCAGAGCTGTGTTTTTCTGATGAATATATCTCTGTTAAAAGACCAACAAAAGAAGAAAAACCAAAGAATGACCAAGAGCTTGTAAAGAGAATAATCCAAAAGAAAGAAAATAAAGATGACTATGAACTTGACTGCACAGTACCATCTATTGAATCATCATCATCTTCAAGAATTAAGAAAGCATCTTGTGAACATGGTAAAAAATGGGAGAATGATTTGGACCTTTTGAGTGATTTTATCATGCTGCGAAATAAATATAAGACTTGCACTTCAAAGACTGAAGTCACAGGCAGTAATGAAAAAGATGGTAGGTAATTTAGTAATATTTTGGTATAGATCTGATAGCCTCAAGGACTAAATGCATAAAATTTATTATTGAAGAAAAATAAATAAAATTCTTCTAGATAAAATTATATCATTTTTTATAGTCAAGGAAAATGTCAGTGATTCATGATACTTCTTGTATATGGCGATAGATATGGATATATTGATATAGATTTAGATATAGATTCCTTACTTCCTTCCTTCCTTCCTTCCTTCCTTCCTTCCTTCCTTCCTTCCTTCCTTCCTTCCTTCCTTCTTCCTTCCTTTCTCTCCTTATTTCCTTCTTGAGTTGGGGTCTCACCTATAACCCAGACTGGAGTGCAGTGACATGACAACAGCTCACCACAGCCTTGACCTGGGCTCAAGGGATCCTTCTGCCTCAGGTTCCTGAATAACTGGGATTACAGGCACTCACCACCACTCCCAGCTAATTTTTTTTCTTTCCCCATAAAGATGAAGTTCTTGCTGTATTGCCCAAGTTGGTCTTGGACTCCTAGGTTCAAGCAGTCCTCCCACCTTAGCCTCCCAAAGTGCTTGGATTGCAACCATGAGCCACCACAGCCAGCTGACAAGTATTTTACAAAAAATGTAAATGCATTTAAATTTGTAACAAAAGCCATTATTTGTAACTTGCTTTCTACAACTTAGCCATACAAATTCATATTATTATTATTATTTTTTGAGTTGGAGTCTCACTCCATTGCCTAGACTGAAATGCAGTGGCACATTCATGGCCATCCCAGACTCAACTTGCTGGGCTCAGGCAATCCTTCCGCCTTAGCCTTCTAAATAGCTGGAACTACAGGCGGGCACTACCATGACTGGCTATTTTTTTTTTTAATTGTAAAGATGAGGTCTCACCAAGTTGCCCAGGCTGTTCTTGAAACTGTGGGCTCAGGCAATCCCCACACATCAACCTCCCAAAGTGCTAGGATTACAGGCTTGAGCCACTGTGCCTGGCCAGATCCATATTATTTTTAGCTTTTTTAAATTATTCTGTCATTCTTTTTTCTTTTTAAGTTATCAATCCTATTTTAATTTATATTTTAATGTGTACTTGAGGACTTTCTTGGCCTACTTAATTGCTAGTACTCTTTCTAACATTACCAAAGAGTTTCTGTTCGGGTTGTAATAGTCATATTCACTGCTTATAACCACATCAAAGGTAGTATAATGTGTCATATCATTTTACTTCTGGTAAAAAGAAAACAGGCATTCTAGAATAAATTTGACATAGGTTACCACAGAGAAATAATATTTATGTGACTTGGAGCATGATTAGGGCTTACTGTCCCATATACTATTCATGGATACAAGAATTTCACTTTTTTTTTTTGAGTTGGAGTCTCACTCTGTCGCCCAGACTGGAGTGCAGTGGCAAGCTCCCGGCCACCACAGCCTTGCCCTGCTGGGCTCCAGAGATCCTTCCACCTCGGTGTTGCAAATAGCCAGAACTACAGGCGCCTGCTACCATGCCTGGCTAGTTTTTGATTTATCGTAGAGATGAGGTCTCACCAAGTTGCCCAGGTGGCAGTCCACTCGCTTCAGCCTCCCAAAGTGCTGGGATTACAGGCTGAGCCACCGAGCCCAGCCAGAACTTCAGTTCTTAATGTCATGATAGTTGCGTATACTTTTCCAAAAGATGTGACAGCCTTTTATAGAATAGCTTAAAGTAATGTGATTGTGTCAATCAGTGCATTTTTTAAAATGAAAAATTTGGTGAAAATGCAGACTAGTGTTTGAAGATTTCAGAACTTTGTGACTCTATGTTTCTCTCCATATATTAAAGTTTCTTTTTATGTAATAATTTGACCACCTAATAACTTACTTTGCTGGATAATAATTCTATATGTAACTAAGATCTTTATAATCAGTATTTGCAACATAATTGAAGTATAACTTCTGATAAATCAAGGAGCAAAATATAAGAATTATTTTTATAAATGTGATACAAAAATATAAATTTTAAGATTTTTTAATCTCAGATTTGTTAATGTTTTCAGATTATATTCACATTTGGTATAAAAAAGGAACCCACCCCCAAATTAACACTGACATTGTTTTTCTGGTTGCCATACATATGATAATGGCGTACAATACAGTGTATTAGCAACAGAAAATGAGGAAAAGGGCCAGGTACGTGACTCACACCTGTAATTAAAGCACTTTGGGAGGCAGAGGTGGGAGGATTGCTTGGGCCCAGGAGTTGGAAACCAGCTTAGGCAACATAACGAGATCTCATTACTACAAAAATTTTTTTAAAAAATTAGTCAGGTATGGTGGCAAGTGATTGTAGTCTTAGCTACCTGAGAGGCCGAGGCAGAAAGTCTGCCTGAGTCCAGAAGGTCAAGGTTGTAGTGAGCTGTGATGTGTCACTGTACTTCAGCCTAGGCAGTAGAGTGAGGTCCTGACCAAAAAAAAAGGAGGGAGGAAAGGAAGGAAGAAAATAAGGGAAAGCAGCAAGAAAGAAGAAAAACATTTTTGCCTTTCCTACTGCCTTCCCTCATTTTCTTTTTTATTCTTAGTCTTTATGAGTTAAAAAAAATTAGCTATTAATCTACTAAACAAAGGAATACCAGTGTTATGTGAGAATGCTTCTGTATTCCTGATGTTTCCCCTCAATTAGTGTTATATTTTGTCTCTTTGCCCCTTTATACATTCTGCTCTCTAGAGCAGTTTGAAAGAATTATCTGAATTGTAAATTTAGAAATAATAAATTGGGCATATGCTTGTGAGAATTAGCTTCCCTGGAGGAACAGGCATTCTCTTTGGTGTCTGTATTGCGTGACTTTTTCCTGGGCAATACCCCCTATTCGCTAACCAGTAGGGTATCCTATCCAGTCCAGCATACTCCAGGACTAGGTGGGTAACTCTTCCTGATTCCAGTGTTTAATTAGCAGGTTTACCAGATGGATTCTAAAACTAAGCTGTTTCCCAACTTAGCCTTTATTAGTAACAGAGGTAATTATTTTGGTATATTTTTATTTCTTCTGTTTATTTCTTCTTCTTGTGTTGCTCTGAAGGGGCAAGACATGTTAAAACTTCTTAAACCCACTTAAAAATTACAATGATTAGTCCGGGCTCAGTGACTCAGCCTGTAATCCCAGCACCAGGTGAGAGGATTGCCTGAGCCTGCGGGTTCAACACCAGCCTGGGCAACTTGGTGAGACCTCATCACTACAATAAATCAAAAATTAGCCAGGTGTGGTAGCGTGCACCTGTAGTTCCAGCTACTTGGAAGGCTAAGGTGGAAGGCTCGCTGGAGCCCAGCAGGTTGATACTGGGGTGGCTGTGAGTGTGCCATTGCACTCTAGCCTGGGCGGCAGAGTGAGACTCCAACTCAAAAAAAAATTTTTTTTAATTCTAGTAATTAGCCAGGCACAGTGGCTCATCTCTGTAATCTCATCACTTTGTGAGGCTGAGGCGGGAGGGTAGCTTGAGGCCAAGAGTTCAAGACTAGCCTGGACAACATAGTAAGACATCATCTCTACAAAAAATCAAAAAAATTACCTGGGTGTGGTAGTGTATACCTGTAGTACCAGCTACTGAAGAGGCTGAGGTGGAAGAATCACTTGAGAACAGGAGTTTGAGGCTGCGGTGAGCCATGCTCATGAGACCTTGACTCAAAAAAAAAATCCAACAACTGAACGGGCGAGGTGGCTCAGGCCTGTAATCTCAGCATTTTGGGAGGCCGAGTCGAGAGGATTGCCTGAGCCCAGGGGCTCGAGACCAGCCTGGGCAATTTGGCGAGACCTTGTCTCTACAATAAATAAATAAATCCAATAATTAATATTATTTGATCATGTTTACTCCAGTTATTTATAATTCATTGGAAGTAGAAAGTAATCTATTTTAGGATATACTTCATTATTATATGTTTAGCCATGTATTTAAAGATGGTAATGTGTTCTAAAATTGTCTTGTTTTATTATTGATAGGTGACAGTACAATCTGGTTAAAGTAACTAGACGTGTGTGTGTGTGTGTGTGTGTGTGTGTGTGTGTGTGTGTGTGTGTGTATGAACCCTCTATAATACCTAGCAAAGAAGAAAGAAAACTAATGACTAATGTTTTGTTTATTGAACACTCTGTGCCAGGCTCTAAATTACATCTTAGAGATAAATATGATGCTGTTGCTGACCTTGAGAAGCACAATGTAATAGAATAGGTTAGATATACAAGTAGATCATTTCAATACAATGTGACATGTGCTGGGAGAGAGGTATGCAAAAAATGCTGAGGAGACAAATAGGAGAGGCACTTTGCTGGCCTGAAAGTTGGGGAGACAGTTACATAAGACTTTTTATAGAAGATGTCTGTGAACTGCAGGGTGAGTGGTAAGAATTGGCCTAGTTAAGAAAGGATGGAAACGGGGAAAAATTGAGGCAGAGGAGAAGATTGCTGGCAGAAGGACAGATATGTGGAAAATCACAGAGAAATTAACTAGAACAATATATGCCTTTTATATGTCAGAAACTATACTTGGTGTTTAATCCTTATAACAATAGTTAAAGTAGGTATATTTATTCATATTTTATATATGAGGAAACTGAGGCTAGTGTCAGAACTGAGATTGAACACTGATCTGATGCCAAAGTTCTTTCCATTTTTACCATTCATTTTCCTGTCCAGCACAGTGTTAGATCCATTGATCCAAATAGTTGTGCAATTTAATGCTGATGTATTTCAATGAAAGAATTTAACAACTGTAATCATATTTTTAAAAAAGCATTAAACTAAGGCAACATTAAGTTTCTCTTGAACAACACAAATTAATATTTTTATTAGAATTTCAAGGTAAAGAAGAATGTTCTTTGACTCTTCAAGAAGAGAATCCTATTGTTTGTTCTAATAGAACCCTGGAAAAAATAAATCAAGAAGGGGGAACAGATGTCACAGACATTCAAGCGTCAGGTAGGCCACCTTATTTTAAAATGCATTAAATTTGCTTAGTTTGAAAGTCCTTTCCTGGATATCTAGGACATACTTTATTTTCCATGTCATTTTCTCACTTGTTTCAGATATTTCTACATTCCACTCCTACTTTCAAGTTATTTTTCAGACCTGGAATGCCCTGTTCACTGCCTCTCTCTCTCCCCATTGCCCTAACCCAATGCACTAAGTGTTAATTCTACCTTTGTTTAAACTGCTGCTTCTTCCCTACATTAATCGGGGAACAACTGCAACTCCTCTGACTCGTCTGCCCACTCTGGAAAATGAACTGCTAATGGTCGTTCTCTCTTGTTCTCTTACCCACTGTCACAGTGATGTAAATAAGTTATCATTGATTCCTATATTGATTTTTTGTGTGTCTCTACTGTAAAGAAGAATATTATTTTACTCCTAAACAACAGCCTGCTTAAGAACATCATGCTTATTATGAAAATCAATAAGGAGATATAAACGGGTCTCAAATATCTTTTCATTTTCTTGGTTCAATTTTATTTATGTTCTCTAGATAATTTTGCAAATCTTTAAATAATGATTCTAATGAGAACTAAGGAGCTTTTTATTGTTACAAATGTATTTGGCTTAAGGTTGTAAGCTAATAGTGCAGAAGGAAAAATTAAATATTATCTGATTCTCTTTACATGAATCTTAATACTTGCCATATCAAATTGGTTACTGAATAAATCCTTTCTAATAAATAATATATTCATAAAATTATTTAATTATATGGGTTTGTTTGTTTTTATTAGTCTATTTAGAATAAATAATTCTCTATCCAGTCTTGCAGTTTTTTACTTAGTTAAGAGTTTAGATAAAAGTTCAGGCTTCCATGAAGTAACATGTTTTAATTGGTGTATCAAAAAGAGCATACCATCTTTATAAAAACATTGCCTTTAATGCTTTTATTTTTGCAGATAGCCAGTGCCAAGCATATTGCCTCCTAGAAGCAGCAGCTGCTCCTACCTTAAAAAAACTTGTATGCCTCTGTACTCTCCCTGCTGCTAATTGGAAATTTTCCACTATTATTTTTGACCAAACAAGGTTTCTCTTAAAGGAACAAGAAAAAGCAGTAAGTGATGCTGTTCTTCAAGGTGAGTGCAAATGAAAGTCACATTATTTTTAAAGCTGTAAGTTTAGAGATTATTATATCAAATTAGTAAAAATTGAGTAAAGAAGATTCAGAAGTCAATGATGGATGAAGGAATAACTAACTGTAATCCAGCCTATGGCACCCATCCAGGCCAATACTAGATAGCTAAATAAGGAGAAAAATGCAAGAAATATCATCTGGCATTGCTTCTCAGTGAAGCTTCCAATTGACATATATTACTTGGAAGATTCTTATTGCAGATACTAAGCTAACTTTATTATTGTTAGCATCTGAACCACTCAGTCTTCTCCCAAAAACGGGTAAAAGCTAGCTTAATTAAAATCAATCCTAGACTTTTTCTTTTGGCCAAGATGGAGTAGCAGGTAGCAGGGACTAGATTTACCCTCTTGCCAGAAATAACAACAAAAAAGACAAAGACAAAATACATGAAACCAGTTTTTAAGACCCTGGACATCAAGCTATGACGGACAGTGGTTTCTGAGAGATGAAAAACAGGTGAAGCAAGCCCTACCGTTACCCTGGCTTACTGCCTTGAGTTGCCAGGCCATGGCATAGGGGGAAGAACCTGAGGCAGAGGCCAATGGGCAATCTGAGCTGAGGAAACAGAGCTGAGAGACCAGGGACACCAAGACAAATAGAGTTTGAAAATTGAATATTAGAGAGCCAAGAACTTCACACAGAAAGTACTAGAGTTGTGCAGAGGACCTCCCTCAAGTACTCAGTAGAGTACTGATCAAAGAATATATGTGAGGTAACGACCTGAGGCTGAGAAACAATCTGAAAGGATTAGAGGGACTAGTTTGCAGTCACACAGGACAAGGAATAATATCTGTTCCCACCAGCTAGACTAGAAAAACCCATAATTCATAGATTAAGTACTCAGAAAAGTCTTACCTCAGTAGTGGGAATAATTATCCCTAGACTTAGGACCGCTCTGGGCCTGCCTAATAAATCAAAAGCAAGATCCAAAGGATTAAGCTGTTTCCAAGGAATTTAGCTACATTCCATAACAAAGCTAAAGGCAATCTATACGAGTACAAAAATATCTGGTACCTAACAAAGTAACATTCACAGTGTCTGGCATCCAATCCAGACATCCAGATAACCAAGTATACCAAGATGCAGAAAAACACAACTCATAATGAGTTCAATCAAAACAAATCTAGAAGTGACAAAGTTATTAGAATTACCAGAGAAGGAAACAAATTTATTATAACTGTTTCTGTATGTCTAAAAAGTTAGAGACATAAAAACGACCCAAACCATCAGGCTCAGTGGCTCAGCCTGTAATCCCAGTACTTTGGGAGGATGAGGCGGGTGATTTGCCTGAGCCCGCGGGTTCGAGACCAGCTTGGGCAACTTGGCAAGACCTCGTCTCTACAATAAATAAAAAATTAGCCAGGCGTGGTAGCGTGCGCCTGTAGTGCCAGCTACTTGGAAGGCTGAGGCGGAAGGATCGCCGGAGCCCAGCAGGTTGATGCTGTGGTGGCCATGAGCGTGCCACTGCACTCCAGCCTGGGCTACAGAGTGAGACTGCAACTCAAAAAACAAAAAGCAAAGACCCAAACCAAATTTCTAGAGACTAAATTACAATGTAGGATATGAAAGGTACACTGGATGAGATTGATGGTAGATTAAATATTGGAGAAGAAAAGTTTAGCTAACTTGAAGTATAGTAATAAAAACTAGCTATTTTTAAAAAACTACCAAATATGGTTTCTCTGCCCTTTTCTCATCTCTTGCAAGTCATGATTATCTTGTTCCCTCATGTCCTTCCAGGGCCTGGATATACTGCTTATAATTGGCTTTCCTGTTGTCTCTTAATTCCTAGTGTTTACTACATTGGAGTATTTACCTTGATCTTCATTGATTAGATCAGCAATTTGCAACCTTTTCAGTGAAACTCTTTGTTCAAATAAGTGTCCCATGGGATTCCAATATATAAAAAACAGAGAAGTAGAGCAACTCTGGTTAAATAGGGGCAGGGGGCCTAAAATCTCATCTTTTTGGTCTGACTTTCACATGCGGAAAAATCCAATCTATCATCTTCAAAAAGCTCTGGAGCTAAATGAACACATTATTTAAGCAACTAGCTTGTTCTTGTAAATATGTTTCTTGTTTGAGTTATATCTTTGAACAAATGTTCCTAGGTGTCCCTCAATTTCAAGATATTTCTTCATGTCATGATCCTCCAGCTTTATTTTAACTATCTGTCAAGCAGTGAATATATTTTTCTTCTTGTTTCATAACTGGGAATCATTGACTTTTTTTCCCCAGTAGGAGAAGAAATAACTAAATATTCTTTGTAAGCAACAAAAGCATGAGTTGCTTAAAGATTAGCTATCTAGGTTTGAATGACAGCTTCACATTTTATTCACTAATTGATCTTGGACAGTTACTTAACCTCATTAAGACCATTTCCTCATCCATAAAATGAGGTTCATAATAAACTTTCCTGATAGACTTGTTATGGATTCAGTAAAATAACCCAGCTGTTATAGCAAGTAGTAAGCACTCAATAATAAATGTTAGGTATCATTATTAAGCAGATTCTGGTATTCTAAAATTCTAATATATAGTCTACTTTTTAATATGTTTTTGCTTATTTAGGTACAAATGATGACAGAAAAATGGCATTCAAGCATGCTGCTCTCTTACACCTTCTGGTAACAGTTAGAGATGTCCTTTTAACCTGCAGCTTGGACACAGCATTGGGTTGGTGGTGAAAATTTTATTTCTCCTTTTATTTCTATTGAAATAGTTCATATGAAACAACTTAATTTACTGAAAAAGATACACCTTATAATAAATTATATAGCTCCCTTTTCTATTCTACTAAACATTATATACATGTTGGCATGATTATAATAGAATATGTTTATTTTTCTATCTGTTTATGTTTATTACAAGAAATTGTCTTTAACAATCATCGTCACCCAGAAAAACAGGTTTAGGATTCCCTGATATAAGTATGAATTACAGAGTCCTAATTGCCGTAAGCAGATTTGATTTATAATCATTATCATGCACCACTTCTTTGAGTCAGGTTCTCAATGTGTCATCCAGGCTGGAGTGCAGTGGCACATCATGGTTCACCACAGCCTTGACTCAGGCGATCCTTCCATCTCAGCCTCCCAAGTAACTGAGACTATAGGCACACACCACCATATCCAGCCAAATATATTTTTAAAACGTTTTGTAGAGATGGGGTCCTCCTATGTTGCCTAGATTGGTCTCAAACTCCTGTGCTCAAGCAATCTTCCCACCTTGGCTCACAAAGTACTGGGACTACAGGTGTGACCTACCACATCTGACCATCATGAACTACTTTTTTTTTTTTTTGAGTTGGAGTCTCACTCTGTCGCCCAGACTGGAGTGCAGTAGCCGCTCCCGGCCACCGCAGCCTCGACCTGCTGGGCTCCGGCAATCCTTCCGCCTCAGCCTTCCGAGTAGCCGGAATTACAGGCATGTGCTACCATGCCCAGCTGATTTTTTGATTTATTGTAGAGATGAGGTCTCGCTGCCCAGGCGGATCTCGAACCCGTGGGCTCAGGCAATCCACTCACCTCAGCCTCCCAAAGGCGCGGGATTACAGGCTGAGTCACCAAGCCCGGCTATGAACTACTTTTTAATGTGAAGTTTGACATTTTGCTATACATATTTTAGGTCCTCATACACATCTGTGTGTTTGAACCTTTGCTAGATACAATATAACTAAAATATAAAGAGTAAGAACTTTTGAAATTTCTTCTTTAGTTGTATCTAAATTAGGATATGACTAATGAATATAAAACTCAAACTGTTTTGAACATATTGGAAATTTTAAAGATTTTAGAAATTTTTTCTAAGCCTTCAAAATATCTATCATACTACATTACTGTTTTAGGCCTCTTACTGCAGAATTATTTAGACTTCTTTAGTAATGGTATGCTTATGGGATTATATTTTACAATTTAGAGTTTCTAGACCCTATTTCAAATATAAAGTGAAAATAATATTTCTCTGATCTAAGACTGAGAAGTTTTCCCTTACCTGTGACCCAGATGTAAATATTATTTCTCTAATCCAGGGTTTTAGTAAGTGTCAGGCAGCAATGAATTACAGTTATACCCTCTCTAAAGCACTAGGACCAGATATTCTAGATCCTGATATTCTGCTTTACTATTATAAATAATAGTCAACCTCACTATTTGTAGAACTGACAATCTTTTATGGAAACTGAGAAGTATAAGGAAGATGGATGATTAAATAAAAGGGCATGTGATTCTATACCCTTGTATTTGTTTAGGGTCCTGTAAACTAGGATTGTAGCGCTTAATCCTTACTTGTCTGAGGATGGAGATATGACAACATGGTCCAGAATCAATACTCAACTGAAGAAGAAAGGAAAAACACCATGTTGGGCTTTCTAAAAGTAGCTGCAGCTTAATTATAATACTTGGTCAAGTATGTAACCTAGCCAAGTACAGTATGTTCAATACTTATCAAAACCTTGGATTAGAGAAATAATGTTTATGGAAGATTGCTTGAATAATATTTGCCTTTAAGTGCTCTATACTTTGCCCTGGTTAAGTGAGACCATTGAGAGCTATGTACTTGGACTTAATTATTTTTGCTCCTCTAAGAAATGCATTTACTAAATTACACTTTGGCATTACTATTTGGCTACCTTGAGGAATACTGTACAAATAAGATTCTTGTTGGAAAACTTCTTAAGCTCTAGGTATCAAGCCATAATGAATAACCTAGTTGCCTTGGACATTTTAAGTAGAGGGCTTTCTCACTCCTCTAAACCTCTTAAACGGAAGTTAAGTTGTCCTCCTATCTCTCTGTGCAATGGCAGAAGAAAAAAATCCATGGAGGTCTACTTGCCTGTCCAGTTCACTCCCCCAATTTTTTTTTTTTTAAGTCAGAGTCTCACTCTGTCGCCCAGGCTGGAGTGCAGTGGCACACTCACAGCCACCCTAGCGTCAACCTGCTGGGCTCAGGTGATCCTTCTGCCTAGCCTTCCAAGTAGCTGGAGCTACAGGCGCGTGCTACCGCGCCTGGCTAATTTTTAAATTTTTTTTGTAGAGACGAGGTAGTGCCTCATCTTCTAGGTTAAACTCCAGAAGGAAAACTATACTTTGAACCGTAAAATGCATTCCTTTACTAGCTTAGGAAAGGCAGAAAACTGGAAGCAGGGGGAAAATATAGAATGCTGGGAGTAGGCCAGGCTCGGTGGCTTAGCCTGTAATCCCAGTACTTTGGGAGGCCGAGGCGAGTGGATTGCCTGAGCCCGTAGGTTCAAGACCAGCCCGGGCAACTTGGGTAAGACCTTGTCTCTACAATAAATATAAATATAGCCGGGCATGGTAGCACGCATCTGTAGTTCCGGTTATTCGGAAGGCTGAGGTAGAAGGATCGCCGGAGCCCAGTAGGTCCAGCCTGGGCGAAGGAGTGAGACTCCAACTCAAAACAAGAATGCTGGGAGTGGCCCGGGCATGGTGACTCAAGCCTGTAATCCCAGCACTTTGGGAGCCCAAGGCGAGTGGATTGCCTGAGCCTGCGGGCTCAAGACCAGACCGGGCAACTTGGCTAGACCTCGTCTCTATGGTAGTGTGCACCTGTAATTCTGGCTACTTGGAAGGCTGAAGCGGAATGAATCGCCGGAACCCAGCAGGTTGACGCTGGGGTGGTCATGAGTATGCCAGGGTACTCTGGCCTGGGCAACGGGGTGAGATTCTAACTCAAAAAATAAAAATAAAAAAATAACAGTTTGCCAGGTAAAGTATAAAAGAGTATTGTAGACAGAATTAAGAGCGTAGAGGAATGACCCAATGGTTGTGTTGCCTACAGTTCCATGTGATTAGATTGAAGAGGACATGGCAGAAAACAACAGGAGCTAAGCCAGGAGACATAAGAAAGCCAAATCATGAAGAGCTAAATCTACACAAAAGGGTTTCATGGGTACTACTGAATTAAATTTACTTTTCAAAAGGTTAAATCTGATGGCAGTGTGAAGAATCAGTGCACCTGAAGACTAGGAGGCAGAAAGAATTTAAGTCAATTTCTAAGTTGCCCATCAGTTTAGCAATTCTAACATAAAATTTTGTATTAGAATTAACACGTACATACCCATAAAACATATGAACATAAACATTAAATTTTTAAAATTTATTACTTAAATATTTATTAAACACCTGATCTACATAATTTACTAGATCTATGTAAGTTACTAGGTTCTGTATTGCTTGGTAATTCATAAAATTCACTATGCAGCAGAATCACATGGAGAGCTTTTTAGACATAGAAATCGTTAGGACAAAATCTAGAGTCCCTGAATATGAACCTTCAAGGATGAGTCTCAGGAGTATGTGTTTAAAAATTGCCTTTAGTGAGTCTGAATTTATTCATTGCTGTTTTAGCAGCTATACAAATTATGTATAAATACCATGTATTCTACCCTGAAAGCTTATAGGCTAATTAAATCATATACATAATCAAAAATCAAGTACAAAAGTCATATAAATAAAATACCAAGAAAATTCCAGTTAAATAGCATTTCAACAGGGCTTGCATGTAAGTATAGATCTTGAGATTTAGCAAAAGTACAATAGCATTCATCAAGCCAGGAGACAGGAAAAGATAGGATATATATTCAGATTATATAGAGTATATTGTTGATATACAGCTTAAAAAGAGACATGTTGTTCATATTTTTAAGCTTCATTCAATTTTAAAGTTTTCATTAGTCAGTATCTTTTGTTTTTTTGAGTTGGAGTCTCACTCTGTCACCCAGACTGGAGTACAGTGGCCGCTCCCGGCCACTATAGCCTCAACCTGCTGGGATCTGGCAATCCTTCCACCTCAGCCTTCTAAGTAACTACAAGCGCGTACTACCACACCCGGCTAATTTTTTTGATTTATTGTAGAGATGAGATCTCGCCAAGTTGCCCAGGCGGGTCTCGAACCCGCGGACTCAGGCAGTCCACTCACCTCAGCCTCCCAAAGCGTGTGTGTACAGGCTGAGCCACTAAGCCCCGGTTAGTCAGTATCTTCGATAGCCAGGCACAGTGGCTCACACCTGTAATCCCAGCACTTTGGGAGGCCAAGGCTGGAGGATTGCTTGAGTCCAGGAGTTCAAGACCAGTCTGGGCAACATAGCAAGAACTCAACTCTACAAAAAAATCAATAATTAGCTGTACATGGTGGTGTGCACCTGTAGTCCCAACTTCTCAGGAGGGTTGCCTGAACCCAGGAATCTGAGGCTCAATAAACCATGATCATGCCACTGCACTCCAGATTGGGTGACAAAATAAGACGTCAACTCAAAAAATTTTTATCTATGATAAAAACCAGAAAAGAGCAAAAATTTTCTGATTCTTTCAGCCTTTTTACCATGGAGTTTCTCAAAAAGCAAAAAGACATACAATTTTTTTCTAATCTTGCTTTAACAGGATATTTGTCAAATGCAAAAGATATCTACAGAAGCATTTTAGGTTCCTATTTGGATGACGTTTGGAGGCAACTGGAAATTGTACAGTTTATTAGGGAAAAAAAGCCAGAAACCAACTACAAGATACAAGAATTGCAATGTCAGATACTAAGTTGGATGCAAAGTCAAGAGCATATTAAGGTTAAGTAGTATGGAATAAAGCAACTATAAGTAATTAATTTAAATAAGAATTGGATGTAAAATAAATGTGTTCATTTAATTTTGAAATCATTAAATATTGTATGCTATTTAGCCACTTGGTAGTTTCCTCCTTAAATAAGGTAACAGAATAGAATCAGACCAGAGGAAAGATGATTGGCATCATTATTCATATGTCTTGAATTTTTTAAATACTTCCATTTTTAGCAGGGCGCAGTGGCTCACGCCTGTAATCCCAATACTTTGGGAGGCAGAGGTGAGAGGATTGGTTCGAGACCAACCTGGGCAACTTGGCAAGACATCGACTCTACAATAAATCAAAAAATCAGCCAGGCATAGTGACATGTGCCTCTAATTCCAGCTACTTGGAAGGCTGAGGTGGTAGGATCAACTGAGCCCAGCAGGTTGAGGCTGCAGTGGCTGTGAGCATGCCACTGCACTCCAGCCTGGGCAACAGAGTGAGACTGTAACTCAAAAAAACCAACAAAAACTTCCATTTTTATTATACACAGTTTTCTATAGATTAATTTTCCAGTTGTCAAAAATGTTGTCTGGTACTGTAAGTCCATGGGCATATATGTATATATATATATATATATATATATATATATACACACAATAATAAAGCTACAATAATTTATTTTTAAATCTTGAGCCAGAATATCATCATAAGTGATTCTACCAAAGAAAAGTACTTTGCTTATGTCTTAAATTACACTGGATAGTAATTGCTCACCTACATCAAGCATATGAAGCTTATGTTATTGCAGATTAAAAAGAAAATGTTACTTAAAATCTTCTCAAGCAGGAAAGTGTTTCAGATAGTTTATACTAAATCTAGACACAAATTTATATCCCTTTTTCTTCTTTTTCTCCTTTATGTTTAACCTCAACCTTAGAGTTTCTTGGGTAAATCTTTTAAGTATTAAAATAAGTTGAACCAGTAAGTGAGAAGTTTAAAACTGAAACTGATTTGATGTACCTTATCCCCCCCAAAAAAAGCTGTAATAATAAGTAGGAAACTATAGCACCAAATCATTGGTTTCATCAGCAAATTCAAACTTGTCTGGGTTGAATTTAACAGTAACAATATAGGCAGAGACAACTTATGTTGTGATACTTGAGCAATATATTTTTTTCATCAATGTTTGATTTTACCAGAATATATTTCTTTGTATTTAAGCATTTGCATCTTTCACAACAAATATCTACTTTATAATTTTATTTCATTAGTTTCATGTGACCAATTAATTGTGTTATTTTGTCACTGTATCAAAACTGTGAAAAGAATAATAATTTATACAGATTATATATATGAAATTCATATTTTTGACTAGGCGCTGATTATAATAAGAATGGACTCAGATGCTGAAAAACATTTACTCATTAAAACCCTTAACAAAATGGAAGGTAGGAAGTTTTTAATTACGCTTCAGTTGATAACAAATGTTTGAACTTATAAAAGTGTGTTGCTCTGACTAGCTTTTAAAATTAAGATATAATTGGCCGGGAGTGGTGACTCAGCCTATAATCCTAGCACTTTGGGAGGCCAAGGCGAGAGGATTGCCTGAGCCTGGAGGTTCAAGACCAGCCTGGGCAACTTGGTGAGACCTCATCTCTATAATAACTCAAAAAAAACTAGCCAGGCATGGTGACATGTGTGTATAGTTCCAGCTACTTGGAAGGCTCAGGCAGATGGTTCACTTAAGCCCCGCAGGCTGAGGCTGCAGTGTGCCATGAGTGTGCCACTGCACTCCAGCCTAGGTGACATGAGTGAAATGCCAACTCAAAAAAAAAATTTAAGACATAATTAAATCCAAAATTCATCTTTAAAAGTGTACAGCTCAGTGGGATCTAACCAGTTTTTAAATCAATCTGGACTGTAAGTATGCAATATAAATATACCACAATGTATTTGTATGTATTTGTTATTAATAATTGATACCTTTTATTGATTGCCTATTAGTTGCTAACCTGGCTACTTACCACTTTATGAATACCTTTTATTAGCTCAGTTTTACACATAAGGAAACTAAAGTCCATAAGGGCGGTGTAGCATGCCAAGTCTCTCTTGTTTCAGTGTCATTCTCAATTCTTTGATTCTTTTGTCTGTTTTCCTTCCTCACTACTTTTTACTCACTACTGCCCCTTTTCTCAACCTTTCTACTTCGTGCTGTGGAGCCCATTTCTTATATGTAAACTCTTCTCCTTCTACATCTCCCTTACCTTAACTCCGTCCCCTGTATCCCTTTCATGTAGATTTTTCTCTCTCCATATATACATATATGTATATATATATATATATACTGAAAAAGCCATTTCTTGCTTTCTGTCATCATTTCCAGAGCATTATTCCTCCATCCTTTGAGGCTGTGCCATATTGCCATCATCTACTGACCACCTGGTCATTTCCCATCATCCAAAGATACTTGTATACCTGGCTCATGGCACTTTCTGCACTCCTAATGCTGCTATTATCCTAGATGTCTTTAATGTCTCTAATGTGATTAATTCGGCACCCTGGCCTTGTAGGCCACAACAGAAATATATTCATCTTCATTTCTCTCCTTGACTATGCCACGGAACTTGTGATCATGCAGAACTGTCCTGCCTCTGAACTTTAAGCTCTGCTACATTGCTCTTTGTCTGTAGCTACCTCTAGATCTTTTTGTTATCTTCAACATCTTAGAGATCTATGATCTGCCAGCTTCTTTTTTGTTTCATTTTTCTTTTCTTTCCAAACTCAGTGATTTGGCCCATCACTTTAACCAGTCTTGTCCTTCTATTATACTTTCCATTTAAACTTCAACCTTAAATCAGTCAATACATTTAACCTTTCTATTTCTATGCCTGAGATACTGAGCACTATTAGAGAAAAATTATATATCCATGTAGATTTGTGCTACTACAAATTCATGTCCTTGGAACTTACCTGGGCTCTTAATACCTCTTAATATTTCTATATGTTATTAGTTCTATTCCTATTTTCCTCATGACTGTACCAAAAACCCCTACCATGCTACTCATTCCCTCATTTTTGGAAGAGAATTATGCCTTCTTGCTTTCATTAATCAGGTGAGAATTCTCCTCAGTTTTCCTTCTCTACCGTCTACAAACTTAGCTTTATTTCCTTCCATTCTTTTCTCTGTAGAGGAAGTGAACCTTCTTCCTTTAAAGACCAATCTTTCACTTGTGTTTTGGATGCTATCTCTTCCTGTAGTCTCAAGCACTTTGTTCCATCAGTTATTATCTAGCCCAGGCTTTCTCTCTAATAACTCTTTTCCTTAATTTTAAGGCCAAGTCAAATAAAATAAAGTAAAAATAAAATAATTACAGACTACCCTCAACCTATGTCACACTTTGGTTATTGTTTCTCTTCCTTCTATAAACTGCATCTTCTGCCATATTCATCTTCTAAAATATGAATAAATGAGTAAAATATCTTTACTCTTACCTTACCAAGCTATTTATCATGCTGTTTCATATCTCCATGCCTTTATACCTCCTGTTCCTGCTATGAGAATGCTCTTCCCCCTTATTTAGGAAGCTAACTCCTACACATTCTCCAAAAATTATTTAAAACATTTATTCAGAAAGTTTTTACTTGAATGCTTTTCCTCTGTGCTTTGAGGACATTATGTGCATACTTCTAAGGTACCTTAGCACTCTAGGCTATAATAACTGATTCTCTTATCTGTTTTCCTCACTAAAATGTCAGCTTCTGACGTATAAAGATCATACCCTAATTTTTGTTCTCAGCATTCAAGAAAATGCCTACAACATAGAAAGCACTCAGTAAAGGCTTATTGAAGAAATAAATGAGTCAATGAATGCCCCTTATATGAAGAGGAACCAAAAAAACCCCAGAATTTATTTATAAAATATTGTGTATTTATTCTTACATGTTAATTAATTAATTAGTTAGTTGTTTGTTTGTTTATTGAGCCAGAGTCTCACTCTATCACCCAGGCTGGAGTGCAGTGGCAGTGTACTCATGACCACTGCAGCCTCAATCTGCTGGGCTCAGGTGATACTTCCACCTCAGCCTTTTAAGTAGCTGGAACCACAGGCATGTGCCACCACGCCTAACTTGTTTTTTGATTTATTGTAGAGATGAGGTCTTGCCATGTTGCTCAGGCAAGTCTTGAACTCCTGAGCTCAGGAAATTCTCTCGCCTCTGCCTCCCAAAGTGCGGGGATTACAGGCATGAGCCACCATGCCCAACTATTCTTACATGTTTACATATCAGTCACCTTCAAAGTACTCTCCGCTTGATGCAATACAACTATTGAGACAGTTTTTTGCTGCTCAAAACAGTTTCTGAACTCGTCAGTTTTGATGACTTTTAGTGCTTTCTGTCATCTTTTGTTTCATCTCTTCCACATCAGCAAAACATTTCCCTGTGAGGACTTTTTTCATCGGGGGAAACAACAAAAAGTCACTTGGGGGGTGATCAGGTGAATAGGGAGGGTGGGGCATGGGGTCATGCCGTTTGGGGTCAAAAATTGCTGAACACTCAACTTGATGTAGGCAGGTATGCTGTCATGATGGAAGAACCAGTCACCTGTTTGCCACAACTTGGGTCACATTCTTCTGCATGTCATGATGCAGCCTTCTCAAAACTTCCAGATCAAAACTTTGGTTGTGGCCAGGTGCGGTGGCTCAGCCTGTAATTCCTGTACTTTGTGAGGCTGAGGCAAGAAGATTGTCTGAGCCTGGGGGTTCGAGACCAGCCTGGGCAACTTGGTGAGACCTCATCTCTACGATAAATCATAAAAATTAGCCGGGTGTGGTGTACATGCCTGTAGCTTCAGCTACTTGTAAGGCTGAGGCAGAAGGATCGCCTAAGCCCAGCAAGTTGAGGCTGCAGTGGCCGTGAGTGTGCCACTGCACTCCAGCCTGGGCAACAGAGTGAGACTCTAACTCAAGAAACAAACAAACAAGCAAAAAACAGCTTTGGTTGATCGCTTGATCTAGATGAACAAATTTTGATTATACTACAAGGGACCTGCCCTCCAAAAGAAAATTCCGGTTATTTTTGTATCCCCTTGTATATCTGCTACATACTGAAACTAGTGAAAAAAATTGAACTGAAATATATACAATATAGCAACAAATATCTGGTCATCAGTGCAGGTAGTAAAGTTAACTAATATATGTATATTTTTAAACCTGGAATTTATTTATTTAAAAATTGTGTATTCTTACGTGTTTAAACTTCAGTCACTTTTAACGTACTCTTCATTTGGTGCAACACACCTATAGAGGTGCTTTTTCCACTGCTCAAAACAGTTTTTGAACTTGTCAACTTTGATACCTTTTATTGCTTCTGCCATTTTTTGCTTCACTTCTTCCATATGGGTGAAACATTTCCCTTTGAGGGCTTTTTTCACCTGGGGAAACAAAAAGTCACTAGGGATGAGATCAAGTGAATAGGGAGGGTGAGGCACAAGGTTCCTGCTGGGTTTTTTGGTCAAAAACTGCTGAACATTCAGCGTGGTGTGAGTGGGGATGCCCCTAAATCACCCATCATGAAATGGGCAAATGCATTGAAAGAATAGCCAAAAAAAAAAAATTCATTGAAGTCGAAGGCAGCCTCTCACAGCAGTGCTAACTGGTACACTGATGCCAATAGGTCCCTAGCACACATATCTAGTGGGAGAAGCAGGTACTACAAGGGGTCCACCCACAAAAAGATAGTTCCATTTTTTTGGAGGGTCTCCCCTTGTATACCAATGTGAGAATGGAAAGCTCTTTCAAGCAGAGCCTTGTAAGATACTGTTTCTTTTTTTTTTTTTTGAGTTGGAGTCTCACTCTGTCGCCCAGACTGGAGTGCAGTGGCCGCTCCCAGCCACCGCAGCCTCGACCTGCTGGGCTCCAGCGATCCTTCCACCTCAGCCTTCCGAGTAGCCGGAATTACAGGCATGCGCTACCACGCCCGGCTGATTTTTTTATTTATTGTAGAGATGAGATCTCACTGCCCAGGCGGGTCTCAAACCCGCGGGATCAGGCAATCCACTCACCTCAGCCTCCCAAAGGCACGGGATTACAGGCTGAGCCACCGAGCCCGGCTAAGATACTGTTTCTTAATGAAGTTACCATATGCCCAGAGTCCAGATTTGCAAGCTTGGATCATGTTGATTATTTCATTCAGTTTTCCAGTCCTGGAAAATGAGTTCATATTTGCCAAATTCACATAAGAGCATTACTTGTACCAAAATTTTAGAGCAATAGTTAACAATTTGGGACCGAGATTGCCACAGTTGTTTAGAATCAGGGTAATTGGAAACATTTTTAAAAAATCAGGGAAGTGCTGAGCAGTGTTAGCATTATAAAACTAAGGGATTTGGATAACCAAAGGAATACTTTTATGAAGAAGCTAAGGAAATATTCCTGCTCCACTGAGAAAAATACTTAAACCTGCTTGATGGGGGCACCTTCTCCTTTGATGTCACTTACAATGCATTGGCAGATTATTATTCTGTGCCTCTTCTTATCTAGGCTTCATGCTGAACACCTTTGTTTCTTTTGACATTTGGGATTATATCATTACTATTCTTGTTATCTTCATTTCAGCGAAGTCTACTGACATAAAAATATTGAATTTAGGGCCGGGCACAGTGACTCACACCTATAATCCCAGTTCTTTGGGAGGCCAAGGTGAGAGGATTGCCTGAGGTTGTGGGCTTGAGAGCAGCCTGGGCAACTTGGTGAGACCTCATCTCTACAATAAATTAAAAATTAGCTGGGCATAGTGGTGTGTGTCTGTTGTTCCAGCTATTTGGAAGGCTGGGGTAGAAGTATCACCTGAGCCCAGCAGATCAAGGCAGCGGTGGCCGTGAGCATGTCACTGCACTCCAGTCTGGGCGACAGAGTGAGATGCCAACTCAAAAAAACATATATTGAATCTATAAACTGGAAAATGTTTTTGCTCTTTTTCAGACTGGCAACAATCCTCAGTTTCTAGGATCTAGGCCTTTTTTTCTGTCTAGTGTTAGGAAGTACAAAGGTGGTTCTATTTTCTATGTGTTTGCGAACTCTAGTAATGTGCTTATCAAGTAATTAATCTGCTTTGGGATCATAGCATATACAAATCATGAAGTAGATTAGGTTTTAAATAATATGGATTGCCTTATGAATTATAAAAGAGAAATAGTACTCATTCCTTATCTCTTCCAGAACTATTGTTGTGGCAAGTACAGTCACATGAAATTGTTAACCATTACACTGTCATTATTACGTCACATGTGGACTTACAGTTGATAAAAGTACTAATAGAATATATAGAATGTATTTGAAGTAGAATTAGCTATTCTTGATTCAATTATATCTATCAAAAATAAACTGTGGGGGATTACAGGATTTTTAGAAATTTATTACATTTTGTTTAAACATTAGCAAGTTAAGAAATTTTAGTTATAACTAAAAAGCAATAATAAATTAAGAAACAGATGGTACCCAATAAGTCCTCTGCTTTTTATACAACCAGTAGAAAGAGAGAAAAAAAGCATTGCAATCACATTGAAATAGTCTCTTGCTATTTAGTTATGTACTTAAATTTTTGGCTAGAGAAAAACAATGAAATTTACCATGATTTTTAGCAAACTAAAATTAACTGCACAGGACCAGCCACACCTGTATTCCCACTGCTTTGGGAGACTGAGGTGGGAGGATCCCTTGAACCCAGGAGTTCAAAACTAGTTTAGGCAACATAGTGAGACCTCATCTCTACAAAAAAAAATCAAAAAATTAGCTGGGCATGGTGTCATGTACCTGTAGGACTGGCTACTCAGGAGGCTGTGGCGAAAAGATCACCTGTGCCCAGGAGATCGAGGCTGTGGTGAACTATGATTGTGCCACTGCATTCCAGCCTAAGTGACAAAGTGAAACCTTGACTCAAAAAAACAAAACAAATTAACTGCACAGGATTGGTGAGTGCTTAATTCGCTTACCTTAAAGTTAAGTTTTTGATTCATTTTTATTTTTACATAATAAATTTAGAATTTTTATGCTCTCTGAATGTATACACATGAGAAATAATTGCCTATGCTAGACTTAGAAAAATAGTTCAACAAATTGTATTTTAAGCAGCTTTCTTATATACAGGTTTTTAATTCATTCTTATGATAGAGAAATATATCACACACACACCAAAAAAAGTATCTGTGCAAAACATTGAAAAAACTTTTATATTACTTTTTTCCAACAGGTGTAACATTGACTGTCCTTCATTCAAATCAAAGAAAAGATTTTCTGGAATGTAAAGGTGTTTTAAAAGGGTAAAAGTTTATTTCTTATAATTTTTGGGAAACAAATATACTACTTCTATAAGAAAAGCAAATTTCTCCTGGAATTTGACTTTAACAAATCTGAAATTAATCAGTATGTCTAGCCTCTTCCTGAAAAATGCCATCATTTCTTTGTGTATTATATATTATTAGTGTCCATAAATTTAGTTCAGTCTTATTTTAATACCCTCAAATTATCATTGTTATTGTTAGTACAGATGTGCCTGTTTAGACTATATATAATTTTTGCCATTTTCTTTGCTCAACATTATTTTTTACATCTCATTTCTTATGGGTTCTCCTTCCTGAAGTGCATCCTTTAGAAATTCTTTTAGTGAAGGCCTGCTAACAATAAATCTAATGTTAAATTTTCTTAAAAGTTTTTATTTTGCCTTATTTTACATAGAAATTATTTATTTCTAATACTAGGATACAAATAATAAAAAAGGTACATATCAAATAGAAGCCCATAAAAACTAGGCATAAATACTTTTATATTACAGACTGTTCAATTTTAATTATAGTTAAGTATTATATTGCATGAAATTCAAAGATAGCAAAGCTAGACTTATGTTGTTTAAGTATCCAACTTTCTGTTGTTAAATCACTAATGAAGTCCATTGAGAAAAAAACCATTTCAAAGTTGTCAGACAATATTTTATTATATGGATTCACAAAGATTAAAATCTTACATTTGTAAGCAAATGAGATTGACTTCTCATGCAGATTTCTGTAGTTGATAGTACTCAGTAATAAAATCATGGTCTCTCATATTGAAATAGTCTATAGTTTGTGTGTGTGTGTGTGTGTGTGTGTGTGTGTGTTTTGCTTTGCTTTTAGTTTCTCAAGACTGTTTCATGTATGTTACATAGTTTTTTATAACCTGGTATTTTTTAGAAAGCATGATCATCAAAAAGAAAGCTATAGTCCAGACACAATGGTTCATGTCTGTAATCCCAGCACTTTGGGAGGCCAAGGCAGAAGGCTTGCTTGAAGCCAAGAGTTCAAGACCAGCTTTAACAACAAAGCAAGACCTTGTTTCTACAAAAATTTTAAAAGTTAGCCAAGCATAGTGGCATATACCAGTAGTCCCAGCTACTCAGAAGTTGAGACAAGACAGTCACTTGAGCCCAGGAGTTTGAGACTGCAGTGAGCTATGATCGTGTGACTATACTCCAGCCTGAATAACAGGCTTTCTTGTCTGAAAGAAGGAAGAAAGGGCGGGAGTAAAGGGGGAAAAGAAAGAAAAGAAATTAACACAAGTGAAGAAAATACACCAGTGCCTTTCCAAGATGAATAGGCATAGATTAGAGAAGAATAGAACAGCCACAGACAGTCATCTTTTAGCATTCTAAGTAGATAACGACACAAGTATAATTCCATTTTTTTGACTTTCTTTTGTTTTCAGTACAATTTCCTGTGTAGTTGTACATAACCAATATATTGGAGCAGATTTCCCCTGGAGTAATTTCTCATTTGTGGTGGAATACAATTATGTGGAAAACTCTTGTTGGACTCAGCACTGCAAAGAGTTGAATATTCCTTACATGGCCTTTAAAGTGATTCTTCCAGACACAGTTTTAAAGAGTAAGGATATGAACCAAAACCTTTTTTTTACTTCATTAGAATGAAAATTTTCTCCTTTCTGTTTATCGTCTATAAAAAAAATTAAGCTGAGGTATTAGAAGATTTAGAGTTTGAACTAACCTCACCACTGTGTGCGTGACCTTGGGCAGGTCCTTTAACTGTTTTTTTTTAACCTTATATTCCTCATCTGTAAAGTAAGTTTCACTAATTATATGTCTTCATCCCCTTATCTAACTTCTAAATTTTCCTTATAGTGGCACAATTTTATTATAATTATAGACAACCAGATGCTTTTATGCAGTGCATTTTTATTGATATTTAGGGAAAATTGTATAATAGTGTACTTACTGATTCAAAAAATTTTAATATGCAAAAAATGATCAACAAATGCTTAAAGAAGGTCTAAATTTCATATGTCACTTTATTTCATTGTATTTGTCAGCAACACTTCACATGACTAAACTGTGTCTTCTCAGATCCATAAATCTCATATATTTTTAATCTCAGTGCATCTCCCAATACTTGCAATAAGTTATTATAAATTATTTCTATCCACCTCAAATATGAGTGGGAATTCTAAATAGATTCTGAGACATCCCAACTCAATTCTAAAAATTCAATCACCATAATTGTTTCTTTTTTCTTTTTCTTTCTTTTCTTTTTTTTTTTGGAGTTAGAGTCTCACTCTGTCCCCAGACTGGAGTGCAGTGGCTGCTCCCGGCCACCACAGCCTCGACCTGTTGGGCTCTGGCAATCCTTCCTTCCACCTCAGCCTTCCAAGTAGCTGGAACTACAGGCGTGCGCTACCACGCCTGTCTCACTTTTTGATTTATTGTAAAGATGAAGTCAAGCCAAGTTGCCCAGGCGGGTCTCAAACCCGCGGGCTCAGGCAATCCACTCACCTCAGCCTCCCAAAGGGATGGGATTACAGGCTGAGCCACTGAGCCCGGCTTTTTTTTTTTTGAGTTGGAGTCTCACTCCGTTGCCCAGACTGGAGTACAGTGGCACGCTCATGGCCACCCCAGCCTTGGGCTGCTAGGCTTCGGCGATTCTTCCTCCTCAACCTTCCAAGTAGCCTACATGCGTGTGCTACAACACCCGGTTATTTTTTTTTTCAATTGTAAAGACAAAGTCTCACCAAGTTGTCCAGACTGGTCTCAAACCCACAGATTCAGGCAATCCACTTGCCTTGACCTCTAAAGTGCTGGGATTACAGGCTGAGTCACCGAGCTTGGCCCATAATAGTTTCTCTGAAATTGATCTTTGGAAGGCTGAGGCAGAAGGATCGCCTAAGCCCAGCAGGTTGAGGCTATGGTGGTGGCTGTGAATATGCCACTGCACTGTAGCCTGGGCGACAAAAGTGAGACTCCAACTTAAAAATAGAAAAAAAAAGAAATTGATCTTGTATAGATATTATTTTGTAAATTTCCTGTTTATGTCCTTTGCTCATGTATTATTGACATATTCTTTTCTTATTGATCTGCAAAATGTTTTTCCTATGGCTTATTGTACATAATTTTAAATTTTGATATAAATCAGCATATATTTACACAGCAAATGTCCAATATATACTTAAGTGAATAAAGCAGGTTTCAACATTTCAGGTAGAGACTGACCCTATTTTTTCTTTTTTCTTTCTTTTTTTTTTTTTTTTTTTTTTGAGTTGGCATCTCACTGTTTCACCCAGGCTGGGGTGCAATAGCATGCTCACAGCCACCACAGTCTTGACCAGCTGGGCTCAGGTTATCCTTCCAACTCAGCCTTCCAAGTAGTTGGGATTACAGACATGTGCCACCACACCTGGCTAATTTTTTTTATTTGTTGTAGAGACAAGTCTCACCAAGTTGCTCAGGCTGGTCTCAAACATCTGGTCTCAGACATTCCTCTCGCCTCCATCTCCCAAAGTGCTGGAATTACAGGCATGAGCCCATGGGCCCAGCCTCTTTTTTTTTTTTTTTTGAGTATATATGCATGAATATAAGCCAAGCAAATATATAGAAAAAGGTCTGGAAATATATACTAAACTCTGTTTTTCGTGTATAGCAAATAGTCTTAGTAAACTCTATTAACTTTTATTATTGGGATAGCATGGTTTTTATTTTCTTCAGATCTTAACCTGTTTCTGATTTTTTACACTGAATATTATTTTTATACAACTCCTTGAACATATACCTGTTGTTCTCATGTTTAGTATAAGAGAAGGAAATGGGGAATGAGAATTAAAGAGAAATATTTATAATTTTTCTCTCATTTAGGAACCACCTTGCTGGATAGATTTGGTGGTTTTCTTTTGGAAATCCAGATTCCATATGTGTTTTTTGCATCTGAAGGACTTCTTAACATTCCAAGCATACTTCAGCTGCTAGAATCCAAGTAAGTTATTGAATTTATAACTTTAGCAAAAATATATTCTTACAGTGTAAATATTATGCTCTATATATGTGGCACTATGTCCCTCTGATTCAAGCCAGGAGTTATATCCCATAAGAATAGCTTTTCAAGCTGCGTGTGGTGGCTCATGTCTGTAAACCCAGTTCTTTGGGAGGCGGAAACGAGAGGATTACCTGAGATCAGGGTTTCGAGATCAGCCTGGGCAACTTGGCAAGACCTCGTCTCTACAATAAATCAAGAAATTATCTGGGCTTGGTGGCACGCACCTGTAGTTCCAGCTACTTGGAAGGCTGAACTGGAAGGAACGTCTGAACCCAGCAGGTCAAGACTGTGGTGACCATGAGTGTGCCACTGTACTCCAGGGTGGGCAACAGAGCGAGACTCCGACTGAAAAAAAAAAAAAAAAGACAAAAAAAATTAGCTTTTCAAAGAGCTCATATCGATGTATACTTCTTTCCCTATACCACACCCTCATAATTATTGAGTATTATCCTTTATTGGTAATATTTACTAATTTTATGGACAGCAATGATATTTAATTATTGCTTAAATTTGTAAAGGTATTTTTCTCCCATATCTTTTTTTTTTTTTTTTTTTGAGTTGGAGTCTTACTCTGTCACCCAGACTGGAGTGCAGTGGCCACTCCCGGCTGCCACAGCCTCGACCTGCTGGGCTCCGGCGATCCTTCCGCCTCAGCCTTCCGAGTAGCCGGAATTACAGGCACGCGCTACCATGCCCAGCTGATTTTTTGATTTATTGTAGAGATGAGGTCTTGCTGCCCAGGCGGGTCTCGAACCCGCAGGCTCAGGCAATCCACTCACCTCAGCCTCCCAAAGGCGCGGGATTACAGGCTGAGCCACAGAGCCCGGCTTCGCATATCTTTTAGTACCAGCACATATGAACATTTTATATGCTTTTGTCCTGTGAATTACATGTTCATGTCATTATTAATATTAAGAATGAGGATTCTTGTTAGGGAACTTTACTGCCTGGGAAACAGGACTATGAAATTCTAGATTAATTCTTAAGGTTTTAGATCGTGTGTGTGTGTGTGTGTGTGTGTGTGTGTGTGTTGGAGTCTCACTTTGTCACCCAGACTGGGGTGCAGTGCCACGTTCCCGGCCACTGCAGCCTCGACCTGCTGGGCTCCGGCGATCCTTCCGCCTCATCCTTCCAAGTAGCCAGAACTACAGGCGCGTGCTACCACACCCGGCTAGTTTTTAGTTTATTGTAGAGATGAGGGCTCGCCAAGTTGCCCGGGTGGGTCTCGAACCCACGGACTCAGGCAATCCACTCACCTCAACCTCCCAAAGCACGGGATTACAGGCTGAGCCACCAAGCCCAGATAGGTTTTAGATCTTTATTTCTAAGGTCATACTAACAGTGAGAATTTTAATATCACATCATAGCACACAAGTTTTCACAGGAATGCTGGACCTTGAGCTATGTCAAGGAATGATAATTGTGCTGTTACCTTAGTTAAAACGCAGACTTATGTTCCATGCCTTCGATTTTATATCATAAGACTGTGGAGCATTCATAGAAAACTATGTGCTTTTAAAAGGTAGTTAAAATCTAGAAAAAAGAAAATTCAGATTATTTTAGTCTCTTAATACAATATTTTGATTTTATGAATTATTATTTAAAAAGTTAGAATAAGTTGATCAAGTCGTTTGTAATAGCATTATATCAGTAATATGTAACACAATACTTAAGGCAACACACAACTAATTTAGTTTATATACTGAATAAATCATAATTTCATTCCTCAAATTTATAAAGTAGAATAAATTGACATATGAAAGAAAAAAATACAGTAATCCAATTAATTTCGTATGTAAGAGAAAAATACAACTCCACTTGAATAATTTTTCTTAGCCATTTTATTTTTTAATTCAAGAGTATTATATTTTATAGCTATAGTATCACACTAGTGGAGAGATGCTACAGTGAGTCATTGAAACTCTTTGGAAGTACAGAGCATTATGTAGTGGTGACAATTGATGAACACACTGCCATAATTTTACAGGTAAGACTATGTAGTAAAAAAAATATAGATTCAAATACATTAAAAGATATAGCCATGTCATTAGTTATTATCTTTTCTATAGGGAGCTTAACTATAATCTATTAGTAATTTCTTCTAAATTTTGCAAATGGGCCATAAGTGCTAAAATCATCACTGTGGAAAATGACTATTACCAAGCTCCTCTGATACCTTATAATTTTTAACATATTTAAGAGGACAAAGAAAATAAATAATCTTAGTACTATATATTGACCTATTTTTAAATGTATCTATAGAATAAGTATAGTCTTGAAAACTTTAAAAAAACAAATCCCAACTACTGTGTTTCTTACAAGGAATAGTATATTAATTGATAATTGGTCCTATGGAATTTCCTGTGAGTAAGTAAGAATTGCCTCTAAGTTAATTTTTAGAAAGAGAAACTCTCTTCAAAAATTCATATGGTTTGGAATTTACGATGTATAAATTATTGGCTAGATCTCCCTGATATGTTTCCTTGGTTGGAGTACCAATTGCAAAGAAATTAATTTAATGGGGTACAGCTAGGTTTGATGGTATGGAGTATAAATTAATGGCAAATATGGTAAAGTACAAGTCTAATTTGATGAGCAAATGTTACAATGTAAGAATTAAATGATGAAAAAATACAACTCAATTAGAGAAGTTTTTAAGAGACATTGTAACTAGGTACAGTAGCTCATGCCGATAATCCCGGTACTTTGGAAGGCCCAGGCAGGAAGATCCCTTGAGACCAAGAGTTCAAGATGAGCGTAGGCAACAGAGTAAGACTGCATCTCTACAAAAAAAAAAAAAAAAGAACCAGGTATGATTGTACATGCCTATAATCCTAACTATTCATGAGACTAAGATGGAAGGATTGGTTGAGCCCAGGAGTTTGAGGCTGCAGTGACCTGTGATCACACCACTGTCCTCCAACCTGGGCAATAGAGCAAGACCCTGGGTCTCTAAAATAAAAAAATAAAGAAAAACTAATTTTTAACAAAAGATATATTGTGCCTTATATATTTAAAGTTCTTAAACAATTATTATTCTGTTTGGCAAAAGTATTATAATCCATAGTATATAACTTGTTAGAGGAAGGATATTCTCTGAATTACTCATTCTATCAAAAATTAAAGGAAAGGGGGATTCCAGACCATTAGGTAGAGATTCCCACAGAGTTTATTAACTGCTACTTTCTCATCTCCTTTGAATAAGTATGCAGTGCAAATTATACCATAGGTTTTAAAAACATATTTTCTATTGCCTTGGGAGTAGTCAGATCCAAGTCCACAAGGAAATTACCAAAATAGGAGCACTCCATAGGCCACTTTCTTCATATTTAGGACCTTGGAAAATTCATGAGCCTTCCTTGTTTAAGCTATCATTAGTTGTTGTATGTCTACCTTAGCTTTTTCTCTACTACTTCCAGTGTGATTTTAATTTTTCCATGAAATGGGAGTCCATATCCATGACTTTTCTCAGGTTATCATTTCTGTATCATAGATCCTTGAAATATAATAATTATAATTATATAACAACTGTAAAACCTAATGCATTTTTAAATTTTCTTTATTTTCTGATAGGACCTAGAAGAATTGAATTGTGAGAAAGCATCAGACAATATCATTATGAGACTGATGGCATTATCGTTCCAGTACAGCTATTGTTGGATAATTTTATATACCAAAGGAGCATTAAATTCAGAGTACGTAAACATTTATTCATACAAAGTCCTATTCCTACTTCATAAGACATTAGTCCTTGGCCAAGTGTGGTGACTTATGCCTGTAACCTCAGCACTTTGAGAGGCCAAGGTAGAAGGATCACTTGAGGCCAAAAGTTTGAGACCAGCTTGGGCAACACAGCAAGACCCCTATTCTACCAAAAAAAAAAAAAGATGGGTGTGGTGGCACATGCTTGTAGTCCTAACTACTTGGAAGGCTAAGGCAGGAGGTTCACTTGAGCTCAGGAGTTTGAGGCTGCAGCCTGGATGACAGAGTGAGATCCTGTCTCTTAAATAAATAAATAAATAAATAAATAAAAGATATTTAGTCCTTCTCTTCTTTGAATAGAAATAGTTATGCATATTTTTCAACTTGCTCGTCTAGTTTGCTTTAAGTCAAGGATGTTTAAGATGGAGGCATGATCATAGCAAAACAAATGGGAATTTCAAAGATGATACATGTTCACCTGGACATTTTGTGCAAACTATCCTCCCCTGTTCCCATCTCATTAAGAACTGATGCTTTAAGTATTTTGTTATTTTGTAATCATGAACTTGTCTGATAAAAAAAAAAATATGTCATTCTTAAATCACTTCCTCTAATATCTCATTAAATATGCCAACTAATTAGCATCTTACTCTGCTTTCTTTTATTGATGTGCTTAACTGAAAAATTACAAAACATCCATAGCAAGACATTGATATCATTATTAACATCAAGTTATCATATGTCTCCCCCTCGTCTTATTTCTAAAAATTATGAACCCATTGCTTCCACTTCCTTCTTTTATTCTCTGCTATCTGTTTTTTCTCTCTACCTCTCAGAACTCACGACTTTCTTATGATTATCTCCAAAAATATTTATTTATTTCTCTGCTCTGAAGCATTTAACGTTGCTGTCAGTGCTTTCTTTCTTGAAAGTCTTCAGTTCCATGACACTTCAGTGTTTTTAATTTCTTCCCTCTCTAACTATTCCTTCTCTTTACCCCTTCTTCTTCTTCTTTGTCCCAGTCTCCAAATATATGTTATGAGTTCTCTTCTTTCTCTACTCTTTTTTTTTTTTAGAAAACAGGATTTATTGAGAGGGCAGAAAAGCTCCCACAGTGGAAGCGGACCTGAAGGGGTTGCCTCTTTCTTCTATTCTATCCATTGGAAATAGTATATACTTCCATAGCTTGTTATTATTGCTCTGCATGTAATTATTACATTATTTCTGCAGCTACAGTCTTTCTCTTTGGAATTCCTGACATGAAACTCTAATGTTCTATTAAGTATTTCCACCCAGATATTCCACAGACTCTCAAACTTAGTATGCTCAAATATGAATTGATTATATTCTCTATGTCCTCCAAACCTGTATCTCATTTTATCTGCTCTTTAGCAATTTATGGCCTTGCCTTTCTTTCAGTCACCAAGATGAGAAAACAGATCCTATAGATTCAACCTCTTCCATCTAGCCCCTCCTTCCATTTATATTACCAGTGTCTTAGTTCAAATTCTCATTATTTTATATGGACTACTATAAGAAACTACCAACTGTTTTCCTGCCTCCAGATGCCTCTCAGTGTTCCTGTTTATAATCTGTCATATACTCGACTGATACTCCTGAAACCAGGCTCTGATTATTTCACTCTGATCAAAAGCCTTTACTGAGTTCCTTATTATCTTTATACATACAAACTACTCACCCTACTATTCAGTTTCTTCAGAATATTATTCCAACCTGCATTTTCAGGTTGTATTTTCACTATCCATTTCAACCAAAAGGACTGCTTAATGGCTTACAAACATGCTCTTGCTTTCCAACTTCTACTTTTGTTTGTAATTTCTCTCTTCCTGAAATATTTGTTTACTTTCTATGACTATTTCATGTGAAAAAATTGTGCCTATTTTCACTATTTATCCCCAAATATTAGTTTATCTATGTGAACTTTCCTCAGTACCCCACTTATGCACACAGATACTCATATGTGACTTTCCATCCTTTAAACACTTACCCACCTATTTTTTCCTCATCTTTGGCATGTTCTGTGTTATCTTTTTAGAGTATTTGCCTTAGAGCACTGAACATGTTTTCATATCATAGATGCTTGGTAAATATTCCTTGATTGAATGAGTGATTCTTTCCTACACAATTGCAAACTAGCTTTACTTTTTAAAAATCCTTACAGTACTACATAACACATACCACATCACTCATGGTGTAAATTTAAAAAATATTATTTAATTTAGTTATTGGAGAAGGTACAAACATCTTCTTTGACATTACATGTGATTTTTTTCTTTACTGGCTTTCTTATTTGACTCTATTTTTATTTAACTATGATAGCAAACTTGTAAACAATCATTTTAATGTTAGGATAAATATAAGTTAGAATATGAATCCAAACACCTTGATTTTTATTCCTTCTTCTATTAACAGATAACCTCTATCAAGCCATTTAACCTAGTTTTCCTTTCTGCCAGAACTGAAAAATAATAATTTAGGTCTAAAACCTTCATTTGTGAAGACTAATAAAAGCTGTAATGTATTTTAAACTTTGAATTTGCTTCCAAAGCATTAGGCTTTATCCAGAACTTGCAAGTGTTCTGGGTAAATAACAAATTTGGATGTTTTTTAAAGTTATTTTTTTAGATTTCTATCTACCTATAGTTCTATTGGTGCAATTGAAGTACAAAGGAGAATAAGAAGACTTATTTTTACCCAGCTCTTCATGAAAAAATTTAATCATATAATTATCTTAGATAGTTTTGTATTCAAAATCTGGAGACCACCCTCAGGTTTGGTAGGAGGACTTACAGAATTCAGTATATAATTGTACTCATGGCTATAATTTATTACAGTGCAAGTTTACAGAGCCCTATAATGCAAAGTCAGCAAGGGAAAAAAGTTCATGGGACAAAGTCTAGAGGAAACCACTAGGACATTTTCAAGAGTCATCTCCTAGTTGAGTCACACAAGATGTGCTTAATTTCCTCAGCAATAAATTGTGACAGTACTTGTAAACACCTTACAAAATATCCATAGCAAGATATTGATATCATCATTATTAACATCAAGTTAACATATGTCTCCCATTCATCTTATTTCTAAATGTTATGAACCCATCGTTTTCACTTCCTTCTTTTATTCTCTAGTATCTGTTTTTTCTCTCTACCTCTCAGAACTCCCAAAGGTCACTCACAACTTTCTTATGTAAAATTTTCTCTACTAGAGAAGCTTATTGAAAGACAGTGCTCAGGGTTTTTATTAAGAGCTGGTCATGCAGGCATACTCTGTGTAGCATTTATGAAAGTTCTAGACTCTAAGAAGGAAAGCAGATGTTCAACAGAAACCACATTGTTTGTACAAACAGTTTAGGCACAGTGAGGCACTCTCATTTTAAGAGTTTGCTTGAGAAAGAAGCCAGCAGAGATGGAAGAAGAGCCAAGAAATAGAGAGCCATTATTTCGATGACATTGTTTCAAGTCTCTGAATCCAACAGTGCCTTTCTTTGGACTTCTTAGTAATGTAAACTAACAATTTCCCTTTTGTTGCTTAGAGTACGTAAAGAGAAGTAGAAATATCTACCCACAGCTTAACACTCACATCTGACCTGCTTAGTAGCCATGAAAAGAAAAAACAAAAACGACTTTTCTAGCAGTTTGAGAAAAACAGAAGATTCTAGTTTACACTGGCTCTCATGTTTTCGTATCTGAGCCTGTTACTATGATCAGGAGGATAGAATATTCTAGTTGGCTAGGCTTTGGTCACACAACCATCCCTGGGATCAGTAAGGGAATGGGTTAAGCTGCTCCCTCCAACCCACCCCTCCCCCCACACACACTCTCAGTATCCCCTAGACTTAACAATATTATTAATGAATTGAAGTGGAAATGTTTTTCAAAAGAGTGTAGAGTGGACCAAAAAAACCCACGATTTTGTTCCACTAATTCTGCCTTAGCCAGGTTATTCTAATAACATTATGAAATGTGGAAAACAAAGTGAATTTCAACAAGTATACTCAGATGTCAAATGAATAAAAGTATAATAATATAATTTTTTGTAGGTACCAACTTACAGAAAAGGCACTTCATCACCTAGCGCTGATTTATGCAGCTTTGGTTTCATCTGGACTAAAGTCTGAAAAGCTGAATGTGAAGGTATTCTTTTTCTATGTTTGCTCATAAGTATCTTTCATAAGCCAAAATTATACTTAAACTCAAGTGCCCAGGGAGAAAAAACGTTGAGTGAATTTAAAATTATTTAAAAGCTAAATAAAGAACAATTTTCAAACTAATAAATATCTTACTATTTAAACTTCTGTTCTAAAAGCTTTTAGTTTAATGAATTTAAAATTTTATTTTATCTCTTTATTACTACGTAGATGGTTTTTAAACATGGCAAGATATGAATGAAAGGAAATATCCCATGATCAAATTGTTCCTTATAAAAGATGTACTAAATTTTTACCTGCTGTAAAATAGAAATCTTATGGCATATATGAGTAAAGTAATATATTGGTGATCTCTGGACCCGGCATGGTGGCTCAAGCCTGTAATCCCAGAACATTGGGAGGTAGAGGCGAGAGGATTGCCTGAGCTCAGGGGTTTGAGACCGGCTTGAGCAACATGGCGAAACCTCGTCTCTACAGTAAATAAAAAAATTAGCTAGGCATGGTGGCACATGCCTGTGATTCCAGCTACTTGGAAGGCTGAGGCGGAAGGATCATCTGAGCCCAGTAGGTCGAGACTGTGGTGGCCGTGAGTGTGCCACTGCACTCCAGTCTGGGCGACAGAGTGAGACTCCAACTCTAAATAAATAAATAGATAAATAAGTAAAGTGTGTGTGAGTGTGTGTGAGTGTGTGTGTGTGTGTGTGTGTGTGTGTGGTGTGTGAGATCTCTAATCAGCCTCCTTTCTTGGACCTTTTTAAAAATGTCCGGCTCAGAAATTTAGACATTACCCCTAAGGACTCAACACTCTTCATTATCACTTTACATTCTTTCCTTTTGACAACTCTGACATCCTCACAAATTTAGCTTTCATTTCTGATTATAATTCTTAACTTTTTCTTGACATTTAAGGTCTGCACCTATATTCTAGCAGTCTACTAGAAATTTCCACATGAATATCACAAAAGTACCTCAAACACTAACATGTCCAAAATACAACTTCTCATCCTCCCCCGAGCTTAGTTTATAGTATCACTATTGTAATATGTTTAGTAACTAAATCCTTTTCTTATCTCTGTGATATCTCTAGAATATGTCTCTTCTTCTATTACCTCTGCTATTTTCCTGAATAGAGACCTTCATCACCTCTCACTTGGTTTTTAAAGTAGTTTCCTAACTAATTTCCCTTTTTCTACTCTTTCCTCACTCCAGTCCATCATATGTAGACATCAGTTATATTTCTGAAATACATTGTGAATGCTTCACTTCCTAGACTGTAAGCTGCTAAGGGAAAAGGAATATGTGTATTCATTTGCGTATTCCTGGCACAGAGCACAATGCCAGGCACATAATAGGCTCGTATTTGCTGTTGAGTTTAATTTCTTGCTCAAAGACTTTCCCATAACTTCCTACTTTATTCAACATAGAGTTAAAACTCAGCTTGAGATGAGCTCCTCTACAATTTGGTCCCTCAGGAATTCTTCCTTTAACACCATTTTACTCACCATTTTCTGAGTATGCCCCAGTCATATCCTCTCTGAATAAATCTCTCCTCCCATTCTCCCAGTAATACTTCACACCTTTATTATAGTATGAAGTATTTGTTCATATATCCTTCACCTTGAAGGGTAACAACTAGGTCCTTTTTATTTGTAAAATCTGTAGCAGCTAGCACAGTGCTTTGTACAAAGCAAAAAAATTCAACAAACATCTACTAAGTATAATTTAATCAAAGAACAACCTGCTAAGAAAATCAACAAATTATCTGCTTGAAAAAGAATTCCAGATAGTTTTGTTTCTGTAATGCACACTAAACATAGAAATAAAATTCTTTAGAAAAGCTATCTAAGTAAATAAATGGCAAATGTAAATTTGTCTCATTCATTTGCTCAGCTAAGGTTTCACCACTTATTTAGCCCCTTCCCTTCTCAGCTCATGGCAATTATATGCAAGATATGCTTTAGAAATTATTTTTTACTGTATACATGAGGCATATGATACCCGCAAGTGGTACTATATTCAGGTATAGCAATGTGGACCTGAAAGGGCATGACTCAAGGAAAGCATTCAGGGATGAAGTAGGAGTATGGCCCGGCAACAGTCTATTCCAAACAAAAGTCTGCTTCTACCCAGATCAAACTATTCCAAAAGATTTTCAGGTTTTACATAATAACCTAAAAAAAAAAATCGGTCATTTTTTCCATGGACTTTAAGAGGCAGTTTTGGTCCATTTGCTCTTACTCTGGTATCACCAGGTCAGCCTCCTGTTATCCTGACTTAATGACATTATTACATTAAAGGATGTCCCCTAGACATATTATTTTGGGACATATTGTTGCTTTGCCTTACATTATAAGGTCTCTTAGAGCCCATCAGTATAGATTATGGCACCTTTTTTTTTTTCAGGCTTCTGAAGAGCCTGACAATCTAATGAGCCTGAAAATGAAAGAAGTATTAGGAAGTTTAAGTATATTTTCTTAAATTAAAAGGAAATGATGCTAGTGGTGTTATGCCAAATGTTATTCTAATTCTTAAAAAGTTCTGTAAATTTTTATGAGCCCTTTTTGCAGAAAAATGCATAGATACATGTGCAAAATTTTATAAACAATTTACAGTGGTTCCTGAATCCCCCAAGTCTACCCATGAGTCCCATAATTTCTGCTCTAATAAATTAGGAAAATGTTCATTACCACCAGTATAAACTCATATCTTTTAAAATAAAGTTTATATTAAAATGAGTGTCATATTATCTCAAAACAGCCAAAACTAGCAATAAAATAACTTTATAATTGACTAGTGTATTTCTGCATACTCTACCTATATATAAGGAAGAACCCCAAAAGAACTGGAATTACCTTTTGGAAGGCAGGTCCCTGGTAGTACAGGCTTCTCTCACTAGGTAAGTGTTCTAGGACTCAGTCAGCATCAGTGTACCAACTAGCATTGTTGTGAGAAGTTGTGCTCAGCTTCAGTTAATTTTTTTTTTTTGGGGGGGGAGAATCTTTCAACGTGTTTGCCCATTTTATGACAGGTGATTTACGAGTGCACCTCCCCACACCACACTGAGTGTTTAGCAGTTTTTAACCAACAGTGGTTTGACCCCTCTATTCCAACCTTCCCATCCATCCAGTCTCACCCAGAGTGATAATTTTTTGTTTCCCTGGATGAAAAAAGTCCTCACTGTTTTGCCAACGTGGAAGAGGTAAAACAAAGAAAAAATAGCAGAAGCACTAAAGGGCATCAAAATTGACAAGTTAAAAAACTATTCTGAGCAGTGGAAAAAGTATCTCGATAGATGTATTGCATCAAATACAGAATACTTTGAAGGTGACTGAAGTTTAAACATGTAAGAGTAAATGCACAGTTATTAAATAAATAAATTCTGGGGTTTTTTTTGGTTCCCTCCCTTGTACGATATAATTTAAAGAAAATCCTTCTTTAGAAGACACATACACCCCAAGTGTGTACTAACAGTTTGTATTTCTTTTTGTAAAAGAAGAAATAGTCATAATTATTTTGTGAGATTTGTACAGTTTCTTAAATTTCCACTAAAGTACAGGACATTTATATTTCCAAGATGTGATTATTGAGCAGTATTTCTCTGTTCACATTAAACTGCTAACATATGAACTACCTTTCCTCCAACTAAATCTAAATAATGAGGAAGAAAACAAAGAGAAAGTAGAAGAAAAAGGTTGACATTTCAGAAGAGAGACGGGCATAGAGGAAATCAGTGGCAGAAAAGAAACAGAATATTAAGAAAAATTTTTTTAGAGTTAAGTTTATTATAGACACACACATACACACAAACATACTTTTGACAATGGAATCAGAATCAGTAAGTCAATATTTGATGAACAATTCCCAAAATGCTGGAAATGACTATATCAGAATCTTATCTTTTTTTTCTTTTGAATACAACATCAAATTCATTTAAAAGTATCTTTGTTTTTTAACTTTGTTTTTAAACATTCTGGCACTATAGTTTTAAGATTTTTATTTTTAGTTGAGAACTATTAGGTTTAACCTAGAAAGAGCAAAATAGTAAATATTACTAATGATACTCAAATTGCTGTTTCTTCTAATATCAATGAAATTTAAAACTAAATATATTTTAAAGACTTTATTAATAAATGCCAAATGAAAGTGAAAACAATTTTGTTCCAAAAATTGAAAAATACAAGGATATCATATTTAAAGAAGGAAAGAAAATTTGCTATCCTCACAAATAAAATGTCCTAAGTTCAACATAGATAAATCAATAAATTGGTATCTAAAGTAATGTTAAAGATTAGAATCTGCTGATGTTTAATTTTCTCTTCTAATTAAAAACTATTTTTGAATGCTTCATTTTTCTTCCTAATATTTTCTGTAATCTAACATATAAAATATATGTTTTAGCTTATAATTGCCCCAGGAGTAGAAGAGACTGCATTGATAATTCGACAAATTGCTGACCACAATTTAATGACCTCAAAGAGAGAGCCTCGGGAATGGTTGGATAAATCCTGGCTTGAAGTTTCACCATCCAAGGTTTATTTTCTAAATGTATAGATTAAATATTTGCAAAGCGAATATAAATACATGTACTTAGGCCGGGCGTGGTGGCTCACACCACAATCCCAGCACTTTGGAAGGCTGAGGTGAGAGGATTGCCTGAGCCCACGGGTTCAAGATCAGCCTGGGCTTCTTGACGAGACCTCATCTCTATAATAAATTTTTTAAAATTAGCTGGGCATGGTGGCACATGCCTGTAGTTCCAGCTACCTGGAAGGCTGAGGCAGAAGGATAACCTGAGCCAAGCAGGTCGAGGCTGCAGTGGCCGTGAGCGTGCCACTGCCCTCTAGCCTGGGCGACAGAGTGAGACACCAACTCAAAAAAAGGTACTTGAATTTACTTTCTGGTAACGTTTTTTCCAGGTGTCCCAAACTGAATGATAGATGGGATGACAAAAATTTTTAATCTGCTGCAGTGAGCAAAATAAAATGTATCACATTCAGAAGACCACTGGCTGATTATTTCTTAAACTCTTTTCTAGGAAGAAATGTACTTACTTGATTTTCCGTGTATTAACCCATTGGTGGCTCAGCTCATGTTAAATAAAGGACCTTCACTGCGTTGGATATTATTAGCAACTCTGTGTCAACTTCAGGAGCTCTTACCTGAAGTTCCAGAAAAAGTGTTAAAGGTTAGTTATTTGAAATCTATATTATTATATGAGTTTATTTTCTTTTTATTTGAATATCTATGTTTACAACAGAATTTTCAAAATGAAGTTCTTCAAGTTTAATGGTTTTAGACTTTATGTAGCAAAAAAAATAATTTACTTAAACTAAATTTTATATAGAATTCTCATTAGCTATCAGTCATATTATACATTTTATTTATTTACTTGTTTGTTTATTTATTTATTTATTTTTTAGTTGGAGTCTCACTCTGTTGCCCAGGCTGGAGTGCAGTGGCATGCTCATGGCCACTGCAGCCTCGACCTGCTGGGCTCAGGCGATCCTTCCGCCTCAGCCTTCCAAGTAGCTGGAACCACAGGTGTGCACCACCATGCTTGGCTAATTTTTTTTACTTATTGTGGAGACAAGGTCTCACCAAGTTGCCTAGGCTGCTCTCGAACCCCTGGACTTAGGCAATCCTCTCACCTTGGGCTCCCAAAATGCTGGGATTACAGCCTTGAGCCACCACATCCAGCCCATATTATACATTTTAAACTGACAATTTAATATAATCAGTTTATCACACTTAAATTTATTTTGAAATATTACTGTGCTCTTAAATAATTCAATTAAGCCAGGCTCAGTGGCTCAGCCTGTAATCCTAGCACTTTGGGAGACTGAGGTGAGTGGATTGCCTGAGCCCACGGGTTCAAGACCCGCCTGGGCAACTTGGCGAGACCTCATCTCTACAATAAAATAAAAAATTAGCCGGGCATGGTAGCTCACGCCTATAGTTCCAGCTACTTGGAAGGCTGAGGCAGAAAGATCGCCAGCAGGTCGAGGCTGCAGTGGCCAGGAGTGTGCCACTGCACTCCAGTCTGGGTGACAGAGTGAGACTCCAACCCAAAAAAAAAAAAATATTATATTATAAGTAATTAGAAGATAAAGGCAAATTATAATATATTTTTCCTTTAATGGAGCCTAGTTATTTTATGTTCTTAATACCTGGCTCATTTAACATCTATGAAAACACTATATTTTGCCTTCTTTTCATATAGGTAAGCATTATTTATATTTAAACTGATATTTATATTGTATTGATTAATTTTTTTAGCACTTTTGTAGCATCACTTCCTTATTCAAGATTAGTTCTCCTTCTATAACAAAATCACCTCAAATTTCATCACTCTGGGAAAATAGGAATCAGACTAGTACCTTGTCTTCTCAGAGTTCAGCTTCTGCTTCTTCAGATTCTGTTATTCAAAAACACAATGAATATTACAAATATTCAGAATTAGGAGAGACAGTGGAGGAAGATACAGACACCACTTCAAATTATAACTCTTCCTTTATTGAACTAAAAGAAATACCATGCATTTTACCATCTGTGACTTCATACAATCAGACCAGCTATCGGAAAGACCCCATTTGTAATCCTAATAAAATGCAGAATAGTCATTTTCTAATTAATATGGAACCAAGAAAAGCAGCTTGTAACTTCTTAAATCAGAGTGATTCAGAGTCAGATGTCTTTTCTTTGGGTCTAACACAAATGAACTGTGAAACTATAATATCACCAGTTGACACTCAGAAGAGAGTATCAGTTGTCCCTAATTTTATAAATTGTCAGAAAAAGGGAACACACAAAGCAAAAGGATTCATAAATAAAGAAGTATCTGCCCCTATCTCTTCACTAGAGGGCTCTCAATCTCCTCTTCATTGGAATTTTATGAAAAATGTGTGGGAACCAGAGAATCACTCATTCAACTTGCAGTATGGTGCAGAGCATACTAGATGTGACAAGTGGTACTCTCAGAAAGATAACTTATTCACTCATCAACAAAAATGTCTATCGAATGAATTTGAAGATTTCAGGTGTGAAAGTTCAAATGATGAGACTAAGAAGACTTTCTGGAGAGAATTACCATCTGTCTCCAGTTTGGATTTATTTGGTGCTTCTGATTCTAATGTAAATCAAGAAGAATTCAGCAGCCCTTATTTCTACCAAAGAGCTGGAAAATGTATAGGACAGAAGAGACACCCTGAATCTTCATATAACTCAGGAGACAAGGAATCCTTAACAGGTAACGCTATCCAATAGGCAATAAAACTACTCTCAAATTTAATTTGAAAAGATAAAACCATTTCCAAACTTAAAGGTTTTTGTTTTAATTACTATACTTAAAAATTCTCTAATAACTTTTGTGTCAAAGAGAAAATCAAAACTCTAAAATGCAAAGAATATATGTCAGATTCTCATAGCTTTAAATGAACTATGCATTCAATTTGAGAAGTTAAAAATAAAAACAGGACATATCTTTAAAAAATTATTTTCCTATTGTATTTAAAAATTTTTTATTTTATTTTAAATTCAGGGCATATGCATGCATGTTTGCTCCATGGACATATTGTGCAGTGGTGGAGACTGGGCCTCAGGTGGCCCCTTTCCTAGAGAGTTTCAGAAACATAGTTTCTGAACCCTAGGCCCCTTCTCCCTCCCCTCTTATTGGTGTCACCAATGTCTATTATTTTTATCTTTGTTGCCATTTAGCTCTCACATATGAGTGAGAACATGCAGTGTTTGGTTTTCTGTTTCTGAGTTGGTTTACTTAGGATGATGATCTCCAACTCAATCCAAGTTGCTGCAAAGGACATAATTTCATTCTTTTTTATGGCTGTGTAGTATTCCATGGTATATATATACCACATTTTCATTATCCACTGATCAATCGATGGAAACTTAGGTTGAGTCCACATTTTTGCAATTGTGAATTGTGCTGTGATGAACATGTAGATGCAGGTATCTTTTTTATGTAATGACTTCTGTTCCTTAGGGAGATACCTAATAGTGGGATTGCTGGATCAAATAGTAGATCTACTTTTATTTCTTTGATAAATATCCATACAACTTTTTATAGAGATTGTACTAATTTACACTCCCACCAACAGTGTGTAAGTGTTCCCTTTTCTCCACATCTGTTCCAGCATCTTTTTATTTTTATTTTTTAATAATGACAATTCTGACTGGTATAAGGTGACATCTCAGTGCATTTTTAATTTGCATTTCCCTGATGATGAGTGATGTTGAGCATGTTTTCATATGTTCGTTGCCCATTTGTATATCTTCTTTTGAGAGATGTCTGTTCATGTTGTTTGCCCACTTTTTAATGGGGTGATTTGCTTTTTTCTTGCTGATTTGTTTGAGTTATGTGTAGATTCTGGATATTAGTCCTTTGTCAGATGTATAGTTTGCAAATATCTTCTCCCATTCTGTAGGTTGCCTATTTGTTCTGTTGATTATTTCTTTTGCTGTGAAGAAGCTTTTTTGTTTAATTAAGCTTATTTATTATTTATTTATTTTTGTTGCATTCGCTTTTGGAATTTTAGCCATAAATTCTTTGCCTAGGCCAGTGTCCATAAGAGTTTTTCCAGCCGGGCTTGGTGGCTCAGCCTGTAATCCCGCACCTTTGGCTGAGGTGAGTGGATTGACTGAGCCCGCGGGTTCGAGACCCGCCTGGGCAGGCGAGACCTCATCTCTACAATAAATAAAAAAATAAGCCGGGCATGGTAGCGCATCCTGTAATTCCGGCTACTCGGAAGGCTGAGGTGGAAGGATCACCGGAGCCCAACAGGCGAGGCTGCGGCAGCCGGGAGCGGCCACTGCACTCCAGTCTGGGCGACCGAGTGAGACTCCAACTCAAAAAAAAAAAAAAAAAGAGTTTTTCCTAGGTTTTCTTCTAGGATTTTTATGATTTCAGGTCTGATATTTAATTATTTAATTCATCTTAAGTTATTAATATATATATGGGAGAGGCAGGAGTCAAGTTTCATTTTTTACATGTAGCTATCCAATTTTCCCAGCACCATTTGTTGGTTACGGTGTCCTTTCCCTATTGTATGTTTTTGTCTGCTTTGTCCAAGATCAGTTGGTTGTAGGCATTTGGGTTATTTCCGGATTCTCTATTCTGTTCCATTGATCCATGTGTCACTTTTGTATCAGTACCATACTGTTTTGGTTACTATAGCTTTGTAGTTTAATTTGAAGTCAGATAATATGATGCCTCCAGCTTTGTTCTTTTTGCTTAGGATTGCTTTGGCTATTCTGGTTTCTGGTTCTTTTTTGGTTGCATACAAAGTTTAGGATTGTTTTTTCTAATTGTGTGAAAAATGATATTAGTAGTTTGATAAGGATTGCATTGAATCTGTAGATTAGTTTGGCTAATATGGTCATTTTAACAATATTGATTCTTCCAATCCATGAGCATGAGTGTTTCTCCATTTGTTTGTGTCTGCTGCAATTTTTTTCTTTTTGGGAGGGGTTGGAGTCTCACTCCATCGCCCAGACTGGAGTGCAGTGGCATGCTCCCAGCCACCACAGCCTCGACCTGCCAGGCTCCGGCAATCCTTCCGCCTCAACCTTCCAAGTAGCTGGAACTACAGGTGTGTGCTACCACACCCAGCTAGTTTTTTATTTATTGTAGAGATGAGGTCTCACCAACTTGCCCAGGTGGGTCTCGAACCCACAGGCTTAGGCAATCCACTCGCCTCAGCCTCCCAAAGTGCTGGGATTACAGGCTGAGCCACTGAGCCTGGCCTGCAATTTTTTTCATCAGAGTTTTGTAGTTCTCCTTGTAGAGGTCTTTAACCTCTTTGGTTAAATAAATTACTAGGTATTTTAGCTTTTTGGCTGCTATTGTAAATTGAATTGAGTTATTGATTTATTTATCAGCTTGGTTGCTATTGGTGTATGGCAGTGCTACTGATTTAGGTGTGTTGATTTTGTATCCTGAAACTTGACCAAATTCATTTATCAAGTGCAAGAGTCTTTTGGAGGAGTCTTTAGGGTTCTGTAGGTATAAGATCTTATTGTCAGCATACAGAGATAGTTTGATTTCTTCTTTTCCAATTTGGATACGCTTTTTCTTTATTTTTTTTTTTCTTTTTTGCCTAGTTGCTCTGGCTAGGATTTCTAGTACTATGTTAGATAGCAGTGGTAAAAGTGGGTATCCAGGCCAGGCTCAGTGGCTCAGCCTGTAATCTCAGCTCTTTGGGAGGCCTAGGTGAGTGGATTGCCTGAGCCCGCAGGTTCAAGACCAGCCTGGCAACTTGGTGAGACTTCATCTCTACAACAAATCAAAAATTAGCCAGGCGTGGTAGCACGCACCTATTGTTCCGGCTACTTGGAAGGCTGAGGCAGAAGGATCACCTGAGCCCAGCAGATCGATGCTGGGGTGGCCGTGAGCATGCCACTGCACTCCAGCTTGGGTGATAGAGTAAGACTCCAACTCAAAAAAAAAAGTGGGCATCCTTACCTTGTTCCAATTCTGAGAGCGAAGTGTGTTCAAATTTTCTCCAGTCAGGATGACATTGGCTGTGAGTTTGTTGACTATAGTTTTTATTATCTTGAGGAATATTCCCTCTATACCTATTTTGTTGAAGGTTTTTATCATGAAGGGATGCTGGATTTCATCAAATGCTTTTTCTGTGTTTATTGAAGTGATCATACAATTTTTGTTTTTAATTCTGTTTACATATGTAGTGAATCACGTTTATTGACTCGCATGTACTGAACCATACTTGCATCCCTGGGATAAAACCCTCTTGGTGGTGGTACATAATTTTTTTTTTTTTTAATGTGCCCTTGAATTCGGTTTACTAATATTTTGCTGAGTATTTTTGTGTCTATTTTTCTAAGGGATATTGGTCTATAGTTTTCTTTTTTGTTGTGTCTTTTCCTGGCTTTGGTGTCAGAGTGATACTGGCCTCATAGAATGCGTTAGAGAGGAGGGCCCCTCTTTAATCTTAAATAGCTTCTATAAAATTAGTACTAATTCTTCTTTGAAGGTCTAGTAGAATCCAGACTTTTTTTTTTGTTGAGAGACTTCTATACTGTTTCAGTCTCATGACTTGTTACTGGTCTGTGCAGGGTTTCTATTTCACCCTGATTCAAGATTGGGAGGTTTGTATGCTTCCAAGAATTTATCCATTTCCTCTAGATTGTCTAGTTTATTTGCATAGAGGTGTTTATAATAATCTTGGATGATCTTTTGAATTTCCTTTGTATCAGTTGTAATGTCTCCTTTTTCATTTCTGATTGAGTTAGAGTCTTCTCTTTTCGTTTCTTAATTAATCTACTTTTTGTTTCATTGATCCTTTGTATTTTTTATATTTCAGTTTCATTTAGTTCTGCTGTGGTCTTCATTATTTATTTTCTTCTGCTAGCTTTGGGTTTGGTTTGTTTGTGTTCTTCTAGTTCCTTGAGGTATGATGTTAAGTTTTCGATATGCAGTCTTTCAGTCTTATTAATATAGACTTTAAGTGCTATATATTTTCCTTTGAGCACACATTTGTCTGTGTCCCAGAGGTTTTGATAACTTATTTCATTGTTGGCATTCATTTCAAGGAATTTTTAAATTTCCATCTTGATTTCATTGCTGATCCAAAGATCATTCAGGAGTAAATTGTTTAACTTCCATGTTTTTGTTTGGTTTCACGAGTTCTTGGAGTTAATCTAGTTTTATTCCACTGTGGTCTGAGAAGGTGCTTGATATGATTTTAATATTTTTGAATTTATTGAGACTCAATTTGTGGCCTATCATATGGCCTATCTAGGAGAATGTTCCATGTGCTGAAAAAAATGTATATTCTGTAGTTTTGGGATGGAATGCTCTGTAGATGTCTATTCGTTCCATTTCCTCTAGAGTCTTGTTTAACTCCAGTGTTTCTTTGTTGATCTTCTGCCTTGATAATCTGTTTATTGCTGTAAGCAGAGTGTTGAAGTCTACCACTATTATGTATTGCTGTGTACCTCTTTTTTTTAGGTCTAGTGGAATTTGAAAAACAGGACATATCTAAGTAAAGCAGAAGACTAAAATCACCAAAGATAAAAAAGAAGAATCAGTGAATTATAAAATTATAAAATTAACCTCTTTAAGGGGCAAAGATATTTAATTATCTAGCATTTATTAAGAACTTATTAGATAGCCAGGCATGGTGGCTCACACCTGTAATCCCAGCACTTTGGGAGGCGGAGGCGAGAGGATTACCTGAGCTCAGGGGTTCAAGACCAGTCTGAGCAATATAACAAGACCTTTTCTCTACAAAAAAATCACATAATCAGCCAGGCGTGGTGGCAGATGCCTATAGTCCCAGCTACTTGGAAGGCTGAGGCAGAAGGATTGCCTGAGCCCAGCAGCTCAAGGCTGCGGTGAACCGTGATCATGGCACTGCACTCCAGCCTGGGCAACAGAGTGAGACTTTAACTCAAAAAAAAAAAACCAGTCACCATTCTAAGCCCTTTATATGGATTGTTTATTTTAATTCTGAAAATTCCATTAAATAGGTACTATTATTTTATCTTCATTTTGATGAATGTTTTTGAGTTGTTTGAACATTTAGTCATGTCAAATTTTTTTTTGCTTTATTTTCTCATTTCTAGTAATTCTACCTTTTCTTTCAGTGTCATTTCTTATTGCAATGGCCCAAGCATCTAGAACAAAATACTATGTTCTGATGGCCATACAAAGGCGGCCTTAACCAGGATAAGAAAAAAAAGGTGGGGAGGAACATAAATTTCAAAGCTTCTCTTTTGCATAAGCTCTTTTGTGAGGCCTGAGAGAGGCCCAGAAAATCTATATTCTTTGTATTGTAAAAGAGCACCTCTCTAGCCAGGCATGGTGGTACACATCTGTAGTTCCAGCTATTTAGAAGGCTGAGGTGGAAGGATCGCCTGAGTCCAGCAAGTTAAGGCTGCGGTGCCCATGAGTGTGCCACTATATTCCAGCCAGGGTGACAGAGTGAGACTCTGACTCAAAAAAAAAAAAAAAAAAAAAAGAGCACCTCTCAAAGGACAATGGCTTCAGGACTCACAAAACTCGAATTTGCTTCCATTTAATAGTCATAACTTGTTTTGTTTCTGAATTTAATGGTGAGTATTCTACCTCTAGTTTTGTATGGACTTCTGTGAGGAATAGATGCTAAATTTTATCCAAACTCTTTTTAGTATCTATTTGGAAAAATCAAATGTGTTTTCTCTATTGACCTCTTGATGTCAAAACTTATATTTACAGGTTTATTAATATTGAGTCATTTTTGCCATTTCTGTGATAAACATAATTAGCTTTTGAGAGATTATTCTTTTAATATGGTGTTAAATGTGGTTGCTGGCATGTATTTATGACTTTCATATCTACATTTATGAAATCAGTCTGTGTTCTTTATCTGTGGCTTATTACATTTTTACATAAAAGACCTTTTCCTACTCTGAAACAAATAAGCATGTGAATTACTATATATTTTTGAAAATAGGGCACTCTAATATATAGGATAATCCCCTTGTTTCTCAATGATAAAATCCCAGAAGTTGTTTTTCAATAAATTCTTACATTTTGGTTTTACATTTTGGATGGAATAGTCAAACATATACCTACATTTTCATTCACTAGTTTAGTTATATATTTTTAAATCACATATTATATAAAATAATGTCAGTTTAGAAAAATATTTTCTACTTTCCAGATTATTCCCATAAAATAATTTTATTCAAACAATTCACTTGAATCTTTGATACTAGTATCTTCATTATCACTATGGCAAATTTTGACTTATTTAACTGTGGTTTTTCATAGCACAGCATTACCTCCAAATACATTGTTTAAGATATAATATTTTTGAGTCAATATTGATGTACATCCAAAGCCATTGTGATAACCCATAACCTCAAGATAATTTTCCATTTGTTCTGTAGTATATGCAGAGGGTGCCAAAAAGTGTATACACATTTTAAGAAAGGAAAAAAACTGTATTAAAATTGTAATACTCAATATATACCAATAACAAAAGATGACTACAAGTCACATTTGACTTCTGCTGTAACAAGAGGTGCTCAAAATGGTTATCATCAGCGTCCAGACACTTTTCATTATGTGAACTACTGCAGGACTTGTTGCTGTGTGAGGCCTCCCAGATCTTCCCTTGTGCACATCACACACAGTACTGTGCATCCCAAACTTATCATGAATTTGTGTAGTTGTTAGGCATGTTGGAGGTTCTGTTGCATACTCACGCCTCCTTTGTTGTTGTACTTCCACAACGTTCTCAAATTTCAAATACTACTTCAAAATGGTCTTGCGCTCTTCAAATGACAACTGTGCTTCCACCATTTCCTTTGACTGTCCTGCCTGTTGCATGGTGACACTAGCATTCATTTGATTAATGCCATCTTTTGAATGAACATCATACCATACATACATTGCTACCGTAATTCAACTTCAAAAAATAATACATAGATAACATGTCTTAAAATGTGTATATACTTTTTTAGCACCCTGATATAGATATGTGATCTCTATGATATAATTACCCACTACATTGCTTTTTTTTTTTTTAGCATGTTCATGTAATACATTTCTTTTTAAATTATAAGCAATACATTGCTTATAATGCTATCCCAACTCCTGCAATTATGAGAGTCTATCCCCAGGAATAATTACTAAAACTGTGTTAAATGTTTTCATCTCCCTTCCTACTGATTTAATAATTGATCTCTGTAAGTATCCAAATCTAGGCTATTTCAGGTTAATGTATAATAAAATCATATAGAGAGAGTTATTACCTGATCACCACCTATCATTCATCAGGACGTAAATTCCACAGCATCATGGCTATGAGTCAAGGAACAAACTAATGAGAGAAAACTTAAAAGTAACAGTCTTTAAAATGGTATATTAAGAACTATGGAATGTAAGCTAAATGTAAATTCTAACACCATTTTTTAATATAGCATCCTAATTTTTTTTCTTATTGATCCGTTAATTGCAATTTTATTTTTTTCTTTTCAGCTAAGAGTGAGGTATTTTATGTCGATTTTTGAGCTTTTGTTACTTCTCATTGTGGTCAGTTTATTATTTATTTCTTCCATTTACTCATCATTATTCTAGCCACCTTGGCAAGGATGTAGTGAATTTTGTTCATACACTCCAAAATGCTAACAATCTCTTCAAAACTATTTTTATCTTTGTATTTTCTTCGGACACTTTACATTAGTTGGCTTGAATTCTTTATAATGAATATGTGAATACTAAGAATAAGAGTATATGTTTATCCATATATAAATAATGAGAATTATTAAATAGGTGCAAAAGAGAAATTCATTTCATGGGAAAACTTCCTAGCAGATACACAAAAAGAAATGTAAAGATGTTTAGAAATTTAGAGTTGGCTATGGGGGATTGATAAAACAACATTGTTCCTATCATGTTGGCAGCTTAAAATCAACCATGCTGGGAGTCTTCATGCCATTGAAATTGGCAAATGCTACAAATCAAGCCTTAACCCCTTTATCCTAAGCTACCCTGAGAACTGGTTGCTAAACATTTACCAGCATGCTACCAGTGTCAGTCCAGGCTTTCCCACAGCTTCACAGTGAAGTACCAGGGTCCTGTCATGATTAACATTCCCTGTCCCGGCAAGGTGGCTAACACCTATAATTCCAGCACTTTGGGATGTCGAGTCAGGAGAATCACTTAAGCCCAGGGGTTGAGATCAGCCTGGAAAACATAGCAAGACCTCATCTCTACCAAAAAAAAAAAAATTTTTTTTTTTTTTTTTGCGTGCCTGTGACTCTAGCTACTTGGAAGGCTGAGGTAGAATTTTTTTAAAAAATTAGCCGGACAATGGTGGCAGATGACTATAGTCCCAGCTACTCATGAGGCTGAGGTGGAAGGATTGCCTGAGCCCAGGAGGCTGAGGCTGCAGTGAACTGTAATCATGCCACTGCACACCAACCTGGGCGACAGAGTGAAACAAAACAAAACAAAAGCAAAACAAATCCCTGCGTTTCATCTAGTTATTTATTTAAAGATTGTTTACTTCTTAATTGGAATTAAACATTTATTTTCCAGACATGACTTTAAATACATTAATTTCCAGTTAAATTTCAAACACATTATCCTTCCCTGAAAATGAATATGTCTTAGTGAATATAGTATCCTACAGATGAGGGTCTATGTTCATGAGAAGAATGGCCAAAGTGAGAAGAAAAAAAAAAAAAGCTACAGTCAGGAACAGGAAGGGAAAACTAAAAAAGAAGAGAAAAAAGCCTGACAGAATCATCACAAAGATAGATACACAAAAGGTACTCAGGCAATATGTCTTTGTTTTAGTTTCAAACTCAATCAAGGCGAGCCTCTAATTAGTATCCTATTTAATGAGAACTTATTGAAAACCTTCAGGAATTAAGAAGCCCTGCCTAAGTTGCTTCCCAGACAATTTTCAAATGTTTTACTTAAAAATATTAGAACTAGAAGAGACCTTAGAGGTTATATAGCATAACTTGCCAAACTATTTGTACAAGACATGAGCATAGAAATATGTGTATTTAATACTAATGTTTAATACTGGACTATTAGGTAGAAGTGCATTTATGTTAAAGCTGTAACTTTTAATAGTTCTTACTGTATCTCAGTTTGGAAATTTTGTAGATAAATAGTGAAGAAACAGGATTCCCTTGAACAGCTGGGGGAAAAAACAGCTACAACTTTACTATTGTAAGTAGTAAAATGATTTGCCTTTTTCTCATTTTAACAGGTTTTATGTACTCACAACTACCACAGTTCAAAAAACGACGTCTAGTGTATGAAAAAGTTCCTGGTAGAGTTGATGGACAGACTCGGCTGAGGTTTTTTTGAAGAGGGGAAGAGCATTGCTGGGTGCCATTTTCTACCCCTTTTGATGATAATCCAATAGCAAAATTACTTGCACTTGCTCATACATTAAAGAAAATGCAGTTATTCATACGTTTCCAGTGTTTCTATATTAAACTTTTATAATATATATTCTACCCTATGGTTTGCATCTTTGTAAGCCAAATATTCTAATTTATCAATTAGCAGAATAATTATCATAAGATCCAAAATGTCTTCCAGATTCACTAAACACAAGCCATTCAAATGAGTCTCCATCACAGTCTGACCCTTTCAGTCAGAAGTGCAGATCACCACAGTCAACCCTCCAACATCAAGAAAGTTTAAACCTAGGACATAATTGAAGTTAAATAACTTCCACTTCAGAGTGTTGTCTTCCATTTAAAAAATTTAGAAACCAATGACTGAGAGGAAATATATGCAACCCAAACAATAAGAAAAAAGTTTATATCCCTAATATATTAAGAATTCCTACAAATTGATAGAAAAAGAATAACCTAGTAGAAGAATTGGTAAAAATGAATAGATATTGCCTCAGGGAAAAAAAACCAAAAATAGTCAATAAACATTTGAAAAAATATGCAGCTTCATTACTTATTAGGCATATGCAAAATCAACCAAGTTACTGTTTTTTCACGTATCAGATTGGCAAAATTTTTGAAAATTCTTAATATCCAATGTCAGTATTCCTGAGAAAATAGTACTTTCCTTTATTGTTAGTACAACTTTTTTAGAGCACAATTTGTGTAACATCTATGAGGAAGAAAAACACACTTATCTTTTGACTCAACAATTACATTTCCAGGAATCTATCTTAAAGAAATACTCAATGACACAATGAAATCTATTGTAGTACAATCTGTAATAGGTAAAAACTATAGGCAACAAAAATGCTATCAGGAGAGAATAGGTCAACGATTTAGACTCTAGAATATCACCCACTGTCAAGCACAGTGGCTTATGCCAGTAGTCCCAGCTGAGGTGGAAGGATTCCCTGAGCCCAGGAAGTCAAGGCTGTAGTGAGCTACTATCACATCACTGTCCTCCAGCCTGGGTAACAGAGAGAGACCTTGTTTCTTAAAAATCTAAATAAATAGGCCGGGCTCAGTGGCTCAGCCTATAATCCCAGCACTGGGAGGCCAAGGCAAGTGAATTGCCTGAGCCCGTGGGTTCAAGACCAGCCTAGGCAACTTGGTGAGACCTCCCTCGTCTCTACAGTAAATCAAAAAATTAGCTGGGTGTGGTGGCACATGCCTGTAGTTCCGGCTACTTGGAAGGCTGAGGTGGAAAGATCGCCTGAACCCAGCAGGTCAAGGCTGAGGTGGCTGTGAGCGTGCCACTGCACTCCAGCCTGGGCGACGGAGTGACACTCGAAAAAAAAAGGAACACTAGGTGAACTAAAAATTACACCCAACTGACATGAACTGGATGGGAATACACAAACTACACACACCACACACTTCACAGGGTCAGTAGCCTCATTGAAACACATCTGGCGTTTCAATTTTCTGAGTAGATAACTCTCCTTCCACTACCTCACAATAGCGAGTTGTAACTTGACTGAGCAGCTTCATGCCCTCCCCTTCAATATTTCTTCACTTTCCTCTTGGTTCTCTGCTGTTTTGCTCTCTTTATCGCTATCCCTCACTCTTTTTCTATCTCTTTTTTGTTATTTTCCTTGATAAGGGTGGTGGGCACAGAAGCTAGGTGGGACTGGCCAGTGGGAGAGTGGAGTCTGTAAGGCCCACAAGCAATTTCAAGCATTTTCCAAGGTAAAGTGCCATAGGTATTGCAGTATTTATGTATTTCTCTTTTTTTTATGTGTTTCTTAATCCCCATTTAGCATGTTTAAAACTGTGCTATCATTTTTATTAGGTTTTTATCTTTTTATTTGTCACCAGCAAAATTTTTGTGTTAAGCCATACCTCCACTGTTAGGTCACACTCCCAGAGAGGCCCTCCAGAATGTTAGGCCAGGCCCTCCAGGGTGTGGGTGCCTGGTGTGTGACCTGGGCCTCAAGAAAGTTGTGAAGAATTGCACAGAAGTTAGATTAGAAAATATAGTTTATTTAGAAAGTAAATTAGAGAGAAAGAGAAGATTCACCTCCCCAAGGTAGGGGAGGGGGCCAAAGTCAGGAAACATGGCGGTGGCCCGAGCTCCAAGAGCACATGGCCACACCAGAGTCTAGTAAGGCAGTGGCAGCTGGCTGCTCATGGTTGAGTCCCTTTATTCCTTCCCTTTGATGGGGGAAGATCATTAAGGTGATTGGGTGGTGGCCCGCTCTATTTCATCACGAAGGGGCAGGTAAGCACAGGTACAGACATCAGGTGATGGAGAGCAGGCAGGTGGGTAGGCCAGTCACATGGTTGGTGCCATGGTGACAGGATCATCTGTGTCATGAAGGCCACAAAGGGCTGAGTAGGTTAACTTGGGTCTTATGGGTGGAGGCAAATAGTTGAAATAGAAAAGTTAAAAGGTACAAAATACGTTGGGGAGAGGGGTTGTAAAACAATTATCAACAGCTACCTCTGAGAAACCGGTTCTGCCCTTGGCTAGTGATTAGACAGTAACTTAAGTGAACTGCTAGAAAAAACATAAGATTTAGGCAATATTAAAATGGCTATTCATTAAAATGGCTGTATATTAAATCCATTATGTCCTTTAATCCACTTTCTCATAAGCCTGTTGATATACCCATTTAGTCTCTCTACCTCTGATGGGTGGAGGGGTGGCCTTTTCCAGGGAAACTTGCCAGACTTCTCAATATGTAGGTTCTTGAGCTAGAAGGTGGTCTTATTTTCATTTCTGTGACTTTTTGATTCCCACCTTGAAGGAGTTTTCCCTTGGCAAACTGAGGGGGTGGGGAGGACTGGGAATTCACCTTGATTCACGTTCCAGGTCATGGGGCTATTCAACCTGCCAACAGGATGTCTGGACGCTTTCTAAAACCTGCCTACAAGAAGTGTATCTATGTCTAATCTGTACTAGCTTCTCTGCTTCGATGCTGCTTAAGGGCACACTTCACTTTGCCCTGGGGCAGCCTCTTCTGCTACTGCCATCAGGGGGAGTTTTGGGAGGCAAGCCTTGTTTGTGCTGGGAGCCCGGGAACAGTGAATAAAGTAGGTGACTCTGGGGAGCAACTGTCACATGATGAGTTTTGCTGGCCCACAGGAGACATCTGAAGGATCTGGACTGGCCCTTGTGGAGGGGGTCGAAAGTGTCAGTCTAGCTTTCAAGATCCTTCCCAAACAACCCATTCCACGGAATTTTTTGGAACATTTCCAGGTTGGCTTCTGAAAGGAAACTGCAGTTCTTTTTCTGAGAATACGTTCCTGAGGACTAAACCTGACCTTTTATTTTCCTCTTACCCAGGTTCTTAACTAAAAGGCTTGGGGAGTCACTGCCTGATAAGGACTCACCAGACAGGAGGGTTTTATTATCTTATTCCTCCACATCCTAAAGCTTGCTTTCAAACCTGTCTCTGGCATATCATAACAAATAAAGAAGGTTTATAGCCCTGAAAAACCATCTTTTGTGGATTCCCAGACTCTGGGGAACCTTGTAAGACATTTATCTATCCTCCCTGAAGTCTGCCACATATAGGACTTCATCCACATATCAACAAACCTGGAGTTTTCTTCTCCCTTAACTTCACAAAACTTCTCCTCTGATTCCCTAAATCCTTAGAGAGGAACTGCAAATTGCCAGTCAAGAAATCTTTGAATCACTCATGACCTGCAAGCCTCCGTTTGAAAATGTCCCTCCCTCCTGGAGTCAAACCAATGAAAATCTCACCTGTATTCACTTATGGTTTCTAAAACTTCTGCCCTCCTAAAATGTATATAACCAAGTCACTATTTGGCCACAGTGGGCACACGTTCTCAGGACCTCCTGACGGTGGGTGCATCTGGGCTTAAGTCCTCAAGTTTGACTCAAGAATAAACCAGATTAAAATATTTTACAGAGTTTGGCATTTTTTCGTCAACACCCTGTGAAATTTTTTTCCTGTCCTAAGAGGAGTTATTTGCCCTTAGATTTATTGCTGGTGATAGATGCTAACCTCTGAGGGCTTTTGAATGCCCGTACCACAAATTCCTAAGCACAGCTCAGGTTTGTAGGCCTTACCAGAACATCAGCTGTCCTTTCCAAGTGTGGATGGACTTAAGATATGCCTTCCGAGACTTCCGGCAAGATGGCGATGGGGCAGCCTGGTCTATGAGACCCTCTGCAAAGGAGAATGCAGAGGGTCTCTGGCTCTCTGCTGCGGATCCCAATGTCGGCAACCTGCTCTTCACACGGAGCTCAGCCGTCGCCACTGCTGGGGCATTGCAGAGGTCTGGACAGCCACTGCAGCCACAGACACAGCAGCCGCCGGCACTGCCATGCCCTCCGTGGCAGCCATAGCGCATCACACCACCTATGCCTGAGGCGATCCACAACTTCAGTCCTTGAAGCCCCTGTAGGCAAGATCTGCTGGGATCACTGCCACATCTGCCACCTTGACATCCTGCCAGCCATGGGTCTCCTCCCATGTGCCCCAAGGCAGGCTTCCATCTCCAGCCTCTGCCCAGCTCCTGTCCGGCTCCACCCCCTCTGGGGCAAGCAGCTGAGATATCACCACCTGCTAGCGATTCAAGGAAACACCAAAACGGGACAAACAAGCTTGAAAAACAGACACAGGCCAGATTTGAGTGGTGAACTGAGGGTGATCTGAACTGTCCTTCACAGCAGGCCAGGGGCACCTGACCCTAACTGAACTAATTTACCAGCTTGAGACGACAGCTAGAAATCAGAGCTGAAAGGACAGTGGACTTAAACAAAAAGCCTCAGAGTATGCTTGATTGGTTCTGTTAGTTTAATGAATTGATTCTATTCCTATTGTTTTGTTCCTTTTTTTTTTCTCTTCCTTTTCTTCTCTTTTCTCCTCTCTGTAAACCATATCTTTGTATAGAGGAACAGCACACCAATTAGGTGGTTGGTTAGCTTGTATGTTAGCATCATTGTATGTTTTAATTTTTTTTGTATGGATGCTGGTTAGTCTGTAGCTGTGGTCTATTGTTTTTATTTGTTTCAGTTTAGGTCTCTCTCTCCATTTGTTTATACACTCGTCTGTTTTCCCCTTCCTCCTCTCTCTCTCTACCCCCCTCTTCCCCCCACTGTCTGCTCCATTCTCTTCCCTCTGCTAACCTCATTTTATTTCAGGGAGTAAACCTACAGCCCCACTGCATGGACAGATTACAAGGCAGTGGGAAGTGGGTTTCAGATTATCCATACACCTGTCAGCAGATACCAGGACCTGCAGATAGATTTTGAATCACAGCTCCCCACTTAAGTAAGTCTCAAAACTACAAAAAGGACCACCCCCAACCTACAGTGCAACTCCAAAATTGAACAAAGTAAGACGGCATACATAAAGAAGAATAGGAGATTGAACCATCAGAAGTAAAAGCAACCCCTCTGCCCCTGAATAAAAGAATTAAAGAAGACAGAGATGTGGAGGGAAGGAAAAAGTAGGGATGGAAAAAAACCACACAAATGAAGAAAAACCAAAAGAAGACTATAGGTCTCACACAGACCCCTGGGAGATCAGACACTGAGAAAACAGACTCCAGAACACAATGAAGAGCCCCCAGAATGACTGGTCACATGCAACAAACCCAGGCATCAAGACATTAATAGAGAGAATTAAAAAAATTGAGGAGAGACAAGAGGAAAATAGGAAGGAGCTGATTCAGAAATAACAGCAGTAGAGAATACTGTGATGGAAATAAATAACAAACTAATAAGCATGGAAAGCAGAATTAGCCAAGCAGAAGAAAGAATCTCAGAGCTCGAAGACCAAAACACAAACTAACCCAAACTGTCAAAAACATAGAAAAGAAGCTCAAAAAGACAGAACAAAACCTTCAAGAGATGAATGATCACTTCAAGAGACTGAATCTAAGAGTAATTGGCCTTCCTGAGGCAGAGAGAAACAGAGATCACACTGGAACAAACATTTCATGAAATCATTCAAGAAAACTTCCCTCATCTCATCAATGATGAAAAAATTCAAACACAAGAGATTCAGAGAACCCCTGCAAGACAAGAAATGAGAAGACCAACTCCTAGACACATAATAATTCGCCTAAACAAAGTAGGTATAAAAGAAAAAGTCCTAAAGGCTGCAAGAGAAAAAGGTCAGACTATGTACCAGGGAAGACCAATTAGAATAGCAGCAGATTTATCTACAGAAAACCTCCAGGCTTGGAGAGCTTGGAGCCCTATCTTCAAAGTCCTAAAAGATAAACAATTTCAACTGAGAATAACCTACCCAGCCAAGCTAAGCTTCATCAGTGAGGGAGAATTGAAATCTTTCCCAAATATCCAATCCCTAATAACCTACACTGCCACAAGACCACCTCTAAAAGAAACACTTAAGAAATTATTGAACACAGAAGAAAAAGAAAAAAGAACAACAATGTTCTTCACTAGAGTACAGGAAAAGATTAAAAACACACATGATCCAACTCTAAAACCAAAAGAAAGACAACACACAAACAGGATGAACAACAACTCTGTAAGAACATTATGATAGGGATCAACTCTCACATTTCAATAATTAGTTTGAATGTGAACAGACTAAATGCACCACTGAAAAGACATAGAAAGGCAAAATGGATAAAATATCACCAAGCAACAATCTATTGCCTTCAAGAGACTCACCTCACTAGAAAGGACACTCACACTCAAAGTAAAAAGATGGGAAACAAATTATCAGGCTAATGGAACACAAAAGAAAGGAGGAGTCGTGATCTTAATCTCAGACAAAATACCCTTTAAGCTATCAAAAATTTAAAAAAGATACAGAGGGCCACTACATAATGATAAAAGGTTCAATCCATCAATAAGAAATATCTATCCTAAACATATATGCACCGAACATAGGAGCACCAATTTCATAAAGCAGCTCCTAGGTAAACTAAAAACAGATATCGACTCCAATACCATCATAGCTGGGGACTTCAATACCCCACTCACAACCCTAGACAGATCATCAGGACAAAAAATCAGCACTGAGATCTGAAACCTCAATATGACTCTTGATCAAATGGACTTAATTGATACCTACAGAATCCTCCATCCAAAGACCACAGAATACACATTCTACTCATCACCGCATGAAATGTACTCTAAGATCAACCACCTACTTGGCCATAAATCAAGCATAAGCAAATTTAAAAGGACTGAAATTTTACCATGCACCTACTCAGACCACAGTGGAATAAAAATAATCATTAACACCAACAAGTTCCCCCCAAAACCCACAAAGACATGGACACTAAACAGCATGATGCTAAACAACTCCTGGGTCAATGATGAAATCAAAACAGAGATTAAAAGATATCTGGAAACAAATGAAAATGAAGAAACATCTTACCAAAATCTCTGGGATGCCACAAAAACTGTAGTAAGAGGGGAATTTATATCCCTACAAACACACATGAAGAAAATGGAAGGATCACAAATTAACAGCCTAACAAGCCACCTAAAAAAGCTGGAAAAGCAAGACCACAAAAACCTTAATTTCAGCAGAAGAATCCAGATCACCAAAAGAAAAGCCCAAATCCAGGATATAGAAGACAAAAAGATAATACACAAAATCAATGAAACAAAAAGCTGGTTCTTCAAAAGGATAAACAAGATCAATGGTCCCCTAGCTAGATTGACCAAGAAAAAGAGAGAAAAAGCCCAAATAAACACAATCAGAAACACAAAAGATGAAGTCACATCTGATCCTAAAGAAATACAAAAGATCATTAGATACTACTATGTACACTTGTATGGAAACAAACTTGAAAACCTTTCGGAAATGGAGGACTTTCTGTCATCACACAACCTGCCTAGGTTGAAACGAGAAGAAATTGAGGCCCTAAATAGACCAATAACAATCAAGGAAATTGACTACATAATAAGAAAATTACCTACCAAAAAAAAAAGCCCTGGACCAGATGTCTTTCCAGCAGAATTCTACAAGACATTTAAGGAGGAGCTTATACCAATTCTACTGAAGGTATTCCAGGCGATTGAGAAAGATGGAACTCTCCCCAAATCATTTTACAAAGCTAACATCACATTGATACCCAAGCCAGGTAAAGACCCAACAAAGAGAACTACAGGCCAATATCTTTGATGAACATAGATGCTAAAATTCTCAACAAGATCCTAGCAAACCGATTCAACAACACATCTCAAAAATCATCCATCATGACCAAGTAGGCTTCATCCCTGGGATGCAAGGCTGTTGAACCATAAATGTAATTAAATACATCAACAGATGTCAAAACAAAAACCATATGATTATATCATTAGATGCAGAAAAAGCTTTTGATAAAATCCAGCACCCCTTCTTGATAAAAACCCTCGATCATCTAGGCATAGGGGGAACATATCTCAAAATAGTAAAAGCCATCTACGAGAAACCCACAGCCAGCATACTTCTAAATGGACAAACACTGGAACCATTTCCCCTGAAAACTGGAACAAGACAAGGATGCCCACTCTCACCCCTCCTGTTCAATATAGTATTGGAAGTCCTGTCTAGAGCAATCAGAGAAGAGAAGGCAATCAGGGGTATCCAAATAGGAAAAGAGGAAGTCAAGCTATCTCTCTTTGCAGATGACATGATCGTGTACCTTGAAAACCCAAGAGAATCTGTCAGAAACCTCCTTACACTGATAAAGGCCTTTGGCAAAGTCTCAGAATATAAAATAAATGTGCAAAAGACAATCGCATTTCTTTACACCAATAATAAACAAACAGAAACCCAAATAAAAGCCATAATTCCATTCACAATAGCCACAAAAAAATGAAATACCTTGGCATCTTCCTAACCAGAAACATGAAAGACCTTTACAATGAAAATTACACAACACTGCTCAAAGAAATCAAAGATGACACAAACAAGTGGAAAAATATCCCATGCTCATGGATAGGAACAATCAACATTGTGAAGATGTCCATCTTATCTAAGGCAATCTACAGATTGAATGAGATACCCATCAAATTACCAGCAACATTCTTCTCAGACCTAGAAAAACAACACAGGAATTCATATGGAAACACAAATGACCAAGAATAGCCAGAACAATCCTCAGCAAAAAAAAAAAAAAAAAAAAAAAACAACAAAGCAGGTGGTATCACATTACCAGACCTCAAACTTTACTATAAAGCTACAATAATCAAAACAGCTTGGTATTGGTACAGGAACAGGCATATAGACCAAAGGAATAGAATTGAGATTCCAGAAGCAAAACCTCAATTTCTCAACCAACTCATCTTCGACAAAGCCTCCACCACCCACCACTGGGGAGAGGAGAACCTATTCAGTGAATGGTGCTGGGAAAACTGGCTGACCACATGCAGAAGATTGAAGTAGGACCCCTATCTATCCCCATACACAAAAATTAACTCTAAATGGATCAGAGACCTAAATGTAAAACCTCAAACCATAAGAACCTTAGAAAATGAAGGACTTACCCTCATGGAAATTAGAACTGGCATCCAATTCCTAAATAAAACCTGAAACCCACAGGCCATAAGAGATAAGATAGACAAGTGGGTCCTCATTAAACTGACAAGCTTCTGCAAAGCCAAAGAAACCATGAATAGAGCAGGGAGACAGCCTACAGACTGGGAAAAAGTATTTGCCAACTCCAGGTCTGACAAAGGCTTAACATCTTGGATCTACAAGGAACTCAAACGTGCTGAAAAGAAAAAAACAAACAACCCCATTATAAAATGGGCAAAAGATATGAACAGACATTTCATAAAGGAAGACATTCGAGCAGCCAACAGACCAACAGACACATGAAGAAATGTTCAACCTCACTAATCATCAGGGAGATGCAAATCAAAACCACACTGAGATACCACTAACTCCAGTCAGAATGGCAATTATCAACAACTCAAAAAATAACAGTTGCTGGAAAGGGTGTGGCGAAAAGGGAACACTTCTACACTGTTGGTGGGAGTTTAAACTAGTGCAACCTCTGTGGAAAGCAGTGTGGCGATTCCTAAAAGCTCTAAAAATCGACCTTCCATATGACCCTGCAATCCCCCTACTGGGAATATACCCTGAAGAACTCAAATCACTCTATAGAAAAGATACCTGCACACGTATGTTTATCGCAGCATTGTTCAGAATAGCAAGAACCTGGAAGCAACCATGCTGCCCATCAAAAGAGGACTGGATTAAAAAAATGTGGTACACATACACGATGGAATACTACGCAGCCATAAAACAGAACAAAATCATGAATTTTGCAGCAACCTGGATGGAACTAGAGTCTATAATACTGAGTGACCTCTCACAGAAACAAAGATCTGAGTATCACATGTTTTCACTCATATAATGGACCTTGAACATCCAATGTAATACTATAAGAAAATGACTGACAGTGGTGGGAAACTATGGGGGGAGAGGGGAAGGGAGATGGGATTAACAGTAGTAAATATCTGTCTGGAGATGGGGAGACACCTCTTATCAACGAGGGTGCCTGAATGAAGCATATTTGTATACCTAACCCTTAACTGTACCCCACAATATCATAATAAAAAATACTGATTAAAAAAATTTTTTTAAATTAAAAAAAAAAAAAAGATATGCCTTCCTTTGCCACTGAGACTCTATACAACTGGGGGAAAACACCAGGTGTCCTATTCCCTTGCCTCTCTCCATAGTAGCCTCCTTATCCTCCCCAAATAATTAGCCCTGCCTAAACAAGGGATCCAACAATTTTAATAAATGAAGTAGCCTGGGTTGGAGTGAATGGGAAATGCAAACTGCAGGAATCCAAGATGAGGACCAACAAAAAGACATGTATATGCCTCATGTTTCGAGACAATTATTGAAGTTGTTCCTAATTCAAACATAATACCAATAAAGAAAAAGACCAACCTGGCAGTCCATTTTGGATCCATGATTTATATGAAATAGCAAAAGAAGGGAGGGCATATCTACAGAATTACCTGGTAATGATAATAAGGGAGCTATAAAGATGAGAGAAGGCAAAAAATGTGCATTTCATCCTTTAACAATTTAGAATTAAGGGGGGCTCTGTAAGGGGAAATTTATGCTACTCCTATGGGGTGCATTACCACTGTTATGGGATTCGAAAGCATCTGTAGATAGGAAGTATCTTGCATCCATTTGATTTTATAGGCAAATGTGCCCCTCAGTCAGTGTACATGGAGTTGCTTTGTTTCCACAGAGAATTTATGGTGATATTCTCATCACAATCTTTCTTTTGATTATTTAGAAACTCTGAGTCAAGCTTTTCCTTGATAAAATTTACCAAGGAAAAGCTTGACTCAGGGTTTCTAAATAATCAAAAGAAAGGGCCTTTTAACTAATATCCGTTAGACACAGGATAATCAAACAAATTTTCAACAAATTTTTGCAATTTTTGGAAGGGACAGAATGAATGGACCTTGCTTAAGAATAGTATTTATAGTCCCACCTGCCTTTCATGAAAGAGAAGAACCGTCCTATGGCAGTATCTGTGAAGCTCTTCACTGTAATTTCTCATAACAGCCTAAACTGACCACCATTCTATAACCAAACTCTCAGTATAACCAATCCAGCATTCTTGTCTGCTTCTGCCACCTAAATAGACACACCTTAATTTAGTCATAAAAAAAGCTAGATAAAGAATTCTGGTTTAATGATTTGGGCCTCTTTAATTTTAGCAAAACTATGAAGAAAAGCATTTGCTTTGAAGCATTAGAAAACAAAAAATTAAGCCATGTGACTTAGATGATAGTTGAATACCATCTGTGAAGTTGTGTCAACTACTTCAAACTTGGGAAAATGGAGATATAAGACATGATTAATGGTTATTATGTCAACTCCACTCAGCCAAACTGAAGTTACAACTTCCCTGCATAGTTCTGGGGTTGTGTGGCATGCAAGAGATATTTGGTGTAATACTTAGAAGGTGGAAGGTTAAGTGCCAGTCACATTCTTTTTCACTTGAGATATAGATATACAATATATCTACATGTATATATAGGTATAGATATGTAGATATTCACAAGTGTTCTGATAAAAGAAGAATTTTTCTATTTAATGTTATACAGTTGACCCTCAAACAACAAGGGTTTGGACTGCCAGGCCCACTTATATGTGGATTTTTTCAACTGGATGCAGATTGAAAATACAATGTTTGTGCTGGGCACGGTGGCTCAAGTCTGTAATCCCAGCACTTTGGGAGACTGAGCCAAAAGGGCTGTCTAAGCCCAGGGGTTCAAGACCAGCCTGGGAAAATTGGTGAGACCTCCTCTCTACAATAAATCAAAAAATTAGCCGGGCATGGTAGCGCGTGCCTGTAGTTCCAGTTACTTGGAAGACTGAAGCAGAAGGACCACCTGAGCCCAGCAGGACAAGGCTGTGATTGCCGTGAGCGTGCCACTGCACTTCAGCCTGGGTGACAGAGTGAGACTCCAATTCAAAAAAAGAAAAAGGAAAAGTAAACACAGTGTTTGCAGGTTGCAAAATCCAGGCAGAGGGAGGGCCAACTTTTCATATATATGCATATATTCATATATCCATAATATAGTAAGTAGTCATCCCTCCAGATATTGCCTCCATAGGGCTGCTTATAGGGCTTCAGTATGCATGGATTTTGGTATATTGGGAAGGGGGATGGGGATCCTGGAACCAAGCCCCTGCATATCCCGAGGGATGACTACTTAAAATATTGTGGATTCTTTTGAGGTTGTATTTGTTCGGCAATGCTAGGTGCTGTAACAAAAAAGCCCTGAAACCGTAGTGGCTTAACACTGAGAAGCTTATTTCTTGACCATTTAAGATCACTCACTTGGGGCAGAGAGGATACTCTATGCCACACAGTTACAAAGAGAGATTCTGTCATCTTAAACATATGCACAAACCACCCCTACCCCCCCAAAAACATATGCACAGTCACACAGAAAGACTCCGTCATCTTCAACATGTGATTGCTGACCTACCCTGGGATAACAACTTTCATCCAGAAGCAAGAGGAAAAACACTCCACTGCCAGAATGGAGACACATGGCCACATCTAAATCGAAAGGAGGCTGAGAAACATAGTCTAGCAGGGTGCCCAGAAAGAAAACAAAATGAGATTGGGTGAAGGGCTACACTATCTCTTCTTTACCACACTCTACCATCTGGTCACCAAATAAGCATGTCATTCATCCTCCCAAACACAGAACACAATTGCTCCCACCTCAAGAGAGTCGAACCCCAGTTTCATGAGTCACTGCAGGCAGCTCAGAGGCAGGAATTATGAAGTGATGCTCATTTTTCTCCAGCCAGGGCTAGTATGGCTCCGCAAAGTCTGGCGATCCGTGAGCTTTTTAGTTATCTTCTTTCATTTCCCCCAATCCCACCATACACATATACACAATAGTGGAGCAGGGACCTCAATAAACATCCCCATTTAGAAAGGGAAAGAATAAGACACACAGCAGCCAGTGGTCAGCCTTCTGAAACCCAGCAGTACTGACATTAAGGCCTCCTCTGACAGGTCCCAATTTTTTTCTCTGGGGGGAATCCCTTCTCCATGGCTTTCCAACTCCGCCCTCAAGAAGTTCTACGTTAACCGGGCTCGGTGGCTCAGCCTGTAATCCCGCAACTTTGGGAGGCTGAGGTGAGTGGATTGCCTGAACTCGTGGGTTCGAGACCCGCCTGGGCAGCGAGACCTCATCTCTACAGTAAATCAAAAAATCAGCAGGGTGTGGTAGCGCATGCCTGTAATTCCGGCTACTTGGAAGGCTGAGGCAGAAGGATTGCCAGAGCCCAGCAGGCGAGGCTGTGGTGGCCGGGAGCGGTCACCGCACTCCAGTCTGGGCGACAGAGTGAGACTCCAATTCAAAAAAAAAAAAAGAAGTTCTACATTATTCATTATCGTCCTGGGCCCCCTTAAGAGTGCATCTTCCCATGGGATTATAAAGCTTTATCAACCTGCTTCCTGACACGTAAGTTTAGGGGCCCGAAGTTCGGTTTGTTCAACTTAACCAGTTATGGGCCATTGTGTCTCAAATCCCCTCAGAGACTTGATGGCTTCAGATCTGTTTGTTTCCAGTTAGTTCCATGTACTGGTAACCACATCTAATGTTCTTGTCTAGGCATAATTATCTTACCTAATTTATTTTTTTTGCTTCCAAGCATCATGACTCTCTCAAAACTTAATGAGAGTTGCATTGAAGCCATGAGGCTGGGTGGAGGGAGCACGCCCTTAATCTGATCTCAAGTTTCTTCTCAATCTCATTTCCTTCTGATTGGGATTTCTAGATATTTTGCCATATTATTTTCCCTAAGGGCTATAGCACTTCCCTGTCTCTCACTAGTAAGGTACACAACTGGCTAGTTTCCCTCATCCTCACCAGCAAGTGCACACAGCACAGGGGAAGGGCTCGAGAGCCAGGCTGCTCGGCTTTGGTTGTGGGTTCTATCATCCATCAACTGTTTGACCACAGACAACATTCAACCTATCTGTGCCTCAATTTTCACAACTGTAAAAAGGAAACAAGGAAGATATTCTTTTTTTTTTCTGAGTTGAAGTCTCACTGTCATGCCCAGGCTGGAGTGCAGTGGCACGCTCACAGGCACCCCAGCATCAACCTGCTAGGCTCCAGCGATCCTTCCGCCTCAGCCTTCTGAGTAACTGGAAATATAGGCACATGCTACTGCACCCCACTTAATTTTTAATTTTATTTTATTGTAGAGACAAGGTCTCGCCAAGTGGTCTGGCCACTGAACCCCGCCAGGAAGATATTCTCATCTAAATTTTAAAAATAATTATGAGGTCGGATGCTGTGGTTCGTGCCTATAATCCCAGCACTTTGGGAGGCTGAGATGGAGAGGATTGCCTGAACCCACAGGTTCCAGACCAGCCTGGGCAACTTGGTGAGACCTCATCTCTACAACAAATCAAAAAAAATTAGCATGGTGGCACGTGCCTGTAGTTCCAGCAACTTGGAAGGCTGAGGTGGAAGGTAGACGTCGCCTGAGCCCAGAAGGTTGAGGCTGCGGTGGCCATGAGCGTGCCACTGCACTCCAGCCTAGGCGACAGAGTGAGACTCCAACTCAAAAATAAATAAATAAATAAAGATAAAAATAATTATGGGTGATAAAACAGACCCAGAAAATTTCATTTGCTCAAGATAACACAGAAAAGGAGTAAATGACCTAATACATAAAAATTAATGGAATATGGCATGTAAGTATTCAATAACCGTGAGGATTTTTGTTTTCTTTTTTTTTTTTTGGTTTTTTTTGAGTTGGAGTCTCACTCTGTCACCCAGACTGGAGTGCAGTGGTTTCTAAAATGAGAGATTAGGCCGGGCTCGGTGGCTCAGCCTGTAATTCCAGCGTTTTGGGAGGCCGAGGTGAATGGATTGCCTGAGCCCTCGGGTTCGAGACCCGCCTGGGCAACTTGGCGAGACCTCATCTCTACAATAAATCAAAAATTAGCCGGGCGTGGTAGCGCGTGCCTGTAGTTCCAGCCACTAGGAAGGCTGAGGCGGAAGGATTGCTGGAGCCCAGCAGGTCTAGGCTGCGGTGGCCGGGAGCAGCCACTGCACTCCAGTCTGGGCGACAGAGTGAGACTCCAACTCGAAGAAAAAAAGAAAAATGATATCCCATCATCACCTTATTTACATTTCCCCTGCTTACTAGTGGAGTTAAGTGCTTTTACATTTAGATTCTCTTATTAATTGCTTTTTCATATCCTTTACTTAATTTCTTGTCAAGCTATCAGAATATTCTGTATAAGAGGTATATTAGCCCATTATCTCTCATATACATGACAGACTTTTTCTCTATCTTTTGCTTTTTTATTTGGTTGGTAATGATTTTTACCAACATACATTTTTAATTCAATGTTTAACTTATTTAAATTAAATTGCTTGTTTACACAAATTAATTTAATATAGTTAAGTATGCACATCTTTTTTTAGTTTCTAGGTCTACTGTCTCACTTAGGAAGGCTCCTTTTACACTAAAGTTATATGTGATTTTCCTAATTTTTCTTCTAATGCTTTTGTTTTATCTTCCTTTAACCCATGTAGATTTTTTTTTTTAAGTTGGAATCTCACTCTCTCACCCAGGCTGGAGTGCAGTGGCAGTCATGGTCACCACAGCCTCGACCTGCTGGGATCAGGCAATCCTTCTGCCTCAGCCTTCCAAGTAGCTGGAACCAAAGGTGCATGCCACCACACTCAGCTAATTTTTAAATTTTATTGTAGAGATGAGGTCTCACCAAGTTGCCCAGGTTGGTCTGGAACCCCTGGGCTCAGACAATCCTCTCACCCCTGCCTCCCAAAGTGCTGAGATTAAAGGCGTGAACCAAGGAGCCCAGTGAATTTTTTAATATGGTATAATACAGGCCCAATTTTTTTTTTAAGAGTCAAGGTCTCTGTTGTCCAGGATGGAGAGCAGTGGCACCATCACAGCTCACTGCAGCCTCGACCTCCTGGGCTTAGGCGCTACTTCTGCCTCAGCCTCCCAAGTAGCTGCCACTACAGGAGTATGTCACCATACCCAGCTTATTTTTTGATTTTTGTAGAGATGAGGTCTTGCTATATTGGTCAGGCTGATCTCAAACCCCTGGGCTCAAGCAATCCTTGCACCCTGGCCCCCCAAATTGCTGGGATTATAGGTGTGAGTCATTGTGCCCTACCCAGTCCCAATTTTATTTTCCTCTGAATGATTAGCCAATAATCAGCACCATTTATTAAGTAAACTTACTTTCCCATAGACTAGAAAAAAAGTCAAGTCCATTTCTGAACTATTATGATCTCATCATCTAGTATTTATTCCTGTACTATTATAATATTGTTTACTTGGGGTTTTCTTTGTTTTTAACTTTTTTGCTTTTTAAACCATATTGATTTGATTCAGCACCTTAAGAATAATTTTTAATATCTAGTAAGGCAAGTTTCACCTTCCCATGTTTTATACACACACACACACACACACACACAGACACACACTAAGTTTTAAAAACTCTTTTTGGACACTTTATTTTCCATGTGAACTTTTAGACATTTTAACCAGATTTCCTCAAAAAAATTAGGAATTCCACTAAGTTTCTATATACATTTTAGTAAGATTGACATTTTAGCATGGTGGCTCATGCTTGTAATCCCAACACTTTGGGAGGCCAAGGCAGGAGGGATCGTTTGAGGCCAGAAGTTCAAGACCAGCCTGGGCAACATGGCAACATAGGGAGACTATATCAATTCCCCTCCCCATCAAAAGAGAGGTTGACATTTTAATGAAATTGTCTTAATATCCTACAATTTGATGTACCTTCATTTATTTAGACCCTCTTCTATAAACATTAATTTTTTTTTTGAGTCGGCGTCTCACTTTGTCACGTGGGTTGGAGTGCAGTGGCACGTTCACGGCCACCCTGGAGTTGACCTGCTGGGCTCCAGTAGTCCTACCACCTCAACCTTCCAAGTAGCGGCAACTACAGGTGCACACCACCACGCCCAGCTAAGTTTTTTAAATTTATTGTAGAGATGAGGTCTTGCCAAGTTGCCTGGGTGGGTTTCAAACCCATGGGCTCAGGCAATCCCCTCCCCTCGGCCTCCCAAAGTGCTGGGATTACAGGCTTGAGCCACTGTGCCCTGCCGATAAAATCTTTTTTTATGACTCTGCACTTGTGTTAAATTTATTCCCAAGTATTTTTAAGAGTTTTATCATTAAAGTGGAAATGAGATATAGTCTTCACTTCAATTTTTAACTATTTCCAGTACAGAAAATGCTTTTTATTTTTTCTGTATTTTGCATCCAACTAGCTTCCCAAAGACTATTATTCAAGTTTTTCTTATACTAGATTCTCTTGAGTTTTCAAAGTGTACAATTATATAACCCTTAAATAGAGATAGTTCTTCTAAAATGTTTATACCATTTCATTTTTTTCATCTTACTGCATTTGCTAATTAGCTACTGCAATGACTTTTCTGGCATAGATTTCTTTTTTGTTGTTGTTGAGTTGGGATCTCACAACAGCTCAGGCTGGAGTGCAGTGGCATGATCACGATGATCACAGCTCACCACAGCCTTGATTTCCTGAGCTCAGGTAATCCTTTCACCTCAGCCTTCTAATTAGCTGGGACTGCAGGCATGTGCCATCACACTCAGCTAATTTTTTTTTTTTAAGACTACGTCTTGTTATTTGCCCAGGCTGGTCTTGGACTCCTGGGCTCAAACGATCCTCTTGCCTCAGCCTCCCAAAGCGCTAGGATTACAGGTTTGAGCCACCACGCCTGGCAGACTTCCTTCTTTAAAACTGATTCATGTGACAAATTATGTTGATAGATTTCCTATGTTAAAGTAGTTTAATCAGGTCGTGTCTTCTCTTAATACACTACTAAATTTTTTTTTATTTAGGACATTTACATCTATATTTATAAGTGAGACGTCTAGTTTTCTTGTACCATCTTATGAAATTTTTGTTGAAGGGAAAGGTGGAATCAAGAGAGAAGTTTGTTTAAATGCTTATTGTTGTGATGACAGAGAACAGAACATGTTCAAATGCTGATAGAAAGGATCCAGTGAGTCACGGTGAAGGCCAGTTGCGTGAGCGTGAGTGATGGTGAAAGCCAAGGGCATGAGCTTGAGTGATGGTGATGGCCGAGGGTGTTTGCGTGAGAGACGGTGAATGCCGAGTAGAGAACTTAAAGAAAAGAAAGGGTCACACATGGTGATACATTACAGAGAAGGCACAACGGATCCAGAGAACAAACAGGGAAGTTATAAAAGGAACACCTGAATTATGACCAAATAGAAGGGATTTGGATTGCTAGACCTAGAAGCTTAGTGGCTAGAAGTTAAGGGAGTCCCCATCCAATGACTTCCATTTGCTCACAGATTATTTGTGAGTTTATATCTAGCTATTTCAAAGAGCAAACAGAGATATTTCTTTATGTTATACGTATATCTATTTTTAAGGATAATCACAAAATTCTACAAAGGCTTAAAAACAAAAATTTCAGTCTCATACTGTTTGTTTTTTTTTGAGAAAGCAGGATTTTTGGAGAGGACAGAAAAGTTCCCACAGTGGGAGGGGACCCGAGGGGTTGCCTTCTCAGTCTCCTACTTCTAGCACTCAATCTCACAAGCAAACAGAAATCCGTGAAGCCTTGATATAAAATCAGACACAAAATGTTGCTGTCATTAAAAAATGATGAATTTAGCAGAAGTTTTATTTCCAAGCTCTTCAAAGATTATTACAAATACAAATAAAGTATCCTTCTAAAAGTGTCCCAAATTAAATCAAAGGCACATCACCAAAGTAAAACACTTGTGACATTAAGAATTATTTCCGGTTGTAATATTTTCACATTACTTGGTTTTCCACCATTACTATGTTCTGTGGGTCACATTTTAAGCTTTTTAAAAGACACAAAATAATTAGTATTTTTTTTAGGTACAACCACGACTACATAGCAGAGGAACTTAAGGATATAAAAATTGAATCTGCTCCATTCATAGACAGAATGGGGCAACCCAAAACACAATATAACATTAATCTTTCCAAACAAGTTTGCTAAGAAACAGCTCCCAAGTTTAGTGTTAAAAATAAGACAATCTTCTCTTTAGAAAATCAAGACATTATTTGATTAGTAAACCCTATTCTTCCCTCCCAATTTTTACTTTCTTGTTTTCATTTAGAAATTGTAAATTCATGAGAAAAGAACAAATTTTGTTATGGTATAAAAATTTTTGTCAGGAATAAGTTACAAATATTCAGTTTTTCCATAAACAAAACAGTTTTTCTTCCTAAAATGTAAACATTCAGTAAATAAAACATACACAATATTCCAGGTATTGCAACATCAGTAACTCACTTATGAAAGAGGTGCATTCTGGTATATTTGGTGGTAAGGTTTTTGTTTGTTTTCAGGTATAAAGCACTTCACACACACAAAAAGGCCATTATTATTTAAAATACTACTCTTTCAGCCAGTTTCCTTATTTGAGTAGAAACTCATAAATTTCTGCAGAATTTTGGCTACAGGACCAGGCCACAGGAAAGGTCTGAAATACCTAAAAGTCATTTGGCTAGGGGAAAGGGTTTTCTTGGGACTTGGAGGCTGTCATTCGTCACTTTGTGCTGGAAGGTGCTCCTCAGTAAGCTTCTCCCCTGCTGGAGAGAGAATTTGGTTGGTTTTCACTTTAGTGAGATTTAGTCATAAAAGTAACTAGTCATCATTTCAGTATTTGCAAGGTACGAAGTAAAAAAAAATATTTTTTGTATTAACAAAATACCCAAACAATACCACTGAATGAGTAGCACCCATGAAAGTGTTTTGAGAAAAGAAAAATGCTATGCCAACAGAAAACTATTATTTTAATACCATAAATGTAAACATTTTCCATTAAAAGGTACAACAGTACTTGATAGCTATTACTTCCCTCTTTCATTTTTTATTTTTTGAGTTGGGGGTGTCACTCTGTTGCCCAGGCTGGAGTGTAGTGGCATGATCATGGCTCACCACAGCCTTAATCACCAAAATATTTCAAATAATGTGTTCTAAGGGGTGTTATCCAGTAATTATCTTTCTTAAGTCTTTCTTCACATACTTGAAAAATGAAATTGTTCACATTTAAAAGAAGTAAATATACCAGGTATGGTGGCTCACACCCGTAATCTCAGCACTTTGAGAGTCCGAGGCAGGAGGATTGCCTGACCCCAGAAGTTTGTGACCAGCCTGGGCAACAAAGCAAGACCTCGTCTTTACAATAAAGAAAAAAATCATCTGGGCATAGTGGCACATGCCTATGATTCCAGTAACTTGGAAGACTGAGGTGGAAGGATCGCCTGAGCCCAGTAGGTCGAGGTTGTGGTGGCCATGAGCATGCCACTGCACTCCAGCCTGGGCGTCAGAGTAAGACTCCAACTCAAAAAAAATTAGTGAAAATGTTAAAAACACTCCAGTAAACGCATTCAAACCCATGAAATTTCTAATATGCTACCGGAGAGGTATTTTCATTTCAGTTATCAATTTTTAAAGCTCTCTTAACCCTACTCATACTTTTGTCCAGTAGGTGTAGATTCCTTCTTCCATTAAAACACAGAGACACCAGCTGGGCACGGTGACTCACATCTGTAATCCCAGCACTTTGGGAGGCCAAGGCAAAAGAACTGCTTGAGCTCAGGAGCTCAAGACCAGCCTGGGCAACATGGCGAGACTTTGTCTCTACCATAAACAAAAAAAATGAGCCAGGCATGGTGGTGTGGACCTGTAGTCCCAGCTACTTGGAAGACTGAGGTAGAAGGATCATCTGAGCCCAGCAGGTGGAGGCTATGGTGAGCTGTGATCATGCCACTTCACTCCAGCCTGGGCAACAGAGTGAGAATCTGACTCAAAAAAAAGATATATTCTAAAAGCCTTTAGGAAAGATATCACAGCTGGTAGTGGGCACAAGTTTTCCCCTCTGGATAGTCTTCAGATCCAAGAGCAGCAAGTCCATTGATTAAACCAAGTAGCAAATCACAACTCTGGGATGGTGTAAGGACAGAGGGTGGGACTAAAGTCAAGAAATGACTACTAGACAACTCAGTTAAAGAGCTCAAGTTCATAAGGATATTAGTAGCTCACAAGTTAGGGCCAAAGAGAATTGAGACTATCTTAATTAGATGTACTCTATAGGCAGGTTGCATATTTACTAGATTCACCCTTCAGAAAAACCTGTGCATTTTGCTGGCTTTTTTTTTTTTTTTTTTTTGAGTAGGAGTCTCACTCTGTGACCGATGTTGGAGTGCAGTGGCCCGTTCATGGCCACCACAGCCTCAACCTGCCAGGCTCAGGTGATCCTCTGGCCTCAGCCTTCCAAGTAGCTGGAACCACAGGCACGCACCACCACGCTCAGCAAATTTTTAAATTTATTGTAAAGCCCTGGCTGGTCTCCAGCCCGTGGGCTCAGGCAATCCTCTTACCTTGGCCTCCCAAAGTGCTGAGATTATAGGCGTGAGCCACCATGCCCGGCCTTTGCTGGCTTTTAATTCTCCCATGACTCGTGGACATTCAAAACTCAGTTGCCCAAACCCTCAGGGAAGCCCTGTGATAATGCCACGGCCCCAAGTCATCATGGTGTATCTCGACTCACAAGTCTTCAGAGTAGAGTGCAGGATCTGGGCTCTCGGAAGGGGTTGCTCCCAGCTGGGACCCCGACCAGCAGTGCGTCCTTGCAGGCGTTCTGCATGCAGTACTGCTGGAGCTCTGCTGCCGCCTGCGAGACCTGAAACAAAGGGACAGCAACATGGTGGCTGCTGGCACCAGGCCACCCGGTGGCCACTGATGTTCTGAAAATGATCGTACTATTTATACTGCTGGTAAATATCAACTTTTGGTGATCCCTTAAAGTCTCCTTTCATCATTGAACTTCAGAGAAGAAAGGTTACAATTTCTGTGAACTTCGATTTAGGATACTTTTTGGTTTAGTTGCTTCTTCAACAGAGATAAGAAAAAGCTGTGTCTTTGATCCATTTAGAGTCCCAATTTTGAGACGGAGTTGGTAAAGAAATAACTCATTCCAGTGTTTCCCAGCAAATTTTCACCTATAGAAAGCATGCATTGATAAATCCAAGTTTACCAAGTGAGAAATTGTTTTCATGTCTATAAGGCTGGAGCTTTATTCCATGATCAAGTCCCTTCCACCATGCCTAAAGACCATGGTCCAAAAGTTAAGGTGAGGGAACATGCAGAGAAAATAAGAGAAGAGCGGTCCGCATCTCTCTAGCGTTATCAGGGGAGAGACTGTGGGCTGGGAGGAGGCAAGCCCAAACACTTGCAGGTGACCCCCTGCCACTGGAGGCGGGCTGAGCCCCACCCAGGTTATCTGACCCTCCTGGGTTTGAGCCCATGTTCCCCCAGCAAATTCTACAGGCTTCTCCAAAGAAGTAGCCCCTGGGTGGACATCAGACATTCCAGTAGCTGGCAATGAGGCAGGGCATTTTAGTATCAGTTAGACACAGATGATAATCTCGTGTGGCAGTTTTAAGTTTTAAAATCAGGAAGCGACCAGACATCTTTTCTATAGGCCGGACCGCCCTGAGGGCTGGCATGTGGACTTGCCAGTCACCCCAGCAGGCATCTGACTCACAATTCTCCTTTCTACCTCAGCTCCCAGCATCATCTGAACATTTTCAATAACCCTAGTTTCCGTTGCCTGGCTTCCTCCCCTCAAACAACCTTCTCCTCAATGCCAACAGATACAGTTACAACACCTGTAACCGCTTGGCTGCTGAAACCTGACACTCCAATATCCTACTCTCTGATCACAGTCTCTCCTACCCACCCAGGGTGCTGCCTCCTTTATTTTACTCTTTGACCTCAGGGATCACTACACCAAGCGTCACCTCCTCCACTTGTCTCACTCATCAGCAGGAGGCAGGCTCTGCTCCTTTTCTCTTTTTTCTTTTGTTTGAGTCAGAGTCTCACTCTGTTGCTCAGGCGTGGACGACCCCAGTTCATGGGGATCTTGTTGGCCTCAGGCAATCCTCCCGCCTCAGCTGGGACTGCAGGTGCGTGCCACCATGCTCGGCTTCGGTTCCTTTTCTCTCCAGCCTAGCTTCAGCCTCTTTCTGGCCAGACCTTCAAAGCCCTTGTCCTCTTGCCACCTCTCCACCCTTCTGACATACCCTCCCCTGCTCACCCACTATTCTGTCAGCTACCACTCATCTTCAGCACTCAGATCCCTGGGAAGTCCAATACTGCTGGAGAAAAGAAAAAGTCGCAATTAGGATAAGCAGTCCCTAGTCCACACAGCTGGTCTCCAGAGTGAGACTGTGACTATGGATGTGCCTTCTCAGGGTCTGCTCCTAGCTTCACAGCCGTGCACTTTCCCCACCTACTGCACGGGAGACTCCCTAAGTCCCTGTCCCCTGCCCTAGAAGAAAGTCTGCTTCTGGATTTCACAAAGAAAACTGCCATCACACAAGTCCTTTAGCCTATACCTAGAAATACCAGTCTTTACACGTCTCCTCACCTCCTTTCTTCCTTTCTCAGCTGTGCCGCCGGTCCCTGCCCCACAGACCTCTACCTTCAGTTCTCCTCAATTTGTTTCTTCCCTTGAACCGAAAGATACAGCTTGTTTCTTCCTCTCAATCCCAAAATATGGCTTTTCATTTTCTCTTTAAAACTAGATTTCTTAAAAACAAAAAACAAGCCAGGAGCGACGACTCACGTCACAAGCACTTTGGGAGGCAGAGGCAAGAGAATTACCTGAGCCCAGGGGTTCGAGACCAGCCTGGGCAACTTGGTGAGATGTCTTCTCGACAATAAATCAAAAAAATTAGCCGGGCTTGGTGATACGGCCTGTGGTTCCAGCTACATGGAAGGCTGAGGCTAGAGGAAAGCCTGAGCCCAGCGGGTTGAGGCTGTGGTGGCCGTGAGCATGCCACTGCACTCCAGCCTGGGTGACAGAGTGAGACTGCGACTCAGGGGGAAAAAAACCCACCAAAACTCTGCCTACCCAATCACAATCTAGATTCCGCTTCTACTCCTGCCTGTCACTCAAACCTCTGTGATCCATACGCTCTATCCCCTAAATTTGTTCATAATCTCCACTCTCCACTTATCTGGGATTCTGTTATTTATTGGTTAATCTGCTGCTGACCGTCCCCACGAGAATCACCCTATTTACTCCCCGGACCGGGGCCGGGTGGAGCCAAGACCCTGAGGCACACGGACCACATCACAACACCGCTGCTTCGGGCACTCACCCACGCGAGCCACAGACCGTGCTGCCCTGGTCGCCAAACACAGTTACACAACACACGTTTTCGGCCAACTGAGTGAACACCGGACGTGCTGCCTAGGCCCCCAACCTTGGAACGTCGCTTCTCGCTTCCTTCAGCCACCGCGCCTTCGCCAGCCGCCTCGGGTCCCGGCCGGCCGTCGGGACGGCCCGGGGTCGCGGGATCCGATCTCGGCTCTGCACAGAACACGCTTCCTTCGCCGCCATCCGAAGACGCCCTCCCCCAGCCTCGCGCTCCCAGCGAGCTTCGGTCCCTTCCGCCCCGCGCCGCCTGGAGCTCTCCCCGCGGTGCGCACGGCCGCCCCCGAGTCGCCCCTGCCGCCCAGCCCGCCGGCCCCCTCCCGCCCCCGCGGGGGCGCCGCCCTCCGTCCGGCCACCACGCCGGAAGCCCGAGCATCCTCTCGCCCGCAGCCGTGCCCGGTCGCGTCCACGCCGCGGCCTCCCGCCTCCGGCTCCGTCCCCGCGCCCGGCCGCCAGCGCGCCCCCCCACGGCACGGCCACCGCGAGCTTTCTGCCGTGGGCGCGCCCGGGCCCTCGGCCCCGGCCACGCCCGCGGGGCCGGCAGGCCCGGCCTCCTCGCGTCGGGCCGCGGTCCGGGTTCGGCCCCGCGCGCCCACCAGGGGGCCGCCCGCGCCCCGCCGAGGCCTCGCCTCGCCCCGCGCGCCCCGCGCCCCCCGCGGGCGCTCGGGCCGGGCCGCAGCCCCGTCCGCCGGGGCCTCCCCCGCGCGCCCCGCGGCCGAGGCGGGCGGCCTGCCGCCGGGCGCGCACCTTGATCCTCTCCACGCCGGCCTCCAGCTTGAGCTGCTCCACCAGGCGCTGCAGGGCGCTCACGCTGGCCCCGGAAGACATGGCGGCGGCGCTGCGCTCCGAGGGCGGCGGGGCCGGCCGAGCCGAGGGGCCGAGCGCGGGCGCCGCCCCGGGGCGGGGAAGCCGCTGCGCCCGCCCCGCCGCCCGGGCTCGACGGGGGCGGCGGCCGCGGGCGGGCGGCGGCCGGGGTCCCGACGGCGCGCGGGGCTCGCCCCGCTTCCCGCTTTCCGGCCTAGACGGGCCGGGGCGGGGACCCCGGAGCGCAGCTGGGCCCCGGGAAGAGCGGCGTGTGGGGTGCAGCGGGGGCGGCAAAGGCGCGTTCCTGGAAGCGGACGGTGACTCGCGGGCACAGGGGCCCGGGTGGGGCGTGAGCTGGAGAAAGGAGGGGCCTTGGAGCAGCACCCCAGGGAAACCGAGGACAGGGGCTCGGATTTCCAGGCAACAGCGAGTTCTAAGCGGGCCGGTTGCTGCTGTGTGGACAGCCAGGCAGCCTGGGTGGGCGAGTGGATCCCGGGAGCCCCAGGTTAGACAGGGCGCTCGCCTAATGTTCATCTGTTCCGAAGAAATCACCGAGAGGACAGGTTGGCAAAGTCGTGATTTTTTTTTTTTTTTTTTTTGAGCTGGAGTCTCACTCCGTTACCCAGGCTGGAGGGCAGTGGCACGCTCAGGCCACCCCAGCGTCGACCTGCTGGGCTCAGGCGATCCTTCCGCCTCAGCCTTCCAAGTGGCGGGAACTACAGACTCACGCCACCACGCCCAGCTAATGTTTTGATTTATTGTAGAGATGAGGTCTCGTCAAGTTGCCCAGGCTGGTCTTGCACCTGTGGGCTCAGGCAATCTTCGCACCTCGGCCTCCCAAAGTGCTGGGATTATAGGCGTGAGCCACCGCGCCCAGCCAAGTGGTGGATTTGTAGCTACTGAGAGGAGAGACCAGCTGGTCTCAAAGCTCTCTACTCCCCAGTAGACGCGGGGAGAGGTTATACACCCCCAGCGGGGAGAAGGAAACAAACAATATCATGACGTACAGAGAAGCAGGAACAAGGATGTTTACCCCCCTTAGCGGGCGCCCTAAATATGCAGGTGTGCATATCTCCAAAAACATCTTGAGCAGGTCCAGCCGGCCTTGGCCAGGGGTCAGTCTCACCGTCAGGGAGCAGTCAACAGGGGAGGAGGAGCGGGGCATATGTATTTACCCCACAGTTGGGTATGATCCCAGACCTGGACATCTTTGTGAGATACTAAAATATAGACTAAAATTAAATTCAGCCCATCTGACCATGTATAACGATTGTTGCTGTTCTACTGCATATTCTTTTTTTTTGTATCGGAGTCTCACTCTGTCGTCCAGGCTGGAGTGCAGTGGCATGCTCACGGCCACTGCAGCCTCAACCTGCTGGACTCAAGCAATCCTTCCGCCTCGGCCTTCCAAGTAGCTGGAACTAGCGTGCACTAACCCGTCTGGCTTATTTTTTGATTTATTGTAGAGACAAGTTGCCCAGGCTGGTCTCGAACCCCTGAGCTCAGGCAATCCACTCGCCTTGGCCTCCCAAAGTGCTGGGATTACAGGCTTGAGCCCCCGCGCCTAGCCTTCTTTTTTTTTATTTTTTTTTTTTATTTTTATGTACACATTTGTTTTGCAAAACTGGAATCAAGACTACATGTAAAATTTTGTGTTGATTCTTTTCACTTACTATCTCATGAATATATCCTGACGATTCGTGTTCACCATTGTATTAGTCAGAACCCACTTAAAATGAGTAATGCTAAAAGGTAATATATTGGCTTGCGTTACTGAAAAGTCCAGTAGTGGATTTAATTACCCACATAATAGCTTCAAAGCTCTCATTCTCCATCTTTTGGCTCTTTTTTCTCAGCCACTTCTTTTCTTCAGTGGTAGATAAACTCTCTAGTGCTGTGAAGGAAGGCGCCACCTTTCACGGTCCCAGCCTAGCAAACCCAGGAGCGAGAGTACCTCTTTCCTTTCTAATTGTTCCAGCAGTAACCCCCATAATGGGTCTCACTGGCTCGTATTGAGTCATGGGCCCACCCCTGGACCAGTCCCTATGTGAAGGCAAGGATGTGTGGCGCTGGAATGCTCAGATCAGCTGTGCCTGGGCCAAGAGCAGGATGTAGAGCCTGGTAAGACCCTTGAGTGGGTGCTGAGGAGCACCACCCAATTTCCCCAGTCGGGGCTGAGGCACTCATTCCCCCCAGCTACTGGGAGTGGTGGCACTGCTGCCTCTCAGCTGAGACATCTCTGTGAACTGCACTTAGCCAGAGAGCCACCCAGGCCAAGGCCACCCCCTGCCCCGTGTCAGCTGTCATCCAATGACTGATGTGGAGTGTGTGTGTGTGTGCACTGAACCTCAATGCCCTTGTCTCAAGTTGAGACACCACTCAAGGATCATCCCAGCTCCGAAGCTCCTGCTTGGATCTCTCAGGTCTTCATGGCAACTGCATCCTCAGTCAACTCCTCCCCTCTGTCCAATCCCCACTTCCTGGACTCCTAACAAGCGTGGCTTTTGAGGCTACTCCCTAAAAAAACTTCTTACATGAAAACCTCCATCTCAGAATCTGTCACCCAAACTAAGTTACCTACTCAAATATGAGTTTGAGTTACCTGCTCAAGCACAACTGGGAGGAGAAAGAATGGATTCCCAAAGAAAAATCAGGATGCTGACAGCAGGAGGGGACAAGGGCAGTAAAAAAAAAAAATGCTCCTGAGCTATTATTTTTAATGACTGTATGGTATTCCACCGAACTGGGTAATTTATTTACCTACTACCTTATTATAAACACCATGATGACCACCTTAAACACACAGTTTTAAGCATGTCTATTCTATTTCCTTGGGATGCATTCCTGAAAGTTGAATTGATGGGTCAAAGAATATTACATTTTTAAGACTTTCTCCCATTTATCCTCCACAAGGTGGTAGCAATTGATTTTCCCACTGGAAAGCTGGAACTGCCTATTTCTGTCCATACCATGTTGCAGGTCTTTAATTTTATGAATCCAATAGATGAAGAATGGTATCTTCAGTCTTCTGACTAATAAATGTCTTAACCATTGAAACTGGACATACCATCTAGTCATTTTGTGAGTCTGTGGTCTTTGGGACATTAGAGAGTTGACAAGGGCAGACATTTGAAAGCCCTCTCTAGTAGCAAGTTTCCTCACCATAAATAACTTAACATATATTTAGTGAAGAGATGAAAGTACACGCTGGAAACATGGTGAGATGAAGGGGACAGAATAGAATGGCTGTGTGTTGAAAGATATGGCAGAGATCTCAGTGCAAAGACATACACACTGGGAGGGTAAGGAAAGGCTCCTTGTAGATGGTGAGACCTGGACCTTGAAAATATGTGTCTTGTGCATAGCCCAGAGGAAAAAGATCATTTCCAATATGAAGGAGAGCAGGAGAAAACGTGCGCACGCGGAGTGAGTAAATTTTAAAATAGAGAAGTCTCCGCTGCATAGCAGAAAATACAAAGCCATCAAGACCAGATTCATGGACAACTTAAAAAAAAAAAAAAGTCTGTGGCAAGCAGTGGGATAGCCACATGGTAAGACGTTTTAGGAATATCAATCCAGGATGGGTGTACAAAATGGACTAAAGTTGAGAAGATACAATGACTGTCTTTTAGGTGGAGGAAATGGCTGGAATGAGTTCCTGGGTAAGACTGTGAGGGGAGGAACGGGGAGAAGCAAATTCAAAAGACTAAATCAGTACCACTGATATGAAATACAAGGGGAAAAGGACAAAGGGTTCTGAAGCAGATAGCAAATCAGAACTGATGCTAAAACAGAGATTAGGAAACAAGACTGGGCCTTAGACGAGGAGCAAAATAACGTTGAGTTTGCTTTACCATAAACTGGCCTCCAGGGTTCTGCTTCATGCCTCTAGGCCGTTGAAAATGTTTAGTAGCCAAGATGTCAATGTGAGACACATCTGCACAGTAATGGCAGCTGAAGTAATGAGATTATCTCAAAATTATTAGAAATGAAGGCTTTGGAGTTTCCCACAGTGAAGGGACACATCATGCAACACTTGTGTCAGCCATGAGGTAGCAGAAATAGCCTAGGTGTGTGCCCAGCTTCCTCCTCCATGCCCACACACATCCACTGCCCTTGCCCCCTGCCTAGTCAGTATTATTTTGTACTGTTTTTTCAGGAGGAATGGTCTGACTTAGAATGAAACACCCAGGTTTTAACATACAGCTCCCAACAATGATCTGTGGATAAGCAGGCTGGATGCCTCTGATACCTGAGGAAGGCTGACCATCTGCGTGATGCTTTGGACTTTATCAAAAAGACTTCTCTTCCAATATTTTTGCATCATGGAACTTCAGAGAGTTGATAAGGACAGACACTTAAAAGCCGTTTCTAGCAGCAAGTTTCCTCACCACACAGAACTTACCAAATATCTAGTGAAGAGATGAAAGTATACATTGGAAACACTGTGAGATGGATGAAGGGGACAGAATAGAATGGCTGTGTGCTGAAAAGATATGGCAGAGACCTCAGTGCAAAGACATACACGCTGGGAGGGGAAGGAAAGGCTCTCGTAGACGGCGAGACATGGACCTTGAAAATACGTGTCTTGCCAGGCGCAGTGGTTGAAGCCTGAGTTGAAAGGAACTGTCAGATAGTTTGGTTCATTCACAATTCTAGAGACAGGGAAACAGACCCACTAAAGGAAAACGAAGTGACTTGCCCAGTATCACAGATAGGGAGAGCGGGGAAATGAACTTTCATTCTAGCTCTCAAGAGAAGTTACCACTTGCCTGGAGGATGACGAAGTCCTTCCCATACGCACAGTTATCGCCAGAGCTCTGAAGGGAGGTGAGGCATGGAGACAAAAACTACCCTGCTTTCCTCTCATCTCAGCTAAAATGCACAGGTCACCAGTACACTATTTTAAAATTTCGTAACACATTTTTTTCCTTGGTTAAGCTAAAAACTTGTAAATATCATTTCCAAAAACCTCAGTACTTTTGAGAAATGTCCTTGTAAAGACAAACATTTCATTTGTTTCCCTGTTATAATCTACAATTCTTCACTCTTCTGACTCGTATTTTTTTTACCTTTCTACTAACAGCAGGTCATTTTTCCAGGAAGAGCTGTGATTCACTTTTCCATAAAAAATAATGGTATCGGCTGGGCACGGTGGCTCAAGCCTGTAATCTCAGCAATTTGGGAGGCAGAGGCGAATTCAAGACCAGCCTGGGCAACTTGGTGAGACCTCGTCTCCACAGTAAATCAAAAAATTAGCTGAACGTGGTGGTGTGCGCCTGTAGTTCCAGGTACTTGGAAGGCTGAGGTGACTATGAGTGTGCCACTGCACTGCTACCTGGGCAACAGAGTGAGATTCCAACTCAAAAAAAAAAAAAAAAAAAAGAAAGGGTATCATGGGAAGGTGTCAATAATATATGGCTTTTTAAATTGGAAAATAGTTTATTTAAACAATAAATTAGAGAGTGATTCACCTCTCCAAGGTAGGCAAGGGCGTATAATATATGCCTTCTAAAATGATTAATAGGAAAACATACAGCAATTATGCTACATTTAATGTGATACAGTATAATGTACCATAAAAAATTATTTTGCCTTCTTTTATCTATTACATGATTTTTAGAACTTAGAAAAATAAATCAGGTGCTAAAAGAGTCATCAGCAGGCTTATAGATTCAGAATGGCTTCCCTGGAGAGATTTTCACAGGTATTTTTGAGACTTTGGGAGGCGGTGGAACTTAGGGTTTTTAGCTGTCTTTTTGGGCAACCATTCTAAGCATGTCCATTTGCAACTTTTTTTCTCGCTGGAAGGGTCCTTCAGTAAATGAAGGACTTAAACTAGCGAGTCGGTCATTCTTTCATTCCTGAAAGTTTTTCTTTCTTTCCTGAGTTGTCATCTTGGCTGTTTCACCTTGCAACCCAATGGCAACTAGGGCAGGCAGCTGCTTTAAAAACACACAATTCTGCCTCGTGCAGTGGCTCACGCTTGTAATCCCAGCACTTTGGGAGGCCAAGATAGGAGGATTGCTTAAGCCCAGGAGTTCAGACCAGCCTAGGCAACATAGCAAGATCTTATCTCTGCAAAAAATAAAAAAAAATTAGTCAGGTGTGGTGGCATGCTCCTGTAGTCCCAGCTACTCTGGCGGCTGAGGCAGGAGGTCTAGGGTGTGGTGAACTGGGACTGTGCCGTTGCACTCCAGACGCAACAGAGTGAGACTCTGAGCAAAAATAAAATAAATTTAAAAATAAATAAAGTAAATCAGATTATATCACAAAATAAAAAATAGGCCAGGCATGGTGGCTCATGCCTATAATCTTAGCACTTTGGGAGGCGGAGGCGAGGACTGCCTGAGCTCAGGGACTCGAGACCAGCCTGAGCATCCTGGCAAGACCTCATCTCTACAAAAAATAAACCAGCTGGGTGTGGTGGCACATGCCTGTGATTCCAGCTACTTGGAAGGCTGAGGTAGAAGGATCACCTGAGCCTGGCAGCTCGAGGCTGTGGTGGCCGTAAGCATGCCACTGCACTCTAGCCTGGGTGGCAGAATGAGACTTTGACTCAAAAAAAAAAAATAACATTAAATTAAAAATGAAAAGAATTGGTCAAGTGTAGTGGCTCACACTGTAATCCTAGCACTTTGGGAGGCTGAGCGGGAGGATCGCTGAAGCCCAGGATTTTGAGACCAGCCTAGGCAACATAGCGAGACCTTGTCTCTACCAAAAGCAAAAAAATTAGCCAAGCATGGTGATACATGACTGTAGCCCTGCTACTCGGAGGCTGAGGCAGAAGGATTACCTGAGCCCAGTGAGCCACGACTGTGCCACTGTACACCAGTCTGGGCAAGAGTGAGACCTGGACTCAAAAAAAAAAAAAAAAGTAAAATAAATAAAAATAATTAAGAGGTGATTAAAGTTTACAGCTAAAAAAAAAAAGCAGACTTTTAATTTAGACTTTTAACTTAAATACCCATAACATTTCTCAATTGTCCATAATCCAGTCAACTTCAGACCCTAAACCTATATGAATTAGGGAAATTTACAGAATTTTAAGTCCCAATTTCCAAAAAAGATTCTTTCATTTCACAGATGTAGAAACCAGAAAGGTTATGTAAAACATTTTTGAGACACCCTCAACCTCCTAGACTCAAGTGAACCTCCTAGCTCAGCCTCCCAAGTTTCTGGGACTACAGGTGCACACCACCACTGCACTCGGCATATTTTTTTAACATAGAGTTGAGATCTGTGTTGCCCAAGCTGGTCTCAAATTCCTGGGCTCATTCAATCTTCCTGTCTCAGTCTTCCAAAGTGCTGAGATTACAGGCATGAGCCACTGTATCCAACTGTTAATCACTTACTGAACAAATTTAATTATTAGGTTTGGCCTTAGCTCATATTGAAATGTGAAGCACATCACACTGTACAAACAAGTTTAATTACAATTCATCAATACACAGCTGGTTTGTATCAATACTTTTATTTTTGAGTCAGAGTCTCACTCTGTCTCCCAGACTGGAGTGCAGTGGCCGCTCCCGGCCACCGCAGCATCGACCTGCTGGGTTCCGGCGATCCTTCCGCCTCAGCCTTCCAAGTAGCTGGAACTACAGGCACGCGCTACCACGCCCGGCTAATTTTTGATTTGTTATAGAGATGAGGTCTCGCCATGTTGCCCAGGCTGGCTTCGATCCCCTGAACTCAGGTAATCCTCTCTCCTCTGACTCCCAAAGTGCTGGGATTTATAGGCGTGAGTCACTGTGCCCGGCCCAATACCAACTTTTATCTCTCTCTCTCAAATGTATAATTCTAACTCAAGAGACCATGTTTGATCTAATGTCTTAAAGTAGCCAGATCCTATTTATATTAATGTCTAATAAAAGTCATTTATAATTTCCACAGAACTTTTCAATTTGTGGCCCACAGCCTGATTCACAATACTAGCTGAGTGATACCTTAGCAACTGGCTTCCACTCAAGCAAAATAGCTCCAAGATTTGGGCATTAAAAGTTTTTTTTTTTGAGTTGGAGTCTCACTCTGTCACCCAGACTGGATTGCAGTGACTGCTCCCGGCCACCGCAGCCTCGACCTGCTGGGCTCTGGCAATCCTTCCGCCTCAGCCTTCCAAGTAGCTGAAACTACAGGCGCATGCTACCATGCCCGGCTAATTTTTTATTTATTGTAGAGATGAGGTCTCGCCAAGTTGCCCAGGCAGGTCTCTAACCTGCGGGCTCAGGCAATCCACTCACCTCAACCTCCCAACGTTCATTAAAAGTTTACTGCTCTTTCAAAAAAACAAAACAAACAAACAACTCAAAGGAAATGAATTATGATTTTCTAAACATAAGCTCAATACTACTAAAACAGTTAATTAAACTTACCTATTCTTTCATGTAACATTTTAAAAAAACCGTATATACCTATGTTAATGTTTAAAATTCTACGCATGGGTCATATCTAATAAATGTTATGAAACTGTAACCTATGATTTATAGGATTTAGGAGAACTCATAAAGAAGTAAAACCAATGAGGAAAGAGTATGTCATGGAATCTGTTATGAGAATATTTGCTATGAACATCACCTAAGGGTAATTTTAGCAGACCTCAGTTATATGATGTAATGAAGATATAGCAATGAACAGCTATGCTCTATAAACTGTTGAATACCAACCAAAAAGGAAATGGTAATAGCCTTAAAATGAAACACAAGACTAAGAAGAGCTGTGGGGCCCCCTACCCAGGAGTCTTCTCCAGATGTTTCTAAAATTTTTTTTGGTAGAGGATGGGCAGTGAACAGAATAGCTAAAATACTCAGAGTACTTGAAGGACACTTGTGACAACTAATGGCTTTTCCTTTGCCCCAGGATTTTGAAGCACAGTCTGTTGAGGGAAGCGAAGAGAGACCTTTCCTCTTGACTCATGTTGTGACCACGATCCCCAAAGACCGACCAAATATTACCATGTGGGTAGGCTACTAAGGACGACTGCAGAAACAAGGTTTCTAGAAAAACAGAAAAAAAAAACCCAGTAATCTAGCAAAGATATACAAAAGACTATCCAAAGATGTTCTGTTTTGAGCAGCCAAACTTTATGAATGCTAACATATCCTGTCCGTTTACTTTCCTTACCACCAGGTAAAAAATACAGGCACTCAGAAATCTTTTTTGAAAAGGGGACAAGAACCTACATTTCTTCTTGGTTTTCATAATATATGCCACATATTTATGTTCTTAGGTGACAAATACCATTGTGTGTTAACTGTATGAAAATGCATTCACTAAGATAGAGACTGCTGACTCTACCACAGCATCTTTGAGGGCATTTAACTATGGTTAAGAGTTAGACATTTGAGGTTTAAAACACAGCCACCTATAATTTAGCTCTGTATCCTCTCCACACTCCTAAAAAAGAATGGATAAACACTTTAATCTGAAGTTTACAAAAATATAAATGATTATATCAGAATTTTACAACTGCAAAACAGCCCTGGTGATAATCTGGTCAAATATCCCCAACTTTATAATTGAGGCAACCAAAGCCCTCACTCTCAGGTCTTTGGTTATACCAGGAAGCACAGAACTCTGCCCACCTGTTTCTTTGTAAATGTCTCATATTTGGGCTGAGCTCTTAAAAGAACTAGCTTACTTTAGTTAGAGACAGATGCTATGTATCAATTATGCTACATCAATCTTTTAAGATTACATAATACAAAAGCAATATGTTAATTTTTAATTTTAAATGTCATACTAATAAACTTACAATATATTGTAACCACTTTATTACTATGAAGCAATGGGATAAATCTTTTATCAGGAGTTTTGATTCACTACCATGAATGTGTACTGATACTTTGGTGCAGTATCATGCTTGATTCAATTAAATTATGTGTCATTTACTTTCACTTCCACACATATAAAAACATTTCTATTTCACTTGTTGATCAAACAGCACACAGCCAGCTATCCACTTCTTTCTGGTTTAAATGCATGTAAATGCTCTCATGTAAATGCAAGGACTTCATAATATATGAACAATTTCTCACTGTACCATTTCTGCCCTGCCATTTTTTTTAATTGAAGGTGGGGGGGAAGCAATACTGTGGTTTAAAAAAAAAAAAAAAAGACCTTTTTGCAAGGTTCTTTCTGGAGAAATGTTTGAGAATACAGGTATAGTCCTATAATGAGACTGTAATCAAGATCATCCTACGAGGACATGAAGGTAGACTCACTCTCCTGGAGAGTTTCTGAGCTTACTAGGAATATTATAATAATGGGGTGGGGGATATTATAAAGACATTCTACAAGAAGACTCCTAGATAGGTGATTAAAACATACTCCAATCCAGACTGTAATGGGAGACTACATGATAGTTAAATCATTCTGAGGAAGAAGTCTGTGTCTAGAAAGACACAATAATGTAATCTAATGCTATAATAATTGTTTTATGTTTTGTGAAAATATAGAGGCCATGAAAGCAGAAAAATGTAGTACTATAACAAGTAAGGAGGCACTCTTTAAGAATAAACACTTAACACATACAAATTTTAAATGGTATCTAGTAAATTTTCATGTCAAATCTTTAAACTAAACATATAAAATTTTTAAATGGCAATGAATATATCTTCATGTGAAATCTTTTAACAAAATCCACAAATAGATTATAAAAATTGAACAATCATAAACATCTTATGTATAAAGTTTTAAGGGAAAGTTTAAATTTCTATATTATTCTGTGTAATCGAGTACTTGAGCAATTTTTGTTACTGCTAAACAGCAGTTGATACATTTCTAAAATAATTCAGTTATGAAAATAATATCACAACAAGGTTTGGCACAATAGCATCCCACCAATCTTCAGTCGTCCACAAATGTTAACCGTCCAGGCCCTTCATTCTTCATCCATCTCCTGTATCTCTTCCATCGAGGGTCGCTTGCTAACTTTTTCTTTAATTCTTCCTCTTGTTCTTGTTTGTAGACCTATAAGTATAAATAACACTGAATGACTCTACAACTCAAAAAGAAACATGCCATTGGCTTTTGGACATATTTATATTTATCAAATGTAGCGTTAGGTAAAAAGTTCCCAATGAGCATGTCAGTTTGTCTTCTGAAGACCACTCATCTAAAAATACTAAGCAGTTAAGCATTTTAACATTCAGTGTTAAATAAGAAAGAAAAAACCGTGCAGGAAGTAATTTTTTGTCATTGATTTCTATAACCTAGGAATACATTTTTCCCTTCACTGAAATAATACATAAGCTCTTTATAGCTAATGTCTAATCTTTAAGAATGCACACTTCATTTTATCATGGTACTTTGTAAATTTAACTAATAACTTGCATATTTGTTGATATTAACCAAGGAACAAAATGACTTTACATATATGTATATGTTTGTCTATAAACTGAACTTACATCTACCTTTATCTTTAAAGATAACTGGTTTTTCAAATTTTTTTTAAATTAAAATTTCCAAAGAAGTTTAAATAAACCAGAGTTAAAACCTGTGAGAACACAAAGAACAAAGACCATCTGCCATTTCTATAACTTTTAGTGAATGTCAATTGAAGCAAATGGACAAGTTGTCAAAGTCAGTTTCTTAACCATATCAACTTCTAGAAAGAGGCCAGGGGTGGTAGCTCACACCTGTAATTTCAGCACTTTGGGAGGTCAAGGCAGGAGGATCACTTGAGGCCAGGAGTTTGAAACCAGTCTGGGAAACATGGAGACCCCTAACTTTACAAAAAAATAGAAAAACAATATTTATTTTTTATTTTTATTTTATTTTATTTTATTTTTTTGAGTTGGAGTCTCACTCTGTCGCCTAGATTGGAGTGCAGTGGCACTCTCCCAGCCACCGCAACCTCGACATGCTAGGCTCAGGTGATCCTCCAGCCTCAGCTTTCCAAGTAGCTGGAACTACACGTGTGCGCTACCGCGCCCAGCTAATTTTTTATTTATTGTAGAGATGAGGTCTTGCCAAGTTTCCTGGGAGGGTCTCGAACCCGCGGGCTCAGGCAATCCACTCGCCTCAGACTCCTAAATTGCTGGGATTACAGGCTTAGCCACTGAGCCCGGCCGAAATTTATTTTGTAATTTGGGAAGATTTTACTTTCTAAACATTAGGAAGTAATGAATAAAATAATCCCATACAATAACATATTAAAATTCACTCCAGAATAGCATGCTAAGAAATACACAGTTTTGCAGCCAGGGCTGCTTAACCTGCTTAAAAGAGAAAACTTTTCAAATAGTATAGGAGTTTAACAAGTATGTTCCCTTCCATTTTTATGTTACTTATAAACAAGTTAAATATATAGGCATCTACTTGGCAAAACATTTGGCAATTTGTTGTAACTTAATTTACATAAATGTAATTCAGATCAAACCTTTAATTTCAGTCATATCTCTTTAGGACATCACATATAAAAAGGAATGACAGACCGAGTACAGTAGCTGACACTTGTAATCCCAGCACTTTGGGGGCTGAGGCGAGGGGATCACTTGAGGCCAGGATTTCAAAATCAGCTTGGGCAACATAGTGAAACCTTATCTCTACCAAAAAAAAAATTAAAAAATTAGCTGGGTGTGGTGGTACATGCCTGTAGTTCTAGCTACTCAGGAGTCTGAGGCAGAAGGATCACCTGAGACCACAAGGTTGGGGCAGCGGTGAGCCAAAAGTGTGTCACCACACTCCAGCCTGGGCAAGACTCCAACTCCAAAAAAAAAAAAAAACTATGAAACTAAAAAACAAAAAAACAAAAACCGAATGCATCTCAGACTTCTTAAGAAGGTTTCACTGTGCTCTGTTTTGTTTATTTGTTTGTTTTTTGAGTCAAGGTCTCACTCTGTCGCTCAAACTGGAGTGCAGTGGCAGAATAACAGCTCATCACATCCTTGACCCTCTGGGCTCAGGCGCTTCTTCCACCTCAACCTCCCAAAAAGCTGGCACTATAGGCATGCACCATCACACTCAGTTAGTTTTTAAATTTTTTTGTAGAGGCAAGGTTTCACTATGTTGCCCAGACTGGTCTTAAACTCATGGGTTCAAGCAATCCTGCCTCAGCCTCTCAAGAGTGTTGGGATGCCGAGCTCGGTGGCTCAGCCTATAATCCCATGCCTTTGGGAGGCTGAGGTGAGTGGACTGCCTGAACCCGTGGGTTCGAGATCCGCCTGGGCAGGCGAGACCTCATCTCTACAATAAATCAAAAAATTAGCCGGGCTTGGTAGCATGCGCCTGTAATTCTGGCTACTCGGAAGGCTGAGGCGGAAGGATCGCCGGAGCCCAGCAGGTCGAGGCTGCGGTGGCCGAGAGCGGCCACTGCACTCCAGTCTGGGCGACAGAGTAAGACTCCGACTCAAAAAAAAAAAAAAAAAGTGTTGGGATTATAGGTATTAGCCACTGTGCACAGCCTCTGCTGTTATATTTAATATATTAACTAATTAATTTTACCCAGAATCTAACATAATACGGTTATGATGAGACTACTAGTTCCTTTAACACCATGGCTAGGTAGCCGATCACCTCAAAAGTAATTTTTTGTAGTTGACAATTTGTAGAACAAAAGATTTATTAAAATATAGCCGGGCATATTTTAGGAGCATCAAATTTTAGCTAGTGTAATTAACAGAAAGTTGTTGTAGCACCTGGCAAAGATACATATCATGGCCGGGTTCCGTGGTTCAGCCTGTAATTCCAGCCCAGCAGGTCGAGGCTGTGGTGGCCGGGAGTGTGCCACTGCACTCCAGTCTGGGCGACAGTGAGATTCCAACACACACACATGATACGTATCATTCTGCTGCAGTTAAATACACAAATTGAACCATTCTTAAAACTTTTTTCAGAACTAGTCTATCAAAATATTTGACTTTTTTTTTTTTTTTTTTTTGAGTTGGAGTCTCACTCTGTCACCCAGACTGGAGTGCAGTGGCCGCTCACGGCCACCGCAGCCTCGACCTGCTGGGCTCCAGTGATCCTTCCGCCTCAGCCTTCCAAGTAGCTGGAACTACAGGCGCACGCTACCACGCCCGGCTAATTTTTTGATTTATTGTAGAGATGAGGTCTTGCCAAGTTGCCCAGATGGGTCTCGAACCCGCAGGCTCAGGCAATTCACTCACCTCAGCCTCCCAAGGCACGGGATTGCAGGCTGAGCCACCGAGCCCAGGTGAAGTTCATTTTTTAAAAAGAAAAATTACAGGTTAAAAACCCACTGTTCCACTGCCAAATATAGTTAGCCTTTCCATAAAAGTAAGATCTTTACTCATTATGTAGCTCTTGGATTTCAGAAATTTGAGCACACTTCTGTGATCCCTATATATACCGAACTTTAACTTGGTCAGGAGGATGCCACTAAAATCACAGCAGAAAAACTACTCACCTCATACTTCTCCTTTATCCAGAGCTCCCGTTTAAGAAAAGTTTCTTTCTGATGATCTTCTAGGCTATCAAACTGAGACTTTGACATCTTCATAGATTTACGGATGATATATAGTCTCTCTTCTTCCCCATATTCTTTGCCTTTGATGTTAAAATTATAGATCCATCGGCAATACCAGACTATATATGAGCATAGGTGAAAAGGAGCTAAGATAATTTGAAACAGGAGAAGATCACATATTTGGGGTTTCTGGTATCCTCCCTTTATATCTATTTTACTTTTTATAATGTTCTTTATGATGTTCTCTTCCTCATCACGAATTTCCTCTTTGGACTTTCTGTTTTTGCCTTTTTCTTTGGCTTTTTTGAGTAGTCCTTGCTGCTTGGCAATCTCTGTAGCTTGGATACGGTACTTGGGTACTGTGGCTAGGTAGCTGATTGCCTTATTGTAGCTATTCCACCAGCTGAAAAACTAGAATATTTAACAAAGAAAAACGAGTCATTTTATTACCAAAATTCATCTAAACTAAAGCAATGGTAGAGAGTCTTGGTGAACACTATCACTCAAGAAACCCATTATGATTAAAATAGGGATCTCAGAGATCTTACTTTTTAAGTAAAAACGATAATAAAGCAATGCCCATGTGTCCTTAGGATCTCGAGTAAGTAAACTCTAAACTCCAAGCCAAAAAGCCATTGGTTCACTCAGGAGATATCCAAGACTAGAGGATTGGTGGATTGATCACACCACACCCGTGTTTTCTTATCTTTACCACTTGGCTCTTCCCTAGATCACTAAGAAAGCTCTTTTTCTGGCTGGGTGCGTGCGCCTATAGTCCCAGCACTTTGGGAGGCTGAGGTGAGACGATTGCCTGAGTTTGAGACCAGTCTGTGCAACTTGGCAAGACCTCATCTCTACAATAAATGAAAAAATTAGTCGGGCGTGGCAGCGCATGCCTGTAGTTCCAGCTACTTGCCAGTTACTCAGAAGGCTGAGGCAGAAGGATGGCCTGAGCCCAGCATGTCAAGGCTGCGGTGGCTGTGAGTGAGCCACTGCCCTCCAGCCTAGGCAATAGAGTGAGACACCAACTCAAAAAAAAAAAAAAAGCTCTTTTCTTTCTTTTCTTTTCTTTTTTTTTTTACTGCAACCTACTTACTAGATGAAGAGTTAATGGTAAAAACTAGCTAGTGAAAAATTTAAAAATTAACAGGGAACAGACTCAGAAACTTGTATTCATTCCCATCTCTTTCCTCAACCACCTACATGGATCACAGTAACACTCATCCTATTCTGATAAAAGATTCTGATATTTTAATCAAAAATATTATATTTGGACAGGAAACTATCAGAAATATATTCAACCACAAAGGGTGTTATTGCCAGAAAAAGTCCTGCTCTTTACAGAGTACCTCTATGCATTCCAGATTCTGTTTTACTGAATAAATATAGCAGTTATACCAATAATATCCTGAAGTGTTAACAGTAGCAGTCTATTAGGTATAGCAAAAAAAAAATTACTACAGAATTATGTAGTAAAATTATCCCTGCTCTCCCCTTTAAAAGGGTAGTACTTTTTTACAAAAGCAATACATTTAAAATATACCACCTTGGTCTTCAATAAAAATTCTTTTATCAACAGGAATACCACTTCTGGAAATTAAAATGGAGACGTAATTTTCAAACTAGCGAATTGCTTCATTCTAGTCATTTGACTTGTTATTTTCCTCTAAAGGAGCACATTATAAGAGTAGTTAGCTTAAGAATAATAATAGGGAAAACTTATTTCAGGCTGAAGTTAAATTTTAGTGACATTTTAAAACAATGTAAAAAGTTACTACACCTCCTTTAATCTATCTCAGTGGTTTTCAACCTAAGCGGAAATGCCTTAGGGGGACATGTGGCAAAGTGTGGGTCATTTTGGTTAACAAAGATGGCAAGCCTACAGCTTCAGGTGATGGGAGCCAAGACTTGTTAGGTCAAACTGAGAGTTCAGATTTTTCCCAAGTTTAATGGGTAATCATTACAAAATTCCACAAAGATAAATTATCTTGCTGACAATCACTCTGTTACATGGAAAATGCTCTAAAGGGAGCAATGAGAAAAGATCTGGGTTTCCAAAGGATTCTTTATAGTTTTACAATGACATTCATCATTAATTTCTTAGATTTTCCACTGAAAAAGATTCCAGTACTGCCAGTTGACTGAATAAATTAATTCTAACTACAAGTACAATTTTACAAAAAGACTTTTGCAGTTTAGTTTTTATGACTAGCACTAGGCGATGTGCACTCATGCACATACATACACGTAGATCCAATATCCATTGATACACACCTGAAATACCGAAATAGCACACACGCTGACCAAAATCACTACTCTGACATCCACTTTAGGGGCTAAGCGCCTGCTGTAGTAGTGGTAGTAATGGCTATAGTACTCTTCTGGATGATCCAGCATGTAGTCATAATCTTTTCGTGTTTCTTCATCCTGTAAAATGACAAAATATCCAATTTCATATGATATTTAATTAAAAGGTCTTGACTGTTCATCTGTTAAGTCAAATCTAGAATGTTATAATCATGTAAGATTAATCTGAGTTAAAAAAACAGAAATTGTTAAAAATAAAAAAAAAATTCCCATTATTCTTTAAAGGCACATATAAATTTGCTTCCAGAACTTTAATATTAGGTATAAAAGCATAATAAAAATATTTCTCCAAATTCTTGAGTATTGTTAGTCCTCCTAGAAAAACAAAAACTTTATTTAAACAATTAACATTTAGCCTTTTAAGCTAACACTGTGGTGCTAATCAGGATGTCGCCATGTTCCTAAAATTTGAGAGCATGTTGACACCTATTCTCAAAAACTGCTTATTAAAAATTTATCTTTGTATATATTCACAATCACATTTCAGCTTTGTGTAGAAAGTTTTCAGCTGAAAGCAATAATGAAGACCACACAAAGTAGGTGAAGTCAGTCTGTGCCTAAACTGAATTATGCTCCTCTCAAAGAAACATTGAGATGTCAATGCAGTATAACAATTCAAGTTTAACTTTGTGAACTTGGGCAAAATATTCAGCCTATCTGAGCTTCATTCTTCTTTATTTGCAAAATAAATAAAGATAACAACACATGCCTTACTACTTTTACATGGTTGTTGTGAATATAAAATGGCATTCACTATACAAAAACATGTTACAAATATGTAGTACTTTATAACACATTGTCGCAGTCCAGTTCATAAATGAGGTAACATATAGATCTTTTTTACTCATACAAACTCATTGAAAGAATTACAGCATTCTGAAATGCTGCTCTGGATATTCAAATAAAAAAAATTTAAAAAAAATCTTTGGCTAGTGTGGTGGCTCATGCCTGGAATCCTAGCACTCTGGGATGCCAAGGCAGGAAGACTGCTTTAAGACAAAAGTTCAAGACCAGCCTGGGCAACATAGCAAGATCCTGTCACTACATAAAATTAAAAATAAAAGCTGGGCTCAGTGGCTCAGCCTGTAATCCCACGCCTTTGGGAGGCTGAGGTGAGTGGATTGCCTGAGCCCGCGGGTTCGAGACCCGCCTGGGCAGTGAGACCTCATCTCTACAATAAATAAAAAAATCAGCCGGGCATGGTAGCGCATACCTGTAATTCCGGCTACTTGGAAGGCTGAGGTGGAAGGATCGCCGGAGCCCAGCAGGCGAGGCTGCGGTGGCCGGGAGCGGCCACTGCACTCTAGTCTGGGCGACCGAGTGAGACACCAACTCAAAAAAAAAAAAAAAATTAAAAATAAATAAAAAATAGTTGGGTGGAGTGGTTCACACCTATAGTCTCAGATACTCAGGAGGCTGAGGCAAGAGGATCACTTGAGTCTAGGAGTTCAAGGTTGCAGTGAGCCATGATTGTACCACTGTACTCCAGTCTGGGAGACAGAGTAAAACCTTGTCTCTCAAACAAAACAAAACAAAACAAAAAAACTTCTAATTCTAATCAATGTCTAACAGAGATAAATGCCAATGTTTTATGGAGCTACAAAGGTTAAGAAGTTATTAAACTAGGTTATGATTTGCTCTTTATCCCATAGAAAACCTATTTCTCAACTTATCCCATTTCAAAATAAAAAACTAAATCAAAACAATTCTTTACTCTCTGTATGTGAATGCAACAGACCATTACAAAAACTTTTTTTTTTCCACTCAGAGAATTTCTTTCTAGGATGAATTATTCCACACTCATAAACTGCATATTCTTAGCTAAAGGCAATTCAAAATCTAAACATAGTGCCTTGCTACTGTAGACGAATGCTCTGAATTCTCATTCAGGGCCTCCTTCTGAGCCCTCCAATATTCAGTTTCTTACATCTAAAATACGTTTGCTAATGACAAAATCTTTCTTGTGTCCATTAAAAAGAATTTTGATTTTGAGTGGGAACATTCTCGGTTACAATTTTCCTACATTCATTATACTAAAAATATTTTTTAGCCTCTCACCAGTATATGAAACCATATAAACTAGTATTGAGTTTAATCAGATATGATTATATATACAGATTATTTCATGGCACTATATGGAGGGCCAATATGATACCTGCCATTTAGATAAAAGGAGGAGTGAGCTCAGGCTGATATTATTTTCAAATTTACTTTTCTTGTATGTTCTTTTCTGTCAGAAAGGATTTTCTTGTAGCAACTACCATACACCTCAACTGTCAATTAATGATTCCTTCTTTAAGTCATCATCATATTCCAGAGAATCCAACCTAGAAAGAGTAAAACTTAACAGAGGTCACACAGGCGGTCCTGAAGACTAAAGCCCACGTCTCTTGATATGTCTGAGTACTTCAAGATATTCCTTTGAGAATTTTTCCATTCTTCTTTCACTTTTTATTTTTGGGACTAATTTTATAAAAATGTCCTGTTTTTGTTTTGAAAACTTTAACTCAGCCTTCCAATCTTGACCGATGTCTTCTGAAATGTATTTTTTTCAAATACAATTCTTCTTGTTCCATAGTTGATATTAAATGCTGCACTGAGCCCTACAACCCTCTGACATCCTATAGCCCTCTAACATCACAAGCTACACAGAGCCCTTTGCCTTGGCTGCCCGTATTCCTTCTAAGTGAAGTACGCAGAAAGGTCTTGAGTATCACTGAAATCGGGTATGCAGACGTCATGTGTCCAACGGCTATCTTTTCTTTTTTGTTCTCTCATCTTAGTGAAGGTCACTAAGACTCCATACAGTCCCTAAAATGTAGATACCATTCCTCTTCAAGTATTTCACCTAGATCTTCTACCAGGGTCAGCATCTTCTCGCTGGTTTCAAGATTAGTGATTTTACCAAGTCCTGAACTCCTTTAACAGGATGGTCAATTAATACTCCAACACATCTCCAAAATCTGTAACTTGTATCTGGTCTTTCTACTGCAAGCAGAGCCTGTGGGGTCTATTCAGAGCCCCCTAATAATTCCTCAAACTACCTAATTCCTGCAAAAAGTCAAGTGACTTCTCTTTGCATGGTTTTCTTTTCCTTGGGGTCACTATAAATTTATGACCCTATTTTTTTGGTTCATGATTAGAGACTAGAAAGTTGTCCACTTCTTTGTTATATAGCATTTATTCATTTACACTAGGGCTTATAGTTTTCTCTCCAGAATGAAGTAAATGATCTTTAGGCTGAGGCATGCATGCATTCTAGATGTCAAAATTGGCATAAATTGGTAAAAGTTGGGAGTTCTCAACAGCCTAAGTCAAAATCCCACTCTTCAGTAATTCACAATGTCTAGAATCAACGTAGTAAGAACAAGAGGGTACCAGGAATAGTAGAGCAAAGACAAGACTGAATAAAAAGACCACCATTCTTTCTGAGACTCAATTAGAGAGCTAAGGTACATTCTTACTTTAAACACCATGCATTTATTTTTTCTCCTATGAATCTTAGAACTAAGATAGTCCCATAAATATATTTTTTAATCTTCAATGCTCCCAAGACCAAAGTTAAAATTTCTCTCACATGCAACCAAGCCAAAACTGGCCCAAACTTATCTACCTAGCAACATCTCTTACACTCTTCCCTCTTTTACCCAGGGCAAATATTCAGACAATTTCTGGAATTTGGTATGTTCTTCCAATATAACGTGTTTTTTCATACCTATGTCTTTGAGCATATAACTCTAACTCAAAGTCCATCTCTTTCTTCCAACCTCATGAGCTCCCTAAGGACATAAATGTTACTGCCTCAGACAGTTAGACCACCCTTATTACATTTAGTACCTATTTATTATAGCACTTATCACATTGTAATCATCAGTTTTTTCTTTTCCTTGAATAAGCATTTCTAGAAGGTAGGTAGGGTGACTCATTAATCTCTGTATATCCAAGGCCTAGCACAGTGCCTGGCATTCAGTAAATGTCATTTTAAAAATCACTGAAATTTTGTAAAGGTTTTCTCTCACTATAAACGTCTCTCCAGCTATACAGGTCTCCTTCCATCTCATCAGCAAGGCTGGATGGGTAATTATGTCACAAAAACTTCAGCTTGGAGAAATGACTGCTTGAATTCATAGCTTATGAAAATATGTTACTGTGGCTAAAATAGCTTAAACCTTAAAACAGTTTAATATCTTACCTTTCAATAAGGTAGTACTTTTTCTTTCAGCAATTTTGTGGATCTTAAGGTCCCAGGGTCTGGAGATTCCAACTTCTTTTCAAAACCAAAACCTTTATACTTGTTTCTTCCTCCTCTCTGTCCTGAGCCTTGATAAGCAGGGCAATAAGCTCCTTGTTTCTACTCTCTACAGGAATAACTGTAGTGCTTCTGCTGGTGTCCACTCCACTCCCAATCCTCTTGGGCATATGCAGGAGGACTGGAACATAACCACCAGTATCTAGATCAAAAGTGAACAAGAGGAAACCCACAAGCAAAGAAAGCACTGAGTCCTTTCTTCTCTCATGAAAATGATCATTCCCCATCCCGAGAAGCAAAAATATATTATGTTATTCCCCTTGAAGGAAATAATGAATGTTTGATCTTAATAAACATAAATTGCAATAATTTGATATTGCAGCCAGTTTTACATTTAAAATGTTCTAGAATACAGAATATAGAAACCATTTTCATATGGTAAAGGCCAGGAATAAACAATATATAAAAATATTGTGCTTATTCTTAAAAATATATATAGTAATTTTATTTTTAAAAAGAAACATATACACATACACACCAATAATCCCTCAAATAAAGAAATAATCTCTGGTCCCCTAAATTCTTTTCCAGGCCATTACATCCTACTAAAGAGGAAGAAAATTTGCTGCTATCAGTGTCATTTCTTTTCTTGTTTCCTGCCTACCAGTCACTACTGCAACAATCTTCTTATACGTCATCTCTTCCCATTCTGTGTATAGTCTCACAGTTCCCATTCTCTGAAATATCAGCTACATTCTAGTAACACTGACATATGTTTTTCCTTCCTCATCCTATTTTCAACTATATGCTGAAAGTTTTCTAAATGCAACATATCTCAAATTTAACATACACAAAAACCAAGTCTTTTTCTCTGTGTTTCAATTAATACCATCACCATCTACTTGGTCATCGGAGCTTTAAAAACCTTACTCACTCTTGATTCAGCAAAAATGATGCAAGGCATTAGGCCTTGGAAGACAAATAAGAAAAGGTCTTGACCTCAAAAAACTTCCTACCTAAAAGGAGAATCTAGCAAGTAAGAAGAGCACAATTCAGTGTGCTAAGGAACAAGGAACTGACTAACTCTGCCTAGGACCACTACCAATGGGACTCACAGAAGAGATGAAATGAGAGCTGGCTCTTGAAAAGCAAATAAGGTGTGGTGAACTTATTCCAGGCAAAGGAAACAGCAAGTATTATGGTACAGAAGCATCAAAGAATATAATGGATGTAGTGAAACTTGAGCATTGGGGAAATTTAGGAAGAAAGGAGTAGTAAATGTAACTAGGAAGGTAAGTCTGGATAAGAATGGTAGACGATCTTATATGCTATGCTAAAGAGTTAGGGTGTTATCATCTGTGCTATTAAAGAATGAAATGTTTTCAAGTATGAGGATAGTATTGAGTAGAATTGTATATTTTGAAAGACACTGGTAATACTGTAAAAAACATAATGACAAGGACACAGATTTTAGCAGCTAAGAAATAGAACTTGATCATTAAACAAGCACAGAAGAATCAAAGGTGATGTTGAACATGATACTAAAGTTTTAAATTATAGTTACTAGGTAGACCATGTTACTCAATACGGAATACAAGAGAACAGCAAGTTTGGAGAGGATGCAATGAAAAACTGTGGAAGATTTTGAAATGAGGAAGAAAAAAATTACTGGCTATCTTTCCGTTTCCTGGAGCCACCAATGATTATTCCTGTAGGATTGTTTGTCTTTGATTAACCGACCTTAATTCTCTAGAGATAGACGTAACTTGTAGAAAACTGAAAATAGCAAGTAATTCCTATTCACAGAAAGACAAATTGTGTCCAGTATAATGCAATTCATTATTGCCTTACAGATTCTGTCCAGTTTTATACGCATTTCAGTAATCCCTATATGACTACAAATGAGTGTGGCTGTTTCTCCTTTTAACTAGTTTTAATATCTTACTGGTTCCCAGATAGATGTGGCAGCTCACGCCTGTAATACCAGCACTTTGGGAGGCCAAGGTAGGAGGATTACTTGAGTGAAGGAGTTTGAGACCAGCCTGGGCAACATAGTAAGACCAAGTCTCTACAAAAAAAAAAAAAAAAATTAGATGAGCATGGTGGTGCATGCCTGTAGTACCAGCTACTTGGGAGGCTGAGGCAGAAGGATCATCTGAGCCCAAAAGGTCAAGGCTGTGGTGAGCTGTGATAGTGACACTGCACTCCAACTCAAAAAGTCTCAGAGGTGGTGGGTATACTTAAAGCCCAGACTTCTTTGCTGCTGTATAATGCAACTATGTAACCAAAAACTATTTGCACCCCCTAGAGTTATTGAAATAAAGAAAAAAAATCTTACTGGCTATCTCATTAATTAATAAGTTCGGTAAAATCTCTGACACATGTTCATTTTTTATTTGCATAAGAGTCATGATTATATCTTCTCAAGTTTATGCTTTAACAAAGATAAATTGATTTCGGACCTGTTTGAAATCAATCAAGAAAATAATATAAATAATTTGCTTTGCTTTTAGAAAACAGAAATTATTTCCAGTTTTCTACAAGTTCCTTCTGTCTCTACAAAGTTAAAACAGGTTTGTCAAACACAAAGGTGCACTCCTATAGGAATGTTTAATTGTGCATACCTGTGTTACAGACAAGAGGCAACTGAAAATATAAGCCTGGAGAACAGGCAGGTTTTAGAGTTGTCAACGTAAAAGCAGTGGCTAAAATCAAAGATAATTGAGTTTCATCAGGAGAAGCTTAGAAAATAAAAAAGAAAAGAGTACACAGAAGACAGAACTCTATGGAAAAGCAATGTGTAAGGTGTAAGCAGTGGAAAAAAAGACTGAAAATAAATGGCTAGAAGTAAAGAAGAACACAAGTCAGGGAAGAACACCTTAGAGAACTAAATGGTCAACAATATCACATGCCACAAAGAGCTCCAGGACGAAGAGGAAATGAAGAGCAGCCATCAAATCTGGTGATTAGTGTCATTGCTCACCTTAACAAGAACAGTTCCGGAGCATGTGGTGGTGTACAGGTCAGTTTACTACAGCTTGAATGAGATGAAGATAAGAAAGCAGACAGTGAACAGTAGAGAAAAAGACAACTGTGAGGGTAGCTTTAAATAAAAGAATCAAAATTAGGCAAAGAAATGGGAAATGAACCAACTAAGAGATTCTCAAGTAACAAAAGAGGAATGATGAGATTATAGAAGACCGTGGAGATAAAATGAGTTCAGTCATGAATACCTTCTTGTCCTCCATTCTCAATATTGCTCCCCGAGTTTTTTTAGGAAGCAAACATAAGATCGTGTCATTTCTCCACTTTAAAACTTCTGGTATCTATTCAATATACAAAGTTCAAATTCCTGAACACAGCCATCATCCGATCCCAAACTATGTTCCAGTCTCCTGAAACACTCTCCCTCCCACGTACGTCACAGGCTAGAAGTAGCAGATCCCCTGAGGTCTAAAACGCAATAGGGGTCTTTGCATTCTTGTGAATATCTCAATATGTACCATTTATTCATGATAAATTTGCACAAGCTAAATTAAAATGTCAAGTGCTCGGTTTCCAGTTAGAATTATATCAAGTCAGAAGTTTTTCGGTTGATCAAGAACCCTAACTGATTGTTAATGACATCCTGTGTCAGGCAGTCATAGCACCAGAATCAAACCTAACTGATACACAATCAACCTTGAGTATAAATAGGGAATAACAGTTGAAATTAAGGAATCAGTTGAAAATAAACATTTATAGGTTCACAGCAGAAATAGTAAATGCTACATATGTTTCCATGCCTTTCTTGTAGGACCATGGGAGACATCACTATCAAACATGTCACTCTTTTTCACTCTCAGCACCCTTACAAGTGTTCCAGGTGGTCATGACCATCAGAGTTGGCATACAAAATGAAAACTATCTGCCATTCATGGCCTATAAGTTCACTTTATTTGCTGTTTATCAGCATCACAACTATAGCAGAATTTATATAATTTTAGGGTACAGTGGCATGTGCCTATAATCCCAGCTACTAGGGACTCTGAGGCAGAAGGATCATTTGAGCCCAGGGTCCAAAACCAGCCTGGGTAACATAGCAAGACCTTCCCCCCTTTCTAAAAAAAAATGTTTTAAATATAATTTTATATTATTTTCATGAATACTCAACTATTATGAGTCACTGATTAAAATCTGGATAATGCTGTAAAGGAAGAATGGTAATACTAAGTACAGTTAATTTTTTTTCCAGAACAGAGTCCCTGGGAAAAATATTATAAAAGTGATCCTTGGTAGAGAAAATGCTCATTACTATAATACCTCACTAAACTACATCTCATTGCTGGAACTAGCCTCATACACTCATGACTCCATGTTTCTGATGATCAAGTTTTCCCTCTACCAGAAGTGTCCCTTCACTGTCAAACTTGGTGACTTTTCTCCAGATCAGTTAAAAGAGTACATTCTTCTCTACTCCAAGAAGATATAATTGCTCTCTCTCAGTGCTGCAATAATCTGCACATACCTTTATTATATAACTTAAATAAATAATACATGAACAATAAGTATCTGTCTCCCTTGTTATAATCAAAAGCTTAAAGTAAGGAACTGTGCCTTTTCCACTGTATGGTTTTCTCTCAGCATCTATGTTGGTACAAGTTAAAGAAAAGATTGAATAAGAGAACTGTCTAAGGAATGAACAATAAACAGTAATTAAACAGGTCAGGTAATTCAGAATCCCCCTTTTGGCCAAATCTTCCTAAGTGCTCAAGTCCTGCCCCATCAATCAAACTGACAAAAAGAAAACGAAGTGTTCTTGTGACACTTCCCCTCCAAGAAAAGTCTGGAGAAGGCTCTCTCTACACATCCCTTCCCCTTAACAAATAACCTTTCTGTCAACAATATTTCCAAAAGACCTTTTCTATGCTCTTTGTGATCCTGCAAAATGCTGTCAAATTCTACACTTTCCCATTTTCTACCATCACAGTTTTTCTAAGTGTATCCTTTCTAGTTGTTCTGTTTATTTCTATGCCATTTCTCATATTTCATCTATTTCATTCAATTTTTATCTGCATTCAAAAATGATTACTGTTCTCACTTAAAACCCTCTGAACATTAAAAGTAGAAGTGCAATTTTATCTGATTTAGGAATTTTTCATTCATAACCATCCAATTTATTTTTCTACACCACTCTTTAAAATTACAACTAATTTGGGTAAAATAGCAAATAGGCTGCAGATACCAATGTCAAAATGCCAGAAATCCACTTTCAATTTCCATTCTATCATATTTTCAGAGAGGGTTTTTATTAACATTAATTATCTATTGTGCCAGACACTGTGCTAGGTGCCACGGATATACACACAAACAGGGAGCATAGTTTAGTGGAGAGGGAAAAGTAACTCAGTATTTACAGTGCAGTGTGATAAGTGCTATAGACACCTTAAAAACACAAAATGGAACTAGTCTGTTTCACCTCATGAGATTTAATATTGATACAGAGAATGAAAGTCCATATTTAACTTCCAAAGTCCATGAATTTCCTGAATCCCCAACAGTTAAATACACAAAATACTATTGTGATTGTCTTAGTTTATAAAGCAGGGCATGAAATAATGGTTTGACATCCTACTGAGATCTGGAACTGTAAGTTATTTGGGAATGTGAACTAAGTATGATCTGGTGAAAGTATCTGACCAGTACCTTTGCCTTCTATTATTACCCATTCTTCTTTTTCAGATTTCATCACAGGTAAAATCTTTTGCTGCTAAAACAGTAAGGACCAAGGGTCATATCTTGTTTTACCAACTGTATTTAAATCATGTTAGTGTTCTTATTTTTTTTAACAATCGCCATCTTTAAAAAAAAAAACTCTCTCTCTCAAAAAGGCATTCATTTGACCAAAACAACCTCAGAGTCATAAATCCACTGATGTTTTATTATAGTATCCATTTTGGTGATATGTTTATTATCAACATTCAAACATAGGCTTCTGCTTCCCATTTTTATTCCAGAGTCACTGAAAATCAGTTTCTCCCACTATTCTGCCTGACCTGATCTTAGCAAAAGTCACTTGGACCTCTTACCCCTCACAAACTGTTTACAGCCTGAGGATATAATCCAAGGAAAACAGAGGTTACATGCCCATTGTCTCAGCAGGATAATTTGTAAGGCTGAGGCCCTCCAAATTGGATGACCTCAGTTCATTAAATCTTTATATTACCCAGAAAATGATATTCTTTGACAACTTCCTCACAATTCTCAATTATGAAAAAATCAAATCAGATGACCCTGTAATAAGTGCTCACACACACAGCAAGTCAAGGTACTTTTCCTTATTCCAGGAGCAAGTATCTGCAATGAGGTAAATAGCTTCTGGAGGAGCTCCACTTGGAAGTTAAATTCATATCCATCTCTATAAATTTAAAATGGGAGTTTTCATAGAGTTCTGTTAGATCTGATTTCCAAGGGTCCAGACATTCCTTTTCTCTCACAGATAGTTTCCACAGTAATAAGTAGGGGGGTCTGGGGAATTAGAACACTTCCCTCACTCATTCCTCCATCAGTACAACTCCATTTCTAGTGTCCTGTTTGAAGGTATTGTGGCTACCACAAACTTGTCAGAGACAAGAGTACAAGTGTTACTTAAACTCTAGACATACTTGTGTTTAACTGCCTAAAAAATCCTTGTTCTTGAGTGAATGGAATTTCTCTGCTGTCACTATTTCTAACCCATGAACCTGGCCTTTGTTTTCAAAGATCTCACCAACATGCTCATTATTCTCATGACAAATCTACTCATCTCCAATCCCATAAAGCCCAGCAGAAGCAACAAGGCAGTACTTCCACTGCCCTCTCTTCTGGAAGTCCTCCCTCTGTCCAAGACTCCTTTACACACCCTCAGGGCTTTGGAGCACCACCAGCAGGACTTCTGACTGACTGCAGAAAAAACACAGGTTGGAGTTTCATACACAGAAGCCCCCTGGACAAATGGAGTTCTTTCCTATTTTTCTGAAGTCTTTCCTCAATCTCTCTTTACTCTTCAATAATGGGCAACCAAGCCCTCTGGCCTCAGCACTTTCCCAGTTCCCCACCTGTACCTCAAATTTCCAATAAAAATTACAATCTCACTAATGCTAGTGAGAATTTAATGAAATAGTCATGCTCACTTTATTACTCCAAACTGCTCTGGAAACATGAATGAAGTCCTTAACTTCTAGACTCAGTATTTTCAGCTCTGGAAAGCTAATCTGGAGAAACAATCCAGGGTAAAATTATAGTATATCCACTCAAAGCGCAGTCATTAAAAAAGCCATTAAGAGCTGGCTATAGTGCAACATGGGAAACTTTGCCTAAAAAAAAAAAAAAAAAAAAAAAGACTAGGAAGAAATACAACTACATTCGCTGACGCAAAAGTATCAGTATGATGGGGCTCTTGAATCAGTAATACTGCCATTAAATACAATCTACACTTTGTGATTTCTTATATGGTTTGACTTTTGCAGCAGAAGAAATCAGTATCAGGCTAAATCTCCCTGATAACCCTGTGAAGAGGTATCAAGGCCTTGATTCTGCCTATGAAGAAAAACCTACTACAACATATTAAGTCACTATCCAAGGTCACACAGGGATGTCGGAGCCAAGAGTCAGACATACTGTCTTCTGACTGGTTCTTTTTTTTTTTTTTTAAGTATTTTTCTAGTTCCTTAAACCCAAGCTAAATGTCATAATTAATACTATCCTCCATAACCAAACTTCTGTCATTCAATATTCGAGACCTTTCCTGTTGTGTTCTATCCCAGATCTCAACAATCACCCTGCTTTTCCGAGTAGGAACCGCACGTTATTAAAACGTTTTCACGAAATCTTAAGATGCCCAAATCCCTGCATAATAATGACTGTCACAAAAAAGGAGGAGAGGGCCGACTCAGCTCTTTTACAGGGAGGGCCACGTGGGAAACGTGAGCATCCTAAAGGTGGCGGTGGCGGCCATGCTCGGTGCCGGGGTCACCGAGGACCTCGCCCCGCGGGCCGAAAGCGCCACGCGCTTCCCGCCGCCGGTCCTCGAAGCCGCCCCGCGCCCGCAGGCCTAACCTTGAGAGTCTCGTAGGCGGTCGCCACCAGCAGGAAAGCCTCCTCGGCGCTCTGCGGCGTCCACCCGGGGCCGTCGTCGCCGGGCTCGGGCCGGTAGCGGTCGGGGTGGTAGCGCCGGGCCAGCTGGCGGTAGGCCCGCGCGATCTCCGCCTTGCCCGCCGAGCGGCTCACGCCCAGCACCTCGTAGCAGTCCCGCGTGCCGCAGTAGAGCCCCTCCACCAGGGCCCCCGCGGGCCGCGCCAGCAGCAGCACCAGCAGCGGGGGGACCAGTAGCACCAACCAGCGCCGGCCGGCAGCCCCGGCCCCCCGGCGGGGAGCTAGCAGCGCCGCCATCCCGGCCTCGCTGGCCGCTCCGCCGCCCCAGCCGTGCTCCCGCACTCCGCGGCGCGCCGGGCTCGACACGCCAGGGCAGGCCAGGTCCACGTCAGCAGCCGGCGCCTCCGCGCAGGCGCACAGGGCGCGGCTGCCGCAACTATTTTCTCCGCAGCCCGTTGCTAAGGGAGGCAGACGCTCCCGCCACGCGGCCGCTTCCGGTATGTTCCCAAACGCCTTTCTGGTCCCAGGCGGCTGGAGGGTTTGTGCTTCTTCGGACCCAGAAGATGTCTCTGTGTCTCGTAGTCTCTGCTACGAGGTGCCAGGCTCACTTCGCCGATGTGTGCGGAGCGCTCTACCGTCCACATGCACACCACCCCTCGCCTTTTCGATATCATGACTTCACCTGCTGCAGTAGGTAGCCTGGCTCTTGCATCCCGTCAGCAGCATCAAGAACGTATGTGCATAGGGTTCGAAGACGCCTTCCTCTCGCTGGCCAACATCCTGCCTTTCCAAACGGAAGATGACCTTGGAAATTCTAGGTTCTGTCTGTCTACTACGGACCCTAGTTCATGGCCATCTAGTTCATGGTTTGTCAGCCTCCACTCTACTGACATTTGGGCCATGTAATTATTTGCCTTGGAGGGGCTGTTCTGTGCGTTGTACGATGTTTAGCAGCATCCCTGGCCTCCCCACACTAGAAATCAGGAGTACCACTGTCCCAATCGTGACAGTCAAAGATGTCTCTAGATATTGCGAAATGTCTGTTGGGGGTTGAGTTGCAGGAAAAAAATACAGGATGCTCAGTTAAATTTGAATTTCAGATAAACAACAAATAATATTTTGGCATAAGTATATCCCAAATATTGCATGGGACTATATAGCAATATGAAGAACTTTGCCTCAAGAAATTGTATCTATCATTCACTTGGTTAATATTTACTGAGTCTCTACTGTGAGCCAGACACTGTTGTTTAGGCACTGGAGGCACCATGGTAAGCAAGTTAAACAAGATTCTCAATCTCAGAGAATATATATTTTGGTGGAGGAAGACAGTAAACGAGCAAATAAATGTTCAGATATAAATTATTTTAGTAAAATGAAATAAGGTAACGATATATATATAGAGAGAGAGAGCATTATATAGCATATATGTTATATACTATAAATATATTTATGAAGAGAAAGAAACAAAATTAATGGAAACCCATAGAAGGGTCACCTAATCTGAAATTATTAGGGTTAGGGTCAATTATTAATGTCAGTTCTGAGAGGAATTGATAGCTAAATTGACTTTGAAGAACAAATAGAGAATAATTTGAAGGATGGGGGTGAGTGAGAAGTTTGGGGATAAGGGAGTGTGGAGTAAGTACCAAGAAGAGAAAAGAGCCAAAGACAAGAAAAACAAGCATGAAGCTTTTTAAAAAATGAAAAACAACCCGTATGACTGGGAGTGAAAGTGAGGAATGCAGGGGATGAAATGAGAAAGCCAGGTTGTGGGGAGTCATTTTATTTTATGTTGATTTTGTATCTAAAATAGTCAAACTCACAGAAGCAAAGAATAAAGTGGTGGTCACCATGGGTTGGGGGAGGGAGAAATGGGGAATTGCTAATCAATACGTATAAAGTTTCAGTTATGTAAGATGAATAAGTTTTAGAGATCTGCTGTACAACATTGTGTCTATAGGTAACAATACAGTATTGAACACTTAAATATCTGTTAATAGGGTAGATTTCCTGGTAAGTGTTCTTATCACAATAAGATGTAAAAGACTGAATGAACTGTGGGTGATGACTTGGGCCTGTAATACCAACACTTTGGGAGGACAAGGCAGGAGGATTGCTTGAGCCCAGCCTGGGCAACGTAGGGAGACCTTGCCTCTATTTTAAAAAAAATCAAAGTATTGGCCCAGCATAATGATGCACTCCTACTACTCCGGAAGCTGAGACGGAAGGATCACCTGAGCCCAGTAGGTCAAGGCTGTAGTGAACCATGATTATGACATTGTACTCCAGCCAGGGCGATAGAGTGAGAGCCCAACTCAAAAATTTTTTAAACGAGACTAGAGAAACTCACTTTAAAGCAAACAGAGCTTTGGTCCCCCCTTTTGCCAGTTACTAACGTATTGCCTCTGAGCTGCAAACCCACCATTCTATGACCTGGGGAATAACATCTAGCTGACTAGATGTTAACTCTGCCAGTAGAGGGTGCTTGAGGGTCACTGCAAGGCTGGGAAAGGAAAAAAGAAATTTTCTTCTTGAAGCAAACAGATCAATGTGCAGGGTTCCCTGTTCAAAACCATTTTATTTTGTTTTGTTTTGGTTTTTTTGCTACCACATTGGTGATGGCTATTGTTGTGGGTTGAATTATGTCCCTCGCTAAAAGATACATTCAAGTTCCGGGTACTGTAAATGTGAATGTGTCCTTATTTGGAAATAGGGTATTTGGGAATGTAATTACTAGTTAAATTGAGGTCACTCTAGATTAGGTTGGTCCCTAATCCAATGACTCATATGTCCTAATAAGAAAAGAAAACAGAGGCACATACACAGAAAAGATGACCAAATGAAGATTCAGGCAAACATTGGAGTTATGTTACCACAAACTAGGGAATGTCAAGGATTGCTGGCCACCACCAGGGGATGGGGAGAGGCATGGAACAGATTCTCCCTTAGAAGTTCCAGAAGGGGCCGGGCTCGGTGACTCAGCCTTGTAATCCCAGCACTTTGGGAGCCTGAGGTGAGTGGATTGCCTGAGCCCCGGGTTCGGCCTGGGCAACTTGGCGAGACCTCATTTCTACAATAAATCAAAAATTAGCCGGGTGTGGTAGCGTGCGCCTGTAGTTCCAGCTACTTGGAAGGCTGAGGCGGAAGGATCGTCAGAGCCCAGCAGGTAGAGGCTGCAGTGGCCAGGAGCGGCCACTGCACTCCAGTCTGTGCAACAGCGTGAGACTCCAACTCAAAAAAAAAAAAAAAAATTTCCAGAAGGAACCAACCCTGCTTGTTGCCAGGTGGAGTGCAGTGTGATGTTCCAAAGGTTCTTTTGACTTGCCACAGAAAAGAATTTTATAGTGAATCCAAGTATAGTTTACAACAAAATTTATTACAGAGAAAGAGGCATACCCAAAGGGCATGGGCATCTTAAGAGAAAGAATGCACATTTCCCTTTGACAAGAAACTTTATATACTTTTATAATGATTATTTTGCTAACTGAAAGAAGGATCCCAAGAAATTTAGAATAAACTTAGTTCACGTTTTTGCCTCAGCATAACCATTTTTGCATAGACTGACATGCTTTGAATCTAGCACAGGTTAGACATAGATAAATTTTCAGTAGGCAGGTTTTAGGAAGCATTCAGACATTTTACTGCCAAGCTGGAAGCCTACCCCACCCCCTCAGCAAATCTCCATCAGATGGAAGACATGGACAGCCCAACCTTTCAATTCATGGTTTAGCATAATAATCTCTAAGAAATTTTCAGTTTTCCTATCGAAGGCGGAAGGCCAAAGATCACCCCTTAGCTGGTCAAAGCCATAGAATGATAATAAGACTTTTTGCTATGGAACTTGTGGATTGGAAACACCTGGCAGGTCTCTTGCAGGAAAAACCCCTCCCCTTTTCTCCTCCCATGTAGATCACCACCATGGCAGCAATCATGTGACTAACCCACCCATCTGCCTGCTGTCCATCACCTGACATCAGTACCTGCATTTACCTGCCCCTTTATGACGATGTGAAGCAAACCACCACCCAATCACCTTAATGACCTTCCCCTATCAAAGGGAAGGATTAAAAGGATTCAACCATGAGTAACCAGCTGCCAATGCCTTGCTAAGGTATGGTGTGGCCATGTGTTCTTTGAGCTAGGGCCAGTCCATGCTTGCTTAAGTTTTGACTCCCTCCCCTACCTCGGGGAGGCGAAACTTCCCTCTCTCTCTCTCTCAAATTTACTTTCTAAATAAACTGTATTTTCTTTTCTTTTCTTTTTTTCTTTTTTTTTTGAGTTGGAGTCTCACTCTGTCACCTAGACTGGAGTGCAGTGGCACGCTCCTGGCCACCGCAGCCTCGCCCTGCTGGATCAGGCAATCCTTCCGCCTCAGCCTTCCAAGAAGCAGGAACTATAGGCATGCGCTACTACACCCAGCTAGTTTTTGATTAATTGTAGAGACGAGGGCCTTCCAAGTTGCCTGGGCAGGTCTCGAACCCGTGGGTTCAGGCAATCCACTAGCCTCGGCCTCCCAAAGTGCTGGGAATACACCCTCAGCCACTGAGCCCAGCCTAAACTGTATTTTCTAATCTAATTTCTGTGCAGTTATTTGCATCTTTCTCACGGTACTGGATTGCACACCAGACATCCACACCCCTACGGGCCTCACCTAACATTCTGGAGGCCCTGCTGGGAGTTCGACCTAACACTAACCATGAATTAAGAGGGTGGATTGCAGGTATCTCTCCACTTTTGATGAGCTAAGAGATCGGCTTTTCTTAAAACATCATGTCTGTGTTTTGGGTAATTCCCTATTGTTTCTGTGATTTGCTACACTGATAAATTCACATTCCAGTCCACAAGGTAGTCAGGTCTGGTGTGTCTGGTCAGTTGGGTGAAGGATGGGTACCAATAAGAAAGATGTCTAGCCAGGTGCAGTGGCTCACGCTTATAATCCCAGCACTTTGGAAGGCTGAGATGAGAGGATTGTCTGAGCCCATGGGTTCGAGATCAGCCTGGGCAACTTGGTGAGACCTCATCTCCACAGTAAATCAAAAAATTAGCTGGGCATGATGGCTCGTGCCTGTAGTTCCAGCTACTTGGAAGGCTGGGGCAGAAGGATTGCCTGAGCCCAGCAGGTCGAGGCTGTGGTGGCCATGAGTATGCCAACTGTACTCCAGCGTGGGCAACAGAGTGAGACTCTGACTCAAAAAAAAAAAAAAAAAGGAAAGAAAAGAAAGATGTCTGAATGTTTACCTATTTTAATTTAAACTGCCTGCAAGAAATGTATCTATGTCTAACCTGCACTAAAAAACCTGCCTCACTGCTGAGACCTTGATTTCAGATTTCAGTTTCTAGAACTGTGAGAGAACAAATTTCTGCTGTTTTAAGCCTCCTAGTTTGTGGTATTTTGTTACAACAGCCCTAGGATACTAATACAAATCGAATCAGGGCCTTTGTCACCAATTGGTAGCAGCAGTTAGCTCTCAGCAGAGATCAGTTTCTTCCCCACAGAAGCAGGCAGCATGCTCTTGGGACAATCACACTCCTCAGAGCAAAAGAAGTAGTAAACGCATGCTTATTGGGTACAGGATGTCCTTCTGAGGTGATGAAAAGTTCTGGAACTAGTTAGTGGTGATAGCTTCATAACATTGTGAAGGTACTTAATGCTACTGAATTGTACAACTTAAAATAGTAAATTATATATGATGTATATTTTGCCACAATTAAAAAAAATTAATATCAGATAAAGGACAAGCTTCCTCTGAGTTTCTAAGTTCCCTATTTCTTTACTTTTCAACATCAGCCCCAGGAGTAGTAGCCATTCTGTGCATTCATTTTTTCTTTTACAAATTTTTTTTTTTTTTGAGTGGAGTCTCACTCTGTCACCCAGACCGGGAGCGGCCACTGCAGCCTCTACCTGCTGGGCGCTGGCGATCCTTCCACCTCAGCCTTCCAAGTAGCTGGAACTACAGGCATGCGCTACCGCACCCAGCTAATTTTTCATTTATTGTAGAGATGAGGTCTCGCCAAGTTGCCCGGGTGGGTCTAGAACCCGCAGGCTCAGGCAATCCACTCACCTTGGCCTCCCAAAGCGCTGGGATTACAGGCTGAGCCACCGAGCCTGGCCTCTTTTACAAATTTTTTTATTGTGTATTAACATAACATAAGATTTGCCATTTTAAACAAAGTGTACAATTCAGTAGCACTAAGTACATTGACAGTGTTGAGGAACCATCACCCCAATCTAGCTCCAGAACTTTTCATCACACCAAAAGGAAATCCTGTATCTATTAAACATGAACTTAATTACTTCTTTTGTTCTGTTCTCCTTAAAGTTCTCTTTCATCCCTTTTAGTAGCTCACTGTGACCAGCACCAAACAGGAGCATGCCAAACATGAAGGAAGATAAAGCAAACTATAGGAAGCCAGAAAGGATCACAAAACGTCCAGTCTAGGCCAAGGTCAGAAGTCAGACTAACATGCAAGACTACATCCTGGATAGAATTACCCTACTCAGAAAGGTGGACAATGTGCCTCAAAAATGTTGCCTGACCCAGGCATGGTGGATCACACCTGTAATCCCAGTACTTTGGGAGGCAGAGGCGAGAGGACTGCCTGAGTCCAGGGGTTCGAGATCAGTCTGGCAACTTGGCAAAACCTTGTCTCTACAATAAATCAAAAAAATTAGCCAGGCGTGGTGGCATGTATCTATAGTTCTGACTGCATGGAAGGATGAGGCAGAAGAATTGCCTAAGCCCAGCAGATTGAGGTTGCAGTGGGCATGAACATGCCACTACACTCCAGTCTGGGTAACAGAGTGAGACTCCGACTCAAAAAAAAGAAAAAAATGCTGCCTGAACCAGGTCTCACTTTTTTCTCTCCCCCTGTAAGAAACCCTTTGAACCAGAATCTTGAATAAAATGCTAGGAAAACCACACTATGGGCAAGAAATTAGAAAACTTATATAAAATGCAACTGTTCCTAGAAAATATAAGATATCAAAATTAGTACTGTATTCATTTTCAGGAACTGAAAACATGATCTGGGATGTCTGTCCTGGAAAAAAAACAAACAAACCTAAGTTATTACCCAAAATATAAGATTTTCAAAACCTACCCGTTCATTTTATAAGGTTTGTGTCATATTGATTCCTTCCAAAACAAAATAACGGCAATACAAGAAAAAAGTAACAGCTGATTGAATCCAACAGTGTTTTTTTAAAGATCCTACATCTTGAACCAGTAAAAATCTTTGCAGGAATGCAAAGATTGTTTGCTATTAGAAAATATGTCAATGTATTAATTAATAGATGAAAAGAATCACATTCCCACAAATGATACAGAAAAAAGCATCTTATAAAGCATTTTATAAAGTTTAACATCTATTTATGCTTTTAAAAATTACAAAGTTGAGCCAGGTTCGGTGGCTCAGCCTGTAATCCCAGCACATTGGGATACTGAGGCGAGTGGATTGCCTGAGCCCACGGGTTCGAGACCAGCCTGGGGAACTTGGCGAGACCTTGTCTCTACAATAAATCAAAAATTAGCTGGGTGTGGCAGCGCACGCTGCAGTTCCAGCTACTTGGATGGCTGAGGCAGAAGAATTGCTGGAGCCTAGCAGGTCAACACTGGGGTGGCGGTGACTGTGCCACTGCACTCCATCTGGGTAACAGAGTGAGACTCCAACTCAAAAAAAAAAAAAATTACAAAGTTGGGGCTGAGCACAGTGGCTCATGCCTGTAATGCCAGTATTTTGGGAGGCAGAGATGAAAGAATCATTTGAGCCCAGGAGTTCAAGACAAGCCTAGGCAGCAAGACCTCATCTCTACAAAAAAATTTTTTTAAGTAGCTGGATATGGTGGTGCGTGTGCACCTGTAGTCAATGGTGGAGGGGGGCGCTGATGCAGGATATTTGCTTGAGCCCAGAGACAGAGGCTGCATTGAGCCATGATCATGCCACTGCACTCTAGCCTGGGTAACAGAATGAGACCTTGACTCAAAAAATTAAATTTAAAAAGTAGGAATACTAGAAACTTTTCTTATCTTGGCCGGCTTTATATATAAAAATCCTACAGCAAAGTTAAATTTGTTAAAGAACCTTAAGATCAGGAAAAATATAAAAGATCCATTGCAATATCCTTTCTATTATTTAATGTGACATTGGAGTTCTCATCTGCCTTATGGGGAAAAGAAAAAAGTTTAAGGATTGTAAAAGAAAAGATAAAACTGCTAATATTTACAATAATATGAGCATGTAGAAAAACTAACAGAATAATAATCAAGCTATTAGAATTTTGCAAGACTAACACACAATTAAATGCCGGAAAATGATAGCATTTATCTCTATTTGCAATAACCTACTATAAAATATAATCTATTTTGTCCACTACTGTATTCGGTGTCCAGTGCTCAATAAATATTTGTTGAATGTCTGAGTGAATGTGGTTTATGATGGACTTATGGTTCTTCCTATGGTTCTTCCTCAACTAACTGCTACACGAATCTCCACCTTTCCAATCCTAGGGAAATCCTGAGGTGTAAGGATGTCGGAAGGGCAGGTAGAGGGCTATATTGCTTATAATATTCTTTCTATAATCTCTGCCCACAGAGCAAAACTACCTTCTTGCTGGCTTTCTTTCCCTAAGCTGTAATAGAAGAATCAGGGGTCTTATCTTTCATTGGCTCATTTCATACTAGAACCCAGGCAAGGGCTGGGCTTTCAGGGTTCTTTATTACCTTTGGTCCAACTGCTTAGGTAGACAAGTTCAATAAATCAGAGCCATCATCTGTGTAGGTTGTTTTGACCAGCATAACTTATTTGAGTAGTAGCATCTTAAGTCAAAAATTTATTACCTGAACTCCAGCCTTTGACTCTGTTTCTTTCAGTCCAAAGTTCAAGGTTAGATGATCACAGGTGGATATTGAGATGTAGTCTCCACATTCCATTCCTTAATTATGTTTGTACCTTGAATTTCTTCATAAGGCATACAAAAGGAGAACCAATAATATCAGCATACAATAATTTCTTCACAGGTAATTTGTAGCTAAATGACTTCATTGAATCGGTAAACTTGTGGGCTAACAACAGCTTGGATTAGCAACTTGAGCCCAACTGTGTTTCAGGACTCTTGTCATTGGCATTGATCTGTAGAGCATTTCTAAGTTTTGATAAGCAGTGTTGAAAACTCAAATGAAATACAGTGAAAACACAGTGAAGAGTTTAGGAAATTCACACACATCACAGGAAGTCTCAACATTAAAATTCTTCTCTTAAAAGTGAAGAAAGAAATGTTTCAATGCACATAAATTTTAAAAAATAATATTACAGTTAAAACAGTTAGCCGGGCACAGTGGCTCATGCCCATAATCTGCACTTTGGTTGGCCAAGGCAAGAGGATGGCCTGAGCCCATGGGTTTGAGACCAGCCTGGGCAACTTAGCAAGACCTCATCCCTACAATAAATAAAAAAATTAGCCTGTTGTGGTAGTAGTACACACCTACAGTCCTAGCTACATGGAAGGCTGAGGCAGAAAGGTCGCCTGAGCCTAGCAGGCCGAGGCTGCGGTAGCTATGAGCATACGACTGCACTCCAGCCTGGATGACAGAGTGAGACTCTGACTCAAAAAAAAAAAAAAAAGTCTAACTCAAACCCAGCACTGCCCTCGAGCTTCCTTTTGATGACTTTTACACATCCATCCATCTTACAGAAGGTAGACTGCCGGTCTGGTGGTCTGCCAGTGTGAATCGGGGGGTTCATAGCATAGGAATGCCATCAATATCACTGCCAAGCCCATCTTTGATTTTTGTCAGGTGTTGAGGTTATAATTTCTCTTGTATATGGCAATTCTCCATATACACCTACTTTTTTATTTTGGGGGAGTTTCTTCCTATCACTTCTGACATCTATTCACTTAAACAGGGAGAGATTTCTGGCTGTATTAGCTCGTTTTCTTCACATCTACTGCCCTTTACTGTTCAGTTCACTCAGTGACTTCTGTGGAGAAACTCATTTTGCAATTCTTACACTCCTCTGACATTGTTATTTGGGGCAAGCAGAAAAATCGCACAGCTCACACAACCCACTTGTGGAGGGTTTAGATTCTGGACCCTCTAAGTCATTAGGGATTCAGAGCCAGCTGTTTACTTGCCGACTATCAGAAAGCCACAGAAAAGTGCTGAGCAGAGATTTTGGAGAGCACTCAGCCTGAGCCTGTTATCTCCCCAACATGGTTTACCTACAGAGACCATGTTGGTTCCAAAACTGTCCACCAGAGGGTACCACCCACTCCTGTACAGCCTGTTGTAAATGTCTAATGGCTAAATTCCACAATTTATGCTGGTTTAAATTTTCCCTAGTCTTCTTTGGTATTTATGAGTGAAGCATTTTTTTTTAACTAAGCACCTAAAAAGGGAAAACAAGCCTATATGATTGGTTGCATAGACAAAAGGGAAAAATCTACAGAAAGCTCCAATATCCATCCCCCAGCATACTTTCTATCAGGATAGAGGTTAAGCGGGAATTTTGAGCTAAACATACTATTTAAACCCTCGTATTTGACTGTGTTTTTAAGGGAAGGAGGAACATTTGCAAACATATGTCTCCAGTGTGCAGGCTTAGTCTAAATAATCTGTGAAATGTGGTAAACAACCATTTCAGAAATATTATCTATGGCCAGGCATGATGACTCATACCTGTGATCCCAGAACTTTGGAAGAGAAAGTAGGAGGATTGCTTGAGCCCAGGAGTTCAAGACCAGCCTGGGCAACATAGAGAGACCCCCATCTCTACAAAAAGCGAACAATAGCCAGGTATGGTGGTCCACACATGTAGTCTCAGCTTCTCGAGAGGCTGAGGTGGCTTGAGCCCAGAAGTTCAAGGCTGCAGTGAGCTATAATGGGCCACTGCACTCCAACCTGTGGAAAAAGTAAGACCCTGTCTAAATAAATAAATATTCTCTATGATAAGGTTTTACATAGAAAACTTAATGAGATGTCCATCTACTAGTTAGCATAATCCCCACACAGATTTGCCTGGCTTGGAGTCCCAGCTTTGTACCACTGTGTCCCATGGAAACAAAGGAAATACAAAACTCTAAGAAAAGAGATATGATTCCTTAACATATTTTTTAATGCAGAGAAGACTTTTTAAGTTGAGAAATGCTATACGTTTTGCATGAAGTTGGGTACATGAAATTTAAGGGTTGCACTAAAGCCCACAGTATTAAAAGACGACAATCGCATAAACTACTTTAAATGTAAAAAATAAATAAGAGGGTAGGCTGTTGGGAGCCGGCCACGGAGGCCCACTGAGCGTTAAGGATCAGCAAGGGCCGTTGACCCCTAGACCACTAGGATGCGTTCGGGAGCTATTGACCCCATTTCCTCCCCCTTTCTACTCAGCACTAACGAGATTAAGCTCCTGTGAGCTCAAAACATAAAAACTCTGAGACCGGGACGAACACAAGCTAACTTTAGAAGCTCATTGCGCCCATTCTTCCACAACTGCAGTTTTGGCTTTCACACAACTTACAATTCAAACTCAGGTCACATCTAAGAGCCTTAGTATTGGTCACAGGCTTCTGGGTCATGATCTTAGAATAAGGTGTAAATTGTAGAATATAGTTTTAGAAGACAGCCATTTTGTTGAAAGAATGCAGCTGGGTTACTTGCAGGTAGCCCACTGTGAACTTTGGACTGGGCCACATTCCAAACATTCTGGGATGGGCCACTAGTTTGTAAAGTAAATACTTAAGTCTCTATAGAATTGTTTAACTTGGTATTAGTATGAAAAGGGTTTATAGGCAATATGGAAAGGGTTTACAGGCAGTACGAAAAGGGTTTAAAGGCAGTCATGGATTAAGGTTTCATGGATTGGGTTTAACATCTGTTATGGGATTATACCTGAAAGAACATCTGGTGGGTGGGGAACGCCCCTCACACACCTGACTGTGTATAAAAGACCCACTGTAATTCCCAATAAACGGCTTCTGCACTAGACAGGGGTCCAGTCTCTTTCTCTCTCTCTCTCTCTCTCTTCCCCCCAATCGCCGACACCATCTCTACCTTTGGGGTACCCTGAACCCGACTGGAGCTGGACTCTGGCAGTAGGCATGGTGGCTCATGCCTGTAGTTCCAGCTACTCAGGAGGCTGAGGTAGGAGGATCACTTAAGCTCAGGAGTTCAAGGCTGCAGCGAGCAATGATCATGCCACTGCACTCCAGCCTGTGTGAGATAGAGCAACGGTCTTCAATAGACATTCCCAGAAATGGAAATCAAACCAGTTAACAAAAATGAGAAGACTTAATTTTATTAGTAACCATAGAAATGCAAATATTATTTACGAATTATCACCTGCCTGAAAAAATTAGCAAAGATTCTGAAATTTACAATAGCCAATTCTAGCAAGACCAGTGAAAGAGAGAAGCTCATGCTTTTCTCAGGATGGCATAAATTAATAATTGAGATGATTTTCTGCAAAGCCATTTGGTGATTGTAATATTTTTTATAGAAGAGCCCAGACACCTTTTGGTCCCAGGAACTTCTAGATTTGGAAAAGCCTGTATTCCTTCAACACTAGCTTCCTCAGCTCCTAATTTCTAGTACCTGAAAGGGTAAGCAATGAATGAATATTCATTGATCAGTTAGACAAATGAATACACTTAATCATATAAGATAATTTTACACTAGAATGCATTCCTATGCTGCTTATATTATGTCTGTATATATTTGCAAGATTTCTATCAACAAAAAAGTGTTTCACTGGAGCACATCTTTGTCAATATTCCTTTAACTTTCTATTTATTTTTTGAGTAGGAGTCTCTGGCACCCAGGCTGGAGTGCAGTGACACACTCAAAACCCCTGCAGGCTTGATCTGCTGGGCTCAGAGGCAATCTTTCCACTTCAGCCTTCCAAGTAGCTAGAACTACAGGTGTGAGCCACCATGTCCAACTAATTTTTTTTTTTTTTATGGTAGAGATGAGGTCTTGCCATGTTGCCCAGACTGGTCCCAAACCTGTGGGCTCAGGCAATAATTTTGCCTCCACCTCCCAAAGTCCTGGGATTACAGGCATAAGCCACCATGTCTGACTCCCTTTATCTTTGAAAAACAAATAGTGCTTGGTGACTGCAGGAAGGCTCTTGGTATTGACTAACTTTATGTGCACAACTGTTCGTTGAGGTAGATAATGCAATTCCTTTTACATGCTGGCACTGGATTTTGCAGGCCCATCTTACTCTGTTGGTTTAGAGGTAGAGAAAATAGCTGTTAAAATGAAAGGAGACAACTTCTGACCCCAGGGCCCAACTGAAATCCAGAAGCAGATGTGCTGTGATACTGGTATACTGTGTTTCCTTAAAATTTAATAAATGCACTTCAACTTAATTCAGGTAATACCTTTAGAATCTTACTACATGCCAGGCTTGTTAGAAAAGTTGACTCTGTTTGAAAATGTAATTTAGAAAAATTTTTTTTTTTTGAGTTGGAGTCTCACTCTGTCACCCAGACTGGAGTGCAGTGGCCGCTCCTACCGCAGCCTCGACCTGCTGGGCTCCGGCGATCCTTCCGCCTCAGCCTTCCAAGTAGCCGGAATTACAGGCATGCGCTACCACGCCTGGCTGATTTTTTGATTTATTGTAGAGATGAGGTCTCGCTGCCCAGGCGGGTCTCGAACCCGCGGGCTCAGGCAATCCACTCACTCAACCTCCCAAAGGCGCGGGATTACAGGGTGAGCCACCGAGCCTGGCTAGAAAATTTTTATGAGGAATTTTTGCAGGGTGAAAGAACAAATGAAGGTCTTAACACTTAGACCATTTTTACCTTTTTTTGGATCATGTATTATTAGAAGAGTGGCTTCCTGGATAGCTGTTATCACTTCCTTGCACTTATAAAATAAAGTTTATGTTTATTGCTGAAAAAAAAAAGAGTCCAGGCATTGTTTCAATTCGATTTGTTTCAATTCAAAGTACTCAGACTCTTTGACTCAATTTTCTATCTTGAAAAAGTAATTCAAAATATGGGAGTACGCATAAAGATGTTTATTCTTGCATTCTATATGTATTACCCATGCCACGCCAATCTAGAGTTTCAAATGAGGGCAAGAGAATAATAACACAAAGCATTTTTCTAACTGTCCCCATGTGCTCCACAGGGTCTCCAGCTGCCTGCAAGTTTTTTGTGAAGAGAAGTGTGTTCTGTCACCAAGTTGTCTTGGCTACCGGAGGCATTGGTTCCTCTGCAGTCTACTATGATTGCTGCGGCTGCCTTTACCAAGAAGCTTAGCTATGCCACTCATGCCCCCGCAGAGGGCAGTGTTGCTGCTATTATTAAAAGTACAGCTTCAAACCGCCCGCTCTGTGTTGAGAATATCGATATAGGCATCATCTTATGTCTTGGTTGGATTGGAGGGACAGCATATGTCCCGGGGGATTTATGAATCCAGTGGGTATTTGTTTGTTTTTTGACTTAAAGTCTCACTCCGTCGCCCAGGCTGGAGTTCAGTGGCACACTTATGGCCACCCCAGTGTGATCTGCTGGGCTCTACCGATCCTTCCACCTCAGCCTTCTGAGTAGCCAAAACTATAGGCATGTGCCTTCAAGTCCAGCTAATTTTTTTTTTTTTTTAATCGTAGAGACAAGGTCTTGCCAAGTTGCCCAGGCTGGTCTTGAACCCTCGGGCTCAGGCAATCCACTTGTCTCGGCCTCCCAAAGTATTGGGATTACAGGCTGAGCCACTGAGCCTGGCACAGTGGTTTATTGATATAAGAGTTGCTCAGAAATATCAACGACAAACTAAATAACTTTCAGCCAAGGGAGATTAAACTTGTCTAGTTTAACTTTGTATACGCTTTACCTAGTATAAACAATGAAAGTGCTTCATAAATGATTGTAAAGTTAGTAATATTCTTTGATCGTCTAATCACAGAAGCTGTAACTCCAAGACTCTATATTACATAATTACTTTGGGAAATTATACTTATTAGACTGTGATTTTCTTACTCAAAATTATCAACTTTTGACGTAGGAAATTGAATTGTTTGTCACTAACAGTGTGATCATCTCTGACCGTGGCCTCTTGGGTCTTGTATAATTAAGCTCACCAGTATATAAATTGTATAAACTCTCTTGCTAGACAGAAAAGAGTCTCCAATTGTAAGTCCTGGTTTTTCCACTTGAAGGCTGTGCAAATATAAAATTGTGTTCATGGCTTCATCATTTTGAACATAATGCAACAAATCTTGATTTTCTACAGATTAGAAAGAAAAAGGCTAAGTTAGTCCTTCTTAAAACTTGTGAAAAGGAGATCTTAGAACATGCTCTGTTGAGTGTACAAGATTACCTTCACGTTTTCAAGGCATTTTGTACTGGAAAAGAGGACATATTGGTAACCATTCTATGGTTAATATTCCCATTGTTTTTCTCTTTGCACAGAGGTATTGTTCCTATTTTTTCCTCTTTTTGCTCTCTGAATTGAAAAATAATCTGGTTCAATCCAAACCTACCAATGCCTCCTTCTCTCTGAAACCCTACAAAAAAACTAGTCAAAAACATCAGCAAAGGCATAAGAGAGAACTTTACCTCACATTGTGCAATTTTACCATTGTCAGAATATTCTGAGATCAACAATACACATGGAGGCAGAAAATATGGTATTTTGTCACATTAATTCATTGCTGGGTAGGGAGGAGGGCAAGCTCAGCTCATGCTTCCTCAGCAGATTCTACCCTGACAAAACCTTACTCCAAAACTGGCATTATTTAAGCACGAGTGCCAGTTTCTGGCGCTCATTTCATATAATCCCACCCCTAAACCTTATAATCTGACTCTCATTCTCCTTGACCTTCACTTTCATTATGTTGCCTGGCACATTTAACCTGTACTTCAGGTTTTTTTCTCTCCTGGGGTAGCTCTGCAAAACTCCCAGTTGTAGTACCTGGCTATTTGCAGCCCAGATTGCATTGCTTTTTCCAAATTGTCATAGGTCCTCAACTTCTTCCTTTTTCTAGGAACTCTTTTTTTCTTTTTTCTTTTTCTTTTTTTTTTTTTTTTTTGAGTAGGAGTCTCACTCTGTTGCCCAGGCTGGAGTGCGGTGGCACGCTTACAACCACCGTAGCCTCGACCTGCTGGGTTCAGGCGATCCTTCCACTTCAGCCTTCCAAGTACTCGGAACTACAGGCATGTGCCACCATGCCCAGCTAATTTGGAACTCTTTTTTTCTTCTAAAATTCTGGATTGGAGAATGCTGGGGTGTAAACCATCTTCCATGTGTTCTCTTGCTGCAGTGTTTTCTGGAAGCAATTTCTCCTGGGGAAAAAGGCCTGGTAAATTCAACATCTGCCTGAAATATCCATCCAAACTTTCTGTTGCGTGGAGCAAATCATCTGATAGACATAATGGTTTAAACAAGTAGGGGGGTTCGTTTTTCTTACATAGCGTTCCAGAACTTGCATTAGGATCTTGTGATGCTGTTTCCCAGGGTCCTTTTAATTTCCTGCTTTTTCAGACTTGGCCTGTGAACCTCAAGAACACAAGGTGGCTGCTCATGTTCCATGCAGGAAAAAAGAAAAAAGGAAGAGGGTTGATTCCACCCATTTTTGAAAAAAACTTTTAAACATTTTTTGTGCAGATGGGATCTGGCCACTCTGCCCACTTTTTAAAAGCTTTCTTGGAGGCCCTATCCAGTAACTTCTGCTTATCTCTCCAGCCAGAACTGTCATGTTCTGGATCTTGAATAAATAAAGGATCTTGGCTAATATAATTTTTTAGCTACATGAGTTGCTATTCCAAGCAACATTAGGATTCTTGCTAGCCAGGAATCAAGAAAGAACTCAACTAGAAGCATCTGTTCCAGGTGGCATTCAAGAGTTCAGGTTAAAGTTGGACATGGTGGCTCACGCCTGTAATCCCAACACTTTGAGTTGCTGAAGTGGGAGGTTGGCTTGAGCCCAGGAGGTTGAAACCAGCCTGGGCAACATAGTGAGACCTTGTCGCTACCCCCAAAATTTTAAAGTAACTGCCTGTCTACACAGGGCCAAGTTCAAGTTCCCTGAACGCCAGAAGATCCATATCTCAAAGAAGTGGGGCTTTATGAAATTTAATGCAGATGAATTTGAAGACATTGTGGCTGAGAAGCGGCTCATCCCAAATGGCTGTGGGGTCAAATACATCCCCAGTCGTGGTCCCCTGGACAAGTGGCGAGCCCTGCACTTATGAAGATATTAACTCTGCTGGCTCTTCATCCCCATCAATAAATCTTGTTTCCTGTTAAAAAAAAAATGTAGCTGTCTGTAGTCCCAGCTACTCAGGAGGCTGCGGCAGGACTGCCTGAACCCAAGAGGTTGAGGGTCCAGTGAGCCATGATTGTGCCACTGTACTCCAGCCTGGAGACCCTGACTCAAAACAACAGAGTGAGACCCTGACTCAAAACAAGAAAATATTTCACCAAGAAAAAAGAGAAAATATTTCAGTTTAGAACACATTAAATTTGAAGTGCCAAGAGAAAATGTCCAGGCAACCTTTGAGCACCTGAATATGTGGAGCTTGGAAGACAACCTGGGCAGGAGAAATACATTTGGGAGTGAGTGTTCAGTCTGCTGCTGGTTTTTGTTTTTTCACTTGCAGTGGAAAGCATTCTGGTTGATACAGGAGAGGCTGATTATGAAGGAGAAAAGAAGTAACCCAAGCAGCTTAGGAAGATTAGGAGAAATGTAGCCTAAGTATGTTAACCTTTGATAGACGGAGAGACACTTTCTCCATGGTCACTGGAATCAAAGAGAAATGGGTACAGATGCAGAGATGTTTGTCATTTTGACAAGGTGTCTGATCTAATGGCTCCTCTTCGCTCTCTGCAGCAGAAGGTGGGATTATCTGTTGAGGGGTGAGGTTTGAGAACTCAAGCTAGAGGATACAACTGTTGTCAAGTTGTATTACAGGGGAATTTCTAGGGTTACTGGGCAGCGTCCTTCGTGTGTACCTAGCAACTGTGATCATTAGAGTAAAACCGGTCAGTCTGGTTATGTGATTTGTTCCAACAATGTTCAGCTGCTTATGGGAAAGCGTGGAGAAGGTTTTATTTAAGGGTTAGGGTGATGTCAAGGGGTGACTGATGAAGGAAGAGAAAAGCAAGGGAGCCTGATGCATTTGCTGGGGAGTGATTATAACAAAGCATCTTGGAATCTTTTCTGAACAAAGTTGGACTGAAATTCATACCCACTCTGATAATGGCGAGAAAATTGGCACGAAAGAAAAAAGAGAACAGAAAGAAAAGACCCCAAAACTATTTAACTTGAGCTTTGTGCTTGGTCAACTCGGCCAACTCATCATTCCTGGTTCCTTTCCTGGCCGGAAGCTTCTCACAAAGCTGGGGACACGCAGTGAGGAAAGCAGCCAACACCAGCATTGCAGTTCAGCCCCAGCCCGAACAAGCATGCCCAGAAGCATCCAGGCAGAACTCTAAGCCTCTGTTTTGGGGACCAAACTAAGAGATGTTTCTTCTTTCCAGCCTTCCAGAAAGATCAAAGACTAGAGGTCACTCACTCAATGACTTGCCTTTTCCTGGCCAAAAGCTTCTAGCTGATCGTGTAGGGTTGTAACAGGAAAATGGGTGCTTGTTGTCAAACTCCAGCCCGACACAAGCAGAATTGGGGAGAGCCAGTGTGAGGCTTGTGGGATACAGGTGGAATGAGATTGTCTTATGGCTGTGTGTAGGTGAGGAAATGCCAAGGTATGAGTGTGTGATGCAGACAATTCAACATCAGGGAGATGATAACCTGGTACGAGATAATGAGACAGCAAGTCAAGAACTCAGAGCAGACTGTGTGTTTCAGAATGCTAGGCAGGAGTTGGGGCTGAGAGATACTTCCTGGGACGACGCAGTGTAGTCCCAGGGACCTCAGTGACATGGGGAGAGGGGAGTATTAGGAGCCACAAGGCCATTTAGATCACACATATCTACACATACACATGTATACACTCTCACATCCAGATCACCAGTAACAACCCAGATTCCTGGGTTCCCCACTACTAGGTCTAAATGTTTGTGTGCTTCCCAAATTCATATGTTGAAATCCTAACCCCAAGGGGATGGTATTAGGTGATGGGGCCTTTGGGGATGATTAAATAGTGAGGGTGGAGCCCTCTTAAGTGGGATGAGTGCCCTTATAAAAAAAAGATCATAGAGACACCTCATCACTTCAACCATGTGAGGACACAGAAGTCTTTGAGGAAGTGGACTCTCGCCAGACACTGAATCTGCCAGTGCCTTGATCTTGGACTTCCCAGTCTCCAGAACTATGAGAAATAAATGTTTGTTTATAAGCCACCCAGGTGATGGTATTTTGTTACAGCAGATTAAAAAGACTAAGATGCCTACAGAGAAGGCATTGATACAGTACTTCTCAAACAGTGTATCAGACTTCTCAAATGTATATCTGAATCACTCCTGGGTCTGGTTTAAAATACAGACTCTAGACCAGGCTTGGTGGCTCAGCCTGTAATCCCAGCGCTTTGAGAGGCCTAGGTGAGTGGATTGCCTGAGCCCGCGGGTTCAAGACCCGCCCAGGGAACTTGGCAAGACTTCATCTCTACAATAAATCAAAAATTAGCCGGGCATAGTAGTGTGAGCCTGTAGTTCCGGCTACTTGGAAGGCTGTGGCAGAAGGATCACTGGAGCCCAGCAGGTTGAGGCTACGGTGGCCGGGAACATGCCACTGCACTCTAGTCGGGGTGACGAAGTGAGACTCCAACTCAAAAAAAAATAAAGATGTAGACTCTAAAGCAGCAGGTCAGAAGTGGGACCTGAGATTCTACATTTCTGTTTCTTTTTTTTGAGTTGGAGTCTCACTGTTGCCCAGGCTAGAGTGCAGTCGCATGTTCACCGCAGCCTCAACCTGCTGGGCTCAGGCGATCCTTCTGCCTCAGCCTTCCAAGTAGCTGGAACTACAGGTACATGCCCCCAAGACTGGCTAATTTTTTAAAAATTTATTGTAGAGATGCGGTCTTGCCAAGTTGTCCAGTCTGATCTCGAATCCCTGGACTCAGACAATCCTCTTTGCTCGGCCTCTCAAAGTGCTGGGATTCCAGGCTTGAACCACCATGCCCAGATGAGTTTCTACATTTCTAATGAGCTCCCAGCTGGTACTGATACTGCTGGTCCAGGGACCATCCTTGAGGAGCAAGTTCCAATCACTTGAGTGATCTATTTTCATGACCATTCCTCTATGTCCAGGGGCTGTCATAGTATTGCCATGAGTCTAGCTTCTCCAAGACATTTTCTTGTCTATTCTGAGGTCTTGTGTATGGAATGGGACCTCATTGAGCATGGCATGGCAAAAAATGGCAAAAGACAGGGTAGATACACTGAGTCCAAGGTGCCTTGGAATGACAACTTCCATCACTTTGAAATAACCTAAGACACTGTCCTCCAGCTTTAGGCTTGGTCATATATAGATCATGATAGGAGAACCAGGGAACGTCTACCACTTGGATTTTCTCTCTGGAGCTGGTGCCAGTTCATGTACTTCTTCTAAAAGTGTTTGCCCCTCTGGGAAGTCTCCTGGTTGTCCTTCTTGGTATTTTATATCTCTCTTAGGAGCAGCTCAGTCATCAGGAAGTCAGTAGTACTAAATGGACTGAGGATGTAATATGTACAGAACTATAGTTGCTATTGCTATGAAATAGGTTATTCTGGAAGAAGATGCTGGGAGTTGTGCACAGCATGCTGGGATGGTGAAGTGAGGGACCAAATGAGATACTAGAGGAGGTATTGAAGTGCAAGTTCTCTTCAAACCCTCTGTGGCTCTAGCACTTGGTCATTCATTAGTGGTTTGAGTTGATGGCCGGTAGATTTAGATTCCAAGATTCCAGACCAAGAGATAATCTGGGAACCATGGTGGTATTGAAGAGACACTGGATGGTACATGACTGACAATAATTTTGATTTGAATTCTTTTAAATATTTATTTAGAAGTGGGAGTAAAAATGAGTTACTTTTAAACTACTTTTGGCTGCCAAATTATATTTTAAATATGACCGTGTTTTTGTACTTTATAATTGTTGAGAACTATGAAGGGACTGAGATTTTTACCTTCCCTTGCAAGCTAACAAGTTAGCCTGCCACAGTTTCATAGGTACCAGAAGAAGACGTAAGACTCTTGGGTCAGGACTAAGGACTTTATTACTTATGGCACAGCCAACAGTATGATGTTCATATTGGTTTTCCCTTATATCCCCAAGCTCACAGAGAAAATACAGAGGGGTCTAGGTTAATGCTGTTCATACAGTAGATTTGCATCACAGCTGAGGAACTCTGAGTTTAGGGAACCTGAATCTTTTATAATAGGCTACAAGCAAACTTACCTGACCTTTGCCCCACAGAGAGGTATTATTCACTAGACAATAAATAAGCCTGCCTTCTGCTCTAGAGGGAGACACTAAATCTTCCAAGTCTGTTGCTTAAGGTTACAGATGTCCTAGAAATGATAATTCAGAACATAGGTGGTCAGTATCTTTGCTCACAAGATATGCAGAAATGTGGAAAGCTGTCTTCCAATAATAATAGCAGTAGCTACACTCATATAGCACTTAACTATGCATTAAGAACAGTTCTAAATGCTTTAGTGCTCTAGATATATTATCTCACTTAATCCTCACAACAATTCTATGGGGTTATCCCCATTTTACAGGTGAGAAAGTTGAATTTTGTAATGACAGAATTGCAGAGAGCCTATAATTTAGATCAGTGGAGAGTCTAACCTATTAGATCTGGAAAGGGTATAACATTTTATAAGAAGCTCTGCAGTGATTCTGATAGACACCAAAGTTTAAAAACCACTAATTTAGGAGATGAGCATCACTTTTTAAGTTTTCTTAAATACTTAGCAAAAATTGTTACTCCTCTGTATATGTCTACCTAACAAAGCCAAGCATTTTATTTCCTTTTATTTAAAACTCAGAAATTTGAGCTCTTACTAGGTAAGAAAGACTCAAAATAAGAAAAGTAAATAAATAAAAAGAAGTAAAGAAAGAGTGCAGACTTTAAAAAGACTGGCTAATTAAATTGAAAAGTGCAATATGTTTTTAAATTAAAACAATTAAACAAAATGGCCAATGTTTCCAAGTTTACATTGTATCTTCAGTGGAAAAGCATATTTTCTCACAAGATTTTCATAACCATGAATGTTGCAAATCTGCAAAAGATCAGCATTGAAAATGTCAGGAATGATCTTGCTTTTGTTAGGGAGTAACTTACAAGAAAAATTCACGATTCATTCAAAACTGCCCCCACAAAGTTTATTTACTTTTATATATTTTATTTAATTTATTATTTTTATTTATTTATTAATTTAATTTTATTTATTTATTTATTTGAGTTGTGAGTCTCACTCTGTTACTCAGGCTGGAGTGCAGTGGCACGCTCACGGCCACTGTAGCCTCAACCTGCTGGGCTCAGGTAATCCTTCCTCCACCTCAGTCTTCCAAGTAGTTGGAACCACAGGCACGTGCCACCATGACCAGCTAATTTTTTTGTTTTGTTTTTATTGTAGAGATGAGGGCTCACCAAGTTGCCCAGGCAGGTCTCGAACCCCTGTGCTCAGGCAATCCTCTCACCTTGGCCTCCCAAAGTGCTAGGATTATAGGTGTGAGCCACCGTTCCTTCTCTGGTACCTCACCCTACATAACTCTTCATCTCTAACTTTTGTAATGTAAACCAAAAGTAAAATTTTAAGCCAGTCAACTGACTGAACAGATCCCCTCTGAGCCAAAGGAAACCTGAAAAATAAATTTTAGGCCACAACAGAAAAGGAAGTAGGACACGCCTCATTATACCCCCTTCCTTGTGGAGTTTTAGGCACAAATGACTAGCATTAACACTAAAATAGAAAGCATGAGACCTACAAAACAGACTCTGTGGCAATAAGATAACCAAATTCCAACCTGACTTTGAAATAGCATCACATGACAAACAACATGCCCTAAAGAAAATAAAATATTTTACCCCAAAATATGTTGCTTTGACATATTTTGAAATGACCCTGCAAAGCCATCTTTGGGGGAATTTGCATCTGTAGAGAATCTCTTTCCCTAGGAAGAGTCTGACACCTTTCAAGACATTTACTACCTTTTGTCTCTGAATTCTGCTACGTATTTCATTTTATTTTATTTTTTAACTTTTAATTTTTTTATTTTAAAGATGTGGGGTGCAATTCAGGGTTAAGTATATCAATGTTCATTATGCAGGTACCCTTGTTGATGAGGTGTACCCTCTTTCCCCAGGCAGACTCCCACTACTGCCAATCCTGCCTCCCTGCCACCCTTGCCCCTCGGTTTCCCTCTACAGCCAATCCTTTTCTTTTTTTATTTTTATTTTTTGAGTTGGAGTCTCACTCCGTCACCCAGACTGGAGTGCAGTGGCACGCTCCCGGCCACCGCAGCCTCGACCTGCTGGGCTCCGGCAATCCTTCCGCCTCAGCCTTCCAAGTAGCTGGAACTACAGGTGCGCACTAACACTCCCAGCTAATTTTTGATTTATTGTAGAGATGAGGTCTCGCCAAGTTGCCTGGTGCGGTTTCAAACCCGCGAGCTCAGGCAATCCACTCACCTCGGCCTCCCAAAGCGCTGGCCCGACCTCAATCCTTTTCTTATAGTATTACGATAGTTGTTCAAGGTTCGGTTATGAATGAGATCATGTGACACTCAGTTCTTTTTTTCTGGGAAAGATCACTCAGTATTTTAGACTCTAAGTCCATCCAGGTTGCTGTGAAGTTCATGATTTTGTTCTTCTTTACGACCACATAATATTCCATCATGTACCACTTTTTTTTATCCAGTCCTCTTTTGATGGGCAACACGGTTGGTTCCATGTTCTTGCTATTGAGAACAATGCTGCAATAAACATATGTGTGCAGGTATCTTTTTTTATAGAGTAATTTGAGTTCTTCCAGGTATACTCCCAGTAGGGAGATTGCGGGGTCCTAAGGAAGGTCGATTTTTTAGATCTTTTAGGAATCGCCACACTGTTTTCCACAGAGGCTGTACTAGTTTACACTCCCACCAACAGTGTAGAAGTGTTCCCTTTTTGCCACATCCTCTCCAGCATCTGTTATTTTTTGAATTATTGATGATGGCCATCCTGACTGGAGTTAGGTGGTATCTCAGTGTAGTTTTAGTTTGCATTTCTTTGATGACTAGTGAGGCTAAGCATTTTTTCATGTATCTGCTGACTATGTCTTCTTTTGTAAAGTGTCTGTTCATATCTTTTGTCCACTTTGTAATGGGACTGTTTGTTTTTCTTTTCAGCACGTTTAAGTTCCTTATAGATACTAGATGTTAGGCCTTTGTCAGATATACAGTTGGCAAATATATTTTCCCAGTCTGTGGACTGTCTCCCGTTCTCTTGATGGTTCCTTTAGCTTTGCAGAAGCTTGTCAGTTTGATGAGGTCCCACTTGTCCATCTTATTTCATGGCATAGGCACTTGGGGTTTTGATCAGGAATCGGTTGCCAGTTCCAATTTCCATAAGGGTGTCTTCTGCATCTTCTAAGGTTATAGTTTGAGGTTTTCCGTTTAGGTCTTTGATCCATTTAGAGTTGATTTTTGTGTATGGGGATAGGTGGAGGTGATGTTTTAATCTTCTGCATGTGGTCAGCCAGTTTTCCCAGCACTATTTACTGAATAGGTTCTCCTCTCCCCAGTTGTTGGTGGTGGAGGCTTTGTTGAAGACGAGTTGATTGAGAAATTGAGGTTTTGCTTCCAGAATCTCTATCCTGTTCTATTGGTCTATATGCCTGTTCTTGTACCAGGCTGTTTTGATTATTGTAGCTTTATAGTAGAGTTTAAAGTCTGGAAGTGTGATGCCTCCTGCTTTGTTTATTTTGCAAAGGATTGCTTTGACTATTCATGGTCTTTTATGTTTCCATATGAATTTCTGCGTTTTTGTTTCCAGGTCTGAGAAGAAAGATGTTGGTAATTTAATGGGTATTGCATTAAATCTGTAGATTGCCTTGGGTAGGATGGACATCTTAACAACGTTAATTCTTCTAATCCGTGAGCATGGAATACTTTTCCATTTGTTTGTGTCTTCTTGGATTTCTTTGAGCAGTGTTTTGTAGTTTTCATTGTAAGGGTTTTTTACTTCTATGGTTAGGGAGATGCCAAGGTATTTCAATATTTTTGTGGCTATTGTGAATGGGATTGTGCTTTTTATTTGGGATTCTGCCTGTTTATTTTTATTTTCTTATTTTTTCTTATTTTTATTTCTTTGAGTTGGAGTCTCACTCCATTGCCCAGACTGGAGTGCAGTGGCATGCTCCCGGCCACTGCAGCCTCGACCTGCTGGGCTCCGGCGATCCTTCCACCTCAGTCTTCCAAGTAGCTGGAACCACAGGCATGCGCTACCACACCCGGCAAATTTTTGATTTATTGTAGAGATGAGGTCTCGCCAAGTTGCCTAGGCGGGTCTCGAACCCGCAGGCAATCCACTTACCTCGGCCTTCCAAAGCGCTGGGATTATAGACTGAGCCACCAAGCCCGGCCTCTGTCTGTTTATTGTTGGTGTATAGGTATATGATCATCTTTTGTACTTTAATTTTATACCTGAGACTTTTCCAAAGTCATTTATCAGTGCTAGGAGGTTTTTGACAGATTCACTTGGGTTTTCCAGGTACAGGATCATGTCATCTGCAAAGAGGGATAACTTAACTTCCTCTTTTTCTATTTGGATGCCCTTGATTTCCTTCTCTTGTCTGCTTTAGTCAGGACTTCCAACACTATGTTGAACAGCAGAGGTGAGAGTGGGCAGCCTTGTCTTGTTCTGGTTTTCAGGGAAATGGTTTCAATTTCTGTCTCTGTTTGTTGGCTGTGGGTTTACTGTAGATGGCTCTTACTATTTTGAGGTATGTTCCATCTATGCCTAGGTGTTCCAGTGTTTTTATCAAGAAGGGATGCTGGATTTTATCAAAAGCTTTTTCTAAGTCTAATGATATAATCATGTGGTTCTTGTCTTTACATCTGTTGATGCATTTAATTATGTTTATGGTCTTGCAGATGTTGAACCAGTCCTGCATCCTGGGAATGAAACCTACTTGGTCATGGTGGATGATTTTTGAGATGTGTTGTGGGATCTGGTTAGCTAGAATCTTGTTGAGAATTTTTGCATCTATGTTCATCAAGGATATTGGCCTGTAGTTTTCTTTCTTTGTTGGATCTTTACCTGGTTTGGGTATCTATGCGATGTTAGCTTCATAAAATGATTTGGAGAGTTTCATCTTTCTCAACTGCCTGGAATACTTTCAGTAGGATTGGTATCAGCTCCTCCTTGTATGTTTTGTAGAATTCTGCTGGAATTCATCTGGTCCAGGACTTTTTTTTTGTAGGTAGTTTTCTTATGACATAGTCAGTTTCCTGGGTTGTTATTGGTCTATTTAGGGTCTCGATTTCTTCTTGTTTCAACCTGGGGAGGTTATGTGATGTCAGAAAATTCTCCATTTCCTTTAGGTTTTCAAGTGTTTTTTCCATACACGTGTACATAGTAGTCTCTGATAATCTTTTGTATTTCTTCAGAGTCAGTTGTGATTTGATCTTTTGCATTTCTGATTGTGTTTATTTGGTTTTTCTTGGTCAGTCTAGCTAGGAGTCCATCAATCTTGTTTATCTTTTCAAAGAACCAGCTTTTTGTTTCATTGACTTTTTTTCTATTAGATTTTTTTCTTCTATGTTCTTTATTTGGGATTTTATTTTGGCGATCTGGATTCTTCTGCTAAAGTTAGGGTTTTGGTGGTCTTGTTTTTCCAGTTCCCTTAGGTGATTTGTTAGTATTGATAATTATTTTTATTCCACTGTGGTGTGAAAAGGTGCATGGCAGTATTTCAATCTTATGAAATTTGTGTATGCTTGATTTATGCCCAAGGATATGGTTGATCTTGGAGTAAGTTCCATGTAGTGATGAGTAGAATGTATATTTTCTTCACGTGTGTTTGTAGAGCTATGAAGTCCCCTCTCAGTACCACTTTTCATGGCATCCCAGAGGTTTTGATGAAATGCTTCTTCATTCTCATTTGCTTCCAGGAATCTTTTAATTTTTGTTTTGATTTCCGTGTTGTTCAGCATCATGCCGTTTAGTGTCCATGTCTTTGCAGGTTTTGGAGAAACTTTGTTGGTGTTGATAGTTATTTTTATTCCACTGTGGTGTGAGAAAGTGCATGGCAGTATTTTGATCTTATGAGGTTTGTTTATGCTTGATTTATGGCCAAGGATATGGTTGATCTTGGAGTACGCTCTATGTGGTGATGAGTAGAATGTATATTCTGTGGTTGTTGGGTGGAGTGTTTCGTATGTATCTATTAAGTCCATTTGGTCAAGTGTCAAGTTGAGTTTCTGAATCCCCTTGTTGGGTTTTTGCCTCGATGATCTATCTAGGGTTGTTAGTGGGGTATTTGAGACCCCAGCTATGATAGTATTAGAGTCATTACCTATTTTTTAGTTTACCTAGAAGCTACTTTATAAAAGTTGGTGCTCCTAAAAGTTGGATGCATATTTGTTTAAGATGGGTATTTTTTGTTGATGGATTGAAACTTTTATCATCATGTAGTGACCCTCCATATCTTTTTAAATTTTTGATGGCTTAAAGGATATTTTGTCTGATATTAAGATCACAACTCTTGCTTTCTTTTGTGTTCTGTTTGCCTGAAATTTGTTTTCCTTCCTCTTACTTTGAGTCTGTGAGTGTCCATTCTGGTGAGATGAGTCTCCTGGAGACAGTATATTGTTGCCTCATGTTTTTTTAATTTGCCATTCTATGTCTTTTCAGTGGTGCAGTTAGTCTGTTCACATTCAGACTAATTATTGAGATGTGAGAGCTTATCCCTGTTATGAGGTTTTTGAAGAGCTTGTTGTTGTTGTTTGTTAGTTTATTTGTTTGTTGGTCTTCTTTTGATATGGGGGTTGATATATGTGTGTGTTTTCAATCTTTTCCCTGCATTCTTGGGAAGAGCATGGTCATTCTTTATTTTCTTTCTTCTGTGTTTAATACTTTCTTAAGCATTTCTTATGGAGGCAGCATAAGCTCTTAGGGATTGAATGTCTGGGAAGGATTTTAATTCTCCATTGCTGATGAAGTTTGGCCTAGCTGGGTAGGAAATTCTTGGTTGGAATTGTTTAATCTTTGAGAACTTTGAAGATTGGACTCCAGTGTCTTCTAGCATGTAGAAGCTCTCACTCAGCTAGCTGGGGAGAGCTAGGATACTACCCCCACCTACCCTTCCTTGTAGGAGATGCATGTGCTCCAAGGATATCAATGAAGGTAAATAGTCGTCTGACTTCTTTATCCAGTCAACATTTTGATAGCTTTTATTTTGAGTGTGAATAATTTTACCTTAAAATCCTTTCATGTGTACAGGCATGGTGGATCATGCCTGTAATCACAGCACTTTGGGAGGCAGAGGCAAGAGGATTGCCTGAGCCCATAGGTTTGAGATCAGCCTGGGCAACTTGGTGAGACCTTATCTCTACAATATATAAAATAAATTAGCTGGGCATGGTGGTGTGCACCTATAGTTACAGTTACTTGGAAGACTGATGCAGAAGGATCACCTGAGCCTAGCAAGTCAAGGCTGCAGTGGCCATGAGCATGCCACTGCACTCCAGCCTGGGCAACAGAGTGAGACCTTGACTCAAAAATTTAAAAAAATCCTTTTATGTGAATTATCATCTTTTTTTTAACTTAAAAACAATAATCTACATGAACAGAGAAGACATTGAAGTGACCCAGTATCTTTGGGAGTATAGTAGTAATTGTGAAAGAGAACACAGAGACCTTTACTTAAAATTCTCAATATGCTTATAATTTCCGGTTCTTAAGTCCAATTGCTAAAGTTTTTTTTTTTTTTCAGTCAGAGTCTCACTCTGTTGCCGAGGTTGGAGTGCTGTGGCACGCTCATGGCCACCACAGCCTTGATCTGCTGGGTTCAGGCAATCCTTCCACCTCAGCCTTCCAAGTAGCTGGAACTACAGGCATGCGCCACCATGCTTGTCTAATTTTTCTTGATTTATTGTAGAGACAAGGTCTCACCAAGTTACACAGTCACTTTCCCAAGAATGAACCAGTAACCTTTGTATTGTCATGTGCCCCCACCCTTCTCCCTCCCTCTGTCCCTAGTTGTGCCCAGTGACTGCCACTCCCTCTATTGGGGTAATGTGACTATTTTTCAGGGTTCACTTCCAAGTGAGAATATGCAGTATTCTGTTCTTTGCTTCTGTGATAGTTCACTTAGTATGATGGTCTCTAGCTCCATTCAATTTGCTGCAATGTGCATAATTTTTTTTGTTGTTCTTCTTCTTTATGGTTAAGTAATACTCCACTGTGTGTACATACCACATTTTATTTATCCAGTCCACTTTTGATAGACAGTAGCATTGATTCCATGTTTTTGCTATCATGAATAGTGCTGGAATAAACATGCATGTGCAGATGTCTTTTTTATAGAATGATTTATGTTCTTCTGGGTATATTCCTAAGACAGGAATTGCTGGATTGTATGGAAAATCAGTTTTTAGTTCTTTTAAGAATCACCACACTGCTTTCCATAGAGGCTGAACTAACTTGCACTCCCACCAACAGTATAGAAGCATTCCCTGCCAGCATTTGTTGCTTTTTGACTATAATTATACATATATAATCGACTATTCACACACACAACAATTAAATAAACCCATGTATTAATAGTTTCATTCAGAATGAAATGTCAGTTTGCATTCTTAGTTTTCTTTTCATATACTTTTTTTCTTTAGTTGGAGTCTCACCCTGTGGCCCAGGCTGGAGTGCAGTGGCACACTCACGGCCAACCCAGCATCGAACTGCTGGGCTCTGGCAATCCCTCTGCCTCAGCCTTCCAAGTAGCTGGGCTTGGTGTGTGCAACTATGCCCAGCTAATTTTTTTTAATTATTATTGTAGAGACGAGGTCTCACCAAGTTGCCAGGACTGGTCTTGAACTCACGGGCTCAGGCAATCCACTTGCCTCAGCCTCCCAAAGTGCTGGGATTACAGGTTGAGCCACCAAGCCTGGCATCATATACTTTTTTTTAATCAGAAAAAAAAATTTGGAAGAAAATTTTTCCTGGAAAGAAAGAGAGAGCATTGTGCAGCAGCAAGACCATTGGCCACAAGATCAGTTCAGTTCTTCCATTTAGAAGCCACCTGACCTTGGGCCTGTCACTCAGGTTTGCTGAACCAGTTTCCTGACCACTAGTCTTGCTTATTCCATAGGAGCTTTAGTTTCTTTGCTAGTAAAATCAGTGTGATATGTGATAATAAAACCCACATCAAGAATTAATGCAAGAACCAAATGAGTTAAATATGGAAATATGCATGATAAATTGTGAAGTGTCATACTCAGTTTCTGGCACATTGTTGGTATTTTACTGGCAAATAAAAAATAAATGCTTGTCCATGGATGCCTCAATAATACAAAATATTTAAGGAACAAACTCAAAATCTAGAATCTAGGTGAACATTTAAAAAAGTATTTTATTCTTAAAATGTTTGGTTTTGTGGTTTGACATGGTGACTCAGGCCTATAATCTTAGCACCTTGGGAGGCTGAGGCAGAAGGATTTTAAGACCAGGAGTTTAAGACCAGCCTAGGCAACATAACAAGACCTCTTCTCTACAAAAAAAAAAAAAATCAAAAAAGAATAAAAGAGAAGTTGGTGACAAAAATGTTAGGTTAAAATATTGTTTAAAAACTTTAGCATCTGTCGGGAGATGAGCCTATAATCTCCAGGTGTGGGGGCATGAACCTATAGTCTCAGTTACTCAGGAGGCTGAGGCAGAAAAATCGCCTGAGCCTAGGAAGTCGAGGCTGCAGTGAGCCATGATCTTGCCACTGCATTCTAGCCAGAATGAAACCCTGACTCAAAAAAAGTATGATTTTGTAAGTAAAAAGGAATTTTAGGGGTCAGCTTTGAATTCAAAGGGGAATAACTATTACAGCAGATAAGCAATTTGTATAAAAATAATAATCCATTGCATATACCATAAAGTGCTTTTTGATTTATTAATGATAACCATCCTTACTGGAGTTAGGTAGTATCTCATTGCAGTTTTGATTTGCAATTCTCTGATGATTAGTGAGGCTGAGCATTTTTTCATGTGTCTGTTGGCTGCTTGTGTGTTTTTTCCTTTCACTTCATTTGAGTTCCTTGTAGATTCCAGATGTTAAGCCTTTATCAGATGCATAATTTGCAAATATTTTTTCCAGTTCTGTGAGTTGCCTCTTTTCTCCCTTGATAGTTTCTTTTGTTGTGCAAAAGTTTTTCAGTTTGATGAGCTTGTCTATATTCAAATGCTAAAGTTTTTAAACAATATTTTAACCTAACATTTTTATCACCAACTTCTCTTTTAAAGTGTTGCTTATGTCACTTGGGTACTGACTTTCCTGGGTTTGACAGATTAAGTATTCTACAGGATGACTTGTATGCTGTTTTTGAAGCCTGATTTTCATGAATTCAAGTAACTGAGTTATTTTATGCTTGTCCTATTTACTGAAGTAAATATTTACCTGGCACAAAATGTACCAAAACCTAGAGCAGTAGTCTTATGTAAATGCTCATGAGCTTGTCTCGTTAATGTAATTGTTGATCCACTTATAATTTGTGCAATACTGTATGTATGAAGAGATTGAGTTATCAATAAAAAAGAAGGCCTTTCAAAAAAATGTACTTTCCTGAGGGGAAGGAGATGGATAAAAAGAAAATAATTAGAAATAAAATTAATAAACAGAAACAAAAAGACATTTTTCTCCGTAACAACCTCATTTTTGGGAGGACAGTATTTTTATTAAAATTTTACATGTTTGAAACAAAAATTGGCCAGGCACAGTGGTTCAAGCCTGTAATCCCAGCACTTTGAGAGGCTGAAGTGAGAGGACTGCCTGAGCTCAGGGTTGACTTGGTGAGACCTCGTCTCTACAATAAATCAAAAAATTAGCCGGGTGGTAGCGCACACTTGTAGTTCCAGCTACTTGGAAGGATGAGGCAGAAGGATCGCCTGAGTCCAGCAGGTGGAGGCTGCGGTGGTTGTGAGTGTGCCACTGTACTCCAACCTGGACGACGGAGTGAGACTCCAACTCAAAAAAAAAAAGAAATTTTTTTGCAAAAGCTTTAGAAAAGCCACTCCTTTGGAAGATTTATTATCAGTCCACTGTAAAGGTTGAGTTTTAAATTTAAATATAAATTTATTTTATTTTATTTTTTTGAGTCGGAGTCTCACTCCGCCCAGGCTGGAGTGCAGTGGCACACAGGCTCACGGCCACCCCAGCATCGACCTGCTAGGCTCCAGTGATCCTTTCACCTCAGCCTTCCAAGTGGCTGGAACTACAGATGCATGCTACCATGACTGACTACTTTGTATTTTATTGTAGAGGTGAGGGCTCGCCAATTTGCCCGGGCTGGTCTCGAACCCAAGGGCTTAGGCAACACTCGCCTCAGCCTCCCAAAGTGCTGGGATTACAGGCTGAGCCACCAAGCCTGGCCTAAATTTTTTATATAATAAAATATAGAGATAAAAAGTTTTAAATTTTGATATAATTTCGAACATTCAGACAAGTTGCTATAATAGTACAAAAAATTTCCATATACTTTTTAACTTAGTTTTGTCAATGATTAAAACTTTCCCCATTTGCTTATCATTTGTGCTCTCTCTCTTTATGTGTGTATATTTTACACATTTTTTCCTGAATCATTTAAGAACAAGTTGCATTTATCATACCCTGAATACTTTAGTGTGTATTTCCCAAGGACACAGAAATTCTCTCTGATAACCACTGAAGAATTAGCAAAATCAGGATGTTTAATATAGATACTGTGCTATTTTTTAACCCAAGGGACAGCAAACCTTTCTGTAAAGGATCAGATGGTAAATATTTTTGGCTTTGCCAAACATTCTCTATCTCCCCTATTCATTTCTGCCTTTGTTGTGCTATTAGCAGATATAGATAAATGTATAAATAAATGAGCATGACTGTTTCAATAAAATGTTATTTGTTTGTGAAATTTAAATTTAATACAATTTTCATGTGTCATCAAATATTCTTCTTTTGATATTTTCAAACATTAAAAATGTAAAAATCACATAAACTAAAACAATCATCAGAATCAGAAGGCAGTCTATGGAATGGGAGAAAATACTGCAAATCATATATCTAGTAAGGAGTTAATATTCAGAATATATAAAGAACTACAGTCAACACCAACAACAAGAATAATCTAATTTTTAAAATGGACAAAAGATGGGCATGATGGCTTGCACTTGTAATCCCAGCCCTGGGGGAGGCCAAGGCAGGAAGATTGCTTGAGCCCAGGAGTTTGAGACCAAACTGAGCAACAAAATGAAACCTGGTCTCTACAAAAAGTAGAAAAATAAGCCAGGTGTCATGGTGTGCACCTGCAGTCCCAGCTACTCAGAGGGTTGATGAAGAAAGATTACTTGAGCCCAGAAGGTTGGGGCTATGGGTATACTGTGATTGTGCACTCCAGCCTGGGTGACAGAATAAAACCTTGTCACAAACATACGAAAAACTGGGCAGGCCAGGCTCGGTGGCTCAGCCTGTAATCCTGCACTTTGGGAGGTTGAGTTGAGTGGATTGCCTGAGCCCGCGGGTTCGAGACCCACCTGGGCAACTTGGCGAGACCTCATCTCTACAATAAATCAAAAATTAGCCGGGCATGGTAGTGCGCGCCTGTAGTTCCAACTACTTGGAAGGCTGAGGTGGAAGGATCGCCGGAGCCCAGCAGGTCGAGGCTGCAGTGGCCGGGAGCGGCCACTGCACTCCAGTCTGGGCTACAGAGTGAGACTCCAACTCAAAACAAAAACAAAAACAAAACTAGGCAAAAGACTTGAATAGATAGTTCTCCAAAGATAATATACAAATGGCATACAAGATACTCAACATCACTATCACTATAGAAATGAAAACCAAAACTACGAGATATCACCTTGCACCCATTAGGATGGCACTATCAGCAAATGAGTGCTGGCAAGGATGTGGAGAAACTGGAACTCTTGTGCACTGTTGGAAGAAATGGAAAATGGTGCGACTGCCATGGAAAAACAGTATGGAAGTTACTTAAAAAGTTAAAACTAGAACTGCCATATGATCCAGCAAGCCCACTTTTGGATATATATCCAAAAGAATTGAAGGCAGGATCTCAAGAGATATTTACGCACCCACATTCATGGCAGCATTAGTCACAATAGCCATTTGGTAGAAGCAATCCAAATGGTCATAGACAAATAAATGGATAAAGAAAAATGTGGTATATACACACAAGGGAATATTATTCAGCCTTTCAAAAAGGGAAATACTGCCAAATGCTACAACATGGATGAACCTTGAGGACATTATGCTAAGCAAAATAAAATAGTCACAGTCGGACAAATACTGCATGATTCCAGTATTTGTGCCAATTATGTTCTTTGTAGTTCCCTTCTACCACCAGCGAATTCAGGTTCCTCTAGTTTTCACGTCTCTTCAGTCTAGCTGTCTCCTTCAATCTAGCTGTCTAATTCAAGTTCATCTAGTTGTCATGTTTCTAATACATCCTTGGTCTTTCTTGGACTTTCTTTGACTTCCATCATCTTTATATCTTTGAAGATTATTTTGTAGAAGGTCCCTCAATTTGAGTTTGTCTGCTGTTTCCTAATTAAGTCCAGGTTACCCACTTCTGCTGAGTCACCATAGAATTGATGATATGTCCTTCTCAAGGCATAATATAAGAAAATGCAAGATAGTATCTGTTTCATTACTGGTGATGCTGGCTTTGACCACTTGTCTGCTAGGTTTTTCCACTGTAGAGTCACCTTTTACCTCTTTAATAAATAATCTGTGAATAGGTACATTTGGGACATATAAACACCAGGTTCTTCATTAAACTTTAAACTTTCACCTATGTATTTTAGCTTTCATGATTCTTGCCTGAATCAATTATTAATAAATGGTTTCAGGGCCAGGTGTAGTGAGTGACTCACGCCTGTAATACCAGCACTTTGGGAGGTGGAGGCTAGAGGATTGCCTGAGCCCAGGGGTTTGAGATCAGCCTGCAACTTGGCAAAACCTCATCTCTATGAAATAAATAAGTCATCAATAAATCAAAAAATTAGCCAGGCATGGTGGAGCTTGCCTGTGGTTCCAGCTACTTGGAAGACTGAGGTGGAAGGATCACCTGAGCCCAGCAGGCTGAGGCTGCGGTGGCCACGAGCATGCCACTGCACTTCAGCCTGGCAACAGAGTGAGGCTCCCACTCAAAAAAAGAGAAAAAATGGTTTCAAAATGGTGACATTGTAATTCCAACATTCCATGTACATTTTTAGATTGACATTCTAGTATAAGAAAGATATTTTTCTTAACTCTGTGTTTATGAACCTATGGTATCTTATTTTATGAATGATAAAATATGATAATTAAATAATACATTAATTGTTATTGCTAACTTTATCAGTGCTAATATGTTAATTTTATTATATGTTTTTATTTCTTTTTTGTTTGCTTTGGTTTTAAATTGTCTTAAGTTTGGCCTCCTTTAAAGTCTCTTGACATGTCCCTCACTCTTTTTGTCCCATCATATTTTGCACACTTTCTTACTGGTACAAAAAGATGTTTCAGGTTCTTCTTGTACATTCTTTGCCCCATCCCAGCCATCAAGGGGCAGAAGGAAGCCCTGCCATGGAATTACATCAGACACTAGCCAAGTGAAGACAGAAGAGTGGGAGAAGAGACTAGAAGGGGAACCCAGGATGAGAGAATGACTGTCTTTCTAAGGCATGAGGCATGTTTGCATGTCAGAAATCAAGTCACTGATAGCAGTTTACGGAAATCCCATAAGTAACCTTCCCTAAGGTGGTTCTTATCTACAAGAGGAGTCACCTCAAGTGTCCCAGGAGGTGATGCTCACCTACCATTCACCAGGAGATAGAATGGAACAGGGAAACATGTAGGGCCTTGGAGTAAACTAACTCATTCAAATGTCAACCCTGCTACTGACTAGCAATGTGATTTTGCCTAAGTAGTTTTACCTCTCAGAAGTTCAGTTTCCCGAGACTCCAAGGAGATAATAATAATGTGTGCTTCCTTGAATCATCATGAGGACTAGAAATACAAGATACTAAAGGCTACTCTAATGTGGGCTCACAGTTGGTCCTGTACCAGCCACATCTCATATGTGCTGTGGGAACAGGTATAATCAGTCTGTCTCCAAATGTAGCATCCCATGTGTATGAAGCGATTCTTGCAATTGTGAGAATAATATTGCTATTCATTTTTATAAAAGTTCTGCAAGCATTATCTAATCACACCAATTAAATGAAGGGTTGAGAGAGGAAAGTGGTGGGGAGGGGGCGCGTCTATTTTTTTTTTTTTCTTTTTTTTCTTGAGTTGGAGTCTCACTCTGTCGCCCAGGCTAGAGTGCGGTGGCCGCTCCCGGCCACCGCAGCCTCGACCTGCTGGGCTCTGGCTATCCTTCCGCCTCAGCCTTCCAAGTAGCCGGAATTACAGGCACGCGCTACCACACCGGGCTGAATTTTTGATTTATTGTAGAGATGAGGTCTTGCTGCCCAGGCGGGTCTCGAACCCACGGGCTCAGGCATTCCACTCACCTCAGCCTCCCAAAGGCGCGGGATTACAGGCTGAGCCACCGAGCCGGCTGCAAGTCTATTTTTTAAGTACATGGTCACAGAAAAAAATCTGGAAAAAATTTCCACCAAAGAAATAGCAATGATTTTTGCTTTTTACATGAAATACACATCTGTATTGTCTGAATTATGTGATGAGAAGCAGTCTTTTATTACTTGTGTGATTTTATTGTTTTAAGTAAATTATTCCCTCAGGTAAACAGATCTGAGCTCATTGAACCTAAGATCAGAGGACTGAATTGAATCGGGTTTCGTCTCAACAAAGCAAAGCAAATTTTTTTCCTTAATCTTTTATTCCATATTCTAACTCTCTACATGTGGTTATGTAACAGCCATGACTTAGCCTAATCACCATGACTCGGCTAACTTCAGTCATTAAGACTGACTGAGTCATGATGATTGGCAAAGAGCGTTTGTTTTAACTGGTGTGGCCAAATCTTATCTGTACCTTCAGTTTAATGCCAAGTAAGTATTTGAGGCATCCTGTGTTTCTGGCACTTTATTTCTGTAATTCTTACTTACTTTGTAAAGACTTTTTTTTTTTTTTGAGTTGGAGTCTCATTCTGTCGCCCAGACTGGAGTGCAGTGGTATGCTTCTGGCCACCGCAGCCTCGACCTGCTGGGCTCCAGTGATACTTCCGACTCAGCCTTCCAAGTAGCTGGAACTACAGGCGTGCGCTACCACACCTGGCTAATTTTTGATTTAACGTAGAGACGAGGTCTCACCAAGTTGCCCGGGTGGGTCTCGAACCCAGGCAATCCACTCGCATCACCTACCAAAGTGCTGGGATTATAGGCTGAACCACCGAACCCGGCTGTAAAGACTTTTTACACCTGCAATTTTATTACTCTTTCAATATCCAAAAGAAACAGAATGAGATATGTAACCCAATACAACTTCTATAAATTAAAAATAGATGCCCACAGTGGACATTATGAAGAACATGTAAAAAACAAAAAATACAAACACACACACACACATTAAACACAGTACAATAGTTACCTATAGTAGGAAGAGTAGAAAATGACAGAGAGAGATTTAACAGAAAAGTGAAGATCATGTACTATAAACTCTATGAGTATAAAGAACTCAACCCTCTGCCCTTGAGGTTCAGAATCAAATATGAAAATGAAGAAAAGTATCCTTATGCAGCATTGTATTTTTAGGACCCGTCCAAGCTGGGATCTCACTCTGTTTCCCAGGCTGGATTACAGGGACACGATCAGGGGTTACCACAGCTTCAAAGTCTTGGGCTAAGGTGGTGCTTCTGCCTCAGCCTCCTGAGTAACCAGAACAATAGGCACACACCACCATGCCTAGCTAATTTTTTTATTTTTGTAGAGACGAGGTCTCACTATGTTGCCTAGGCTGGCCAAGTTGCTTTATGTACCTCAAACCCAGTGTTTCTGACTGCTGCATGGTACCTCACAGTGTGTATCCATCACACTTTATCATCCACCCTGTTATGGGCTGAATTGTGGCTTCCCAAAATTCACATATTAAAGTCCCAACTCCCAGTACCTCAGAATATGACTATATTGGGAAATTGGGCCTTCAAAGGGGTAATTTGGATTAAACGAGGTCTTATTAGTAGGCCCTAATCCATGTGTCAGTATTTGAAGATAGGGCCTTCAAAGAAGTGATTTATGTTAAACTGAGGCTGCTAGTGGTGCTCTAATCCAATCTGACTGGTATCCTTAGAAGGAGAAAAGAGAAAGACACACTAGGAATGTGCACATACAGAGAAAAGGCCATGTGAGAATATAACAAGAGGGCAGTCATCATGAAGTGATGTCCTCAGGAGGAACCAAACTTACTGTCACTTTGATCTTGGATTTCCCAGCCTCCAGAACTGTAAGAAAATACATTTCTGTTGTTTAAACCACCCAGACTGTGGTATTTTGTTATGGCAGCCCTAGCAAACTAATATACATGTTGCACATACGACTTAGTTGATGCCAAAATTGCATGGGCAGTGAAAGAATTCACCAAGACAGTTGTGAATTAAGAAAGATAGGTTTATTAAAGGGAAGATATAAAGATACACTGTAAGAGAGAAGGGGGCAGAACAGCAGCAAAGGCAGACTGTCTGCTGTCTGCAAAGAGGTAGACGCTTTGGGGGAGTTATATAAGGCTGCGGGAGGTGGGGTTATGTACCAGAATTGCTGTGTTAAGGGGGTTATTTGTGGGAATTTTGCTCAAAAGAACTGACTGTGGTTACCAGTGTGCCAGAGTTGTTTAATAATGGTTAGTATGGCCGGGCACGGTGGCTCTCACCTGTAATCCCAGCACTTTGGGAGGCTGAGGCAAGAGGATTGCCTGAGCCCAGGGGTTCCAGACCAGCTTGGGCAACATGGTGAGACCTTGTCTTTACAATAAAAAAAAAAATTAGCTGGGTATGGTGGCGCACACCTGTATTTCCTGCTGCTTGGAAGGTTGAGGCAGAAGGATCCCCTGAGCACAGCAAGTCAAGGCTGTGGTGGCCATGAGCATGCCACTGCATTCCAGCCTGGACAAGAGAGTGAGTCTCTTACTCAAAAATAATAATAATAGAAAAAATAATAGTAATAATTGTTAGTTGTTTGTTGTAGTCTAAACAATGTGTTCCTTTAATATTGTTATGAAGTTTGTGTGTTCTACCCTGAGGCTTTTTTTTTTTTTCAGTTGGAGTCTCACTCTGTCACCCAGACTAGAGTGCTGTGGCATGCTCATGGCCATCACAGCCTCAACCTGCTGGACTCAGGTGATCCTTCCGCCTCAGTCTTCCAAGTAGCTGTAACTACAGGCATATGCCACCATGCCTGGCTAATTTTTTGATTTATTGTAGGGATGAGATCTCGCCAAATTCCCAGGCTGATCTCGAACCTGTGGGCCCAGGCAATCCTCTCACCTTGGCCTCCCAAAGTGCTGGGATTATAGGCGTGAGCCACTGTGCCTAGCCCATCCTGGGGCTTTCGTAATGTTTGTAGATTTTATTTGAAGGGCCCTTCCTTGAAATATTTACCCAATTTTGGGCCTCGTGTATCTCCACAATACACTCTCAGAGACACCAAGATTTCTTTCAACTCTTTTGATGAAAAGCTTTTGAAGTCAACAGACAACCTTTTCTGTGAAACTGACAATACTGTACAGCTAACATCTGACACTTATGCATTATCATATGGAAAAAAAACCTGAGAATTCTGCTGGAGTTTTAAATCTTTTGCTCAGTGCCTTGTTAATTGAACACCTGGCAAGGAGAAACGAGAACTCCTATTCTTGATGACACATGACTTATGTAGGTAAACCAGGTGTAGTTCACCAGCCTTAATTTGCCACAGATTGGTTTAGAGACAGTCCAGTCAGTGAGAGGTAGATGATTGTTGCCAGGAGTTCTGTGAGATGGGTAGTCTTCTCCCTTTTCTCTTTTGTTTTAGGGCAGTAGGTGTTCTGTCACGGTGAGGATTATGGTGTCACCCTAAGAAGATTTAGGATTACGCTGATGCCGTGTGTAAGGATGAAATCTTGAAATCTTGATTCAGACCAATCCTGAAGCCAAGCTTTCTTTTCTAGTCACATGAGCCAGGACATGTTTTTAAAGCCAGTATGAGTCTTCTGTTACTTGAAGGAAAAAAGCATTCTATATGATACAGGTAGGTCCAAGGCTACAATGTGAATAAAGTTGGATCTCAGCCCTTGGGAGCGGGAGGAGGGGATGAATAATAAACTCATTGACGTTCATCAGATTGGCAAAAAGTAAACACAATGATAATATCAGTGCTGATCTGATGTGGGCTTTTAAGTAACAGGAAATTTCATACGTTTCTGGTAGGAATGTAAATGGCTACTTTATTTTTGGAAAGCAATCTGGCAATATATTAGATTTAACCTTATGAGATTGCTTTCTTTAGGGCAAAGTGGTTGAATATCAACAGTTTCATTTGATTCAGCCTAATACATTAAAAAACACATATTCTTTGACCCAACTATCTTATTTTGGGAACCTAGCCTATAGAAATAAAAGTGTTACAATGTAAAGCTTTTCATGCAAGGATATTCAATGCAGCATTGTTGATAGTGACAAAGCAAAACAAAACTAAAAACAACCTCAATACTGGGAAATAAATAATTATACACCCAAATTAGTCAACAAGTATTTAACAATGTGTTACATATCTATCTGTTTACTTGGAGAAATGTCCATGATGTTAAATCAGAAAAAAGGAGTAATGGCCAGGCTCAGTGGCTTATGTCTATATTCCCAGCACTTTGGGAGGCCTAGACAGGAAGACTGTTTGAGGCCAGGAGTTTGAGATCAGCCTGGGCAACATAGTGAGACCCTATCTGTACAAAACTTTTTAAAAATTAGCTGGGTGTAGTACTAGCTACTCAGGAGGATCCCATGTGCCCAAGAGTTTAAGGTTACCAGTGAACTAGGATTCTGCCACTGTACTTCAGCCTGGGTGACAGAGTGAGATCCTGTCTTTAAAAAGGAATTTTTTTTAAAGTGTAGTAGATTGTATTCTATTCCATCTTTAGAATAATTTAATTTTTGTAAAAATGGCAACAAAAACCCCTCCAAAACTTTACCTTCCTCTATATGTCTATGTCTGAATGATCGTGCACAAGGGAATGAAAGAGTAAATATTACACTGGTAATATTAGTTACCTCAAGGAAGGGGTAATGGAGAAGATTAAGAAGTTTTAAAGTTCTTTAAATATTTTTGCATTATGTTACGATTTATATTACAGAGATTGGGCTGGGATTGGGAGTATATAGTTGAATTAATTAGACCCAGTGTGCAGGGGTATGAAGGGCGTGGCGCCTGGGTAGGGGGGAGGGGGAACAGTTCTCACTCCTACCTGGGGTAGTCTGGGAAGAATTCACAGCGGAGGTGACCCTTGAATTGGCTCAGGGTGATTACACCCAGCTAATTTTTAAAAAGTTTTGCAGAGATAGAGTTTCTCTGTTCATCAAGCAGACAGGGGACAGACAGGTAGGGGAGAGCACTCTCTCTGCAGGTAGGCTGAGGAGGAGCCTTGGGAGGTCAGACTCGGGTTGCAGCCCCCTCCCGGCCTGCACAAAGCATCAGTCCACCGGGTTCCCAATGAGGACGACGGTGCAGGGACGGTGTCACCTGACTGGGCTGTATGAGGACTTTCCTATTGAAGCACGCCTCCAGGCCAGGCGCGTGGGTTTACGTCTGTAATCCCAGCACTTTGGGAGACGGAGGCGAGAAGATTGCCTGAGTCCAAGGGTTCAAGACCAGCCTGGGCAACTTGGCGAGACCTCGTCTCTACAATAAACCAAAAAATTAGCTGGGCTTGGTGGCGCGTGCCTGTAGTTCCAGCTACTTGGAAGGATCACCTGAACTCGGCAGGCCGAGGCTATGGTGGCTTTGAGCGCGCCACTGCACTCCAGCCTGGGCGACAGAGTGGGACGACTCAAAAAAAGAAAGAAAAAGAAAAAAGGAAGCACGCCTCGTACACACAAACACACACAGATACACACACGTTCCTCCGACCCTGGCTTCCCTCTGGTGACTCGCTCGGGCCAGGCAGCCACCCTTCCAGGGGCAGCCCCGCCCTGGGGTCGCCCCACCCTCTCCTAGGACCTGCCATAAATCCTGGCTCAGGGCGCACCGCCTTCTCTAGGTAGTGGAGCCTGCGCACTCTCGTAAGTAGACATCCTGCTTTTTTTCTTTCTTTTATAGATTAGTCAGTGCAGTAGTGGAGGGGGAGAGTAGAACAAGGAATTCAATCCGTAACTGGCAGTGAACACCTCTATTGGTAACTCACTCCCTTCGCACCAGCCGACATCGTACTTTTTCTTCCTTTTTCTCCCTCTTCCCCTCGTTCTTTCTTCCTGCCGAGCTTCCGGACTCCCCAGTTAAACGTGTGCGCGCGGCCCTCTCTCCCCTTACGCCAAATAACCTCGGGGTGTCGCCCTTGGGGGAAGTTGCGGGCGGGTGTCCCAACACCCCCCCCCCAACTTGCGGGTCCTTGGCGAGATCCGAGGAGCGCGCGGGAGGGAAGCGCAGGGCCTGCTCGAGCTCCGGGCACCCAGTTGCTGCCTGCACGGGAGGGGCTGGCCGAGGACTTGCGAGACTGCAGAACGGGGGGAGGTGGGAGAAAAAAGGCAGGCGTGGGGATTCAGGAGTGGGCGCGGGGCGGGGCGGGCAAGGGCAGGGCAGCCCCGCGGGCCCCTCCTCGGGTGGGCGAGACTCTCCCGGGACTGCGCTGGTCTCTGCGTCAGGCCCTTTCCGGGGGGAGGGGAGGGAGGAGGGGGCTCTGGACTTGTGGCGAGTTCAGAACTCCCAGCGCTTGCCTTTTGGGGAGAAGGGACGGGAATACACGGAATCGAAAAGGGCTGAACTCTTAGAGCACAATGGTGCTTTCCAGAGGCCAGGAGGGAATGGGGAGGTGTTTCAGACGGGAGGAAAAAGTTTTGAGATCTAGTGCACAGCCGGATGACCACAGCCAGAAGTGTATTTCAGAATAACTAAGGGTATATTTCAGTGTCTCTCCATACAAGTGATATGTAAACGAGGTGACGGATATGGGAATCAGCTTATTCTAATAACAAAGACATTGAATTTTCTTACTGACTCTGGGAGTTATGCACTGGGTGAACTGAGGCAAGGAGAGCTTAAGTAATTATGAGTTATTCATTAGAAATAATGTTAAGTTAAAAAAAAAAAGAAGAGGAGGAGGAGGAAGAAGAAAGAACAGCCAGACTGCGGATTGGGCCGCCCCAACGGCTCCACTTGCAAGGCAGAAGTGTCCCATCCCCCGGCACGGGTGGTGGTGGTGGTGGTGGTTGAGGGGTGCGGGGTGAAATCGCGGCAGCAGCGGGCTGGGCAGGAGCGGATTTGCTCGAGGGCGCGGCTCCCACGCGACGGGAGGGGAGTTCAGTCCTAGCGGACCGTCCGGACTCGGGGGCTCAGAGCCGCTTTAATCGTCCTCCCTTGGTCTTGTGTGGCGGCAGGTTGAAACTCAAGTGCTTCCCTGGCCAAAGAAAATGCGCACCTGAAAGTGGCAGCGGCGCCTTAGAGCGCGTGAAACTGAAAGAGACGAGTGGATCTTTGTTTTTTGATGCTTTTCCTTAGGATTCGCTTTATGTGACGTGTGAAACTGGGGATATTTGCACGCCCGGGGAGTTGTTCAGTGCCCTTGAGAAACTCCAACCTAGAGCTGGCTGGGAAGAATTTCGGTGTCTATTTCCATCTTTTTCTTGCCTTGAGGTTTCTTGAAGCGTCAGTTTCCTCATCTATCCACTGGCAGTGATAATAATGCCTATCTTATAGGGAAGTTGTGAGGATAAAATGAAGTAATGCATATGAAGTGCTTAGCACAGCACCCGAAACATAGTAAATACTAAATGTGATTGACGTTTTGTTTATTTATTTATCTATTTATGTGTTTATTTATTTCGAGTTGGAGTCTCACTCCGTGGCCCAGGCTGGAGTGCGGTGGCACACTCATGGCCATCCCAGTGTCGATTTGCTAGGCTCCCGCGATCCTTCCGCCTCAGCCTTCCAAGTAGCTGGAACTACAGGCGTGCGTTACCACGCCCGGCTAATTTTTTATTTATTGTAGAGACTAGGCCTCGTCAAGTTGCCGGGGCTGGTCTCGAACTCCCAGGCTCTGGCAGTCCATTCGCCCCAGCCTCCCAAAGTGCTGGGATTGCAGGCTGAGCCACCGAGCCCGGCCCCTGGTTGACATTTTGTGATGATCAAAGTAGTATGGTTGTGCTGTCTGGGCTCAGTGCAATGGCTAGGGAACAGTAGGACTCCAGTCACTTCATGGCAGTTGACTACATGTTTACTGTGTTCTAGGAGTTCAGGATGGTTCTTGCTAAGAGATGGACCCTGAAGAAGCACTTTGTAGGCAACCCTACTAATAGTGACTTTGAGTTGAAGACTGCCGAGCTCCCGCCCTTAAAAAATGGAGGTAAGTCATACTCAAAAGATTTCAGAGTCGGAAGGATCTGTGTCAGTTAGCCTTTGCAGCATAACAAACTACCCAAAGTTTAGTGACCTTAAACAATTATTTACTAGTTCACAATTCTTCGGTTTGGCGATTTGGGCCTTGTTAAGCTGGGTGGTTCTTAGGTCTCATCTGGGCTAAATGGTTAATGTCATGATTGGCCTCACTCACGTCTTGTGGTTAGCAGGCTTTCTGCTGAGGTACACATGCCTCAGTTCTCTTTGGTGTGGCCTTTCTAGCAGGCTAGTCTGAGCTCTGTTCTCATGACAGTACCATAGATCTAGAGCAGCAGGAGTTGGTAAGCTCCAATGTGCAAGCACTTTTCAAGCCTCTACTTGTATCATGAGTGCTAATATCCCACGATCAAAGCAAATCAGATAGCCAAGCCCAAATTCAAGGGGAAGGAAATAGATTTCTTGATGGGAGGAGTGGCAAAGAGACCAGCATGCAGGGGTGGCTGGTATTTATGGCCATTTCGCAACCTGCCGCAGAGACCTTTTCAGGGTTCTCTGTGTGAAGCCTCGATGTCACATTGCAGGATCCCTCTGCCTTCATTGATAATTGAAACTCACGCTGGGATGCATTACTCTTCATGGCTTTGATCAGACCGTGGGGAGGATGTCCTCTCTGTCCTGGCAACTCTGATGATGGCAGTGGAGTAGCCCTGTCTAGTAGCCAGGTACAGCGCTCAGACTGTAAGGGGTGTTTATAGGTAGGTAAGCATTTGAGAAAAGGGGATGCAGTCAAGTAGCATGGCAAAGTTTCAGTCCTATTTAAGCTGTGATGGCTTCAACTCAGACTCAAAATTCCAGAAATGCATGCATGATGGTCATTCAGCAAAATGCATATTCCTGAATACCAACTGGGGCTGATAACCCTGTGTGAGCACTGTAACATAGTGACTCATCTTTTGCAGGCAAAGATCTAACATCATGTGACCTTGGGCAAGTTACTTCACCTAAATATATGAAAAGCAAGGAAACAACATTTGTTGAGAACATCAAATGAAATAATCCATGTAAAGCATGGAGTGAATGCTGAGTAAATAGCATTATTATTATTACTATTAACTGGGCCAAATGTGAGAATCGTTCTTTTCTCTTCAATAGAAGCACAGATGAGAAGGCAACCCTGAAGCAGAAATATTATCTGTGATTATTTAGAATGTCAAAAACAATGAAGGCCCCAGGCCTTGAGTTTCTGATTGCCTATGGAATGCTTTATTTTGTAGAGGTCCTGCTTGAAGCTTTGTTCCTCACCGTGGATCCCTACATGAGGTATTCTTTTTCTTCTAATAACTTGCTGTGTGTTGGATGCTATTTTGAAGTAGATTGCCTTTTGAAATATGCAACCAATTCAAAACACTATGATTTTCCCACTGTTTCTCCCAGGATAGTGTCAGCGACTAGATTCATGGATGCCCATCTTTTGCAGGCAAAGGACTAAGAAGCATGGTGAGGGATCACTTTGGTCCCTTTATTTTATAACCATTACCTATCTGCTCTGTACAGGGATGGAGTGTAGTGGCACGATCATAGCTTACTATAATAACCTTGAACTCCTGGGCTCAAGTAATTCTGTGTCAACTTCCCTAGTAACTGGGACTACAGGTGTGCACCACCATGCCTAGCTAATAATTTGCCTTTCATTACTTACCAGAATTGCTTTTAGAAAAAAAAATTAAGAGAAAAAAGAAGCCAAATCCCAATGCCTATTTCACTACTGGCAAATAACTAGGGTAGAGGAAGATGCTAAGACTAAAATCAGCTTTTCTTGCATTCCACTTACCTGACTTAAATTTGAATATTCAGTTAGCAAAGAACTCAGGGAAGGGAGGGAATAAAAAGGCTTCATGGGCCCGGGCTCGGTGGCTCAGCCTGTAATCCCAGCACTTTGGGAGGCTGAGGAGAGTGGATTGCCAGAGCCCAGCAGGTTGAGGCTGTGGTGGCTGGGAGCGTGCCACTGCATTCCAGTCTGGGCAACAGCGAGACTCCAACTCAAAAAAAAAAAAAAAAATCCTTCACGGGCCACTGTGTCCTCAGTAATATTTTTCCTAAGCAAATAATATAGCCATCATTCTTTTAAATATTTTTTTCACAGCTTATTGAAAAATATTTAAATCTCAAGTGAAAAATACAGTTTTAAAATGTTAATTGGCATCCCTTTATTGTGTGGCTAATGTTTTGGGTACCCAGTGGTGCCTGGGTTGTATTTTTGAAGTCACTGGTAGAAACTTCATCTTCCTTTGTACACAGTGGTAAGACTCTCATGCTCATTCATTAAAAAAAAAAAAAAAATCCTGCTGGAGAGCTTCTGAACTATCTCTAATAGCTTTCCTCCTGCTTCTCACCCTGTTGTACTGCCCTCATCTATCTGGGCTTTATTGCCGCACACCCTGACCTGGTGGTTTTCCATTTGGCTTAAAACTTAAGAGAGTTTTCCCCAGACGCTTTGATGTATTAAGAATGGCTTCTTTTTTTCCTCCAGAGTGGCATCCAAAAGATTAAAGGAGGGTGATACAATGATGGGGCAGCAAGTGGCCAGGTAATTATTTCTATTTGTTCCAGTGCTTTGAAAATATATCTCCTTTTTACCTCCTGCTGGGCCCCGTCTCTGTCCACTGCTCCTACAATTTCAGCATGTGTGGTTCACTCACTGATCTTGGAAGCAACTTGGGAAGTCCTGCCTTCTTCCTGACTAGTTGGGAGGCAGGAAAGGATATGAAGGATGTGAAATTGTCATCTTTCAGCCTCACTTTACCATCTTTACTTTTGATTACTTTAAAAAATAAAAAGCATTCCTCCAGTTCATGAATGTTGTAAAAATTCAAATAAAACAATGTTTTGGAGATGAAAGGTGCCCCCCTTCTATGAATCTTAAAGATAAATGTTTTAATGTATTATTATTTCAAAAATTGTTCAGTACCCATACTTTTATATATTTTTAAAAATGGGATTATATGCCCTTCAGCAAACTGCTTTTTCTCACTTAATAAGTTATGGATTATCTTTTTTTAATAAGGTTATATATAAGTTATATGTAACCTTGTAATAGCTGCAAATTATTTCATCGTATTCCACCATTTAACAAATCTACTGATATAATAATTGTTTCTTGTATTTTCTACTACAAAATATTCGTTAAAGAACATATATGTATCCACATGTGTGTGTCTCTGTATTCTTTGTCCACTTGGATGAATACTGCTTTACATTAAATTCTCAGAAGTACAAATTATAGGCCAAAGGAGGAGCATATTTTTAATTTGAAAAGATGACAAATTGATCTTCAAAAAATTGTATGAGTGTCCACTACCACCAACAGTATTAAATAACCTGTTTCTCTTATATTGTTTGCTATCAGTCTTGGCAATCTGAGATGAGTATGTTGATATTACTTTCTTTCTATTTTCTCCCCCCCACTTTCTTTTTTTGAGTTGGGGGTTCACTCTGTTGCCCCAACTGGAGTACAATGGCACAATCCCAGCTCACTGCAGCCTCGACCTCCTAGGCTCAGGCAATCCTTCCACCTCAGCCTCCCAAGTAGCGCACACTACCACATCTGGCTAATTTTGTTATTTTTTTGTGGAGACAGGTTCTCACTACATTGTCCAGGCTGCTTTCAAACTCCTGAGCTCAAGCAATCCTTCTGCCTTGGACACCCAGAGTTCTGAGATTACAGGCATGAGCGACTGCACCAACCCAGAATATGTTGATATTTCATGCTTAGTTTGGTTTGCATTTATTTTATTATTAGCAATGACCTTTTTAAAAAGTTAATTATCAATTTTCTTCTGAATCATCTATTTATGTCCTTTGCCCTTTTTCTTTCAGTGTTTTCATCTGTTATATTGATTTGTAAAAGCTTCTTGTATGTTTGGGATATTGGTGTTGCAAATATCTGGGTCTTTGTCTTCTGTGTCTAATCCTACTTTAAAATTTGTATGTGAGGCTAGGCTCTGTGGCTCAGTCTGTAATCCCAGCACTTTGGGAGACTGAGGCGAATGGATTGCTTGAGCCCGCGGGTTCGAGACCCACCCAAGCAACTTGGCGAGACCTTGTCTCTACAATAAAGCAAAAACTAGCTGGGTGTGGTAGCGCACACCTGTAGTTCTGGCTATTTGGAAGACTCAGGTGGAAGGATCGCCAGAGCCCAGCAGGTCGAGGCTGCGGTGGCCGGGAGTGTGCCACGGCACTCCAGTCTGGGCAACAGAGTGAGATTCCAACTCAAGAAAACAAAAAATAAAATAAAATAAGTAAATAAAATTTGTATGTGATAAAATTATAAATATTTACAATTATGGCTTTCTGGTTTCATCTCAGGCTTAGAAAGGCTTTCTCCCTCCAAAATAACTAAAATATTTATTCAAGTTTTCTCTTGCATTATAGTTTAATTTTTTACATTTAAATTTTTTAGTGATTTAGTTTTTATGTTGGAATAAGGAGTGAGGTGTTTATGTCTAAATTACTAGGTAGTTACTATAACATCATTGGTTGAAATCTTATGTGGCTTTTTATTAGGCTTTCAATGACCTTGTAGATTAAGGTAGAAGAAAGACATCTTTAGTCTTTCTCTCCAAGCACAAGGTATAACTCTCCATTTATCCATTTGGTCTTGTCCCATTAACAGTTTTCTTCCTATAGATCTTCTGCATTTCTTGCTAATAATCAAATAAATGGACATACATTTGTGTTAGCTGACTTGGCAAGCTTTTTTTTTTTTTTTTTGAGTCAGTCGCACGCTCTCGTCCAGACAGGAGTGCAGTGGCACAATCGTGGCCACCAAAGCCTCTACCTGCTGGGCGTGGGCTATTCTTCCTCCTCAGCCTTCCAAGTTCCAAGTAACTGGAACCACAGTCATGCACCACCATGCCTGGCCAATTTTTTTTATTTATTATAGAGACGAGGTCTTACCTAGTTGCCTAGGCTTGTCTCAAACCTCTGAGCTCGGGCAGTCCTCTGCCTCTGTCTCCCAAAGTGGTGGGATTATAGGAATGAGCCTCTGCGCTCGGCCTTTTTTTAAAAACTATAATGCCCAGTGAGGGAGATGATGTGATGAACACTCATATGTTGATGGTGGAAGCAGAAGTTGGCACACCCTTCTAGAAAGGAATTTAGCAATATGCAGCAAGACTTACAAATGTTTCAGTGGTCTGACCTAGTAATTCCATTCATCGAAATATTGTCAAAGGAAGAAATATTCATATCTGTGAATATTAAAATGTAATTTATATTAGGAAAATACTGGAAATAGTCTAAGCATGGGGGAAAAATTAAATTCATCACAGCTTTTGAAGACTTCTTACTAACATGGATAAAAGTATAAATTATATAGACCAATGTAATGTTTAGAGAAAAATTATATGTTACAAACATAAAATTGCTTCAATTATATAAATATTTATAATATACATGTTTAACTATGCCAATAAGATTGCAATAAAATACACCAGAATATTAGCAGTTGTTTTTGTGTTGTGGGATTGGAACTGATTTTTATTTTATATGTTTTAAAGTTTTAAAAATAAACATGTGTTGAAAGATTGAGGTGGATGGATTGCCTGAGCCCAGCGGGTCGAGGCTGCGATGGCCATGAGCTTGCCACTGTTCTGCCTGGGAAACAGAGTGAGGCTCTGACTAAAAAAAAAAAAAAAAAAATATATATATGTATATATTTTATAACTTTGTGATCTAGGGAACAAAAATAGTAAAGAATGATAAAAGTGGGAGAAGATAAAGAAAAGGAGAAAGGAATCATCAAGTGAGACCCACAGGGACAGCTTAGAAGAGGAGGCAAAAAGCCTGGAGAGATCAGCATCCTGGAAATCAATAGGGGAAGAGTTTAGGGTGACCCCATATGAAATAGAGAGGTAAAAATCAGATAATGATTAAAGGCACAGCGGCTCATGCCTGTAATCCCAGCACTTTGGGAGGCTGAGGCGGGAATTGCTTGAGCCCAGGAGTTTGAGAACAGCCTGGGCAGCCTAGAGAGACCTCGTCTCTACAAAAAAAAGTCAAAAAAATTAGCCAGGTGTGGTGAGGTGTGCCTGCAGTCTCAGCTACCCAGGAGGCTCAGGATCACCTGAGCCCAGGAGGTCAAGTCTGTTGTGCACCGTGATTGTGCCCTTGCACACTAGCCTGGGTGATACAGTGAGACTCCAACTCAAAACTAAGAAGACTATCCACTGAGTTTTGCAAACGGGAAGCTGTTGTGACCTTAGTGGAGTAGTGTGGGCAGAAGGCAGGTGGCAGTGGGTTTTCAAGTGAATGGGAAGTGAAGAAGTCTGTCAAAAAGGAGGAGGAAGGAGGGAAAGGGAGGAAACGGATGGGATGATAAAATGGCAGAGTTGAGCGGGTGTATGTGCTGAGTGAAAGGGGCAGTAGAGAGGAAAATGTTAAAGATTCAGGAGAGGAGGGTTAAGGGATAGAGGGACCCCTAGAGAAGGGGCTGGTGTCCAGGTCACCCTGAGCCAGAGGACAGACATCTCTTGTTTAAAGAGAAGGGGTGAGGACAGGGGTGGATGTTTAGCCAGTTGAGAGTTCTTTGATGGCCCCTATGCCAATGGCTAAGAATTAAGATGGAGAGGCATGGTAGGGTAGCGACCATGGAATATCAATGTCAGTGCTCCTTTGTCAACACTAATCCCACAGCATACTGACTCCCTTGAAAGGGAAGATATGCCACATGTCTTAATATGCTTTATCTTTCAGAGTTGTGGAAAGTAAAAACTCAGCCTTCCCAACGGGAACTATTGTAGTGGCTTCTTCAGGCTGGACAATGCACTCCATTTCTGATGGGAAAGATCTGGAAAAGCTGCCAACAGAGTGGCCAGATACAGTGCCACTGTCTTTGGCTCTGGGGAACGTTGGCATGACAGGGTGAGCTTCTTGGGTATATTTCATTTATTTGAATGTCTGACTCTCTGGTTTTGCAAAGTGGTTTGTCCAGAACTTGGTCAACAAGAAAACACTTGAAGCCGGGCTCGGTGGCTCAGCCTGTAATCCCGCACTTTGGGAGGCTGAGGTGAGTGGATTGCCTGAGCCCGTGGATTCGAGACCCGCCTGGGCAACTTGGCGAGACCTCATCTCTACAATAAATCAAAAATTAGCCGGGCGTGGTAGCGCGCGCCTGTAGTTCCAGCTACTTGGAAGGCTGAGGCGAAAGGAGCGCTTGAGCCCAGCAGGTCGAGGCTGTGGTGGCCGGGGGGCTGATTAGAGACTATGGTGGGACTGAGAAAGGAGGAAGGTCACCCTAAGTGTCTATCAGAGGGTGAGTGGATAAAGAAAATGTTGTACATATATACAGTGGAATACTATTAGGCCTTAAAAAAAGAAGAAAATCCTGTCATTTGTGACGACGTGGATACGCTTGGAGGACATTATGGTAAGTGAAATAAGCCAGGCACAGAAAGTCAGATACCACATGATCTCACTCATATGTGGATTCTAAAAGCGTTGAACTAATAGAAGGAGAGAGTAGGATGGGGTTGCCAGAGGCTGAGACACTGGGGGATTAGGGAGATGTTGGCCAAAGTATATAAAATTCAGTTAGAAGGAGGAATAAATTCTAGAGCTTTATTGTAGAACATGGTGACTATAGTTAGTAACAATGTATTGTATACATAAACGTTACTAAGCGAGTAGATTTTAAGTATTCTCACTACAAAAGTGATGACTATGTAAGGTAGTACATATACTATTAGCTTGATTTAGCCATTCCATGATGTATACCTATTTTATTTTATTTTATTTTTTTGAGTTGGAGCCTCACTCTGTCACGCATGCTGGAGTGCAGTGGCACGCTCACGGCCACTGCAGCCTCGACCTGCTGAGCTCAGGCCATCCTTTCCCCTCAACCTTTCAAGCAGCTGGAACAACAGGTGTGCGCCACCACACCCGACTAATATTTTTTAAATTTATTATAGAGCTGAGGTCTTACCATGTTGCTCAGGCTGGTCTCAAACCCCTGGACTCAGGCAATCCTCTCACCTTAGCCTCCCAAAGTGCTGGGATTACAGGCTTGAGCCACCGTGGCCGGCTGTATACCTATTTTAAAGCAACATGTTGTACTATAAATATATAATTTTTGTCAGTTAAAAAATAAAGAAATGAATTAGCCCTGGGACTAAGGAAGGGGGGGAGAAATCAGGTCAGAGACCCTCAGATACAAAGTGACAGTGAGAAGCAGCATGAGCATAGTCCCTCCCAAGCAGCTGGCAACAGGTGCACAAACGCACCAGCTCCTCCACTGCCTTTGGGGTACCTGTAACTTTCCTAACCTTTAATTCATTTATTTCCTTGCTCTAAGTTGTGTGATCTCTTTTTTTCTCTTCCTTTCTCCCTTCCTTTTCTTACACTTTGAAGGATTTCTAAAGAGTGCAATGGAAATATATATATATCCCAAATGTCACTCTCTAAGAAAAACAGCTCTCATATACCTCAAGTTCAAATTCCACTCGGGATTTGGACTCCTCAAAATTGCCATTGCCAAGGACATCACTGTGAAGTTAGAGGATGTTTAATACCGTCTTCCATTCAGTTAGTGGGCACTAAACAATGCCAGCGCTTCCTGGTCTTTCTTGCCTGTGCTATCCCCTCTACTGTTGAGAGCTCCTCCTCCTCCTTTTGTTATCTGACCTACCCTTCCCTTTGGAAGGTGTAGGAGAGTGGAGGTGAAGGTAGACTTGAGGAAACCTCAAGCAGGTCATCTGTGACTTAATTGCAGACAAAGTAATTTGTAAAATAGTACAAGATTCTGATTCCTGAAAGAGAAGCTCATGTATTCATTTGCATATTTTTATTTTTCTTTCTTTTTTTTCCTTTTTAAGACAGTGTCTCACTGTGTTGCCCAGACTGGTCTCGAACTCCTGGCCTCGAGCCGTCTTCCCACCTCTGCTTCCAAAGCTGGGATTACGGGTGTGAGTCACCACACCCGGCCCATTTGTGTATATTTCTTTTCTTTTTTTGAGTTGGAGTCTCACTCTGTCGCCCAGGCTGGAGTGCAATGGCATGCTCATGGCCACCACGCAGCCTTGGCCTGCTGGGCTCAGGCGATCCTTCCGCCTCAGCCTTCCAAGTAGCCTGAACTACAGGCACGCGCTATCACGCCCAGCTAATTTTTTTGATTTATTGTAGAGACGAGGTCTCACCGTGTTGCCCAGGCTGGTCTCGAACCCGCGGGCTCAGGCAATCCTTCTGCCTCAGCATCCCAAAGTGCTGGGATTATAGGCTTGAACCACTGTGCCCAGGCTGTGTATATTTCTTATACATCTGCTCTAACCCTTAAGGAATGCATTTACTCCAGTCAACCCACCAGTGACTCAGTGAATGAGAGGGAGGAGTTATACCTGCCTGTTTCTAAGAATCCTCAGACAACACATCATCCATTCTTTGAGACTTCCTGCCATTTTGAGTCACTGACCAATGGGACGAGTCTTCGTATTCTTTTTTTCTTAAGTGACAAGGTCTCCCTCTGTCACCCAGGCTGGAGTAGTGGTGTGATCATAGCTCACTGTTACCTTGAACTCCTGGACTCAAATTGTCTTCCTGCCTCAGCCTCCCAAGTATCAGGTACTACAGGTGCACGCCACCATGCCTAATTGTTCAAGAATTTTTGTACTCGGTCAGGTTTGGTGGCTCAGCCTGTAATCCCAGCACTTTGGGAGGCTGAGGTGAGTGGATTACCTAAGCCTGCAGGTTCAAGACCTGCCCGGGCAACTTGGGGAGAACTCGTCTCTACAATAAATCAAAAATTATCCAGGTGTGGTAGCGCACGCCTGTAGTTCCGGCTACTTGGAAGGCTGAGGTGGAAGGATCGCCTGAGCCCAGCAGGTCCAGGCTGCGGTGGCCAGGAGTGTGCCACTGCACTCCAGTCTGGGCGACAGAGTGAGACAAAAAAAAAATTAATTTTTGTAGAAACATAGTCTTGCTGTGTTGCCCAGGCTGGTCTCAAACTCCCGACTTCAAACAATCCTGCCTTGGCCTCCCAAAGTGTTGGGATTACAGGTGTGAGCCACTGCACCTGACCAGGTTAGGTCAACTTTCAAGAATGTTGGCACTTTTGCTATAAACTATAAAAGAAGTTAAATTTTGAAATACAGTGTCTTTTATCTGCCCAGATTCCACAGAGTTAACGTTCTCCCAGCCTTTCATCACTTCCTTCAGTTATGTTGAAGAGCTCATGTGTTTTGCTCTCTTAACTGTTGATTCTATTAACTTCCCTTAGTCTAAACTGCACTTTGACTTTTCCCTCTAGGATTTCTTTACTATTGGCTTCTTCATCTTCTCTCCATTTTAAAAGGAAGTAATGTTTGGGCATTTTGGGAGGCAAAGGTGAGAGGATTGCCTGAGCTCAGAGTTAGAAACCAGTTTGGGCAACTTGGCGAGACCTCATCTCTACGATAAATAAAAAAATTAGCCAGTCATGGTGGCGTGTGCCTATGGTTCAGCTACTTGGAAGGATCACCTGAACCCAGCGGAAGGATCACCTGAACCCAGAAGGTGAGGCTGCAGTGGCCGTTGAGTGTGCCACTGCACTCCAGTGTAGGCAACAGAGTGAGACTCCAACTCAAAAAAAAAAAAAAAGAAAGCTGACTGGAGACACCTAGAAGGTTTGTTGGGGGAGTGGGATGCTGGTTTTCATGGGTGGAATAACAATCAGAAAATGCACCCTCTGCTTCTTTTTGGGGGTTAGATAAACTTGCCCAGAAAACTCTGGTACCAGCATTCATTAAGACAGTGGTTCTCAATTGTTAGCATTCATAATAATCACCTGAAGTCTCTTAGAATTTGGAATATTTCTGGCCAAGCACAGTGGCTCACACCTGTAATCCCAGCATTTTGGGAGGCCGAGGCAAGAGAATCGCTTGAGCCCAGGAGTTATAGACCAGCTAGGACAACACTGTTAGACTTTGTCTACTCAGGAGGCTAAGGCAGGAGGCTGAAGCAGAAGGATCATTTGAGCCTTGGAAGTTGAGTGCCACTGCACTCCAGCCTGGGCAACAGAGTGAGATTCTGTCTCAAAAAATTAGAGTATTTCTAAATCAGTGAGTCTAGGTTTGGGCAGAGAATCTAAATTTTTTTTTTTTTTTTTTTTTTTGAGTTGGAGTCTCACTCTGTCACCCAGACTGGAGTGCAGTGTCCGCTCCCGGCCACCGCAGCCTCGACCTGCTGGGCTCCGGCGATCCTTCCGCCTTAGCCTTCCAAGTAGCCGGAATTACAGACATGCGCTACCACGCCCAGCTGATTTTTTGATTTATTGTAGAGATGAGGTCTCCCTGCCCAGGCGGGTCTCGAACCCACGGGCTCAGGCAATCCATTCACTTCAGCCTCCCAAAGGCGCGGGATTATAGGCTGAGCCACTGGCTGAGAATCTAAATTTTTAACAAACACTCGTGGTGATTCTGAGGCAGGTGGTGTTGTATCCATCTTTTGAAAAACACTGTGTTAAGAAAATATTAGTTACTTAGATGCTCAGAAAAAGTGCTGCCTGTGCCTGTCACTGTCTTCCCTCCAGTGCCTACCTCTCATCGGCCTCAAATGTAGTCAGAGGCTGAGTAAACTAAAGTTATGCAAACCCATAGTTTCTGTTTTATACAGAAATAACTTTATGTACGATTTGTCTGAAATTTTGCAAGTGGCTTAACAATCACCATTATAGGTATGGATTTTATTGCTCAGACTCAGGAATGCAAAATAGAGGTTACATTTTTCCACTACTGAACTTCATTTTTTAAAATTTTATTTTAGAGTTGTGAGGTACAAGTGGGGATTCATTACTAAGTAGGTAGCATGCAGGTGAAGTTTGGGCTTCTATCGCTGGTCCTCTCTCCCGGAGAGTAGACCAGGTACCCAGTCTGTTGTCACGTGCCCTCCCCTCCTTCCCTCCCACCTCTAGCAGCGTCCAGAACCTGCATTAGTAACTGCTAATGTGACCAGTTAATGGACCTCATTTTTATCTCAAGCTCTCATTTTGGCTGGTAGAGTAAAAGAAACCTGCTATATTCAGTGATTTTTTTTTTGAGTTGAAGTCTCACTCCTTCGCCCAGGCTGGAGTGCAGTGGCATGCACGTTCACAGTCACCCCAGCGTTGACCTTCTGTGCTCCAGCGATCCTTTCACCTCAGCCTTCCGCATAGCTGGAACTGCAGATGCCTACTACCGTGCCCGGCTATTTTTTATTTTATTGTAGAGATGAGGTCTCGTCAGGTTGCCCAGACTGGTCTTGAACCCTTGGGCTCCCAAAGTGCTGGGATTATAGGCTGAGCCACTGAGCCCGGCCAATTGAGTGGTTTCTTACATTTCACTTTTAAAACTCAGGCTTTCCTTTTTCTACTCTCTAGGGTTGATGCAAAGTTCCAGAGGCTAATATAAGTTCAGTAAAAAGGGGACGACTTCTTTTTCTTTTTTTCTTTTTCTTTTTTTAAATCTGAGTCTCACTTTCTCACCCAGGCTGGAGTGCAATGGCATGCTTATGGTCACCGTAGCCTCAACCTGCTGGGCTCAGGTGATCCTTCTGCCTCAACCTTCCAAGTAGCTGGAACCACAGGCATGTACCACCAAGCCCAGCTAATTTTTTGACTTATTGTAGAGATGAGGTCACGTCATGTTGCTTAGGCTGGTCTCGAACCCCTGAGCTCAGTCAATCATCTCACCTCTGCCTCCCATAGTGCTGGGATTACAGGCATGAGCCACAATTTATGGTATTCCAGTGCCTGGCTACAACTTCTTGATCTGTGTAACTTTCCCATTGGGTCTTCAACTACATTACCCCCAAGCTAGCAGCCCACTGAGATGTAGTATTTTCACCCAACCCCCATGAGTACTGCCTGTATTACATCTCAGTAGGCCCAGTAGTGGTGCGAATTTCTCATCAGGTCAGACTGTGCTCCAAGAGTGTTAGCTTGATGGGTTGGCAAGCCGAGCCCCAGAAGTGTTGGCTCTAATGGGCTGGCAAGCCAGCCCCCGGAAGTGTCTCAGCTTCAGAATCTCACTTTCTGCTGGCAGCTGTCTTGGTTCAGCCAGCTCTGTCAGCTGGCAAGTCAGGCTTGGGTGCTGGGTTCTTTGGCTCCAGTGATCTGCAGTTCTTCAGGTCTGGGTTCTTGTCTTACCCAGAAGGAATGAGAGAGACCAACTGCTGTGGGACACCGACTGCTGGAAGGTGAACAAAAGCAAGATTTATTGAGAGCATAGAAGAGCTCCCACAGTGGGAGAGTGCCCAAAGGGGTTGCTGATTTGGAGTTGAAACCTGATGCTTACGTAACATTAAGACCGAGCCAATTGGGTAGCACTAGCTGTAAACTGATTGGTTGGCACTAGCTGTGCCAATTGGTCAATACTAAGAACCAATCAGCACAGGTAGGGTCCTAGTAGTAAACTGATTGGTCAGCACTTAGCAGTGAGTTGATGGGTTTGTTTTCCAATCTGGGCAGTGAGTGTTTTCTTGCCCTAGCCATCTGAGCTTATAGGGAGCCTGTTTACCAACACGAGTATATCAGTCCCAGAGGCCTACAGGAAGTTTGCTACTTTGTTACAGGGAACCTGCCCTGTCTGTCTGCTTAGCTTTTTTCTAGCTATCTCCTCTCTCAGTAGTTCTTGTCCTGTGAACTAACTCACTTTGACACCTCACCTGGGGGGATATGGGAAAATCCCAGAAGTTCTTCCGTACCACCATAGTCTCTCTGACCCTCTCATGCCTAGACATCTCATAGCACTGTCTACTCTGTGACTGTGGCACCATGGTAACATGGGAGATTTTCCCATGAAGCTCATCATCTCCCTAGGACTTATGTGGAAATGAGGCAGAAGCTCTCTATTCTTAGACCGCCAAAGTTTAATGAGAGGGCAATGTCTTGTATTGCCCTTGAGATTTGACCGGGGAATGAATAATGTATGGTCCCTTTTCAGCCAGCTCTCCTTTCCTTCCCTAGGTCACACCGTCTTTATTCTGATTTGGGAATAGAGAAGGAGGGAGTAAATCAGTAGTGGTTGGTGATATTTATTTCCTATATTTTTTGTCTTTTGCCGGGACTCATGGCACTGGGCTGCTGGGAAGGCCTTTGAGGTATATATAAATGAATTGTGGGGGAAGAAACATATATTCATATATCCTTAATTTCTTCCCTTAGCCTAACTGCTTACTTTGGCCTACTTGACATCTGTGGTGCGAAAGGTGGAGAAACAGTGATGGTTAATGCGGCAGCAGGGGCAGTGGGCTCTGTTGTAGGGCAGATAGCAAAGCTCAAGGTAAGTGTCTTCCTCCAGTAACAAACATTTTATTTAAGATCATTGAATAAATGTGTGCATTGGTGCATCCTTGCCCTCAAGGAGTTAATAATCTAGTAGATTTTATTTAGAAGTGACAGACTGAAGAATGAGGAAAACAGTGTAGAGCAAATGGGGAAAACTGAACATGGTTATATGATAGCATGGTAGGTATCAAGTCAGGAATGGCCTCCATCTAGAGTAACGAGTTTTAAAGCATTAACTATTTCCATATTTTTTTTTACTGAACATCCTCTTGTTACAGCTTAATCTCCTTTTGTCATGATTGTCCCCAGCCAACCCAGAGTCATCGCCCACATGACCCAGCCTTTCTAGTGCAAAGGCTGTTGCACTAGAAAGAAATGGCATTCAGCCTAGGTCACTGGGGTCATGCTTGGGAACTAACTCCTAGGTGGTACACAGACCAGGGAAATGGTGGCTCTGATTTGGGTAGGGATCCAGTCTGACTGTTAGTGTATAGGACAGCAGGCATCTCAGATAGTCATGATTTGTTATGACATAGTTCCAAGGTGACTTGGCTTGGCTGATCCTTTGCCAGGGGCTGGGATGCAGGATTCTGGACCTAATTCCCAGGGGCCAAGTTAGGTGAAAAATAGATGAGGACCGGGCCAAGGGTTCAGGCTGGTCTCCATTGCTAATGGGAGCTTGGACTACAAATATGAGGCTACCACAGGGGTTGCAGAAATGATAGGGAATAGATTTTGAGTTTTAATAAATGCCATTGCAGCATTTATCAGGTTAACTTTGCACTTGATGAATTACATTAGTTTTCCAATGTTGAACCATTCTATCCTACGCCTAGAATAAACTTTACTTACAAATGGCATATTATGAATGTATGCCTTTGGAACTTATTTGATGATATTTCAAATAGACTTTTTGCATCTATATTTATAGGTGGGTTTGGTTTAAAGTTTTCTTTTTGTTCTGAAATTTAGCTAGACTTGGGTAAGATGAACAAATGAAAGTAAATAATATATCAGCTCTTCCCTGGAGAAAATCCACTGGAGGCTGCTATGCTAAAGAGTTTGTACTCAATCCTTAAAAGAGTAACATGATGAGTTCTGCATTTCAGAAACATCACTTAGGCCTTGGTAGGAGAATAGCTCATAGGGACAGAATACTGGAGACAAGAACTTCACTTAGGAATCTCTTACAATAATTCAGATGAAAATTTGACGCACTGAGAGTAGCGACTGTAACTCAGAGCCAGCTTATAAGGATATATATATATTTTTTTCTCCCGAGCTTTCTAACTCGGCCTCAGCCCCACCAGACCCCCTTCACTGCCCTTTCCCGTTCATTCACTCTCCTCTTTTCTTGTCCCTATTCATTGCTAATCCTCCTCCAGACCCCCAGCTCTGCTTCCGGCTTCTTTGGTTTTTCCCACTCCGACCTCCACGCCAGGCCTGCTCATCTGGAGGCTGGGACTGATCCCTCAGCCTCGCCGGATCCTCCCACTCCTTAGCTTGCTGGCCACGAGCTCTGCCTCCCCAGTACCGGAGCCCTCTCCCTGCATCCTGGACAGCCCGGTCTGGCCCAGCCAAGCCCAGGGCCCACTGTCCCCTCGCTTCCTTGTCCCCCTTGCCTATTCCACCTCAGTTTTTTTTTAAAGAATAAAACCTAGTGATTGGATGTGGCTAGTAAGACAAAGGAAAGCGTCTCCTTTGAACCACATTTTTCAAATTTGGATAACTAAATGGTATCATTCAACACAATAAACAGAAAAGGAACAAGTAAGAAGCAAGGAAACAAGTACATTCCTTTTCAGACATACTGATTATGAGAGACCTACAAGCTATCCAAATGAATACATGTTATAGGTTGTTGGCGCTCCTGATTTGGAACTCAGGAGAGAGGCATGGGCTGGAATTAATAGACAAGGGAGTCATCAGCATAAAGGAGGCAGTGAGGTCATAAGAGTAAATGAGATCATCCAATGAGAGTGTATAGGTTAGAAAGGACAAGGACCGCCGGGCTCGGTGGCTCAGCCTGTAATCCCGCGCCTTTGGGAGGCTGAGGTGAATGGATTGCCTGAGCCCGCGGGTTCGAGACCCGCCTGGGCAGCGAGACCTCATCTCTACAATAAATCAAAAAATCAGCCCGGCGTGGTAGTGCATACCTGTAATTCCGGCTACTCAGAAGGCTGAGGCGGAAGTATCGCCAGAGCCCAGCAGGCGAGGCTGCAGTGGCTGGGAGCGGCCACTGCACTCCAGTCTGGGCGACAGAATGAGACTCTAACTCAAAAAAAAAAAAAAAAAAAAAAAAAAAAAGGACGAAGACCAAGGATGGAGCTCTTACAAAATAGTTTTTTCTTAAATCATGAAGAAATGGAAAAGGTGTATGTCATCACTGTTTGTATAGAGATACATGTATAAACCCAGTTGCAGTCTTTCCCCAGTTTATAATGCACAGTGGCACATATTCTGGTCTTTGCTAAGAGAGCCTTCTAAAGAGCTAGTTTCTGTGAACGAATGTAATCTCTAGTGTCATCCTGAAAGTGCTTTTCAGAATGCCCCTTAGTTTCTCTGTAATTAGGCAGCATCTAATCAAAGGACCAAATCAAAGGATTAAGGAGGCGGTTACTAGGAGGACTGTCGATGACATGGGAGACACAGAGCTAAGACAGAATAATAGTCTCAAGAGCCTACAAGTAAAGAACCAGGAAGTGAAATGAATAGGTTGTGAAAACACCAGGTTGAAATGAACTGCAAACCAAGTAAACATAGCAGGGATCTGCTGGGTGGTCAAAAGCAAGCTGAAGTTGGGTTGTAGGCTGACTTGGGGACTAATTCCACATATGGGGACTGTAGGCCCGTTATGGCATTCCTCATATATGTGACTCAGCACCTGATAGGGTGTTCTTGGGGAACCAGCCACACTACAGTAGGAAAATAGTGCTGGTTCATGCTTGTGGCTTATTGATGATTTCCATTTTTCTCCCTACCTTAGGGCTGCAAAGTTGTTGGAGCAGTGGGAGCTGATGAAAAAGTTGTCTACCTTCAAAAACTTGGATTTGATGTTGTCTTTAACTATAAGACAGTAGAGTCTTTGGAAGAAACTTTGAAGAAAGCCTCTCCTGATGGTTATGATTGTTATTTTGATAATGTAAGTACAAACTGGACTTAATATATAATTTGACAAAGTACTATATAAGGAAGTATATTTCTAGAGTTAACATCTGTAATTCATGGAAAGTATATATGCCTTTTTAAAAGAATTAGCTTTATTGAGCTATAACTCATACACCATATAGTTCACTCATTTAAAATGTAGAATTATTTTTGTTAATTTCTTTTTTTGGTAGAGATGGGATCTTGCTATACTGCCCAAGTTGGTCTCAAACTCCTGGCCTCAAGTGATCCTCTCACTTTGTCCTCCCAAAGTGCTGGGGTTACAGGCCACTGTGCCCAGCAAAGTGTAGAATTCAAAGGTTTTTAATTTTAGTGTATTCACACAATTGTACAACCATCACCACTGTTTTAAAATATTTTCACCACCTCAGAAAGAAACACTACTCACTAGCAGTCATGCTCCATTCCCCACCCCTTGCAAAGTAGATTTTGTGACTGGCTTCTCTCACTTAGCAAAATGTTTTCAAGGTTCATCCATGTTGTAGCATTTATGAGTACTTCATTCTTTGTATATCTAAATAATATTCCATTGTATAGACATTCCATATTTTATTTATCCGTTTATCAGTTGATGGGCATTTATGTTGTTTATACTTTTTGGTTATTATGTATCATGTTACTGTGAACATTCATGTACAAGTTTTTGCGTGGACATGTTTTCATTTCTCTTGGGTATACACCTATGAGCAGAATTGCTGGATCATACGGTAACTTGATTTTTAACATTGTGAGGAGCTGCCAAACTGTTTTGCAAAGTGGCTGTACTACCTTACATTCCCACCAGCAATGTATAAGGGCTCTGATTTCTCCACATCCTCACCAACACTTGTTTTTATCTGTCTTTTTCATTGTAGTTCTCCTAGTGGGTTTGAAGTGATATTTCATTGTGATTTTGACTGGCAAAATCTCTATGGCTAATGATACTGAGGATCTTTTCATGTATTTTATTGGCCATTGTATATCTTCTTTGGAGACATGTCTGTTCAAATTCTTTGTGCATTTTTCATTGGGTTATTTGTGATGCTGTAAGAGGTCTTTTTTTTTTTTGAGTTATAGTCTTACTCTATAACCCAGGCTGGAGTGTAGTGGCATACTCATGGCCACCACAACGTCAACCTGCTGGCCTCAGGTGATCCTTCCACCTCACCTTCCAAGTAGCTGAAACTACAGGCACGCACCACCACGCTTGGCTAATTTTTTGATTTATTGTAGAGATAAGGTCTCACCAAGTTGCCCAGGCTGGTCTCAAACCCCTGAGTTCAGACAGTCTTCTTGCCTCAGCCTTTCAAAGTGCTGGGATTACAGGCTCGAGCCTGGGCTCAGGGCGATACTTCCACGGCACCCTTCCAAGTAGCTGGAACTCCAGGAGCACGCCACCATGCTCAGCTAATTTTTTTGATTTATTGTAGAGACAAGGTCTTGCCAAGTTGCACAGGCTGGTCTCGAACTCCTTGGGCCCAGGCTATACTCTCACCCCGACCTTCCAAAGTGCTGGGATTACATGTCTGAGCCACCATGCTCAGCCTATTTTATTTATTTTACAAAAGAGAAAAAGAGGTTCAGGAGTGTTAAGTAACTTCCCCATAGCTGTCCCACCAGCTAATAACCCAAGAATTGAGATTCATACCCCATCCAATCCCCGGAGTTTCTTTTTTTTTTTTTTTTGAGTCAGAGTCTCACTCTGTCACCTAGGCTAGAGTGCAGTGGCACACTCACAGCCACCACAGCCCTGACCTGCTGGGCTCATGTCATCCTTCCACCATAGCCTTCCAAGTAGCTGGCACTACAGGCATGTAACACCACACCCAGTTAATTTTTTAATTTATTTTAGAGATGAGGTCTCGTCATGTTGCGCAGGCTTATCTCAAACTCTTGGGCTCAGGCATTCCTCTTGCTTTAGCCTCCCAAAGTGCTGGGATTGCAGGTGTGAACCACTGCACCCGGCTGCCAGAACTTCTTAAATGATACCACACTGCCCCCTACTGCCTCCATCTCCTGCTCATTTCTGTGTAAGAGTTGAAACAAGAAGACAGCATGACCTTGTTCTGCCTTTGCTGGAAATGGCTGCATCTTTTTCACTACTCTGCATGTCTGCAAGTGCTCAGGGAAAGCTCTGTGAGTATTAACTTTGAGGTTACGAATTTTAGCAAATAGTGCAATTCTCAAATATGGAGTCGACTAGTAATGAGGATCAACTGTATATGGCTTACAAATATTTTCTCCTATTCTGTGAGCTTTCACTTTCTTGATGGCAGCCTTTGAAGCACAAAAGTTTTAAAGTTTGATGAAGCCCAATTTATTGCTTTTTCTTTAGTTGCTTGAGCTTTTGGTGTCATGTCTCAGAAAGCTGTGTCACACTCAGGGCTATGAAGATGACTCTGCTATCTTGTAAGACTTTTATGGTTTTAGCTCTTACATTCAGGTCTGTGATATATTTTTAAGTTAATTTTTGTGTATGGTTTAATTTTATTCTTTTCATGTGAATATCCAGTTGTTCTATACCATTTGTTGAAAAGACAATCCTCCCTCCCTCCTTTTTTTTTTTTTTTTTGAGTCCTGGTCTCTATAGCCCAGGCTAGAGTGCAGTAGCACAATCATGGCTCACTGCAGTCTCAACCTCCTGGTCTCAGGCAATCCTCCTGTCTCAGCCTCCCGAGTAGCGAGACTACTGGTGTGTCCAATTTATTTTTAAATTTTTTTGTAAAGACAAAGTCTTGCTATGTTGCCCAGGCTGGTCTTGAACTCCTGGGCTTAAGCAATCCTCCTATCTTAGCCTCCCGAAGTGCTGGGATTACAGGTGTGAGCCACTATGCCCAGCCTGTTTCCTCCTATTTAATTGTCTGGCACTTGTGTGGAAAATCAGTTGGTCACAAGTATTTTTAAACTCTCAATTTAGTTCCATTCATCTGTATTTCTATTCTCACACTGTCTTGATTAATTTAGCTTTGTAGTGTTTTGCTTTGTAGTGTCAGAAAGTGTGAGTCCTCCAACTTTGTTCTTCATATACCTTTTGAGTATTTTTCCATGCCTTTAAATTATGGGGCAATAAGACCATTGGACTGATTAGAGAAACTCAATCTATAGTAAAGTAAAATGTATAAGTTATAAAAGGCATGTTCTTAGAGCCAAGTAGAAATGCCTGTTTCTATTGTCTTTCTATCTGTAACTTTCAGCTCTGTTTTGCTCATTCAGTCAGTTTCTTGCTGCCAAAACAAGTATTGTGAAATAATGATTGTGACCTCATGATTCTCAAGGTTTTGTTTTTGTTTTTGTTTTCCTGTTTAGGTAGGCGGAGAGTTTTCAAACATTGTTATCCCCCAGATGAAGAAATTTGGAAGAATCGCTATATGTGGTGCCATCTCTACATATAACAGTACTGGTCCACTTCCCCCAGGTAACAAGCATATGCACATGATCACAGATGTAGGAAGACTGGACAAGGAGAAGATTCATGATCTGGTATAGGCCAGTAACTATCAACATATTAGAAAGAGGCCAGGTGCAGTGGCTCATGCCTGTAATCCGAGCACTTTGGGAAACAGGTGGGTGGATTGCGTGAGCCCAGGAGTTTGAGACCAGCCTAGGCAACATAGCAAGACCTCATCGCTACAAAAAATTTTTAAAATAGCTAGGTGTGGTGGCATGCACCTGTAGTCCCAGCTACTCGGGAGGCTAAGGTGGAAGGATCATCTGAGCCCAGGAGTCCGAGGCTACTGTGCTACTGTAATCCTGTCTGGGCAACAGAGTGAGACCCTGACGAAAAAAAATATAATTTCATGTATTTTGTGCTAATCAGCTTGTACTGATGTAAGTAAGTAGCAGGATCCCAAAATATGGAAGAAATAATTGCTAAAAATTTTTGGTTTTTTGCCTATTATTTTCTGCAAAGTTGTAGAAAGACAGTCATGATTTGATTTAGAAACAAAACACCTTGGTCTGGCTCATAGAATATTAGGGTTCTTCAGGATATTAGAGATATTGCTGGAGGTGTGGGAGTGGATAGAGGGAGACTTGATACGGGTCAAGGGAGGGGCAGGCTGTTGTGTTTCTCCAAAGTCTTGGGTAGTGCTTCCTAGAGCAGCAGGGTACCTTGGCTTCACCAGTGGAAAATCACCGCTAAAAGTGAGAGAAGTATGCACTTCTTCGTTCCTTGACTATCCTTGTTTTGTTCCTCTGGTGCCTTGCCATGCCTTCCTTCCCCTACTTCTCTCCTCTCTTATGCCAAAACTGCCCCTCCCACCTCCACACTCACAGAGGTATAAAAGCACTATCACCCAGAGAACCATACTCATTAAATCCCCATCCTGCGAGAGATCCTGTACAGGTCTCTCATTTTACAGGGAGAGAGATGAACGGCTGGGAGGTTAGCAACAGACTCAACAAAGACCAGTCTTCTGAACTCTTCATGCAGAGTCCTCTTCTGCTACAATGATTCTGTGCTGTTAGAAAGTACAGATTTACTCATGGTCCAAAGAAAAAAAAAGGGAATCTTTCAGTCTATAATCAGGAACTAGGCAACCATAAGTCAATTGGTTATTTAGTCCATGATGGGCTTGACCAATGGGAATGAAACCTTACAGTCCCACTAGATAACAAGTACCACAACTGCAATGAAACACGTGGGCTAGAAAGGACGTATCTAAGGAAGAACATCTTGTAGATTTCCTGTTGGTCTGTGAAAAATCAAAGACACTAGATTCACTTGGCAATCTTATTATCAGGGACTTTCTTCCCCCTAGGTTTTTCTAATTGATGCTAAGCTGGAATCATGGGATATCATCTGCCTGACAATTGAGCTAAGCATCATGTTCCAATTATGTATAGCCAGATATTTTTTATTTTGGATATAGTAACTTGATCTAGTCTTTTTAGCAATTAGTTTTTGGAAGTTCAGCTGCTCAGCTAGGTCTTTGAGGTGTCCGCTGGCCTTGTCCTTTCCATTTTAGTTAGATGGGATTCTGCCCTGCAGTTGATTCCCAGAAAATCTAACATACTCCACCATTAGGATAGCTCAGAAGCAAGTAATTATTTCTGCCACATAAGGTAGCATATTCACATTCATTTCAGATGTGGACATCTTTGGGGCCATTATTCTGCCTACCACAGTGTGCTTGTTGATTATTTAGGAGTCCTGGGGATCAGAAAGGAGTGGAGGAAATGAAAGGGAGAGGTGGCAGAACAGTGATGGTGACCTGTACTACTTGTGCTTTCACCACGGCCACCTCTCTGGATCCTGTCATCCAAGTGTACCGTTCTCTTCACAGGCCCTCCCCCAGAGATTATTATCTATCAGCAACTCCGCATGGAAGGGTTCCTCGTCAACCGCTGGCAGGGAGATGCCCGCCAACAAGCGCTTAAGGACTTGCTGAAATGGGTCTCAGAGGTAAGGGGCTCCAGGGCCACCCCCTCCAACAGTATACCAGCTCCCATTCCCTTTTGCTTCTCTACACTGTCGTTCTACCAATGCTTCCAAGTTCTCTCTGCTGCATCAACCATTTCTCCCTCTCTATTGGGTCATGGCCCTTAGAAGACAAACATTATTACTTTTCCTGTCTTGAAAAGAAAAACAAAACAAAACGACTCATTTCCACTGCAAATACAGGCTCGTTTTACTCCTCTCCCTTTTATAACGAAACACCCGGAAGTGCTGTCTATATTCACTGTCTGCAGTTCCGCTCTTTCCGTTCTTCCTTAAACCCACATATCTTGCTTTTGCACTGTTGCCATTCTACCAAAATGGCTTTTGTCAAGGTCACAGGTGTCCCTCACATTGTAAAATCCAGTGACTGATTCTTAGTATCACTTGGCTGTGGGAAATATTTGACAAAGTGGTTACTCTCCTTGACATCCTTTCTTCCCATGACTTCCCTTAGCTCTTGGTTTTCCTCACTGATTGGTCTTTTTCAGACTCTTCTGCTAGCTTCTCTTCTTTTCTCCAAATTAACAATAGAGTGCTCCAGGGCATGATCATTGGGCCTCTTTCCTTCTCTACCCATACTCTATGTATCCCTTATCGATAGGTTTGTGGCTTCAAATTCTATCAGCATGCTGACAGCTCCCACATTTTTATCTCCAGCCTGGATTTATCCTCTGAACTCTGGACTGGTATATCCAGCTGCTCAACAGCTATACCTGCATGCCTGATATACATCTCTGACCTAACATGAAAAGTAAATGTTTTGATCTTTCCTGCCAAACCTGCTTCCTGTTCAGACTCCACCGACTCTATTATGGCAATTCTATCCTTCTAGTTTCTCAGTTCAAAAACCTTGGCGTCATCCTTGATTTTTTTCTTTCTCTCGTACCCATGTTTAATCTATAAGAAGATTCTAGTGGCTCAACATTCAAAATGCATACAAAATCTGACCACTTCTCCCACCTCCTCTGCTACCACCTTGGTCTAGGCTACCATCCCATATAGCCTGGATATTTGCAGTAGACCCTACGTGGCCTCTCACCTTTGCACCCCTATAGACAATTCCCAACACAATGGCCAGAGTGATCTTTTAAAGCAGCAGTCCCAGACCTTTTTGGCACCAGGAACCGGTTTCATGGAAGACAGTTTTTCCATGGATCCATGGATTGGGTGGGGTGGGGGGAATGGTTTTGGGATAATTCAAGTGCATAACATTTATTGTGTACTTTATTTCTAATATTATCAGACATTGTAATATATAATGAAATAATTATACAACTCACCATAATGCAGAGTAAGTGGGAGCCCTAAACTTGTTTTCCTGCAACTAGATGGTCCCATCTGGGGGTGATGGGATACAGTGAAACCTGAAGTGTGTTGCTTATGTCCGGTCTACTCCGTAATCTCGCTTTGGTTGCTGTCACTGCAGAAAACCCTGTTTCACAAAGATAGGATGTTGGAAATGGAAGCAGGCTTTTCACTGCTGATCTGACAGGAGAAAGAGCTCAGGAGGTTATTCGAGTTATGGGGAGCAGTTATAAATACAGAAGAAGCTTTGCTCACATGCCCACCACTCACTTCCTGCTGTGCGACCCAGTTCCTAACAGGCTGTAGACCACTGCCGGTTCATGACTTGGGGTTTGGGGACTCTGTTTTAAAGCATAAATCAAATCATTTTATTATTATGCTCCAATCCCTGCAAAGCTCCCCATTTCACTTAGAGTAAGCCAAAGTGCTTATAATCTGGTCCTGAATCCTCTGACTTTATTTCTGGAGTATTCATGCCATTGTTCACTCAGTCAAGTCCCCTCCACCTCTACCCCACCCTTCTGTAAGTGCTTGCTTAATTCTCTCACCTCCTTCAAATCTTTGCTAAAAGTGCCTTTGGATGTATCCCCAGCCCTCCAAATATTTAGTCAAATTGGATTAGGGTCCACCCATATGACCTTATTTTACCGTAATTAAAGGCTCTATCTCTAAATATATTCACATTCTGAGTACTAGGAATTAGGACTTAAACATAAATTTGGGGGTGGGGGGGCTACAATTTAGTCCATAATAGTATTCATATATATTCATATACATATGTATATTTTTTTTAGTTGGGGGTCTCACTCTGTCACCCAAACTGGGGAGAAGTAGCATGATCATGGCTCGCCACAGCCACCACGCCTGGCTAACTTTTTTTTTTTTCTAGAAAGATTTATTGAGGACTGAAAAGCTCTCACAGTGGGAGGGCACCTGAGGGGGTTGCCTTAGCTTTTTGATTTTTTGTAGACACAAGATCTTGCTATGTTGCCCAGGCTGGTCTCAAATTCCTGGGCTCAAACAATTCTCCTGTCTCAGCCTCCCAAAGTGCTGGGATTACAAACATAAACCGCCACACCTGGCCTTCATTCTCTATTGTTAACCTTTAAACTGGATTCTGACTATCTACCCTATCCATATTCTTTGCTTCTTCAAGAATAAGATTAAGTTAAAGCTTTCAAATCAAGAGTTCAAATCTCAGCTTCCCTACATTCTAATTGAGTGACTTCAAGCAATTAATCTTGTCCATGAATCCATAAAGGGTGCTAAACTTTTCACTGGACTACATTAGGGAAAAATAGGTATTGCCTAACAGATCTCTATATAAGACCCTTTAAAATATTTGAAAATGTAAATTAGCCTTACTTGGTAGCCTATGCTTTGTAGTAAGAGAGATGAAAAACTTTCCTTAGTAACATGAATCCTTCCTTCCTACACTCCCAAATAAATGTTAAACACATATTGAAAGAAACTTGGCATAAAGAGGAGACAGATTATTAGACTATCTTTTTCTGAATGAGACCCACCTCTTCAGTTACCAAATAGAAGTAGTGAAAGGTACTCCACCTCTTCTGAGATCATAATGTTATTAAACTTTACTATGCAACTTACTTAGAAATTGCCTAATCACGATTTTGTGACATTTCTCACTGTGATCTGACACCTATTATTAAATGCTTCTTATGTGTGCTTTGTAATCTGTTACATACACTATGTATATAGATCTTGTCTCAAACTGAGTTCAAATTCATGGAGGACAGGCCCTCTATCTCTTATTTTCAAGGTTACCATGATGTACCTGATGAATTTATTGCTAGAATGAAAAGTATATCATTAGGAATATTAAATTAACTTTTAAAATTTGCTGTTGTTTTGATACAGGGTAAAATCCAGTATCATGAATATGTCATTGAAGGATTTGAAAATATGCCAGCTGCATTTATGGGAATGCTGAAAGGAGATAATTTGGGGAAAACAATAGTGAAAGCATAAAAAAAGACATGGAATCTGAAGATCATTTGGATGATTACACAATTTGTTTTTCACCATTTAGCAAGTGTATACTCCCTTAATTACCTAAGAAATAGTAACTGCAATGAGTTTGACCTACTTAATAAAATACATTTAAGTGGCTTGTAATTAAAGTGACAAAGAATAAAAATGTTATAGTGAATAACCACCAGTCACCTCACTGCCCACTATAACGCCTTCTGGGTTATGGTAGAAAATAATGGCTTTGGAGTCTGAAAGCTTACTCCCTCTGTGACCTTAGACATCTGATTTTTCATCTTCTTTTTTTGAGTCAGAGTCTCACTCTGCCACCAGGCTGGAGTGCAGTGACATGCTCACAGCGACCACAGCCTCAACCTGCTGGGCTCAGGCAATCCTTCCACCTCAATCTTCTCAGTAGCTGGAACTACAAGCGTGTGCCACCATGCCTGGCTAATTTTTTGATTTATTGTAAAGTCGAGGTCTTGCCAAGTTGCCCAGGCTGATCTCGAGCCCAGGCAGTCCTCTTGCCTTCACCTCCCAAAGTGCTGGGATTACAGGCTTAGGCACTGCACCTGGCTGATTTTTCATCTTAAGGTGAGAATAATAACATCTATTTCATACATTTTGCTCATTTATTTAAAACACCAGCATAAAGCCTATTAGGTACACAATAAGTGTCAGTTCTCTCCCTGCTGATATCAGTGAATTTGAAGTCATAAGATTAGCACTCCTATTGCTTGTGATTAGACCAGAAGAAATTTTCATTGCTGGTGTACAGGAGTCTCAGGAATCTCAGGCCAGCCTACACTGGTTCTCTGCAGGTAAGTCTAATAATGTAACAGACCAAGGAAGGAGTCTGTTACTTAAAACAGCTGCAAAAGATAACACATGGGAATACTTACACACCTACAAAGATTGTGCAGAACTTATATGAAGAAAGCTTTAAAACGTTACCGAGGAACACAAAAGATGACTTGAACACATTGAAAGGCACTATGCCTTTAGGAAGATTTAAGGTCGATCAGAAAGCTGTAATTCTATTGATCAATTCTGCCATGATAGAAAGGGTTAAATAAATTATAGTACAATGAAACTGTGGGGTGGGGAAGAGTGTATAAAAACTCTGAAGAGATGTAATAAACTACTAATATGGTTTATCTTCAGGGAAGAGAACTGAGGAGTGTCCATAGGACAGGGTAATAGAAAAAAGGTCCCTGCCCTTTTATGCCCTCTTCCCTTGCCAAACTCTTCAGTCCTAAAGAAATTAGATGAAGTAGAGTAAAGTTAGTGAGTGTTGAGGCTTGAGAAGGGGCAGCCTCGGTGGTCCCAAGCAGGGTGAGTAGTTCATGCACGGAGGCTAGCTCCTGGCAGAGTCCCAGTGCTGCGTCTGTGTGTGTGTGTACACATGTGAGCAGGCAGAGGGAGGGCCTGGGTGGTGTGTTGTGGCCTGATATGAGGAACTGAGCTCAAGCAGAATGAATCCAGCTTCTGAGTCATAGCACGGTTCCCCAGCATGTGTGTCAAGAAGAGTGAAGTCATTGATGTGGGTGGAGGAGGGAGAGAGAGCATGACCCGATTAAGGGTGTCAGAGTCCAAGCAGGGTGAGGAGGGCATTTGAATGGGAGGGCTGCGTGGTGTAAAAAGTCAAAGTCTGAGCAGAATAAGCAAGGCAACATGCATGGGGGCAGCCCAGCATGGAGTGTAACAGCCCAAGCAGAGTAATGAGGGCATCCACATGAAGAGGTGTCCTGGCATGGGGTATGTGCTCCCAAGCAGGGTGAGGAGAGACCCCACGTGGGAGTGTCCCAGTGGTGGGACACCAAAGAGGATGAGGTGCTCATGTATGGGGTAGCCTAGCGTGGAGGTCAGAGCAAAAGTGGAGCTTCTGTGTGGCAGTGTGGCCCAGCAGGAGCTGCAAGAACTTTGGCAGGGAGAGAACAACCACGAGGGGAAGCAAGAGTGAGGGAAAGTGCAGGATGTCAGAGCTTGAGTGGAATGAAGGAGCATCTGCAGGAGAGGGAGTAGTAGTGACAGGAGATGGTTACATATAGAGGGTCTGATCGGGGCCAGGCACAGTGGCTCACACCTGTAATTCTAGCACCCTGGGAGACCAAGGCAAGAGGATAGCTTGAGTCCAGACGTTGGGAACCACCCTGGGCAATACAGCAAGGCTTCATCTCTACCAAAAAAAATAAAAATAAAAATAAAAAATTAGCCAGGCATGGTAGCATACATCTGTAGTCCCAGCTACTTGGGAGGTTGAGGTGGGAGGATTACCTGAGTCCAGGTTGAGACTGGTGAACTGTGAGTGTGCATTCCAGTCTGGGTGACAGTAAAAAAAACCCCAAAACTCTAAAATGGTGTTTTTAAAATGTGTTCATATTATGAGATAAATTATACTGCTATAAAATTGATTTTACAAAAAATTAGCCGGGCGTGGTTCCGGCTACTTTGAAGGCTGAGGTGGAAGGATCGCCAGAGCCCAGCAGGTTGACACTGGGGTGTCCGTGAGTGTGCCACTGCACTCCAGACTGGGCGACAGAGTGAGACTCTAACTCAAAAAAAAAAAATTTTGATTTAAAAAGAAAAATATAGGCCGGGTGCAGTGGCTCAAGCTTGTAATCCCAGCACCTTGGGAGGCTGAGTTGGGTGGATTGCCTGAGCTCAAGGGTTCGAGACCAGCCCGGGCAACTTGGCAAGACCTCACCTCTACAATAAATCAAAAAATTAGCGAGGCATGATGGCGTGCGTCTGTAGTTCCAGCTACTTGGAAGGCTGAGGTGGTAGGATCGCTTGAGCCCAGCAGGTCGAGGCTGCGGTGGCCGTGAACGTGCCTCTGCACTCCAGCCTGGGTGACAGAGTGAGACTGCAACTCAAAAAAAAAAGAAAACTTTCTATTTGATGTGATACTCCTATCGAGACACTTTTTCCACTGCTCTAAACAGTTTTTGAATTTGTCGATTTTGATGCCTTTTAGTGCTTCTGCCATTAAAAAAATTTTTGTTTGTTTTTTTTCACCTCTTCCACATCGGCAAAATGTTTTTCTTTGAGGACTTTCTTCATCTAGGAAACAAAAGATGCTCGGGGAGAGATCGGGTGAATAGGGAGAGTGGGGCATAGAGGTCATGCCATGTTTGGACAGAAACTACTGAACACTCTGTGGTGTAGGCAGGTGCATTGTTGTGGTGAAGAGCCAATAGCCTGTTTGCTACAACCTGGGATGTTTCTCCCGCATATCGTGACGCATCCTTCTCAAACCTTCCAGTTAAAAACTTCGGTTGGTTGTTTGATCCAGAGAGACAAATTCCAAATGTACTATAAGGAGCCTGCCCTCCAACAGATAATTCTGGTTTTTGGGGTGGTCTCCCCTCATATGTTTTCCATTTACAGATGCTTAGTTCTGTATCTAGACTCACTTGTTCAACTGGTCTTATGGTTCATCGTTTTGGCACTAACATGAACGGGATTTTTTACATTACATTTTTTATTGGTTATTGCTGGAGTTTTGGAAAGCCTTTAAATACATTCTCAGTTTATGCACAATATGTCCATTTCGGAATGAAATGTTAAACAGTGTTCTTTTTAATACAGTACTATAGATTAATTCATTTAGAATACCTGACATACTGTTCTTAGCCTGATGCTTACAGCATAGTGTAGAACCACTGCCAGGTAGCTAACTGAACTTTTAAATGATACAACTCACTGCCAGAAAATATCATTTCTGCCAGCATGTGATAGTCTACAGTTCAGGCATCCTGAATTTATGTTCAGTGAACTGGTGTATAGACCAGGTCCTTAATTTATACATGCTCCCAGATTAAGGATCAGACAGAATATCACCACTGACAACATATCAGCCAGATTTTATTTTATTTTTATTTATTTATTTATTTTTGAGTTGGAGTCTCACTCTGTCGCCCAGACTGGAGTGCAGTGGCCGCTCCCGGCCACCGCAGCCTCGACCTGCTGGGCTCCGGCGATCCTTCCACCTCAGCCTTCCGAGTAGCCGGAATTACAGGCGCACGCTACCACGCCTGGCTGATTTTTTAAATTTATTGTAGAGATGAGGTCTCGCTGCCCAGGCGGGTCTCAAACCCGCGGGTTCAGGTAATCCACTCACCTCAGCCTCCCAAAAGCGCGGGATTGCAGGCTGAGCCACTGAGCCCGGCTTATCAGCCGGATTTTAAAAGTTAAACAAGATCTACAGGGCTTCCAATTTTAAGGTAGTAAAAATTTCTGCCCTTATATCTGGAAAATCATCCAAAACAACACAGTGTGTAAGAAACTGAAATACAAACTCCACTAAAAAAAAAAAAATCTATAGGCACCAGCAAGATGGCTGTAATTTTTTTTAAAAAGTGGACAATAACAAGTGATAATAAAGAGGGGTTTTTTGTTTTTTTTTTTTTAAGTTGAAGTCTCACTCACAGTCACAGGCATGCTCACAGTCACAACAGCCTCGACCTTCTGGACTCAGGTGATCCTTCTGCCTCAGCCTTCCAAGTAGCTGGAACCACAGGTATGCACCACCATGCCCGGCTAATTTTTTGATGTATTTATTGAGACGAGGTCTTGCCAAGTTGCCCAGGTTGGTCTCAAACCCCTGGGTTCAGGCAATCCTCTCGCCTCAGCCTCCCAAAGTGCTGGGATTACAGGCATGAGCCACCACACCTGTTGTTTTTGTTTTTTTTTTAACCAATTTACTCATACAGTACTGATAAGAATGTAAAATAGTACAGCCACTTTGCAAAGCACTTTGGCAGTTCCTAAAAATGTTAAACATAGAGTTATTACATGAACTAGCAGTTTCACTCATAGATATAGGCCTAAGAGAACTTAAAATATATGTCCACACAAAAACATGTACCTAAATGTTTATAGCAGCATATTCATAACAACCAAAAGAAGAAACAACTGAAATTTCATCAAATGAATGAACAAAATGTGGTCTATCCATACAATGGAATATTATTTAGCCCAAAGAGGAATAAAATACTGATAACTGTTGTGGCATAAATAGGCCTTGAAAATATTATGCTAAGTGAAAGAAGCCAGGCATGCAGTGTATGATCCCATTTATATGAAATGTCTAGAACAGGCAGATCTCTGGAGATGGAAAGTAGATTAGCAGTTGTCAGGAAATGGGAGGAGGCTGATGATGAGGCTGACAATGGCTAACAGGCATGCAGTTTCCTTTTTGGGGTAGTAAATGTGTCATGAAATATACAGTGACGATGGTTGCACAACTTTGTGACTATACTAAAAACCCCTGAATTGTATGCTTTGAAAAGGTATATTTTGTGGTATGTGAATTATATCTCAATAAAGCTGTTAAAAAAATTAAAGGACATGAGTAACCCAAAACAATCTAGAGACACATTTTGTTTAGAGGAACTTTTTAACGGAGCACAGTAGAAAACGGCACAACTGCCTTCTGATGGAGTACTGATGAAACTGGAAAGATTTCGGAGGTGGAAACGTCAGGTTGTCTGGAAGTGGGGAGGAAATCAGAGGCACAAAAGACAGACAGTGCTTGAAAATGTACATAAAGAGCAGTCTGAGCCCACGATGCCACTTCTACCTTGTTTGGTCAGGTTATCAATCCTTCCACACCCGACAGGAAATATGGGGTATTAGTTTTTACCAAAAGGACTTGAAAGGTTATTGACTTGGGTACCCTGGGCCTGGAGGAGGATAAAAATGAGAAAAATGAGATGAAACTAAAAACAGACTACAGGCTGGGTGCTCTGGCTCAGACCTGTCTGTAATCCCAGCACTTTGGGAGGCTGAAGCAGGAGGATCACTTGAAGCCTGGAGTTCAAGACTAGTCTGGACGACAAAGCAAGACCCCCATTTCTACCAAACAAAAAACCCCAGGAGATTAAGTGGAAGTCTGAATGAAAGGAGATGAATGCCATCTCCTATCCCACCACATAATGGTAGCCAGGCCTATATCCATACCAATTAGGAGATCCTTCTCTGGAGAAACCACAGATCCCTCTGGAAAAATTACACTACTCCAAGAAAGTTTAACAGGCACTGACCTTTAGGGTCCCAGAGACAAAAACTAGGTGACAGTAGTTCTAACTCAGACCCTGGACTTAAGTTGGAAACACTGATCAGATTAGATTTTGGACTATCTCCCTTACGGAAAGTACAGTAGTCTCACTTTTCGTGGTTTCAGTTACCTGTGGTCAACCTTGGTCCAAAAATATTAAATGGAAAATTACAGAAATAAACAATTCATAAATTTTGCATTGTGCACCAAGTAGCCTGATGAAATCGCTCCTCATTCTGCTCTATCACACTCAGAACATGAGTCATCCCATTGTCCAGTGTATCCATGCTGTCTACAGTACCTGCCTGTTCTTCATAGTAGCCATCTCAGTTATCAGACTGAAAAAACCAGTACAGGCTGATCCCAGTGGCTCATGACTGTAATCCCAGCACTTTGGGAGCCCAGGAGTTCAAGATCAGGCTGAGCAACATGGTGAGACCCCAACTCTACAATTAAAAAAAAAAACAAAAAAAAACAGGAGTATTGGTGCTTGCCTGTATTCCCAGCTACTTGGGAGGCTGAGGTAGAAGGACCGCCTGACCTCAGGATGTCAAGGCTGTAGTAGCCAAGACTGGGCCACTGCACTCAAGCCTAGGTGACTCCAAGTCAAATAAATAAGTCTTCCAACTGTGTACTGTCCAATATGGCAGTCACTTGAGATTACTGAGAAATGGAACTGCAGACAGTGCCACATTTCAAAATATCAAAAACTGAAGCAGAATTGAGTATTTTTTCCATTAAACACATTTTATTGTTTTGATAGAACTATAATTCACTTTAGCCACTGCATCGCATAGGACATTGTTGTACTGCAACACTTGTACATGAACGTGCATTATTTCTAGTGTTACACATAAACACATCACAATTAGTATCAACAGACTGATACAGTTCAGATGATTTTTTTTCTATGCAAAGATGTAATATTACAATGTGTTTACTTGGATATTTTATGCGGATAACACGAGTATGCCTATGCAGACAGCACAAATTACAGTAATAACTAATAACTGATACCTAATATTTTAATCATTTTCTAGGTTAAAAAATATGGAAAAATATTTAAATTTTAAACAAAGGCATATTACTGAGGCAGAATTCAGTGCAGATATAGAAGCTAGTACTACGATTGACAGTCAAGAAAAAAAGACACCAGAAGGAAGTATAGTGCACATTCAATGATGAATAGCAATTCCAACTCACTGCAACAGAGCAAAATGAAAAAGCTGTTTGTTGTATTCAAAAGTTAAAGATACACAGTAGATAATATTTAAGACAATATTTAAGACATATATTTTTTCAGCAATAACTTCGTGATGTTAAGTAAAAAAATCCACAAAATTAGTCACATGAAATGAGATAAATTGCTAACAAAAACAACTTTTTAACAGGATTTGAGTTTGCAAACTGGGCAAGCTATAAAATAGCTTGATTCTTGCACAGATACATACAATGAAGAATCTTAGTTGGAGAGATAACAAAGAAATTATCATTTTAGTTATTGTAATCTATTTAGAAAATTATGTGGAAAAGACTTTAAAAGACATTTACAAAAATTGAAATTTACAATTAAAACATTAATTCTGCTCATAGAATACACATGAGCATAATACAGTGTGCTTATAGTATATGTTTCTAATAATATCAAAGATTTAATGATTCAAAATTTGAAAATTTTCAAGTATTTTTCTTTAGTTTTAGACAAATTGTGTGATGTAAGTCACTGCCCAAGGAAAACTTTGGGTATATTCTGTCTCAAAGAACATCCAAATTTACAAACAATGCCAATTCATTGCTTAAAATCTCAAACTCATGGCAGAGAGTTTTGACAATTTTCCATCCATGAACGAATTTTAGCTAGACATGGAAAAATCAGTTTCTATCATGAGGATGGAACTCTGCCTGTGTTAAGTCAAAAGACCAGATGTATTGGAATTTTAAAGCAAGAGACAAACTATTCCCTCATTGCTTTATTCTATTGTATGACACATATTGGAATATTTGTGTTCAGTTTTCTGAAGCAGACTCCAAGAAATAGAGTCATCGATACAGATGTTATAATTCTTCAGTACATATGCACAAATACTATAGAATTATCATTGCCAGTTTATGGAACTACTGAAAAGAAAAGATAATGTTATCTAATAAATTTGTGTTCTTACCAATGTTACTTGGATGGTTTACAAGAGAGTTCTATAAAGATTTCCTGTACTAGAAAATCCAATTCAAGATTTCCTTGAAACAAAAGGAATGCTTGACAAATATTCAATAATCAAAGACAAAAAGTGGCACTGTGATACATGTTTTCTTGCTAATATCATCCTGAATATGAATGACCTACATTTGAACCCTCTAAAATGGGAAAAACTTGTGGCCTAAATACACAGGTAAAAGAATTTATTTACAATTGAAACACTTCAAATAAAAATAATACAAAATGACTTTACACACTTTTCAAATGAGTCAATGTGCAGAAAACTTTAAACATAATCATTAACACTGCATACTGGTTGCAAAAAAAAAAAAGAAAAAGAAAAATCTGAAGAATGATTTTTGGTATTGATAAATTTAATTGTGTTTCCATTTATGCAATGCCTCTTCAAATTTGATGCTAATAATACTGAGTTGACGAAGAGTTACTGACTTAGGTAAATTTTTAAAGTGATATACTTTTGCCTCAAAATGATGATGATGATGAGTATATTGAGTAGGAGTCACACTCTGCCACCCAGGCTGAAGTGCAGTGGCATGCTCAAGGTCACTGCAGCCTAAACCTACTGGGCTCAGGTGATTCTTCTGCCTCAGCCTTCCAAGTAGCTGGAACTACAGACGTGCGCCACCACGCCCAGCTAATCTTTTGATTTATTGTAGAGATGAGGTCTCGCCAAGTTGCCCAGGCTGGTCTCAAACTCCTGGACTCAGGCACTCCTCTTACCTTCACCTCCCAAAATGCTGGGAGTACAGGTGTGGCCACCATGCCCAGCTGCCTCAAAATTAAATCAATTTTTCTAATAAAAAGATGATCAATTTTGTCAATGTGGATGCAAATATTAAAAAAACTTCTTGATATTTGATTCAGTTATAAGAAAACTAAGTATATTTAGAACAACAACAAAGTATGCTTGGAAGAACTATGTGAATCTACTTTTCAATTCTAAATTTCATAAATCTAAATATGAATCAAGTATTGCAAATTAAAATTCAGTGTGTGGATTAAGATATGCTGCAATTATAAATTATACACTAGGTTTTAGAAACAGTACAAATAATATGAAATTTCTCAATTTTTTCATTAATTACATGATGAAATAATAGAGATATATGGGGTGAAATAAAAATACATTTTTAATTTTACCTGTTTTATTTTCTAAAAGTGGCTACTAAGAAGTGTGAGTTACATAAGTAGCTCACATATTTCTACTGGATGGTGCTACAGTACCTAAAACACCTTCCAATCAGCCTTTTATAGGTTCTTAATACCCAGCTCTTAAATATGAATAGTCAAAGATCACCAGAGGTTTCAGGAAAGCCTCCAATGTGAAAGAGAGAAAACAGGCAAAAACAACGCAAAGGAAACCGTGATAATGCATTGAGCAGAATTACACTGAAAGACACTATAAATGACATCCTCATTTTTCACTCATGAAAAAAAAATTACAAAAAAGGAACCAGAGACATTTAAATCAGAAAATGCACTTGGAAGTAAAAATATAACAGAAATAACACTTCAAGATTTTGAATAGAATTAGAAGACAAAGTTGAAGGAATCTTCCAGGAAGTAGGATAAAAAAAATCAGACATGGAGAGAGTGACCTAGGAATCCACCTCCCTCTCTAGACGTGTGGCAGAAAGTTCCTAAAGTGATTATTCAGAGACATAAGAGTCTGTTTGAACACCTGTAGCTTCTAGGAGAAATCTTGATTGGTAAATTACAGTTAACACTAGTGGATTTCAGCCTTTGGCAAAGTAGTCCCATGACAGGCAGGTGTGGAGTTAGAACCCTTATTTCTGATTCAGCTTGCTAAAGCCAGGGTGGCCAATAAAGAGCATTTCCTCTGAATATCAGAGTTCTGATTGCAGATGCCTACTTCTGATCATGGGAGATGACTCCACATAGAGGCAAGCTCCCATTTTCCCAACTCCCACTAGATAAAGTGGCTTCTAGGGGATTTAAAGGGATAGCATCTGTTTTTTTGGACATTCAAAAAACTGCATATATAGGAGAATTTAGAAAGCCATTGCCCCTGCCCAGAGAAAAACATAGGCCTTGAAAAGAACTGAGGAAACTTTAAGCATTCAACACAGGTTGATCCCCAGCACTGTGACAACCAAACAAACAGTAAACCCTGGAGAAAAAGGAGATCTGATTTCCAGAGCTGTCATACTATAAAGTTCAAACATCCAGTTTTCAACAAAAATTATCACAGTGCATACAAAGAGACAAGAAAGTATGGACCAGTCAAAGGAACAAGATAAATCAGTAAAAAAAATCTCCATCAGGAAGCCCAGACATGGGACCTGTGAGACAGGCTTTAAAACAACTGCCTTAAAGATGCTCAAAGAGCTAAAGGAATGTTCTGATTCCTGTGGACAGATCAAAAAAGAAAATGAAGATTCTTCAAAGCAGAAAAAACAAAGGAGTATGTATCATTCATTGCTACTTTAGAAGGCAATGTTCTGCATAGGCCTACTTTACAAAAGGACTATTAACATTTAGAACATCAGTGGGGAACCCCACCACCACCCCTGAAAGAGCTACAGACAGACTGAGCAAAGCTTGCAGGTTATTGCCACCAATCTATAGAGAGAGAAATCTGAGAACTTCAACCTGGAAGAACCTCTCATCATTAGACTCCATAAGAAATGAGTTTGAGAGAAATCTCACCTATGCTCTCAAGGCAGAAAACATTTTGCTCAGAAATCACAACTTACTGAGCACCAGAGGATTAATTCAGGAGGGGGATCGCACAAGTACCCTGGCCTGACAAATGTTTCCTTAGTTGAGACCTTTATGGACACCCAATGCTTCCAAACAAGGGAGAAACCCCCAAATGTGTTATACTTTATGGAAAGCACTTTGACAATGTGTTTCAAGAATCTTAAAATATTTCTCCCCAGTGATTGAGTTCTGTATCTGAAGAACTATTCTGAGGGGAATACAAAACAACAGCAAAACAAAAATAAGTCTTTACTGACATACACCCAAAGAACCTCCAATAGCTCTCTACTGTATCCACAAATAAAAGAATGAAGATGGATATGACACCAACAGCACAGGCAACAAAAGAAAAAATAGATAAACTGGACTTCACCAAAATTAAAACCTGTTTTCAAAGGACACTATGAACAGAGTAAAAAGGCAACCCACACAGAATTGAAGAAAATATTTGCAAATCATATACCTGATAAAAGGTTTAATATTCAGACTATATAAAGAACTTCAACAAATCAACACCAAAAAAACAAAACAAAACAAAACCCTGCTTTTTTAAAATGGGCAAATAACTTCAACAGACATTTCCCCAAAGAAAATATACAAATGGTCAATAAGCACAGAAAAAGAAGCTTAATATCATTAATTACTAGGGAAATGCAAAGCAAAACCACAGTAAGAGACCATTTCAAATCCATGAGGATGGCTATTATAAAAAAGAAACAAAAATAATAAGCATTGGCAAGGACGTGAATAATTGAAACCCTTGTACACAGCTAATGGGAATTAAAAGCAGTAAAACTGTACTTCCTTAAAAAATTAAACATGGAAGCCTCACATAATCCAGAATTCCACTTCTAAGGATATCCCTAAAAGAACTGAAAACAGGAACTCAAACACCTCTCTGCTTATAGCAGTGTTATTTACTGTAGCCAAAATGGTGGAATCAACCTAAATGTCCACTGGCACATAAAAGAATTAAAAAAATGTGGCCTACAAATACAATGGAACTATTCAGCCTTTAAGAGGAATTAAATTCTGACACATGCTACAACAGGGATAAACCTTGAAAACATTATGCTAAGTTAAATAAACCAAACACAAAAGGACAAATATTGTATGATTTCATATACAAGGTACTTAGAGAAATAGAAACCCTCGTACATTGCTAGTCGGAATGTAAAATGATGCAGTTACTTTGGAAAACGATTTGGCAATTTCCTAAAAAAGTTAAACAAAAATCTACCTTATGACCCAGCAACTTCACTCATAGGCATCTACCTAGGAAAAATGAAAACATATGTCCACAGAAAGACCTGCACACTAATGTTCAAAAATATTTGTATACTGATGTTCAAAGCAGCATTATTCCCAACAGTTAAAAACTGAAAAAAAAAACAAACCAAATGCCCTTCAACTAGTGGATGGACAAAGTATCCACACAATGGAATATTATTTAAAACAAAAAGGAACAAGGCACTGATATGGTACTACATGAACATAAAACACATTAATGAAAAAGGACACATAAGATTCCATAAAATGTTCAGAAAATGCAACTCTATAGCAACAGAAAGTAGAGAGATTAGTGGGTGCCTGGGATAAGAGATGGAAAAGGGATTAACATAAATGGGCATGAGGTATCTTACTGGGGTGGTGTTCTAAAAAATGGATTATGGTGATGGCTGCACAACTTAGCAAATTTACTAAAACTCAGTGAATTGTACACTTGAAATGCTTTTTATGGTATGTAATTTACACCTCATTAAAGTCACTTAAAAATTTATGCAGATTCCCAAATGATGCTGAGATAAAACATTCTTCTTATGACCATTGGGGAGTCTAACTAGTAACCATCCTTAAAGTCTCTTCTCAAGAGAAGAGTTTTACATATTTCCTTAATTCTTTCTATAAATTATATCTTTTCAGAAAAAAATTTAAACCGGTATGAATGATTCTCATAAGCCATATTTCTTTCATAGCTAGAATGTGTCTGGTTGGTCTATTTAGCAATATCTATGCAGACCGATTTATCACACAGCACTATTTGAACTGCAGGACTGTGGGGTGGTGGGACAGCACCAGGAAGAAACCATAAACCTGGCTGCAGAGGTAGCACTTCAAACCTAAACACATGACTTCACAGCAAATGTTCCTGAGTATTAGATCAGCATTAAGGAACTCTTCACTTCCATAAGCCAAGAGTTTTCTGGTGTAGTTCTCCTTTCATGGGAGCTGTCTCAAATTTCAACCATAGGAACTTATTTCTGCACCACTGCTGAGTCAGTGGAGCTCCTCCAGAATCCTACATCTGAAACCCAAACCTAACTCATTCTCATTCTGGGCCTTTTGTTCCTTTTTCAGTTAGAAATTAGTATTCAGACTCCACCAAAGAAATTTATAAGGAATCATCCACCAATACCCGTATACCCCATTCCTCTGAGATCTCGTTTCACAACAAAAAACTTAACTGAAAACTTATTTTACATCAATTATACGTTCTTTCTTTGAATTTTACTTGCTATCAATGGGGTCTCTCTAGATTTTAGTGTTATGCATTCTCCAAATGGTGGGGATCATAATATCAAATTACTACAGTGGGGAAATCAGGTTATATACATGAGAAAACTTGGCAAAAGGGGGCTACCCAGGACCAGCTGAGTGCTCCACAGAAAGATAGGCTCAGTGTGGCTAGCCCTTATAATTTTAAAGATATATCCTATTTTAATATGAAACATTCTAATTTTTAAATAATGTCAACAAAATTCTCTCACGCCCCACCACGCACACCAACTAAAACATGCCTAAGAGCCCAATATGACCCAATCTAACAGCTTATAACCTTTGCCATATAAAATACTTACACTCCAATTGCAGAAAGATGTACTTACTATGGTCAAAATTTTTTAAAAAGTAGAATTCTATTTTGCAAAAGAAAATTCATCCAGAACAGCTGTTTTCAGGGCACTTCCTTTCCTCCAGCCCCCATCTACTTCTTAGGACTGAGATGGTTCAGGTGCAAGCTCTCTGGACTCCCAGTCTTTTAGGCCATTGCCCAAAAGAAAAAGAGGTTGGGGTCCCTCGTCCAATTAAAACATTCCCTGAAGGCAAAGTCATTTGAGCTTCCCTGACCTGTTCCTGTTTACAGCATTCTAGGGATTCCTACATAATCATTCAAATGTATACTGTGTTCTCTCTAGGCTCCAAGTCCAGGATCCTGGGAGCCAGGTATGGTGGTACATGCCTGTAATCCCACCTACTTGGGAGGTTGATATCGTGATCACACAGGCCAGGAATTAGAGACCAACCTGGGCAACATACACACAGGCCAGGAAATAGAGACCAACCTGGGCAACATTAGAGAGACTCAATCTAAAAAATAACAATAATAAAATAAGGCCAGCAGCCTGAGAATATTTTCCACTAGAGAAACTTGAAAGTTTCAATAAATCAAAAATAACTTATTTCCACAGCTTCAAAGAGTATCGGGGATACCAAAAGCAAAAACAAAGAACTTAGAAATCATCAGTCCCAGCCCTTCATTCTCCTGGTGAAGAAACCAAAATTCAAAAAGGTCAAATGACTTGTCCATGGCTATATACCAAGTTGGTTGGTCAACTGGGACAGAATCTAGGTAATCTGACTGCAGTCAAGTTCTTTCCATCATACTATGCAGGGAAGGCAGAAGAGAGGGAAGTCCTCTGAAGAAAGTAGCTTTTCAATTTTGAGTTTGGCCTTTTGGAATCATTTTGTATCTCCTACTACTTTCTTCACTTTCCACATGACTTTACCAACAAATTTCTATTTACCAGCAGTTGATAACCTTGAAAAGAATGGGGAATGGGAAAAAGAATATTTTTCCTAGCTGCCAACTTATCAAAGTTGCAGCTACTGATCAACATTAAAAGTAGTGTATACTTCAGGATATCAATAACTGACAGTTTAAACTAAATTTCCCCCCCCCACCATACAATATTCCCAGAATTACTCTGCAGAGTGAAATCCCCGATGTCTGATGAGACCTGAATTACTTTTAAATATTTTGTCACATTCATTACATTCATATTCCCTCCTTCCGGTATGAATTTTTAGGTGTTCTACAAGGATTGAGCTTCGGCTAAATGTTGCTCCACAATAGTTACATTCATAGGGTTTCTCTCCAGTATGAATTCGGTGATGTTCGTTAAGAGATGAACTCTGACTAAAGGATTTACCACATTCTTTACACTTATAAGGCTTCACACCAGTATGAATTCTCTGATGACGACTAAGGAGTGAATGAGTAGGAAAGGCTTTCTCACACTGGTTACATTTGTAGGGCTTTTCTCCTGAATGAAGTCTTTGATGATAAATGACAGATGTAAAATGGCTGAAAGTCATCCCACAATCATTACACAAATATGGTTTTTCTCCAGTGTGAATTCTCTGATGGCGGGTAAGGCAAGAATTCTGTCTAAAGGCTTTTCCACACTCACCACATTTATAAGGTTTCTCTCCAGTATGAATTCTTTGATGTTTAGAAAGGGATGAGCTATGACTGAAGGATTTTCCACAATCGTTACATGTATAGGGTTTTTCTCCAGTATGAATTCGCTGATGTTGAATAAGAGATGAACTGTCACTAAATGGTCTCCCACAGTCGTTACATTTATAAGGTTTTTCTCCAGTATGAATTCTCTGATGTTTAATGAGATGAGCACTCAGGGTGAAATCTTTTCCACAATCATCACATTTGAAGGGTTTCTCTCCACTATGAGTTCTATGATGTGGCGTGAGTGATGAACTGTCACTAAAAGCTTTTCCACATTCATTACACATATATGGTTTCTCTCCAGTGTGAATTCGCCGATGTTTGGTGAGTGAGGCACTGTAGCCAAAGGCTTTTCCACATTTACTACATTTATGAGTCTTTTCTCCAGTCTCAGTTCCCTCATTTTTACGTAAGGCTGCCGCTTGACGTGATTCTTTCCAACATTTCTCACATGTAGGGATTTTCCTCCTAGAAATGGATGATCTTTGAATAAAGGTTATCCCGCACTTACTACACTTCTGGGTCTTATTCGCTAAAAGAATCTTCTGGCGCTTCTGATGTTCAGTAAGAGAGGAAGAGTGACTTAAGACTTTTCCACCTTCATTACATTTACGTGACTTTTCTCCAGGGGTTTTGTCTTTGCGGTTCACGATAAGGTCTGAATGAAAACTGAAGGGTTTCTTGCTTTCATTATGCCTCCGAGATTTCTTCTTTAAGTAGACTCTCAGATATTTAATTATGTCTGATGTTTCTTTTAAATTACTTCCAAAGGGACTCTTTTCTGGATCAAATTTCTCACCCTTCCTGCCTTTCCCACGGGTTTTCTTTTGTGTGACTTTTCCTTTTGAATATCTCTGATTGCGGTGATCCTCCTCTGATCTGCCATAATATTTCCGGAATTCTTCCAACAAGCCATAATCATCATCCCTGAGGCATCTTTCTACTATTTTATCTAAAGTTGCTTCCTCCATAAGAACATCACCTCTAGGTTCACACTCTAAAATAAATGAGAAAGAGACTATTTCCTATTTGTAATCAAGAAAGCTGCTGTATTTAGAACTAAAGTAGGTACACAGATAGTAACAGCTACAAGGAATGCAGGTAGGATGGTTTTCAAATAAAGTTTTATAAAATAGGGAAAGAAGCTGGGCTCAGCCTGTAATTCCGTGCTTTGGGAGGCTGAGATGAGTGGATTGCCAGAGCCCGCAGGTTCGAGACCCGCCTGGGCAACTTGGCAAGACCTCATCTCTACAATAAATAAAAAAATTAGCAAGGCATGGTAGCGAGCGCCTGTAGTTCCGGCTACTTGGAAGGCTGAGGCGGAAGGATCGCTGGAGCCCAGCATGTCGAGGCTGCGGTGACCGGGAGTGTGCCACTGTACTCCATTCTGGGTGACAGAGTGAGACTCCCAATTCAAAAAAAAAAAAAAAATAGGGAAAGAAAAGGTAAATATAGTGGTTAAGAAAAATACTGAGGAAGATGAAACATTTGTGGTTTATAGTTAGATAGATGTGCGAGTTCTCACCCTTATTTTGAATTTCCATAATAAGTTCAAACCTATTCTCCCTATATCCAAACTGTTCTCTTTCTAGCAATGATAGTACAAATATCTATTGATTACTTACCAAATGTCAGGTCCCACACCAAAAACTTTATTTGTATTATTCAACTTGATCCTCACAACAACCCTATGAAGGAGGTCTTATTCTAATCCAGTTTTATGGATGTGACAAATGGGCACACAGAATATAACTAGCTTGCCCAATGAGCAATAAAGCCAGATTTTAGCCTAGTCTGAAGCCAAAGCCCATGCTTTAGTTTATACCATGCTACCTCTCCCAAAAACAGAAGTATGAATCACATCACAGATATGCAACACCATGCATGCTAGACTTTCTTTGTTTATTTTATTTTTTATTTTTTTAAGGGAGAAAGCAGGATTTGAGAGGACAGAAAAGCTCCCACAGTGGGAGGGGACCAAAAGAGCCTGCCCATGCTAGACTTTCAAAGGTTACCACCAGCTGGCCCTATCAACCTTATGGATACTCTAATCAGGCATCAATTTTGCGTCCCTCCTACACTGCTGCATTTTCAATCCTATTCTTTTGGTTGGTCTCAATACTTCCCACTGCATAAAATACATTCCCACAGTACCCTCATTATCACAAACATTAAGTTTGACAGGGCCTAGGGTTTAAGCCCCACAATCTCCACAGAGGTTTCTTCAATACCATACTCTCACTGATTATACACTTCTCCCAACTCCAAATTCATTTATTAACACATAATTCATCCTGGCTTTTAACCATGAGGTTACATTGTCACTTTCATAAAACTTTTTTAAACATATAATTATAAAATACAAAATCACTCAAAACACTATTACCCAGAAGTTAACCAATGTTAAAAATTGTATGTATTTCCTTCTAGAAATGTGTCTACATAATTTAAAATAGAATAACTCTGTGTATATCTATTGTACTCTTTTCATTTATACTTATTTCCCTTTTTATTACTAATTCTTCATAAAGATGATTTTACCAGTTATATGATAATCCATCACATAGATATATTTGTTTTTAACTAAGTCATTTCCTTATTGAATCTTTATCAAATAATTAATACTTCCTAAGAAGAGAGTCATAAAAGTAGAATTGCTGCACCAAAGGGCAAAAAGGTTATCCACTTTACATAATACATGAGTAGCAGAAGCTAAGTATTAATCTCTGTCAAATGATCTTTATTTAAATCTTTGTACATTCGATTTAAAATAAATGGTACTGTTGCTTTAAATGTCTATTCACTGTTAACCAGTAAATTTGAACATTTTTTCATATTCAAAAGCTATTTAAATTTTGTCAGTTATCTACTCAAGTTCATAGCCCATTTTTGTAGAGACTAATGTTCATTATTGATTTTCATGAACTTTTTATAAACTATGGCCATTGATTCTGCTTTGTTGAAAACTTTTTCCTCCAGTATGTTGTAAATGACTTTTTAAAGCCATACAACTACATGATGCTTCTCTTACATATAATTCTTGGGGGTTGGAATAAGTATATTTTTATCAATGCTGCCAGAATTACTCAAAACACTTTTAGAATCATTCCCCAAAATGCTACTTAAACATAATGAAATAACTGTTGTCCTTTATTCATGCAATTATAACTGACCCTTGAACAACACAGGTTTGAACTTCACAGGTTGACTTATCCATGGATTTTTTTTCAATTAATATACTGGAACATTTTTTGGAGATTTGTAAGAATTTGAAAAATCTTATAGACAAACCATATAGCCTAGAAATATTTTTTAAAACTTAAGAAAAAAGTATGTCATGAATGTATAAAAGACATGTAGATATCAGTCTGTTTTATCATTTGCCACCATAAAATAGACGTAAATCTATTATAAAAAGTTAACATTTATCAAAACTTAGGTATACAAACACAGACCATATGGGGTACCATTTGCAGTTAAGAGAAATATAAACAAAGGTGAAGATGCAGTACTAAATCATAACTACATAAAACTAACTGCAGTATGTACTATGCACTGTAATAATTTCATAGACACCTCCTGTTGCTCTTGTGGTGAGCTCAAGTGTCTGCCTAATATATCATGTGATACTAATCATCTTTGTATGAGTAGATTCTATCGCCAGTAAACTGCTTATCGCGGTAAAAAGTGATCTCTCGCTTGGTGTGGTACTAAATCCCAGAACTTTGGGAGGCTGAGGTGAAAGGACTGCCTGAGTTCATGGGTTCAAGACCAGCCCGGGCAACTTGGCAAGACCTCATCTGTGCAATAAATAAAAAAATTAGCCGATCATGGTAGCGCGTGCCTGTGGTTCTGGCTACTTGGAAGGCTGAGGTGGAAGGATTGCCTGAACCCAGTAGGTAGAGGCTGTGGTGGCCGTGAGCGTGCCACTGCACTCCAGCCTGGACGACAGAGTGAGACTCCAACTCAAAAAAAAAAAAGTGATCTCTCAAGGTCTGCAGTATTTTTCATTGTTTAGTGCAATAAGATAACTCTGAATAACAACGTGGGACCAACACAAAGAGCCACTAGTACGGCACTGTGGTTCAAGCCTGTAATTTCAGTACTCTGGGAGGCAGAGGTCAGAGGACTGCCTGAGCCCAGGGTTCGAGACCAGCCTGGGCAACTTGGTGAGACCTCATCTCTACAATAAGTCAAAAAATTAGCCAGGCATGGTGGCATGTGCCTGTAGTTCCAGTCACTTGGAAGGCTAAGGTGGAAGGATCGCCTGAGCACAGCGAGTCAAGGCTGTGGTGGCAGTGAGTATGCTATTGCACTCCAGCCTGGGTGATAGTGAGACTCCAGTTCAAAAACAAACAAACAAAAACAAAGAGCCACTAGTGATGCTGGACATGCTCTCAACAAGTAAAGAAAAGTCATGATATTACAAGGAAAAGCTGAAATGCTTGGTATGTACCAAAGAATGAAGTCTGCAGTTGCCAGCCATTTCAAACACAAGATTTATCTTGTAAACAGATGATGTAAACTTGTATCGATAAATAGCAGTATATTCTTTTTTTTTTTTTTTGAGTTGGAGTCTCACTCTGTCACCCAGACTGGAGTGCAGTGGCCGCTCCCGGCCACCGCAACCTCGACCTGCTGGGCTCCGGCGATCCTTCCGCCTCAGACTTCCGAGTAGCCGGAATGACAGGCATGCGCTACCATGCCCGGCTGATTTTTTGATTTATTGTAGAGATGAGGTCTCGCTGCCCAGGCGGGTCTCGAACCCATGGGCTCAGGCAATCCACTCACCTCAGCCTCCCAAAGGTGCGGGATTACAGGCTGAGCCACCGAGCCCGGCAGCAGTATATTCTTATAAATGTATTTTTCTCCTCCATGTGACTTTATTACCATTTTCTTTTTTCTAGCTTACTTTGTTTTTTATTTTGTATTTTTCTGAGTTGGAGTCTCACTCGGTTGCCCAGGCTAAAGTGCAGTGGCATGCTCATGGTCACCACAGCTTCGACCTGCTGGGCTCAGGCAATCCTCTGGCCTCAGCCTTCCACGTAGCTGGAACTACAGGTGCATGCCACCATGCCCGGCTAATTTTTTTGATTTATTGTAGAGATGAGGTCTCACCAAGTTGCCCAGGCTGGTCTCAAAACCCTGGACTCAGGCAATCCTCTTGTCTCGGCCTCCCAAAGTTCTGGAATTATAGGCTTGAGCCACTGCATCTGGTCTAGCTTACTTTATTGTAAGAATACAGTATATAATACATATAACAAACAAAATATGTGTTAATTGACTTTTTATGTTATGACTAAGGCTTCCAGTCAACAGTGGGGCTTAACAGTTAAGTTTTTGGAGAGTTATAAAGTATACATGAACCGGGCTCGGTGGCTCAGCCTGTAATCCTGTGCTTTGGGAGACTGTGGTGAGTGGAATGCCTGAGTCCGCGGGTTTAAGACCCGGCTGGGCAACTTGGCGAGACCTCATCTCTACAATAAATCAAAAAATTAGCTGGGCGTGGTAGCACACGCCTATAGTTCCAGCTACTTGGAAGGCTGAGGCGGAAGGATCGCCGGAGCCCAGCAGGTCGAGGCTGCGGTGGCCTGGAGTGTGCCACTGCCCTCCAGCCTGGGCGACAGAGTGAGACTCCAACTCAAAAAAAAAAAAAAAAAAAAAAAGTATACAGGAATTTTTTTTTTTTTTTTTGAGTTGGAGTCTCACTCTGTCGCCCAGAGTGGAGGGCAGTGGCCGCTCCCGGCCACCGCAGCCTCGACCTGCTGGGCTCCGGCGATCCTTCCACCTCAGCCTTCCGAGTAGCCGGAATTACAGGCATGTACTACTGTGCCCGGATGATTTTTTTGATTTATTGTAGAGATGAGGTCTCGGTGCCCAGGCGGGTCTCGTACCCGCGGGCTCAGGCAGTCCACTCACCTCAGCCTCCCAAAGGCGCAGGATGACAGGCTGAGCCACCGAGCCTGGCTTACAGGAATTTTTAACTGCACAAGGGTCGGTTCCCCTAACCCTCAAATTGTTCAAGGGTCAACTGTCCATTGGAAATAGCCAATAGGTTCACTAAAATGAATAGTTTAGAAGATGAAAGAGAGGACAATTATTGCATTTTTAAAAAATGAACCAAAGTATTGATATACGTAATTAATTAATTTTTTTAAATGTAAATTTTATATATATATATATAAATTTTAAGGGACCATATAAAGAAAAAAAGGGGCCATATAAACAAGGGACCATATAAAGAAAAAAAATCAAATCCTTCAAAGATAATCAGTGTTAACATGAATGCTTTTCAGATATTAAAAAATCCATATATATCTATACATTTAGATGTAAGTGTACATATATTTCTTTCTCTTTAAAAATGGAATTGCTATACATGTTGTACAGAGTGAATTCCTACTTCTCCCTCAATATTCAACTCAAATGCTAATTAAACCCATGCTCCTATATGTTCCCACATATTATAGCATGCATCACATCATTAACACTTTTCATTTTAATATCTTCTCTACAGTATCCATAAAATTGGGCCTCTCCTGTGGGGAGATCCCCTAACAGCTCCCATTGCTGCTCTGTGAATCCACCACCGCAGCTGGGCTCAGTGGCTCAGCCTGTAATCCCGCGCCTTTGGGAGGCTGAGGTGAGTGGATTGTCTGAGCCCGAGGGTTCGAGACCCGCCTGGACAACTTGGCGAGACCTCATCTCTACAATAAATCAAAAATTAGCCAGATGTGGTAGCGTGCTCCTGTAGTTCCAGCTACTTGGAAGGCTGAGGCGGAAGGATCGCCGGAGCCCAGCAGGCAAGGCTGCAGTGGCCGGGAGCAGCCACCGCACTCCAGTCTGGGTGACAGAGTGAAACTCCAACTCAAAAAACAAAAAAACAAAAAAATCCACCACCGCATTCGCACCTTCCCCCAGGCTTCTCCTAGTCAATGATGGAGTACTTAAGACACTTAAGAGATACTTAAGACAACCTGTTTCTGAGATACAGGACTCCTCTGACAGAGACTATGGCTCAAGGACTCTTTTTTGATTTTACCTAAACTTTCTTAGAACTGCACCTCAGTCTTAAGACTCTTCCAACCTGCCTGCCTTCCCTCACCATGCTCTGACAGTTCTCCTAGCTTCTTCCAGCTCCCTCCCCATTTTCCTTCACCAGCATTTTCCCTAATAAATTTCTTGCATGATTAATCATGTTTTAACATGTACTTCTCAGAGGACCTAAGCCAAAAGTCTCTCCCATTTAAATGCACATTCCAGGAAGGTAAGGGTTCTATTTTAATTAACTTTATATTTTAGCATCCGGTCTGCCCAACTTTTCAAAGGCTCTTCCCAACAAATGTGGTAAAAACTATTTTCACTTCCTTGTCTACTTTTCATCAACTCACCTGGTCTGGAGCCTTTTGATACTTCTTTTTCCAGCAACCATGGCAATTCAACCCATTTTAGCCGGGAAACCAAATCTAATTTGGAAACTGGAAAGCCTGCTCATAGAGAAAAGAATAAAAAAGGGCTATTTATATACAAGACATCCCAACGTTCATAACCAGTATCAGGCTCTCCAGAGAAGACAAAAGATGCCATCAAATACACAGACATCAATACTGGAATTTGAGGGAAAAAGTAGGGGAAGGTACAGCATTCGTAACAGCAAAATGACGCTCTACATTTCCAATTCAATAAAGCAAATACCTTTTATGGCAAAAATGTTGCAAAAAAGCACATCTTTAGAACCCATTTTTAAAATCAGTTGTATCAATCCCTGGATGCCTAGCCAAAACAAAGTACTTCACATAGCACTTATCTTCCAATAAAGAGAGACAAAAATATACTTAGCTTAATTGCTAGATAACGAAGAGAGAATGTCTTTACCGAGAAATTCTAGGTTTCTGAAGTTTTCCAGTAACACTTCCTTGTACAGATCCTTTTGAAAAGGCTCCAGCTTCCTCCATTCTCCTCTGGAAAAGTTCACAGTCACATCCTTGAATGTTATAGTTTCCTAGAACACCAAACACAGTCCTTTTGCATTGGATTATTCCCAGATAGACTCTAAAGATTCTGAGAATTGGGTAGAATATAAAGAACGGCTTTTCTGTTTGTTTTTTAGTTGGAATCTCACTCCATTGCCCAGGCTGGAGTGCAGTGGACGCTCATAGTCAACTCAGCGTTGACATGCTGGGCTCAGACGATCCTTCCGCCTCAGCATTCCAAGTAGCCAGAACTACAGGTACACATGATCACACCCATCTGATTTTTTAATTTATTGTAGAGATGAGGTCTCACCAAATTTCCCAGGCTGGTCTTGAACCCCTGGACTCAGGCATTCCTCTCGCCTCAACCTCCCAAAGTACTGGGATTATAGGATTGAGCCATCGTGCCTGGCCTAGAGAATGGTCTTGATAACATTCAAGTTTTTAAGAATTCCAGAGTAAGCTACGGAGTGACTGTTATATGACTGCTTCAAGTGATCTAGAACAAAAGTATTATACTCTTTGCCCATTCATTCTCTGGTGTTAAATCCTGTACAAGAATTCTCTGACTATCGAACACTGATCAAGTTCACCCCAACACACTGATTTCTAGGATTAAAAGAAAAACGTTAAATGAAAGGTATGATTTACATTTCGAAAACCCAAGTTTATAGAATTAATGAAAACTAAATACAGGTAATAATAAAATATAAAAAAATAATATCTGCAATCACATTCCAAAATTTAACTTTCAGTTACATGCAACAATTTTTTCTATCATAATCAAAGAGAATCTGTCTTCAATAATATACTCACTTAAAATTACTCCACAATTACAAACAAGCATACTGACTCATTGAAATACATTTTCTATAGCATCCTCTGCATGGCTCGAGAAGTAATATATAGCAGAGTAGCAACTGGCTATTGGCTTCATGTGGGTGCTATAACAAATTACCAAAACCTTGGTGGCTTAAAACAATAGAAATGGCTGGGCTCAGTGGCTTAGCCTATAATCCCAGCACTTTGGGAGGCTGAGGCGAGTGGATTGCCTGAGCCCGTAGGTTTGAGACCAACCTGGGCAACTTGGTGAGACCCTGTCTCTACAATAAATCAAAAATTAGCCAGGTGTGATAACTCATGCCTGTAGTTCTGGCTACTTGGAAGGTGGAGGTGGAAGGATCATTGGAGCCCAGCAGGTCGACACCGGGGTTGCTGTGAGTGTACTACTATACTCCAGCCTGGGCGACGGAGTAAGACTCCAACGCAAAAATAAAAAATAAAAAAAAAAAAAGTAAGTACTATCTCAGTTCTGGAGGCCAGAAGTTAAAGATCAAGGTGTTGGCATAGCTGCACTCCCTTCAGAGGCTCTGGGAGAGAACCAGTTCCTTGCCTCTTCCAGCGTCTGGTGGCTGTCAACATTCCTTGGCTTGTGGCCCTATCAGTCCAAGCTCTGTCTAACTCTTCCCGTCATCTTCTTCTCTTTGTGTTTTCAATCTCCCTATGCTTCTCTAAAAAGGATATCTGTGTAAAATGCAGAATAAATCCTCACCTAAAAATCATTAACTTAATTACACCTGCAAAGTTTCTTCTTCCAAATAATGTAACATTTGCAGCTTCCAGAGATCAGGAACTGAACATTTCTTTTAGAGTCATTATTGGTCTACCATGGCACTATTATTTGCTACTGTGAGTTACTGATTTGTAACCAGCTGCTTTTCCTAAATGTTATGAATTTTGGTACTTGTTCAGTTGGTTCTGTAAAGCTTTCCAAATAGAAAATATTATTTGCAAATAGCATATATTTGCCTAATCCACACCAATACTTAGATCTCATTTGTTTATCTTATCACACTGCCTAGAATATTCTGAAAATACAGATTTAGAAGTGAGTTAAACATTCTTACTTTTTTTTTTTTTTTTTTTTTTTTTGTGAGTCAGGGTCTCATTCTGTCACCCAGGCTGGAGTACAATGGCATGATCACAGTTCACCATAGCCTTGACCTCCTGGGTTCAGGCAACTTTCCTCTCAGTCTCTTGAGTAACTGAGACTACAGGACACACCATCATGCCCACCTAATTTTCTGTAAAGATGAGGGCTCACTAGCTGGTCCAGTTGCCCAGCTGATCTCAAACTCCTAGGCTCAAGCAATCCTCCCACTTCAGTCTCCCAAAATGCTGGGATTACAGGTATAAGCCACCACACCTAGCCATCCTTAACTTTTTACTGACATTGTGAGGACTTTTTATTTTCCAATATTATCCAGCTAAGGATATTCTTTATCATGATAAGGAAATGTACCTGTACTTCCACCTGGCTAATTTTATCAGGCATAACTACTGAATTTTAGTGAATGTTTTTATTTAATTAGAGTCAGATTCATGGCACATTCTGTGAACTGAAATAGAACTGCATGTGAAAAATGAAGTGCAAGTTCCTTAAAAGAGAGACTGGATGAATTATTTTTGTCTCTTCCATTCAGTAGGAGCCAGTTAAGTATTCACTTAAGAATGAAAACCAATGACAGAAAACTTACACGAGACTCAGTATTCGAGCGAACAGCAACCATTTTATCTTCTTCCAAGATCTCCTCTTGGGAGATGGCAGAATCTTCAGAGTCTGGATCTAAAAAGGGGGGAAAGAAAAAACAGTTCAGTCTTTCAAACAGATTCCTCAGACTAAAAATTCTTATAGATATGCTTCTGAGATCTACAAGGGGGAAAAAAACCAAGTCCGTTTCTCCTACTACACTCACAGAATGCTTCTGTGACTCCAGATGTGTAGGGGTACTTTTCCCACACCAGGCAAACAATTCTGCAGTGGAGTCTCCAGCAGACACCAGCTGGGTGTCCACTTATTTCTGACACTACCTACCTGCAGATAGCATCAGATCCAACAGGTTGAGGGCTCACTCCCACGAGACCTACCCCCACTTCAGTTGCCAGTCTCAAGTCCTGGCCTCCAGAACTTCTGACCAACCAGATACAAATCAGGGCTCCCTTGGCCCCCTCCCCGGCTTCCAATAATTTGCTAGACTAGTTCATAGACTTCAGGGAAACATTTATATTTACTTGCTTATTATAAAAGATATTATAAAGGATACAGATGAACAGCCAGATGGAGGCGATGCAGAGGACAAGGCCCAGGGCAAGGGGCTTGGTGCTTCTTGGTCTTTCCAGGTGTACCACCATCCAGGAATCTTCACGTGTTCAGCTATCTGGAAGCCCTGACAAACCCTGTCCTTCTGGGATTTTATGGAGGCTTCATACAAGGCACAATTGATTAAACCATTGGCTATTTGTGATCAACTCAACCCGCAGTCCCTCTCCCCTCCCCAGAAGTTAGGGGAAGGGCTGAGTTCCAACCCTCTAAGCACAGGGCAGGTTCCCCTGGCAACAAGCCCCCCTCCCCCATCACATGGTTGTCTACAGACCTTACAAAAATCACCTCATTAACATAAACTCAAGGGTGGTTAAAAGGGGCTTGTTATAAATAACAAAACGACTGTCTTTCCCCTTTACAACTCTGGAGCTGTTCGGGAGCTGTTTCAGGAACTCGGGACAAAAGGCCAAATATTTTAACAAAAGATACTCTTACTGCTTTAGTAACCTAGGAAATTACAAGGGTTACAACAGCTGTGAGCCTCTCAGGATAAAAAGGTCAAAGGAAACAAAAGGTTTTCCCACTCTTTAAAACAGAGAACAGCCACAGATAGTTTTCTATAAAAACCCAGGCCTTTTCTCCTACCCATATAAAATCCTTTCAATTCCTAAGCTTACAAAAACTGATTTTCTTCATTGTATTTACCCTCAGTTTTAAAATATTTAATTTGCACAACGAGTTTTGAAGTACTTCTAATCTAAAAGATGTATTCAAGAGTATTTTTCTTTTATCTATTAATTTATTTTCTCCATAGTCCTAGCACAATACCTTGCACAAGAGTCACTCAAAATTGTTTACTGAATGAAAGCACCAAGCTAGTCTCAAGAACTGACACCACCTCTGGTATCGCCAGCAGATTCCTAAAGACAATAAAGTGGTACCTAAAAACTCTTACTACCTAAATGTATTAAATACCCTCAGATGTGAAAAGCCCTTTTTCAAATAAGGCAAAAGTGTTTTTTCAAATCATACTCTACCTTCTTATAAAAAGGATTTTTGGCAACTCTCCTGATTAGACCATCAATAAAAATAAGGAATTACGCATCATGTAATCAAGAGAAAAGTGGAATGAATTTAAGAAACCTGTTCTATGTTACAGAATGCTAGAAATCATTCTTTGTTGCAGCAGCCTGCACATTAGAGGCCCTAACTTTGGAGAAGCACCATGTTGCAGTGACAAATCAGAGAGGAATCGGGAATACATCAATTAGCTGTGTGACCACAAATTAAGAAATTAAGTCTATGGGGTATACTATTTATTTCCTTGTTCATCTCAGAACTCTGGGCAAAATACAAACTGTCACACATATGTATTGGGAACCCTGTGGTAAATAACATGCTACAAATATTTATTCTTATTCCAAATATTTTTATACGTAAAATGTACAAGTATATTTTAGCACCACACAGTACAAAACAGAAATATCTGTAGCATATTTGAGTTTTTATAAAAATTGAGCCACATTCTGAAAGGACTATTGACCCTAGAACTCTTTATATCAATATTTTATAATGATATCACTAGTATTCATAGTTTATATTTTTTATACACTTGTATTTAAAATCATGCAATTATAAAAATAAATATAATTCAGCTGTTCCTCCCCTAAGGCTGTGGACCTGCACTTTTATAAAATAGGGTAGTTGCTAGCCACAGATGGCTATAATTTGATGAAAAATTTACTTCCTTAACTGCCCTAGCTACTTTTTATGTGCTTAACCTGAATGGCAAAACAGTGCAGACAGTCCTGCTCCAGCACTGTACTCCTGCACACACTGGAGCTAGAAGTTGGGGTCTGTGGCCAGGCACGGTGGCTCAGGCCTGTAACCTCAGCACTTTGGGAGGACAAGGTGGGAGAAATCCTTCAGACTAGGAGTTCAAGATCACCCTAGGTAACATAGTGAGATCCCACCTCTACAAAAATTTTGAAAATAGAAATTAGCTGGGCATGGTGGCACATACATGCAGTCCCAGCTAGTTTGAGGCCCAGGAGTTTGAGGTTACAGCGAGCTATGACTATGCCACTGCATTCCTGCCTGGGTGGCAGAATAAGAACCTGTCTCTAAAACACACACACACACACACACACAAACAAACAAAAAACTTATTGAGGTCTGCACTGGTTGATTTGCTTGTGACTCCAAACACATTCACAGACTTCTTTCTTTCCTGTGTTCTTGAAGGGAAAGGGAAAGAAATTAATATTTCTTGAGTATCCACCATGTATTACACCTTATTTAATCTTTATAAGAAAGCTATAGAAAGATGGTATCCCCTTCTTACAGTTAAAAATATTTAAATTATGAGAGGTTACATAGCTTGTTCAAAATCATATAGTAGATGGCAGGGCTGATTTAAAAAACTCAGTCTCAACTCCAAAATTTAGAATCCTTTTTAGCAGATTGTTTTCTTTTGTGTTTACTTTTACACCTTAAGGCAATTTCTTCCACTTCCTCCCTCCATCTATAAATCTCACCTTTTTTTCCTTCAAGCATTTGGGTCAAATCTTCTATTAGGGTCACCACCTCCTCACTACTCTTAGGACGTTGTGACTTTACCCAAATCCTGATCTCCCCTGGCAAAATGGTCAGGAATTGCTCAAACACCAAAAGCTCTAAAATCTGTTCCTTCGTGTGGATGTCTGGTCTCAGCCACTGAATGCAGAGCTCCCAGAGTTGATTCAGAGCTTTCCTGGGTCCCGCTACTTCTGAGTAACAAAATGACCTGAACCTTTGTCTGAAAGACTCTAGGTCAGCAGTGTCTCCTCTTAACATAGCTTCTTGATCCCCAGAAGTAACCATTCCCAGGACCTTGTTTTCTTCACTCGAGGCCAGAGTTTGAGAGTCTGGTGAGATGGCTGTCATCTTGTTCAAGAGCACTACAGCTTGCTCTGTGTAACAGGAGCAGGATCCAGTCCCTTTCAGACTCTAGGTGATTATCAGTACCGTCCACCAACAGGCACTATACACAGCAAAATATCAAGGTTCCAGAATTCAGTTTACAGTCTTGCAGAAACTGTCAAAAAGAAAATTTAAGCCATTAAATAAGTGAAACAAATTGTTAATCCTGAAAACATTGTTCTTTGTTTGGTTTGGATATTTATGTCCATATGAATAGCCTCTGAGTCCTAGAACACTCCCACCCAACTACTATACTTAAAGGATAATTTTCTTCATAGATCAAAAGCCAAGGAGTTACTTGAGGATTACTGAAGTATCCTCCAAGTGAACAGCTGCTTCAGACTTAATACTCCTCCTAAGCAAAACAGATCAGAAAAGACCCACTGTTAACAATGAGATTCAGTCACAAATCTATTTAACTCCTGCCTGTTCTCACCAGTTCCTGAACTCAGATGCCTAATTTCATATTTGACTCGCAAATTTCTCTTCGTACTTACATCTCACATAATCAATAATCAAATTTTGGAGACTTTATTTTCCCTAAGAGCCTCCCTATTCCAGCCTACTGAAACTGCCCAAGTACAGGCTTCTTCAGTCTCACATTGTAGCCAAGAAATTCCTTCTACTATGCAAAATTTATTTCTGTCATTCCCCTGCTTGTAATCTCTAACTGGTCCTCCACCTGTCTCTCCAAAAAGTTCAAATGCTGAGACCATGCATAATGATCTAGAGACTGCCTAGATGACATCACCTCTTGAGCTCCAGCTACCCCGACACTACAGCCATAAAGAAGTATTTCCCAGACACTTTCTATAACCTCCTACCCTTTGCACCAGGGCCATTCCCTCTGCTCGGAAGGTTACCTTCTTTCTCTCTCCTACCAAACTTTTATTCATTCTTTAAAGCCTGATTCCTTTCAACTGTCACTTCTTGTGTGAAGCTCTCTTTGATCCCAAAGCACTCCTCTGCGCACAGACTGCTCTGTGTTGCATGCATTCATTCATTCATTCTACAAGTGACTGAGCAACTACAATGAGCAGGGAACGGGGCATTGCGGGGCCAGGCCTGAAAGGGTCCCCATTCTCACAAGAGTGTCCTGGAAATAACAATACTGCCGCAGCTGTCTTACAATGTGGCAAGCGGGGTGTGCGCCTAGCATTGCAATTACCATGCCAATACGCATCTCTCAGCACAGAGTCCGGCACACAGCACACATGACGTCATGCATTCCCCCGCCAAACATTGGGAGCCCACCATACACCTGGCGCCGTGCTGGGCTCCTGGGACGCCGCGGTGACTAAGACAGTCGCCTCCGTCTCCAGGGAGCTTACACGAAAGCCGGTGAAAATGTGACGCAAGCAAAAGGTTCTCAACGGGAGGGAGGAAAAGGGGACAGATTTTGTCACCCAGGGGCCATTTGGCAACATCTGGAGATATTTCTGGTGATTAAAACTGGGAAGAAGAGGTGCTGCTAGTTATCTAATGCATAGGGCCAGGGATGCAGTTACACATCCTGTAATAACGGAGAGCCAGCATCCACAAACAAGCGCGCGCACGCACACACACAGCAACGAATGATCCCGCCCAAAATGTCAACAGAGCCGAAGTGGCGAACCCCGGGCGCAGGAGAAGGATGGAGGGAAGCCGAGGGCTCCGTCCTGCAGCAGCGTGCCCGCCTCCCACAGGAGCTGCCGCATCCGCACTGCACAGCCAGGTCGGTCGGCTGCGCGCGGTCCCCACCCCGTCTCAGGTGCGCCCTCGGAGCCGGCGACCCAGCCGCGAACCCACAACTAGGGACCCGGGACAACCAGTACCTGCACCACCAACCACAGCCAGCACCGACGCCACTGCAATGAGCTTCCAGAAGGTTGTGCCGCAGCAGCTGCGCGCGCAAGCCCGTGGGGGACCACCGCGCCTGCGCAGAGGCACCGGTCTGGGACTCCCCGAACGCGCTCGTGCGGCTTTCCGAAAGTCCTGCGCTTTCCATAGGCTCCCACCTGCCTGTTGCGCATGGTCACTAAACGCATCTGGTGGGTTCGGCTACAGAATTATTGCTGCGCCAGAGGCCTAGAGGCCCAGAACCCTCTCAAGTCTTCAGATCCATGAGGTTCTGTCTCCTTGGTAACCTCAGACATTTCTTACCCCATTCCCATCACTACCATTCCCTGAAATCAAAAGTGGAAAAACCCACCGCAGAAGCACATTAGTGATGCATTTAATGCAAGCCATGGTTAATGCCACAATTTGAATTAAACAAATGTTAATCTTCGGCTGGGCGCGGTGGCTCACACCTGTAACTCTGGGAGGCCGAGGTGGGAGGATTGCTTGAGTCCAGGAGTTCGAGACCAGCTTAGGCAACATAGCAAGACCTCATCTCTACAAAAAAATCAAAAAATTAGCTAGGCATGGTAGCACGCACCTGTTGTCCCAGCTACTCAGGAGGCTGAGGTGGAAGGATGAGCTCAGGAGTTCGAAGTTGTGGTGAGTCCTGATCATGCTGCTGCACTCCAACCTGAGCAACAGAGTGAGAAAAAAAAAAGTTACTCCTATGACTTCCACACTTGCCACCATGGTTCAAACCACCCTTGTGCCTTGTCTGGCTCATTGCCATAGCTTCTTGATTTCACTTTTCTTCTTGCCTGTTCTCCACAGCCAGACGTATGTTTTAAAAACTTCAAATTATGTTCTTCCTCTGCTTAAAACCCTGCAATGGTTTCCATTTCACTCAGAGTAAAAACCCATATCTCTACAGTGGTCTAAAAGGCTGATGGAATCTAGCCACTCACAACCTCCCTGACCTCTTTCCCCACTCCCTGCTCCAGTCATGATGGTCCCCTCCCTCTTCCTCTAACCTGCCAGGCTGACCTGCTCCTTGCCTAGGTAGCCATATGGCCCACTCTCCCACCTCTCCAGATCTACTCATTGAAACTCTTCCACCATGCCACTTAAATTGGAACCCCAACCCACTTGTTTCCTCTTCTAAGATGCCATGCAATTTTCTTCTGTATTTATTTACTACTATCATTTGTCTTCTCCACTAGACTACTAATTCTACAAGGATAAGGATTTTTATCAGGTTTGTTCCATATTGTATGTCTAGATCTTGGAACTGTACCGGGCACATAGTATGCACTCAACAGATAGATATTTGTTGAGCTTGTGAATGACTGTGTGCATGTATTACTGGAGGCATAGAAAAAGGACTAAGGAACTCCAGGAGAATTGTTTGGAGGCTTCTTATAACTAGACTCTTCAAAGGATGCAGTTGAGTGAGAAAGGTGGCCTAGAATGATGAAGCAGGATAATTCAAGGCCGTAAACTAAGAGGACAGAGCAAGTTCACCTAATGAACAACTGGACTTATCTCACAGGCAGCAAGGCTGAGGAATCAGGGTGGAGCAGCAGATGAGAATTTGTCTCAGTCCCAAATCCCAGCGTATATTCCTCTCTTCTATCCACCTTTCGTTGGCTGGCAGGAGACAGAGGGAACATCAGGGAGATCTGGGGAAGTCAAAGGAGCATGAAATGTCTTTTGGTTCATTTTTAACTGGGCAAGTTAGATCACTTTAATTAGTGGTTCTCAAGCTTTGGTGTAACGTAGAGTCACATGGTGTTCTTTATTTGAATATACATTTTGAGATCCTCCTATCCTCCCCTATCCATCAACCTATTGCAGGTGATTCTCAGACTACACTTTGAGATACACTGCACTAGTTGAAATATTCTATCAGTAAATGACATTCTACATATGGAGAAATTACTAGGAAAGCATGGTACCTTCTCAGAACTGGTAGCCAAACTATAACTTTTGATTAAGAGCAACTCATATGGTAAAGAGTGGTGAATTGTGCATCAATATGGAAACAGGAAACTACAAATCAGTTCATTTCACTTGTAAGCTATCTGGTGTAATCTTTTACCAAAATAAGCATATTTTAGGAATACCTTAAGTGAGCTATTTTTTTTTTTTTTGAGTTGGAGTCTCACTCTGTCGCCCAGACTGGAGTGCAGTGGCCGCTCCTGGCCACTGCAGCCTCGCCTGCTGGGCTCCGGCGATCCTTCCGCCTCAGCCTTCCAAGTAGCTGGAACTACAGGCGCGCGCTACCACGTCCGGCTAATTTTTGATTTATTGTAGAGATGAGGTCTCACCAAGTTGCCCAGGCGGGTCTCGAACCCACGGGCTCAGGCAATCCACTCACCTCAGCCTCCCAAAGGCACGGGATTACAGGCTGAGCCACCGAGCCCGGCTAGCTATTTGTTTTTTAACTGTTCCAACTTCAGTGTGGAGAATAGATTGGAAAGAGGCAAGACTAGGCTTTTTAGGAGGTTATTGCAGTAATTCAGGAGAGATAATGGTGGGCATGAAATTAAGATGGCTTAAATAGTGGTTGAAGACAGATCCAGGGCATAGTAGTATCAAGAAATAGTAGTAGTAGTGTTAGTAGGATTAGGTGACTTGTTGCAAATATTGATGGTTGGGAACACAGAAAAGATAAAAAATGATGCACTATGTGGTAGATTACATTTGGTAAAGATGACCGCACCCATATATATACCATCCCACAAGTTATTCTTACAATGTGGTGCTGACATATCTCCTATGAAAGGAGTTATCTAAGTTTCCTCTCTCATAAAACTAGGTTAACCTTGGTGACTACCTGGGCCAATAGAGTGCTGTGGAAATGATGCTGAGATCAAGAAACAGAACACAGCCGGGTTCAGTGGCTCACACCTGTAATCCTAGCACTTTGGGAGGCTGAGGTGAGAGGATTGACTGAGCCCATGGGTTCGAGATCAGCCTGGACAACATGGTGACAACTCATCTCTACAATAAACTTTTAAAAAATTAGCCAGGCTTGGTGGTGCACACCTGTGGTTCCAACTACTTGGAAGGCTGAAACAGAAGGATCGCCTGAGCCTAGCAGGTTGAGGCTGCGGTGGCCATGGCCATGAGCATGCCACTGCATTCCAGCCTGGGTGACAGAATGAGACTCCGACTCAAAAAAAAAAAAAAAAAAAAAGAAAGAAACAGACATAGTCGGCAGTGCAGAAGCCCCACTTCTGTCCTTCCTTTCAGTCACTGGAAAGGGTACCACTGTTCTGAGTGGAACAGTTTTACTTGTTTGTATACCCAATAATGTGGAGTCTAGTAACTAGAATCAGATAGTATGTACTCTTGATATGACTTCTTTCATTCAACATTACATCTGTGAGATTTACCAGTATTGTTGCATGTGGTTATACATTCTTTATTTTCATTGCTGCATAGATTCCCTTATGACCTGTTATTTATGTTAAAGCTTCCTGTTTTCACAGTCCTTTCCCCAGTCTCTCTTCTATATGGAGGTGGGGAGGAAATACATATGCATGTTTTTGTGTGTCAAGAAGAGAGTATGTCTTTTTTCCCTATCTCCTTTCTAGAATCACCCTAGAATCCTGCCCTCCCCCCACCAAACCCTATGAGAAAATGAGACCAAGTGCAAGGAAGAGGCTTGCTCAAAGTCACTCAGCTGGTAAATTGGCAGCTGACTAGAGCTCTAAGCCGAAGCCTTTTAGGAGGCAGGAGTACATCCCCCCCCATCTCTAGAAGGAGGAGGGCAGGCTAGAGCTCTGATCAAGTGTCCAAGACAGGTATTTAAGTTACTGTTGTTATCTAAGTGCCAAACTCTGTCCAAAAGAAATATTACAGATGAAAGTGCATCCCTGATTGAAGCCCTGGCTCCCCCTACCACAGGCAGCCTTTGCAGTATCTCCTTAGTCCTTGAGGACTCTTGGGCATCTAGTTTGAAGGTTCTTTAGCTATAAAGGTCTGAGCTGTCCCAAGGACATCAAGTCTTCCCTCCAAGTGTTCCAGCACTGACTTAGCTGGGACTCCAAGGATCCCAGAGCCAGCTAGAGACCATGATTTCCTTTCTGGGAGAGGTGACCATCTCCTGCAAACAAAACAAAATGCCCATCTTGCCTGACTTTGCAGAGTCACAGGGGCTGATATGTTTCAGAAAGACAAAAGGAAAGAAATAGCAAGCAAATTAGCTAGTAAGTTATGGTAATCCACTAGAGAGAAAGGGGATGAAGATACAGAGCAAAGGATCAGTCTGCAGAGTGAAAACACTCAACAACAAAAAAAAAAGAAAAGAAAAGAAAAAGAAAAAGAAAATGTTTATGGCCACCTTATTAATCACTGTCCAAAAGCACATATTAATGATCAAATGTGTAGCAACTGGTGAACAGATAAACAAATTGCCTTACATTCATGCAATGAAATGCTACTCAGCAATAGAAAGGAATGAACTACTGCCAATGCAACAGTATGACTGAATCTCAAAAGCAGTATGCTAAATGACAGAAGCCAGACACAAAAAGGCACATCCTTTATGATTCCATTTATATTATATTCTGAGAAGACAGAGATATAGGGGCCGGGTGTGATGTCTCATGCCTGTAATTCCAGCACTTTGGGAGGCCAAGGCAGGGGAATTGCTTGAGCCCAGGAATTCAAGACCAGCTTGGGCAATAGCAAGACCTTGTTTATACAAAAAAAAAAAAAAAAAAAAAAAACAGATACAGGAACAGAAATCAGATCAGTGGTTGCCAGGTGATGGGAGTGTAAAGAAGTGCTCAAGTGAATTTGGGGGAATAATCAAAGTACAGTATAGCTTGATTGTGGTGCTGGTTACATGATTGTATTAATCTGTCACGCTGAATACTGCATACACTTGTCAAATAGAATTGCACACCTTAAAAGTGTGAATTTTGGCCCCGCCTCCCCGCGGCGGCCCGGTCGAAACCAAGTTGAGCGTGTAGGGGTGCCGAGGAGAGAGTGCGTCTCAGGCTCCCTGGAGACGGGCTCGGACCCGTGCGGCCACAGGATGTGACTTGTATCCCTGAAGCCGGGGGGTCGGCTGCGAGGACGCCTCCCCTGTGGGCGCCCGCGCCCTCCGACCCGCCCCCGACCCCTCGACCCCCCGACCCCCCCGCAGCCGTCTCCGCAGTGGTGCGCTCCGGTTGCCGGGTGCTGAATCGGGTTTCGGAACGCTGCGAGTCCACAGCCGTTAGCGGAGGCCGGCTGCGGCGGCAACTGCCGGGGCGGTCTAGGCGCCATGGAGGAAGCCGGGGCTGCGCCTCGGTTGTTTTGGGGGCTGGTCCTGGCAGAGCTGCACAAGGTTGTGGCAGCACTGCCTGAAACTATGAGACGAGGTTCTGATCCTTATGGTTTTCCATGGGAATTGGTGATATGTGCAGCTGTTGTTGCTGTAGTCATTTTTTTGTGGAGAGGTTTTAGATCGGTTAGATGTCGGCTTTACGTGGCAAGAGGGAAAGACCTTGCTGCAAAGCTTTCTGGACTATTTGAAGAAAAATGTAAATTACTTGAAAAATTGAACCTTGTACAAGAAGAGTATGAAGGCTTAGAGTCATCTTTAAAGGATGCCAATTTTGAAAAGGAGTCAACTGAAGCACAAAGTTTGGAGGCAACCTGTGAAAGGCTGGATAGGTCCAAATCTGAACTTGAGGATGAAATACTCTGTCTAGAAAAAGAGTTAGAAGAAGAGAAATCTGAGCATTCTGAACAAGATGAATTGATGGTGGATATTTCAAAAAGGGTGCAGTCCCTAGAAGATGAATTAAAGTCTGTCAAATTACAAGTAGCTGAAGCCAAAACAACCTTGAAGATATTTCATATGAATGAAGAACGACTTAAGAGAACATTAAAAGATGCTTTGAATGAAAATTCTCAACTTCAGGAAAGGCAGAAACAGCTTTTACAAGAAGCTGAAGTATGGAAAGAACAGGTGAATGAACTTAAACAGAAAATAACATTTGAAAACTCTAAAGTACACACAGAACAAGTTCTAAAGGATAAAGAAAATCACATCAAGTCTCTGACTGAACGCTTGCTAAAGATGAAAGATTGGGCTGCTGTGCCTGAAGAAGACGTAACAGATGATGATAATCTGGACTTAGAAGCATTGAAGAGTGAATCAGAAAATGGTGCTCACTTAGATAATCAGCCAAAAGGAGCTTTGAAGAAACTGATTCATGCTGCTAAGTTAAATGCTTCTTTAAAAACTCTAGAAGGAGAAAGAAACCAAATTTACACTCAGTTGTCTGAAGTAGATAAAACAAAGGAAGATTTTGCAGAGCATATTAGAAATCTCCAGACTGAACAAGCATCTTTACAGTCAGAAAATACACAGTTTGAAAGTGAGAATCAGAAGCTTCAACAGAAACTTAAAGTAATCACTGAACTGTATCAAGAAAGTGAAATGAAGCTAGACAGGAAATTAACAGTAGAGGAAAATTACCGGTTAGAGAAAGAGGAGAAACTTTCCAAAGTAGATGCAAAGATCAACTATGCTGCTGAAGAGCTGGAGACCTATAGAAAGCGAGTCAAAGATCTTGAGGAAGAATTGGAGAGAACCATGCATTCTTATCAAGAGCAGACTATGTCCCTTGAGAAAAAAGCACATGATAATTGGTTGGCAGTTCGAACTGCTGAAAGAAATCTCAGTGATTTAAGGAAAGAAAATGCTCACACCAGACAAAAATTAACTGAAGCAGAGTTTAAATTTGAACTTTTAGAAAAGGATCCTTATGCACTTGAAGTTCCAAATACAGCATTTGGCAGAGAGCATTCCCCATATGGTCCCTCACCATTGGGCCGGCCTTCATCTGAAACGAGAGCTTTTCTCTCTCCTCCAACTTTGTTGGAGGGTCCAGTCAAACTTTCACCTTTGTTTCCAGGGGGAGGAGGAAGAGGCTCAAGAGGCCCAGGGAATTCTCTGGACCATCAGATTACCAGTGAAAGAGGAGAGTCAAGCCATGATAGGTTAACTGATTCTCATAGGGCACCTTCTGACACTGGGTCCCTGTCACCTCCATGGGAGCAGGACCGTAGGATGATGATGCCTCCATCAGGCCAGCCATATCCTGATGCAACTCTTCTTCCACAAAGACAAGACAGATTTTATTCTAATTCTGGCAGACTATCTGGACCAGCAGAGCTCAGAAGTTTTAATATGCCTTCTTTGGATAAAATGGATGGGCCAGTGTCTTCAGATATGGAATCCAGTAGAAGTGATACCAAAGATGATCTTAATTCAAATGTGCAGGATTCATCTCTCCCTGCTGAAAATGAAGCAACCGGCCCTGGCTTTGTTCCTTCACCTCTTCCTCCAATCAGAGGTCCATTGTTTCCACTGGATCCAAGGGGCCCGTTCTTGAGAAGAGGACCTCCTTTTCCTCCACCTCCATCTCCACCAGTAAACATGTATGGAGCTTCTGGAGACTATTTTCCACCAAGGGCTTTCCCAGGTCCACCATATCCTCCATTCGCAATGAGAAATGTGTATTCACTGAGGCGTTTTCCTCCTTATCTTCCCCCAAGACCTGGATTTTTCCCCCCCACCCCCGCATTCTGAAAGTAGACGTCAGTTCCCTTCAGGGTTGATTCCGCCTTCAAATGAGCCGGCTACTGAACATCCATTACCACAACAAGAAGCCTGATGATATTTTTGCTCTCTTCAAAAGTAATTTTGACGTATGTCTCATTTTCAGTTTAACTAACTGCTGTTACTTAAGAGATTATACTATTGCTCAAATTGAAGCTTAATGGAATTATATAATTCTCAGAATTGTATTTTGTAAATAAAGATGATTTAAATATGAATCTTATGAGTATATTCTCTCTATTTTATTTTATTCTAGATAATATAATTATTTTAATTTGGTTAGCAAATCCACTATTACATAAACAATAGTGGGGGTTTTATATATGTAATCTTGCAGGTGGGGATGTTTTAAATTCCAAGAACTATAGTGGTACATTCATACAATGGAATGCTGCACTACTCAGTGATGAAAAGTTATGCTCTATTGATATATGCCACAACATGGATGAATATCAAAGTGAAAGATGTAAGAAAAATACATAGTATATTATTCCATTGATAAAAAATTTGAGAAAATATAGACTAATCTACAGTGACAGAAAGCAGATCAATGGTTGCCTGTGGGGGAGTAGGCGTGGAGGAGAGGGACAGATTTCAAAGGGCCATGGGGGAAACTTTTGGAGGTGATAGATGTGTTTGTTATACTATTGTAATAGTTTGTTGGGTGTGTGCATAAATGTAAAAACTCAATCAAATTATAGTCTTTAAATATCTATAGTTTACTGTTCATCAACTAAACCTAGATTGGCTGGGCATGATGGCTTACACCCACTTTGGGAGGCTGAGGCAGGAGGATCATTTGAGGCCAGAAGTTCAAGACCAGCTCCGGCAATTTAATGAGACCCTGTCTCTACAAAAATAAAAATAAAAATTAGCTGGGCATGGTGGTGTGTGTCTGTAGTGCTTGAGAGGCCGAGGGGTGAGCTGAAAGATGGGAGGGCCCCTCTGAGAACCAGTGTTAGCCAAAAAAGAAAAAAACAAAAAAGATGGGGAGGCTTGAACAGAAGAATGAAAGGTGGTGACCAACTGTAGGGTGTGCCTGTGGGAGTGGGTCACTGCCATGGAGTGAAGGTGAAAGGAAATGGAGAAGAAATTTTCAAAGAAATAAAAGGCCACACATAGTGTGGGATGGTTCCACCAACAGCTGTTGACATCCACGATGTTCCAGGGCTGGGGATGGAGAGGAAGACACAAGCTAAGTGGAACATTGGTGAGGGAGCAGCCGGGGGAGCAAAGATGCCACATGGGCCACCTATCCCAGGAGACTGCCAGATATGAGAGATCTCATAGCTTATACTGGAGAGGGCTTCATGGGGGAAAAATGTTATCAGATAAGGTAGGATGTGAGAACGGTGTTAAATACTCTGGACAAATTAAATTTAACAGTTTATTTGAGCACAGAATGATGTGTGAACCTGGCAGCTGTCAGAACCAGAAGAGGTGCAGAGAACTCCCCAATGTGGGCAGGTTATATTTATGGACAGAAAAACTGAAGTGAAGTACAGAAACAGCTTGATCAGTTATAACTCTGCCTTTGCCTTACTTGGGCATGATCTGATCAAGTTGCCAGCCTGTGATTAGCTGAAGCTCAACTATCTGTTACAAAAGTATACTTCTAAGTTAGGCATTCAGTTTGAGTTAATGTGCCAAGCTAGGTTGCAGTTCCTTATGTAGAAACTCAAAGCATGGAGGGAGCTTCAGGCCAAATTTTGTTAAACAGTAGGTTCTGTGATGCTGGTGAGGATGTAGAGGAGTTTGTAACTACTAAACAGGTTCTAGAGGCTTCAACAAAGGGTTTGAAGGTGGTTGTGAGAGGTTAGGTCAGTCTGGGAGGAATGCATAGAAGCATGGGGTTTATAAAGCACAGCAATGGAAATATCACACCTTCTTGGAGGGTAGGTGGGGACAAATGGGCACTGAGGATTATAAAAGAGACAAAGCATTTCATAGGCTGGGGTAAATTCAAACAGGATTCCAGCAGTTATTTTCCCTCTGTCTGACAGTATTTGTCGATCTAAAAGGAAGAAGTTGAGGCAAAATTAATGTAAGTAGAGCGTTTACTTGAGCTAAGATTGAGGGAGTATAGATTTAAGTTGCCCTGACTTACACACTCTGATTAGCAGCACTTACAAATTCACTTTAAAAAGGAAAAAAGAGCCTGGCTCAGTGGCTCAGCCTGTAATCCCGCGCTTTGGGAGGCTGAGGTGAGTGGATTGCCTGAGCCCACGGGTTCGAGACCCGCATGGGCAGGGAGACCTCATCTCTATAATAAGTCAAAAAACTAGCCGGGTGTGGTAGCATGCACCTGTAGTTCCAGCTACGTGGAAGACTGAGGCGGAAGGATCGCAGGAGCCCAGCAGGTCGAGGCTGCGGTGGCCGGGAGCAGCCACTGCACTCCAGTCTGGGTGACAGAGTGAGACTCCAACTCAAAAGAAAAAAAGGAAAAAAGAGGCAATTCCTAAGTTTTTTACCAATAATTTACATTAGAATAACATAAAGTACTGATTATCTATACATTGTTTTTTGTATCACAATTTCAGGAGCATGGAAATAATGGGCTAGGCATTTATTCAGACTTTAAACAATTGCTACTGGATGTGGGTGTGGAGTACTGATTGAAGTTCCTGTGCTCATGTCTCTCTGGGCTTGATCAATTTGGCATACCTCATGTAGTTCACACTGAGCTATTTTTCTTTTATTGCTTGCCTACAGGTCTTCTCTGCCTCATAGATATTGGCCCCATCAAGTTACAAAGCTAATCCGGGCAGAGGCACAGTGTATCTCTCTGGTGGGCGTTGGAATACAACAATTCTTTGAGGCTGTAGACTTCCTACAAAGCATGCTGAGCACTTATGTTGCTCCTGCTTTCCTTGAGTCTCCCCTGCTGCCAAGAATCAATTTCCATGGTCAATATTGGATGCGAGCCCTCCCACAAGTCCTCACTGGCTGGTCCCGGATGCACTTGGGGACAGGAAACAAGGGCAGGCTGCATTGTAGCCAAATGATTTTCTTAACTATGTGGACCTTACCTAATCACAGTTGATGCTCTTGTTGACTTAGAAATGTTCACCTTAGGGCCAGGCTGGGTGTCTCAGCCTATAATCCCAGTACCTTGGGAGGCCGAGGCGAGAGGATTACCTGAGCCCGTGAGTTCAAGACCAGCCTGGGCAACATGGTGAGACCTCATCTCTACAATAAATTGAAAAATTAGCCATGTGTGATAGCGCACACCTATAGTTCCAGCTACTTGGAAGGCTGAGGCAGAAGGATCGCCAGAGTGCAGCAGGTTGACGCTGGTGTGGCCATGAGTGTGCCACTGTAGGTTGACGCTGGAGTGACCATAAGTGTGCCACTGCACTCCAGCCTGGGTGACAGACTCCAACTCAAAAAAAAAAAAAAGAAATGTTCACCTTTAGGCCAGGTATGGTGGCTTATGCCTATAATCCAAGCACTTTGGGAGGCCAGGGCAGGAGGATTGCTTGAGCTCAGGAGTGTGAGACCAGCCTAAGCAACACAGCAAGTCCTATATCTACAAAATTTTTTTAAAATGGCAGGATGTGGTAGTGCACACCTGTAGTCCCAGCTACTCAAGAGGCTGAGGTGGGAAGATCACTTCAGTCCAGGAGGCTGAGGCTACAAGGAGCCATGAGCCTGCTACTGCATTCCAGCCTGGTCAACAGAGTAAAACCTCTACTCAAAAAAAAAAAATAAAGAGCCGGGCTCAGTGGCTCAGTCTGTAATCCTGCACTTTGGGAGCCTGAGGTGAGTGGATTGCCTGAGCCCATGGGTTCGAGACCTGCCTGGGCAACTTGGCAAGACCTCATCTCTACAATAAATCAAAAATTAGCCGGGTGTGGTAGCGCGCGCCTGTAGTTCCAGCTACTTGGAAGGCTGAGGCAGAAGGATCGCAGGAGCCCAGCAGGTAGAGGCTGCAGTGGCCGCTCCCCGCCACTGCACTCCAGACTGGGTGACAGAGTGAAACTCCAACTCCAAAAAAAAAAAAAGAAAAAGAAAGAAAAAGAGAGAGAAAGAAACGTTCATGTTTGCTTTGGTCTCAGCTGGGCATGTTCCTATCTGCTTTACAACTTGGCTTTTGTCTTTATGGATACTCTTTATTTTTCTGTGTCACTCCTCTTATACATAAGGTACCCCTACTGCTTTATGAAAGTAAGTGGGTGGGTAAGTGTTTGCTTAGATAGCTCAGCATTTTCAAAACTCATCTCAGCCTTCCTGGTTTCCAAACCTATTCCTCTTCCTTGGCTAGTGACATTATCTACTCTGTGTGTTCTCTAAGCTGGAAACCTTGGGAATGGTCTTCCTGTCCCCAAATCCTCCACATTTATCTGTCTTTGAATTGTCTCTTGAATTTCAAATTCAACTCTCCGTCTCTATGACTTTCATCTGGAATATTACACAGTTGCCTTCCCATTGTCCTTTCCTTCCATTCATATATTTTAAATATCTAAGTATACAAATGAACTGAATATAGTATGACAATTTAATACAATTAGACATTAACAATCAAGACAAAAAACAATTTATAATGAATTACTACTCATTGTCTCATAAAAGGAAGCACTGAAGTTCTCCGAGAGTCAAAACTTTTTCCTGGCACCAAATTCTAGGAAAAATGATTTCTTGAATAAAGGACTTTAGAAAATATAGTGGTCAATTTCATCAAATGGACTTTTTTTTTTAATTCAAAAATATCACCGAGGCAAAAATAGCTTTGTGAGCCTGAGTAAAAGCTGGGTGCAGTGGCTCACGCCTGCAATCCTAGCACTTTGGGAGGCAGAGGTGAGAGGATTGGCTGAGTTCATGGGTTCAAGACAAGCCTGGGCAACTTGGCAAGACCTTGTCCCTACAAAAAAAAAAAATTAGCCAGGCATGGTGGCGTGTGCCTGTAGTTCCAGCTACTTGGAAGGTTGAGGTGGAAGGATCGTCTGAGCCCAGCAGGTCGAGGCTGCAGTGGCTGTGAGCATGCCACTGCATTCTAGCCTGGGCAACAGAGTGAGACTCCCACTCAAAAAAAAAAAAAAAAAAAGCCTAAGGCAAAACCCAACCTCTGAAAACTAGTGGAGCTAGCTGAAGGAACGAGGCATTGGAATCTAGTCACTGACGAGTTAAATTTCCAGAAAGCTATATATTCAGAGCTGAATTTAATGGGACAGCCTATGTATTCCATTCTGCCTATCTTAATAGCAGTTGTCTCAAATGCATTTGATATGAGTAATCTGTTCAAAACCCAGTTCTTAGACAAATGCCTCAAGGAAAGATATTCTGTGCTTTTGATTGACAAAATCCAAAGCATACCAAATGATCAGGTGGTAAAGTTTATTATTTATGAGTATTGTGAATAGAATGGCCTATACCCAGAGATAGGACCAGTGTCATGGATCCTCACTCCCGTACAAGTCTTTCAACAACCCAAGTTTGTTTAGCTCTTTCTTAGTCACCAAATGATGTATTCTTTCCTTCTCCTGTGTTTCTTTGGTTCAGAGATTTCATTTATTCACATATAACCCCTTAGTTAACTCAGAAAGATATGCAGAAAGAAATCGATCAATAAACACATAGGAAGTCAATAGTGTTTACTATAAGCACTATACATATTAACACATTTAATTTTCACTACAAATCTGTAAGGTAGATGCTATTATTTTCTCCAGTTTGCCAATGAGGAAACTGAAGCACAGAGAAGTTAAATGACTTTTTCAAGGTTGTTCAACTGGTAAGCATTAGACAGCTAGTATTAAACAACATTTTAAAAGAGTTTCTCTTCATTGGGCTTTCGGGCACCCTATTTCTCTCTAGTCTCCAATCTTTTTCTCTATCTTAATACTGTAGTCTCAGCAGGACGTTGTGGCTCACACCTGTAATCCCAGCACATTGGGAGGCAGAGGCAAGAGGATTGCTGGAGTACAGGGGTTTAAGACCAGTATGGGCAACTTGGTGAGGCCTTTTCTCCACAACAAATAAAAAAAAAATGAGCTGAGCGTGGTGGTGTACACTGGTGGTTCCAGCTACTTGGAAGGCTGAGGTGGAAGGATTGCTTGAGCCCAGCAGGTCGAGGCTGCAGTGGCCATGAGTGTGCCACTGTAGACAGCATGGTGACAGTGAGACTCTAACTCAGAAAAAAAACACAGAACCATATTATAGTCTCCTTGGGAATTTTTACTCCTCAGACCTCCCCAAGAGGTAGGTAGTCACAAGGTACTTGAGATTAAGATGACCTTGGTCCCTGGGAGAGCACCCTAAGATGTTTCTCCTCATCAAAGGGAAGGCTTAGGTCCTTCACCATGGGGCACCTACAAAACAAACTCACTTTTGTTTTGCTAATGAAAAGCTTGATGCATTACATTGCTAGTAAATTATCTCTTTCCACCCAGCTGAGGAGAAGTACAGATTGGGGTAAAAGGGAATGGAAACTCCCACAGGGCACAGTCTCCACTCTGGAGAAGATTTCTTTTTTTAAAAAATTTTAATTTTAAAGATGTGGGGTTCAATTCAGGGTTATGTATACAAATAACACTACACTACACTCATTATACAGATACCCTTGTTGATGAGGTGTGTGCCCTCCCTTCCTCAATAGATTCTCACTACTGCCAATCCTGCTCTTGCCTTGTCCTGGCAGTTTTCCACTACTGCCAATCCTTTTCTTATAGTATTACGATAATTGTTCAAGGTCCGCTTATGAGTGAGAACATGTGATACTCAGTTCTTTGTTTGTGTGATAGATCACGCAGTATTATAAGCCACAAGATTTCTTTAGGTCAGGTTCAACTTTGTTTCTGGTTCTTACCTAGAAAGGCAGCTTAGATTCTTCTGTCCTTATCAGAAGGCTTCGATTTTTCATATTCCTCAGACTATAGCTTCAACAAGCAGAGCTTTGTCTTGGTAACTTTGATGCATTGCTATGCTACTGAAGTTTACTTAGCTATTACTTTGTCTTGCCAAAGACCTCTACCCTGCCTAGTTAGAGAGAAGGAAAGAAGGGGATAATTGGGGAAACCAATGCCATATATATTTCTCTATAAGTTTGCCTTACTGTGACCTAATTATATCCAGAACTCTGCTTCATGATATATTCTCAACTGCTACCTGTCAACAGATTAGGAGGCAAACAAATGTAACCTGGCAATTCCATTGTTTTGTGATAATTCTTTGGGAGTGTAATCTCATAATGTCAAGTGTCTGGTATGGTTTAAACAAGTCTTTTATTTTATTACTTTATTTCAATTTATTTATTTACTGTTCAGAATCTCACTCTGTTGCCTAGTCTGGAGTGCAGTGGCATGCTCACAGCCACCGCAGCCTTGGTCCACTGGGCTCAGGGAATCCTTCCGCCTTAGCCTTCCAAGTAGCAGAACTACAGGCATGCTCCACCATGCCCTGGTAATTTTTTGATTTATTGTAGAGATGAGTTCTCATCTTGTTGCCCAGGCTGTCTCGAACTCCTGAGTTCAGGCAATCCTCTTGTCTCTGCCTCCTATAATGCTGGGATTACAGGCATGAGCTACCATTTCTGGCTACTTTTTCTTTTTTTAATCTTTCATGACACTGACATTTTTTTGTTTTGTTTTGTTTTTTTAGTTGGAATTTCACTTGGTCGCCCAGACTGGAGTGCAGTGGCCGCTCCCGGCCACCGCAGCCTCGACCCGCTGGGCTTCAGCGATCCTTCCGCCTCAGCCTTCCGAGTAGCCGGAATTACAGGCATGCGCTACCACGCCCAGCTGATTTTTTGATTTATTGTAGAGATGAGGTCTTGCTGCCCAGGCGGGTCTCGAACCCGCGGGCTCAGGCAATCCACTCACCTCAGCCTCCCAAAGGCGCGGGATTACAGGCTGAGCCACTGAGCCCGGCTGACACTGACATTTTAAAGAGCCCAATCTGATTGTTTTATGGATTATCCCACAAACTAATTTTTCTGATTGTTTCCTTGTGATTAGATTCAGGTTAAATATTTTGGCAAGGTCGGCGTTGTGGCTCAAGCCTGTAATCCCAGCACTTTGGGAGGCGGAGGTGAGAGATTTGCCTGAGCTCAGCGATTTAAAACCAGTCTGAGCAACATGGCAAGACCTTGTCTCTACAATAAATCAATAAATTAGTCGGGCGTGTTGGCACATGTCTGTAGTTCCAGCTACTTGAAAGGCTGAAGTGGAAGGATCACCTGGGCCCAATAGGTCAAGGCTGCAGTGGCCGTGAGCATGCCACTGCACTCCAGCCTGAGCTACAGAGTAAGACTCTGACTCAATACATAAATAAATAAATATTTTGGTGAGAATACTACCTAGGCAGTGTTATGTACTTACCATTTCATCACATCAGGAGGTATATGATATCAATTAATTTCATTATGGGAGATACTAAGTTAGATCTTTTGAGTAATTTTGTACATAACACATAATTTGGAGATGATAGTTTTAGGCTATTTGAATATTCTCATTTTCAGTTATCTTTCACTCAGTGGTTTTAGTAGTTATTGATATTGTTTAAATCAACTGGAGATTGCAAAACAGTAATTTTTATATCATTCCTTCTATATTTATTATCTGTCAGTCTTCTGTTTTTTTAAAAAAGTTTTCCCTGTTCCACACATCACTTTTATTTTTCATTTGAGAAAATTTCAATATGGCTGGGTGCGATGGCTATTTATTTGTTTGTTTATTTATTTATTTATTTATTTGAGTCAGAGTCTCACTTTGTTGCCCAGGCTGAAGTTGCATTAGCATGCTCTCCAGGCTCACGCCTTTTAAACCCAGCAATTTGGGATGCTGAGGACTGCCTGAGCCCAGGAGTTCAAGACCAGCCTGGGCAACTTGGCGAGACCTCATCTCTATAATAAATTAAAAAAAAAATTAGCCGGGTGTGGTGGCACACACCTGTAGTTCCAGCCACTTGGAAGGCTGAGGCAGAAGGATTGCCTGAGCCCAGTGGGTCAAGGCTGTGGTGACTATGAACATGCCACTACACTCCAGCCTGGGCCACAGAGTGAGACTCTGACTCGAAAAAAAAAAATTCAATGTGTTATAATCCATTAACATAATTTGTTTCTGAGCACAGAGACTAGCACAGGAGAATTAGAAGTAACTACTAATTAGATTCCAAATCCTTTCCCTAAGACAGTACAAGGTCTCTGGATACCATTGCATAGCTAAAGGTAAGAATAAAGCAACTTGTTGAAAACAGGTGAATTAATAATTAATGATGAGACACGAAGTCCCCCTCACCTCCCATCTCTTGAATCCTGGTTGCCATGCTTCTAATGACAATAAACAAAAGTCTGGGGGTTTTCTTTCTGGGAAAACCTACTGGTCCAAGAAAAAAAGACTTAGTAGTGCCAACACTGTAAGTCTCCCAGTGAAATAAATAGAAGAATCATGCATATTAAGACTCATCATTCAAGCTGGGTGCAGTGGCTCACGCCTGTAATCTCAGCACTTAGGAAGGGCAAGGTGAGAGGATTACATGAGCTCAGGGGTTCAAGACCAGCCTGAGCAACGTGATGAGACCTCCTCTCCACAATAAAACAAAAAATTAACCAGGTGTGATGGTACATGCCTGTGGTTCCAACTACTTGGAAGGATGAGGCGGAAGGATCACCTGAGCCCAGCAGCTCAAGGCTGCGGTGGCCGTGAGCATGCCACTGTACTCCAGCCTGGGTGACAGAGTGAGACTCCAAGTCAAAACAAAACAAAACAAAACAAAACTAAACTAAACTAAAAACTAAACTAAACTAAAAACAAAAAACTGGCTGCGCCTGGTGGCTCAAGTCTATAATCCCAGCACTTTGGAAAACTGAGGTGAGAGGATTGCCTGAACCCACGGGTTCAAGACCAGCTTGAGCAACAAAGCAACAACAACTAAAAACAAAATTACAACTACAACTAAAAACAAAAATTAACCAGGCATGGTGGCACTTGCCTGTAGTTCCACCTACTTGGAAGGATCGCCTAAGCCCAGCAGGCTGAGGCTGTGGTGGCTGTGAGTGTGCCACTGACCTGCAGCCTGGGTGACAGAGTGAGACTCTGACTCAAAAAAAATAAATAAAAATAAAAAGATAGAGACCTAAACAAATAAAAAAATACAAATATAACTTGGATAAAACAGGAACTGTGCAGAAGAACACTTTTAAAATTTTACTGATACCAGCCAGGTGCTGTGGCTAATGCCTATAATACCAGCAATTTGGGAGGCCGAGGTGAGAGGATTGCCTGAACTCACAGGTTCGATACCAGCCTGGGCAACTGGGTGAGACCTCATCTCTACAATAAATAAAAAAATTAGCCGAGCGTGGTGGTGCATGCCTGTAGTTACAGCTACTTGGTAAACTGAGGCAGAAGGATTGCCTGAGCCCAGCAGGGTAAGGCTGTGGTGGCCGTGAGCATGCCACTGCACTCCAGCCTGGGTGACAGAGTGAGACTCCAACTCAAAAAAAAAAATTTACTGATACTTTCAGAACAATAATAAACTAATAATAATAAATAAAAGAAAACAATAATAAAATGTATTATATCTATGAAGAAATTGCAGAATGCCATTGAAAAAGGAACAATCAGCCAGGCACGGGTGGCTCACGCCTATAATTCCAGCATTCTGGGAGGCGGAGGCAAGAGGATTGCCTGAGCTCAGGGGTTTAAGACCTCTGGGCAACTTGGCAAGACCTCTTCTCTACAATAAATAAAAAAAATTGGCCAGGTGTGGTGGCACAGCCTGTAGTTCTAGCTACTTGGAAGGCTGAGGCAGAAGGATCACTTGAGCCCAGCAGGTCAAGCCTGCAGTGGCTCTGAGCGTGCCACTGCACTCCAGCCTGGGTGACAGTGTGAGACTCTGAGTCAAAAAAAAGAAAGAAAGAAAGAAAGAAAAAGGAACAATCAGCCAGGCATGGTGGCACGCACCTGTAGTCCCAGCTATTCAGGAGGCTGAGACAAGAGGATTCCTTGAGCCCAGGAGTTTGATGCTGAATTGCATTTGTGATCATACATGTGAATAACCACTGCATTCTAGCCTGGGCAACATAGCATGACATGGTCTCTAAAAATTAAAAATTAGGCTGGATGTGGTAGCATGATCATGGCTCACTACAGCCTTGACCTTCCAGGCTCAAGCAATCCTCCTACCTCAGCTTCCCAAGTAGCTGGGACTACAGGCATGCACCTTCATGCCTAGTTAGTGTTTTTAGTTTTTTGTATAGACAAGGTCTTGCTATGTTACCCAGGTTGGTCTTGAACCCTGGGCTCAAGCAGTCCTCCTGCCTTGGCCTCCCAGAGTACTGGGATTACAGGTGTGAATCTCTGTGCCTGGCCTCAAATCAGAATTTGAGATTTAAAAGTTAATAAATAAATGTATATGTTGCTAAAACCAACAGATTTGTAAAAAATGGACAGGTTTTAAAGTTCTTTTTTTTTTGTCTTTGCAGAACATTTTGACATGCCTGATGGTTCCACTTGACACTATCTTTCCTTGGCTCTCCTCTCACCTCTCTTGCTGGTCCAACTGTCTTCTTTTATAGTTGTTCATTCTTCTCTGCTGAGCCAACTCTTTGTCCTAGGCTATCTTCTCTTCATTCTATACTAAGAGAACTCATTTATGATCTTAGCTTCAAATACCATATGTACCAGATAATTCACAGATTTATTCATCTCCGTCACAGTGTAATCTGACCTGACTTGTATACCCATCTGTTTACCAGATATCTCATCTTCTCTCTTTCTTTTTTTTTTGGTTGAATCAGTCTCACTCTGTCACCCAGGCTGGAGGGCAATGGCACACTCATGGCCACTGCAGCCTCCACCTGCTGGGCTCAGGTGATCCTTCCGCCTCAGCCTTCCAAGTAGCTGAGACTACAGGTGCACGCCCCCATGTCTGGCTAATTTTTTGATCTATTCTAGAGACAAGGTCTTGCCATGTTACCCAGGCTGGTCTCGAACTTCTAGGCTCAAGAAATTCTCAAGCTAGCCTCCCAAAGTGCTGGATTATGGTTGTGAACTATCATGCCCAGTCAAATATAATTTTTTTTTTTTGAGTTGGTGTCTCATTCTGTTGCCCAGGCTGGAGTGCAGTGGCACACTCATGGCCACTGCAGCCTCGACCTGCTGGGCTCAGGCAATTATTCCGCCTCAGCTTACCAAGCAGCTGGAACTACAGGCATGTACCACCACACCCGGCTAATTTTTAAAAATTTACTGTAAGATGACACCTTGCCATGTTGCTCAGACTGATCTTGAAGCCTGAGCTCAGGCAAACTTCTCACCTTTGTCTCCCAAAGTGCTAGGATTACAGGTGTCAGCCACCACACCTGGTCAAATAATTATCTCTTAAATTCACTCACTACATGGGCTCTAGACTAACTGATGCCAAGTAGCCATAAATGCCATATAGCCTATAGTTCAACAATGCATTGTCAAGCCACTAACCAATGTTATGGTTGTATCCCAATGTGAATTCCCGATGAACTTTTGTAATCACCTCTGTTTCATTTTTGTTTTTTCTTTCTTTTTTCTCGAGCCTCTCCTTTGTTCCCTGGCAACCTGGAAGTGTGTCCTGGGCTGCTCTCCTCAACTTTGGCCTAAATAAACTCTCTGTGTTAATTCTGCCTCAGTTCCTTCCTCTTAGGTTGACACTGTCAAAGTTTACTAGTTTCTTTGCTTATTATATATATCTTTTTTTTTTTTTGAGTTGGAGTCTTACTCTGTTGCCCAGGCTGAAGTGTAGTAGCATTCTCACAGCCACAGCAGTCTTGACTTGCTGGGTTCAGGCAACCCTTCTGCCTCAATCTTTCAAGTAACTGCAACTATAGGCGTGCATAGCCATACCTGGCTAATTTTTTGATATATTGTAGGATGAGGTCTCGCCATGTTGCCCAGGCTGGTCTCAAACCCGTGGGTTCAGGCTATCCTTTCACTTCAGCATCCCAAAGTGCTGGGATTACAGGTATGAGCCACAGAGCTCAGCGGAGTCTCTTCTTGCTCTTTATTAAGCATCAAAGAAGCCATAGTTATGATAATAAGAAACACAGTGTGTATGGATTTGAAACTTAAGCATGACCTTCATCTCTTAATCTCTTATTTATTGTGCTCCTGTAGTCATCAGAATGTAAATTTTTTTTTTTTTTTTTGAGTTGGAGTCTCACTCTGTCGCCCAGACTGGAGTGCAGTGGCATGCTCCCGGCCATCACAACCTCAACCTGCTGGGCTCCGGTGATCCTTCTGTCTCAGTCTTCCAAGTAGCTGTAATTACAGGTGCGTGCTACCACGCCCGGCTAATTTTTTTGATTTATTGTAGAGATGAGGTCTCTCCAAGTTGCCCAGGCGGATCTTGAACCCACATGCTCAGGCAATTCACTCACCTCAGTCTCCCAAAGTGTGGGATTATAGGCTGAGCCACCAAGCCAGGCAGAATGTAAATTTTTTGTAATCATCTGTCTTCTTGTTGAGAAATATGGGAACCAACAGAATACTTTGAACTCTCCAAGATTTATGTCAACAAGATTATTTACTTCTCATCCAATATAATTGCAACCAAGGTTTCTTTTAATTATTGTTATTATTTATTATTTTAAGCTGGGGTCTCACTCTGTCACCCAGGCTGGAGTGCAGTGAATAGCACGATCAAGGCTCACTGCAATCCAACCTCATGGACTTAGTTGATTCTTCAGCCTCAGCCTTCCAAGTACCTGGGACTACATGGACTACCACCACGCCTGACTAATTTTTTTTATTTTTTGTAAAGATGAGGTTTTGCTACGTTGCCCAGGCTGGTCTCGACTCCCGGGCTCAAGTGATCCTCCTGCCTCAGCCTCCCAAAGTGCTGAGATTTCAGGAGTGTGTCACCAAGCCTAGTGGTTTCTTTTAATTTTAACCAAGCTGAACCAAAAGTCTGAACTCATAATTCTTATTCTACCACATCCACACGTGAAAGGCTGTATTGTTCCTGAATTATCTGGTTGCAGTTTCCTGGGGGATAGTCTTCAAGTTCTTGTGGAGAACCTAGGAGCTGCCTGATTCCTACCCTTCATGAAGCCTAGTTGTTTAATTTTCCTTTGTTTCTGCGAACTGTTCCAGCACTCTTCTACAAATCTTTTTTGGCTTACACGAGTTGATTTTTGTGCTGGGAGCTGGAGAAACCATAATTGATACTATTCAGTGACAGATAGTGAATAATGGTGAGAGAGGATGGAGTTGTATGTTACTCCCATGTCTCTGGCTTGATCAACTGGATACTGGTGCCATACAGTCTGAGGGATCCAGGAAGCAGGTTTGAGAAGGAAGATATGTTCAGTTAGAAACTCATTAAGTTTGAAGCACAAGCAGGACATCTAGGTGAAGATATCCAGGAGACTTAACTGGAGAGAGAAATTAAAGTCGTTTAGTAGCCAGGCACGGTGGCTCATGCCTTTAATCTCAGCTCTCTGGGAGGCTGAGGATTTCAAGAGCAGCCTGGGCAACATGGTGAGACCTTGTCTTTACATAAATCAAAAAATTAGCCAAGGCATGGTGGTGCATGCCTGAAGTTCCAGCTACTTGGAAGGCTGAAGCAGAAGGGTTGCCTGAACCAGCCTGGGCGACGCAACAGAGGGAGACTCTGATTAAAAAAAATAAAAACAAACAAACAAATAATAAATAAAGTCATTTAGTAATCGAAGATAAGGGATTGAAGACTGCAAAGAACAAACAGGTAGAATGGCTTTGCAGGTGAAATCCAAAAAATACTGACTTTCAGCGGGTGGCAGAAAAATGGAAAGCAGTGAAGGTAACTGATAGATAAGTAGGAAAGAATCAGGAGAAAGTGATATAAGGGAAACCAACAGAGAAGAGTTTTGAAAGGGAGGATGGAGTCAATAGTTCAATTACGGTTGGAACTAAAAAGTGTGCTCTAGAGTTTGTAGTAGGTTGATTCTCAAGTTAGCTTTAGGGAAGTCCAGTGGGTTGAAGGAACAAAGGTGCAGCTTGACTATGAGGAGGGAAAGAGAAGGATCAGATAGATTTTTTTGTTTGTTTTAGTTTTAGGAGACACTGGTACAGGGTAGGATAAGAAGAAAGCATGAAAGATGCACTGTTCTGGAGCAAAGGTCCCCTGAAGATTTTCTTAGGATACATGGGCATGAATAATATGATCAATCTCTAGTTTATAAACATTTTTTCTTCAGATTAATTTGCCTAAAACACTTTCAAAGTCAAAGTGTCCTACTTCACAATGGCCTTTTTCTAGCTTTAGAAAAGCAAGTCAGCCGGGCTGGGTGGCTCAGCCTGTAATCCCGTGCCTTTAGGAGGCTGAGGTGAGTGGATTGCCTGAGCCCGCGGGTTCGAGACCTGCCTGGGCAACTTGGCAAGACCTCATCTCTACAATGAATCAAAAATTAGCTGGGTGTGGTAGTGTGCGCCTGTAGTTCCAGCTACTTGGACGGCTGAGGCGGAAGGATCGCCTGAGCCCAGCAGGTCGAGGCTGCGGTGGCCGGGAGCAGCCACTGCACTCCAGCCTGGGTGACAGAGTGAGACTCCAACTCAAAAAAAAAAAAAAAAAAGAAAAGAAAAGCAAGTCATACTCCTCAGTCATCTCCAGTCTAACTATGCTTCATTGACCCTAGAGTAAAAACTTCAAGACTACCATCAAAGGGATGATTTGACATATCAAATTAGGTCATGAGGAAATGAATGACTATGACTATGGCTAAATTCGCTTTTTGCTTTTTTTTTCTAAAAAGCACTACCCTTTTCATTAAGAGATGCATTTCCAATAAAATCTTTTTTTTTGTTGTTGTTGTTTTTTTGAGTTGGAGTCTCACTCCGTCGCCAGACTGGAGTGCAGTGGCTGCTCCCGGCCACCGCAGCCTCGCCCTGCTGGGCTCCGGCGATCCTTCCGCCTCAGCCTTCCAAGTAGCTGGAACTACAGGTGTGCGCTACACGCCCGGCTAATTTTTGATTTATTGTAAAGATGAGGTCTCGCCAAGTTGCCCAGGCGGGTCACGAAACAATAAAATCTTTTAATGTAAAATTATGTCTCTCAAAAAGTTTTTTTTTTTTAGATTGGTAAAAATATTTTATTTAGAAAGTAAATTAGAGAGAGAGGGAGAGGGCCAAAGCTTGGAAAAACATGATGGCCATAGCTCACAGAGCTATGAGTCACATGATCTGGCCAGTGCTTAACAAAAACAATGGTGGCCTCAAAAAGTTGTAACATAAAAATATGGGTCAGGTGTAGTGGTGCTCATTTGTAGTCCTAGCTACTCAGGAGGCTGATTTGGGAGGCTCACTTGAGCCCAGCAGTTCGATGCCAGCCTGGGCAACATAGTGAGACCCCTTCACTAAGGAAAAGGAATGTTATTTGCTAATATTTTAAAGCCTAAAGAAGGGTGTAATACATGTATGAGGGACACCCCCCAAAAACCCAGAGTTTATTTATTAAAAATTGTGTATTTATTCTTACATGTTTAAACTTAAATCACCTTCAAAGCACTCTTCATTTGACTTAATACACCTACTAGGATGCTTTTTCTACTGCACAAAACAGTTTTTGAGCTCGTTAATTTTGATGCCTTTTAGTGCTTCTGCCCCTTTTTGTTTCACCTCTTCCACATTGGCAAAAAAATGAAAAAAAAAATAAAGTGAATACAATTTTCAAGATTAAAACTAAGCTGGTTGTGGTGACTCACACCTGTAATCCCAGCACTTTGGGAGGTGGAGGTGAGAGGATTGCCTGAGCCCAGGGGTTCAAGACCAGCCAGGGTAACTTGGTGAGACCTTTTCTCTACAGTTAATAAAAAAATTAGCTGGGCATGGTGTCACACACTTGTAGATCCAGCTGAGGCAGGATTGTCTGAGTCCAGCAGGTCAAGGCTGTGGTGGCCATGAGCGTGCCACTGCACTCTAACCTGGGCAAAAGAGTGAGACTTCTACTCAAAAAAAAAGAAAAAGAAAAAAGAAAAGTAAAAAGTGTTCATGTATTTTGAGAATAGACAATGGTAGGTATCTGTGATATAGGTTTCTTCCATGGTTTCTGGCTCATGACTCCCACAGCCCTTGTTATAATTTAGGGTGCTTGAAGCCACAGGAACAAGCTTCAGGAAACAGAATCTCTCTCTCTCTGACCTTCTCCTGCTCTTTCACATGCTTCTTTTTTGCCCCAAAGCAAGAATCTCCCCCCACCTTTCTGTCTTAGAGGCTGGCCATAAATAAATGCTGTGACCTACCCTATCTGATTGTAGGTCATAAACCTCTTCCTTGCCCACCAATTTGAGAAGGTATCTCACCCCAAACCCAGGAGGAAGGAATGCTGCACAGAAAGGCAAAGAATCTGAGCAGACATGACTTGCTGGGTTTCTCCTCTCCGCCTATTATTATTAGGTCATATCTTTTTTGTCCAATCACAATTCGACATGGCTTTCTATGCTTCAGTCATGCTTATCCAATGAAAGGCCCAAAAGGATGGGGTACAAAGAACTCTGGTTAGCTGGGAATCCATGGAGGGTGGTGCACCCAGGGAGGGCATGGAAGAACCATGTTTCTTCTCCAATCTCACCCTATATATCTCTTCATCTATATCCTCTGTAATATTTTTTTACAATATACCAGTAAACGTGTTTCAAGTTCTGTGAAGTACTCTAGCAATTTAACTGAACCTAAGGAGGAGGTTCCCCAATTTATAGTGGGTAGGGGAGAATTACACATAAAACAACCTGGAGCTTGCAACTGGCATCAGAAGCGGGGGGTAGTCTTGTGGGACTGAACCTTCAACCCATGGGGGGTCTGACACTAACTCCAGGTAGGTATTGTTGGAATTGAATTGGAAGATACCCAGCTAGTGTTCCCTGCAGAACTGATTGCTTGCTTGGTATATGGAAAGACTTCCACACATTTGGTCTTCTGTTTTGACTGAGATATAGAGCAGAAGAAAACACGGTTTGTATTTCTAACCTTACAGTATCAAATCAGTATTTTTTTTTTTTTTTTGAGTTGGAGTCTCACTCTGTCGCCCAGACTGGAGTGCAGTGGCCGCTCCTGGCCACCGCAGCCTCGACCTGCTGGGCTCCGGCGATCCCCGCCTCAACCTTCCAAGTACCCAGAACTACACGCGCGCGTTACCACGCCTGGCTAATTTTTTTGATTTATTGTAGAGATGAGGTCTCGCCAAGTTGCCCAGGCAGGTCTAGAACCTGCGGCCTCAGGTGATCCACTCACCTCAGCCTCCCAAAGGCGCGGGATTACAGGCTGAGCCACCGAGCCCGGCTTCAAATCAATATCTTATTCAGAAAATTTTTAAAATGTAGATTTTTATATCTATATTTAGAAGTGATAAAGGGTCTTTATTTAAAAAATTTTTTTTAAGTTTTTTTGAGTTGGGAGTCTCACTCTGTCACTCAGGCTGGAGTGCAGTGGCATGCTCATGACCACTGCAGCCTCGACCTGCTGGGCTCAGGCAATTCTTCTGCCTCAGCCTTCCAAGTAGCTGGAACTACAGATACATGCCACCATGTCTGGCTAGTTTCAGTGATTTATTGTTGAGACAAGGTCTCACCAAGTTGCCAGGCTGGTCTCAAATCCCCGGGTTCAGGCAATCTTCTTGTCTTGACCTCCCAAAGTGCTGGGATTACAGGCTGAACCACTGTGCCCGGCCAGGGTCTTTATTTTAAAATGCTATTATTTGTTGTCAAAATGCTAGAATTTGTCAGAATTTCTCCTTTTCAATTCTTGAAGTTATAAGAAAAAATTTTAGATGCCAACATACAAATGTATGAATAGATTATGGTGCCTTTTTAAAAAGCGTTAGGGGACATAAACAAAAAGCTTTAAAGTCACTGTCTAAAGGAAACCAGAGGAAATGGGATATTTTGATATAGGGATGATTTTCAAAAGGGGAATATTGTCTCATCCTCATATATGCATGGTTTCATTTTATAATGAACCAGGTCAGTTTTTTGCTTTTTTCCCCCCAGTGATATTTGGGAGGAAAAATAAAGTGGATGGTGGTGTTTGCCCAAGGTTGGGAATTGTCTGGCACCATCTATAAGACAGAGATCTAGAGGAAAGAACTTGGAGGTACTGTAAAAATTTGTTGCCATCTCTGGGGTTTAACTTAAGACCAGGGGAGTAATACTTAGAACACATGGACAAGAAAGCTACTGAAGCAATCTGAGATGATTAGTATCCAAAAAGGTACACAGGAATTAGAGAGTAACAAAGTGGAAAGTACACAGGAATTAGAGAGTAACAAAGTGGAAGGATTCTATATCGTGATTAGAGATTGATGTTTCTGAGTGTGTTTGAAAGTACAATGTTTTGAGTCATGAGATAGATTTATGTGCAGTGAAATATGTCTTTAATAAATAAGTGACTAAAAAGAGCAGAACTGAAGATCATAAGTGTGAACTACATTGGCAGTCCCTGACTTTTTCAGCAACCAAAACAAATACCATATGAGATTTATTTATATAGAATTTTGGCTTGTCTGGAACTCCTTGGAGTTCTAAATTGAATTCCATTCCAAATTGAATCTTTTGGGATAATTCAGTTTTCTAGATAGTTTAGAAGTAATTCTTTTAGGTACCTAAAATTGCTTATCATAATCATGTTAGATGAAAACCTTACTAAAATATACTCCATACTTTTTTTTTTAATGCAGATAAACGAGACATACTTTTATTTTTTTTAATGTCAGGATTAGCACCACAAATATCAGTTATTCAAGAGAAATGATTTCGGGGCCTATGAAGTGAGCAGTGGTTCTTATAGCTTTTTTGTTTTATTTATTTTTAAATTTTATTTATCTATTTATTTATAATTTTTGAGTCGAGGTCTCACCCTGTCACCCAGGCTGAAGTACAGTGGCATGATCATGGCTCACTGCAACCTCGACCTCCCAGACTCAGGTAATTCTCTAGCTTCAGTCTCCCAGGTAGCTGGGACTACAGCCATATACCACCATGCCTGGCTAATCCTTTTAGTTTTCGTAGAGATGAGGTCTTGCTGTGTTGCTAAGGCTGGTCTTGAACTCACGGCCCCAAAGGATTCTCCCACCTTGGCTTCCCAAAATGCTGGGATTACAGGTGTCAGCAACCATGCCCAGCCCCTTATAGCTTTTTAAAATAATTTTTCTGCTTCTTTTTTTTAGGGTGTCTGGTAGCACTTCTGCCATCTCTGTACCTCCCCAGAAGAACACTTTCAAATATTCTGCTTTAGCTCTGGAAACAAGATGATTCACTGTGTTAGAACTGTATATGTATTTGATACCAAGAGGGCCTACACAAGGGGAGTCGAGATTTTTCTCAAAAGTAAAAGACAAGTTTTTAGTTCTTGGATTTTGTGACATTTTCTTTGTTTCTCAGTGGTCTCTTTGGCCCCCATTTGTCTCCTTAGCCCAATTCCTTCTTGCCTATGTTTTTGAAAGTTGAAGTGAATTCTATACAGGAAGTATTTCAAGGCTGCTATTCAAAACCAACGTTTTTCCTATAAACACGAAGCCATTTAGTGGTAAAAATAAACTCTAAGCAGTTTGAAGGAAGAAGAAACTATAAAAAAGTTTAGTTTTAAACCAGTAGTGATCAGAAGCAGCACTATAAACTGCTATAAAGTACTGCATATAATGAAATTTTCCTTTTTTTTTTTTGAGACACGGTCTCGTTCTGTTACCTAAGAGAGTGCAGCAGGGCTATCATAGTTTACTGACACACAAGGGCTCATGCAATCCTCCCACATCAGCCTCCTATAGTGCTAGGATTATAGCTACTGCACCCGGCCTTATAATGAGACTTTAAGAACAACTTTTTTTCCCTAACAATTCCACATCTACATATAGAAATATGTGATTACACAAAAACATAAGTATAAAGATGTTTTATAGTAGCATTGTTAGCAATAGTAAAAAACTGTAAACAACTTAAGTGCTCATCAGCAGGGGAATGGTTACATATATTTGGTCATATACTCATCAGGCAGTCATTTAAAAGAAGGAGTTAGTTCTGTAACACACTGATAATAGTGGTTAAGCATAGAGACTCTGGAGACATACTGCCCAGGTTCAAATCTCAGCTCCACCATTTACTTTATAGTGTGTGGCATACTAGATAAGTTCAACCATTCTGTGCCAAAAAAGTGTCTATTTCATAAGACTGTTGTGAGAATCAGATGAATTCATCAGAGTAAAACACTAGAATAGCACCTAGCACAATTAGTACTACATTAGCTTTTATTATCATTGCTGATATAAAAGGAGATATATTATTTGGTGAAAAGATAAAGTTACATAATAATATGGTTAATAGGATTTAATTTTTGTCAAAACAAAAATTTGTGTTTACACACATACATGTGATTTGCATGTGTGAAGACCCCTGAATTTCTACATAGGTGGAACTAAAGAATTGCTAATTAGTCTTGCCTAGAGGGTTAGAATAGCCTAAGAAACTCACTGCTTTTAAGAGTCTATATTTATCTGGGGTGGCCCTGGAAGAATCCATTTGAGGTTATGAGAAATCAAATTTCCCCAAACCAGTCTTTGGTGCAGCCACTTTCTATAGTCACAGAAATAATAAGGAAAGGTATGCACCAAATTTAACACGGACTATTTATGCAGAGTGAGATGAGGGGATGGTGGGCATGGAATTGAGGGGAGACCTTTACTTATACACTTTTGTGCTGTTTGCAAATAATCCATTATGTATTTATTTTGCAGGCAACATCAAACAAAAGAGCAGGAGTGTACATCAAAAAAGGGATTGGGTCTGGTGTGGTGGGTCATGCCTGTAATTTCAGCACTTTGGGAGATGAAGACCAGAGGACTGCCTGAGCTCAAGTTCGAGACAAGCCTGGGCAATATGGTGAGACCTCATCTCTACAATAAATAAAAAAAATTAGCCGGGTGTGGTGGTGTGTACCTGTAGTTCCAGCTATTTGGAAGGCTGAAATGGAAGGATCACTTGAACCCAGCATGTTGAGGCTGTGGTGGCTGCAAGCGTTCCACTGCACTACAGCCTGGGCAACAGAGACTACAATTCAAAAAAACAAAAACAAAAAACCAGAAAAACAAAAATGAGGGGGTGCAGTGGCTAACATCTGTAATCCCAGGGAGATGGAGGCAAGAGTATTGCCTAAGCTCAGGGGTTGGAGACCAGCCTGAGCAACATGGTGAAATCTCATCTCTAGGGCAAAAAAAAAAAAAAAAAAAAAAAAAAAAAAATTAGCCAGGCATGGTGGTACATGCCTATGGTTCCAGCTACTGAGAAGGCTGAGGTGGAAGGATCACCTGAGCCCAGCAGGTAGAGCTGTGAGTCTTCCACTGTACTTCAGTCTGGGCTACAGAGACTCCAACTCAAAAAAAAAAAAAAAGTGATTGGTTAGCGTAATGTACTATGAACTTATCAACAAAAAGGGGGGTGGTGATGGTGTAGAGTTTTTTTCAATTATCGTGGAAGAATATGTACAGGGAAAAATATTCATCCAGAACTTTATTGTATGAACCTAATCCCCATCAAAGCTATATATGGGGCTGTACGTATGTGGGTAGAGACAAAGTCCTGGAGGATGTCCACTTAACTGTAACTATTAACCATAATTTCTCTGAGAGTACGATGTGTGGCTAGGAGGAAGAACTTTCACTTTTATAATATTCCAAACCATTTGTCTTTTTTTTTTTTTTAAACAAAGGCCATGTATAATTTTTAAAATAAAAAAGCCGGGTTCGGTGGCTCAGCCTGTAATCCCGCGCCTTTGGGAGGCTGAGGTGAGTGGATTACCTGAGCCCGTGGGTTCGAGACCCGCCTGGGCAGCGAGACCTCATCTCTACAATAAATAAAAAATGAGCTGGGAGTGGTAGCGCGCACCTGTAATTCCGGCTACTCGGAAGGCTGAGGTGGAAGGATCGCCGGAGTCCAGCAGGCCGAGGCTGCGGTGGCCGGGAGCGGCCACTGCACTCCAGTCTGGGCGACAGAGTGAGACTCCAACTCAAAAAAAAAAAAAAAAAAAAAAAAAAAAAGACCATGCCTGGTAGCTCACACCTGTAATCCCAGCATTCTGGGACTCCGAGGCGAGAGGACTGCTTGAACCCAAGAGACCAGCCTGGGCAACATAGCAAGACACTGTCTTTACTTAAAAAAAAAATTAAAAATTAAAATAAAAAGGAAGTAAGACTGTTTTTAGTGTTGTGTAAGTACCTTGCCCTTCCGTATGTTACATCTGGAATGACATATATTCCATTTTCACGACATTAAGTAGGGTTTTAGAGATTTCTGCTTTTAGGAATACATGCAACTTCATTTAGGATCGTGACTTATTTCTCTTATGCGAAAAAAGAAGTATCTATCTTGTACCTGATTTGTTATGACAGTACTATCACTTAAAGTACAGCAAGTATGCAACCCCTTAATTTGAAGTCCATTGCGGCTGAAGGCATAAAGTTAAAATGTGTATATGGAAAATACATCTCGGGTTACCAAAAAGGGCGTAGGTACTTGAACCAACAGTAATCTTACATACGGTACTTCAATGTGCACTTGACACCTCTCGGCTCCCTGAACTTTTCGTAGGGCTCAGCGCACTTCGGCAGCCCGGTTTCCAAGAGCATCAGCAACCTCGACCTGATCCCTGGCCTGTCGGGGGCCGCTCGGGGCGCCGGGGCTCGCCCGGGACTGGGGACTGAGTCAGCGCCGGGGCCGAGAAGTTCGGCGGGAGGCGCAGGGCGGGGCTTCCTCTCGCGACTCCGAGCCCGGCTCTACTTTTCCGAGTCCACGTCTCTTCCTTTGGACAGGCGTGTTTCTTCAGGTCGGGCCCAGCCAACGTGACAGCCCCAGACCTCTCGAAAGCAGCTTTCCGCCCCGCCTCGAGGATCTCCCGCGGTCGGGGCAGCCCGGGCCAGTCGGCCAAGCCCCTCGCGGACGGCAGCGCGCGCGGCTCCTCGGGGCCCGGCCCGCCGGACGCCTCGCTTCTCGGGCCTCCGCTCGCGGCGCCGAGCGCAGCACCCCCGGCATGGAGACCGGCTCCGACTCAGGTCAGAGGCCCGCGCCGGGCGGCTCCGCGCGAGCGGCGGGTGGGCCGGGCCGGGCCCCCCGCGCAGGCAGCCGCGTGCCGGGTCCGCGCGGGGAGCGCACGCGGGGCGGGCGGCGACAGGTGGGCAGGACGAGCCGCGAGCGAGCGAACGAGCGAGGGCGGGCGGGCGCGCGAGGGGCCGGCGGGGGGGCCGCTGGGAGGATGGCTCAGCTCTTTCTAAATATAAAACCGGCGTGAGTTGGGCGAGCGCGGCGCGGAGTCGCAGAGCCGCCGCGCGGGCCTGGCGCACGGGGTTCGGGCGCACAGACGGCGGCGGCGGCGGCGGCTCCGCAGCAGCGCGAGGCTGCGGGAGCGCCCGACTCGCGAGCTCGCGGGGGCAGCGGAGAGCGACGCTCGCAACGCCGAGGACGCAGCGGCGAAGGCGGGCGGGCCTCGGGGGCGCGGCGTGGTCCGCACCGAGTGACCGGAGGCGGCTCCCGGCCCCTGCCGCCCCTTGAGCCGCGAGCCCCCAGTCCGCGCCCTCCCCCTCCCGGCCCCTCCCTCACTCCCTCCCCGGCGCAACATGGCTGCGGCCGCTGCCTCCGCCTCCCAGGATGAGCTGAGTAAGTGCCGCGGCCGAGCCTGCGGCCGCGAGCCGGAACCGGCGCCGCGCGGGCCCGGGGGGCGGCGGCCGGGGCCGGACTGGAGGCCGGGGCGCCGGGCCGGCCGGGCGGGCGGCGGCCGCGGCGTGCGGGGGCCTGGGGCACTCGGGCCTGGCGGGCGGGGCGCGGGGCGCCGCCGGCGTTTGTAGGCCTCAGGTTTGCACCGTCACGTTGCGAAATTGAAACCGGAGCCTCGGGCGGAGCCACCTCTGCCCGCGGTCCGCCCCGGCCCGGGGGTGGAGGGAGCCCAGCCCCCTGCCAATGGTGCCTGGGCTGGAGGACGGGTCGGAGTCCCGGGTTGACGGGCTGTGTCCGCCCGTCCCGTCTGACCCTGCCATGGCCCCCGGTCCTAACTGTTGGGCGAGTTCTAGAAATGGAGCTTTCGGGAAGGGGGAGAAAGTGACACCCCAGAACTCGGCCGTAAGGTCACGAATAGGCGGTGACCCTCAGGTGGAGCACGGCGGGCGGGAGGGCAGAGGGGGTGGCCGTGCTAACCGCAGGAGAAACCGCAGAGTGACAACGCTTTCAGAATGGAGAGTCGGTGCACGCTCGACCACGAACGTTGCAGTTTTCCGAGGGACGGCGATCCATATTCGGGGAGAGCGGTGGTCACCCTGGATCCCGGGCCGCCCCGCCCACCGCCCGGCTTCGCCTCGATGCTTTGTGGGAAGTGTAGTCCTGGGGCGCCGCAGGCCCACACTGGGGTCATAAATACTGAATTTTCATAGGACGTGTCAGAATTTCTGATTGCGTTTTGAAAGATTTTTTTTTTCTTTCCTCCCCCCTCCCAGTGCTGTTCTTCAGTTTGACAAAAGCAAGAAAGGTGTTATTTGGGGGATGATGTGATTTTTAAATGGAATGAAGCATGGGTGAGATGTTGCAAGCTTTGTGAAGCTTATGTTGTTAAAGCCTCTTCTGATTTCCATATGAAAGTAGTTATACACGTAATTTATGCTTCTTTGGTGATTGCCAGTTTAAAGCTACTTTTATATACATGATCTCACTTTTGCCCTCATAACAACCTTGTGAGGCAGATAGGTAGGAATTATCCTTGTTTTAAAGAGGAGGCAGGTTTAGAGGGTTTAAGATCTTTGCTGTTTGACACAGAACTGCTGGAGCAGGAGCACTGTTTGCTCTTTTTGAAGCTGAAGTAAACACTTGGTGTGATTCTGGGCAGGATGGAGAGTCTGAGGAGACAAGGTCTCATGGTGTGATCCGGGAGAGGTGGACTAAGAGGTTGCTTGTCTGTCAATTCCAAGTGGAAGCACCACCAAGCCTTCTGAGATCAGTTCTCTGATTTTTGTTTTGTTGTGATAAAAATACACATGCTGTAAAATTTACCAGCGTAGCCATTTTTAAGTGGCACTAAGTATGGTTCGGTGGCATTAAGTACGTTCACACAGTTGTGCAATCATCACCACCATCCATTCCAGAACTCTTTTCATCTTGCAAAACTGAAACGCTGTACCTGTCTAACAATAAATCCTCATTCCCTCCTCCTCCCAACCCCTGGCAACCACCATTCTACTTTGTCTCTATGATTTTGTCTATCCTAGGTACCTTGTGTAAATGGAATCATACAAGTATTTGTAGTTTTGGTGACTCATTTTTGTTAATTTAGCATAATGTCCTCAAGGTTCATCCATGTTGTTGCATGTGTCAGAATTTCTTTACTTTTTAAGGCTGAATAATATTCCCTCATATGTATAGACCACATTTCCTTATCCATACATGTGTCTATGGATACTTGATTGCGTCCACTTTTTAGCTATTGTGAATAATGGTGCTTAAGAACATGGGTGTGCAAATATCTGTTTGAGACCCTACTTTCAATTCCTGAAATGGAATTGCTGGATCATGTGGTAATTCTATTTTTAATTTTTTCAGGAACCACTATATTGTTTTCATTTTACATTCCCACCAATAGTGCACAAGGGTTCCAATTTCTCCAAATTCTGGCCAACACTTGTCATCTGTATTCTCAGTAGTAACCATCCTGAGTGTGATCTGGTTTTTTTAAATTGCTAAATTGCATGACATCTGAGTTCCTGTTGTAGCACTAAACACATTAAAATCTGAATTACTGGTAGGAATGGCGAACAAAACTAGAGGAAAAACTGGATATCATTCTCCAGTGGCAGAAGTATTTATGTATATTCATTGTGTTTCTGTACATTTAGTTACTGGTTAAGGTACAGGTGGTTAAGAGATTTACTGACTCTAGGAGCCAGTTGAAAGTTAGGAACAAATAATTCTAATCCTTTCTTTTCCACTGTTTTATTTGGTTAAATCATTAATCATCAGCCACAGATATCTGTTGACTTGGTTTCTGTATTTCTTTAGGAGAGATTAAATATTTGACAATAGGTACCTTAGAGTATCTTAACTTAAAATCACATTAATATATACTGGTTTAGAAGTTTCAAATAAACCACTTTTAGTTTCAGAATGGCTATAATAAAATTGGAGATGGCTGGTAAGAGGTGCTTTTTTTTCCCCACCAGAAAAAACTAATTATCTGGATATTTGATATTATTTCTGACTAGTTGATGATAACAAAAAGAAACTACCAGTATTGTGCCAATATTGTTTTCTTCCCCTAACATTTTACTGTGAAAACCTTAAAACATATAGAAAAGTTGAAAGTAAACATTCACATACCCACCACCTAGGTGCTACCATTGTTATTTATCTTATTATATATGTCCATCTTTCAATCTGATTTTTAAAAATTGTTGCCGGGCACGGTGGCTCATGCCTATAATCCCAGCATTTTGGGAGGCTGAGGTGAGAGGATTGCCTGAGTTCATGGGTTCGAGACCAGCCTGGACAACATGACGAGACCTCATCTCTACAATAAATAAAAAAATTAGCTGAGTGTGGTGACGTGTGCCTGTAGCTCCAGCTACTTGGAAGACTGAGGCAGAAGGATCACCTGAGCCCAGCAGGTGGAGGTTGCAGTGACCGTGAGCATGCCACTGCACTCTAGCCTGGGCGACAGAGTGAGACTTCAACTCAAAAAAAAAATTGTTAAGTTTTTCTTTTTTTCAATTAATTTTGATAAAATACATATGCCATGCTATCTTAATCTTTAAGTGTACAATTCAGTTGTATTAAGTATTCATTCTGTCATTTTTTGATGCATTTAAAGTAAATTGGTGATATCAACACAATTTTCCTCTAAATATTTCTTCACCAGCATTGTTTTAAATGCTTTGTATACTTCTGTTCCTCAGAATAATCCTAAGTGGTAGGTAAAATTATTTTGCCATTTTTATGGAGTGAGAAACAGAAGGTACCCTGGGTCCCGCAGCTAGTAAGTGATGGAGTTGGAATTGAATCCCAGGTGTCTCAGATTCTAGCATGCACCCATAACCAGTCCTTAGGCTAAATTCAAGTCATGTGCATTACTAGATTCTCAGGTAGATGTTACTTTAATCCAACTGTTTGCTGTTTATCATTGCTATTGGTTACAAAAAGAGACACCAAAGCCCACACAAGGAAGTAGAATATTTTCAAGGAAGAGGAAAAATATATGTAAACAGACATGTAAGGACTAAAATGTATGATTATATGATATGGATAATACTAAAGTAATATCATCTGTTATTCCTGGGTTTATTATTTAAAGATGTGTAGCTGGTAACACTGCATTTCTGTAGATTCCAATCAACATTTTTTTACCTTTGCACTTGAAGTAATGCACGTTACATCAAGTTAAAATTAAGTCCATAGCAACTTTCAATTATATCTGCCAAGCAGAATTGACTGTTAGGTTTCTCTTTCATTCTCCCCTGCCTTTTTTTGAAGTATTATCATTGAGCATAAAGGTTGCCAAAAGGTAGGATGATTTGGGGTTGAGATATGTTAGAATTTGTTATCCTTTCACAAACCTCATGTAATCCTCACTTTGAGTCAGGTGACTGTAATAGATAAATAGTAAAGCTATTTTTTAAATTCTTTTTTGAGTTGGAATCTCACTCTGTCATTCAGGCGGGAGTGCAGTGTCACAATCATGGCTTACCACGGCCTCCACCTCCTGGGCTTAGGCGATCCTTCCACTTCAGCTTCCCGAGAAGCTGAGACTACAGGCATGTGCCACCATGCCTGGCAATTTTTTTGATTATTTTGTAGAGACGAGGTCTTACTCTGCTGCCGAGGTTGTTCTCACAAACTCCTGAGCTCAAGCAATCCACTTCCCTCGGCCTCCCAAATTACTAGAGTTACAGGCGTGAGCCACTGTGCCCAGCCGCTAATGTTTATCGAGGGCTTACCATTTATTCTAATTGCTCTGTATGTATTAACTGATTGAATCCTCACAACTCCTTGAGTTTGATACTATTATTGTTTCAGTGGTAGAGCTACCCTTATTATACAGTTAGGGCTTGCACTCAGATTCTTTGATTTCAAAATTTATCTTAATTCTGCTCTATTACTGTATTATCATCCCTGTAAGGGAGAATATACAGTTTATAACAAGATCGAGGTGGCTTGCTCTTTTTTTCATGTTTTGCTAGTATCTAGAAGGAATCTCCTGTAGTGTATAAAGTGTGGCAATATTCTGATGTTGGTTGAACAGAACATACTTATTACATTTTTTTGGGTAAGATACCAAAAAAACAGAACTAATAGTTCTGACTGTTAAAGACAGTTCTGAAATCCAGTTTGTAAATTATTTGAGGTCAGAGCCTGTAGCTTGCTTTGTTTCTATTTAGAGTGATTATAACTATTGAGAATGAAATGAAATTCAATGCAGGGCATGTGGCTAGTTTTTCTTCTAATATTATCATCTGCCAGTTCATGGAAAAGTTGACATTATAGTTGTATTTTAGCAGCGGGTAGAGAGATTTCTGACAGAGGGAAGGAAGCATTTGAGACTTTTAGCTTGGTCAGCTGTTTAGTGGTTTCGTATTCTGGGCTTTATAATTATAAGGCATTCTTAGATTCTGATCTTCGCTGGAATAAAGACAACTCATGAAGGAGCAGCAGCCTGTAATCTTAAAACATATACTGTTCAATTTGACTATTTGACAAAGCCATGGGAAATGTCAGTTGCAAAAGTTGGCCAGATAATCATGTCAGATACCTCCTAAGAGATCATTTCTCTTAGTGCTGGGAATCCTAATGGCTCTTTTAGAGGATGAGATGTGGAAAACTGTGTGTGTAGCTGTGTAGTTGAACATGATTCTGTGGGCATACTGAAATAAAATAACCTATAAGAGTTGATTGCTTTAATGACAGGCATACATGCTTTTGAGCTGATCTTTGTAGAAAGTCTAAGGTATCAATTTAAATTTTGGTTACTTAGCCAAGTAGAGAAGTTAAAATGGAAAATGCCAGTGGTATTTTTATTTACGAATTTCCATTCTAATTTCTCACTTCTAACCCATTCTGTTTTGAATTACACTGTAATATTTAATAAAGGCCAATGTCAATGGGAATAGTTAGCAATGGGGCATTGACCTTGTTCAGAAGATAGACGTTAAAATTATATGCACTGCCAGTATTCTCAGATGATTTGATCTCAGTTGCTTGGCTCTTATCTCACACCTGATCTTGATGCTTGTCATGTTATATGGCTTGTTTTGCCCACACATTTTTCACTTCAATAAGCAGACTTTTATTTTTAAAAATTAAAAAAAATTTTCTTGTAAAGACAGGATCTCATTATGCTGCCTAGGTTGGTCTCAAACGCCTGGGCTCAAACAGTCCTCCTGCTTTGACCTCCCAAAGTGCTGGGATTACAGGCGTGAGCCACCACACCTGGCCCAGACTTTTAAAATTTAAGTTACTAACCAGGTGCCGTGACTTAAGCCTATAATCCTAGCCCTTTGGGAGGCCAAGACGAGAGGATTGCCTGAGTCCAGGGGTTCAAGACCAGCTTGGACAAGTTGGTGAGACCTTGTCCCTACAATAACTAAAAATATTAGCTGGGCATGGTGGCACACGCCTGTAGTTCCAGCTACTTGGAAGGCTGAGGCAGAAGGATGTCTTGAGCCCAGCAGGTTGAGGCTGCGGTGGCCATGAGTGTGCCACTGCACTCCAGCCTGAGTGACAGTGAGACTTCAACTCAGGAAAAAAAAAAAAAGTGAATAACTTATGGTCTTGTTCTTAGAGGGCTTATAGTTTTGTGTAGGGACAGATCAGTATATAAATCTAATACAGGCTGGGTGCAGTGGCTCTCGTCTGTAATCCCTGCACTTTGGAAGCCCAAGGTGAGAGAATTGCTTGAGCCCACGGGTTCGAGATCAGCCTGGGCAACTTGACAATACCTCATCTCTACAATCAATCAAAAAAAAAAAAAAAAAAAATGTTAGCCAGGTGTGGTGGCACATGCCTGTAGTTCAAGCTACTTGGAAGACTGAGGGAGAAGGATCACCTGAGCCCAGCAGTTCAAGGCCACGGGTGGCTGTGAGTGCGCCACTGCACTCCAGCCTGGGTGACAGAGTGAGACTCCAACTCAAAAATAAAATAAATACATCTAATACAAAGCACGATAAGAGAACTACTTAACACAGTTCTATAGAAACTTAAAGGAACAAGAATAGCATACCATGCTAAAGGAATAGCTTGTGCTGAGACATGAAGGTAGGAGAATATTGTTCATTTTCAGAAAAAGCTAAGTCTGTTATGACAGGAATGCGGATATTATAGCTGTGTGAAATGCTGGGAAAGGAGATAAGCTTTGTAGTGTGAGACTTGGCCCATGCTGCCTTTATGATTTGGGATCTTGAACAAATTATCTTACAGTCTCAAGTCTCAGTTTCTTTCTCATAAAATTGGGATGACAGGAATCACTCAGTGTTGTTAGGATTAATGTATGTGAAAATGCGCTGTATAAACAATTAAGCTCTATATAAATTATTGTTATTATTTTTGGTGTGGGGGCAATAGCAGGCGACGCTGGGAAGATAGGCTGGGACCAGCATGTTGTAGGAATGCCAACACAACTAGTTTGGACTTTGTTCTGTAGACAGTAGAGAATCATCAAAGGCTTTTAAGCAGGGGTGTAACATGAGTAGATATGTTTTATAAAGATTATAGATGGCAGTGGTATAACACTGATTGCAACGATCCAGTAACCAGAGCAGCAAGACTAATTAGAAGGGTATCACAGTGACCAGGTAAAAAGAAACTTAGGGTCTGAATTGGGACAGTGGAAGTAAATTTGACAAGGAAGTAATATAATCTAGAATCCCTAAAATAAGCAGACATTACTGGATAAGTAGATGAGAGTGATTAAAGAGAGGGAGGAATTAGAGATAATTCCAAGAATCTAATGTGAGAGATTGAGGGTGAAGGAATAGCGGGGAGTGTAGCCTCTAGACAGGGCTAGGAAAGTGGAAGTGAAGAGAGAACAGATGTGTGTTCAATAAATTATTATTATTATTTTTTTGAGTAAGAGTCTTACTCTGTCATCCAGACTGGAGTGCAGTGGCCACTCCCGGCCACTGCAGCCTCGACCTGCTGGGCTCCAGCGATCCTTCTGCCTCAGCCTTCCAAGTATCTGGAACTACAGGTGCGCGCTACCACACTTGGCTAATTTTTTGATTTATTGTAGAGATGAGGTCTCGCCAAGTTGCCCAGGCGGGTCTCGAACCCGCGGGCTCAGGCAATCCACTCACCTCAGCCTCCCAAAGCGCAGGATTACAGGCTGATCCACTGAGCCCGGCTTCAATAAATTATTTGTTGAACAAATGGATTGAATTATTGTGGGACCCCTGTTGAGTTGTTTAGGGAGACTGTTTTGAGTAGTGGCTAAAACCTCTGAAATTGGAGTCAGAGTTGGATTTGAATCCTTGCTCTGCCTGCCACTTTTTAGTTAATACGTCCTTGAACTAGGGACCCCACCTCTGGGCCTTGGTTTTCTCATATGTAAAATGGGATAATAACAAGACCTATCTTACAGGATTGTTATAAGAATGGGAAGAGGTAATGCATATTAAGAGCTTGGCTTAGTACTTGGCATATGGATTGCGGGTGTGTGGGAACTTTTGTTGTGAAGCTTGGAAGAGAGTGTGGTAATGATGGTGGAGTCATGGGAGTGGACAGAGTGTCTAGAGGACAGCCATCTTGGAGCTATGCATATTTAGGAGTGAGAAGAAGATAAAGAAGAGCTGGGGGAGGAGATGAGGAAATCTGAGAGAGATCAGAGGGTACCAGGGTTATGACTATTAGCCATTTACATTCTCAGTTGTTATGAGCTAATGACATGTATACACATTCTCTAACACTCTTCTTGTAAAACTATTATATAATTTGGATATTTCTAATTTTAATGTAAGATTTTATATGTTTATGGTGTATATTGGAGTTTTTTAAAAGTCTTCAATGAATAATTGTCACTGTATTTTTTGAAGTATTAGCATGTTCTCAATAAATTCTGCTTGTGGACATATTTCTTTTTCTTTCCTAAATTTGATAATCACTGTAATCTTTTTAATCCTCATGCTGAATTTGCAAAACAGGGCATGAAAGATCTTAGCAAGAAATGAAAAGTGTTTCTTTTTTTTTGAAATCATAGCTATGCGTATAAATCTTTTAATTGTATTTTTTTGGTGTTCTAAATAATAGATTCTTTATACAATTGCATATGTACGAGTGGATGAACATACCATTGGTGATCCAGAGGATTTTTGTCAAGATTGGATAAACCATGTATCACATTGATTGTAGAGGTTAGTAGATTTAGTTCCTTAGGATGTGTGCATTTTTTTTGTAGCAGTATTTAAAAATGCATAGCTTATCAGGTAGCAATTTCCCTCCAAGATCTTCATGGGTTTTTCTTTTTTCTAGCTCTCCTGAGAGAATCAATGAATTCCATGTTAACTTGTATATGCTTGAAGCCTCTATTCTCTGAGATGATAAACAAAAAATTAGCAAGAAAGAAGAAAAAGATAAAACTTGAAGATATTACTAAGCAGTATGCACAAGGAAAAGACAATGGGTGATAGTTTATAAGAAACATTATCTGCTACGCCACAAAATATCATTTTATGTGCTCTAGGAATGTCATCCTGGAGTTCATTGTTTTAATTGTGAAAAGAGGTATTGAAGGAGGCATCATCATGCTAATTGAATATTCTTAATTCTGCCACTTTGACAAGCATTGTGATTTTTTTTTTTAAACCATTAAATTCTACTTCTTTCTAAGGCAGAAAAAAAGTATGGTGTTACTTTCACTCTTGGACAATATTGAATGGTCTTTTGATTGAAACTATAAATTCAGATTGTAATTCTCTGATATCATGGACTCAATATCCAGTGAGTACCTGGGATTTTGTAGCCTTAATCCAAAAGTACATTTTGTTGCTATTTTCTGATTTAGCTATTGGATCCCTCTTCCCTGCCCCTCCCATGTATTCTACTATTTTTTGGTACGTATAGAGCTGATGATGGTGTATGGTGCCTTAATTTTTTTTCCTTTAAAAATATATTTTTAAAAATTGAAGTATAAAAATCGTACATATTTATGAGATATACAGTGAGTTTCAAAACTATACAGTGATCAAATCAGGTTAATTAGCATATTCATCTAACTATTTATCATTTGTGTTGAGAATATTCAAAATTTTCTCTTCTAGCAATATGAAATATATAACGAATTATATTAGACTGTAGTCACCCTACAGTGTTATAGAACACTAGAAGCAAAACAAAGCCTCTTCTTAGACTAAGACTATCTACCTCAGAACTATTGTTTGAAAAATAACAATAATAACAAAGTTAGTTTTGTTTAATAACCCTTTTTTTGGGGCCTTTTCCTCTCTCTCTCTTGTTTTTACATTAGCCTAAACAACCTCACAGATTATTTAATAAAATAAATAAATTTGAAGTTTTTGATAAAAATGTCTTAATTCTTAAGCATTTGTATATATTGATTTTATATATCCTGATTCACTATCAAGTAATCAGAGAATCTATATAGACTTATATTGGGTTTTATAGCATATATACATAAGACATGCTGATTAAATATTTATAGGGAAACCAGCTTATTACATGTAGGGAAGTACAAGTATAGACTATTTATTATATAACACCTTGGTGGGGAGTATGAAAATCTTTTTTAAAATTCTGCTATACAATTTTTAGAAAACTTGAAATTGTATTATCAAATTTCATGGTGAAAAAAATCTCAAAAAGTTATTTCTTCAAACATCACTTTTATTAGAAAGCAGATAGTGATTTGGGAAGTTTTTCAAAATCATGTATTAAATTTGTTTTTTAGTACTTAACATCATTACATTTTTACAAGGTTCTGTTTTAATGATATATAATCAACCCAGTGATATTCGTCTTTTAAATGCTTTATAAATATTAACAAATTATCTCTACAAGAATACTTTTTACATAATTATAAGACTATAAAACTAAACTAGTGACCTAATATTTTATTTTACACCAAAGAATGATCTTGAGCATAAGTTATTGGTATTTATTAAGTAGTGTGCATGTTATGGACTGAATGTTTGTGTCCCCCCAAAGTGTGTATTTTGAAATCCGAATCTCCAGTATAATATTATGAGCCTTTGGGTGATAATTAAATCACGAAGGTGGAGCCCTCACAAATGAGATTACAAGATGCTTTAACTTTTTAGAAATTTTGAGGAAATATTTTATAAACCGAAGTTCAACTTTAGAATAAATTTTGGCTTATTTTTGCTACTTCACATATCTTTATTTCTTAGGTGTGTAGAGAAATGGAAAATTGGAAGGTTGGAAGAATTGTTAAGAAGAGCAATGGGGACATTGTTTATTCCTTCCTAGGTTCTTTAATTCTTAGAACTTTTGGGCTTGTGATAGATGTGTTAATGTCATTATGATATACTGAAGGCATGCATATAGGTCAAACCACAGATGCTAGGATTAAAATCATGATTTAAAGAGCATTCTGAGTTTACACATCCAAATAAGCATTGTTCTTCTAAGTAATTAGCTGCTTTGAGTGGATCTTAGCTATTGTACATTTGACTTTTATGCAGTCTGAACTCTTGCATAGTACATATGTCTCCTGTAAGCCAGCTTTCATATGCTGAAGTAATCCTTTTGCTCATCACCTTCTAGAACTGATTTCTGAGTATCTGCCAGCTGCTGTCTATAGGGGAAAGGGCCTCCTTGGGAGATGGAAGTGTTTGTAGACCTTACTGTGTCAGGAGCCTGGCACTTATTCATTAAATCTAGGCTACAGGTGAGGACTTCTGTCTTGTCACCTGGTTCAGCCCTGCCAGGCTACCCATATGAATTCCTTCCCTTTGGGTGTGGTGTGTGTGTGTGTGTGTGTGTGTGTGTGTGTGTGTGTGTGTGTGTGTGTGTGTGTGTTGGGGAATGGCAAGAAGAGAGGGCAATGTTGGGTGGCAGTAGGAGCAGGGAGGGGTAGTCTTGTTATGGGCAGTGCTGAGTTGGTGGGGGTTTGAAGTAGCCTGGTGTCACATGCAGAAGGCTAGGACTTTTTAAATGGCAGGGGAAGAAAGACTCAAACTTTCCCCTTGCCTGCTTAAAGAATCCAGTCGCTCATGCATCTGGATGCACGGTTTCCAGATTGGGGTATCTGCCTGGGCCCTGGAGAGTCGGACTGGTGAGCTAGGGGGCATGAAGATGATTCAACTCATTGCCTTAGTTCTGGAGGGAAAGGCAGGGGTACTAGTAGGGACTGCATCAATAGGAACCTCTTGCTCAGGACCCCATTGCCTGGGAAGATTCTCATTGCTGCTCCTTGGGTTGCTCTGGCTGGAGAGAGGCAACTTCTCTAAGAACCTCTGTCTGGGAATGAATCTTCTCCCTCTCCCTACTCCCAACTTATAATATTTGTCTTTATTGCTGGACTGCCTGACATTCTCCCTTTAAATTCATTTGCATTTGATGAGTTTCTTTAAAAAAGACTGGGGTGGCATGCAAGCCTGGATTCAAGAACACTGGAGTAAAGATCAAATTTCTATACAGCAATATATATATATTATATATATATATTTTTTGAGTCAGAGTCTCACTCTGTCATCCAGCCTGGAATGCAGTGACATATTCACAGCCACTGCAGCCTCAACCTACTGGACTCAGGTGATCCTTCCTTCTCAGCCTTCCAACTAGCTAGAACCATTGGTGTGTACCTCTATACCTGGCTATTTTTTAGATTTATTATAGAAATGAGGTCGTGCCACATTGCCCAGTTGGTCTTGAACTCCTGGACTCAGGCAATCCTCTTGCCTCTACCTCCCAAAGTGCTGGGATTACATGTGTGAACCACTGGCCCGGCTAAACAGTAATTCTTTTATTTTTTATTTTTTATTTTAGTTGGAGTCTCACTCTTGTCGCCCAGGCTGGAATGCAGTGGCAAGCTCATGGCCACCATAGCCTTTACCTGTTGGGTTTAGGCAATCCTTCTGCCTAAGTCTTCCAAGTAGTTGGAACTACCATACTAATTCTTAAAGAAGCATCCTGCTGTCTTTGTTTGGATGTTGCCAAGTATTAGAGTGGCTTTTGGTGAATTTAAATGATATTTAGGTTTTTTTAAAACATTATTTTAATTTTAATTTTTAGAGACAGGATCTCACTGTTACCCAGGCTGAAGTATAGTGGCATGATCATAGCTCACTATAACCTTAAACTCCTGGGCTCAGTCGATCCTCCTGTCTCAGCTTCTTAAGTAGCTAAGACTACAGGTGTTCCTGGCTTATTTTTAAATTTTTCTGTAGAGATGGGATCTTGCTGTGTTGCCTAGGCTAGTCTTGAACTCCTAGCCACAAATGATTGTCCTTCCTTTGGATTCCCAAAGTGCTGGGATTGCAAGCATGAGCTACCGTGCCAGGCCTGAAATGATATTTAGGAACCAAATAGATGAAATAGACTTTGACTCCCAGTTAGCACCTGGTAAATTTATAATTCACACAGAAGCCAAGTCATGCTTATTCTTCATAGTTTTCGTCTGAAACTCCTAATTGCAGCGGTTGTCAAAGCCCATTCTCTTCTCTGCCATCCAGCCTGACATTTCCAGTATTTGTGAATTTCCTATTATTTAGTTCCTTATGCTTTTCTTGGCTTCTGGGTTCCCATTTCTGACAATGCTGCTTTGGTTCTACCCATATCAGCTTGGTTCACTTGGTTTATGTACACACAAAATCCCCCTTTCCCAAGTATTTTATAGGAGTTAACTCTTGAGGAATTGGTATGTAATAGGGAAAGACTTTGCCTTAAGAGCGTTTGATTTTCTGCTCTTCCCAGTTCCCTCTCCCTCTCTATCATTTTCATTTTTCCTCCTTTTCTCTCTGCAGTAACTGATGCACCACTCCTAGTTTGGAGCGGAATAGTTCTGCCACGCAATTAGACCGTCAGGAATCTGACTTTTTAATTTTTTCCTTTTTTTTTGAGTCAGTCTCACACTGTCACTCATGCTGGAGTGCAGTGGCATGCTCACAGCCGCCGCAGCCTCAACCTGCTGGGCTCAGGTGATCCTTCTGCCTCAGCTTTCCAAGTAGCCATAACTACAGGAGTGTACTACCACGCCCGGCTCATTTTTCATTTATTGTAGAGATGAGGCACCAAGTTGCCCAGGCTGATCTTGAACCCCTGGACTCAGGCAATCCTCTTACCTCGGCCTCCCAAAGTGCTGGGATTACAGAAGTGAGCCACCGTGCCCGGGTTTTTAATTTTTTAAAACCTCTAAATACTTGTCATGACATTAAAAACATACAGTCCCTTTTTCTACAGATCTTGATTCCAGGTGTTATAAATTACCAATTTCCTCCTTTCCCCAGCTACAGACAAATGTTAGATGTATAAACTTCTATGTAGCTTTTCTAATGCATGAGGAATTAATATTTCATGCATTCAACAAGTGTTCGAGCAACCATTTTCTGCGAGACACTGAGTTAAGTGCTGGGATACAAAGAGACTAAGTCAGTCTCTCAATTTGGGCAGCTGGAGGTAGATGGAGACAAATTTAGTTGCTGTTATGGTTTGGGGAAGGAAAGGTTGGGCAGTTATATAATATACAGCACAAAAATAACCAATGCCAGGAGAGGTATAGAAAAGATCTCTGGGGCCAGCATTGGAGGGTGTGTGTGTACACATGTACAGCTTTGGTATCTGAGCTGGATTTTGAATGGGATGGATTTGGATTTGAGGAGATGGAGAGGTAGTCTGGAGAGATTGGGATATTACTGGTTGAGTGACTTGCTTGATCAAAGAATTGGGCTGGGAGAATTTATGATTTTGGGATTTGAATGGCTTTTGGGGAGTGATCAATACATGGTTGAGAAGGTTCCATGGGGCTAGATTGGGCCACTTGTAGGAAGTACTTCCTTGCTGATCTGGTATTCCCTAGACATGTGATTGTTGTTTGTTTTTTTTAAATGTACTGTTTTGGAAAGTACATTTTTTTTCTTGGCAAAGACATTCTATTTGTATTTGGACCCAGTTGTAAACTGGTTTTAGCAAAAATGTTGCATTTTGAGGAATCAGGAAGTCTTGTGGAACCAAGAGAGTCCTTTAAGAGGGGATTTAAACGAGAGACTAGAAGTTGTGCTCCACGGGGTAGGCTAAAGATATGCCTATGTCATGTCTGCTTACGTACTCTTACATGTGTAGTTACTTAAAGAAGGCTTGACTTTTAGGTCACAATTCTGAATACCTGAGGAAGGAATGAATTGTGTCTGGGACCCACCCCTGGCACTTTGGCTGCAGTCAGGTGCAAAATTATGTTGTTTGTAGTTGTCTAGTAAGATTTAGTACATTCTCCACCCACTTTCTCTGCTTAAACCATGCTCTAATTTAGCATACTAGAAGGAGCATTGGGCTTGGAGTTGGACTGCCTAGGGTTTGAATCTTAGTCCTGACATTTACTAGTTATGTAATATTGATCAATAGAATGTTTTATAGGCTGTTTCCTCATCTATAAATTGGAGCTAATACTACCTACTTCTATGGAAGTTCTTTACAGGGAGGTGCTTTGTGACTACGATGTTTTTACACACACATGAATCAGAAGAAAGTAAATACCATTAGGAAGAATAATTCTGTGTGAAATATTCTATTATAATCTACTATAGTAACTTGAGAGATCTTTCTTAAAATATCCTGTAATGTTAGACTGTTAACTGATTTATGATGTTAGTCTAGGTATTTTCAGTTTTCCCTTCAATCTTAGCTTCTGCTTAAGACCCCTAACCTGATTTATTTTTAAAAATTTACTTCCATATTCAGAAAAATTATATATATATATATATATACATATATATATATATATATATTTTTTTTTTTTTTTTTGAGTTGGAGTCTCACTCTGTTGCCTATACTAGAGTGCAGTGGCACACTCATGGCCACCATAGCCTTGACCTGCTGGGTTCGGGCAATCCTTCCTCCTCAACCTTCCAAGTAGGTGGAATTATAGGCATATGCTACCATGCCTGGCTAATTTTTTGATTTATTATGGAGGAGAGATGTCGCCAAGTTGCCCAGTCTGGTCATGAACCCCTGGACTCAGGCAGTCCTCTCTCTTCAGGCTCCCAGAGTGCTGGGATTACACGCTTGAGCCACCCGCCTGGCTGAAAAATAATATTCTTTGTAGAAAATTTAAGCAACCTTAAAACAATCTGAAATCTGTCACTCAGAAATAACCATTTTCTTTCTCTAATTTATATAAGTAATTCATACTCATGAAGTAAATTAGTAATGATATATAATTAAACAAATCATGAAGAATCTTCTGAAATTCTACCACACAGGGATATACTACCTTAAATATAGTCCTTTCTCTATTCATTTTGACAGTGTCTGCTTTTCTTGCTTAATTTCTAAGGAATGTTTTGATATTCAGGTTGTCTTTAAAAGGTGATACAACTAAGGAAACGGATTTATTGATTTTTTTCTTTTACATACTTTTCCCACAAGTATTGATGTGAGTGAAAAATTAATAATTGCCTTGTCTAGTCTTGTAAGTAAATAGCTTTTTCTTCCTAATACGGAAGTCATAGTGGTTTTTTTTTTAGAGAGAACTGCAGAGTGATTTGTATGGGCAGTTTTATTTCTAAGGAATAATTTAATGTTTTCAGAAATATCTGTGGCTAAAGGTGAGTTAATACTGAAGTCCTTAAACTTTTACTGGTCATCTCTTTTTTGTGAGGAAGGATGAGGGAGAATTTCTTCTTTGTCTTTAGGTAGAGAAACTAAAGATGGGTGAATAATATGAATTAGAATTACTTAAAGGAAAGTAAATGCATATACTTTTAATAGATTTTTTTTTTCTCCTACATAAGTGCAATAGTCTGTGACAGGAGTTAAACTGGAATTTTTTCTTTTTCTTTTTTTTTTGAGTTGGAGTCTCACTCTGTCGCCCAGGCTGGAGGGCAGTGGCACGCTCCTGGCTACCGCAGCCTCGACCTGCTGGGCTCCAGCGATCCTTCTGCCTCAGCCTTCCGCGTAGCTGGAACTACAGGCGCATGCTACCACGACCGGCTGATTTTTTGATTTATTGTGGAGATGAGGTCTCACCAAGTTGTCCAGGCGGGTCTCGAACCCACGGGCTCAGGCAATTCACTCACCTCAGCCTCTCAAAGTGTGGGATTACAGGCTGAGCCACCGAGCCCAACTGGAATTATTTTTTGATTTAATTCTTATGGTTTGATAGTTATTTTTATTCTTTTATATTCTTTAAGATTCCTGTCAAGTTTTAAGTTCTGTGATTTAAACTTTTTCCCTTATCCTTGAAACATAGATTATTTTAAAATATTTGTTCTGTATACTGTTTATTCCTAATCAAAATAGAAATGTATTTTCACTGCAGAATATTTGAAAAGTACATGAAAGTATCAAGAAGAGAATTCACTGATATATTTTGTTCCCCTTTTAATATAATTATATCATAAAACAAAATTATGGTATTTATATTCTTTTAAAAATAATGAACTATTTCAAGCATGAAGAAAAGTATAGAAAGTAATCTTATGAACATGTATGTATGTTCTACTCGCTTTTGTCAAATCTTTACATTTTTCACTGTTAGCTTTAGGTCTCGTATTTTATTTTATTTTTTAACATTTTTGTTTTTATTTTTAAGTTAGGGTCTCATTCTGTTGCCCAGGCTGGAGTGCAGTGGCACTATCATGATCACGGCTCACGGCAGCCTTGGGCTCAAATGATCTTCTCACCTCAGCCTCTTGAGTAGCTAGGACTATAGGCATTGGTACTGTGCCCGGCTACTTTTTTTACTTTTTATTTTTTAGAGACAAGGTTGTGTTATATTGCCCAGGCTGGTTTCAAACGATTCTCCCACCTTGGCCTCTCAAAGTGCTGGGATTACAGGTGTAAGCCACTGCGCCTGGCCCAGTATTTTATTTTATTTTTTTTAAAGAAATAAACATTACAGATACAATTCAAACCCCCTGTGTTACTCCTTACCATCTCATCTTTTCTCCCCTCTCATCCTCCTCTTGTCACTTCTAATCCAAAGGTTGTCATTATTTTGATGTAGATATCATATGCAAAATATATATTGCATTTAAAAATGCCATAAATGGAACCATACTATACATATCTCTCTGCAACATGCTTTCTTTGATCTTAGATTTTTCAGATAGGATCCTATTGGCTCATGTGACATGTAACCTTTGTTTATTTTCACTGTTGTATGACCAAGCCATAATTTCTTTATCTATTCTCTTGTTGACTTTAATTTAGATTTTCATTTTTTTTGCTTTTACTAACCCTGTATCTGTGAACACTTTTGTAATGTATCCTTATGCTTGTCTCCCTGATTTTTTTTTTCCAGGACAGTGCTACACAAAGTATAGTCTAAAGACTAGGAATTATTTCTTGCAAATAAAGAACTTGCATCAAAATGTAAATTATGGCTGGGCACGGTGGCTCACACCTGTAATTCCAACACTATGGGAGGCCGAGGTGAGAGGATTGTCTGAGCCTGGGGGTTTGAGACCAGCCTGGGCAACATGATGAGACCTCATTTCTACAATAAATCAAAAAAGGAAGACAGGTGTGGCTCATGCCTGTAATCCCAGCACTTTGGGAGGTGGAGGCGAGAGGATTGCCTGAACCCAGGGATTCGAGACCAGCCTGGGCAACTTGGTGAGACCTCCTCTCTACAATCAATCAAAAAAATTAGCTGGGCGTGGTGGCTGTCGCCTGTAGTTCAAACTACTTGGAAGGCTGTGGTGGAAGGATCGCCTAAACTCAGCAGGTCGAGACTGTGGTGGTTGTGAGTGTGCCACTGCACTCCAGCCTGGGTGACAGAGTAAGACTCTGACTTAGAAAAAAATTAAATCAACTGTCACTGTTAATTTATTTAACACTTTTTATCCTAGTAAGACCTTCTCAATGAAGGGAGGAGTGTTCCTTATCTCTTTACTGACTGGTAACCAACAGTTTGTAGATGGTCTACTTTACATAGAATTACTAGGTTGAAAGGCATGTCCCTCTTCAACTTTATTAGAGATGCCTTTACTACAGAATTGTTCTGCAGAGGTTGTATCAGTATCAGTGTGATCAACCGTAAACTGGAGTTCCTCTTGGTTTGTTTCCAGTCTTTGCCAATATTTGGTTCTGTGTAATTTGAATTTTTTTTCTGATATGAAAATAGTGAAATAGTATCTCTTTGTTGTCATGTTCCTGATTGGTATGGTTGAGAATCCTTTTATGTGTTATTTGGTATTTGGGTCTTTTCTTCTCTGAATTGCCTGTTTATATTCTTTGTCCATTAATTTGGATTAATTTGCTTTTTCCTAACTTGCGGGAGTTCTTTAAGTATTCTGTAGTCATTGCCTTTTCACTTAAAAATATTATAGGAATTTATAGCTTATCTTTTTACTTTATACTGTGTTTTATGTTTTAATATTCATTTATTAGTCTTTTATGCTTAATTGTTGATTTTTCTTTCTCAGTTTTCTTTTTCTTCCTTTTTTTTTTTTTTTTTAACCACTGTTATGTACTGCGCTGCTGTCTTTTTTTTTTTTAAGAGACAGGGTCTTGCTCTGTTGCCTAGCCTGGAGTGCAGTGACATGATCGTGACTTACTGTAATGACAAACTCCTGGGCTCAAGCGATCCTTCTGCCTCAACCTCCTGAGTAACATGGTCCCAGCTGACTACAGGCACACGCCACCACACCTAGAGAAGTTTTTTAGCTTTTTGGAGATGGGAGTCTTGCTATGTTGATCAGGCTGTAACTCCTTGCTGCAAGTAATCCTCCTACCTTCCAAGGTGCTGGGATTACAGGCATGAGCCACCACACCATGCATTTATTTTCTTTGAAAAGCTTTACAGTTATGCTTTTTACACTTAAGTTATTAATTTACATGCTAGTGATTTTTGGCATTTTCTTATGTATGGGTAAATACATTTCCATATTACATTGAGTAGTTCATTTAAAAATTTTTTTAAAATTTTAAAGATATGGGGTATAATTCAGGGTTAGGTATATAAATGTTCATTATGCAGGGACCCTTGTTGATGAGGTGTGCCCCCACTCCTCCCTCAGCAGATTCCCACTACTGCCAATCCCCCTACCCCTGCAGTTTCCCAGAGTAGTTCATTTTTTTCTTCTCTGATTCTTAATGTCATTTTTGTCAATCTCAGGTTTTTCAGTTCTTTCTGGGTTCTTTGTTTTAATCTATTGATTTGTCTGTTTGTATGCTTTTTTTTAAAACACAATCAGTCTTAATTATCCTAGCTTTATAATAAATCTTGAAATCTAGAAGAGTCACTCCTACCTCACTTTTATTGAAAATTATCAATTATTCTTGGCTCTTTGCCATTCTATATTCTGCTCCATTCATATTCTATGTGAATTTTATAATCAGTTTTTCAGCTTTGATGAAGAATTCTGTTGTCTATAAAGAATATTTGGCTGTGAGGGATTTGCTGTCTTTGCAATATTGACTTTATTTGTGGGCAATAGTGCTGTTTACCAGATATTTCTGGTTCTTTCTTTTGGGCACAAAATAGAATTTAGTGTATGGCATCATTTTGGTTGGGGACAGAGTGAGGGGCAAGTGAGTCGAGCAGAAGGGTTGGAGATATGGCACCAACCAGCAGTATTAGAGGTGGCTCTATCAGCCTGACTATGAGGAGAGCTCTCCTCCTGACCTATGATAGATGAGTAATCTAAGTGAGAAACTAGTATTTGTTGTTTTTAAGCCACAGAGATCTTGGGGTTATCATCACAGAATAATCCAATCTTTCCTAACATGGAAATCCATGAATGTTATTCTTTTCTATTAATTTAGATCTGCCTTATGAATTATAGTTAGGATTATAATTTTCTCTATAAAGAACTATGACATGTTTTACTAAATTTATTTCTAGATACCTTCTAGTTTCATTGCCATTGTAAATTATACTTTTTTTTTTTTTTTTTTTAAGAAATGGAGCTCTTGCTATATTGCCCAGGTTGGTCTCTAATTCCTGGCTTCAAATGATCCTCCCATCTTGGCCTCCTAAATTGCTGGGATTATAGATGTGAGCCACCATGCCTGACCCTACATTATGCATTTTTAAAAACTATATTGTCTGATCCTTTGTTCTTGTTTTTTCACTTGACTTTGATACTCTAATCTTGTATTTAACATGATTAACTTTATTATCTTACATACCCTAGTTCATAAATATAATCTGTGAAAACTGACAGTTTTTAGGATCTCCCATTTTCGTAGGGCATTGTCTAGAATCTCCAGTTCTGTTTGCTTAGAAGTGGTGATGTGTACATTTTTGTCTTGTTTCTGATTTTGTATGAGGTATGATATTTGCTGTACATTTTACATAGATACTCTTTGTCAGATTTTTGAAGTTTCTTTCAGGGCTTATTATTTCCAACTCCACTCTTATAAACTCTGCTCTGTGAGACAGATTCTGCACACCACATTTTCGAGACCTATTTACTGTCTAGCTTTCTGTTTAAGATATCTTCTCCTATCTTGAGGTAATGAGATAGGAGAAATCCTTAGAAACTTCATTGTTTTACCTTTCACATTTAGATTTATGTTCTTTCTGGAATTGATTCTCTTTTATGTATGGTGTGAGGTAGGGATTAAATTTTATTTTCTCACGTTGTGATATAATTGATCTTACACCATTTATTGAAAAGACCCTCATTTACCCACTGCATTGCAGTGTCATCTCTGTTGTAATTAAGATGACTGTATACTTTTTTTTTTTTTGAGTTGGTAGTCTCACTCTGTCACCCAGACTGGAGTGCAGTGGCTGCTCCTGGCCACCGCAGCCTCGACCCACTAGGCTCAGGCGATCCTTCCACCTGAGCCTTCCAAGTAGTTGGAATTACAGGCATGCGCTACCACGCCCGGCTGATTTTTTTATTTATTGTAGAGATGAAGTCTCGCTGCCCAGGCGGGTCTCGAACCCGCGGGCTCAGGCAATCCACTCACCTCAGCCTCCCAAAGGTGTGGGATTACAGGCTGAGCCACCGAGCCCGGCTTTGTATACATTTTTTTAATGGATTTTTTATTTTGTTCATCTGGTCTATTTAGCTTTGCAGCATTGTGCACTTTTAATTACCATAGCTTTTAGTAGGTCTTGAAATCTGGTCATCTGAATCTTCTAGTTATTTTTCCTCTTCAAGATTGTTTTGGCAAAACTTGTCCTTTGCGTTTCCTTTATAAATTGTTGAAAGACTCAGCTTTTTTTTTTTTTTGGTGCCCACATTAAAAAAAAAAAATTATTGACTGGGTGCAGTGACTTATGCCTGTAATCCAGCACTTGGGAGATCAAGGTGGGAGGACTGCTTGAGCCCAGGAGTTTGAGACCAGCCTAACCAGCACAGTGAAACCTTGTCTCTATAAAAACAATTAGAAAAAAAATTATCTGGGTGTGGTATCATGCGCTTGTAGTCCCAACTACTCAGGAAGCTGAAATGGAAGGATTGCCTGAGCCCAGGAGGTCAAGGCTGTGGTGAGCCATGATCCTGTCACTGCACTGCAACCTAGGTGACAGAGTGAGACCCTGTCTCAAAAAAAAAAAAATTATTCATTCATCCATTTGTTTGTCTACTTATTTATAGAAATAGGATCTTGCTGTGTTGCTCAGGCTAGCCTGGAACTACCATAGGCTCTAACCACTGCACCTGACTCTAGAATCAGCTTTTTAGTGAGGCCCAAAATATCTGCTGGATTGTGCTTGGATTATATTATCTATAGGTCATTTAGGGAGAATTGATATCTTACTAATATTGATTCATGAATATGGTATACACTTTAAGTTTTCCTTAATTTATCATAACAGTATATTTTATTTGATTTGATTTTTATTGAGACCTACACATTTTCCCTAGATTATAAGGTATTTGGTTTGTTTTGTTGTTGTTATTATTATTTTTTAAAGTTGGAGTCTCACTCTGTTGCCATCATGGCTCTTTGCAGCTTTGAACTCCTGGACTCCTCAGGCTTTTAGGTACTTAGTTACCTCCATGCCTGGCAAATTTTTGAAACATTTTTGTAGAGAGGGAATAAGGAGCTTTGTAGAGATAGGGCCTCACTGTCACTGTCTTGCTGTGTTGCCTAGACTGGCCTTGAACTCCTGGCCTCAAGATAGCCTCCAACCTCAGCTTCCCAAAGTGCTGGGATTACAAGTGTGAGCCACTGTACCTTGTGTTTGATGTTTTTGTTAATAGGTGTTTTCAAATTTTATTTTCTAATGGTTTGTTGCTAGTATATAGAAAACCACTTTATTTGTGTATTTTATTATTAGTTCTGGTAGTTCATCTATAGATTGTTTTGGATTTTTTTATGTACTAATCATGCCACATTAACAGAATGATTTTAAATGTTAAATCAACTTGGCATCTTTGGGATTAATCCCATCTTGTCATGTATTATCCCTTTTATATGTCACTGGATTTGATTATTTTTTACTTTTTATTATGTATTTAAACTATTATTTTACTTGCCTCTGTGTTCATGATAAATATATTTTATTTACTTCCTTGTTTTTTTCTTGGGATATACTATTTGGTATCAAGGTTATTCTGGCTTCTTAAAAACAACAGGAATTTTCTGTCTCTGGAAAAGATTATGAAGGAGAATCTACTAGTGAATTCATAAGGTCCTGGCATTTTGTGTGTGTGTGTGTGTGTGTGTGTGTGTGTGTGTGTGTGTGTGTAGAAGTCTTAAAATAATACAGTCAATATTTGTAGTAATTTAAAATGACTCTGATCAGTTTTTAAAGCAGGACGTAAAATACAAGTTGTGTCATGATGTTTGTCTTTGGAAGTAATTAAAAAAAACAAACCTTTAAAATCATGTGATTATAGGCTGGGCACAGTGGCTCAGGCCTATAATCCCAGCACTTTGGGAGGCTGAGGTGAGAGGATTGCCCGAGCCCGTGGGTTCCAGACCAGCCTGGGAAACTTGGCGAGACTTCCTCTCTACAATAAAACAAAAAATTAGCCGGGTGTGGTGGCACGAGCCTGTAGTTCCAGCTATTTGGATGACTGAGGTGGAAGGATCAATGAGCCCGGCAGGTCGAGGCTGTGGTGGCCGTGAGTGTGCCACTGCACTTCAGCCTGGGCGACAGAGTGAGAGTCTCCGACTCCAAAAAAAGAAAATCATGTAATTATGACTTGGTACCAGCTTATGCCACCATCTGATGAGCTCTTATGTCTCTGAGGTATTATCACATGGGATTGTAGCTTTTTGACATTGCTCATTTTTCCTTTGGTGGTACTAAATGGGGTTGTTAACATACATAGGATTCCTACTGTAGGTGAGATTCTACTAATAATTCATGTTCTGCTCCCAGCTGATGGAATATGTGTTTTCAGTACTTGATAGAGCCCTAATTTATTTTTGTAATATTAGTCAGCAATTTTATTAACCCATTTCCTGTTTAGAAAAAAAAGTGCAGTTCGCTGCCTCGTTCATTTAATTTTACATAAGCATGCTCTTTGAGGTTGAAGTAAATCTGATTGGTTTTCAATGTGAAAATAAAATACGGAAACTGTTCTTTGAGTTATTTCTAAACAGAACTTATGTCTAATTCTAATGAGAATTGCATAGAAAAAGAGAATTACTATATTTTGTAAATGAAAATACTACTACTAAAAACAGAATGCTATGAATAAAATGAGTTCATTTGTTTCCAAAGACTATTGCTATACTAGAGCAATGTGAAAATAATAATAGAAGTGAGATATTTTTGTGATAAACTGGGGTAAGGACTGTAGTCCACAAATTATCTCAGGGTAAATGCTGCAGTCTCAAGTGCCACTGGTGAGCGAATGGGAAAAGTGTTAAAAAAGAAAAGGCGATTAAATTACAAGAATAATGTATTCTGGGAGCTAATAACTATATATAATGTGTATATAACATATGCAGTATTTTTTATGATCTAGAATTCTTCATACAAACCTAACAGATTGAGGTCACAATCTGAGCCCACTTCAGATACCACCCACAAGTTCTTGCAATCCTAGGGCTCCTCTTACTTCTGACCACTTGGCTACAAATTTGGGGGGTCTTGATAGACTCCCTTAGGTTTAATAATTTTCTAGAATGAATCAACTCAGGAAAACCCTAGACTTATGATTACAGTTTTATAGCAAAAGGATACAGTTTAGAACCAGCCAGGGGGAGACCTGTAGGCAAGGCCCGGGAAGATTCCAGGTGCATCACCTCTGATGTTCCATGTTACTCTCCCAGCACATCTGTACAACAGTACACACAGAGTATTGCTGACCAGGGAAGCTCCCTAGCTCACCTGAACTTTGGTGTTTAGGGTTTTTATTGACCAGGCAAGATTGATGGGATCATTGCCCAAGTGACTCAGTCCAGTTTCCTCTCCCCTTATCACCTGGCTCAAAGCTGCAACTCTCTAATCATATGTTTAGTCTTTATAATATGATTGACCCCTCCCTTCCCCTAGTAACTCATAGTGGGCCCCTAGATGGTTTACTGTGAGTTAACTATGAGTTACCTCCTTAGCATAAGCTATCAGGTGTGGTGGAAGGGGCTCACCATAAATAACAAAGGCACTCCAATCACTGGGGAAATTTCAAGGGTTTAAGACGTTACCTTCCAGGAATAGGGACAGTTGCCAGCCAAATGCTTTATTTTTAATTTCTTTTTTTTTTTTTTTAAGAAAGCAGTATTTTTGAGAGGATAGATAAGCTCGCACAGTGGAGGGGACCCAAGAGGGTTGCCTCTTATTTTTTTTTTGAGTTGGAGTCTCACTCTGTCGCCCAGACTGGAGTGCAGTGGCCTCCTGGCCACCGCAGCCTCAACCTGCTGGGCTCTGGTGATCCTTCCGCCTCAGCCTTCCAAGTAGCTGGAACTACAGGCGCGCGCTACCACACCTGGCTAATTTTTTGATTTATTGTAGAGATGAGGTTTCACCAAGTTGCACAGGCGGGTCTTGAACCCACGGGCTCAGGCAATCCACTCACCTCAGCCTCCCAAGGCATGGGATTACAGGCTGAGCTATTTTTTAATTTTTAGAGACAGATTCTCTCACTGTTGACCAGGCTGGAGTGCAGTGGCATGATTATGGCTCACTGCAGTCTCCAACTTCTGGACTAAGCAATCCTCCCACCTCAGCCTCCTGAGTAGCTGGGACTGCAGGTGCCCATCCCCTTGTCTGCCTGATTTTTAAAAATTTTTGTAGAAATAGGGGTCTCACTGTGTTGCCCAGGGTGGTCTCAAACTCCTAGCCTCATGTGATCCTCCCACCTTGACCTCCCAAAGTGCTGGGATTATAACTGAGCCACTGCGTCTGGTCAAAATTCTTTTTTTTTCCATCCCCCAATTTTTTTTTCCCAGCCAGAATTCTTTATTACACAATAATACAAAAGCTACAATATAATATGATTAAATATTATATATTGTTTCACATGCACACTTCATCCTCAAAACGTTCTTGTGAATCAGTCTTCTTTATAGATGAGGAAAACAACTTGAGAGAGGTTTAGTTTATTTATCAAAACCTGTAAGTACTGTATCTGACATGAAAATATGTCTGTTGGCTCCATTATATCTCATAGATCCTCCAAGAGAATCATTAGTTATATTAATAATAATTATATAGTTTATGAATAATTGCCCATTTAGAATTGGTGATTTCCCATGGAATACTATGCATCCACAAAGAAGAATGCAGTCATGTCTTTTGCAGCAACATGGATATAGCTGGAGCCATTATTCTAAGTGAACTAACACTGAAACAGAAAACTGAAGACTGCATGTTCTCACTTATAAGTGGGGGCTAAACACTGGGTACAAACAGGCATAAAGATGGGAACAGCGGACACTAGGGACTTTCAAAGGGGGGAGGGTTGAAAAACTACCCACCGGGTACCACGTACACCATTTGGATGGTGGGCTTAATAGAAACCCAAACCTCACCATCACACAATATACCCATGTAACAAACTAGCACATGTACCTCTTGAATCTAAAATAATATAAATATTTTTTAAAAGTTGGTAATTTTCTAAATCACATTTGTGGTTGAAGATTTGGAAATCCTTGGCTGTGTATGTTTGCATATTTTTAGTCATTTGGCATTGGTGTAAATGCTATGGAGGTGGGGGAAGAAGAAATAGGAAATTATTTTTATTTTTATTTTTTCATTCTTCCCCCCCACCCCCCCAGTTGGAAATTTGTTTTTGATTCATTTGGCTGTGTGGATTAGTGGTGCTATAAATTTATATTTACTAATCTCAGTTGGGTCCATCACACTTTCTCCACGTGGTAGTTTATTCTGCCAGCTTTCTTCTCTTCTGCTTAGATAGGAGGAAGGTCATCTTGGCTTCTCTTCCTATCCAACCTAGTGCCAAATTCTGACCCCTCCCTTATCCTCAGAGTCCCCTCATTCTAGGGATTTTTCTCCTTCAGTTTCTCTTTCTCCAATGACATTTTCCTGTTGCTGATTTTATACTCAAAGCTCTCATTTGATTGAAACAATGAAAAGTAATGATTTCCCTCCCCTTTTCATAACTAAAGTTTTCTAAAGAGTTGTCACTTCCATTCATTCATTTCCTTTATCCTGTTCAGTCTGTTTTTACCTCTGTGGCTTCATTGAAACTGCTTGCGCTAAGGTCATGTGTGGACTCTATTATTAAAAGTACTGGATTCTTTTTTCCCAGTTATCTTGGCATGGTCATTTCACATCATTTGAAATGATTGATTGCTGTCTCCTTGGAAAATCTTTCTTTTCTTCATTCTTCTGACACCCTAGTCAGTTTTCTTATTTTTGTCTGTTACTTATCTTTCCCTTTTTCACACTCTCCTTCCTCTATCTTTAAATGCTGCTGTTTTGAACAGTCTGTTCCAGGCCTCTGTTACTGTCATTCTACATGCAGTTATCATATACATGTGAAGAAAGCCTGGACACTTTTAAACCCATCACCACCAACGTCTGGCATGCGATAAATACTTGAGTGAATAAAGACTGACTTAACTGGGGAAGTGGATATTTCACAGTGAAAGTAGAAAGTGCTGGGCTCTGAAGGAGAGAATCTAGATGAGGAAGGAGTAGAAGGAGAAAAGTTGAACTGCGGTTTGTCACATTTGTTATTAACTTCTTAATTCATAGTAGTAAACGTTCTCTGAGTGTTATCCTCTGAACTTGGAATTTGTGTTTTTCCATTTTGTCATAAATACTGCCTGAATGATACACATTTTAAAGAACCTTTGGACAGTCTCTCAAACAAAACTTCCTGTATAAGGTATAGTATATATTGTATGTATAAATGTCCCATAAAAAATAGGACCAGTGTTGGTAGACAGTTGTATGGCATAGGAAAAGATTTTTAGACTGAAGGTCAGAAGACTCCATTCTAATTCTTACCCTACTGCTAATTACATCTGTGATATTAGGTGGGTCCTTAAAACTTACTGTGCTTTTTAATGTTAAACAATCTTTCAGTCCTCTCCAACTTTGTGAGTTTAGTACAAATCTTTCTTTCTGCAGGTTTCAAATAATTTTTTTTTCTTGACTTGGATGGTGGTCACATGGTTGTTTATTATCATTAAACTTTGTATTTGTTTTGTGTTTTCTGTTTTATTACACAATGAAAAAGATTTAAAAACCTCACAGAAGACTAAATTACTTATCTCTTCACATACAAAAAGAAAATTCCAGATGGATCAAAGACTTGAATGCAGAAAGCAAAATCATAAGCATACTAGAAGAAAACAGAGATAGATATATATGTCACAGGTCTCCAAGACCACTCCTTAGGTTCAGTGTTCATCTAGGAGGACTCACAGGACTCAGCATATACTTGTACTCCTAGCTAAGATTTATTATACTAAAATCACCAAAGGGAAAAGGCATATGGAATGAAGTCTGGAGGACACCAGACACAGGCTTCTAAGAGTCCTCTCCTTGTGGAGTCACACAGGACATGCTGAATTCACCCAGAAGTGAGTTGTGACAACATGTCTGATATGTCTGCCAGAGACGTTCATTAGAGACTTGGTATCCTAGGTTTTTATTTGGGGCTGGTCATGTTGGTACTTTCTGCCTAAAATGTACCAATATTCCTCCTAGAAGGAAAAATGGTGTTCAACATAAATCATATTGTTTGTACAAACAGTTAAGGCATAGTGAACCACTCTTACAAGTTCTGGAAATGGTAGGAACTCTCCTGAAGTCTAAGTTTCTAGGTGCCTGCTAAGGGCAAGCCTCGGCTAACAGGCCTTTCTACAGGTAGCGGTCTTAGGTCTATGTTAACTCTTTTCTGCACATACACTACATTCTGGGCAGCGAGACCTCATCTCTACAATAAATCAAAAGATCAGCTGGGTGTGGTAGTGCATGCCTATAATTTTGGCTACTCGGAAGGCTGAGGCAGAAGGATCGCTGGAGCCTAGCAGGCGAGGCTGCGGTGGCCGGGAGCGGCCACTGCACTCCAGTCTGGGCGACTGAGTGAGACTCCAACTCAAAAAAAAAAAAAAATCTTGGAGGCAAAAGGCTTTTTAAGCATGACTAGAAACTGAGAAGTTATAAAGGGAAGGGATGGTGAATTTAACTATATTAAAAAAACGTAGCTATGGAAAAGAAAAAAGTGCTATAGTATAGTGCTATACTAGGAAAAAGTGTTTGTAACATATAGAAGAAACGGGGAAGTTTTTTCCGGTATATAATAGCTTTTACATATTAGCAACTAAAAAGAATGATGGGTAATTTGCTGACGAAGATACTTTAAGTGACCTTTAAATATTTGGAAACATACTTTACCTCAGTAAAAAAAGGGATAAAAAGTCAAACAACAATATGACCTTTTTTCATCTATCATATTAGCTAAGTGTTATGAATTTCAATCTTTCTAAGGTTAATTACTCAGTGTAGGAGAGGATTCCAGGAAATTGATTCTACATATACTGCTGGTGGCATAAATTAGCACAGCCTTTTTGAAGGGCATTTTTCCCAAATCTGTCAAACTTGATGACGCTCCTACCCTTTGACTCAGTAGTTCCATTTCTAAGATTTTAGCTTAGAGATAGCCATACAAGCTCACAGATACATATGGATAAGGATGTTCCTTGGCATGTTGTTTGTTAAAACTGGTAATAACAACAGCATAATTAGTTAAATAAATAAATTAAACTACTTCCATAGACTAAGGGGTTATTTGAAATACATATCATATGCATTGTAATATCTTTCTAAATCTGAAAAGTTCTGAGACCATATTGATCTAAGGGTTTTAGACAAAGGAATTGTGTTAATTAAAAGGGGGAAAAAGGTAAACTGTAAAATAGTATGTGTCATATTCCAGCTTTTTGGTTAAATAATGTCAATGTATTATAGGAATAGGAAAAAATAAGAATAGTTCAGAGTATATTTTCTGTATTTAACAGTGATTATCTGAACTTGTAGGTAAAATCTCTAATTTTCTCCTAGGTGAAATTAATTTGATGTGAGTTTGCAATGGATGAATAACATCAAAACTGTGGAGAGATTGGGACTTGCTCCTGATCCTGAAGTAATATTTACCTCAGATCCTTCTGTGATGACCTGGAGAATCTTAGATCCTAGAACTGAAAACTAAGTCTTTGTGAAAGATGAACTTGAGTTTCAGATTCCCTTTGAATTTTCAGAACTTTTGGTTCCATCCCTTCTTGTTTCTGTGAATAGATTATTTTGGGGTCCAGAGCCTAATTTGGCTTGTCACTTTCATGAGGCTATATTTTTAGGGCTGAGGTTAAAGGACAGGGTTCATATTCCTTTTATGACTCTAGAAACTGAATGAAGATTGAACAAATTGATTATCTTTCATTTAAAATATAAACGAAATGGGCCAGGTGCAGTGGTTCATGCTGTAATCCCAGCACTTCGGGAGACCAAGGTGAGAGGATTACCTGAACCCAAGAGTTGAGACCAGCCTGGGCAACTTGGCGAGACCTCATCCCGACAATAAATAAAAAAATTAGCTGGGTGTGGTGGTGTACGCCTGTGGTTCCAGCTACTTGGAAGACTGAGGCAGAAGAATTGCCTGAGCCCAGCAGGTAGAGGTCTGGTGGCCGTGAGCGTGCCAGACTGGGCAACAAAGTGAGACTGACCAAAAAAAAAAAATATATATATATATATATATGTATATTTATATAAATGATATGATCTAAAGATGACCTAACAGTGTTCATTTGATCCTTCTCAAATTCTTTCTCAGTGTCCTCAACCTGCTTTAGAAGGAACTCCACATGACGGTTGGCGTCCTTTCTTCCTGTTTCCACATTCTTACAAATAATTTCATTATGTTTAGTATAGTATATTTCTTTTCTTGTGAGGAAGGATAGAAAGTATTTGGTACTATATTGGGCATATGATTGTATGAAAAATGAAAGGGACCAGATATGCGTAAACTTCTTTTAGAAAACTTTGGCATGGATTCTCTAGGTCAGTTTATTATGAAGAATTTAACTTTCTACATTTGTCTATAGAACAATTCTTCTACAGTTTCTGTAGTTCAAATTTATAGACAGTTTTCAGGTCTGAGATCTGCAAGGCGCTAAGGCAGTTGCTTACCTGCTTCTTTCACAAATACTGTGGGTTGAATTCACTATTTCACAGCAACATTCAGCTTTATCTGTAGAATCATTGGTCTAGTAATCTCATCTGCCTGCCTTCCTTTCTTCCCTCCCTTGCTTGTTCTTTTCTCCCTTTATTATTATTGTTTTAAACTAAACTTGAAAGAACTTGAGACTTTATTTGGATTTCATTAATTGTTCCATTCATGTCCTCCTTTTGTCCCCCCCCCACCCCACCCTATTCAAGGCACCACTTACTTGTGATGTCTCCCAGCCTCCTTTGGTCTAGGACTGTTTTTTAGTCTTTTCATCTTTTTCATGATCTTGAAAGTTTTGAGAAGTACTGACCAGATGTCATATAGAATATCTTCCAATTTATGTTTTTCTGTTGTTTTACTCGTGATTAGACTTGTGTTATGGGTTTTTGGAATGGGTACTAGAGAGGTGACATCATTTCAGGTCACCTCATTTCAAGGATACATGATGTCTACATGGCATCACTGATGTTAACCTTCTCCACTGGGTTACGATAGTGTTTTTCAGGTTTTTCCACTGTAAAGTTAATATTTTTGTATTCTATTCTTTAGAAGCAGTCACTAAGTCTAGTCTCCCCTAAAGGGGGAAGGTGGGGGAAGTGTGTGTGTGTGTATGTGTGTGTATACGTGTGTGTTGTATGCGTTTTAAAAAATATATACTTTATTTCAAAGATATGGGTGCAGTTCAGGATTAGGTATACAAGGTGCATATGTATTATTTTGAATTCTTCCTATAAGAAAGTTTTGCCAGTTTTCTCTAGTTTATTTAATCATTTAATAATTTATTTATATCAGTATGGGCTCATGTAGACTTATCCTTTGGCTTATTAGCCAATACTATGTTATTTATTTTTGTTTCTCCAGCTGTTCCAGCTTTAGCCATTAGGAGCTCTTTCATGTTGGTTACCGTATCCCTTTGACACCTTCCGTGTCCATTTCCTTTCTAACACTACAAGATGCTTCAGACTCATCTTATTTTTTCCCTGCCCCAAGCCCTAGAATCAGCCATCCTTCCAAGGGACCTGGTTCCTTTTACTGGAGAATGGTAGTTCAAAACAAGATTGATTTGGGTGCTGGGTGTGCTTGTTGCTACTAGGATGTCAGTGCCCTTTTGGGATCTGTCTGTCTGTCTAACTATCTATCATCTTCCTTAGAAAATTATTATGGAAATATAAGACAAACACAATAGTAACTTTCAGAATACATCATGAAGCTTGAATAGTTATCAATTTGTGGCCAGTCTTGGTTTCACTTATATGACTGACCCCTCCTCTTTGTCTCCCCTCTAGTAACTATATTATTTCACCTGCGAATATTTTATTTTATTTTATTTTGAGTTGGAATTTCACTCTGTTGCCCAGACTGGAGTGCAGTGGCATACTCTTGGCCATTGTAGCCTTGGCCTTCCAGCCTCGATCCTTACTCATCAGCCTTCCAAGTAGCTGGGACTATAGGCATGTGCCACCACACCCAACTAGTTTTTTAATTAATTGTAGAGACGAGGTCTTACCATACTGCCCAGGCTGTTCTCGAACCCCTGGGTTCAGGCAGTCCTCTTGCCTCCACCTCCCAAAGTGCTGATATTACAGGTGTGAGCCACTGTGCCTGGCAATATTTTATTATTTAACTCTAAAAGATAACTCCTTTAAATATATTTTAAAATTGAAGTATAGTAGATACAGTAGAAAGTATGAAAGTGTAGAGCTTGATGAATTTTTATAAATGTGTATATCTGTGTAACTATCACCCAGATTGAAATATAGAACATTTTCAGCTCTTTAGAAGTCTCCCTAATTGCCACTGATAATTTTGTAAGAACCTTCAAAAAACAAATTCAATCACAATACCAGTATAGCACCTAAAATTATTAGCAATAATTCCTTAAAATTAAATATCTACTTAGTTGTGTAAGTCCTCCTTTCATTCCCACCTTTTCCCACCCCTGTAGCGTATTGGTTAAAGAAGCGTGGTTGCTTACTCTATAGTTTATCACAGTCTGGGTTTTGCTGAGAGCATCCTCATGGTGTCTCATAGTGGCTTTCTAGGGGGAACTGTCTCTCTCAGTTTCTCTTTTTTTTTTTGGAGTTGGAGTCTCACTCTGTTGCCCAGGGTAGAGTGCAGTGGCATGATCATGGCTCATTGCAGCCTTGACCTTGTGGACTCAGGCAATCCTTCTGCCTCAGTCTCCAGAGTAGCTAGGACTATAGGCATGCGCCACCACGCTTGGCTAATTTTTTGACTTTTTGTAGAGATGAGGTCTTACTATGTTGCCCAGGCTACTTTTGAACTCCTGGGCTCAAGCATTTCTTCCACCTTGGCCTCCCAAAGTGGTGGGATTAAGGCATGAGCCACCATGCTTGACCTGTCTCTTACTTTCTAATTAGGTAACACCAACACAGTAATGGGCAGTGATTCTGTTTGTGGAGGAACTTCATTAGTAAGATGATTTCATAAAAAATGTATTATCTCTGGCATTTGATTAAAGTTCTACTATGTTGCCCTGCTAACTAGGTCTAGAAGATTCCTTAAAAAATCTTGTATCCTTTCCCATGTCCAGGTCCTTTAGAAAAACTGTGTATGTCTGTATGTTGGAGATAATTTTGTTAATCTTAACTTTATTTTCCTCCTTCTAGAAGTTAAATGACCAGAATAGTATAATTAGCCCTAACTAGTAGTACGATAGTTAAAGTTCTGACCGAAGGATCTGCAGTACAGAAAAAAAGATTAAGCTATAAAAATAATTTGTCTTGGTTGTGTTTGATTTGTTTTCTTTTATCTTTTTTATATTATAGATCAACTTGAACGGGTCTTTTTACGACTTGGCCATGCTGAAACAGATGAACAATTACAGAATATTATATCTAAATTTCTTCCTCCTGTTTTGCTCAAACTGTCTAGCACCCAGGAAGGAGTACGCAAAAAGGTAAGCATGTTGGGACAGTTGGGGGGGATTAGATGTTGAATAAATGGATATATAAATCATGAAACAGCTTTCAAAATTAAAAAGTAGCTTTTGTATGCTTAGCATAGCTGCATTTGACACCAACTGTATACTTGCCATCAGTACCAGATAATATAACTGAGATAATTATAGGTAAGTATTCTGGAATGTATAGAGACTTGATCTAAAATACATGTCCTTGACTCCAGTATGAATGTCAAGTGGTAATGGGGCAAAAATATTCTTTAATTATTGTCTGAATATAACCTTAATTAAAAGTGAGCAAAATAAAAATTTTAAAAAGTGAAATGTTGTATAGCTCCTCTTTTAGCATTCTGCAGAGTACTACTACAAAAAATTAGTAACTGACATATTGATATTTTCATTTTTAACTTAACTGTTCTACATGGAACATTTTTCTTCTTGATTTATATAAAATAGTTCATTAGTAGTCTTCCAGTGTATTTATAATAGACCTTCTGGTCTTTGAGCTGTTGTCAGGTTTCATCTCTTGGGCCTCTCAAATTGATTGGCATTGCCTTCCTGGAGGTCTGCCCTGGGAGGGATTCTGAGGCCTGATTGGGTTCAGTGGAGATAGAATATCTTTAAGAATGTCTGTTATGTTTGCAGGAAGGAATGGGCATTCTTGTCATATATTTCACATGCTTGCTGTTAATCTTTCTTTGCTGAGATAGATGTGTATATGATCATGTTACTCTTCTATTTAAAACCCTTCTGTGGCCTTCTATTACCCTTAGGATAGCAAGGTCTAAAAGATTCTTAATGAGTTTATTTCTGTTTACTTACTTAGCTTTATCAGTCTTGTTATTCATTTAGCAAATCTTTACTGAGTGCCTTCTGTATGCCAGGTGTTGGAGATATGTAGGTGATTGAAGATAATACATAACTGGGGAGATCAATATTAAATAGCCAGGCAGGGAGTACATAGTTATAGTTCGTGACACATGCCAAGATGGAAAGGATTCTGTGAAAGAATATGTTTAGGGACTTGATTTAGACTGCATGTGGGATGTAAGGGAGGCTTCTGTGGTATGCAGGCAGTAGCTAGGTGGAGAGATTGGGGAGACTATTAAACAAAGAGAGGGCCTGTGCAGAGGTTCTGAGCTGGGACATAATGTGATGCCTTTAGGGAATGGGGAGAGACCACAGTGATACCCCCAGTGGATGAGAGGATAAGTGATAAGAGGAAACAGGATACGATGGTAGTGACACAATCACTCTCGCTGCTGTGTGGAGAAAGAGTGGAAGCCAAGGGTGGAGACCAAGAGAGCTAACAGGGAACTTTTGTGTTGATCCAGACTATTTTCAGTAGGTTTTTTACTTATTTTACAGTTTTTTTTTTCTTTATATTTTATCCTTTCGTAGAAAGTCATTCATTTCTGTCCGTCTACTTTAAATGTTCAGTTGTGGATCATTCATTTCTATCATACTGTTATTATTTTAAAAATTTTATTGTGTATATTTGAAGGTTATAGCATGATGTTTTGAGGTACATATAGATTTAAAATGGTTACTGTAGGCCGGCAGCGGTGGCTCACGCCTGTAATCCCCTGAACATGGAGAGGCCAAGGTGGGAGCATTGCTAGAACCTAAAAGTTCGAGACCAGTCTGGGCAGTATAGTGAGACCTCATCTCTACAAAAAATAAAAAAATTAGTTGCGCATGATGATGTGTGCCTGTAGTCTTAGATACTCTTAGGAGGCTGAGACAAAAGAATCTCCTGGGTCCAGGAATTTAAGGTTATGGTGAGCTCTGATTGTGCTGCTGCACTCTAGTTTGGATGACAGAGTGAGATCCCAACTTAATAAATAAATAAGTTACTATAGTGAAGCAGATTAACATATCTATTGTTTCACATAGTTACTTGTTACTTGTTTATTTATTTCTTGACTCCCTGTAACCTTGACCTCCTCGGCTCAGGCGATCTTCCTGCTCAGCCTCCTGAGTAGCTGGGACTGTGGGTGTGTGCTACTTTGCCAGGCTAATTTTATTTATTTATTTATTTATTTTTGTAGAGATGAGACCTTACTATGTTGCTTAGGCTGGTCTTGAACCCCTGTGCTCAAGCAGTCCTCCTGCCTCAGCCTCAAAAAGTGCTGGGATTATAGGCATGAGTCATTATGCCCAGCTTTATCTTAATGTACCATTGTCATTTTTCCAAATGGGAAAATTCTACTCGTTTCTAATTTTAGTGATTATTACTACTAAGGGTTTAATCTTTTTTATAGATCGTTTTAAAAAGGAAACTCAGCTTTTAGCTTAATTTTTCATTTTTAAAGTATTTTTTTTCTATTTTTATTCAAATTATTTCCTTTCTTTTTTGATACATTTTTCTCATGTAAATTTATATAATAACCTAGCAATAGTTATTATGTGTCAAGCAAAGTGCTTTGGACTTATATATCGTTACAAGACTATATCAGGTAGGTGTTATCTCCATTTTACAGATGAAACTGAGGCTTAGAATGATTAAGTAACTTGAGATCAGATAACAAGTAGTCAAGGTAGGGATTGAGCCCCGGGCTTTAAAACTTCAAAATGCAAGCTTGGCCACTAAGTTAAATGCTATATTTTTAAATTGAAATATATTTCTTAAGAAGTATTGAACCAAAAATTACATCAGCTTATGAATTTCTCTTTGATTACTTTTTTTGATTATATTGTATAGTTATATTGGTATGAAGTATTTGATTATTTTATTTTGATTTAATTATTAATTTATAAGGACATTGATTTAAGTTTCAAAATATTTGATGTAAAGTTTGCCTAGTTTTACTGCATTCTGGTCTGAGACCATAGTGTGCAAATGTTATAACCCTTAATAGTGTGTTCTAATGTTTGTAGAAAAAAACTCTTCATAAGAAAAAATAATATTTCCCTTTTGTGGTATATGGAGCTCAGTACATATTAAGGCCACTTATTAGTAACATTGTATATTTATGTATAGAGAACCTGTCTCCATTCTTGTAAAACTGAGAGTAATGAATTATAATTGTTTACTACTGTTACAGTTTTTCTTATTTTTCTTTTAGTTTTATTAATTTGGGCTTGGAGCATTTTGATGTACAAGTTTGATATCTTGTCTTTATTAGTAATTATAGTCCTTTATATATATGTATGTGTGTGTGTGTGTGTGTGTGTGTGTGTGTGTGTGTGTGTAAATCTTTTGAATTTATTTAAGATATTTTTTTCCCAGAGCCTGTTTTACCTGAAATTAATACTGTAACCATTGTTTTCCTTCTATTTGATTGATAAACCTTTGGCCCAGCCTAAATTTTAACCTTATTTATATTAGCTATATCTCTTAGTACAATTGAGATGCCACATATTTTTGAGGTTTGAATGAGGGCATTTACATTAGTTATGATTACAGAATTACCTGTTTCATCCCTTGGTCTAGCCTCCCTCCTTCCCTCTTTCCTTCTCTCTCTCTCTTTTTTCGTCTCTCTTACTTTCTTCTCTCCGTTAAATTATTATCACTTATCACTAGTGTTTTCAAGGGCCTGTGAATGCACAAGGGAAAATGAATATTCAAGATTTTTCACTTGATTTGCTATAATAAATGTGTCTAATTTTAAAAAGCAGTAAAGTAGAACAAAGTAATACTGATAAATGTAATCAGTTTGAAGTTTATATATTTCATTTATACTAATAAAAAAGCATTTTATTGTAAATATCAAATTTATGTAGGAAGAGGGCTGTGCTATTAAGTTTGAAAACTTCTGGAATAAGGGAAACAGGATCTAACAGCTGAAATACCTGTTAACGTTTTAGGCATTGTGCTGGACTCTGCTGTATTTTTCGTTCAGTCTTCTTAATCTTCAAAATATTACTTTTTGAGTTCTACAATTTTCTTTTTATTTTTCTAGGTTTATAGAGAATTTCAGACAATGTATAGTCAAATTTAAGAAATTCATCAATATCTAAAATGATATTACTAGAAAAAAATTAATCCATTTACAATTCAAAATGAATTTATCATGTGTAATTATGAGCATGCTTTTCTCTCATCATCAATAATAAAGTCCTAGGAATCAGCCTGGATTAGAATATCAGAAGAGGGTTCTTTTCTTTAAGCTTCGTTCTTCCTGATTCTTTTCTCCTGTTGTTTAGCTGTATCACAGATTTGGGACAGGTAGAAAGTTTGGATGAAGTATGGATGATAATGCAAGTTTCTAGGTTCTTGGAAGGTATCACGTCTCACAAATCAGGCAAGTTTGGCTGACTTAAGCTAAAATATCAGTGTTTGAAAAATCTTAAAAAATTGGCTCTAAGCCAGGCATAGGTGGCTCATGCCTGTAATCTCAGTACTTTGGGAGGTGGAGGTAAGAAGATCACCTGAGCCTAAGGGCTCAAGACTAGCCTGGGTAACTTGGTGAAGCCTCGTATCTACAATAAATTTAAAAAAATAGCCTTGTGTGCTGGTGTGTGCCTGTAGCTACTTGGAAGGATGAGGTGGAAGGATCACTTGAGCCAGGAGTATGCCACTGCACTCCAGCCTATGTGAAAGAGTGAGACTCTGACCCCCCCCCAAAAGAAAGGGCTCTAGAGTTATATCTTGACTTGCTGGCTCGGTATACTTGGACAAGTCACCTCACTTTCCTGAAGCCTCTGCTTCCTCATCTGTAAAATGGGACCTCCTCTCCATTTGTTGTGAGAATCATATTAGATAAGGAATGCAAGGTGCAATGCACAAGTGTAGAGTGCATAGAAACTATTTGATAAGTATTAGCTATTATATTACTGTTTTTATCCTTCATTTTGCAAACGTCAATTATAGATTTATTTTTATTGTTAAACATAATTCACCTATTTCATTGTTGCTCTATATCTCTTTGAGCTTTTGCCGTCACTGTTGAACATCTCTACAACTTTCTTTAGTGCTTGTTTTGAGGCTAGAGTATAAATATCAGGAATGATGAGGAATAACATAGACCTGGCGCTGCAGAATAATTATCTTAAACTCTTGAATTTTTCTTAGGTCAGGCTTTCTAAAAAAATTGCATTTCTCAATGTTCAGTCTTTTCTTCTCATTTTGCTCTATTATAGTAAGATTGAGGTTATTTGATATAAGCTTCTGTACCTCCTTTCCTATGCATGTGAACTTTTGACTTGTCAATTTCTAGCTTTTCTTTTCTTTTCACTTGAAGGAGAGGAATCCTGTTATTTCTTACAAAGTCTTTAGTAGTATCAGATGATCTTAAGAGTAAAGTAAGAATTCCTCAGCGTTTGCCAGAATCCTTTTGTAATCCAGACCATGCTTTTATGAACCCTTACCACTTTGTGCTTCAGTCTAATAAGGTGTGCCATATTCTTTTAGACCCCTGTCCCTTCTCACAGATCTCTTGAGATCTCTGGATCCCAACTTTAACAGGTATTATAAAAATAAATTCACTAGTAAAACCCTGATGCATGGGTTTTTGGGAGACAGCGGTTTGGAACAAGACTCTAATAGTGTATATTCTTTCTCTGGGATGTCAAATTTTGCCTTTAAAAGAACAAAGTAGCATTATTCACTAGAATAAGTAAAATCTGTATGAATTTGTTTTTAAACTATGATCGATAACTTCCGTCCTTATCTCTCTGTAATTTAGGTAATGGAACTGCTGGTCCATCTGAATAAACGTATAAAAAGCCGCCCCAAAATACAACTCCCAGTAGAGACACTGTTGGTTCAGTACCAGGACCCTGCTGCAGTTTCCTTTGTCACAGTAAGTGCCATCTTGGAATATTTTCTGACTTACAGCAAATTTTCTTTCATAACGTTTATGAGATGTCATCAACATATTGGCAAGCTTAGAATTTTCACCTTAGCCACTTTAAATGAAAGATGAACTGTTTTTCTTTAAATGACTCACTGTTTTTCCACTGAATACCAACCCAGAGAAAATAATACTTTAAAGGAAATTGTAGCAACAGAGCAGTGAATGGCTGTTTACACTGGGCAAAGGAATGACTTGTCAGGTATGTGATATAAAAGAATGATTTGATTCTTAGTAAGAGATTATATGTAGACGACTCTCAATAGAGAGAACGGGAGTGTTATGTAGCAGAGGCACAAATAAAGGATAACAGAAGGAGAAAAGAGTAAAATGGCAAGAAGAAAGGAAAGTGAACTTAAAAAAATTCTGGGCTGAGCGTGATGGCTCACACTTGTAATCCCAGCACTTTGGGAGGCCGAGGCAAGAGGATTGCTGAGTCCAGGGGTTTGAGACCAGCCTGGGCAACTTGGCAAGATCTTACCTATACAATAAATCAAAAAATTAGTCGGGCGTGGTGGTGCATGCCTGTGGTTCCAGCTACTTGGAAGGCTAAGGCAGAAGGATTGCTTGAGCCCAGTGGGTCAAGGCTGCAGTGGCCGTGAACATGCCACTGCACTCCAGCCTGGGCGACAGAATAAGACTCCTACAAAAAAAAAAAATCTGTGTTTCTGATGTGTGTATTCAGAAAGGTATTCTTTTTAAAAGTGAGTTATATCTGAAGGTGGTAAAAAAGATTACTTTGCAATTGTTGTCTTCATGAAAATTAAATGTAAAAAATGTTGATACTGTGATGACATGATATTCTTTTCCTGGTCCTTGTAGTTCCTAGCACTGAGGCAAAATCCACTGAATCTTGTCTAATATGTGGAGTCACAAACCTTTTGAAACCACTTAATGGTCCAGATATCTTCTCTGTGCTTGTTTTGGATATTTAGTTCCATTACAGATGTTCTTTTCCTTAAGCAATAAAAATGCCAATAGAATGTATTTAAAGGAATAGTATTATAAGGCCCATTTACTTTAGTGAAGAATTCTCCAGAAAAACAAATTTTTATGTGTAAATCCAGATATGCACTTGTGTGTTTGCTTAAAATGTAACATTCACATGGATTATAGTACAGATTGAAGATCCCATATTTGAAATACTTGGGACCAGAAGTGTTTTGGATTTTGGAATATTTGCATTATTCTGACCTGGTTTAGCATCCTAAATCTGAAATCTGAAATGCTTCAGTAATCATTTTCTTTGAGCGTCATGTTGGCACTCATAAAGTTGCAGATTTTGGAACATTTTGAGTTTCAAATTTTCAGATTTGGGGTGCTCAGCTTGTGTATGCAGATATATCTGCAGCACTCATTTTCCCTTGGTTCGTCATCCATTGGTGAGTTATTGGAGTTGGGGACCACAGAGTTCTTCAGTATACGAAGGTTGTTTTAGTAGTTGACTGGTTGGGAAATGGCAGTCTAGGATTTGTCAACACATGGTCTCCTAGCTTGTGAGGATTAATGCAGCAAACTGGGAGATATGATGCTAATGTGTAGTGTGTAGGTTTAAATAGGTTAAATAACTTTTTTTTCTTCTCTGTGGTAAGATATTGCATATATGAATACTTTAGATTAGGTCATGCTTCCTCACATGAGGTCTGCCTTAAAGCAAGCATTTTGAATATTTTGAACTGGGATTCCTTCTCTGAGATATAGTAGTTGGTCAAGCTGTACTAAACATGTGGTGAGAGGATGATTAGTTTGTGATTTATTTGTTTGTGACCTTAACTCTCTAAGTTATCACCCATATGGTTTTGTTGAACTCATAGAGTATTTCCTTTACACTCACTTGCTTTTCTCTTATTGCATTAGAATTTTACTATAATTTATGTTAAGATGGGCTATCCTCGCCTACCAGTGGAAAAACAATGTGAACTGGCTCCTACACTTCTTACTGCCATGGAAGGGAAGCCTCAGCCACAGCAGGATAGGTATGGTTTCTTCAGTTATTTTATTTCCCACCTGCAGGAGTCAATAATTGCTTCTCGAATACAGGTTCACACATTTAGTTTTACTTGAGCAAATGGGAAGTCTTGAATTCTTATAGCTGACAAATAAAAGAATCAGTCAATCTCTCTCTCTCTCTCTCTCTCTGTCTCTCTCTCTGTCTCTCTCTCTCTCTCCTTTCTCTTTCTCTTTCTCAGCCTCAGCCTCCTGAGTAGCTGGGACTACAAGCTCAGCTTATTTTTTTATTTTTTTGTAGATACAAGGTCTTGCTATGTTGCCCAGGCTGGTCTTGAATTCCTGGGCTCAAGCAGCTCTTCTGCCTTGGTTTCCCAAAGTGTTGGGACTACAGATGTGAGCCACTGCACCTGGCCTACTATAGGGAAAATGTCTTGATGTGAACATTGAAGAATGTGCAGAACTAACAATATTTTTCTAAGTCTAAATGAATTTTTTCCCAATTATTTTGAAGCAGTTTCATAAGATTGCAAAAATTAGAGTTAAAAATCCTTTTCAGTCCCAGCACTTTGGGAGGCCAAGGTGGCTCTTGCTAGAGCCCAGGAATTCAAGACCTGCCTAGACAACATAGTGAGACGTTGACTCCACAAAAGATTAAAAAAAAAAAATTAGCCAGCATGGTGGCACACACTTGTAATCTCAGCTACTTGGGAGGCTGAGATGAAAGGATCACCTGACCCTAGGCGGTCAAGACTGCAGTGAGCTGTGATCAATTCACTGCACTCTAGCCTATGCAACAGAGTGAAACCCCACCTCAAAAAAAAAAAAAAATCCTTTTCATCAAAACATTTCTGTCTTGGAAGGTAAAAGTTGCAGAGCAGTTTTCAGTTTTCTTTTCTTTTTTTTGAGTTGGAGTCTTACTCTGTCACCCAGGCTGGCATGCAGGGCACTCACAGTCATTGCAGTCTCAACCTGCTGGGCTCAGGTGATCCTTCTGCCTCATCCTTCCAAGAAGATGGAACTACAGGCACGTGCCACCACACCAGGCTAATTTTTTGATTTGTTGTAGTGATGAGGTCTCGCCAAGTTGTCCAAACTGGTCTCGAACCTGTGGTCTCAGGCAGTCCTCTCACCTTGGCCTCCCTAAGTGCTGGGATTATAGACTTGAGCTACCATGCCCAGGCAAGAGCATTTTTCTTAAGGAACAGAGCACTCGTTTGTGTTAATATGAGGATTGGAGAGGTGGAAAGGTTTAGATAACATCGTTTATTTCTAGACTTAGCTAAAAGTGTTGTGCTTGTAAACTCTGTCATAGAATCACTATGAAGATGCAAATGTTGTGGATGAAAGAAAGAGTTAAATAATATTTCCAGTTTACTTTTTAGAGCATATTCATTTTTAAAAGAAAGAGTATAATGCAGAAGTTTACAAGTCAAATTAATAAACATCACAAGCCCTGTTTGAGCTTGTTTTCATGTGATTTAAGAATATCAGGATGGACTCAGTGGCTCAACTTGTAATCCCAGCACTTTGGGAGGCTGAGGTGAGTTGATTGCCTGAGTTGATTGCGAGTTTGAGACCAGCCTGGACAACTTGGTGAGACCTCGTCTCTACAATAAACAAAAAAAATTAGCTGGGTGTGGTAGTGCATGCCTGTAGTTCTGGCTACTTGAAAGGCTGAGGCAGAAGAATCTCCAGAGCCCTGCTGGGGTGGCAGTGAGTGTGCGACTGCACTGCAGCCTTGGTGATGGAGTGGGACTCCAGCTCAAAAAAGAAAAAAAAGAATATCAGAAGATGGGTGAGATTGGCAGTTGAGGGAACCTGCCGAGGTGGGGGGGGCACACCTCATCAACAAGAGTGTGTGCATAATGAACATTTGTATACCTAACCCTGAATTAAACCCCACATCTTTAAAATTAAAAAAAAATATATCAGAAGATGTTAGCGAGAGAGGGAATTACTGAAGATAATGTTATTTAAATTCAGATAGTGGATATTGTATTCAAAATATAAATATTAAGCAAAAGATTGAGTTTTAAGTTTTTAGATTTAGAACAGCCTTTTTTTTAATTAGTTGTGGAGAAGAAAAATTTTATTGAAAAGAGATGTTGGCCGGGCTCGGTGGCTCAGCCTGTAATCCCGCGCCTTTGGGAGGCTGAGGTGAGTGGATTGCCTGAGCCCGCGGGTTCGAGACCCGCCTGGGCAGCGAGACCTCATCTCTACAATAAATCAAAAAATCAGCTGGGCGTGGTAGCGCATGTCTGTAATTCCGACTACTTGGAAGGCTGAGGCGGAAGGATCACCGGAGCCCAGCAGGTCGAGGCTCGGTGGCCGGAAGCGGCCACTGCACTCCAGTTTGGGCAACCGAGTGAAACTCCAACTCAAAAAAAAAAAAATAAAAAAGAAAAGAGATGTTGGACCAGGTGCAGTGGCTCATGCCTGTATTTTAGTACTTTGGGAGGCCAAGACTGGAGGATCGCTTGAGAACAGGAGTTCGAGACCAGGCTGGGTGACATAGCAAGTGCTCAACTCTACAAGAAATACAAAAATTATCCAGATATGGTGGCATGCCTGCAGTCCCAGTTACTGGGAGGCTGAGGCTGGATGACTGAGCCCAAGAGTTAAGGTTGCAGTCAGCCATGATCACACCACTGTACTCTAGCGTTGGTGGTAGAGTGGAGACTCTGTCTCAAAAAAATAAAAGAAAGAAATTACTTAAGATTAATGTAAAATCATAATCTCTTCTAAATATTAACATTGAGCCCATTTATGTATACTTTTTCAGATCTTTTTAGTTATGAGCCAGATTTGCTAAATGCTAATTATTGCTCAGTCTACTAAGCTTTCAGTAGGAAAAAATTTAGCCCAGTCCCTAGATCAGGATTTGTAAATGAGTGGTGTTGAAAATAAATGGCTCTTGCTTATAACTGCCAGTTTTTATCATGTGATTTTTGTTTTGTCTGTTATTTGCATGTATGAAAACTTTATTTTTTAAGTAGTTGCAATAAATGTAATTGTTTTTTCAGCTTAATGCATCTTTTAATACCAACCCTTTTTCACATGAAATACCCTGTTGAATCATCAAAATCAGCTTCTCCATTTAATCTTGCCGAGAAACCAAAGACTGTGCAGCTGCTTTTGGACTTCATGCTAGATGTCCTTCTGATGCCTTATGGGTGAGTTAAAAAATAAAAATAAAGCAAAGCAACTTGTTCTTGACTGCTTTTACTATGTGAAATTAAGTACTATTTTAAGTGATTCAATACTTATAAATGGATGCATCTCAGATTTTTTGCTATAGCCCTGATCTCTTTTTTTTTTTTTTGAGTTGGAGTCTCACTCGGTCGCCCAGACTGGAGTGCAGTGGCTCCTTCCAGCCACCGCAACCTCGCCTGCTGGACTCTGGTGATCCTTCCGCCTCAGCCCTCCGAGTAGCCAGAATTACAGGCATGCGCTACCACGCCTGGCTGATTTTTTGATTTATCGTAGAGATGAGGTCTCGCTGCCCAGGCGGGTCTCGAACCCGCGGGCTCAGGGAATCCACTCACCTCAGCCTCCCAAAGGTGCAGGATTACAGGCTGAGCCACCGAGCCCGACTTCTGATCTCTTTTCTAAACTCCAGCTTCATTGCTTATAGATGCTGAGTTGTGATTTCAGACTCTACCTGAAGCTGAAATTCAAGCTGAAATCAGTCTTCCCCATAAAAATAGTTGCTTTTTGGATATTGCTATCAATGCTATAATGGTTCTCTTTGCCACCTAGTGTACAATTATAAATTATCTTCAGCTTTTCTCTTTTTTGTTGCTGCAATATCAGTTCCATGTTGCCTCCTTTCTCCTCCTTGGTATGTCCTGGAACTATTCCCACTGCTCTCATCTGATTTTGGCTCTTTTCAACTTTTGTCACAATTTTATTCTCGTCAGCTGCTCTTCTTCAAACCTGTCTACACTTTCATAGACTTTCCTGATTCTTCTTCTTTTTTTTTTGAGTTGGAGTCTCACTCTGTCGCTCAGGCTGGAGTACAGTAGCACACTCACAGCCACCCCAGCATCCATCTGGGCTCTGGTGATCACCTCGGCCTTCCGAGTAGCTGGAACTACAGGCGTGTGCCACCATGCCCAGCTAATTTTTTATTTATTGTAGAGATGAGGTCTCACCAAGTTGCCTGGGCTGGTCTTGAACCCAAGGGCTCAGGCATTTCACTCGCCTTGGCCTCCCAAAGTGCTGGGATTACAGGCTGAGCCACCAAGCCCGACCTACTTTCCTGATTTTTAAAAACAGGTCTTATTAGGTAATGTCTCAAAATCCTTGGGTTCTCATTATCCAGTCATTACTACACTCATGGATTTCATGCTCTTATGTGTCCCTATCTTTCACTTTTTAAAAATAATTTAGTTTTCTCTCCTTTGACTGCTTCTTTGGCAAAAAAGAAACAAGGAAATGCAGAAACAAAACAAAACAAAGAAACTTTGAAAAAGCTTCTCAAACTGGCTTAGATATTAACTCTGTGGCTTTGACATAAATTTTTTGCCCTAGACAAATGTAATTGTACTATTTTCTATGTCATCATAACACTAAATTCTCACCTATGTCACCGCTTTGTGTTTTTATTGTGTTGTTGACATTTCCATCTCCCCTAATAGATTGTGAGCTCCTGGTAGTCAAGACTTGTTTTATGTAGCTTTGATCTCTGGCATAGTGCCCAGGTTGTGATCTGCTTCTAGCCTACTTATTTTGTCCGGAGAAATTTTTCGAAAATACTACTTTCATCTTGTTTTTTCCTTGTCATAACTGTATATGCACATGGTAAGCTTGGCATGTGGGACTCTGTATCATCTGCCCCTCAATCCAGAAACAAGAGTTCTTGCTGTATGATTTCTTTCCTCTCTAGTTTGTCTCCTCTTGCCTGTCTAGTTTTGTGGCTCAATTTTCTAGGCTTTGTACCACTTCATGTTCACTCCCACCATCTCTGTCATATCACTTCTTAGTTCTCTGTGGCTTCTTTGCATCTGATAGCATGGTAGATGCTATTATTGTGTTGTGCTGTTATTGTTTCAACTTGCTCCAGATGGCAGAGTCTCAATCCTACATTTTCTTATATTCCCCTATCTTGTGCTTTGGATGATGTTTTACACAGTGTTAGTGTTCAGTACTGATTAATTGATTTATTTAATTCTACCATCCTTGCTGTAACTTAGAAATAAATGGAAACTTCTTTTTATGTTTGTTATATCAGGAGGCAGCCAGAATTGACAGGCAATGATGGCTTTGGTAAATAAACCTTGAAATCCAAATTTAGCTTAGGAACATAATGTATCCAAGTCGGTGATTTCTCACATTTTTCTTACCAGTAAGACTTCTCTCATTTATGTAAAAATATTAAAGGGGTTCTTTAACAGGTTTCTAAAAAAATAGATGAATTTAGGAATTGAATTAATATGGCATATAAGTATGTAGAATAATTTATTGTGCCATCAGATTCTAAGTGTTTTCTTTAACTTTTATTATACTGGGTATTTTATTTTAATATTCAGTATGATAATGGAATTCATCAGCATAGAATTTTAGTTTGAGTGGATTTGAATTAATATTTATGTCAAAAATTTCATTTTGTAGATGAGTATTACCAGTATAAGTGGATCAAAATGAATCAGACGTCTTATTTCTACTCTATAGAAGCTAAAAGTGAAATAGTATGATGAATTAATAACAAGGAGGTGCAAAGGGCTTGAACCTATAATGGGGAAAGCTAGTTCTTGTATGACTTTTCCTCTTTGGGCCCTTTTGATTTTTTTTTCCCTTCCATTTTGTGGGTACTGTGTGCTTGTGTGGTACGTGGTTTGGTAGTTTCAAAGGGCTTTCTAATGTAGGGATATAAAGAGCTCAGGGAGAATTGAAGGTGAATTACAATTTAGTAAAAATGAGAATGACTGTAAAAATACTTTCTGCTTTGGGTATAGAACAGTAGCTCCTCCTGCCCTCTACATTAACAAACCTTTCTCTGTGTTTGTCAATTAAAAACTCAAAATGTGATGAGTCTGGAGTGGATCAATAGTGTATAGATTGAGAGTGATCAAAATACTTATATTCATTGTTGGTGACTGTCGTAGTTAATTTATAAGAAAGTTGAGTGATGTGGCTTGTGGTTAATTTGTTGAAGATGAATATGTTTTTTAGATATCTTACATTTTTTGTGTGATGAAACTAGTTTCAAGTATTCATCTAGAAAAATTCTGTAGGAGGACAGTATATGATTGTTTTCTCTCTCTCTCTCTCTCTTTCTCTCTGTGTATGTTTTTATTTATAGAGGGTTAAAGTTTTATTTCTTTTCCAGATATGTGTTAAATGAATCCCAGAGTCGCCAAAATTCATCATCAGCACAGGGTTCTTCTTCAAACAGTGGAGGAGGTTCTGGAATCCCACAGCCTCCCCCAGGAATGAGCTTTTATGCAGCTAAACGAGTTATTGGTGATAACCCATGGACACCTGAACAATTGGAACAGGTATCACACACTTCTTGCTTATAATGGTACTTGACTCTGTGTACTTGCCCTATGAAGTCCATGAAACGTGTAACTTAATTCTAGTGTATTCTGGCTTGCTAATGAAATTGGTTGGAAAGGAGCAGCAGTTGATGTAATGCATTCTTTTCATTATGTCAGTTATTTGTTCAAGCCCTCAGGGAAAGGGAGGAGTGGGACTCATGTATTTCAAGTATTAAATACAACTTACTTATAAATTGAGTATGTTTAACTTCTATCACTTTAGTTTTTTTCTTTAATTTAATTTATTTTTATTTTATTTTATTTTAGAGACAGGGTCTTGTTATGTTGTCCAGGCCTATCTAGAACTCCTGGGCTCAAGCAATCCTCCCACCTCAGCCTCCCAAAGTGCTGGGATTATAGGAGTGAGCCACTGTGCCCAGCCACCATTTTAGTTTTTAATTATAGGTTTAATAATCAACTAGCTTCTTTGGTGCAGTTAAAATCCAATTTATCTTCCATTATTCAGCTTATTAGAGCTGTACGTTTTGTGTTAAGTGAGGAACTCCTATACTTCACAAGTAACAATGCGGGGGAAAAGCATGACTCCCTTTGCTATTTCATCCTGGGAATTTAAAAATTGGCATTAAGAATTTTATTCTGGATTTAAACAGGACACAGATGTTCTCTGAGCAGCTTTTAAAAATGACTGGTGCTCTACAGAGAAGGTGCCTCACTGTGTCTGTGTCATCAGGCACCTCAGGGAAGAACAGATGAGATCAGTATGTAATTATTTTGGAATTCAAGCAACATGGGTTAGTCTTCCAATCCTTCCTTTATCTCTTCATGACAATCTAAATCATTTGACCCTTTCTTTTTGGGAGTATAAGTGACCATTGATGAAAACAATGTTCCCAGGAGAGAGAAAAATAAGCAAGTGGGGCATTCTCACTACTCATACATTTATAGATTCATTTATGGAATGTTGTATTTGGTAAGGGTCATAATTGATTAGATTTACTTCTTCATGTTTTATAAATCTTTTTTTCTTCTTACACCATTATGTAAGAAAGAAAGGTAAAATTAATAGAAGCTAGAGTGTATGTGACAGCCACTATATTGAGTATTTTGAATATAATATCTCATTTAATCCTCACAACAACCAAATGAGGTATAGAAATTGTTACTTTCATTTTCTAAAAGGCACTGAGGTTTTGAAATTCATCATGGTCTCACTTCTAGTACCAGACTTTGAACCTACGTTTGTCTGAGGGCCAAAGCTACAAATGCTGGAGAATAATTATTAATGCTCAATTGTAATCTTATGTTGGTCATTATTTGCTAAATTAATAATTTAATTTAGCAGCAACATAAGATTATAATTGAGCATTATATATATAAATTATAAGATAATTTAGCAAATAATGTATAAAATGTATACATTTTTCAATTTCATAATCTAATGCCAAATGAACAGTTTAGTTTCGGGGATGAAAGCTATTTTCCTCTATTTTAAAAATATCTCTTTGTTTATACTTTTTCTTCCAAATAAAATAATGTTTATTTTTTTCTAGTTATAAATGTAATGATAATGTAAAAATTCAAGTAGTTAAGAATAGTATAAAGAGAAATTAAAATTACGTGGAATCCTGTCATCCTAGTTTGTCATTGATGTATAGGTTGCTCTGCATGTGTGTATGTGTACATAAGTACAGTTTTACACATTACATCTTCACATGTCACATTATATATTATTTGTAGTTTACTTTTTTCCTTTATCAGTGACTCAGATTTTTAAAAAGTCACTCTTTTAATGTCTGTATAAAATTTAATTATATGTAACATTTTTTAAGCAGTGTCTTATTGAGAGACATGTCATTTTCAGTTTTATTTACACAGTTTTTGTTTATATCTTTGTGTACTTGACTTCCATAACTGTGCTTTTTATGCCTATATAAATGTTTGAGTTTTTCTATTGTAGCTCTGTTACAAGTAAGTTTTGGGGAGGGAAAGCAGACCTTTTATGATCTGTTATCTGTTTTTAAATTGCATTTTTCCCTCACTTAATAATTGCAAACTTTATTCATCCTCATTCACATGACTGATTTTTTTTAAGGTGAAGATAAGTTTTACTTTTTAAGTGTATTCAACCTAAAAAGAGTTATTTGTAGTAATTCAAAGCTTCCTCATCTTGCGTAAAGTTCTAAGCAGAATGTCTCTTTAGAGTGTTTCCTCTCAGCCAATTAGATTGAATACTGTTTGATTAGAATTTCATTTGCATTGATTATAGTACGTTTGAAATCATACTCTTAGCTTTTAGAATCTAAAAATGTAGAAGACAAGAATTAGTGATCTGACAAAAAAAACTAAACAACTCCATGGAATGTGAGTTGTTTAGTTTTTTTTTGGTCAGAGTCTCACTCTGTTGCCCAGGCTGGAGTGAAGTGGCATGCTCATGGCCACCACAGCCTTATCCTGCTGGGCTCAGGTGATCCTTCTGAATCAACCTTCCGAGTAACTGGACCCATAGGCATGTGCCACCATGCCCAGCTAACTTTTGATTTATTGTAAAGAGAATTGGTCTCACTAAGTTGCCTAGGCTGGTCTCAAACTCCTGGGCTTGGGAATTCCTCTCACCTCAGCCTCCTGAAGTGCTGGGATTACAGGTATGAGCCACCATGCCTGGCTGTTTAGTTCTTTTTGGACTGTTTTAAAAATCTATGGAGCAAATTTGTTCTTATTGTACTACCCTCTTCCCTGGAAGCCCCACATTTTGACAAGTTTGTATAACCTCAGAAGGGAGCCTGAGTGTTATAACGGTTTTGGAATCAGAGAGACGGGTTTGAATTCTGCTTTATCATTTACTTTGTGTCTTAAAATCTTAAGCCTTGCTTCAGTGTCCACACCTGAAAAATGGGCATAATAATTCCCATCTCATAGATTGTGAGGATTAAATGAAATCATAAATATATATGGTTTAGTATAGTCCTTGGCACATCGTAAGCCTAAATAAGAGCTGCTACTGTTGTTACTATTTTTTTTTAATTTTATTTGAGTTGGAGTCTCACTCTGGTGCTCCTGGCCACCGCAGCCTCGAACTGCTGGGCTCTGGCAATCCTTCCGCCTCAGCCTTCCAAATAGCCGGAATTATAGGCATGCACTACCACGCCCGGCTGATTTTTTGATTTATTGTAGAGATGAGGTCTCGCTGCCCAGGCAGGTCTCGAACCCACGGGCTCAGGCAATCCACTCACCTCAGCCTCCCAAAGGTGCGGGATTACAGGCTGAGCCACCGAGCCCGGCTCTGTTGTTACTATTAATCTTTGGTTTATGACCATGCTGATATGTTAAGCAATACTTACAGTGGGTGTTCTTTGCTTCTCTGACCATTCTTTTTCCTTACCTTTATTATCTACAGTGTAAATTGGGCATAGTGAAATTCATAGAAGCTGAACAGGTGCCTGAACTTGAAGCTGTTCTGCATTTGGTGATTGCTTCTAGTGACACACGCCACAGTGTGGCAACAGCAGCAGACTTGGAATTGAAAAGCAAACAAAGGTAACTACTTTTCTACTAAGCTTTCAAAATTGAAAGGACTAGATTCCTAAAAGCTCACCACATATGTGTTCTTTTAGGATTTTATGTAACAAGACATTCAACTTAGGAGATTATGAAATATACTTAGTTTGTAATAAAGTCTGCTAAAGAGTAGAAATCTGTATAAGGCAAAGAAAAGCTGTTTGGAGTTGGAGTTTAAAGCTGGTATAGGTTAGGAATGTTGAACACAAGAAGTGAGAGTTGGCTAGGTAAATGAAGTTAAAGAATTTATGTTAAGAAAAATATCAGGTAAGAAGTTAGCCATTTAAAAATTTTTCCTCTATCTCAAACTATTTGAGATTGCATTTAATAAAGACTATGTGTGTATTATGGTTATACAGTGAAAGTTAGGTTTATGAAGAGTTGTTGGATGGATCCTTATTCGCACAGAAAGAGGTATAAATTATAAATAGACACATAGGAAATATTCTTTCTTCTTTTTTTTTTTGAGTCGAAGCCTCAGTCTGTTGCCCAGGCTGGAGTGTAGTGGCACAATCATGGTCACTGCAGCCTCGACCTACTGGGCTCAGACGATTTTTCTGACTCAGCCTTCCATGTAGTTAGGACTACAGGTGCATTCCACCATGGCTGTCTAGTTTTTTGATATATCGTAGAGAAAAGGTCATGCTGTGTTGCCCAGGTAGGTCTCAAACTCCTGGTCTCAGGCAGTCTCCTTGCCTCGGTCTCCCAAAGTGCTAGGATTAAAAATATCTTTGTAAGAAATAAAATCAATGAACAATAACACAGTGAGATGCCAGCTGGATCCAATGGTAAATAAAGTTGTGTAACAAAATTAACTCCATGTTAATTCTGGTCACTCTGTTGCTGATTGTATGAATTCAAGAGGTTGGCTAAACCTCCCTAGGTTTTGGACTCTACTTAGTGCCACATGCTAACTGATTGAGCCATTGGAGCATGCTTTTAGACTCTAAATAAGAAGATTGAACTAGATTGTGTTTAACTTTCCTCCCAAGTCTGAGTTCCTTCATGCTGCTTTATAGCTGAATCTTTTTGGTATCCCTTTCTAAGAATTTGGCTTTGAAGTATCAAAAAATTTCTTCATTTAAAATTTCATGTTATGTTTGAACAGGCCCCATTTTTTTACACAATATAGTGGATTTGATTGTTGGAAATACAAATGTGATACTTAACTGTTTTAATTAGTTTTGATTTTATCCATTAAAACAAATATTTGCATTTTCTATAAATATAACATTGCTAAGACATAAAAAGTGAATTGAGAATATGTAGATATTATTCTGTTTTGTTAAAGAGAAATGCCAAAGTATCTCTTCAAGTGATACACTGTTCAATCTAATTTTTTATTTCCTGCCTGCCATTCCCCATCTACCTATTTATTTATTTATTTATTTATTTTTGAGTTGGAGTCTCACTCTGTTGCCCAGACTGGAGTGCAGTGGCCGCTCCCGGCCACCACAGCCTCGACCTGCTGGGCTCCGGCGATCCTTCCGCCTCAGCCTTCCAAGTAGCTGGAATTACAGGCATGCGCTACCACACCCGGCTGATTTTTTGATTTATTGTAGAGCTGAGGTCTCGGTGCCCAGGCGGGTCTCGAACCCGCGGGCTCAGGCAATCCACTCACCTCAGCCTCCCAAAGGCGCGGGATTACAGGCTGAACCACCAAGCCCGGCTCCATCTACCAATTTTACATGCATGGGAAAGAGGCTTAGAGAGGATACACCAAAGTTAATGGTTGTATTGAAAAGTATATGGATGTGGTGCACATTGAAAGCAATTTTATTTTCTGTATTATTCATTTCTGAGTTTTTCACAACAAATATTAATCAGAAAACTAAAACTAGAAAGATCGGAAGAGGGAAAGCAGAAGGAACAGTGAAAATTATCCTTATTGGTTAACTGTTACTAAGCTTTTAGTTTGTTTTACTATAGTGTGTGTTCTGTTAAAAATCTTTAAACCTGAAGTATTATGAAAGGGAAACAGTGGTGGTGCTTGAGGATTAGATAGTAGCAATCAGCTGAGGAAAGATATAGGTAAATAATACCTAAAATAGAATCATAGGATGTCTTTGAGGATAGTGGGATTGTGGATATCCAAAGAAGAGGCAGAATGATAAACTACGAAAGAAGAGCTAGATTAGAAAAGCAGTCAAAGCAGCATGATAAATTGTATTTGCACAAATACAGCATAGTTTGAAAGCAAAACAAATGTCAAAAGGCAGGGAGAAGATAGTATGGTAAATAGTCAAGTGAAAGGAAGGATTGCATTATTGCTAGGTTTATAAAATGATTGGGCAGGGTTTGCTGCGGTGGATGGGAGCTATTCACCACACACTTTATATCTTAATTCACTTCATTGTAGGGCCCAAATAGGAATAAGTGACTAATGGCAGCATGATTCTCTGCAGAATTAGGTACTAAAACTGCAAGTGTGTACTGGCAAAGAAGGAAGAGAGACATACTGGAAATCACAGTAATACAATATTAGAGAAATATGATGGCTTGCACATTTCTAGGGTATAACTTTAATTTCATGGGTAACTTTTTTTTTTTTGGATCACTTTCCTTATCTCCTTTGAATTTCCAGGTAATTAAACAGAAGACTCGTACCCTGCCTCATGGCTCTTAGAACAAGTATAGTGTGGCTCTGGTCTGTTGTGTTGTTCTATGACGTTGACCATCTGTAGGAAAAGAGTCCAGTTTTTTGTACCAAATTGGGCCCCTGGATACTGTAATCTGTTGAATCAAGTGATTTGTAGTTTTTTGGTCTGAAAACAATCTTTGATAGAAGTTAGTTCTTTCCTGTTTTACTTTACAATGTCAGTTGCCCATTTCATTTGTGTGTTTCTGACATTTTTCCTTTGGTGACAAATATTGAGTCCATTATTATTTGAAATAACGGAAGTAGGAGGAAAAAATCATTTTAACAGCCTTTGTTGAAATCTTATAGCTTGATTGACTGGAATAATCCTGCTATCATTAATAAGATGTACAAGGTATACCTTGGAGACATACCATTGAAGACAAAAGAGGTAGGTTGTTTTGATTTATTCTCACATCAGCTTAAAAAGCATTTTTCTGACATAAATTATATTTATTTGTACATTTTCTCCTAGTTATTTTAAGTTGAATCTTCATTGTATGAAATACTAGTTTTAAGCTGTGCTAGTCTAAGTGAGTTAAAAACCTCCTGGTAACTTAATTTACTGGATCTGATGTTTTTAATTCAGTTGCTTAAATAATGATGAAAAATTGTCTAGGTTAGGGATCAACAAATTCTTTTTTGGTAAGTGTTTTAGGCTTTGCAGGCCTTATAGTCTCTGAGGTTACAACTAATCAACTCTTTTGTAACATAAAAGCAGCCGTAGGCAATACATAATTGAATGAGTGTGGCTGTATTCTAATAAAGCTTTGTGGATGTTGATGCTGAATTTCATGTAATTTTCTTGTGTAACAAAATATTATTCCTTTGATTTTTTGTTTTTAACCAGTTAAAAATGTAAAAAAATGGTTCTTAACTCACAGACATTATCATAATAGATGGTGGGCCATGTTTAGTGTGTCACCCATAGTTTGTAGATCCTTTATCTAGAATCTAGCACAAAGATGGATTTCTCTGAAGTATCAGAGTAAGACCTTTGCTTAATAGCATGAGTTCTTTTTAGTTCATTGTGTTTTAAAGTATTCTAAGTCCAAACCCAGGCGTACAAGAATTGTTTGCTTGCTTTCTTGACTTTTTTGTTCCTTTTTTTTTTTTTTTTTTTGAGATAGTATCTTGCCATGTTGCCTAGCCTGGACTTGAACTCCTGGGGCTTAAGCAATTCTTCTGTCTCAGCCTCCTGAATAACTGGGACTATGGGTATATGCCACAGCACCTGACTGTTTTCTTGCTTTTTAAACCATAATTAATTGTCTTAAAAATCATATTAGCTTGGTTAGATTAAATTGAATGTGATGTAGCAGAAGGAACAATGAATTGAAAACTGGGACCTCTGGATTCGAGCCCTCCTAGAATCATGCGGGTGGTTGCACATAAATTTGTTGAGGAGGAGAGGTTTAGCTAATTTCTTTTGGCCTCATGTTTTTTGTATGGAGAATGACGGAGTTGTATTAGATTAATGATTCTCAGAGTGTGGTCTGTGGACCTTTCACAAACAGCCTTTTAGGGAATCTGTGAAGGCTTTTTTTTTCCCCTTTTTAACTGTGTTGATATTTGCACTGATGGTACAAAAGCTGTGATGGGTATACCTGCTAGGTTCCTACCACAAATCAAAACCATGTTACCAGATGACTAGCAGTCATTCTATTCTTCACTGTCACATGCTCATGGTTTAAAAAAAAGGGGGAGGGAGGGAATAAGACTCAGATTTACTTGAGAACATCCTTGATGAAACAGTATAAATTATTTTAATTGAAGACTATATTGGCAAACTATGGTTGTTGAAATGGATATCTGGTAAATATTTTCTCTAAAAGGAAAAAAAGGGAATGAGATTGTTACCTCAAGAAAAACAATTAACACGCTGTATTGGCATTGATAAAAGTTGAACTTTCAAGCAAAAATTAGAATTTTGAGAAACTTGTATTCACCAGTGACTCGTTAGTTGATCAGTACTTAATGGATTTTTCTGATGAGATTAGTGGTTAAATGAACACAGCCTTTTTTTTTTCACGTTGAATAAGGAAACGTTTGCTTAGCTCAGGGAGCCATTCAAAACGTAAGATATAATAGAGTATACAGAAGTTTGTTGATACTCTTTCAATTCCAAATTGCAACTGACTTTTTTTTTTTTGGATTCTTTTATTTTTTGAGTAGTAGTCTTACTCTGTCACTCAGGCTGGAGTGCAGAGGCATGTTCATGGCCACTGCAGCCTTGACCTGCTGGGCTCACGTGATCCTACTGCCTCAGCCTTCCAAGTAGCTGGAGTCACAGGTGCGTGACACCACACCTGGCTAATTTTTTAAATTTATTGTAGAGATGAGGTCTCACCAAGTTGCCTAGGCTGGTCTTGAACCCCTGGACTCAGGCAGTCCTCTTGCCTCCACCTCCAAAGTGCTGGGATTACAGGTGTGAGCCACCATGCCTAGCCAGTTCTTTTTTTTCATAAGCAATTAACCTTTAAGAAATTATTTGTCAAGTTTTGGTATAGTATCAAAACAAGAATATTTGCACCAGGCACAGTGCCTTTAATCCCAGAACTTTGAGAGGCTGAGGTGGGAGGATTGCTTGAATCCAGTAGTTTGAGACCAGCTTGGGCAACATAGCAAGACCTTGTTTCTACAAAAAATAAAAATATGCTGAGCCTGTTGTCCCAGTTACTTGAGAGACTTAGGTGGGTGGATCGCTTGAGCCCAGGAGTTTGAGTCTGTGGTGAGCCATGATCATGCCACTGCACTCCAGCCTGGGCAACATAGTGAGACCTAGACTCCAAAAACAAAACAAAACAAAAACACCAAAAGCTCTCTAGAGTCTTCAGTAATTTTTAAAAGTGTAAAAGGATTAAAAGGATCTAGAAGGAAAATTTGATTTAGATGAATTTTCATGATTTTTTCAGATCAAAATAATTTAAAAACACTGAGTTATAATCAGGCATATATTCAACAGGGTGCAGTTCTGAAGCCAGAGTTGAAAAGGGACCCTGTCAGTACGAGAGTCAAGTTAAAGATTGTCCCCCATCTCCTTCGTTCCAGGCAAGCTGCTGAAACGTTTCCAGCCAACATTCAGGTAATTTGTTCTTTCCAGAGAAAAATGACCTATCTGCAGTTTTTATGTCTATTTAATTAGAGAAAGAACTGTATTAATGGATATTCAGGGGGTAGATTGATGTATATAACAAGATTAATAAGATTCTTTATATTATTAGTTTTCTGCAGAATGCTTTTAAAAAATTTATTTTAGAATATATTCAGGTTAAACATTTCTCATTCAAAATTTAAAATCCTGAATGCTGCAAAGTCTGAAATTTTTTAAGTACTTACATGACGCCACAAGTGGTAAATTCTATACCTGATTTCATGTGACAAGTCACAGTAAAAACACAGTCTAAACTTTGTTTTGTGTACAAATTATTAAAAATATTATATAAAACTAGCTTCAAACTATGTTATAAGGTATATATGAAATGAAGATGAATTTTGTGCTTGAACTTGGATCCCATCATTAAGAATCTCATTATGTATTTGCTAGTATTCCAAAATCTGAAATCTGAAACACTTCTGGTCCCAAGCATTTTGGATAAGGGACGCTCAACCTATGTTATATATGGTTTCCATTTACCCTAAATGTATGGTGGTAGTCCCTTTCAAACTAGTTTTTTTTTTTTTGTTATTGTTGTTTTTTTTGGTGTGTGGGTTTTCTCCAAAAATGGTACCATGAGAAACTTAGGAGATTAGCAGTAGTGGGAAACTGCTAGGGAAGGGTGGGGTCACACCTCTTCAGCAGGGTACCTGCATAATGAATATTTGTATACCTAACCCTGAATTGTATGTCACATATTTAAAAATTAAAATTAAAAAACAAGAAACTTAGTCATGTAAGTGAAAAACCTGAGTCATCCTTAACCGAAGCCCCAGTGAAGGCAGTGGCTAAATCCTCTTGATTTTTGTTGTCTTAATGTTTCGTCTCTCTGTGCTGATATTTTTGTTTTGGTTATTGCAGTAGTCTTTTATTTTATTTTCCTGCTTCTAGTGTTGGCCTACATTCAGTCTATTTTCTATGTTGTACCAGAATTATCTTTGCAGTCGGAAACCTGCACACTGTGTTGGTGAAGGGTGCAAGCTTCTCCACAGAAGACCTTGCCTTTTATCCAAGTCACGACCAGCTCAGCTCTGGAGGCAGATAGATTTGAGTATAATTTGTCTTCATTTATTATTTTCCTTTTTTCTTATGATAAAATGCACATAAATTTTATCATCTAGCCATTTTAAAGCATACAGTTCAGTGGTATTAAATACATTCATAATGTGCAATTTTCACTCCTATCTCCATGACTCTTTTCATCTTGCAAAACTGAAACTCTGTGCTCATTAAACAATAACTCCTCATTTCCATCTTCCCCCAGCCTCTGGCAACTATCATTTTACTTTCTATCTCTATGAATTTGACAACCTAGTACCTCATATAAGTGGAATCATAAAATATTTATCTTTCTGTGACTGGCTTATTTCACTTAGTATAATGTTTTCAAAGCTCATCCATGTTGTAGCATGTATCAGGATTTCCTTCTTTTTTAAGACTGAATATCCATTCATCTATTGATGGACATTTGGGTTGTTACACATTTTAGCCTTTGTGAATAATGCTGCTAAAAACATGGGTGTACAAACATCTCTTCGAGACCTTTTTTTCAGTTATTTTGGGTATATACCCAGAAGTGAAATTCCTGATTCACATGGTAATTTTCCTTTTTTTGAGGAGCCATCATAATGTTTTCCGTATTGATTGTATCATTTTTGCATTTTCATCAACATTGCACAAGGACTCTAGTTTCTCCACAACCTCTGTAATACTTATTATTTTCTGTAGATTTTTAACATTAAAAAATAATTTTTTTTAATAGTAACTTTCCTAATGGGTCTGAAGTGGTATCTCATTGTGGTTTTGATTTGCATTTCCTTAATGATTAGCAATGTCTAGCATATTTCATGTGCATCTTGGTGATTTCTTTATCCTTTCTTGAGAAAATATCTATTTTAACTCCTTTGTTCATTTTTGAAGAGTTTTTTTTTTAATTTGTTTAGTTTGAGGCATTCTCTATATTCTGGATTTTAATCCCTTATGAGATACATGATTTACAAATATTTTTTGTTGTGCAGTGGGTTGCGTTTTTAAAACTCTTTTAATATTGTTTTTTGATACACAAAAGTTTTTGATTTTCATGAAATTCAATTTTCTATTTGTGTGTGTGTGTATGTGTCATGTCCCAGAAATCACTGTCAAATTATGCTGCAAAGCTTTGTTTTCATGTAAGAGCTTTATAGCTTTAGGTCTTATATTTAGGACTTTCATCCATTGAGTTAATTTTTATATGCTGTGTTAGGTAAGGGTTCAACGTCATTCTTTTCCATATGAATATCCAGTTTTCTCATCATTTATTGAAAAGACTGTCTTTTTGCCATGGAATGGTATTGACACTCTTTTCAAAAATGATTTGACTGTATATACAAGGGTTTATTTCTGGTCTCTTGTATTCTGTTACATTGTATTCTTTTGGTATGTGTCTATCTTTAATGCAGTACCACATTGTTTTGAGTACTATAGCTTTGTGCTAATAAGTTCTGTACTAAGTTGAAGTGTGCATGCTTCAGCTTTATTCTTTTTCAAGATTATTTTGTCTGTTTGGGAATTCCTTGAGATTGCATATGGATTTTAGGATGGGTTTTTACATTTTTGGAAAAACTATCACTGAGCTTTTGGTAGGCTTTGCATTGAATCTGTATACTGTTTTGGGTAGTAGTGATAAATTAGTAATATTAAATTTTTCAATTCACAAGCATGGGATGTGTTTCCATTTATGTCTTCTTTAATTTCTTTCATAATATTTTGTAGTTTTCATTGTACAAATCTTTCAACTCTTCAGCTAAGTTTTTCTAAAGTATTTTATTCTTTTTGATGTTATTATAAATGGAATTTGTGTTTGTAATTTTCTTTTCAAATAGTTCATTGCTGTAGAAATGCAGGTATTTTGTGTGTGTCTTGACTTTGTATCCTGCTACTTTCTTGAATTTATTCAGGAAATTTTTTTTGTGTGTGTGGAACCTTTAGGGTTTTATACATATTATATTGTATCATTGGTGGGCGGAGATAATTTCACTTCCTTTTTTCCAATTTGGATGCTTTTTATTTTTCTTTCTTGCCTGATTGCTCTGGCTAGAGCTTTCAGTAGTATGTTGATTAGAAGTGGCAAAAGCAGGTAAAAGATTTGCCTTGTTTCTGATCTTGAAGGAAAAACGTTCAGTCTTTACCATTGAGTATGATGCTCACTGTGGATTTTTATCATTTTGATGTAGTTTCCTTCTTTTCCCAGTTTGTTTAATGTTTTTATCATGAAAAAAGTGTTGAAGTTTGTCAAATGTTTTTTTCTGCATCAATTGGGATGATCAAGTAGATTTTTTCCCCCTTTATTCTGTTACTGTGAAGTATAACAGTGATACATTTGCCTTCCAGGAATAAATCCCATTTGTCCGTGGTGTATGATTCTTTTAATATGCTCTGAATTCAGTTGGCTAGTATTGTGATTTTTGCACCAATGTTTATAAAGAATATTGATCTGTATTTTAAAATATTTTAAATGTCAGTTATTGGCTTTTGATCTTAAATAAGCCTAAGGTTGGTCCCTTCCTTCCTTCCTTCCTTCCTTCCTTCCTTCCTTCCTTCCTTCCTTCCTTCCTTCCATCCTTCCATCTTTCCATCCTTCCTCCTTCCTCCCCACTTCCATAATAATAGAACCAACTTCATAGCAATGTTGTAAAGACTGAATGGAATAATGGATAGAAAGTTTAAAACACAGTGGTTAGTACTCATTTAATTAAGTTGTTAGTTAATGGTCAAAGTTTAGAAGTTATTGCCTTCTGGCATCATCTATCCCTGCCCCTTGCCCTGCACCTTATGCTCCAACAAAGGATTGTAGTTCCTTTTTTTTTTTTTTTGAGTCGGGTCTCACTCTGTAGCCCAGACTGGAGTGCAGTGGCCGCTCCTGGCCACCACAGCCTCGACTTGCTGGGTGCCAGCGATCCTTCCGCCTCAGCCTTCCAAGTAGCTGGAACTACAGGTGCGCACTAATGCCCGGCTAATTTTTGATTTATTGTAGAGATGAGGTCTCCCCAAGTTGCCCAGGCGGGTCTCGAACCCATGGTCTTAGGCAATCCACTCACCTCGGCCTCCCAAAGGCGCGGGATTACAGGCTGAGCCACCGAGCCCGACTGTAGTTCCTTAAGTATTCTTGTTCCCATGGCTCTGTGACTCCCCACATGATGCTCCCTCTGCCTGGCACAGCAGCTCCCCTCGACTTTCAACCTGGTAAACATCTACTCATATTTCAGCTTTTGCTTAAGTGTGCCATCTCTCATCTGAAATGTTACTAAAGCACTCTCTTTTGTGCTTTCACTTAGTGGTGGAGGCAGATTTTTGCATTAGTATCACTCGTCTTGAGGCTTATTTATGTGACTGCTTCTTCCTTCTGGATGATGAAACTTATTTCCAGTGTCTGACGCATAGTTGGCATTCTAACATTTGAATAACTTTAAGTATTCCATTCTGTGTTTCTGCAAGCATAAAATTTCCACAGTGTTTCTTAGAATTAAGTTTCCAAGCACTATTTTCCAGACAGTATCTTGATAATATTCGTTCAGAAAATATGGTTGTAGTAAGTGATTATATGATAAGCTGCCAGAATTTTTTGACAAAATATTCATAGACTTTCTGTAAGTTTATACTTTGTTTCTAATTATTTAAGTTCAGTTAAGATTGAACATATTCAAAGACAAAATTCATTATCCAATTGTCTGTCACCTATAAATATTCTTCTTTTTAAAGAGACAGGGAGGGTCTTCCTTTGTCACTGATGCTGGAGTATGGCATTGTGATCATAGCTCACTGTAACCTTGAATTCCTGGTCTCAAGAGATCTTCCCACCTTAGCCTGCCAAGTAGCTAGGACTGTAGGTGCACACCATCACATCCTACTAATTAAAACTTTTTTAAAGATATATGGAGATACAATCTTGCTGTGTTGCCCAGGCTGGCTTCATGTGATTCTCCTGCCTCGGCCTCCCAAAATATTGGGATTACAGATGTGAGGTACCATGCCTGGCCATGGCATTCTTCATTTTTCATGTCCTCATTTCTCATGATGGTGTTATAATTCTCCTACATAGTTTGCCTTATCCTTTTTTAAATTTTATCTGTAAATCACAAAATCCTCCAAGGTGTTATTCACATGAATTTCTTCTTTCTTGATACCTACTCCTTTAACCTAGCACAGTTCTTCACATACAATATGTGTACCATGAATTTTATTTTTTCCACCGAAAAAATTAAATCTTTTGCTTCTGTTGTTTTGCCATGTTATTTTACATAATATGACATTCAGATTAATGTTCCAAAAAAAAGTCTATTTCAAATAATGTAGCACTTAGTTATATTTTGTCCTGTATCTTTTTTTTCTTCTTCTTTTTAAGAGATGAGATCTCGCTGTATTGCCCAGGCTGGCCTTGAACTCCAGGGCTCAAGCAATACTCCTGCCTTAGCTTCTTGAGTAATTGGGACTACAGGTGCGCGTCACCATATCTGGTTCTATATCTTTTTTTTTGAGTTGGGTCTCATTCTGTTGCCCAGGCTGGAGCGCAATGGCATGCTCATAGCCACTGCAGCCTCAACCTGCTAGGCTAAAGTGACCCTTCTGCCTCAGCCTTCTAACCACAGGAATGCACCACCACACCTGGCTAATTTGTTTGATTCATTGTAGAGACAAGGTCTTGCCATGTTGCCCAGGCTGGTCTCGAATCCCTGGCCTCAGGCATTCCTCTTGCCTCTGCCTCCCAAAATGCTGAGATTATAGGCATGAACCACTGTGCCTGACCCAGGATGGTCTTGAGCTTCTGGGCTCAAGCAGTCCTCCTGCCTTGGCCTCCCAAAGTGCTGGGACTATAGGGGCATACCACCATTCCTGGCTAATATTTTATTTTTATTTTTTGTAAAGACAAGGTCTCACCATGTTGCCCAGGCTGGTCTCAAACTCCTGGACTCAAGCCATTCTCTTGCCTTGGCTTTCCAAAGTGGTGAGATTATCGTTCTGTATCATTTTTTTAATGTATGTGCTTCTTAATTCCACAAGAAGATCAAGTGCATTGATAGCAATACTTGTTCTTTTTTATATCTCATGTTACCTAGCTTTGTGGCAATTATAAAGCAGATACTAGCCGGGCTCGGTGGCTCAGCCTGTAATCCCGCGCCTTTGGGAGGCTGAGGTGAGTGGATTGCCTGAGCCCGCGGATTCGAGACCCACCTGGGCAGCGAGACCTCATCTCTACAATAAATCAAAAAATCAGCCGGGCGTGGTAGTGCATGCCTGTAATTCCAGCTACTTGGAAGGCTGAGGTGGAAGGATTGCCGGAGCCCAGCAGGCGAGGCTGCGGTGGCCGGGAGCGGCCACTGCACTCCAGTCTGGGTGACAGAGTGAGACTCCAACTTAAAAAAATAAAAAATAAAAAATAAAGCAGATACTAAGTATTAGTTTGTAGCTCACATTCTGTTGTTAAAGAAGCTTAGAATACTCCTGGTAGTTTTAGGAACAAGAGTATGAATTTTGTTTTTTTTAAGTATAAGAGTAGTGATCGTTCTCATAAAATGTAGGAACTTGAGAGGTTTAGATATATTTTTGATGCTGATGTTCAATATTTGAACTTGCTGGATACTGCACAGTTCATCTGGATGATCTTTTTGCCTTTTAGATATGATTTCACAATACACCAGGAACCTCTATCCTGACTGTACACTTGTTGAATGTTTTAACTGTGATGTTTTCCCAGAGGCTTTTATTACACTTCGTCCTGAATGACTACGTGTAATTAGGAAACCTATGGAATGGCTATGTGGTAGCCCACTGCAGTGTGTTCTCTTCATTTCTTCCTAGTGGTAGACCCACAAGTTTTGCAGACTTGTAGGATCAACCATTGTCTTTTTTACTCCACAGACTATTGACAGGAGCTTTCTGATTTTCTTTCTAAGTTGGTCTGCTAATAATGTTTGTCTGTGTTAAAAAGAATTGTATTACTGTTGAAGAACAAGGTGTAGAATGGAAGATCTGCCATTGAATTCTGACTACTGTTTGAAAGTAGTAAATTGTTATATTTTTGTTAACTGATGTTCTTTGTTCCTTTCACATAGGTGGTGTATGATGGACTTTTTGGTACAAATACAAATTCAAAGTTAAGAACGTTATCCCTGCAATTTGTGCATCATATTTGTATAACGTAAGTTTTTTTTTTTTTTTAAACTATTTTAACTGTAAAGTTATCAAGCTGCTGGAATGATTGAATGATTCAAGTATATCTTTTTTGCCCATTTTATCTAGAAAGAAAGCATATTTGCTCATCTTAAGATCATTTCAGATTTTAATAGATGATTTAACTTATTTCAGTTATGTCTCTAGTTATTTTAAGCAGTCATCTGAAAAGTAATTATGAGATTCTTATCTTGCTTTGTGTATGTGTTGTTTTTTAAAGCTGTCCAGAAATCAAGATTAAGCCATTAGGTCCAATGCTTTTGAATGGCCTCACCAAGCTTATTAATGAATATAAAGAAGTAAGTGACTTGTCTCTTACATTTTGTCACCATTTTGTGTTTAAAGTATTTTCTGTAATAACTATTTCTGGTCTACCTGTTGATGTAGTTAAAGTTTGCTCTTTCATTGTTTCTTAAAATTTTTGCTTGAAGTGGTACCAATTTCAGAAATGACTGCCTTTTTTTTTTTTTAATAAGTGTTAAAAACTGATTTGAGTCATGTTATCACTTCTTTAAGTGGCATTTTTTTCAAGTCAGTGTATTTTATGCTACTTCTAGACACTGCAAAAATAGAATTAAAGAAATTAGTTACAATTTATTTTATGATTATTTTCATATGGAACTATTTGAATTTGGCTTGTATTGAGAAATAGTGCTAATTCTTAGGAACTGAGATTTTATTAGTTTGAAATTTTGTCAAAACATGCATTCAGTAAATTTTTGATTCCTTAAGCTAAGTGGGATGAGAATTCCTGGGTTATATATTTTTGAATCCTCGATCTTCCCCTGCTGTATTTCTCTCATCATCTCCAGTATTTCAGGAGAACTTGCTAAAAAAGGTAAGGTTTGGAAAACTCTAGTTAGCATTATTTTCCTCAGGCTTAGCTAAACATGAATGCATGTTTGCAATAATATAGTGAGATAAAGATCTTACCATTTGAAATTAGAATTGAGTTTGAATTTTTGGATTATTGTGAAGATTAAATGAGTTAATCCCCATAATTTGCTCAGCACACTCACGCCACATTTGTAGATACTATCGATGAAAAGCTGTTTATTTGTTGTGCTGCTGTGCTTTGGGGGGTAGGCAAGCCTGATTCTATTAGTTTCTTTCTCCTATTGAATAATGCTTGGTTGGTTAGGGTCTAGGGAACCGTTTAGGTTATTTTATGGCATAACTAGTCAGATTCTTTGGAATCATTAGCAGAAATAAAAATGCCTTGCTCTTTTGGGGGAAGAAACTGTATATTTAAAAATGGGTTAGAGAGGTCCAGCAAACCATAGGCATCTAATCCTCTACTTCCAGATGACACCTGCATATCTTCCCAACAGATGATCCAGAAGAATAGCTATTTAGGTGTGAAAGGGTGAATCCTACATTAAATGTACACACTTCGATTGGCAGAAGTTTGTTACTGTTTCTGACTAGTCATTCAGATTATTGATTTTCATAAAGCCATTTAAAATTCTGTTTGTATATTGAGGAGGGAACCTCACTAAGTCACTTGATGACTGTGACCCCCTTAATTTTTTTAGGGTAGAAGATATGAGAGGAAGCTGTTTATTAAAGTGCAGAGTTCTAGAAAATCACTTTAAAACTTATTGCAATTTTGGTGAGAGAGAGAGAATCCTAGTTTTTTTGGATCAGTGATGAATCTTCTAATGATTAATGTTTTCCTAGTGTGTTGAAGATTAATATTGGTGTTTGTAGGTTGCACATGTTGAAAATATCTTGAACTCAGCTTCAGTTAAGAGAAACCTTTCATACATGACCACTGCGTTTTCCTTTTGGAACCAGTTGGGGTTGCAAGGTTTTGTTTTGTTTTTCCTTTTAACAGTGTGATGGATTCTGAGTTTGGAAATTTGATGTTTGTTCTTCATATGCTAATATCATGTAGTTAGAGTGAGACCAAGACTTAAGAAGGAGAAAAATAATGCATGTTACTGCAGCGAAAAGGTTTTGCTGTTTACTGTATTTTTTGTTTTGTCTGTTTTTTGTTCTTTCTTTTTTCTTTCTTCTTCTTTTTTTCTTTTTTTTTTTTTTAATTTCAAGGACCCTAAACTACTGTCAATGGCATATTCAGCTGTTGGAAAACTCTCCAGGTGAGTAAACTCTTTCTCAGTGAGAGATGTCCTGTTGGTAAACTTAAAAAATTATGTGGCATTTAATAATGGTGGAGAATAAATTTGTTGTGGTTTTGAAAGGAAGTTTATTTAATAGCCATAAGTTGCTTAGAAATGTCTTCTCTGTAGAAGGGAAAAAAATGAGATACTTTATATTTGAAGATATGTTACCATATTAAATGGAGTCTTGAAATGAGATTTTTGAACTGAATTATGTCATAATGGGTTATATCTTTTTTGTACCCTAGAGATATTTGATCAGCCTTAAGTGTTGCTGTTGCTACTTACTGCTAGTCTTTATTAATCCCAATCAAGTCTTTCTACTGATCCTCTTTTCTGATAGTGTTTATGATTCCGAGTGGCCTGTTTCCAAAGACAGATTTTTTTTCTTCTGCTCAGTGTGGCTTCCTCATTCTAGTTCCTTCTGGTTTCATCTTCCTTCACTGTATTTCAAAGCAGGGAGATAGAGATAAAGTGTCCTCAGTGGCACCATGTGCTGCTTCTACCCCCAGTGCAGGTTTTGTATTGACCTGTCTAGACTAGGACTTCTCTGCTGTATAGAGGAAGGAGCTTTGGGATTTGGGAGAAGGTCATCCCTGATCAACTGATACAGTGCAGAGTTGTCAGCAAACCTTGTCCCTGTCTGTTGGCATGAAGTAGCTAAGCATTTTATCATGATAGCCTTTAGTTAAAGTCACATCTTATTTATTTTCTCCATGTTAAAATCAGAAATGTTAACTGAATGCATGGAATCTTATAGAAGGAATATCTGGAAAATAAGTATATTAATCAAGGATTACTTGGATTAGACAGTTAAAGAATTAAATATTTACTTTGAAAAATATTTGATTCTTAGGGGAAATAATCTAATGATGCTGAAATTGTGTTCAGAGATGAATATTGCCAGTTCTGGAAAATTTGTGTTTAGTTTTACTTTTCGTCCTTTTTCATCTCATGGAAATTTATAATAGTAACATAATCTTACATTTTCTTGCAGTCGAATGCCCCATTTATTCACTAAGGATATAGCTCTTGTGCAGCAGCTTTTTGAAGCCCTATGTAAGGTAGGGAGACAGCTGGAAAATGTATGCTTTCTGTTTGAATGCTTCTCTGGAAACTCAACAGGAAGAGAAACATTTTTATTATCTTTATAGGAAGAGCCTGAGACTCGACTTGCTATTCAAGAAGCATTATCTATGATGGTTGGAGCTTATAGTACTTTGGAAGGAGCACAGCGAACTCTCATGGAAGCACTTGTGGCTTCATACTTAATAAAGGTAGACCTGTGAGAACTACAATGCTTGGTTGTATACACATTTTACATTTTTAAGAGCAAAATTTGAACTGACTTTCTCCTTAACTATTTTGATAATTAAGAGGAATATTTGCTTTCATTTGGACTTTGATTTATGATTTGCAGTAAGTCTCCTACCTAGGAATGAGTTCTGTTCTGAGAGCGTGTTCATAAGTCAATTCATTTGTAAGTCCAGCAAAGTTAGCTTAGGTACCCAACTAACACAATCGACTATCTAGTACTGTATTATAATAGGTTTTATAATACTTTTCACACAAATAATACATTAAAAAAATAAAACAACCACTTATAGAGGATGCACGTGTGTAACAATATATGCCAGACATGTAAAGTAACTTACATCACTGGATATATGAATGCATGTTCGCATCTTTGAAAGTTCACAACTTGAAAGCTCATATGTAGATTTTAATTCTTCATGATGGAAATTTGATTTTAGGGTAGAAGGAGTGGTAGTATTTATAGTGATGGTTGTGTTTAAAGCTATCCATGTGGGAAAACTATTCTTAATACTGTATCCTTCAAGTTGAAACTGTTTTTTTTTTTAACTGGAAGCTGAGCACTACAAGCCATTGTGGGTAGATTACTATAGGTAACATTGTAAGAGAAAAGCAAAAGGAATGAAGGACAAATTTCGTATGTCAAAATAAGTCTATAGGAAGTGAGCCAATACTGTCATATGTGCTCTTCTTCCTCTAGTCATCTTTATTTGGTTTTCGTGACAGTTTGTAAGAGAATTTTGAATATCTATAGATATATGTAATATATATAATATATACAATATATGTTTGCTTTAGTCAGTTGTCTTTTATTTCTAGGAGTAGAAGGAGAGGGAGATTGGAAGAGGGAATGATGATAAAAGATACTGGTGAGGTTAATATATTGCATCCTAGTGGAATTAGGCTGACATGATTTAGTACATTTATTTTGAAGAAATTTTAAATGTTCAAAAAGGCATCTGGTTTCTGTTAAATATGACAAGGTTATATTGTGCTATTATAAGCATTCAGAAAACTCATTATATAGAGAGTCATTGGCAAGTGCTCCTAGTGTCCAGTGTGCAGTTCATGGTCATATGTTATGAACCAACATACTTGGACCTATTTGGAAGTAGAAGTTCATTAGAATAGAAACTTGAATCTTTCCCTAGGTAAACTTACATGAAAGTATGATGCTTGTATATATGCTTATAGATACTGGTTCTACAGTATCAGATTAAATCATGTTGGTAACTGTATACCAAGTCATGGCTAATTTCTTTTTATAGATTACATTTAAAACAACCAAACTCTAGGCTAATCATATCATTTAAAGTAGTCCTTATTATTGTTGCTCTTTAATATAGCTCATGGACTGCTAAATAGAAAGAATACCAGAATGAATGCAACAGTAAATATTTTGTAATGTTTTTCTTATTTCACTTACGTTACATTTGTGGCTGGATGAATGTCCTAGCAGGGGAAGGTAAATGAGAATAAGGCATCAGGATTAGCAGATTCTAAAACTGCTTTTCTGGTTGAATTTTGTATTCATAGATTATTAATCTAAGTTAATAAGTTAATTGAATATATAATATAGTTGAAACTTTGCTCTGGAGTCAGTTTTAACATTAGAGCTAATCTAGGACATTGGAGATATTTTGCTTCAAAGTTATGGGGATTCCAAGTAAGCTCTGTTTGTGTTCCCTGCAAAATATGTGAATTTTACTCATGTGACTGACAATTTGAGAATTTGGGAGGCAGAAATGGTAACCAGAAACTGTCATAGTACCCCGATCCCAAGGTTTGGGCTGAGAATGTACATGTACACAGAGATTCTCTAGTTACAGTCTTTGTGGGTCTTTCTGCTTTACTTCTTAAATCATAAAGGTACTCTCTAAGTAATGTCACTGTCCAAAAGACTTTGAAACAACATAATTAAGATCTTGAACAAATGATTTGTCTTGATTTGGCTGATTTAAACATGAATTATTTGAAATTTCAACTTAAAATTTGTAATTATTTACAATTAGGATAACTTACCTTGACTAGGTGAGTGGTTGATAATTGATTTTTTTTGGTGTGGGGGGGGTCTGTGGTTCTGTGTGTGTTTATGTATCAAATAGCCTGAAGTTCAAGTTCGACAAGTGGCTGTGAAATTTGCCAGCACGGTGTTTCCCTCAGATCATATACCTTCCAGATACTTGCTTCTACTAGCTGCAGGAGATCCGTAAGTTCCAAAAGGTGTTAATTTGAATTTGGATTTTAAATTTTTGTAAAAATTACTAAAATTTGTGTTGTTTGCAATGTTGATGTATGAAATTTAGAAGCAATTGATTAAATAAAGTATGACCCCTGATATAATATAGACCTGTAGCCATATACCTATATATTTATATAATAATATATTGTATGTATATCTACGTCTATATAATGTTTATTGGTTACATGTGTTGCATGTAAGTATTATATATAGTTGATATAGAAAATGCTTATAAATGGTCTAGTGTAAATAAATTAAATTATATGCTTGTATGTAATATAATTACCTCTCTAAAAATAAGCCCTAATGTGAGAAGAAAAAAAGACTAATGTTGATGGTTTGACATTACATATTTTAATATTTCATTAAATGATGAACCATCAACTTATATCTAATATACTAAGATTTTAAAATAAGGTACATATAGTTTTATATTATTTCTTTGAATTGTATTACTGCATTTTCAAGAATATATGATGCAATTTAAAAAATATTTAAATGGTTCTAAAATTGGGATATGCCTTTAAAAGTCATGTACATATAATGAGGTGTATGTATGCATATTAAAACAATTTTTATCAAATCAGTTATCTTTTAGCCAATGACATCTTAAAATCCATGGAGCATTCTAATATATTTTATAATATTAAACCATTACTGCCTTTAATCCTTAGAATTTTTGCGTCCTTTCCATGAGATTCTCATTATATATTTTTCTTTTTTGTATTAGGGATAACCTTACTTTGGAAGGTGAAAAGCCTCATTCATACTTAGGAATGGTTTAAATAAAATTATATATCTTTTGATGATTTGAATACCCTTGCCCATAAATTTTTATGGTCTATTTTTAGAAAATGGGTAACTTCTTGATGACTGTTTTAGTATTTTAATTGGCCCAACTGTATGCCCCTCATGCCATTTATAGTTTTCCTATAAGTCATATATATTTTACTGTGATTTATTTGGTTGTTATTTTAATTGGATGTCATAGGTTATTGCCAGGCCCTGACTTCTGTTTTCTAATCTTGGCTTTTTCTTTTCATATAATTCATTTAGATTTGGTTAAAGTGGCTTTGGTTTGTTAATCTTGACTTTGGTGCAATGCTGTGTTTCATTTTTTTGTGTTGGTTTTCCAACTACAGACTAGTTGTACCAGGGCCTGGTGGCCAAGATGGCAGTTCATGTTAAAGCCAGGATTTAAGTCCAGGGAGTTGGACTTCCAACAGAGCTCTTAATCACTGTGTCTTGTCTCTACATGTTCAAAATTATTTTTGTTAAAAAAAATTTAAAACCAAAGCATAACTAGCTGAAGTGTTTCTTCTTTAGTTAAAACTGTTTAGGTCAAATGAAAATCCTCTGGCAACTTGAGGCTTTATTAATTTAAGTAGTTATTTTTTCCAGCTCTTTGTTGTTTAGAAAATAAGATACAAATTAGAGGCAATTAAGAACTTAAAAGGCCCTTTATATGGTATCTAAATAAGATTATTGCTGAGGTCAGTCTCTAGGTGTTCTGAAATTAGCTGGGTTTACCGTTTTTTTTTTTTTTGGAGAAAGCAGGGTTTATTGAGAGGACAGAAAAGCTCCCACAGTGGGAGAGGACCCAAGGGAGTTGTCTGGGTTTTACATTTTTACATATTAGTGTCACTTATCACTTGCCAATTGTACAGTATTGTAGCTGCACAGTACATAGAGATGTAAAAGTTTAGGTGGAGTGCATAGACCACTGGATAGTCACTGAATTTTAAAGCATATGTTTTATAGTTGTTTATAGTACGTCTCTAACAAAGAGAAGCATACACATAGATATTTTCATAGTAAATTGCAGTATCCTGTCTTGTTTTTTTCTGTGAGTAAAATCCAAAGATGCAAGGCAGATGATTCTCCAGACCTCATGAAATTTCTAAAAAAAAGTAATTTCTTAATGATGTATTTCATTGACTCTGCTTATATAGCCAAGAATATATTTAAGACATTATCTCAGAACTTCAGCTGCTAAATCTTTATCTTATTCTCTAAATGATAATTTTCCAATTGGTGAAATTTATTTTTTATTCTTATTTGTCTCTGAAAGACGAGAAGAAGTTCATGGAGAAGCCCAACGAGTATTAAGGTGTCTTCCAGGTAGAAACAGAAAAGAAAGTGTTTCTGAGCAGATGCCTTCTTTCCCAGAAATGGTATATTATATCCAAGAAAAGGTATGGCATTTTATATCAAATAATTAGTTTGAATTATATAATGGATGATGAAATAAATCTATTTTTTAAGTTACAAATGTAATCACTAAATGTTAAATTAGTAAAGTTCTTAGCAATATTAATATTTATAATAAGAGGGAGGTACAAAATGAGGAGCAAAACATAATTCTCAATGTAATGGAACTGTTTTACTTACAATTTTTTTCCTGCTTGGCAACATTTTGACTGTGTTTAAAATTTTTTTCTTTAGTATGACATGCTTAAAAATACACCTTATTTTTATTTTTAGGGACACTTTTTTTTTTTTTTCGAGTCAGAGTCTCATTCAGTTGCCCAGTCTGGAGTGCAGTGGCACACTCACAGCTACTGTATCCTCGACCCACTGTGATCAGGTGATCCTTCTGCCTCAGCCTTCCAAAGAGCTGAAACTACAGGCATACACTACTGCGCCTGGCTAATTTTTATATTTACTGTAGAGACGAGGTCTCACCAAGTTGCCCATGCAGGTCTTGAACCCTTGGGCTCAGGCATTCTTCTCTCTGCCTCCCAAAGTGCTGGGATTGCAAGCATGAGCCACCATGCCAGCTAGGTGTACTCTTCAGGGTACCGTACATTTAAGAATGCTTCAGGGAGCAGTTCGGGTTTTTCCTATCATGATCATAAGAGAATATCCCCTCTGCTTTTGCAAGTCTCTGCTTTTGCCCAGTGTTTTCTGCTAGTAGATCAGCATATTGACAGTAATGACTCAGCCTTGACTCTGTCTCACTATTTTTTTTGAGTTGGATCTGACTCTGTCACCTAGGCTGGAGTGCAGCAGCATGTCCACGGCTACCTCAGTCTTGTACTGCTGGGTTCAGGTGATCCTTCTGCCTCAACCTTCCAAGCAGCTGGAACTACAGTCATGCACCACCACACCTGGCTAATTTTTGTATTTATTGTAGAGAGGAGGTCTTGCCAAGTTGCCCAGTCTGGTCTCAAACCCATGGACTCAGGCAGACCTCTCACCTCGGCCTCCCAAAGTGCTGGGATTACAGGGTGAGCCACCGTGCCCGGCAGACTCTGCCCCATTTTTAACATCAATATTTTCTTGAACTTGCTGGGGAGTACCTTCCACATTCCAGCCTTTCACATCTACTGGTGGTCCTAGCTTTTTGCTAGGTAGGTAAGGCACCTTAAGGGAGTTGGAGGTCAGTATGGAGGAGTCATGATTCTGTTTTCCGTGGCATAGTCATATCTGTGGTCAGAAGATTCTCTGTGCTTATATTTTTCTCCTACCTCCATTATTATTTTTAAATTATTATTATTTTTTTTTTAGCAATTTGAGGGATACATACAGACCTGGATGGTTTTTGGTGTGTCCCCTATCTGCATTATTTTATTTTATTTTATTTTTGAGTCAGTGTCTCACTCTGCCACCCAGGTTGGAGTACAGTGGCACACCGACGGCCACTGCAGCCTCGACCTGCTGGACTCAGGTGATCCTCTGCTTCAGCCTTCCAAGTAGCTAGAATTACAGGTGTGTGCCACTATGCCCAGCTAATTTTTTGATTTATTGTAGAGATGAGGTCTTGCCAAGTTGCCCGGACTGGTCTCGAGCCATGGGCTCTGGCAATCCTCTTGCCTCTGTGTCCCAAAATGCTGGGATTACAGGCATGAACCACCATGCCCGGTGCCCTATCTGCATTATTAATGAAAATAACGAGCTTTCAGTGGCCTGGGGTGGCATGTCAATAGATGTCTAGAATAGGTTTATTCTTTTTAAATAAGCCAGTATTAACTTGGGGGGGTAAAGGCCAACACACCTGTCATTTAGGGATGTGCATAATTAATAGGAAATGTTTTGATTAGAAATAGAAGGAAGCAAAGCTTGGACATGTGGCTAGAAATACAGTTGTTTTGAGTTGAAGAAGGATGTGTGGATGCCCTCCTCTTTTTTGTTTTTAGTAATTTTTTTGGTGTTTTTTAAACTTAGGCTTCCCATCGAATGAAAACTCCAGTGAAGTACATGACTGGGACCACTGTTCTTCCATTTAACCCAGCAGCCTTTGGAGAGGTAGGATTTTCATATATTTCTTTTTTTTTGGTAAAGGTTATGTAAGATAATGCCACACCCCAAGAGGTGTCCATCATTTTTTGTGTTCTAGGTAAACTCGTATTGTGGTGTCATTGTTCTTTACCAGGTTGTTTATTTTTAAAAAAACCGATATTTGGTATTATTTACATTCATAGTGGACTTTATAAATATATTTATCTCAATGAGATTCTTTTTTGTGAAAGAACTGGTTGCCTATAGTGATATTGTTGGGATTTTGCAGAATGTTAGCTTTGGGTATAAAGCCAACATGTTATTGAGATCTTCAGGGCTATTTAATTTTGAAGGCTGGAGAGGATTAATTTATCACACTCACTAAGGGAAGTTCTGTTTTTTACATCATTGACTTGCACTTATTAAATTACAAAAGGTAATCTTGTTCAGAGTTCTAAAAATACTCACAATGAATTACTGCCTGTTGTATAACTGTCAAGGAAAATGCTTTTGGAACTTTATTAGGCTGGGTTTTTTTTGTTATTGTTTGTTTTTTGAGTTGGAGTCTCACTTAGTTGCTTAGGCTGGAATGCAGTGACAGTCTCACAGCTACCACAGCCTTGACCTGTAGGGGTCAGGCGATCTGTCCACCTTGACTGGAAATATAGCTAAATAGGCGAGAGAGAAGGTCTCGCCAGTTTGCCCAGGCTGGTCTTGAATCTTTGGGCTCAGGCAATCTTCTCACCTCGACCTCCCAAAGTGCTGGGATTACAGATGTGAGCCACCACACCCAGCATTAGCCATTTTATATCAGAGGTTTCTATGGTGTCATATCTATTCTGTAGGTGATTTGAACCCATTTTCTCAAATTCTTGTGTTGGTGGAGATTAACCACAGCTGGAATTCTACAGGAATAGGCCATTTGCCCCAGATTTCTTCCTAGTTATGCACATATGTGTGCGTGTGTATGAATGACTTTACAAAAATAATGATTTTCATTGTAATTTTTAGACTTTAACAGTTGACTTTGTATTTGAATTCCATTAAACTTCATTAAAAAAAACCACTCTTTGAATTTGTAGAGCTTGTTATATAAATTGTGCTCCATTATGATAATTTAGTTAACATATTGAGCCATGTTTTTTGGCTTCCATGAGGATTGGAATAGCTTTATGAAGGAGGGTGGGAGAATCAAAACTGGAAATTGTCACTTTGAAGAGTACCTTCCCACACTTACTTTTTGAGAAGCTTATCTGGTCTTCCTCTCCCTTCTGTTTTTAGATAGTGCTGTACTTACGCATGTGCCTAGCGCACAGCGCGGGGTAGTGCCCACCTCTCAGAGTCTGGCTGATATGCAGGATCACGCACCAGCCATTGGACGCTACATACGGACATTAATGTCAGGTGGCCAGCCAACATCATCTTCTAACAAGAGTGGAGAAACTAACCCTGTGCAGATCTACATTGGCCTGCTTCAGCAGCTATTAGCAGGTGTTGGAGGTAGGAAGTCGTGATGCTAAAACACTTAAGCAAAAATCTAATTTTAAACTTGTCTAAAATTTTTTGGTTTTGAGTCAGAGTCTCACTCTGTTCCCCAGGCTGTAGTGCAGTGGCATGCTCACAGCTATCACCACCTCTACCTGCTGGACTCAGACGATCTTTCTGCCTCAGTTTTCCAAGTAGCTGGAACTACAGGCGCGTGCCACCATGCCTGGCTAATTTTTGATTTACTGTGTGATGCGGTCTCGCCAAATTGCCCATGCTGGTCTTGAACCCCTGGGCTTAGGCAGTCTTACCTTGGCCTCCCAAAGTGCTGGGATTACAGGTGTGAGCCGCTTCGCCTAGCCTAAACTTGACTAAAAATTTATAACAAAATTATTCTTTCTTCACTTCTGTAACTGAATATTCGCTTTTGTTTCTTTTTTAAACATATCTGATTCATTTTTTGATACACTGGTTCTCTTTTCAGAAAGAAACACTAACAGTAGTTAATACATTTTTACTTTGGAAGTGGGTGTGAAGAACAGGCTATCCCTTTTTATAAATAACTAACCTGTAGATTTGCTGTATTGAATTTCATACTATATTTAGATTGGGTACTTTTTTTTGTGGAACTGAAGGCATGCAGTCTAAAACAATAGCCTTATACTTTAAAGGAATTAAGTGATCCATCCCTGTATGTTTGTCGTTTTTCTTGAAACTTAAAATGGTTTTGAATTCTTATTTAGGTTTGCCAGTCATGTACTGTCTGTTGGAAGCTGTGTCAGTGTATCCAGAAAAACTGGCCACCAAATTTGTAGACAAAACAGAGTGGATAAAGGTATGTTCTATGCATGTATATTTTTCTTTGAGTCTATATATTTTAAACTTTAACCTCATAATTTATTTTTCCTACAGTGTTCCTGTGACCTTCAGGTCATTTTGAAAACTCCATCTTTGAACACGTACTGGGAAGCATGTAGATCAGTATATCTCATTAGCCATTTGTATTTTTTTTCTCATGGATAGTGATATATTGAACATTATAATATTTTATTATAGAATGGGAGATGAATTGAGAGTTATTTGAGTAAAAAATAATTCCTTTTTTGTTTTAAACTTTTTTTAAAAGGCAATAATAGATTTGTACAGTTTAAATAAAAAGTATGTTAAACTCCTTTCCATACTACCTCCTACCTATCCAAATGCCCCCAACTTTTTACTCTTTCCTCTCTCACCCTTTACAAATGTGAAAATTTTAGTGATCACATTATTTTATTGGAGCATAGTGATACTTGTTTGTTATATGTTGTCTATGGTTGCTTTTACACTGGCAAAATAGTGTAGTTGTAACAAACCAAATGGCCCACAAAACCTATTTGGCCCTTTACAGAAAAGTTTGCTGACCTCTGTTTTATATCATCTGTGTTAATTTTACCTGTTTTGTACTTGTGTATCTTTGATGAAAATGCATCTGAGATTTTGGTATGTAATTCAGCTTTCATTTTTTTTGAAATAATAGCTTGTATTTTTTTTTCTCATGGATATTGATAGATTGAACATTATAATATATAATCATTTATTCTTTTAATTTTATTTATTTATTTTTTTGAGTTGGAGTCTCACTCTGTCACCCAGACTGGAGTGCAATGGCCGCTCCTGGCCACCGCAGCCTCGACCTACTGGGCTCCGGCGATCCTTCCGCCTCAGCCTTCCAAGTAGCTGGAACTACAGGCGCGCGCTACCACGCCTGGCAAATTTTTGATTTGTTGTGGAGATGAGGTCTCGCCAAGTTGCCCAGGCGGGTCTCAAACCCGCGGGCTCAGGCAATCCACTCACCTCGGCCTCCCAAAGTGCTGGGATTACAGGCTGAGCCACTGAGCCCGGCCATATTCTTTTAATTTTAAATGTTAGATGTTGTCCACAGGAAAAATGGTTATATATCATGTATATATTTATGTTTCTGCACTGCTCAGAGTCTGATGAATAGCAGTAAAGAAGAAATGCGTGAACTAGCTGCATTGTTTTATTCTGTGGTGGTATCAACAGTGTCGGGAAATGAGTTGAAGTCAATGATAGAACAGCTTATAAAGACTACAAAAGACAATCACGTATGTTATTAGTTTTGTCTTCATTATTTTTTGTGGGAGATAGCGTTTTATGAAAGGATGCAACCTGTTTTTAGTTTTTATGTTCTCATTTGTAAAAATGAACTTACAAATTCCTTGCTTTTATGATTTGAAAGAATATACTTAAACATTGATTCAGTGAGTTCATTGAACAGATATGAGTATTTGATAAACACTGTTTTAGGTGCTAATATTACAGTGGTGAGTAAATACGTGAGAAACTCTAGTGCTGCATGGTGGTCAAGAGCCTACAGCCATAGAACCTACAGCTATATCACCTGGAGCACGCCTGATCTCTTCTGATCTTGGAAGCTAAGCAGGGTAGAGCCTGCTTCATATTGAAGAGAGTTTTGTTAGCTCCTTTCCCATCTACTGCTGCTTATCATTGCACCTATGAAAACCTTTGTTTTGAAATAGTTTATTGGCTATGTTGTGTTTGGAAGTTTTAGTAATTGGAAATAGGATCTGTTCATGTATTTTGTTGGTAATAGGGAGATATTGTACTTGAAAATTATGATATTGTTGTTATGTAAGTGCTGTTGTAAGCTAGAAGAAAACATGGATGCTGTAGCAGCTTCACCCAGGGTTAGAGTGGGTGTGGGATTAGAGAATATGCATCTTGAAGTGAATCAAGACTTGGCTTAACTTCTCAAAATTCTCTGTTGGAAACTCAAGTTTCTCTTGTTCCCTTAGCTTGATTCATTAGTATCCAGTAGAACCTCAAACAATCACTTAATTCTTTTGCCTTGTGTTGTATTAGAGAGATAGTCTAATAAACACATAGCGATTTCAATGTACTATTGCACGTATAAGAGAGAACCAGACGTATGCTATTGTTTTGTTAAATTCAGAGCCCAGAGATACAGCATGGATCCTTGCTTGCACTGGGATTTACAGTGGGAAGATATTTGGCCAAAAAGCAAACAAGAATGGCAGAGCAACAAGACCTGGAAGGAAATGTCGATTTCCTCCCTGAACAAGAGGAACTAATTCGGAGTGCCACAGAAACAATAGGTAATTAATGTCTTTATGTTGACGCAGATGTTGCAGTTGCGGCGGAGCTTCTCTCTGTCACTAAGACTATAGTGCCGTGGTACAATCACAGCTCACTGCAGGCTTGACCTCCTGGGCTCAGGTGATCCTTCTGCCTTAGCCTCTCAAGTAGCTGGACTATAGCAAGTACCACCATGTTTGTCTAATTTTTTGGTATTTTGTAGAGATGAGGTCTCTCTTTGTTGCCCATGTTAGTCTCAAACTCCTGTCCTCAAGGGATCTTTCTGCCTTGGTTTCCCAGAGTGCTGGGATTATAGGTATGAGCTACTGTACCCGGCCTCAATTTTTGAATTGTGCTATTTATTTATTTTTGAGTCATGGTCTCCTTACTGTATTGCCCAGGCTGAAGTGCAGTGGCACAATCATGACTTACAGCAGCCTCAACCTTATGGGCTCAGGCGATCTTTCCCCTTCAGCCCCCTGAGTTGCTGAGACCACAGGCATGCACCACCACACCTGGGGGGAACTTTAAAATTTTTTTATAGAGACAGGGTCTTGCTACGTTGCCTAGGCTGGTTTCAAACACCTAGGTTCAGGCAGTCACCCTGCTTTGGCCTCCCAAAGTGCTTGGATTACAGGCATGAACTTCCACACCTGGCCTGAATTGTAACTTTTTTTTTTAAAGCAGGATTTATTAAGGGGACAGAAAAGCTCCCGCAGTGGGAGGGGACCTGAATTGTAACTTTTAATGTGGCATTTCAATTTCTTTTTTTCTTCTTTTCTTACCCTATGATCATTTGACAGAGGAGCACTTCCATATCTTTTTACAGTATTGTACTTTAAAGGCACAAGCTTTTTCACAAAAACTTACTGATGCTAAGTAAATTATATATTTTTAATGATAATGAGAGTACTCTATTTTTCTACATATTTTCATATTACAGACATGATTCTGTTTTAGAAAAAAAATTATACATTCAGAAAGAACACCTCTCTATGTCCTGTTGCCTTGTTGTTTTCTGCTGAATAAATGTTAATAAATTGTCAACTAGGAGATATTGTAGACTTTGATTTTATTTTGCTCACTTAAAAAAAAATCTTGAGTACATTACTGGTTGCTTTAGGACACAGTGATAATAGTTTGTTTTTCTCTTTTTGTCTAAATATGCTTACAGGCTCGTTTTTGGACAGTACATCACCCCTTCTGGCAATTGCTGCCTGTACAGCCCTGGGTGAGATTGGCAGGAATGGTCCACTCCCAATCCCCAGTGAGGGATCTGGCTTTACCAAATTGCATCTTGTAGAAAGTTTACTAAATAGAATACCTTCCAGTAAAGAAACAAATAAGGCAAGTCTTTTTATTTTTTTCCTTCCCTTTTGGAATTCTGTCTTCCTGTTCATAAATGAGCAAGATGAAATTGTAATGTGGCTAGATGGCTTTGCAGCTGAATGAAGGATTTAATGTAAAAAAGAATGATAAAGGAAAAAATCTAAATGTTTACTTAGGGATTATCCATGTACAACCTTAGTGTGTGCATCTTTTTTCTTTAAAAGAAATTTTATTTATATATTTGAGTTGGAGTCTCATTCTGTTGCCCAGGCTGGAGTACAGTGGCATGATCATGGTCACCACAGCCTTGACCTGCTGGGCTCAGGCGATCATTGCCCTCAGCCTTCCAAGTAGCTGGAACTACAGGTGCGTGCCACCACACTCAGCTGATTTTTCAACTTTTTGACTTAGTGTAGAGATGAGGCGTGACCATGCTGCCCACGCTTCTTGTAAACCCCTATACTCAGGCGATCCTCTCGTCTCCACCTCCTGAAGGGCTGGGATTATAGGCGTGAAACACTGGGCCTGGCTTTGTGTGCATCTTTTGACCCATCAATTCCAATTTAGGCCTTTACCTATTAAGATTTGAGTGAAGGGCAGCCCCCTTGGGTCCCTTCCCACTGTGAGAGCTTTTACGTCTTCCCAATAAATTCTGCTTTCTCAAAAAAAAAAAAAGAAGGATTTGAGTGAAATATTAAATTTATCAAGGCATCTTTTGTCTTGCCAAAGGTGGATAATAAAATGAATTATAAAAGTCTTATGATTTTTATAATTTTAGATAAAATCGAAATGCTAACCTTCTTCTAAAGCCAGTTTGGTTTTAAAGAAGTCTGGGCATTAGTAAGAAGTGTGAATAAATTGAGGGAAAGGATAGTTAGAGTTTTTTAGTTTTAGGTAAGTATTTTCTAGACTTCAAAACCTTCTTTGTGATCAAAGCACATCATAGTTGGGTTATGATTTAGTGAGCAGAAGTAGTCTACTACAAGTTTAATAGATATAATCTTATTCTTAGTCTAACTACCATTTAAAACTTGCTGGGAAGATCACACAGTATTGTTTTTATTAGCTATTATTAACTAATCAATGCCAATAATTGGCAAGCATTTGTAATGTGCTAGGGAGTATGCTAAGCACTTTCCATGTATGAATTAATTCCAAAAAAGTCTAGTGAAGTAGGCACATTTGTCGTTTCTGTATAAGATAACATGAGAAAACAGTCCTAGAGAGGCAAAGAAACTTGCTTAAGGTCATATACCTGTACAACCCACTGAAATGATTGAGATGTGGTTTGGTCTTAGGCCCTCTAGACCCAGAATCCACATTTTTAATCATTATAGTTTGAAAGATAATTAACCTAAAGACTTTCTTCTTTTTTCTTTTATATGGATCCTTAATAGACTCAGGTTTATATGTCTGTCTCTCTCTCTTTCTCTCTGTCTCTCTCTCTCTCTTTGAGTCAGGATCTCACTCTGTCACCCAGGCTGGAGTACAGTGGCATAATCATGGCTCACTGCAGCCTTGACCTTCTGGCAGGCAATCCTCCCACATCAACTTTCCAAGTAGCTGGGATTACAGGCACATGCTAATTTTTTTTTTGTGTGTGGAGGTGAGGTCTCGCTGTGTTGCCTTGGGCTTGAGCAATCCTCCCACCTTGACCTCCCAAAGTGCTGGGATTACATATGTGAGCCACCATACCTGGCCAGGTTTATGTGTTTCTATCTTTAATGTCTTATAGGCAAGCTACTGTAAAATTGAACAGCTTTTATAAAAACATACGCATTGGTGTGTGAGTTAGGCAGGCTGCCCTTTCTTTCATTTCATTTTGGGAAAACTCTTTTGGGGTAAAGCTGTTATATACTTTGTTTAAAATAAAAAAAACTTCTGTGTTCTTCCAGATGAAAGAACGAGCAATTCAAACACTGGGATATTTTCCAGTCGGGGATGGAGATTTTCCTCACCAGAAACTCCTCTTGCAAGGTCTGATGGATTCTGTGGAGGTATTTATATTGCTACCTGATTGTTAGTTATTCAAACAAGAGGCATTTTTTAGGTGCAGTTTTGCATACTGTGAGATTTTTAATTAAATATTTATGTATTTATTCACCAAATATTTAATTCTGAGTGCTGGTTTTGGGTTCTTCACTGTGCTAGGCATAGCATTGTCTAAATCACCTATGAGGGAAAGATCTTTTCTCATAATCTTTGAGCAAAACATAGTACAGTGTGGGTAAAGGGGAAACATACCCAGTCAGTCAGATGTGGGGAGTGGGTGCTGGTTATCTTGTTGTATTGATCTTGATGATTTAGCTTCTGTCCTCTAGATGCCCAGTCGAGTAGAGTAGACCTACAAGTAGACAAATGCTAAATGTGTGATAAGTGTCTCAGTTTGGCTTGATCTGGCCCCTGCTTACGTTGATTCTCAACATTCTCTCACATTTTTGTATGTCTGCTTTTTTGGCCTTCTTTGCTTTGAATATTTGAAATCCCCCTACTGCCTTCCTTCTCAGATTGTTTCAGTCTTCTTTGAAAAGCCTTCCCTGATCCGTCAAACTAGGGTAGATTCTTTGGTTATTTGATTCTTTTTCTTCACAGTATTTATCATAGATTCGAATTGCCCACTAAACTGAAGGCAGAGTCTGCTTTGCTGACCTTTATAAAACAAATTCCTAGCAGTGTGATTGGTAATGGTAGGACCTCAGTGAATATTGGTAGAATAAATGACTGAATGAAGAGACATTAGCGTATAAGGCAGTGGAATCACAAAGAAAGGTATAATTCTGTCAGAGAAGAGTTGATACAGGTCTTTTGGAAGGGGAGATTGCTGCTGGGTCTTGAAGGGTGGGAGGGAGGAAAGAGAATTGAGGCCAAGGACTAGACAGCTCAGTGAGAGAGCCAGTGTTAGAATTCAGGCTTCTAGATTCTGAATTCAGAATTTTTAAGTGAACTTTTTTTTTTTTTTTTTTTTGAGTTGGAGTCTCACTGTCTCCCAGACTGGAGTGCAGTGGCATGCTCCCGGCCACCGCAGCCTCGACCTGCTGGGCTCCGGCAATCCTTCCGCCTCAGCCTTCCAAGTAGCTGGAACTACAGGCGCGTGCTACCATGCCCGGCTAATTTTTTGATTTATTGTAGAGATGAGGTCTCGCCAAGTTGCCCAGGCGAGTCTCAAACCCGTGGGTTCAGGGAATCCACTCATCTCAGCCTCCCAAAGCACAGGATTACAGGCTGAGCCACCGAGTCCGACTCTTAAAGTGAACTTTTTTAGACAACGAATTATACTTATATCTGGTTCTCTTGGGATATCACTAACATTGTAACCCTGTGGGGAGAAACTTATTATGTCTACTCTTTCCTCTTTTTTCTTCTTTAAATCCACAAGAAAGGTGGGTATTTTTCCTAGATTTTTTTTTCTTTTTAAGGGAAGTCTTGGCTGAATTCTTAACTTGCTTTTGATGTTATTATTTTAAGAGTTTAGAAATGCAGAAATCCATGAAAAGCTAGAAATGTGGAGTAAGTAAATAAGAATAAATGAAAAACATGAATTATATTTTTATTGATACCTAATAGTTGTACATATTTAAGGAATGCATGTGATATTTCTTTTCTTTTCTTTTGTCAATTTCACTTTGTTGTCCAGACTGGAGTGCAGTGATATGACCACAACTCAACTACAGCTTTGACTTCCGGAGCTCAGGAGATCCTCCTCCCTCAATCTCCTGAGTAGCTGGGACTATAGGCACTCGCCACCATGCCTAGCTAATTTTTAAATTTTTTGTAGAGATAAGCTCTTGCTATGTTGCCTAGGCTGGTCTCAAACTCCTGGGCTCAAATGATCCTCCTGCCTTGGCCTCCCAAAGTGTTGGGATTACAGGCATGAGCCGCAGTACCTGGCCCATGTGATAGTTCATTACAAGCATACAGTGTATAATGGTCAAATCAAGGTAATTGGGATGTCCCTCACCTCAAGCATTTATCATTTTTTTGTGTTGGTAGCATTCCAGATCTTCTAACTATTGAAATATGCAATAAATTCTAGTTGCTGCCAAACACTTGAACTTATTTCTTCTAACTGTATTTTTGTATCCATTAGAAAACCTCTTTTTCCTACCTCTTCTGCTACATTTCCCAGTCTCTGGTAACCACCATTGTATTTAATATCCTCATGATATCAATTTTTTTAGCTCCTACATATGAGTGAGAATGTGTGATATTTGTCTTTCTGTGCCTGGCTTATTTCACTTAACATGATGTCCTCCAGTTCCATCCATGTTGCTGCAAGCAGCAGGATTTCATTCTTTTTTTAGGGCTGAATAATATTTTATTGTGTATATATACCACATTTTTAATCCATTTATCTGTTGATGGGCATTTCGACTGATGTCATGTCTTAAGCTATTCTCAATAGTGTTGCAATAAACATGAGTGCAGCTATCTCTTCAGTGTGCTGATTTCTTTTCTTTTGAATATATACTCAGCACTGGGATTGCTGGATCATATGTTAGTTCTATTTTTAGATTTATTTCTTTCTCTTTTTTGTTTTGTTTTGTTTTTAGAGATAGGGTCTTGCTTTGTTGCCCAGGCTGGAGTGTAGTGGCACATTCATAGGTTGCTACAGCCTCAAACTTCTGGTCTCCTCCTACCTCAGCCTCCCAAGAAGCTGGGACTATAGGTACATGTTTTTTTTGGTAGAGATGGGTCTTGCTGTGTTGCCCAGAGTGGTCTTGAACTCCTAGCCTCAAGTGATTCTTCTGTCTCCGCCTCCCACAGTACTGGGATTACAGCCATGAGCCATCATGCCTGACCAGTTTTTAGTTTTTTGAGGAACCTCCATCCTATTTTTCATGATGGCTGTATTAATTTACATTCCCAACAACAAGTATATGAGCATTCTTCTTTCTTTACATACTCATTAGCATCTGTTATTTTCTGTCTTTTTTATAGTAGCCTTATTAACTTTGGTGAGTGAGATCTCTTTTTTGTTTGTATTTTCATGATGATTTGTGATATTGAACATTTTTTTCACATACCTCTTGGCCATTTGCATGTGTTCTTTTGACAAATGTTTATTCAGATTTTTTGTTCATTTCTTGCTATTAATTTTTTTTTGCCATAGAGTTGAATGCCATTATCAGATTATTATTATTTTTTATTGAGTCGAATGCCTTGTTTATTCTGGTTTTTAATCTGTTGGATGGATGATTTGCAAATATTTTTTTCCATTCTACAGGTTGTCTTTTCATTCCATTGGATTTTTCTTTTGCTGTGCAAAAGCTTTTTAGCTTGACATAATCCCATTTGTCAATTTTTGTTTTAGTTGCCTGGCCTTTTGTGGTCTTAGTCAAGAAATCTTTGCCCAGATCAATGTCCTGAAGTGTCCCCAGTTTTTTCTTTAGTAGTCTTATAGTTCAGGTCTTACATTTGAATCTTAAACCCATTACGCTATGATTTTTGTATATGATTAGAGATAGGGGTCTAGTTTCATTTGTCTGCATATGAATATCCAGTTTTCCACACCTCACTTTTTGAAAAGACTTTTCTTTCCCAAGTGTATGTTTTTGATTCCTTTATTGAAAATGAGTTGACTGTAAATGCGTAGGTTATCTCTGGGTTCTCCTTCCTTTTCCATTGGTGTATGTGTTTTTATGCCAGTACCATTGTTTTGCTTACTGTAGCCTTGTGGTATCGTTTGAAGTTGGGTAGTATTGTGCTTCTGGCTTTGTTCTTTTTGCTTAGGATTTCTTAGGAGTCTTTTGTGATCCCATACAAATTTTAGGATTTTTTTTTCTGTTTCTGTGAAGAATGTCATTTGTATTTTGACTGGGATTACATTGAATCTATAGATCATTTTGGGTAGTGTGGACATTTTAGCAATATTAATTATTTCAGTACATCAATATGGAATATTGTTCCTTTTCTGTATGTCCTTTTTAATTTCTTTCATCAGTGGTTTTTAGTTTTCATTATAGAAATCTTTTGGGGGGGATGGGAAAAGAAAATAAATCATGTCTTTGCTTAAATTTATTCCTAGGTGTTTTATTCTTTTGATAACTATTATGAATGTGATTGCTTTCTTAATTTCTTTTTCAGATTGTTCACTGTTGGCATATAGAAATACTACTGATTTTTGTATGTTGATTTTTTTTTTTTTCATCCTGCACCTTTACTGAATTCGTATATCATTTCTAACAGTTTTTTGGCAAAGTCTTTAGGTTTTTCTTAATATACAGGATTATGTCATCTGTAAGCAAGGGATGTTTGACTTCTTTCTTTCCAATTTGGATGCCCTTTATGTCTTTTTCGTGTCTAATTGCTCTGGCTAGAACTTCCAGTACTCTGTTGAATAATGAAAGTGGTGAAAGTGGGCATCGTTGTCTTGTTCTAGATATTAGAGAAAAGGCTTTCAGTTTTCCCTGTTCAATAAGATGCTAGCTGTGGGTTTGTCCTGTATGACTTTTAGTGTTTTGAAGTATTTTCCTTCTGTACCCAGATTGAGAGTTTTTATCTTTTTTTTTTTTGAGTTGGAGTCTCACTCTGTCACCCAAACTGGAGTGCAGTGGCCACTCCCGGCCACCGCAGCCTCGACCTGCTGGACTCCAGCGATCCTTCCGCCTCAGCCTTCCAAGTAGCCGGAACTACAGGCGCGCGCTACCACATCTGGCTGATTTTTGATTTATTGTAGAGATGAGGTCTCCCCAAGTTGCCCAGGCGGGTCTCGAACCCACGGGCTCAGGCAGTCCACTCACCTCAGCCTCCCAAAGCGCGGGATTATAGGCTGAGCCACCGAGCCCGGCGAGAGTTTTTATGTTAAAGGAATGTTGACTTTTATGAAATGCTTTTTTTGCGTCTACTGCAATAATTATATGATTCTTGTTCTTGATTCTATTAATGTGATGTATCATATTTTTTGAATTGTGTATGTTGAACCATCCTTGTATCCCTGGGATGAATCCCACTTTATCATGGGGAATGATTTTTTTATTATGTTGACGAATTTGTTTATGTTAATATTTTTTTGAGGATTTTTAATTTTTTTTGAGTTAGGGGTCTCATTCTGTTGCTCAGACTGGAGTGCAGTGGCATGATCATGGCTCACTACAACCTTCACCTGTGCACAGGCAATCCTTTCACCTCAGCCTCCTGAGTAGCTGGGACTACTGGCATGTACCATTCATTATTCCTAATTTTTTTTTTTTTAAAATGAAAACAAGGTCTTACTTTGTTGGCTGTGGTGGTTGTTGAAGATTCTTGCATCTATGTTCATCAGTGGTATTGGCCTGTAGTTTTCACTTTTGTTATGTCTTTCCCTGGTTTTGGTATAAGGGTAATGATGGTTTTGTAGAAAGAGTTTGGGAGTATTGTTTCTTCTTCAGTTTTTTGGAATAGTTTGACTGTAATTATCTCTTTAAGTATTTGGTAGAAGTCAGCAGTGAGGTCATTAGATCCCGGACTTTTCTTTGATGGGAGACCTTTTATTACTATCTCATCACCAATAATGTTACTCATTATTAGTCTCTTCAGGTTTTCTGTTTCTTTAGGGTTCTTTATGACTCTGTCTTGGGTTGTATTTGTCTAGGAATTTATTTTTCCTAGCTTTTCCAATTTGTTGGCATATAGTTTGTGATAGACTATATTATGCTTTGTATTTCTGTGGTATCAGTTGTAATGTGTCCTTTTTCTTCTCTGATTTTATGTATTTAGGACTTCTCTCTTATTTTCTTGGTCTAGCCAAAAGTGTCAATTTTGTTTATCTTTTCAAAAAGCCCAGTTTTAAAAATTTTGTTGATTTTTAAAAAAATCTCAATTTCATTTATTTCTGCTCTGGTTTTTATTATTTATTTCCTTCTACTAATTTTGGGCTTATTTTATTCTTGCTTTTCTAATTCTTTAGTTGCATTGTTAGGTTGGTTATTTGCAGTCTTTTTACTTTTTTGATGTAAGCATTTATTACCATAAACTTCTTTCTTAACACTGCTTTATTGTATCCCATAGATTTTAGTATGTTGTCTTGTCTTTTCTTTTCTTTCTTTCTCTCTCTCTCTCTCTCTCTCTTGTTCTCTTGTTTCTTGTCTCATCTCTCTTATCTCTCTCTCTCTCCTCTCTCTCTCTCGCTCTCTCTCTCTCTTTCTTCTCACTGTCTCCCATGCTGGAGTGTGCAATAGCATGATGCTGGCTCACCACAACCTTGAACTCCTGGGTTCAAGTGATCCTTCCACCTCAGCTTCCCAAGTAGCCAGGACTATAGGTGCATGCCACCATGCCCTGCTAAATGTTTTATTTTTTTGTAGAGACGAGGACTCCTGCTGTTGCCCATGCTGGTCTCAAATTCTTGGGCTGAAGCATTCTTCCCTCAGCCTTCTGAAGTACTGGAATTACCCCGTCCAGCCACCTTCATTTTTATTTGTTTCAAGAAATTAAATTTTCTTTTATTTATTTGTTTGTTTATGTATTTATTTCTATTATAAAGATGTGGGGTACAATTCAGGGTTAGGTATACAAACGTTGATTAAACAGGTCCCTTGTTGATGAGGTATGTCCTTCCCTTCCCTAGCAGTTTCCCTCAACTGCCAATCCCATCCTCCCTTCCCTGACAGTTTAAAATTTCTTTCTTAATTTTTTCGTAGACGCATTGGTTGTTTAGGAGCATGTTGTTTCATTTCCATGTGTTTCTATAGTTTCCAAAGTTTCTTCTTGTTATTGATTTCTAGTTTTATTCCAACTTGATCAGAAAAATTATATTATTTTGATTTTTTTGAACTGGTTGAAATTTGTTTTGTAGTCTATCCTGGAGAATGTTCCATGTGCTGATAAGAAGGGTGTGTGTTTTGCAGCAGTTGGATAAAATGTTCTGTAAATGTTAGGTTTATTTGTTCTAGAGTGTAGTTTAATTTTGATGTTTGTTGATTTTCTGTGTGCATGACATAGAGTATGGTATTGACATCTGTTCCCTACTATTATTGTATTGCAGTCTATCTCTCCCTATAAATCTGTTACTATTTTCTTTATATTTTGGGTGCTCCAATATTTGGCACATATAGTTATTTACAATCATCATTTCTCTTGTTGAACTGACCCCTTCATCTTTGTCTTTTTATAGGTCTTCTTTGTCTTTTTACAGTTTGTGACTTAAAATCTGTTTTATCTGATATAAGTGTAGCTACTCTTCTTTTTGGTTTCTCATTTGCATCCCTTCATTTTCAGTCTGTGTGTCTGTATATGAAGGGAGTTTCTCATAGGCAACATATAATTGGTCTTTTTTTTTTTTTTACTCATTCAGCCACACTGTATTGTTTAATTGGATATTTTAGTGCATTTACATTTAGTGTTACTATTGATAGATAAGGATTTACTACTGCCATTGTGTTACTTCTTTCTGGTGGTTTTGCAGGTTCTTTCCTTCTGTCTTCCTTTGTGGATAAGTGATTTTTTTTTTTTGGTAGTTTGTTATAATCTTTGCTTCTTGTTTTTAGTGTATCTGTTACTGGTTTTTGCTTTGTGGTTATCATAAGGATGACAGAATATTTTATAGTTATAAGAAATTATTTTAAACTTATGACAACTTAACTGTGATCACAAAGAAATAAGCAAAGGAAGCAAAAAAAAGCTCTCCACTTTAACTTCATTCCCCCTATTTTTTGACTTTTTTGTTATCTCAATGTATATCTTTTTATATTGCCTGTCTTTTAACAAATTTTTAGCTATTATTTTTGATAGGTTTTGTGTTTTAGTCTTCATACTAAAGATATGAGTCATTTACATACCATAGTTACAAGTATAAAAATGTATTCTAAATTTTTTTTTTGAGTTGAGATCTCTGTTGCCCAGTCTGGAGTACAGTGTCATGATCACGGCTTGCTGAAGCCTTAACTTCCTGGGCCCACCTCAGCCTCCTGAATAGCTGGGACTACAGGCACATACCACCACACCTGGCTAATTTTGTAATGTTTTGTGGAGACAAGGTTTTGCTGTGTTGTCCAGGCTGGTCATGAACTCCTGGGCTCAAGGAATCCTCCCACTTTAGCCTCCCAAAATGCTGAAATTACAGATATGAGCAACTACATCTTGCATTCTGAATTTGTGTATTTACATTTTTTGTTGCATGATAGTGTCTTTTTCTTTCACACTGAAGAACTTTACCATTTCTTGTAAGACAAGTCTTATGGTGATGAAACGTTCATCTTTTGGTTGTCTGGGAAAGTTTGTATTTCTCCTTCATGTTTGAAGGAGAGCTTTGTTGTTGGTAAAGGATTGTCAGTTTCAAGTTTTTTTTATTCTTTCAGCCTTTGCATATGTTATTCCACTCCCTCCTTACCTGCTGCTAGATGTATCAGAGTTTCTTTATTTATTATTTGCTTCTTTTCTCTTACTACTTTTAGGATCTTCTCTTTACCCTTGACCTTTGAGAGTGTGATTATTATATGCCTTGGTTTTGTCTTTTATGGGCTTGATCTTTTTGTTCTTGGATTTTCTTGTTCCTGGGTATTTATATTTTTTTTTAGATTTGGAAAGTTCTCTTATTTCTTTGAATAAACTTTTTATCCCATCTTTTTCTCTACTTCCTCTTTAAGGCAAATAACTTTTAGATTTGTCCTCTTGAGAACTGTGTTCTAGATCTTTAAGCATATTTCTTTTTCTTTTTCTTTTTTTTGAGTTGGAGTCTCACTCAGTCGCCCAGACTGGAGTGCAGTGGCCACTCCCGGCTACCGCAGCCTCGACTTGCTGGGCTCTGGCGATCCTTCCACGAAGCTCAGCCTTCCAAGTAGCTGGAACTACAGGCGCGCGCTACCATGCCTGGCTAATTTTTTCATTTATTGCAGAGATGAGGTCTCGCCAAGTTGCCCAGGCAGGTCTCGAGCATGGCCAAGTATATTTCATTAAAAAATTTTTTTTCTTTTTTCTCTGTTGACTGTATTCTCAAAAAACCTGTCTTTGAGCTCACTAATTGTTTCTTCTGCTGTTGAGAAACTCTGAAGCATTTTTCAGTTCATTCATTATATTTTTCAACCTTACTATTTGTTTGATTTTTCTTTTATTTCAGACTTTGTTAGTTTTTTAAATTTAATTTAATTTTTTATTGAGACTGGGTGGGTCTTACTATTTGCCTAGGCTGGTCTTGAACTCCTGGGCTCAAGCAATCCTTCCACCTCAGCCTCCCAAAGTGCTGGGATTACAGATGTGAGCCACCATGCCCAGCCCAGTTTTTGTAAAATTTTCTAAGTTTTCTTCTCTGTGTTTTCTTGAAGTTTGTTTAGCTTCCTCAAAAATAGCTGTTTTGAATTTCCTGTCTGTGAACTCATGTGTCTGTGTCATTACAGGGTTGGTCATTGGTGCCTTATTTAGTCTGGTTGGTTAGGTTGTAATTTCTTGAATGTCCTCGATGCTTGTGAATGTTCATCAGTGCTTAAGTATTGAAGAGTTAGGTATTTATTCCAGTCTTCACAGTCAGACCTTGTTTATTCCTGTCCTTATTCAGAGGACCTTCTGCAAGTTCAAAGGGAATTGAGTGTTGAGTTCTGTAAGCCTGTGGTCACCACATTCATTTCAGTACGAAAGGCACCCTAATCCTAGATATGCTGCAACTTTTTTTCTTTTGAGTCAGAGTCTCACTCTGTCACCCAGGCTGGAGTGCAGTGGCACACTCACGGCCACCCCAGCGTCGACTTGCTGGTCTCCGGCAATCCTTCCGCCTCAGCCTTCTAAGTAGCTGGACCTACAGGTGCACGCGACCTCACCCGGCTAATTTTATATTTTATTGTAGGGACAAGGTCTCGCCAAATTGCCTGGGCTGGTCTTGAACCCACGGGCCCAGGCAGTCCACTCGCCTTGGCCTCCCAAAGTGCTGGAATTACAGGCTGAGCCGCTGAGCCCAGCCTGTAATTCTTATAGACTCCTAGATATACAACCCTAATGGACTTGGGGAAGATAAGGGAGAATTCCCTGTGTTCTTAGGGAAAGTCTCTTGCTTTCTTCCCTCTCTTTCCCCTAGGTGGAAGGAATGTCTGTCCACACTGGGCTGCTTGAAGTTGTGGGAGGGATAACGTAGGCATGCTGTGGTTGTTGTAGCTGGCATCTTACTAAGTTGCCCCCAAAGTCCACAGCCTCCCAGACCAGCACAGTACGCAAGGCCCATGGCACCTGACTGCTGCTGATGCTTATTCAAAGCTGAGGCCACTTTGGTCAGTGGGTGTTAAAACTGGTCAGGACTCAGGACTTGAGCTTTTCCCAAGTAGGCTCTGATTTGAGTTTATGTCTCTGGAAATACTGTTTCCCTTCTGGCCCAGGTCTGGTTTAAATGCTCCCCTTCAGGCACTGGTGGAATTCAGTGTTCCACTGTGGTGGGGCAGCACTGAGTTCCACTGTAGAGACCTACACCATCTTTGCTCTTTCCCTCAAGCACACATCTTCTCTCCCCAGGCTGTGCTGCTGGGGTTGGGGGAGAGATGGTGCAGTGTGTTCTTTCTACCCTATTCAATGCTTCTTTTCTTGTTATTATGTTCAAGCCAGGTACCATCATCTCTCACCTGATTTTTTTAGTTCTTGTGAAGGTGCTTTCTTGGTGGATAGTGTTCAGTTTGATGTTCCTGTGGGGGTTGGGGGAGGAATGATCGCTGGAGGGTTTTGCTCAGCCATCTTGCTCTGCCTCTCCTCTCCCTCTTTTAACTTTTTGTTATGGGAAATTTCAAACATACCCAAAAGAGAATAATAATAATGTAATGAATTCCCATGTACCTGTTCTTATGTTATCCATTGATCTCCTCTTCTGGAATATTTAAGGCACAGTCAAGATACTTCTGTCATTCATAAATGTAGTTATAGAGCTTTGTTTTTGTTTTTAATGCCAACTATATTGTTATTAACTATAGTAAACGTATGCAAAAACTTGTGTAAAACCAATCCCTAAATAGGATCATTTGTGTTGAAATATTCCTTTTCTCAACTTGAAGTTGCCAAGAGAAGCATTGACCAGGGATGTTGTCAGACTAAAGCCTTTAAATCCTTTTCCTCAGGCTAGGGAGCCTTTGGTAGTATTAGCAGCTGACACCTCATCAAGACTAGAGCATTTATTGATTTAGCAAAGGAATGTGTAAACTGTATTCTATATGCTTTATAGACTCACTCTTTTCATATTTCTCAAATGCTCTCGGTTCTTCAGTCCCTTCTTATTTCTCCTTTAGATTTCTTCCAATTCACAGGAAACAGTGAAAAATGCCATAGGCAACTAAAGCAGGTCCAATTCCATGTTGTGTCAGTGACTCATAATTGCAAAGCATGTCAAAATTTCTGAATCAAATTTTAAAACATTTTGAATATGTACTATATAGAATTTTTTAACATTTTATTTTTGAAACAATTTCAAACTTAAAATAAAATTGTGAAAATAGGATAAGGAACTCCTACATACTCTTTATCCAGATTTATCAAATTTTAATATTTTGCATTTACTTTATTATTCTTTGTATTTTTTTGGAGCCATTTGAAAGTAACTTGAAGATGTATAATGTAAGCATACAAGGATAAATGTTGATAAGTTATAATGGATATTTTTTATTGTGTGGTAACTATAATCAGGCATATGGTAGAATAGTTTTATGTACGTGAACCTTATTTAATTCTTTTTTTTTTTTTTTGAGTTGGAGTTTCACTCTGTCACCCAGACTGGAGTGCAGTGGCCGCTCCCGGCCACCGCAGCCTTGACCTGCTGGGCTCCGGCGATCCTTCCGCCTCAGCCTTCCAAGTAGCCAGAATTATAGGCATGCGCTACCACGCCCGGCTGATTTTTTGATTTATTGTAGAGATAAGGTCTCGCTGCCTAGGCGGGTCTCGAACCTGCGGGCTCAGGCAATCCACTCACCTCAGCCTCCCAAAGGTGCGGGATTACAGGCTGAGCCACCGAGCCCGGCTTATTTAATTCTTTTTATGTTCTTAAAAAAATTTTAAAGATGTGGGGTACAGTTCACGGTTAGGTATACAAATGGTCATTGTATAGCCTAGTGATGTGGGGGATGGTATGCTCATTTTACAAATAAAGTTACTGAGGCTCAGAGAAGTTTAAATAAGGATATGTAGCTAGTGAGAGAGAGCGCTAGAAATTTTACTGAGATCTGTGTGGCTTCAGAGTTAATGGGATACCCTACTTTTCTAGGTGAAACATTTTGTACTTCCAAAGATGATAAGTGATTGTCTAGTGGTTCTCTACTAAGAATGAGAAGAGCAGCACAGACTTGGAAAAAGATCTTGAAGTCATTGTTACATTCTCCATTCCCTCACCCTACCATGCTTTTGAACTGCTGAGTTAGCTGGAAGCAAGCTGGGCATAAAATGTAGAGATGGATGTTTTGGGAAATGTGTTTTATCATTCATGCTTTTGCTTCCTTTGTTGCAGGCCAAGCAGATAGAACTTCAGTTCACTATTGGTGAAGCCATCACCAGTGCTGCAATAGGAACGAGTTCTGTGGCTGCCCGAGATGCCTGGCTAGTGACTGAAGAAGAATATACTCCTCCTGCTGGTACCAAATATTCAGCCAATCAGTTTATAATGATCAAGTAACCCTTTTCTGTTCTCTCTATCACATTTAAAGCAAAATATTATACATTTCATATTAATTTTTTCAAATAGTTATATGTCTCGCCAGTTTTGTTCAGTCAAGAAAAGAAGTTGTGCAAACAAGAGTGAGCATGAAATTAACAAGAACTTCTTTTTTTGACCTTTGTCAAGCAAACAGGGCAGTTAGCAATGGATTATCTTCAAGCTCCTGCTCTTTTTTGTGAAGATTAGTATATTTAGCTAATTTCAGAGTTCAAATTATAGCAGTTACTCTTTTTTTTTTTTTAAAAGAAAAGTTTATTTAAAAGTAAATTAGAGAGAGAAAGAGAAGGGAGAGAGAAAAGTCACCTCCCCAAGGTGGGGGAGGGTATCAAAGCTGGGAAGCATGGCAACAGCCATAGCTCAAAGAGCACATGGCCACACCAGAGTCTAACAAGGAAGTGGCTGCTGGTTATTGCAGTTACTCTTAATTAGGAGAACCATGGATTGATGGAAGCCAAATTAGAGTTAATTTTTTGAACATCTATGAAGCAAGGCAAAGATAAATTTTTGTAGAAGGAAGAAGATACTCAAGGAAGGAAGATGACTGTTGTTAACAAGAAGACAACCAAACCTGAAGTGGAAATTTTCAGGGTGCATGTGAGAGATGGTAATAGAGGCTTGGCAGAAGTGAGGACTTACCCTGTGGAGTGGATTTGCTATGAGGGACATGTTTCTGAGTCTGTGGGTTTTTGCATAGTGACTTGAGCAAGTACAGAGAGGTGTATGTATGCCAGATTTCATGCTTCTGAACTTCTGTGTTGCTTCAAACTCTTCTTGCAAGATTGAATCCTGCTTGGCTTTTTACTCATCCAAAAAAATCTCAAATTGTCCTTTAAGTGCTGACAGTCTTCTATTTTTGTCTGTTTAGGGAAATGAAAATATAAAATATTGTGGAGAAATGAGTGATAATGAATCTTTGATGTGAAGTTTGATCATGCATTTTTCATTTGTCATTCTCAGCTGAGTGCTACTTAACCTTTTGGATGTTGTTTTTAGTTATTGTGTACCAATCTTGCTATGATTAGAGAGAGTAGCATTTGAGAAGCCAGTTAGGGTCCAGGTCTCAGCCATCTAAGTATCTCTGGCATGTAATTCTTGGCACATTGTGCGTATCTAATAAGCTCTTATTCGTTTGGCAATTGTAGTTGCCAGATAGCAGAACACAGGCAGCTAGGACTGTGGTTATGGGAAATTAAAAGAAGGGATTTGGTCTGACTCTGAGGACTATAGTAATGTGATCAGTGAGGAGCTATGAGGGGATTAGGGGTGGTGGCAGGGTTGGGAATTAACTTATATACTGCTGATAGCTCAGATGAGATGAAAATTGAGAAATGATCATTAGTCTCAGCAACAGGAAGGTAACTAGTGATTTTTGTGAGTGTTTTCCGTGGAGAAGAGAAGGTAAAAGGATGATATGGAGTGGGTTCAAGAAAAATGAAGAGGAGAGAAAAGTTTGACCATGAGTATATACACCTGTTTAGAAGTGTTTTAATGTAAAGCAATGACTCTTGACTGGCAGAATAAGATTTTTGCCCCACAGAACATTTGGTAATGTCTGGACACTGGAGAGTGCAGGTGCTACTGGTGTAGTGAGTGGGGCAAGGGAGCTGCCAGACACCCTGCAGTGCACAGAGTGGCACTCCACGACAAAGAGTTATTCAGGCTGGGCTTGGTGGCTCAGCCTGTAATCCTAGCACTTTGGGAGGCTGAGGTGAGTGGATTGCCTGAGCCTGTGGGTTTGAAACCAGGCGGGGCAACGTGACGAGACCTCCTTTTTACTGTAAATAAAAAATTAGCCAGGTGTAGTAGTGCATGCCTATAGTTCTGGCTACTTGGAAAGCTGAGGTGGAAGGATTGTGGGAACCCAGCAGGTCAATGCTGGGGTGGCCATGAGTGTGCCACTGCACTCCAGCCTGTGTGACAGAGTGAGACTCCAACTCAACAATAATAAAAGAATTATTCAGACAGAAATATGAGTAGTATTTGAGGCTGAGAAACCCTGAATAATGAAAGGAGAAAAGTAGTATGGTAGATGGTGGAGGAGAGTAATTCAAAAGAGGTTTGTTAGTTAGCTTGTTAATGGAAGATGAGAAAGATCTGGTAGAGAAAGAAAAATTGCTGGACTAAAGAGAGTGGAGATAATTTTTCATTCTAGGTAACTTTATTACTTGAATATCTTTGAAGTGTTTTTTTTATCTTGTACTAAGTTCTGAAGTGAATCATTATTGATTCCTTCAGCAACTTATTTAAACAGCAACATCTAAACATAGTCATTTTGATTCTAATACATTATTGGATTGCTGTATTCAGTAAATGTTGATTTAAATTGAATTTTTCAGGAAACCATATTGAATTATTTTAATTGTTTCTTATTTCTCTTTGATTTTCTCCAGGAGCCAAAGTGAATGATGTGGTTCCGTGGGTATTGGATGTGATTTTAAGTAAACATATTATCAGCCCCAACCCACATGTGAGGCAAGCAGCTTGCATCTGGCTCCTTTCCCTTGTGAGGAAGCTCAGTACCCACAGAGAAGTGAAGGTGAGCTGTGCTATATATGTGGTCAGCTTTGTTGGAAACTAAAGAATTTATAAGTAAAAGGTAGGAAGGAAAGCATGTAAAGGTGAGGGCCGTTAACCAAAAGCAGATATTTTGAATAAGTTGTTCATGAAGGAAAGAAGGATGGTGACCTGAAAAATATTGGCTGTAGTACGATTCTAAATTTGAAGGTACAGAGTTCGAAGTGTTAAGGATGGCAAGGCTCAGATGAGGCAAAGACCTGCTTACATATGTTAGACTATCTGTAAGTAGTACAACTTCAGGTAATTTGGGTCACCTGTAAAGATGAGACCATGGCTGAGGTTATGACTACCTTAGATCATAAGACTTCACAAGTTTATGCACCCTGAGATCAAGATTCTTACTCTCTCAAAGAAGTAGACTTTGTGTTCTAATGCCTTTTTTCTTCTTTCAGTCTCATCTTAAGGAAATTCAAAGTGCATTTGTTTCAGTACTGTCAGAAAATGATGGTAGGTTGTTGGTAAATATTTGATTTTTAGACTTATTGAGCTTGTATTTTTAATTTTGGAAAGCCTGGATTAGTGAACATAAAAGAAAACTCTTTGGGCTCTTAAAATTAAACCTAATTTGTTAGTATTAAGGGTAAGCTTTATGTTAGTGACTAAAGCAGCAAAATTTCTGGTTAGAGTACAGGAAATTAAAATTCTTATTTTATTTATAAATTAGAACATATTCTTCAAGTTGGCATTTAAGAATGGAGCTGAAGCCTTATTTAACATTAGTATCTCTAGGTAATAGCTTCTGTCTACTTCTGATTACTTTTCCTCTCTGATTTAAGCTAGGAGAGAGTAAATTTATATGTGTTAGATATTTAAATAGTAGCTTTGTATTGACTTTTCATTTTTTAAAAATTAGGTGTGGTTGTATTAATCTTGTGAGACTTTTTCCTGATATGTATGACTTGTGGTCCTTGCATATTCTGTTACTGTGCACTGTTATAGTGACAATGTATAGGTCCATCAATACTGTCTTGGTTTGTGACTTGGATCTTCTGTGAATGTAGTTCTCATTTATAGTGATTATATGCTGCCGTATCCACTGAGTTTAGTAAGATTTTAACAAAATAGGCAGATTGATTTTGTTTTCATATCTTTACTTTGATATCATTTGGAGTTAAATGCTAATGCAATTTTTAAAAAATTTTGACTTTATAGCCAATAGACAAATTTTTCTTAACATAATGTAATTTTGTCTGACTTTTTCTTAGAACTTAGCCAAGATGTTGCCTCAAAAGGCCTTGGGTTGGTTTATGAACTAGGCAATGAACAAGATCAACAAGAATTGGTTTCTACACTTGTAGAAACACTTATGACTGGCAAAAGGTATGGTGAAATTGAAAGTTTTAGGTTTGAACACATAGGGCACGTATATGCATATAATGAGAATATGCTGTGGAAGAAGGAAAATTCAACTCTATTAAGCTTTCTGTAAGTTGCAAGTCAGCGACTTGTATTGTAGATAGCGGTTTAAATATTCCAGTGTATACTGTTTACTTTAGAAACATATCAGTAGGTCAAGTTTTGAAACAAGTTGAATGATCCCAGAACAATTAATGCATTGGATTAGAAAAATACCATAATTACTGTTGGCTAAATGAAAATTAAGGCACAGAGAAGAAGACTATATAGCTTACATAGTCTAATCTATGAAGAATATGTGAGGGGAAATCATTCTGCTTTATGTTGCCTTTTTTTTTTTTTTTGGAGACAGAGTTTTACTCTGTCATCCTGGCTGGAGTGTAGTGTCATGATCCTGACTCACTGCAGTCTTGACCTCCTGGACTCAAGTTATCCTTCCATCTTAGCCTCCCCCTGAGTATCTGGGGCTACAGGTGCATGCCATCATACCTGGCTAATTTTTGTATTATTTATTTATTTTTATTATTTTTATTTTAATGATTTGGGGTACAATTCAGGGTTAGGTATACAAATGTTCGTTATGCAAGTACTCTTGTTGATGAAGTGTGCCCCTCCCTCCCCTGGAAGTTTCCCTCAACTGTCAATCCTGCCCCCCATCCCCTGGCTAATATTTATATTTTTTGTGAAGGCGAGGTCTCATTTTGTTGCCAGGTTGGTCTCAAACTCCTGGGCTCAAATCGTCCTCCCACCTCAGCCTCCCAAAGTGCTAGGATTACAGGCGTGAACTACAGTACCTGGCCTATGTAGCCTTGCTTGTATAACAGGAAGGATAGGTTTTAATGTGTGACCACATTTAATTCAGTGTAACTTTATATGGGATTTTTTTTTTTGTCTATTAATTGGTTCGTTCTAGATTTTATTTTACAAACTTCCCAGCTTGATGGAAAGGAATAGTTGACTTTAATATTTTTTTGCACACAGTAGATACTTGAGAGGGAATTTAATTTTATCACTTTGCAAATGAATTGTATATGTTAGTTGAATACTAATATGAAAAGTTTGAGGCTTATCTAAATTCTTTTTTTTTGGTTTAGAGTTAAACATGAAGTTTCTGGAGAAACAGTGGTATTTCAAGGAGGAGCTCTTGGCAAAACACCAGATGGGTAAGTATGCCAAATCCATTGATAAGTTACTGTAAACATCTTTAAACATATATATTTTTAAGTCTGGTAAATAGAGAAGTCAGGAAGTTGATTCTATCCTCTTAGGAAATGTTGTATATTGGTGGAAGAAGAAGAATTCTATGGAAAAAACTCACTGTCTAAAATTGAGTTTCCTGGGAAACAGACTTTGAGATAGAGATGTCTATGCTGGAAAATTACCGGGAAGTATGCTGGGCTCACCTTGGAGGCAATGGGGAAGCAGGATAGGGCCGATGACTGAGGGAGGGACTGACCTGCTCCATCACTTCAGTAGATACTGACCTCTTGAGGCGCTCTAAACTGGCATGGGATGACCCTTCAGAGTTGTCCCTCTTAGCGGCATAGAGCCTGGGCCTTTATGGCCTCTTGTCAGGCCTTTACAGGCCCTCAATGACTAGCTGTTGGTGGTAGGCTGCTGCCTAGGAGGCTATGACTTTTGGCTCTGAGGGGAGTTCTGGGAGATTGGCTAGGCCTAGAGCTGCCAGCATCATGGGGGCACCCGCAAGTATAGCTCGGCACCCACTGTACCTAGTTTTTTGGTGGGAACAACACTGGGCAGGGTGCAGTGGTGCACACCTGTAATCCCAGCACTTTGGGAGGTGGAGGCGAGAGGATTGCCTGAGTTCCGGGGTTCAAGACCAGCCTGGGCAACATGGCAGGACCTTGTCTTTACAATAAATCAAAAAAATTTGCCAGGTTTGGTGGCATATGCCTGTAGCTCGAGCTACTTGAAAGACTGAGGTAGAAGGATCATCTGAGTCCAGCAGGTCAAGGCTGCAGTGGCTGTGAGTGTGCCACTGCACTCTAGCCTAGGCGACAGAGTGAGACTTCGACTCAAAAATATATGAATATACTAGTTTCTTGAGTTTTACCTCCTTTATTTTATCATATTTTTTCTGTAAGAATCATCAGTTAAGTCTTTACAGCCTGCTTGGTCCAGCTGCGGTGTCACACAGAGCCCTGCTTCAGTGTTGTCTGCAACAAGAGAGAGCTTCAGTTTGTTTTGTCCTTGACTTTCTCCCACAGTATGCTGTTTTCACATCATAAGTTGTTTTCATTCCACTTACTCTCCTTGTAGACTTTTCCCAAGTTTTTTCCCCTAAAGTGCTCACTTCTTACAACATAACACAAAATGATCAGATATTTGAGGATATATCTGATCAAACAAATCAACTTATTTGTTCAGAGGAAAGTTAACAGGCTTCAAAGAAGTTGTCAGGGTTAAAGTGGTCTAACTTAGAAAAGACTTAGAGATGACAAATGTTGTCTTCAAGTGATTCTCTTAGGTTTATGAGAGAGATTCATGCACAGTATAATAGAGAATTCCTGAATTGCCTCTCAAGATGATTAGGGCTTCACTGCCTTGAGAGAGTTACAGGTATATTTAGGTCATTTACCAGCAGCAGTGTACAGGAACTTAGGAATTGCTGGTAATTAACTTAGGTGACTTTTTATATCCTCAACTTGGTTTTCTGTCTCCATGGTGATATGATAACTCAATATTAGAAATTGAGTGAAAGTGTAATTTTAAAATGTCCTAGTAATATTGATCATATAATTTTTTAATGCTGCAGATAGAGAACTATATTATTGCATATTTTTTTTTTGTTTATTTTCAAGCCAGGGCCTTTCTACTTACAAGGAGCTTTGTTCTCTGGCAAGTGATCTTAGTCAGCCAGATCTGGTATATAAATTTATGAATTTAGCCAACCATCATGCAATGTGGAACTCTAGGAAGGTAAGTTGCTGTCACTGGACATTTTTTATTTTACCTCTCTGCAAACCAAATATGCTACATTGGCAGACAGTGGCAAATGATATGCAGTGTATTTTCTAAAAGGATATGCCTGATAAGAGAGAGTCAAAGCACCATATAGTTACTATTGTTAATTGGTAAAGCTGAGACACCCAATAAATCAGGTTGCATTGAAGGACAAGTTTGGGAGGGAGAATTTTGTGATCCTCAAATATTTTATGTTAATAAATATGTTATGTTATATATGTTAAATATGATATGTTAATATTAAACTACAACAGATGCATCTATGTCTCTTCATCTTATTATTTTTAGGGTGCTGCTTTTGGTTTTAATATAATTGCTACCAGGGCTGGAGAACAGCTGACTCCTTTTCTGCCTCAACTAGTTCCTCGACTTTATCGTTATCAGTTTGATCCTAACCTTGGTATTCGACAGGCCATGACAAGTATTTGGAATGCATTGGTTACTGACAAATCCATGGTAAGTTCCTGTGAACCCCTGTGTGTTCAGAAAACACTGTAGCTTGTCTAAGGTCATACACAGAATTTAAACTCAGTGCCCATTTTCCTTTCTACTTTTTATACTTATTTTTTTAAACAAATAAACTTTCTTTTTTCCTTCTTTCAAGTTATCAAAGATACTTAATGGCAACATTTATTTAAATATCCAAAATGGAAACAATCTAAATATCCATTGGATGACTGGTTAAGGAAATGGTAGTATCTTCACTTAAATGGAATACTTAATGTTGATAGTTACCATTGATGCAATGGAGAATGGATCATAGTCCCACCTTCAAGCAGTTCACTTAGTTAGGGAGACAGATAAGGAAGCAGGCAGTTACCATGTTGTTTTCTCTTTTGTCTGTCATAATCTCTCCCACTTCTAAATGTTAAGATTTTGCAGAGCTTGCCTTTTAGTATTTTTTGTTCTCTCAACTTTCTCTATATCAGTTCAAGGGCATATAAATGTCATCTTTATTGTGATAGTTTCCAAACTTATACTTCTGGTCCAGGTGTTACTTGTGCTCCAGACTTGCATATATAACTGCCTGCTTGGCATGTTCACTTGGATATTGTTTCAAGATACATAAATCTAACATGTCTAGAACATGGCTTTAAAAAACACCCTTTCCACTGTATTCTCCTCACTCTTCACCCATTTACTCAAGCCAGGAAACTTGGTGTCAATCTTGATTTTTGGCTGTATCTTACCACCACCCTCAATTGAATCCAGTAGCAAATTCTGTGGATTCTAATTCCAAAGGATTCCTTGAATCCGCTCTCTTCTTTCCTTGATTCTTTCCTGATGAATAGGTCATCATCATCTTTTCCTTCTCTTTGCCTTTCTTCATTTAATTATCTGCATAGTAGCAAAAGCGATTTTTAAAAATGCAAATTAAATTTAGCCCATTTTGAGTTAAAATCCTTCAGTAGCTTCACAGTTCATTTTAAGCAAATCCCATGTTCCTTATCTTGTAAGTCCCTGTCCGCGATATGGCCCTTTCCTCTCTCTCCTGTAGGACACTAGGCTGTTTTCCTATTTATGACGGTAGGTACTTGAGGGTTTGATCTTGAAGATACAGTGGCTTCTGTTTGCTCTAGAGCATGTAGTACCTCAGGGTCAGCCAGCATCTAATAGACCAGTGGGCTTCGTAGGTCCAAATTCAGGACATTCTCAAGGTGTGAGTGTCATCTCTGTGATTGAAAGGATTAAACCACAAGTGTGGATGAGATCACCAGTGGAGAATGTTTAGAGAAGTAAACATATGATGACATCAGTTTGTTATTTACCTCTCTGTCTTGGTTTTCTTACATATGTAAGTGAGGATAACAAAACCTTTCCTACGTATAAGTGTAAAAGTAGAAAAGCTGTAAGTTCTGAGGTTCTCTGGATCGATATTAAAACCTGAGTCTACTATCAGTTTTTTGTTATTACCAAGTTGGTAAGTGTGTATCAAAACAGAATAGAGATTTAAAAGATAAAACTCATCTTTCATTCTGAACAAATATGAGCCAGACACGCTGCAAAGTACTGAGAATTCAAAGATGAGTTAGACACTGTCCCTGCCCTCGAAGACTCCAGTGTAGTGGAACAGTGAAGTGAATGTACAGTCTGGTACGATGCACCTTCATAAGGTGCTGTAGGAACACAGAGGAGAGTACCCAGGCCAATCTTCTCTGAGAAATACATGACTGATTTGGATCTTGAGGAACAGGTAGGAGTCAGCCAAGCAAGTGGGACATGGGGGGGGAGTATTGTAAGAAGAGGTAGTACGGGCCAAAGAATGGAGGTGAAACAGAATACAATACTCTTGGTACTAGATGGGTCACAGCAGGCTTTGTGTGTGTACTCAGGTGATTGGACTTTATTCTTATGCACTGAAGAAATGTGCATTTTAAAATGATCATTCTGACAGCTTATAGTTACCAATGTGGGAGGAGACTTGTGGGCTGAGAGGCCTAGAGAAACACTTAGTCTACTGAGTACAGAAATATGGTTAGTGTGGTTAAGAAGTGAATAATTTGATTATTGGTAGATTTTTCAGTTTTTAATTTTTGTGCTTTGCTTTCATTAGGTGGATAAATATTTGAAGGAAATTCTGCAAGATTTGGTTAAGAACCTTACAAGCAATATGTGGCGAGTTCGAGAATCCAGGTACCATTTTGGGAATATAAGACTAGTAAAATGAAATTGGATTTTTTTTCCCTCAAATTTCCAAGTTTTATACTTTGTGCAAAAGGAATAAATGTGAATTTCTAAAAACTATTATTTCTAGTTAGCTAAGTTAAAAAGTTTTTTTTTAATTGTCTAAACTGGTTAATGATTTTCTTAAGTTGTCTTAGTTTATGTAAGTATGAAATTAAGTAAGCTGAAGATTACTTATTAAATTGGTAGACACCGAGATATATTTCTAGTCTGTCTTGATTTTGTAGTATAGAATTTATTTATATATACAAATTATACATTCAGTGCCTAATATGTGCTTGGCAGTATACTAGGCCCTGTGAGCACACTGGTGAGTGAAAAATGATGTATCATCTCAAAGGGATTGTATTATGATTATGAGAAACGAACATTTGATGGTTATAACCACCATACATATGTATGTGGTATATAACCATGAGGCTCCATGAGAAGAACAGTCATTGCTGTCTTGGGGTAAGGCTGATGGACTAGGTGGAATCTATATTTTTGTTTGGTATAAATGTTTTATAGTAAAATATTGGGCTTTCTTGATAATATATTTGAAACCAAGTTGTTTATTTTCAGCTGTTTAGCTTTGAATGACTTATTGAGAGGAAGACCCTTAGATGATATCATTGATAAACTTCCAGAAATTTGGGAAACGCTTTTTAGAGTACAAGATGATATCAAGGTATTAAAGAAATAAATTTACATTTACTTAAAGAATAATTTAGGCTGGAATTGTTAAAATATGTATGTTATATATGTTAAAATTCCATATTCAAACAATTTTAAGAGACCACAGTTTCCCCCCCAAATTTCAGTATTGATGTATCTGTGAAGTTGCAAGGTAGCCTTAGATTTAAAATTGTATTGACTTAGGAGAAAAAAAGGGGGCTACAGCCTGACTTTCTTTCTGTAGAAATCTAGTAGTAGTAACTATTAGATTAGGGACAAATAACAGGTCTAGTAAGTGTATATATACTAGCTCTACTCTGATCAGTTTCTAAATTAGATCAGTCATTCCCAAATAATGTGACCAATTTCTCTAATTTTGAGGGGCAATCTAAATTTTAAGTGTTTTGATACCTTAGCATTAAAATTAGGTACTTCAGTTGTGCCTTTTTTTCTCTATTCATTTCAGATTTTTAAATCTTTTAGAACTTTCTCATAGATCTTCATATTTTTGCTTTTATAATACATTTAGTTTCTGAACTGTTATACTTAATAGCCAAATTTTTGTAAGGTCAAAATAAGTCACACCTAATGTTTGAAAATTAATAATATGGCATTGTAAAATGTTTGCATGTGTGTGCGTGTGTTTAGTTGAAGCTCACTTTGTCACCCAGGCTGGAGTGCAGTGGCATGGTCACAGCTCACTGTAGCATCGACCTTCTGGACTCAGGCAGTCCTTCCACCTCAGCCTCCTGAGTAGCTGGGACTACAGGCCTGTGCCACCATGCCTAGCTAAGTTTTTGATTTTTTTTTAAAATAGAGATGAGGTTTCACTATGTTGACTGGGCTGGATTCAAACTCCTGGGCTCAAGCAATCCTCCTGTCTTGGCCTTCCAAAGGGATTACAGGCATGGACCATTGCACCCAAGAAACCTGTAATTTGTTTCTTGATGGGCAAAGAGCCAAATGAGACACTATTATTTTAAACCTAATACTAAAAGTAAGATTTTTTCACTAATGTGTGTAGAGTCTGAGGCAACTGGATTGCAAATTTGATGGTAGATGGTAATGAAACTCTCTAATTTGTATGACGTGACACTTCCCTCATTTTTAGGAATCTGTACGAAAAGCAGCAGAACTGGCTCTGAAAACTCTGAGCAAGGTGAAAACTCCTGTCTTATATTGGGGGATGGAGTCGGGTAGGGTTCCATGTGACCATGACAATAATAATTTATTTTTTGTCATGTGAAATGACATTTAGCTGCAGTGTAATTGGCTTCATGTTATAGTTCACTACTCTTACATAATGAATGAGAAAGTGGGTGCCATAACACTGACTGCTAGTATCTTGAGCAGAGTGTACCTCTAGTCTGTTTAAATAGTAAACTTAAGATAAAGCTTTCACTTGACCCTGAAGAACACATTACTTTGATCAAGCAACATCTGTCTTTTCTCTTGCCATTGTTGTGTTTATGTGTAAATTATAAACATTTTGTATGAGGCTGGCAAGCTTTTTACTTATTTAAGTAAATAGTCTCCCACTTGAACTTGATTTTGTGATGTATGAGGGAATTTTACGTTCTAGAAGCACAAACTTTGTCATAGGTCACATTGTTAATAAGTAGTAAAGCCAGGTTTTAAATCCATGTGTTTCTTATTCCAGGTGTGCTTTTGGCCATTATATTATGTTGCAAATTATTGATAATGGTGATAATGATAATACTTTAAAGTGCTTTCTTATACATTTTCTCCTTTTATCTTCAACTGTTTCATTCTGTATTTCAAAAATTAGAAGACCAAAGCTTAGAGAGTAAAATGCATTACCCAATTTTCTGCTCAGTATTGGCAGACCTAGGATTCAATCCCAGATCTCATTCCTCTGTCTCTCCCTACAGTGTCATAGAAAGTAAATTCACTTACTCTTTTCTGTGGATATGTGAAGTAGAAAGTCTTCTGTCAGATGATTGCTTTATTGGATGAGAGGTCAGTTTCACTAATGTCTATGCTTTTTGTATGTGAGGTTTGTGTGAAAATGTGTGACCCTGCCAAAGGAGCAGCTGGCCAGAGAACCATCGCGGTCCTTCTGCCTTGCCTTCTGGACAAAGGAATGATGAGTCCTGTGACGGAAGTTCGAGCCCTCAGGTGTGGATCAGTTAATGAAATGAATGTATTGGATTTGCTCAGTTCCTAGCCATTCAGGAAAATTGTGTTTTTTTTTTCAAGGTTAGATTCTTGAAAAAGAGAAAGAAATTGAGAAGAATCTGTTGAGGTGACCCCTTGGGTCATTAGTGAAAAGTTGTAAGAATGTTTTTGCAGTAACATTCTTGTGGGACCTTGTTTTTGCCCAGCATTCTGAATCAAGTGTGTTATTCTGTTGTCAATAACCTTTGCTCCCAGCAAGCACATCTTTCTGTTATGCCATGCATTCTTAGGAGCTTGCTTGTTGACTGTAACATTTAATGATATTTCACAGATTATTAGATTTAAGATAAGCTGTTTACCACTTGCAACAATGAAGTATTCAAAAAAGTACTTACATTTTTAGATATATATGACTAGTTTAAGTTAAGTTCAATAGTGTAGGATTGTAGTTTGTGTGACTTTTTTGTTTTTAATCTAGAATGCTATCAAGGAACTTTATCTGTTCTACTTTTATTTCATTCTTAAAACTAGAACAAAGTAATAGTACCAGTAGTATTTTATGGTGACTAGATAGTTGATGAGGGTAAGTTATTTTTAGAAGACTCACCTAACACATGCAAAGGCTTGATGTTAGTTGTCCTCAGTAATCTAAGTAGTGATCATTAGTTGCCCTTAAATCCACTGGGTGAAAGGCTGATGGTAACTTTATAAATATTTCAGGCCAACCAAACCTGAACCCACTGATCACTCGTAGCAGCACAAAAGACACATATAACCAGGCATTATATGTGTCTGGATGTGATGGAATAGGACATATCAGCACTGCATATGAAGGATTCTTGTTTTTTAAAAAAATTGAACCTGAGCTCAATTTAGCCTGCATAATGACATGACTAGAATACAATCAATGAGTACAAATAAATAAGAAAAAAATAATAGAGGGGGGAATACTGCTAAAAGATTCAAGAAAATAGTCACTTGCAATGTGTGGGTGAACTCTGGATTCTGCGAGACTGTAGTGAGCAGTGATCATGCCACTGCACTCCATCCTGGGCGACAGAGTGAGATGTTGACTCCAAAAAAAAAAAAAAAAAAAAAGAGGCAAACTTAATGAACAAATGTTTGTGCTCTGACTGCTCTCAGGATGGGCTCCTTCCCCTGTCTCTCTCCCTCTCCTCTGATATCCCTATTCCCTGAGACACAAAAATATTGAAATTAGGCTAATTAATAACACTACAGTGTCTAAGTGTCCAAGTGAAAGGAAGGGTTGCAAGTTTCTCATTTGTTTTTTTTTTGTTTGTTTTATTTTATTTTATTTGAGTAGGAGTCTCACTCTGTTTCACAGGCTGGAGTACAGTGGCACGCTCATGGCCACTGCAGTCTTGACCTGCTGAACTCACATGATCCTTCCGCCTCGGCCTTCCAGATAGCTGGAACTAGATGCACACACCACCATGCCCAGCTAGTTTTTTGATTTATTGTAGAGATGAGGTCTTGTCAAGTTGCACAGGCTGGTCTTGAACTCCTGGACTCAGGCAGTCTTTCCCCTCTGCTTCCCAAAGTGTTGGGATTACAGTTATAAGCCACCACACCGATAAGTTTCTCATTTGAAATCAAAGCTAGAAATGAGGAAGCTTAGCGAGGAAGGCATATTAAAAGCTGAGATAGGCTGAAAACTAGGTCTCTTATGCCAAACAGTTAGCCAAGGTGTAAAATCAAAGGAAAAGTTTTTGAAGGAAATTAAAAGTGCCACTCCACTGAATACATGAATGTTAAGAAAACAAAGTCTTATTGCTGACATGGAGAAAGTTTGAGTGGTCCAGATAGAAGGTCAACCTTCTATCAGCTACAATCTTCCCTTAAGCCAAAGCCTAATTTAGAATAAGGTCCTAATTCTTTGAAGGCTGAGCGAGGTGAGGAAGCTGCAGAAAGAAGGTGTGAAGCCAATGGAGCTTGTTCATGAAGTTTAAGGAAGGAAGCTGCCTTCATAACTTAAAAATGCAAGGTGAAGCAGTAAGTGCTAACGTAGAAGCTGCAGCAAATTATCTAGAAGATCTAGCTAAAATCATAGATGAGAGTGGCTACACTAAACATTAGATTTCCAGTGGAGACAAAACAACCTTCTATTGGAAGAAGATGCTATGTAGGAATTTCACAGTTTCAGAGGACAGGCTGACTCTCGTGTTAGGGACTAATGCAGCTGGTGTCTAACTTGAAGCCAGTGCTCATTGACCATTCTGAAAATCCTTGGGTGCTTAAGAATTAGCATTAAAATATTTAAAAAATAGATATGTACATTGTTTTTACAAACATAATTCTATTATATACTTTCTAGACTATAATAATAATATAAAGAAAACTTTTGTATGTACTGGGAAACAAAAAATCTGTGTGGAATAGAACCTGCAATATCTCTAAGGTATTCTTTTATAGTCTTATGGGGGCCACAATAGTATGTGTGTCTCTTGTTAACCAAAATGTAATACAGTCACGAGGGGGGAAGAAGTGTGCCTGTTTGTATGGAGGAGTTTACAAATGAAACACAGTTGATCAAATGTTGCTACTTGTTGACCTTGGTGAAGAATACATGGAATTTTATTTATGATTCTCTCTACTTCACTTATGATCTCTCTACTTCTATATGTGCTTGAATGTTTCTTTAATTAAAAAGTAAAATAATAATAGTAATAATAATAATGCCAAGACCAGGCTCTATAACCATATGAGAATCTGCTTGAATGCAATAAACTGCAGAACATCCTGATGACTAGATTTGCAGGGCTTCTTACTTTTGGTGAAAGGACTCAGGAGTTGTGTTCTTTGTGTTTGTAGCATTAACACTCTTGTGAAGATCAGCAAAAGTGCAGGAGCCATGTTGAAACCACATGCACCAAAACTTATTCCAGCTCTGCTAGAGTCCTTAAGTGTATTGGAGCCCCAAGTTCTCAATTATTTGAGCCTCCGGGCAACAGAACAAGAAAAGGTAAGTTGAGTGCGTGTGGGCATATTGGTAAATATCTTGAGGGAAGAGCCCTGTTAAGATACTGAGGTTCATTTGAATAATCCTTCCAGTGCCCTTATGCAAACTCTGTGACTTGAATGATACTTTAACCATGTTTACTAGAACACCTCTGTGATGAAATGCAGTGTGTTATTACTTTTTGGAGATAGATTGTCAACCCATACACTGTTTTGTGAATCAGATGAAAACTGACATGTCCATCAAAAAAACACGTTAATATTTGCTTAACACTGTTTTTTATACATGTTTATTTTTTCATGTATATTTCATGTACATTTTACAGTTCTTCTGTGGGCTCCTCTGCCCTACAAATAAAGATGACTTGCACCTAGACTTTGGCATAGTCCAAAATCAGTCTGCTTTTCAGATATACTATAGTCACCTAGTCTCTGATTTAGAGTCATTTTCTAAAAAATTGCAGATGATACATATTTATTAGGCAAAATTAAAACAACACAGAAAAGTAGAATATAATCTCATAGAGGGCTGCCTCTCCCTATGAGTATCCGCTGTCCACAGTTTCCTGTGCCTTTTCTCAAATTCTTTTGTAGTCATAGGCTACAAAACCAAATTAACATGCTAATTTTAAAATAGTATCAGACTGTGAATGTTGTTTTGCAACTTTTAAAAATTAACAGTATATCATGTCTGTATATACAGACTTTATTCTTTTTTTTTTTGAGTTGGAGTCTTACTCTGTCGCCCAGACTGGAGTGCAGTGGCCGCTCCCAGCCACCGCAGCCTCGACTTGCTGGGCTCCGGCGATCCTTCTGCTTCAGCCTTCCGCGTAGCCGGAATTACAGGCGTGCGCTACCATGCCTGGCTAATTTTTTGATTTATTGTAGAGATGAGGTCTCGCCGCCCAGGTGGGTCTCGAACCTGTGGGCTCAGCCAATCCACTCACCTCAGCCTCCCAAAGGCATGGGATTACAGGCTGAGCCACCGAGCCCAGCTAGACTTCATTCTTTTTAATACTTAGATAATATTGTACAGTGAGGTGATTTTGAATTTTTGTAAGAGAAGTTTTGCAACATCAAAGATTTTGGGTGTTCTTGTTTCTCCACACGTTTGCCAACATTGAAAAATATCAGTCTGATAAGCAAGAATCTCATTGTTCTACTTCGTACTTTTCTTTTCCCAGAGTTGGCCATCATCTTTGTCTGTGTATGTATGTGTATGTGTGTGCGTGTGTATATTTGTTTATTTTTGGAGACAAGGTTTTACTCTGTCACCCAAGCTAGAGTACAGTAGTACAGATCATGGCTTACCACACCCTTGACCTCTTGGGCTCAGGTGATCCTTCCTTCTCAGCCTTCTGAGTAGCTGGGACTATAGGTGCATACTACCACACTTGGCTAATTTTTCTGATTTTTTTGTAGAGATGAGGTCTTGTTATGTGTTCTAGACTGGTCTCAAACTCCTGGGCTCAAGTGATCCTCCCACGTCAGCCTCCCAAAGTACTGGGATTACAGGCGTGAGCCATCATGCCTGGCATCTTTTTTTCTTTTTTTTCTTTTTGAGTTGAAGTCTCACTCTATCGCCCAGACTGGAGTGCAATGGCCGCTCCCGGCTACCACAGCCTCGACCTGCTGGGCTCCGGCAATCCTTCCACCTCAGCCTTCCGAGTAGCTGGAACTACAGGCATGCGCTACCACTCCTGGCTAATTTTTTGATTTATTGTAGAGATGAGGTCTCACCAAGTTGCCCAAGCGGGTCTCGAATCCACGGGCTCAGGCAATCCACTCACCTCAGTCTCCCAAAGTGCGGGATCACGGGCTGAGCCACCGAGCCCCGCTTCTTTTTTTTTTTTGAGTTGGAGTCTCACTCCATTGCCCAGGCTGGAGTGCAGTAGCACACTCACAGCCACTCCAGCGTCGACCTGTTGGGCTCCGGCAATCCTTCTGCCTCAGCCTTCCAAGTAGCCAGAACTACAGGTGTGCGCTACCATGCCTGGTTAATTTTTGATTTATTGTAGAGACAAGGTCTTGCCAAGTTGCCCAGGCTGGTTTCAAACCCGTGGGCTCAGGCAATCCACTCTCCTTGACCTCCCAAAGTGCTGGGATTACAGGCTGAGCCACCAAGCCTGGCTACCTGGCATCTTTTTATATTGTATTAGCCATTTATATTTCTTCTGTGAATTGTGCTTCTATTCCATGTCTATTTTTTTATTTGGCTGTTTAATTTTTTTTACATTTGTTTTTGTTTATTAGGACTATTAAACACTTGTCATATATGATGCCTTTTCTCTCTGTTCACCATTTGATCTTTAACTTGTCTTATCTTTTCTAATAATTTACTCTCTTTTCCCTTTGCCTCTAATACTGCTGTTTCTTCTCCATTTATTATTCTTTCTTCTACCAGCAGCAGGCTTGTCCTTTCTGGGTGTCTGTAGGATAATTACTAGGTGTTGAGAATTAGCACACATAAATTCCAAACTTTGCAGCGCTAGGCAAATCACTTCTGTGTGCCTTACTGTTCTCCTTCATTATTTCTGGATGGTGTTAACCTTTCCTTCAGTGTAGTTGTTAGACTAAAATAAAGGTTCATTGCAAAGTTAAAGAACTAAATGTGTTAAAAATTGTGCTTAGGCACAATTCTTTTAAAATTTTAGAAATTTATTTAGTCAATTCTTTTATTTAGTGAAATGGGGAACCTTGAGGCTCAAGAAGGCTAGATGATCACAACCATACTATGTTAATTTCTGTTACCTGAATTTCTCACCTGGAGTGATATGCTGCTTCTCCAGGTAATTTGTTGAGTATAGGTAAAAAGAAATTAGAGTTAGACTTAGGTTTGCTTTTGTCATAGCTATCGATTATTTGTTAAAAGTTATTTAGTTTGAAAGTAAAGCTCTTTTATGTGAATGTGTATGGTTATTTATAATTAATTGAATGTCCTGAGTGACTTGAGTTTGTGTTCTTCAGGCTGCGATGGATAGTGCTCGACTCAGTGCTGCCAAATCCTCTCCCATGATGGAAACAATCAACATGGTGAGCATCTAAATAATAATGAGAAAGTTTATTTTCTTACTTAAAATCTAATTTTTCAAAGTCTTCAGGCTGTGTTAAATGAAGTAGAGACGTAATGGATGAGTTAAGTAGCTGTTGTTACTCCAGCTTTTTCTTAATATAGTCCTTTTTTCTTCTGTATTGCTAAATGGAATAAATAATTTTTGAAGTACCAGAATCAGTCCAAATTTGTGTTGCAAGGGGCAACAGCATATTAAAAGATCTTTTATAAATTTACATCTATATGTCTTTTGAGATGCCTATTCAGAAGACTTTGGGAGGAGCTGGGAAGGTATAAGCTGGAGATATTTAAGGAAGTAGGCAAAATAAAAGGTAGGTAAGGGAATGAACAATGTTGATACATTGTTTCAGTCATAGAAGAAATTTGCAGTAAGGAACTGCTTGGCACTCTGAGATCCTGAATGCTAAGGCTCCTGGGGTCTTGGGAAAGTCACCCTGCAGGGTTTAACCAAGATTGTGAGCTACTGGAAATTGTTTTGCTAGGCAGATCACAGAACTGGACAAGAAGAGTAGATATTTTTTAGTGCCTGCTGGGGTACTGTTACCAAAATTTGGTCTTAAAGATGTTATATCTTATTTAGATTATTGGGAGAAAATAAAGTTTAAATAAATAGGAACAGTTAGTGAATACCATTTAGGTATGTTCATTAATAGTAGAATATATGTCATTGCATTTTCAAAAATAAAGACCAGCAGATTATAGGAGAATTCATCTAAGAAGTTGACTTATTAGAAGGTGGTTCAGTAGGGTAAGCTCATTGAAGGAAGTCAGTTTTAGTCTAGTTTTTATATGTATGTATTTTAATTTTCTGCAGTTAAAGAAACTGAAATTTAGAGATTGATTAACTTGTCCATGTTCTCAAAGCTAATATCTGGCAGAAGCAGAACTATTAATAGAACTCAGGTCTTCTGATCTTTATTTTTATTTACTTATTTATTTATTGAGTCAGAGTCTCTCTCTGTTGTCCAGGCTAGAGTGCAGTAGCATGCTCATGGCCACCACAGCCTCGGCCTGCTGGGCTCAGGCAATCCTTCCACCTTAGCCTTCCAGGTAACTGGAACTACAGGCACGTGGAACTACATCATGCCTGGCTAATTTCTTGATTTATTGTAGAGATGAGGTCTCGCCAAGTTGCTCAGGCTGGTCTTGAGCTCGTGGGTTCATGTAGTCCTCTCACCTGCTTCCCAAAGTGCTGGGATTATAGGTGTGAGCCACCACACCTGGCCTTAGTCTAGTTTTTATACTAAATATGGGTGATAAAAGGAAGTAGGCCCAGAAAGATCCTGTATTGTTGGGTAATCATTATTTATTTTCTTCTTTAATGAATTGATGCTTTTCATTATTTTTGTTTTATTTTGTTTTAATGTTGAACCACTGATGAGTGACTTCTGTGTAGTAGTACAACGGTGGTTTTAACATTGAAGTCAGAACAAAATCCAAAGTGATTTTTCAACTTTATGTTAAATCCAGTGGGTACATTTTATGGGCAGTTTTTAATTGAAGATGTGGTACTGATTTAATTATTTGTTAAGGTTTACCTTTATATTTATTCTTTTTCAAAAGTGCCTGCAATATCTTGATGTGTCGGTGCTAGGTGAACTAGTTCCTAGATTGTGTGAACTGGTCAGAAGTGGTGTAGGTCTTGGAACTAAGGTAAGTAGGGGTATTTTTTACAGGAGAAAATGTAAATAAGTCTTCATTAGTTTGGCCACAAAAATATAAAACAGCTGTCATGTTTGAAATTCATGTTTTAACCACAAAACTTAATATTATTATACATAACCATTTTGTTTCTGTGGTTCCACTGATAACTGAAAACATGTAACTGATTCAGGAATAAAATATCTAACTGTTCCAGCAAATATTGTCATACTTATTTAGCGGAATCATTTCTGTTCCCTGGTCGCCATGTTCATGCCCTGTGGGTTCTGGTTCATTATCAGTTCATGAAAATGCTTATTCATTTGTCAGGATATTATTGTTTTAGGTGACAGTTGCATTTTTCACAGAGTCAGCAGATGTTTGGATAGAAAAATGTCTTTCTTTGCAAGATCTCTCAAGGATCAGACATGGACACGACCCTGTTAAAAATAAGCAAATAACTTAACATGTTTTTCGTCATGACAAAATTAGTACTTATATTTTAAATGTTTCACATTAATAGATCAGAAGAAAGTTAAGAATAAAAATTGTCCTTAATTTTATCATGCAGAGATAATGTCATTGACATTTTAGAGTGTTTTCTTCCAATCTCTTTTCTGTGCATGTGTCTTCTACAGTGCCCTCTCTGTTGACTATGTGATACTCTTACTTTATGGATGTAACATCTTTTCTTTTAATCCATCAAGGAACATCTAACTTGTTTTCATTTTTAAAAAGTAGTAAAGCACTGTAATGAATATCTTGGACACACCTGAAGTTATTTCTTGTTGAATTTTTAGAAATGGAAATGTTAGTACAGGGATGGACAAGATGACATATGTTGCCCTCCTAGAAGATGGTACCAATTTTCTTTCTTTTTCACAATGTCTGAGATCACTCATTTTCCTGCTAGAGGTTTTGAAAAAAAATTTTTTTGCATTACTCGTTTAAATTAAGAGTTTCTCTTTTTCTAGATTGAATCCTGGAGGAGCTATTAGGCTTCATGTGTTTATATCTTTAAATCTTTGGCACCTAAAACAAATGGCTTGATAGATCATTGTGACCATTAAATTTAGACCTTTGCCTTTGTAACCCTGTAGGGTGGGTGTGCCAGTGTCATTGTGTCATTAACTACTCAGTGTCCTCAGGACCTAACACCTTACTCAGGTAAGTTTGTCAAATGATGTTTGGTGATATTTTTGCATGGCCATGTCTTGTGTGATAGAGTTTTAAAAAGGAAAAATAATCTTCATTCAGACATACTTGTGATATTTTGTGCTTTTTCTTCCCTCAAACCTCTGTCCTTCTCATTTCCTTGACTGAAGAGGTGTAAAATTTTTCAAGGGTAGCAGGTTTTTCACTGTTTTATAAATGCTTGAGTATTTCTTAGTGGAATAAAGAGGTGAAAGTATCTGCCATTTCCTAGGACTTGTTCACCATTTATAGCTAATTTTACATCAGCATTCTTCTCTTCTTAGATTGACTTCTAGATGGGGGCTAATGAACCTAGCTCTCATTTTTCCAACTTTTAATATTCTAGACACAGTTTGATTTTAATTTTATACCAGATAAAAGGAAGCAAATGGATAGTACAAATATAACATTCAGATGATCTAAAGTACTATGGAGTAAATTAGATGTTAATTACAGGGTTATGTTTGTTTTGCTTCTGGGAACAGAGCAGAATATTTGGTCAACCAAGTATCAGATTTTTTCCCCCTTTATTTCTGGTAGGTAAACTTATGAGTGCTTTGCTTAGTGGCCTGACAGATCGGAACAGTGTGATTCAGAAATCCTGTGCATTTGCCATGGGCCATTTAGTTCGGGTGAGTTGGATTTCTTATCTGGTTAAATAAAACTCTTTGATAGTTATAAAGAAATGATTAGGATTGTTTTTTTTCAGACCTCACGGGATAGCAGCACGGAAAAACTTCTGCAGAAGCTCAATGGCTGGTATATGGAGAAAGAAGGTACCTTCCTTTTCTTATTTTGCATCATTTTAAATTTAGATGTTAATAAAACAATACAAATCAGGTCTTCCTCTCTATGATTTTATGTGCTTTGCTAAAAACACTTCTAATTGCTTTTTACCTATGTATTTGTTTTGCTATGATATGAGTTGAGCAATGGTCTATTTAGATCCATTGCCTTTAAAAACAGTAAATATCATAAAAGGTTTTGGTTTCTTCTGCTTCTCTTCAGAACTCATCTATAAGACCTCTTGTGCTTTGACTATTCATGCTATTGGACGATACAGCCCTGATGTTTTAAAGAATCATGCCAAAGAAGTCCTGCCTTTAGCATTTCTAGGCATGCATGAAATTGCTGATGAGGAGAAATCTGAAAAAGAAGAATGTAACTTGTGGACTGAAGTGTGGCAGGAAAATGTGCCTGGTTAGTAAATAGTGCTGTGAATGAAACCTGCTTCTTAGGAACCACATCTAAAATTTTTTGCTTGTATTCTTTATTCACAAACTCCTCTGTAGTTAGTTTCCCAGGACTTTAGCAACATGCATCCCATTTAATTTCAAGCCCATCCAGATTCCTGAGTTCTCACAGTTGGCACTCAGAGGTCTTCTCTATTCATTCATCACTGCCATGTAAGAGAATATAAACTCTGTGCAAGCATAGTAGAGCTTTACATTTTTCGTTGAGAGTGTAAATGATTTCAGGTTGCCTTAGAGTATTATTTTAGAGTAGTGTTTCTTATACATGTGTTTCATCTTGATACCTATTGATGGATGATGACCATTTGCATGATACCTTCCTATGTACACCCAGATTCATAAAGTTCTACCCTTGTAAAAATTAGCCATACTGCTATACTTTTTCTCTCTTAAAGAGAGTGATGTGTTTTAGCAGTTTAGAATCACTACTTTGACTGTTGGTTGCTGACTTTTTTCAGACTTAGAAAAGAAAAATCAGTCAATTTTTCTTGTTACTTACGTGTTGTTTTAATTTTGCTTTTTATAACCTAGGTTCCTTTGGTGGCATTCGATTATATCTGCAGGAATTGATTACTATTACCCAGAAGGCTTTACAATCTCAATCTTGGAAAATGAAAGCACAGGGTGCGATTGCCATGGCATCAATTGCAAAACAAACTAGCTCTCTAGTACCTCCATATCTGGGAATGATACTGACCGCATTGCTGCAAGGCCTGGCTGGAAGAACATGGGCAGGCAAGGTAAAGGAACCATTTGTGTCCAGTTAAATTTAAGGTATCCTTGAAGGATTCTGACTGCATCTTTTATTTTCTACAATAATAAGAATCTGGTTTTGTGTGACTTCAGATGGATTGTTTTTGTGAACCAGATTTTTGGGTAAACTTTGCTTGATTAACTATGATATTTCATTTCAAAGTGTAACCCATGTATCTTTGAATAATACACAATAATGCTGGATATTGATATATTTATCAGATTCAGCCCTCCAGCTATGTCGTTAACCAAGTTGTCAGCATTGTGTACCTGTTGATTCACAAACAGGTCAGAATTTGGCTTATGTGATATAGAGTAGCAAGGTGAGCTGCTTCTAAAACTGGGGCTGAAGATGCCCATTTATGGGACCTGTGAATCAGTAAGTCACTTTTTACACAAAGGCTACAGTATAATACTTACAGTGAACACTCAGTGGGGAACATGAGATTGTGACAATATATAGTGTGATCTACTTTATGTTGTAAAGATCAGTGATGACCCGTGCAGCTGAAGAAGTAGTACTAGACTAGGAGTCAGGCATAGTTCTAATACTCTGGTTGACACTCCTTTGTCTAAATTGGATCTCTAGGCCTTAATGAAATGGAGAAGAAGATAATTATCTCACATCCATGATTTGGTGTACAACTCAGTGAATATGCTTAAACAGTAAACAGAGTGTTAAACAGTAAAGTGCATTAAAGATGACTCTTGTTAATTTTTGTTGTCATAGTTATTGAATATTAATGAGGCAATTGTAATAAGAGGGTAGAGTGTGCAGATGACATGTGTGGGCTTAATAGTATTCTCTCATTTTTCAATTCCTTAGGAAGAACTGTTAAAAGCCATTGCCTGTGTGGTTACAGCTTGCAGGTAAACATTCTTTCAATGAGATGCCTTTTCTTAAATTGAATCTGAAAGCAGCAGCCTTTATTAACTGTTCTGATGCTTTTGTATGGATCCTGTAGCGTAGAGCTGGAAAAATCTGTGCCTAATCAACCCAGCACCAGTGAAATTCTTCAAGCTGTTCTGAAGGAGTGTAACAAAGAAAATCTCCAATACAAGATTGTAGCAATCAGCTGTGCAGCTGATGTCTTGAAGGCCACCAAAGAAGACAGATTCCAGGAGTTTTCTGACATTGTCATACCTCTAATCAAGAAGGTAATGACTACCTGTGTCCTTTCAGGTCTGGTTTAAACTTTTTTAAAAAGTTTTTTAAAAGTTCCCCTCTGTGTTCTGATTGCATGTTTTATTATTAGCATTAATTTAGTTGCGAGTAAGCAGAAAAATCCCCAAATACCATGACCTCGTTAAACAAGATAGAAGTTAGTCTCTTATATAGTAGTTAGGAGCCTCACAGACTCTTCAGGGATTCTGGCTCTTTACAGCTCCCAGCTCTGCCATCCCTAGGGTATCTTCATTGTTTTCATGGTCCACAGTGCATTCGTGTTCCAGACAGACATGGCAGAGGAGATGAAGCAAAGATACAGGACTACAGTGGGCATGCCAGTTCTCTTTTAAGGAGAGTTCCTGGAAGCTAATACATGGCACTTTCAATTATATCTGTCACATTGGCCGGTACTTAGCTACACACCCATACCTGGTAGTAGATGAGGATAGGGAAGGTAGAATTCATTCTGGGCATCCATTTACCCTCCATGGGAGAAGGGGAGAGTAGTAAATGAGCAGTTTTTGTCATCATAAACTTTGCCTTGCAAGTATCTGCAGAAGCCACCCTAGTCAACCTGGAGGGAAAACAAAATGCTCAGTGAACCATGTGGATTGCCTCTGTCATGCAATGGGGTTTGGTTAAAAAAAAAGACTTTGGTTTCATATGAAAAATGGAGTACTCGTTTTTAAAGATTGGACTCTGGTTCAAGGAAAGAAGGATATGATTTACCTATTTATTTGTGAAACATGATGAACTATTTTAAATAACATTCTTCTTTTCTTGCTGCTAATTTGGAGTTGATTTGGATTTAGAGAATTACTAAGCTTCCTTCTGTCCTTAACCCTCTGATTCTAATGCGGCTCTTCTTATGTTATGCTCAAAATATTTTGTATGCAGTACTTTTTTTGCTTTTGTTTACAGATTATTTTAAAGTCTTTTCCAAGTATTAAAAGGGTAGTATTCCTATTACAAATTCTTGTACAAATAGGAAAACTTATGGTAGAGAATTTATTTAATTATCGGTTAATATCTTCTCCTGATTGCTGTAATAGTATACGTCTCTTTGAGGAAGAAAATATTAAATTTTGCTTTCCTTTTCTTTGATATATCCTAGAACTCACTTGAAAGCATTGGGGTCCGGACAACCAAAAATGAAGATGAGAATGAGAAGGAAAAGGAACTCCAGCTGGAATCTCTGCTGGGTGCCTTTGAAGGCCTGGGCAAAGCCTGGCCCCGAAACATGGAGACCCAACGTAAGCATCAGAGGTTGCATTTGAAGAAGTGCCATAATCAGAGGTTACTTAATAAGAGCAAAGATTTTCTATATGACAGATTATAGTTGTTGTTTCTTATAGAACCTAATTGATTATTAATGAGAATTATCCAATAGAAATTTTACTACTACATGAGTATATAGTATTACTGATTGTAGTATTACTTTGTTAGGGCTGCTGTAAGAAAGTACCACAGACTGGGTGGCTTAAACAACAGAAATTTTTTTTCTCACAGTTCTGGAGGGTGAAGTCTGAGATCAAAGTTTCAGCATGGTTGGTTTCTTCTCAGACCTCTCTCCTTGGCTTGTACTGGCCATCTTCCTCTGTGTCTCTGTCCTAATTGCCTCTTTTTATAAGAACATCAGTCAACCGGGCTCGGTGGTTCAGCCTGTAATCCCGTGCCTTTGGGAGGCTGAGGTGAGTGGATTGCCTGAGCCCGCGGGTTCGAGACCCGCCTGGGCAGCGAGACCTCATCTCTACAATAAATTAAAAAAAAAATCAGCCGGGTGTGGTAGTGCATGCCTGTAATTCCAGCTACTCGGAAGGCTGAGGTGGAAGGATTGCCGGAGCCCAGCAGGTCGAGGCTGCGGTGGCCGGGAGCGGCCACTTCACTCCAGTCTGGGTGACAGAGTGAGACTCCAACTCAAAAAAAAAAAAAAAAGAACATCAGTCATAGTGGATTAGGGCCACTCATATGGCCTCTTTAAAGACCCTGTCTTCTAATACAGTCATATTCTGAGGTCCTGAGAGTTAGGACTTTCACATATGAATTTTGTGAGACATAATTCAGCCCATAACAACTGTGATACATTTTATGCAGATATTTTGACTATAAAAAAGAGTTCTGTTACTCTTCTTTATGATTATAGTTCTACTCCAAGGCACCCACAGAATTTGTTAGTGGAATCTCTTCATCTCAAAATCAATGACCTTGTTACCAAGTGTTCAGTTAGCAAGTGAAATCTCTTTCACTGAGAGATCCATGACTGTCTTAGAGATTTTCAGGATTGGACGTGTATTTCCAATGGACTAAATGAATGAACAGTAAACTTTTATTGTTGTATTAAGTTGCAGCTAGTTTGAAATCCTTTGACAAGTTTCTAACTTTGGGACAGTGCTTCTCTTTTAAGTTTACTTGTGTTGGGTCTCATGGTCCATACTGCTGCTGAACATCTTAATATTCTTTAATATGACAAAAAGTATTGTTGATTTTTGTATGCTTGGATATATCTAAAAATCAGACTTAAGGTTTTCTTTTTAAAATTTTTATTTTATTTTAAAGATGTGGGGTACAATTCAGGATTAGGTATACAAGTGGTCATCATACAGGTAACGTTTGGACCTCCCTTTGGTCCCTACTTTGTCTGGTTTGAGATCAGGTACCCTTATTGATGTTATGTGCCCCCACCCCTGGCAGTTATCCCAGTACTGACAATCCCTTCCTTATAGTATTATGGTAAATGTTCAGGGTCCACTTATGAATGAGGATGTGGTACTCAGTTCTTTGTTTCTGTGATAGATCACTGAGTATTATAGACTCTAAATCCATCCAAGTTGCTATAAAGTCCACATATGTATCCTTCTTTATGGCTGTGAGATATTCCATCGTATATCAGACTTAAGGTTTTCTTTGAGCCCTGGCATCCTTTGTGTGAACTTATATATTTTTAATTAACTTTTGATTACTGGGTAGAGAAAGTTCAAGTAGGGAATATATAAAAAAGATGATACAAACACAGAACAGTTTATTTTAGTATTATAAGACATATAAGACCACCCTGGGCTATATAGTGAAGCCTCATTTCTGCTAAAAATAAAAAATTTAGCCAGGCGTGGTGGCATGCACCTGTACACACAGCTGTTCAGAACACTGAGGTGGAAGGGTTGCCTGAGCCCGGGAAATTAAGACTGCCATGAGCTGTGATTATTGTAATCATGCCACTGCACTTCAGCCTGAGTGAGACCCTCACTTAAAAAAAAAAAAGGCAAAATGTACATTTATTGCCAGTTATTGAGCAGAGAGCCAAGACCTTTTCTTTGAGAATTTAACTGTTATACATCGACTTCTTATAATGTATCATCTGAAATTTCTGGTTTTTGCTTTTTAAAATAGAGAAAGAAAACTTTAAAATAGAGAAAGAAACTTCACTCTTACGAAACACACTCCAAGTGCAGAATTTAGATTTTTACATCCTCCCCTATCTTTACATTTGTTTGAGCCCTACTAAATTTTGCAGCATTTAAAAATAGCTCCTTTGTTGAGTTTTCTACTCCTGATTCAACAGGTAACGTGATAGTAATATAGTAATACATAGGTAATATTAATATAATAACAATGGCAGTTGGTTTGTGATAAAGCACTGGTGACTCTTGGGAAACCTAGTTTATAGAAGCTTGTGAGTGTATAGAAAGGAGTTTCTGGCCTACGGAGTGCAGCTTTCTTTGGTTGTCATTCAGGGAATTTTATTTTTTTATTTTTTGAGATGGAGTCTCACTCCGTCACCCAGGCTGGATTGCCATGGCACACTCACAGCAATCCCAGTGTTGTCATTCAGGGAGTTTTATTTTTTTATTTTTTGAGATGGAGTCTCACTCCGTCACCCAAGCTGGAGTGCCATGGCACACTCACAGCCACCCCAGTGTCGACCTGCTGGTGGGTTCTGGCTATCCTTCAGCCTTCAGCCTTCCAAGTAACCAAAACTACAGGCATGCACTACAATGCCCGGCTAATTTTTGATTTATTGTAGAGATGAGGTCTCGCCAAGTGGCCCAGGTGGGTCTCCAACCCACAGGCTCAGGCAATCCACTCACCTCAGCCTCCCAAAGTGTTGGGATTACAGGCTAAGCCACCAAGCCCAGCCTATTCAGAGAATTTTAAAGGGGAAGGGAGTGCGGTTAAAGTGCTGTCTCAGTTCCATGGAGGATAGTAGGCTCTAAAAGCAAACATTTATGAATAGTTTTAACTGCACATTTTTTTTTGAGAGAGTTCTGATTAAGGAAATTTGTTTGGGAGTTGGGCACAAACTCATGCTGAAGTTTTTTGGGGAAGTTTCATGGCTCTAATTAAAGGCATTTATTGTTTTATTTTCTCTCTCCTTCCTACTTCTGTCTCCCGTCTCTTTCCCCTACCCTTTCTCTTTCTCTATTCCATTTCTCTCTTACTCTCTGCCTGCCCCTCATTTTCTCTGTCTCTCCCTTCTTCACACTCTCTTTTCTGCTCTGTCCCACTTTATCTTTTGTCCCCAGGTTGTTATAGGCAGGAGCTGTGCAAATTGATGTGTGAACGGCTAAAACTCAGCACATGGAAAGTGCAGCTAGGAGTTCTGCAGTCAATGAATGCCTTTTTTCAGGGGTAATATGCTTCATGGTTCAGTTTTTTTTATTTTGTCCCTCCCCCCAGCATTTTATACGTAATCAATGAAATTCTTATAAATGTAAAGCTAGTAGCTAAAGTGACATGGTAAAATGATATGTACAGATAGAAATTGTTGGTGCCAGGAAGGTTTTAGAATGTTTCTTACTAACTAGCAGTTGTTTCTTGCTTTCTGATTTGTATAGGCTAATGCTTTTGGAAGAAGAACATGCAGATCCTGAGGCTTTGGCAGAAATTCTCCTTGAAACTTGTCAATCAATTACATATTCTTTAGGTGAGTATAGTAAACTGGAATTGATAAGTCATCCTAATTTTAAAGCTAAGGAGTCAAGTTTCAAGTATTTCTATCTTGTCTTAGAACTAAATTTGTGGAACTGAGTTCTTCTACTTAATATATTCCATATGTACCCCTAAACTGGAATATTTAAATCTGGAACTATAATAGTATTTTAGCATTTAGATTAGAAAAACCTCTGTGACACACATTTTAGAAATATTTTTCTTTGGAAATAATTTCAAACTTACAGAACAGTTGCAACAACAGTACATATAATATTATGTACTGTGTATACAGTTTACCCAGAGTAATCTGTTAACAGGTCCCATTTGCTTTGTCATTTTGGACTTTTACATACATGCTTTTTTCTGGAACCATTTTATTCCCAAATTCTTTATTGTGCTTTCTTTTACATAGCCACAATACAGTTATCAACTTTAGGTGTATAACATGAATTCAATATTTTTATATCAGATTTTTATCATTTATATTCTAGTCTGTTCAGTTGACTCAGTAAAGTCTTAGTAGGATTTTTTTTGTCCCCTCCTTTAGAGAATCTAGTCCCTGGATTCTTTTATCAAATTTTGTCATATCTTTTTAGTCTTCTTTTATTTTAACACTTCTTTAGCTTTTCTTTGTCTTATATGACATTGACAATTTTGAAGAATAAAGAGACTTCCTTTTTGGAAAACAGAATGCTTCTCATTTTGTTGTGTGTTGAATATGTCCTCACGATTAGATCCAGGTTATAAATTCCCAGTTGGGATACTATATAAGTGATATGTCATTCTCACATTGAGGCACATAGCGTTTGTCTGTCCTCATTTGTGATGTTAATTTTGATTACCTAGTCAAGGTACTATCAATTTTCATTACTGTATAGTTACCATTTTTCCCCTTTTGTTTAGTAAGTAGTCTCTGGGAACATACTTTAAGACCATTCAAATAAGCTGTTCTTCTTCAAAACTTTGTCTAATAAGCAATCTGTGAGAAGATACTTTAAGACCATGCAAATATACTTCTCTTAACAATTTCTTCTCTAGGCCAGGTGTAGTGGCTCACACCTGTAATCCCAGCACTTTGGGAAGTTGAGACGGGAGGATTGCTTGAGCCAGGGGTTTGAGACCAGCCTAGGCAACATAGTGAGACCTCGTCTCTACAAAAAATCAAAAAATTAGCTTGGCATAGTGGTGTGCACCTGTAGTCCCAGCTACTCAGGAGGCTGGGGTGGAAGGATAGCCTGAGCCCAGGAGATCAAGGTTGCAGTGAGGTGAGCCATGATCATGCCACTCCATTCCAGCTTGGGTGACAGTGAGACCCTAGACATACGTACATACATATGTCAGTAAGTATGTAAGCAAATAAGTAAATAAACAGTGAGACCCCTCATTCAAATAAACAAACAAATAAATTTCTTCTCTAGATTTAGTGTGCATTGATGATTCTTCCTTGAACCAATTTTTACGAAGATGGTTTTCCAACTCTAGCACTTTCTTCACATTCACTATTTGATAGTTGGAATTCTGTTGTAAACAAGAGTCCTTTCTTCTCCCCGCCCTCCCATTTTTATTTATCTATTACTGGTATTGATTCATGGATTTATTTCCTCTTTCCTGCCTTGGGCTTGGTTGTGTTTATGTGTAAATTTTTTTGGTAGATAGTTTTACTGTGAACTAGATGTCATGTGAAAGAGTAGAGCCAGGTATGGTGGCTCATGCCTTAATCCCAGCCCTTTGAGAGGTGTAGGTGAGAGGAGCCTGAGCTCAGGGTTCGAGACCAGTCTGGGCAACTTGGCAAGGCCTCATCTCTACAATAAATAAAACAAAAGTTAGCTGAGTGTAGTGGTATGCACCTGTAGTTCCAACTGCTTGGAAGGCTCAGGAAGCATTGCCTGAGCCCAGCAGGTCGAGGCTATGGTGATCATGAGTTGTGCCACCGCACTCCAGGCTGAGTGACAGAGTGAGACTCTGACGCAAAAAAAAAAAAGAGTAGACACCAAGGAAGTGTGTTTCAGTTAAAATTGTTGGAGGTAACATGTTTTTATGGATAAATAACTGGCAGCTAACAAACTTGTATTTGCAGGGTTCCAGGTGTTCCTGAGTTGGCCTAAACACTGGGTTGTGTAATATTCTTTGGTAAAATGAGAAGAGGGTCATACAAATCTAAAGGTGTGACGTGGAGGTGACTATGTGTTTGAGATAGTATCTTTTGATACCCACTTCTAAAATTAGTCTTTAAAATATTGCCATTTGTTGTGGTGGTTGGCATACTTGGCTAGCGATTTTTTGCTTTCCCAAATAAGGAATGTGGACCTATAACACGTTTTAAGTATTTGATGATAATTAGCAAAGGGAAGCTTCCTAAAAAACAACAGCAAAAACCAGAGATGTCTTTCCCTAGAGTTATAATTTCTGTATCTTTCTTTCAATAATGTGAGTTTAATCTTGGAGATTTTGTTTTTAAGGTTTACAGTATGAACCATATGATTTTCTTTTTAGAAAATAAGACCTACTCATCTGTGAGAACAGAAGCTTTATCTGTGATAGAATTGCTGCTTAAAAAGCTTGAAGGTAAGCTCTTGATAGTTCTGATTGGAGGCCCACAAAGCGATTGCTGGTAAAAGTAACTGCTGTCATTTTCTCCAGTAGTGAATCTGTTACTGATTTCAAAAGGAGGCCTCTCTTCTTTTTTATTATTTTAATCTCATGAATTAAGAATGTAGAGGAAACAGTTTTTTTCACAATCTTGTTTGCTCTTTTTGCTTCTCTTTGCTTAACAATTAAAATATCTCTCTTAGGGCTCCATCAAACAGGACCTTTAGACTAAATAACACTACACATCTCATTATTCCTTTTTCCTTGTTGAAATAAAAGAGTTAAGCACTTAGTCATATTACCAAGTTCTCAGTTTGCCAGGTATGCACTACTATAGTCTAGATGAGGAAAATTAGGCTAAAAGTAGTTAAATAACTTGCTTGAAATCACATTGCTAGAAAGTGGCAGAATCTTGTAAATAAGATTCAACATTTGATATACTTTTTTATGCTTTCTGATATTTTCTTTATATGTTATCTTTGGTACTTTCCTTAAAGAAAAGAGTTGAAATAACTTCTTTTGCTACTGTGTGCCTTAGCTTGATACTTCCCTCTTCCTACTTTGCTTCAGTATAGTTCATTTCTCTTTCTCCTACTATCTCGAGGGTAGGAGATGAAACTCCCTGATGTGTTTTCAGGCTATTGTCAATATCTAGATTTTGAGACACTCTTGGAACATGTGATTATTATATACTGATCTGTTATCAAGGGGTTGCTTTGTATCTATTTTGAGGGTGAGATATGTGGAGGAAAATTAGTTTTAATTTTTTTTCTTGCTTGTTCCATAGCAATTCTTTGGTTTTCTTTCTTTCTTTCTTTCTTTTTTCACTCAGAATCTAAACAGTGGGAATGTTTGACATCTGAATGCAGAGTACGCCTGATTGAGTCTTTAGCTACTATGGAAACAGACAGCAGACCTGAGCTGCAGGAGAAAGCATCATTACTGAAGAAAACACTTGAAAATCTGGAGTAAACTAGAAGGAGAAGACACAAGTGCCATGTTCATTAGGGGGTTGAAATGGTGGTATTCTTTGAAAAACCAAGTGGGGAAAAGTAAAGATTAATCTGTAGCATGCATCATTCCTTGGCTGAAATAAAATAAATAAAAAAGCCTTAAATTTGTTCCTTATTAGCTTTATTTTACTTGATGTTTTTAAAGTAACTGGCTGAGTGAACTTAATGGAACCTTGGATGTTTGAGATGTGGTTGTAAAGGAGACTGGCAGAAAGAGTTATTAAAAGCATTAAAACTGTTTTTAAAGGAATTAATAGACAAAGTTGTAGAGTAAATGGAGTACAGATCTTAGAACTGCACTCAAATGAAGCTATTTCAGGAAGGAACCATGTAAATCACTTAGTTTAACCTCCTTCTTTTACCCCTGAAGAAATAGGCTCTGAAATAACATAGCTTCCTTTCTGAGGCCTGTGCCAAGCTCAGAACTCAAGTATTTAATGTCCTGTTCAGTAGTATACTTTCTTGTACAACTTGCTGCCAAATCAGTGCTAATCCTTTCCTACTCAAGAGACTTCCAAGATGAGGTACATTTAGGGTGGCATACGACAGTCCTTATATCAGAACTAAAGGGACCCTTACCATTGGGTTCCTGAAAATCAGAAGCTAAACATTGTCTTGTCATGCGTTTAGATGGCTGATTTTGAGAAAATGATTGTTTAGCATCTTTACAATTGAGATGATGAGTTCCATCTCTATGTGATAATTCTAATCATCATCCTTCTTCAGGCAGATGAAGGTAAATTAGGACACACTTGCTTATTCTGCTTATCTGTGGTTGCATATTTTGCAAAACCAAAAACAACAAAATTGCAGACTGCCTTAGTTTTGACCATTTATAATTTCAAAACTATAATGACAACTTAAAATCTTCTACTCACTTTTATGCTAACGGTATAACTTTAAGGGTAGCAGGAAGGCCTTTTAATTAACCATCTAGGAATTGCTCTTTTTAAAAAAATGCCTTTTCTCAAAATAACATGATATCACTCCAAGTAAATAATTACAGCTAGGGTTCTTTTCTTTTTCCCTTTCCTTCAACTGCTCATGCCCTGCTTGAAGGTGTAGAGTAAAAGGAAAAACAAGTATGACCTAAACGTTTATGGTAAATGGAGAACTCTGTAGCTCACCTTGAATTCCAGAGCACAAGATTGGTTTACGTTCGATACTGACCCCATATTGACATTAATACCAGGTATCTCCATGTTTTTTATTTTTGGTAGAAATTTCACATTTATTATTTTTGGTAGTCTCCATTGACCATTGTATTTCACATTTTTTTGACTGAGTCGTAATAAAAATAACTCTTTACATCGTGACCCAGAAGGTGTGTGTATGTGTATATGCCTGAATATAAAATCACTAACTGAAATGTTTCATGAAATAATATATACTCTTACAGTGTGATACCCTTAATATTTTTTCCCATCTCACCCTGATTTAAATGATCTTCAGACCTACTAAATTCATTTCCTTACAATGAGTTACTTCTCACAGTTTGGAAAACACTGCCATAAATGGTACCTAGACTTGACTAAATATGCTGTGTTTTGGGATTGCTTCTGAATAGGTAGGGGGTTTACAAATAAACACTTAAGTGTTTATTACCAAAACATCCTCTTTGCTGATACTGAAATGTATGAGTTATAGTAGTGTCATGAATTTTAAGGAAACTATCATGGACTGCCATTTGAGAATGGCTTTTGCTGGGGAAAAATTGACTTTCGATGTTTTTCAGAAAGTATATGGGCTCTTAAGACTTGGTATTTTTCACATCAGTGTCTTCCCCTTCACCTGGTACCCTCTCACTTGCATTTACTGTACTGGGATACTTGTCCTTGGCAGGAATGTAGTGCCAGTCAGGTATTTTCAGAAAATAAGAGTATAAGGACAAGAATTATGCTCTTAGCCTGTGTCAAATGTTAATACCTTGTCAAATTTTATGCTTTTAAAACTTTTTTGTTTTTTAATACTGAGACTTTTTCCTTGGTGCTGAGAGTGGTGCTAAGACACCCCAACCTTAGTACTATTGAATACCTGTACAGTTTATCTTAGCTTTCTAAGCACATTTCCTGATTTGTACACTTAATGCCTTCATCTTGGCCAGCCAAATCGTTTGCACAACTAGTAATGCTAAATCATTGTCTCCCAAAGCTGCTTGTGTGGTGTGCATACAACCCTTGATTTAAAAAGGTTAATAACTGAGAGTTTGTAATTGTGTAATGCTGATACTGGTGAACAAGTGGCAAAAGACCCACATATGTTTATGTCATTGGCTTTTGTTTTCCAAAGCTATCTGGAACAGATTTTGATTATTTTCTCTTTAGAAATATTCAGTGCTACTTGTTGTACAGGCAACTGATTTGTAGTGTCCATTTTCAAATACCTCATTCCTAGAATTAGTACACTAGACATATCGTCACAAATTTACTGATACTTGAAAAGGAGATACCCGAAATATGGCAGTTGGAAATAAGAACCATGGAAAGTGGTATATAAAATTATCATTTTGGTGATAAAGAGCAAAAAATTGTAATTGCGTCCATTTTACAGTTCCCATGGTGTCTGACTGTAACATAGTCTACCTGCATAACATAACTGACTCCCACCACATCACGACATCTCATTCTTTCCCCTCCCATCTTTTACTGTGTACTTACTAACAAGACAAAGAAAAGAAAAAAGATGTGACCTTGTTGGTCTGTGTCCTGGTAACAGTTGCACTGTGCGTACACTGTCTGCCCTTTGCAGGGCGTTTTCAATTGCTGCTGCCACAATACATTCATGCTGCTTGTTAAGTCCAGGGAGTATTTTGACATTGGCACTCATTGTAATGTACAAACTGTTGTTAAATGGATGTATATGTAACAGATTTTTGTATTTTATATGCGGTGTCTTTACAGAATCCTCTGCCGTATGTACACAGCTAGCTAAGAGTGTGAAAGTCTTATTTGAAAGGAAAATCCTATCCATGCCCAAGAAGATATTAAATGGTAAATAAAAGCTGCATGACCTATTTTTTTTGAAGTAGTGCATTAATTTTCACTAGTTCTCAAGGAAAATAGCTAAACTACTAAAGCACTGACTAGTTATGCTTTTAAAAAGAAGGCCCTACTGCCTGCCATATTCTGAGCTAACGCTAGTAAGAAGACATTTCTGGCTTAAGCATCTGGGAGTTCCAAGGCAAAGCAGTAACAAAAGGAACAACACCATGAACAACTGCTGTCAGATAGCTGGAGAAAAGTTATCCCGAAAAAATTTTATTTTCTGGTACAAGTAATCCCACATGAGCATACAGAAGCAACAGGAAGTTCTCCTTTTGACTAAGATTAATATATTTGGTTATGGACATTAAATGTCAGAGGGACAGGCACATCTTATACTGTTAACTGCCAAAGAAATTTTAGGCTGTGGAAGATAGGCTTGAAGATGAGAGCTACCTTGCTTACTTTTTAGTTGCAGCCACCGAGTCTAAGGTGTTGCCTCCTGGGATACTCTTCTTTCTTCCTTTCAAGCAGGTTCCAGGTTAATTGATTGGAATAACAATTAGGGTTTTTTTTTTTAATGAAAAATAAAATGTTACAACAATTGGAAATAATCAACCTTTTTAAACTGATGCTTATTGAAAGTTTTTTTATTTTTTTTTTTTATTGGAGTCTTATTCTGTCACCCAGTCTGGAGCACAGTGGCGTGCTCATGGTCACCCCAGCCTCGACCTGCTGGGCTCCAGCAATCCTACCTCAGCCTTCCAAGTAGCCGGAACTACAGGCATGCCCCACCACACCCGGCTAATTTATTTATTTATTTATTATAGAGACGAGGTCTTACCGTGTTGCCCAGGCTGGTCTTGAGCCGGCGGGCTCAGGCAATCTTCTCACCTTGGCCTCCCTGAGTGCTGGGATTAAAGGCTTGAGCCACTGCACTGGCGATTGAAAGTTTTAAGTGTTTCTTTACCTTTTTACATTTAAGTAGCAATGATAAAGCCTTTATTAAACTGCAAGGACAGTGAGAAAACAGGCAATGAGAATGCCTATTTTGGGGTATTTTTTTTTAAGCAGGATTTATTGAGAGGACAGAAAAGCTCTCATAGTAGGAGGGGACCTAAAGGGGTTGCTTGTTTGGGTATTTTTGGAAAGAGTACTTTAAAATCAATTTTGGTTATTAGTGGTTAGATATATAATTCTGTTATGCTATTGTTGATTCCAGAATAGTCTTCAAATTAAAAAAACCTTTTTTGAATATCAAAGCAAATTTTTGAGTTTTTAAAAATTTTAGCACTATAAAGATGTCCCACTGTTTCTGACCTTCAGGGTTCCCAGTGTGATTTCTGTGGCCATTCATATTGTTGTTTCCCTGGGTGCTGTGTCATTTTTCTCTGCTTTCATGTTTTTCCCTGGTTTTGGATTTCAGCACTTTGACTGGTCATGTGCCTACATGTTCTTTTCTCTGTATTTGTCCTGTTTAAGTTTTGCTTCGATTTTTGAATTTCTAATTTAATTCAAAATTCAAAATTTATGGATTTTACCAAATTTGAGATTTGTTTGTTATTATTACTCAAATACTTTTGTTCCTGTGTCATTCTCTTTCTTCTCGGAACTTCAGTTAAACTTGTGTTAGATAATTTGATACTATATGTTCTATAGGCCTCAGTTATATTTTTTAAAAATCTTCTATCTTTAAATTCTCTGTCCACCATGTCCATTCTGATACTAAAGCTCATCTAATGAATTTTTATTTCAGGTATTGTAATTTTCAGTCCTAACTTTCCATTTGGTTCTCTTTTATATTTTAATTTTTCTGCTATTTCTATTGTTTTCATTCATTAACTTTTTTTTTTTTTTAAGTTGGAGTCTTACTCTGTCACCCAGACTGGAGTGCAGTGGCCGCTCCCAGTCACTGCAGCCTCGATCTGCTGGGCTCCGGCGATCCTTCCGCCTCTGCCTTCCAAGTAGCTGTAACTACAGGCGCGGCTAATTTTTTTGATTTATTGTAGAGATGAGGTCTTGCCAAGTTGCCCAGGCTGGTCTCGAACCCGCGGGCTCAGGCAATCCACATTAACATTTTTTAAACTTCAGAGTAATTATATAACTGCTTTTTAAGTTCTCATCTGAGAGTTACACATCTGGGTCATTTTGGGTTTGGTCGTTTTTGTTCACCTCCTCCCTCCCATTTCCTGATTTTTCATATATCCAATATTTGGGGATTGTGCCCTGGACGTTGTGATTGTTAAATGGTGGAGACTTGGGACTCTATTCCTCCAGAGTTGCTTTTCTTTTAGCAAGCAGTTAACATGGTTAGACTCAAACTGCAAACTTATCTCACCTTTGGTGGGTGGCAGATCAGTTCTCAGGTTTTTTTTGTTTTAGCTGAGCCATTTGCAGTAGAGAAAGTTTAATCATCACAGAGGAGTTGAGCAAGGAGAATGGGAGATATTTCTCAAGTCTGTCTCTCCAAGGACTTTTAAACCTAGAATTTTTAAGGATGATTTGACATGTGGGGCAGGGAGGTGGGAATGGACACTGCTGTTTGATTGGGAATGAAGTCATATAGAGGTTGAAACTGACTTCCTGTGCAAGCCAGTTGCTGGGTGGAGTCACAGGACTGATTGATCGGCTCCTTAGTATCAGTCATGGGTCTAGGTGGGGCCCATGGGTCCACCAGAATGCAACGTTTGAAAAATATCTCAAGGACCAGTCTTAGGCTTGTTTTATCTATAGGAGCAATTAGGGAAGTTACAAATCTTGTGAAAAATGACTGGTTATTGTAGGAGGGGGAATCACTGATGATTAAAAGTGCTCACACCCTTTGGCGGATAATCAGGGAGGTCTGCATGACTTAAAGACTCATTTTTCTTTAAGAAAAAATAAACTTAAGGCTCATTTTTCTTTAAGAAAAAATAAACTTATCAATTTCTTGGGCAGCTTCTCCCCACCCCAGCCCACCTCAGGACATGACAGAATTCAGGCGCCTATCACAATCCTAACTTTGTGACCTTTTATTAACTTTATAATTGCAGCTTCAGCCATACTGGAAGTAGAATTTGAGGATTTTTAAAAAATTGTACACAAGTAAACATATACTCTTACCATACTATTGTGCTCATTGGTGTTTACTCAAGTGTGTTAAAAACTAGCATCCATGCAAAATCTGCACACCAATATTTATGGCAGCTTATTCATCATTACCATAACTTAGAAGCAACTAAGATGATTTTCAGTAAGTAAATGGATAAACTATGACACTTCCTGACAATGGACTATTATTCAGTGCTAAAAAGAAATGAGTTATTAAGCCAGAAAAAACATGGAGAAAACAAATGCATGTTAATGAAAGAAGCCAATCTGAAAAGGTTACATATGGTACAATTCCAACTATTACATTCTGGAAAAGGCAAAACTATGGAGATAGTAAAAAGTTCAGTGGTTGCTAGGAATTAAGGGGGAGGGAAGGATTGTAAACAGATAGGGATCTCCAGGGATTATAGGAATTTAATCAACTTGAACAATCAGCCTGTTTTACAGCCTCTGTCTTGCAGCCTTTTTCCCTAGAAACCCTGTATGGAATGCAGTGACCTTGATGGTTGGAACCAGATCCTAGCAGACCCCAGCAACTTATAGCTGAATCTGAGTGAACTTGCCTCACTACCATGTTAAAGTCTCCACCGCAGGAGGAGCAATAAATAACTTTGTTAACATAACGTGCAACCTATGTGCTGGCTTGATGACTCACTGCTGTGCATCACTGGGACCCCTCCTCTACCTGCAATGACACACCCTCTCTCCTCTCCTCCCACTAAAACCCTTCTTCACTTTCCCTTGGAGAGAGATTGTTTTGGAGAATACTCTTCCCAGTATACACCTTACTTGTGCCAAGTAATAAAACTTTTGATCAAAACCTGTGTTCTTGGGAATTATTTGTTGCTCACCAGGTGAACACATCTGCTCTTAGGGTAACAACGAATAAAGAGAGCACAGACCATTTCTAGGGCAGTGAAAATGCTCTGTATAATACTATAGTAGTGAATATGTGTCATTATACATTTGTCCAAACCTGTAGGTATGCAAAGAGTGAACCCTAGAGCAAGCTGTGGACTTTGGGTGATACTATGTCAATGTAAATTCATCAATTGTAAGACATGTACTACTGTGGTACAAAACCTTGTCAGTAGGGCATGTGTGGGAGTAAGGAGATATATGAGAACCCTTTGCTCCTTCCTCTCAGTCTTGCTGTGAACCCAAAGCTGCTCTAAAAAATAGTCTATTTAAAAACGAGTTACTTAGAAAATCTTTAAAAAAAGATGTTATTAGGTTTATTTTGGGTTGTAAAGGCTATATATGCTTGTTACAAATAACACCATTTTGAAGAAGGAAATGATCACTTCTGTTCAACCATTCAAAGATAAGATACTTTAATATTCTGATGGATACCATTCCAGGAATAATATTAATGGCATAATTATTAATGTCATGATAATGGAGTACTAATTTTAAGATGAAAATGATATATATTGCTGACATTGGTGTACTTAATATATTAAGACATTTTTGTGTTTAAATATTGAACTCAACTTTTTTATGATTTCAGAATGCATACAGGGCTATGCCAACCCTCTATTAATGGGTACCTCTTTGTTGCTTATTTTATTTTCCTTTTTAAACAAGGTGGTAATATACATCCTTGGTCACTCAACTTTGAACATTTGTTCAGTTACTTCATTTAAATAATTCTTAGAAATGTAATTGCCAAATTGGAACTTAAGATTTTAAGGTGTTTTATTATTTAAGTGGAATGTAGCACAGTCAAGAATGGAATTAATATCTCATTTAGCCTTCTAACATTCAAGGCATTCAGTTGATCCTAAATATACTGGTACACCGGTGGACCTTAAATTGACCAAGCATATATGAGTTGGAGTCTCACTCTGTCGCCCAGACTGGAGTGCAGCGGCCGCTCCCGGCCACCGCAGCCTCGACCTGCCGGGCTCCGGCGATCCTTCCGCCTCAGCCTTCCGAGTAGCCGGAATTATAGGTGCGCGCTACCACGCCCAGCTGATTTTTTGATTTGTTGTAGAGATGAGGTCTCGCTGCCCAGGCGGGTCTCGAACCCGCGGGCTCAGGCAATCCACTCACCTCAGCCTCTCAAAGGCGTGGGATTACAGGCTGAGCCACCGAGCCCGGCTACATGCAGTATTTTTAAAACTAATGTAAAGTTGAATATAAAACGTGTTTTCCTATTTTTCTCCTATCTCCTCAGCAGTTTTAGAAGTAAAGGAGGTAAAATATCAAAGTAATTGCGCCCTACTGACTTAGCTAAGCTTTGTGAAAGTATTCATATTCCCAAGAATCATGTTCTTATTTCTGAATTACTTCATTTTTAAATTTTTAATGCTTTTCTTATTTTAGTTCTTAGTTGATTTGTGCATGTGCTGATTCCATTTCTTCTCTTCTAGTTGTCTTTTTTTAAAAAAATAGAGACAAGGTCTTACTATATTGCCTAGGCTGGTCTCAAACTCTTGGGCTCAAGTACTTCACTTGCCTCGGCCTCACAAAGTGATAGGATTACAGAAGTGAGCCGCCACACCTGGCCTCTTCTAGTTATCTTACAGCTATTATCAGCAAACTATGGCCCACAGACCAAGTCCAGGCCATTGCTTGTTTTTGTAGATAAAGTGTTATTGCAACACAGCCTGGCCCATTTGTTTATGTATAGTCTATTGTAAGGTCCACAAAACCTGAGCTATTTACCGTCTAGTTCTTTAAGAAAAGAATTTGGACCCATGTCTTAGAGCATTCATTGAATAAAATGGAGAGAAGGAGATGATACAACAGTATTAAATACATTTATTGTTTCCTTTTAAAATACTTTTTTAGTAGACCTTTTTTTTTTTAAGAGCACTTTTACGTTCATAGCAAAATAGAGGGGAAAGTATGGAGAGTTCCCATATATGTACCTTCAAATTTAGAATTTATGAACTAAATACATTATGTAAAGTGGTTATTTAAAGAAAGATGGATGATTTATTTATACATTATCACGGCAATGTTTTAAGTGAAGAAGAGAATATGGGTAGTTTTCTTTAGTCAAAAAATGAGAGTTGTGGTTTTTTTAAAAGTTCTCCAAATGTGGTTCAAAGTGTGGAATCCAGGATATTTACTTGTGCTTTAAACTTCTGTCTTCTATTATTTGGCTCCCTAGGTGTTGGATTCTGACTTATTCTTTTCTATGCTGATAGGATCTTTCTAATTTGACATCAAGTTATCCTAGCCATTTCAAAATTGTAGAAATGGATTTTGAAATGAAGATTTACATTGTTGAGAACAATTCTTCTGAAATCAAAAATATAAGGAAAGAAGAACAACATGAAAAACACCTTTAGAATGTTTCTTTCAAGGAGGGAAATTTATTTCCAGTTTTTCTGTCTTGGACTAGCAATTAATTGCCTGTAATTCATAGTCCATAAAACAAGCCACAATAAATATGAAAGAACTGAAACTGTAGAAAGTGTGTTCTACAATCACAATAAATTGGAATAGACATTAATAGCTGAATGAATTGGGAATTTATAAATATGAGGAGTCCCTTCCAAAATGGAATTTATTTATTATTTATTCTTTTATTCTTTTTGTTGTTGTTGTTTTGAGATGGAGTCTGTCACTCAGGCTGGAGTGCAGTGGCATGCTCACGGCCACTGCAGCTTTGGCCTACTGGGCTCAGACAATCCTTCTGCCTCTACCTTCCAAGTAACTAGAACCACAGGCTGTGCCACTGCACTTGGCTAACTTTTTAAATTTACTGTAGAGACTAGGTCTTGCCATTGTTGCCCAGGCTGGTCTCAAATCCCTAGACTCATGCAATTCTCTCACCTTTGCATCCCAAAGTGTTGGGATGACAGGTGTGAGCCACCATGCCCAACCTAGTTTTACTTGTTTAAACTTGTCACCTTCAAAGTACTCTGTATTTGATGCAACACACCTATAGAGACACTTTTTCCATTGCTCAAAACAGTTTTTGAATTCATCAATTCTGATGCCTTTTAGTGCTTCTGCCATTTTTTGTTTCATGTCTTCCACATCAGCAAACATTTTTTCATCTGAGGAAACAAAAAAAAGTCACTCAGAGAAAGATCAGGTAAATAGAAAGGGTGGGGCATAGGGGTCATGCTGTTTTGGGTTAAAAAAAAAACAAAACTGAACAGTCAGCATGGTATGGGCAGGTGTGCTTGCTTGTAAATCATCCATCATAAAATGACAAATGCATTGAAAAAAAATCCCAAAAAGAAAAAGAAAAAAAATTGACTGAAGCTGAAAGTAGCCTCTCACAACAACATTAGCCAGTACTTGATTTCCATGGGTTCCTAGAACACATACCTGGCAGGGAAAGCCTGTACTACAAGGGGCCCACCTGCCAAAAAATAATTCTGTTTTTTTTTTGGGGGGGGGTTCTCCTAATATGTGGAAATTCAATAACATACTTCCAAAATAACCAGTGAAACAAAGAAAATCACCAATGAAGTTAGAAAATACTTTAAGATGAATGAAAATGAAGACACAATATACCAAAACATGAAATGCAGCTAAAACGGTACTTAGAGGGAAATGTATAATTGTAAACATTGATGTTAAAAAAAATTCTCAATACTTTCTCTTTAAGCACTGGGTAAAAAGAGTAAACACAAAAGAATCAGAAGGGAAGAAGTAAGGTTCAGAGAAGAAATGATGAAATTGAGGATAGAAAAAAAAATGAAACTAAAAGTTTGTTCTTTGAAAAGATAAAAAATGGACAAACCTTTAATTAGACTGGAAAAAACAAAATTCAAATTACTAAATGGGAATGAAAGCATGGACTTACTACTTACTGATTTTAAAAAATAAAAAGAATATAAAAGAATCCTATGAACTACTATATGGCAACATATTAAATAGACAAAATCCTAGGAAGACACAAAAAATCAAATCTGACTCAAGAAGTTTTGGAAAATATGAATAAATCTGTATCAAATAAAGAAATTGAAATAGTAATAAAAAAGCTACCCACAAAGAAAAGCTTAGGCCCAAATGGTGAATTCTACCAAACATTCAAAAAGTATACCAATTTTTTACACTCATCCAAAAAATAAAAGAGGAAGTACTTTGAAACTCATTCTGAGGCCAGTATTATCCTAATAGCAAAATTGGACAAAGATATAAAATGGAAAACAAAAACAACAGAGCAATTTCTTTTATGAGCACAGAAAAAAAATTGCTCAAAAAGTACTAGGAATGAAGTGAAGTAATAAATGAAGAGAATTATATACATCATGACCATGAGGGATTTATCTCAGGAATACAAGGTTTGTTTAACATATATGAGAGAGGAACCCCAAAAAACACAATTTATTTATTAAAAATTGTGCATTTATTCTTGTTTAAACTTCAGTCACCTTCAAAGTACTCTCTGCTTAATGCAATACATCTATTGAGACACTCAAAACCGTTTTTATTTTTATTTTTTTAGAGTTGTGAAGTACAAGTGAGAATTGACTACATAAGTAGGCTGCATGCAGGTGAAATTTGGGCTTCTAACTGACCCTCTATGTCCTTGATAGTGGAGCAGGTACCCGGTATATTGCCATGTACCCCCCCCCACCAGTTCACCCTCTCTTCCTGCCCTAGCAGTGCCCAGCATCTGCTAATCCCACTTTTGTGCTAGTGTGGCCAGTAGTGTTCAGGGCCTACTTATGAATGAGAACATACAGTATTTAGTTCTTTGTTTCTGTGATAGTTTAGTTAGTATGATGGTCTTCAGTTGCATTCAACTTGTTGTGAAGGCCATGATTTTGTTCTTCTTGTTCTTCCTTATGGCTGCATAGTATTCCATAGTGTATATATACCACATTTTCTTTATCCAGTCCACTTTCAATGGGCATCTGTGTTGGTTCTATGTTTTTGCTATTGTGAATAGTGTAATAAACATGCATATGCAGGTATCTTTTTGGTGGAGGAGTTTATGTTTCTCTGGGTATATTCCTAGGACAGGGATTGCTGGATTGTATGGAAGCTCAATTTTTAGTCCTTTTAGAATTTGCTGCACTGCTTTCCATAGAGGTTGAACTAGTTTAGATTCACATTAACAGTGTAGAAACATTCCCTTTTCTCAGCAACTGTGTCAGCATCTGTTGTTTTTTGACTTGTTTATAATAGTCATCCCTACCAATGTTAGGTGGTCTCTCATTGTAGTTTTGATTTGAATTTCTCTAATGATTAGTGAAGTTGAACACTTTTAAAATATGTTTGTTGACTGCTTGAGTGTCTTCCTTTGAGAAGTGTTTGTTCCTGTTCTTTGCCTATTTTTTAATGTTTCCCCCTGCCCCCCCGCTTTCAGTTTGTTTGAGTTCCTTGTAGATCCTGGATGTTAGGCCTTTATCAGAGGCATAGCTTGCAAATATTTTTCCCATTCCATGGCTTGTCTCTTTACTCTCTTGATTGTTTCACTTGCTATGCAAAAGCTTTTCAGTTTGATAAAGTCCCACCTATCTATCTTAGCTTTTGTTGTACTTGCTTTTGAGGCCTTGGTCATGAATTCATTGCCTACTCTGATGTCCCAAAGGGTGTTCCCTACATTTTCTTCTAAGATTTTTATAGTTTGGAGTTTTGCATTTTAGTCCTTGACCCATTTTGAATTGATTTTTGTATATGGTGATAGGTAGGAGTCCAGTTTCATTCTTCTGCATGTGGCTAGTCAGTTTTCCCAGTGCTTTTGCTAAATATGGTTTCCTTTTCCCACCCAATGATTGTTATTGATGGCTTTGTCGAAGATGAATTGGTTTAGGGACCATGCTTTTATTTCTGTCAGCTCCGTCCTGTTCCATTGGTCTATGTGCCTATTCCTATACTGGTACCATGATATCTTGGTTACTGTAGCCTTGTAATATAGTTTAGTCTGGAAGTGTGATACTTCCAGCTTTAATCCTTTAGCCAACGATCACTTGGCTATTTGTGCTAGTTTTTTCTTCCATGTGAATTTCTGTATTGTCATTTCTAGGTCTGTGAAGAATGATGTTGGCAATTTAATGGGTATTGATTGCATTGAATCTGTAGATTGCCTTGGGCAGATGGACATCTTGACAATATTGAGTCTTCCAATCCATAAGCATGAAATGTTTTTCCATTTGTTTGTATCATCCTTGTTTTCTTTGAACAGTGTTTTTTAGTTCTTATTGTAAAGGTCTTTCACATCTCTGGTTAGGTGGATGCCAAGGCATTTCTTTTCTTTCTTTCTTTCTTTTTTTTTTTTTGGTAGCTATTGTGAATGGGATTGTATTTTTTATTTGGTTCTCAGTCTGCTTGTTGTTGGTGTATAGAAATGCAACTGTCTTTTGTCTTTTGTGCATTGATTTTGTAACCTGAGATTTTACCAAAGTCATTTATCAATTTGAGGAGGTTTTTAAACTAACTCTCTAGGGTTTTCTAGGTGTAGAATCTTAAGAGATAACTTGCTCTTTTCCTATTTGGAGACCCTGCTTTCCTTCTACTGCACGATTACTCTGGCTAGGACTTCCAGCACTGTGTTGAATAGGAGTGAGAGTGGGCATCCTTGTCTCGTTCCCATTCTTGGGGAAATGCTTCCAGTTTCTGCCCATCAAGCACAATGTTTATCATAGATGCAGGTTTATCATAGATGGCTCTTATTGTTTTGAGGAATGTTCCTTCTATGCTTAGGTGTTTGAGAGTTTTTATCAAGAAGGTATGCTGGGTTTCATTGAATGCCTTTTCAGCATCAAATGAGATAATCATGTGGTTCTTGGTTTTATGCAGGTTAATTTACTGAATTAAATTTATGGTCCTGTGAATGTTGAACCAGCCCTGCATCTTAGGAATGAAGGCCACCTAGTCATGGTGGATTATCCTTGAAATGTGTTGTTGGATACAATTTGTTAGAATCTTACTGAGAATTTTTGTGTCTATGTTCATCAGTTAAATTGTCCTGTAATTCTTTTTCCTTGTTGGGTGTTTGCCAGTTTGGGTATCAGGATGATATTGGCTTCATAAAATGAGCTAGGGAGAATTCCTTATTTCTCAATTGCCTGGAATATTTTCAATCAGATTGTTACCAGCTGTTCCTTGTATGGCTTGTAGAATTCAACTGAGAAGCCATTTGATCTAGGGCTTTTTTTGACAGGGAGATTTCTTATAACTGAATCAATTTCCTGGATTGTTATTTGTTTGTTTAGGGTTTCAATTTCTTCTTGGTTCAACCTTGGGAGATTGTGTGATGCCAGGAAAACCTCCATTTCCTCTAGATTTTCTAGTTTGTTTGCATGCAGATGTTCATAGAAACTTCTGATAACCTTGTAAATTTCTTCAGGATCATTTGTAACATTGTCTTTTTCATTTCTAATTGTGTTTATTTGGACTTTCTCTCTTTTTTTTTAGTCAATCTGGCCAGGGGTCTATCGATCTTTTTTATCCATTTGAAGAACTACCTTTTTGTCTTGTTGATCCTTTTTATAATACTTTTGTCTTCTATATATTGCAATTGTGATTTTATCTTAGTAATCTAGATTTTTCTGCTGAAATTAGGATTTACTTGTTCTTACCTTCCCAGTTCCCTTAGGTGTGGCATTATGCTATTTTCTTGTGATCTCTCTATTTTCTTGATATGAGTGTGCAATGCTATGAATTTCCCTCTCATCACTGATTTCAAGGCATTCCAGAGATTTTGATATGATGTGTCTTTATCTTCATTTGTTTCCAGGAAATTTTTTATTCCTGTCTTCATTTCTGTGTTGACCCAAAAGTCATTAAGCAGCATGTTTAATGTCCATGTCTTTGTGTGTTTTGGGGAGATCTTGTTGGTGGTGATATTTATTTTTATTCCACTGTAATCTGAGAATATACTTGGAATTATTTCAACCTTTTGAAATTTGTTCATGCTTGATTTATGTCTGAAAATGTGATCAATCTTGAAGTATGTTCCATGTGCTGATGAGTAAAATGTATACTCTGTAGTTGTTGGGTGGAGTGTCCTGTAGATGTCTGTTAGGTCCAATTGGTTGAGTGTCAAGTTAAAGCTCCAGACCTCCTTTTTGATTTTTTGCCTCGATCTGCTTATGGCTGTTAGTGGGGTACTGAAATCTCTGACTATAATTGTGTGGGTGTCTATAGCCTCTCTTAGTTTAATAGCCATTGTTTTATAAAACCAAATGCTCCTGTGTTTGTTGCATATCGCTATATATTTAAGATGGATATTTCTTGCTCAGGGATTGAGACTTTTATCATTATGTAGTGTCCTTCCATGTCCTTTTAAACTTTTATTGGTTTAAAGTTTGTTTTGTCTGATATAAGAATAGCTACCACTCTTCTTTTTTGTTTCCTATTAGCCTGGAAGGTCATTTTCTAGACTTTTACCTTGATCCCGTGGGTTTCTTCTGCAGTGAGATGGGTTTACTGGAGGCAGCATAATGTTGGATCATGTTTCTTTAACCAGCTTGCTACTCTATGCCTTTTTAGTGGCACATTCAGTCCATTTACATTCAAGTTAATTATCAATATGTAAGACTTTATTCCTGCCATAAGGCTCTTAAAGGGTTACTTTGCTTCAATATATATATAAAATTACATATAATATTATATATAAAAATTACATAATTGAGTACAATAAATTATATATAAATTACATATATATTTAATTTTGTAACTGATTGCTGCTATGCTCTGTTAACTCTTTGCTTGTTTGTGCTTTTGTGATGGATGCTGATTTTCTTTTGTTTCTGTGTTCAGAACTTTCTTAAGTATCTCCTAGAGGGCTGATCTGGAGATGGCTTATCTGCTTAGGGATTGAATGTCTGGGAAAGATTTTAATTCTCCATCACTGATAAAGTATAGCTTGGTGAGGTAGGAAATTCTTGGCTAGAAATGCCTATATTTGAGAATGTTAAAGATGAGACTCCAGTCCCTTCTTGCTTGTAGCATTTCTGCTGAGAAGTCTTGTGCTATTCTGATGGGTCTTCCCTGGTTGGTGGTCAGACCCTTCTCTCCAGTTGCCTTTAGGATTTTTTCTTTTATGCTTACTTTATGGAGGTGGATTGCCCTGTGTCTTGGGGAGATTGCTTTTCAACCCCCATTGTGAGCACTATGTGGGGATCAGGTGGGCAGATGGGCCTGCTGGATGCTGTCTGCTGTTTGCAGCACAGAAACCTTCCCACCAGGAATCACTTTGGGTGCCTTTAATGTTTGTCCTTCCCTGTTCAAGACCATTCCCTGCCATGGAGGGACTTGTGCTTTGGATATGAGAGGCTGGCAGGTGTGTTCCCCACTTCATGTGGTCTCTGGTTATCCACAACTGTGTCTGACCAGGTTTGCTCCCACATGGGACCAACAACCCATGCACAGCTGGGAGGGGGAACTGACTCAACCATGTCAGGATCACTTACCTCCTCTACACACAAGGCAGGGCTGCAAATCCCATGCAAGCCTGGTGTGTGATGGGGGTGAGGTGTCCCAGTTCCAATACTGACTATCCAGGTACTCTCATGTGTTCAAAAAGTTCTCTATGGGGTTTAGGGTACTTCACCTGCCCAAAACTGTTCAAGGTGCCAGAGGCTGGGTCTGTATTCCTTTTTCCACTCTGGGAGAGGCACAGGTTGACTAGTTCCTGGTGACCATCTTGGATCCTCCTCGAAATAGTTTTTGAACTCATGAATTCTGCTGGATTTTTGTTTCACCTTTTCCACATCAGCAAAATATTTCTCTGTAAGAACCTTTTTTTTTTTAAAATCCAGGGAAACAAACAAACAAAAAAAGTCACTCAGAGTGAGATTGGTGAATAGAGAGAATGAGTCATGGGGATTATGCTGTTTTTGGTCAAAAACTGCTGAACACTTAGCACAGTGTGAGCAGGTGATCTCATAAATGACCCATCAGGAAATGGGCAAACATGTTGGAAAAAAAATGTTCACTGAAGCTGAACACAGTCTCTTACAACAATACTAGTTGGTACACTGATGCTGATGGGTTCCTAGAACACTTACCTGGTGGGGTAAGCCTGTACTACAAGGAATCCACCCTCCATAAGGTAATTCCTTTTTTGGGAGGAGTGATTATAAAAATCAATGTAATGCACCATACCAATAAAAAAAGAACAAAAACTACACGGTAATCTCAAGAGATACAGGAAAAGCATTTGGTAAAATCCAATGTCCCTTTATATATATATATATATAAAGTCCACACTCAATAACTAGAAAAAGTAGAGAACTCCATCAACCTAATAAAGAATATTTACAAAAAACACACAACTTAAATCATAATACTATATAATAGTATAATGGGGTTACATGATACATAATGGAAAAAGACTAAATATTTTCCCTTCAAGATAAGACATGAGATAAGGATGTTTGCTCTTGCTACTTCTATTTAATATTATACTGAGAGTTCTAACCAGGGAAATTAGTCAATTAAATGAAATATAAGGCATCCAGAGTGGGAAGGGAGAAATAAAACCATATTTTCTGATATTATGCTGTATATAGAAAACATTAAGGAATCAACTAAAAACCTAATGGGCCTGTTGAGTTCAGTAAGGTTGAGGATCAATTTATAAGTGATCAATTTGAGATGGTAAAAAGAGTTGGTCAGAGTGTGTGAGTCTTTGCATAAATGAGTGGGTGCAGGGATAAATATGCATGCAAGTGTGTTGGAAAGTAGGTGTGTGAGTGTCTAAGTGGGAAACAGGAACAAGAAGCCTGAGCTCTTCTCCTGAGGTGGCTGCCCCATGTGTGGCTACTTGGAACCCAGCGTGATCCATGGCCCAGAGGCAGGCACCATCTCTGCAACACTACCCAGAAGAAAGTGGTAAAAACAGTAGCTGCATGGTGCCAAATCAGACATTGGCACCAGGGACCATGGAGAAAATATACCAGAAGAACTAGTCGCCGAGTCCCAGTGGAAGACAAGATGCAGAAATGTCCCTACTGTATTTGTCCTGGTAACCGAGTAAAGACAGGCTCTGGTCTGCCCTCATGAACAGTGGAGCTACTCCCTGAGACTGAGGGATGAATTCAACATCTCTCTGAGATTGATCACTGCCAACCTAAAGAGGATACTTCAGATGCAGCCTTTCATGCCAAAGCACAAGTCCCTCCCTGGCAGGGAACTGTCTTGAACAGGGAAGGACAAACATTTAACATCAAGGCAAAAAAATGAACAAGGAAATCCAGAACTTCAACTTGACACTTGACCAAATGGACTTAATAGATGCCTACAGAACACTTCACCCAACAACCATGGAGTATACATTCTACTCATCACCACATGGAATGTACTCCAAGATTGATCACATCCTCGGCCATAAATCAAACATAAACAAATTTCATAAGATCAAAATACTGCTGTGCATCTTCTCAGACCACAATGGAATAAAAATAAATATCAACACCAACAAAATTCCCCCCAAATCCACAAAGAAATGGACGCTAGACAGCATGATGCTGAAAACCTCCTAGGTCAAAACAGAAATCAAAGCAAAGATTAAAAGATTTCTGGAAACAAATGAAAATAAAGGCACATCTTACCAAAACCTCTGGGATGCAATGGAAGCAGTACTAAGAGAGGAGTTTATATCTCTATGAACATGCATCAAGAAAATTGAAAGAGAACAAGTTAACAGCCTAACAAATCACCTAAGGGAGCTGGAAAGATAAGACCACATAAACCCTAAATTCAGCTGAAGAATCCAGATTATCAAAGTAAAAGCCCAAATATAGGGCATAGAAAACAAAATTATCATAGAAAAAGTCAATGAAGCAAAAAGCTGGTTCTTTGAAAGGATAAACAAGATTGATGGATCCCAAGCCCGAGTGACCAAGAAAAAGCGAGAAAAAACCCAAATAAACACAATCAGAGATGCAAAAGATGAAATCACAACTGACCCCGAAGAAATTGGTAAAATAAAACATTATTATGCACACCTGTATAAAACCAAACTCAAAAACCTGGAAGAAATGGAAGACTTTCTGATACCACATAACCTCTCAAGGTTGAAACAAGAAGACACTGAGACACTAAATAGACCAATAACCACCCAGGATATTGACTCCATCATAAGAAAACTACCTACAAAAAACCAAAAACAAAAACAAAAAACGCCCTGGACCAGACTGATTTCCCACAAAATTCTACAAAATATACAAGGAAGAGCTGATACCAATCCTACTGAAAGTATTCCAGGCAGCTGAGAAAGATGGAACTCTCCCCAAATCATTTTACGAAGCTAACATCACATTGATACTCAAACTGGGTAAAGATCCAACAAAGAAGGAGAACTGCAGGCCAATATCCCTGATGAACATAAATGCAAAAATTCTCAACAAGATTCTAGCATATCGGATCCAACAAACAACACATCTCAAAAATCATCCACCACTACCAAGTAGGCTTTATCCCCGTGATGCAGCACTGGCTCAACACCCACAGGACCATAGATGTAATTAAATACATCAATAGATGTAAAATCAAGAATCACATGATTATATCATTAGACACAGAAAAAGCTTTTGATAAAATCCAGCATCTCTTCTTGATAAAAACCCTTGAACACCTGGGCATAGAGGGAGCATAGTTCAAAATAGTAAGAGCCATCTACAACAAACCCATAGACAACATATTGCTAAATGAACAGAAATCGGAAGCATTTCCACTGAAAACTGGAACAAGACAAGACTGCCCACTCTCAACCCTCCTGTTCAACACAGTGTTGGAAGTTCTAGTTAGAGCAATCAGACAAGAGAAGGAAATCAAAGGTATCCAAATAAGAAAAGAGGATTATCCCCCCTTGCTGATGATATGGTCCTGAACCTAGAAAATCCAAGAGAATCTGTTAAAAGCCTCCTTGCACTGATAAAGGACACTGGCAGAGTCTCAGGGTACAAAATAAGTCACATTCTTATGCAAAAGACAGTCACATTCTTACACACCAACAACAAATACATAGAGAATCAAATGAAAAGCACAATACCAGTCATAACAACTGCAAAAAAATGAAATCTCTCAGTATCTTCCTAACCAGAGAGGTGAAAGAACTTTACAATGAAAACTACAAAACACTGCTCAAACAAATCAAAGAAGACATAAACAAGTGAAAAGATATTCCTTGATCTTCCATGGATTAGAAGAGTCAACATTGTTAAGATATCCATCCTACCAAAGGCAATCTGCAGATTCAATGCTATACCCATTAAATTACCAACATCATTCTTCTCAGACTTGGAGATGACAATATAGAAATTCATATGGAAATTATAAAAGACCACAAATAGACAAAATAATCTTTAGCAAAAGAAATGAAGTGGGAAGTATCACACTTCCAGATTTTAAACTTTTATATAAGGCTATAGTAATCAAAGCAGCCTGATATTGGTAAAAGAACGAGCATATAGACCAATGGAACAAGATAAAGATTCTGGAAGCAAAACCTCAATTTTTCAACCAACTCTTCAACAAAATCTCCACCAACAACCGCTGGGGAGATGAAAACCTATTCGGTAAATGGTGCTTGGAAACTGGCTGACCACATGCGGAAGATTGAAACAGGACCCCTACCCATCATCATACACAAAAATCAGCTCTATAAATGGATTAAAGATTTAAACACAAAACCTCAATCTATAAGAATATTGGAAAATACAGGAGACACCCTTATGGAAAATGGATGAGATAACCAATTCCCAATCAAAATCCTAAATACCATGCCATAAGAGATAAGACAGACAAGTGAGACCTCATCAAACTAAAAAGTTTCTACAGAGCAAAAGAAACCATTAAGAGAGTGGGGAGAAAGCCCTCAGAATGGGAAAAAATATTTGCCAACAGTATATCTGACAAAGGCCTAACATTAAATATCTACAAGGAACTCAAACATGCTGAAAGGAAAAAAAACAAATAGCCCTATTTGGGCAAAAAAAATGAACAGGCACTTCTCAAAAGAAGACACATGAGCAGTCAACAGATACATGAAAAAATGCTCAGCCTCATTAATCATCAAAGAAATGAAGATTAAAACCACACTGAGATACCACCAAACTCCAGTCAGGATGACAATCATCAATAACTCAGAAAATAGGCCATTGCCTTGCTAAGTTATGGTGTGTCTAGGTGCTCTTTGAGCTATGGGCAGGCCATGTTTTCTTAAGCTTTGGCCCCCTACCTTGAGGAGGTGAATCTCCTCCTTCTAATTTAATTTTTAAATCAAAATTATATTATAATATATAATATAATAAAAATATATACCATATATAATATAATTATATTACTATATTTTCTAATCTAAAAAAGCTCAAACAATAACAGATGCTAGAGAGGATGCAGAGAAAAGGGAATGCTTCTATACTTTTGATGGGAGTGTAAACTAGTACAACCTCTGTGGAAAACAGTGTGGTGATTCCTAAAAGATCTAAAAATTGACCTTCCATGTGACCTAGCAATCCCCCTTCTGGAAATATATCTAGAGGAACTCAAATCATTCTATGAAAAAATACTTGTGCACACATATTTATTGCAGCACTATTCACAATAGCAAAAACATGGAACCAACCGTGCTGCCCATCAAAAATGGACAAGATAAAAAAAATGTGGTACATATACATGATGGAATATTACATGGGCATAAAGAAGGACAAAATTATGACTTTGTAGCAACTTGGGTGGATTTAGAGTTTATCATACTCAGTGGTCTATCACAATAACAAAGAACTGAGTACCATATGTTCTCACTCATAAGTGGATCCTGAATATTTACTCTGATAAGAAAGGAATTGGTAGTAGTGGGAAACTGCTGGAGGGTGTGGGGCACATAACATCAATGAGGGTAGCTGATCTCAAACCAGGAAAAGTGGGGACCAAAGGGAGGCCCAAACTTTACCTGTACAATGACCACTTATCTACCTAATCCTGAATTGTACCCCATATCATTAAAATAAATAAAAATAGATGAAATAAAATAAAATAAGTGATCAATTCACAAAAATCAATTTTATTTCTATGTAGCACCAAAGGACAATCTGTAAATAAAAAAATTAAAAAGTTTTATTTGCAATAGAAACATTTTATTTAGAATGAATAAAAATTTGCAATAGTAAATTCTTTATTCAAAAAATAATACAAAGCTTAGGAATGAATTTTTGTTTCATACTTTTTTCTCATTGATTTGGAAGTCATGCACAAGTATATATCTAAATCTAGTGGGTTTTTGTCTTTCAGATAGAATCATAATCCTGATTCTAATTGTCTCCAAGTTCAGGATATGAATCAGTCAGTGGAGGTTAACCTGAGAGGAAGACAGGAAACATATACGGAGTTGACCATGGAGGGGTCATGTTTGAGGGCTCCCATATGGGCACCTGAGGATCTTCCATGTAGATCACAGGTGGAGGTGTCCACAGTTGACTCTCAAAGGGAACAGGGATGACACAGGTCTGGGACTGGTACTCAGGAAGTGGGAGGCTAACTACATCTGCACAGGGAGGACCTGAAAAGACACTGTCATTCCATCCATATCCCAGAATGCTGTGCAGGGCCTCCCCAAAAGGACATGGCAAGGGTTCTTTCCTTGGTCCCTGGTTAGCTTCAAGAACAGTGTAGTATAAGTCTTGCAAACTTATCAGCATCTGCAGACATTCCTGCCAGCTCTTTTTTATACCCCGCTGCTTGAGACGTAGGGCAATTGCTTTTGATACTGCATGACTCTTCTTCCTCATCCTGAAGTACACTTCATGTTCAAGAAATTCCCATTCCTGCAGAAAACTCCAGATTTCCTGGTCACTCCATGGTTTAATTAACTTGTATGAGGACTTTTTTGGTCCTTGGATTTCGTTTTCCTTCTTTATTTCCTGGGGGATTCTGGTCATTTCAGTCTGAAGTGTCATTTTCACTTGTATTCCTGATTCTTCTTCTGGATTCTTCTCCCTGTGGCCACAGGGCTTAATCCTAGGTACAGGCAGAGAACCAGTGCTTACTCTGCCCTAATGGAATCCAGGAGTATCTGAAGGTGCCGAGTGTGGAAGTGCCTTTGTTCCTCTCTGCTCCTGGTGGAATGAAACAAGTACAAAAATTACACTCTGAAATTGCGAAAACATAATTGAAATTAAAGATAGCTAATTACATGGAAAGACATGGATGTTCGTGATTAGAAGATTTACTCTTGTTAAAAAGGCAATTCTCCTCAAATTGATCTGCCGATTCAATGCAATTCCTATCAAAATCCTAACTGGATTATTTGCAGAAATGGACACATTAATCCTAAAATTCATGTGGAATGCAAGGCACCCAAAATAGTTACAATGTTTTGAAAAGGAACAATGTTGGATTACTCATACTTCCTGGTTTCAAAACTTACTATAATCAAATCTTTGTGGTACTGGGCATAAGGTTGGACAGATCAGAGCCATAGAATTCAGAGTCTAGGAATACACCCTCACATTTATGGTCAATTGACAGTCAACAAAACAAAGGTGTCACATCTATTTAATGAATAATGAGTCGTCTTTTCAACAAATGGTCTGGCAAAACTGGATATCTACATGCAAACAAATGAAGTTGTATTTTTTACATCACAATGAACTTATAATGAACTTATAATGGTTCAGACTAAATGTAAGAGCTAATGCTATAAAACTCTTAAAAGAAAACATAGAAGTAAATCTTCATAATTTTAGGCAAAGACTTCTTAGACATGACATCAGAAGTGTAAGTGACAAAAGAAAAATGCATAAACTGAACTGTATTAAAATTAAAATCTTTTTCACAGGACACTATTAAGAAAGTGAAAAAACTACTTATAGGCTGGGATAAAATACTTGCAAATGATATGTTTGATAAGGAACTTTTATTCAGAATATACAAAGAACTCTTACAACTAAATAATACGAAAATAACTCAATTTCTAAAATGGGCAAATGGCCTGTATAGACATTTATCCAAAGAAGACATACAAATGGCCAATATGCGCATAAAAACCTACTAAAATCAATAACCACTAGGGGACTGCAAATGCAAATCACAATGAGATGTCACTACAAACTGTCTAGGATGGCTATCATAAAAAAGGCACAAAAAGCATTGACGCAGAATTGAAGAAATTAAAATCCTTGTGCACTGTTGATGGGAATGTAAAACAGTGCAGCTGCTTTGGGTAGCAGTTTGGCAGTTCTTCAAATGTCTAAACTTAGAGTATAACTGCAGAAACTTCATTTCTAGGTATATATCCAAGAGAAGTGAAAGCATATGTCCACATAAAAACATACATAAATGTTCATAGCAACATTATTTATAATATGCAAAACATGGGAGTAACCCAAATGCTCATCAACTCATGACTGAATAAAAATTAAATTAGGTATATACATACAATGGGATATTATTTGACAATGAAAACAAATGAAATAGTGATACATGCTATAACATAGATGTCTTGAAAACAAATAAGTGAAAGAAGCCTGTTTAAAAGATCATATATTATGTGACACCATTTATATGAAATTTCCAGAATAGGCAAATCTATTGAGTAGATTAGTGGCTTCCTAGGGTTAGGGGTTTGGGGGAAAATAGAGAATGACTGACTGCTAACAAGTGTGAGTTTTTTTCTTTATTTATTTTTGTTTTGAGTCAGAATCTCACTCTGTTGCCCAGGCTGAAGTGCAGTGGCATGCTGACAACCACTGCAGCCTCGACCTGCTGGACTCAGGCAGTCCCTCTGCCTCAGCAAGTAGCTGAAATTACAGGCACACACCACCATGCTTGGTTAATTCTTTTTTAATTTAAAAAAATTTTTTAGCGATGAGGTCTTTACCAAGTTGCCCAGGCTGGTTTAGAACCTATGGGTTTAGGCAATCCTCTTGTGTTGACCTCCCAAAGTGCTGGGATTACAGACGTGAGCCACTGTGCCTGATCTGAGTGTGAGTTTTTTAAATTTTTATTTTTATGTGTATTATGTTCTAATATTGATTGTGTGCTGATAGTTGCACAACTCTGTAATAAACTTAAAAGTTGTGAGTTGGGCTGGGCTCGGTGGCTCAGCCTGTAATCCCAGCACTTTGGGAGGATGAGGCGAGCAGATTGCCTGAGCCTGTGGGTTCAAGACCAGCCCAGGCAACTTGGCAAGACCTCGTCTCTACAATAAATAAAAAATTAGCTGGGTGTGGCAGTGCCCACCTGTAGTTCCGGCTACTTGGAAGGCTGAGACAGAAGGATCGCCGGAGTTGATCCTGGGTTGATACTGGGGTGGCTGTGAGTGCCACCACTGCACTCCAGTCTGGGTGACAGAGTGAGACTCCAACTCAAAAAAAAATATTTTTGAGTTGTATGCTTTAAATGGGTGACTAGTATGACGTATGAATTACATCTTAATAAAGCTGTTTTAAAAGGACACTTCATTGGAACAGGTTGCATTTTGTTGGCTGTATTCTGTATACATTACTTGCTAAAATATGTTAATAAATTGTGTTTCCTGGGGGAAAAACACAACAGAACAAGATACCACAAAACATCCATTGAAATGACTAAAACAACGAGTGATAATACCACACACTGGCACAGACATGAGGCAACAGGAAATCTCATATTGCTAATGGGATTGCAAAATGGAACAGCATCTTTGAGAGAGAGTTTGACATATATGACATTAAACATATACTTGCACTATGGCCCTGAAATTTTACACCAGGGTATTTATCCAAGACAAATAAAAATATATGTATGCATAAAGATTTGTAAGCAAATATTCATAATAGCTCAAAACAGAAAACCATCCAAATGTGTACTGGTCAGTGATTAGATAAGGTTGCTAAAGGGCTGCGCAGTGGGATACTATTCAGCAATAAAAAAAATCACACTAAGCATAAAACATTTTGATAAGTGAAAAGACTGCATGTTATAGAATTCTGCTTATGTGAAATTCTAGATAAGGCAAAACTATAGGGACAGAGGCTTGAATTTGGGGAGATAACTGACTGCAAATTGGCACAAGGGAAATTCCTAGGGTAATGGGAACATGCTATATCTTGACTGTGGTCATAAACCAAATTATGTCTATCTTATTTTTTAAAAAATTTTTGAGACACAATCTCATTATGTTGCCCAGCCTGGTCTTGAACTCACGGGCTTAAGTGATCCTCTTGCCTCAGTCTCCCGAGTAGTTGGGACTATAGGTGTGCAACATGTTCAAATTTTATCTATTTTTCTAAATAATATCCTTTATAGTTGTTTTTTTCTGGTCTAAGATTCATGCATTGCATTTAGTTCTCATGTCTCTAATTTCATTCTAACTGGAACCATCTCCTCAGTCTTTCATTTTGTTTCCTGATTTTGAAAAGTAGATGCTGATTATTTTGTAGAATACCACAGATTCGGGTGACTTATTTTTGATAAGAATACCACAGAGATGATATTGTGTCCTGAGATCATCATATCAGAAGATACATGGAATCAGTTTGTCTCAAGATTGGTGATGCTGAGGTGACTCTCCTCCAGGTCTTTCCACTGTAAGGTTACTATTTTACCTTTAAAGTTATTAGTTATTTATGGTGAGACATTTTGATGCCTTGTAAATATCCTGTTCTTCGTCCAACTTTTACAACCTTCAGCAACTACAATACCTACATTAATCTAATACAAACTTTTCCTCTGGTAATCTTGTCTACAAACCCTGTACTGTGATTGATTATTATCTAACTAACTGTTCCACTATATTGATTTTTTGGCATTCTACTGTGAGGAAGAGCTTTCTAGTCTTATTTATTTATGTCATAATGAATGCACACATGCTTATTTTATGCTATAAATTATAATCCATTATTATCTTTTTAAAATTTTGATGCCCCAAATAATCTTTTCCAAATTTGGCAATGGGAGCTTCATCAGGTGAGCTTCTATACCCACCTGCTATGCTTCTTACATTCTAGTATGGTAAGTTAATTTTGTTCCTTCCCTGCTGCAGCTCCAGAATAAGTCATTTTTCCAAGGAGCCAGGTTTTCTTCTAATTTAGAATGATGTGTAGAAACTAAGATTTTGGTGCTAGAGATGGCCATTATTGCTGAAATTTCATTGTCTTAAGGTCCTCTCGATATGTGTATATTGAATACAATTTCTTGTCACTTGTTGGGACATTTAATGACTTAATTGTGACTTAAAAAAGAAACATTCTTTTCCTAAAACTAGGAAGTAACTTTACAAATGGAAAAAATAGATTTTAGAATAAGTAGGAACATCTCTATATTCTGTTAAGTATTCTACACTGTAATCATTCAGAAAAAAAATCTTGACATAGCTAGGTATTTACAAGGGAAATAGAAAACATTTTAAAAATAAGTTCTTTGAAAGTATTTTTGAAGTAACTGTGGTTCGCTTTCTAACTGACTTATTAAAAGTTTGGTATAATTGGATCTTTGGGACATTATCCCTGAAGGATCTGAAGTTTCAAACCTCGGTATATTAAGCTTCTGAACTTTAAATTGTTCAGGGACAACAGTTATTCCCTCAAAAAAACACATTATTTAAATTTACATAGTATTTCAGTCTCTTTCCTCTGGAATTTTTTGTTATGGTGGTAACAGTCAATAATATCAAAAGAAAAGAATTGCGCTATTGATTTTTACATAAAAAGATTAACATTTTATAACACAAATGAATGTATTCTTTCTTGCACTTGGCTAACTTTCTGAAGTACATTATAAAGAATATTTTATTTGAAGTTAGAAATTTAGATGGGAGAACCAGTTTTTCTTGACTACTATTTTAAACAACAGAAATGTTCAAATTCCAGCAACTAGCTGATTTTTTTAAATTTAAAAATTCATATCTGTTAACTTTCAGTAATCTTTAATAATAATCTAATAATATTTATTTATTTACTTATTTATTTTGAGTCAGAGTCTCACTCTGTCGCCCAGACTGGAGTACAGTGGCCGCTCCCAGCCACTGCAGCCTCGACTTGCTGGGCTCAGGTGATTCTTCTGCCTCAGCCTTCCAAGTAGCTGGAACTACAGTGTGCGTGACCATGCCCAGCTAATTTTTCTTGATTTATGGTATGGATGAGGTCTCACCAAGTTGCCCAGGCTGGTCTCAAACCCCTGGGCTCAGGTAATTCTCTCACCTCGGCCTCCCAGAGTACTGGGATTATAGGCCTGAGCCACTGCGCCCGGTCTGAATAATAATCTAATAATTTTTAAATAGAGAAATTGCTAAAACTGACATTTGGCAGATACATCTATAATAAATAAGGAAGAATCTCTCAATTAGCAAATGAATAAGAACCAATTACCATGATGGAGAAAAAACTGGAACTCTGGGGAAGAAAAGCAAAAATTTGCATGTTCAATTACTACAGAGGTAAGTAATACTGATAAGTATTTCCTGGAATACTAAATGTATATTCAGTACTACTGAAAATATTTGAATCTGTAATGTCAGCTGCTTCGAGAATGATGTCTAAAACAAAAAAGTGAAGAAAACTGTTAGTAGGCTAGATATGAGAGGGAGTACAGGCAGAAATTTTTTAAAATGATGAAATATAATGAAAGTAATTTAAATAATTTTATTCCCCTTATCATAGGGGCATAAGAATATAAGATAGTGTTGCAACATTACTATTTTCACTATACCAGTTTTTTATTTTTCATTTTATTTATTTACTTTTTATTTCAATAGTTTTTGGTTGCATGGTTACACTGTATAGTGGCCAAGAATCTGGGCTTTAAGTGTACCCACCACCACCCTCACCTGTGTACATTGTCCCTGATGGGTGTTATTTGTCCTTCCACACCCTCCTCCCCTCCCCCTTCTGAGTCTCCAATGTCCATTATACATTCTCTATGCAGATCCTAGTTTAGCTCCCACTTATCAGTGAGAACATTCGGTGTTTGGCTTTCTGTTCCTATGTTAGTTCGTCTAGGGTGATGTTCTCCAATTCCATCCAAGTTGCTGCAGAAGGTATTATTTCATTCCATTTTATGACTGAATGATATTCCATAGTATATGTACCACATTTTCATTTTCCACTGATCAGATGATGGGCATTTAGATTGATTCCACATCTTTGCAATTGTGAATCGTGCTGCGATGAACACGCAGGGGCAGATGTCTTTTTTGTATAACAACCTCTGTTCCTTTGGGTAGATACTGAGTAGTGGGATCACTGGATCAAATGATAAATCTACTTTTAGTTCTCTGAGAAATCTCTACCATTTTCCATAGAGGTTGTACTAATTTACATTCCCACCAACAATGTATAAGCATTCCCTTTTCACTGCATCCATGCCAGCACCTATGAGTTTTTGACTTATTAATAAATAACTATGCCAGCTTTTTAAATATGGAGAACTGAGACAGAATGGTAGCATTGACTAAAACTGAGAAACTAGGAAAGAATACCAGGGATGAGAAGGTGAAGACTGAAAAATTGTAATATAAGCCACACAGCATTGAGGAATTTCTCCATAAAAGAAAGAGCAAAATAAGGATGGTTGTTTGCATAGGTAGTGTGAGGATGAAAGGAATTTTTAAGAACACGCATATCTGAAAATGAATAGGAAAGATCAGTGGGGAAAGAAAAAAGATTGAAGGTGATAAAAAGCAGCATAAATGTAGACTATAAGTATTCTTGTAATTATTTTTTGTTAATAATGCAAACTGTAAAAGAAAAACCTTAACTGTCTTATTTGTAATTAGATAATCTGTAATCATATTTTCAAAGAGATCTTAAGGTAATTTCCTAAGGAAGTTAACTTCTGCATTTCTTAGATATATGGGTTTTAATGTATTTTAAAGGTGTATAATTTTTAGAACTCTTTACGTACTCACAAATGTATGGGGCTCAATAATGAATGCCTTTGTACAGTGGATGGATCATTGTTTAAATTAGGTGGGTTATTTTGTGTGACATAAACTAGCTCTTAAATATAGTCACAGAATGTGTATCTACAATGCTTCAAGCAATGCCATCATTTTTACAATCAATGTACAGACCTCCAAGCTGTTAACTGGAAAGGACAGAGTTCATTTAGACCCAGAACTTCATAGGTGTTGGTTTAAAATTCATTGTTTTGTTTCTTTCAACATTTCTCTTCTTCATCCAGTGAAAATCAATACTGGTTTTTGTTGTACATATGAGCTTTCTTTCCCTAACTTATCTAGCTTACTTTTCTAATTTTTTCTCAATAATTTACTCAATACACATCCATATTTTCCTCAATCACTTTTAAATCCTTATTGAAAACCTACTGTGTGTCAATGATGGCATTATGAGCTGAGATTCAAATATTAAATATGTTTATTCTTTATTTCAAAATTCACTGTTTTCTAAATTTTGTTGTGGAAGAGTCAATTTTTTTTCTGTAGAGAAAACCTACTTCCCCCCCTTAGATCAATAAATACACTCTCCTGTATTTTCTTGTGGTAAAGTTGCATTTATAATAGTATAAATAAGTTTGAGAGTGTTTTTCTAGCTGAGTGAGCATTACACTTTATTAATTTCTTTGTGTCCTCAGATGAAATGAAGAGAATATACTAGAATAACCACAGATGAAAAAGAGGAAATGCAAGGAGAAAATTTCACCATTTGGAGTATTTTTTTCCTGGAGGGATTTTCCCGATATCCAAGGTTAGAGGTGGTTCTCTTTGTCTTCAGCCTTGTGATGTATCTGATAACTCTCTTGGCCAATAGCACTCTTATTTTAATCATCGTCCTAGATTCACGCCTTCAAACGCCCATGTACTTGTTCCTTGGAAATCTCTCTTTCATGGATATCTGTTACACATCTGCCTCTATTCCTACTTTGCTGGTGAACTTGCTGTCATCGCAGAAAACTATTATCTTTTTTGGGTGTGCTGTGCAGATGTATCTGTCCCTTGCCATGGGCTCCACAGAGTGTGTACTCCTGACCGTGATGGCATATGACCGTTATGTGGCCATTTGCAACCCGCTGAAATACTCCATCATCATGAGCAGGCGGGTGTGCGTGCAGATGGCCATGGTCTCCTGGGTGACGGGCTGTCTGACCGCTCTGTTGGAAACCAGTTTCGCCCTGAAAATACCACTTTGTGGGAATCTCATTGATCACTTCACTTGTGAAATTCTGGCGGTGCTAAAGTTAGCTTGCGCAAGTTCTCTGCTCATGGACACAATCATGCTGGTGGTCAGCATTCTCCTCCTGCCCAGTCCAATGCTCTTAATTTGCATCTCATACATCTTCATCCTTTCTACTATTCTGAGAACCAGCTCTGCAGAGGGAAGAAACAAAGCTTTTTCTACTTGTGGTGCCCACTTGACTGTGGTGATCTTGTATTATGGGGCTGCTCTGTCCATGTACCTAAAACCTTCCTCATCAAACTCACAGAAAATAGACAAAATCATCTCATTGCTTTATGGTGTGCTTACTCCTATGTTGAACCCCATCATTTACAGCTTAAGAAATAAGGAAGTCAAAAATGGTATGAAAAGACTGCTGGGAAAAATACCATTGCTTCAAACACATGAACATCCCTGATTGGATGTCTCTGGTTTTACCAGGGATGTGATCCTGGCAGAAATCACCAGAAAAATTCTGGATAGCCTGCAGCCCCTTAAAACTCTGATTGAACCATATCTGTATAATTTCACGGTTATGAGACATATGTACACGGCGGTGGCCTATGGACCATAGCAAGTCCCAATTTGCATTTATTTATATTTCCTGTCTTTTGTGTTTCATGGTTGTGGGGTTTTGAGGTGTAGAGTCATCAAATATTTGCTCCAGAAGGAAACTTGGATAAATGTAATGTTAGTGAATGTTAGTGCCAGAAGAAACTTTTAAGCCTTCTGTGCTTTAATCCTTTCTCAAATGAGGTGGGAGCATAAAGAAACAAAGACTGGCCTCGATTATGTGAGCGAGAAAATTGAGTTAAAAAAATTAAAAGGCTTGCTCATCATCACATGGCTGACCTGGGCCTTCAACATCCCTCTGACTTCTCGGGCAGAGCTTATTTTACCCCATGGAGGTGGCTCCGTGATTACACTTCATTATTCAAAACTTCTGATTAAAACTTCCAGTCTTCCTGAGTAAGGTGTCTAATGATGGGTACTTGATCTGCCCACCTGCCAACCTTGCTTTTCTTAGCACATAGATACTTGTGCGAGTTGTATCTGTTTCTATGCCAGGATACCACTCATATGCTAATTAAGTCTTTTTCACTTGTTTGTCTTTTTTCTTCATTAGATGATTGACTTAACGTGGGCGAGTGTTCCTATTATTTTGTACTTTTTGGGTTCACAGCAGTCATTTAGTAAATGAGTAATTTTATCTGCTTTAAACCAATCACTTTATTTGAGAAGCAAGCACCACTTGTGAAAATTTTGAAGGAACAGGGCAATGAGGTATATAGATTTAAAAATATCTAAAGATTACAGAGAAAATATTTACATTAGTTGCTTCAAACCTTTTATCTGCATACAAATATTGCTTGTTAAAAATGCCTCTACTCCAGGAAGTAGAGGTATTTTTAACAAGCAATAATCTGCAGTTATAATAGAGCCCCAGGAAATTGTGATATAGGTTATAAGGTGATCAAACATTGGGACACATTGTTTCCAGCAAAAATCCATCAGAAGAAAAGTAAGATTATTTCTTCTAACAGCAGATCTACCATTTGATCCAACAACCCCACTACTAGGCATCTACCCAAAGGAACACAGGTTATTATATAAAAAATACACCTGTACTTGCATGTTCACTGTGGTACAATTCACACTTGTAACAACGGGAATCAACCTAATTGCCCATTACTCAGTCAGTGGATAATGAAAATATGGTATATATCACTGTGGAATACTATTTAGCCATTAAAAAAAGAATGAAATAATGTCTTCTGTAGCAACTTGGATGGAATTGGAGTACGTCATCCTTAGTGAACTAATCCAGGAACAGAAAACCAAATTGCATGTTCTCACTGATAAGTGGTAGCTAAGCTAAGGATCTGCAAAGGCACAGAGAATGTATAATGGACACTGGAGACTCAGAAGGGGGAGGGGAGGAGGATGTGGAGGGACAAAAATCACCTGTTGGGTACAATGTGCACAAGTGGGAGTGGTGGTACACTCAAAACCCAGACTTCTTTGCCACTATACAATTTAACAATATAACCAAAACTCTCTGTACTCCCTAAAGCTATTGAAATAAAAAAAAGAAAAGAAAAGTAAGATTAGTTCTTATTTCTCTCTTTTTCTTTATTTTATTTTTTGTTCATCCTTTTTGCCTCCATGTGTACCTTCTCACCTTCCTATCTCAATTTTCTCCACTTCTAGAATAGGGAAGGGACAAGGGTTTTGAGTACAGAAATGCAAACTTGACAGATTAAGAACATGAAAGACAGGCCGGGCTTGGTGGCTAAGCCTGTAATCCCAGTGCTTTGGGAGGCCGAGATGAGTGGATTGCCTGAGCCTGCAGGTTCGAGACCCGCCCGGGCAACTTGGTGAGACCTCATCTCTAAAATAAATCAAAAATTAGATGGGCATGGTAGCGCGTGCCTGTAGTTCCAGCTACTTGGAAGGCTGAGGTGGAAGGGTTGCTGGAGCCCAGCAGGTTGGGGCTGTGGTGCCCAGGAGCATGCCACTGCACTCCAGTCTGGGTGACAGAGTGAGACTCCAACTCAAAAAAACAAAACAAAACGAACATGAAAGACTGAAAAATTTTTATCATTGAATGTTGAGTTTTGGATTTCTTGACTCTTAGGTCTAGGACTTTGGCTACATGTTTCTGTATGTGTGACCCACATATAAAGAAGCTTGCAGCTAGGTGTTCACGCCTGCATTCCCAGCTCTTTGGGAGGCAGAGATGAGAGGATTGCCTGAGTCCAGAGGTTTGAGACCAGCCTGGGCAACTTAGCGAGACCTCATCTCTATAATAATAAAAAAATTCGCTGGGTGTGGTGGCACATGCCTGTAGTTCTAGCTACTTGGAAAGCTGAGGCAGAAGAATTGCCTTAGTCCAGTAGGTTGAGGTTGCACTGGCTATGAGTGTGCCACTGCACTTCAACCTGGATAACAGAGTGAGACTCCCACTCATAAAATAAAATAAAATAGAAGAAACTTGAAACAATCATACAGCACAATTCCGGAGATGGAGCAAAGGGACACATTTGATGCCAGATGTTGCTGCCAACAGATGTTTGATAGTGGAGGATTGAATCAAGGCCTAAGTAATGGTTTGGGGATAGTAAGGGAGAGCTAGACATGTCTATTTTCTTCTTAGATACTGCAGTCTTCCCAATCCAACTGCTACGATCATTTCATGGCAATTCCAGTGTCATTTTGAAGCGAAATTTTAGAATAGGTATTTATGAAAACAGAGCTAAATTTTATGATTAGAGTAGAACCAAATTGTCTGCTTTCTAGAATTTGTTATCCATGGAGCCATATATGTGTAAATAGTAATAGCCAGAGCTATAGAAATAGCTGAAATTACTTCTAAGAACAAACTGTGAGAACTTGGAGGCACAGAGACTGAACACTCTCTGTAATTAGTCTATTAACTTTGTCACAAAGAACTGAGCAGATTGACATGGAACCAAGTATCTCAGATTGGAATATGGACCAGAATGGGATAACAAAACAGATTAGGAATGACCCAGATGTCAGAAGGGGACCAGGACAGAACCTGGGCATGTATCCCCTTGCAGATCTTGGCTAAGAGATGAGTAGTTACAGTCATATGTTCCATGTGAACAACAAATAAACATATATAAATATAAATGTTTTGTAGTTGTGATACTAAAGTTAATTATTGATAAACGGTGCATTCCTTCATATAGATTAGGTTCTATCTCAGTCAACACTAATTACAATTGTTATTTTTGTAGAGTCTTAAATAAGGAATCCTTTTCAAGTATTGTTAAAGAGAGGAATCTATTTGACAGAGAAAGTAGAACTACCTTCAACAGAGAGTCAATTCCTGTATGAATGATTACATGACTAGATCTATGCTTTAGACAACTCTGGTAATGTCAACTCTCTGCTTAAATCTCTTAGTAGTTTTTCTTATTCATTTATTTACTAATTTATTTTTTATTTTAAATATGCAGGATACAATTCAGTGTTCTCACTTGCTTGTGAGTGAGAACATGTGATACTTGGTTCTTTGTTTCTGTGATAGGTCACTCGTATTATAGCCACTAAGTTCATCTAAGCTGCTGTGAAGTTCATAATTTTGTCCTTTACGACTGCGTAATATTCCATTGTGTATAGGTACCACATTAAAAAAAATCTAGTTTTCTTTTGATGGGCAGCACAGTTGGTTACATGTTCTTGCTATTGTAAATAATCTGTAGCAGTTTTTCACTGCTTTAATACTTGAAGTCCTTAGGATGACTTGCAAGGACTTTCAAAATCTTATTACTCACGATTCACATCCTTTGCTTTAGGCATACCAAAATTCTCTCAATTTCATTAATGTGTTATTTTTCTCTCTTGCTTCTTTTATTGAGAACATTTATTACAGTTTGTAATTCAATAATTATTTGTGTGTTTACTTGTTTGATGACTGTCTCCCTCAGTAATGTGTAGGTTCGTTGAGTCAAGAACCATATTAATTTCATTTACCACTGTATATCCAGGACCTAATACAAGGTCTGGCACAAAAAACACATTCAGTGCATATTTTTTTGTGAAGAATAAAGTGCTCAGTGAACACTTGCTGAAAACATATACATGTGAAAAGCTTTTAGTGACTATTCAGTTAGGTACTTAACCATTCCTATGTTGCATACCTCTCTTTGATTTGGCTAAGTGGTAATTTGGTGGTGTGGTGGTTAGGATATCTGTCTAGATTTAAAGAATGAGATTGTCATCATTAGTTCTTAGCATGAATTCTTAAGACTAAAGCATTACTTTACTTTTCCAATAGAAATGGCATATTGTTAAATAAGTGAAATATACCTCAAATATTGTTTTGGGACTTTGGCCTCTGGCATTATATTTGGTACAAATTCTAATGATTAAAATGGAGAAATGTACATAGAATGATAGCATAATTCAAGTGATTCATGGTTGGTTGGATCTGATGAACACTAGAAGAGTGTTCAGAATAGAATGAGTACTTGGTCTATTCACAGAGGCGATTCAAGTATTACATGAATGGTTGGGCCTCATGTACCTGACAAGCTTGATACCTCATTTACAAAATAACAACTATAACAGGCTTTTAGCACTCCTTCATTCTCAGGACTATAAATAGCTATAACTTTTAGATCTATCTAAACTTCCTAACTTTCAAACCGGTCTCAATGGATACATGAGAAAGAAGATAAATGTCATTTGTGGACAAAAGTCCTGTACTTGAGCAGAAGCTCATGGGCTAACTTGGAAGTTACACAGGTTTTTCTTTCTATTCTTTGATAAGGCACCACTGAAATAGGAAGTAATTATTGGGCTGATATGTGAAGGAAAGGTAGATGATGTGGGGAGGGGCCAGAATGTCCCTGGTGGAGGGCCAGAAGGAGACATGGCACGAGGAACCAAAAGAAGGCCAACGTGATAAAGGCATGGGGAGAAAAGGGAAGAGTGGCGGGTGCAGAGGCTGTTGAGGTCGACCAAGTCAGACCACACAAATAGTAAGCATATTGAACAACTATTGTGGTACAAGGGCCTGAATGGGGGCTTAGCAAATATTTTTATAGAAGAGTCCTGGTGACTGTATGCAGAATTGATTAGAGATGATGGGAGTGGGCGCAGGGATCTCCAAGAAGAGCAGATTGTAGTGGTTCAGATGAGAGTTACTGGAAGCTTGGACTACCATGGTGGAGAAAAAGGATGATAGATTTGAGAGCGATTTAAAAAGTAGCATCAACAATTTCAGCGATAGCATCAATAAGATTAGATATAGGCAATGAGAGAGGCAAAGTTCTCAAAGATGACTCATGGGTTTCCAGTATATAGAGTAGAAGACTGATGGTGTCATTAACTGACACAGGGAATCTTCAAAGAGGACCAAGTTTGGGGTGGAAGGGTAGATCATGATTTTACACATGTTGAGTTTCTCCATGATTTTGAGATATACAATGGAAATATCAAGGTGGGTCAGTTGGATATGCTAATCTGGTATTAATGAGAAAGGTCAGTCTGGTGGTATGAAGTTTGCATATACATAATAATAAAAGTAATGAGCACGGTTAGCATTAACTAGGGAAAGAGAGTAGAAGGAGAAAATTGCCTAAATTAAACCTAGAGGATGCTAATGTTTAAAGTCCATCAAGTGGAAAAAGATAACAGAGGAGCACTGAAAATAAGCAACTTCCTAAGTAAGGAGAGGATAAAAACCAGGAGACAGCTTCCAGTTTTGGTCAGGGTGAAGTAATCACATTCCACTTTGCTTCTTCTCCCACTGATAGCAATTAAAAATCCTAGGCAGAATTAATGGGGGCAGCTGAAGATTCTGAAAAAGAAAGAGTATCAGGCAGATTAGAGAAAGAAAATATAACTCAAGGTTCCAAAAAACCTGAGAGTGAATTTTATACTTATTTTTTTCTCCTCTCTCCTCCTATATGTCTAGGCCAGGGGACTTCAGTACACCCTGAAACCCAAATCCACATACGGAGGAGGATAAACAGAATTCTAAGAGAAGTTCCAAATGAAGCTCCCTAAAAAGAGAAAAATGGGCCCTTATACTTCAGAAAGAGTGAATTCTTATATTTCCCCCCTTTTTTTCTATTATGCCCAAATCCCCAGGAAATCCTGTGGTGGTGGTGGCAATATGAGCAGTGGTGGCTGAGCAGGCACCTAAATTTTCTTGAATCAGAGCAACTGTGGTCCCAAGAGGAAGTCCCTGTGGCTTCCTTTTTTCTCCTCTATCCTTTCACCATTTGGCCCCTGAGACAGAATGGGTAAATGAAAGCCCTAGCTTTTTAGTAAGGAAATCAAGAAGGAGGACTTTTGGTATGTAGAAAGTGTCAAAAGGTCATGGAGAGAAGGGAGCTCAAGAAAGCAATTCCATAAAGTTGTAATACAAACTCCTGGGTCATTCCCAAGTTGAACATGCATGGCTCTGATCCTAAACAGTACAACACAGACTTTGAGAAGTGAACTCTGTGGGGTAGGCCCAAACATGCCACTGTATGGTAGGTATAGAGGGCATATGTGAATAACACTGCACAGTCTTTGAAAACGTAGGTGACAGTGGAACCATAGCTTATGTGGCTTTAACCTAACCGGCTCAACTGCTTGTTAAAAAGACATCACCCCCCCCCATTTTCTTTTGGATTTAAGAACTCATAATACAATATTTAAAATGTCCAGGATGCAATCCAAAATCAGTCAATATATAAGGAATTAAAAAAAATCTCAACATATTGCAAGGCAAAAGGCAACAAATACTAACCTGAACATGACAGATGTTGAATGACATAATCAAAGGTTTTAAAGCAGCTATTATAACCAATTCAAGTAGTAGTAAGGGCAAGCATTCTTGAAAGGAATGAAAAGAAACAGTGTCTCAGCAAAGAAGTAGGAGATACGACATTTAAAATTTTTGTAATATATATTTTTTATTTTTAATAGAGACAGAGCTTGCTATGTTGTCCAAGTTGGTCTCAGACTTCTGACCTCAGACAATCTTCCCTAATTGGCCTCCCCAAATGCTGTGATTATAGGCATGAGCCATCATGCTTGGCCTAGAAATAGAGGATAAAAAATAAGCAAGTGGAAATTCTAGAATTGAAAAATACAACTGACATAGAAAGTGTACTTGATGAACTCAGTCACAAAATTTACTCTACAGAAGAAAGAGTCAGTGAACTTGAAGATAGAGCAACAGAAATAATCTAATCTAAACAACAGAGAGAAAAAAGATTGAAAAAATATACAAATCAGGAAAACTGAAGTTATCTGCTATTTTCTTCAAGAAAAACTTGCACTCCATGAAAAGTAATTGATCCAGCTCACACTCAAACATTTGCACAAATGTTCAAGGTAACTATGATACTTCCAAATGCAGCAGAGGTGCATACTTCCTGTATTGTCACAGTGACTATTAAAAAGACATGTGCTCAGAGGCCCAGTTTAATAATGTCATTTTTTTTTTACTGTTTTGTCAAACTATTCTTAAGTGAAATTTGCATTTATTTTTATGAGTGAATTGTGATAAAGAATACAATAATTACTAGTATAGTTAGGTGCTAGTGCTTTTATTTATATTAATATGCAATGGGTTTTACTGTTGCTTTTGTAATGTTTGCAACCATTGCAAATATTAACACAGTGGAAAATAAAAAAAATTTATACTATTATAAGAAGTAGTTTGACTTCACAGAAAGGGGCTTGAGAATTCTCAGGGATCTGATACCATTTGCACAAGTTTCCATTACAAATTACCACAAACTTAGTGATTTAACAACACAAATTTGTTATCTTGTATGTGTGACATGAGTTTCATGGCTAAAATCAAGGATGAGCAGAACTGTGTTTTTGTAGACACTGGGTAGAATCTGTCTATTTGCCTTTTCCAGCTTCGAATGGCCACCCATATTTCTTGGTTTATGGCCTGTTCCCCTATCCTCAGAGCTAGTTTTCTCATACAGCATCGCTCAAACTCTGTTTCTGTTACAGCAGCTCTTTTTTACTCTTTCTTATGTCCCTCTCTTCCACTTTTAAGAACTCTTGTGATTACACTGGACCAAGACAAATTAATATCCCCAAGGTCAGGTGACTTGCAACTTTAATTTCATCTTCAACCTACTTCTCCTAAAATATTTCAGTTACATGACTGAAATATATACAGATTCCATGGAGTAGGGTACGCAAATCTTTAGGGGACATTATTCTTTCTGCCACACCTTGATTTCAAAATAACTGCACTAAGAAATAAACACAGTCAGAACTTTTGGATTTTTGGACATTGACTAAGAGCTTACTCCAATTCCTAGAAATCCAGAGTGACACTGCAATACACATGACAGTGAAGCTGTTTTTGATTCTAAATGTTTTTCTAAAGTTCACTTTATAGAGACTCTGAAAGCATCTCATGGTTACATATATGCAGTTTGTATGTAATATTTGGAATAGATATCAACTAGATATCAACTAGTAGATCCTCACATTAACTCCATGAACTGTGGAGTAAGAACCATTAGAGTAGGACAATTCAAGCTGAAATCCTTGGAACTTCCCTTTCCTCAAATTGTAGCATTAAAGGCTATATTGCATTCCTGGTAGAATCATAGAAACTACTGTCATTATCAGAGGATTGGAAAATACAAGGAATAGTGATCTATCACATCCTACTTTCTAAAAAGGTAGATGCCAGATCTTGGGGAATAAATATTAATTATTATAAACTTACTTTTAGAGTGGTTCTAATTGATGCTACTTTTCTAGATGTGTTCTGTTTACTAGAGCAGCTGGGCAGCTGCTTTTTTTTCTTTATATTTTAATAAGATGAGAAAAAGAAACCATCTGCTTTCCCATCTTATCTCAGACACATTAATTCCCTACTTCTGTTTCATAGAACAAATATTAATCTTTAGTTTTACTTTCTTCTAATTTCTTTGTTGATAACGGGACCTCATACAATTACTTAGGTGTGTGTTCTCCTCTTTTTTTGTGATAATTTAAGAGGATTGGTATTAATTCTTTTATTTATGTATTTATGTATTTATTTTAAAGAGACAAGGTCTTGCTCTGCTGCCCAGGCTAGAGGGCAGTGGCACAATCATAGCCCACTGCAACCTTGAACTCCTGAACTCATGTGATATAGCTCTGGCCTCCTAAGTAGCTAGGACTGCAGGTGTGTACCACAACACTTGGTTTTTATTGTATTTTATTTTATTAGAGATGGAGACTTGCTATGTTGCCCAGGCTGGTCTCTAACTCCCAGCCTCAAGCAATCCTCTCACTCAGACCTCCCAAAGTGTTGTGATTACAGGCATGAGACACTGTGCTCTGCTGGTATTAATTCTTTAAATGTGTAGTAGAATTCACCAGTTAAGCCACTTTCTGATCCTAGGATTTTTTTGTTGTTGTTGAGAGAGTTTTGTTTTCTGATTCAATATGTTTACTAATTACAGGTCAGTACATAATTTCTATTTCTCCTTCAGTCAGATTTGATAGTTTGTGTCTTTCAAAATAGGGAACTGAAGAAGTAAAATTATCTTTGTTGGTAGATGACATGATGTTATGTACAGAAAAACCTAAAAGTGAAATAAAATAGACTATCAGAGCTAATAAATTCACAAAAGTTATGAGAAACAAGATCAATACACAAAAACCAGTGATATTCCTACACACTAGTAGTAAATATTTTGAATAGGAAATAAAGAAAACAATTATATTTATGATAGTATCAAAAAGAATAAAATACTTAAAAATTTGAACTAGGAGTTGCAAGACATACAATGAAAGCTACAAAATTGTTGAAATTAAAGAAAACCTCACTAAATGAAATATATAACATATTCTTGTATTGAAAGACTTAGTATTATTAAAATAGCAACACTCCCCAAAGTGAACTACAAATTCAATAAAGCTCATATCAAAATCCCAATAGATTTTTATCATATCAAATTCGAAGGGACACCAAATAGCCAAAACAATCTTGAAAAAGAATAAAGTTGGAGAACTCTCATTTCTTGATTTTGAAACTTACTACAGAACTACAGTAATCAAAACTACAGTGTGATACTGGCATAAGAATAGACATCCAGAACAGTGGAATAGAATTGGGAGCCCAGACACAAATCCATATATCGATTGTCAATTTATTTTTGACAAGGGTGCTAAGAGCATTCAAAGGGGGAAAGCATAGCTTTTTCAATAAATAGTGCTGGAAATACAAGATATCTACATGAAAAAGAATGAAGCTAGACCCTTAACTCACATTATATGTAAAAATTAACTCAAAATGGATCAAGGAACCAAATGTAAGAGCTAAATATAAAACTTCTAGAAGAAGCAGAGGAGTAAAGTTCATGACCTTGGCTATGACAATGGTTAGTTATGACACCAAAAGCTCAAACAACTAAAGAAAAAATAGATAAATAGGATTTGATCAAAATTAAAAACTCTTTAGCATCAAAAGATGATAAAGAAAGTGAGACACAGGAAGTGAGGAGGAGAGAGAGTAGGCAGCTGGTTTTGGAGTTGGAAAGCCCCATCCTTGCCAGGCTCCTATCGGAATTGCAGTGTTGCCATATATGTAAGAGTGAGTGAATGCATGAAAATGGAACTGAGTGCTTGCTACTGACATGGTCTGTGAGCTGCATGGGTCTGCAGTCCCACACAAGAGGCAGATTAGACAGGGCACAGCAGGCTGCTGCCAGAACCCACTTTGAGCTGGGAACTCATCTGAGCTCTAAATGCCTATAGCCGATCACTCTCAGATCTCCACCTTGTAGGCAGTGCTTGGTTGCCACCTCCTTGGCTGAGAAAGGTCCCCTGCTGGCTTCACTCACCCCAATGGCAGGCCCCACAACAGTGGGCAGCACTGGTTTGAAGCAAGCTATGGCAGATTCCACTGCTTTTGAATTCTAAACAGATTAGCCTGTAGTAGGGGAGAAGGAGTTAAAAAGGAGCTCCCTGTAGCCCCTAGGTCCCTGTAAGAGTGCTTTTGGACAACAGACAGTACTGCCATTCCTGCAGTGCTGTCACAGCGGCCAGGGGCCAATTCTCCCTTTCAGTCCCCACAGAGTGCTCACAACTAGGGACTAGAATGCTGTCCAGCCAGTTCCAGCCTGTGGGAAAAATTTTGCAGCTAAAGGTCACTTTGAGTTTGGAGCACTGCCTAGCAGGAGAAGGGGGAGCTGGAGGCAGTGGGGTGGAGGTACCCTCAGTTCTGCAGTCCCTCTGTTCCTGTATGAACTCTTGTTTGGTATAAAGGGTCCTGGGGCAGCTATCCCAGAAAAGTAGCAGGGTCCACAGTGATAGAGCCATCACAGACTACCACCCCCAGGGAAAGGAGGAACGCAACACAACAAAGGAGCACCCTGTAGGATCAAAAGAAAAATAAGTAAATCCTACCAACAGTAGCAATCATATCTAACCAAAAACAAGACAATAGCAAGAAATAATAATAAAAAGAAAAAATGTGATCTTCACATGAGGAAGAACCAGTGAAAAAACACCAGCAATCCCCAAAGCCCTAATGAGATGTCACCTACAAAATGTCCTCCAAGACCCTAAGCAATGGAAACCATCCAAAACAATCTGTCTCTGATGTAGACATAAAATTCAGACTATGGATGGCAAAAACAACTAAGGGAGCCATGAGAAGATGAAAGCACATATCACCCAGGCAACAAAAGCAATGCAGGAAATAAAAGTTGAGCTGGTCAATATAAGAAAGGTTCAATCTGAAATCCTGAAAATGAAGAATTTCTTCTTGGAATTTTAGAGCATGATAACAGGCTTAGACAGTAGAATTGACCAGTCAGAAGAAAATCTCAGAGCTTGAAGATCAAACTATTGAACAAACCAAGTCTAACAAAAACAAGGAGAAAAGGCTCAAGAGGAATGCACAAAGCCTATGAGAGGTTTGGGATTATGTAAAGAGATCAAATCTGTGACTGTGAGAGAAGGGGAAACTGAGAACACCCTGGAACAAGTTTTTCAAAGGGTCATTCAAAAAAGTTTCTCCTATCTTGCTAGAGAGGTGACATTTCAAATGGAAGCGATTCAGAGATCATCTGCAAGGTATTACATGAGAATGCCATCTCCAAGACACATAGTAGTCAATCTCCACAAGGTAAACATGAAGGAAAAAATTCTAAAGGCATCTAGAGAGAATGCACAGACCACTTACCAGAAAGATTCATCAGAATTGCAGCAGACTATTCAGAAGAAGCTCTACAAGCCAGCAGGGACAGGAGCTCCATCTTTAATGTTCTTAAAGAAAAGCAATTCCTGCCAAGAATTTCTTACCTCGCCAAGCTAAGCTTTATTAATGAAGGAGAATTAAAATCCTTCCCAAGCTGGATGTGGTAGCTTACACCTGTAATCCCAGCACTTTGGGAGGTGGAGGTAAGAGGATTGCCTGAGTTCAAGGGTTCATGACCAGTCTGGAAACTTGACAAGAACTCATCTCTACAATAAGTCAAAAAATTAACCAGGTATGGTGGTGCATGCCTGTAGTTCCAGCTACTTAGAAGGCTGAGGAGGAAGGATTGCCTGATCCCAACAGGTTGAGACTGTGGTGGCTGTGAGTGTACCTCTGCACTACAACCTGGAGGACAGAAGAAGACACCAACTTAAAAAAAAAAAATCCTTGCCAGACTTCTAATCCCTAAGAGAATACGCCACCTTCAGACCAGCCCTTCATGAGATGCTTAAGAAAATTCTAAGCACAGAAATGAAACAAAGATTCTGCCTATTGCAAAAACACAGTGTTAACAGACCATACAGAGCTATAAAACCTACACCCCCAAAACAAAGAAACCTTTTAATAGCATTATGACAGGAAATCAATGTTTGATTTGTTAGAATTATTTTTGACAATTTTTTGTAATTTGTCTACTAATTGTCTAATTATATCGACATATGTATAATTATATGTATATTAGTCATATTTCTAATAATAGAAATTATTCAACCAATAATTAACTTGAACATGAATGGACTGAATGCTGAATGTGCCACTCAGAAGGGATAAAATAACAAACTGGATAAAGAAACAGGATCTACCAGTTTGCTGCCTCCAGGAAACCCATCTCACTGCAAAGAACACAGGCTCACGGTAAAAGGCTGGAGGCAGATCTATCAGGCAAATGAAAAACAAAAAGCAGGAGTAGCTATTCTTATATCAGACAAAACAGACTTCAAACCAATAAAAGTTAAAAAGGACACTGAACAACATTACATAATGATAAAAGGCTCAATTCACCAGCAAAAAATATCCATCTTAAATATGTACATCCAACCCAGGAGCACCCAGATTTATAAAATAATTGTTACTTAAACTAAGAGAGGATATAGATACCCATATAATGATAGAGACTTTAATATCTCACTAACATCCTAGACAGATCATCAAGGCAAAAAACTAACAAAGAAATCCAGAACTTTAACTCAATGTTTGACCAATTGGACCTAATAGACATCTATAAGACGCTTCACACAACAAACACACAGTATACATTCTACTTTTCACACATGGAACATACTCCAAGATTGATTATAGTTTTGGGCATAAATTAAGTGTGAACAAATTTCAAAAGGTGGATATAAAACCAAGACTGTTCTGAGACCACAGTGTAAAGAAAATAAATATCATCATCAACAGGAATCCCCCACAAACACAAATACATGGAAATTAAACAACAAGCTTCTGAATGACTTTGGGGTTAACACAGAAATCATAGCAGATGTAAAAACATTCCTGAAAACAAAGACATAACATATCAAAAGTTCTGGGATACCCTGATCAGTACCAAGAGGGAAGTTTATAGCATTACATGCACATATCAAGAAAATAGAGGGATGTCACACTTAAGAGCTGGAAAAACAATAATAATTTAGTCTTAGATTTAGTTGAACAATTTAAATTACTATAATAAAGTCACAGTTGAATGATATGGAATACAAAAAAAAAAATCACAGAAAAGATCAACAAGACAAAAACTGGTTCTATGAAAGGATAAAAAAGTTGACAGACCCCTGGCCAGACTGACCAAAAAAAACCCAAAACAAAACCAAAAACAAAAAACCCAAAAATAAAAACAGAGAGAGAGAGAGAGAGAGAGAGAGAGAGAGAGAGAGAGAGAAAGTGAATAACCACAATTAGAAATGAAAATGGCAATGTCACAACTGGCCCTGAGGAAATTTAGATTATCAGAAATTACTATGAACATCTATATGCAAATAAATTAGAAAATCTAGAGGAAATGGAGAAATTTGTTGCATCACATAACCTCCCAAGGTTGAAACGGGAAGAAATTGAAACCCTAAACAGACTAATAACAATCAATAAATTGACTCAGTTATAAGCAGAAAGAAAGAAAGAAAGAAAGTCAGCCCATGGCCAGATGTTTTCTCATCTAAATTCTACAAGACATACGAGGGAGAGTTGATATCAGTCCTATTGAAAGTATTCCAGGCAATTGAGAAGGAAGGAATTCTCCCTAGCTCATTCTATGAAGCCAGTATCATCCCAATACCCCCAAATGGCAAAGACCCAATAAAAAAAGAGAACCACAGGCCAATTTTCCTGTTGAATATAGATACAAAAATTCCCAAAAAGATTCTAGAAAATTGTATCCAACCACACACATTTCAAGGATCATCTGTCATGACCTGGTGGTCTTCATTTCTGGGATGCAGTACTGGTTCAACACACATAAATTTATAAACTTAATCTATCACACAAACAGGTGTAAAACCAAGAACCACATGATTATCTCATTAGACACAGAAAAAGTATTAAATATAATCTAGCATTCATTTTTAATAATAACCCTTGAAAACCTAGCCGTCCAAGGAACGTTCCTCAAAACAAGAACCATCTATGATAAACCTGCAGTCAACATCATGCTTAATGGTCAGAAGCTAGAAGCATTCCCCTTGAGAACTGGAACAAGACAAGGATGCCCACTTCCACTCCTCCTATTCAACATAATATTGGAAGTCCTAGCCAGAGCAATCAGGCAGGAAAAAGAAATCGGTGATATCCAAATAGGAAAAGAGGAAGTTAAGTTATCCCCTTTGGAGACTATATGATTCTGTACCTAGAAAACACTAGAGAGTTTGTCAAAAACCTCCTTACACTGATAAATGACTTTGGTAAAGTCTCAGTTTACAAAATCAATGTGCAAAAGACAGTTGCATTCCCATACACCAACAATAAGCAGACTGAGAACCAAATAAAAACACACATTCCATTCACAATACCCACTCCCACACATACACACACACTCAAAGAAATACCTTGGCATCCACCTAATCAAAGAAATGAAAGACCTTTACAATAAGAACTATAAAACACTGTTAAAAGAAAAATCAAGAATGACACAAATGGATGGAAAAACATCCCATGTTCATGAATTAGAAGAATCAATATCATCAAGATGTCCATCTTACCCAAGACAATCTACAGATTCAATACACTTCCTAGTTAATTGCCATCATAAACTTTTTACAGACCTAGAAAAGACAAAACAGGAATTTACATGCAAACAAAAAGAGCCCAAATAGCTAAAGCAATTCTCAGCAAAAGGGACAGAGCTGAAGGCATTACACCTCCAGACTTTAACAAGGCTACAGTAGCCAAGACAGTTACTGGTATAGGAATAGTCACTTAGACCAATGGGATAAAACAAAGAATCCAGAAATAAAACTACAGATTTTCAACCAACTCATCTTTGACAAAGCTGATCAAAACAAACACTAGGGAAAAGAAACCATATTTAGCAAATGGTGCTCAGAAAACTGGCTAGACACATGCAGAAGAATGAAACTGGACCTCCAACTATCACCATACACAAAAATTAACTCAAAATTGATCAAAGAGCTAAATACAAAACCTCAGACTATAAGAATCTAGAAGAAAATATGGGGAACACTCTCTTGGACATTTTGAGCACTTGGTAATGAATTTATGCCCAAGTCCTCAAAAGCAAATGCAACAAAAGCTATGATAGACAGATGGGTCCTTTACAAACTGAAAACTTTTTGCACAGCAAAAGAAACTATCAAGCAAGTAAAGACAACCCACGAAATGAGAAAAAGCTATGAAACTGACAAAGGCCTAATAACATCTAGGATCTACAAGGAACTCAAATGCATTGACAGAAAAACAAGGCAAAACTAACAATCCCATTAAAATGTAGGGAAAGGACACAAATGAACATCTCTCAAAGGAAAACATTCAAGCAGCCAACAAATATATGAAAAAAATGCTCAGTTTCATTAATCATTAGAGAAATGCAAATCATAACTACAATGAGATACCACCTAACACCAGTCAGGATGGCTATCATTAAAAAGTCAAAAAACTACAGGTGTTGGCATGGCTCTGGAGAAAAGGGAATACTTCTGCACTGGTGCTGGGAGTGTAAACTAGCTTAAACTTTGTGGAAAGCAGTGTGATGATTTCTCAAAGACCTAAAAACTGAGCTTCAAGACGATCCAGCAATCCTTATTTCCTTTTCTGTGAATATACCCAACGGAACATAAACCACTCTACCAAAAATACACCTGAACATGTATGTCTACAGCTATACCACCCTGAACACACTTGATCTTGTCTTAAATAGCTATTAATATTTTCAAGGAAGATATACATGTGACTAACAAGCATATGAAAAGGTATTCATGTTATAGGCATTAGAGAAATGCAACTCAAAAGCTTAGTGAGATACCCATTGGATGTCTATAATTAAAAAATGAAAAATAACAAGTGTTGGCGAGGATGTGTAGAAATCGAAACTCTCATAATTGTTCATGAAAATGTAAAATGGTGCAGCTGTTGTGGAAAACAATTTGGCAGTTCCTTAAAAAGATGAACATATAATTATAATATGACCCAGGAATCCCACTCTTTGGTATACATCCAGTAGAACTAAAAATAGGTGTTCAAGCAAGTACTTGTACATAAATATCTCAATGCAACACTACTCACAATCATAAAAATGTGGAAACAACTCAAATGTCCATCAATTGGCTAATGGATAAATACTTGTGTTATACTCATACAATGGTATATTATTCAGCCATAGAAATGTATAAAAGTACTGATACATTCTACAACATGTATGAAACTGAAAACCTTGTTAAATGAAACAAGCCAGACACAAAAGGCTATTTATTGTATGATTCCACCTGTACAAAATATCCAGGTTAAGCACAGCCATAGAGATAGAACGCAGATTCATGGTTGCCATGGACTGGGAATAGTGAGGAATGGGGAGTGACTACTTAATGAGTATGGGTTTTCTTTCTGGAGCAAGGTAGTGGTGATAGTTGTATAGCACTGTTGATGGACTAAATGCCACTGCATTACACACTTTAATGCGTTTAAAATGATGAATTTTAGGTTATATGAAATTTATTACGATAAGAAATAGAAGAGAACACACAACAAAAAGTAGATATTCCAAGCACATGAATTGGAAGAATTAATATTGTTAAAATGACAATACTACCTAAAGCAATTTACAGATTCAATGCAATACCTATTAAAATATCAATGGTATGCTTCACAGAAACAGGAAAAAAAAATCCTAAAATTTGTGTGGAGCCACAAAACACCCTGAATAGCCAAATCAATCCTGAGCAAAAAGAACAAAGTTAGAGGCATTACACTATCCGACTTTAAAATTTATTACAAAGATATAGTAACCAAAACAACATTGTAATGGCATAAAAACAGACACACCGACCAATGGAACATTATAGAGAACCTGATATAAAGCCACACATTTACAGTCAACTCACCTTTGACAGAAGCACCAAGATTGTATAGTCTTTTCAATAAATGATCCTGAGAAAACAAAATATCAATATGCAGAAGAATAAAATTAGACTCCTATCTCACCATACAAAAAAATCAAATCAAAATAAATCTAAGAGATAATGTAATCTGTGACCACCGATTGTGTCAAAAACTTTGAAAAATTAGATGAAATGGATAAAATTACTTGGAAGAATAACTTATTATTAATTCAATGAGAAATAGAATACTGGAGAGTCTATTACTTAGTAGTTAAAATGTTCTCACTGAATATTCTGTACATTTTGCCAAATATTCAGGGAATAATAACTCTAATTATAGAAAAACAATTTCAGGGTACAGAAATGAGAACACTTCCAAATTCGTTTTGTGAAACTATCAACATCTTAAAATCAAAATATAAGGAGGAGCATATGAAAAATGAAAATTACATGCCAATTTATCTATGAGCATAAATGCAAAAAATCAGAAATAACCCATTTACAATAGCTACAAAAATATACAATATCTAGGAATCACTCTAACTAAAAAAATTAAAGATCTGTACAAGCAAAACTATAAAACTAATGAAAGAAATAGAAAAGGACACACACAAAAAATAGATATTCCAAGCTCATGGATTGGAAGAATTAATATTGTTAAAATGACAATACTACCTAAAGCAATTTACAGATTCAACTCAATCCCTATTAAAATATCAATGATATGCTTTACAGAAATAGGAAAAAAATCCTAAAATTTGTGTGGAACCACAAAACACCCTGAATAGCCAAATCAATCCTGAGCAAAAAGAACAAAGTTGGAGGCATTACACTATCCAACTTTAAAATTTATTACAAAGATATAGCGACCAAAACAACATTGTAATGGCATAAAAACAGACACACAGACCAAGGGAACATTATAGAGAACCTGGATATAAAGCCACACATTTAAAGTCAACTCACCTTTGACAGAAGCACCAAGATTGTCTAGTCTCTTCAATAAATGGTCCTGAGAAAACAAAATATCCATATGCAGAAGAATAAAATTAGACCCCTATATCACCATACACAAAAATCAAATCAAAATAGATCTAAGAGATAAGATGAAGATGTCCAAGGACAAGCAACTAAAGTGTGTTTCTCCAGCAGAGTAAACCAAAATAGAGAGAATTCCTCAGCACTCAGAGAAAAGAGACCAGCAGCATATCCCACAACTCATCAGAGAAACGATAAGATTTACAGAGTGCAAAGAAGAGAAAAATCTGCCAGCCTAGGTTGCAACTAACTAGACTTGCCTGAATCACCGCACAAACCACAAGCCGCCTCTGGAAGCAGGGGGAAGTTAGTGAGGAGACTTCAGGAGGCCTGTGCTGCTGCCATGGACTTTAAAGGCCCCTTGGCCTTGTGGGACTCCAGTCCCTCAGGGGAAAATGCCTTACCTCCAGCTGTGCTCTGCCAAAACTCATCTGAAGTGGTGCAAGAAAACAAGCCCTGAGTGGGTCCAGCAGTCATTTCCAGGGAACTCAACACTTGCTGCGGGCTACTTTCTAGCCCACTTGAGAGGGAATGGGCCTCAAGGACAAATTCCGCTGTGCTAGACAGTTTCTGGCTGGGGCAGGCCCCTGTGACAAGACCTGGGGCTGGTGGAACTTTTACATTCTAAATGTAGACTGCCTAAGGCTAAAGCAGGAGAGCTGGGTGGAAACTTATTCCCCTAGCAACCTTTCACTCCCCATGTAAACACTTCTTTGCAGCCTCTAAACAACAAGGTAGCATTACTCCAGTGACTGGGGACTCTTTCCCAATCCCCAATAGAGTACACAGGTGGACAGACTGTGTACTTCCCCCTACACACTCCCCATGAAGGCTCAAGATAAACAGAGCACTTGGGTAGTATTCACAGCTCTGCCCACTACCTAGGTTGGCTGGGTACTTCCCATGGAGCAACACAAACCAAGCAGAAAGCCCACAGCCACAACTGCAGCTAGCTCTCTTCCACAAGGGCCACCTCCTGGCCAGAGGTCAGAGGGCATAGTCCATTACATGATACAATACCTCAACTTTTGGGAAGGTTTGATCTCAGACCCCAGCTAACACCACACTCCAAGCCATCCTGGCTACCCAAGATGCCTTGAGCCTATACAAGTACTCAGAAAGCACCCTCACAGCTGACAATTGAGAAACTGACTGCACCAAGGCTATATAACCAAAGGAACCCTACAGTGCCTAATATCGGTCCCCTGTCAACCTCAAATAAGAAGAAACAGTCTACCCAAATGAGAAAGAACCAGAAAAATAATTCTGACAATATGAAAAAGACAGAGTTCTTCAATACCCCCAAGACCACACTAACTTTCTTAGCAATGGACTCTAACCATAATGAAAATTTTGAAATTCCAGAGAAAGAATTCAGAAGGTTGATTATAAAATTGCTCAATGAGATCCAGGAGAAAGTTGAAAACCAACATAAAAAACCAAAACCACACAAACAAACAAAAACTATTCAGGACACGAATGAAAAATTCTTCAAAGAGATAGATACCCAAACAAAAACAAAAACAAAAAGCTGGAATTCTAGAAATGAAAGAATTAACTGGAAATGAATTAATTAACTCAGTCAGACAACAGTAAAGAAAAAAGAATCAAGAGAAAGGAAGTCTCCAAGAAGTGTCGAATTTTGTAAAATGTCCAGTTCTAAGAATCATAGGTGTTCCTGAATAAGAAGAGAAAGAAACAGGTCTAGAAAACCTATTTGAGGGAATAATGGATGAAAGTTTCCCTGGTCTTGCCAGTAATTTAAAGATTCAGATACAAGAAGCCCAAAGAACCATGGAATATTCATGCAATAAGGTCATCTCCAAGGCATATAGTCATGAGGTTATGCAAAGTTAATGTGGAGGAAATAATTCTAAGAGCAGTGAGAAGCACCAAATAACTTACAAAGGTAAACCTTTTAGACTAACAACAGTCTTCTCAGCAGAAACCCCACAAGGCGGAAGGAGTTGGACCCCTATGTCAATCTCCTCAAACAGAATAATCAGTAAGCCAAGAATTTTGTATCCCACAAAACTGAGTTTCATAAATGAAGAAGGATTGAAGTATTTCTCAGGCAAGCAAACAAGGAGGGAATTTGTTACCATTAGACCAGCCATATAGAGAATACTCAAAGGAATTCTAAATATTAAATCAAAAGGTTGAAATACACCAACAGAAAAACACTGGGAATCATAAAATTCACAGGACTTACAGAACAGAGAAAGAGAGAGAGAGAGAGAGAGAGAGAGAGAGAGAGAGAGAAGCAATCAGTTAACAATCAACAGGATGAATGAAATCGTACCTTACATATCATTATTATCCTTAATTTAAATGGTCTCTATGCCTCACTTAAAAATATAGATTGGCAGAATGGATGAACAAGCACAATCCAAACATCTGGTGCCTTCAAGAGACCCATTTAACACATAAAGTCTCCTATAGACTTAAGGTAAAGGGATGGAAAAAAATTCCATGCAAGTGGAAACCGAAAACAAGCAGTCATTCTCAGAAGAGATAAAACAAACTTTAAATTAGCAACAGCGAAAAAAACCAAAAAAGTTATATAAGGATAAAGGGACCAATTCAGCAAGAGGATATAACAATTTTAAATATATAAATACCTAAAACCAGAGCCCCAAGCTTTATAAAACAAATCCTACTAGATCTAAAAAAAGAAATAGTTAGTAATACAACAATAGTGGGAAACTTCACCACTCCACTGAGAGCAATAGACAGATCATCAGGCAGAAAGTCAACAAAGAAGCACAGGAGCTAAACTGGACCCTAGAGTAAATGGACCCAACAGACAACTACAGAACATTCTATCCCCAAACTATAGAATATACATTTTTCTCATCAGCACATAGAGCATTCTCCAAGGTACACCATATTACAGGCCACAAATTCAGTCTCGATAAATTTTTTAAAAATTGAAATCATATCACGCATCTTCTCAGGCCACAGTAAAATAAAACTAGAAATTAAGTCCAAGAAGAAATTGCAAAATCAAAGAAATACATGAAAATTAAACAATCTGTTCCTAAATGATCTTTGGATCAACAATGAAATCGAGGTGGAAATTATAAAATTTCTTAAAAATGAATGACAACAATGAAACAAATTATCAAAGCCTCTGGGACACAACCAAAGTTGTGCTCAGATGAAAATTTATAATGTTGAAGGCCTACATTAAAAAGACTGATAGATCACGTCTTGACAACTTCATGTCACACTTCAAGAAACTAGAAAAACATGAACAAACCAAATAAAAAACTAGCAGAAGAAAACCAATAATGAAGATCAGATCAGGACTAAATGAGATTGAAGCAAAAAAATACAAAGAATCAACAAAACAAAAAAGTTGGTTCTTTGAAAATAAGCAAAATTATAGGCCACTAGCTGATTAAGAAAGGAAGAGAGAAGTTTCAAAGTATTTCAAGCAGAGAGAAAAATTATCTGATTTTTAATCAAATAAAAAATTAATCCACCACAACCAAGTAGGTTTTATCCCAGCAATGCAAGGATAGTTCAACATATACAAGTAAATAAATGTAATTCACCACTTAAACAGAATTAAGAACAAAAATCATATGATCATCTTAATAATTGCAGAAAAACATTTGATAAAATCCAGTAACTCTTCATGGTAAAAACCCTCAGCAAAATGGGCACAGAAAGAACATTCCTCAAAATAATAAAAGCCATATACGACAAACCCATAGTCAATGTCATCCTGAATGGAGAAAAGTTGAGTGTATCCACTTTCATCACTCTTCAACATAGTACTGAAAGTCCTAGCCAGAAAAATCAGGTGGGAGAAAAAAAGTAAAAAGTATCCAAATTGAGAAAGAAGAAATCAAACTATATTTGTACGCTGGTGATAGGATCTTCTACCTAGAGAATTGTAAAGACTCTTCCAAAAGACTCCTAGACTTGATAAATGAATTCAGTAAAGTTTCAGGACACAAAATCACGCACAAATCAGTAGTGCTACTATACACCCATCGTGACCAAGCTGAGAATCAAATCAAGAACTTAATTTCATTTACAACAGCAGTCAAAAAGCTAAAATACATAGAAATGTATTAAACCAAGAAGGTGAAAGATCTCTCCAAGGAGAACTACAACACACTGATGAAGCAAATTATAGAGGACACAAGTAAATTGAAAAACCTTCCAAGCTATGGATTGGAAGAATCAACACTATTAAAATGACTATATTACCCAAAGTAATTTACAGATTCAATGTAATCTCCATCAAACTACCAATGGCATTTTTTACAGAATTGGAAAAAACAATTCTAAAATTCATATAGAACCCAAAAGAGCCAGAATAACCAAAGCAATCCTAAGCAAAATGAACAAAACTGAAGGCATCATTTACCTGATTTCAAATTATACTATAAGACTGTAGTAGCCAAAACAGCATGATACTAGTACAAAAGCAGACACATGGATCAATGGACCAGAATAGAGAACCCAGAAATAAACCCAAGTACTTACAACCAACAGATCTTTGACAACGCAGATAAAAACATACCCTGAGGAAAGGGCACCCTATTCAACAAATGGTGCTGGGAAAATGAGATTAGCTACATGCAGAAAAATGAAACTCGATCCCTCTCACTATATACAAAAATTAACTCAAGATGTTTTAAAGACTTAAATGCCAGACCTGAAGCCATAAGAATACTAGAAGAAAACCTAGGGAAAACTCTTCTTGACATTGGCCTAGGCAAAGAATTTATGGCTAAAACCCCAAAAGCAAATGCAACAAAACCAAAAATAAATAAATGGAACTTAATTAAACTAAAAAGCTCCCACACATCAACAGAGTAAATAGGCAATTTACAGAAGGGAGAACATATTCACAAACTATACATTTGACAAAGGACTAATATCCAGGATCTACAAAGAACTCAAACAATCAGCAAGAAAAAAGCAAATAACCTCATTAAAAAGTAAGCAAATGACATGAACAGATATCTCTCAAAAAAGATATACAAATGGCCAACAAATACATGACAAAATGCTTGACATCAGTAATCATTAAGGAAGTGTAAATTAAAACCACAATGAGATACCACCTTACATCAATCAGAATGGTCATTATTAAAAGATAAAAAAAAAATAGATGCTGGCATGGATGCAATGAAAGGAATGCTTATAAACTGTTTTTGAGAGTGTAAATTTGTACAAACTTTATGAAAATCAGATTTCTCAAAGAACTAAAAGTAGCTACTATTTGACTCAACAGTCCCACTACTATGTATCTATCCAAAGGAAGAGAAGTCATCATACAAAAAAGACACCTGCACTTGGATGTTTGTTGCAGTGCCAGTCACGAGTGCAATGATGTAAAATCAACCTAAATGCCCATCGCCTAAACAGTGGATAATGAAAATGTGATATATCTGATATATATATCACATTTATGATATATATCTATTGATATTTCTGATATATATAATGAAATATTCAGCCACTAAGAACAATGAAATAATGTCTTTTGCAGCAACCTGGATGGAATTGGAGAACATCATCCTAAGTTTACTAACACAGGAACAGAAAACCAAACACCACATGTTCTCACTGATAAGGAAGAGCAAAATTAAGGACGTGCAAAGGTATATAGAATGGTAAAATGGACACTGGAGACTCATAAGCAGGAGGATGTGGGGGGGTGAAGAGATGAAGTATCACCTATTGTGTACAATGTGCACAGATGGCGGTGGAGGGTACATTTAAAGTCCAGACTTCTTCACTATACAATACATCAATGTAACGAAAAACTATTTGTATCCCCTAAAACTATTGAAATAAAAAGAAAAACAAATAAATTTAAGACTTAAATCTAAGACCTAAAGCTATGAAACTACTAGAAGAAAACACTGGGTAAATATTCCAGGACATCGGTCTGGGCAAAGATTTTTTGTGTAAGACTTCAAAAACACAGTCAACCAAAACAGAAATAGACAATTGAGAGTACATCAAACTAAAAAACTGCACAGCCAAAAAAACAAAAACAAAAAACCACCACCACCACCACCACCAAACACAATAAAGTGAAGAGATAACCCACAAAATGGGAGAATATATTGGCAAATTATCCATTTGACAAGGAATTGATAACCAGAATATGTAAAGAGCTCAAACAACTCAATAGCGAAAAATCAAATATCTGATTAAAAAATGGGCAAAGCATCTGAACGGACATTTATTAAAAGAAGACACACAAATGGTCAAGTTCATCACTAATCATCAGAGAACTATAAATCAAAACCACAATGAGATATTATCTCAGTTAAAATGGATTATATAAAAAAGACAGACAACAACAGATGCTGGCAAGTATGTAGAGAAAAGAAAATCTTGGTACACTGTTGGTGGGAATGTAAATTAATACAACCACTATGGAAGTTCCTAAAAAAACTAAAACTAAAACTACCATATTATCCAGCAATCCAAATGCTGGGTATACCGCCAAAAGACAGGAAATCAATATATCAAAGATATATATGCACTCTCATGTTTATTGCAGTGCTATAATATAACGATATATATAATATTGTTATATATATATTATATATTATTATATATATATAATATAATATATAATATCGATATATATATATAATATATAATATATAACGATAGCCAGGTTATAGAATCAACCTATGTGCCTATCAGTGGATGAATGGATGAAGAAAATGTGTCATTCATATATATATATATATATAAATTATTATTCAGCCATAGAATTGTCATTTGCAACAACATGTATGGAATTGGTAGCCATTATGTTAACTGAAATAAACCAGGCACAGAAAGACAAATATGTTCTCACTCATATGTGGGAGCTAAAAATGTGTATTTCATGAAGATAGAGAATAGATTGGTGGTTACTAGAGGCTGGGAAGGGAAGGGAGCAGGGTTGGGAATGAAGGGGAAAAAAGAATATGCATGTATTTATTACCACTGATCTGAACACTTAAAAATGGTAAGGGTAGTAAATCATATTTATATTTTATTTCAACAAAAAATTTTAAAAACCAGAAATAAACTAGTAGCCAAATCTGGTCATGTATAAAAAAGGTAAGAATACATCCTTATTAACTGGGATCATCCCAGTTGTGCAAAATCACTATAACATAAAAATATCAATTACCACACTTAAGGGAAAAAAATCATATTCTCACCTCAACAGATGTAAAAAATATCTCCAATTTGATAAAATTAAAATTAATTTATGATTTGAAAATACTATTAGCAAAGGAGCTTGAGGCTGCAGTGAACCAGGATCATGCCATTGCACACCAGCCTGGGTGACAGAGACTGCCTCATAAAACAAAAACAAAACTGCTAGCAAACTTAAAATAGATAAATTCCTTTATTTGAAGAAAAAGTCCCATACTTAATGTGAAACTTGAAAGCACTGCTTTTTGTTCTATAGCTTTGCACGATTTGTTAACTCATCAATTAGTTAATCAATATAATACTTGTACATATTTATGAGGTACATGTGATACTTTTTTACATGCATAGAATATGTAATGATAAAGTCATAGTATTTAGGCTATTCATTGCCTTAAGCTGTTATCATTTCTACATGTTGGAAATATTTAAAAACTTCTCTTCCAGTTATTTTGAAATTACAATATGTTGTTGCTAACTATAGTCACCCTACTCTGCTCTTGAACTTTAGAACTTATTTCTTCTATCATTGTATGTTTGTATTTACTAACCAAGCTCTCTTCATTCCCCCACCCACCATTCCCAGTGTCTGGTAACTATTATTGTATTTGCTACCTCCATGTGATTAATTTTTTTTAGCTCTTATATATGAATGAGAACATATGATATTTGTCTGCAATTTTTTTCTCATGCTGGATTTGTAGATCAAAGAATGTTAGCATCATAAAATGAGTTTGCAGTGTTTCCTTTTCTCTATTCATTGAAAGAGTGTATGTAAACATTGGAATTATATTTCCTTAAGTAATTGGTAGACACCACTGGAGTTTTCCTTTTTTTTCTTTATGGACTATGGGTGTATAGAATTATAATAATCATAATCCTTGACTCATTAATGATTTAATCATTTGCATATTCAACTCTAAATAATGTAGTGAATAGTCATGAACCCTCTACTTAGTGCATGAATTATAATGTTCACAGTAACTTATATATCTATCTATATGTTCATTCCCCAGTCTGTCCCTTTACCTCCCTACTAAGGTAGACACTATCCTGAATTTTGTGTTTATTGTGCTTTTGCTTTATTTTTATATATCTTTGTCATATATAATGATGTGTGTTTAGTTGTTTTAGTTAGTGTTATTTTAAGCATTCTTTTTTAAAGGAGTTTTCTTTTTCTGTATGCTATTCCACTGTTTGGACTTGCCACAGTTTACCTATTCTCCTGTTTGGGGCTATTTTTTTCAGTTTATTTGTTATCATAGTGTTGTTATAAACAATCTTGGACATTTCTCCTGTGAAATGTGAAAAAGTGTTGTTTTTTTCACTGAGTAGAATTACTGGGTTTTATGTAACCTTAATGTTTAGTTTTAAAGGCTAATCCTGAACCAGTTTCCAGAGAGGTTGTTAATGGTTTATACTCCTACCAGTAACGTATGAGATTCTGTTAATATACATGCTATCTATACTTGGTACCTCAGATTTTTAAATATTTGCCAATATTAATACATACAAACTGACATTATTTTGCATTTCTCCGCTTGTGGTATTAGTCCACTGTTATCAGGATATGCAAGAGAATGATATCTAACCACATTCCCCATATGTGCCCTCTGTGCTAACGGATACCATCTGTCTTAGTCTGTTTTGTGCTGTTATAACAGAATACCAGAGACTGGATAATTTACAAAGAGCAGACATTTCTATCTCACAATTCTGGAGACCAGGAAGTCCAAGGTGCCCACAGGTTTGGTGTCTCTGTTTCCAAGATGGAACCTGAAATGCTGCGTCCTCTGAAGGGGTGGAATGCTGTTGCTCACGTGGCAGAAGAGCAGAAAAGAGTGAACCCGCTTCTGTAAGTCATTTTTATAGCAGCGTTAATCCTCTCATGAGGGTGAAGCCCTCATGACCTAATCACCTCCCCTTAGGCCCATCTCCCAACACTGTTGCTCTGGAGATCAAGCTTCCAACAATGAATTTGGAGAAGACAAAAACATTCAAACCATTTACCATCAGACCGTAGCCTGTCAACAGAGCTAGGCCAGCAGATTTGCAACAGGAAGAAGAGAGAGGGTTAAATATAAACATTTTGAATTTTGCGATTCTCTGATGTCCAAGAAATGTAAAGAGCATAAAAGATACCACCTAGGATTATGATGAGGGCTGTGTGAAAAAGAGGCAGTCCCAGATGGAGTTAAGAAGCTCATGACCTCTTAGAAATCCTAGTAGGAATATGACTTTATCAGAGAGTGAACATTGGAGGAATCTTATTATGGTTAAAGCACACTGAACAAATAGTCTAAGATTTATCCACAAAATAAATTCAGGATGTCTTGGATTGGTTTTCTGGGAGCTGGTGGTCCTTAGTTCACTTTAAGGAGTGGCATGGGTATTATCAGATACCCACAGGAAATAAAAGCAGAAGAAAATAGCTTTCAGCTGCCCCATAAGTTTTTATCATTTTGGTATGGGCATCTCTGAAACCATCTGTACTTCTGGGGGTTCATGGAGATGGTGCTGAGCATCAATTACATGGAACTGCTGATGTATTTGGGCAATATTGTTGCACCTAAAAGAGCTTTGGAAGCTCTTGGGAAATTGCTTGTTAAAAGGTTTTATCTTCTTAAGCAGAATATGCTGAAATTGTCACTGGACAAAATATCAGTTTTATTGCATCTTATTAAAATATGTATGGCACTTTTTTTCGAGATACAGGTGAGTACAAATTTACCCAAAGTGCCAGCTTAATCTCACTAGTCCTAAAGAAATAAAGTCATTTTATGGTTTCTGCAGTGCTGTGAACATTTTGTTAAATATTAGCATGCAATTCTAAATCACCCAAGGATATCGGGCCAGACTTGAGGCTATACAGACAGATAGAGGCTATACAACCTAATAAGAAGAGCATGAATCAGTTTGCAGAAAAATGTGGCAAGTCTGTGAATTGGCATTCTTGATGCTTGAGGACCAGTTTATCAGCATTCACAAACTGACTTTTGCAGGCCACCTCCTTCCCACTCTGAAAATCTCTTCACACTAAACATTTATGTAAGCTTGAAGAGTGCAGGGAGGATACAAGGAAGATTCTGAGAGAGAAGATAGAGAGGTAACATATCTGACAGTGAGCTAAAACCTAGTCGTAAACTGAAGTTTTTTTTTTTTTTTGAGTCAAAGTCTCACTCTGTCACCCAGGCTAGAATGCAGTGGCACAGTCACTGCTCACCATAGCCTCCACCTCCTGGGCTCAGGTGATTTTTCCATCTCAGTCTCTCGAGAAGTTGGGACTACAGGCGTGTGCCACCACACCCAGTTTATTTTTTGTAGAGATGAGATCTTACTATGTTGTTCAGGTTGGTCTTGAACTACTAGGTTCAAGCAATCCTCCTGCCTCAGCCTCCCCCAAGTGCTGGGATTACAGGCATGAGCCACCTGGACCTGACCGTAAACTGAAGTTTTTAACACCGAACTGGGTTACACACAAATACATTCATTATGTGTATGGAACAGTCTTTGTTCTGACATGTGCTAAACTGAATGCTACTGCATAGTGCTTTGTGGTTGCTTTAGTTTACTATAATTGCTGTATTGTTTTTTGTTGAGTATTAATGCATAGAGGCAGAGTTTCTCTTACTGAGGGCCCAATCTAGGACATGGATATTATGGCACCTGAGTCAATAAAATGGTCACTTGCACTAAAGAGGAACAGCCACAACTTACCTTGAAGGAAGTACCCCAAAGAGTCTGAATTATCTTATCCTATACTAATTGCCCTTGCTCTAAAAGGGGCTTTGAAAGCTGCAGGGTGGAGTATGGTGGGCTGATTTAGGGAATCGGTTGGTAATGGAGGAAAAAATAGAGCCTTGCCTATGAGAAGGAGGTGAATTTATTCCAAATGTATGAGAGTTTTGCTTTGAGAATGGTGGAAATAACCACTTATGTAGAAGGGATTTGCATAGATTATTTTCATGGACTGTGGAAGCCCAGACATTTGTTTTATGCTTTTCTCTGCTTTAGCAGGAATAACATTCATCTATAGAGCTTGTTATAAATAAATACTCCTGGACTTCATTATCAGTCATTCTGATTCAATAGATCTGAGGTGGGACCTAGGAAACTGCAATTTTATAAGCACTCCTGGTGATTATACAATGCAGGCAGTTTAACAGTTACATTTTGAGGAACATAGTTCTAGATCAAAGTCCACAGTTTCCAGTGGAAACATTATTATTATTTTATTTTAAGTTATGTGGGGTACAATTCAGGGCTAGGCACATAAGTGGTCATTGTATAGATGAAATATGGGTCTCCCGTTGGCCCTCACTTCACCTGGTTTGGGATCAGGTACCCTTATTGATGTTATGTTCCCACCCACCCCCAGCAGTGACCCGCAACTACCAATCCCTTTCATGTAGTATTATGATAAATGTTCAGGGTACACTTATGAGTGGTACTCAGAGAATATGTGGCACTCAGTTCTTTGTTTCTGTGATAGATCACTGAGTATGATAGGCTCTAAATCCATCCAAGTTACTGTGAAGTTCATAATTTTGTCCTTCTTTATGGCTACGTAATATTCTATTGTGTATATGTCCCTCATTTTTTAAGTCCAGTACAGTTTCAATGGACAGCAAGGTTGGTTCCATGTTTTTGCTATTGCGACTAGTGCTGCAATAAACATGTATGCACAGATTTTTTTTTTGTAGAATGATTTGAGTTCCTCCGAGTATATTCCTAGAAGGGGGACTGCTGGGTCATATGGAAGGTCAAGATTTAGATCTTTTAGAAATTGTCACACTGTTTTCCACAGAGATTGTAGTAGTTTATGCTCTCACCAACAGTGTAGAAGTGTTCCCTTTTCTCCACATCCTCTCCAGCATCTGTTGTTTTTTGAATTATTAATGATGGCCTTCCTGACTAGAATAAGGTGGTATCTCAGTGTGGTTTTGATTTGTATATCTTTGATGATTAGTGAGACTGAGCATTTTTCCATGTATCTGTTGGCTGCTCGTATGTCTTCTTTTGAGAAGCGTCTATATATCTTTTGCCCACTTTTTAACAGGACTTTTTTTTTTCCTCCTTTTGGTACATTTGAGTTCCTTGTAGATCCTGGATGTTAGGCCTTTGTTAGAAATATGAAACATTATTTTTAATCACTCTTTAGTCAGTTTCTCTATGAAACTTCATAGTATTTGTAATATATAGAATAAAGCAAATTTCTTAAACTTCAGAGTAATACTATTCCTTATACCCTTTTATGATTACTTTGAACCACTCTTACTTCACTGTTACTCAAAAGGAGAAATCAATTTCACTCTGAAGCCACTTCAGATTTCCCTTAGGAAACTTTCTGAGAAGAAAAGTTTTCTTACTAATAAGTCTCAGTGGTATTTTTACCAGCTCACTTCTACCTTGTTGTCTGCCCGTGGGACTGAGTCCCACAGTGTCTTATTTAACCTGTGTGCACTTCCATCACAGCAGTGCCTCTTGGGTTTTACACTATAATGAAGCCCTGTGAAACCCAGCTCCCTGTAGAGCAGTGAGGATTCATCTGTGACTTGTACTTGGTGTTGTGGTAATACTGTCATAATGGAGAATTGAAGAAAAAGAAAGCATTATGATTGTTTTGGTTTGGTATGTTTTGTTAACAGTGGAATGCTCTTGGGCTGTGTGGAGAGCTAAGCCAAGTGACTGCTTCCCCCAGGAGGAAGATCTTCTTGAGAAGGGTAGAGGAACATCTGGAATGAGAGATAGGCTATGTGGAGTGAGTTGCATGTATTTACTGCTCCCTGAGCAAATAAGCCTTTTCCAGCTCCTTTCCCCATCTTACATTTGTCTGTCTCAAATGCACCTGCAGATTAACCAAAATATTTCCCTGTATCTTTATTTGCTATTTCTTGTCCCTTTGTTAGGGAGGAAGGGTTCCTCAATGTTGTGAAGAGTAGCTCAGTGCCCAGGTCTGGTTAAATTCTATTCTGCATGGGTCAGAACTATGTCCACAGTGTCTGTTAATTTCATAGAATGTAGTAATTTAGTAATTTTTCTGAGCAGTCCTGGTCCACAGGAGACTACTTCCAGTACCAGACTGCCTATTAGCTGTGCTTTGAAGAGAAAAATTTAAGTATTGCATCACATTCTCTTTTAATTTCTCATCTAATATTGGTTGTGCTTCAGCCATAGGCAAAATTTAGTAATGGGTGAAATTTACATCTGGTGACCAGTATTCAATTTGAGAGAGACAATGATTAAAAAATAAGGGCTGGTTGGGTACAGTGGCTTATGCCTATAATCACAGCACTTTGGGAGGCCAAGGTGAGAGGATTGCCTGAGCCCATGGGTTTGAGACCAGTCTGGGTAACTTGGTGAGACCTCATCTCACAATAAATAAAAAATTAACTGGGCATGATGGCATGTGCCTGTAGTTCTAGCTACTTGGAAGGCTGAGGCGGAAGGATCACCTGAGCCCAACAGGTCGAGGCTGTGGTGGCCGTAAGCATGTCACTGCACTCCAGTCTGGGTGACATGAAAAAAAACAAACAACAACAACAACAACAGCAAAAACAAAAGGGCTATGCCATACTTTATACCAATATTTCCTAAGTACATTATCCTTGAAAAAATTATTTCAGATTTTATTGTTTTTAAATTATACAATCAATTAACAGATGCATTCTTGTAAAAACCACTAAAGCAATATGCTTTAGCATAATTTTTCTTTGGCTACATTCCACCCCATTCCAGCCCCATTCTCACAGTTAATTTCTCTAGTCAGAATGGTATGTATCTCACTAGACCGTTCTTATGCTTTACCTTAGCAGTTCTCAAACTTTTCTGTCTGGGCATCATCTGGTGTTGTGAGCTGAATTGTGTCTTCCCCAAATGCATATGTTGGAGCCTTAAACCCCAGTACCTCGGAACATGACTGTATTTGGAAATAGGGCATTTCAAGAGGTGATTAAGTTAAATGAGGCCCTTAGGGTGGGCACAGTCTGACTGGTATTCTCATAAGAACTGGAAAAGAGAAAAGACTGTGAGGACACAGGAAGATGGTGGCCATCTGCAAGCTATGAGGAGAGGCCTCAGAGGAACCAACCAGTTGACATCTTAATCCTGGACTTCTAGCCTCTAGGACTGTGAGAAAATAACTTTCTGTTGTTTAAGCCACCCAGTCTATGAAATTTTGTTAAGGCAGCCCTAGCAAACTAATATACTAATAATCATATTGTGAAAACATGATTCCTAAAAATTCAGTTTGGTAGGTTTGGAGTGGGAAGTGGAGATATTTGTTTCTAATAAAGCCCTAGGTGGGATTTCATGTTTTATAGATTAATATCTTCTTTTAATTTTCTGAAAATACTGTTTCCTCCTGTGTAATTTCTAACTACTCTAATTTTTTAATAGTTTGTTTGTTTTGAAAGAGTTCAGAACACACTATCCCAAAATAAGACATTTGAGAAAACAGCAGAGGCAGGATGATCTTTCTGACCTTCTGTTATGTTATTTCCTGATGTGGGCCATAAAAGATTTCTTTAACTTTTTTCTAGAGTAGCTCATTAGACCCTTTTTCCAGAGGGGTCTTCCCTATACCTGGGAAACAGAAATGTCACAGAGAACATAGGAAACAATCTGAATAAACAGGACTTGTTAAGCAACCTTCCCTCTCACCCCCAGTTTATTTCCACTGGGGAGTGCAGTGGCCTGATCATTGCGATCATGGCTCACAGAGCAGCTTCAATCTTCTGGACTCAGGCGATCCTTCCACCTCAGCATTCCAAGTAGCTGGGACTACGGGCATGCACTACCATGCTTGGCTAATTTTTTTTTTTTGTATAGACAAAGTCTGGCTATGTTGCCCAGGTTGGTCTCAAACTCTTGAACTCAAGCAATCTTCCCTCCTCGGCCTCCCAACGTGCTGGGATTACAGGTATTCGCCACCCTGCCTGGCCAGTTTTCTCTGTTTCTTTGGGAAAACTCATTTCTGAATGGCTTAGTGGTATGTAAAACTTATATTAAATTAGTGTGCACTTCTCTTGTTAAACTGTCTTTTTTTTTGCAATGGGGGAGTCTTCTCCATGACCCTTGTGATTTCTCACCTATAGTTTAGGTCTTTTTTTTTTTTTTTAATGTTAAATGCTTTGGTAAAGTGGCTAGCAACTCTTAGCTGTCTGAACATAGTTAAAATAGGATAATTAACACACTATTTAGAAACTCTTCTTATAAGGGCAGGACTTGTTGATCTCCTCCAGTGAAGGGTGATCTGGTTGGGCTGTTTCCTTGGTGAATTTCTAATGTCAATATCCCAGAATCTTTGTGTCTCTACTCTTAGGTCATTCCAGATTCTCTAGATACAACTCTCTCAGTCTCCTGCCTGGGAAATATATTACTGGTTGTGAGCTTGCAGTGAATTAATTGGGATTATGTGGATGGGTCTTTAGTCAATATATAAACTTTTATTTAAGCAGCCTAATTTAGTGTGAAATTAATTTCTTGGTTGGAACTGTTTGCATCTTTCTCTTTCTCAATTTCTTTCTCTTATTAGAGCTGCCCAAGTATATCTAAAGTTATTGCTCTTTTAAAAGAATCAGCTTCTGGATTTATGTATTAACTATATTTTGGGTGGTGACTGGTTATTAATTACTGCTGCTTAAAATAATCACTCTTTATGATTTTTTTGTTTTTCTGTTTTAGCATCTTAAATTGAAAGTTTAATTTAATTATCTTCAATTTTTTTCTAACAAAACAGTTAGGAGTATATATTACTCTTTGTAGATACTGTGTTGACTGAATCCATAGGTTTTGATATAATTGTCATTCATTTCCCAATAATTTGTAATTTCTTCATTTTTGACTCATCAGTTATATAGAAAAGTATTTTGAATATATTTTCCAGGGATAACTATTTTGGATTATCCTTTTATTATTTATTTCTAATTTTATTGCATTATGGCTAGTGATTATGGTTTGTATTTTTTTCTGCATCTTGAAACTCATTGATATTTCTTTTGTATCATAATACAAGCTTATTAATTTTAGAATGTCCACCTATGTTTGAAAAAAAGTATATATTTTTTCTTTGTTATAAATCTTTCTCTCATTTTATTTTTATTTCTCTATTTATTATATCTTGATCTCTCTAAACTGTATGTATCTATTATAGATATAGATATGTAGATTTGGTAAAATATAGATATAGCTTAACTGTCTTATGTAAATCATATTTATAGTTTATCTACTTGTCTGTGTATTTCTGAAAAGAAAGTGAGACCATCTACTATGTTGCATATCTGATGACTTTACTTTTAGTTTTACTTTATTAGATTTTGAGTCATATACTTCAAATTTTTTCAGTTAAGTTTATTAAAAAATCATGACTATTATGTCTTCTTGATGTATTGACATGTGCTTGCACAGTTGTTATGTAATATTCTTCCTCATTCCCTTTAATAATTTCCATCTTTATTCTATTTGATATTATTTGTGTTACAATTGGTTTTCCATAAATCATTTTCCTTATACAGCTTTGTCTATTCCTTTATTTCAACATTGACTTGTTATTTTTAGCCTCTCTTTTAAATAGCATAGAGTTTAATTTTATCTTCATGAATCCATGAATCAATCTTCTAATACAATTTTTACTTTTCATATTTATTGTCATTTATAATATATTTAGACTTGTTTCTACCACCTTGTTTGTTTACTTGCTATCTTTAAAAAAAAAACTTATTTTTCAGCCGGGTTTGGTGGCTCAGCCTGAATTCCCAGTGCTTTGGGAGGCTGAGGTGAGTGGATTGCCTGAGCCCACGGGTTCGAGACCCGCCTGGGCAACTTGGCGAGACCTCATCCCTACAATAAATAAAAAATTAACCAGGCATGGTAGCGTGTGCCTGTAGTTCCAGCTACTTGGAAGGCTGAGGTGGAAGGATCGCCGGAGCCCAGCAGGTTGCAGCTACGGTGGCCGGGAGCGGCCACTGCACTCCAGTCTGGGTGACAGAATGAGACTCCAACTCAAAAACCAAACAAAAACAAAAACTTATTTTTACATCCTTATTCTATTGTTTATTGAATAGATCAAGGTGTATGTCTCCATTTTCCCGACTAATATATTAGAATAAACAATGCCAAACACATATTTAATCTTTTTTTTTTTTTGAGTTGGAGTCTCACTCTGTTGCCCAGACTGGAGTGCAGTGGCCGCTCCTGGCCACCGCAGCCTTGACCTGCAGGGCTCTGATGATCCTTCCATCTCAGCCTTCCAAGTAGCCGGAATTACAGGCATGCACTACCATGCCCAGCTGATTTTTAGATTTATTGTAGAGATGAGGTCTCGTTGCCCAGGCGGGTCTCGAACCCACGGGCTTAGGCAATCCACTCACTTCAGCCTCCTAAAGGCACGGGATTACAGGCTGAGCCACCGAGCCCGGCTCATATTTAATCTTACATTATCCAACAATGAATATTTCCATCTGTATCAGTTGACTGTCACTATAATATTGCTTTGTACCAAAACTACTGCATCTCCAAACTAAACCCAAATTCAATGACTTAAAATATCAATTTTTTTCATTCATGCATTGTAGAATGGCTGGTATTCAGTCTGTCTAGGCTGTGCTTAGCCACACAGCCCTACTGCTCACTGTAGCTTTGTGGGTTGGCTAGAGTATCTCTGCTTCAGGATGTAGGGTGGGGTTGCTTTGGTTCATGTGTCTTTCATCCTTTCCTGGGAATAGCAGGCTAGCTGGAGCATGGTCTTCTAATAGCAAGATGGAGGTACAAGATAATAAGCTTAACTGTGCAATTAAATCTTCATATCCAGTTACTGGCCAACATGAGAATATAAAGGTCTGGTCCTTTCCCCTAACTTGGGATAGTTCTGAAGGAGTAATCCAAATTTTGGAATACCTCGGAGACTCGCTGCATCTTCTTTTGTCATTGTGTCACTCGACTTCTCTCTCTGCCTAATTTTGCTCTCTTACCATCCCTTTTCTTCCCCAGGTATTGATCCCTGGAACACTCCCTAATACACTCATTGTATACTAATTTCCACCTCAGAAACAGCTTGCCTGGAAACCCAATCCATGAGAGTTGGTACAGAGTGGTATAAACAAACAAACAACAAACCACCCCCCACCATCAGGTTTTACCACAGCAAAACCTCTGAAAACCAAACCAAACAAACCAGATTCTGGAAGAGGGTTTCAGAGATGAATCATTCACTAAGTGGCTGGTACCAGGACTCCACCACTGGTGGTGGTGAAGCACAGACGCACCTGGCAAATATTAGCAGTATAGCTGCTAAAACATTCATGTTGAGTAATTGGGAGGATAGGTCAGCGGAAAGAAATTTATAAGCTGGTGCAGTGTATCTAGCATGTGGGAAATTGGAGAGAAATAACAACTACAAGGATAATAACATTTAACATCCATTGCTAAACTCTATTGACGTGTGAAAAAAGAAAATGAAAGTGAAGAAAAAGTAATTAGAAATTACAAGCAAAATGTGAAAGCCAGAGGGCTTTGTTTATCATGTGGTATCATATAAAGAAGTTCTTATCTCCTACAGTGGGAAGGCAGAGGACTAGAGTCAAAAATTAAATTGTAAGAGTAGCTGAGTTCTACAAGGTCCGACAATTAGGTTCACGAACCATCCTAGAACAAGTGCTACATACCTCATTGCTGAATATCAATCACTACAATCACCTTTGAAGTACTCCCTTGGGAAGCTATGCATCAATACCAGTGCCTAGTCCACCTATCAAAGCAGTTTTGGAACTCTTTTTCTGGAATGGCCATCAGAGCTGTTGTCGTTATTCGTTGAGGTCTGATAATTAAGTTCTCAAACTTGCCACGTGTGCTTACGTTGGCAGCACTATACAAATAACGGTATTGGAACACCCTCCCTACTTACCTGATCTGGCCCCTAATGACTTTTTTCTTTACCTGAAGATAAGGGAAATATTGAAAGGAAGACATTTGATGACACTCAGAACATCAAGGGTAATACGACAATGACTCTGATGGTCATTCCAGAAAAAGAGTTTCAAAGTTGCTTTGGTCAGGTGGAGTAGGAGCTGGCATTGGTGCATAGCTTCAGGCCCTGCACGTCTCCAGCTGGGTAATTTTATAACTGAACCCCAGTTATTGAGTTTGTAACCAGGAGATGGGGGCAGATCCTGGTGGCTTACTTCAAAGGTAACTGTAGTGATATTCAGCAATGAGGTATGTAGCATGTTTTCTAGGATGAGTTCACAAGCTTAATTGTCAGACTTCATAAACAAAGGCTTGTCTGCAATGCCAGGTTGGGAAAGAATGGGACCCTGATACCTGGGATGGGGAATTGATACCTTCTAAAAATCTTGAACCCCCCAGATTTCCCTGAGCTCTCTGAGCCTGCAGAAGTGGCCCACTCTGCTTAGAAAAGGCTGATATTCACTTGCTTGAAGTTGATGCAAGGGCTTCTCCTTTTCAAGGCGTCTGGGGCTCTACCAGGATCTGTCCCCGTTTCCTTTCCTGGTCACAAACTCAATAACTGGGATTCAGTTATAAAATTACCCAGCTGGAGATGTGCAGGGCCTGAAAGGAAGGAAAAGGACATGATGTCAAAGGAGCTGCAAGATCTAGTTGGCATGTTCCAGCAAAAGCTGGGAGAAAACATGAGGTTGGATTCTGATGGTGCTTTAATAAAAGGGAGCTTTTAGAATTTAAGGTTGAATAAGGGAGAGTATATCAATGTGAGAGCACTCACTCAGGAGTAGGGTATATATAAATAATATATAAATGTTTCATGTAAAATATTTTTTGCCTTTTCACATAACACGACTTTTCCCCAGTTGAATAAATATAGAGCTGCATCATTTAAAATTGCTGCATAGTATCCCATTATGAGAATCAGTCACAAGTTTAACATTGATCTGCACAGAGTTGAATGAACACTGTTTCCTTTCTTGATTAGTTTCAATTTGCCCAATAGTCAAGGAGCACATTTTGTCTTACTGTTGTTCTCTTACTCAGTCTTTCCATATTGGTTGGATGCAGTTTGGATGACATTTGCTGTTCTTGATCAGCTTTGTCCTTTCTGTTAGAACTGCCACATATCTGTTTACTTTGGTGGAACAAAAAGTCTTAATTCTTAGTGATGTTGCTTTTACTAAAGACAGTCTTGAAAACACAACATCTTTAATAAGGCTTATTTACTCAAACCACGCAGACTCACTTAAAAAGACTTTCGTGTTAGTTTGAAAACTATGACAAGCTTCTCGTAGTGTGCTTTGTGATTTTATGATACAGAGCAGACACATACACACGTAAGAATTAATTCTATGAAGACAGGAGTCTGCTTACTTGTCCTCCCCACTTTTTGATATTGAATATAATAGTAAAGTGTGGTTGTCCTCATCTAGAGATATTTCCAAAGCAGTACATAGAGGGAGTCTTTAAACTTTTTGAAGATACAAAAATGGGAAGAGAAGAAGACATAATCTATTAAATAATCAACGTAAACAGAATTATAGACAATGAACTATAAGTCATATCCAGTGGGATTCTGATAATTTAATTTAAATTCACATTTAAATTTACAACTAGTGGGTAACTGTGAGAGTTTCTCTTATTCTACCAGGCCTAGATTTCTCTTCTTACTCCTCTTAAGTTCTGTTGATCCTCCATAAAGGAGTTACAATGAAACTTAATGCAACAGAGCACTGATAAAAAAAAAAGTCTTTAAAACAGTCAAAGGAATGTTGAGAACAAGAGGATTCAAACAAAGAACAGGTACAAAATCCACATACGTTCTTGGTGAAACAAGAACATAATGAAAATTTAAGAGTAGAAATGCATGACTGATGCTCCATTTTGGATCCAGTAAGGCAGAATTCTTTTAAGCATGACATATTCTAGGGTTGTTAGCCAGAGCCTTTGGGTTGGCTGAGTACCTTCTTGTCTGACTTTATAGCCTTACTTTTTAAAAAGATCTCCTAATATTGTAAATTTTCAGAGATGAGAAACTTCTAGAAAGAGTTATGATTTTTTTTTTTTGAGTCGGAGTCTCACTGTCGCCCAGACTGGAGTGTAGTGGCCGCTCCCGGCCACCGCAGCCTCGACCTGCTGGGCTCCCGCGATCCTTCCGCCTCAGCTTTCCAAGTAGCCAGAATTACAGGCATGCGCTACCACGCCAGGCTGATTTTTTTATTTATTGTAGAGATGAGGTCTCGCTGCCCAGGCAGGTCTCGAACCCGCGGGCTCAGGCAATCCACTCACCTCAGCCTCCCAAAGGCACGGGATTACAGGCTGAGCCACCGAGCCCAGCTAGAGCTATGAATTTTTAAGCAAAGAAGACTGATTTCCAACTTTAGGGGTATTGGTTGCACAGAAAAACCCAGTTATTACATAGAAAACCAAAGAGCCCTGATGGCCAGAGGTCACAAATGCTAGCATGTGGTCAAGAAGAACTTTGATGATACGAGCTCTCTTACAAGGAAGCCACCAGAACTGAGAATTGGCTCGGAGAACAATGCCACATTATTGCTACCCAAGTTACTGATATTCCTTCAGAGCTGGGTTCAAGCAATTCTCCTGCCTCGGCCTCCTGGCAATGAGTCTATTTTCATCCTCTTTCTCTTTCTCTTTTTTTCTTCCAGAACAGGTATTTGTACTTGCATTATCTCTTTCCACATGCCTTGATGCCATCTTCTTCTACTTGAATCTGAACTTTTAAAGTGCCTTATTATTAGTTGAAAGTAATATATGTATCTTCAAAAAGTAAATAGGCTTCCCCCAAAAGACAAATTCCTTGATAGTTTATTTTATTTTTGAGTTGGGATCTCACTCTGTCACCCAAGCTGGAGTGCAGTGCCATGATCATGGTTCACTGCAGCCTAGAACTCCTGGGCTCCGGTGATCTTTTCACCTCAACCTCCTGAATAGCTGGGACTACAGGCACATGCCACCATGCCCTGCTAATTTTTTGATTTTTTTTTTTTTGTAGTGATGAGGGTCTTGGTTTGTTGCCTAGGTTGGCCTGGAACTCCTGGGTTCAAGCAATCTTCCTGTCTCGGCTCCCAAATTGTTGAGATTACAGGCGTAAGTCACCGTGCCCTGCCTAATCAATTTTTTTTTTTTGAGTTGGGACTCTCACTCCGTCTCCCAGGCTGAAGTACAGTGGCAAACTCAAGGCCACACCAGCATTGACTCACTGGGCTCAGGCGATCCTTCTGCCTCAGCTTTCCAAGTAACCGGAGCTACAGGCGCACGCCACCACGTCCAGCTAATTTTTTGATTTATTGTAGAGATGAGGTCCTGCCAAATTGGCCGGGATGGTCTTGAACCCATGTGCTCAGGCAATCCTCTCCCCTCGGCCTCCCAACGTGCTGGGATTACAGATTTGAACCACCATGCCGGGCTAATCTCTTCTAATTTACTTTTCCCCAGTCTGATTTATTTTGGATCTTGGACTCAAGCTAATTTTCACAGCCACACCAGGGGGCACTGCTGAGTTATAAACATCCTCAACATTTGCCTGTTTTGCATTAATGCTGAACTTGCAACTCCATTTATGTCAGTATTTCATCTTCTGTGCTAACAGTAGGATATGAAAAAGACGTGTGGATTTGCTTCCAGTGCAGAAAAAAAAATAATGATGGCTTAAAGCAGTGCTTGTTGAAAGTTAAGGAAATAAAAACGCATATTTGTGAAGGAGTACTAATATTTTTTGGGGGGCATTTTTGGGTTATAAATTAACAGTACAGCCAATATACAAACCACAGTTGTAGCAACCAGAGAAAGAAACAGGATATGACCCCTTTTGTAAGATGCTCACAATATTCCCAAGGAGGCAGGAGAAAACTCCATTCATCTGCAGTTTATTCGGAATGTTCTTTTCTGTTGCTTGCCATTTTGGAATGGATTTAACTGTTGCTAAAAAGTTACAGGAACAACAGCCTCATAGCTAGAAATCATCTGTTTCTTCACAAAACAAGTTCACCCCAGATCAACCATGTGACCTGCCCCAGCAGTGCCCAGCCCTCTGACCAGAGTTTTGCTGGAACAGCATCTCTTTGGGGACTGAGAAAGAATTTATGTTTTAAGTCCTTCCTGAAATTTCTCTCAAGTTTGGTGCCTGCTGTGATGGTGAGTCCTTTTCCCTTCTAAACCAGATACTGAAAAGTAAACTTAAAAACCCAAATCCATTCAACCGAGACTAAATGTGCAGATTTGGGATAAAGTAAGCCACAAATACTTGACCACTATCATGATACACCATTGTAAATTAAAAAAAAAATGATTAGGATGATTTGAGTTTTCTCAATGAGAAAACTAACATAGCATTTAAATTGTTTTCTTTCTTTTTTTTGTTTGTTTTTTTTTTGAGTTGGAGTCTCACTCTGTCGCCCAGACTGGAGTGCAGTGGCCGCTCCCGGCCACCGCAGCCTCGACCTGCTGGGCTCCGCGTCAGCCTTTCGAGTAGCCGGAATTACAGGCATGCGTTACCACGCCCGGCTGATTTTTTGATTTATTGTAGAGATGAGGTCTCGCTGCCCAGGCAGGTCTCGAACCCGTGGGCTCAGGCAATTCACTCACCTCAGCCTTCCAAAGGCGCGGGATTACAGGCTGAGCCACCGAGTCCGGCTTTAAATTGTTTTCAATTACTTTGAAGCAGACTCTCAAAAGATTCTTATTATCTATTTGGGATCTTTTGTGTTAATAGAATCAGGTCTGTCTTTTTCTTGCTATGCTTAATACAATTATTGTACTTTACAATATTTTTAAAGGAATGATGTGCCCTCATTTACTTCCAATAAAAAAAAGTATTTATTAAAAACACATATTTGTTTATGTAGTTGCTGTGTACAACTAGTTATTTGTGATTCTTACTGGTGTGATGTCCACTCTCCACTGAGGCACCCGATATACTGGGGTTTACCCATCCTAACCCAGTGGATGTATTTGATTCTCCAAGTCTCACATTGATGGGGATAATAATACCTTCTTCATAGTTGCTTTTTAAGAAATGATGCATTAATGTAAAGTGGCCAAGTTGGCAAAGTATTCAGTGGAATTTTGTGTGCTCCATTTTGCATCCACTTGAGACTAACAATGATGTAATGGAAACAATGACTCTAAATTGTTGCCTTGTCATTTTGGAATGGATTTAACTGTTACTAAAAAGTTACAGGAACAACAGCCTCGTAGCTAGAAATTTAGTCATATGAGCATTATAAATACACATCATGCTAGAAAAGTATCACAGAGGCAAAGAAAATACTCAAAAGGGGAGAGGAACATTTCTTGTGTTATAATGTCAAAGGAAAAACATATCTACTGTCTAAAACCTAAAATAAATTTCAGCTATTTAGAATATATGCTGTATTCTAGAATATTTTTTTTTTTTTTTTTGAGTTGGAGTCTCACTCTGTCGCCCAGACTGGAGTGCAGTGGCCGCTCCCGGCCACCGCAGCCTCGACCTGCTGGGCTCCGGCGATCCTTCCGCCTCAGTCTTCCGAGTAGCTGGAACTACAGGCGCGCACTACCACGCCCGGCTGATTTTTTGATTTATTGTAGAGATGAGGTCTCGCTGCCCAGGCGGGTCTCGAACCCGCGGGCTCAGGCAATCCACTCACCTCAGCCTCCCAAAGGCGCGGGATTACAGGCTGAGCCACCGAGTAGAATATTTTAATCAAAATTATGTGAATGACTTTGGATCAAAGAAATGAATCCAATAATCAATAAAAGTACAGCCTTTTTTCTTTAGTGCTTTATATTCATACTTGGAATATGTACTTTAAAGAATTTATATGATGTATAGCCATTTTGGAAAACAGTGTGGAGTCACCTCAAAAAACTACAGATAGAATTACCCTATGATCCAGCAATCTTACTTCTGGGTATATAGCCAAAGGAAATGAAATCAGTGTGTTGTAGAGATAGCTATACTCCCATGCTCATTGCTGTATTATTCAAGATAGCCAAAATGTGGGAACAAAGTGCTCATCAATGGGTGAATAGATTAAAAAACTGTGGTATATGTATACAATGGAATACATTCAGCCTTAATAAAGCAGAAAATTCTGTCACTTGTGACAGCATGGATGAACCCGAAGGATGTTATGCTAAGTGAAATAAGCCCCACACAGAAAGACAAATACCGCACAATCTCACTTATATGTGGAATCTAAAACAGTTTAACTCATAAAAATAATGAGAATGGTGGTTCCCAGAGCCTGGGAAGTGAGGAAGAGGCAGATGGGAAAGGAAAGATGTTGGCTAAAGGGTATAGAGTTTCAGTTAGACCGGAGGAATAAATTCTGATGATCTATTGCATCACATCGTGATTACAGTTAATAATAATGCACTGTATATTTCAAAACAACTAAAAGAAAGGACTTTAAATGTCCTTACCACAAAGAAATGATAAATATTTGGGCTGATGTATATGTCAAATAGCCTGATCTGAGCATTTCACAATGCATACATGTTGAAACATCAACCTGTATCCCATAATATATACAATACAAAATAACACTAGAAAAAAGGGATTGGAAAGTAGTGGGACACTGGCATGGGAGTGGGGGGCATAATATCAGTAAGAGTGCCTTATTCTAATCCAGGCAAAATGAGGTTCAATGGGAGGCCCAAAATTTCACCTGTACCTGAATCACTTATATATGCATTCCTGACTTGTACCCTACAACTTTAAAATAAAATTTAAAAACAATACAAAATATAAATGTTTAAATTTCTATTTTTATTAATTATCATGAAAGCAAAGCTAAAAAGGAAATTGTCATAAAAATAGTTTTTCTTAACTTAAAAATTATGTACAAAATCAATTTTGAACAGGTAATAGGATATAAAGGAAATAGTTTTCCTTTCTTCCTTGTACTCTGCTACCAATTGCCATTCCTGGAGACTACATTCTTGGGCATCTTTTTATTGAGAGTGCATAGATAGTGTTCCAACTTATAAGTGGGAGCAAAACACTGAATACACACATAAGGATGGGTACCACAGGCACTGGAAACTCCTAAATGGGGGGTTGAGGATTGAAAACCCACCCATGGGGAACCATGTTTACCTCTTGAATGATGGGCTCAATAAAAGCCCAAACTAAAACATCATGCAGTATACCTATGTAACAAACCTGCACATCTACCCCCTGAATCCAAAATAAAGCTATTTTAAAAAAAGAGAGAGCACATGTAGACTGATGGATATGATATGGATTTAGATAGAGATGTAGATATAATTTTTGCACAAGTGGAACGTGTCTTTAGGGTAAATTACTAAAAGAAATAGTTGATGAAAGGCTTTGTGCATTTATAATGGTTATATGGCTAAATTGCCCTCTGCAGAGGATGAGAGCAGTTTAGTCATATGAGCATTATAAATACACACACATTTATATCCTTTCTCTCTGTACAGTCTCTCTCTCTTCATACACACATTTATTTTTTATCAGCAATGCCTATATTCTTCAGCAAAACTGTTTTTTATTATTCATAATTTGATAGGAAAAATATCTTAGTGTAGTTTCAATGAATACTTCTATAATGAGTAATAGCAAGCTGTTTTAAGAGTCATTTTCACCTTTTTCTGGTGAACTGTCTTTTCATATCCTTTACCCATTTTCAATTGGACTTCTTATTTTTCTTACTGTATTTAAATATATTTAGATAAGACCTTTGTCTGTAATCTCAGTTATAATTTTTCTCCAGTTTTAAATTAATCTTTTGACTCTTTAAATGTGAGTTTTAATATATAGGCCTTTAAGATTGTTTTTAACCAACTCACTCTAAGATTATAAAAATATATTGGCCGGGCGCAGTGGTTCATGTCTATAATCCCAGAATTTTGGGAGGCTGAGGTGAGGGGATTGCTTGAACCCATGGGTTCAAGACAAGCCTGGGCAATTTATCAAGATCCTCATCTCTATGATAAATCAAAAAATTAGCTGGGCGTGGTGGCACATGCCTATAGTTCCATCTACTTGGAAGACTGAGGCGGAAGGATCACCTGAGCCCAGCAGGTCGAGGCTGCAGTGACTGTGAGCGTGCCACCGCACTCTAGCATAGGCGACAGAGTGAGACTCCAACTAAAAAAAAAAAAAAAGTATAGAATTTGCCATACATGAAATTCCTATGTGGACTTTGATGTATTTAGTGTTTAAAACATTGCACGTTGATAAAATTTTTTCTTTCTTCCTACTGGAATTATTATTTTTACTCTAAAGGAATATAACAAAAACATTTCGAAAAGGGTTTGGGGAGACCAGCATGAATTATCGAAATGGATTGTATTAAAGAACATATAATCACTAAAACTAGAATAAAGCTTGATGAGTAGAGCTACATGATTTTAATTAGTACATTAATCGTGTGCTTGTAAATGGATGCTTGTACAGAGTTCGAAAGTTGTCCTCTTGATTGGTTCTTTTAAGACTACTTTGGTTTGGGGGGAACCTCTATGAAGTACTCTGGCATTGGCTTTAGAAATATCTCATTTGCAAAATCAACTACTTTCCAGCATTCCTGGGCATAACTGTAATATGTGACAGGTGTATTTTGCCCTGCCCAACAGCTCACAGTTACACTCTTAATATGTGTTTAGAGAAATGTTTTATTTTATTTTTTATTTTTTTTTTGAGTTGGAGTCTCACTGTCACCCAGACTGGAGTGCAGTGGCCACTGCCGGCCACCGCAGCCTCAACCTGCTGGGCTCTGGCGATCCTTTCACCTCAGCCTTCCAAGTAGCTGGAACTATAGGCACACGCTACCACGTCCGGCTAATTTTTTTTGATTTATTGTAGAGATGAGGTCTCGCCTGCCCAGGCGGGTCTCGAACCCATGGGTTCAGGCAATCCACTCACCTCAGCTTCCCAAAGGCGCGGGGTTACAGGCTGAGCCACCGAGCCCGGCGAGAAATGTTTTATTAATGACCTTGTTTATGTTATTGATATATGCTTGTACGTGCATACACACACAGATATATATTTTCTACTAAAAAATGATAAACATCAGCAATTTCCAAAGTATTTCTTAAAAACTAATAGAATAAAGAGCTTCAAACCATCATGCATTATATTTGTAAATATTTAAACAATGTCACTTGGAGAAATTTTGGTTTGTGGAAAGTTATTGCAGAAATGTGCTTGAAGAGCATTTATGTAATTGTAAAAAGAGTTTCTCTTTAAAAATAGTTGAAGAAAGGTGAGACACTGGTCCTCTTAACTGGTTTCTTCTTAGCCCCTCTTAGAAGTCTCTGGTTTGTCTTACTAAATGGCTACGTAAGACATTATTCCATAGTTGTAACTTAAGGTTGTCAGGGCTCGTTTCTTTGAGTGAAGGCTGCTGAACTGCTCTTTTTCCAATAAATATAGAGTCTAATTTTTCTCATGTTAAGCAGACAAAGATTCCCTTTGAAACATGGAGTCTGAGCACCAAACACTGGATCCATTGTCTCAGAAACAATAAGTGCCACATTCAGTCTTTGGAAATGGTGACCAATTTTCTCATATTCAAGAATCACAGAAGTTTATCACATCTGGAAAACTGATGCATAGCTGAATTTTCAATAATTTTAATACTGCATTTATGAGTGTGACAACACTGTGAAGTGTACCGTATTGTTCCCTGCTGCATGCCTGCCGCTCATGGATCAGTTTTGGACTGCTATGAATTATTTTTTGCTTATGCCAATGAATCCAGTGACTTCAAATGAAAATGAAAGGGTTTCTCTGCATCTTTAGTTTTGCATATGAGTATATAGAATTCGATTATATGTCATACACATTCTGTATGTAATATGGCATTCAAAATTAAGGATTGTTTTGTATGAGTTACTCTAGAAGCAGATACTGAATTGAAGTTTTACGTGCAAATGATATTAGGAAATTGCTCCCAAAGAAACTGATAAGGGAGTAACAGAAGCAGATCAAGGAAAGGAGAAATCCAATCAAGGGTACAACTTAGAAGCAAAGATGTAGTCTCAGCTGTGTTGTACAAAGGAATGGTGGAGATGAAATTATAGCTCAGAATTTGTTCCAACTTGAGCTTTCAAAAGTCAGCATTGGCTAAGAGCCACCCAAGGGTCTCAGACTCTTGGATGCTTCCAACCTATTGCACAGGTTTGAAAAAATATAGATATCTTATTTCTTATTTTTTATACTGATTATTTGTTGAAATGATAATATTTGGGACATATTTGGCTAAATAGACTGTTATTAAAATTAATTTTACCTTTTTTGCTTTAAAATATGGTTACTAGAACATTTAGATATTCATATTTCTCATATTATATTCTCATTGCTCATATTATATTTCTATTTTATTTTATATTTTGAATTTTTCTTTAGTGATGGCAAATTCTCAATTTTTGTTTTGTCTAAAGAGGTCTATCTTGTGCACTTGCTCTTGAAATCTATTTTTCCCAGGGTATACTGCACTAGATTGAGTTATTTTCATCCATCATATTGAGGATATTATTTTACTGTTTCTGGCTTTCATTTTTGCTGTTAAGATGACATTGACTTTGTCATGTCTTTGATATTAATTTGTGTTTCCACTCTGGTTCCTGTTTGAAAAAATCATCTCCTGGTTTTTAATATTCTAATAAGTCATTATGATGAATCTGAGTATGTGTTCATTAATATACATTCTGCTTGGAATTCACTGGAACTGTGTATTGTTTCTGCTATCAGTTCAGGGGAAATTACTCATCTTTATCTCTTTAGGTATTATCACTTCCCATTCAATTTCTCCCTTCCTCTGAACCTCCAGTTACACATTTATTAGACTTTTATTTTATCTATGTCTTAAATTTCTTCCTTTTATGTTTTCTATCTTTTTGTCTGAGTTAATTCTTCATAACATTCTTACCTAACATTTTGCTAGTACCTTTATCTGTGTCTAATCTTCTGGTTCAACTCCCTTATAAAATTTTTTTGTTTTAGTGATTTTACTTTGCTTTTTTCCTACTAGGAGCACAATTTGGTTCTTTTTCAAATTGGTTTGTTTTTTTATAGTCTCTTCCTCTTTAATAAAATTTTAAACACTTTATTTCTTTGAATATTTAAGATAAATATTCTTTTCCTTATTCTCTATATAATAATCCCCATATCTGAACATTTTGCAGGTCTGATTTTCTTTTATTGCAGACTTTCTCAGATGGTAATTTCTTTATATATATACAAAGTAAGGTTTCATAACCTTGTCATATCAGTCTCACAGCTGTGTTCGTGTTGACATGTGTCAGTGTCTTCCTGAATGCCAGTCATTATTGCTGTTGCCTGTTTTTGTGTGCCATCATGAGAATGTGGGAGCTTGAATTAGAGTAATGAACAAACAATAAGTTTCTTTTTAAACTTGGTATGAGTGGAAGTAAAATCAGGGTCATCTTTGTCCAAGTTTATGCAGATGTATGCCATGAAGAAAATGGCAGTGTACAAATGAATTACATGTTTTTCTGAGGGAAGAGAAAGTGTCACTGATGAAGAGAGCTCAGGATGGTCAGTAACAAGCAGAACTGACAAAAACATTGCAAAAATGCATTGAATTGTACGTTAAAATTGTCCTCTGACTATGAGAAGCATAGCAGAGCAAATAAACATCGATAGAGAAACAGGAAAATCTTGACATGAAAAATGTGTGTGCGAAAATGGTCCCAAAGGAGCTCATGCATCACAACCATGTACCAGCTCACATAGCACTTTTGGTGAGGGAGTTTCTAGCCAGTAAACAAATAACTGTATTGGAATATCCTCTTTACCTGATCTGGCCCTCGGTGACTTTTTTTTAACCCAAAGATAAAGGTAGTATTGAAAGGAAGACATTTTGATGACATTCAGGTCATTAAAGGTAATATGATGACAGCTCTGATGGCCGTTCCAGAAAAAGAGTTCCAAAATTGCTTTGATAGGGGAATAGGTCTGGCACCAGTGCGTGGCTTCCCAAGGAGAGTACTTCGAAGGTGACCACAGTAATGAGGTACGTAGCACTTTTCTAGGATGAGTTCATGAACTTAATTGTCAGAGCCCGTATGCATAGCCCTTAGGGAACCTAACTTTGGGCAATCTCCCCTCAAGACCACCATCTTAGATGAGTTTTGTATTTGGTCCTCTGCAACCTGTGAGTCTGTGAAAACAGAAGCCTAAGGTCACCTGGATTCAGAAAATGCCTGAAAACAAAGCCACATTTAGTTCTCTACTTATCCCTCTAGGTCTTTTATTCTCTTTAATTTTGTCTTCTGAAGATTGTCTATTTGCTTATCAACTTATTGAGTATTTAAAAATGAGTTAAAAATATGTTTCTAAACATTTTTAGTCATTTTCACCAAGAGGGCTAATCATGGCTTTTAGTCTATTTTTTTAAAACATATTTTTTATTATAAAAATGTGGGGTGCAGTTAAGGGTTAGGTATACAAATGTGCATCGTTCAGGCACCCTTGTTAATAAGGGGTGTCTCCCCGTCCCCAGACAGATATTGACTACCGTTAGTCCCACCTCCCTTCCCCTCCCTACCCCCCCATAGTTCCTCACCACTGTCAGTCCTTTTCTTATAGTATTATGATAGATGTTCAAGGTCCACTATATGAGTGAGAACATGTGATGCTCAGATCTTTGTTTCAGTGAGATGTCACTCAGTATTATAGACTCTAGTTCCATCTTGGTTGCTGTGAAATTCATGATTTTTTCTTTTTTATGGCTGCATAGTATTTAATCATGTATATATACCAAATTTTTTTAATCCAGTCCTCTTTTGATGGACAGCATGGTTGGTTCCAGGTTCTTGCTATTGTGAACAATGCTGCAATAAACATGCGTGTGCAGGTATCTTTTTTATAGAGTGATTTGAGTTCTTCAGGGTATATTCCCAGTAGAGGAATTGCAGGGTCATATGGGAGGTCGATATTTAGAGCTTTCAGGAATCGCCACACTGCTTTCCACAGAGGTCGCACTAGTCTACACTCCCACCAACAGTGTAGTAGTGTTCCCTTTTCACCACATCCTCTCCAGCATCTGTTATTTTTTGAGTTATTGATAATTGGCATTCTGACTGGAGTTAGGTGGTATCTCAGTGTAGTTTTAATTTGTGGCTTTTAGTCTATTAAGATACCATATAAGCAGTCTTGTGTTTGCCTTGAATGAAATTTTTTTTTTTTTGAGTTGGAGTCTCACTCTGTCGCCCAAACTGGAGTGCAGTGGCCATTCCCGGCCACCGCAGCCTCGACTTGCAGTGTTCCGGCGATCCTTCTGCCTCAGCCTTCCAAGTAGCTGGAACTACAGGCGCGTGTTACCATGTCCAGCTGATTTTTGATTTATTGTAGAGATGAAGTCTCGCCAAGTTGCCCAGGTGGATCTCGAACCCACGGGCTCAGGCAATCCACTCACCTCAGCCTCCCAAAGACGCAGGATTACAGGTTGAGCCAGCAAGCCCAGCATGCCTTGAATGAAATTTAAAAATTATATCTGCGAGAGATTTGTAGTTATTTTCCATGCTATGCTGCCTATACTGACACCAGTGCTTTTATATTTAACCTTTGACTTCTTGAAACCTCTTTCAAACTACTTTAGCTATTAAATGTAATTTAGGACATTTCTACCAAGGGTATATTTGTGGCATTCTTGCTGTATCATTGGGTGAGAGATTTTTTTTCTGTTGTTTTTGTTTGTGAAAGAAAAGTTTACTAAATTTAGAATTTTGTTTCACTATGCGTTTTCCCTAAAAATCTTGCAGATGTGTCTTCATATTATTCTGGTATCTTATATGTGATGTACCTTAAACGTTTTTCATTTCTAGATATGCTTTTCTTTTCTTCTTCTTACATTTTATAGTATTTTGCTTCATCCATATAATTAAAATGGGTTGCCCTTTGTGTTACATTAGTTTCTGTTTCAATAATTTTTTTCTGGAACATGGGGAACCCTGTTTTTGAATAGCTGCAGGACTCCTACTTTTTAAAAAAATTCCAGAACACTTTTTTTCTTTCTTTTTTGCTTTTTGTTCATTTTGTTTTTGAGTTCTAATATTTCTGGCTTTTTTCTTTGAAACACTGTACTTTTTAGGTTGGATGTTTAATCCCTGTTCTTAAAAAAATATTTTTTTCTTGTCATAATTTAATTTTTATTCTCATTTCCTCCTTGTGCAGTGATGGCTTTTTAAGTTTGTCTTCAATGTCATTGTTCCAGTTTTATTTGATGTCACTTCTGCTTTTTACCTCTTCCAATAAGTTTTAAATTTTGTTATGATACATTAGATTTTGTTTTCTCATTGCAGCTAATACCTTTGCACCTCTTTCTTCATTAAGCATACTCTTTATTAAAGCCTGCTGTTTCTGCTTTACAAAGGTCATATCTTCTCATATCTTTGGGAACACCTGATAACCAATTGCCAGAATTTTCTTCTGATTTTCCTGGAAGTCATTTTGGTACTTTTTAGATTCTACGTTTTCTCCAAGTTTTCAAATTCTGTGTTTGGCTCCCTTTTCTGTTGCAGCATTTTTTCATTGATTCTATACTCATTTATTTGTTGTTTATTTAATTTTGAATATTTAGATCTAGCCAGTGATGACATGGACTACACATCAGGGTAGAAGTTATCTATATCTATGTCTGTCTGTCTGTCTATCTATCTATCTATCTATCTATCTATTCATCTATCTAAACCCCTCCTCACACACAGTATTTTTAAAATTCAGATTTTTTTTTAGCACACATGTTTTGAAAATGTGATCTACAGGTTCCTACATTTCTGGAAAGGTTCTTCTGGGCAGCCTCAGAGGTCAAGAATGAACACAAGCTCACCTATCTGGATTCTCTTATCCTGAAAACAGAGGCACTCCACTCTAAAATTTATTTGAAGAAAGGAGCTGGCTGTTTAAGACATGTCCAAAAATGATTCTTCTGATGTATGAGTAACATCTTAGGTTAAGTTAGTCACTTTTGGAAGCTTCACGATTTCAGGATATTAGAGTACCAAAAAGTATGAAAGCTGAAGGAAATAGGTCCCAAGAGAAAACAATAACTAATAACTGCCTAAGAGAACTTAAAAGCAAATGACCTAATAAGAGGAAATAGATATAAATTACTTTAACAAAAATTAGCCAGCAACCATGGAAATGTGCTTAAGTAAAATGAAATGTGACTTGTATCTGAACTCTGAGATAGTGAGTGGGTCAGCTTAGAGGTTGGTGAAGCTTCAGTTCCTTTGGTTTCTACTCACTCCTTTGTGATAGGGTCTAAAGTATAACTGTCCCTTCACTGAATAATGCTCCAGGATGTTGATAAATTCTGTAAAGGGAACACAAGGATACTGATTGGCTGGAAGAAGGATAGATGACTCGAGAATGTCCATGTTGGAGACATTGTAAACATCAGTGGGATTGATGTCGTAAGATGAAAGGCTAAATTTCAGGAACATCCAGTTCCACTAAGACAGGAACTTTTCAAATCACACATATTTTCATAAATTCACTTATGGGATGAGGATTGAGTGGATTAAAAATATGAGATAAGATCTGAGTAAGGGACTAGAATGAACATTAGTGCATGGCTTAGATACATGGTAGAAGATGGAGATGGGGGTGTAGTTTTGAGAGAACAGTCATTTCCTGTTTGGCTCTTGTCATTGGCTTCTGCTGGTCCATTTACATGTGGGGGCAAAAAGCACATACTGCTTCTCTTCTTTCTTCTCTGTGTTCTTTTTCCTCTTTACCTCTTATTTTATCTTGTAGATAATCGCGTTATTCTCTTACACAGGTAATCACATATCATCTTATATAATCATGTTTTGTTTTAAAAGACCACCGAAAGCCATCAAGGACTGTGATAGGGTTTTGTTTGGGCAGATGTGGCTTGCTAGACAAATACTGATTTTTTGTAATCAATTTTTTAAAAAGAGTGAATAATCTGACATAATTTTCGAATATATCTATATATTCTATATAACGCTGTATTTTATGCCTATCTATAACTGTATCTATATCTATATATCTATATCTATACCTAATGTTGGACACTATTTACCTGTAGATAGTTAATAAACTCTGAGATATGCTGTGCTTAAGTGGCAGGAAATGACTGAGCCACCACAAAGGAATGACTCACGGTTGCCTCGAGGCATGAGAGAACCTTTCCCAAAAGGACCCTGGCCGTGATGTGTTCCAATGCTCCCAACCTGACACAGTTGAGGCTCAGGGAGAAAAATAATCAAGTGCCTGGAGATGCCACTATGAAGGCCAGAACAGAGGCCAGTTCCACTGTTTTCAGACTGTATCAATAGGAGGAAAGTAAGACTGTCCCATCTTGAGAAACCCTCTATCTCAGGTGAGAAACCTGCCACTGTCTCCAAAGGTAGCTCAGATGCCCAGAGGGACCTGCTCAGCTGAAGTGGTTCACACTCTTCAGCAAGTCACATCTGCCCAAACAAAACCCTATCACAGTCCTTGATGGCTTTCAGTGGTCTTTTCTGATATGGCATCACCTAGAACTAGGTGTTTAAACTGTGGTTGAACATAAGAACTGCCTGGGAAGACTGTTAAAAACACAGACTCATGGGTCTCACCACTGACTTACAAAATCAGAATATCTAGAGGCAAGAGCTGGGAGTTGGTACTTTCAATACATACTCTGACTGATTCTGGCATAGAGAGACCAGCACTCTTTCAAAAGATGCAGTTTGGGAACCACTGATTTGGCACCTAGGCAACTATGATATTGCCTCTGCAGAAAGAACAGTGTAGAGACTTAATGGGGTTCAGCCCATTTTGGGATTTATGATTTTGGGCACCTTTCTTATCTAGCAGGTTGCAGTGAGCTCGTAGACTTCAGGCACAGCAATAGCGCCTGTCTTGAGTGTCTGCCTATTAATACCATGACATTGCTTGGTATTAATTGTTCCTGTTCCTGTTTCTCTGACTTTCATACTGAAGCTCTAGATATTGGCTCCTGGTCATCCCTTGTTTTGGTGATCCATTCAGATTCCCTTTCTCTGGCTTCCTGATCCTGCTATCCTGCTCACCTCTTGTGTCTGGACGATTGACTGTAGTTCTGGGTAAGGGACACTCTCTTAGGTGCTGGCCCTTTAAGATCTCCATGTCTCAGCAAATGACATTGAGACATTGAAATTGCTTAGGGAGCTTATACATCCACTTTACTCCTGTTTTCATAAGGAATACATACGTTTTTTCCCCTAAAAATCATTCCTCTTAGATTCTTTCCTTTGGCCCCTCTCATAGTTGTCTAGGTGCCAAATCAGTGGTTCCAAAACTGCATCTTTTGAAAAAATGCTGGTCTCTCTATGTCAGACTCAGCCAGAGTATGTATTAAAAGTACCAACTCCTAGGTTTTGCCTCTAGATTTTCTGATTTTTTCGGTCTGTGGTGAGATCCATGAGTCTGTGTTTTTAACAGTCTTCCCAGGCAGTTCTTAAGTGCAGCCACAGTTTAAGCGCCTTGTTCTAGGTGATGCCTTTTCACGCAGTCGGGTGTGAAGTGAATACTCTGATTTGAGATTTTGAGAAGGAACTAGGCATGTACAACTCAGTCATTTATTCCTCCCTTTTATTAGGAGCAGACTGCCTAAAGAAATTTCATATTCTGGTCAGCTTCTCTGTGCTGTACACTTTACAGGCACAGGTCCCAACATGGAAAGGCCTGAGAGTGTCCAGTGGCCTGTGGTGGGTAGTCAAGTCTTTCTAATTCTAGGCTATGCATTATACTAGCAAGGCCACCTGGCTAGTAGACCTCAAGCCATGCTCCCTTCTAGGCTTTCTCAAAAAGAAAGGAGGTATTTTGGCTTCAATTCTGCTATTTCTTTGTCTTTCTCAATGGGTTGAGAATTCACATGAGAAAAGAGGGCTGCCATTTATTTATGTTCCCTCTATCTTCCCCAAATCTGTGATGTGTGAAGGAACGTTTCCATAGCTTAAAATAATATGAAGTATGAATGCATTATACAAGTGAACTACCAAATCCATCTTTCTCTACCTATACCTACTGAACTTTCTATAATGTAAAGGAGTATGGAGCAAACATAAGATGAACATATTTGTACCTGCTATTGGACCACTATGGTAGAGTTAAAAAAAAAAACAACATTGTGATACAGTAGAAAACCCCAGGAGACTAATAACCAGAGAAATTTAAGCATAAATAACATTTACTTAAGTGACCTTGGACGTTTTACTTAACCTTCAGAGCTTCAGTTGATTTATTTCTTCTGAAAATGAGAATAGCAATACCTGCCTCTTAAGATTGCAGTGGTAATGTGAAATTGACACTTGAAGGACCTGCTCTGTAGTAGTAACTCAGAAAGTGTTAAGTTTCCCTCGCCTTGTGTGTGGATCCAAAGACAGGTCTGAGTTTCACCGTAACATTTTTTTGTAATAATTTGAATGTTTTCTAAATAATATTCTACCATGTCAAGCAAGAAGTTTGTGATATTTTGCTGCACTTCCATTATGGAAATTGTTCCTTTGAATGTGCTTTTTGAATTTTTGTTTGTTTTTAAATTTTATTTTAGAATCACAGGGCAAATTTGAAGCTTTGTTACATGGTTATATGATGTGATGGAGAAGTTTGGGTTTCTGATGAGCACCTCCCCCCTGGCCAACCCCACCCCACCTCCTGCTCCCCACCCCGGTGGTGAGCAAGGTACCACAGGGGTGGTGTGGTATCCCTTATTCTCCCTCCTTCTCTCCCCCCTTAGCAGTGCCTGGTGTCTGTTGTTTCTATTCTTGTGCCTGTTTGTACTCAGTGCTTAGTATCCACTTACAAGTGAGAACAGTATTCAGTTTTTTGTTTTTGTGATAGGTCGCTTAGAGTGATGTCTTCCAGCTGTATCCATGTTGCTGCAAATGACATGATTTCATTTTTTATATGGCTGTGTAGTATTCTATAGCGTATAGGTACCACATTTTCATTATCCTGTCCACTGTCAGATGGGCATCTGGGTAGGTTCCATGTTTTTGCTATTGTGAATAGTGACATAATAAAATTAAAAAAAAACTTTTCTGAGATGAAGGAGTAAAAGATGTTTATTCATCTGTGAAACAAATTAGTTGAATACTATTGTTGTCCTTTGTGCATGGCAAATTTTATGAGTGGAGGTGGAAAATAGATTAAAACTATAAGATACAATAAAGTTTTTTTAAAAAAAGAATTCTCTAAAATTGAGTTGGATTTAGCTGTGTTTTTTCATATGTCAGTAGTTTACAAAATTTTCAAGTTTGTAATGTCATTTTTTTCCCCACCTCAGTATGAAAGGGGTTGTATTTTAAGTCTCCACCAGTTGAAAAGAATGCATATACGATATTGATTTGCAGGCTCCTTGGATAAAATTTGCAGCCCTCCACAATTTCAAATCTCTCAGACTGGGAAATATTGTATTTTGGGAGACATTTTGTGGTTAAAAGAGACATATTTAAGTCAGAAAATGTAAATCATTTCCTTGGTTTTATGCTGCTTTGTTTTTTAGGACACTGGCACTTTCTCACATTCCAGATGAATCCATTTCCATATCCTGGAGGTTCAGTTGGGGTCAGATGGATGGGCATTTTCATACCTTCCTGTTTGTTCATCATCTGTGGCGAACAACTTCTCTCAGGTGTATTGGCCAGACAATGGGTCTGAAATTTGCTGTTTCCTTCAGTAAGAAGATGAGAACAGCACCATTACATATGTCATTTTAAAATAATGACTTACAAATACTTTGTGTGTATGTGTGTGTGACATACACATACAAACAGAATAGGTTGGGGGCTGTATTTTTTGGCTCAATGGCAATGGCGACAGTGTAAAAGAGTTTTTATTTTTATTATAACCTAAATGTTGGAACTCATCTGAGAAATCCATACACCTAAAAATCAAAGCAAAATACAAGACAAATTCCAAAACATTATACAATGTTGATTTTTACTGTTGTTTTCTTGTGGAGATGGAAGAAGGAGTTTCAATGCATGCTTTAGAATAAAATGTCCTAAACATCCTCTTTAAGCATTTTCTTTCCTAAAGTTAGTTTCACTTTATATGGCAGCTGCTATATTTCTCCTCTTTTTCTTTCCCTTTCCTATCCTTTGTCTGAAGCTCCTCATCTCTTTTCTTATGGCTCCTCAGAATTCTACCAGTGTACTTTATTCAGACATGCATCAAGTAAAAGGCCTGCTGAAGGCAGTCAGCGAAGCAAAAATCCAGCTTTTAACCACAGCCCTGATCATCCTTGTATTCTCAAGCATGCCCCTTGGGAACCTCCATTCATCTTAACCAGTTTGTCATGGTACAGCGTGGTGCAATGGAACAAACAAAAACAAAAGCAAAACATTCAGGAGGCTTTCCCTATCAAGAAGCAATGTGGCTTTAGTAAGCTTATTAATGCTGAGCCCCATCTTCCTTCTTCTAAAATGGGGCTGGTAGTACCTACTTTCCCTGATAGGACTTTGAAACCCAATTCAATGATGTGTGTGGTGAAAGTACACGAAGAACTGGAAACCACTTTGATACTGCTATGAGTTCCTGAATAGGAATGTGATCACTGGATTTTACTCTTTACTTTAACAATAGAAAAATTTACAGCCCAGAATGTGTTGTAACTTATTCAGGGACATAATGGCAGGTAGACGCAAAATCAGCTTAGAGCCAGTTTCCTCAATTAATATAGCCTAGAGTTAGAATTTTTCAACTGCTCGGTAGTAAAGCAAACACAAATTGATCAAATGATTTTCAGTGTTAGAGATCATGCTAGCAAATCAAGGATGAAATGAAGGAACAGAGTCAGATATATTGCCGATAGAGGACAATAAGGGAAACTATATGAAATAGGGCATTCATGTGGGAAAGAATGATGCACTGTTGAATATTATTGTTATTAATTTTTTTTTACTGTTGGTCTCACTTGAGTATGAATTGCTAATAAATCATTTTTCTATTTTTGAGTTGGAGTCTCACTTTTTCTCCCAGGCTTGAGTGTAGTGGCATACTCATGGCTCATTGCAACCTTGGCTTTCTGGGCTCAGGCGATCCTTCCAAGTAGCTGGAACTACGTGTGCCACCACACCCGGCTAACTTTTTTTGTTTTTTTCTAGAGACAAACTCTCGCTATGTTGCTCAGGCTGGTCTCAAATTCCTGGGCTCAAGCAATCCTCTTGCCTCAGCCTCCCAAAGTATTGGGATTACAGGTGAGAGTCACTGCCCATCCACATTATTGGCTAATAATTACAGGGAGTCAGTGACATTTGTCATATGACCTATTTTAAAATGCTACACAGATATGTGTTTTGTTCAGAGTATTTATTTATTTTGAATGATTAAGATAAGCTATCCACTCAAACTGAATTTCCTAATTTTCAGTCTTTATGGCTATACAACAGCTGTGGATATGTGTTAGAAATTCATTTACTGGAATGAGAAAATTCCCCTTATCCATGAGTCATGAGAATCTTCTTGGCATTGGAGTTTTATTTTAATGAAGCCAGCGATTAGGCAACTGGTAAATTTATTGGGTTCATTATGTACAGATTCTCACAATCTGCCTATGTGTATTGCTCATCTTTGGTTTTGGGTTCTCTACCATTTGGGTTAATAAACCTCAGATAAGGCAGAAGGCCAGAACATTCTCTCCTTGTAATGGGCAATGCCCTGAGAGACCTGATGAGCAGGTGGTGAATAGGCCAGGCGCTGGTCTTCTCCAGATGTGAGATTGATATGTATTAGGAGAGAAGTTAGCTAGTTTACTCTCTGTCTGCTTTTCTGTTTTCCTAATTTACATGCCACGTGATGTGTACTTTTAAAATTTACTCTGTTATCAAGTGTTTCCATTTTCCTTAAGCAATTCTTTCAAGGGAAGTTTCATTACCTCTTTCTTTGAAATGATATTCTCCATCTGTTTGTGTTGGCAATACAAGGAAAAATTTCCAGTACCCAATTAAAGCTATGCAGGCTGAACTTCATCAATAAGTTGCCAAACACTTCTAACTATTGTGCATTCATTATTTATCTAGAGAGTAAAAGAATCAAGATTCCCTGTGAGTCACTTTCTGAACTTTCTAGAGTATACACATCCTTTTTGGGGGTACTATTGCTTCTTTCTTTCTGGGGGACAGCAGTTTTTTAATTAAAAAAAAGGTTTTCATAGAGGAGAGGTCTCACTGTTTCCCAAGTTGGTCTTAAACTCCTGGGTTCAAGCTGTCCTCCTGCCTTGGCCTCCAAAAGTGCTGGGATTATAGGTGTGAGCCACCATGCCCATCCTTGGAGACAACAGTTTTAATGTGAGGCATAATCCCTTGAAGAACTCTGCTTAATGCTCATTCAGGTTCTTACCATGTGCAGTGGGCCAGAGTATATGTGTATTGCCCTGGTTAAATTGTGTAACTTTAATATACGTTGACATTTTAGATTATCTTCTTGTACAATTTTGAAAGTCTCATGTCTCAAAGCATGTTTTATCTCATTACATCTCAATACTTAAACCTATTCTCAGGATAGACTTAAGTACAATACAAATTTATCTACTTATTTATAAATAAATAAATAAATAGATAGATAGATAAATTTTTGAGTTAGAGTCTCACTCTGTTGCCCAGGCTGGGGTGCAGTGGCACAATCACAGTCACTGCAGCCTCAACCTGGTGGGCTCAGGCGATCCTTCCACCTCAGCCTTTCAAGTAGCTGGAACTGCAGAGTGTGCCACCATGCCTGGCTAATTTTTTGACTTATTGTAGAGATGAGGTCTCGCCAAGTTGTTCCGTCTAGTCTCAAATCCCTGGGCTCAGGCAATCCTTCTGCCTCTACCTCCCAAAGTGCTGGGATTACAGGTGAGAGCCACTGTACCCAACCTTACTGTTATATTTACAACTCAAAACAATTAATTAGCAATATATTTATATATTTTTATTTTAGAAACAAGGTCTTGCTCTGTCACCCAGGCTGGAGTACAGTGGTGCAATCATAGCTCACTACAACCTCCAATCCTAGGCTCAAGAGATTCTCTTGCATCAGCCTACTGAGTAGCTGGGACTATGTGCAGCTAATTTTTTAAGTTTTGTAGAGATGGGGTCATGCTGTGCTGCCTAGGCTGGTCTCGAACTTTTGTCCTCAAGTGATCCTCCTACCTTGATCTCTCAAATTGCTGAGATACAGGCATGAGCTACAGCCTCAACTCAATTAATTTTATTTGAAAGAAAACAGAATCTGAAACTGATTTTTCCTTTTAATTTTTTTTTAATTTTAAAGACGTGGGTACAATTCAGAGTTAGGTATATAAATGTTTATTTTGCAAGTACCCTTGCTGATGAGGTGTGCGCCCCTCTTTCCCCAGGCAGCATCCCACTACTGCCAATTTTAACACGATTGGTTATTTCCTGAAAAAGATTACCACTCATACAGGGAATAGAGAATCTAGATCTTGAGAATGAGAAAAAATGATGTTTTCTGCTCTCAGGCTTTCAGGGAGAGAAGGAAGGAGGGAGGGAGGAAGAGAATAAATAAATCTTAGACAACAGGTGCTGAGATCTGAAACCTCCTTGGATCCCATCATCCTGGTGCTGGGTGTGTCTTGGGGAAAATGAGTGCTTGTGGGTGTGTATAAGGTCAAAATAAGTAAGGCACAGAGCTAAGTACAGACTATTCCTGGAGAGGTTTAGGAGCCTGTGAACCTAAGTAATATGGGCTGAGACAGTATATCATGTGGCTGTGTTTCCTCTTCTATCTCTTTGGACTTAGGATTTATTTTGATGAAGTCAGTGATTGAACAAGTGGTAAGTTATGATATCCAGAGTCTCATACTCTGTCTACACGTGTTGCTTATCTTTTATTCTTGGGTTCTCTACTAGTTGGGTAATACACTTCAGATGAGGTCTGTTCCCACTGGCAGAAAAGCATGAACTGAGGGGTCTATGTCTGGCAGTGGGCACAGTTCTCACAAAGCTGATGGGCTGCAAGATTTTGGAGGAGGTATGGGTCCATTTTGCCAAAAATTTAGCAGAGAAAAGCTGAATCATGCCCAGGTTACTGAATCATCTGAGCTTCAACAGTGATCTCATGTGGTAGAGTCAGTCCAGTGTTAGTAGTGAATGAAGCCATCCGGTAGACAAAACTTTCTCTCTAAAATGCACTTGTAACCAGGAACGAAGTCTTGAATGGAATAGTCAACTCTTGGGGTAGGTGGGCTTATCTTGGATGTAGTGGTGTTGTGTTGAAGGAGAAAGAGTAGAAGACATGCTTTAAAGAGAGAAAAAAGACCTTAAAAATGTGACTTTGTCTTGTGTTCTAAGCTCCCTATGTCCTAAGCTACTAAAGCAGGAAATACCTTTTTTTTTTTTGAGTTGGAGTCTCGCTCTGTCACTCAGACTGGAGTGCAGTGGCCGCTTCCGGCCACTGCAGCCTCGACCTGCTGTGCTCCAGTGATCCTTCCTCCTCAGCCTTCCGAGTAGCTGGAATTACAGGCATGCGCTACCATGCCCGGCTGATTTTTTGATTTATTGTAGAGCTGAGGTCTCGCTGCCCAGGCGGGTCTCGAACCCGTGGGCTCAGGCAATCCACTCACCTCAGCCTCCCAAAGGCGCGGGATTACAGGCTGAGCCACCGAGTCCGGCAGGAAATATCTTTTGCATACTGTTAATTCTATGAGATTTTCCTTAAAACAGAAAATAGAGAAATCGCCTTCCAGTTGTAAAAGATGCTTATGCCTTTATTATTAGATTTAATTTAGAATATATAAAAATCCCATGAAAGGGTAATATATCCATTTTTTTTTTGAGTTGGAGTTCTCACTCTGTCACCCATGTTGGGGGACAATGGTATGATCACAGCTCATGGCAGCCTCAACCTTCTGGGCTCAGGTGATCCTTCTACCTCAGCTTCTTGAGTAGCTTAGACTACAGATGTGCGCCACCACGCCTGGCTAATTAAAAAAAAAAACAAATTTGTAGTGATGAGGTCTTGCTTTGTTGCCTCGGCTGATCTTGAACTCCTGTGCTTAAGCAGTCCCCTCAGCTTGGTCTCTCAAAGTACTACAATTACAGATGTGAGCCACCATACCTGGCCTCAATATTTAGACAACAGAGTTCATGCTGTTTTGTAAAAATGGTGAATCCTAGATGCTTTAAGGCAAGTCTTTTCTTTACCACTTTAAGTTCTAGGCACTTAGCAGTTGCTTATTTAATGGTAACTATTATTATTACTACATATGATTTTTATTCATGAATTGTACTTTTATGTGTATACATTCATATAAAATGAGCACATTAATTTTTTTAGGTTCTTATATATTTTGCCATCTTGCTCAACAATAAGACAGTTTAAGATGATAAAAACTGTAACTTATCGTATGCATTGTTTATATAGATATTATTTCATCTCCATTTAGAATCTGCATCTAATTCCTTTTCTACTGGGTCACAAGGTTTAAAAATTGTATTCAGAGTTATCTAAAACCTATGGAAAATTATTAGAGAGGGCAGAGCTAAACAGAATCTTAAGATAATTTTGAAAGACAATGAAGTTAAATAAATGTGAAAAGAAATCTCCATTGGAAATCAAAGAAAAGGAAACAGTAAGATGCCACTTCCCACAAATGAAATAGCAAAGCAAAGAAAAAAACAATAAACTAGAACTTGAAATTCTAAAAATGACAATACTCCAAATTTGACTAAAAAGTAATGAAAATAAAAATGTTTAGTTTTTGTTTTTGGTAAGAGTACATTTTACAGGAAAAAAAAGTCAGTTTGGAAAGCTAATTGATAATATATATTTATCTATCCAGAACCAAAATTGTTTATTCACTCTAAGTCTATATCCAGTCCTTTCTGGGAATTCACAATGCTTTGAGTCAGGAAAAGATTACTGACTTTCCTTTTCCTTATAAAATTAGAAGCAGCTTAAAATGTTTAAATTTTGGGAGTAGTTCAACAAATCTCAGCATATTCATTTAATGGAATATTATGAAGCTAGTGAAAAATCATGAAGATTATAAAAAGTTGCAATGATAAACTTTTAAAGAGAAAGGGGAAACCTAAAAAAATAAATACGTGTTTTAAAAATGGCCCTTCTCTGCTTTAGGAGGAGGCTGGTCTGGTTTATTTCTCAAGTCACTGATTTCCCAGATCTAGTGAATGATATCCTCCCTGATTCCTCTCTTCCTACTTCTGAAGTCAGCTTGCTGCTTACAGAAAATACCTTTTGCCCTCTCTTCAGTTCCTTTGGCTCACACTTCACTACACAGACTAAATTGTTTAAAGAGCAACTCTTTGTGTCTCAGTGTCCCAGAGCTTTTTAGACCTAGCTCCTCTGTTTCCATTTACTATCCACTTGGGCCCTTAGGGGAAAGGAGTTACACCAGAGAAAAACATGGGTGGCCTACACAACGCCATACTGAAAAGATGCCTTCCTTCTAGTCCTGACCCAGTGTGCTTGACCTGAGGATGGATGCATGCCACATGTTCCCTTTCCTTAGGATGGATTTTTAACAAAGAAGCGTCTCACTTTTCAAGTCAATAGCCCTGGATGGGCTATTCCGCCAAATATTCAGTCATGCCCAGACTCATCTGAATTTAGAATGAGCACATTCAGTTGCTATTCTGATGATACCACCAGCCCTCCCCTGGCCTCTCACAGAAATTTTGGAGGGTATCTGTATTGCATACTGTGAGCTTTGAAAAGACCATATTATTTTGCAAAATCCTTGCATTTTTTTTCTTTTAAAAATTTTTTATTTTAAAGATGTGGGGTACAATTCAGAGTTAAGTATAAAAATGTTCATTATATAGGCACCCTTGTTGATGAGATGTGCCCTCCACTTCCCTGGCAGTTTCCCACTACTGCCAATCCCTTTCTTATAGTATTATGATAATTGTTCAAGATCTGCTTATGAGTGAGAAAATGTGGTACTCAGTTTTTTGTTTCTGTGATAGATCATTCAGTATTATAGACTCTTTAAGTCCATCCAAGCTGCCGTGAAGTTCATAATTTTGTCTTTCTTTATGGCTGTGTAAATACTCCATTGAGTATATGTACCACATTTTTTTTATCCAGTCTTCTTTCAATGGGCAGCATGGTTGGTTCCATGTTTTTGCTATTGTGAATAATTCTGCCATAAACATGCATGTGCATGAATATTTTTAATAGAGTGATTTGAGTTTCTCTAGGTATATTCCCAGAAGGGGGATTCCAGGGTCATATGGAAGGTCGATTTTTAGATCTTTTAGCTTTTGCCAAGCTGTTTTCCACAGAGGTTGTACTAGTTAACACTCCCACCAACAGTGTAGAAGTGTTTCCTTTTCCTTGCGTTCTCTCCAGCATCTTTTTTTTAATCAATATTTTTTATTATGATTTTGTGGGGTGCACTTTTTGTTTTTCCTAAACTTAGTAATTTCCAGAATGATTTTGACGGGGTACATTTATTTTTATGTATTTGGTACCATATAGTTCTAGTTCTGCTACTAGATAGTTGTATAAACTTGGATAACTCTTTAACTTTGAATTCTAAATTTATGAAGAGTAGGTAGACTTCAATGTGTTTAAATGCTTCTTCAGGAAATGCTGGGATCTATTGGTTAAGGACAAGATGATCCTCCTATGGGGCTCTTTTAGCTTCCTCTCCAATCCCTGGGGATGCAGCCTATATTCTCACTTGCTGCTGCCTCCTTTCTCTGTTGGGGTTGAAGAGCCCTCAGATTTTTGTTGGCAAGAGCTTTAGTATTTTCAGGTCTTATTGTCTTTTTTCACATGGAAATAAAGCAAATATGTCCTTGTGGCTTTGAGTTTTACCTTTGTGAAGAGACAGATCGGATATAACCAAGGCGATATTTCCAGAAACTTAAAGAAATGTAGTATGCTCTCAAACTCTGTTTTTCAAGTTCATTAAAAAAAAAAATTACTTTCAGGGCAAAGCACTAACGGAGTCCCAAGATCCCTTTCAACATGATTAAAACTGGAAATGTCTTTTATTCTATTTATGGATTTTTAATAGACAGGGTTTTGCTCTGTTATTCAGGCTGAAGTGCAGTGGTACACTCATAGCTCACTGTACTGTAGCCCGGATCTACTGAGTTCAAGAAATCCTCAGGCCTCGGCCTCCTTAGTAGCTGGAACTAGAAGTGCATGCTACCAACCTGGCTAACTTTTTTATTTTTATTTTTTGTAGAGATGGGGTTTTACTATGCTGCCCAGACTAGTCTTGAACTCCTGATCTTAAGTGATCCTCCTGTCTTGGTCTCCCAGAGTGCTGGGATTATAGCATGAGCCACTGTTCCTAGCCTGGAAATGTCTTTTATTTGATGCTAAAAGTTGCTTTTATATGATTGAATTTCAGAGTAGGCTACTTATTTTTTATTTTTTATTATAGAGATGTGGGGTACAAGTGAGGATTAACTACATAAGTAGGCTGCATGCAGGTGAACTTTGAGCATCTAACTGACACTTACTCCCCCGGGAATGGACTAAGTATCGTTATGTGTTGTCACGTGCTCCCCACCCAGAATAAGCTACCTATAAGACAGTCTGAGATAGCGGCTACTGTCGGGTCTGGTGGTATACTGTATTTTCAATATGTTTTCTAATCTTCTTCTTTTACTGTTTCCATCCATCCATCCATCTATTTCATATTGAATCTCCCAACTCAAGTTTGGATGCAGTAGTTCACACCTGTAATCTCACATTTTGGGAGGCTGAGGCAAGAGGATCACTTGAGGCCAAGAATTTGAAACCAGCTTAGACAGTATAACGAGACTCTGTCTGTACAAAAGATGATAATAAAAAAATTAGCTAGGTATGGTGGTGTACACTTGTAGTCCCAGCTACTCAGGAGGCTGAGGTGGGAGGATCGCATGAAACCAGGTGTTCAAGGCTGTAGTGAGTTATGATTGCGCAACTGCACTCTAGCCTGGATGACAGAGCAAGATCCTGTCTCAAGAAAAAAGAAAAATAAATATTCAGTTTCTGTTTTAAATGAACTTACTTGTCCAATGAATGTAAAGGAGCATTGTGCTGCTTAAAGTAACAAATATAACAATATAATCATGTGCAAAATGAAGGGAAAGTGATTTGGAGAGAGTGATTAACTTCAGGAAAGACTTTGGGGAGAAGATGCTATCTGGCTAGGTTTTAAAGAAGAAAAGCATTTTTTCCCCCCATAAAGACAAGGAAGTACAGAGAAATTCCAGGCAGAAGAAACAGTGTATGCAAAAACACAGATACAGGAAAGAGTATGTTAGGGCCATAATGAGAGATCATCTGGATGAACCGGGGACATGTCATGAAGAGCTTTGAGTATCTTGCTAAAGAGCCTGGATTTGATCCTTTAGAGAAGGAGGAGCCATGAATGAGTTTCAAACAGAGCGAAGTATGATTCTATTTGTGCCTTTGGAGAGATTGACAGTAGACAATGAAGGACAGATATGAAGATGTCCAAGCAATAGAAGATGGATCCAAGCATTACTGGTTGGAATGAGAGCAAAGATAGACTAAAAATATTTAGGAAGCAAAATGGACAGAAATGGATATTTTTGGTAGTGAGAGTGAATAAGAGAAGAGTCAGGGATGACATTGACTCTGACCTCAGAAATTCAGTGACATTTGTAGTCACACACTTACAGAGAGGTGCTGGAGAGGTAGTTAGGGTTCATAGTTAGGCTACTGTGATAAAGGCCTTAAAATATAGTTACTTAGAAAAAGATAAAATTTACTTTTCATTCCTCTAAATGTCAGACTAGGTGGCTCAGGTAACTCAAAACTTTTGGAGACTTAGCCTCCTTCAATCTTGTTTTTCTGTCATTCACGACATGTGGTTTCCATGTCAAGATCCAAGATGACTGCTCTATCCCTGGCCATCATGGACACATACTGTGTGCACTCCTTCCCTTTAGGGGAATGATTCAGAAACCGAACTCATTATTTCTGCTTACACACACTCTGCTTGTATTCATTGACCAGTCTTCATCACAAGGCCATGCCTAGACAGAAGGGAGGCTGGAAAATGCGTTCATTCGGGTGGTTATGTACCATTTAAAATTCTGGTGTTCCTTTATTGCAGGAATAAAGGGGAGATTTACTGGAGGACAATCTGCAGTGTTTGTCATGTGAATGCAGAGTTTCGAGTGCCTGTTGGATTTCCAAGTGGAAATGTCCTGCATATATTTGGAATATATAGGCCTAGAGATCAGGAGAGAGGTTTGAACTGAAGGAAATAAATTTGCATTCTGGGCATTAACTATTCATTCTTCCCCCATGGCAGAGACTGCCAATTCTCCCCACGTGTCCATTCTCTCCATTTTTCTATTAGTGATAGGAGTCAAAGGAGTTCAAGTGACTACTCAGCTACAGACTCTACTTACCAGCCTCGCCTGCAGGTAGGTGTTACCATGTGATGAAGGAATGAATTATTTAATGAAAATCATTTTTAAAAAAATGTCCTGAGATCCTAAATGGAGAAGGAAGTGAGAGCTTGAGTCAGCACACTGGAGTAGTAGTGGGAGAGAGAATGCTGGCCACTTGAGCCCTTGCAAAGTTTGGCTGGATGCCTCCAACTTTCACATTTACTTTCCTTTAACTTTCTGAGTTATTTTTCCAACCATCACATCGAGAAGGTCCTAGAGTCACAGAGTTACATTATTCCCACTTAACCAAGGACAGTGCTTTTTTTTTTAGTATGAAAACAATTCTTTAGTGTAATTGTCACTTTAAAAAAATACTAGGAAAATAATTCTAGACTTCATTTCCTTCTGCTATGTTCTGTAGTTGTGTAGGTGATAATTTCCACTGCAAAATTGCAAGTCCTCAGACCCGTACTTTATTTATTCATCTTTGTACCTTTATGTCTATCATGTTGTAGGTTCTGTATAAATGTATCTTGATGTGAATAAAACCAATATGATCTCTGGCTCAATCAGCTAGTCAAAGTAACAGCTCTCCTATTTCACCTTTCTTCTTGTTTCCACCTCCATAGCTATCATATGATTATTTGTGAAACAAGGCAAAATGGAGATTTTTTTTTTTTTTGAGTTGGAGTCTCACTCTGTCGCCCAGACTGGAGTGCAGTGGCCGCTCCCGGCCACCGCAGCCTCGACCTGCTGGACTCCGGCGATCCTCCTGCCTCAGCCTTCCGAGTAGCCCGAATTACAGGCGCGTGCTACCACGCCCGACTAATTTTTAAATTTTATTGTAAGATGAGGTGTCGCCTGCCCAGGCAGGTCTTGAAACCACGGGCTCAGGCAATCCACTCATCTCAGCCTCCCAAAGGCGTGGGATTACAGGCTGAGCCACCGAGCCCGGCTAAAATGGAGATATTTAAAAGACCAGGACAGAGCAGAAAACTGCTCAAGACATTGCTTTGAGTTCACAGGAGGAAAGCAGAAGGGAGGTGAGATAATGGGCTTATACACTGCATGGTAAGTGTAATAAACTCCAAGCTGGGAGGACAGCAAGGGCACTCTGTGTGGGTTAATTGGTGTCCTGCCTGCACTCGAGAGAGAATAAACTTTCAACCACATCAAAGTCTCCTCCAGGAAAAAAGAAAAAAGAAGCTCATTAAAAATGCTATTTCCAGGACTGCTGGCAGTCAGACTATAAGAAGGCTGAAAAAAATCACCTCTATTTGGCCTGCTACTCCTTCAAACTTTGAACTATTTGCCTTGAGAAGAACAAAGAAAGTAAGTAACATGTTTAGATTCAGTTTCTTAGAAAGTGAAGTGATTTAGCTAGAGTTGGAGTCGATCAATCTGAGACCTCCCAAAGTCTCAAAATTTATTATCTAGGAATGTGTAAAAATTCACCCTTGGATACCCTTTCAGTCCATTCTCACGAAAGACTTACAGTGTAGTATATAGATGCATCCAATTTTGTACTACTCACGAGGGAAAAATGCTGAGAAAAAGCAGATTGGTTTCTGCATTTACTCTTGATGGAAGATTTTGTGGTCATAGATATTTTTTTTTCCACCACCGACCTCATTTATCCCAAGGCTGTGGGTCACTGCAAGATCACTGATGGCAGGGAACATATTTTATTCAATTTTTAAAATTTGGAATAATTTTAGGTTTATGGAAAAGTTACAAAGATATTATAGAGTATGCCCATATATCCTTTATCCAGTTTTCCTTAATTTTTTTTTTTTTTTTGAGTTGGAGTCTCACTTTGTCTCTCAGACTGGAGTGCAGTGGGATGATCATGGCTGCCATAGCCTCGACCTGCTGGGCTCAGGCAATCCTTAGCCTTCTAAGCAGCTGGGACTACAGGTGCACACCACCACACCCAGTCAATTTTTTTATTTATTGTAGAGACAAGGTCTTGTCATGTTGCCCAGGTTGATCTCAAACTCCTGAGCTCAGGCAATCCTCTCACCTGAGCCTTCTGATCAGGCAATCCTCTCGCCTCAGCCTCCCAAAGTGCTGGAATTACTGGCATGAGCCACCCTGCCAGGATCTCCCTTAATGTTATAATTTTATGTAACCATGGTACATTTGTTAAACCTAAGAAATTACATTAGTACAATGCCATTAACTAAACTACAGACTTTATCCAGATTTCACCAGTTTTTCTGCTAACACCTTTTCACTGTTTCAGGATCCAAGCCAAGGTACCACATTTATTTTTCTGCATCCTCTTCACATTGCATTTAGATCTTACTTACCTTTATATATATCTGCTACCCAGGGCATAAAATATATATTTACTGGGAGAAAGAACTGGAGAAAGCAACTAGAATCTAACAGTCAGATACTCAGGAGAGGCTTGAGGTGGGAGCCATGGAGGGAGCAGAGCTGAATCTAGCACCCATCAGGCCATTTCAGACTTTTGTAAGATATAGCAGCTTCAACAGTGGCATACAGTGGCAGGCAGCATACAGCTTCAGTGGGCTGAAGAGTGAGTGGGAAGAGGGGACAGTGGGTGTAAAGAAATTATCAAGCAGTGAGCCAAGAAGACAAAGGCAGAAGAGGTACAGCAGTTGAAGGAGAGCAAAGGTCATGAAGACAGCTTTAAGAAAGGAAATAGTGAGCTGGTTTGTAGACTGAGAGAAGGGATCTTTGAAAAGATGAGGGTAGGGTGGGAATGAAGACCCAATAAAGAAGAGATGACTATTGAAATAATGTCAGGAAAAAAAGCAGGAAGACGTAGGATTTGGAGTCTAGATGGAAATGGGGGCTCACAATGATTAATAAAATTTGCTGGAATATCTGCTATGGGGTAAGGAAAATGAAATCAACTGAGAATAAAAGAAAAGAATCACATTGTTATCGAGGGCCCAGAGATAATCAGGTCTGGAACTAATGACACATTGGTGCCACTCTTAGGCTGCCAGACTCCCCAAGGACATGCTAGTCTTTTAAAATTCACTTTTCTATGTCTGCTCATATTACTTCATCATTGGTCAAATTATTTACTTTGTCCCAGGATTTGGTTACAGACTGCATTAAACTATTAATGAATAACTTTTATTTTGTGTTGGGATTCCACAGAGTAACCTGGATATATTAACAGTGGCATTTTCTACTTTGTTTATAACAAATAATCCTAGTAATATTTATCCTAACAAAACAATAACTATAATCAGAATTTTTGAGTATCTACATTGTATAGCAATGCACAAAGGGGGACCCTTCAAAAAATAGGATTATTTTTTGGAGGGTGGGCCCCTTGTAGTACAGACTTCCCCTGCTAAGAACCTACTGTATCAGTGCCCCAGCTAGCATTGTTATGAGAGGCTGCGCTCAGCTTTAGGAAATTTTGGTTGGAGATTCTTTCAACACGTTTGCTCATTTCATAATGGGTGATTTACAAGCACACTTGTGCACACTGCACTGAGTGTTCAGCAGTTTTTGATCAAAAACAGTATGACCTCCCCATGTCCCACCCTCCCTATTCACCAATCTTGCCCTGAGTGGCTTTTTTTTTGTTTGTTTCCCTGGATGAAAAATTCCTCAAAGGGAAACGTTTTGCCCTTGTGAAAAAGGTGAAACAAAAAAATGGCAGAAGCACTAAAAGGCATCAAAATGAATGAACTCAAAAACTGCTTTGAGCAGTGCAAAAAGTTATTTGATAGGTGTATTGTGTCAAACAGAGAGTACCTTGAAGGTGACCAAAGTTTCAACATGTAATAAATAGACAATTTTTTAATAAATAAATTCCATTTTTTTAGGTTCCATCTTGTACTAGAAATTTTGCATATGTCTACAAAGCATCTCAGTTTCAAATGTGGGAACTGAGTCTTGGGGTGAATCATTTTTTTCAATAAATATTCATGAAGCATCCTCCATGTCAAGTTTCATTTGAGGAAATCGGGATACATCAATGAGTAAACAAGACAAAGATTCCTAACCTATGATGCCGCATTTTAGCAGAAAATCCAAGTGGGTAAATGATTTGCCTAAATTCACAAACACAGTAAGTAGCTGCAATGACCTTTACTAATGTTTGTCTGTCTCCATTTCAGCTTCTTTTGGTAATCTTTTTTTTGCAGGGGTGGGTGGGTAATTTGCCACTCTCTCTATTTGATACAGTTTTGTAAGTCTTTAAGTCAAGGTGTCCTATTTTTCCTAGTCAAGACTATGCATATGACTAGACTTGAATCGGACAACTGAATACTTTTCCCCCTGAAATTTGAATCACGTATGTAGAGGAAAAAAAAGCACTGAGAATCATTGAAACTCAACAATTTTTGTTTGTTTGTTTGTTTCCTGAGGATGTTTTTGAAATGAGATTCCCTGGTGTGTTTACGGTTTTTGTCTTTTCCAAGTGTAACTGGTCAGACTTCCCTTCACTTCTTAAAGCCACTCCATAACATTCTATCATCATCACCACCACCACCATCACACCACCACCACCACCACCACTGCTGCTGCCGCCGTGGCCACCACCACCACCACCACCACCATCATTTCTGCTTAAATTAGCTTGAGTTAGTTTTTGTTGCTTACCATCCAGGAAACTAAATTTGTCTGATTCCACAATTAATCCTATAACTACACTAAGCTTCACCAGCATACACATGGAAATTCCTGAGAGATTATCCATGGATTTTTTTTGTTACCATACATGAATTGAAAGCTTCCCATCTGTAGATAGAGATGTTCATTGATTTATCTGTGTTACTTTGATTTTGAGCATGACTTAGAGAGGATGCACCCTGCTTCACTTCTCTTGGGATATAAAATGGGCTAGACAGAATACCAAATTAACTTTTATCCAGTTGGCCCTCCTACCGTTGTGGAGTACTTTGAGGATTTGGCAATAATCTCATGGCAATTACATGTGGTTGGTGTGACATTATTCTAGCTCCATGGGCCCACTCAACAGCTCCTACCATCTCTGGAGACTTACTCTTCTAGAGTCTTATACTGCTGGCCCTGTTCATCAGTATGCAGCAGACATGAGCACAGAAAGCTGACATTGCTGTCACTTGCAGGGATCATTCTATATCTGTAGAAACATGGAAATGTTGTTCCTAGACTCCCTGCAGGGCTACAGCATTGTACAAACACCAGGACACCATTGACATAGTAAGCATCATGAATGCCACTCCCAGAGTGAGAAAATGAAGCATCCCCAACTCCTGGAGTGGAATTGGCTTCTTGCCTATTTCTTCCTGCTTGGTGTGCACTCCTGGATACTGGCCCAGACTTCTTTCTCAGGACTCTCTTCATTGCTGTTTCCTCATTCCTCTTCTAGGAGTTTCAGACTCAGAATTGAGTTCTATATTCTGGACTTTTTTTTTTTCTCATCTGTTTTACCCAAGAGCTAATTCCTGGATATGCCCTGTGTATGCAGAGACTAACTACTCTTCATTCTTTGCCTGCCTGACTCCTGCTGCTGCCTCTCCTAGCTTTCTCTATTGAGTGCCACTAAAGACTTGCTCTACCACTTAATAGCTTCCTGTGGGTGTGAGGTCAGCCTCACTCCTAAAATTGGGGGGGGCACCCAGTGCAAGGATACAAATGAGTGCTCACATACTCTTGCTACCAGGGCAAGCAGTGCTCCTCCTGGTATGAGACAGGTTGACGACAGGTTCTTGTGTTCAAGTTTGGAAAGAATTTGCAAATAGACACACAGAGAAGTTGGATAAGAAGTAGCTTTATTAAGGAAAGAATAGTACACGCTCAAGAGAGGAGAGTGGGTGGAAACAGCCTACAGAAAGCTGCTCTTCTGTGCCTAACTATTGTTAAGCTATAATTTTTATTCTTAGGGGTACGAAGGAGTGGGTTTTGGAGTGGGCTTTTCCTTAAAACAAATGGCCTTAGGTCTCTGTTATTCCTCTCCTCAAGTCAGATGGGGGAGTTTTAGTCCTTAAAGGGTTATATGGGTACTGTCAAGGCATCAGGTGTATGATGGGGGTGGGAGGCTCCCCTAAGGTAATTTTATGTTAATAGCACTACAACAAAAGTTTATGGTTATCTTAGGTCAACCTTGCCTATTGATGTGCATGCTCCAGGGGTCATGGTAAGCTAGTCTCCGCCTTGGTGGTCAGCTCTCCGCCATGGGCATCCTGGGTAGCTGCAGGTATATCTGGTAAGAAACCAGTAATTGGTTAGGTGTGAAGTTTCTATGGCTAGATCATTTGCTTGTGTGCATGGTTATGCACCAGCTGTTGCAGGCAATACTGAGCTTAGAAATTTCCTACAGTCCTAAAGTTTTCCTAGTCTAATCTGCTTACTCTATCACTATAATGTGTAAATATTTACAAGCTCTATGTCAAGCTAACACTCTAGTAAATAAAATATCTTTTGTCCACCTACCTTGACTAATATATCTTCATAGTGACTTGGAATGTCAGGGTTTTTGGACTTACGAAAATTTCACACCTGATCATGGCAGAAAGGAGAGCCTGCCCAAGCCCATATTCTGGCTTTGCCTTCTCTTTTTACTTGGGTTCTGTCTTGTGCAATGAGAGGCCTCATCTGCATGCATGTGGATACCTCAGCCTTTATTTACAAGCTTTATTCACAACCTCGCAGACAGCTCTTTCTTGTCCATTGTTGAGCCTAGGGATGTTCTCTTCATCGGTATGGTCTGTCCTCAAGAGGCAGGATCTAGGAAAGAGGCCTTCTTTAGCTCTAGAAGTGGGCTCATGGCCTCTTTGTAGGGAATTCTGGGGTCCAGGTATAAGAAGCATGGTCTAGAGGAAGAGATGTAGACTGAGAATAAGCATGTATCCTTGGCTCCAGAAAGGCCTTGCTCTGTGAGAAGGAACATACTTAGAGAAGGCCAGGGGTCCTCTTCTTCCAAGTTTAAGGGTGCAATGAGAGAAAGCAGAGCCAGTCTCATTTTCCTGAAATGCTGGGAGTATAAGCCAGTTCAGCCATGCTCTTTCTCTTCATAGGGGACATTTGGGGCAATGGGAAGATAATGGTTATCTTTATACTCAAGATGGGGAAAACTTGTAAAATGCGATGCTGATCTACTGTGGAGAAGGTAATGACAACTCTGTTGTCTCTGGTTCTTAAGATTACATAAGCAATACAATTACCTTTTGCAGAATAGTACTATGGACTAAAATGGCGTGTCCAGATGAGAAACAGTTCAGATTTCAAGTGCATGGGAGGAAGCTCCACATAACCCAAAGCGTCAGTGGATCGTTCACTCTTAATTTCATGCAAGAACAAATGACAAGTTACCTGGTAGCTACTTTGTCTTTATTGTACTCAATAAATAAACATTTAACATCTACCATGTTTTGAATTCTGACTGAAAGAATAGAGAACATTTTCTTCAAAAATTTCTCTAAAATTTGACTTGCACCTTGAGGGATAAGAAGGGCATTTCTGGGTGAACAAATGGGGAGAATGTCTTTGAGAGACAAGTTTCCTCATCTGTAAAATGGGAATAATGATAATGCTTACCTTACAGGGTTTGGTGAAGATGAAAAGAGTAGCAAAGTCCAGACACATAGCTCTTACTCAACAAATGTTAGCTATTCCTTTTTTTTTTGGAGGTAACAAGAAAAAAAAACCAGTGGAATGAGAATATAATGACTTGTTTGAAAAACTGGGTGCAGGTTATGTTGTTAGGACACAGTTTGCACAAGGGAAGTGATTGGAGATTAGTCCTAAGGACTAATTGAAACCAGACTGTATTATCTGAAGAAGAGTTCATATATGTCCTAAAGGCAAGAAGACACACTGAGTGTCATGATGGGAGGGCTGAACAGATTTACTATTTTAGAAAATTCATTCACATAGGATTGAAGAAAATGGTTTGGAGATGGAAAGAGACTGGAAATAGGATAATTTGCAATAATTCCAATAATAAATGAGGTAGTCTTGGACTAGGGCTCTGGTTGTGGATTGATTAAGAGAGGATAAATGTTAGTAGTCAAGTTGGTGGTACTTGGCACAAAAGGTTAGGAAGGTTAAGTGACAAAGATTCTTGAAAGTTTCTGGCAGTTGCAGCAGCATGGTTGATGAGACTAACTGAGATAGGGATGACAGAGTAGAGAAAAATATGTGAGGGAAACCCAGAGTTTGAAACATATAAGGCATCCAGTGCAGATGCCCAGTTGGCTATTGGCAACAGAGAGATCAGGGTGGCAATACTGGAATCTCCTTAATTTATATAGTGGGTGAACTCATGGACAATGATCAGATAGGTCAGTGAGATTATAGGGTGATGTGTGAAGGAAGGAAAATCAAAGTGAAAGTGGAGGAATAATGAGAATGTGAAGAGGAAATGTGGCAAGAGAATTAAAGAAGTTACAAGATGAAGACTGTAAAGTGCCCCAGATGAAATGCTAAAATGAGACAATGATTGAAAGGTGGCCACTGGATTTGGCAGTTGGGAGGCCATGGTGATCTTAGTGAGGTTAGGGATTCAATAAGTGACAAGATGAAACAGCTAGTTAGATCTTGTTATTGTCAATTTAGGGGCATTTTTTTTTTTTGGCTAGAATTGAGCATACATAATACGACTTTTATTAGAAAAACTTATATGTGTATATACACACATATACATAAATATATATTTTATTTTATAGAGATGTAGAAAAATACACACTTTGTGGTTGATAGCATTTGCTTCAAGATAATGGGAATGGAAGGGTAATGGAGAGATGTTAATAGTATTTTCTTCATAAACTTTATATGATTTCAATGTTTATGAGTATTTCTTGTGTAATAAAAATATTAAAAATATGGTATTTAATAATAGTTGGTGACTTAAAAAATCAGATTAATGCCTACCAAAAATAAGATGAATATTAGTAATGATCACAGTATAATAATGATAGCAATATTAATAAATAAATTTACTGAGTATAAATAAGCCACATTAAAAATATAGTGATTATATATCAAAGACTCTGTAGTGTAGATGACTTTCTAAGCTCAGAAAAAAATAAAGATATTGGAAAGGGACATATTTGTTACTGGGGAACATCTTTTTTTTTTTTTTTTTTGAGTCGGAGTCTCACTCTGTCGCCCAGACTGGAGTGCAGTGACTGCTCCCGGCCACCGCAGCCTCGACCTCCTGAGCTCCGGCAATCCTTCCGCCTCAGCCTTCTGAGTAGCCGGAATTACAGGTGCGTGCTACCACGCCCGGCTAATTTTTTTATTTATTGTAGAGATGAGGTCTCGCTGCCCAGGCAGGTCTCGAACCCGCGGGCTCAGGCAATCCACTCACCTCAGCCTCCCAAAGGCGCGGGATTACAGGCTGAGCCACCGAGCCCGGCTACTGGGGAACATCTTAAGATTTTAAAAATTAATTATGAAATGCTCATAACTATATACACATGGAGCAAACAGTGGATTGAGGGAAACAGCAGCAAATATAGCAGAAAGTCAAGTATCTTTATTGTACAGAATCAGGAACATGCAATCTGTTATCAGATGGCAACAGCCATGATGGTATACAGTTTCTGCAACCCCTCTGTTTTCTCTCTCTCTCCTTTGAAAGTTGATCGGGCAGGAGAGTGTGAGGAGTGACCCCCGAGTGTACTTCCTGTGCAGCAGGTTTCAGTACAAGGGAACGATTGTCCTTTCTTACTGGACTCGCTCTCCTTCAGAACCAAAAGTATTTTTTTGCCTTGCAAAGTGCCAGGTTGGTCTCATTCCCTCTCTGAACCTCAAAGCATTTAAAAATAAAATGACTGTATTCAGAATCTTCTCAACTTTCTAAATCCCCTTGGCTGGAAAATATTAAAACAAAAGGCTTGTTTCACTGAACAACCTCAAGCCACCTTTCAGGAGTTATTGACAAAGAAGTTGTGCTGTCTCTTGGCTTCAGATGAGCTTTTCCAGCCGTTTTAGATAAAAACTAGTATTTTATCTTGGTCACCGAAATCATGCTAAAGAAGAGTTTTCAAAACATTTTAAAAAGTAGAGAGACCAAGCAAGGACTTGATGATTTCAAGGCTTAAAGTCTGTAGCATTTATGGTCGGAGCAAGACTCAAGGGAACCTTGCAAAATGCCTTCCTGGGGTAATTTAATAGCGTGCCATCGACAGAATAAAGGTTCAAGAAAATAGACTTTTTATTGGTTTTGTCCATATTGGTTCAAAGAGTTAAGCATAGTCCAAGTAACTATATCTAATAATTTTTTTATGAGACCTTTGGAGGCTGATGACATAAATTGTTGAGAATCCACTCTCTGAAATAAGATCAAAATGTTCTAAATTGAACAAATTTACACATAACTATGCATGAAACATTAAGCAGGACTCTGATATCAATTCAATTTCTTGCTCAGTATGTGATAGTAACTCTTACAAGTCAAATACTTTTGGTTCTTACCCAGGCTGGCAACACTTTCCTTGTGTTTTCTCTATGTCTATATTAGAATGTCCCCTTATTTCATATGCCTTATTGGGATTTACATGCAGTTCTTAGTCTTTGCATTTACAGGTGCTCAAAATTCACTTTCTGACAGAATTGTGATTCTCTTCAATTTGTCCAGTAAAATGCTCACCATATGCTTGATGCTAACTTTGAGGTAAACATTAGCCTGTTTGCTGGGTCTAAGGTTCTGTTACCTGTGTACTTTGTTTAATTCTCTCTGCTGGCTCTTTGTTCTTCAATACTTTACAACAATGTTTCTGAGCTGTGGCTGCCCAGTAAAATCACTTGGGGGAGTTTTTAAAACATACAGATGCCCAGGTCCCACCTCAGACTAAACAGACTCTCTAGGAGTGAGACTTGAGTATTATTATTTTTTAAAAAAGCTTCCCTGGTGATTCTAGTATCTCTTTTTCATGGCTGTTGTGTATGTTGTGTTCTGGCCTGGTTCCAGAAACATTAGGGTTAAAAGGGGAGGTTTTTATGCTGTTTCTTTTGGTAGGTGTTCGTTTCCTTTTTGGATATCAAAAGTAAATTAATCATTTGCTCCTATAGTACAGTGATACCGCCTGCGTTACTGTTAAACATCTCTCTTAAAGCTGTAGCTCATGAAAGCATTTCATGTCCGATGTGCTGCTAGCACTAAGTATAGAAGAGTCTTCTTTCAGAATTGGGCTTCTGAGTCTAGTTGCTTGTAAATAGATGTTCAGATGGTGGGGTTGATGCCTATATGTTCATCAATGTCAAGTTGGAGAAGGACTGATAGACTTTTCTTTTTATTCCAGGGCTGAAATTTCTATGATGAATTTAGATCTAAAAAATTTTATGATATGACTGTGTGTCTGTTTTCTGTTTCTCTAGTCTCTTCATGTAGAGATTTGAAGTGCTACATAACCTTCTATCTTCAGGCACAGAGATAGGTTGAATCCTTGGGAATGAGTTGCTTTCTAGAATAATGATTGATCACACTGTTCTGTAGGAGAGACTAGTTTGGATTATAGTATCTCTTTTTCATGACTGTTGTGTATGAGGTTAGAGACTGAATTCTGAGGAATAGTACCGTATTTATCCCAAGATGCGTGTCCAAGATTGGTCATGAAAGCAAGAAGTGAGAATGAGCCTAGATTTAGAAGCCTAAAGCCTAATTTTAACTCTAACTCAGAGATCAACAGAGGTCTATTAACCTGGAATAATGAGAGCTATTACATTATTTTTACATCTGAATGAGTGAAGGTAAAGTGACTTTAAAGAATTCTGATCACAGAGGTCAGTGAATCTACCTAACTTTTTACATTATCCTACTCAGTATTTCTATAGGGGAATATTATTTACTGGTGGCTGAGATGGATGAACACTAAAACAAATATTCCCAGGGCTATTTTGTTCAAATGGTTTGGTACACTCCAGAAGTACTGATATGCTTGTGCAAAAACCAGTTTTGTCTCTGCCTCAGATGTAACCCATTTCAATTAACAGTAAAAGTTATGATGGTTTACTGAAGTTTACTAAGGCACAGTTTGTAATTCTTGTCAATATAAGACCATTAATTCCTTCATTTCTTAACTCAGCAAACACTTATTTGGGTGCTGCTGTGGTTTCAATATGGTTCATTTGGCCCCACCAAGTCTTATGTAGAAATGTAATGCCCAGTGTTGGTGGTGGGGCCTCATGGGAGGCATTTGGATAATGGTGGTGGATCCCTCATGAATGGCTTGGTGCTCTCCTTGAGGTAACGAGTGAGTTCTTGCCGTTAGTTCCCACAAGAGTTCCCTTGAGAGATGGTTGCTAAAAAGAGCCTGGCATCTGCCTCCTTCTCTTGCCTCCTCTCTCACCGTGTGATCACTGCATGCCAGCTTCCCTTCCCCTTCCATCATGAGTGGAAGCAGTTGGAAGTGCTCACTAGATGGAGATGTTAGTGCCATGCTTCTTGTATAGCCTGAAGAACCATAAGCTGAATAAACCTCTTTTCTTTATAAATTATTCAGCCTCAGGTAGTCCGTTAGAGCAACACAAATGGACTAAGACAGGTGCCTACCATATGCTAGATCTACTATATAAAACGTATAGAATTCATTTTTGATAACTTTAAAAACATTTTTGATATATAATTAATATATCATAAAATTCACCCATTTATACAATTTGCCTATTCCAAAAATTTGCTGGCAGATTTTTCTAGTTTGGATATTGTTACAAGTAGAACACACAATAAGTGGTCTTTTGTGTCTGGTTTCTTCTACTTCATGTAATGTTTTTAAGGTTCATTCAAGTTGTAGCAGGTATCAGTACTTCATTACTTTTTTATTGCTAAATCATATTCTATTATGTGAATATGTCACATTTTATTTCTCTCTTCATTAATCGATGGACATTTGCATGATTTCTGTTATGAAGAATATTGCTACAACCATTTGTGTACATGTTTCTCTTGAGTGTATACCCAGGAGTGGGATTGCTGGGTCATATGCTAACTCTTTGATAAATGCTATGCTGAGAAAATACCAAACTGTTTTCCAAAGCGGATGCATCACTTTATATTCCCAACAGCAGTGTATGAGGGTTCTAATTTCTCCACATCCTATCCTACACTTGAGTGTTACTCCAAACACTCTGACTTTTTGATTATAGAAGTTCTTGCTTTTTCTATTTTTAATGATACACATGTGGTGTTTACAACCTTTTGGATTTTCTTAATAGGGCTTTACAAAATTGTCTACTCTGAAGTTGTGCTGTTTCAATGAAATGCTTTATCTTATAAAATTTTAGTCTTATAAAATAAAATGCTGTATGAGAATCCCTGCAGAAAAACAAGGTAGTCTGTATGAGATATATCAACTCTGAATGAACTCTATGAATGAAAATTACTTTGTACATGAATGCGAAACCTCTGGCACAGCAAGCTCTCAGCATTCTGAGAACTGGGGCTGTTAAGCGAAGCTTAAGCCAGATCCTGGCAGTTGTTTGCCTGGTCACTATGGGAAAATACAAGAAATCAACACAACCTCTCAAAAGACTTCCTCTTGAAAAATGAAAACTATGATTGGCAGGAGTGAGGAAAAACACCAGCATTGAGAACAGGACTGACTCCCTATTCTAAGACCGAATAATGACCCCTGGATTAGGACACGAAAACAAGAGAGCTCTGTCTTGCCACTGCTGACTCTAACCCGCATGCTCTGTCCTAGACTAATAATCTTTTACGGCAGGTAACAGCTGGAGGAAGGAATGGGAGACAAACCTGCTGATCTCAGCAAACTGTTTGTTGTCATCCTGCCCAGAAACACATTGATAGCAAGAGTTCCAATCCAACCAGGCTTTTTATCCTTTCCAACCTTGGCGACCCCTCAAAGTGCAAGCCTTCTTGTCATTTAATCATTCCCATATTTGCTTGTGTTCTTATATTGTTACATAGTTCTCGACCTTGACCCAAATCCACACGACTCTCTCCTTTCCAAATGTTTCTCATGTGCCCTCTGGAACACTCCTTCCACGCTAAACACACTCTTTATCTTTAATCTCTTTTCTGAGTGACCCTTCGACTTCCTGACTTAACTGAAATGGTGCTCTCACCTGAGAACGCAACCCTTCACCCATAGCCTTCTCAAATGGAGGCTGCACCGTTATTCATGTCTCAGGTACACACAGAACAACGTCCTCCCTGATCCCATTGCACTTACAACCCATTCCTCTTTCAGATTCGTGGGAAAATGTCCCTCTTGTGAAACTCATTCTATTCAGTTAAATCATTCCCTAGATCCAGATCATGGATGTTACCCATGACGGCTGGACCTACGACCATATTCATGGACTACTTTTGGTACTTGGTTTAGTCTTCTCTCGACCCAGACCCCTTGCATCATCTGAGTAAAGACTGTATCCATGGCAATATCCCAAGACCTGGTCCTCACAGTTCTTTAACCTTTTAAACTTTAATGACTCTCAGTCACCCACTTTTAGGGCTACATGTTAGCCTCATCATCACACCAAATATACTCATCTCTTAACTCTTATGTTCTAATAGCTCACTTTTTGCCATAATCTCTTATTCATCCTGCTCTCTGTTTCACTTGTGTTTTGCTTGTTCTTTGGCTTCTTTCTTTCAACTGAAGATGTATAAGAGTGGTAAAAAGTGGCCGAGTGTGGTGACTCACGAGGCAGGAGGATCACTTGAGGCCAGAAGTTTGAGACCAGCTTGGGCATCATAGCAAGACCCCTATCTTCACGCATACACATGATATAGCAAGGCATGGCAGGTCACGCTTGTAGTTTCAGCTACTTGGGAGACTGAGGAATAAGGATCACTTGAGCCTAGGAGTATAAATATTTGACAGATTTTTAAAATTTAATGGATAGGAGAAGAATCCTACAAATATTCAAAGCCAAAAAAAAAAAAAAAAAAAAAAAGGATTTACTATCACTTGCTATAGTCTAAATGTTTGTGTCCCTCCAAAATTTGTATGTTGAAATTCTAACCCCTAAGGTGATGGTATTAGGAGGTGAGACCTTTGAGAACCAGCCTGAGCTTGAACAAAGTGAGACCCTTATCTCTAAAAAATTTTTAATTAAAAAAATTAAAAAAAAAATCCTTCCACTGCAAGTGAAAGAAGCATAGGCACACAGAACTGAGAAATAAAAAGAGAAATATAGCCCTAACGATATCATTTGTAACCTAGATTCAGCTGACTCTCAAACCAAATTCATCCTAGACTTCCCAGATGACACAAATCAAGCCTTTTGTTTGTGTGTTTGTTTAAGCCAATTTGAGTTGAGTTTCTTTTACTTGAAGCTAAAGGATTAAAATGATAACAAAATAAGTTTTTCTAGAGATTGGGGTTTCCCTATATTTCCCAGGCTGGCCTTGGACTCCTGGATTCAAGTGATCCTGCCTCAGACTCCTAAGTAGCTGGGATTATAGGCTGAAAGTTTTTGACCAGTAGTGTCTTAGCCTGTTATAAAACAAACAAACACACTTACAAACAAACAAGTCCACAGATTGGGCTCAAAACAACAGAAATTTATTTCTTACAGTCCTAGATGTTGAAAGGTCCAACATGTGTCTGGTGAGGGACCACTTCCTAATTCAAAGATGATGCCTTTTTACTGTGTCCTCATATTGTGGAAAGGGTGAACTAGCTTTCTGGGGTTTCTATTGTAAGAGTACTAATCCCAAACATGAGGGATCATAACCTAATCACCTCCCAAAGTCCTCACTTCCTGATATGATTAACTTGGAGGTTAGAATTTCAACCTATAAATTTTGGGGAGACACAAACATTTAGACAATAGCAAGTGGTAATGAATCCATTTTTCCTTTTGAATATTTATAAGATTCTTCTATTCATGAAACTTTAAATGTCTACTGAGTAGGATTAAGTTGAGGTATCTTCTCAGTAGGTTTGCCTGAATCTATAAAATCATAATCAAAAGTTTTTCTTATTATGTCTCTGAATACTGTTTTTGTCCTATTTGTCCTTTTCTCTATATATTGAATATCTAAAACTAGTCATTTATATTTGTTACCTTTCTTTTTCTTTTTAAATACAGCATCTTCCTGTGTCACCCAGGCTGTAGTGCAGTGGTGTGATTATGGCTCACTATAACCTTGAACTCCTGAGCTCAAATGATCCTTCTGTTTCAACCTCCCAAATATCTGGAAATACAGGCTTATGCCACCATGACTGGCTAATTTTTAAATTTTTTGTAAAAATGAGATCTCACTTCGTTGTCCAGGCTGGTCTTAAACTACTCGGTTCAAGTGATCCTCCTACCTTGGCTTCCCAAAGTGCTGGGGTTACAGGCACAAGCCACCGCACCTGGCCCTATTTGTCACCTTTCTTGACATTTTATCTTGTTGATCTTTTTCTCTGTAGGCTGAGGAAACTTCCAAAGTTTGTTCTCCATATCACTGATTTGATTTTCTATGTGACTATTTCCAATGACATTTTGTGTCATTTTATATTGCTTACTTCCCTATATTATTTCTGTATCAAATTCAGATTTATTAAAAAATTTCTGCTTATTTCTTAGCCTGTGTTTTTGAGTCGATATTTCCCCAAATTTGTAGAAGGCACCAAGAAATTCTCCTGAAGTTTTTCTTTCTGTAACAAATCTCTTTCAAATGCTTCCTCTATAAAATATTTTCATAAGCTCTTTTTTCCCCCTTCTAGTTATATGTTCTTGAATAAAGAGAGGTCTATTTCTCCTTAGTGTTTAACTTTTTAGCTCTAAACAGGATGGCTGAATTATCCTTGGATTTCCACCCTATACATCTCATTACTATTAGTTTGTTGTTGTTGTTTTAGTTTTAGTTTTAGATTTTTAGCAGAAGGACTGACTGGTGTATATTTACATGACCACTAGATTAAGGTGAATGAAGAAGGAGCATGACCTTGGGCTAGTCCATGGGCAAGAAGTTAGTGCTTTTTTAAAATCCTCCTCTTTCTCTGAAGCTGTCCTGTGGGAGGCTTCACTATTTGTGCCTAGCCCTCCAGGTGGTATGACTTAGTCTGTCCTCCATTCTTGCTCTGCTGCCTGCTGCCTTGAAAGCCTTGCCTCAGTAGGGAGAAGTGCTGTTGTTTCAGAGAAGTTTTACCACACTGCCTGCTTCCTGCTTGGCAGAACAACAACACAGTGCCTGGAATTGTCATTGATAGTTACTTTTAGATGCTGCTGACTGTCTTAGTCTATTTGGGCTGCTATAACAAATTATCATAAACGGAGTGGCTCATAAACAATCTGGCAGATTCAGTGTCTGATGAGGGCTTCCTGGTTCACAAACAGCACCTTCTAGCTGTGTCCTCCCATGGTGTAAGGGGCAAGAGACCTCTCCGGGTCTCTTATAGAAGGGCACTAATCCCATTCATGTGAGGGCTCCATCCTCAGGACCTAGTCCCCATCCAAAGGCCTTACCTCCAAATACTATCACATTGGGAATTAGATATCTAGATAAAAATTTTGGGGACACATAAATATTCAGTCTATAACACTACCCAGAGGTACAAATACAGCTCCAAAGTGTGCTTTCCTTTATTCACTGCTAACCCCTCCCAGTTATAGTTTCTTCACATCTGTAAGCATTAGTAGGATGGTGACCGAATGGTGTCTACTAACTTTTTTCTTGTTAGAGACTCCTGAATATTGTTGTCTCCAGGGATTATCTTTTCATCTGGTTTTATCAGAATCATTCAGAATCTGCACAAAAAAAATCCTTTCTCAAGTTTTAGCACAGATGCAGGTTTCTCCCCATTTTTATGATCTTTTTTTCATTTCAGTGGGGCTTAGCGGGGGGTACATGAAAGTTAGGGTCAGTTTTCCTAAATATCTTAAGACTGTCTTTTTTATCCCATCCCTACTATTACTGCCTTATCTCATATTTGATCACATTTAACTCTTTATTGCAAGAGTCCCCTACCAGCTCTTCCTGAGTTTTTTTTTTTTAAATCACTGCTCTCCTTGTGTTGGAATTCAGTTAAACAATGGTTTGAATTCTAAGAGATGTTTTTTTGCATTAGACTTGTGTCCCATTTCAAGTCATCAAAAATGCCTCTACTGCAGCTTAAGCAGGTAACTAGAAGTCCAAGGTGGTCAATCAAGGATCAGTAGAGTGACTCAATGATACCATCAAATCCAGGTTTCTTCTGCCTTCTGGTTCTCCCATATTCAGATTCTTGTACCCCCCATCTGTGCATGTATTCCAGGTGGGAGGAAGGGGAAGGAAGAGAGGCGGCACCAAGAGATTTCTTTGACTGAGAATGTGTCTCAGCCAATGCAAGCTGACACAAGGCAGGGAAATTGAATCTTTGACAGACCACAGCAGAGGCAGGCAAGAAAGAGATGGGTTGGGAAGAGAGGTTGATCAGCTAACTTTTGGTGTCTACCACCTTCTTTGTTCCCTACATCTATTGTTCAGAGGGAAAAATGATAGGATGTGGCTACTCTTTCAGCTGTACACTTGGGTCCTAGAATATTGCTTTCACATGGAGGGAAAATAAAGGAAAGAGGAGTGTGGCACCAAGCAGATGCTTCTCCTCTTTTCTTTTTTAGCTACCCACTTTCAAATCTCTGTCTCTTCAAATTAAGGGGGTAGAATGTTTCCTTCCAAATTTCCTCCACTTTATCCCATCACACTGCATAACTACTTCAAGAACAGTATCATGTGGATTTAATAGCTATTGGGGTTGAAACATTTCCCAGGGTTTTACATATAGTATTTTTGTTGAATAATTGTACTTCCTTTAAAAAAAATAAGAGTCTGTTTTAAGGGGGAGTGTTTTGTAAATATGTATTTATGTCACCAGAATTCCCAGAAGTGTCCCTGTTCTTTAGATAAAGATGATTTTATGGTCCCAAATCTTCTGAACTTTGCTTTCCTTACTTCTGATAGTCTGGTAGCACCTTCGTATTTCTTTTTTGCCCTTTCCCTGTGTGCTCTGACCTCTCCTTGGCATTTTGGACCACTCCAGAACATTAAGTAGCTTTTCCATTTCTTTTGTGCATTGCAATGGCCACAGCAGGTTCACAGTGGCGGCATGGCTGTGAAGAAGGTCAGAGAATGCTAATGGAACATTAAGCAGCAAGTGTTCCTGCTTGACTTTTTGTTGAAAATAAAATTGAATTGACAGAGGAGAAAATGCAATTCTAACTTAAGGTAGAAACAGTCTCAGGTTAGAAATTTCATATTAATGACATATATAATTAAAGATATTATTTCACAAAAAATAATACATCACTCTTATCCTCACTGTAAAAATTGCCTTATGAATGAGTGGTGGATCATTATGGTGTGAGTCATCAGACACATTTCCTACTGAGTACTTCTTCTGCAACATATTCGATTTTGAATGTGCCTAGTAAATATTCAGTAAAATGTGTTCATTAGAATTATGTGGAACTTATGAATTAATGGATAATTTGGGGATGTATACTACTAAAATTATAATTCAAAAGTCTTTTTATCTATCTGCGGTAAGTACAGTATTATATTATCTGAAACATCCCTCTCTGTAAGTACAGTATTCTTGTATATTCCCTTAGGCGTTACCATAAAATGAAAATATCAGATTTTGGATTAGAAACTCTAAGTACAAGTCCTGGATCTCACATTTACTAGCTATGTGCATTTAGACACAAAGGGGACCAAAAACAAAACAAAACAAAACAAAAAACTTGGAATGTATTTGTTAAAAAATTGTGTATTTATTCTTACGTTTAAACTCCAGTCACCTTCAGAGTACTCTCCGTTTGATATAATACACCTACCAAGACTGCTCAAAACAATTTTTGAACTTGTCAGTTGTGATTACTTTTAAAGCTTCTGTGGTTTTTTGTTTCACCTCTTCCACATCAACAAAACATTTTTTTTTTCCATCTGGGGAAACAAACAAATAAACAAACAAAAAGTGACTCAGGGGAAGATCAACTGAATAGGGAGGGTGAGGCATGGGATCATTCTGTTTTTGGTCAAAACCTGCTGAACACTTAGTGCAGTGTGGGCATCATGAAATGGGCAAATCTGTTGAAAGAATCACCAAAAAAAATTTACTGAAGCCGAACACAGCCTCTTACAACAACGTTAGCTGGTACACTGATGCTGATGGGTGCCTAGAACATTTACCTAGTGGGGGAAGCTTGTACTACAAGGGACTTGGCCTCCAAAAAATGATTCTGGTTTATTTTGGGTTCCCTCATAAATCACTTGACTTCTGACTCTCAGTTTTATCAGCTACAGAATGGTGATAGTAGCATACTTCACAGGGTTTGTGGAAGTATCACTTGACAGGACATAGTTTGCAAATTGCAAAGCATTACATGTATATAAGTATGCACTAGTTTGTAAACTGCTTTGACATGCAGCAAAGCTATCACACTTTTGTGTGTGTATGTTACAGAAGTTTGTTATAATTATATACAAGATAGCTATAAAAATTGGGAATTCTCTTGCTAGTAATACTCTGTACTTGTAGTATACATGGTCTTTGAAACTATTATTATACACCTTTGAGTTGGAGTCTCACTCTGTCGCCCAGTGCAGTGGCCACTTCCAGCCACCGCAACCTCGACCTGCTGGGCTCCGGCGATCCTTCCTCCTCAGCCTTCCAAGTAGCTGGAATTACAGGTATGTGCTACCACGCCCGGCTGATTTTTTGATTTATTGTAGAGATGAGGTCTTGCTGCCCAGGCGGGTCTCGAACCCGCGGGCGCAGGCAATCCACTTACCTCAGCCTCCCAAAGGCGCGGGATTACAGGCTGAGCCACCGAGCCCGGTTTATTATATACTTTTTAAGTGGATGCACAATATTCCAATTTATGGATGAATTGAACATATAAGTTGCTTCATATAGGTATAGGAAACATATATAACATATATTACAGATATAAGCCATTGTAAATACTGCTGCAATGAACAGTCTCATAGATAATCCTTTGCTCATATATATTATTACATTTTGAAAGAAACTATTAGTTCATCCCAAACATTCCTGTGGCTCAACGACACAGGAACCTTTAATTAATTCCTGAATTTTCACAACCAAATGCAAACTCTAAATCCTTCTATTTTCTGATTGGTTAGATTACAGTCTCTTTTAGTTCAGAAAACACGACTTATTCACCATTTTATCTCCCACATATAGACGATTGAACAAATGACTACATTAATTATTTATTTTTTGTTATAATTTTTCTCATGAAAAACTCTTGTGCTGAATGTTCTTTTCATGTGCTATTTAATGATGAAGATAGGGTCTGAGATATGTGTCGTCAGGTGATTTTGTCATTGTGTTAACCTCACAGAGTGTACATACTGAGAAAGAAAACTTTTTGTCTGAGAGATGTGAGCCCCCTTCAATTATGAGGCCCAGAAGGGCATTGAAATGTAACAGCAGTCACATCTCATCCCCCTTTTGAGCTAAATAATAACCTCCTACAACCATTTATTATATGGGCTTTAGATTATCTGACACCAAGTAGCCATAAAATGTCGTACACTGAATGCCATTAATTCATACTCTACAGTTCAATCATGTATAGTCAATCACTGTTATTTCTATGAACCAGTGAGAATTCCTGTCAGACAGCTTTGGATGGGCCCACTCCTTGTCCTCTTTGCTTTTAGAAACCTGATTGTAACAAAGGTCAATCAGAGCAGTCCCCAAAACAGCTTGGAAGTGTGTCCCAACTGCAATCTTCAACCTTGACCCTAAATAAACTTTATATTAATTTTAAAATGTTTTTCAATTTTAAAAATGGGAGGTACAATTCAGGGTTAAGTATACAAATTTTCATTATGCAGGTACCCTTGTTGATGAGGTGTGCCCCACCTCCACCGGAAGAATCTCACTACAGCCCATCCTGCCCTCCCCTAGCAATTTCCCACTACTGACAATCCTTTTCTTATTATATTACAATAATTGCTCAAGTTTCACTTATGAATGAGAACATGTGATACTCAGTTCTTTGTTTCTGTGATAGATCATTCAATATTATAGACTCAAAGTCCATTTAAGTTGCTGTGAAGTTCATAATTTTGTCCTTCTTTATGGTTGTGTAATATTCCATCGTGTATATGTACCACGTTTTTTAAATCCAGTCCTCTTTCTATGGGCAGCATTGCTGGTTCCATGTTTTTGCTATTGTGAATAATGCTGCAATAAACATGCATGTACAGGTATCTTTTTCTTAGGGTGATTTGAGTTCCTCTGGGTATATTCCCAGTAGGGGGATTGTGGGGTTGTATAGAAGGTTGATTTTTAGACCTTTTAGGAATCACCAAATAGTTTTCCACAGAGACTGTACTAGTTTACACTCCCATGAACAGTGTAGAAGTGTTCCCTTTTATCTGCATCCTCTTTAGCATCTGTTGTTTTTTGAGTTATTGATGATGAACATCCTGATTGGAGTTATGTGGTATCTCAGTGTGGTTTTAATTTGCATTTCTTTGATGACTAGTAGGGCTGAGCATTTTTTCATGTATCTGTTGGCTACTCATATGTCTTTTTTTGAGAAGTTCTTATTCATATCTTTTGCCCACTTTGTAATGGGGCTGTTTGTTTTTTTCTTTTTGGCACATTTGAGCTCCTTGTAGATTCTAGATGTTAGGCCTTTGTCAGATATACAGTTGGCAAATATTTTTTCCCGAGTCCATGGACTGTCTCCCTGCTCTCTTGATGGTTTCTTTGGCTTTGCAGAAGCTTATCGGTCTGAAGCTTATCAGTCCCACTCGTCTATCTTCTCTCTTATGGCATGGGCACTTGGGGTTTTGATCAGGAATTGGTTGCCAGTTCCAATTTTCATAAGGTGTCTCCTGCACTTTCTAAAGTTCTTATAGTTTGAGGTTTTACGTTTAGGTCTTTGATCCATTTAGAGTTAATTTTTGTGTATGGTGATAGGTAGGGGTCCTGTTTCAATCTTCTGCATGTGATCAACCAGTTTTCCCAGCACCATTTACTGAATACGTTCTCCTCTTCCCAGTGGTTGTTGGTGGAGGCTTTGTCAAAGATGAGTTGGTTGAGAAATTGAGGTTTTGCTTTAGGAATCTCCATCCTGTTCCATTGGTCTACATGCCTGTTCTTGTACCAGTACTAGGCTGTTTTGATTATTGCAGCTTTATAATAAAGTTTAAAGTCTGGGAGTGTGATACCTCCTGAGCTCTATGTTAATTTTTGGTCAGTTTCTTCCTTTAGGTCAATATTACACAAACCTAGATGGTATAGCCTACTATATACCTAGGCTATGTGGTGTAACCTATTACTCCTTGGCTACACACCTGGGTAGCATGTTACTGCTTAATACTGTAGGCTATTGTAACAAATGGTAAGTACATATGTATCTAAACAAAAAAGATACAGTCAAAAATACAGTACTCTAACCTTAGGGGACCACTACCATATATGAATTCTGTTGTTGACTGAAACCTTGTTATATGGCACACTGCTGTCTTTCTATTTCTCATTTAAATCACTTATTTCTCCCAAACATGGCATGAGGTAAACAGTTATTAGACAAACAATCTGGGTAAAAATCCTGTATGTTGTGTCTCTCAAGCAAAGTATATCCTGAATACCCATTGTCTCTATATTAAGCAGCAATAAAGGTAGACGCATCAGCTGTTTCTGTCTTATACTCTTAATTTCTCTTCCCATGCTTTCTGCATCATTTCTAGATCAATGTATTAATTATGGTCTCAACCGCATTTTTATCCTTTTCATGGAGAATTTCTCCAGTAGTCTCTAGTGCACTTACCCCACAAAGAGAAAACCTGATGCATGCACATGAGCTTAAGTAGAGAGGAAAGCAAGAAGACTTCAGTGGGTGTACGGAACCCATTGTTTTTGTGTGTCCTACCATGAGAAGGTCATACCTCAGGGGAGCACAGAAGCAGAATGAAGGTTTAATTCCCTCATAATTACTGTGGAAATGTTGATACTAATTCTTCTAATGGTCTATTTAAAACACTCTAGCTAAAGTATATGTTAAGAAAAAAACATATTTTCACTTATTTTTTTCTAATAAGAACAAGTACAAAAGTAAATGAATTTGCTTCTGAGTACAGCTTTGGCTTCCTCTCTTATATTGTTTACCTAATAGTCAGTGCAATAGTCCCCCTTTATTTGCATGAGAAATGTTCCAAGCCCCCATTGGATGCCTGAAGCCATGACTGAACCCAGTCACTGCCAACCAGAATGCACGTTTCTGTTCTTGTCTTCCACATACAAATGTAATGATTTTTTTCCATCTTAACTAATCAGTTATTATGTATTGAGGCCATAACTTTTGCAGTTTGAAGGGAGACCACAAAACCAGTACAAATTTCTTTTTCTCTCTTCCCAATTTCACAGATAGAAGACTTGTTCTTACTATAGATCTTAGCAGCTTCACTATACCATTTTTTCTTATTAAGTCTAGAACTTTCACTTTTTCATTTAAACAAAGCACTTTATGGCTTTTCTTATATCTGAATTGCCAGCTTCACTACTCTTGTCTTTTGGGGCTATTACTAAGTAAAATAAGGATTTCTTGAACTGTTGATGCTGCAACAATAGATCTGATAACCGAGACGGCTACTAAGGGACTAACAGTGGGCAACATATACAGCATGGATATACCCGACAAAGGGATGGTTCGTGTCCTGAGGGGGACAGAGTGGGGTGGTGCAAAATTGCATCATGCTACCCAATACAATGCGTGATTTGAAACGCATTAATTATTTATTTCTGGAATTTTCCATGTCATATTTTCAGAACCCAGTTGATCTCAGGAAATAAAAATAAAGGTGAAAGTGAAAATGAAAGATACAGGGTGGGAGGGGGAGTATTACAATTGCTCTTTTGATTTTTTTGTTTGATGCTTTTTGTTGTGAAAAAAGTTAAATCATACAGGATATTTGAAAGAGTAACACAATGTAAACTATACTTTCCACCTAGATTCAATAATATTAATATTTTGTTACTTGTTTTATCTATATATCTACATATATTTTTTGCTCCAGGATTTGAAGGTAAGTTTCACATACAACATTTCACCCTTAAATACTTTAGCTTACACCTCCTAAGAATGAGATGTTTTCCTAAGTTACCACAATATTTTCATGCCTAGGAAAATATATAGTAATTTTGCAATATAGTAGTCTTTATTATCTAGTTTGTAATCAAATTTAGTACATTGTCCCCTCAAAATATTTTTAACTAGGATACAATCAAGATTAAACATCACATTTAATTATTAGGTCTTTTCAGTCTCCTGTTAATCTAAATATTATTTTCTCAGTACATTGACTTTTCAGTTCAGGGCAGTTGTCTTGCAGAATGGCCTACATTCTGGGGTTGTCTTTCTTATTGCTAAGTATTTTTGTCAGGAATACTTCAAAAGTAATTCTGTGTACTTCATATTAGCAACCCATCAGGCGCAAAAACTGTGTTCATCTGACTCTAGCGAAGCCAACTTTGGTTTCATTACTTGTTTGGAGTGGTGAGTTTGGATCTCTCCATTATAATGGTACATGCTTTCTATTGCAATTAATATGCAATATATGGGATGATACTTGATGCCATGTCAATATCCTTTCTTTTAATAATCTTCCCTCTAATGGTTTTTAGCATCCATTGATGCTAACATGAATAAATCATTACACTGAGAGTTGGAAAAAGTGACTTTCTAATTCTATCACTCTTTTCATATTTATCAACTGGAATATTTTTCTTAAAAAAAGAGTCTCAAATTAGCCGGGCATGGTAGCGCGCGCCTGTAATTCCGGCTACTCGGAAGGCTGAGGTGGAAGGATTGCCGGAGCCCAGCAGGTCGAGGCTGCGGTGGTTGGGAGCAGCCACTGCACTCCAGTCTGGGTGACAGAGAGAGACTCCAACTCAAAAAAAAAAAAGAATCTGTCTCTTTCTTGTTTACCCTTCTCATCCTCTTTCCTTTCTTTCTTTGTGACACCATTGTATGAACATGGATTTTAGTCTATGTATTATGTTCTGTTACACTCATTATGTATTTTGATGCTCATACTGCTCCAGAATGGCTAGCGAAAGCCCCTTCAGGCCAACTCTGTGTGCTACTGACATGCTTCCATCAGCCTTTGAGAACTTCCTTGCTTTCTGGCTTCTGTGCTTCCCTACTCCAGACTATTCCACTTATTCCAGACTATTCCAGCTATTCCACTAAGTAACCCTGGTTCCTTTTAGCATACAGTAATATTTAGAAACCCAAATTTGGGTGTTAAATATACTCTTTGACTTTGAGATGCCATCTAGATCTAGGAAATAAGAATCTTTTAAAAAACATGAGGTCATGTTGATATTTCCAATGCAAATTTTTATTACTGGTTTTTGTCTTTACTTTCTTTACTTATCTCTGTTCTTAGACTATAAATCCTGGTTCTTAATAGTAATATATTCACTTTTCTACTACAATATACAGCAAATCATTTTTGAATTAAAATGAGAATATTACAGCCAGGCTTGGTGGCTCAGCCTGTAATCCCGCGCCTTTGGGAGGCTGAGGTGAGTGGATTGCCTGAGCCCACGGGTTCGAGACCCGCCTGGGCAGCGAGACCTCATCTCTACAATAAATCAAAAAATCAGCCGGGCGTGGTAGCGCATGCCTGTAATTCCAGCTACTTGGAAGGCCGAGGCGGAAGTATCGCTAGAGCCCAGCAGGTTGAGGCTGTGGCGGCTGGGAGCGGCCACTGCACTCCAGTCTGGGTGACAGAGTGAGACTCCAACTCAAAAAAAAAAAAAATTACTACTAACAATTAACCTAATAAATTTCGGTCTTTGAGCAGACTCCTTTAAGAATATTCAGTGTACTATTTCAAAGTTTTGGAAATAATTCCTTACATGATGATATAGCCAGTTTGATAAGATAGGTTCACTTGTTTCTGTTTGAGTGCAAAGTTATTTTTTCTTTTCTGTTTAACTTGATTTTTGAAAACGGAAAACTTTTATGTGGCTCAAAATTTAAAACTGTATAGAAAAGTATACTTGGAGAAATCTTACTTCTGTTCCTGTCTTCTCCATCCTATACTCTCATAGGTACATAGGTACCTATTTTTAATAGTTTCTGGTTTATCTTTCAACATTGTGACTGCATAATACTCCAGTATGTGACTGTACCATAGGTGAATCAGTCCCTTCTTGGTGGGTGTATGCATTGATTCCAGACTTCTGTCATTATAAGTAATGCTGCCCTGAATAACCTTGATAAAAATATGAAGATATGTCTTTAGGGTGAATTTCTGGATAAGAGGCTGCTAGATTAGAGGGTGAATGCATATGTAGTTTTGTTAGAAATTGCCAAAGTCCCCTCTGGAATGGTTTTTGCATTTTTTACTCTCATGAGCAAATGAATGAGAGTGCTTATTTTCTATATTTTGTCATCAGAGGTATTGTTAAACTTTTATATTTTTGCTACTCTGAAATTGCAGATCCTTGTATGGTCATCCCTCAATATCTATAAGGGACTGGTTCCTGGATACCCATGGATGCCAAAATGCCCAATTTCTCAAGACCTTTGAATAAAATGGTGTAGTATTTGGATATAGCCTATGCTAATTCTTCTGTATACATAAATCTTCTGTACATTACTTATAATACCTAATGCAATGTAATAGTTATTATACTGTATTTTTTTAACATTTGTATTGTTCTAATTTTTTTGAATATTTTTAATCTATGACTGTTTGAATCCATGGGTGCAGAACTTGAGGATATAGAAGGCTGACTATATTATTATTCACTTTTTTCTTACTGTGAGTGATGTCGAGCATCTCTTCATATGTCTAAGGGTTATGTTCTTTTATTTTTCTGTGACCTTCTGACTTCTATGCTGGACTGTCCCTTCCCCCATAAGAATGCCATTCTTACCCACATAGTCTAATTATGGTCTAATTATTTTCAAAACAGTATTTAACTTTTTTTTTTGAGTTGGAGTCTCACTCCATCACCCAGGCTGGAGTGCAGTAGCACACTCATGGCCACCCCAGCGTCGACCTGCTAGACTCCGGCAATCCTTCCGCTTTAGCTTTCCAAGTAGCTGGAACTACAGGCATGCGCTACCATACCTGGCTAATTTTGTATTTACTGTAGAGATGAGGTCTCACCAAGTTGCTGGGGCTAGTCTCAGATCCGTGGGCTCAGGTAACTCACTCATGCTGGGATTACAGACTGAGTCACTGAGCCAGGTCCAATATTTTAATTTTAATTTTTGCTCTCCACCAAACTATTCCCAATTATACATATTAACTGCATGGTGGTGTGTGATCTTTTGTCTCTCTATGCTCAAATAATCACAAATATATGTCCTTTTATTGATTTATTTTTAAATAGGGTAATGTACTCTTCCCTGTATCTTGACATTCCGTTTCTCTTGATGATGTATCATTGGTATTCCTCCCAAGTCAAACAATGTAGCTCAATATGTCTTTTTTAATGGCTATATAATATTCCATACTATGGATTTGTGATGCTTTGTTCAAACATTTCCCTGCAGATGGACATTCCCTTTGTTTCTAGTATTTTGGTACTATAGACATTGCTACCTTAAATATCCTTGTCCCAATTGCTAGGTTATCCTGTTCTGTTGATTGGCCAAGAACAGGTTCAATCAGGCATTGGAGAAAAAGAAATCAATGACTTTTTTTCTTCCAGTTCTAGAAATAGTGCTTTTATTCGAGACTTAGATTGGGCTTGGAAAAAGTGCTACTTAAACCTACTTTATACAGAAAAAGGAGTCCCTCATGTGCTACTGCCTATTGTTTGGGGAGCTACCTTGGATTTTGAGGCCCAAACCCTAAACTGTAATGGAATGTTGGTTGATCCAGCTTTGCCTACCTATTTTCTACATGTATCTCTTTAAGACGGTTGTTCTCAACTGGGGAGTAATTTTGTATGCCCCACCCCCAAGGGAATATTTGGCAATGTTTAGAGACATTTTCACTACTTGGGGCATCTGGCAGGTAGAAGCCAGGGATGCTGCTCAACATACTACAATGCACAGGACAGTCCCCATAACAGAGTTTTCCAGTCCAGATGTCAATGGTGCAGCTTTTGAGACACCCTGTCATAAGTGAATTCACAGGGAACTTGAATGACTGGGAATATAACCAGAACATCACTGGTCATCTTGGTCATGACATCATCAAATACTAACTTAGTATCTCCCTGTAGTGGCACCCCAATTTAAGATCCAGTATCATACGCATCAATCCATTTCATAGCCTTAGTTTCCAACAGAAAACTCAATCAAGATGTTGTTTATTGAAAACCCCAGGATTGTTGGGATCTTGTCTGAATAGCTGGAGGACCTGTTAAGATGTGTACATCTTAAACTAATTTCTTGTGTTTCACAACATTCGTATCATGTGGCTTTGTGAGATTGAGATATCTATTTCTAATTTCACCAACTCTTTCTTTGGTATCAAGAACTAAATGCAAAAACATAAAAAAGGACAGTATTCTGCATGCCATGATTTTTAGCACTCTTTTTTTTAATGTTCATGACTACTTTATTATTATTATTTTTTAATTTTTAATTTTAAAGATGTGTGGTATAATTCAGGGTTAGGTATACAAATGTTCATTATGCTGGTGCCCTTGTTGATGAGGTATGTTCCTCTTCCCCCCTGGCATATTTTCACTACTGTAAAGCCCATCCACCCCCCCCCGCCCCCTGCCGGCAGTTTCCCACTACTGCCAATCCTTATCTTATAGTATTACAATAATTGTTCAAAGTTGGCTTATGAATGAGAGCATGTGATACTCATCTTTGTTTCTGTGATAGATCACTCAGTATTATAGACTCCAAGTCCATCCAGGTTGCTGTGAAGTTCATAATTTTGTCCTTCTTTATGGCTGTGTAATAATCCACAGTGTATATGTACCACTTTTTTTTTTTTTTGAGTTGGAGTCTCACTCTGTTGCCCAGACTGCAGTGCAGTGGCCACTCCTGGCCATCACAGCCTCTACCTGCTTGTACATATTTTTTAACTCCAGTCCTTTTTTGATGGGCAGCATGGTTGGTTCCATGTTTTTGCTATTATGAACAATGCTTTCTAGCACTCTTTCTATTTCTGTTTTGTCTTGTGGTATTTTCTATGCTGAGACTACACCTCAATTCCAATCTTTTTGATGTCTGCAATTGTGTAACTTTAAATGTAAATTTGTATGAGAAGGGTGAAGATGGAGGGAAGAGGAAGAAATTTATTTTTTGTTTCTTTGGAAAGTAATATCTGTGCAATGTATGGAAGGCTATTTGTTTTCTGATTGGTTTAAACCCAGCATCTCTGAGCAAGGAGCAGGCAATGGAGAAAGTGGTGAAATGAAGTCAATGCTTACAGCTTTTTGAGATGATAGATTTCCTTTTAAAAGCATTGTTTGTAATTCTCATTTTTGTTCCATACATCTTATAATTAATGAACATTCCTCCCTAATTCTGGCAAAAAAGTTGTCTCTCAGATTTGATATTCATTCTGGATATTAGTTTTTATCTCTTTTTAGATATTTTAATGGGATAGTCTGAGTTGGACCTCCTCTGCTCAAAAATCACTCTCAATTAATTATAACTATAGCTAGAATAAATTATTCTGTTAATTGTGATAAAAAAACAAATCAAATTTGTTCAGAGCCTTCACATGCCAAGATGGAAAAGAAGCCCAAAAGACTCCAGCTGTACCAGGGCACATAGTCTCACACATTTCAAGAAGATTGGGAAGAGATCATCCATTGATCTGTGGCTGTCTCTAACATTTCAGTACTTGACTGTATGTCAGTCTAGGGGTATGATAATAATTGATATTAATGAAATTGAAAGCCAAAAATATTAGAAAGAATAAATTAATCCAAAAGGCAGATAACCTCCTAGTATTTTTTTTTTGGTAGGTAAGCAAGATGCAGAGAAGAATATGACTGCAAAACATTTGAACATTTTGTAGAACCATCAATGATTAATACCCCCACTATATATGTACATATAGATGTATGTTTGTATTTTGATGTGATTTTGTGATCTTATAAACAAGAAAACAAACACAAACTAGGGCTATCTGGGAAGCTGGGAAGAAAACCAAAGTACTGCATTAAAGGTCTCCTCTTTTTAGAATTTTCAAAATATATGAATATGTGCTTAGGGATAAAGTGGAACAGGAAAGAATGGTCACCAAAAAATTAATGTTTATTTATTTCTAGTTGGTTTTCAGATGATTTATTTTTTCTATACAATTTTATGTATTGTTTCAATTCATTGCAGCGATAGTTTATTGTTTGTATAATCATGCAAAACCTGTTTTGTTTTTAAACCTCATACCTATATTCTGCAATGCAAAAAAACCCAAACACACTACAAATTAAATTTTGAAAAGCGAAAGACCATCCGGGCTTAGTGGTTCAGCCTATAATCCCAGAACTTTGGGAGGCTGAGGCAAGTGGATTGCATGAACCTGCAAGTTTGAGACTGGCCTGGGTAACTTGGGGAGACCTCATCTCTATAATAAATCAAAAAATTAGCTGGGTGTGGTAGTGCATGCCTGTAGTTCTGGCTACTTGGAAGGCTGAGGTGGAAGGATCACCGGAGCCCAGCAGTTTGAGGCTGGGGTGGCCAGGAGTGTGCCACTGTACTCCAGCCTGGGTGATGGAGTGAGACTTCAAGTCAAAAAAAAAAAAAAAAAAAAAAAAAGCAAAAGACCAATTGGCAATGTCTTTTTACAGCATACATACCAAATGAGATAATCTCTTTAATACACAAAGAGTTTTTAGATAAATCCATAAGAAAAAGCTGAGAACAATATAATTTAAGTGAAAAGCATGAATTGGCAGTTTATGGGAAAAAATACAAATGGTAAATACTATCTGAAAAGATGCTTATTTCTTTTAACTAAAGAAGTGAAATTAAAATCAGAGTTCATTATTTTCTGCTTAGCATATTGGTAAAGATTAAAAACTGAAAATATTAAGCATATCTGGGAACGCAGAAAAGCACTCTTAATGGAATATAAGTTGGTGTGAATTTTTAGGAGTAATTTCAAAATATCATAAAACATTTCCATGCAAATTTTGATCCAGACTTTTCACTTCTAAGATTTTATATTATAAAAACTCTTAAATGACAATAAAAACATAGTAGTATAAGGATGTTCACTATAACATTTGTGCATATGTATGTGTCAGCAAAATAAACTAGAAACAATGTGCATAGCTTTTGTATCTCTCAGCATGGCACTGATTAAATTATGTCCAGTTGTCCCTTGGTATCCATGGGGAATTGGTTGAATCCACAGATACAGAGTGACAGATACAGTCAACTGTGTATTCATAAAGTGAAATTTTATAGAGCAACTAAAAAATGAGACTGATCTCTGCATACTAATTTGGAAAGATTTTCCTAATGTGCTGATAACTGAAAAAAGGAAGTATCAGACTGCTTTTATGAACTCAGTGTCATATGATGTATGCCATCAGGTAGAAAAAAAAATGTGACGTATATACATAAACAACTTCTGAAAGGATCCTTGTTAATATTGTTAATAATGATTATTTTCTGAGAATTAGACTTAAGTAAGTGTAATGAGGGGAAGAAGTTTACTTTTCACTCTCTCTCTTTCTGTACTTTTGGGATCTTCTCCAGTATTTTATTATAAAAACCTTCAAACAGCCGGGCTCGGTGGCTCAGCCTGTAATCCTGCTCCTTTGGGAGGCTGAGGTGAGTGGATTGCCTGAGCCCGCGGGTTCAAGACCCGCCTGAGCAGTAAGACCTCATCTCTACAATAAATCAAAAATTAGCCGGGTGTGGTAGCGCGCGCCTGTAATTCTGGCTACTTGGAAGGCTGAGGCAGAAGGATCGCCGGAGCCCAGCAGGTTGAGGCTGCGGTGGCCAGTAGCGACCACTGCACTCCAGTCTGGGCGACAGAGTGAGACTCTAACTCAAAAAAACAAAAAAACAAAACCTTCAAACATATAGAAAGCCTAAAATCTGTACAGTGAAAACTAATACATTTACCACCTTGATGTTACAATTAACACTGAGATCCTTGCTTTATCACTAAATTATAAAAGACCAAGGATGATTAATTATTTTTACAATGTACTCAGTAAGAAATGAAAGAGTTGGTCGGGTTCGGTGACTCAGCCTGTAATCCCAGCACTTTGGGAGACTGAGGCGAGTGGATTGCCTGAGTCCACGGGTTCAAGACGAGCCCAAGCAACTTGTCGAGACCTCGTCTCTACAATAAATGAAAAATAAGCCGGGCATGGTAGTACACGCCTGTAGTTCCAGCTACTTGGAAGGCCGAGGTGGAAGGATCGCCGGGGTCCAGAAGGTTGACACTGGGGTGGCTGTGAGCATGCCACTGCACTCCAGCCTGGGTGATACAGTGAGACTCCAACTCAAAAAAAAAAAAAAAAAAAGAGATGAAAGAAAAGTGTATTAGAATAATAAAATAGTAAAAAATAGTAAACATTTAAAAGTACACCAATCTACTGAAAGAGAAAACTGAATAGTATAATGTGATAAATGTCAGCAGCTGTTAGAAGTATGAAGTCCAATGTAAGAATTCTAAGCAAGAGTAAAGTAGGCTCTGAAGCACAGCAGAGGTTTTCAGTCTGCAGTTCCTCAGGCCTGAGGTCAAGGGAGGATGTTCTCAGAACAGAAAGCCTCAGAACAGGTAGCTTTTTGGCATCTACAAAAGGTTTGTGGCTGAAACATGCACTCTTTTCTCCAGAACTCCAAGCCTCTTCTTCTCAAACTTCAGTGTGTATTAATCAAGATGGAAATTTGCTGAAACACATTTGACCCCTAGGAACCTTTATCTTAGATCTTACAAGAATGTTGTAAGTCAGTTTAGATTTGGGTAAAGCCCAGAGAGGGGAGTGTTTGTTTGTTTTTAAAAAATTCTTGGGCCAGGCTCAGCCTGTAATCCCAGCACTTTGGGAAGCTGAGGCGAGTGGATTGCCCAAGCCCGTGAGTTTGAGACGAGGCTGGGCAACTTGGTGAGACCTCGTCTCTACAATTAAAAACAAAACAAAACAAATTAGCCAGGCGTGGTAATGCGTGCCTGTAGTTCTGGCTACTTGGAAGGCTGAGGTGGAAGGATCGCTGGAGCCCAGCAGGTAGACGGTGGGGTGGATGGGAGCGTGCCACTACACTCCTGCCTGGGTGACTGAGTGAGACTCCAACTCAAACAAAACAAAACAAAACAAAACAAAAAACTTCCTTAGTAGGCTGGGCGCAGTGGCTCATGCCTGTATTCTCAGCATTTTGGGAGGTTGATGTGGGAAGATTGCCTGAGCCCAGGAGTTCAGGACCAGCCTGGGCAACATAGAGAGAGAGAGACCTCGTCTTTAAAAAAAAAAAAAAATTAGTCTCTACAAAAAATAAAAAAATAAAAAAAATTAGCCAGGTGTAGTGGCACATGCCGGTAGTCTCACCTGCTTTGGAGGCTGAGGCAGAAGCATTACCTGAGCCTAGGAGGTCAAGGCTGCAGTGGGCCATGATCGTGCCACTGCATGATCACAGAATGAGACCCTGATTCAGAAACAAAAAAAAAAAAAAGCAAAAACAAAAAACTTCCTCGTTTTTTAACGCTGAGCTATTCCTCTATATAAACCTTGGCTTCATAGAAAAGAGTTGGGGGTCCAGAAATCTAAATTTCTAAATTCAGAAATTTGAACCTTTAACAAGCACCCCGGGTGATTTCATTGCAGGTTGATGTTACAAAAGATGGCCCTTTTCTGAGGACATGGTCTATTCAGCCCTCATGAAGATCTGGCTTCTCCAAGAGTCTATAGCATTGCGTTGCCAGGAATGCCTTTCTTCTCAAACAGCTAGCATTTATCTTCTAAATGAGTTTAATTACTAAACTCCCAAAGGAGTTGACCATAAAGGACTTTATCTGTTGTTGTAGAAAAATCAACTCACTCAAATGTTGTAAACAAGTTTGGACCTGGATGAGGCTTAGAGGGAGGGAATTATTATTATTGATTATTTTGATGCATACTATTTGTACTTCTGTATGGGGTACATGTGATATTTTGTTCCATGCACAGTGTGTGTAATGATCAAGTCAGGGTACTTGGGGTATCAATCACCCCGAGTATTTATTGTTTCTACAAGTTGGGAACATTTCAAGTTCTCTCTTCTAGTTATTTTTAAATATAAAATACATTGCTGTTAACTATTAGTGTTACTTTTAACTTCCTAGTTATTTGACTTCACAGAGGTGCTGTGTCCCTTTGTGTAAGCCTTCATATGAGCAACTGATGCCATTTTCTTCAACCTCTGGTTCACTGGGGTCTCCTGGATATAGGTCGTTTAATTCTTCATTTTTCTAAGGGAAAAAGTTTCCAAAGCCTTTTTTCCTGGTGTTTTTCTTTGGAAGCTTCTCCCTCCTGTTATCACAGTCTTTGAATTCCCATCAATTTCCTAGTGACTTCTGTGGAATGTGCTGGTAGTATTGCAGCTGTTACTTCTTGTACTTAGAACAGGTTTTCTTCCCCTGAAGGATTAATAGGGCAGCAAACTATTTGCAGTTGCTTCTACCCCACGGCTGACAGTTCTTTAACCCCCTGAGAAATATCTGAGTTCCCCATTCCTTCTCAGAGTGACACTTGTGAGCTCTTCCTTGTCTACTCTTTTTACCATATCTTTTTTCCATCTTAGTCTTTCAATTTGAGCTGAGGAATTTGTTTCTATGGTGGCATATCACCTAATGAAAAAAAAAACAAAAACATGCTGCACCAAGTAATGAGTAACTTCATTTTTATTAAGTTTAAAAAATACATAAACATTTCTTTCTTTCTTTTTTTGAGTCAGGGTCTTACTCCGTTGTCCTGGCTGGACAGTAGTGGCACAGTCACAGCTCACCGCAGCCTATAACTCCTGGGATCAGGCGATCCTTCTGCCTCAGCCTCCGGAGTAGCTGGGACTACAGGCGTGCACCGCCACACCTGGCTAATTTTTGTATTTTTTGTAGAGACAAGGTCTTGCTATGTTGCCCAGGCTGGTCTTGAACTCCTGGGCCCACGCAATCCTCCCACTTTGGCTGCCCAGAGTGCTGGAATTACAGGCATGAGCCATTGCACCTGGCAATAAACATTTCTTGTGCTAAATGCTAGAGACATGGGTGAGAAAGAATGGACAGAGGCAGCCAAGTCTCCAAAGAACATTGACAAATCAGGGTGTGAATATCCTGTCTAACAAGCAGCAGCATAAGATAAGGCCTGGAAGTAAATTTGTAGGATGGAGACTATTCAGGTATGCTTGGGATCCAGGGTGCTTGGTGAGAAACAAAAGCTTCTTTTCAGAATTGGGAGCTACTGTTAAAAATCTGAATATTATCCAAAAGGAGAGTATTTCTTAATCAACTTTAAAAGAATAAGATATTAGTAACTCATCTTTCTACTGTAAAAACAATAAATAAAATCATATGGACATTTTCTCTTGTAATGATTTTAAATGAGGCAAGTGTGGGAAGAGGTGACAAAAGTGAAGGGATAAAAAGAAAAGGGAAGTTTGAATTGACCGATGGTCAGAAAATAAAAGGTATCAGCAAAGAGAAAGTTTCATAGAGAAAAAGGTGGACAGATACATATTCTAAGGGTCCAGCACAATGCCTGAAATTCAGTTACACACAGCCTAACGTTTTAGTCAACAACGGACTGCATATACAACAGTGGTCCCATAAGATTAAAATTACCTAGTGATGTTGGAGTTGTTGTAACATGCAGGCCTAGGTTAATGTGTGTAATTGTGTGTAATTGTCTTAGTTTTTAACAAAAAAAAAGTTTAAGACATAAAAAAACTAATAGAAAAAAGCTTATAGAATGAGGGCATAAAGTATTTTTGTACAGCTGTACAATGTTTGTGCTTTAAGCTAAGTATTATTACGAGTCAAAAATTTTAAAAAATTAAAAAGTTTATAAAGTAAAAAAGTTATAATAAGCGAATGTTCATTTATTATTGAAGAAAAATATTTTAAAAAATTTAGTGTAGCCTAAGTGCACAGTGTTTATAAAGTCTACAGTGTTGTACAGTAGCATCCTAGGTCTTCACATTCACTCACCACTCACTGACTCGCCCAGAGCAAACTCCAGTCCTGAAAGCCCTATTCATGGTAAGCGTCCTAGACCAGTGTACTATTTTTCAAAAAATTTCTTATACCATATTTTTACTGTACCTATTCTGTGTTTAGATACACAAATCCTATTGTGTTATAATTGTCTGGAGTATTCAATACAGTAATATGCCGTATTGGTTTGTGGTCTAGGAGCAATAGGCTAGATCATAGAACTCGGGTGTGTAGTAGGCTAGACCATCTAGGTCTGTGTAACTATGATGTCTGCACAATGATGGATTCTCCTCACAACACATTCTTAGAACATATCTTCATCATTAACAAATGCATAATCCTAGTTATCATTAAATAAAAGAACAAATCATATGGGGAAAACATAATAAAAGGGAAATAGAGAGATGAACATGCACAGATGTATAAAACCAGAAAAATATTGAGAGAGGAAACTACTGCACATAGAAATATACATACTCAAAGGAAGCAGGTTGAAAGAGACATAGGAAAAGAGAGTAAGGGAGTAGGATCCAGGGAGGCTCATAAATTTATGCTAAATACTATTGAGCAGATGGTTCTTGTGTATATTATGCTTTAGACACTGTACTGCGTATGTGTTGTGTCCTGGGGAAAGTCACTCAACCTTTTTGTGTTTAATCTGTTAAAAAAAATAATGAGGCTGAATGGGATCAAACGTAGTAGTATATTGTGAAATGTTAAGACCTGATGAAGTTAGGTGATGGGTACATGGATTTTTGCTGTCCTAGTCTCTGTAAGGGTGTGTTTGAAACTTTTCATAATAAAAAAAACTTTAAAAATAATAGAAGGGTTAATAATTGAGCATGGGCTCATATGGGTACCCCACTCTACCCCCCAAAAAATCATTAGAATTAGAATTGTCGAGGCATGGCAATAGATTGGATATGGGAGGCAAAAGGGTGGAGAAGCTCATGTTCAAATCCACAGTTTGGTGCCCGGCTGATTAAGGGGATGATGGTGCCTAATGGAAGGAAGGAAACTAAGAAGTAGGATTTTAGTTTTCAATAGTGAAGAAGAAGGCTTGGAAGGAAGCCCATACCGAGGGTATAGCCTGGATAACAGCTGAATTGGTTGAATTACTCAGCCACGATGTTCCTGGTGGAATGTTGACTTGTTGGCTTCCGCAGGGTTCTTTTACCTCCCAGGTGCTGGGCACAGTTGTTCAGAGCAGCTCCTGCAGGGTAGGTCAAGAGGTCAGGAAGGAAGAAGGTCAGAGGGGAGAGCTGGAGATATTGGCCTCTGCAAAATACACTTATTTTTCTTGGCATTTGACAGGTGGACTAGGTGGAATCTAGCTGAGGGCTGAGCCAGTCAATAAATTCCCTCAACCCTTCTCACCACCCCATAGCCTCCTCCCTCTTGAAGGCATCTCTTGCCACATTTTTTTTTTTTTTTTTGCCTTTGGTGGACATTCTACTACAGTATTTATTTACTAAATGATGGCTTAAGAGAAGAAACATAATAACCGACTCAACTAAAGTGTTTTTGAAAATGACAAATCAGCTTACTCAATTAAAAAAATTATGTTATTGTGAATTTCAGATATTTAGCACTATTTTTTAGGACTTAGAAATTAGGAATTAGGGAAAGATTTTCTGATGTCTGAGATTAAGAACCAAATTTTTGGTCGGGTGCGTTGGCTCAGGCCTGTAATCCTAGGATGTTGGGAAGTTGAGGCAGAGGACTGCGTGAGCCCAGGAGTTTGAGACCAGCCTGGACAAAATAGTGAGACCTCATCTCTACAGAAAATAAAAAAAGTTAGCTGGGTGTGGTAGCAACACCTGCAGTCAGTCCCAGTCACTCAGGAGGCTAAGAGTGGAAGGATTGCCTGAGCCCAAAAGGTCAAACCTGTGGTGAGCTGTGATCGTGCACTGCACTCCAGCCTGGGTGATGGAGTGAGACCCTGACTCAAAAAAAAAAAAAAAAGAAAAAAAAAAAAGAATTTTTCTTTTTTGAGTTGGAGTCTCACTCCGTCGCCCAGGCTGGGGTGCAGTGGCACACACACGGCCACCCCAGCATCGACCTGCTGGGCTCCAGCGATCCTTCCACCTCAGCGTTCTAAGTAGCCGAACTACAGGCGCACGTTACCACGCCCAGCTAATTTTTGATTTATTGTAGAAATGAGGTCTCGCCAAGTTGCCCTGGCTGGTCTTGAACCCGTGGGCTCAGGCAAACCACTCACCTCGACCTCCCAAAGTGCTAGGATTACAGGCTGAGCCACTGAGCCCAGACAGAAAATTTTTAATTTTGTCTGCATGAAGGAAGATTTCTAATGTAATAATTACTGAATGGTTTAGAAAATCACAGATTTACTCTATTACATGTTCATAAATCATAAAATACTATATCACCGTGTAATCCAAGCAGATATTAGCATGTCCTAAAAAGGCACCAGCAACATGTTTAGAACATCAGAGAGGGGATGAGAGAATTATTTCTTTGGTTAAAAACAAAATCTTTAAACAAAGAGAACATTATATCTATAAGGCCCTAGCATTTCTTTTTTTTTTTTTTTTTTTTTGAGTTGGAGTCTCACTCTGTCGCCCAGACTGGCTGCTCCCGGCCACCGCAGCCTCGACCTTCTGGGCTCCGGCGATCCTTCCGCCTCAGTCTTCCGAGTAGCTGGAACTACAGGCACGCGCTACCACGCCCGGCTGATTTTTTGATTTATTGTAGAGATGAGGTCTCGCTGCCCAGGCGGGTCTCGAACCCGCGGGCTCAGGCAATCCACTCACCTCAGCCTCCCAAAGGCGCGGGATTACAGGCTGAGCCACCGAGCCCGGCTTGCCCTAGCATTTCTAAGATTCTACCCACAGTACGGCCAGCAGACATAAAGCCAAGTCTTTCATTGGTTTTTGAATTACATATAAACTTTGAAAATAACAACAGACAGTAAGGGAGAGATTGTGTCTAGATAGCTGAAATCTAAAGACTGGTCTACTTTTTTTTGAGTCAGAGTCTGACTCTGTCACCCAGGCTGAAGGGCAGTGGCATGCTCACAGCCACTGCAGCCTCGACCTGCTGGGCTCAGGTTATCCTTCCACCCCAGCCTCCAAATAGCTGGAACTACAGGCATGTGTCACCATGCCCAGCTAATTTTTTTAATTTATTGTGGAGATGAGGTCTTGCTCTGTTGCCCAGGTTGGTTTTGAACCCAGGGGCTCAGGCAATCGTCTCGCCTCTGCCTCCCAAAGTGCTGGGATTGTCAGCGCAAGCCACCATGCCTGGCCTGCTTGTTTTTTCCCCCTCCAGAGCATACCAACCAGTGCTCTAGTCATTTATTCTTTTGCATTATCATCAAATTTGATTTCTTAAAGATATCATCTATTTCTTTTTGTGAGTTGGAGTCTCACACTGTTGCCCAGACTGGAGTGCAGTGGCTGCTCCCGGCCACTGCAGCCTCGACCTGCTGGGCTCCGGCGATCCTTCCGCCTCAGCCTTCCGAGTAGCCGGAATTACAGGCATGCGCTACTATGCCCGGCTGATTTTTTTTTTTTGATTTATTGTAGAGATGAGGTCTCACTGCCCAGGCGGGTCTCGAACCCGCGGGCTCTGGCAATCCACTCACCTCAGCCTCCCAAAGGCACGGGATTACAGGCTGAGCCACCGAGCCCGGCCATCTATTTCTTATGATTATTCAATATCAGTTGACATCAAACCTTAAAACTTGATTGTAGGAGAGTGAGATATTTAACAGTAAGAGGGAAACCTTAGTAAATATCAGATACTCAAATACTATCCTAAGCGTTTGTGCACACATGTTCATTTTTCATCCTTGTAACAACCCTTAAACAGGGTACTATTAGTGTCCTCATTGCAGTTTTACAGAGGAGGAAATGAGGGCTTAGGGCAGTGTTTGACAGCTGTGGCTACCCATTAGCATCACCTGGGGGGGCTTGAAAAATTATCAGTGTTTAGGCCATCATTCACTCGGATCAATTAAATCAGAATTTCTGGAGGTAAGACTTGAGTTTGAGTACTTTTTAAAGCTCCCCAGGTGATTACAAAGTGCAATAAAGGTTAGAACTATTGGCTTTTAGAGCAATTAATTATCCAGCACAAGGTCACAGGGCTGATTGAGTGATGGAGCCAGGATTAGAATCCAGGTTTGTTAGATTTCAGAGCCTCATTTTAACTTCTCTACCATATTTTCTCTCAAAGTATTTCATATTTGTTTCAAAACAAAAACCAAAACAATTATTACTATTTGTATTTTCCTATTTTACATAACTGTAGAAAAGTTCATAAAACATATGCTAATAAATAAGCATAAAAGACTAAACTAATGAATAAGAATAAAATGTACAGCTGTATAAAACCACCAAAATATCAGAATTAGAACATTGCCTTGTATGTTCTTCCATGATCATAATTTTTTTCCCTTCCATCTTTAGGAATCCTATGTCCTGACTTGGTGATAATCATTTATTTGCTTTTCTTTGTTTTATCACCTATGTATGCTTTTCTAAACAATATTGTTAATTTTGCCTATTTTTGAGCTTTCCATGGAAAGATTCATACCATGTGTATTATTATTTTGTGTCTGACTTTTTGCACTCAGTATTTTGCTTGTGATATTCATCTATGATGTTCTGATTATCTGTTGTTGCTTCCTGTTCATTGTGATCTGGTCTTCTGTTATATGAATGTATATAGTGTGTTTGTCCACTTTACAGATGACAGATATTTGGGCTGATTCCAATTTGGGGCAATTTCCTGTCATATGTATACAGAATGCTCTAGAAGCTGACTTGTTATAGGTTATGCCTATTTATTTAAAATGAAAAGTAAAACTCCAGATACAACATTGTATAATGGAGTGCAACATTATGTTTTGATAAATGTGTACATTGTGCAATGGCTAAATCAAGCTATTTGACATATGCATTACCTTACATACTTATCATTTTTGTGTGGTGAGAACACAGACTACTTAGCAATTTTCAAATATATAATATATTGTTACTAACTATATTCATCATGTACAATAAATCTTTTGAACTTATTTCTCCTAACTGAAATTTTGTGTCCTTTGACGAACTTCTCCCCAATTCTCCCACCCAGTATATGCCTTTCAAAAAACTGACAGGAAATACTAATCAAATTTCCAAAGTGGCTTATATTAATTTACTTTCTATCAGCAGTGTATAAGATTTCCTTATTCACTTTCTAACCAACACATGGTAGTGTCAGACTTTAGTATTTGTCAATAAAGTGGTTCTGAAATTATAACTTTTGATATTTTAATTTACATTTTTATGACTACCAATGAGGTCTAAATTTTTTTAATTTTTACTTTTATTGTAGAGACAAGGCCTTGTCAAGTTGCCCAGGTTGATCAGGCAATCCACTCGCCTCGGCCCCCAAAGTGCAGGCTGAGCCACCGAGCCCGGCCTATAGGTATTCTTTATATATTCCAAATTTGAATTCTTTCTCAGTAATAGTGTTGCAAATGTTGCTGAAATATGGAAAAATTATTAATTTTAATATAGTTGAATTTCTCCTTTAGAGAGTCTTTTTGTGTTTAAGGGATCTTTACCCACCTTGTATTAATAAATATATTTTCCTACATTTCGAAAGCTCATAGTTTTGTCTTTATTTAGGGTTTCAATTCACATGGAACTAACTTTTTGTGTACAAGAGAGAGAAAGGGATGGAATACTACGCAGTCATAAAAAACATCAAAATCATGAATTTCGCAGCAACCTGGATGGAACTAGAGTCTATAATACTGAGTGATCTTTCACAGCAACAAAGATCTGGGTATCACATGTTCTCACTCATAAGTGGACCTTGAACATCTATCATAATACTATAAGAAAAGGATCGACAATGGTGGGAATCTATGTGGGGGGGACAGGGAGGGCAAGGGTGGTGGGATTAATGGTAGTCAATATCTGTCTGGGGACGGGGGTACTCCTTATCAACAAGGGTGCCTGAACGATGCATATTTGTATACCTAACCCTTAAGTGTACCCCACAATTTTAAAATAAAAAATATGGTTAAAAAAAGAGAAAGGATTAATTTAGTTTTTCCTCTTGTAAGAAAAATGGTTCTAGCACTATATTTTGATCAGTCTCTCCCCTTATGATAACAGTGCTATTCTGTCATCTATTAAGTATCTATATATGCCTTAGTCTGTTCTGGTGTCTTCATTCTGCTGTGTTGGTCTGAGCAGATACCACATCATCTTAAGTATTATAGGTTTATATTAAGTCTTGATATCTGGTAAAGTAAGTCCTCCCAACCTTTCAAGGCTATTTTGGGCATTCTTATGTCTCTGCATTTCTATAAATTCCATTGACCAAATCCCACACAAATAAATGTACTGGGGTTTGGTGGGATTCAGAGTCAATCAATTTAAAAATAATGTATATTTTTACAATTTCGAGTTTTCAAATTCATAACATAGTATGTGTCACCTTTTTTTTTTTTTTTGAGTTGGAGTCTCACTCTATCGCCCAGGCTGGAGTACGGTGGCACGCTCACGGCCACCTCAGCATTGACCTGCTGGGCTCCGGTGATCCTTTCGCTTCAGCCTTCCAAGTAGCTAGAACTACAGGTGTGCGCTACCTTGCCTGGCTAATTTTTGATTCATGTATTTTTTTTGTCTCGCCAAGTTGCCCAGACTGGTCTCTCCAGTTTTTAGAGATTCTTATTAATGGCTCTTTTAAAAAGTATATAATTTTCTCTGTATAGGTTTTGAACATCTTTTATTTGAGTTAGTCATGTGTCCCTCATGTAAACGGTTGTCTGTTTTAAATGTGATATTTGTTTAAATTTCATTTTCCAACGATAAGTGATTGATAAGAAGCTAACATAGACATGAGTACCAACACTTTGTCAAGGATACTAAAAGAATGAAAAATTATAGATCATCTCACCCGTGATTATAGATGTAGAAATCCCCCAAAATTTATCTAATCAAATTGAACACTGTATAAAATAACTATTTTTTCATGACCAATTTGGATTCATTCCAGAAATGCCAGGTTATCCTAATGAGTCTAATATTAGAACCTTCATTTGCAATAATTCACTAAATGGATAGACAGAAAAACATAAAATTGAACTTCCATTCATGATTCACAAAATTATAATAGAAGAATACTACCTTAATCTAAAAAAGGTTAGCTTCAAAGGCATAGGGCAAGCATTATCCTTAAGTGAGACACAGAAAATATCTCCTTAAAAATGAGATGTTTCCAAAAATATCTTTTTTGTTTTTGAGTCGGGGTCTCACTCTGTCACGTAGGCGGGAGGGCAGTGGCATAATATTGGCTCACTTAGCCTCTGCCTCCTAGGCTCAGGTGATCCTCCCACCTCAGCCCAAATAACTGGGACTACAGGCAAGCACCACCACATCCAGCTAATTTTTGTTCAATTATTTTTTTTGTAGAGAGGAGTTCTTGCTATGTTTCCCAGACTGGTCTTAAATTCCTGGACTCAAGCAATCTTTCTGCCTCACAAACTGCTGGGATTACAGGCATGAGCCACTTCACCCAGCTCCAAGAATGCCTTTTATTTTAGTGATTTATTTATTTATTTATTTTTTGAGTTGGAGTCTCACTCTGTCACCCAAACTAGAGTGCAGTGGCTGCTCCCGGTCACCGCAGCCTCGACCTGCTGGGTTCCGGTGATCCTTCTGCTTCAGTTTTCCAAGTAGCTGGAACTACAGGCGCGCGCTACCACGCCCAGCTAATTTTTTTTGATTTATTGTAGAGATGAGGTCTCACCAAGTTGCCCAGGCAGGTCACAAACCCGCAGGCTCAGGCAATCCACTCACCTCAGCCTCCCAAAGGCACGGGATTACAGGCTGAGCCACCGAGCCTGGCAAGAATGCCTTTTATTTAGCATTGAAAGAGAAATCCTTACCAGATTAATTTGACAAGAAAAAAACATATAAACAAAGATATAATGACTTGAAGAGAAGAAACAAAACCATTATAATTCACAAATAAGATAATCTTTGGCATTTCAAAAGAATTTATATGTAAATTAGAATTAGTAAATAAATTTGGTAAGTTTGCTTAATACAAAAATCAATATACACCGGTCTCTGGACATGGTGGTTCATGCTTGTAATCCCAGCACTTTGGGAAGCTGGAGTGGAGGGTTTGCTTGAGCCCATGAGTTCAAGACCAGCCTGGGCAACATAGTGAGAACTTGTTTCTACAGAAAATTACCTGAACATGGTGATACACGCCTGTAGTTCTAGCTACTCAGGAGACTGAGGCTGAAGGATTGCCTGAGCCTAAGAAGCCAAGACTGTGGTGAGCTGTGATTAAGCCACTGTACTCAGCCTGAGTGACAGAGTGATATCCCAACTTAAACACACACACACACACACACACACACACACACACACACACACACACACACACCATCATTGTATCTCTATATTCCTGTATCCAAAAGTTAATGTAGTTCTGAATTACCTTGAAATAAATATAACAAATATTTGCAAAACTTTTAAGGACAAAATGAGGATATTTTATTAAAATAATATTAAAGTTAATACCATGTTCATGGATTAAAAGTCTCAAAATCATAAAAAAATGTAATGCTTCATTGATTGATCTGCAGATTTGACACATTTTAAGTCAAAATTCTGGCTTGTTTATTTTTGGAGAATTTGCTAATCCAGGTCTAAAATTTCCATGGAAAAACAAAAATTAATAGCCCGCTCATTCCTGAAGAAGAGCAAGGGGGGCAAATTTGCCTTATCAGGTAGCAAGAATTATTATAAAGCTATAGCTGTAGTATAAACTGATATCTACAAAGGCAGAGATACACAAATAAATGAAACAGCCAAAAACTCAAAACTAGAACCATATGTATGCATGAACTTGATTTGTGACAACTTGCACAAGAGATAGACTACAATAAATAGAGCGACATACAAAAACTAGTTATTCATATGTAAAAAGATGAAATTAGATTCCTAGTCACATCATATCCTTCTCCCAATAGATTCCACATGTGTGAATGTTTCAAATATGAACGGTAGAAATATACAACCTTTATAGGAAGTTATCTTTTTGAACTTGGAATAAGTTTATTAAAGAACACACACAACACACACACACACACACACACACACACACACCAGAAAAGAAATGACTGATAAATTTAGCTACACTATAATTATGAACTTATGTTTACCAAGTGGTAACAAAGAAAGTGAAAAGACAAACCCAGAGAAAGATATTTGCAACACACACAACTGTCAGAAGAGCAGTATTGGACAATAGAAAAAATTCTACATATAAATAAGAAAAATGAATAAACAACCAAGTAGAAAAGTAGGCAAAAATCTTGAATGGCATCTCACAGAAGATAAATAATTGAATAGCCAGTAAACACATGAGAAGATCTTCAAGTTCTTTAGTTATTAGGTAAATGAAAATTAAAATACTATAAGATATGCTTTCATACCCTCCACATGGCAAAAAATTTAAATATCTGATAATATCAAGTGTTAATGAGAATATAGATCTATGAGTGCTATTATTCATTGCTGATGATAGTATGCATTTATACCACAATATCATAAAACAATTTGGCATTATCCAATCAAGTTGACTATATCTGTCCACATCTGAATACATACCAGATATTTTTGTTGTGGGGTCATGTATAAGAGTATTTATAGGCTGGGCTTGGTGGCTCAGCCTGTAATCCCAGCACTTTGGGAGGTCGAAGTGAGTGGATTGCCTGAACCCGTGGGTTTGAGACCAGCCTAGGCAACTTGGTGAGACCTGTCTCTACAATAAATGTAAAAAAATTAGCCAGGCATGATAGCACGTGTCAGTAGTTCTGGCTACTTGGCTGAGGCGCAAGGTTCACCAGAGCTCAGCAGGTTGAAGGTGGGGTAGTCGTGAGTGTGCCACTGGACTCCAGCCTGAGCGACGGAGTGAGACTCCAACTCAAAAAAAAAAAAAATTGTATTTATAGCAACCATTTTTATAATGAGCAAAATCTAGAAACAAATTGAAATGCTTAACAAGAGTAGAATGCATTAGTAAACTGTGGTGTGCTAGTTAAATAGAATACGATAGCAGTAAAAATGGAATGCATTACAGCTTTACACAACAACATGGATGAAATTTAGGAACATAATTTTGAATGCAAAAATGAGATTCTCGAGAAAACATAAGATGTTTTCATTTATCCACAGCCTTGAAGCCTTATAATGTTATATATGGTTATAGAATCATATTTGAGGAAATTTTCAAAGAAAAGCAAAGGAAGAATAAAGTAGCGATTTAGTGAAGCTGTTGGGACAGGAGCAGTCCACATAGCCTCAAATATAATGTATTGTTCTAGTTCTTAAACTATGTGGTAGATACACTTTTTTAAACATTATTTTCATAGATATTTGTTTTATTGCTATTCTTTATACTGTATAAACATTACATAAATATTCTTTTATATTGATACAATATTTTATATAAAAAAGATAAAATATTTTACAAGTCTATAGAAAAGAAGCATTATAAAGTACCTTTCAAGCAAAAAGCTAAAATAAGCTAAAACCAAAAAAGGTCTCATCAAAAATATCATGACCCAGAAATATACATTAAATAATAATCATTTTACAGTATTCTTTATGTTTATATTCGGAAAAAATAGATAGGCAGAAAAGAAACTATTAGGATTGTCTCGGTTATGTAGCGTGCATAACAAACCATCCCAAAACTTTGTGGCTTATAACAACAAAACTAGTTATTTACTCATTATTCTGCAACTGAACAGACAGAGTTTGGTGGGATGACTGGAGTTACTAGTTGCATTCAGTTGGAACTAGGCTGAGGTGGGAACAGCTCAGATAGTTTTACCTGCCTTTTTTGCAAGCTCTGCTGGAATGACTCAGGGCCTACTGGCAGGGCTTCTCCTTTTCCGTAGTTTCTTATCATTCAGTGGATCTTAAGAAGGAAAAGCAGAAGCTATAAGTCTTTTAAAATCTGAGTGCAGAAGTCCCAGACTTCATTTCTGTGCATTCTATTGGTTAAAGCAAGTTGTAAGACCAGCTCAGACTTAAGGTGAAAGGAAACCGACTTTACCTTTTACTTTGCAGAGATATGTACCTATAGGCATGGGAAGAACTGTTGGATGTCATCTGGAATCATAGTATTCATATGTGCAGCTTCTGTAGGCTATTGGCAGAAAGCTGGTTTCAATTATTAGTAAATAGCTACCATGTGTCAGGGACTGTTTAAACTATGGTAAGAGCAATGAACCAAAAGAACAAAAACTGTCCTCGTGGAGCATTTGAATGATTCAGGCAATCATTCAGGTCTTGGGCCATTTTATACTAGAAATCAATAAAAGTTGGCAAAAAAGAGAACGTATGGTTAATTTTAAAAATGTGGGGTACAATTCAGGGTTAGGTACATACGTGGCTGTCATACAGGTGGTTTAATTTTTTTTAAAAAGAATAAGAACAAGTGATAGCTATTGACCTTACTCAGTGGTCCACCTGAACTCAGAACAAAGGTTGCCAGATATAGAAATCTGCTTGAGATTTGATTCAAATGAATTTAGCAAATACCTACTATCTACAAAGATCTTTGCTAGTCTACTGGATTAGGAGATTATTTTGGAAGCATTTGATTTGATTCAACTAGGATTTATTGACATATTTGTTAGTTGCCAAAGGAGATTTAAAACGATTTAAAAATACAGGATTCCTGCCTTCATAGTGGCAACAATGTTGAACACTCATAACTATAGTACCAGAGAGATAAGATAAGTGTCATAAATTAATATAAATGAAATACTGGAAACTTTAGAGAAGCCAATATTTCGGTCATTTGTGGGAATCATTGTATCTTCATGAAGCAGGTGGTGTTTGAGCTGGTTCTTAAAGATTGACCACATTTTCATTTGGGCAAATGCCAGTAGGCTCGAAGAAGGACGGAGTAACTTGATGTGTCCTGTACCATCGGCTCAGATGGTGGGTGCATATTTCCTCTTTGTTTCCAGTTGAAGCAAGCTGCTGTGTCCATTAATGGTACTTCAATGGTTTCTATTTTCTACTTGAATTATTTGTTTAAATGACTTATTTACATTACTAGTCTGGGTGACACTGATGCCTAGAGATGTCTGCTAGTTAAAACTGAGCAAACAGCAGCAAGGTATTTCTTATCTCTAATGGATGTTCTGCAAATCCCTTAGCTTTAGCATTTTGTGAGCAATGAATTTTAAAAAAATGAATAAAAGGAATACAAGTGACAGACATACAACTAGGTGCTTTGTACAGACAATATGTTTTCTTCTGTCGAGGTGACTTTAAACACAGGATATGCAGTTGGGATATGGTTGACACAGAACCGTGTGTGCCTTTTCACTTACTTGTGTCTCCCCTTTGTGAACAATGGACTCGTGGTTTCTCACCTCTCCAACTTGTTAATGTCTGCTTTATTGATATTCTGGAAGTACTGGTTTCATCAGGACATTTCTCTATATAAAAGATTAAAATAAGTCTGAACTGCCAAGACTGTGGCTATATCTCTTCTGGTGCTTTGAGATCTCAGAATATTATCTCTACTGCATCATAAATATCTTTCTCTTTTTCCTCCCTCTCTCTAACAAATATTCATCCACTCATTTGACAAATAAACATTTATTAAGTTAACTGTTGTATACCAGACACTATTCTATGGACTTGGGATACATTTGTAAAGAAAACAAAACTTATACTCTGCTGGAGCTGATATTCTAGCTGGGGGAAACAGAAAATAAGTAATATGCTCAATGAATAAAAAACTATTAAGTATGTTAGAAGGTGATAAATACTATGAAAAAATCGAGTTGGGCAATAGGGGTGGGGGAGAATGTGTGAGTTACAATTGTAAAGATATTGGTCAGGATGATCCTCATGAAGAAGTGAGCTGGCCTTTGGACTTCTGGGTATCAGAGGCTTCTGTGCAGAGGATGCCACCAATGCTCAGACCCTAAAATGAGAATTTGTCCAGGACGTTCTAGGAACACCCCATAGTTTAGGGTGATCGGTGCACACTGAGCGAAGAGGAGAATAATAGGAGAGGAGGCAAGAGAGGTAACAGGGACTTGTTGGGACTTGTAGGACTTTGTAAGGACTTTGCTTTTACCCTTAGTGGAACAGATAAAAGTAGCTGGAGGCTCTTCAGCAGAGAAGTGACCTTCTCCTTTGCCTTATGGTATTACTGTCATATATTTACCTCTGCAAATGTTGTAACAAAGTACTTTGTTATTTATACTTTAACCATCAATGAACTCTTTTGGGAGTGAATAACTTGGATTGATGTTTGCATGATGTATCTTTTTCCATCCTTTTACTTTCAACATACCTGTGCTATTATATTTGAAGTGAGTTTCTTGTAGACAGCATATTGATGGCTCATGCTTTTATATCTGCCATGCCAATCTCAGTCTTTTAATTGGTGTATTTAGATTATTTACATTTACATAATTTTGGATATGTTAGGGCTTAACTCTGTGTTTTAATTATTTGTTTTCTGTTTGCTTTCTCATTTTCACATTCCTTTGTTCTTTTTTTCTCTCTTTTTACCATCCTGTGGGTTACTTGAACATTTTTTAGGATTCCATCTTAATTTATTTATAGTGTGTTTTTGTATGCAACTTTGTATAATTTTCTTAGTGGTTGTTTGGGGGCAACTTTTTATTTTGATATCATTTCAAACTTGGAATGTCAAGTTTGAATGTTGAAGATATAATGCTTCTTTACCTTTAAATACTTCAGTGTATATTTCCTAAGAGTAAGGTTATTCCTTTATGGAACAATAATCAAAACCAACAAATTTAACATTGCTATAATATTACTCATTGATACAATTAGTTCCACAGTCCAAATTCAAATGTTGTCCATTGTTCCACTAATACCTTATATAACCATTTACTATTCAGTCTTTTTAGTCTTTTTAATTTGGAACATTTTTTCACTTTTTCCTTATGTTTCTTGTCCTTGATTTTTTTGAAGAGTAAAGGAAGTTATTTTTTAGAATGCTCTTCCCTTTGATGTTTCTTAAGGAAATATTCACATTATTTATTTATAACGGAGAAAATTTGGAAACAATCTAAATCTGACATTTTGGAGGTTTGGTTAAATAACTTAAGATATCCTGCCTTAGGAAAACTTTCAAACCATGTTATTCCTCTACTCCCACATCATCACCACAATCATCAACACAGAAGACATCTGTGACCAAATGCGTGTGGAGTTTTTTCCTATACACCAAGCAGCAGACACCAGTTAGATATCCTCCAATTTAATTCCAATGCTATTTCCCTGAAGATAGTGCCAGATCACATAGGATGAGGGCTCAATTCCCAAGACTGTGCCCTGCAAGACATCAGTCACAAGTCTGGGCCTCCAGAACTTCTGACCAACTAGCTTCCAGTTGGGATTCCCAAGCCCCACTCTTTCAGTTTGACTGATTTACTGGAGCAGCTCACAGAATTCAGGGAAACATGAATTTACATTGACTGGTTTAGTATTAAGGATATTGCAAAGAATACAGAAGAAAAGGTATGTAGGGCAAGGTATAGGGCGGAGGGACCACCACCCTCTAGGAAACTCCATGTGTTCAGCTTGGGTTTTTATGGAAGCTTCATGATGTCAGCTTCTCCCAGGGTATGGGCAGGATTCTTCTGGGGAAGTGTCTTAAGACCCACAATAAGAAAGGGGACAGGGTTGGATTACTGCTTTGGGGCAGGTAAAAAGGGAAAAGAAGTGCAGAAGATCAGAGAGATTCTGTTTCCTGAGGCCTGACCCTGAGCCCTAATACACTCAACATTATAACAAAAAACTGTAACAAGGACAATGGGAGTATGAGCCAGGAACCATGGATGCAAACAATATAACACCATAATACTTATATTATGAGATATTTATGCAGCCATTAAAATCATAGTATAGATCCTTAACTATTGACATAAAAAGTTGTTCTAACTATATTAAGAGCAAAAGGCGGACTTCCGGCAAGATGGCGATGGGGCAACCTGGTCTGTAAAACCCTCTGCAAAGGAGAACTCTAGTGGGTCTCTGGCTCTCACCCCGGGGGCTGCAGACCCCAAAATTGCAGCCTGCTCTTCATACAGAGCTCAGCTGTTTTCACCGCTGGGACATCGCAGTGGACTGAACAGCCACCGCAGCGCAGACGCTGCCGCCGCCGCCGCTGTCGCTGCCGCAGCAGCTGCAGCCACAGGTGCCGCAGCCGCCGGTAGCACATCGCACCACCTGGGCTGGAGGCGATCCACGACTTCAGTCCTTGAAGCCCCTTCAGGAAGATCTGCTGGGATCGCTGCCACCTCTCCTGCGACCGAGACATCCTGCCACTGTGAGTCCCCTGCCTGTGCCCTGAGGCAGGCATCCAGCTCCAGTCTCTGTCGGTTTCTGTCCGGCCCCACCCCCTCTGGGGCGAGCAGCTGAGATAGCACCACCTGATGGCGATTCAAGGTAACAACACCGAAATGGGAGAAACAAGCTTGAAAAAGACATAGGCCAGAGTGGTGAACGGAGGGTGATCTGAACTGTCCTTCACAGCAGACCAGGGGCAACTGACCCTAACTGCAAACTGCTTGAAATTTACCTGCTTGAAAAGAAAGTTAGAAATCAGACCTGAAAGGACATTGGATTTAAACGAAAAGTCTCAGAGTGTGCTTCATTGATTCTGTTAGTTTAATGACTTAATTCTATTCCTACTGTATTGTTCCTTTTTCCCCCCTCTTCCTTTTCTTCTCTTTTCTTCTCTCTGTAAACCATATCTTTGTATAGAGGAACAGCACACCAATAAGGTGGTTGGTTAGCTTGTATGTTAGCATCACTATATGTTTTATTTTTTTTTTGTATGGGAATTGGTTCGTCAGTAGCTGTGGTCTGTTGTTTTTATCTGTTTCAGTATAGGTCTCTGTCTCCATTTGTTGGCACATGTTTGTTTCCCCCCTTACTCCTCTATCTCTCCACCCCCCTCTTCAACCCGCTGTCTGCTCCATTCTCTTCCCTCTGCTAACCACATTTTATTTCAGGGAGTAAACCTACAGCCCCACTGCATGGACAGATTCCAAGGCAGTGAGAAGTGGGTTCCAGATTATCCACACACCTGTCAGCGAATACCAGGACCTGCAGATAGATTTTGAATCATAGTTCCCTCCTTAAGTAAATCTCAAAACTGCAAAAAGGACCACCCCCAACCACAGTGCAACTCCAGAATTGAACAAAGTAAGAGGGCATACATAAAGAATAGGAGATTGAACAAACAGAAGTAAAACCAATCCCTTTACCCCTAAATAACAGAATTAAAGAAGATGGTGACGTGAAGGGAAGGAAAAAGTAGGGAGGGGGAAAAACCGCACAAATGAAGAAAAACCAAAAGAAGAATATAGGTCTCACACAGACCCCTGGGAGATCAGACACTGAGAAAACAGATTCTGGAACACAAACATTGAAGAGCCCCCAGAATGGCTGGTCACATGCAACAAACGAAGACATCAAGACATTAATGGAGAGAATTAAAAAAATTGAGGAGAGACAAGAGGAAAATAGGAAGGAGCTGATGTCAGAAATAAAAGCAGTAAAGAATACTGTGATGGAAATGAATAACAGACTAATAAGCATGGAAAGCAGAATTAGCCAAGCAGAAGAAAGAATCTCAGAACTTGAAGACCAAAACACAGAACTAACCCAAACTGCCAAAAGCATAGAAAAGAAGCTCAAAAAGACAGAACAAAACCTGCAAGAGATGAATGATCACTTCAAGAGACCAAACCTAAGAGTAATTGGGCTTCCTGAGGCAGAGAGAGAAACAGAAGCCACACTGGAACAAACATTTCATGAAATCATTCAAGAAAACTTCCCTCATCTCATCAAGTATGAAAAAATTCAAACACAAGAGATTCAGAGAACCCCTGCAAGACAACAAATGAGAAGACCAACTCCCAGACACATAATAATTTGCCTAAACAAAGTAGCTATACAAGAAAAAATCCTAAAGGCAGCAAAAGAAAAAGGCCAGACTACCTACCAGGGAAGACCAATTAGAATAGCAGCAGATTTATCCACAGAAACCCTTCAGGCTAGGAGAGCCTGGAGCCCTATCTTCAAAGTTCTAAAAGATAAACAATTTCAACCAAGAATAACCTACCCAGCCAAACTAAGCTTCATTAGTGAGGGAGAATTGAAATCTTTCCCAGATATCCAATCCCTAAGAACCTACGTTGCCAACAGACCACCTCTACAAGAAACACTTAAGAAAGTACTGAACACAAAAGATAAAGAAAAAAGAACAACAACATTCTTCACAAGAATACAGACAAAAGATTAAAAACACACATGAGCTAACTCCAGAACCCAAAGAAATACAACAAACAAACAGGAATAACTCTGTAAGAACCTTATGACAGGGATCAACTCTTGCATTTCAATTATTAGCCTAAATGCACCACTGAAAAGACATAGAATGGCAAAATGGATAAAATATCATCAGGCAACAATCTATTGCCTTCAAGAGACTCACCTCACTAGAAAGGACACCCATAGACTCAAAGTAAGAGGATGGGAAACAAACTTTCAGGCGAACGGAATACAAAAGAAAGGAGGAGTAGCGATCTTAATTTCAGACAAAATATCCTTCAAGCTACTAAAAATCAAAAAAGATACAGAAGACCACTACATAATGATAAAAGACTCAATCCATCAACAAGAAATGTCTATCCTAAACATATATGCACCCAACATAGGTGTGCCAACTTTCATAAAGCAACTTCTAGGAAAAATAAAAAAAGATATTGACTCTAATACCATCATAACTGGGGATTTTAATACCCCACTCACAACCCTAGACAGATCATCAGGACAAAAAATCAGCAAGGAGATCCGGAACCTCAATGTGACTTTGGACCAAATGGACTTAATTGATACCTACAGAACACTCCATCCACAGAATATACATTCTACTCATGACCACATGGAATGTATTCTAAGATCGACCACGTAATTGGCCATAAATCAAGCATAAGTAAATTTAAAAGGACCAAAATTCAATCATGCACCTTCTAGGACCACAGTGGAATAAAAATAAACATTGACACCAACAAAGTCCCCCCAAAACCCACAAAGACATGGACACTAAACAGCATGATGCTAAACAACTCCTGGGTCAATGATGAAATCAAAACAGAGATCAAAAGATACCTGGAAACAAATGAAAATGAAGAAACAACTTACCAAAACCTTTGGGACGCCTTGAAAGCTGTAGTAAGAGGGGAATTTATATCCCTACAAACACACATGAAGAAAATGGAAGGAACAGAAATTAACAACCTAACAAGCCACCTAAAGAAGCTGGAAAAGCAAGACCACAAAAGCCCTAATTTCAGCAGAAGAATCCAGATCACCAAAATAAAAGCCCAAATCCAGGACACAGAAGACAAAAAGATAATACAAAAAAAATCAATGAAACAAAAATCTGGTTCTTCGAAAGGAAAAACAAGATTGATGGTCCCCTAGCTAGACTGACCAAGAAAAAATGAGAAAAAAAATCAAATAAGCACAATCAGAAACACAAAAGATGAAGTCACATCTGACCCTGAAGAAATACAAAACATTATTAGAGACTACTATGTACACATGTATGGAAACAAACGTGAAAAACCTTAAGGAAATGGAGGACTTTCTGACATCACACAACCTACCTAGATTGGAGCAAGAAGAAATTGAGACCCTAAATAGACCAATAACAATCAAGGAAATCGACTACATAATAAGAAAACTTCCTACAAAAAAAAGCCCTGGTCCAGATGGCTTTCCAGCAGAATTCTACAAGACATTTAAGGAGGAGCTGACACCAATCCTACTGAAGGTATTCCAGGTGATTGAAAAAGATGGAACTCTCCCCAAATCATTTTACGAAGCCAACATCACATTGATACCCAAGCCAGGTAAAGATCCAACAAAGAAAGAGAACTACAGGCCAATATCTTTGATGAACATAGATGCTAAAATTCTCAACAAGATCCTAGCAAACCGAATTCAGCAATACATCTCAAAAATCATCCATCTTGACCAAGTAGGCTTCATCCCTGGGATGCAAGACTGGTTCAATATTTGTAAAACCATAAATGTAATTAAATACATCAACAGATGTCAAAACAAAAACCACATGATTATATCATTAGATGCAGAAAAAGCTTTTGATAAAATCCAGCACCCTTTCTTGATAAAAACCCTTGAACATCTAGGCATACAGCGAATATACCTCAAAATAGTAAAAGCCATCTACGAGAAATCCACAGCCAGCATACTCCTAAATGGACAAAAATTGGAACCATTTCCCCTGAAAACTGGAACAAGACAAGGATGCTCACTCTCACGCCTCCTGTTCAACATAGTATTGGAAGTCCTGGTTTGAGCAATCAGAGAAGAGGAGGCAATCAGGGGTATCCAAATAGGAAAAGAGGAAGTCAAGTTATCTCCCTTTGCAGACGATATGATTGTGTACCTTGAAAACCCAAGAGAATCTGTCAAAAACCTCCTTACACTGATAAAGGCCTTTGGCAAAGTCTCAGGATACAAAATAAATGTACAAAAGACAATCACATTTCTCTACACCAATAATAAACAAACAGAAACCCAAATAAAAAACACAATTCCATTCACAATAGCCACAAAAAAAATGAAATACCTTGGCATCTTCCTAACCAGAGATGTGAAAGACCTTTACAATGAAAATTACAAAACACTGCTCAAAGAAATCAAAGATGACACAAACAAGTGGAAATATATCCCATGCTCATAGATTAGAAGAATCAACATTGGGAAGATGTCCATCTTACCTAAGGCAATCTACAAATTCAATGCAATACCCATCAAATTACCAACAACATTCTTCTCAGATCTAGAAAAGACAACACAGGAATTCATATGGAAACACAAACGTCCAAGAATAGCCAGACCAATCCTCAGCAAAAAACCCCCAAAAAACAAAACAGGTGGTATCACATTACCAGACTTCAAACTTTACTATAAAGCTACAATCATCAAAACAGCTTGGTATTGGTATAGGAACAGACATATAGATCAAAGGAATAGAATTGAGATTCCTGAAGCAAAACCTCAATATCTCAACCAACTCATCTTCGACAAGGCCTCCACCACCTACCACTGGGGAGAGGAGAACCTATTCAGTAAATGGTGCTGGGAAAACTGGCTGACCACATGCAGAAGATTGAAACAGGACCCCTATCTGTCCCCATGCACAAAGGTTAACTCCAAATGGATCAGAGACCTAAATGTAAAACCTCAAACCATAAGAACCATAGAAAATGAAGGAAATGCCCTCATGGAAATCGGAACTGGCATCCAATTCCTGAACAAAACCCAAAACCCACAGGTCATAAGAGAGAAGATAGACAAGTGGGACCTTATTAAACTGACAAGCTTCTGCAAGGCCAAAGAAACCATCAAGGGAGCAGGGAGACAGCCTACAGACTGGGAAAACATATTCACCAACATCAGGTCTGACAAAGGCTTAACATCCTGGATCTACAAGGAACTAAAACGTGCTGAAAAGAAAAAAACAAACAACCCCATTATCAAATGGACAAAAGATATGAACAGACACTTCACAAAAGAGGACATCCGAGCAGCCAACAAACACATGAAGAAATGTTCAACCTCACTGATCATCAGGGAGATGCAAATCAAAACCACACTGAGATACCACCTAACTCCAGTCAGAATGGCAATTATCAACAACTCAAAAAATAACAGCTGCTGGAGAGGGTGTGGCGAAAAGGGAACACTTCTACACTGTTGGTGGGAGTGTAAACTAGTGCAACCTCTGTGGAAAGCAGTGTGGCGATTCCTAAAAGCTCTAAATATCAACCTCCCATATGACCCCGCAATTCCCCTACTGGGAATATACCCTGAAGAAGTCAAATCACTCTATAAAAAAGATACCTGCACACATATGTTTATCGCAGCATTGTTCAGAATAGCAAGAACCTGGAAGCAACCATGCTGCCCAGCAAAAGAGGACTGGATTAAAAAATGTGGTACATATACATGATGGAATACTATGCAGCCATAAAAAAAGAACAAAATTATGAATTTTGCAGCAACCTGGATGGAACTTGAGTCTATAATACTGAGTGACCTCTCACAGAAACAAAGTTCCGAGTATCACATGTTCTCACTCATATAATGGACCTTGAACATCCAATGTAATACTATAAGAAAATGACTGATGGTACTGAGAAACTATTGGGGGGGAGGGGGATGGTATTAACAGTCGCAAATATCTGTCTGGGAATGGGGAAACACCTCTTATCAACAGGGTGCCTGAATGAAATGTAATTGTACACCTAACCCTTAACTGTACCCCACAAAACCATAATAAAAAATATTGATTTAATAAAAAAAGAGCAAAAGGCAAGATACAAAGCAGTCTGTAGAAATGATCCAATTTTTGTAAGTAAATACATAGTTATTTACATGTGCAAATTTGCATAGAAAATAGTCTCGAAGGAAATACACCATTAATAACAACGGTTATCTCTGGGTATCATTACTACCTGAGTGATAAACTAAAAATGTTTTCCCCATTTTTTCTTTTCAAGTTAATTATATCTCCTGTTTCTCTACAATGAGGACTGTCTATGAAATTTTATTTTATTTTTTTTGAGTCAAGTTCTCACTCTTTTGCTTAGGCTGGAGTGCAGTGGCACTATTATAGCTCACTGTAGCCTTGAGCTGCTGGACTCAGGAGATCCTTTCACCTCAGCCTCCTAAGTGGCTGGGACTGCAGGCATACCACCATGCCTGGCTAATTTTTTAAATTTTTGTAGAGATGAGGTGTCACTTGGTTGCCCAGGCTGGACTTGAACCCCTGGGCTCAATGATTCCCCTGCCTTGACCTCCCAAAGTGCTGGGTTTACAGGCATGAGCCACCACATCCAGCTATTCATGAAACTTTAAAAAAGATAAAATTCTTTCGTACAACCCCATTGTTCATTATAGGAAAGTTGTGCACATCGCTATTGTATCTCAGCATGCTCTTAATAAAAACAAACACACCTCTCAGGTGCCACTGCCAGGAATGGTTGAGTGAGTTGCTGGGCAACTGCTTTATTTTCATTTTGTAGGCATTTAGGATTACATCATTGTCTTTGCATTAGCTGAAAAAGATATTACAGTCAAAGCCGTAGTCCATTCCTGTGAATGTGAATCGCACTTTGTGGCTTATATTTTGTGTACTTAACTTTTTCTTAACTTCATCTGATTTTTTTCTGACTTTAGTTTATCTTCTTTTCTCACCTTAGTTTTTCTTATATCCCACCTTAAGTTTTTCACTCACTTAAAAAAAATCCTCTTTACTTTCTTTATTCATTTCACGTTGAAATTCTTTATGAATAAAGTGGGATGTAAAAAAATAAATTCAACAACTTGTTAAATGACAAATTAGGATAGAATTATATACATAATAAAATAATAGCTAACATTTTTGAGTATGTACCCTCTGCTGCGCCCTGGGTTAAGCAATTTATATAGACATTTTCTCAAGAATCCTTAAAACCATCCCATATGATTGGTCCTATTATTGCTTGTAGTTTTCAGATAAGGGAACCAATCTTGTTTTTCATTTCGGTGTCAATTTTTTTCTTTATTACATGATCAGTTATTTATTTGAAAGAGTATGAACACTTTTCCTTTACTCTTCAGAAATTTCTGATTTGCCATATCCTAGGAAACAGATATTTAAAAAAGCTGTCAGTAGTTATGTATTGACACCAGAGGTGTAAGCAGTTGCTCCTGGGTCCTCAGAGGTTAAGTAACTTGCCCAAGATCAGTCAGTAAGAAGAAGCACTGAAGAACTGTCAACTACTTAAAAGAAAAGTATGTGACATAAGAAAAGGACTGATTAGCCAGGTGTGGTGGCTCATGTCTGTAGTCCCAGCTACTTTCAAGGCTAAGGCAGGAGAATTGCTTGAGCCCAGGAGTTTGAGGCTGCAGTGAGCTATGATCTCACTGTTGCACTCCATCCAGTCTGGACAACAGAGTAAGACTCTCTCTCTAAAAAAATAAAATAAAAGACTGAAATTAACATTAATTTAACATTAAACTGTTAAGGAGTGACCACTAACTTGGGGATTTATGAGTGTGATTTTCCTGTTTTCCAACATTTTTACAAGTATGTTTAATTAGAAGGAAGAACGTTTAAATGTGAACATATTAGCTTGACGAATCATCTTAAAACAAGACCATCTTAATTATTTCCCACTGACAATGTTGGATCAATAAATGCTGATCTGTTCAATTAACTTGCAGTTGTGTGTCCTTCTCTTCCTTGTCCAGCTGCCACCCCCAGGCATTTCCTCTGAATATTCCAGCAATCCACAACTGTATCATATTATAGCAATTTCACATCTGCGATGGCTTCTTCCAGTTGGTTCTTAGCTTAATGATCAGTTTAAACCAGATGAGGGATGAAGTTTTCCTGCTTATATTTGCAAGAACAGGCATTGTCAATGGGGTGATGACGGAGGGAAGATGGTGACCCCCACAGCACAAGAGGGCAGGACTATTCTGTGAGCATGCCAGGAAGCCATACCAACAAAAACTGTAGCTGTGCAGTCAGATATTGGTGCATGAATAACAACCAGCTTAACTGCCACCACAGGCACTCTTTAGGTATTTTGAAAAGCCAACATTCTTTTCAATTTTGAAAATAGAAGTGCCGGGGTCATATGGGAGCTTGATACCTAACCCTTAACTGTACCCCACAATATCATAATAAAAAAAAAGAAAATAGAAGTTCCTTGATTTTTCTGAGAGAGAGAGAGGGGGAGAGAGAGAGAGAGAGAGAGAGAGAGAGAGAGAGAGAGAGAGAGAGAGAGGAAGGATAAGGCATAAGGCATTATGGTGTAATGGAAAATATACCGAACCAAGGCCAAATACCACCATAACTGCTACTTATAAAATCTTGATCAAAAGCTTTATAATTTTTGAGCCTCAGTTTCCTCATCTGTAAAATGGAGATAATGGTATAATTTTCTCATCTGCTTCACAGAGACACTTTGAGAATCAAATGAGATAATCTATGTTGTAGCTTTCTGCAATCTTTAAAAACCAATACCAATAAAAGGCATTCTTATTTCCCACAGAAATTATTCCCAGATCATTGCATACCAGAGGTAAATTTTTCCTAAAATTGTTTACAGTTAAAAAAAAAAAAAGGCTGCATGCGGTGCTTCCCTACTGTTATCCTGTTATCCCAGCACTTTGGGAGACTGAGGCAGGAAGATTGCTTGAACTCAAAAATTTGAGTCTGGCCTTGGCAACATAGTGAGATCCTATCTCTATAAAACATAAAACATAAAAAAACATAAAAAAGACTTAGGCAAGTGCCACGGTGCAAGCCTTTAGTTTCAGCTACTCTGGAGGCTGAGGCAGGAGGATCGCTTGAGCCCAGGAGTTTGAGGTTACAGTGAGCTATGATCACACCACTGTACTCTAGCTGGGGGACAGAGTGAGATCTTATCTCAAACAACAACAACAACAACAACAACAACAACAAACAACAAACAAAAGCAAAGCCCAAACAGTAAAGCAAACATCAGACATTTGAATTTTATCCTCAAAAGTTGGCAATATTACATCTTTTCATCCAGGGGAATAGAGAGAGAAGTAAGAGGAATTCGCAGGTCAACTACTGTAACATTTATCAAGATTTATCCATGTCCTGAGTTTAAATCATTTGCCTTTCCATTTCTGCTTCCACTTGTTCAATTATTATGTGATTATTTCTTAATTTTGAAAGAGTACAAAAAATTCTCCTTTTTTTCTTCAGAGGCTTCTGATTTGCCATGTCCTAGGAAATGGAAATAAGAAAAAGTTGTTAATGAATGTGCAGTGGCATCCAGATGCTTCTGGGTCTCATAGATTCTGAGAAGAAATAGTCCAACCCATTTCTGGGATGGAAATGCTTCGTTGCCTTTTGCTCCCACTGACACCCAAGACTGCAGAGCAGAAAAGGTAAAGGGCTAGGAGAGGCAGCAACAGTGATGGATGAGACTGCCTGCAAAGAATCCTTGGCCACAGTAGAGAGACTTCTGGAAGCCAAAATAGCTGGGAAATTTTGCTAGAAGTCAAAATAGCCAGAAAGAGGAGGTGGAAAGAATAAGGAATGAGGCTCCAGCAACTCATCTTGTAAGGTCACAAGTACTCGTTTTGGTTGTGCATATTTATCCAAATTCAGTGTATAGCCCTGCTTTAGTCTGGCGGTCTGTTATGCCACACTTTTGTTGTACATACTTTTGTTGTGAGGCTAAATAAATATTTAAGAAATAATGGTTGTTCACATAATAGAGTTTGGAGGCCAAGTTGGCCTTTTATATCATATATATATATATTATATATATTCATCATGTTGCACAGACTTTATTGAAAAAATTTCACAATAGCAATGCAAAAGAAACTTTTGTAAGCCCACAATACACAGAATTAGTGGGTTACAGAGTTACTGTAATAATGTTTGACTAACTGTGTTTTTTTAAATGATGGCTTAAAATGTGCCCCCAAAGCAATCTAAACAGTTTGGGCATATTGTAAACCATTTTGTGAAGCAATATGCTATAAAAACATTTTTTTTCCTTAAAGACAAAGGCTGCTGGAAAATTAAATCTTTAAGGCTCCTCTTAAATATCTTCATTTCCTTTCTTAAAAAGTTAATACTGAGGAAGGAAATATATAATCAAGTAAAAAAAATAAGCCTATTTACTAAAAGCATGCCATATTTACCTCCATTATAGTCAGAGACATCTTATGCTGGTTACCTCCTAATTACTTAGACCATTGGTGTATACTCTAATCCTGGGATGTTCTAATAATTTTGATGCTGTCAATGGTATATGGAGAGGGTCCATATTCAGCATACAAGTTTGGGACATGAGTCTGGTTCGGTTCAAACACATAGTTTTTTTCATATGTTTTCTATTGGTGAGTAATCCTTCATATTATGCCAATATCATGAGATAATTTTTCATGGAATTGCATGCAAACAACTCAAATTGATATAGTTAGTTGCACCCTATGTATAGTGATATGAAGCAACTAAATGGCAATATAGTAGCATACTTACTTCAGGAAAATGGTGAATGGGGTCACAAAAGAAGTATCATGATATCTTTTTTTTTTAGTTGGAGTCTCACTCTGTCACCCAGACTGGAGTAGAGTGGCCGCTCCCGATCACCGCAACCTCGACCTGCTGGGCTCTGGCGATCCTTCTGCCTCAGCCTTCCAAGTAGCTGGAACTACAGGCATGCGCTACCACGCCCGGCTGATTTTTTGATTTATTGTAGAGATGAGGTCTCGCTGCCCAGGTGAGTCTCGAACCCACGGGCTCAGGCAATCCACTCACCTCAGCCTCCCAAAGGCATGGTATTACAGGCTGAGCCACCGAGCTCATAAGCACATAATGAAGAGCTCAAAGAAGCATCTTGATTTTTTTTTTCCATTGCCACAAAGGATGATCGTTGGGTTAGAAAGAACAGAATTGCCCATGAAAAAGGGCTTTCAACAGTAAGACAGATAGCTGCAGCATCACACAGTTTCCATTTGCATTGCATGGTGAATTTTGAAGGGGGGGTAAAGTCTTCCATTAACATCAAATATACTCTAGAAATAACCACTAAGAATTAGCAATATGTTTCATAAAATGAGAAGTAAATATCCTAGACAGAACAAATGTAACAAAGTCCAGAGTGGGACATACCAGTAAAGAACAATTAGTCAAACTGCTTAAAGATTATTTAAAGTAACTGGTGCTTGACATACCAAGGAACAAAGAAAAAGATAGTCAACTGATTAAAGAATATTATCAATTCATTACTGAGAAAAATGCAGAGAGTAGGATTGGAATATTCCAAAAATAATGAATGGGGGCAAGGAGCTAAAGAGAAGATGCATTAAAAATTCAGGTATCTTATGACCCAGTGATTCCATATCTAAGTATTATCTAAGAGAAATGAAAACATATGTCCATGAAAACTTTATTGCAAATATTTATTTCAGCTTTATTGGCAATATCCTCAAGTTAAACTGGGAAGGAACACATAGGAACTTTCTGGGGAATGGAGATTCTCGATTAGAGTTAGTGATTGCCTGGTTGTACACATTTATCAAAACCCATTAAACTTTGTACTAAAAATCTATACATTTTATTATAAGTTATACTTTAGTAAAGTCAGTTTTAAAAAGAGAGATGGTAGAGATTATTGAGGGGGAGGATACCTTCAAAGTGTGGCATAAAACCAGCAAGATAGCAAGTAGATAGAACATCTCCAGAACAGAGGAAGCTCTGTGTCTTTGGGTCAAAAACCCAACTTCTTTACAGTTTGTGTGTATAATTACATAAAAGAAGACCAATAGCAATAAAAAAGTCTCAAACGACAACAATTCAAGATAACCATCCTTATTTATTTATTTAAAAACAAAATCCTGCTGGGCTCGGTGGCTCAGCCTGTAATCCCAGTGCTTTGGGAGGCCGAGGTGAGTGGATTACCTGAGCTCGCGGGTTCGAGACCCGCCTGGGCAACTTGGCGAGACCTTATCTCAACAATAAATTAAAAAAAATTAGCCGGGAGTGGTAGCGTGTGCCTGTAGTGCCATCTACTTTGAAGGCTGAGGCGGAAGGATCACCGGAGCCCAGCAGGTCGAGGCTGCGGTGGCCGGAGTGGCCACTGCACTCCAGTCTGAGTGACAGAGTGAGACTCCAACTCAAAAAAAAAAAAAAATCATAAAATGTTAGAAGTGTAGAATAAATGATTGTTTTTTGTCTGAAACACTTAAGAGAAATTTGCTGTCCTGAAGTTACACTACCCCCAAATATTTTAAGAGATGTGATAGACTGAATAATGGCCCCTAAATTATAAGATCTTAATCTCTGGAAATGCAAATGCTATGGAAAAAAAGGTCTTTGCATGTGTGATTAAGGATTCTAAGATAGAGATATTATCCTGGACTCTCTAGGTGAGATCCAAATGCCTTCACAAATGTCTTCATAGAAGAGAGGGAGGTTAAGCATAGTGGTGTGCACTTGTAATCTTAGTACTTTGGGAAGCTCAGGTGCGAGGATCGCTTGGGACCAGAAATTCAAAGCTGCAGTTAGCTATGATTGTGCCACTGTAGCCTAGGAGACAAAGTGAGACTTTGCCTGAGAGAGAGAGAGAGAGAGAGAGAGAGAGAGAGAGAGAGAGAGAGAGAGAGAGAGAAGAGGAGGAAGCAATGTGACCATGGAGGCAGAAATTGTAGTCATGGAAAGGAAGGGGAAGAGGAAGAGGATGAGGAGAGCTATACTTTATTTTTGATTACTTAAATAAATTTCTACTTATAGTCCTATCATGTCCGGCAGATGAAATTTTAGTTCCTGTGAATTCTACTTCAATTTACTTTGGGTTGGGTTGCAGTTTGAGAGGGCTTAGGTATCAGTGAGACTGTGCTAAGGTATTAGTGAGATGCCCATCTGTTCCTTGGTCACTGGATCATACAGGCCAGAGCTGAAAACCTTTGTTTCTATCCAGATAGCCTTTCCTGACCGGAAGACCTCTGCTTAAGTGCTATGTTGGGAAGCACACAGTTCTCTCTGCTGTTTCTGGGCCCCACTTTGGAGGTTAGCTCCATGCAGATCTCCTTCAGTCTTTTGCTCTTCTCTCCAATCCAGGGGAACATCATTCTGGCACTGGGTGGTGGCAGCATAGGGAAACCCCACACTCTTCTTCTTCCGTTCCCAAGCATTTAACTTATGCCCTCATCTTTTGCATTCTCTCTGAATACTTGAAACTTTGGACCTCAAAAGCCAGAATAAATCACACAGTATTTATCCTTTCTGTCATCACTAGCTTCATAAAATTCCTGGGTCAACAATGCTCCAGGGATGATTATAGATGGGTACCTGGACCTGACAGACCTTGTTGAAGTGCTGGAGTTAAAATTCTGATGTTCAGAGTGAGAACATCCCATGGAATGACTCCCTTCGAGAATTCTATTTTTTTCTGTCTCAGGACATGAGTAAATACATTCAGTTTTAGTTATAATTATTAACCCACCCAGTCACTCACCTTCTGTTTAAATATCTATCTGTTAAATCTGCTAAATTGCTGTTATAAATATATCACAAACATTTGTGAAATTTTGAACATGGACAATATGTTAGATGATATTATAGAAGTTTTGTTAATTTTGTTAGCTGTGACATACAAAGGTTTGTAGGAGAATTTCCTTAATTTTGTCTTTTTTTCATTTTGAGTAAGAGATAGGGTCTTGCTATGTTGCTCAGGTTGGTCTCGAGCTCCTGGCCTCAAGCAATCCTCCTGCCTCAGCCTCTCAAAGTGCTGAGATTGCAGGTACAAGCCACCACGCCTGCCTGAATTATCTTACTTTTAAAAGATATGTGCTCAGGAATTGATTGCCTATTATAATTTCCTAAGGTTATAATTTTCTAAGGTTCTTATAGCTTGAGGTTTTACATTTAGCTCTTTGATCCATTTAGAGTTGATTTTTGTGTATGGTGATAGGTAGGGGTCCTGTTTCAAACTTCTGCATGTGGGCAGTCAGTTTTTCCAGCACCATTTACTGAATAAGTTCTGCTCTTCCCAGTGGTTGTTGGTGGAGGCTTTGTTGAAGATGAGTTGGTTGAGAAATTGAGATTTTGCTTCGAGAATCTCTATCCTTTTCCAATAGTTTATATGCTTGTTCTTGTACCAATACCAGTCTATTTTGATTATTGTAGCTTAGAGATAAGATAGACAACTAGGATCTCATCAAACTTAGAAGCTTTTTATTGCCTCAAGAAAGCAGGGAGACAGCCCACAGACTGGGAAAAAATAGTTGCTGACTGTATATCTGACAAAGGTCTAACATCCAGGATCTACAAGGAACTCACACACACACACAAACAAACAAACAGCTCTATTAAAAAGTGGGCAAAAGATATGAATAGACACTTCTCAAAAGATGACATACAAGCACCCAACAGATACATGAAAAAATGCTCAGCCTCACTAATCATCAAAGAAATGCCAATTAAAACTACACTGAGATACCACCTAACTCTAGTCATGATGGTCATCATAAATAATTCAAAAAATAGCAGATGCTGGTGAGGATACAGGGAAAAAGAAACACTTCTATACTCTTGGTGGGCGTGTAAACTAGTTCAACCTCTGTGGAAAACAGTGAGACGATTCCTAAAAGATCTAAAAATCAACCTTCCGTATGACCCTGAAATTCCCCTTCTGGGAATATACTCGGAAGACCTCAAATCATTCTATAAAAAGGATATGTACACACACATGTTTATTGCAACTTCATTCACAATAGCAAAAACATGGAACCAACCATGCTGCCCATTGAAAGTGGACCGGATAAAGAAAATGCAGTACATATACATGAAGGAATATTATGCAGCCATTAAGAAGGATAAAATTATGAATTTTGGAACAACCTGGCTGAATTTAGAGTTTATAATACTCAGTGATCTATCACAGAAACAAAGAAATGAGTTCCACATGGTCTCACTCATAAACAGACCCTGAATATTTATTATATTGCTATAAGAGAGGGATTGGCAGTACTGGGAAACTGTCAAGGGAGGTGGGGGCACACAACATCAATAAGGGTATCTGATCTCAAACCAGGTGATGTGGGAACCAAAGGGAAGGAAGCCCAAACTTTACCTGCATGATGACCACTTTTATGCCTAATACTGAATTGTACCCCACATCTTTAAAATAAAATAAAAATAAAAGATGTGTGCTAAAGTGCCTAGTGGTGACATGGCATGAAGTCTGCAACTTATTTTCAAATGGTTCAGCAAAAATGTGGTGTGTGTGTGTGTGTGTGTGTGTGTGTGTGTGTGTGTGTGTGTGTGTGCGCGTGTGTGTGTTGTGTGGTGTGTGTGTGTATTTGTGTATCTCTTGCCCCCTCTTTTCTATCTTTTTCTACCTCAAATCATAGAGCAGATACCTAGTGGGGGGTGGGGGGGGGAGAGACAGAGAGAGAGAGAGAGAGAGAGAGTGAGAGATAGGTAAAGCACATAAAAATGTGAACAATAGTTAAGTCTAAAAAACAGGGTTATTAATGTTCACCTAACAGTGTTTCAACTTCTCTGAAAATTAAAAAAAAATTTATTAGGAAAGCTACAACATGAGACTGATGTGGCTAGAATTCTGATTTTGCCACTTACTGCTGTGTGTCCTTGGGAAAATTATTTAATCTCTCAAAGTCTTACTTTTTTTTCTGTAGAAGAGGAAGAGGAAGAGGAAAAGGAAGAAGGAGAAGGAGAAGGAGAAGGAGAAGAAGAAGAAGAAGAAGAAGAAGAAGAAGAAGAAGAAGAAGAAGAAGAAGAAGAAGAAGAAGAAGAAGAAGAAGAAGAAGAAGAAGAAATAGTAATGGAGGAGGAGGAGGAGGAGGAAGAAGAAGAAGAAAATGGTGATCAAAGTTTGCTGGTGTACTTGTGAGGTAAAGCAGGCCCATGCATGTAAAGCACTTAGCATATGTTAGAAAATGCTTAATATTCATTGTATCAGTCATTTCATGGTCATTATCATTATTCTTGTGCTCTCAGGCCCCTTGTGGGTCACAAGATTTTAGGGAATGACCTGGGTTTCTCTGGAGACTTAGAGCTCTAAAATAGAAACTTCCAGAGTCTAGATTTTGGGAATTTTTTTTGAAAGTTTTCATTGTTAGAGGTAGGCTAACTACTCTTCAACTTTATTTGAAATTGAAACAGCTATGAGTCTCTTACACACTTTCCAGATTAATGGAGATACTGGTTTTGTAAGAGGCTGACAAAAGAAAAGTTCTGGAATTCTTCCATGACTGTTTTCTCTTGGGACACATGCTAGGATTCTTTCCTTGAAGAGATCCCAGGTTATAAGGAGCCAATGCTATGGATTCTGTGCCTTCCTATAACAAAATATATTTTTTCAGTTGAGAGTCTGACATACCTAACAAGCAGAAGAAATGTTTTTTCCTTCCTGTTATTGACTACCTAGTCTGGATATTATTAATTCATTCAATAATTATTTATCCAGATAGTATTTATTGTGCATCTACTATATGAAGACACCTCTAGATGTTACTTTCCTAAATCTTGCTTTGTCTTCTCCAGCCTTTTTCTTCCTCAGCAGGCAGAATAGATCCTGGAGAGAAATGGAATTCCAAGTGTGATTTAATTCTTCAGAAGTACTGGAATACATTTCAGATACCCCCCAAGTGAGTAGGCGCTCAGTTCTATGTTCACTAACACAAGCACCTAAAGCAGGTTGTCCTGATCTGGTGAGTAGGCTCCAGAAACCCAGAAGCAATCTTTTGAAGTTATAGTAAACATTTTGCTAGGAAAATTTTCATCTCATTTCTTTTGAGTATTGGGTTTTACTTTGTATACTGCGTTGGAACCTTACACACAGAGAAAGCAAGTGTTGTAATGTGGTGTTCTTGAGTTAGCTCTCTTATCTATAAGATACACTGGTGCTTTTCTCAGACCTGGGTCATGTAATTCATTGTTTTTGATTTTCAAATAATGTTGAGAAATTAGAGAATTGCCTGACTTACAGAGGGTATCTGATGTTTTTAGTTGCAATTTATTTTTAAGCAAATATTTTAACACTTCTTACCTTAAAGATTCCAATTATTAAGTATGAACTTATACTGAAAACGTAAATACAGTGAGTTTTCCACTGAGAAGATACCAGAATATTTTAAACTAATTTTCCTTTATGAAAAGTGTACCTTAGAGACAAAAAGTAAATAAATGTATAAAAAGAATATTTCTTGATATTTGGATGGTGTCGTTAAATATATCTTAGAATTTAAAAAGTCTGGGGCAACCCTCTTGGGTCCCCTCTCACTGGGGAAGCTTTTCTGTCCTCTCAATAAATTCTGATTTCTTAAAAAAAAAAAAAGTCTGTATACCAACAATATTTTGAATTTGAAATGTGACAAACTGCTGGGCTCGGTGGCTCAGCCTGTAATCCCGCGCCTTTGGGAGGCTGAGGTGAGTGGATTGCCTGAGCCCGTGGGTTCGAGACCCACCTGGGCAACTTGGTGAGACCTCACCTCTACAGAAATCGAAAAAATCATCCAGGCGTGGTAGCACGCGCCTGTAGTTCCAGCTACTCGGAAGGCTGAGGCGGAAGTATCACCAGAGCCCAGCAGGTGGAGGCTGCGATGGCCGGGAGTGGCCACTGCACTCCAGTCTGGGTGACAGAGTGAGACTCCAACTCAAACAAACAAAAAAAAGAAATGTGACAAATTAAAATAATTCTTTTTTTCTTTCCTTTTTCCTACATCAATGGCCAATAATTCTAATTAGCAAGGTACTTAGCAGCTAATACACATTCAGTAAGTACATACGAATATAGTAAAGACCAACCTAAGATGAAAGTTAAAGAAAGACTTATTAACCAATTGCCTAAGGATTCAGTTGCTATTTTGGTGTAATTTTTGTCCTACATAGGTAATGGAATGTCCCATAATTCACTGAAAAATGAGGGGAATATATCCTGAAAAAGAAGGAGAAAGAAGGCCAAAAAAGGGGGGGGGCATAGAAAAGCAAGGAGTATTTCAAGCTTATAGTTTTGAGTATTTCTGTTGTGTGTTTCTTAGTCTGATAAGGTGTAAGGCTGGATTGTGTGGTTATGATGGTTTAAAAATATATCTATGATTCTTTGAGAGATGGGGTCCACATCCCCTTCCCCACGAATCTGGGCTTACTTTCGTGACTTGTTGTAATTAATAGAATGCAACAAAAGTGATGTTTGACTTCAGGGCTAGGCCAGACAAGGCCATGTGGCTTCCAAGTTTATCTCTTGGGACTCTCTGGGAGAAACCAGTTACCACATAAGAAGTCCGACTACCGTACGAGCACCATGATGGAGAGAGTGCAAGTATGCAGGTGAGCTCTCAGGCAATGATTGCAGCAACTACCAGCTGCATGACGTCTGCAGCCTCAGTAGACATCTGAATGCATCCACACTGAATGAGAGCTACTTAGCAGAGCCTTTCCCAGATTTCCAACCCTCAAAGTTGGAAGCAAAATAAAATGTTGTAGTTAGTACTACTGAATTGTGGGATAATTTTTATGCAGCAAGAATGACTGGAACTATTGTGTGGCCTCATACATTTTACGGAAAAGTAAAAGCAAAGATTTAAAGTGTCATCATCCTGCTATGAGAATCCCCGAGCAGGCAGTCCTTTGCCAGAATCCAGTCTTCCATGTCACATATCACTCCCCCTCCCATCCTCTCCGTTGGCAAAGCTCTACAGCCCCGCACAGCCCCAAATCTTACCAGCCAGCGTGATTCAGGTTTTTCCTAGACTTACTCATGATTCCAGTAGTCTCTAGCACCGTAAAATCTACTGTGTAAGGAATTATTGTCCAAAATGAGCAGAAGAAAAGAATCTGTGTTTTGCTCAAAGCCATTGATTGGATTTTGAATTATTTTGCTTCTCCTTGACATTCCCAGAACAAGATGCTTGTTTTTTCCAAGATTCTTTTCTGCTGAGAAACAGACTACAAATCATGGCACAACAACTTTTGTTGGGAACTGGCCATGTGAGCTCAAAGTTTCTTTTCCCTTTTCTCTTTCTGATCTTACTCAGACTCACCTTCCCTCATTTACCATGGGAGCATGAGTAGCATGTAGGGAGTAAGAATTTTTTCTTAAAAGATGTATAGACTATTTACATCTTGTTTTCATTACAGTGACTTATACTGCTCTGCTTCAAATTTAAAGAAAACGAATGCATGATTTAGGGAAAATTTCATGGACCAATAATGGAGAACTTTCACAATTTAACAGCTATTTGAGGAGAAGCAGTCCTCTCTTCCTTCCCTCCTTCTCTCCCTCCCTTCCTATTTCTCTCTTGAAAGAGAAGTTTATCATCTCTAATAATTTTCTTCTTGTTCCCCAGAAATAAAAGTAGTTTTATTTTTTCTTATTTATTTATTGATTCAACAAACATTCATTGAGCACCTACCGTGTGCTTCCCACTGTTCTAGCTATGGGAATATTTGAGTAAACAACACAAAGTCCCTGGCCTAATGAAGTCTGCATAATTTAGTTGGTGTTAACTGCTATGAAAAAGAATAAAGTGAAAAGAATAGGAGTCGAGAGGAAACATAAACTGTTCCTAATTTTATTTAAGCCTGTTACCATTTTTCAGTAATGTTTAAGCAAAGACCTGAAGGAAATTGTGCCAGACAGAATAATATTCTGTTCCAAAGATTTTCATGCCTTAATCCTCAAAAACCTGTGCATATATTACCTTACATGCAAAAGGGTCTTTCCAGATGCTATTCAGTTAATGATCTTGAGATAAGGAAGATTATTCTGGATTATCCCAAGAAGACGGGTCCAATGCAATCACAAGGGTCCTTATTAAAGGGAGACAGAAGACTCAGAGTCAGAGTCAGAGAAGGAGGCGTACATTGAAAGCAGAGTCAGAGAGACTGGAAGATGCTATGTTGCTGAATTAACAATGGAGGAAGGGGCCATGAACCAAAGAACGTAGATAGCCTCTAAGCTGAAAAAGGCACAGAAGCAGATTCTGCCTTAGAGCCTCCAGGAGGAACACAGTCCTACTGGCACCTTGATTATAGGACTTCTGTCCTTTGGAACTATTAAGTTCATAAATTTGTGTTGTTCTAAGCCATCAAGCTTGTGGTAATTTGTTACAGCAGCAATAGGAAATAAATATGGAAACACAGAAGCAAGGTATCTAGGTGACCAGAGGAAGAAAAAACTCAGAGGAAAATACAGCAAGAGCTAAGAGTTTGTTTGAGATGGGAGCATGTACAAGGGGATACCTAAAAAACCCCGGAATTAACTTATTAAAAATTGTGTATTTATTACTACATATTTAAACTCCAGGCATCTTCAAAGTACTCTCCGTTTGATGTAATACACCCATAGAGATAGTTTTTTCACTGCTCAAAACAGTTTTGGAACTCACCCATTCTGATGTCTTTCAGTGTTTCTGCCTTTTTTGTTTCACCTCTTTCACATTGGAAAAATGTTCCCCTTTGAGAACTTTTTCCATCCGGAGAAACAAAAAAATGTCACTCAGGATGACATTGAGTGACTAGGGAAGGTGGGGCACAGGGGTCATGACATTTTTGGTCATGCCATTTTTGACCAGAAAACAGATTTTAGTATGTATGAAAATTTAACGTATTATAAAGTGGTATTACACACTGGAGGGGATGTAGTGAATGATCCAAAAAAATATTGTTGGTACCACTGGCTTCCATTGGGGAGAAAAAATATCAAGAAAAATAAAGTTCAGGCCAGGCACAGTGGTTCACATCTGTAATCCCAGCACTTTAGGAGACCTAGGCAAGAGGATTGCTTGAGTCCAGGATTTTAAGACCACCCCGGAAAACATATTGAGACCTCGTCTCCACAAAAAAAAAAAAAAAAAAAAAAAATTAGCTGGGTGTGGTGAATTAAAAAGTGAGACCATTAAAAACTGGAAGTAATTACAACAGGTTATTTAACTGATCTTGGTGAAAGGAATTTCTAAGCATACAAACTTGATAACAAAAATTAGAAATTTAACACATTAGGGAAAACAAAGAGCAAATAACAAACAGGGTAATATATTTTCAGTTGTAATGAATGCTTTCTGTTTTGCGGGGGCTCCGGTTAAGTCCAGAGAAAAGTTCTAATTCCATATAGCCTCCAGCTCTCTGCCCTCATCTCCTGCCAGGCTTATGTCCCACTCCTACCCAACTCACTTGACTCATGGCCACATAGACTCCTTTCTTTGCTCCAACCCACCCTACAAGGGATGACCTCCCTAAAACCAGAATTATCTTTTTGGAGGGCAGGCGCCTTGTAGTAAACTTGGAATTTGTTCCTCCAGATCAAACGGTAAACCAAGATTTTTATCTGGAAGTTTTGAGAAGGTAGTATCATGATTTGTGGAAGAAACATCCCAAGTTGTGTCAAACAGGTAACTGGTTCTTCCACCATACAACGCACTTGCCCACACCACACTGAATACATAGTATTATTTGTACATAGTATTATTAGAAGAGGATCAAACTTTCTCTTCTTTTTTTTTTTTTTGAGTTGGGGGTCTCACTCTGTCACCCAGGCTGGAATGCAGTGGTATGATCATAGCTCACCACGGCCTCAACCTCCTGGGTTCTGGAGATCCTTCCTCCTCAGCCACCCTCCCCACCCCCGACCCCCCACCTCAGAGTAGCTAGGGTTACAGGCTCATACCATGTCCAGCTAATTTTTTGATTTTTTTTTTTTTAATTGGAGTCTCACTCTGTCATCCAGGTTGGAGTGCCGTGGCACACTCACGGCCACTCCAGTGTCAGCCTGCTGGGCTTCAGCGATCCTTCTGCCTCAGCCTTCCAAGCAGCTGGAACTACAGGTGCATGCTACCTCACCCAAATAATTTTTTATCTATTGTATGGACGAGGTCTCACCAAGTTGCCCGGGCTGGTCTCAGGCAATCCAATTGCCTCAGCCTCCCAAGGTGCTGGGATTACAGGCTGAGCCAACGAGCCCAGCCTGATTGATTTTTTTTTTTAATACGAGGTCTGGTGATGTTGTCCAGGTTTATCTTGAAATCCTAGACTCAAGCAACCCTCTTGCCTTGGCCTCCCAAAGTGCTGGGATTTCAGACGTGAGCCACTGCGCTTGGCCTGAACTTTATTTTTCTTGATTTTTTTCTCTCCAGTGGAGGCCAGTTGGTTCCAACAATATTTTTTGGATCATTTACTACATTCCTCTTGGTGCGTAATGCCTCTTTATAATACATTAAATTTTCATACATACTAAAGTCTATTTTCTGGCTGCATATTCTGTCTTACTGATCTATTTGTTCTGGGCCAGGCCCTTTATTTAGCGAAGTGTCTAGTAATATGTTAGCATATATATTTTTGAACAACTTGCCAAAGTTTGGGAGGTAAATGGAATTTGGCTCGTTTGGAAAACTAAAACCAATTGTTCATATTGCTGGAGCACAGGGGAAAGGGGAGAGAAGGTAATGGGAGGCAGCAGTGCCTAAAGATGAAACTGGACGGAGGCATAGGCAAGGCAAGAAAGTCAAGCTGAGTTGTTCATACTTAATTACAGGGCAATGGAATATTGCTTATTACAAGCTTTTAAATAGAGAAGTGACAGGATCAAATACAGCATCCAAGGCAATTGTATTCCACATAATCTCATTGGAGAACTAAAGCTCAAAGCCAAAAGTAATGATTCATAAGTAAATCCCTTAAGAATATGCAAGATCTTGGGAGGAGGCATTGGACTTCCCCAGTGCTGATCCAAGGGTTAGCCCAACTGACAACTGGGTCACACAGAATAGTTAAATTAATGGTGGACCATTCACAATTTATTTTTCATCTTGAAATAAACTGTAATCTCTAACCCCTGTATTACCAATGATGCTATAGGAGAATTTGTAATGACATAGACAACAATTTGACAGAATGTTAATGAAACTGGAAAATTATCTCTGAGTAGATAACTCAGAGATTAATGGGTGATTAAAACCTTTTCGACTACTTTTTTGAATAGTCTTTTTTTTTTTTTTTTGAGTTAGAGTCTCACTCTGTCGCCCAGACTGGAGTGCAGTGGTCGCTTCCGGCCACCGCAGCCTCGACCTGCTGGGCTCCGGTGATGCTTCCGCCTCAGCCTTCCAAGTAGCTGGAACTACAGGCGCGAGCTACCACGCCCAGCTAATTTTTTGATTTATTATAGAGATGAGGTCTCACCAAGTTGCCGAGGCGGGTCTTGAACCCGCGGGCTCAGGCAATCCACTCACCTCAGCCTCCCAAAGCGCTGGGATTACAGGCTGAGCCACCAAGCCCGGCTTGAATAGTCTTTTAACGATAAATAAATTTTATAATTTTAAAATGTAAATTTTGTTCTAAGGACAAAAGTACACTTGGATTCTATATTTTCTGGGTTCTTGTACATCTGGAATTTTTTTTTCTTTCACACAGGAATAACTACTCATATTGGAATAATATTTTTGTGGTATAACTTTTCCCCCAGAAAATCCTTTAGACTTTTCCTTTTTTTGAGGGGGAGGCATTTTTTTATTGGATACAATTTTTCAGGTTAGCACAATATCTTTTTAGGGGTAGAGGGGGATGTTCCTTTGTAGGTGTGATGGTTGATTTTATATGTCAACTTGACTGGGCTAAGGAATGCCCAGATAGCTGGCAAAATATTTTTTTTCTGGATGCTTCTGGAAGAGATTAGCATTAGAATTGATAAATTAAGTAACGAAGATCTGCCCTCACCAATGTAGGTGGATATCATCCAATCTGCCGAGGTCCAAAATAGAATAAGAGGGCAGAGCAAGGCTGAATTTTGTCTCTCTTCTTGAGGTGAGACATTCATTTTCTCCTCACCTGGAGCATCAGAACTCCTGGTTCTTGGGCCTTCAGACTCTGAGCCTCACATCACCCACACCTCCTTCCCTATTCCTCCTCTTACTCCTCCCCTTCCCTCCCCTCCTTCCTTCCTCTTCTCAGAACTTCAGACTCTATAACATTGGCTTCCCTAGTTCTCAGGCCTTTGGACTCATACAGAATTATATTACAAGAAAACCGTAGGACTTCTTGGCCTCCATAATCATGTGAGCCAATTCCCATAATAAACATATTGATATCTTCTATAACTATGTCTATCCATATCATCATCTGTTTCTGTCCTATTGGTTCTGTTTCTCTGGAGAACCCTGACAGTTGGTAGCATTGCTCTGCTCTTAATACCTTGCTGGAGATTTTCTTTGTCTTTGTAATTTAGAAATTTTGGTGTAGCTCTCTTTTTGGTAATTTTGCCTAGAACATGTTAATCACTGTTCACATGAACAGTCTAATCTTTATGTTTTTAAGTTCAGAAAATTTATGACTTCTAAAATTGTTCTGATTTCACTGATGTGGTCATTGCTTCCTTTGATTGAATTTTCATCTAATAGCGCTACATTTATACCCTCTCACATAAGTTTCAGCTCCTTGTCCTTTATTATTATTTTTTTATAGAAACAGGATGTTGCTATATAGCCCAGGCTGGTCTTGAACTCCTGGACTCAAGCAATCCTCTCACCTCAGCATACTAAAGTTCTGGGATTATAGGTACAAACCACCACACCTGGCCTCCCTGTCCTTTATAGCTACATTTTTAAAAAGGTTTTTCAAGTTATTTTCCACATTTGCTTTCTCTGCCATATCATTTCTTCTCTTTACTGCTTCTATTGCAGATTTTATTTCAACGCTAGTTTTTTTTGGTTTTCCCTTATTTTACTCAGCCCCCACTCAACTCTAATTATTGTCTTTCAATCAAATCTTGTTGCACTATCTTATTGGTTTCTGTTCTCCCTCTTTCATATTTGCTCTGTCTTCTTGTACCCTATTGAGGATGCCACATTTTCTAAAAATTTCCTTTGCTTCTCACCACATATTTTCAAAAATGAATAAATCCCCCTACGTCATCAGGGTGGCATTATCTTTTTCTTATGATACATTTTTTCCATAGGACCCACTTAAAATAGTTTTCCTTATGTATTAATTTTAACATTTAAAGCATATTTTAAAAGTTGAAATTTAAAAAAATTTTCTTCTTTTCCAAAAATGGAAGATCTTTTTTAGACTTAGTGTTTATTATCTGTAAAGATGAGTGAATTCTCCTTGAGTCTTTGAACTATCTTACTGGGTGCCACTTAGTAAAAATTTCACTGCACTCCGTACATGTATTGAACATATTCCGCTGGAATGAGCCATGCCTTATCTCTTATCTTCACTCTCTGAACTGAAGAGCGTGTGAAACGTCACAGCCTGTATTGTACGTTCTTATCAAGGTTCTTCCTATCTCTGCCTTTGCTATAGATCTCTCCTTGATGGATACAGAGAAAGTGTGGAAGGATAAAGTATATTTATTGGTGTCTTTGAATTCAGCATTGCCCTTTATTTCATATGATGAATTTTGAAGAAGTCTGAGTTATTTTTTCTCAATCCAACTCCATTGGTATTTTAGTATAAATTCCTTTCCTTCCATATATTTCAATTGTAGTGACTATTAATCTTATGAAGGCTTTCCGAGTTTTCTGAATCTTCGTCAATGTGTTAGTATATTTTCAGGAAAGGTTGCTGTAGAAGTTGCTAAGCAGATGCCGTTTTATACTAAAATCTTGTATTTTTTTGGTGATGTTATCTAAGTCTTGAGTTCAGTTGAAATATATGTTCTCAACACAGAGTTTTCTTACATAATTACTTATTCTACCACATCCTCATAACAGCTTGGTTAATCTTTCCTTTCATTTCATTTTAAGCCTCCTGAGATATTTTTTGGAATTTGGAGGACATAGATAATAAATGAATAGATAAAATGAGTTTTTGTTCTAATGAAAGTAGCAATATTACTAAGATTAAAATAATAGTGTGAAACTTCATAAATTAAGAATACAGAATGTCTAAGGTTGCAAACACCAAATACTTCCTGCATATTATTAAGTTAATCGTTCACTCAGCATCCTGGGTAAGCACTGTCATATTTATTTCTGTGCCAAGAATAAATGAACTGTAACCCATAGGAGAATTAATACTTTGATGTTTACACCACAATCTTGTTTTGAAACAGCTCATGGCTATTTAGACCTTTCATTCATTTTGAAATAGTATTCCTGAGGAAGGAAGCATTTCTATCTCTGTAGACAATGGATTGTTGAGGACTTACAGATGGACATACAAGCATTCTTGACAGTGTTTTCCGGCCCAGATCTGTCTTTTTCCAAATTCTCTGTTCTTTCTCTGTGTTATGCTGCCTCAGTATTACTAAATAATCCTGTCCTAATAAAAGCGATGATTTCTCTTCCACAATTTGCAGACGTACTGTGTACTGTGATAATTGTACTTAATTGCAAACATTTTTGATGCCATCATTGTTTCCATGAAGTTTTATTCTGTCCAAATTATCAAAAGTATAATAAATGTTCAGAACAGTTCAAGACTAAGGGAAACTTCCAGATAGTTTTAAAATTGTAAGATAATCTTTTCCCATTATTGTTTAATGATTGTGAAAGGATATAGATTCGTTCTTTAGAGGCATATACTCCACATACTTTCAGGTTCTCTTTCTCCTCTCTCTCTCTCTCTCTCTCTCTATATATATATATATATATACACACACACATATATATACATACACATATATATACATATGTATTTTGCATATCTTACTTGGGTAGTATGCAGTAGTGGCTAAGAGTCTGGAATCAGACTGTCTAGGTTCAACTTTAAGCTCTACATTTTTGTTTTATTTTAGTTGTGGGTTACATATGAGGGTTTAACACATCAGTAGGTTGTATGCAGGTAAAGTTTAGACTCCTAACAGGCCCTCTCCCCACCTGATAGTGAACCTGGTACCCAGTGTGTTGCCATGTGCCCTTCATCCCTGCTTCTTCCTACACTTCCCTTGCAGTGTATGTATGCACAGTGAATAATTTCTTCTACTTTTACAAATGTTTAATCTGGCATACCTAAACACCAGATTTGGCTGGTGAAAGTTGATATGGCTGTTACAATTCTAAATGAAAATTATACAAGAAGATGATGCTTTAGGTTCATTGTATTGCTAGAGTGTGTGTAACAAATGGAGTTAATCTTTGCCATCAAACATATTTGGGGTTCTATCTTGCTTAATAGATGTGTGCACACTGTTTAGTTTGAGTCCTCTTCATGTTTTCAATCTCTGTTTTTTATAAAAAAGGTCAAAGACTGCTCAGCCAGAAAGCTTTATTTGTCACAGAAAAAGGTGGTAGATCACTGGAATTTTACTCTAATTAAAAAAAGAGCACACACACAATTTATACTATTCTTTAGCTCCTTCCAAAGAACTGAATTAGTGAGGAAGTTGAAACACCCCATAGATTTTAAGGGCTTATGTATTTACTTTGAAATTGCCCTACTAAGAAGAGAGAAGGGGAGGAGAAGAAGAGGGAGAGGAAAAGAAAGAGGGAGAGGATGAGAGAGATTGATTATTGGCACAAAATACAACTTAGAGAAGGATAATTTAGAGTGTGGTTGATTTAAAACAGTAACTTATCTAATTACTTCATTAAACTGATTAGCTCTTTTTGTCTCTTTTATTTTCATGATAAATATATCCATGTTTTTTTTTGTCTCTTTTATTTTCATGACAAATATATCCATATTGCCATCTGGTGCTCTAGACATTTCATCAATTGTATCTGCCAATGACTGCTGTTACAATCATGTGCATTCTCCCTTCCCTTAGTGTGTTTTTATGCACATCATATACAAGACAAAAATATATATATAATATAATATATAATATATATATAATATAATATATATAATACAATATATATTTTAACCACATCTTGTATATACCACATCATATATATATTGTTCTGGTCCATGTCTCTACCACGTACTGGATGATAAGAGATATTAGAGAACCAATAGACCAGAGAGAGAGCATTCAGATAAAACACAGGAGATCATAAAAATGCTGAGAAGAATGAATGAAGTAATCATTTATTCAAACATAAAGATTCTTTTCATACCTCTTGGTATAATAGATTTTAAATATTTCACATATCTTACTTTGGTAGTATACAGTAGTGGCTAAGAGTCTGGAATCAAACTGTCTAGGTTCAAATTTAAGTTCTACAATTTTATTTTATTTTAGAGTTGTGGGTTACATGTGAGGGTTTACTACATAAATAGGTTGCATGCAGGTAAAGTTTAGACTTCTAGCAAGCCCTCTCTCCCCCGACAGTGGCTGGTACCCAGTGTGTTATCATGTGTCCTTCATTCCTCCTCCCTCCTTCACTTCTCTAGCAATGACCAGTGTCTGCTGATCCCATCCTATTGTGACACTGGTCAGAGCCCGCTAATGATTGAGAACACGCCATATTCAGTTCTTTGTTTTTGTGATGTTCACTTAGTATGATGGTCTCCAGGTACCTCCATGTTGCTGCAGAGGACATGATTTTGTTCTTCTTTATGAATGTGCAATATTCCATTGTGCATATGTAGCACTTTTCTTTATCTAGTGCCCTTTTGATGGGCATCTGGGTTGAGTCTATGTTTTTGCTATTGTGGACAGTGCTACAATGAACATATGTCTTTTTGGTAGAGCAATTTCTGTTTCTCTGAATATATTCTCAGAAGAGGAATTGCTAGATCATATGGATCTCAGTATCTGCAACAACAACCTGTTGTTTTTTTGACTTGTTATTGATAGCCATCTTTACTAGTGTTAGGTGGTATCTCATTGTAGTTTTGATTTGCTTTTCTCTGATGATTAGTGATGCCAAGCAGTTTTTCATATGGGTGTTGGCTGCTTGAATGTCTTGCTTTGAGAAGTGTCTGTGCATGGCCTTTGTCCACTTTTTTTGGTGCCTTCTTTTAATTATTTTAAAGATGTGGGGTACAATTCAGGATTGGGTACATAAGTGGTCATTGAACAGGTGAAGTTTGGGTCTCCTATTGGTCCTTACTCCACCTGGTTTGGGATCAGGTACCCTTATTAATGTGGTGTGCCCCCCTCCCCTGGCAGTGATCCACTACCGCCAATCTCTTTCATACAGTGTTATGATAGATGTTGAGGGTCCATTTATGAGTGAGAACATGTGGTACTCAGTTTTCTTTATTTCTGTGATATATCACTGAGTATTATAGAATCCAAATCCATACAAATTGCTACAAAGTCCATAATTTTGCCTTTTTATGACTGTATAATATTGCATAGTGTATATGTACCACTTTTTAAAAAATCCAGTCTACTTTCGATGGACAGCATGCTTGTTTCCATGTTTTTGCTACTGTGAATAGTGCTGCAATAAGCGTGCATGTGAAGTTATCTTTTTGTAGAATGATTTGAGTTTCTCTGGGAATATTCCCAGAATTGGGATTGCTAGGTCATATAGAAGCCTGATATTTAGATCTTTTAGAAATCGCCACACTGTTTTCTACAGAGTTGTATTAATATACACTCCTACCAACAGTGTAGAAGCCTTCCCCTTTCTCTGCATCCTTTCCAGTATCTGTTGTTTTTTGGGTTATTAATGATGGCCATCCTGACTGGAGTTAGATGGTATCTCAGTGTGATTTTGATTTGTATTTCTTTAATGATTAGTGAGACCAAGCAGTGGCTGTTCGTATGTCTTTCTTTGAGAAGTGTCTATTCTTATCCTTTGCTCACTTTTTATCTTTTTTTAATGCTAAGATTTTATTTGCAAAACTTTTTTGTTGTTCAGAAAGTAAAAATACTGTTACAATTTCAGTGTAACTGGTAGCCACAGATGGTTGACTCACCAATCACAGCTATCCATGCTACACTTTTGCCCACTTTTTAATGAGGTTGTTTGTTTTTTTCCTATCAGTTCATTTGAATTCCTTGTAGATCCTGGATGTTAGGCTTTTGTAGATGCACAGCTTGCAAATATGTTTTTCCAGTCCATGGGCTGTCTCTTAACTCTTGGTGGTTACCTTTGTTGTGCAAAAACTTTTTTCTAGTAGCATGATCTAGGGCAAGTTGTTTAACCTCTTTTTTTGGTGGTGGTAGCAAAATCTTCCAGATCGGTGCTGTGGTATCACCTTGTCTGAGGTTAGGCTGCTCTGCCTTCCTTACTTCTTGCCCATTTCCAAGCCTGCTCCTCTAAACTTCCCAGCAATTTAAACAAAGCTCCTATCATTTAAATCAACCTTAATGCATTCTGTAGCTAACAATTACTGGTTCTACACGTGCACAGCCATCTAAAGTAGTATGACTATGTGTTAGTTCTCTTCTACCACCTAACTTCCTTTACATATATTGTCCAAGTTTGGACAATATGTAACCTAACACCTAACACTGCAGGTCATTGCTCAGTGGTGCTGTGCTATCAATATTTACAGTATCATCTGCTTTATCTATGAAGTAGCAGTATGAAGCTATTTATTTAAATATTTATTTTACCCATTCTACTAGCCAGTATTTACTGGTCTATTCTAAGTGTTGTGGTTGTATTATTTTTCCTTTTAAATGGATTTTTATTGAACACATAATACAGTAATATATTATTTTCACTAAAAATCAGGACGTTACGGATTAAAGACAAATCCTTTTTGACTATCCCCATTTCTATTAATCTTCACACTTCCCAAAGCGTATCAATTTCAAGCTTAGCTTAACTTTCCAGTTATATTTTTCTTTTCTTTTTTTAAATAAAAACAATCCCACAGCATTTATTGTCAGCTTGTAATAACATAAGCGTAATCGAAACAATATGAACAAATGTTTTTGAACTATACTCCAAACAAAGGACACCTAAAAACAAAACAAGACAAAAAAACTATATTGCTCTCTCAACAATTTCTCACTTCATTGATCATTTCTAGTTAGAGACACTTTGCAGCAGGGTAATATTACCTCCTTTCAGCATGATCCAACCCAATTGTTTTCTTGACTTTGTTTTAGTTTGAATCTCTTCTGCATCATCTAATACAAGGTTCATATACTCATCAAAGTCAATGATACAGCCCTCTATCCGCATATTCACTTGCTCATAAAGCCACACTTGAATCCAGGATCTGTTTTGCAAGTGTCTGAAGATGAGGTTGATGGGCTGCACCATCACCTTCTGCACTTTCTGGCCCTGGTCACCATAAGCCATGGTGGAATAATCCTATTTTTCTACATATTAAAAAACAGTAGAAACCATAGGAAAATAGAAAACCATTCTATGTGTTCTGGGATTTAATATAGGTGGGACTTATGCAATCATTAAAGCACAAGAACTGGGGGAATGAAGGGCATGCTACTTCTTTTTAAAATTTAATTATTTATTTATTTTTATTTATTTTTATTTTTTATATTTTTGATTGGAGTCTCACTCTGTCACCCAGACTGGAGTGCAGTGGCCGCTCCCGACCACTGCAGCCTCCACCTGCTGGGCTCCGGCGATCCTTCCGCCTCAGCCTTCCGAGTAGCCGGAATTACAGGCATGTGCTACCCTGCCTGGCTGATTTTTTGATTTATTGTAGAGATGAGGTCTCGCTGCCCAGGCGGGTCTCGAACCCGCAGGCTCAGGCAATCCACTCACCTCAGCCTCCCAAAGGCATGAGATTACAGGCTGAGCCACCGAGCCCGGCTCGGGCATGCTACTTCTAAAAGGTTTTATCAGCTAGAGAAATTAGTTGTATGCGACAGAAATGGACTATAACTGGTTGAAGCAGAAAAAGATGTTATTAAGATTGCTCAGAGTGTTGAAGTAATAGAAAAATCTTCTGAATATCTCTATTGAGCCAAGGACTGCTTAGAAAAGTACACTAACCAGCTCAGGTCTGGGAAGTCCATCTACAGCAGAGGAATAGTCTGTCTCCCTGGATGCAGACACATTACAGGCTCACACTGGCAAATGAAGATGTGCTGTCTGCCTCCGGGTGGAGTTGTGATGGGAAGTGTCAATCTTGCAATCTTCGAACTCCTGGTGCCTTTTTCCATGGAAATCCACCCCATCTTTCCTTGCTTCTTATTCACCCATTCCACCAAAATCTCACTTTCCGTTCAGCATTCCTGTGACAGAGGATGAAAAAAGGACATAAGGGAAATCCTGGGATCATCATGGTGTACTGGGATTAATGTAGGGATTGAGAAAACAGTTCTGGGACTTCAGGAATTCTGTATAAGTAATATTTCTTATGTAATATACAGTTTCCAGTGAATGCATTCAGTAATCAATGGACACCTGTGCCTGTTGCCCTGGGGAATCTTTTCAGACTCTACTTCATGATCCCCACCGGTTTTCTGCCTTTCTTAAAACAAAAATGATTTTGAAACATTGCTTCTGACCTTGAGCAGCATAATATTTAACAGTGAAAGCAGTAATAGTTACCAGCATAAGACCAAAGATTCTTGATACTATTATTAGTATACAATATTGTACAGCTATGATTGCCAATGATATCCAAGCTGTTTAGGAACCCTTTGGAAACTTCCCCTTGATATATCTTCTTGATGGCCTATAAAATATAAATAAGAAAATTATTTGTTTCAATTTCCCTGGGAATTCCCTGGTTTTAATTGTTGCCCCAGTGCAATTATTAATAGTGTCCCATTTTGAATGATATTTTATATAATCACCATGTTTATGAAAGTCTTCCTCCCTTTGGGTATTATTATCCTAGTAAATCTCTATAGATGTTTAAACCCCTGACGAGTTTGACTCATATCCCTAACATTTGGGGCAGATGTTTTCTAATTTTTTGTCTGTTTTCCACTCGGCTTTTGATGTAATACTTCACATTATGCATTGCTTCTCAAGTGTGTCCTCATGTGGGATGCTGATTTGGTTACCCTTTCTTCCATGGGCATATTAACAGACGGACCAGCCCTATGTTCTTTTATTCTGCTCTGTTCCATAATTAGTCTCCCCAATGGCCCATACCCAAAATTACAACCTTGGCACATTGTGGAAATTTGTAATGGTTAGGAGGAAATTTATGATGTAATGTTAAGTAAAAGAAGAAGGATATAAAACTATTTCCATGTGTGGTGCTAATTATGATTTTTTAATAGCTGTGACTGGAAACATAGTAGTTTGTATTGGTAACAGTACTTATCACCTCTTGGGGAGATTAAGAAACAAATATCATGTTGTCTTTCATTCAAGTAAATATATTTTAATTCCACAATTCGTCGTATTTTATAATCAGAATAAGAACGTTTTAAAAATTAAAAGTGCAATGGTGTTAGTTATGCCTTTGCCTTAAGGAGTGCAGTGTCCAGAAAGTTATATAGGTGCTCCAGTGATTTTTTAGTAGGAGGACTTTAGGCCTGTGGAAAACCCTCCACCTTTCCTTATATACATATGGAAGGAAACCCTGAGAGAGAGAGGATTTTAGGGCTTCTCTAGAGGTATTTGAATGGCTCCATGAGAGGGATTGGAGTCAAGGTCTCCTTTGGTTATTCAGAAAACCCCCTTGCTAGGGGTGTTCAGTATTTTCTAAATTTGTCAAGCTTTGTATGAACCAGGACTCAGTGAACCTGAGAAAATTTGGGGGCTTATACATCACTATAATTGACGACTGAGTCTAGGCCCGTCTGATAGTTCCTGTTTATATTCTAAGTATGGGTTATATTATCTAATCCAGACATAAAACAACTATTTAAGCACTGTGGATGATCGCTAAGTAACTTGACCTGTCAATGTCTACCCATGAGATTTTTTGTCTCTTTAGCAGCAGCTAGCATAATATTGTGAAAAGAATATGACTTTTCAAGTCAAGTTGACCTGGGTTTTAATCTTTAATCTATCATTTATTAGCTTTGTGTCTTTGGACAACTTTTTTTTTTTTTTAAGCCCTGTGATTCTGTTTCCTTAGAATAATCACAAGTTCTCATTGATTATTAGGAACATTTAAAAAAGTTTTTTCTATGCCACCTGATTTGTAACAGGTATTTAGTCATTGTTAAGCAGCTGGAAATAAAAATAAAAGATTGGCAAATGTCTTAATTTTCAGTTAATTTGTTCATGCATGCAGGGTCATACTCAATTCGGCGCATGTAAGTCTTACTTCCAAGGCAGTTGGAGAGACAGAACTGGCAGGTTGAGTCAATCTATTGGTGGTGCTGCTTTTGGTTTCTTGTTGCTATCATGATGCTGGTGCTGCTCAGATAATGGGAGCCTGTCTCCTGTTGAGGAAATGCTCTTGATGGTCTGTATTCCTGCCAGCATTGCAGTGGTTCCTGGCTGGGCTACTACGCTCTGTACATTGGCACTGTTCTTCCAAAAGCCCAATGCTATGTCAGAGTGGCTGAGTTTGCAGGGCTTCCTAGCTCAGCCTTTCCCCTCTAAAATGTAGGCTTGTCTTGAGTTTGTAGTACCCACTCAAGAAAAATCCATATTTTTTTCTTAGTTTCTTCTTTGGTGTGTTCATTGTCATTTTCTTCTGGCATGTCTTTCTAGCACCCTGGTTCATCCCAGATTTACCTCATTTTGGATTTTGAGGAAATAGGGGATGCACTTTCTATTCTTTCCTCTGAAGTTTCTGAGCTTCTTATGCAGGTTGATATACTCTCTACTTAGAGCTTTTGGGAGAAGAGGTGACCTTTCTCCTAGGTGAAAAGTGGCTTCTGGCTTTATATTTGCATAATCAGGAGAAGACACACAGGTAAACTTTCACAGAACTAGACCTGTTTCTAGATGACTTTCTTTCTAGGCTTCTTTTAAACTGAGAAGTTATTCTAGAATAAAAATCAAATAAAGCAAAACAAGGCAAATAAAACCCCTTTGCCTCATCAGTCACCATTTTTAGAGTTGCTCTAATTTGTAAATTCTAAGACAACAGTGAATAGGATATTATTTTATGTTCTACTAAGGAAGATACAAAAGTAGCAAACAGAATAATTTAAAAAACTTTTGCCAGTTAAACTACAAAGCACCATTGATTGTAAGGCCCATCACAATTTCAGAGCTACTAAAATATGAAAATAAAACTAAAGCACAAAGTCAAACCTTAGAGTCTTAGAGTTGATGAAGAAACAGTAAATGACTTCCCCATCAGTAGGAATTAAAGAAACTTCTCCTTGAGTTAGTGATCAGGAGACTAACCAGACCAGACGGCATCCTGTAGATTTCATAGAGAGGTTAAAAGGTTTGGGTAAGGAAGCGAGGAGGAGAGAATAATGAGGTGGCTTTGCTTGATCTGCATTAAATCCAAACATGTTAAATTCATGAGTGAGAAACTCCCTGCTTTAAGTCTTTGTTACACACACACACACACACACACACACACACACACACACACACGCACACACACACACACACAGTCTTCTCCCTTCTTTCCATCTGGACTTTGTTGAAACTCTCAGGTCAAGCCAGCTTGAAAAAAATCCAGTGGAGCTACCTTCTGTGGTATGACATCATGTCTTCTCTGTTTCTCATTATAAAGTTAAGTTTCAGATGTTAAAAATCATATCCTTCTTACCCCTTGCAGCTTTCTTCTTGCCCTCCCCTACACATCCCAACTTGACGGAGCTCCATTGTTTTTAGAGTTAAAGCACAGTGCCAGACACACAAAATTATTAACCTGATGCTGAAAAAACACTTCTTATGAATAGGAGTTCAGTGTCCATAATTTTTAACTCAGCAGAGTTTCTAGTGTATTTCTTCACCATCTATAGGTCTACAACTTATTTCTAACTTTTTAGATTTGCCCTACATACAAGAGGCCATATTTTATAAAATTAAAAACTTTGAATTTATGGAGAAACTACTTAATGGACATAATTTCTTAGGCACATGTGAAATCATGACATGAGTTTTAAACAGTGGAAATATGCCACAATGATAGAAAAATGCTTGTTCTTTCCACTGGAAAATATAGAAAGGCTGTATAAGAATGTTGGCTATAATGTACAGCGATTTCTAAAATCTTAATCTAAAAACAATCAAGTTATATTATTAAAATTCAGCTAATATTTTTTGAGATTTATACTGAAACTACAACTTGAAATATGGCCCAAATTATTATTAATATTATTTTAGCCATTATAGTCCCTAATGTTTCATGGAAGAGGTACATTTGTGCAAGGTATCTGTTAATATCAGTGTAAAATAGCAAACCAGCCTCTTCTAAAATAAATTTTATAATTCCTCAGAATGATGACTATGGGATATGTGAAGCTCTCGTCTTTACCCCCCTGCCATCTTTAAACATCTGTTTAGAGAAAAGCTGTACAAAATTGGAAAATGAGTGAAAAGGAAGTAACAGGATTGTAGATCCAGGAAATGTAATTGACAGACAAAGGGCTTTCAGTACAAATAGGAAGATATCTGATGAGAAAGCTAATTTATAAATACATATACAGCTTTATATCCCTCAAAGAAAACATATTCTTTTACAAAATCTACAGTATCTTAAAAATATGTAATCCTGCATTAAACTGTAAAAATTGTTATTCCATTTAAAAAATAGAAACACTTCAAATTCCATCGTTTGATCTGCTGGAAAAAAATATTAGAAATTAAAAATAATAATGTAAAATAAATCAGGTCATCAAAATCATTTTTAAAACTTGGTGGCAGATACTGGTAGCTGTTCCCTGCTAATCTATTCTCCCACTTTACATAGTAATAGACCTTTTTTTTTTTTTTTTTTTTGAGTTGGAGTCTCACTCTGTCACCCAGACTGGAGTGCAGTGGCCGTTCCCGGCCACTGCAGCCTCGACCTGCTGGGCTCTGGTGATCCTTCCACCTCAGTCTTCCAAGTAGCTGGAACTACAGGCATGCGCCACCACGCTCAGCTAATTTTTGATTTATTGTAGGGATGAGGTCTCACCAAGTTGCCCAGGCGGGTCTTGAACCCGCGGGCTCAGGAGATCCACTCATCTCCGCCTCCCAAAGTGCTGGGATTATAGGCTGAGCCACCAAGCCCGGCCAGTAATAGACTTTTTAATTGGACATGGTCAGCCAATGAAAGACTACATTTCCCAGGATCCCTTGATTCTAAGATGTGGACATGTGTCTAAATTCTGGGCAACAAAATGTGGGTGGCAGTGATATTTGCAACATATAGTTTATGTTTCCTTTTCTTTCCCCTTATGCTTCTTCTGAGGGCTAGAATGGAGTTATGGTGCTAAGAATGAGAAGCTTGATATGAAATCATGATGTGAAACTACCTATTGTGGAACCTGGAAAACAGCAAGGTAGAAGACCAAGCTGTCCTCAGCCCTAGACTGCCCGCATGGATATTTACCTTATTTTAGCCATTCTCATTTAGGGCCTATCATTAAAAACAGCCAAACCTGATTTCATTTGTTTGTTTGTTTGTTTATTCGTTTACTTATTTATTTTTTAGTCAGTCTCACTCAGTCACCCAGGCTGGAGTGCAGTAGCATGATCACAGCTCACTGAAGCCTTGACCTCCTGGGCTCAGGTAATCCTCCCACCTCAGTTTCTGCACTAACTGGGACTACAGGTGCATGCAACCACTCCCAGCTACTTTTTTTTGGTTTTTTTATAGAGACGAGGTCTTACTATATTGCCCAGGCTGGCCTCAAACTCCTGGACTTGAACAAACTGCCCAACTCAGCCTCTCAAAGTACTGAGATTATAGGCGTGAGCCACCACATTAAGCCTCACACCTGATTTTTAACTCATATGTCTCTTTTTTTTGTATTAGAAAAGAAAACATTTCAGAGTTGAGATTATAGAAAATGATGATGAGGATACTGGATATCAGATCTTATATACTGGAAACTAAAATACATATCCAGTATACATTCTGCTAGTAAATTTTTGATTTAATGAGGAATAATGAAAATAAGCTAATACTCATCAATGAGTTGGAAAAAATAACCAAATTAATATAAGGGAAGCATGAGAAAGAAACTAAAGAGAAAAGCAGAAATTAATCAAGACAAATAAAACAGAGAAACTACCAATAAACATATAGAATGAAAACAAAATATACAATGTGACTAGCATTTGCCATGACACATAAAATATTCCACAGTACACAAAAGGAAGGAAAGTTTTCTAATTTATCACACAATGCTAGCTAACACTGATATAAAAATCTGACAAAACATACAGACAAAATTAAATCTCTACATTTCTGATCACTGAGGCAAAACTTCCTAAAATACCATGGGGGAAAAATTTACATTTCTAAATAAAAGCAAAAATACTATCTAAAGTGTTTATGAAAGACAAAAATAAAAATTATATATTTATAACTATAGGGGCAAAAATGCTTTACAAACCAAATGTAGAACTATTAAAAGAAAAATAATATCTAGAAATATGAAATAACTTAGTAGAAGCTCTATTAGCATCATATATCATGGCATTACTAGATCAAAGGAAGAAAAACTACTAAAATAAATTTTGGAGATACATTTGGTTATATTAGGTCATTTACATTCCCATATAAACCTTATAATCAGCTTGTACATTTCACCTAATAAAAACCTGTTGGGATTCTAACTGGGACTGTGCTGATCTTTAGAACAATATGAGGAGGATTGACAAATTAGCAGTATCAGTTTTCCAATTTATGAACATGGTACTTTCTCCTTTATTTAGATATTTTTAAATTTTATTCAGTAATGTTTTATAATTTTAAGTTGAGTCTTGCATAATTTTTCTTCCAATTCCCTCGCTTTTAATTTTTTGAACTCCTGTAAATATGTTTTTTAAAAAATTGTTTTTTAGTTATTGCTGCTAGTGTTTAGAAATACTCTTAATTTTTGTCTATTTATTTCTGTTGTCAGCAATCTTGCTAAGATTCACATATTATATCTTGTCATTTGCTTACAGATTTATTTGGAATTTCAAATATGCACATAACCATGTCAAAAACAGAGAGTGTTACTTCTTCCCTTCCAATGTTTAGAACTTTTTTTTAATCAATATTTTTTATTTTAATATTTGGGGTAGAGTTAAGGATTAGGTATACAAATATGCTTTGTTCAGGCACCCTTGTTGATAAAGGGTGTCTCCTTGTCCCCAGACAGATATTGACTACCGCCAATCCCACCACCCATCCCCTCCCTCCACCCCCCATAGTTTCCCACCACAGTCAATCCTTTTCTTATAGTATTACAATAGATGTTCAAGGTCCACTATGTGAGTGAGAACATGTGATACTCACATCTTTGTTTCTGTGAGAGGTCACTCAGTATTATAGATTCTATTCCATCCAGGTTGCTGCAAAATTCATGATTTTGTTCTTTTTTATGGTTGCGCAGTATTGCATCGTGTATATGTACCACATTTTTAAAATCCAGTCCTCTTTTGATGGACAGCTTGGTTGGTTCCAGGTTCTTGCTATTGTGAACAATGCTGCGATAAACATATGTGTGCAGGTATCTTTTTTATAGAGTGATTTGAGTTCTTCAGGGTATATTTCCAGTAGGGGGATTGCGGGGTCATATGGGAGGTCGATATTTAGAGCTTTTAGGAATCGCCACACTGTTTTCCACAGAGTTGCACTAGTTTACACTCCCACCAACAGTGTAGAAGTGTTTCCTTTTCACCACACCCTTTCCAGCAACTGTTATTTTTTGAGTTATTGATAATTGGCATTCTGACTGCAGTTAGGAGGTATCTCAGCGTGGTTTTGATTTGCATCTCCCTGATGATTAGTGAGGTTGAACATTTCTTCATGTGTGTGTTGGCTGCTCGGATGTCTTCCTTTGTGAAGTGTCTGTTCATATCTTTTGCCGACTTTATAATGGGGTTGCTTGTTTTTTTCTTTTCAGCACGTTTGAGTTCCTTGTAGATCCAAGATGTTAAGCCTTAGTCAAACCTGGAGTTGGCAAATACTTTTTCCCAGTCTGTGGGCTGTCTCCCTGCTCTCTTGATGGTTTCTTTGGCTTTGCAGAAGCTTGTCAGTTTAATGAGGTCCCACTTGTCTATCTTATCTCTTATGGCCTGTGGGTTTTGGGTTTTTTTTAGGAATTGAATGCCAGTTCCAATTTCCATAAGGGTGTGTCCTTCATTTTCTAAGGTTCTTATGGTTTGAGGTTTTACATTTAGGTCTCTGATCCATTTAGAGTTAATTTTTGTGTATGGGGATAGATAGTGGTTTTGTTTGAGTCTTCTGCATGTGGTCAGCCAGTTTTCCCAGCACAATTTACTGACTAGGTTCTCCTCTCCCCAATGGTAGGTGGTGGAGGCTTTGTTGAAGATGAGTTGGTTGAGAAATTGAGGTTGTGCTTCTGGAATCTCAATTCTATTCCATTGGTCTATATGCCTGTTCCTGTACCAATACCAGGATGTTTTGATTATTGTAGCTTTATAGTAAAGCTTGAAGTCTGGTAGTGTGATACCTCCTGCTTTTTTTTTTGCTAAGGATTGTTCTGGGTATTCTTGGTCGTTTGTGTTTCCATATGAATTCCTGTATTGTTTTTTCTAGCTCTGAGAAGACTGTTGCTGGTAATTTGATGGGTATTGCATTAAATCTGTAGACTGCCTTAGGTAGAATGGACATCTTTATAATGTTGATTCTTCCAATCCATGAGCATGGGAGATTTTTCCACCTGTTTGTGCCATTCTATATTTCTTTGAGCAGTGTTTTGCAGTTTTCATTGTAAACGTATTCCACATCTCTGGTTAGGAAGATGCCAAGGTATTTCATTTTTTTATGGCTATTGTGAATGGGATTGTGTTTTTTATTTGGGTTTCTGTTTGTTTATTATTGGTGTAAAGAAATGCGATTGTCTTTTGCACATTTATTTTTACCCTGAGACTTTGCCAAAGTCCTTTATCAGTGCAAGGTGGCTTTTGACAGATTCTCTTGGGTTTTCAAGGTACATAATTATGTCGTCAGCAAAGAGGGATAAATTGACTTCCTCTTTTCCTATTTGGATACCCCTGATTGCCTTCTCTTTTCTGATTTCTGTAGCTAGGACTTACAATACTATATTGAACAGGAGGGGAGAGAGTGGGCATCCTTGTCCTGTTCCAATTTTTAGGGGAAATGGCTCCAATTTTTGTCTGTTTAGGAGTATGCTAGCTGTGGGTTTCCTGTAGATGGCTTTTACTATTTTGAGTTATGTTCAATGTATGCCTAGGTGTTTGAGGGTTTTTATCAGGAAGGGGTGCTGGGTTTTATCAAAAGCTCTTTCTGCATCCAATGATATAATCATATGGTTTTTGTTCTGACGTCTGTTGATGTATTTAATTACATTTATTGTCTTGCGAATGTTGAACCAGGCTTGCATCCCAGGGATGAAGCCTACTTGGTCATGGTGGATGATTTTTGAGATGTGTTGTTGAATCCAGTTTGCTAGGATCTTGTTGAGAATTTTGGCATCTATGTTCATCAAAGATATTGGCCTGTAGTTCTCTTTCTTTGTTGGATCTTTACCTGGCTTGGGTATCAATGTGATGTTAGCTTTATAGAATGATTTGGAGAGGGTTCCATCTTTCTCAATTGCCTGGAATACTTTCAGTAGGATTGGTCTCCTCCTTAAATGTTTTATAGAATTCTGCTGGAAAGCCATCTGGTCCAGGGCTTTTTTTTTTGTAGGTAGATTTCTTATTACATAGTCAATTTCCTTGATTGTTAATCGTCTATTTAGGGTCGCAATTTCTTCTTGTTTCAACCTAGGCAGGTTGTGTGAAATCAGAAAGTCTTCCATTTCCTTAAGGTTTTCCAGTTTGTTTCCATACAAGTGTACATAGTAGTCTCTAATGATCTTTTGTATTTCTTCGGAGTCAGATGTGACTTTATCTTTTGTGTTTCTGATTGTATTTATTTGGGCTTTTTCTCTTTTTTCTTGGTCAGTCTAGCTAAGGGACCATTGATTTTGTTTATCCTTTCAAAGAACCAGCTTTTTGTTTCATTGATTTTTTGTATTATCCTTTTCCCTTCTATGTTCCGGGTTTAGGCTTTTATTTTGGTTATCTGGATTCTTCTGTTGAAGTTAGGGTTTTGGTGGTCTTGCTTTTCCAGCTTCCTAAGGTGACTTGTGAGACTATTGATTTGTGATCCTTCCATTTTCTTCATGTGTGTTTGTAGGGATATGAATTCCCCTCTTACTATAGCTTTCATGGTGTCCCAGAGATTTTGGTAAGATGTCTCTTCATTTTCATTTGTTTCCAGGTATCTTTTAATCTCTGCTTTGATTTCATTGTTGACCCAGGAGTTGTTTAGCATCATGCTGTTTAGTGTCCATGCTTTGTGGGTTTGGGGGGAACCTTGTTGGTGTTGATGTTTATTTTTATTCCACTGGGGTCTGAGAAGGTGCATAACAAAATTTCTATCTTTTAAAATTTGTTTATGCTTGATTTATGGCCAAGTATGTGGTCGATCTTAGAGTATGTTCCATGCGGTGCTGAGTAGAATGTATATTCTGTGGTCGTTGGGTGGAGTGTTTTGTAGGTATCAATTAAGTTCATTTGGTCAAGAGTCACGTTGAGTTCTGGATCTCATTGCTGACATTTTGTCCTGATGATTTGTCTAGGGTTGTGAGTAGGGTATTAAAGTCCCCAGCTATGATGGTGTTAGAGTCAGTTTCTTCCTTTAGTTTTCCTAAAAGCTGCTTTATGAAAGTTGGCACTCCTATGTTGGGTGCATATATGTTTAGGATAGATGTTTCTTGTTGATGAAGTGAACCTTTTATCATTATGTAGTGGCCTTCTGTATCTTTTTTAATTTTTCGTAGCTTAAATGGTATTTTGTCTGAAATTAGGATCACAACTCCTCCTTTCTTTTGTGTTCCATTCACCTGAAAATTTGTTTCCCATCCTCTTACTTTGTGTCTGTGCATGTCCTTTCTAGTGAGATGGGTCTCTTGAAGGCAATATATTGCTGCCTGGTGATATTTTATCCATTTTGCCATTCTATGTCTTTTCAGTGGTGCATTTAGTCCATTCTCATTCAGGCTAATTATTGAAATGTGAGAGTTGATCCCTATCATAGAGTTCTTATAGAGTTGTTGTTGTTCCTTTTTCTTTGTTGTCTTTCTTTTGGTTTTGGGGTTGGTTCATGTGTGTTTTACTCTTTTTCCTTTACTGTTGTGAAGAACATTTTTCTTTTTTCCTTTTCTTCTGTGTTTAGTATTTTCTTCAGTGTTTCATGTAGAGGTGGTCTGGTGGCAGAGTAAGTTCTTAGGGATTGGATATCTGGGAAATATTTTAATTCTCCCTCGCTGATGAAGGTTAGCTTGGCTGGGTAGGTTATTCTTGGTTGAAATTGTTTATCTTTTAGGACTTTGAAGATAGGGCTCCAAGTTCTCTTAGCCTGGAGGGTTTCTGTGGATAAATCTGCTGCTATTCTGATTGGTCTTCCATGGTAGGTGTTCTGGCCTTTTTCTCTTGCTGCCTTTAGGATTTTTTCTTTTATACCTACTTTGTTTAGGTGAATTATTATGTGTCTGGGAGCTGGTCTTCTCATCTGTTGTCTTGTAGGGGTTCTCTGAATTTCTTGTGTGTGAATTTTTGCATCACTGATGAGATGAGGGAAGTTTTCTTCAATAATTTCATGGAATATTTGTTCCAAGGTGGTTTCTGTTTCAGGAAGGCCAATTACTCTTACGTTCTTTCTCTTGAAGTAATTGCTCATCTCTTGAAGGTTTTGTTCTGTCTTTTGAAGCTTGTTTTCTGTGTTTTTAACAGTTTCGGTTAGTTCTATACTTTGGTCCTCAAGCTCTGAGATTCTTACTTCTGCTTGGCTAATTCTGCTTTCCATGCTTATCAGTTTGTTATTTACTTCATTCACAGTATTCTTTATTACTGTTACTCAGTTATCAACTCCTTCCTATTTTCTTCTTTTTTTTAATCAATATTTTTTATTATGATATTGTGGGGTACAGTTAAGGGTTAGGTATATAAATATGCTCCGTTCAGGCACCCTTGTTGATAAAAGGTATCTCCCCATCCCCAGACAGATGTTTACTACCATTAATTCCATCTCCATTCCCCTCCCTCCTCCCCATAGTTTTCCACCACTATCTGTCATTTTCTTATGGTAATATGTTGGGTGATCAAGGTCCACTATATGAGTGAGAACATGTGATACTCGGATCTTTGTTTCTGTGAGAGGTCACTCAGTATTATAGACTCTAGTTCCATCCAGGTTGCTGCGAAATTCATGATTTTGTTCTTTTTATATGGCTGCATAGTATTCCATCGTGTATATGTACCACATTTTTTAATCCAGTCCTCTTTTGATGGGCAGCACAGTTGCTTCCAGGTTCTTGCTATTTTGAACAATGCTGTGATAAACATACATGTGTAGGTATCTTTTTTATAGAGTGATTTGAGTTCTTCAGGGTATATTCCCAGTAGGGGGATTGCAGGGTCATATGGGAGGTCGTTATTTAGAGCTTTCAGGAATCGCCACACTGCTTTCCACAGAGGTTGCACTAGTTTACACTCCCACCAACAGTGTAGAAGTGTTCCCTTTTCGCCACACCCTCTCCAGCAACTGTTATTTTTTGAGTTCTTGATAATGGCCATTCTGACTGGAGTTAGGTGGTATCCCAGTGTGGTCTTGATTTGCATCTCCCTGATGATTAGTGAGGTTGAACATTTCTTCATATGTCTGCTCAGATGTCTTCCTTTGTGAAGTGTCTGTTCATATCTTCTGCCCATTTTATAATGGGGTTGTTTGTTTTTTTCTTTTCAGCATGTTTGAGCTCCTTGTAGATCCAAGATGTTAAACCCTTGTCAGACGTGGAGTTGGCAAATACTTTTTCCCAGTCTGTAGGCTGTCTCCCTGCTCTCTTGATGGTTTCTTTGGCTTTGCAGAAGTTTGTCAGTTTAATGAGGTCCCACTTGTCTATCTTATCTCTTATGGCCTGTAGGTTTTGGGTTTTGTTCAGGAATTGGATGCCAGTTCCAATTTCCATGAGGGTATGTCCTTCATTTTCTAAGGTTCTTATGGCTTGAGGTTTTACATTTAGGTCTCTGATCCATTTGGAGTTAATTTTTGTGCATGGGAATAGATAGGGGTCCTGTTTCAATCTGCATGTGGTCAGCCAGTTTTCCCAGCATCATTTACTGAATAGGTTCTCCTCTCCCCAGTGGTAGGTGGTGGAGGCTTTGTCAAAGACGAGTTGGTTGAGAAATTGAGGTTTTGCTTCTGGAATCTCAATTCTATTCCATTGGTCTATATGCCTGTTCCTGTGCCAATACCAGGATGTTTTGATTATTGTAGCTTTATAGTAAAGTTTGAATTCTGGTAGTGTGATACCTCCTGCTTTTTTTTTTTTTTTTTTTTTGCTTAGGATTGTTCTGGCTATTCTTGGTCATTTGTGTTTCCATTCTAGTTTCTTCTTGTCTCTCCTCAATTCTTTTTAATCTCTCCATTAATGTCGTGATATTTAGGTTTGTAGTTTGAGACCAGTCATTCTGGGTGCTCTTCATTGTTTGCATTCCGAAGTCAGTTTTCTCAGTGTCTGCTCTCCCAAGGGTCTGGGAGAGACCCATATTCTTCTTTTGGTTTTTCTTCATTTGTGTAGATTTTTCTCTCTCTCGTCCTTTCCCTTCCCTTCTTTAATTCTGTTTTTCAGGGAAGGTGGGGTTGCTTTTGCTTCACTTGTGCAATCTCCTGTTTTTCCTTATGAGGGTCCTCTGACTTTGTTCACTTTTGAGGCTGGAGTGTGGGTTGGGGGCTGTACTTTTTACAGTTTTGAAGTTTAATTGAGGGGGAAGCTGTGATTCAGAATCTATGTGCTGATTACAGCATCCACTAACAGGTGTATGGGCACACTGAACCTATTTCCCACTCCCTCACAATCTGTCTGTGCAGCGGGATGTAGGTTTGGTCCCTGGAACAAAGGGAGGTATGAAAGAGGAAAATAATGGAGGAAGTGGGGGGGTCAATAGGAAGTTAGAAAGAGAGAGGAGTGAGAGGGAAAACAGACATACATACCAGCTAACAGGTGAAAAAGAGACACAGGGCCAGAGAGAAGTGAGAAAGACACATAAGCAAAATTCACTAAAGCATACCAGTAACCACACAAAGACCGTCCAATAAAATCATGCCTTTTGATGCATTTTCCCCAATACAAACAGATAGTCTAAGTCAAAAAGCATACAAAAGTGAACAAAACAAACAGTCAAAATGATAAAATCAAAAGTCAAAATAAGAAATCAGACTAGCTCTGGAAACTTTCCTGAGTGTCTAAAGTCTCTTCAGTTCTGCTCTCCATCCTCTCCCCTTTGTTTTCCTTGCAGGCAGTTAGATTTACTCACAGCTTGGGTTTGTTCTTTTAGCCTGTTGCCCGAGAGGTCTGTGACGCTGAGTTGCCTGCAACTGATTCAGCATATGGGAGGGGATTTGTCTCCTGTTTAGCGACATTACCTTAGGAACCGAGGTGGAGGCTGCTCATAGGTGGACGGGGCAATGCAAATCTCTGCCTGGAAAATGGCTGAGGTGGGCAGCTCCTCTTTTGCGCATCCTTTCTCTCTGCTTGTCTGGGTCCCTGGGTGATCCATTATGACGGGCTGTGGTGGCATGTGTGGCACGGGGATCAGCTGCACAGATGGGCACTGGATCTGGTGTGCCACAGCAGACTGGGGTGGAGAAGGAAGCTGGGAGTTCCCTCTTCTGGAGCTGAGAGCGGCTGATCAGCACCTCCTTAAGATATCCTGTTCCCTTATACAAGCATGGGGTCGTATGCTGGGTGCCTCCGTCAGGGTGGACCCAGAGCTCCAAAGGGCAGGTGGTGAGCTGTGAGAGTGGTTTTGGGCCCCTCACAGGGTACTTCAGCCAGAAATGGAGCTGGTATCTCTGAGGGGTGGGCGCCTAGAGCTTCCCTGGGTGACCAGCAGCTTGGCGCCGGGTGAGACGATGTAACCGGGGAGGGAGCTGAGATTCCCATGTGTGCGGTGGGCGGGGGCCACGTACAGTGGAGCAGCAGCAGCTGGGGCCTGCAATATCTGGCCTTGCATGGGACCGAGGGTTTCTGGGCCTCAAACCAGTGCGGCTGGCAGTGGGGAGGGGCATGGAGGAAGGAAAATAAGAGTCTTTTTGGGAACTTATGTTTGGAGAATCTCACAATTCTGCCTATGCTGTCATCATCTTACTGGAACCTCCTGTAGAACTTTTTTTTCTTTTTCTTACTTTATGTCACTGGTTAGGACCACCAATACAATGAACAATAGAAACAATAATAGTGAATATTTACATTGAATTTCTTATTATTAGTTGCGGTAGGGTTATAGTAAATATTCATTATAGATTGAGAAAGTTCCTCCCCACACCTAATGTATTGGGAATATTTTTAAATAAAATGGTACTGAATTTTATGAAACTATTTTTCTATATCCAATGAGAGCATTTTGTGTTTTATTTTTTTGAATGCCAACTTTGCATTCATTGAAAGACGAGACTTCATTATAACATACCATTCTTTAAATATATTACTGGAATCAATTTATTATTTTTTTAGGATTTTTTTGCATCTATGTTAATGAGGAATATCAGTCTTTAATGTTTTCTTCTTTCAATGATCTTTTCATAGTTTGGTATCATTGTTATGTGAGCCACATAGAATGAGAAGAAATGTGTTCCTTTCATCTCTAATTTCTGAAAGAGTTTGTGTAGAACTGACACTATTTCTTTCTTAAATGCTTGGCAGAGGTTTTTTTTTTTAAATTTCTTTGTTTTGTTTTGGCTGTGTGTTTCTTTGAAGATTGTAATTACAGATATTATAACTTTCTCCCTCACTACTTTTTAAAACATTTTTTCCTCTGCGCTTTAATTTCTGTTTCTGTTCATCTGTCTTATAAGTTCACTCATCCTTTCTTCTGCTATTTTTCTAGTCTGATATTAAACCCATCTAATGAATGTCTAATTTGAAATATCATTTAGTTTTAATTGACAAAATTGTATATATTTATGGTGCATAATATTATGTTTTGAATTTATATACACTGTGGAGTGGCTAATTAGCAGCTAAATCAAACTAATTGGCATACACATTAATTTATAATATTTTAGAATGTCCATCTTATTGTTGGTAGTACTTTCACTTTTTAATTTAAATTATACTTTAAAAAAATCCATTAGGGCTATTTTTATTCCAATTTTGAAAATATTTTTAGTAATGGTTTTATAGTCATTTTGGGGTCATCTGTAGTTCCTCTCCTACTGGTCATATTTTTCCTTTGAATAAAAGTTACATTTTCTTTTTGTCATGAATTGTAGCTTTTTATTGTGTTTAAAAACATGGAGACTGAAATAAATATTAGTTTCTTCCTGACAGGACATATCTTTTCTTCATTTCAAGTGGCTGGAATGGAGGTGGGGAAGCTTTTACATTACCCCATAAGAAATTTAACAAGATTGAGACTGATTTGTAGCTTTCGTTAGTTTCAGGTTGCATTTGTTTTCAGATTTCTTGAGGGTGAAATGTTATCTGGGTCACTTCCTTCAGGTAAACTTTGGGAGTGCTATTTGTTTTCCAGCCCTGCCTCCAAGTTCCCAGCTGCTTCTGCAAAATACTGAGGAAAAGTCTATGAGGAGAATTGGTAGCAAGAAGGAGTATCTCTGCATTTGAGGTGTCTAAGATTCTATTCCATTATGCCAGTTCACATGGCTGTTAAAAGTTTAACTAGTTTCTCCTTATTTCAGCAGAGGTTTTTCAGCCTAAACTCAGCAAGTATTCCCAGAAAGAAAGGAGTTCATAGTCTCTTCTTACCCAGGAAGAGCCCGCCCATCTCCAGAAGTCTTTAATTCTTTGTACTCCAATATGTTAAAATATATAAACTTTTAGTTTATCCATTTCTTTTTCCAGTTGTTCTGGTGAGAGCAACAGTCTGTCACAACCTTCTATGTCTGAACTTAAAGAAAAACTCTGCAATTAAATTGCTGGGAAAAAAAATGAATCACGAGGTGACATTTATATCACAGAATTTTAGAATATATAGTAATTTTACATTGTGTTATTGGCACATGAGTAGACTAATGTCGTTTAATAAACAGAATAGAAACTTAAGAGACATGTTTTAGCTTGTGATAAAGATGGTGTGCCCTAAACTTTTGCAGAGTATTCTGTTATTTTATAAAAAGAAAGTAAAATGTCGATTTGTTTTTAAAAAAAGAAAGTTAGAGCATTTCCTCCCCCAATACTCAAGAAAGAATTGCAATGGAGTTAATTTAAAAATAAAACTACAAAAGAAAAAAGAAGATTCTGCTTGGAGCATTATTAAAATATTTCTAAGCATTTAAAATTAAGAAAAATTAAAAAGGAAAATAAAAATAAAAATTTCCTATCTCAAAAATTATTATAAACACATTTAGAAGCTCAACTCCATATAAGTATATTTGTAAAATAAATGATAAACAAGTTTAATCACTCTTATTTACAGAGCTCTTATGAATCAACAAGAAAAAAAGCAAATAGGAAAATGTTTTACCAGGCAGTTTACAAATATTTACACAAAGTTTATAAATATGTAAGTATACTCGCGTCATTAGTAATCAAAGTTGCCTCTTAGACCTTTTTGGGAGGGGAGTTTCTTCTCCTGAGGTGAGGGGGAACTCCTTTTTTCTAATAGGCTCTTTTTTATTGTTATTTTTAAGGTGTACAATACAATGTTTTGATGTATTTTTACACAGTGAAATGATCACCACACTCAAACCAATGAATGTATCCATCATTCCATAGTTACCCATTTTTTTGTGGTAAGAGTACCTGAAATTTCTTTTAACACATTTACAGCATATAATAAATTATTATTAACTATGGTCCTTATGCTATACATTAGATCTCTAAACCTATTCATTTTACATAACTACAACTTTGTATCCTTTGACCTACATATAACTTCCCTATAAATGGATACAAAAACTTTACATTTTTGCTCCCCCCATTTTATGTTTTTGATATCACAATTAATATCTTTTTATATTGTGTATCCATTAAGGAAATATTGTATCTATCATTATTTTTAATACTTTTGTATTTTAACTTTTAAGTTCTAAAGTTATAAGTGATTTATACACCACCCTTATGGCACTATAGTATTCTGAATTTAACTATATATTTGTTTTTATCAGTTATTTTTATACTTTCATACCTTTTTATGTTAGTAATTTAAGTCCATGCATTTCTTCTTGAAGAACTCTTTTTAGCATTTCTTGTAAGACAAGTCTATGGTGATGAACTCCCTCAGCTTTTGCTTTTCTGGGAAAGTTTTAAATTCTCCTTCATTTCTAAAGGACGGATTTGCCAGATATGGTTCTTGGTTGGCAGTAATTTATCTTTCAGCACTTGTATATCAACCCATTCCTTTGTATGTGACATGTAGTTTCTCTGGCTACTTCCAAAATCCTCTCTTTGACTTTAAAAAATTGATTATAATGTGTCTCAGTGCAGATCTCTTTGTATAGAATCTAAACTATGGAGCTTTGTGCATCTGAATGTCCATATCTCTTCTAAGATGTAGGAAGTTTGTTGTCATTATTTCTATACATAAACTTTTTGTCCTCTCCCTTTGTAGTCATTATTTCTATATATAAACTCTCCTCTCCCTCTCCCTGTCCCTCTTCCTGTCCCTGTCCCTTTCCCTCTCTCTCTCTCCCTCTCCCTCTCTCTCTCTCTTTATTTATTTTTGAGTCAGGGTCTCACCCTGTTGCCCAGGCTGGAGTGCAATAGCACAATCATGGATCAGTGCAGCCTCAACCTCCTGTGCTCAGCTGATACTTCTGCCTCAACCACCTGAGTAGCTGGGACTACAGGCATGTGCCACTATGCCCAGCTAATTTTTTTGACTTTTGTTTTCTTTGGTAGAGATGAGGTCTTGCTATGATTCCCAGGCTAGTCTTGAGCTCCTGGGTTCAAGCAATCCTCTTGCCTTGGCCTCCCAAAGTGCTGGGATTACAGGTGTAAGCCACTCATGTGGCCTCATTTCCACTTTAGAATTCTATAATGAATATGTTGGTATGTTTAATGGTGTCCCATAAGTTCTATAGGCTCTCTTCACTCTTTTTTTTCCTTTTTTCTTTGTTGACTTCTGACTGATCACAAAAGATCTGTCTTCAAGTTTATAGATTATTTCTTCTGCTTATTTTAGCCTGCTGTTGAAGTTTTCTGTTGTGTTTTCATTTCATTCATTGTATTCTTTAGCTTCAGGGTTTCTCTTTGGTATTTGTTTTTATGATTTCTTTTTTATGGTAAAATCATATTTTTATTTTTATTATTTTTATTTTAAAGAGGTGGGGTACAATTCAGGTTTAGGTATACAAATGGTCATTGTTCAGGTAAAGTTTGGGCCTCACTTTGGTCCCCACTTCACCTGGTTTGAGATCAGGTACACTTATTATTATTTTTTTTGAGTTGGATTCTCACTCTGTCACCCAGACTGGAGTGCAGTGGCCGCTTCCGGCCACCGCAGCCTCGACCTGCTGGGCTCCGGTGATCCTTCCACTTCAACCTTCCAAGTAGCCAGAATTACAGGCATACACTACCACGCCCAGCTGGTTTTTTGTTTTATTGTAGAGATGAGGTTTCACTGCCCAGGCGGGTCTTGAACACGCAGGCTCAGGCAATCCACTCACCTCAGCCTTCCAAAGGCACAGGATTACAGGCTGAGCCACCGAGCCCGGCTGATCAGGTACACTTATTGATGAAGTGTGCCGCCTATCCCTCCCCTGACAGTTTCCCATTACTGCTAATCCCTTTCTTACAGTGTTATGATAAGTGTTCAGGGTCTGCTTATGAGTGAGACCATGTGGTACTCAGTTATTTGTTTCTGTGATAGATCACTGAGTATTATAGACTCTAAATCCATACAAGTTGCTGCGAAGTTCATAATTTTGTCCTTCTTTATGGCTGTGTAATATTCCATCATGTAGATGTACCATGTTTTTAAAAACCAGTCCACTTTTGATGGGCAGCACAGTTGGTTCCATGTTTTTGCTATTGTGAATAAGGCTGGAGTAAACATGCATGTGTAAGTATCTTTTTCATAGAGTGATTTGAGGTCCTCTGGGTATATTCCTGGAAGGAGGATTGTGAGATGGTATGGAAGGTCAATTTTTAGATCTTTTAGGAATCACCACATTATTTTCCGCAGAGGTTGTATTAGTTTACACTCCCACCAACAGTGTAGAAGTGTTCCCTTTTCCCCACATCCTCTCCAGCATTTATTGTTTTTTGAGTTATTGATAATGGCTATCCTGACTGGAGTTAGGTGTTATTTCAGTGTGGTTTTAATTTGCATTTCTTTGATGACTAGTGAGGCCGAGCATTTTTTCATGTTTCTGTTGGCTGCTTGTATGTCTTCATTTGAGAAGTGTCTATTCATACCTTTTGCCCACTTTTTTTAATAAGGCTTTTTGTTTTTTTCTTTTTGATACATTTGAGTTTCTTAAATATCTTGGATATTAGGCCTTTGTCAGATATACAGTTGGCAAATATTTTTTCCCATTCTGTGTGCTATCTCCTCACTCTCTTGATGGTTTATTTTGCTTTGAAGAAGCTTCTCAGTTTGATGAGGTCCCACTTGCCCAATTTATCTCTGATGGAATGGGAATTTGGAGTTGTGATCAAGAATTGCTTCCCAGTTCCAATTTCCATAAGTGTGTCTCCTGCATTTTCTAAGGTTCTTATAGTTTGAGGTTTTACGTTTAGGTCTTTGATTCATTTAGAGTTGATTTTTGTGTGTGGTGATAGATAGGGGTCTTGTTTTAATCTTCTGTATGTGGTCAGTCAGTTTTCCCAGTACCATTTACTGAATAAATTCTCCTCTCCCCAGTGATTGTTAGTGGAGACTTAGTCAGAGATGAGTGCTTTTATGAGTTCTATCCTTTGTTGAATTTATAGTTTTGTTTATGTATTATTTTCCCAATTTCATTAAGTTGTCTACCTGTGTTCATTTGTATCTAGCAGAGCTTCTTTAAAATAATTATTTGTCCTATTCAAAACCCCATGTGCCCATGCCATAAGAGATAAAATATATAAGTGGGACCTCATCAAACTGAGAATCTTCTGCAAAGCCAAAGAAACCATCAAGAGAGCAGGGAGACAGCCCACAGACTGGGAAAAAATATTTGCCAACTGTATGTCTGACAAAGGCCTAACATCTAGGATATACAAGGAACTCAAATGTGCCAAAAAGAAAAACAAAAAACAGCCCCACCTATTACAAAATGGGCAAAATATATGAATAGACACTTCTCAAAAGAAGACATATGAGCAGTCAAGAGATACATGAAAAAATGCTCAGCCTCATTAGTCATCAAAGAAATGCAAATTAAAACCACACTGAGATACCACCTAACTCCAGTCAGGATAGCCATTATCAATAGCTCAAAAAACAACAGATGCTGGAGAGGATGTGGGGAAAAGGGAACACTTATACACTGTTGGTGGGAGTGTAAACTAGTATCACCTCTGTGGAAAACTGTGGCAATTCCTAAAAGATCTAAACTTCAACCTTCCATACAACCCCACAACCCCCCTACTGGGAATATACAAGGAAGATCTTCAACCACTCTATGAAAAAGATACCTGCACAAGTATGTTTATCATAGCATTCTTCATGGTAGCTATGGCAGTAAAGAACATGGAACCAACCATACTGCCCATCAAAAGAGGACTGGATAAAAAAACATAGTACATATACATGATGGAATATCATATAGGCATAAAGAAGGACTAAAATCATAAACATCACAGCAACCTGGATGGATTTAGAGTCTATAATTTTGAGTGATGTGTCACAGAAACAAAGAACTGAGTATCACATGTTCTCACTCATAAGAAGACCTTGAACAATTATCGTAGTACTATAAGAAAAGGATTGGAAGTAGCAGGAAACCTCTGGGGGTAGGGGAGGGGAAGTAGGATTGACAGTAGTGGGAATCTGCCAGGGGAGGGGGGCACATTTCATAAAACAAGAGTATCTGCATAATGAACATTTGTATACCTAACCCTGAATTGTGCCCCACATCTTTAAAATTTAAAAATTAAGGGTGAAAAATGAAATAAAATAATTATTTGAATTCCTTTTCAGACAATTTGTTGTTTTTGATTTTTTTTTGGTGGTTAGTTAATGTGTTCTTTTGATTGCATCATGTTTTCTTGTGTTTTTTTCAGATTTTTTTTTTTTTTTTTTGGACTTGAAGTCTCACTCTGTCGCCCAGACTGGAGTGCAGTGGTTGCTTCCGGCCACCGCAGCCTCGACCTGCTGGGTTCCGGCGATCCTTCTGCCTCAGCCTTCCAAGTAGCCAGAAATACAGGCGTGCGCTACCACGCCCGGCTGATTTTTTTATTTATTGTAGAGATGAGGTCTCTCTTCCCAGGCAGGTCTCGAACCCGCGGGCTCTGGCAATCCACTCACCTCAGCCTCCCAAAGGCGTGGGATTACAGGCTGAGCCACCGAGCCCGGCTTTTTTCAGATTTTTTAGGCCTTGTATTGATGACTGCACATTTGATAAAACAGTTACCTCTTCCAGACTTTATGGGTTGGTTTGATGGTAATAGATTTTCATTTGTAGGTGAGTGTAAGGGCGCAGATTGTGTGGGGTGTGGCAGCTTTGGTTCCAGATGGGGCACAGTGGTGTAGTCTCCATGTAGCTCCATCAGCTGAGGTCCGTTTCAACAAGGACTTGGCGAGCTCAATTGCCAAGGCTGCAGATGTTTATGATGGTGGTAATGGCAGTGAGTGTTGTTGGGGTACTCAATGGCAAATGCTGTTATGGTTTTTCTGTTTTCCTATTCTTCACAAGGGAAAGTCCTAGCTGAGGGAATCCCTCTTGGTGCTGGGTCTGGTGTAGCCTTCAGGCAGCTGCAGTGGTGCCATGCCTGGCAAAAGGTACTCAGAACAACTGTGACACCAGGGTGTTGGTGTGTGGGTACACTCACAGAGGCATGGGCTTGTGCATATCACCCACAAATCCAGGGTCTGGGACTCTGGGGTGTGCCCCCAACAGCTCAAGCTCAGAAAAAGGTGATGTAGCAATAGCTCAGACTGTGGGAATCAGGGAACGATAACAGCACAGTCCCAGGGATAAAGGCATGCTGTGGTGGCTTAGACCCCTAGAGTATGAGGAAGTTCAGAAATGACTTCAATTCCTGGCAAATCAGGATGCTACAGCAGCTCAGGCCCTTTGGTGGAGTACTATGGCAACAATACACCAGGAATGGTGGGGCACAGCAGTGACCTAGGCTCCAAGGGATAGGGTGTAGCAGTAACTTGATCCCATGGAGATAGAGTAGCTCTGCAGTAGCTTGGTCCCAAAGGGTCAGGCACAGCAGCAATTTGCGTCTAAGGATGATGGAGTTCCATCCAGGTAGCCCAGATTTCAGGTGATAGGGTATAGTGGCAACAAGACCTCTCCAAGAATAGAGAGGCACTTTAGCTATTCGGGCAACCTAGAGTAGGGCCCAGCATTGACTCCTTCACTGCGGGGAGTGCAGTGGTATAGACTCTCAGTTGCTCCCTCAGTTGGGCTCAGCACTAGTAAAAACTTCTGGGATCCTCAGTGTTAAAATTTTCAAGTGTTTGCCGTGGTGATGGGAGTCACCAGAGATCACTTTCTCACCTTTTCCCTTCATTGATAAATCCCTTCTGGGACTGAGATGATCCCAACAGGGGAATGGGGCGGTGTGAGCAAGGTGTTCTCTATCTTTTTTTGTGCAGCTCTCCTTGGTGTTTGCACTTCACTGGGTTTCTTTTATGCTCTGGAGCTATTTCATTGGCAGGCAGTTATTTCTTGTTTTTGTTGTTATTGTAAGGAAGATAAGCACTGGCACCTTCTGGTCTACCATCTTGTTGATATCACTCTCTAATAGGCTTTTAAATGATGTTTAAAATGAATTAAAAATTAGTCAAGGAGTGAATTTTCTACAATGAAGAATTTTCAAGTCTTTAAGATAATAAAGTCTTACTTGGTTATTTCTCTGGTGTCTTACTTCTAGCTCATAATCTTCCATGCTGTGCACCCTTCTGAAAGTCTGATGTTCAAGAAATCTGAGCATCACCACGCTTGGTGTTTATCATGACAACATTGATGACCATGCCAAAAGATGGTCTCTCAAATCCTCAAACCCTTAGGGTGCTTGAGAAACACTGAAATCCCTTCGGTTCTCACCAAACCAAAGCTCTGCTGTGTTGTGAGAAGAAAAGAGGAGACTGTAACCTTCTTCTCTATATCATGCCTTATCACCCGGATAACACCATGCTCTTCTGCTTCCTTGGGGAAACAGTTCCTTATCCTTTTTCTTACAATCCTGTCTATTCTAAGATTCCAGGCCAAAGACAAGACCAACTTATACCCTTTTATTCCAATTATACCCAATTACCTCAATTAAAGAACAGTCTGCCAAGCAGACTGAATTGCTTCTTTCTCCATATGCAATGAATGCAGGCAAATAGACACCTAAACTATCAATCTACTTATCTATCATGTCCAGATATGGATGACTCCAGATATGAATAAGAAGTGGATTGATAATTTAGGTGTCTATTTGCCTGCATTCATTGCATATGGAGAAAGAAGCAATTCAGTCTGCTTGGCAGACACTTCTTTAATTGAGATAATTGGGTATAATTGGAATAAAAGGGTATAAGTTGGTCCCGTCTTTAGGATTAGCTACAATACCCAACAACATATTTCTCCCTAAGGGTTTGAGGATTTAGAAGACCATCTTTTGGCATTGTCATCAATGTTGTCATGATAGACACCAAGTGTAGTGATGCTCAGGAGATTTCTTGAACATCAGACTTTCAGAAGAGTGCATGGCATAGAAGAACATGAGCTAAAAGTAAGACACCAGAGTTATAACCAACTAAGACTTGACTATTTTAAAGACTTGAAAACACCATATTGTAGACAATTCACTCCTTGACTAATTTTTAATTCATTTTAAACATCATTTAAAAGCCTATTAGAGAGTGATATTAGCAAGCATATCATATAGGCTGAGTCAGGAATGAATGATGCTCCATTTCCTTATCTCTTTCTGAAAATTTTCTTCAAGGATGGTGGAAACTCTCTACTTCAACATTGACTGTACTGTTAATACTTGTTTGATCTCAGGTGGACCACTCTGCTCACAGCCCTCATTTTCCTTCTCCCTATAATAAGTCAATACATTTACCTATATTCCATGGACATAGGAATGTCCTTCTCCAAGGAAGTACAACTGATTGATTATAGTCAGTCTATAGTGAAAAAGAAGTCCAAAATAGGCACAGTGAACATTTTAAGATTCTAAACCAATGAGTCAACTAAAGAGGTAAAAACCTCCATAAGAAAGAGGATGAACATCTGAGCTTTTGTCCCTCAGGGAATATTAGTTTTACCTTTTCTGCTAGAATGATGGCAACCAGGCTGGGAACTTAGGCAAGATTATTTATTCAATGTGACAGCCCCCCTCCCCTTTCTCTTTCTCTAACCCTTTCCCCATGACCTTTCCAGACTCTTCAAGTTTTTTTTTTTTTCTTTAAACAAACCTCATCAAAGAATCAGCTTTAGGTGAATAGGCATTTAAAACCTGAGTTGCCTTTTGTTTCTCTTCATCTAAAAAAAAAAAAAAGTAAACATTTCCTAGATAATCTTTACCTCTATAAATTAATGGCAGCAACTGCAGCCTTTTAAAAATGTTAAAGCATCTCACTGATACTTCAAACAAAACAAAAGTTCTGTAGTTCCAACTGCCTGTGTGGTAAAAGTAAAAATGAATTCTTGAAAAAGGTCTGTTGATTACAGCTTTCCCTTGTTTAAAGAGCGATTGCTCAATGGGAAATAAAAGATCACAAATCTTCCACTTTTAGAACGAAATGATAATAGAATTTTAATGCCCTAACAAAAATAAGACCCCTTCCTCAGTAAGTTACTCAAACCCTGTAATGCTTGAATAATGTGCTGAGTTAAGTAGGGAGGCCTGCAATGTGGTAATTACTCCAAGGAGGCTGCAGGGAAAGGAAAGTACATTCCAGACACCTAATCATTTACAATTGAGTTTAATGAGGTAGTAATTTACAGCTTTGGGGGTGGAAGTATGGAAAGGTCCCTGCCAGGAACTGGGCAGACTCTTTAAAATCCTGGAGTTTAATGAAGGCATTGGAGGGTGGTTTCATACAGTCGAACTTGTGTAATTCCATCTGCTCCGTGCTTGGACAGGAAGTAAATGACAGGGCACTTGGGACCTACATCTGGAAACAACATGTTTCAAAGGATTTTATAAATCCTGCAGTAAAAGAAGAAAAAGGAGAAAGAAAAAAAACCAGAGGTGAAAGGGCATAATTATGGGGGATGAGGAAGTACAACAAAGAAGGGGCTTTGCAGGTTCTTTTTAGTTTGAAGAAATAACATTTTCTAACGTCAAGGTCAGTCATTGATAATAATTGACAGAGCATGCTTGTCAAGCTCAATATGAAAGCAGAAAGTACTGAAGCTTCCTTTTTGGAAGGATTTGGGTGAAGATTACAAAGTAGTTCAGGATTCACTGAACTTACCTGAAGACCCCTTTTCAGTCTTCCAGTAACAAAGCTGTTGCCGCCTTTCTTGTCATCATTTCTTTGTTTGTAATACACTGGGTTAATTTTGCTTTCTGTTCACTATTGCTTTTTAAATACAGCTAGTACATGAAGAGAGTTTGTCTTAAAGAGATGGAAAAGGCTCAAGGTACAACTATATACGGTAGGGGAAAAAGGTAGTTGCTAGACTGATCTTTCATTATATGCCAATGATTGACATAAATTAGGATTCGTTTCTTCTCACTTAGGCTGAATGTTCTTCATGTTTCATTTCATGTTACCCCTATTTCAGCTCTCCCAAGAGTAAGTCTCGTTCTCATCAGTTTCCAAATTCTCAAAATTACTCTCCTGTTTGTAATCAAGTTTTCTCATTCTTTCCCTTTCTAGTTGTTTCTGAATGTTGGGAAGAAATGAGTTTAGATCAAAGGGAATAGAGAGGAGTATTTCTTGTCTTTGAAAAACATGAATCCAGAGGAACGTAAATCACTCTGTGATAAAGATGACTGTATACATATGTTTATTGTAGCATTGTTCACAATAGCAAAAACATGGAACCAACCGTGCTGCCCAATGAAAGAGAACTGGATTAAAAAATGGGGTACACATACACAATGGAATATTATGCAGCCATAAGGAAAGACAATATTATGAACTTCACAGCAACCTGGATGAACTTAGAATCTATAATACTGAGTGACCATCACAGAAGCAAAGAACTGAGTATCACATGCTCTCACTTATAAGCGGACCTTGAACAATGATCATAATACTATAAGAAAAGGATTGACAGTAGTAGGAAACTGCCAGGGCAGGACAAGAGCAGGATTGGCAGTAGTGGGAAACTGCCAGGGGATGAGGTATACACCTCATCAACAAGGGTATCTGCATAATGAACATTTATTTACCTAACCTTGAATTGCACCCTACATCTTTAAAAAAAAAAAGAAAAAGAAAAACATGAATCCATGTTAAAACTCATCCTTTCATCAGGTTATTATGAAATACCTCAGGCTGGGCATTGTGGCCCACATCTGTAATCCCTGCACTTTGGGAGGTTGAGATGGGAGAATCACTTGAGGTTAGGAGTTTGAAATTAGCCTGGACAACATATTGAGACCCCCTACCTCCACAAAAATAAAAAAAATTAGCCAGATGTGGTGGCATGTGTCACTAGTCCAACTATTCAGGTGACTGACATGAGGGAATTGCTTGAGCCCAGGAGTTCAGGGCTGCAATGAGCTATGATTGAGCCACTGTATTCCAGCCACAGAGCACAACTTTACAACAGAGCATAACTTTACAAAAATTAAAAAAAAAAAAAAATATTTCAGAAGGAAATATTGTGTGATTATTTGCCAGGCAGGGAAGTGCTGTTAGCATGAGAAATCAGACTCATTGACGGCAAGCTGTGTACTTATTGTGATTACAATCACATTCACAATCATAATGATTGATAACAGTGCTTGAACATTTACTGTGTTTGGTGGCTTGCCAAATTAATTATCTCATTTAATTCCTTCAGTAAACCTATGAAACAGGTTATACTTTATCTCATTTTGCCAGTGAAAAAACTGAGGCTCACAGAAGTTAACAGCCAAAGGTCCCTGGGATAGGAGGTAGAATGAAGAACTCAAACCCAAGTCTGTTTGATTTTCAGAACCTGCATTCTTAACTCTTTGCATTGAATTTTGCATGTTTGGATGGTATATTGTAGGAATTTTTAAAAGATTTGGCCAGAGTGATGGTCCTAATGGCATCAAGAAAACACTTTCGTTCCTCAAAAAAGTGAAAATTTCTATCTTTAAGGTATTTCATATGATATCTGGACTACATATAGAAAAAAGGATTATTTTCTTTCTTCAGGTAATACTTTTCAAAAATCATGGTCCTTAGAATCTAGCTCAAAGCAAAAGATAAATTGACTTTCAAATGCTTTATTTTCCTGTCTTCCAGAGAATGAGCTATTTTCTTTGTCTTAATTTTGAACACATTTTGCTGATTAAAAAGCACACACAAGATTTTTAGTTTCTCAAGATCTACAGTCTATCATTAGAAAGTCTGAGCAGAATCTCTACACTGGAATAATAATTATTCTTTGGAATGCTATGTATGTCTAGTCACAATAAGAAACATGTGACAAGGTATTTAGTTATGGTTTTAATCCACATGAACTGGAAAGGACTTTCAAGTTAAATAAATCTTCACATGTGTGACAAAGACAAACTCCAATATATTATTTGTAATGCCAGCAGAGAAATCTGAGACCAGAAGGGCTAATGAAGGTGGAAAAATTTTGAAAATTTTGTTAAGCTCTTATTTCTTTTTCTTTCTGGTCTGCAGAGTTAACAACCTGATTATTAGAATTTTCTTTGGTACTGCTAGTTTATTTCCAGTTTTGAGACCATTACACTGCTAATCTTAAAAAAAACCCTGTAACTTGGAAAAAGTATACTTAGTTACTCATAAAACTTTCTTTCTTTAAAAGATCACAGAACTAATAAAGTAAGCAATCCACCATCTTCTGGACCAGCGAATACCAGTTTGTATTGTACTTGTTGACATCAGATGTTGCTTTCATGATGCCAGAGTTGTAACATGTATTAGCTCTCAAATGCCTTTGGCATGGGTCAAACACATAAAAATTAAGTCCATTTATTGATTCTCTTTTATATTCTTTGGAGAAGCACACTAGTGTCCCATGTATCCAGTATGAATGGAAATTAAGCACTTCCATGAAATAGATATTTTTCCGGAAAATGTTACCTCTTCAAATGCTGATTTTTAAAACTTGCAACATCTTTTAAAAGATGCTATGGATATCTTTCTAAAATGTATGAGTTATCTCTCTGCCTTCTTAAAAAGAAGATGCTGCGTACAACTTAATTTTATCTTCACAACCTCATGTCCTTGCTCTAAATAATTGTTTTATGCTTCCCTGTATTCTGCTGTGTTGTAGGGGAATCACTGCTGAGGGAGTGAAAGGTTATTGGGGGTGAAGGACTCTGCTAAGGACAAATGAAACTAGACCGAGTCATTTGATTTCTTGCAAATGTCTTTGGAAGCTGTGTGTGGGGGGGGGTGCTCCCTCTAGTACCATTCTCAAGTTGATTGCTTCTAAGTTTCTGTGGCTGGAATACCTCATCCTAAACTTGCGGCTCTGAGAGAACCTGCTATGCTCCTCATGGCTAAGCTCAGACTTTGTGACATCTGTTTAGGTCATTTGGAGGCTGTGATTATTCCATTTCTCATTCTGGATTGTGTAGTAGATATCCTAGACTGCTGGATTACTCACCTCTGAGTAAGTAGGCAATTTCTAACATTATGCTTATTTTACAAAACGTTAAACAATTTCACTACTCTCCAACTCAAATATTTTTTCTGTTGTAGACCCTACTTTATTAATGATACTCACATCTCTTCCAATCACTCCTACCAGAGACCCAGGCCATAGCATGAAGCTTTGGGGCACATGATTTTAAAGTCAGGTTCACATGGATTTGAATCTCTTTCCCCCAACTTGATAATTGCACGATCTTAGGCATGTTTATTCATTCTTCTCACATACTCATTTAACAAATATTTGCTGGGTACCTGCTATGTGCTGGACAATGTTCTGGCCTCTTGGGATAGAGTGATTGGGGTGTACAGCCTACATGGGGCAGATAGGCAACAAATAAGCAAGTAGATTTATGATATGTCAAATGGTGGTAGTGCAAGGAGTATGTAGGATAGAGAGTGTGAGTGGTGGGTATAGGTTGAAGATGTTTATGAAAGCTACTTCAGCAGGGTATTTGGGAGGAAAGCCTGATAGCCTACCATGAGTAGGCAACTTTTTATAGAAGTTTTGTAGTAAAGGAAGGCAGAAATATTTTATGGTAGCTGTGAGGAAATATGGGGTAAAGTGAGGGCTTTATTTTAAGATCTTGTAGCATTTTGGTATGCTGATTCAGTTGAGAGGGGGAAGTTGAAGACACAGGGAAAAGAGGGAACAATCCTTGAAGCAATTTTGTTCTTCAGTTGGGCAAAGGGATGAGATGTACTGCACAAGTGAAGGGTGCGGCCTCAGCTCAGAGGCCGACAGTTCATCCTTAGCCTCAAACAGCAAAGGACAAGGCACACATACCAATATGTCAGTAGATGTGGGGCTGGTACATGTCAATGCCTTTTTTGATTGCTTCTGTTTTCTCAGTGAAAAAGGAAGCAGGATCACTGTCTAAGAGAGGAGATAGGGAGGACGCATGGGATATATCTGAGGAGAGAGAAAAAGGTACAAACTGGTTCTCTTAGAGAGTAGGCAAGTAAGCTACAGTAACAAGGTTGAATTGCCAAGAGGCTATAGGGCTCATGCGAGATGAGTGATTGTCATTGTGAAACTAAATTGGTTAGATTCTTTCTACAGAACACACTTCCCTAATTTTTCTGCCTTTTACAAAGGATTTTAATACTGCCATTGCCACTGAGAAGCACTGGATATGTCAGCTTCTGACCTCCCCTTTCATTCTCCTGTCACAGTTTCTTTCCCTTGTTCCTACTCTCCTAGGAAAGAAGTTAGTGGCTTTTAGTAGCTTCCTCTTTTGAATTTCCAGAACATCTTACACACATCTTTATTACAGTACTGTTAAATACATTGTAATCATTGCTTTACATTTCTGTTTTCAACCCTACCCCTACTATGTATGAATTTCCATTCCCAGCCTCTGGTACAACGTTTTTATATTATAGACTTTTTTTAAGTTAAATCTTTGCTGAACAGAAGGAAGAAATAATAAAAGTTTTGCCTTTTGTGTATGTATATATGGTTCTTACAGATGGCCTATTTCTGGTGTTCAAAGATGAAAAATCAAGTCACTCTTTGTTTTGTGTTTCTAGAGACTCACTAACAGAGATTTTTCTTTGGACTTATTTTGGAGATTCCATTTATTCACAAAATATTTGTTATTTTTCTTCTGGTATGTCTAAGTGATGAAGGATATTTCTTGGCATCACTTTAACATGACAAAGTCAAAAAAGATTTGTTTTCTAACAACTGTTTCCCTTCCAGATAATGGCAAATTACATAAAACATTTCTAGGTCAACCAAGGCAACTGAGAAATTTTGATTTTGACCACAGCTGGAGCAATTTGCTGTGGGGATGGCTGGAAACACACAAAGGTTCTTGAAGCCAGTTGGGGGGCTGTAATTGATTTCAGATGTGCCTGAATAACACTGAAGATAAATGTCCCAGAGGTAGATTATTGGAGAGCTCTTTAGCTGTTTCTAATAAAAGTTACTTTAAGATTCTAAGATTTTTTTTTCCTGAAAATGCATATAATAATTCTAGCATGAATTAATGGGCCTGAATGGAAGCTACACATTTGCTGGTGATTTCTCGTTTTCCTCTAATTATGAAAGGAATACATGGTATATGTAGAAAAAAATTAGAAAAATACAGATAACTGTCAAGAACAAAGCAATAATGGGCACTGGATATTTACATACATGTATTTATCTAGTTGGGATCATACAGAATATAGTTTTATATATTAATTTTAATGTGATACACTAAGATTCTACCCTCATGGTTATAAATTTTTCAAAGTATGAATTCAATGGTGTTATGATGACATGCATCATAGAAGCGTTTGTTTGTTTTTCCAGTTTCCTATTTTATCTTGGGGATTCATAGAGATGAGTGTCTTTTCCCCACAGGGCTTGGGGAAAGCAGAAATTGGGAGCAAGGTCATTAAACTGATTGGCTCCAGGCTCCTCTTGGACTTTTCAAATACAACAGCTTCATATTTAACTAATTTTTTTTTTTGAGTCAGCGTTTCTTTCTGACTGGAGTGTAGTGGCACAATCATTACTCACCATCGCCTTGACCTTCTTCTGGGCTATTTTTAATTTGTGGCTATTTTTCCATTTTGTCACTTAAGTTCTATTATTTTTAATATCATTTAATATATTTTATGGGATCTAATTTATCAATTATCTGCTTTATGACTCCTTCCATGGCTTTTATACTTGGGAAATCTCTTTCCGTTTACCTAAATATTCACCTGTAATTTCTTTTTTTAAGAATTCTTCTTATTTTTAAAAAAATAAATTAGAGATAGTGTCTTGCTGTGTTGCCCAGGCTGCTCTTGAACTCCTGGCCTCAAGTGATCCTTTGGCCTTGGTATCCCAAAGTGCTGGGATTGCAGGTGTGAACCACTGCACCTGGCCCATTCACCTATAATTTATGATAGTATAATAGTTTCATTAAAAAGAATTAACATCAATTCACAATAATTTATTTGAGATTAAGGTGTGTTTTATTTTTAATAAAACACCAACTCACTTTAATAATTTTATGCTATACTTTTTTTAATGACTCATACCAACTTCACTGGATTATTAATGTATGGGAATGCAATTAATTTTATACAGTGGTCTTTTAGCCAACGATCTTCCTAAACTGTATTGTCTGCTCTGATCTTTTATAGAGTTTCTTGAAGTTTCCAAATGGAAAAAAATATTATCCGAAAACAATTATTGTTTTGTTTCTTTCTCTCCAACCTGTATACACTTATCTTTTCTTCTTTCCTTAGCCTTCTGGCCAGGGATCCTGGTACAATGCTGAGTAGAATTATTGATTGTGGGTATCTTTATCATGTTCCTGCCTTCAAAGGGAATGCCCTGACTTCTTGTCCTTTGAGGTGATTGTGGTAAACTTTCAGTAGATTCTGTTTATCAGGTTAAGGAAGTTCACTTTTCTTTTTTATTTGTCAAGAGTTCTTTAAAATCATATTATTTTTTGAATAATAAAAAATCCATTTCCCCATTCACTGAAATAGTTCTCTCTTTCCTTATTTTGCTAAAGTGATTGAATTATACTAATTAGGTTTTCTGATGTGAACCCATCTGAATCTGGAATCAAATTATTTATTTTCTACATCACTGGATTCAGTTTAATAATTTTTATTTAGGCACTTTCAAATTTATGTTTTAAATTAAGCCTAGCTTCTTTTCCTTCTTGCAGTACTTTAGTACACTTTTGGAATCAAGACTTTATAAGCATCATTCAATGAGTTGGGAGCATTCCTTATTTTTCTGTTTTCTGAAAGGGAATATTTGGTGTGATTACTCTGCAAAACCAACTAGGCCTGGATGTGCCTATGTATGTGAGTGTCTATCATAATGATAACAAACTTTATTCTGGCAGATTGTTTGCAGAGGTAGACAGGAGCAATTTCTCCCATCCCTAAATGCATAGGAAGCCCTTCCAATCCAGAGTCTATTTGCCTTTTCCTTGAATCTGGGATGACATGACTGGTTTTGTCCAATGGAATGCAGCTGTAATTATGCTGTGCTACTTGTGGGCCTTTAAAAGCTGGGAGTTTCTCTTTTGGTTTTCTTAGGATCAGCTATCATGGAAAGAAACTCATACTAGATTACTGAATGAGAGTCCACTAAAGGGAAGAGGCAGAAGGAGAGAGACAGAAGAAGGTTCAGCCAGTCCTATTCAATCCAACCACCTCAGCTGAGGCACCAGACATGCAATCAAAGCCGTCTTGGACCCTTCAACCTCAATTGAGCAGCCATAGTCAACACAGTGTAAGGAAGAAATAAGCTGTCTATTCTGAGCCCTATCAAAATTTCAGAATCATGAGATGCAGTAAATAATTTTTTATACTAAGTTCCAATGTATACTTAGGACTGTTTCTGTTTCTTGTCATTCAATGTGGCTGTATCACCTGTCTTTTCTACCCATATTTCACATTGTACTTCATACTGTTTCATTACATTTTAAAATCTGGTAATGCAATTCCCCCTAGTTACTCTTGTTGTTCAAAATATTGTAGCTATTACTGTCTGTTTTTTTCTCAGGTGAACTTCAGGATGTTTTGTTAATTTCCTAAACCCTTTGGAATTTTGCTTAGAATTGCATTAAATTTGTGTATTATTTTGGGAAGAACACTTCCAAGATTATCTTTACAACCTGAATCAAGATTGGTCTTTTCATATCTTCAAGTATTGCCATATTCCTTGCTAATCTTTGTAGTCATAACATATTTTATTCAATTATTGATTTACTCATATGTTACTAATTCAGAAGGCACAGTTCTTATTAAAGTCAAATTCGTAGCTCATTGCTATCAAGTGTTCAGAATTTTATACCTTGTGCTTTTATATTAATTCTATCACCTGGTAGTAGTTTATTCTCTACCTTTATTTCTCTATTTCATACTATTTTTTCTATTTATTTTTTTACTCTACTGTGGTATCTAGAACCATACTGTGTGTATTAATGGCTTAATCTTTATACCCCCATCTTCCTTGGTCATTAAATGACCGATCTCAGGCTTCCCTGAGAAGGATAAGGCCTTGCGCAAAGCAGTTCTACGCGGCTGAAGCTGACCCTGAAGGAGCTGTCAGTTGGTGACTCACTGATGGCCAATACATTCTCCATAGCTGGGCAGCAAGTCCTTTCTTGAAAGGGGACCTGGGCCTGCATTGCTGTGTTCATCACAGCCTCGTTCAGAGAAACTTGGGAAAGTCACGTCTCTGGCCCTGCCATATGGGGTGGATGAAATGGTTCTGTCTAATATCTGCTGCTTCTCATTGTTCCAAACACTCTGCATTTTTCTCACTCATAGCTTTTCCTCTTTTCCCTGATGGGTGTTTATTTAACTTGCTTTAAAGTCACTGGAGTAGCTTGACTTACAGCTTTGATGTAAAGAGTGACTGCAAGACCCTCAGCATGTAGCTGTTCACACATAAGCCACAGCAAGGCACAGCTGTGACAGAGCAAGAGGCCTCATTTTTGGCCCTGGAAGGAAATCACAATTAAATTGCACTCATGGCTTCAAGTTTAAATGAAACCTCTTGGTACTCCACTGCCATTGTTTTATCTTTCTGCAGTGTTTTTGGCAGCTTATAGATTTTTAAATTTTATTTATTTTTATTTATTTATTTTCCAACATAGAGTTTTAAAAAGTTATTTCTTTTTTATTTATTTTTATAATTTTTTAATTTTAAAGACGTGGGGTATAATTCAGTGTTAGGTATACAAATGTTCATTATGCAGGTACCCTTGTTGATGAGGTGTGCCCCTCCCTCCCCTGGCAGTTTCCTTCAACTGGTGGCTTGTAGATTTGCATGCAGTTCCAGTCTCTAAGTTTTCTGAAGGTAAAAAATCCCAAAGTTTTATGAATGCATCATTGGCTGCCATTTCCATTTTTCTACATCCAGAAGTTGATGTCTCTGCAGTTTTCAATGAATGCTTTTGTCCTTAATGCAAAGTATCACATTTAGATGATGTCACCATTAAAAAAAGTTCATAAATAAAACAAAATTAATTTTCTCTTTTTTATATTATCTGTTTTTCCAGTCATCTCAATTAAGCTTTCTTTAGGACCATCTGTGTAATGAAAGGAAGACAAATTGAGACATGGATATGAGAATAGCAGAACTCCAGACAGGTCTTTAACAAAAGAAATTTTGTAATTAAAGTGATATGCACCGACTTTCCAAAGGTATATAAAAGCCTATTTACAATCAGCTATTCTTGGCAACTAATTTAAAACAGTCATCTGTGGTCAAGATGTTTTAAACACTTCTAGGTAATGGTAACTATTTATTTTAACAATGCCTACTTAGAGTTGGAGCTACCAAATTTGCTTTTAAAACTCAGTGTATGATATGCCCTGTCCCAGTATTCCATTAGGGTATTAATGGTACATAATAGTGACTAAATAGAGACCCTAAAACCAAATAAAACTAAATAAATAAAGACCTTGAAATCTATGGATAATAGGAGCCCATGTTCCAGAGAACAGAAGGAAATTCTGCCAGCTGCAATGACACAGAAGCTGGATTGAAACTAACAGATCATGACTTAAACACACTTCCTTATTAATTCCATAGAGTTTGGCAAGCTGAAAAATAAAGCAGAGAGACATTTTGACTTTCCATTATCTGGCCTTAGCTCTCAGAAACAGAGGATTCACTGGCCAGAAAATGGTCAGTTTCCCTCCCCACCTCTAATATGTGAGTTATTTTGCAAGAATGTCAAATACACTTTTCTCCCTCTCAAGATCCTATTCCCCTCAAATATCTTATTTTTTCACAGTGACAACAACCTGATGGTTTTATAGATTAAAGGAGAGGAGTACACTAATGGGTTAATTTCCAAGGTGTGCGTTTGCTTCAAGTGAATAATTGTATGTCAGGATATAAATAAAAAGAATATGAAAGGCACAAGGAAGGTGTCGGTGGTAGTATATCTGGACAAAACAAATCTTTTGACTGCATCCAATTTCTTACTATAGTCCAAAACCTGGAGTCACCCTAAAGGGCTGTGCAAATTACATTTCTGAGATGGCGATTCAGTCAGGATGCAAATTAATGGAAGAAGAATGACGATAAGCTACACTCTGGTTGTATGCAAAAGATCTGTCTTTTTTTAAGCAAGAGAAACAAAACAGAATAACATGAAGCCCATGAAATATTCTTAAATTTGCATTTTAATGTCGCTATACCACAAGCATTTTTTATTTCATTAGAAACTAAACATTTTAACGATTGTATATTACACTGAATGGATGCACTGTTTTCTTAGTCATTCCCCTATGTCAGATATTTGTATTATTTTTTCACTAATATAAAGATATAATAATAAAATCTGTGATAATTTAGATTTGGCTAGAAAGTAATCCTAATACTGGAATTATTAAAAAATGACTATCAGTTTTTAAGTGATCTTATTACGTACTATCAAGTTTCTTTCTATAATATTGTAGCACTTTTTGCTACCCCCCACAATTAGAGGGCTCATTTTACTGGACAGTTGCCAGTGGATGGCTTTTTGTGTTTGTTTTCCTTTAATAAAATAATAGATGAAAAATTTGTTATCATTGTCATAATTTATCATGATTTATATATTATTGTTACCTTTTTCTTAATTAATATGAAAGTTTACAGTTACAATTATTGGAAGCAATAGTTACACTTTTTCTTTTTGTGAAATTTCTAATCATGTATTTTCATTTTTTCTATTAGTAAAATGATATCAGGAAAACCTTTCATGGTTCAATTTTCTATCCACGTAAAGGAGAAATACAGTTTTGTAGCAGTTGAATGACAGGTCATATTCCTAAATTAAACCATGAAAGCCACAGCATCTTCCATCTTTGTAAAGGTCTATTTTTATTATTTAAATATCCACAATCTAATATTTGAGATAGGATCTCACTGTTGCCCAGGCTAGTCTTCCCTCAACCTCCTGAGTTGCTGGGATTACAGGCTTGTGCCACAGCTCCTGGTCATATGTAGTAATATTCTGATGATAGATACGACTTATTTGTCCCTACGTGTTTGTATTTTAACTATTAAATTAAAAAAATTAAGATAAGAACTATGTTTTGTTTTGTTAATGACAGGAAAACAGAGAGAGAGAGAGAGGCAGAGTTAGGATTCAAATCAAGTATATATGACTCCAAAACTCTGAGTCTCCGTCATTAAGAGCACAGAATGTTAACAAATTCACATCTACCAGTCCTTCTCTGAGGCACTGAGCTCTTTGTTTCGCTCTCAGTGTTCTGAAAATTTTGGCTTGTTTTCTTTTAAATGCAATACTGCTTCTTAAGAATGAAAATATAACCGCACAACTAATCACTAACCCCCCAAAATTAATAGATTTGCGGTATCAGTAGTAAACAGAATTATTACAATGACAGTAATAGGAAACATTTGAACTATTTCATATTTTGCAAACTGTTTTACATATGTCCACATTTGCAACATATTGTGAAATAAAAATAAAGTTTACAAAATAACATGTATCTCTGATTCTAATTTTGTTGTAAAATACTTATGTCTTCACAAATACATGCAAATATATGCATAGTCAAAAGACAAGTTTTCTAAAAGTCACACCATTATGTATTTATTTTTGAGTTGGGAGTCTCTTCTGTTAGATTGGAGTACGGTGGCACAATCACAGCTCACCACAGTCTCCAACTCCTACACTAAAGTGACCCTCCTGCCTCAACCTCCTGAATAGTTGGGACTACAAGCACGTGCTGCTATACCCAGATAATTTTTTGTAAAGATGGGGTCTCGCCATGTTGCCTAAGCTCGCAGACTTAAAATGTTATAAAAATGGTTACTATTTTATCAAGAACTTATTAGATGCCTATAGTTGAATGGCAAAAAGTTATGACATTTAATCCTCATAGCACTCTAAAGTCGATAGGACAGTTTTTTAAACAGATGAAGAAACTACAATTTAGAGACATTTGAATGACTTTACCCAACTCAAACAATAATTTATAAATCCAGAACTTGAATAAACATTTTATAAACACGAATAGGCAGCTGTTAGACTCTTAACCCAATTAATATTCCATATTGAAGGACCAACATAGCCAAATAAAGCAGCTATGTTCTCCAGCAACCAGAAAAATGAGGAGAAAATGCCCTGGAGAAAATGAAGTCAGAACTTGGAAAGTCAAGTGTGATGGGAACTGTCCAGGTTGCTATCTGCTTTTGGGTGTGCCCTTTCACAATGGGGCCAGTGATGTGAGGACACCCTGAAAATCCAGGGGTGTGGTACCCACGGAAAGAACAATTCCAGCTGGCCTTGGCTTCCCATGCTGGAAGGCCAATTCTTACTGGGTGTGCTCCAAAATACCCTGAGAGGCAACAGCAACAACTGTGCTAGTGTGTCAGTTTTAGAGCCAGGCTTTCTCTTGCTTCACATAAACATAGCCCAAATGTGCAGCTCCAATGCCAAGTCTCCATTCCCTACTGAAAAATTCCTGATGAACCAGTTCTTTCAAATACAGTTGTTTAAAATGTCTTACTCTGCTTTACATGTGTTCATTACTCCCCTGTGTCTAGGAGGCAGCTCTTCTAAGGAGCAGTCATCCTAGAGCACTTGTTAAAAACTCTTGTTTTAGAGAGATTGGCACTGGGGTGATTGGATTATTACCCTGGGTTTGTTCAGGTTCTGAAATAGTGTCGGGCACCCAGTTGGACCTAGGTCTCATCTTCACTAATATCCAGAGAAGAACTCTTCAGTCAGAAAATAGATCCAAATACACAAAGTGATCTAGGATTAGATGTACCAGTGTGGGATCCAGGATGTGAGCTAGGGGAAGTATTAAATCCTTAGTCAGTACTGGTAAATAGGTATGGAGAGATTAAGCTTCCATGTGAAATATTAGATTCTGGGGCTGAGAAGGGGAGCAGATAGAACCCAGGAAATTTTGGTGGAAATATTAAGATGGTCACAAGACAAATTTGGAGTGATGAAGCAGGGGAAGCAGATGGAAGTGAAAAACAGTGGTGCTTAACAAGTAAATAACCAAGTATTTAGAAATACTTGGTTATTTACTTGTTAAGCACCACTGTTTTCCAGCTACTCGGAAGGCTGGGGTGGAAGGATCGCCGGAGCCCAGCAGGTCGAGGCTGCGGTGGCCGGGAGCGGCCACTGCACTCCAGTCTGGGCGACAGTGAGGCTCCAACTCAAAAAAACAATAAGAGTGACAGAAGTCGGCCAGGCTTGGTGGCTCAGCCTGTGATCCCAGCACTTTGGGAGGCTGAGGTGAGTAGATTGCCTGAGCCTGTGGTTTCGAGACTAGCCCGGGCAACTTAGCTGGGCATGGTAGCATGTGCCTGTAGTTCCAGCTACTTGGAAGGCTGAGGCAGAAGGATCGCTGGAACCCAGCAGGTCGACACTGGAGTGGCCGTCAGTGTACCACTGCACTCCAGCCTGGGTGACAGAGTGAGACTCCAATTCAGAAAAAAAAGAGTGACAAAAAAATGTAAGTACACTGTAGTCTTGATGTTGTTTTGCTTTTTGCCTTGATTTTAGGCTGTTCAGCATCCATTCCAGTTTCTTTTGGTGATAGCCCTTGAAGTTTCATTTGGAAATGGTCTTTCTCCATTGAATATATACTAATGGTTAAGTAAGGTCAGTTGAAAATTCTTCCTGAATTTTAGATTGTGAACACAATTATGAAAGTCTGTTAATTATTGGAGTTCTTTTGTGTCGGCGTTACTATCTGGGTCAATACTACACACCCTGCTACCAAACTGTCTATTTTCTGTATGTTCCATGCCTGGTTTCCAAGCCTTCCTTCAATCCTGTGAGCTTCCTTATATCCTTCCCATAGATTCCCCATTTGCTTAAGTTAGAGTCAGTTTTTGATGATCCCAACCAAAAAAAAAAAAAACAAAAAAACAACCAGCAACTAATACTCTCATACTCCAGATTAGACAAAATAATTGAAGTTGAACCTTGTGATGTTCATGGTGTTAACAGTATATAGAAACAGTATAGACAATTCTATTTTTGAGAGAATGGAAGTTGTAGCCCCAAATATTTAAAATAAATTCAGAAGTAGAGGGGTCACTGGAGGCTAATACAGAATGTAGTATAGTTAATTCACAATTTATTTAGAGCCAGCCCTAAGGATGTGAGTTGATTTCTTTTTCTCTCCAGTATTTTGTTAGCTAAAATTTTCAAACATACAGCTAAGTTGAATCAATTTTACAGTCAACACATGGTGTATTATCTGCATTCTATTACTTACATTTTACTGTGCTTGTTTTGTCACATATCTATCTATCCAATTAATCCTCTTACTATCCATCAATTCATCTTCTTTTTATTGATACAATTCACAGAAAGTTACAGACCTTAGTATGCTAATATTGCTATATTATGCATATCATAAACAAGTTACATATTAGTCTATAATTTTTTCTTTTGATGTAATATTTACATATAACAAATGCACGAATCTTGTGTTAATTTCCTCAGTTGTAACAAACACTTAACTTGTGTAGCCCAAACTCCTATTAAGATATAAAACATTTCACGGCAACTTGGATAGATTTAGAGTCTATAATACTTAGTGATGTATCACAGAAACAAAGAACTGAGTACCATATGTTCTCACTCATAAGTGGACCCTGAACATTTACTATAATACTATAAGAAAGGGACTGACAGTAGCTGGAAGCTGCCAGGAGAGGCGTGGGGGGAGAACATAACATTAATAAGTGTATCTGATCTCAAACCAAGCAAAGTGGGGACTAACAGGAGGCCCAAACTTTACCTGTACAATGACCACTTGTATACCTAATCCTGAATTGTACCCCACATCTTTAAAATAAAATAAATTAAAAAAATAGTCTGTCTTCCTATGAAATTAAGAAATCTCAAAGATTATATATACCTTCCAAATAATTATCTTAGAAAATTTCAAAAACAGTGGAAAAAGTATTATTATGATTGCTACCTCCTACAGGCAACCACAGTTCATTTTTTGTCTTACTAATATGGAGTAATAAAATTAATAATTTTGAAATGATATCCTTTGATGTGCCATGGGCACTTGGTATTACTAGTTTTTTAAAGTGCATGCACACAAATTTAGGTTTTACAGAATAAATTTTAGAAAGTTAAATTATTAGAGCAGTTGATATAAATTTTTTATTTCTCTTATTAAATTATACTCCTGGGCAACCCCTTTGGGTCGCCTCCCACTGTGGGAACTTTTCTGTCCTTTCAATAAATCCTGCTTTTTAAAAATGACACTGCAAGGGTTTTCCCAAACTTTTACAGCTCTGGCTTGTGTGTATGTGTGTGTGCATATAAACATTTAATTTTTGAAATTTTCAAGTAATCATAAAATGAAAGATAATTGTTTAATAAAATCTCATGTACCACTCAAATTAAAGGAAAAAAAACCCAACCAAGTTAGCCTAATCAACCCTTCATGACCCTCATGACACAGACATACCTCATCACCATGGCTACAGTCATGTGACCATCCTACCCATCTGCCTGCCATCCATCCTGACATCAGTTCCTGTACTTACCTACTCTTCTTGATGATGTGAAACCGACAACCACCCAATCATCTTAATGACCTGCCTGCATCAAAGGGATGGTTTAAGAGCATTCAACCTCAAGCAGCCATTTGCCATTGCTTTGTTAATTTCTGGCTGGGCCATGTGTTCATTGGGCTGCAGCTGCCATGCTTTTACCTAAGCTTTAGCCCTCTTCCCTACCTTGGGGAGGTGAATCTCCTCTCTCTCCAGTTTACTTTCTAAATAAACTCTATTTTTCAATCTAAAAAAAAGAAATAGTACATGACTTTCCCCCAGAAAGTTTCCTTGTGCTTCTTCCTAGACAATCTTTCCCCTTCTCCCAAAGTCAGCCACTCTGATTTTATCTATGGAGTTTACTTCCTATAATGAGGAAGAAGGCAAGCCTGACAAGACAACTGCTTGAAAAAGCACTACTGGGAATGGAATTAGATGGACAAAATCATATTTAGCACTACTCTCAGGGACAGTTCTGTAGGTGACTGAAAAGTGTTATGCTTAGATAAGCACTCATGATAGGCACTCATAGCCTCAACCTCCTGGGCTCAGATGATCCTTCCTTACATCTCAGTAGCTGGGACAACAAATGAGCGCCACCATGCCACCAGCTAATGTTTTAATTTTTTTTTTTTTTTTGGTAAAGACTAGGTCTTGCTATGTTGTCCAAGCTGATCTTGAGTTCTTGGGCTCAAGCAATCTTCCACCTTGGCCTCCAAAAATGCTGGGATTACAGACGTGAGCCACCACACCTGACCCAGTGTGTCTTTTAAGTAAAGGTTGTACACATACATAATAATATCTGTTTGAAGGTACGTGAATGATCAGCCTACTAGTAGTACCAAATTATTGGTCTATAGAGGTCCCTAGATATCTCTGGGCATGAGGTCAAATCAAAACGTGTGCAGACTAAAGGTAACATAATTATGCTTATGTCACTTTACTAACAGGGAGATGCACACTTAGTTTTAACTCCTCCATTTGATACAGAAAATTTGACTGAGAAGATTGGAAATGCGGAGGAAGAGATGTGGAGTTTTAAATTCACAGATAATAGATGGTGGAAGGTGAGAGGCTGAAATCTGGGAAAATGGAATATCCTACCCTTTCTCTGTTCCTTTTTTCCAGTGAAGGCTCCATGAGGGTTTGTGGTTATCACAAGTTGGTGAAACTCCAGATTCTGATATTTTGTGTTTACTTCTCTACTACTATTTTCTGCTGTAGACAGAGGGTGACCTGACCACTTAGCATAATTCTATTTTAAGTTTGCTTCGCAGGGATAGGCAGGTTCCTTGTTTTTTTTCACTGGGTGATCTTTCCCTGGAAATAAAAATGCATGCAACTGCTCAATATTAGAGCACTGCTGTTTTTCTTCTGGAAGCTTTTTGTTAATCTATCCCACAAGAGCATTCTCTTTTTGGTGTTCCTCCTTAAAAGGGGCACAGTTGGCTGTGTGCGGTGGCTCAAGCCTATAATCCCAGCACTTTGGAGGCTGAGGTGAGAGGATTGCCTGAGCCCAGGGGTTTGAGACCAGCCTGGGAAACTTGGTGAGACCTCGTCTCTACAATATGTATTTTAAAAAAAAAATTAGCCAGGCATGGTAGTATGTGCCTATACTTCTGGCTACTTGGAAGGCTGAGGCGGAAGGATCACCTGAGCCCAGCAGGTCAACGCTGGGGTGGTTGTGAGCATGCCATTGCACTCCAGCCTGGGCGAAAGAGTGAGACTCTGACTTAAAAAAAAAAAAAAGGAGAACAGTGACTCATGCCCATAATCCCAGCACTTTGAGAGGCTGAGGCAAGAAGATTGCTTGAGCCCAGGAGTTCAAGACCAGCCTAGGCAACATGACAAGACCTCGTCTCTACAAAAAATCAAAAATTAGATAAGCATGGTGGCATGCACCTGTAGTCCCAGCTACTCGTGAGGCTGAGGCAGAAGGAATGCCTGAGCCCAGGAGGTTGAGGCTGCCATGAGCCATGATCGTGCCACTGTACTCCATTATTGGTGAAGGAGTGAGTCTTTGACTCAAACAAACAAAAAAAAACCCTTTCAACACGACTTAATCAACATGATATACAGATTTAGGGATCCTGAGCCCTTTGGGAGTGCCCACTGGAAGAACTGAAAAGGGGAATCTGTTGGTGTCTGGAGTCCACATAGCCCTAATCACCCAAAAAACCATGGCCCAAAAAACCATGGAAACAAATAAGAGACTTCATATATATTTTCACATGTAATTTTTCTTACAAAATTCACTTCCCCTACCAAAAAGCAGAAAAAATCCATAATCTGTTAGCATAACAAGTGTTATTAGCATTTTGTTACGTTGGCTCTCAGAATGTTTTATAAATATGACATACACTCATTACATTATCTTATACTTTACTTTGTATATTGTATATTGTTTTACTTTATTATTCAATCATAAGAATTTTCTCAGGTTGCATTAAAATCATGATTGTCTAAGGGTTCAAAAGTATGTTTCTGAGCTAATATATGACAGGATGTTTAACTATATTACTACTCCTGGTAATTTTAGGTTGTCTTTAATTTTTAATGGTATAAATCACACTGTGGTAGATACTTTTTTGTACATAATGTGGCACTTATGTGCAAGCATGAAAGGCAGCTACAGCTAAGGGTACTACTGTCTGCTAAAGAAGATGTAAGTCCTACCCTCAACATATGTAAGAATAGATAGTGAAGAGTAAGTAATAAAGAACAATTAATGAAGAATAAATAACAAATAATAGTGAAGATAGAAGAGACTGTTCCACTCCTGTGCAGTGGTTGCCTACTCTTCATTCTACCAGAAACTCTAAACTATGGGAACTTGTTTTGCAGGGAATATACTACTATCCTTTCATGATTTAATTTTGGAAATATTTAAATACTTTTTTTTTTTGAGTTGGAGTTTCACTCTGTTGTCCAGGCTGGAGTGCCGTGGCATACTCACGGCCACCCCGGCGTCAACCTACTAGGCTCAGGAGATCCCTCCACCTCAGCCTTCCAAGTAGCCGGAGCCACAAGCACGTGCTACCATGCCCAGCTAATTTTTTATTTATTATAGAGACGACGTCTGGCCAAGTTTCCCAGGCTGGTCTTGAACTCGCGGACTCAAGCAATCTACTCGCCTCGGCCTTTCAAAGTGCTGGGATTACAGGCTGAGCCACCGAACCCAGCCTAAATACTTTTTAAAAAATTAATTAATTTTAAATTTATTCTTTCCATGTTTATTTTATATCTGGGGTACAGGTGCATATTTGTTATATGAACATATTGTGTAGTGGTGGGGATTGGGTCTCAGGTGCCCCACTCCCCAGACAGTAAACATTGTACCCAAAAGGTAATATTTAAACATTTTTTAATTGCTTAAAATATTATTTGCTCATTTGCATTCATGTTGCTATCTAATTTACTCATCTCTCCAATTTTATATGTGATTCCAAAATTTTGAACTACGTTTGTGGCTTAAATAATATATTCTTTCTTATCATTATTAGTCAGTGCTACTCCTGTTAGTTCATCAATATGTTTTTTGGTTTTCATACCAGAGTTTTAAGGCATTTTTGTTAACCCAAATGTACTTTATTTTCTATCCCTTTCTGTGCTTTCCTTTATATTTTTGATTATTTTAAGATGTTTCCCTGTAATTCCATTTTAAGAATTACAAGGTTTAATTACACAAATATTTGGTGGCTCTCTGTACATATTACTATACAGAAAGGTGTCATATTTGTTGTACCTTCATCTATATTTAGTGTTTTCTAAAACAAAGTTAATAATATCTTGCATTTAGAAATACAGTTTTAGAACAGTAAGCAAAGTTATATGCAGCAGAAAGAAACAAAAGCATCTGGAAAAGTAGATTCGGTCTCATTGACTGCCTGTTAAAAGAATTTATTGGTTTGTAACCCAGAGGTTCCTGACCTCTAGAGTCGTTAGAAGCAGCACTTCCTTTTAATTCTAAATGAAAGGATCTGTGCCCTCATTATGTTTGACCACAGTCTGAGGTCTCTGGGTCTCCCTGTAGAATACTCACATGATCCCCAGATCAGTTCTAGTTTTCACCATGTGCTTGGGCCAGCAACCTCTCTCTGACCTGCGTCTCTAATTTTTGGTTAATAACATCTCATTATTTCTTAACTGCCTTCCTCAGGCCACAACTGTTCTCCCTATATAGTTTCATTCTAAATGTGGAATAGGCCCATAGATTAATACCCTGAGCTTAGCTAAGATCAGGATATCATAATTAACCAAACTCTACTGACAATACCAGAGGACAAAGGGAGATTCAACATAGAAAAGAAAACCCTGGATATTAGATATGAACATTTCCAGGGTTCACAAATCAAAACCTATTCTAGTCTCCAGGACCCTGCAGGGCATCTATCTTGCTACCCATCATCCCCTTATCAAGTTGCAGGAATTGATTCACATCTCTCAGTTAGGGTGCCTTTGACCTTGTGCCCTGCAGGAGAGTTCAGGCCTCTCAATTCCTCCATGACCCAGCAAAGGGAACAATCCAGTTCCCCCTCATTTGGTTTTAGCTCAACATTCCAATTTTAAAACAAACATGTAGGTAAAAACCCTTATCTATAATGAAGCCTCTATAAATTTGAAAGAACAGACACAGAGAATGGTTTTAAAAAATATATTAAGCAAAAACCCATCCTCAAGGAAATTTAAAAATATATGTAAGGAGTCTGGATTCAAAGTACTGTATTGAAGTGTTGATTCAAAGTTGAAATGTAACTACTAAAAGTGAATATGAGAATAATATATGTGATCAAATGTAACAGTGTTATCATAAGTCACAATCATTGTGGTTGCATAACCAGAAAACTCTAAAGAATAAATCTAAAAATAACTAGAATTTAAAAAACACCGGGGGTTCCAAAAAAGTGTATACACAATTTAAGAGATGTTATCTGTTTATTAATTTTAGTATGCCATAATCAGAAGTGTCTGGACACTGATGGTAACCACTTTGTGCACTTCTTGTAATTGCAGAAGTAGAATGTGACTTGTATTCATCCTTCGCTATCAGTATATATTGAGTGTTTTTCCTTTCCTAAAATGTATACATTTTTGAACCCTCTGTAGTTAAGTAAAAGGCCTCTATTAAAGAAAAAAGTTTCAGAATTAAGTGGTTTCAATTATTTATCATAATAGATATTAGGAGGTATAAAGAGCAATGAAAACTTTTACAAAAATAAAGTAACTAATAGTAATTTTAAAAAGTGGGAACTCAAAGAAAGTTATTAAATATACTAAGTGATTTTAAAATTCACATAAAGGTAGAGTCCTGTTATTTATGCATTTATTCTTTAATTCCAGTTATCTTTGCATGTCTGTGCTCCAAGGACAACATTTACCACTAAGAATAAATCGGTGAACAAGACAGATATAGCATCTACCTTCATAGAGATCACTATGTAGGGAGACACACATTTTAAAATTTTGCATTTTAAATAGTTACATGACTAATTAAAGCTGTGATCACTGCAGTATATAACATAGAAGCTGCCTACACATGTAAAAGCCATGAGGTGTGAGAGAATGACACATGAAGGAATTCAACGAAGGCCACGGTGATGGGTAGATTGCTTTAGCCCAGAAGTTTGAGACCAGTCTGGGCAACACAGTGAAACACCTTCTCAAAAAAAAAAAAAAAAAAATTAGCTAGGCATTGTGATGCACACCTGTAGTCCCAGCAACATGGGAGGCTGAGGTGGAAGGATTGCCTGAGCGCAGGAAGTAGAGGCTGCATTGAGTTATGATCATGTCACTGCACTGCAGCTTGGGTGACAGAGTGAGACTCTGGTTCAAAACAAAGAAACAACAACAACAACAAAAACCCTCAAACCAAACAAGGCCATGGTATCTCAGTGTAGAGAACAAATGGGCAAGAAAGAAGCAAAAGGGCCCTAAATCATGTGGGACCTTGTTAACCATGTTCAAAATTTTGCCCTTATTCTAAGAACAATAAGAAAGCACTGAAAGTTTTTATGAGGGTTTGGAAAAATATTAATGACAGGAAACAACATATATTTCCGACAGAAGGGGGAAAGCCTTTAGAAATTATAACCAGATATAGGATATTTCCATTCTGAAAAATGTTTTTAATAATATGGAAAAAATGAAGTCAACTAAACTAAGAGTTAAGTGTGGTATTAGCTATGTTTATATACACACACACATATATGCATAGAAAAAATTAGCAATGGTAATCTATGACTTGGGAATTTTGGTGACTCTGATATTTTTCTGGTTTGTCCACATTTCCTATAATGAATGTGCATGAATTTGACAAGTCTAGGAAAACATTGTAATATTTTTATTTGTGATTTCCTTTTGTATTGGTAACTTATTAAACAATTTGTTTGTGGACCACGAAAAGTAAATTTTAGGGTAAAACTTTATTCATTTTTTTTTAGTTTAACTTCGAATATGCATGAATCCAACATATTTACATGTATTGTTCACACATCTGGTAATTTGATAACTTGTACCTTAAGAGTAAAAATGTGTATGCAGAAAAGAGTGAGCATAGCAGGTCTGAGAAAGAAAGGGCCGATTGTAGGGTGTCCCTTGACTGGTGTCTGGAAATTTGGATTTCTGGATGTTTCCCACTAGTCCAGAATGGAGAAGAGTGGATTGCTATGCCTAGACAGTTTATATAAACAGTGTGGTTTATGCTGAACACCTGCTTTTCTTTTGGGAGTCTGGAGTTTTGGAATGTGCTGGGCAAAGGTGCCTCTGTGACCAGCCTCGGTAAAAACATTGGGTGCTGGGTCTTTAATGAGATTCCTTGGTAGACATTGCACACATACTGTCACACTTGTTCCTGGAACAACTAAATACATCTGGTGTGACTCTACTGGGAGATGACTCTTGGAAACTTGGGCATGATTTCCCCTGGCATTAGTTTTGATATTTTTGCTGTAATCAGTTATGCCATGAGTATGGTTTTGTATTGAGTCCTGTGGTCCTCCTAGCAAATCATTAAGCTTGAGGATGGCCTTGGGGACCCCCAGCACGATGAGCCACCTTATGAATGAGAACCTTTATCAATACCAAAATTCATGGATGCTCAAGTCCCTGATAGAAAATGGTGTAGTATGTTTATAAAGCCTATGTACATCCTCTCATGTACTTTAAATTATCTCTCGATTACTTATAATACCTAGTACAATGTAAGTGCTATATAAAAAGTTGTTATACCTAATGACAAGAAAAAAAAGTCTGTACATGGTCATTTCAAACACAATCATCTTTTTTTCCCCCCTGAGTATCTTTGATATCTGTGGTTGGTTGAATCTATGAACACAGAGCTCATGAATACAAAGGACTGACTATACATTTGCATTATTTTAAAAAAGGAAAAATACCTGATTGCATGTGCTTTTAAATATTGCAGCATTTCAACACACATAATATAACATCCAAGAGAGCTAGTTCTATAGCCTTATCACCCTAAACTTTATAATATTTTCAAGAATTTTTTTCTTATGATTCTTTTATGTTTATCTTCTCACTGAAATTCAAATCATTTTGCTAAGTGGAAAAAGTTCTACTGAGATTTTGATTGGATCTACATGAAATTTATATGTTAATTTAGGGAAAGCCGACGTCTTTGCAATGCTGAATTTTCCTATTCCAAATAAAAGCCTTTAGGGCCTTTCATAGAGTTCTTTAGAAATTTTTAAAAATTGAGGTATAATTCAAATACCATTAAATTCACCCTTTCCCATGTACAATTGAGAGGATTTTTATTATATTTGGAGAGTTGTACAAATACCATTATTATCTAATTAATGTTTTCTTCAACTAAAAGAGAAACCCTCTACTCATTAGCAATCACTACCCATTTCCACTCCTCCAAGCCCCTGGCAAACACGAATTTACTTTCTGTCTGTATGGATTTGCCTATTCTGGACATTTCATATAAATAGAAACATATAATATATGACCTTTTCTGTCTGGTTTTTCTCACTAAGCATTATGTTTTCAAAGTTCAGCTATGTTAAAGCATATATCAGTACTTCAGTTCTTTCTGTAGCTAAATAATATTCCCAACATACCACATACAAAGGGGGACCCCAAAAAAGCAGAATTTATTTATAAAAATTGTGTATTTATTCTTCCATATTTAAACTTTGGTCACTTCCAAAGTATTCTCCATTTGACGCAATATACCTATCGAGATGCTTTTTCCACTGCTCAAAACAGTTTTTGAACTCATCAGTTCTGATACCTATTAGTGCTTCTGCCAATTTTTGTTTCACCTCTTCCACATGTACCTTTGAGGACTTTTTTTCATCTAGGGAAACAAAAGTCACTGGGGATTAGATTGGGTGAATAAGGAGGGTGGGGCATAGAGGTCATGCTGTTTTTGGTCAAAAACTGCTGAGCACTCAGTGTGGTGTGGGCAGGTTATTCATGCAAATCACCCATCATGAAATGGGCAAACACACTGAAAGAATGTAAAAAAAAATTTCACTGAAGCTGAACGCAGCCTCTGAGAACAATACTAGGTGGTACACTGATGCTGATGAGTTCCTAGAACAAAATAATTATGATATTTTTGGGGTTCTTCCTCATACATATACCACATTTTGTTTATCCATGAATCAGTTGTTGGACTTTGGATGGTATCCACTTTTTGACTGTTACGAAAATTTTGCTATGAACATTATGTACAAGTTTTGTGCGAACATACAGTTTCAGTTTTCATAGTATATAACTAAAGCAAAATTGCTGGGTCATACTGTTACTCTGTGTTTAGAGAAAAACTGTCAAACTGTTTTTTAAAGTGACTGCACCATTTTACAATCCTACCATCTATATAGAAGGGTTCCAGTTTACCACACCCTTACCCAGACTTATTATAGTCTATTTTAAAAATTATAGCCATTTCATTTGCATTTCCTGATAGCTAATGATGTGGAGCATGTTTTCATGTGCTCATTGGCACATTAATGTGTTTTCTTTGGAGAAATGTTTGTTCAAATCTTTTGCCTATGTTTCAATTGAGTTATTTGTTGACTTGTAAGAATTCTTTATATAGTCTGGATTACAAGTCATGTATTATATACATGTAAATATTTTCTCCCATTCTATAGGTTGTCTTTTCACTTTCTTGATGGTGTCTTTTGAAGCACATAAGTTTTTAATTGTGAAGAAGTTCAATTTATACCTTTTTCTTTTGTTATTTGAGCTTTTTGCATCATCTCTAAGAAATCACTGTTTAATCCAAGTCATAAAGATTAATGCTATATTTTATCTTTGGTTTTATAGTTTTAGCACTTATATTGAGGTCTTTGGTCCATTTTGAGTTAATGTTTGATATTGTGTAGGGTAAGAGTCCAATTTCATTCTTTTGCATGTGAACGTCCTGTTGTCTCAGAAATATTTGTTTGAAGTCTATTCTTTTACATTAAATTGCCTTGGCATTCTTGCCAGAAATCAATTGACCATAAATGTATGGGTGTGTTTCTAGACTCTTATCCGTTCCATTTATCTGCATGTTTATCTGTATATGAATACTGCACTGCCTTGATTACTATAGTCTTGTAGTAAGTTTTGTAATTGATAAGTGTGTGCCCTCCAACTTTGTACTTTTATTTGTGTTTTTGAAATAGGATCTCACGTTAGGTTTGGGTTCCTTGGCATGATCATAATTCACTGCAGGTGCTTCAAACTCCTGGCCTCAAGGAATCCTCCAGCCACAGTTTCCTGCATAGGTAGGACTACAGGTGTGCACCACAATGCCTGACTTGTACTTCTTTTGTAAAATTGTTTATGCTCTTCTGGTCTTTTGAATTTCCACATTAAATTTAGAATCAGCATGGTGATTTTTGCCCCCCAAAAAAGGCAGTTGGGATTTTGATAGGAATTGCATTGAAGCTGTAGATTAATTTACAAAGAGGCTGGGCATTGCGGCTCACACCTGTAATCTCAGCACTTTGGAAAGCCAAGGCAGGAGGATCCCTTGAGGCCAGGAATTTAAGACCAGACTGGACAACATAGTGAGACCTCATCTCTACTAAAAGTTAAATAAATTATTTGGGCATCGCAGCTTGCACCTGTAGTCTCAGTTACTCAGGAGGCTGAGGTGGAAGGATTGCTTGATCCCAGGAGTTTGAGGCTGCAGTGAGCTGTGATTGTGTCACTGCACCCCAGCCTGGGCAACTGAATGAGGCTCTGTCTCAAAAAACAAAGAAAAAAACTTTCAACATGACTTATTATTTAGCTGCTATGTCTTTTTCAAATATTTTTTGCCCTTTGCTTTCCTTATTCTTAGGCTGTGATCTTTACTTAAGGTTATAATCTGTGTTCCTAAGACAAGACATTTCTGGAGTCTCAACTTAATTTCCAAGATCCTCAGCAAGACCTTCCAACACTGGCTGGACTAGAAATCCAAAGTTTCTCACAGCTCTGTGACTTCCCTTATCTCCAATCAGCTGTCAGTCCTGCATCACTCTGCATGTGTAATAGCTCAGCCTTTAGCCAATAACCTTGCCAGGCTCGGTAGCTCAGCCTGTAATCTCAGCACTTTGGGAGGCCTGAGGTGAGTGGATTGCCTGAGCCCGCGGGTTCGAGACCCACCTAAATAACTTGGTGAGACCTCATCTCTACAATAAATCAAAAATTAGCTGGGCATTGTAGTGCGTGCCTGTAGTTCCAGCTACTTGGAAGGCTGAGGTGGAAGGATCGCTGGAGTCCAGCAGGTCGAGGCTGCAGTGGCCAGGAGCATGCCACTGCACTCCAGTCTGGGTGACAGAGTGAGACTCCAACTCAAAAAAAACAAAAACAAAAACAACCAAAACCTTTAGCCAATAACCCACTGGACATCCCCATTCAGACTTCTTGATCCTTCTTTTGTGAAGTTGTTTTTCTCCCAAACCACGATGTACAAAATTTGGCTGCTTCTGTAGCTCCATGCTCCAGCTCCTGCCTCATTAGCTGAGTGAGCTTGTTGTGCTCTGGTTGGGCTTCACCTCCCTACTTCAATCATCTGGAAATTGTCCTCAGGCAGCAACCCAGAGAAAGTATGAAACTCGTCTTGCGCATTTTCCTTCTCTTAAGGATCACGATCCTGTATTGCTTGCAGTCCAGTTCCTGAAAGCAGTTGTCTTATACATTTGCTCAGTTTTAGAGTTGCTTAGGGTGATTACACTGTTGTGGCCAGAAATGGGACCTGACTTTTTTTTGTAAAATGTTTTATCTAGAGGATGCCGAGTATGGAGTCAGCTACATCTAGTTTAAATAAGCCTAACAAATGTTCCTTTGAAAACATGTAGGCTGGCTGGGCTCGGTGGCTCAGCCTGTAATCTCAGCACTTTGGGAGGCCAAGGTGAGTGGATTGCCTAAGTTCGTGGGTTCGAGATCAGACTGAGCAACTTGACGAGACCTTGTCTCTACAAAAAATTAAAAAAATTAGCCAGGCATGGTAGTGCATGCCTGTAGTTCTGGCTACTTGGAAGACTGAGGTGGAAAAGATCGCTGGAGCCCAGCAGGTCGATGCTAGAGTGGCCGTGAGTGTGCCACAGCACTCCAGCCTGGGCAACAGAGTGAGACTCCAACTCAAAAAGAAAGAAAGAAAAAAAAAAAAAGAAAAAAAACATGCAGGCTGAACAAAATATGAATATTACGGTTCATGAGCCACTAGTGGCAACCTCTGTTAAACTTTAGGTTCTGGCTTTGCAACCTTAGTCTCACTAAGTCTCAGTTTCCACCTTTGTAAAATTAGAATAATGATAATTAACTCACAAGGATATTGTAAAGTTTAAATCAAGTAAATAAAACAATACTCACCACATACTTTTCATTCAATAAATAGAAGCTCATCTAATAGCTAGTTTTATCTACAGATTTTAGTCCACCGTCATCCCAGCCAAGTGAGTTAAGTCTTCTGGCTACTGGGATCAATGACTGTCTTCCTCAAAAAGACTAATAAGCCAGGCACAGTGGCTCAAGCCTGTAATCCCAGCACTTTGGGAGGCTGAGGCAAGAGGATTGCCTGAGCTCATGGGTTTGAGACCAGCCTGGGCAACTTGGCGAGACCTCGTCTCTACAATAAATCAAAAAATAAGATGGGTGTGGTAGTGCATGCCTGTCGTTCCACTATCTGAAGGCTGAAGCGGAAGAATCACCAGAGCCTAGCAGGTCCAGGCTGCGGTGACCGTGCCACTGCACTCCACTGACCGTGCCACTGCATGCCACTGCACTCCAGCCTGGGAGACAGACTCTCATTCAAAAATAAACAAATAAATAAAATAAATAAAATAAAACGTTGGCACCTGGCTAATATTCTCTAAATTCCTCCCATCTTTCCACATTACCTGTGGATGATGATGGCACAGGTGACTTATTCAGTGCAATTAACTCTGAGCTCTTTGATCTCCTACTCAGTCACGATCTCCTCCTCTTCACTTCTGCCATGCTCTTTCATTAATCATTAGCACTTCTAATTGATTTGCTTACAAAATCACGAATTCATACATCACTATCTGTGACCACAGTTTCCTTTCCTTACAGTTGCTTAACACTCCTGCCAGAATTTCCTTCAACCTCTTCAAGGCATGCAATCTAATACCTCTTCAAGCATCTTTTTTCTTCATTTCCTTCTTTGTTTTCAGTTTAGAGTCTAGAGTTCAAGATTTCAAAAACATTCCTTCCTGAAGTCAAAATTCTCTTTTACTTCTGTTTTGTTAATCACTTTGGTCTGTTAAATCCCTGATTTCAAATGAATTCCCTTATCTGCTCCTTCCGTATCTGTCTGCACCCAAATGCTGCCAGAGGAAGTCACAAAATAGGTCATGTAGTTCAGCTATAAAATTGTAATTTACTCACCGGTTCTCTATAATGGCTAGTTCAAATCTCCTACTTCCCTTCTTCCCACTCTGAAGTTTTGATCAACTGAATTAATGCAACCTACATTATGTGAAATATAGATAGAGGCTTCTGGTCCAAGGTTAGGGGCAAATGCCTAGCTTCTGTTCATAATCTTGGGCAAATGTGTAGAGATCCTCCAGCCCCAGATCATATATAAACGGCACATTCCCAATGCTCGGTTTTACAGAGTGAACCCAATTCTGACTCAGCACAGCATTTGAATCTCATGATTTCAGCTTCCTTCAACATAGGATACTAAAATCCCATTTCCAAGGAGCTATGTCTCAGTCTCAACTGGATCCTCTATGGGCTTCTTCAACTCCCACTAAACACTATGATGAGTTCCTTCTCTGTTTCTCATACCTTAAGGTCTCTCTCTCTTTATTTTTAAGCATTTTTGGTCAAAATTTTTAGGTAGTATATATATTTATTTGAAATGAGAGGGAATGATTGGTAGTGTGTGCATTTTTCCATCTCTCCCTGGAAATTTAAATCTCTCTTTTGTAGAAGATGTAATTTTATTTGTAACAGATGCAATTTTATATGTGTTTGTGTGATTATTTGATTAATGACTATATCTTCCACTGGACTCAAAGCTCCATTAGGACAGAGACCATGACTACTTTTGCTTGCCATGTGTTCCCATAAAACATAGAATATAATTCTGGTATGTTATAGACATTCAATGGTTAGTTAAATGAATAAATTATTTTTATTATTACACGTGTAACAATGTCTTTTAACATCCTAGTCTATTGCTGTTTCTAGATCACTCTTCTTACCTCATCAATCCAAAACTTGACTACCTCTAAGACTTATGCTATTTGGATCATCCATTCTCATCTTTCACTTGTCATCTTCAGATCTCACCTATACTAGTTAGAATTGTAAAAAGAATTCTGCCATCATCTGAAACCTTCCTTGAATTATTTAGGATGTCTTTTGGTGCAATTAACAAAACGACCCTGGTTTATTCTGCCTTAAAAGATAAGAGAGTTTATAACACACATGGTAAGAAATTCAGACATAAAGCAGCTTCAGGCATATTCATCAGGTCTCTGATTTTGTTTTTCTACAATTCCCTTGGGTTCTCTTTTTCTCTCTGTATTGGCTTTCTCCATAAGTTGGTAGCAAGATGGCTGCAATAGTTTCAGGCAAAACACCAAGACTACAGTATCCAAATGAAGAATAGAAGCTAAGTTTTTTCCTGTGTCTTCTTTATTATATTCTTCATGAAAACTTTTCCCAGAAGCTCCCCAGACTTTCCTTCCTAACCCAAGATTTTAGGCCTAGTCCTAAATCAGTCTTTAGTAACAAGACTGGGATTGCCGTATTTAGTTTAATCAAATCATTTGAGGTGAGTTGGAAGTTGGGGAAGTCAACCATCTTGACTTCCACAACTCTACATTTTAAATTGAATTTGGAGCTGGGTGTGGTGGCTCACACCTATAATCCCAACACTTTCGGAGGCTGAGATGAGAGGATTGCCTGAGCCCACAGGTTCAAGACCATCCTGGGCACATGACAAGCCCTCATCTCTACAATAAATAAAAAAATTAGCCAGGTGTGGTGGCGCGTGCATGTGGTTCTAGCTACTTGGAAGGTTGAAGCAGAAGGATCACCACCTGAGCCCAGCAGGTCAAGGTGACGGTGACTGTGAGTGTGCCACTACAACCCAGAAACGCCCCCTGCAAAACCCCAACCTAATTTGGAATTCTAATACTGATTGCACTTGCTATTCTTTCATGTTTTTATGACCTCTATTCAGTTTCTCCTTTGTCTTTACTGAATCTTGTAACCTATCAATTCAGCTTCAATTTATCTAATAAGTCAGAATTCAACTGGTAGCACTATCTCCCCTTCCTAATCTAATATTCATTTCCACCGGACTCTCTTCAGCACATTCATTTCTTTTGCCATCACAGTGCTGTAGCCACAACCACCAGATAAGTCCTCAGTCAATCCTGGATGAATTTCAACAGTTAGTTGTCTTTATTCTTTTTCTTGAATTGCTAAGCCTTGCTGGAAAAAATGGCATAGTTCTGCTGCGAATCTGTGTTACTGTAAATTCATTGATGTTAAACTGAACATGGCCATGCAGCTGTTCTTTATTTCTTTCTAGCCAATTCCTCTTACAGATAGTGGGTTGTAGTCTTATTCTACAATCACTAGGCTTTGTAACCTTGGCAAATTGTCTAAGCTGTCTGAACCTTTAGTTACTTAAGCTCTAAAATGAACTCAATAGTACCCACATCAAATGATTGTTTTTAGAATGAAAAAAGCAATGTATGTGAAGTAATTTGCCCACTCCCTGGCCCATAATACTCAATTAATGCTAGCCTTCATTTGAATAGCACAAATTCTAAACTTTGTTCCTTTCCTTATGTCCTTTCTCTACCTTGAGTCTGCTTTTATTCCTTATTGCTCTCTACTTTTAACACTGTCTTGACTTTCTGGAATATAGAGGCCAACATTTGTGGATCTCTGGTTTCCCTTCATCTCCAGATATACCAGGAATTGTATTCATTTTTGCACCACGCATGACTAGCCCAGGGCCTAGCACATGAAAATATCCAGTGTTTGGTTCATTGAATTTAAAATGTCTTTATTTTTAATGTGAATTCCATGAGATTAGAGAAAGACAAGGGGACAGGAATCACAATTTGGTAGTTTGGAAATTAGGTTAAATATTTGCTTGGGATGGTTAATGAAAAATAAATCCTCTGGTATTCAAAATCTGCCTGAAGGGGACTTGGGAATCAGGCGATATCTAAACCAAGGGACCCATTTAGCTCTTATAATTAGCAATATAAACCGAACACAGATGAATAAGCTGGCTTTGTTTATAAATAACCATTTATGGTCCAAATAATTATCCCTCTGTGATAGAGTTCCCTACTCAATATTGCAACATCTCTCAAGTGTAAACAGTAAAACCAAATGGCTACAGACAATAATCAATATGTTTTATGATAGCGATACAGAGGAAGAATAAACATTCTCCAACTAACCAAACACAATCAACCAGGCGAAGTTATTTTAGCCTTTCTTGGGGCAGGATCAGAAGAGAATACATATGTTTCTTAGCATATGTCCATGCTGCATTTCCAGGGTTAATTCTTACATTAAATTAAATTCATTTCCTTGAGGCAAGAGTGGATTTAGGAGAGAATATTAGGATGATGTTATTTTCTTGAGGATAGTTATTCTAGTAGAATAAATGCTCTAAGTGAAGATCTTGGTACAGAAATCTGAGATTGGGAATTCTAGAAAAGAAAGCTTGTGAATACAAACGCCTTTGAAAAGTTGTTTTCTCAACCACCTTTCCCCCCCTCAAGAATATACATTTTATTTGTGTTCCATCAGGAGTGAATATATAGATTTCTTTTTTGAGCCATTGGTGTTCATGGAGTTTTGAAAAGATAAGAGGCCTCTGTTAATGTATGAAATGTGAATACATTGGAAAAGTAAAATCAAACTGGTTGTGACTTAGTTACCTAACTAAAAGAAATGATCTACCTTCCACACAGAATTTCATGTACATATTACTGTGACCCATTCCTAGAACTGTCTACACAGATGTAATAAAGTTTTCTGTTTTTGTAATAGAAAACTGTGCCCCCCCCCATCAGCCCCAACTTCTTTACTGTGGTTCTTCTCTATTCAGTCAATATATGTCATGTTTTTATAAAATGTTTCATTAATTTCTCCTATTTTTCTTTTTCTTTTCTTTTTTTTTTTTTTTTTTTGAGTTGGAGTCTCACTCAGTAGCCCAGACTGGAGTGCAGTGGCCACTCCTGGCCACCTCAGCCTCGACTTGCTGGGCTCTGGTGTTCTTTCCACCTCAGCCTTCCAAGTAGCTGGAACTACAGGTGTGGGCTACCATGCCCGGCTAATTTTTTTTTTATTTACTGTAGAGATGAGGTCTCGCCAAGTTGCCCAGGTGGGTCTTGAACCCGCAGGTTCGGGCAATTCACTCACCTTGGCCTCCCAAAGCGCGGGATTACAGGTTGAGCCACCGAGCCCGGCCAATTTCTCCTATTTTTCATAGAGAATCACCTGCAATTGATAAGGAATCATTGATTACAGTTGGAATTGACACAATATATAGATGTATAAAGTTGAGTTGACTGTATGCATTAATAATGATGCTCTATTTGAATTCTAAGTAACAGAAACCAAACTCTTATTAAATTTAAGTAAAATGGATGTGTTTTGAAAGATTCTAGGGAATATCATTCTAGAAATGCAAGGATAATACAATACTGTGTTTCAAAAGTAGACCACGAAGGAACTGCTTTACATGATTTATTCATTTTTTCTTCCATATGCTCACTGAACATCTGCTTTATTCTTTACCTCATTGTTCACTGACTTCACATTTCAGACCACATAGGTGGACTGGTAAAGAGGATGGAATTCTAATAAAATGTATTTGGTTGACCAAATTGTAGTTGTCCATTGCGAATCATAAAAATCATTTGTAGAAATGACTTCAGCAATAAATGCTACATACCTTGGATAGATCATCTAGGTTAGTTCTTGTTACCTGAAAGTGGGGTCATGCACTTTTGTGCTAATTATGATCTGTTTGCCGCCTTACCTTCACATTATTTACCCTTCTCTTTGCTGTTGCTTACCCTGGAAAGCTGACCTTTCCCCCTATATCACTGAATCTGCCTTGCTACCTAACTCTCAGCTGGGTTTGGTTGATGAAGATAAAAAGGAGAGATGAGAAAGAGATCAGAATATTGATTCTTTAGTCCTCCTGCTTAAATGCTACCTCTCTTACAATCGTTGTGACTGTCTATGAATGCAACCCCCGCTGGTGACTCTCTTTGCCCAGGGCTCCAGTAACACTATTTTCTCCCCTACTTTCTGAAGCCTAAAGACTCCCTGTTAATGCTAACCTATGGGTACCTCAAAATTCACTAATACTGTCCAAGTAGTATTATAAGTAGTATTTAGCCAGGTGTGGTGGCATGTGCCTGTAGTCCCAGTTACCTCAAAGGCTGAGTTAGGAGGATTGTTTGATCCCAGGAGTTTGAGACCAGCCTGAACAATATAGTAAGATCTCATCTCTAAAAATAGATAGATAATATATATATATGTGTATATAGATAGATAGATAGACAGACATATAGATAAAGTAGTGCTTTTATTAAAATTTTTAAGCCTGGTACAGTGGCTCATGCCTGAAATCCCAGCACTTTGGCAGGCGGAGGTGAGAGGATTGCCTGAGCCCAGGGTTTGAGACCAACCTCATCTCTTCAATAAATGAGAAAATTAACCGTGCATGGTGGTGTACTCCTGTAGTTCCAGCTGCTTGGAAGTCTGAGGCAGAAGAATCACCTGAACCCAGAAGGTCAAGGCTGCAATAGCTGAGATCGTACAAATGCACTCCAACCTGGGTGATACAGTGAGACTTTGACTCAAAAAAAATAAAATTTAATTTTAGTTACCGAGATAGATTCTGTTTACTATCAGAACTCTTGACTGGTACTGGGTACCAAAAGTAACCCAGAATCAACTCCTATGGATGAAAATTCTTGGATAAGATTGCTCTTTTAGACTGGGCGTGGTGGCTCAAGCCTGTAATCCCAGCAATTTGGGAGAGTGAGGTGAAAGGATTGCCTAAGACTAGGAGTTTGAGAACTGGGCAACTTATCGTCTCTACAATAAATAAAAAATCAGCTGGGAGTGGTGGTTCATGCCTGTAGTTCCAGCTACTCAGAAGATTGAGGAGGAAAGATCACCTGAGCCCAGCAGGTCGAGGCTGCGATGGCTGTGAGCGTGCCACTGCACTCCAGCCAGGGCGACAGAGTGAGACTCCAACTAAAAAAGAAAAAAAAAAAAAGCAAAAAAGATTGCTCTCTTGTTTGATTGGAAAAAAAATGCCTCTCAGCTTAGGGGTATGGTAGGGAATGAAAAAATACTAGCTGCTACATTCAGTGACATCATGATTACTAAATTATTATCAGTGGGATCTCTGATTGCAGCTGCTATTCCAAATGTGATAGTTCTACTGAAGCAAATTAACACAGTTCTGGTATTTGATATAAAACTATTGACCTAGCAATGCATTTTGTACAATTCTAATTAGTAATTACAATTCATAACAGTTTGCAATCACCTGGTAGAGAAAATAGTATCCTTTCACCTTCCCGACTTAGTGCTATATTGACTCTCTTGCTTTCTGTGATCATATGAAAGAGGACCCAAAAAACGCCCACATTTATTTATTTTAAAAAACTGTGGGTCTATTCTTACATGTTTAAATTTCAGTCACCTTCAAAGTACTCTTCGTTTGATGCAATACACCTAACTGCTTAAAACAGTTTGTGAACTTATTAATTTTGAGGCTTTTTAGTGCTTCTGCCATTTTTTTTGTTTCACTTATTCCACATTGGCAAAATATTTCCCTTGAAGGACTTTTCTCATCCAGGAAAACAAAAGAAAGTCACTCGAGGTGAGACTGGTTGAATAAGGAGGGTGGGGCATGAGGGTCTTGTTGTTGGTCAAAAACCTGCTGAACACTCAGTGCAGTGTGGGCAGGTTCACTTGTAAATCACCCATCATGAAATGGGAAAGCATATTGACAGACTCTCCAAAAACAATTCACTTGGCCTAACGCAGCTTCTTACAACAACCCTAGCTGGTACACTGATGCCAATGGGTTCCTAGAACACTTATCTAGCAGGGAAAACCTGTACTACAAGGGGTCCACCTTCCAAAAGGGAGAGCCCCCCCTTGTACAGTCTGGAGGAACTTAGGTATCCTGGTGTATCACAGGATATCATGCTAGTTTATACATTTGCATTAGGCGAATTTGATTTGTTAAGCAGAATGTAGAAAGTACCCTACATGACTTAGCAAGATATATGCATACCAAATGATGGAAACTAAACTCTGTTTGGCCAGTAGGTATGGGACATGAAAAGTGTGGGATTGGTGATATGATATACTGTGGATGGACCTCACAGAATGACTAAAGAGGATGAAGATGTTTGTGTCCCATCAGATGGTACCTACTACAGAGGAAGATCTCAAAAATTACATTGACAAGGTGATTCATCTTGTGCATACCATACAGACTCTTTCCCTCAATGGTTTGATGACTTGTTTGATGGACTTACACACACAGTGACCATGTTGGCAGGGATAAAGTTTATACATGAGCTTAGAGTGTGAATTACCCCTTACTAAGGCTAATCTTGCTGCTAATCTAAACATTGTCTACCCAACCAATAAGTGAGATCAGTGCTAAGGTCCTCAAATAACACCATTTCCCAAGGCAACCTGACATCACCATTTGAGATGGGGAAGCAATTTATCCTCATATACATACTAATACATACATACTAATTCCTCACAATGATGTACCTTACTCTGACAGCACTACTCTCTCTGGCTTTACAGACTGCCCTAACGTGGCATTCCATACATTTCTTCTGACCTAGAAGTGGTGAAAGAAGTATGTTAAGGCCAGGTATGGTGGCTCACGCCTATAATTCTAGCACTTTGGGAGGCCGAGGTGAAAGGACTGCCTGATCCCATGGGTTCGAGCCCAGCCTGGGCAACTTGGTGAAAGCTCATCTCTACAACAAATCAAAAAATTAGCTGGGCATGGTGGTGTGTGCCTCTAGTTCCAACTGCTTGGAAGGCTGAGGCAGGAGGATTGTCTGAGCCCAGAAGGTCAAGGTTGCAGTGGCCGGGAGCGTGCCACTGCCCTCCAGCCTGGGCGACAGAGTGAGATGTCAACTCAAAAAAAGAAAATTAAAAAAAGAAGTATGTTAAAGGACATGTGTCGAGAAATTCACTGATATTATAGTGCACCTCATCCCTAGAAGCAGTGAGTGAGTTGTTGAAGGGAGCTGGGAGACAAAAATCCTGCACAGTTTGGATATTTTTCTACAGGATGCGACACATGCTTTAGATCAGCATGAATATTTATACATCACATCATTCATTAGGCTTTTACAACATCTGGTCACTGTTTCTTTCAGAATTCTAAGATTTGGCTTGTTCAAGGCTACCCTTTCAACTGATTTGAACATTCTTCAGGAAATTTCGTTCATGTAGACACATCCTGTGTCTAAAATACCTCATATGTTGGTCACAACCAATAGCAACAGGTAGTTAAAAGTTTTTAGTAGTTTGACCAAAACAATGCTGAGAGTTTTGAATACTGTTTTGCTATTGTTCGTGTCTATTTCTTTTTATGTTTCATTAAAAAGTAAATAAGTGCTCATGAATATTATGCCTTCATTTTAAAATTGACCTTTTATTCATTGCCTTCTTAGACCCAACTCATGTTGTTTGCCTTTAATTCAAAATTATCTAATATTGATATTATAATAATTGCTTCATTTTTGCTAGAATTAGCTTGTGTTTTTAATCATATCTTTATTTTAACCATTTTTGCAATTTTTGTTTTGGATTTATTTTATAGAAATGAAATCCAGCTGGACTTTGTTTTCTGACACACCAGAGAGACTTTTAATTTCCTAGGGAAGGTAATTAATTTACATTTATTATGGTAGAGTTGTATTTTTTTATTTTTGAGATTTTCTATATTTTCCTATTTTGCCCCTTTCCCCCTGTTTTCTGTCTTTTGCTCTATTAACTATGCTTTCTTTGCTTTACATCTGCAATATATTGGAATTTTAGTATGTGTTTTGAAAATCTTCAAAAGCACCCTTTATCCTCTATTTCTCTGATTATCAGAGAGTTGCTCATGAAACAGTATGCTCTCCCTGATAATTAGACTTCTTTTCTATTTCATGTTAGCTGTTTGTATAAAAATCTTATAGACATATTGATCCAATTTTTTTTCCAAAAATTAGACATGGATGGTACATTTTCTAAGCCTTTACATCTGTAAAAGTGTGAAGTTTTAATATAGAAATTCATATGGAAACATAAACAACCGTGAATAGCCAAAACAATCCTCAGCAAAAGAAATAAAGTGGGAGGTACCACACTTTGAGACTTTAAACTTTATTATAAGGTTACAATAATCAAAACGGTCTGGTATTAGTGCAAGAACAGGCCTACAGACCAATGGAACAGGATAGAGATTCCGGAAACAAAACCTCAATTTCTCAACCAACTCATCTTTGACAAAGCCTTCGCCAACTGGGGAAAGGGGAACCTATTTAGTAAATGGTGCTGGGAAAACTGGCTGACCACATGCAGAAGAATGATACAGGGCCTCTATCTATCACCATACACAAAAATCAACTCTAAATGGATCAAAGACCTAAATGTAAACCTTCAAACTCTAAGAAACTTAGAAGACACAGGAGACACCCTTACAGAATTGAAATAGACAATTGATTTCTAATAAAAATCCCAAAAGCCCATGCCATAAGAGATAAGATAGACAAGTGGGACCTCATCAAACTGAAAACCTTCTGCAAAGCAAAAAAAAAACAATCAAGAGTAGGGAGACAGCCCACAGAATGGGAAAAAAATAGTTGCCAACTATATATCTAATAAAGACCTAACATCCAGGATATACAAAGAACTCAAACGTGCTAAAGGTTTGGGGGTGGGGTGGGGAGGAAGAAACAGTCCTATAAAAAGTGAGCAAAAGATATGAATAGACACTTTTCAAAGGAAGACATATGAGCAGCCAATAGATAAATGAAAAAATGCTCAGCCTCACTAATCATCAAAGAAATGCAAATTAAAACCACACTGAGATACCACATAACTCCAGGATGGCCATCATTAATAACTCAAAAACCAACAGAGCCTGGAGAGGATGCAGAGAAAGGGGAACACGTCTACACTCTTGGTGGGAGAATAATTTAGTACAAACTCTGTGGGAAACAGTGGGATGATTTCTGAAAGATCTGAAAATTGACTTTCCATAGGATCCAGCAATCCCCCTTCTGGGACTATACCCAGAGGAACTCAAATCATTTAACAAAAAAGATAACTGCACACACATGTTTATTGCAGCACTATTCACAATAGCAAAAACATGGAACCATTGAAAGTGGACTGGATTAAAAAAAATACACATACACAATGGAATAATATGCAGCCATAATAAATAATAATAAAAACATGCTGTTCATCGAAAGTGGACTGATTTTTAAAAATACACATACACAATGGAATATTATGCATAAAGAAGGACAAAATTATGGACTTCATAGCAACTTGAATGAATTTAGAGTCTGTCATGCTCATGATCTAGCACAGAAACAAAGAACTGAGTATTACATGTTCTTACTCATTAGTGGACCCTGAACATTTATCATAATGCAGTAAGAAAGGGATTGGCAGTAGTGGGACACTGCCAGGGGAAGGGGTGCATAATATCAATAAGGGTACTGATCCTAAATCAAGTAAAGTAAGAACCAGTGGGAGACGCAAATTTCACCTGTACAATGACCACTTATGTACCTAATCCTGAATTGTACCTCACATCTTTAAAATTAAAAAAAGAAAAGTGAAGTTATTGTCTTTATTTCTGACAGGTAATTTAACTGTAATAATTTGAATGTAATCACCGTTTGCTGGTGTTTTAGTGATATGAGCATATACAAAGTATCAGGTAAGATAAAGAATGGGCCAGGTGCGGTGGCTCTTGCCTATAATCCCAGCATTTTGGGAGGCTGAGGTGAGAGGATTGCCTGAGCTCATGGGTTCGAGACCAGACTGGGCAATTTGGTAAGATCTTATCTCTACAATAAATCAAACAATTAGCTGGGCATGGTGGTGCTTGAATGTAGTTCTAGCTACTTGGAAGGCTGAGAAGGAAGGATTGCCTGAGGCTAGTAGGTCGAGACTGTGGTGACCAGGAGCATGTCACTGCACTTTAGCCTGTAATGACAGAGTGAGACTCCAAAAAAAAAAATGGTCCCAGAGTTTTGGGAGGCCATGGTGGGAGGAGTGTTTGAATCCAGAAGTTTGAGACCAGCCTGGGGAACATAGTAAGACTTCATCTCCATAAAAAATAAGAAAAATAAGCCAGGCTCGGTGGCTCAGCCTGTAATCCCGCGCCTTTGGGAGGCTGAGGTGAGTGGATTGCCTGAGCCCGCGGGTTCGAGACCCGCCTGGGCAGCGAGACCTCATCTCTACAATAAATAAAAAAAAATCAGCCGGGCATGGTAGCGCATGCCTGTAATTCCGGCTACTGGGAAGGCTGAGGTGGAAGGATCGCCGGAGCCCAGCAGGTCGAGGCTGCGGTGGCCGGGAGCGGCCACTGCACTCCAGTCTGGGCGACAGAGTGAGACTCCAACTCAAATAAATAAATAAATAAATAAATAAAATAAAAAAATAAAATAAAAATAAAAATAAGAAAAATGAAAAATTAGCTGAGTTTAATGGCCTACACCTGTAATCCTAGCTACTCGAGTGACTGAAGTGAAAGAAGCAAACTGGTTGTGAGTCAGACACCCTGCTACAAGAAATGATCTACCTTCCATACAGAATTTCATGTACATGTTGTAGTGATCCATTCCTAGAACTGTCTATACAGATGTAATGGAGTTTTATGTTTTTGTAGTAGAAAACCGTGCCCTCCCCAGGTCCCCAACTTCTTTTCTGTGGAGTTTGAGGATACAGTGAGCTATGATTATGCCACTACACTTCAGCCTGGGTGGCAGAGTAAGAACCTGTCTCTAAAAAAGCAAGAAGTGAGTAAGCAAGCACACAAGCAAGAAAGAAAAGAATGGCTACACAATAGATCTAAAAGGAAGATAATTAAATTTTTACATCTGAGGGAAAATAGGGAAAATTGAGACTGGGAGAACTCTCATCAATAAAGTAGAATGCAAAATGAATGTGTTCCTGCAGAATGCAGAAGAAAAGGATGATGATAAAAGAGAAAATAATAGCTATGGAAGACAAAATCAAAGATCATTACAGTGAAACCAGCGATCCTACATAAGAGACTCAAAATAAGTGGAAAGTAGAAAGAATTAAAGTTGCAAGATAGGGAACTATTCCTAAGAAAAGTTAATGAAAAGAAATCCACAATCAAGCATATCCTGGAAACATTTTTTTAATTGTAAGGTTGAAAACAAAAATCCTGCATGTTTCTGGACAGATAAAATAAATCATTTAAATTTGTAGATACTTATTTGATTTAGGTTTGGGTTGTGATTAGTTTTTATCTTTATCCCTGTGTCTTCATAGTATTTTTAGTTAAAAGCGGACAAGCTAAATGTGAAACTGCTAACCAAATGTCATTATAATCTAGAAGTATTGTACAAGTTTTTTAAAAAAAACTATGCAGCCATAAAAAAGAATAAAATCATGAATTTCGCAGCAACCTGGATGGAACTAGAGTCTATAATACTGAGTGACCTCTCACAGAAACAAAGATCCGAGTATCACATGTTCTCACTCATATAATGGACCTTGAACATCCAATGTAATACTGTAAGAAAATGACTGATGGTACTGGGAAACTATGGAGGGGGAGGGGGATGGGATTAACAGGAGCAAATATCTGTCTGGGGATGGGAAAACACCTCTTATCAACAGGGTGCCTGAATGAAACGTAATTGTACACCTAACCCTTAACTGTACCCCACAAAACCATAATAAAAAATATTGATTAATAAAAAAAAAACTAGGATGATGTTTAGTTATTTTGACTATGTTAACTGTTGAAGATACAGCCATTACTCCTTGCAATTGAGGGTTACTGACCAAAAAAATTACAGTGGTAACCTTTTATTGTCGCTGTCCTGGGGCATTTACTTGTTTTATTACAGAGACTCCAAATTCAAATTAGAAATTTGACTACTAAATTTCAATAGGATGACACTCAACCTTCATTTGTAACGTTTGTAATGATCAGCTATGACCAAGAATTTATATCATTTCCCAAATTCCTAACTGCTCTTGGATACACTGGCCTGAATTGGTGTCAAGTATATTGTTCCTCTCTGGTAAAACTATTGACACAAGAATTTTGTAAACAACTTGGCAAACTGGTCATAGGTTAGTGGTTGTCAAATCTAGGTCTTTACATGGCCTAGATACTGAGTATCTCATGGAATAGTTATGTTCCCCCTGAAATTTGAGATGTTTTCTTTGGATGGGAACTCTACTGATCAGAAGAGTTTGGTTTGCAGTGATTCAGCTGAAGTAGTTGCTACCCATCAGTAGGGATCAGAGAAGACAACTCTTGCTATGGTTGGAATATGTCCCCCAAGGTCCATGTGTTGGAAACTTGAACTCCAATGTGGCATTTTGGGGAGGTGGAGCCTTAGAGGAGATACTTGGGTTAATAGATTCATGGGTGGGTGACAGGTTTATGCCCTGATCGTGGGAGTGGGTTTATTATTGAGGGTGTGGGTTCATTATTGAGGAGTGGATTCCTTATAGAAGGACAAATTTGACATCCTCTTTCTCTCACCCTATCTTGCCCTTCTGCCTTCCACTAGGGGATGGTGCAGAGAAAGCCCTCACCAGATGCCAGCCCCTTGATCTTAGACTTCCCAATTTCCAGAACCATGAGTTAAATAAATTTCTGTTCATTGTAAATCAGCAAGTCTGTAGTGCTCTGTTATAGCAGCATAAAATAGACTAAGACAATTCCCTTCTAGCAAAAACAAACGAGTAAACAAAAGGCCATCTCAACTTTCTGGGTTACCTCATCTCTGTGCTAACTAGTCATTGAGGGGCATGGATAGCATAATGTTGATAGGTGGAGATTCATACCTTATCACCTCTTCTGACATTGTTTTGCTACTAGAAAATGCTTTGGAGTTTCAAACAGTATGATAGAACCTGAGGAAGATAGAAATCCCTTACAACCCCTGCTGGGATGCTGCCCTAAGAAAGGAGTTGTGGCTTCAGTGTGCTAACTTATTCAGTGTACTCTGTCCTGGAATCAGTTTCATGAACTGATTCACTTCTCCTTTCTTGACCTCTGCTTTCTCATCTCTAAAACAAAATGACTGAGCTTTGTTATGGTAAGGACTGATGTTAAGGGGCAAAGCATATCCAGTCATGGTCAGTAGCCGTGGTGTTGGTCAGAATTACGTCCAGAGAGAGAATACTTTTGTAGAATAATGGAAAAGTATGGATTGAAAATTAAATTCCAGAATTCCTGTGGATTTCAAAATCCACAGATGCTGAAGTTCCTTATTTAAGATGGTACAGTATTTACATGTAACTTACACACATCCTCCTGTGTTTAAATAATCTCTACTTATAATACCTAATACAGTGTAAATGCTATATAAACACTTATACTGTATTGTCTTTTATTTGTATTATATTTTGTTGTATTTTGTTGTTTGTTTTTAATCTTTTCAATCCATGGTTGGTTGAATCTGTGGATGCAGAAATGGCATGTCCAGAGGGCTGACGGTACAATGCTTAGCTGTAACAGATGCTCAATAAATGTAACTAGAACTCCCTCCTTCTTTCAACCTCAAGATAAACAGTCAGAATGAGGAATGAGGATGCTCTTAGATAATTATGAAAGCAGTTAGAAAATTGCTTCCTGTGATTAGACTTTACAATTTGTTTGTTTCATAGGGATAAATGTGGCTGTTTTGATTCAATAGTCAATTGCTGAACAATCTGAAGAGGAAAGACATATGCCTGTGACTTATGCTGTTAGGGTGACCTTGAAGGGAGAAAAATCCTTTGTGTTGATCAGAATTAGGTCCAGAGAGGGAATACTTTTGTAGAATAAAGGAAAAGTATGAATTGAAAATTAAATTAAACTTACGTTTGAAGTCTAGTTATTGCAGTTACTAGCTGTGTAACCTTGGGTAAGTAACCTCTGTCTGAGCTCTTACAGATGACATCTGTGAAAGCAATGATTAATTTTCCTTTTCTGCTCCCCTCTGGATTCCATTGAGTTCCACAGTTCCATTGCTTTCCTCTAACTTCCCCCACTCCCAAATCAATTATATTTTAAGGAATATTTTTCCCAGTCACCCCATTTCAATATGTAGCTTGCTTTATTTTTCTGTATTCTATTTTAACTCTTCTTTGTATTCAGATCCCTTATTATATAACCAATTTTCACACTAGCACCTCATTGATTTGATTACTTTAAAAATATTTCACTTCAAATATATTTGTTGGAACTTAAAAAATATATTTAAACAGATGTAGAAGTCAATTTAGAAGTGAATTTTAAATCTTTACCTAATCGGTAAGTTGATCATCACTCTATATAGATTATGCAAGGGTCAGAAAATAATTTTACATTCAATTTACTCATGCCCGGAAAACGATGTATTATTGAACTATTTTTACAAATGGGGAAATTGAGACTCAGAGTCATTCAATAGCCTGTCCTAGCTGTATCTAGAAAGTGGCACAGCTAGAATTCAAAGTCAGCTATTTTGTCATTGTACCTTTTGTCTTATGATATTCATACTTTTTATGTTTTGTACCTTTACAGTTCATGCAAATTTAACACCAGCTTTATTCCTAAGGTTTTTGTGGCTGTTCTTGGGACAGTTGCAAATGGCCTCTACCAGATTTAATAGATGTTCATATGATGTCACAATTGTTTCAGAGATTTTGTTGCTGTTGTTATTATTGTTGTTAAAGAAATAAAATGCTACTGATACAGCTGAAGTCCATCTTTTTTTTCCTCCCTCCCAGATGCTAACTAGTATCCTGAAGTTCTCATACATACTTTAAATCTTTTACCACAAATGTATGCATCTGTAAATACAGTATTCTAAATACGAATAGCATAGTCATTTCCTCATTTTTATTTTCATGTTTGAAAGAATCAGACATCATTCAATCTGGAATTCAAGATGAACCAATAAGCAGCTGTATTACTTAACAAAAATGTGGGAGGAAAATCTACCAAGCATTATATTTAAAACAGATGCTCTAGTGTCTGAACTGATTCAAAGAAAATAAAAATTTAGATCATAGAATGAAAAAGAAAAAATGATTACTTTAAAAAAATTTGTGTGTTACTTTATATTTTAGGAGGGAGATACGTTAAAATATTTTTTTTGGTTAAAACTGATCAAGTATGGAAAAATGGATACTAAAGAAGGAAATGGAATAAAAAGAAACCCAAGGAGGCTTCTATACACTTTGCATTCTGAGTACTACAAAATTTCCTGGCATTAGATAAAGACTCTATAATTAGAGAAATTGCTGATGAAACAAATTAGTACAGAACATTTTTCCTTTGTCTAATCAGGCTTCCTGAATTATGGAATTTAAATTATACCCAGTGATACTCTGTCAAAATGGATTCTCCTCTTTCCCAAGCTATCGAAGGCAACTGGATGCTAGGTCTTGGCACATGAGGGAAACTTCCAACTTTTTTTTTCTAAGTGTATAAACACATAAAAGCAATGTCTCTAGGCTCCCAGGTAGATTTCATGTTTGCTCTTATTCAACATTTTGTTGAATTTTAATTTTTTGCTAAAATTTTATCACAGACATATCAAAGTAAAATTAAAATGGGGAAACATAATTTAAGGTTGTTTACGTTTCTTGTATATTTACCTGGAACATAGTTTTACCTGGTTTCAGCTCTGTGCTAAGTGCATGGCATTTCTGGGTTATTTCATGGAGTTTAGGATTCTTTTGTGGACTGTAGCCTCTGAATTACAGCCCTGAAAGTCAGAAAGATAAGCACAGAACTCGGAAAGGAGAGACATCCCCAAGCTATTAGCCTTCAGAAGCTTCCCAAACCCCTGTGACTGTCTCTCCAAGACAGGTTCTAACCTTGACTTCCGCTCTTTTTTTCGTCTTGTCAATTCTTTCTTTGGAAGTGAGGTGGAAGCTACAATCACAATCTCAAACTATCAGTGATATTAAATTATACAGGACTATAAATGTTTTGATTCTTCTTTTAAAATATCCATAGAATTTGTACTAGAAGTAACTACCTCTCTACACCTAAGCCATAAAACACTAATTCTCAAATACTTCATTGTGTTTGAAACAATTAGACCAATCTTATAACCATTCCAGAATACTGAAGCAAAAAAGGAAAGTAGATTAGTAAATTATTAATCAATAACTAAATTGGGATATGTGCAACAGATGTGTATGAATTATCATGGATAAAAATGATTTTGTTGTTTCTAAGGTGATTGATTTTTAAAAATTGTATTAAACAGAATAATTGTTTTTAAAAAATTCTCCCTGCACAATTGATAGACTTTTTAACAGTGTAAACAGACCCCAAGCTTTGAAGTCAAACATGAAAAATAAAAATATATAAGATGGCCGGGTGTGGTGGCTCAAGCTTGTAATCCCAGCACTTTGGGAGGCCGAGATGGGAGGATTGCCTGAACCCAGGGGTTCGAGACCAGCCTGGGCAACTTGGTGAGACCTCATCTCTACAATAAATAAAAATATAAGCTGGGCCTGAGAAAAAGAATTAGATTTTCAAGCTCTGTATCCTGAAAGACATTGAGAGAAGAAAAAAATTTCAACACAATTTTAAAAACTCAAATTTTATAGATAATTTATTTTATTTTATCTTATTTTATTGAAAATGTGGAACACAATTCAGGATTAGGTAGATAAGTAGTCATCATACAGGTAAAGTGTGGGCCTCCCTTTGATCCCTGCTTCGCCTGGCCTGAGATCAGGTACCCTTCAAATTTTGTAGGTAATTTTTCTTGTTATACTGCATATTAATTAGTCCCTAAAGAAATATTTACATGTTAGATAGGAATAAATGTTTCCTACACAGATTGAATTTCTAAGGTCTCTGCAAAAATCATCTTTTCATTGGTCTATCATTGCCATAAACACCCTCCCCAGCTCTATTAAACTTCCTGCCTGAAATTATCATTATTTAAAACACCTTCCTCAGCTGTGGTCTGACTGACAAAAATAAATAAAATAAAATAAAACCCCTTTGGTGAATCAGATAAGAGTACATTAGATTCAAAATACCTCATATTCAACTGAACCCTTAGTATTTCAAAACTTTTTTTTACTGTAATCTTATGATGAATTTTTACCTTCTTTTATTTTTTATTTTATTTTATTTTATTTTTGAGTCAGGGTCTCACTCTGTTGCCTAGACTGAAGTACAGTGGTATGATCATGGCTCATCACAGCCTCAACCACCTGGGCCCAGGAGATCCCTCTGCCTCAACCTCCCGAGTAGCTGGGACTACAAGAGCACGCCACCCTGTCCAGCTAATTTTTTGTATTCATTGTTGATATGAGGTCTCACTATATTACCCAGGCTGGTCTCAAACTCCTGGGTTCAAGCAATTCTTCCACCTCAGCTTCCTAAAGTGTTGGGATGACAGGTGTGAGCCACCGTGCCTGGCCATTGCCTCCTCATTCTTAAAATCCCAACTTGAAGATCAATATTTTCCAAAACAAGATATTGTGCTAATTTTTTTAAGATAATTATAACAAACCTAGTACATGTTAACATAAATAACATTTTAATTTAAAATAACCATATTTTCTATGACAAAAAATGTAGTAAGAAGAGGTGCATTATATTACATTTTTGCAAATGTTATGCCTGGCTTTGTAAATGACAGTTAAATTCTCAAATGTACTTCTGCATTCAATCCTCTGTGATATGTAGTTTTGGTTGAAATTTATGAGGAAATTTCAACCTCATAAAGATAAGTAATTGTAAAAATGAGAAGTGTTTTAGTAGCGGTTTCAGAAAATTTTAGATACCCTTCTTTGAGACCACACCGAATGATAAGTGGTAGCTTCTTAAATGTCAGTTGCAGTGTGAAATCTGAAACTATATCAAGGAACTTTCATCCTCAATCACTTTGGTCTATTTTGCACTTTGAATGGATCACTCATTATGTTGCAGTATTGGCTCACTGAGTTATATAGATCTTTCAAATGTTGACGTATTTCATTATACAACATCACAACATCACGACCATTTATATCAACACCAATCTCAGAAAAAAAATGTAAGAAACATAAAGACAGAAATGTATTCAAGTACTGGGAACTTGTCAAGTTTATGGTATAGGTACCAGTCTCCCAAAATTGTAATATTTTTCTTGAAAGCTCAAATACTATAATTGGTAACAAATTATATAATAAATACCATCAGTTGTTTTTCTTGAAGTGACAGTCTCACTTTTTAAACTGCCAAACAACCAAATCTAAATAAGAAGCTTGTCTTTCAACTACTCTTTAAAGTAAAAATCACATTTCATGAAGGAAAAAAAAAGGCTAGTTAGCTTGCTATTCAAAATTACACAGTTGCTTTTCCTCAGGCAAATTTGTGACTTTAGAATGCAGCTTAATGCATACTGACAAATTCATCACACCGAATACTAAAAAGAATAAAGATTTAATAAAAGTAGTACTTTTTACTGCTTCATTGAGGACATTTTAAAGTGAAACTGGCTTTCCCCCTTGTTAATGTGTGGCAGTAAAGAATACAATGACTGGACAGGCATGGTGACTCAAACCTGTAATCCCAGCACTTTGGGAGGCCGAGGTGAGGGGATTGCCTGAGTTCAAGGTTCGGGAACAGCCTTGGCCACTTGGGGAGACCTCATCTCTACACTAAATCAAAAAATTAGTTGGGCGTGGTAATGCGTGCCTATAGTTCTGGCTACTTGAAAGGCCAAGGCAGAAGGATCGCCTGAGCCCAGCAGGACAATGTTGGGGTGGTCATGAGCATGCCAGCCTGGGCAACAGAGTGAGACTCCAACTCAAGAAAAAAAAAAGAATACAATGACTACTGATCTACCACTATATTTTGGTGTTCCTGCCTTGATTTGCACCAGCAGTGTCTACCCACCCTTATTTTTGTACTATCAGTCCAAATGTCAATGCAGTGAAAAAGGCATGATATCTTAGTATTATCATAAAAATAGTTTTTGTTTGTTTGTTTTTTAACCTATGGACCTTCTGAAAGGGTCTCAGGGAGTCTGATGAATATACAGACCATGCGATAGTCTCCTAAACTCTCCACAGCTGAGGTATTGGGGAAAAGAAAGGCTTTCAGATTCTTGGAAATTTCCTCAGTACTGATATGGAGCTGCAATAAAATGTTAAATTCAGTGCTACACAGAACCTGTACTTATAATCTGTTGTACCAGATAGTTCTTATTCCTAGATGAGTGGAATTATCAGAAATGGGAAAGTGAACTCCTTATAAAACCTTTTTTTTTTTCAGGGGCTGGGAGGATGAGAGGAGGAACAACAGGAGGCATGGACTGGTGGTTTCCCAAGTTCTTGCAGCCACAGGCTTCCTGGGAAGCATAATGGGCCCTGTTAATCCAACACTTCTGAAAACCTGGATAACAAGGGATGCCAGAAGTTACTTTGCCTTGGAACTCTTCCATCCAAAACTTGGTTGCACCTGAAGCTCCATTTGGAGTTTCCAAACCTATGTTTCTATCTGCTAGTCCTACAAGAAGAACTCCTCTCTCCCATGTGTCTCAAGGTATTAGAGGAAGCTAAGTGCAGGGTGGGTGTTCTGTGTTCTGTGTTCTGTGGCGAGCAGGCCCATGCATAACTACCCTCAAAGTCTGAAGAAGCTAAGAGACTAAAGAAAGAGGCTTACATCCAGGTTTTTAGAATAGGGACTTACAAACAGAAGCCATGTCTGTGTCTCCAGTGGTGGCAAGACTAGATGGTAGATCTTGGTACTATTACCCCTAGGCCCAGGGCTTCTCTATCGTAGGGAAAGGGTGATTCAAAAAGGATGTGTGGGACGATTGAAATAAGTTAATATCAAGGTTGTTTTCACCTAAGGGAAGGATTTATAGTAAGTACCTGCTTTTGCACAAGAAGCAATAGATAAACTGGAAATCTTAGAGGCCTTCCCAGAACAGAGGTTAATTAGAAACCAACATGGTGGATTAGCATCCAAGATGGAGTTGCTTTGGCCTCCACAATGGGCTTCTTGTACTACCTTAGTCAGCTCTAACAGCCATAGACGTTGGCTAGCAATGTCTCAGGCTTCTGTTGTCATCGCTTGGAGAACAACACTTTTATGATCATAAGTGAAGTTTGCTTCTAAGTAAAACACATACTAGGGAAATGGGACAAGCTGTGCCTTAGCCTGTTTGTGGTATAATTCTCATGGCATCTCAGCTTCCCCTGTTGCTGGTTTAAGATTCACATTTCTTGTGTCTGCTAAGCTGGTTATCACTCATCTTTCTGTGATTTTTAGTTTTCAGAAATTTGCTGTTATTATTTCACTCTGAATCAGCTCTGAGATGATGACAAGAGAATTTTCTTTTTCCAAGGGCCATGATGTCCTATGAGTCATGGTCTATATATGAAAAATTTGTCATATTTAGTCACTAAAGGAGGACCCAGGGCTGCTTTATATGGTTGTAAAGTTTGTCCATTTGACAAAAGTACCTGGCCTTGGGAGTGAATGTGGTCTAGCACTCAGCCCTGCTCTGCTCACAGAGCCATATTCTCACAGCGCTGGGTCTGTCTAGATGGGCATATTTTTTATTGCCTCCACAGAGAGGTACACTTTTCTAGCTCATACACAGATGCTAAAATGGAGGCTAGCAGCTGCTCTATCAAGACTTACTTTGGCCCATCCTGGGACCTGTGGGTGATGTTTTCCTTCAAGAACTGCCCATTTGTGACCTACTTAGAATGACTTTTTTTTTTTAACAGTGCAGAGTTTTATTGTCTATACAACATTAAACAAATTACTTTAAATAAAGAATTTTACAATAAAGATTTCACACATCATGATTTCTTCCACTGTTCATCAAGGTCAGATTCTTCTAAAGCTGGAGTCAAAATTTATCTTCAAAAGATATCCTCAAGGTAGCCCTTTTAAAGTAGGATCAATGCTTATTCCACGATTGTCCTGCAAGCCCACAATTGTTTTATTTTGGCTTCTTTGATCTCCACTTGAACATGGGTATACTGATAAACACTTCAAAATGCCACATATTGAAAATTCCAGGCTTAAAGTTTCTCAATGCAAACATTTTGTATCTTTTCAATCCAGTTGAAGGGTGAATGATCCTATTCTCATTCCATCTAAATTGGGTCTCTGATCACAAACTCTAGAGATATGCATGCTTCTGATAACTTTTAGCATATATCTTTTATGTTCTGAATCACATTGAATATTTAGACAAGATTTTTTTTTGAGTCAGGGTTTCACTCTTCTGCCCAGGCTAGAGTGTAGTGGCATGATCACAGCTCACTGTAGCCTCATCCTCCTGGGTTCAGGCAATCTTTCTGCCTCATGAATAGCTGGGACTACAGGTGTGTACCACCATACCCTATTTTTTTGATTTTTTAAAATTTTTCTGTGGAGACCAGATCTTGCTATGTTTCATAGGCTGGTCTTGAACTCCTGGGCTCAAGTGATTCTCTCACCTTGGCCTCCCAAAGTACTGGAATTACAGGCATAAGCCACTATGCCCAATGTAGAAGGACTATCTTTAAGGCATTCTAGGTACAAAATCCATTTGTCTGTTTATTTCTTGCCAAACTGGCACCTGCGCAGGGTCCTGGAAGAGTGGATCAGGAACTATAGGTCTTCTCTGCTGGATAACTGGACTATCTTCCTTCCACCCAGTTCCAGCAACTAAGTTCTTTCACCAACTAATGTCCTTCTTGTGCCCACATCTAACACATACCTCTTCCTCAGCAAAAAAAAAAAAAAAAAAAAATAGAAAGAAAGAAATGCATTTTTTTTCTGTGAGAATATAGGAAAGAGTATCTGATAAGCCAGAGACTGATACACAGTCAACAAGCACCAAGTACTCCTGGGGAAGACCACACGAGTAAGGACACAAATATGGTTGCTCTTACCACAGCCAGATGACCCACGCTATGACAAAATCAAGCACAATCCTGGCATGATGACTCTGCTGCTGTTATAATTTCTGTTGGGCAACCCTTGATACAGAGCTGCAGCTCAAAACCAGAATCTGATGTGCATATTTCTTTCCCCTGTACCCTCAGTCAAAGGGTGCTCTTAGCTTCCTTTGGATTTCTTCCATGATGGTCTATATAAACAGTTCCATCATTAAAATGTCTTCAAAAATGCCATCTGAGAGTAAGGTTGGTTTCTTGTCAGACCCCTGGCTGGTATTCAAAGCATTATGAAATTATAAGACCCTGGGGACAAAGAAAATCCTATAAGCTTGGAAGTGGAGGTTGAGGTTTGGGGAAAAATGTTGGCAGAGAATGATTTTGGATTCCTCAACAGCAGTAGAGGAGTCTACAAATCCATGGATCAATTTCTTAAAAATACTGAATGAAAATTATTTTCAACCCAGAATTCCCAATCAGAATACAAGTTAAGTATGAAATAAACTGAAGACATTTTCAGACACTCAGAGACTCTAGGAATTTACCACCCAAGCATCCTTTCTCAGGAAGCTACTAGAGGAGCCATTCCACCACAATAAGAGAGTAAACAAATAAAAAAGAAGACAAGTGACCTGGGAACAGGAGATCCCATGGGAGGCAGCAGTGAGGGGAATCCTTAGGATGAGAGCCAAGGGAGATCAGGTGGCTGCTGCTTAGCCAGCTTGGGAGCCACCAAACCAGTGAAACAGGTCAGCAAGCTCCAGGAGATGACTCCTAAAGAAGAAATTTATAGGATGAAAGAATATTGAAAAGAAATTTAGATATTGGGGAAGAACTTGAAGATGCATGATGAGTGTATAGAAAACAAAACAAATAAAAATTCAATGATTACTACCCTAGAAACAAAAGTCCTGGCTCCACCGGAGGTAATTTAAATACTGACTATTGAGCTAAACAAAATTAATATATAAACATACCAGAAAGGGGATAGGACATGAATGTGCATGTGCATATACGTGTGTGAATAAATATGTATATATGCGTATATGTGTATGCATGTATGGCTATGCATGTGTCATATGTTTATGGATGTGTATGAGTATACATGTGAGTGTGTGTGGGTGTGTGTTTGATGGTAGTGGAAATGGGAGAAAGATAAATAAGCAGTCTAGGCAGAGAAGCCAGACTGCAAATAATGTCTAAAATTGACAAATTAAGAATTATCATGCTGGCTGCGGTGGCTCACACCTGTAATCCCAGCACTCTGGAAGGCAAAGGCGAGAGGATTGCCTGAACACATGGGTTTGAGAACAGCCTGGGCAACATGTGAGACCTTGTCTCTACAATGAACAACAAAAAAAAATTAGGCCAGGCTTAGTGACTCAGCCTGTTATCCCAGCACTTTGGGAGACCAAGGCAAGTGAATTGCCTCAGCGTGCAGGTTTGAGACCAACTGGGGCAACTTGGCAAGCCCTTGTCTCTACAACAAATAAACAATTAGCCTGGCATGGTAGTGTGTGCCTGTAGTTTTGGCTACTTGGAAGGCTGAGTTGGAAGAATCACCAGAGCTCAGCAGGTTGATGCTGGGGTGGCCGTGAGCATGCCACTGACTCCAGTCTAGGCGATGGAGTGAGACTCCAACTAAAAAAAAAAAAATTAGCTGAGTGTAGTGGCATATGCCTGTCATTCCAGCTAATGGAAGGCTGGAGTGGAAGGATTGCCTGAGCCCAGCAAGTTGAGGATGTGGTGACTGTAAGCTTGCCACTACACACTAGCCTGGGTGACAGAGTGAGACTGTGACTCAAAAAAAAATTATCACAATACACATGCTACTGAGATATATGATACTTAAAAGAATATACATAAAGAATCAGTTAAAAAAAGTGGTTGTCTTTGGGTAGCAAGAAATGGGAGGGAGTCATGGTGCAAATAAATTTTGTTCTAGGGAGCAAACCTAAACCCCGCTGCACAGACAGATTGTAAGGCAGTGGGAAGTGGGTTCCAGTGTGCCCATACACCTGTTGGTGGATACTGGGATCTGCAGATAGATTCTGAATAACAGCTTCACCCTCAATTAAATCTCAAAACTGCAAAATGCACAGCCCCCAACCCACAGTCCAGCCTCAAAAGTGAACAAAGCCAGAGGACCCTCATAAGGAAGAACAGGAGATTGAACAAAAGAAGAAAAAGCAACCCCACCTGACCTGAAAAACAGAATTAAAGAAGGGGAGGGAAAGGGGGAGAGAGAAAAATCTGCACAGATGAAGAAAAACCAAAAGAAGAATATGGGTCTCTCCCAGACCCCTGGGAGGGCAGACACTGAGAAAACTGACTTTGGAATACAAACAATGAAGAGTCCCCAGAATGACTGGTCTCAAACTACAAACCTAGATATCAAGAGATTAATAGAGAGATTAAAAAGAATTGAGGAGAGACAAGAAGAAACTAGGAAGGAGCTGATAACTGAGATAACAGTAGTAAAGAATACTGTGAATGAAATAAATAACAAATTGATAAGCATGGAAAGCAGAATTAGCCAAGCAGAAGAAAGAATCTCAGAACTTGAGGACCAAAATATAGAACTTACCCAAACTGACAAAAACGTAGAAAAGAAGCTTAAAAAAGACAGAACAAAACGTTCAAGAGATGAGAAATTACTTCAAGAGACCAAATCTAAGAGTAATTGGACTTCCTGAAACAGAAAGAGAGACAGAGGCCACTTTGGAACAAACATTCTATGAGATTATTGAAGAAAACTTCCCTCATCTCATCAGTGATGTGAAAATTCAAACACAAGAGATTCAGAGAACCCCTACAAGACAACAAATGAGAAGACACATAATAATTCGCCTAAATAAAGGAGGTATAAAAGAAAAAATCCTAAAGGCAGCAAGAGAAAAAGGTCAGATCACCTACCATGGAAGACCAATTAGAATAGCAGCAGATTTATCTATAGAAACCCTGCAGGCTAGGAGAGCTTGGAGCCCTATCTTCAAAGTTCTAAAAGATAAACAATTTCAACCAAGAATAACCTACCCAGCCAAGCTAAACTTCATCAGTGAGGGAGAATTAAAATATTTCCCAGATATCCAATCCCTAAGAACTTACGCTGACACCAGACCACCTCTAGAAGAAACACTTAAGAAAGTACTGAACACAGAAGAAAAGGAAAAAAGAACAATAATGTACTTCACAAGAGTACAGGAAAAAGAATAAAACACACATGAACCAACCCCAAAACCAAAAGAAAGACAAAAAACAAAGAGGAACAACAACAACAACTCTATAAGAACTTTATGAGCTGGGCTTGGTGGCTCAGCCCGTAATTCTGCGCCTTGGGAGGCTGAGGTGAGTGGATTGCCTGAGCCCACGGGTTCGAGACCCACCTGGGCAACTTGGTGAGACCTCATCTCTACAATAAATCAAAAAATTGGCCAGGTGTGGTAGCACGTGCCTGTAATTCCAGCTACTTGGAAGGCTGAGGCGGAAGGATCACTGGAGCCCCAGGAGGTCGAGGCTGCGGTGGCCGGGAGCAGCCACCGCCCTGCAGTCTGGGTGACAGAGTAAGACTCCAACTCAAAAAAAAAAAAAAGAACTTTATGATAGGGATCAACTCTCACATTTCAATAATTAGCCTGAATGTGAATGGACTAAATGCGCCACTGAAAAGACATAGAATGGCAAAATGGATAAAATATCACCAGGCAACAATACATTCCCTTCAAGAGACCCATCTCACTAGAAAGGACATGCACAGACTCAAGAGGATGGGAAACAAATTTTCAGGAGAATGGAACACAAAAGAAAGGAGGAGTCACAATCCTAATTTCAGACAAAATACCATTTAAGCTATGAAAAATTAAAAAAGATACAGAAGGCCACTACATAATGATAAAAGATTCACCCCATCAACAAGAAATATCTATCCTAAACATATATGCTCCCAACATAGGAGTGCCAACATTCATAAAGCAGCATCTAGGAAAACTCAAAAAAGATATTGACTCTAACACTATCATAGCTGGGGACTTTAATACCCCACTCACAACCCTAGACAGATCATCAGGACAAAATAATCAGTAACGAGATCCAGAACCTCAATGTGACTCTTGACCAAATGGACTTAATTGATACCTACAGAACGCTCCACCCAATGACCAGAGAATATACATTCTATTCATCACTGCATGGGATGTACTCTAAGATCGACCGCATACTTGGCCATAAATCAAGCGTAAACAAATTTCAAAAGATCAAAATTTTGTCATGCACCTTCTCGGACCACAGTGGAATAAAAATAAACATCAACACCAACAAGGTTCCTCCCAAACCCACAAAGACATGGACACTAAATAGCATAATGCTAAACAACTCCTGGGTCAATGATGAAATCAAAACAGAGATTAAGAAATACCTGGAAACAAATGAAAATGAAGAAACATCTTACCAAAATCTCTGGGACGCCATGAAAGCTGTAGTAAGAGGGTAATTCATATCTCTACAAATGTATATGAAGAAAATGAAAGGATCACAAATTAACAGCCTAATAAGTCACCTTAGGAAGCTGGAAAAGCAAACCACTAAAACTCTAACTTCAGCAGAAGAATCCAGATCACCAAAATAAAAGCCCAAACCAGGACATAGAAGACAAAAAGATAACACAAAAAAATCAATGAAACAAAAAGCTCATTCTTTGAAAGGATAAACAAGATCCATTGTCCCCTAGCTAGACTGACCAAGAAAAAAAGAGAAAAAGCCCAAATAAATGCAATCAGAAACACAAAAGATGAAGTCACATCTGACTCTGAAGAAATACAAAAGATCATTAGAGATTACTATTCACACTTGTATGGAAACAAACTTGAAAACCTTAAGGAAATGGAAGACTTTCTGACATCACACAACCTTCCTAGATTGAAACAAGAAGAAATCGAGACCCTAAGTAGACCAATAATAATCAAGGAAATTGACTATGTAATAAAAAAACTACCAACAACAACAAAAAAAAGCCCTGGACCAGATGGCTTTCCAGCAGAATTCTGTAAGACATTTAAGAAGGAGCTGATACCAATCCTACAGAAAGTATTCCAGGCAATTGAGAAAGATGGAACCCTCCCCAAATCATTTTATGAAGCTACTATCACATTGATACCCAAGCCAGGTAAAGACCCAACAAAGAAAGAGAACTACAGGCCAATATCTTTAATGAACATAGATGCCAAAATTCTCAACAAGATCCTAGCAAACCAGATTCAACAACACATCTCAAAAATCATCCATCATGACCAAGTAGGCTTCATCCCTGGGACGCAAGGCTGGTTCAACATTTGCAAGACAATAAATGTAGTTAAATACATCAACAGATGTCAGAACAAAAGCCACATGATTATATCATTAGATGCAGAAAAAGCTTTTGATAAAATCCAGCACCCTTTCTTGATAAAAACCCTTGAACATCTAGGTATATATGGAACATACCTCAAAACAGTAATAGACATCTACGAGAAACCCACAGCCAGCATACTCCTAAACAGACAAAAATTAAAACCATTTCCCCTGAAAGCTGGAACAAGACAAGGATGCCCACTCTCTCCCCTCCTGTTCAATATAGTATTGGAAGTCCTTGCTAGAGAAATCAGAAAAGAGAAGGTGATCAGGGGTATCCAAATAGGAAAAGAGGAAGTCAAGTTATCTCTCTTTGCAGACAACATGATTGTGTACCTTGAAAACCCAAGAGAATCCGTCAAAAGTCTCCTTGCACTGATAAAGGACTTTGGCAAAGACTCAGGGTATAAAATGAATGTGCAAATGACAATCGCATTTCTTTACACCAATAATAAACAAACAGAAACCCAAATAAAAAGCACAATCCCATTCACAATAGCCACAAAAAAAATGAAATACCTTGGCATCTTCCGAACCAGAGAGACATGAAAGACCTTTACAATGAAAACTACAAAACGCTGCTCAAAGAAATCAAAGATGACACAAATAAGTGGAAAAATCTCCCATGCTCATGGATTGGAAGAATCAACATTGTGAAGATGTCCATCTTACCTAAGGCAATCTACAGATTCAATGCAATACCTATCAAACTACCAGCAACATTCTTCTCAAACCTAGAAAAAACAACACAGGAATTCATATGGAAACATAAATGACCAAGAATAGCCAGAACAATCCTCAGCAAAAAAAAAACAAAGCAGGAGGTATCACATCACCAGACTTCAAACTTTACTATAAAGCTACAATAATCAAAATAGCTTGGTATTGGTACAAGAACAGGCATATAGACCAATGGAACAGAATTGAGATTCCAGAAGCAAAACATCAATTTCTCAACCAACTCATCTTCGACAAAGCCTCCACCACTTACTACTGGGGAGAGAAGAACCTATTCAATAAATGTTGCTGGGAAAACTGGCTGACCACATACAGAAGATTCAAACAAGACCCCTATCTATCCCCATACAGAAAAATTAACTCTAAATGGATCAGAGACCTAAATGTAAAACCGCAAACCATAAGAACCTTAGAATATGCAGGACACACCCTTATGGAAATTGGAACTGGCATCCAATTCCTGAATAAAACCTGAAACACACGGGCCATAAGAGACAAGATAGACAAGTGGGACCTCATTATACTGATAAGCTTCTGCAAAGCCAAAGAAACCATCAAGAGAGCAGGGAGACAGCTCATAGACTGGGAAAAAGTATTTGCCAATTCCTGGTCTGTCAAAGGCTTAACATCTTGGATCTACAAGGAACTCAAACGTGCTGAAAGGAAAAACAAACAAACAAACCACCACCTTATAAAGTGGCAAAAGATATGAACAGACACTTCTCAAAGGAAGACATCCAAGCGGCCAACAGACACATGAAGATATGTTCAACCTCACTAATCATCCAGGAAATGCAAATTAAAACTACACTGAGATACCACCTAACTCCAGTCAGAATGGCCATTATCAATAACTCAAAAAGTAACAGATGCTGGAGAGGATGTGGTGAAAAGGGAACACTTCTACACTGTTGGTGGGAGTGTAAACTAGTGCAAACTCTGTGGAAAGCAGTGTGGTGATTCCTAAAAGCTCTAAATATCAACCTCCCATATGACCCCGCATTCCCCTACTGGGAATATACCCTGAAGAACTCAAATCACTTTATAAAAAATACCTGCACACGTATGTTTATCACAGCACTGTTCACAGTAGCAAGAACCTGGAACCAACCATGCTGTCCAACGAAACAGTACTGGATTAAAAAAATGTGGTACATATACACGAAGGAATACCACGCAGTCATAAAAAAGAACAAAATTATGAATTTCTCAGCAACCTGGACGGAACTAGAGTTTATAATACTGAGTGATCTCTCACAGAAACAAAGATCTGAGTATCACATGTTCTCAATCATAAGTGGACCTTGAACATCTATCGTAATACTATAAGAAAAGGATTGACAGTGGAGGGAAACTATTGGGGGGGCAGGGAGGGGAACGGAGGTGGAATTAATGGTAGTCAATAGCTGTCTGGAGACGGGGGGACACCCCTTATCAACAATGGTGCCTGAATGATGCATATTTGTATTCCTAATCCTTAACACACAATTTTAAAATAAAAAATATGTTTAATAAAAAAAGAAGTGCTGTCTGTGATTTAGTTTTCTTTTCATAACAAGCCTTACAAATTTCAAGTTATGTGCAGGTATAATTTTGAAAAATGCAAAAACTAAATTTAAAATACAGTAAGATAAACTATTTTCAAAGGGTATATTAGTGTAAAGGAAATAATTTTGGTTTTATAAGAGAAATGCAGGATACAAATTGTATATCCAGTGTAAGGTCACCCACTTAAAAAAATTCAACTAAATGTGGGAAGAAAGATGTGAGTGTAATGGGATGGATGTGACATTTCCCCTGGAATTTACCTTATTAGTATATAATCTCTCATGGGACAAAAACAAAAAAACAAAAACATTGCTGAGTGGATTGGAGACAAGAAAGCTGGGCAGAAAACCTTGTTCCTGAGCTACCCCATGCTCAGCACTCACACAGCTTAGATCTCTGAACCGTATCAAAGGCAAATGAAACACTAATTTTTTTTTTCCCAAGCATGGTCACCTCCCATCACCCCTTGGCCATCCTTACTCTTGATAGGTATAGTGGATTGAACTATGTTCCCCCCAGATGTATGTCCAAGTCTTAACCCCAGGTATCTGTAGAGGTAACTTTATTTGGAAATAGAGACTACAGATAGAACTAAGTTAATGATCTCAAGATGAGATCATCCTGGTTTTAGGGTGGGTCCTAAGTCCAATGGCTGGTGTCCTTATTATAAGAGAGATAAAAAGGGGGGAGGAGGCTTGAGACACATAGACACAGAAGAAATACAGAGAGAAGGGAGCCAGGTGAAAATGGAGGCAGAGATTAGAGTTACATAGCCACAAGCCAAGGAACACCAGGAGCCACCAGAAGCTGGAAAAGGCAAGGAAGGATTCTCCCCTAGAAATTCTGAAGGGAACATGTCCCATCCAATACCTTGATTGTGGATTTCTGGGCTCCAGATCTGTGAGAGAATAAATTTTTATTTTAACCATTAAAAATTTGAGCAAAAGCCGGACTCGGTGCCTCAGCCTGTAATCCCAGCGCTTTGGGAGGCTGAGGTGAGTGGATTGCCTGAACCCGCGGGTTCGAGACCCGCCTGGGCAACTTGGCGAGACCTCATCTCTACAATAAATCAAAAATTAGCTGGGCGTGGTAGTGCGCGCCTGTAGTTCCAGCTACTTGGGAGGCTGAGGCGGAAGGATTGCCGGAGCCCAGCAGGTGGAGGCTGCGGTGGTCAGGAGCGGCCACTGTACTCCATCCAGCCTGGGTGACAGAGTGAGACTCCAACTCAAAAAAAAAAAAAAAAAATTGTGAGCATTTGTTAAAGCAGTCCTCGGATACTAACACAACAGGCGAATCAAACAAGGGAGAGTCAAGCCTGCCAGCTGGCATGTATTTTCCAGGCGGGCTTCTCCTTAAAACTTGATCAAGCACCTGCTGTTTGGTAGGCATGTGCTGGGCCTCAAGGCTTCTGACGAGAATGTGAAAGCAGAGTCAGTCTGATAAAGGCCTTATGGGCTCTGTGAAAGCCCTTGACTTCGTCTCATGCACCAGAATACACCACTGAAGGACTTTAAAGGTGAGTTCTGTGCTTTAGAGATAGAACCTGGAAGCCTGGGGCAGTAGGGAGAATGGATTATAATGGGAGAAGCTTGAGAAATGTCAGGACAGGGAATTTCTACTGGGGAACGTTTGGCCCCCTGATGATAATGGGGTAAAATTGCCTCCAAATCTTGGGCAGGAGAAGCCTGTGGTATTTGAAAATGAAAATCCAACATGTCTGTTGGTTTTGTGATATAAATTACAAGAAAGTTAAGCATGAGAAAGTCTTGGCCAGTGGAATTCTGCAGAAGAGAACTTGATAAAACACAACAGGTGATGGACTTTAAAAGGTTAAAAAGCACCTTGTATTTTCTGAGTATTTTGCTATATATTATGCCAAATGCTGTTTGTTATTTCATTTAACTTTCCAGTGGCACCATGAGGTATTATTACCGCTATTTTATTCACAAAGATATTGAGGCTTAGATTTGAGTCAAATTTGTCACAATTAGTAAGTGCCAGAGCTGGAACTCTTAATTCAAGCAACTGTGCTCCTTAACTATTACTGCATTCCCTTTGAAAGTTTTCATTAGGTGGATAATAGAATGGGCCAGAAGTTATAAGGTTTGAACGAAGTCAGTGGCAGACAGCATTGGTGGGGGAAACAGATGGTAGGTCTACTGCAAAATTGTACCTATGATGCTTGGTAACAAACTGGAAGGGTAAAGGAGAGTTTAAAATAGCACAAGTAGAAATGTTGCCCACAATTTTTTCTTTCTGCTTTTGAAATATCATGTAATATTTAATTTTTTTGTTTCAAATATTGAGTTTTACAGTTCAACTCAATATAATCTGCCTAAAGCAGTTCATTATATCTTGAGATACAAGAGGAAAGCACCAAGTCTTATTTGAGTCACAGGATGGATATTATTCCACAAAACCTTTTTCATCACTGAATTCTGTAGCAAAGATGATATAAAAATCAAATAACCGCTCTCCAGACTCTCTCATGGATGGTTAGATTCCTAGAGAACTTGTAAATAAATTAATACATTTTACATGACTCAGTTGTGCATCATCAATACCCTTAATGGGAAAACAAGATTTATTCTTCTTTTCATTTAACTTCATCTTGGGGAATCACTGGTGCATATCTTATGCCACATTTAAGAATTACCCATATTGGTTCTCTAGGGCTGCCATAACAAAGTACCACAGACTCGGTGACTAAAACAACAGAAATTAATTTTCTCACAGTTCTGGAGGCTAAGTCCAAGATTGAGATGCCATTAGGTTTGGTTTCTTCTGAGGCATCTCTTCTTGGTTTGTACATGACTGCTTTCCAGTTGTGTTCTCCTATGGTCTTCTCTCTGAGGTTGCATGTCTGTGTGCAAATCTCCTCTTCTTGTAAGTGGATTAGGGCCCACCCCAAAGACCTTATTTTAACTTCATCTCTCTTCAAAAACCTTATCTCCTAGGATGACTACATTCTGAGCTACTGGGGGCTAGAACTTCAACATATAAATTTTGGAAGCGGGGAAAACACAAGTCATAATCTCGCCTAAGCTCAAAGGTCAGAACAATATTCACACTGTACTAAACTGTTTATTGATGGGGTAATGAGATCCAATTTCTCAGGCCATTTATATAATCAGAATAGAGCCAAAAGTGACTTCACTGCAGGATACTTAAGAAAGTTACCCCCCTCTTCCTTGCCATGTGGCCTGTTTCCCAGTGCTAAATAGAAATTTCAGTCATTCTTTGGATTTATTGAGGGCCATGGGGACATCTACATTTGATATTTGAAAGGGATGAGGACATGGGTGGGTGGAAGTTGGAACGGTTGTTTGTTTAGATACAAGTAATGGAGAGGCTGAATGCAATGGTGTGATCTCAGAGGGCAGACTGGAACTGGTTGGAAACTTTGAAGGTCAGTCCTATGGGGCCACTATATCCCTTTCCCCACCTAGTGATGCTCTCCCTATGAAAAGTCTTCACAACTCACCAGATTTTTTTAAGATTGGATAATATAGTTTATTTAAAAAGTAAATGTGAGAGAGAGAGAGAGAGGAAGAGAGGAAAGTCATCTCCCCAAGGTCGGAGGGGGGCCCAAAGTTTAGGAAACATGGTAGCAGTCATAGCTCAATGAGTCATGTGGACACACAAAGTCTACCAAAGCAATGGCTTGAAAGTAAACGAGAGAGAGAGAGAGAGAGAGAGAGAGAGAGAGAGAGAGAGAGAGAGAGAGAGAGAGAGAGAGAGAGAAGATTAACCTCCCCAAGGTAGGGGAGTGGGCCAAAGCTTAGGAAAACATGGCCTGGCCATAGCTCAAAGAACACATGGCCTGACCAGTGCTTAACAAAACAATGGCCAACTCACAAGTTTTATATAATGGAAGGAAGTTTCCCTCTAATCCTACATGATTCAATCTATTTATTAAGGGAAAATATTTTGGACGTATATGTATATTTCCTAATAAAACAAAGTGAAGAGAGAGGTTTTTGTCACTTTTTATTTGATTACAATACATATTTCCAACTAATAAGCTTTCTAATAAGATAAAACACTGTACTCATTTTCTGTTGTTTAAAAATCCTTTCCTCTCCTCAATCTGCTCCCTTCTTTGGTGAGTGGTCTTCTTTTTTTGGCCTCATCTATGGCCTACACACTAATAATTCCCAAATCTGGATCTACTGCTAGAATTTTCTCCTTAGCTTTGGGTACTAGTGCCAATTCCTTCTAGGTCTCTGACTGCTCCAGAGGCTCCTTGTGTTTAGTAGATACAAAGTAAAACTGCTTAGTGTCCTTCAGAAACCTGTTTATCTTCTGACATGCCTTGTCTTGGTTCATGAAACTCTTCCCCCCAACACATCCGTCTACAACCCCACACCCCTGCCCTCAGGCAACATCTCATGTTCGTGCAACTCTTAATCACCCAGTTCCTCAAATAACGAATTTAGAGTTACACCTGCTTGCTTCTCACTCCTCATCTCCCATATACAGATGCTAAATCCAACTGACTCTGTCTTTCACATTTTCTGGCAGTGCTTTCCTCTTCATTCTCTTCCATTCAGATCCCAGCCGTCTTTCACTGAAACCATTACATTTGCTTCCCTAGAGGTCTCCCTGACTCCTTTCCCATCCCTTTTTCTTTCACTGGCACGTCAAGCCTGAAGGATACATTTCAACCTCCTTAACCCAAAGCACAGGCTCCCATCCTGGGCCCCGCCCTTGATCCAACATTTTATCCTAACACATCCTTTGCTACAACTGTTTGCAAACAACTTGCTGTTATTTTAGTGAAGCTTAATGTTTCCAAACTCAAAGTCATGAGCTCCTCTGCAGTTTGTCCTATGGCAAACTCCTGTGTCTCAAACAAGCATCACATCCTTGGGATGCCTTCTTTGATTCCCATAGCCTGAACTCGGTGCTTCTCTTCTGTGGCTTGAGGCATTTTGTGTGTGTCCTTCACTTATCAACTGAGTTGGACTGATTTCCTTGTCTGTCGCATACATTAGATTTCTGGTTCCTCGTACCCAAGGACAGTTTTAGTCATCTTTTTGCCCCCAGTATCTAGTCAGTGGATGCCATATAGTAGTACCTTTAATTACACTAAATCATTTTTTTTAAGAGACAGAGTCTCATTATGTTTCCCAGGCTGGTCTTGAACTCCCGGCCTCAAGTGATCCTCCTGCCTTGATCTCCCAAAGTGCTGGGATTATAGGTGTGAGCCACAGTGCCTGGCCATACTGAATACATAAATGTGGAAATGCTTTGGAAAATTTTAAATTTCATGGACGTATTGGGGATTATTTTTAATTTACAAACATCCCTTAAACATCTACAACATGCGACCGGACTCAGTGGCTCAGCCTGTAATTCCAGCACTTTGGGAGGCCGAGGCGAGTGAATTGCCTGAGCCTGCGGATTCAAGACCCTCCAGAGCAACTTGGTGAGACCTCGTCTCTACAATAAATCAAAAATTAGCCAGGCGTGGTAGCACGCGCCTGTAGTTCCAGCTACTTGGAAGGCTGAGGCGGAAGGATCGCTGGAGGCCAGCAGGTCGAGGCTGCAGTGGCCAGGAGTGTGCCACTGCACTCCAGTCTGGGCTGCTACTGTTTTGTTGTAAGAAGAATAATGGGGTCGATCACAGTGGCTCATGCCTGTAATCCCAGCACTTTGAGAGGCCGAGGCAGGCAGATTGCTTGAGCCCAGGAGTTTGAGACCAGCCTAGGCAACATAGCGAAAAATCTACAAAAAATTAAAAAATAAAAAAATTAGCCAATGGCATATGCCTATAGTCCCAACTACTTGGGATGCTGAAGTGGAAAGATCACCTGAGCCCAGGAGATTGAGACTGCTGTGAGTCATGATCGTCATGATCATACTACTACTACTGTACTTCAACCTGTGCAACAGAGTGAGACCCTAACTTAATAATAATAATAATAATAATAATAATAATAGACTCAGAGAAGTTTCAAGTGCCAGTTTATTGTCTATTCTCAGTAGTTAATTTTCTCAACTATAAAATTGGGTACTAATACTATCAAGTTCGAGACCACTAATACTATCAAGGCCAGTTGTGAGTATCACTTGTGGTAATTTATTTCTAAGTTATGAATATTGTTCTATAAAAACATGAATTAGCCGGGTGCAGTGGCTCATGCCTATAAGTTCAGTACTTGGGAGGCTGAGGTGGGAAGATCACTGAGCCCAACAGTTAGAAACCAACCTGGACAACATAGTGAGACTTTGTCTCTACCAAAAAAAAAAAAAAAAAAATATATATATATGCCAGGCAGGATGATGAACTCCTTCCAGTAGGCTGAGGTGGAAGGATTACTTGAGCCCAGGAGGGCAAGACTGCGATGAGCCATGATTGTGTTACTGCACTCCAGCCTGGGCAACAGATTGAGACCCTGACTCAAAAAATAAAAAAATACAAATAAAAATAAAATAAAGGGGCCAGGAGCAGTGGCTCACGCCTATAATCCAGGCAATTTGGGAGGCTGAGGTGAGAGGATTGTCTGAGCTCACAGGTTCGAGACCAGCCTGAGCAACTTGGTGAGCCCTTGTCTCTACAATAAATAAAAAAATCAGCCAAACGTGGTGTTATGCGCCTGTAGTTCCAGATATGTGGAAGACTTAGGCGGAAGGATCACCTGAGCTCAGCAGGTTGAGGCTGTGGTGGCTGTGAGCATGCCACTGCACTCTAACCTAGGTGACAAAGTGAGACTCCAACTCTAATTAATTAATTAATTAAAGAGTTCATACCAATTGTGCTCAAGTCTTTCTAAAACTGGATATATATACACATACATACACACATATAACACACACACGCATGCCTTTTTGTACTTCATCTTGCTTGACTATTTAAATTAGATCTTCACTATCTGTGTAATGTTCCCTTGAATAATGAGAGAGTGTGCTTTAGGAAGAACTCTCTCAAACTGTGTTTTTCCTCTACTCTCACACGACCACAACAATCATTAACACAGAAAAGACTTCTGTGACCAAATGTGTGGGGGTTTTCCCCAGGACAGCTTCCACACACCAGTGGCAAGTTGGAGCCTCTGTTACTTCTGACAGATTGGCCTCAAGTTGGAGTTCCCACAACTCCCTCTTTGGGTTTGATTAATATTCTAGAGCGGCTCACAAAACTCAGAGAAACAGTTACATATGATGAAGGATATAGATGAAGAGAAGTGTAGGGCGAGGTATGGGGAATGAATGGAGCTTCTATGACTTCCCTGGGCGTACCACCTTCCTGGAACTTCCGGGTGTTCAACCGTCTGGAGACCCTTCAAATCCAGGCCTCTTGGGCTTTTATGAAAGCTTCATGATGTCAACGTTTCTTCCCCCAGGGTATAAGGTGGGGCCCTCACTGAGGAGGGTCTCTAAGGAGAAAGTGGGAGAAGATCAGAGTCCTGCCACTGTGTGGTGGGTGGAAGGAGATCAGAGAACGTGTTTTCTAAGGTCTGTCCCTAAGGCCCAATACATCTAACATTGTAACAAAGAACTGTAACAAGGGCTGTGAGGGTTATGAGCCAGGAACCATGGATGAAATCCAATGTATAAATATCATAACAGGCCAGGCGCAGTGGCTCATGCCTATAATCCCAGCAATTTGGGAGACCGGGGTGAAAGCACTGCCTGAGCCCACAAGTTCGAGACCAGCTTGGACAACTTGGAGAGACCTCATCTCTATAATAAATAAAAAATTAGCCTGGTGTGGTGGAGCATGCCTGTAGTCCCAGCTACTTGGAAGGCTAAAGTTGAAGGATCGCCTGAGCCCAGCAGGTCGAGGCTGCGGGGGCCGTGAGTGTGTCAATGCATTCCAGCCTGGGTGACAGAGTGAGACTCCCACTCAAAAAAATAAAAAAAAAGAAAAGAAATAACCATAAACCACGATGTTTGTGTCATTTTCAAGGGAGAGCAATTTTGTGAGTAGTATTAGTTCTATTCTTTATACATCAATGCAGTTGAATATAGAATTACCTCTCAAAATCCAACCTGTTCTCGACAACTATATGTATGAAGACGAAACAGGATCCTATATAGATGGAGAGAACAATCGGTGGTTGAATGACAGGAGTGCATATTTTATTTCACCTGAAGGAACTAATAGGTTCATCATGCCTTTAGACATTTTGAGAGCAGGTGGGACTTAGCACTGATTTTGGAGCTAGGAATGAAGAAGAGCTCCTCTACCCACCCCACAGAAATGTTCTGTTTTTTATTATTATTTATTTTATTTTATTTTTGAGTCAGAGTCTCACTCTGTCACCCAGGCTGAAGTGCAGTGGCACACTCCTGGCCACCGCAGCCTCGACCTGCTGTGCTCAGGCAATCCTTCCGCCTCAGCCTTCCAAGTAGCTGGAACTACAGGCGCGCGCCACCACACCCAGCTAAATTTTTTATTTATTGTAGAGATGAGGGCTTGCCAAGTTGATCAGGTTGATCTCAAACCTATGGGCTCAGGCAGTCCTCTCACCTCGGCCTCCTAAAGTGCTGGGATTATAGGCATGAGCCACCGTGCCTAGCTCATTTTCTGTTTTTACACAGGGCAGGGTAGCTCCTGGTAAATAGAAAGGGCTCAATAATTAGGGAGTCCATTAGTTCAGAGAAGTCCTGGTACAAGGCTATTTTCTTGGTGTAATTAGTAAAGTACCCCTTTCACTCTAAATTGTCCCTGTATAGACAATAAATTGTATGTTCATTTCAACTTCAGTACATATTGAATGAATGAAAGAATTCTGGCCTCATCCAAGGTGAAGAAAACAACATCTCAGCTGTAGCACTCTGTATTACATTATCTAATAGAAATTTGGCCAGCAGTATTTTACCCAGAAGCATTATTCAGCCATAGAAATAAAGATTCAAGTTTCCTAATACAGAAGCAAACAGATTCCTCTTCTCTCCCCAGTTTTCTTCTCTCTTAACTTTCTCTATGTTCTTAAAAAAAAAAGATACTAATGCCATAATGGTGTTAAGGTTCAGGGGAGGGAAATGTTTCTATAGAAGCAGAGGGATCCTATGATGGCCAGATTTTCTTTTTTTTTTTGAGTTGGAGTCTCACTGGGTCACCCAGACTGGAGTGCAGTGGCCGCTCCTGGCCACCACAGCCTCGACCTGCTGGGCTCTGGCGATCCTTCCGCCTTAGCCTTCCAAGTAGCCGGAATTACGGGCATGTACTACCAGGCCCGGCTGATTTTTTTTTTTTTTTAATTTATGTAGAGATGAGGTCTCACTGCCCAGGCAGGTGTCGAACCCGCGGGCCCAGGCAATCCACTCACCTCAGCCTCCCAAAGGCGCGGGATTACAGGCTGAGCCACCTAACCCGGTTCAGATTTTCTTATTATGTGAGATTTTAACTTCAACCTGGTAGTGAGATTTATAACATTTATCTCTAAAATTAACATTAGTTCCAATCAATCAGGAATTTGGGTTGCCTTAATCTGAGTTTCAAAAATGGAATTAATATTATAGTTATGAGTTTATTCAGTTTGTCCCTTGACTTTTCCATTTCAACACACCTAGAGATCATGGGACAACAAGTCCTTTAACGTGTATAAAATAAACAGCTGTTGCCCCCTCGGGAGACTTGCTAGGAATGAATCAACATTTATAGAAGCTCTCTAAGCCCTCCAAGGGCAGGAGCTCCAGGCAGGCAGAGCAGCATTGCTGAAATCCTCTCCCGCAGACAGAAAGCTGTTGCAAGCACTCCAATTAGCATTAGGAGAAGCCTTCAGGCCAGGGGCCCAGCAGTGAACTGCAAAAAGCTCTCTAAAGCTGTGGGTAATTTCTCCCAGGTATTTACTTAACACCTAGAAGCTGGGACAAAGGAAAGTTTATGAGTAGGAGCCTGCTAAGGGAACAAATGCCTAAGGCAATGGAGGAAGCTAATTAAGGAGGGAAATCAGAAGCCTGCTGGGATTTCATTTCCTTAAGTGCTCCAGACAATTGTGGGCTGGTTTGCCAGGCTCTACTGATGTCATCTTGGGTTCCTACTTTGGGTGCAAATCCCCACCAAATGTCAGCCTTTTCCCCCACCCCCCATTTGAAAACTTCCGCTGCTGCTGGGACAGCATATGTAATGGGGCCTCCAATCTGAAGTAGGGACTGTGGAAAATACAGATGGAAGAGCAGGCTAAAAAAGAAGGGAGAAAGTCTTATCCCATAACTGTCAGCTAGATCCCAAGCTATGCAGATGTGAACATAGGATAGCATACACAGGGTGGTGTTCCAGGTAAAATGCAAAGTCGAGAAGTATTACCCAATAGCATCTGAATGTCCCAAAAGTGATAACATTGGCATCTAGGAGACTTGGGGGGAGTGGAGGGAAGTGGGAGTGGAACTGGGACAATCTGGATCAGAGTTAAGATAAGGAACAACAGAGCAGGTGCCCTGTGTGCGCTTTAGAGAGAAAGCATTGGGCCAAAGTCTGCAGAGTCCTGGCCTGTAGACAGGCCTGTGGTCCTAAGGGTAGAGAGAAAGGCAAGGCCCTAGTGTAAGTTCAAGTTGGTTGGACAGGGGCTCAGACTCTTTGTGTGTGTGTGTGTGTGTGTGTGTGTGTGTGTGTGTGTGTGTCTGTCAGAGTCTCACTCTGTCAGGCTCAGACTTAATGAAAGCCCCTAGTTGGGGCAGTAACTGTCATCAGGCTCTGTGTGACTCCCCAGATCATCATTAAACTGTTTTCTTCTTAAACAAATAGGTAAATCAGGCTCATATGAATGGAGAGGTCTCCTGAGCTCTTGAATGAACTTCCAATATCTTCCCAACTTCTTGTTTGAACCTTGTCTTCTAAGAGGCAGAGCTTTACATTCTGTGTAACCTAAGACCGTTGCAAGTGGTTGACATCCCTTAGTGTAACCTTACAAATGACTCATCTTTGCTTATTTTGATAATGAGGCCAAGAGAACATTTGCTGGGGTCATAATTACTGAGAAAGGGGAACATAATAGTGTGATTACAACTTGGCCTTTGACTACAGATAAAAACAGGTTTAAGAAACTGCTTTGCTGCTTTCTAGACCTTTTCTCATCAGTAAAGTGAAGCTAATAACAATGAGGGATACAATGAGATTTAAGCCTGTGTCTTTACCTAGTAAGTCTTCATTGCCAAATGGCTTATGAATGGATTTGTAGTGGGAGGCCCAAACTTCTACCTGTATGTAGACCACTTAAGAACCTAATCTTGACTTGTACTCCACATCTTTTAAAAAAAAATGTTTTAAAAGAGATCGCTGCTGCTTCATATCAATGCTGAAGACTGGGATCTGGATCTCTCTGCTTTGCTCACTTCAGTCTTCTCTAGGGAGTTATCATTTGGTCAATCATTGACAGATTGTGGCTTTGCCTTTCGATATTCCCATCTGCAAGATCTTTTATAATAGACACAAATCTAAGGCTTCTAGGGCTGGTTATGACTCCTGAGGTGGGCAGGGTAGAGACAGATAATCCTCCTCGTCTTCCTATGCCAAGGCTGAACAAATTTCATTATCATAGCAAAAATAATATCAGAACACAAAGGAGTTTAAGAGCAGTGAAAATACTCTATGATACAGGCCATTGTTCATTTATCTAAAGTCATAGATTATAAAACACCAAGAGTGAACCCTGATAACAAACTACAGACTTTGGGTGATTATGAAGTGCCAGTGTAGGTTTATTATTTGTAGCAAATGTATCACTCTGGTGGGGATTTTGATAATGGGAGAGGCAATGCATGTGTGAGGGCAGGGAATATATGGGAAATCTCTGTACCTTTCAATTTTGCTGTGAAGCTAAAACTGCTCTTTGAAAAAATTCTCTTAAAAAAAATCTAACATTTTCTGAATATTTACTTCATGCCAGGGACTGCCTTAATGTTTTAAATGCATTCTCTCATTTAATCCAATAAAGACTCAATGAACAGTTGATATTAAATATATGTCCTCCATTAAGAAAAATCAGATATGCAGGAATTATCAGAAGGTTATGTTCAATTGTAAGCTCTTTTCCTATTCTGTATCATTAAAAACATCGTTTGACTTGCCAAAATTTCATGTACTATTTTTCTGCATTTCTCTCTTCTACAAGACAAGGTACATTTATACACTTTAGGCTTTGGGTAAGGCTCTTTCAAGTCAAGTTCTTCTGTTTCTTCTGTTAATGTGATGGTCAAGAAGGGAAAGGAGGCTGGTCCGATGGTAGTGGTTTATCAGAATTTACTAACATTAGTGTCACTGAAATTGGTATACAGCCTCCTACTGCTAAATCTGACTGACTTGATAAAAGGGCATGGAGGAATTGCTGATTGGTTGATGATGTCACGGGGTTTCGAAGTTGCCTTCATGTCATAGAGCCTGTTTCTAGGAGGGGGCGTCACAGAACTGGTGGAGCCAGCTTCCTGCTGTGTTCTGGCCCAGGTGGGGCCTCAGGTATGTCAAAGTACAATGTCTGAAAAATATCTCAGATACCATCTTCTTGGGTTTTACAATAGATGCTACCTATAAAGCGAGTCCTGTGACCATCGGCTACTGGCCCCTGGTTTAGTAGTCATTATAGAGGTAGTTTAGAGGAGGGTATGGGGGAGGTGGACTCCCTAGAGATCAGAACTGCTTCTGCTCTTCATCCTCTGCTGATGTATCTATGCAGTTTGGGGCCTGTTGTTTAAGGGAGAATATGTTCATCAGCCTTGGGGGACAGCTTCCCCCTCCCCAGGGGTCAGGACGTGAAGATAATCAATTGTCCTCTGCTAGAGTGAAAACAAACTTAGAAATAATAGATTTGATAAGTTTTAGCCATAGCTGCAGCTTTTCAGGGCTCAGGTCTGTTTTATAACTTTTACCCAGTGGCCCAATATTAATTTTATATAATGGTTTTGCTATAAAAATGCAGATTTTGGACCCCATTCCAGACTTACCAAAGGCAGCTTTCTGAAGGTGAAACCCTGAGAATCTGCATTTTAAATAAGCTAATTAATTGGTTTTGCACATTAAAGTTTGTTAACCAATGCAGAAAAACAGAATAGAGTGTTATCTCTCCCAGGGAACCTAGCTAACAGAAACAGTCACTTTATATCAAAGGCCATTAAATTAAAAGAAGAAAAACATCTTTTCTATACCAGTGATTCTCAGCCCTGAGTTTATATTAAAATCCCCTGTGGAGCTTTACAAAATTGTTTGAAAAACCATGCCTAGACTACATTCAGGACCAATTAAATCAGGATCTCTGGAGAGTGAGTCTAGGCACTGATATTTTTATTTTTATTTTTTTTGGGGGGGGCATCATTATTTTTGAAAGGCTTTCCAGGTGATTCTATTGTACAGCCACAGTTACGAACTATGTACTGTTTTGCAGAATGGAAGGAGGGGACATAAAAATAGAGTAATGCTTCTCAAACTTGTTGTGCATATACATTACCTGAAGCTCTTATTAAAACAGAGATTATGATTCTTTGGATCCGGATGTTGCCTGAGAATTTGTAATTCTAAGAAGCTCCCAGGTCCTCAGACCACACTTTGAGTCACAAATTATGAGAGCCCTTGTTCTCAAACTTTGCTGCATATTAGAATCAGCAGGGGAGCTTAATAATAGGTCTATGTCCAGGCTGCCTTTTAGACCTATTAAATCAGAATTTCTGGGAGTAGGACCCAGCCATCAGTAGTTTTTTAAGCTTCTCAGGTGATTCTCATGTACAGCAAAGGCGGGGACCAGAGGAGAAGAGAGGCAGTAAATTCATACTAAGTCTCCCCAAAAGTAGGAGTTTTAAATTATGTTGAAACCTAAAAGAGCAGAGGAGGTTAATTCCTCAGCTGATGATGTCAAACTCTGGCATCACTGAATTTTTAAAATCTTAATTTGTTTCACTTGGTTTATGGGAAGATAATTGTGTTCTCAAGATTCCCACACACTCCCTACACACACACACACACACACACACACACACACACACACACACACACACACACACCACACACACGCCGGGTGCGCGCGCATGCGCTTGAGTGCGTGCGCACCCATCTCTTTTGTTGCATCCTCAGTGGGTGAGTACTCTTGTGTTTCTGCAATTCCCTGGTCCGAAGCATTCCTGGGATGAGTTTCATGCCCAGTTAGCCTGTCATATCAAATTACCTTGCTTAGACATGGGATAAGCTGACTTTCTATATAAGACATGAAGTCTAAAAAATTTAAAAATGTGAGGGTGTGAGGGTCATAGGAAATCTGTTTAAAACAAACACTTTGGTGCTCATGGAAACAAGAAGCTACGAAAGCTGTCTGGAAGGACTTCACGGAACTCTCAAATGGCTTTTGGTTGCTGGGGAGTATCCCAACTGACTGGAAGTATATCAGTTTGATGACATGTAGGGGCTGTTAGACAGAAGGATTTTAGAATTTAACTTCATGTTGAACTGTATAGGGACAGATAGTTCACATTTGTCTCTGTGATCTAACAAAGAATATTGCTTTTTAAATGAGAAGTCCTAAAAATAAATCCGTGTCAGTGCTACTGAAATTGACCCTCATCTTTTTCCAGTATGTGCTACGATGGGTCTCATCTAAATTCTTTAAGTGAAACCTATTTTTTTCAAGATTATTCCAGCATATGACATAACCAGATAAGCCTTACCTAGGCAATTTTTGTGTCTCCTGTAGAATGTTACACACAAAAATGTGACTTCCTGTCTGAGTCCTCTGGGTTCTGTCTCGGGATAAAGGTCTCAGCACTATATTTCCCATATTTCATGATTTCTCTCTCACAGAAGCAAGCTGACAAAGATAGCATGCTTTCAGAAGAGTCCTCCTGAGAGAAGATGGACATGGAGCAGTACATAAAATGCTAATTGAAAGAATAATGGTACTATTCTTTTATTTTTAAAAGAGAGACAGGGTCTTGCTCTATTGCCCAGGCTGGAGTGCGGTGGTACAATCGTAGCTCACTGCAGCCTCAAACTCCTAGGCTCAAGTGATACTCTTGCCTTAGCCTCCCAAGTAACCAAGACTACAGACATGCACCCTGAGCTTGGATTATGTTTGTATTTTTTTTTTTTCAGAGATGGAGTCTTGCTATGTTGCCCAGGCTGGTCTTGAACTCCAGGCCTTAAGCTGCCCTCCCACTTTGATTCCTCAGAGTGCTGAGATTACAGGCATGAACCATGGCACCCATGGAACCAATATTAGTGGTAATATTCTTGTAACCAATAAGCAATTTTCTTCATGCTGAGAATTGACAGAGGAAGAATTTACAAATTCAAAGAATCTGACTTTGTTTACCTCAGAAAAATCTAACTATATTCCTTCTGTTAAGATGTCTGAGAAGAAAAGTGTCTCTTCTATGACTCCCCATAATTGTGTCTCTTATTCTAGTTACAAATAGTCCAGTTTCCTCTGTCCAGGGTGAGCCACCTGTAAGATTTTTGGTCATGGATAGTCAGAACCCTGTCTGTGCAGACTTTCCTGGCTCTGCTTGAGTTCATCATCCTTTTCCCTTCTCTAACTCTAGGTTTCTGAAAACTACGCTGTTTATTTTCTAGAACTCAGAACATCCCTCCTTTTAGAGAGGTCAGGTAGGAGCTCTGAATATATTCTACACCTTGACCATCAGAGATATAGGGAAGGGATAATTCTGTGGTTAAAGGGGATCATCAGAACTGGGGCAGGGGAGAGTTTGTCTCTGAACTAACCCTCAACACTGACCTAGAATTTCTTCTTATTGAGGTTCTTTGTCATGGATATAACAACATCAATCCAGAATCCCACAGAGAGGTAACGATATTCCTGTTATTTTGATTAGTACAAACCTTGATTTAGAAGTTTTAATTTTGAGAGATGAAATGCTCACACTTCTCTTGGTGAGCCCTGTTGTTTAAGTAGAAGTTTCCTGATATGTGAACTCTTCAGTTCAAAGATTAAAATAACAATTCTCCCTTTGTATTTTTCTCAGAAAATTCACTGAGTGTGGAGTAACGTGCCCTTTCACCCTACCTAGCTGCACATTAAGACAATGTTTTCTGTTTTTATATGCAGACTGTAAGTATTTGTTAAATGCCTATTATGCGAGAACCTGCTCCTGGGTACAGAGGAAGATCTCAGCAAGAAGACCCTGCCCTTAAGTATAGACTAACCCTTTGAGGGAGGAAAGATGAGTGAGCACAAGTGTAAGTGGAGAAAGTCACCCCAGGGGGCTAGAACGGTCAAGGGCAACTTCAGAGAGAGAAGTATTGGAGAAGCTTCTGTGAGCTTGGTGTGAAGGGGCACCCTCATGGTGTGGAAGGGTGGAATATGCAAAAAGTCCTGACAAAACCTCTCTAGATAGAAATGCAGATTATATATGACATGTGTGATTGTGTATGTGTGTGTGTATGTATATATGCAAACATGCGTATATGTATGTCTTGTAGATCTTAGACTCTATAAGGACTAAACAATAAGAATTTAATTTCTTTAATAGATAAAGAGCTATTTAGATTTTCAGTTTTTGTGTGTGTCAATTTTGGAAATTGGTTTATTTTAGCTGAGTTTTAAAAGTTATTGACATGAAGTGGTTTCAAGTATTTCTTCATTATTTGTAATGTTGGTAGAATTTATAGTGATGTCCCTTTTTTAGTTCTTCCACGATTGGTGATTTGTCTTTTTAAAAATTCTTGGCTGGGCTCAGTGGCTCACCCTGTAATCCCAGCACTTTGGGAGGCTGAGGCGAGTGGATTCCCTGAGCCTGGGGTTTGAGACCAGCCCAGGTAACTTGGTGAGATCTTGTCTCTACAATAAATTTTTAAAAAATTAGCTGGTCATGGTAGTGCGCGCCTGTAGTTCAGGCTACCTGGAAGGCTGAGGCAGAAGAATTGCTGGAGCCCAGCAGGTCGATGCTGGAATGGCCGTGAGCGTGCCACAGCACTCTAGCCTGGGTGGTGAAGTGAGACTCCAACTAAAAAAAAAAATCTTGATCAGCCTAGTGGTCTTAATTTTACTAAACTTTCCAAAGAACCAACTCTTGATTTCATTAATTTTCTCTGTTTTCTCCTATATTGATTTTTATTGTTTTATATTTTTCTTTCCATCTACTTTGGGTTTACTTTTGCTCTTCTTTTTCTAATACCTTAAGGTGATCACTCATTATTGATTTTAGATCTTTTTTTTTGTAACATAGGCATTTAAAGCTATGTATTTTCCTGTAAGCACTGATTTAACTAATCCTACAAGTTTGGTATATTGTATTTTCATTATCATTCAATTAAAATGTTTTCTAATTCCTTTGTGAGTTCGTCTTTGACTTATTGGTTATTTATTCATGTATTTTCAAGTTTTCACGTAGTTGAGCAGTATGATTATCTAATTATTTTTTATTTCCAGTTGAATGCCAAAATGGCTAGAGAACATCCTCTGTATGCTTTTATTTGCCAGTTACATTTGTTCATTGATTTATTTTGAGAAAGGGTCTCGATCTGTCTCCCAGGTTGGAGTGCAGTAGCACCATCATAGCTAACTGCAGCCTGGGATTCCTGGGCTCAATTGATCTTCCCACCTCTGACTCCCGAGTAGGTAGGACTACAGGCACATGCCACCTTATCTGGCTAATTTTTTATTTTTTTGTAAAAATGGGGTCTTGCTGTGTTGCCCAGACTGGTCCTGAACTTTTAGCCTTAAGTGATCCTCCACCTCAGCCTCCCAAAATGTTGGGATTACAGACATGTATCATTGTGCCCAGCCTCTATGTGCTTTTAATATTTTAAAATTTGGCAAAGATTCCTTTTATGATCTGAATATAGTCTATTCTGATAAATATGTCATGTACACTGAAAAGAACATATATTCTACTGGTGTTGACTGTATTGTTTTAGGAATATCAGTTGGTAACATTGTTTAAGTCATCTATGTCTTTACTGATACGTGTCTAGTTCTATCAATTACTGAGACAAATGTGTCAACAACTAAAATCTCTAGCAGTTACGATCTATAGCTATAATGTGAAATTGTCTATTTAAGCCTATGTATTTTGAGGCCCTGACACTGGGCACATACACATACGTGATTTGTATGCTTTTCTGATGAATTAACCCTTTTTTCATTATGCAATATTCTTCTATATCTCAGGTAATACATTTATTCATGAAACCTGTTTTATTTGATATTAATGCTTACTATTTGTGTGGTATATCTTTTTCTATCAACTTACTTTCAACATATATATATATGTGGATTTACAACTGTATTTTTTGTTTTCTACATGTTTTCTCTATTTTTGTTTTTCTGTTTCTCCTTTCCTGCATCTGTTTTAGTTGATGATGCTTATTTGAATATTTTTTAGAATTCTGTCTTATTTTCATGGTTAAATGGCTATACTTTGTGGTGGTGCTTTTTTCAGTGGTTACTCTAGGGATTACAATATACATCCTTACCTTTTCACAATCTACTTATTGTCAGTAATTAACTAACTCATGTAAAATATAGAAATATTGTAACATTTTTAGTTTATGTACTTCCTATCTTTTATGCTATAACTGTTAAATATTACTAAATCTACATACATTATAAAATTGATAAGACAATATTGTCTTAGAATTAAGAGGGAAACGTCACAATTTTTAAAAAAGACATCTTGCATCAGATATTTACATTTGCAGGATTTTGCTAATTTTTTTATTTTTTAAATTCTTATCTGTGAATGCAGATTTCCACTTAGTATCATTCCCCTTCAGCCTGAATAATTTCCTTTAGCATTTCTTATAGTATAGATTTGCTAGGGATGAATTCTCATAGTTTTATTTTATCTGGAAATATCTTTATTTCACCTTAATTTTTTGAAAGATACTTTTTGTAGATATAGAATTTTGGGTTGACAGCCCCTGCCTCTCTAGTATTCTCAAGATGTGGTTCCACTCTCTTCTGGCCTCCACAATTCCTCGTGAGAAATCAGTTTGTATTTTTATTTTTCTGTGTGTAATGTCATTTATCTCTTATTGATTTTAATATATTTAGTCTTTATCTTTGGCTTTCAACAGTTTAACTGTAACATGTCTCGGCATTACTGTATTGGTGTCTGTTGGGCATGATGTATCTGCAAATTTTTGTCTTTCTTCAAGTTTGGGAAATTTTGGGCCACTATATGATCACATTCATTCATTCATATTCTCTCTCTCTCTCTCTCTCTCTCTCTCCTCTCCCCCCCCATCTTCCCTCTTCCTCATTCCTTCTTTCTCTTTCTTTCCCCCTCCTCATATTACAAATAGCACATAAAACCGTATATCATCTGACAGGTTCATGAGTTTTTTTATTACTTTTTTTCTCTTTGTACCTCACTATGGACAATTTCTATTGCTCTGTCATCAGATTTCTTACTTGCCTCTATCTCCACTCATCTGTTAAGTCTACCCAGTGAAAATTTTACTTCTTGCATTGTATTTGTCAGTTCTAGAATTTCCATTTGTTCCTTTCTTCTTGCTTCCATTGCTTTACTGAGATTTTCATTCATTTAAATAGGTGTCATGAAGATACCTACAATAGCCTCTTTTAAATCCTTATGTGTTATTTACAAGTTCTGACTCATCTTGAGGTTTGATTTAGTTTTTCTCCCCTTGATTATATGTTTCAAATTTTTGGTTCTTTGTACTATGGGTAGTTTGGGGTTGGATCTTTGAAGTTATTAATGGTGACTTGTGGGGATTCTGTTATTTTTCTCTGGTAGTTGTTTTTTTCTTTGCTTTTGCAGGGTGGTTGTTTGTTTTTTGGCTGGTTGCAAACTGCAGACGATTTCTCGTACAGTAGCTCTAGTCATCTATTCAGATCTTTTGAATTTAGCTGAGCTATTTTGAATCTGTTCTGCATATGCATAGTTTAAGAGTCAGTCAGTGATTTGGGTAGACAGAGTTTAGGAATCCCTTCTCTAGCTCTCTTCCTCTCAGGATTTCCCTACTGTCTTCAGTAAACACAGTTTCCTGGCTTCACTTTTCTGGTTCCTCAGGCTAGAAAGACTGCAGTTTTTTTTTTAATGGTTACCCCCAATGCCACTTAGCACATTATGTGGACTACATTTAGCTCACGCTAAAAGCTGTAGTGATGGAAATATACAATCATGTGCTGCATAATGATGTTTTGGTCAACAATGGACCATATATATGACAGTTATACTCCTGTAAGATTATAATGCTGTATTTTTATTGTACTTAAGATATGCTTAGATACACAAATACTTACCATTGTGTTACAACTGCCTATAGTATTCATTACAGTAACATGCCATACAGGTGTGTAGCCTAGAAACAATAGGCTATATTCTCTAGGTTTGTGTGAGTACACTCTATGATATTTGCACAACAATAAAATTGCCTAATGATGCATTTCTCAGAATGTATCCCTGTCATTAAGTGATGCATGACTAGATGGTGAGGCTCTTCATTCCTCCTCCATATGAACATGCCCTTCTCACCAAAATCTGTTTCTGTATACTGCCCAGGATTTCTGCACTATTCCAAGTTTTATAGTTGTTTTCTGAAGGGAGAAGAGTCATTCAATAGAGACTGTTTGTTCCAACCAGAAGAATTACCCTTATTATTGTTACTATTGTTATTATTATTTAGAGAGACGGAACCTCACTTTGTTACCCAAGCTGGACTGTAGTAGTGCAATCACAGCTCACTGCAGCCTCGAACTCCTGGGCTCAAGAGATCCTCCCATCTCAGCTGCCAAATAGCTAGGTCTACAGGCATGTGCTGCCATGCCTGGCTAATTTATTTATTTATTTATTTGTAGAGAAAAGGTTTCAACTGAAAATGGATTAAAGACCTAATGTTTAGACCCAAAACTATAAAACTACTAGAAGAAAATATAGGGGAAATGCTTCGGGACATTGGTCTGGGAAAAGACTTTATGAATAAGACCGCAAAAGCACATGCAATAATAGCAAAAATAAACAAATGGGATTATGTCAAACTAAAAAAACTTGTACACAGCTATGGAAATAATCAACAAAGTGAAAAGACAACCTACAAAATGGAAAAAAAAATACTTGTAAACTATTTATTTGACGTGATTAATATCCAGAATAAACATGGAATTCAAACATCTCAACATCAAAATCAAAACTGATTATAAAAATGGACAAGTGATCTTTACAGAGATTTCTCAAAATAAGAGATATAAATGGCCAACAAATATGTGAAAAAATACTGAACAACACTAGTCATCAGGGAAATGCAAATAAAAATCATAATGAGATTTTGAAAATAAGGGATGATTTTGATCAGGTCTGCCTGTTCTACTTGCTTTTGGTTGCTTGCTTTTTGTTTTTTTCCTGTTTTGTGTGAAGTTGAAGGCAGTGGTAACCGAAGGCTTATTGCTGAATGCTGAAACTTAACCATCACTGACTAATTTAGAGATAATATAAGTCACTATGGTAATGATCACTTCCGTAGTGTTTCAGGAACTTGGGCCAGCTCTTATCCAGTTCAGACTGGCTAAGACCTCAGACCCTTCAACTAGGCCTGTGCAAGTGCCTGAGAGGTGACCTTTTGATGTCCAAGAGCCAAAAACTCTATCCTCAGATCAATCAAGCAATGCCATCATTTTCTGTACATATATCCTGTAAAATGCCATGAGCCCTGACTTTGCTTGCACAGAATAAACCTGTTACTTCATTTTTCCCCACTACCAATCACCTTCACCCACACTTTAGACCATCCCACTTCCCTAACCCATAAATATTTCTAAGCATTGTTTTCAAGGAGGCATATTTGGGAGCTCATCTTCCACCTCCCCACTCAGTGGCCTTGCAAATAAATCTTCTCTTTTGCAAAATCCATGTTACAGTGATTGATTTACTATGCATGGGCAGAACTAATCTGGACCTGGTCAATAATAATCTCCTCTCATCCTAATTAGGATGGCTATTATTAAAAAAAAGACAAAAACAAGCAAACAAACAACCAAACAAAAACTACCTGCTGGAAAGGAAGCAGAGATGAGCAAAATCCTATCACTGTTGGTGGGATGAGCACAGTCACTATGGAGAACAGTAGAGCGGTTCCTTAAAAAAAAATTAAAATAAAATACAAATAAAACTACCATGTGATCCAGCATGTCTACTACTGGGCATTTAAACAAAGGAAAAGAAATCAGCATATTGAAGAGATATGTGTATTCCCTTACTTAATGCAGCATTATTCATATTCAACCTGTGTCCTGCAATAGACAACTAAAATTTTTAAATGTAGTATATACCCACAAGAGAATCCTATTCAGTCATAAAAAATAAAATCCTGTTATTCGTGGCAATATGGATGAAACTGGAGGATATTATATTAAATGAAATGAGCTGGGAACAGAATGTTAAACACCTCTTGTTCTTACTCAATGTGGAAACTCAAAAAAGTTGATCTCATAAAAGTAAAACGTAGTAACAGAGGATTCCAGAGGCTGAGAGTCGTAGAGGGAGGGAGGGGAAGCTATAGAGAAAGGACATCGATAGTTTTGTTAAAAAAAATCTATAGACAGATTTGTTAAAGAATACAAAGTTATAGCGAGATAGGAGAAACAAGTTCTAGTGTTCTATAGCAATGTAGGATGACTATGGTTAACAAAAATTTATTATATATTTTTTGATGGCTAGAAGAGAGGATTTTGAATATTCCCTACCACACAAAAAGATAAATGTTTGAGACAATGGGTATGCTAGTTACCCTGGTTTGATCACGATACATTGAATATATTGAAACATCACTGTATATCCCCAAAATATGTACAGTGATTATGTGTCAATTTTTAAAAAATAAAACAGGTACTGACATAAAGACATAAAGATATAAACCAATGGAACACAATAGAGAGCCCAGAAATAAATGTACACATGTACGAGATCTGACAATTGAGTTCATGAACTTGCCATCATGCACTTACACTGGGACCACTGTACAAAAAACTCATTAAGGTTCCATATCCTGGCCATATCACAGCTATGTTTGTGTCGACATGGGGTGGTGTCTTGCTGAGTGGAGTTCATTATTGTTGTTCCATGTTTTTGTGTCAGAGCTTGAATTAGAGCAATGAACAAACATTAAATTTCTTGTTAAACTTGGCAAGGGTGGAAGTGAAATTAGGGACATATTAGTCCAAGTTATGGGGATAATGTCATGAAGAAAACGGCAGTGTACAAATGAAATAAACATTTTTCTGAGGGGAGAGAAAGGGTCACTGTTGAAGAGAGGTCAGGACAGCCAGTAATGAGCCAAAAACACTGCAAAAATTTATTAAATTGTACATCAAAATCATTGGCTGACTGTGAGAAGCACAGCAGTCCAAATAAGCATTGATGGAAAGTAGAAAAATCTTAACTGAAAATCTTGGGTTAAGCAATGTGTGTGCAAAAATGGTCCCAAAGGCCAGCTGTGGTGGCTCACACCTATAATCCCAGCACTTTGGGAGGCCAAGGTGAGAGGATTGCCTAAGCCTGTGGGTTCAAGACCAGTCTAGGCAACTTGATGAGATCTCATCTCTACAATAGATCAAAAAATTAGCCGGGCATGGTGGTATGTACCTGTAGTTCCAGCTACTTGGAAGACTGAGGTGGAAGGAGCACCTGAGCCCAGCAGGTCAAGGCTATGGTGGCCAGGAGCGTGCCACTGCCCTCCAGCCTGGGTGACAGAATGAGACTCCAACTCAAAAAAAAAAAAAAGAAAAAGAAATTGTCCTGAAGGAACTCTTGCATCACAACAATGCACCAGCTCTTACAGCACTGTCTCTGAGGGAGTTTTTAGCCAGTAAAATAACTGTATTGGAACATCCTCCCTACTCACCTGAACTGTCCCTCAATGACTTTTTTCTTTACCCGAAGATAAAGAAAATATATAGAGAAAGACATTTTAATGACATTCAGGACATCAAGGTAGTACAAGAACAGCTCTGATGGCCATTCCAGAAAAAGAGTTCCAGAATTGCTATGACAGGTGGACTAGGTGCTGGCATCAGTGCATAGCTTCCTAAGGGGATTACTGTGAAGGTGACCATAGTGATATTCAGCAATGAGGTATGTAGCACTTTTTCTAGGGTGAGTTCACAAACTTAATTGTCATTCCAAGTATGGTCAATTGATCAACAAGAGTGCCAAGAATACACAATGGGAAATGGATAGTCTTCAACAAATGATGTTGAGAAAACCAAATATCTTCATGTAAGAGAAAGATATTGGAACCTTATCTTGCACTGTACACAACAATCAACTCAAAATTAATTAAAGACTTAAGCATAAGATAGATCTGAAACAGTAAAACTCCTAGAAGAAAACATAGAGGAAATCTTCATGATATTGGTCTTGGCAATGCTTTCATGAATATGATATCAAAAGCACAGGCAACAAAAGCAAAAATAAACAATGGGACTACACCAAACTAAGATGTTTCTTCACAGCAAAGAAAGCAACTGGCAGGGTGCAAAAGCAAAGTACAGAATGAGAGAAAATATTTTCAAACCACATATCTGATAAGGAGTTACTCTTCATAATATGTAAGAAACTCCCACAACTCTATAGTAAACAGACTAATAACTTGATTTAAAAATAGGCTAAGGGACTGAGCTCGGTGGCTCAGCCTGTAATCCCAGCACGTTGGGAGGCTGAGATGAGGTGAGTGGATTCCCTGAGCCCACGGATTCAAGACTAGCATGGGCAACTTGGTGAGACCTCGTCTCTACAATAAATAAAAAAGTTAGCCGGGTGTGGTAGCGCACACCTGCAGTTCCGGCTACTTGGAAGGTTGAGGTGGAGTGCCACTGCACTCCAGCCTGGGCAACGAAGTGAGACTGCGACTCAAAATATATACATACATACATACATACATACATACATACATACATACATACATAAATACATACATACATATGTACGTAAGTACATTTATACATAAGTAAATAAATAGGCTAAGGATTTGAACAGACATGTCTCCCAAGGAGAGGTATGAATGGCCAACAGGTATAGGAGTAAAATGCTGATTGTCACTAATCATCAGGGAAATGCAAATCAAATCTACAATGAGATATTACCTCACACCTGTGAGGATGCCTACTATAAAGACAAAGCAAACAAGACCAGAAGGCAACAAGTACTGGTGAGGATGTGGAGAAATTGGGACCCTTTCACACTGCTGGTGGGAATGCAAAATGGTGCAGCCACTATGAAAAACAGTATGAAGGTCTCTCAAAAACTTCAAGATAGAACTACCATATGATCCAACAATTCAGCTTCTGAATATATATCCCAAAGAACTGAAATCCATAGGATCTCAAAGAGATAGCAATACTATGTTCATTGCAGCATTATCAGTAATAGTTAGGATGTGAACATAAACTAAATGTCCATTGACAGATGAATGGATAAAGAAAGTATGGGGTTTCCAGATTAAAAAGAAAGAAAGAAAGAAAACGTGGGGAAAAAAAAATAAATATAAGAAATGTGGCATATAAATGCAATGGAATGCTATTTCAGCCTTAAAAAAAGAAGGAAATTCTGCATTATGTGACAACATGCAAGGACCTTGAAGATATTATGCTAAGTGATGTAAACGAGTCACAGAAAGAAAAAATACTTTATGATTCCACTTATTTATTTAAAAGATAATTTTCTTTTCTCCCTTCCTTTTCTTTCCCTTCCTTCCTTCCTTCCTTCCTTCCTTCCTTCCTTCCTTCCTTCCTTCCTTCCTTCCTTCCTTCCTTCCTCTCTCTCTCTCTTTCTTTCTTTCTTGCTCTTTCTTTCTTTCAAGAGGTGGAATACAAGGCCAGGCGTGGTGGCTCATGCCTATAAGCCCAGCACTGTGAGGCCGAGGTGAGGGGATTGCCTGAGCCTATGAGTCTGAGACCAGCCCGGCCAACTTGGTAAAACCTCATCTCCGCAATAAATAAAAATATTAGCTGGATGTGGTGGTGCGTGCCTGTGGTTCCAGCTACTTGGAAGGCTGAAGCAGAAGGATCGCCTGAGCCCAGAAGGTCAAGGCTGTGGTGGCAGTGAGTGTGCCACTGCATTCTAGCCTGGGTGACAGGGTGAGACTCCAGCTCAAAAAAAAAAAAAAAAAAAAAAAAGATGTGGGGTACAATTCAGGATTAGGTATACAAGTGGTCATCATACAGGTAAAGTTTGTGCCTCCCTTTGGACTCCACTTTGCCTGGTTAGAGATCAGGTACCCTTATTGATGTTGTGTGCGCCCTCCCCCTCAACCTCCCCTGGTAGTTTTACTACTGCCAATCCCTTTCTTAAAGTATTATGGTAAGTGTTCAGGGTTCACTTATGAGTGAAAACATGTGGTACTCTATTCTTTGCTTCTGTGATAGATTACTGAGTGTGATAGACTCTAAATCCATTCATGCTGCTGTGAAGTTCATATGCTTGTCCTTCTTTATGGCTGTGTAATATTTCATTGTGTATATGTACCACATTTTTTTATCCAGTCCAGTTCAAATGGGTATCACCGTTGGTTCCACGTTTTTGCTATTGTGAATAATACTGCAATAAATGTGCGTGTGCAGGTATCTTTTTTGTAGAATGATATGAGTTCCTCTGGGTATATTACCAACAGGGGGATTGCTGAGTCATATGGAAGGTCAATGTCAAGTTCTTTTAGAAATCATCAAACTGTTTTCCAAAGAGATTGCACTAGTTTGCATTCCCGTCAGCAGTGGAAAAAGTTCCCTTTTCTCTGCATCCTCACCAGCATCTGTTGTTATTTGTTTATTAATGGTGGCCATTCTTACTGGGGCTAGGTGGTATCTCAATGTAGTTTTGATTTGCATTTCTCTGATGATTAGGGAGGCTGAACACTTTTTCATGTGTCTGTTGGCTGCCTGTATATCTTCTTTTGAGAAGTGTGTATTCATGTCTTTTGCCCACTTTTTAATGGGGCTATTTTTTTTTTTTTTCTGCATGTCTTGTAGATACTGGATGTTAGGCCTTTGTCAGATACGCAGTTGCAAACATTTTTTCCCAGTCTGTGGGCCATCTCCCTGCTCTCTTGATGGTTTCATTGGCTTTGCAGAAGCTTGTCAGTTTGATGAGGTCCCACTTGTCTATCTTATCTCTTATGGCATGGGCACTTAGGGTTTTGATCAGGAATTGGTTGCCAGTTCCAATTTCCATACGGGTGTCTCCTGCATTTTCTAAGGTTCTTATAGTTTGAGGTTTTACATTTAGATCTTTGATCTATTTACAGTTGATTTTTGTGTATGGTGATAGATAGGGGACCTGTTTTAATCTTCTGCATGTGGTCAGTCAGTTTTCCCGGCATCATTTACTAAACAGATTCTCCTTTCCCCAGTGGTTGTTGGTGAAGGCTTTGTCGAAGCTGAGTTGGTTGAGAAATTGAGGTTTTGCTTCTGAAATCTCTGTTCTGTTCCATTGGTCCATTTACCTATTCTCGTACCAATACCAGGCTATTTTGATTATTGTAGCCTTATAGTAAAGTTTGAAGACTGAAAGTGCGATATTTCTCATTTTGTTTCTTTTGCTGAGGATTGTTTTGGCTATTTGTAGTCATTTGTTTCCATATAAATTTCTGTATTGTCATTTCCAGATCTGAGAATGATGTTGGTAATTTAGTGGTTATTGCATTGAATCTATAGATTGCCTTGGGTAGGATGGACATTTTAGCAATGTTGATTCTTCCTATCCATCAGCATAGAATATTTTTCCATTTGTTTGTGTCTTCTTGGATTTCTTTGGGCAGTGTTTTGTAGTTTTCATTGTAAAGGTCTTTCATTTCTCTGGTGAGGAAGGTGCTGAGCTATTTAATTAAACATTTTTTTTTGGCTATTGTAAATGGGATTGTGCTTTTTATTTGGTTCTCTGCCTGCTTGTGTTGGTGTATAAGAATGCAACAGTCTTTTGCACATTTATTTTGTATCTGGAGACTTTGCCAAAGTCCTTTATCAGTGCCAGGAGATTTTTGACAGATTCTCTTGGGTTTTTGAGGTATAGGATCATATTGACAGCAAAAAGGGATAACTTAATTTCCTCTTTTCCTATTTGGATACCCCTGATTTCCTTCTCCTGTCTAATTGCTCTAGCTAGGACTTCCAACACAATGTTGAACAAGAGGGATAAGAGTGAGTAGTCTTGTTCCAAATTTCAGGGAAATGTTTCCAGTTTCTGTCTGTTTAGCAATATGCTGGTTGTGGGTTTATTTTAGACGGCGTTTACTATTTTGGGGTATGTTCCTTCTATGCCTAGGTGTTCGAGGGTTTTATCAAGAAGTGATGCTGGATTTTGTCAAAAGCTTTTTCTGCATCTAATGATATCATCATGTGGTTCTTGTTTTTACATTTGTTGATGCATTTAATTACATTTATGGTCTTGCGGATCTTGAACCAGCCCTGCATCCTGGGGATAAGACCTACTTGGCTATGGTGGGTGATTTTTGAAATGTGTTGTTGGATCCGATTTGCTAGAATCTTGTTGAGGATTTTTGCATATATGTTCATAAGGGATATTGGTCTGTAGTTCTCTTTTTTGGTTGAATCTTTACTCGGTTTGGATATTAGTGTGATGTTAGCTTCATAAAATGATTTGAGGAGAATTTCGTCTTTCTCAATTGCCTGGAATATTTTCAATAGGATTGGTATCAACTTCTCCTTGTATGTTTTGTAGAATTCTGCTGCAAAACCATCTGGTCCAGGGCTCTTTTTTGGAGGTAGTTTTCTTATGACAGAGTCAACTTTCTGGGTTGTTTCTATTAATTAATTAATTAATTATTTTTTTAACTTTTAATTTTTTTATTTTAAAGTTGTGGGGTACAGTTCAGGGTTAGGTATACAAATGTTTATTATGCAGGTAACTTTGTTGATGAGGTGTGCCCCCCTTTCCCCAGGCAGACTCCCACTACTGCCAATCCCACTTCCCCACTCCCCTCCCAGCAGTTTCCTGCTACTGCCAATCCTTTTCTTTCCTTTTCTTTTCTTTCTTTTTTTTTTTTTTTGAGTTGGAGTCTCACTCTGTCACCCAGACTGGAGTGCAGTGACCGCTCCCAGCCACTGCAGCCTCGACCTGCTTGGCTCCGGCGATCGATCCTTCCGCCTCAGCCTTCCAAGTAACTGGAACTACAGGTGTGTGCTACCACGCCTGGCTAATTTTTTGATTTATTGTAGAGATGATATCTTGCCAAGTTGCCCAGGCGGGTCTCGAACCTGTGGGCTCAGGCAATTCACTCACCTCAGCCTCCCAAAGCGCGGGATTACAGGCTGAGCCACCGAGCTCAGCTCCAATCCTTTTCTTATAGTATTACGATAATTGTTCAAGGTGCACTTATGACTGAGAACATGTGCTTCCTGGGTTGTTACTGGTCTATTCAGTGTCTCAATGTATTTTTGTTTCAACATAGGGAGGTTGTGTGATGTCAGAAAGGCCTCCATTTCATTTAGGTTGTCAAGTTTGTTTCTATACAGGTGTGCATAGGAATCTCTGTTTATCTTTTGTATTTCTTTAGGGTTAGTTGTGATTTGATCTTTGCATTTCTAATTGTGTTTATTTGAGTTTTTTCCTCTCTTTTTGTTGGTCATTCTAGCTAGGGATCCATCAATCTTGTTTATTCTTTTAAAGAACCAGCTTTTAATTTTGCTGATTTATTTTGTATGATACTTTTGTCTTCTATGTCCCATATTTGGGCTTTTATTTTGGTGATCTGGATTCTTCTGCTAAAGTTAGAGTTTTGGTGGTCTTGTTTTTCCAGCTCCCTTAGGCAATTTGTTAGGCTGTTAACTTGTGATCTTTCTATTTTCTTGATGTGAGTTCGTAGAGATATAAATTCCCCTCTTAGAACTGTTTTTATGGCACCCCAGGGGTTTTGGTAGGATATTTCTTCATTTTCATTTGTTTCCAGGAATCTTTTAATTTCTGTATTGACCCAGTAGTTGTTCAGCATCATGCTGTTTAGTGTTCATTTCTTTGTGGGTTTGGGGGGAATTTTGTTGGTGTTAATATTTATTTTTATTCCACTGTGGTCTGAGAAGGTGCATGGCAGTATTTTGATTGTATAAAATTTATTTATGCTTGATTTATGGCCAAGGATGTGATCGATCTTGGAGTATGTTCCATGTGGTAGAATGTATATTCCATGGTTGTTGGGTGGAGTATTCTGTATATATCTACTAAGTCCATTTCTTTCAGTGTTAAGTTGAGGTTCTGAATCTCTTTGTTGATTTTTTGTCTTGATGATCTATCTAAGGTTGTTAGTGCATATTTAAGTCCCCAGCTATAATGGTGTTAGTGTCAATATCTTTTTTTAGTTTACTCTGTAGTTGCTTTATAAATGCTGCTGCTCCTGTGTTGGGTGCATATATATATGTTTAGGATAGATATTTCTTGGATTGAACCTTTTATCGTCATGTAGTGTTCTTCCATATCTTTTAAAATTTTTGATAGCTTAAAGGTCGTGTTGTCTAATATCAAGATGTGGCTCCTGTCTTCTCTTGTGATCCATTCATCTGGAGACTTGTTTTCCGTCATCTAACTTTAAGTTTGTGTGTATCCTTTGTGGTGATATGAGTTTTGATTCTATTTATATTAATTATCTAAACTCATCAAATTTATAAAATTTAGAATGAAGGTTGCCATGGGATGGAGGTAGGGAATGGAGAGTTATTAAGTTATTAATCAACAGGCATAATCTTTCTGTTAAATAAGATGAATAAGAACTAGGTATCTATTGTACATTTTACCCATGGTCAACAATAATGTATTGTATACTTAAACTTTTTTTTTTTTTGAGTTGGAGTCTCACTCGGTCACCCAGACTGGAGTGCAATGGCCACTCCCGGCCACCGCAGCCTCGCCTACTGGGTTCCAGCGATCCTTCCGGCTCAGCCTTCCGAGTAGCCGGAATTACAGGCATGCGCTACCACGCCCGGCTGATTTTTTTATTTATTGTAGAGATGAGGTCTCGCTGCCCAGGCGGGTCTCGAACCCACGGGCTCAGGCAATCCACTTACCTCAGTCTCAAAGGCGCGGATTACAGGCTGAGCCACCGAGCCTGGCTTACTTAAACATTTTTAAAAGGATTCACCTCATGTTAAGTAAGTGTTTTGCCACAATAAAATTTTAAAAATTGTAATAAGATATACAGACCTTGAAATATACCATTTTAAATTATAAACTTTGTGACATTAAGTATATTTACAACATTGTGTAATGTCACCTCTTTCTAGTTCCAGAACACTTTTTTCACCCTAGTAAGGTATCTGTACCCATTAAGCAATCATTACCTTACCCCCCAGCTGCTGGCCACTACTAATCTGCTCTCTGTTTCTGTGGATTTGCTTACTCCGAATGTTACACATATAGTATATTGAATTAGACACTATGAACTCATTATGTCTGGCTTCTTTCCCTTAACATAATCTTGTAAAGTTTTCATGTTGTAGCATGTATCATCAGTACTTTATTCCTTCTTATAGCTGAATAATGCTTCATTGTATTCATATACCACATTTTGTTTATCCCTGCATCGGTTGTTGGATACTTGAGTTGTTTCTACCTTTTGGCTATTGTGAATAGTGTTGATATAAACATTCATGTACACATTTTTGTTTGAACATGTATCTTGGAGTATTTTGAAAATATACCTAACAGTGGAATGATGAGTCATAAAGCAATTTTATGTTTAACTTATTGAGGAATCCAAAAAATGTTAACATAGTAGCTATACCATTTTATATTCTACCAGGAATAATTTCTTCACATCCTTGCCTATGTTTGCTATTTTTTCATATTTTAAGAGTTTTGACTATTCTATTGAGTATGAAATAGTATCTCATTGCTATTTTGATTTGCATTACCTAATAACTAATGACATCAAGCACATGTAATACTTTTTTACTGGATGCTGGACATTGTGGCTATTACCAAGTTAAGTATCTGGGTTTTGTTGCCTTCCTCAGCTGAATTTTATTCTGGAATGCAATTGATATTTCTAGAACTTGATTTTTAAAGGCATTTTAAAGCACTGCTCTATAGGACTAAGCCCTATTCCTAAGGGGTACGGATTCTAAAGTGCAGATTCTAATAAATGCCCTGAGAGTTCAGGGAAATCTCTTCATTTTGGTTATCAGAACTGAAATGTCCCTTTACACTGAAAGTCCCAGTAGTTATTCGACTTACAGCTCCACATTAGCTTTCTGTTCCTAGTAGTTGGTCATGTTTAGTCTCACCGTATAACACACAGCTTATTATATGGTTAAACATTCAAGGTGAGCCTCATGCAGATGTATGGAGCAATTTCTCTGTGCAACTCATTCCTCTTTGATACTCCATACAGAATTTAGCCATGTTGTTCTCCCTGAATTCTGGTCTCCCTGTCCTGAATGTACTAAGATTGCTGTGCTCTGTTTCGATTCCTCTTTGGGCCTTCATGCAGAAAGCTGGGGAAGTCATTGGACTTCACTATATGTTTCCTTTCCTTCAGGCATCACAGCCCTGTACTGCCCACTGTATGAAAATAGTTATTTTATATATTTTGTCCAGTTTTTTAGTTGTTTGTAGTGGAAGGGCTAGTCTGGTGCCAGTTATTGACTAGAAATATAACGTTTTTTAGGTGCTATATTATAAGAGCTAGAACATTTCTTTCTTAAAACTTTAATTCAACTGCAAACCTCCACTACCTTTCAATAGTAGGAGTAAGTAATAAATATACTTATAGGTGAACCAGTCTCTTTGGTTTTCAGACTATACTAAAGTAAACCAGTCACCCTGGCAAGGTAGATTGTATTCCCTGATTTGTAGTCCTATCAAAGCTCATCCTTGAAACTCGAGATGGAGTCTGATGACCTAAAGTATTTGAACTCCATGGTGGAGGAGTGGATACCTGAACTAAAATTATGGATAATGTTAGGATGAGAGAAGGAGAAATTGGAGTCTGATGACTTAAAGTATTTGAACTCCATGGTGGAGGAGTGGATACCTGAACTAAAATTTTGGATAATGTTAGGATGAGAGAAGGAGAAATTGGATTTTGGGGTAGGTAACAAATATTCACTTCACCCATTTTATCAAAGAAACCAGAGAGCAGAGAGGTTAGGTGAGCTGCCCAGCACCTCGGAGTTGATAATGACTGAGTTAGGGCTTAAAGTCTGACCCATTTGACTCCCAATCCAATGAGGATGATGTAGAACTTTTGAAAAGTAAAAACACTTTATGGAAACGTCTCTTCTTTTAATCCTTTAATGAATCCAGTGGTTTAAAATGAATCCATTGGCCCCATTTTACAGTTAAGGGAACTGTGTCTCAGGGAAGTAAAGTGACTGATTCAAAAATACACAGCTTGTGCAGATCAGGGACTATAACATAAACCTTAGTGTTTTTTCATTCCAATGTTTCTTTAATTATTTAGGCCAGTTTTTTTACTTTTTCCCTTTGTCTTACTTGTTAAAAAGAATAGATTCCAAAACTTCTTTGTGAACCATTTTTTTTTCTTTTTAATTTTACAAATGAATTCCTTTCACTGGGAGTCACAAACCACATAATGAAAGATAAAATAATGTGTGTCTTTTATTCCCTTTCTTAGTGAAAGGTCTTGGAACATGGGATAAGTTCACTTCACTTGGCAATCTGAGATAATCAGAAATTGGTTACTTAAGTCATTTTAATCTCTTTATCATTTTAATCTTTTCATGCAAAATTAAACATGGTCATAAGTCATAGGCTACCGGCAAGAAGAGCTGCACTATGTTTCTTCTAAAAGCAAAAAAGACTTCAAACAAACAAACAAACAAAAAAAGCAATTAGAAAATAATATCTTAGAAAGAAGAAGACATTTGAATGAAATCCCACTCCAGCTACCTAGTCACTTAACTGTTGTAAGCCTCAGTTTTCTCAGTTATAAAATGGGAACAATAATAAGCTTTTGGCGGGGTTATTTAAAAAATTAAATGAAAGAATATAAGGAAAATTCCTAGTTTAGCACCATCAAGTAGTTGATGCTCAGTAGCAACAATTACTGTTCTTATTACCTAATACTGTGGAGAATTCTGGTGCGCTAGAGCAGTGCACTCATATTTTCATCTTTTTCAGATCCCTTCTCGAAGGCTTCTTAAAATGCATCAGGAAGAGAATCCAAGTCCTAAAGTCTTAGAAAAGTGATGTAGTGAGATGATTACCTTCTCTTAGCCTTGAAACCATAGTAGCCTGACCCTTAAGTGTAGAACAGAGGCAGGGAGCAGGCACTGGAGCCAGATTGTCTGAGTCACTCCCTGGCTCTATGACCTTGAGCATATTTCTAAGTTTCAATGTCAACATTTATGAAATGAAGACGATGATAATAAAGGCATCTATATATATATTGAGTTAAAGGTGAAATGAAATGATCTACATAAATGCTCAGTGACTAACATGTAGTAAGAACTCAAAATGTCCTGCCTTATATTGCTCAAATTGTAGGAGAATCTGGAGTGAAGTGCAGAATGAAGATGTCTTGGTTCTCCTTGAACTCTTCATGTAGCTCTTAATACATAGGGTTTCCCAACCACATTGAACTACTTATGAGCTTCTCAGAATGCGTATATCATCTTTTTTCTTTCTTTTTTAATTCTCTAAAGAGCCCGATTATTTCTCTCTCTCTCTCTGGAAATTGAACTACAGGGAGGGCTACTGAAGTTGTAATAGGTACATACAATAAGAAATGCTATGCAGGGCAGACTGACTCTGGGAAGAGGCCAAGAATTTCTCCACCCCCCATCAAAAGAAGATGAGAAAAGTTACTGAAATAGAAAATGCTGCTAGCAGAAAAGACTGAGTATCATAGGGTGGAGGACAGAAAGGACTTGGGAAAATGATGTTCAGTGCAGTGGTGAGAGCTAAAGCTTGAAGAAACTGTGAGGGCAACTATGGGTTTTAGGAGTAACAATATATTTCTAGATCTGAGAACGCAGAAGTGAGGAATGGTACATAAGGAAGTCAGATAAATTCAGCTAGTGGCAGCCCAACAAGATGCCAAGTAGAAAGCAGAGGAGTTACAAAGGCTTTGCCATCCAGAGATCTCAGAAGGAAACTATATTTATTGAGCAGTTCTTATATGCTAGTTAGTGTCACAATTACTTCATCTCACTTAAGCCTCACAGAAACACCATGGGGTAGGTACTGTTATCAAATTTATTTTTAAGGAATAGAAATGCAGTCACATAACTAATCAATGTTGGAATTAACCATGTCATTTGGGCATGGTAGCTCATAATTTCTGTAATCCCAGCACATTGGGAGGCTAAGGTAGGAAGATTGTTCGATGACAGAAGTTCAAGACCAGCCTGGGCAATACCTCATCTCTACAAAAAATTAACAAATTATCCAGGCATGGTGGTGTGTGTCTGTAGTCCCAGTTATTCAGGAGGCTGAGGTGAGAGGATAGCTTGAGCCCAGGAGTTCAAAGCTGCAGTAAGTTGTGATTGCACCACTGTATCCAGCCTGGGTGACAGAGTGGGACCCTGTTTCAAAAAAAGAAGAAATAAACATGTTATTCCATTCACTTTAACATAGCTACCTTGCCTTTGGAAAATCTATTAAATAATTATTTTTATTTTATTTTTTAATTGATACATGATAGATGTACGTATTTTCAGGACACGTGATATTTTGATAAAGTCATATAACGTATAATAATCAAATCAGGGTAATTGAGATATCCATCATCTGAAACATATACCTTTTCTTAATGCTAGGAACATTTGAATTATTCTCTAATAGCTATTTTAAAATATACAATAGATTATTGATTTCTATAGTCACTCAATTGATTTACCAAACACTAGGTCTTATTTATTCCAACTGTATTTCTTTCTTTCTTTTTTTTTTTACAGATGCAAAAATAGGTTTAATATAGACCTGTACCTGAGGTTACATCTTTCTACAATTATAACTTCATCAGAAATTTTCCTTTATTACAACATCATCGGTCAATTTGAGTTTTTATTACATAAATTTTTAGAACATTTAACTTACAAGTTTGTCTTTGAATTTATATTTCTTTTTTTATTATAAAGATGTGGGGTGCAATTCAGGGAGGTATGCCCCTCCCTCCCCTAGCAGTTTCCCTCAATGGTTGATCCCACCATTCCTCCCCTGACAGTTTCCCACTACCAATCCCTTTCTTATAGTATTATAATTGTTCAAGGTCCACTTAAGAGTGAGAACATATAGTACTCTGTTCTTTGTTTCTGTGATAGATCACTGAGTATGATCTAAATCCATCCAAGTTGCTGCAAAGTCCATGTTTGTCCTTCTTTATGACTGCATAATATTCCATTATGTATATGTACCACATTTTAAAAATCCAGTCCGGCTTCGATGGGCAACATGGTTGGTTCCATGTTTTTGCTATTGTGAATAGAGCTGCAATAAACATACGTGTGCAGGTATCTTTTTTTGTAGAATGATTTGAGTTCCTCCAGGTATATTATTTTTCTATTAATGCTAAAAACACAAAGGGTACATTGATTTCTAGTAATTGTACCTACTTAAGTAAACTTTAGAATTAAAAAAATGTAAGCCAATAGTGAATATCCAAAGAACTATTTCCCTTTATGGGCTCCATATATTATTCAAATTTGAAAAGTTCTAGTGTAAGCCTAAAAACTGTCTCTTGTTCCTGTGTAGTCCTTTAGACTACACATATGCATAGTTTTAAATTTTATATCAATGGGACCATCTTATTCATGCTTTTCTGTAACTTGAATTTTTACTTAATAATATGTCACAGACCTTCTTTTCAATGCTGGACAGTTTTTCCACTTTTATATTTATTTGCTCTATCATTTTGCATTCATTTGATCTATTTTTTATTATGCATTTTCTCAATCAATAGCTACTTAAACCACCATTATGTAGAAGTTCATGATTTTGTTTCTTTCAAAAAAGGGAGACTCATATTAAAAAATGTTTGGAAGCTTTTCAATTGCTTGAGAGCTTTCTTCTGCATGAGAATGCTACCTAACGTAATAACACCTAGAGGAAACAGCAGAACAGGCCTGTACTGGGGCATCCCCAGCAACTGCTGCTCTTTACCTCTGTAGGGAAATAAATACCATCCCAGGGATTCAAAGAAGTCCCAAGGATTCAAAGTGGTCTTCAGGAAAGACTAGGTTCCTCTCTGAGAGGACTTTTTTCTTAAATATGGACCTTGAACAACTACCGTAATACTATAAGAAAAGGAGGAATAGTGGTGGGAAACTAGGTGGTGGGGGGTGGAGGGGGGAGGAGAAAGGAGGTGGAATTAATGGCCAATATCTGTCTGGGGAAAGGGGCGGCACACCTCATCAACAAGGGTAACTGCACAATGAATATTTGTATACCTAACCCTTAACTGTACCCCCCAATTTTAAAATAAAATGAAATTAAATTGAAAAAATAAAAAACAAATAAAGATGGCCAGGCATGGTGGCTGATACCTGTAATCTCAGCACTTTGGGAGGTTGAGGCAGGAGGATCTCTTGAGGATAAGAGTTTGAGACCAGTCTGAGCAAAATAGTGAGACATCATTTGTACAAAAATTAGCCAGGCCTGTTAGCCTGTGCCTGTAGTCCCAGTTACTCAGCAGGCTGAGGTAGAAGGTTCTCAGGAGCCTACGAAGATCATGCCACTGAACTCCAGCCTGGGCAACAGAGCGAGACCCTGATTAAAAAAAAAAAAAAAAAAAAAGGAATAAAGGCGTTGTTAGGTCCAATTGGGGTGGGGAGTGGGGCCGGTTTCCAGTGTGTGATTCAGTGTGTAATCCAGATGCAAAGAATTGAACAGAAGTTAGATAGGTAAATATATCTAACTATATCTCTATACAGTTTAATAATTAGCCTCAGCAGGGCTCGGTGGCTCAGTCTGTAATCCTAGCACTTTGGGAGGCAGAGGTGAGTGGATTGCCTGAGTCCACGGGTTCCAGACCACCAGCTCATGCAACTTGGTGAGACCTCGTCTCTACAATAAATCAAAAAATTAGCAGGGTGTGGCAATGCGTGCCTGTATTTCTGGCTATTTGGAAGGCTGAGGTGGGAGAATTGCTGGATCCCAGCTGGTCGACACTGGGGTAGTCTGAGCGTGCCACTGCTCTCCAGCCTGGGTGAAAAACAAACAAACAAACAAACAAATAAAATAATTAGCTTCTCTTCATCTTCCCTATACTTCCCAGCCTGTGAACTAATGCTATTGGAGACTGCAACAATTTCATATAAGCAAAAGTTAAGTAGAAACATTATTGCTAAATAACAAGTCACTAAGAAAAACAAAGGTAAGTGGAAAGTAACCTTGGTATAATGAGAATAGTTGTTGATAAGCTAGGGATCATATGCACTGTAAACACCAACTTAGAAATAATCTGAAATTATTTGATCAGATGAAGGCTACATGCATTAAAATAGTTTTTAATATAATATTTGCTCCTCTCTCCCTATACAAGAGTATGCCCTATTATATCTAGAGTCTTAGGAATCCAAGATTCCTAAGTTCTTCCCAGAACTTTTCAGGAAACCATATGGTTCAAAGAGCCCTTGCCAGAATTCTCCACCAAACCCCAAGGAGTTTCTGCTGGTCACATATGGTGGCTTCTATGAGCTCAGTCTCTTCCTTACATTTTAATCAAGAACAGGCCACAGGCTATTTACCAACTTAAAAAATCTGGCCAGATATTTGGTTTGCCTTGTCATCAACTTGTGCCTTAACTAATCCAGCCCAGTTAGAGAGATATGGGCCACCTCCATATGTTCTCTGAAGCTGGGGTGGGGAAGTGGTCCTTTGCCCCTAAGGATTTCCTTTTAATTGGCTCCTCTAAAGGACTGCTGGTATGACAAAGTGACTTCAGACTTGGCCCAACGTCAGCAGAATATCCTCCCAAGAGCAGGATTCAGCGCTTAAGTCATCACCCTCTGTCATCACTCTATCAAAAGAGGTCACATAGAGCCTTCTAAGGATCTCTGGAGATCGTTGGGGAAGGCTTTTTCCATCTGATCTTACAAAACTCTTGTCAATGAAATCAACTGTGCCTCTTCCCTTTCCTAGGAGCCACAGATAATGTGCTGGCAAGTCCTTTTGAAAGGTTCCCTACCCCTACACCCAGGTTCATATTCTGCATTTCTATAGCATTTGCCCTTTTCTTGGATAGGTTTCCCCAGCATCCTCTAAGTTAGTTTTCTTTTTTAAGCTTTTCCATGTTTCTCCATAAACGCTTCAACCAACATGTAACTACTCTCTTATGGTAAAGATTCTTCTCTGGATGGGTTTCTATAGCTGCACTATTTATTTTAGAATGGACACCACCTTTCTCAGATATCTCTTTTTACCAGCCAATCCCAAATAGGGTTTTCCTCTTAGTCACAGCTCTGGTCCTTGCCTGCAAGTCTTGTCACTTCTTCCTTCTTCCTTGGAGGGTATTAAATATCACAATATCCCGTCCTTTGCCCTGAACTCATGCAAGGAGAAACTTGGGATAAAAAAACGTTGCTGTTCCTTTGTAGGTGGGATATTATTGGTTGCATTCTTGAATACATTTTTTCTAGAACTCAGTTCATCAGAAGTTGGAGGATATCTAGAGAATCAGCTGCTCTACCAAGGTCTCCTAATAGCAGGATTTTGATGTATCCTGATTTTCCACCCTGGAGCAAAGAGGGCCTGTTTCTAATGTTTCCCCATAATCTGCCCCTGAAAGAATAGAATTGGGGATGAGAAAGTCAGGATCTTATTCCCTGCAGCAAAGGGGCTATGTGGAAGCAAGTTGAGAATATACTTAGAACTAGGTTCCCTCTCAGGTGTGATTTGGCATATTTTGCTTTCAGGAAGTAGATGGATGCCCTTACACTAAGAAGGGCCAATCACTCTAAAGATTTAATGAGAATCTAGTGTTGTGATTGTGAGTGTACAGAGTGCTGAGCTGGTTTCTTTGAGTCATTGACATGTCCCTGTGGGCAGGGTTTGGACTGTGATCCCTAGTGAGTGAGAAGAGGAAGTAAGAGAAAAAGTTGATGAGGAGAGAGAAATACTGATGGTTTCCCGACTTCTTTGTTTTTCTTTTTTTCTTTTTCCTTTCTTTAGTTTAGCATAAGTGCTAAATAATGACTTAAAAAAAAATAAGTGTTATTGTCTTAGGGCAACAGATATAGAATCCTTAGAAATAAGTAAAAATAGCCTAAAATAGACATTTTAGTAGAAATTTCAATTCATGGATAGTTCAGATATAGTTGTATGATTTCTTTTCCATCCTACCAAAGCATCCTGTTACTGCCTTCTCTTGCATCTGGCAGTTCTTTTAAGCCAAATTTTAATAAGCAGGAAGTAAAATTGTGCAGGTACAAAAACAAAAAGAGCATAGCTGAGGTCAAATTTGGAAAAGTTACTTTTCTTACACATTCTATGGGAGTGGGAGAAAATAGGGACATAAAGCTGTGGGGAAATAAATGTATGACAAATGTAACAGGGAGAAAAAGTCACAACTGCTGAGGTTTGCTGCTTACAGAGAGAGGTTATCTGCTGTCTTCATCTTAGGGTTTGGCTTCCCTTTCCAGGCCAAAAGCTTGGCTAAAAGTTACTTCTCACTGAAAGGCTGCTGAGGGAAGGGGAATCCTACAGTGATGGGTTTTGATTTCTGACTAAAACATTATCAGCTCAGAGTTTCCAGCATTTTGTGTGTTTTTTTTGGTTATATGTGTATGTATGGTGGAAACGGGGGCAAACACTTTTTGTTATGGGAAGACCACCACAAATACCTTATTTTGAAATGGGGAAAAGGGAGACCATGTGGTTTCAAGGAACTAAAATCCTCTGCTATTCCTATATGATGCTAACTTCATTGTGGACAGAGTTGGATATTTGCAGATTTTGTGTCCTTTAGGAAAATGTCGCTTTTCTAAATATGATTTAGACTACACTGTTACTAAAAAATTATTTATTATTCTTATGAAGTATGTAGTGAGTGTTTTTACAGTTATTCACAGGCAGCTGGGGATGGGGGGATGGGAGTATAGTGCCAGAAAAGGCCCAAAACAGTAAAATTATCAAAGTCTTACAAAAACCATAACTTAGAAACTCATGGTGCTATTCCAGTCAGAATAACCTAGACTTTTGGAAGTATTTCCATGTCTGACTATTTGATTCGGATACCTTTGGTATAGGAGAGAAGTTTCTATTAGAGAGACATTCTGTCATTAAGCAGGAAAAGAATTTATATGGTTTTAACTTGATTGTATTAGGAAATGTGATGGTTATATGTTAAAAGAAATCTATAAAATATAGGTTACATGAAGAAAGAACTAACTAGTTGTTTGATATTGAAATTGGAAAGTATTAAATAAATTCACATTATCAGTGTAATGTTATACTTTTTTGAACTTTTCTCAAAATGAATCTGAATTTTAGAAATGCTTTTCTTATTAGACAGACCAAAAACCCTGAAGTTTTCTTCCTTTCATGATTTATTTTATGACATTATAGCAGATGTTTGTAATTTTTAGACTATGCCATCCGAACCCTCAACCTATATTTCGGAAACTGCCTTTTATCTGAGTCTTTGTTGAGGGCTGAGGCTGATTTCCCACTACAAAAAATAAAACTGCTATATCCTTGTTCTTTCAGATTACCTTGCAGCTAGGGAATGAACAGATGATTTAGGCTCCAACCACTCAGAAGCACCTATCCCATCCTTTGACTTCTGAGCTAGCAATTCAAAGAAAGGAATCCTTCCTGTTAGGCGACAGTGACAAAGGCCAAAATACTCAGTTTCCATGATCATCGGGGGCAGAAATATCTTGGTGTTCACTGTTAGTTGTGTCGATAGTGCCAGCTATAGCTTTGCATGATGGTAATAGCAGTAGTCATATCCTCAAAGTTATTCTGTAGTGTGATTTTGGCTGTGTTTTGTTTGGTGTCCTTTTGCTCTTGTGTATATTCTGAACTTATTCTCTAGTCTTCCTGGCAATTCAGTAAGATATCTAGTATCTCTTCAAAAAATTCCTCTTCTTTAATCAGCCAGAGTCAGGTTCCATTTTTTATAACTAAGAACTATGGCTGATAGTAATTTGGCAAGACCTCATCTCTACAATAAATAAATAAAAAAAATTAGCTGGGTGTGGTAGCACATGCCTGTACTTCCAGTTACTTGGAAGGCTGAGGCGGAAGGATTGCTGGAGCCCAGCAAGTTGAGGCTGTGGTGGCCGGGAGTGTGCCACTGCACTCAAGTTTGGGCAACAGAGTGAGACTCCCACTCAAAAAAAAAAAAGAATATTATTCTTCAACTTTACTAGTGAGTTCAAAAATGTAAAAAATAAAGATTCTTCTGGTTATGTATTAGAATCACTTGGAGAATTTTTTAAAATACTGATGTCCAAGTCCTATCCTAGAACAAATTATATCAACAGTTCTGTGATTGGGATCTATGAGCCGGTATTATTTTAAAACTTCCCAAGGAATTTTAATGTGCAGTCAGGTTTGTGAACCATTGGTTTAGAGCCAGGGTTGGCAAACTATTTTGGTAAAGGGCCAGTAGTAAACATTTTAGCCTTTGTAGCAACTTTCCAATTCTGCAACTAAAGTGCCAAAACAGCTATAGACGATATGTAAATAAGTTAGAGTGAATGTGTTCCAGTAAAACTTTATTTACAAAAACAGGCAGCAGGCCAGAATTGACCTACAGGCCATGGTTTGTCAACCCCGATTTAGAGGACTGGAAAGAAGAATAAGATTTTTTTCTTTAAAAAAAGCATTTCAGGCCAGATGCGGTGGCTCAAGCCTTTAATCCCAGCACTTTGCAAGGTCGAGGTGAGAGGATTGTCTGAGCTCACGGGTTTGACAACAGCCTGGGCAACTTGGTGAGACCTCTTCACTACAATAAATCAAAAAAATAAGCTGGACGTGATTACACATGCTTGTAATTCAGCTACTTGAAAGGCTGAGGTGGAAGGATCACCTGAGTCCAGCAAGTCAAGGCTGTGGTGGCACTCCAGCCTGGATGACAGAGTGAGATTCTGACTCAAAAAAGAAAAAAGAAGAAGAAGAAGCATTTCAGCCCATTTGCACTTGTATCTTTTGCCTTTTATATTATCCTGAAGATGTTATTGGTCTACACCAAGAATGTTTTGAAATAAATATTACCTAATTAACAGCAGAAATCACCCTGTTTTTGAAAACTTAGATAAAATCTAGGAATCTCAACTCATGATCCATATTTCAAGGACTTGGGAAATACAGCTTTCTTTTTTTTCTTTTTTTTTTTTTTTGAGTCGGAGTCTCACTCTGTTGCCTAGACTGGAGTGCAGTGGCCGCTCCCGGCCACCACAGCCTCAACCTGCTGGGCTCCACCTTAGCCTTCTGAGTAGCTGGAATTACAGGTGCGGGTACCACGCCTGGCTGATTTTTTATTTATCTTAGAGATGAGGTCTCACCAAGTTGCCCAGGTGGGTCTCGAACCCGTGGGCTCAGGCAATCCTGTTACCTCAGCCTCCCAAGGCGCGGGATTACAGGCTGAACCACCGAGCCCGGCTTATAGTTTTCACCCCATGATTTCACTTATACTCTCAAGATGACTTCTTGTTCCAAAATTGACTGCATCATACTCCCTATAGCTGATCTCTTTTCTGTTTCATGACAGCCTTGCTTTCTTCCCTTAAGTGTATAGCGCACTCTCCTGAATTTGTGGAACAAAGGAAGAGATTGATCTCACATCAATATAAACAACTTGAGTTTAATTGTTAATATCTCTTTTTTTAAACAATGTATGGGCTGCCTAAGAAGTTTACCAAAGTTTGGTATTAAATTATTATAGTCAAACTTCTCTCATATTAAAATGATAATTTTTGTTCTATTACATGTAGAAGACTATAGTGTTATATGCTGACAACCTATGTCCAAATTGAGGTGCCATTGCAGCTTTAATAGTAATCATTTAGATTTCTAATAAACCATCAGCCTTAGAAAACAGCATTGTCAAAGATACACGAAAACACAAAGTCCAAACAGAAAGTAACTCACAAGAGATATATATACCTTAATCAAATTATATAATGTATAGCTTATCCAAATTGTATTCAAGTTAAAATATACTATTATATAACACATATATGATGGATGACCCCCAAAACTGAATTTATTTATTAAAATTTTTATGTGTATTCTGATGTTTAAACTTCAGTCACCTTCAAAGTACTCTCTGTTTGATGCAATAATTCTGTCGAGATTTTTTTTCACTGCTCAAAACAGTTTTTGAACTTGTCAGTTTTGATGCCTTTTAGTGCTTCTGCTGTTTTTTGTTTCTTCTCTTCCACATTAACAAAATGTTTTCCTTTGAGGACTTTTTCATCTAAGGAAACAGCAACAAAAAAATCACTTGGGGCAAGATCAGGTAGGGCATAGGGATCATGCTGTTTTTGGTCAAAAACTGCTGAACACTCAGTGCAGTGTGGGCAGGTATGCTCATAAATCACCGATCATGAACATCAAGAATGAACAAATGAATCTCAAAAAAAAAAAAAAATCACTGCAGTTGAATGCAGCCTCTCACAACAGTGCTGTCTGGTACACTGATGCCAATCAATGGGTTCCTAGGACACTTACCTAACAAGGGAAGTCTGTACTACAGGAGGCCTACCCTCTCAAAAATAATTCCATATTTTTTCAGGTCTCCCCCTCATATATATTATAATATTATATACTATACTATATATGTTATCTATAGTTATATATGATGTGTATTATATATGACATATATATAATATACTATAAATGTTATATATAGTATATTGTATGATTTCATTTGAATATAATTTGATTAATGAAAATCAATTGCTAACTAGGTGGTGAGGGATCAGGGAATTCCTATCCTTATTTTAACTTTTCTGCAAAGACCTCTAACAAAAGCTAGAATTTCAAGAGCTTTTAGCATACAAAAAAATAGGTCAAAACTTTACAAATGGTATTAGAACGTAGAACACAACCATACCAAAGTCAAAGTCAGTAATGTGGGACTCCTGAAATATGAGGAAAGCAAGATATTTAGCCTGAGATAAATGAAGATGTTGTAAGAGAGAGTACATGATAAGAATTAAAAGTGGATAATTCAGCAGATAATGCCAGACTTATATGTACACAGTGAGCACTGTGATTTGCATAAATGAATAGGTCTGAAACTTGGAATTGATAATGGAATCTGTATTTCTAGAAAGAACTTTGGAAGGAAAAGGCACACTTATCAGGCACTAACTATGCAACAAGAATAATACTTTCATACAAGTATTTTCAGGAAAACAAACACCTTGAAGTCAGTTAATATAGATGTAAATCTTGGCCCTTGTTACAGGGAGAAGGGGTGCTGTTCCCAGTGTGAGATGGGTTGAGGATATGTTCTTGTATTGACGTTTGGAATGAACTTGCATAGAGTCACACAGAGAAGTGGGGTAAGCAAGTAGCTTTATTGAGCAAGGAGTAATACACTCTCGGGGGGGGGCAGAAATAGCCTACAGAAAGTTGCTTCCTCTGCAACCAACTATTGTTGAACTCTAAATTTTATTTTTAGGAGTGTTGAGGAGTGGATTTAGGGGTGGGCTTTTCCTGGAAAAGGGTGGTTTTAGAGTTGGGTCTCTGTTACACCTCCCTCACGTCAAGCGAAGGAGTCTTAAGGCTTATAGGGTTATACTTGTACTGTCATGTGTCAAGTGTATGGTAGGAGTGGGAGGCTTCCCTCGAATAATTTTATGTTAGTAGTATTACAATGATGGTAAAGGTAGGTTATGGCTATCTTAGGTCAACCTTGACTATTGATGAGCAGGCTCCCGGGGGTCTTTAGGCTAGTTCCTGCTTTGGTGGTTGGCTCTCCACTGTAAGTATCCTAGATAAAGTGCTGGATACAGTGCTGCAGGTGTATCTGATAGGGGCCTACCAAGTAGGTGTGAAGTTTCCTACAGCTAGGCTTCTTGTTTGTTTGCTTCATTCTGTACCAGGTGTTGCAGGTATCAATGAGCTTGAAACTTTTCTACACCCCTAATGTTTTCCTAGCCTAACCTGCCTATTCTATCAGCCCTGTGACTTTGGAAAAATTAATTAACCTATTTGGTTCTTTGATTTCTTCCTTCTTTCTCCCTTCCCCTTTTCCTTACTTGGAACTTAATGGCCTGGAAGTCTTTCTTCTCTTCCATACTTTCTTTCTGCCTCCTTCCTCTCTCTCTTCTTTCTTCACCTCCACCTCCTTCTCCTACTCCACCAGTTTCCTCACGTATATCACATGCAGAGAATGTCTTCCTTTGCAAGGGTTTTATGTTAATAAAAATGAAATAGCTCTCTGAAGTACATGGAACATTGTAGCTACTCTGTGAATATTAATTTTCTGCTATTTCTTAGGTGGTTTAGAACATTGAGGCTTAGAGAGTAGGTGCCATCTTTGATGAAGAGGCTTGGCCAAATTTAGGATTCTTTTTCTGGTCTGATTCCCACCTCCCACCATATCCCCATTATTCTTTGTCATCTTTCAAGCTTGAATGACCTCTACTAGGCAACCTAGATGCATCTGGTGATGCCAGGTAACTAGGCAGTTTCTAAGAAGGCAACTATTCCTCCCTATTTCCCAGAAATGCATACAAAGTAGTGCTATCATGGATACAGCCACGTAGATGACCAATCAGCTGTCACTGAAGGTACATAATTTAAGCTGGTGGCTGAATTCGATAGAAAACTGTAAGATATTATACAGTAGGAAAGGACAGGCACTAAGACTACCAGATTGGAACAGTCTTTCTTAAAGCATCTATTAAGAAAAAAGTATTTCTTGATGAGCCACTCACCGGGATGGTGGAACTAAGCTTTTAGATTATTGTAAGAAGAAAGCTATTTTTTAGCTGTGAGATGATATTTCATCTGTCATTTCCTGGCATAACGATCTGGACATTAACAAGGCAGTGATTGAACTTTGAGCTTGCTGATTTGAATTCACAGAGAATAGAGCTTCAAAAATGTTCTTGTCTTGGGAGAGGTCATTGTATGCTCTTACCTAAGCAGTCTAAGACTTCAGTGTTGTCTTAGTCAGTCTGCACAGATGTAAAAGGACACTGGCTCAGACTTCTCTTTCTCCATTTTTTTTTTATAACAGATTATACAATGATGACCAGGTCTGTGTATTGTACAAGTCAAGAGCCATATGACTTGTGGTTTTATGAACGTAACTGGTAGCTCTTTCCAGTGTGTAATATCTACCCTACCCCTAGGAATATACCCTAGGGGAAGATATGTAGATTTGTTGATGGCAGACATGAGACATAGTACCCTTACTGGGGCTGTGGTCCCGCTGGGCAGACGGGAAACAGACACGCTGAGTGGTGTGCTCCCAGACAGTAACTGGAAGGATTGATGTCACTTTATAGTCCATATTTCACAATAAGGCAATAAGCCTGGCTCTCTATCCTCTCAGAACTGAACCATGTGCACAAGCCTAAAAAAGGAAAACTAAAAGCAGAACATGAAGAATATGTTCCATTATAAGCTCAGGAGGGAGGTGAAAAGTTTAAGCAAATGAAAAACAGGATCATTGTCAACGGTTGGATATTGTGATTCACATACAAACGCACCCAGCCATTAACCAACTACCAATTGTCTTTTGGGGCAAAAGAAAATACTACAAACTAAAAGATGGATAGTTAGCTATTTTTCCTTAGCCTGATAAAATGCAGGCTTTCAATCTTTTTCCAACTCATATGTGTTATGGAGAAAGGGTTTTAGAAAAGAGTGAAAAAGCAGATACTTGCCACAGGGATGCAAAGCTGGTATAATCAGAGGAGGGAAAAGACCATATTATTTAGGATAAACAAGAAGGGGAGAGCAATTTAATTGGTTCCTGATGTTCCACATAACACAGGCCAGAGCTCTTAAAACCTAGTGGCTTATTTTTATTTGTGAATATATTTGATTTTTTAAAAAATGGGTTTTCCATCTGTGTTGGTGGAATTCCAGTCAAGGAACTTCGATCCTGGTTGCTTTGATCTTGTGCTCACCTTTCAAAACTATAAAAAGTTCTTCTTTTTTTCTGTATGTAAAAGTACTTCCAGCCAATATTTAATATAAAAGAGATGTTTATCAGACTTGGGATGGGCATATTGAAGCTATTCAGAAGTTGGCGCTTTCTTTCCTTGTCTCTTCTTTTTCTCATATACGTACTTATTTCCCCCTACTAGTCTCAGCCCTTTAACTGTATTTCCTGTTGTGAGTTTGTACAGCAAAGGGAGGTATAGTTGGAAAGTAACAAAATCATTTAAAAAAGTGAGCAAAAAGAATAAGAATGAAAGGGGACTTGTTTAAGAGAAAAATGTGCATTAATTCAATTGCAAAACCTCTGACTGACAGCAAGCTGTGATTATTTCAGAGAGCTGACAATTTCAGTACTGTATGTTTGCCAGATCTTGATGTGAAGTCCATACTTAGAAATGGTATTTGGAAGACAATTCTCAGTGGGTGCTGCTGTTACATTTTTTTACCCTTGCTATCTCTAGAGAAGCTATTTGTCTATAAATTATTTAAATACAGCAAATCAAATAGGTCTCTTTGTGAACCTTTGCAAATAAAGATGAAATTTGTTATTTAAAAATCTGGCTGATGATGATAAAGTAGATATTTTTTCAAGTGAGAGAAATATCTAGTTCCTGAATCACGAAGTCTGGTGATCTGAGACAACTCTAGAGTAAATTAATACTTTTCAGGCCACTTTCCACATCATTTTTTAAATAAGCTGTGATACTCATCAGTTAATTTACATATAGCTAGCATTGTTTCTTATACAAGGTAAGCATGCTTACAGTGTTTATGTTTCTCCCAAACTTTAAAACAAAATACTCAGCGACAGGAATGCCTCTATGTTAAGAAAAATGGATTTTTGCTCAGCCTTAATTTGCAATGTAAGACACAATAGGATGAATATTTGCACATCAACAGTAATTAATTACTTGGTAAAATAATTACTACAAGTTAAGTTACAGACTCTAGCAACATAGTTTAAATATACTTTTGTTAACCATAATTTAATCAATATGCAAATTTCAGTAACAAAAAGTGCAATAAAAAGTAGTAAACTTCTAATTAGTTTCCTTTTGACACTCTTTGTTTTTAATAAAACAACCACCACAGTCTTTACCCATATTATACTTCTGCAACCAACAGGGTTTGAAGAAATCCCTTCGTATTCTAACGCACAACTTGAATAGGGTTCTAGGATGGAAGCTTTTTGAAAGATAATGAGTTAGCAAAATTATGGCAAAGGATAAAGGAGACAGGACAATGTCAGCTTTTAAATATCCATTTATCACACATTCCAGATAATGGAAAAGCAACGCTGGAGCAATAGGTCAGCTGTTTTAATGCTTCACCCCGAATCAAAGCAGGAGAGCATTTTATGGATCCCAGCTGTGCTTACTTTCGGGTTTCCTGGCTCATTACCATTCGGTATTCTGTAGTCTAAAGCTCAAGGGAGATTTTGATCCAGCAGCTCTTGCACGAGTTAGTTTTCTTTTCTTTTCTTTTTTAAAAAATAAAGACTATTGGACACTTGTAATCCTTAGCATACTGCCATGATGCGCTTAAATGTCAGGCCAAGGCAGGGCAGGAGCCGGGGTGGGGGGGGCAGGCTGTGGGGGTAGGGAGGAGAGAGAATGAGGAAGGTGAGATGAAGAAAAAGGGGAAGGAAGGAAGACTTCCAGAAAGTGAGCTGAGTGTGTTCCATTAAGTTCCAGGGGAGGAAAGAGGGGAGGGAGAAGGAACCAGAGAACCAAGAATTGAGAGGACTAAAGGTCCTTATCTCTTTTTTTTTTTTTTTTTTTTGAGTTGGAGTCTCACTCTGTCGCCCAGACTGGAGTGCAGTGGCCGCTCCCGGCCACCGCAGCCTCGACCTGCTGGGCTCCGGCGATCCTTCCGCCTCAGCCTTCCGAGTAGCTGGAACTACAGGCGTGCGCTACTACGCCCGGCTAATTTTTGATTTATTGTAGAGATGAGGTCTCGCCTGCCCAGGCAGGTCTCGAACCTGCGGGCGCAGGCAATCCACTCACCTCAGCCTCCCAAAGGCGCGGGATTACAGGCTGAGCCACCGAGCCCGGCTCTCTTTTTTTTTTTTTTAAGCTTCCTTTCTAGGTCAGTAGTTTTGAAGTGTTAGTGTGCATCATAATCATCTGAAAGATTATACAATGAAAAATATCAGGACCTATCCACAGTTTCTGATTTGTTGGTCAGGGGCTGGTGTGATGCACAGGAATCTGCACTTGAACAAGAAAAACCTTAGTGATACTAGTGTTGAAAAGCAGTTTTCCTAGGTATTAGGGTCTTGTAGAAGTTGCTTGAAGATGGGCTATCTGATCATGATGAAGTCAAAAAAGCAGAAAGAAGAATAAACATTTCAGAAGGAACTAGAGGACATGGAAACAGAAGTGCTTAATGAGCAAAGCAAAAGTAACACGAATGAGATGTGGGAGAAGCATGGGAGAAGGGCAGGGGTGGAGGAGGACTAAGGGGAGGTGAGTAGAGTGGCTATAGAGATGCATTTTAACTTAGAACATCCAGATTTGCCTATTGAGATGAAATAGAAGACATGAAAAGGAGAAGAAGAAAAAAAACTACAAAACTTGTAACTAAATTTCTCAACTTCCTAGACTCAGGTGATCCTTCCACCTCAGCCTCCTGAGTAGCTGGGACTACAGGTGTGTACCATCACATCTGGGTAATTAAAACAAATTTTTTTTTGTAATGACAAGGTCAGACTATATTGCCTATGCTGGTCTTGAACTCCTGGACTCAAGCAGTCCTTCTGCCTTGGCCTCCCAAATTTTGGGGATTACAGGCAAGAGCCACTACACCCAGCCACTCTTTGAAATACTGCTTACACAATAGCAAAATCACAAGAAAGTTCTATCAGAAATAAATGACTGATTGAATTAATTACTCTTATTCCTAGAGAGGAAGATGGAATTTTAAAGGAGCTGAAGCAAATCTACCATCGAAGAGCTAGGATTGAAAAGTCACCAACAAAAGAATGAAAGCTAGTTATACCTCAGGAAAAAAAACCTTCAAAGTTCAAGTGCTGCCCATTTTAAGGGTTTAGAGTTCAAAATGCTATCTGGTTAGCCACTGATGATTATAAAATTTATATGTATGAAGGACTTGGAGGCAGCAATAGTGTTGGAAGGAAGCCTAATATTGGGTTTACATAGCACTTTACATAAGTTTGGGAAAGTCAGCTGTTCATCTCAAAGAATAAGGAGTGACAAGAGATTATTGGTGGTGGGCAGGGGTGGCTAAAGTCATCTTAGTATCGCTCTTTTTTTTTCTGTGCCAATAATAAGGCTACTACTCTCTGAAGTGGACTCACACATCTCACTAAAATAGCTATACAACTACAGAAAAAAATAAAAACACGAGTCTTAAAGGACACTGATAAGCCATTGCCTACATTCTTGGGAGGACTCTGGCTACCAAGACCTTGGAATCATCTATCCACATCCTACTACCTGGAATGAAGAAAGCTGGGCCTTCATCCTACTAACTGAAATGAAGCAAGCTGGGCCACTGCAGCCTCTTTGTTTCAACAACAGACATTCATATTCATTGGTCTGTCAATCTACTCATTGTCCTTGTGTCATCCACAGGAAGGTACATGGGAAGATCTGTTGTCCCTGCGTGGCACACACCAGTGTGGGAAAGCATCTATTCAACCACCTCCTTCTGCTAATGCAGAAGTTCTCATCTGTGGCTGGGCATCACATTGCACAAGTATGGATGGGACTTTCCCTAGACCCAGAAAAGCAGTCCATGAGTTCTGGTCCTCAGTTTCCCTCATACCTTTTCTAGATGCTTTTATTGCCCTCTACCCTAAGAGGAGGAAAGTAAAAACACTGGTATTTGGCTTCATTCTATCCTTTTTCTCCAAATTCCACTAGAAAAAAAAAAAAAAAGGATGAATGTTCATTTCTTCCTGTGTGGCAAGGCTTTGCTTATTGAGCTCTGTCTACTTCATGCTTGTAGTGAAATTCTGTGATCAAGGTAGTGATCATGTAAATGAGAGCTCAAATAATTTAAGAAATCTTAGGGCCTGTAATCCTCATACTTTGGGAGGTAAAGTCAAGAGGATTGCTTGAGCCCAGAAGTTCAAGACCAGTCGGGGAAACACAGAGAAAGCTCATCTCTACAGAAAAATAAAAAATAAAATAGTTAGGCATGGTGATGCATGCCTGTATTCCCAGCTACTGGGAGGCTGAGGCGGAAGTATCCCCTGAGCCCAAGGAGGTCAAAGCTGTGGTGACCCATGATAGGACTATTGCACTCCAGCTTGGACAACAGAGTGAAACTCTGACTCAAAAAAAACACAAATTTAGAAAATCCTCTTCTCTCTGGGCAAAGCCATTTGACAGTCAGAAGCTAAAAATTGATTATATTTCTGCTGTTAACAGTCCTAATTATCCCCTGACTATCCTAAGTTAAATGGTTGCTCAAAAAAGGAAAACCACATTAAAATAGTTAAAAAAATAAAATTGATGTTACATAAATATTTTTAGCAGTTTATTATTTTTTAAAATACTGCTTATTTTTGTTTATAGGCATTTAAAATTGTGTCATTAAATATAACAATCTTTTTCTTTATTATTTCTTCCAATGGTGTTATGCCAAATCATTCCCGAGCCAAAAAATATTTTTTAAAATCAGTAATATATTTTTCTAACACTTTTATGTATGAATGCAGGTATTTATTTCATGATTGACCATGGCAGTACTCTCTACCTTAGTAAATGATATTTCCTTTTTTCCTGTTGCTCAGAGTGCTACTTTGGCATCATCTTTATTTCTGTCTTCCTCTTATGTTAACATACTCAATCCCTCAGCAAATCCGGTTAGCTGTTCCTTCGAAATCTATTTGGAATCTAACCACCTTTTGTCTGGTCAGTAGCCTCCTAAATGATCTCCTTGTCCTTGTTTTCCTGGTAGTCTCTTCTCAACATAGCAAAGAGAAATGATTTTTTCATATATGTGTCATTTTTTTCCTGCCTAAAACCAACAGCGTCTCATCTCAATCAGGGGAAAACTCAAAGTTCTTCCCATGGGTTTCAAGGCCTATTGTGGTCTATCCTGTAACATACCCTACCAACACACACAACCTTCTCTGACTTTCCCTCCCAGCCTTCTTTCCCTTGCTCCTTTCTCTACAGCTATGACCTTGATCTCCTTTCTGTTCTTCGAATAGGAAAGCAAACTGCCATCTCAGAACTATTGGACTTGCCCTCCTTTTGACCTGAAATGGTCACCCCATCCCTTCCTCATTCCTTTATCTGCTTTCTTCAGGTCTCTCTTCAAATGTCATCTTTATAAAAGCTCTTTTCTGAACACTCTGTATAAAATAACCACTTTCTAATAACTCTGCATTCCTTTCCTCTAATTTTCTTCATAGCATTTATACTGGATACATTATATATTATATATATTACATATGCATCATATGCCATATATAACATACCTAACATATTATTGATTGATTGATTGATTTCTCTCATTAAAAAGTAAGCTCCTTGAGTTGAGTTATGTTTTATGTACTGTCCTATCCCCAATGTCTAAAATGGGACTTTTCGACCTTAATTAAGATGTATTTTTTTGACTGGGCATGGTAGGTCATGCTTGAAATCCCAGTACTTTGGGAAGCCAAGCAAGAGGACTGCTTGAGCCCAGGAGTTCCAGATTAGCCTGGGTAACATAGCAAGAGCCTGTCTTTCAAAACAAACAAACAAATAAATAAAAACAGATTTTTTTTTTCTAAGTTGGCCTCATTTTGGGATGACTTATGAATAAAATTAAAAGTTATTTTTAAACTCCTAAAATTAATTTTATTTAGTTATTTTAAAATTCTGTAATATTGGAATCTGTTCTATAATGTTGTCTTTAAAATATTTTAATCTATAGTTCTGTCAATTGATTTTAATGTATATCTCAAAAGAAAATAACTACTTTAAAAACATAACTCCAGTACTGTTATCACATCTACAAATTAATAAAATTTCTTAATATCATGAGTACTTAGTTATAATTCAAACTTCCCAGTTGCCTCTTTTTTTTTTTTTTTTTTTTTTTAGTTGGAGTCTCACTCTGTCAACCAAGCTGGAGTGGAGTGATATGATCATGGCTCACCACAGCTTTGACCTTCTGGGCTTAGGCCATCTTTTCACCTCAGCCTCCTGAGTAGCTGGGACTACAGGTATGTGCCACCATGCCCAGGTAATGTTTTTTTTCTGTAGTGACAGGGTCTCACTATGATGCTCCAGCTGGTCTCAAACACCTGAACTCAAGTGATCCTTCCAATTTGGCCTCCCAAAGTTCTGTGATTACAGGCATGAGCCTCCATGGCTGGCCTGCCACATTTTAAAAACATAATTTATTTGTTTGTATCAGGATCCAACTAATGTCCACACATTGTAATTGGCCAGTATGTCCCTTAAATTTTGTTTAATGTAAAGAGTCATTTCTAACTCCCTTTTTGTCTTACTCTTCTACCCTTTAGTAAAATTCTCCACCTAAAACCGTCCCCAGGGTGACTTGTCAAGAGAGAGTCCTTGGATTTAACAATGAATGGTGCATTTAGATGGTAACCTCTTGTTTATTTTACAGTTTTCAGTTTTCATCAACATGCTGAACCAGAGTCAGGTGCAACATTTTTTTTTTTCCCTGCTGCATCTGCTATGTCCATAGCTTAGTGGTTTTCCCAGGTAATATGTATAATTAGGGAGGATCACATGTAGTCATCTATGCAAACTCCCTGAAAACCCTTACCTTCTATTTTCTCCTATTATAAACTAGAGTTGGGAAGAAAGATGTCAATGGCTACAATGTATTGTGCCATCTCATTATACCTTGCAAGTCTGCTTCCACATTTAGTGTCTCTCTTTATTACACTTGATCTTAGCCAAAAGGCCGAGAAGCCATTAGTATCTCTCTTTAGAAAGTATATACTTGAAAGCTCTATTTTCAGCTGCTAACCTTAGTTACCCACTTTTGTAAAACTTTTATTCAGCCCACTCTATTAAATAAATGTAAGAGTCGATCTCCCATATCTCTCCTCCAGGATTTTGTCTTTTCTCTTACAAATTCTACTTCTTTCCTTTATACTAATAAAAATAGCTAACATTTGTTAAATATTTTATATGTTAGATATTTAGAGTTTTGCGTAAATTTGCTCATTAAATCTTCACAGCAATCCAATAAAAGAGGTATAATTAGCTTAATGGTATAGATGCGGGAATCGACCCCTAGAAAGGTTAACTAAAATGGCACAAGGATAAATAACTAAAAAGAAGTGGAGTTATAATGTGAACTCAGCTTATCTAACTAAATGTTATACTCCATCACAATGCTACTGTGTTTTTACTCTGTTCTAGGAGAAATCCACTAGATCTAATCCATTAATTTGATTTCCAGATTTCTGGTACTTATGGATTTTGCTTTTATTTTTTGGCTATCATGCTTTTAAATCTATAAGAATTCAGTCTTGCTTTCTAGTTACTACTTTCTAATGCTTTCTTATGGAGGCATGCTTTTATTGTACCTATGTACTACTCCTTAGATCTTATTAAGCAGACCATTTAGTACTTTTTTTTTTTGAGTTGGAGTTTCACTCTGTTGCCTAGACTGGAGTACAGTGGCATACTACTACCACCCCAGTGTTGACCTACTGGATTCTGGTGACCCTTCTGCCTTAGCCTTTCATGTAGCCGGAACTATAGGCACGCACCACCATGCCCAGTAAATTTTTTAAAAAATTTATTGTAGAGACGAGGTCTCACCAAGTTGCCCAGGCTAATCTTGAACCCATGGACTCAGGCATTCTACTCACCCTGGCGTCCCAAAAGTGTTGGGATTACAAGCTGAGCCACTGGGCCTGGCCTAGTCTTTTTTTAAAGTTCTATTTAGTTTTCTATATCACCATTGTTTCACTGGGACCATTTTCTCTGATTTTTTTTTCTATTAGTTTTTCTCTTTCTGGTGCCTGATTTTCTTTCATCTAATGACTTTCCATTGACCACTCATTTATGAATGAATGGTTAGAATGATTGGTACCGGTAGCCAACATGCCCTTCCTTAACAATCTTGTTGGATTGTATTTAAGATTCTTCAGTAGGCTTTTCCCTTCCTTTCCCTTCTCTCCCTGGGTAGGACAGGTAGATGTAAGGATCCTGCCTGTCCTGGCTAATGTAAGTCTGTTGGGCTGGGCTGGAAAAGTTTCTTCTTTTCAAAGTGTGCAAGCTAGAAGCAGACTTGAAAAATGGTCTCAGAATTGTCCCTTTAGTGAGTTCTTGGCTATCAAAGCCTCACTCAATGTACCCTATTACTTTTCCCAAGTAAGCTTCAGGATGAATGACACTCTGAATGACATGCCCAGTCACTCTGCACATGATACTGAGGGTAGGCTTTGACATTCCATTGAATGCTCTCTGATGACAGGCTGATACTCAACATGCTCATTCACACAAACTTGGTTTATGACACAGCCTTTACTCATGGGATCCCAGGAACACTGACATCTGGTTAGAAATGTGACTGCCTGTGGGAAGCATCAGGGGTTACCATGGTGACCAAACACGAGGGGGATTTTATTGATTTACTGAGCTGTTCCTCTTCCCCATGTGGTTTTGTGGTAGAAACTTCCATTTTGTGGAATGTTGTCCTCCAGTATCTACTTCAGAAACCTGCTACAGAGAATTGTCTGTTTTATTAATCTGAGCTGAAGTTACCAAATGAAGCCTGGAAATAAGCACCAGAAATGACCACTCCATGTAAGGGAACATGTTTAGTGGATTTTATATTCATTAATATGGTATAATGATTCACCACAATGCTTACTTTTCTCATAATCATGTCTAAGATAAACTATCCTTTTCCTATTCTATACTTTGCTGCTGGGGGGAAAAGTCCTGGGCAGGGGTGCGGGTGTCTTCTGTAGCAGAGACCCCCCCCCACTGTTCTAAATCAAAGTTGTCAAGGAGAAGAGGAGGCATCTGACCCATAGGTAGTCAGTTCTGTAAGGAAGGTTGAAACAAAAAATTTTGTCTAAATATGGATAAGCTCAGCCAATCAGATTCTCATTCTCAATAATCTGGATGAGAAATAATCTGGATGAGGAATTATCTGGATGAGAACCAGGGAATAGCAGAAAGAACAGGAGAAAAGGGGGTGTATAGATAAAAGTTTTAAGGTTCTGTCAGGTTCTAGTTAAAGTTATGAAGAAACAGAAAACTTGTCATTAAAAAAAAAACAAAAACATATAACCCAGATATACGAGGTTAGTCAATAGTAGGAGAAGTAAGACACAGGGAGAACAGAGATTGAGATCATAATTGAGTCACAATATAGGTGTGCACAATATAACATGTTGCTCTCGACCGGGCACAGTGGCTCACACATATAAACCCAGCACTTTGGGAGACTGAAGTGAGAGTATTGCTTGAGTTCATGGGTTCGAGACCAGTCTGGGCAACTTGGTGAGACCACATTTCTACAGTAAATAAATAAATAAATAAATAAATAAATAAGCTGGGCGTGGTGGCGTGTGCCTGTGGGTCCAGCTCCTTGGAAGGCTGAGGCGAAAGGATTGCTTGAGCCCAGCAGGTTGAGGCTGCGGTGGCCGTGAGCGTGCCACTGCACTCCAACCTGGGCGACGGAGTGCAACTCAGAAAAAACAACAACAACAAAATGTTGCTCTCAGAGATCCAGTTACAGTTTTAATGAGCTCATTCACAGCAGCAGAGTACACCTGGACTGAGGCATGTCTATGACAATTGCATCCTTTGACTTTGGGGGGAAGAAAATTGAGTTATTAATCATTAAACCATGCATATTTCTGAAGTTGAGAAAATAGAAACATGCCAGATACTTTATGAGAAAAAAAATTCTCAACTTTCATTTTTCCTTTTATTTGATGGACTTAAAATCATGATGAGAGATATCATATTTTGTTTTGAAATATTCAGTGAGAATCATTAGGGGGGTAGGCAAAATCTTCTTCAGTATTATAAATGACACAGTCATACCCCTCATTAAGTACAAGCAGGAATAACTTTCAGAAATGAATGAAAATGATGTTCTAATCATCAAGGGGCTTCGCTCTTAATATGGCAAATTCATTGAACAAAGATATTTTCTCAGTATTGTTTGATAAAAGTTTCAGGTTGGTTTTCAGAGATGAAAGCAATAAGGTGATGGCTACAATAGCTTTTAAAAAATTTTATTTATTATAAAGATGTGGGGTACAGTTCAGGGTTAGGTAAACATTGATCATGCAGGTACCCTTGTTGATGAGGTGTCCCCCTCCCTCCCCTAGCAGTTTCCTTCAACTGCCAGTCCCACCTCCCCTTCCCCTGACAGTTTTTCCACTACTGCCAATCGCTTTCTTATAGCATTATAATTGTTCAAGGTCACCTTATGAGTGAGAACATATGGAACTCAGTTCTTTGTTTCTGTGATAAATCACCGAGTATGATTGACTCTAAATCCATCCAATTTGCTGCAAAGTCCATATATTTGTCCTTCTTTATGGCTGCTTAATATTCCATTGTGTATATGTACCACATTTTTTTAATCCAGTCCAGCTTTGACGGGCAACATGGTTGGTTCTATGTTTTTGCTATTGTGACTAGAGCTACAACAAACTTACGTGTGCAGGTATCTTTTTTGTAGAATGATTTGAGTCCCTCCGGGTATATTCCCATTAGGGGAATGCTGGGTCATATGATAGGTCAATTTCTAGTTGGTTATAATAGCTTAAGGCTGACTAAAAGGTCTTGGTCAGATGGTATGTGATTAAGGGGATATTGTGGAATAGAAATGATCTGTTATGAAAAAATAGAGGAGGCTATAATGAGAGATTCAGAAAATGGGAGTATTAGAATAGATGTTGGTTGGATGCAGTGGCTCATACCTATAAGCCCAGCACTTTGGGAGGCTCAGGTGGGAAGATCACTTGAGCCCAGGAATTTGAGTCTAGCCTGGGCGACACAGTGAGACTTCATCTCTACAAAAATTTAAACAAACTAGCCAGGTATGGTAGCATGTGCCAGGTACTCAGGAGGTTGAGATAGAAGGATCTCCTGAGCCCAGGATGTGGAATATGGAGGCTGTGATGAGCTGTGATTGTACCATTGCACTCTAGTCTGGGTGACAGAGTGAGACCTTGACTCAAGAAATAAACAAACAAACAAGTAAATGAATGTTAAGCTGCTGTAAAAAAAAAAAAGAAAAACCCTCCAAAATACAGGGCCTAAATAATATACAAATTTTATTTCTCTGTCAAGTAGCAGTCCAATGGTGAGTGGACCAAGTTGATGGGACAGCCCTCCTGTCTTCACTTAGTTATTTAGGGACATTATTTCTTCCATTTTGTTGCTTTTTAATCCCTAGGGTGCTGTCCTAATTGATGGAAATTAGATGAAGACAGAAGCAGAAAGTACAGAGATGACGAGCAAGTTATTTCCTTTCAAGTAAATGATATAGAAATTGCACACATCTCTTCCACTCATGCTCTTCCATTTCTTTTGGTGAGAACTAACCACATGACCATAACTGGCTACAATGTAGGCTGGGAAATGAAGAATGAAGGCCATAGCTGAATATCCACGTGCCTAGCTAAAACTCTGCTACCAGGGAAGAGAAGACAGAATTTCTGGTGACCACCAGCAGTCTGCTACACCAAGCTGATCCTTATATAGGAAACAAATCTCTTTAAAAGTATGGACACCCAGGTCAGTAATGTTTCCCTAAGAGCCTGGTATACTTTGGATGCTTGTCTCCTCCAAATCTCATGTTGAAATGTGACCCCTAATGTTGGAGGTGGGGCCTAGCGGGAGATTTTTGGGCTATGGGAACAGATTCCTTGTGAATGACTTGGCGCTATTCTTGCAGTAACGTTCTCACTGTATGCTAGATCATTGTAAGAGCTGGTTGTTTAAGATTCTGGTTCTTCCCTTCTTTCTCTCTCGTTTTCACTCTCATCATATGATGTGCCTGCTCCCTCTTCACCTTCTGCCATGATTGTAAGCTTCCTGAGGCCTCACCAGTAGCTCAGCAGGTGCCTGCACCATACAGAACCATGAGCCAAAATAAACCTCTTCCCTTCATAGATTTCCCAGACTCAGGTATTCTTTTATAGCAATGTAAAATGGGCTAATACAGAGCCCAAAGTAATCTTTGTGGTTCACAGGCCTAAAGGTGTGTCTCTGAAATCTGGAGAATAGCACAAGTGGAATCTCTTAGTTACCACCATAAAGCTTAATTATTTTTTCCCCCAGTTTTCAAAATAATTATTTCCTCTTTATCCCCAAGGATTTTGTATGAAAATGTAATATATTTTCTTTGCCTTTTTAAAATGGGCAATCTGTTCTCAGCCTGTTTGTTGCTGTACCTGATCCTAAACCAGAGGAAGTGAGGACCAGTTGGAGACCCAAATTTTACTTGCACGTAGATTACTTATGTACCTACTCCTGACTTGTATCCCACATCTCAATAATAAAATAAAGAGAGAAAGATAAAAAATAAAAAAAGAAATTTGGCACAGTTTCCCAAAGAACAACGACAAAAAAAGGCTGGGGGGCGGGGAATCTATGACCTCTATCTTAATGCTCTGAATAATTAGCTCCATTCAGGGGTACCTTCAAATCACAACTCTTTTGTTCTCTCCAGAGCCTTCTTCAAGTGCTTCATTGTTTCTCTCACAGAGGAATGAAAGGCAGACTCTATCCAAATGGGCCAAGGATGCTGAGTTCTCTGCTGCTGTGGAACTCCTTGGATAGTAAGGGAAAATTTAACAAGATTAAATACAGATGGGAATTGATTGACTTATATTGGTTTATGTAACATAAAAGTTCCAGGTACAGACAATAGATGCACCTTGATCTAGGAGTTCAAAATAGGTCATCAGGATATGCCTCCTAATGCTACCTTTCTAAAGATTGGCTTATCTCTTTTGTCAAGTTCTTATTCACGGTGACCTCCAGCATTTCAAGCTTTCAGTTTCACAGCTCCAATTCTAGCAGGAAAAGAGAATCTACTCCTTTCTTCATTATTTCAAGCAAGAGACCTAAGATCATTGGTATGGATCATTGTCTCTGACAGATTCACTGGCTCATCTTAGATTATCAATGTGACCATGAAACTGAATGCCATGAATGGCCACTACCACATCATAGGCTCACATCCAGAACAAAGGATTAAGTTAACACCATACAAAATAGTAGAAAAGAAAATTAGGGTGCCATTAGCAGAAGGGGCTTGGAGGGTAGGCAACAAAATATTGTGTCCACTATTCTTCCATTTGCCTATGGAATTGACATATCTTAACTAATCTTATGACTCTTAAATATTTGCCTTTGAGTAAGGATATTCTCTAAAGTCCCTTAAACTACCGAATTTCCCTGAATCTTCTTCTTGCAGTGCCATATTCCAAATGTTTGGGGTTATAATGTCCCCCTTTCACTTTGAGGGCAGGTATGTGTCTTCTTACTAGGATCTACAACCCTGAATTATATCACAATGGTTACTTTTTGCAAATGTTACTCCTTGTAGTTTTGATTTTATAACCCACTCCATTTTTTAGGTACTATCATGTTATATTTTATTTCTTCTGCAGATGGATTACTTTTTAAAAAAATTTCATGACTTACTTTAAGATAATGGAGGACACCTTGGTGCATCTTGGTGCATCTTGGTGCACCTTGGAGGACACCTTAGAGCATCCATAGCAAGAATAGTTTGTAAAGAATTTTAGAAAAGAAAACTTTAATATCTTAAACATAATAATGGATCTCTCCAAGATTCTGTAAAGACTGGTCCTATTGATAGGTGGTTATATGCCCTGGGATAAGGCTTGGAATAGACAAGACATTTTTCACAATAATAGCAAGACTCTGTTTACATTAATGAGGACTAAGTAGGGAGTAGAGAATCTGGTTTTACCATTGTTCTCTAGGAACAAGCTAAATTAGCTGGGAATTAATGTGGTGAGGTGGTTAAGAGCATAGACTCTGTAAAAATCCTAGTTCAGCCACTCTCTGCCTATTTTGATCTTTGGAAAGTTACTTGACTTCACGACCTTTTAGTTTCTTCATCTATGAAATAAAAATAATAATAGTATTCACTTCACAGATTTGGTGTGATGCTTGTATGGGTTAATATGTATAAAATGTTTAGAATAGTGAAAGAACTTGAAAATAATATAAGAGCCATGTAAGTACATAGTAAGAACTTTGTTCATAATTTATTTTTTTCATGAAAATTTATATATACTCACTGAACAAAGTGAGAAGTATTAATTCAGTAGCAAGTTCCCTGAAGAAAGAACCAAAGCACAAAACCCACATTTTCTTTTTATGAATCCTGTCTAAATTATCCACATCTGAGTAAGAAAGTGGGAATAACATACTAATGGAAAAACAGGCTAATAGGCCTACCCTAGTTTCACATTCAAGGGGTGGAATAATTTATGGGAAAGCTCTCAAAGAGTCTAAATGCTGCAATCAAATCACTATATGGAGAAAGCTACAAAATCAAATTCCAAACAATGAAAACATCAGTTTCTTAATGGAACAGTTCCAACCATCTGGCATTCATATGTTGTTTGTAGGGGCAGTTATTGCGCAGACATAATGACCCAATTCCACCTCTAGGCAAGAAGCTTTCATGAAGGAAGTGTACCCTGGTCACTTGTGGCTGGTTAATATTACCAGAAGAGTTTTTTTTTCCCCCCTGTTCCATTGTTAGTGTTTCAAATTCGGCCCCTTTTCCAAGAGAACATGAAAAGAAGGCGTTTCAAATATATTAACACAGTGCATAGGAGTGGGCAGGAGATTTCAATGTTTCAGAAATAAATTTTTTCTTCAAGACTTTTTTTTTAAAGAAGTACTCTGTTACGTAGGCTGGATTCAGTCTTAATGATAATTAGTTATTTCTTTTAAACCGCTTTAAATTAAATATTAAATACTTTTCTTACTACACTTCAAAAACTTGTTTGATTTTTGGTGAAAACTTGGAACAGAAAATGATGACATTTTATTTTTCTTTGGAAGAACTGCCAATTTTGTTAGCATATTATCTTTTCCCTTTACTATGGAACTTGACCTACAGTCTAAAGTTCAATTATTCATTTAAATCCAATTATTCATAACAAATCCAACGAGCCTCTCTGAAGTACAATTAAGGTACTGAACCTCTATGAAGTACTAGATACTGAGGTAGGTATACCTATTTAATGGAGTTCAAAAACTGGCTATTTTAAGAAGATGGAGCAGGTGTATTATAAAAAGGGTAGATTAATATAAAATGTTAACAGCATGATAATAAAAAAAAAAGACAGTCAGGTAAGATGCAAAAGAAGATAGAAGACAAAAGGAAATGCAAAAAAATTTAAAATGCAATGTAAACAAAATCTATATTGGAATGATTAAAGGGAAAAATGCTGTGGATAATAGAATTAGTAGTGTGGATTTTACAGTTAATAAATTATCTTAGGATGCAGTGTGGAAAGGTAAAGCAATAAAAATGATCAGTGAGTAAATGAAAGGAGAATAGAGATTACAGAGCCAATATATGGGTAAGACTGTTCTTGAAAGAGACAGAACAAGTGAGCCAAGACAAAAATGAAATATATAGAAGAAAATTTTCCTGAACCTATTTTTAAAAGGTTTGTATACTTGTTTATAAACCTATTATATAAAGACTTACTTTGGTAGATTTGAAGGTGTTTCTAAGTTTCAACATAATTTTTGTTAAAAGAATTTAAGGTGTACCGGGTGTGCAAAAAAGAAAAGAAAAAAGAATTTAAGGTAGATTTATTAAAGGAAAGATACATTGTGATGGGCACACAACAGGCAGGATAGCAGCAAAAGTGTCTACTGCTTGTTGCAACATAGTTTTTTTTTTTTTTTAAGAGAACAAAATATTCACAGATATGCAAAAACTAAAATATATACCATTATTATAGTCCATTCAGGCTGCTATAATAAAATATACTAATCTGAGTGGCTTTATTTATTTATTTAAATTTATATAATACATTTATTTCTAACAGTTCTGGAGACTGGGAAGTCCAAGATCAACATGCCAGCAGATTTAGTGTCCAGTGAGGGCCAACTTTCTGATTCATAGATGGTACCTTCTTTCTGTGTCCTCACATAGGGTAAGGCAGCTCTTTTGGGGTCCCTTTTATAAAAGTACTAATCCCATTTATAAAGGTAGAGTACCGATGACCTAATCACCTCTCAAAGGCTCTACCTGTATCATGACTTTGGTGATTATAATTAAACAGATGAATTTGTGGGGGACACAAATTGTCAGACCATAGCCATTACCCAGGAAGCCTTGTTGAAAAGTATAAAGATTAGCCCAAATGACTGAGTTGTATAACATGGAAAAGATGGAGAAACAGAATAGGGCAGAGAATGCCATCAGATCAAGATGCAGACCCAACAAATTCTTTGCTAGCCCAATGTGGATCTTGGGAACAAAGATGGCCCATTAGAGAAGTGTCTCATTGGACACAAATGGCTAGGCCCTTGCCCAGTCATTGGCCAAGGAACATTTTCTTAGCTATCATGGCTTTGCTCATTCATTAGCTGAAGGGATGCCCCAAGAAAAATGTGGCCCCATCTCAAAAGCTACAGAGGACTCTGAAGATGCTAAATGCCATGGGCTATCAGCTAATCACATTCTTTGCAGTTGGTCAGTGAATTCTTTCTTGAATGGGCTCTGAATAGCACATCTTCATGTCTGCTCTAGTTCATCCCTTGCTCTGCATGGATTCATTTATCCAAACTTTTTGAGGTAGCAGTAGCTCAGGTACCTCATGGGCTTCTTTTCTTTAGAGAAAACTTAGAAGAGGTGGGTTAGTGGAAGAAATGACAGCCTTCATCTCTGCAGTCAGTCTCAGGGCCATAACTGGTACTTACCCTCTTCCTTCCCCATTATATATGCTAAATTTCCCACTCATCTATCACCTCTGCTGATCTTGGTAATATATCTCCTGGTGTGATCCAAACCCTTATTCCTCATGGATCCTTAGTAACTATACTCTTCTTTATATTTGTTATATTTGTCCATTCATAGTCACAACTCTACAAGGAAGTACCAAGAGGTACCCAAGTGGCTCATGTGAGTTTCACACATACTCCTCCCTGCCCCTATGTAATAACTGCAGCCCTATCTCCTCTTGTTAATTATCAGGGCAAATTATTCCTGAAAGAATGGTGACTGCACTTATTGTCTATGGATCTCTAGACACAGGGACTCCAACTTGCCTAGGCAGAAATCATGACTTGTAGTTCACTGGGAACTTTGGTGTCTCTCGTGGTTAAAGTGCAGATCTTTTGACTCTGCAGAGCCCACAATTGTGTGATGAGAAGCACAAAGTCCTGCAGTGAGTCACTGATGGTGATGGTAAGCAATGGTAAGTGGGATCATTTCTGCTTCCATCTCCTTGGTTCACAGACCCATGTCTTTTTCCTATTGGTGACAAAACATTGCATATTTGTCTCTGAGTTAATGCATATACTGCATCCTGAAAAACAGTTCCCCATCCTTGCAGGGTACTGTCTCTAAGTTGACACTTCAGCTGTGTCTTCATCAGAACCTTCCATCCTTCAGTAGGAAACTTCTGGATGGTGCAGTATGTGATAAGATCACTTGCACACTCTTCATTGTAAACTAAATGTCCTAGTTGGATGTTACATGGGATTTCATGACTGTGAATCAGGCCTTCCACAAGCCCTGGATAGTGAGGCCCCGAGGGCAGACAAAGCAGTGATATGTCTAGATCAGGTATCTTTTCCTAAAGAAATGAACCACTAATCCTTACAGGATAGAAGAGGCTCAACATAGTCAACTTGCCACCAAGTTGCCAGTTGTTCTTCTCAAGGAATTGTCCATACTAGGAGCTCAGAGTTGGCCTCTATTGTGGGCAGCTTGAGCATTCAGAAGTAGCACTGGCAAGACCAGTTTTGATAAATGAGAGTTTATACTGTTGGGTCCATGCAATAGCTTTCCTCTCTGCCACAGTGACCACTTCATTTGTCCATTGTGTTAGCACTGGGGATGCTGCTGACAAAGGTTAGCTCAGTGTTTCTGCTTGTGAGATGAGCAGGAATTCTACCCCTTTCCTCTCCTTTGCTGGTTGGAAGAATTATGGAAGAGGGAGGCTCATGTTTATTCAAGTCCATCTTGGAATTGATTAAGATACTTAGTTTAATTTACACTTGTCAAAACTTGTCCCTAGTGGGTCAGATCCATGCTCTTTAAATCTAAAATTCTGCAAGTCAGTGCAGATCTCTCTCTAGGAAGAAGTTCAGTTGTTTTTACATTTCAGAAACTTTAAGTCTCAGAAACAGCTTCTAAAGATAACTTTTCATATTCCTTCCTTTCTAGATATTTTCTTGGAAATTGGAAATGAATTAACCTTTTCAGCAAATTTTCTTAATGCTCAAGTGCTTTTACTTCCTTTCTTCTGATCATGCTGCATTTTCCCAGGGGCTTTTAACGTGTTCTCTGCTACCATATCAAACTCATTACAGTCCATTTGTACCCTGCAAATTAGCAGTGACTTCTGCAAAGTCACCTCTTGTCTGCATAGTAACCCTTCCCTAGATGTGACTATATCATATTCAAAATTGATTCCTGTTGTAAAGTTTGTAATCTTTCTATAGTACAGATATAAGGTGTCGGTCATGGATGAGAACTCCAGACTGAGTGGGTATTGTGGGCTGAAATGGGCCCCACTTCAAGTTCATATGTTGAAATACTAAATCCCAGTACCTCAGAATGTAACTGTATTTGGAGACAGGTCTTTTAAAGAGGTAATTAAAGGTAAATGTGTTCATATGGGGTGGGGGAGACCCTAATTCAGTATGACTGGTGTCCTTATAAAAAGAGGTTAGGACACAGACAACATACAGACCAAGGGGAGACTAGGCAAAGGCGCAGAAGAAAATGGCTATCTGTAAGCCAAAGAGAGGCATCAGAAGAAACAAACCTGCCAACACCTTGGTCTTGGACTGCTAGCTCCAAAACTGTGAGACAAATAAATTCTGCTGTTTAAGCCACCCAGCCTGTGGTATTTGGTTATGGCAACCCTAGAAAACTAATACCATTGGTATTAATCTCAGCCAATAAACTTAGATATTCAAGAAGTATTTTTCTTTACTTCATATTAAATTCCTACTCTGGGTCCCTTAATCTTTGTGGTTGGTGGGAAAACAGAATCTCAACTCCTTTGGAATTGTCTTTCATTCTTAGGCGATTTGTTGCACCCACCTACTCAGGTAAGTCACCATTCAAGAGTTTTCTACAGTGGCAACATATTGGAATGGGTCCAGCTAGCTTTGGTCCCTAGAAGTTACCTTTGAGATTTCCTTTATCCAAGTTCACTGCTGCTATGCCATTCATAGGACATGAGTGTCTGTCTCCAAGTTATTCTAGGTCTCATCTACCTAAGCATTTCCTTTCTTCTCTGGGGTCTTGCTGTCTTCCCAACTTCACTACCAGGAAGCAGAGCAGATTAGCACTCTGTTTTCGTGATAAACAGACCTCTCTCCATCATCCTTCTACTTGTAGAGTGTCTGTTTCTAATTTGGGGAACTGCTTTTCCTTCAAGTCTTTTCATAGTGCTCTGTAAATCCCCTTCTCCTAATCTTTCTGTAAAAGTTTTTGGCTCTTCTATTTTATCTCCCATGATGTACTTTCCTAAGTGATAAGCACAGAACGTACTACTATTCAACAATGAGAGAGGGGAAAGTGAAAATACCGGCAAAAGACAACATGGAATAAAAATCTCAAAACTGAGTCCTGTCATATAATTATTATGTCCCACTAAAGACAGAAGAAACTATACACTACTGATTAGAAAAGTAGAGTTTATGGTTATATAGAATTAGAATGGGAAAGCACAGATTTTATGTGTAAGAATGAATTATTGATTTGTTTCTTATAAAGCTGATTTGTCTATAATGTCATGGATAAACAAAGGAGTACAGTCACTTTCTTCTATTAGGTGTTGTAGTGATAACAGGTGACTAATCATAACAGTAACCTCCAAGGGATCTTTTGGCTAAACATTATTCAGCAATAGTTTGTTTTAGAAATATGATTGTATGAACAGATCATAATCATTTCATTTGCATTTAAAATATATTATTGAGGCCTACAAACAATAAATTTTAACCAATCTTAAATATTCAGTTCAATGAGTCTGGACAGTTATATATACCCATGCAACCACCACACAAAGCAAGATTTAGATCATTTCCCTAACTGCAGATAGTTTCCTTGCATGCCTTTTCAGTCAACCCCACCCCCAAGGCAACAGTTATTCTGGTTCTATCATCACAGGTTAGATTTGACTATTCTAGAACTTCATCATGTAGTAGGCACTATTTTGTACCTGTCTTCTTTTGCTCAGCATGTTTTTGAGATTCAGTCATGATGTTGTGTATATCCATGGTTTGTTCCTGGTATCACTAACTAGTCTTCCATTTGTGTCCTTTAAAAAAATTTTTTTGGGCCAGGCTTGGTGGCTCAGCCTGTAATTCTAGCACTTTGGGAGGTCGAAGCGAGTGGATTGACAGAGTCCGCGGGTTCGAGACCAGCCCGGGCAACTTGGCAGAACCTTATCTTTACAGTAAATAAAATAAAAAAAGTTAGCAGGGCGTGGTAGTGCACACCTGTAGTTCCAGCTACTTGGAAGACTGAGATAGAAGAATCACCAGAGCCCAGCAGGTCAATGCTGGGGTGGCCATGAGCATGCCACTGCACTCCAGCCTGGTCGACAGATTGAGATGCCAACTCAAAAAAATTTTTTTTTTTATTTTAATCTACTCTGTCTCTGCATCTGGCAGAGAATATGTTGGCCTCTGAGAAACGCAGGGGCTTGGCAGAGCCACTCAGTTAAATATAACCAGTGCCTAATCAGGCAGAGTTTGTTCCAAAGTGTATCATTCTAACTTGTCCACTTGAGGCAGCCATCCTACCAGCTACTAGTTTTCACAAAAATTTAGCATATTAGAATCAGTCATATTTTATTTGAGAGAATACCACATAAAAGAGTCTCTTTTATGTGGTATGTGCCTTTTGTATCTTTTGTAAAAAATACCCTTCTCTTTCCTGAATTGATGAAGATATCCTAAGATTGGTGATTACTCAATCTAGAGGGCAGTCTAGTTGAGAATTGCCTTTTCTCTGCTCCATTCCCAATCTAGGCTACAGGGTATCACTGAACCCCTGAGATTACATTCAGAATATGTGTGAATGCAATATTAGTTAAGCTAACAGTTTCAAGATATAATGGCTCAAAGAACAAGACATTTCTTTTTCATGTAAAAGACCAGAGTGGGTGTTCATGTGAGCAGAGAGTAGGCACTACTTCACATGGATGTTTTGGTGTGAGGACTCTGGCTGCCTATCATCTTCAACTCATGGCTTCCAAGATCAGTGTGGGCATCAACCACCCCAGTCAGCAAGAGGGTCAAAGAGCACATGTGGGAGGATTTTATAGGTAGTCTCAGAATTGGCAGAAGTCACTTAGGGTCACATTCTACTGGAGAGAACTAGAACTAGTTGCATGGCCTCAACTAACTGCAAAAGAGGCTGGGAAATCTAGTATAGTTGGTGCCCAAGGAGGCAAGAATAGATTTTGTAGCTAGAGACCTTTCCCACAATATGTATACTCTACATTTACCTGTAGAGCAGTTTCATAGCTTTGATTAGGTTTTCCAAGGGGAAGAGCTATACCCAGAAATGTTTCAGAGCCTCTTATTAAGGGAACATTAGCACTGCAACTTCCACCCTGCTCTAGAAGGTCTATTGGGCCATCAAAGCAAATAGCAGAAGTGACATAAAATATAAATGATGCAGGAAAACTCTCTTTTCCACTGTTGTACAGGGTGGCACAACACTATTCATATTCCTTGGAATACTCACTTCAGAACTTGAGGCAGACAGTCTATCAGCTACTAGATCTCACAAAAATTCGGCATATTAAAATCAGCCATATTTTATTTGAAAGGAATTCTTTCATGTGGTTTGTGCTTTTTGTATCTTTTGAAAAAAATTCTTCTCTTCCCTGAATTGATGTAGATATTCTAAAAATATGGAAGTTTCAGTTTGCAAATTTAGGTTCTTAATTCATTACGAATCTTTAAATAAAATGGTGCAAGGTAGGGATCTGATTGTTTTTGCCTGATATAAAGTATCAATTATCTTGGCATCATTTATTAAGCAAACTGTTTTTGATGTACCAATTTGCCTGAATTCATTGATCATTTATATGTAGTTCTGTTTCTAAACCTTGATTCTTTTTCATAGCAGTCACTGCACCAAGAACACATTTTTTTCAATCTGAGAAGCTTTAGAATATCTTGGTAAATTTTACCTCCTTATGATTCTTCAGAATTCTCTTATTATTGGCCTCTTATGATTCCACATAAATTTTAGAAACATGCTGCTAGGTCTGAGAAAAATCCTATTGCAATTTTAAGTAGATTACATCATGTATATAAAGTCTTCCTATTCATATATATAGTATATTTAGGCATTTTTATGTATTCTAATAAAATTGTTTAATTTTCTCAATGCAGGTACTATACTTTTCTATTAATTTTGATTCAAGTTATAATAAATATTAGTTATTCATATGAGTGAAGTTTAAAAAAATTATTATCTCTAATGGGTTGTGACTTTTTTTGCACATTGATCTGATATTCAACGATGTTGCTAAACTCTGTGGCATATAATACTCCATGGGACTTGTGTGGATTTCTTAAGTAGACAACTATATCCACCTATAAATCTTATTTTTCTTGTTTTCTAACTTTTATACCTTCTAATTTCTTATTCTTGTCTTATATATTATCAAGGGGTTTCAGTACAATGTTGAGTAGAAATAATAATAACTGTCTTTGTTTTGCTGCTAACTTTAAAAGGAAAATATTGACCAGGCACGATGGCTTATATTTGTAACTTCAGCACTTTGGGAGGCTGAGGTGGGAGAATCACTTGAGGCCAGAAGTTTGAGACCAGCCTAGGTAAGATGGCAAGACCCTATCTCTAAAAAAAGAAAAAAAAGTATAAAAAATTAGGTGGATGCAGTGGTGTGCATGTAGTCCTAGCTACTTGGGAGGCTGTGGCAGGAAGATCTCTAGAACCAGGAGAGTTCAAGGTTGCAAGGAGCCATGATGATGTTACTGTACCCCAGCCTGGGCAACAGAACGGAAAAAAAAAAAAAGAAAAGAAGAAAGTTGAATGAATTAGCATTAAGAATAATACTTCTAAAACTTAAGTTGTTGATAGCAAGTCTTTATCATGTTCAGGAAATTCTTCTCTATTTCTACTTTGCTAAGATTAAAAAAATAAGTGAGTGGTGAATTACTTTACATTTTCCTTTATTATTATTATTTTTTGAGTTGGAGTCTCACTCTGTCGCCCAGACTGGAGTGCTTGGCTGCTCCCGGCCACCACAGCCTCTACCTGCTGGGCTCCGGTGATCCTTCTGCCTCAGCCTTCCAAGTAGCTGGAACTACAGGCATGTGCTACCATGCCCGACTAATTTTTTATTTATTGTAGAGATGAGGTCTTACTAAGTTGCCCAGGCGGGTCTTTTCTAATACTAAACCATTTTTACATTTATAGTGTCAGTCCAATGTACTTATGATGTATTTTGTGAAAACACATTGCTAAACTTAGTTTGACGATATTGTATGTAAAATGTAAAATTTTTATTCCTTATGAGATTGGTCTATTATTTTCCTTTTTATGTCACTAATTTTGGTTTCAAAATTTTATTATCTACTAAAAGGACTGGAGTATTTTCTTTTTTTTATATACTTTGAAACTACTTGAATAGAGGTAATCTGTTCATGAAGATTTGGTAAATCTTGTTCACCAAAACTTCGACCATTTTTGTAGGTGGATTTAGAAATAAGAATTCAGATTATTTAATGGCTTTAAGTACATTTGTGTTATTTTTTGAATAGTAAATTTTTGTAATTTACTTATTAAAAAGCATTTCAGCTGAGTTTTTAAAAAAATGTTCATAGTATTCTTAGCATAAAAAATTTTCTTTTACTGAAACTATAATTAGAATCTCCATATTCATAGTCTTCTTTTCTCTTTTTTAATTGCTAGTTTTACCAGAAATTTACTTATTTTACCAGAGTTCTATAGAACTAGGTTTTTGTTTTGCTAACTCTTTTTATGATTTGTGTCCAGGTCTATTTTTAGCTTTAAAATTGTATACATAACACACACATATATTTTTTTCTTTTTCATTTTCTTTTTCCCCTCTTTGTTTTAGATCTAAGCCTTTTTACCTGGAATGAGGGGGAGACTACAGAGAAAGGATTTGCTTGACCTACTTCTGACATTACTGAAATTATTCATGCAGATGTAATGTGATAAGAAAGAGGTAAGCAGAGTCACTCTTGTTGGGGCTTTCACTGCAGTTTGGTCTTCATAGGAGGCTGCTGCACATCAAACCCAACTTCTCTCATTCTTGGAGTCTCTTTATGTCACCTCTTCCCTGAAGAGTGTTATTTTTTACTAAATTGGGCTGCCCCACCCTCTGCTTCAGGCCTTTTAAAATAGAAAGGTTTCCTAAGGAGACTGCTTTCTTTCTAGCTACTGGGGGGAAAAACATCAGAGAAATACAAATACCCCATTTTACCAAGGAAGAAACCTATGCCCTAGGGGCATCTGAAAAACTTTTCCATGTAGGCTAAATTCTCTCAGGGTGTTGTTTCACCAAACTATATTCTCTGAGTCAGTTTCTACCTTAATTGACTGGAAGGAAAGTTTTCAACAGATCGTTTTGTTGATAGTTGTGATTACTTTCTAGCAGAAAATTTCAAACGTTTTTGCCAGAAGGAAGGGAACAGATGGAGGAAGAGAAAACTCATCCAAAGAGTCTGACATAACTGGGGAAAGCTTTTGAACAAATAATAGTGCCAAAGGCAGTGACAGCAAATTTTCAACCCTAAATGGTCCTCAGATTATAGTTCTTGGATCACTAGATAACATTAGTAATCTCACAACATCTATATTGTCTGTCAAGATAATGTAATGTAAATACTCCATTGGAAATAATCCTCATCAAAACATCTTCATTTTGCTGAGAATTTTTCTTTTTTTTTGGTCACGTTTGACAGCATCGGCTATCTTTGGGTCTTTGAGTCTACTGAAGTCATTTGCAGAAACAAATCTAGAGAAACTCAGCTTGGTAGAGGACACGAGAGAAGATTAGGACAGAAAAGTACCAGGATGACTCTCTAAGACAGGAAATAAGTCTGATTGACAAGAGGACTACAGAATTCAATAAAATTTATTGTTACTTTCTCTCATTTCCACTAAACATCATCAACATTAGTGTTTGAAGAAATCCATTCCAATATATTATTTTGCTTTGATAAAGGCAACCTGGAACCCTGTTACATAGACAGTACTAGTATTATTATACCATTTTATGGATGAGAAGACTAACTCATTTGGAACACAATACCAATTTTGTCTGTGCCCTGAATTGGATTCTATAATACATTTTATTTTATTTCTCCTTTTACATTGGACATAAACCTACATTTGATTCTAAAGGTATCAGCTTAAAGCTGGCTGCAGAAGCAATCTCATCCAGACACGTCCACACCTGTCAAGAAGACAGGTCTGTCCAGGAAACCTTTTCTTTTGTTCTCCATTTCATTTTAGGCCACAGTAGACTGAATAAAGAGGAAATAAAGTGTTTTACAGCAAACAATTTGCTTTTGAATACATATGCATGAACAGACTCCCATTTGATGCTAGAGGGGACAGAGTAATTAAGGTAATAAAGTAATTAAGGCAGAATCAACAGTAGTTTTTTTTAAGAAAATAGGAGATAAAACCAATATCTTAAAAATATTCAAGCTGGTTGGATGTGGTGGCTCACACCTGTAATCCCAGCACTTTGGGAGGTGGAGGCGAGAGGATTGCCAGAGTCCAGGGTTCAAGACCAGCCTGGGAAACTTGGCAAGACCTCGTCTCTACAATAAATCAAAAATTAGCTGGGCATGCTGGTGCGTGCCTGTGGTTCCAGCTACTTGGCAGGCTGAGGCAGAAGGATCCCCTGAGCCCAGCAGGTCGAGGTTGCGTTGGCCGTGAGCATGCCACTGCACTCCAGCCTGGGTGACAGAGTGAGACTTCTAATAAAAAAAAAAAAAAAAAATTCAAGCTGAGTGGTAGGTGAGAGACTAATCAATTGTACTTTACTTTTGATTTATGGGGAAAGGTTAAACATGAAAATAACTAATGTTAAAATGTATTTTGGTATTGAGAAACCTAACAGTGAGTAGAATATGTAGGAGGAGGGAGATGGGAAAAAATAGCTAACAAGAGATTTTTCTGAACTCAGTAGAGCTATGCTTAAAATATATGAAAGCCCCTTTCAAGTACATTCTTCTTTTCTTAACAATATATTCTTTTTCTGATACTTAGAGTTTACAGTGGATATTTTCCTATTCATCCCAATATAGTATTTCTCACAGTTTGAGATCAACCACTATCCTCATCTGTAAGATAAGGGAGTGGTTCTATATTCATCAGTATACATTATTTATATGCATTTCTGCATGCCGTACATGAACATGTTAGCGTTGTGCATGGACATATTAGCACTGTGCATGTATTAAAACTTCAATTTTTCTCACTTTAAGGAGATTATTATAAAGCAAATCATAAATTGGTGGGAAAAGAGAGAAAGCAGAGTCGTTTAAAGATGATTTCTTTAAAATGGGATTTCAATGATTATTTTAAAAAAGAAACAGCTTTGAATTGTAAATGACTAGCAGCTAGGGTTCAGCCTCGAGCATCCTGTAAAAACCTCACGCGTGGTGATTCACGCCTGTAATTCCAGCACTTTGGGAGGCAGAAGAGAGGGGATTAACTGAGCCTAAGGGTTGGAGACCGGCCTGGGCAAATTGGCGAGACCTCGTCTCTACAACAAATCAAAAAATTAGCTGGGCGTGGTGGTGTGCGCCTGTAGTTCCAGCTACTCGGAAGGTTGAGGTGGAAGGATCGCCTGAGACCACCAGGTCGAGGCTGCGGTGGCCATGAGCGTGCCACTGCACTCCAGCCCTAGCGACAGTCAGACTCCGACTCAAAACAAAAACAAAAACAAAAACAAAACCCCAGGAGCTTGGTCAAGGTTCCAAGCAGTCACTTAGGAGATGGTTATGGTCCCTTCAAAGTACAACTCACTAGAGACTTGAAAAGTTTCCATCCTCTTGAAGAAGTCTTATCCTCCCCGCCCACTGCGGTTTACAGTGACCTTTCCTTTCAGCAAAGGCCAAGATTACCGTGTGACAACCACCCACGCAGCAATCCCTCGCTGTCATGCATTTCTCTCTAAGATGTAGTCCAGTCAGTCCTGCCGAGTCCCCTTCCTTGCTCCGGCTGTCGTGCCGTCTGTAGTATGTGCCATTTCAAGGCGAGGGCTCACGAAGCTTTTATTCCCAAGCAACTCCTTTTGATATGCGGTGGCTTTGGCGGTGGAGCAAGAGGCAGAGAATTCTGATCATTCCGGAAATCCTGGGAGGTGAATGGGTGGGGCTGCCGCTGGAGAGCCCCCATTGAGCGGGTGTTGTTACAGGACCTGGGCGAATTCCCGAGGCTGCCATTCTCCTGAGAACAATCTCTAGGCCTGAGTCCGGTGCCGCGCCCGCCCACGCCTCCAGGTGTACAGTCCCCGCCCTTGATTACTCTTACTACAGTTGATAGTTCGCACTTGCAAAGTTACACTGAAAGCGGAAGAGAAATTTATGGTCGTGGATATGGAGAACTAGGCGAGCACTGTCACACTTGTTTTGGTCTGCAGATCCACTCTATCGAAAACTTACAGATTGAAATTTAAGACACCTCTGGAGCAACAAAGTCGACTGACTCTTCGTTCTCTGCAGCCTTCAGGGCGGCGCTGGGAGAAACCGAGCCTTCTGGAAGTTTAGAAACTGAACTACGAGACAGGCCATACTCCGGGGGTTTTGCGGGTTCTTCGATGTTTTCTAGAGCTTTTCAAGTGGGAAGAGGAGAACGACAAAATAAAAATGCGACGTACAGGGGAGCCCACCGGAGCTCCGCGAGCTGTCGGGCGCCGGGGTGAGCGCAGGAGGGGTTGGAGGTGGGATCCGGAGCTGGCAGCCGCGGGTCACCCGCCGCGGGTGTGTCGGATCAGGGGCGGGGCGGTGGGGCGAGAGGCTGGTGAGATAATGAATGGGAGGCTCGGGCTTTCACCCCCTCCCCGCCCCCCAGTTCCCAGCCCGGCAGCCGCCAAGGGACGTTCAGCAAATGAATGGGGGAGGGGAGCGCAGAGGGCAGGGGCGCTGGGGGCGCCACGCCAGGTAAGGGGACTAGCCGACGGGGAGGGAGTCTGGGGGTGCGGGACTTGCAAACTTGCGCTACGTGGAGCCAGCCGAAAAGAAAGAAGGCGGAGGAAGAAAGGAGGCTGGCTTCTTCGGCCCTCCCTCCGCGCCCCCTCCTCCGCCGTCCCTGCCAGCGCGCCAAAGTCCGGGCAGTAGTGGCCGAGCGGCGGGGACGCTCCCGGAGCCGCGACTCGCCTGTCCCCCTGCGGAGCGCGGCCCGGATCTCGGGCGGCCCGGCCCGGCGCCGCGGAGCTCTCCTTGGCCTCCTGGCGGAGCTCGGGACCCCGGCGGGGTGGGCGCAGGGGGCGGCCCCGCTCTGGGCGACGGCCGAGGGGCGGGCGGAGGGCCGGGCTCGGCCGGTCGCGGGGCGGGGGCCGCCGGGACTGGCGGCGCGGCCTGAAGCCAGCCCCGGGGCGGCGGGAGCGGGACGCGCGGCGGCGACGATCGCAGGTAAAGGGGCGGGCGCGGCGCGGGGCAGGGGACGGCGCCCCCTGGGCGCGGAGCCAGCGGCCGCAGCGACGGCTCGGCCGCCCAACGGCGCGCTCGCTCGCACTGTCCCGCCGCACACGGGCTTTGTGGCCGTGCGTGCGCGCGTGTGAGTGTGAGTGTGAGCGCGAGCGCGAGCGCGCGCTGGGCCGTGTCGGGGGTGGGTGGGGGTGGGTGTGCGTACACGCGAGCCGGCCTGCAGGAGGCGAGGCGCTCCTGCCCTCCGGCACCGACCGGTGGACGGAGCCCCGGGAGGGAAGTTGCCGTAGCCGCCCGGGCCGCCGCTCCTGTCCCCCGCCAGGTCAGTGCTCCCCGGGGCCCGCCCAAGTGACACGTAGGTGGCCTCCGGTGACCTGGGTCGGAATGGGGGCATGGGAAGGCTGGCGAGGGGGTCCTCGAAGTTCCTCCAAAGCTGCGTTCGGGTAGACGTGGACGGCCTGGGGGGTGGGGGGTCCCCGCGCCACCGCATCGCGGAGCTGCGGAAGGCGCCGGGCTCCCGCACCTCCTCCCGGGCTGAGGACTTTAAGTTTCTGTCCAGCCGCCTAACAAACATGCTTAGCCGGTAACTGGAGATTGTAAAAGGCAAGGGAGGGACCTGGCTTTGAGGTGATGGTTTTGAAATCGACAGGCTCCTTCGGCTTGTGCAGTACTCGTTTGTCGTGGATGGATTTGAAGTTTATTCTTGTTTTTCTTTGCTGCCATTTGGCCTTTGATATGCTAAGAGCGAAGGCGTTCAAGACTTGCTGCCTCCTGTCTGGGGTCTGAGACTGTTGCTCTCCTCTGCTGCTCCACTCTCTTTTCCTTTTTGTCGAAATCTATGGATTTTTCGTACATGTGGGTGCTTGTCTTCTTTCACTATGGATGCGTTGTTTCCTATTGGAATAGATACATATTTGTAAACATAAATATTGAAGATGTAACTAGCTATTAGAGCAAAATCCTCTATCCCTTCAGGCTCTAACAGTCTGTTTTTCACCTATTTGCATAAGCGTGTTTGCTCAGCGTAAGCATAACTGTGAAGCCAGAAATCTGTGACTCAAAGTCTGCAATTCTGGTTAGAGAGAGACTCTATATTCGGAAAATGCGAAGTTCTCATAAGAAGTTATTCTCTTGTTAGATGGAAGAGTAAGTCCCAAGGAAAAAGGGTGTATATTAGAATTATGGCTGTTTGTACCATTAAACTGATTGCATTGGAATAATGCCACCTATCTGTCTTTGATTTTCAAATCCGGTTAGGTGTGAGCATAATTGCCCCGAATGCAAAATGATGAATAACCATCAGCGGTTGTGAGTATACTAAGGCTGCGGTTTTCTTGATACTGTTCAATCTGAGGATAAAGAAGTCAAGGAGCAAGAGAAGGAGGTAGCGTGAGGCCGGAAGGAACCGGCTGAGGAGTGCGGTGAAGACTGGTTGCCATCATCTGAGTCCGCACGCACACTGCGTCCCCTAGCGAGCGACCTTAGCCGATAAGGTCAGCTTGTGGTCTCGGTGTCCTCTGGAAAAGTTTGATGACCTTTGCTGTTCTTCCAACTCCTCAAATAACTAGAAGCTGGTGGTTGGTTAGCCCATGTTAGGACAATAGGAAGAGAATAAGGGGAAGGGAAGAGAGTAAGATGCTCAAGAAGATGGAAGAAAAATCAACAATAGGGGATGCCCGGAGGGGAAAGAACCTTGAGCCAGGAGCAGATTTCCTCTATTTTGTTCTTTTCTACTCCTCAAGTGAATCAAGAATACTGTACTATTGCTTCCTCAGATCAATCTCATGTTACCCTTTTTATTAAGGCCCCTTAATTATTCTTTATCTCACAATCTAAGGTGAGGTCAAGATGATCCTTGGAGTCTGACCTCTAAGAGGCATCATTTGACCCATTTGCATCATTGTTTCAGGGAACAGTTACTGCCCAGTGTTGTTCAGTATGAACTCAGTCTCCCTGTAAGTGATGGGAAAAAATAACAAAGGTAGGAATGTGGCAGCCCTCTTGAAACTTCTACTTTTGTTCAAAGCTAATATTTTCCAAAAGGTAATTTGTTTTTTTCTTGGTATATCATAGACCTTGCAAGGTTTTACTCAATCTTTTCTGTACAGACCTGCTGTAATATTCAAGGAAGTAAAAAATCTCACTCTCTTTTAGCTGGACAGTGGTATTCAGTCTGAAGTTAGTGATGTTTAGTGCCAAGAATCATTTCAAATGCTTAGTAAGGAAAGTTGCATTTTGGGCAGAATACACTGTGTCATTTTCGCTGGGAAGTTCCAAGTATTTAGCAAATAACAACACTTTTAGAATTTAGTTTGAGGTCAAGATTTAATGTCCACGCTTGATGTGTGGCCTGCCTTTCTTTTCTTTAATGTTTTTGGTATCAGTATGCCTCCGCCCTTAAAGAAAATGATTTATTTTAAAAAGCAAAATGTGATGTAATAAGAACTCATACATAAGCTCTCAATTTAAAGTCCAAAAGTCTGTTCTGGTCTGAGTCAGCATCATATTAACTGTTTGGTTTCTTATTTTTACATATGAGGGGGGGGATTTAAAAAACCCTGAAATTTATTTATAAAAAGTTATATATTTATTCTTACATGTCTAAACTTTAGTTATCCTCAAAGTACTCTCTGTTTGATGCAATACATCTGTCGATATGCTTTTTCCACACTCAAAACAGTTTTTGAACTTGTCAATTTTGATGCCTTTTAGTGCTTCTGCCGTTTTTTGTTTCACCTTTTCCCCATTGGCAAAACGTTTCCCTTTGAGAACTTTTTCATCTGGGAATCAAAAAAAAGTTGCTCCTGGTGAGATTGGGTGAATATGGAGCATGGGGCATGGAGGTCATGCCACTTTTGGTCAAAAACTAGTGACTACTCTGTGCGTTGTGGGCAGGAGTGTTTCATGATGGAAGAACCAATCACCCATTTGCCACAACTCTTGGTATTTCTTCTGAAAATCATTACGCAATCTTCTCAAAACTTCAGGATAAAAACTTTGATTGGCTGGTCTGGAGAGATGCGTTTGGAGTATACTACAGGGGGCTGCCCTCCAAAAGATAATTCCAGTTTTTTGGGTTTTTTTTTGCCCCCTCTCATATCATGTTACCCTTAAAGTTCCTTTAGTGTTATTTAAGTATCTCCTGGAAAACTATTCTGGAGGTGTTAGAAAATTGGGAAAAAAGGACATTAAAAATTTTTATTTTAGAATCATGGGGGTATGGCTGAGGATTTTTTGCATAGGTATATTGTGTGAAGGTGAGACTTGGGCTTCTGAGGAGCCCACCTCCCCCCTTCCCCTGTGGTGAGCATGGTACCCAATGGGTGGTTTTGTATTCCTTATCACTCCTACCTCCTTTAGCAGTGCCCAGTGTCTGTTGTTCCCAGAAAAGGAGGAAATTTTAATTCAGCAGATATTGAATTCCTTCCATCGTGGCAGATACAAGGATGATGAAGAGAAAGCTCCAGCAAGAGCTACAACGCAGAGGGAAAAGATGTAGCTAACTTCAGTGTATATTCGGAATATGTATCTGCTGCAAGATGTAGAGTTCAAGAACTTTGGCATGCCAGGGAATGGAGAATTACATTCTGACTATGGGAGAGACTTCCCAAATGGGTTTTGAAGAATGCTGTGTCTCTTAAAAGATGAATGGTGGAGAGTGAAGATGCAGTGAGAGTCCTGGGTGATGAAGGCTGGAGAGTTACAAGGCAGCAAATTATGGGGGACCTCTGATGTTATTTTTAGGAGTTGTGCTACGTGGGCATGGAGAGGGAAGGAAGAAGTAGAATCTAACCCAAAGTTGCTGGAGGATACTGAGTAACACATATTTGGGGCAGAGTGAGGGGTGCAATGATTGAGGGATGACGGCATCTGTTGGTTAGCCATGGTAACTCATGGCTACTAAATTTTAGGACACTACAGCCAGTTTATACAGATTGTATAAAGATTGTAGAATAGACGGGATCGGTGGCTCAGCCTATAATCCTATGCTTTGGGAGGCTGAGGTGAGTGGATTGCCTGAGCCCGTGGGTTTGAGACCCGCCTGGGCAACTTGGCGAGACCTCATCTCTACAATAAATCAAAAATCAGCCGGGCATGGTAGCACGTGCCTGTAATTGCGGCTACTTGGAAGGCTGAGGCGGAAGGATCACCGGAGCCCAGTGGGTCGAGGCTGCAGTGGCCAGGAGCGGCCACTGCACTCCAGTCTGGGTGACAGAGTGAGACTCCAACTCAAAAAAAAAAAAAAAGAGTGTAGAATAAAGTAATGTGGGTTCTTTCTCCTCATTCCACCCAAATTGATAGTGTCCTTTGTACTTTTAGGAAATTTAGGTAAGTGAAAATAAATGATGCTGTTTGATTACATCTGGACTTGTGGGGCTTATGAGTATGTAGGTTAAAAATCAGTCTGCATCTGGACCTTGTGGGGTTTTGAGTGTGTAGGTTAAAAATCAGTCTGTAAACACAGAACTGACCAAGAAAACATCCTCTCTGTCTCTCTTTGTTTTTTGTTTAGGGAAGGGCTTGCTGGTTAATGCTAATTTAAACATGACTCTTCTGGCAACTGGCATTCTTGACCCTGTTTATATTATACATGGTATTTAACCACAGTGCTTGAATATTTGCAGCACAGAAGAGAAAGAATTATGATCAGTTTGAACACCGGGTTAATGCCCCTGTAAATGATAAAGGAGTAGACAGGAGGAAAGAGACAAAGAGTAGCATTCTGGATACTGCAATGAGAGTTGACTCAATCCCGAGAATTCTTTATTAAGTTTAAACTCCAATAGACTAGCTTATTCAATTCTGTAGAATAATACTTCTTAAAGAACTTTTTTCTAGTCAACTGCTGCTTTTTATTATTAATTTTTAAATCCCCAGAGCTAAAACATTTAGCTTATTGTCTCTCAGATAGGAAACGCTCTGTGGGATCCATTTGGGAGAGGTATTCAGCAGCTCTGGGGGGTCCCTTTCACATCCCAATGTCACAGGTGGAAATGGATAGGTTTTCTGCTACATACCAAAGGTGGAACTGATTTGAATGTCTTTTAATTGCCTTGAATCTAGAGATGCTAGGCTACCCAGGAAACAGAAAAAAGCTAACCTAATTTTAAAAAATTATCTTCTGAATGTAATTTGAATGAATGAGCCTCCTAGTGGTTTATCTTCTGCAAGAGAACTTGAGTTTGGCATGTTTAATAAGTTAAGTTAGAAAGGGCTCAAGGTTAGTATACTTTATGTCTTAGGACACATGCTTGGGGGGAGGAAGGGTAGTGCTGATTTTATTTAAATTCTGTTTTTAAATTTTTTTTAGCAGGTTGGTATGATTTCAAAGTAGTGTTGTTGTTGTTGTCTTATGGGGATGGAACAAAGAATACCTGCAGGTTAGTTTAATTCCTGCAGGTCAGTTCCTGTCACTTGATCATAGCTATAGAAACTTCCGAAGTCCATGTAAAATTCTATTTTTTTCCTCCAGAAATTAAAAAGGATGATTTTATGGCACTTGTGGATTTAGGTTATAATTTATTTTATTTTTGTGGTACTGTTTTTAAAAAGTGATATAATGACAGGGCAGACACTTAACTTTAGTCCAGTGCTAAAACAAACATGTAATAAGCCTGAATGAGGTAGATCAGGCTGTGTTTGTTGTACTATGAAAATAAAGGAAAATGATTTCAAAATCAGCCTCTTTTTCTAAAAGGGAAAAAGGAAGTTTGACTAATAATACCAGGCTATAAATCTCTCTTATGTGCACTTTTTTTCCCACATAATTTTTAAAAAGTTTAATTTCTATTTTTTTCCTTTTCTTTTTTTCTTTATTTCAGTAGCTTTAGAGGGTACAGATAATTTTTGGTTACTTGGTTGCATTGTATAGTGGCAAAGAAGTCTGGGCTTTAAGTGTACCACCCCCAACTCTGCACATTGTAATCGATAGGTGATTTTTCCTTCCTCAGCCCATTCCCACCCTCCTCCTTCTGAGTCTTTAAGGTCCTTTATTCCTTTGTAAAGCCTTATTTTAGCTCCCACTTATAAGTGAGAACATGCAGTGTTTGCTTTGCTGTTCCTGAGTTAGTTCACTTAGGATAATGTTCTCCGATTCCATTCAAATTGCTGAAAAAGACATTATTACATTCTTTTTGATAGCTAACTAGTATTCCATAGTGTATATATACCACATTTTCTTTATCCACTGATTAGGTGATGGGTATTTAGGTTGATTCCACATCTTTACAATTGTGAATTGTGCTGCGGTGAAGATGGAGGTGCAGGTGTTAATGTAATGACTGCTGTTTCTTTGGGTAGGCTATAAATTCTTTTGGGTGGGGGTTTCTTTTTAGCAAGTTCCCCTGTATTCATAATCTTAAATGTCAAAACAGTGCTCTAGATTTGACATCATGTAAATCTGCTGTACTCAGTTTTCTTCTTCCTTTTTTTTTCTCTCCAGTTCCGAATAACAGTTCTGGTTTTGTTTTTTATATTTTGGAATCATGAGGTATATGTGAAGATTTGTTACATAGGCATATTGTGTGAAGGTGAGTTTTGGGCTTCTGATGAGCAATACCCCTCTAGTGGTGAGCACGGTACAAAGTGGGTGGTTTTACATCCTTTATTCTCCCTCCCTCCCTCGTTGAGCGATACCTGGTGTCTGTTGTTCCCATTCTTGTGCCTGTGTGTGTGTCCAGTATTTGTACTCAATTTTCTTTCTCTATTTCTAGGTGGTTCTTCTTGACCAACCCCTAACTGCTTTCGTTCTGAAAATTTGCCCTAATTGAAGGATATTTCTGGCTCTTTGGAGGTAAAATGGTCCAGAGACTTAAGAAACATGTTCTGTTAACCCCAGGAATGCTTATTCGACTGCCTGCTATATACCAGGCATTGGGCTAGTTACTAAGAGGGGTTGTGAATAAGGAAGAGCTTACAGACATATTAACAGATAATTACAATTCAGTGTAACAAGTGTTATTAGAGAGATCATCTTGTGGGAGCACCAAAGGGGGTGGGGTGTCTGACCCTCAGGGTTGAGGTGGTAGAGGTCAGAGAGGGCTCCTGAAGATAAATTAGATCTAGAAGAGGTAAAAAGTGATCAAGAGACTTTCTATTTCCAGTTTTGCTATTGCTAAGTCAAAGTTCCTCTCTTTTCATATCTGTAAAATATGAATAGGAACTGAAATCATTGGGTTGCTAATTCTAGTTTTAATATGCTATGTGTTCCTTAATTTAATTCTTTATATTATTCCTTCATTCACTCATTCCATATTCAATAGGTGTTTGTTGAGTACCTATCCTGTGCAGGGAAAACAGCACTGTAGGAAGTGACGTGTATGGTCTCTTCTCTCATGGAGCTTGCATTATATCATATTATGTTAATAACAGAAGTTCTTTTGAAATGCCTTCAAATATAGGGGTATGTCTACAGAGTTGTTCTTCAGTTTTAAGGTTTTTTTTTTTTTTTTTTCAAAGTCATGTCAGTACTTTTAGGTCAGTTAGCTTTTCCCTCTTAGGGAAGGAGACATAAAGCCAGTATCCTCATCTTTGTTTTATAGAGTTGAAATGTTTTACTAAGATTTATCTGTAAGTTGTAAAGTGTAGAGATACACACAACTGTGTTTTATCTGTAACCTTGGCTTACTTCCATCTCATTTTGGATATTCTTACTTTTTGTTTTTCTTTTGTTTCAAGTTCAGTGGATATTAGAGGATATTCTTACTTTTAATTCAACTTGTGTTTGAGTTCTATGTTCAGTGTATGGCTTACTTCCTTGAATATCCCAAGTTTAGTGTTTGTGGGAAGGTGGACTTAGTTTGAGGTTACCCAATCATGGTACTTTGCTTTGTTAATCCATTTCATCTATGAGTTTGTTGAAATCACTCAGGGTTATGAGCATGGTCGAAGAAGGTAGCTGCTTTCATTTGGGAAAATATTTTTTTTGTAATGACTCAGACACTATAGATGTGTCTAAAGTAAATGTAGTAATCTCTCTGCCACTTTAACCTTATCCATCTGATGTAACCCCCTTGTCATCACTTTGTGACATAGCCTTCTATGCTTGTCCTTTTGCTCATACCGACCTACAAAAACATATGTTTATTTATATTTATGTGTGTGGGGGTATGTTTATATATACTCGTATGTATGTTTGTGTGTGTGTCTACCTGTGTGTTTGTGCCTGCCTCTGTTTCTTTTTGCTTCAGAGAGGCTGTACTCTGAGGCTGCCAGCACAAGTGAGAAGTTTGAAGCCACAGGAGACAGCATGAGTTCTTCTTGAACCAGTGCAGCATGACATTACTCAATTAAGAGTTCTTGTCAGAGTGATATGAATGTCTGGCTGTTATAAACGGGAACAAGAAAACTACTTCCAGCTGTGTGACAACCAAGAGGACAAAAACATTGCAAAGAATGTTATTTCCACAAGGACTGTGCTTCATCTGTGCCTCATGTGAGGGGAAGAGGGGCATTGAGGAGCACGTGCTTGGCATCTGTGAGCCTTTTGTTAGGTAGAAAACAGGGCATATTCAAAGGCCAATCAACCACTTGTGGAGCAGAGAAGATAGGTAGAGTTATTCATTATAGGCAAGTTTCATTGTGGAGGATTAAATGAGGATACCCCCTCCCCCAGAAGTCTGTAATCAGCAGATGATAAGGATGGTGTGTTCTTACTAAGGGAATAACACAGCTAAAACAGAATTGCCTTTTGTTAAGGGGCTGATTTGCCTTCTTGAACTTTGATTTGTTGGGAGAAGGATTATTGTCATGTCAAGAAAATGAGGCATTCTGTACCCACTGTTTGTTGTAGTTCCACAGAGAACTGTTTGCTTTACTTTCTGAGTAGATACAGAGACGTAAGAGTTCAAAGACTAGGGCAAGATGAGTGACTTTTCCAGATTTAGCAAAATTTGTTCTCTGGTCACTTTATCTGAGACTCTGTGAATTCAGTTTTATGGAACTGATATCTTAGACCACTTCTGTGTCCTTATATTTGGCTGAGGACATTACAATAAAAATATAAAAGTATAAGCTGGGCTTGGTGGCTCAGCCTGTAATCCCGTGCCTTTGGGAGGCTGAGGTGAGTGAATTGCCTCAGCCCGCGGGTTCAAGACCCACCTGGGCAGCGAGACCTCATCTCTACAATAAATCCGCCCCCCAAAAAAAATCAGCCGGGCGTGGTAGCGCATGCCTGTAATTCCAGCTACTTGGAAGGCTGAGGCGGAAGAATTGCCAGAGCCCAGCAGGTCGAGGCTGCAGTGGCCAGGACGGCCACTGCAGTCCAGTCTGGGCGACAGAGTGAGACTCAAACTCAAAAAAAAAAAAAAAAAGTATGATACCACTTGTGCTGTGGCTAACACCTGTAATCCCAGTGCTCTGGGAGGCTGAGGCAAGAGGATTGCTTGAAGCCAGAACTTTGAGACCAGCCTGAGTAACATGGCAAGACACTATCTGTAAACAAAATTAAAAAAAAAAAATTCACAGATGGTGTGCACCTATAGCTCCAGCTACTCGGGAGGCTGAGGAAGAAGGATTGTCTGAGCCCAGGAGGTCAAGGTTACAGTTGTGACTGTGCCACTGCACTCCAATCTCCAATCTTAGCAGAGTAAGACCTTACCTCAAAAAAAAAAAAAAAAAAAAAAGGATGATCCCTGCCCTCAAGTAGCTCATGGAGAGACATGGACCCAAATGACTTAGATCAGGTGGACAGTGATAAACATTACACACCAACGTTTCAATAAAGAGCTGTCTTCCTATCTGAGGATGGAGAGGGTAAGTTGTCAGCCTTGGAGGAGAGGTGGAAATTTTGCAGCATGATGGACAGGTTTGTAGAGAAGCTCATTCCATGTAGAAGAGTAACGAGAGGCTCAGGGTGCTGCCTGTGAGTGACAGGCTTGGAAAGAGTGCCTAGAATTTACAGTTGATGGCAGGAAGTAGTTGTGTTTGTGCAACCAGTCTTGAAGGTGGCAGAAGTAGAGTAGAAGGGTGCTTGCTGGAAGCTACTGGAGACAGAGAGGGACATGTTGATGCCATTAACAGAAGGGGCGTGAGAGTATAAGGATTGCTGCGGTAAGGTTTGTAAGTTTTAGACATGTGTAAAACACATAGTCAGAGGTCTTCAGCTGGTAGCTGGAACTTTGAGTTTGAAGCTTAATCAAGGAGTCAGAGCTTGCAGTATTCAGGAATAGTTGTTATACGTTAAAGTAAATGCCAGTGAAACTTATGTGATAAGCTGGAGATAACTTTTAGAGTGAGAAGGGTGCATTTTAGCAAGGATAAGATTTATTTAGATTCTTTAGATTATTTTTCTTTAGCAGATTGATATCATTTTATGGGTTATCAAGCATTTGTTGAACATCTACTGTGGTTTCTCTTGATGGAGTAGTCCTGGGAAGATATGAAGGAAGTGGTGCAAATTTCAGTATAATGTTTCTTTAAGGTGAACAAAAATCCCTGAAACAATTCATTCCAGCTACTGTTATCTTAAAAATCAAACAAACAAACAAACAAACTTAAAATAATGAAAAGACTGGTGGGGATTTGGTGTCTCAGGGTAAATGCAAATATATTTTAATTTACCTTAGGACTATTAGCAGTGAGTGTCTTAATGCTGTCATTACTACAATAAAAGACAAACAAACCCTCTCTGAAGAACTTTGGAAACCTCAGTAGCCTAAAAAATCATACTTTGAGAAACTCCAACACAGGTTTGTCATCGAGGTTTTTAAAGTCTGATCAAGTAAATTTAAGCTTTAATTGACTGATTAAGGTAAAAAGTATAATACAGTGCAATTAAAAAAATTTAAATTTATTATAATATTTTAAAAATAAGAGATGGAGCCAACCTATGTTACCGAGCTGGTTTTGAACTCCTGGGCTCAGGTGATCCTCCCGTCTGAGCCTCCCAAAGTGCTGGGATTACAGGTTTGAACCGCCATGTCTGGACAACTTTGTTCTTTATTTACATTGTTAAAAAATATTTTTTAAATTAAGAATTTATTTCTATCTCAGAAAACTATATTGGCATGCCTTCTTGTATGCAAGATAGAACAAAGAAAAATTTATGCTAGTTTTTTCTTTCTAAGCCATTGTGATTCTTTCAAACTATACTCATTTCCATTTGATAACATAAACAGTACATGTTCATTTTAGGACATTTGGAATGTACAGGAGATTCTTGTGTAGTTCTACCACTTAAGAATAACTTTCTTACTCCATTTTGGGATAATTTCTTGCAGTTTTTAAGATATTTGCTCTTACTGAATATTTAATAGTATTCTGCTTTGTATCACAAGTATGTACACATGCCTTCAAAACCTTTCATTTTCAATTTCTAATGACTATATAATAGTCTCACTATATAATATGTGTCATATTTAATTAATCATTCCCTATCTCTGCTTGTTCCTTTTGGTCTCTTTTTTTGACTTGTGCTTCTCTGCCCATCTTTCAGTGCTGATGTTCCCAGGGTACTGTCCTTACCCTAAATGATCTTCATGTATGAACTTATCCACATTTGCTGTTGACTGTCCCCTCTGCCTAGCATGTTCTCTCCCAGATATCCAAATGCTTGCTCTCTTACCATTTTCATGTCTTAACTGAGAGGTCGCCTTCGTGGGGAGGCTTTCTCTAATTGCATGACCTTTTCGGTCTATCCAGCTTGCCTGGTATTTTCTTCTTCTTTGTACTTACCATCTTCTGACTTCTTCTTAGATGAGGACAAGGATATTTTTATTTCTGTTTATTTGTTGCTGTTTTCCCAGTGTTTAGTACAATGCCTCACACATAATCAAAACTCACTTTTTTTGAATAACGTTTTAAAAATATTTGATAAATATTTGAATAGGTGAAAAAAACACAGTGTTTACCATCTACTGAGCATAATATAGTACATAAAATATGATCTTGACTTCCTGAGATTTACAATCCTGTGAAGGAGATGGCCTTTGAACAGCTAACTCCATGTAATTGGAATTAGGGAGAAAAACAGTGTGTCCTCAAAGGGAGTAACAGTGAACCAAGTCTGGGAGAATGAGGAGAGTTTCTGAGAAAGTGACATTTATGCTAAGATTTGAAGAATGAGTTGAAATAGTTAAGTGAAACTAGGTGGTGGGATGGGGGAGGAGAGAAACATTGATTTTTTTTTAAAGAAAGGTTGGTTTGATGAAAAAAGAAAACCAAGCAAATAAGACAAAACTGTGATTCTCACTTTTTGTGTTGAAACTAGGTCATTTGTTTTAAATGATGAACATATGTAAGGACAAAAATGTACCAACTTTGTTGACATTTTTGATGTACAGTGCTACATTTTCTTTTTCTTTTTAATTAATGAGTTGTTCGTATTAATTTTCATTTATTTATTTACAAGTTGGAGTCTCACTCTATTCCCTAGGCTGAAGGGCAGTGGCACACTCATGGCTACCACAGCCCCAACGTGCTGGGCTCAGGCAATCCTTCTGCCCCAGCTTTCCAAGTAGCTGGAACTACAGGCAAGTGTCACCATGCCTGGCTAATTTTTTGATTTATTATAGAGGTGACGTCTTGCCAAGTTGCCCAGGCTGGTCTTGAACCCATGAGCTCAGGCAATCCTCTCACCTCGGCCTCCCAAAGTGCTGCGTGAGCCACCACACTTGGCCTTATTATTAATTTTTTTTTTTTGAGTTGGAGTCTCACTCGGTCGCCCGACTGGAGTGCAGTGGCCGCTCCCGGCCACCGCAGCCTCGCCTGCTGGTCTCCGGCGATCCTTCCGCCTCAGCCTTCTGAGTAGCCAGAATTACAGGTATGTGCTACCACGCCCGGCTGATTTTTTGATTTATTGTAGAGATGAGGTCTCGCTGCCCAGGCGGGTCTCGAACCCGCGGGCTCAGGCAATCCACTCGCCTCAGCCTCCCAAAGGCGTGGGATTACAGGCTGAGCCACCGAGCCCGGCTTATTATTAATTTTTAAGAGGCAGGGTCTTATCTGCCACCCAGGCTGAGTACAGTGGTTCGATCATAGTTTGCTGCAGCTTCGGCTCCTGGATTCAAGCAGTCCTCCCACTGTAACCCCCTGAAGAACTGGGACTACAGGCACACACCATTGTGCCCAGTTAATTTTTATTTTATTTCTTATGAAACAAGGGTCTTGCTATGTTGCCCAAATTGGTCTTGAACTCCTATCCTCAAGTGATCCTTCTGCCTTGGCCTCTCCAAGTTGCTGGAATTACAGGTGTGAGCCACAGTGTCCAGCCTCATTTTTCAATAATTTTGAAATCAACAGTATTTTTATTCTTTCTTTCTTTCTTTTTTTTTGAGTTGGGAGTCTCACTCTATCGCCCAGACTGGAGTGCAGTGGCCGCTTCCGGCCACCGCAGCCTCGACCTGCTGGGCTCCGGCGATCCTTCCGCCTCAGCCTTCCGAGTAACTGGAACTACAGGCATGTGCTACCACGCCCAGCTTATTTTTGGATTTATTGTAGAGATGAGGTCTCGCCAAGTTGCCCAGGCGGGTCTCGAACCCGCGGGCTCAGGCAATCCACTCACCTCAGCCTCCCAAAGGCGCGGGATTACAGGCTGAGCCACTGAGCCCGGCTAGTATTTTTATTCTTAATTTCTTAATTTTGTGTCAGATGTTATTGAGGAAGGAGGACTTTTCCATCAGAAAGTGGAAATAAAAATATTTATTTTAATGGAACTAGTTTAAATTCTATGATTTGTGCTAAAATAAATCACTGTATAATGTAAAACAATACAGGGAAGGTAACCATTCTTGATAATACCTGCCTTCATTGGGATTGGTGGTTCAGTATGATCTGGTTGAAGATTACTTTATTATAGCTGCTAATGCATATATACTTTTGCATTAATTATGATCTCTTTTATTCTGGTATGTGAATGTGGGTTGTACTATTTTTACTTCTTGTGGTTTAAGGGTTTCTGTTTCTTTTATGCTTGAAAAGAGCATGGCTTTCTGTAAGTGATAAATGCAACATATGTTTATGAATTCAGCCACTATAATAATATTATTCACATCCTCTATGCCTTGTTTGCTTGAGCTGTTGCAAACTGATAATGGTCCTTAAGTGTGTCTCTATAGATGGACTTTTGTCAAGTTTTGTAACAATTTCTATGTATTAAATAGCATAATATTAAATACATAAAGGTTCCTAATTGGCCTCTATTATAAGTTTATCAATATAAAATAACTTTGTATTACATTCTACTTTGTTCCTAATATTAATGTTGCCACTTTTCATTTCTTTTCTTTTTTTGAGGGGGTGTCTTAGTCTGAAATGACTTTATCTTCCTTTTAAAAAAAATTTTTAGATGTGGGGTAAAATTCAGGGTTAGGTTTACAAATGCTATGTTATACTTGTGGTGTTATTTTGTTTCATATATTTTTGTCCATGAGCAACAGTTCATTGGATTTTGTTTTGAAGTACCTTTTAACAGAAAACATTACTCATTTATTGTTATAACTGATACTTTTTTTTTTTGAGTAGGAGTCTCACTCTGTTGACCATGTTGGAATGCAGTGGCACACTCATGGCTACCACAGCCTTGAGCTGCTGGACTCAGGTGATTCTTCCGCCTTAGCCTTCCATGTAGCTGGATTCATACATACCACGCCGAGCTAATTTTTTGATTTATGTCTCGTGAAATTGCCCAGGCTGGTCTCCAAACCCAGGGCTCAGGCAATCATTTTGCCTCCGCCTCCCAATATGCTGCAATTACAGGCGTGAGCCAACACACTCGCTTGATACATTTGATATTACTTCTTACTCTTAAATTTTCTGTCTTCTGTGAAAGGTACTGTTGCATTTTGTAAAGAGCAGTGGCTTGCCAGGCAACAACATGTTTTAAATCCTCATCCCACCGGTATTTAATTGCATGGTCTTAGATAAATTACATAATATCTCTAATCCTACAGGTTTTTGTTTGTAGAGAAACAACACACACACACACAAATCCTCAATGAATGTTTTCAAAATGCCTAGAACACTGAATGTTAGCTGCCATTGTTATCATTACTGATAGGTTGAGTCATATGAAATTGCTGTTATCTGACAGCTCTTGACCGATGAAAATGGTAATTTCATGTGGTTCAGTCTAATCTTTTGCTCCTCATATTTACCCAGCCAGTTGCTCCTTCTGCATTCCTGAATTAAACTCAGGATTTTGCCTACCTTCATCAGAGTATCCATCTTACTAACATTCAAAAGCTTTAGTATGCATCATGCATATAGTCCAAGATATAATGTTTTTTTTTTTTTGAGGTGTGGGCTCATTTTGTTACTCAGGCTGAAGTACAGTGACACAATCACGGCTCACCACAGCCTCCACCTTCTGGGCTCAGGTAATCCTTTTGCCTCAGCCTCCTGAGTAGTTAGGGCTACAGGAATGTATCACCATGCCTGGCTTAGGTTTTTTTTTTTTTTAATTTAGAGATGAAATCTCCCTGTGTTGCCCAGGCTAGTCTTGAATTTCTGGGCTCAAGCAATGCTCCCACCTTTGCCTCCCAAAGTACTGGGATTACAGGAGTAAGCCACCACATCCAGCCTAAAATATGCTTTTCAACCATCCTGTGCAGTATATAGTTTGTGGAAATAATGCCTTGATTTTTTTCCTCTTATATTTCTAGTGCTACTACCTACTTTTGCATTGTGTGCTTTCTTGAGCATTTTAATGGGAAATTGAGAGGAGTTTTATTGGGACATTTTGTTCAGTGGCTTTAAAACTTTTGGACCATGGTGTTCATATATAGATGAATGAAACATTAGTTTCATGAAGCTTACTATATACAGTCAACTCTGATATTTTCTTTTCTATTTTTTCCTATGTTAGTACATTTTTATTTCAAAAAAGTGCTGGTTACAACTTATGTATTTTGAAAACACTGCTCTAGTCATAAACTACAGTTGAATGACACTAGTCTGTTGCTGTGCTCTGTGAAATTAGGCTCATTCATTATTCAACACTATTTGTTATGTATGTTTTCAGTGAGTGTGCTGGGGGTAGAGTGCTGAGAAAGCACTGCTGAAAGCAGTCAGGAATCACTGGAAGCATAAAGTATAGAGTCTAATGGGAAGGACGGTATTAACCAAATACCCAAATGTATAAACACACAATGTGATCATGGCTAAGAGGGAAAAGAGCAAAAGAGACCAAACGGGGAACCTAATCTGACTTTGGAGGTGATTGAGGATTTCTCTGGGGAAGTGACATTTGATTAGGCCTGCACAATGAGAATGGGTTAACTCTGTGAAGGACTGAGCAGCCATGTGTGCGTGGGATTGCAGACTCATGGAAGAAATGAGTAATGGAAACAAGATAGAGTACTGAAAGTAAATCACAGGTGGAAGGCGGTCCTTTTCATTTGATGAGTTAGCATTTTTTGGTGATACTGAGTGGGCCTTCGTGTTTGTGGCCTTGTCTTCTTTCTTCTCACTTGACAAAAGTCAAATAGAAAGAGAGAGGATTTTTGGGGGGGAGATAAGTGTGTTTGTTGGATCAGTTTTGCATTATAGTAATTTAGTACATTGCTAAATAATAATAACTAGGAATTATTATTCACTTGCTCTGTATTAGGAACTGTACAAAGTTTTATGTAGAAACATAGAAGTAGATTTGGTTGGGTTAGAAAATACTCTTCTAGGTTGGGGTGTGATAGCTTGGGCCTGTAATCCCAGCACTTTGTGCCACTGTAGACCATGATTTAACTGGCAGTTTTCCTGCTCCTTCCCCTGGGCCCTTGACAATACCCAGCCCTCCAGGCCTTGTTTTACAATAGAGGACTTGGAATAGGTTTGTATGAATCATTCTCTGGGTCCTATTATTCAATGGCTGTATGCTTTCTATTTTTCGCTTTGCTTTGGTTGTTTAAACTTAAAGACTTGACCCCATGATTCAGCTAATTTGTTCCGACAAGCTCAAGCTAAACTTGGAAGAACTCCAGGTATTTGCATCTTTCTGTGTCTTTGTTAAGGTCAGATTCAGGTGGTACTGGCACCTTCACATTGGGTGACACTGCTTATGCTGCTTCTTAAAATGTGGAAGGATGGGCAAAGATTAGAATTTTCTTGAGCAAATCTTTAACACTTTAACAATATTGTTTGCACTTTGACCACATCTGAAGGTAACTTTTTAAAATGCTTTCAGATTCAGTGACAATGGGAAAAAATCGTTATCTTAGGTTTGTGTGTTGGGTGCTTTTTTTGGAGAAATGAGTGAAATGTGCATGATCTAAGTTATATGTAATCTATATTTTATAAAAATCTATTGAATGGGGATGATGTTGTTTTAAAGACATTTAAAGGGCTAAGGAATCATATGGAGGTTAAGTCCAGTTTTAATGACTAGTCCAAGTTTAAGTAATATTTTTATAAGGAATGGGTTTTATGTGGAAGGGAATGCAAGGTACTTGGCAATTAGCTTATCTTTTCTTTTTTTTCCTTGACTGAGGAATAATTGATGAGATTGTATTTAATGTGTACATGTGATAATTTGAAATACATATGAGAGGGAACCCCAAAAAACCTGGAATTATCTTTTTGGAGGGTGGGCCAGTTGGAGTACAGGCTACTCCTGCTAGGTAAGTGTTCTAGGAATCCATTAGCATCAGTGTACTAGCTAGCATTGTTGTGAGAGGCTGCATTTGGCTTTAGTGAATTTTTTTTGGAGATTTTTTCAACGTGTTGCCCATTTAATGACGAGTGATTTATGAGTGTACCTGGTCGCACTGCACTGAGTGTTTAGTTTTTGACCATAAACGGCATTGCCCGTGTGACCCACCTTCCCTATTCACCCGATCTTGCCCCAAGTGACTTTTTTTATTTCCCTGGATGAAAAAGCTTGCTGATGTGGAAAAGGTAAAAAAAAAAAAAAAAAAAATGGCAGAAGCACTAAAAGGTGTCAAAATTGATGAGTTCAAAAATGGTTTTGAGCAGTGGAAAAAGTGTCTTGATAGGTGTATTGCATCAAACAAAGAGTACTTTGAAAGTGACTGAAGTTTAAACATGTAAGTATAAATACACAATTTTTTATACATAAATTCCAGGTGTTTTGGGTCCCCCTTGTATGATATACATAAATGCATATAATGTGAAGTGACTACCACAATCAAGTTAGTTAACATATCTATCACCTCACATAGTTACCATTTTGTGTGTGTGGTAAGGACATTTAAGATTTACTCTTTTAGCAAATTTCAAATACACCACACAGCATTATTAACTATAGTCTTCATGCTGTATATATAAGAACTTACCTATCTTATAAGTTACATTTTGTATCCCTTTGACCAACATCTTCCCTTTTCCTGCACCAACTTAGCTTTCTTACCAGTGTATTAAATCAGAAGATTCAAATACATTTAAACATTGTTTTTTGTAATTCAAAATATTTATTCTTTCAAGTTCACTTACTGTAATATGAATGCTTTGTTACACTTGTTCCCATTTGTTGTTTAGAAATGGAGAGAAAAAAGATAAGATACATGCTTTTTCTGTTTGCCTGAACATTAGTTAATTCTTCATTCATAATAAAATACTCAGGAAGCCCAGATGACTGTGACCATTTTACTTAGTGTGTTTTGGTTCTGATTCATCAGCTTATATATATTTTTTGCTGTTGAAAAACTTCTCCTTAAGCTGATGACTGTATGAAAACTAGCCAAGACTCCAGGCTCCTGATCTGGGATAAAGCAGGAGCAGATCACATAGGCACAGACAGTGTTTGGGATCAGACTAGGTATAGGTCCAGGCAGGTAACAGACACAGGTGTTGCTCAAGTGCTAGAAATAGATTGGGTCAGAAGGGGTTACAGTCACGAGGTTAGGTTAGGTTCAAGGAACACAAAGCCAGGAAGAGGCATCCAGTATGCCTAGGATTCCAAGAAGGCATTCTGGATAGCCCTAAGAGAAAAGTGGTGTAGAAAAGTCTAAAGTTCTCTGGAGAAATTTTATTTTAAGAATTAGAAGCATCAGTCGAACTTTTCTGCTTGTTCAAAGCAATCTCAGCACTCAAGCAGGAATTTTTCACCATGAATTTGAGAAAAAGTCCCAGCTTAGCATTTGGCCATCTCAAAGTGGAAGGCCCTGAATTGCAAATTATCACTTGATTCAAGAATTTAGGAACCTTGTTGAATACCATTTCTCTAGGAGCAGAAATTAGCCCAGGTTCTATATTATTTCTGCAAATAATTTATTGTAAAACATATTTAACATTTGCTGTGGACTAAATTTTGTCTACTCAATCAATATTCCTATGCTGTGACTATGACCAATGTGACTATGTTTGGAGATTGGGCTTTTAGGAGGTAGTTAGGGTTAAATGAGGTCATAAGGGTGCGGTCTTAATCTGTTAGGGTTGTTGGTCTTGGAAGAAGAGGAAGAAAGATATTTGTCTCCACATCAAGGAAAGGCTATGTGAGCATGCAATGAGAAGGCAGCTGTCTTCAAGCCAAGAAAAGAGCCCTCACCAGAAACCAGCTATGTATACTAGGACCCCAATCTTAGCATTCTAGCCTCCAGAATTGTGAGAGGATAAATTTCTGTTGTATGAGCCGCATGATCTATGGTATTTTGTTTTGGCAGCCTAAGCTGACTAAAACAACATTCCATTAATTTAGATTGGGAAGAAAAGTACTAACTCTGGCCAGTAGCTATCATGGCATATGCTAGTAGCCTACTACAGACTTATTCAAATAAATGGAGAATACACAGTATCATCAGTCTGCCACATCTCTTCCTTTTTCCTTCTTCATCACTTTTTTTTGTTTTTTTTTTTGAGTTGGAGTCTTACTCCATCGCCCAGACTGGTTTTGCAGTGGCATGCTCCCGGCCACAGCAGCCTTGACCTGCTGGGCTCTGGTGGTCCTTCCACCTCAGCCTTCCAAGTAGCTGGAACTACAGGCGCACGCTACCACATCCGGCTAATTTTTGATTTTATGTAGAGATGAGGTCTCGCCAAGTTGCCAGGCAGGTCTCGAACCCGCGGGCTCAGGCAAGTCACTTACCTCAGCCTCCCAAAGCGCTGGGATTACAGGCTGAGCCACCGAGCCCTGCTTCTACATCCCATTTTAATGGCAGAATAACTCAGCTGGTACAAATTTTTCGGTAAATACATCTTAGAATGTTTCAAACTGTTCAACTCAATACTATTTGTTTTTATGTGAAATACTGCTGAGTGTATTCTTTAAAATGTTTTAACAATTACTTTTGAAACCACATTATGGCAATATTTCAATAAGCAAACCCGCTTATATTTGCAGTTCCCTGATGAATATATTTTTCATTTAATCAAGTTAGTTTTATGGCCCATTTTCATTATGGTCTATTTTATGATCTACTTTTACATGAGATAACAGATTTGTGTTTTTGTTTCTACTGACCATTTTTTAAACCCACTGTTATATATAGAAATATAGTCTGAATCATATTTTTAATAGCTTGGTAATAACCCATTAAGTTGTTAAACTGTTCATTCAATCATTGTACTATTTTTGGATATTATATTTTATTTCCCATTTCCTTGCTGTTTTAAAAAATATTGTACTTAACAGCTTTCTATGTAATTTTCTTAGACTACTTAAGAATGGAGTCACTCTTAGACTACTTAAGAATGGAGTCACTCATTTGAGCGTAATGTAATTTGGTTTTCATGTAGATTTAAAAAGGTTGTTAAAAAACGTTTTAACTTACAATAGTAATACATGTATTCACTGTAGAAAACAAAAAAATATAAAGAAGAAAAAAATTAATCATAATCCCCATCTAGAGATAGCCATTGTCATGTTTATGGGATATTCCCTTCTAATATTTTCTCTGTCCATTTTATCTAGTTGAAATCCTACTGGGTACAATCAATATCCTGTTCTTTCTCCTTTTTTTTTTTTTTTTTTTTTTTACTTGGAGTCTCACTCATCACCCAGGCTGGAGTGCAGTGGCATGCTCACGGCCACTGCAGCCTCTACCTGCTGGGTTCAGGTGATCCTTCTACCTCATCCTTCCAAGTAGCTGGAATTACAGATGCATGCCACCAAGCCCAGCTTGTTTTTTGTGATTTATTGTAGAGACGAGTTCTCGCCAAGTTGCCCAGGCTGGCCTCGAATCCCTGGGCTCAGGCAATCCACTTGCCTCAGCCTCCCAAAGTGCTGGGATTACAGGCTGAGCCACCGCGCCCAACCCTGTTCTTTCTCTTAATTGTATATTGTAATTAGAGGTGACCTTAATTCCATTCAGCTATTGTTGCAGTAAACTCATTGCAGTGAACACCTTTGTGTGCAAGCCTATTTCTGTATTTTAGGTGATTTCTTTAGATTCCCAGTAATAGAATTTGCTGCCTCAAAGGCAGAGGTGATTTTTATTGCTGGTAATATAAATGATTGATTTCCAAAACAGTGATAACACACTGCATACTCCAACTAGCGAAGTTTGAGAAAAATTGAAAGATAGAAATGAATATGAATGAAATGTGGATTTGTAGAACTTAGAAAGTGATTAGAGAAATGGGAAACTTTAATAATGATTGCTCTTAGATAACACTGATTAGACCTCATAGGTGTATATATCTGGTGATATCCTTCATGCCTCCACAGTTTTGCATTCTAATGGAGAACCTCTTCTACCAAGCTTCTCTTGGTCCTATGCCCTTTTAATACGGTGATATTAATATGCCCTGAAAACTTTTGGTTTTTAACTGTATTCACTATATCAGCTGATGATGGAATATTCCTGGTGAGTATGCTTCTGTGAAGTAACTGGTTAACTACTAGAAAATGGAGCAAATACTCTAAGAGTAGGTAGCAAAAAATTTAAAAATAAGTTGTATTTATACTTCTGCTTGTTTGGTTTATGTTCTTCCTATTAATCCCCATAAGCTTATTTTCATTCCAGATGCTGTTGATATTATAGCCAGGGACCACCTTTGTTCTTTTGGAAAGTAAAGTGAGCTTCCTTAAGAGGTGTTAATTTACCATTTTATCCATTACTGGAAGTAGTCACACATAATATAATTGAATTTGACATCTAATTAATGATCACTTATTAGACCCTGGAGATACAAAGATGTGCAAAATGGAGGTCTGTCTTCAAAAATCTAAAGATACTACAGGTGGAAACTAAATGAAAATACTGTGTGATAAATGCAATGCATTTATATCCTGTTCTTTCTCTTAATTGTATATCGTAATTAGAAGTGACCTTAATTCCATTCAGCTATTGTTGCAGTGAACTCACTGCAGTGAACACTTTTGAGTGCAAGCCTATTTCTGCCCTTTAGGTGATTTTTTTAGATTCCTAGTAATAAAATTTGCTGTATATTTGTTGCATGTGTATTTCTCTACTGAATAGAGTGAAATTTAATAAGTACAGGAAGGAAATGCAGAAGGATAAAGTGAGAGTGTGGTCCTATCCACGCATTAGGAAAGGACCACAAGTTTTGCTGCCTTGCTAGTAGCATGAAGAGGAGACACGATCAACTGTGTGACCTGGAGAGCCCACGAGGCTAAGGACTACCCAGGGAGGAACAACTTTTCGTGATGTTGGGAGGACAGAGGATTTTATCTATGGTTCTCCAAGCACAATCTTTACAAAGAATGTAACAGTGGGGTTAAATAAAAGGTATTTCTCAATAGAAATCAATGGCATAATGCCAAAGCTTATCTCAGAAAAGCGATTCTATGGGAGCCAAAGCAAGACAGTTTAGACAAGTAGCTTTCTGCTGGCTCTGTCCAAGGGTAGACATTCCACATTCCCTGTGGAATGCTTGTCTAGATACCTTTCACAATGTTGCCTGTGAATGTTACTTCATGCAAAAGAGCGTCTTTGATGAGTAGTGAGTAGTAGTGAGTTCAAGGTTATTCAACTCTATACCACAACTTCTCTTTGTAGTCAGTTAAGTGTGGAACCATATGTGCTTTAAGTGTCAGCGCAACAGAGGATAGTGTGTACAAGGATCCACCTCTGAGCACAAGTATCCACCTCTGAGCACAAGTATCCAGGCTAAGGGAACATTTACAGGCATCTTCAGGGGGCACACCAAAAAGAGGAAGGAAGAGAAATGAAGGTCCTAACATTTTATGCCTTCAGCCAGAGTTTGCAAAACTGGCAGTCTGTGCTAAATGAATTTGGCACCACACGTGTTTTGTTTGTTCAAGTCAAGGTTTTAAAAGATATCATAGACAGGCATTATGATTGGTCTTAGTACCCATAGTGTCTCTATCATGCAAGTGTAAGATCTGTTTTCACTAGGCACTTTGTGTATTTATGATACCTGGTTGATCCCTGTAGCTATTTGTGTTTGTGATACCTGCCTGTGTGTGGTCACGGTATAATAAGGTATGTATAAGTTCAGAAGCAGCATAGAAGAGGCAGTGGTTAATCCGGGTGGGGAGGAGGGTCATAAAAGGCTTTATTGAGAGGCTGGGACTGGAAGGATGAATATATATTTTCCAGGAATAGAATTTAGACAAGGGAGACTATTCCAGGAAGAGTCAAGTACATGTGCTAAGACAGATTGTGTGGATCAGCATTATATGTTAGGGGGTTTCTGAGATGATCCGAAGTGCTGGAGCTTAATAAGCAGGTAGGCAGATGGGTTACAGCCTAAGTGGGACATAGCTGGAGAACTTAGTATGCTGTGTATGAGGAGGCTGGACTTGAGGCAATGGGGAACCCATGGAAGGATTTAAAAATGATGATTGTGGGCAACCCTCTTTCTGGTCCCCTACCGCTGCAGGAGCTTTTCTGTCTTCTTAATAAACACCTGCTTGCTCACCAAAAAACAAAACAAAACAAAAACAAAAACCAGATCATTGCCATATTAAATTTCTGTTTCAGGAAGATTGTTTTCCATATGGCCAAGAGAAATAGTTGCAAGTGGAAGGGACTGCAATATCTTTTTAAAATAAGTTATTTGTTTAAAAATCTTTATTTTTTTCTATAAATGGTTTTCCATAAAACCATTTATATATAAAAATTAATTCTTATTCTCAAAAAAGAAATACATTTATAAAGTTAAAAGGAAGATACAGAAAAGAAGAGAAAGGTGAAATGATCTTTCTCAAATTATTTTTGCTTACAAAAATGATAAGTGCTTATGGAGAGTATCACAGAAATATTCAGCCAATTGAAAAAAATTACCCATAATTACGTTATTGAGAGGTATCCATAACATATTATTCTAGTTACTATTGATGTCTTTATTTTTATTTTTTTCCTCTTTTAATTTTTATTTTAAAATTGTGGGGTACAATTTAGGGTTAGGTATACAAATATTTACTGTGCAGGTACCCTTGTTGATGAGGTGTTTCCCCCCTTCCCCAGGCAGATATCGACTACCACGATTGAGGTCTTTAAATACAAATAGCTTAAAACAATAATTTATTATTTCATTGTACTGTATAGGTCAGGAATTGAGGAAGGGCTCAGCTGATACCAACCAGTGTGGAAGGTAGAGGGATTCCTGATTATGGCTTTCCATGTAGACTCCACTGAAATAATGTGGGAAGCATTGGGGTATGAATTGTTTCATATCCTTTATTTGTATCTATTGAGAGCCTGTGGCTTTTTTTCTGTTTAAAATTATTAATATACATTGTTTGATTGAAACATCAGTATGTATCCCATAAATATGTGATTTTTCAATTAAAAATTAAAAAAACAAAAATTGTTTTTTGAACAATCTCACTCTTTTGCCCAGGCTGGAGTGCAGTGGCATGATCACAGCTCACTGCAGCCTCAACCTCCTGGGCCCAGGTGATCCTTCTGCCTTGGCCTCCTGAGTAGGTAGGCCTACAGGTGTGCCCATCATGCTTGGCTAGTTTTTAAAAATTTTTTTGCAGAAATGAGTTCTTGCTGTGTTGGGCTCAAGCAATTCTCTTGCTTTGGCCTACCAAAAGGTTGGGATTACACATGTGAGCCACTGAGCCCATCCTAGAAAACAAAATTCGTAATGTTATTTTTGATTGCCAAATCATAATTGTATACATTTATAGATATGATGTGATGTTTTGATATATGTATAAATTATGTGATTACATAAAACGAATTAATGTATTTGTCACCTAAGTTATAATTTTTTGCAGTGAGACATTTGAAATTTACTCTTAGTTATTTTGAAATATACAATACATTATTGTTGACTCTGGTCATCCTGCTGTGCAATAGATCTCAGAACCTATTCTTCCTATCTGGAACTTTGTTCCCTTTGATCAACAACTCTCCATTTCATCCTCTACCCCTAGCCTCTAGTAACCATCAAGCCATCATTCTTCTTTCTCCTTCTGTGAGTTCAACCTTTTTAACATTCCATATAAAAGTGAGATCATTCGGTACTGGCATATTTTTTTTCCCTTAACTTTTATATATTTAGATTTCTAACATGCATATGTTGTGTAGAGGTGAAGGAAGTCTGTACTTGTCACCCAAATAGTGAATATTGTAGCCAATAGGTAAAATTTCAGCCTTCATCCTCCTTTACCCTTCCACCTTCTGTAGTCTGTAATGTCTGTTATTCCACTCTGTATGTTCATGTACACCCATTGTTTAGCTCCCACTTACAGGTGAAAACATGCAGTATTTGGCTTTCTATTTCTGAATTATTTCACTTAGAATAATGACCTCCAATGCCATCCATGTTTCTACAAAAGATATGATTTCATTCTTTTTTTTTTTTGAGTGGGAGTCCCACTCTGTCACCCAGGCTGGAGTGCAGTGGCACACTCACGACCACTGCAGCCTCGACCTGCTGGACTCAGGTGATCCTTCCACCTCAGCCTTCCAAGTTGCTGGAGCCATAGGCATGCGCCACCATGCCTGGCTGATCATTTTGATTTATTGTAGGGACGAGGTCTGGCCATATTGCTCAGGCTGGTCTCAAACTACTGAACTCAGATAATCATCTCGCCTCCACTTTCAAAAGTTCTGGGATTACAGGTGTGAGCCACTGCACACGGCTCATTCTTTTTTTAATGGTTGAGTAGTGTTCCATGGTGTGTGTGTGTGTGTGTGTGTGTGTGTGTGTAATTTATACACACACACACATATAAAATCACATTTTCTTTATATGATTCTCTGTTGATGGGCTCTTAGTTGAATTCCATATTTTTGCTATTGAGAATAGTGCTGCAATAAACATATGAATGTAGGTGTCATACCCAGCAGTGAAATTATTGGATCAAATGACAGTTCTATTTTCAGTTCTTGAGAAATCTCCATATTGTTTTCCATAGAGGTTGTACTAATTTACATTCCCCCAACAGTGTATTAGCATCCACTTTTCTCTGCATCATTGTCAACATTTTTTTTTTAATTTGGTGCTGCCATATCTTAAGGGAAATAATTAGGGCCTGAATTAAGGCAGTGATGGTGAGTTTGTATTGAAGAAGGCAGATATGAAAGATATTTAGGAGGAAGAATTGATATAACTTAGTGATTAAGTAGCTGTGGTAGGTGACTTAGAGGGAGAAATAATAATAAATGGATAAAGTTGTCTTTGCCAGTGATACCCAATCTTGGCTTATTTTAAGAATTATCTGGGGAAGCTTTTGAAACATACCATATGCCAGGGCCTCAATTAAGAACAATAGAATCAGTCTTTGAAAGAGATGCCAGGGCAGCCATCTGATTATTCTAGTGGCCATGCAAAGTTGAGAGGACTGGTTTGGGGTGAGTGTAGGGAAGAGATCTGGAAGAATGGTCAGATCATTCAAGTGGTAGGTAGTAAAGGAGGAAAGGAGGGAGAAGTGAAGCTTTAAGTTGCTTCTGTCACTTCTGGGGATTAAAGGCTTGGAAGAGGTGCTGTGAGAAATGAAAGCAGTCAGAGAAAAATTGTGGTATTTATGGTTGCTATTGTGGACTCAGCCAAGATTAGAATACATTGATTAATAGTGACAGCTTTACCTTGTCCTTAAACTTTCTCCATGGGGCCTCTGGAGGCCATGAATGGGAGCAGAAAAGGCAATTTGGAGTTTAATCGGGATTGGGGTCTCAAAGGAAAGATTGGCAGAAAGGAACATGGGAGGTAGCAGGCTGGTGTGAGGGGAGCTCAGAGAGCTGACCAGGGTATTTAGGCTGTGCATTGTGAGAACTGGGCTTGAGTAGGGCTGGTGAACAGGGAAGAAAGGAAGAGGCAGGAAGCTGGGTAATTTGATGTCCAAGGGCAGATATATAGTGTGTGTGAGTGCAAACAGCTGTGTGGATATCCAGTTCTAGCTAGAAAGTAGAATTTTGAAGTGTCACAGGCAATTCTGAATGTTGAGGGGCTAAGTGGTGTAGTCAGTTGAGAAAATAACTTGACAGGTCAGACTGTTGGGTTTGATGAAATTGCCCTTGTTAATGACTTGCTTGATGGCTGAGTTGTTTGCAGGAGGAAATGGAGGTTAGGGAGGATTTACTAGATAACCTTTAAGTTCCCTTCCAGTCTCACGATTTAACAGAATGTCATTTTTTTGAGTCACTATTCCTCCCTTTCTTTTGGAATTAGAAGGATAGAGCAATTTGGAAAATACCATGTAACAATCCATTTTTATTGATCCTCTTGTAATTGTAAATGTTTGACAGATTATGGCCTCTTTAAATGCCTTTGGAATCCAATAATGCAGGTTTCATAGAGTTCACACGGGGCTTTGCTCTGTATCTCTTATTTGTCTCCACCAAACAACTGACTTCTGAAGCCTATAATGGGCAATTAGAAGAGGAAGGAGAGAGTTACTTAAGTTCTTTTTAAGGTAACATTAATTGGATTCATCTTTTACCACATGGTGAAGGTCATGATTATTACATTTACCATTTTGGGTATGGTGTTTATCCCCTTTATTGTGGATTGGTTGGTCTCAGGCATTTTCAGATTTAGTTTTGTGGTAGGATGTTTTGTCTGCTGTTTGCATATGTATTTGGAACTGGGATGAAGTCTAGTTTCAAAAACTAGGACCCCAAACAATGGAAAGAGTTGTGCAAACATTTTTTGTCTTCGTTGTTAGAATGTCTTCTTGTTCTATGAGGAAATAAACTTGATTCTCATCTTAGAATATTTTTAAAAAGTGATTCTTGAATTTTTCTTTTTGTTGTTCTTGTAGCAAATATAGATATCAACGACTTTGATTTTGACTTTGCTTATGGGGGGTGTTTTCTAAATCACATAAAGCTTAATATTAACACAAGAAAATTTGGAAATTGAAATAAGAAGAGTGAAATTCTAGACCTGTCATAAAACCACAGACTGTACTGATTTGCCCTGTACAGTCTCAAGAATTCCCCTTCCTGATGGTTGGGTTTTTTTTTTCCCTTCTTTTCTTCTCTTTCCTTGCCTTCCTTTCCTCTTTTCTCTTTTGGCAAGTGTCTCCAAATAGAACAGTTTCTCATTTTTCTACCAGCTACCTCAAAGGGTCAAGTATGAATGAATAATTGCTTTAAGCTATTTAGTTCCCCAAATTCAGCCCCATCTAATACTCTACCCATCTCTTCATCCTCCTACCACAGCCCAGGCATTGTTCTCTTTCAGAGACAAGCTTGAACTGGAACTAAAAGATGTGATTACCAGTGCCTTGTTCTAATCCTAGCTTTACTGTCAATTGAAGTCAATCCAGATTGTTCTAGGAATTTCACTTCTGCCTTTGTGGATTGAGTGTGTGTGTGTGTGTGTGTGTGTGTGTGTGTGTGTGTGTATTATTGTTTGTTAAAGTGTTGGTGTTCACTTTTTACTGTGCATCAGAATCACCAGAGAAGTATGTACTTAAAATGAAGAGTCTTGGACCTGTTCACAGAGTTTGTGATTCAGACAATCTGGGAAGGATACAGAATTTTGCATTTTAAGCAAACTACTGGCAGGCCATAGTTTCTTTGAGAGCTTCCATTTTTACAGTTTTCCATCTCATAGTAACAGCATTTTTCAAAGTTGGATCTATTTTAAATAGCTGTTGCATACAACTGTAGACTTAATTTCATTGTAGTGTACTCTCAAAGTACCTTATATCTGAAAATTAATAGAGCAAGTAAGATGTTGGTTTTTCCATCATCTGGGCTTGTCAGAACCAGCCAGTGAGGTACTGTATTGTGTGTTTTAGTTGCCATCCTTTAATGATAGAAGGAGTCAACTGTAGTGTTCTCAGTGAAGAGTTGAAAAGAGTTGTAAAAGATCTTTGAGATAGGAATTATGAGAAAGAAGAAAGAAAGAAACAAATGATCTGATCTCTATCTTCATCAACCTGATAAACCGTGAGGTGTTTGAAGGATGAGATTTAGTTTGGGTACAGAAGAGTAGCTGATCACCGTGATAATTCAGTCAAGATGGTTCGAACTACATTTAAGAGAATTTCTGGCAAGCTGCCTGCCCAGAGTCTTTATGGGTGGCCTTGAAAAGTAGTGAGCTTCCCATTATTAGAAGTGTTCCAGCAGATACTGTAGAACACAGATTCTGCACAGATTAAAGCATTGGATAAGAAGTGGAACTAGATGACCTCAGAAGTTTCTTTCTAATCATGAGATGCTGTAAAGTTTAGAATAGCACATTTGAAATAGTCTTAAGACACTATACAAGAATCCAAGGCTGAAATAAGACTATTTAAACTGTAGTTGGTCAATTGATTATTAAAACCAAACACAGACACACCCAACACACACGCTTATACACACAATAGATAAATGCCAGGATGGTTTTGTATTGCCTTTGAAGTTTATTGTTTGCAGGTGTAGAAGCCCTTAAGTTTTAGTTTGTAATGTTTCTAAAAGTGAAGTGCTTTCTTGAATTGTCTTTGATGATTTGATGTTTATACATTATGTCTGCTGTGAATTTTGAAAGCTCTGCAAATCACTCCTTTAAAAATCAGAGGAATGTTGGATAGAAAAATTTTTTCTCCTGATACTTGATATTCTTATTCTTTGGCTAGGGATCTGCCTTTGGAGACCTGTTTTTGGAAGGAGAGGGAAAGTCATGACATCTTGCCTAAGCTCAAGTAGGCAATGTGCGATTTTCCTATCATTAGCTAATAATATGTATTTAAAGTCACATGGAAATGTGTTGCCTACGGTCTGAATTTTTATTACTGAATAAATTGGAGGTTATAATCTGTGGTTTCCAGTTCAAGAATATTGTACCAAAAAACAAAAAAATATCTGATGGGGGTTTGATGTCATTAAGAAAAGTGGCAACAGCCAGGCATTATCAGCTTTGTCCCTTTTCTTGGTTGTACTGGTTCTTTTTCCTTATCCTAAGGACCATAATAAATGTTGACTTTTCCCCTCTAATTGCCAATGATTGTAAATTTTAATGTACTTTTAAGATAGGTGGTTTTAACCCCTACCTTATTTTCCTTGTCCTCTTGCTTCTACTGCTCTGGTTTTTAAGAATTAAAATTGAGGCCAGATGTGTGTCAACATCAAGAAATCCTGACTGGCTCTCTTGTTCTCTCCTTTCTCAGATATTCATGCAAGAAGGAAACTGGGACACCCGGGACAGCCACTGTTAACATTCTCCTATAATTTCTGCCTGTTATCCCTGCAGGTTCTTTATGAGATCTGCATGTGTTTGTGTTCTTTGCTTTAAACTTTTAACATTTAAAGTCAGTGCTTTTTTGACATAAAAATAAGAACAGACACTGGGGACTCCTAAAGGGAAGAAGGAGGGAGAAGGTAGTGCTTTTCTATATTGTTGTAAGTCTCTGAAAACATACAAATACATAGATATGCTGCATATTTGTTTTCAGTTTTGAATATTTTTAAATGGGGTTTTCTTGCACAAAGTTTGACCCATAATTATAAGGCCAACTGATCTATCTATATATCTACATGTATATATATATTTCCTAATTATAAAATGACAAATGAAAATTTATAAAATATAACAATAAAATAAATGAAAATTTGTAAAATATAAAAATTATAAAACATATAGTAACTTAGCATTCATAATAAAACCCCTCAATGTTTTTAAGTACCAACTCCCTTTTTCCTCTGTATCTGTATGTATAATTTGTTCAATCATTAATTAGCAACTATAGGTAAAAATTCTCATAAACTAGAAATGCTAGCTGTTAACAGTTTTGGCATATGTCTTTTCATATACTCAAACATATGTTTATGTTTGGTATTATTTTCTTTTAATTTTTAAGTACCTTTTTTTTTTTTTACTATAAAAGTGATTCATGTATAATTCAGAACCCCTGGAAAATATAAAAAGCAAATAAAAATATACTGAAACATTTCCCTCAATAAACATAAGGCAAACATTTTTACCAGTTCTTCCGAATATGTACACTTATATCTGTACAGCCACACTTAAAAAAATAAAATGACACAAGTATATATTGCTTTGTGTGTTTGTTTTTTTACACTTAGGAAGGTATAAAACATTTTTGTGTCAATAAATGCTTTAAAACATTTGTTTTAGTGTGGATTTAAAAAAAATTTTACTGTTTCCTGAATCTGTGGATTTGTGTCTACCACACATTCTGGGACATTTTAAACTATTATTTCGTTGACTAGTGCTTTATTCTTATTGGTTCTGGATCTCCATGTCTGGAACTTTTCCATGATGATTTCTGCCTCTGAGCCTCACTTTCAGATTTCTTCTCTGTGCTTTTGTCTTTGTGTAATTTCTTTGTAGCAATAGTCCAGTTTACTAATTTTCCCTTCAGTTGCACTTAATCAGCTATTTTGCTTACCTACTGAGTTTCTAATTTGAAATACTATCCTTTTTTTTTATTTCTAGGAACTCTGTTTAAACCTTTTGCACATTTTTAATATGTTATGCTTTTAATATGTCTTTTTTTATTTTATAGTCTGTATTTGACAATTCCAGTAGCTATAGGCTTTGTAGATCTATTTGTTGTTTTGACGATTCTTATATATAGGCTTGTTTCTGCATGCGTTTTGTGAGCTCACCTACCCTTTCCTCCCAATGTAAGCTTATGTTTTAGGAACTTCTCTGGAAATTCTTTGAGAGCTTAATGTGAATCAGTTCAGAAATAACTTTCATTTTCTTTTGCTTGATGCCTTAAATGCACTATTAACTCATGTACACAGTTTCAATATCCAGCTTGCATATTTCAGGAGGTCATACTAATAGTATAAATTCAGATCTCAAACTTATTAAGGGCAAGTGTCTGGGTATAAGTTGTCAGGGAGACACTTTCCTACTTAGGTCCAAGTGAGAGGCAGTCAGATTTCCTTACCCTCTCCCTGTGTGACATGGATTAGTGTTTTTCCCCTAGTTCACCTGTTGAGGGTGACCCAGGGGTCTTTGATCTGACTTCCACTTACTCTTGATTTCTGCCTTTAAAAGTCAAAACTCTTGAAGTCAGTGGGATTGGGATATAATAGCTGTCAAATTCAGTGTTGACTTTTTTTTTTTTCCTCTGAGTTGATTTCTTGACATTATTTTTTTTCCTAGGAGATTCATTACTTTAACAACTTGGGTAAGCATTTACAAAGGTAGGGCTGTGCTTATATGTATTTGTGTATGCATACACACTCAGCAGTTTTAGATGCTTTTGTGTGAAGAGTTTTCAGTGTATTTTTTCCAGTGTTCCTGGAAAAGAAGTCTACAGTGTGACTTTTTAAATAGCAGGGCATATTTTATCCTTCAAATATATACTTATTTACTTAAATAATCTCTCTCCTTGGAACCATAAGGTTACTTTCAATTTCACTGTTACAAACAGTTTTGCAATGAATGTCCTCATATTAGCATAGATTGCTGATTATTTTCCGACAATAAATATTTTGAAGTAGAATTGCTAGGTCAAAGGGTATGTTTGTCTGGTTTTTGATACATATTGCCAGAGTCATCCTGAAGGGACAGGGTGATTGTTCTGTATTGAAACTCCTAATCACAGTGCTTCAAAGTACAACAACGTTATTAACACTATTACATATTTAAAAAAAAACAGTGTGTTGAGGGAAATAGCATTTTATTTTTTAAAATTAGATTTTTTAATCATTTAAGAAGTTAAGCACAATTTTTCTTATACTCATTGACCATTTATATTTCTCTGATAAATTTCCTGTTCATGTTTATCAATAATTTTTCTATTAGGTTGCTCATTTTAAAGTTTTTTTTGTTTGTTTGAACTGTATATTTAATACATATACTTCTTTTTAAAACTTTAAAAATATTAACAGTTTGTCCTGTGATACAAAGCATTTTTCCAGTTATGTCTTTTTTTTGAAATATAAGGAGGCTTTGAATGTTTAGGTAGTTACCCTTGTCAACCTCTTCTTTTATTATTTTTCTTTGGTCTTTTGCTAAAATAGCCTCCTCTCACTCTTGGATTATATAAATGTTCTACTATTTTTTTCTTTGTTTTCCATATTTAATTCTTTTTTTTTTTTTTTTTTTTGAGTTGGGGTCTCATTCTGTCACCCAGACTGGAGTGCAGTGGCCACTCCTGGCCACCGCAGCCTTGACCTGCTGGGCTCCGGCGATTCTTCCACCTCAGCCTTCCAAGTAGCTGGAATTACAGGCATGTGCTACCACGCCCGGCTGATTTTTTGATTTATTGTAGAGATGAGGTCTTGCCAAGTTGCCCAGGCGGGTCTCGAACCTACAGGCTCACCATATTTAATTCTAACATAGAACATTTGCTTATGTGCTGTGAAGGTTTATCTCACAACTTATACCAACGTGAATTTATTTGAATTTGGCTTACCTGTGTATCTATTTGGAAGTATGATTTAGATAAAGCTAAATTATTTGGGAATTTTTTTTTTTTAATGTTGAGGCTATAACTTTTGAAAATAGGATTGTCGTGGCATAGAATTAGTAATGTAGATGTTTATACAGGCAACGATGAACTCCAAATTTACAATGAAAAAGGCTGGTGAGAGTGTTAAGGAAGAAGGTATGAGTTAAGAGATGTGCTAAGACAGATGGTTAGCCGTAATGTTTAACCATGAGAGGTTCATCTTCCCACTAATTTCTGTGCATTTCCTTTTCTTTGTAATAGCCATTGGGAAGGAAGGAATGCATGGGACTGACTAGGAAAGTTTGTGCATTGTCAAGGTTGGCAGTGACTTGAGAAATTTGGGAAGACTATATTACCAGCACTTTGTGTCTTGTGTGGCATATGGCCTTTTGCCTACATGGATGAATGAAGGAAATTCACTGTTCAGGAAATAGTTAAGTTGCATTTAAATACCTGTGGTTTTGTGTAAACCAGTTCTTTAGTTCATTTTTTTCATTTTTAGCAGTCCTATGTCTTCATTCGTTCCTCCCTTTGTTTTTAACGAGCTTTTATTGAGCGCTGTCTACATGTCAGGTACACTGAACATTAGGATAAAGAGTTAATTATATTGCTGGATTTATGTTCTGGAAGCTCAAAGTCTGGAAGTTGCCTCATAAATGAACAGAGTCCAGTGTGAGGAATGTTAAGACCTTTAGGCAAGGTGCAGAGATGATGACACATCAGCTCACTGCTGATGGGGTGTGCGTGTGACAGTAACTCAGTAACTTCTGAGACTTCAGTTGGAGATCAGAAAGGTGAAAAATAACAAGGAGTTCACTCTGTGACTAGGCAGTGGAAAAGAAAGCAAAATATGAGAGGTGTGAAGTAGCATCATGTGTTCCAGGAACTCCAAGTAGTTTTGTTGGTAAATAATGGAAGACTTGCTAGTAAATGAGGCAGAGGCTGGCTCAGGGGAAGTCTTGTGGAGTGCGTGAAGGAATCTGAAGTTTGCCTCCTCCTTCCCAATTCTTAACAATTGGGAGGATTTCTAAGTTTTTTTGTTAGATCATTATGGGAGGTTATTGGAGAGGGACAGAAATGTGAAATGAGATTAGAGACAGAGATCCTTGCAATTGTCCAGAAGAGGTGACCTGAACTAAGCAAGTGACAACAGTGGCTAGAGGAAGAGAATGGATTTGAATCTATTGAAAAGTGTAATCAGTAGGATTTAGTGACCCACTCAGTGTAGAAAAATAATAATTTGGATTTGGGGTATCTTTAAATTTGAGGTCCTTAAGTAATATACAGGTCAGTTGGAATGTTGGAGTATGTTCTGGAATGGGAATGAATATTTAAGAATCACCAGCCTGTAAGTGTCTGTGGAGTTCGTTGTTAGGGATGAGTTGGCCTAGAAAAAGGGAGCAGGAGTAGAGTAGAGAAGGACTAAGTAAAGAGCTGGGTATAAGCCATTATTTTCTAATCATCAGAGTAAGAGAGTCCCACAAAGATACTTGAGAAAGGGAAAGAAAAGAAAGAAAGTTGGATAAGAATCAAGGAAGTACCCCATATCTTAAAAAAAAAAAAAAGACTCCAGGGAGCATCTGTCACGAGTAGGGCAAGTTTTAAAAGAGAGTGATTAACAATGCAAAATGTCATCAAAAGTAAGATAAGGACAGAGAAATGTTCTTACTTAGAGGACAGTGATCTTTTCTCAAAGATTTTAGTTGGTGGTACTGGAAGCCATCTTGCATCATCATGTAAGGATGCGAAAGCAGTAAGCACAGTTTCTCCAATGTTCTTGGTATTGAAAGGAGAGCATGGGGGAGAAGGAAGGGAGAGGAGGAGGAGAAGGAAGAAGTTGTGGTCAAGGAAGTATTTTTTTTTTCTTTTTAATAGGAATTTCAACATGTTGATATTCTGGGAACTGAGGAGAGAACAAAGCTGAAGCTGCAGGAAAGAGAATAATTGGATGAAGTAGACTGTAGTTCCAGAAGTAGAATGAATGGGAGAAATGTCTTGCAAAGTCAGTGTTGGCTAAAATTGGTGACTGTGACTATCATTGAAAGATCCAGGTTTTCAAGACAAGCATCTCACAAATGTTTATGGGCACAAAGAACTATGGTAGCTGGCTACTGGGTGGATGATGGAAACTTGATAATCTTCTCATGGAACAATTAGTTTTTCCTAAGTCCGAACTGTTGGGATAAACTTAATTGAAATAGCGAATGTGACTTTAACACTACTAACTGTATGTGAATATTATATGTCAGTTGGAATAATGAACAAAGACGTATGTAAATACATTCAGTTATTTTGGGGTTATTAACTAACTTCTTGTTTCCATTACATTTTTGTCTCTGTGAGCCACATAAATCTGAGACACAGTCAAAAGCTTTGGGGTATAATTTCTAATTCCTAAGTGGCTGAAGCATCTCCCCTTAACACTCACAAGGAACAGTTTAGTTTTCATGCTCCAGCTCTGTGGGATGGTGTTCTTGGGAAGGTGGAATCCCCTGACCTGGCCACATTGCATTTTACTTGGGTGACTCTGCCCTTTCTGTGATTGCAACCACCACTTTTTAGTCTCAAAAATCCCAAATAGTAGTTCATCTTACTCATCTTCCCTCCACCAAAGAGAAGGAGATTTTTTTTCCAAGTAGAAAGCTCTTTATGGCATCCTCAGAGATACTGTGTGTCTGTAACTCATCTAGCACCAAAGATAGACCTTTCTCTTTGTTTTTTGGTTCATTCTATTAAACAGATTACATTAGGTGTCCCCAGAGGATGAGTTCTAGGATGATTTCTGTGCCACCCTGCTGGTCTCACTCTTACCAGCCTTTACATGACATATGAGTGTGTATCTGCTGACTCTCTCTTACCTTGGGGTGTTCTGGCTTGCTTACTAAACTCCAGGGGTTGAAACAGCCACAGTCCTTCTTTCTCTGTTTGAAACTGAATTTCTGTGGTTTACATACTTTACTGTTGGTTACACAAGACCAAGGGATTTTCATTCTAAATTTGCTCCTGATGACCTGCCTGGATTCCTGGAGTTTCTTATCTGGGTATGCAAATTAGGTTTCCTGCAATGAATACTTCAGATTTTAAAGAAAATTCCTATCTCTGTTTATGATTTTAGGTTTCTTGGTTTATCCTAATTTTTGATTAAGAATAAGAGAATACCTACCTATCCAGTTCTCAAAAAGTGATGGATATTGCAGTATGTTTATCCTCACTATCCCTCATTGTTAGTTTACATTATGTGACCTGTTCCCCATTTAAAAAAATATTTATTTTTAAGTCAGGGTCTCATCATTGCCCAGGCTGGAGTTCAGTGGCACCATCACGGCTTAGTGCAGTTTTGACTACTGGACTCAGGCGATCCTTCCTCCTCAATTCTCCTGAGTAACTGGAACTACAGGTGCGTGCTACCATGCCCAGCCAATTTTTTACTTTTACTTTTATTTTTTTTAGAGACAGAGTCTTGCTATATTGCCCAGGCTGCCCATTTTTAAAGATAATTTCTTTCAGAAATACATTCCTATAGTGAGCCATACTTTTGGTTTTGTGTGATTAACTTTGGCATCCCATGACTATTGTCTGGTAAAAATTAATGCTTATTTCACCTCAAGTTATCTAGAATGCATGTACATAGTACTGTGATTTACTGTTGAGTGCGCAGATTGAGGTGACTCAGAAGTAAGTTTGAAAATTGATTTCCAAGAAAAATTTACAAGGAATGTATAATAGATGAATAATCATTACAACTCTTTGTTTTTTTTTAAAATAAAATAAATGGTTTTATAATGGCAGTTTGCATTTTATCAATGACCACATTAAAATTGCCTCTGGAATTGAATGCTCCTGTAGTAGTTGCTATTGTTAATCAACCGAAATGTGTGTTATATGAAGTAAAAGAGAAAGGAAGTCCCAAGACAAAACTTTTATTTTATTTTTTATTTTTTTTGAAAGCAGGATTTATTAAGAGGATAGAAAAACTCCCACAGTGGGAGGGGACCCGAAGGGGTTGCCCGAAAAAACTTTTAAGAATGTATTATTCCCATGTAAAATTTTTAATCTCCAAACAAGTTTAGCATATATTAAAAGTTAACTCTTATTCTGCACTTGATGGCACATCGATGTGAATTTTTTTGGTGGAAGTTTCTATCCAAGGTATTTATTAGTCATATGGAAGTTTCTATCCAGGGTACTTATTAGTCAGCGTTTCATACATTGAGAAGCTGTTTATATTATTTTTTGTATGTATATATTATTTTTAAAGCAGAATTCTAATTTAGCTCTTTATTTATCTGCTAAATCAGGAACTTTATGTGACTTTCTTTGGAGTGGTAGGAAGTCAGTGGTTAGTTTTAGGTGTAAAAGAGAACTTCAAGCATAATCGGCTTTTAACTTCTTGTTTCTGCATCATTTCAGTAAATGTATGCTGTTTTCCCTGCATGAGAACATTAGCACAGAATGACAGTGGAAGAGTTCAGAAAGGAAATATTCTAAAAGGAAATAAGAGGCTAGCATGATGTTGGAATTTCCCTAGGCCAGTCAAATCATGTTCAGGTCTATAATTCATATAATTTTTGTGTATGATGTCATGTTTCCTTTTACTTCAGAACCATTTTAGTCCAGTCCCTTTATGTCCCCACTGTAGTGTCCTATCTGTCATATATGTAATACTCTTTCGAGATTCTATGTAGCTTCAAATGTCAAGTCCTGGACAAGAATCTCATTACTTCATTACATGGCTTTTTATATAAGTCTTGCTCTTTGATAGGTCAATCCCTCTCCTGTTGTTCTCTTAATTTGTCTTGGCTATTTTGGTCCTTAGCATTTACATTTGAAATTTAGAGTCAGGTTTGTCTGTAGTGTCTCTTGAATTTCGAGTGTGGATAATCATTCTGATTGCAAATGAGGACAGTTTTGACTCTTCCACTTCTTATATGTTATTTATTTTTTATTTTTATTTTTATTTTTTTTGAGTTGGAATCTCACTCTGTAGCCCAGACTGGAGTGCAGTGGCCGCTCCTGGCCACCGCAGCCTCGACCTGCTGGACTCCGGCGATCCCTCCGCCTCAGCCTTCCGAGTAGCCGGAATTACAGGCACGCGCCACCACGCCCGACTAATTTTTTGATTTTATTGTAGAGATGAGGTCTCGCCTGCCGAGGCGGGTCTCGAACCCACGGGCTCAGGCAATCCACTCACCTCAGCCTCCCAAAGGCGCGGGATTACAGACTGAGCCACTGAGCCCGGCTCTTATATGTTATTTATTGTTATCTTATCTTATTGAATTAGCTAAACTGTCGAGAACTATGTTGAATAGTAGGAGTAATAATGGGATTTTTGCTATCCTGACATTAAAGAAAATGCTTCTATCTAGACTGTTTCTTTTAAAGTTTGATTATTTGGAACAGCTCAGCATTTTCATGTATTTGATTTTAACATATTAAAGAATTCAAAACACACAGTTAATTATGAGCTTACTGTAACCGTCTTAATGTTTACATTGTTCTAGATGCATTTAATTGGATTTAATTCTGACTAGAGTGACAGAACTCTCTGGAGGCTAAATTTTGTAGGTGAGAATAATATACTTCCATTTTAATTGAAAAGTAACAAAGCTTCCTTCTACTGCACAATTTTTGTGGATAATATCCTAGCGCTGTCCAACAGAAATTTTTGCAAAAATGGAAATATTCTATTTCTGTGCACGTAGGCAAGTAACTATCATATTGAACAGTGCAAGCCTAGACTTTGGAATTATAACCATGCCCCATTTACTGACTATGCAGCTCTAGCCTGGTTTCAGAAGGCTTAGTCTTTTGGGCAAGCACAAATCCACACTCAGGCATACAGCTAGAGGAGTGGTGCAGTGTTTGCTGGACTGCAGCCCTGGCTCTCTACTTAGCCAGGTACCCTAGTGCAGTGGGCAACCAGCACCACTGACAAGGATGATTTCTCGTGACTACCTCCAGGGGCTCCCCACCCTGACTGCCGAAACAGGAGAAAACCCTGGCCCCATTTGTCGAGAAGTCACCTAATCAAAGTAGGACCCTTTGTTTTCCAAGTCACAAGTCAATACTAAGAGACCTGGCTAGTGAAATTCTTCACATTAGAATTCTTTCTGTACCCAGATCTTTCAGAACTGGACTTCTGTTCTCCCATATTCAAGAGGCCCACGAATCAACCAGTGGATTGTTTATTGTTCTTACTGATTTATGAAAAAATTTATTTGTGCAGAACTTCTGAAGGTGATGGGAGAGAGGAGGAATAGTGGTGCTATGGACTGAATATTCATGTCTTCTCCCAAATTCATATGTTGAAATTCTAATCTCCAAGGTGATGCTATTAAGAATTGGAGGATTTGAGAGGTGACTAGGTCATGAGGGCAGAGCCCTCATGAATGGGATTAGAACCCTTATAAAAGAGACCTTAGAGAGCTCTCTAGCCCCCTCTTTTCATCTGTGTGGCTACAACAAGAAGATTGTAGATTGCAACCTGGAAGAGGGCCCTCATCAGAACCCAGCCTTGCTGACATCTCATCTTGGACGTCCTGCCTCCAGAACTGTGAGAAATAAATGTTTGTTGTTAAGCCACCCAGTCTATGGTAATTTGTCACAGCAGCCTGAACTGACTACTGGTTGTTTTAGAAAGTAGTGGTGCACAGTACAAGGGTGCTCCTGCTGCTCTTTTCATTCTCATATTCTAGAAAATGAGGTATAATGGGGGGGAGAGCTGAACCTTTTAAACTTATTTCTAGCTGTTATTTTTTAGCAAGCAAAACATACATTGAACACTGATTGCTTTTAATTCAGCTCCGTCTGCACTGTACTTAATAGATGTTACTCCCACATTCTTATAAATGACTGGCTGTTATTCTTGGTTTCAGAGCCATTTTGAGTTTTTATCTTCATGTGTATTTTAACTGGAAATTGGGTGGGGACATATTGGGAAATTTGGGCTGATGTCATCTTTATTCAGAACTCAGTTTATGTTCATTAGCAGGATTTATTCATCCTGCCACAGCTTTTGATCTTAATGAAGTGTCTTTTGGTTGAGCTGATGGATCTCAAAGGTTTTAGACTTTAATGTTTCTTAAGAGGATTGATACAGCTACCTGAAGAAAAATGTAGCATATAGGAATTATCTTCGACAGATCAAATTCTGTTTCCAAATGATATAAAACCCACCTGTGTCCACATTCCTCTGTCTTCTTTTAAATTTACAATCTAATAACTTTAAAAAAGTATGAATGAGATATTGCCTTTCCAGTAGAACTATGTTATGATCTTTTGCTCATGAACAGGAAATGAATTTAAGAAGCCTCAGACCTGTTGGCCAGTCCTTTTCTTAAGGCTTGCTATTGACTTTGTCAAAACTAAAGCTATTGCTTTTGGCATCACCCTCCATGATTCAAATGGACAGCACTAAATAGCTTCATTCCAGAGGTCAGTTCATATAATGATGTGGTGGGTACATTTTGCAGCTCTCTTATTCTTGTGGACACATGCTGGGATGAAGTCCTGCTCAAAAATAACATGTTCTTAGGAGCTTCATTAAATGAGTATGAGGGTTTTTTTTTTTTAATATCCAAGGTGTATAAATGTATAAACACCTTTCCTCAGATCTTTTCTTCACTGGTCCATGGAGTTTCAGTTAAAGTCATTATTGAATAATTCAGAAGTTCTCTCCTAAAAGAAAATTTCTGGCAGTCCTTGTAATTGACCAGATGGAATGCCTCAATTTGGATTAAAGTCCAATTTATTTTAGTTTTTTTCTGAAGGAAAATTTCAAATTTGGCTTTTATGCTGGGTTTTATTATTATTATTATTATTTGAGTCTCACTCTGTCATCCAGGCTTGAATGCAGTGACATGATCATGGCTTACCACAGCCTTGAACTCCTGGGCCCATGTAGTCCTCCTTCCTCAGCCTCCCTGAGAGGTGGGATCACAGGTCCACACCATTATTCCCTGCGAATTATTGGATTTTTTGTAGAGACAAGGCCTTGCTATATTGTTCAGGCTGGTCTTGAACTCCTAACCTCAGGTGATCTTTCCACCTCGGCCTCCAAAAGTGCTAGAATTACAGGTATGAGCCACCACACCTGGCCTATGCTGGGTATTAAAAACACATGAAAACTATTTTTAGTAAACAACACTGAACACTTCAGACCCTTATCAGAGACTTCAGTCTTGACTTATTTACCTTCCAGTTCTATGAAAGGCCATTTGAGACTGCAGACAGATTACATGGTCAGCACAGTGAACAGTTCTTAATGTGTAGCCCCAGGAGTAGCAGTACCAGCATCACTTGGAGACTTGTTAGTAATGCAAATTCTTGGGCCCACTCCAGACCTAGTGAATCTGAAACACAAATGGGGTGAGGCCCTCTAGTCAATTCTAGATACCACATGCTACAATTTGAGAATCACCATTCTGTTGCAGTAGTTAACACACCTGGCCTCCAACCTAGACCCACTTTGGGCACTTGTTAAAAAGAGATTCTTGGTTCCTACCTCCAGTGTCTGACTTACTCTCTTGGAGAGGGCCCAGAAATCAGTGTTTATATGTTCTGTGGTAAAGCGTGCTCTGCTCTCATCTTGTATCAAGTTAGATTACTTGGTAGCTATAAACGTAGAAGATAATATATTTGTTCTAATCCAAGTGTCTGTAAAGACCTCTGATGTAAGATAATGGCATGTAATCAGATGTTTTCTCCAGAATTACTTAAGGAGACTTTAAAAATACATGTGTCTAGGGTCTGCTAAATCAGTAGCTCTAATTAAGTTTTGGTTGTCTGGTTTTGTTTTTTGTTTGTTTCACAGGTGATGTATCATCTGAGAACCATGTATTTTTGTGTTTAGGTTTCATTGAGGGTTGACAGAAGAAATGGCCATATTAATTAATATTTTTATATATTTTGCACCTCTCTAGGATTTAGTAGAAGAAAATAGCATCTGTCTCTCTTGATTGTTAACATGCAACTCTTCGTTTTTCCTTTTGCTTTAATTATCAGGGAGAGCAGAGTAAAATTTTGCACTCAGTTTTGAAATACCTATTTCTGTTGACCACTTTAATCCATGATTCTTGTTCTTTTTTAACCTTCTGTAACTTGGCTGACATTTGTTTGGAGATAGATGGGGCCCAAAAAATAAGTAAATGGTAGAATATCTGCCTTTGCTTTGAAATGGGCCTCTGGTTGGAGAACTTTTCTAGCTCGGGGTCAGTGTCTCCTTTATGTCTTCCTCCATAAGATGTACACACTACAATCGTTGGTAGTTTGATTGTGAAAGAGTTAATATTTCCCAATACCAGGCACTGGCATAGGCAGTCAGAGAAATCTGGTTCATTTTGTTTCAAAATACACCATACCTCAAGTAAGTACAAACAGCTGCAATGTGGGCTTGGGGCCAAAAGAAATCAGTGTGGTGCTATGAACTCCAGCTGAGAGGAGTTCATGTAACATGGGTCTGAGATCAGGCTCCAAAATGAAACCTTCAGACCCCAGCAGGAGGAAGATCCTTAGATGTCACGCCGGTCACCTCCACAGCCACTACCCAAAGAAACTGGGGTGGTTCTGTGGAGTGGTGGCCTTTAAAAAAATAAGAATCTAAATTTTTATGCTTGAAGTCACTTCTCTGCCGTGGGTTAAACACACCACATTCTTGTCTCTTGTGGCCCAGAACTACAGTACTGTAAATAGAGAAATCTGGGAATACAAAAACATTTATAAATTTGCCGCCTGCTCATTTTATCTCTATGACTTGGCTTAAAACAGCAATCCCACTAACCCCAGCCCTACAGCATATGGCTTCCTTCTCAAGCCTCAGGAAATTCTTGGTCAGGTAGAACCCGCAACCACCAAGTCTGGTTGTTTCCTCTTCTCCCAGATTTTTGAGTAATATCAGTTTTGCAAACTAATTTCTTCACTGGCTGATTTCTTTTGTACCAAAATTCCTTCTCTAATACCATCATGCCTTATCTCCTTTTTGGGGTAGTTATTTATTTATTTATTTTTATTTTTAAAAGCCTTACAACACACAACTTAAAGGAGTGGCTATCAAATCCCTTTTCAGATTAATTTTAAGTTGTGTGTGTGTGTGTGTGTGTGTGTGTGTGTGTGTGATATTCTCGATTTTCTGCATATTTGGAATCCCCCATTGTGTTTTTCTGTACATGTAGGACATCTTTCAGGCCGATGAGTAGATGGTAAGACTTCTTTAAACTGTGGCCTCACAGCTGTTTCAAGATTTCCAGTTGGTTTTTAGGTCACATCTCAGGCATAGGGGCTTTGTGGCTACTTCGTGGTTTTTATTATCTCTTCACAGCTTATATATTTTTAAATGGCTCCTTTTCCTTTCCATTTTCTGCTGCTTTCTTGATAAACAACCTCAGTAATTATTTTTAAAGGTGTCTACTATCACATTTAAAACCCTTTTATGACACGAAAACGGAAGTGTTGGGAAGGTGAGTTAGGGAAGGGTTCATTTTTTGTTTGTTTTCATAGTTAGTTACTAAATAATTGTGAACAGAGAAAAGTAATTTAATTCCCTTTGCCTCACTTTCCTAATTTCTTAAACAGAGTGGTAATGTGTGAGATGTTATGCATAGAATTGTTATTCATATATAAAAGGATGAGGCCAAGTCTTTCCTTACTGCCCCCTCAAGTTGGTAAAATCATGTGTGTGAACTCTCAGGAAACTGGAGTATTTACATATCCTCAACCCAGCTGGGAATAATTCATCCCCTAGCACAATGCTAGTTTTCTTTAGGTTCCTCTCTGTACTCACTGCTTTAAATGGGTATTGCCAAGAGGGATTTCACTGAAGAAGAATGGTGTATGCTGGGAGCAGGAAAGGAAATGAAATTAAACGCCTCAAGATTTTTCCCATGCTGAAGTAGATACTAGGAGTGTATTAAACAGGTATTATTTTTTCCCCCCTAAAACTTGGGCAGGATGTATAAATCTAGATTTAGGTTATATACTGATTATTTTTAAGCTAACTTTTATCTTCAGTTTAATTAGAGGTTAGTGAAGGAAACTACGTTTCTTATTTGGCTCCTGAACTTTGAACATAAACAAAACTTTCATATTTTTCAATAGCACATTGTGGGCCAAACAGCATCTGGAAGAGATTATTCTCACTGATAGGCAGAAGAAATTTCATTTCATAATCTACCATCTTCAAAGAACATGGTACCTTGTCACATTTCTCCTGGAAGCAGAAGTAGCATTTAGGGCCACATTGCTGGAACATCTGCCTTTTTTCTTTGTTTTCCATTGGATGTTAATGTATCTTTCAAATATTCTAACATTTCTTTAGCTTTTGAAAACAGCGAAACTTGATGGTGTGATGCTGCATTGTTTACTGTGGTCCAGACTTCTCCTTTTTCAGAGGACCTATTTGACTTTTGGCAGCATGCCTCTTAGAGTTTGTGATTTGTCTGAGACTTCCTTTCCTGTCTTCTCTAAAATCAGGCACATGTGTGTCTGGGGTAGTCATGTAATTTGTAACAGCACTTCTAACCACATTTAAAAATAAAAAAAAAATTAAATGTAGCCGGGCTCGGTGGCTCAGCCTGTAATCCCAGCACTTTGGGAGGCTGAGGTGAGTGGATTGCCTGAGCCCGCGGGTTTGAGACCCTCCTGGGCAACTTGGCAAGACCTCACCTCTACAATAAATCAAAAAAAATTAGCCGGGCGTGGTAGCGCATGCCTGTAGTTCCAGCTACTTGGAAGGCTGAGGTGGAAGGATCACCGGAGCCCAACAGGTCGAGGATGCGGTGGCCGGGAGCGGCCACTGCACTCCAGTCTGGGCGACAGAGTGAGACTCCAACAACAACAACAAAAAAATTAAATGTATTCTTGGACTTGTCTCTTCTTATGGTCAGTAGTGATATGTGAACACCCTCATCCATTTAAAACCATCTCACATTAGATGATCTTGTTTCTCTTCCTATCCTAGCCTCTTCCCCCTCCTTCCCCACTCCTTCTTCTCCCTCAAACTTATAGAAAAAATTGCAAGTACAGTAAAAAAGTGTGAAGAAACTTTTATCTCCTTAAGTCAATTTAAAAGTGAATTGTTCACACTGATCCCCTGACACCCTAAAATACTATATAATATTTTTCTCAAAAACAAGGTTATTCTTTTACCTTGTCACAAAATGACCACTGAAATCAGTAACTTAACTGTATTAGCTTACTATCATCTAATTTTCAGATCCCATTCAGATTTTCCCAAATTGTCACAACAATATCCTTGATAGCAAAGGATCCAGTTCAGAATTTTGCATTGTGTTTAGTTGTCGTGTCTCTTCTTAGTCTCCTTTAATATGAAGTAATTTCTCAGTTTTTTTTTTCTTGGCTTTGATACCCTTGATCTTTTGAAGATTACGGGCTATTTGTTGTGTAGAATAGTCCTCATTTTGGGTGTGTCCCATGTTTCCTCTTGATTAAATTCAGATTTTGAAACTTCAGCAGTAATATGCAAGAAGTGATATTCTCATTGCATCCTATCAGGTGGCATACAATGTCGATTTGTTCCGCTACCGGTGATGTTTACTTTGATCACTTGATTAAGATGATGTCTTCCAGACTTCTTCACTATAAAGTTAATGTTTTTCTCTTTGTAATAAACATTTTGTGGGGGAAGTATTTAAGTCTATGTAAATATTCAGTTTTTGGTCAAACTTATTTATATTAAAATGAACTCATGGATTTTATTTTTTTCAAAGAGCTGTAAATAATTAGACCAGTGTGTGCCTTTCAAACTAGTTTCCTTGTCCCTTAACATATCCCCATAAATCTTTAAGTGCTAGCTTAGCTATGTGCCCAAGATACTCAAGGAATCATGAACTTCCCTAACCCCAGCACTGGAACCAGACATTTCTCCAAAGATCCTGGTTTCTCTCAGTATACAGCAATATGTAAAGACCAAGATCTAAGTGTTAGGTGTGCTTATTGTCTGACTTCTTTCACTTAATTATTTTGAGAGTGATACATGCTATCAAGTATGCCAATAGTTCATTGTGTTTATTGCTCAGTAGTCTCTGTTTTATGTATACACAACAATTTATCCATTCATTAATGAATGGACATTTAAGCTGTTTCCAGTTTTTGGCTCTTGCAGAGAAAGCTACTATAAACATTTGTGCTCTAGTCTTTGTAAAGACATACACTTTTTTTATTCTCTTGGGTAAATACCTAGGAGTGAAATGGCTGAATTGGATAGTTAACCTTTAAAGAAACTGTCAAATTTTTTTTCCAGATTGAGTCAGTCTTACATTCCCATGTCAGTGTGTGAGTGTGTGAGTGTGTGAGTTGCAGTTCCTTTATATCCAAGACTTGGTATGGTTGATCTTTTCATTTTGTCCTTTCTAGTAGATAATATGGTAGCATTTTTGTGTGTTAATTTGCATTTCCTAATTGCTCTTCTGTGTTTATCTGCCACCTGTATATTACCTTTAGTATGCTGTCTAAATCATTTATCCCTTTGAAAAAATAGGTTTTGCTTCTTACTGAATGTTAAGATATCTCATAAACTCTGGATATCTTTAATGGATAGGTACTTTGAAAGTATTTTCTCCCAGTTCATAGCTTGCCTTTTTGTTTGCTTAACAGTGTCCTACTTTTTAAATTTTAACGAAATCCAGTGGAAAAAAAATGCTTTTCATATATTGACTAAAGAAAAAAAAATCAAGCTTTTAAAGAATTTAAGTTAGTTTTGTTAACAGGTTTTACTGAACCCTGTAAACTGAGGACGACAGCCTAAGAGGAGTCTTTCAGAGAGGTTCTATCAGACTGCTCTGAAACAGTTTCAACTCACAGGAAGTTGGGGTTCAGCACATGTAAAATCACATCAAAGTCTGGGTGCAAGAGTCCTTCTGGTTATAGGTTACAGAAGCATAATCACAAACCCCATTGGATGTTATCTTATATGTAAGGAAAGGCATGGACTAGGATCATTTATTTTTTAAGGAATATGGTGACTCAGGCAAGAGATGTTGGGGGTGGGGCTTGTGCTCTATTCTGTTTTGTCTTCAAAACATCCTTCTGAAGAGTTGCATGTTGTTATAGAGTCGAGGGCTTTGTGAAATTATGCTGGTAAGCAGAAATAAGCAAATATGGCTTCTTACATTTGTTACTTTGTATCACAAGTATCTTATTTAAGAGAACTTTGCCTACTTCAAGAATGCAAAGATTTTCATCTATTTATTTATGTATTTATTATTTTATAATCAGGACCTTGCTATGTTACCCAGGCTGGAGTGCAGTGGCATGGTCACAACTCACTTTACCGCAGCCTTCACCTCCTGGGCTCAGGCAAACCTTTTATCTCAGCCTGCCAAGTAGCTGGGATTACGGATGTGTGCCTCCATACCCGGCTAATCTTTCTATTTTTTTGTAGAGAAGAGGTCTCTCTATATTGCCCAGGCAAGTCTTGAACTCCAGGGCTCAAGCAATCCTCCCACTTCAGCCTCCCAAAGTGCTGAAATTACAGGCATGAGCCACTGCGGTTGACCTGTGTCTTCACATTTAAAATATTGTTCCTATAGGGAGTATATAGTTAGGTCTTATTTTTTTTATCCAGCCTGACAAATTATGCCTTTTAATTGAGTTGTTCAGGCCATTTACATTTAATGTGTTTTAATATGGTTGTGTTTTTAGTCTATCATCTTGCTTTTATATTTGTCCTATTTGTTTTTTTAAATTTATTATGGATTTGGTATGTTTTACTATCTCATTTTATCTTTTTGTTGATATATTTGCTATAATTCTTTGTTTCGTTTTTAGTGATTGAGTCAGTGTTTATGGTTGACTTTAATTTATTTTAGTCTACTTTTAAGTGATATCATACTGCTTTAAGTATAATATAGGAACCTTACAACAGTATATTTGTACTTCTCCTCTCCTAACTTTTCTTTTACTTTCACCTTTGCAGTAAACCCCATTGTTATTACTTTTGCTGATTATCTTTTTTTTAAACAAGATTGCATATCTTTATTGACATATAATTCACATATATTATAATCCAGTCATTTAAAGTATAAAATTCAGTAGTTTTTAATATACTGAGTTATGTATATAACCACAATCAGATTTAGAAAATGTTTATCATTCCAAAAGAAATCCCATATTCCTTACTAGTCACTCCCAATTTTTCCTCTTTCAGACCCCTGAAAAACACTGATATGCTTTGTGTCTCATAGATTTGCCTATCTTGGACATTTCATATAAATGGGCTCATATAACATGTGACCTTTTGTGACTGGCTTCTTTCACTTAGCATGTTGTTTTCAAGGTTCATGCATGATGTAGTATTTATCGTTCCTTTATTTTTTTTATTGCCCAATAATAGTCCATTGTTTGAAAATACCACATTTAATTTTATTCATTCAACAGTTGATAGTTATTTGGATTGTTTCCATTTTTTGATAATTCTGAGTAATTCTTCTATGAATATTCTTGGATGAGTTTTTGTGTGGACATATATTTTCAGTTCTCTTGGGCATATGCTTAGGAGAGGAATTACTGGTTCATATGAAAACTATGTTTAATATTTTGAGGAACTGCCAGATTGTTTTTCATAGTGACTGTATCATTTAACATTCCCACCAGCAATGTATGAGGGTTTCAATTTCTCCACATCCTTACCAACACTTGTAATTACATCTTAATTATAATCATTCTAGTGGTTATGAAGTAGTATCTCATTGTGAATTTGATTTTTGTTTCCCTAATTACTCATATTATATAGTTTCTTTAATATATTTATTAGTCATTTGTTTACTTTCTTTAGAAAAAAATATCTGTTCAGATATCTTATCATGTTAAAATTAGTTTCTTTGCCGTTTTATTAAGTTGTAAGAGTTCTTTATATATTCTTGATACAAGTCCCTTATGATTTACACATACTTTATTTCATTCTATGTGTTGTTGCTAATTATGTTTTAGAGATTTATATAACAAAATGATTTTTATATTTATGTTATTACTATTTTAGGTGTCCTTCATTTCTTTGTGAAGATTCATATTTCCATGTGGTATAATTTTCCTCCTGTCTAATAAACTTCTTTTTTAACATTTATTATAGTCAAAGGTCTTCTTTTGATGAATTCTTTTGCCTTTTTAATATATGAAATGTTTTTATCTTATTTTTATTATTATTATTTTTTGAATTGGGGTTTCACTCTGTTACCCAGACTGGAGTGCAGTGGCACGATCACGGCTCACTGCAACCTCTACCTCTTGGGCTTAGGCGATCCTTCTGCCTCAATCTCTCAAGTAACTGGAACTAGGGGTATGCGCCATCTCGCCCAGCTAATTTTTTTATTTTCTTGGTAGAAAAAAAATCACAACAGGGCACGGTGGCTCAAACCTGTAATGTCAGCACTTTGGGAGGCAGAGGTGAAGGGAGTGTCTGAGCCCACGGGTTTGTGAACAACCTGGGCAAATTGGTGAGACCTCATCTCTACAATAAATAAAAAAATTAGCTAGGTGTGGTAGCTTGTGCCTGTGGTTCCAGCTGCTTGGAAGACTGAGGTGGAAGGATCACCTGAGCCCAACAGGTCGACACTGGGGTGACTGTGAGCATGCCACTGCACTCCAACCTGGGCGACGGAGTGAGACTCCACCTCAAAAAGAAAAAAAAAATCACTATGTTGCCTTGGCTGGTCTTGGACTCCTGGGTTAAAACAATCCTCCTTACCTTGGCCTCCCAAAGTGCTGGGATTACAGGCATCAACCACTGTGTTTGACCTGAAATGTTTTTATTTTACTTTACTGTTTTTTAAAACATTTAAAAAATGGGTATAGGATTCTAAATTGATAGTCATTTCCCACTATCATTTTAAAGACATTGACTCCTGTCTTTTTGTTCTGGATTGTTTCTGATGAGAAATTTGCTGTTATTCTTATCCTTGTTCCTCTCTATGCTACATGTCTTTCTTTTATCTAGTAACTTTACATATTTTCCCTTATTACTATATTCAGTAAATTTTTTGATTTTTTGTTGTTTTTTTTCTTGTGCTCATGTTTTATTGAGCTTGTTGAATCTGTGGCTTTATAGTTTTTATCAAATTTGGAAAATTGTAGCCTTTGTTTTAAAAATGTTTTTTCTGTCCTTTATCCTTTGGGGGTTCCAATTGCATGTACAATTGACCCTTGAACAACACAGGTTTTAGCTGTATGCACCTACCTATATGTGGATTTTTTTTTTTCACACAAACATGGATCAAAACTACAAGTATTCACAGATGTGAAACCCTCTATCGATGGGGGGTTGGGTTTTTTGTATGTGCAGGTTCCACCGGGCCAACTGTGGGATATTAACATGCACAGATTTTAGTACACTTGGGGATGGGGGGAGTCCTGGAATGAACCTCTTGTGTATACTGGGGTGGGGGATTCAAATGTATATCGGTCCACTTGAAATTTTCCCTCACTTTACTGATGTTCTTTTAATTCTTCTTTTTCTTTTTCCTCAATGTTTCATTTTGGATAGTGTCTATTTCTACTACTTCTCTAATCTTTTCTTCTGAAATGTCAAGTTTTCTATTAGTCACATCTAGTGCATTTTCGCTCTAGAATTTTTATTTGGAATTTTAAAATATCTTTTATGTTTCACTTGAACTTTTAGAATGCTTACAATATAGTTGTAGTAGCTGCTTTAATGTACTTGTCAATTCTAACAATTGTGTCAGTTTTGGGTCTATTTCCATTGAGTGATATTTTCTTCTCATTGTGGGTCATATTTTCCTGCTTCTTTGTATGACTGGTAATCATTGATTGGATGCCAAAGCATGTGAATTTTGCCTTGTTGGATGCTGATACTTTTATGCTCCTGTAAATATTCCCAAGTTTTGTTCTGAGTCACAGTTAATTATTTGGAAACAATTTGCTCTTCCTTATGTTTCGCTTTTAACATTTGTTACACAGGATCAGCTTAGTGTTTAGTCTGGGACTAATTATTCCCCACTACTGAGGTAAAATGCTTTTGAGTACTTTACCCAATATCATCCCATGACTATTTTCAGTCTTGCTGATGTGAATAGAGACTGTTGTCAGGTTTGAGCACTAGGTACTATTCCCTGTAATCCTTTCAATGAATATTTCTCCAGACTCTATCAGTTTCCTCACATGCGTTCTCTGGTCAGTTTTCTGTTGACTACTCAAGGGGGGGACAGTTTGAAGGTTTTTGGAGTTTTCTGTCTTTCCAGTTCTCTCCTCTCTTGGACTCTTGTGAGCTCTAGGTGCCTTGAGCTTCTTGGACTTTCAGATTTGTCTCTTCAACTCATCGAGTTCCCTGGGCTCCACCTGGGTTTCCCCTATACTGTGGCCTGGGCACTATTGAGGCAGGAAGCTGGAACAATTATAGGGCTCACTTTGTTCTTGTCCCACCTCTCAGAGATCACTATCCCTTGTTGTCTAATGTCCACTCTTTTGGCTATTTTATCTTAGTTTTTCAGTTGTTTAGACAGGGGTTTATATCTGGTTACTACATCAGCCCTGTATATTTTTATTCTGTATAAAATGAAAATGCCCATATCACCTAAAGGTGTAATACATATAATATATTATCTTTGTGTGTATGTGTTCTGCCAAATAGAAGAGACAGAGATAGAGAGAGAGAGAGAGAGAGGAGAGAGAGAGAGAGAGAGAAGAGAGAGAATTTCAATATAATTTACTTTATTGTCTGTACAAAGTTGGATTACATGTAAATGTAGTTTTAATAACTCAGTTGGTACATACTGTATTATTGGGTGCTTAAATTGTTTCTCAAATTTTCTGATCATAATATTGCATTCAGCATCCTTGTAGCAAATACTGTGCCCTTAATATTCTTTCCACAGTATAAGTTTCTAGCAGTGGAGCTACTTACCTTCTGATTCAGCATACTTTTAGGAATCTTGATATAAACCATACATACATGCGCATATCCATAATGCATTCCAGACAGGTTATAACAATTGCACCCAACCAGAAATATATTCCAGTGCCTATTTTCTTACATTGTGTCCAAAGACATCAGAAAACTATCTTTCAAGCATAACTTTCTTATGTTGAGGCTACAGTTTTAAATCACTATCTTTCAACTCAAGCACTCAGGATTGATTTTGATTTATTCTCCCAAAGGTGCTTGAATTGTAAGCTACTTGAAATCTTAAATAATGGTAGATGTCTTTGTCAACAGAACCCTCTGCTGTTGAAATCTGTTATTCAGTGCTGAATCATTTTCTTACCACAGCTGCAGACTTTTATATTCTGACCTGCTTTTTTTTTTTTTTTTTTTTGAGTTGGAATCTCACTCTGTCGCTCAGTCTGAAGTGCAGTGGCATGCTCACGGTCGCCACAGCCTCAACCTGCTGGGCTCAGGTGATCCTTCCGCCTCAGCTTTCCAAGTTGCTGGAACTACAGGTGTACACTATCACGCCCAGCTAATTTTTTTGATTTATTGTGGAGACGAGATCTCACCATGCCCAAGCTGGTCTTGAACCTGTGGGCTCAGACAATCCTCTTGCCTCGGCCTCCCAAAGTGCTGGGATTATAGGCTTGAGCCACCACGCTGGGCCTCTGATGAGCTATTTTGACACTTGACCTTCACCTCCACCCCCATTTGGTCTCTTTTTTCCTTATTATCCTTTCCTTCACTTCCACCAATAGGAATATTTATTCATATATTCTTTCTATTTTAGGTCACTTAGAAATCACTACTGATATTAGAAACATGTACTTATTTTAGGCTGTCATTCTCCTTGTCCTGAAAACTATGGACTGAAAGCACCCCAGCTTGGCTCAGTGGCTCCCTCTTTAAGCAATCCTCAATAGAAATGTATTTTTCATCTCCTTTAGGGCACTTAAAGTGGAAATTTTAATTCCCATTTATCTTTGTACTGTACCATGGCCCCCATGCAAATGGCTGAGGGTCATGGAGTGAAGTTACTACAAAGATTAAAAGGTTAAACATTGTGGACCTTGAACCTTGGAAAGAACCTGGACAGTGTAAAGTCTGTCTTTTACCTGAAGAGTATAATTCTACTACTTTTCAATAGAATTTTCTGTCTTCTCTGTCGACTCCTTTCTTCATTCCTCCTTAAAATGTAGATCCCATCTCTTCTCACTTTCTTCATTCCTGACTGATCACATTAGAGCTCATTTTTTCTAACTTAGATATCTGTAGTTCCTGCTTGTTTCTGCTTGTACTAATCCTAAAGTAGAGATTTTCTCCCATTTTTCTAAGCATTATAACATAAAATAGCTTGACCTTGAGACTGTAAATAGGGTTTGGCCAATATATCCTTTGCCCTGGTAGTGACAACTATTCTGAGATTATTCCAGACATTGTGCTGTATAATTCCTGGTTATTTCGATAAGTTTCAGGATAGCATTTCTTCCCATCAAGAACGCTTCTAAAGTGAGAACTGTATACATGGCAATACAGACTTTGAAAATAAGACAATGAATTTATGTGTATAATTTTTGGCCACTTATCTCAGTTTCTAGCATACTGGACTATGAACTGGTAAAATACATGTAAAATAGTGCAGTTGTGTTAATTGTGTTTGTTTTTCTGCAGTCAGCATGAGCAGGGTAGGCTTGCTGTATTCCCTTCTTTGAATGTGTCAACTCTGTGCGATGTGGAAAGAACGATAAACTTTTAGGCCAGATGTAGAGTAAAAGGTCTGAATGAAAAGCTGGAGAAGCAAATGGAGAGACTGATCCTATGTGTGAAAAAGGGAAGATTTACAAACTCAAAATATATTGTCTCCTGTGAGTATACTGAGGCAAAAATCTTAGGCCTGATAATCTGAGGAAGAGGAAAGCTTCTGCAGCTACAGGTAGAGATGGTACTTTCAAAACAAAACACGAGTAACTTATGTGGTTTCTCAAGTGCTTTTATAATTTCTTTGTTCTAACTCTGCACTTGAAACCAATGGACTTAAAGTGATCACAGCTTCCTTTATCCTCGTTGGACTGCAGTTTTTTACTGGAGGCAGTGGTGAGGATAGGGAGCCCAGATAAAAAGCTTGGCTTTCCTTGTCACCCTGTTTTCCCTCTTCCTTTTCCTTTTTGTTTCTTTAAACTTGAAATTATTATTTTATGAACTTTGGAAACAAAACAGGATTAATTGACTCCTTTCTTAAAAAGTAAAGAGTTTTCTTCTTTTTCTTGCAATTTTCTGGAGTTTTTATCTTAGTTTATGTGTTACATGTATTTCACTTGTACAGCTTTTCCCCCCATTAGTTAAAATTGCATACTTTTTTGTCACCATTATTATCACAGGTATTTCTGTGTTTACTTCAGTGACACACTACTCTTGCCAGGGCTCTCCTGAGCACATTATTTTGATTTGTCAAATGAGTAGTTGTATTATGTGGAGTGAAGCTTTCAGGGAGAAATATATCTTGCTCATATTTAAAAGTGCTTTGTTCTTGTTATTGCAAGTAAATGACAACTTGGCTGAATATAGAATTTTTGAGTCATTCCTACTTCTAACAAAATCTTGAAATTTATTCCTGTGACTTATCATCTGTTGGAGCCAGGATGATGGCTGTATCCAGTCTAATTTTTTTTCTCATGTGATTTGATTTTTTAAAATGGGAATTATTTTAACTTTTGAAGTTTGGTAACAACTTAAACCTGTATTTCAACTTTAGATCTTTTACTTCATATCTTCCCTGGAAGGTGGTAAGCTCTTTTGTTTTTGTTTTTTTTTAGAAAGCAGGATTTATTGAGAGGATGGAAAAACTCCCACAGTGGAAAGGGACTGAAAAGTGTTGCCCGGTGGTGAGCTCTTTTTTAAAAAAAGTGGTAAAATGTGTGTATCATAAAATTTACCCTCTTAACCATCTAAGTGCACAGTTCAGTAGTATTAAGTATATTTGCATTGTTGTGCAACCAATCTCCATGGCTCTTTGCCTTTTAAACTGAAACTCTGAATGCATTAAACAACAAGTTCCTATTCTTCCTTACCCCCAGTCACTGATAACCACTATTGCGCTTTGTTGCTATGCATTTGACTATTCTTGATCTCTCATATATATGGAATCATAGAATATTTATCCTTTTTGCACATTTCACTTAGCATAATGTCCTCAAGGTTATCCATGTTGTAACTTATATCAGAATTTCCTTTTTAAGGCTGAATGTGTGCACGACATTTTGTTTCTATCTGTTCACCTGTTGTTGGACACTTGGATCACTTCTACCTCTTAGCTTTGGGGAATGATGCTACTATGAACCTGTGTGTATAAATATCTCTTTGAGATTTGTTTTCACTTCTTTTGGATATATTCCAGAAATGGGATTGCGGGATCATGTGGTAATTCCGTTTTTAATTTTTTGAGGACCCTTCATACTGTTTTCTATAGAATCATAGTGTCTGCACTGTTTTACATTCTCACCCATGGTGTACAAGCATTCCGATTTTTCCACATTTCACCAACACTTGTTTTCTTTTTCCGATAATGACCGTCTAAACAGGTATAAGGTGATATTGTATTATAGTTTGATTTGCACTTCCCTGATGATTAGTGACATGGCGCATCTTCTCATAGGTTTATTGACCACATGTATATCTTCTTTGGAGAAATGTCTACTCAAGTTTTTTGTCCAATTTTTAGTTAGGTTGTTTTTCATTGTGGTTGTTTTTGAGTTAGAATCAGAAAAGTTTACTTTTGTTGTTAAATAACTTGTTTCTTTTGTTCTTTTCAAATATTCCAATTATTCTTATGTTAAATATTTTCTATGTGTCATACCCATCATTTCTAATCAATCTGGTAAATTCATTATTATGAGCATATGTACAAGTCAAGCCTTCTATGGTATCAGCTTGGTTTTCTGTAGCAGCTTCAGCTTGTTGCGGTTTTAGATTTTTAGTTTCAGTAGTGATCTTATTTTTTCTTTTCTTTTTTGTTTTTATTTAATCAAAGTTATATATGTTTGTAATTTTAAAAAATTATAGGTAGGTACATTTAAGATAGGCATTTTATTTGGCAAATAATGCTATCTATCACTTTTACCATGTTCACAATGTGATAAATATCCAAATTTTTCATGTGCTTTCAATTAGTCAATTCAGTTCTTGCAACCGTACATGGCAGTCATACTATTATGATACCCATTTTACAGAGGAAACACCTGAGGCAAGAGGAGATAACATAACCTGCCCAAGATCACACTGGCAGGACAAGAGTTTGAATCCTAGACAGTCAGACTCTTAGCTCGTACTCCTAGACACTGCCTATATGCCTCCCCCACTGCCTCCCCAAATATATGTGCTTTATTTGAATCCTTATTTAACAACCACACTTTTAAAAGTTATGAGACCATCAGGGAATTGTGAACTGACTGAATATTTGATGATATTAAGTACTACTGGTTAATTTTTAAAGTGTAATGATGGCAAGATAGTTTCTTTTTAAAAGAGTTCTTATCTTTTAAGGACAAAATAACTAAATATTTTAACATGCTAAGTTTTTTACAGTTTATCTATCTATCTATCTCATACTTAGTTGTTTACAGATGAAATTAGATGATGCCTTGAATTTTTTGCTCTATTTATTTAATATATATTGTTTTGATATAATAATTGTACATATCTGTGGGGTCCAGTGTAATATGTAGATATAGTTATACAATGTATAATGACCAAATCAGGCTATTAGCATATTCATAATCCCAAGCTTTTATCTTTTCTTTTTGTATTGGGAACATTCAAAATCCTCTCTTCTAGGTATTTGAAAAAATACATTATTTACTGTAGTATACAGACCACTAGAACTTTTTTCTTCTATCTAGTTGTAACTTTGTATCCCTTAACCAATGCTCCTTATCTCCTGCCTCCTACTCCTCCCAGTCTCAAGTGTCCACTATTCTACACTCTACTTTTTTTTTTTTTGAGTTGGAGTCTCACTCCGTTGTCCAGGCTGGAATGCAGTGGCACGCTCACGGCCACCCCACATGGACCTGCTGGGCTCTGGGATCCTTCCACCTCAGCCTTCCAAGTAGCCGGAACTATAGGGGTGCACTACCACAGCTGGCTAATTTTTTATTTATTGTAGAGACGAGGTCTCGCCAAGTTCTCCAGGCTGGTCTCGAACCCGGGGGCCCAGGCAATCCACTCGCCTAGGCCTCCCAAAGTGCTGGGATTACAGGCTGAGCCACCGAGCCAGGCCTCTAGCTCCCACATGTGAGTGAGAACATGCAGATTTATCTTTCTATGCCTGATTTATTTCACTTAACATAATATCCTCTAGGCTCATCCACCCTTTGCTGCAAATGACAGGATGTTTGTAAGTTAGTGTCAATTTCCTCTGAGGCTTACTAAGAAAGTAGAGTCCTTGCTCTCTCCCTACCATTTTACCTTCCCCAGAGCTACCACTTTCAGTTGTTCTAGCAGTCTCATTTGATATTTGCATTTAATCTCGAAGAGTTTAACTTTTTTTTGAATAATGGTTCTTACTGTGTATGACCATCATTCTATTTTCTACTTCTGTGGGATCAACTTTCTTAGAATTATGACTTAGCAGTTTTAAGCATCCTGTTTTTATTTCCACAAGTGCAATCTCTTCTTTTTGATGTTGCTATTGTTAGGTCTTTTCATCTGCTAAGATTCCAGAGAGAAAAATCTTTCAGACTCAGGTCTTAGGTGGTATAATACTGACTTCAGATGCTATTTAACTCTGATAGTGGGAACCCATACTAAGAGATGCAAACTGCAGCTCTGGCCTTCCTGTATCTCATTTTGTTCCTTGAGATATGGGGTTCAGCCAGATAATAGAGCTCTCTGAAGAATAAGTCTGAAACATTTCCCCATTTGATCTAAATTATTGTATATCTGTAATATGTTTTGAAAATTTTGAGCATAAATTGTTGTATAAAAAAGACACCTACACACATAGTTTATAGCTGCACTATTCACAATAGCAAAAGCATGGAACCAACTCCACTGTCCATCAAAAGCAAATGTGATATATATATACGTGATGGAGTATTATGCAGCCATAAAGAAGAACAAAATCATGGAATTCGTGGTGAATTGGATGGAGTTGGAGACCACCATACTTAGTGATCTATCACAGAAACAAAGAACTACCACATGCTGTGACTCATAAGTGGGACCTGAACATTAATCACAGTAGGACAAGAGAGGGATCGGCAATTGATGGACATTGCCAGGGGAGGGAAGGAGGAAAGGGGCATGTAGCATCACAGAAGGCACTGGGTCCTAAACCAGGGGAAGTGAGGGCCAGTCGGAGGTCCAAACTTCACCTTCACAAAGCGTGCTTGTGTAACTAATCCTGAACTTGCACCCCACATATAATTTAAAAAAGCATATACCCCCAAAATTTATCCTTTCCTGGTTTCAGCTTTGATTGTTTCTTCTTTTCTCCTTTAGCAATTCTTGTTTATCTATTCTCTTTTGGGAATGAAGACTTTAACATCTTTATTCGTTTAGCTTTTCTCCCCCTGGAAGGTCTGGCTTATCTTCTGCATTGATAACTTTACTTTTTACTATATTTTTATATCCTACCTTCTGCTTCATTGATTGCTTTCGTTCAAGTTCATAATTCAGATTCTCTTTTTTGGATAGTGCAAACTCTTTTCTGATCTTACGTTTCTTTCCATGACTACCTGCTCTGTATTCAAAGATTCTGCTGTGTCCTTAGGAATTTTAAGATCATGAGCTAGAAATTTTATAAAGTTTTCTTTTTTGTGTAGTACACCTATTTCTTGAGTAAGTATTTGTTCTGATTCTAGAGTTCTCCCTCCTTTTTGAATCATGATATGTTTCATTGGCTTGGTGGATTTAGATTTTTCTCCTTTGCTTATCCTCAGAGAATTCTATGCATATTCAGTACTGGGTATTGCCCTGTGTTCTTTCAAGAGACTTACATGACTCACTGTTTGACTCAAATCCAAACAAAGGAGAAAGGTTAAATTTGTAGTAGATTAATTTACCAATTATACATTCTTTTTCCTGTGAGGCCTGGGGAGAGAGCCAGCATCAGCTCCAGAAGTAATCAAAGGGAAATTTGCCTCAAACTTTCTTTTAGGTATTTGGTGTGGCATGTAGTAATTAGCAAGTTTATTGTTACTTGGCATGGTTACCCTTGCCAGACGCCAGTTGGTAGTGTTTTTTTTTTCTCCACATGTTTTTTGTGGCAGTCATCATGGTCACATGTAATCAGAAGTAAATGAAGCCAAAGGATACTTGCTCAGTTGGCTTCTGGAGCCAGGAACCCTTTTAAAGGAGTTAGTGTATTTTAAATGTACCCCATCTCTCCTCTGGCTTGATTCCCTCAGCCCCCATCCCTTTGAACTAGGGGTATCATTATGCGTTTATTGGGTTCTCTTTTGCTTATTTTCTGTCTATGCAGTTGCAGTTTCACATGAAGGGGTTATTATGTATTAGTCCTCTTGTCAGTCTCCTGTGTTGATTCTTTACAGTATAGATTTCTGAAAGTATAAGCAATAGTCGGGATCCATCTATAGTTTCTAGAACTGATTCGGGATAGTTTTTATAATCAACTGATCATTTCTTTCATAATCTGGCACTGAGAAATGAGCCTATGTAGCTTTCTTATTTGGTAATTATATTTTATATATGTGATTTGAGTTATAGGGAAAGATATTGCGGTAACTCATACCCAATGACTGTAAGGAATGGAGGAATGGTCCAGTGACTAAACAGATGGCAAAGTTCATTTTTTGCACGTGAGAGGAATTAGAGATTCTTTTATGGTTTTGATAAGAGCAATATAGATTAGAAGAGATGCCTAGGAAAATAGAAAAGGGAGACAATTAGGGAAGAAGAGAAGAGGCAACAGTAATGCCCCAAGGGCAGCTGGAGAACCTGATGTAAGTGGGGCGAACCCACATGCTTTGTGGTTTTATGTGACTAGAAAACAGTTTTGGAGCTCAGGTGAAGGAGATGGAGAATTAGGTTGATGGCAAGTTGGAAGACTTGCAGGACAGGTATCCAAGTGCTTAGAGGAGTTCAAAGAGGTGTATTTATTTATTTATTTTTTAAGTCCTGCACAACTTTGTAGTTGACAGTCTGGGGCTCTAGTAAGGCAGGGGGCTAGTCTGTCAAACTGAAGCAGCTTACTCAGCTAGAGATGGAATGTCATTATTACTTAGGATATTGACTTTTTTGTTTTGTCTAGTTCCCCCATGATTTGTGCAGCTTTCTGTGTGTAAGTTGGGAAGTAAATAGATTTCATAGATATAATTTTTTAAAGTTTTTAAGATGATGAAAAGTGCTCAACATCACTCATAATCAGAGAGGTGCAGATTAAAACCACAATGAGATACCACTTCACACCAGTCAGAATGGCCATTAAAAAAAAATCAAAAAACAATAGATGCTGGCATGGATGTGGAGAAAAGGGAACATATATACACTGTTGATGGGAGTGTAAATTAATTCAGTCTCTATGGAAAGTGGTATGGAGATTACTCAAAGAACTAAAAGTAGATCTACCACTTGATCCAGCAGTTCCACTACTAGGTATCTACCCTAAGGAACAGAGGTTGTTATATAAAAAAGACACCTGCACCCACATGTTTATTGCAGCACAAATCATAATTGCAAAAATGTGGAATCAACTTAAATGCCCATCAGCCGATCAGTGTATAGAGAAAATGTGGTATATATACACCATGGAATACTATGCAGGCATAAGAAAAGAATGAAATCATGTCCTTTGCAGCAACATGGACAGAGCTGGAGATCATCTTCCTAAGTGAACTGTCTCAGAAAACCAAATACCACATGTTCTCACTCATATATAGGAGCTAAATGATCACAAAGATGGAAATAATAGACATTGGGGACACCAACAAAGGAGAATGAGGATTACAGATCAGAAACTATGGGGCACAGTGTTCACTATCTGGGAAATGGACCACCTGAGGCTCAATCCCTACCACTACACAGTGTATCTATGTAGTGAACATGCATGTATATCTCCTGAATGTAAATTTTTTTTTTAAAAAAAGCACTTTGGGAGGCAGAGGCGAGAAGATCGCCTGAACACAGGGGTTTGAGACCAGCCTGGGACACTTGGCGAGACCTCGTCTCTACAATAAATCAAGAAAAATTAACTGAGCATGGTGGCACACACCTGTAATTCCAGCTATTTGGAAGGCTGAGGCAGAAGGATCACCTGAACCTAGAAGGTTGAGGCTGCAGTAGCTGTGAGCATGCCACTGCACTCCAGCCTGGGTGACAGAGTGAGACTTCAACTCAAAAAAAGAAAAAGAAAAAGAAAAAAAATAAAATAAAAGTAAAGTTTTAAGATGAACAATTTTTCCTTTCTGGAATAAATTGCAGTATGGAAACAATTGCATCAGTCTTTACAATTATTTTAAGATTGTTCTAAGAGCTAGAACCATGCTTTACTTTAGGGAATTTAGCATCTTTCTGAGTTTTCTTAATGCATATATTAACAAGAGAAGATTTGGTTGTACTTTGTGCTGATTTGGCATCCTCTCTTTGAGGATGTCAAAAGGATTTTAGAAATGTTGTGCAAGTCTGATTTACCAAGCTCCTTACATACCTGAGTAAGTGACTCATTCTTGTGACTGACTCCCATAGTATTGAGATGGCTTGCCTTTCTTTAATCTTGAAAGTGGTAGCTAAATTCCTAGAGAAAATGTAAGCATGGAACATACTCACTTTATGGCTCATGCTGGACTGGGAATTGGGGTTGGTGCTGTAGTCCTGGGTCTACCAGTCACTAAATGTATGATTCTAGTTCTTTCTCCAAGCCTCATTTTTTTTTTTAATATGCTAATGGGTCGAGTTGAACTGGATGCTCTCTATAACCACTTGATAGTATTACAGTAGTCTACCCTTATCTGAGATTTCACTTTTCCCAGTTTTGGTTATCTGTAGTCAACCTGAGTTCAAAAATATTAAATGAACAATCCCAGAAATAATTCATAAGTTTTAAATGAGCATCGTTCTGAGTAGCGTGATAAAATCTCATGCTATCAACATGAATCATTCCTTTGTCCCTCGTTTCCATGCTATGTATTCTACCTGCCCATCAGTCAGTATTTCTGTTTCTGTTTCTGTTCAGATAGTTCAGTATAATCCACATTTTCAAATATGCACTACAGATCTTGGGTCTCAGAAGGTATTCTTCTTGGATAAAGGAAGACTGCTGTATTCTTTTTGCCCTTTGTACACAAATCATCATCTGTCAATTTTGGATCATCTATTTCTTCTATTGTTTAATAACAGATAGCTTCTCCTCCTGGCTCATTTGAAATTATCTCCCCCAAATATCTAGGGCACACAGTTGGATTCAAACCCATGAGAATGCATCAACTTAGCATCATTTGGACAAATGGTAGAGAAGTCATGTCTTCTAGATGTTAGATCTTTACTTCTGGGTTCCTGTTTTCATTAAGCTAGTGTTTGACACTCGGTGTAGGAATTTTTGCCCCACCTGGGCAATGGTACTTCACTCCCATGTGCTAGTCCTCTTATGTTAAATGTTGGTTTTCCCCTTCTTTTCCAGGTACACAGTTTATCCTAGCATGACCTCGATCTGATCAGCAACCCCCAAAATTTGACTCTTGTGTCCTGCGCCATAGTCCTGGGGCCTGAGTACTACCCACAGCTGCAGAGCTGTCATGGCCGCTGCCTCTACTTCCACTCCTGCAATTTCAGAGCCCCAGGTGAGTGATTTCAAAGTAGCAGAGGTTTGAACTAATCATAATTTTGTCCAATATTTAAATTGAGTGTAAGAAAGTATGTTTGACCCTAGGGATCATATATGAGGGGGGACCCAAGAACACCCAGAATTACTTTTTGGAGGGTGGGCCCCTTGTAGTACAGGCTTCCCCCATTAGGTAAGTGTTCTAGAACCCATTGACATCAGTGTACCAGCTAGCATTGTTGTGAGAAGCTGTGTTTGACTTCAGTGAATTTTTTTTGGAGATTTTTTTCAACGTGTTTGCCCATTTCATGATGGGTGGTTTACAAGTATATCTGCCCACATCATGCTGAGTGTTCAGCAGTTTTTGACTAAAAATGGGTGACCGCTGTGCTCCACCTCGCCTATTTACCCGATCTCACCCGGAGTTACCTTTTTTTGTTTCCCCAATGATAAAAGTTCTCAAAGGGAAACATTTTTCAGATGTAGAAGAAGTGAAACAAAAAATGGCAGAAATATTAAAAGGCATTAAAATTGATGAGTTCAAAAACTGTCTTAAGCAGTGGAAAAAGCATCTCCATAGGCGTATTGCATCAAACAGAGAGTATTTTGCAGGTTTAAATATGTAAGAATAAATACACATTTTTTTGTAAATGAATTCTGGGTTTTTTTAATCCCCCTTGTATCTCTCTCTCTCATTATCACTTGGTGAGTATTTGGATAATGGTGCTTTTGTGAGTTAGGTGCCATTTAGTTCAGAAAGCAGCTGGAACAATGGACAAGTGATTTTAGTGAACTGGCTTCTGTTCTTAAGGGGCTTGGTTTTTCAGTGCTTTCCTGTTACTATAGATATCAAACTCTATATCAGGTTAAGTTAATAGTAAATCTTGCTGCTTTTTCCTCTCTTGGATTTAACATAATATTTCAGAACATATCTAATCTTATTGCAAGTTTTCTGAGTGCTGTCTCATTGTCTTACTCCTATAATTATTACTTTGCCTCGATCTGTTCTAGGAACTTTGAAAACAAATTGCAATTCTAGAAATTTCTGAACAGCAATCATTCTTCTGTCCAGTGAAGAGCAGTAATATAGCAGGATCATTGTCCTAGTTCAGAGTGTTTTACAACCCGATCTATTCAAGTATTCATTAGACTCTTTCAGGTTCAGCAGGCAGCATGGTACAATGTAGAAACAGACTTTGGAGTCAGTAGACTTTAGTTCACATCCCTGTTCCTCTGATTGCTAGATAAAGAGCTAACCTCTCTCAGCTTCAATTTTCTCTCATGCTATTCCTCACATGATAGTTATGTGGATTAAATGATAGAATATATGGGAAATACACAGTAGGCTCTCAGCAAATGTAGTTTCTCATTTGGCCTTCCCTTCCCTTTTCTAGTGTGAACTTCCCTCTCATTCATGACAATCATTTTTTGGCCAAGATTAAAGAAAAAAGTATAACTTCAAGAAGAAGCCATATTGATTGAAATTTGAATCTTGATGATGCAGAATGTTGTTTCACACTTTTTTTCTGTATCATTCTGCAGGACATTTTATTTTGTATGTAGGGGTGTATGTGTTTGTGAAAGAAGAAGAAGAAAGAGAGGGAAAAGGGGGCATTTTTCATTTAATTTACTATAAGTACTTTTTTTCCTCTAAAAGACCTTGGAATTTTATCATATGGATAAAGCACTTGCTGTTCTTTAAAGGTTTTAGTATTATTTCCTGGGATGATTTAGTGTTATTGTCACTTGTATATTTCTCTTTCTGATAAATGGACCATTGGCCTTTCAATGTTTCATTTTCTTTTCCTGTTTGGTTTCTTTCTTCTACCCTCAATAATCTTTTTGGTGCCAGAGAGACTTAAAAAATGGGTAGAGATTTGGTGCCTGTTGCAGAAGGTCACTATTTCAAAGTCCACTGCGGCTCTTCCCATGTTGTAACTATTCTTGACCTTTTGTGAATCCTGTTAGACTCTAGTACAGGTTTTCTGGATAAGGCATTTCAGCATCCTAGTTGTTGTCATTTGTCAGCAATTTCACCAGCATCATTTTATCTATACATCTTTCCTGTTACACAAGCTACTATCAGCTGATGAGTAATATAAATACTTCTAAATGATTCATCTACTTAAAATGTTTAATGCCACCCAGGATAGAAAGAGGATATACTTTATATAAACACTGCGGGAAGTGTGTACACTTGTAAATTCTCTGGGGGAAAATAAATTGGTCCAGTCACTCTGGAGGGTAATTTGACAGTGACTTTCAAAATAATCTATCTTTGTACATATCCCGCTCTCTTCTTGGTATCTCCATTAGAAAAATGCTCACACATGAGTCTAAGGAGTATATAAAGGTAATCACTGAAGCATTGATTGAAAACCAGGAAGTATAAAACTATGAATATCCAATAGTGGAAAGACTTAATAAATTCAAGTAAGTGGATATGATTGAAATACCATTCAACTGTTAAAAAGCGAGGCTATCTACACAGATATATGTTGCTCCAAGGTATCTTATGGAAAGGAAAAAAGTAAGATGCAGAATAATACTTACAGGAAAGTATCATTTAAACTGTAAAACAAGAATACATGTTTTTAGGTACAAACGTATGGCACATTAATGAAAATGCATAGTGAGATGTCTGGAATAGGGGTCCCCAACCCCTGAGACCGTGGACCCATGCAGGTCTGTGGCCTGTTAGATACCCGGCCTCACCCAGGTGGTGAGCAGCTGGCTAGTGGAGCTCTGCCTTTTGTCAGATCAGCAGAGGCTTTAGATCCTCACAGGAGCATGAACGCTATTGTGAACTGTGCATGTGAGGGATCTAGGTTGCACGTTCTTTATGAGAATCTAATGCCTGAAGATCGCCCCCCTGCTGCAACCGCCTTGCTTGTGGAAAAATGATCTTCCATGAAACTTCCCCTGATGCCAAAAAGGTTGGGGACCGCTGGTCTAGAACATACATTCTCCGTAGAATGATGTTGCCTCAAGGGGGCAACAATTGGATCTTGGGAGATGAAAAATCCCTCCAAAGCTTAAATCTACCCAACAAAATCTTGTTTTTTAATATTTAATATTTCTCATTAGGGAGAATTTAAATTTAATTAAAAATCTCTCTATAAGGGCCACTAACAAGGAAAAAAAAATGGTCAAGAAACACTGGTTTCTTGAAGAGTACACGTGGGTTCTCCAGTCACACTGCCTGAGGTGAAATCCTGGCTCCAGCAATTACTTATTCACTGAGCCTGAAGGGAAGGTGTTCATCCTCTCAGTGCCTCCATTTCTTCACCCACAAAATGAGTATAGCAAAAATTATGCCAACATTATAGGATTGTTTTAAGAATGAAATGAAATACTCTGTCTAAAACTTAGAACAGTGTCTGGCACATATTGCTCAAACCATGTTAGCAAGCATTATTCCTGTTGTTCTGTGTGCCCTGTAGTGGGCCTGGAAATTGAAGAACAAATAAGAGAATCAAGGTTTTTGCCCTGCAAAGTTTATAAATGTAGCGGGAGATATACAAATAAGGAAACAAAATTATAACACTGTCACGAATGCAGAAATGCAAAATACAGGAAGTATGGGTGTTCTAGGCATGAAGGCGAGCAACCAGAAAAGACTTGGAGGATCTGGAAAGTTTCTTGAGGAAAGACTACCAGGTTGGGAACTAATGAATATGAGTTATTTTGATAAAGAAAAAGAAAAAGCTTATGTGAGTGTCAAATGTCCCAAGGCAAGAGAGAGAGAGCACAGAATGAAGAATTTAGTTTAGGATGGTTACAGTATAGTGGGGCATGGAGAGGTGAACTGTGAAATCTTTGTAGTCACTGCTACCAGCTCACAGGGGTGGATTGTTAAATTTTCAGGATTTTTGTGAGCGGATTGACTTAATGCTGGTAGATTAAAATCAGCCATTGTGGAGTATTTACACTACAGAAATCGGCAAATGCTAGAATTAGCATAAATAAGTTAGTTATAAAGTTGGAGATTTTGCAAACCATTTAGGAATTTAACATTGTTCTTAAAGAAACCTTTGTAGTTTAGTGGTTATCCCAGCTTTGGAATCTTAGACCTAGGCTAAGACCCTGGCTTTTGAGAATTCTATTGAGCATGTTTGTTAATTAATCTCAACCAGTGTAGATGAATCCCTTTATTTTCACCATATGTTGGAAAGAGTTGTAGCCTCTGATGGTTGGGGAATTAAACCTACTTGGATGGAGTCAGCTATAAGCTCTGGTATGAGGTCATAGAGGAAGGCAGCTGACTATTCTGCAGAGATGCAGATCTTTGGGTCATTTGGTTCCCAGGAGCCGCTGGTCAGTGATGGGCCTCATGATTACATGTCAACTGATCATATGTAATTTTTTCAAATTTTAGTTCAGGGCTGACTCTACCTTACCTCCAAACTTTGTATTCATATCTTCTCTCTTATTATCAGTTTACCCAGGTTCAGAGAAGGGAAAAAAAATTTAAATATGTCATCCCCTTGTGCAAAGAATAATAATCAGTTCACTCAGTCAGCTTAGCCTGGTATTGTCTGGCACATTAACTTGCATTCTTTTAGTGTGAATTCAGGGACCTGTGTAAAGATAAACCCACATTCAAGTGCGTAAGGCCTGAAAATCCTTTTCTAAGGCCAAAACAACAATTTTTTTAAAAAAAGCTTTTGGTTTTGTTTGTTACTCTATTCATTTAGTAACAAAGAGCATTTTTCTAATCAAGGCTGCCTAACGCTAGATATAAACTAATTAATATGAACAAATAGCTTGTGATTGTTTCAAACAATAACAGGGAAGAAAGCTTCCATTGTTACTCCTGCTGGGATTGCTGTTTAGTTAGTGAAAGATACGCCTTGTGCTTTGAAGTGGGGCAAGTTTGTATTCCCTGCTTTACTCCTGCCTGGACTGTAAGATAGATTTTTGTTTTCTCATGCTGAGAGAGCACCTACTTCTTACAAAGCTAGGTGAATACCAAGGTGAAACTGGGCTAGCGACAGCAAGAAGACTTTGTGTGTGTAACTGATTTACAGTCCTGCTAGTCCAGGCACTGATAAAGAGCTTCCTTATCCAAAGGAAGCTCCAAGGATGTATTTGCAGACAGGAACCTGTTCATCATTAGGTTGAGTTAATGTGTTCATATCTTGCGGTGGGCATGGTGTAGGAAACTAAAAAAACTTGCCACTCTCAATAGTCATTTTCTGTTTCTAGAACTGTGATGAGCATTATCTTAATTGTGTTTGATCAGGTTACTGTGGGTAGAATTTGGATTAAAAGTTTTATTTTCATTTTTAATGGAAGAGTCAACAGTTCAGTATCTAAATGAGCATTCTGGCTTCTCTCAAACCCAGGACTTCTGTCAGAGGTCAGAATAGAAGTAAGAGAACTTAAAGATATTCAGTTCTCGGCCAGGCATGGTGGCTCACACCTATAATCCCAACACTTTGGGAGGCCGAGGGGAGAGGATTGCTTGAGCCCTTGGTTTCAAGACCAGCCTGGGCAACTTAGTGAGGCAACTCCATCTCTACCAAAAAAAAACCAAAAAAAAATTAGCCTGGTGTGGTGGCGCATTTCTGTAGTTCCAGTTACTTGGAAGGGTGAGGTGGGAGGTCGAGGCTGCCGGTGGCCGTGAGTGTGCCACTGCACTCCAGCCTGGGCAACAGAGCGAGACTCCAACTCTGTGATTCTAATAAGGAAGGACTCTTTTCCATCATTGTTTTATAGTATGCTTCATTTGGCTTCTCAATTGCAAAGTGACCATCTTGGTTTTAAGTCAAGGACATAAAGATATTTTGATCTTTTCAGTGATTTTCTGTAGATTTCATGAAACACATAAATTTGGGTATTTTTAAATGTCTTAATAAATTGTTGTCTAAATGTTATTCAGTGTTCTGATAAAAGGTGCTTGGTCTCTGCTTTTTATCTTTTGAAAGACAATTTTTAAAAAACATTATTACCTATGGATTTTCTTTAAAAATACATCGTATTTCCAAAATCTATGTTTTAGAAGATTTTATTTCTGATACCAGAGAGTAAATATTTTTTGATCAAAGTAACTGAATTTCATATTAAATGGATTGCATATTTTTTAGGCTGAAAAGTCTCTGTTTTTATTTTTTTTTTGTAGAACTTTGCATTATGACAATTTTCAAATATTCACAAAAATAAAAATAATATAGTGAATCTTAATATAGCTACCACCTATATTCAATAATTGTTAATATTTTGGCACAATTGCTCCCATATTTTTGGGATGAAGTGTTTTAAGGTAAATTCCTGGCATTGCCATCTTTAAAAAAATCCTCATGCATCATTATGCATCTCTAAAAAATATATTATTATTATTATTTGAGTTGGGGTCTTACTCTGTTGCCCAGGCTGGAGTGCAATGGCACAATCATGGTTCACTTAAAGCCTCGATCTCCTGGGCTCAGGCACTCCTGCCCCAGCCTCCTGAGTAGCTGGGCTATAGGCACACACCACCGTTCCCAGCTAATTTTTAAATTTTTTGTTGTTGCTGTTTTTGTAGAGACGAGGTCTCACTATGTTGCCTAGGCTGGTCTTGAACTCTTGGGCTCAAGCAATCCTCCGGTCTCGGCCTCTCAAAGTGCTAGGATTACAGGCATGAACACCATGCCCAACCACTCTAAAATATAATTTACTTACATAACCACAGTACCGTTATCACACTTAAAATGAAAAACAACTCCTTAATATCACTTCATACTTAATCCATATTCAAATTTCTTCCTCTGCTTTTCTAAAATTCATTTTTGTAGTTGATGTGTCATCTTCAAAAAAAGTATTATTTAGATCAACTTACTCTTCTGCATAAAGCTATTCAGTGACTCTTGAGGTTTAAAAAGACAATTTTATTTCCTTTCTTTATTTTCTAAATGAGAAAATAGGTTGTAATTATAACCAGACTATTTCACTACTGAAGAATACAAAAAATGAGACATACACACTGAAGGCTCCACAGTAAGGGAATTAATACAGTGGTTGCAATAGTTAAACTATGAGTCTCTAAAATAAGGGATTATGGGTTGTCCTGATAGTGCTTTCTTTCAGACTAATGTGTGAACAATTAATTTCAGTATAAAGTATGTTTTCATTGACATAGAATAGAAACATAGTGTGATCTGGCTTCCTCTAACATGGAATTGAGAAAAGAGAGTGCATGGGCTTAGATCCAGGTGGATTCTGGGTCAATTCTAGGCTAACACTAGAGTTAGGGAGCTTCAGTATATGTTTCTTTCAGCTTTATATTTTTAATCTCCAGAATTAAAATAATATGCACTGCAGTCACAAGCTTAAATGGCAAAATAACAGCCAAGTGCTCTGTACAGTCTCAGCCCTTTAGTAGATACCTGCCATATCTTAGTTCCTGTCTTTTCCTCATGATTATTATGGGAGTTCTTTACAGAGAGTAATGGTTACTACTACATATGGTCTGTGTACATGATGTGCGTATGTGGTATGCCAGAAGATATAACAAAGGAAAGCCAAGTTAGATAAACACTTTATAGAAAACTTCAATGTATTGCCAGGAATAAGTGCATGTGGAGATAAACATTGAGATTTCTGACTTGCTCCATCTTGAACTGTGTTTCTATTGGAAGTTAAATTTGCTTTCATATTGCAATTGGAATTCATCTATGTCCCTTTTTGTGTTTATAAATGCTGATAAAATTTGAGAAGATATATACTTTTGGAATCTGAGAACATATTTTGAGTTTTCTATTCGTAAGACAAAATTATACAGGGGAACCTAGGGTAAACTACAAATGACACTTTTTATACTTGTTTATTTTTCTTTCTAATATTTCCTTTTTAATTGGTTTAGTCTTTAATGATTAATGGCACTACTTCTTTATCCTTCAAAGGTGGTTGGCTTTCTTTCTCTTACTGCCCGTTATAGAGCTGCTTGCCTGATCTCCTTTTCACATTCCTAGGTGCTCTAGCTACTTTTCTTTGAACTTTTGTTGCAGCTTTGCTGTGAGTAAACACTAAGGTGGGACATAATTATAGAGTCCAGGGGACTTCTGTCTTTTGAGATCTATACTTTGCTGTAATAAAACTGTCATTTAAAAAATCAACTTTCGGAAAGAATATTTGCCAACTGTAAATCTGACAAAGGCCTAACATCTAGGATCTACAAGGAACTCAATTATGCTGAAAAGAAAAAAACAAACATCCCTATTACAAAGTGGGCAAAGGATATGAATAGACACTTTTCAAGAGAAGACATATGAGCAGCTGACAGATGCATGGAAAAATGCTCAGCCTCACTAGTCATCAGAGAAATGCAAATTAAAACCACACTGATACTCCAGTCGGGATGGCCATCATCAATTCAAAAAACAATAGATGCTGGAGAGGATGTGGAGAAAAGGGAACACTCCTACACTGTTGGTGGGAGTGTAAACTAGTACAGACTCCGTGGAAAACAGGGTGAAGATTCCTAAAAGATCTAAAAATTAACCTTCCATATGACCCTGCAATCTCCCTTTTGGGAATATACCCAGAGGAACTCAAATCACTCTATGAAAAAGATACCTGCACATGCATATTTATCGCAGCATTGTTCACAATAGCAAAAATATGGAACCAACTGTGCTGCCCATCGAAAGAGGACTGGATAAAAAAGTGTGGTACGTATACATGATGAAATATTACACAGCCATAGAGAAGGACAAAATTATGAACTTTGCGGCAACTTGGATGGATTTAGAGTCTATAATACGAGTGATCTATCACAGAAATGAAGAACTGAGTATCACATGTTCTCATTCATAAGCGGACCTTTAACAATTATGATAATACTATAAGAAAGGAATTGGCAGTAGTGGGAAACTGCCAGTGGAGGGGGAGGGCACACCTCATCAACTAGGGTACCTGCATAATGAACATTTGTATACCTAACCCTGAATTGTACTCCACATCTTTAAAATAAAACATTTGAAAATTAAAAAAAATCAACATTCACTAGGTGTGCAGTTTTACTATATAGCATCACATAAGAAGTTGCATAGTATCATGTAAGAATTGCCTTTAAGTTAAATTTACCCTATTCCATAAAAGTGAAAGTGGGTTGATACCTGCTCTTTAGCATCAGACAAATGCTTATGAAAGGACCATAAGCAGTGTTTTGTAGTTTCAAAACAGCTTGGCATTGGTACAAGAACAGGCATAGAGACCAATGGGACAGGACAGAGATTCCAGAAGCAAAACCCCAATTTCTTGACCAACTCATCTTTGACAAAGCCTCCACCATCAACCACTGGGGAGAGGAGAACCTATTTAGTGCTGAGAAAACTGACTGACCACATGCAGAAGATTCAAACAAGACCCCTACCTATCACCATATACAAAAATCAGCTCTAAGTGGATCAAAGAGCTAAATGTAAAACCTCAAACTGTAAGAACCTTAGAAAATGTAGGAGACACTCTTATGGAAATTGGAACTGGCAACCAATTCCTGATCAAAACCCCAAGTGCCCATGCCATAAGACATAAGACAGACAAGTGGGACCTCATCAAACTGACAAACTTATGCAAAGTCAAAGAAACCATCAAGGGAGCAGGGAGACAGCCCACAGACTGGGAAAAAATATTTGCCAACTGTATATCTGACAAAGGACTGACATCTAGGATCTACAAGGAACTCAGATGTGATGAAAAGAAAAATCAAACAGCCCCATTACAAAGCAGGCAAAAGATATGAATAGATACTTCTCAAAAGAAGACATATGAGCAGCCAGCAGATACATGAAAAAATTCTTGGCCTCACTGGTCATCAAAGAGATTCAAATTCAAATTAAAGCTGAGATACCACCTAACTCCATTCAGGATGGCCATATCATCAATAACTCAAAAAACAACAGATGCTAGAGACGATGCGGGGAAAAGGGAACACTTCTACACTGTTGGAGGAGTGTAAACTAATATAACTTCTGTGGAAAACAGTTTGGCAATTTTTAAAAGATCTAAAAATCAACCTTCCATACAACCCCTCAATCCTCCTACTGGAAATATACTCAGAGGAACTCAAATCACTCTATGAAAAAGATACCTGCACATGTATGTCTATTGCAGAATTGTTCACAATAGCAAAAACACAGAACCAACCACACTGTCCATCGAAAGAGGACTGGATATACAAATGTACATATACATAATGGAATATTATGCATTCATAAAGAAGGACAAAATTATGAGCTTCACAGCAACTTGAATAAACTTATAGTCTGGAATACTGAGTGGTCTATCATAGAAACAAAGAACTGAGCATCACATGTTCTCAAGTGGACCTAGAGCAATTATTGTAGTACTATAAGAAAGGGATTGGCAGTAGTGGAAAACTGCTGGGGTGGGGGGTGGGTGGCGATTGTCAGTGGTGGGAATCTGCTGGGGGGGCATACCTCATCAACAAGGGTACCTGCATAATGCTGTGGTGTACCCTGAATTGTACCCCACATCTTTAAAATAAAAAAAAAATTTTAAAAGAACCAAAAAACGAAAAAAGAACCATGGAGCAGATTAGTTGCCAAAAGCCTAGGCTGGCCATAAAGCAACTTCAAAGATTCAACTTTTAGTAGCAAGAGCTCTAGTTCTGAAGGAAGAGAGGAGTAGGGCATGTTTGTTGGTGAACTAGGTGGCTGTCCAGTAGTTGATCTTAAAACATGTGCACTTAGATGAGCCTCTAACAGCCAACATAGGAAGCTTCTGGAATTTTAGTTCAGGCTGGAAGGAAACACCATTCATCTGGATTCACATGTGGCCCCCTGCTCTAAAGTCTTTGCATATTCAAGAACTCCGTTTGGCATTACGTTAATTGTGTTTGATTAGATTACTGAAGTATATTGGCAAAAACAGTGGCTATGATGACCCAGGTTGCATTCCAGCCCTATACCCTGTGGCACAGTTCATAGTTCAGGGCTTAGTTCTGACATGCTGGATCGTGTAGAGGTGACTGGTGGGAACTTACTGTCATGGTCAGGTGAGAAATGTCAGGATGGAGACTCTGCTGCAGATCATTTCTGCTGTCTCTGTCAAAATTAACTTGAAAAACTAGGGCAATGTGGAACCCGCAGATGGGAATTCAACTTTGTGGCAGGGCAGAAAGAAAAGGTAGAAGAAAGAGATGACAAATGATAGGCAAAGATTATAGTCATCAGTCACACTATGATATTTTATTCTTTCAAATGGTGTATCAAAAATTCGTTTAGTCATATAATTCTTTTTTTTTTTTTTGAGTTGGAGTCTCTCCATCATCCAGGCTGGAGTGCAGTGGCATGCTCACGGCCACCCCAACGTTGACCTGCTGGACTCTGGCAATCCTTCCGCCTCAGCCTTCTGAATAGCTGGAACTACAGGTGCACGCTACCATGCCTGGCTAATTTTTTATGTATTGTAGAGATGAGGTCTCGTCAAGTTGCCCAGGCTGGTCTTGAACCTGCACGGTCAGGCAATCCACTTGTCTTGGCCTCCCAAAGTGCTGCGATTATAGGCTGAGCCACCGAGACTGGCCATAGTCATATAATTCTTATGAGTACTTTAGACATTAATTTTTTTCTTAAAATTTTAAAATATAAATTGCTATCAATATCTAAAAATATTAAATACTGCTCTTTTATCATACATTTTATTGTTTTCTCTAAGCTAGTTCCAGAAAAAGGATAGTTTAGAGACAAACTGTTTTGTAATCATAAAAGAGCACAATAATAGAAGGCAGTAGAAGATAGCCAAAACTAAAATAGGTATGTATTTGTAAAAATTGAAATGAGATTGTAAGGGAATATATTATTATTATCCTATCAACAAAATGGAATAATAGAAAATAATTTTTCATTTTCTTCATAGGATAAATTTATCATATTGTTTTGATCTGTCAGTTCAAGTAAGGTTGCATTTTAGAGACAGTATTTGGTTTATGAAGGTTTAAGTCTTCTAAGCTACTCGATTTAAAAGTTTCAGGAGAATAGATGTCACAAAGTAGAGCAGCCAATTCTCAATCTATAAAGAAGGTAATGCTTTCCGCTCCATTTTATAGATGAAGAAACTAGCATTTCCCTCTCTTTCCTTCCTCTCCCTCTTTTTATGGCTCAGACTGACTTAGGTTTATCTTTTAAAAATATGTCAAGCGTAGAACGGGGCAGTGGCTGATGCCTGTAATCTCAGCGCCTTGGGAGGCCGGAGCAGGAGGATTGCTTTAGCCCTGGAGTTCAAGACCAGCTGGGCATCACAGTGAGACTTCATCACTACTAAAAAAATAAAATAATTAGCTGGTTGTGGTGATGCATACCTGTAGTCCCAGCTACTTGGGAGGCTGAGGTGGAAGGATTGCCTGAGCCCTGAATGTCAAGCCTAAGGTGAACTGTGATGGTGCCATTGCACTCCAGCCTGGGCAACAGAGTGAGACCCTGATTCACACATACACACACACACACACACACACACACACACACACACACACACAAATGGCTATGTCTGTGTCTATGTATATATATATATGTCAAGCATAATGAAATATGTAGAGAGGGTTATACTAGAGTAATATATCTATTTACCTAGCTTTGTAAAATTTTAGCATTTCAATGTCTTTTTTTTTCAACAATCTTTTGGATTTTAAATAAATAAATAAGTAATTACAGATAAAGTTGTACTTTCTTGTTAATAGAACTCCTTCTAGTTCTAGTAGCCTCCTCTTTCCCAGACCATAAGTTGATATTTATCATCTCTCTGCATGTGTGTATAAACATATATTAATACATATGTAGGAAAAACATAAACAATATATGGTAGCTTTCTGCAAGATTTTTTATTGATTTATAATATTTGTACATATTTATGGAGCATATGTGACTTTTTGTTAAATGCATAGAATGTGCAATGATCTAAATATCCTGATATTTAGAGTATTCACCACCTTGAGTATTTATCATTTCTATGTGTTAAGAACATTTGACTCCTCTAGCTATTTTATAATATGCAATAGATTATTGTTAATGATAGTTACCCTACTCTGCTATTGAACATTGGTGCTTATTCCTTATAATTAACTGTACATTTGTACCCATTAACCTCTCTCCACTTCCTCCCTAACACATCCTTCCACCTCTAGTATCTATCATTTGATACTCTACCTCTGTGAGATCATGTGAGTGTGAACATGTGATATTTGTCTTTCTGTGCCTGGCTTATTTCACTTAACAAAATAACCTCCTGCTTTATCCATGTTGTTGAAAATGACATGCTTTTATTTTTTTATGGCTGAATAGTATTCCAATATATATGTATACTACATTTTCTTCATCCATTAGTCATTTGATGGACACTTAGGTTGATTCCATATCTTTACCTTTGTGAATGGTGCTGCCAGAAACATGTGAGTGCAGGTAGCCCTTTGATATTACTGATTTCTTTTCCATTGGCAGTGGGAATGCTAGATTATATAGTAGTTCTATTTTTAGTTTTTGGAAAAATCAACATCCCATTTTCCATAGTGGCCATACTAATTTACATTCCCACCAACAGTATATAAGAGCTCCCTTTTCTCTGTATCTTTGCCTGTTTCTGTTATTTTTTTGGTCTTTTTAATAATAGCCATTCTAACTGGGGTAAGATGGTTTCTCATTGTTGTTTTCATTTGCATTTCCCTGAGGATTGAGGGAGGTTGAGCATTTTTTCATATACCTGTTGGACATTTGTTTATGTTATTTTGAGAAATGTCTATTTATGTCCTTTGCTCATTTTTTAATGGATTATTTGTTTTTGGTTGTTGAGTTTTTGAGTTCCTTGTATATTCTGCATAATAATTCTCTGTTGGATGAACAGTTTTAAAATGTTTTCTCCCATTCAACAGGTTGTCTCTTTACTCTGTTGATTGTTTCCTTATACTATGTGAAAGCTTTTTAGTTTAATATAATCCAATTTTTCTATTTTTTATTTTATTACCTTTGCTTTTGAGGTCATAGCCATAAAATCTTTGCCTTGACCAATGTCTTGAAGTGTTTTCCCAGTGTTTTCTTCTAGTATTTTTTGGTTTTAGTTTTTACATTAAAGTCTTTAATTCATTTGAGTTGTATATGGTAAGAAATAGGGATCCAGTTTTATTCTTCCATAAGGACATCCAGGTATCTCAGCACCACTTATTGAAGAGGGTTTCCTTTCCCCAGTGTAAGTTCCTGGTGCCTTTGTTGAAATCATTTGGCTGTAAATACATGGATTTTTTGTGTGTGTTCTCTATTCTGTTTAATTGGTCTCTGAGTCTATTTTTATGCCAGTTTTATACTGTTGTGAATGGTATAGTCCTTGTAATGTATTTTGAAGTCAGTTTGTGTGATGCCTTCAGCTTTATTCTTTATTCTTTTTGTACAGGGTTGCTTTGGCTATTCTGGATTGTCGTTGTTGTTGTTGTTGCTTTATCTGAATTTTAGGATTGTTTTTTCTATTACTGTAAAAAATGACATGGGTATTTTGGTAGGGATCATATTGAAACTGTAGGTTGTTTTGGACAATATGGTCATCTTCTGATTCATGAAATGTCTTTCCGTTTGTGTCCTCTTCAACTTCTTTCCATTTGCTTGTGTCCTCTTCACTTTCTTTCATCAGTATTTTGTGGTTTCTTAAATAGAAGTTTTTCATCTCCTTAGTTAAATTTATTCATAGGGGTGTGTGTGCGTGTGTGTGTGTGTGTGTGTGTGTGTGTGTGTGTGTGTGTTTTGTTTGTTTTTGTTTTCTTTTTTTCATAGCTTTTGTAAATGGAATTGCCTTCTTGATTTCTTTCTCAGGTAGTTCATTATTGGTATATAGAAATGCTACTGATTTGTTTATGTTGGTTTTGTATTCTGTAACTTTAGTGAATTTATTTATTAGATCTAAAAGTTTTTTGGTGGAGTTTTTAGGTTTTACTAGATATAAGATCATGTCTGCAAAGAGGGTCAGTTTAACTTTCTCTTTTCCAATTTGGATGCCTTTTATTTCTTTTTCTTGCCTGATTGCTCTGGCTAGGACTTCCAGCACTGCATTGACTAGGAATGGTGAAATTGGGAATTCTTGTCTTGTTTCAGTTGTTAGAGGAAAGGCTTTTAGATTTTCCTCACTCAGTATGATTTTAGCTGTGAATGTATCATATATGGCCATTATTGTTTTGAGGTGTGTTCCTTCTTGGCCTAGTTTGTTAAGAGTTTTTCTCATGATGGGATGTTGAATTTTATCAAATGCTTTTTCTGCGTGATTTGAGATGATCATAAGGTTTTTATCTTTCATTCTGTTAATGTGATGTATCGCATGTATTGACTTGTCTGTGTAGAACCATCCTTGCATTCCTGGAATAAAACTCACTTGATCATAGTATATTATCTTTTTGATATGCTGTTGGATTTAGTTTACTGGTATTTTGTCGAGGGTTTTTGTGTTTATGCTCATCAGGGATTTTGGTCTGCAGTTTTCTTTTTTTGTTGTTGTGTCCTTGCCTGGTTCTGCTATCAGGGTAATGCTGGTCTTACAGAATGCATTAGGGAGAATTCCTTCCTCTTCAATTTTTTGGAATAGTGTGAGGAGAATTTTTACTAATTTTCTGTAAGTTTGGTAAAATTTGGTTGTGAAGCCATCTGGTCCTATACTTTACTTTGTTAGGAGATTTTTTTATTACTGATTTAATCTTACTACTTATTATTGGTCTATTTTCTATTTCTTTCTGATTCAATCTTGAAAGATTGTATGTGTCTAGGAATTTATTCATTTCCTGTAGGTTTTCTAGTTAGTACATTGTTGTTATGAACTACTGATGGGATATTTAGTATTTCTGTGATATCAGTTGTAATGCCTGTTTTTTGTTTCTGATATTTTTAAAATTTGGGTCTTCTCTGTTTTTTTTTTCTTGGTTATTTTAGTTATTTATTGTTTTTTGTTTATCTTTTTGAAAAATAAACTTTTTGATTCTTTGTATTTTTTTAGTCTCTTTTGTTTAGTTTTTCTCAATCTTATACTTAATTCCTTCTACTAATTTTGGGCTTGGTTTGTTCTTGCTTTTCTTGTTCCTTGCAGTGAATCATTAGATTTTTTTGGGGGGAAGATGTCTTTCTACTTTTTTGGTGTAGGTATTTATTGCTATATACTTCCCTCTTGGGAAAGTATATAGAAAACTTCCTTGTTTTTGCTTGGCATGTTGTGTTTTAATTTTTATTTGGTTTAATAAATTATTTGATTTTATCCTTAATTTCTTTCTTGTCTCAATAGTCATTTAGGAGAATGTTATTTAATTTTCATGTATTTGGATAGTTTCCAAAGTTGTTTTTGTTATTAATTTCTAGATTTATTCCATTGTAGTCTGAGAAAGGACTTGATATATTTTCAATTAAAAAAAATTGTTGAAACTGGATGTGGTGGCTCATGCCTGTAATCCTAGCACTTTGGGAGGCTGAGGTAAGATACTTACTTGAGCCTAGAAGTTCAAGGCCAGCCTAGGCAACATAGCAAGACTTCCTCTATATTAAAAAAAAAAGAAGTCAAACAATTAACTGGGCATGGTGGTGCATACTTGTTGTTTTGGCTACTTGGGAGGCTAAGGCAGGAGGATCGCCTGAATCTGGGAGGTCAAGTTGTGGTAAGTCATAATCCTGCCTTTATTCTAGGTGACAGACTGAGGCCCTGACTCAAAAAAAAAAAAAAAAGGGTATAGCTGCTCCCGCTTGTTTTTAGTTTCCATTTCATAGAATATCGTTCTCTGATCTTTTACTTTCAGTCTATATGTGTCCTTGTAGGTGAGATGAGTTTTTTGTAAACAGTATGTAGTTGGATCATTTAAAAAAAATTTATCCATTTAGCCAGTTTATATCTTTAAAGGGGAAAGTTTAATTTGTTTGCATTCTTTGTTATTATTGATATGTGAGGGCTTATTCCTGTTCTTTTATTTATTAATTTCTGATTATTTTGTATATGCTTTGTTTTTTTTTCCTCTTATTGTTTATCATTGTGGTTTGGTGGTTTTCTGTAGTGGTAACATTTGAGTTCATTCTTTTCTTCATTTTTATATTTGCTCTACCAGTGGGTTTTATACTTTCATGTGTTTTCATGATGGTAGATATTATCTTTTCGCTTCCAGGTGAACTCTCTCAAGAATTCCTAGTAAGGCTGATTTAGTGGTGATGAATTCCCTCAGTTTTTGGGAAAGGCTTATTTCCTTTATTTATGAAGGACAACTTTGTTAGGTATTGTATTCTTGGATAGCAGCTTTTCTTTTTTTTCTTCAGCACTTGAATATATCACCTCATTCTCTCTTGTCCTATAAAATTTTTGCTGAGAAATCTGCTGTTGGACTCATGAGGGTTTCCTTATAAGTGACCAGGTTCTTTTCTTTTGCTGTTTTTACAATTCTGTTTGTCTTTGACTTTTGACAGTTAGACTATTACGTACCAAGGACAAGACTTTTTTGCATTATATTTGAGAATCGCTGGGCCTCTTCTATATGAATATCCAAATCTTTTGCTAGACTTGGAAGTTCTCCCATGTCTATTACTATTTTGGTAAATAGGTTTTTTAAAATTTTATTTTAAAGATTGGAGTACAATTCAGGATTAGAAATACAAGTGGTCATCACATAGGTAAAGTTGGGGCCTCCCTTTGGTTCCCACTTCACCTGGTTTGAGATCGGGTACCCTTATTGATGTTATGCTCCCAACCCCAGCAATTTCCAGCTACTGCCAATCCCTTTTTTACAGTATTATGGTAAATGTTCAGGGTCCACTTATGAGTGAGAACATGTGGTACTCAGGTATTTGTTTCTATGATAGATTTTTTTATCCCTTTTGTTTTCCCTTGCCTTTTGGGACACTAAAAATTCAATTATTTGATTGCTTTATAGTGTTCCATAAAGATTTGTTCATTCTTTTTAAATTTTTATTTCTTTTCCCTATTTTTGTCTGACTGGGTTATTTCAAAAGACCTGTCTTCAAGTTCTAAAATTCTTTCTTTTGCTTGATCTATTCTGTTGTTGAAGCTTTTGAATGTATTTAGTATTCATTGAGTGAAGTCTTCACTTCTAGAATTTCTGTTTGGTTCTCTTTATAATATCTATCTCTTTGGTAAATTTCTCATCCATATCCTGTTTTATTTTTCTGATTTCTTTGTATTGTTCATCTGAATTCTTTTGTATCTCACTGTGCTTCTTTACTGTCTTTGTTTTGAATTCCTTATCCAGGATTTCATAAGTTTTTTTTTCAAATTTGTTGCTGAATAATTTTTATTCCTTGGAAGTATTATATTTCCTTCTTTGCTCTTTCATATTTCTTGTGTTCTTATGTTGATATTTGAGCATCTCGTGTAACAGTCACTTCTTCTAGTTGTTTGAATTTGCTTTCATAGGGGATAACTTTTTCCTGAATAAGTATCCATGGTGTTGATTGGGTAGGGCACTTTTGATTTTGGATGTGTATGGTTGTGTGGTCTCTGTACAATTTCTTTGGCTGTAAATGGCATCAGAAGTCTGTCTATGATTTCCTTGTGGCTTAGAGTGTGGTTGTAAATGACTGAGTGTGCCTTTCCTTGGGCCCCAGGATGGTGTACACTGGCACTAATGTTAATGGACAGGCAGGTTTATTCTTGGGTCTCCAAGTGGTCTGGCATGTGGGTGAGTCCTTGAGTCCCTGGACAGTGGACATAGTAGGAGTAGCAGTGGTAGAACAACTCTCTGGAATCCATGTAGTTCATTCTGGTGTTGGAACTGGCTGTGGTGGGCTGGGTGGGCCCACAGGTGTTACATGAGAAGGTGGTGGGTGGGCCCATCTTTTGCCCCTCAGGAGGAATACTCAATACTCCATGGTGGCAGATGGGGCAGGGCAATCCCCACGTCCCCAGATGTCATGCTTGCACACTGGGTTGGGGGTGGAGTGGTCAGACAGGCCTGTCCTCAGGCCCCAGTGGTATATGTTGCCACTGGCTCACCGACTGTGGTAGGCAGGGACAGGGTGATCCTCAGGACTCTAATGGAATGTTTGGTGAGGCAGCAGCAGCTGCACTGTGGCACTCTTCTTGGTAAGGGTGGATTGCTTTCAGTGGTAGCATCTGTACAACAGGTGGCTGGGGAGCACATGCTTTGGTCCCAGGTGGCAGCTATAGGGTAACCTTTCTTCAGAGTGCATTGAAATATGCAGTGGCTTGCTTTTGGGACAGTCAGATCACTGCCAATGGCTTGTGTTTGACCCCTGGTGGCAGCAGTCATCAGTGACATTAGCTGCATCTGGAAGATGCCAATAGGGCTCCAGGGATGTGGAGATGTAGGGGCTGTTGGACCCTGGGCAGGATGCAGTTTGATGGGAACCTGGCTCTCAAAATAGCACCTTTCTATAGCTGCTTAGGTCTCAAGGGGTTTATGGAACACATGTGAGCTCCTTCTCTGGAGCAATGCAATCATGTAGTCTCTAGAAAGCTCCCTATGTTAGTCTCAGGGCCCACATGAGTTAAGGATTGGCTAGGATTGGAAGGAGTTCATTGTGGGAATGTGGACTTTGTTTAGTTTCTGTTTTAAAAGGAAATGCTTTAATCAAATGTGACAATTGCTCTATGTTTGGTAGCTATCTTTTATTAAGTTAAGGAAATTAGTTCTCTTCAAATTCTAGACTGCCAAATTTTCATGAAAGCATATTAAAAATTGTTAGTCATTTCCCATGTCCTTTGAGATCATTATTGGCCTTTTTCCTCTCTTTGAATTTGTTAAAGTGGTTAATTATATATCTAGACTTTTTAAATGTTAAATTATCTTTGCATTCTTGAAGAAACTCTGTTTAGTCATAAAAATGTACATACATACATACGTATACTCCATTTAGTCACACATATACACATCCTATCTTGTATGTGTACACATAAAATTATTGAGAAATATGTGGATGTTTTGTATATAAACTATTGTACATATATAAAAACATTGAAATAAATATATATCAATTTAAAAAGTATACACAACAATTAAAAAATATATACACACTGCTGAATGTTATTTACTTGTATTTTATTTAGAAACTGTCATGTTCTTAAATAAGATGAGCACATAATTTATCTTACTCTCATTCTCCTTGTTTTCTTGTAATGGGTTTATGCTGGCTGTATACAAAGGTAACCAAATAAGCTTGGAAAATATAAAACCCAAACAATAATAGTGAGTAATTTTAGGTAGACTTCAAAACAAATGGTAATAAAATGTTGAACCACAGTAACATGTAAGATGGAATGGAGGCGTTGGAATCCAAGTGTGTCAAGGGAAGAGGGCTACCTTTAGACTTCAAGTCAAGTGAGCATGCTAAAACATTAAGAATAAGTGTTAAAGATAGAAAAAGTATAACTCTTGAATCAATAGAAGTGAAAAAGAGGGAATACAATCAGTTTAGTTTTGTCTTTACCATTCATTGTCTGATAATCTTGAACCTAATCCTCCTGCTAACTGTTACGCCAATTTTCACACATGGTATCTTTCTGTATTTTTATTTTTTGGAAGATGACTTCATATTCAGTGGGACTGATTAAGAGACTCTCGTGTGACTGCATTGAGGTCTGGTTCTCCAGAGAAGTTTGGTGTTTGCTAGTGCAATGGAGTGGGAGGATTGTGGGGATATTACCAACTCAGAACCTCAGTTTGTATCAGTTTCTTGTCCTGGGGGTTCTCAGACTTGACAGGTAGTCTAACTCAAATCCCAACCTTGTGTGATGTATAGATGAATAGGCTTAGAGTCATGATTTGTTATGAGAGTCTTTTTAACTTGTTTATCTTCTAACCTGGAACCTAAACCCCAGACTTTCTTGTTCTCCTCAGGGCAAATTCCTTTTTTTCCCTATTCTACTCATTTACTTAAAAGGAGATCTTTGAGACTCCTAGCTAGATGAGTAGGTCTCAGTTCTAAACCACTGTCTCAGGAAAAGCCAAGTGCTCATCTTCTGTTTCCTAGAAGCATTTAAAACCCTGTCTCAATGATCTGTGATAATCTGCTGCCTATCACTGTGGTTTGCAGTTCCCTCTTAGCTCAGCAATACTTCTGAGGACTATTTATTATATTTTATACAGCACATCTTATTGCTTTTAGTGAATTTTTCTATTCCTTTATTTTTGGGCTAAATTCTGTCTTTGGAAATTTAGCAAGTATGATGATGAGTACCTTTTTTCAGCCTGGCAGACATTGGGACTGTAATAGATTAAAAAGTATTTTTATTGACTTACAACTTATGTTTCCCCTAGTTTCTTTTTGCATACGTATATATCATATTGATGTACATTACTGCTTTATGAGAAGTATTGCTTTAAAAAAGTATGCACTTTTTTAGATAAACCTTTTGGGATTTAGTAGTTGTGTATTCAGCAATTTTAAGGCACTTCACATTATTTTTAGTGGGTATCAGCATTGTTTTGTGGCCTATTGTCTAATCCTAGTTGCCGATATCTCATTTTTTTCCCCTAATTTGAGGCTTTCAGAAGGGTAAGACCATTTTTCTTGTTAATAGATACTTAATAGCATTTAATTAAATTTTATGCTGTCTCTTTTTTTTTTTTTGAGTTGGAGTCTCACTCCGTTGCCCAGACTGGAGTGCAGTGGCCGCTCCCGGCCACCACAGCCTTGACCTGCTAGGCTCCGGCGATCCTTCCACTTCAGCCTTCCAAGTAGCTGTAACTACAGACACGCGCTACCACACCCAGCTAATTTTTTGATTTATTGTAGAGATGAGGTCTTGCCAAGTTGCCCAGGCGGGTCTCGAACCCGCGAGCTCAGGCAGTCCACTCACCTCGGCCTCCCAAAGTGCTGGGATTACAGGTTGAGCCACTGAGCCCGGCCTGCTGTCTCTTTTCTAATGTTTTTTTTTGGGGGTGGGTAGGAAGAAATAGGTCCCATTGCTTTAGATTTAAAAACCAAATTGAAAAGGTCTTAGAATTCATTCTTACTTAATTTACAAATGAGAAAATAGAGACTCAGAGCAGTTTGGAACTTAATGAAGACCAAATTAGCTGGTTGAACATTAGAGTCAGGAAGAGACCTGATTCTCCAGGGCCACAGATCAGGCTGTCATTCACTTCACTATAGTGCTTTAACAGAAGTGAGAAAAACCAAGTTGGCTTGATTTGTATCTTATTTATCTAGTGTAAATTAAAATCTGTTCCTTAGAGCATGTCAGTAGAGGACATATTTACATTCATATCTAAATACTTGCTACATCACCTAAGTTTAATTACTAGTCTATGCGTTTATGCCAGGTGTTCATTTTTGTCTTGGCTAATGACTATGCAATTGTCTTTCAGGGGATTAAAGAACACATCTGATGTATCCTAAGTGGCTCCACTGCAGGCACTCAGGTGTATCATTGTGGCACCCCTCGAAGGCATAGTGCAGTGCCATGCCCAAAATGGAATCCCATACATGCTTATGAATGTGTGCATGAATAAATGAAGTGCATAGTGAAGATGGACACCATATGTGCCTCTTTAGAGTCTGGGCTAGGCAGATTTGTTATGACTTCTTTTGAGATCACGCAGTTGGGTGAGGTAAAATTCTGAGATTTGGAGCATCTGCTCTGTAGAGCAGCCAATGAAGCCACTTCCTCCTCCTCCTCCATCATCCTGAGACACAGTAATTGGTGAATGAGAAAAGAACATGAATGTGGACTTTTCTTTTCAATGTTGAGGACTAGTTAACTTGGGAATAATGTATCTTATTTATTTTTTGCTTCTTGGGCAGGGCAAAATCTATAACTTTTCTTATGACAGAGAAATTCCTAATTATAGTGACTTGAATTTCAGAATAATACATTTAAAAAAAACATTTATTGAGTTTTATCTGAATATATTTTTTCCCAAAATTTCTTGCAATAAATATGAGTTACTGTTACTTTCTAAAGATGGAGAGAAAAGTCTATCTTACCTACATAGAGCTTATAAAATTATCATTCTGTACATTGTTTATCCTTTCTCTTTGTTTTTACTTGTTTTTCTCTAGTAACACAAGGAAGTCATCATTCTACTTTAGTGTTTAAATTACTCAATTTGATGGTTTTGAATCAGCATATTTAATTTTTGAAAATTACTGTTAAAATTTAAATAGTATGTTTTGATTTTTGTTTGTGTATAAGAAAAAGTAATGCATTTATATTCTGCTCCACCATTTCAAGTTCTTTTGATACAGTAAGTGATTTTAATGTAATATTATTATTAAGTTGTTACTTTTATGATAGGTATGACTTTTTTTCAGGAATTGTTTTTGATATTTGCTTTAAGTTTTATAACCATATGAAGAACAAGTACTTATGATTATGTTTGGTGAGTTGTAATGCTTGCTGCCTGCGTCTTTATTCTATTGTGTGTGTCTTTCCGTTTACTTTTTAACTTTTCTCATAACTTTCTATATATGTGCGAGTATGTATGTACTTTACTCAAAAGAGTATATACTTTAGGAAGGAAGTGCAGAGGGTGTTCTTTTTGAGCTCCCAAATTTTTGAGCCTGTTCTTTATTGTCCTTATGTGAGAATATCAGTATAGTTGGTTGTAAACCTCAAATCTTTTCTCCATATAATGGAGATTGCTTGGGTTTTGTTTTTCTCAAGTCTACATCAGAAGCATGGAATATCTTGTTCTCTCTCTCTTTAGGTATTTATTTTTCTTTTTAATTCATTTTTTTCCTCTGTCTGCTTAGAATTTTTCTTTACTGTTGAGATTCCAAAATCTCACCAAGCTGTATCTACATTTTAGTTGCTTTTAATTGACTTTGACATTTATATAAAGTTAAACCAGTAATCCGAGGTTCATTCTTTCTTTCCTTTTTTCTTTCTCTCCCTTCCTCCCTCTCCCTCTCCCCTCCCCCTTCTTTCTTTTGAAGGGGTCTCACTCTGTCACCTGGGCTGGAGTGCAGTGGCACTTTAGCCTCCAACCCCTGGGCTCAAGGGATCCTCTTGCCTCCGCCTCCAAGTAGCTAGGCATGTATCACCGTGCCCAGCTAACTTCTTTATTTTTGTGTAAAAAGGAGGTCTCACTATATTGCCCAGGCTGATCTCATGCTCTGGGCTCAAGCGATCCTCCTGCCTTGGCCTCTCAAAGTTCTGGGATTACAAGCATGGGGTTCTGTGGCCAGCTTCTTTTTAAGTAATAACTTTTCTTCTGTTTGGAGCTGTGTTTCTTCAGCTTTGTCCTAATCTTTCTTGGATTCCTAGTGTAACTTGATTTTTTTTCCCCTATATGTGTCGCCTTTCCTTTTGTTCTAGTTATTTCTGACCGTGTTCTTTGAGTGCTTACGTTTTCTACTTGCCATTTCAGTTATATGGAATGTTTATGGTTCATTGTCTGTGTTGCTGTTTTTAATTCAAAAATTATTTTTCGGTTTGTTTTGGTAGGCGCAATAATGGCTTTTAAAGATGGCCATTACTTAATCCCCAGAACCTGTGAATATGCTACCTTACAAAGCAACAGGGACTTTTCAGATGTGATTCAGTTAAAGATTTTGAGATGGGGAATTTTCCTAGATTATCCCGGTGGGCTCAGTATAATCACAAAGGTCCTTAAGTGTGGAAGAAAGGGGAGGAAGAGTCAGTGTCTGCACTGTGAGAAAGACTTCACTGGTCATCATTGGCTTTTGAATACGGAAGGAAGGCCATGAGTCAAGATATGTGGGCAATCTCTAGGAGTTGGAAAATACAAGAAAATGAATTCTTCCACTGAGCTTCTGGGAGGAAGTATCGCTCTGCCAACACCTTGATCTTAGCCCATTAAAACCCATTTTGAACTTCTGATCCCCAGGACTATAAGATAATACATTTGTGTATTTATGCTGCTCAATTTATAGGTGTTAAAGTAGCAATAGGAAACTAATACAATCTCTATGTAGTTTTTACTAATTTTTTTTTGCTTCTTAATGGCTTGCTCTATTTTCAATGCTAGTACCCTAACAAAGCACATTGAGAACACAAGTAAGAAATAGCCTATAATTTAAGTTTTTTTCATTCCCTCATTCTCTTTTTTTCCTTCTAATAAATCTCTTTCAGTGGAAGGTGCTTTCTTTTTCTCTTCAGGATGGTCATTTCCTTTAAGATTACATTTTTCCCAATTGTGTTTCATTATCTTTTTCTGTTTGTGATAGCATTATAGCCATGACTATCTTACTGGTTTATAATCTAATTGTAGTTAAATTGGATTTTCCCTGTGCTTGGTGTGAGTTTTCTGCCTGATGTAAGAAAGCCCATACACACTGCCCTTCTGACAGCTATTGGAGGTGCTCCCAGGGTCTCCTCCACTTATTCTCTGAACCTTTTGCTTTTTGCAGACAGTAGAAGATTAGTTTCCTATTTCAGTTCAGTCCTATTGTACTAAATCTAGCTGATTCACTTTTTCTTAGGTATGTTATACCCATCCTATTTTTATTTATTTATTTATTATTTTTATTTTAAAGATGTGGGGTACAATTCAGGGTTAGGTATACAAATGTTCATTATGCAGGTACCCTTCTTGATAAGGTATGCCCCTCCCTCCCCTGGCAGTTTCTCTCAACTGCCAATTCCACACCCCCTCCCCTGGCAGTTTCCTTCATCTGTCAATCCCTTTCTTATAGTATTATGGTAATTGTTCAAGGTCCGTTTATGAGTGAGAACATATGGTACTCTGTTCTTTGTTTCTGTGAAAGATCATTGAGTATGATTGACTCTAAATTCATCCAAGTTGCTGCAAAGTCCATATGTTTGTCCTTCTTTATGACTGAACAATATTCCATTGTGTATATGTACCACATTAAAAAAATCCAGTCCAGCTTCAATAGGCAGCATGCTTGGTTCCATGTTTTTGCTATTGTGAATAGAGCTGCAATAAACATACATGTGCAGGTATCTTTTTTTGTAGAATGATTTGAGTTCCTTTGGGTATATTCCCAATAAGGGAATTGCTGGGTCAGATGGAAGGTCAATTTCTAGTTCTTTCAGAAATCGCCACACTGTCTTCCAAAGAAGTTGCACTAGTTTGCATTCCCACCAGCAGTGTAGAAGCATTCCTTTTTCTCTGCATCCTTGCCAGCATCTGTTGTTGCTTGTTTTATTAATGATGGTCATTTTTACTGGAATTAGGTGGTATCTCAATGTGGTTTTGATTTGCATTTCTCCGATGAGTGAGGCTGAGCACTTTTTCATGTTTCTGTTGACTGCTCGTATATCTTCTTTTGAGAAGTATCTATTCATGTCTTTTGCCCACTTTTTAATGGGACTGTTTGTTTTTTCTTTTTGGCGAGTTTGAGTTCCTTGTAGATCCTAGATGATAGGCCTTTGTCAGATATACTGTTGGAAAATAATTTTTCCCATTCTGTGGGCTGTCTCCCTGCTCTCTTGATGGTTTCTTTGACTTTGCAGAAGCTCGTCAGTTTGATGATGTCCTACCTGTCTATCTTATTTCTTAAGGTATGGGCATTTAGGGTTCTGAATAGGAATTGGTTGCTAGTTCTAATTTCCATAAGGGTGTCTCCTGCGTTTTCTAAGATTCTTACAGTGTGAGGTTTCATGTTTAGGTCTTCGATCCATTTAGAGTTAATTTTTGTGTATGGTGATAGGTAGGGGTCCTATTTCAATCTTCTGTATGTGGTCAGCCAGTTTCCCCAGCACCATTTACTGAATAGGTTCTCCTCTCCCCAGTGGTGGTTGTTGGAGGCTTTGTCAAAGATGAGTTGGTTGAGGAATTGAGGCTTTGCTTCCAGAATCTGTATCCTGTTCCATTGGTCTATATGCCTGTTCCTGTCCCAATACCAGGCTGTTTTGATTATTGTAGCCTTATAGTAAAGTTTGAAGTCTGGAAGTTTGATGCCTCCTGCTTTGTTTCCTTTGCTAAGGATTGTTTTGGCTATTCGTGGTCGTTTATGTTTCCATATGAATTTCTGTATTGCCATTTCCAGGTCTGAGAAGAATGATGTTGGTAACTTAATGGCTATTGCGTTGAATCTGTAGATTGCCTTTGATAAGATGGACATTTGAACAGTGTTGATTCTTCCTATCCATGAGCATGGAATATTTTTCCATTTGTTTGTGTCTTCTTGGATTTCTTTATTTTTATTTTTATTTATAACAAATTGTATCTCTTCTTTTTTTTTTAATCAATATTTTTTATTATGGTTTTGTGGGGTACAGTTAAGAGTTAGGTGTACAATTATGTTTCATTCAGGAGAGGTGTTTCCCCTTCCCCAGGCAGATATTTTTGAGCAGTGTTTTGTAGTTCTTATTGTAAAGGTCTTTCAGCTCTCTGGTTAGGAAGATGCTGAGGTATTTCATTTTTTTGTGACTATTGTGAATGGGATTCTTTTTTTAATTTGGGTTTCTGTTTGTTTATTGTTGGTATATAGGGATGCAGCTGTCTTTTGCAAATTGGTTTTGTACCCTGAGACTTTCCCCAAGCCCTTTATCAGTGCAAGCAGGTTTTTGACAGATTCTCTTGGATTTTCAAGGCATAGGGTCATATCATCAGCAAAGAGGAGTAACTTGACTTCCTCTTTTCCTATTTGGATATCCTGATTTCCTTTTCCTGTCTAATTGCCCGAGCTAGGACTTCTAACACAATGTTGAACAAGAGGGGTGAGAATGGGCAGCCTTGTCTTGTTCCGGTTTTCAGGGGAAATTTTTCCAGTTTCTGTCCACTAAGCAGTATGTTAGTGTGGAGTTATCATAAATGGCACCTACTATTTTGAGGTATGTTCCTTCTATACCTAGGTGTTTGAGGGTTTTTATCAAGAAGGGATGCTGGATTTTATCAAAAGCTTTTTCTGCATCTAATGATATAATCATGTGGTTCTTGTTTTTACATCTGTTGATGTATTTAGTTACATTTGTGGTCTTGCGAATGTTGAACCAATCCTGCATCCTGGGGTTGAAGTCTACTTGGCCATGTTGATGATTTTTGAGATGTGGTTTTGGATCTGATTTGCTAGAATCTTGTTGAGGATTTTGCTTCTATGTTCATAAGGGATGTTGGCCTATAGTTTTCTTTTTTTGTTGAATCTTTACCTGGTTTGGGTATCAGTGTGATGTTGGCTTCGTAAAATGATTTACGGAGAAATCCATCTTCAATTGCATGGAATACTTCCAATAGGATTGGTATCAGCTCCTCCTTGTACATTTTGTAGAATTCTGATGGAATGCCATCTAGTTCAGGCCTTTTTTTTTTGTAGGTAGTGTTCTTATGACAGAGTCAATTTCCTGGGTTGTTATTGGTCTATTTAGTGTCTCAACCTGGGGAGGTTGTGTGATATCAGAAAGTTCTCCATTTCATTTAGATTATCAAGTTTGTTGCCTCATTGGTGTACATAGTATTCTCTGATAATTTTTGTATTTCTTCAGGGTCAGTTGTGATTTCATCTTTTGTATTTCTGATTGTGTTTATTTGGGCTTTTTCTCTCTTTTTGTTGGTCATTTTGGCCAGGGATTCATCAATCTTGTTAATTCTTTCAAAAACCAGCCTTTTGTTTTGTTGATGTTTTCTATGATATTTTTGTCTTCTATGTCCCATATTTGGGCTGTCCTATTTTTAATTCCTGTTATGTTTTCTACTCTGTCAATATTTAGCTGGTAATTTTTATGAAATATAAGCTTCTTATCTAGAATTTTCTTAGTATAGAATTTCAAATCTGAACTAGATCCTATGTATAATTTAGCTCAGTTTCCTCATTTCACAGATGATAAAACTGAGGTTCAAAAATCATATAAATTATGTCATTAAATATGTATTTTTGTATGGTATTGCTCTTAATTTTTGAGAGAATAGAAATGGCATAGGACTGGGTACATGCTCTTGGCAGATTCAACACTTACACATAGAATCCTAGCAGAGAAAAATCTGTTAGTTTTGTTTACTTTTGCCTATGTGGCTTAAAAAGACAGTTTATGCTTTTTTGTTTTGTCATCCTTAACTCTATGGCTTTTTTGTGTGGGAAGAGCGAAGAAGTTGCATGTATCCTTACTTGACTTTTTGATACTTAATGTTCAGAAGTTAGAATCCTGTGAAACAACATGTGTTTATATTTGGTTTAAATATTTCTCTTTATCCAGGGAAAATAAATGATTATGGGAGCTAATGAAAGTAACAGGGTTGTGAATTTGGGTTAATTATTTTAAAAATGTATTCCTTGCAGAAAGGAAACATCTAAAGTTTTTCTGGAAATAGCTATTCATGAAATAAATATATATTTAGCATCGAATCCATCTAACAGTTGGATACTCTGCAGCAATTAATAAGAAAGCTAAAATCTCTGCCCTTAAAAGTTGTTCAGCTTAGTAGAGGGAGGATTAACAAATAATTAAACAATTTTTATACAGTGAATAAAGTGTTGCTGTAGTGGAACTGTAGGAAACTGTGGTAGGATACGCTTTGCCTAGATTTGGGAATGTCTGAGAAAAGTGAATAGAAGGAACTAACATTTTAACTGTTGAAAATCTGGGAATGATTGTGACACTCAAAGTGTAGTCTCTGGACAAACAGAATCAGGGCCCTACCTCAGATGTCCTGAATCAGAAATTCTTGGGTTATGGCCAGCAATCTGTGTTTTACAGCACAGGTAATTCGGATGTGGGAAACCACTGTTTTCACTGATGCTGAGAACCAGCTGTGAGAGAGAGAGAGCATAGCAAGTTAAATAGAGCTGAAGAAAAGAGTTTGAAGTCATTAATAGCTTGAATTGAGGTAGGTAAGAACTGATAAGATAGTTGAAGGATTTAGGTTTTTGTCTTAAGTACACTTGAAAGTCATTGAAGCATTGCTGAGGGGATAGCTTGATCAACTTTGTGTTTTAGAAAAATCTCTAGAGAAGAGATGGGCGCTCGACAGAAAGCTTAGGAAGCTGGTGTAGTTAATAATGCTGATGGTCATGAGGTTGAAATAAAATAGACAGTGAGGCAGATATTCAGAAAGAAGAATTTCCAGGACTTAGTTATTGATTTAAATGAAGAGGATGAGGGAGAAGAAGAAATTTCCAGGTTTGGCATTTGGGCCACTGGTTAGATGGTTCTCTATCTAGCCTCTAGGACAGAGATTATTGGAGAACCAGATTGAGGATCATGGTGAAGATTATGAGTTTTGAGTTTGGCTTTGAGCACCGACATTGAAGTATTATGGAATAGTCAATAGGTATATTTATTAGTAGGCAATTTGATATTTGCCTAGAGCTCAAGAAAGGAAATCTGGGTTAAATATATAGATATGAGAATATTTGGAGCTTATAAAGTAATTGAAATATTGGGGATAAACCAGATAACTCAGTGAAAATGTGTTGAGTGACAAAGAACATGAATAGCACAGAAAATTTCATATTGGGCAAAGGAAGGAGAACCCTAAAAAATGATTGAAAAATATCAGCCAGAGAGAACAATAAAAACCCAAAAGAATATGGTTATGGAAGTCAAGGAAAGAGGATTTCCCAAGACAGCCTGTCATTCACATGTCTGATGTCTGGGGTACTCAAAAGAGGAGGACTGAATATTTTCATTATAATAGTCACTCAAAGATTAGAGTGACTTTGGGAAGTTATACGGATCTTAATAATTAGACTAGAATGGATTTAATGGATGGGTAGGGGTAGAAGCCAACTATGAGAAATCAGTGGAAAACAAACAGTAGAGAATTTGCTTACAACAAGGAAAAATATTCAGAGCTGAGAAGAGAAAACATGAGATCACGGGGGAACTTTTTATTTTTATTTTTTAAAGATAGCAGAGACTTAATCTTGATTGTTGATGGAAAGAGTGGTGGTGGAGGTTGCAAGAAAGGAGGGAGAAAGGAAGAAAACTCAAGATAGAGGGAGGGGAAAGGAATCAATGATAGAACAAGGTTCCTGAAATAGTAGGAAGGGATGGGATTCAGACCACTTTAACGGCAAAAGGTACACGTCTTCTATTGTAACAGAAGAGGAAGAGAGGATGAATTATTCAACAAATAATTTCATCTTTTTGGTGAGAGAAAAGTGAGAGAGTTTCAATCTGATGATCTCTATTTTTCTGTTTGGCAGTTGCTGATGGAGAGAAGAAAGATAGGGCTTGAAAGTTTGAGAATGGTAGATAAGCTTAAAATAGTCATTGTGTAGAATACATAGAGACATAATTAGAGGAGAAACCAGATAATGACAGGACATTGAAGTCCTGGTTGAGGATAGACATCATTAATTTACGCTGGGATCAATCTGCAGATGTGTTAGTTTTCTCTAACTTTTTTTAGAAGCTTTAGCATACATGTGGAAGTAGCAACAAATTGGATTAATCTAAAACTGGATTAATCTAAAAAAATATATTGTTTTGCAAGTACAGTGGGGGAAGGGGATTGAAAGATAAAGACCTCTGCTCCCTTATCTGGAAGTTCAAAAATTCAACAAACTCTGAAAACAAGATTTTTCATAGCTCATTTGGAGGCAAAAACTTCTTTGAATGAATTGATAAGAGGCTATTTATAACCTTCATATATCAAATTTAATACATATCTTTATATGTTTTGCTTCACAATTTGTGTGTGACTAAGCAGTGCTGCCCTTGAGAATGTTACATCATGTATGGGGTCCCTCCTACCTGTATAACTGTTAAAATGAAAAAAACTCTGAATTCTGAAGGACACCTGCCCCCAGTGTCTTCAAGAAGAAATTGTGTTCTTGTGTTAGCAATAAAGAGGTTGAAATCATATACTCTCAATGCTGGATAAGAAAAAAGGGGAAGATGGAGAGAGTAAACCACTGGAAAAAAGTAGATGGGCCAAGGAAATAGACAATTTCAAAGAACTGAAGTATTAGGGGTCAAGTGAGAGAACTTGAAGAATGGGAAGTTGTGATGAGTAATTAGAATGTTTCAGTCATTTCCAAAGGGAGATCTGGTGGTTACAAAGTCCAGGGTGTGACCATGGGCATGGGCAGCTGAGTTGTAATGGAATAGAAAGTCATTAGAGATGAGGTTAAGAGAATGAGAGGTGAGAAAATTAGATGAACTACCCCAAGTAATGGCAAGATTTGGGATGGAATGGAACACTACAAGCCAAGTTATCTGATCTTAAATGAATGAGGCATTCATGGAAGTTACAAAAGATAACACGATGTGTAAGACAAGGTTTTCCACTTTTCCCAAATGCTCTTTAGAAAACAAAGAGAAGAATAATTATACAGCATGCTAAGTATAATGTTTGAAGCATGATTTGTAAGCTATTAAGGTCTAGCTGAGAAAAGAGATTTTAGATGTCTTGAGAGGTCTAAAGCCTACTTAATAAGGGTTTCACATTGTTTTTGGAATTTTCTGTGTTTGGTAAACATTTAAGCACCCTCTGTGAATATTCAGTGGAATATTTTATTAAAAACAGTGGTTAAAACAGTCATATTTGCTAAATAATTCATTAGAAGCAAAACAAGATCAAAATTAAAGGTAGAATGTGAACTCTCTTCAAGAAATATTTTAAAATTTTAGGAGTCTCAACTTAAGATTTCAGGAAGAGTGATTTATTCTATGTGATGCATAATGTTCTAGTTTCTTCTTTGTAATTTTTTATTTTTGTTTATTTTATTGACTACCTGTATTATTCTGTTTTACACTGCCTCAATCCTTTTTGGATGAGCAAAAGATTCTAACTAATGATGTTGAAAAATAAGCGAATATGTTATAAAGCAGTATCACCTCATATTTTAAAAGATATACTTCACTAATCTAAGTATTTTATACTTCTTGTAGAGCAGTGGCAAAGTGTCAACTGCTCTTTGTTGGTTGCATTAGGTTCTCCAACAAGAGAAAAGTTCTCAAACGTCATGGATTGGTTGACAAAAGCTATTCTGGGGATAAGGAGTTGTGGGGGTAGGCGATGCTTACCACAGGAATGTTGAGCAGCAAATGCTGGCTTTGGGCAAAGAACCTTTGATGCACAGTGACTTCTTTGAAATGTTGGGAATGGTGGTCCTTGTGGGAACCTGCATTACAAAATGTCTGTCCCAGATGGAATGTACTATGTGAGAATAGAAATGCAGAATAATAGGGCAATGATACCCTATCTAGAAACCAACTGTGTTTACAGATTCCCTAAATAGCAGGTCAGAATAGATTTTACTATGGTAAATATTCCAATTGCAATGTTCTGCAAAATTTTCATCTGTCTCATGTATTTTAAGTAAGATTTCTGGGCCATGTGGCTTTCTAGTAGACTTCAATGACATGTAACCACTAAGCAGATACCTTGTCATTTATTTAACTCCAAATGTCTTTAATCTTAAGGACAGTTTTACTGTGAGAAAACTTGGGGTTTCAACATAATCATAGAATGTTATGCAGGATCAGATCTTCAAGTTCTTCGCTTTTGTTTTTCTGCCACATTTACTGTAGAAGTCTTATGTTATCTATATATCATTAAATTTGGGTCTGCGTTTTTTTTCTTTCATCATTCCTCCTTTCTCTCTTAGTTCACAGCCATGAATGAACCACAGTGCTACTACAATGAGTCCATTGCCTTCTTTTATAACCGAAGTGGAAAACATCTTGCCACAGAATGGAACACAGTCAGCAAGCTGGTGATGGGACTTGGAATCACTGTCTGTATCTTCATCATGCTGGCCAACCTACTGGTCATGGTAGCAATCTACGTCAACCGCCGCTTCCATTTTCCTATTTATTACTTAATGGCTAATCTGGCTGCTGCAGATTTCTTTGCTGGGTTAGCCTACTTCTATCTAATGTTCAACACAGGCCCCAATACTCGGAGACTGACTGTTAGCACATGGCTTCTTCGCCAGGGCCTTATTGACACCAGCCTGACGGCATCTGTAGCCAATTTACTGGCTATTGCAATCGAGAGGCACATTACGGTTTTCCGCATGCAGCTTCACACACGGATGAGCAACCGGCGGGTGGTGGTGGTCATTGTTGTCATCTGGACTATGGCCATTGTTATGGGTGCTATACCCAGTGTGGGCTGGAACTGTATCTGTGATATTGACAATTGTTCTAACATGGCACCCCTCTACAGTGACTCTTATTTAGTCTTCTGGGCCATTTTCAACTTGGTGACCTTTGTGGTAATGGTGGTTCTTTATGCTCACATCTTTGGCTACGTTCGCCAGAGGACTATGAGAATGTCTCGGCATAGTTCTGGACCCCGGCGAAATCGGGATACCATGATGAGTCTTCTCAAGACTGTGGTCATTGTGCTTGGTAAGTTTTGTCTTGATTGTAACTTATTTTTTTGGATCCCAATGTCCCTGATATAAACCACATAAGTTTACCGTATTGGTAAACAACATTATGAATATTCACCAAGTATATATGCAGAAATTATAAGGGAATGAGAAATATTTATATTAAATGTCTGTGATAAAGTCAACTTACCAGTCTTTCTACAATTACAGAATCAACTTTAGGGAAATATGGGTGTCAGTGGTGCAGTTTAAATGATGGTGATGTAAAATATGTCATTGAAGAGTTTGACTATCTAATATCAAAAATACCAGAATACACAATGAACTTCAATTAGCGTTTGAAAAGTTTTCTTATAGTCCAAAGTGGGGAACTTTTGGCTTGTGGTCTCTGTATTACAGATTTTTGGATGAAAGTGCTTTTGTATAATATGAATATACTTTTATATGTTGCTATTTTTATGAGTCTATATCTAAGTTATCTTTCACATTCTATAATTGTTACTGTATTGTAGGAAAGTATATCAAGATTTTGAATAGATTTACTGAACAAAACAGATTGAAGTTCATGATAATTTCTGACAGTTATCTTCATCAAAACTACTTTTTTCATTAATTTTCTGTTTATAGTATGGAATTTAATTCATATTTCAGGGTGAAGGGCAAGATTTGTAGACCCAAGTATATTTTGCCGTTAGGTAAACATTGCTCTTCCTGATGAAAATTTCCTTGTAGTAATCAGTGTATCTACAATTATGTACCAGAAAATAGTTAAAGAGTAGCTAATAAATTCTAGATTCTATGCTGGTCCATGGAGATACACTCATGAAAGGACAGACACAGGACCTTTATTTTGGAGTCTAGTGTGCCGATTTTAAAAGTTTACTTAGAATTTGTTTAAATAGCTGGGCTCAGTGGCTCAACCTGTAATCCCGCGCCTTTGGGGGGCTGAGGTGAGTGGATTGCCTGAGCCCACGGGTTCGAGACCTGCCTGGGCAGTGAGAACTCATCTCTACAGTAAATCAAAAAAATCAGCCGGGTGTGGTAGCGCATGCCTGTAATTCCGGCTACTCGGAAGGCTGAGGCGGAAGGATCGCTGGAGGCCAGCAGGCAAGGCTGCGGTGGCTGGAAGTGGCCACTGCACTCCAGTCTGGGCAACTGGGTGAGACTCCAACTCAAAAAAAAAAAAAAATAAATAAAAGAATTTGTCTAAGTAATTACCTAGTTGAACTATATATTCTCCACAGAGTATATTTAGGTTACTATTTGATCACACTTAAAAAATCCTTTTAAAAACCTTTTCTCTTTTCATTTTTCCCTATGGAAATTAAAAAAAAACAAACCTTTTATTATTTTATCTTTCCCTGTGGGAATCCAGTGGAAAGTTCCTATAATTCTCTTTGCTCCAATGTAAAGCAGTGTTGAATGAATGTAAGCTGGGATTATGTAGCATCTCTGAAACTCTAGGACTTACATTAATATTAGTAAGTAGAAAGAAACAGAACCATAATTATCATTAAATAAATTAGCATTCTGGTTGATGCCTATGTCTTTCTATTTTGGTTAGGCCAAATGCATCATGCAGATCATTTCTGGCTATTCTGATTGTGATCCTCTTGTAGACCTATAAGAATGACAACTAGGCGTTGGGATTACTGACACAAATAAAGTCCTACCTAATTAGCTGGAACACTTACATAATGTCCCTATTGGGGACTCTATCACCTCAGTTTTGAGATTGTCTTATTCCATCCAACAAAGTTTAGTAGACTACAAAAATAGTTTCCCTATGTGTTTAATTAGCAACAAAACCTTAAGTATACTTGTGCCACAAGCACAGTTTCCATGATAGTCATAAAACATAAAACCATGGATTCTATTTTTATACGAAATTAAATAACATGAGAATTTTATTTCAGTATTGACACAAATGTTTATTTACTGATGATCTTAATGTTGGTTGACACTTTTCATGTGCATGTACCTTTTCTATTATGACAACAAATGCTGCTTGTGGTTCATAGACCTACCAGCAGTGAATGGCTACTGAACTTGGACTATTAACCTGCTAAATTCTTATTTTAATTTTGACCTTTGTGTAATATCTAGCATATTCCAGTTTGCAATATATGGAATGATTCATGTAAAGTTAATTTTTGTGCCTCATTGGGTTGTTTTCAAGTTGAGATAATTATTTTGAGGATTTAGGAACTAGTTTCAGTGTATATCTGTCCAAAATGCCCCTTTCCCACCCATCTCGCCCATCACCACACAACTCCAGACTTGAAAATAACAGAAATAACTATGCCCTCTTAGATTTAGACTAGTAGACTCTGCAAAGATAGAATGTAGTTAACTACCTCTGAAATAAATAGCACTATTTCTATAGCTGTGAGATGGAAGAAGTTTTAGAACATGGAAACCTGATTGATAGGTGAAGAAGTTTGGTGAGGCTGGACTGTAACCTTTTTGAGAAAAGTAGTGAGAATAGGAAAATGGACAGGATGGGGCAGGGTAGTGATGAAAATCTTAGAATAGGAAATTCAGAATCCTAAATAGTTAGATGTTTGTCAAAGTGATGTCTAATGTCTTTCCCATTTGAATGGTGATCGTCCATCCTTCTGTAGGCATGATTATATGGAAGAGATGAATTGGTCTTGTAGGAAAGAATTCAGGTCTACCCAAAGTCTTCTCATTATAAATTAGTCTATTGACAGCATGGATGTTTTTTGCCTTAGATTATGTACATTTGGTTTTTAATTTATGTCTTCTCTGCCAGATTTTCAGCTTTGTGAGGGCAGGGAGGAATTATAATAATTACTTGTCTGTTTTCTCCACATAACTATGTAAGTCATAGTTATCTGGCACAAAGTAGGTATTCAACAGGTAATTGTTGAATGAATGCATGTAGTGACAAAACCAAGTTTCTGAACCTTCAAAACTAAAGATGAGAGAGAGTCATAGTTAATTCATCACAGTAAATTCCACTTTATTCAGCCATGTAGAAGCCAAATCTAGTGGCATTCCTATTACATTCCATGCCTTCTAATCAAAATACAACAGCTTGAAAAATGACTGGCAACAATGGGTGCACAGAAAATAATATGTTTGTTTTACTTTCATTTATTCTGGGGTTGGTTACTCAGCTTCCATTTTCACTTCTTTAAAATGAGCACTGGGGTTTAACCTGTTCTGTCTTTGTGATCAAAAGAATTTGGTCAACAACTGAGTTCCTAGGAGTCAACTTAAAATTAAAGCCACCTTTGAGATTTATGATAGCAATACCAGTGACTGATTTTTCAGCATGATCTTGTATATAAGCAGCTTTTGAGTAAGTACTGGATTTTATTTATTTATTTATTATTATAAAAATGTGGGGTACAATTCAGGGTTAGGTATACAAACATTGATTATGCAGGTACCCTTGTTGATGAAGTATGCCCCTCCCTCCCCTAGCATTTTCCCTCAACTGCGAATCCCACCCCCCCGACATATTCCCACTACGCTAATCCTTTTCTTATAGTATTATAATAATTGTTCAAGGCCCACTTATGAGTGAGAACATATGGTACTCTGTTTTTTGTTTCTGTGATAGATCACTGAGTATGATCGACTCTAAATCCACCAAAGTTGATGCAAAGTCCATATGTTTGTCCTTCTTTGTGGCTGCATAATATTCTATTGTGTATATGTACCACAATTTTTTAATCCAGTCCAACTTCGATGGGCAACATGGTTGGTTCCATGTTTCTGCTATTGTGAATAGAGCTGCAACAACATACGTGTGCAGGTATCTTTTTTGTAGAATGATTTGAGTTCCTCCTGGTATATTACCAATAGGTGAATTGCTGGGTCATATGGAAGGTCAATTTCCAGTTCTTTCAGAAATCGCCATACTGTCTTCCAGAGAGGTTGCACTAGTTTGCATTCCCACCAGCAGTGTAGAAGTGTTCCTTTTTCTCCACATCCTCACCAGCATCTGTTGTTGTTTGTTTTATTAATGATAGCCTTTCTTACTGGGTTTAGGTAGTATCTCAGTGTGGTTTTGATTTGCATTTCTCTGATGATGAGTGAGGCTGAGCACTTTTTCATGTGTCTGTTGGCTGTCCATATATCTTCTTTTGAGAAGTGTCTATTCATGTCTTTTGTTCACTTTTAATGGGGCTGTTTGTTTTTTTCTTTTCAGCATGTTTGAGTTCTTTGTAGAGCCTATATATTAGGCCTTTGTCAGATATACAGTGGGAAATATTTTTTCCCATTCTGTGGGCTGTCTCCCTGCTCTCTTGATGGTTTCTTTTGCTTTGCAGAAACTCATCAGTTTGATGAGATCCCACTTGTCTATCTTATTTCTTAAGGTATGGGCATTTAGGGTTCTGATCAGGAATAGGTTGCCGGTTCCAATTTCCATAAAGTTGTCTCCTGCGTTTTCTAAGATTCTTATTGTTTGAGGTTTCACGTTTAGGTCTTTGATCCATTTAGAGTTAATTTTTGTGTATGGTGATAGGTAGGGGTCCTGTTTGAATCTTCTGCATGTGATCAGCCAGTTTCCCCAGCACCATTTACTGAATAGGTTCTCCTCTCCCCAGTGGTTGTTGTTGGAGGATTTGTCAAAGATGAGTTGGTTGAGAAACTGAGACTTTGCTTTAGGAATCTCCATCCTGTTCCATTGGTCTATATGCCTGTTCTTGTCCCAATACCAGGCTGTTTTGATTACTGTAGCCTTATAGTAAAGTTTGAAGTCTGGAAGTATGATATTTCTGCTTTGTTTCTTTTGCTAAGGATTGTTTTGTCTATTCGTGGTCGTTTATGTTTCCATATGAATTTCTGTATTGCCATTTCCAGGTCTGAGAAGAATGATGTTGGTAACTTAATGGCTATTGCGTTGAATCTGTAGATTGCCTTTGGTAGGATGGACATCTTAATAATGTTGATTCTTCCTGCCTATGAGCATGGAATATTTTCCATTTGTTTGTGTCTTCTTGGATTTCTTTGAGCAGTGTTTTGTAGCTCTCATTATACAGATCTTTTACCTCTCTGGTTAGGAAGATACTGAGGTATTTCGTTTTTTTGTATGCCTGTTGCGAATGGGATTGTGCTTTTTATTTGGTTCTCTGCCTGCTTGTTGTTGGTGTATAGGAATGTAACTGTCTTTTACACATTTATTTTGTACCCTGAGACTTTGCCAAAGTCCTTTATCATTGTAAGCAGGTTTATGACAGATTCTGTTGGATTTTCAGTTTTAGGATCATATCATCAGCAAAGAGGGATAACTTGTCTTCCTCTTTTCCTATTTGGATACTCCGGATCTCCTTTTCTTGTCTAACTGCCCGAGCTAGGACTTCCAATACAATGTTGAACAAGAGAGGTGAGAGTGGGCAGCCTTGTCTCAATCCAGTTTTCGGGGGAAATGTTTCCAGTCTGTCCATTTAGCAATATGCTAGCTGTGGGTTTATCATAAATGGCCCTTACTATTTTGAGGTATGTTCCTTCTATATCTAGGTGTTTGAGGGTTTTTATCAAGAAGGGATGTTGGATTTTATCAAAAGCTTTTTCTGCTTCTAGTGATATAATCATGTGGTTCTTGTTTTTACATCTGTTGATGTATTTAATTACAGTTATGGTCTTGCAATTGTTGAACCAGTCCTGCATCCTGGGGATGAAGCCTCCTTGGTCATGGTGGATGATTTTTGAGATGTGTTTTTGGATCTGATTTGCTAGAATTTTGTTGAGGATTTTTGCCTCTATGTTCATAAAGGATATTGTTCTGTAGTTCTCTTTTTTTTTGTTGGATCTTTACCCGGTTTGGGTATCAGTGGAATGTTAGCTTCGTAAAATGATTTGGGGAGAATTCCATCCTTCTCAATTGCCTGGAATACTTTCATAGAATTGGTATCAGCTCCTCTTTCGTTTTGTAGAGTTCTGCTGGAAAGCCATCCAGTCCAGGCTTTTTTTTAAAGATAGTTTTCTTATGGCAGAGTCAATTTTCTGGGTTGTTATTGGTCTATTTAGTGCATCAATGTCTTCGTTGTTTCAACCTGGGGAGGTTGTGTGATGTCAGAAAGTCCTCCATTTCATTTAGGTTATCAAGTTTGTTTCCATGTAGTTGTACATAGTAATCTCTGATAATCTTTTGTATTTCTTCGGGGTCAGTTGCGATTTGATCTTTTGTATTTCTGATTGTGTTTATTTGGGCTTTTTCTTTCTTTTTCTTGGTCATTCTGCCTAGGGATCCATCAATCTTTTAATTCTTTCAAAGAACCAGCTTTTTGTTTTGTTGATGTTTACTATGATATTTTTGTCTTCTATGTCCCTTATTTGGGCTCATATTTTGGTGTTACTGGATTTTAATAATTATTTTTAGTTGTTAAATACTTGCATAGCATTAATCATGTGCTATCTTAGACATTAGTATTTATTAATAACAACCCCATAGAATCTAGGTACCATTACTGATTTGTTATCCTCATTTTTCAAATGGTGATAACTGAAGTAAAAAGAGGTTAGGTAATAGTCCCAAGGCTACACAGCTAGTAAGTATAGAAGCTGAGATTCAAACTCAGGTGCTTGGGTACCAGAGCCCATGTTTTTTTGCACCTTCATGTTATTCTGCTTCTCTGTAATAAAAACAACTACCAGCACATGCTGAATTGGTTGTAAAGTCTGAATGGCAATGTGCAATTAATTTGAAACCTCGTGATCCCATTTGTTTGCACTGAAGCTGCCTAGCACGGCTTGGGCTTTGTTTCGTGGGCAGAAAATGCTTTAAAGAAGCATTCCTTTCCTTCTTTTGCTTCTGATGATGCTCATGACTGTGATTACATCTGTCATCTGTCCTTCTCCACTGTTTGGTTTTGCAGCACCACTAACTGATTACTTCTGATTGTGGGAGGGTTTTGTTCAAGGTGTAGTTAATGAGAGTTCATTGTCCTCACATGAAGTCATGTAATCCTTTCCTAGGCTTGAAGTCCCCTACTTGATATTTTGTCAAGATTACTTTTGAGTCTGTTAACACTGTTGAATCAGAGTGGCAGTGAAGATGTTCTCCCTTATTTGACCACAGTCTGCCTTGAGTTTTAAGTTATTTTCTTTCCTGCTCTATCCTTTGTGATGACACTTCTGTTGGGGATAATTAGAAAAGAGGAAAATCAGAATTTGGAAAGGGAAATCATGGTGAAGAAGTGGAGATTTTGCATCTGAGGCCTGGGCGTGACATAAAATAAAATAAATCCAGGTAGGGCTTATCTGTTTGGGGAAAAAGAAGGAGATATTTTTCTAGTTTGATCTGTTTTGGCTGGACATGATCACCATTGAAACTAAATTACTCCTTATTACTTATGTGCTCTGTGCTAGGGTCACTACTCAGGCCTACACTAAGCATGTTGTTTGTAACCTTACATAGAGGAAAGTAACATTTTTCCCATTTTGCATTGAGGGAACTCAACTAGGATAGGATAAGTAACTTGTCTAAGATGTAGGTGGCAGAACTGGCCTTCAACTGTGAGACTGTTGTAGACCATGCCCTTCGGCCACAGAACACTAATGCTCCACATACCATAAAAGTGACCATTGCCAGTGGTGATTATAGTGGTGGGAGCTAGGTAAGTTTAAGCCCATTGTTTTCTTGTTCACTCTGATGAAAGATAATTTGGCCAATGTCTTGTTAGCAGATCTTTATGAATTTCTCTTTTCTGTTTAATTCAACAAACATGTTGTTGAGTGCTAATTGTGTACAAAGATGAATAAGAAAAATTCTTGACAGACCTTATGATGCAGTAGAGGAGACTAAGAAAGAACTGCAGAGAACCTTGGTCCATGTGCTAATAGGGGTATGGGCAGAGCGATCTCAAAGGGAGGGACGGGAGGGACTCCCAGAGGAGGTGATATTGAACTGAGTCTTGATGAATGTGGAAGAGCTTGTTGTACTGTAGCGTAGGGTGGAGGAGAAGGTCAGCAATAACATGAGCAATGGTGGTCACCTTTGAGGAACTGAAAATAGTCAGTTGTGTTTAGCATATGGTGGGTGTGCTGGATAAGAGATTTGACTAGAGGGTCAAAACCTTTATTACATACTAAGGAATTTGGACTTCCACCTATAGATAATGGGAGATACTAAAGGGTTCTCCCCCCAAAAATGAACACCAATTCCTTATAGGTAGGGTTATGTAATGTATCATCCAAACCACAATGCTTTTGGTAGTAAAAGTAGACGTTAATTGGTTGGGACGTGGGGACAGCAGGCATACACCAAGGCTGTTCTGGGCAACCCAGGATGTACGGTCACCCTCCTCCAAGGCTCTACTCCCTGTATATTTATATCCTTTCTAGGTTCTTTTTTAGTGCTTCAAATGCAGAGCTCAATACTGGGCTTGCTCCACTTTCTAAAAGTGGTAAAGAAAGTTTTTTTTTTTTTTCAAAGGCCAGGGTCTGTTCAGATTTTAGAGCTTGAAAGGATCCTTAAAAGTCATGCCATCCAACTCCCTCATCTTACAAATGAAGAGGCTGAGGCTCCCAAATTAATGAGAACCTTAGGTCTGAGTTAGCTCATGACCTAAGCCAGAATCCAGGTTTTCTGATGTTCTAGTGCTGATTTTTATCACCTCTGTCTCTGCCTTGTTCAGTTCCATCCACACTTTCCATCATCAGCCTTTTTTGGTGAACATCAACATGTATTTATGTGGCTAGCAGGATTTATGTAAACACTGTGGCTTTAAAGGTAACTGGCTTCCACAGAAAGCGTTTCCTTGAATTTGGCCTTCTTTTAACTAGCTGGTGATCTCTCTAATGAAACCTTGACAAAAGTCATCTGAAACTGAATTGCTTACACATAGTGTAGCTTTTTATACTTATTAGCTTCCTGTTGCTTTCTTGGCAACAGCGTTGTATTAATGTTTCTCATTCAGCTTGACTTTTTATTGGGTTTGTACTTTTACCTTACACATGCTCATATGTGTGTTTTCTCACTTTATATAGTCATTGAGGTGGGATATAACTGAAATCTACTTTTCACTCTGACATTAATATGAGTGATTCTGATCTAGTTACTTTCTCTGTGTGTATAAATTGTTGTGTCTTCATCTATAGGATGATGTTGACCAATTTGATTTTCAAGATTATTTAGGGTTTTTTTATTATTCTATACATAAAATTATAAGAACAGTACTGTGTGTCAATCACGTAGAGATTTCTATTGGAATACTTAGAAATGGGGTTGAAACAAAAGCAAGGAACTATGATTCTTCTTTGTATAAAGGGTATGTCACCCTTTTTATTTTTTAATTTTAATTTTTTAAGCCTAGTCAAGTGAAACAGTGGAGTGGAGAAGGAACAAAAATCTTAAACTGGTTGTGATCAAAGTAGTTGTCAACACCATTGTGCTTGGACCAACCATCACCTTCTTTAATAATACGTTCTTAGTGCACTATCCCCATTAAAGGGAGTGCTGCATTTTTAGAGGATCATTTCAAAGAAATGAATTTTGGGGCTTAATTTATTGTGAAAAACCCTGTGGCAGGAATGGAAGGCTTCCCAATTGGTCCTATTGCTAGATGCAGGGAATAGACACAGAGTTTCTTATTCTCTGTCCACAGATGACCAAGTGCATATCCTGTTGCTCTGAAAAGGAATTAAAGCTACCTCAAGCCTCCTCAGGTCCCAGTGGTGTCTCTGTGAAGGCGTCTTTGAGGAAGAACCTGAGAGGGTATTTATGAGAGCTTCGGTTGTTTGACCAGAGACTAGGCTGGCTTGGCACCATGAGTGGTGGCCAGTAGAGACTCCCTGCAAAAGTCCCACAGTGTTTCCCAGACCCCAAACTTTGGGCTCAGGTTAAAAGAAAAAATAGCTTTCAAACACCAGCTCTTAATACCCTTTTGTTGCCCATCTCCATTCAAATATTTTTTCTCCAAAGAAACTTTTAAACAGAAAAAAACCCCCAAAATACCACATGAACCTAACAGAGTTCCTTTTGAGGTGGACACAGGAACGAGAACATGAAGAAACTCTTTCTTATTTTAGGTTGGATGAGAGTGATTCAGATGAAACTCTTGTCAGTCCAAATATGAATGTCGGGAAGTCACTTGTCTTTGTCATTAAAGCTAATAAATGATTCACAGATTCCTTATGTGAATTGTGGTGACAACTGGGAATCAGAATCACTGATGCCTACAGGTTGAGAGTTTAGATTTGGAGTAGATAGGACAGAGTTTGAAGTTCAAATCCTGGCTCCTCATTCTGTACTGTGAATAAATGACGTAACCTCTCTGAACCTCAATTTCAGAATTAATAAAATAAAGATAGTAGGCCCTTTCTCATCAAGTGATTGTGACCATTAGATGAACTGATTTATGTAAAGCACGTGTGTTTGGCTTACAGAAAACAGTAGCAAGTATTATCATTACCATTAGGTCGGCCCACATACGCATTACCACCTTGCCTTTTTTGTTTTTCTTGTTTTCTGACATAACTACATCCACACAAAAAATCCACACACCAAATCCACCATTATATGTGGATTTGGTTTATGAGATGGTGTTTCACTTCTATGACATAGTATAAAAGTACTATTGTGTTTTGGCAGCTGTTGGCTCGAGCAATACACTATAAATTTCATTCTGATGGCCTTTGCTTTTCTGAAGATATGTCTTTACTGCAGTGTTGCCTAAACCTAGTTGTTGAGCCTCAACCTATGTATGAAAAGTCCTATTAGCATCACAGAAAATGCCAGTTTTTACCAGGTAACTCTCCAGAGATGATTAAATGATGTTGATTGTTAAAATGAATTTTGGAATGAAATAGTTTACTTTGTCAGTATCCATTAGAAAGTCATCAACTCCTTCAGATGGACCTGCAATCCTTAAGGCTGAAAGGCCAGATATCATTTAGGGTACCATTCTGTTTCCTTTTTATGATCAATGAAGGACCAGGTCTAGCATATGGGGAAGCAATGGCAAATGGATGGAATCATGAGACCTTCTTGCTGTTCTTCAATCAGTCCTAACTTTACAGTGTTATCACCTATCAATTCTTCTTCTGGGATTCATCATCATTTATTTGGGAAGAAAAGGATATTTACCCCATCAACAAGGATACCGGCATAATGCACATTTGTGTACTTAATTAAGCCTGAATTGTACCCCACGTCTTTAGAATAAAAAAATTTTTAAAAAGGATATTTAACTTCTAATCTCTTACTCCTACCTCATCAATCTCTTTGAGAATCATAATGGCTTTTCGTATCGGCAGGACTTTATCTTACCTCTCGGCACCTAGAACAGGGCACTAAGCAAATTCTAAATATGTTTTTGAATTACTAAATGAAATATACCTCTTATTCTGCCTAGTTGGAAGCTATATAGTCTGCCTAGTTATAACAGAAATATATCTATGTAACTTAAAATTTAATGTGATTTAATAATGAGTTCCATTCAAAGGGATATTTGTCATAAGGTAGTTTTAATAAAGCAGTTGTAAAACCTGCAAATCACGACTTCATTTTAGGCTAAGCTCCAGTGTGAGCTTGTTAATGATAGTTTATTTTGTCAACAAACATGTATTGAAGTCTTCTAGGCCCTCTGATAATGAATATGACTGCAAAGATCAACAAAAATATGGACCCTGCTCTCAAGAAGCTCTCATTTTAGTAGACAATGACAGATAATTTCAATAAACTCAATATAATATGGTAAATAAACACATTATAATATGATAAGATATGCAAAGGGCTATGAGAATGCTGTCATCTGGGCAATGTCTGCAAAAGACTTCAAGATGAAAATGATGTTGGAATTACATCTTAGATGATATATAGGGGTTTGCCAAATGAACCTAGGGAAAGGGATTATGTATATTAAATATTCTTTACCCTCTAAATTCAATGAAATATTCAATTACTTTCCTTATATTATAATTATTATGTGACTTAGATATGACAATGACCCTCTTTAGGCACTCACACCCCTGGAGATGGAAGGGGAAGCTTCTATAATTTTTAGACAATATTTACTTATACTTTTTGACTTGCATTTTGCACTGGTATAATACATTTGTTTAAAAAATTTAATTTTTATTTAGTTACTTTTTTTTTAGAGATGGGGAGTCACACTATGTTGCCCAAACTAGTCTTGAACTCCTGACCTCAAGCAATCCTCCTACCTTGGCCTTCCAAAGTGCTGGGATTACAGGCATGAGCCACTATGCCAGGCCTACATTCATTTTTTTTTTTAATTGACTAGAGTAAGCAGATTAACATTGTCAAGTTGGTTATGAAGTGATTGGGTTTTGAATGGTTACTGACCTATAAGGAAATGATGAATTTCTATGTGTGCCTATTAACATCCTGTGGAGAATAAGAAGGGCTTGGCGTGCATATATATCAAGACCTGAAAGATCATTGCCAGGAACAGTTGTCATCCATACTTGAAGCATGATAAGAATATAATTTTTTATACAGTAAGTCCCCTACATATGGACCTTCAAGTGTGTACTTTCAAAGATGTGAAGGTGCGTTCACATGTCCAGTCACACAAGTTAGATCACATGTCTGGTGTACATTGTCACATGCTGAATTGTAATATTAAAATTTTTTTCTAGCCGGGCCTAGTTGCTCAGCCTGTAATCCTGCGCTTTGGGAGACCGAGGTGAGTGGATTGCCTGAACCCGGTTCGAGACCTACCTGGGCAACTTGGCGAGACCTCGTCTCTACAATAAACCAAAAAATTAGCCGGTTGTGGTAGCGTGCACCTATAGTTCCAGCTACTTGGAAGGCTGAGGTGGAAGGATCCCCAGAGCCCAGCAGGTCGAGGCTGTGGTGGCCAGGAGCGGCCACTGCACTCTAGTCTGAGCGACAGAGTGAGACTCCAACTAAAAAAAAAAAGTAGTTTTCTTTTTTTAAAAAAACATTATTTGTGTGAAAAGTATTATAAACGTATTGCAGTACACTATTATATAGTCAATTCTGTTAGTTGGGTACCTAGGTTAAATTTTTTTGGCTTACGAACAAATTGTATTTATGAACATGCTCTTGGAACAGAACTCATTCATATGCAGAGGATTTATTTACTGTAGTATCTTACAGTCTGTAGTGTCCTCATTGGTAGAGAGATTTTAGAATGTCTGAAGGTGATTTTTGTTATTATTACAGCAGTAGAATTCAAAGACAGCTCTTACATCTAGGTATATACAGTTCTGTTTTCAGGGATTTACATTATTTGAGCCTCTAAACATATCTGATTCTCTGAATACAGATGGACTAAATAAGAATGAGCATAGGATATGCACACACGTAACTTGTCAAACTTAGCAAATAAAAATAATTTCATGGGACATACTTAATACTAAAAAAAAAGTATTTGTTTTTCATCTGAAATTAAAATTTAACTGATTATTTTGTATTTTATCTGGTAACCCTAACACGCAGACAGTATTAGTTGGGAAATAAATCATTGTAGATGACAGTCAGCTTTGTATTACATAGATTTTCTTCATCTTATAGGCTTTCATGTATTCCTGGGAGGTCAATTTAAGTACACAAAGGGCTTCACTTATTTACTCTTTCTGAATTTTATTTTCAGTTGTCTTGAAATAAAGAAAAGATTGTATACAGTTTATAGAATTTTATATTTGTTTTCAGAAATAATGCTTGCCATGAACAGGTAATTTTGTATACCTCTAGGCTAAAACTAAATTATTCCCTCCTTTTACATAATCTTGGTCAAGCTCTTTGAAAAAAGCATTTTAATGAAAATTTTCCATATAAACAAATAATTTTTTGTGTGTTTGTACCTTTGATATTTTTTCCTTCGAGGTCTAACTAGAGCCTTGTGCCTCTGAGAAGCTACTTTTTACTCATGTATTTTAGTGAAGATGATAGTGTCTAGACTGAATGTGGTCATGGCTTTACTTAAACCCTGGCAGGTCTCCTGCACCCATAGAGGAGTTATTGTAATGATCCAAAGCAAATATGAAGTTCTAATAGGGTGACACAGCAATAACAGGGTCTTTTTGAGGAGGTAGGATTTAATCTGGCGTTGGGAGACTGGAAATTCATGGCTTCACCTATTTATCCTGCCCAAGTAGACTTTTGTTGACACAAAGAACACTGCATTTTAAGTTGGGTTTTCCATGAGTTCATTCTAAATAGGCATTTCTGTGCTTCAAAAAAGCTTCTCTTTATGTGGCAGGCATGAACTCATTCGCTCAAGTTATTTTCCTTTCTCTTGGGAGAGAGAAGATAGCCACTTAGGAGCCCAGCCTTAAGGGACATGCAGAAAAGACGGATGAAGTGAAAAGTCGGGAAGCTTTTGCTGTAGCCAGCAAGTGATTCACTATTTTATGCTGAGGAGATTTGCTTTGCTACCTTGCTGAGTGGTGAGCAGGAATGCTCCTTTGTATATAGGCCCAGTCTGAGAGGAAAGGCCAAACTATAAATTTGAGGAGCTGGGATCAGTGAGTTTTTGAACTAAAGCAGGAGAGGCCGTATTTAGACATTCTAAAAAAAAGTGTGTGTGTGTGTGTGTGTGTGTGTGTGTGTGTGTGTGTGTGTATAAAATGATCAGATGCTCAAATAAACAAATATTGTAGAGATTAGAGCATTGGCATTGTTTATTTTGGAAAATTCTAATGTTTTAGAGGAAAAGTGAAGATGTTTTAATTTAAAACATGATTTCTATGTTACCATGTGTATATTCTAGCGTAGTTACAACTACCAGTATGTGAAATCTACTAATTTAGAATGGAAGAGACAGAAACAAAGAACTGAGTATCACATGTTCTCATTCATAAGCAGATCTTGAACAATTATCATAATACCGTAAGAAAAGAATTGTCAGTAGTGGGAAATTGCCGTGGGGGGGGCGGGATTGGCAGTAGCAGGAAACTGATGGGGGGCGGGGCACACCTCATCAATAAGGGTACCTGCATAATGAACATTTGTATACCTAACCCTGAATTGTACCCCACATCTTTAAAATGAAAATAAATAAACAAAATTTGAATAATATATCCAACTGTATTGTATGTTATTATATTAATATATAACATACTGAGGTTAATATAATTTTCTAATAGAATTTCTTAGTGTTTTAGCTCAATTTGAATTAGTACTATTACTTTTAAGGCAAGAAGTCTTTCCAAAAGCATTCGTAAATTTAAAAAAAGCATTAAAATTAGAAACAGGAAGAGAAAATGCATCATTATATGTATTGATCTTTCTGTAATACGTGACTTACTACTATGACATAAAACACTGTATGTTCAATGTGTTGTCCTTCTGCAGTTACTGATTTATAATGTTAATAATAATATTGTACGTAACCTTACAACTAGGTAGCTTATTGAGATTATGGAATATTTTGACCCATTGTTTTGATTAAACTTTGAAGACATTTTTGTACTATCTTTACAATATGGATACTTAAATCAGAATTAAAGTAACACTGACTTTTATTGAGAAGGTATTTATGAAGTGCATATTATTAGTCCATTTTAATCCCTTCAACAATTTAATATATAGCATAATTAAAATATTTCTGTTTTGCTGCATTTTTCAGATTTAATTGAACTAAAATTTTTGCAAGAATCAAATCTTTCTGTATAAATTATACACTGAAGCCATAATTTGGTTTTTACAATTATGTATTTGATTATATATTTAGCATAATATTAAATAATATTTTAACAATATGTCAAATTATGATGACTAAAGTATCTACTGTTGTGAGTTTTCATTTTTCCTCTCATATTTACTTTTTCTTGATCTTATTTTCTAGCTAAATTTTATCAAAAAGATTTTATTTTAAATTTTAATAGGTAATAACTTTTATTGTATACAATTTGGCTGCTCTCAAATTTTGTTTTTACTTAATTTTTCCCACTGATTTTAACTTTTCCTGGGTCAATACTTTTAGTTTTGAGATTTTTAAAAGGAAAATATAATAATAATAATAATGCTTAACGTTTGAGTATTTTCTAATTATTAGGATTCATTAAATCCCACTTTGTCCCAAATTGAGTAAAATTTTGTGCAAGAATCTTAATCTTTATGAGTATGAGCCCCTTCTCTGCCAAATACAGAAAATATATTTTTGTGAAGGTCATATAGGATAATGAATATGAACGCTCTGTTTATAGGAAGTGCCACACAAATGTAAGCTATGAATGTTTTTGCAGCTGCTGCTTGTAGAGCAGTGACCCAAATTAAAAAAAAAAAGTTTGAAATGCTAAGTGAGTAGTGTGATGTAGTGTAGTTTCAAAGGTATTAGCTGTATTCTAACTTCAGATTTGCCACTTATTGGTTGGTATGACTTTGGGCAATTCACTTAACTTTTATAACAACTTCCTTATCTGAACCACAAAGACCACCTGCATCCGAGTCACCTGGGATGCTTGTTAAACAGGCTGTTTTTTGGGCCCAAGCCCAGACGGCTGAAGCCATATCTCTGTGTTGGCATTCAGGCATCAATACTTACGTCACACAAATCCCAAGAATGAGTGTCAGGAGTTTCTGACTTTGGTTTAAAGTACATAGCATTCAACCTTCCTTGCTTGGTTTCAAACTCTATTTTCCACCTTTTCTACTGAAATTGACACATTTTTAGGTACCATTTAAACAGGGAATGAGTACCCATGATTGTCCCATGCACATGTGCGTACCTGCTTTGCAGGGAAGGGGATAAGAAAGGAAAAAGAAAGGGAGAGTTAGGGAGAGAATGCAGAACTACTAGGATAAAATTCTTGGCTCTTGAAGAGCTTGTTATCAAAGAAGATCGATACTTTCACACAAAGTAGACTTTTCTTTCAAAATATTTGAAATATTCACACAGATTAGGTATATCAGGAAAATTTGTCACCTGTAACTTAATGACTGAAACTTCACCTGATCTATTATTATGAAGGTACCTTAAGAAATTACGGGCTACCTAAGAATGTTTCAAGTAGTCATATGATTTTATATTATTCTGAGGAGAAACCCAAGAAAGAAAATGGAGCAACAATGTTTATTTTTGCATTAACCTGATACAGTTGTATGTGTTTGTGTGGAAATTGTTGTAGAAAAAGAATGACTCAATCTTTTCTTGCTTATAGGTCATGTAAGGAATAACTTCTCCTTTCATTTTCCTCCTGAGTCAGCATAGCATAATCTCAAGAGTTTGGGATTTGGACTCACATGTACTCGGGTTAAAAACACCAGTTTTGCTGACATATTAACTGTGTGATTTTGGGCAATATGTTTGACCTTTCTGAACTTCTGTTCCCCGTCTATAACTGGGGAGGGCACCCTTCTCCAAAGCTAGGCTTGAGTTTGTATAGTAGGAGTGATACATGACTTTTCAGTGTCTGTCCAAACATCTTGGATGCAGGGACCAATATTATTCCTCCGGAGTCCAGACACTCTTCAGATATATGGACTATTATATATATATAGTAATATATAAAATGTATGTAAAACTAAATACATTTTATGAGATCTATATATAGCCAAAATCTAAGAAAGAACTGTTTTCTGAGATGCCACCCACTAAATCTATTTCTGTTCCATTGGTGTCCCATTACTGTCAGTTCAGTTCAAATGGCATCTATTGTCTGTGGTGTGCTGGGAAAACAAATACCAAAATGTATAATTCCTACTCATTTACAAATATGACTAAAATAGCTTGTGGGAATTTAGTGGGGGGAGAGAATATCTTGTCAGTAGTAGAATCAGGAAGGTTTTATATAAATACATTTTTTGACTTTGTTGTTGAAATATAGGTGATTTTTAGGGAATGAAGTATTCTATTAGATTGCATTTACCTTGTTATGTACTGTATCCTGTTCTAATAATATTTATTACTCTTTTGTTTTGATTACCAACTAATGCATATTCATTGGGCACAAAAGAAAATGAAAATCATTTAGAATTTTGCCTTTTATAAACTAAAATATTAAAATGAATATGCTGTTTCTAGTTCTTTGTTCTAACAGTTTGCAATTGAGATAATATAACACATACAATTTTATAGGATGATTTTTAAAAAGTATCTTGAGCATTTTAATATTCTATTAGGTACTCTTTGAAAATATTATTTTCTATCCAAAGTTCAGTACATCCACCTGATGAAATATACGAGTGTAATCACTGGAATTTAATTTGTTTTTACTATTATAAACAGCATTGAGATACGCATCATCTCATGTGAATCTTTACTCTCCTTGCTGAGACTTTATGAATCCTAATTACTTATTGTTTAATGTCCTTCAGAAAGCGTGTGCCAATTTATACTCTTACCACAAGGGAATGGGAGTATTAATATTTTGTCACATTCATGTCAATTTTTTTGTTCTTGTTTTTTGAGTCAGGGTCTCACTCTGTTGCCCAGGTTGGAGTATAGTGGCATGATCACAGCTTACTTCAGCCTTGACCCTCTAGGCTCAGGTGATCCTTTCATCTCAGCCTCCTGAGTAGTTGGGATTAGAGGTGCGTGGCAACATGCCCAGCTAATTTATTTATTTATTTTTGTAGAGACAAGGTTTCACTATATTGTCTGGGCTGGTCTTGCACTCCTGAGCTCCCACCTTGGCCTTCCAGAGTATTGGGATTACAGGCGTGAGCCACCACACCTGGCCTCGTGTCAATTTTGGATTGCTTTTTTTTTTCTTAATGGCACTATGTTATAACAATTTACATTATTTTTATCTATGAGAGTAGGCATTTGCAAACCTGAAAAAGAGATGAAAACTTTTTAGGGATTTAGAAACTGATAAGCAAAAACAGGAATTCTTTTGGTCACATTTAAGTATATGTACTATTCTGAAGTATTTTGTTTTATGTGAAGGTCTAGTGTATATTTACTTCTTTATAAACCTAAAGTCCTAATGGTTGAATAGTGTAGTATAGTGGTTAATAGTGTTACTTCTGAAATACCAACTTTCTGGATTCTAATTCTGATGCCACTACATACTAGTAGAGTCAACTTGGAATAACATATTCACTCACTTCAAACTTCAGTTTTCTTCTCTATAAAATGATAGACAAAGCAAAAACGGTACAATCTCAAATGGTTAAGTAAGATTATAGTATAGATGCCCCTCGATTTATGATGGGGTTACATCTCAATAAAACCATTGAAAGTTGAAAATAATCATATGTACAAAATGCATTTAACACACCTACCCTCCCAAACATTATACCTTAGCTTAGCTTATCGTAACACTTACACTTAGCCTACGATTAGACAAAATAATCTAACACAAAGATGATTTTATAATAAAGTTTGAATATCTCATGTGATTTATTGGATACTCAACTGAAAATGGAAAACAGAATGGTTGTATGAGTACTTGAAGTACAGTTTCTACCAAATGTGTATGTCACTTTCACACCGTTATAAAGTCAAAAAATCATAAGTTAAACCATTATAAGTCAGGGACCGTCTGTGTAAGATGCCAAACATGTAAGTACTTGGTTGATACTATTATAAAATATACCAGCCGGGCTCGGTGGCTCAGCCTGTAATCCTGCGCCTTTGGGAGGCTGAGGTGAGTGGATTGCCTGAACCCGTGGGTTTGAGACCCGCCTGGGCAACTTGGCGAGACCTCATCTCTACAATAAATCAAAAATCAGCCAGCCGTGGTAGCGCATGCCTGTAGTTCCAGCTACTCGGAAGGCTGAGGTGGAAGGATCACCAGAGCCCAGCAGGTCGAGGCTGTGGTGGCCGGGAGTGGCCACTGCACTCCAATCTGGGCAACAGAGTGAGACTCCAACTTAAAAAAATAAATAAAATAAAATAAAATATATCATCCATAACTCATTGTTTTCACCAGATGATCATATTGCTATGCTGAAACCTAAAGTCCCTGAGTTAATCCTCATTGTGGTAAATCTTCATTATATCCTGAGAAGGGGGCAGTTTATGAGGGTCAGGACCCATTATGCTTCTGGGACTCAGGGGAGGCAAGTCTCCCTTGGACAGGATGGTGCTGCTATGTCCAAGGATCTTTAAGGCTCTGAAAACAGATATGCAGCTGACTTCTGAGATCCCCTACTTTTCTGTCTTCCTTAGAGAACTTTAATTCTTAACTAATATTCCCACTATTTCTCGGTTCACACTACTCTTACTGTCAATTTTTTTTTACGGTGCTTTTAGGTCAAAAGAAATACCTAACAGTGTCATTTATTCAATCAGTTAATTTAATAAGCATATAGGTCCTAAGAAATTAGTAACCATTTTGTAAAATAAAACCACATAAATTGAAACAAATTATCATTTAAATCTAATTCTTAGCATTTACTCAAGTATGTGTGTCCCTGGTGTGCATTGCATAACTTCTCAAAATTTGGATCAGATTGAACACCACCATCCTAATTTCCTGTTCCACACTGAGTTTTACATAACATAACGTTTTTATTATAGCAGACATCATACTGCAAAGACATGACATCATCGAAAGGAATGTAATGCCATCTAATGTTGAAGCTGTGAACTACCTCAAGCTAAGCATTTCAGTGTCTGACAGATGTCGAATGTTACTGTTTCCCTCAAATTTAAAATACCTGGCAGTGCTCCTCTAAATTCTCTGTGGCACCCCAAAGGGTGCAGTTTGAGAATCAGGCCCCTGCTGTATTCCTAGTTTCTGACTTGACTTCAGTTTTGTTTTCTTTTGGTTTGTTGACTCCCTTTGTTCTCTGGTTTCTGCTTTTATTTATTTCTTGGTTCTAACTGTCTAGTTTCCTTCCTCTTTACCCAGGGCTGTTCTCTGCTTAGTCATCATCAAGCAGCAGCAGTCGCTGTAGCTTCTGGACCTTTGCAGACCTACACACAGCCCTGTAGGCTCTGATGTGGTTTGGTAACTGGCTGTAGGTCAATCGATGTGCTCTAAATTCTACAGGATACCAGTTCACAACTCCAGGGAACATCATTTGCATCGTAGGCTGCCGTCATGGCATGCCTGTGAGGCGGCTGATCATTCGGTGCTTGTCTGTGGTGTGGTGGGCTCCCTGCGGTGTGGGTGGACATGCTTCCATACCAGGCCTTCTGAATCAACAGGGATATGCTCTTTATATCAACAAAGACCACCTATGTGCCCAGATTACATCTCATTGCTCCTGTTCTTGGAGTGTCAACCCAGAAAATGTATTTGAAATAGTTGTGTGGTTAATTGTGGACTCTGGATTAGTCTGCTTAATTTTGTATCTCAGGTTTACTATTTATTCCTTAAATTTCAAAATTTTAGATTCCTCATCTGTAAAATGAAGATAATAGGTCTTCCTTTATGTGAGAATTCAATGAGAAAATATTAATATATAGTGCCCTTTAGCACAATGTAGGACACATAGAAAGCATTTACTAAATGTTAACTGTTACTATTTTTCTTGGACAGCAACTTTGAGGTTTACTTTTAAATAGTTAAATTTGTTTGAGAACTAAGCTAGCAACCTACTCATTTTTAAAGTTTAGTATTTTACAGCTTAGTGAAATGTGCCAGTTTATGAGAGAAAACATACATGTTGAAATGAAAAATTATTTATATAACCTTTGGTTTATATGTACTAAAGTATCTTTGTAGATGTATTATCTCATGGTTTTCATGAAAGTATAGGTATGATCGTGCAGATATTATTTTGCCCATTTTATTTTTAATTTTTGAGACAGTGTCTCACACTGTCGCCAGACTGGAGTATAGTGGCATGATCCTGGCTCATTGCTGCCTTGACTTCCTGGGCTCAGGTGATCCTTCCGCCTCAGCCCCCTGAGCAGCTGGAACTACAGGTGCTTGCCATCACACCTATGGCTAATTCTTGTATTTTCTGAAGAGATGAGGTCTCACTATGTTGCCCAGGCTGATCTCGAACTTGTGAGATTCTTCAAACGATTCTCTTACTCCAGTCTCCCAGAGTGCTAGGATTACAGGTGTGAACCATGTCACCAGTCTTATTTTGCCCATTTTGGAGATGATTAAACTTGAGACTCAGACTACCTGTATTTCTGAAGTTGGTTCAATATTTGCTAGACTCCACACTTTAATACAGGATTTGTAATTTCATTGCTGGTGCTCCGTACTTGCTGTGTTGCTACCTTTAATATTTCCAAAGTTAGAGACAAAAGAGGAATAAATAAAGAAAAGGAGGGGTTGAGCAGGGAGGAAGGAGAGGAGAGGAGTGAGGAGGACAGAGGAGGGGAAGGGAAGGAGGGAGGGAGGAAAGGAAGAAGGGAAAAAGACTGTTACTCTAATTTTTCTAAACAATGAAAATTTACTATTTCTGATATGTCTAGTGCATTTAGATGTTATAGTGATTTTAAATAGTGTGTAAAAGAGTCGCAACAGTAGAAAAAAATTGCCAATGATGTGTTGTTAGAAATAATTTCTAAAGATAAAATGTTTGTTGGCTTTAATTGAACTATGTTTCAAAAGCATTGTATTCACCACTCAAAAAAGTATAACACAAGAATGTTAAATTTGATTTCCAATTAACAGGAAAATATTTCACAAAAAGAGATGCAGACTTTCCCTTTCCCCCTTTTCTCCACTTTCCCTAATATTCAGATGCCTAACCCTTTTACCCATACTAGAGCCGTTGCTATCGGTCTTCTGGGCACAGTAGTAAGGAAATACATCATCAGGGTGTAATTTTGTGCAAAGCAGAGAGAACATGCTATTATGGAATGGAGTCTCAGCTGACTAGTCTGGCTTTAGGCTGTATTTTGATCTCGGTATTTAAATGGAAATGAAACATTGACTCCTCCTTTCAGGTCTATAGAAAGTTTGCTAGTTCTGTGCCTGCTTGGGGATTTTCAAACCCAAATAGGTGAAGGGAAAACAAATACCTAGTCATGTAGCTTTGAAGTTGGAGGCACTGATAGTGTGCTGAGTCATCGTGGTAATCTAAAGGTGTTGCTTGACTCTTTAGTGGGTGATTAGAAAATTACAGAAGTCTCAGGCTGGATGAGTTAAACATTTTCTGGCCTATTGAAGGTAGGTTTCTTTGGATGATCAAGCACTGAAATTCCCACAGTGACACTATGTGATGGTTCTTTAGTGAAACATCCTGGACGTGATTGCAGCAGCTTTAGTCTAAGTATTCCGGACATTTAATGTGGGAGAACTCGGGTAAGGGTGATGTGGAAAGTTGGGAGAGGAGTCTGAAGTTTCCATTACATTTTTTTCCTGCTTAGTTAACATTATAAAGAAATTCAGTGCAAATTGGTTCTCTGTCTTTGGTTTTCTATGCTGCATAACAAATTGCCACAAACTTAGAGGCTTAAAAACCATTCATGTTATATCTCAGTTTCTGTAGGTTAGAAGTTCAGGCATGCTTCAGCTAGGTGCTGTGCTTAGAGTCTCACAGGCTGAAATCAGTGTGTTGACTGGGCCTCATTCTCATCTGGAGGCCTGACTAGGGAAGGGTCTGCTTCCAAGTTCCCTTAGGTTGTTGGCAGAATTTCATTTCCTTGTGGTTGTAGAATTCATGGAAGCTAGCTTCTTCAAAGTCAACAATGGGGAGGAATCTCTATCTCCAATTATTTTTTCAGAGGTCAGTTAATTAGATCTGATTGACAGGATAATCTGTCCTTTGATCAACTTAAAGTTAGTTTAATAACATCTGCAAAACCCCTTCACTTTTGCAGTTTAAAAAAACCTAATAAAGGGAGTGGCATCCTGTAACGATTGCCATATTCTATTTGTTAGGAGTTATAGGTTCTGCTCACATATTAAGGGAGAGGGACTACATAGGAGTGGGACTCATTGGGGGTCACCTTGGAGTGTGTCTATCATAGATATACCATGCGTTTTGAGTGCAGATGGAAGAAATATTAACTTTTAAAAATGCAATTTTGAAAGAATTAATGTTATTAGGTTGAAGATAAAGGATGGAATGTTATGTATATTAAAAAAATCTTTTTTTTTTCAAGTTTGCACCAGAAATATTCGTCTTCTCTTATAGATTGCCATCTAGCACTTCCATCTTGAATTTTTTTTTCTAATTTTGGCAGCTGTGACATTATTTCTTTCTGATTCTCCTATCTGTTGACCCATTTCTTCACTTGCACTTTATCCATCTGAAATGCCACATCTCTAACCTGACAATTCCCTTTGTCCGCTTTCCTCAAGGATGACTAGAAGTCTCAAACCCAGACCACTTACTTCCTGAGCACAGTGGCACAGAAACACATAATCATGATGTAATTTTACCCTGCAGAGAAGCCAGCAGCTCTCTTGGGGTCAGGTCGTAATCTGAGTGTCTGTAGAATGACCTGTGGGTGATGGATCTTAATCTGTTTGGATCTCACTGTTAAAATAGAAATGAAAATGTATTTTCTTCTTTTCAGTCTGTAGTAAACATACTGATCCCATTCACTGTTGGGTGGTTTTTGATGTCCAAATAGCAGTATTACATAAACTGTCATAAAGATGTGTGCAGAGTATGTGCCTGTGTTTATTTATATTTAGCCTTGTATAAAAGAATAATTTAAGACAGCTTAAAAAGTCACATACAGTTCAGGGGATAAAGCTGAGCTAAAAATAAGCCAGAAAAAGGAGGGAAGGGGAGCAATAAATGTAAGAAAGTGACATGGAGTAAGGTAAAGACATATTTTCTAGCAATGAATGCAGATGTAAACACAACTAGGCTCATGATTTGGTGGCCAGGAGAAATAATTCTTCTAAGTACTGAGCCAAAAGAGACATTTCTCCTGTCGGTATTCATCTGTGTTGGACACACTGTCTGTAGTGTGATGTTCTGGACAAAATCAACTTTTTTTTTTTAATGGTACATGTAGTCCAATGTCCCATAAGGTCATATATAATTTTTCAATGAAGGTTGGTGGCCTGTGACCAAAGTGCTGTTCAATGAAAGCATTTGAGGGGCACCCGAAATGATGGAGCCCAGTCACTTGACTTTCTAGTGTCTTGGTTGGCGCAATCAGGTTTAGCATAGTGTTTCTTAGTCTTTAAAAAAAACGTATTCCTCTGCTCACCAAAAGTTAAAGAAAATTTTTAAATTTTGTTTTTCTTACCTTATATTATGTTTGGAAATAAGTTGTTTTATCTTTTGGCGATAAAATTTCTATAGTATTGAAAATGTATATACCCAGCACTAGTTATTCTGCTATATCTTCCCTCAACAGCCTTCACAAATCTTTATTTTAGCTTAACCAAAAGGATGAATTATACAGTTATCCATGCAACAGAAGTTATTATAGTTATTTTTTTCAAAGTTTTAAAAAATATTGCCTTTATTGATAACACCTGGACATACCTTTTTGTTCTAGTTGTATATAAGATGTTTGAAGTCAGTGGAGTTTTTTTGAGAGGTGGTTTGGTAATTAGCATTTTCTAGAGAAAACCTGAGAGTCTTGGAAAGACGTCTGAAAAGTCTCATAGGAAATTGCTCCACTTCAATTTCAGGGAAAGAAGAGGGAGACTCTGTGGCCAACACAAGGGTCTTCACATAACAATAGTGATCCTCCTATAAATCAGGGGTCTGGGTGATCCAGGCCTCAGGGCTCTGAGTCACCAAGCCTTCATGTGATATTTATCATTCACTAATTTATTGCTGATTATAAAAGTAAATCACATCCTATTTGAAATGTTTTTTATATACAGAATTATTTAAATAAGGTACAAAAGTGATCCTAAATTTGACCACCATTGTGTTGACATATTTCCATGCAGCATGTTTTTTCCTATGGCAATATAGCACTGTGACTAGGAACAAAGGCTTCTGGAGGCATCCAGATCTGGATTAAGATCCCAGCTTCACCATTTAATAGCTGTGTTGCCCAGAGAAGTTTCTTGACCTCTCTGAACCTCAGTTTCCTCATTTGTAAAATAGAGATAAGAGTACCTGTCTTATAAGGTTATTGCCAAGCACTATATGAGATGGTATACTCAATGTACTTAGCACAGTGCAAGGTATATGGCAAAGCTTCAATAGATGCTGGGTATTATATGTGACTGTGTACATGCAGATACATTTATATAGTAGTGTTATAAAATTGATGGAATACTCAACAAGTTTTTTATCCTTTAAATTTGAAATCTGTCTTAGATTTTTGCCATAGGGTTATATCACTCTATACTTACCTGTATGTTTGGTTTGGTCATTCACATTGTTGTAACCATAATTTTAAAATTGATAATTTATTTAATTATTATATTGACAGTCAGAAGTAAACAGGGAGAAGTAAAAGAAGGCAAACTCATTCAATTTATTTTCTTTCTCAGGGAAGTCAGTTACAGTTTCATTTTTGATGATAAGAGGAAAAATAGCAAAAATATACATGGATTTGGAGTCTGTCATACTCAGTGATTTGTCACAGAAACAAAGAACTGAGTACTACATGTTCTCACTCATAAGTGGACCTGAACAATTATCATAATACTATAAGAAAGGGATAGGCAGTAGTGAGAAATTGCCGGGGAAGGGTGGGAGGGGAACATATAACATCAACAAGCGTACCTGATCTCAAACTAGGTGAAGTGGGGTCCAAAGGGAAGCCCAAACTTCACCGTACGATGACCACTTGTATAACTAATCCTGAATTGTACCCCACATCTTTAAAATAAAAAAAGAATTTAAACTGTCCATATTTTTACATCATTGTACTTCTAGAAATTAATTCTAAGAAAAATGTGAATGTACAAAGATGTGTGTGGTTGTGTGTATATGTACATACACATGTGTATATATGTATATGTGTGCATATATACATATGTACACATTTTGTATAAGATGTTCACAGATTGGATTTCAAAGATGGAATTTCAGATACATTTTTGTTGTGTATTCATTTTTCAAATGTTCTACAATGCATACTTATTCTCACGATCATAAATAACAATGAATATTAATGTTTTTGAAATAAAAAAGGTAAACAAAAACTATAAAATCATAAACACAGTTTAAGAGTGTAATTTTACAGAGAGCTTTAAAACCATTTAAAATATACTTGAGTGTCTACATCTTTTTTTGTTGTTGTTGAGTTGGAGTCTCACTCTCGCCCAGCTAGAGTGCGGTGGCATGCTCACTGCCACTGCAGCCTCTACCTGCTGGGCTCAAGTAATCCTACTGCCTCAGCCTTCCAAGTAGCTGGAACCACAGGCGTGTGCCACCACACCCAACTAATTTTTTTATTTATTGTGGAGACAAGGTCTCGCCATGTTGCTCAGGCTGGTCTCAAACCCCTGAGCTCAGGCAACCCTCTTGCCTTCGCCTCCCAAAGTGCTGGAATTACAGGCTTGAGCCACTGGCCTGGCAGTTTTGTTTTGTTTTGTTTGAATTGGAGTCTCACTCTGTCACACAGGCTGGAGTGCTGTGGCACATGCACAGCTACCGCAGCCTCGACTTGCTGAGCTCAGGTGATCCTTCTGCCTCAGCCTTCCAAGTAGCTGGAACTACAGCATGCGCCACCATGCCTGGCTAATTTTTTTAATTTATTGTAGAGATGAGGTCTCACCAAGTTGCCCAGACAGGTCTCGAACCCCTGGGCTCAGGCAGTCCTCTCACCTCAGCCTCCCAAAGTGCTGGGATTATAGGTGTGAGCCTCCGTGCCTGGCGTGTCTACATCTTAAATGTATCGCCCCTGTACCTCACCTGAATGTATCTTGCACAAAGGGGCCCTCACCATTATTCTTCATTGAATTCTGTCTTTTTTTTTTAACTTGTGAGATCTGTTTCACCCAAGTTCCTAAGGTTAGAATCAGGGATAGGTTCCATTTTCCATTTTTGACTTAGCCTGAAAGCTAAAACATTCATTTTTAAACAGGGGAAGTAAAACAGAGAAGTACCACCTCAGCAAGCAAAATTAAACTTTTTTCCTGAGGTTTCTAATTAAGAAAGAAAATGAAAAGAGATAAAAAGAAGTCTATTTCTGCATATTTTATTAAGTATTCAATAAGTGTCACATTGAAACATATTATTTAAGACATTTTATACACAGTGATAAACAGTTTCAAATTAGGGAGGCAGCTATTTAAGGAAGACAAAGGACAATGTGATTAGAGTCAAGCGAGGGTTGGTATGATCATAAAATAATAATGAAAATTTTGGTAAATTCTTGGGTGTGGAGCTTTCTTTTTCCTAAAAAGAAGTGGCTTTTGTGATGCTGATATCCTTTGTGGGCAGAAACTAAGGGAAAAAGCAATGGGGAGGGGTGGCTTCTTTTTGTCCCAAATCCCCTTCTGAAGATAAAGGTCAATGATACTTATCAAGATTGGACATATCTTGTTAATGCAGTCTAATAACAACCAGTCTTCTTGTGGAGGAATATAGCAGGTACCCAACTGAACTTCACAGCCCTTTTCTCCATTTTCAGCATCTCACTCTTCCTCTATATCCTATAAAATACTTTCTACTCAGTAATTTAAGTGGATCCCCACTGTCTAAGAAGGAAAGCTAAAATCTCTCACCCTTATATTCTCATCCTTCCAAAATGACCTTGTTGCCTGTCCTTCACTTCACTTTGTTCCATCCAAAATATGCTTATTGTTCCTTGGGCATATCATAAGGTTATCTGCTTATCTACTCTGGTTATTACATAGTTTTATAATATCTAAAACTAAAAATGGATATACTTATTAAAATAGAGCTATATATATGCACACACATATATATCTCCTCTATATAAACAGTTTATATGCATATATAATTCCTTTTTATTATATATGGGATATATATAATATCTTTCATCAATACTATTGCACAACTTCGACTTAGAGACTTTTAGAATCAAATATGTGTGTGTATAATGTCAGGTTGGTGCTGATTTAACTTCTTTTAGGAGAATAAAAGATTTGGGTCTAGGGCTAACTTGTAATAACGGTAAATACTACCTTTGGAAATCTGTACTTAATCTAACTGTTGCAGTAGAAGTTTGTATTTTCCATTCAGCATGAGCTGGCAGAAAAGTGCCTTTGGAATCAGACACTTCAATACTTTAGTTATGTAAACATAGAGAGATACAGAGGTAGATGGCACCTAATATTTTCCAGATGAGTTTCTAGGTCAGGGAATATAGTATGGTGGAAGATCTGGATCTGAATACAGACTTCAATTTGAACAGTAGCTTGACAAGTCAATTGATTTCAAGTTTAGGCTTCTAATCTGGGACATTACACAAATGATGCTACTTACATGCTATGCTGAAGAGTAAATGCAAAATGTTTGCCATGGAGTCCTGGCTCAATGCCTGTTAGCTTCCCAACCTGATTCCTGTGACAGATGCTGAAAATCTGTTCTTCCCATGTTTAATCAGTTGCTTCATCCAGCTGAGGTCAACCCTTTTGCTTGTTGGGGCAACCCCAAGAGAGGCAAGATTAGGACCGAGTGAACTGAAAGTGTCCTTTCTCATCTGGAGGGTGAAGAAAGAAAGACAGTGTCCTTTAGTCTTTCTCCTTGGACACAGTTTGAGTAATGAAAAAATTAATTTGTTGAGACATTGTCCTCAGTAAGAGATTAGGGCTGTATTTTAATAGTTAGCTCAAATTCAGACTATGTCAGCTTCTATAGTTGATGAAAGCCTGAATGTCCCAACACTAGCTCCAATAATAAAATTTCAGTGCTCTCTGAATGACAAATGTCTGAAGATGGTTTTTATTATGAAAGGAGAAGCTCATTCAAGGTTTCCTCTTCTCTATTTGCTTTTAGAAGAAAAAGCAAATGAGATCTCTGTAGTCAGCAAAAAGGTCTTTATCCTCTAATAAATCTCTTTTTTTAAAAGCACTGTCATTAAAAGAGAAAAGTTTTAGGTTTTCAAATTTTTATATTCTATCTCTGGATCAGAATTGTCTTTGAGGGGTGGAGATTCCTGGCAGTGTTCAAGTTCCAAAGATACAAGGTTTTGTGATGTGAAATTCTTCTAGTCACCTTTATGACAGAGAGGGTCACAGCAGAGAGATCTGGCCTCATGGGTGGTCAAAAGTGAATGTATTTGGAAAGAAGTTGTTTTTCTTTCCATTTTCTACTAAGTTTTTAAAAGTTATAAAAAACAAAACAAAACTGTGATTGAATCACTTTTTCCCCTTGCCTTGTTCTTGTACTTTCCTTTGTCACTTCCACAGTACCCAGTAACCCAAACTGCTTTTTGTCTATCTATCCACCTTCTCTATCACTACAGGGTTTCTTTTAGATTTTCTTTAGTCTGAGATACTGTCTCCCTAGACTTTATGCTTTCTGGCTGTCCCTCAAAATAATAACCCAGCCCTTTTCTGTATTATAAGTGTTTAATTCTGATCTAAACTGAGAAACAGAAGATAATAGGCATATGAGAAAGATACAGGCATACCTTGGAGATATTGCAGGGTTGGTTTTAAAAACCCCAGCAATAAAGCAAATATTTCAATAAAGTGAGTCACAAAAAGTTTTTGGTTTCCTAGTGCATGCAAAGTCTATTAAGTATGCAATAGCATTATGCTTAAAAAACAATCTACATAGCTTAATTTTATCACACTTTATTGATAAAAAATGCTAATGATCTTCTGAGCCTTTAGCAGGTTGTAATCTTTTTGCCTTGATGGTGGTGGCTGCTGACTGATTAGGGTGGTGGTTGCTGAAGGTTGAGGTGCCTGTGGCAATTTCTTAAAATGAGACAGTAGTGAAGTTGGCCACATCAAGTGACTCCTCCTTTCATGAAAGAATTCTCCATAGCCTGCAATGCTGCTTGATAGCATTTTACCCACAGTAGAACTTCTTGAAAAATTGAAGTCAGTCCTCTCAAACCCTACTGCTGCTTTATCAACTGAGCTTATGTAATATTCTAAATCCTTTGTCATTTCAACAATGTTTTCACAGCATCTTCCATAGGAATAGATTCTATCTCAAGACACCACTTTCTCTGCTCCTCCATAATAAGCAACTCATCTCTCCACTTACTAAAATTTTATCATGCAGTTGTAGCAATTTAGCCACATAATCAGGCTTTACTTCTAATTCTAGTTCTCTTGCTATTTCTACCACAACAAGTTACTTTCTTCACTGAATTCTTGAACTCTTTAAAACCATCCATGAGGATTAGAATCAACTTCTTTCAAACTTCTGTTAGTAATGATGTTTTGACCTCCTCCTGTGGGTCACAATTGTTCTTAATGGCATCTAGAATGGTGAATCCTTTCCAGAAAGTTTTCAGTGAACTTTGCCCAGATCCACTAGAGGAATCACTATCTGTGGCAGCTGTAGCCTTATGAAATGTGTCTTTAATATTAAGTCCAAGGAGTCATTTTGACTCCTTGATTTATGGGCTGTAGAATGGATATTGCGTTAGCAGTCATGAAAACATTAGCCTCCTTATACATCTCCATCAGAGCTCTTAGGTGACCAGGTGCATTGAAAATGAGTAGTAATATTTAGAGTCTTTTATTCTGAGCAGTAGATCTTAAAAATGGACTTAAAGTATTCAATCAGTCATGATGTAAACTGATGTGTTGTTATCCAGGCTTTGTTGTCTCATTGACAGAGCACAGATAGACTATATTTAGCATAATTCTTATGGGCCCTAGGATTTTCTGTATGGTAAATAAGCTTTGGCTTCAACTGAAAGTCACTGGTTGCTTTAGTTCCTAACAAGAGAATCATGCTATTCTTAGAAGCTTTGAAGCCAGGATGAATTCTCTTCTCCAGCTGTGAAAGTCCTGCATGAGAATCTTCTTCCAAGGGAAGGCTGTTTCATCTTCACTGAAGATCTTATGTTTAGTGTAGCACCCTTCATCAATTATTTTAGCTAGATCTTCTGTATAACTTGCTGTAGCTACTACATCAAAACTTGCTGCCTTTCACATTGTGCTTTTATGTTATGGAGACGGCTTTTTTCATTAAACCTCATGAACCAACCTCTGCTGGCTTTCAGTTTTTCTTCTGAAGCTTCCTCACCTCTCTAAGCCTTCATAGAATTGAAAAGATTTAGGGCCTTGCTCTGGGATTAGGCTTTGGCTTAAGAAAATGGTGTGGCTGGTTTGATCTTCTATCTAGACCACTAAAACTGTCTCCATATCAGCAGTAAGGCTGTTTCTCTTTCTTATCACTTGTATGTTAACTGGAGTAGCACTTTAAATTTCCTACATGAACTTGTCCTTTGCATTTGCAACTTGGCTATATGGCATAAGAGGCCTGGCTTTTGGCTTCTCAGCCTTTAGGATACCTTCCTCATTAGGCTTAATCATTTCTAGCTTTTGATTTTAAGTGGCAAATGTGTGACTCTTCCTTTTACTTGAACACCTAGAAGCCATTGTAGGGTTATTAATTGGCCTTTTTTCAATATTGTTGTGTTTCAGGCAATAGGGAGGCCTGAGGAGAGGGAGTGAGACAAAAGAACAGTCAGTTGAACAGTCATAATGTATATAATATTAATGAATTAAGTTTGCTATTTTATATGAGTATGGTTCTTGGTGCCCCCAAACAGTTTCAGTAGTAACATCAAAGCTCATTGACCACAGATCACCCTAATAGATGTAATAATAATGACAAAGTTTAAAATATTGCAAGAGCTACCAAAATGTGACACAGACATACAAAGTGAGCCCATGCTGTTGGAAAAATGGCGCCAATATAACTTGATTAATGCAGGGTTGCCACAAACCTCAATTTGTAAAAAAAAATAATAATAAACCCCCCAAAACAAAAATACAATATCTGTGAATCACAATAAACCAAGATGTACCTATATTCTTGCACAGGTGTTAAGACTGTGCAGACTTTTATTATCCTGGTTTCTAGTTGGTAGTTCTCTTGTCCTTTCTGAACTGGAAACTAAAAGTCTCACTGAACTTTTTTCTGTGTGTGACTACACCAACTCTTCTGAAAGGATGCTGTGCTCACCTGCTCTTTCCTTCAACATGGTTCTTTCCAGCACTGTGGACTTCCCAGCAACTCTGGGGGTGGGCCCTTTGCATTTACAAGGTCTCCTGGGAAGTTGTGCTTAAGTCAGGGAGTTTCTGGTCCACAGAGGAAAAGGTATCTCTTCACAGTGCCTAGTTAACCTCAGTAGTAAATTCTCAGAAAGACTAAAATGTTTTATTTAATGCAGTTACTAAAATGTACTTATTCTTTAAGGCTATTCTGTTTTACATTTTCCTTATGGGTTTGTTTCAATGATGTTATGTGACAAGCATTCATTTAAGTAGGAATTTCTTGTTTTAATACTTTAAAATAATTATTTTAATTAAGCATTAATGAATTATTGTCAAATTATTAAAACAAATGTCTTAAACTTTTTAAGTAATAAAAGTAAAAATATTTTTAAATAACTAAGTATTCCTAAATATTAAATAAATATTTAAAATAGTAATTTACTTTCTAGTTTAAATGGAAAATGTTCCTAAAAGATACTTAAGGGAAGAGGAAAAAGAAAAACATACTGATTAGTTATTTCCTAAGAACAAGTAAACAAAAAGCAACTGATGAGAAGTGGAATTATTTGGTTTGGAAGAGAGCCTTAGCCTCTTTCTTCTGTAGTATAATTTCTTTATGAATCCATTTTAGCTTTCCCTTGAAATCAGAAAAGGTAGAGGTGTATGTGTGTGTGTTTGTGTGTGTGTGTGAGTGTGTGTGTGTGTGTGTGTGTGTGTGTGTGTGTGTGTGTATTTTTAAGGGTATCTTTCTTTTTTTGGTATGAAAATTTTAAAACAAACTGATGTAAATCAGAAATCTCAAATATTCTTTGAATAAATAGTAAGCCATCTTTCTGCCCTTTGTAGTTCTTGCTTTTCTGTTTTAATCTCTAAATTAGTATTAATATTTTCTTCCACTGTAATGATCATATCTGACCAGTAAGTTAAATTGGGAAATATTGAAAATCAAAGAAAGAAAACAGTCACTGAGTCTCATCATGCAGAGACAATAATATATCTTTATCTGAGGTTTTCCTATTGTCCTGACACATGAATGACAGGAGAGAATATAGAATTAATGTCTCAAAACATTTCCTGTGAACTCTTACAGGTGTTGCTTTACTGGACCCTGATTTTTAATGTTGTCATAGAAGAGTATGAGATCAGTCTGATTATTCTCCCTTTCCAGATAACCTGTTTATTTTGTCCTACGTGATTGTGTGACTGTTTCTTTTTCTTTATAATTCCTTCTTTGCACTCTTTCTTCCACCAAAGAGTGTTCCATTGAAGACAAAGAGCTTTTACCTCTCACCTTTTTGCAGAGCTAAGAATATTAGCGCCATCAGTGATTCGGGGCCTGCTACATCTCTAGTGAACCCTTCTAGGTTATTCCCGACAAATCTTTGTTAGTCTTAATTTCTTTCTACTCCTCTCTTGATGTTTCACTGGATAGCATATTATCAGGAATATTTATTGTTTGTGACAACAGTGTCATCAAGTTCTTAAATAGATTTGGTACTTTCTTAGATACAGTGTTATTCTTTTCTCTCTTTTGTTAAAGTGATATGATCAATGTAATTTTTAACAATTCCAAACACTTATTAACTTTTGTGATTAAGCAGCTACACTGTAATTCCAGAAAATGTATATCTATATATAGAAGTCATTTTATCCTTAATTCTAGATTTTTAAAAAAAAATAACAGAGTTAATATATTAACCTGAAACCATTTGATGTAAATAAAAGATTTTTTTTATATCATAACTTATAGAAAATTCCTATATCTTTAAGTTGGCTTTTATAGTATATATCCAATATTACTATTGAAACTTTGGTTTTACAAATACATATGTAGTTCATGTACTTTATAAATTTTTTTTTTTTAGTTGGAGTCACACTCTGTCGCCCAGACTGGAGTGCAGTGGCCACTCCTGGCCACCGCAGCTTCGACCTGCTGGGCTCCGGTGATCCTTCCGCCTCAGCCTTCCCAGTAGCCGGAATTACAGGCATGCACTACCATTCCCAGCTGATTTTTTGATTTATTGTAGAGATGAGGTCTCACTGCCCAGGTGGGTCTCGAACCCGCAGGCTCAGGCAATCCACTCACCTCAGCCTCCCAAAGGTGCGGGATTACAGGCTGAGCCACCGAGTCCGGCTTCTTTGTAAAATTTTTAAAAGTTATTTTATTTTAAAGATGTGGGGTACAATTCAGGATTAGGTATACAAGTGGGCGTTTTACAGGTAAAGTTTGGGCCTCCCTCTCGTCCCCACTTTGCCTGGTTTTTGATCAGGTACCCTTATTGATGTCCCCCCCGCCACCTTAGCAGTACTACTATCAATCTCTTTCTTATAGTATTATGATAAATGTTCAAGGTCCACTTATGAGAGAACATGTGGTACTCTGTTCTTTGTTTTTGTAATAGATCATTGAGTATAGACTCTAAATCCATCCAAGTTGCTGTGAAGTCCATATGTTGGTCCTTCTTTATGACTTTGTATATTCCTTTGTGTATATGTACCACAATTTTTTAAAAACACTACAGTTTCAATGGACAGTATGGATGGTTCCATCTTTTTCCTATTGTGAACAGTGCTGCAATAAACATGCATGTGCAGGTATCTTTTTTGTAGAATGATTTGAGTTCCTCTGAGTATATTCCTAGTAAGGGGATTGCTGGGTCTTATAGAAGGCCAATTTCTAGTTCTTTTAGAAATTGCCACACTGTTTTCCATAGAGGTCGGAACTAGTTTGCATTCCCACCAACAGTGTTGAAGTGTTCCCTTTTCTCCACATCCTTACCAGCATTGTTGTGTGTTTTATTAATGATAGCCATTCTTACTGGGGTTAGGTGGTATCTCAATATGGTTTTGATTTGTATTTCTCTGATGATTAGTAAGGCTGAGCACTTTTTCATGTGTCTGTTAGCTGCCCCTATATCTTCTTTTGAAAGTGTCTTTTCATGTTTTTTGCCCACTTTTTAATGGGGCTGTTTGTTTTTCCTTTCAGCACACTTGAGTTCCTTGTAGATCCTGGATGGTTCGGCCCTTGTCAGATATACCATTGGCAAATATTTTTTCCCATTCTTTGAGCTGTCTCCTCACACTCTTTATGGTTTCTTTTGCTTTGCAAAAGCTTTTCAGTTTAATGAGGTCCCACTTGTCTATCTTATTTCTTACAGCATGGACACCTGGTGTTTTGCTCAGAAATTGGTTACCTACTCTGATTTCTGTAAGGGTGTCTTCTGCATTTCTAAGATTCTTATAGCTTGAGGTTTTATGTTTAGTTCTTTGATCCATTTAGAGTTGATTTTTGTGTATGGTGATAGATAAGGGTCCTGTTTTAATCTTCTACATGTGGACAGTCAGTTTTCCCAACACTGTTTACTGAACAGGTTCTCCTCTCCCCAGTGGTTGTTGGTGGAGGCTTTGTCAAAGATGAGTTGTTGGGAAATTGAGGTTTTGCTTCTGGAATCTCTATCCTGTTCCATTGGTCCATAGGCCTATTCTTGTACTGATACCAGGCTGTTTTGATTATTGCCTTATAGTAAAGCTTAACGTCTAGAAATGTGATACCTCCCACTTTGTTTCTTTTGCTAAGGATTGTTTTGGCTATTTCTGATTGTTTATGTTTCCATATGAATTTCTGTATTGTCATTTCCAGGTCTGAGAAGAATGATGTTAGTAATTTAATGGGTATTGTGTTGAATCTGTAGATTGTCTTTGGAAGGATGGACATCTTGACAATGTTGATTCTTCCTATCCATGAGCATGGAATGTCTTTCCATTTGTTTGTATCTTCTTGGATTTCTTTGAGCAGTGTTTTGTAATTTTCATTGTAAAGGTCTTTCACTTCTCTGATTAGGAGGATGCAAGGTATTTCATTCTTTTGAGTGGCTATTGAGAATGGGATTGTGCTTTTTATTTGATTCTCTGCCTGTTTGTTGTTGGTGTATAATAATCTGACTATCTTTTGCACATTTATTTTGTACCCCAAGACTTTGCCAAAGTCCTTTATCAGTGCAAGGAGGTTTTTGACAGATTCTCTTGGATTTTTGAAGTATAGGACCATATTGTAGCAAAGAAGGATAACTTAACTTCTTTTCCTATTTGGATACTTGTTTCCTTCTGTAGTCTAATTGCTTGAGCTAGGACTTCCAACACAATATTGAACAGTAGGGGTGAGAGTGGGTAGCCTTGTCCTGTTCTGGTTTTCAGGGAAAATTCTTCTAGTTTTTGTCCATTTAGCAATATGCTGGCTGTGAGTTTATCGTAGATAGCACTTACTATTTTGAGGTAAGTTCCTTCAATGCCTAGGTGTTTGAGGGGTTTTATCAAGAAGGGATTCTGAATGTTATCAGCTTTTTCTACATTTAATGATATAATCATGTGTTTCTTGTTTTTACAAGTTTTGGTGTATTTAATTACATTTATGGTCTTGTAAATGTTGAACCAGCTCTGTATCCTGGGGACGAAGCCTACATGTTCATGATGGATGATTTTAGAGATGTGTTGCTGGATCCAGTTTGCTAGAATCTTGAGAATTTTTACATCTGTGCTCATTAGGGATGTTGGCCTGTAGATTTTAGCTTCATAAAGTTATTTGCAGATAATTCCATCTTTCTCCATTGCCTGGAATACTTTCAATAGAATTGGTATCAACTCCTCCTTGTATGTTTTGTGGAATTCTGCTGGAAAGCTGTCTGGTTCAGGGCTTTTTTTTGTAGGTAGTTTTCTTATGATGGAGTAAATTTCCTTGGTTGTTAATTGTCTATTTATTGTCTCAATGTCTTCTTGTTTCAACCTTAGAAGGTTGTGTGATGTCAGAAAGTCCTCTATTTCAAGTTATCATGTTTGCCTCCATACAGGTGTGAATAGTAGTGTCTGATAATCTTTTGTATTTCTTTACCATCAATTGTGATTTGATGAACTTTTGCATTTCCAATTGTGTTTATTTGGGCTTTCTCTTGGTCATTCTAGTTAGGGGTCCATTGATCTTGTCTGTTCTTTCAAAGAACCAGCTTTTTGTTTTGTTGATTTTTTTCCTATAATATTTTTGTCTTCTATGTCCCGTATTTGGGCTTTTATGTTGGTGATCTGGATTCTTCTGCTAAAGTTAGGGTTTTGGTGGTCATGTCTTTTTCAGATCCCTTAGGTGATTTGTTAGGCTGTCAACTTGTGACCTTTCCATTTTCTTGATGTGTGTTTGTAGAGATATAAATTCCTCTCTTAGAACTGCTTTTTATGGCATCCCAGATGTTTTGTTAAGATGTTTATTTGTTTTCGTTTGTTTCCAGGACTCTTAATTTCTGTTTTGATTTTTGTGTTGATCCAGTAATCATTCAGCATCATGCCGTTTAGTGTTCATGTCTTTGTGGTTTTGGGGGACTTTTGTTGGTGTTGATACTTATTTTTTATTCCACTGTGGGCTGAGAAGGTATATGGCAGTATTTCAATCTTATGAAATTTGTTTATGCTTGATTTATGACTGATGATGTGATCAATCTTGGAGTATGTTCCACGAAGGGATGAGTAGAATGTTTATTCTATGTATGTTAGGTGAAGTGTTCTGTAGGTATCTATTAATTCCTTTTGTCAAGTGTCAAGTTTGAGGTACCATGTCTCTTTGTTGACTTTTTGCCTCGATGATCTTTCTAGGGTTGTTTGCAGGGTATTTAAGTCTCCAGCTATTATAGCGTTTGAGTCAATATCATTTTAAAATTTATTTAGTAGTTGCTTTATAAACACAGTGCTCCTGTGTTGGGTGCATATATGTTTAGGATGGATATTCCTTAATGATAGATTGAGTCTTTTATCATTATGTAGTATACTACCATATTTTTAAAATTTTTGATAGCTTAAAGGTTGTTTTGTGTGATATTAAGATTGTGACTCTTGCCTTCTTTTGTGATCTATTCACCTTGAAATTCATTTTCCATCCTCTAACTTTGAGTCTATATGCATCCTTTGTGGTGAGATGAGTTCCTGGATGCAGCAAATCATTGGGTCATGGTTTTTTATCCAGTTTGCCATTCTGTGTCTTCTCTGTGGTGCATTTAGTCCATTCACATTCATGCTGATCATTGAAATGTGATTGTTTATCCCCATCATGAGGTTCTTATAAAGTTTTTGTTTGTTTGTTTTCTTATAACTTTTAGGTTGAAGTATGTATTGTTTTTTAGTTTGCAATTGCAATGTATTCTCTGTTGATCTGTGTTCTCCTGTTCTCTTGGAAAGTGCGTAGTCATTCTTTTTTTCTTTCTTCTGTGCTTAATACCTTTTAAAGTGTCTCTGGTAGAGCTGGTCTGGAAGCTGCATAATTTCTTAGGTACTGGATGTCTGGAAAGGATTTTAATTCTCCATCACTGATGAAGCTGAACTTGGATGGGTAGGAAATTCTTGGTTGCAATTATTTATCTTTGAGGACTTTGAATATTGGACTCCAGTCCCTTCTAGCTTGTAGGGTTTCTGCTGATAGGTATGCTGCTATTCTGATTGGTTTTTCCCTGTAGGTAGTCTGACCTTTCTCTCTTGCTGCCTTTAGGATTTCTTCTTTTGTACCTAGTTTATGTAGGTGAATTACTATGTGTCTAGAGGTTGGTCTTCTCATTTGATATCTTGCAGGGACTATCTGTATCTGTTGTGTTGGATGCTCACATCTCTGGTGAGATGGAGAAAGTTTTTTTGGATAACCTCCTGGAATACTTGCTCCAAGGTCTTCTTCCTTTCCCTTTCTTCTTCTGGGATACCAATCAGTCATAGGTTTGGCCTCTCTATATAATCACACATCTCTTGGAGGCTTTGCTCTTTATTTCTGAGTCTTCTTTCTATGTTTTTTACAGATTGGGTTAATTCCATGTTTTGGTCTTTAAGTTCTGAGATTCTTTCTTCACTTGATTAATTCTGTTTTCAGTGCCTGTCATCTTATTATTTATTTCCTGGATGAAATTTTTTATGGCCAAAATCTCTGTTACAGGTTCTTTCAGTGTTGCATTTTGTCTTTCTTGAGTCTTATTCACTCTTTCTATCTATTCTCTAATTGTGGTTGCATCCTGGGGCCAGTTTGTAACTTCCATTGTTTAGGCTCTGAGGTTTGATTTTTCAGGCATTTTCTTTTTGTTACACTAGGAATTACCTGTGTTCTTCCATTGATTCCCTCCCCCCCCATTTTGACAGATCTCTTTCTTTTCTCCTTAGTTCCATTATTCAGTGGCAGTGGGAGAGGCTTTCACTTCTGATGTTTGCTTAACCCTCTATTCTTCCCTGATCAGGGCTCTGAGTTTGTTCTATTTTGAAACAGGGCTGTGAGTGGGAAGCTTTGCTATCTCTTGTAGTTTTGAGAGTCGAATAAGGTGCAGGATGAGGAGCTAGGATTCAGAAACTACTTGCAAAGTTCACTTATTGTGGTATAGGTTCCCTGAGACCCACTCCCCATCACCCACTCTATTTGATGATACAGTGGGTACATATGTGGATCTCCTGAGTCCAAGATATAGTAAGAGCAATGAGGAGAACAGAGAAGAGAGTGAAATAAAATGGATAAAAATAAAAATAAAACACAGAAAAGCAAAAGTAGAAACCAAAGCCTAAAACAATTAAACACTTACACACATCCCCACACTGAAACCAAAATAAACTGGAAAAAAAGCAAAACATACAAAATTTTAAAAATAAGAAAAAACAGGAAAACCAAACACACACACACACACACACACACACACACACACACACACACACACACACATCCAACATAAAATGAAGAAAAGAAAAGAGAAAAAATAAAGGAATTCAAATTGAACCCTTACATATACATTCACACACACATTTAACTTAAAAAAAAAGAAGAACAAAACAAAACAAACCAAAAAACTGAAAGATAAGCACTCAATCATTCATGTACACACATTAACAGAACACAAAAAATGAAAGAAAGAAAGAGAAAAGGAAAAAGATGGAAAAAAAAAATAAAAGATGGTGAACCATCCAGATTAAACCCTCACATTCGTGCACAAAGGAAAAATAAAAATTAAAAAAACACACAAAGAAATAGAAACCCCAAACCAAAAAACAACCTGTCCTCTTGTGGCAGGACCTGTAATTGTTCCTCTTAGCTGCTCACAGGTAGTCCCTCTGTTGCCTCCTGCAGAGATGCTGCCTCATTCACAGTCTCCCCAGTTTCTGGCCCAGGGAAGGAGAAGGAGGTGGGTGGGGAGTCAGTCCTCCCCTCCCACTCTCGTATATTCAGGTGGATCCCCTATGATGGGGAAGTGCAGGATTGTCTCTTCCCCAGGTGCTGGTGGGGGGCACCTTAGCCAGGCTTATCCTGGAGTAGAGTCCTCTGATCACTGCTGATGTCCAGGCTCTGCCTTGGTTCATCTCTCTCAGTTGTGTACCAGCCATGTGAGTCTGACATTCAGAGGATTGCAGGGAAGTAGGGGGTTGAGTCAGCCCCTGGACTCACTGCTGATCTCTTCAGGAGTCTTTCTCATCCTTTTCTGGTCACAACCTTTGTCCCACAGGTGAATCAGGGTAGGGTAGAGCACCTGAGACTCAGCACTCATCCTGTCCCTCCAGAGTTTGTGCTTTTGGGATATTCTCTCTGAGTTACAATCAACTCCTGAGTAGTTAATTCACTGGTTACAGAGGTCAGGACTGTTGGTCTGTGGTGAGCAAGCCAGAGTACTTTCTTGCCCATTTTTCAAGATGGTGGCAGGATGCCTCTTTCATCTTCTCCAGTAGGGCTCTGACTCTAGCTCCCTTTTGTGCCCCCTCCTCAGCCCTTGCTGCCAGTGTCAGCCAGGTGCTGAGGTAGTAAGACAGAGCCTGGAGCTGGCAGTTAACTCTTGACAGCTTCTTATGGGGAAGGGCTTTGCTGATTAAAAAAAAAATGGCACTCAGCTTCTGCACCCCCAAGTACTAGGTTCCAAGCAGAGCAGCTGTGGCACTAGTCACTTCACCAGGAGAGTCCTGGCCACTTGTTCCCGACTCCCCACTCAGTCAGCCACTAACACACTCACTTACTACAGACATATATGCAAAATTTTCCATGCACTCATTCACTCACACTGGGACTCGCGTAGTCTGACTGGCTCCTCTGCCATCTTCCCAGAAGTCCTCTATATATTATGTTTTACATTTGCTGAATATACTTATACATTTTATATAGAAAAGCATTTTAATTAAAAAAAGTTTGGTCCTAAAAGAGGCCTAAAAGTAAAACAATTTTTAAAAAAGTGCTTTGATAACTGGTATGAATACTAATAGTATTGTTGTTTTCAAGCATTTTATTTTTCTGACTGTAAGAGTTAAACCCAAGAAAATATTTTAGTACAAAAAAAATTCTATCACACAATGATCAGAATATGTAATTTTGATAATTTTTTTGAGTGACCATTTTGGCATATGATGGGTTGATATTAAAAATGAAAAGATGAGCTTGCATTTCTAGCATACGCTAAAGTTATGGAGGTAATGTTCAGAATGAGTACATGTCCTCACTCCGGAAGTTTTCACTCAAAGAAAAGAACACATGACTTGAAATAAGCTTTTAATAAAATTAACCAGTCCAGAGTTATATTATATAAACAGATAAGTTGAATTTTATTATTTGTTTTTTATGAAACACATTACACCAAGGATGGGAAAGGTTAATATTCTCCTAACATATAGAATGGACCAGCAGTGTAGTCATGTGCTTGATCTTAGGGTCCCAAACATAAGCATAGAAGAATTTTGGCTTCTGATGTACCATCTTCTTTGTCTGTGTAACTTTATATATTTTTGTGCCATAATCCTTGATAATCTGATCTTTTGAAACATTTCACTTTGTTTCTAAAACTATTGCTACCTCTGATAAAGTTTCTGACAAAAAAGCATGTTCCTGGATTATAATAGCTACTGTTTATTACATATCAAGCATTTGATATAAATAACTTCATCTGGTTCTTACAGCAATCCTGTAAATTAGGTATTACCCTATCCTTTTCACAAAGGGTATTCAGCCAGGACACTCAGTCAGCAAGTACACAAATTGTAGTCTTTTAGCCAAGGTACATCTGACTTCAAAGCCATTTTTTTTTGAAAGCAGGATTTATTGAGAGAACAGAAAAGCTCCCATAGTGGGAGGGGACTCAAGGGGGTTGCCCAAAGCCAATTCTTAACCACTGTACTGGACCTCCTTCCTGTGTGAGTCCATCTGCTTCTGTCTAGGAAAAATAATTCCTTTTTGCCACAGAGCATACAAGATTGAAAGACTTGTATAGAGTCTTTTTTAATCCTTGCATATTACTGGTAAGAAAGCAGAAGTCTTTTAACCTTTATGGTAAAATTAAGGTGTTTATAAGACATAGTGAAGGCATTTTTAAAATTTAAATACATTTCTTTGTCGAGTGTATCAAACTATTCATACATGACCTAGCACTTATCACAGGTAAACTAGCTTTGGACAGTCTATGCAGACCTGGAATAGGGTAGCATGGTAAACTGAAGATGAAGTGAAAGCATTTTGAGTTGGTGTACCATGATTGGCATGAACCAGTTTCATATAGTTCCTTTAGTTGCAAAGATTTGACATCGTTGATCTAGGGGTCGCTAAATGAACAACTATAAATGGTTTGCTCTGTCTTGGTTACTTCTACCCCTATCAATGGTAGGAAAGAAATGAATAATTCTTCTAAGTGGAAATGATTCATACTTCAATGAGTATATATTACATTTGAAGTATTTTCCTTCTATACCTTCCTTCCTCTCCTCTTTACTTTGGATTCTGTGAGAGCTTTGAGTTTGTGGTATCCTCTTTGGCCTGTGGACTTTCTTATAGGGTTCAGAGCACTTTTAGAGAAATCTGAATCATAAGCAATAATAAAGGATGGATGAGAAGAATGGAGATCTGTATCAATTTATAGAATTATCACTAGAAATGCCTAGGTTATCTTACAGACCTACCTCTCTAGCTTTGCATGTTTCAAAGATACTGTGGCAGCTGAGGCCCAAATGTTCTGGTGATCTACTCTAGTTAGAGTCAGATCATGCTCCAGTCTAGTTTTATCTCAGAGTGAGGTAGCTCCTGGTTTAGGACACCTCCCTGAACAACTTTTTGCTTTTAATTACATCTAGTCATCTAATATGCAGAATCCCCAATAGATTTTGGAACTTTTAGGATTGCACCTTGATTTATTTCTAATGTTTTTGAGTGTATCTCTTTCTATAGTTTTATTTTTGGTCACCCTCTTATAACAGTACACATGTGTGACTTATTACAGTCTATCAATACTAACATTTTGCCACTTTGAGTGAAGTGTGAAAATCTTACTTCCATGTAAGTACTTTTTATATTTCCCATTATTAGATATTATTGTCTTGGGTATCAGATGGTGGTATAATGTTTGTTTCAATCATCTAATATGTCTTTTAAAACTCATGAGGAAGATCACTTATTGTATGTAACCATATTTCTTCTTCTTTTGTAGTTCCTTCTCCTTATGTAACTATAAATGATTCCTTCTTGGATCATTTTGCTTGTTTGAAAAGTGGTTTTGTTTTTTTTTTTTGCCATTCTTTAAAGGTAGGTCTGCTAGCAATAAATTATTTGAGTTTTTCTTCATTTGAGAATGTTTCTATCTTCCCTTTCTTCTTGAAGTATAGTTTTGCTGGTTGTAGAATTTGAGGATGCTAGTTCTTTATTTTTAGCACTTAGAAAATGTGCCATTTTTTTCTGGCCTCCATGATTTCAGATGAGAAATCTGTTATTATTTGAATAAGTATTCCCTTGTGGGTAATTGTTTCTCTCTGAATGCTTTCAAGATTTTTTTCCACTTCAGTTCTCAAAACTTTAATTATGAAATATCCTGGTGTGGATTTCTTAGGGTTTACTCTGTTTAGAATTCATACACATTCAAATCTGTAGCTTTATATTTTTTGTTAAATTTGGAAAATATTAAACTGTTACATTTTCTAAGACTTTTTCAAACCCACTTTCTTTTTCCTCTCCTGAGATTCTGGTGATATGAATGTTGGACATTTTGTTATTGTGTCACAAGTCCCTAAGGATCTGTTTTTGTTTGTTTTTATTCTCTTTCTCTTGTTTATATTGAGTACATTCGGTAATCCTGTTAATCTACTCTCAGATTCATTGATTCTGTCTGCTGTTATTTTCACTTCACTATTGATTCCACCAAATTTATATTTGTTATTGTATTTTTCAGTTTTATAATTTCCATTTGGTTCTTTTAAAATAACTTTTAGTTATTTGCTGATTTTTCTATTTTTTATTTGTTGCTAAAGAATTTGCAATTACTTGTTGAAGCATTTTTATGATGTCTACTTCAAAATCCTTGTCAATAGTCTTGTCATCTGATTTATCTCAGGGTTAGTGTCAGTTAGTTGTCATTTCTTAGTTAAGTTGTGTTTTCTTGCTTTTTGATACTGTAGGTAATTTTTCACCGCATCTTAGATATTTGGTTATTATGTCAGGAGACTCAGAGTCCTATTTAAATATTTCATTTTAAAATTGTACACATGGACACGTAGAGTGGAAAAGTAGACATTGGAGACTCCAAAATGTGGGAGGGTGGGGGGTGAGGGATGAGAAATTATATATTGCATACAATGCACTGTACACTATTCAGGTGACAGTTACTGTAAAAGTTCAGATTTCATCATTGTACAGAATATCCATGTAACAAAATTGTATTTGTACTTTCTAAATCTATAAAAATTAAAATAAAAGTATCTTATTTTAGCAGGAGGTTGCAGATTGTAAGACAACCTATCGCTATGATGTTCCTATAGTCTTGGAGTCTTTAACCAGTTCATCCTCTTCTTTCCACCTTTCAGGGTTTTTATTGGCTGCCTCTTGTGTTTCCAGAGTTTGTATTTATTTTAGCAGGTAGTTATTCTCTTTAGGTTTAACAATTGGCCTAATTCTGTGGATTGTGCTTCCAATGACAATTACATTTTCAGAGGCTTTATATGCTATTTTGGTCTGTTTGGCTTATCTGGGGCTGCTAGGGCTCCTATGGGTCCCTGCTGGTGCTGCCTGAGAGAATGGAGGAGTTTCCCTGGGTAAAGGTTAAGCTGCTTGATTCCTCTGGTGGGGGTGGGGGGGGGAGTAGACAGGAAGGGGATATTGTGGAGGGGAGAGAATAAACAGATTTCCTGGAGACTGGCATTCAGGCAGTCATTGTGCTGGGGACCCATGTGCTGGGGGTAGTCATGTGCTACCCTCATGCAAGAAAAACACTTCCCAGGTAGAGCATCCCTTTGCTGGTGCTGCCAGCCACCTGCTGTCTCTCATTGGAAGGAAAGGAATCTTAGGCTTGTTGAGTAAGGAGACTTTCCCTGGCTACTTATTGTCAGTGGGACTTTGGCTGTATTCCCCTTGTTGGTGCTGCTGGTTAGCCTGGTAGTGTTGGTGGCATTCCAGTTTGGTCTGAGAGGGAATGAGTATATTGGGGCTACCTTTTGTTGCTAGATTGAAGATCTGGAAACATGAGGCTTGGGGTTGCAGATTGTTAGACAACCTGTCATCACTATGATGTTCCTCAAGACCTGGGAGTCTCTAACTAGTTTATCTTCCTCTTTCCACCTTTCAGAGTTCTCCTTGCATGCCTCTTGTGTTTTTCCAGGTTTATATTTATACTTAGCTGGAAGGAACAGGGAAAACGTAGTCTATACCTGTTTGTCCAGACCAGAAGTCTTACTTGGGCTCTTTTTGGGGGGAGGGGTGGTGGGAGGCTTAAGACTACTCAGAATAATGAATTTGGTTAGTGACTTCATTTCAGCAGAAAGTACGGCCTCTTTATGTTTCTATCTCTCATAGTTCCCTTGTAAACAAAATTGAAACACAGTCTTCCCTGTGTGCTCTCTCTCCCCAGTCTGTAATCATGTTGTCACCATGGGCTTCAATGAATGGAAGTCCTTGTATCTTCAGGAGTATGAAAAAAGAGTTAAATGAAAGCCCCATTTTCAGTTTGCCACTTTTGTTGCAGTGGAAAAGTGAGCTAAAAAATACTCTATCCGTAGGTCACCACTTCTTCTACCCTCCTCTTGTCAACCTCACCAAGCCTAGCTTCCAAAACTGGGAAAATGAACTTTTAAAGACGATAAAATATTATATGTCACACTCAAAAAGGAAAAGAAACCCAAGTGTAGATGCCATCTGGCTTTATTTACTCATCATCCCCATCTCAGAAACACTAGAGCAGATGCAGGCTTTTACTCTAAAAAGCAGTTTCTAGGAACAGATTGAAGAAACATTAAACATTTTGGGACTGTAATTAGATTCAATCAACTCTGTCACTAAGTGTTCCGTAACTTAAGATGCCCAAGCCCATGGCACACAAGCAAAAATCTAAAAAATACAGGGAAGACGCTGATGAAGGTTTTAGATGAGAGTTTAAATAACCAAATGTCATCTTCACTTTTAAGGGAAATAAAAAATCTAAAGAAAAAAATTAAAAGTAGTAAAAATAACTATATAAAATACAATTGAATTCTTGAAGTACAGGAAACATCCAAAGATTCAGAAATGAATGATATTTCCTCATTTGTTGGGTATTAAAAATGTAATTTTAGCCGGGCTCAGTGGCTCAGCCTGTAATCTCGCACTTTTGGGAGGCTGAGGTGAGTGGATTGCCTGAGCCTGCGGGTTCGAGACCCGCCTGGGCAACGAGACCTCATCTCTACAATAAATCAAAAAATCAGCCAGGCGTGGTAGCGCATGCCTGTAATTCTGGCTACTTGGAAGGCTGAGGCGGAAGGATCGCTGGAGCCCAGCAGGTTGAGGCTGCGGTGGCCGGGAGCGGCCACTGCATTCCAGTCTGGGCGACAGAGTGAGACTCGAGCGGCCACTGCATTCCAGTCTGGGCGACAGAGTGAGACTCCAACTAAAAAAAAAAAAAAAAAAGGAATTTTATGCTAATGATCTCCAGCATGGTTGGTGAAGCATGCAGTCATGCCTGAAACTGTAACATTCAGCACAGAAAATCTTAATTCTTCCTTAGATGACTATATGTGTGAATAGAAATGCTATGACAACTTCTCAGGCAAGGAAGTACTTGTGACAGAATAAAACCACAATTCTCCAGAGAAGTATGAACCACTGAAGATGTCACATCCTTATCCTTGGAACCTTCAGCTAGGAAGATAATGCTGGAGATGCAGGATGGGCCTGTGAGTGAGTCATGGTATGCTGTAGCCTCTGAAAGCTGAAAAAGTCAAGGAAACTGATTCTCCCTCAGAGCCTCCAGAAAGAGTCCCAGCCCTGCCTTTTATTTTAGCCCAACAAGGCTCATATAAGATTTCTGACATCTAGAACTATAAAACAATACATCTGGGTTGTTCTGAGCTACTAAGTTTGTGTTGATTTGTTACAGCAGCCCTGGAAGATTAATACAAATAGTTATTTTTAAGAGTGTGGCCGTTTACCTCATATAACATTCTATATGAAAGCATTACACACAGACCACTGATTTGCCCCCAGGAAAACATTTGACAATGTCGAGAGTCATTTTTTATTTTCACAGCTGGGGATACTACTGTCATGAAGTAGGCAAAAGTTGGGGTGCTGCTAAGTATCTTACAATGGAAAGACCAGCCTCCTATTAAAAAGAATTATCCAGCCAAAGTCAAGAAACCCTGAAATAGGGTAGTTTACGTGCTTAAAAAAATGCAGGAAATTGAGACCTACAATTGAGTATGCTCTAAATTAACTGCATTAGTGTAGAACAGCACCATCCAATAGGGTAGCTATTAGACATGTGTCCATTTGAATTTAAATTCATTAAAGTTAAATACATTTAAAAATTTAGTTTCTCAGGTATACTTATAATTTTTCAAGTGCTTGATAGCCATATATGCCTAGTGGCTCCCATATTGGATAGCTCTGAGATATAACATTTCTATCACTGTAAAAACTTCTGTTGGGTAGTGCTGGTCTTCTAAACTCTTGCTACCCAAAGTGTTGTACATGGAGTGACACCTGGGAGTGGTTAGAAATGCAGACTCTCAGGCTCCACCCTAAACCTACTAAATTAGAATCTGTATTTCAATAAGATCCCTAGGTGAGTCATATTCACATTCAAGTTGAAAACACTGGTCTAGGTTACTTTCTCCTGCTTTCTTTCTTTCCCTGTCATTTCATTTCTTTTCTCTGCTGCTTTTTCCTTATTTTTTCACTTTTAGCTACATAAATGCCTTTCTTTCCCCCTTGTTTTCTAGACTCCTCAAGTCTAGATGCACTGACAAGACTGCATTGCTTAAAATAGTGGCTTCATATTATTTCTGGATTGAATGAACTATTTTCTTTTAAACTGAAAGGATGACTATCTCCATTTTTTACTCTGTAATTTGATTTGGGTATTTAGAGTTTCAGTTATGAAAAAATAACTATATCAGAGGTCTAGAAATTTCATAGTAAGTCGAAACTTACTAATGATTTTACAGAAGTAAAGAAGAGAATACATCCTAAATATGCTATTTTCTGATTCTTTATGAGTAATAAAATGCAGCTCATATTTTCATTTAACATTAATTGCAAATATATTCAAAACAATAATGTGTTTAATGGAATAATTTATATTGTATTTTTTAAAAACTCACCACCTGTGCCTGTGTGCATTGTATTTGCTAGGTGATTTTTCATCACTCTACTTCTTCTCTCCTTCCCCTTCTGAGTCTCCAGTGTCCATTATGCCATTCTCTATGTGTTTGCAGATCCTTAATTTAGCTCTCACTTATAAGCCAGAACATACAGTGTTTGATTTTCTGTCCCTGAGTTATTTCACTTTGGATGGTGTTTTTCCATCTCCATCCAGGTTGCTGCAAAATACATTATTTCATTCTTTTTGATAGCTGAATAGTATTGCATAGTGTATATGTACCACATTTTCATTATTCACTGATCGGTTTATGGGCATTTAGGTTGATCCCATATCTTTGCTATTGTGAATTGTGCTGTGGTGAACATTTAGATACAGGTGTCTCTTTTGTATAATGATCTCTGTTCTTTTGGTCAGATACCTAGTAATAGGATTGCTAGATTAAATGGTAGATCTACCTTTAGTTGTCTGAGAAATCTCCATAGCACTTTCCACAGAGGTTGTATTAATTTACACTCCCACCAGCAGTGTTTAAGCATTTCCTTTTCTCTGCATCTATGCTAGTATCTATTATTTTTTTGATTTTTAAAATTATGGTCATTCTGACTGGTGTAAGATGGTATCTCATTGTGGTTTTGATTTGCATTAAATTGATTATTAGTGATATTGAGCATTTTTTTCATATGTTGACCATTTGTATATCTTCTTTTGAGAGATGTCTGTTCATGTCGTTTGCCCACTTTCTAATGGGGTTATTTGCATTTTTCTTGCTGATTTGTTTGAATTCTTTGTCGAATCTAGATATTAGTCTTTTGTCACATGTATAGTTTGTGAGTATCTTCTCTCATTCTGTAGGTTGCCTTTTTTGCTCTAGTGATTATTTATTTTGCTGTGCAGAGCTTTTTAGTTTAACTATGTCCAACTTATTTATTTTTGTTTTTATTACATTTGCTTTTGGGGTTTTAGCCATAAATTCTTTGTCTAAGCTGATATCCAGAAGAGTTTTCCTAGGTTTTCTTCTAGGATTTTTATGTTTTCAGGTCTGACACTTACATCTTTAATCTGTCTTGAGTTAATTTTTGTATATGAGGAGAGATAGGGATCAAGCTTCATTTTTCTTCATGTAGGTATCCAATTTTCCCAGCACCATTTGTTGAATAAGGTTTTCTTTCCAGCGCATGTTTTTATTTGCTTTGTTACAGATTGGTTGGTCGTAGGTATTTGGGTTTATTTCTAAATTCTCTATTCTGTTTCACTGGTCCGTGGGTCTGCTCTTGTACCAGTGCCACGCTAACAATGTTGATTCTTTCAAGACATGAGTATGGGATATTTCTCCATTTGTTTGTGTACCCTACAATTTCTTTCAATGATTTGCAGTTCTTCTTGTAAGAGATCTTTCACCTCCTTGATAATATATGTTCCTAGTTGTTTTAGCTTTTTGGCTGCTATTGTAAATGGAATTGAGTTATTGATTTGATTCTCAACTTGGACACTATTAGCATATAGCAGTGCTGATTAGTGTGTGTTGATTTTTTATTCTGACATTTTACTGAATTCATTTATCAAGTCCAGGAGTCTTTAGGATTCTCTAGATCTAAGATTATATCATTGGCATCCAGAGATAGTTTGATTTCCTCTTTTTAATTTGGATACCCTTTATTTATTTTCCTTGTCTTACTATCCTGGCTAGGAATTCCAGTACTATGTTGAATAGCAGTGGTGTAAGTGAGCATTTTTTACATTGTTCCAGTTCTGAGTGGCAATGTGTTCAACGTTCTTCCATTTCAGATGACATTAGCTGTGGGTTTGTTGTATATGGATCTTATTATTTTGAGGAATGTTTCCTCTTTGCCTATTTTGTTGAGGGTTTTTATCATGAAGGGATGCTGGATTTTATCAAATGTTTTCTTCTTGTCTATTGAAATGATCATATAGTTTTTGTTTTGAACTCTGTTTTTGTAGTGAGTTACATTTATTGACTTGTGTATGTTGAACCACCCTTGCATCCCTGGGATAAACCCACATGTGCTGTTTAATTCTGTTTGTTAATATTTTGTTGAGGAGTTTTGCATCTATGTTCTTAAGGGATATTGGTCTGTAGTTTTATTTTTTTGTTGTGTCTTTTCCTGGTTTTGGTATCAGGGTGATACTTGCTTTGTGGAATGAATTAGGGAGGATTCCTCTTCTTCAATCTTGTGGAATAACTTCAGTAAAATTGGTACCAGTTCTTCCTTGAAGGTCTGGTAGAATTCAGTTGTGAGTCTTTTAGGCCCTGAATTTTTTTGGGGGGGGAGGGAGGGAGACTTCTAATTATTGTTTCAATCTTGCTACTCATTATTGGTCTGTTCAGGGTTTCTATTTCTTCCTGATTCAAGGTTGGGTGGTTGTATCATTTCTGTATCCATTTCTCTAGATTGTCCAGTTTGTTTGTATAGAGGTATTCATAATAGTCTTAGATGATCTTTTGAATCTCTATTTTTTCAATTGTAATGTTTCCATTTTCATTTCTGATTGGGCTAAATTTGAATCTTCTCTCTGTGTTTCGTAATCTAGCTAGTGATCTATCAATTTTTTTTCAGAAACCAACTTTTTGTTTCTTTTATCCTTTGTGTATTTTTTAAAATTTAAATTTCATTTAGTTCTGTTCTGATTTTCATTATTTTTTTTCTTCTGATAGCTTTGCGTTTGGTTTGCTCATGTTTTTCTGTTTTCTTGAGGTGTGATGTTAGGTTGGCGATATGTGATCTTTCAGTCTTATTATTGTAGTACTTGAGCGCTATCAATTTTTCTCTGAGAACAGCTTTGCCTGTGTCTTAGAGGTTTTGATAACTTGTTTCATTGTTGTCATTTGCTTTGGGGATTTCAAAAATTTCAATTTTGCTTTCCTTGTTGACCAAGGGATCATTTAGGAACAGATTGTTTAGCTTCCATATTTTTTCTTTTTGGTTTCGTGAGTTCCTCTTGGAGTTAATTTCTGGTTTTATTCCACTGTGGTCTGAGAAAGTGCTTGATGTGATGTTGAATTTTTTGAATTTATTAAGGCTTGATTTGTGGCCTCGGTATGGTCTATCTTGGAGACTGTCCCATGTGATGATGAGAAAAATGTATATTCTGTAGTTTTGGAGTGGAATGTTCTGTAGCTATCTGTTAGTTCCATTTTCTCTAGGGTCTGATGTAACTCCATTTTTTTTTCTTTTTACTTTCTTCCTTGATGATCTGTCTATTGCTGTCAGTACAGTGTTGAAGTCTCCTTCTATTATTGTATTATTATTGTTCTCTTTTTTTTAGGTCTAGTAGAATTTTATTATATAAAGCTGGTAGCTCTGCTGTTAGACACATATATATTTAAAATTGCTATGTCTTCTCATTGGGTTAATCACTTTATCATTATATAATAACCTTTTTTTTTTACTGTTGTTGATTTAAAGTCTGTTTTCTCTGATATGAGAATGGCTACTTCTGCTCATTTTTGGTATCCATTTATGTGAAATATTTTCCTTACCCCTGTAACTTGAGTCTATAGAAGTCTTTGTGGGTCTCTTGGGGGTAATAGATATTTGGGTTGTATTTTTAAAATCCATTCTGCCAGTCTATATCTTTTTAGTGGGGAATTGAGACCATTTCCATTCAGAGTTAATAATAATATATAAAGTAGGATTCCATTCATCATTCTAGCTGTTATCTGGTTGCTTTATTTATTTATTTATTTATTTATTTATTTTCTCTGTTGTGTTGGTGTTCCATAAGGCCTGTGAACTTAATGATTTCCAATGTTTTTCTACTGGTATATTTTAACCTTTTGTTTCAATATTTAGGACTCCTTTGAGTATTTCTTTTAGAGTTGGGTTAGTGGTGACTAATTTCATCAGCATTTGCTTGTCTGAAAAAGTCTTCATTTCTCCTTCATTTATGAAACTTAGTTCTGCAGAATACAAAATCCTTGGCTAACTGTTATTCTGTTTGAGGAGATTGAAGAGGGGTACCCCAATCCCTTCTGGCTTGTAGGGTTTCTTCTAGGAAGTCTGCTGTTAGTCTGATAGGCTTGCCTTTGTAAGTTATATGATGCTTTTGTCTCACTGCTCTTAACATATTTTTTCTTTTGCATTAACTTTGCACAGCTGGATGATTATATGCCTTGGGGATGACCTTTTTGCAGTGAATCATCTAGGCGTTCTTTAGGCTTCTTATATCTGGATGTTTATATCTCTGGCAGGGCCAAAGAGGTTTCCTCTATTATTCCCTCAAATAGGTTTACCAAACCGGTTGCTTTCTCTTCTTCCTCAAGAACACCTATGATTCTTAGATTGGATGTTTTATAGAATCCCACATTTCTTGGAGATTTTTTTTCATTCTCTTGATTCTTTTTTATTTCTTATTGTCAGCTTGGGAACTCAAAAGTCTTGTCTTCAAGTTCTGAGATCCTTTCTCCTGCTTGTTTCAGTTTACTGTTGAACTTTCAATTGCATTTTGTATTTCCCTGAATGATTCTTTCATTTCTAGAATTTCAGCTTTTTAAAAATTTTATTTTGTTATAGACATGTAGGGTACAAGTAAGAATTAACTATACAAGTAGGCTGCATCCAGTTGAAGTTTGAGCCTCCTACTGGCCCTCACTCCCTCCTGGTATAGGCCCAGGTACCCTTTTATAAAGGTATCTATCTCTTTCAGAATTTTTTATCCATGTCCTGAATAGTTTTAAAAATTTCTTTATGTTGCTTTTCAATTTTATCCTGAGGCTCATTGATCAATTTTATAATCAACCTTTAGAATTCTGTGTCTGTCTAGAATTTGAAGATTTCATTTTGATTAGAGTGCATTGCTGAAGAGTTAGTGTGATCTTTTGGGAGTGTTGGAGAACTCTGTTTTTTCATATCGTCAGAATTATTTTTCTGTTTCCTTCTCATTTAGGGAGACAATTTCTTCTTATTTGAGGTTGGCAGGGGGCTGATGTAGGCATTGTAGGGTTCCCTTGGTATGTATAGCCTTGCTGTGGTCAGTTCCTGAGTGCTTAGAGTGGCTTGGAAAGTAGTGTTAGCTGACGTCTGGGATCAGGCCTTCCCCAAAACTGAGGTATTATATTCCATGTAGTGGGCTTTGCTGTTTACCTTTGGCCAGAAGGTGGTGCTTGTGTGAGAAAGTCACTGTGATGGTGGCTGTGGGTGTACTCCTTGGTGAATGTTACTCCAAAGAAGTGCCCAGGAAGACTAGGCAGAGAGCGAGGCTCTGGGGATGACCCAGCTTTTCTGTCTGTTTTGAGCCTTTGAGGGGAGTGCAGGGTAAGAAGCTCAAACACCCTAAAAGTGTGCACTCTTGGCTACCCTGTAGGGGTTAGGAGGGAGTCCCAGGACACTGGGCTAATGCTGTTGTGCAGCAGGGCAGGCTCAGAATAGTTTACAAGGGTGATGAGAAGTTGCTATGGCAACATATCCCACCCAGCTTCCCACCTTAGCCTAAGACAGTTTGTCTTCAGAATGTTAAAGCACAGCTGGTCTCAGGGCTTCAGGTGTCCTCATGGCAGCCTGCCCCAGCCAGGAAATGTCTGCTGCTGTTGAGTTTGCCCTTGGGGCCCACTTCCTCCCAGGTCAGCTAGAGGTAAGCTGCATAATGGTGAAGCTTCTGGAATACAGGAGACCCTTAAGGCTCAGGGGGACCTCCAAGGCTGTGGCAAGAGCACAAAACTCCTGAATTCCCGTCACTCACCTTCTTCACTGCGTCCGGAGGCTGCCAGTGGTCTGTGGTGGTCCAGGTCAATGGATTTTTCTCTTCTTTACACTATGTGGTTATTATCACTTCTTTGGTGAGTCGTGGGGTGTGCTGCTTGTCCTATTCTTCTCTGGATGCTAAGGAAACTCTCTCTATTTTGGTTTATTCCATAGAAGAAATATGCTCTAGCAGTCTCATGTTGGTCATCTTAATGCAATTCCCTTGTTTTTTCTATTAAATATTTTCTTGCTTCCTCCAGAAATTCTATATTCTAGAATTTAATGTATTATTTGTGAAATAACCCCGGGATAATGAAAATTTAGCAATGACAGTGCTATAGAGACAACAATCCTTTACAAGAGTAGTGTGGATATCTGCTCAGTTAAAATAAAATGGAAGGGCTTGTTTCTCATTTCAGTGAATACCCAGTTCTTCTTCTTTCTACTAATCTTCATTGTTTCTACCTATCTTTCTAGAATTTGTTCTCCAGTTGTCTTTTTTCTTCTACCTTATGTTATCTTATCTTCAAGGACAATGTGTTAGAACTTAGAAAGGATGCTCTCATTTGAAGAGCACTGGTGTCTATAACTTATACAAGAGGAAGCTAACTAGTGTTCTACTTTCAGATAAATTGCACTGATGCAAAAGCTCCTGCCTATGTGATCTGCTTGCAATTCAGATGCATGTGAGCTTTACCAGCATTTTATGGGTGTTGGAGAGTGGGAAGGCAGGAGGCAGGAAAATAAATTTCTCTGTCCCACGAGAAAGTTTACTAAAAAGTTGCCTATTCAAGTATAAGACACTGAACTCTCCTCCACTCCCCCCCATTTTAAGTCATACTTAAATGTATTATTTATTTAAATGTAAATGCACTATACTCATATAGTATTGGACTCCAGAAGTCTTCAATCTAGCAATCTCACTATAGGTTCCATCTTAGTCTACTGTTGATTCTTTGCTTTATTTTTCTTACCTACTTAAATGTAGAGTTACTTTCTAGGTTGTACCATGGAGCACAATGGGAAATCAAAAAATCAAATATATAAGTGCAAAGTACAAAGTAAGTTGTAATTGAGTAATTGGACTAAGCAAATAAACTTCACATTTTGAGATGCCTTTTTAAAACTTTTTATTAAAGATATATATTTTAAAATTGAAAATAGAGACAGAATCTTACTGTTCCCCAGGCTAGTCTTTACATACCTTTTAAATGGTTCAAATATGGGTTGTCCCGGATAAATTTGACTAAGCATTATAAAAGATAGAATTTAAAGATACATTTAAAATATATAATTGTACCTCAACACTTTATATAGTTAAAAATCAAAAGACCACAAAAAACCTGAAAAAATGACAGTTATATGAAAAATAAAGGTTGACTAAAAAGAAATTGCTGGTGGTATTCTTGAAAAATAATGAAGGTCCTAATACGTATCAGGAGCATTTAAAATCTTTGGTGGCTGCTGCAAAGTCCGTGATTTTGTTCTTCTTTATGGCTGCTTAATATTAAAAATATTTTAAAAAAATAAATAAATGAAATTTTTGGTGGTAACAAGACTAATTAATTACAGGTTAGACTTGGAGTTCTTGATTAACATTATGTCCTGGATTAAGTCTAGAAAGTCCATTTTTCTCTTCAGTCTAAACTGGAAACGAAGGCTTTCCTAAGAGCTCGCAGCTAAAAGAAGGCAAAGAAATCAACCCACCTTCCCTAACAAAGTTTTTCGCTCTGTAAGCCTGGTCTGATTAAGATCTTTGATTAAGAAATGGATATTTCTTATCTAAATGTGGCAGGAGAAGCATCCAGGTGGTCCAAAAGCTGCCTTGCCATTCCTCACAAAGCAGACATGAAGCCCCTCTGGGCTGCATCTGGTTCTCTGTTGTTGCTCCTTTATTTCTTTGGGAATTTTTCATTTTTTTTCCTTTTGGCCAAAACTGTTCTGCAATGAAATCATCTCAATGCTGGTCCTCTCCCAGCAGCCCAGCTGTTTTCAAGGGTGGTGTACAATCCTGCTGTGGTAGCCAGAGTTGCATCCAACTCTCAGCAACACCCCCCCTTGTGATCTGATAGTCCCCACCAGCCCTTCCCAAGCTGTAACCTGAGAAAAACAGGAATATGAGGCGTGTGTGCTCACTCCCTAAAGAAGGTCTCTCCCTGCCTTATCTCTTTTCTTCAAAACATCTTAACTGAGTCAGACCCTAGCATTAAAAAACAAGTGGGTCTCCTCCAGTTTACCAGCTAAGAAGATCTGGCCTCTGCTTTTTTTTCCTGACATGGGGCTCAGTCCTGCGATTCTTGATTGTGTGGCCCACGCCGCTGAGAGGAGAGCTTTAAGTCAGCTGTGCAGAAACTCCGCTGGCATCGCCTGGGTTGTGGGCAGCTGCCCTGGCTGCATGGCTCTGAGCATGCTCAGTGTGGAGTTTCCACTATACTCTGGCTTCCCAGTCTCTCCAAACCCAGAAGGATTTCATCCTTTTCCAGAATCCTATAGTTTGGCAGGCTGAGGTCATCCACCATTCTTCAGAATTTGTTCTCCTCTGCCTAGAGCATAGTAAAGTAAAGGATCATTTAAACTTTTTATTAACTTATCTCAAATACTTTTTCAAATGAGACAGGGTCTAAAGTTAAGCAATTAAAAGAAAATACTTAATTTATTTTCAGCTTTTTGTAGCAAGGAGACTGACTCTAAAGTTTGTGAGATCATCAAGAAATACCGCTTCAGAATTATTTCAGACTAAAGAAGGACAACCTGATGTCACTCTGTGACTAGGATAATAGCATAACAGGGATTGCAGCTCCTCAGTTTGCTATCTCTAGGTTGAGGGATTCGATAACTGTTCACCCCAAATATCCATATTTCTTGTAGATTTATCCTTTGAGTAGGATAAATGAAGATTAAAAAGAAAAATGAAAGCAGCCTACTAGGTGGCCCTGTGATTTATATTCTACTTACAGTGTCTCATTCAATCCTCACAACAGTGCTGAAAGTAGATTGTATACCCAGTTGACAGTTAAGGAAATTGAGCACATAACAACACAAAGGGTACCTGGTCCTATATCAGGGGGAGTGGGAGCCAGTTGCATGCAGCCTACTTGTACTCCACATCTCTATAATAGAATAAAATTTTTTTAAAGTGAATAACTTATTCAATATAACATAATTAGCATGGGAAAGAAAGAGTGTTTGACCTTCAGTTTGTCTCACTCTTTTCTTATATAAAATACAAATGTATACCCTTAAAGTCCTCCAAATCACCCAACCTGGGAGGGTAAAAGAAATTTTATTCCCAAAGAACCTCAACCAGTCTTCCTCCCCACTAACTAGCCTCTTGAATACCATGCCATTAATGCCTAAATATTGTCTTCCATTTTCTTAGTTATTAAAGAGAAACATGTTCCTTATGAAAAAAAATTACAAAAAATGTTTGCATTAAACTTTAAAGTTCACACTATTGCCCCTAGCCCCTTCTGCACGTTTTTGGTAATGTGCATAGAATATATATGCATGTAAATACCTATAGCAATTTTATAAAATAGACTTAATATAGTATGCATATCTTTGTAGACCTGATATTATATGTCTATCTTTCCATGTGGGTAGATACAGTAGAGTAATGCCAATTTATCTGATGTCTGCTTACTACTCTACTTTCTTATACTATTGATTGGCTTTAAATTGTTTACAATTTTCCACCATTATGAATATTTCATTGAATATTCTGTAGTCATATTTTAGAAGTTTCTTCCAGTATTTCTGGGTGATACATTTCTAAAGGTAGAATTCTTAGATAAAAGGGGACATTTTACATTTAGATAGTTACTGCTAAATTGCTCTCCAAAGTGGACTCTTCTATCAATGGTATGAGTGTGCTCATTTATTTATTACTTATTATTTATTTATGTCATTAATAAGAAAATTTTAATCCACTCTGCTAGCTATTTTTTTTAAAGATCAGAATAATATATTTAATACTGATGAGCTTGTATTCTAAAGCCAAAAGTGCTTGTTAACATTTCATCCCTGAATCAACATACTTAGCCACCCAGCCATAGACATTGCTGGACAACCATGGGCCTCCCCAGCAAAGACACAGCCTGTATCATGAAGCTAATTGCATGGTTTGAGCTACTTTCCATCAGGAGACAAGAAGGAGAAACTAAAGATGTTTGGTGTTGGTTCTTTTGGTCTTGGTCAATCTATTCCTCACTCTTGCATGTATCAATAGTTTGTTTCTGTTTATTACTGAGTAGTATTCTATTATGTGGAAATACTACTATATATTCACTCATTCATTTGTTGATGGACTTTTGGGTTGTTTCCAATTATTGCCTGTTACAGGTAAAGCTGCTATGTGCATTCTGTACATGTCTTTGTGTGGACATATGCTTTCCTTTCTCTTGGATAAATATTTAGGAGTGGAATGGCTGAGTCAGATGATAAGTGAATGTTTAACTTTTTCAGAAACTGCCAAACTGTTTTCCAAAGAGTTCATACCATATTACATTTCACTAGCAATGATAAAAGTTCCAATTCCACTACATCCTAGCCAATACTTGCTTAGGGTCACGCTTTTTAGACATTCTAGTGGGTGTATAGTGATATCTCATTGTGGCTTTAATTCACACTTCCCTCATGAATAATGAAACTGAGTATCTTTTCATGTGCTTAATGGATCATTGATATAATTTTCTTTTGAGAAGAGTCTATTCAAATCTTTCATATTTTAATTAGATAACTTGTTTTATTATTGTATTGATATTTAATGGGAATCTGAATTTTCTTCCCCTTTCCCACCAAAAAGTCAATTATTCTAAGACTACTTATTGAGCATTTCATCACTTCTTCATATTTTAAAATATGTAAGATATTGTCATGTGCAAGAATCCATTTTGAGACTCTAATGTGTTTCGCTGAACTCTTGTGTATCCCTCTGCTAATAACAAACTAATTTAAAACTGTGGCTTTGTGGTGTGTTTTAATGAGGCAGCCCCTTTCATTGACTTGTCCCTACAACATGCATTTGGTAGACAGCTAATTTTGAAGAAACTACTTTTTAAAATTTTCTTTCTTTTTTTTTCTTTTGGAGTTGGGGTTTCACTCTGTCACCCATGCTGGAGTGCAGTTGATCATACTCACTGCAGCCTCAAGCTTCAGGGCTCAGGTGATCCTCCCTCCTCAGCCTACTGAGTAGCTGGGACTACAAGCATGCGCCACCATGTTTGACTGATTTTTTAATTTTTTGTAGAGGTGAGGTCTCATTGTGTTGCCTAGGTCAGTCCTGAACTCCTGGGCTCAAGCGATCTTCCCACTTGGCCTCCCAAAGTGCTGGGATTACAGGCATGGGCCATCATCACGTCTTGCCAAGGAGCTGCTGTTTTAAAAGTAGTAGATCTTTCCATTCAAGACTATGGTATTAGCACCATTTATGTATTATTTCTTAAAAGTTATACATTATTCCTTATGGAAAGTTATGCACTTTTACTAAATTATTATTATCTTGCAAATGGGACCTTAATTTTTATTATAAGAAAGCCATTTAGCTTTTAATCTTAATTTATATCTGCCCACTTTACACAATCATATGCAACAAAGAAATTTTTCATTCCTAAAGCCAATTCTGATCCCGCTGAGAAAAACTAATCCATGGTTTTGTGGAGGGGGGATTTGTTTTGTTTTGTCCTTTTTTTTTTTTTTACAGTTTATTTTAGTTTCTTAGAATGAATTGGATACTTATGAAAATTTTTAATGCTTGGGAATGATGTGAGTTCAACAATATGTAATATGTTCCTTAATGGTTTGATAAATTTCATCCATGAATCCATCTGGGTCTTGTGCCTCTTGAGAAGATGCAAGAAAATTTTAAAAAATTCTTCATTTTTAAATTTTCATTGGTATATTCATATTTTTAAACTACTCTTCAATTATCATAGTTTTTGTTTCCTTAGAGAAGTTCCATTTTAGCCATATTTTCAAATTTATTGGCAAATAATTTTATGTAACTTCTGCCAGTTTTTGTGAATTCCTTCATCAGTGGTTTTTTTTAATGTCTGTGTTTATTTCTTTGAACATATTTATAACTAATTTGCCTCTTTAATTGTTTCTTCGAATACCAGCTTTGTTGTCTTGATCAAGCTTATTTTTTATCTTCTTTTTCAGTAATATGTTTTAATTTCTTTCTTCCTTTTGAGAGAAGTTATATTTTTCCCCCACATTCTTGAATTTAAATGCATGGCTCATTTTTTTTTCATTTTTGTATTCATTTGTAAGAATATTTCAGCCTCTGAATACAAAACTGTGATAGTATTATTGGGGTTAATTTAAAGGCTTTCTAGTCTATTATAGACATTTTTTCTATTGATTGAATTTTCATAAAGTGATTTGCATATAATGCAATCACTTAGGTATATAATTTGTATTACCAGAACTGGTATTGATTACTTCATAATCACACTGTGCTATTTGTACAGCAAATAAACTTAATGCTTCTTTGAATTTCTAGCAGCTCAGCTGGTATCCTGTTAAGTTTAATGTTGGCAGTTGTGAGCTCTAGTACAATTTTACAGTTAATTAATCTTTAAATAATTATTTGTGGTAAAGGGAAATTTAATAGGGAAAAATAGGCAGTGAAAGATGTTTCTCATCCTAATCCTTAGCCATGTCAATAGCCATTTATGATGTAGAATTTTAAAAATGTTATCTGCACATAGGAGCATATATGGGTGTGGGAGGGTGTGTGTGTATCTGCATATACACCCTAAGTGTATATACCTATTAATTGGCTTTCTCTTCACTAACTTGATGTGTTAACTATAGCTCTGTAAACATAATAATCCATGCCCATAGACACGTTTCTATTCTTCTCTTTACAGCAAAACTGCTTCAAAGAGTTTTCTATCCTTGCAGTATCCAGTTTCTTTTCTGCTCTCTTTTGATGCTACTCCAAGCAGGCTTCTGTTCTTATGACTCCACTAAACTGGCATCAGTGACTCCTTTTCACTAAACTCATTTTTTTCAGTTGCTTACAGATATCTTTGACTCTTTTCCTTCCCCCAACCTTCAGTCTATGAGAAAAACCTATCAGCTCTGCTATCAAAATGTACCTGTGAACACTACCTTCTTGTATTCAAAGCCACCATTATCTTTTTTTCATTTTTGCCCCTGAATGAAAAACTGTGATAGTACTATGGGGTTAATAGTAATAGACAAGAAAGTATAGTCCTAGTATAGTACCTAACATGTAGTAGACACTCATATATTTGGATGAGTTTTTTTTTTAAATGAAAGGTTAGTAAGGTTAGTACACTGTAGCCTTCAAGGCCAATAATGTAGCTCTTGACTGTTACCAAAAATCAGTTCTTTTTTGCTCCTAAAGCTGTTTATGCTAGGATATTATAATTATATACTAGTTAAATATTACTTTGTGTGTGTGTGTGTGTGTGTGTGTGTATGTGTGTGTGTGTGTATTTGTGTGTGTGTCAGTGTCTTACTCTGGTTGCTCAGGCTGGAGTGCCCAATCACGGATCACTGCAGCCTATACCTCCTGGGCTCAAGCAATCATTTCACCTCAGCCTCCTGAGTAGCTGGGACTGCAGGAACACACCACTGTGCCCAGCTAATTTTCTTTTTTATTTTGTTGTAGTGACAAGATCTCGCTATGTTGCCCATGCTGGTCCTGAACTTCTGGGCTTAAGCAATCCTGTCACCTTGGTGTCCCAAAATACTGGGATTATGGCATGAACCAATGTGTCCAGCCAAATATTACATTTTTTAATGAAAATTAGTGCAAAAAGACAACTTTTTTTCTGTGAAAATTGAGTGATGCTCTGTTAATATTCAGAGAAGGCAAGTTGAGAAAAATACTTAAAAACAGCTGGTGAAAACAACTATCAAAGTTTAGAGAAACCATAAAAAGTCTTTAGGGTTTTTGCACTGATTTTGCTTTGCAATAATTTTAAGTTCTGGCTCCACTCTGAAGGATCTAAATTGGAAGTAATATGTGATGTTTAATTGGTGTGACTTTTGTTTGAAAGATGACACATAACTTCAATCAGTGGGCCCATATTCAAATAAAAAGTCTTGGCTCTATGTCGGAGGATTGGTAAATGAATACAAATATATGTGTTTAAGTCAAATAATGTATAAGGTATCATTTTTATGTTTCTTGTTATAAACTTTTAAATTTAATTTTAATTTTTTATAGAGATGAGGTCTCACTATCTTGTCCAGGCTGGTCTCAAACTCTTGGGCTCATGCCGTCCCTTTGCCTTGGCCTCCCAATGTGCTGGAATTACCCTAGATGTGAGCTACCATGTCTAGTCTCTAAACATTTTTAAATAAATCAACTATTAACTTCGTCTGGGGCTTATTATAGGGCATCTGATCATTTGGTATCAGTAAAGACAGAATATCTTAGTAACTGTTAAAAGTTGAATCAGATTCTACTTTATGAATGCAATGTAATTTATTTTAATTTTCTATTTTTGGCTATCAAAGTTTTTTTAATTTTAAAAATAATATTGTAAAGAATTCTTTGCACATGCCTAATTGTGTGTGAATAGATCTATGGGATAAATTCCTAGACGTGATATTGTATAATTTATTTTGATGGCTTTAGAACTGTTTGATCTTTGCTTAGGATTTATATGCTAGTCAGAATTTGTTTTGTGATATTTAGACTTAGCTTTGTCAGTTTTGATCAACTATACTTATAGTTATAAAATAATTGAAATGCATGTAGAAAAAGTATATTTATGACTGTGAATCTGGAATCCTGTCACCTAAACACCTACTTCCCTATTGAATATTGTTTTTATAACCTTTCTTTTAAAAGTTTTTTAAAACAAAGATTTTTAATAAAATTTTTTGATAATTGGTGATATCTTAGGCACACAGCTATTATATTATAGCAGAACAAACTGTAACTCCCTTTTACTCAGCCAAGAATCTGTGCTTCATAAAGATCAATCCAGGACATTTGGCAACTGTGGGAGACATAACTAATCTCAAAACGAATGACACATTTACAATTTCTGCTGTTCTTCTTTTCATGTCTTTTGACTATATATAAATGTATAAAGTTTTTAGGTTGCAAAAACATTTCACAAAATTTTTTGAATTTACTTTTAGTTTTTTCCCCCATTTTGATAGTAAGAAAATGAATTGTAGATGAAATTTCCATTATGTTTTCCTATCCTTGAAGTTTGTCTCCTGAGTAATACATATCTTGCTGATCCGTGCGAGTAGTTCATGAACTGCTAAGAAAAAATCCACATGATTTTGGCATTAGCTATATTCTATGAGCATTTTCAGCCAGATTTCCATACTTGTTTAGATTTATATCATTTTAGGAGAATCTTAATTCATAGCTGAGAAATTAAATGTGTTAAAAAACCAATTATAAACTTCCTGTTAATGTTGAACTTTTGCTAGGGAGAGATTCTGGAGGGAATTTCAATTATCCTTTTTAAAAGATAAATATTATTCAAATCACCTTGGTAACAGCTGGGCCACAGTCATGCAATAAGTTTGGTATCGCTTTCTAAGATGGTGGTGTTGATCTGGAGTTGACAACATTGATTTCTGTGAGGCTTAAGATTTATTATTTTTTAGAAATGGAGAAAATTTGCTTTTGAAAAAGTTACAGCCTCTCACTAGGTTTAGGAGACAAAACAAATTTAACCATTTTGAGAATTGGGAATTATTTTCTATGAAAAATATATGTGGCATCATCCTTTTTTGTTGTTTTTTTTAAGTACCAACCAGTAAACACTGAGAACATCTTTTTTATTGGGTCTCATAGTCTAAAGCATGTGAAAGAAAATAAATCTTATCTTTGTTTAAGATACTAAAATGTGGGGACTATTTGGAGTGTACATGCATGCATGCATATTATATATACATTTATGTATATGTATATGTAATTTGTGTGTATATGTATATATGTGTATGTATACATTATATATATAATATATATATTTTTACAAGTTTAAAATACATCTCATTTGAAAATAGTAAGGACTTACAAGAAAATCCTTTGGTAGGCCTTGGAGTAGTATTATTTTTGGTTGCTGGTAGGTGATAATGCTCTGATGAGTCTGTTTTAATCTCAATTACTTCAACCCAACACAGAGTTGGGTAGAAATCAAAAGACAAGTTTTGGGAGGGACGAGACGGTGATCCATCTCAACATGGTTTAGACTGTAATTTTTGTTGAAAGTAAATTAAAGTATTTCCTGTTTTGTATGCTTATAGAGACCTCAAAGGTTTTACTTTACTCCTGAGAGTCTAGCTGCTGTGGAAAACGAAGTGGGTGTGCTTGAAAGGACACCTAGCTCACTGCATCCTGGAACTATTTAGATGGCCATGCTACTTCTGCATTATTTGAACATTATTGTGACTTCATTTTCTTTCTTCTTAGATAAGAACTTTCAGAGGAATACACGTCTTCCCATGTGATTGTTTAATACAGCATATTGTCTACTCAGATGGCACTGCTTAATGTTTTAGATATAGGAAAATGCTGGCTTTGGTCATAACTATTTATGCCTTTTCCTCAAATTAAAGGGATCTCCTGCATAATGAGCAGACATTTCCTAAAGCATGGTGACCACATCCTGTGTATTTGAATATAGACAGCATTTTACATGGAAACAGTGATAGTATAGGAAACACAAAATATCATCAAATAAATTCTAATTCATAGCATCACAGATTAAAGAAGATATTATGCTGACTAAATCAGGGCACATTACTATATAAAGACATCATTCAGGAACAAGTTGGTGTTCCTGAAAATAATCTGGTTGCCTGCCCTCCCTTGCCCATTACTAATAAACAAAGAAACAAAAAACCACTACCAACTAGCAAAATGTACATAGCTGAAGACCAAATATTTGACCTGGAAAATAAGTCTAGGATATTATCCAGGATACCAAATAAAAAACCAAAGAGTTGAAAATATAAAAGAAAAATTAAGATACTTCAAAAATCAATCAAATTTTAAACATAGATCCCAAAATATACAATATCCACTGTAAAAGAAGTCTCAAGAGAAATGAACAGAAAGAATAGAGAGAAAAGCACTCAAAGAAATAGGATAAAGAAGAGTGTGAGTCTTTAGATAAAGTTGCCACCAAGGGCCAAGTGAGAATTATGAGCAAAGACATCATAATTTATTTATTCTAGTAGTATTTGTGGTCTCCCAAAGTTAAAGAAATACAATTACAACGGTTTCAGGTAAGAGTGGGTGAGGAAAAAGTTTGGTTAATGACCTAGGCAGTTAGCTGACTTCTCTTACTTTCATATATATATTTTTAATTCATTCAACAAATATTTATAGAGCACTTGCTATATGCTAAAAATTTTGTTAGACAATGTAGACACCGTGGTGAGCAAAACTAGTCTGCAGAGGGAGAAAAGTAGTAGTCAATAATAACAATATAAAAATAAATTACAACTGTGATAACTAGTGAGAGTTGTATAGTGCTCACAGCAGGTGACAAAAGGACTTATTTATTTATTTATAAAGATGTGGGGTAAAATTCAGGATTAGGTATACAAATATTCATTATGCAGGTACCCTTGTTGATGAGGTGTGCCCCTCCTTCCCCTGGTAGTTTCCCTCAGCTGCCAATCCCACCCTCCTTCCCCTGGCAGTTTCCCACTACTGCCAATCCCTTTCTTATAATATTATGATAATTGTTCAAGGTCCACTTATGAGTGAGAACAGTTGATACTCTGTTCTTTCTGTGATAGATCACTGAGTATGATAGACTCTAATCCATCCAAGTTGCTGTGAAATCCACGTTTTCCCTTTTTTATGCCTGCATAATATTCCATTGCGTATATGTACCACATTTTTAAAATCCAGTCCAGCTTTGATGGGCAGCATGGTTGGTTCCATGTTTTTGCTATTGTGAATGGAGCTGTAACAAACATGCATGTGCAGGTATCTTTTTTGTAGAATGGTTTGAGTTCCTCTAGGTATATTCCCAATAGGGGAATTGCTGGGTCATATGGAAGGTCAATTTCTAGTTCTTTCAGAACTCACCACGCTGTCTTCCAGAGAGGTTGCACTAGTTTGCATTCCCACCAGCAGTATGGAAGTGTTCCTTTTTCTCTGCATCCTAACCAGCATCTGTTGTTTGTTTTATTAATGATGGCCATTCTTACTGGGGTTAGGTGGTATCTCAGTGTGGTTTTGATTTGCATTTCTCTAATGATCAGTGAGGCTGAGCATTTTTTCAAGTGTCTGTTTGCGCCCATATACAGAAATTCATATGGAAACAAAAATGACCACTAATAGCCAAAATAATCCTTAGCAAAAGAAACAAAGCAAGAGGTATCACACTTCCAGACTTCAAACTTTACTATTAGGCTACAGTAATCAAAACAACCTGGTATTGTTTCAAGAGCAGGCATATAGACCAATAGAACAGGATAGAGATTCCGGAAGCAAAGCCTCAATTTCTCAACCAACTCATCTTTGACAAAGCCTCCAACAACAACCACAGGGGAGAGGAGAACCTATTCAGTAAGTGATGCTGGGAAAACTGGCTGATCACATGCAGAAGTGTGAAACAGGACCCTTACCTATCACCATACACAAAAATTAACTCTAAATGGATCAAAGACCTAAACGTGAAACTTCAAACTATTAAGAATTTTAGAAAATGCAGGAGACACCCTTATGAAAACTGGAATTGGCAACCAATTCCTGATCAAAACCCGAAGTACCCATACCATAAAAAATAAGATAGACAAGTGGGACCTCATCAAACTGATGCGCTCTGCAAAGCAAAAGAAACCATCAAGAGAGCAGGGAGACAGCCCACAGAATGGGAATAAATATTTGCCAACTGTATATCTGACAAAGGCCTAACACCTAGGATCTACAAGGAACTCAAATGCAAAAAACAAACAGCCCCATTAAAAAGTGGGAAAACTACATGGTTAGACACTTCTCAAAAGAAGATATACAGGCAGCCGACAAAAGGATTTTGTCTTAATTGGGGAAAGCATCTCAGAAGCAGTGATTGTTGATGAAAGAGTAAGAATTAAGTTGGGGGGGGGGGAAAGGAGGTCATATTCCAAGAAGAGAGAAAAACATGTAGAAAGGTCCATGGATAGAGGAATTTTGACAGACTGAAAGGAATTGAAAAGCTACTATGTCCAGAAAGCAGAAAGTCAGTGCAAGAGGAATCATACTATGTAGGGGCTTTGCACAAGAGGAATTGGAATCATGTAATGTCAGCCTTCTCATCTGCAGTACTAAATGCTAGAAGACAATGTTGTGAGAGAAAATGATTTTGAACGTATGCAAACTTTCTGGAAAGAATGCTTATGGATATATTCTAGAAAACTATGGATATACTCTAGAAATGAGGGAGGGGTTCTAAGACAGAAAGATTGGTTACAAGAAACAGTGTACCACCTAGATACTTAAACAGAAGCAATTCCCAGTGGAAGCTGAGAAACAGACCTAGAAATCAATTGATTCAACTGGGATAGTAAATCATCGGGCTTTTTGAAATGTCTTTAGGGAAAAATCATATACTTTAAAACTTGGAAGCACATCTATGGCATGCTTTTGCTGAAATAAACCATGTGTTTCTTCTGATCAATAAAAAGAGGATGAAAAAAATGCAATTAGGAGTTCAAGGGAAACAAAAAGCTGTTAAAAATCATGTTGTTTAACTCAATTCTGAGAGTCTGTTTTTTTTAAATAAGGAAATTAAGGGTATAACATTTATGATGTTTGGGCATATTCTTGACATTGTGTGTGAGTGTGTGTGTGTGTGTGTGTGTGTGTGTGTGTGTGTGTGTGTGTATCTGCTGCCTTGCTTTTGTTTCTACCTGTTCTTTTCCTGCTTTTTGATACATTGGGGTTTTTTTTTTCCCTGTTTTGTTCTTCCTTCTTTCTTTTTTCAAATTTATTTGCTTCTTTAGTGGTTTGAATTGTACATCCAATATCTATTTTTACCAGTGGCTAACCTTAAATTTTAAAAACATACTTTAAAAATTTCAAGCTGTCATTAGCATCTACTGTATCCTCCAAACAAGACAAAACTTTTAGCATGGTTTCTACTATTCTACCTACTCTCCTCATCTCTTATTTTTCGAAAAAGAAAAGTCACCATGTCTTCTAGTTTCATATTGTTTTTTAAATGTGTAGACATCTGAATATTAAATACACATGAAAACATATGTAACTACACATAAAACATACACATAAAAACACATAAAGTAGGCTGGGCATGGTGGCTCATGCCTGTAATGCCAACCCTTTGCAGGCCAAGATGGGAGGATCACTTGAACCCAGCAGTTTGAAAACACCTTGGGCAACATAGTAAGACCTTGTCTCTATCAAAAAAAAATTTTTTTTAATTATTTGGGAGTGGGGGAACTTACCTGTAGTCCTAGCTTCTCAGGAGGCTAAGGCACGAGGATTACTTGAACCCAAGAGTTCAATTCTGCAGTGACTCATGATCATGTCAATGTACTTTGGACTGGGTGACAGAGTGAGATGCTGTCTCTGAAAACAAAACAAAACAAAACAAAATGAAAAAATAAAAAACCAACACATAGAGTGATAGAGCAAACATCTGCTTACCAACATTAAAATCAAACTAATGCTAACATTTTGCTTTATTTTCTTCAGGTCTCTAAAAAAGAATTATAGATATAACCAGATCCCTGACCCTCATTCTATCCTCCTGCCTCTCTTCTCAGAAGTTGTCCTGAAATTGCTGCTTATCAATTCTCATGTATTTGATTATTCTTTTACCATTTGTGTATGTACCCATTAAAACTAACCCTTGCATTTGAAAACAATTTGGCCATATATCATAGGTTGAAATTATATGCTAAAAATCTTAAACTTCAACATTTTTTAGAAATTGTTCCACTGTTCTGATATTTAGTGCCAGAGATGAGAAGTATGATTCCACAGTGATTCTCATTCCTATGTAGGTAATTTATTGTTTGCCCTGGCCCCACTTCCCCAAGCCTATAGGGAGTTTCTCTATACTTAGACTTCAGATACTTCATTAAGATATGCAGCCATAAAAAAGAACAAAATCATGAATTTCACAGCAATCTGGATGGAACTAGAGTCTATAATACTGAGTGACCTCTCACAAAAACAAAGATCCGAGTATCACATGTTCTCACTCATATAATGGACCTTGAACATCCAACCTAATACTATAAGAAAATGACTGACAGTAGTGGGAAACTATGGGGCGGGGAGGGAGATGGGATTAACGGTGGGATTAACGGTAGCAAATATCTGTCTGGGGATGGGGAAGCACCTCTTATCAACAGGGTGCCTGAATGAAATGTATTTGTATACCTAACCCTTAACTGTACCCTACAACATCATAATAAAAAATATTGATTATAAAAAAAAAGATATGCAGGTGTGTATGTTTGTTTATTTTCTCTGCTTAGCACTAAGTGAGCTTCTGAATCTGAAGACCAAATGTTCAGCCCAAGAAATTTTTCTTCTTTTATATATTTGATTATATCTTCCATTTTTCTGTTCTTTCTTTGTGGAACTCTTATATGAAGATGGTAATGCTTACCCTTCAAGACTGTTAATAAAGTGCCGGCATTGCAGTTAGGATACTGGTATGTATATAAAATATGTGGATAAATGTGTATATTCACATACACATATAAATGTGAAATGGTTGTGAAAATTGACTACTTAACATATTAGTTTGATTTAGTCATCCACAGTTTATACATTTATCAAAACAACATGTTGTATACCATAAATACATGCAATTTTTGTCAGTTTAAAAAATAGATTAAAAGTAAATTTAAAAATAAAATACTCAAAATAAATTCCAGAAAATTCAGAGCTAAAATTAAAACATGAAAGCACAAACAAGGAAAAGCAAATATGAATAAATATGGTTATGTTTGTGGGTACAACCATAAAGCAAAAAACTAAAATAAGATTAAAGTAATCACAAATTTTAATTTATTAAAAATAAAATGTTTATAACATGTGAGAAGATATATGCAATTTACATGATCAATAAGGGTTTATTCATCTTAAACATAGACGAGTTAACAGCACATTAGTAATTAGTAATAAAAACACTAACACCCAAATAAAAAAGATGGGCAAAGGACCTGAACAGTTCATACAATAACAAATTTAGATGGTCAATAAATATATGAAAAGATATTTGATCTCATTAATAGTCAATAATATGTTGTTTGTGAGGACTATCCATAGTGTTGTTAGATTTTTTTTGCCTATCAAAATAACAAAGATTTTTAAAAATTGTAATGATTAAAAATTTCAAGGGTTGCATTAGCAGTTCAAATATACTGTCTACAGGTGCCTAAATCTATATATAAGCCTGCTGAAGGGCAATTTAGCTATATGTAACAATAGCAAACAATTATACTTTTTAACCCAGTAAAACCTCTTCTTGCAATCTTTGTTTTAAAAAATGAAAAGGTTTGGTCAAATAGTTCATGTACAAAAACATCCACTGAAGTTTTACTCATTATAGGGGAAATTAGAAATAGTCTTAATTTTTTATCTATGTTTAAGCATAAGTTATTGTTGTACTTACATGCATCCAGGAAAATTCACATTTACAAATATAATTCAGTAATACAGAAAATGCCCACAATATAATATTTATGGTAAAATCATTATATAAGACTGTAGCATAGTATGATTATAATTATGTAAATGCTAAAAATAAAATGTATTTCAAATTTATATAAAACACATTAAATGTTAGTAGTAGTTATGGAGAGGTAGGGTAGTAATCTAACTTTTTCAACTTTTCTATATTAACTTCATATGTAGGTAGAAACAAAGGCATAATTTTAGATTAAAAGAAAACATTTAAAAGATATGAAATCATGTACTAAACTATATCTATCTTGTAGGATTATAATTGACTTTTTAAATTTCTTCATATTTTTTCCATATTTTTCAAATTTTCTACACAAAAAAAGTAGACCTCATAACTTAAAGATCATATTAGCTTCATACCATTATTTAGACATCAGTCACTAAAAATGAAGGAGCTAATACACAGTACTAGGAAGAAAAATGAGATTAATAAGATTATCCTTATCAGCCCTCATAAATTATAAGTGTTCATATGAGTTAAATAAGTTGTATTATAAATTATCAGGACATAAATATATGAAAACAACTTAATAGTTTGAATCTCTGCAAAAAAATGGATTCACTTTTTTTAGTGAATAGTTTGAATCCCTGCAAAAAAATGGATTCACTATGACACTTGGAGGAAAAAAAACCTGTGAATATACAGATTTAGTATTTTAAATGGGCACTGATTATGCTGATAAATAGAACTGTATATATTTTTTAAATGGTGAGATGTTGTATGTTGGAGAAGGGGAATAGGATGTATTCTCTCTCCCCACCCTCTGATGGCTAGAGCATGGATGTGATAAAATAAGCATGGCCATTAAAATACTCCTGCATGGAACTCTGCAGGGAATTTTGAACTTGAGGAACTAAGACAAAGGTGTGTTGGGTGAATTCGTGATTTTTTTTTCCAGGCAGCTACTACAGAATCTGGGGTCTGGTGGTGCAGCAGACAATGTCTAGGGACAACAGAGACCAGCCTATCATAGTGTTTCTTGGAGGTGACATTATTCTATTAAACCATTCCTATAGCAGAAATGTGGCTGTACCTTGGTTCCTGACCCATCCTGGTTTTTTGGTACTCAGAGAATTTCATAGAAAATATGACACCAGTCAGTATTAGTAACAATAGGTTCGTTTTTGCTGTAACAAAAATGCATATTTAATAAGATGTTTGCATATAGAGTTTATCTCATGCCCTTTCAAATGCCCTGTATCATCCATTCAAAGACCTTGCAATGCTGTAGATGCCAATATTTATTTTCCAATCATAATTTAATGACATTTATGCTAATTAATTTTTCTGGTTTTTTTTTTGGATATGTCTAATAGGCAGGTAGTTGTGACTTGCTAGTTCACCTAGCAGAAGATATATTGAGTATCGTCTTCCAGGCACTGTTCTAGATGCTAGAAATAAAGACAAGAAAAAGATAGAATTCTTTCCTTCATGGAACTTACATTCTTGTTGAGGGAAGATAAATGATAAGCATATAAACCACGAAATAAAACAACCTGGGGGGTCAGATGAGGGATATAAACATGATGAAATGGGATAATGTGGTGGTGGTTATGGTGGTGGTAGTGGTGGTGGTGGATTGCTGCTTTAGCCAGGAATAGCCAAGGCTAGTCTTTTTTGAGGAAGTGACATTTAATGATAAAGACGTAGACATGAAGAGCTGCAGAGAGTATTCCCAGCAGACGGAGATATAAATGCAAAGATCCCGAGACAGAAATGAATTTGGTCTGTGTGGCTGGAACCTATTAAATGAGAGGTGAGTGGAAAGAGACAAGATCCAAAAAACTTGGAGAGGCCAGTCATGTGTAAGGCATTATGGGCCACAGGAAAGATTTCAAGTAGAAAGACTTTGGAGGATTTTAAGCAGGGAAGTGACATAATGTGAACTGGTTTATGCTTTTGAAAGGTCATCCTGGCTGTCGTATACAAGCTGGACTTTAGGCAAGAAGTGTGGAGGAAGAGGAATTGGTTAGAGACCTTTTGCAAGAGGCAGATAAAAGGTATTGTTCACTCGGCTAGGGGGCTAGGGTTGTACCAGTGGAGAAGTGGTTTCTATTGCTGCTCAGCACAGTGTCTTCTGTAAGAAGCAGCACCAGCATACAAGTCACTTCAGTGTGGACTTTTCAGTGTACAGTTGCGCAATAAGATTTAGTGTCTGTTGTAGGATGTGGAACATGTATGTGTGACACTCACTACTTGATGCTAAGGAGAGTATAAAATGCCAAAGGGGAGGCAGCTTCAGTATTCTCTTGTGTAGGAAAGGTAACATTGTATTGATGAGGCAGTATTGAGGCTAAAATGGTCACCAAGAAATGTTAAAAAGAGAGCATAATGAGTATTCTACTCTGCTTTCTGTTTCTGTGTGGTGTTAATGCCCTTCTCTAAGAAGGTAAAAGTTGATCTCAAGAGACAGTAATAGAAACACTGGAGCATGTCACCCAGTAAAGGAAATCATGAAACTTTAAATATATGCAACATCTGCTGTGACCAGGAAGAAGTAGAAGTGTTGGACACTAAACTAAGTGAATTTGGTGTCAAGATAGAAATAATACTATAGAAGAATAATATTATGGAGTATCTCAGTCAAATTAATTATATCTTTTCAATGACTGGAAAAATGATTTTATAATGAATCTAGGTTACTCTTTTAGAAAAAAATTCTCAAAAAGCCATCCATATACACTCCCATTATAATGAACCCCTAGCTACTAGACAGGGGAATAAGAAGGTTTGTATCTCTGGTCTATTTTCTAACATTTCTTCCTTTACGATATCTAATATAGAAGGACTTCCTAGCTAACCATGTCTTACATATGTATCTTAACAGCAGAAATAACAATGTAACTATAGAGATGAACTAAAATTTGATTGGATCTGGGATAGCAAGTTGACCTTCGAGAATACCCAATTTAGTAACAATGGAAAAAAGTAATTTATGTACTCAAACACTGATTTTTCTCACTTAATCCCCACACCTAAGCCCTTGAGATATGAAGAACTGTTTCCAGGATCTCATTTGAGAAACAAGAAGAATCAGACCACCTTGGGCACAGCACTGGTGTTGAATTGATCTACCTTGACTTGTTTCAGATCTGTGGGATTTCTGATTCTTTTGTAAAAACAATTTTGCCAGCCAGACTGGAAACACTTTCTGTTTTTTTCATTAAAAATCTTGGGCTCTCTCCTTAGAGGTCTTCTCTGACAAGGCCTGTTTTCCTCTTTAACCTTGGTTCTTGTGTTCGCTATGTAAGCAGAGTTCAACTAGTTAGGAAAAAGTCACTCTTGAAAAAAGACTCTAATTGTGAGACCAGATGGTAAGCATTATTCAGCTGATGTGGTTGTGTAGATTTGAAGGAAGGTGTGGTAATATGATCTTGGTCTGCAGCTGTGACCTGTTGTTCCAAAACAGCCTCATTCCTCCCTGCTTTTTGCGTCTGCATTCCAGCACCCCTCTTCCATCTTTGTGGGCATCAGGGCCCTCACCGATTGCTTTGACAGATGTAAAAGAAAGGAAAAAAGTTTGTTCAAGGAAGAGCAGCTCACAGATACGCTTTGAATAGCCTCCTCCCTGCGTTATTTGTGATATTGGCAAATCTACAAGTAGAAGGTAACCACTTGTGTTATGTTTTTGCATACTAAGAGACAGTTTCCCAGGAATCAAATTGCCATGAGCCTATCACGATGCCTTTAAAGCATCTCCATCTGATGTTTTGGGTGCTCCTCAAAGTAGACACATACAGAACCAGATCATCAACTTTCTTCTCCTCATGTCTGCTAACAAAACACCAGTCAATATATTCTCCTGTGTTTTCTCCCTCAGCAAAAGGTACCACCATCCATCCTTCACCCAAATTGAAAATCTAGGAGTCATCCTAGACTGTCTAATCTTTCCAATCCACCTCATAGAGTCTACCTCCTAAATACTGTCCAATTATTCAGCTTCTCTCCCAGGCTACTGCTCTGATTTTGGCTTTATTTCTCTTCTGGAATTTGGGACTACCTGATATTTTTGCCTTTCCTTTGACTATTTCCCTCTTCCCCTCTGTTACCAGTATTGTATCTTAAATGAAAATCTGACCAGTGAAGCCAATGAAATTAAAATCTCATCGGTGAAGGGGTGGGTGAAGTTTTTTGTTTGTTTGTTTGTTTTTTACAAGGTCTGCAGACTATTGTAATGTGTGACTGGGGTTAAGAAATTATGCTGGACTGGACAAATTTCAAATGTTTTAGCCAGATATACAAAGCCTTCATGACCTTGGACATCTTTTCTGCTACTTCTGTTTCTGACTGTAGGATAAATAACCGTAAACTGCTTGTACTTCCTCTTTTATACTGCTGCATGCCATTTCTTGGTGTTGTGCCTTGGTCTGTGGGATTTCTTCATCAGAAATGTGCTGGAAACATACAAACTACCTAAAGCATTATTCCTACTGGATGCCATATTTTATTCCCATGTTGGTAGGTTTTGAATTGACCCACAGAAACCTCCAGAATGATCTAGAACTTCTTTGTTTCCCTATGTTCCCTCTCTTGTACTTCTGGTTATCCTCCTTATACCCTACTACAAATCCTAGGAATCTCTTATAATCAGGATAGAATCCTCTCAGAACCTTTTGAAATGCCAGACCTTCACCATTTAAAACATATTTTCACATTCTGCCCTGGGGGAATCTGCCCAAGGGCTGTGATACCCCAGCCTTCACATGTCTATGCCACTGACATAGCAATGGATCATGGTAGATGTATAGTCTATAGAAGGTTTTTACAAGTTCTATCTCAATTTTGTCTCACCATGCCTGTGGAGTAGGCAGGGAGCTGTTACTTCTCCACTTTACAGATTCTGAGTGGAGGGTTTTGTTTTGTTTTAACTCTTTTCAGTCTGTCTTTCAGGCGTGCATTCGACTCTTTACAGGTAGGAAGGGTCCATGATGCATATCTCAAGTCTTAGAACCCAACTGAATTATACTTGGCTACTTATTATCAAAGGGACCTAGGTGTGGTTCACTTTTGTTTTTAGAAGCTTAGGAGGAAATCTATAATTTGAGCAAACTTGATTTCAGAATATTCATTCACTATGGTTAGGAGACTAATCGCCTTGGGATTTTCCAGGCTCCATTCTCCTTTTCTATTTTTTGGTCAGTTTGATCCTTGACACCTCTGTGAAAGAGAGGGAGAGGGAGAAGAGGGGAAAATTCTGTATGATTGGCTTTAGATGTTGATTTCTGAGACCTGGTCTCAACTGTGAGTTACTGAAATATTGCATCAAGTTTTGAAGACCCACAGAGTGTTAGAGCTGTGTAGATGGGACTAATCACAGTACAAAAACCAGTCCCTTTCAGTGAGGAAGAAGGGGAAGAACTCTGGGTTCCTCAGTGAAGTATCCACATACATTAGTTCCTGTGTCAGGCTGTGGTGTTTCCCACTTCCTGTCTCCTGTATAATAGGGTTCCTTGCATTTTTTGGTCTTATGGACTCCTTTTAGAAAAATCTTGCTCTTTTTAAATGTTAACATTTAAAAAGAAATTATAAACAACAAATGACTGTATTTGAATTCTCTCCCTTTTGAACAAAGTCAAGCAGCTTGAGCAAGTACATGAGAATAAAGATGTTCCCTTCTGCTGCCTAGAAGGAGAAAAGATCATTTTATTTAAAAAAATAATCTAGCTATTGAGATGCATGTTGCTGGTATCTAATCAAGCTCTGAATTTGAGTTCAATTAGAGCTTTGATAAAAGAAAGGGGAAAGGAAACTTAAAAGAATGCTCTCCCATTCATGAAGGGCCTGTGTGTTTTTAGTTTCCAAGTAAATGGAATAATAGGACCATGCATTTTCCATCCAAGCATTTTCCATCCTGAGAATAATTCCCTTCCTGGCTTCTCGATGAATAATGCATTATTTCTGAAACCCAAGAGGCATTCCTTTGATTTTCCTTTATGTTTAGCTTTCTGAGTGATTTTCAAGCAAGGAAATTCAAGGACTTGGAATGAATGCTTTATTAACATTTTTATTGAAGTTCAAATAGCTCCTTGGTTATTATCTCCTGATATTTGAAATATTTTTTTTTCTGTCTAAGGAAAGTCTAAGGTATTGTATTTATTAGAAAATGAAGTACCTTGGACAGTCTTCAAAGTGAACAGCAGTTTAAAACCAATACACTTTTGTGTTGTAGAACAAAGAGCTTTATGGGGGTACTTTTCTCCTTTATTTTCATTTCCCTGCTGAAAAGTTTCAAAAAAGAAAGCTCACATTCAAAAGTAGGCTGTCTGGTGACTAAATCTCGTTTGTTTACATCTTGTGGAACTCATTCCTTGAGTCTGGTCCAAATCCGTGATTCCATTCCAAACTTGCAACCACCAAGGCTAAGCACCATTTAAATCTAAAGATTCAAAGGTACTTCTGAGGTCACCCTTATTCCCTGTCTGCTTATTGTGTAGCCTAACTACCTATGGGGCCCATTAGGTGAGTTGTAATGGGACACAGTGGTGCCCACCACTCCTGTTGACTCGTGTTCTTTCAGTAGATCGGGGTCCCCCAAGCCTCACGCCAAAGACCGTGGCCGGTCCGTGGCCTGTTGGGAACCAGGCAGCGCAGGAGGAGGTGAGCAGTGGGCCAGCAGAGCTCCACCTTTTGTCAGATCAGGAGCACGTTAGAAGCTTTTAGGAGCGCAAACCCTAGGGTGGAACCGCGTGTGCGAGGAATATTGATTGCGTACTCCTTAAGAGAATCTAATGCCTGATGATCGCCCCCCTACTACCCTCCGCCCCCCGCCCCGTCCATGGAAAAATTGTCTTCCACGAAACCGGTTTCTGATGCCAAAAAGATTGGGGACCACTGCAGTAGAGAATCCCCAGAAGATCCTGGGGTAACGCGGTGGTAGGAGTCAACTCAATTTTACAACCTCCATTTTTCCTGGGATTTCAGGAACTAAATAAGATGGAATTAAGAACGTCATATTTCCATTCCTCTTACAGGAAAATATTAATGAATCAGAATAGTTTGAGGAAGAGAGAGAACAAAGTTGATCTACGTTATTAGTAAAAACATCTGAAGCATAAAATCTGTGGTTTAAAATATTTAATTGTACTGGTTTCAAGAAGTGGGAGTATAATGTATTTTCTGGAGCTTGGACAGTGGAATCAGCCTCTAAGAGCAGAAACTCTGGGATTTGTCTCCTGTCTGCCACTTTCTAATACGGTGACTTTGAGCAAGCTATTTTTAAATGTTTTGGGCCTCAGTTTCTTCATCTATACAATGGGGATGTTACTTTATATGTCATACGGCCATTGTGAAGATTAAATGAGTTATTATTGGTAAAGCATATAGAAAAGCACTGTATAAGTATGATTGGTTTGTTGTTGCTTTGAGTTGGAGTCTCACTTTGTTCCAGGCTGGAGTACAGTGGCACAATTATGGCTCACTGCAACCTTGACTTGTTGGGCTCAGGCGATCCTTCTGCTTCATCTTCCCCAGTAGTTGGGACTGCAGGTGTGCACCACCATGCCCAGCTAATTTTTTTTTTTTTTTTTTTTTTTTTTAGAGACAAGGTCTCACTATGTGGCCCAAGTTGATCTCAAACTCCTGGGCTCAAGCAATTCTCCTGCTATGGCCTCCTAAAGTGCTGGGATTGTGCCTGACTGGTGATTGTTGAATAAAAATAAAATAAACATCTTACTTATCATTGGAAATTACTATTTCCAAACAGGTCCATGTTACTGAGTGGGTAATAACTATTATTACTGTTACTGTTAATATATACATAGAGTGATTATTTTCTTAGCACTCATTTAATCTTTCCAACAAACCTCATAAGGTAAATATAATCATGTCTATTTTTCAAATGAGAAAACTGAGGTGAGAAAGTAATTTGCCCAAGTCCACCCAGTTTATTAAATGGCAAAGTGGAGATTTGAGTCCAGGTAATCTGAATCTAGAAACTGTGTTTTGAGAAAACATTAAAAGATATTTATCAAGGTGTTTATCTTTTGTCTGAAAACAACCCTTTGCTATGAAAAACCATTCCTTTACAAGAGGTAACATGTGTATCCTGAATACAGTTTTTCATGTCTCAATTGCATATCAAACTCTTTGTGTTTTGCTCAAAATAATCATCTCAGTGTTTCATAAATGCTCAATTTTATTAGGATCTGAAATAATAAAATTGTACCAAGTTGATTATCATTAAAATTTTCTCTGATTATTTCAGAAAATGAACACTTCATTTGCATGATGATGGTGGCTTCCAATTTCAGTATTTGTATATTGACCCGAAATCATTTCACTTTCAGTTTGTATTTTAAATAATATATTTTAAAAAATCTCTTTTTAAAAAAAATCCTCCCTATCCTTGTTCTTGTAGGGGCCTTTATCATCTGCTGGACTCCTGGATTGGTTTTGTTACTGCTAGACGTGTGCTGTCCACAGTGTGACGTGCTGGCCTATGAGAAATTCTTCCTTCTCCTTGCTGAATTCAACTCTGCCATGAACCCCATCATTTACTCCTATCGCGACAAAGAGATGAGCGCCACCTTCAGGCAGATCCTTTGCTGCCAGCGCAGTGAGAACCCCAGCGGCCCCACGGAAGGCTCAGATCGCTCGGCTTCCTCCCTCAACCACACCATCTTGGCCGGAGTTCACAGCAATGACCACTCTGTGGTTTAGAACGGAAACTAAGATGAGAAGCCAGCCATCCTCTCTTGCAGGATGAACAGCCTCCCCCTACCCAATTGCCAGGGCAAGGTGGGATGTGAGAGAGGAGAAAAAAATCAACTCACGTACTTAAACACTAACCAATGACAGTATTTCTTTCTAGACCCACAAGACTTGATACATATTGGAAATTAGCTTATGTGACAGCTCTCGTCTTGATCTTCATTCTTTCTGAAAGTAGAAAGTGGAGTTCTTGCAATGGAATTCAAGAATAGACTCTGGAGTGTCCATTTAGACTACACTAACTAGACTTTAAAAAAAGATTTTGTGTGGTTTGGTGCAAGTCAGAATAAATTCTGACGAGTTGAATCCACAACTTCATTTACATACAGGCTTCCTTTTTTTTTTTTTAAGGATACATTTCACTTAATAAACATGTTTATGCCTATCAGCATGTTTGTGATGGATAAGGCTATAGACTGTTTTTAAACTACCACAATTCTACTTTTTTCTTTATATTGGAAAACTGTAAATTAGAATTATTTTTTTGTTTAGAAAGCATGCATGTAATGTATGTATGCAGTATGCCTTACTTAAAAAGATTAAAAGGATACTAATTTTAAATCTTCTAGGGAATATAAGAACCTAGATTTCAAAGCCAGTATTTGTTTAGGTTATGAGACAAGCAATGCTCTAATCACAATATTAACTGTTTATTTAAAGTGGTGTAACAGGCATAAAACAGGGAATGTAAGTTTATGACCAAACAAATACATATTCCAAAAAAGTCATGGGAGATGTAGCACAGGGATATTTTTCCATGTATTTAAAATGCCCAAATGTATTTGAATTACCAATATATCAGAGGAAATTTTTCTAGCCTTTGTTTTTCAGAATTATAAAATCATACCCATTGTAGAAAACTTGAAAAATGAAGACCTGTATAAAAAAGCAAAAATGATTAATGATAATATCACAACCCAGAAGTACCCACTTTAACAGCCCTTTTCCATGTATGCCTATATGTGTATTATATACTTTTTTTTTACACATAATTGGGATCATATTGTAAACAGTTTTATAACTAGTGTTTTTCATTGCAAAATTACCACATTTTCTTATGGCATTAAAAATTTTACAAAAACATAATTTTAATGATGACTACATTATATTCCATTTAATGGATGCAACTCAGTTTATTTAACCATTCCCATATTGTTGACTATTTAGATTATCTCTAATTTTCACTATTATAAAGTTGCAAAAATTTTGTGTACATAAAACTTTGTCCATGTAATTGATTATTTACTTAGGACATATTCCCATGAAGGATTTTTTAAAATGTGAAATGTCTTATACTTTTACCTTTTATAAAAAGGGATTTCCTGCTTTTGCACTGCATGGGTGGCAGTTGTGAGGAAAGCCAGCTGAATCACCTTTTTACAAAAGAAATGCAGTGGTTATTTTAGTTGCGAGTGAATTTTTAATATAACAAAATGCACTAGAAAGTCAACTGTCAAAATAACCAAGATATTCTAATATATCTAGCAGTTCCAAATTTTTTTTATTGAGGAACCAGTTATCCAGCTCTTGATAGCCACACCTGAAATGTAGAATTGAAGAAAATTCAAAGAAATCAAATATGCCAAGTGAATAAGGATCATCGTATTTAGTATCTTGGGGTCCTTCTATAGCAAATGGGTTGAGTGTGTCATTATGTGACTGGCTACTGTGTATTCTCCAGAATCACCTCGATGCTGTATTAAGTGACACTGTTTAATACATTGTCCAGGTAAAGCAGTAATTGCATCAGTTTGTTGTACTAAGTAACCAGTGACGCAACACAGTCATGAAGCAGGTTGGGGGAGGTCACGAGGACGTCTGAGAGGAAGAAGTCCAGAAGATGAAAGGTTGTCTAGGCAGGAGGAAGTCAGTGCATGATCAGCGTTTGAGCAGAAGGCAGACTTGTTAAGTACCCACAGTGACAAGAATATGGAGAGCCAGTTAGCAGAAAAATGTTTGCACATACTTTTTACAAAATACAGAACTTTTATATTGGAAGTAAAGGAAATGAACCTGGACTTTTACTCGTGTGCATATTTTCTGGAGAAGATATGGATTATTTGAAATTGAAATCGTACTAATTGGACCTTAATAAATCATTTTCAATCAGTGTTTGGTAATGTGTGGCTCTGGTCAGTGCTATTACTCTTGCTGGAGAGTCTTCTGGTTGCATTGCATCTTGCTTTCCCTCTGTGACCTCCTTTATTTCCCTGCTGCAAGGACTGCTGAACTCTGAGCAGTCACATGCTCCCCCAGCCCAGAACTGCTTTTTTCTAGCTGAGTAATAAGTCTTTCCAATGTCCAAGAGATGGTGGTTTATGTTGTGTGAAAGGAGGGACAATGTGCTAGGATGATACTGGACCTCAACAGGATAATTGTTAAGAGTGAGTTTCTTTTTCGAAAAACTCAGATTTTATAAAAATGTTGACAACTTTATGAGAAACTCTGACTAGAAGTTTATAAAGTCACATTGATCTTTCAGCTTATAGGTTTAATAGCTTAGTAGATAAAACTGATATGTATCTTTCAATTATGTGCCATTTAAAATCTTCTCGTTATATCACTAAGGAAAATGATACAATGTTTCTTCAAGTGAATATCCCAATGAGTATTTTGAAAGAGGATTCTGAACCTTTAAATTTAGGTGGATGTAAGATTGTTAGAAATCAAATGTCTGAACTCTTATTTACAAACTAGCCGCCCCTCACATATTCCCTTTTTAAATTAGTGAAACCGTAATTTCCCAGACTCAGAACCTCAGCTAATGTTATACAATTAATGAATCTTATCAATCTTCTCTTTCTTCTTCCAAATTAACCATTGTTTTTTTGGTATGTCTTTCTGTTCATCCTCTTTCCAATTTATTTCAGTAGTCTCTCAACTTCAGAAATATTATACTTTTGTAGTATTATGTCTATCTCCTCCCCTGAAAAGCCAGAGTGTGCACTCATGTTAGGTAAAAACTGTGGAAACGTCTTTATCAAGTCTCTCCACTATATCAAAGTAGGCAGAACATTTTTATGAAAAGACTTTTGAACAAATTACTTATTTTTAAATCTCAATTGAGCTTCACTTGATTCCAAACCCTCATAAGAATTCATGTTTATTTGTGGATTAGGATGGGGGTGGCTCATGAATGGGGTTGAATTTAGGCATGTGTCACAGAAGAAATGTATATAACTAACCAGGAGCCAGTATGCATCATGAATCTTCCTAAGCAAGGTCAGTTCATGCTCTAGCATTCACCTACATCTTATATTGTCTACATGGCAAATTCTTTAATTCTTTCCTTAAAGTTATAAAGCTCAGATTCACAGATTATTTGCTAGTGATCTGTGTAATGGTGTTTAATGTAATGACCATTTGAAAATATAAACAAGAGTTGGCAAACTAATAGGCCAAATCCACTTATTTTTGTATGACCTATAAGCTAAGGTCAGGTTTCACCTTTTTTTAATGTTTGGGAAAATGATATTTTGTGACACACGAAAAGTAAATGAAATTCAAATATCAGTGTTCACAAATAAAGTTGTATTAGAATACAGATGTCCTCATTAACTTATGTATTGTTTATGACTGACTTTGTGCTGCTGTGGCAGAGTGAAGTAGTTGCCATGGAGACTGTATGGCTCTCAAAGTCTAAAATATTTACCATCTGGCCCTTTACAGAAAATATTTGTCAACCTTGATTTATAGGATTCCATTTTCAATCATGCTATCCTCATGATTGAATATTTATGGATATTTATTAGAAGGAGGAGAAATTGGGCACAAGATCTCTTAATCCAGCTCTAGCCTGCAGAGAAAATTCTCAATAGAAATTTTTATACTAAAGTAGTTTTTATTTTAAAACAGTTTCAGACTTAGGTAAAAGCTTACCTGTTTTACAGAATATTTTCCCTGAACCATTTATAAGTTGCCTACATGATGTCCCATTACCCCTGAACATGTCACTATGTAATTCCTACAGACAAGGATATTCTCTTTCATAACCTCAATATAATAATTAAAATCAAGAAATTGACATTGATATAGAAGCTACCATGTAATTCACAGACTCCATTCAAGCTTCATCAATTTGTCCAATAATGTCCATTTTAGCAAAATAATCTAGTCAAGGATGACTGCTATATTTGTCATATCTCTTTAGCTTTCCTCAGTCTGAAATGGTCCTTCGGAATACAAAGAACTTCATGACCTTGTCGCTTAAGATCACAGGCCAGTTATTTCGTAGAATGTCCTTCAATTTCATATTATTTATCCTTGGCAAAATAAGACAGAAGTGCTGCTGTTGTTCTTCTCACTGCATTCTTTCAAACGGCACATCCTATTGATTTGTTGTTACTGATGATGTTAATTCTGATTATAAGATTAAGGTGGTTCCTGCCAGGTTTCTCCACTGCAAGGAAAACTGCACTTTTTTCCTCTGCAGTGAGAATTTTGTAGAGAGGTACTTTGAGACTATGTAAATATCCTGTTCCTCATCAAATTTTAATATGTAGTTTTAGCATCCATTAATCTCTTGAATGAATTAGTCATTATTCTGATGCTTGCCAAATGGTGAATTTTAATTCTCTTTTCCCTTCCAAATGTATTAGTATTGTTCTGTGGGGGAAAAAGCTTTGTCTTCTCCCGTTTATTCACTCTCTTATTTATACCAGTATAGACGCATGGATTCCTATTTTTTATTCAGTTAGTTATAATCTTACTATCACTTTTCAATTAAACTTTTTCTTTTGAGATAATTGTAGAATCACATGCAGTTGTAAGAAGTACTATGGAGAGATCCCCTATACCCTTCAGTTAGTTTCATCCAATGGCAATATCTTTCAAAACCATAGTGTAACATTACAATCAGGATGTTGACATTGATACAATCAAAATATAGAAAAGTTCCACCACTACAAAGATTCCTCATGCTGTACTTTATAGCCACATCCATCTCCCTTATTCCTGTCCTGGTCCCAAGCATCCACTAGCCTACTCCCCAATTCTTCAATTACATTTTAACAAATTTTTCATACTAAAACTCATAGTACTTCTCTATAACAATGGTTTCAGGATGTAGTACTAATACCTCCCTAGAGGTTAAGAGAGACAGTCTACATACAGAGGAAAGGAGAGACACTATCTACATAGATTACATAGCACATTATATGTAGTCCAGGGAAAAGCTATGCAAACATAAATATTTCAAGGAACACAGAAATGAGTAAAGTAGAAAGTGGAAGTCTCCCCTGCAAGATGGAAGTTAGACCACAGATATCTTTTGCATACATTTACATGATAAACACTGATATTCACAAAATTATTTTATGTTTTGTTTTGTCTTGTGAAACTCTCAACATCTTTCCACTGGCATCAGGGAGGCCAGACTTCATTTTGCTTTGTATGACATTGTTTATAATTTCTCTGCATCTTATCTTTTAACTTGATATCTTTCTTTCAGGAAAGGAATCTTTCTTTATATTCTCCACTATGAGAATACACAGTGCTAAGTAGTAGTTAATACTTGCTTCTTTTAGATGAAATAAAATGCGTGAGCCACAAGTAAAAGCATTCTTGGCCAAGAAATGCTTCTTGATTCCACAATCCTCATGAAAGCTTCCTTTATGTTAAGAACGTTACAGTTGAAATTGAGTAAGAATAATGAAAAAAACAAGGTTAAATCATTTGAACTGTCAATGTGTTCTATCAATATCAGTTTGTGTTTTCTGAGTGGTCTTGCTTAACTCATTTGTTATGCTTTGGAAAGATTTTTAATAATACTACTGTGTTGCATTGGTAACGTGTTGTACAGCTTACAGAAAAAAATTCATATAATTTATGGTTAATCCATGCAATGACTCTGTTACACATGAGGAAACTGAGTCTCAGAGAAAAATTGGAGGCCTAATATTTGTTGTGTATAGCACTACTTGAGGCTTAATTACATATTCTTTATATTGTAATCCATAATTCCCTATATATCTGTTGGTGCTCTCCAAACAAAGGATGAGTTCCTTGAGGAGAAGTACAACGTATTATATATTTTTTAATTTTTGAAAGAACTCAGCACAGTAAAAGTAATGGAAAAGAACACGCTGTCATGAATGGGCACATGAACCCGCCTGTGTGGTGCTCATGTTGTTGCAGGCATGCCTGTATCCCAAGCTCGAAAATAAGTTGTTTGAATCACCACACTCTTTTCCGTGGGGGCTGTACTAGTTTACATTCCCACCAACACTGTAGAAGTGTTCCCTTTTTGCCACATCCTCTCCAGCATCTGTTGCTTTTTGAGTTGTTGATAGTGGCCATCCTGACTGGAGTTGGGGGGTATCTCAGTGTGGTTTTAATTTACACTTCTTTGCTGATTAGTGAGGCTGAGGCTTTTTTGATGTAGCTGTTGGCTGCTTGTATGTCTTCTTGGAGAAGTATCTATTCATATCTTTTGCCCATTTTGTAATGGGGCTGTTTGTTTTTTTCTTTTCGGCAGGTTTGAAGTCCTTGTAGATACTAGAAAGCAAGTTAATCTTATGCTTTCTGCCTCCTTTTGGTGATCCAAAATGCAACGTGTTTTTTACTGAAACAGAAACGTGTCATTTACTGAATGGTTATTGAGTGAGAGTTATGAGACCATAATTAGGTGTAATAAGTTGTTACCACTATCACTCATTATTTAACTTATTCATTTGCAAACGGATTTTGAGAGCCTTATATACCAGGCTCTTATGATTCTACTGTGAATATAAGTGAGATCTTTAATGGAACTCAATTTAGTGAAGTGAGGGAGAAAACAGGGAGAAGAAAGGAAGTTAAAAATAAAATTACAAATTGTAGAAGAGCTGTGAAGGAAACAATGGCATGACAGGAATTAAAGGAAAATAAAAGGGATGGCAGAAGGTGGGGAGGGAACTACCTTTGAAAGAGTATTTAGGAATGTTCTGTCTTAAAATGAGAACAGGCCCTTCAAAGCCCCTCTCCTTGATCCTAATTGCACAGAGGTGTGGGTCTGCCAAGCTCTTGAGCTTGTGCCTGCTCCGGTAATCAGTGCACATCAAAACAACCCATTAGAAAAATAGGCATGCATCTAGCATATAGCAGATAGGAATTTCAGGCAAGATGTGTAAATGCTTAGTGAGAGAAAGCCTGTCATTTGGGAAAGAAGAACAGGTATACACTATAAAAATGTGGCTGGAAAGGCAGACTGGCATGATAACTTGAGTGAATTTGGAAGTCATTTTATCCTTGAAAATTATGGGGAATAAGCTAAAGGATTTAAGTGTTTTTTTAATTTTAAACATTCTAGTTTATACTTTAGAAGAAATTGAAGCGAAGAGAGCCTGGAGGCAAAAGACAAGATAAGAGGCTGTCACATTAACTGAGATGAAAGATGAAGATGGCAATGAAGGTGCAGATAAGAAGACGGATGGATTCCAGGGGTGTTTGGAGCCTGGTGACTGTTTGGATAAGGAAATTACTAAAGTTGTGACCTTGACCACTGGATGGATGTGGATGGGATATGTTGAAATAAGGAGCACAGGATGAGAAAGTTTACAGGGAAAATAAGTAAAGTTTGAGATCTCTGTGAGCCATCAAAGCAGAATTATGCAAAAGGGAAGTGGCTATGTCTCACATGAAGTGCAGGATATGTCTCTGGACTGAAGATCTAGATTTTGGCATCTGATATTTTTCTGCTGCCCTATTGCTACATTCTTCCCCAAGATGGGAAACACAGAGCCTCTGATATGCTTGAATAAGAAGAAAGAAATGGGATAAAACAAGGAGAACTAAAAGAGAAAAACTTTGAATAGCTGAATATGTTATCCAGAAGGGCAGATATGTTTCTTTTTTTAACAAAATGAGGTTATCTACATACAATCTATTTGATTTATTAAACTTGATAACACTTAAAGAGATATATCCAAGGCTGGTAAACATGTGTCTGTCTTACTTTGCACTTGTGGTAGAGATTATTAGAGCCCATCAATATTTTGTTTATCCTTCCTTCCTGAACTCTTGGGAAGCTACAATACTGTTAAGCAGAGTTGTGTGACTATGGCCAACAGACTGTGAGTAGATGTGACATTTGTCATTTCTATGCTGATGAAGTAACAAATCCCCATGCTACTTTACAGGAAAGGAATTCTCTCTCTCTCTCACACACACACACATACACACACACACACACACAAAATCCTGGAACTAATTAGCTAATATAACCATAACTAATAGAGAATTTCAAAACCCCAAATTACTGACAACATCAAATACTGGTGAGGATGTGGATTGACTGGAACTCTTTACTTATTGTTGGTAGGAATGCACTTTTGAAGATAGTTTGGCGGTTCCTTGCAAAACTAAACATACTATATGATCTAGCAGTCATACTCCTTGGTATTTACCTGAGGGCAGATACCTGCTGCAAATTTATGTCCACACAAAACCTCAACAGAAATATTTGAAGCTGATTTATTCATAATTGTCAAAACTTGGAAGCAACCAATATGTTATTCAGTAAGTGATTGGATAAACTGTGATACATCCAGACCTTGGGATATTATTCAGCACTCAAAAGAAGTGAGTTATCAAGCCATGGAAAGACATGGAGAAAACAAATGTATATTACCAACTAGAAGAAACCAAATTAAAAGTTATATACTGTATAATTTCAACTACATAACATTCTGGAAAACATAAAACTATAGAGACAGTAAAAAAAATTGGCTGAGCAGAGAATTTTAGTGCAATAAACCTTTTCTATATGATTCTATGGTGGTAGATACATGTCACTATACATTTGTGCAAACCCATAGAATGTACAACATCAAGAGAGAACCCTAATGTAAACTATGCATTTTGGGTGTCCGTGATGTTTCATCAGTTGTAACAACTGTACCACTCTGGGGTGGGATGCTGATAGCTGGGGGACTGTGCATGCATAGGGGCAGGGGCCATATGAGAAATCTCTGTACTTTCTCCTTAATTTTGCTGTGAACTCAAAATTGTTCTAAAACTTTGAGTGTGTGTGTACGCGCACATGTTTGTGAGTCCTCCTTATTGCTGCTCTGCTTTCATCTTATCTTTTTAAAAAATTCTGTGATTAATATAAACTTCACTTCTGTGATGTTTTAATTAGCTTCCTTCTCCTCTTTCCTGAGCACTACCAACTCATTTTTCATCTTTCATTGTCATCTTATTTTCTCCTTGATCCTTATGTATCTGTCATGAGCTCCTGATTCATAGAAGTTATGTGTATCATCCATTTCTTTGAACCTATGGAGGACTGCATGGCACAATATTCCTCTGCTCTGCAGCAACATTATTTTGCTGTGTGCATTTCATCTGTCTTTGCATTGAGGTTCACTCTATTAAACGAAATCACTGAGGGCTAAACAACAAACCTGTTTGAAATAAGACTTTTTTAACCTTTGGCTCTCACTGAAGCTGCTGAGAGACAACAACTTTTAGTTTCTTAGAAGCCCTATTGTTTCGGTGGTTCTTGGAGACATCAACTAGATCTTTCTCAAATCTGAACAAAATATTTTACAGTCACTAACTTAACTTCATCTTGAGGTCATGTTTTCTTGACTGTGCCCTTTTGTTTTTTGTCTGAAGCTGTTTTTTACTTAGCATCATTTTCCGTTGTTAAAAGTGGACAATTTTTAAAGTGCTTTCTTTCACTCATCTATTTCCACTTGCATTTTACTATAAATGGCAAACAAATCAAAACAGAAAAACAAAACAAAACCTTCAGCACTTCACCTGGAAATCTTAGTGAAACCACCCAGTTTATGGTATATTTTCTACTCTCCATGTTAATGTAGGAGTCAGCAATGTGAAATTGCTGCTGCTACATTACAAGGGCATCCCTTTCCTCCAGTTTCCAATGCCATTTTTCTCACTTTCCTTTTAGTCTTCACCAGCAGCGGCCTCAAAGGCCACCACTTATGATGTTAGCTTAGAAATTTCACGTGGAAGTTGAGCGTGGTGGCTCAAGCCTGTAATCCTAACACTTTGGGAGGCCGAGGTGAGGGGATTGCCTGAGCCCACAGGTTTGAGAACAGCCTGGGCAACGTGGTGAGACCTCATCTCTATAATAAATCAAAAAATTAGCCAGGCACAGTAGTGCATGCCTGTAGTTCCGGCTACTTGGAAGACTGAGGTAGAAGGGTCGCCATAGTCTAGCAGGTGGAAGCTGGGGTGGCTGTGAGCATGCCACTGCACTCCAACCTGGGTGATGGCGTGAGACTCCAACTCAAAAAAAAAAAAAATTTCAAATAGTCATCTTGGTGTTCTTGAATAGTTGTCCTCTAAACTTGAGTCCTGTGTCTATTCTCTCCTTTCCCTATCTTTTACTTTTTTTCACTAGGTGCTTTCATCTGGTTCCATGATTTAAAAAACTTCTGTAAGCTGACAACTCAAATTGTTATCTCTAATTCTGTCCTGTCTCTTGGGCTCCAGATTTGTGTTTCCTATTGAATTTTTTCTACATTAATTAAATAAGCTATGTGTGTGTGTGAGTGTGAGTGAGTGTGTGTGTGTGAGTGTGTGTGTGTGTGTGTGTGTGTGTGTGTGTGCGTGTTGGAATCTCTCTGTTAACCAGGCTGGAGTGCAGTGTCACAATCATGGTTCACCAGATTGACCTTCTGGTATCAGGTGATCCTTTTGCTTCAGGCTTTTGAGTAGCTGGGAGTTTATTTTTTGATTTTTTTGGTAGAGACAAGGTCTCACTATGTTACCCAGGATGGTCTCAAACTCCAAGGCTCAAGCGATCCTCTCACCTCAGCCTCCTGAAGTGCTGAAATTACAGTAGGGAGCCACCACACCTGGCCTAAAGAAACTATTTTTAGATTAAGGGAAATCAACTCTATGTTTCTTAAAATACTGCAAATTTTTTTTTCAAGTTTTACACCTTTTAATTGTTTTAGTTTTGTTTAGATACGCTTATCCTTCCTTTATTTACGGTTTCTGGATTTTGGGGGGGGGGTCTTGTTTAGCAAAGCCTCTCCACCTACAAGATAATTAAAGTAGTCTTTATTTTTTGAAAGTGTTGTAGCTCTGGTTGTTACACTTTAGAAACATATTAATCTAGAATATGTTTTATGGTACTGTATTGTCTTAACATTTTCTTTCAGATATATACTTTTCTTAATATCATTTATTGAATAAATGATTTTTACAACTTTGTTTTTTAGTAATTCCCATATGTAGAGATATGTTTCTGAAATCTTTAATTGGTTCAAAGGATCAATTTGTTATTATTATTGTTCATTTTTGTATATAGTAACTTTAAAATGTGTTCGTTATCTGGTAGGACAAATCCTTCTTAGTTTATATTTCTAGTGTGATAATTTTGACTACTCATATATAACATTTTATCTGTTTACAAGTATAGCTGTTCAATGCAGAAAAATGTAAGAGTGAAGAGAAAAGAAAATAATAAAATGCCTTTAGAATATAAAACAAATAATCAATATCACACATGGTTTTTCAGCTCTGGTAGAGCTACTCTTTACATTTTGGGGCTGCATTTGAGGTATACTCTCTACTTCTACATTTGAGGTAGAGACTTCTAGCTGTCCACCCAATATTCTTTTAGCTATCTCCTTTGTTGACTAATTCCTAATCCTCCTTCACAGATATGGGTGGTCATATTTCATAGTTATCACTGAGATGTAAAGAGATGGTGCTAGGTGGAGTTTTAAAGAAAGTTCTTAAGAAGGGGACTGACTCAGATGACATATACCTTTTGCTCTTTGCCCTTCCCTTTCTTTCTGGAATGTAAACATGATGGATCAAAATCTTGTGACTGCTGTATACACTCTGCAGTCCCTACATTATGGTTCTTCATGATACAAGAAAAGTAAAATTCCTAATGTGTTTTTTGGGTTTCTTTTTTTTTGAGTTGGAGTCTCACTCCGTCACCCAGGCTGCAGTGCAGTGGCACACTCACGGCCACCCCAGAGTCGACTTGCTGGGCTTCGGCGATCCTTCTGCCTCAGCCTTCCAAATAGCTGGAACTACAGGTGCGCACGACCACGCCCGGCTCATTTTTGGATTTATTGTAGAGATGAGGTATTGCCAAGTTGCCCAGGCTGGTCTCAAACCCATGGGCTCAGGCAATCCACTTGCCTCGGCCTCCCAAAGTGGTGGGATTTAATCACAGTTGAGTGCATTTCTACTTATCCATAAATTATATTATATTTGATGTATCTCCACTTCTTTTTTTTTACTTTCAATGATAGGATCCTACTTTACTTTCCCTTTTATAAGGCTTCTTTTAAATGCTTTTGTTGTTCCCAGTGAAGCATTTGTTAAACATACGCTGTGTTAAACATATGCCATATATCTGAGAAAGAATGGTATACAAGAAAGATAAGGTATCTATCCTTAAAAGAGCGTACAATCCGGAAAGGAAACAACCACTGGGAAAGTAATTATTACAAGTGAGGTAACATTGTCTGAAAATGAGGTCAGGGTTGTAAACAAGGCTTTTCTGAGATAGTAACTTTAAAGTTTACAGCTGAGGTGAAAGGGAGACTTGGGAAGGCTAATGGAAAGTCATTTTAAAGCATGTACTTAAGGACCTGATAGATTACATACATAGAGCATGAAGAACAGGTTAGAGTTGGGATAATTATCAGGAATTATGTCAGGTTGGACCCTATAATTCAGGTTAAAGGAGTTTTCTTTATTCTAAGGGCAATGATTCACTCAAGGATTTCAAGATAGGGAGGGGAATGATGATATATATGCAGTTTCCAAACTTGCTAATTGGATAATGGTTTAGATGGGAGCATGAGTGGATGAAAGAAAAACAAGAGAATGCCATTAATGTATCTGAGGCAAAAAATAAAGTTAGCTTGGGAAAAAGGATTAAGATATTAGATGAGAGGCAGCTAGAGTGTGTTTGTCCTGTAGAGTAAACTAAGTTTCCTCAGCACCCAGAGGGGAACAGGACTAGCAGCATGAATCCCATAAGTTATCAAAGAAGCAATAATAATCACCTAGTTCAAAGAAGAAAAACAATCAATCAACCTGGGTTGGAACTAGCCAGACTCTAACTTGGATCATGGTACAGACCACGAGAAGCGTCTGGATGCAATGGGGAAGGTGGGTACTCTTGCCATTGACTTGTATTATCCCCTGAGATTTGCGGAACTTCAGTCTTTCATGGGAACCTGCTTAACCCACAGGTATGCTCTGCCAAAACTCAAGTGGAGTAGTCCAGGGAGGAAAAAAAAAAGCCCTCAGCAGCTCTAGGCACCACATCCCAGGGTCTCAAGCCTTGCTATCTGCTGCTTTCTAGTCAGCCTGGGAAGGGATGGGGTCCAAAAGCAAACTCTGTAGTGGCAGACAGTTTCTGGCTGGGTGGGCTGCAATGAGAACATCTGGGAGGCCCTGAGGCCGTCTGTACTTTGACATTCAGAACACAGAAGACCTGAGGCTTAAGGTGGAGAAGGTGCATTGGACCCGTTGCATAGCAACCTGCCACTCCCAAAGTAAACTCTTTTATGCTCTCTCTGCACAATAGCATTACCCCAATGGCCAGGGAGCACCACCCAGTCCCCATTGGGTAGCCAATAATGTACATGGGGAGTTTGAGCTGCTTTCCCCCACGTGTCCCTCAAAGGGTCAAAACACAGAGAACTTTGGTCATCCCCACAGCCCTGCCCACTGCCTGGGTTGACTGGGTACCTCCTTGGAGAGATACATACCAAGCAGAAAGTCCACAGCCACCTTGGCAGCTGACTTTCTCCCACAAGTGCCACCTCCTGGCTGGAGGTCAACATTACAGCCGATCACATAGGATATAATACCTCTGCTTTACCCTGTCATACGAAAACGACCTACAAAAAAACCCCCTGGAACAGTTGACTTTCCAGAAGAATTCTACAAAACGTACAAGGAGGAGCTGATACCAATCCTATTGAAAGTATTCCAGGCAATTGAGAAAGATGGAATTCTCCCCAAATCACTTTACGAAGCTAACATCACACTGATACCCAGACCAGGTAAAGATCCAACAAAAAAGGAAAACTTTAGGCCAATATCCCTCATGAACATAGATGCAAAAATCCTCATCAAGATTCTAGCAAATGGGATCCAAAAACACATCTCAAAAATCATCCACCATGACCGAGTAGGCTTTATCCCCAGGATGCAGGGCTGGTTCAATATTCACAAGACCATAAATGTAATTAAAAACATCAACAGATGTAAAACCAAGAACCACATGATTATCTCATTAGATGCAGATAAAATCTGCATCTCTTCTTGATACAAACTCTCAAACACCTAAGTATAGAAGGAACATACCTCAAAATAGTAAGTGCCATCTGTGATAAACACACAGATATATTGCTAAATGGACAGAAACTGGAAATATTTCCCCTGAAACTGGAACAAGACAAATCTGTCCACTTTCACCCTTCTTGTTCAACATTGTGTCAGATGTCCTAGCTAGGGCAATTAGACAAGAGAAGGAAATCAGGAATATCCAAATAGGAAAAGAGAAAGTCAAGTTATCCCTCTTTGCTGACAATATGATTCTATATCTCAAAAATCCAAGATAATCTATCAAAAACCTGCTTGCACTGATAAAGGACTTTGGCAAAGTCTCAGTGTACAAAATAAATGTGCAAAAGACAGTTGCATTTCTATACACCAACAACAAGCAGGCAGAGACCCAAATAGAAAGCACAATCCCATTTGCAATAGGCACACACAAGAACCAAAATATCTCAGTATCTTCCTAACCAGAGAAGTGAAAGACCTGTATAATGAGAACTGCAAAACACTGCTCAAAGAAATCCAAGAAGAGACAAACAAATGGGAAAATATTCCTTGCTCATGGATAGGAAGAATAAACATTGTTAAAATGTACATCTCACCAAAGGCAATCTACAGATTCAACACAATACCCATTAAGTTACCAACATCATTCTTCTCAGACCTGGAAATGACAATACAGAAATTCATATGGAAACATAAATGACCACGAATAGCCAAAATAATCCTTAGCAAAAGAAACAAAGCAGAAATATCATACTTCCAGACTTAAAACTTTACTATAAGGCTACAGTAATCAAAACAGCCTGGTATTGGTACAAGAACAGGCATATAGACCAATGGAACAGGATAGAGATTCCAGAAGCAAAGCTCAATTTCTCACCAACTCATCTTTGACAAAGCCTCCAACAACAACCACTGGGGAGAGGAGAACCTATTCAGTAAATGGTGCTGGGAAAACTGGCTAACCACATGCAGAAGATTTAAACAGGACCCCTACCTATCATTATACACAAAAATTAACTCTAAATGGGTCAAAGACCTAACGTAAAACCTCAAACTATAAGAATCTTAGAAAATGCAGGAGACACTTTGTGGAAATTGGAACTGGCAACCAATTCCTGATCAGAACCTTAAATGCCCATACCTTAAGAAATAAGATGGACAGTGGGACCTCATCAAACTGATGACTTTTGCAAAGCCAAAGAAATCATCAAGAGCAGAGAGTCAGCCCACAGAATGGGAAAAAATATTTGCCAACTGCATATCTGACAAAGGCCTAACATCTAGGATCTACAAGGAAATGAAGCATGCTGAAAGGAAAAAAGCAAACAGCCCCATTAAAAAGTGGGCAAAAGACATGAATAGACACTTCTCAAAAGAAGATATATGGGCAGCCAACAGACACATGAAAAAGTGCTCAACCTCACTCGTCATCAGAGAAATGCAGATCAAAACCACACTGAGATACCACCTAACCCCAGTAAGAATGGCCATCATTAATAAAACAAACAACAACAGATGCTGGTGAGGATGTGGAGAAAAAGAAATGCTTCTGCACTGCTGGTAGGATACAAACTAGTGCAACCTCTCTGGAAGACAGTGTGGTGATTTGTGATAGAACTAGAAACTGACCTTCCATATGACCCAGCAATTCCCCTATTGGGAATATACCCAGAGGAATTCATATCATTCTTCAAAAAAGATACCTGCACACATATGTTTGTTGCAGCTCTATTCACAATAGCAAAAACATGGAACCAATCATGCTACCCATCGAAGCTGGATTGGATAAAAAAATATGGTACATATACACAATGGAATATTATGCAGCCATAAAGAAGGTCAAACATATGGACTTCACAGCAACTTGAATGGATTTAGAGTCTCTCATACTCAGTGATCTATCACAGAAACAAAGAACAGAGTACCATATGTTCTCACTCATAAGTGGACCTTGAACAATTATCATAATACTATAAGAAAGGGATTGGCAGTTGAGGGAAACTGCTAGGGGAGGGTGGGGTACACCTCATCGACAAGGGTGCCTGCATAATCAACGTTTGTATACCTAACCCTGAATTGTACCTCACATCTTTAAAATAAAAACATTTAAAAAAACAAACAAACAAGCAAAAAAATCCCTCTGCTTTAGGGAAGGTCTGATCTCAAACTGCAGCTAACACCTTTTTCCTAGTCACTCTGACCACTCAGGACAATGTGAACCAATGCAGGTACCCAGAACAGGACTGACAAAGCTAGCACCTGAGAAACTCACCACACCAGCGTTATTTATAACCAAGGGACTGTTACAGTGCCTACTCCAGCCCCTTGCCAACCTCAAATAAGAAGAAATAACCTACCCACATGAGAAGGAACCAGAAAAATAATTCTGACAATAGGAAAAACAGAGTTTTCCAACACCCCCAAAAGACCACACCAACTCTTCAGCAACCAACCCTAGCCAAAATTCCAGACAAAATTCAAAATGTTGATTATAAAATTGATCATTGAACTTTAGGAGAAAATTGAAAAACAATGTAAAGAAATTTCAAAAGCTATTCAAGACATAAATGAAAATTTCTCTAAAGGTATAAACATCTAAAAAAAAAGCCAAAATTCTAAAAATGAAAGAATCATTTAGGGAAGTACAAAATACAGTGGAAAGTTTTAACAGTAGACTGGAACAAGTAGAAGAGAGGATCTCAGAACTTGAAGACAAGGCTTTTGAACGAATCCAAGCAGACAACAAGAAAGAAAAAAAGAATCAGGAGAACAAACACAGTCTTCAAGAAATGTGGGATTATGTAAAGCATCCACCTAAGAATCAGCTGTTCCTGAAGAAGAAGAGAAAGCAACAGGTTTGGAAAACTATTTGAAGGACTAATGGAGGAAAACTCCCCCAACCTTGCCAGAGATGTAAACATCCAGATACAAGAAGCCCAAAGAACCACTAGATGATTCATTGCAAAAAGGTCATCCCCAAGGCACATAATCATCCAAATATGCAAAGTTAATGTGAAGGGAAAAATATGTTAAGAGCAGTGAGACAAAAGCATCAAATAACTTAAAAGGTAAGCCTACAGACTAACAGCAGACTTCCTAGAGGAAACCCTACAAACCAGAAGGGATTGGGGCCATCTCCAATCTCCTCAACAGAATAACAGTCAGTTAGATATTTTGTATCCTGAAAAATTAAAGTTTATAATTGGGAGAGAAATGAAGACTTTCCCAGACAAGTAAATATCAAGGAAATTTGCCACCACTAGACTGGCTGTACGAGAAATACTCAAGGGATTTCTAAATATTCAAACCAAAGGGTGAAATACACCAGTAGAAAAATGCTGAAAATCATAAAGATCACAGGCCTTATGGAACACCAACATAATTGAGAATATAAATAAATAAATGAATAAATAGATAAAGCAACCAGATAACAATCAGTATGATGAATGGAATAGAACTTTACATATCATTATTAACTCTGAATGGAAATGACCTCAATGCCCCACTAAAAAGATATAGACTGGCAGAATGAATAAAAACACACAACCCAAATATCTTTTGCTTTTAGACATCCATTTAACTTACAAAGACTCCTATAGATTCAACATAAAGAGTTGGGGAAAATATTCCATACAAATGGAAACCAAAAGTGAGCAGGAATAGACATTCTTATATAAAAGAAAACAGACTTTAAATTAGCAACACAAAAAAAGACAAAGATGGTTATTACATAATGATAAAGGAATCAATTCAATGAAACAACATAACAATTTAAAATATATATGTGCTTAACACCAGAGCCCCTAGGTTTATAAAACAAATTCTACTAGACCAAAAATACAAAAACAAAAACAAACAAAACAAAAAACACACACACACAAAGGGAAGAGAGAGAGAGAGATAGGCAGCAATGCAATAGTAGTGTGAGATTTCTACTGACAGCAACAGATAGATCATTAAGGCAGAAAGTCAACAAAAAATACATTAAACTAGACTCTAGAGCAAGTTAAACTAACAGACATGTGCAGAACATTTCATCCCCAAACTATAGAATGTACATTTTCCCCATCAGTACATAGAACATACTCCAAGATAGACCATATGATAAGCCACAAATTAAGTCTCAATAAATTCAAAAATCCAAGTCATATCAAGCACCTTCTCAGAGCACAGTGGAATAAAACTAGAAATTAACTCCAAGAAGAACTCACAAAACCAAACAAGAACATGAAAGTTAAATAATCTGTGCCTGAATGATCCTTAGGTAAACAATGAAATCAGGACGGAAATTTAAAAAATTCCTCCAAATGAATGTCAACAATGAAACAAGTTATCAAAACCTCTGGGACATAGCCAAAGCTGTGCTCAGAGGAAATTTATAGTGCTTAAGGTCTACATTAGTAAGATTAAAAGATGGTATATCAACAACCTAACATCACACTTCAAAAAAAACTAGAAAAACACAAACAAACCAAACCCAAAGCTAGCAGAAGAAAATAAATAAAGATCAGAGCAGAACTAAATGAAATTGAAATAAAATGATTAATGAAACAAAAGTGGGTTATTTAAAAGGATAAACAAAATGGATACACTGCTAGCTAAATTAATTAAGAACAAACAGAAGATTTAAATGAGCTCAACAGAAATGAAAATGGAGACATTACAACTGATTCGATGGAAATTCAAAAGATCATCTGAGGCCATTATGAACACCTCTATGCAAACACGAGAGGAAATAGATGAATTCTTGGGAACATGCACTCCCCCAACCTTGAATCAGGTAGAAATAGAAACCCTAAACAGACCAATAATGAATAGTGATATTGAAACAGTAATTAGAAGTCTCCCAACAAAAAAAGTCAAGACCTGATGGACTCACAGCTGTATTCTATCAGACCTTTAAAGAAGAACTGGTACTGAAACTATTCCACAAGATTGAAATAGAGGAAATACTTTCCTACACATTCTATGAAGCCAATATCATCCTGATATCAAAGCCAGAAAAAGACAACAAAAAAAGAAGCCCATGGTTCAATATCCTTTATGAACAGCCACATGAAAATTCTCAACAAAATATTAGTAAACTGAATTCAACAGCACATAAAACAAATAATATACTATGGCCAAGTGAGTTTTAACCCAGGGATGCAAGGGTGATTTGACATACACAAGTCAATAAATGTTATCAACCACAAAAATAAAATTAAAAACCCAAACCATATGATCATTTCAACAGCTGCAGAGAAAGTGTTTGATAAAGTGCAGCATCTATTTATGATAGAAAACCTTCAGCAAAATAGGCATAGGAGGAACAGTCCTCAAAATAATAAAAGTCATATATGACAAACCCACAGTCAATGTTATCCTAAACAGAGAAAAGGTTAATGTATTCTCCCTTATAACTGGAACAAGGCAAGAATGCCCACTTTCACCACTCCTATTTATCATAGTACTAGAAGTCCTAGCCAGAGCAATCAGGCAAGTAATAGAAATAAAGGATATCCAAACTGGAAAAGAAGAAATCAATCTCTCTCTGAAGATATAACCTTATACCTAGAGAATCCTAAAGACTCCTCCAGAAGACTCCTGGACTTGATAAATGAATTCAGTAAAGTTTCAGGAGACAAAATATAACACACAAATCAATAACACTGCTATACACCAACAGCAATCAAGCTGAGAATCACATCAAGAACTCAATTTCATTTACAATAGCAGCCAAAAAGCTAAAATAGCTAGAAATATATTTAACCAAGAATGTGAATGATTTCTACAAGGAGAGCTACAAAACTCTGAGAAAAGAAATTGTAGAGGAAACAAACAAATGGAGAAACATTCCATCCTCATGGATTGGAAGAATAAACATTGTTAAAATGATCGCATTACCCAAAGTAATCTACAGATTCAATGCAATCCCTATCAAACTACCAATGCCATTTTTTTGCAGAAATAAAAGAATTAAAATTCATATGAAACCACAAAAGAGCAAGAATAGTCAAAGCAACCTTAAGCAAAGAGCAAAGCCTGAGGCAACACATGACCTGACTTCAAATTATACTACAAGGTGTAGTAATCAAAACAGCATGGTATTGGTACAAGAGCAGACTCATGGATCATTGAAACAGAATAGAGAATCCAGAAATAAACCGAAAACCTGCAACCAACTGATCTTTAACAAAGCAGACAGAAACACATACTGAGAAACAGACACCTTATTTAACAAATGGTGGTGGGGAAATTGGATAGCTGTATGCAGAAAAAAGAAACTTGATCCTTGTATCTTCCCATATACAAAAATTAACTGAAGATGGACCAAAGACTTAAATGTCTTAAATGTTGGACTGAAACCATAAAAATCCTAGAAGAAAACCTAGGAAAAACTCTCCTGGACATTGGTGTAGGCAAAGAATTTATGAGTAAAACTCTGAAAGAAAATGCAACAGAAACAAAAATAAGCGAGATTTAATTAAACTAAAAATCTTCTGCACAGCAAAAGACATAATCAACAGAGCAAATAGGCAACCTATAGAATGAGAGAAGATATTTGCAAACTATACACCTGATAAGGACTAATGCCCAGAATCTACATACCAGCAAGAAAAAAGCAAATGCCCCCATGAAAAAGTTGGTAAATGTCATGAGCAGTCATTTCTCTCAAAAGAGGGTAAACCAGAGCCCAAAAAACATATGAAAAAATTCTCAACATCACTAATTGTTGGGGAAATGCAAACTAAAACCATGATGAGATACCACCTTATATCAGTTAGATTGACCATTATTAAAAAATCAAAAACAATAGATGCTGTCACCAATGTGGTGCAAAGGAAACACTTTTTCAACTGATCCTGGGAGTTTAAATTAGTATAACCTTTATGTATGTTGGCGTTTGATATTTCTTAAAGTACTAAAAGTAGATCTACCATTTTATCTAGCTATCCCATTGCTAGTTATCTACCCAAAGGAACAGAGGTCATTATATAAAAAAGACACCTGCAGTCACATGTTCATTGCAGCACAATTCACAATTACATCGATGTGGAATCAACCTAAATGAATAAGTGAATAATGAAAATGTGGTATGTATATACTATGGAATACTATTTAGCCATTAAAAAGAGTGAAATAATGTCTTTTCAGCAACTTGGATGGAATCAATAATACAAATATTAAGAACTATAGTTCTTATTTTATTATTATTATTATTATTTTATTATAGCTAGAATAGTTACAGGTAAAAATGGCTTGTAGATTTTGTGATGTAAAGTTGGAGAAACTCATGACTTATGGTTTTTGTCTTTCTTGTTAATCAGTTGGTGAGATACTTTGTGGAGAATGAGATTTGAGGTGAGTAAAGATAATGAAAGACAGTTGTGAAAGAGGCTGGGCAATTTGACTAGAAAACCCTACTGGAGTTGTCATGAAGATTTGAATTTTTTTGTTTAATTTCATTATCTTAATTATTACCAAAATAACAATATACTAGTTTTCTAGTTTTTTTTTCTTTTTCAGCAACATGCGGCATCTCAGAGTAGGCCAAGAAAGGAAGACAATTTAACTGATACCAATAAGTGACTCAAAAAAGACAGAAATGTGATTTGAGGGCTTGTCTTAATGAAAGGGACAAGAAAATAGTTGTGCTAAATTTGAACTCTGTGGTTATGTTTCTTAACAATGAAGGCCATCAATTCCTTCCTTCCCTCTATGCACATGCCACTCTCATAGAGAAGTGGAGTGGGTGATTTCAGCCTCTTGAATCAGAGCTGGACTGTGACTGCTTTGGCCAATAGGTAAGGGAAAATGATTCTGTCTCAGTTATGGGCTTAGCTCTGAGCTGCTGTGGAAGATATCCAGGTAACTCTGCAGTACATAGAAGCCCTGTGAAGGAGTACCATAGTCAGTCAAGTAAGTAAAGAGTCCATCTCAGACATTGCAGCTCCAGCAGACACCATGTGAAAAAAATCCAAGGAATTCATCTAATAGCCACAACTGAGGTGTGATACTATAATAGAATAAGAAATGTGGATTTGATCTTTGTTCCCAGTTTCTAGAATAAGGGCTTCTAAAACTCTTGGAATTTTCTATGTGATAGGGGTGAGAGGAGTGTATTATTGTGTTATTCCTAAATGCACCTTTCAATTAGAACTGAGTTTATGCTAATGAAGTGACTCTTGGTGGGCTCCTATATAGATTTAAGATGGGAGCTGGTTACTACAGAAAATAACTGTATGACTATAGGTTTGGAACTTTTAGTCCCATTCCTCTGAACCTCCAGTGGGAGGAGTGGCTGGATATTGAGCTCAATTACCAACGATCAATGTTTTAATCAATCATACCTATGTAATAAAGCCTCCATAAAACCCCTAAATGATGGAGTTGAGAGAGTTTCCAGGCTGGTAAACACATTGATATGCTGGGAGGGTGGCATGCCCTCCCTACCACACCTTGTCCTATGCAACTCTTTCATTTAGCTCTTTTGGAGTTGTATCCTTTACAATAACCCAGAAATAATTTGTAAATGGTTTTTCTTAGTTTTGTGAGCCATCATAGCAAATTTTCAAACCTTAGAATGGGATTATGGGAATCCCTTGACCGTATAGATTGTTGGTCAGAAGTACAATTGGTTCAGACTTGTGATTGGCATCTGTAGTGGGGCAGTCTTATGGAACTGAGTTCATAATCTGTGGGTTTGTATTAACTCTAGGTAGTTAGTTGAATTGAACTGAATTGTAGGACACTCAGTTGCTCTCCAGAAAGTTGGAGACTGGTTGATGTGGGCAGTGGGAACCTCCTCCTCCCACATCTGGTGTCAGAAGTGGTGATATAGAAACATTATCAGATAAGGTTTCAGACTCATGCCCCCAGTTGAATAGGTTCAGTCATTTTGAGCTTTTCTAGCCACCTAGCTCAGGCCCCAGAAAGGGGTAGAGCTGAACCAAGTCTTCCCTGAAGTCCTGATGCTGGAATCATAGATGTACTACAATGGTTGATGTTTAATGCCACTAATTTTGGAATAGTTTGTTACACAGCAATAAATAACTGGAAAGATTCTAAGCTGGAAAATGGATGAAGTGGAAGCAGGGAAGGGCTGATGGATAAGGAGAAAAGTAAATGGTGCCAATAAAATGAAAGTTTGAATAAGATTTTTAAAAAATCAGATATAGAGGAGTAGTAGTAGTAGTCTGTTTTTTACGTTTTTTCTATTTTCTCTCTGTTATGTTCTGTTTGTTTCTCTTATTTATTTTTCACATTGCTTGCCTTTCTTTCTTCCTTTCTTTTTTTTTTTTATGTCAGAGTCTCACTCTGTTGCCAGGCTGGAGTGCAGTGGCATGCTCATGGTCACCCCCACATCAACCTGTTGAGCTCAGAAGATCCTTCCACTTCAGCCTTCCAAGCAGCTGGAACTACAGGTGCGCCCCACCATGCCTGGCTAGTTTTTTGAGGTCTTACCAAGTTGCCCAAGCTGGGCTCAAACCCCTGGACTCAGGCAATCTTCTTGTCTCGGCCTCCCAAAGTGCTGGGATTACAGGTTTGCCTTTCTTTAATACCTGATGATTCTTAGTTCTTCATTCATATTTAAGAGTAAGGGTTTAGGTGGATTGATGTAGTAAACTGGTATGGGTTTCTTCTCTAAGTGTGCAGATCTGAGGCACAGAGTTGAGTGTAGGCTCTGTATAGTGCTAACAGAAATAAAGGTGAAAAAAAATCACAAGATAGGAGAAGCAGGACCAATCACATAATTTGTCGGACCCAATGAAAAATGAAAACATGGAGCCCATTCTTCAAAAATTAAGAATATCAGGATACCAATAGCAAAGCATTAAACCAAGTACAGAATACTTCCAAGTGTGGGACCCTGTGCAACTGACTTACGCAGGTCTTATGTCCATGAAGCCAGTTCTCTTAGAGGGAGTTGATCCACCAAGTTAGAAAGATAGGTGATTATGATCTGGCTCAGAGAGTAGAACATCTGAATAAAATGTGATTTGGAAGGTGAAGCCCTTTCAGATTCTAAGGTGTGAGGGAAATAATGGGTTCGGGTTGAGAGAAAGACAAGGTTCACAGAAAAGCAAAGACCAAGAGACTGAGTGTTCAGGGTGATGACCAGGAAGTCGATGTAAAATCTAAAGGGTCCTGTTAGGATGCTGGCTGAACTTAAAGTGGAATGGAAGCCTATGAGTCAGGAGCTAGAGGCTTCAATGAATCAAGTTGGTCAGGAGGCATGTCCAGGAGAATAGTGGATGACAGCAACAAGGAAATATTGAAAGTTTTAGTAGGAGGATGCAGAGTTGCATACCTAGAAGTAGCCCCAGGGAGTGAGGAGAATATCAAAGATCAGCTTCCTCATCTATTCCCAAGGTACTTAAGTTTTATAAAAATTAGCAGTTCAATGAAAAAATGAAGAAGGATATGATTGAATATGATGATCTTTAAAATGTAAAGTCGAGTCCAGCAACATCGGCATCATTTGGGAGCTTGTAAGCCCTAGTCCTGCTGAATCAGAACATGTATTTTAACAAGATCTCCAGGCAATGTGTATGCCCATTAAAGTTTAAGAAGCTTTGCTCTAGAGAATATGATAAAAATGTTTGAGACAGTCAGGAGGATTGGGACATTGGACAAGGGAGAATACAAAGTTTTTTTGATGAAAAAATGGAGGGGCAATTATTTGATATATACATTGGAAGGAAAAATTGTCTTAGGTAAAAAGTATTTTTACTTTTTCTCAACTGATATATAAGAAAGCTTTCATGTAGTAAGTACATTAACACTGTTTCTATGTTCTGAGAGATAAAAATATATCTTATTCCTTCTAAAACATAAATAAATATATATTATCATATAATTCTAAATAAAAATGTATAAATTCCATTTATATGTGCCATTTTATGAAGTTGTGAGAAAAAAGGAATGTTTATAGGGATTGTGTTGAAATGTTTATAAGAATTGCATTTAGCTGGGCTCGGTGGCTCAGCCTGTAATCCCGCGCCTTTGGGAGGCTGAGGTGAGTGGATTGCCTGAGCCCGTGGGTTCGAGACCCGCCTGGGCAGCGAGACCTCATCTCTACAATAAATCAAAAAATCAGCCGGGCATGGTAGTGCATGCCTGTAATTCCGGCTACTTGGAAGGCTGAGGCGGAAGGATCGCCGGAGCCCAGCAGGTTGAGGTTGCGGTGGCCGGAAGCGGCCACTGCACTCCAGTCTGGGCGACAGAGTGAGACTCCAACTCAAAAAAAAAAAAAAAAAAAAAGAATTACATTTATAGCAGAATAATTTGAAAAGAATTGACATCCAAATATTTGGTATATTTTTCTTTATATTCATAACATTTAGATCTTTTAGTTACATCTTAGATTTTCTTTCATGTTGTTCCTAAGTTTCTAGTTTTTGTTTCATTTTGTAAGTGCTTATGTTTATATATTTTATATTTTGGTTGATAATTTGAATGGGATGTTTTCCCCGATATAGTCTTTAACTGATTATTGTTGCTATATAGAAAAATTATTTTTATATATTTGTTGAAAATTGGTCATTATAGTCGACATTCATATTTCTTAACAAACTTTAAAATGTATAATCTTGGGGCATCAGTTACAGTTTTTTGTTGCACTAGTAAAACCTTAACTTGGTTAACAGAAAAGATGTTAGCTGAAAACAAATTAGAGCTCTAAAGAAAATTAATTAGAAGATTAAGAAATTAGTTTTGAAAATAAACAGGACCTGAACTGGAAAACAGAAATTACAAAAATTCTTTTCTAGCAGAAACAATATGATAAGACTGTCTCTGCTGAAATGGATGGATTCTAACAATGTTTGGTCCCTTTGACTTTCTACTCAAGATTTAGATTTCATTAAGTCTTAACTTGGATCACATCCCAATGCCCGGCCTTGGAGGAGGACAGGGGAGGGCAGAGCTGCTGATCACGGGCTGTGTCTGGAAGGAAAAATGTAAATATTTAAATGATAATTGGGAGCCTTTCAAGAAGTGGAAGAGCTTGGCAGTAAAAACTGCGAATGTCCACTGCACTTAGATTTTCCAAGTTGATAATCATATTGCCTGTAATTGATTGTAATTCTTTTTAAATTATATGAGTTTATTTGGTTTAATTTATTGAGTAGATTTTAGATTTTTAAAAATTATTAAAAAGTAGCCTAATTGTTCACTGCATTGACTTATACAAGAATATTGGAGCAGAAGTGATATGATAGACTTCAAATATTATCTGTATTAATTAATTAACTAATTAATTGGCTCCACCTACACCATTTAAAAAGAAGGATTTCCGGACTCACCATTATAGTGAAGGCAAACCTAACTAAAGTGAATTGTCATTGATTCTGCTGGACATATTTTCTCTACTTACTGGCCCAGAACATAGGTCCCAAAGAAGAAGCAGAATGGTGTAATATAATGACTCTCAGCTCTACCAGAGTTAATGTCCACCTTCATTAGCTTTTTTTTGTTGTTGTTTTAAAAAGTCTTATTATCCTGGAGTAAGATTCTTGATAATGCAACCTAACTGAATCATAATGTTTTAAAAAAACCAATTACAATATAGTGGAAAATATATAAAAAAAAACGAATTTATAATAAAATTATGCTTCAGTAATAAATAGTAAGCACTATAGTAGAGGAAATAAGGAAACGCTCAGATGTTTGTACTGCCAATGTTGACTAAGTTTAGATTTAAGAGAAATAACACATATTCAATCAAATATAAGAGAAGCCCAATCTATTTAATTACATTAAATGCAGGATTTTATTTATTTATTTATTTGTTTGTTTGTTTATTCTTTGAGTTTGGGTCTCACTCTCTTGCCTAGGCTGGCGTGTAGTGGCACAACACAGCTCACTCCACCTCTTGGACTCAGGTGATTCTTCTGCAGTAGCCTCCCTGGTAGCTGGGATTACAGGCATGTGTCACCATGTCTGTCTAAATTTTTGATTTTTTTGTAGAGACAAGTTCTCCCTATGTTGTTTAGGTTGAAGGTTCACATTATTTAAAGGTCAATGAAACAACTGAGGCAAACCTTCAAGGCAGTGAGCCTATGAGATATCCTGGGGTCAGCTGTGTGAGCTAACACTGTCTCCTCCCAACCGTGGTTAGAACTTCCTGGTGGCAGTTGCTCTGCTTTGGCTTAATATTGATGGGAAGAATTTCAGGTACTATACTTTGAATTCTCCTTTGAACTGGATTGTAACGTCTTACTGGTTCCCTAATTAATTATGAATTAAATAAAACCTTTGACAGGCATTCATTTTTTCTTTGTATGAGAGTCGTAACTTTATATCTTTAAAAATATGCACTTAACGCTATTGTCTCTTAAAGAATAAACATGTATTATAGTTAGATCTCATGGGTGGAAAGAGGCTGAGGATCAGGGCTGGAGAGGGTGGTATTTGTAGGAACTCATGGTGTAAGGATAGACAGCAGTGGTGCATCCTGCAAACACTCAAAAGCAAGTCAAGATCTGTACACCTGGGCAGAAGCCAGCACCCAGTCCTCAGAAACAAATTGGGGCAAGCCTGGAATCTTTGGGAGCATCCTCTTTCCAACCAGAGCCTCCTTGTCCTAACACTATGATATCCATGAGCTTCCCTGGTACCCAGAGACCTCGAACGAAAATCCTCAAGATAATATAAAGAAGAAAATGGAGGGAGGAGCAGTTTCCCAGGGGAAACTGAGTTAACCTTAAATAAACTAAGTTTTAAAACCATTTTCGAAGTTACCCTGCATGAGTGAAACTGATTTTTCTTCCACCACTGAATGGAAATAGGATTTCATAAGAAAGTTGAATTCAGTTAAAGAAATAAAGTTACATTTTTGCACATTTAAGATCTAACTATAATTTTGTCTTTCTGTATGACTGTGTAATATTCCATTGTGTATATGTACTACATTTTCTGTATCTAGTCCACTTTCAATGGGCAGAGGGTTTGGTTCGATGTTTTTGCTATTGTGAATAGTGCGGCAATACACATGCATGTGCACGTGTCTATTTGATAGAACAATGTATGTTCCTCCAGGTATATTCCAGGAGAGGGATTGCTGAATCATATGGTAGTTTAATTTTTAGTTCTTTTAGGAATTGGCACACACACTGCTTTCCACAGACTTTGAGGTAGCCTGCACTCCCACCAACAGTGTAGAAGCATTCCCTTTTCTCCGCACCTGTACCAACACTGGATGGAGTTGGAGATCATCATACTTAGTGATCTATCACAGAAACAAAGAACTGGAATGGAAATAAGATTTCATAAGAAGGTTGAATTCAGTTAAAGAAGTAAAGTTACATTTTTTGCACCATTAAGATGTAACTATAATTTTGTCCTTCTGTATGGCTGTGCAATATTATTGATATTATATTTATTTATTTATTCCCCCTCACTCATAAGTTCTCATATGTTCTCACTCATAAGTGGGACCTGAACATTTGTCACATTAGCACAAGGGAGAGATTGATAGTCGCTGGACACTGCCGGTGTCTGGGAGACATAACACAAAGAGTACCTGATCCTAAACCAGGGAAAGTGAAGACCAGTTGAAGACCCAAACTTCACCTGTATGCAGCTTATTGGTGTAGCTAATCCTGACTTGTGCCCCATACTCTATAATAATAATAATAAACTTTAAGAAGGTAACTATAAATTTCATTCACATCATGCAAAACTGGATCTTGTCACATATATTGCATTGTAATCTGCTTTTGTTCCTGTTTTTTCCCCACATGTTTTAGACAACTTTGTATACATACACACATATGTATATACATATATATATATATATATACACACACATCTCAACTTTTAAAGTGCTGCATGATATTTCATTGTGAGCGTGTACTGCAAATAAAATAATACTTCCTTAATGGACATTTAAGTTTTTATAATTTTTTATTCTTACAAAAAATGTTGGGATAAGAATCTTGTATCTTTGTGTGCTTGTCTAACTACTTCCCCAAGATAAATTCTGGAAGTGAAATTGATGATCCAAGTATGTGCATACAATTTTTGTTACTACTTATTGAATGTCTTTCAAGAGTTTTAGTTATTGGAGAGAACATTTTCCCATACAATCATCTATTCTGGTCATGAGCAATCTTGATTTTTGGACAAATTGGTATGTTTATTTCTTATTTGTATTTTAATTTTTATTTCTTTGTTTATGGGTGAGATTTTTTTCATAAGTTTATTCTTTTTCTTTGCTATCCTTTTTTTAAATGAGTTTGTTTTGTTAATTTGAAAGCCGTTTATTTGTTAACATACTCACTCTTTGTCTTTCTTATATATTATGAATGTTTCTCTAGCTTTAAATATGTCTTTGGTTACAGAAAAGTTTTTCATTTTTCCCTTAATCAATACCATGTTATTTTCATTTACGGTTTGTGAATTTTGTGACAAGATGAAAAATGCTTTTTTCTCTGATTTTATAATATTATTTGGCTATCTTTTGCTTATTTTATGCTTCTATTATTTTTAGTGACTAAGTATTCAGTCTCACTGCTGTTTATTTAAGTGTATGGTAAGAAGCGGTGATGTACCTTTATTTTTTTTCTAAAAAAGGGGTCAATTTTTAAAACACAGTTATGGAATTTTTAATATTTGTACATGTGTGTTATAGATGTATGTGCAGAAAGAGAAAGAACAAAAAAGAGAAAGAGTAGCTTCTTGATCTCAGCTCTTTGTTTAATAATTTACATATTATACTTAATATTCATTCTAATATTATTTTAATTATTATTATGCTTGATATTTTTTCTTTTTCTTTTTTTAATAAAATGACTGTGGCATACAAAAAGTTAGTAAATTTGTCCAAGGCACTACAGTTGACAGAGTTGAGATAGAAAATGAAGCATTCTGGCTCTAAAACCAATACCCACTATGCTATATTGTCTTTATACATTAAAGAGTTATGAAACTCTAAAGCAAGGATCAGTAGTAAGAAGGAAGGAAATGCTCTGGATACATTTCACAAATTGCTTTTTTTTTTCTTTCTCTTTTTCGTGCTGTCAGATGAGCACAATCACAGGTTATTTTTTATAGTGATGAACTTGAGAGAAAAATGGGAAGTATGAGAGTAAGGTGTTCATATTTTTGTTAACGTTCTCAGGGTTTTTTTTTTCCAGTAGGTAAGACAAAGTCATTAAAAAGCACCATAGGTGGAATTTAACACAATACAGTGCCTTTGGTAGGGAATTCCTGGATGCCTTTGGAATTTCAGCCTTTTCAGTATGAAAAGACTGTATCTTCTGCATTTCTAGACAATTTAAGCACAAGTGTCCACCTTCTGCCTTTTTCCTTTCTTTGCTGCTGTGGCAGTATGTTAAATATTTTAAGATATGACATGGAAACTTACCCATACTATTCCTCTGTGTCAATATTTTGTAGGTATTCTTACAGATTTGCCCTATTTACGATTTGGAATTAATGTGTCAAATACCAAAACAACCTGAAAAGTTTGTGAGTTTTTGCTGGATATATGGATCTTTTCTTTTTTTTAAATAAAGTTTAGGGTTGGCATATTTAACTTCATGTGTCATAATTTATGCTCTTCTACTTTGTGTGAAATTAAGATAGTTTTTCTATAATCTCCCATCATGATTGTGATTTGGCCAAATTAAATGCTTTTGACTTACACTGACATTGTTCAACATTTTCTTATTCAATGGATTTTTTTTGTTGTTTGGTTGATTTCAGACTTCTCAAAAAAATTAGTATTTTCAAGACTGCTATTATCTTCTTAATTAATTTTCCAACTCTGCATTATTTTGTTTTGGTTGTATATCTCATGAACAACAAAAATCTTGCTTTTGCTCTACTATTCATTGTGGGAGGCTTTGTATCATAGAGTCTTTTAGTTCATTCTCTCTATTTCTCCTCATTATGCTCCTCATTATGTTTTTAACTTTTGTTCTAACTTGTCTTCTTAAAATTAATATTCAAGTTACTTTGAAGTTATATATTTAAAACTTATTTTCCAAAAACATTTTAACCTCTGTCAATAATAAGAATATATGTGCTTAGTTTTCTTTTTCAGGTTCAGAAATCCACAAAAGCTTTACTAACTTCCTACTAATTTCTCCAAAATTCCTCATATATTTAAAAAATCTGCACAATTATTTTCAGATTTTTTCATAAAAAAGTTTCTCTTTGAAGAATATTTGCTAACATCTGCCAACAAGTCCTTAGATAACTCTACTTTGCTGCTTATGTTGCTTGTCAGGTCTTTTTTTTGTTGTTGTTAAATCACATCTTCCTCTATCTCTTTACGCTGAATCATTTTTTCTTTTGGCTTTCGTGAATGACTTTTTTTCTCTCAAGAATGAATACTTTGTGACTCTTTGTATGTATGAAAACATATTTTATTTTTCCTTTTATATGATTGTATTTTGGCTGAGTTTGTAGTTAGTTCTTGCATAATAATATTTTTCTTAAGAAATTTTAAAACATTGCTCCATTGTTTCTAACATTAAGTGTTTCAGGAGTGATAAATGAAGCTAGTCTGGTGCATTATCATAGTGTAGGATTTAATCTTTATTTTAGAATTCAGAAACCAAGAGAGTCTATCTTGCTATCTATCTTTTAAATGTCTCTTGTGTGCTTGAAAGGAAGAACTAATATTCTCCAGTGGTTGAGTGCAAAACTGTGTATGTTTTCATTAGATCTATCAGACTGGTTATGTTTTAAAGTATTTGTTATTTTGCTGTTTTCAGCTTTTTCTACCTACAATAGAGAAAGGAACTTGAGATTTTCCACTTTGATGGTACTTTTGCCATTTTTTTCCTTGCAGGAGGCATTTATGAATTTCTGCCTTATGTGTATTGAGGCTATTTTATTAGGAGCATTTATGCTTAAAGTTAACTTCCTAGTGAATTATATTGTATATCACTATATAGTGGTGTTTGCTATCTCTAATAATGCTTTTTAACTTAAAATGTTCTAAAATTTGACATTAATATAATTGAGTGCTCTTTACCATTTCTCCTGAGGACTTGGTGAGTCTTTTTTGATGTAAACTTCAATCAGCTCAGAGAAATTTTCTTCTATTTTTTTTCTTTCAAGTATTCTGTAGTTTCCTTCTGGAAGAACTAATTATGTAAATTATGTAAATATTCATCTATTGTTCATATTATTATTTGTATCAATGTATCTTTTTGCTCCACGTTCTGTAATAATTCCCATAAGGATGAAAGCTCCATGGCATACATTTATTTGCTTCTTCTTGTGTATCCAGTGCTTGAATATGAACCAGAACAGAGAGCAGAGGAGGTACTTAAATAATATTTATTAAATAAGTGAGTGAGTTACTGGAGTACTGTTCTAATTTGTTTTTCAGCAGTCTAGTGTTCATTCTGCTGTTTCTGATCTTTTTAATTTTTAAAAGAAATTTTATAAATAATTTTTCCCTTAAGAACTCATTTTTCTTTTAAGAACTATGCTATTTAGTTGTCCATTTTCCTTTAGCAATCTACATAGTTTTATGCATTCCTATAGCCTGTTAAATTATACTGAAAATTTGCATTGTGATCTTAAAAGGTGTTTTCCTATTTCAAATTATCTCTGGTTCTCTGAGAGTAGGGGCCACTTCCAATGTCTTCTTGCCAGCTTCTCAGGTTAAATTTACAGAGCCTCTGATTGCTAAGGTTCCCTTGCCCTGGTCAATTTCCTGGGCAGAGACCTTGCAAGGTGACTCAAACTGGCTTCACTGAATGTCACTCTTATGTTGAGGAGGTCTGAAGCTCTTATTTAACCCATTAAGAAAAATCTCAGCCTAAATTCTGCATGGATAGACGGCTCTCACATTAGCCCTATCTCTTTATTTTGCTGTCACAGGCAGTTACAGACAAGAGCAAGTGTCTGTTCCCTGGGCCCTCTAAATTCCCAGAGATGCATATCAATGCGGCATGTGATTTCTTCCATTCCTTGAAAACCATATTCAATTAAACTTGAGGGAAACAGAAAATCCTGCCAGAGGAAACTTTAGGGAAACAATTGTTTCCCTAAAGCTCACATTGTTTATGTATCCCTCAAGTTTCTAGTTTTATATTGAGATTTTCTGATATATTTCTTCTATTGTTTACTTTACCGCCTTCTTTTTTTTGCTCTTTTTTGGGGGGGTGGAGGGGCTGGAGGGCAGGTTCTCAATCTGTTGCCTGACTGAAGTGCAATGGTGTGATCCCGGCTCACTGCAGCCTTGACCTCCCAAGTAGCTGGGACTACAGGCACATGCCACCACTTCTGGCTAATTTTTGTATTTTTTGTAGAGACGAGAACTCACTATGTTGCCCAGGCTGGTCTCAAATTTGTGGGCTCAAGTGATTTTCCCACAGCAGCTTCCCAAAGTACTAGGATTTATGTTTTAAATTTGATCATTATGATAGTGGTTTGATATTTTAAAGATATTCTTGGATAGTCTTGGAATATTTTCCCTTTGGGCTACAAAGGATTCATCCATGAAAGGTTTTTCAGTAAGTCATCCATCATGAGAGAGATTCAGTCTGACTTGCTTTGATTAGGTCAAGTCTTCAGCCTGATTTTGGCAGGGGAGTTAGATTTATATCCCCTCACCTGCCCTTCTCCCCATCCCCAGCTCCCAATACACACACAGAGACTTCATGGCTCCCATGGGACTTGCAGTTTAGCAGGCTTTGGAGGCATTTGATACTGGCAGTTGCCCCCAGAAGCTTGAGAGACAACAGCATGTAATATAACAGGGATTAAGTGGTATGATTAGAATGTGTCACAGAAATGTATAAGGGAGGTCAGGTTCAGAGATAGAGAAATATTGCTATTCATGCGAGTGTCTCCTGGACCTCTCAGTTGAAATGGTTATGGACTCAGTTTCCTTCAATGACTGACTTCTGTGCAGAAACATCTCATTACCTTTGACCAACATGGAAAGTGATCAGGACCCATATACTTAATTTAATATATTCTTAGGAAGAATTTATACTGTCAAGGCTATCATCCAAGGGTCTAGTGAATGAAACTTGGAGGCTCAGAAGCAATCTAATAAAATTCATGCGGTATCACCTTCTAATCAGGAATTATTAAACCATCTTGAACTTCACTGCTACTATAAAATCCTCTAAGTCTACCTACTGGTGAAGAAGAATAGAATTAAGGAGGGAAAAAAAGTCAACATGAAAAGCTTTCTGGGCACAGGGTTTCTTTTCTTAATGAAGTTCAGGACTTAATGCTGGGATAAAGTGTGCAGACTCACCTCCACTCCTTAAGAAAGAACCCCAGAAAGAGAGGTGCCAAGGGGATTCTCCAAGGTGGCCAAGCTCTGATTCAGAACCGCACTTCTAATTACTCACCAAGAGGTTCTATCCACTAAGGCATTCATTCCACCTACTGGTTTCACATCTTGAGGTGAGGAGAAAACTCATTCCTTTGTTTAGGTTGGAGGGAAGAGAGACATCTACTGCAGTGTGCAACCAGGAGGACTCTTACCAGAGGTACAATTTCGGTGCCAACGATTTGATACAGAGCTTAAATGACAGTTGAGTATGGAATCAACTGTGTTTACTTCCCAAGAATTTGTCTGTCCCTCAGCTTCAAGTTTAGTAACAAGGGGTGATCATCTACTTGGAAGATGTCCAGAAATACAATCACAAAGGCAATTACAGATATCCCTAGTAGAAGAAAGGGAATGGGGAAGTTAGACTATAAATAAAGAGTTTCTGGGTTCTTCACTTAATGCATATATTGTGTGTGTGTGTGTGTGTGTGTGTGTGTGTGTGTGTGTGTGTGTGTGTGTAGGGCTGCAATTTTCACTAGATGGGTAGAGACACATAATAAAAATTATTAATCTATGTAAATCATTTTAGTATCCCACCTCCCCCAAAAGGAAACTGTCTTCCCACTTTAGCTATTTCCTGTCCAACATCCTCTGAGAGACATTTCTTTATGTTCCACCAGTTCCCAGAAACAGAGAAAAGGCACAGAAAGACTTTATGGGAATGGGAACATGGTGGTGGGGAGAGAGAGATGAAGCTAATCTCCACAGTATCTTAGAGGGAAGACAAGGAAGGGTTTTGAACTGGGTACTATTTACTGTTTTTGTCATTGTTGTTTTTGAGAGTTGATGTTTAACAGGGAAATTTGGTAGGGGGCTGTTTTTGACTATGTTTCCTTGTGACATCATCCAAGAACCAGTTCCACTTGTGTCCATGATTCATAATAGTCACAGCATTTGCTTTTGTTGCCGTATATTCCTTGCTGCTTATTCCTAACCTGAGTTCAGAATTCTGATTCTTCTCTCAAGTGACTCTCCAACACTCATGACATAAACACCTGACTCTGATCTTTCTGCCTCTATGGCAGAAAGGACTTGAACCTTAACTCCCATTTTATCAACTTAGCCCATCTCCAAACTCCTTTTAACAAATCCAGTCCCTCGTGCTTTATTTTCATATTCTCCTTTCACTGTACTATTCAAATAGTTCTGTCAGCCCGGCAGAGCAAGGGACATGTTCTTATCCTATCATTGTGTGAAGTTGTATATTTCCTTTCATTAGTTCCAGCACAGGATCTTTTCTGAATAGCACTCCTGCCATTTGGTTATTTCTATAGGAATTTCTAACTAATTTCTTTGCTATTATTACAAACTGGCCATTCCATAAACAGATTATTTCTAATTCCAAGCCTTTCCTCCTATTAACACACAGATTGTATTTATTGCATAACATCATGTATATTTGCAATCTTGTATTTGAGAAATTGATCTTGACAGGGAATGATATCTTTGCTTACTTCCTTTCCCCATCCCACTTATCCTACACTCTGCTTTACAAGAAAGGCAGTGCTGGGGATATTTGTACCAATATAGATATTCCTACTAATCACATTTAATCATAGGTATTTAGAAAAAATCCATTTTTTTTTCCTGGAAAACAGAACATCAGAAGTAGAGCCAAAGCCAACTGGAGAAGATGGGTTAATTTGAATAACTAAAGCTGACAGTTTTAACATCAAACATATGAAGGGTTATTATAAATAAGATTGGGACCAGCTGCTTTCACTCATGCTTGCTCAAAGTCAGAACAAGTTGTAGATAGCATGGGGTTACCAAATAGGGTGAAAACCTAGGATTAGAAGAGGAGGTCTAAAAATTCATCCTCTGAGAATGAAATAAAACTGAATCTTCTATGCATATAAGCACTCAATAAAAAAGTGAAGTGTGTTTGCTGATGAAATATTTCAAACTCTTCAATAAAAGACTAAGTGATGCCACATATTCAATCAAGAAAACCAGTCAGGAGTATGTAATTGACATATAATTTAGTAAACAGTAATCTACTCAATTGTCATGTATCAGAAGGACTAGTCTGTGTGGAGTCTAACAATCTAGAGCCAAAGAATGATTCATTTGTCTCCAACCCAGATTTGAGAGAATTATGATGGGCTGAAATGTGAAGCATACCCCTTGGTAGGGGTATCCCCATGGGAATACTTTGGTAAGGTTTTCTCTTTGCATTGTTCTCATACAATGCTCACTGAGAAACCTTTGTTTTTTTAATTTTCAGATGTTTTTGGGGGATATTATTTTATATGAGACATTTATTGTTTTCATTATAAAGTTACATTTTTTACATTTTATTATATTGAAAAATAAAAACATTAAAAACTCTTAATTTCACTTAGCCAACAACCACCTTTGTCATGTATTTATTTTCTACAAGTCTGCTTTCTAGGAATATGTTATATAATAACAGGATACAAGTAATTTTGCTTTCTGTTTTTTCACTTAACATAATTTCATAAGCATGTACCATACAGCTAAATCATGGTCATAATTATCATTTATAACGTCTCCATGCAAGTACCTAAAAGCTTGACCTAATCCTAGAAGGATGAGAGAACTTGGGGTTTAGAATGGCATTCCAATAGAAAGAACAGAGGGTATGAAGGTAAGGATAAATGAAACAACTGAATATGTTTGGGAAAATAGAAGTAATTGAGTTGCAAGGGATGTGGGAAAGAGACTGAAGATGAGAGTCTAGAAGTGGAATGAAGCCAGACCATAACAGGTGTACAAAACAAAGGAGCTTAAATAACTCTAAACTATGGGAAAGTCATTTAAAGATCTGGGACTTGCCTTTGATAAAGGTCATTGTGGGAGTACTATGTAAGAAAGACTGATAATGTCAAACAAGGAGTCAGGAAGATCGGTAGAGAGTAGAGAGGCTATTGAAGGAGTGTCACACAACCTTGAATTAAGTGGGGATGATGAGAAGTGAAGGGACAAAAACAAGTCAGAGTTCTCAAGACTTGATCTAGTTGTTGAGGCTATGAAAAGAATCCTTACTTTTCAAACTTGCTACTCAAAGTGTCATTAAATAGACTAGTAGCAATAAATCCAACTGAGGAGTTAATTTTCTATTTTTTTAAATTTTAGACACAATATCATTCACAATAGACGTGCATGCACGTACACACACACACACACACACACACACACACACACACACAGAGAGAGAGAGAGAGAGAGAGAGAGAAAGACCTTAGCATCTACCTAACCAGAGAAGTGGAAGACCTTTACAATGAGAACTACAAAACACTACTCAAGGAAATCAAGGAGTTAATTTTCTGATTTGGACAATGTGGGGAGGCATGAGGTCAAATGTTTAGTTCACTTTTAAGCTTGTAGAGTTTAAGTCTCCATGGTTTGTTCAGGTGGAGTCATCTAATCTATAGGGTTTCAGGATAAAGATTTGGGACTTGAATCTGTGGATTTGGATGAGCTTACCCAGAGGAAGGGATTTAAACCCAAAAAACTGAGACCTGAAGACAGATCTTGGATGCAAGAGGTGAAATAAAAAAAAAAAAAAAGAAGAAGAAGAAGAAAGAGGAGGGGGAGGGGGAAGGGAGGGGAGGGAGAGGAGAAGAAGACCAGAAAGGTAATGTCATGAAAGCACAAGGAGGAAAGGTGATCAGCAGCATCCAAAGCCATGAACAAGTTAAGTGAGATTTTAATAAAAGAGTCTTTTGGACTTGGTAACCAGCAAAGACTTGCTGACATAGATAAAGCTAATTTTAGCGAGAGGATGGGTTAAGTGGCTCAGTCAAGATCACATATATTTTAATGGATAATTTGGAACTCAGCAGGGATTCTGACTCCAAGTTAGTTTTTATCTGGTACACTCCAGCTACTGATCTATTTCTGAAGATAAATTAATTGGCTGACATTTTAGCCACCAAAGCCTGTGGGGGGGGGAAGTAAAGAAGGATAAATGAATGGTTTATTTAAAAATATCTGATAAGTTCATTAAGTCAGAGGTCTTGGGTATCTCAGAATAGCCCTTAGTTGAGCAGATACAGCTGACACGCAAAACTGAGGACTCCCTGTAACCCGGATCCCTGGTGCCTCCAGCAAGATGTTCCACGACATTGTCACTCTATAATTTTCTGGAAGCCACACAGACTTCAAAGGACTCTAAGGTCTTTTCTTTTTACTCCTCACTACTGGAGGGAATACATATCAGACCTTAGCTTTTTCACTTTCCATTTGCAAAAGTTCTTCCCCTTTCCATGTGGACAATAAATCCTATAACTAATAAGCTGTCAAATCATTGTAACCTAAAGATCCATGAAAAATCTCCCCTTCCTTCTAGTTTAAATACTGACACACACAAATAAACTATCTGTCCAACATTGTGGTTTCAAGCATTTTTCCAGGCAAAATAGGCAAGGGAAAAGAATGTAAAGAATCTTAACTGGTGTGCATTCTTGGGAGGCGAAGCAGGACTTGATGATTTCCAGTTTATGATTTCCAGGACTGTTCAGACTGAAAGACAGATTGGAGCTTTAATCCCCCGCTCCCATTGCTACCCCCACCCACATTTATCTCTTTTTTTTCTTTTTTTGTAGACTTTCAGTGTCTTGGATTACTGAAATGTATTACTGAGAATACTTTTGAAGTTGATTTTCTTTTTTTATTTATGCAATCTCTTATATAGAAATGATTTTGCATTTTTATTTTTCAAGAGAAATCTCATTTTCTCCTATTACTTACTGACTACTTCGATTAAAACATGTAGATTAAATTTGTTAGGTTAATGACTACAGATGTGTTTCATTCTTTATTACTTATGTATATCTTCCTTGTGCCACTGTTAGGTATTACAGCTATTTGCGCTAGATATGTAAGCATTCTTCTATTCTTATTTACTAAGGAGGTTTGTTTCAGTCGTCTTTTTTTTCCCCTAGAACTAGTTAGTGAATGTTATCAAATACTGTTTTGCATACTACTTTTCATTATAATTATTGACACAATATATCACATTATTAGGTTTATTCAAATTGAACCATCTTTACATTCCAGGAGTAGTTTTTACTTATTCATGAACTTTCTTTTTTGTAAGACAATCTGGTGGTGGTGTAGCAGAGTAGTTAAAAAAATGTGTTCTGAAGACAGACTGCCTGAATTTCAGTCCCAGTTCCACTATTTACTAATTGTGTAACTTGGGCAAGTTTCTTTACTTCTCTCTATGTAAGTTTCCTTGTCTATATAATGGGAATATTAGCTCCTCCCATATAAGGATGTTGCAAGGATATAATAGATTATGCAAGTGAAGAATTGTTATGATGCTTAGGGTGATGGGGAGAGTGTGACAGCTAATATGTATGCTTAGTGTAATGGGGAGTGAAAACCTTTTTGGGGTAATGAAGATCTTTTTGGGGTAATGGAGATGCTCCAAAATTGACTATGGTAATTAATGAACAATTCTGTGAATATACTAAAAGCCACTGAATTGTACGTTTTAAAGAATGACTGCATTGTATTACATGTTGGTGCCCAATAAGTGCTAGCTAATAATATTAACAATATTAATATTAATATTAACAATATTAGCATAATAATATTCCAATGTTGTGGATTGAGCCCCTGGGTTTAATAAAAGGATTGTCTTGCCCAGCTCAACCACTTGCTAGTTGTGTGATGTCAGGTATCTTAACCCTTTATGTGTCTTAATTCCCTCAGTGTAAAATGGAAATAAAATAGATCTACGTCTTGGATTGTTATAAAAAATACATATATTAATACATTTAAGGCATTAAGAACAGTATCTGTCAAACAGTGAGTACCCAGTAAATACTAACTTTCACTTAAAATATTTTAGCTAATATTTTATTTAGGATTTTTTAAATCCTCAATCTAAATTATATTGAATTTTATTCTCTTTTTGTTTTCTAAAAATAACCTCCTCTTGTAACAAAGAAGATACTCTGTTTTTATATAACTGTTTAGAAATTATAAGCAAGAAAAAAGACATAAAATGAGCCCACAATCCAATTGTTCTAAGACAGTGATTGCTACCATTTTGCCAAATAGCCTTTTTCCTTCTCATTCTCATTCTCACCAGAAATATATATATATATAATAAACAAATTAATTATGTATATTACATGTAATTATGTGTATTACATATAATATATCTGTTAATGTATACTGCATATAACAAAATTTACAGGAATAATTCACAAAATGAATTTATACTCTTTATCTTAAAGAGTACAAGGATCTATTTTAAAACTCAAGGATCTATTGTGACCATCTTTTCATATCATTAAATATCCTCTAATTCTTTTAACAGATGCATGACAGTCCACATGATGTACTGTAGTTAATTTAAGCAATTACATAGTGATAACTTTAGGATGTTTCCAATATATGATATTATATGCCACACTGTAATAGACAGTAAATTAACACTTAGAATACAAAAAATCAGTTTGCACACCTAGATATATCTATATTTCATCTTACTCTGCCTTTTGGTTCTTTATATGTAAGTTATCTGAGGCTTATTTTAGTTTGTAGGAATTGGTCACCTCACTATCTATTCTCCTTCCTTCTAATGTCCTTCCTTGAATTTCAGGCTGAAAATCTAAAACCAGCAGTTACCAAACATCTGTGCAATTAGTGTTTCTGATGTGATTGAGGTTTTGTTGATTGAATATAATTGTATGAGACTTGACTTTCCTAGTGACTTGTGGAAAGAAAATGAAATGACATCCATTTCACCGATGCAGGAACTAGCAAAGGCAGTATGGTTTCAGATCTGACAACTGTAGAAGCAACTTAGCAATTTGGCACCACTCTAGCCCAGACCTGCTATGTGGTTTTGGGAGTCATTCCTGGAACTATAGCAGATAGTCAACCCTCCACCCAATCCTTTTAATGATTCAGTAAGCCCTTCAGTATCATGTAATAATTCTCTTCTGCTTAAACTAGCTAATGAAGATATTGGGTTTGTGCAACTGAGTGAGACAGATGCATAATGATTCAAACTGAATTTTTCCCAAATATAATTTACTGATGAATCCATCCTCTTACTCACTAATTTGAAATGTAACTTTATCTTATGGCAAATAGTTATATACAGAGGGTACCAAAAATGTATACATGTTTTAAGAAAGGAAAAAAAACTATATGAAAATTGTAGAAGAATACAAGTCATGTTTGACTTCTGCAATTATAAGAGGTGTTCAAAGTGGTTACCATCAGTGTTCAGACACTTGATTACAGCAAACTAAAAGTGAAACATAGATAACATCTCTTAAAATGTGTATACATTTTTTTGGTACCTCCCTTATTTGAATCTAGTTTTCTAAATTGATTTTTTTCTTGTTTATTCTACCACCAGTAATACACTATTTTGATTACTGTGGCTTTATGGTAATATTTAACATGTATGTAAATAAGTGCCCCCTATTAATCCAGCATTTTATAAGCCTCATGAACTTTTCTTCCAGATGAATACACTTTCAAGTTCTAAATATATCATTGTTGAATTTTAATTAAATGTGTCAAATAACTTACATCTTATAGCATTAATCGTTCCAGCTCAAGACATCTCTCTCTATTTAAATGGCCTTTATTTTTTATAAATAAAATTTAGGGTTTTTTAAGTTGTTGTTGCTATTTATATACACCTTGCACATCTATTTTCACACTCATTCCCAGATATATTTCTTGTAATTTTGAGAGTGACATAATCTGTAGTGTGTATTTTAACCAGTTTTATTTAGAATGCATTGATTTATATGAGGGGGGGCCAAAAACCCCTGGAATTTATTTATATAAAATTGTGTTTATTCTTACATGTTTAAACTTCAGTCACCTTCAAAGTACTCTCCATTTGATGCAGTACTCCTATTAAGACACTTTTTTCACTGCTCAAAACAGTTTTTGAACTCATCAGTTTTGATGCCTTTTAGTACTTCTGCTGTTTTTTGTTTCATCTCTTCCACATCTGCAAAACATTTCCCTTTGAGAACTTTTTTCATCCGGGGAAACAATAAAAAAGTCACTTGGGGTGAGATTGGGTGAATAGGGAGGCTGGGGCACAGGGTCAAGACGTTTTTTGGTCAAAAGTTGCTGAACACTCAGTGTGGTATGGCAGGTGCACTGGTAAATCGCTTATCATGAAATGGGCAAATGTGTTGAAAGACTCTCAAAAAAAAAATTAGCTGAAGCCTCTCACAACAATGCTCACTGCCACACTGATGCTGATAGATTTCTAAAACATTTACCAAGTGGGGGAAACCTGTACTACAAAGGGCCTGCCCTCCAAAAAATAATTTTTTATTGATTGTTTTGGGTCCTTCCTTGTACGTGTTTATTTTAAACTACTTCCTCCTCTAAACTCGTCTGTAAGTTTTAGAATTTTTAGTTAGTCCTAGGCTGTTAGAGTGGTCAGTGTTATCTGGACAATGATCATTTCCTTCATTATAATACCTATACTTCGTCTTACTGCGTAAAGCTATGATTAATATAGATCGGGTTTCCTTTTGATTGGATCAACTTTGGACACCAGTGAGGTCAAAAGAAGAGGAAATCCTCATGGCTTGGGACATTTCCTTGAGATTTAAAATTGTCTACTGTATTCTATTCCTTTTGGATTACAATGCGGCACACACTTATTGACCCTTCTTCTGTCCATTTATTAAAGATACTCTTGCTTAGCATGATCTTACCAGTCCATATTTAGCTGAAAATGATCTCATCATTCCCTAATAAAAGATATTCCACATTTATATCAATGGGAGTTCCTGTTTTCTGAATCCTCTTGCTGAAATCCATTCCATCTGTATTTTGGGGGCAAAACCATAGTGTACAAAAGTTATTTCTGAGTATACCAGCCATCAGACTAGAAAAGAGAATTTGTAAAGACTTGAAAGAATGGAAATATCCAGAGTTAGTAAAAGTGGAAAGAGACATCTGTTATTGAGTAAATGAATTCCATGCACTTTGTGGAGAGCTACTTGGTGATGTACTTCAAGATTTTTATGTTAATAGAAAATCTTCGGTTGCGAGTAACACGAACCACCAAAGAAAAGGGGTAGTGGAATTTCCTATTAGAATACAGAAATATCACAGGCAATCCAACAACGGAGTTGCAGTTTGCCTTAAAACAGCATTAGAACCGGGATATGAGAGGTGTCAAGAGCTCAGTCCTTGAGTTTTATGTCGTTCCCTTCTGCATATCTGTTTCTTTTATCTGCTCTTATCTGTTGCTGAATTTTGTTTTTGCCATGGATACCTACTATAATATTCCTCCATATTTTACATCCTTAATTTCTTATGTTCCTCTATAGCCCTGGGTTTAGTCTTCTTATAAGACCACTTGATGTTCTAAGCTCTTAATTTTTGGCTTCATTCTTTGCTCAGTTTTCATCAGCATTTACACTTTGCCATTCTGTCGATCTTCTCCCAGGTGCCTGACCCTAGTTTTGGGCTTTGTTCCTACTGGTTTAGCAAAAAGCTGTATCTGGTATCTGCTCACTAAAGTGTCTGAAACTACTTCTTCAATGTGGAGATAAGTAACTTAAAACCTTTTATTCTTATTACACATGGATTCTCAAAATAAATTACTGAACCCCCTCCGTGATTAGGGTAAGTGTTAGAACAGAACTTTTGTACTGGTTTTGGTGTAGGGGGTCTACTTGAAAGAGAAATAGAACTTGTTTAGACATCATCATTCCGGTTTGGGGCTGCCAGTCTCTGCCCTAGGATGCAACCCAGTTGGATCTCTCATTTCCACTTTCATGGCTTATAATAACAAATGAGTCAGCTTGGGATTTCATAAAATGACGAGTCAACCCAAACTAAGGAATAAAGTATAGCACTTGTGTTTAGTAATCTTAGCCACCATAACCTACCACCACCCGTTTCTCTCCATATGCATTTCTGTGTTGTGTCTCTATTATTAGTTACCCATTCTTATCACCAGGTTAGGTTAAATCTTGAGCCTGGAGTCATCACTAGTAGGCTGATCTACCCTGGACAACATAGAATATGCCATGTTAATTACTTCTTGATTTTAGACAAGATAAATCACTTTCACATACTTTCTTGACTTGTAACAGACCTAGTTTACTGTTTAAGGTACTTTCTACTATGATTCTATGATTTCACCAACTTTTTCTATTACTTTGACTTTTCGAAGGTTATTTTTTGCTATATGTGAAATGTAAGGTTGCTGGAACTCTGTTCTATAGTTTTAATGGGTCTAGGAGAAAAACTTGTCCTCCACCGTCCGCATTAATCAGAGAGTCTTTCTTTTATGGCTACTTTCTATTTACCAATATTTAACATTCCTGGGAAGCAAGACATTGAGTGAAGAGCTGTGCACTTATAGCCTTTCTGGGATAATGCTGCTCTTTTCCTAAAAATGGAAAACTTCATTAATTAATGTCCAAACTCTTTATGGTTCTCATAATCCTATCATTGCATGGGCTAATATTTTAAATATTAACATGTTTGAAGGAAAAGATTTCTAAGAAACAAGAGAGGATATTAATACAATAAGAATAATCTACTTTTAAGTATGTTTGAAGTAACTAGATATAAAAATCTGAAGTTATTAAAAATGTTTCTCATTCATTCTTGATAGTTGCTTTCCAAAAGACTGTTTGTGGTTGCCCTTGTTTGTTCATTAAAAGGGTATTTAGGGAAATAAGCCATTAAACATTGGCTCTGATTAACAGGCTTTCTTCTTTTTTTCAACCAAGCAAGTGAAGTTGTATAGTGTGGTTTATTGATTAATTTTGCTTATTGTGATTAACAGATATTTTATTTGAAAATTAATTGCTATATTCTTGTAACTAACATTATTCTTTATAGCCTAAAAGTTTTATTTTTTGGTTTTGGTATGCTATTCAGTACACATACTCTCCTAATCTCATATGTGTGTCAGTTGCTGGTTCCTTTCCAAATGTTGAACTCATTTGACTAAACACTGCCAGGGCCTTTTCTGTGTGATTTCCCTCTCAAACCCCTGCCCCGCTGCCCATTTCTGGAGACTTCTATTTCTCCTGAATGCCTGTGTCTGGGAAAGATTATCTTGGCAAAGAAGGGGGAATTTGGGAAATAAGAGAAGGCAGGTTCTTTGTTGCCAAGCAGAAGTAGGGCCTCAGTGACTTCAGATAAATGTGGGTGGGAAAAGTGGGAAACTCAGAGCGTCTCTCAGTCTTTAAGAAGTGTAAGTGATCTCATTCCTTTCCCTAAAAGACTTCAAATCCCACAAAGTAAAGAAAGATGCCTGAGAGCTTGACATTCAAACCGATCAAGTTCTTTTGACATAGCTTCAGATACACTGAACATGAGCTCCAAAAATAGCAATCCATGATTTGGGGGCACCAAGAAGATGCTACCGAGCACTAAAAAATGAGTCACTGAATGTGTTCGTCCAGTTTGTGGGACTTTATTACTATGGCATATTACATGGCTATCTTAGCCAGCAGAGCAGTGTTAAAATGGTATGCACTGGGGGCCGAACAAATTGTTAAAGTGCTGAAATACTTCAGGATCCTCTGAGTCTTCCTTGGATCCACTAAAGTGTTATCATTTGGCAAGAGGGTGGCCTCCAGGCCTTTTATGAATAGCAGCCTTTCTCACCTGTCCATACCTGGGCTATATCAACTAATGAATATTTTGATCATCACTCCTAACAACGATCTTCTTTCCAGTTATTTTTTCTACCAACCTATTCATTCATTTTTAATTCATTTAGCTAACAAATACTTCCTAATTACCCACAAAGGGCAAGGCATTGTTGTGGAGGCTAGAGAGACCCTAGTGAGAAAGATAAACAGGTTCCATGATCCTGTGGTGCTTTCATTCTAGTAAAGAGAATAAGTAATAAACATGAACACAACAATACAAGCAAGATAATTTCAGTAGTGATGGGGGCATGAAAGCAGTATAAAGCTAATGAAATCATTGCCAAAGAGGGGATCCTTATATTATATATTCTTCTATTGATTTTTCCTTTTTAGATAAAAAATTTTGATTTTTAAAACCTTGTTTTTTTTAACCTTTTCTATAGTGACCTGTTCTTATGGTTTTTTGTATGCAGTATCTCAGTATCTTCTCAAACTTCTCTGAGAATTACTAGATTTTTTTTCTCAGATCTTCTCAGTTCTATGAAAAAATGATTTTCTTTGGGGATTACTATTTTTTATAAATTTCCATTCGGTCCCTCTCATTGGTGCTTTGGTCTGTTTCAGATGTGTACTAATGCTTGGGTCTCTCATTCTTTCTCTGAAGGAATAGGTTGATTAGCAAAAGGCACAGCCGTGAGCTTTTTCTATATATTTTTTCTTCAATAGGCCTAGTTCCTGAGTCCTAATTTTGGTATTTACCTGTTTGTTCATCATTTTTGCTCTCTAAATTAAAACCTGCCAAGTAACCAGGGATGCAGTAAGTACCCCTATTATTTTATCCTGAGGTACTAGTCTCCCCAAGGGCAACCATGATCCTATCCAGATAAATTATTTGATACTTTAGAGAATAGCTTCTGTTTTGGGTTTGGGGTTAAATTTTGGTACCAGTCATCTTTATTCAAGGTCAGGATGCCTGGGAATGGAGTGAAAATGGCTGAGAAGAGTATCTGTTTTATTGACTGAAGGAGATTTCTGTTTCTCTTTCCCCTTCCACTCTCCATACCTGCCTCTGCTTAGCCAGAAGCCTGTCAGGGGTTTAGCCAAGAAGAATGGCTTCTACTTTCACTGTCTCATTCTCTTGTTTCTTGTACTCTATTATCTGTCAGTATGACCTCATCTGCTTTCCATATTGCAGAAATTTTTAAAGTGAGACAAACTTGTGTTTCCTCTTCTATCTTGAACTGGAAGCTCATGTAAAGTCTAACCTCACCCCCCGCAATAAACCTCTTCCAAATTACAATGACCAAATATTAAATCATTGAGTTAAGTTAAATAAGTAGATAAATTATATTTAACATTGCTATTTTATACCACTTATAACATCTTACTAGTCACTTGTTCCTTTTTACCAAAAAAATTATTACTTATAAAGATTTATTTTAAAAAGGTACACATCCATAAAATTCACTGTTGGTTGCCTTTTGGTGATAACTATTCCAGGAGCAAATTTTCTGTAGCTATTATAGGTTTAACCTAACCTTAATTGGACACTCTTTCCTTTAAAACTATAGCTGTTAGAACCGATTAAAACCTATCTGGGAAAAATATCTTTATAGATATGAATGAGGATTTTTTTGAAGCTTCTGTACTGAAAAAATTCTCAAGGAAAGTAGACCCTTCTGCTTCTTACCCTCAACTCCCTCTGTCTGCCCCCAACGAAGAAATTTTCTAGAGATAAGCCCAAGAGATTACAGACTCACAACTGCTTGGACAAGTTGCCCATTCTGTCCTGCTGGTCCACAGCTAGGGGTTGTTCAACAACATACAGCTGTAGTTCAGTTGCCCCCATCTTTGAGTTTAAGATTTAGGGAGGGTGAACAATTCTTTCATTCCTTTGCCTTGAAATTTTGATGGGAGGGTTCTCTCTTTTTCCTGCCTTGAATAAATAAAAAATAAAAGCTTGGCATTTACAAGTGTTACTGTAAATGGCTCTTAACACATTCATAGCAGCATGCTCTTTTTTTCAGGACACTGGAAAATATCCCTGGTTGGAATTGTGTTTGCCCATTCAATCATGAAAGTATATAATTCCTAGAACTTAAACAATAAATATTTTAGGTTGTTTTGGAATCTGTTATCTTCATTTAGCCAGTACATACCAAAAGAAGAAAATAATATATCAAATCAATTAAGACTTTATATGCAATATGATTGTAATTGAAATATGATTGCAATTATAATACTGCTTGTAATTGCAACACTGCTGTGTACATTCTTATAGTCCAAGTATCTCTCAACATTTGAGCTATTTTCAATTAAACTATTTTATTTCAATTAAACTATTATTATTACTTTTCTACATTAGTTAGGAGGTTGAGACTTTGGGATGGAACTAAATGGCTTGGACCATGATCTTTGGTTGCACACACTAGTTTGTACTAGTAGTCTATGCCTCAGTGGTAAACTTTCAGAAGACATACAGGTAAACTTTCTGCTGTAGGGACCAACGAGGACCCAGGGGCAATGTATGTAATCCTGAGTCCCCTTTCACTGGATTCTTAAGGTCGGGTAATTCTCTTACCACTTGCTTGGATTCGTCCTAAAGAAGGACAGAGGATGGGTCACTCCATCTGAAAATCTGACAGCCACAGAATTTCATATGAGGTGACTGAGTTTCTAAGATGACTCCTTAAATGATGTTATTGGAACAAGTTTACTGCAGTAAGTTGAAAGGTAGGTTTCCTTACTATACAGTTGGTGGGAATGCTTGAGGAAACAATAAAGAAGCTATACTTCCTGTGGTTTTCTCTGGTTGTAAATAAAGCTGTGACTGATAGTATATGTACTTAATGACTTATTTCTCCGGCTTGGGATATGCATATATTCACATTTCTTATTTTTTCCAATGACTAATTCAAACACCCACAAATTCTTGCTCTTGAGTTCTCTCCTTCTATATCTTCAATTGTCCAGGGACCCCAGCCAAAAGAGACAAACTGTAACTCAACATTCCAGAACAGACAGAGACCTGAAAGAAAAAGTCATCCCATTAGTTCTACTGCTGCAGATGCTGCCCACAACACCTTCATTGCTATTGGAGAACTGTTGCGGGAAGTCCACTGTACAGGAATCTCTGTGCTAGACCAAACCCATGGCTTTGCCTTGGCAAGGGTTTAGACTAGCAAATCTTTCTGTAAATCACTGGTCCAGAGGGAATTCCCACTTCAGCTTCAGGTTACTTAACTAGCCTTCCCTCTCAATTGTCATACTTTTGTGTTGAGCTCCAGTATCATCCTAAATTTTCCTTCCTTTCTGGAGGGTGTTTTTGGGAGACTTTGCTATTCTGTCTTGCTAGAAGTTGGCTAGACCATCACAATCCATTCTGACAAGTTCTTCTAACTTTGAATTTCAGGCATAGAAGTTGAGTTTCCTCCAGGGAAACCAACCACTAGCTTCCTGAAAATTACTCTATCCGACCTTCAGGATATATTAATGTATCTATTGGAAAAGCAGATTCCCATCAAGTGACAAAAAGGTTATCCTTTGTCCTTCAGTCATAAAATTAATGACTTCAATTTAAAAAGTAATTATAAGTTTATAAAGTATAGTATAATATTAAGTTTAATCATTAGATAGAAAAGAATTAAACTTAAAAATAATTAGAAAGGCTTATATGAGTCATTGTGTGGTTTTGCAGTTAGAATTAGTATAAGAATAAATTAGTTGTAAGTTAAGTTTCAAAGAATAACATAAGGTGATGTTTTGAAAAATCATAGAAAGTTAATAGAATATTTGAGATTTTATATTTAGTAGAAATAGGAATGGTTTGTGAAACATGGATTATGCATTAAATAATATGGGGAACAGTTTGTGAAATTATTATAAGAGTAATATGTGTGTCATCTTGACATGAATTTTGTGAAGCACGTTATGCATCATGGAACCTTGATTGTTACCTTGAGCAAAATATTTTGTGAAGTACGTTATACATCATGAAATTTGTAAGCCCCCAGCAGATGATTGTTTCTCTGCCGGAGGTTATAGAAAATGGTATATAAGCTGGAAAGGGTTTGAATAAAATCGGAACGGTCCTGATCAGACTGAACCCAGAAAAAAAATAAAAAAAATAATGACTTCATTCTGCATTCTTAACTAAGCAGGGTCCCTCAAATGATAAATCCTGTTTCTGGTATTTTGAGTTTATCCCAAGAATATAGATATAAGGATTTTTTCTAGCATTATTTTAAATGGTGCAAAATGTATAATATTCCAGGTATCCTATACAATCATTTGTTGATATATTACCTTGGATTTTTCTTTCGCTGTTGGAAAACTTAATGATATTTGAGATGATTTTCTCTATGAAATTTGTTCCTGGTTTTAATTCCTATGTTTCCCTTGCACAGATGTTTTTGCAGTGACTGAAACCTGAGTTACTAAGGCACAAGCTTTCTTTTTGACAAAAGCTGAAAACAAGTGGAGGGATTATGTTAAATGTCTCAGGGGAAGGTAGAAAGAGAGGGGGGAAAATGCCCTTTTTTGAGAAGTGGGGTAAAAATGCAGCAAGAGAATGAAGAAAATTCTCATTTCCCAAGACTGAGAAGGGGACAGAGGTCTCAGGGTTCTGGTGGTGGAAGAGATCCACTATAGCACAGAAAGAGACTGGACTCTAGGTGCAGGAATTCCTAGACTGACTCAGTGCTGATTTGAATGCCCAAGTGTGGTATAGACATGGCAGAGGTCCCAAACTTCAATTGACTACATAGATTTGAACAATGGACATCTCAGTGGTGGCCCATGTAAACCAAAACCGAGAATGTCTTTCTTAAATACTGTCCTCTGCTTAAGACCTCAGAGCCTTTGCATTACCTATTCTGACAGGAATTAGTAGACCCAATTGAGACTAATAATAAAAATTAATTTCTGCTTTGAGTTAAGAGCTTATGATTTTGACAACTACTGATTTTGTCATTGAGAATCATTTTTTCTTGCCCACAAACTAAGGGTATATACTACTAAGTTTCTATAATTATATCTCTGAACATTCAAAAATATGAATTTTTAAAGGAGGGACATATGTTCTTCATTGCCTCAGGATAAATTTTCAGAGGATGCTTTTAGGATAAAAGCCATGGAGTTAGAGTTGTGATAAACCCTTCAACTCTGAGCTCTTCGCCTTCCCCTCATTCTTGTCTTGAGAGTGTTTTGCAAGGTAAAGGACCCTACCTGGTCCCTACTTGTTTTGGATTGTTCTTCTATGGGATGCTAGAATAGACTATCCTGCTCTCATTTACTTGCCTACCTTGAACCTATCCTTTAAAAACTTATTTCAAAAATTGTCTTCCTCAGGAAGCCCTCCTTAACTTCACAACCTGGGTCAAGTTTCCTTTCCTCTGAGCTCTTGCAGCAAACTGCCCTATAGCACCAGACCCATCTTGTTATCACTAAACAAGTTGTCTTCTCCAATAAAATAATGATTTTTTTTAAAAAAAGCAAATTCCAAGGAAGAGTGTGATACATGTCAAATTTATCCAAGCTGGAAATTCACAGAGGGAAGCAAAATTGTATCTGAATGATGAAATAGTTAGGCGTATATATTTTGGAACCAGATGCACGTTATTTAACCTCTCTTAAGCACAGCCCATTGTGAAAATTAAATACACTACACACGCACACACACACAGACACACACAGACACACACACACACACACACACACACACACAAACAGACACACACACACGATGCTTAGGTCAGTGCCTGCCAGTGCTGACAATGCCCGCCACATAGTAATTGTTCTATGCTGGAATACGATGTGGAAAGAGCTGGGCCCTAGACCACCGCCTTTTTCCTTTATTTTCTCACCCCTGGGTTTGCCCAACACATGAAGGGCTTTGTGCATACACTTATGTTCATTCTCCTTATAACAGTCACTCTTTGGACAAAGACCAGCCTAGAAATGTGCACACTCAGCCTAGAGGTGTGTACACCAGAGGCATTATCTGTTCTGGGGTAGAGAAACTCAGAAAAGGACTCTGAAATTCTGGAGTCAGTCTGAAACATGGTTTAAAAGAAGGGATACAGGCTCTAGATAGGCATGTCCCTCTGGTCCCAGGACCCCTCAATCCATGGAGAGGATTATGGCTGAAGAAGGACCAGCGTGAACTCCTCTTAATCATAGAGCCCAAATTAGGGCCCTCTTGCCCAGGTCTAAGATTGGAACTGGTAAGTTCAGTAAATTATTCACACTAAGCGAGACTCATTGGTGGCAGCTGATGGATTACATTGTTTAGTGACAAGCCTGGAATTTTTCTTGCTGAGCACGTCCTTTTGTGATGTTTGTGAAATATTGTCAAATCTGCTCTAAGAACTTTCTCAAGTGTGAACAAAAATGTGAAATCCTTGACAAAAGGAAAAATTATGGTTTACCAGATTCTAACTGGGATACTTCCCCTTTTTTATTTCCAGCATGCAGAGGCATGGGCCTCCGGGAATGTTCTTCATCAGAGTTACAGAAAAACCTCAATTTCTTCTTAAAAGCTGAGAACCCAGATTACAATCATGAAAGAAATGAAAGAAACACTATTGTTTGTAAATACTAAATGGGATAGAAGATTTTTTTTTTCTGTTTCTTTTTCTTCCTCTTTCCTTGTCTATTCTCAGCATTTATGATACTTTGAGAACTCCAAAAGCAAGGGAGAAAGACACATGTTTAATTACCTGTAATCAGTGGCAGCTTTCTTGGAGAGAAGACTTAACCAGTGAACTAAATGTGTACTATTATTATTGCATAGAGAAATGGTGGAATAGACCATCTCTATCTCATCATTTTCATAGCCAGCTTAGAGTTAATTTGAAAAGTTTGTTCTTTTCTCTGAAGTTCAGCTACTTCCTCAACAGGATGGGAAGTGGGGTCCTGGATCAACCAAATAGAACTGATTTTTAAAATTAATTAATAATTAATTAATTAATTTTTGAGTTGGAGTCTTATTCTGTCACCCAGGCTGGAGTGCAGTGGCACACTCATGGCCACCACAGTCTTGACCTGCTGGGCTCGGGCGATCCTTCCACCTCAACCTCCCAAGTAATTGGAACTACAGGCATGTGCCACCATACCCAGCTAGTTTTTTGATTTATTGTAGAGATGAGGTCTCGCCAAGTTGCCCAGACAATCCTCTCACCTTTGAGCTCAGGCAATTCTCTCACCTCCACCTCCACAAATGCTGAGATTATAGGCATGAGTTATCATGCCTGGCCTGATTTTTTTTTTAAACTTGATTCATGTCACATTTGCTAGCAATGTCAAGGGAGATCTTCAACATAAAAGGTCATCATGTCGCTATCCTTTAACAAGATGGCTGCATCTATAAATAATAAGCCAGACAATAAGGAGCTCTCTAAATTAAAAGTTTGGAAGTCAAAAAACTCAAGACTTTGAATTCAAGATGGTGAGTTCAGCATACTTAACCCTTTAACACCTTTCCTCATTCCAAATTTCAACAGAATAAATTAGAACATCCAGTAAGAGGAAACATTGTGTTAGCAATGTAGAGTAGGGAAGAGTGTTATCCACATGTCATAAATTTTGAGGATTTTTATTTTTTTGCAAGCTAGAAGTAGGTGAATTCATATTGATGGCACATGAAGGGAGACTGTCTAGGAATCAGATGGAAAATACCTTTATACAGCAGAATTCTCTAGTATCCTTAAACCCAGAATGTCAGAGCTGAAGACAAAGTGGTATATTAGGTGCATTGATGTCCTACCTAGATCCTCTTTCCCAGGTCTGGAACTCATCCTTCAGCTTCTACAGGATTTGGCTGCTAACAGCCTACACCAAGCCCCCTTGCTGGAGGATTGTTTTTGAATGAGCTGTCTAATGTGGAGATGCCTGAGAGGTTACCGGCCACCATTGTGCCCCCAACCTTGATCCTGGATTCATGGTGTCTCATACTCAAGGGCTAACCAAAGTAGGAGTATAGCAGTTCAATCTCTTTTGCCTTTGGGCAGGACAACTTCTGTGGTACCGTTAAAACTCCAGAGCAACCTGTGAGGTCAAGCTGAAGTCACAATTCTGCTGAAATCACACACCTTTGCCCAATTCTGTCACTGTCCAACTCTGTTTCCCTTACTCCCTAATGCATTCCTCCAGAGAGCACTCTCTCAATAAACCACTTGCAGGAATCCTCATCTGGGGTTTGGCCTCTAGAGGACCTGACCTAAAGTGGTATCCTAGAAGTGATCCTAGGAAGCACACTCTAAGGGTGGGATTCTAGAGTCAGATCAGTTGCTGACAGCAATGAGAATCCCATCACTTGGGTAGGTGGGATATTGACAGCCATTGGTATACTGTAGTAGGGTCATTACTGATAAATTTATTTGTAGTGAGCAGGTGGAACGATATGTATTAATTTGTGCAGTGTCTCTGCCTTCATAGCGCTCATTGCTGCTATAAATTATCTTGTTTACATTTTTGTTTTCGTGTTTATTGTTTGTTCTCTGCTAGAATCAGAACTCAACCAAATCAGAGACTTTTTCATCTCATTCACAAGTTATTTCCCCAGTATCTATGACAGTAACTAGCATTTTGTAGCTAATCAGTAAGTACTGGCCAAATCAATGAATAAAAAATTAATTGTTAAGGAAGAAGCCATTGAAAATATTGGTTATTAGGAGTCATGGTCAAAGTGTTTATTGATATGACCCAGAAACTGACAACAGAAAAGTCACCACCTGTAGGATCTGGAGTCCCCCCTTTGCGAGGTAATAGCAATTTCCCTAGTTAAAGCTAGGGAAATAAGTCTTTATTTAGCATCTCAAAGGTTTAGCCAAAATGAATGGTTTCTACCTCTACTGTATCACTCTTTTGTTTCCTGTGCTATTTGTCAGCATGATTCTATCCACTTTCCATCTTACAGATATTTATTCAAGTCTATAGTCTATTGAGACCCCAGGTAGTAAGAAACGTATGTGCTGTCTCTCCATCATTGACTAGAAGCCTATCTAAGCATTTAAAATCCTGCAATTTTTATACTTAATGTGATTATTACCATGTTAAGGCTTAAGTCCTGCCATTTTATTTTTTGCTTTCTGTCCTTTCTGAGTTTTGCCTCTTTGTTTTCTTATCCCTGCCCTCTTAAGTTACTTGAACATTTCCTAGAACTCCATTTTGATTTATTTATAGTGTTTTTACGTATATCTCTTTGTAGAGCTTTGTTATGGTTGTTCTAGGTATTACATTATAAAGTACATGTATATAATTTATCAAAGTCTAATATAGTATAGAAACTATCACCTTTTACATCCCTTTATCCTCCCATGTTTATAATACAACTGCCTTATAATATTTCTTCTATATACATTTAGAGCCCAGGTGGATGAAAGCCCCAGCTCTGAAAGAGGACTTTTCTGACTCCAGACCTATGGGTGTTTAAGCCCCTCATAATGTCTGGCGAGGAAGAAGTCTAGGATTATCCCCCTGGGCCTTTGCTATCATGGGTAGAGGTGAGGTGTTCTTCTGCGGTGTTTGGCTAGAGGAGAGCAATTATTGTCTAAGAGTTTTCTGTCTTGCCCTTTTCCTTGTCTTTGGCTAAAGAGAGCAAACTTTAGTTGGAACTTTTTTGGTGTATGCCTTTAGGCTTTCTTTGTCACCCAGCTTCTTTAGCTCCAAGTCTGAGATATTCAAGGCAAAAAGAAAACTTAAGGGAGCTCACCAGCATGCCATTTCTTGGGTCTGTCTTCTTCCTAGATGATTTGTCTTTTCTTTTTTCTTTTTTTTGAATTGGAGTCTCACTCAGTTGCCCAGACTTGGAGTGCAGTGGCCTCTACCGGCCACTGCAGCCTCGACCTGCTGGGCTCCGGCGATCCTTCTGCCTCAGCCTTCCAAGTAGCTGGAATTACAGGCGCGCACTACCACGCCCGGCTAATTTTTTTTATTTATTGTAGAGATGAGGTCTCGCCAAGTTGCCCAGGCAGGTCTCGAACCCGCGGGCTCAGGCAATCCACTCACCTCGGCCTTCCAAAGCGCAGGATTACTGGCTGAGCCACTGATCCTGGTCATGATTTGTCTTTTCTACGCCTTTCATAGTTGTGGGGTTTTGTCCAGTATGGGATATTGTCTGGACATAAACTGTTTTCCTCTCATGAAGTGGAGTGGCCTTTGACCAAGGATGGTCTCTAAAGCGTATGCATATTCTCAAGAATGGGATGCAGGTGACCAATCAAAGATGAAAACAATGTTGTCGTCACACTTAGTCAATATAATTGTAAACACCAGAAAGGAATTTGACTAATTCACTTGCTTGCCTATAAAACTGATGCTATACTGCCCCAGGTGTGGATTTTTCACTGACTTGCCTTCATCAGTGCCTCCTGTAAGTCTGAAGAAACCAATGTCTTTCCCTGCTGGATGTCCCAGTGACTTCTTTGAAATAGGTAAACATTATGCACATGCCCTGCCAGATTTGGGGTTACCACATTGCTATTATTTTCTATACGATGTTTAGCTGTATTTAGTGGAAGGAAGAGAGAAAAGCCCATCTATTCTACCTCCTGGACGTAGAAGTCTGCTGTATTGTATAACTTTTGAATGTTGACCTAACTGGATAATTATCTACAACTAATTTAAATAATTATTTAAAATTAATTAATAATTTTTAAAAATAATTAAATAAAAATTAAAATTAAATGTAATGAATACAATAAAAAAGCAGATTGGACTCTCTAGATAGGAGCCATAATAAATTAGAAAATCAGATTAATACATTTACTTATCACAGAAGAAAATGGCATAAAATTGATACAATAAGAGTCAAGATAATGAAAATGAACGGCAGACCCATAATGTACATCCTAACAGGGATTCCAAAAGAAACCTAGACTGTTCTGGACTGAGGACAACCAGCAGAAAAGAAATAGTAGAACACACTTGACAACTCACAAAATGCCAAAGATGGTAACAATGTTTGAAAAACAAACAATATCTTTAGGAGTTAAAAAGAATAATCAACCTTATCAAACTGCCTACAAATTAAATGTGGTGATATTCTAAGTTAGTCAGCTTATGAAAGATAAGCTCTTTCATACGTTGCTTTTGGTTGTGTAACATGTTGCAAGATTTCTGGAGGGTAATTTTGCAACATATATTGAAATTCCTAAAAATGTTTATGTATTCTGACTCAATTATGTTATTCTATCTGTAGGAAATAGTAAAAGTATCAGTGTAATGATTTAGCTATAGCATGCAGTTTTCTGCATAATAGCAAAAAATTAGACACAATTATATTAGCAAAACTCTTGGAAGAATTTACTGTGGATTAGGCAACTTCCTCCCACATATTAAGCCATTGGATTTTTCCAATAACCTATGAACTAGATGCCGTTATTATTCTCATTTCATAAATGAGGAAAGTGGAGATGCAGAGGAATTAAGAAAATCACTGGGATTTGAGTCAGCTCCCGAGTATGTGTATTTTATCACTCTATCTGCTGCCTGTCTAGATAACACTTATGCTAGAAATAATGATTTATTATAATGTTTTACTATATAGTTGCTAAAATAATGTGCATGTTTATATTTAAAATATTAAAAATTTATTGTTAATGGAAAACTGTTAGGAAAATGTTATAAGTGTAAATTTTAAAACCAGAATCTAGGCAGAAAAGATTTGTGTCAAATAATTAATGGTTTTTTCTTTAGAGCTGTCTTGTTCTGGGGTCATCTTGTTGGTTGTGCTGTAAATACAATGAATTACCTATTAATGGCAAGTCTGGGTAAATGTCAGATAAAGTCATATTTATTGCAATATGAAAAGGGATTTTTTTTAAAAAGCCATCAGGGTTTCACTCTGTTGCCCAGAATGGTCTTGTGGTACGATCACAGCTCACCACAGTCTCGACCTCCTGGGCTCAGACAATTTTCCTGCATCAGCCTCCCGAGTATTGAGTACCTGGAACTACAGGTGCATGCCATAATGCCCCACTAATTTTTATTTCTTCTGTAGGGACTAGGTCTTGCTATGCTGCCTAGGCTGGTTTTGAATTCCTGGGCTCAAGTAATCCTCCCACCGCAGCCTCCTAAAGTTCTGGGATTATAGGTGTGAGCTGTAATGGCTGACCTAGAAAAGAGATCTTTTATAAGAAAAAACAAAACTTTGTCCATCTTTCTCTAAAATTGAATAAGTACATGCCTACTTTCTTCCAAAATTGTCTTAAGTGTATAAAAATAAAAACTGTTTTACATGGCTTTGCAAAACTGACCTCATAATTGGAAACTAGGGTTGTCACTTACAGAAACCGAGATAAAGATATTTTCCCTAAAATATTAGAGGTCTACTGTTAAAAATCTTGAAAGTTGCCAGGCTCCGTGGCTCAGCCTGTAATCCCGCGCCTTTGGGAGGCTGAGGTGAGTGGATTACCTGAGCCCACGGGTTCGAGACCAGCCTGGGCAACTTGGCGAGAGCTCATCTCTATAATAAATCAAAAATGAGCCAGGCGTGGTAGCACGCGCCTGTAGTTTCAGCTACTTGGAAGGCTGAGGCGGAAGGCTCGCCGGAGCCCAGCAGGTCGAGGCTGCGGTGGCCAGGAGCGGCCACTGCACTCCAGTCTGGGCGACAGTGAGACTCCAACTCAAAAAAAAAAAAATCTTGAAAGTTGTGTCTTCTCAAACATTTCCTGGCCTTTGCTTTCTTCTCAGAACTGAAATTTTCTTGTGGTTTTTTGCTTTCTCAGTATCATGCCTCTGAAAGTCTTTTGCTCTTCCTTAAATATGTTAACAGGTATGTTAGTTCTGAAGATGCTTGGTGAATAAATTGAAATTAGGGTGGTTCTTTTTTTTAGGTTGCTTTGTTTATTGCTTTGTTTATAGCAACCTGAGCGGAGTGATTGCAGACAGAATGATTGGGAGTCTCCTGCGAAGATGATTTGAGTCAGAAGGTGACTTAAATAAGTAAAGATAAAATGAGTACATGATATTCAATGGACTTTCTTAAGATCCTTAAATTTAACGCATCTCAATAATTTTAAAAATCAAGATAGCAAAAATTAGAGTTGACTTTAATCCTGTTTGGTTCATACTTGAGTAAAGCACCAACTGGCATAAGAAGGAGCATCGTACTAACTACTAGGGTGTCAATATTGCTAAAAAAGAAAGTCCAAAAGCAGTGTCATGCCAACACGTCTAATTTTAATCACAGCTTTAAATAGCCAAGAGCACACCCAGAAAATGATAGTGTATAACTAAGTCTGGTGTTTTTTGTGGTTAACATCTCTCTGACATAACCTTAGATAGTACAGGTGGTTTCTCTTCTTAAGGGCAAAATTCTAAATATAGTGTGAACTTTCCAGAGGTTGTGGTTCAAAAGAAGAACAGTGATGGCCAGTTGTGTAATTACAGGTATGATGATGAAGCTTATAAGAAAAGCTATCCCTGTTGAGTTACCTAGAAGTTTTTTTTTTTTCTAATTCTTTAAATTTTTTTCTTTATTCCAATAGCTTTAGGGAGTACAAATAATTTTTGGTTACGTGGTTGCATTGTATAGTGGTGAAGAAATCTGGAGTTTAAGTATACTCACCACCTCCACCTGTGCACATTGTACTCAATAGGTGATTTTATCTAATTCTTTTAAAAATTTTTTATTTTTAGATATAGGGTACAATTCAGGGTTAGGTATACAAACAGTCATTGTACAGGTAAAGTTTGGGCCTCACTTTGGTTCCCCTGTCACCTGGTTTGAGATCAGGTATACTTATTGATGAAGTGTGCCCCTTCCCCCTCCCCGGCAGTTTCCCGCTACTGCCAATTCCTTTCTTATAGTATTATGATAATTGTTCAGGGTCTGCTTATGAGTGAGAATTTGTGATACTCAGTTCTTTGTTTCTGTGATAGATCACTGAGTATGATAGACTCTAAATCCATCCAAGTTGCTGTAAATTTCGTAATTTTGTCTTTCTTTGTGGCTGCATAATATTCCATCTTGTATATGTACCACATTTTTTTTTAAATCCAGCCCTCTTTTGATGGGCAGCACAGTAGGTTCTGTGTTTTTGCTATTGTGAATAATGCTGCAATAAACATGCATGTACAGGTAGCTTTTTCATAGAATGATTTGAGTTCCTCCAGGTATAGTCCAAGAAGAGGAATTGCTGAGTCATATGGAAGGTCAAGTTTTAGATCTTTTAGGAATCACCACACTGTTTTCCATAGAGGTTGTACTAGTTTACACTCCCACCAACAGTATAGAAGTGTTTCCTTTTCCCCACATCCTCTCCAGCATCTATTGTTTTTTGAGCTATTGATATAGCTATCCTGACTGGAGTTGGATAGTATCTCAGTGTGGTTTTGATTTGCATTTCTTTGTTGATTAGTGAGGCTAAGCGATTTTTTCATGCATCAGTTGGCTGCTCATATGTCTTCATTTGAGAAGTATATACTCATATCTTTTGTCCACTTTTTAATAGAGCTGTTTGGTTTTTCTTTTAGGCACGTTTGAGTTCCTTATAGATCTTAGATGTTAGGCCTTTGTCAGATATACAGTTGGCAAATATTTTTTCCCCATCTGTGGGCTGTCTCCCTGCTCTCTTGATGGTTTCTTTTTTTTTTTTCTTTTTTGCTTTGCAGAAGCTTTTCAGTTTGATGAGGTCCCACTTGTCTATCTTATCTCTTATGACATGAGCATTTGGGGTTTTAATCAGGAATTGGCTGCCAGTTCCAATTTTCATAAGGGTGCCTCCTGCATTTTCTAAGGTTCTTACAGCTCCAGGTTTTATGTTTAGGTCTTTGATCCATTTAGAGTTGATTTTGGTGTATGGTGATATGCAGGGCTTTCGTTTTAATCTTCTGCATGTGGCTGACCACATGCTGAATCTCTTAGAAGTTTTAAATTGAGGAACACATTAAAGAAGGCATGTAAAGGCTTAGAAGTCCTTTAATTATTTTCTTCATTTTTATTTTGCTTTATATTCAGATGACATGATCTTTTAAAGAAAGGAAAACATCTGGATGTACGCATGTATCTTTGCTTATAATGATAAGAAATGCACTGGCAAAGATTTGTTTTTGAGTCAGACCTTCACACCTATTAGTCTTTCCTATTTATGTAGTTTCTGACCCTTCCAATATGAAATGGGTTAGTACTGAAAGCCATATGTGAGTGGTGAGTGATTTCTATGGTGATTTATACCAAAGTAAAAGTTTATAAGTGCACATATGTTGGTGGCTATGCTACTTAAATAGGTCTGAAGCAAGTAAAAGTATAGAGACCTGAAATACGCTTGCTGTAAAGATTTGATTCCACAAAGACAGAGCTACGTCCTCTTCACAACAAGGAAGATTTGGGTTACGATGGTGGAATGAGCCCAATATTGAGTTCTCCCCTCTCAAATTCTCATAGAGTGACTCATAGACCATATTGAAAAGGAAACGTCCAGTTAGTCCTGCAAGTCAGAAATGAATACATGCAACCCATTTGCAGCTGGGAAGTCTCTGTCAACTGTAATGTGAATGGGCAAGGTTATTAAGAGCTATTAAGCCGCGCTTGATGGCTCAGCCTGTAATTCCGCGCCTTTGGGAGGCTGAGGTGAGTGGATTGCCTGAGCCTGTGGGTTCGAGACCCACCTGGGCAGGTGAGACCTCATCTCTACAATAAATCAAAAAATTAGCTGGGCGTGGTAGCACGCGCCTGTAGTTCCAGCTACTTGGAAGGCTGAGGCAGAAGAATCGCCGGAGCCCGGCAGGTTGAGGTTGCGGTGGCCGGAAGCGGCCACTGCTCTCCAGTCTGGGCGACAGAGTGAGACTCCAACTAAAAAAAAAAAAAAAAAAAAAAAAAAAAAAAAAAGAGCTATTAAGATGGACACAATCTACCCTTTTGAAAATAAGTACATAAGTTAGCACACCTGCAGCACTACAGGAGCGCACTCATACTGGAGAGGCTCTGAGACATGAAAGGCAACCCAGAAGCAGTTTTTAGCTTTATCAAACATAGAAACAGCAGACAGCCTGGCCCTGTGGAGGAGAATCTGAGACTCTCATTCTTTCATAACAGGTATCTATATGAGTATAAATATAAGAAAAGAGGTTGGAGCTAAAAATACACATTTGAGCATATAGGTGGTATGTATAGCTATACAACCAGATGATATCATTAAGAGTGAGGATATGCATAGATAAAAGAGAGATGTCACCCAAGGATTGAGCTGTAGAATGTTCCAACAATAAGAAACTGGGATAAAGAGGGAGAAAAGTAGGACCAACAAATAAGGCTAATAAAGAGGAACAAATAAGGCTAATAAAGAGGGAACAGGTAATTCCTAAGCTATTTTAACTGTTCTAGAGAAGCTTCTTGGTCAAGATGGTAGACTGAACCTTTCCTTTCCTCCCAAGGTTTTGTTGATATGACAGTAAACATATATGAATAAGAATCAATCTATGTACATGTTGAGAACAATCTAAGTGCCATCACTTGGACAAATATTTATTTAACACAGGGCACAGAAAATAGTAATCTGCAACTTGCAATACACACCAGCTGGGTGTTGGTGGAGGTGAGAAGTAATCTTATATGTATAAAGACTCCATGCTTTAAGTCAGCAAATACAGAGACAGGTATGAGCTGTGGGTTATCAGTAAGAAATAGTCAACTAGAAGATTGTATACAGAGCAGATGGACCAAAAGGCTTCACTGCTATCCCCATGAACTGCTCTCTGAATACATCAGATTTGCCTGAGAAGGTCCTTGGTGTGAGTGTTGAATCTAGATAGAGAGGCAGCATAGATTATGAGAAGAATATGAGATTCTCTTGAGGAACAAAAGTGGTAATAGGATAGCAGCTCTCTCCAGGAGTGAAACACACTAACATATTATATTCTCAGAGTATAGTCTTTCATTTTTTGGCTATTGTGGGGGTTCTGATTTAGGCTGCCTATACCGCCCCATGAACCACATATGTAGAGCCCAGAAGTAGACATCCCACTGAAGATAGGACATGCTGGGTAAACAAACGAACAAAACTGCAAGGAACCCCACTCTTGTTACCAGTACTAATTGAAACAATTCTTCATTTATAATGATATATGGTAAATCAAAGATCACTGGATATTTGTGTAAAACAAAAGCATGAAAGAGGAGGGTCAGAAGAAAGAGAAAGCATATAGCAATGTAAAGAACAGAGAGAATGTAAAAATTCTGTGGTATTTTAAATGATATTTCATCCATAAAATAGAGAAGCTAAAAAGAATTAATATATATTAAAATATACTATCAAATTAATGTAATATCATTTTTGGCAACACATACGTATTTATATAATCACATAATTGTAAATATTTTGTTTTTGTTTATTTTTCACATTTAGTGTCTTCCCATATATATTCAAAGCACCCAATCTTTTTTCTGATTTTGTTTTATTTTTATTGTTTCCTTATTCAACAGAAGTTTATTTTATTATTTACTTATTTATTTATTTATTTTCTGAGTTGGGGTCTCACTCTGTTGCCCAGGCTGGAGTGCAGTGGCACACTCACAGCCACTCCAGCCTTGAACTGTTGAGCTCAGGCAATCCTTCTACTTCAGCCTTCCAAATAGTTGGAACTATAGGCATGTGTCACCACACCCGGCTAATTTTTCAATTTATTGTGGAGACAAGGTCTCCCTATGTTGCCAAGGCTGGTCTTGAACCCCTGGACTCAGGCAATCCTCTCGCCTCTGCCTCCCAAAGTGTTAGGATTACAGGCTTGAGCCACCACTCACAGCCTATTTAATTTTTTTAACTTTAATTTTTAAAAAATTTTAAAGATGTGGGGTACATTTCAGGATTAGGCATACAAGTGGTCATTGTACAGGTAAAGTCTGGGCCTCCCTTTGGTCCCCACTTCACCTGGTTTGAGATCAGATACCCTTATTGATGTTATATTTCCTCCCTTCTTCCCCCAGCAGTGCCCCTCTACTGCCAATCCCTTTCTCATAGTATTATGGTAAATGTTCTAAATGTTCAGGGTCCACTTATGAGTGAGAACATGTGGTATTCAGTTCTTTGTTTCTGTGATAGATCACTGAATATTATAGACTCTAAATCCATCCCAGTTGCTGTGAAGTTCATAATTTTACCCTTGTTTATGACTGTGTAATATTCCATTGTGTATATGTACCACATTTTTTAAAAATCCAGTCTACTTTTGATGGGCAGCATGGTTGGTTCCATGTTTTTGCTATAGTAAATAGTGCTACAATAAACACGCATGTCCAGGTATCATTTTGGCAGAAGGATTTGAGTTCCTCTGAGTATATTCCCAGTAGGGGGATTGCTGGGTCATATGGAAAGTCGATTTCTAGTATTTTTAGAAATTGCCACACTGTTTTCCATAGAGGTTGAACTAGTTTGCATTTCCCCCAGCAGTGTAGAAGCATTCCCTTTTCTCTGCATCCTTCCAGCATCTGTTGTTTTCTGTTTTATTAATGATGACCATTCTTACTGGGGTTAAGTGGTATCTCAGTGTGGTTTTGATTTGCATTTCTCTGATGATTAGTGAGGCTGAGCACATTTTCATGTGTCTGTTGGTTGCCTGTATGTCTTTTTTTTTTGGAAGTGTCTATTCATGTCTTTTGCCCACTTTTTAGTGGGGCTGTTCGTTTTTTTTCTTTCGGCGTGTTTGAGTTTCTTGTAGATCCTGGATTTTAGGCCTTTGTCAGATATGCAGTTAACGGATATTTTTTCCCATTCTGTGGGCTGTCTCCCTGCTCTCTTGATGGTTTCTTTTGCTTTGCAGAAGCTTGTTAGTTTGATGAGGTCCCACATGTCTATCTTATCTCTTATGGCATGGACATCTGGGGTTTTGATCAGGAATTGGTTGCTACTCCAATTTCTGTGAGGGTATCTCCTGTGTTTTCTATGATTCTTATAGTTTGAGATTTTACATTTAGGTCTTTGATTCATTTAGAGTTGATTTTTGAAAGCACCTAATTTTTTTTATTTTCTTTCTTCCTTCCTTTTTCCTTTCTTTTTTTTCAATTTTATTTTATTTTTATTTTTTTAACATATTTTTTATTTTAAAATTGTGGGGTACAGTTAAGGGTTAGGTATACAAATATACATTGTGCAGGTACCCTTGTTGATGAGGTGTGCCCATCCCCCCGTCCCCAGACAGATATTGACTACCATTAATCCCACCTCCCATCCCCTCCCTACCCCCTCCATAGTTTCCCGTCACTGTCAATCCTTTTCTTATAGTATTACAATAGATGTTCAAGGTCCATTATGAGTGAGAACATGTGATACTCAGATCTTTGTTTCTGTGAGAGATCAATCAGTATTATAAACTCCAATTCCATCCAGGTTGCTGTGAAATTCATGATTTTATTCTTTTTTATGGCTGCATGATATTCCATTGTGTATATGTACCACATTTTTTAATCCAGTCCTCTTTCAAACAAGACCCCTATCTATCCCCATACACAAAAATTAACTCTAAATGGATCAGAGACCTAAATGTAAAACCTCAAACCATAAGAACTTTAGAAAATGCAGGACACACCCTTATGGAAGTTGGAACTGGCACTCAATTCCTGAGCAAAACCCGAAATGCACGGGCCATAAGAGATAAGATAGACAAATGGGACCTCATTAAACTGACAAGTTTCTGCAAGGCCAAAGAAACCATCAAGAGAGCAGGAAGACAGCCCACAGACTGGCAAAAAGTATTTGCCAACTCCATGTCTGACAAAGGCCTAACATCTAGGATCCACAAGGAACTCAAACGTGCTAAAAGAGAAAGCACCTAATCTTAATTGTTCAGAACAAAATGCAAATATTATAGATTCTGAAAGCATTGAAATAGGTATATAGCTGACTGGTATTGAGAGTAGAGACCAGGGAGAAGTGATGGAGGAAAAACTTGGAAGCTCCGGTTTTTCTCACATAGTCCAGAATCAATGTGAGATAAATTCGGGCTTCCAAGTTTTCCTCCATCACTTCTCCCTGATCTCTACTCTCAACATTAGTCAGCTATACACCTTATACTTGGGAAAGTCATGATAAACAATATAATACAATCAGAAATCAATTAATATATCTCAGGAAATGGAGTGGGAATTTGAGTAAAAGTGCTCTAAACTGCTCACCTATTATGAAGAGAATATTTCAGCTTTTAAAAACTGATCAGCTTAGAGAGATGCAAGCAGACTTTGTTAGGCTTGCAATGGTAATCATCATACAAACTAATAGTAGAAATGGGTTGAGTGGTCAGCAGTAGGCTGGGACTAGAGATGAACAGAAGAGGCCGACTCTTATTTTTTCATTTGTACCCTACTTAGGAGTGTTTTTTTAAAAAACCATGTGTATTGTATGTATTGCTTTTATTTGTGTTTTTTATGTATTGTTTTTATAAATAAATAGCAATTAAAAAATAAGCTAACAGACATTGTAGAGAAATAAATGCCTAAATTTATGAAATTGTCATAATGCTAATAAACAACTCTAACAGAGAAGAAAATGATACATTTAATTTTATGAACTTATTCTTGCAAATAAATTTAATAAACCAGATTTTGTACTTAAGTAAAAGATTGATGTGATTCACCCAAAGAGAGTTTATTTCAGAATACAAGGATATCTTAAGATTAGAGGATCAATTTATATAATTGCATATATTAACAGATAAATTAGGAAAACGCTGCAATCATCTGAATGAACAGAAAATTCAACATTCTTTCCTGATTAATAAAACCTATAGTTAAAGACACGTATAAGTATATATTTTTAACAAGATAAAAGTGGTTAAATGTGTATGACAAAATGTAACTCAATATATAAAGTGCTTTTACAAACCAACAAGAAAAAGATACACCAAATAGAAAAATAAAAGTAGGAGACAAATCACAAATCACTTGTCCTCAAAACATTACAAAAAGTTCAATTTTATCAGTATTTAAAGAAATGTTAAGTGTAAGCTACAAAATAAAAACTTTAAGCTATTATATTGGCAATGACTAAAATGCTAATATTTGATATCAGTAAAGTTGAAATAAATGGCTCTCTTATCTGACTGAAAGATGTGTACGCTGGTAAAATAATTCAGGATGGTAATTTTCAATATATTAAAAATCATTAAAAGTGCATGTATCCTTTGATCTAGAAATTACATTTTTAGGAGTTATATATGAAGAAATCATTTAAGATAGATGCTTACAAAATTTAGTGAGAAGATTATCAAAATACTAATTATGGAGAAAAAAATAAATCAAATGTTGAACAATAGAATAATTGTTATGTAAGTTATGATAAACCCATGTAATAGAATACTATTCAACCATGAATTAATGTTGCACACAAATAATTGTTCACGTGAAAGATGTTTAAAATAAATCAAGAGATAAAAACAATGCTTGAAATAATGTAATAGTATAATCTTGCTTTTGTTTGAAATTAAATTTAACAATCATCCATCTATCTATCTATCTACCTACCTACCTACCTATCTGAAAAAGACTGGAAGAATATGTATCATGATGGTAATTACTGTTGGTTGGTGTTTTTTCATTTTGATTATTATTTGTTATTGTACTATATTGTATATCATTGTATAATAATTTTCTTTTCAAAAAGTAAAGTATTGCTTTTGCAAGAAAAAAGTAAATGCTATTTTAAGGTAAAAGTATGTGTATATTGTGTAAAGTATGAATAAAATTTAATATACTTTTATAAAATGAGTCTTACAATTCAATTAGAAAATAAACACAATGGAAAAATGAGCTATAGACAATTACCAAAAGAAAAACTATTAGTGACCTAAGAACAAGAAAAATTTGACTTCACCAGTAATTCAAAAAATAAAATTAAAATGAGATTTTATTTTTCTATAATCAAATAGACAAAAGGTTTCTAAAAAAAACAACCAATTCTCTATAATAGCAAAATATTAGATCTATGAGAGTTCTTGCACAATACAGAAATGGAAGCAATATTTCTAGAGAATAAAATAATACTTAGCAATAATTAACACTTAGCAGAAGTGTTAATATAGTACATGCCAGTTGGACCAGACATTTCCCTTCTGAGAATTTTCATAAAGAGAAATATGGACATGTGCTAATAAGGACGATCATGACAGTATCGTTTGTAATGATAAAAATGAGAAAAAATCCAAATGCTCCAAAAGAAAAGATTGAGCTAAATTATGGCATATGCATGAAATGGGATACTATTAAGAAATTAAATTAGATTTTTAGAAAAATACTTAATGATATAAAGCAGGTTCATGATATACTATAAAGTAAAAATAAAGTTTTCTTTTCTGCTTTATCACAAAACCAGAGAATATGTTTTTGGTGTTATGTACATAATACCCTGGTATTCTTGCCATGTTTTGATATTTGACCACTTAAAATGACTTACTGGTGCTTTCCTGATGTCTGTCCTGGCACTTGGAAACAGTGGAACTGTGTCTCTCTTTTATCTCTTTTTTGAATTTACTTAATAATTCCACCATGGAAAAAAACTTTATTTTAAAAAAGGAAACAATGTTGGTAAATAATGCATTTCTATTCTCATGATCCAGAACATTAAAGTGAGCACTAAGAAAATAAGTTAGTAATCTTAACTTGAGAATGCAATTAGAATTCATGAAAAAATAAACATGCCATCTATGGGATATTTTGATTAACTTAAATTGACAATGCTAAAATACACTTTTTTTGCTGTTCATTAAAAAGACTTGAACAAGACATTAATAGAATAAGGGGTATAGTGTGTGCTTCGAAACTATGTGCAATCACTTCCACATAGTTGTTTCTTCTATAATGTACAGAGGTACTCAAAGTATGGTGGTTGAGAACTAGGCCTTTTTCAGTAAAACATTAGGCTCTCTTTCTCTGTGTGCTTGGGCCAGTTATACAATCTGTCATTTTTTCCTCACCTAAAAAATGGACATAATGATAGTATCAACATCATAGGGATGTTGTGAGGTGTACGTTAATATATTTAAAGGCCTTACAATATGCATGCTAAGTTTTCAATAAATGCTAGCTGATATTATAACTTTTATTGCTAGTTACTATCTGCCTGAATTCTATGTCTTTCTTTCATCATAAAACTTTATCAGCTGAGAAAACCCGAAGGCATGTTTGAATTTTGCAGAGCACATGTGACATACATATGTGAACCATCTAAAATATGCCATGGATATTTACACCAACATTCTAGACTTGCTGGTGGCCTTCTCCAGCTTTTCTGCCTTGTTGACTTCTTGACTTTCTGTTTTGAACTCATGCTGCAACTTTATTCTTCATCCAGTCCTTTGGATGGCATTATCAATTTTGAACATACAATCATGAATTTCACCTAAAGCACCTCTCTGGGTCTCAAGCCTAAATTCTGACTTCCCTGTTTATGAATCAGAACTGTGAATAAGCACCTCCTAACCATCATTGTAGCCCATGGGATCTTCTCAGGCTTGAAATGAAAGGAAGGTCAGATAATAAACAGGAGGGCAAGGATAGAGTTTGAGTCACTGGCTGTTGGGCTGAAGGGAAGAGGATGTGAGTAGGAAGATTTTAGGAAGTGAAACTGATAGGATGAAGGAGAGGCAAAGTCTTGGGTATTTTCTTCATTTTTGTCTTGCTTCCCTAGAGAGACTATGAATAAAGAATGGCAGGTTTCCCAGCACAGATATCAAAGTGTAGCATTAGACAGATTTGGGAATTTCATGTAGTTTTCCAGCAGACAGTATAAATCTACTTTCAAGAATTCACACAAATTTCTCCATTGCCCTAAGTACCAATTAGTTTGAATTAAAATAAACTGAGGTAAACTGCTATTTTCTCTTCCCTGTTTATTTGCTTGTCAGGAGAATTTAGGTCATGTTATATCAGGAATACACTCATTTGTGTTGAACTTAGATAAAGATGTACTGTGTGGGGCTCCATTGATAAATCCTAAGCACCAGTAATTTGAGTTCCAGTGTTTTTTTTAAATCATAAAATATAACAATATAGGTTAACATGTCATGCAGAAAGTTGTTAAGCAGCACTATATTAATTCTACAGCCAACAGAATTGATTTCTAGAAGAAAAAAATGCCAGCATGCAAAAATAGATCAGTTTTGAAGTAACTCAGAGTCACAAGGCCATCTTGTGAAATTCTGTATTTTAAATTATAGTTCAAGAGATTTAATAGACTGTGACAGTAAAATTAAAGATGGCAAATTTGCAATGTGTGACTTCAAAAACAAATACAGAAAAAATAGTAATATTTTGCAAAAGTCATAGAAATATCAGCCTACAATGTTATTTAAAATATTATTTCTGCCAGAATGTTTATTGTATGTATGAAACAAAAGGACAAAAGTGGCTAAACAACAATAACAAAAAAGACAAAATGCCTGGAAAGGGGAAGAGATAAAGATTAAAGCAAAGGAGAAGGCACCAATAAAATTTTCCAAGAAAAAGGTAAATTTAAAAAGATAAAAATTTTCAGAGAAATTGGAGAAATAAAACAGGCAGATTAAACTCATGACAAGTGCACACAAAGGAAAAACTTCTAAAGCAGGAGCACAAAGACAGAAAAGAGAACTCAAAATTACAGTAAGGACATAGCTTTGTTCATTTGTCATTTTATTCCTTAGAAATCCTCTACCAATCAAAATTATGCATTAAATGCAAAAAGCAATTCAACCAGAAACTAACACCCATCTTGAAGTGGTGAATGAATGATTCTTCCTTCTTTTTAGTTTTCTATACTTTACCTAAATGTCTTACATGAAGATCATGCTACCTTCACAATGGGCAGGAATTAACCCTATTAAAAAATGAAGCTCTGATTCCCAATTCATACTGAAGCTTAATATAGTAGAGCCTTACTCTGTGGCTAGCTAAATTGGTAACTGAACAGCATGACTCTCTTTTCTGTGCAATGAATGTTACCAACTTCCCCTGTGAGGAAGATTAGTTATCTCCAGTTATCTGACACACAGCCCCTGTTTCCAATCACTGGCCTTCCACAGGTCCATCTACCACGTGGTTTCTACATTGCTTCGGCTTTTCCTGGGAAACAAGATACTCTCGTGTCCACTATTATTCTTTCCCATCTGGGTCCTGTTGGGCTTCTGGTATAGGATTCCTCTGGCTCACAGAGTCTGAGAAGGAGACTGCAGCATTTTATTTGAACATCTTCAACTTTAGACACCCACTGTTCCCTCTGCCCTCTCACACATGCGTTCCAGAATTCGGTGAATACTGGTGAAACTGGGTCTGTCTGCGGGCAGCTTGCTCCAACACAGACGCATTAGATTGTACAGCTCTAGTGGGCAGTTCTCAGGGCAGGAGAGGATGTTGCCATCTCGCACGTAGTAAATGACCTCCTCGTGGGCCATGCCATAATAGGGCTGCAGGCCGTAGGAGAAGATCTCCCAGAGGACCACGCCGTAGGCCCACACATCAGACTCAGTGGTGTAGCGATTGTAGAAAATGGACTCCGGTGGCATCCAACGAATAGGAATAGCATCGTTTTCATTAGCTTTGTAGTAGTCTGCTGAGTAAATGTTCCTGGAGAGGCCAAAGTCAGCAATTTTCACCACCATGTTCTCGCCCACCAGGCAGTTCCTGGTGGCTAAATCTCGGTGGACAAACTTGCGCTCTGAAAGGTAAGCCATGCCCGCTGCCACCTGCCTGGCAATGCAGAGCTGCTCAGCACAAGAGAGGGGTGGGGGTCCAGGGCTGGAGACCTGAGCTCTCATGGACAAGTCGCTGTGACTGAGGCTGCACACGGTGTGAGGTGACATGCTGCGGAGGAACTCGTTGAGATCTCCATAGGCCATGTATTCAAAGAGCAGGCACATAGGCTTTCCGACAGCACACACACCTAAAAACAAAAAGAACATCCCGTTAGCCTTGGTTTCTACAATGACACATGGAAAGAGCACTACAAAAGCGAATGACGGGATCAGAAAATACCAACCTCCGGTTTTTTATTGACAGCACCATTGTGGAACCCTGACCCCATTTCTTTGTCTAAACATCTCTTATTTACCTTTTAAGATTCAGCTTATTTATGCTTTCCCTAGGGAGTCTCAGTTCCTGACCTTTCCAGTATAGAAGGAAAACCTAACGATACTGGAAGGGTCAGAAACTGAGGCATCCCAGGGAGAGAGCAGTAACCACCATCCTAGTTTATAATCATTTGCTTGTTTGAGATTTCTTCCTAATATTTCAGCACTTTGAAAGGAGAGAGTATATCTTTTTTCTTTAAATTACCCACACCTGCCATGTGTCTGGCAGAGTAGGTTTGTTCAATGAATTTATGAATGAATACTTGCTCTGAGTATGTAATATGTGCTCTGTGTTTTTGTTTATTTCTCTGAAGAATGATAATAAAGAAGTGTAGAAAGTTTTACAAGAATAACAAAAATAATCTAAAACTCTTAGAGGAAGTATTTTGTAAAGCACATTTTAAAATTTAGGTTTTACAATGTTCATTTTCCAAAAAACAGTTAATATAGAGTCATGACAGAAGAACACTTGCAAATCTTAAAATCTTGATATATTTGAGGGCAACCAGAATATTGGAATATTAGATCAGATAGGCACAATTTCACATCACCATAAATGTAGATTATTAGAGTTTTTTTTTAGGCAAAAGTTAGAAGTCTGTTGAAAAAGAGTAGAAATAAGGAATGCTGTAATCTTGGTTTATTTATTTTGGCATTAATTCCAGAGATTTTAGCAATCAGCATATGCTTATGTATGAAAAAGAAAATTAAATGTCAACAGGGTTGTACCTAGAAGTTTCTTCTATGGAATTCTCACTGGATCATCTTTATGATTTACCTGTCTTATCAGCTGCTTTACCATTGTTATACTGCTTGAATTGATTTAAAAATAATTTCTTATTTTAGAGAAAAATATGACAACATATTTCTCTGAGAAATAAAAATTGAACTGAGTTTATTTAATGAAAATTTCTACTTTTGTTACAGAAAATATATGAAAGATTTCTACTTGATAATTATGAACAATTATATATACATGTATATTTATCACTTATAATTATATATGTAATATATATGTATACTTAAGAGCTTGAAATGTTGTATACATTGTAATAGCTCAAACCTAACTCTTAGTTGGGACTTCAAAGTGGAATAAAAGTCTTGAGGGAAGGAGTCTGTTTTATTTACCCTTGTAACCTCAGGCTTAATAACACATGACTCATCATGGGGTTATGGCTCACTTTGTTGATGGATGAATGGATGAATGGTAGGATAGATGGATAAATAGGTAGATAGATGGATGAGTGGATTTAAAGATGAATGAGTATATGGTTTCACGAAGTTAAAGATAGATGAATGGATTTAAAGATAGATGGTCATAAAAAAAAAATCTTATGCCTAGTCCAAGACATAAACCTTTATTGTGGCATTTCCCACACATCATCTTACCTCATTGTTCTACAGTTTCCTCAACTGCTTTATATTGGATAAGAGTCTATCATTTCTATTCTAAAATGCTAAATATCTCTGTATTTGTATTCATTTCTCCAAATTTATGACTGTAAAAACATTATACACTAGGATTCTAATGAAATCAATTTTATGATAAAAATATATTCAGTAAGTGCCTCATTTCAAATGCATGAAACAAAGCACATTCATTTTATTGGTAGTGAATTTCATGGATTTTCCCAATTCCCCTTCTTTCCACTATTGTCATCTTATTTAAATGTGTTATTTTCCAAGAAACCATGAGAGTAGCGGAGTCACATGCGTGAATGATTACTGCTTACATATACTCAAATAAAAACAGACTCCATGCTTCTAGGATATTGAAATGGAATTTTATTTTATTTTGTTTTATTTTATTTTTTTTGAGTTGGAGTCTCACTCTGTCGCTCAGACTGGAGTGCAGTGGCCGCTCCCGGCCACCGCAGCCTCGACCTGCTGGGCTCCGGTGATCCTTCCGCCTCAGCCTTCCGAGTAGCGGGAATTACAGGCACGCACTACCATGCCCGGCTGATTTTTGATTTATTGTAGAGATGAGGTCTCGCTGCCCAGGCGGGTCTCGAACCTGCAGGCTCAGGCAATCCACTCACCTCAGCCTCCCAAAGGCGCGGGATTACAGGCTGAGCCACCGAGCCCGGCTGAAATGGAATTTTAGATACAGCATTTAACAAATGGCCATAGAAGTTTGAGTTCTTGTTGAACAATAAAAATGAGCGAAAACTCTGAGTAGTGATGTATAAGCATGCTACCACAGTAATCATAAATTTGCAAATTGTACATAGCTTGAATCAATACCAGGAATTCAGAATATTGTAAAATTGCAAATACTTATATATGACTGCAGAGAAATCCTACTGAAAGAAATTTTAAGAAATGTTGAAATGAAAATATATGTATGTTTGTTTAATGAAATATTTATTGAATGCCTACGTTGTGCTAGGAGTTGTTAGAGAAATTCTTGATTTTAATATTCATGTAATTTATTTTCAATATCTTGACCTCTCAGTTACTTGGCTTCCTTTCCTATGACCTTTACCCAGTGTAAGCCCTCAGTCTCATTGTATACCCTTGACTTTGTCATTTCGTGTATCTGTATACCTCCCATAATTTCATCCCATTTGTTGGTCACTATCTTCCTTCCTTTTCTACCCTAGTTAACTTCCTCTAGTGTCCTAACTCCAAAAACCCTTTGACCCCACTGGAACTTTTAATTCATTAATCCTATCCCCTTTTCATGATCTCTTGTCCTCTCGTGTTTTTCTTTTTTCCTTACATAGCTTAAATTCCTTCATCAATCATAATAGCCAATCCTTTATATGCACCCTTATTCTTTGCCCCAATTTGGCTTTATTTAACTTATGTGGCAAAATGTTAATTCTGATTAAATTCAACTCTACATTAAGTGACCTACACCCCCATGGTGGTATTGGATGAAAACAAAACCGTGATAACCAGTCGCATGTTAAATTCATAAGCCCTAATGTCAAGTGACTTCCTAATACACTTGCCAATCACACTGTATTTCTCTAGTCCATTTTATGTTTTATTTTCCTAGATGGCCATTTCTTTCTTCTCAAATCCTCAATTTCTCTTCTTTCATCCTTACTCTCAGATGATAATCTTTATTCTTAGTTCACAGAGAAAGCCAAATCACTCAGAAAAGACCTTCTACAATCTCCCACCAACATCTATGCCCATTTTCTCTTATTGCTATGGCTGATCTGGACATTCTCTTAACAAAGGCCAGTCCCTCCAATGACGCCTGGATCCCATTCCCTCTCTTCCTACTCAAAGACATTGCTTCTGCTATGTGCCATCCTCTTTCATCAATTTTTCTTTGTTTACAAATATGCTGTTACTTTCACATTGAAAGTGTGCTTCTTTTTCCACCTTTCAGTCCCAAAACACATTGCTCATATTTTCCAGTTTTTCTCCTCCTATTTTTTTAGCTCACTTACATTGACTCTTGTACCCAACATTCCTCAGAAACTTAACTTATCAGGGATACCAGTGAACCTCCACGTTTCCAAATCCAAGGTCTTTTTATAGTCCTTCTTTCATTTGACTTATTGTGTGTAACATGCTCACTGTCAACACTTAGATAATACTACATTTGGCTTCCAGGACATCACAAGTTCCTACTTGTCCCTTTTCAAGTTCCTACTTGTTCCCTTTCAGCATATTTTGCTTGCTCATATATTTTGTTTCTCACCCTAAGTGTTGGAATGCTGCAAGGATTGGTCCTTGGACCTCCTCTTTTCTAACATTCTTTTCCCATGCTTTGGTGTCTTGCCGGTCTCAGGACTTTACATATTCCATATGCTCAAAGAGCTTCTAATTTATATTTATAACCATGTCATCTTTTCTGAACTCTAGGCCTCTATATTTACCTGTTTCCTTAACTCCATCTGGATATTGAATAAAAACTTCAAACAAATATGTTTTAAAGTGAATTCCTACTCTCTTCACTGAAGAAACCTGCTCCTCCAGAGACTTCCTCAACTCAGTCAATGACACTTCCATTCTTTCAACTGCACAGCCAAAGATCTCAGCACTATCTTTGACTCTTCTATTTTGTAAATTTCACATTTGGTCTGCCAGCAAATTATTTGTCTCTGTCTCTGAATTACACATAAAATATAACCACTTCTCGTTATCCTCACTATCACCACCTGGGCCATGCCAACATCTTCTCTTTCTGCATTTTTGCAATACCTGTTTACCGTCTCCCTGCTTTCATTGCTTAACTTCAGACTATGCTCAAGAAAGCAGTCAGAGAAAATTAGAAAAATGTGAGTTATGTCATGTCATTTCTTGGCTGAACCTCTCCATTTGCTTCCCATTTTACTCAGAGTAAAAGCTCGTTTTTAATAAGGCCTGAGAGGATCTGCCCATTACCTCTCAGATCTCATCTTTTACAACTTTTTCCTCTTTTACTCGGCTCCAGCCACACTCATTTCTTTGTTCTTCCTCAAGCACGCCATATATGCTCTTGTTGCAGAACCTTTGCAAACAAGTGCTTTTCTTTCTTCTTGGAATGTTCTTTCCCAAGATATCCACATCGCTATTCCTTTTCCTCTGCCAGTTCATATTTTCATGGAAGTCTCTAAAATTTTTAGTTCACACTACAAAAACTTTTCTACTTTGATTTTTAAAACAGTCTTTAGAACTCAGTATTTAGTGTACTATATTTTTGTGTTATTTTTATTATCTGTCTTTCCCAATAGAATGTAAAATCCATGAGCGGAAGGATTTTTAAAAAGTTTTGTTCACCATTGATAATTAATACAAACTAAATATTTGTTGAATTTATGAATCCTTGAATAAGTGGGAATTAAACAATGAACCAAAAAGAATATGCATTCCTGCCTTCATAACATTCCAGTAAGGAAAGAAAGAGAAAAAACAAAATAAACAAGTAAAAATACTTAGACTATTCAACATTGATAAATTTTGTGATGAAGAAGCAATGTCAATGAAAGAGTCTTTGCTATAGCAACATTTTAAACACCTTAGTAATAGTAAGGAGGCAACAAAGACAGAGAAAATCTGAAGTGATGAATCCATTAAGCAATGAATATCCTATGGGTTGGGATAGATCTGGGTGAAGAGGCTAAGCTTAGAGGGGAACAGAAACATCTCCCTGAACAAGAAATAAAGGAAAAAACATAAATAAGTGAAGTGTAAAGGAAGAAAAAAACTTGGAAAACCACTGTTTTCTGGTGAAATAAATATCCTCATTTGTATTTTCGTACCTAAGAGTTTCACAATGTTAGGGTTGTCAAATTCTGCCATGAGGGCTGCCTCCCTCTGAAAGTCTGCTTGCATATCTGCTGAGGCTTCTTCTTTGAGCATCTTTACTGCCACCATTGTAAAAGGTTCATAGGGAAGTAAGCCTGGAGCCCTGAGAGGTAAATTTATTGAAAAAAAAACAAAACAAAAGATCAGGAACATCATACATACACACCTGCAGTATATTTACCCACATTTATGCACATCCCTCCATCATGTAGACTTTCCCAGAGCCTTTTCCAAATGGAGATGACATATTTTAAACTCCTTGACTCCAATTAATAAAAATCACTGGTGTTATTTTCAGTAATTTCAAACAGGTTTTAAAAAGTACATTATTTATAAATTACGGGAATTCTAAAGTGCACAAACCCAATGGGATTATCATTGTCATTATAACCTCTTACATTTTGGGCAAAACCTAAATTCATTGAAGGCAGGGATCATGACAATCATCTTTATATCCCTCAATGAGCCTAGAGTGATGCCTTGAAAATTTTGGTTTCCAGTAAGTGTGTGAGATTTTCTTTATACATGTAACCTCTATACCAGGCCAAAGAGGCAGTAGGGAGTAAAACCAAGTCCACATTCTCTGGACCAGCTGTGTGTCTGTGGAGCTGCATCCATGCAGAGAGGGCATTTTATTCCAATTCACACAAAGGCAATAAATAGGCTAGTGTTGGCCCTGTTACATGTGCCTTTTTTGAGATCATTATTTTCTAAATTTTGGCATTTTTTTCTTTTCTATTTTGTTGTGTCATAAACATCTACTTAATATCTCACACTAAATCAATGTAATACATTATAATAAAAATATGTGACAAATTTTTTTCTGAAAAGGAAATATGAATGAATTATTACTAATTTCTCATAATTTGAACACTATATAAAAGAAGATACATTTATATCTACTATAAATTACTTCTAAATGCACTAAAATATATTCTTTCCATATGTACTCCTATTTTCCAGCAAAGGTGAAATTATCTGGATTCAAAGTTTGCAATACAGATAAGATTAATAATGCAAATAATTAACTAATTTGATAATGACTATTATATATAGTAGGTATATACATAGGTTAATGGTCTGGCCAATTTTCAGACATAACATATTTTGGGGGAGAATATTTTTTCCCATAGGTAACTTTACCTTGCTTGAAAGACCCTCCCAAATGCTCCCTCTCCAATATCTCTCACATATTCAATATTATTCCTTGGATACTCCAGGCTGAGCAATTTGGGATTCAGAAGGAGCGGCATCCTCTGGTACATGGGGTTGGGGTGAAGTCTGTCTAGCAAGAGCTCAGAAGGCAGTGTGGTGAGGGTTACTGCTGCCGATTCCCTGCAGGCAAGACAGGCAAGATCAATAATGAGCTTAGCACAAAATAAGATCTTTGTATTCAGGCTTAGATTCTAAGAGATATGACTCGTAGGAGTAAATAAGACAAATTATACTAAGGCAGCCAAAGATCCCTCAGTTTGAGAGCAAAGCTATGGATGCATTAAGAGACTGGCAGTGTTATATATATTCCATGTGCCATCCCTGATTCCAATATTAAATATGTAGGTTTTGAGATATTACTGCATGTGATTAGCTTAAACTAGAATCTCACCTTTTCTTAGTTTTCCATTGTTTTCTTCTTCGGCAGCAATAAAGCGTACTTATGGTAAGAAGCACAAATATGGCAAAGCTGGACATGATGGAGATTATTACAGTCATGGAGTATGTCGGTGAGACAGAGAAGGACGAAGAGGAGGAGGAAGGCAAATTTGGAATGTCCACACTTGGCTTTGAAGAAGTCATTGGTGGGAATGCTGTAAGTAAACAATAATTCCCTTATTCATTCTCAAACCCTTAAGCAACCCGTTAAACTGAATTTAATGTTAAGAATATGTTTATATATCATGTTCTCCTGGTTATATATCTATAAATTTCAATTGTAAGAATCCAGTAATGTCCAGTTATAAGTAAACACAGCTCACAGAATTTTAAAGATGAGACTCCAAGAAAAGAAACAGTATTTTCTAAGAGTAATGCAGATCTTGTGCTAGTGTACTTTGTACTGTGTCATATGTTTATGACTTGACAATAATCACAAACATTATTAAATAAAATATTTTCATGTAGTTAACCTTGAGGTCAGGATTGTCTAGAGTTGAGCTTTTATATACTGTCAGTTTACATACAGAATAAAAATCATGGAAGACGATGCATAATGAACATATTAGGACACAAATAAGCAGAAATTAATTCACCTAAAAACAGAACTCCTGTTAAACTCCAATTTAAAAGGCCAGTGCATATAAAAATAAGTAAAATCTGTATTACTGCTGGAAACCAAGAGATGCCAAAGTCGTACCATTTTGTAGAGTACAAAGTCCATTGTATATGTAAAAAACAACCTTATTAATTATATTTTAAATCCTCTTAACAGATTGAGTAAAGACAAAAACAGGAATATAGAGTATTTTCATATAGTTAACAAGGATGTTTTAATAGCAGAGAATGAACATTGTACCCTAAAAAGAGAGACTAGGTCTTCTTTTTAAAATATTTGTGAATCCTGGCATATATGATTTTATGTCAAGCCATAAAGATAAATCTCAATAAATGTCAAAAGCAGAAATTATGCAGATCTACTCAATGGTCAAAATGCAATTAATAATAGATTAGATCAAATATAAAATGACATCTTTAATGAATCAATAACTTTTTGATTAAAAAGTAAGAGTAGTCATAGTTACAAATTAGAAAAAAAGAACTTCCTAATAGTGTGTATGAGATTTATCCAAAGTTGTGCTCGATGATAAAGTCATAGTGTTATCTTCTTTCATTTGCTAAAAAAGAATGAAAGTAAATGAGCAGAACATTTAACTCAAGACTTTGGACAAGAAACAATAACTACAGAAAACAAAAGAAAATAGTTAATAAAGTAACAGCCATATACAAGCAGAAATTAATAAGTTAGAATACACATAACACAAATGAGAAAATTAACAGATAGAACAATAATTGGTTTTATAAATTATAAGTATTTATAAAGTAGTCTAGTCAGTGTAATTTTAATTTTAAAAAGTTTGAAAAAGCACAAACAGAAAATTAGAAATGATAGAGGAGTTATTACAATAGATTCAAAAGTCAATAAAAACAATATATAATTGTGCAATTACATTTTTTACACTTTAAGGAAAATAATAGGAACATATTAATTACCAAATTTGAAGAATTAGAAAATATGAATATAGCCACAAGCAGGAAATTCATTTTAAAAGTCATGGTTAAATTATAAACACATTCTTTCAGTCTTAAAAGGGATACAATGTCCATATTTTATAGTATGTTCCAGTAACAGAAAAATCATATTCTTTTAGAACAATGTTAGCACAAAAAGAAAAATGCATACATAAATTATATAACACAGTTTTAGAAAATCCTAAATGAAATAGCAATTGACTGCAATTTAGTCAGAAAAAAATGATTTGCTATAAGAGACTATATTAAAATAAACATTACAAAGTCAAAAGAAAACCTCTATTGAAGCAGATGCCCAAAGACTCTTGAATAGGACACTTGTAAAACCAGGTTACAATGGGCGCCCATGTATGACTTCTTAGTCTAGGAGAGTGCCCTGAGTAACTGTCAATAGTTAAGCAAGTGAAAACCTTTTTTCAGCAGATGCCTAAAGCCACTTAATAGAAGACACTTGGAAAAGCAGAGGTTAAAAGCAGTGCTTATATATGACTTCTAAGTTTAGGAGTATACACAGTGATTATGTCCTAAGCATCAATGGATAAACAAGTGATTTTGAAGCCCGTAGAGACCAAGCTTAGTCAGCGCTTTGACAGGTACCTGGAATTGAAAGAACATCAGCACAGCAGTGAAACATTCGTGCAGGACCAATGACAACATGCCTCAACAAGCACCACCATAGTGGTGGACTTAATAGACTTCCCAGGTTTGTCTCTGACTAGCTCGAAAGCTGTGCAGATTCTTTGGACTGAGTCATCCAAGATGTGTGGGGAGGAGGACTTAAAGAGTTGTGCCCCCTGCTAATAATAAAGTAGGAGCAATTATTAAAACACGGGGAGAAATGACTAATTTTGTATTTGGATTTTTTTTTTTTTTTTTGAGTTGGAGTCTCACTGGGTCGCCCAGACTGGAGTGCAGTGGCAGCTCCCGGCCACCGCAGCCTCGCCGGCTGGACTCTGGCGATCCTTCCGCCTCAGCCTTCCGAGTAGCCGGAATTACAGGCATGCGCTACCACGCCCGGCTGATTTTTTGATTTATTGTAGAGATGAGGTCTCACTGCCCAGGTGGGTCTCGAACCCACGGACTCAGGCAATCCACTCACCTCAGCCTCCCAAAGGCGCGGGATTACAGGCTGAGCCACCGAGTCCGGCTTGTATTTGGATTTTAAAGAGCAGCTCATGTCATATATAATATGTAAGAGAATATAATGTAATTTGTAAAGCTGATAGTGTCACCTCATTAGTAAACATAAGGGTATTTTTTCTCAAAAATATCAAAAAATAGAGTTTAATTATGTGTTTAAAGAAAAATTCATGATAATTTAGTAAGCTTTATTTTTAAAATGTTAGAGGTGGCACAGTTTGAACAAGAATTTTGCTTTATAGGTTTAAATATTTCTTTCATTCAGGATAGTTTAGTTTTGTTATTCCTTATTTATTACTTCAGATCTATTTGATCTGGTCTTCCCAAGAGCTACATCAAATAATCTCTTTGGATCCAAATGATCAGTTTGAGCCTTCATTATTTTTCCTTTTGTCTTTTTTTTTTCTCTAATCAATTTAGTCTCTTCATCTTTTCCTTTGAAAACCAGAGGAGTTTATTCACTCGTTCATCAATAGATTAATGTGTTAATTAAACCAATATTGATTGTTAGATATCAAGCCAACTGTGGTGAGATTATATCATTAGACATGGAAAAAACTTTCGGTAAAATCCAGCACCTCTTCTTGATAAAAACCCTCAAACATCTAGGCATAGATGGAACATACCTCAAAATACTAAGAGCCATCTACAAGAAACCCACAGCCAACATATTGCTAAACAGACAGAAATTGGAGCCATTTCCCCTAGAAACTAGAATGAGACAAGGATGGCTACTCTCACCCCTCCTGTTCAACATAGTATTGGAAGACCTAGCTAGAGCAATCAGACAAGAGGAGGAGATAAGGGGTATCCAAATAGAAAAAGAGGAAGCTATCCCTTTTTGAAGACGACATGATTCATACCTTGAAAACCCAAGAGATTCTGTCAAAAACCTCTTTGCACTGATAAAAAAACTTTGGCAAAGTCTCAGGGTATAAAATTAATGTGCAAAAGACAGTCACATTTGTATACACCAAAAATAAACAAACAGAAGAAACCCAAACAAAAAGCACAATCCTATTCACAATAGGAACCAAAAAAAAAAAGGAAAGAAAGAAAGAAAAAGAAACAGAAAGAAAAAAGGAAAAAAATATCTGGGCATCTTCCTAACCAGAGAAGTGAAAGACGTTTACAACGAAAACTACAAAACACTGCTCAAAGAAATCAAAGATGACACAAACAAATGGAAAAATATTCCATGCTCATGGATTGGAAGAATGAACATTGTTAAGATTCTATCCTACCCAAGACAATCTACAGATTTAACACAATATCCATTAAATTACCAGCAGCGTTCTTCTCAGACCTGGAATCGACCATACAGAAATTCATATGGAAACATAAATGACCATGAATAGCGAAAAAAATCCTCAGGGGAGAAAAAAACTGGCAAGTATCACACTCTCAGACTTTAAACTTTATTATAAAGCTACAATAATCAAAACAGCCTGGTATTGGTACAAGAACAGGCATATAGATCAATGGAACAGGGTAGAGATTCTGGAAGCAAAACCTCAATTTCTCAGTCAACTCATCTTCGACAAAGCCTTCACCATTAACCACTGAGAAGAGGAGAACCTACTGGGTAAATGGAGCTGGGACAACTGGCTGACCACATGCAGAAGATTAAAACAAGACCCTTCTATTCCCAAACACAAAAATCAACTACAATGGATCAAAGACCTAAATGTAAAACCTCAAACTATAAGAACCTTAGAAAATGCAGAAGGCACCCTTGTGAAAATTGGAACTGGCAACCAATTCCTGATTCAAACCCCAACTGCCCACGTCATAAGAGATAAGATACACGAGAGGTACCTCATCAAACTGACAAGCTTCTGCAACGCCGAAGAAACCATTAAGAGTGGGGAGACAGCCCACAGAGTGGGAAAAAATATTTGTCAACTGTATGTCTGACAAAGGCCTAGCATCTAGGATCTGCAAGGAACACAAATATGCCAAAAAGAAAAAAAACAAACAGCCCCATTACAAAGTGGGCAAAAGATATGAATAGATACTTCTCAAAAGAAGACATATGAGCAACCAACAGATACATGAAAAAAATGCTCAGCTTCACTAGTCATCAAAGAAATGCAAATTAAAACCACACCGAGATACCATCTAACTCTAGTCAGGATGACCATCATCAATAACTCAAAAAACAACAGATGCTGGAGAGAATGAGGTGAAAAGGGACACTTCTACACTGTCGGTGGGAGTGTAAACTAGTACAACCTCTGTGGAAAACTGTGGGGATTCCTAAAAGATCTAAAAATCGACCTTCCATATGACCCTGCAATCCCCCTACTGGGAATATACCCGGAGGAACTCAAATCACTCTGTGAAAAAGATACCTACATATGCATGTTTATTGTGGCATTATTCACAATAGCAAAAACATAGAACCAACTGTGCTGCCCATTGAAAGAGGACTGGATAAAAAATGTACATATACATGATGGAATATTATACAGTCACAAAGAAGGACAAAATTATGAACTTTGCAGCAACTTGGATGGACTTAGAGTCTATAATACTGAATGATATATCACAGAATCATAGAACTGAGAACTACATGTTGTCCCTCGTAAGTGGACCTTGAACAATTATCATAATACAATAAGAAAAGGATTGGCAATAATGGAAAACTGTCAGGGGAAGGGGGGAACATCTCATCAACAAGAGTACCTGCATAATGAACATTTGTATACCTAATCCTGGATCATACTCCATATCTTAAAAATATGTATATTTATTTTTTCTTTTATTTGTTTTATTTTAAAGATGTGGGGTACAATTCGGGGTTAGGTATACAAATGTTCATTATGCAGGTACCCTTGTTGATGAGGTGGGCCCCTCCCTTCCCCAGGCAGATTTCCACTACTGCCAATCCCGCTTCCCTGCTCCTTTCCTGGCAGTTTCCTGCTACTGCCAATCCTTTTCTTATAGTATTATGATAATTGTTTAAGGTCTGCTTGTGAGTGAGAACATGTGATAATCAGTCCTTTATTTCTGTGAAATATAACTCAGTATTATAGTCTCTAAGTCCACCCAGGTTGCTGTGAAATTCATGATTTTGTTCTTTATGGCTGTGTAATATTCCATCGTGCACATGTACCACATTTTTAAAATCCAGTCCTCTCTTGATAGGCAGCACGGGAGGTTCCATGTTCTTGCTACTGTGAACAATGCTGTGATAAACATAGCGTGCAGGTATCTTTTTTATAGAGTGATTTGAGTTCTTCTCGGTATATTCCCAGTGGAATGGATTGCAGGGTCATATGGAAGGTTGATTTCTAGATCTTTTAGGAATCACCACACTGTTTTCCATAGAGGCTGTGCTAGTTTACACTCCCACCAACATTGTAGAAGTGTTCCCTTTCCCTGCATCCTTTCCTGCATCTGTTGTTTTTTGAGTTATTGATGATGGCCATCCTGACTGGAGTTATGTGGTATCTCAGTGTGGTTTTAATTTGTATTTCTCTGATGATTAGTGAGACTGAATGTTTTTTCATGTGTCTGTTGGCTGCTCCTATGTCTTCTTTTGAGAAGTGTCTATTCATATCCTTTGCCCGCGTTTTAATGGGGCTGTTTTGTTTTTTCTTTTCAGCACATTTGTGTTCCCAGTAGATCCTAGATGTTAGGGCTTTGTCAGACATACAGTTGGCAAATATTTTTTCCCACTCTGTGGGTTGTCTCCCTGCTCTCTTGATGGTTTCTTTGGCTTTGCAGAAGCTTGTCAGTTTGATGAGGTCCCACTTGTCTATCTTATCTCTTATGGTATGGGCACTTGGGGTTTTGATTAGGAATTGTTTGCCAGATCCAATTTCCATAAGGGTGTCTTCTGCATTTTTTAAGGCTCTTATAGTTTGAGGTTTTATGATTAGGTCTTTGATCCATTTAGAGTTGATTTTTGTGTATGGTGATAGGTAGAGGTCTTGTTTTAATCTTCTGCATGTGGTCAGCCAGTTTTCCCAGCACCACTTACTGAGTAGGTTTTCCTCTCCCCCAGTCTTTGCTGTTGAAGACTTTGATGACAATGAGTTGGTTGAGAAATTGAGGTTTTGCTTCTGGAATCTCTATCCTGTTCCATTGGTCTATATGCCTGTTCTTGTACCAATACCAGACTGTTTTGTTTATTGTCACTTTATAATAGATTTTAAAGTCTGGGAGTGTGATACCTCCTGCTCTGTTTTTTTTTTTTTTTTTTTTTGGTTTTTTTTGCTGAGGATTGTTTTGGCTATTTGTGGTCATTTATGTTTCTGTATGAATTCCTGTATTATCATTTCCAGGTCTGAGAAGAATGCTACTGGCAATTTAATGGATATTGCATTAAATATGTAGATTGCCTTGGGTATGATGGATATCTTAACAATGTTTATTCTTCCACTCCATGAGCATGGATTATTTTTCCATTTGTTTGTGTCATCTTTGATTTCTTTGAGCACTGATACCCAAACCAGGTAAACATACAGCAAAAGAGAAAACTACAGGCCAATATCCTTGATGAACATAGATGCTGAAATTCTCAACAAGATCTTAGCAAATCAGATTTAACAACACATTTCAAAAGTCATCTTCCATGACTAAGCAGGCTTCATTCCCAGGATGCAGGGCTGGTTCAGCATTTGTAAGACCACAACATAATTAAATACATCAACAGATATAAAAACAAAAATCACATGATTATATCATTAGATGGGGAAAAAACTTTTGATAAAATTCAGCACCCCTTCTTGATAAAAACCCTTGAACATCTAGGCATAGATGGAACATACCTCAAAATAGTAAGAGCCATCTATAAGAAACCCACAGCTATCATACTACTAAACAGAGAGAAATTGGAATCATTTCCCCTGAAGGAACAAGACAAGGATGCCCACTCTCACACCTTCTTTTCAACATAGTTTTAGAAGTTCTAGCTAGAGCAATATGACAAGAGAAGGAGATCAGCGGTATCCAAATAGGAAAAGAGTAAGTCAAGCTATCTGTCTTTGCAGACGACATGATTCTATACCTTGAAACCCCAAGAGAATCTGTCAAAAACCTCCTTGCACTGATAAAGGACTTTGGCAAAATCTCAAGGTATAAAATCAATGTGCAAAAGACAGTCACATTTCTATACACCACCAACAAACAAACACCAGAAGCCCAAATAAAGAGCACAATCCCATTCACAATAGCCAGAAAAAAAAAAAATCAAATACCTTGGCATCTCCCTAACCAGAAACGTGAAAGATCTTTACAATGAAAACTACAAAAAAATTTTTAAAGAAAGAATACTATGGTGTACATGACAAGTCTTTGCTTATCATGGGAAAGAAATTAGTAGACAGATAATTACAACAAAATGTGTGAAATGTTATAAGAATAGTAAGAACAGGATGCTCATGAGCATCTGGGGCAGCACCAACTCATGTTTAGGCATTCCGGGCAGGTTCTCTAGAGTGAGCAAATTTAAGTTAGATATAAATGGTGAGTAGACAATAGCCAATTGAAGGTTGCTATGACTTGAGTATTTGTGCCCTCTCCTATTTGTATCCTGAAATGAATGAGGGTGGATCCTCATGAATGAAATTAATGCCCTTATAAAAGAGGCTCGAGAAAGCTTCCTTGCCCCTACTGCCATGTGAGGACACAATGAGAAGATAGCTATGTCTATGAGGAATTAGATCCTCACCAGACACCAGATTTGCTGGCACCTTGATCTGATCTTAGACTTCCCTGCCTCCAGAACTATGAGAAATAAATTTCTGCTGTTTATAAGCCACCCAATCTGTGGTACTTTGTTATAGAAGCTTGAACAGACTAAGAAAAAGGTGTGTGTGTGTGTGTGTGTGTGTGTGTGTGTACATGTGCACATGTGTGGGTGTTGAAGGAATTAAGGGAGTGGAGTGGAACAAAGTGGAGAGATGTTATCCTGCAAAGAAGGAATGGCATATAATAAGGTCTGAACTATGCGGTTGTGATGTCTTCCTAAAAGTATACCTAAAAGTTGCATTTTGAGCTGTGTAGTATCTACAGATAAGACTGCAGATATAAGATTTAGGTCATAAAAGTCCTTGCATGCCAAGTTAAGTCATTTAGACTTTGCCCTGCAACAAATGGAGAGAATCATGAATGGGGTAGGGAGTTGTAAGCAGTAGAGTAGCATGATCATTTTGCATTTGAAAGATGTGGCTACAACCTGACTTTCATGGTATAAATATTCCCATCGTGGCTGAGTTCAAGTTATCAACATGTACTCCTAAACACAGAAGTAGAAGAGATGTTCAGCAGCATACCATTATACAGGATTTTCACTACAGATACCAGAGATGAAAAGAAAATCTAAAAGCTTTTATCTAGATAAAAAGAACAAATTACTTATAGGAAAAAATAAACAGACTCACATCGGACTATTTATTTCCAAAAATAGAACATAGAAAGAGTAAAATAACATCTATATCTATATCTATATGTAGAGTTTTGTCTACTTCTCAAAATGAGAATCAATAGGGAGAGTCTACAAGGAGAAACCTAATAGTATTAGGGAAGTTAATGAAGAAGATTAGAACATTCTGAGGATCTCACTGGCAATTCTAAAAGTCTTCTGAGATGGGGAGAAATGAAGAGAGAAACAGAGATTACAGGTAAATTTAAGTACAAGGAAAGAAGGATTACCATTTTTAGTACTAGAAATTTAAAATTAAAACATTCAAGTAAAAACAAGAGTTACTCTTTTTACATTGGTAAAAGACTGAAGAACATGGCCTCATCACAATAAAATGATGGTTGCATTATAATTCTGATCAGATCATGTTCTGTGCATTATGTTTAATTTTTGACATTCCTCAAACTCATGTACAGCCAATGAAAAGTAAACACAGAGGTGAGGATTTTGAAAGTTAGTTCACAAAAGAAAAAGTTGAAAATTGGAGATGTAATGTGAAGAGGAGAAGGTGACACACAGCACCTGTCATCAAATATTGCAAGGGTTGCCCTATAGAAGATGGAGCAAAGGAGTAGAGCAAAGATCAATCATTGAAACTATAGAGAACCAGAATTTAGTTCTACATATCTAAATTGTTCTAGTACTTAATGTATTCTCAGTAGAATGAAGGGATGAATTCAAGAAGGAAAAGGGAATATCTTTGTCAGATGCTCCAGGAGAGATTCTTTCATTGTAGGAGAGTTTGGATTAAATAGCTGCTCATGTCACTTCCTACTTGAATTTTCTTTTTTTTTGAGTTTTTACTTATTTATGCATTTAAAAAAATTTTAAACATTTTAATGAATTTTCTTTTTTAATATTAAAAAATCAACTTTATGACTAGATACAAGAGCACAGGACATACAATGCATTGCTTAGGAATCTACAGTTGATTCAAAGAACAGAACATGATAAAGCAATAACATTAAAGTAATGCTATTCATCAGGTAATGATATGCATTGGCCTAAGGCTGGGCACAGGCTCCATTCCTTCTCTCTCTGGGGTTGCGTAGAGTGTACCTCCTCAAATAAGAAACTGGCCGTGTGTGTTGTCAAATAAGAATGCTCAGAACCAGGGAGAGGTTCTGGTTCTTTTGGTTTTTTATTTTATTTTATTTTATTTTAAAGATGTGGGGTGTATACCAACTTGAATTTTCTATGAACTTTTAACTTTAACATCATCACAAAAATTAGCCAACCATCATTTCAGCATATAGTCATCTAAATGCCAACAAAAAGTCAAATCATCACATTCCCTGGGTGATTTAAAATTGTGAGTAACAAAAATTTTTTTAAAGAGAACTTAAGAATAATAAATTATAACAGAATGTGAAAAGGTAGTGGTATCTATTCAAGAGTGGATCAGTTAAATAGTCTACTAAGCTTTATTACATATAAGGTCTTAGATACTAAAAATAATAGTGATATCAGAAGCATCAGACATCATCAACTTAATCTAGTCAAGAAACTAGTCTCTAAAGGCATATCTACAATCAGATAGATTTCACTTCAAATCCTGGCTCATCCCCTTATTTGATTGGTAAACTTGGACATGTTGCTTTATCTCTTTTTCTTAAGTTGACTTGTAGGTAAAATGGAGGATAACCATAGTACCTAATTTCATAGGGTTATTGGGAACTGTAAGTGAGATAAGGTACATAATATAATCAGTTTGCCTGGATTTGAGCACACATGTATTCATTCTCCTTATATACGGTACATGTATGGAGAGAATAAAAAGGAAAGGAATAAAAGTATTGAAGAAAAAACCAAGTCACCATTTGAATAACTAAGCCAGGTTATCCTTTTATGCAAAGAAGCTTTGAAACTGACAACAGACTCACTACTGAGTGTTTATGTAGTAAAGGATGTGAAGTTCCACAGGAGAGGAATAGTGTAATGCCTGCTTAGCAGACAAATAATATAAATAGTTATAAGGGCATTATATGCTCAAAAAGATATTTCACTTCAGTCACAAAAGTCCTAAAAAAAAAACTACTGAATTCTAGTCCTTGTATTCAAGCAAGAAGAAAATGTGAAGATTAAATAAATGATTAAAAAATAATTATTTGGTGATCCTTCAAAGAGAGCTGGTAATATCCTTTAGAGTTTACTGAGAAATCAGGACACTCTGTAAGAAATATTTGAGGGCTTTACATACTCCTATAGAATATGAGACACTCTGCCTAATAGGGATGCCTTCTTTGCTCAGCTATTGACCTACTTGAAGAACTAAAGCCAATTCTTTTTTTTCTTGGAAAATACAATTATTTTTAATGAATATGTCATTTATTTTCATGTGTGATGGTTTTGTTATTGTTATGTTTAAATTAATTAATAAATTTTTTTTCCTCTTTATTTTATTATAAAGATGTGGGGTACAAGTCAAGATTAGGTACATAAGTGGTCTACGTACCGGTGAAGTTTGGGCTTCCCACTGTTCCTCACGTCCCTTGGTTTAGGATCAGGTACCCTTAGTGATGTATGTTCCCCCTCCCCTTTCAGTGTCTTGCTATTGCCAATCCCTCTCTTGTAGTAAGTATTATGATAAATGAATGGTACCCACTTATGAGTGAGAACATGTGGTATTCAGTTCTTTGTTTTTGTAACACTAATTTCATTTCACTTACAGAGCATAACTTTCAGACATTACCCAGAGCCTGTTCAGATGAAATGATCAGTTTATGACATGTAAAGCTCATTTTCTTATATATATATCAAAAATGTTATAAAGCTGTGTTTTTTAAAGACTGAGCTGTGCTCTTGGAACAGCAGAGCATTTTGTTATTGCAGCACTAGTGATTTATCAGACAGTGTGAAAAAAAGGCGAACAATAACAAAACTTTGCTCACCAAGAAGTCAAAACATCTGCATGTAAAGTAAGGCAGTCACTCATCCAATTGATTGTCTCCATAATACATTATATTCAGATATTTGTAAACCCATAACTTATCATCTAAAGACGTGTGAATGTCCTTTGTCCTCATTAGCAAAGTGATGCAGTGCCAAGCAATGTAGTTTTTACAATTGTCATAATTTTTAGTGTGGGGGGGAATGTTTGGCAATACATCGGTATAAAAGAAATGACTGTTTAACCAAGCTGGTTGGTAAGGTCATGCTATTTTACATAAATATCAACAAATACTGCTATAGTGACAATCATTCACAAAGCACACAAGTAAACACTTTGCCAAGGAAACAACAAATATAACCTATAAATATGTTTGGTGATCAGAAATCTGAGAAAAATAACTCTTGGCTATTATTTTTGTTGCATAAAAATGAAATAAATGCCATTAAAAGTCATTACAATTATGCTAACTGTAACTCAGTTTTTGTTACCTATTTTGAATAAAATGGTATCAACCCATTAAAAAAAAGATTGGGATGTTAGTTGTCGTGGTTAGTTTGTATTAATCAAAATTCCCTTATTAAAAGGCAGAACTGTGGATGCTTTTGTGTGTGTGTGTAATTTAAGATTAAATCAGCACCTTCCACATAGTAAACTCTCAATGAATGCTTGAATGGACAAATGAGTAAACAGTTGAAGGATAACAAAGATCACAGTTGTCAGTTAAAAGTCCGATCAAAGTAAACATTGCTTATATAACCAATAATCAAAATATTTCTTTTTTATTCCTTAAATTGGTAATAACAATTTGACAGGCTACCAGAATAATGGATTCTAGGGTCTGCATAACAGCTCTTGTTTAATAACCCTAAGTGATTCAACTGGGACCAATAGCATTCTTTCTTTTAATACTTTAAGTCTTAGTCCTTTAAGCAAAAAAGTAAAATTAAGTTTTGGCACCTAACCAAGTGCAGAGAGGATTAGGCCTGGAATATGTGTTACAGAATATGTCTTACAACAGTGAAACCAGAGAAAGTTAATTGATGTGAAAAACTTTCTAATTTCATTCTGAGGACTTAAGCATTCTGATAGGTTAAAACATACAAGTTAGTTTGTACAACATCTCTTTTCAAGCAATTTTCTTGAATTATTTCCTGGAGATTTTGTGATGACCTTTTAAAAACCATTTGATATGAACCTAAAAACCTTAGACAGGAAATTAGCTGTCTTAACGGACACCTAACTTCCAAAAGTAGGATCTGTTGTTACAAATAAAGATCATGAATCAGTTCAATGAAGAAATAAATGTTTGTCTTCATCTATAAATAGATAACACAAAATCATGCAAGCAAAATTAAAAGGTAACATAATTTAATTAGGCTTATTTTTATAGATATAGAAGGAATAAAACAGGCTAACAACCTTGAGGTTGGAGATAGTACCTGTATACTTCACCAGATATGGTACTCTCCATGGCCTAATCGAAGCTGTAAACTGAAACCTCTCATGATCTTCCTTCATGTTCTACCCTGAATGAATATGGTGAGAAGCCTTTGAGAGGAGCCATACATTCTGTTCCAGACATCAGGAAGTATGAGTGTAAACACACATGCATGAATCCAATTACATACACATAAGGTATCAAGGGCAAAAACAAAATTACTTACTTGTTAGGTTTTCTTTTTTATAATCTGAAGGGGAAAGGATAAAAATTTGTTTTAAGTGAGCATCCAGATATCTCACATATTCTGTGAGAGTGCTAAGAAATGCAAGTTCTCTTTCAGCTTTTTAATATACAACTGGAAAACATTCTTTGCATTCGAATGTGAAAGAACTAGTTCTTTGAAATTAAACCAGCTGTTAGGGATAACAACATAGTTCCTTTCAAACAAAATTCATTAAAGCAACATGCAGCAATTCAGTTTTGTTTTGTGGGATCAGCATTTGTCAAGCATGTGGCTTATTTTAGCATGCTTAAAAATTTGCTTCATTGGCTAAGAAAAAGGATTTATTCCTTTATTCTATTCTTCTGACAAAACACGAGATGTTCTTAGACATTTTTCTGCATATTCCAGAAAGTATCACAAGCTTTCATAAGATTCCCTATGAAAGAAAGAGCTCAAGTCATAGTTAAAAGTGCTCTTTATTTTAGAACAAATTAAATAAATCCTTACACTAACCGTGCAATTAGGATAGCATTAGGATTCTGCTATTAGGTGTCTAAGTAAGGCAGAATTAAAAAAAAAAAATTAGAAGTGCCTAGAAATATTAGAAGCTTTAAATTCACATCTTAAGTTTCTTCAAAATAGTAAATTTCTCTTAACCTCCAAAGTCATGGGAGAACTCTTTGTTACCTAAATATGGCAGTCTGGTGCAGGCCGTGGGGTCCCGGTGCATGCTGGGAAGCTTGCTGCATTCTGTCATGGAAAGCAGATGCATCCCAGATCTGTAGAGTCCCCTGTGGGTGTTTTCTTCCATTGCCAGCCATTCTTTTGCACAGAAGAGTTCCTTTACTGCCAAACAATATTCTCTAAAATATTGTATGAAGAACAAAATTTGATGAATCATGACATGTTAAAGCCAAATTCTGTATTTGCAAAACATCATCATTGTACACTGTTATTATAAAAGCATTTTTGAAAGGACTTTTGTACTGTACATAATGTGGAACTTTATGAAATACAGTATGTTATCCTGTGAGGTAAAATGCTATCTTATTTTGTTTTTAAAATATAATGGATGCTACTGGGGAAAGGAATTCTCAAATTTAAAAGATACTAGTTTGAAAATTTCTGATACGTCTTCTCTCAACTTCATATTAAAATAGCCACAGAGTTACAGAAATAACTTTAAAAGCACACATATTAAAAGTCATGGATGATTATCAATCAATTTCCAGCCTGGGAGTTTTTCTGTGACCTTGGGGCTGATGGGCAAGACTTGAAGGACACAGTCTGTGCCTTCGTATGCTTTGTTTTCAGAAACAGAATGGCACCACCTCTCTGGCAGTTTATAGGAGGACATGTGGGTCCTTACCCACCCTTACTTTGAAGCACAGAGTCCTGCCCAATTGTACTTTCACCTGAGAAAGCGAAAGTGAACTCTGTTTGAATATGAAGCTGTTGTCTTCATCTGTATGTTGTGTTATAATTGAAGTGGATGAAGAAAGACTAGTTGGAGTGGTTGGAATTTCATGGATTAAAATTTGTTTTAGCCTGATAGAAAATAAGACACACTACATAGGCAAAAACTGGTTAATTCCAAATTAAGGTATTTGGGGCTAACAATAAGAAGGAACTAAAGATAATTAAAGAAATTAAAGATAATAATACGTAGATGTCCCTCATTCAATATCTGAAGGATTCAGAAAGAAGGAAACTGTGCACGTGTATGCATACATATGTGTGTGTGTGTGTGTGTACATATACATACATATATATATATAAGAATATATGCCACTATGGTTTCATTTTTTTAATACTCATGGCTACATTCCTATTTCTCTAACTTGCCAATATGGGTTAATTGAGCATGCACAGAATGAAAAGCTGTGAATATGAATGTGATGGAATACAATGAGGGAATCATGAGAATAAAAGTGGAATGTAGAATTCTTGGTATATCTGCAAGAGAAGGGAGTGTAATGGAGCTTTCAAAGCTTCTGAGAGGGTGAAGAATCTGAGAAAAGTGTTGCTTGGCTTGATATCACCCTTGGGTTGCACAAACACATCTTTTTGCATTCAAGACAGCAGAGTTAAACTGTGCAGACATCAATATGAAAAAAATAAATTTAAAATAAAAAATTACATGATCCACATTAGGTAGAAGAAGGAAATACCTGAGCAAATTATTATTATTATTATTATTGTGGGAATCTCACTGTTGGCCAGGCTGGAGCGCAGTGGCACAATCATGGCTCACTGCAGTCTCAACCTCCCAGACTCAGGTGATCCTTCCACCTCAGCCTCTCAAGTAGTTGGGACTTCAGGCGTTTGCCACCATACCTGGCTAATGTTTTAAATTTTTATAGAGACAAGGTCTCACAGTGGTGTCTAGGCTGGTCTCAAACTCCTGAGCTCAAGCAATCCTCCTGCCTTGGCCTCCCAAAGTACTGGAATTAAAGAAGTGAGGCTCTATGTCTGGACTTTTTAAAATTCTAAGTGAAGAACACATTAGGAATGGTTTTTGGATTGCTTTGTTTTTATTGCCATGCATTAGCATACCCTCTATAACAGAGTTTTTCACAAGGAAAAAATCAGACTGAAATGAAAAGACAGACTGAAAAATAGGCTAATTTGAACATGGGCATAGGGAAAATAAAAACCACAAAAAAAGTAAAATTAACATTAAAAATCTTCACTGAACATAGAAAAGTGACACTGCAAGAAATGAACAAATGTTCAATTTGCACTGAATATTCAACTGAATGCAAAAAGAAAGAACCTAACTGGATGTAGAAAGACACAACAGAAGCAAATAGTGGGTAAAATAACTGATAGGAAAAAGAATAAATCTGAAGTACAAATAATGCTGTTCTCAAAAAGAGAACCAGAATACCTGAAAAATAGAAAATAATCAAAGATGTACTGTAAGAAAAGATTTTTAAGATTAAAAGCACATGTTTAAATTATTTTTATATTATTTGTATGACATGAAATAAAGTAATGAAAAATTCATCTCCAAATGAATTTTACACATTTGAATCTCAAGAATTAAAGAAATAATCTTCCTACCAATTGGCAAGAGGAAAATATTCCTTACAAAGGAATGAAATTTAGGATTGCTTTCTGTTTCCTCTTCATTATTACACAGCCAAAAAAAAAAAGAGTATATATAAGAAGAACTTGTTAATACAAGTCTTAAATACCTAATCAAAAACACATCTGTAAGATTACAAAATAAAATACACATGTAATCTAAAAATCATCTACTTCAGCTGAATGAGAGATGGATGAACAAAAAAAGGAATCAAAATTGAAAATTTAAGAAAAAGAAAGATTTTATATTTAATGAATGAAATGAACATCAAGGGTAAGTAACACAGGTCCTTTACGTATTTATTTATACATCATTATGAAATTAAATATAAATGCTAAAAATAAATTTCCTAAAATTGAGCATATGAAAATAAAAATGTAACAAAATAATAATAATCTGGCTTATAATTCCAAATAAAGTTTCAAAGAACAAGTGTGGAAGATTCAGTACAATTATGCTAACTCAATTAGGCCTATCCTGAACACCCTATTTTTAAAATCACAACTTCCTCTTTTACCCTTGGTATTTCTGGTCTTTTACAAAAGATATAACAAAAATAAGATAAAATGAAGACCAAACTCACCAGTTATTAAAAATTAGTGCGATTTTAGTTTCATTTTTATTGGTGCAAAAAGCAGAAGTTGTCAGTATTGCAAGAAAACATTCATGGAGAAGCAATTATTGTGAAAATGTTTAATGCATCATTTGGACTATTGCATCAAATAGACAAAGCTCACTCAAGAGCAAAAAGGATTGGACATTTTAACTATTGATGATACTAATATTTACATAATATATATGAATTTTGTGCCTAGAGAGATGAGATTGTTTTTTTATGTCTGTTTTATATAATTACCAATTATATATCAGAGAAAAGAAAACCCCTATAAAATATGAAAATGTTTATAGTTTCTTATCTCAATGGGTATAAAATGTCTCATATAAGGATTTTAAAAAATAGAAAAAAATTTCTAATTATCTAAATAATAATTGAAATTAGAACAAAGTACACTACAGAGGATTTATAGATTTAGTGAGTGATGAACTGTATTATCCTAATAAATTTAAAATCTCAATGAAAGATTTTTTTTTCTGAAAAAAGGTAAATTATCTTCAGTCTTAAAAGAACATCTGTGTTTCATACATGTAAACTGATCTGGGACATAAATGCTAGAAAGTTACTCAATAAATGTATTCTGTAGTGTTAGAGTAGGCAGGTTAGAGTAGGCAGGTTAGAGTAGTAATAGAATAGGCTGTAGGAGGGTGTAGGAAAATTCAGGAACCTGTAGAAACTCTTGCAAAATCTGTCTTAATTTCAGGGCTGCTAGAAGATTTAAAAAACCTGTTAAAATAATTCTTCCCTACATGTCTGCAGCCTACTCAGGATATTGGTGGTTGTGAGCCTACCACCAGACAGGGCACAGGTGGGGAATTCAGCTGGGTATGCACATAAATAACCAAGTTGTCTTTCTTTAACCTTTGTCTTTATTATATGTTTATTAGTATACTAAATGATCCTCTAGCACCATGACCATTCCAACACCACCCATTTATAGTAATAAATTGGGTGGAGCCTCAGTTCCAGGAATTGCTCAAACGTCTTAGAAAAATCCACACCTTTAATATAATATCCCGTCTCTTCATTATTGTAGTTCACAAAACTCAGAAGCCAAAAATCTCTGGACCATACTTCCTTGTGTCCACCCACACTTTGCCCTAAAGCATGTGTACTATTCTATCTTTCTCTTAATAAAATTGCTAACGGCCTTGCTATGTTCAACTTGCTCTAAAATTCTTTTCTGTGGTGAAGTCAAGAGCCTGGCATGGAACACAGGTAACAGACACAAAATCCCAGTAACAGTAGTAGCATACAAAGATAAAATTTAATTTTTTTTATTGTGACATCTCACTCATATACTTTCTTCATCTCTTCTATTTCCTCCCTTACCCTTTGTCATATATGTATATTTTACAGTCTGTGAGATTTTTGGTCTGGATTTGAGTTCACTGCCTATTTTATAATATGTACAAAATCACTGTGCAGCCTGTTGGTTTATGAAATGTTAGAGGATGGGATTTATCTGGCAAGAGTAATGTCCTGACATATATGCTAAAAGGACCAACGAAATTTTAATGGACCAAAGAGAAACATTATATATTGCTTGTGATTTTTGAAACCCATGTGCATGTTTGTACTAAGTTAAATGCTTTATTTATTCGTTTTTATTTTTTTAAAATTTTTATTTTTATTTAAATATTTTTTTAATTTTAAATATGTGGGGTACAATTCAGGGTTAGGTATGCAAATGTTCATTATGCAAGAACCCTTGTTGATGAGGTGTGTCCCTCCCTCCCCTGGCAGTTTCCCACTGTTGCCAATCCCTTTCTTATAGTATCACGATAGTTGTTCAAGGTCTGCTTATGAGTGAGAACATGTGATATTTGGTTCTTTGTTTCTGTGATAGATCACTCAGTATTATAGTCTCAAAATCCATCCAAGTTGCTGCAAAGTTCATAATTTTGTCCTTCTTTATGGCTGCCTAATATTCCATTGTGTATACATACCACATTTTTTTTAATCCAGTCCTCTTTTTGTTCCATCTTTTTGCTATTGTAAATAATGCTGCAATAAACATATGTGTGCAGGTATCTTTTTCATAGAGTGATTTGAGCTCTTCTGGGTATGTTTCCAGTAGGGGGCTTGTGGGGTCGTATGGGAGGCTGATTTTTAGATCTTTTAGGAATTGCCACACTATTTTCCACAGAGGCTGTACTAGTTTACACTCCCACCAACAGTGTAGAAGTGTCCCCTTTTCCCCACATCCTCTCTAGCATCTGTTTTTTGAGTTATTGATGATGGCCATCCTGACTGGAGTTATGTGGTATCTCAGGGTGGTTTTAAATTGCATTTCTTTGATGAGTAGTGAGGCTGAGTCTTTTTTCATGTATCTGTTGACTGCTCAGATGTCTTCTTTTGAGAAGTGTCTATTCATATCTTTTGCCCACTTTGTAATGGGGCTGTTTGTTTTTTTCTTTTCAGCATGTTTGAGTTCCCTGTGTATCCTAGATGTTAGGCCTTTGTCAGATATGCAGTTGACAAATAATTTTTTCTAGTCTGTGGGCTGTCTCCCTGCTCTCTCAGTGGTTTCTTTGGCTTTGCAGAAGCTTGTCAGTTTGATGAGGTCCCACTTGTCTATCTTATCACTTGCGGCATGGGCACTTGGGGTTTTGATCAGGAATTGGTTGCCAGTTCTAATTTCTGTAAGAGTGTCTTCTGCATAAAACTTACTTTTAATTCTAGTAAAAATGTCCTAAACTTCAACTAAGAAAGATGAGATTCTAAGTAAGAAAGAAGTCTATCATTATTATATGAGGGGGAGACCCCCCAAAACATAATTTGTTTATTAAAAATTGTGTACTCCTGCATGTTTAAACTTCAGTTACCTTCAAAGAACTCTCTATTTGATGCAGTACACCTGTCGAGACACTTTTCACTACTCAAAACAGTTTCTGAACTCAATTGTGATGCCCTTTAGTGCTTCTGCTGTTTTTTGTTCCATCTCTTCCATATTGGCAAAATAATTCTTTTTGAGAACTTTTTTCATCTGGAGAAACAAAAAAAGTCACTTGGGGTGAGATCAGGTGAATAGAGAGGTAGGGCACATGGCTCATGTCGTTTTTAGTCAAAAATTGCTGAACACTCAGTGCGGTGTTGGTAGGTGTGTTGTCACAGAAAGAACTAATCACCTGTTTGCCACAACTAGTGATGTTTCTTCCACAAATCATGATGCAACCTCCTCAAAACTTCCAGATAAAAACTTTCATTGACCATTTTATCCAGAAGAACAAAGTCCAAGTGCACAACCCTCTCACATCAAAGAAACAAATGATCATTGTTTTCACATTTGACTTCGCTTGTCATGCTTTTCTGGGTCGTGGGGAAGTGGCAATTTTTCACTGGTAGATTGCTGTTTCGATTCAGGGTTGTAACTGAGCACCAAGATTCATCTCCAGTTATCACTTTGGAAAAAAAAATTGGGTTCGGCCTCCAACTCTTTCTTCAAAGCACAGCACACAACCAAGCTATTGTCTCTTTGTTCAGGCATGAGCAAGCAAGGCACACATTTTGCTGAAACTCATTTCATGCCTAAATTTTCAGATAAAATTCACTGACAGGAACTGCATGACCTCCCAGTCAACTCCACAAGTTCATCAGTAATCTGATGGAGGTCTTCCAAGATGTCTTGATGAATTCTTATGACATTTTCTTCAGTTCGGCTGCTCGAAGGATGCCCAGAATGAGGTTGATCGTTAATTGACATTTTACTTCATTTAAAATGGGAAAACCATTCATAAAGTTGTGTATTACTCAGAGTAGCATCTTTATAAGCTGTCTGTAGCATAACTGTTTTTGCCACATTTTTCCCCAGCAGAAAAAATTTCACTGCCACATGTTGTTCATGTAAATCACACATCATAAAATGGACAAATGCATTGAAAGAATCTCCAAAAAAAAAAAAATTCACTGAAGTCAAACACAGCCTCTCACAACAAGCTAGCTGGACAACTGATGCTAATGGGTTCCTAGAACACTTACCTAGTGAGGGAAGCCTGTTTTACAAGGAGACTGCCCTCCACCAAAAGATAATTCTGGGGGTTTTCAGGTCCCCCCTCATAAACCACCTTATTTCTGACAGAGAAGCCGTAAGACTGCCAACCAAAAATTGAATGGAACTCTGTAAAGTGGTTTGATGCATGTAAGTATAACAAAATACAATGGTTTTATTGCTAGTAATATACTAGTAATAACTTGTTAACAAATAAAATGGAAAAAATACCCCATTTGTTGACAAGGATTAATGACTTATGATTTAAGAGATTTGATTCCTCTCAATAATGAGGTATAATATCAAGTAAAATTGAAATAAGCTAAGAATTGTAGGAATATAGTCTTTGTTCCTTTGTGTCTAAAGCTAGTATCTGACTTTTTTTGTTCTTTCTGTTAGTGAGTGAGTAATCTTGAGTTGCCTAACATTTTTATGACTTTCCTTTTGATACTGCAGTTGTTCATATGAATTGCTCCATAATTCTTAGGCAGTGTCAGGAGAAGCCTGTCCCTAGCTCTTCCCTCGGATGACTCTATTTCTATCCCAGCCACCAGAGTTGCTGGGGTAATAAAAAGCAATAATAAAGCAGCAATAAAAGACAACATAAATTAATATCAAAGACATTATATTTGTATATATTACATAACACATTATATGTTATATAATATATACTGTATATATTTATATAAACAAAATATTGTATAATTCCATGAGTTTAAGATTCATGAACAAACAAAACTAATCTATGGTCAGAGAAATAAGAACAGCAGATACCTTTGGAAATAATGGAGAATTGATTAGAAATTAATATAAAGGAACTAACTGGGTGGTGAAAACAGTCTATGTCTAGATTGGGGCAGTGGTTACATAGCTGTATACCTTTGTCAAAACTCTGAACTACATGCTTAAAAGAAATGCAGTTTATTGTGAATAAGTTATACTTCTATCAACTAAATGCTACAATAAAAGAATATGATATTTTAAAAATATATTTAAATGATCCCCCAAATTATATAGCTTAACTCTAAAATTTCTAAGGAAATTAATAACATTTTTATTAAAATAAAGAACAAGGGAAGTAACTGCATGCCTACGGTTGTGAACATTCTAACCTAGTGTGACAACTATGTCATAATTAGCACTCCTGTAACAATAGCAATGACCATAAAACACACACCTAGAAATAAACTTAATAAAAAAGAAACACATATGATAGAAATCACCAAACTTTACTAGCAGGAAGAAAAATAAGATCTGAATAAAGGAATGGAATACTATACTCCTGACTGGGAATACTCAATAATATAAACAGAGTTACTTGCCCTAAATTAACTATATGAACGTAGTATAATTCTGATCAAGTTCCAAATGGAATTTACATGTTAACATTGATAAAACTTTTCTAAATTTAATATTTAAAAATAATAATTTGGGGATAGATCTCTTTTCATGTAATATAAACGAAGTCACATGGATTTTATAATCAGAAAACCACGACTATCACAAAAAAGAAACATCTGTCCATAGTGTTGAGTTAATTTGCATGTCACTGTAAATATGAATATTCCAGTGGCCACCACAAATTTTATTAGCAGTGCTAAAGGCAGAACTAGTAGAATCTATTGTCACTTTCTTTTGCTGGTTACATTTTCTATATATGATATACATGGTACTTTCTAGTTAAAGAATTACCATTGTTGATTAAACAGTTTTGGAGGATTTATGTAGAAGTGCAAGAAAAAGAAGTCTAAACTAAAGGAATAGCAATCAACAGAGGCACTATTTTTTCAAATAACTGCAAGGACAGTTGAAACAGAGTCAGGACAAATATCACTTCCTGTCACTTATTCTTCCTAATTTCTTCTTGGCAATAGCTTTAGTTTTTCTGTCCCCTTTCCCCTTCCTATTCCCTCAATGTTGAAAACCCTAGAAATTTTAGATGGCATGCCTGATCGCAATACAATCTTCTTAGGTGAAGAAACAAATTATATTACTGTTACTATCTCTAAACCCTCAAAATATGCAGTAAAAATTGAGAAATAGAGCATTTTATTCTAATTAACTTACTGTATAAGTTCATATACTAGAGTGATCTTTAAATTATTTTAATATTTAAATAGTTTGTGGCTTTATCAAAATTGAGGTGGAAATGTGCTGTGTTGATAGTTTTCATGTGTTTTCTTCAAAAGAAAATTTAGGAAAACTGTCATCTATTCTGTTTCTTATATATTCCATGGGTGTGATTTATCCTTTAATCTTGTCAAGTCTATAGTGTGAATGAGGAAACTAAAGTTTAGCCAGGATCACATACATCTAGAATGCAGAACTAACAGTACTGGAACTTTGTTCTATTTGACTCAAAAGGTAGATTAATTTCTGTCTTTTCTACATAAGAAGTAATTAAAGATGAAGATAATTCTATTAAACATAAACTTATGAATTTCAATGTTGAAAGAGTATGAGAGTTTTAAAGAACCATCTGTTTGTAGCCTAATTCCCTCACCCACATGAGGCAAGAATTTCAGAACTTAGAATACAGGATAGAATGTATTTACTTTAAAATAATATTATTAAATGCTCATTATAATCTTATTTATTGATAAATAATCCTGAAACACTTGAAATGTAATCTTTACTTTCTCTGTTTTGTCTTACTAATGAGGTTTGTGATAGTATAGAATTTTTATTTGATAGAAAGCAGGGACATTTATGAATATGACAATAATGTGAATAATAACAAGAATAATAGAATAGTATACCACCTACAACATTTTCTAGAAGGTCTGAGTCCTTGTATTTTGGCTATCATCAGTGGTTTATATGGTAAAAATCTTGTCTGATTAATTACCGCCTGTTTTGGATGAAAGCCATCTTTTGCCTTTAGTATTTCACATTAGGTTCCTGTTTTGAAAACTCTTTATTTTTGCAGATAGAAAAATGGAATATTCCTATTGACTCATTTTTGAATTTTTACCTGCAAATGGGAGTAGGAGTAGGTACTACTCCAGGGCTGCATTCCTGGAAGACGTAGTTACACAGCAAAGCCTCAGCAGCTGGCCGGCAGAGTGAACTCACTGCCTTCAGTTCATTCCAGGCAGTGTGGACCAGTAGCTCTTGGGCCTCCTCAGGGTCCTCATAGGAGGTGTTGAAAAAAACAAGAGTATCTTTTGTCAGGACTGCATTACACACCTCGCCTCTATACTGGGCGCAGTAGCCTTTGTTATCCTTCTGTGGTTTACTGAAAAAAGGAACAAACAATATTCTCAATCACATGCTATTTCTTGGCATTTATTAAGCTTTTTTTTTTTTTGGTTTCCACATCTGCATCACAGAAACAGGAGAAAATTGTACTAGCAAATTGGTTTAAATGCTCCATCTGAATATTGTCTTCGTTTCCAGTTGCAATTATATCATCTCTAGCTACTCTAGAGGGCTACTATGAAGACCAAATGTGACAATGGATGTGAAAAGATTTGGGAGATAACAAGGACTGAATAGATTTGGGCACAGTATTTTTATTATTTAAATTATGAATACAATCCAACTACTCAGGTAAGTTGCCTCACATGCTTCTTACAAATAAGTTGGTAATTTTTTCAGAAATACATCTGAAAAACATATTCATCATGATGGTTAATAAATAACTGAGCATGATGATAATTCCTCTGATCCAAAAAATTTGCAGCTTTATGAACATAGTTTTTTATGTGTTATGATAGTTAAGGACCTGAATTCTGTAGAACACATACACCTTTGCAACATCTTCCATACTCGGGTTCTCTCACTCACACATCTTTCCAGAATTCCATGAAAGAAAAAAAAAACATGTAGGAAGGAGAAAGCATGTAATGTGGCTTCCAGAGGAGCTAAGTACCACCTTCAGCTTTGCCATTTTCTCATTGCATGTCTTGGGGAAAGTCATCTGGTCACTCAGTGCCCCAATGCTCCATTCAGTAGAGTGATATAAATAATCATTCTGAATTCAGATTATTGTGTGTTAATGGATAATATATGTCAAAACAAGTTCTGTAAATTCTATAATGTGAGTACAAAAATAAGGTTAAAAGCTTATCTGCTTATCTGCTATAACAACTGAAAATAATTGGAAGAAAGGAAAATGCTGCTGGTAATCTCTTCAACCATTCACTTTTCTCCTTAATGCAATGCTGGGAACTATAATAACAACTCATATACTCACCTGACAAACATGTATTGAGCACTTACTATGTGCAGGCACCGTGATAGTCTCAATATATACTTATGCCTTTCATCACATCTATATTGTTAACAATGACAAAAACTCTTAAGTTGCTGTTGTTGGGGCTTAGCAAATGATACCACAAAGAGAAGGTCTAAGAGGTAGCTTTGGAAACAAAGTCTCCCTGACCTTCTGCTCTTCTCTTTACTCTCATTCTCCCCCAGGCTAGCCATATAAACTAGAATCCCTCTTCCCTAAGGCAGGCAATAGACACCAGAACTCCTTTTCTTCAAAGCCAGTCATAAAGCCTAAAAATATTACTCTATCCTCCCCCCTCTGCTTTTTTGTGTAACAACTGGACATAAAGAAATAAAAACACTCATTTCAGAGAAGTTCTACCTCACCCCCAGGATGAAAGAATGCTGCACAGAGAGGACAAGAAAAATCAAAACAGACATGCTTTGCTGAATTTCTCCAGGCTATTAGCATTAGATCAGGAGTGCCCAACCTTTTGGCTTCCCTGTGCCACACTGAATAAAGAGAAATTGTCTTGGGCTGCACATAAATTACATAATATAGCTAGGGTATAGACATAATAAAAATTCTTTTTTGTTATAAAGTTTAGAAAAACGAGAACAATACAAAACTAGTGACCTTGTTTTTATAAAACCAATCTATCAGTGTCTGGTTCAATGGAAGTGGTTGCAATTCTTAGTGAGTTCTCAAGGTGCTCATCAGAAACATTTGTTTGAATTTTGCTCTTTGTGTGCTTCATAATTGAAAACAGTTGCTCACAAATGTATGTGCTGCCAAAAAGCGTTGCCATGAATAAAGTGTGATTGTGAACTTCAAAAATGGAACTTCATGAGGTCATGAAGAAATAAATATTAAAAATCACGTGATGTTAAAATATTTTGTGGGGCCTCATTACTAGCTGTTCTGGGCTACATGTGGCCTGTGGGTCGTGGTTTGGACATGCTTGCATTAGATCATATCCCTTTTTGTCTAATGATAGTTCTACATGGCTATACTTCATTGAGCCTTAGCATAAAAATGAATAGTTTTTTTCCTGTATCTTTGGGTCTTAATGCTGAAGGCTCCCATGTATGTAAAACCATGATCAAATAAATGTGTTATGCTTTTCTTTCATTAACTTTGTTATGGGGTATCAGCCATGACCCTCATAATAGGGAAGAAAGGAATCACACCTTTCCTGCTCCTACACTGTATTTTAAGAAACCAAATAATAAGGAATAAGCAGAAATAGATCAAAACAGTCTCACATATTAATATGATATTTCAGTATAAAGAGAACATGAATAAGAAGAGCATGTGTGACTCTTTTCACGTAACAAAAAAAATTGCATTATGTAAAAGGTAGCTATTTCTTACAGTATCTCTGAGCTGATAATTACTTATCCAGATTGTGCTGCCATGTGTTAACGATTGAATGATGCTGTTCTTCATTTATCCATGAATATTTTATTAATAATAATAATAATATTTGAGCTGGGGTCTCACTCTGTCACCCAGGCTGGAGTGCAGTGACAAGATCAAGACTTACAACAGCCTTTACCTCCTGGGCTCAAGCAATCCTTCTGCCTCAGCTTCCTAAGTAACTGAGCCTACAGGCACATGTCACAGTGCCCAATTAATTAATTTTTTTTTTTTTATAGAGGTGAAGTCTAGCTATGTTGCCTAGGCTGGTCTCAAAACTCCTGGGCTCATGTAATCCTCCTATCTCAGCTTCTCAAAGTGCTGGGATTTTAGGCTTAAGCCACCGCGCCCAGTCATCTATGAGTATTAAGAGAAATAAAACACATTCGCAATGCTTCCTTTAATTACACAAGTAAAATACATTTTCAAAAAAATCCCTGGAAACTAAGAAAAAGCATATGAAAGAAATAGCTTCAGAGATAGTGATTATTAACAATCAATAAACAATCAACACCTCTGTCTTGGTTTCTGCTGCTTTTTAAAATAAAATCCCTAGAAAGTCTTTGGAACAACCTCAAAGTGTCTTAATGGCATTAAATGTCCATTTATGTTTGAGCATTGGCTATTTAATACAACTTTTTTTTTTTTAAAGAATAGTTTTTGACTAGAAATCAGAAGATCTTGATTTTAATTTTGTTTTTTTCTTTTTAACAGCATGACCTCTAGCTTGTAAAAACACTTTACGTGCTGGGGGAAAAACCATACAAATATAAACTATATAATTATTATTCATTTTTTACATCTCTATAATGTTCTGGGAATAGTAAGGACTTGGCTTTGGTAGCATATGTATGATTAATTAGCTCTGTAAGGTAAGGGATACACAAATACATATATCTAAATCTACATATATCTGTATTTGTATATATTTGTATTTATTTATCAACCATTTAATTACAGTTTTGGTGTCTCAACCACTTCTTTTTCCTTTTCTTCTTCTCTTGCAGAAACTTACAAACATCAAATTTCACACAGTGATTAAACTTTAGATACAAGATACAGAGGCAAATTGGGCCATTTTGTCAACCCCCTAAACCTACCACTTAAAAAATTGTAAAAAGAAGCTCACAGTAAGGACTGAGGAATGAGATGAATGAATGCAAATAATGTCCATATGTGTTTTCTTCAGACTTTTACTAGTGATGAGACCCCACCATGTCCAGCTAAAGTTGTGTTTTTCTGCCTGCAGCTCGTGGGACTGCTGATGGGGCAACACTAGAAATAACTGGTCCTATTGCTCAGTTGAACAGTGAGGCTGAGGGCATAGGGATCTGTTCACAGAATGCTGATTATTTTGGAATGACCTGCCACACTATCTCCTAAAAATGCTAGCTAATATTGCACATGGAGCCAGTTCCTCTCTTGCCTTCTGACAGTCTAAACCTCACTGACCTCCCTTCCTGCAAAGTTCCTTTTTTATTAAAGAAGCAATCATGGGATAGTTGACTTCAAATTTCCCCTTTTAACTACTTTTATAACAGACAACTCTATGTGGTCAAAGGAAGTTGAAGGATTTTTACTACACCCTCTTAGTCCCATTTCTCTCTACTTTGACATGTATGAATCACATTCAGTAGAACATTTTTAAATGTTATCTTCCAGTTTCTATGAGGGTGATGTCTAATTCCTTTGAATACCTAATACTTTGTCCAAAGGCATACCAGATGACTAGCCATGGAATGTTAGTGCTATGACAACCCCACTACTCTAGTGGAAACTCCATACCTTATTTCCTTCCCTCCTAGTGCAGGCACATTTGATAGCTGTGCCTCTCCTCTGGTACAAACAAATCTTCCCTTATATAGCAACTGCCTTATCTCCTCTTGAACGTTCCCAACAAAGGTAATGACCGAGGTTTTAGGCCACTTCCAAACTTCAAAGCAAATTGGAAATATTTTTGTCCTTTAATGACTGGTGTCTTTGTATATGATACATTCTCTAAGGCAGGGTCAGCAAAGGCAACCCACAGGACATAGCTAGGCTGCTGCCTGATATTTTTTGGGGGTGGATGTTATTAAATTTCATTTTAATTAAGATACATTGTACTTTGCTGAGATAGTAGATCCGAAAATTGACAATAAAAATTCTTAAAGCAATACTTAGATTAAAAAATGAATTAAGAATTTTTGGTACTATATTAATTTATTGGAATGTAGTCAGTTATAACAATGACTATCACATAGACTTAAAACTAGTTTAAATTTTCATATAATATATATTATAATTTTCACTGCTTTTCAGAGAATATAAATATATGTAAATATATTGTTCTGATTATCATAATACTATGATTGGCGGTAGTGGGGAACTGCTAGGGAAGGGGGGGTGGGACTGCTGGGGAGGGAGGGGCACACCTCATCAACAAGGGCACCCGCATAATGAACATTTGTATACCTAACTCTGAATTGTACCCCACATCTTTAAAATAAAAATAATAAAATAAAATTAAAAATATATATTATTCTGAAATGAATAAAATTAAATACATTGCTCTAAAAAGCACTTTATTTTATTTGTACATATATCAATTACAATCAGACTACACATAAACTAGAATTATACTGTAAATACATTTTTGTATCTTGTTTTTATTTAGCATGAAATTATAAACATTTGCCTATGCCAATTATATTTTTCAAAAATGGGTTTTAATCACTTTCCTTCATTCGTAGTCTTATGCTTTTTTTGAGTTGGGGGTCTCACTCTGTCATCCAGGTGAGAGTGCAGTGCCATGATCATGGCTCACTGCGATCTCCAACTCCTGGACTCAAGGGATCCTTCTGCCTCAGTCTCCTGAGTAGCAGGGACTGCAGGCATGTGCCACCATGCCTGGTTAATATTTTGATTTTTTTTAGTAGAGATGAGGTCTTGCTGTGTTGCCTAGGATGGTCTCAAACTCCTAAGCTCAAGCAATTCTCTCACCTCGACCTCCCAACATGCTAGATCATAAGCATGAGCCACCATGCCCAGCCATGATAGATATTTATATTACTCATATGTTTCACTAATAAATATAAGGTGTTTTGATAATTGTTGCTCATAACTCATTATTTCCTTTGAACAGTTTACTAAAAATGTATTCATTCAGTCAACAGATACAATAGTAACTGGCTTAATAAAAAATCTTCCCAGCTGGGCTCAGTGGCTCAGCCTGTAATCCCGCGCCTTTGGGAGGTTGAGGTGAGTGAATTGCCTGAGCCCTAGGGTTCGAGACCCGCCTGGGCAGTGAGACCTCATCTCTACAATAAATAAAAAAATCAGCCGGGCGTGGTAGCACATGCCTGTAATTCTGGCTACTCGGAAGGCTGAGGCGGAAGGATCGCCGGAGACCAGCAGGTGAAGGCTGCGGTGGCCGGGAGCGGCCACTGCACTCCAGTCTGGGCGACAGAGTGAGACTCCAACTCAAAAAAAAAAAAAAAAAAAAAATCTTCCCTTATATAGCAACTGCCTTATCTCCCCCTTGAACTTTCAGCCTATAAAATGCTTTATAGAATGGTTATAGCAACTTTCTCTTCACCAGCAGAGTTTAAGAACACTTATATTATCACAAGTAAAAAATGCTATAGAATTGTTTTCTAATTAGCATTTATTTGACTATGAATGGGTTTAGACTTTTTTATTTGAGCGTATTTGCATGTGAATGATTTATATCTGCCCTTTGAGCCCTTGGAATTTGTACATGCTTCTATCATGTTGTCTTGTAATTAATCTTTACGTGTGTGTGTGTGTGTGTGTGTGTGTGTGTGTGTGTGTGTGTGTCTGGTGTTTATCCCCTAGTAAAATAGTATTCCTTGGGACCAGAGAATATGTAAATTTTTTTACCTCTCTGCTTTGCAATATAGTACCAGGGATAGTAATTGGTTTAAAAATCTATACGGAGAGCAGGAGTACTGAATGGTATGGGAATGAAGGAGGCATTTGTTTGCTGATGGCCTACATTTTAATTTAAGTTTTACCACATTTACATTGTATATCCCTTCAGTAGATATTCAGCTTCATTGTAGAGTCATTAAGGGTCAATACTCTCTATCTCTTAGAACTGTGATATCCATATAATAAACTAAAAACTATTCATCAGATAAACAAATGCATTAAAGCTATATGAGTTGGGACAAGATTAAGAGCCATATTTTGTTATGCAATGAATTATCTATCTAATTCTATGAAATTGAAAGTAATGGCTAGGAGTTCTAGATCCTGCTCGGTTACTATGCTACCTGGGTAAGGCCGTTTAATGTAGTAGGTACAAATCTGAGTTCTTGAATCTATTTACCTTAACTCAGATAGAGGCCTTGTAGTTTGCCAGCTATGTGATCTGGGCAACTCTTGGTGCTTCATGTTCCTTATATAAAACAATGTGGATAATAATAGCACTTGCCCCCTAAAGTCACTGAAATGTTAAAAAGAGAAAAATCAGAGCTCACAAATGAGCCATAAAATTTAACCATTCTGAAACTTAGTTTCACTATTTGTAAAAATAGATAAAATAACTGGATTTTATAGAGTTTTTTATGAAAGTCAATTTTAATAATTATTGCAAATACAGCACTGTAAGTTCAAAATGTTATATTACATGGTGATATTTTCTTAGCTAGAGGATAAAACTATGAGGGAGCGTTTGGGAGTTCATTCTGGGTTCCATTTCCAAATCCATTATTTACTAGTAAACTCCATCATTTACTAGCTATGAACTGTGAACTCTCCAGTTCAAAGATACTCTTTTAGTTTCCTTTCTGTAAAATAGAGATAATAATGGTACCTATTTTGTAGGGGTGTCTTGAGGATAAATTTAAATAATGCACATAAAACTCTTTGCACAGTGCCTGATAATACATAGTCAGTATTCAATAGGTATCTGTCTTTATCTTCATCCTCATCATCATCATCTTGTAAGAGTATTAAAAGGATTAGAAATGAGAAATTTTCTAAAAAGTTACAGTGCTCAGCAAATAGTAGATAATAAATGGCACATCAAATTTAAAAAAACACAAAATATTGGTATAATAACAGTTTCTTACCTCCATTCTATTAACAGGAAAGGAAGTTCCCACAGGAAATCAAATTAGAGGGGAAAAGAAAAGAAAGTTAGTGCATTTTCATTTTATAGTTTGGAACAGAGAGTTTTGATACCACTAATCTCTAAGTTTATGAAAAATTCTCTGCTCCTGCTAAGAGGCTAGATACTGTATTAATAGGCAGAATCAGAGGAGATTAAGAAAATATTGAGTGTTTCTAGGAGCTGTACTCTTTTTAAACTGAGCCAACCATGAGCAACCATCAGCCAAGGCACCATCTCAGCTCAGAATTTCCCTCTAACCACCAAGGGACTTTGTCTTAAGAAAGCTAGCTGTGGAGGTTAAGAGAGGAAACACAAGGGGCAGAGAATGGAAAAGAGGGTGGACAACTGTTATTCTCACAGACCTGACTGGTTTCATGGGTGTGTGATCTGTGTGGTACACGGAGTCCTGCACTCAGAAAGCCCTCGTGTTTAGTTTAATGCTCTGCTGTCATTATCCTGAAATCCTTAGTAATTTTTTTTAAACAAAATTTCATTCTGCAAATGTATAGCTGGTTGTGCCCACTGAAACTCAGGGCTTTGAGGAGACTGTACCTCTCCTTTGGTGAGTTATGTGACTCCCAGCATGAAGGACCCCAACTCAGACTCTTCCAAGGCATGAGGGCCCTTGGAAGGGTGTGATATGACCAGAATTTCTGAATTATTCTATCTTCTTTTTATATAGAAAATTTGAAATGTCACACTCTTTACCAAATACTTTATGGTTACTTCCTGTTTGTCCCCTCAACTCTCATGATAAAAGAAAAAAGTAAAACATAATGCCTTGTGTTTTTTTGGTTTTTTTTTTTGAGTTGGAGTCTCACTTTGTTGCACAAACTGGAGTGCAGTGACCGCTTCCGGCCACCGCAGCCTCGACCTGCTGGGCTCTGGCGATCCTTCCGCCTCAGCCTTCCGAGTAGCCGGAATTACAGGCATGCGCTACCACACCTGGTTGATTTTTTTATTTATTGTAGAGATGAGGTCTCGCTGCCCAGGTGGGTCTCGAACCCTCGGGCTCAGGCAATCCACTCACCTCAGCCTCCCAAAGGCGCGGGATTACAGGCTGAGCCACCGAGCCCGGCTATAATGCCTTGTTTTTAGACATTTTGTCATATTAGAATTTCTCCTAATGTTGACGTCTAACTCCTTTTAAAGGTTTTAGATTCATTTGGATATTGTTCTTTTGCCATTTTAAGGATTCTAAATTTCTCTGAGAAGTCAGGCTTTTTGAAATACAATAAGTATTGTATTGTATTTCAACTCACATATTTTTATTTGCTATCATTCCTTTTTAAATTTGCAGGGGTTGGTGACCACAGCCCCTTGAATGTAATTTTGAGTGTGTGACTTTTTTCAATCTTTATGGACTTTTTATTCAATGAGCCTGAAGATGAAGCTTAGGAACTTTCATGAACAATGGAACTATATTAGGTTTTGGCAGAATGGAAAAAGTACTCATATATGGTATTAATTTGTTAACACTTCCGTGGCATTTCCAAAAATCTTTTTCAAAATTTTATGATTCTTACTAAAATTTCATTTAAAAATTATGCATGTTTGCATTTTACAATTTTATCAATTAGATGTCTTAATCAATAACATGAAGTAGTGATCAAAAGAAGGATACATCTTTTCTCTTTATTCAAGCTATTAATATGCTCATTAAACAGAAATGAGCCCTAAGAGTAGGCTAATTTGGTTAGTGCATCCATTTGTACATATATACACACATATACAAATACATACAGAGTTCATAAATTCTTATTAAAAAGGAAAGCAAGAAAGGGGTACTAAAATCAAAAGGTTAATTTTTAATGGAATAAATTTTATTCTACTAAATATTTTTAGCAGAAATACAAAATTGTAAAGATATAGTCTTTTTTTGGCTACTTGGCTAAGGAGTCTTGCAAGTGATCAAAATTAAATAAAAAAAGACATTCACAATGATATATAACAATTTCATCATTCACAATATGTGATAAAGTAAGTATTAGCAATATAAAAATAAGTTATAAATATTCAGTCATATTATTTGGTAAATGTTTTATGTTTAATTCTGAATTTTAGATACTAGGTAAAGTAGTCATCAGGCTAGCAGATATTAGGTTCACTGAGTTTAAGCAAACTGGTTTTAGGAAAATTGATTTTGGGTGAATTCATATATTGCATATATGTACTATATTCACCCCCATAAAGTGCTGGTATTTTCATTTCAGCTACTCACAGCATAGACCCCCACTATTTATCTGATTTTTTTCACCAGTAAATTAGTATGCTCTCAATAACGAAGATAAATGATTTCAGGAAATATGTCAACACACACACACACATACACATACACACACACACACACACACACACACACACACACACACACACACACTCATACAAAACTTGACATTTTTCTGTGGAACATCCAGAAGGGCACAATTACTGCATCCTTTGTTCCAATAAGTAGGCCCTGTAACCAGGCAAATAGTTTTGGTTCTCAGCCTTCAGATGAAGGTAGAAGGGCATCTCAGCAAATATAAGAGGAAAAAAGATGAATTATTTCCCTAGATCTTCTCCTCCTTAAATTATATGTGTGTCTAGAATTACAAAATGTCTAATGGTGCTGTTCCCAGTTGTCTAAGAAGTACAGACTAGGACACAAAGCCAAGGAAATGATTTGTTTTTATTTTTGCTTTTTAAAAATAATACTACTTTCTAAAAAGAATCACAACAATCTGAGGGCAGAAAGAGAGAGTTCAGCAGTAGAACTCCCACCATTTGGACAGCAGGTGCATAGGAGTTTCCTATGTGTCCAGTGGACACTGTGAAGGTAGCTAAGTAACCAAGAAGACTAGACACCAGAGAAAGAACCCCAATAGTAAGAAATTGTGGTTTACCCCAATAGAAATTGAGATCAAGGCAGGAGGTCGAGTCAGTGAAGAATCTCCTACATCAGGAAACTGTGCTGTGCAGAGGCCTCTGAGGGACTCTCCAAAGAGCTCATCTGTCCTATGAGAAAGTCAGTATCCAGATACCCACAATATAAGGGCATTAATGACCCATTAAAAGCCTTGGTACTAGGCTGTGGCGGAAGGATCGCCGGAGCCCAGCAAGTCGAGGCTACGGTGGCCGGGAGCGGCCACTGCACTCCAGTCTGGGCGACAGAGTGACTCCAACTCAAAAAAAAAAAAAAGGCCTTGATGCTGCACCAGTTTCCATACTGGCTATGCCATTTACTAGCTATATGAGCTTGGGCACATTTCTGAGCTTTAGTTTCCTCATCTGTTAAATGGGGATAATAAAAGTATCCATCTCATTGAATTGTGAGAATTAATAATTGTGAGAATTAAGTAAATTCATATATATATATATATATATTGTACTTTGTAATTGTTAGCATCATTATCAGTCGGAGAAACAACAGCAGTTCACAGAGAAAGGACTCACATCTCCTATTCAGGAAAATACATTTGCCCCCTTCCCTGTAAATCCTCTATCTACCATGCCAGAGAAGAAGAGGAAGAGAAGGAAGGGGAGGACATACAACAGTAGCAGACCCATTATGTTCTCTCTCAAATTTTTTAATGAAAGGCTGGCTGGCAGAGGGGAGAGTGAAGCAAGTGAAGTTTAAATTTTTCAAGTGAGTGGAGTTTTAAACTAGATCAGATTATAATTTTTAATCTCTAAATATTACCTGGAAATTATGAAATCTACTTAAAAACTTGCAAAGGATTTGCTTTTGGGGGAGGAGGAGATTTTAGAAAACATAATCCCCCAGTCCCCAATGGTTGAAGAATACATCGTTTTCTCTGTTCCCTGTCAATTTTAAATTGTTCAACACACTGATTACACATGTAATCTTAGATCATTGTTACCTACCTGGTTCCTGTTTATGAGTCACTTGAAGTTGTTCTGCAATCTACAAGGGACTTTAAACACTCATTTTGATACAGAGTAGGGTTGTAGCTAATAATGAGCTCCAAAATTTTGTCCCTCTCCACATGGACCAATTTGCTTGAGGACAGAAGGTGATATCCTTCTAGCAATGAGAAAAGCTGACTTCCTTGGTGATACTTTTCCAACTATGTTCAGAAATAAAACCCAACACACTCTGGAGTGGCTATGTAGGGACATCAGGATGTGTCCAAGATTTTCAGGACTCAAACTGTGAGAAAAGTCACTGGACATTAGCTAAATCAGCCTAGAGTTTATACCTATTTCCATTCTGAAAAAAAATCTAATAGGTTCTCTCTCTTTTATTGAGATAGCAACAGTTGGACTGTAGGATTGTCATGTTGATCATTTAAGAGGTGATGTCAATTGTGTCCACAAATTAAAAATTCAAGTTAGAATTTAAATTTTAGTGAACTAGGGAAGAAGCATGAAGGGATAGCTTAACCAATTAAAATGACCAAAGGTTATGAAATAGAATGAATGAACTCTATGTCACAGCTGAACTCAGGAAAAAAAGCACCTATGTGCCCCAAACTTCATGGCAATTCTGCCACTATGCAGACAGAACAGATAGAAAGGAGATAATATTCTTTCAGGGAAAATGGAATATAATATGAAGGGGGAAAAGTAGATTTTAGTAGCAGTTGAGCAGGGAGGCCTATTGAAAAACTGCCAAAGAGAATCCAACCATAGTATTTGGGAGGAGGCAATAAGCTTAGATAGAAAATTTCTTCACTTATATATTTTTTTTCTTTCTATTGATTGATTGATTGATTGCAGGAGTAGAGAGAGAGATGGAGGTGTTGAGTATTGGCTAGAAAATGAGGAAGGTATCTAAAACCTTGCAACTATAAAGTGATTTTATCTCAAAGCTAGATTTTTTAAAATTCTGAAAATTTCCAGCAGTCACAAATACTTGTAGTATCTTTAAAATGATCTAGAAAAATCAGTAAAATGTGGGCCCTCTTCTGAAACATATAACTACTCTAATGTAAGAAAACTGCCTGATTTAAAGGAATTCTTATCTTTTATGCCTCACTGCAGAACATCTGGTAACAATTTAGTGTGGCTACTGGCTGTGACCCACTTATTATTTTCTCTTTTATTAAAAACAAACACAGAACACCTTTAATTAATTTAAAACCAGATTAAAAACCACCACGAAATGCCAAGGATGATATTTGCTTTGTTGAAAATAATGCTCTCTACCTATGGTGGCTGAAGTACTGAGTGGTAAAGCAAATTGTGTTCTGTTACATTACCACATCTCAAAAATTATCTCCAAAACTGGGGGAAACAGGAGTGTAGCCATCAGACATGAGAAAGTATGTGAAGCATGGTAGTATAGTCAATCAGCTGTCTTGATCATGAAACAGAGTTCAAAGTTCTATTTTTTCTCTAGTACTGTGAACAATCAACTCTTTTAAAATATGGAAAATCAAACTATGTGGCTTTTTTGGAGGGCCAGGAGACCTCAGTACTTCAGTACAACTATATAAGATTTCTCCTTACTGTCCATTTTTATGATGCTACCTATATTCATTTGAATATTAAACTTGTGACCAGAAGGCCCAGACCCTGAGGTCAGTTCAAAGAAGGAGCAATATAGAGGGCAAGAGTGTTGGTAGAATGGGGAATGCTGACATTAGAGAAAGCATATAACCACAGAGTCATCGCTGACCTGAGACTGAATAAGCATAGGCAGAGGCTTGGACTTCATTCTCTGGTGAGAGATCTATTGGTGCCATTGAGAGTGAGAAATACAAATGTGTATTTTTCTCTTCTATTTTGATGTTCTGGCTGTTCCAGGACTCATTACAGGTTCTTGGGCTTTCTTACTGGTCTCTGCCACAGGGCTGATGGTTCTGATGACAAAAAGAAGGCATCTTGCCAAATACCTGGCATCCTGGTGAGTTTGAACTGCGACTTGAGCCTTGTGGGGTTGTAACTGGAGGGAAATGCAGCTTCCTGGTTCATAGGGTGAGATTCCAAAAGTTTTTCTGACTTCTTTTGATGACTAACAGCAAATGTAAATGAGTCAGAAAGAAGTATATCATATTTCTCACACAATGCAAAAGGATTTGGGCTGACACATGGAAGGATTTTAGAAAAATGAAGGCTAATCTTTATTTTTGGTTGTCTTTCAAACACTAGAAACATCATTAGACATAATCCTAAGCACTAGACCAGCTTTTTCCACTTCTAGTTTTCCTGCTGGGAAGAGCAAATAAACAGATGAAGTAGAAATTTCAAAGGGAAACACAAGGAATGTGACAGGGAGGGCTGTTGACTACTAAGGATTCCAGTAGTCATACCAGTGAACACTACTAGAACACTAGGGGAAGATGGGACTGGCAAAGGAAGCAGCAGAATTTAGGGTAAGGAAGCATTGCCAGAATGGCAAGGAGGGTGTGCCATGTATGACTTCAGGCTCTAGACCTCTAGCCAGCTTCATCAGAGGCCAAAGGAGAGAGGCTGAAAACAGGAGTAGATAAAGCAGATGTCACACCCAAGCTCTGGGAGATCTGGGGAGCTATGCTTTCTTGAGATAACCCTGGATTAAAATGCCTCCAAGATCCTCTTTTCATCAAAGTAGACTCATTTCCCTGGAATATTAGACCAGGGAGCACCTTAGGTTTAGGCAGTAGTTTCTTGAATGATTTCAGGATCTTCATGAGGTGTGTCTAGCAAGTCTAACTGACAAGAACTGCTCAAAGAAGAGAAAATGGAAGCTATCTTATGAGGGTTTAGTGGTCTTATTCAATTGCACCCATGAGATACCCTCTTTAGATTTGCCTAGGGAAATTTTGAAAAAAGTGGGGAAAGTGTCAGGTCCCCTAATACTCAATGAGACCCAACCAGAGAAACAAATCAGGAGCTAAACAAAACACTCTTGTAGCTTTTTATGAATCAGAGTAGGGAATAACACTAGATATGCAGCAATTTTCCAAAGAATAAGCATGTTTCTGATTTATCACATCTACTCTAGACCTTTTTAGTCTTTTAGAAATATTTTCCAGTTTTTGAATAACAACTCTCAATTCTTTACTGTACTCCCAACATTGAGCAGCCTATGATTCTGTATATGGACAGCTATGATTGTTGCTCATGCAGTTCAGAGGAGGACAAAGTCCCAGGCCCCAAGGATTATAGGTTAACCCCTTTGTTATACAGCCTGTTCTTCCTATACCCAAGTTCCTTGATGATCCCTTAGCTGAGCCCTTAGCAGATACTATATACACACCCTTGTCCAGAGTATTGTCAAATCTCATATCCAGAGCCCTAATTTCCCCCCACTCTATAGCTGACCTCCTTATCACTATTGTTGCCAAGTCTATTGACTAGACAAGTCATTGCTGGTTTCAGTCTTCATGATCATTCCCCTTACTGGGATGACCTCTCTTCACATGAACTCAACTTTGCTGCTGCAGCAGATTGCAAGTTCCTCTCTGCTGTGACGTACCAATCCATGCGTTGCTCCCAGCATCCCTTCTTTCTTGCACAGTTTACAGTTATTTTCCCTGGGCTGCCATTGCTGATTATGTTCATCCTCACTTTGGTCATTCTCAACATTGATGTCTAAGACTACTTCTCCTTACATGCTGGTACATGGCCTTTCTGTGCTGCTTGTTTCATACATTAAGACTCTTTCTACTACCACAAGATTCAACATTTTTAGGGTTATAGATTTTTCTGTTGGTATATTTCATTTATTAATGGAGTTGGATCACGTTCTTATTTGGGTAAAGGCAGGCAAGAAGAGATGATATTACTGTATATCTATGGTGGAAATCATGCTTTGAAGGCCTTTTAGCATCTTAAAGATCATGTCCGTGGAATGAATGTACCTCTGTGTAGAGTACATATACCCATTTTATTAGGTTCCTCTTCTTACTGGTCATAGCACTGCCTTCACAACCACCTTTGTGCTTATGCTGAGCAGGCACTGAAGGTTGCCACACTACAGGAGGGATTCCTGACAAATCCTTCCAGCTTTGAATATTGTGAAAAGGAGGGAGATAGAGGGATTAAGAATTTGATACATAGTTTACAGATTCCTTTTCTGGACCCAAATCCTAGGGTAAAGACATATTGATCAATTAAGATAAAAAACCAAAAACAGAGGGATTTTTCAACATTTTATTTGAGACACTATAGGCAAGAATCCTATAAATATCCCTTACCCTGACATGGGATGGCAACACTAGTGTAAAAAATGATAGCATGACATGGTTGGGCAGACAGAAGAACTGAGTGAGCAGGTCTGAATCTCTTTAGGATTTTGTATACCATGAAAGTGATCCAGAAATTGCTTCAGACCCCATGATGGATAAGAAAGAAGCTGAGTTGGAATTTAGAAGCTTAGCCATAAGGCCAAAGTAGGGACTAACAGAGGTTCTATGAAGGATGTGGCTGAGGTGCGGAAGGTTATGCTGCTCCAGAGGGTGTCTTGAAGGGGCTGAACCAGCCAGAAAGATCCTCTGGGTCCTAATGAAGCTAAAAGATACAATCACAAGTTCCTCTTCTGCAGACTTCACCAGAAACCAGGAGGAGTCCAGAGGACACCAGTGCATAAACACAAGTCCTCTTCTCTCTTGTCCTCTTGGGGAACAGATGGAAGGAGGAAGAGCCCTAACAGGAGACAGCTTTGAAAGACTGAATAATTACCTGAAAAAAGACTCTCTTAAGATTGGCAGTATTACTTTTTTTTCTTTTGCCCAGTGGAAGTGTAGTTTAAACTAAATTATCACTTTATTTTCTTGGATTTGAGTATTTATATGTAAATGTGCTTCTCTCTCTCTCTCTCCCCATATATATGTATACACACATATTTAAGTTATATACATATATAATCATATAATATATTAATATATGTTTATTTAATAGTAGATCTTGATCAAGTGTCAAATAAAATAAAGGCAGTGAGACTAGAGTAATTCCAAGTAATTCAAAGGTACAGTATTTTTAAGTATGTTATTATCTCCTGTACCTCATCATGTTCTTTATGTTTTTTGTTTGTATATTATTGTTTGTCCTTGACACCTTCCTCAAAATCTCAGACACATCCTAACTCATTCTTCTAGCCCACTGCCATATTCAAGCACTTGCAAAACTTATTTCTATCCTTATATGCTCTGCATGACTCTTGTCTTCTCTCTGAACCAAAGCTGCTGCTGTTGTTCACATCTTTATTACTTTTCAAGACTCCCAGATGAGTTCATGACTACTTGCCACACTTCCCAATCTCTTGACTTCTCAACATCTGTTAATTTGCTAAGGGATAGATCAGTTATTGTGCTTGTAAATCTTTACATGACTTCCCACTGATAAAAGAATATGTTAATCCTACACAGGCTCTTTATAACCTGGCTAGAGCCCATGCTTCAAACATTTTTTCCCACTTTCCACCTCAATCCAGTCTCTGTCATGGTCTAGACTTGCTCACTGACTTGCTGATTTTTGAATATGTTTCAACCTAGTCATCTCATACCCACATCCTATGCTAAAATGGCACCCCTTTCTCAAGGATTCCCAGACACTCTCCCTCTCTTTTTCTGTTGTTGTATTTCATTTATGCTTCTGCACTAGAACATAGTCTGTGCCATAATATATGTGGCTGACGTTTTTCTAGATTCAGAATTCCTCAAAGGCAAGACCTATTTTAAAATTAAGTTTTCATTCCCTGTTTTACCTAACACAATGATCTGCATCCAGTGTATTTAATTAATGCATGTAAAAGTGCTTTATAAACTGTAAAAAGTGCTATGTAAAGAATAATCACTTTATTATTATTTGTTAAATTGAATTGAATTTACCTTTAGAAGTCTTTCCATTCTCTGGGAGAAATGAGTTCCCACTTGTGGAAATACTAGACAAACCACTATGTCTCAAGATATTGTAGGCAGATATCTACCAGATATGTCTCTGGAGGAGAAGGGAGAGGTAGGCTTAGAGTTCTCTCTTTTCCTTCATAGGTATGTCCCAGAGGCACATCCCTGTCCAATGCTCTCTATAAATTTCTCTGTGACTTCTATTTACTTCATATTTTAAAAAAATCACAGATGTTACCGGAAAGTTCCCCATCAGGGAAGATCAAAGAAGTGGCACTGTAATAAGAAGCAGGAGGCTCTAGAGAGCTGGCCCTGGGCACAGGCTCTACCAGTGCTTGTCTTACATCTCAGGCCAAGCACTTCTCTGCTGACCCCTGGGCAGTAGACTTGCTATGAATATAACATGCCTGGCATTTCCTGATACAGGGATGATTTTCATCTGTAGGAATTCTATAAATGTTCTCAGAAGGCTTTGAGACATTTACATTTTAAAAATAAACCTTTAGAACTCAACACAAATATCCTAGAAATCCATGTGTCAATCCTTTTCCTTGAACACACCTGTATATCCTGCTATCACTTGCATGAAACAGGAAAGGGAATGACCACAAGGATCAGGCTCATTGGTAAAAATGCCCTCCAGAAATAGTTATGCAGAAAGTGGCACAACCATGGTATGTATCTGCCATCTTACCCCTTGGGAGCCTTGGAAAGTTTAATTAACCCAAAGAAATAAAGGGGAAGGAAGAAAGGAAAGGGAATAAAAGAAAGCAAAGGAAGGGAGGGAGGGAGGAAGAAGGAAAGAGGGAGGGAAGGAAGGAGGGAGGAAAGAGACAAAGGAAGGGAGAAAAGAAAAGAAAAAAGATAGAGACAGAGAGAAAGAAATGAGCTCCTGGAAGCTGTTATCCATCACTTGGGCAGTTATTTGAAGATTTAGTTTTGGGGGCAGCAAACCTGCCAAAATCTGTATCTAGGTCATCCCTGAAGTGTCCCCATGGAGGAGAAAATAACCCAAAGGCAACTGGAGTAAGGGATAAAGAAAGGGAAGATTTTTACCAATGTCATATCTGTGGAATAGCGCCAACTCTCTCCTCTCCTGGAGCAATATGAAGGGCCTTCCTACCTGCTATACTGATAGTGGCTGCAGCCTTTGCAGTACTGAATTTCTCTCCATGCTTGTTAGTAGCTATACATGTGTAGAGTCCTGGCTTGGTGATAAACAGCTGCAGTCTTGAGTCAATCACTCGGTCTTTCACACTCTCTTGAATGGACCCAGAAGAAACCTGATGGAGTAGGGGGAAATAAAAGATAGAGCTAGGTCAGGGATTTTCTAGTATGCTGCATCAATAGATTTGAAGGGAAAAACATTAAGATTATAATCAAAAGGCATGACGATTGCAAAAATCGTCAAAAAATTTCCCTTTCTGTGTCCATACCATTGCAATGTGACTTTCTAGTTCTTTCCTAAAGTGGTAGCATCTTTCTTCACTTTTAAAATCTAGATTAGCCTTGCAATATGATTGGAAGGATGAAGCAGAGACTTGTATCAATGCTTTTGGAATCTGGAGCCTCCTATAAACAAGCTAGAGCCAGCCTGCTAGAAGATGAAACACATATGGCCCATTCATCCCTACTCCCCCAAGTAGAAGCCAACAGCAACCAACAGACATACAAGTAAGACTATTCTAAACCAACCAGCACCCAGTCAACCTGCCAATCACAGGAGCTAGACCAATAAAGATCAGGCAATCCTGCCTGAATCAGGAAGACCAACCAGTTGACCCAGACTTGTGATCATTAATACATGGTTATTGTTTTAAGCCACTAAGTTTTGGGCTGGTTTATGATAAAGCCATAGATAACTAATGCAAGGTATGAACAATATACAGTATGGATACTCTGAGATATGTCCTCAGTGTTCTGTAGATAGGGACAATCAAGTAAGAGGAGTTTCCAAATTCTGGACTTATTTTCATGACTCATGTTCAGTTCCCCATAAATGTATGTCAGGTTGGCGGATAGTTATCCAGAACAAGAACAATGGTTTTGAAGCCAAGTCTGTCTCTTAGGCATGGCATACATAAGGCTGTACTACTTAAAACAGAAAATCAAATGTCCTTCAAGAGCCAGGACATCAATAAAATATTAGAACACAATTGTCAGGTTAATTTATGTAAGTGCTTATTTATTAGTCACTGTCATTCCAACTCTATAGGAAACACAGCTGCCCAGTACAATCTATTAGGTTGCAGAGTTACAATTTGCATCCTAGTTTGTCTGACACCAAAGCCTGTACTTTTAACCATTATATTATAGTGCCTTCTCTAGTCCTAGAAGAGAACAAATGAATAGTCATTAGAAAAGAAGAGCAATGCAACCATAAAAAAACATAACAAAACAAAACACACAAAATCATATCCTTTGCAGCAACTTGAGTGCAGCTGGAGGCCATTATTCTAAGTGAATTAATGCAGAAATAGAAAACCAAGTACTGCACTTACTTATAAGTACACTTACTTACAAGTGGGAGTTGAATATTGGGTACACATGGACATAAAGATGAGAACAACAGACACTGGGGATTCCTAAAGGGGGGAGGCAGGGAGGAGCAAGGGCTGAAAAACTATCTATTGATTACCATGCTCACTATTTGGGTGATGGGTTCGATAGAAGCCCAGACCTCATGTACTATACCCATGTAACAAACTGGCACATGTACTCCTAAATTTAAAATTAAAAAAGAAAATAAAAGGATTAACAAAAATAACCTTAACAAATCAACCAACAAAGAATAAAATAAATGCCCGAGAAATGTCATTGTTAAGGTGGTAGCATTTTCTTTAAATGGTAGCTCTTTCTTCACTATTTTCCTAAGCACTAGGCCATCTTTCAAATAATTATCCTTTCCACCAATGCTACATTTTTCTGGAGTCAAGGTCTCACTCTGTCACCCAGGCTGGAGTACAGTGGTATAATCACAGCTCACTGCAGCCTCAAACTCCTGAGCTCAAGCAATCCTCCCACCTCAGCCTCCTGAGTAGCTGGGAATATAAGCATGAGCCACCACGCCTGGATAGTTGTTGTTGTTATTGTTGTTGTGGTGGTGGTGGTGGTGGTGGTGGAGTTGAGGTCTTGCTATGTTGCCTAGGCTGGTTTGGAACTCCTGGACTCAAGCAATCCTCCTGCCTCGGCCTCCTAAAATGCTGGGATTACAGGTATGAATCACCATGTCTGGCCAACATTACTTATATGAGCAAAAAATGATGCCATTTTGAGGGAAATTGGAGTGGAATGACAAATTTAGAGTCTATAATACTCGGTGATCTATCACAGAAACAAAGAACTGAATACCACATATTATTTCTCACAAGCGGACCTGAACATTTGTCATAATAATATAAGAAAGGGATTGGCAGTAGCTGCAAACTGCCGGGGGGGAGGGAGGGCACATAACATCAATAAGGGTACTTGATCTCAAACCAGGTGAAATTAAGACCAAAAAAGAAATCAGCTGATGATATGCTTTGACTTTGTCTTGAAGGAGTGGAGGTGGGTCCCATGGTGGCCTGAGTCTGGGTGCTTTGAAAAAGATTCTTCTGTTCAGAAGGAGGAAATGAGGCTGGGAATGAGAAATTGGGAGCCAATTATTTTAATGTTTTGTGAGAGGATTTTCACAGACTAGCAAAGGGAAGGGAAACCCTGAGGGTGAGCCTAGCTTTCTTCCTAGCTGTCAGGTGGCTGGCTATCTCTGGCACCAAGCACTCTCTGTAACAATCACACAGTGAAAGTTTGTTCAATTAGCTCACTTGCCTTTTCATTCTTTACCTCACTATTAGTCTCAATCCTCATGATGAAAACTGGTTTATGTGAGTAACAATTTACCTTTACTGGAAAAACTTTCCAGGTCAGATCAAGTATTGTGGCATTTTCCCCAGATAAGCAGTCTGGATTCTATGAGAAATTGACAAAGTGGAGAGAAAATATCTTTAAGAGACATACACTCAGTTGAGAACTCAATCTAAATTCATCATTATCATACTTATCAGAAGTGTAACGTCTTATGGATATGAGTGTCCAAGTTAGATAGAAAGGACTGAACAATTTGGAACATAAGTTTGGACTTACCCTGAATTTTAATATAAAATAGCAATAAAAAAGCAAGAGACCCTAACCTCTATGCTCAACTAACATGCTTTATGCTATTTTGTATTTTATATTTTGTTTAGAAATATAATCCTTTTCCAGTTTATAGAAGTGAAATCTGTAAGGCAGTTTGCCAAATCTTTTGCAAAGGTGGTTCCCTCCTTCAAGAAGTAGGGCTGTGCAATGCCTTAGAGACAACTTAGAAACAAGTAATCCACCAAATGGTGCCCAAACTCCCACTATTATCATGTTCACACCTCAGAAAGTCTTTCCTAAACACCTCCTCAAGGTCACTGAAAACATCCATAGTGGGAAAGGAAAGCAATTTTTAAATTGCCTGACATCGCCTCTCCTGGACTTCATCCAGGTGTCAAAATAGTTCAGTGAGGAGAAACCAAGTTGGGAAGCTCATTGCTTGATTATGATGTGGCTCCTAAATGCTTTTCCTCCTGTTTCCAGAGGCCTTGCTTGATTCAGTTTGTGACTCATGCACAGCAGGCCTTGTTAGTCATACTTTGAATTTGTTTTTCTTTCTTCATGGATTGCCCTGATAAACAGTTTAGTACTTTTGATGATCGAAAAAAAAACCCAAAAACAAAAACCAACAATTCCCTCTGCCCTCCATTTTGAGCTTTTTGCCCCTCAGGTTTAAAAGATCAAAGGGATAAGTTCAGATTATTACTGTAAAGTTTTACCATGGTAGGCCTAAGCAAAACAGAATACTTAATTGAGGTGACTATATCTGGTAGCTACAGTAGATACATTAGTTTCTCCAAGCTACTCAGGTATAGGGACCTGAGGGAGGGGGGTATTCTGTCTTTTGGAATTAGTGGTAACTATGTGAGGAGATGGATATATTAATTTGCTTGACTATAGTAATCATTTCACTATGTATATGTACATCAAAATAACATGTTGTACACCTTAAACATATTAATAAAAAATAGTAATATATTTTTTTAAAGAGCCAGTAGAATAGGAAGCTCTATCAAAGGGCATAATAATTTATACATGAGATAATGTGCAAAAACTCTGCTGGAAATGGTGACTCATACCCATAATCCCAGCACTTTGGGAGCCCAAGTTTGGAGGATTACTTGAACCAGGATTTCAAGACCAGCCTGGACAACATAGTAAGATCTCATCTCTACAAAAAATCAAAAAAGAAAGAATAATGAATGCAAAAACTCCTTGAAGGTAGTAAAGTTGTATAGACTTGTGGCATATGTTTTATGTGTCATTAGTATATTAAAAATGTTTTATTGACAGAATCTTGCCCCAGCTATGGATACTCTAGTAATTTTATGGTTTGACCTTAGCATAAGAAAATCTCTGAAAGCTATTCTGTCCTCAATTGCCTGTCTTGCAAATAGTTTCAACTGGCTGGAAATAACTTGTGGAACTGTTAGAATTGGCCCAGTAGAGTTCATGTTCATGGAGTTGTAATGTCTGTTTATGCATTATAGTAAAAGGGATAATAGTCTGAGAGACATTTCCATATTGTTTTCAATCAATGTAGCCAAAAATATTGACCACTTTCTAATAGGATGCTGAATTATTCCACATAAGACTTGTTAAATATAATTATTTTGGCTTACACAGCTAGTGATATAAAAAGACTCTACAGGTCAGGTATATTTAACACAAATGACTGCCTCTTTAAAATATGTGTAAATATATATAAGCCTCCCTTTAAGAAAGTTCAAGAAAAATGGATAAAATATCATGAGGCAACAATATATTGTCTCCAAGAGACTCATCTCACCAGAAAGGACACTCACAGACTAAAAGTAAGAAGATGGGAAATAAAATTTCAGGCAAATGGAACACAAAAGAAAGCAGGAGTCATGATTCTAATATCAGAAAAAATACCCTTTAAGCTATAAAAAATTTTAAATGATACAGAAGGTCACTACATGATGATAAAAGGTTTAATCCATCAACAAGAACTATCCACCCTAAACATATATGCATCCAACACAGGAACACCAACTTTCATAAAGCAGCTTCTAGGAAAACTTTAAAAAGATATTGACTCTAACACTCTTATAGCTGGGGACTTAAATACCCCACCTACAACCCTAGACAGATCATTAAGACAAAAAAAAAAATCAACAAGGAGATCTGGAACCTCAATGTGACACTTAACCAAATATATTTAATTGATACCTACAGAACATTCCACCCAACAACAATGGAATATACATTCTACTCATCACCACATGAAACATACTCTAAGATCAACACATTCATAAATCAAGTATAAACAAATTCCGTAAGATTGAAATACTGCCATGAACCTTCTCAGACTACAGTGGAATAAAAAAGTATCAATACCAACAAAGTTCTCCCAAAACCCACAAAGACATGGACACTAAATAGCATGATGCTAAACAACTCCTGGGTCAACAAAGAAGTCAAAACAGAGATTAAAAGATACCTAGAAATAAATAAAAATGAAGAAACATCTTATCAAAACCTCCGGGATGCCCTGAAAACAGTACTATAGGGATATTCATATCTCTACAAGCATACATCAAGAAAATGGAAAGATCACAAGTTAGCAGCCTAACATATCACATAAGGAAACTGGAAAAGCAAGACCACCAAAACCCTAATTTCAGCAGAAGAATCCAGATCACCAAAATAAAAGCCCTAATTCAAGGACATAGAAGACAAAAAGATAATACAAAACAATTAATGAAACAAAAAGCTGGATCTTTGAAAGGATAAACAAGATTGATGAACTCCTAGCTAGACTGACCAAGAAAAAGCCCAAATAAACACAATCAGAAATGCAAAAAATCAAGTCACAACTGACTCCAAAGAAATACAAAAGATTATCAGAGACTACTATGTATGCTTGTATGGAAAAAACTTGAAAGCCTAAAGGAAATGGCGGACTTTCTGACATCACACAACCTGCCTAGGTTGAAACAAGAAGAAATCGAGACCTTAAATAGATCAATAACAATCCAGGAGATTGATTATGTCATAAGAAAACTACCTACAAAAAAAAGTCCTGGACCAGATGACTTTCTAGCAGAATTCTACAAAACATACAAAAAGGAACTGATACCAATCCTACTGAAAGTATTTGAGGCAATTGAGAAATATGGAACTCTCCCCATAACTATGAAGCTAACATCACATAGATACCCAAACCAGGTAAAGATCCAACAAAGAAAAAGAACTACAGGCCAATATCCTTGATGAATATAGATGCTAAAATTTTCAACAAGATCCTAACAAAATGGATCCAACAACACATGTCAAAAATCATCCACTACGACCAAGTAGGCTTCATTCCTAGGATGCACGGCGGATTCAATATTCCAAGACCATAAATGTAATTAAATCAAATACTTCAACAGAGGTTAAAAACCACATGATTATATCATTAGATGCAGATAAAGCTTTTGATAAAATCCAGCATCCCTTCTTGGTAAAAACCCTTGAGCATCTAGGCATAGATGAAACATTCCTCAAAATACTAAGAACCATCTATAAGAAACCCATAGCTAGCATACTACTAAACAGACAGAAATTGGAACCATTTCCCCTGAAAACTGGAACAAGACAAGGATGCCCCCTCTCAACCCTCCTTTTCAACACAGTTTTCAAGTCCTAGCTAGAGCAATAAGACAAGAGAAGGAGATCACCAGTATCCAAATAGGAAAAGAGGAAGTCAAGCTATCCCTCTTTGCAGACAGCATGATTCTATACCTTGAAAACTCAAGAGAATCTGTCAAAAACCTCCTTGCACTGATAAAGGACTTTGGCAAAGTCTCAGAGTATAAAATTAATGTACAAAAGACAGTTGCATTTCTATACACCAACAATAAACAAACAAAAACCCAAATAGAAGGCACAACCCCATTCACAATAGACACACACACACACACACACACACACACACACACACACACACACACACAAACCTTGGCATCTTCCTAACCAGAGACATGAAAGACCTTTACAATGAAAACTACAAAACACTGCTCAAAGAAATCAAAGATGACACAAACAAATGGAAAAATATTCCATGCTCATGGATTGGAAGAATCAACATTGTTAAGATGTCCATCCCATCTAATCCCATCTAAGGCAATCTACAGATTTAACACAATACCCATACCAGCAACAATTTTCTCAGACCTGGAAATGACAGTACAGGAATTCATATGAAAACACAAACGACCATGAATAGCCAAAACAATCCTCAGTAAAAAAAAAGGGGGGGGGGGCAAGAGGTATCACACTCCCAGACTTCAAACTTTACTATAAAGCTACAATATTCAAAACAGCCTGGTATTGGTACAAGAACAGACATATGGACCAATGGACCAGGATAGAGATTCTGGGAGTAAAACCTCAACTTCTCAACCAACTCATCTTTAACAAACCTCCACTAACAACCACTAGGGAGAGGAGAACTTGTTCAATAAGTGGTGCTGGGAACACTGGCTGACCACATGCAGAAGGCTAAAACAAGACCCCTACCTATCATCATACACAAAAATCAACTCTAAATGGATTAAAGACCTAAATGTAAAATCTCAAACTATAAAAACCTTAGAAAATGCAGAAGACACTCTTCTGGAAATTGGAACTGGCAACCAATTCCTGATCAAAGCCCCAAGTGCCCATGCCATAAGAGATAAGATAGAAGGAGCTGCAATGCCAAAGTAACCATCAAGAGAGTAGGGAGACAGCCCACAGACTGGGAAAAGAATATTTACCAACTGTATATCTGACAAAGGCTTAACATCTAGGATCCAAAAGAAACTCAAACGTGCCGAAAAGAAAAAAAAACAAACAGCCTCATTACAAATTGGGCAAAAGATATGAATAGACACTTCTCAAAAGAAGACACATGAGCAGCCAACAGATACATGAAAAAATGCTCAGCCTTACTAGTCATCAAAGAAATGCAAATTAAAACTATACTGAGATACCACCTAACTCCAGTCAGGATGGCCATCATCAACAACTCAAAACCAACAGATGCTGCTGAGGATGCAGCAAAAAGGGAACACTTCTACATGGTTGGTGGAAGTATACACTAATACAACCTCTGGAAAACAGTGTGGCAATTCCTAAAAGATCGAAAAATCCACGTTCCATACAACTCTGCTATCTCCCTACTGGGAATATATGCGGAGAAACTCAAATCACTCTATGAAAAAGGTCCCTGTGCATGTATGTTTCTTGCAGCATTATTCACAATAGCAAAAACATGGAGTCAACCGTGCTGCCCATTGAAAGAGGACTGGATTTTTAAAATGTGGCATATATATGCGATGGAATATTATGCAGCCATAAAGAAGGACTAAATTATGAACTTCGTTGGATATAGAGTCTATGATACTGAGTGATTTATCACAGAAACAAAGAACTGAGTATCACATGATCTCACTCATAAGTGGACCTTAAGCAATTATCATAATTCTACAAGTAAAGGGTTGGCAGTAGTGGGAAACTGCTGGGTGGGAGAGAGAGGCATGATTGGCAGTAGTGGGAATCTACTGTGCAGGACACACCTCATCAACAAGGGTACCTTCATAATGAACACGTGTATGCCTAACCCTGAATTGTACCCCACATCTTTAAAATAAAAAATTTATTTTAAAAAAAGGAAGAAAATTCAAAAACACAATCTTCAACATAGTTGATCTGGCTATTTATTTTATAAAATAAATTATTCTAATACATTAAAATGATCCAGCATTTAAAATATTTTAGAAATTATTTTGGACAAAGCAAGAGAGACATGCATTATTTTTTGTCTTTTCATGAATGCTGAACTACTAGAATTATTATCAGTATCCATTTAAACAAATCTGGTTATAAAAGGAAAAGAATTTTCTTTTTATAAATTAAGCTCTCCTCTATTCACTACTACTCTAATTACTATTTCCAATATTGTAAAACAAAAAGACTATTGCTATTCACTCTGAAGTTCATCTGTGACTACAAATTTCCATGAATAATGAATGACATTTCCATAGGAAAAAAGCAAAAATATTTCCTAATCATTTTGTGACATGTTGCTTGACCTTCCTCGTACTTGGCTCTAACGGTTCAGGGTTTTAGTTTACTGGCATGTTCACAGAGGGGGAGCAAAGGAGCACTTACATCTTTTAGAGGATCCGTTGTTGTACTTAGTAGTGTCTTATGGTGTTAGTTTACTAACTTGTAGTTAGTGGAGAGCCACAGTTCAAACTCTGTTTTATTCTGTGCCAAGTATCTCCCAGCTCTGCCTTAGTTTTCCTTCAGTTCACCAAAAATGACATTAGAGTTATGGGATTCTCCATGTTCTCTTCAATAGACTTTCTGGTTTGCTACTTTTGCAACATGACGTGTCTGAAATTGCTTCCATTTCCTGTGATTTGCGTCAGTATGGACAAAGTCATCTTGATTTTGTTTCAGACTTGGGTAGTATTACCAAGAATGAAACTTGGCAGTAAGAGCAGCACATACTCTCTGACCATAAGAGCTGCCGATGTGCTTGTGCTTTCTTCCTGGAGGAAAGTCACTATTCATTTGTTTTATTCCTGTTTTAGAATCTGAGGTGATGGGTCTATTTTGCCTTCTTTGTGAGTCACATCTTGCATGATTAAGTGGGGGTCTCAGTAAGACACAAACCAGCTCAAATTATCCTACTCTCATAATTCCTGAACTCCAATAAAAAATGCTCATATACCTTCCAGTTCTAACCGCATATGACTCTTTTTAAAACACTGAACTTTTGAGAAGCTTGTCTCTCCATTTTACTTATTACTGTATTCACATAACAAAACAAATTAATTAGGTTATATTGTCGATTTCCCAATTTTCTTAGGATATCTTTATCCTACCTTGGGAGGTTTAAGACGGTTACAATAGATTCCAGAGAAGAGCCAAAAAAACACACTGCCGAATAGGATTCAAATTTTAAATGACACTAGAATTTTAATTAGAGCAGTAAAGAAAAACAGATACTACACATTACTTTATTGTAGCAGAACAAAATTAGAGAACATTAGTCTTGATGTCAGATTATTATTATTGTTGTTTTTATTTTGTGTTGAGGTCTCACTGTGTTGCCCAGGCTGCAGTACAGTGGTACAACCACTGCTCACTGCAGCCTTGACCTCCTGGGCTCAGGCAATTCTTCCACATCAGCCTCCCAAATACCATACCAGGGACTAAAGGCGTGTACCACCATGCCCGGCTAATTTTTTAAATTTTCTTTTATGGATGAGGTCTCACTTTATTGTCTAGGCTGGTCTAGAACTCCTGGACTCAAGCAATCCTCTCGCCTTGACCTCCAAAAGTGCTGGGATTCCAGACATGAAACACCATGCCTGGGCCCAAATGTCACATTAGAGATAATCTTTGACCGCCGCCTGACATCGTTGTCCATATAGATATGAGAAAAATCAATATCTGAGTGGTAAGTGAACTCTTCCAAAATCACATTAACAGAGGAACATTTAAGATGTAAGTATCCCACATCCCCTCTAATTCACATTCTACCACGCCTCAATTACAAGCTAAAAAAGTAACATTCATTTGTTGATTTACTGTATTTTAAAAGGATTGAGGATAAACAGTTAGATATGATGAGCCAATTTTAGTAACACATTTTGAGAAAAATTGTTTTGTTTAATTATCAGAAAGAAAAATATCTTCAGTAAAAACAACAAAACTAATGACTTGTAATCCTTGGAGGGAACTATTTCCATAAGACATTCTTTGTTATTGGGGGTAGCCATAGAATTTGGCATATTTTTCCTGTTTTGCACCTCCACCAAAGTGTCACACATTGACACATGTTCTTTTCCATACCCTTTTCTCTCTTCCCTTTCTTATCTTTCCTGTATTTTGTGTCCTAGTTCTCATCTTTTAGGGTTATAGGCAATTGGTTTTCTTAGGACACACTATGTCATAGGGACAAAGGTGGGACTGGATACAAGTACAAAGCAGATAATTACTTTTTTTGAGACTCCTTTTTTTCTTTTCTTTTTTTTGAGTTGGAGTCTTACTCTGTCGCCCAGACTGGAGTGCAGTGGAACACTCCCAGCCACCACAGCCTCGATCTGCTGGGCTCAGGCGATCCTTCCACCTCAGCCTTCTAAGTAGCCGAACTACAGGCACGCACTACCACACCCTGCTAGTATTTCATTTATTGTAGAGACGAGGTGTCACCAAGTTGCCCAGGTGGGTCTTGAACCCGTGGGCTCGGGCAATTCACTCACCTCGGCCTCCCAAAGTGCTGGGATTACAGGCTGAGCCACCGAGCCCAGCCAAGACTCTTTTTTTAATTTAAAATTTTATTTATTTATTTATTTATTTGAGTTGGAGTCTCACTCTGTCGCCCAGACTGGAGTGCAGTGGCCGCTCCCAGCCACCGCAGCCTCGACCTGCTGGGTTCCGCGATCCTTCCGCCTCAGCCTTCCAAGTAGCCGGAATTACAGGCACGCGCTACCACGCCCGGCTGATTTTTTGATTTATTGTAGAGATGAGGTTTCTTTGTTTAGCTTATTGAGGGTATAACTGACAAATATAAATTGTGTGCATTTAAGATAAACAAGTTGGTGTTTTGATATACATATACATTATGAAATGATTACCACAGTCAAGCCAGTTAACTATCATCTCATGTATGAGTAGATACTGGTTTGGGTATGAGTGGTGAGAACACGCAGGATTTACCCTCTTCGATTTCAAGTAAGCAATACAATATTGTTAATTCTAGCTACCATCTATATGTTAGATCTCCAATATTTATTCATCTTGAATGACTGAAATTTTGTACCTTTGACCAACATATTCCCTTTTTCCCCATCCTCTAGCCCCTGGCAACCTCCATTCTACTCTGTGCTTCTATGAGTTTAACTTTTAGATTTCACATAAAAGTAAGATCATTTTGTATTTGCCTTTCTATACCGGGCTTATTTCATTTTGCATGATGTTCTCAAGGTTCATTCATGGCGAGTTGCCTTTCAATAAGTGGACAGGTCCATGGAACTTCACTCCCAACCTTCTGAACCCTCCTCCCTGCTAACTTCCTGAAACTCTAGGTTGTTTAATTTTATTTTAAAATAGTATACACATCTTCTTATTAAATGGAGATGCCTCAAGTTTGCCATTCTTCCATGCTACAAAAGCTTCTGAAGACTATAGAATTCCAAAAACTAACAACATAACTTCCCGCCCTAAAATCTATCTTTTATTTTTTGTTTAGTTCCAGAGTATGTGTCTTTGTTTTGGTTGCTATTGTTTAATTAAGAGGAAAAAACTGTATAATGATCTAAAAAAGAGAGGAGTAAAAACCATTTAGGGATAAGAACTATGTTCTGAAAAAAAACTATGGGATTTTTTGGTACTCATCTATGAAGACAAAGAGACACCAGGAATGCACACCCCAAAATAGAAGACCTTGTAAAAATACTAGGAGGTGGCCATGCGAGGCCATCTGCAAGCCAGGAAAACAGGCCTCACCAGAAGTCAACCCTGATGTCCCCCTGACCTTACTTCCAGCTTTTAGAACTGTAAGAAAATAAATTTCTGTTGTTTAAACCACTCAGTCCATAAGTGGAAGTTCTGAGGATATGCAGTAGTTCAAGTTCATGAAGAAGTGTGCCTCAGACTGAGTAGAAATGACACTTAATATGATTTGAGTTATATCATAAGATTTTGCCTGCCTTAAAAAAATTTTCATCATTTTCTTGATATGCTTGTATTAAACAAAATTTGGGATACTACTGTGACTTCAAAATGCTACCATTAATATATTATAATATGATAATATGTGTTCACTGCAGTCACGACACCATAAAGTTGGAGATAGACTATCCTGGAGAATAAGAAAAATGAAAATAACTGAGCATCACTTAGACGAGTTATCAAGGTTTGAATTGTTTAGCCATATTGAGAGCCATCCTCACCTCACCCAAGGACAGGTTTGGACATGCTGTCATCTCCTTAAGACTTAGAAGAGTGTCCTCAATAGAACCACCTGGAGAATTGATATGTGGTCCCTGCTGTGCAAAAAAAAAGGTTACAGGGCTAGTGCAGTGGGCGTGAGGTATTCAAACTCTGCACATTCCAAAGAAAGGTCTTGCCTTTGGCTCTTTTGAGTATCCTGTCTGATAAAAGTGTCTTTGTATATCTGAAACCTTGCATCATGCCAGATAGTTTATACTAACAAAGTAAATTATGGTGAATGCCTTTTTTGTTCAGTTGGGACTCTACACCATATTGTACCAGTTTGACCTTTGGAGAGACTTGAGACTAGCTAAGGTTAATTGTGAGAGCATTCTATATCTATGTAACTAAGTCCCAATAAAAACTCTGGACACCAAGGTTTGATTGAGCTTCTGTGGTTGGCAATGCTTCACACATGCAGTCAAGCATCACTACTGGGAGAATGAAGTGCTGACCATGCAAGAGGAAAATGTCTTCCCTTTACTGATTTTAACCTGTATCCTTTCCCTATAATAAGTTGTAACCATAACAGCTTTTCTGAGTTCTGTGAGTCCTTCTAACAGTCCATAAAACATGAATGTGATCTTAGGGACTTCAACACACCTGCAATTTAGAGTCATAGAGATAAGTGTCTAATTCCCACCTATAAAGTCCAAGGGCAGAGTTAGACTGCTTTACAGTGCCAATGGAGGGAACAAAGAAGAGGGAGCTTTGTTCAATGGCCTGTGCTCCAAGGGTCTGCAGATACAAATGTAAGACCTGAAACCGTAAAAGTCCTAGAAGAAAACTCTTCTGGACATTGGCCTAGGCAAATAATTCATAACTAAGACCACAAAAGCATAAGCAACAAAAACAAAAATAGACAAGTAAAACATAATTAAACTAAAAAGTTTCTGCACAGTAAAAGAAATAATCCAAAGTGAACAGACAACCTGCAGAATGGGAGAACATATTGGCAAACTATGCATCCAACAAAGGACTAGTGTCCAGAATCTGTAAGGAAATTAAACAAATCAGCAAGAAAAGTAGATAACCCCATTAAAAAGTGGGAATTTCTGGAAGATAAAAAAATGATGTGATCGTATCGAAAGAAAGACTAGTATCAAGTAAGAAGCTGAAATCTAACATAAAAAAAAGAGGTTTACTGAGAGGAGAAAGGATATATATTTTTCTACAGAGTCATAGAAAATCCCAAAGTTCAGATAGCAGGTTGTAAGTGGGAGTGAATTTTGAGAAAGTCAGTAAAGTAATTCAAGAACTTTGGGAGTTATTCTGTATGTCTATAGCACTAAGCTGACACATCTACCTGTAAGCCAGAAGTTGTGAATGAGACTTTCTATTGGGGTTCCCATGGTTGATAATAATAGTAGACTAACAGAAAGATAAGAATTTAGAGTGAAATTCATTTTAGGAATCAAAGTAGAAAGAATGTGGAGAAAAGACACTAATTAAAGGTATAATAGAGAAAAATGTCTCTGAGTTTAAGAGAGATTTGCATGTCAACTTCCTCACCTCTCTATGCCAAAGGAAAATATGTAAATTTGCCCATCTGTTCTATAAGGCTGGTAAAATATTATTAACAAACTTGATCATAATAGTCCACTAAAAAATAGACTAGAATATTTTTGAAACTTTATGCAATAAGCCTTAATAGAAATTACAGCAGATTGAAATAACACATTTAAGCAAAAAAGCAATATATTCAAGAAATGAAAAAGTGGTTCAACATGAAAGAAACTTTGCAATTTAAAATGAAAACTACATGCTCATCAATAAGTTGATATAAATTATGACAAGGTATTTTATTGACTTTAAAATATATTTATATTAAAAATAATTATCAAATTAAGAGTAAAACTAAATTTCTTAACCTAACAGTGAGTATCAGAAACTAGAAACTGTGTGCAAACCAAAGTAATTAAGGTTCATAAAATATAATGATAGTAATGGTCTGTGATAGGCTCTTACTTTAGATATTGATAAGCTAGGTTATTCAGACCAACCCAAATACTGAAAAAAAAAATTCTGCAACAATTTTTTTTTTTTTTGCAAATGTAATAAACAGCTCATTTTATTGTCCCTGAGAGAATTTTCCAAACCTGGAAAATTTGAACTTTGTAATGCTATTAGGAGTAAGAAAAAAAATAAAAACTCAATGCCAATAAAGGTGTAGCATCCAGTAAGAGAGACAATAAATTAATATTTCAAAGAACTAGATATCAGGGATATATTAGTGTAAACTACAAGTAAATAGTCTGCATAAAGAGTTACATGTTATAATTCTCTGGGATGTCCAAGAAGTTTCGAACTTTGAGTTTAGTATAAGTTGGTCCAAGATTAGCAGTAGACTCTGTCCCTGGCGGAAACTAGCAAAAACTCTAGAAGAAATCACCTTTATCTAGACCTCAAATTAGTTTCTGACATTTTTATTCAAAACAATGACAACAGATAATCAAAGATAACTAGACACACAAGGAAATAAAACACAATAAACAAGAGTCAGAAGGAAAAAAAGTAACAAAAACAGATCTACAATGGCATTCTATTTTACTGAAATAAAAGCCAAAGTTGTTTCAATAACCTATTCAAGCCTATATGATTCACAATGCTGACACACACCACTTACCCCTCTGCTTTTGCTCACTCATCTCTAGCCACACTGGCCTCCTGGCTGATTCTGTGGCATGCCCTATGTACCTATATTTCAGAAACGTTGTCCAGTTATCTTCCCCCTTCATAGCCTCCCCCTTCATCTCCTTCATATTTTTTTTTTTTTTGAGTTGGAGTCTCACTCGGTCACCCAGACTGGAGTGCAGTGGCCGCTCCCGACCACCACAGACTCACCTGCTGGGCTCCGGCGATTCTTCTGCCTCAGCCTTCTGAGTAGCCGGAATTACAGGCATGCGCTACCACGCCCGGCTGATTTTTTGATTTATTGTAGAGATGAGGTCTTGCTGCCCAGGCGGGTCTCGAACCCGCGGGCTCAGGCAATCCACTCACCTCAACCTCCCAAAGGCATGGGATTACAGGCTGAGCCACCGAGCCCAGCTAATAAATTATTGTTAACTGTAGTCATCCTATTGTGCCACCAAACACTAGATTTGATTCCTTCTATTTAACTGTATTTTTTGTACTCATTAGCCAGCCCCTCTTTATCACATCCCTCCTCAATCCTCTTCCCAGTCTCTGATAACCATCAATTTACTCTCTATATCCATAAGATCAGAGATCAATATTTTTAGCTCCTATATATGAGAAAATGTGATATTTGTCTTTCTGTGCCTGGATTATTCCACTTATAATATCTTCTGGTTCTAACCATGTTGTTGCAAATGATAGGATTTCATTGTTTTTATGGATGAATAATATTCCATTATGCATATGTATCATATTTTCTTTATTCATCTGTTGATAGACACAGGTTAATTTCATATCTTGGCTATCATAAATAGTGCTGCAATAAACATAGGAATGCAGATATCACTTTGGCATAGTGATTTTCTTTCTTTTGAATATATACTCAATAGTGGAACTGCTGGATTATATGGTAGCTCTATTTTTAGTTTTCTAAGGAACCTCCATACTGTTTTCCATAGTGACTGTACTAATTATTCCCACTAACAGTGTAAGAGGGTTCTCTCTCTTCTAAGGGCAAACTTTCTGTCTCCTTTTTCTTCTTTTTTCCTCCTTAGCATTTGACACCATTCACATAGAATATATAGTATCCTATTTGCTTTATTTTATTGTCTGTCTTCATCAGAATATCAACTCTTTGAGGACAGAAAACTGTTTTGTTTGTTCCTGTATCCACAGGGTTTGAGTAGTGCTTAATGCTCAATACATATTTATAGAATGAATACATGGATACTTATATGTAAAGTGCTTAGAAAAGGGTCTGGCTCAAAATTACAACCTAATTATAACATCAGTTATTATTACCACTGTTAAAAGTAAATGAAAGAATGTTGAACTGACAGACATAGATTGTAATTCTGGACTTCTTTTTATCAAAGCACTCCCCAGCAGGGAACTAATCTTTCACTGATGGGTTTTATTAAAATTACTAAACCGGGCTCAGTGGCTCAGCCTGTAATCCCGCGCCTTTGGGAGGCTGAGGTGAGTGGATTGCCTGAGCCCGCGGGTTCGAGACCCGCCTGGGCAGTGAGACCTCATCTCTACAATAAATAAAAAAATCAGCCGGGCGTGGTAGCGCATGCCTGTAATTCCAGCTACTTGGAAGGCTGAGGCAGAAGGATCGCTGGAGCCCAGCAGGTCAAGGCTGCGGTGGCCGGGAGCGGCCACTGCACTCCAGTCTGGGTGACAGAGTGAGACTCCAACTAAAAAAAAAAAAAAAATTACTTTACTTGTATGGGAAGGTATGGTTACTACTTTCCTTTTACACAAAGGCACAAATAAAGGAATTGATTTATAGTTTCCCACATGATACAAGGAAAGAAGCAAACTCCTGGAGTTCAATTTCAATAGCAGTGACTTCTAGAACAAAGATATTAGAAGACTTCAAAAATTGGTGTAGGTGGCAAGAAGGTGAAATATCTCTGCAAGAAGAACTACAAAATACTCGAGAAAGAAATCATAGATGATAAAAGCAAATAGAAAAAAAATAACATACTCATAGATTGGGAGAATCAGTGTCACTAAAATGACCATACTGCCTAAAGTAATCACAAATTCAGTGCAATTCTTACAAAAATACTGATGTCATTTTTCACAGAACTTTTTAAAAAATCTAAAATCCATATGGAATCAAAAAAGAGCCTGAATAGTCAAAGCAATTCTAAGCAAAACAGACAAATAAATAAGTAAAAAACAGAGCTGAAGGCATCTCATTACCTGCTTTCAAATTACACAAATAATAAAAATAATATTACAAGGCTACAGTATCAAAACAGTATGGTATTGGTATGTAAATAAACACACAGATCAATGGAAAAGACTAGAAGATGCAGAAATAAAACCACATACCAACAACCTACCGATCTTTGAAAAAGTCAACAAAAACATACACTGGGGAAAGGATACCTTATTCAACAAATGATTCTAGGAAAACTGGATAACCACATGCAGAAGAATGAAGTTGGTTCTATATCTCTCACTACATATAAAAATTAAGTCAAGATGGATTAAAGACCTACAAATTGACCTTCCATTTGACCCAGTAATCCCCTTTCTAGGAATATGCCCAGAGAAACTCAGATCATTCTATAAAAAAGTTACCTACATAAGCATGTTTATTGCAGCACTATTCATAATAGCAGAAACATGGAACCAATCATGCTGCCAATCAAAAGCGGACTGGAAAAAGTATGGTACATATACACAATGGAACGTTAAGCAGCCATAAAGTAGGACAAAATTATGAATTTTGCAGCAACTTAGATGGATTTGGAGTCTATCGTATTCAGTGATCTATCACAAAACAAAGAACTGAGTACCACATGTTCTCACTGATAAGTGGACCCTGAATAACTATCATAATACTACAAAAAAGTGATCGGCAGTAGCAGTGGGGACACTGCTGGCAGGGGATGGGGGGAGCACATAACATCAGTAAGGTACCTCCTAAACAAGGTGAAGTGAGATCCAATGGGAGACCCAAAATTTCACCTGTACCTAAATCATTTGTGTATGCAATCCTTATTTGTATCCCACAACTTTAAAATAAAATTTTTTAAATGTTAAAAATGTAAGACTTGAAATTATAAATATTGTAGTAGAAGACCTAGGAAAATCTTTTCCGGATATTGACCTAGGCAAATAATTTATAACTAAGATCTCTGAAGAAAATGAAACAAAAAAATAGATAAGTGGGACTTATTAAACTAAAAAAGCTTCTGTTCAGCAAAAGAAATAACTTACAGAGTAAACAGACAACCTAAGGAAAATATTTGTAAACTATATATCCAACAAAGTACTAATATCCAGAATTTACTAGGAACTCAAACAACTCAACAAGGAAAAAGAAAATTTAAAAGTATGCAAAGAACATGAACAGACATTTTTCAAAAGACATACGAATGTCCAAAAACGTATGAAACAATGCTCAACATCACTAATCACTGGAGAAATGCAAATTAAAACCACAATAAGATACCTTCTCACACAGTCAGAAAGGCTATTTTAAAAAAGTAAAACAAAACAAACAAAAAACCTACAGATGTTGGTGAGGCTGCAGAGAAAAGGGAATACTTATACACTGTTGATAGGAATGTAAATTAGCACCGCCTCTATTGAAAACAGTATGGAGGTTTCTCAAAGAAGTAAAATGGAACTACCATTTGAGCCAGCAATCCCACTACTGGGTATCTACCTAATGGAAAAGAGAGCATTATATTAAAAAGACACCAGCATCTCACTATGTTTATTGCAGTACTATTCACAATAGCAAAGATATGGAATCATCCTGTCTACCAATGGATGATTAGATGAAGAAAATATGAAAAATAAAACAGTATCTGTATCTATATGTATCTCCCAGAATACTACTCAGCCATAAAAAAGAAAATCATGTATTTTGCAGCAACATGGGCAAAACTGGAGGACATCATCTTATGTGAAATAACCCAGAAACAGAAAATCAAATACCACATGTTCTCACTACAAGTGGGAACTAAATAATGTGTACACATGGACATAGAGAGCGGAAGAATAGTCATTGGAGATTTGCAAAGGTGGGAGGGTGGGAAAGGAGTGATGGATGAGAAATTGCCTGATGGGTACAATGTACACACTTTTCAGGTGATGATTACCCTAAACTCCTAGTCTTTACAACAAATTCATGTAACAAAACTACACTTGTACTTCCTAAATTTATAAAAATAAAGAAAGGCATGTAGATGAGATTAATGACAGAGATTAAGACAGCTTTACTAATATATCAATATTTGGTCCACTCTGCAAGTTACCCCAGACTAATCCCACACATATGACACTCACAGCATTTCCATTTTCAATCCAGGTAATGGTGGGAACAGGGATGCCTGTAGCGGTACAGCGCAGGGTCACAAAGGAGCCAAAGGTAACATTGTGGGATTCAGGAGCCCGCAGGATTCTGGCAAAAACTGTTAGGAAGACAGAAGTGGTGAGTCACTCTCACATAGGGAATGGCCAAGATAAAAGTGGTCTTTAAGAAATGCAAATCAGACCCCATCAGTGTGTTCCTCTGTCTTAAGGATAATATCAAAAGCCAGACAGGGCCTCCAAGCCCTTAATGTCATGACCCTACATTTCTCACCACTCCAGGACAAACTGAGCTTGTTAACCCAGCTTGCCCTTGCTCTTCCTCTGTGTGGGACACTCATCCCCTATATCCTTGCAGGACAGGTTCCTTGGATCATTCAAGTCGCTATTCAAGTGACATTTCCTCAGAAAGATCCATTTTAATCACTCAACATAAAGTGTAATCCTCCTCCCATTCACTTTTCATGATTATTCTTGTCTCTACAAACCTTACCACTATCTAAAAATATCTTATTTATATTTTTACTTGTCTATTATTTCTCTTTCCTATTGGATTGTCTGAAACCAAAAGCTTTGCCTGTTTTGTTCACTGCTGCATTCAGTATCTAGCAGAGTTTCTGACCAAAGCAAGAATAGAATAATATTTTATTGAATTAATAAAATGATTAATTAACACTTTACACCCTCAACTGTATGATAGTAGGAGGACAGAGAGAATTTGTCAAACTTTTCAGAAAGTGAGACAACGTGTTGGGCAAAAAAGAAAAAGAATATTCTAGGAAAGGTGTGGGTAGGAGAATGAGTCATTTGCTTTCCTTTCTGAGACAGAACCCCACCGATTAAATAACAGAAAGTTATTGACATAAGGAGAAATTTTTCCTTTAACTAAAGAGTGGGGTTGAGCTCAGAACGTACAACAGACTGGAAGAGACTTAGACTTTCAGAATCATTAAACTTGGAAAATATTTCAGAGATCAACCAGATTCCTGCTCTTATTGTATAGATGAGGAAACCAAATCCTAGTTAATTTAAATTGTTTTCCTAATGTAGTAAAAGTGATAGGTGAGAAACCTGGACTCAAGTCTTCTGACTTCAAGTCTAGTTTTCTTTTAAAACTAGAATCTTTTTGATTGTCTATTATATGGTAATATGATATTGTATGCTATCATTTTTTGATTTCTGGGACTTAAGCACAGAACATAATCTTAAAGTATTGAGCCTCTATTAAAACAATGTTTTGAAACTTAGCTTTTCTAGTTACTTGAAATTTCTGAAGTTTGGATTCTTAAGTATGTCTTTCAGCGCTGTGCTGAAAGACAGTCTGATTATTGAATGCTTCCTAAAAAGAATTACATTATTTATTTATTTATCTATTTATTTATTAATTTTTATTTGAAAATACATACTTTTAAAAAGATTTATTTATTTATTTTGAATTTCTAATTTGAAAGATGTGATGTGGGGTACAATTCAGGGTTAGGTATACAAATGCTGGTACCCTAGTTGATGGGCTGTGGCCCCCACTCCCCTGGCAGTTTCCCTTAACTGCCAATCCTTTTCTTATAGTATTATGGTAACTGTTCAAGGTGTGCTTATGAGTGAGAACATATGGTACTCTAGACTCTAAATCTATCCAAGTTGCAATGACGGCCATATATTTGTCCTTCTTTATGGATGCATAATAGAATTACATAATTTAAAGAGACAAAGGAAGATATGATTTTTTTGACAACTGGATGTTTTTTTGAAGATTTTAATTAATTTAACTTCCTGTCTTTCGATATTAAGGATTCTAGGAGATAAAATCCAGAACAATTTAGATACACAAATGTTTGGCCCAAAAACCTGGAGAGGAAACAATGGCAAAAGGTGCTATACTTAAGGCAACAAGTGGTTAAAAAACAACCACCACAAATGGTATCAAATGTCTAAAATGCAGCTGAATCTGTCCCCCTGAAACCAAAATCGAGCCTGATTTTAAGTAAATTCCGGAGTCTAATTACAGATTTACAAAAATTAGAGGGTTAAAGAACATGTTAAAGAATACCATGGAAATGCAAGTCAATTGAATCCAAACATTTAAGGGGGGCAAATTATTTAGTTTATTCAACAAATAGATAGCAACAGGGGGAAAAAAGAAGAATGATCTATTCTAGATCAAAAGAGACTTTAGAGGCATATCCCCTAAATCCAATGTGTGGCTCTGTTTGGATTCTTCTTCTCTTAGTTCAATTTCACAGGTTGTGGCTCTTGATGATTAACGCATACTGACAGGCATCCTAGCAAGGATGCACCCAGGTACTTTCCTTTCTGATGTTTTCTGGGAACAATTATGGAGACCTAGATTGCACAACATATTTGAGTTCACGTGGGTAATTTGGCCGAAATAACTCTTGCAGAGCTTGGGGCTATGCTTCTGTGTCCTACATTTTTTCAGTGTGAGACGACTGCAATGATCATCTTATGGTTTCCATTGTCTCTGAGAAGCTGAAACAAATAGGATCTTTGAGAAATTTTGAGTTGTATTATTTTAATGTCACTGGTGCTGGGAAAGTGTTTTAATGACATTGAGGGTCCTCTTGAACTTCTGGCTGAAGATGAGCAAAATAAAAATTGGGGGAAGAATGAAATCTAGATTGTTTTACTGCTTTAATTTATAAAGTTTTAATTTGGGAACTTAAAATTCTTCCTGGAAATGTAGTAATCGGGAAGATCTTATTTTGTTCTCATTTTCAGCACCCCCCCCGGACTGGTATTACATTATTTGGAATGCCATTTGAACTCATTGCAAAATCTCTCGTTATCCATATTGCACAACACAGCTAAACATAATGAGGGATGGTAAATAAAACAGAATTAATCATCATTCTAAAGTTCAATGTGATTTTGAAGTTAATTTAATTAATATATGACTCTGCCCTATATTAGAACCTTCCTGGGATTTCGGTGGGGCACATGGGGGTACATAAAGGAGTATCATTGGCATTGCAGTACTATTGTAGCTTCACAAATGTGAGATTGTGCTGATGAACTGCTGGTCTCCTACCCAAAAGAGGGCAGATATAGCATTGGCCGACCGTGCGTTTTGTTAAGGGCAGTGGGCTAAGAGGAAAATAAGGCCAAGGATTAAAGGGAAGTTGATTTTTCCTGCACTCTCATATTCTCTACAAAAAACTCAACCCCACTTTTTTCAGTATGGAAAGACAGTTTCTACCCTTCCTCCCAGTCTCAAAGGAGGTTGCAGATGTCTTTTGGGTTTCTATTCAAATGTCTTCTTATCTTAATGCTTTCTTGTTTTCATTCTTGTTATATTTTTTCATAGCACTCATCACTATCTGATTTATTAACTACTGATGTATTTATTTATTTCCTTTTTGACTATCTCTCCCCCCAGAATGTAAGCATTACAAAGGTACGGTTTGCTTTGTTCACTAACACAGGCTGACTGATATGCCTATATTTCTATCTACATATCTACATCTGTTTCTAGAACTCTGCATGGTACATGGTAGGCAATCACTAACTAGTTCCTGAATGAATGAATGAATGAGTGGTTTCTCAGATGAGACACGAGAAGGGATTTGTAAGTATCCTGTGTATCTCAGCTTTTCTGTGGGCCATCATTCTCCTGGCTATACTGCATCTAAGAAGTGTGTGGGGTTGATGTGTGGTAAGTTTCCCAGGTCAGGGTCTCTTCATGTTACAACTAGGAATGAAAGAGGAAAGAGTGAGGAGGGGGTAAAGAGAAAGATGAAACAGAAGTTATGTTAGTCTAATTCCTACATGAAGTAGAAATCTTTATTTTTCAATCCCGCTTTATCAGTAATAAACCTGACATATTTTTACCCATCTCTGTTGGTTCTCATCTCCAAATGTAAAAAGTGAAAAGGTGATAAAATAAATTCTAAAACATTTATCAAGCATTAAAACCAATAAATTCAACTGCAATTAAAAATAAATGCCAGGTTAACTTCCATGGATAATAATACACCTGCAACAATAAACTTGGATGTAGGCAACAGTAAATCTTACTGTTTTCAAACAAACTGAAAATATATTCTAGGTCATCAATTTTAAAAGTAATGTGATATGTTTCTTATCAAATTAAATAATCATTGAATATTCCTACTTTGCATGAAAGAAAATATAAACATGTTTTTGTTACATAAACAAGCTACTTAATAGAAGGGGCATAAAATTACTTAGTTGGTAAATGTTTATAACTGTTTTGATATAGTTTTTTAAACAAAAAATATTATCCAACTCCTTTTTCTGTATATGGTCTTATCCATCAATCTCCTATTCACTGTGAGTTCTTCCCCACTTGCTTTCCTGTGAGCATACAAGTTATTGTTCATCTGCAACATGGAAGATAGACACAGGCAACATCTTTATCTCTGGGTTTTCTCTCATGAGATCTACTCATGAGTTTTGGGCTTTCATTTCTCTAGAGAAGGTTTGCAGTGCTAACTGCAAGTTGAGAATCCTATATTCAAAATGGGATTAATCAGTCAGAAATTTCCAAGCACTTGATAACATAACCATGTTATGTTCTCTCTCTCTCCATTTTTCAAAGCACTTTCAGACACCTTATCAGTTATCGTTGATTGCCATCTTAACAGGTAATCCATATTAAGAAGATAAAGCTATTATTCACTCTGAAATTGCACTCATGTGTAATGGAAAGCCCAAGGGACAGAAGACTCATATTAAGTCCTGAAATTAAGCAGCAGTTTGGCTTGAGATGAACTCTCTTTTCTTGGGGAGCAAACAAAACCAGATGGATATTTAAATCACTTATCAATATCTATTTCTGAGCAATTATTTCAAAGGACACAAGGATGTGCCATGAATTTCATTTTATCTTGCTCTTTTATTATTTTCTAGTTTCCTTAAAGAGGGTTTTTAGGTTACATGATTCAATCCAGTAATGACTGATAAGAATAAACGGGGGAAAATGTCATACAGGACCATGTAACATGTTTTTACCTTCATCTAGTTGTAAACAATCTGGTATTTAGAAATAGGAAACATTTCAAGTACTTTATATAAGGTATGATAAGGAGGTACTGTCTTAAGTAATATCAGACTAAGATTAATACCTGGAGTCAAGCTGTATTGCACTAGAATTTGTTAATTGCATCCCCCAAATATCCAAATTTTGGTTAAAAGAGCACAAAGTTTGGGGCTTAGTCAGGATGCAAGTTACCTTTTTTTGATAGACTACTGTTGTTCTTCAGTATGAATTTTCCCAAAACAATTTGATTTCCAACTACTTTCTTCTAAACATATTCCACTAATATATATGTCTGTGTGCAATTGAAATGAATAATTTATATTGATTGGGAGCAACTATATAATACTCCTTATCCTGTTAAAATAATAATAACCCAAGCTAGCTCCTTGACACTTTACTATTTCACCAAAAATTATAAACCCTTACACCCTCAAAAGAAGTCTTTTAGTCAAAGAGTAGCTTTCTTTTCCAATCTGTGTGATTTTTATGCTCTCAAGGTGACTTATTTAATCTCATTTTGTTTGTATTTCCAGAGTTTAGGACACTAAATGTAAACATTTCTGTTGACCCAGTCTTTTCTTAAGAAATGTAAATAGTCAGTAAGTACATTTTATAATAAAGTAACCCATCTAAAAATCTTCTGTTAAATGCTATGACTTAATATATTCCCCATACGTTGTTTGTTATTTCTTAACAAAATAATGGCACTTACAGGTGTTTATAAGGTCAGCAAAAATAAACAATTGAAACAGCCACACATTTAAAAAGGAGCCGTGCAGAAAGAAAAATAAAATACCTTTAGTATCTTGCTCGGGTTCACTTTCTTCTATTAATAGAAACAAGACAAAACAAACACAATAAACACAAACAAAACAACACATCATGAAAAGGGAATTCTTTGACCACAGAAACATTAATTATGCGAGAAGATTAATTAGAAGCTGCTTGTTTCTTATTTCAATAAGAAACAAATGCAACAAGGAAAACTGCTGACCTTTTGAAAGCAAACTATTAAATGACATAAGATTTCAAATTATTGCTTTTTAGTCAGGCAGCATTACATAGAAAATAAACTACAGCATACCCAACAATGTAGCTCATTCATGAATTTTTTATTTTAATGTTGACAATTACCCTTTCTTTCAAGGCAACAGAGTACCTACTATTCTCACACTTTGTGTTCCCCCTTGTAGCTTAGCTTCTCTTCTTACCAGGCCCTGCTGTGAAGTCAGTGATGTTGAATCTGGGATCTCAGCTATCATTTCTATAGCAATAGACTTGTTGTGGTAAACAGAGGATTAGGGGGTTTCAGCAGAACAGAACCTTCTACTATCAGATCTGCAACTTTGTATCATCGCAGAGGCTGTCCAGAGAGCAAAGACAGCATATCGTTACCTTCTGGGAACCCACCCATGAAGCAAGGTACACAGGACAATGTAAAATGTTTACATTGGATAGAGAGGATTAAAAATTTTTAATTTTTAAAAATCCTAGAAGAGAGACAACAAAAACCAAATTAACTGTTCCAAAGTGCTTAATATAACCATATCATATGCAGACCTCACATGGAGTTCTGTTTTTCTTTCCGGAAGGTTTATTTGTTCATGTCAATTTCGACCTTCCTTAGAGTTAGTGATAAGCCAAATGTAATATTTGTTTTTAAGTAATATACGGTGACACTATTGTTAGCAACTTTTAATGGCAAGAATACACTTGCATGGTTCTTCACAGATAGTGGATATTTTGACACACATTGTGCATTATCTCATTTAACTCTCACCATGCTTCTGTGATCGGACATAATTGGTATTATCTTGCTCAAGTCTGTGGACCTGCAGGTACAGAGGAAATGCTCCACGAGCAACCGTATCATTGGTGCCAAGGACCACACATCCATCCAGATGAACATGTCTGAGGCTGACAAGGTTAACTGGCCATTAAATGGGCAGGTTTAATGGCCAATTTAAAATCTATGCTATCTGCTGTGCTATTTTCAGGATAAGGGTGTGAGGGAGTCAGATGACTCCATTCTTAGAGTGGCCAAGGCTAACAGCATCTTCTCAAAGAATTTCTTACTGGAGAAAATCATGGATATGGAACATCTGTGTTAAGTAAATAGTGCTCCCCTCACCAAAAAACCAAGCCGGTTTTCCAGACAAAGAATCTGATACTTAAAGATATGTTGCAGATGAAGAGCCAGTAATTCAATCTTATTTTCAGACATTTGAGTCTTCTGTTTTAAGGTAGCATCACAGTAAGAAGGTCTCATTTTTACACTTAACACCAAGTCCCCTTAAATTAAAGTGAATTTATAAAATCTCATTTAGATTTTATTGTCTGAAATTTCCCTATCTCCATCATCTAAGTCAGTGACACATTCCTGTTGTTTTTTGTTGTTGTTACTTTTAAGTACCAAGGTCAAAGACTATTTAAAACTCCTAAATTGAGTATGTTTATGGTTAAAAGGAGATTTGGAGCTTATCTGTCAAATGTATCTTTAAGTGAAGAAATAGTTTTTTTTTTTTACAACATTCTTAACTGTGCCTGGCAAACCATAGGCATTGCTTAAATATTAGTTTCTTCCATACTTAAAACTGGTTATCTGGACACTTGGAAAGTGTAAATTCCCTATTTGTATCACAGACCTTAATCACATAAAATAAATGAAGTTTCAGATTTGGGCAAGAATAGGCCTGAAAAATTGCATTTGGATGCCTTTGGTGAGAACAATGTGCTTGTTTCCAAACTTGGGGAAAAGGAATTTTTTTGTTGTTGTTCTGTTTTACTTTCACCAACCCAATAACTATTTAAAAGTGTTTGGAATAGCCAGGACTTTCACAGGAATATTAAAGTGACTTTATTCTATGTGGTATGTCCAATATTTTATTGCACTAAAGTTCAAGAGCATCAGTCATTTTTGTTCACATCAGTAATTTTGACAATCATATTCACTTGTCATTTTCTTATCTCACACTCCTCTCTTTCAGAACAAGTAAAGATCAATTATGAGTCTCCTTTCCATTTTGGACCACTGATATATACTATACTTGAACTACACCTTGAACATAGACACAGTTTTGGATAATGTTTATTTTCCTTTGGCATTTTTCACTTGCTTTTATTACTATAAAGTTTTGAAAGAATACACCAATTTCCTTTATTGTAGATAGAAAGAATCAACTCAAGAAATGAAAGAACATCTAAGATTTGTCATTTTTCTAGGAGGAAGCTTAGAAGTTCTACCAGAAATTATACTTTTATTTATAGACAATCAAAATTTAGTTTTATGTTAGTGCAAATATACATCTTTATAAACACATATTCGTATATGCTTATGCATTAATATACACACATTTGCATGCATGCACACACAATTGAGGTTACTTTAAATTAGAGAAAATTATGCAAAATTATGTATGACTTTGTTAGTCATTTCAAGGTCAAATAGTAGTCCTACTTTTTTCTACATTCCTTCTTGCATACTTACTATGATTCCTCTTAACTTCTGAATTTATTGTTTTACCACTTATCAATTTAAAAATATTCTGCTTCATTGTCTTTATTCCCACTTAATTGCTAAATTCTCATTTAACTGCTTTATATGTAATACATCATTTGTGTCATCCAAATTGATTTGTAAATCTTCTTTGGGGGAAGTAGGGTTGGAATCATACTGCTGTTAGTATCAGATTTTTGTTGTTGATTTGTTTCTTTTTTCACTGAAGTTCAGCAAAGTCTCTTGTAGGAAAAAGAAAATACTTACTAACAAAAATATTATTTGTCAGTTGGATTAATGAGGCATTTTCTTTCTGCTTTGTTGGAATTGTCCAGAAGAATATTTAGAATAGAGAATCAAAGACTCCCTATATTGAAATAATTTGAGACATAATCTACTCACTTCACCTCAACATTTAAGTTAAATAGTGATCTATAATTTTCTTGAAAACCTTTATTTATGGGCAACTCAATACCATTGTAGCAACACATTTTGATCAAGTGTATTAAAAATAGAAAGACTATTCCCTAAATCAAACTAAATCAAAAGCTGATTCCTTAGAATTACCATCTACAATATCTGTTTCCTACTTCTATCCACCAAACAAGAATGAAAAAATAATCCATTAAACATTTGCATATTTCCAAGCTTGATAGCCACAGTTCGCCATTCTGATTGCTTATTTTTGAATTTACCAATTTCTCTTATCTTGTGGTACTCAGAATTAAAGCTAACACACAGTCTAACAAATTCAAAGACTGACAAGAGTTGTTATAAATACTCTACTTCTGGAAATATAAATTTGCATAAATTTATATTCACAGTCATATAACATAATTAGCTCATCAATTCTACTAAAAATCACGAAAGTGCAGCACTGATTTTTAATCTTGCTCTCATTAAGGTCTATTTCTCTAATTTTGAATGTGAATATGTGTGTGTGTTTTGATTTTAAGGAAAATAACTTAAATTTTTCCCACTTAATCCACAGTATTAGTTGATCAGAGAACAAATTTGGAGAGGAAAGGAATGCCAACAAATTTCCCTAATAGAAATAAAGAAAATAAAAGGAACTTTAACTAAAGGAGGTAGAAGGAATTGGATAGGTCACATAGACCTTATGAAGAGAAAGAGACAAAGCCAGAAGAAAAACAGAACTGTGTGGAAAAGTTTGCATTCTTTTGACCAAAAGAGTGAGGGAAGCCAAGAAGATAATAAGAATTTGGCTCCATAGAGTTGAGGTTTCAGAAGAGCTGAAATCACACATTCTTTTCTCTTCATTGGATGGACTGTTTTCCAGTGATTGAGTTATCATGAGAGGAAAAAAAAAACATGCAAATAGAGCAAACAAAATTTGGAGGTGAAGCCAAATAAGACCTGGCTAGCTCCACCTTGAAAGAGGTGTTTTGGAAAGGTTTGAGTACTAATCAAATACTGAAATCATGGAAGGAAAGAATTTGAGATATGTTTGAAAGGGCTCCTTTGAACATGAGCATTCCAGAGATCTTACAGGCATACTAGCCCATTTCTTATCTCAATTATTAGGGCCAAGTCAATATAAGTAATAAATCATGCAATGGAATACAGTATAAAAGTTAAGAGAATAGGCTCTGGATCTGGGCTGCACGTTTAGGTGTCCTACTGTACAATTAATTTTTAATAGGGTAGTCCTGCTGTATAGGAAAGCTACTAATATGTACGTATATAAGCATATGTTTTATTTGTACACTTTTAGAGAAATCAAACTTCAAACCCGTCTGTCTTTAGAGAACCAGAGTTCAGCAGTTTCTGTTTATTATGTTTTATTTACTTTCTTATATTCATCTTGGTTTTGAACATGGCTTTAACTTTTTAGGTAGCAAACAATTACATCTTTTTCATTATGTGCTTACTCTAGCTAGGTGACTTTGAATTGTGATCTCATAGCATCATCTTGATTAGTAGTTTTTATACTGTATTATTATACATAATAGTGTGAATTCTATTCAGTAAAGTATATTAAAATTTAAAAGGTATATTATTATTTTAAAGGAATCAAAAGTACTGATATTTAAAAGTGATATTTTTACCTATCTAGAAAATATATTTCCATTAGGAAAACAAGTGCTAAGAAAGCCCATGACAGTAATTGGGGAATTAATTTACTCTGGAGGAATATATAGCAGTATAAAAAGGAAGTTTAAGAACCTCAAAAAATAAATAGCAACTGTTTTAGAAAAGAGAACAAGAATCACAAAACAGGCAAAACTGAAATGCAAACAAGTAATCCTAAAAAAGCAAACATGCTAGAAATTAAAAATATAATGACTGAACTTGAACAAATATACAGCAGATATAAATTCAAGCTTGTACAAGGTCAAATGAAGAATAAGTGAATCAGAGGATAGTACTTATGAAATCATACAGCCCTCAGTTCAAAGGAAAAAAAAGACAAAAATGTGAAAGATTAAGAGTTGGAGAGAACGAATTTAGAGCTTACAGGAGTGTGAGAGGCAGAGAAGAGAAAGAAGGGCAGACAGGCAATATTTGAAGAAATAATGGTTGAGAGTTTCCAGACTTGAAGAATACTTGAATCTCCAGATGAGTTAAAGTGGTGGCTTTTAAAACTTGAAATTCATAAAGTTAAGCTTAAACAACTCACCAAACAAACAAACAAACAAACAATTAAATGTTGGCTATACAATCTTGGTTATTGAATCAGAATTTCTTGCCTGAGCCTTAGTGATCCGTATTTTGCAGAGGTTCTTGAAAAATGCATGGTATTTCCAGATGGCAGAGAGATTGTAAGCCACTGTGTTAAAGAGAGCACAGGAAGATTAATAAAAATAATTTGACACTGTTTTGGTTTTAAAATGTGTCCATGAGTCTTCCTTGAAAAAGTGGAGTGAAGTTCCTCTCCTTGGAGGCGGGCTGAACATAGTGACTTACTTCTAACAAACAAAATATGACAGAAGTGACTGTGTGTGGCTTCTGACAGTAGACCATGAAAATTTTTACTAATTTTCCCTATTTGCTCATCCAAGCAAGCAAGACATCATGTTGTGAGTATACTCAAGTAGTCTGTGGAGACAGCCACATGGGGAAGACAGAAAACTTTGCACTAGCCAGTATCAACTTGTGAATGAACCACATTTGAACTAGATTCTCCAGCCTAGTCAAGTTTTCAGACAACTGCAGAAGTGGTTAACATCCTGCAAACACAATCCAGATACAGGTCCAGTAAAGCCACACTTATAGAAACAATGAAGTGGTTATTGATCACTGTTATTTTAAGACACTGAGTTTTTGTGCAATTTGTCACACATAGATAATATAGACACTATGATAAACTATAGTAAAAGTAAAGATTGTCAAAGGTAACAAGAAAAATGTAAAAGTTACCAGAAAGAAAAGCTATCAAAAGTTGTAGTTAGAATGACAGAAAACTTCTCATCAATAGGTGCAAGAAGACATAGGATAGTGCTGAGGGAAAATATCTGCCAACTTAGATTTCAATACTTACTTGCATAGTCAAGTTAAAATAATGATGTTTTCAAACATACGATGAGAAAAACAAAGAGCACCTACTGCTCACACATCTTATTGAAATAACTAATAAAGAATACATTTCAGAAATAAGTAATTGGAAATGGAAGAAAAAAATGACACAGAAAAGGAAAGATGAAAATAGAAATTGATGGCATATGTTGGTAGAACTATCCAGCTATGGACTGTAAAACAATTTGATGTGTTAAGATAAATTAAATCTTGGAGAATACCAAGGAAGGTGGCAAGGGGTGAGAGATGGTGATGTTAGATGAATATTAAAGAATGGTAAGATATTTGCCTTGGTTGCAAAGACTGGAGAAGTTACTAAATTACTTTAAACTTTGTTAGAAATATAGCATCATATATGTACATTAAAATGTAAAAGTGATCACTGAAATATAACATTGTGATAATAATTTCAAAATCGGAAAAAGGTTAAGAGGGTAAAGTGGAGAATTTTTTTTAAAGTGTAAATCTTCCAGAAAGCAGAAAAGGAATAAAAAAAGATGCAGAGAAAAGAAGGAACATAATAGGCAGAAAACATGCTAGAAATAAACCTAAAAATAATAGAAACAGGTTTTCAGAAAAAATACAAATACCTAAACTTATCTACTAAAAACAAAATATACTGGATTAGATTACAAAAAACATAACCATATTCTGTTTACAAAATAGCAGGAAGTTTGGAAAGAAAAGGATAAAAAAAAATACCAAACAAAGGACATAGGAAAATATCAAACAAAAGACATTTATGTGGTAACAATATTAATATTTAAAAAAACAGAATTATGATATTAGGCATTAATAGGGATCAAGGGAAACATTGTCCAAAGGTTAAAAACATAATTAACAAAGGAGAAGCTACAACAATAATTAATGTGTAAGGACTTAACAATATACTTTCAAAACATATAAAGCCCAACTGAAAGAATTAAGAGATGTTATAAGAAAAACTGCTAATACAATGCAAGTTTTTTTCAAATAGAAGCTTATTGAGAGTTTATTGTGATTTTCCACTGTGAATGGAAAATGACCTATTTTAGATGAGAAGGTCAACAATCAAAAGGGAAGGTCACAATTTTTTTCAACGTAAAGGAGAAAAATCTGTTGCTTCTATTCTTGCCTATAATTCAAAATGCAATTTAGTTTTCTGGTACAGTATAAGTTTATTGAAATAAAGAACTAAAATATAAAGTTTATAAAAATGCTATAAAGTAACTTCTCAAAATAGAAAGTTATAAATGCTTTTCAGTTTGAGTTGTCCTGGCCTCTAAATTTGCTTTTCAAATATAAATTTTCTGAGCTTTCCATTACTTTGTAAGGATTCATTTGGAGACAATATTAAAGTTTAAGATGTCTTATGAAAACTACTAAAAAGTAAGAAGTGGGGGGGGATCCAAGATGGCCACCATGGAGCAGCAGACTGGTGCCTCTCTTACTACGCAAGGAAGAGAATAGTACCCAGGCCACCAGTAGATGGAGATACCCTGAACACTTTTGGATGAACAAAACACCCTGCACCCAGCAAAAGTCTCTTTGAACACACAGAGACCAGAAAGCAACAGCAAACACAGAAATCCAAGTGCTCCGCCCCCCACCATTCATCAGTCTGGCATAAGAACTGAAGGAGAGGGGTGAGTGATTCTAGCTTTGAGTAAGTTCATCGTCATTCCAGCTGTGTGCAAATTATTGATCCCACACATGAGGAGTCCTGGTCAGGGCACAGCAGTGGGCAACAGGAGCCCAAGAGGAAAAGGGAATGAAACCCACATGCCAACTGTGATAGTGACCAGTTTTCCGGTAGAGAACACGGAACATAGAGTGAACATGGCTAGTGCCCACTGCCAAAAACTAATGGCCATCTGTCCAGTCAGATTTTAAAAATCACCCTCAAGAACTGCATGCCTTCAGGGCAGATCACCTCTGCCTCCCTCGTGGGAATGTGATCTTTGTTTAAAGATCGTGGGAATGTGATCTTTGTTCAAGAACAGAGTGCAGACTTGAACAAGGAGGGAGCAACAAGAAAGACACCCAGAGGCTTTTTCAGTGGGAAATCTCCTGGACTTAAAACCAACCACAAGCCAGGCTCAGTGGCTCAGCCTGTAATCCCGTGCCTTTGGGAGGCTGAGGTGAGTGGATTGCCTGAGCCCGCGGGTTCGAGACCCGCCTGGGCAACTTGGCGAGACCTCTTTTCTACAATAAATCAAAATTAGCTGGGCGTGGTAGTGCGCGCCTGTAGTTCCAGCTACTAGGAAGGCTGAGGCGGAAGGATCGCCGGAGCCCAGCAGGTCGAGGCTGTGGTGGCCGGGAGCGGCCACTGCACTCCAGTCTGGGCGACGGAGTGAGACTCCGACTCAAAAAAAAAAAAAAACCAACCACAGATAACTGATAAAGAGTGCATCACCCCACTTGCCCTCCACAGAGAGCTAGCAGCAGGGGCTAAAAGCAAGTCTGACTACTTTAGCAGTGGGAGAGAAAATCTGCAGTAACAGAAACCTGCCACAGGGTAGAGCAAGGAGTAGAAGTGAATGCTCCTCCCTCTCTGAATGACCTATATTGAACCTCAGAAAGGGCTCTAAAATAGAGGGTAATTGAATAGCTTCAGAGCAACAACTCAAAAGATAAATTATAGAGAAGGAAGAGAGGCCTGTCACAAATGAGGAAAAGCCGACAAAAAAATGCAGGAAACTCTCAGAATCCTGAAGAGACATCACCTGAAAAAGCAGCTATCAGAGCACAAACAATGGCAATCGTCCCAGAATGACCTGCCCCAGATGATAGCCACAAAAGTCAGAGATTGGATGGCACAAATAAACAGTAACTAAAAGAAACTAGAAGCAAAACTCACTGAAGTAATACAGGAAGTAAAAGTGGAGGTGGCCAATTTCAAAAAGGCCCTTTCTGGAATAATGGAAATGAAAAACTTCACCCTGGAAATTAGCAACACAGTAACCAGTATAGGGAGCAGGGTCAACCAGGCAGAGGAAAGAATCTCAGGGTCAACCAGGCAGAGGAGTTGACCAAAATATAGAATTAACCCTGTCAGTCAAAAACAGAAAAAAAACTCAAAAAGAAGAAACAAAACCTCTGAAAGGTGTGAAACTATATCAAATCTGAGCTTGATTGGTATCCCTGAAACAGAAAGAGAAAAGCACCTTAAATTAGCATTCCATGAGGTCATCTAAGAAAACTTCCTACATCTCACTAGAGATGACCGTTCAAGCACAAGAATTTCATAGAACCCCCACAGGGTATATGAGAAGACCATTCCCAAGACACATAGTAGTCTGCCTCCACAAAATAAGCAAGAAAGAAAAAATCCTAAAGACAATGAGAAAGAAAGTTCAGGCTACCTACCAGGGAAGACTCATCGGAATCATTCCAACTTATTGGCAGAAACACGACAAGCTAGACGAGACTGGAGTACAATTTTTAACATTCTTAAAGATAAGCAATTCCAATCAAGAATTATCTACACCACCAAGCTAAACTTCATCAGTGACTGAGAATTAAAAATCCTTCCCAGACATCTAGTTCCTAAGAGAATATGCCATCTCCAGATCAGCCCTTCAGGAGATGCTTAAGAAGGTCTTGAACACAGAAAAAAGAGAAGTCATGCCCATCACAAAAGTATAGGCAAGCACAGAGGTAACATAACATACAGAGCACCCACCAAAATTAAAACACATTCACATATAAATTCAAAAGTTAAAAGGAAACAAAACTCCCTAAGGGTCCTATGACAGGATTAAACTGTCACATTTCATTAATCAACTTGAATGTAAATGGACTAAATGCACCACTGAAGAGACATAGAGTGGCAAACTGGATAAAGAAGCATAATCCAATTGTTCCCCACATCTTTAAAATAGAATATAAAAAAAGACAAAGAAAAAAAACCATAATCCAACAGTCTGCTGCCTTCATGAAACTCATCTCACTGCAAAAAACACCCAAAGACTCAAAGTTGGGAGCTAAAAAATGGTTTTTCAGGTGAATGGAAAACAGGAGAGAGCAGGTGTAGCTGTTCTGATATCAGACAAAGCAGACTTCAAACCATCAAAAGTTAAAAAGGACACAAAAGGATGCTATGTAATAATAAAAGGCTCAATCCACCAGCAAGACATATCCATCTTATACATGTATGCACTCAACACAGGACCACCAGATTTTATAAAACAACTGCTAAGTAAACTAAGAGAAGAAATTGATTTTACACAGTCATAATTGGAGACCTAAATACCCCAGTAAATAGATTTAAATAGATCATTGAGGCAAAACCCCCAAAAGGAGATCTGGAGCCTCAACTCAACACTCAATCAGATGGGTTTAATAGACATCTACAGAACACTCCATCCAACATCAACAGAGTATACACTGTACTCGTCAGCACATGGGGCATACTTCAAGACTGATCACATACTTGGATATAAATCAAGTATGAACAAATTTCAAAAGATCTAAATAATACCATGCATCTTCTCAGATCATAATGGAATAAACATAAATATCACCACCAACAACATTCCCCCAAAACACACAAAGACATGGACACTAAACAATATGCTGTGAATAACTTATGGGTCAACATGGAAATCAAGATGGAAATAAAAAGATTTCTGGAAACAAATGAAAACAAAGACATATCTTATTAGAATCTCTGGGATGCCATGAAAGCAGTGTTAAGAGGAAAATTCATAGCATTGGATGCACATATTAAGAAAACAGAAGATCACAAGTAAACAACCTAACATCACAACTAAGGGAGTTGGGAAGACAAGATTATCTAAATCCTAACTTCAGCAGAAGAAACCAGATCATCAAGATAAAATCACAAGTATGGAATATAGAAGACAAAAATATCATAGAAAGGTTCAACAAGACAAGAAGCTGGTTCTTTGAAAGGATAAATAAGATTGATGAACCCTTGACTAGATTGACTAAAAAAGAGAGAAAAAGTCCAAATAAACACAATTAGAAATGCAAAAGGCAAAGTCACAGTTGACCCTGAAGAAATTCAAAAGATTATTAGAGATTACTATAAACACTGGCGCACACACAAAAAACTAGAAAGCCTAAAGGAAATGGAGGACTTTCTGACATCACCCACAACCTCCCAACATTGAAACCAGAAGTAATTGAAACTCTAAACAGACCAGTAACAGCCTAGGAAACCAACTCAATCGTAAGAAATCTCCCCACCAAAAACAACACCAGACCAGATGGCTTCCCAGCTGAATTCCACAAGACATACAAGAAGGAGCTGATACCAGTCTTAATGAAAGTATTCCAGGCAATCAAGAATGATGGAATTCTCCCCAACACATTTTATGAAGTATGAATATCATACATCAGTATGAATATCATACTGATACCCAAACCTGGCAAAGATCCAACAAAGAAAGAGAATTACAGGCCAATCTCCTTAATGAACATATGCACAATAATTCTCAACAAGATCTAGCAAACAGGATCCAACAACGCATCTCAGGGATCATACACCATGACCAGGTGATCTTCATACCTGGGATGCAGGGCTGGTTCAACATTTTGCAAGACCATAAACATAATTCAGCACACTAACAGATATAAACCAAGTACCACATGATTATATCATTAGATGCAGAAAAAACATTTGACAAATCCAGCATCCCTTCTGGATAAAAACCCTTGAGCACCTAGGTATAGAAGGAATCTCTGGGATGCCTTAAAACAGTAAGAGACATCTATAATAAACCCACAGCCAACATTTTGGTCAATGGGAAAAGTTGGAAGCATTCCCCCTAAGAATGTAAACAAGACAAGGATGCCCACTCTCACCCCTCCTGGAAGTCCTAGCCAGAGAAATCAGGCAAGAAAAGAAAAGCAGGAGTATCCACACAGGAAAAGAGGAAGTTAAGCTATCCCTCTTTGTGGACAATATGATTCCATACCTTGAAAATCCTACAGAGTCTGTCAAAAGCCTCCTCACACTGATAAATGACTTTGGTAACCTCTCAGGGTACAAAATAAACATGCAAAAGACAGTTGTATTTCTATGCACCAGCAACAAGTAGGCAGAGAACCATATAAAACAGCCACAAAAAAATGAAATACCTTGGTGTCCACCTAACCAGAGAAGTGAAAGATCTTACAATGAGAACTGCAAAATGCTGCTCAAAGAAATCAGGGATGACACAAATTAGTCAAAAAATTTTTCATGCTCTTGCTTTGGAAGGATCAATATTGTTAAGATGTCCATCCTACCCAAGGTAATCTACAGAGTCAATGCAATACCCATCACATTACCAACATTATTTTTCTCAATCTTGCAAATGACAATACAGAAATTCATAAGGAAACAGAAAAGAGCATAAATAGCTAAAACAATCCTTAGCAAAATAAAGTGGGAGGTATCACACTTTCAGACTTTAAACTTTATTATAAGACTATAGTAAACAAAACAGCCCGGTGTTGGTACAAGAATAGGCACATAGACCGATGAAACAGGAGAGAGATTCTGGAAGCAAAAACACAGTCTCTCAACCAATTCATCTTCAACAAAGTCACCAGTAACAATCACTAGGGAAAGGAGACCCCATATTTAGTAAATGGTGCTGGGAAAACAGACAAACCACATGCAGAAGAATGAAACTGGACCCTACCTATCATCATAACAAAAATCAACTCAAAATAGATCAAAGACTTACATATAAAGTCTCAAACTATAAGACTCATATAAGAAAACACAGGAAACACCCTTATGCACATCAGAGTAGGGAATGAATTCTTTACCAAAAACGAATATCATAAAAGCTAAGTTAGACAAGTGAGATCTCATCAAACTGAAAAGCTTTTGCATAGCAAAAGAAACCATCAAGAGAGTAAAAGGCCAACCCTCAGAATGGACTTTGCAGCAACTTGGATGGGTTTGGAGTCGATCATACTCAGTGCTATAACAGAATCAAAGAACAGAGTACCATATGTTCTCACTCATAAGCGGACCTTGAACAATTATAATACTATAAGAAAGCATTTGGCAGTAATGGGAAACTGTCAGGGGAGAGGGGGTGGGATTGGCAGTCGAGGGAAACTGCTAGGGGAGGGAGATGCATACCTCATGACGGATACCTGCATAATCAATGTTTGTATACCTAACCCTGAATTGTATCCCACATCTTTATAATAAAAATAATAATAAAAAATATTTTATCTAAAAAAAATTGCAAATTATGCATCAGACAAAAGCCTAACATCCAGGATCTACAAGAAACTCAAATGAAGTGAAAGGAAAAAAACGACCTCATTGAAAAGTAGACAAAGGACATGAACAGACACTTCTCAAAAGATGACATACAAAGAGTCAACAGACATATGAAAAAACACTCAGCCTCTGAGAAATGCAAATCAAAACTACATTGAGATACCACCTAACACCAGTAAGAATTGCCATCATCAGCTGGGCTTGGTGGCTCAGCCTGTAATCCTGCGTTTTGGGAGGCTGAGGTGAGTGGATTGCTTGAGCCTGCAGGTTCGAGACCCACCTGGGCAACTTGGCCAGACCTCACCTCTACAATAAATCAAAAAATTAGTCAGGCGTGGTAGTATGCACCTGTAGTTCCAGCTACTTGGAAGGCTGAGGTGGAAGGATCGCCGGAGCCCAGCAGGTCGAGGCTGCGGTGGCCGGGAGCGGCCACTGCACTCCAGTCTGGGCAACAGAATGAGACTCCAACTCAAAAAAAAAAAAAAATTGCCATCATCAATATAAGTCAAAAAACAAAATATTGGCCCAGGTGCAGGGAAAAGAGAATGCTTCTGCACTGTTGGTGGGAGTGCAACCTAATTTAATCTCTATGGAAAGCAGTGTGGTGATTCCTAAAAGAACTTAAAATTGACCTTCCATATGATCCAGCAATCCCTCTCCTGGGAAAGTACTTGGAGGAACATATATCATTCTACAAAAAAGATACCTGCTCACACATTTATTGCCACACTATTCATGATAGCAAAAACATGGAACCTACCTTACTGCCCATTGAAAGTGGACTGGATAAAGAAAATATGGTACATGTACACAGTGGAGTATTACACAGCCATAAAGAAGAACAAAATCATGGAATTCACAGTAAATTGGGTGGAGTTGGAGACCATTATACTAAGTGATCTATCACAGAAACAAAGACCTGGATGCCACATATTCTCATTCATAAGTGGAACTTGAACATTAGTAACATTAACACAAGGGAGGGATCAGCAGTCACTGGGCACTGCTAGGGGAAGGAGGGAGGAGGAGGGTGCGGGACGCGTGACAACACAAAACGTACCTGGTCCACAACCAGGGAGAGTGAGGTCTAGTTGGAAGCCCAAACTTCACCTGCATGCAGCCTACTTATGTAGTTAATCATCACTTGTACCCTACACTTCTATAATAAAAAAAAAGGAATGTATCAAGAAGAAATGTAAAAATTATTCCATTTATATACAGCTCTGTGTTTCTTGCTTTTTAAAAAAGAGATTCTTTTCTGAAGATTATTTTATTTTCGTAGAGCTATTTCATTAAATTGTTTATAATTTTCTTTATCATCAGTGTCTTAAGGAAATCTCTGTCCATCTGGTAGTAGAATACCATTTCAGTGCTTTTTCTAAGGACAAACTCAGAAATTGGGAAATCAAAATCTTATTTATTTATTTATTTTTGAGTTGGAGTCTCACTCTGTCACCCAGACTGGAGTGCAGTGGCCACTTCCGGCCACTGCAGCCTCAACCTGCTGGGCTCAGGTGATCCTTTTGCCTCAGCTTTCCAAGTAGCTGGAACTACAGGTGTGCACTACCACACCCGGCTAATTTTTTATATATTGTAGAGAAGAGGTCTGGCCAAGTTGCCCAGGCGGGTCTTAAACCCGCAGGCTCAGGCGATTCACTCACCTTGGCCTCCCAAAGCGTGGGATTACAGGCTGAGCCACTGAGCCGGGCCTCAAAACCTTATTTATAGAATATTATCCTACATTCATATACAATACCCTAACAACGCTCCAGGTGGTAGATTTAGATTCGCACTTCGCTGCGTAGTCACTGTTTTATGTGGGTCGTTGCTCAACTTCTCTGAACTTCAATTTCTTCATCCAGAAAATGTAATTATTAACTTTTAACTCATAGAATTGTGAAGATTAAATGACACGATTTGTATAACACAGTTAATATAGCAGCTAACACACAACTAGGAGGTATTGGAGTAAATTTTGAAGCCAAGTCTTCTAATTCTTTTTTTTTCCCTTGTACTATTTTGATCTCTAGGATATTTTTCTGATGCATGAAAGTTATTCTTTCAACTGACGTCAAAGGGAGAAGGTTTTATTTTATTTTTAATGTCAACACACCTTAGGCGGCTACATCCCAGCTATCGATCATGTTGAGTACCCTTTTTCCAACTGTTAAAAAGCATGTGTTTAATGACATTCTTAAATTATTTGTAAAGAGGAGAGGATGTAGAAAGAGAAATTCATTCTTCAGACCTTGTTATTAAAACATGGATGCTAACCTACATAAATTTTTTTGAATCTGTTGTTAAATAGACTGTCTCATCTATTATCTAGCAGTATTTTAAGTATTGATTTGGAGATATGTCAGAAGCATTTTAAAGAACAAAAGGATCACTTCAATTGTTTTGATTTTTTTTTTTTTTTTGCTTTTAAGAAAAAAAATTGACCCAGAGTTGGTTGAAAAGGTAATCATATTTAGGCTCTGTGATACTTTGTTTTTGAACAGATTCTTCTCCCGCCCCCCCCCCAAATAATTAAAAGAAAATCTGGCAATAATAATGACAACCCTAAATAACTACCTGGTTTCTCTTTCCCGACTCTTGGTAGCTAAAGCAAAGAAACCCGATCCTGGTGTGCTGCCACTGTTTACATTTCAGTCTCCTTTGAAGCACAGCAATGCCTGAGGAGGTTTACCCACTGTGGCTCCATCTCGAAGCAATCAATCAGAAGGCAGCTCCAGTAGAAAACACATACACCATCCTCAAAAATAGCGACTCTTTTCTGAGTCCTCAAAGTAAGGACTGGATTGTCTCTGTGATAGCATAATTCTATAAAGTGGCTTGGAATGGGAACACTTCTGTGGTCTTTGAGATACTAACATTTTTCTAACTTGTAAATATGAATGGTGAATAACAAGTATGAGCAGGAACTGTTGACCAAGTAAATCAGACAAGAGCCCCATGAAGTTTACTTGTTTTTATTTTCATCTTAGATGTAGATAGAGCAACTATATTTTCATTAAACTGGTTGTGAAAATATATTAGGAATTTAAACATCAGCCAGAAAAAAGTTAGGCTTCAATTCTGATTCACTTTTTCATTCTTTTTTTTTTTTGAGTCGGAGGCTCACTGTATCGCCCAGACTGGAGTGCAGGGGCACGCTCCTGGCCCCCGCAGCCTCTACCTGCTGGGCTCCATCGATCCTTCTTTCTCGGCCTTCCAAGTGGCCAGAACTACAGGCGCGCGCTACCACACCCGGCTAATTTTTGATTTATTGTAGAGATGAGGTCTCGCCAAGTTGCCCAGGTGGGTCTCAAACCCGCGAGCTCAGGCAATCCACTAGCCTTGGCCTCCCAAAGTGCTGGGATTACAAGCTGAGCCACCAAACCTGGCCTACTTTTTCATTCTTAAAATACATATGTATATTCTGTTTTTGGTGGGAGGAGATGCTAAACTGCTTGGTTACCTGGACAAAAGTCTTTCATAGCTGGCCTTTGAAAAACATTTTTTATTTTGAGATAATTCTAGATTTACAAAAAAGTTTCAAAGATAGCACAGGTTTCTGTGTACCGTTTATCTAGTCACCTAATGCTAGCATCCTAAATAACCACGGTACATCCATCAAAATCTTACTTTACTTTTAAATGACATTTCTGACCTAAGCTCAGGAAAACACATGTGCTCTGACAGCAGTCAAATAGGCTGAAGTCTATTAAGAACATTTAAAAAAAATATAACCAGAAATTTTATCTGGAAAAATAAATAGGAGTCATAAACTTAATCATAACTAACACCATATTATCTTGGTTGTCTACAGTAGCTTGGGTCGGAAACATGTGGCCTTCCAGGTGGGATTCTGAAAACCAGATAGGCTTATAGGCCTCCAAACTGTAGGTTCTCATGCTGACAAGATGGTAGGTATCTACCCATTTAAAAATTATGTCCAGCTGGGCTCGGTGGCTCAGCCTGTAATCCCGCGCCTTTGGAAGGCTGAGGTGAATGGATTGCCTGAGCCCGCGGGTTTGAGACCCGCCTGAGCAGCGAGACCACATCTCTACAATAAATCAAAAAATCAACCGGGCGTGGTAGTGCATGCCTGGAATTCTGGCTACTCGGAAGGCTGAGGTGGAAGGATGGCCGGAGCCCAGCAGGCGAGGCTGCGGTGGCTGGGAGCAGCCACTGCACCCCAGTCTGGGTGACAGAGTGAGACTCCAACTCAAGAAAAAAAAAAAAAAATTATGTCCAAAAGAGGATACCATGGAAGATGATCTCAATGTTAGCCTGTGAATCAAATTACCGTTTATTCTGCTTTTTATAGCAACACTAATAAATACAGTCCCAAAGTTTCTAATCCTTCTTTTTATGTTCTAATTATGAGTCAGTGTCAGGCTGTGCTTGCATGATAAATCTGCATTTCTCCCTCTGTTTTTTTCCTCCTTCACTGTGATATGATCTGCACCATGAGCTGCTCTTTATCAATTAAAGCCCTGTTGGCCCTTACCTCTTTGAAGCTTTCTCTGACCTCTCACTGCCTCTTCTGTCCTGTGTATATAACCCTACACAAACTTCTATCATTGCAAATATATTGCACTTTAATTATTGGAATTACTTGTTTGCATGTCAATGAAAACGTTTCAAGCAATGAACCATGTCTTATTTTTCTCTGTATCCTTAGGAATTACCTCATTACATGGAATATAGTAGGTACTCAACAAATGAATGAATTTAAAGCTATTGTAACATTTATGTCCTACTACTTGTGGATAAGCTAGCTAATTTTCTCCTTAAACGTAGAAGATTAATCTGGAATAAAGACATTCTAAGTAGAAAGACTGAAGTCAATGTTTCTCAAAGTGTGGTTTAGGGATCACCTGCATTAAAAATCATTTGGGGTGTTGTAAAAAGCATTAACACAGACCTATCAAATTTGAATCTCTGAGAATGCATCCTGAAGCGATGCTTTTTAGTAAGATCAGCAGGTGCTTCTGGTATGCCCTGATATTGGAGAGCCATTTGTTGAAAGAGTTCCATTAATCCATTAACTTAGTTATTTTATTCTCTTTCTCTAGAGATTGTGAGGCAGGTAATCAATTATATGATCATAAATTAAATGAATAACAATATATTAATATCAGAGAGAAGGTGACTTCTGTTCAGTTTAGTGTAACAGCTACTATGACTAAGCTTCAAATTGGATTCTGAGATAAATGCCAGACAGAGCAAAAAATAGAGTAAAAGAAAATAAAGTGAACAGTACTCATTTCAGGAAGTGAAGAAAATGCTAGTTTCTCAGGGGAGACCATTTCTTCTCCGTAAGCACGCAATTCTTAAAGCAATTCCTCACTTTGGATTTACTTGGGAGCTGTACTTGCTAGAATCTTCAATATTTTCATCAAGACTTTTAGCAAATATCTATTTCTGTAGTGATTAAAATATGATGTAAGCTCAAGGTATACACTAAGGCTACCTTCACTTTTATGTTGTCTGACTCTATTTTGAATTTTTCAAACAGGTTGACTCAAAATAGCCTCTTCCCAGTTTGCCATTAAAGGCACATCTTCACACAGCTCCTTAGATAAACTTTCCTTCAACACTTGTCACAGTGGGGCTGAACCAAAGTTATAATCTCTAACAAGTACCAAGAATGCAGGTACAAAGCATTGTTGATTGAGGGTTGATTTATGTTCTTTGGAAACCAGATGAGCAGTTGGTAATGTTGACATTCTATTTATGAAATTTGAGAAGCCTAGCCAGCAGTATTCTCTAGATAGAAGTCATTCAGCTTTATAACAATGTAAACAGCAGAAAACAATTCCAACCACAGCAAATACTTATCAAAGAGCTGTCATGTAGACTGTGTATATGCAATCTTAGTCCATTTTAAGAACTCTATGCTCTAGGTAACATTGCCTTCATTTCACAAATGAGGAAATGGACTTGCAGAGGTCAAGCAAATTATTCAACCTCTCATAACTAGTAAATGGTACAGTTGGGATTAACACCCAGGTCTATGTGATGCTAAAGCATGTGAACTCTCCACACAACATAAATATAAAAAAGGAAAGAATCACGAATAGGTAGTGGAAGATGTCCTGATCAGGGAATCAAGACATTCAAGTTCCTTTGCTAATTTGGGCAGAGTAATGATTTTTCTGGTCTCAAGTTTCCTTATCTATAAAATAAAAGATGTTTCTGGTCTCAAATTTTCTTATCTGCAAAATAAAGAATTGAATTATATGAATTTTGAGGTTTTGTTCCAGATTAAAATCTATGATTACTCTTCTATTAGAACCAAAGCTAATGAAAACAAAACATATTTTAAATAAAAATTAGTTTTGCCATTGAACTTTGTTGTTTCTATTTTAGAGATAAAGATACCATATGGAAAAGGGAGCTGCAATTGTCTTCACAAGTGCTTAAGTCATGCTTCTGTCGCACAGAAGCTATATTAACTCTAGAGCTAACATTTATAGTCTTTATTTGAGCGATCTCTTGTAAGACATAAATGTAGATAGTATTGTTAACCTCATTTTACAGCTTGAGAAACTGAGGCACAAATAAATTAAGTAATCTACTATAAGTTAAGCAGGTTGTAAGTGGTGGAGCTGTGATTTGAACTCAGGAAGTTTACTTGAACCTCTACAACCCATGCAGATTTCCCAAAGAGTCGATAGCCTATGTTATTAGCCAGTATACTAATATACTGCCAAAAATCATGACTTGGATAGTTGATCATTCATAGAAATAAACATTGTAATTAAAATGTCAAAGCCATGTGTTTTGATACCTGAAGGAAATACCAATATATAAAATTATTTGGACTCCATATTACCACAGATTTCTAACAGTTTTCCATGACATCTTTGTATGAATCAAAATAGTTATATTTTGAAACTAAGCCTCCTGGAGGCATGGCCTTCTCTCTCCTATAGTTCCTGCAACACTGCACAGTGAATCCTTGTTGGGTGAATTAATGCATTAAAGAGAAAAAAATTATTTTCTGTGTATGTATATTTGGATGTGTGCATCTCATTTTAATACCTGAAAAACAAAATTAAAAACTGACTCTAATTAGAGTATACATATTTCTGGTCACAATAACTTTTAATTTCAAATAATGTAATGTCAACATCATACTAAACATTTTAATTATTTTAAAGCACATTTTCTTCAGCACTGCAACTTAAGAGAGACTAACTGTCCTTTCACGTGAAGCATTATCTGTTCAGTGCTATAATTATTACATAATGTTTTTTCCTTAGAGAACTTTAGTGACACATTTTCAAATAAAGGACCACTTTACCATTCTTCCCTGAGAATCCTACCAAACTTTTTAGATAAAACCGCAATTAATATCCTTTAGAGTCAAAATCAGTGGGTCAAACTCTTCTTTTAGAACATGCATTCTATTAAATCATGCAGATTTAATTTTCTCAATGATAGCCCCTAGGGATATCAAAGGTTTATAACTTTTTATTTTGTTTGATTTTTTAAATACACAATGTACTCATGACAACAAATCAAACCTGTTAGTGGCATCAAACAAGTAGGATTGATGCCGGGAACAGGAGCACTGCAAATTTATTAAAACTGCAATCACTGGGCGCACAGCACACATTGGGGTTTTAAATACCTCTCTCTGTGGCATTTGTCATGTTAAGAGCTGCAGCATAAACAAAGAAAAAAGCAAATCAAATGTGGTGTAAACGTTACATGGTCGCTTCAACTTTTGTAGATGCAACAAGGAAATTTCATCTTTAGGAAAAAAGGCAGCCAGAAATCTAACATTTGGAAAGCAATGTTGATCTCCTTGTTATATCTATTGAAATCTCTCTCTAGGACATAGATGGATGGATAGATAGATGGATGGATGAATTACAATTTGTTTTGTTTTTTGAAATTCAATTTGTGGTCTTATATACTATGTATGCCTGCAAAAAAATCTTTAGAAAAAAACCTTTCACATAGATTTGGTCAGCCCTAAGGATACATGGTGAAGCCTTTCAAATAGCAAAGAAGCTGGACTGACAGCACTAAGGTACCCTGAAAAGTGATGAAGACTCATGCCCTGAGGCTACTTCAATTTTTCATATGGCTGGCCTGCCCTCCACTCCCCAAAATACTGCTCCCATGTGTTGAGACAAGAGGCTGTTTTTCAGAGCCCTGTGGAAATGAAGCATTGTTCAAATATTAGGGAAGCCTACAGTAACCCTCCACCTAGAGGGAATCTTCTCCTTCTTGTTCACTTCTAGACCTTCCTTGGCTCTTATTTGCAGCTTTATATTGACGCCAAGCCGTCTCTAGCTACCAGTGATTGCTAACTGATAGCCCTCTCTTGGTTCCAGTTTTCACTTCTGCCAATCTTTTTCTTAATGGCTTAGAGCTCCAGGGGTAAACAAGGTAATAATAGAAAATGCAATCAACAGAAGCCTGATATACTCCAACATCTATCTATTTTCATTTGTGTCTCAAGTACTCTACCCTCAACCAGTTTCTACACAGATAGCAGGATTCATCTGAATGTGATTTTCACAGAATGTAGTAAGATCCACGTTCAGCTCCAAATAAATACAGTTTTTACCTTAGTTAAGCCAAGTAATATAAGGAAAGAAAGAAAATTAGATATTTGTAAATTTCAAATGGAGCTTTCCCAATGATTACAAAATGTATAACAAAGACCTTTCTGGTTATAAAAACAAAAATACTAACATTATCATACTAAAATAATTGAATTTTTATCATATTGTACTTTAAAGGGGAATGTACCTGTTGGTCAAAACAAGAAATCAAAATCAGAATCTTGCACTTCAGAGATTGTCCAAAGCAATCACTACAGAAAGATCTCCTGGAAAACTCCAACCCTACCATTTAACTCAGTACATTCCATTGTCATATCCCTCTCCACTGAGTGTCTGTCTTCCTGGTTTTTAGAAGTGCTCAGGAGAAAACTGTTTCAGATATACAAGGGAAACAATAAAGGTTATGGATTATTCTTGGCTACACACCATATCTAAAGTAAAACGTAAAGTGGACTGGAGAAATAGATAAGACTGTCTCTTAGAAGATAATTTCCTCTCTATGACCCTGAAAATCTTGGTCTCTGTTTTCAACTTGATAAAATGAATACACAGCAAATAAAACTTTTTGAGGGGGAAAAGTCTCCTTGGAATCACCTACTAAAAATGATGCTTTCATTTCTGTAGGGAACTAACAATAAATGATTTCAAGTAGACAGAATATTTTAGTTAAAAATAAGAAAAGCTTTATGAGACAATATAATTCGTTTATTTTTGTTTTATAATTGTATATTCATTCTCATATTTGGAGACAGCTAGAAAGTGACTTTAGCTAGAGGGCAGAGGCCTTTAGCACCTGTAAGAGAAATCTCAATTTCAGAGATATTAAAATATACAACAAAGAGACAAATATTTATCCAAGGGTAATTTTTAAGAGGACAATGACTCTGAGATACAACTCAGATATGGCAAAATATGATAACATGAGCTTCTTTGATGCTTTAATATGTAGATTTTTCTGGTGACACCAGACAATGAGGTGTTCCCTGATCACATCCCGCCATGAAACCTATCCTAAAGCCCATTGCCACAGAGGTACCTGAGACAGGGGTTAGCTTTTCCAAAAGAAGAATGCCCACAGCTGTGATAGTAACAATTATTTTCTACATTCTAGATGACTGGAATCTGGGAAACCACAGAGACTTCCTGCCAACATCCAGCCAGTATACCTATATAGTTCTCACCTAGCGGTTTCACTTTTCTATGGGAACTACCTTTGTTTTACTTTTTCCTTTATGCTATAGGTCACTAAGTGTGGAAAATGTTCACTGAGAAATCAGAACTCAAGTTGAAGTTCCATACTGAATCCTCAAAGTCACTATAGATTTATAAATTCCAGGTTTCTGCCCAAAAGTCGGAAAGATAGGCAGAGAATCCATTGGCAGCTGCAGTTCTCTGACACCCTTCACTTACTTTCTCCTGTAGGCCTCAACTTACATTCTTTGTGGATTGATTTCTTCCCTAAGGAAATGTCAACAACTGTCTTCTGTTCATTTGGCTCTCTACCCCCCATGTTCTTCAGCCAAAAGCCAAGAGCTGTGAATAACTAATCAACAGAAGGATCAGTTGCCTTTGACAAAATTTTTCCCATCCCGAGTCTGTCCTAGAGAACAATGCAGCAACAGAACTACAAAAATAACATATTTTTGCATGTAACGTGGGTGTGGTGGTGGTAGTGGGGTGGTGGTTGTTGTTCTTAGTATATTTGCCCCTTCTCCTCCTCCTCCTCCTTCTCCTCCTCCTCTTCTTTGTATTCTTCTTCCTTCTTCTTTCTCCCTCCTCCTTCTTTTTTGACTCAAGTTTCCACACTGTCACCCAGGCTGGAGTGCAGTGGCATGACCATGACAATCACAGTTCATGGCAGCCTTGACCTCCTGGGCTTAGGTGATCCTTCCAACTCAGCATCCTGAGTAGCTGGTACTACATAGTGTGTACCACCATGCCTGGCTATCTTTTTTTTTTTTCTTTTTTAGTAGAGACAAAATCTCACTATGTTGCCCAGGCTGATCTTGAACTCCTGGGTTCAAGCAATCACCTACTGCAGTCTCCTAAAGTTCTGGGATTATAGATGTGAGTCACCATGCTCAGCCAGGAGCTTCTTTTTTTGAACTTTGTTGTTGTTGTTGTTGCTGTTAAATTTTTGGCTTGGAACCAATTTTTATGTTCATTTCTCCAGCTGGAATTCCTAGTTTTTGTTGTTAGTATTAATACCAAACCTGTGAAAGTTATAGTCCTGAGTGTAGAACATTCATTCAAAAGAAGAAGGCCTGTTGGTTTGTTGTTTGTTTCTCCCTCACAGCTACAATTTAGTTAAAGACAGACAAGCCTTTGTGCTGTTTTTGTGTGTGTGTGTGCCCACAGATGGAATTTTTGCGGCGCATCTTTCCACTTTATGTGAGGGTCTCAGTGCTAACCTCCACTTCACATGAGCCAAGACCTTGCTTCCTTCCCTCTAAGGGTCTTCAAACTGATCTTCTAGGTTATAAAAATGGGCGTCTCTTTCATTACTTCCAGGGCAATAAGGAGCCAGCACATGAGCTTAATGCTCTATTTTTTTCATTCTGATTCATTTCTGCTTCTAGAGACTTCTATCTTATTCTTATGAGTTATACAACTAATTCAGCATTTCTGGGTGTTTGTAGTAGGGCAATTTTCATGTTATCTTGTCTGTCATATTGCTACAGCATTAGTGTTTAATCCTAGATTGAAATCTTAGTATATTTGGTATTCAGATATTAAATCTTCAGTGCATTTGATACCTAAAGATTCCATAATTAATTGCTTCAATCTTTTTCTTGTGGTATTCTCAAATCCTTAGTGCCCTGTTTTCCTTTCTGGCAGAACTCCAAAACTTATGCCTGACCTTTGAATTTAATTTTCTACTTTTTAAAAAATGTATCCCTGCATAGTAGGTCTTCACCAGGGAGTGGAGGGGGAGGGGTAGCCCATGCAACTACACAAATTAATGCAACTCCATATTCATGGTCCTATTCTCTACTAAAACGTTCACCTTGCCCCCAATCCTTGTTTCCCTTGTGAGTCATGTCTCCCATCCCACAGCTATTTTAAAATCTTTCCACTCTCTTTATCCACACCCTTCTCCCAGCCCCCTTGAAACAGTGTTTTCAAAAGATAACCTTGCTTTCTACTTTCTAGAAGAAATAGAGACCATGAGAACTGATTTATCAAATTCCATCCATGAAACTTATGAACTGATTTACACTGGAAAACAGCCCTTTTCTTCTTCTTATTACAAGGAAGAACAATCTCTCTTCCTTTGTCTAAGGAGAGTGACCATATAATTTATTGTGAAAGCCTGGATACTTCTGAAAGTAAAAGAGAGACTCTATTAATAATTATTCCAGGACAACAGGTGTAAACGAGAGCTGCCCTGGGAAAACTGGGACATGTGGTCACTCTGTATAAAGTTGATCGTTTCACTTGGCTTCTGCAACCGTCGTGCATTCTCAACCACCACATTCCTTTGAATATTTCTCTCTCTCCCATATGTTCAAGTTTTTCTTCTCTGAGGTCCTTCTTGTTCAAATTTTAACATTTTTAATTTTTAAACATTTCAACCTATTTAAAAGAGAAATCTTGCAAAACATTACCTGCATGCCAAACTTACCTCCAGCTATTGCTTCTTTTTTTGACTCTTCTTTATTTGCCAAATTTATTGAAAGATTTGTTCTCTCTGCCCCCCAACTCTCTCCTTCATTTACAGAAATCTGACTTCTTTCCTCACTTCCTTTCTGATACTTCTCTTGACAACGTCACACAAGACTATCTTTTTCTTTAATGAAACAGACAGTATTCCGTGTTACTCAATTTCTTAGATGCTGCTATCTGTGCATCCTTGTGTGACTTACCTAACCTCTATTTTCCAAAATAGCATAATATATGGCCTTTCTCACAAACCATTAATGATAATTAAATGAGATAATCTACATAAAGCATTGAGCATCAATGGCACATTAAAAAAAGGTTAGCCTTCCATTGCACATCTTTTCAGAAAGATACTCATGTTTGAGTTAGATGGTTCCATTATTGAATTTTGTATGCCACTCTTTGAATCTTTTAAGGTAAGACAGAAGGGTAGGATACCTTTGCATTGCCATTTCAGATATCCAGCAACCTGAGGATGATAATCTAGAAAGGGAGTGCTACTTCTGGGTGATAGGATGCATCTTTTATGTTTGTTATGACAGCTAAGATGCAGTTAACACATTGTACCCATTCCATGGCGTGGCATTTTTATCCTTATTAGAGGCTATCAATGGCAAAACCCTATCTTTTCCTGTATGCCCATCTACAATTAAGTATAACTCATCATCAGGCAGCACTATGGAGTTTTGATTCGATATCACTGTTTCAAAACTCATTGGCAGAATTACAAGTTGGTACCTAAATTTGCTCACTTGCCCTGACTGACCTTGGCCCAACCTCATCACCTTCAGCCCTCACCATTGCCAAGCTAGCAGGCATTCACAGGTACTTTGAGGTTTTTCCACTCATTATTCAGTTGTTTTTTTCACCTGTTCTGAGTTGTAGGTTGAGTTCGCTCTTCCTGTATATAGCTCAAATCTACATTATATCTTGTGGAAATGACTCAAATATTTCTTTTAGTGGAAGTCAATGTTTCAGAGCTTTCAGAGCTAAAATGGATTTGTTACAATTTTCATTTTTTAATAAGAATAATAATGGCAGTAGATGCCATTTATTGAATGCTTATATACCAGCAACTGTATTAAACATGTCACATATTCTGGCTATTTTAAGAGGAACTAAAATGGGACTAGAAATAGACATGTGTGCTAAAAAATGGTAATCTTACCTACTGTGAGAGTAACTTTAAATGGTATTATGAGCTCTCAGTACTAGCAAGTTTAATAAAATCTGTAGTACATATTAACTGCTGAAGCACTAAGCACAACAATTTAAATGTTAGGAAGAAGCAGGCAGTATTTCATTTTACTGATAAGCATGATACAAAATTAAATGGTAAGACAAACCTAAACTATGTAATTGAATTCTAACTAATTGAAATTGTTGATATTTTTTTCTAGGTCAAAACTAAAGCAATATGTCTTAATAATTATGAAGATAGTGACTTAAATGATTAGTATTATACATTGTAATACAGAAGACATATTTAATATCCCTAAGAGAAAAAAACTTTTTGCTGTATTTTAGACAAATGAATAGCATTAATTCAGCATCATTCCACAGTAGTTCACGGAAACACTGAAACTAGGCAGATATTCATGAATCTGAATATATTTGTACATTTATTTAGTTTTTTACTGTTTGTCACACCAACGTGTTGTTGCAGACTGAGATTTAAATAGCTTTGATAATATGGAAGATAATAAATTATAGCAGGTATACAGAAAATATATCAATTTATATTTTGACCATGACTAATCCCAGTAACTCCATTCTTTTTCATGAGAAGCTAATGGAAATTTTATGAGCAATTGATGCAGTTATATAATAAAACTGTTACCTCAATTAGAGGCAAATGTGGAAAAGAAGATCATTAAAGCTATGAGAGGACAGTCCATCCAGAAACTAAAAATACTCTTAAAGGAGCTAATAGAAAGCCATTGGAGTAAGAAGGAAAAACTGCAGGAAAGAATAGATTTTGACCTAAGGAGAATAGGATGGAATTGAAGTAAAATATGGGAAATTCTTGAAATCTTCTTTCCTGATTGAACTTTAAATGTGCCAGTATGTGATAGGCTGACATTGTATCAATCAGATAAAAACAGAAAGATAGGTAATAATTCTTATAACCAACAGGTATTGAATGTGTACTAAGGACCAGACACTCTGATAAATACTATAAACAACTAACTTTATGAAATACAACAAAACCCCTTTACCAATGAGAAAACTGAGAGCAGAGATATTAACTTTACATCTTGTAACAGGAAGAGCTGGGGAAAGTTCTGTGCTCAGTTTACTCACTTAGAACAGGTGAGGTGTTAGTTCCTATTTTTAAGCAAAATTTGATGCAATTTTAGGACAAGAAGGACCTGATGAACAAGTAATAAAACATTAGGCCTGTTTGGATTCTGATTTCTCAGTGAAGACCTTTCACACCAAGTTGTTGAATTAATTGATTTTTTTAAAAATTAAAGAAAAGAAAAATTCCTTAACAACAAGCTTTGTAGAATCAGGATCACTTTTAGTTATATATTTTGATTTGGTATTTTATTTTTCTCAACTCTTTGTGACAGAACACACTCTAGAATAAGTTACTTTTTCCTCTTTTTTTGTATTTTAGAAAGTTATTCTATATGTTGAAAAAGATTAAGATTATTGTACCCAAATTTTTAAATAAGAAAAGAATTGCCCAAAGCCAGGCAGGGGTTTTTAGAATGATGTCCTATTATTTTACTATTACAGTGAATTTAGTCTGTTCTGGTAAAAATTACCAGTGATTATGGGCAATAGATAGAACACAAACTTTTATACTAGTGAAAATTATCTTCTTCAGTTTTTCTTTTCTATTCTCATAGCCTTGATCTTATACACTAACATCTGAACAGCTGAGGGAACTGGGCTACATCTCTTTTTTCTCAAGCTCAGATACAGTCTTCACAGCAAAATGTGAACCCCTGATCACACTGTGAGGGAAAAGAATGCATCTTCTTACCCTCAACTTCCAGCTTCACCAGTTTGGAATATGCTGTCCCAAGGCTGTTTTTGGCCACACATCGATACTGTCCTGCATCTTCCTTTTGCACATTATGAATCCTCAAACTCCCAGATTCAAGAACTGCAATGCGGGGATTTTCCTGTCAGATGTAGAAACACGAATTTGAAAGTGTCCATCAACTCATAGTCATCATTTATCATCAAAAACACTATTTTAAACCTTTATTGGGCATTTATTACATGTAACCTACAATATTAAATGAGATAATGCAAGATTATCTAAATTAATTTTCACAGTGATCTCATGAGATACAGTTTATTTTTATTTTCTGTCATCACATGAGGCCATGAGGGCTTACTTGACTTCCCAAAAGTCACTCCCATGTCTATTTAATTAAAAGCATTCCTTTTAGCACCAACTTTCATAAAACAGCTTTTAGGTAAACTGAAAAAAGATATTGACTCTAACACTATCGTAACTGGGAACTTCAACACCCCTCTAGTAACCCTAGACAGATCATCAAGACAAAAAGTCAACAAGGGAATCCAGAACTTCAATGTGATGCTTGACCAAATGGACTTAATTGATACCTACAGAACACTCCACCCAATAACCACAAAATATACATTCTACTCATCACCACATGGAACACACTCTAAGATCGACCACATTCTTGGCCATAAATCAAGCACAAACAAATTTGATAAGATTGAAATTCTGCCATGCACCTTCTCAGACCACAGTGGAATACAAATAAATATCAACACCAACAAAGTTCTCTACAAACCCACAAAGACATGGACACTAAACAGCATGATGCTAAACAACTCCTGGGTCAACATAGAAATCCAAACGAATATTAAAAGATACCTAGAAACAAATGAAAGTGAAGAAACATCTTACCCAAACCTCTGGGATGCCATGAAATCAGTAATAAGAGGGAAATTAATATCTCTACAAACACACATGAAGAAAATGGAAAGATCACAAGTAAAGAGCTTAACAAATCACCTAGGGAAGCTGAAAAAGCAAGACCACAAAAATTCTAACTTCAGCAGAAGAATCCAGATAACCAAAATAAAAGCCTAAATTCGGGACATAGAAGACAAAAATATAATACAAAAAAAATCAATGAAACCAAAAACTGGTTTTTTGAAAGACTAAACAAGATTGGTGGACCTGTAGCTAGACTGACCAAGAAAAAGTCCAAATGAACACAATCAGAAGTGCAAAAGACGAAGTCACAAGTGACCCCGAAGAAATACAAAAGACTATCAGAGAGTACTATGTACACCTGTATGGAAACAATCTCGAAAACCTAAAGGATACGGAGGACTTTCTGACATCACACAACCTCCCCAGGTTGAAACAAGAAGAAATCGAGACCCTAAATAGACCAATAGCAACCCAGGAAATCAACTATGTCATAAGAAAAAAACTACCTACAAACAAACAAACCCTGGACCAGATGGCTTTTGAGCAGAATTCTACAAAACATACTAGGAGGAACTGATACCAATCCTACTGAAAATATTCCAGGCAATCAAGAAAGATGGAACGCTCCCCAAATCATTGTATGAAGTTAACATCACATAGATACGCAAACCAGGTAAAGATCGAACAAAGAAAGAGAACTACGGGCCAGTATCCTTGATGAATATAGATGCTAGAATTCTAAACAAGATCCTAGCAAACCAGATCCAAAAACAAATCTCAAAAATCATCCACCATGGCCAAGTAGGCTTCATTCCCAGGATGCAGGACTGGTTCAACATCTGCGAGGCCATAAATGTAACTAAATACATCTTACAGATGTAAAGACAAAAGCCACATGATTATATCACTAGACGTGGAAAAAGCTTTTGATAAAATCCAGCACCCCTTCTTGATAAAACACCCTCGAACATCTAGGCATAGACGGAACATACCTCAAAATAGTAAGAGCCATCTATGAGAAATCCACAGCCAACATACTGCTAAATAGACAGAAATTGAAACCATTTCCTTGGAACAAGACAAGGATGCTCACTTTCACTCCTCCTGTTCAACATAGTATTTGAAGTCCTTGCTAGAGCCATCAGACAAGAGAAGAAAATCGGGGGTATCCAAATAAGAAAAGAGCAAGTTAAGTTATCACTCTATGCAGACGACATGATTCTTTTTTTTTCCCATCTCTAAAATATATTTATATTTGAGCAAAAAATGAGAACAACAGATGCTGGACACTGCTAAGGGAGGGAGGGACAGAGGTGGGAGAAGGGGCACACAGCCACACACTGGGTGCCAGGTCCCTTACCGGGGGAGAGAGGGTTTGCTGGAAGCCCAGACCTCACCTGCACACAATTTGCTTATGTAATAAATCATTACATGTATCCCACAACTCTAAAATAAAATAAAATATTTAAAAAAACACAATTTTAGAAACATTTTTCTCTTTTTTTCCTTTATTTTTTATTTTTTTAAATATATTTTTTATTATAAAATTGTGGGGTACAGTTAAGGGTTAGGTATATAAATGTGCATCGTTCAGGTACCCTTGTTAATAAGGGGTGTCTCCCCATCCCCAGACAGATATTGACTACCGTTAGTCCCACCTCCCTTCCCCTCCCTACCTCCCCATAGTTTCCTACCACTGTCAGTCCTTTTTTAATAGTATTATGGTAGATGTTCAAGGTCCACTATATGAGTGAGAACATGTGATGCTCATATCTTTGTTTCTGTGAGAGAACACTCAGTATTACAGACTCTAGTTCCATTCAGGTTGCTGTGAAATTCATGATTTTGTTCTTTTTTATGGCTGTGTAGTATTCCATTGTGTATATGTACCACATTTTTTTAATCCAGTCCTCTTTTGATGGACAGTATGGTTGGTTCCAGGTTCTTGCTATTGTGAACAATGCTGCGACAAACAATTCTGCGATAAACATTCATGTGCAGGTATCTTTTTGATAGAGTAATTTGAGTTATTCAGGGTATATTCCCAGTAGGGGATTGCAGGGTCATATGGGAGGTCGATATTTAGAGCTTTTAAGAATTGCCACACTGCTTTCCGCAGAAGTTGCACTAGTTTGCACTCTCACCAACAGTGTAGAAGTGTTCCCTTTTCCCCACACCCTCTCCAGCAACTGTTATTTTTTGAGTTATTGATAATGGCCATTCTGACTGGAGTTAGGTGGCATCTCAGTGTGGTTTTGATTTGCATCTCCTTGATGATTAGTGAGGTTGAACATTTCTTCATGTGTCTGTTGGCTGCTTGGATGTATTCCTTTCAGAAGTGTCTGTTCATATCTTTTGTCCACTTTATAATGGGGTTGTTTGTTTTTTTCTTTTCAGCACATTTGAGTTCCTTATAGATCCAAGATGTTAATCCTTTGTCGGACCTGGAGTTGGCAAATACTTTTTCCCAGTCTGTGCACTGTCTCCCTGCTCTCTTGATGGTTTCTTTGGCTTTGCAGAAGCTTATCAGTTTAATGAGGTCCCACGTGTCTATCTTATCTCTTATGGCCTGTGGGTTTCGGGTTTTGTTCAGGAATTGGATGCCAGTTCCAATTTCCAAAAGGGTATGTCCTGCATTTTCTAAGGTTCTTATGATTTGAGGTTTTACATTTAGGTCTCTGATCCATTTAGAGTTAATTTTTGTGTATGGGGACAGAGAGGGGTCTTGCTTGAGTCTTCTGCATGTGGTCAGTCAGTTTTCCCCGCACCATCTACTGAACAGGTTCTCCTCTCCCCAGTGGTAGATGGCGGAGGCTTTGTCGAAGATGAGTTGGTTGAGAAATTGCGGTTTAGCTTCTGGAATCTCAATTCTATTCCATTGGTCTATATGCCTGTTTTTGTACCAATACCAAACTGTTTTGATTATTGTAGATTTATAGTAAAGTTTGAAGTCTGGTAATGTGATACCGCCTGCTTTGTTTTTTTTGTTGAGGATTGTTCTGATTATTCTTGTCGTTTGTGTTTCCATATGAATTCCTGTATTGTTTTTTCTAGGTCTGAGAAGAATGTTGCTGGTAATTTGATGGGTATTGCATTAAATCTGTAGATTGCCTTAGGTAGGATCACAATGTTGATTCTTCCAATCCATGAGCATGGGATATTTCCCACTTGTTTGTGTCATCTTTGATTTCTTTGAGCAGTGTTTTGTAGTTTTCATTGTAAAGGTCTTTCACGTCTCTGGTTAGGAAGAAGCCAAGGTATTTCAATTTTTTTGTGGCTATTTTGAATGGAATTGTGTTTTTATTTGGGTTTCTGTTTGTTTATTATTGGTGTAAAGAAATGCGATTGTCTTTTGTACATTTACTTTATATCCTGAGACTTTGCCAAAGTCCTTTATCAGTGTAAGGAGGTTTTTGACAGATTCTCTTGCGTTTTCAAGGTACACGATCTGTCATCTGCAAAGAGGGATAACTTGACTTCCTCTTTTCCTATTTGGATACCCCTGATGGCCTTCTCTTCTCTGATTGCTCGAGTCAGGACTTCCAATACTATGTTAACAGGAGGGGAGAGAGTGGGCATCCTTGTCTTGTTCCAGTTTTCAGGGGAAATGCCTCCAATTTTTGTCCATTTAAGGGTATGCTGGCTGTGGGTTTCTTGTAGATGGCTTTTACTATTTTGAGGTATGTTCCCCGTATGCCTAGATGTTCGAGGGTTTTTATCAAGAAGGGCGCTGGATTTTATCAAAAGCTTTTTCTGCATCTAATGAAATAATCATGTGGTTTTTGTTTTGACATCTGTTGATGTATTTAATTACATTTATGGTTTTACGAATGTTGAACTAGGCTTGCATCCCAGGGATGAAGCCTACTTGGTCATGATGGATGATTTTTGAGATGTGTTGTTGAATACTAAGATCTTGTTGAGAATTTTAACATCTATGTTCATTAAAGATATTGGCCTGTAGTTCTCTTTCTTTGTTGGGTCTTTACCTGGTTTGGGTATCAATGTGATGTTAGTTTCATAAAATGATTTGGGGAGGGTTCCATCTTTCTCAATCACCTGAAATAGCTTCAGTAGGATTGGAATCAGCTCCTCCTTAAATGTCTTGTAGAATTCTGCTGGAAAGCCATCTGGTCCAGGGCTTTTTTTTTTTTGTAGGTAGTTTTCTTATTACATAGTCAATTTCCTTGATTGTTATTGGTCTATTTAGGGTCTCAATTTCTTCTTGTTTCTACCTAGGCAGGTTGTGTGATGTCAGAAAGTCCTCCATTTCCTTAAAGTTTTCAAGTTTGTTTCCATACAAGTGTACGTAGTAGTGTCTAATGATCTTTTGTATTTCTTCAGGGTCAGATGTGACTTCATCTTTTGTGTTTCTGATTGTGTTTACTTGGGCTTTTTCTCTCTTTTTCTTGGTCAGTCTAGCTAGGTGACCATCGATCTTGTTTATCTTTTCAAAGAACAAGTTTTTGTTTCATTGATTTTTTTGTATTATCTTTTTGTCTTCTATGTCCTGGATTTGGGCTTTTATTTTGGTAATCTGGATTCTTGTGCTAAAATTAGGATTTTGGTGGTCTTGCTTTTCCAGCTTTCTTGGTTGGCTTGTTAGGCTATTAATTTGTGATCCTTCCATTTTCTTCATGTGCATTTGTGAGGATATAAATTCCTCTCTTACTACAGCTTTCATGGCGTCCCAGAGATTTTGGTAAGATGTTTCTTCATTTTCACTTGTTTCCAGGTACCTTTTAATCTCTGTTTTGATTTCATCATTGACCCAGGAGTTGTTTAGCATCATGCTGTTTAGTGTCCACGTCTTTGTGGGTTTTAGGGGTAACTTGTTGTTGTTGATGTTTATTTTTATTCCACTGTGGTCTGAGAAGGTACATGGTAAAATTCAGACGACATGATTCTATACCTTGAAAACCCAAGAGAATCTATCAAAAACCTCCTTTCACTGATAAAGGACTTTGGCAAAGTCTCAGGGTATAAAATAAATATGCAAAAGACAGTTGCATTTTTATACACCAATAATAAACAAACAGAAACCCAAATAAAAAGCACAGTTTCATTCACAATAGTCACACACAAAAATAAAATACCTTACCATCTTCCTAACCAGAAATGTGAAAGACCTTTACAATGCAAACTACAAAACACTGCTCAGAGAAATCAAGATGACACAAACAAATGGAAAAAATTTTATGCTCATGGATTGGAAGAATTAGCATTGTTAAGATGTCCATAATACCCAAGGAAATCTCCAGATTTTATGCAAAACCCATTAAATTACCAGCAGTATTCTTCTCAGACCTGGAAACGACAATACAAAAATTCATATGGAAATATAAATGACAATGAATAGCCAAAACAATTCTCAGGGGGAAAAAAAAGGCAGGTGGTATCACAATCCCAAACTTTAAATTTTATCAGAATGCTACAATAATCCAAACCAGCCTGGTACTGACACAAGAACAGGCATATAGACCGATGGAACAGGATAAAGATTCCACAAGCAAAACCTCAATTTTTCAATAGACTCATCTTTGACAAAGCCTCCACCAGCAACCACTGGGGAGAGGAAAACCTATTCAGTAAATGGTGCTGGGGAAACTGGTTGACCACTTGCAGATTAAAACAAGACCCCTACCTGTCACCATACACAAAAGTCAACTCTAAATGGATCAAAGACCTAAACATAAACCTCTAACTATAAGAACCTTAGAAAATGCAGAAGACACCTTATGGAAATTGGAGCTGGCAAACAATTCCCAAGTGCCCATGCCATAAGAGATAAGATAGACAAGTGGGACCTCATCAAACAGACAAGCTTCTGCAATGCCAAAGAAACCATTAAGAGAGCGGGGAGTCAGCCCACGGACTGAGAAAAAATATTTGCCAACTGTAAATCTGACAAAGGCCTAATATCTAGGATCTACAAGGAACTCAAATGTGCCGGAAATAAAAAAACAAACAGCCCCTTTACAAAGTGGGCAAAAGATACGAATAGACACTTCTTAAAGAAGACATATGGACAACCAATAGATACATGAAAAACTGCTCAACCTCACTAGTCATCAAATAAATGCAAATTAAAACCACACTGAGATACTACCTAACTCCATTCCATGGCCAGCATCAATAACTCAAAAAACAACAGATGCTGGAGAGGATGTGAGGAAAAAGGAATGATTCTACACTGTTGGTGAGAGTGTAAACTAGTACAAGCTCTGTAGAAAACAGTTTGATGATTCCTAAAAGGTCTAAAAATTGACCCATACAACCCCGCAATCCTCCTACTGGGAATACACACAGAGAAACTCAAATTACTCTATGAAAAAGATACGTGCACATGCATGTTTATTGCAGCATTATTTACAATAGCAAAAACATGGAACCAACCACGCTGCCTATCGATTTAAAAAAATGAGGTACATATACATGATGGAATATTATGCAACCACAAAGAAGAACAAAATTGTGAACTTCATCGCAACTTGAATGGGCTTAGAGTCTATAATACTGAGTGGTCTATTACAGAAACAAAGAACTGAGTATCACATGTTCTCACTCACAAGTGGACCATGAACAATTATCATAATACTGTAAAAAAAGGCTTGTCAGTAGTGGAAATTTGCTGGGGCTGGGGGAAATTTGCTGGCAGGATTGGCAGTAGTGGGATTCTGCTGGGAGTGTGGGGGACACCCCATTAACAAGGGTGCCTGCATAATGGACATTTGTATACCTAACTCTGACCTGTACCCCACATCTTTAAAATTTTTTTTTGAAAAAGCATTCCTTTTAACTATCATGTTTACTATGCACCTTATGTGATATCCTTAGGAGAATATATGTTCTTTGAAATATTGGAAAATTCTTTAGGTAATATAAAAATTACCCACGGAATTAAAATATTACATTATCTTCTCTTTTGGGATCCTAAATTTGTAACATATGTAGAGCCATCCTTGTTCTTCATTGTAGGACATGCACCATATTTTATAGCAAAAGGAAAGCCACAGAATTGTATTGGTTATCAATAAAAATTAGCATAATTTATTTTAAGTGAAAGAAAGCTAATCAATTTTATACTTTATTTAAACTAATTAACATATATTGGCACCTATATATTACCCATATAATTAATATGTGGACACAGTAAGATGACAAACAGTCTGTGATCTCACTTTTAAGGTGGTATGAAGATGCAGAGACCATGATACAGATTAGTTTATCAGTAAATGTGGGGGTTAGATACAAAAGCAGTACAAAATAAGCACGTGAATTATACTTTTTAAATCCGACTACTGGCCGTGACTGTGGAGGGATTTGCCAAGATACTTGTTTCTTAATCTTGAGTCTTATTACTGTAACCTCCCTCCACAGTGTTTTTGTTTGTTTATTTGTTTTTTGTTTTTTCTAAATTTTCTTTTTCTCCCTTCTCCCAGAAACTGTCAGTTCTAGAGCCAATATTTTATTTTGATCTTTTTTATCCCCTAAGTTTCAAAGAGTCAACATTTAAAAACAAATGATTCAACCAACCAACAAATAAAAAGACTCTAGCTTTGTTTTTGCATTGTCTCCTTTTCCATTCCTAATGTCACTCGTTCCCATTTTTTTCTTCCTTAGTCAGCCCCAACTGAAATGCCATATAGTTTGCATATATGCAAACAAATATTTAAATTTGGTTAAAATGTATATGAAAAAAATTTTATACTAGAAGTTTGAAACCGTGTAACTGAGTGTGCAAATTGTTGTTGTATTTCAAAATAGAAGTTTTATATACATGTTTAACATAATGAACACTTACCCTGAGAGCACTGTCCCCCTTGATCCAAGACACTGATGGCTTGGGATTGCCCATTGTAGTACATGGTAGAACTGCTTTTAATCCCTCTATTATTTTTACATTTATTGGAGGACGAGTTATTTTAGGTTCTAAAAGAAAATGAAATTTACAATTAATAAGGCAATATGACTGTGTTAAACTTAGAGTTTCTGATTTTCTATTTAATTATAAATATCCTTTTTAAGAATCATTTTAGGCAAATTACATTACAAAATTCACCAAATGCTAAGACAGTTTTTAGTGAATTCTAAACAGAAGTTAGTTTAAAAATATTGGGTTATTTCTGCTTGATTAAAATCTTATTAGCAAAACACACATTTATGAAAAATATTAGGAGTGTGAAGTTATAGCATTCTTCATTTTAAAAGATAATTAATAAAACGTTAATGAACATAAGCTGTCACCATAGTAATCCAACATTATTTAATTCATATTATTAGACATAAAAACATTTGAATAGCAAATTTTGATATAAGTATATTTTTATATAGTTTTGAAGTATGACTTATTTTCCCTTCAGTTTTCATCTTTATTTGATGATTAAATTTGATTATTAATTAGATACATTTATCTGTAGTAGGTAAACCAGATTTTATTATATTAGTAACAAGAAGAAATTCCATCACACAATTTAAGGCAACTCAATTCTGCAAAGCAAATATGGATTGACTGTTCTATCAAATACTCAGGTTTAATCTCTCACAAGAAACTATTTATGTCAGTTAATTTTTTATTCTCAAATATGAAGTTTCAAAATATGTTATCAAATCTAATATATACAATTGAGTTTGGGATACCAGTTATTTCAGTACTTGAATCATTCATAAAATAGTTAAAACTACAAGTATGTCCTTAGTAATCTTGTGTTGCAGAGATAGAACAGGAAAGACTACTTTGCAGGAGAAACTATTGAGAAATAGATGCACTGTATTTCTCCTAGGAGTGTACCATAACCAATTTGTTACTTCAACAAAGGAGAGCATAAAATAAGGGCATTTTTTTCCTTCTACTTTGAAGTATGGGAGAGGAGCAGGGGATCTGATAGCAGTTGTATGTGATATTTACAAAGACTTCATGATCTATTGGTTTTTAATCTAGGCATCTATTGCCATTTAGAGTTGCTATGGTCCTGCATTACAGCAAACATACAAGAAAGGCTTTACAACATGTTATAGAAAAATAACTTAACCTCTTTGTTTGCTATCTGTTGCATATGACCCTCCTTCTAATCAACAACAGTGAATACACACACTTAAAAAGAGTATTGGTCAGGTACTTCAATTGTGAATTGTATTGCCACATGGGTGCTGGCAAAAGATTCGTTTAGGACTTGATATTCCTATTATATTGTTATCTATCCCTTCCATGTGTTCCTGAACTAGATGTTTATGGTAAACCTGAGGCACAGATTATAGCTTAGATGAAGACCTTTGTTTAAAGCAAAAAACTCCTATATTCCCAGTAACATGGATGTCTTGGTCATCTGTAGGATGAGGGATGAGGAAAACTCTTAAGAGAAATTGAATGTAAATAAACAAACCAGGGATGAGTAGGGTATTGTTGTGAAATAAGTAGAGTACTGATATAGAGTCATGGATCCCCACTCTAAGAGAATATGATTCATGGTAGAGTTATGAGTACTGCCCAATCAGAACTGGTCATCTTGAAGTAGGATGCTGAAAGTTTCCCACTGTGTCAGCATTGAGATTTTAGATGGTGGACTATCATCTTGGGGGATGTTCTTGGGGGAGGGCTTAAGATAGGTAGAGTTTTGATGAGAGCTGAGCAACTCTTTTCCAGTAGAATGGAAGCATTCCAAAATTTTAGCAATTGGGATAGCCACACCTGTACACCCACAAGAATGGGTCAGCTGGCAAAGGCGATGGTGGGAAAAAGACGAGAAGAGAAGAAGACAGGATTTAGTATAGGCCCAAGATCAATCAAGAACATTTGTGCCAGAGTAAATATGAGAAATATTCAAAAGAAAGATAGTGCCACAAAGTAGTGAAATACTTAAATGTGTTTCATCCTAGAATCAAACCTTCATTATTTAGCAAATGAGAGCATTCCAATTTCCTTATTTGATTTTTTATTGCTTCACTTGCTGAAGGAAAGCCCACATGTGGACATATTCACCTACTTACAATAAGTACCAAATCAGCATTCCACAAAGTCCTGCTATTGCTACTAGCTTTCTAATTACCTAAAGATTCCTTTTATGTTTATAACCAAACAGTAGAAGATGAATAGATATTTGAGATAACCACAAAAGGAAAAAAGGAACCAAAACAAAACAAAATTTATTCTGAAGGAAACAAATTAAAGCAGGAAAAAGAAAATATCTTTCTCAATAAATGCATTAGTGATATTCTTAGAGAGAAGTTTGAGTGAATCTTGCATCATACAACTAGACTTTGCTATAAAAAGCCATCAAAAAGGTAATTCTTAGAAATTAAACATATATTTTTAAGATCGAAACACTCAGAATAACAGAATAGTCATACTGAAGACCATATTCATGATGTGGAAGAAAAAGTTAAAGGCATCTCCAAGAAAGTTGAATATAATTGCATGAAGAAAATATGAGGAGAAATATCTGAAGTAATGAAAAATTGCAAAGGGAGATCTGATATCTGTTAATTAAGAGTTTGAGAATGATAAAGCAGAAAAAGAAGAGAAATAGAATTAATAAAAGAAAATGTACCTCATTTTGGAAGAAAAAGATTTTTTTTTTTTGAGTTGGAGTCTCACTCTATCACCCAGACTGGAGTGCAGTGGCCGCTCCCGGCCACTGCAGCCTCGACCTGCTGGGCTCCAGCGATCTTTCCACCTCAGCCTTCCATGTAGCTGGAACTGCAGGTGCGTGCTACCACATCTGGCTAATTTTTTATTTATTTATTGTAGAGATGAGGTCTCACCAAGTTGCCCAGGCAGGTCTCGAACCCGCGGGCTCAGCCAATCCCCTCACCTCAGCCTCCCAAGGCACAGGATTACAGGCTGAGCCACCACTGAATCCAGCAAAATTTTAGTCTTTAGATCCAAAAGGTCTATCCAAAACTGAGCAAGAATAATAATACTTTTTTTAAAACCTAAGATATTCTTGTCAATGTGTGAAATTTATGAACTCTAGAAATAAAAAGAAATCTTAGAATATTTAAAAAAGGTATCACCCATACCTGTAAAGAATTAAGAAAAAGACTTCTCATCTGTAGCAGAGAATGTCATAGACAATAAATCATTGCCTACTAAAAGTTAAGGAAAAGGCTTTTTAAACTCTGATTCTATATCCAACAAAATTATAACTCAAAAGTGAGGGCAAAGTAAGACTTTCAGTTATGCAAAGATTCAGAAAATATTTTACATGCTCACATTTGAGAAAGTACCTAATAATTTCCTTCAGCAAAAAACAGCAACAAAAGATAAGAATTAGTGAAGGAAGACAGCAACACACACACACACACACACACACACACACACACAATAATAATAAAGGTCCCAGGTAGACCAAGATTCACTAATTTGGTGCCGGTGTGTATGGTTATGTGATTTTTCTCATCAGTAATGTAGTTTAGAGAAGAGAAGATAAAGGTTGCATTATTACAAGGTAGACAGTTTGTAAGTAACAGGTGCTTGCATCACAGGAGGACACATAATTTGAAAATGCTGATAAGTAAGTGTTTAACAATACATCACCAGGTAGAAGAAAGAAGTATGAAAGGATATAAAATCCCAGTTGGAGGGTCAATGGAAAGGTAAACAGAAAGGAATCAAGGGCATGAGAATGTGACTATGTAGTGATGATGTATAGTAGGAATAAGAAAATGAGAGAAAATTTGACACTGTTCTTACCTGAGAAAGAGACAGTAAGAATTCGTGCCCTCTACGTGGAGACAAGTCATGAGTGTGGGAAACTGTTTTATTCATCCAAAAACTTGGACAAAGACATGTCCATGGTAAGAGAGTGAGTGACATAATGGAGATTACTGGGCAGAGGAGAACCTATTCAGTAAGTGATGCTGGGAAAATTGGCTGACCACATGCAGAAGATTGAAACAGGACCTCTACCTACCACCATACACAAAAATCAACTCTAAATGAATCAAAAACCTAAACCTAAACCCTCAAGCTATAAGAATCCTAGAAAACACAGGAGATACCCTTCCAGACACTGGAATAGGTAACCAATTCCTGATCAGAACCCCAAAAGCCCATGCCATAAGAAACAAGTGGGACCTCATCAAACTGACAAGCTTCTGCAAAGCAAAAGAGAGTAAGGAGACATAAAGAGAATAGAGAGACACTCCACAGAATGGGAAAATATATTTGCCAGCTATATGTCTGACAAAGGCCTAACACCCAGGTTCTATAAGGAACTCAAAAGTACCGAAAGGAAAAAAACAAACAGCCCCATTAAAAAGTGGGCAAAAGATATGAATAGGCACTTCTCAAGAGAAGAAATACAAGTAGCCAACAGATACATGAAAAAATGCTTGGCCCCACTAATCACCAAAGAAATGCGAATCAAAACCACATTGCGATACCACCTAACTCCAGTCAGGATGGCCATCACAACTAACTAAAAAAAAAAAAAAACCCAACAGATGCTGGAGAGGATGCAGAGAAAAGGAAAAAGTTGGTGGGAGTGTAAATTAGTACAACCTCTGTGGAAAACAGTGAGGTGATTTCTAAAGGATCTAAAAATTGACCTTCCATAAGACCGAGCAATCGTCCTTCTAGGAATATACCTGGAGGTACTCAAATCATTGTACAAAAAAAGATACCTGTACAAGCATGTTTATTGCAGCACTATTCACAATAACAAAAACATGGACCAAACCATGCTGCCCATTGAAAGCGTACTGGATTTGAAAAATGTGGTACATATATACAATGGAATATTAAACAGTCATAAAGAACAAAATTACGAACTTTGCAACAACTTGGATGGATTTAGAGTCTATCATACTTAGTGATCTATCACAGAAACAAAGAACTGAGTACCACTTGTTCTCACTCATAAGTGGATCCTGAACATTTATCACAGTACTACAAGAAAGGAATTGGCAGTAGTGGGACACTGCCAGGAGAGGGAGGGGGGGAATTTACATAACATCAATAATATCTGGTAGGTGATCCCAAACCAGGCAAAGTGAAGACCAATAAGAAGCCCAAACTTCACCTGTACAATGATCACTTATGTACTCTATTCTGAAAGTTTATTCCACATCTTTAAAATAAAAAAGTAAATAGCAAATAAAAAAATAAATAAAAGCCTTTCCTTCAAGACCATTTAGTAGCCAAAACCACAAATCTTAGCCGGAGTTGTCAAGATTTATGAATCTCTGTTTGCTCAAATAGAGTCTTTAATGTCAAAAAAAAAGTTGTAAATGCAGACCACTTACAGGAGGTGGCAAAGCCCTGTGTGGGTTATTGATCGGGTAGGCTGATAAAGACGTAAGGCAAACATCACTGGATTTGTGGAGGTCAAGGAATTGTGAAGATTGAGTGACTAGTGATTCTATTTTGTGATTGTTAAAATATCTTAGGATGTTGGCAGGAGTAGAGATGGATAGAAAGATAATGAGTCTGGAGTCTAAAAAGTCTTTGATAAATGTGAGGGAGTACTTAGAAGTGAGTGGAAAACATAGTGAATAGAATTAGAGACGACATTGGTCAGAATGGCATAAGCCTTCATGAAAGGAAAGACTTGGCACAGAAATACAAAAATATAATGACTTAAAAGTGATAATGAGGGCTAGGAGATTAACCAATAGTACTCACTAGCCCTGTAGACATGAAATGGGTAAAATTGAACAGCATCCATTTAAGCAGAAAATTACTCAGAAGAAAATCAAGTTTGAAGTGAGGCAAAAAGAAGTGTTTACAAAGAGGTTAGAGATTTTTTTAAGAAAGGCATTTTGGAGCTATGTTTCAAAGGCACAGAATAAAGTTTTGTTTTAGATGGAGATTGGAAGAAATAAGGAACTGCGTAAAGGCAAGAAAATGGGAGAGAGTAGAGAACAAGAAGCTTGCCTGAGGTTGGTGGGTGATAGCAGGAATAAGAGGAGTGAATTAACTGACCTCAAGGTTGTGCTTTAAACTTGAACTTGTCTCACTACTGAACTCCCAGGTAGAGGGCATCTCTATTTACTGGCTGTTTCAAAGTGTGCCAAGTCAACTTTAAAGTAAATAGATGATTCTCTTTACTACTCACTCATCTTCACTTGTAGAGCACCACAACTCTCTGCAGCTCCTCCCACGCCATTGTTGGCTGTGCAGCAGTAAATGCCATCATCACTGTCTTCCACACTCAGGATGGTGAGAAGCTGCCCATTCTCCCGAATGCTGTACCGTGTGTCAAAGAGCCTATAGGTCACACAGGAAATATTTGGCAGATTAGAGTGTCATCTGTGATTTTTTTGGCTATGAATAACTCATCAAACCAATGACTTGTCACTGAGGAAGTAGAATAAAGGTAAGAGGAAACTTGAGTGAGTTCTGAATAATATAATAAGCTTGCTTGGTAATATTAGGGTAACGTACAGTCTACTCTTTCTTAGACTTCAATAATAGAAGCACCGAGTCCTTCAAAAATACTTTCAAAGGGTGAAGTCTATTGATAAGACCCAATCTAAAGTTTACTTTATTCAGAAAAGTATAACATAGCCAAGATATATGAATCTTCTCCCCATAATTACTGGGAAATAGCATCAAGATAATAAACATGCACACGTATAAATGTAAAAGGCAGAAAGGGTTAACTATGTATAGAAATAGCTAACATTTAGTTTAATATTTATTTTTTGAATAAAACAAATACTTATTGAGTGCTGACAAGTGCCAGGCATAGTTCTTCCAGTTACTCAGGGTATGCAAGGAAGCAAAACAGCTTCTAAATGTAAAAATAAATGATTTGCATATATTATCTATTTAATTTTATACACACTGTTCAGAAGGGTGTTAGGGCAACAGAAAGAAATCTGAGGGAAGCATCAACATAAAAGTGAGTCTTTTCAAAAAATAACCAAATAAGGATTCTTTATGCCAAATGTGTGCAGTAAGCAGAATAATAGTCCTCCAAAGATTATTGTCTTAATCACCAGAACCTATGAATATGTTACCTTACATGACTAGAGTAACTTTGCAGATGTTAAGAATCTTAAAATGGATTTCAGGTTCTCCTGGGTTATGGGCATGCTGTACAATAAGTGTCCATGAAAGATGGGAGAGGAGGCAGAAGAGTCAGAAGATGAGACAAGACAGTGGAGGCAGAGGTCCAAGTTGGTACGATTTCTAGCTTTGTAAGTGGGGGAAGGGGCCAAGGAATGCAGGTGGCCTCTAGAAATCGAGAAAGGCAAGAAATCAGATTCTTTTCGAGAGCCTCCAGAAGGACCTCAGCCCTGCCAACACTTTGATTTTTTAGCCCAGCAAGATTTACTTCACACTCGTGACCTCCAGAACAATAAGATAATAAATGTATGTTAAGACCAAAAAGTTTGTGATAATTCATTACAACAATAGGATAAATACAGATTTTTATACTTGGAAGTGTGCTGCTGCTGCAAAAAATACTTTCTATTTTTATTGTTTTTTGAGTCAGAACTTCACTCTGTCACCCCGGCTGGAGTACAGTGGCATACTCATGGCCACCGCAGCCTCAATCTACTGGGCTCAGGTGATCCTTCCGCCTCAGCCTTCCAAGTAGCTGGAACCACAGGCACGCTCCACCACGCCCGGCTAAGTTTTTGTTTTTTAATTGTAGAGACAAGGTCTTGCCAAGTTGACCCATGGGCTCAGGCAATCCTCTCACCTCAGCCTCCCAAAGTGCTAAGATAACAGGCATGAATCACCACACTTGGCATAACAAATACTTTAAAATGTTTATGTGGCTTGCCTTTACAATAGGGGAGTGGGGAGAACTAAAATAATTTTGAGGAATGTGCTAGAAAAAGGCTCGATTTCCTTGAAGAGACTTTCAGTAGAAGTATACATGTAAAAGACTGTACTGCTGAGAACTCAGAAAGAAGTGGGGAATGTGGGAAAGAACATCTAAATTATTTTAGAAAACACCGCAATTTCATGAACTGACTGTTGGAAGAAATATGAATATTACGACTGGTGAGGGCTCAGATGGAAATGAGGAGCGTGTTACTGAGAAGGAGAAGAAATGGGATCCTTGTGCTATAGGGCAGATAGCTAAGTTGAATGGTGTCCTGCAGTTATATGGAAAATAAAACCTATAAATGATGAACTCAGACATGTAGCTGAGGAAATTTCCAAGTCAAATAGTAATGTTCTGGTCTGGTTTCTTTTTGCTACTTATAGTAAATTTCAAGAGGATAAAGATAATTTGAGGGAAGACCTGATAAACAAAAAAGAACCAGGACTTGATGATTTGGAAAATTCTCAGCCTATCCAGATTGCAAAAGATCCAGAAAAGTATTTCAAATATCTTAATTTGGTATGTGAGCTTTCCTGTTCCAGAACTTCTGGAACAGCTTGCCTGACAGAGTACTTGAAAGCTGCCACAGCACAAGGTGATTTCCCACGTTACAAATTTCAGTTAGACATTAACAAAACAGAAGATGTCATATTCTTCCCTATCCTAGTTCATGAGCACTAGTCTATGGATATCAGTTTAAGCACTTGCTATAGACCAAATATTTATGTTTTCCCAGAATTCATATGTTGAAATCTAATACCCAATGTTGTTAAGTTTCTAATCCCCTCATGAGTGAGAATAATGTCCTTATAAAGAAACCCAGAAGAACTCCCTCACCCCTTCTCCCATGTGAGGACGCAACAAAAAGAAAACCGTCTATGAACCAGAAAGCTGTCATTCACCAGACATAAATATGCTATGACCTTGAATTTGAACTTACCAGTCTCCAGAACTGTGAGAAATAACTTTCTGTAATTTATTAGCCACCCAGTCTGTGGTAGTTTTGTTGTGTCAGTCAAATGGATTAAGACAGCATATAACCCTAATGCAAGCTGTATTGCCTGCTAGGAAATCATGATTCTTTCTGTTACAGATTTTTTTTTTATTATTGTAGAGATGAGGTCTCACCAAGTTGCCCAGGCGGGTCTCAAACCCGCGGGCTCAGGCAATCCACTCACCTCAGCCTCCCAAGGCGCGGGATTACAGGCTGAGCCACCGAGCCCGGCCTGTTACAGATTTTTAATGAGCTAACTATTATAATGAGGAAGGGATAGCATATTCTTTATTGCCAAGCGGTAATTTAATCATTTGAGAGGCTACCCCAGTATATTTTGAAGTTCCAGCTCTCAAAATAAATGGTGATGGTAACAAAGAGGTCAGATTCTTAGACAACATACTTCACTCTATTGAAATATTACAAGTACAGGAGATGAGGCTGGATCCTACTAACTCCCCAGCTTCTCTTAGAACACATGCCCCCAGACTTAGAATATCATACTGTTTCCTAATTGCTGTGAAGCTTCTTGTAGGTTCTAGTCTGGGGGCTTCCCTGACTTACCTATATCAACAAATTGTGAAATATCCCTGACTTTCCTATGTCAGTTAAATCACTCTTTTGCTTTAAGAAATTAAGAGAACTGGATTTTAAAAATGTGGTACATATACACAATAGAATATTATGCAGCCATAAAGGAGGACAAAATTATAAACTTTGCAGAAACTTGGATGGACTTAGAGGCTATAACACTGAGTGATCTATCACAGAAATGAAGAACTAAGTATCTCATGTTCTCACTCATAAGCAGACCTTGAACAACTATCATAATACTCTAAGAAGGGGATTGGCAGTAGTGGAAAACTGCCAGGGGAGGGCAGGGTCGGGAGTGGTAGTAGTGGGAAACTGCCAGAGGAGGGAGACACACCTCATCAACAAGGGTAACTGCAATGAACACTTGTATACCTAATTGTGAATTGTACATATTTAAAATAAAAAAATTTTAAAAAAGAAATTCTCCTAAGCTCAATGAATCAGATCTTACATTTATGAAATGAGGAAATTTGCAATTTACGTATTCTAAAAGGTGAACTCTAATATTGCCTATAGCTGTGGTTATATTTATGCCAAAGATAAACTGCAAGGCAACAGTGAACATCCTTACCAGAAAGAGACAGAATACCTACTTAATGAGAATTTTATTTCTAGTCCAGGAAATCTCAGGCTGGGGATAGGATTCCACTGCACACATGAAAGTAGCCACTTCTTCAACTAAGGCATCCACTGTTTCAAGAGGCGTGGTGATGACAGGAGCTGGAAGGAGAAGAAAAATCAAGACAAAGCATTCTAGAATGTTGTTTATTCATTCCTCCTTTCTCAGTCAGAAGCCATCATATACATGAATGAGAATTATATTTCTCCAGGCAGAAGTTTGCTAAAAAAGAAAGAAAGATTTTATGTAAACATGTTATTTCTACTTCCAAGCTAGGCATTTGAGACTAAGAGAGGGCTCTCGGGAGAATAGAGCTAAGAATCTTTATATACAAGAGGAGGCACATTAGGTTTTGTGGGGCTCTAGGTTATATAATTTGGGGGCCTTTTAAAAAGAAAACATAAAATTATGAATACAAAATTTCTGTGGCCACCCCAATACCAATCAGCATGAAAGGAAGCGAGTCTGAAGGAAAGTCAGAGTGGAAAAAGACAGCAATCTTAATAATTGTTTAAGGATGGTTTTTCCAAAATTTTATAGAAATTCATGTTTATATGGACACATTATTAGAGTCTACTGAAAGTCCTAGAAAGGACTCCTGTAAATAACAGATTTGAAGCTTAAGCTTCATCATATTTACAGATAAATCACATCCGCATATGAATAGAATAGAAAGAGACTCAATAATAAAAGGCAAATAACCCAAAAGAAACTGGGCAAAGGATTTGAATAAATATTTATCCAAAGAAGGTATACAAATGGCCAATAAGCACGTGAAAAGATGTTCAAGATCATTTGCCATTAAGGAAATGCAGGTCAAAAACCACTAGATACCACTTTATAGCCATCAAGGTAACTATAATAAAAAAGAAAGATAATAAATGTTGGCAGGAATGTAGAGAGATCAAAACCCTTGTGCATTTATGGTAGGAATGTAAAATGCTATTGCCTATGTGGAAAAGAGTATGGTGGCTCCTCAAGATAATTAAACAGAATTACAATGTGAGTCAACCATTCCAGTTTCAGGTATATGTTTAAAAGAATTGAAAGCAGGGACTCAAACAAATATTTGTATACTCATGTTCACGAAAGTATTCTTTTCAATAACCAACTCAAATGTCTACTGATAGATGAACGCATAAAGTGTGATATATCAATACAAATGAGTATTATTTGTCAATAAAAATAACCAAAGTATCATTCAATGCTACAACATGGATGAACCTTGGAAACAGTAAACTAAGTGAAATAAGCCAGTCACAAAGGACTATATGTCATGTAATTTCCGTTATATGAAATGTTCAGAACTGGCAAATCTATAGAGACAGAAAATACATTGGTGGTTGCACAGGACTGGGTATGGATGGGGACAAGATTTCTTTTGGGTGTAATAAAAATATTCTAAAATTCATTATGGTGATAAATGCATGACTTTGTGAATTGTACACCTTAATGAGTAAGATGCATAGTATGTGAAGTATATCTCAATAAAGTTGTTTCACTTTTTAAAAATTTATACAAAAAGCCAATGGAGGAGAGGCTAGACATGGTCTCTCTCTCTTCCCACTCTCCTATGACATGAGGGGACCATGTCTAGTCTCTCCTATCTGGATTAGAATAGCAAAACAGGAAAAAGAGATTAAGAAGAATGAGAATGTGTTGGCAAAAGGACACTCCTCTCTTTAATGTTTCTGGAAACATCTAAACCCCACCAAAATAAAATAAGGATGGTCCTGATCACCTCAAGGGCTGTGATGGGTTAAAAAAAAAAAAGTACCAGCTCCTGTATTTGGGTGAGACTGGAAATTTACTCCTTTGTACAATCTGATTTAAAATAATCATAATCATTGCTATGCTATCATTTTTATTATTTAGCAGAGATTTACTCTACCATGTAGCAAGCACTGGGTTGAACTAAAAGCAAAAAGATGTATAGAGCACATCTCTGCCTTCTAAGGGGTCCACAATCTAGATGAAGAGGTGGGATAGATACATAAAATGATCAGCTCCAATAATCAGTTATGACTGCTGCTCTGGCATAATTATTATCAGTATCCCCTATGCTCCAAAAATATCTAAGCTTGAACAATAAATTATATACTCACTTTAGTTAAAACATAAATATATCAAAGCCAAGTAAGTATTATGAGCAATATCTTAGAAGTGGGATATTTTGGGGACAAATATATGGAGAGCCTAAAAAAAACTGGCACATTGGCCATAAAAGATGTATTTACTTTCTGAGAAAATCTCATTTTTTTAGTGAAGCCTAAGGCAAGCTCATCTATTGAGAGTGAGGGAAAATGGGAGGGTTTCACTTGGCCAAGATCTCCCTCACTAATGTTATTCTTTTTTAAGGATCCAGTTTAGACTAAGTCAAAGAAGCCAATCACACAGGACCACCCTTTATATGAAATATCCAGAATCAGCACATCTATAGATATAGCAAATACATTAATGGTTGTGTCATCTCTTTCCAGTTACCCTGACTTGCTTGGCAGACGCAAATGCTCTTTTCCTTAATCTTAGATCATCTGTATGTGTTTCTTGTATAGGGTCACTTGTCACACAGACACTGTTAAAATAATCTGTTTATGTCTTTGTCCCACATTTAGTTATAAAAACCTTGAACTTTGGGTCAGGAATTATGTCTAAGACCTCTTTCAATACTCAAGGATAGCACAGTGACTAATGTACTGTTTAAATGAATAAAACAGTATTTCTGATGCCTTTATAAAAGGGACAAATGAAAAAGTTGAAAAAGAGTAGTTGAAATAAGAAAGCAGAATTTTTAGGTAAAATGATATCTTATGCATAGACATCAGGGCTTTCTTTTTCTCAACTTTCCAGTAAAATTACCATTAAAATATACAGAATGCAGCGTGAAGAAATAGATGAGCACTATTTAAAAATAGTTAGAAGACATAAAGTTTAGAGTGAAAGGCACCAAACTACATCTAATAGAAGTTCCAGGAAAAAAGAGGGAACCAGCCCAGAAGCAATATATAAATAAATAAAAAGCTGATAATTGCTTAAAACTGAAAAAAAAAATCCATGAATGTTAAGGCTGAGAGTACTCATCAAGTGCCAAGACAAATAAAGAAATTAAAATCACTAGACACGTTGGAATAAAACTATAGAAAATTAAAGGTAAAATAAAATATTAAACCTATTAGAAGGGGAAAAATTATCTTGATAGGAAGGTGTATTAGGCTGACCTGAAATTATTCAGAAACAGCAACTTATACCAAAAGTAAATGGACTAATATATTTACAGAGCTGAGAAAAAATAACTGTTAACCTAGAATTGTATAACCAGCTCACTAGCCAGTTTAATAATTTTAAAGGCATCAAAATTAAGACACAAACAGACAAATACTTAAAATATTTATCACTCATAGACTTTCTCTGACAGTTATTAAAATATATAAATTTGATAAGAAATAACTTGTACCTAAAAAGGGTGAGTTATAAGAAACAATAGCATAGGTGGTAGTAAAATACAACAGCAATTTTATTTTATTTATTTATTTATTTATTTCAGAGTTGGAGTCTCATTCTGTCGCCCAGACTGGAGTGCAGTGGCCGCTCCCGGCCACCGCAGCCTCGGCCTGCTGGACTCTGGCGATCCTTCCACCCCAGCCTTCCACGTAGCTGGAACCACAGGCGCGCGCTACCACGCCCCGCTAATTTTTTGATTTATTGTAGAGATGAGGTCTTGCCTGCCCAGGCGGGTCTCGAACCGACGGGCTCAGGCAATCCACTCACCTCAGCCTCCCAAAGGCGCGGGATTACGGGCTGAGTCGCCGAACCCGGTTACAACAGCAATTTTAACACTGTGAAATATTTTTTTTAATTATTAATTTTTCTGTTTATAAATGAGTGTAGTTAAATTCTAGGCAAACAATTACAAGATAAAAGTTCAGGGAAGAAGTTCAGTAAAACATGCTAAGCTCTTTGCCATAAACAAGAATAGGACAGAAATACTGAATAACTACAAATGGGGGTCAGGGGATCTATGATTAAACGCGTGTGTTAAAACTGTATTAATGGTTGCCACTAAAAGAAAAGATTAAAAAGCAAAACTTCAAAAACAACAGGAGAAAAAAAGGGACTAGAAAAACTGCATCAGTCAAAAACAAAAACAAGCAAACAAAAGCAAAATGAAGAAAAGGAATACAAATAAGTCAATAAAAGGCATGGTTAAAAGAAGATATAAAATAATATCAACGAAACAAGCCTAAATATATCAGAAATCTTAGTAAATGTCAATGCTATAATCTGACTTATAAAATGGCAGACACTATCAAATACAAAAGACACACCTAAATAAAATAAAACAGAAATGTTAAAAATAAAAGGAAGGGAAAATATATACAAAGCAAATACTATCCAAAACAAAGTTGTATAGCAACAGTAATATATAAAAGTAGAATATAAGGGGATAAGCATTTATAAGGAAAAAGAGAAGCATTACTTAATGACAAAAGGGACAATTTGTTAAGAAGATACAACAATTATGAAACTTAATTATGTGAAAATAAGGACTAAAAATAACTAAAGCCAAAAGTAAAATCAAAATCACAAGAGTATAGGGAGAAGTGATTTAGAATGGTGTAAGCCTTTAACATATTTCCTTGAGACACTAATAAGTCAAACAAAAATAGTAGTAAAGATACAGAAGATATAAACATCAAAATTAACAGTCTAGATATAATGTACACCTATAAAACATTTAATGCAACAATTAGAGAATGCATATCTAAAAATGAAGCACAGACGAAGCATTCAAAAGTACTGAAAATTTACTAAGCTAGAAAGATTTAACCCATCTCAAATAATTTATTTCACTCAGACTATACTTTCGAACCACAATAAAACTTGTAAGAAATTAACAATAAAAAGATAGTAAAACAAGCCAAAAAATCCCCATTCTGGTTAGATCAAAAGACAAAGATGTAAATATACATGTAGTGAAACAGAATTAATTAATTTAATTAAACAGATATGCACATCAAACTCTAAGCCCTGATAGATACATCTTTTTCAACTGCCCACAAAAACTAAAAATAAAATAAATTTTGAAAACATACTTTATATAAGTCATATTCTTAGACCAGAATTTGATAAAAGTAAACATTAATGTATACTCTATTTAAAAACCTGAATTCAGGTCATTCATTGCCTTGCTAGACTCTGGTGTGGCCATATGCTCTTTGAGCTATGGCTGTCTCCATACTTCCTGGCTTTGGCTCCTTCCTCCACCTTGGGGAGGTGAATCTTCTCTCTCCCTTCTCTTTCTCTCTCTAATTTACTTTTAAATAAACTATAATTTTAATTTTAAAAACCCGAATTCAAAGAATTAAGAATTTTGAAGAAAAATATTGTTTAAAATAATTCTAACATCAAAAGAAAATCAAAAATGCAATTAAAAGTATTCTGAGGGGGGGTAGCTATAATGAGAAACTACATACCAGAATGTAGTAACCGTTGGGGTAAAACTATCAACAAGACCAACAAAAGATGAGATCAGATGATCAAAAAACATCTCTTAAAAAAAAAGAGACCCGAAAGGTTTTCAGTTAAGTCCTTTTAATATTTGCGAAAGAATTTAGTCTCCTGTTACTTAAAAGCTGCAGAGAATATAAACTATAGAAAGCTTCCCAAGTTAATCTCTGGACAAATACAATTCTCAAGTAAGCTGAGCAAGATGTAAAACCCTTAATTAAAAATTCTAAGAAGCAAATTAAATTTAAAGGTATATTTGAAAATTACCACATATGTTTAAGCACAAAACATCCTCGTAAAGACATAAGAATAACTTATTTTGAAATCCCTTTGAATAGGATTCATTATAGCAATAGTTTAAAGAGTATCTATAGATATCAGATTCAGTGGTGCTGGGAATGGGAAGCCAGACTGCAGAGGGTAAGGGATAGGTGGGAGATAAGAAAGTGGAGACAATGAGGAGAAGAGAGGAGAGATATCGTCTTTTTGCAGCATAGTTTAACAATGGAAGGGAAGAGAGGCTAGACAGCACCATAAGGTGAAAATGGGGACAAAGGTGGGGTTTAAATGCTGATTGGAAGCATCTGGTAGAAACAAAATGTTGGACATTGGAAAAAAAGGATTGGGGGAGATAACTGAAGGTCACTGAGAGAGCGAACAAATATCGAGCTCAGAGTAAGGAAGAGGGTTTAACCATGAGCTGGAGAAAAAAGTTCTCTTGAAGCAAAATGAGGGGTAAACAGGAAAGGATGGATGCCAAGAGGTAGATTTTCCCATTTGCTGGTAGGAAACTGAAGAGAGAGGTTCTAATCTAAATGATTCCCTTTTCTAAATGAAGTGACAGGCCCCAAAATTTGTAAACAAAATTACACACACACACACACATACACACACACACACACACAGTGCCAAAAATTGTATACACATTTTAAGAAAAGAAAAAAACTATTAAAATTTTAATACTTAATATATACTGGTAATAGATGAATACAAGTCATGTTTGACTTTTGCAATTACAAGAGGTACTCAAAGTGGTTACCATCAGCATCCAGACACTTCTGATTATGACAAACTAAAAGTAATACATAGAAAACATCTCTTAAAATATGTTAAAATACATTTTTGTCATCGTCAGTATGTACATGTATATGATAAATATTTGTGTGTATATACATATATACACACACACATGCATATATGCACATATAATATATATAACACATATAATATATATGTGCGTATTTATAAGTATATGAGAGACTGGAAGTCTTAATACCAAAAATGTTAAAACAATGTGTCTTTAAATATGAACATTATGTGTAATTTTATATTTTTGTTTGGTAGTATCTTCCAGGAATTTTTATAAAATGAATACATATTATCTTTGTAATACAAAAAGTTAGAACAAACAGATTAGAATGCTAAAGAAATATTAATTTTCTAAATTATTTGGAAGCAAACTTGTAATTGGTAAAGTTTAAAAAAAGAAGTCAAAAAGAAAGAAAGAAGTCAATCCCTTAGGAAAAAGTCTTTTTCTAAATAACTAAAGAATGATATAAGCAATCAATAATATAATCACATAGATATTAAGAGATAAACAGCAAAAACAAAATTATATGGAACTTGCAAGGTATGGGTAATGGTGGGCCAAAGGTTAACTGGTGATGTTCATTGAGATGAAGAAACTAATAAACCTTCTACATAGGTTTGTCATAAGAATTAAATAAATGAATATATAGAAAACATTTTAATTTGTCCTTGGTCCACACAGTGCTCTCTGTAAATGTTATTTGATTCAATAATTTAGAAACAAAAACCCTGGCTGTTCAATTGTTCTCCTGGTCTCTGGATTATATTCAAATTTATCATGAATATTTACCCCTAAGGAAATAATCTCACATATAGAAAGGCATAAAAGTGACCTTCACGGAGCAAAACAGATCAAACTGTACTTAATTCTACTAGCTGTAGCAAAATGGGAGAGGAGTTAGGTGCATAGATAGTTATGTCTTCTAACTGTGGTCCCCGGGAGCTGGCTTACACACACTTGCAAGAGTCAACTGGTAATTTTTTCAGGAATGTTTTGTGAGATGATTTCCAAATACAACCATTATTAAAAGCTAAATTGTATGCATTCATATTTAAATACATTATATTAAAACAGTAATAATACTCAAAATATATCACTTAATTTTTTAATATATATTTTATCTTAAAGATGTAGGGTACAATTCAGGATTAGGTATACAAGTGGGCGTCGTACAGGTAAAGTTTGGACCTCTAAAATGTATCACTTTCTAATTATTAAACATTTCACTATTATCTATACTCTTGAGATTATTTAATGTAGCTGCATGGTAGAAATAGTATATAAAAAATGCTACTAAACATGTTATTTCCCAACTCAGTGCTCAGAGTTTGCTGGTAGCTTGAAACTGATCATGATTTGGAATGTTTACAGAAATCAAGTGCAACAAATCAGAGCCTTTTATTCTCAGAGAGGTAGATATAAAACATATACCAGCACACTGTTTTCTAAGCAGGATATTATTTACATAGTCACTGCAAATGATATTTTTAAGAGTATTAATAATAAAGGATATGTTTGTGCTTTATTGCTAAGAAAAACAGCAGGCAGTGGAATTGTATAAACAATAGTATTAGCGCTTTGTTTAAAAACAACATAGAAAAAAGTGGAAGAAAATATACCAACATGTTAACAGTCCTGGAAGTATGGGTAGTTTTTTATGTTTTAAACTTTGTGTATTTGATGTTTTCAAAAACATTAAATACTGTGTATTATTTTTATAAAAAATAAGCTTCATTCATTAGTTTTTTTCATTCAATATACAGATGCAGAAGTGGCAGAGATAACAGACTTAACGTTATATTTCCAATGGCGCGTCACTAACTTTGTTTAGATCAGTTAAGATAAAATAAGTCAGAGTGTCTTGAAAAACTTAGACAAACAGAAATAAGTGAGGTGTTACTAAGAACTTTATTAAGTTAACACTTTCCCATAAGGTTCAGAGACATGACAGACTTATATGAGATTTTACTCTGTTTTTATAATATTAGTATCTAAAATTGATTAAGAACCTATGTGCTATGCCTTATACTTTTCTCTCATCTCTTTTATTTATCACAACAAACATAAAGGTAGATACTATTAATGTTCCCGTTTGCAGGTTAGCAATGGAGGCTAAGAATGGTTTGATAATTTGTTCAAACCTCACAAAAGTAGGAAGTAACAGAGCTGAACTTCGGGGTTACAGCCAATTAAGGTTCCAGTCCCTTAACTCTAAGATATACTGTCTTTAAGATAGTATTGGTCATGCACAGAGAGGGGAAAAAAGGGAAGATTTACATCAATATTAATTTCTATAGGCAGAATGTAGTTGATTAAGTCCACTTTATTCATATTTACAATTATCCAAATCTGCTTTCAAATTTTTACTAACACAATCCCACAGTCGTATTTAATGATATGTTGACTCAGCAGACTATCTCTTGTTTACTTTCATTCTACTATCCAGCTTTCATCTTAGCCAGAGCCTGTTTAAACTAGGGCACTATTTATTCTCTCAGTCCAAGGACTGCATGAATAACAAATACACGAAAATGAACACAACAATTTTCTGGACCCAAAGAGTAACTTAACTTCAATATTATCTGCTTGGTGAGAAGGATGTGATATTACTCTTCCTTTGTATTTTATGGACTCTAGCACATGGCCACTAACTTACCAACTACTCACTGATTATTTTTTGTTATGATGTCTTTGTAACTTGTAATAATACTTAATATCCATTTATTAATGCTGTATGATTAATTATTTGCCACAGAAAACACCCTTGGTCCTTGCTTTCTGGGATGTCACTGGCAGAGGCAGATAAAAGTTCTACTCTACCTGTTAAATTTCTGAAACTGCTCTTCCTGGGAGCATTCCTTTGGGTTAAAACATGGTCTCATAAGGACTCATCTAAAACATGTGTAGCACCTACTCCAATCACTGACTACTCTTAGCATAATACATAACCATCATTATCAAGCATTGGTAGGCAAATTTTCATTTTCTAGGAAACTGAGACTTACAGAGAGTTATGTGCTTTTCCTAAAGATACACAGAAAAACATCAGGAACTAGGAAGAAGGAACATAATCTCAACATTCTCTTCTATCCCCTAAATGTTGATTCACTTTCTTCAGATTCAACCTACACCCCAAGGTATGTTGCCATATAACTCTAACACTTTACTTTCCACTTCTGTAGCTGCAGTGAGCCTGGAAAAGCGCCAATCCTGAATTAATCCAACCATCTGTCCTAGCTACCTAATATTCATATAGCACTTCTGGATAAAGTAAAACAACTGTTCAGCTCAGGGCGCTATAAAGACTGGTGTAGTCCAAAGCCCTAGCTGGGTTCTTTGTATGGCTCATGCAATCCTCTCATTTTCTTGAATGGGACCACTCCCCTCTGGTCCACTTCATCTCTCACTTGTCAATCTCCCCAGTGACCTCAAGTCCTATTTCACTGAGAAGCTGCCTAATTCACCTTTGGAAATAAGGTAGTTTATAAAAATCTTGACATTTCTGCTCTTTCTGATATTCAAGTTCAAAAATATTTAGAGCAACTGTGTTTATCCAAACATGTAATGAGTAGTTCTTTCAATGCACATCAATATAAAACATTCATCCAGGACTGGGTGTCCTGGATTTCAATGACAGCTGTGCTGGTACTGACTTAGTCATATGTCAAATCTGTGATTCTTATCCCTGTATGCATACAATTTAAAAGAAGAGGTTATTCAAACATATCTAAAGATAAGTCACTTAGATTCAAACACTTCAAGGTATGGTAGTAAAAGGTATAATTTTAAAGGTAGAGTTTTGGCAAGAGTTCTTTGTGCCCATTAAGCAAATCTAGACTTTTTATATGAACTCCTGTATTCCTGAAGAATTTAACACTACACCATGTGCTTACTATTGCCTGATAAAACATTACATGTTATTGACATATATGGTTAAGGCAAGTATTCAATGAAATGTTAGCTACTTTCATACATGACTATAAAATTCTCCTACTTGGGGTTATGAAATTAAATTCGCCATTGAAAAGTATCACTAGTTGAAATACTTCCAAAATACAATGACTTTCCCCTTTATATTTGAACATTAGGATAGGAGTCTCAATTAAACTAAACTGAAACAGTAAGTTACTAGTTCTACAAAATTGCTATTAACTTTGTCAAGGAACCTGTGTGCAGAGAGTTAGAAAAGAATTCCCTGAATATTTTTGCACTATTTAAAATGTCAGCTTATTTTGTAATACATTATTACGTAGTTTCCTTGATTCATTCATGATGAGGAACTTCAGAAAAATATGGCATCTAAAAATCTCTTTGTTATTACCTTCTGGCAAGAATAAAGAAAACAACTGTAAAATAGATAAGGTGGAATATTTTCATTATTTTCAACAGTATTAAATAAAATATTATAATGGTTATTTCTACCAATCTTTATCTCATAACTCAAAACTTAAACTTTTAAAGACTGTTTTCATGATGTTATTTATTCTTAGAACTGATGTGTATAGCAAATTGATATTTGCTCTCCTAGTCATGGTATTTTTGGCTAAGGTTGATGTTAAACTAATACTAATTTAGATTTCACAATTAGTACAGTAGACTAAGAAAACTATATTGTTTCAGTTTTTTAGTTTTAAAATCTAAGTATATAGTAAATGAATTATAAGATTCAAAATTGGATTTATAATCTGATTAGTTTATTTAAAAGGCAGGATGCTTGACTTTGTTACCTTGATACTACCACATTTTGAAATTTTCAAAATAGAGATAGTATGTGTTAAATTAAGAGCTTTATCTGTAAAGTTTTACAACTAGAAATAATTTCTTTCTAGAATATAGAAACATTAGGACTTATTCAGATAGAAAGGTTTTGGGGGGTTTGTGTGTGTGTGTGTGTGTTCACCAAATTCTGATTTGGACCATAAAATTCAATTGTTCTGCTCCCTTAGGACTAGCTTTTATCAAGTTTTAGGATTTAATCTTGTCATTTATGTAATTGTATGGTTTAGAATAACACAAATAAGACTTTAAACATACGGATATGTTCAAACATCCAGGTGTTGTCTTACTGGACATCCGTAGTATGATCAGGAAGCATTAAAAGAATCTGAAGCCAATGTTAAGTCTATCTGGCTATTATTAGCTGTTTGAAAATATCTAGATTCTCTTTTATCTGAAGATACCTTAAAGTATTAACTGGAAATTAGATGTTTAAATACACTTGAAGATACCATTCTGTTCAAGTAAAGTGGAAAAAGTGAAACAACAAAACAAAACAAAAAATCTGTGAAATCAGATTATTCAAGAAGAAATTTATATCTTATTTGCATGTGAATCCTAACCTTGTGACTCCAGAATTTTCAGTAAACCACAAAATCTAAAGATATTTTTCCCACCACATACAGATACTATCCTTCACTTATCTACTTGATAGAAACTGTTTCAGCGCTTTGGTAAAGTAATATAAAAAGAAAATAATTTGTTTGTGTCCCAAGCAGAACTCTTTTTACTCCATTTTAAAGCATTTAATTTGAAACTGTTTAATACCATTCAATCTGCTTTCTCATGTCTTTTATTAAAAAAAGATATAAATGAAGTCCTCAGTCACTTTGTGAATTACATATTTTCTAGTTTTCCTGATTTGAAATACACTAGTCTTAGTTTCATAATACACTGGCCAGAAACCATATCACTGTGGACATTCTTGCTACTGCAACAGGTGTTTGTCAGTTTCTTAAGTTGCTTTCCTTTCCTCTGAGGTGGTGTTATTTCCGGTACATTCCAAAGGCTCTGAAAAAAACTTTTGCAGTCTCTTGCCATGACTCCAGCCTCAAATTTATATAGAACTCATTGTCTTTTGGGTTTTATTATATAGGCAAATTGTGTGCATCTTTCTGTATTTCTGACTTTTAGCAATTTAGATATTTATTAAGAGTTTTACAAAACCAAAACTAAAAATTGAAATGATTTTTGTTCAGAAACAAAAGCTCTGGGTGTCTGAGAGACCGTTGATTATATTCTTGGCAAACCTGATATGAAAATGTTTTCTTCATCCATTTGGACTACCTTGGAAAAATGGCATACCCATAAAATATACTTATAAATACATAAACAAAACAGAACTTGATAACTTACAGTCTACCTGCTAATATTTCCCCCTAGAAGTAAGGGCTCTGAGTACACTGTATGGCTAAACTTTTCATTGCAGAACTTAGGAGCAGAATATCAGTAGAGAGATCATCACCCCGTTACTTATGTATATAGTTTCCTCCGCCTCCATACATTCCATTCTACTTTCCCAAGCCCACCACACTGATTCAGTTGTAATCATAGTACACATACGCTTTAGAACTGTGACAAGGCAACATGGAGAGAAGATTGCTGAAACCAACCTTTTGGAAGTTTCTCAGTCACGCTGAAAGCAACCAGAGTAAGAATATGTACCAGTGGAATGTTGACAAGCTCTCTCATGATTAATCCAGGCTACGCAGGAGAAAGTTCCTTCTGGACAACGCAAGGAAAATGCCTCCACCGTTTACATTTTAAAGCATAGTTTGTTACAAAAGGGTCGTCTGCTAATGACTGCGTGTGTCAGCAGCTCCACAGGCTCTAAGTATAATCAGGAATTCTCAGACTTGGCTGTAATGATGGACACAGCCAGCTGGTGAGTATCCACTTAGTCCAGTAATGTAAGTGTAGGGCTGAGGGAACAAGGGAAGGAAAATCCCTTTAGAATCCCTTTTAAGACTGGCAGAAGGACAATACCCAGTGCCTTTCGCAACCATCACCATATTCCCTGAGATGTATATTTCCTGGTCTTCTGATCAGTCTCCCACCTCTCCTGCACTCAAAACAGAAACCTGGGTCTATTTAAACTCCACTTCTTCCCATCTCTCACCCCACTCCCAACATTCAACCCATTCCGCTACAGATGTGTTTTGTTTTGTTTTTATTTTAAAGATGTGGGGTACAATTCAGGGTTAGGTATACAAATGTTCATTATGCAGGTACCCTTGTTGATAAGGCATGCCCCTCCCTCCCCTGGCAGTTGCCCTCAACTGCCAATCTCACCCCCCACCCCCAGCAGTTTCCCACTGCTACTTATGAGTGAGAACATATGGTAACCTGTTCTTCGTTTCTGTGATAGATCACTAAGTATGACCGACTTTAAATCCATCCAAGTTACTGCAAAGTCCATATGTTTGTCCTTCTTTATAGCTGCATAATATTCTATTGTGTATATGTACCATATATTTTTTTATCCAGTCCAGCTTCGATGCAGCATGGTTGGTTCCATGTTTTTGCTATTGTGAACAGAGCAACAAACATGCATGTGCAGATATCTTTTTGGTAGAATGACTTTGATCCACTTAGAGTTAATTTTTGTGTATGGTGATAGGTAGAGGTCCTGTTTCAATCTTCTGCATGTGATCAGTTTTCCCAACACCATTTACTGAATAGGTTCTCCTCTCCCCAGTGGTCGTTGTGGGAGGCTTTGCCAAAGATGAGTTGGTTGAGAAATTGAGGTCTGGCTTCCGGAATTTCCATCCTGTTTCATTGGTCCATATGCCTGTTCTTGTACCAATACCAGACTGTTTTGATTATTGTTTGCTACAGATTTTAACCAACTAATTAGTCTTTGAATTCTTCAAGCTAGAATCTTGCTCTCCCAAATTCCCTCTCAGACATTCATTATCTCTGAATGACAGTCATAGCTTCCTGTATCTTCCTGTTTTGCATCTTGCCATTCTCTAATCTCTTTTCAGATAGGCCCCACTCAAAAGTTTTCAGTGACTCTATGTCACATAAAAATATATTAAAACCTTCCTAACAAGACATATGAGGCCTTACTGAATTCTGCCTGCCTTATTTGCCTCATCTTTTGCAATCCACGCTTACGGATCCACGCAGCATACGGATAATTCCCTGTATATAACTTTCTTGCCTCCATGAATTGCTCATACTGCTCTCTCCTCTTGGAATGCTATTCATCTTCTCCACCCACACCTATTTCAGCTTCATCACCACCTCCTCCTGAGAGCCTTCTTAGAACAGAAGTCCCATATCTTCCTAAAGTTGCATTAGGTTTGTCTTCTCTGGGCTTCCATAATATACTGTGTACATCTCTACCATTGCACTTACCACATTGTTTTGAGATTCTTCCTCCCTTGTGTTGGCATCTATTTCATTCTTTGCCCTCTTAAGTCAATTTATAGAAATTTAGTTACAAGGATATTAATTTTATTGTTAACTTTGATAGAAAAAATTGGAAATGGAAATATTTAACAGGGAAATAGACTTAGTGCATTATATTGCATCCAGATAATGGAACATTAACTACTTAAAGTATGACGCAGGAAAACGTAATAGTATGAAAATATGTTCGGTTTTTAAAAAGTAATTATTTCTAGGTAAGAATGTAGGATGTGTTTTAAAGGTGTGTCTTTTATTTTAAAAGTTTTTTTTTAAGTCATACATTCACCATGACAAAAAGAACAGTAGAGGAGACAATGGCAACAGTGTTGAAAGTTTAGGTTGACAGAAACATGGCTGAATAGTAATGGACTTAGCAAAACTGATAATGCTGAAATGTGAGCTGCCATCGGAGAACGAAGAAAACAACTCAAGTTTTATCACAGAACTTTCAAAGGGCTCAAGGAATTGGTAGTAACAGATACCTCTGGAAGTTGGGGTAAAGATAAAGGTGAAAAACAGGAGGAGTATTTAATGATCTGTTTAGAAGCCTCATAGGCAAAAATTTTCAACTCTTAGCTGATTCTTTTCTGTACTTACCCCCATTTTTCTAAACAGCATGCTTATTTTACTACTTTTTTATTTTTCAGTTTTAGTCTTTAGCTATTGACTTCCTACTGTGAAAAACAGGAATTTATCTTTTTCATACATCTCTTCCCTGTTATCCTCCTAATGAAGTAATTTAGCTTAGTACATATTCCATTATTTTAAAAAAATCATGCCAGGTGCAGCAGCATGTTTCTGTAGTCCCAGCTACTCAGAAGGCTAAAATGAGAGGATCCCTTGAGCCCAGGAATTTAAGACTAGCCTGGGCAACCTAGTGAGACCAAAGCCCTAAAAAAGAAGAGGACGAAGAAGTGGAGGATGAGGAGGAGGAGGAGGAGGAAGAGGAGGAGGAAGAAGCAGCAGCAGCAGCAGCAGCAAAAAAAAAAAGTGGTTCCTATAAGGAGCAGGAAATAAGGGAAGAAAAGAGGTATGACTATTGTTTTTTATAATAAGTGATCTAAAATGATTTGATTTTTAAAATATGCACATATATAATTTTGAAATATAAAAGGTAATTTAAAAGTAAGTTACAAATGTGTTCATGTATTATCATCACATTTCAGGAAAAAATATGTATGTACATGATGCTGCTATGCTCTGAATATGTCTCCTCAAATCCATGTATTGTGAACTTTATCCCAAAATAACTATGTTGAAAGATGGAGCCTTTAGGTCATGAGATGGATTAATACCACTATAATAAGGGATTGCAGAAGTGGTTTCACACTCTTCTGCTACGTGAGGATGTAGCACTCCTACCCTCTGGAAGCATTTAAGGCACTACCTTAAGACAAGTGAATGAACCCTCACCAGACAACAAACCTGTCAGCGCCTTCATCTTGGTCTTCCCAGCCTCTAAAACTATGAGACACAAATTTCTGTTTTTTATAAATTCTCCATCTGGGGTGTTTTGTTATAGCAGCACAAATGAACTAAGACAGTTGCTGAAGATTAAAAATTCTGAAATGGGCTGGGTATGGTGGCTCAAGCCTGTAATCCCAGCACTTTGGGAGGTCAAGGTGAGATGATTGCCTGAGCCCACGGGTTCAAGAACAGCCTGGGAAACTTGGCGAGATCTCATCTCTACAATAAATAAAAAAATTAGATGGGCGTGGTAGCTCACGCCTGTAGTTCTTGCTACTTGGAAAACTGAGGTGGAAGGATCGCTTGAGCCTAGCAGGTGGACGCTGGGGTGGCCATGAGTGTGCCACTGCACTCCAGCCTGAGCAATAGAGTAAGACTCCAACTCAAAAAAAAAAAGATTCTAAAATGATTCATGCCAAAATGCTAATTGTTGCTGTATCTAGTGGATGAATTCACAAATATAAATTAACACATTTATATTTTCTAAGTAGTTTTCTAAGTAGTTCGTACTGAAGATATATTTTTCTTGTATTAAGAGAAAAATTAATTTTCTAAATCCTCAGAACCCAAGAGTAATCTCATCACATTCCACTAACAAGGTCCTGTAGAATGCTTTTCTTGGATTCTTATACTAAACAGGAAAAAAAAATAGTTAGAAAGAATATGGCCCTGCTCCAAGCTGCTCTTAGTTTTCCTGGTAGGCAGTTATCTCACACTCAAGAGAGAACGCATGAGACTATAGCCACCTCCTGCTCCCAAATGTATAAAACTTGGGTACATTGGATCTTTCAGTAGGACACAATCTTGGGATGAGGGTGGTAAACCCACATTAATTAATGCATGAGTACTATAGTGATTATGGCAAAGTTACAGCTCTCCCCCTCCACCTTTAAAAATAATTAAAAATGTAATTCATACACATGACATAAAAAGAAAAAAAGTAAAAAATGTATCTCACACTTGCCCTAAGTATTCAGTTCCCCTTCCCTTGTAGCAGTGCTTACTCATTTTGTTGTTGTTTAACTTTCTGGAGGTAGGTTTATTCTTATACAAACATATATATGAATAAATGATTCATTTTTATTCACATGGCCACACCACTACCCAATCTAAATTGCCTATGCAAAGGTAACCACAGTTTTAAGTTCATTACACATTCTTCCAGAACTTTTCATATGCATATACATGCACGTATAGAAATACATAGTGCTGTTTAGTAGCAAGGCTTTTATCAGTGATATCTTCCTTCATGCAAGTGTCCATTCCTCAGAAAAGCAAATGCCAAGACAAAATTAGACATGCCAAAAATTTTTAGGGGAGATGCCTGAGAAGAATAAAAGGGAAAAAGGGCATATGTAGGAGGTAAAAAAATTTAGATTGAAAAACAGGTCCAATGCCTGTGAAAGGAGAGAAGGAAGGAATCAAGACTGGACAAGAAGAGACTCATATTTCAGTGCAGCTCTGAGAATGTCACTCCGTGCCCATGGGTAGTCACCAAGCAAAGATTACCTGTTAGGGAACTCTGCACTGGGCAGAAAAAACAGGGCTCTAAAATGTGCTGAGCTCAGTCATCTTGAGCCCCAGGAAGAGTATAGTTTTGGTGTGAACACTGTCAGTTGGGAGCTGCTAACCAATTACACTCCTTGCAACAAGTTCTCATGAAGTCACACTTATAGGTGCACCTACATGTCTACCACAGCATACTTCTCGATAAGTTGACTTTTTCCACGAACAATCTGTCTTATATATGTATTATATATGTCATATATATGTATATCACTCTTATTACTTCTGCATTATATGTCTTATATATGTATATCACTATCATATTATTTCTGTTGGTTACATGGCCTCTAAATCATGGATGTACAATGATGTATTTAACTATTCCCCCCCATTAATGGGTATTTAGAATGCCTTCAATTAGATAAAGAAGCATTCCGTTTTCCACTGTTACAAACAGTGTTGCTTGTGGAGAAAAGGGAACCCTATTGGTAGGAATGTAAATTAGGATAGCCATTATGAAAAACAGTATGATGTCCTCAAAAAACTAAAAATAGAATTACCATATGACCATATGATCCAGAAATCCCGCTTCTGGCTGCATAATCAAAGAAATTGAAATTATGTCAAAAAGATATCTGCAATCTCATGTTCATTGCAGCATTATTCACAATAACCAAAGTATGATATCAACTTAAGTATTCATTACCAGATAAATAGACAAAGAAAACTTGGTACTGTATATATATTTATTATATGTATATACACACACATATACATATACACATATGCACACACACACAATGGAGTGGTACTGTATATTGTATGTATATACACAATGGAGTACTATATAGCCTTAAACTAACAAAGTTCTGCCATTTCAGACAATATGGATAAACTTGGAGTACATTATGATAAGTGAAATAAACCAAGCACAGAAAGAAAATACTGCATGATCTCATTTATATGAGAAATCTAAAAATGTCAATCTAATAGAAACAGAAAATAAAAAGATGATCGCCAGAGATGGGGGGTGCAGGAGGAATGGGGGAGGGAAATGTTGATCAAAGGGACAAAGTTTTAGTTAGACTGGAGGAATAAGTTTCAGGGATTTATTGCACTACATGGAGACCATAGTTAATAATAATGTATTGTATATTTTTAAAAATTGCTAAAATAGTAGATTTTTAGCATTCTCACCACATGTAAATGATGAATTGGTGAGGTGATGGCTATGTTAATTAGCTTGACTGAATTTTTCTACAATGTATACAGAGATCAAAACATTACATTGTATCCCATAAATATACACAATTATTTTCTATAAATTATAAATAAATAAATAGAATAAATAGGAGATGGGGAAATGGAACATTCGAATATTTTGAGTAGAGTGGCCAGGAAGGGGAGAGAAATGCAAGGCAGCACTGGAGAAGTTTGTTGGAGACATAATTTGTTAGAAAATTACTTGGGAGTGTACTGTATGGCAGCCTGAGAAAGGAAAGAAGTTAAAGACTCAGGAGAAGAGAGAATAGGTTGTTCAAGATCTCAAGACCTGGGATCTTGAGCACAGTATATTGTAATAGAAGACGATGAGGAAAAGATGAGTAGGGAAATTTGTAGGTAGAATGGCAAAAAAAAATTATGTAGTCCTCTTTTTATGGCTTCTATTGGCTCTATAAAGTAGAAGTCAAGGTCTAATGAGATTTAAAACAGTCATTCTAGAGAGTAAGAAAGTACAGAGTTTAGGTTGATACTCATATATCGTGGTACAGATAAACTGATACTCATATATATCCTGCTGTGACATTTTATTTCTTCAGCACTTCTCAGCTTCCAAATGACAGAAGTTGAATAGTTTATTTGGGGTAGTTGGGGGATGAAAGGGCTTTTGTTAAGGTTATGTTAGTCCAAGAGAGTAGCATTCCAGAAAGGAATATGAAATGTGATTCTAGGGAACAAAGTGGATGTATTGAAAACAGAATAAACAGTTATGATAGCTGACACTGACAGCACAAAGAAAGTAGGAAAATGGACAGTGGGATCAATAACTGTAAAGGGAATGATTCAGAAATGTGGATGGATTTAAGCTAGTTTGGGAGTTAACATTGAAAACATGCTCCATTTTGCTTAAATGTAGTTGAGCTCATTTCACATAGTGGAGACCAGCTCTGAGGTTGTTGTTACTGTGCATGAAAGACAAAGAGGTTGTAACAGTGTGGATCAAGTAGAAAGGATGAATTTGAGAAAAATATGGAAAGAAGAATTACAGGCATTTGGCCATAAAGATAAGATGAATACCAGATTTCCAACTTACAGTAGAACATGGAACATTTAATTATGTTAGCAAGAACTTTCAAAAGAAAAAAATCTGCCTAATGAAATGGATCAATGTATCTTATATGTCTTGGGTTGCCACCAGGGTTCCAGAAAGAAAATAGATTGTCCACTAAAGCAGAATTAGGAGAGATATACAAAGGCGTGAGGTGTTAGAAACCACAAGAATTAGTGTGGAACCCATAAACAGCTAACAGTTGTTCTTTATCATGTCTAGTCTTGCAGGCGAAATGGACAGAAAAAGTTACTGAAATCTAGAGGCAGAGACGACTGTAGGAAGATTCCTAATATGGACTAAGACCTTTGGCTGAGGGATTCATTCCACGGGGACACCTTTGATTTCTGGTAGATTCTCATCACTAGCCAAACCCAATAGGAAAACAGAGGACAAGAAAGGCCATTGAGTTCACAGAGGTCAGTTTCCATAGAAACAGAGTACAGGAGGGAAGCAGGATGAAGAGTGGATCCTGAGAACAAATGGAGGGTCACCCCAGGTGGCCTCTTTAAGAAGCACAGCTCTCCTTGGAGCACAAATGAGATACCAGATAAGAAAGGCATGCCAGCATTCTATTCACTGCAACGATTACTTTTTGAATCATTCAACCAGCATGTCACAACTTCACCCATTTTTCTACTTGTTTCCAAAGACAGACCACACCTCTTCTCTATCATACTACACCTTGCCTCGTAAAAATACACCTTTGATAAATTAATGTGTTGCAGTGGTTTTTCTAGTCTATGAGCCTACTTCTCTAAATTTTCTAGACTACAGAACAAAACTATTTTCTGAGACTTTCAAACCTGTTGGTCATATTCTTGAATTCAGCCATTCTTCCTCGTTCATGTAACCCCACCTGTAGCATCAAGATATCAGACTGAGCCGGGCTCGGTGACTCAGCCTATAATCCCGCGCCTTTGGGAGGCTGAGGTGAGTGGATTGCCTGAGTCCGCGGGTTCGAGACCCGCCTGGGCAGCGAGACCTCTTCTCTACAATAAATCAAAAAAAAATCAGCCGGGCATGGTAGCGCATGTCTGGAATTCCGGCTACTCCGAAGGCTGAGGCGGAAGGATCGCTGGAGCCCAGCAGGCAAGGCTGCAGTGGCCAGAAGCGTCCACTGCACTCCAGTCTGGGCAACTGAGTGAGACTTCAACTCAAAAAAAAAGATATTAGACTGAAAACCCTGTTGAAATTTCTGGGATGGCTATGGTTTGAAAACCTTGAGGTTCTCACGTCTGGCTTAATAGTACTAAGAGAAGAAGGCCTTTACCCTACCTACTGAGGATGTTGATTTTATTAACCACTTTCTAGAGAAAGCTGTGATACTATTGTTATTATTGCAGCCTTCATCTACCTTGACTTAATCTAGTGACACAGGCTGTTCAATCTATCAATATTGCTGCTAGAGAGATTCTCAAGTAATTTAAAAATGATGACAACTACAGATGACATTTTATGATCAAGTATTATTCATAAAAATATCTCTGCAAGGAAGGCATTATATTTAAATATTTTAAAAATTCATTATTTGATTTTTTTTACATTTGCATGAGTTTTGGTAGAAGTCAGGTTTCTGTACACTACAAAAGACAAGAAAATAAAATATTCACTCTTCTGAACCCTAATAGCTAGGTATAAATAAATGGCCTAAACCCAGACAAACATGCCTTTTCTGGAACTTTGGATCTGGAAAAAAATGACACAAAGAAAGAGATAGTTAGGATTCATTGCAGTTGTGTCCAATAACAGGAGTGTCAACAGCAGGGCATACTCATGGCAAGTGCCTTCAGCAGTATCCAGTGTCTACTGGTGGCAGTAATAGTGGCTGTGCCCAGTGTCCAGCAGTAGAGCTGTGTCACCCTGACCAGGCAGTTCCTACGTTGAGATCTTGGTCATAGTTCTAGACATCTGCCTGCCCCATCACCTAATGACATCACAGCTGTCCTAACATCATAACAGAACGCATTATACACATTACACAACACATTTCACATGTTTGTGGTAATTACATATGACACACCTACTATGCTATTAGTCATATAAAGTATAGCACCTACAATTATGTACAATTCCTGATACTTCATAATGATAACAAATGACCTTGTTACTGGTTTATGTATTTACTATACTATACTTTTAATTATTATTTCAGTGTGTACTTCTCTTATTTATAAACAATAGTTCACTGTAAGACAGCTTCAGGTAAATTCTTCAGGAGGTATTCCAAAAGAAGGCATTGTTATCATAGAAGATGATAGCTCCATGCATGTTCTTGTACCTGAAGAACTTCCAATGGGACAAGATGTGGAGGTGGAAGACAGTGATACTGATGATCCTGACCCTGGATAGGCCTAAGTTAATGTGCGTGTTTGTGTCTTCGTTTTAAACAAAAAAGTTTTAAAAGCAAAAGCAAAAGGTTTTTAAGTAGATAAAGCCTATAGAATAAGAATACAAAGCATTTTTTCTACACTTGTAAAATATGTTTGTGTTTTAAACTAAGTGTTATTACAAAATAGTCCAAAAGTTTAAAAAATTTAAAAATCTGTGTAGTAAAAAAGTTACAGTAAGCTAAGGTTAATTTATTATTGAAGAAAAAAATTTAAGTACATTTAGTGTAGCACAAGAGTACAGTGTTTATAAAGTCTACAGTGTATACAGTAATGTCCCAGGCCTTCACATTTACTCACCACTCACTCACTCACTCACCCAGAGCAACATCCTGTCCTGCAAGCTCTTCATTTGTAGTGAGTGCCCTAGCCAGATGTACCATTTTAAATCTTTATACTGTATTTTATTGTACTTTTTCCATGTTTAGATACACAAACACCATTGTGTTACAATTGCATATAATATTCTGTATGGTAATATACTATACAGATTTATCATCTAGGAGCAATAGGCCACACCATATGGCCTAGGTGTGTAGTAGGCTATACTATCTAGGCTTATGCAAGTGCTTTCTGTGATGTTTGCACAATGACAAAATCACCAAATGAAGCATTATCAGAACAGGTCCTCACTGTTAAATAGTACATGACTGTATACTATAAAGCTACGGTTATCAAAACAGACATACAGACTCACAGAACAGAACCCAGAGCCCAGAAATAAATCTACACATTTATGTTCAGTTACAGAAGAATAAAATTAGACCCTCATTTCATACCACATACAAAAATCAACTTGAAATGAATTAAGTTCTTAAATGTAAGACTTGAAAATATAAACCTACTAGAAAAATACATAGGGTAAAGCTACATGACATTGGGCTGTTCAATGATTTCCTTGGATATGATCTGAAAGCACAGGCAAAAAAAGCAAAAATAGATAAATAAGATTACTTTAAACTGAAAAGTTTCTACACAGAAAGGAAACAACAGAGTGAAAAAACAGCCTACAGAATGGGAGAAAATATTTGCAAACCATACATCTTATAAGAGGCTAATATCTAAACTAAATAAGAAATCCAAGCAACTCAACAGCAAGAAAACAAATAACTCAATTCAAAAACAGGCAAAGAAGCTAGGCACAGTGGCATAGTTGGAGGCCGAGGCAGGAGGATCACCAAGGCCAGTCTGGCAGCATAATGACGTCCCTTCTCCAAAAAAAATAAATAAATAAAGTGGGCAAAGGATCAGAATAGACATTTCTCAAAAGAAGACATACAAATGGCCAACATGTATATGAAAAACACTTTCAAAATCACTAATTGTCAGGGAAATGCAAATCAAAACCATGATGGCATATTATCTCACCCCAGTTAGGATGGCTATTTTCAAAAAGACAAATGTGGAAAAAAGGAAACTCTGTTGGTGGAAATGTAAATTAGTATAGCCATTTTGGAAAGCAGCTGAGATGTTTTCCAGAAAAATAATAAAATTACTGCATGATCCAGTAATCTCACTACTGGACATATACCCAAAGTGAATGAAATCAGTGTGTTGAAAAAGTATCTTTACCCCCATTTTCATTGGCACTATTTACAATAGCCAAGGCATAAAATCAATTTAAGTATTAATCATCAGATACATAGATTTTTTAAAAATGTGATACTGCACATATACATAATGGAATATTATTCAGCCATTAAAAAAAGAAGAAAATCTTATCATTTGTGATGACATGAATAAACCTGGAGGACATCATGTTAAATGAAATAGTCAGGCAGAGAAAGACATATCCACATGGTCTTTCTTATATGTGGAATCTGAAAAAGGTTGTTTTCGGTTTTCATCCAGTATTTATAACTGCTAAAATTAACAGGTGTTTGGTGGATACATAGCCTATTCCCTGATCGCATGGTATCAGAATAAAATTCCTTACTTCTCCCAAGAAAATAAGTAAATAAATATAAATAAACAAATAAAATTGAACTCATAGAAGTTGAGTGTAGAATGGTGGTTAGCAGGGGCTGGGGAAGGAGGGTGAGTGTTGGGGAGATGTTGACCAAAGGATATAAAATTTCAGTTAGACAGGATAAATTAAAATTATTGGTTATTAACTTTCTGGGCCCCTATTTATCTTAGTGTTTTAGGACCTAAGATATTGAACAAGTGTGAAAGCTAAAGAGAGTTGTTGGATTTTGTCTTTTTCTTAAAAGAAGGAAGAATATAATTCCCTCTCCACTGGGACCTCAGTATTATATCAACCTTACACATAGCCTTAATTCATGCAATCTTTCTTTCATCTGGAGATTTAGGCACAAAAGCAGAGTTACTTGTAGTGGGATTTCACTTATACTTGAATTTCTCCAATCAGCTCCTAGTGCAGTGTGTAAAGAAGAAAAATGGCAAACCATAGTTTTATTAGAGCTATTGTTCCCTGACAGAGTGTAGTGTACACACTTAAGGTACTCCTGGTAAAATTCTAATAGTATTTTTTAAACTAGGAAATAAATGATAAAGATGGCATTTTAAATCAGTGGGAAGTTATGACTTATTAGGTAATTTGGAGAGCATTCTAAAAAAAAATTAATTACATCTGTAGCCTATATACTCCACCAAAATAAAATTTCAGATTCCAGAAGTACTAGGAAAAACATTAGAGAGAGAGGGAATGAATATAGAGAGAGACTGTTCCTGACTTATGATTTTTCACACTTTACAATGGTGCAATAGCAATATGGATTCAATAGAAACTGTACCCAAACAACCACTCTGTTTTTCACTTTCAGTACCGTATTCAATAAATTACATGAGATATTCAACACTGTAGTATAAAATAGGTTTTGTATTAGATGATTTTGCCCCATTGTAGACTAAGGTAAGTGTTCTGAGTACATTTAATGTAGGCTAGTCTAAACCATGATGTTCAGAAGATTAGATGTACCTGTATTAAATGCATTTTCTTTTTTGTGTGTGTGAGTGAAACTTCTCTTTTTTTTAAATTTTTTATTTTAAATATGTGGGATACAATTCAGGGTTAGGTATACAAATGTTCATTTTGCAGGTACCTTTGTTGATGAGGTGTTGCCCCCCCTTCCCTGGCTGTTTTCCACTGCTGCCAATCCCTTTCAAATAGCATTACAATAGTTGTTCAAGGTCCGCTTATAAGTGAGAACGTAATACTTGGTTCCTTGTTTCTGTGATAGATCACTCTGTATTATAGCCTCTAAGTCCATCCAAGTTGCTGCGAAGTTCATAATTTGCATTTTCAACTTATGATATTCCCAACTTCCAATGGTTTTACCGGATTGTAACCCTACCATCAGTCAAGGAGTAGCTATGTCTATTTCTATCAGTTTCTATCTATCTATCTATCTATCTATCTATCTATCTATCTATCTATCTATCTATCCTATCTAGTCTGTTGTGGGGAGAGCCTACCAAATGACACAAAACCTAGAAGTCATATAAGACTGAATAAAATTTGTCAAAATATCTAACAAAAGTCAAAAAAAAATTTTTTTTAACCTACTAAGATAGTAAATACCTCAATTTGTATCTTACTTGAGTTTTCCCCAACATATGAAAATATTGGCCAATTATTTTTACTTAAAATTCTTTTTCACTTGGCTTTTGTGATATTATTCTTTCCTGTTTTGCTTCGGGTATTTTCATTGTTGTTTTTACTCCTTTCTCCTGCATGCAAAATATAAATGTTGTTTTTTCCAAAGTTAAGTCATTGGCTCTCCTATTTTCACTGTACATACACTCTAAGAGTGGTTTTAACCATTTTACAGCATTAGATAATATCTGTATGAATATGAATTCTACACCAGAATCTCTGAATTAAAGCTCTGTATTAGAAAGCACCTGTATATATGGCCACCTACATGCATGTCCCACAAGAAACTATATCTCAACTTTGGAGACATAATGTGAAATTAATATTTTAAAGGTTTAACATTCAATAGAAATAGCAGTAAGATCAAAGAAGACCAAAAAAAAAAAAAAAAGGTTAAATTTTGCTTTCTCTTCCCATTACTATAAGGGACTCTCTAAGACAAAATGCCATTTATAGGCTACATCTCTATAATGACTTTATTCTGTTCTCATTGAACTAGCATACTTCTATAAACCAACACACCTCCAGATGCAGTTCCAAATTCCTATAAATGAAGATATAGAAGGAAAGTTGAGGAATATGCACTTCCTTCTATTGGTGAGTTCAATAAAATAGTACCTAGCACATGTAATATGTTTGATAAATAGGGATTGTATGTAAATTCAGAACTTTAAAAAATTGACATGGCTCTAAATTGACTAATAAACATGGATTTTCAATGTTAAAGGAATAAGATAGTATCAAACAGAGGTAATCCTATGCAGCTACCTGGAACTTCAATTCATTTTTTGTTCCTCTCCTTATCCGGATCTTTATTTGGAAGTGAGAAAAAGTTATTATGGGGAGTTCTGGGAGATAGTTTGAAAAGTTATTATTATTTTAGAGCTGATAATTTTTGTTTCAAAACTTAAGTCTTGACCTGATGTCTAGATTTTTACTGACCAAAGAGCCTGTCTTAAATTAATCCAAGATAGTAAACACCCCAAGTTCCAGAGGAAATTGGATCCATACACCCATTACTAAAATCATCAACTTCCCTGAAACCTGGGAATTCCTTAATTTCTGATTTCAGTGAATTTCATCATCTTCTACTGAGAGTCTCAAGCAATTAAACTGTCAGTCGTCTTGGCATCTTTTCCCTTAAGCTGATCATGAGTTCTATCTGATATTCTGAAGGCCTCTCTGTCACTTTCTCCCCAGTCTCTCTGCTTAAGGGCCTTATTAATTTATTATCTGTTTATTGCAGCAGCTCCCCAATCATGTATCTACATCAATGTCAGACAGCGCCTTCTAATATATAAATTTGACTGTATTGTTGCCCTCTTTGGAATGTCTCATGTCTTTCCATGTTTTTTTTTTTTAAATAACTCCATACTCCCTAGCCTGCCAAATTTCTGTTCACCTCTGCTCTGTCTTCTCTCATCTTCCCTTCCTCACACTCTGTTCTTGGCATAACTATACATAGTTCCTTGAAATCACCGTGCTCTTTCTGGCCTCTATGCCTTTTAATGTTTTCCTTTCTGATAGAATATCCCTTCCTTTTTAACCTCTGTCTTTCAAGATTCTACCTGGCTGTTCTCACTTCCCCAAGAAGTCTGTTTTGATGCCTCAGTCCAAATAAGATGTCCTTATCTTTGCTCTACTGGAGAGCTCCCACTCTGTGCTCATCCCTCCTAACTCACAACACACTCTAAAACAGAACCCTTACCTATTTCTGCATCTCTCTCTTCACAAGAATATGAGCTCGTTGAAACTGATTTTTATGTCTCTTATCTCTGAGTTTCCTGTACTTAGCAAAATACTTGATATATTATAGCACTAGATACCTGCTTTATGGTGAAAGAGTGAATAAATGAAACCATATCCTCCCTTTCTCTCTAGGAATTTTAGGTATTGGAGATTTATTCTTTGATGGGGAATAAAATTATTACAAGGGATTTCGTGGGCTCACTCTCTTAGGTCTTATTTTTTTCTTTCCTTTTATACTAGTGTTAAGCCAAATAGAATTGTGTTCCAATAAGTCATACAGAATTGCCTTTTGCAGCTCAGGGAAATGATCTTTGGAGGTACACGCAATAGCTGGTGAGAAAGAAGGACTGGAGTTGCATAATGCTGTTCCTTGAAGTCTATGATTTGGTAGAGAAAAAAGGAAATTATCTATGTTATTGACCCAGCTCATTGGGAGAAAATGGTGGGCAGGAATTCTGGGCATATTCTGTGTGTAGGATAAGGGTGAATTTGATTTGGGCCCTCCTTGGTCTTTATCATTTGGGATCATGAGGGTCGTGGTAAGCAATGTTCTTCCTCTGTTACTCTTATAAGACAACTGGTACCTGAGTGTCCTGAAAGCCTCCCTTCTGTATCCTCATCTCTTCTTGCCTCCTTCAATTCTAAACTTCATCCGGGGTTTCCTAAGGTATTATGAAGAGACACAGAATAGACTGAAAGCCATCATCTAAGCACCATCAGGATGACAAACTCATCCCTACTTATCTCTGCTTGTCTTTTCTTCATTATAACTGGAGTGTTCCACACTCCTATCGCTTGTCCCTAAAAAAAGTTTATATGTTTTTATTACACCGTGGAAAATCAGAAAATCACTAAACCAGATCACCTCTAAAGGAAGAATCCCAACTTATGAGCTTTATTTCTCAATTTGGTCCCAGCCATCAGCACTCTTTATAATTCTGACCGTGGCTTAAAGTTGTACACTTCAATTTTGCAGGTCATTGCTAGGCCCTATGCCAGACACTAGGATCCAAAAGAAACATTGACAACTGCATCTACTAGGCCATGTGGCCGTGCAAGGACAGAAGTTCTTGGCAAAGCTTGGAGCACTGCAGAAGGATGAGAGAGATCCTTGCCAAACCTGCCTGAACAGTAGTAGAGTATGGTAGGCAGTATCTGTGACACTGCCCAATGTGGAATCTCCTTGTGCAATCCCTTTCCTTGAGCATGTACTGCACTTAAGGACTCATTTCTAATGAATAGAACACAAAAGAAGTACAGGCGCATCACCTCTGATATTAGGTTATAAAAAGAATGCTGTTTCCCTCTGGGATGTTAGTTGGTGAGGCAGAAAGAGGCATAAAAAATAATGCCCACATTTGATTGGATAACTGGATGAATGTGTTGTAATGTACAAAGAGGCAAAATATTGGATGAGAAAAAAAGATTAAGGGCAAAAGGTTCTTAATCACAATTTTGAATCCAAATGTTAAGTTTGAAATACCTACATGATGTCCAAATCAAAATTTCTGGTAAGCAGATTATAGTTAGGTCAGGGGCTCAGAAAGGAAGTTTGGGCTTAAGTAAAATTTGGGAGTTTCAGAGAACTGATATTCACCCATGGGGCAGTATGTCTTTATGAAACAACACAGGTGGAGCAAAGCACAGGGTTGAGTACATAGTAACACCAACTTTTAGAGGCTATATCAAGGAAGAAGACCAAATTATTAAAGTGAAAGAAAGGGAGAAACAATCGCCAGAGGAGCTGGGGGAAATCCAGATGTGTGCATTCTTATGGGAAGAAGAGGAAGTTTGTTTCTCAAGAGGAAGGGAATGGTCAAATGCTGCTGAGAGGAAGAGGGAATTTAGAAATAAGAAGTGTTCTGATTTGGTCAGCTGTTGACCTTGACAGAAATAGTTCGTTCTTGCAGATTTAAGGGTGAGGCAAATGCGCACAAAAAATAGAGGATTATAGACAACAGTTCAAATGACAGATCCTTAGGAGATCTTTGCATCTATTAATTTTGGTTTGATTTAATTTGACTTACAAAATCTTCATTTTGTAAGCATAATAGAGTTGAATATTAATATCCTATTTAAGGGAATTTTGCAAATTGCTTTCCAAAATTATTAACCCTCTTTCTTGCTGGGTGCTTGAAAGATCAGAAAACAAATACAATCAACTCTCCCTCTCCTTATCTGTCAATAATTGCTAGTTGCACATACAGCATAAAAATGTATCTGTGTATGATTGAATACAATAATGACATCTTCTAGTACCATATATAAATAGTACAGTGTACTTATAGTGATTACACTGGATAAATAAGGGCTCAAAAATGTCTAATGTTAATGTCAAAGCTACCTGGAAAAGAATGTTCCAGTTTTGAAAAATATACCATATCAGGGAAAGAGAATCTTTTAGTTTAGCTCCTTAGAAGTTCAGCAGCACAAAATAACACTAGGAAAATCAGATAGCACAACTGATTTAGCATACGTGGTCAATTTATTCATAGTCTATTTTTACAACAATCTCTTAGAGCTGATGCAAGTTTAATAAATGTGGTCCATGCATACCTCTGACGCTCTCAAGAGATTTAATTTAATAAAAATATAAACCCACAGATAAAATTTGTTTTTATAATGTCCTGATAATCTCCAGGATTAAGAAAGGCAAACCATCTCTGTTTCTGGCCCTTTCTCAAGTCCGAGTGTGTGGCCTCTGGACCAGACTAGAGATTGCTTTAGGTTAGACCTGGGCAGAAGCCAGATTTAATTGTGTTGACTAGGAAATGTCCTGGTGATTTTGAGCTGTGATTTACACAGGTCTTTATACATTATTACACTATGTACACAAGAAGATATTTTCTGTGGTTTTCTATCCTCATGATGAAGTAATTTTGAAGTGTTTCTTTGCCAATAGCCTAATGAAATAATTGTTGGATGTATCTCTCTGAATTAGGATATATTTAGGGACTGCAATAAACTGATATAATGCTTAGGCACTCTTTGCTCTCTCATATTTTCTTTTTAAAAATCTGTTCTGATTATAACTGTTCATTTAAAAAAAGAGAGAAGAGAATAACAACAGTAAAACTTTGAGAACAACAAAAACAAGTCATTTCACAGTAATGCCAAGACTTAGAAAACAAATATCATTACCATGTGTGTACATTTATTCCACACCTTCTTTTAAATGATATATGTACATATGTTAAATAGAATTTGACATAACTTACACATGATTTTGTTACATTTTGTCATCATTGATTATTACAAATTTTATTCTAATATATAGATATAATCTGTGTAATTGTTCACTCATTTTAGTTATTTCCAATTTCTAACCATTGGAAATACAATGTCAGCATCCAAATCATTCTTTTTGTATGCAATCCTCGAATGATGGCATTTGGGTGAATGGAAACTCCCAGAAACGGATAATTTTGCATTTCAGGTAAATTCCCAGAAATGTAATTACTGAGTCAAATTCTGTGAGTATTTATGAGGTCCTTGATTTATGTCTCCAAATTTTATTTTGGATATTTTCACTGATGTGCATTCTATCACATTACAATTTTTGAACTATGTATAATAACTTGACAGCTGAAAATTTTATCTTGTGTCATTTTGTTGTTAATATGAAATGCACCCTTTTGTAACATGCTATTTGCTATTAATATTTTTTATTTTGTAAATTATGTGATTTTTGTCTTTAGCCTAATTTTCCTCTAGAATATTTGTCTTTCTTTTTATTTAAAAGATCTCTATATATTAAAAGCTTTTAGCATTATATATAATCACCCTTTCCCTCATTGTTTCATTTGTCTTTTATGACTGAAAAAAGGAAATTTTTAACTTTTATATAACCTAATATACCATACTGTTTTCTTATGCCTCTGCCCAACCCCTGCTTTTATGTTCACAAAAGATCTCTGGACCCCAAGAAAAGATAGTCACCTATATCTTCTTATAGGCCATATAGAAATTCATTATTTTTACATTACATTTAATTATTATTATTATTGTTTGAGTTAGAGTCTCACTCCATCGCCCAGGCTGGAGTGCAGTGGCACGATCACAACCACTGTAGCCTTGACCTGTAGGGCAAAGGCGATCTTTGCACCTCAACTGTAAGTAACTGCAGGTGCATTCCACCAGGTCTGGCTAGTTTTTTTGATTTATTGTAGAGATGAGGACTCACTAAGTTGCCTAGGGTGGTCTGGAACCTCTGGGCTCAAGTAATCCTCTTGCCCCCACCTCTCAAATTGCTGGGATTACTGGTGTGAGCCACCATACCCGCTACAGAATTATTTTTAGTAGACGATGTAAGTTAGAAATATGACATCATTTTTAAAAATATCAATTGTTCCAGCACCAACTATTGAATAATCTTTTATTCACCCACTGATGGGATGTTCAATCTCATGTTTTTAGTACATTCTATTCTTTAAGATAATAAGATGGTGGGGCAGGAAAAGGCAAATTAGGAATTGGCTTGAGTGACAACTAAGATGACTTCACAGAGCACTATGTTAAAACATATTCTGGAACAACTTTGGGACCAAAATAGAGTGTTATGTTTGATATCTCCCAAGAACATATGAGTAGGAAGGGAATAGTAAATATGCCTTATACATCAAGTTTCATTAATGTCTATCTATTCTAAACCTACTATCATATGTTGTAGTTATGTGTATCTAATAATATAACCCCAAAACATATAAAGCAAAGATTTATAAAATTACTACAAGAAAGTGACAGATCCACAAACATTGTGGAAGATTTTTAACACACCTCTCTAAATTGATAATTCAAGTGTACAAATTGTAGTTCTTTTTCTTTTTGGTAAAAAGAAATTGAACAACAGATGAGTAATTGTACAAGATATTTGAGTTTGGTCCAATTCTGAGATCAGTGCATTGAGTTAGTCTGTGGTTATTTATGTGGACACAGGCTAAATCCTTGTCCTATGGACTGAAAACAGAAGAGCTCTTATGTGAGAAAAAAAAAAAAAGAAGATGGAGATTCCAAAAGGGGAGAAGATGAATAAATTAAGGCTCAAGTATAGAAAGGCACATCATAAAGGCCTGACTTGGGGTTTTTCATTATAATAACCTTAAAGGTAAAGTGGGAATAAATATTTTAATTTCAGGTAAAAAATGCTCAAATGTGCATGAAAATAAGTTCCACTGGATAGCAGCTATAACTAATGACAGAAGAATGTACTTCATGTATATATAAAGTAAGGAAAAAAATAAGTGGTTGCCCTATTTTGGTTGTTTTAGCAATGCATTTTCACACATTATTGCCTTTCGTATTTCATCACTGAAAACAACAGACAGTAATATAGTAAAACAATTTATAAAATATTTGGTGATCGGAATTTCAATTCATCAAATAACTGAATTCTATTTGTATCATGTTTAAGTTCAAACCCAAAACGTCACAAACCAGCCCTAGTATAATGCCTGGCACGTATTAGTCACAACAAATGTTGAATGACTGAACCAGGGACTAAGACTCTTACCATCCATGGAAGTTCTTCCTCTCAATATAATATGTAATTGCTGAATAAATTGTTTTGACCTGTAGTATTTATCAGCAAAACCTTCAAAACAAGATGAAGCAAATACAACAGTTGCTTCTTTTGTTATATAATTGTGTATAGTTACTGTGTTATTTTTCCTTTCTAAATCTTATAACATCTCCACCTTGAATATTGTTGTTTATAATTCATTGTTACAGAGATGTTACTCCCAAGAACTTGGAAATAAGAAAAATACAGTTACTATCAGAGTTAAGTTCTGAAATCTATGTATAATAAATCAGTACATAGACATAAAACATCATAAAAAAGAAGTCAAAATGGATTTCATGCTGAAAGGGCTTGTATATAATATGCTGTGATATATTTACACATTTAGTTTTTAAAATTTGTGATAAAAAAGTGGTTCTGCTAAACCACGGAAACATACATAAATATCTTCAGAGGTAAATATTGATAGTGCCCATCTCAATAATGTACCAGGAAAATTTAATTTTAGAAATTAGGCTTTCAACTTTTCTTAAGATTATCATTTGTAAGATGATATTAACTTCTAACTGTGTAAGTTCTTACTCTGTGCCAGTCACTGTTTCAAGTATTTTATATCTATTAACTTATTTAATCTTCGTTAGAATGCTATATGGTAGGTACTACCTTGTCCTTAGTTGGGAACTAATTTTGTAATTTACAAACTCACATAGTTATTAAGAAAGCCAAGATAACAGTCATGACACCTGCTTTCCTGGAGCTTACAGTCTAGAGGTAGACAGACAAAACTTAAAGCAACACAGCCGGGCTCGGTGGCTCAGCCTGTAATCCCGCGCCTTTGGGAGGCTGAGGTGAGTGGATTGCCTGAGCCCGCGGGTTCGAGACCCGCCTGGGCAGCGAGACCTCATCTCTACAATAAATCAAAAAATCAGCCGGGCGTGGTAGCACGTGCCTGTAATTCCGGCTACTCGGAAGGCTGAGGCGGAAGGATCGCTGGAGCTCAGCAGGCGAGGCTGCAGTGGCCGGGAGCGGCCACTGCACTCCAGTCTGGGCGACCGAGGGAGACTCCAACTCAAAAAAACAAACAAACAAACAAACAAACAAACAAAAACTTAAAGCAACAAATAAATATAGAATCCGAAGTAAGTGTCATAAAAGGAATTACAGAGTGCTCTGGAATATACAGGAGGGACCATTTCTTAGATAAGAAGACAGGAAATTATTTTTCTAAGAAAGTGATAGTAAAACTAAGATTAGATAAATTAGTAAAAGTAAGTGGAGAATAGGAGAAATGATGTTCCAGTTTTTGTTAACAGCATAACAACGTATTTCTAATTCTTTGACAAGCTCTCATAGGAAGATGAATAGATCTATCACAGGTCAATGCCATTAAAATAAATTTATCTGTGTACCCTTGTTCTGACTTCATTTTCATTAAAATATTATTATAAATTGGCTCACATATAGTTTGGCAGTAAGGGAAGAATGCACTGATGGCGCAACCTTTTAGTATGTTGGTTATTATGAAAGTTCTTTTATTTTGAAAATTAGTAAATTCACATTTATATCAGTTTCCAGCATATTTCCTTCTTATTACTGTTTATTGACTTCAGATCCTGAACCTTCAAAGCAGAAGACAAGATCCTCAGATGAATGACTTGAAATCCAAATTGAGTTTCTGCCCAGCTCCAATCTGCCTTTCCTTTGATAGTTCAAATGCTTACATCTGATCTCTCTCATTTGCGAAGTTTTAGAAACATGCAATATTTGGTAAAGTGAAAAAAAAATGCTTTTTAAAAAGAACAGATTTAGTGAACACACGATTCATAAGTATTCTGATGAGTTTTACTGAAAAGAAAGTCCATCTGGGAGTCTAAATGAAATCATGTTTTGAATATTTAAAGAATAAGACAGACACCGTCTTGTCTTAGCAGTCATGTGCTGAGTGAGTAATGCTGGTATTCTTTTACAAGATTGTTTTAGTATAAAACCGTAGTAAACTGTGCTGGTGTTTCCCCACTACAAGCATGGAAACGAGACTTACTCATAATATTTATTTCTTCTCCAGAGTGCCTTTGCAGACCTGAAACATCTGAACCAACAAAAGGCCTCCAATTTATAATATAACACAGCTGCTCTGAGAATTGCGTGTGGGCATATGTGTGTACATGATGGGAGGGGATTTCCTCGTATTTATTCATTTATGTGCCCTCTGGAGAAGTGGCAAATTCAGTCCAACTAGAATTCTGTGTCTCTTACTGGGCATTTATGTGTAAAAAGTTTGCTCATGTCTAAACTATCTTCTAGGCAGTGTACAGCTGAGAGTCATAAAAAACAAGATTGTATATTGTTTAGGAACAGCGATGTTAATGGGTAGCATTCTCACAGTGAACAATTAGGTTTTTTTAATCAATGTAGAATACTGTATTTATGGTGAAGAAGTGGGAATTATACAGAAACCACTATCCAAAGATATGCGTTTCTACAGTTGGTTACTATTAGTAATTAGCCACAATCAGTAAATTCATTTCTAACACAGGTACAATGCTTTTAATAGAGCAGAAAGAAAAAGGCTATCATCAACATTTATCATTTCTTTCCTTATTTTTCACTTTTGTACTCCCAAATCGGCCAAGCAAAAAGCATGAAAGATCTTAAATATTACCAATTGAGAAAAAAATATAAGGGTTCTGAGAAAAACTCTTGTCTTTCTTATATCTTTCCAAACCTGTTTATTCGTTTAACTAACTGAACTTGACCCAGAGGATGGAGTGACAGGTAAGTCTCTTTCAGGGAATTCACAGTCTAGCCAGGGAGATGAGTAATTACATCAACAATCATGAGAGAATGCCATAAGTGTTAGAAAGGCATATTTAAAGCACTTGAAGGAACAGATTATGGGCACTTACGGGGTCAGGCAATGGTGAGGGCAGTCTGAGGTGACCCTGCCAGAAAGGACAGCATTTGAGCTGAGCAGTGAAACACTTAGATATGAGGCTGGTGAGAGGAGCAGAACTCATAGGAAACAGCCTCTACAAAATGGGACGATATAAGAAAAACATGCTTTGTTTTTCCCTGCCTAATTCATTTTTGCCTTGTAACATTCTATGAGTGCCAAGAGAAAGTCATGAGACAAGGATTCAAAGGAAGAGGTGAAATAAAACATAAAAAGAACAAATTGGGATCACTTTGCCTTCTGGAGAAAGGCAGCTACTTGACAACAAATAGATATCTAGCATTTTCTTCCCTAGTAACTAGTGAAATCACCCCAAAAATATGCATAACGTTGACTATACTGTCATGCCTACGTATGTGTGTGTGTTTTGCTAGTCAACATCCAAACCTTTTCCCCTCTCACACTTGGAGCTTGCTAAGAAGTCAAGGTCCAGCCTTACTTTAAAGAAATTCAGGGTTCCAGATTCTCTTCCCCTTGCAGCCAAAGTCAGGTAGGCACATGACCAAGATCAGCCAATTAGATGCTCCTGACTAAGACTTCACGGGTTGAGTGAGTCAAGCAAAAACCCAAAGGCACATTAGAATCCATTCTTTGCCATGGTGCACAGCAGCAGAGTCTGGGGCAATAGTGCTGGTGACAAGATGTCATCAGAGCCCATCTGCTCCTGGGGCATACTTGACAATATAGTTGATTATACTGTCGTGCCTATTATCCTATCTTGTTTTTGTATCCATTTTTTGAGTTTGATTCCATGAACTTCACAATATTCTAGTAATTCCTTTTTAGCCTAAGTTAGGCAGAGCTGGTACTAATTGGTGACATCTAATACAACAGAAAAGGAAATTAAAAAAAAAATCTTTTCTTGATGAAGTATAGAAGTATATTTGCATTGTCTGATGGTCATTTAGAGTTTTCACGGATATAAAAATGTGAAATTTTCTTGTCCTAACATATAATGGTTCAGTGCTGGGATCTCCTCAAAGTGATGTCCCAATGGTGTGTGCTCCCTAGATTATTCATGCCTGCTCTGATCGGTGTCCCTTTCCCCATGAACAGATTTCTTGACCACAGCTCCTCTTCCAATACTCTCCTTAGATAAACCACTTTTTTCATTTTCTCTCAATGTTCTCTGTATTCCTCTTAACTCATTGAAAACTCGACTTCTATTTCCATCATCATGACTTAATTGTTAGGTCCTGTGCTATACATCACAGTTGAATCAAGGTAAAAATGTGGCCTATTTAAGTGTGTGGTACAAACAAGTCTAAATCCTATTGTTGAATACAAGCCAATTGTATCTCACACAAATGGGTGTCATAAAAGCTTTAGCAAGACCCTTCATGGCTCAAAGAGAGACGTGCCTGATTTATGATTTCTTGATAGCACTTAACATTTTATTTGGATTTAGAGATAACTCTAGACACATCAATCAAACATACTGTTTTCAAATCTTTCTTGTCAGCTGTTCCTGGTGCCAGATTGTCTAACAAATAAAGGCACAAACAGATGTAGTTTGTGACTAGTGGAGACCGTTCTCTGTCATGCAACAGGCCAGCTGGTGGCGTGATCCACAGTACAGTCCATGGTCTGACTCAGGCAGCAGGCTGCTTACTCCTCATACACACAAGCAATGTTTAAATATCACACTCATATAAAATAATAAAAGTCTATTGTAGAAATCAATTTAAATATTTACTAACAAACTTGATAGCTGAAAAACCATATTTTATTTTAGCATGTATTCACATAATCAGATCTTGCAGAGTAGAACTTTCCTTACTTGATTAAAAAAATGTGTAGCTATGATAATTTGAAAAATAGAACTTTGGCAAAAAAAAAAAGTAACAGGGCATATGATTGACAGCCAGAGACATGGCATATATTAATAAGTATATATGGGTGTGTATACAAATGTGTTTGTGTATGCATATATTTGTGTGCACATGTATATATGTATATATATGCTCATATATACTTGTACACACATTTACATATTTTGTATATGTCAAAGTTATTTCAATTTTGTGACTAAAAAGGATTACTTAGAAAAGTTGTGGCAGGGTGTTTTCTTAACTATTTGTAAAAGAAATCTTCACATCATGTACAAAATCTATTTTCACATGAATCTAACCAACATGTAAAAAAACCAAACTATGCAACAGCTAGATTAAGTTATAGTGAAATCTGGCGGGGATAATTTTTTTATTATTTATTTTGGAGTAGTGGGTACATGTGAGGATTTGCTACATAAGTAAACTGCATGAAGGCAAACTTTGGGCTTCTAGCAAGTCCTTTTCTGTCCCAGTAATAGACAAGGCACCCAATGAGTGGTTGTGTGCCCCTTGTCTCCCCTCCCTTCCTCCTTCTCTTAGCAATGCCCAGTCTGTTGTTCCCATTCTTGTGCCTCTGTGCCCAATGTTTAGTGCCCACTTATGAGTGAGAACATGAAATATTCAGTTTTTTGTTTCTATGAGAATTTACTTGGAAAGATGGTATCCAGCTGCATCCATGTTGCTGCAAAGGACATGATTTTGTTCTTGTTTATGGTTGTGTAGTATTACATCATGTGTATGTACCACATTTTCCTTCTCCTGTCCATTTTTGATGGGCATCTGGTTTGGTTCCACTTTTTTTTGCTATCATGAATAGTGCTGAAATAAACATACACATATAGGAGTCTTTTTGGTAGAACGATTTGTGTTCCTCTGGGTATATTATCAGGAGTGGGATTGCTGGATCAAATGGTAGCTCAATTTTCAGTTCTCTGAGAAATCACCACAATGCTTTCCACAAAGGTTGAACTAAACTCTATTCCCATCAACTTTGTAGAGAATTCCCTTTTCTCCTCAACCTCACCAACACCTGTTGCTTTTTGACTTTTTTTTTTTTTGAGTTGGAGTCTCACTCAGTCGCCCAGACTGGAGTGCAGTGGCCGCTCCCGGCCACCGCAGCCTCCCCTGCTGGGATCCGGCGATCCTTCCGCCTCAGCCTTTCGAGTAGCCAGAATTACAGGCATGTGCTACCACGCCCGGCTGATTTTTTGATTTATTGTAGAGATGAGGTCTCGCTGCCCAGGCGGTCTCGAACCTGCAGGCTCAGGCAATCCACTCACCTCAGCCTCCCAAAGGCGCGGGATTACAGGCTGAGCCACTGAGCCCGGCTGCTTTTTGACTTTTTAATGATAGCCATCCTGACCTGTGTAAGGTGAGATCTCATTGTAATTTTGATTTGTATTTCTCTGATGATTAATGAAGCTGAGCATTTTTCATATGTTTGTTGGCTATTTGGATGTCTTCCTTTGAGAAGTGTTTGCTCATAGGAGGTTGGGAAAATGGCAGCCAAGCCAGTCAGACTATGTGAGTCCCTGTGTGAGTGAGTGAGTGTATGGAAAATTTTGTGTACGTGCTGGTGAGCGAGTGGGCGTGTGAGTGACTGACTGAGTGAGCGCTAGGGAGCTAGCAGCCAGGGCTCTCCTGGTGCAGCGGCTGGTGCCTCAGCTGCTGGGCTTGGACCCTAGCGATTCCCAGGATGCAGAAGCCAAGTGTCATTTTTTCTTTTCTTTTTTTTTAAATCAACAAACCCTCCCTGGGAAGAAAATAATTGTGAGAGACTGTCAAAGCAGGGGCTCATGAGCAAGTGGTCAGGCCCCTGGTGCAACAAGTGGTGCTGCAGCTTCTCTGCTTCCTCCCTGACTCTTCCCAGGTTGCAGAAGCTGAGTGCCATTATTATTATTATTATTTTTAACGAACAAACTGTGGGGAGAAAATATCACCCCAGGCTTTCCCTCACTGGTGCAGCAGGAGAGAGACTGCTGGCTCTGGTTTTGCCTCACCACTTCAGCACCTGGCAGGGCACTGGCAACAGGGGTTGCAGAGAGAGTACAGAGGCAAAGTCCCATGGAAGAGGACAAGAGAGGTACCCTACCAACATCTTGAAGGCGAGGCAGGAAAGTGCTCTGACTTGCTCACCATAGAGCTACAGATTCTATCTCTGTGGTGGATCAACTACTCAGGGATTGATTGTGACCCAGAGGGAATATCCTGAGAAGTGTCCTGTTCATGTCCTTTGCCTGCTTTTTAATTGGGTTATTAGTTTTTTTCCTGCTAATTCATTCGAGTTCCTTGTAGATCCTATATGTAGGCCTTTATTAGATGCATAGCTTGCAAATTTTTTTTTTCCCATTCTGTGGACTGTCTCTTTACTCTCATGGTTTCTTTTGCTGTGCAAAGACTTTTTAGCTTGATAAGGTCCCACCTTGTCAATTTTGGATTTTGCTGAATTTGCTTTTGAGGACTTGGCCAGGGAATCATTGTCTACTCCAGTGCCCAGGAGAGTGGTCCCTAAGTTTGCTTCTAAGATTCTTATTGTTTGAGGTGTCACATTGAGTTAATTTTTTATAGGGTAATGTGTAGGAGTCCAGTTTTATTCTTCTGCATGTGGTTAGCCAGTTTTTCTAGAACCATTTGCTAAATAAGGCTGCTTTTCCTCAATGATTATTTTTGTTATCCTTGTGGAAGATGAGTTGGTTGAAAGTCTGGTTTTATTTCCAGATTCTCCATCCTGTTCCATTGGTCTATGTGTCTATTTTAGTACCAATGCCATGCTGTCTTAGTTACTATAGCCTTGAATTAAAGTTTTAAGTCTGGAAGTGTGTTGCCTCTTTTTTTTTCTCTATGAACTTTAGAATTGTCTTTTCTTTTTAAAAAAAAAAAATTTTATTTTATAGATGTGGGGTACAATTCAGGATTAGGACATCATAAGTGGACATCATAGAGGTGAAGTTTGGGCTTCCCTTTGGTAGAATTGTCTCTTCCAAGTCTGTGAAAAATGATGCTGGTAGTTTGATAGGGATTGTATTGAATCTATAGATTGACTGGTAGAATAGATGTCTAATGATATTGATTTTTTTTTTTTGATAACGTGGGGTCCAGTTAAGGGTTAGGCACCCTTGTTGATAAGAGGTGTTTCCCTGTCCCCAGACAGATATTTGCTACTGTTAATCCATCTCCCTCCCCCACCCCATAGTTTCCTACTACTGTCAGTCATTTTCTTATAGTATTACATTGGATGTTCAAGGTCCATTATATGAGTGAAAACATGTGATACTGGGATCTTTGTTTCCGTGAGAGGTCACTCAGTATTATAGACTCTAGTTCCATCCAGGTTGCTGCAAAATTCATGATTTTGTTCTTTTTTATGACTGCGTAGTATTCCATCGTGTATATGTACCACATTTTTTTAATCCAGTCCTCTTTTGATGGGTAGCACGGTTGCTTCCAGGTTCTTGCTGTTGTGAACAATGCTGCGATAAACATACGTGTGCAGGTATCTTTTTTATAGAGTGATTCGAGTTTTTCAGGATATTTTCCCAGTAGGGGGGTTGTGGGGTCATATGGGAGGTTGATATTTAGAGCTTTTAGGAAGCACCACACTGCTTTTCACAGAGGTTGCACTAGTGTAGAAGTGTTCCCTTTTCGCCACACCCTCTCCAGCAGCTGTTATTTTTTGAGTTGTTGATAATTGCCATTCTGACTGGAGTTAGGTGGTATCTCACTGTGGTTTTGATTTGCATCTCTCTGATGATTAGAGAGGTTGAACATTTCTTCATGTGTCTGTTGGCTGCTCAGATGTCTTCTTTGTGAAGTGTCTGTTCATATCTTTTGCCCATTTTATAATGGGGTTGTTTGTTTTTTTCTTTTCAGCACGTTTGATTTCCTTGTAGATCCAAGATGTTAGGCCTTTGTCAGACCTGGTGTTGGCAAATACTTTATCCCAGTCTGTAGGCTGTCTCCCTGCTCTCTTGATGGTTTCTTTGGCTTTGCAGAAGCTTGTCAGTTTAATGAGGTCCCACTTGCCTATCTTATCTCTTATGGCCTGTGGGTTTCAGGTTTTGTTCAGGAATTGGATGCCAGTTCCGATTTCCATGAGGGTATGTCCTTCATTTTCTAAGGTTCTTATGGTTTGAGGTTTTACATTTAGGTCTCTGATCCATTCAGAGTTAATTTTTGTGTATGGGGATACAAAATATGTATACAAATATGTTTCATATTTGTCCTGTTTCAATCTTTTACATGTGGTCAGCCAGTTTCCCAGCACCATTTACTGAATAGGTTCTCCTCTCCCCAGTGGAAAGTGGTGGAGGCTTTGTCGAAGATGAGTTGGTTGAGAAATTGAGGTTTTGCTTCTGGAATCTCAGTTCTATTCCATTGATCTATATGCCTATTCCTATACCAATACCAAGCTGTTTTGATGATTGTAGCTTTATAGTAAAGATTGAAGTCTGGTGATGATACCTCCTGCTTTGTTTTTTTTTTTTTTTTTTTTGCTGAGGATTGTTCTGGCTATTCTTGGACGTTTGTGTTTCCATATGAATTCCTGTGTTGTTTTTTCTAGGTCTGAGAAGAATGTTGCTGGTAATTTGATGGGTATTGCATTGAATTTGTAAATTGCCTTAGGTAAGATGGACATCTTCACAATGTTGATTCTTCTAATCCATGAGCATGGGATTTTTTCCACTTGTTTGTGTCCTCTTTGATTTCTTTGAGCAGTGTTTTATAGTTTTCATTGTAAAGGTCTTTCATGTCTCTGGTTAGGAAGATGCCAAGGTATTTCATTTTTTTTGTGGCTATTGTGAATGGAATTGTGCTTTTTATTTTGGTTTCTCTTTGTTTATTATTGGTGTAAAGAAATGGGATTGTCTTTTGCACATTTATTTTGTATCCTGAGACTTTGCCGAAGGCCTTTATCAGTGTAAGGAGGTTTTTGACAGATTCTCTTGGGTCTTCAAGGTACACAATCATATCATCTGCAAAGAGAGATAACTTGACTTCCTCTTTTCCTATTTGGATACACCTGATTGCCTTCTCTTCTCTGATTGCTTGAGCCAGGACTTCCAATACTATGTTGAACAGGAGGGGTGAGAGTGGACATCCTTGTCTTGTTCCAGTTTTCAGGGGAAATGGTTCCAATTTTTGTCTGTTTAGGAGTATGCTGGCTGTGGGTTTCTTGTAGATGGCCTTTGCTATTTTGAGGTATGTTCACCATATGCCTAGATGTTCGAGGGTTTTTATCAAGAAGGAGTGCTGGATTTTATCGAAAGCTTTTTCTGCATCTAATGAAATAATCATGTGGTTTTTGTTTTGACATCTGTTGATGTATTTAATTACATTTATGGTTTTACGAATGTTGAACCAGGCTTGCACCCAGGGATGAAGCCTACTTGGTCATGATGGATGATTTTTGAGATGTGTTGTTGAATCCGGTTTGCTAGGATCTTGTTGAGAATTTTAGCATCTATGTTCATCAAAGATATTGGCCTGTAGTTCTCTTTCTTTGCTGGGTCTTTACCTGGTTTCGGTATCAATGTGATGTTAGCTTTGTAAAATGATTTGGGGAGAGTTCCATCATTCTCAATCACTGGAATACCTTCAGTAGGATTGGAATCAGCTCCTCCTTAAATGTCTTTAGAATTCTGCTGGAAAGCCATCTGGACCAGGGCTTTTTTTTTTTTGTAGGTAGTTTTCTTATTACATAGTCAATTTCCTTGATTGTTATTGGTCTATTTAGGGTCTCCATTTCTTCTTGTTCCAACCTAGGTAGGTTGTGTGATGACAGAAAGTCCTCAATTTCCTTGAGGTTTTCAAGTTTGTTTCCATACAAGTGTACGTAGTATTCTCTAATGATCTTTTGTATTTCTTCAGGGTCAGGTGTGACTTCATCTTTTGTGTTTCTAATTGTGATTTTTGGGGTTTTTTCTCTTTTTTTCTTGGTTAATCTAGCTAAGGCACCATTGATCTTGTTTATCCTTTCAAAGAACCAGCTTTTTGTTTCATTGATTCTTTGTATTATCCTTTTGTCTTCTATGTCCTGGATTTGGGCTTTTCTTTTGGTGATCTGGATTATTCTGCTGAAATTAGGGTTCTTGTGGTCTTGCTTTTCCAGCTTCCTTAGGTGGCTTATTAGGCTGTTAATTTGTGTTCCTTCCATTTTCTTCATGTGTATTTGTAGGGATATAAATTCCCCTCTTACTACAGCTTTTAAGGTGTCCCAGAGATTTTGGTAAGATGTTTCTTCATTTTCATTTGTTTCCAGGTATCTTTTGATCTCTATTTTGATTTCATCATTGACGCAGGAGTTGTTTAGCATCATGCTGTTTAGTGTCCATGTCTTTGTGGGTTTTGGGTGGACCTTGGTGGTGTTAATGTTTATTTTTATTCCACTGTGGTCCGAGAAGGTGCATGGTAGAATTTCAGTCCTTTTAAATTTGCTTATACTTGATTTATGGCCAATTATGTGGTCCGTCTTAGAATACGTTCCATGCGGTGATGAGTAGAATGTGTTATCTCTGGTCTTTGTATGGAGTGTTCTGTAGGTATCAATTAAGTCCGTTTGGTCCAGAGTCACATTAAGGTTCTGGATCTCCTTGCTGATTTTTTGTCCTGATGATCTGTCTAGGGTTGTGAGTGGGGTATTAAAGTCCCCAGTTATGATGGTGTTAGAGTCAATATCTTTCTTTAGTTTTCTTAGAAGTTGCTTTATGAAAGTTGACACACCTATGTTGGGTGCATGTATGTTTAGGATAGATATTTCTTGTTGATGGAATGAACCTTTTATCATTATGTAGTGGCCCTCTGTATATTTTTTAATTTTTGATAGCTTAAATGGTATGTTGTCTGAAATTAGAATCGTGACTCCTCCTTTCTTTTGTGTTCCATTCGTCTGACAATTTGTTTCCCATCCTCTTACTTTGAGTCTGTGCATGTCCTTTCTAGTGAGATGGGTCTCTTGAAGGCAGTATATTGTTGCCTGGTGATATTTTATCCATTTTGCCATTCTATGTCTTTTCAGTGGTGTGTTTAGTCCTTCACATTCAGGCTAATTATTGAAATGTGAGAGTTTGTCTCTATCATAGAGTTCTTATAGAGTTGTTGTTCTTCCACTTTGTTTTTTGTCTTTCTTTTGGTTTGGGGTTGGTTCGTGTATATTTTATTCTTTTTCCTGTACTCTTGTGAAGAACGTTGTTCTTTTTTCCTTTTCTTCTGTGTTTAGTACTTTCTTAAGTGTTTCATGTAGAGGTGGTTTGGTGGCAGCGTAAATTCTTAGGGATTGCATATCTGGAAAGATTTTAATTCTCCCTCGCTGATGAAGCTTAGCTTGGCCGGGTAGGTTATTCTTGGTTGAAATTGTTTATCTTTTAGGACTTTGAAGATAGGGCTCCAAGCTCTCGTAGCCTGCAGGGTTTCTGTAGATAAATCTGCTGCTATTCTGATTGGTCTTCCATGGTAGGTGATCTGACCTTTTTCTCTTGCTGCCTTTAGGATTTTTTCTTTTATGCCTACTTTGTTTAGGTGAATTATTATGTGCCTAGTAGTTGGTCTTCTCATTTGTTGTCTTGCAGGGGTTCTCTGAATCTCTTGTGTTTGAATTTTTGCATCATTGATTAGATAAGGGAGGTTTTCTTGAATGATCTCATGGAAAGTTAGTTCCAGTGTGGTCTCTGTGTCTCTTTCTGCCTCAGGAATGCCAATTACTCTTAGGTTTGGTCTCTTGAAGTAATCGCTCATCTCTTGAAGGTTTTGGTCTGTCTTTTTGAGCTTATTTTCTGTGTTTTTAAGGTTTGGATTAGTTCTATATTTTGGTCCTCAAGCTCTGAGATTCTTTCTTCTGCTTGGGTAATTCTGCTTTCCATGCTTATCAGTTTGTTATTTATTTCATTCACAGTATTCTTTATTACTGTTATCTCAGATATCAGCTCCTTCCTAGTTTCTTCTTGTGTCTCCTCAATTCTTTTTAATCATTCCATTAATGTCTTGATATCTAGGTTTGTAGTTTGAGACTATTCATTCTGGGGACTCTTCATTGTTTGCTATCCGAAGTCAGTTTTCTCAGTGTCTGCCCTCCCAGGGGTCTGGGAGAGACCCATACTCTTCTTTTGGTTTTTCTTCATTTGTGTAGATTTTTCTCTCTCCCCCTTTCCCTCCCCTTCTTTAATTCTGTTTTTGAGGGAAGGTGGGGTTGCTTTTGTTTCACTTCTGGAATATCCTGTTCTTCCTTGTGAGGGTCTTCTGGCTTTGTTCACTTTTGAGTTTGGAGTGTGGGCTGCAGACTGTACTTTTTTGCAGTTTTGAGGTTTAATTGAGGGGGAAGCTGTGGTTCAGAATGTATATGCTGATTCTAGCATCCACAAACAGATGTATGAGCACACTGGAACCTATTTCCCTCTGCCTTACAATCTGTCTGTGTAGCAGTATGTAGTCTTGGTCCCAAGATTAAGATGGGGGTATAAAAGAGGAAAATAATGGAGGAAAGGGGGGTCAATAGGAAGTTGAGAGAGAGAAGAGCGAGAGGGAAAACAGACATACATACCAACTATCAGGTGAGAAAGAGACACAAGGCCGGAAAGAAGTGAAAACAGACACGTAAGGAAGATTCCCTAAAGAATACTGATAGCTACACAGATACAGACCAATATAGTCATGAAAGAGTGTAAGTCAGAAGACAAACAACAAAAGTGATCAAAATAAACAGTCAAAATGATAAAATCATAAGTCACAATAAGAGATCAGACTAAAATCACTTCAGCTCTGATCTCCGGCCTCTCCCCTTTGTTTTTCATTGCAGGCAGCTAGATTTACTCACAGTTTGGGTTTGGCTGCCTGGGAGTTGCTTTTGTCTGATTCAGTGTAGAGGTGGGGCTTTGTCTCTTGTTTAGCGATGTTACCTTAGGAACCGAGGTGGGGATTGTTGATAGGTGGGCAGGGCAATGGAAATCTCTGCCTGGAGAATGACGGAGGCAGATTCTCTTTCATAGATCCGTTTCTCTCTGCTTGTCTGGGTCCCCAAGCTTGAGGTCACGTGCTGAGTGCCTCAGCCAGGGTGGGCCCGGAGCTCCAGAGCTCCAAAGCTCCAACAGGCAGGCAGTGAGCAGCGAGAGTGGCCCTGGGCTCCCCACAGGGTACTTCAGTGAGGAATGGGACCAATGTCTCTGAGGGCCGGGTGCTCAGAGCCTCCCTGAGTGACCGGCGGCTTGGTGCTGGGTGCTGGGTGAGAGACGATGTAGCCAGGGAGCGAGCTGAGACCTGAGACTCCCAATCACATGGTGGAACAGCAGCAGCAGGGGGCTGCAATATCCAGCCCTGCGTGGGACCGAAGGACTGCGTGGCTGGTGGTGGGCTGAGGGATGGGGGAAGAAAAGTAAGAGTCTTTTTGGGAACTCATGTTCATAGAATCTCACAAGTCCACCTATGCTGTTGCCATCTCACCAGGAGCTGATATTGATTCTTACAATCCATGAACATGGGATGGTCTTCCAATTGTTTGTATCATCTTTTATTTCTTTGAGCAGTGTTTTGTAGTTTCACTGTAAACTCTTTCACCTCTTTGGTTAGATGAATGCTGAGGTATTTATTTTGGGGGTGGCTACCGTGAATGGAATTTCATGTATGATTTGGTTCTCAGCCTACTTGGTGTATAGAAATGCAACTGATTTTTGTGCATTGATTTTGATTCCCAAGGCTTTACTGAAGTCATTTATCAATGCAAGGGAGTGTTTTTGACAGACTCTCTTAAGTTTTCTAGGTATAGAATCATATAATCTGTGAAGAGAGATAACTTTGTCTTTTCCTATTTGGATATCCCTAATTATCCCTGATGGCTGGTTCTAGCTAGGACTTCTAGTACTATGTTAAATAGGAGGGATGAGAGTGAATATTCTTGTTTTGTTCCAGTTCTTAGGGGGTTGCTTTCAGCTTCCGCCTATTATACATGATGTTGGCTGCAAGTTTGTCATAGATGGATCTTATTATTTTGAGGAATGTCCCTTTGATGCTTAGGTGTTTGAGGGTTTTTATCAAGAAGGAATGTTGGATTGTATCACGTGCTTTTTTTTGTATCTAATTAATCATGTGGTTCTTGGCTTTACACTTGTTTCCATAGTGTATTACATTTATTGATCTACATATGTTGAATTAGCCTTGCATCCTGGGAATGAAGCCCACCTGGTCATGGTGGATGATGCTTGAAACATGTTGCTGGATGCAATTTGCTAGAATCTTGAGAATTTTTTCATCTATGTTCATCAGGGAAATTGCTCCAAAGTTTCATTTTCTTCTTCAGCGTTTGCCATTTTGGGGTATCAGGATGATATGGGCTTCATAGAATAAGCTAGAGAGAATTCCTTCCTTCTCAATTTCCTGGAGTATTTTCAATAAGATTGGCATCAGCTCTTCCTTGTATGTCTTATAGAATTCAACCCAGAAACCATTTGTCCCAGGGCTTTTTTTGTCAGGGAGGTTTCTTTTTCTGTTTTTTTTTTTTTTAAATCTTATAAACAAAAAAATTTACTTCTTACAGTTCTGGAGGCTGGGAAGTCTAAGATTAAGGCACCAGCACCTGGTGAGGACCTGTTTCCTGGTTAATAGAAGTTCATTCTCATTTCATTCCTACATGGTGAAAGGGGCCACAAACTCCTTCGTGTGTCTTTTTAAAATTTTTTACAATATTTTATTTTATTTTAAGGACACGAGGTACAAATTCAGAATTAGGTATACAAGTGGTCCTTGCACATTTAAACTTTGAACTTCACTTTGGTTCCCTACTTTTCCTGGTTTGAGATCAGGTGCCCTTATTGATGGTGTATGCCCTCTTCCCCTCCCGCCCCCAGCAGTTTCCCACTACTGTCAATCCCTTTCTTATAGTATTAAAAATGTTCAGGGTCTGCTTATGAGTGAGAACATGTAGTACTCAGTTCTTTTTTTCTGTGATAGATCATTGAGTATTATAGACTCTAAATCTACTGAGTTGATGTGCAGTTCATAATTTTGTCCTTTTTAATGGCTGCATAATAGTCCATCATGTATTACCACATTTTTTTGTCCAGTCCATTTTTGATGGGCAACACAGTTGGTTCCATGTTTTTGCTATTGTGAATAGTGCTGCAATAAACGTGTGTGCACAGGTATCCTTTTTATAGAATGATTTGAGTTCCTCTGGGTATATTCCCAGAAGGGGGATGGTTGGGTCATATGGATGGTTGATTTTTCGATCTTTTAGGAATCACCACTCTGTTTTCTACAGAGGTTGTACTAGTTTACACTCCCACCAACAGTGTAGAAGTGTTCCCTTTTCCCTGCATTCTCTCCAGCACCTGTTGTTTGAGTTATTGATGATAGCCACCTTCATTGGAGTTAGGTAATATCTCAGTGTAGTTTTAATTTACATTTCTTTAATGATTAGTGAGGTTGGGAATTTTTTCATATGTTTGTTGACTGCTCGTATGTCTTCTTATGAGAAGTGTCTATTCATATCTTTTGTCCACTTTTTAATTGAACTGGGTTTTTTTTTTTTTTTTTTCTGCATGTTTGAGTTCTTTGTACATCCTGGATCCGGAATGTAAGGCTTTTGTGAGATATACAGTTGGCAAATATTTTTTTCCATTCTGTGGGCTGTCTCTCTGCTCTCTTGATGGTTTCTTTTGGTTTACAGAAGTTTTTCAGTATGCTGAGGTCCCACTTGTCTATCTTATCTCCTATGACATGGACATTTGGGGTTTTGACCAAGAATCAGTAGCCTATTCCATTTTCCATAAGGGTGGCTCCCGAGTTTTCTAAAGTTCTTATTGTTTGAAGTTTTACATTTAGGTCTTTGATCCATTTAGAGTTGATTTTGGGGTCTGGTGATGGGTAGAGGTCCTGTTTCAATCTTTTGCATGTGGTCAGCCAGTTTTCCCAGTACCATTTATTGACCAGTTTCTCCTCTCCCCAGTGGTTGGTGGTGAAGGCTTTTTTGAAGATGGGTTGGTTGAGAGATTGAGATTTTTCTTCTGGCATCTCTATCCTGTTCCATTGGTCTATATGCCTGTACCAATACAGGGAGGTTTCTTATTACTGAGTTGATCTCTTGGATTATTATTGGTCTGTTTTGGTTTCAATTTCTTCCTATTTCAATCTTGGGAGGTATGTAATGCCAGGAATTCCTCCATTTTCTTTAAATTATCTAGCTTACTCACATACAGAGGTTCATGGTAATCTTTGATAGTTTTTTGTATTTCTTCGGGGTTGGTTGTCACATCACCTTTTTCATTACTAGTTGTATTTATTCTAATTCTCTCTCTTTCTTTCTTTGCTAATCTGGCCAAGGGTCTGTCAATTGTATTTATCCGTTCAAAGAAATTTTTGAAGGATAAAATCAATATGAATGATAAAATCAATGTAAGTAATAAAAGAAATTTGACACCAAGAGATTTGACTTTGCAAACTTTAAAATATTTTGTATTATTAAAAAATAATTAAGAAACAAATACAAAATCAATGGAATGCAAGGGTCCAATAAATAGGACACTTCTACTATGCCCAAATTCTGAACCAATTATAAAATAAAGAAGATGAGTCAAGAGGATGGATACCAAAATATCACCTTTATTATTATTCAGCTGAAGTTGGAGAATGTTGCTAGACATTGGTGGGCAGGTGAATTTACTAACATAGAGGCTTTCAGTTAGATAGGTATATTCATCTACTCACAGGCAGTCTTGACAGACCTAGGCCTTCACATATGGGGCCTGCCCTTGCTGAGCTTACTTACAGTATAAAATAGCAGAACAGAGCTTGTTCTTCTTGTCTCACTGGAGGGGAAGTTTGCTCCCAATCTAGAAAAAAAAATTGAAATAGATGTTGGGCTATATATCCCCAGATTGTTCTCTCAAACTCATTGATTGGATTACAATGTTTATTCTCTCCTGGAAAGAGATGATAAAAGGGAATCTTATGCAAATATAGTTCATACATAAACATCAGTAATGAGATAGAAGCATTCTGTACCTAACAGAATTTAAAACTAAATATTTGTTACAAAATTTGAAACTGGCTACTAACTGTAGTGCTCAAAGTGCTTATATAAACCAATAATGAAAGAGAATTCCAACAAAAATTGAGCAAAGAACATGACAATTCCTAGAAGCACAAATACCTAATAAAACAGCATAAAGATTCTCAAACTCATCAATATTTAAAGAAATACAAATAAATACATCAGTGTATATATGAAGTTATTGAGAGATGAGAAGACAAAAACAGAATCCATTTGCTAATAAACAGCTAGTAGTGTGATAACAAAGTAAAAGTAACAGCTTTGTACTAATCAGCTACTGATGACTATAAGAATGTCTTAATTTCTAATGTTATTAAATTTAATCTCATCAAGGAAGTTAAATCAAAGGTATTAACCAATAAGAACTGGTTCTCTGTTTCTAACTAGCAAATTGTAGGAGAATGTTAATCATTAAGAAGCAGTTAATGTGTCATGCTCCAACATGACTCCTTGTCTCCTTTATTAGCTACGTTTATTCCAGGGAGAATGCTCTGATTTGAATTTCAGTGGATGACACAGGGGCTAAATGGAATAAAGTATAATGCTATTTTCTCTTAAAATTATAAAATTATAGTTTCTGAGGATAATTATTGCTACTGATGATATAATGAGACTGACAGTCTTATACACAGATGGAGATTGTATACATTCATTAGAAATTTTTACCAAGAGCTTCATAAAAACCATACAATTACACCAACTAATTCCATATTCAGGACTCTAATGCAGCAATAGAAAAGAGATAGTAGCCAAAAAAAGTAGACATGATCAAAAGACCCCAAAAGGTAAATCTTTTTAAATTTTAGGGTATGTATAGGATATAACATTATGCATATATATTAAACATATGTTTTTATAATTAAGACTATTGAATTTTGATCGATTATTACATTTTTAAAATATAAGAATAAAATATTATTATATAGTGTGGTTTGCACACATGCACATATTTAGCTGGAGAGCATACATTGCAATGTTAAAAATTTTGCCCAGAGGAAGACCTGTAAATGAACTTTTAAAACATTTTTGTACTTCATAGTTTATATAAAATATGTTTTTATACTTTATATTTTATAATTGAATTTTTGATCCCCTAATCCACTATGCTTGTGTATTACTATTAAATGCATGTATAATTTTCACATATATGCAGTTTGTAGCTATGCTTACAAAGCTCTTTAGACAATTAATTACATTATATGTGCTCATCAGTTTTTATATGTCACAAAATCATCTTGACTTGTGAATTTTGACTCATTTTTCTATTGAGTAAAATAGTTTTCTTTTTTCATCAAGAAGACTACATAGTAAATATGTTTTCTGAAGTTTTTATATATCAACAATTGTCTAATGAAGGCATCACTTACATAAGGCAATGTGGATTGAGTGTAGACTTTTCTTCACTGTTGTCTGATATTTAATATTACATAAGTTACCCGGCGCTCCCGCCTCCCGCCCCGGCGCTCCCGGCGCTCCCGGCGCTCCTGGCGCTCCCGGCGCTCCCGGCGCCCCGGCGCTCGGCCCGCGCAGCTCATCACAACCCGGCCCGAGAGGAGATCCACACAAATCAGCTTCAAGGAAGATCTGCAGGGATTGCAGCCAAATCTCCTGTGTCTGAGATTGTGCTGCTGGCTCGTGTGGGGCTTCTGTTGCCTGCTCGGAGGCAGGCAGCCATCTTGTTCCTGTCCGGCCTCACCCCCTCTGGCGCGAGCAGATGAGATAGCACCACCTGCTGGCGACTCAAGGTAACAACACCGAAACGGGAGAAATAAGCCTGATAAAGACATAGACCAAACTGCTGAAGGAAAGTTGACCTGAACTGTCCTCCACAGCAGATCAGGGGCAATTGACTCTAACTGCAAACTAATTCACCGGCTTGAAAAGAAAACTACAAATCAGACCTGAAAGGACATTGGACTTAAACGAAAGGTCTCAGAGTGTGCTTCATTGATTCTATTAGTTTAATGACTTAATTCTATTCCTACAGTATTGTTCCCCTTTTTCTCTTTTCCTTTTCCTTTTCTTCTCTTTTCTTCTGTCTGTAAACCATGTCTTTGTATAGAGGAACAGCACACCAATAAGGTGGTTGGATAGCGGGTATGTTAGCATCACAATATGTTTTATTTGTGGTTGTATGAGAGTTGGTTCGACTGTAGCTGTGGTCCATTGTTTTTAGCTGTTTCAGTATAGACCTCTCTCTCTATTTGTTGGCACACTCGTTAGTTTCCTCCCTTACTTCTCTATCTCTCCACTCCCCTCTTCAACCCACTATCTGCTCCATTCTCTCCACCCTGCTAACCACATTTTATTTCAGGGAGTAAACCTACAGCCCCACTGCACGGACAGACTCCAGGGCAGTGGGAAGTGGGTTCCACATTATCCACATGCCTGTCAGCGAACACCAGGACCTGCAGACAGATTTTGAATCACAGCTCTCCCCTTAAATACATCTCAAAACTGCAAAAAGGACCACCTCCAACCTACAGTGCAACTTCAAAATTGAACAAAGTAAGACGACATACATAAAGAATGGGAGATTGAACGAACAGAAGTAAAACCAGTCCCTTTACCCCTGAAAAACAAAATTAAAGAAGACAGTGACGTGGAGGGAAGGAAGAAGTAGGGAAGTGGAAAAACCGCACAAATGAAGAAAAACCAAAAGAAGAATATAGGTCTTACACAGACCCCTGGGAGATCAGACAATGAGAAAACAGATTCTGGAACTCAGACAATGAAGAGTCCCCAGAATGACTGGCTACATGCAACAAACCCAGACATCAAAACATTAATGGAGAGAATTAAAAAAATTGAGGAGAGACAAGAGGAAAATAGGAAGGAGCTGTTGTCCGAAATGACAGCAGTAAAGAATACTGTGATGGAAATGAACAACAGACTAATAAGCATGGAAAGCAGAATCAGCCAAGCAGAAGAAAGAATCTCAGAGCTCGAAGACCAAAACACAGAACTAACCCAAACTGTCAAAAGCATAGAAAAGAAGCTCAAAAAGACAGAACAAAACCTGCAAGAGATGAATGATCACTTCAAGAGACCAAACCTGAGAATAATTGGGCCTCCTGAGGCAGAAAGAGAAACAGAAGCCACACTGGAACAAACATTCCATGAAATCATTCAAGAAAACTTCCCTCATCTCAGTAAAGATGAAAAAATTCAAACACAAGAGATTCAGAGAACCCCTGCAAGACAACAAACGAGAAGACCAACTCCCAGACACATAATAATTCGCCTAAACAAAGTAGCTATGAAAGGAAAAATCCTAAAGGCAGCAAGAGAAAAAGGCCAGACTACCTACCAGGGAAAACCAATCCGAATAGCAGCAGATTTATCCACAGAAACCCTTCAGGCCAGGAGAGCCTGGAGCCCTATCTTCAAAGTACTAAAAGAGAAACAATTTCAACCAAGAATAACCTACCCAGCTAAACTAAGCTTCATTAGTGAGGGAGAATTAAAATCTTTTCCAGACATCCAATCCCTAAGAACCTACGCTGCCACCAGACCACCGCTACAAGAAACACTCAAGAAAGTACTGAACACAGAAGAAAAAGAAAAAAGAACATCAGCATTCTTCACAAGAGTACAGGCAAAAGATTAAAAACACACCTGAACCAACTCCAAAACCCAAAGAAAGACAACAAATAAACAGTAACAACTCTGTAAGAACCTTATGACGGGGATCAACTCTTGCATTTCAATTATTAGCCTAAATGTGAACGGACTAAATGCACCACTGAAAAGACATAGATTGGCAAAATGGATAAAATATCATCAGGCAATAATCTATTGCCTTCAAGAGACTCACCTCACTAGAAAGGACACCTACAGACTCAAGGTAAGAGGATGGGAAACAATCTTTCAGGCGAACGGAATACAAAAGAAAGGAGGAGTAGCCATCTTAATTTCAGACAAAATATCCTTCAAACTATTAAAAATCAAAAAAGATACAGAAGGTCACTACATAATGATAAAAGGTTCAATCCATCAACAAGAAATATCTATCCTAAACATATATGCACCCAACATAGGTGCACCAACCTTCATAAAGCAACTTCTTGGAAAACTAAAGAAAGATATTGACTCTACTACTATCATGACTGGGGACTTTAATACCCCACTCACAACCCTAGACAGATCATCAGGACAAAAAATCAGCAAGGAGATCCGGAACCTCAATGTGACCTTGGACCAAATGGCCTTAATTGATACTTACAGAACACTCCATCCAAAGACCACAGAATACACATTTTACTCATCACCACATGGAACATATTCTAAGATCGACCACATACTCGGCCATAAATCAAGTATAAGCAAATTTAAAAGGACCGAAATTCTACCAAACACCTTCTCGGACCACAGTGGAATAAAAATAAATATTGACACCAACAAAGTCCCCCCAAAACCCACAAAGACATGGACACTAAACAGCACGATGCTAAACAACTCCTGGGTCAATGACGAAATCAAAACAGGGATCAAAAGATACCTGGAAACAAATGAAAATGAAGAAACATCTTACCAAAATCTCTGGGATGCCCTGAAAGCTGTAGTAAGAGGGGAATTTATATCCCTACAAACACACATGAAGAAAATGGAAGGAACAGAAATTCACAATCTAACAAGCCACCTAAAGAAGCTGGAAAAGCAAGACCACAAAAACCCTAATTTCAGCAGAAGAATCCAGATCACCAAAAGAAAAGCCCAAATCCAGGACATAGAAGACAAAAGGATAATACAAAGAATCAATGAAACAAAAAGCTGGTTCTTCGAAAGAATAAACAAGATCGATGGTCCCCTAGCTAGACTGACCAAGAAAAAACGAGAAAAAAAACAAATAAGCATAATCAGAAACACAAAAGATGAAGTCACATCTGACCCTGAAGAAATACAAAAGATCATTAGAGACTACTATGTACACTTGTATGGAAACAAACTTGAAAACCACAAGGAAATGGAGGACTTTCTGACATCACACAATCTACCTAGGTTGGAACAAGAAGAAATTGAGACCCTAAATAGACCAATTACAATCAAGGAAATCGACTACGTAATAAGAAAACTTCCTACAAAAAAAAGCCCTGGTCTAGATGGCTTTCCAGCAGAATTCTACAAGACATTCAAGGAGGAGCTGATACCAATCCTACTGAAGGTATTCCAGGCGATAGAAAAAGATGGAACTCTCCCCAAATCATTTTATGAAGCCAACATCACACTGATACCCAAGCCAGGTAAAGATCCAACAAAGAAAGAGAACTACAGGCCAATATCTTTGATGAACATAGATGCTAAAATTCTCAACAAAATCCTAGCAAACAGGATTCAACAATACATCTCAAAAATCATTCACCATGACCAAGTAGGCTTCATTCCTGGCATGCAAGGCTGGTTCAACATTCGTAAAACCATAAATATAATTAAATACATCAACAGATGTCAAAACAAAAACTACATGATCATATCATTAGATGCAGAAAAAGCTTTTGATAAAATCCAGCACCCCCTTCTTGATAAAAACCCTTGAACATCTAGGCATATGGGGAACATACCTCAAAATAATAAAAGCCATCTACGAGAAACCTACAGCCTGCATACTCCTAAATGGACAAAAATTGGAACCAATTCCCCTGAAAACTGGAACTAGACAAGGATGCCCACTCTCTCCCCTCCTGTTCAACATAGTATTGGAAGTCCTGGCTAGAGCAATCAGAGAAGACGAGGCAATCAGAGGTATTCAAATAGGAAAAGAGGAAGTCAAGTTATCTCTCTATGCAGATGATATGATGGTGTACCTTGAAAACCCAAGAGAATCTGTTAAAGGCCTCCTTACATTGATAAAGGCCTTTGGCAAAGTCTCAGGATACAAAATAAATGTACAAAAGACAATCGCATTTCTCTACACCAATAATAAACAAACAGAAACCCAAATAAAAAACACAATTCCATTCACAATAGCCACAAAAAAAATGAAATACCTTGGCATCTTCCTAACCAGAGACGTGAAAGACCTTTACAATGCAAATTACAAAACACTGCTCAAAGAAATCAAAGCTGACATGAACAAGTGGAAAAATATCCCATGCTCATGGATCGGAAGAATCAACATTGTGAAGATGTCCATCTTACCTAAGGCAATCTACAAATTCAATGCAATACCCATTAAATTACCAATAACATTCTTCTCTGACCTAGAAAAAACAACACAGGAATTCATATGGAAACACAAACGTCCAAGAATAGCCAGAACAATCCTCAGCAAAAAAAACAAAGCAGGTGGTATCACAATACCAGACTTCAAACTTTACTATAAAGCTACAATCATCAAAACAGCTTGGTATTGGTACAAGAACAGGCATATAGATCAATGGAACAGAATTGAGATTCCAGAAGCAAAACCTAAATTCCTCAACCAACTCATCTTCGACAAAGCCCCCACCACCTACCAATGGGGTGAGGAGAACCTATTCAGTAAATGGTGCTGGGAAAACTGGTTGACCACATGCAGAAGATTGAAACAGGACCCCTATCTATCCCCATGCACAAAGGTTAACTCCAAATGGATCAGAGACCTAAATGTAAAACCTCAAACCATAAGAACATTAGAAAAGGAAGGAAATACTCTCATGGAAATCGGAACGGGCATCCAATTCCTGTACAAAACCTGAAACCCACAGGACTTAAGAGAGAAGATAGACAAATGGGACCTTATTAAACTGACAAGCTTCTGCAAAGCCAAAGAAACCATCAAGAGAGTAGGGAGACAGCCTACAGACTGGGAAAAAGTATTTGCCAACTCTAGTTCTGACAAAGGCTTAACATCCTGGATCTACAAGGAACTGAAACATACTGAAAAGAAGAAAACAAGCAACCCCATTATAAAATGGGCAAAAGATATGAACAGACACTTCACAAAAGAAGACATTCGAGCAGCCAACAAACACATGAAGAAATGCTCAACCTCACTAATCATCAGGGAGATGCAAATCAAAACCACACTGAGATATCACCTAACTCCAGTCAGAATGGCAATTATCAACAACTCAAAAAATAACAGCTGCTGGAGAGGCTGTGGTGAAAAGGGAACACTTCTACACTGTTGGTGGGAGTGTAAGCTAGTGCAACCTCTGTGGAAAGCAGTGTGGCGATTCCTGAAAGCTCTAAATATTGACCTTCCTTATGACTCTGCAATCCCCCTACTGGGAATATACCCTGAAGAACACAAATCACTCTATAAAAAAGATACCTGCACACGTATGTTTATCGCAGCATTGTTCACAATAGCAAGAACCTGGAAACAACCATGCTGCCCATCAAAAGAGGACTGGATTAAAAAAATGTGGTACATATACACGATGGAATACTACGCAGCCATGAAAAAGAACAAAATCATGGATTTCGCAGCTACCTGGATGGAACTAGAGTCTATAATACTGAGTGACCTCTCACAGAAACAAAGATCAGAATATCACATGTTTTCACTCATATAATGGACCTTGAACATCCAATGTAATACTATAAGAAAATGACTGATGGTACTGGGAAATTATGGGGGGGGGGATGGGATTAACAGTAGCTAATATCTGTCTGGGACTGGGAAAACACCTCTTATCAATAGGGTGCCTGAATGAAACGTAATTGTACACCTAACCCTTAACTGTACCCTACAAAACGATAATAAAAAATACTGATTATAAAAAAAAAAAAAAATTACATAAGTTAGAGACAATTCTAATTTTTGTACCATTGAAAGTCACCTGTCTTGTTTTGGTTTTGCCTCGTTACTCTTACAGTGTTTCATTATCAGTAAATTTGAAAAAATTTGGGGCCCATTTGTCACTAAATTTACCCATAAGACAAAGACTTGTTTTAACATAAAGGTCAGTGTCACCTGGAATATGGGAATTCTGTGGTCACCCCTGGTGGCTGCACCAAAGCTGTGCATGCTGTCCCTCCAATTACACAAAGGCTCAGGGCATTTGATAAAGTTAGAGTTAGGATCCCACAGGTGAAATTGCAGCTATTCTCTCTGACTAGAAGAAATCATTTATTAGAAACAAAAAACAAACATAAAAAACTATGGTATGTAACCCATAAGAGAATCTTTCTATATCCTACATTAGCTTTTCTGTGAGCCATGCTGAGGCTTCATCAATTGCAGATTCCTTTACTCAAAGCACCATTGACTCAAAATGGTGATAACTGGATTTCAACTACCATAGAGTGTTGCAGGCCAGGTATGAATCATGACTGCAGACCAATCCCTTGATGTAGAGAATGTAATTCTTGCCAAATTACACTGACTTTACCATCTCATCAGGGCTTCTCCTTTGCAGTAGATGAATCCTGTATTTTCTCTAGGTCATAACAGCAAAGAGGCAAAAGTGGGACTATTTGTCAAGAAAGATATAAGATTTTCTGCTTTCAGCTCCATCACTTCATATAGCATAGGGCCTTTTGCACAATCTATCCTATGCATTAGAAGTCCCCAGGATGGGTGAGCGGGTGGGGGTTGCACTTGAAGTCACAAAGGAGTCTCTTCTCCTACCCCCATGTTTGCTATTCTCTTGCTTTTGTGCACCAGTTTCCTCAGTAAGGCATCCTGCCAAGTCTCAGCCGTAAGAACCCCTCATCACTGTCACTGCTTCTATTGCTCCCTGTGGTAATGTCACCAGGCCTGCCAAAGAGACCGTCTTCTAATACCTTCTAAGCTGTCAAAACAACCTTCACTACAGTTGCCTGGGTGCTGCCGCTGGGCACCCCAGCCACAGGGTGACAAGCAGTGCTGCATCTCATCATCTTACAGAGTTTTAGATAAAATCAGCACTTTAAGTTTTTACTTGCAAGCCTATCTCTCTTTGTCCCTCTGGCATAGTTGTGGAAATAAAACCACAAACTTAAGATATATTTGCTGTGTGGGTTTGAATTCTGGCTTAATCTCTCTCTTTCCTCCTTTCTAAAGTGTAGCAATACCTACTTCATGTGGATGTTTTGATCAATAAATACATCTGTCCCTTGCTTAAAGAGTTTAAATTATTCCTGAAAACTCTTGTCATTAAGTGAATGACTATTATTTTTTAAAACCCAGTAAGTTGGAAATATTCCATTCCAATTAGGCAACTCCCTAAATATTGAGCGCAGAGAGATACTCGGCATTTTCCTTTATAGCATTTATACTGTGGAAGTATAGAACCCATAAATTCACCCCATGTGATGTCATGAACCTGTGATTAGGCTATAATTTGAAGGAAACCATTGAAAAAAATGTAAAAAGTATTATGAGAAAAAGTTTAAAGCTACTAAAAAGATCAAACTTTCCAACCACCTCAGAAGTATTTATTAATGGATATATTCATAGATATACTAGCTGACACACTAATTAGAAAATATACTAAGTGTAATTTGAACTTTAAAAAGAAACAGTTGAAATTAGGTGGAATCTCTTAAAAGTCAAAATGCAAAAATCACATTTAAATATGAGTTATAAAGCTTTAATTCATCAAATAATAGAATGATAAAATATATAAAGAAAAAATATATAAAATGAAAAGAAATAAATTGAGATTTTGTTACCCCTTCTTTATGAGAAATCAAATGATCAAAAATATATAACATTATATAGAAAATCTGAGAAATATAACATGGTTGTAAAATTTGAATTCTATATAGTATACAGATATAAACTAACCCTTTTCATAGACCCTGAGATACAATTATTACAATTAATCATAAAATAATATTCAAAGAAAAATTCTGTAATCTTTAAAAAGAAGAAATAGATATATTGTTCCTAAAGTAAAACAATACTTTCCTAGGCAGGCAATGATAACTTTAATATATAAGGAGTACTCACAAAATAAGTAGAGAAACTATACATTATTCCATTTTTTAAAGTGGTTAAAAGACATAAATATGGACCAGGCTCAGTGGCTCATGTATATAATTGCAGTTTTTTGAGGACAAGATCTCTTAAGGCTAGAAGTTTGAGACCAGCCTGGGAGACACAGCAAGAACATATCTCTAAAATAATTTTTTACAAAATTAGCCAGGCATGGTTGCATGTGCCTGTAGTCCTAGTTATTTGAGAGGCTGAGATGGGAGAATCACTTGAGCCCAGGAGTTTGAGCCTATCGTGAGCTATGATCATGCCATTGCACTCCAACCTGGGGGACAGAGCAAGACCCTAGCTCTTAAAAAAAAAAAAAACATTTGTAATTTTAAATAAAGTAACATTTTGTACCTATTTTGAGACACATGATTTTTATTGTAATATCCAATGTATGCAAGTCAAAAGAAAAGGAAAGTGCAAATTATTACATCCTTTCTTGGGACAAATTTGAAAATAATACTTTAAAAATTGAAAATAATACTTTAAAAATATGTTTTAATGAAGAAGTTCTACTATTAGGAATTTATCCTGTGAAAACAATTAATTATGACCTATAACTACAATTTGATGGCTAGCATCTGTACGTGGCTAGCTTTCATAATGGGCACATGGATGCTCATAAAAGAGTTATTTATGAGAATAAGAAGTTGGAAATAACCTCAATTTCCTACTATAGGCCACCAGTTCTCTCTATGTCTAATTATGTGACTGGTACACTTATTCAGCCATAACAAATCATGTTACTGAGAAAGATTTAATGACATGGCAATTTGTTTATAATACATTTTTCATGTTTAAAGCACAGCTTTATGTTTAAATCCATATTTAAAACTCTTGTCGGATATATTCCATTTATGTGAGTATAAAATTTGTGCACTAAAATATTAATAGTTATTTCATCTGCAATTATGGGTAATTTTACATTTCTTTCATCTGCTCTACTTTACTTTCTCACTATTCTACGAAACACATGAGCAATTAAAAAATAGTGACCAGCCGGGCTTGGTGGCTCAGCCTGTAATCCCACGCCTTTGGGAGGCTGAAGTGAGTGGATTGCCTGAGACCACGGGTTCGAGACCTGCCTGGGCAACTTGGTGAGACCTCATCTCTACAATAAATCAAAAATGAGCCGGGCGTGGTAGCACGTGCCTGTAGTTCCAGCTACTTGGAAGGCTGAGGCGGAAGGATCGCCGGAGCCCAGCAGGTCGAGGCTGCGGTGGCCGGGAGCGGGACCGCACTCCAGTCTGGGCGACAGAGTGAGACTCCAACTCAAAAAAAAAAAAAAAAATAGTGACCGTTAATAGTTTTTAAAAATCATGTCTCCAATTTTTAGAATTGGTTCTCCAAGTTAGCAGTGCCACCTGCTGATCATTTTAGTAGTATTTCTTGACAACAACATTTTTTTTTCCCGGTACTTAGATAAGTTAGTAATTATCACAATTAAACATTATAAATGTGTAAGAAGGAAAGTGAAATATATAAGAAGATATATTTTTATATTTGCTTAGTTTAATTTTTATGTGTGATCCCATTAAAATACTTTTAAAAATCTGAACAGAGACTCTAGCATTCTTTTATTGCTTCATGTTATGTTACAGTTTTATTATCTTCAATTTATAGTCATTCATTTTAATAGAAGTGATCAAAGAGAGAATATGAATGCTAACCAAGTATAGATGCTAGCCAGAAAACTGTAGTAAGCGATAGTTTCAAGGTTCAAATTAAAGTGAAATAATACCCTAATAAATAAATAGTAAATAGGAAAATGAATCAGGGTAATGAATGAGGGCAAACTGCTTAGGACATAGGAATGGGAAAGAATGTGTTAATGGATTTTGTTATGGTGGGGTGAGTATCTGACACAAAGATATTTCTAATGGTTTAGAGGCAATAATATAATAACGATATTATAATAATTCAGCCTATATTCTGCATTTGTCCACAAGAATGTAATAAAAGATTGGTCAAATGTCTTCTCAATTCCAGATATATCATATTTACAATAATCCCCAAATTTATTCATCCAAAGAAAGTAGTCTAGCTAACACAACAGTACTTCTTTACAGTGGGCTCACATTCAGCTAGTGTTTCATCTTAGTAACTCCAAACTACCTTCTTAATAACCATGCTATAATCCAGCTTAGGCTCAAAATCAAAGATGCTATAATTGTCTTATGTAATTATTCTTTCACTTTGTAAACATTTAAACAGTATCTACTCACTTGCAATCTCATTGTAACTGTTTCAAGTCCCACTGGTGTCTCCAAAGATCACTAGCGGTGATTCTGATATCATAGTATAATAGTAAAATGGTCATATTACAATTCATTTAACTCTTCATATTATTTACAATTTGAATGTTACACAAATGATTCTACAGTGAACAATTTTGTACTTATGTTTTTCATCTTGCTTGCTTGTATGTGCATCCTAGTTTTAGGATTGAACTCCTTAAAGTGAAATTGCTGAACCACAGGTTTTCACACTTCATTTTTTAGAGGATGTAACTCTATGCACTATCCTCACAACAGCTCTGTCAATTTGTATCTCAGTAACAACTAATGAAAATCCTCTGTTTACACTATTGCCAAACTGATCAAGTTAAAGGGAATTTCCTTCTTGTTTTAATGTGCATTTCTAAGGTTTCTAGAGAAGATCATCTACTCTTCATATTCCTATTACCGTCTGCATTTTACTCCTATGAATTGCCTGCCTCATCCTTTGTTCATTTTTCAGTCAAGTTTTGCCTTTATTGATTTGTTTGCCTATCAAAATATTAATATCTTGACTCACGTGTGTTGCAAATATTTACTTCCCATTATTTACCTTATTAACTTTGTTTATAAAGAGTCATTATCCCAAAATAATATTTTAGTAATTAAAATCAGTTAAAATCAGTTAACATTTTTCTTTGTGGCTACTGGGTTTCACAGACCACTAAAAGAATAAGTTTTTGCATTTTCTAGTCTCAGTTTTTTCTAATCAGAAGTGGTGATGAGAAAAACAAGTGAGACAGTATGGTTATCACCGTCAAAGACATTGGGAGAAGCAGAAATGTATGTTTCCCAGAAGTTTTTAAGAACAAAGGTTTCATTTTATCATTCGTTTATGTAACTCAAATTATTTTTGTGTCGTTTTATTTTGGCCTACAACAAAAATTCCTTCTCAATTCCTCTTCAGATTTTTTCTTAAAGTAGAACTAAGTAGAACACATATGACTCAGTCTTTAATTATTGCGCATCTTATTTGGAAATATTTTATTCTTATTAAAATGTAATAATTACAGACAGGAGAGTCCCATTGCCAGGAAAATTGGGAGCATTGTATGCTCTATTAAGTTTTTGGTGAAAATTTAATTCTATTAGGTCAAATTATCATTGTGTTGTCAGCTTTTGTTGCAACAAAAATGGAAAACATTCCACAGTTTGCTCAATTTCTTTTCCTTTTATGTGTGTCTCTTCATAAGTCTCAATGACAAATGTCTTCTTAATTTATCTATTTATCTCATTTTTAATCTATTAACCAAGTTTGATGTCTCTTGCTTCTGAAGGGATTCAGAACATTTTACCCCCTAATTTGCTACTTTAACATATTGATTATTTTGAGCTGAAGGCACTTGAGAAAGAACAGATACAGAAAATGCTCTTTGACCTTTTCCTTTTACCTAAAAGCAGGTCATAAAATTTCCCTATGAGAAAGGTGCCCTCTTTGTACCAGGGAGAGAACATTCTTATCACCAAAGACTGGAAGTTGACTCCAAAAGGAATCTGTACAAACAAATCTGCTAAAAATAATCCTTATCTTTCATTAGTCTTTCCCATATATTTCCTAGTTACTATCCCACAATTTACTGCCCTTAGCCAAAGCCCCTCTGTCTTGTCACATTCCCACAATTTATTGTTCTTTTAAAAAATAGATACATACGTTTTGAAGCCTAATATCTTCCTCTGGTCTTCATTTTCCTTATGAAGACTCCAGCATGAATGTAAAAAGTTAATCTATCTTAGATTAGTTTAATTTTCAGCCACAAGGCCTAAGAGGTTTAAGGAAAGTATGCATGAAACAGAAGAAATGTATTACTCACGGGTCCAGAGATACTAGGGGTGCCAACAGGAGGCCCACAGGAAGTCTGTAGGTGGCAAGGAGCTCTACCAGCTGGTAGAGAATTGAGGGACTGAAAGGAAGGGGGGTGTGGGAGCAGGGGAGAGAGAGCGAGCACCTGTGGGGCTATGCCTTTATCAAGGTCCATGGGTGTTATCCCTTAGGCTTTCCTGTAGCACTTGGGGATTGGCGAGTTTCAAGAAAACACATATAATGAAGAAATGGATTATATACCTCTGGTGTTGACCATTTGTTTTTATTGTGGTCAGCAAGTGGGATGTGTTGGGTGTTGCGTGAGATGAGGCACAAACAGGCTATTTTGCCAACAGCCACACAGGGAGAGAAAATTACAGTCAGGCAAAAGGTGATGGAGTACAACTGGGTTTCAAACAACTTATGTCAGGCCTGAAGATGGATGCTGAGGTCACAACTATAGAAAGCAAATTTATGACTAAGTGCATTTCAACTTCTGAATTTCCCCAATTCAATAATGCCCATTTGTCAATAAAATAATCTTAATGTTCTAATCTGAAATGTATTTTGTTAATAACTGATAGAAGACGATAGAACGAAGACGGCATTGTTATGTGTTTGATTGTATTGCATCACAATAACATTTATGAGAGTGTTTAGGAAACTGTATTAAAGAACACATGAAAGCTTAAGAAACAATTGGATAAGGTTAAAGACCTCATGAAGGATAATGGGAGTTGGGATATATTTTTAATTTTAGATTCATATGACAACCACACTACATATAAAAATAACTACTTAAAGTATATTCTTTAAGCACTGATGTGTACATGAATAACACATAAACACACACACAATGATTACATGCATGTCCATTCTAAAAATGGAAAAAATTCTGTATATAGTTCTTACCTTTTTTTATTTCTTAACATACAAAATGCCTTATAATTTTAACTCTTACTTGGAATTTTATAGATTTATCACAAATGAATATTTAACTAGAACACAACTTTAGTTACTGAATAATATTACTTTTTTTTTTTTTTGAGTTGGACTCTCACTCTGTCGCCCAGACTGGAGTGCAGTGGCACGCTCCCGGGCCACCGCAGCCTCGACCTGCTGGGCTCCAGCAATCCTTCTACCTCAGCCTTCCAAGTAGCTGGAACTATAGGCACGCCCTACTATGCCTGGCTAATTTTTTTTTTTTTTAATTGCAGAGATGAGGTCTCGCCAAGTTGGCCAGGCAGATCTCGAACTTGCGGGCTCAGGCAATCCAACATTTTACAATAGTATTGATTTATACATCTTTTGTTGGACATTAATTATTTTTTCTAATGCTTTGTGGTTATAAAATTGCTTTGGTTGAGAATTAGTCTGTTAGAATTAGTTCTAAAAATAAATTTTCTTTACAATAGTCAATATATTATTATTGAAAACAAGTTGCAAAAGTAGTGTGATGTAAAAAGTTGAAAAATAATACAATTGTTAAATAAAGCTAAGAGCTTATGAAAACATAAATAAAACATATAAAATTCTAGTGATCTTAGAATAAGAAAAACACATTCATTATTATGAAGGACAAATGAGACATACTACAGAAAAGCAAGAGATTGTTTAAGCAGTAACGAGACTATAATCTGATACGAGGGGTCATGTCAGAAGCAGAGAGCAGCCTCTGGATGTGGGAAAATGGTGAGTACAGGAAATTTGAAACTCAGTGCTTCTATCACGGGCTTGGAGTGTCCCCCAAACCTGATGGGATTCCAGCCCCAGACAGGAAACAGCCTGGGTAGGCACAGCTACTTGCTGCCAGAACCCATGTGGAGCTTTGTGGCCATTTGAGCTCTGAACACCTCTGGCTGTGCCATCCTCCCAGAACTTGACCCCTGCAGTTTTGTGTACTCTGTGGCCAGTTCCCAGGTCAGGAGAGAACAGGAAACCCAAGGGAAAATTCTGCTACTGACAGCAGTCCCTGTCTGGGATGGACTGCAACAAGAGACCCTGTTGCTGAATGCACCTTTGAGTTCTGAGTGTGGACAGCCTCTGGCAAGAGTGGGGAACTGGGAGGAACCCCGTCATCCTGGCTACTCCTTTTTCCCCTTGGGAACCTTTTGTGTGACAGACAGCTCTTCCATTCCTGAAGCACTGCTACAGCAGCCAGAAGACCCTTCCACCCATCCTATTCCCTTTAGCAACCTATTGAGCACACAGGTAGGGAGCTGGAACGTGAACCACTCAAACCTAGCCTGCAGCTTGCTGCTGAATGAACCTCTGAGATCTGAGTGTGAACAGCCTCTGGCAAAGGCAGAAGCTCTGGGAGGGAACTTGCTGCCTGGCAACCCCCCTCTCTCAACTCCTTTATAAACTCTTTTGTACAACAGAGACATCTTGGCCATTCCTGCAGCTCTGCCACGGCAGCCAGGAGACCGCACCCCCTTCTCATTTCCCACTGGGGTAGCCAATTGTGGGTACAGATGGGGAGCTGGAAAGCCGTCCAGTCTGACCTGGGCCTCCCCAACTGCTTCCTCCCCTCCTTGATTGCTCAGTACTGACAGGGAAGCCCTGCCATTGCCTAGGTCATCTGTGTATTTCCCTGGGGCAACAAAGGCTAAGTAGAAACCCACAGCCATCCACAATTGGCTGTCTTCTGCGAGCACTACCTCCTGACTGGAGGTCAACTGGCACAGCTCATTACAACACCTGAGATAATAATACAGCCTTTAGGAAGGTCTGTTCCCAGATCTCAGCAACACCACTGTCCAAGCCACCCTGGCAAATCAGGAGGCCCTGAGCCCATGCGTGTATTCACTACAGCACTGCCCCAACTGGCAACTGAGAAAGCAACAGTGCTAAGGTTACATATGTACAACCAAGTAAATCCTACAATCTGTCATCCCTCTGCCAACCACATTAAAGCTGGTGCCTGTACCACAGGTTCGAGACCAGCCCAGGCATTGACAAGACCTCATCTCTACAATAAATAAGTGAATAAATAAATATTATCCAGGCTTTGTGGCACATGGCTGTATTTCCAGCTACTTGGAAGGCTGAAGTGGAAGGATCACTCGAGCCCAGCAGGTTGAGGCTGCCGTGGCCGTGAGCATGCCACTACCCTCCTGCCTGGACAACATAGTAAGACTCCTACTCAAACAAAAAAAAGGAAAAAGCTGGTGCCTGCACCTGCCACTGATAGAAGCTAGAAGAAATCCTCAAGAAGCTAGTTTCATTTGTTCTAAGTTGTAACTGAATTTCTATATTAGTTGGGGAGCAGAGTTTTGTTTGCAGCATTGAAGCTATTAATATCACCATCCCATGTCTAACATAAGTGTTAACTTTAAAATATCAAGAATTTCTTGGGGGGCCTGGTTGGGCCCAATTTGTAAGTGGCTGGGAAGAGTAAAATGATACCCATATTTTTTGGAATGGTGCTGCACTGGGATATTGTTCATGGCAGAAATCATCAGAGATTCGATGGAATTTTAGTAAGGGCTCTGTAGGTAACCCTGGTGGTGGAGGAGTGCCCATGACTGTATCCTATCTTGGAAATTTTGTCGGGTATTATTCCCAATGCCTCATCTACAAGTGGGTAGGTTTTGCTTAGGGTTAGCACAACCAAGGAGAACAATAAGTTTGTGGTGTCCATGTTGTGTGGGTTTATTCACCATTACTTTTAAGCAAGTAACTCCAAGGTCCACTGGTAATGGAAAGCATTCCTAGTTTCAATGCCTATCTGCAGTGACTTGTTGTACAAATAACCTAAAGATAAAGAGTGTACACAGAGAGGCTAAAGGTAACAGAGAGGGAGTTGCAGTGAACTTGGTTTCTATGAACTTTTGCAAATCTTGTATTTTTCCTGCAGACCATGTTAAAGAACTTTGATCGGGAATTTTCATCAATCAGTTGTCTGAGGTAAGGCTGTCTTTTTAGCCTCTCTCTTAACCTTACCATTTCCTAATATTATGACATAATATTAAGTGGATTATTAAACATATCCATAACTCATAGACAGCATGTTTAAAGGTGTTAAACCAAGTTTTATGGGTGTTGGTATATTCTAGTGCTTGACAAAAAGAGCACCCTGTTGGAAACAACCTGTTTACTTAAATTTTAAATAATTGTACTACCTCAGGTCCCCACCAATGTTCAAGAAGGACTAAAAAATAAACATTATATTTATAGGCTTGTACCAAATCTGGTCCCAAAGGCATTTTATAAACTTACCTTTTTAAAGAGGTATTTGAGGTCACCTGGTGGCTCCAAAGTGTATAGCTTTGGCGTGGATTGTTCTGGAGCAGGAGTTTCCGAGGGTGGTGGAGATGCAGTCTTGAGTCTGGATAAGTGGATCCAGGAGGGAAATCCCCAAAGTTTGGCTGCTGTGGGGTGATTAAGGTTACTTGAAAGGGTCCCTTCCATGGTGGCTGGAGGGGCTTAGTCTGACCTGGTAGATCTTTAAGAAGTATTCAGTCTCCTGGCTGTAACTGAGATGTTAAAGGTGAACCCTCACAGGGAGCAAGGAGATGTTGGTCAGCATAGTCTCTTTTTTTTAAATTTTTATTTTAAACATATGGGGTACAATTCAGATTCTTAGACAGTTCTAAGAATGGAGGTAATTTCCCAAGGGGGGTGGGTTTGCAGGTACCCCAGGCTGGAGTAAAGGGGCCATCCATATATGAGTTCAGAGGGACTAAGGAACAGAAGAACTTGGAGAGTAGCTCAGAACCTTAGGGGTGCCATGGGCAAAAGTTGTGGCCATCCCTGTTTAAATTCATAGATAACTTAGTTAGATGGGTCCAGGGGGCTCTCCCTCCACTAGGGGCCTTTGGAGATGCCTCGGGAGGCTGGTGGACAAGAGGGATAGGATCAGGTTCGGCCTCAGACAACAGTTTGCTTAGCTTTCAGCATTGATTTTGTTTGTTTGTTTGTTTGTTTTTTGAGTTGAGGTCTTTCTCTTTTGCCTAGGCTGGAGTGCAGTGGTGCCATCACAGCTCACCACAGCCTCTTGGGGGTGCCATAGCAACAGTTGTAGCCATCCCTGTTTAAATTCATAGATAATTTAGTTAGATGTTGCTTGAGAGTGGAAGGAGCCTTTTCCACCTTTCCTGAAGACTGGGGATGATAGGATATAGGGAGATTAAAATATATGCCGAGGGCCTCTGAAACCTGCTGTGTTATCTGAGAAATAAAAACAGTGGCATTGCCACTTTGTAAAGAAATAGGAAGACCAAAACAAGGAATGATATCATGTATTAGAACCTGTGAAACCTCCAAGGCTTTTTCTGAGCTGGTAGGAAAGGGCTCCAGCCAGCCTGAAAAGGTATCAGTGAAAGGTAACAGATATTTATATTTCTTGTATGTGGACATGTGAGTAAAATCCAGTTGTAAGTCCTGTCCCAGCAAGTGTCCCCTTAACTGACGAGAGGGGCGTGAAGGTGGAGGATTTAAATGCCCCTGGGGACTGCCTGTCCTACAAATGGGGCAGGCTTGGGTGATGGAATTTAACTTTGACTTTAGATTGGAGCATATAATCTGAGATTTTAGAAGCTTATATAAGGGCTTCTTTCCTATACACAGTGAATTATGAAAGTGTATGAGAATTTCATCATCCTGGTTGGCAGATAAGGTGAGTCTTCCCTGTAGTGTTAACCATGGCCCATTTCTTACAGCCCCTCACTGCTGTAGATGTTGTGTTTCTCCCTCTGGATATTTAGAGATAACAGAAGGGATAACCAGTGTTTCAGTGGCTGAGCAGGGAACAAAGACTATCTTTTTAGCCTCTCATTAACCTTACCATTTCCTAATGCTTCCAGGCTGTGTGAGCACTGGTGTCCTTTACAGTATATTACTGACACCTGGGGTGAATGCTGGACTGCTTTAATAAGTTGTAAAATTAAAGGGATGTGCCTAATAGGTGTTCTCTTAGTAGTTAACAATCGTCTTTCTTCCCAGAGAGTCGCATGTGACTGTAGGATATGAAAGGCATACTTGGAGTCTGTATATATGTTAAGCCTCTTGTCCTTGCCTAAAACAAGTGCCTGAGTTAGAGCAATGAGTTCTGCCTTTTGAGCAGAAGTACCTGGAGGTGGAAGTACACTTCCAGTTACTTCAGTATTAGTACTAGCAGCATATCCTGCCCTTCTTTCACATGAAGAATAAAGCTACTATCATTTATGTACCACACATACTCTGGATCAGAGAGGGGAACATCTGCTAAGTCTGCTCTGATTGCCCTAGAAGTTTCTAATTTCTCTGGGCAGGAACGTTCTATAGGTTCTGGCATGAAAAGAAGAGTAGCTAAGTTTAGAGTATTAGATTTCTGGATAGTAATGTTAGGATTTCCCAACAGAATAGTCTGGCATTTGGTAAGATAAGACCTGATGAGAAATCTATAAGCATCGCTGTTTAAAATGTCTTAACATGGTGTGGTGAGTACACATCCATATGCTGGCCATAAGTAACTTTGCTAGCCTCCTGCATCAGCGTGGCTGTGGTGGCCAACTCTCTGAGGCAGGGTGGCCATCATTTTGCTGAGTAATCCAGTATTGAAAGTTGTTTTTGTTCCAATAGCCCTAGTGCTAGTCCTTCTCTCTCCATAGCATAGAGGAGAAAATTCTTTTGAAGATTAGGCAGGGTCAGGACTAGAGCCCACATAAGAGCCTCTTTAAGGGTAGTGAAGGTAGTTTGTGCCAGAGAATGCCCTTTTAAAGGCTCATTTTCTGGACCCCAAGTGGCCTCATACAGGGGCTTAGCTATGAGGCCCTAATTAGGCATCCAAATTCTGAAATAGTCTGTGAGTCCTAAAGATGCCTGGAGCTTTTTCTTGGACTGGGGAAACAGTAAGGAAGCAATAAAGTGTTTTCTCTGGGTGATTACGGCTGTATGTTTTGGGCTAAGTTGAAACTACAAGTAGATAACCTCTTGTAAATTAAACTCAGCCTTCAAAAGGGATACCTGCTATCCTTTGTTATAAAGAAAAATAAGAAGGGCAGCCATATCCTGCTGAGAGGAAGAAAGGATTGAGCTACACTTCGGAGGCAAAGTGGTTAAAGAAGAGTCAGAAGACACGTGCAACAGGCATCCCTTAAGCCCTGGCAATAAGCTGGCTAAATAAAAAACCTGAACATATGGAACCTCAGCAAACTTTCTGTTTTTCTTAATGTATAAATCAAGTTATAAGAGGGTATTAGCACCTAGAGAGCTTCCATGAGGCCAAACCTCTTGGTAGCCTAACTTAGATTCTGGCCATGCTGTATAACAGAAAAATATGATGCTTGGAATGGATGTCTTCCTTTAATGAAAGAGTCTTGAGATTTTTTAGAAGACATTCCAGCGGGTAATCTTTCTCCATGACTGACTGAGAATTTCCCATGAGGAATCCTAAAGAAGGAGACTGAAATAGGTCCTAAGAATAGGCCCTTGAGACACTTTCTAGCTCCCTTTCTCTTTTTAGAAAAATAATCATCCATACCCTCAGCTGATATCCCAGGTAGAAGATCAATGGAATTAGCCTGAGGGTGTGAGAATCGAGTGAGAAAGGGTATCCTCTTGTTCTTCTCATCCCACCAGAGACAGTCCTTCTGCCCAGCAGTATGCCTGCTCCAACATGTATTCAAAGACTTGGTGCCAAGATTTTCCACAGAGGACCTGAAGCCCCAGCAGAAGCTATCAAATGGAGATAGAGGCCTCTCAGGTCATGCTCAAAGACCCCCTCAACAAAGAATAAGGTAATGCACGAACTCACCAGTAATGCAACTTTGTATTGGACAAGACAAATGTGATCAGGTGAGGTTCGTTTGATGTTGCTTGTTTCAGGCAATGAAGGTAGCGAACAAGAGGCAGAGGGAAAGTGTCAAGCATCTTGCCTCTCACCCTATTGGGTGATGGGATCCAAGACCTTTCTTCAGGGGCCTTCTTACTATTCCAGGGAATAGCTGTGGCTAAAAGGCCATCCACGGCCTTCCAAGATCTAGCCTGGTCTACGGAGAAGCTTGAAGATCTTGGCTTAAAAAGGAAATAGCAAACCATAGCTTCCCACCCTAATGGGCTCTTGCGGTGTATAACCTTTCCTTGGAACCTTCAGACTCACCAGAGAGCAGTTCTGGCCAGAGCTGTCAGTTGTTACCAAGTTCTAGCACAGTCCAGAGGGAGGCACAGGTTGGAAAATAAAAGAATGAGAAGAGGGTCATGGAGGGGACTCCCCCAAAATATTGGGGTCCCCATACAGCCCACTAAAAATGGTGGGTTTCTTGGGGGTGTTGGTAGGCTGCTGCTGGGGAAATAAAGCAAAGAATTGCAAAACCAAAGAAAAAGAGTTCATATACATCCAACAAAGGATGGGGCCATTGCTAAGAGACAACATGGTGGAGGGTTTGGGAGGAAGATGTACTTAAGGATTTATGGGGAAACAGCGGATGGGTAAAAATAATCAATAGCATTCTTAAGTGTTGATAACACTGGTCTTGTGCCTTGTTGCCAGGGCAACATACATCTTGTGACTCCAGGTGGTGAGCTAGTGGCCAGTCACAGAAGGCTGATCACAATAGATTAAGTCAGCTGAGTCCCTCATGGCTAGAAGACAAATACTGGGAATAGAAAGAAGTAATCAGTACAAGGAAATAGGTGGGGGATTACAAACAATGATCAGTTTCTACCTCTGGGAAACCATTTCTGCAGGCTAATGATTAGAAAGGGACTGAAATACACTTCTCAAAAGAAGATATACAGGCCGCCCACAGACACATGAAAAAGTGCTCAGCCTCATTCATCATCAGAGAAATGCAAATCAAAACCACATTGAGATACCACCTAACCCCAGTAAGAATGGCCATCATTAATAAAACAAACAACAACAGATACTGGCGAGGATGCAGAGAAAAATAATGCTTTTACACTGCTGGTGGGAATGCAAACTAGTGCAACCTTTTTGGAAGACAGTGTGGCGATTTCTAAAAGAACTAGAAATTGACCTTCCATATGACCCAGCAATTCCCCTATTGGGAATATACCCAGAGGAATGCAAATCATTCTACAAAAAAGATACCTGTACACATATGTTTGTTGTAGCTTTATTGACAATAGCAAAAACATGGAACCAGCTATGCTGCCCTTCGAAGGTGGACTGGATTTAAGAAATGTGGTACGTATACACAATGAAATATTATGTAGCCATAAAGGAGGATAAACATATGGACTCTGCAGCAACTTGGATGGATTTAGAGTTGATCATACTCAGTGATCTATCACAGAAACAAAGAATAGAGTACCATTTGCTTTCACTCATAAGTGGACTTTGAACAATTATTATGATACTATTAGAAAGGGAAACTGTCAGGGGAGTGGGGATGGGATTGGTAGTTGAGGGAAACTGCTAGGGGAGGGAGGGGCATACCTCATCAACAAGGGTACCTGCATAATCATTATTTGTATACCTAACTCTGAATTGTATCCCACATCTTTATAATAAAAAAAAAGATAGGAGCTGAAACAAGCTGCTGTTTTAAGTATGACTAAGCTAAGCAAAATGAAAATTGTTGCTCTTTAGCTTTTTAACTAAGGCTACTCCATCTTGACTCTTTATTCTTTCACTAAGGACTAACATTCAAAATCCAAAAAGAACTCAGATCAGCAAGAAAAAAGCAAATAATCACATTAAAAAGTGGACAAATGACATGAATGGACATCTCTCAAATGAAGATACACCAATGACCAACAAACATGAAAAAATGCTCAATATCACTAACCATCAGGGAAATGCAATTTAAAGCTACAACGCGATACTATTTTCTGTCAATCAAAATGGCCTTTATTAAGCAATAAAGAAGCAATGGATGTTGGTGCGGGTTCAGTATAAAGGGAATGTAGGTTCAGTATAAAGGGAATGCTTATACACCGTTGGAGGAAATGTAAATTAGTATTTCTTCTATGGAAATCGGTATGGAGAGTTCTCAAAGAACTAAAAGTAGCTACCTTTCAATCCAGTACCCACTACTTTGTATCTACCCAAAGGAACAGATGTTGTTATACAAAAAAAGACACCTGCATTCATATGTTCATTGCTGCACAATTCACACTTGAAAAGATGTGAAATCAAACTAAATATTCATCAGCTAGGTCACTGGATAATGAAAGTGCAGGATGTATACACCATGGGAATACTGTCTAGCCATTTTTAAAAAATGAACTGATGTCTTTTGCAGCAACTTGGATGGAATTGGACACTATCATCCTAAGTAAAGTAACTCAGGAATAGAAAACCAATCACTGCCTGCTCTCAGTTATACATGAGAGCTAAACTAAGGAACTGCAAAGACATATAAAAATGGTATAATGGACATTGATGACACAGAAGGGGAAGGTGTAAAGTGGGATGGGGATGAAAAAATCACCTATCGGCCAGGCTCAGTGGCTCAGCCTGTAATCTCACGCCTTTGGGAGGCTGAGGTGAGTGGATTGCCTGAGCCCGCGGGTTCAAGACCCGCTTGGGCAGTGAGACTTCATCTCTACAATAAAAAAAAAAAAAAATCAGCCAGGCGTGGTAGCACGCGCCTGTAGTTCTGGCTACTTGGAAAGCTGAGGCGGAAGGATCGCCGGAGCCCAACAGGTCGAGGCTGCGGTGGCCAGAAGCGGCCACTGAACTCCAACACACACACACACACACAAAAAAATCACCTATCACCTACAGTGTGCACAGGGGTAGTGGATACACTAAAAGCCCAGACTTCATGCCACTATGCAATGCACCCATGTAACCAAAAATCATATTTACCCTCCAAAGGTATTGAAATTTTTATTTAAAAAATCCAAAAAGATGGACCTCAAATGATCAAGAAGTTAGAAATAATCACAAAACCTAGAGGTATATTAGCAAGCTAGGAAGGAATTGAGAAATTTCCTCAGCTAAACCAAAAGAACATTTCAAAAGAACTACAATAACAGTTGAAAGTAAATCATTTTAAAAACTCATTTAAAAAAGAGCTCCATTGAAGATTACTACCTAAAACCCCAGCATATGGTTTGAATTACAGCAATATCAACAAAAACACATTTTCCTAGACACCAAAAGGTTTCTTTCTGTGCCTACATGAGGTACCAAAGAAATTCAGGATGTAACCCATAGACTAGGGCAATACAAAAATATAATCCTAATATTTACCATATTGCCGAAGATATTTGTTGATATCTGCTGCTATGTTAACATCTTTCTACAAGACTATATTAAGATTATATGTAAGTTTCAATTACCAAGTTGTTCATTGGATGTGTCATTTTGTGAACTTTCATGCCTAACAACCCATGATAACACTTAGACCACCACCACCCACTTGTTATGTTAATAAGGAGCTAGGGCAATTTCTCGTAAAATAGTTACAATTGCTATCACCATTATTTCTTACTAGAATTTTTAAGTATAACGCATATAAAAAAATCTCTATATACTGTCAACGAATAAATGTTGGTGTTTATTGACTCTATTGCTCCCATGTAACCTTCTACAGATGGGAGGAGATGAATAAAACATTTGGTATTGGGAATTTAGTCTTGATATACAGAGGTAATATCTAAGAGAACGAATACAAGACTTTGTCCAAGAAAAATACCAAACCCACAAACCTGAGCATTCTTATACCCTTCGAACAAGGATCTGGGGATGAATGGAAAGCATCTGGTATTCTTTTTTGAGGTCCTCCAGAGTTAAACCTATGAACCACTGGAGGGCAGCAGAGACGGGATTTTTAATACACAGACTTGCCATTTATTGATTAACTGATGAATTCATTCATTTAATCCATAACAAGTGCCTACTATGTGCAAGGCATTCATCTTTTATTATGACCAAAATTATACTGTAGCATCTTTCATTGACCATCTATTGTGAAAGAGCATTGACAGTTACTTTTGTTTGAATCTCTACTGCCTAGCATGAATTGAAATCTTTTTTTTTTTTGCACAACAGAGAACTCATAAAATTATAGAATTTTAAAACTAGCAAAAAACTCACAGAACACCCATATTTCATTTTTTGTTGTTCTTTTTCATTTCATTTTATTAAAATTTTTTTTTTTTTTTTTTTTTAAGATGTGGGGTATAGCCGGGCTTGGTGGCTCGGCCTGTAATCCCACGTTTTGGGAGGCTGAGGTGAGTGGATTGCCTGAGCCCGCGGGTTCAAGAACCGCCTGGGCAACTTGCTGAGACCTCATCTCTACAATAAACCAAAAATAATAGCCGGGCGTGGTAGCGCGCGCCTGTAGTTCCAGCTGCTTGGAAGGCTGAGACGGAAGGATCGCCGGAGCCCAGCAGGTAGAGGCTGCAGTGGCCAGAAGGGTGCCATTGCACTCCCGTCTGGGCGATGGAGTGAGACTCCAACTCAAAAAAAAAAAAAGGGATGTGGGGTACAATTCAGGGTTAAGTATACAAATATTCATTATGCAGGTACCCTTGTTGATGAGGTGAGCCCCAACTCCCCTGGCAGAATCCCACTACTGCCAATCCCACACCCTCCCCTTCCCCCAACAATTTCCCACTACTGACAACCTTTTCTCATAGTATGACGATAATTGTTCAAGGTCCACTTATGAGTGAGAACATGTGATACTCAGTTCTTTGTTTCTGTGATAGATCACTCAGTATTATACCCATTAAATGACCAGCAGCATTATTTTCAGACCTGGAAACGACAATAGAGGAATTCATATGGAAACATAAATGACAACAAATAGCCAAAACAATCCTCAGCAAAAAAACAAAGCAGGAGATATCACACTCCCAGATTTTAAACTTCACTATAAAGCTACAATATAGGTACAGTCTGGTACAGGTACAAGAACAGGCATATAGACCAATGGACCAGGATAGAGATCCCAGAAGCATATTTCTTAATCTCTCTCTTGAATAATGTCATTATTTTTTCTGCTCTTTACCATGTCTAAAAATGTTTACTGGTTTTCTTTTTTACATGCTCATTCTCAAAGTTTAGGAAAATATAGAAATTTTTAAAAGAAAAATATAATTCAACCATAGATAACTGTTGATACAATTTTCCTAGCTAAATATGCATATGTGTATGTTAATTTAGTTTACAGATTTGATAATAGAATCTATTGATATAGCTTTAAATCATGCTCTAACACTAGAGTGCCATATCCATATCAATAAATATTTAAGAAAATTTTATTTATGAACTTTTAAAAAGGAATATAGTACTACTTATATGTTATGCTATGCAGACCAAAACAATTTATTCAGATAAACATAATTCTTACCTCTCTACTGAGCATATTTATTTTCCTAGATTAGTTAATTTTTACTACTTACTTCACCTTTGAAACTTTGTAAAAATGATTTAAGTTGATTTTGGAGTTGCTTTCTTTTTTCTGACTTATCATAATATATCAAAGTAAGAATAAGCCACATAATCTTCCCCATAAGGTACTACTGATTTAATTTAGAAGCATTTTAATAGTAAATTAGAATTAAAATGTTGTGTGGACAAAAAGAATATGGTTAAGTGAATGTCATCAAATATTTACTATAAAATATTTCAAGCCATGTAGTTAAGTAGTAAGGCTAATAGATACTTCCTTGACACCACACCCTTGCCACTGGAAATTACCTCACCAAATAGGATGGAAATAATGCATGTCTTACTCTTCCACTTTCTCATTTAGTAAATTTTTGCTGAAATGTGCCAAATTTCACTATAATGAGTTTTCCAGAGAAAACAAGTTATGCTTCCTGTCCCCGAGGGGTATACATTCGGCAGGAAAGGAAGAGAACTAAATAACTTGCTGTGTTAGGTGTTGTAAGGCATAAAGCACACGTTGTTATTGGATTCATAAACGGCTTGCCTGACCAGACCTTGTTCTTTCGGGAAGATTTCACTGAGAAGAAAATGTTTAGTTCAGAAACTGAGGGGCAAAGAAAAAATGTCAGGAGAGGAGAAAGCATTTTGGGCAAAAGAAAGAGCACATGAAGTCCTAGTCTTTGGTGAAAGCTAAATAATGGCTAGAGTGATTTTGGAAAGGTAGGGACTAAGGGGATCAGCAAAAGTGAGACTATAAAAGGCATCTTAGGGTAACCATATTAAGGAGTTTGAACTTTATCATACAATACAATTTTAACTTTACAAAATTTACTCTGTCTGGTATGTAAACAGTGAATTAGAGTAAAAAATACTGGAGGAAGGGAATCAAGTTGCATCTATAAGACAATGGATAAATTTTTTTAAATGATAAGAAAATTATTGATTCATTGCAGAAACAAATATAGAATCTAGATACAGCAGATGTTTGATATATACTAAATAAGTGACTGAAAGGATGAATATACTCATAAACAATGTAACACGCACACTTAGGCTTGCATGAGGAGACCATTGGCCTGTTGTTATTCTTCCTACTACATTTGCAACACCACTTGGTATTACTTATTTGTATTCCTAAATCAATGCCAATGGCTTGAAGTTGTGCACATTGAAAAAGTCAGTCACTTAATTTCCCATTACAGTTGTCAAAAACAGAAAAAGTTACATTTTTATCTAAGTATGTTTTCATTTCATAGAGGGAAAATTAATTTACTTTATTTGATTCTTTTTATTGGTGTTGCTACTTTAATCTACTAACTTTCCTTGGAGAATTGGTTTGCTTCCTTATCCATGAAATGTGTGGGACTATAGGGAAATTCATTACATTTTACAATTCAAATCATGAAACCAGATCTACATATTTAAAAAATTGTTGCACATAGTTGTGCACATAGTACATAAAATACAGTTTTCTCAGGCGTAATATGACCATAGGGTTGGAGGTAATCAGGAAATGTCTGATTATAACAAAACATTCATGCAGCTCTATGTTTCTGGAATAATTCGCTCCTTACTAAGAAACAAGCTGGGAGGAATGGAAATTCTTCCAATTCATTTTCTTTAAGAAATTTCCATGGAAGTGTTTCAAAACTGCAGAGTCTGAAAATGAAATTTTTAAGCATGCCAAAGTATTATAGGAGCAGATGGTGCTAAAGGATTTTTTTAAAGATGGAAGGAAATCACATCAAAACAAAAGACGTAAGATTAGAAAATATTTGTGTCATCTACAGCTGTTAACATGTTACTTTGATCATCTGATATCTGCGATGTTCACTTAAAACTGCTTAATATGTCTTGTCAATTTTTCTTTTGAATTTCAAGTTGGTTATAGTATGTAGTCAGAAAAATAGATAGAAAAAATAAACTTAGTAGATAGCATTTCTTAAGTAATTTTTAGAAACGCAAATAATAATTTTCACATACAATTATCCAAAATACATGGTATGTACTAGGGCCAAATGGCTTGAGTTAAAATATAAACATTATCTATAACAAAGGTACAAAATGTATGCATTTGAAATATACTTAACTTTGTTCAAAATATCTTCATCATTTTAATCTCACAAAAATATATTTGAAAAGGCCTCAAAATAATTGCAAAACCTCTGCTGGGATATGTGGATGTTATTCTTCTATTTACATAGGCAGAAGATGATGATTAGTGAGTGAGAATGTTACGTGAATCAATAAATATAGGTGATTCTGAACTTCACATGGATTAATGAATGCAGGTATTAGGGGCTAGCAAGAAACATCAGAAGTTAATTCTTTATGGATGAGTGTTGAGAGGGAAATGAATGGGACAGGAGATGGACAAACTATCAGGTGTGATAACTTCATTTTGGATGTGTTGACTTTGCGATGTCCATGGAAAACTGGATAATGAATTCATGCTGTAAGCGATTAAGCAAACCATGAGTTTAGAGGGAGGTCTGGGCTGGAAATGAAGATTTGTTTGGTGTAAATACTTGAGGGTGCATGAGGTCATCCAAGGAGAATGTATGGAGAGTGAAAATAAGAGCCAAAACAGGTCTCTGAATAAAGGGAGCTTTTAAATGGTGGAAAAAGAAGACAGAAGCCTGGAAAAACAACAAAAAGAGAAAGAAGATGATTACAGTACAAAGTGTTTTTCTTACCTATTGACATTAAGAGCAAACATTTACCAAGTAAGTCTGGGCATGATAGTTTTTGCCACCAGTAAAAGACAGTCTTTACTAAAACCAGGATCTTTCCTTCACAACCTTTTAATTAATGCTTTAAAGTGACAATTTTCTAGCTAATTTTATATTTAGCATGAAATCACGCTAAATGAAACAAAAAACAAGAGACACAGGTATAGAACGTAAAACAAGATTCACTTTATAATCTAGGTACCTGGTTCTTGAAAAACCTCATTATATGAGAAGATAGTAAGGAAGACAAATGGCAATGTTAGAATTATGACAGGAAATGACAATTCTAGTTACAATGGTGAGTAGAAGGATTAAACTAGCCTCTGACTAGCTTTCTTTATCCTGCCTAGAATTCCCATTAAAATATCAATGAAAGTGAGATTATAATGCCAATCCAAAACAACACTGAAAATTAATATTATAAACTATTGCTAGAATCTGGAAGAAACTTTTAGCAATTATTTTGCCAATGATTATAAAAATATCGTATCTGTTCTATACATTCTTCACTTTATGAAACAAAATTGTTCCTGACATACGACTGTCAGTGGGATTATTATGAGTTACTCAAAGTCTCAACATCATCGTTAGTGAATATCTACCTGTTGGTATTTGTCTCGATTTAATGAGCTAATCAGGTAAATTGTTTATCATAGTACTTGGTACAAAGTAAATAGCAAATGGGTAGCAGTTCCTAAATGGATTCCTTTCCACATTGCCAAAAACTGCTGAATAAAAACAGAAACAGATGATCATTCAAAACAAAAAACACTGATAATGAATGTTGGCAAAAAGCTGTTGCCAGATTCTTGGAAGTATTTACACAAATCACTGAACACTCCACTTTTTTTTCCTCATTTCCACCTCTTGAAAAAAAGCTATTTATTTTCACCATCATCAACATTTACAACTTGCAACATGACAAGTACTGTGTGAAGTCTCCAGTTAACCTGGTTCTAGGAATCCTCAGCTATTGGAGGATTGGAATCTGGAATCTATTTAAATTATACGCAAAATTCTGACTTTCTGGTAAGAGGGCCCATAGCTTTCATAAACTTCTCAGAGCATTTTGTGCACATTCCCCCCAGAAATAGAGTCTAGAACCTTCTCATTTCATAGAGAGCCCAAATGATTATTAGATCATATTCACTTGCATTGGTCATCCACAGCCTCTAAACTTTCAGACATGAACTCCTAGCCTGGTGAAAATAATCCTAATTTAAAAGGAATACATTACAACGTTTTTTTTTTAACTAAAATCTTCAGGATACCTTATTCCTAATTAGGCTTTGAAAGATGGCCTTAGCCAGGCTCAGTGGCTCAGCCTGTAATCCTGTGCCTTGGGAGGCTGAGGTGAGTGGATAGCCTGAGCCCGCAGGTTCAAGACCCACCTGGACAACTTGGTGAGACCTCATCTCTACAATAAATCAAAAAATTAGCCGGGCGTGGTAGCGTGCGCCTGTAGTTCCAGCTACTTGGAAGGCTGAGGCAGAAGGATTGCGGGAGCCCAGCAGGTTGAGGCTGCAGTGGCCGGGAGCATGCCACTGCACTCCAGTCTGGGCAACAGAGTGAGACTCCAACTCAAAAAAAAAAAATGAAAGATAGCCCTATTGTAGTATTACATTTCAAAAATTAAGAAAAAATATATCAATGTAAATATGTATGGTAAGTCCCCTACATATAAACTTTCAAGTTGTGAACTTCCAGAGATGTGAACATGCATTTGCATAGCCAATCACATAGTTCATGTGTCTGGCATACATTGTCATGCACATGCATCCTCTGTAAGTGACTGTGCTTTTGTGTACTTTATGGCACAGTATTGTATAGAGTACAGTAATAGGGTATCTTTATTTCAAGTCCAGAATATCCAGAAGCAAATGGTGGTGTAGCTGGTATTGCTAAGAAATGCCAAGCAATAACAGTGGAAACAAAAGTGAAAATAATTGAGAGAGTGAAACAAGGCAGAAAGATGGTAGACGTCACTCATTCTTATAACATGAATTAACCACTGGAATGATTCTAAAGAAAAAGACAAGATCATGAAACATCTGCTGTGCAGACGATGTTGGACAATAATATTGAAGAACCATGGAGAACTGATGGAGGAGATTGGAGAAACTTATCAGTGTGTGGGAACAGGATCAATATCACCCTTGAGATCTGCTCAGTTTAACGCTGATTCAAGAGAAAGTTAAAAGACTTTATGAAGACTTAAAGAATAAACACAGCAAAGAATAAGAAGGAGCATATTTTAATACCAGCTATGACTGGTTTTATCAGTTGAAGGCTAGAGCCAGCCTTCACACAGTAAAAGCAAATGGCAAGGCAGTGAGGGAAAATATGGTAGTTGCTCAGGAATTTCCTGAAATGTTTTGAGAAATTATTGATGAAGGTGCATATTTACCTGAGCAGGTTTTTAATGTGAATGAGACAGAGCTGTACTGGAAGAGGATGCCAGACAAGCTACGTAAGTAAGAAGGAAAAGTTGATGCCAGGCTATAAAACAGCGAAGGATAGGCTTTCTTTGTTGTTCAGTGGCAATTCTTCTGGTGATATAAAACTGAAGCCTCACTTAGTTTATCATTCAGAGAACCCAAGAGTCATCTTTAAAAACATAACCAAGGGATGTCTTCCTGTTGTTTGGAAGAGTAGCCTTCCAGGGCAAAAATGTCCTGGTTTACACAGGGCATTTTTATTTATGTATTTATTTTTTAAATTTTAGGTTCAAACGGGTATCTATTCAAAAGGGCATATTTGTTACTTGGACATATTGTGTAGTGGTGTAGTCTTTTGCTGCATAACATGTGATCCATGAATCAGCATTATTGACATCACTCAAAACTTTTTAGAAATGCAGAGTCTCAGTTTCAAATCCATACCTACTGAATCAAAACTGCCTTTTAGCAGAATCCCCAGGTGATTCACATTAAAGTACTCTAAACAGTTGTTCTTAAAGTATGGCCTTCAGAAAAACAGAATTGACTTCAGATGAGAATTTGCTAGAAATAGAAATTCTCTGCTCCCACACAAACCTATCAAATCAGAAACTCTAGCAATCTGTGTTTTATCAAACTCTCCTGGAGATTGTAATCATGCTAAAAAGTTTGCAGCACAAGAGTCAATTTGCTGTACAACAGAGTCACCTAGGGAACTTTAGAAAATGGTGATGGAGGACTTCTGGGAAGATGGTGGCAGAGCCAGTCAGACTGTGCAAGTCCTGGTGTTAGTGAGTGAGTGTATGGGAAATTTTGTATATGTGTCTGTAAGTGGGCATGTGAGTGACTGACTGAGGGGGGACTAGGGAGCAAGTGACCAAGGCTTTCCTGGTGAAGTGGCTGGTGCCACAGCTGCTTCGCTTGGACCCTAGTGCTTCCTGGGTGCAGAAACCAAATGCCTTTTTTTTTTTTGAGTTGGAGTCTCACTCTGTCTCCCAGACTGGAGTGCAGTGGCCGCTCCCGGCCACTGCAACCTCGACCTGTTGGGCTCCAGCGATCCTTTCACCTCAGCCTTCCAAGTAGCTGGAACTACAGGCGCACGCTACCACACCCAGCTAATTTTTTGATTTATTGTAGAGATGAGGTCTTGCCAAGTTGCCCAGGTGGATCAAACCCGCGGGCTCAGGTTATCCACTCACCTCAGCCTCCCAAGGCGCAGGATTACAGTCTGAGCCACCGAGCCTGGCTCCAAATGCCATTTTTAAAAAACCGGCAAAGCCTTTCCCAGGAAGAAGCTGCTGAGAGTGACTGCCTGCTCCAGACTCTGCCTTACTACTGCAGCGCCTGGCTGGGCACTGGCAACAAGAGCTGCAGAGGGAGCACAGCAAGGGAGCCCAGAGGCAGAGCCTCACCAGAGAAGATGAAAGAGATACGCTGCCAGCATCTTGAAAACTGGGCAGGAAAGTACTCTGGCTTGCTCACCACAGACTGACAGACCCAATCTCTGCAACTGGTGGACTAACTACTCAAGGGTTGATTGTGACCCAGAGGGGATATCCTGAAAGCACAAACTCCAGAGAGGCAGGATGAGTGCTGTCTCAGGTACCCCACCCTCTATCCTGATTCAACCATGGGACAAAGGGTGTGATGAGAAAGTGAAGAAGACCCCCAAGAGATCAGCAGTGAGTCTGAAGCTGACCCAACCCCCTCCTCACCAGCAATCTTCTGAATGTCTGATCTACACAGCTAGGGCATGACTGAGAGGGACAAACCAGAGCAGAGCCTGGATGTCAGCTGTGATAGGAGTACTCTACTCCAGGATAAGCCTGGTTGAGTCACTCCCCTCTAGCACCCAGTGAAGAGACAATCCTGCATCTCCCCACTGGAGGTGATCCCCCTGAAAATACAAGAGTGGGAGGGTAGAACTGAAGCCCCACCCACCCTACCTCCTTCTCCTCCTTCCCAGGACCAACACTGGGGTGATTGTGAATGAAGCACAGCTCCGCAGGAGACGGCAGAGGGGCTTACCTTTGAGCAACTGAGAGGAACAATTACAAAATCTGCCACAAAAGGGTAGGCTGTTGTTTTTTTTTGCCTGGGCAACTTGGCAAGACCTCATCTCTACAAAAAATAAAAAAATTAGCCAGGCGTGGTAGTGCACACCTGTAGTTCCAGCTACTTGGAAGGCTGAGGCAGAAGGATTGCTGGAGCTCAGCAGGTCGAGGCTGCAGTGGCTGGGAGTGGCCACTGCACTCCAGTCTGGACGACAGAGTGAGACTCCAACTCAAAAAAAAAAAAAGGTATTAAGAACAGAAGAAAGAAAAAAAAGAATGACCATGTACTTCCCAAGACAAAAGAAGAACACAGAATCAACAGAAAATACATTGCAACAGCAAACTTGAAAACACACACAAACATCAACCCAAAGTTGGAAGAAAACAAACAAAGAAACAACTTTATAAGAACCTCATGGTGAGAATAAACAATCACATTTCGATAATCAGTCTGAATGTGAATGGACTAAATGAACCACTGAAAAGACACAGAATGGCAAATTGGATTAAAAAAAAAAAAAAACAAGCCATGACCCAATAATCTGCTGTATCCAGTAAACTCATCTCACCTCAAGGGGCACACAAAGATTGAAAGTTAGAGGATGGAAAATGAATTTCCAGGCAAATAGATCACAAAAGAAGGCAGGAATTGTGATCTTAATATCACAGAAAACAACTTTTAAACTATCAAAATTTTAAAAAGATATGAAAGGGTACTACATAATGATAGAATACTCAATCCATCAACAAAAAATATTCAGCCTAAACATGTATGCACCCAACACAGGATCACCAGTGTTTATAATGCAACTACTAAGTAAATTTGAAAAAGATATGGACTCTAACACTATTATGAGTGGACACTTAAGTACCCTGCTAACAACCCTAGATAGATTATTGAGGCAAAAAATCAACAAAGAGATCCAGAACCTCAACTTGACACTTGACCAAATGGACTTAATAGATACCTACAGAACACTTCACCCAATAAACACAGAATATACATTCTACTCATTACCACATGTAATGTACTCCAGGATTGAGCATATCCTTGACCATAAATCAAGCATAAACAAATTTCATAAAATTGAAATATTACCATGCACCTTCTCAGACCACAGTGGAATAAAATAAATATCAACACCACCAAAATTCTCCCAAATCCCACAAAGACATGAACACTAAACAAGCATGATGCTGAATAATTACTGGGTCAACACAGAATTCAAAACAAAAATGAAGATTCCAGGAAACAAATGAAAGTGAAGAAACATCTTACCAAAACATCTAGGATGCCATGAAAACAGTACTGAAGCCGGGTTCGGTGGCTCAGCCTGTAATCCCGCGTCTTTGGGAGGTTAAGGTGAGTGGATCACCTGAGCCCGCAGGTTCGAAACCCACCTGGGCAACTTGGCAAGACCTCATCTCTACAATAAATCAAAAAAATCAGCCGGGCATGGTAGTGCGCGCCTGTAGTTCCAGCTCCTTGGAAGGCTGAGGCAGAAGGATCGCCAGAGCCCAGCAGGTTGAGGCTGCGGTGGTCGGGAGCAGCCACTGCACTCCAGTCTGGGCGATGGAGTGAGACTCCAACTCAAAAAAAAAGAAAAGAAAAAGAAAACAGTACTAAGAATTTATATTTTTACAAACACACATCAAGAAAATGGAAAGATCACAAGTTAACAGCCTAACAAATCACCTAAGGGAACTAGAAAGACAAGGCCACCAAAACCCTAACTTTAGCAGAAGAATCCAGTAGAAGCCCAAATATAGGACATAGAAGACAAAAAAATCAGCAAAACAAAAAGCTGATTCTTTGAAAGAATAAACAAGATTGATGGACCCCCTAGCTATAAAGATCAAGAAAAAGAGAAAATACCCAAATAAACACAATCAGAAATGCAAAAGATGAAATCACAACAGACCCCGAAGAAATACAAAAGATTCCTATGCACACCTACATAGAAACAAATTTGATAACCTAAATTAAATAGAGGACATTATAGCATTACACAACTTCCCAAGATTGAAATTAGAAGGAACTGAGACACTAAATAGACCAATAACAACCCAGGAAATTGACTGCATCATAAGAAAACTACCTACAAAAAAAAAATGCCCTGGACCATATGGCTTTCCAGGAGAATTCTACAAAACACACAAGAAGGAACTGATATCAATCCTATTGAAGGTATTCCAGGCGATTAAAGACAGAAATTCTCCCCAAATCATTTTATGAAGCTAACATCACGCTGATACCCAAATTGGGTAAAGAGCCAACAACAACAAAAAAGAGGACCACAGGCCAATATCATAGATGAACACAGATGCAAAAATTCTCAAAAAGATTCTAGCAAATTGGATCCAACAGCACATCTCAAAACACATCCACCATGACCAAGTAGGCATCATCTCCAGGATGCAGGGCTGGTTCAACATCCACAAGACCATAAGTATAATTAAATACATCAATAGAAGCAAAAACCAGAACCAAATGATTATATCATTGGATGCAGAAAAGACCTTTGTTAAAATCCAGTATCCCTTCTTGATAAAAACCCTCAAACACCTAGGCATAGGAGGAACATACTTCAAAATAGTAAATGCCATCTACAATAAATCCATAGCCAGCATATTGCTAAATTTAGAGAAACTAGAAACATTTCCTCTGAAAACCAGAACAAGACAAGGCTGCCTACTTTCACCCTGTTGTTCAACATTGTGTTAGAAGTGCTAGCAAGAGCAATTAGACAAGAGAAGGAAATCAGGGATATCCAAATAGGGAAAGAAGAAGTTATCTCTCTTTGCTGATGATATGACCCTAACCTCAAAAACCCAAGAGAATCTGTAAAAAAAGCCTCCTTGCACTAGAACATGAAACCAACTGTGTTGCCATCAAAAGAGGACTGGATAAAAAAATGTGGTACATATACACAATGGAATACTATGCACCCATAAAGAAAAGCAAAATCATGAACTTCATAGCAACGGGGATGGGCTTAGAGTCTATAATATTGAGTGACCTTTCACAGAAACAAAGAACTGAGTATCATATGTTCTCATTCATAAGCAGACCTTGAACAATTATTGTAATACTGTAAGAAAAGGATTGGCAGTGGTGGGAAACTGAGGGGGGATGTCGTGGGGGTCAGGGAGGTGGGATTGGCAGTAGTGGGAATCTGCCTGGGGAAGGGGCGGCTTCTCATCAACAAGGGTACCTGCATAATGAATATTTGTATACCTAATCCTGAATTGTACCCCACATCTTTAAAATAAAAAAATTAAAAGTTTAAAAAAAAACCTCCTTGCATTGATAAAGGACTTTGCAAAGTCTCAGGGTACAAAATAAATGTGCAAAAGACCATCACATTTTTATACACCAACAACAAACAGGCAGAGAACCAAGTAAAAAGCATAATCACAATCACACTACATCCCCCCAAATGAAACACATCAGCATTTCCTAACCAGAGAAGAGAAAGACCTTACAATGAAAACTACAAAACACTGTTCAAAGAAATCCAAGAAGACACAAACAAATGGAAAAATCCATGCTCATGGATCAGAAGAATCAATATTGCTAAGATGTCCATCCTACCAAAGGAAATCTACAGATTCAACACAATATCCATTACGTTACCAACATCATTCTTCTCAGACCTGGAAATTACAATACAGAAATTCATATGGAAACATAAATGACCACAAATGGTCAAAAAAATCCTTAGCAAAAGAAACAAAACAGGAGGTATCACACTCCCAGTTTTTAAATTTTACTATTAGGCTACAAAAATCAAAACAGCCTGGTAATGGTACAAGAACTCAGGCATATGAACCATTGGAACAGGATACAGATTCCAAAAGCAAAACCTGAATTTCTCAATCAACTCATCTTTTTTTTTTTAAAGATGTTGGGTAGAATTCTGATTTAGGTATACAAATGTTCATTATGCAGGTACCCTTGTTGATGAGGTGTGTCCCGCAACTCATCTTTGACAAAGCCTTCACCAACAACCACTGGAGGAGAGGAGAACCTATTCACTAAATGGTGCTAGGAAAACTGGTTGACCACATGCAGAAGATTGAAATAGGTTCCCTATCTATCACCATACACAAATATCAACTTTAAATTGATCAAAGATCTAAATGAAAAACCTCAAACTACAAGAAACTTAGAAAATGCAGGAGTCACCCTTATGCTATTTGGAGTAGACAACCAATTCCTGATCAAAATCCCAGATGTCTATGCCATAAGAGATAAGATAGACAAGTGGGGCCTCTTTAAACTGAAAAACTTCTGCAAAGCAAAAGAAACCATTAAGAGAGTGGGAAAACTGCCCACAGAATGGGAAAAATTATTTGCCAAGTATGTATCTGACAATGGCCTAACATCCAGGATCTACAACAAACTCAACATGCCAAAAGGAAAAAAAACCAAACAGCTCCATTAAAAAGTGGGCAAATGTCATGAATAGACACTTCTCAGAAGATATATGGGCAGCCAACAGACACATGAAAAAGTGCTCAGCCTCACTCATCAGAGAAATGCAAATCAAAACCACACCAAGTTACCATCTAACCCCAGTAAGAACAGTCATCATTAATAAAACAAACAACAGATGCTAGCGAGGATGTGGAAAAAAGGGAACACTTCTACACTGCTGGTGGGAATGCAAACTAGTTCAACCTCTATTGAAAACTGTGTGGCAATTTCTAAAAGAACTAGAAACTGACATTTCATATGACCCAGCAATCCCCCTACTGGGAATTTACCCAGAGGATCTCAAAGCATTCTACAAAAAAGATACCTGCACATGCATGTTTATTGCAGCACTATCTACAATAGCAAAAACATGAAACCAACCATGCTGCCCATCAAAACTAGACTGAATTTTTAAATGTGGTACATATACATAATGGAATATTATTGTCCATAAAGAAGGACAGACAGCCAGGCTCGGTGGCTCAGCCTGTAATCCCGCGCCTTTGGGAGACTGAGGTGAGTGGACTGCCTGAGCCCGCGGATTCGAGACCCACCTGGGCAGCGAGATCTCATCTCTACAATAAATCAAAAAATCAGCCAGGCGTGGTAGTGCATGCCTGTATTTAGGCTGCGGTGGCCGGGAGCGGCCACTGCACTCCACTCTGGGCAACAGAGTGAGACTCCAACTCAAAAAAAAAAAAAAAAGAAAAAGAACAAACATATGGACTTGGCAGCAACTTGGATGGATTTAGAGTCAATAATACTCAGTGATGTATCATGGAAACAAAGAACAGAATACCACATGTTCTTACTCATAAGCAGACCCTGAACATTTATAGTAATACTGTAAGAAAGATATTGTCAGTAGTGGGATATTGCTTGGGTGGGAGTGGGGAGTACAGCATCAATAAGGGTACCTGATCTCAAACCAGGCAAAGTGGAGACCAAAGGGAGGCCCAAACTTTACCTGTACAAAGTCCACTTGTATACCTAATCCTGAATTGTACCCCACATCTTTAAAATAAAATAAAATAAAATAAAATGATAAATTTTTTTAAATGATGTTCAGGTTGCAATTCATACAAATTGCATAAATCAGAATATTTGAGTGGAACCCAGGTGTCAGTGTTCTTAAATTCCTCGGGTGATTCCAATGTACATTCAAAGTTGAAAAACAGTTTCTAAGGAAGAAAGGTTATGAAAATTTATTTTACTGACTGCTTAATTGGTTATAGTTATCAGAATTAATACATGTTACTGGATGACATTACATTTCTCAGAAATAACCATTGGCATTGCCTTATCTGTTACAGGAGAATTTTGTCATCCCTGATTCACCTCACATTCTATTTTTCCTTCACCTAATCTAGTATAAATTCTCTGGTGACATTAGTTCCACAAATGTGGGAAATATTTCAAAGTGAAAGTCATGCCCCAAATTTAACATTCCTGGGAATCTAAAAGAGGAAGCAAGAAAACAAAAAAGAAAATACCTGTTTAAAAAGGGGCAAATCCTAAAGAAAGGGGTAATTATCTGAAAGACAGGGGTATGGGGCAGCCCCTGCTAGCTGCAGAAAGGTAGAAAGAGTAAAGTAGGAGTCAATTTTTCTTGGAGAAGCCATGTTAGAACATGTCACTGATTCTAGTTATGGGGGGACATGAGGAAGGTCTCAGCTAAGAGAGATGTAGGTGGCAAAATTCAGATGTTTCTGAAAAGTTGGGGATTGCTAATAGTCAACATGTAACTATGAGGAGGGAGTCCATCTGAGAGACACCACATTCACCATGGCTTCCTGCTTTTAAATCATAAGAAAGGTCTCGGATGGGAGTCAAAATTCCCAGCAAGTGTGGGAGAGGAATGAGTCCCAGTTATGGTGGTTTAAAGAAATCCATATTAAACATGGGGGTGGCTCTTGGGAGGTTTAAACATTATAAGTTTTTGGCTTAACCACTGAATCTATTGCACACTTCATTGCTCTTGTTCTGTCTCAAAGTATTGCTAGGAGTGCACTATTCTCATGTCTACAAAGTAACTAGAAAAATGCTGCCTGGGAGTCTGTATTTTTCTCTCACAGGCAGTATTAGCTTGAAGATACCACGCTAAAATTAAAAAAAAGGAAATAGATTAAAAACTACTTCACCTTCAGACAGAGCTGAAAACTATGATTTTGATATATGTATTTTCTACCTTATAAACTAACACATACAAATTGGAAAGTCAAAAAAGAGGAGACACCCTAGATGTTAATCCATAAACCAGAATCTACAGACATAAACTGTACAGTACAGAGTTCTTCCATGAATCAGAAGGAAGAGCTATTAACAGATGTTCTTTAAAGTCCTAACCCTGCTAAAATTTTTTGGGCAAGGAACTTAGTTCCTCTGAGGACTCAGTTGGTTGTTTATCGCAGGACATGAGACAAGCAACATGCTACTGAAATTGGTTGATTTGGAGAGTAGTATTGCAAGACCCACAGAAGGAGAATGCTGTGCTGTGACTATGGCCACACCACAGAAAGGTTTGCCAGAATGGCTAGGTTTTGAGTTAGAAAAGAGACCTGGAGGGAAGGCGCCACTGGAGATGGTCCAAAGCCTCAGATACATCAGTGGTAATACTGGATGCAGAAAGACCAAGAATGTGGCCATATAGAGAGTAGCAGGCAAGCACTTTGAGCCTTCCTGAATGTACAATAATACAAAGAGCACACCTTGCTGCTGAGGGCTTTGGCAGAGGGAAATGGGGAGAGGGATTCTTAGTGTAGTCAGATACTCTTGAAAATGTTTCTGGGAGAAAAAAAGAAGAAGAAAATGCTTCTGCAGATGTCCCAGCTTCCAAGTTTCCTGAAGTTTACAACAATACTGCTCTCAACAAATACAGTTTTGGAAAGGAAGAAGGATGCTATTTGATGTTTATAGAAAAAAAGTTAGACCAAAGAGTCAATAACTAAGATTCACCACTAAAATTGATGGAAGCAGGCAAGGTGCCTGAATAAAGCCCAAAGAATTTACTGAGATAAATAACTCTAGTCACTAAAATTTGTTTTGGGATGAATTTTGGTGTTTATAGTTTTCAAGAATTAGCCTATCTCGTATCAATTGTTGAATTTATGTGCATAGAATTGTTTGTGGTATTCCTTTATTGGCCTTTTAATGTGTGTGAGGTCTGTGGTGATATCCTCTTTCAAACCTGATATTGGCATCTTCTTCCCCCAACCCCACCCCATAGTGTGTCTGGCTAGAGTTTTAATCGGAGAATCACTTTTTGGTTTTATGGATTTTCTCTTCTGTTTTGCTCCTTTGTATTTCATTTATTTATGTTCTTATATACATTATTTCTTTCCTTCTGCATGTTTTGGGTTTAATTTGTTCTTTCTTCTTACTAGCTTCTTAAGGTGATTGGCTAAATAGTCGATTTGAGACCTTTCTTCCTTTTTAATATGAGCATTGAGCGCTATACATTTCTAAGAACTACCTTAGCTGCATCCCATAAATTATGATATATTGTATTTTCTTTTTATTGAGTTTGAAATATTTTCTAATTTCCTCCCAGATTTTTCTCCTTTGGTTCATGGATTATTTAATTTCCAAGTATCTTGGGATTTTTCCAGACATATTTATGTCATTGATTTCTAGTTTAATTCCATTATGATAGAGTGTATATTTTGCATAATTTCAATTATGCAAATTGATTATAAATTGATTAAGGACTTTTGTATGCATAGCTCAATATTTGATTTTTCTTGATGAATGCTTCATAAACACTTAAAAAGATTGTATATTATGTTATTGTTGAATGAAGTGTTCTATTGCTTTTCAATTAGTGTTGCTTTAGTCTTCTATATCCTTACTGATTTTTTGTCTCGTTCTTTTACTGATTAATCAGTATAGATATCTACAAATATATTTGTTAAGTTGCCTATTTCTTCTTTCAATTCTCTTAGTTTTAGCTTTATGTGGTTTTATGCCTGTTGTCAGGAGCATACACATTTGTGATGTATTCTTTAGAGAATTCCCTCCCTTAATTAGTATTTAATGTCTCTTCTTATCCTTGATAATATTCCTTATTCTGAAGTCTTCTTTCTGTTATTAAATAGCCACTCCAGCATTTTTTAGATTGATGTTCACATGGTATACATTTTATCTTCTTTTTACTTATCTATCTATATTCATGTTTCTTATAGTCAACATACAGTTGAGTCTTTTTAAAAAATCTAATCTGACAGTTTCTGTTTTTTAATTGGGACATGCAGTAATGTAGAAACCTTACAGACATGGAAGTCCCTTGACACTCTATTCTTTATGTTATAGAAAACCCCACCAAAAAATATTACTTTTGCTTTTGATAGTTATATTTACTTAAAGAACTTAAAGGAGAGAAAAGGCTTTACAATTCACCCTTGAACAATACAAGTTTAAACTGCATGGGTCCACTTATATGAGATCTTGGTTTCAATTGCTTTCTGTCTCTCTCTCTCCTCCCCCACTCCTTGAAAACCTCTTGCTCTGTTACCCACACTGGACTGTGGTGGCATGATCACAGCTCACTGCAGTCTCAAGCTTCTGGGCTCAAGAGATCCTCTCACCTCAGCCTCCTTAATAGCTGGGATTACAAGCATCATATGCACAAATCTTTTACAATCAAATACAGATCATTAGTCCAGGGTGCAAAACATGTATACTGAGGGCCAACTTTTCCTGTTCATGGATACTGCAAGACTAACTGTAGGACTTAAGTATGGCAGATTTTGGTATATGAGGAAGTTCAAGAAACAATCTCCCACATATATGGAGGGACGCCTATATCTTTACTGTGATATTTACCATTCCTATTGCTATTCCTTTTCTTCTTGAGTTCCTTGCCTTACTCTTTATCTTTAAGAGCATCTTTCAGCCAGGCTCGGTGGCTCAGCCTGTAATCCCAGTGCTTTGGGAGGCTGAGGTGAGTGGATTGGCTGAGCCCGCGGGTTCGAGACCTGCCTGGGCAACTTGGCGAGACCTCATCTCTACAATAAATTTTTTTTAAAAATAGCCGGGTGTGGTAGCACGTGCCTGTAGTTCCAGCTACTTGGAAGGCTGAGGTGGAAGGATCGCCGGAGCCCAGCGGATCGAGGCTGCGGTGGCCAGGAGCGGCCACTGTACTCCAGTCTGGGTGACAGAGTGAGACTCAACTCAAAAAAAAAAAAAAGAGCATCTTTCAACATTGCTTTTAGAGCAGGTCTGCTGGCTACCAATTTTTCTGGCTTTCTATTAGCTAAAGTTGTTATTTTGTTATAATTTTTGAAGGATTTTTTTTACTGGATATAGAATTGAGGGTGGCAATTGTTTTCTTTTAGCCCTTGACAGTTGTTATTTCATCATCTCTGGCTCCCATGGTTTTTGATGAGAAACCCACAGTCATTCAAATTGTTGTTCTTCTGAGTATAATGTGCCCTTTTTCATTAACTGCTTTCTCTCTCTTTCTCTTTCTCATATACATATATGAGAGTTTATCCTGTGTGAGGTTCTCAGAACTTCTTGAATCTGTAAATGCATGTCTTTCACAACATTTAAGTGTTCTCCTATATTTCTTCAAAAAAAATTTTTTTGCACCAATCTATTTATCTTCTTTTTTTAGGACTACAATGACAAATGTTAGAACTTTTTTTTAAGCGGGGCTCTCACTCTGTTACCCAGGCTGGAATGCAGTGGTGTAATTACACCTCACTGCAGCCTTAATATCCTGGGCTCCAACAATCCTTCCTTCTTCCTCAACTTCCCAAGTAGCTAAAACTATGAGCATGCACTATCATGCCCAGCTAAATTTTTTTTGAGGGGGGTGGGTAGAGACAGGGTCTTACTATGTTGCTGAGACTGGTTTCAGACTGCTGAGCTGAAGCAATCCTATCACCTCAGTCTCCCAAAGTGCTGGGATTATAGGCTTGAGTTACCCTGCCTGGCCTATAAATGTTAGAACTTTGATATTATCCCATAGGTGCCAGGGACTGTGTTCTTTTTTCTTGCATTCATTTTTTTGTGGTCATTTTGTTCTACAGATTTGATAATTTCTATTTATCTGCTTCCAAGTTCAATGAATTTTTCTCCTGTCATTTTCCTTTCGCCATTAAGCTCATCAGCAATTTTATTTTCATTTCATATATTGTATTTTGCAGTTTATAAATTTCCATTTTGTTCATTTTATCATTTCTCTTCTCAAAACTTACTTTGCTAATCATTTTAACAGTATCCACCTTTACCATATGGAACATGCTCACAAAAGCTGCTTTAACATCTCGATCATTCAAATATTGAGGCCATATTGGGATTTGCATCTATTGATAGTCTTCATCTTTGAAAAGTGATGCAATTTTTCTTTGTTTCTCCTTTAAAAAAATTTTTTTTATTTTAAAGATGTGGGGTACAATTCAGATTTAGGTATACAAGTGGTCATCATACAGGCAAAGTTTGGGCCTCTCTTTAGTCCCCACTTCACCTGGGTTTGAGATCAGGTATCCTTATTGATGTTATGTGCCCCTCTACCTCCCCTGGCAGTGTTCTGATACTGCCAATTCCTTTCTTATTGTATTATGGTAAATGTTCAGGGTCCACTTATGAGTGAAAACATGTGGTACTCTGCTCTTTGCTTCTGTGCTGATCACTGAGTATGACAGACTCTAAATCCATCCAAGTTGCTACAGAGTCCATAATTTTGTTCTTCTTTATGTCTGTGTAGTATTCTGTCATGTATATGTACCACATTTTTGTACATAATTCAGTCCTGTTTTGATGGGCAGCATGGTTGGTTCTATGTTTCTGGCTATTATAAATACTGCTGTAATAAACATGCATGTGCAGGTATCTTTTTTGTAGAATGATTTAAGTTCCTCTGAGTATATTCCCAGACGGAGGATTGCTGGGTCATATGTAAGGTCAATTTCTAGTTCTTTTAGGACACCACGCTGTTTTCCATAGACGTTTAACTAGTTTGCATTCCCACCAATAATGTAGAAGCATTCCCTTTTCTCTGCATCCTCTCCAGCATCTGTTGTTTTTAGTTTTATTAATGATGACCATTCTTACTGGTGTTAGGTGGTATCTCAATGTGGTTTTGATTGGCATTTCTCTGATGATTAGAGGGTGAGCATTTTTTCATGTCTCTGTTGTCTGCTCATATGTGTTCTTTTGAGAAGTGTCTATTCATGTCCTTTGCCCACTTTTTAATGGGCTGTTTGTTTTTTTTCCTTTCAGCACATTGTGTTCCTTGTAGATCCTGGATTTTAGGCCTTGGTCAGATATGCAGTTGACAAATATTTTTTCCCATTGTGTGAACTGTCTCCCTGCTCTCTTGATGGCTTCTTTTACTTTGTAGAAGCTTTACAGTTTAATGAAGTCCCATTTGTCTCTTATGGCATGGGTTTTTGGAGTTTTGATCAGGAATTGGTTGCCTATTCCAACTTCCACAAGGGTGTCTCCTGCATTTTTTTATTCTTAATGTTTGAGGTTTTACGTTTAGGCCTTTGATACATTTGGAGTTGATTTTTGTGTCTGGTGATAGGTAAGAGTCCTGTTTCATTCTTCTGCATGTGGTCACCCAGTATTTCTAGCACCATCTACTGAATAGATCATCCTCTCCCCAGTAGTTGTTATTGGAGGCTTTTTCAAAGACGAGTTGGTTGAGAAATTGAGGTTTTGCTTCTAGAATCTCTATCTTGTTCCACTGGTCTATATCCCTGTTCTTGTACCAATATCAGGTTGTTTTGATTATTGTAGTCTTATAATAAAGTTTAAAGTCTGGAAGTGTGATACCTCCCACTTTGTTTCTTTTACTAAGGATTGTTTTGGTTATTATAGTCATTTTAAAAATTTTACTTATTGTTTTTCTGAGTCAAAGTCTCTCTGTGTCACCTAGGCTGGAATGCAGTGACCTGCTGGGCTCAAGAGATCCTTCCACTTCAGACTTCCAACTACCTGGAACTACAGGTGTGTACCACGATGTCCAGCTAATTTTTTAAAATTTATTTATTGTAGAGACAAGATCTCACCATGTTACCCAGGCTGGTCTTGAACCCATGGGCTTAGGCAATTCTCTTGCCTCAGCCTCCCAAAGTGCTGCAATTATAGATGTGAACCCCCCCACACACCCAGCTTTGTTTATGTTTCCATATGAATTTCTGTATTGTTTTTTACAGGTCTGAGAAGAATGATGTTGATAATTTAATGGGTAAAGCATAGAATCTGTAGATTGTCTTTGGTAGGGTAGACATCTTAATGTTGATTCTTCCAATCCATGAGCATGGAATATTTTTTTCATTTGTTTATGTCATCTTTGACTTCTTTGAGCAGTGTTTTTTAGCTTTCATTGTAAAGGTCTTTCACTTCTTTGGTTAGGAAGATGTGGAGGTATTTCATTTTTTTGTTGTTGCTATTGTGAATGGGATTGTGTTTTTTATTTGCTTCTCTGCCTATTTGTTGTTGATGTACAAGAATGCAATTGTCTTCTGCACATAGATTTTGTACCCTGAGACTTTGCCAGAGTCCTTTATCAATGCAAGGAGGTTTTTAACAGATTCCTTGGATTTTTGAGATATAGAACTATATCATCAGTAAAGAGGGATAACTTGACTTCTTCATTTCCTATTTAGAAACCCCCAATTTCCTTCTCTTGTGTGATTGCTCTAGCTAGGGCTTCCAACGCAAGGTTGAACAGGAGGGGTGAGAGTGAGCAGCCTTGACTTGTTCCGGTTTTTAGGGGAAATGCTTCCAATTTCTGTCTGTTTAGCAATATGTTGGCTGTGGAGTTATCATAGATAACTCTTTCTATTTTGAGGTATGTTCCATCTATGCCTATGTGTTCAAGGGTTTTTATCAAGAAGGGATGCTGAGTTTTAGCAAAAACTTTTTCTGTATCTATTGATATAATCATGTGGTTCCTGTTTTTACATCCGTAGATGTATTTAATTACATTTATGGTCTTACAAATGTTGAACCAGCCCCACATCCCGGGGATGAAGCCTACTTGATCATGGTGGGTGATTTTTGAGATGTGTTGCTTAATCTGATTTGCTAGGATCTTGTTAAGAATGTTAGCATCTATGTTCATCAGGGACATTGGCCTGTAGTTCTCTTTCTTTGTTGGATCTTTTCCTGGTTTGGGTACCAATGTGGTGTTAGCTTCATAAAATGATTTGGGGAGATTTCCATCTTTCTCAGTTACCTAGAATATATTCAATAGGATTGGCATTAGCTTCTCCTTGTATGTTTTGTGGAATTCTGCGGGAAATCTATCTGGTCCAGGGTTTTTGTTTTTGTTTTTTGGGGGGTTTTTTGTAAGTGGGTTTTTTTTGACACAATTTCCTGGGTTGTTATTGGTCTATTTAGGATCTTAATTTCTTCCTGTTTTAATCTTGGGAGGTTGCGTTATGTCAGAAAGTCCTCCATTTCATTTAGGTTATCAAGCTTATTTCCAGACAGGTGTGCACGGTAATCTCTGATAATCATTTGTATTTCTTTAGGATCAGTTGTGACTTGGTCTTTTGCATTTCTGATTGTATTTATTTGGACTTTTTCCTCTCTTTTTCTGGTCATTCTGGCTAGGGGTCCATCAATCTTGTTTATCTGTTTATACTTTCAAAAAGCCATTTATTTATTTATTTTGTCTTCTACATCCCATATTTGGGCTTTTACTTTGGTGATCTGGATTCTTTTGCTAAAGTTAGAGTTTCGGTGGTCTTGCCTTTCCAGTTCACTTAGGTGATTTACCAGGCTGTTATCTTGTGATCTTTCCATTTTCTTGATGTGTTATTCATAGAGATATAAATTCCCCTTTCATTATTGCTTTCATGGCATCCCAGAGGTTTTGCTAAGATGTTTCTTCATTTTCATTTGTTTCCAGGAATCTTTTAATTTTTGTTTTGATTTCTGTGTTGACCCAATAATTGTGTTGACCCAGTAAATGCTGTTTAGTGTCCATGTCTTTGTGGGTTTTGGGAAAATTTTGTTGATGGTGATATTATTTTTTCCTGTGTGGTCTGAGAAGGTCCATGGCAGTATTTCAATCTTGTGAAATTTGTTTATGTTTGATTTATGGTCGAGGATGTGGTTAATCTTGGAGTACATTCCATGGGTGATGAGTAGAATATATATTCTGTGGTTGTTGGGTGGAGTGTTTTGTAGGTATCTACCAAGTCCATTTGGTCAAGCGTAAAGTTGAGTTTCTGGATCTCTTTGTTGACTTTTTGCCACGATGATCTATCTAGGGTTGTTAGTGAGAAATTTAAGTCTTCAGCTTTGATAGTGTTAGGGTCAATATCTTTTTTTAGTTTACTTAGCAGCTTCTTTGTAAAAGCTGGTGCTCCTCTGTTGGGTACATATATGTTTAGGATAGATATTTCTTGTTGATGGATCAAATCTTTTATCATTATGTAGGTTCCTTCCTTATCTTTTATATGATTTTTGATAGCTTAAATGTTGTTTTGTCTGATGTTAAGATTGTGTCTCTTGCCTTCTTTTGTGATCCATTAGCTTGAAAATTCATTTTCCACCTTCTAACTTTGAGTCTGTGGGTATCCTTTCTGGTGAGATGAGTTTACTGGAGACAGTATATTACTACTGGCTCATGGTTTTTTTCCATCAAATTTTCCATTCTATGCCTTTTAGTGCTTCATTTAGTCCGTTCACATTTAGGATGATTATTGAAATGTGAGAGTTTTTCCCTGCCATAATGCTCTTATAAGGCTGTTTTGTTTTCATTTAGCTTATGTGTTCATATGTCTGTGTTTTCATTTTTGCAGGTATGTTGTATGTTCTGCTGCCTCTGTGTTTATTTGTGATCTGGTGAAGTATATGGTTTTTCTTTTGTTTCTTCTTTCTTCTGTGTACAGCACCTTTTAAAATATCTCCTGTAGAGCTGGTCTCGAAGCAGCACATTCTTTTAGGAATTGGATCTCTGGGAAGGATTTAAATTCTCCCTCACTGATGAATCTTAGCCTGTGTAGGAAATTCTTGGTTGAAATTATTTATCTCCAAGAACATTAAATATTTGAGTTCAATTCCTTCTGGCCTGTAGTGTTTCTGCAGATAAGGCTGCAGCAATTTTGATTGGTCTCCCTGGTAGGTGATCTTTTTCCCCTGCTGCTTTTAGGATTTTTTCTTTTATACCTACTTTGTGTAGGTGAATTACTATGTGTCTAAGGGTTGATCTTCTCATAAGATGTCTTGTAGCGATTCTCTATATCTCGTGTGTTTTTTTAGTCATCTCTGGCATTATGAGGGAAGTTTTCTTGAATAACCTCATGGAATGTTTGTTCCAGGGTATTTTCTGTTTCTCTTTCTATTTCAGGTATTCCAATCAGATGTAGGTTTGGTTTCTTGATAAAATCCCACATCTCTTGGAGAGTTTCTTTTTACTTTTTTTCTATATTTTTAGTATATTGGATTATTTCCATATTTTGAGCTCTGAGATTTTTTCTTCTGCTTGGTCAATTCTGCTTCCCACGCTTGTCAGTTTGTCATTTATTTCTTGGATGGAGTTTTTTATTTCTGTTATTTCTAAGTACACTTTCTTGAGTTTGTCCAGTTCTGTTGCAATTTCACTTAGTTTTAGCCCTTGCATTTCTTGATTTTTATTCATTCTATCCAACAATCCTCTGATCCCTGTAAGTACTCTCTGGGTACTGTCCTTCTTGGAGATAGCCATTGCTTGTGCCCCAGTTGCTGTTTTTTCTAGCACTGACACTTTCCTGGGGCTCTGATTACCAGCAGTTCTTCATTGGTTGTTCTTCATTTGTAGCAATTCTATCTTTCCCTTTAATTCTGTTGCTCAGTGGAAAATAGAGACACAGTCACTTCTGATATTTGCTCTACCTTTTGTCCTTCTTTGAGCTGGGGCTCTGGGTTAGTTCAATTATGAAGTAGGACTGGGGGTGGGGCATTGTGCTGTCTCTTTTCAATGTTGAGCACTTACTAGGGGAGGGGGTGCCGCAAGGATTCAGAACCTATTACTAGGTCATAATGTTTGCTATCTCGTGAATGGGCCAGCTGGGACTCACTCTTTGTCTCTGCACAATATGACCTTACCATGGGTATACTTGCAAAGCCTCTGAGAATTTTTTTAAATTGTGGATTGTTTCTTGAAAACTTTGAATATTATGACATTTGTGGTCATGTTAAAATCCTCTGGAAATGTCAATTTTTTGTTTTGTTTTAGCAGGCAATAGCCTCATTAGATTTAGACCACAAGTTCTGGCTCTCCTTCTGTGGGTGGCAGTTCTAATTTTCAAAGCCTTTTCTATGCTGTTTTGGTCTGCTCTATGCATGTGCCTCATTGGATTAGTCTGGAATATAAATGGTGGTTTATATTGTAGTTCACTTTTCAAAGCAATTCTTCTTTGTGTCTGTTCCACACACTCGAAATCATGGTGAGAACGTGTGTTATTTCACAAATAAAATTAAGGGCTTTTTTTTTCTCCAGTTATCTCCTTCTTGGCATTTTCCCTCACACTCTGGCTCCTAAGATTCCTTTTGCTTGTTCACCAACTAGAAAGTCAGGGTATCTCTCAGAGTTTTAGCTTCCACTTTGTATTCAGTCTGTGCAACTTATACTGCCCTCAGGATGAAGTAGCAAGAGAAAAGAGAGAGAGAGAAACTAATTGGTGATTCCCCCTTCATACTCTTCAGATCACAGGCATTCCTTATTAGTTGTTCTTCTAGTCAGAGAGATGGGCTTCTCCCTCAGTTTTGGGTATTTAATAACTACATTGGTTCTGCCATGACAAATTACCCCCAAACTTAGTGTCTTAATACAACAAACATTTAATTTCTGACATTTTCTGTGGTTCAGAATTTCAGATGTCACATAGCTGAGTTTTCTAGCTCAGGGTATTTTACAAGGCTGAAATCATAGCTTTGGCCAGGGCTGTAGTCATCTCAAGGCTTGACAAGAAGAGAATCTACTTTCAAGTTCACTAACATGGTTGTGGACATGTTTCAGAATTTCCACTTCCAAGCTTATTAACAGTTGTTGACATGCTACAGGTCCTTAATGAATGCTGGTCAGAGACATCAGTTCCTTGCTGGTTGTCTTCATAGGACATCTCACAACATGGTAACTGGCTTTCCTCAGAGAAAAATGGAAAATATTTTTGTAACCTAATCTTGAAAGTGGCATTTCAACACTTTTACTGTATTTTATTTGTTGGAAGCGAGTCATTAAGGCCAGTCCATGTTAAAGGAGAAGGAATTCACAAGGGCATGAATATCAAAAGGCAGAGATCATTAGGGGCCATTTTACCAAATGCTTTGTGTGAATAATATTTAAGCATGTATAATATATTCATACCTTTTCCTTATAACATGGAAGGATATAAAATATTGTCACATTTTTTCTTTCTTTCCTGGCAAATATAGATTCCGTCTGGGTTCAATACAAATTAAGGATGTTGAAAACTGCAAGGGAGATCTAGGAAGAGCCTAGGATATGGAAAATAAATGTGGATATCTTTGGTGCATCATTTTCATGCAGAATAGTTTCCTAGCCTGTATATTATTAGGCAAATTAAGTATAAGAAACATCTGGCTAGAGGAAAACAAGGCACAAAATACTAGAATGAACAGAAGCTAGTGGAGTATGTTCCTTCATTTTAAACTATTCAAGTTTGCAAGCATTGTAAATTTTATATAAAATCATATCCTGTAGAGCATAAATTAAGCTACTGCAAATTGATTCCTTATCAAGTAGTGAAATAAGAAAAAAGTTCCTATGAATTAGACTTTACATCAGCTTAACACCCACTGAGCACATTAAAGCTCTTTGAAAAAATAGAGAGGTTGGATATGGGCTGGCAAGTCAAATAGCAAGGAGGAGATTTCTAAAAGTGGCAGACATTTCTAATATTGAATAACAGAGTGTATTTTCCAAAGTAGAACTTGCTATTCCCTATCAAGTGGTGGAGTCTATTTCTCCACCTCTTTGAAACTAGATTGGCCTTTTGTCTGTCTGGCTATTAGAATGTGTCAGAAATGATGGCATACCAGTTTCAGTCATAACTCTTAATAGATCTTGCAGTGTCTGCTTTCTGCCTCTTGGAGCTGTGAGTCACCATATAAAGAGTCCAGGTTATTCTCTTAAAGAATCCTGGACATCTGAACATCCTACTCATTTAAGCCTTTACATAACTCCAGACTTAGCCTCTTTTAATTGCAATCACATGAGAACTCACAAGTGAGAACCACTTAACTGATCTCAGTCAAGCCACAGGATCATGAAAAATAATAAGACATTACTGCTTTAAGTTATTAAAGGGTAGTTTGTACACAATAGATATTTGAAAGCCATTGTTTACATAAAGACAGAATTTGAAAAGCCTTTTATGTCATACATAGATATTTCAGGAGGTTTAATATTAAACTATTTAACTTTAAGATACCACTGATGTATATTTTATAGTATCTATCTGAATACAGATACAAATTTATAATCTATAGCTTTGGTTTCTGCAGCTTAAAACAATAAATAAAATGATAATCAATTGCAATTGCTCTGCCCCAAAATACATGTTATCACATGTTTATGTCTCCTGTTATCATATTTTCTATATGCATATTTTTAAAGATTCATATTACATGAGTGTGTATTAATTTAGCAGGGTATATTAAGCAATTTGTAACATTAAACAGTTTTGAAAACATGAATATAATAACTTCATATTACATGAGTGCATATTAATTTAACAGGATACATTAAGCATCATGTAACATTAAATAGTTTTGAAAACATGAATATAATAACTATGCATGAAGATCGAAACAGGACCCCTACATATCACCATACGCAAAAATTAACTCTAAATAGATCAAAGACCTAAACGTAAAACCTCACACTATAAGAATCTTAGAAAATGGAAACCATGAAGAGAGCAGGGAGACAGCCCACAGAATGGGAAAAAATATTTCCCAACTGTATATCTGACAAAGGACTAACATCTAGGATCTACAAGGAATTCAAATGCGCTGAAAGGAAAAAAACAAACGGTTCCATTAAAAAGTGGGCAAAAGACATGAATAGACACTTTTCAAAAGAAGATATACAGGCAGCCAACAGACACATGAAAAAGTGCTCAGCCTCATTCATCATCAGAGAAATGCAAATCAAAACCACATTGAGATACCACCTAACCCCAGTAAGAATGGTCATCAATAATAAAACAAACAATAACAGATGCTGGCGAGGATGTGGAGAAAAAGGAACGCTTCTACACTGCTGGTGGGAATGCAAACTAGTGCAACCTCTTTGGAAGACAGTGTGGCAATTTCTGAAAGAACTAGAAATTGACCTTTCACATGACCCAGCAATTCCCCTATTGGTAATATACCCAGAGGAACTCAAAACATTCTACAAAAAAGATACCTGTACATGTTTGTTTGTTGCAGCTCCATTCACAATAGCAAAAACATGGAACCAACCATGTTGCCCATTGAAGCTGGACTGGATAAAGAAAACGTGGTATGTATACACAATGGAATATTATGCAGTCATAAAGAAAGACAAATATATGGACTTTGCAGCAACTTGGATGGATTTGGAGTCGATCATACTCACTGATCTATCACAGAAACAAAGAACAGACTACCATGTGTTCTCACTCATAAGCAGATCTTGAACAATTATAATACTATAAGAAAGCATTTGGCAGTAATGGGAAACTGTCAGGGGAGGAGGGGGTGGGATTGGCAATTGAGGGAAACTGCTAGAGGACGGAGGGACATACATCATCAACAAGAATACCTGCATAATCAATGTTTGTATACCTAACCCTGCATTGTACCCCACATCTTTATAATTTAAAAAAAAAAAAGAATCTTAGAAAAACTCATGAGACACCCCAATGGAAATTGGAACTGGCAACCAATTCCTATTAAGAACCCTGAAAGCAAATACCTTAAGAAATAAGAAATAAGAAATAAGATAGACAAGTGGGACCTCATCAAACTAATGAGCTTCTGCAAAGCAAAAGAAACCATCAAGAGAGCAGGAAGGCAGCCCACAGAATGGGAAAAAATATTTGCCAATTGTATATCTGACAAAGGCCTAACATCTAGGATCTACAAGGAACTCAAACATGCCGAAAGGAAAAAAAACAAGCAGTCCCATTAAAAAGTGGGCAAAAGACATGAATAGACATTTTTCAAAAGAAGATATATGGGCAGCCAACAGACACATGAAAAAGTGCTCAACCTCACTCATCATCAGAGAAATGCAAATCAAAACCACATTGAGATACTACCTAAACCCAGTAAGAATGGCTATCATTAATAAAACAAACAACAGCAAATGCTGGTGAAGGCATGGAGAAAAAGAAACTTTTCTACATTGCTGGTGGGAATGCAAATTAGTGCAACCTCTTTGGAAGACAGTGTGATGATTTCTGGAAGAACTAGAAATTGACCTTCCATATGAACCAGCAATTCCCATATTGGGTATATACCTGGAGAAACTCAAATCATTCTTCGAAAAAGGTACCTGCACACATATGTTTGTTGCAGCTCTATTCACAATAGTAAAAACATGGAACCAACCATGTTGCCCATTGAAGCTGGACTGGATAAAAAAGATGTGGTATATATACATAATGGAATATTATGCAGCCATAAAGAAGGACAAACATTTGGACTTCGCAGCAACTTGGATGGATTTAGAGTTGATCATACTCAGTGATCTATCACAGAAACAAAGAACAGAATACCATATGTTTTCATTCATAAGTGGACCTTGAACAATTATTATAATACTGTAAGAAAGGGATCGGCAAACTGGGAATCCCTAGTGGGAAACTGTCAGGGGAGGAGGGGGTGATTGACAGTTGAGGGAAACTACTAGGGGATGGAAGGGCATACCTCATCAGCAAGGGTACCTGCATGATCAACATTTGTATAACTAACCCTGAATTGTACCACACATCTTTATGAAAAAAACTATGCATATTTTTGTGTACACGTAATATACTTTATCTCTGATTCTCTTTTTATATGTTAAAATTATTTCCAGTATTTCCAACATTTCCCTTTGTAATTAGTGTTGTAAATTCTAGTCTCATATATAAATGTGTGTGCTCATCTCTGGTTATTTCCTGAGTAAAAATTTTTAGCTAAAGGGTATCATCATTACTACGGCTTTTTAAAAAGAACATAGTATAGAATCAGGCTGCCGAGGGTGAACCATGTAGAATGGCTCCACTTTCTTAAACCTTTACCTCAGGAATGGCAATTAGAATTCATCTGGAACCATTACTGAGTAATTAGTAGCGTTGACTTGGTTTTCTTTTCAAGTACTGCAAGATCTCATCTGAGTACAGCGGCAAAGAATACTAAGATAAATTAGTGATGTTTAACTTCCGTGAAGACAGGAAGAATGGAAGCACATATGTTTTTTGTCTGTCAGCCTAGGCTTTAGCCGGAGCTGGGACTGAATATATTTATTTTTGCCAACATGAAATACAAAAAAAAGTTTCTTATTTTCATAATAATGCATATCTTCATAATTATAAATATAGTTGAATAGTTTTTCATATGCTTAATGTCCATCTGAACTTATTCTTTTGTAATTTGCTTTTCCATTGTCTTTTATCCATATTTTCAATTGTCTTACTAATGTGGATTTAAAAGAATGCTGTATGTATAAGGATAATAAAAATTTTTTCTGCCATTTTTCAAGTTGTGTTTTGCCATTTTATTTTGTTTATGATATTTTATAATGAGTTAAAGTATTAATTGCTATGTGGTCAAATAAATTAATGTTCTTTGTGGTTTCTTCTTTTGTGTGTATACTTAAAACATTCTTCCCTAACCTGCAATCTTGTATTTATCTATATATTCTTAAGGTTTATTTATTATCTCATTTCTTTATATTTATCTCTCAAATCCATCAGAAATATAACATAGTTTTTCATAATTAACCAATCATTCAGCACATTTATTAAGCAATTTTTTTCCAATGGTACAAAATACTATCTTTATCATGTGCTAAATTCTTAACTATTCTGGCATCTGTTTCAAAAATGTATATATTCTTTCATTGATCTGTCTCCTTAAATTTGCATCAGAGGCATAGTATCTTTTATATCTTTTATATTTATGTGTTAATTTATCTATTTACTTAATTATGTATGTGACATAACAGTGAATTTTATTCTTATCTTTGTTTTGCCTATGACTTGTCATATCTAATGACTTTCAAACATATTACATTTGGTTTTACTGATACATCCATTCAAAAATTAATATCAGATGCATAATTCCCTGTTAGCTTATAATTTGTGGAAAATAATTCTTAAGCCTGAGAGGAAATATTGATTATCCTTCTAATTATTATGATGCAATTAGCAAAATCATCCAGATGACCCCAGGGTTCATTCTATGTGGTCTGGACAATAAAGTATCTGGATTTAAGCTGTCAGATTAGAAGATACTTTAAAAGGAGAGAAAGAGTTGATACCTAGACTATTACCTGTCTACTTATTTAAACTTATTTACTTATTTTCTGTTTACATTTAGAAAGAAAGCAACCTGTGATAAGATCAGTAGAGGAATAATTAAAAGAGTGCAGAGATGCAGAAACTCCTGAACATATAGACATTATCAAAGTGTGTGAATTACTTCTAGTGAGTTTCCTTTGCATATTGTTCTAAAAGAGAGTTTCTAAAAGAAATCTCAAATGCTTTTGATAAATATACTTCTTTAGGAAGGAGAAACTAGTTTATGTTAAGAAGAAAGCCCTAAAGGTTATATGCTTCATCTGAAAGTCTCAAAACAGAATTCTTACATTTAGAACCCCATGAGACTTGTGCTCATGCAATTTCTTTAGTGTCACATTCAACAAATAAGAACGATTATTCAGCAAATTTTTGATAAAAGTAAAAATCATGAAAACTATAAAATTAGGTAATAAATAATATCTGAATTATAGTTTTATTTATTCCTTAACAGTATTTCACAATGAAGTTTATAAAATTATTTGCCCATTTCCCTTTCATCAAGAAGTCAACACATTTACTGTATTAATTTATTTAAACTGTTAAACTTTATTTTCAATTAAATTGAAATGAATAAAAATCATTTGACTACCATAGATAAAATGAAATATTTTTTCCTCAATTTCAATGACTAAAACACTTCCTAGTTCTTTTTTGTATTTTACTTATATAAACATAATGCATAAATGGAGGATGTGTGTTTGTGAATACACATTCTCAAACATTCCGGTATTAGATAATATATTTGTAGGATACACTCCCTTTCCTCTGATAGAGAATTAGATGTGGGGGTATCCAAGTTGCCCATCTCCTTCCATTTCAAGAAGGAAGAGTTTTATATTTGGCTCAGGAGAAAATAGATTTCTTAGGGGACAACTTTCGTCTGTTATACTAGGACACTCAACTATGACTGTAAGACTGTATATTAGAATAACCTGGAAATTTTTTAAATGCAACAAAACAAAACTCTCCAGAGAGTCTTATGAATTGGTCTAGAATAGATGTGTGTTAAGAGCACTCTATGTGAATCTAAGATAGAACCAAGGTTGAAGACTTTTTTTTTTTTAGTTGGAATCTCACTCTGTCGCCCAAGCTGGAATGCAGTGGCACGCTTACGGTCACCCCAGTGTTGACCTGCTGGGCTCCAGCGATCCTTCCGCCTCAGTCTTCCAAGTAGCCAGAACTACAGGCACGCGCTTCCACACCCAGCTAATTTTTTATTTATTGTAGAGACGAGGTCTTGCCAAGTTGCCCAGGCTGGTCTTGAACCCACTGGCTCAGGCAATCCACTCGCCTCCACCTCCCAAAGTGCTGGGATTACAGACTGACCCACTGAGCCCGGCCAGGTTGAAAACCTTTATTCTAGGACTGGAAGACAAAAGTGTGGTCCATATGAGTGGATGGCTTACCTCAACTCTTTTCTAGGTCTTGGGAAGGGCTTTCTTTCCTTTGGCATGTTTTGATTCATTTGTGATGTCACTCTTTAAAGCATGTGAACACGTGGAAGGAATCATGCTGCCTTCTATTGGCCTCCTGGGGACATAGGCTTGGAACGTGCAGATAGCTGAGAAACCCATCGCCCCTATACTCCAGATGTGATGGAGAAGTATGCACAAAAGATCAGAAGAAGTTGAAGAGATTGTGAGAAATACAAAGCCATGAAATTTACTTGTTTGCCTTTTCTGTGAAGGAAAGCCCACACATAATTGAATTTTGTGGTGTCAGGAAACCAAGGTCTAAGAGGAAATTTAAAGGAAAATTGAGATTTTACATTTTCAAGAGTAATCTAAAGCACAAAAGAGGACATCAAAAGGTACTGGAAACTAGAGCTACCACTATTGTTCATTTTCTTTGAAGAAGATAAAATGTTTTAAATACCAACATCTGCATGGCCAGCATTGAGGATAGATTTTGTCCTACAGGATATGGGAAACATGATGTTACAAGTAAAAGCTCAACAGGTGGTGGATTCTGGTCTACTGGCACAGATTGTCTGGCATCTTGCCAAGCTGAAAAGATGAGAATGTTCTTCTCTTTTTAAAAATTCCCTTTGCTTTAGTTTATTCTGTCTTTCCCAGATATCTTCTGAATCACTGGATAAAATTAAACCTCTGTCTTAGTACAAGAATGGAAAAATACAGTACAGTGCAGGAGTGGTCACCTGTGTTTATATAATTTTTCTATATTTCTCAGTGTTTTTAGAATAGACCTATATGTTGATTTTTCTTTGTGGCTTGGAGTACAGACACTGTGAGAAGGGTCATAAATCTCTGCTTCAAACTCTGATTCTCTAATATACAAAGCTAATAAGGTAAAAACAAAACAATCTTTGTTGAATTCTCAAATTGATTTCACTCTTACGCACTTCAACTGACTCCCCCAATCTCTAAAGAAGAGCAAATCAAGTAAAACAGAAAATAATATGACCTACATTAGTGAGGGTTCTTCAGCTTCTGTTTTTCTCAAAGGAGCACAGCCCCTGAGTTTCTCAGATTGGTCACTCTGGCAAAGTAGTAAGGAAGAAAGAATAACAGAACATGAAAAAGCAACAGAGGCACAGGAAGCCTTCTCTATATTTATGCAGAAAAGTTCATCCACTCTGAAAGTATGGGATAGATGAAGGGAAGAGGGTGATGGTGAATGCAATTTTTACCAATTTGGCACAATTTATTGGCATATACAATGGAGGGATGATCTCATTTCTTATTGGATGGTCTTTCCATTGGTAGTTATAGTAGCCTGACCTTGGGGAATCACACATTTCACAAAGCAGAACACACAAACCTTGAGTGACTTCAAAAATAATTGTGGAGATAGATACAGAATTTCTTAAGCAGCTGACCCAGCCAGTGTGTGGTCTGCTGGGGCAGGATGGTCCAGATTACATCTGCTATAGAAAAGATCCTTACTCACTTGTGTATCTGCAAGCCTTCTCTGACTGGGAGTGACTGAATAATAAAATGGGGCAGCAAAGGGGTTTTTTTTGTTTGCTTGTTTTTGTCTTTATTTTGGCATATAATATCCTTGGTGGGTATTTAATTAAAAATGGTAAAAAGAGTTATATGCTTTAAACATCTCGGGACTATTTTTAAAATCGTGGCATTCTAAACGTGCTGTGCATCATTTAATATTCTTTCTTTTTTTAAAAAAATTGTTTTTATTTACTGATTTTTCTTTATTTCCATAGCTTTAGGGGGTACAAATAGTTCTTGGTTACATGGTTGCCTTGCATAGTAGCGAAGATGTCTGGGCTTTAACCACCACCCCTACCTGTGTACGTTGTATCTAATAGGAGATTTTTCATCCCTCCACCCTTTCCCACTTCTGAGTCTCCAGTGTCCATTATATCATTCTCTATGCCTTTTCAGGTCCTTGCTTTAGTTCCTACTTATAAGTGAAAGCATGTGGTGTTTGGTTTTCTGTTACTGAGTCAGTTCACTTAGGATAATGTTCTCCAATTCCATCCAAGTTGTTGTAAAAGACATTATTTTATTATTTCTGATAGGTGGATAGTAATCCATAGTGTATATATGCAATATTTTCATTATCCACGGATCAGGTGATGAGCAGTTAGGTTGATTCCACATCTTTCCGATTGTGCACAATGAACATGCAGGTGCAGTTGTCTTTTTAATATAGCAATCTCTGTTTCTTTGAGTAGATACCTAGTAGTGAAATGGTAAATCTACTTTTAGTTCTTTGAGAAATCTTTATACCTATTTTCAAAGAGGTTGTACTAATTTACACTCCTACCAACAGTGTATAAGTGTTCCCTTTTCTCCATAAATGTACAAACATCTGTTGTTTTTTGAGTTTTAGTGATCGACATTCTGACTGGTGTAAGGTGGTATTTCAACATAGTTTTGATTTGCATTTCCCTGATGATTAGTGATGTTTTTTCATGTTTGTTGGTCATTTGTATATCTTCTTTTGAGAGATGTCTGTTCATCCGATTTTTTATTTTAATTTTATTTTATTTTATTTTATTTTATTTTATTTTTAGTTAGAGTCTCACTCTGTTGCCCAGACTGGAGTGCAGTGGCTGCTCCCGGCCACCGCAGCCTCGACCTGCTGGGCTCCGGCGATCCTTCTGTCTCAGCCTTCCGAGTAGCTGGAACTACAGGCATGCGCTACCACGCTCAGCTAATTTTTTTATTATTGTTATTTATTGTAGAGATGAGGTCTTGCCAAGTTGCCCAGGTGGGTCTCGAACCCGCGGGCTCAGGCAATCCACCCACCTCAGCCTCCCAAAGAGTGGGATTACAGGCTGAGTCACCGAGCCCGGCTATTTTTACTTTTTATTTTAAAGATGTGGGGTACAATTCAGGGTTAGGTATACAAACGTTCATTATGCAGGTACCCTTGTTGATGATGTGTGTCCCTCCATCCCCTGGCAGTTTCCCTCAACTGCCAATCCCACTCCCCACCTCCCCAACCCCCTGCAGTTTCCCACTACTGCCAATCCCTTTCTTATAGTATTATGATAATTGTTCAAGGTCTGCTTATGAGTGAGAACAAATATGGTACTCTGTTCTTTGTTTCTTTGATAGATCACTGAGTACGATAGACTGTAAATCCTTCCACGTTGCTTGTTTGCCCACTTTTTAATGAGGTGGTTTTTTTCTTGGTGAATTGTTTGAGTTCTTTGTAGATTCTGGATATTAGTACTTGTCAGATGTAAAGTTTGCAAATATCTTCTCCTATTTTGTAGGTTGCCTATTTACTCTGTTGATTATTTCTTTTGCTTCGCAGATGCTCTTTAGTTTAATTAAGTCCCACTTGTCTATTTTTGTTGTATGTGCTTCTGGGGTTTTAGCCATAAATTATTCGTGTAGACCAATGTCCAGAAGAGGTTTTCCTAGGTTTTCTTGTTTTATGGTTTCCTAGGTCTCTAGGTTTTATGGTTTTATGCTTGGCATTTAAGTTTTTAATCCATCTTGAGTTAAGTTTCATATATGGAGAGAGATAGAATCAAGTTTCATTTTTTTGCAAGTAGCTATCCAATTGTCCCAACACCATTTGTTGAATAGGCTGTCCTTTCCCCAATGTTTGATTTTATCTGTTTTGTCAAAGATCAGTTGGTTGTACGTATTTGGGTTTATTTCTGCTTTCTGTATTTTGTTTCCATTGGTCCATGAGTCTGCTCTTGTTCCAGTACCATGCTTTTTTGATTACTACAGCTTTGTAGCATAATTTGAAGTTAGGAAATGCAGTGCCTCAAGCTTTGCTCTATTTGTTTAGGATAACTTTGGCTATTCTGCCTCTTCTTTTGGTTCCATATAAATTTTAGGATTGTATTTTCTAATTCTGTGAACAATGATGTTGGCCATTTGATAGGGATTGCGTCAAATGTGTAGATTACTTTGGGGAATATGATCATTTTAACAAGGTTGATTCTTCCAATCCATGAGCATGGCATGTATTTACATTTCTATCCTCTACAATTTCTTTCATCAGGGTTTTGTAGTTCCCCTTGTATAGATCTTTCACCTCCTTGGTTAAATACATTCTTTGGTATTTCAGCATTTTGGTTGCTATTGTAAATGAATTCAGTTCTTGATTTGATTCTCAGCTTGTCATTATTGGTGTATAGCAGTGCTACTGATTTTTGTGGTTGATTTTGTGTCGTGAAACTTTATAGAATTCATTTATCAAGTCCCAGAGTCTTTTGGAAGAGTCTTTATGATTCTGTAGGTATAAGATTGCATAGTCAGCACACAGAGATAGTTTGATTTCTTCTTTTCCAATGTGGATACCATCCCCCACCCCCCACTTTTTTTTTTTTTTTTTTTTTTTTTTTTTTTGCCTGATTGCTCTGGCTAGGATTCCCAATACTATATAGAACTGAAGTGGTAAAAGTGGACTTTTTTGCCTTGTTCCAGTTCTGAAAGGAAATGCAATTGACTCTTCTGCATTTAGGATGACGTTGTTATATATGGCTTTTGTTATTTTGAGGGATGTTCCCTCTATGCCTATTTTCCTAAGAGTTTTTATCATGAAGGGTTGCTGGATTTTATCGAACACTGTTTCTGTGTCTATATAAATCATCATATAATTGTGCTTTAATTATGTTTATGTAGTGGTTCACATTTTTTGACTGCATATGTTGAACCACCCTTGCATCCCTGTGTTAAAACCTACTTGCTCATGTTGATTATTTTTTATATGCTATCAAATTTGATTTGCTCCTATTTTTTTGATAATATTTGCATCTAAGTTCATCAGGGTTATTGTTCTGTAGTTTTCTTTTCTTTTTTTAGTTTCCTTCCTTTTATTTTAAATCTATTTTCATTTCTTTTAAATTTTTATTAAAAGGATGTGGGGTACAATTCAGGGTTAGGAATATAAACATTGATCATGCGGGTATCCTTGTTGATGAGGTACGCTCCTCCCTCCCCTAGCAGTTTCCCTCAACTGCCAATCCAGCCTCCCTCACCTAACAGTTTCCCACTACTGCCAACTGCTTTCTTACAGTATTATAATTGTTCAAGGTCAGCTTACGAGTGAGAAATTATGGAACTCTGTTCTTTGTTTCTGTGATAAATCACTGAGTATGATCAACTCCAAATCCAATCAAGTTGCTGCAAAGTCCATATATTTGTCCTTTATGGCTGCATAATATTCCATTGTGAATATGTACCACATTTTTTTTAATCCAGTCCAGCTTCGATGGGCAGTACAGGGGTTCTGTGTTTTTGCTATTGTGAACAGAGCTGCAACAAACATACATGTGCAGGTACCTTTTTTGTAGAATAAATTGAGTTCCTTCGAATGTATTCCCAATAGGCGAATTGCTGAATCATATGGAAGGTCAATTTCTAGTTCTTTCAGAAATTGCCACACTGTCTTCCAAAGAGGTTGTACTAGTTTGCATTCCCACCAGCAGTGTAGAAGCGTTCCTTTTTCTCCACACCCTTGCCAGCATCTGTTGTTGTTTGTTTATTAATGATGACCATTCTTACTGGGGTTAGGTGGTATCTCAATGTGGTTTGATTTGCATTTCTCTGATGATGAGTGAGGCTGAGTACTTTTTCATGTGTCTGTTGGCTGCCCATATATCTTCTTTTGAGAAGTGTCTGTTCATGTATTTTGCCCACTTTTTAATGGGACTGTTTGTTTTTTTGTTTTTTTGGCGCATTTGAGTTCCTTGTAGATCCTAGATGTTAGGTTTTTGTCAGATATACAGTTGGCAAATATTTTTTCCCATTCTGTGAGCTCTCTCCCGGCTCTCTTGATGGTTTCTTTTGCTTTGCAGAAGCTCGTTAGTTTGATGAGGTCCCACTTGTCTATCTTATTTCTTAAGGTATTTGCCTTCAGGGTTCTGAATAGGAATTGGTTGCCAGTTCCAATTTTCATAAGGGTGTCTCCTGCGTTTTCTAAGATTCTTATAGTGTGAGGTACCACTTTTAGATCTTCGATCCATTAAGAGTTCTTTTTTTTTTTTTAAGTCGGAGGCTCACTCTGTCACCCAGACTGGAGTGCAGTGGCCGCTCCCAGCCACCGCAGCCTTGCCTATTGGGCTCCGGTGATCCTTCCGCCTCAGCCTTCCAAGTAGCCGGAATTACAGGCATGCACTACCACGCCCGGCTGATTTTTTGATTTATTGTAGAGATGAGGTCTTGCTGCCCAGGTGGGTCTCGAACCTGCGGGCTCAGGCAATCCACTCACCTCAGCCTCTCAAAGGCGCGGGATTACAGGCTGAGCCACCGAGCCCGGCAGAGTTAATTTTTGTGTGTGGTGATAGGTAGGGGTCCTGTTTCAATCTTCTGTATGTGGTCAGCCAGTTTTCCCAGCACCATTTACTGATTAGGTTCTCCTCTCCCCAGTGGTGGTTGTTGGAGACTTTGTCAAAGATGAGTTGGTTGAGGAATTGAGGCTTGCTTCCAGAATCTGTATCCTGTTCCATTGGTCTATGTGCCTGTTCTTGTACCAATACCAGGCTGTTTTGATTACTGTAGCCTTATAGTAAATTTTGAGGTCTGGAAGTGTGATACCTCCTGCTTTGTTTCTTTTGCTAAGGATTGTTTTGGCTATTAGTGGTTGTTTATGTCCCATGTGAATTTCTGTATTGTGATTTCCAGGACTGAGAAGAATGATGTTGGTAACTTAATGGTTATTTCACTGAATCTGTAGATTGCCTCGGGTAGAATGGACATCTTAGCAATGTTGATTCTTCCTATCCATGAGCATGGAATATTTTTTCATTTGTTTGTGTCTTCTTGGATTTCTATGAGCAGTGTTTTATAATTCTCATTGTAAAGGTCTTTCACTTCTCTGGTTAGGAAGATGCTGAGGTATTTCATTTTTTTGGTGGCTATTGTGAATGGGATTGTGCTTTTTATTTGGATCTCTGCAACTGTCTTTTGCACATTTATTTTGTACCCTGACACTTTGCCAAAGTCTTTTATCAGTGCAAGCAGGTTTTTGACAGATTCTCTTGGATTTTCAAGGTATAGGATCATATCATCAGCAAAGAGAGATAACTTGGCTTCCTCTTTTCCTATTTGCATACCCCTGATTTCCTTCTCTTGCCTAATTGCCTAAGCTAGGACTTCCAACACAATATTAAACAAGAGGGGTGAGAGTGGGCAGACTTGTTCCAATTTTCAGGGGAAATGTTTCTAGTTTCTGTCCATTTAGTAATATGTTAAATGTGGGTTTGTCATAGATGGCACTTACTATTTTGAGGTATGTTCCTTCTATACCTAGGTGTTTGAGGTTTTTTATCAAGAAGGGATGCTGGATTTTATCAAAAACTGTTTCTGCATCTAATGAGATAATCATATGGTTCTTGTTTTTACATCTGTTGATGTATTTAATGACATCTATGATCTTGTGAATGTTGAACCAGTCCTGCATCCTGGAGATAAAGCCTACTTGGTCATGGTGGATGATTTTTAAGATGTGTTTTTGGATCCGATTTGCTAGAATCTTGTTGAGGATTTTTGTATCTATATTCATAAGGGTTATTGGCCTGTAGTTCTCTTTCTTTGTTGGATCTTTACCCAGTTTGGGTATCAGTGTAATTTAGCTTCGTAAAATGATTTGGGGAGAATTCCATCTTTCTCAATTGCCTGGAATACTTTCAATAGGATTGGTATCGGCTCCTTCTTTTACATTTTACAAAATTCTGCTGGAAAACCATCCGGTCCTTGGCTTTTTTTTTTTTGTAGGTAATTTTTGTATGACAGAGTCAATTTCCTGGGTTGTTATCGGTCTATTTAGTGTCTCAATGTCTTCTTGTTTTAATATGGGGAGGTTGTGTGATGTCAGAAAGTCCTCCATTTCATCTAGGTTTTTAAGTTTTTTTCCATATAGGTGTACGTAGTAATCTCTGATAATCCTTTGTATTTCTTCGGGATCAGTTGTGATTTGATCTTTTGTATTTCTGATTGTGTTTATTTGGGTTTTTTCTCTCTTTTTCTTGGTCATTCTGTCTAGGAGCCCATCAATCTTGTTAATTTTTTTAAAGAACCAGCTTTTTGGGTTTTTTTATGTTTTCTATGACATTTTTGTCTTCTATATCCCATATTGGGGCTCTTATTTTGTGATTTGGATTCTTCTGCTAAATTGGGGTTTTGGTGGTCTTCTCTTTCTAGCTCCCTTAGGTAATTTGTTAGGTTCTCCACTTTTGATCTTTCCATTTTCTTGATGTGTGATCATAGAGATATAAATTCTCCTCTTAGAACTGATTTCATGGCATCCCAGAGGTTTTGGTAAGATGTTTCTTCATTTTCATTTGCTTCCAGGAATCTTTTAATTTCTTCTCTGATTTCAGTGTTGACCCAGTAGTTGTTAAGCATCATGCTGTTTAGTGTTCATGTCTTTGTGGTCTTTGGGGAAATGTTGTTGGTTTTGATATTTATTTTTATTACACTGTGGTCTGAGAATGTGCATGGCAAGATTTCAACCTTATGGAATTTGTTTATGTTTGATTTATGGCCAAGGATGTTATTGATCTTCAAGTATGTTCCATGTGGTGATGAGTAGAATGTATATTTTGTGGTTGTTGGGTGGAATAATCTGTAGGTATCTACTAAGTCCATTTGGTCAAGTGTCAAGTTTAGGTTCTGGATCTCCTTGTTGATTTTTTTGCCTCGATGATCTATTTAGGGTTTCCAGTGCAGTATTTAAGTCTCCTGCTATAATAGATTTAGACTCAATATCTTTTTTTAGCTTATTTAGTAGTTGCTTTATAAATGTTGGTGCTCCTGTGTTGGGTGCATATATGTTTAAGATGGATATTTCTTGTTGATGGACCAAACCTTTTATCATTATGTAGTGTCCTTTTGCATCTTTTTAAATTTTTGATAGCTTAAAGGTTGTTTTGTCTGATATTAAGATTGCAATTCCTGCCTTCTTTTGTGATCCACTTGCCTGGAAACTTGTTTTCCATCCTTTAACTTTGAGTCTGTGTGTGTCCCTTGTAGTGAGATGAGTCTCCTGGATGCAGCAAATAACGGGGTCATGATTTCTTATCTACCCCACCATTCTGTGTCTTTTCAGTGGTGCATTTAGTCCATTCCCATCAGGCTGATTATTGAAATGTGATTGCTTAACCCTGTCATGAGGTCCTTATAAAGTTTTTTCTTTGTTTGCTTGTTTTCTTTGGGTTTTGGGATTAATGTATGCATATGTTTTCAAGTTTCCTGTTGCACTGTATTTTCTGTTGATTCTGTGCTCTGCTGTTCTCTAGGGAAGTGTGTGGTCAATGTTTTTTTCTTTCTTTGTGCTTAATACCTTTTTAAGTGTCTCCTGTAGAGCTGGTCTGGAAGCTGCATAATCTTTTAGGGATTGGATGTTTGGGAAGGATTTTAATTCTCTATCACTGATGAAGCTGAGCTTGGCTGGATAGGAAATACTTGGTTGGAATTGTTTTTCTTTGAGGACTTTGAATATAGGGCTCCAGTCCCTTCATGCTTGTAATGCTTCTGCCAATAGGTCTGCTGCTATTCTGATTAGTTTTCCCAGGTCTGACCTTTCTCTCTTGCTACCTGTAGGATTTTTTCTTTTGTGCTTACTTTGTGTTGGTGAATTACTATGTGTCTAGGGGTTGGTCTTCTCATTTGCTGTCTTGTGGGGGTTCTCTGTATCACTTGTTTTTGGCTAGTCAAATCTCTGGTGAGATGGGGAAAATTTTCTTGTACTACCTCCTGTAATACTTGCTCCAAGTTGTTCTCGTTTTCTCTTTCTTCTTCTGGGATACCAATCAGGCATAGATCTGACCTCTTTATATAATCACACATCTCTTATAGGTTTTGCTCTTTCTTTCTGAGTCTTCTTTCTATGTTTTTTACAGATCGGGTTAATTCCATGTTCTGGTCTTCAAGTTCTGAGAGTCTTTCTTCAGTTAGATTAATTCTGCTTTTCATGCTTGTCATCTTGTTATTTATTTCCTGGATGAAATTTTTTATTGCCAGAATCTCTGTTACAAGTTCTTTCAGTGTTGCATCTTGTCTTTCTTGAGTCTTATTCACTCTTTCTAACCATTCCCTGACTCCTGTCATATTCTGGGACCAGTCATTGGTGACTTCCATTGTTTGGGCACCAAGGTCTGATTTCTTAGGAGTTTTTTCTTTGATAGACTTGGAATTGCCTGATGTCTTCCTTGACTTTTCCTCATTTGTGATAGGTCTTGTTTTTTTCTTTAGTTCTGTTATTCAGTGTCAGTGGGAGAGGCTTTCCCTTCTGATGTTTGCTCAATCCTCTATTCTTCCCTGATTCGGGCTCTGGATTTGATCTATTTTGAAATAGGACAGTGGATGGGAAGCTTTGCTGTCTCTTGTAGTTTTTGAAATCCAAGTAAAGTGGGGGATGGGGCCCTAGGAGTCAGATGCTACTTGCAAATTAAAATGTTCACTTATTGTGGTATGTGTTCCCTGAGATCCACTCCCTACCACCACTCTATATGACAATGCAAAGTAGAAACCAACCCACACTACAAAACAATCTGGAATAACAACAAAGTGAAACAAAACAAACCACCACAACAAAAAAACTCAAGGAAACTAAACACATACACACATGCCTTGTACAAAGTGAAAAGAGAAGAAAGACAAAAAGATCAAAGGGGGGGAGAAAAGAAAAAAGGGGGGTTCAGGTGGACCCCTCACACATATATTGACACACTCCTTAAACTATAAAAAAATGAATATAAAAAACCCCAAAAAGAACAAAAGAGCAAAACCAACAACAAAATGAAAAGATGTACATTCAATCATTTACATACACACATAAACAGAGAATGACAAATAAAAGAAGAAGGAAATGGAAAAAGAAAAAAAATTGGGGGGGAGATGCAGATGAAAGCCTCACATACACATTCATGCAGAAAGGCAAAATATTTTTAAAATATATGAACTAACAGAAAATTTTTAAAATAAAAAAATGAAAATTTAAAAAACAAAAGAGAACAAAACAAAAAACAAACAAAAAAAACTGTCCTCTTGTGGCAGGCTCTGTAATTGTTCCTCTAATCAGATCTCTCCTACAGAACCACCTCTTTCTTTTTTTTTTTCTTTAACATATTTTTTATTTTAAAGTTGTGGGGTACAGTTAAGGGTTAGGTATACAAATATGCATTGTGCAGGTACCCTTGTTGATGAGATGTGACCCCCTGTCCCCAGACAGATATCAACTACCATTAATCCCACCGCCCTTCCCCTCCCTGCCCCACCCCCATAGTTTCCCGCCACTGTCAATCCTTTTCTTACAGTATTACGATACTTGTTCAAGGTCCACTTATGAGCAAGAACATGTGATACTCAGATCTTTGTTTCTGTGAGAGATCACTCAGTATTATAAACTCCAATTTTATCCAGGTTGCTGTGAAATTCATGATTTTGTTCTTTTTTATGGCTTTGTAATATTCCATTGTGTATATGTGCCACATTTCTAAAATCCAGTCCTCTTTTGATGGTCAGCATGGTTGGTTCCATGATCTTGCTATTGTGAACAATGCTGCGATCAACACATGTGTGCAGATATCTTTTTTATAGAGTGAGTTGAGTTCTTCAGGATATATTCCCAGTAGGGAGATTGTGGGGTCACATGGAAGGTCGATTTTTAGAGCTTTTAGGAATCGCCACACTGCTTTCCACAGAGGTTGCACTAGTTTACACTCCCACCAACAGTGAAGAAGTGTTCCCTTTTCCCCACATCCTCTCCAGCATCTGTTATTTTTTGAGTTATTGATAATGGCTGTTCTGACTGGAGTTAGGTGGTGTCTCAGTGTAGTTTTAAGTTGCATCTCCTTGATAATTAGTGAGGTTGAACATTTCTTCATGTGTCTGTTGGTAGCTCGTATGTCTTCTTTTGAGAAGTGTCTGTTCATATCTTTTGCCCACTTTGTAATGGGGTTGTTTGTTTTTTTTCTTTTCAGCACATTTGAGTTCCTTGTAGATCCAAGATGTTAGAGCCACCTCTTTCACTCTCTTCTCAGGGAAGGAGGAGGGGCAGTGGAGGTGGGTGGGACTGTCATCCTCCCCTCCCACTCTGGTATGGTCAGGGGGATCTCTGGTGGGGATGTACAGGATAGTCTCTTCCCCATATATGTACTCTCATGAGGTTGCCCCAACCAGGCCTGTCCTGGAATGGGGTTCTCCTATTGCTGCCGATGTCCAAGCTCTGCCTGGGTTTGTCCCTCTCAGTCATTGTCCAGCCGTGTGGGTCTGACATTCAGAGGATTTCTGGGGAGGAGGGGGTTTGGGTCAGCCCTGGACTCACCACTGATCTCTTTGGAGTTCTTCCTCATCCTTTTCTGGCCACACCCTTTGTCCCACAACTGGATCAGGGTAGGAGGTGGGGCACCTGGAACTCAGCACTCCTCAGGTCCCTCTGAAGTTTGTGTTCTCAGGATATTTCCTCTCTACCATGATCCAGTCCTGAGTAGTTGATCTGCCATTCACGGAGATTGGATCTCTGGGCTCTGGCCACAGCCCCTTTCTGCTGAAGAGGTGAGGCAAAGCCTGAGGCAATCTCCCTCCTACTTCAGTGGTGAGGGAGTGCCTTGGGCAATACTTTGTCCATGCCACTTAGGCAACACATTGGAGGCTTGAGGGGAGAGGAGGAGCTGGGCGGGGCAATACAAATCTCTGCCTGGAAAATGACTGTGGTGGGCTTCTCCTCACCAGGTATGTATTCCTCTCTGGATTCCCCAATTCTCTCTCTCCAACAATCAGATCCTGCACTCCAGCAGTCTTGTATGACAGATGATGGTGTGCACCTGGTGCCAGGTGCTGGAAATCAGCTGGATTCAGCAGACTTTTCAGGCATGTTCCCTCAGGCAGCAGATGTTTCTGCACACAAACTTGTGAGCTATGCTCTAATTTCAGGGTGGTGGGGGCTTGCAGTCACCCTCAGAGGAGGGACCCAAGTGCATGCAGCCAAGTATCCCCTCAGATGGACTTTCACACTCCCACCAGTGCCTGCCTACTCACACAGAGAGTCTTTATTGTCACTTGCCTCCGTGGAGATTCTTACAGCCCAACCTGTCGGTCACCATCTTAAGCTCCACCTCTTTTTTTGTTTTTGTGTCTTTTCCTGTCTTTGTTTCAGATTGATACTGACTTCACAGAATAAGCTAGGGAGAATTTCCTCCTCTTCATTCTCAAGGAGTAGCTTCAGTAAAATTGGTACCAGTTATTCTTCAAAAGTCTGGTAGAATTCCCACTCTGAGCCCATCAGTTCCTGCATTTTTGTTTGTTTGTTTGTTTGTTTGTTTGGGGAGACTTCTAATTGCTGTTTCATTCTTGCAACTCATTATTAGCCTGTTCAGGGTTTCTATTTCTTCCTGTTTCAAGGTTGAAGGGTTGTATCTTTCCAAGAATTTAATCTTTTCCCCTAGATTGTATAGTTTGTTTGCATAGAGGTATTCATTATAATCTCAGGTGATCTTTTGAATTTCCATCATATCAGTTGTAATGTCTCCATTTTCATTTTGATGGAGCTAATTTGAATCTTCTTTCTTCATTTCTTAATTAAATCTAGCTAGCAGTCAATTAATTTTGTTTATTTTTTTAAAGAACCAAATTTTCAGCCGGGCTCGGTGGCTCAGCCTGTAATCCCGCGCCTTTGGGAGGCTGAGGTGAGTGGATTGCCTGAGCCCGCGGGTTCGAGACCCGCCTGGGCAGCGAGACCTCATCTCTACAATAAATCAAAAAAAAAATCAGCCGGGCGTGGTAGCGCATGCCTGTAATTCCAGCTACTTGGAAGGCTGAGGCGGAAGGATCGCCGGAGCCCAGCAGGTCGAGGTTGCGTGGCCGGAAGCGGCCACTGCACTCCAGTCTGGTCAACAGAATGAGACTCCAACTCAAAAAAAAAAAAAAAAAAAAAAAAAAAAAAAAAGAACCAAATTTTCTTTCATCGATCTTTTGTATTGTTTTTATTTCAACTTCATTGAGTTCTGTTCTGATTTTCATTATTTCTTTTCTTCTGCTAGCTTTGTGTTTGTGTTTTTCTGGTTTCTTGAGGTGTGATATTATGTTGTCAATATTTGATTTTTCAGTTTTATTAATGTCGGCCTTAAGTGATATAAGTTTTCCTCTGAGCACAGCTTTGGCTTGTCCCAGAAGTTTTGATAACTTGTTTCATTCATTAAGAGGAACTTTTAAAATTTCCACCTTGATTTCATTATTCACCCATGGATCATTCAGGACCATATTATTTAATTTCCATATTTTTATTCAGTGTTTGCAAATTATAATTAATTTTCTAGTTTTATTCCTTTGTGGTCTGAGAAGGTATTTAATACGATTTTAATATTTTGAATTTATTGAGACTTGATTTGTGGACTATCATATGGTCTACCTTGGAGAATGTTCCATGTACTCATAAAAAAAATTGTATAATCCATTGTTTGGGGGTGTAATGTTCTGTAGATGTCTATTAGTTCCATTTTCTCTAGGATCTGATTTAATTCCAATTTTGACTTTCTACCTTGATGACCTGTCTATTACTATTAGTGGAGTATTAAAGCCTCACACTATATTGTATTGCTGCCTATCTCTTTTTAGGTCTAGTAGAATTTGTTTTATAAAGCTGGGTTTCTGGTGTAAGGTGCATATATATTTTAAATTGCTATGTCATCTTATTGGCTTGATCTCATTGTCACTATATAACAGCCATTTTTTTGCAATTATTAATTTAAACTTTGTTTTTATCTGGTATGAAAATAGATACTCCTGCTCATTTTTTGTTTCTATTTGCATGAAATATTTTTTCTCAGTCCTCTGCCTTAAGTCTATAGAAGTCTTTGTGGGTTAAGTGGGTCTCCTGAAGGCAGCAGATATTTGGGGTGTGTGTGTGTGCTTTTAAATCCATTCTACCAGTCTATATCTTTTTAGTGAAGCATTGAGAACACTAGATTCAAAGTTAATAATGATATATAAGGTACTATTCCCTTCCTCGTACTGATTGTTATCTGGTTACTTACTTTCTTTCTTTTTTCTCTATTGTGATGTTCGATAGACCAGTGAGTTTGTGATTTCCAGCATTTTCTGTCGGTGCATTATGATTTTTTATTTCAATATTTATAACTCCTCTGAGTATTTCTTGTAAAGCTTGTCTAGTGGTAACAAATTCCCTCAGCATTAGTCTGAGAAAAAATTCATTTCTCCTTCATTTATGAAACTTAGTTTTGCAGGATACAAAATCCTGGGCTGATTCTGTTTGAGGAGATTGAAGATGGGACTTCTCCCTTCTGGCTTGTAGGGTTCCTCTGAAAAATTGCTGTTAGTCTGATAGGTTTACATTAGTAGGTTATTTGTTGCTTTTATCTCACTGCTCTTAAAATTCTTTCTAGCTTTGTATAACTGAATGATTATATGCCTTGGGGATGACCTTTTTGCAAGGAATCTTCTGGCAGTTCTTTGGGTTTCTTGTATCTGGATATTTAAACTAAGTTTTCCTCCATCATTCCCTCAAATAAGTTTTCCAAAGCTGTTTCTTCCTTTTCTTCCTCAGGAATATCTGTGATTCTTACTCTTGGGCCATTTTACATTATACCACATTTCTTGGAGACTTTCTTCTGTTCTGTTGATTCTTTTTTCTTTATTGTTGTCTGATTGAGGCAATTCAAAATTCTTGTCTTCAGTTTCTGAGATCCTTTGTTCTGCTTGTTCTTGTCTATTGTTAAAACTTTCCTCTGCATTTTGTACTTCCCTAAATGATTCTTTCATTTCCAGAATTTCAGCTTGTCTTTTTTTCTAAGGTATCTATCCCTGGAAAATTTTTCATTTGTGCTTCGAGTCATTTAAAAAATGTCTTTATGTTGGTTTTCAACTTTTTTCTGAAGCAATTCTATAACCAGTCTTTTGAAATTGATGTATGGAATTTCAAGATTGCATTTTGGTTAAGATCCACTGCTGAAGAGATAGTGTCCATAGTAGAAACACTGTAGCTGCCTCACACCAGTCATCTAAATTCTCTACCCTGATATTCTTTCTGATTGACAAACATTAATTGCTTTATTTCAAATGTGACGTTGTGGCATATATATATGATATTTTTGGCTACATGTGAGTGTAGGAGAACAGTATATGAAATCTCAACTTGCAGGAAACTAAAAATGTAAATTATGAAGTGACATTTTGTTTTTCTCCTCCAGAATACTCCTATACTACCCATTGAAAAACAAAGCCATGTTAGCTGATAAGGTCAAAAGCTCCTCTACTACCACATGAGATAAAGATTTGGGGTGACAGAATTTAGAAATAATTTAGATTATTTTTCTTGCCCCTCTCTTTTGGGATAGGACCAATGGGTTGACAGGAGCAGCAGGGTACCATCCTGACTTTTAAAGATAGGATAATGGTTTGGTTTTTTTTTTTTTTTTTTTTTTTGAGACAGGGCTTCACTCTGTTGTCCAAGCTGAAGAGCAGTGGCATGATCACAGTCCCACTGCAGCCTCAAAATCTTGGGATCAAGCAGTTCTCCTGCCTTAGCCTCCTGAGTAGTTGGGACTACAGTTGTGTGCCACCAAGCTTGGCTAATATTTTTTCTAGGGCCAGAGTCTTGGTTTTTTTTTTGGGGGGGGGGTTGTCAGTCTTGTCTAAAACTACTGACCTCAAGTGATCCACCTGCCACAATCTCCCAAAGTGATAGCATTGCAAGCATGAGTCACAGTGCCTAGCTAATAGGGTAATTTAAGATAAGAGTAGATTACTCCTTGCCTATGCTATCTAGACTTTTTATAAGAAGCAGTTCCAGGAATTAGTCACACATCACTAGATGAGATAAAGTGGCATAGTTAGGCCTAAGAGTGTGGTGGAAGAATGTGCATTGTTTGGCTAGGGTTAGGGTGCAATGAGTGAGACCAAGTCATGTGAGTGCAGGATTAAATCATTTTGTTAATTCAAATTTTGATATTTTGTTTACCATGGACTTGTTTGCATTCATTTTGATTTCTAAAGACTATTGCAATAATAGTATTTATCTTGAATACTAAAGTTTTGGGCAGGCCATTAAGTTTTTGCTATACTCAGCTGGGATATGAAGACTTGGCTCTGCACACCATATAGTCCTCTTGTCTCTTGGGACCAATGGGCTAAAGCAGGCATGTTTTCTCTTTTGGGAAAACAGAGGCCTAAGAGAAAGCTCACTGTGAAAATGCATTTCAAGTCCAAGCTTGTGAGTCTGTGAATATTTAATTTGTTAAAGCAAGTCAACAGCCAACAACTGAACTAAGAATTAAGGGGTGTTAAAGTTAAGACCTTCCATGAAACTGAGGAGCTGAGACCATCCTACTTCTCTCTCTCTCTTCTTCTCTGTCTCTCTCTCTCTCTCTCACACAAGTATAAAATGACAGGAAGCCAAATGTATTAGTGATAAGTTCTGAAAATGTGTTAATATCCTACTAATACATCTCAAAGAGAGATAGACTAAAAAAAAAGTAAGAAGAATGAGCAAGACAAATGTCAAGCAAATTCAAAATAGTGATATTGATGATGATGATGATAGTAATAATTATAATAAAAAACAGAGATTCCATCCAGACATAGGTAGAATTCAAGGTAAATATATTAAATGAATAAAGACTAATTATATGTTATTGAAGCTATGAAACTGTCTTGTTAATGAATGAATAAATCTTTATTCACATATATAACTATCATGAACATTTATGCATAAAATTTGATGGATCATAAAAAAGTAAATACTGAAGATACAAATTAAATTCTCAAAAACTGACTGTACCAGATTTTAACATACTTTCAGTGTCAAACAGATGGAATAGATTAAAGTGAACAATGTATATAATAGTTTACTTATAAGATAAATCTTGCAACAAAAATGCTCATTTTTCTCAAAATCTAATAGTGTGTTTTACAATGTGTCATAGCATGTCACAACAAATTTCAATAAGAACAGAAAATATATGATCCTGTTCTTTAACCTCAATTAAATAAAGTTGAGAGTTAATTAAAAATAGGTTAAAGAATACAGACACTTGGAGTCAGAATAACAAAATAAAAATAAAACAAAACAAACCACCACTTTGATAATTCCTGAACCAAAAGGGAAAATAAAACTTCAATTATAGGTTGTTGTTTAGAAAATAATAATAATAATGCTACACATGAGATTTAGCTAAAGCTGTACTCAGTGGAAAATTGTATCTTTAAAAGCTCTATTTAAATTCAAAATAAGTGAATATAAATGAACAAAATAGTCAAGTCAAGGAGCTACAAAAGAAATTATTCAGAATAAAAGCATAATTTAATGTACCAGAAAATGCAGAGTCCAAGTGTTGGTTCTTTAAAAATTATTTTTAAATAATTAAAATGTTCACAAATGTAATCAAGAGAAAAAAGTAAAACTGCTTTTATACTATTGGGAAAAACTGAATAACACCATAGATATGGAAGAGAATATAATTAAAAGCATATGCTACTCAAATGTTTAGAACAATTTTTAAAGAAAATGTAAATTACTAAAATGTTCTTTAAAAGAAGTATAAAACTGTTGGGCATGGTGGCTCACACCTGTAATCCCAGCAGTTTGGGGAGCTGAGATGGCCTGAGCTCAAGGATTCAAGACCAACCTGGATAGCTTGGTGAGACCTAGTCTCTGCAATAAATAAAAAACATGGAACCAATCATGCTGCCCATCAAAAGATTGGATTTTAAAATTTTAATTTTAATTTAATTTTAAAATTAGATTGGATTTTAAAAAATGTGGTACATATACACAGTGGAATATTATGCAGCCATAAAGAAGGACAAATTATGAACTTCACAGCAACTTGGATAGATTTAGAATCTATAATACTCAGTGATCTATCACAGAAAAAAAGAGCTAAGAGCCACATGTTCTCACTTGTAAACAGACCCTGAGTAATTATCATAATACTATAACAAAAGGATTACAGTAGCTGGACACTGCCAGGGCAAGGGAAGAGCACACTTCATCAATAAAGTTACCTGATCTCAAACCAGGTGAGGTGGGAACCAAAGTCAGGCTCAAACTTAACCTGTACAAACTTAACCTATACCATTTGTATACCTAATCCTGAAGTGTACTCCACATCTTTGTAATTAATTAATTAATTAGAAATTAGCTAGGCTTGATGGTATGTGCCTGTGGTTCCAGCTACTTGGAAGGCTGCAGTGGCTGTGAGTGTGCCATTGCACTCCAGCCTGGGTGATAATGAGACTATGTCTCAAGGAAAGCAAAAAAAAAAAAAAAAGTATAAAACTTTAAATGAGCAGATAACCTTGAAAGAGTAATCAAAAAAAAAATAAAATTGTTATTCAAAATGTAAAGTAATGATTCTAGTTCTGAGTAAAATGTAATAAGTACACTACCCTATGTGTCCCACTGAGTGTAACTACAAAATCTGTACAAAGTACAGGAAGCCACTATTTAAGGACACTGATAAGTTAATAGTAACAGATGGCTTGAGGAAGAAGACCAGAATTCAAAGTACTATTGAAGCAGCAGTGAGTTTACCATTTTTATTCTTCTCCAGGAGCCTTTGGGTTCATTCAACTCAGTCTGAAACCCCAAAGCAGGCATTTGGAGATAGGTAGTTAGGAAGATAAGGAGGGAGGGACAGAGCGGGGGTGAGGGGGGAGAAAGATTGAGAGAGAGAGAGAGAGAGTTAGTTCTGGCTTAGAGAGAAGGAAACATTCTCTTTGTTATTTCTCTCTGTTTTCTCACTTCCCAACCCTCAGGCAATCTCTTTCAACCGTAGCCATGGCAAAAGGTTCAATGCAAGAACAATCTGGAGGAGTCAAAACTTGGAGGAAAAAGGACCCTCCTGCCGTATTGCAGGAGTTGTAAATCTGGTGGCATAGGACAAAACATCCTTGTCCTCCCACCATTTGGCCCAGATGCAGACAGTCACAGAAGAGTACAAGAGAGGGAGTGGGAAGCTGGGCTAGGTGGCTCAGCCTGTAATCCCGCGCCTTTGGGAGGCTGAGGTGAGTGGATTGCCTGAGCCCGCGGGTTCGAGACCCGCCTGGGAAGCGAGACCTCATCTCTACAATAAATCAAAAAATCAGCCGGGCATGGTAGTGCATGCCTGTAATTCCGGCTACTCGGAAGGCTGAGGCGGAAGGATCGCCGGAGCCCAGCAGGTCGAGGCTGAGGTGGCCGGTAGTGGCCACTGCACTCCAGTCTGGGTGACAGAGTGAGACTCCAACTCAAAAAAAAAAAAGAGAGGGATTGGGATTGCCAAAGTCACAGCTTTGGGGGCAGACGTCTGAAAAAGGGAGCCTCCCAATTTGAATGTAATTGAGAGATATGGGGAGCAGAGAGCATAAGATCTTCTCAGTTCATTTTTGAACTGCTCATCCATGGCTCTGATTTTAATTAGTAACTGAAATCTCAGATGGAACACTACCCGAATCCCAGATTGGCCACGGAGAAGCTCACACACAGGAAAAACCCTAGTAGTGGTGCATAAACTTTGAAACCAATACCTACAGAAGGCTTGGATCTCTCCTGATTAACTACCAACTAAAATAGATATCAACACTTAGTTCAGGATTTAAACAAGACTCAGAATCTTATAACACAGCATTCAAAGTACAATAAAAAATTACTCATCATACAAAAAAAAAAAAGCATAACTTGCATGAAAAGAGAACCCAGGATGAAAGATATTGGAATTATGTCACAATGACTTTACAGTGGTTATTATATACAGCCTCAACCAGCAATCAAGTACACTCTTGAAACAAAGGAAAATAGAAAGTTTCATCCAAGAAATAGAAAAAGAAGAATCAAATAAAAAATTCTTAAACCGGAACAAGCAATAACTGAAATTAAAACTGTATTGAATGGGCTCAATAGTAGATTTGGGATTACAGGGGAAAAAAAGGAAATGCTAATCCATTCAGAATTATATATCCAGCAAAAATATCCTCCAGGAATTTAAGTGAAATGAACACACTTTAAGATAAAATAAAACTGAGAGGATTTGTCACTAGTAGATCTGCTCTACAAAAATTTACCAAGAAAATTCTTCGGACAGAGGGAAACTTGGAACTTCAGGAAAGAAAGGTAATATTTAATATAAACAGTCATTTGGGAAATAGAGATCAAAATCATGATGAAATAACACTGACAAGCTATTTGAATGGCAATATGTGTGTATAACCAAATATGCTTGTGTGTATATATATGCGTATGCATGCACACACACACAATACCAAGTACTGAATGGGGTGCAGAGCATCTAGAACTTTCATGCATTTCTACTGTGAATGAGAAATCGTAGGTGCACCCCTCTGGAAAACATTTTGACAGTTTCTTATAATGAAACTATACTTATGCAATATGATTTAGTAATTCCATCCCTGAAAGTTTACACAGAAGCAAAGTTTAGGTTTACACAACTTGGATGAAATTGGAGAACATCATCCTAGGCAAACTAAATCAGGAACAGAAAACCAAACACTGCATATTTTCATATGGAACCAAAAATAGAGCCAGAATGGCCAAAGCAATCCTAAGCAAAAAGAACAAAGCTGGAGGCTTCACATTACCTGACTTCAAATTATGCTACATTGCTGTAGTAACCAAAACAGCATGGTACTGGTACAAGATCAGATACATAGACCAGTGGAACAGAATACAGAATGCATAGGAGCTAAACTAAGGATTTTCAAAGGCATAGAGAATAGTATAATGAACACTGAAGACCCAGAACGGGAAGAAGGGTGGAGGGACAAAAAAAATACACCTATCGGGTACAAGGTGCACAAGTGGGAGTGGTGGGTGCACTTAAAGCCCAGACCAAATACTATATGCATCCCCCAAAGTTATTGAAGAGGAGAGAGAGAGAGACAGAGAGATAGAGAGAGAGAGAGAGACAGAGAGAGAGAGAGAGAGAGAGAGAGAGAGAAAGAGAGAGAGAGAGAGAGAAAGCAACTTGATCTCTAAACAGACACTGTCATTAGTAAATCAGGTGTACTTATCTAGGACATCTGAGCACCAAGAGCTGATTTCCAAACAACAGGGGGATTATCCTCAGCTAAACTGTGGAGGACTTGCATCTTGGTGAATGGTACACTCATTGAGAATTTTTTTTTTTTTGTAGTATTTAGAGGCACCTTCAATCCCAGAATGCTCAGTAGGCTGACTTTGGGTTTGTCATATATGGCTTTTATTATTTTGAGGAATGTTCCCTTTATGCCAATTTTGCTGAGGGTATTTTTTAAAATCATGAATGGATGCTAGATTTTATCAAATGCTTTTTCTACATCTATTAAAATGATTATATAATTTTTTAATTTTAATTCTGTGTATAAAATGGATCACATTCATTGACTTCTGTATGTTGAGCTACCCTTGTATCCCTGGGATAAAAACCCCTTTTCATTGTTTTTTTTTTTTTTAATGTTTTATTGGTTTCAGTTTGCTAATATTTTGTTGAGGATTTTTGCATCCTTCTTCATAAGGGATATTGGTCTGTGATTTTCTTTATTTGTTTTATCTTTTCCTGGTTTGGGTATTAGAATCATACTGACTTCATAGAATGAGTTAGGGAGATTCCCTCCTCTTCACTCTTGTGGGATAGCTTCAGTAAAATTGTTTGCCAGTTCTTTAAAGGTCTGGCAAAATTCAGCTGTGAGTTTACCAGGTCTGCACTTTTTTGTTGTTGTTGATTGGAGACTTCTAATTTCTGTTTCAATCTTGCTACACGTTATTGGTCTGTTCAGGGTTTCTATTTCTTCCTGATTCAAGCTTGAGAGCTTGTAATTCCAAGAATTTATCCATTTCCTCTAGATTGTCTCGATTGCATAGAAGTGTTCATAACCGTCTTGAATGATCTCTTTAATTTTCTTCATATTAGTTGTGATATCTCCATTTTCATTCTGATTATGCTAATTTGAGTCTTCTTTCTTTGTTTCTCAATTAATGTAGGTAGTGACCTATTAATTTTATTTATCTTGTCAAAGAACCAATTTTTGTTTCATTGATCCTTTGTATTTTTTTCATTCAATTTCATTTAGTTCTCTTTTCTTTTTTGGGGGGGTTCATTTTTTTTAAACACATTTTTTAATTTACAATTGTGGGGTACAGTTATGGGTTAGGTATATAAATATGCATTTTTCAGGCACCCTTGTTGATAAGGGGTCCCCAGACAGATATTGACTGCCATTAATCCTGGCTCCCTTCCCCCTCCCCCATAGTTTCCCACCACTGTCAATCCTTTTCTTATAGTATTACAATAGATGTTCAAGGTCCACTATATGAGTGAGAACATGTGATACTCAGATCTTAGTTTCTATGAGAGATCATTCAGTATTATAGACTCTAGTTCCATCCAGATTCTGCGAAATTCATCATTTTGTTCTTTTTATGGCTGCATAGTATTCCATCGCATATATGTATCACATTTTGTAAATCCAGTCCTCTTCTGATGGAAAGCATGGTTGGTCCCAGGTTCTTGCTATTGTGAACAATGCTGTGATAAACATACATGTGCAGGTATCTTTTTTATAGAGTGATTTGCATTCTTCAGGGTATATTCCCAGTAGGGGGATTGCAGGTCATATGGGAGATCGATATTTAGAGCTTTTAGGAATCACCACACTGCTTTCCACAGAGGTAGCACTAGTTTACACTCCCACCCACAGTGTAGAAGTGTTTCCTTTTCACCACATTCTCTCCAACATCTGTTATTTTTTGAATTATTGATAATTGCCATTCTGACTGGAGTTAGGTGGTATCTCAGTGTAGTTTTGATTTGCATCTCCTTGAGATTAGTGAGGATGAACATTCCTTCATGTGTCTGTGGGCCACTTGAATGTCTTCCTTTGAGAAGTGTCTGTTCATATCTTTTGCCCACTTTGTAATGGGGTTGTTTGCTTTTTTTTCCTTTCGGCACATTTGAGTTCCTTGTAGATCCAAGATGTTAGGCCTTTGTCAGACATGGAATTAGCAAATACTTTTTCCCAGTCTGTGGGCTGTCTCCCTGCTCAGTTGATGGTTTCTTTGACTTTGCAGAAGCTTGTCAGTTTAATGAGGTCCCACTTGTCTCTCTTATCTCTTATGGCCCATGGGTTTGGGGTTTTATTCAGGAATTGGATGCCTGTTCCAATTTCCATAAGGGTGTGTCCTGCATTTTCCAAGGTTCTTATGGTTTGAGGTTTTACATTTAGGTCTCTGATACATTTAGAGTTAATTTTTGTGTATGGGGATAGATAGGGATCTTGTTTGAAACTTCTGCATGTGGTCAGCCAGTTTTCCCAGCACCATATACTGAATAGGTTCTCCTCTCCCCAGTGGTAGGTGGTGGAGACTTTGTTGAAGATGAGTTGGTTGAGAAATTGAGGTTTTGCTTCAAGAATCTCAATTCTATTCCATTGGTCTATATGCCTGTTCCTGTACCAATACCAAGCTGTTTTGATTATTGTAGCTTTATAGTAAAGTTTGAAGTCTGGTAGTGTGATACCTCCTGCTTTGTTTTGTTTTCTTTTGTTTTGTTTGCTGAGGATTATTCTGGCTATTCTTGGTAATTTGTGTTTCCATATGAATCCCTGTATTGTTTTTTCTAGCTCTGAGAAGAATGTTGCTGATAATTTGATGGGTATTGCCTTAAATCTGTAGATTACCTTAGGTAAGATGGACATCTTCACAATGTTGATTCTTCCAACCCATGATATTTTTCCACTTGTTTGTGCCATCTTTGATTTCTTTAAGCAGTGTTTTGTAGTTTTCGTTGTAAAGGTCTTTCACATCTCTAGTTAGGAAGATGCCAAGGTATTTCATTTTTTTGTGGCTATTGTGAATGGGATTGTGCTTTTTATTTGGGTTTCTGTTGCTTATTATTGGTGTAAAGAAATGCAATTGTCTTTTGCACATTTATTTTATACCCTGAGACTTTGCCAAAGTCCTTTATCAGTGCAAGGAGGCTTTTGACAGATTCTCTTGGGTTTTCAAGGTACGCAATCATGTCATCTGTAAAGAGAGATAACTTGACTTCCTCTTTTCCTATTTGGATACCCCTGATCGTCTTTTCTTTTCTGACTACTCTAGCCAGGACTTCCAATACTATATTGAACAGGAGGGGTGAGAGTGGGCATCCTTGTCTTGTTCCAGTTTTCAGGGGAAATGGTTCCAATTTTTGTCTGTTTGAGGGTATGCTAGCTGTGGGTTTCTCATAGATGGCTTTTACTATTTTGAGGTATGTTTCATGTATGGCTAGATGTTCTAGGGTTTTTATCAAGAAGGGTGCTGGATTTTATCAAAAGCTTTTTCTGCATCTAGTGATATAATCATGTGATTTTTGTTCTGACATCTGTTGATACATTTAATTACATTTATTGTCTTGCCAATGTTGAACCAGCCTTGTATCCCAGGGATGAAGCCTACTTGGTCATGATGGGTGATTTTTGAGATGTGTTGTTGAATCTGGTTTGCCAGGATCTTGTTGAGAATTTTAATGTCTGTGTTCATCAAAGATATTGGTCTGTAGTTCTCTTTATTTGTTGGGTCTGTACCTGGTTTGGTTATCAATGTGATGTTAGTTTCATAAAATGATTTGGGGAGTGTTCCATCTTTCTGAATTGCCTGGAATACTTTCAGCAGGATTGGTATCAGCTCCTCCTTAAATGTTTTATAGAATTCTGCTGGAAAGCCATCTGGTCCAGGGCTTTTTTGGGTAGGTAGTTTTCTTACTACATAGTCAATTTTCTTGATTGTATTGGTCTATTTAGGTCTTGATTTCTTCTTGGGTCAACCTAGGCAGGTTGTGTGATATCAGAAAGTCTTCCATTTCCTTAAGATTTTCAAGGTTGTTTCCATACAAGTGTACATAGTAGTCTCAAATGATCTTTTGTATTTCTTCCAGCAGATGTGACTTCATCTTTTGTGTTTCTGATAGTATTTATTTGGGCTTTTTTTCTTGGTCAGTCTAGCTAGGGGACCATCAACTTGTTTATCCTTTCAAAGAACCAGGTTTTTGTTTCATAGATTTTTTTGTATTATCTTTTTGTCTTCTATGTCCTGGATTTGGGCTTTTATTTTGGTGATCTGGATACTTCCACTGATGTTAGGGCTTTGGTGGTCTTGCTTTTCCAGCTACCTAAGGTGACTTGTTAGGCTGTAATTTGTGATCCTTTCATTTTCTTCATGTGCATTTGTAGAGATATGAATTCTTACTACAATTTTTATGGCATCCCAGAGAGTTTGGTAAGATGTCTCTTCATTTTTATTTTTTTCCAGGATCTTTTAATCTCTGTTTTGATTTCACCATTGACCCAGGAGCTGTTTAGCATCATGCTATTTAGTGTCGATGTCTTTGTGGGTTTGGGGGGAAACTTGTTGGTGTTGATGTTTATTTTTATTCTACTGTGGTCCAAGAAGGTGCATGACAAAATTTCTATCTTTTGAAATTTGTTTATGCTTGATTTATGACCAAGTATGTGGTCGATCTTACAGTACGTTCCATGTGGTGATGAGTAGAATGTATATTCTGTGGTCGTTGGGTGGAGTGTTCTGTAGGTATCAATTAAGTCCATTTGGTCAAGAGTCACATTGAGGTTCCAGATCTCATTGCTGATATTTTGTCATGATGATCTGTCTAGGGTTGTGAGTGTGATATTAAAGTCCCCAGCTATGATAGTGTTAGAGTCAATATTTTTCTTGAGTTTTCCTAGAAGCTGCTTTATGAAAGTTGGCACTCCTATATTGGGTGCATATACATTTAGGATAGATATTTCTTGTTGATGGAGTGAACCTTTTATCATTATGTAGTGGCCTTCTGTATCTTTTTTCATTTTTCTTAGCTTAAATGGTATTTTGTCTGAAATTAGGATTATGACTCCTCCTTTCTTTTGTGTTCTGTTCACCTGAAAATTTGTTTCCTATCCTCATACTTTGAGTCTGTGCGTGTCCTTTCTAGTGATATGGGTCTCTTGAGGGCTATATATTGTTGCCTGGTGATATCTTATCCATTTTGCCATTCTATGTCTTTTCAGCCGTGCATTTAGTACATTCACATTCAGGCTAATTATTGAATTGTGAGAGTTCGTCCCTATCATAAAGTTCTTATAGAGTTGTTGTTGTTCCTGTTTGTTTCTGGTCTTTCTTTTGGTTTTGGGGTTGGTTTCTGTGTGTTTTACTTTTTCCTGTATGCTTGTGAAAAACGTTGTTGTTCTTTTCTCCTTTTCTTCTGTGTTTAGTACTTTCTTAAGTGTTTCTTGTAGAGGTGGTCTGGTGGCAGCGTAAGTTCTTAGGGATTTGATATCTGAGAAAGATTTTAATTCTCCCTTATTGATGAAGCTTAGCTTGGCTGTGTAGGTTATTATTGGTTGAAATTGTTTATCTTTTAGGACTTTGAAGATAGGGCTCCAAGCTCTCCTAGCCTGCAGAGTTTCTGTAGATAAATCTGCTGCTATTCTAATTGGTCTTCCATGGTAGGTGATCTGGTCTTTTTCTCTTGCTGCCTTTAGGATTTTTTCTTTTATACCTATTTTATTTAGGTGAATTATTATGTGTCTGAGAGTTGGTCTTTTCATTTTTTGTCTTGCAGGGTTTCTCTGAATTACTCGTGTTTGAATTTTCGTGTCACAGATGAGATGAGGGAAGTTTTCTTCAATAATCTCATGGAATGGTTGTTCCAAGGTGATCTCTGCTCTCTTTCTGTTTCAGGAAGGCCAATTACTCTTAGTTTCTTTCTCTTGAAGTAATTGCTCATCTCTTAAAGGTTTTGTTCTGTCTTTTTAAGCTTCTTTTCTATGTTTTTGACAGTTTGGATTAGTTCTATATTTTGGTCTTCAAGCTCTGAGATTCTTTCTTCTGCTTGGGTAATTTTGCTTTCCATGCTTATCAGTTTGTTATTTACTTCATTCACAGTCTTGTTTATTACTGTTATCTCAGTTATCAACTCCTTCCTAGTTTATTCTTGTCTCTCCTCAATTCTTTTTATCTCTTCATTAATGTCTTGATATCTAGGTTTGTAGTTTGAGACCAGTCATTCTGGGGGCTCTTCATTGTTTGCATTCCAAAGTCAGTTTTCTCAGTGTCTGCTCTCCCAGGGGCCTGGGAGAGACCCATATCCTTCTTTTGGTTTTTCTTCATTTGTGTAGGTTTTTCTCTCTCTCCCCCTTTCCCTCCTCCTTTTTAATTCTGTTTTTTCAGGGAAGGTGGGATTGCTTTTACTTCATTTGTTCAATGTACTGTTCTTCTTTATGAGAGTCCTCTGGCTTTGTTCACTTTTGAGGTTGGAGTTTGGACTGGGAGCTGTTCTTTTTGCAGTTTTGAGGTTTAATTGAGGGGGAAGCTGTGATTCAGAATCTATCTGCTGATCCCAGTATCCACCAACAGGTGTATGGGCACACTGAAACCTATTTCCCACTGCCGTACAATCTGTCTGTGCAACGGGGTGTAGGTTTGGTCCCTGGAACAAAAGGAGGTACGAAAAAGGAAAATAATGGAAGGGGGAGTCAAGAGGATGTTAGAAAGAGAGAAGAGTGAGAGGAAAACAGACATACTTACCAACTAATGGGTGAAAAAGAGATACAAGGCCAGAAAAGTGTGAAAAACAGACACACAAACAAAATTCCCTAAAGCATACTGGTAACCACATAAAGACAACCCAATAAAATCATGCCTTTTGATGACTTTTTGCCCAACGCAAATAGGAAGTGTAAATCAGAAAGCAAACAAAAGTGAGCAAAACAAACAGTCAAAACAATAAAACCAAAAATCAAACTAAGAAACCAGACAAGCTCTAGAATCTTTCCTGAGTGTCTAAAGTCTCTTTGGCTCTGATCTCTAGCCTCTCCCCTTTGCTTTCATTGCAAACAGATAGATTTACTACCAGCCTTGGTTTGTTCCTTTAGCTTGCTGCCTGAGAGGTCTGCGATGCTAAGTTGCTTGTATCTGATTCAGCATGGGCGAGGGGTTTTTGTCTCCTGTTTAGCGACGTTACCTTAGAAACCAAGGTGGAGGCTGCTCGTAGGTGGGTGGGGCAATGCAAATCTCTGCCTGGAAAATGACCGAGGTGGGCAGCTCCTCTTTCATGGATCCTTTCTCTCCATTCATCTTATCTCTCCACTCATCTGGGTCTGTGGGCCATCCACTATGATGGGTTGTGGTGGCATGTGAGGCACTGGGGATCAGCGGCACAGCTGGGTCTAGATCTGGTGTGCCACCAGTGGCCTGGAGTGGAGGAGGGAGCTGGGAGTTCCTCTTCTGGAGCTGAGAGCTGAGAGTGGCTGATCAGCACCTTCTTAAGATATACTGTTCCCTTACACAACCATGGGGTTGCACACTGGGTGCCTCAGCCAGAGTCAGACCAGAGCTCCAAAGGGCAGGTGGTGAGCAGTGGAAGCAGCTTTGGGCCCTGCACAGGGCACTTCAGCCAGATATGGAGCTAATATCTCTGAGGGGTGAGTGCATAGAGTCTCCCAGTGATGGTGGCTTGAAATAGGGCTGAGTGGGGGCCTAGAACCCAGGGTGGGGAGCTGGAACTCTAAGGAGTGAGCACTGGGCCGCTGTGCTGGGAGCCCAGTCAGGGCAGGAGCTGGCAGTAGCTGAGTGCCGAGCAGATCAGTGTAGGCAGCAAGCGAAACCAGATCTCCACAAGGTGGTATCCAAGGGCCTCCACAGGTGGTGACTTGGCTCCAGGTGATACATTGTAGCCGGGGAGGGAGCAGGGATCTCCATGCAGCTGGGGCCGGGGCCACCTATAGTGGAGCAGCAGCAGCCAGGGGGCCACAATAGTTGGCCTTGTGTGCAACCTAGAGTCTCTAGGCCTCAGACCGGTGCAGCTGGTGGTGGGCAAAGGGATGAGGGAAGGAAAGTAAGAGTCTTTTTGGGAACTCAGGTTCAGAGAATTTCACAGTTCCACCTATGCCGTTGCTATCTTACCGGAATGCCCCCAGTTCTCTTTTCTTCATTATTTATTTTCTTCTGCTAGCCTTCAGTTTTGTTGTTTGTGTTTTTTTAGTTTTTTTTGGAGTGTGATGTTAGGTTGTTGATATATGATCTTTGAATCTTATTAATGTAGACCTTAACCACTATAAATTTTCCTCTGAACAAAGCTTTGGCTGTGTCACAGAAGTTTTGATAACTTTTTTCATTGTGGTCATTCATTTCAAGAAGTTTTTAAATTTCCATCTTTAGGAGCCTCCTGAAGATGGCGACGGTATAGGTGGATCCGTGAGACTCTCCGAATATGAGTTCCCAAAAAGACTCTTACTTTTCATCCTGCAGCCCCCTGCCCACCACCAGCCACACTGGTACAAGGCCTGGGGACCTTTCGTCCCACGCAGGGCCAGATATTGCAGCCCGGCAGTGGCTGCTCCACTATATGTGACTCCAGCCAGCTGGGGAATCCTGAATCCTGGATCCCAGCTCCCTCCCTGGCTACATTGCCACGACCAGCAACCAGCACCAAGCTGCCGGTCACCCAGGGAGGCTCTGGGCACCCGCCCCTCAGAGATACCAGTCCCATTTCTGGCTGAAGTGCCCTGTGAGGGACTCAGAGACACCACCTGCCCTCTGGAGCTTTGGAGATCTGGAGGCCTGGGCCCACCCTAGCTGAGGCACTCAGCATGCGACCACAAGCTTGTATAAGGGAGCAGAACCCCAAGCTTGTATAAGGTGCTGATCGGAGGCGTCCAGATCCAGACGAGGGAACTCTGACCCTCTCCTCCACCTCAGCCTGCTGGTGGCACCCTGGATCCAGCGCCCAGCTGTGCAGCTGGTCCTGCCTAGAGACCCACATGAGCATCCCTAAAAGTGAAAGTAAAACTACCACCTCCACCATTTTCAAGGCAGATCTGCATCACCCCGCCCACCTATCAGAGCCTCCACCTCGGTCCCCACAGTGACGTTGTTAAACAGGAGACAAAGCCCCTCCCCTACGCTGAAGAGAGACAAGAGTCACAGATCTCCCAGGCAACAGGCTAGCTGCCTGTAACAAAAACAGAGGGGAGAGGCTGGAGATTAGAACTCAAGGGACTTTAGCCACTAAGGGATGAGAGAAAAATCTACACAAAGGAAGAAAAACCAAAAGAAGAGTATGGGTCTCTCCCAGACTACTGGGAGGGCAGACATTAAGAATATTGACTTCGGAATGCAAACAATGAAGACCCCCCAGAATGACTGGTCTCAAGCTACAAATCTAGATATCAAGACATTAATGGAGAGATTAAAAAGAATTTAGGAGACTCAAGAAGAAACTAGAAGGGAGCCGATATCTGAGATAACAGTAATAAAGAATACTGTGAATGAAATAAATAAAAAACTGACAAGCATGGAAAGCAGAATTACCCAAGCAGAAGAAAGAATCTCAGAGCTTGAGGACCAAAATATAGAACTAACCCAAACTCTCAAAAACACAGAAAACAAGCTCAAAAAGACAGAACAAAACCTTCAAGAGATGAGCGATTATGTCAAGAGACAGAACCTAAGAGTAATTGGTCTTCCTGAGGCAGAAAGAGAGACAGAAACCACACTGGAACAAACCTTCCATGAGATCACTCAAGAAAACTTCCCTTATCTAATCAATGATGCAAAAACTCAAACACAAGAGATTCAGAGAACCCCTGCAAGACAACAAATGAGAAAACCAACTCCTAGACATAATAATTCACCTAAACAAAGTAGGCATAAAAGAAAAAATCCTAAAGGCATCAAGAGAAAAAGGCCAGATCACCTACCAGGGAAAACCAATTAGAATAGCAGCAGATTTATCTACAGAAAAACTGCAGGCTGGGAGAGCTTGGAACCCTATGTTCAAAGTCCTAAAAGATAAACAATTTCAACCAAGAATAACCTACCCAGCCAGATTAAGCTTCATCAGTGAGGGAGAATTAAAATCTTTTCCAGATATCCAATCCCTAAGAACTTACGCTGCCACCAAACCACCTCTACCTGAAACACTTAAGAAAGTACTAAACACAGAAGAAAAGGGGAAAAAAAGAACAATGTTCTTCACAAGAGTATAGGAAAAAGAATAAAATACACATGAATCAACCCCCAAAACAAAAGAAAGACAATAAACTAAGTGGAAGAACAACTCTATAAGAACTCTATGATAGGGACAAACTCTCACATTTCAATAATTAGCCTGAACGTGAATGGACTAAATGCACAACTGAAAAGACATAGAATGGCAAAATGGATAAAATATCACCAGGCAGCAATATACTGCCTTCAAGAGACCCATCTCACTAGAAAGGACATGCACAGACTCAAAGTAAGAGGATGGGAAACAAATTGTCAGGCGAATGGAACATAAAAGAAAGGAGGAGACGCGATCCTAATTTCAGACAAAATACCATTTAAGGTATCAAAAATTTAAAAAGATACAGAGGGCCACTACATAATGATAAAAGGTTCACTCCATCAACAAGAAATATGTATCCTAAACATATAGGCACCTAACATAGGTGCACCAACTTTTATAAAGCAATTCTTGGGAAAACTCAAGAAAGATATTGACTCTAACACCATCATAACTGGGGACTTAATACCCCACTCAAAACCCTAGACAGATCATCAGGACAAAAAATCAGGAATGAGATCCAGAACCTCAATGTGACTCTGGACCAAATGGACTTAATTGATACCTACAGAACACTCCATCCAAAGACAAGAGAATACACATTCTACTCATTACCGCATGGAATGTATTCCAAGATCAACCACATAATTGGCCATAAATCAAGCATAAGCAAATTTAAAAGGACCGAAATTCTACCATGAACTTTCTTGGACCACAGTGGAATAAAAATAAACATTGACACCAACAAGGTCCCCCCAAAACCCACAAAGACATGGTCACAAAACAGCATGATGCTAAACAACTCCTGGGTCAATGATGAAATCAAAACAGAGATCAAAAGATACCTGGAAACAAATGAAAATGAAGAAACATCTTACCAAAATCTCTGGGATGCCTTAAAAGCTGTAGTAAGAGGGGAATTTATATCCCTACAAACACACATGAAGAAAATGGAAGGAGCACAAATTAACAGCCTAACAAGCCACCTAAGGAAGCTGGAAAAGCAAGACCACAAAAACCCTAATTTCAGCAGAAGAATCCAGACCACCAAAGTAAAAGCCCACATCCAGGACATAGAAGACAAAAAGATAATACAAAAAATCAATGAAACAAAAAACTGGTTCTTTGAAAGGATAAACAAATTCAATGGTCCCCTAGCTAGACTGACAAAGAAAAAACGAGAAAAAACCCAAATAAGCACAATCAGAAATACAAAAGATGAAGTCACATCTGACCCTGAAGAAATACAAAAGATCATCAGAAACTACTATGTACACTTGTATGGAAACAAACTTGAAAACCTCAAGGAAATGGAGGACTTTCTGTCATCACACAACCTACCTAGGTTGAAACAAGAAGAAATTGAGACCCTAAATAGACCAATAACAATCACGGAAATTGACTATGTAATAAGAAAACTACCTACAAAAAAAGCCCTGACCAGATGGCTTTCCAGCAGAATTCTACAAGACATTTAAGGAGGAGCTGATTCCAATTCTACTGAAGCTATTTCAGGCAATTGAGAAAGATGGAACCCTCCCCAAATCATTTTATGAAACTAACATCACATCGATATCCAAGCCAGGTAAAGATCCAACAAAGAAAGAGAACTACAGACCAATATCTTTGACGAACATAAACATTAAAATTCACAACAAGATCCTAGCAAACCGGATTCAACAACACATCTCAAAAATCATCCATTATGACCAAGTAGGCTTCATCCCTGGAATGCAAGTCTGGTTCAACATTCATAAAACAATAAATGTAATTAAATACATCAACAGTGCCAAAACAAAAACCACATGACTATATCATTAGATGCAGAAAAATCTTTTGATAAAAACCAGCACCCCTTCTTGATAAAAACCCTCAAACATCTAGGCATACGGGGAACATACCTCAAAGTAGTAAAAGCCATCTATGAGAAACCCACAGCCATCATACTCCTAAACGGACAAAAATTGGAACCATTTCCCCTGAAAACTAGAACAAGACAAGGATGCCCACTCTCACCCCTCCTGTTCAATATAGTATTGTAAGTCCTGGCTAGAGCAATCAGAGAAGAGAAGGCAGTCAGGGGTATCCAAATAGGAAAAGAGGAAGTCAAGTTATCTCTCTTTGCAGATGACATGATTGTGTACCTTGAAAACCCAAGAGAATCTGTCAATAACCTCCTTACACTGATAAAGGCCTTCGGCAAAGTCTCAGGATATAAAATAAATGTGCAAAAGATAATCACATATCTTTACACCAATAATAAACAAACAGAAACCCAAATAAGAAGCACAATTCCATTCACAATAGCCACAAAAAGAATGAAATACCTTGGCATCTTCCTAACCAGAGACGTGAAAGATCTTTACAATGAAAACTACAAAACTCTACTCAAAGAAATCAAAGATGACACAAACAAGTGGAAAAATATCCCATGCTCATGGATTGGAAGAATCAACATTGTGAAGATGTCCATCTTACCTAAGGCAATCTACAGATTTAATGCAATACCTATCAAATTACCAGCAACATTCTTCTCAGACCTAGAAAAAACAACACAGGAATTCATATGGAAACACAAATGACCAAGAATAGCCAGAACAATCCTCAGCAAAAAAAACCAAAGCAGGTGATATCACATTACCAGACTTCAAGCTTTACTATAAAGCTACAATCATCAAAGCAGCTTGGTATTTGTATAGAAACAGGCATATAGATCAATGGAATAGAATTGAGTTCCCAGAAGCAAAACCTCAATTTCTCAACCAACTCATCTTCAACAAAGCCTCCACCACCTATCACTGGGGAGAGGAGAACCTATTCAGTAAATCATGCTGGGAAAACTGACTGACCACATGCAGAAGATTGAAACAGGACCCCTATCTATCCCCATACACAAAAATTAACTCCAAATGGGTCAGAGACCTAAATGTAAAACCTCAAACCATAAGAACCTAAGAAAATGAAGGACATACCCTCATGGAAATTGGAACTGGCATCCAATTCCTGAACAAACCTCGAAACCCACAGGCCATAAGGGATAAGATAGACAAGTGGGACCTCATTAAACTGACAAGCTTCTGCAAAGTCAAAGAAACCATCAAGAGAGCAGGGAGACAGCCTACAGACTGGGAAAAAGTATTTGCCAACTCCAGATCTGACAAAGGCTTAACATCTTGGATCTACAAGGAACTCAAACATACTGAAAAGAAAAAAACAAACAACCCCATTATAAAATGGGCAAAAGATATGAACAGATACTTCACAAAGGAAGACATCTGAGCAGCCAACCGACACGTGAAGAAATGCTCAAACTCACTAATCATCAGGGAGATGCAAATCAAAACCACACTGAGATACCACCTAACTCCAGTCAGAATGGCAATTATCAATAACTCAGAAAATAATAGTTGTTGGAGAGGGTGTGGTGAAAAGGAAACACTCCTACACTGTTGTTGGGAGTGTAAACTAGTGCCACTTCTGTGGAAAGCAGTGTGGCAATTTCTAAAAGCTCTAAACATCAACTTCCCATATGACCCTGCAATCCCCCTACTGGGAATATACCCTGAAGAACTCAAATCACTCTGTAAAAAAGATACCTGCACATGTATGTTTATCACAGCGTTGTTCACAATAGCAAGAACCTGGAACCAACCACAATGTCCTTCAAAAGAGGACTGGATTAAAAAAATGTGGTACATATACACGAAGGAATACTATGCAGCCATAAAAAAGAACAAAATCATGAATTTTGCAGCAACCTGGATGGAGCTAGAGTCTATAATACTGAGTGATCTCTCACAGAAACAAAGATCTGAGTATCATATATTCTCACTCATATAGTGGTCCTTGATCATCCAACACACTACCATAAGAAAATGACTGACAGTGGTGGAAAACTATGGGGGAGGGATGGGACTAATGGTAGTAAACATCTGTCTGGGGACGGGGAGACACCTGTTATCAACAAGGGGGCCTGAATGAAGCATATTTGTATACCTAACCCTTAACTGTACCCCACAACCATTAGGGCGCTGTGGCTCACGCCTATAATCCCAGCACTTTGGAAGGCCAAAGTGACAGAATTGCCTGAGTCCATGGGTTCAAGACCAGCCTGGGCAACTTGGTGAGACCTCATCTCTATAATAAATAAAAAAAATTAGCTGGCCATGGTTGTACATATCTGTAGTTTCATCTACTTGGAAGGTTGAGACAGAAGGATTGCCTGAGCCCAGTAGGTCAAGGTTGAGGACTGTGAGCAAGCCACTGCACTCCTGCCTGGGTGACAAAGTGTGACTCCAACTCAAAAAAAAAAAAAAAAAGGAAGTTGCCGAAAGTATAAATTTTGATGACCTAATAAATGAATTTGCAGAAAGGTGAGCCAGAAAGATACTATGATCAATCAAGTTATCACATTAACAAATATTATTTATTGTGTTACATAAAATTATGACAGTGAAAATATTGTTTTATAATTTATAAGTTTATGTTATTATTTATGTATCACTATTTATACCTATTATATTTTATAAGTAATAAAACATTTTTAAGGGGGAAAAAAAGACCCCTACCTATCCCCATAAACAAAAATCAACTCTAAATGGATCAAAGACCTAAATGTAAAACCTCAAACTGTAAGAACCTTAGAAAATGCAAGCCGGGCTCAGTGGCTCAGCCTGTAATCCCTCACCTTTGGGAGGCTGAGGTGAGTGAATTGCCTGAGCCCACGGGTTTGAGACCCGCCTGGGCAGCGAGACCTCATCTCTACAATAAATTTAAAAAAAAAAAAATCAGCTGGGCATGGTGGCGCATGCCTGCAATTCCAGCTACTCGGAAGGCTGAGGCGGAAGGATCGCCGGAGCCCAGCAGGCCGAGGCTGCGGTGGCCGGGAGCGGCCACTGCACTCCAGTCTGGGTGACAGAGTGAGACTCCAACTCAAAAAAAAAAAAAAAAAAAAAAAAAAAAGAAAACGTAGAAGACACCCTTGAAGTTAATTTCTAGTTTATTCTATTGTGTTCTGAAAAGGTACTTGATACCATTTTGGTTTTTTTTTTTTTTTTTCAGTTTCTTAAAAATGAAATTTCATGTTCTGATGATAAAAATGTATGATCTGTCTTTTGGGGATGAAATGTTCTATATGTGTCTGTTGGTTCCATTTGCTCTAGAGTCCAATTTAACTCTAATGTTTCTTTACTGACTTTCTGCCTTGATGATCTGTCTATTGCCATCAGCAAAGTGTTGAAGTCTCCCACTATTATTGTATTGCTGTCTATCTCTTTTTAAGTCTAGAAGAACTTGTTTTATAAAGCTGAGAGTTTTGGCACTAGGTGAATATATACTTAAAATTGTGATGTGTTCTTATTAGATTTGTCCCTTTATCAGTATATAATCATCTTTGCCTTCTTTTACTGTTGTTAATTTAAAACCAGTTTTATCTGATGTAAGAATTGCTACACCTGCTTGTTTTTGGTTCCATCTGCATGGAATATTTTTTTCCACCCCTTTATGTTGAGTCTATAGGAAACTTTGTGAGTTAAGTGGGTCTCTTAAAGCCAGTAGATTTTTGGTTGTGTTTTTTAAATCTATTCTTCCAGTCTATATATTTTTAGTGGGGCATTGAGATCAGTATATTCAGAATTGATAATAATATATGGCACTATTCCATTCATCACATCTGTTGTTACCTGGTTGCTCTTATTCTCTCTCTATTGTGTTGGTGTTATAAGTCCTGTGAGTTTTATGATATCCAATGCTTTTTGGGGGGTACATTTTGAACTTTTGTTTCAGTACTTAGAACTCCTTTGAGAATTTCTTGTAGAACTGGTCTAGTTGTAACAAATTCCCTAAGCATTTGCTTGTCTGTGAAGGACTTAATTTCTCCTTCACTTATGAAACTTAGTTTAGCAGGTTACAAAATCCTTGGCTGACTGTTATTTAGTTTGAGGAGATTGAAGATGGGGTCCTGATCTCTTTTGGCTTGTAAGGTTTCTTCTGAAAAGTCTGTTATTAGTCTGATAGGTTTACATTCGTAAGTTATTTGATTTTTTTGTCTCATTTCTTTTAAAATTCTTTCCTTCACATTAACTTTGCATAACCAGATGATTATATGCCTTGAGGATGAATTTTTTTGCAATGAATCTTCTAGGGTTTGTTGAGTTTCTGGTATCTGGGTGCTTAGATCTCTGGCAAATTCAGGAAAATTTTCCTCCATTATTCCCTCAAGTAGGTTTTTCAAACCTGTTTCTTTCTCTTTTTCTTTTCAGGAACATCTATAACTCTTGGATTTGGACATTTTACATAATCCCACTTTCTTGGATGCTTTAGTCCACTCTCTTGATTCTTTTTTCTTTGTTGTCTGATCAGGTTAATTCAAAAGCCTTGTCTTCAAGTTCTTGAGAGCCTTTCTTCTATTTGTTCTGGCCTACTGTTAAAACTTTCTACCACATTTTGCACTTCTCTAAATAATTCTTTCATCTACAGAATTTCAGCATTTTTTAAAAGGTGTCTATCTCTTTAGAAAATTTTTCATTTATGTCTTAAATAGTTTTTTTTTATTTCTTTATGTTAGTTTTCAATTTTCTCCTGAAGTTAATTGATCAGTTTTATAACCCTTTGAATTCTATGTCTGGAATTTCAAAATTTTCATTATGGTTAGGGTTTGTTGCTGAAGAGTTGGTGTGGTCTTTTCGAGTATTGGAGCACTCTTTTTTTTCATACTGTCAGAATAATTGTTCTGATTCCTTCTCATTTTCGTAGACTATTTCTTCTTATTTGAAGTTGGCAGGGAGCTGACATAGGCACTGTAGGGTTCTTTTGGTTACATATAGCCTTGGTGCAGTGAGTTTCTCAATTGCCAACTGTGGCAGTCCTGTGCATCATAAACACAAATGCAGCAAGTAGCACAAATGGTGTGTTAGTGCACCACCTTCCATGCAGTATTGCATTACTATAAGAGACAGTGCATTGGCACATGCCATGTATTGAAGTGTAATATCAATAAACTCTTTATGTCCAGACTTATGATTACTGTGTATAGTTCTATTTCTTCACCTACGAAAATGAGATAAGCATTGTACTCACTTAAGAGGGTATTTGGCAGGATTAGATAGTGAACACACATAAAATAATGTGTATTTTTAAATGTTCTGTCTGCACCTATGTTATAAACAGATTTACAGCATTAATTTATATTCATTGAATTTTATTTGCTCTTAGTGTCTCACTGCCAGGGCTTTTCTGCCATGAACTCCATCTTCAGTTAATTATACTTAAAGAAATATACAGAATGACCTATTTTCCTAACCTCTGCATGTGAGATAATGTCTTTGTTAAATTCACTATGGAAAGATATTCTTATAAGTACAGGCACAATACAGTCACAAGGTGGCATCTTCCTTCCTCCTATCAACACAACCAGCTGCTGTAATTTATTGACACTGTTATAGCTTTAAAAAACAAAACAAAACATGACAACCAGCTTGCATGGAAACTGACATTTGTCTGCCTCTGCTGCCATGACTGGGTTTGATTCTTGGTTTCTCAGAAGGGTCATTGTCAGCGCCACTCTCTGCTCTCTTCCTCAGTCCCTCTTCCATCTTTCTTTTCATACATCTTAATCTGTTCACATTATCTACTTTAATGTGTAAAGATGGGTGAAGTGAAGGGAGGAGTAATGCTGGTATCCTCAGCAAGCTCAGGTCCTAGTGGGCAGACAGGACTGAGGTTCTGTTTCTAGCTGATCAAACCATGGGACTCTAAATCAGGGTAGAGGAGGAGAGAATATAATGCATCCTTCTTTACCTATCCCAACCAACACATATTTATTTTTCAAAAGTCTTTGTTTCATGAAGCCAGAGTAGTTTTTTCACTATTCAATTCCATGTTGTAATTTGGTTCCTTTAAGTTATTTCTCAAACTTAGCTTTTAGTTTAATGAGTTTTTATCATCTTCTGTGTCTATCACTGTGGGATAGGCCAGGGTTTCTCACCCTTGCCAATATTGCCAAGTGGGGCGGGTGATGCTTTGTTGTGAGGACTGTCCAGTGCATTGTAGGATGTTTAGCTACATTCCTGGTCTCTACACACTAGATGCCAGTAGTACTGCCCTCCACCCAGAAGTCCCCAGACGTTGTCCAATATTCCTAGGATAGTGCATGCAAAATCATCTCTCCTCCCCCATTGAGAACCACTGCTTTGGACTCAAGAGTATAATTGACTACATAATACTTGGGAGCAGTAGTAAGACTTGGAGCAGCAGTCTTAATAACATTCAGGCAAGGCTTCTCTGAGTCTGATAAGTCCCCACTTTCTTACACATTAAGGACAATTAACATGGGTCTGACCGTTCAGTCCCATGACTGTTCAACTGGAAGTACACAATGCCAGAGCATGTTATTCTTATGCTTTACCCCTGGGGCATGTGTCAGAATTATCCAGAGAGCATTCAATGTACCTAGGCCTATGGCAGGTACATCAAAATATTGTTACTTGTATTACTTTGGAAATATGGCATTCACTGAAACAGTTGATAGATGAAGTTACTCAATGTGATTGTGAAGAGGTACATGTATTACTATATGACAAATTTTTTTTTAATATATTGATAACTAATTTTTTTAACATAATTGAGTGTTTTGTGCCAAGAAAGACAAATGTTTCAAGAAGGACTAAGGTCAAAAGAAGTTAAAAAGAATAATTTAACCAACTCCCCACATCTGCTCAATTATAAACTCTTGCTGGAATTTGCTAGAATTGGGTACTACTACATAATTCACCAAGGACATATATAGATACAGCAGGAATAAGGTAAACCTGCTATTGTAAACTAATCAGAAAGTCCTCACAGAAACTGATTTACAATTATTTTCTATAGGAATCACCTACATTTTAGGGCAGCCTAAGCTTCCCAGAGTTTTGTCTCTACTTTGCTTTTTAAACTCAACTGTCTTTCCATTGTTATATGACTCAATGTGGTAATTATTTGTGCTATTCAGCAAATATTTCTAGCTTTCTGCTTTCTGGAAATATGGTAGGCTATGTGGCTTCATTTGGGTAATGAAACAGAGCAGAAGGGATGTGTGTCACCCTTGTCACCCTATACAATTCATTTGGCCTCACTACTCTGCCACAGCATTCATGAAAGCATGTATTGATGGGATAGCCTCTATTGCTGCAGGTTTGATTATAGTCAGGATTAAGTTCAGCTGGATGTGACAGAAAAACTCAATATAAAGGGGAGAGCTAGGCAATCTGGAATGAGTATGGTGGTAATCCTCCAAGAAGTCTATATGGGCCTAAAGCTCCATCCATCTCCAGAATGAGGCCATCATTCTCATAGCCCAAGATGGCTTATAGACTTCTGTCATTATGCTTATGTCTTATACAAGGATGGATTAAGTGATGAAAGGACGAGATAACCAATAAAAGACAACAGCTGTCTTTTAAAAAGATTTTCCAGAAACTGCCACATAAAACCAGCACTTATATATCAGTACTCAGAACCTAGTTGTGTGTTCACAGCCGGTTGCAAGAGAGACTTGGAAATGTAGTCTTTATTCTAGGCACCTTTGTGCCCAGCTAATAGTCAGAGGCTTTATTGCTATTTAAGAAGGGGAGACTAGAGCTGGGGGCTTGGTGACTAGGAGTAGCTGCCATAGTGAGCATGGACCAAAGTTAGGACAATTGTAATGGTCCTTCCCCTTAACTACAATTCTAGATTAATGAATGGGCATGTGACCCATGCCTACTCTAAGGGAGTTTTTAAGATTGTGGTGATGGGTTTTGTTTTTTTAAAAAAAAAATTAGCTTGAGCTTGTGGAGAAGAATCTTTTTCAGTTCATAAATTTGAAGAGACTAATGTAGCATGCAAAGAGAAGTGAGAGAAAAATTCAAGACCTACGCAGATCTTCATTTTCATTTCTAAGCCATTTTGAGAGCAGCTCCACCCTCTGACCTTTCCCCAGTTTAATTGTATGAGCCAAGAAATTCCTTTCTGTTTAAATGAGGAGGAACTGGATGCCTCTTGCTTGCATCCAGAGTTCTAAAGCAACTGTGTGCCTCCCTGGGTTTTTTTGTGGGGAACACAGTAGATAGTGCATGTAACAGTTGCCATGGAGTTTCACACATAAAGGCCCTGAAATGTTAGCACTTCATGATGTGTTTAAATAACACAGAGAAGACAAAATTTGGAAAGTCCCCAGCTCAAATGAGGTCTTGCTCATTCCACAGGAAGAATTAGATCTTTCTCCTCCTCAATCCTCCTTCTCCATCCTTGCTATTGTCCAACTGCTTAATTGTGTTGCAAATTTCTGTTCTGATATGAATTGAAATTCTGGAGGCCTGGAATTGAGTCTTATTCACCTTTAAATCCTCAGTATCTAACAGGCTGGCACACAATAGACAATTAATAAATGTTACTAGGAAAATAAAAATTTGAAGAACATTCATGATTAAACGTGGCAATAACAGCAACCAGCATTTATTGAGTACATTCTATGTTCCAAGCATTGTCCTAAGAACTTTACTTTTTTAATAATTTAATCCTTATAGCCCATATGCTATTATTATTAGTCCATCCTAAAAATGAACAACACTGGTAGAAAGGTCATGCAACTAGTAAATGGCAGAGCCAGGATTTCATCCCAGGCAAAATGATGCCAGAGTCCTAACAATTCAAGCAATGCACTGTGATATCTCTCACTGAGGGTATTATATTAAATATGGATGGAGTTATATCATTGACTATCAAAGACAGAGGAAACTTTGAGATCACTGAATTCCATCAGGAAATAGATGCAGAAACTGAGCCAAGAATTGAAAGTGACTGGATTTAGATGGTTTATAGAACTGCAGAGACATAGCTGCACAGGGCTCCCGACTCCAAGCTGCAATCTTTTAAACAAGCCCCCCACCCCTCTTTGCAAAGTGTGTTCCTTCTTTACACTCGCACAATCACTTCTGGGATCTTTCTCTGGAAAAACCACCCCCAAGTAGCAACTTGTGTTTCAAAATATACATCTGCCACGTCCCATTTAGATCCAGGTGGGTCTCACCTGTTGAAATAGACGAGGAGCACATGAAAGGGGACTGGGGAAAATGGACACTACTATATTTCAGGTTTCAGTGCAAATGTTGCATCCTCAGAGAAAGCCTCCTTGGCCTCTCCAGAGCCAAGTCTACCTAAGTTCTTATTAATAGCAAGCAGTATGGTCAGTTGTAATTACATAACATGGGTGCCAAAAAAAAATGTATACACATTTTAAGAGTTATCTATGTATTCCTTTTAGTTATCTATGTATTCCTTTAGTTTACCATAGTCAGAAGTGTCTGGACACTGGTGGTAACCACTTTGAGCACCTCTTGCAATTGCAGAAGTAAAATGTGACTTGTATTCATCTTTTGTTATTGGTATATATTGAGTAGTACAATTTTAATACATTTTTCCTTTCTTAAAATGTGTATACAATTTTTTTTTTTTTTTTTTTTTTTGCACTCTCTGTATGTTTCCTGTGTGACTACCTGGTTAACACTCACCTGACTTATCACCCTATAAGTTCCTCGAGGGCAGAATCCATGTCAACTACTCTCCCTTATATTCCCGGTGCCTAGCACAGATCCTGGCATGTAAATGGGCACCCCCAAAATATTTGTTAAATAAATGAATGAACAAACGGATGCATAAATAAATGCATGAAGGACCACGATATATCTCCATGGGATGCATAGAGACAGCTGCAGTCACTTTATGGTGTGATCTGAGGGGCCTTCAAAGGTCTTCACGCTCACACACACCACGGATCAGAGATCCCCATCAGGAAACTCATAGGATCATCTGTTTGTTGAGGGCTCTGTGGCACCAAAGGGAGGGGAAAAGAAACGCAAAAGGTGAGCAAGCAGTTTCCCAAGGGTGCTTTCAACTCCCTGGCCAGTCCGTGTGTGTTTTCTTCTACAAAGTGTTTCCAATTACTGTGGCACTCTCGGTATCTGGATCCATCTCCAGCGAATTCCTCTGCAGCTCCTGCCAGACATATGGGATCAATCAGGGCTTCGGCACTGGTGCGCTTGCTGCGGGAATGTTGACAGCCTGACAGATGCGGGTTCTGGTGTCATGAAATCTCGGAGACTTTGGCCTGATCCCGGGAGGAGAATGAGAGGGGGAGGAGAGAGATAGAGGCAGAGATAGAGGAAGGGGAGAGGAGAGGGGAAAGAGGAGGGAGCGAGGGCGAGAAGGAGGGAAGCGGGAGATTTTTCTCGACTGCCCCCTTTCCTTCAAACATTTTATAGGCTTCAGGGAGCGAGGGGAGGAGGAGAGAGGCAAGGGGAGAAAAAAAAAAAATAGGAGAGAGAGGGGGCAGAGAACGCGCGCCGAACCCTCCCGAATCTCCGCGCTGCCGGAGGAGTCTGGATTGTGTCCCCAGTGTCAGATGAAAGGGCGCTGAGGCTCGCGGTCGCTGCCCCTCCACGAGCCGGGCCGCCGCGCGCCTCTCCCCGCCAGGGCCGTCGCCTGAGCTCGGGGGCGGCCGCTCCGTCTCCGGCGCGATGTGGCCGCGTCTGGCCTTTTGTTGCTGGTGTCTGGCGCTCGTCTCGGGCTGGGCGACCTTTCAGCAGATGTCCCCGTCGCGCAATTTCAGCTTCCGCCTCTTTCCCGAGGCCGCTCCCGGGGCCCCCGGGAGTCTGCCCGCACCGCCCGCGCCGGGCGAGGACGCGGCGGAGAGCAAAGTGGCACGACTGGGCCAAGCGTTCCGGCGGCGCGTGCGGCGGCTGCGGGAGCTCAGCGAGCGCCTGGAGCTCGTCTTCCTGGTGGACGAGTCGTCCAGCGTGGGCCAGGCCAACTTCCTCAGCGAGCTCAAGTTCGTCCGTAAGCTGCTGTCCGACTTCCCCGTGGTGCCCACGGCCACGCGCGTGGCCATCGTGACCTTCTCGTCCAAGAACAACGTGGTGCCGCGCGTCGATTACATCTCTTCCCGCCGCGCGCACCAGCACAAGTGCGCGCTGCTCAGCCGCGAGATCCCGGCCATCACCTACCGCGGTGGCGGCACCTACACCAAGGGCGCCTTCCAGCAAGCCGCGGTAAGGCGCCCGCCCCTTCTTGCCCCGGCCCTCGCCCCTAGAGCCCTTCCCAGCCGCCGCTACCTGCCTGCCCGGGTTCAGTCTCGAGCAAGGCGTAACCTCCCCAAGTCAAGCGTCCCCATCCACCAAACCAGTCGTCGCTCCCCTCCTCTCCTTGTTGTGGGGGGTCCAAGGGGAGAACCAGGTCTAAGCGCTTGGCGAGCGGTCAGGCTCCTTAAGCGAAAGGGGTCCCTAAGACTATACCCATATTCACAGATGTAGAACAGACGGTATCCAAGCTGGAACAGGTGAGTATGGTTTACGAAGTGTTTCTAAAGGTAGGGCGTGGAGAGATCTGACTATTCCCCCAGTTCTTCTCTAAGTTATGCTTTTTTTTTTTTTTGAGTCGGAGTCTCCCTCTGTCGCCCAGACTGGAGTGCAGTGGCCGCTCCCGGCCACCGCAGCCTCGACCTGCTGGGCTCCGGCGATCCTTCACCTCAGCCTTCCGAGTAGCTGGAATTACAGGCGCGCGCTACCACGCCCGGCTCATTTTTTGATTTATTGTAGAGATGAGGTCTCGCTGCCCAGGCGGGTCTCGAACCCGCGGGCTCAGGCAATCCACTCACCTCAGCTTCCCAAAGGCGCGGGATTACAGACTGAGCCACCGAGCCCGGCGAAGTTATGCTTTCAGTGTAAGGTATATGGCCCTCCTAATTTTGCTCCAAGTCCTTTACTAGATTTTCAGCATCTGGCAGAGGAAGTCAGATTCGGATGATGGATTTATACAAAATGTATCTTTTTTATAATTACAGAGTAATACATATTCAGGGGGAGAAAGTTTGGAACATACAGAAATAACTGACACATAGTAGCAAACCAGTGTTTGTGGAATGAACAAACAAAAAAGGAGGAAAAGAAAAAACCCATAATCCCATCACCCTTTAAAAGCTTGTTTACATGTTGTTAAACATTTGTCCAGTATGCACATCTGTACATACTTTGCACCAAATCGATTTCTTGTTGTTTAGTAGCTTACATTTTAAATGTATTTTGTTATGATAGAAATGTTCTACATTAGCTGCATATTCTTCCATTGCATACAAGTACCATAATTTATTTTACCAATCACCTATTGTTGGACACTCAATTTTTTTCTTAACTGAGCTATAGTAAACACAAATATTTATGGACCTCTTGACATAATTCTTCAGGAGGAATTTGAATAAAAGTTCTTGCACTAAAGGATATTAACATTTGTGAAGTTTTTGACACATATTGTCCATTTCTTTCATGGAGGTTTGTATAAATTTATATTCCCACCAGCAGAGTATCACAGCAGCAAAATTTTCCACATGCTTAACAATATCTTGTGCTATTATTTTGAATATTTTTGCCATTTAAATAGGTGAATAGAGGCATCATTTTAGCAAATTTAAATTTTAGATGTTGAAAATGAACGTTTTTCAATTCATTTACTGGGTATTGGTATTTTTCTCCTGTAATAGTTTTCCGGTCAAAATTTTTGCCCATTTTGCCATTACAGTGCCTGCTTGTTTGTTTCTTAATGATTTGTAAAAGCTCTTTATATAGTAAGGCCAGTAATTCTTGTGTATGTTGCAAATGCTGTTCCAGTTCATTGTCTTTTACTTTTGTTTATGGAAGTGTTGCTAGATGAATGATTTATATATTTATACACTCCAATCTACTATTGTTCTTAAGATTCTATATTTGCTCATAGTCTTAGAATGGCTCCCTCATGTCCCAAATCATAGAAATAGTTTTCCATTTAACAGTTTAATTCATCTAGAACTTTTTTGTGTATGATGTGATAAGATGCCTTTTTTTTTTTTTTTTACAATAGTTAACCGGTTGTCCCAGCACCATTTGCTTAATAGCTATATGCCCTTTTCAAATTTATTTGAATGCCACTTTTTATGATAGACTAAATACTTTTGGATATTTGATCTCCTCCGACTTTCTATTTCATCCCCTTATTTATCTTCTTTGTAATCTTTGCCAAAATGACTAACTATTGTAGCTTTATAATATATATAAATGTCTGGTACTGCAAATTCTCTTTCCTATTCAAAAATCTATTCTTTTTCTAATTAACTATTTTACACTTATTATTGAATATGAATATGAAATGTATGTTTACATAATACCCATGAAATCAGTAAGGATTTTGATTTCAACACAGAAATATTGAATTGTGAATTGCTTATATCTTTATAATAACTTTTCCAATTCAAAAGGATATATTCATATTCTTTAATAAATTTGTAGATTTTTAGAAATTAAGTCCTAGCTGGGCTCGGTGGCTCAGCCTGTAATCCCACGCTTTGGGAGGCTGAGGTGAGTGGATTGCCTGAGCCCGCGGGTTCGAGACCCGCCTGGGCAACTTGGCGAGACCTCATCTCTACAATAAATCAAAAAATAAGCCGGGCGTGGTAGCACATGCCTGTAGTTCCGGCTACTTGGAAGGCTGAGGTGCAAGGATCGCCAGAGCCCAGCAGGTCGAGGCTGCGGTGGCCGGGAGCGGCCACTGCACTCCAGTCTGTGAGATAGAGTGAGATTCCAACTCAAAAAAAAAGAAATTAAGTTCTATATATATTTCGAACTTAAGCCTAAATATTTTATTCAATATTAGTATCTTGAATGGTATATTTTTTAATTAAATTTTTAAAAATTATTCCTTGATGCATAGAAACCTTATTAATTTTTTGAAAATAAGCCTTCTGAAAATGGATTATTATTGAAATCTCTTTGACTTTTTTCTTTTCTGTTTTTTGTTTTTGTTTTGAGTTGAAATCTCACTCTGTCACCCAGGCTGATGTACAGTGACATGATTATGTTTCACTGTAGCCTCAACCGCCTGCACTCAGGTGATCCTTCCACCTCAGTCTCCTGAGTAGGAGTAGCTGAGACTACAGATGCATGCCACCATGCCCAGCTAATTTCTTAAATTTTTTTTGTAGATATGAGGTCTCAGTATATTGCATAGGCTGGTCTCAAACTCCTGGGCTCAAGCAGTCCTCCCATCTCAGCCTCCCAAAGTGTTGGGATTACAGGCATGAACTACTGTACCCATCTCTTTTCTCTTTTTGAATATATTTTTTATTGATGTGTTATGAAAATAAAATAATCAGAACTTTTTTCTGTAAATAAACTGTAATTTTTGGCAATACCCTTCTTGACTTTTTGCAATTGTCTAAGTAGCAAGTTTTCATACATGTATATATATTATGCATAAATTATATTTGCCCAGAAAAGGATCTGATTATACATTTTTTTTGTAACTTGACTTACTATTCCACTATTTTTGGCAGTCTTCTTTTCATAATAAGAAATATACTTCTGCCAGGCTCAGTGGCTCAGCCTGTAATCCGTGCCTTTGGGAGGCTGAGGTTAGTGGATTGCCTGAGCCCGCGGGTTCGAGACCCGCCTGAGCAGCGAGACCTCATCTCTACAGTAAATCAAAAAATCAGCCGGGCGTGGTAGTGCATGCCTGTAATTCTGGCTACTTGGAAGGCTGAGGCAGAAGGATCACCGGAGCCCAGCAGGTCGAGGCTGCGGTGGCCGGGAGCGGCCACTGCACTCCAGTCTGGGCAACAGAGTGAGACTCCAACTCAAAAAAAAAAAAAAAAAAAGAAAGAAAGAAAGAAAAAAAAAAGAAATATACTTCTGCTTTATCATTTTTTTCATGGTCACTCAGTTTTCCACTGTAGAGTGTGATTTATTTTTTATTGTGTGATTATCAAATTATTATAGATGTAGGCTGTTACAAACAACATTGTGTGCCTAAATCTTTGCCCATATCACTAATCATTCTCTTAATGCAAATTTTTTAAGTGGCGTTACTGCATTAAAGAGTATGCACATTTTTAAAGGCATTTGACATATGTACCAAGTTGCTCTGCAGAAAATGGTACTAAACTGCACTCCATGTTCAGTGCCCATGTCAGTATGTAGGATGCAGCCTGGCTAACACTGGCTAACAACACTTAAATATTCCCCAACTTTATAAGTGAGAAATGGAGTCCTATTTTAAATTGTATTTCCCTATTAGTGAGGCTGAACTTTTTTTTTTCCTTATATATTTTTGGTCATACAAAGTTCTTCTTTTTTGAATACTGATTAAAATATTTTAAGATTCCAAACCATTTTTTAATTGAAGGTAGTTCTTTTTCTTATTGGTTTGCAAATTCTCTTTAAACCTTAATATTAGCCTTCAGTGCCAAGTATGTGGCAAATATTTTTTCTCAGCATTTCACTTGTCTTTGAATCTTGAGTAGGGTGATTGCATCTATTACTTTATCAATCTATTGAATTTATTTTCTTTTCATTTATGCTTTTTTTCCATTGCTTATGACACTTTAAAGGCATTTGCTTTGAAGAGATGAGAGAGCTACTTAGAGATGCTCTCTCTGTGTTGAAGCAGTCACACCGGGCAGGGTTCAGGTTTTACAGACCCAGTCCCTATTGGACATGACCTCTACTCCAAGTACTCATGAAGTCCCCATGGCTTGCCTGATTCCTAATGCCATGGCCCCCTCCATCAAAGAGGAACCCTGCTGCATTAGGGAAAAACTTGCCATATGCCAGCTCCACTGTTTGGTTTGGCGAGGCTTTCCCAGGGCCTCCGAGAATGTTGATCTAAAATAATGAAATGGGTAATGAGTCGAGTACACAGTGCTCTCCCCAAGACCTACTCTGTCTTTAGCTTTCCGCTTCCAAGTACTACATCCTGTCTTGGAAAGTGGAATTGCCAACAAGGTTCCCAGTGTCGTTCTTCAGCCTGGATCCATTTGTAATGTATCAAGCAGAGATTTCTCAAAAGTTTGTGTTAACTGAACTTCCTCTTGACTTTATTTTCTTTTCTCATTTTGGTTGAGTTATGAAAAGGTGCAGAAGAGGGTCAGCTGGACCCACTCTCCGTCTAACCTGGAAACCTGCATGTCTTTATTGTAGCTTTTCCAAGTCTCTGATAAGCATTCTTAGCTATAATTAAAATATAAGACTTAGAGACAATTGGTAGATGACCAACATTTAGAAATGGTGTCAATGGAAGTTTGAGTATGAATTTTTGCATAAAGATCAGGCAGAAGTGTTTGGATAGAATTAGTTTGAAAACAGTAAGCAGTGTCATTTGGGTTTTTATATGAAACATACATTTCATCATGGAAATGAGATCATTCATCAGATTCCCATATGTGTGCAGAATGGAAATATTACAACTGACTGTGATCTAGCCTTTGTGTGAAATTGAAGCTCACAGAGACATTTTTGCGGTTACTAATTACTTTCCCTGGAAAAATGAGTTTTTCAAACCTTTTCCTTTTGAAACTTAATGCCCATACAACTACACACAGACACAATCATAGGCAGACAGACAAACATAGATACACCCTTGCAAGCACACAGTTACTCCACTCAATTTAGACATCTTTTTTCTCTTATGTAAAATCTCAAGATGTAGAATTTTCTTACCAGCATTAAATTTACTATTAGCCCTCAACACATGTGACTGACTAAACAAAAAGGATAACAATGTTGCTTCAATTTTTAAAAAATTATTTAGTGTTAGAATTGTGCAACTTGACAGATAGTATATGGGTGGTTACTCAGCATTATCACGCTTGATTTGAATGGATAAACTGTACTGTAGACATTTTATGTTCAGACATCATCCCCTAGCACTCTTCAAAGAGCACAAGGACTACAGCAGTAAATTCTGTAATTAGTACACAATCAATAGCCTGCGGGAAAGTTTAGCACCTTGAACTTAATTACATGAAAACCTTTTATAGAATTAATAGAAAGCTCTGCAGCTTTTCCTTTGCAGGGTATAATGAAGTCATAATGATCTTCCTTCTTGTTGTTTCTCCACGCCATGTGTTTACGAATTACCTTTCCTAAACTGAATATTTTTGATTGGCCCCACTGTGAATGCCAGGCTCTCCTTTATCCTAAGCATTTCACATCAAAATAAAATTGAAGCCCCTCATTTCCACTTAGCTTTTGCTAAATATCTGTTAAACAAACATAGCATGAAACTCCCCTTGAAAAAAAAATGCTTTCCTCATTGTTCCAGAGTTCCAGAAATATGATCTCCTTGTGAGGAATGTGCTGGCTCGACAAACATCCAAGCTTTAGATGGCCAGGGGACTGGGATAGATGGGTGGAAGTGCTTCCTAGCTTCAAGGAAAGATCATCTTCTGTGATATGTCTGCACTAGTACATATTCATACCTTTACCTGGAGAGTAATCTTCTCTCCCAGGCTTGTGGAAAGTATCTGCTTTTATGTTTTCTAATAAAACCTGAAGATATGTATGATGCCACTAGATTGCATGCAACAGACTGATAACTCTGTTGTAGGCAACAGAGTTTACCATAGAGAGAGCCTCTATATATTTTCCAGTGGTCTTTCTGATGGCCCCAGTACTGAAGCAATAAGGAAAGTTTGGGTTCTCATTTCCTATAGGAAGTGGTGGGCACTCATACAATCTGCAGTGTATTCAGCTGTTCCTAACTCAGAGAATGATTTTGATGTTAAGAATTGCTGACAGCTGCAGAAGCTAAGTTCTTTCTTGATGCTGATATAGTTCCAGATACCTCTGGAAACACACTCTCCTTTGTGTTTCTTAAACTTTGAAATAATTTTTTAATTGTCCTTGGTATTATATTGAAACCTCTTTTGCAATCCTATCAGAAATTTGGAAGTGTAAATGGAATTGAATGAATGAATAAATGAGTCCTCAGTGCATAAAATAAAACTAGACTTTATATATATTTCCCAGGTAAAAAGTGACACGAAGATTCTTAATTTGAAGAGAGAGAAAAACATTCTCAAATGTCAGATTCAGATTTCTTTTTAAGCTAGCATTTATATATATTTTATTTATTAGTTTTGCTATTTTCTGTGTGCAGGACATTGTGTTATATAATAAGAATGCATACCTACTGCTACTGTTAAAGACACTTTTTATTATTAGCTGCCAGTATTGGATTATATTTGGTTGAAATAAATCACAAGAATGCTTGATCAAAGACTGTAAATGGTTAGACACTTGTAGAGAGCAGACTGCTCTGTTCTGCCTCACAGCTGTGGTCAAAGGGTAGAAGAATTCTCCAACAATGATCTAATGATGCAAATGTGCTCAGAGGGGATTTCTCTTAATGGTGACCATGAAGTAGAATCGTGAAATGCATTCATTTTGAAATACATAGATCTTTCATTTGTAAAGTGATTGGTAATTTACAAAGGTCTTTTATATTATGATTTTTTTGTTGTTCTTAGTTTTTTTTAACATATTTTTTATTTTAAAATTGTGGGGTACAGTTAAGGGTTAGGTATACAAATACGTATCGTTCAGGCACCCTTGTTGATAAGGGGTGTCCCCCCACCATCCCCAGACAGATATTGACTACCACCCTTGCCCTCCCTGTTCCCCCCCCTTAGATTCCCACCACTGTTGATCCTTTTCTTATAGTATTATGATAGATTTTCAAGGTCCACTTATGAGTGAGAACATGTGATACTCAGATCTTTGTTCCTGTGAAAGATCACTCAGTATTATAGACTAGTTCCACATGCAGAAGACACAAACAAGACCCCTATCTATCCCCATACATAAAAATTAACTCTAAATGGATCAGAGACCTAAATGTAAAATCTCATACCATAAGAACCTTAGAAAATGCAGGACACACCCTTAGGGAAATTGGAACTGGCATTCAATTCCTGAATAAAACCCAAAACACATGAGCCATAAGAGATAGGACAGACAAGTGGGACCTCATTAAACTGACAAACTTCTGCAAAGCCAAAGAAACCATCAAGAGAGCAAGGAGACAGCCCACAGACTGGGAAAAAGTATTTGCCAACTCCATGTCTGACAAAGGCCTAACATCTTGGATCTACAAGGAACTCAAACGTGCTGGTCTTAGTTTTATAGAAAAGGCAATGGAGATGGGGAGAGGTTAGGTAATTAAACACTAATCACAAAGCTAGGTAAATATCAAAGAGAGTCTATCCAGTCTTCTGACTTGTCATTTTGCTTTTGTCCCCTATCCTCTCCCCAGTGTTTTATGATGTTACATCTGTAAGATAAGTATCAAAGATGGGGAGAAATCAAGAATTCCATTTCCAGGGTTGCTAAGGTGTTATATAAGATGTAGAGATGTTAGCCGGGCTTGGTGGCTCAGCCTTTAATCCCGCGCCTTTGGGAGGCTGAGGTGAGTGGATTGCCTGACCCACGGGTTCAAGACCTGCCTGGGCAGCGAGACTTCATCTCTACAATAAATTCAAAAAAATCAGCCGGGCGTGGTAGCGCATGCCTGTAATTCCGGCTACTTGGAAGGCTGAGGTGTAAGGATCGCCGGAGCCCAGCAGGTCGAGGCTGCGGTGGCTGGGAGTGGCCACTGCACTCCAGTCCAGGCGACAGAGTGAGACTCCAACTCAAAAAAAAAAAAAAAAAGATGTAAAGATGTATACACACACACATACACACACACACACACACACACACACACACACACACACACACATATAATTTGAGCACATATTAAAATCAGAAGATGCATGTTTTCAAAAAATTTGATTTTTTGGCTTACTCTTGACTAATTGTACAATTTCAGGTGTGTATTCTCTCAATTTGTCAGAGGACCCACTTGACACTTGGAATTTCATTTTGTGGTCCTTGATTGCTATTTCATGGTCTGACATGGAACAGTCATTGGCAGAGGCTGAGATGGTATCAACCCTTAGGTGGTATAAACTGGAATGAATGAAGTGACTAGGATAAGGTTTAGCTGAGTGTCATAGAAAAATCTAAAGTACTACTGGCTTAAACATGATAAACATTTCTCTTTCAAATTAAGCTTTGAGGCAAACATTCAGAGTGAACAAGGCAGGTCCAGGATGTCTTTAGGGATTCAGATCCCTCCTTTCAGTTTAGCTCCAACATCTTTAGGTCACGTCACAGTCCAAAATGGCTTTGGTAGCTCCTACCATTGGAGGCTCATTCCAGACACCAGAAAGGAGAAAAGGGCAGAGATGATACTCCCTTTGAGGAGACTCTGTTGTAATCCATATAGTACTTTCATATGGACTTGGTTGGGAAAAACTTGGTCTCATGCTCACCCTTAGTTTTATGGAGGTTTATTCCTGAAGAAGAAGGAGAGGATGATGCCGAGGAGGTAACGAGCTATTTTTGCCATGCCAGTCTGAGAGAGTGTGTGTCTAAACAGGGAAATGACTGGAAATTCCATCCCATTTCTTCCTCAAATGACACTGGCCTGGCCAGGATCAAGGTGGAAGAGGCCAGCCTTTCCTAAATGAAAATACCATAGTCCTTGTGCTAGATTATGCTTCTTTTAGTATAAACGATTAAAGTTCCTGAGCGACCCATTATGTATTGGCAACAGAAACATCTTATGTTAGTTTCCCCAAAGCCAGAAGCTTCTAAACAATATGCCATTCACTCACAAATAAAAGATTATATTAAGAGAAACAGAGAAAATAGCATACTGCAAAATAACATTAGTATTTTGTTGTTAATTTGGTAGACAAACAAATATTTCTCAGGAAAACCATGGTTCTTCTTCGACTTTTCTATTGTAAGCTGCCAGATTAAGATGTGTAATAGTACAATGAATTTCCTGTTATGTATTGTCTCTGCCTTTCCAAAGATTTTTTAAGACTGTTCTCTAAGTCTCCTTAGGCTGTATGGACAGCGGATTTCTGGCATATAGTCAGGGTCTGCTTACATACAGTAACCTGCTCCAGTTTGGAGACCAATTGTGGATAGGAAAATCTGAGAGAGTTGTTGTAGTGCGTGAGTGCTTTATTTCAATGAATGATAGTGGTCAGAAAATGCAAGCTGCAAGACTTCACTAGGTGCATTTTCTTATCCATGTTTATGAAAAGCATTTTAAAGCACTCATCTTTGCTATCTGTCTTTTTCATGGAGTCATTCAAGAAGTTGATGGTTTATTTGTGTAAGGAGTGAAGCAATAAAGATATTTCAAATTCAGAGCATATGTTTCTTTCACAAAAAATGTATGCTTGAAGATAGATTCTAATGACCCCATCTATTGAATAGCAGTAGCTAACTTGTTTCGTGTGAATAAATGTCATTTGAAATTAAGGAAAAAGTTAATCTCCACAAAATGAATAGAGTAAAAGTTTTTAAGGAAAGTTTTTAGCAGGACTTGTTACATGATTGAGCCATTTGCTAAAAATGATAAGAACACCAAATTGAACATTTTCCAGTTGCAAGCTGATGCCAGCGTATATAAGATGCATTTTGAGGTACATGAGTTAGATGCACTATTTTCTTAATTCCTGCTGAAGAACTCCAGATAGATAGCCCCATTTTTTTATTGTTTATCTTGCAGTGCCTGTTAATGGGGGATACTTGTTGTTAATGCAAAATATGTTTGTTTTTTAATTTCAAAGATGCTGTTCAAAAATACATATATGTGTATGTAGTTAAAATACATACATTTATAATTTTATTAGATATAAACTCATATTTTCATTAGTTTCACCAGTAAACTTGTGCAACTGCATTTGCCCTTATTTTCTTCATTTATCAGTGTAACGGTTCCTTCCTTAGTAAGGTAGACCTTCCACTGAGTATTTCCCCTTCTTTCTTATGCCTTTAAGATTTTCCTCTTCCCAGGTTCTTTTCTCTAAACAAAACACTCACAATTTGTCTATATACTTAAGAATTGTCAGCATATTTCCATAGCAATATGGCAAATTGTCAGTGTGTTTGCAATAAACGTATAAATCTTAAAACTAAATATTTACCAATTAAGGAATTTCTCATAAAAAATAATCGGAGATACAAAGATCCCCTTAAAAGAATGTACATCCCAGTATTGCTTGGAATAGAAAAAATTTAGAAACAATATGGCTGTGGTTCAGGAGGTGTAATAAATTATACCTTTCTTCATCTATCCTGAGTTTTAAGCATTTGAATTACATAGTACAATGGAAAAGGCAGATGGAAAATCAAACATGCCCTCGTCTCCTAATAATGGACAATGGAGCTTAGGTGCACAGTTTTCCTAATATTAAATGTCTAGATTAGACTGACTTGCTTCACAAGAAACAGGAAGTGCTGGCCAAATGAAGGACACCCATGTGGGGGCCCCACCTCCGTAAAACTTTGACAGGCTCCTTCTGGGCTGCCAAAGGACAAGGGGGAAGAGAAAGCTGAGGAAACCCCTCCTTCCAAGGGAAAGAGTTGGAAATGAAAGTGCAAAAGGACCAGAAGGGTAGTTCCGAGGAATGACACTCCACATAGAAGCTAGAGGCAGCAACCACCAAGTTCCAACAATTCAAGAAAGACTTTAAGAAATAAACATATCTGCACTGACATGTATTGCAGCTAGTAAAACCACAATTTTAAAAGCTTCTCAGTGACATAGTAAATGTGTCCACACATCACATTAAACGAGGCGAAACTCTGTGTGTTTACCATTAGTATATTAAAATGTCTATATAATGTAAGTTCAACTTTGTAAACTACATGCACTCATGGAACTTGGGCAGAAGCCTCAGTGTGATCCTGTGCCTATTTATGGGAGAAGTGAGCTGGAGACACGGCCAGTCTCAGTTAGGTTCTCTCAGGAGAACAACCTTAGAGGAGGATTCAAGTGTAAGTAGCTTAGTTGGGAGTTGATCCTAATAAATATTAATAGGAGAATGGGGAAGTGCAACAAGGAAAGGAAGACAGTCAACAACAATGGAAAATGGTAGTTGGTGCTTAATTCCACCAGGGAACACTGAGAGCCAGTGCAGAATTCAGGCCTTATAAGTGTTTCAACTGAAGGCTGAGGCATCCCAGACTACCTCACATCAGTCACTGTTGAGGGTTGCTACCAGAAGGGCAGTAATTCTCTGTCACGTTTTTGTTCCCTACAAATAGGCAGAGTGGTCTCCAGGCACCCAAGAAAGCTCTCAGGCAGAGATGCAGATGCTGGCAAGGTGAAATCTAGGAAATCTGGTTGGGACATCAACAGAGCTTGCTGTTGCAGTGGGGAAGGAGGCTGAGAGAAACAACCTGCACTATCAATATTTGGCAAAGCAAGAATATGTACCTTGCCATGGGTGAAAAACCAGGGAAAATAGCTTGACCTGAATCACTTTATAGCCTTCTAAGCAAGACAACTCCAGCAGTATGAAGCTGCTGGGAGTCATACTACAAATGGAATCTGAGAAAAAAATGGCAGGTTGTCCAAAGAACTCACAGTTGGACCAGCATTTGAGAGTCCACAAACATAGAAACACTGATGCCTTTTTCTTTGTTTCCTCTCCCTTTTTCTTATTCAGAATGTCCTCTTTCTTCTATAGTTTCATGGCAGAAGACCCAATATCAATTTATTAGGTAAGGGTGACTGAAATCAGGAATTTTGCAGAATAATCTATATTCACCTATTTGATGTTTTCCTAAAATGTGGGAAAAACTGTAGGGAAATATTGAATAAGGAAAATATAGAAACACATTGCATATAACTTTTTTGCTACATTTGTTGTCTTCCCTCTGCTTGTTTAGGACAAAGATCACATCTTATTTGACTTTATATCTTCCACAAGACCTAGAAAATGGTATTCACTATAAACTTAGAGTTCTTGAAAAGACATGTCCTTAGTATATTTAATTTTAGTATATCGAGGCTCATATTGTGTTTTTGTGATTTACTTTCTGATACAAATAACCAAAACAATGCAGTGTCTCATTCTCAAAGGAATATTCAGTTGATGCCTAACTTTTTAAAGGGAGGCTCTATGAATAGGAGAATTTTAGTGAATTCATTCTTCTGATCACTTTCCTACAATATAAAACAGTGAGAAGAATCTCAGATAGTTGTGGATCCTCACCTTTTTCCCCTAAAAGTGGTCAAGAAGCAAACTCTACAGTACCTCTGGAAAGAGAAGCTCATCATGAGTTCAGAGGGAATCTGCAGGCTCTGGGCTTATGTATTCATGTTCCCTCTGCATATTGCTGTCAGGACTGCCCTTGAACCTGCTCATTACTCCTTAAATGTTTCCCCATAACAGCACGGATTTGAGTAATTTTTCTGCTTCACCCTAAGGTATTACCACCTCCTTTTTGATTCAGGTGTAGTTGTGTGGTTATTGGTTATAGAGTCACAATTTTCCCTAATCCTATGTCTTATTGTGTCAGCCTACATGAGCATGCTTGCTGGCTTTTATTCACAGCTCTGAGTGAAATGTTGGTTGCATTATAATTGGTTTCTCTACTTGACAGACATATTCTAGCAACATGTTAAAAGTTCCTTAGACAAATCATGGTAAATGGCAATGAGTGATTACTACTTCTCAGGTACCACAAGAAGCACTTTCCCTGTATGAATTTATTAAATCCTCACAATAACAAACCTCCTCATTATTATTATTCCCAAAGTACAGATGAGGAAACTGAGATATAGAGAATGTAAGTAACTTGACCAGGTTACATTACTGGTTAAGTTGAGGAACTAGGATTCAAATCCAGGGAATCTGGACCAAAGTCTAAATTCTTAACCACCATGCAAAACTACCTCCATGACTTATTATTAGATCTAGTAGATACAAGATTCATTGATGCATGCTCACCAATGAAGTTCATTGCAAAGACATGAGGAGAGGGCAGCTGTGAAGGGGGAAGCATAAGCATGCCCATGACCAAGTAGAAGCCAGACACGGAACTAAGAGAAGTGAACAGTTGGAGACTGTCATCTTTTTTTTTTACTTTATTTTATTACAAAGTTGTGGGATACAAGTCAGGATTAGGTACATAAACCATGTAGGTGCAGGTGAAGTTTGGGCCTCCAACTGGTCCTCACTTCCCCTGGTTTAGAATCGGGTACCCTATAAGTTGTTATGTGCCCCCCACTTCCTCCCTTACCTTTCAGTGTCCCAGGACTGCTGATCCCTCCCTTGTGCTGTTGTGATTAATATTCAGATCCCACTTATCGATGAGAACATGTTGTATTCAGTTCTTTGTTTCTGTGATAGATTGTTAAGAATCACTATCTCAAATTCTATCCAATTTGGTAAGAAGTCCCATGATTTTGTCCTTCTTTGTGACTGCATACTACTCCATCATGTATATATACCACATTTTCTTTATCCAGTCTACTTTTGATAGACAGTAGGGTTGGTTCTATGTTTTTGTTTGTTTTGTTTTGGTTTGGTTTGGTATAGTTTGGTTTTTTGAGTTGGAGTCTCACTCTGTTGCCCAGACTGGAGTGCAGTGGCCGCTCCCAGCCATTGCAGCCTTGACCTGCTGGGCTCTGGCGATCCTTCCACTTCAGCCTTCCAAATAGCTGGAACTACAGGCGCACGCTACCATGCCCAGCTAATTTTTTGAATTATTGTAGAGATGAGGTGTTGCCAAGTTGCCCAGGTGGGTCTCAAACCTGCGGGCTCAGGCAATCCACTCACCTCAGCCTCCCAAAGCGGGGGATTACAGGCTGAGCCACCAAGCCCGGCTGGTTCTATGTTTTTGCTATTATGAATAGTGAGGCAATAAATATGTGCATGCAAGGTATCATTTTTGTGGAATGATTTGTGTTCCACTGGGTATATTCCCAGGAGGGGGATTGCTGGATCATATAGAAGGTAAGGAAGATCAATTTCTAATTCCTTTAGATATTGCTACACTATTTTCCACACAGATTGGACTAGTTTGCACTCCCACCAACAGTGTAGAAATGTTCTCTTTTTCTCTGCACCTGCACCAGTATCTGTTGTTTTTTGATTTGTTAATGATGGCCATCCTTACTACAGTAAGGTGGTATCTCAGTTTTATTTTGATTTACATTTCTCTGATGATTAGTGAGGCTGAGCATTTTTCGTGTTATCTGTTGGCTGCTCGTATGTCTTCTTTTGAGAAGTATCTATTCATGTCCTCTACTCATTTTTTTTAATAGGGCTTCCCCCCCCCTTTTAGCTATTTTGAGTTTCTTGTAGATCTGGATGTTAGACCCTTGTCAGATACACAGCAAATATTTTTTTCCAATTGTATGGGTTATCTCATTGCTCTCTTGATTTTTTTGTTTGTTAGTTTGTTTTTTCTTTGCAAAAGCTTTTCAGTTTAATGAGGTCTCACTTGTCTGTCTTATCTTTTATGGCATACACTTTTGAGGATTTTTCAAGAATTGGTTACTTGCTCCAACGTACATAAGTGTGTCTCCTGCATTTTCTTCTTCTTTTTTTTATTGTAAAGATGTGGGGTACAAGTCAGGGTTAGGTATACAAACATTGATTCTTCTACAGTTCTTATAGCTTGAGGTTATATGTTTAGGTATTTGATTCATATCACACATCCAGATTTTAAACTTTACTATAAGGCTATAATAATCAAAACAGCCTGGTACTGGTGCAAGAATAGGCATACAGACCAATAGAACAGGACAGAGAGTCCAGAAGCAAAAACTCAATCTCTCAACTAACTCATCTTTGAAAAAGCTATCAACAACAATCACTGGGGAGAGCAAACGGTGCTGGGAAAATTGACTGACCACATGAAGAAGAATGAAACAGGACCCCTACCTATCACTGCACACAAAAATTAACTCTAAATGGATCAAAGACCTAAATGAGATCATCATTTGAATGATACATTCTAAGGTCCCTGTAATCCTTGGTGGTCATCCTTATTCCGTACCCCCTCTTCCCTCTTTCAGTTCAGAAAATTGCCTTTCGGGCACCATTCTTACATGATATGATTACATAGCTTAACATTTCCCACCTCAAGTACATTAACAAATTTTTATTTTATTTTATTTTTTTGAGTTGGAGTCTCACTCTGTCGCATTTTTACTAGGTTTTCCTTAACAGATTTTTCTAGCAATCTTTGCAAAGACCAAGATACTAAAGCAGTAGAAAATCTTATTTTTAGTTGCAAGATATCATCTCTGTCCTTTTTACTTATCTAGCTTCCTGAATTCTTAGGTTCATGTAATCCAAGGTCAGCATTCAACTTCATGCCTTTATTAAAGTAAAAATGTGACTCAAGAAAAAATATTTTTTTCAATACTAGGTGACCTGTGTCCCACTCTCAAACAATCTACACTTCAGTTTGTAAATTTATGTGCCAAACCTTAGTAAATTTATGCGCCAAAACAACTAAATCTGATTTATTCCAATGTGGGATATTCACTGTTTCCCATCATTATAGTATTCCTATTCTTTTCATATGCTATCCCATTTCTGTCTCTCTCTCTCTCTCTCTCTCTCTCTCTCTCTCTCTCTCTCTCTCTCTCACACACACACACACACACACACACACAGACCACTACACACACATACACACACACACACACAAACTCCCTTTTGGCTATTTTAGAGGTTTCTTCAGATAAAAAGAAAAAGCTTGCTTTAACAATTAGCTCCATGGTCAACAATGCTTAGTAAAATACTTCTTTAAGTATGGTAGGTAGTGAACTAGATTCATTTATATACCCCCTATATATATATTAAGAACAATGTCATTGTTGTAAGAGCAACCATGTGACTAAGTTAATAAGAATTCTTAAATCCACCTGAGACCACATTTTATTAGAAATAGTTTTTAAAGTCAACACCTTTGAGAGATGATGTATATATTAAGTATTGCAGTCATTGATTGATAATTTAAGTATATATAATAAATCTTCTAACCTATGATTAAAACTCAACCCTAAATCATGTGGGGTTTAATTTCAATTTTTTAAAATAAGAAACACAGAATCTTTGCTCCATAATGATTAATTGATGTAGTTATTCATACAAACAAATGCAAAAAGGAAAAGGAAAAGAAAAACAAAGCAAACTCCCAAATGTCATTTATTTGGAATGCTAATAAATGTCACAAATTAAATGCTTTTTGACAAATTTAAGATAACTATTACAAATAAAATACACAATAAGTTCATGAACTTAAAATCTCCATTCAACTTCCACCCCTTTGTATCACCCTCTGTCAGATGTGACTTGAAATATATTTGGCTTTCTGAAGCATTCCGGAGTTGGATTGTTGCTTTCAGTGTCTTTCATATATTGTAAACTCCTACTAAACTTTTCCTTCATTGTCGGTATTTAAATACCTGGTAAGAAGACATCATTTCTTTTCTAATAGACTTCAATCATAAATAACATTTTTCTATTTTCTCAGAAATATTTTTACACTTGAATTTTCCCAATCTCTACACCATGTTTCCTGGCATTTGGTACTCTTTTGCAAGGACAATTTGACCTGATAAACTTCCAAAACAATTTTTTCTACTGGCTAAGCCTAAGCATTTCGTTACTTTTTTTCTTTCTTTCTTTCTTTTTTTTTTTTTTTTGTAGCTCATATCTTTTGTTACCCATGTCAATCAACAACCACTTTCACTGAGAACCATACCCACCCTCCTCAGTCTTTTACCCACCCACAAGGGTTGTCCCTTTCTGTTTGGATTGCAAGTGGCAATCCAGGGGTTGAAATGGATTATTTATATTTGTTCTTCTAGAAATTGGATTAGGACCCCAAAAGACCTAAGTGAGTAGATTTTTGTATTTGAGGGTTTTTTTAACCAGTAGATAGTAAATACAGAGTTAAGACTGTGCACAGAAAGAACCACAGAAATCCCATCAACATAAGGAAGAGTGAATGAAGTTATACAAAGAGAAGCTGATGAGACATACTGCATAACTCCAGGAGGAAACAAATGGAAGGTTGGAGGGAGTAGCCATCATGGTTCCTACTGGCTTGCTTGTTCCTGGTTTCATTCTTTTCTGAGTCCCAGCTGTGTTCCCTGCTTTGGGGTTGGAAGGGGTATTCCTATATGCATCCGGTAAATTCCCTATATTGTTTAAGTTAATTAAGTGATATCCAGTCCTCATAGACAACCCAGTGTGGTTAAAGCATCCTTTGAAAATTTTTATCTTAAAATTGCGTATTTTCTTGTGAGAACTTTATTCATATCTTTTGCCCACTTTGTAATGGGGCTGTTTATTTTTTTCTTTTTGGCACATTTGAGTTCCTTATAGATCCTAGATGTTAGGGCTTTGTCAGACATACAGTTGGCAAATATTATTTCCCAGTCTGTGAGCTCTCTCCCCCCTCTCTTGATGGTTTCTTTGGTTGTGCAGAAGCTTGTCAGTTTGATGAGGTCCCACTTGTCTATCTTATCTCTTATGACCTGGGCACTTGGGGTTTTGATCAGGAATTGGTTGCCAATTCCAATTTCCATAATGGTGGGGTGTCTCCTGCATTTTCTAATGTTCTTATAGTTTGGGGTTTTACATTTAGGTCTTTGATCCATTTAGAGTTGATTTTTATGTATGGTGATAGGTAAGGATCTTGTTTTAATCTTCCACATGTGGTCAGTCAGGTTTCCCAGCACCACTTACTGAATAGGTTCTCCTCTCCCCAGTGGTTGTTGTTGGAGGCTTTGTCGAAGATGAGTTGGTTGAGAAATTGAGGTTTTGCTTCTGGAATCTCTATCCTGTTCCATTGGTCTATATACCTGTTCTTGTACCAATACCAGGCTGTTTTGATTATGGTAACTTTATAATAGAATTCAAAGTCTGGGAGTGTGATACCTCCTGCTCTGCTTTTTTTGTTGAGGATTGTTTTGGCAAAACTAGTACAGTCTCGGTGGAAAACAGTGTGACAATTCCTAAAAGAACCAAAAATCGACCTTCCATACAACCCCACAATCCCCCTACTGGAATATACACAGAAGAACTCAAATCACTCTATAAAAAAGATACCTGCACAAGTATGTTTATCACAGCATTGTTCACAGTAGCAAGAACATGGAACCAACCATGCTGCCCATCAAAAGAGGACTGGATAAAAAAATGTGGCACATGTACACGATGGAATATTATGCAACCATAAAGAAGAACAAAATCATGAACTTCACAGTAACCTGGATGGACTTAGAGTCTATAATACTGACTGACCTTTCACAGAAACAAAGAACTGAGTATCACATGTTCTCACTCATAAGCGGACCTTGAACAATTATCATAATACTATAAGAAAAGGATTGGTAGTAGCAGGAAACTGCTGGAAGGGGAAAGGGGAAGCAGAATTGGCAGTAGTGGGAATCTGCCTGGGGAAGAGGGGCACACCTCATCAACAAGGGTACCTGCATAATGAACATTTGTATACCTAACCCTGAATTGTACCCCACATCTTTAAAATAAAAAAAAATTTAATTATGTTTAATAAAACCATAGGGTCAAAAAATTGCAAATATCTTTAATTCAAGATATTTGCAATTGTTTCTCTCAAGATGATTTTTACTCCTTTTCCTCATTATGGAAGTAATGTACCCATAAATAGTTCTAGATAAAGCAGAAATACACATTTCTGTATAATAATAATTACAGTTTTATTTGTCTCTTACTCTTTATATATAAGTGTGTGAGTGCATATATAATAATATGAAATATGTAGCCAAAGCACATTCTATAATTTTTACTTTTAAAGTTGTAGAGTGAAATTTTCCCATAGAATAAATTATCCTGAAATTACCATTCAAGTATATTTTAACATGTTGATATACCAAAGTTGATTTTTAAATCACCGGTCAGTTACTGCAAAATTTTGCAGTTAAAATAGTTACTTTTGCATATAAAACTTTCTCAGCATTTCTCAATACTTCCTTTCAATTTGATTCTTTTTATCTGAAACATGGTTAATTGTTTTATTATACTTATTTCTGTTTCTTACCTTGTTATATCAGCTAGATATCCCACATAGAAGTGATGGGGCTTTCTTGCCTTGTTTCTGAATTTAGTAAGAATGCTTCAAGCATGATTTTGTTCATTGGTTTATTATAACTCTCTTTGTCATATAAAGAAAATATCTGTCGGTTCCTTGCCTAATCCATTTTAAAATCACAAACTGATGCCCAAACACCAAATGATATTTGGACCATTTGAGATGAACTTTCTCTTTTGACCTGTTGATGTGAGGTATATGAATTAATTCTCTAATATCTTTTCATCTTTGGGGGCTAAATACTACTTAGTTATATTGTATATTGATTTAACATCACAGTTGAAGTTATTTTATAAAGCAATTCGAAACAGCATTAATAGTATTGCAGTTTTTCCCCCTTGTAGTAAATTAGCAATTTGTTTAAGAGTTATATGTCATTTAGCCTTTAATTTTTATTTGGATTCTGATGATTTTGCTTTGGCTATTCATATTTTCTTTATAACTTGTGTATCTTTATTCCACATGGTGGAATTTGACTTCATTAGTAATTTGTTTGGTCATTTGCATGTTCTGTTATTTTTATTTACCCTCTCAATTAAGTTTGTTACTCATCAACTCCTGTGTATAATGTATAACATTTCCCAATTTGATGTACTGTCCCTATGGAACCATTTTTAAATGATTTGCATCCACATTTAATAGCTAAAGCATGTATGTGGGTGGAAAAACTCTCTGGCCATAAATCTGATATTAAGTTCCTCTTTGACCCTCTGGTTATTCTGTGATTTGGCTAGGCTATAACAAATAGGCTAAATGTTAGAGTCAACTTTGTTTTTCTTTCTAGAGTTTCAACCTATGAAGACTAAGAAAATCTTTAAAATAAATGAAGCATACCAAATGTTATTGATTTTTTTAAAGATGTGGGGTACAATTCAGGGTTAGGCATACAAACGTTGATTTTGCAGGTACCCTTGTTGATGAGATGTGCCCTCTCCCTCCCCAGCATTTTCCCTCAACTGCCAATCCCATGCCACCTCCCCTGGCAGTTTCCGACTACTGCCAATATCTTTCTTATAGTATTATAATAATTGTTCAAGTTTCGCTTTTGAGTGGGAGCATATAGTACTCTGTTCTTTGTTTCTGTGATAGATCACTGAGTATGATCGACTAAATCCATCCAAGATCCTGCAAAGTCCATATGTTTGTGTGACTGACTTAAAATTACAGTATAAATAGGAAAACTCAGTTACTGTTTGCTCAGGATACTCTTTCCAGTTATACTTTTGTTTTATTTATTTATTTATTTTTTTTGTTTGTAATTAATGATTCTGTTGTATCATCAAGTAGAACAATTAGAAATCCCTAGCACAGTACTTGGTGTATAATAGAGGTTCAATATGGATTTGGCAAAATAAGTTTAAATATGATATTTATAGCAGATTTTATTTCATGATTGAAGAATCAGATTCACTGTAACAACAACTTTTGATCAGAATTATTAGTTTTTTCTGCATGTTGGACATACAGCTAGTGCAAATTAAGGCATTTGCTTATTTAGTCTTTCATTCAAATATTTTGTAGTTATTCTTTATCACCAACTGAATGAGAATATAAGATTCAATACCAAGCCGGGCTCGGTGGCTCAGCCTGTAATCCCGCACCTTGGAGAGGCTGAGGTGAGTGGATTGCCTGAGCCCGCGGGTTCGAGACCTGCCTGGGCAGCAAGACCTCATCTCTACAATAAATCAAAAAAATCAGCCGGGCGTGGTAGCGCATGCCTGTAATTCCAGCTACTTGGAAGGCTGAGGCGGAAGGATTGCCGGAGCCCAGCAGGCGAGGCTGCGGTGGCCGGAAGCGGCCACTGCACTCCAGTCTGGGCAACTGAGTGAGACTCCAACTCAAAAAAAAAAAAAAAAAAGATTCAATACCTTTCATAGAGTGCCTTGCAATCTAGCATGGAATATGGCCAAACCTATAAACATTAACTATAATTATGATGGGTTTAGTGTAGTGGAATGTGAATGTGGGCATTGAGGTGGATTTATTTTATGCACAGCAGAATAATTTTGGAAATTTTCAAAGAGAAGAGGAATTTTGATATAAATTTTTAAGTAAAAGGCAGAGGTACACATATTGGGAAATAAGGAAGAGTTGCTAAGAATTTCCAAGCAGAAGAAACATAAAGAAAATGTGGTATATTTCAAAACCTCAAAATAGACTGTTATAACTAGACTAGAATGCAAGAGGTGGCTTGGAGAGGTAGACTCCTGGCAGGGGTGTGGGAAGGGATGTGATTAGATAGTGAAAGGTAGTGTAAAGAAGCTTAGACTTTATTTTGTTGACAGAGGAGAAATATTGAAAGTTTAAAAACATTTTTAGATCATTCTTTCTGAAAGATAACTTTGATGGCAGCTCAGAAATATGTTTGAGAGAAGAGTAGCTTCAGCTAGAGATATTTAAAACAACTCTTGATTTTCAAGAGTACAGACTGAAGATTTTGAACCGAGACTGGGACAATTAAGATGTGAGGTAGGTAGATAATTCAAAAGTGAAATGCACAGGTCTAGATGGTTACTAAATGTGGTCAATCAGAAAGAAGACTTGGAAGATGAAGTGGATTATAATGCCACATTTGATATATTTTGAAAATGGGAGGAGGGAACCCTTACTTGTGTATGAAGAGGGTAAGTGGGCCACTGGAACTTCACATTGGGAGTTTGAGAGTTTAATTTGATATTGATTTAGGAGCAATTAATCTATAGATGAAACTCAAAGCTCTGAGTTCAGAAGGGAGGAGAAAGAGAACACTTGGGAATGATTAAACAACTTCAAAATAGAAGTAAATCACCTCCTCTAAATATACTACTAGGAGACAGTCAACATTTTGATATACAGTCATGCATAGTTTAATCATGGGGATACATATCTGAGAAACATGTCCTCAGTTGATTTTGTCATCGCATAAACATTATAGAGTGTACTTACATAAACATAGATGGTCTAGTCTACTACACATTTAGGCTATGTGGTCTAGCTTTTTTCCTAGGCCATAAACCTGTACAGCATGTGAATGTAATGAATACTGTAGGCAATTGTAACACAATTGATATTTGTGTATCTAAACATAGAAGAAGCACAGTAAAAATATGGTTTTATAATTTTATGTGACCATCATCTTATATGTGACCCATCATTGATCAAAATATTATGTGACACATGACTGTATACACACATGCACACACACACATATTCCCCCATATATACACACTAATGTAATGTACATATATATTTGGTTATTAACTTCTTTTTAAAAATAAAGAACAGAAATTCATTTTCTCACAGTTCTGGAGGCTGGGTAGCCCAAAGTCAAGGTGCTTTGTAGCATATTGTATTATGTGTATTATTTTATGTTAATTGGGACAATTATTGTGTTGTATTAGAGTAAAGTACTTTCTAATTTTAATCCATTTTTACTTTTGAGGAATAAGCCTTGTCATATAAAGGAGAAAGATCCTTTGAATATTATTTGAATTTAATTTGGTAGTATTTATTTGGAATTACGTGATTCTGCTTGTAAGTGAAATTAGTCAGCAGCTTTCTACTCTAAAATTTCTACTGAACCTTATTTATTTGAATTTTCTGACAATGTATCTTGCTATTAACAATGTGAATCTCTGTTTTTCATTATTTTGAATTTTTCTGCTTTATTTTCTGGTCAAATTTCTCTTTTCCTACACGTCTCTTTTTATCTTAGCCTGTTCTTTTTCTATGACTTTCAGCTCTTAATTTTTATAGAAGCTTTCACTGTCTAAATCCTAGTGATGCAAGCACCATTTTATTAATTTTATTTTCTTTTTATTTTAGCATTAAAGGATGCTAAATTCTTAAGTTGAATTTATATATCTTGAATTCTAAATTGTTATGTTGAATTTATATATCTTGAATTTCCAGAATATTTTCATAGGCCTGCTGTAGACTTTTTGCGTTTCTTTATCCTGAGATGAGGCTCTATCTACCTTTACTTACACATTCCAGTATTGTAGCCACTAACCATGTCTGTTTAAATTTAAGTTAATTAAAATTAAATAAAATTATCAATAGTTTCTCAGTTGCTATAGCCTAATTTCAAGTGCTCAGTAGCCAAATGTGGCAAGCGACTACTGTATTGAACAGAACAAATGACATGTCAAAATCACAGAAAGTTCTACTGGACAATGCTGATCTAGACCCTCTGTTTTCAACCATACATAGTATGTGACTTATTTTTTAACTTTCTTCACTAATCATTTGGGTAGGTTATCAGTTTGTTTTAATGATAATAAAAATAGATAACACATTTTACAGTCATGAATTCCAACATTCATTTTACTTAGTTGTTTGTTGCAGACACCAAGACTAGAAATATATCTTCATTCATGGATGAAGTAAAAGAAGAATAAAAACCCACAACTCTGTCTGGCTTCTTTGAAAGTTTTCCATTAAATAAAATAAAGATAGAATGTCAGGTATAGATGAAGTATAAGAATTCACTGCAAATATAAAACAGGACTAAAGCATTTATTAAATGTACTTAATGCATATTAATAAAACACTGAAATGGGAATGAATAATGAAGAAATAAACAACAGACTGAAATTAAAACAAAACTGGGTGAGAAGCTAAAAGGAATAAGGAGAGAACTGCTTATGGGAAAGAAATAATGTAATGAAAAGATGCAATCAGGGTTCATTCATAATTAGAAGTAGAAGGGTAAGCAATACTTCACAAAACCGAAATGGTCATATAAAAGAAAGCCTTCCAAATTCAGAAGGAAGTAGAATGAGATAAAAATGAAAAAAAGGACTAAAATATATGAAGTCCAGAGAATGATGAACCAATAGAATAACTTATTTTCTCATAAATAGTATTTTAAAATATAAAACAATAAATAACCTCTGAACTGAAGAATAACTGAGCATTTGAAATAAAAATATTAACTAAATAATAGACAAAGTTTGGCAAAATTTTAGAATTTGAAGAGCAAGGATAGTATTAAAAGTAGCTTATAGTTCCTTATTTGTTTCCTAACAAGAAAAGAAATATGCGGAAAATAAAATGAAACACCTACAGAATTTACTAATTTTCTGTTCCTTGGAGGAGAAAATTGTGACTCTGATATAATTACAATAGATGTTAGTTCATGGGATCAAATTCTTTAAAAGATGGTTTATTAGCTTTTCTATTTAGCATCCTCAGGCAAGGCTGGTCACAATGAGTAATTATAGCTAAGGTTGTGTTGCAACTGATATTATAATATCTAGATGTAGTTTAATTAATGGATCCAAAGAGCAAATATTGTCCCCATGCCAGATTTTCCATGACCTCTCTTTTTCTTTCAAGACCATTTTTCAAAACAATTCTCTTGTGGCCTGACTTGGGATGGAGGGGGATGGTGGTGCAGTCTTGTGTAATGGTGATGGATCTCGGGTGTTAGAACAATGTTACACAACCCTGCATTTTTATCATTCTAATGACTATTACTGGACAGGGGAAGCTTACTTTCCTGCCAGATATTTATACAAGCTAATCAGAGACTTGATATGATACAGATGGTGATAACCTTTTTGCCATACAAAGTCCACGTTGAGTTTTTCTTTAGTAGCAGCAAAGGGTTTGCCTCATTCAATATTCTGAACCAAAAAAAAAAATCTGTTTTTTAATGCCTCATAAAGAGTGGCAGATGATGTAAACTATTTCAGGAACACTAAAAAGAGAATCAAGTGCCAGGTTTCTGCCACATTCCACAGGCATTACCACAAATCTATTTACTTCTTAAATCTGTGGTATGGAAAATGTTTTTATTGAATTATGTTTTTATTCAAGTATGATGGAGCACAGAGATTGGTGACGAGGGTGAGGAGGTGGAGTAAATAATTTTCAGTAAATCTCCACCCCTCCTCTTTCTTTAAAATACATTCCAAAGCCAAATCTTGTGTAATTCTTTGCTTGGACTACTAGCCCTGCTATTCTTCTTGCTATTTTAAGCTTAATACATTGTCTTGCCAACAGATATAATGATTCCTGTAAATATTCACCAGTTCTCTGCAAGAAGAGAAGAAAAATAGAATTACAGCTTAAAGTGTTTTGTGTGTGATAAGCAGTACAGGGAAAATTCCTGATAAATCCTAACCTGGATGTTGTGTTATTGTCAGGATGGCGGATCTAATTAATATTACAGGATGTATTTGTTTGTTTCAGAAGGACAATAGAAGCCAAAAACATTTTATCTGTTTCATACAGAGCTATGCAAAAAGCATACACACATGTATGTGCCCACATACCTCTACTACTCACTGAAGCCCAACTCACTCAAGTAACTCTGCTCCAGACTATCCCAAAGTTTGTTCACTCCATCCATCCATTCATCCATCCATTCGTTCATTAAATAAATATTTATGAGCACACACTTTGTGCCAGGCACTATCGAGAGTACCATACTGAAAAAGACAATCTCCTTTTCTTCTCTCTCTTTCCCCTCTCCTCCTGCCCATCAAAATTCTCACCTTTTTAGTGTATTGCTAACCGTTAACTATCAGGACCATGTAGAAGAGATGGTGATCAAAATGAGCACAAACTTAGGGGATTGTACATGGATGTTAGATTATGACTTCAGAGTGGAACAACTTGGAAAGAAAGAGCTTATTACTTGATAAGGAGCAAGGATGATGTAAACACAACCTGCCACATCTTGGAGTGAAAGAGAACTATTCAAACTACTCTCTGAATATGGAAAAGCATAATTTTAAAGGCAAATTAAATAATGTCTCACTTCATGTCACCCATGGCACATAATTGGACTTTTCCTCAGAGGTAGAACTGAACAACCAAAACATGGGTGTTTGTGCATGTGTGTATTTCAGTTCATTCTAATTATTGTTTATACTGACAGTCCTTTTCCCCCAGAATGTGTATAATTGAAAATGTAAATATGCATTTAAACACGCACATGAAGATATACAGATACACATAGGTATATCTATGAGGAGGGGCATACACAAAAAAATTTGACTTATTTTTCGGAGGGTGATTCCCTTGTAATACAGGCTCCCCCTGCTAGATAAGTGTTCTAGAAGCCCGTTGGCATCAGTGTACCAGCTAGCATTGTTGTGGGAGGCTACATGGCTTCAGTGAATATTTTTTCGGAGATTCAACACGTTTGCCCATTTCATGATGGGTGATTGACTAACCTGCCTACCCACACTGCACTGAGTGCTCAGCAGTTTTGGACCAAAAAACAGCATAACCCCCATGCCCCACCCTCCCTATTCACCCAATCTTGTCCCCAGCAACTTCTTTTTTGTTTCCCTGGAAGAAAAAGGGCTACAAAGAGAAATGTTTTACCAGTGTGGAAGAGGTGAAACAGAACACGGCAGAAGCACTAAAAGTCATCAAAATTGATGAACTCAAAAACTGAACAGTGGAAAAACATCTCAATAGGTATATTGCATCAAATGGAGAATACTTTGAATGTGACTGAAGTTTAAACATGTAAGAATAAATACATGACTGGGCTCAGTGGCTCAGCCTGTAATCCCAGCACTTTGGGAGGCCGAGGTGAGTGAATTACCTGAGCCTGCGGGTTCGAGACCAAACTGGGCAACTTGGTGAGACCTGGTCTCTACAAAAAAAAAAATTAGCCAAACGTGGTAACACATGCCTGTAATTTCAGTTACTTGGAAGACTGAGATGGAAGGATCACCGGAGCATAGCAGGTTGATGCTGGAGTGGCCACGGGGTGGCCATGAGCTTGCCACTGCACTCCAGCCTGGGCGACAGAGTGAGACTCCAACTCAAAAAAACAAAAAAGAATAACTACACAATTTTTTATGAGTAAATTCCAGGTTATGGGTGACCCCACCTGGTATATACTATACTTGATATATTTAAATTAATATCAATTATTATTTATATTGATACTCAATTTGTCCTTTATTTGGCTAGACAGAGCCTCTTCAAAATGGCTCCTGATTCTCTTGGGCATTCCCTTAGTAATCTTTAACATCTTCATTGTTTTCTGTCATGAGAGGATGTTGTAAGCCCAAGTCTTCCCTGCCGTATACCTAAAATCAACCATTTCTTCAAGAATTCCTGGTTCCCTTTAGTGGGCAATGATGTTTGGAGACTAGAGGCAGGGCTTTAGAGATTCTCATTTCTACTGGACTAGTCCTTGAGTTTGTTTTTGTGTGTGTGCCAGTGTATCTTTGTTATAGATACCTGGAACCTGGGAGTACTGGATCAAATGGTTAAATAGAAAAATGTTCATGAAGAATTTTAAAGCTGACTCTCAAGCTCCATTGGAAAAAAATGTTTTCAAAGTTAACCATAAACATAAAAATGATGGTAGACTTTCCTTACCAGATGTGAAAAAATACCAAAAAGCTACAGCAGCCAAAACAGTTGTGTTGGCCAAGAATAAGCAAGTGATAAAAATAGAACGGAGAGACTATTCCCTGAGAAAGAACAGATCAATCAGTAAAAGATTTGAGGGAGAATTGCTTATTTAGATGAATAAAAATAAAGGTAATCTTTACCTCACACCAAATACAAAAAGTAATATATATGGATTTAAGAATTTTTTAAAAAATGAAAGCATTAGAGAAAAATATTTTAATAGGCTTGAGTGGGAAGCTTTCTAAAGCAAGATACAGGAAGACACAGGAGATAAGGATGACTCGCAGAGGTCCTCAAACTTCTAAAACAGGGGGCCAGTTCACCATTCCTCAGACATTGGAGGGGCGGACTATAGTTTAAAAAAAAAAAACTATGAACAAATTCCTTTTTTTTTTTTTTTTAAACTATAGTCCGCCCCTCCAATGGTGAGGGACAGTGAACTGGCCCCCTGTTTTAAAAGTTTAAGGACCCCTGCTAGAGGGTTTGCCAGAGCAACTGGAAAAATTGCTATAATCTGGGGCACTCATTATTGACAGATATTTGAGTGTTTACTGTTTGTCATGCACTTCTCTAGTCTCTGGGTATTGAGGGATTAAAAAAATAGATAAAAAAAATAACTGCTTTCAGCCGGGCTCGGTGGTTCAACCTGTAATCCTGCGCCTTTGGGAGGCTGAGGCGAATGGAATGCCTGAGCCCGTGGGTTCGAGACCTGCCTGGGCAGCGAGACCTCATCTCTACAAAAAATCAAAAAATCAGCCGGGCGTGGTAGCGCGTACCTGTAATTCCAGCTACTTGGAAGACTGAGGCGGAAGGATCGCCGGAGCCCAGCAGGTCGTGGCTGCGGTGACCGGGAGCAGCCACTGCACTCCAGTCTGGGCGACAGAGTGAGACTCCAACTCAATAAAAAATAAAAAATAACTGCTTTCAAGGAGGTTATATTTGAGGAGAAGACCAGGTTTCTGTTTGAAGCTTTCCTACCCTTGAAATCTATGTCACCTCTGGATCTTTAAGAATTATTGCAAAGAGGTTAGATAGAGTGCTTTCTCTCCCTACCCTAGTCTCCATCTCTCGCCCTTGCCTGTCTTTCTAAAGTGATGGGGATGGCAGAGTTCCAAAAGATTTTCTCTACTTACTTTCTGAGATATAAGGTTCGATTAGAAAGAGAAACTGTGTATGTAAAAGAAAAAATATGTTATCATCTACTGATTAGGATTAACAAAAATAATTATCTATTTTCCTAATACTAAAAGTAATTTACATTTTGAGACCCCATCCACCCGATGACAGAAAATTTTATCTAGATGCATCCAAGCAGATTCAAAATCAGAAGTTTCTCAAGCACTTGCTTTTGAAAATTGAGTCACATTCAGGATTTTTTTTTTTTTCTTTCCCCTTCCTCCCTGTAGTAGAGTCTAAGCTCTGGGGCTTATGGAAAGTTGTAGCAAAAGAGGGGGTGTTCACCTCTCAGCTCTGGCATGTCCTGTGCTTCCATCCTCTGAAATGCACAGTTGTTTCATCAATGATCATGATTACCATTGTCAGTCATCAGCATGTCTGTTGGCTAGTTTTGTTGCCTTTGATGAAGCTGTTTCCTGAGGCTTCCAGGATCTCTTCATACGGATATTGCCCAAGAGATATACATCTCTCTCCAGCTTTTGGCTCAGAGGGTCCATGGCATCATCCACTGCCACACTCTTACTCTTGCAAGACTCCAATGGGAGTCTTAAAATTGCACTGACACTCTCCTACACCTCTCTAGGAATACAGACTCATCAGGTCCTCTCTCCTTCACCACCCACATATACTCTATTGCCCCAAATCACTGTAACCAAAGCACTTCTTTGGGACTTCCCACCATCCCAAATACCTAAACTGGAAGTAGTCCCCATCCATACCTAAAGGGATGCTTGTTAGTCTCCTCTTCTGTGACTGTACTGGAAGGTGTAGAGAGATTGGTGAGCTTTTCAGGGTCACACAGCAACGTTCTTGTTCTCCTCTCTTTCCCACTGCCTCTCCTCAGGGATTACTTCATGTCTAGAAAAATTTCACACTCATCAAGCATTCATTTCAAGTATTCCTGTCATTCATCAAGAGGGCAGCTTTTTAAACTTTAAGAGCCAAGAATTTTGAGACTGTTGATTGGGCTCCTTGGTGTGTGTATTTGGGGAATGTCTCTAGTAACATCTCACATGCTGCTCTGTTGCAGAAGCTGCCCTCTAGGCCTGTCTTCAGTATGATCCCATCTGTGCTATTTTCCTGGCTCTTATTTGGTTTTTGAGAAGGGGTGGGGTGAAGTGTTTGAATACTTCTTCTCAAATTGCTGAATTTCCAGATGTTTTCTGGAATCATTTTTACTTTAATTTACTTTGTTTTAAATTCATATTTAACATCCTTAGCTCATAAACACTAACAAAATTTAGGTTAGAAATACTGAATTATAATTAATAACCATGGATTATATATTAATGGGGAGTTGCTTTCTACAGACATGAATCTTACAGTCTGAGAGAATCTGAATCTTACAGCGAGTCTGCTCCTTGAAGTAAATTGAGTCAAACATTTTTTTAAAATCATAATGTCTCCTTTTAACTTTAATAAAGCATAGGATATAATTGTTGCTCTTCTTATCTACCTTCCTGAAAGACATGCAGTTTTTAAAAAAATTATGACCTAGTAAACATGAGTTCTGTCTAAGAACTTGTCAAAAATATGCTTTGGCACATTTTTTTCCCTTTTCTATCCATTTTTAATGAAAAATAACAACAGTAAATTGAATTAAATGCCAGATTCACCACTGGCGTTCTTGTGCCTTTATGGTTTGCTGTTACAAAGTATCAATGACAATAATAGAATGCCTTTTTAAATGATTTCACTTTTTATTTTATCTATAGAAAAGGAACCATATATATCATTGTAAAACAGAATTAACTTGTCCTAAAATAATAAAGCCCAAGTGTCAGATTTAGTAAATCAATATTTTCTCATGAAGATAAGACACCTTCAAAAACAGCTAATTTTATGTTAATACTAGGTGGTCCAAAAAGATGAAGTATTGAATCAATTCTACATTTTTGGAGGGGCAATGGAAAAACAAATATAGGAAGCAAATCAGCCATTATTGACTCTGGAAAAGACATAGTCTGTTAAATACTCTTCCCCTTAGGATTTTAGTGTGTGATCATGCAATTGCTTGGAGAGATAGGTAGGTAGATAGCTAACTAGTAGATAGATAGATAGATAGATAGATAGATAGATAGATAGATATGTTAGGAAATAGATACATGGAACTCAGACTTGGTTCATATTTTGAGAGCCTGAGAATCAATAAAAAATGCTTTAACAACAGTAATAATAGTAATTAAAAATTCATTCCGTAAACATTTGCTTTTCTTCATCTGCATACTTTATTAGCAATGATGATAATGGTGATGATCATGATAATGATACATTTTAAACACTTTTGAGCTTTATTGCAGTTCAGTGAGGAGTTAGTTGTAGGTTCTAGTCTATGCCTATTTTTGTTTTCTTTTTACTTACTGGAGCTTCCATTCCTCACTTCTGTAAAATACTAGCAATCTTCACAAGTACTGCCTTGAGTTAAATGAAAGCACATAGTAGGGCAATACAATATAAACTCAGACTAACTTTCCTTATTTCATTACAGCAAATTCTTCGTCACTCTAGAGAAAACTCAACAAAAGTGATATTCCTTATTACTGATGGATATTCCAATGGGGGAGACCCTAGACCGATTGCAGCATTACTGCGAGATTTTGGAGTGGAGATCTTCACTTTTGGCATATGGCAAGGAAACATTCGAGAATTGAATGACATGGCTTCCAGTCCAAAGGAGGAGCACTGTTACCTGCTCCATAGTTTTGAAGAATTTGAGGCTTTAGCTCGTCGGGCACTGCATGAAGGTAATAGAAACCCAATGGCATAAGAAATAAATCTTTAAATGGGGTTCCTTCTCTCTCACTGCCTAGAACCCACCGAAAGATAATTTCAAGCTGTCACAAGGTCTTCCCTGAGCATGACCCCCATGTGTCCTTGGCTATCATGAAGTATACTAGACTTCATAAAGATGGCATTTGACTTTGCAACAAGAGTATTTGTTTTGTTTTGTTTCTTAACAGCTGTGATATATTTTCACTAGTATATCCATATGCTCCCACCTAGAATCATTAGAATCAATGGAATGAATTTAGGTGTGTTTTGAGGCCACACACAGAGTGGGAAGACTTGACATAGATCTTGTTACAGTTATCTGGACAGAGGAAGTAAACATTCAGAGACATGCACAGTGAATCTCATCAGAATGTTTCCAGAAATACACATGGAGATACAGGAACAATAAATACTTAACACTTACTTCTTAACCTGACAACTTGAAGATAAGTTGCTTATGTATAAGCTTAAGAGCATTAACCCCCAAAAGAAAGAAAGTCAGCAAATACATTTTTTGTACGTTATTTATAAGGATGTTTTGTTGAATAATTTAAGTTAGATGAACTTCCTATCTTGGTGAACCAGAAGAAAATGCAGACTGAGGGGCAGAGTTCACAAGATATCTAGCCTCAGATCAAAGTGATGTGGCAGATTAGGTGTGCTCCTTGCAGGTATCCATGTGAAAGATTCAATCTGAACAGAAAATCATAGCTAATGAGGTTCCAAGAAATTAGTGATGTTCATAATAAGCCCCACTTATAAGTTAGCCCTACTGTAGTTTCAAGACAATAATTTAGGACAAGATATCACACCATCGCTATGGATACAGCAAACACAAATTTAAATTTCTGAGAAATGATGCTGGCAAAAGTTATTAGTGGCTAGCATCTTAGTGAAGTGAGCAGGGACTTAGGGCAGGGCTGAAAAGCAACAAGAAAATGGGTTTAGGGAGTAAGCATGGTTTTGGATTTAAGTTCTGGACTTGCAACTTAACAAAGTCTAGTTTTTAAGAGCTAAGTCTTAAAAATCTAGAATGCTTGGATTTAAATCTCAGTTTTGTGACCTTCTACTTGAATGAGTTTTGACAGATAATCTGTCTTTTATACTCCTTAGGATTTCTTGTTAGTAGAATAGGGAATGAGAACAGTACCCACTTCATAAGATTGTTACAAGGATTAAATGGGTTAAGACAGATGAAGTGATTAGAAAGTTATTAATGGTTTATTATTCTAATTTCTAAATAACTATGCACAGTGACAGTTAATTATTATTTTTAAATGATTAATATTATTTATTATTAATTACCTTAGGCATTTAACAATTCTGAGCTCCAGTTTCCTCTCCTTTCAAAATGGAGAGTAGTATGTATCACATAGTTTGCTCAGGTGGATTAAATAAAATGTTTAAACTTCATCAAGTAGAGTATCTAGCACATGGTAGAAGTTTAGTAACTGTGACTACTTTTGTTTCTCTTTTTCTCTAGTAAAAGTGATGTGTTAAGTGAGAAAACGGGATGGCCGGAGTTGAGGATAATGGGTGTTACTAGATAGAATTATAATGTTATACATTTAATTATCTGTGTTGCAGAGGATAAGTTTCCAGTCTTAATCTCTCTGTTGTAGGACTGGGGACTTCTGCCCTGATACAAGTTGACCCAGAGACTAGGTAGAACACAGCCTTCAAGGGAATGATTTTGGTTTTGGAAGACACTACATTTATTACACTAAACTAATATCCAGAAAGTGTAATATTTTGGTTGAGTTTTCAGATTTGCTAAGAAGAAATTTTATTTTTATGAGGAAGCATTATTGTATCAAAGGAAGTGAGACTCTCTGAAGATATTTGAAAGTGGGTGGATCCACTTTTGGTCTCAAGACATTTGTGTGTCTGGCCATTCTCAATAGACATATATTACAAAATAATAGGTTTCCCCATATGTCATACCTCCATTTATCTTTCTTCCGGACCTGAATGCTAGTGCATCAGTGTTGACAGGTCTGTTTTTCTTGCTCCCTGAGTTGCTCTACTGCTAAATAGGCCTGTGTGTGGCCCAGTGTCTAAGTCCTAGGGGCCTAGGTTGCAGATCTTTTACCCACACTACAGATATGGATGGAGTTTTAATAGGGTGTCTGGTTGTGCTGATCTCTTTCCCTCGGGACTAGCATCTTCCCTTTGATTTGCCACTATCTAAATGCAAAGGGACAGTTGTTCCATAATTGAGGCATCACCAATCTCCTTCCCAGGTTGTCCATGGCAGCCCATGTGTCTTGCTGAAAATCACCCACTTGAATTACCACTAATGGGTCCACCACTATGTCTGCGCCTAGGCCCATCTACCTAGCACTGGAATTTAGGCACAGACTTTTGGACTTCTTAAGCAGAATAAATGGACTTACTATTCCTGATTCCCATCCTTTCTGGGGCAGTCATATTCAACCTTACCCTGCCCTGTCAAGGTACCTTCTGAATGACTGAGCAGTCCTCACTGCAGAGCATGCTCAAATACTAAGAATGGTTTCTATGTATATCACGTGTTACAGTATTTAAAATGTAGGTATAAATAACATCCTAGTTTTATTATTTAGCTTATATAGTGCTGTTGTTCTTTAAATCTTTAATCAAATGACTATAGAAGTGTTGGCTTTTATTATAAATGTAGCTCACAATCAACACCCTTATGCAGTGATCAAGATCGTGACTTTATCTCTAGTTTTGAACAAGTATTTTGGAAATCTAGTTACTGCTGCTTGACCTCATCTAGAGACAGTGGAACGCTGCTGGTTGGAAGCCAGGGGAATGACCTGCAGAACTGACTGTGTTACTTCCTGCTGCATCTGGAGATTCCTTGTGAAAGTACTTAATTTCTGCCTGACCCTGTGTGACCTTGAGAACTTATGATGAGGTCCCAGACTGAAATAACCTAACTGGCTGAAACAAATTCCCAGAGTGCGGTAGTGCAAATAACACACATTCATGTTTGGGTGGGAGTAGGAAGCAGTAGGGAATTAGACGGATATGAAAAGATATTTTCTCCAGCTTGCATTTAAATTTTAATGACTGGAGAATGTAACGTTCAACTGTTACTCATTTTTTTTATTGCTCTGTCATATGTTATTGGTAGATCTACCTTCTGGGAGTTTTATTCAAGAGGATATGTCCCACTGCTCATATCTTTGTGAAGCCGGCAAAGACTGCTGTGATCGAATGGCAAGCTGCAAATGTGGGACACACACAGGCCAGTTTGAGTGCATCTGTGAAAAGGGGTATTATGGGAAGGGCCTGCAGTATGAATGCACAGGTGAGTCTCTATTGTGTGCACAACTGTATCTCTTGTCTGTTGCTGTGTAACAAACAATTCCAAAACTCAATGGCTTAAAAGAGTAAGTGTTTGTTATTGCACGTGAGTCTTAGGTCACCCAGGCAGCTCTTTTTTGTCTCCGCTGTGATGACTCATGCATTTGCCATCATTGGTGAGTCCAGTAGGCTGCTGAGTGATCTCAGCTGGATTCTCTTACGTGTTCGGGAGTCTGACTCTAGTCTAATCTAAAATGGCTTTGTCTGGGATAACGAGGGTGTCCTTTATGTGGCCTTTCATACTCCGTCAAGCTAGCCCAAGCTTATTTAGGTGGTGATGGCAGGATTTCAAGAGGGAGAATGGAAGTTTGCAGCCTCTTGAAGCCTAGATTCGGAACCGAGAGGGGAAAGGTTTAGGGGGTTTTATTTGTAATTTTTCTAATAAAGTAGTCAAATCTGTTCTCTGGGCACTTATACCAAAATATGCCTCAGTCTTTCTATGAGATTGTAGCCAATGGAATTCTGGTCCCCATTCCACATGTAACTTGTAAGCCTGTCATGAAAAATACAACATTCACTTGATGGTTTTTTAAGCTTTTCATAATCCTCCACAAAGTTCATCAAAAAGTTGTACAAACAAAAGAGAGCTCCATATGATCCAGCAGTCCCACTATGAGGTATATATTCAAAAGAAAGGAAATCAGTGTGTCCAAGAGATATCTATACTCTCATGTTTATCATATCGCTATTTATAATAACCAAGATATAGAATCAACCTCAATGTTCACCACTGGATAAATGGATAAAGAAAAAATATATACATATATATTTTATCTATTATATATGATATATATGGGATATATGTCTTATTATATTATATCATGATACCAAAAAATGGATATTTTAAGAGATGTTATCTAATGTATTATTTTTCAAAGTTGAACTAAGTTATGGTAGTCATATGTGGTATGGTGTACTCTCAACCATGCTTCTGCCACTTTCTTTGTTCTGCTTCTTGCACGGTGATGCTGGCATCATATGATTAATACCATCTTTTAAGCGAATGTCATCTTTAAAATGTGTATGCTTTTCTTGGCACCCCGTATATGTACATAATGGAATACTATTCAGCCATTAAAAAAATAAGGAGATCTTGTCATTCTTGGCAACATGGATAAGCCTGGAGGACATTATGTTAAGTGAAATAAGACAGGCACAGAAAGAAAAAATGTCACATGATCTTAGTCTTCTGTGGAAGCTAGAAAAGTTCATCTCATAGAAGAGTAGAATAGTAGTTACTAGGGGCTGGGAAGGGTAGGGGGCGGTAGGCTAGGAAATGGTTAGTTAATGGATACACAACTATCACTGGGCAGGAAGACTAAATTCTAGAGTTCTTCTATACCCTTGTAGAGTGACTATAGTTAACAATAATTTATTGTATATTTTCAAATAGCTAGGAGAGAGGATTTGGGATATTTTCAACACAAAGATATGGTAAATGTTTGAGGTGATAGAAATGTTAATTATCCTAATTTATCATTATATGTTATATACATATTTCAATATATACTGTGCCCCATAAATATGTTCAATTATCATGTGTCAATTAAAAATAATATTATAAGTGGAATTTACTTCATTGACATTTGTGATTTTTTTCTTCTCTAGATTTTCTCAAAAGAATATCTTTATATTGTTATATTTTATTAAAGAAGCAAGAAGAACAATTTAGGATTACTATGCTCTACATTATATTTTAAGAAATATCTAATATTTAGAAATAGTATGTGGTTTTTCTGTGTTGGGTAACATTTTGTTTATTCTGTTTCTTACCTAAAAAGCAACAGTGTTTTTTAATAGCTTACATCTCTCCCAAGATTTGCTGTTTTTAAAAACTATATCCCCATGGAAATTAACACCCACCAGGGAAGTTAAAGAGGAATAGGTTTACTCTATTTTGTACCATGTGGTCATTCATTGCTTGTTTCATGTGAGAGTTATTTTATTTTGGCATTCTGTAGATAAGTCTGCTCTGCAACACAGAAACATGGTCCCTCCCTATCTATTCGACATGGTTTCTCACTTCTTTTCTCCTTTCTTCTCTCCTCCTTGTGGGACACTTCACTTCCTCATGCGTCATTCTTTTACTCTCTTTTATTCTTGATGCCCCTCATCCCCTTCCCTTAATTTTTCCTGCCTCCCTTGGCTCTGATCCCAGCTGGCAGATACATCCTTCCTGGGTCCAACTAGCCATGCTCACCCAGCAGAATCATTCCTTTCTTGGCTCTGTTCCCACCCCACCCAGCAGGATTTCTCACTTAGGCAGAACAAAGGGTTGGGGAAAATCAGCCCAACTGCCTCTGAGTTGGCAAAGTGCCTCCCCTTGTTTTTCCCTCCCCTTGAATCTTCCCACACTCTCATCAGCAGCCCAGCTTGGCACTCTCCCCAACCTCGCTCCCTTACTCCCCCATCCTAGCCCACCAAACCCAGGCAGAGGAGCTCATTTTTCTATGCTCGGTGCTGTAGTCAGCATGTTTGCTTTCCGTGTGGTCCTGGACTGAACTACTCCCTGCCAACGAGCCTTGTGGCTGCCTACAGCCTCAGCCACTCTGTGCTGCGGCTCCCACTGTTCTTAGGCACTAGAGTCTTGTATCCCACGGGATAAGCTGCAGGAAGAGAGAGGAGGCAGTTCACAAACCCACTGTCCCCAGTTACCCAAGTAGCTTTGCCTGCTACCAGTAGCATTTTCCAGGTTGAAAGGCACAGCAGTCCATAAAATGTATTGCAATTGGGTGGGCCCATCATTAGCACATAGCAGAGGAGATTAGAGCACTTCTGCTGCTGGTTCTAGCCCAAAACACCAAGCATAAAAGCGTTAGTTTATCCAGTTCTTCACTTAAATTAGTCAGTTTTAGCTTACTGGTACTCAGGAGTACTTTCTTTTATATGAGATTTAAATAGTTGTATTGATATAAATGTTCATATGATCACCTTCGGTATTTGTGTCTGCAAGATTAGGAAAAGTGGTAATAGAACTCCAAGATATGCATCGTGTCTTTGTGTAGTTGTAGGAGACAGCACTCATCACTGGCTTCTCTGGCATACTAAGAGCTAAGGGAAAATATTATAGAGTTCCTCTGGCTTGAAAGACTCGTTATTACACTCTTTCAGGAAAGCAGAAATAAATTTTAGCTGTATATCATCTAATACTGAAAACCTGGAAGCAATGAGCTCCTTTAAAACTCATTTGGTCAATCGGTGTTATCGAGCACCTTCTCTATGCCATGCCCAGTGCTAGGCATGAGGTAAGCATTCAATGGCAAGCAGACAGACGTAATCACCACTATCTTGGAACTGACAGTCTAACTGCAGAAACCAATCAGTGATCACAAACAATGACATGTACTATTAAACAAAAATGCCCATGGTATGAAGAGTAGATGCCATGGAAGGTTCAAGTAAGAGAGCTTCTATTTGAAGGATGACTAGACCATAGCTATTTCATACCCAAGGAAAAGATATTAAATTTCATTCTGAATAGTTGGAATTCTGAGTATTTATCTTTATTGTAGAAACAATGCCTTTCAGAAGTAAATCATTCCTTTTCTGAGCCAGAAAGACAGAAAAGGACATTTTATCTGCTCTAAATCCTGCATTCTACAAGAGGAAATTGAGACCCCAGGAAGGATGAGTAGTTTGCTCAAGATGACATATCCAGGCATCAGCAGAACCTAGGGAAGGATGCAGGACATTTTTCTCTAAGTCTTATTTCCAAGATATTACTCCACTTATTTTTTCCATATTTTGAAAATAACTATTTTATACATTGCTTTCCAGAGGCCATAGATGCTGAACTATGCTCAAAATATTTAAAAATGCAGAAATATCTGGCTCAAATTGGACCTCTGCTGTTTATAAACTATGTGGCTTTGGGCAACTTAATTTCTTTGGATTCTCAGTTTCTTCTGTAAAATGGGCTTTAAAATGGTATAATTACATATATATATGCATACAAACATATATACTACATATCTATATGCATGTACATAAGTATATATAAATATATATGATATCAATATATATAAATGTATATGGGTCTATAGATAGATAAGTGTGTGTGTGTGTGTGTGTGTGTGTGTGTGTGTGTGTGTGTGTGTAAGTGGTTGGGTTAGTTATTGAGAATATACTTAGAATGCTTAGGATAGTATCTGAATCATCAATTCTCAGTCAGGGATGACTTTTATTATTTATCATTATTATGAGATAATATAAATATTGTTATGAGAAAGCTAATGAATGAACATTAAAATAATTACTTCAAGTATGAAATCCTTGAAGGTTAAGTTACAACCATATATTTTATAAATTTCACTGTTCTTGGTTAGACTGGAAATTGAGAAATTGTGCTGTGGGAAGGATGAGAAAGATCTATCCATGTAAGTGAATATCATCAGGAGTCCTTGCACTTACCAAAGGTTGAATACATTTCTGATATGATGATGTGCCATTGAATGTTGAGAAAGTAGAGGTTGTTTGCCTTGATTAGGACAAAGTCACATGCTGAGACAAATTATTTGTTAATTAATTTAATAGAAAAGTAGAATATTGGAGTTGGTCCTAGGGTTTTTCTCATTGTTCTTCTGGAAGATGAGGAAGGCCTATCCCATGATCAGGGAGTAAATTTGTGGCAGGGCTTAAGTAGATTTAAGGTCTGCTGATTCCCAGTCCAGACTTCTTTCTTTATAACAGTCTGTCTCAAAGGGTACCCTTGAGACCAAAGAAAGCTGACCACCATGTGATCTCCTTTCTCCTCATTGTTTTGGGAGATTGGCAATCTGGGCTATCTGAATCCTCAAACCATGATCTCCCAAAGTCCTGGCCAATGCAGTGACTTCCCTATAAATGAGCACTACTATCACAGTAAGAAGCTTCATGGAAAAGATCTTGATGTACAAAAATATTTTAATAATTGTAGGTCTTTTCCAAATCAGTTCTTAACTTGAATGCAAGCCTGAAGATATTTGTTAGAAATCACTGACAAGTAATACTTTGTCAAATAGTTCAATTTTAGAATACATTGTATGTTTGAACTTTTAAAAAAAATTTCCTTTGGCTCAAAAATTCTATGAGTTGGTTTCAAAATAATCATATGCCTTTAGCTAGTGGTCTTGGAGAATATGTGCTAATAGATTTTACAGAAGTGAGTACCAAAACTGCTTATGCCTGTATCATTCACTTGTATAATGGTGCTGAACACAGAAACTATATTTGAAGTTAAATGAACACAAAAAATATTGTTAGGGAAAGAGAATTTTTAACACAATTTTAATACTTATAAAACCATCACAACAGTGGTCCAGGCTAAGAATTCCAGTTCTGCAACCAAAATAAATTTTGAAATAATACAAATCATTTGCTTGATTTTCTCTCACTCTAAAATATGGGTATGTAGATCATGGTAATTCTTAAAATCCCCCTTTTTTTGTTTGTCCTTTCCCTTAGAAGCCACAACTCTCCTGTATTTGTCTCTGCAAATTCCCCCTCCATACACACATGGCTGCATTCCTCCAAAACCCTCACTCAAATTCTCTGTCCTTTTGTCCTTCCTTCTTAATTCTACATTGCTTGTTGGGGAACCGGAAATGGAAATAGTCTGGGATCACTCACATCATATCAATTTTTTTATATACCTTTTGCAAAGCATTGATTTACCACAAAAAAATATATATATACACCTATACACATATATACCTATATATACTTCATACTTAGTACATATATACTTTATATAATATACACCCATGTAGCTCAGTTTTACTTACTGCAAATATTTTATATGACTCAGAAATTCAGTGATGTTTTCACACCACATAATTAGGTTTAAAGTGTGGAAAAAATATACTTCTAGGATTAGTTACTAAACTTCAGCTAAAAGAAGAGTACTGCAAAATTGTGGGTTCTAATGAAAAGAAGGTGTTACTTTCATTTCTGTCTCTGTTATAAATATTACTTTCTTTGTTTTTCACTTTTAATATAGACATTTGAACAGTGAGGACGGTGATGATGTTGATAGTGAGGATGGCAGCACTAACTGATAACAATATAATAGTTCATATTAAATAGTGCTTTCTGTATGCTAGACACTTTTCCAAGTATTGTTTATGTTAACAATATAATCTTCACAATAACTGACTGAAGTATTTTTCCATTTTTATAAATCAGGAAACTAAAAGTGTGAGAGGTTAAGCAATTTGTCTAGGGTCATACAACTAGCAGAGTTGCAATATGAACCCAAATTGTCTAACTCCAGAATCTAGTCAGTCATAGATATAGACACTTAGCAAATATACTCACCAGTAAAAATACTATTTTAGTGCTTGCTTCAGCAGTACGTATACTAAAATTGGAACTGTCTGGGGAAGATTAACATGGCTCCTGTGCAAAGTTGACCTGAAAATTTATGAAGGTTTCCATATTTTAAGAAATATATGTGTTAGGTACAAATTGTGTTAAGTACTAATTTGACCCTTATGAGATCATCAATAAGTGATCATTTCAACTTACAAGATAGCAGCTTCATATAACTCAATCTAATTCTAGAAAGGAAAAGAACCGAGAGAGTTCTGTAGAATGCAACTCTGGTCATGCTACACACTTGCTTAATGCCTTAAAATTATTACTCGTGCATAGAATAAACTCCAAGCTCCTTGGCGTGGCATAAAGGCTTTGATGACTGGACTCAGGTTATCTAGCCCTCATCTTTGGCCCCTATCCAGCTATAATTTTCAACCTGCTCATCCTTTGAAGCTCATGAAATGGAGTCAATCTTTGCAAAAGACCTGAAAGCTGGAAATAGTTATAGTTTCCTCCAGACACTACGCTACCTCACTTCTCAGACCTTTTCAGATCTTTCTTCTGTCTCCCTTTCCCACCACACCTGTCTTTATTCCTACATCATCAGACTAGTGGTTCTAACAGGCAGTGACTTTCTCATTCATTTTTTATCCACACTGTCTGTCTTCAGAGCCCATAGTAAGTGCTCAGGAAAAAAGATGTAGATAAGAGATCAACATTAATACCAGAACCTTACGTTGACAAGAATTCATTACTGAAATTCTAGGCAAGTGTATGGTTTCCACGTTTGCCTTGGGTATCACAGACACATGGCAAGAAATTTTTATCATGTGTTTAGTTTATTTGAGAGCAAAATATTAACATTTGATTAAACTTTGCCAACAACAAATCAAATACACTATGCAGTTGATTTTCTAGATTAGTCAATTTTAAGATGGGTAAATCATCAAATCAGTTGAGAGTAGTCAGTGAGCTCTTGTTGTAAATCCAAGCAGCTGCAGCTGTTCTGAATCTTTCCTTAAGGGATTTAAAAGACACAGAGTATAGAGACAATCGGCATCTTGAGGACACTGTGCCTTTGCAGAGATTGACTCCATCTCAGTGTACTTGGAATAGTGAGCAGATTGAAAATTATACCTGGATAGGAGCCAATGATGAGGTTTAGATAACGCTAGCCAAATCTCCAGCTATATTATTTTTCATATAGAAAGAGAATCACTGGAATATTTATGTGGGAGCATCTTCTTAAACATGTAAATATATGCACACAAATCCTCACCCCACCCTGCACACACACACACACATTTTCCTGTCTAAATATTATATCATTTCTTTGGAAAGAGAAAAGACAAAGAGATCTGAAAATTCTTGACTGGAAATCAAAACATTTGGAAATCTTGTTCTCTAAGCACAGGTTAGCAGAACTTTTTTTCCGAAAATATTCCCAGAGGTACCTAATAACAGATTTGTAAGGTGTGAAGAATTTGTACAATGTGTTCCTATTTGCTTTGTATGAGGGAATATTGCTAGTATGTTGACACTGGTCCCATTAACTGAAGGAGGAGAGTTTGTAACTGCTGCCTAGACTAGGCTAGTTTGTTTCGTTTTCTGTTGAATGAGGTAAGTGTTCAGCCCTAACAGTGCATTTCCAGTTTATCACAACTTTATAACAGGAAAACACATAGTATGAGAACATTAGTGTGAAGTATGACAAATCCCCAAAGTCAGTGTATTGTGCTTTTTAGAAATAATCGTAAAAATATATCCAGTAGCCTAGAATTGTCAAGATAAGGATTGTGACCAATTTCTGCTGAGAATTGCAAAATCTTATTTTTCCCCAGACCAATTTTAAGAGAGTCTTTCCAGTAACAATGAAAATGTGACAAAGGGAAAATATTTAATGTCTATTAAATTGTAATCTTCAGACATTTTTGCTCATGCAACCCCTTTAAAAATAAGAAAAATCCATGTATTCCTCCTTGAATTTTTAAGTGTCATCTAAAACTTTTTGGCAAGATTTTAAAAGATGGCAATTCCACAATACTGTATTTCCATTTTAAAATTAAACCATTATATCACTTTCAAATGTACCCACTGAAATCTAGATACTCCAGCAAATCTGATTTTTCTAATATCCATTTGTTAACAATCATCTTTTTCAATGTAGAAATTTTGCATATTTTCTCATTTTCTTAGTTATCTTATATTTCACTCCCACTACATAATTCTATTCTAATACAATGTATTTTTGTTCTAAAACCTTTTATTGGTCATAGCATTGTCCTCATTTGCTGTACAAAGTATGGATACAAATTGAAATTAACTTTTAAGTTTTTGTGACCAAAATTGCTACTAAACTGAATTATTATCACAATTGCTATTTGCATATAATTTGTCAAGCATTTTGATACTTTTTACACATAAAAATACATTGGAAATTTGTTTCTTAATGAGATGGATAAATAATGAGTTTATGCATGGATTTTTATTATTCACTATTCAATTAAGAGAGCATATAGCATCAATTTCACTTTTTTCACTTTTATAAATTTTAATGCTGAAAGTCTTCTTCATATAGGACTTGAAAGAGTTGTGTTAAATTGATGTCTCTCAATTCTTGGAGTTCTTCCTGAGTTGCATGCAAAAAATAACATCAGTTATCTGTCATCAAAAAAGTATCATAGATGATCTATTAGCTGACAGTTCCCTTATGTCCTTTTTCAATTTTATTGAAATTGAAGAATTGGAAACCTTTTGACATGCAAAAGGAGTCATTACCCAATCATTACAATCATTCACTTTCTCAATTTCTGGGAGGCACTCCAAAAAGGTTTTACTAGTCTTGCTAAAAAACTGCCTGTTAGTTTTATTTATGCAAGATGAACACGTTCTAGAAATATGCTGTACAGCATAGTGACTATAATTAAGAAAAGCTTCTTAAGGGCTCTGCTTATAATGCCTTGATTAAAGAAAGACTTTCAGATATCAAGATTTTGAATAATGCTGGACATATTTCACTTTGGGGCAATGCACTCTAGTAAAATTTAGAGGGGTGAGAAATACTTATTTATTTTGAAAAATGAAAGACAGGGCAATTGTGAAAAGTTGCCATAGACACTTTCTCAGATACCCAACTTAGGTACAAATGAATGTTGAGGCTCTGGAAATTGGTTGTCTTAAAACGATCCATGCCACATCCACATGCTACCTGCAAAGTTTTTGCCTATGTATATTCCTCGTTTGTGGAAGAGAAAACAATTTTTGGAATTTAGATTTTCCTAACATCATTGAACTCTTAAGAGGTGGTGTTAGCATGCAGACCCAGATCTCTCTGATTTCAGAATTCATGTGTTACTTGTAATCCATCCATAGCACTCATTGCTCAGTCATCATCCATTAAACAAATGATCTGAAATATTTTGCTTCTATTTCCAGGCTATGTTTAAAATAAACAATTGCTTCTAAGTTGTAGCTTAGTATCCCTGGTGTTTGGTTCCATAGAGTCTGGTTGGGATTAATGTTCACTAAATGTTAGATTATTAGCCAAGTTTAGATGATAGCCAATGTTAGCAACTTGAAAATGATAGCCCAATCTAGAGGAATTCAGGCTGTGCTTGTTCAAATTGCCCACCATTCCAAACTCAGTGAAAACATGACTTGCCTGATAGTGTGTTAAGTACTGGTGTTGCCAAAATTTGCGCGCACGCGCACACACACACACACACAATACACAGAGTCATCCCCACGTATCCTTGGGGGATTGGTTTGAGGATATCAAAATTCAAAGATTGTGTGTGTGTGAGAGTCAGTTCCTATGCAACCATGTACTCCTAAATAGTCATTGATAGTAGTTAGTGGCATAAATCCTGGTCATGAACCTGATTCACGTTAAGTATTTACTGTGTTTATCTGGGCAAATTCTTTGAGCCCTGTGGGCCTAAATTTTCTGGTCTATAAAATAGTAATAATGATTAATAATAGTAGGATCTTTATAAAAATTAAATGAGATAATATATGTAAAAATTTGCTAAAATGTGTGTTAAATGCTTGATTAGAGTAAATTATTGTGCTCCATCATTGGTGGTTTCCAGCAGGGAATGATTTTGCCCCCTCAGGGGACATTTGGTAATATATGGAGGAAATGTGGTTAACATAGCTGAAGGGAGCTACTGTTATCTAGGGGGTAGCAGCCAGGGACTCTGCTAGACATCCTACATTACCCCACATAGCCCCTGATAAGTTCTAAGTGTCAATAATACTGAGATTGTTTAAAATAGATTTCGAACAAATATCAAAATCATGTGACTCTTCCAGGGTTGAATGATCTCTTGGGTATGACCATTGCATCTTAGACTCCAGCCACCCCAAGCTGCTGGTGGCTGATCAGACACCTCAAGCCCTTTCATGTCTCCATGTTTTGTGCATTTTTGTTCCTGTTTCCTCAAATATCCCATGCCCTGTGTTTCTGTTCAGTTCTTACTGGTCCTTCAGGATTCACGACAAACTCACTTTGCTTACTTCCCTCTCATCCCTTCTTCCATGAATTTATAGTCCTGACACAGTTAGATCTAGTTTTTTTGTTTTTGTTTTTTGTTTTGATTCTTAAATATCTTCACTCTATTCATATTTCCTATGTAGTGTTATAATTTGGGGCAGGTTTTTTTCTCTAATCTGTGAATTCCTTTAGAGCAGGATTACACTTCTTTTTTGATAACCTCTGCTATACAGCACATGAACTTGGAGTAGGCATTAATAAAGTTTTGGTGAATGAATGAATGAAAGAGTAAATAAAGCAAGTTATGTGTTTAGATACTGGAACACGGCATATGGAAACTCTGCTTGGTTCCCAACTTCCTGGGAATTTTCCATTTCTCTTTTGGAGAAACAAATGTGAATAAGGCTACTGACCCTGAGAAGTACTGGCTTAGTATCAAAGTAAGCCATCTGGAAGGCAGAGTTCAACAATAGGAAATGGCTACTCACACATGTATTTCTTTCATGTTATCTAGTTACTGAGAATGTTTCCAAATTTATTCCTAAAAGCATGGTAGTGCGCATGTGTGTGTTTAAAGCTATTTGCATGTATTGGTGGCTTGGGGTAGTATTTTAATTCATACAGTAGGGCAAGGCATAGCATTCTAAGGTATTGTGAATTTTTTTCTATTTAAACAAGCATTTAACAAATACATAAAACAAGCCATTATGACTATATGTGGCATACTGTTAGCCGTTAGGAATTTTTCATTACAACTCAAGGTTTACAAATCTTATCAAAATATAGAAGCAGTTATGTAGAAACAAACTGTGAACTATAGAACAATTTATAAGAAAAAATAAATCAAGTACACATTGTGTGAAATATTTGAGACAAAAACCATAAAAATAAATAAAGCACAGTTACTCTATTTTATTATTTAATGTTTGAAACAAAAAGGGAGTTTTTTTTATTATTTGCATGCTATATTATTGTTTACTTGAAAAATCCAAAAACTCAACTGAAAACCACTAACATTAATAGAATAGATTCACAAGTTGGCAAGATAAATAGTTTAAAATCAATAGATTTTAATGGAGAAGCATACATTTTTTAAACATGATGAAATTCTACTGATACTAACAAGAAAAAAATATATTTTCTAAGAATAATTTGAAAGAGAATTGTTTGACCCTCATGATAGGGTGTAAAATTTTATTTATACAAATATATGAATAAAAAAGCCAATTTATGCAGGAGGAATTGACCTTTTTAATCATTACAAAGTATGCAATGTATACTTTTCATTGTTTTTTATTATATGTATTTAGGTGTCTATAAAGCAATGATTAGGCATAAAAATATATCTCTGACCTTCAACCAAGCACACCTCTGTAGCAACCAGGACATGGTAATCTCCAAAATGCAGTTTCTCTACTTTAGATATTTCTTGATGCATCTTGAAATTTTGCTTCTCTGTCTTCTGCCTTTAAAAAAACATTTACTACACTATCTTTTAAAATAATTATGGATTCATGTGCAGCTTTAAGAAATAGTATGGAGAGATCCCCTGCATCCTTTCCAAGCTTCCCCCAATGGTAGCATCTGGCAGCACCATAATAAAATATCTCAACCAGGACACTCACATTGGTAGGTACAGAATATTTCCTCCACCACAAGAATCCCTCTTGTTTATCTTTCAGAGCCACAACCACTCCCTCCAACCCATAACCACCACCACCACCACCCTTGACCTATTGCAACCACCAATGTGTTCTCTGTTTCTGTAATTTTGCCATTTCAAGAGTGTTATATAAATGGAATCATGCAGAATGTGACGTTTTGAGATTGGCTTTTTTTCATTTGGCAAAATTCTCTAGAGATTCTTCCAGGTGGTTTTGTGTATCAATAAGTCGTTTACTTTTATTGCTGAGTAATATATTTCATAATATGTACCACCATTAATTGCTGAGTAGTATATTTCATAAAATATACCACAGTTTAACCATTTGCCTGTTGAGAGACAACTGGATTGTGTCCAGTTTTGGGCTTTTATGAATAAAGCTGCCGTAAATATTTGTGTACAAGCTTTGGTGTGAACATAATTTTTTATTTCACTGGGCTAAATGCCCAGAAGTATAATTGTGGGGTTGTACGGTAGTTGCATATTTTGTTTAAGAAACTGCCAGAATGTTTTCCAGAGTGGCTGAACTATTTTACATTCCCATAAGAAATGTATGAGTGACCCAGTTTCTCTGTATCCTTGCCAGCATTTGGTGGTGTCACTATTTTTTTATTTTAATCATTCTGGTAAGTGTGTCGTGATATCCCATTTTGGCTTTACTTTCCATGTCCCCAGTGACCAAACATGTTGAACATCTTTTTGTATGTCTATTTGCCATTGTATAACTTCTTCAGTGAACTGTCTTCTCATGTCCAATTAGGGTGTTTGCTTTTTTATTCTTAAATTATGAGTGTTCTATATACAGTCTGTATTTTAGTCCTGTGTCAGATATGTGGTGTGCAAAATTTTCTTCCATTCTGTACCTTGTGTTTTTTAATACTCTCTTGAGGGGCCTTTACAGAGTAAAAGTTTTTAATTTTGTTTAAGTCCACTTAATTACATTTTTTTCTATGAAGTATGCTTTTTGTGTCATGTCTAAGAACGCTTTGCCTAGTCCTGGGTTCTGAAGACTTTCTTCTATGTTTGTTTCTAAAAGTTTTATATTTTTATATTTGAACCCATGATACACTTTGAGTTTATTTTTGTATAAAATGTGAGCCTTAGGTCAATTTTTGTCCTGTAGATGTGCAATTGCTCCAATACCATTTCTTGAAAAGGCTGTTTTTCCTCCATTGAATTGTTTTTACAACTTTGGTCAAAAACCAGTTGGGCACGTTAGTGTAGCTCTATTTCTGGGTTGTTTTTTGTTCCCTCTATCTATCAATACCATGCAGTCTTGATTACTATAGCTAGATAGTAAGTCTTGAAATCAGATAAACTGATTACTTCCACTTTATTCTTCTTCATCAAAATTGTCTTAGCTATTCCAGTTTCTTTGTTTTCTCATATACATTTTAGAATAATGTTGTCTACATCTACAAAAAATCTTTCTGGACTTTTCCTAAGAGTTGCATTGTATCTGTACATCAATTGAGGAGAACTGACATTTTTACTATGTTGAATCTTCTAATTCATAAACATGATGTGTTTATTTAGGTCTTTGCTTTCTTTCATACGCATTGTATAGTTTTATCATATAAGTTTTGTACACACCTTGTTAGCTTTCCATCTAAATGTTTTATTTTTGAGCAATTGTAAATAATTGTAAATGCATTTTAAAAAGTTATGTCCCACATGTTCACTACTAGTATATAGAAACACAATTGGTTTTTGTTTGTTTTCTTTGCATTCTGCAGCCTTGCTTAACTCACCTATTAGTTCCAGGAGAGTTTTTGTTGTTGTTGCTGTTGTTGTTTTTGGTAGATTACTTGAAATTTTCCATAAGGATAATAACATCAATTACAAATAGAACAGTTTTATCTCTTCCTTTCTAATCTAGATACCTTTTGTTTCATTTTCTTGCCTTACTGTACTGGCTAGAAGTCGCATCATTATGTTAAATAAGAATTGCCTTGTTTCAAATCATAGGGAAGAACATTTGGTCCTTTAACAAATACAATATTTGTATGGTTTTGAAGTTGTTCATCAAGGAATTCAAGTTGAGTAAATTCTCCTCTATTTCTACTTTTCTAAGAGATTTTTAAAATCATAGATGTGTGACAAATTTTATGTGTAGAACTTTTTCTGCAGCAATTGACATGACCTTGTTATTTTCTTCTTTATCTTGTTAATATGATAGAATACACTGATTGATTTCCAAATATTGAACCAGTCTTGCGTCTTTGAAGAAAATCTCATTTGGTCTATAAGAATGGTGTGATGTGTGTGTGTGTGTGTGTGTGTATACACATATATATGAGATTTTTTTTTGCTAATATTTTGTTAAGAATTGTTATGCCCATATTTCTGAGAGATATTTATCTGTCTTTTTCATTTGCTTATTTATTTGTAATCTCTGCAACTTGCTTAGGTATCAGGATAATACTAATATTATCATGATAATACAATGAATTGGGACATGTACACTCCTCTTCTATTTCTTGGAATAAATTATATAGAATTGGAAAATGTATTGTATTTACTCATATTTTTACTTATCATGTTCTTTCTTCTTGATGCCCTGAACTTTATTTTAATATTTTCTTTCTGCTTAGAGAACTTTCTTAAGTAACTCTTTTTCCTGTTTTAAAATTTATTTTTATTTATTTTTTAGAGATAGAGTCTCACTCTGTCACCCAGGCTAGAGTACAGTGGCATGATCATAGCTTACTGCAGCCTCAAACTCCTGGGCTCAGGTGATTCTCCTGCCTCAGCCTCCTGAGTAGCTGGGGCTACAAGTGCATACCACCACGGCCAGCTAATATTTTTATGGTTTTTTTTTTCTCGAGATGATGTTTCTTTTTGTTGCCCAGGCTGGTCTCAAACCCCTAGCCTCAAGCAATCCTCTTGCCTCAGCATCTCCAGTAACTCTTCTAGGAAAGAGCTTCTGGTGACAAATTTAGCAGATAATGTCTTGATATCCCGTTCATTCCTGATAGGTATTGTTGCTGAGTAAAGGTTTCTGGGTTGTCTGTTCTTCTATTTCAACACTTGAAAAATATATTGTCACTGCTTTCTGGCCTCCATGGTTTCTGATGAGAAATTTGCTCTCTTTCTAATTGTTTTTCCCCTATAGTGGCGTTTTTCTCTGGCTACTTTCCAAGATTTTTTTCTTTGTAGTTTTCAGTAATTTAGTTATGATGTGTCTTGGCATGAATTTCTTGGGTTTTATCCTGTTTAGGGTTCACTCAGCATCTTGAATCTGTAGGCTTATATATATTGCCAAAATTGGAAAAATTTCAGTCTTATTTCTTCAAGTGCTTTTTCAGCTAAATCCTCTTTCTACCATCCTTCCCAAACTGTTATGAAATGAGTTTTACATATTTTGTTGTAGTCCCACATGCCCCTGAGACCTATTCATATTTCTGGTTTATAGTCTCCCTGTAGTTCAGATTAAGTAACTACCTTGGTTCTAACTTTCAGTTCACAGATTTTTCATTCTGTCTCTCCATTCTGCTGTTGTGCCTATCCAATGAGTTTTTTATTTTGGTAATTGTATTTTTGAGTTCTAAAGTGTTTGTTTGCTTTTTCCTTATATCTTCCTATTTTTTCATTTGTTTCAAGAATATCTGTAATTGTTTCCTGAAACATATTTTTTATGGATACTTTGGAATTTTGTCAGATAATTCTAATATCTCTGTCTTCTCTGTGTTGGCCTCTATTGATGGTAATTTTTCATTCAATTAGAGATCTTACTGGAACTTGGTAAGACCTATGACATTTTCATATTATGTTCTGTGACTATGGATCATGTTCAAACCCTCTATTTTAGCAGCTTTATGACACCAACCAGCAGAGGAAAGGGGATGAGGAATACTGCCTTGTTCCTTCCAGGTGAAGTTAGAAATCCAGGCTCCTCATTTCACCCCATTACCACTGGTGGGGAAGGGAGAATCCTCATTACTACTGGGTGTGTATGGAAGTTCTGGCTCTTCACTAAGCTTTCACTGATATCATCCTGGCTGGGAGGGGGAGGAGTACCTCATTATTGCTCCTTACGTGCCTTCCACTGACATCACAAGGACATCTTAACTGCTTGGTGTGATGGTTGGTGAAAGTCCTGACTCTCCACAAAGTTTTCTTGAAGACTACCCCAGCAGGGATGCAAATGGATGCCTTTTTACTTCTGGGTGATGGAAATGAGACACAATCACCATCCCTGATATCTTCATTGGCAGGAAAGCTCCATCTGCCTACTTGGCCTTCTTTGATACTTCAGCAAAAGTATCTGGGTGCATGACTCTTCCAAGAATGGAAATCTAGGCTTCCCACTTGGCTTCTGCTGACTAGGGTTGGGTCACAGTTTTTTTCTGTGGTATTTAGCTATAGTAGAGGAGTAGGGCATTGTTGTCTGAAAGTGCTCTCTTTCTATGTTGCTCTTTTCCTCATTATTTTTGACTAGAGATAGCAGATTTTCTTGGTGGTTTTGTTTTATTTTTGTCACTACATATTGATATTTTGAGGTTGCCATCTTCTTCAACTTCAAGTCTGAGATATAGGAGAAAAAAGAAAGCCCAAGAGCTCACACTAGGGACCTAGTTATTCTGCCTTCTCATCTCCACAGTTCAGGGTCACTTTATATTTGTTATATGTTATATGTAAAATGTATATATAATACATATATATAATATGTATATATTATATGATATATATATAATGTCTAGAATTTTTATTTGTATTTAGCAGTAGAATCAAGGAGAACTACATATATCTTCACAGAAACAAATGCTTTTTATGTGCATTATTTCCCTTCTGTTAACAGATATTTTCATGCTGGTTATATCAATACAACAATTATATTGCTCTTTATTTCTAATCTAATTAGGGAAACCCTTTGCAGAAGTATATTGATGTCAGTGTTCCCCATACCTAATGCCCAATGATGACTTTACTTCTACTGAAATAAAAGTAAAATGAAAAAAATGGTTAATGGCCAATAAAGAATAAAAAATTTAGAAACAGTTATAGAGAAAGCATAAAAACAGTTAAGCAAAGCAAATTAATAATTATGTTAAAGTTCTTCCTAGATCACCTTATGAATAGGAATATGTGCGAGTGATTGAATCATACTATTAGTTTGAGAATGAAATGGTATTGCACTCCAAAGTCATTCTTCAAAAGGCGGCCAAAGTGATCTTGTCACATACAACGACGTGAAACAATGTCGTTGTCTCTGCTTGCTTCTAAGATAAACTCCTAGCTTTTGCATACGACTTGCCCAGCCTTGATGGTTCTGGCACTCACTCATTTTTCTAGCCCCACACCTTTGCATTCTGGTTAGAAGGAATTATCATTTTTAAAAGCATACCAGGCCTTCTATTGCCTCTAGGCCAATACTTGTTGTTCCCTCTCTCTGGAAGGCCATCTCACTGCTCCTACCCCTCCCCTTACTCCTGTTCATGGTCTGGAAATCACTTTGATTAACAAAACTTGCTTAACCACCCCCTCTGTCTCAAGTCTGGATTCATTCCTTCTTCTGTGCTGTCATAGAATATGGTACTTCCCTTGTTTAATTGTCTGTTTAAGACTACAGCTGTCATAAGGGCATAGATGAAGTTTTGTCTAATTATTTGTTGTCTCTCATTATTCCATTACCTGCTATATCCTTTTTATCCCTGCTGAGGGTCATGGAATTTTAGTTTTACAACTTGACCACTAGTTCTTCAATTGTTTACATAAATTAGAAAGGGTCAGACAGTATCAGAGACAGTCATAATTTGCAGAATTCTCACTTCTGTGCTCAATTCTTTGTACCACACCCTGTTTAAATGGATGAAATGGGAGAAAAGTGGTAACATGGTGCAACTTAATGTGTTGAAAACAATATAATTGCCAAATAAAATGCTTGCAATTTTATTTACACACATATTATTCAGAAGATAATCCAAACATTTTAATATGAGAATATGAGAGGAAAAAATGTTACTGGATGACTTAAGTACTACAAAGTGCAGTAGACTAGACCTCACAGATCATCAGATCAAATACCAGGCAAATCAGATAATTCCAAATCGGGTCTTATGGAAACACAAAAGGAAATCATTTAAATCTGTCCATTGACTCCTTCAACTATTTATCAAATATTTTGGGGTCCTTTGGAAGATGTACTTGCCTTAAAGTGCTTATTATGTGGCTGATCCCAGTGGCTCACACCTGTAATCCCAGCACTTTGAGAGGCTGAGGTGGGAGGATCGCTTGATGCCAGACGTTCGAGACCATTCTAGGCAAAATAGCAAGACTCTGTCTCTACAAAACACACACACACACACACACACACACACACACACACACACACACACACAAAAGCAAAAACAAAAGTAGCTTATTGTGGGATGGAGCTGCAGTTACTATAAACAATTCACAATGTGCATCATGAACTAAGAATTATGATAATCCAGTCCTAACCAGCTGAGATTGAATTGAAATAAAAATATGACATACGTGATATACACATGCTATATGTATTCAAAAATGCTTACCTTTGGTTATGGAGGTGATAAGATTTGAACTGAGTTTGAATGATAAGATTTGGATGGTTAGAAACGGGGGAGACTGTTAAATAGAGTGGAAAATACAGACTTATAATGAGGACTGGCAGTAGTTGGAAAGGATGGGAAGGTAGGCTCAAATCTATGGGCATGGTGGGTTTCAAGGAAGAACAAGCAAGAGTAAGGAGCAGGTCCTAGATTGTACTGGGACTTGAATTCCAGGCTGAAGACATGGCCTTTGGTTAATCAGCACTGTGAGCCTTTGAAAATTTCTGGGCAGAAAGTGGTATGATAAAAGCAGTGTTGTAGGAATATTAATTTGATACCTGTGACCAGAAATCACTGAATGTGAAGCAAAATAGAAAAAGGGATGTATGTGTGGAGTTTAGAGAATCAATCAAGGCATAAAATAAGAAGGGCTTAAATGAGTATAGCCATAATGGAAATGAAAAACAACTGATATAATCCACATTTCCAAACCAACACAGCCCTTAATAGACATATTGAATGTGAGGTAGAGAAGATGAGGAAAGAAAAAGATCAAGGCAACTATGGCCTGTATATAAATTATAACTTACTACTCCTTATGGTACCCAATAGGAAACAAATTTGACAGCAAACACCAGACTTCACTTATTTTTCCATTCAGGCTGCTAATATCAGGTATTAGAGGTCCAACGTATGTCAACTTGCTCCTTCCTTGGGATAGGCTAATATCCAGCAGGTATGTGTCAGTAAAGTTATAAAAGTTGTTAAAATACTGAAATACTTATTTGTGGTGGGTAAATTGCTGCTGCCCGAGTTTCCTTGCATGCCTCTCTACTAATCCCCCTTTGCAGGCTCACCAGTCTATCCCAACATCCAGCACCTACAGAGGCGAGACCTGGCAGACAAGTTGGCATGTAGAATCCTGCTTTGCTGCTACAGCTAATGTCTGTTCTCATTCATCAGCCATCGTGTCATTTTGGATTGTAATCTTTTTAATATTATCTCTGCCATGGATGGTGTTTTCTCCCAGAAGGGTCTCAAGTTTTTCAAACAAATAGACTTTTGCTGGGTCTATACATGTCTGAATCCTAGGAAAGATCCACTCTAGGTTCAAGTTGAAACCCTGTTGCACCAAAATTCACAAGGCTTCACATTTAAATAATGATTAATTGGTAATTTTAAAACCGTTAATATTCAGTGGAAATGAGAATATAATAAGTCATATATTTTCAATCCTGATAATGGGAATCGTTTGACAATAGACTTATGGGTCTAAAAAGTTAACATTCTTTTGTCTAAGATATATATATTTATTTTTTAGTTGGATTTTCACTCCATCGCCCAGACTGGAGTGCAGTGGCATGCTCACAGTCACCCCAGTGTTGACTCACTGGACTCAAGTGATCCTTCAGCCTCAGCCTTCCAAGTAGCTGGAACTATAGGTGCGCATTACCATGCCCAGCTAATTTTTTGATTTATTGTAGAGATGAGGTGTTCCCAAGTTACCCAGGCTGGTCTAGAACACATGGGCTCAGGCAATCCTCTCACCTTGGCCTCCCAAAGTACTGGGATTACAGGCTTGAGCTACCACCCTGGCCAAGATAATCTTTAATGGATAAAAGATTTAAGAGAACAAGATGTTTATTTTTTTTAAAGATGTAAAAATTGTAAAAAACTAGAATGAACCTAAATGTCAAACATTAAAAGAATAGTTAAACCAAACTGGTTTGGTAATTTATAATCTCTTCTTTATGTGATTCTGAGTTATTAGCTATTTTAGAAAGAAAAACAAGTTTTAAATAATTCTAAAAAATCTCCAGGGTGCCTCTTCTAAAAGTGCTTGCCAACAAAATTTTAATTATAAAACTCAGGATGATATCACTTTTCTCAGCCAGATGGCAAACACCTTAAGACAATTAAGAAAATAGTTTTCAACAAAAAGGCCTCACCTAAACATTCTGTACTCAGCCAAGTTGTATTTATGTGTGAATGTAATATACATGTGAGTGTAGTGTGCATATCCTTAATTCTTAACATGTGACAATTACTTTGCTAATGCATTCTCTTTGGTACAGAGTCCTCTGAGGGTTTTACTTTTTGGTTTTTTTGATAGACTTCTCTTGATCCATCACTAATATCCAGGCAAGTCTGAGCAGATGCTTACATTTGCAGCATGGCATCCTGCAGTTAGGGTGCCATTTGCTGCTATGGCACCACACAGGGTACAAACTCATAATCTTGTCCAAATAGTCTGTACTCCAGCCAAATGAGCTAACCAATCACGGGGAGAATGGCAGGGTGTTAATGCATCCCCACAGGTATGAATGTGCAGAATTCAGGGCAGTTGAAAAGCTCCTCATCTAATTCATTGATCAAAATAGAAAGGACCTTGGCTGCCTAATAAAATGAAAGTCCTCGTATACATACATAGGCTCTCGTCTTTACTTGGTGAAAACATTGGTTCAGCATGGAGAAGACTGGTTATCTTCTAGAACAATCGATCCCTGTGCTTCAAATCTTAGCACAACTATTTGTAGGAACAGATTCTTTATTCAGATCAAATCCATAAAGTTGAGAAAAAACATGGAGTCCCAGATACTTGCCCTGCCTGATTCCCTACCTAGATACAGCAGAAACTAAGGTTTTGGAGTTGTATAATTCCAGAGGCTGCTATAATAATCTGCGTGAATGGGCATCCTTGGAGTTATGTAGCATAGCCTGAATGTAGCTCATGTGACTGCCCTAAAACTATGCCCTTTAAAAGCATTCGTTAACCATTATAGATGGATTGTACAAGGAACAAAGACTCTTAATATCTATCAAGGTTCTAAAAAAAAAATCTTAAATGATGTATTAGGAGGAATTCTGTAAAATATATCATGTATAATATATGATTTTTAAAATGTATGATATTAATACCAACTAAAATAGTAGTCTAAGGGTAAAATAGATGAGATATTAGAGACTTGTATGTATTTTACAAATTCCAAACTGGTTGGTGGTTTAATTTACTTCAGTCAAAGAATTACATTGTCAACTGAAGAAGAATCTAATGTTAGCACAACATGATAACTTCAAGAATCACACTTCCAGTAATAGTAGCTGATAACCGCCAAGATAGTTCTGAAAAGAGAAAGTGCTTATTTTAACAACAACAGAAAAAGCAATTAAGAAATAATAGTTGGTACATTTCCAGGAAGGAAACATCTCATACTAAGAAGAAAAAAAAATACCCTAGCCCTTTACCAAGACTTGTGAAAGTTGCTCAAACCACAGATTTAGTTCATCTTTTCAACTTTTGATTGGTTTTGGATGAGGAATTTTCTCCCTTGGGAATAAAGGAAGTTGATTACACCTCTCCCACTAGAATTGTGCAATGCCTTTAAATAGTTCTCCTAAAGTCTGTTTTCCATTATCACTATGAATTTCACAATACATTTCCAAATGTACTTTTGAATATTTTTATCCAAAACACTGTTCATCAGTGTTGTAAACTCTTGATTACAAAAGGTATTGGAGAATAATATTGTAAGATTAGTTCTTTTTCATGTAATATTATTTTTAAAATAATTTGTAATATCTGTGGCCAGAATCTGGCCATTTATATGGAAGGTTTCTTAAAGTTGCTTTTTTGTATTATTCTACTTATAGAATCATTTCATGTTAGCCTTGGAAAGATCATGGACATTAGTTTTAACTTCTGTATATTGTAATAAAAGAAAAGAAAATAAAGGAACTTGACAGTGACCCCATAGCTTGCTTGTGGAAGAGCCAAGATTGTAACTTAGTTGTCTTGACTCCAAGTCTAATATCCTTACATTTCACCATGTTGTTAGTCCCTCCACACCAAACCTACCCTCCACCAGACCTTGCTTTCTCTTGATCTCCTTTATTGAGTGACAGCTGGCTCAGGCAATGGGCTAACTAGTGGTTAGGTCTGATAATTGGAAGACTTCCTGAACTTAAAAGAGCATGCTTCCCACTGAGGAAATGAGACAAATGGTGTTACAAACAGTGTGATATGGGCAAGTGCAGAGGTAAGGGTCGTGTGCTCTGAAGGTCCAGAAGAAAAGGCAACAAAAATCTGTCTGAAGACATTTGAGAAGCTTTGAAGAACCCGTTAGAGTCTTGAAGGATGCTAGAGGTTCACTCAGAGGCAGGAAAGCATACACAAAAGCAGAAGCAAAGTTGAAGACAGAAAGGGGAAAGAAAGGGAGTTACTGTTTACCAAGCGCCAGAGCATCTATCTGGCACAAAAAAACCTATAAAAGAAGTGTAATTATCTCTTTTGTGGTTGAAAAAAATGAAGGGTTGGGGACATTATTCTAACATTTTCTGAATGCCAACTGCATGCCAGGCATTGTTGCTTTACTCACATTATTTCAATTAACCCTAACAAAAATATTCATAAGAGAAGTACTGCTACTATTACACCTTAAGAAACCAAGTCACAGAGAAATTAAGTAAGCTGTTTAGATTACTCAAACTCCCCTAAACTGCAGTGGGGTTAAGGACAGAAATGGTACAAAACTAGGCACTAGTTAATCCTGAGCAGGTCCTAACCAGCATACGACATTCACTGCTTTTTTTTGTAGATTCAGAAGTAGAAAAGTTACAGACAGATCAAAGATTCCTTTATATTCTAGACTAATGAGAGGAGGCCTTATTCTGATGGTACAGTTTTTAGGTAGAAAGTGATGACTGAATTGATATTTTTGAAAAATGTTCAGGCAACAACATCTCAAATGGATTGACAATAGAGGTAAGACTGAGGGACCAGTAAGAAGGACTTTGTAAAAACTCAAGAAGAGAGAGTTGATGAGAGCTCATCTAAGGTAGGAGTGATGTTGATGAAGATGAGGAAGATGAGGAAGAAGATTTCTAGGGAATAAGATCCAAAGAATATGGTTGTTATTTAGATATTGAGGTAATGGAGGAAGAAAGAGCAATCAAAGTGATCTCCAAGGTCGGAGAGATCCAATCACCATGAAATAAAATATATGATTTGAAGCCAGGCATGATGGCGGCACACACTCGTAGTCCCAACTACTCAGGAGCCTGAGGCAGGAGGATCACGAGCTCAAGCTCAGTTTGGGCAATATAGCAAGACTTCAGTTCAAAAAAAAAATTGATTTGAGATAGTATTCTTTTTATGTACAATTTTATTTACTTTTGATTGTTTTGTCCATGTAATACCTATTTGTTGCAATAAAACTAGAAAATGTAAATCAGCAAAAATAAACAAATTTGAAAGCCTGATAATTCTACCATGAATATATACCATGTAAACATAACCTTAAAGGTAATTTCTTTTAAGTCTCATATATGTATCTGTAAGTCAAATAGTATCATATAATAAATATTATTTTTGAAACATGACTTTTTTACACAGCTATATATTTGAATGACTTTTCATGCTAAGATTTTTTTATGGCTAGTATTCCATTGGATGGATGTGTCATAAGAATTTAACAAACCCCCTGTCTCTGAGTGTTTGGTAACCTCCAATACTGCGCAATAATAAATAACACTTATGTACACATTTTCCTTACTTGCTTACTTTTACTTGGGACGAATTTTTGGAAATGAAATGCTATATGAAAAAGAAAGCTCTACGTGAGACTTTAGTGTCTGCTCTCAGGTTGCCCTGTAGAAAACTTCATAAGCCCCTCAGCCAAGGAGAGAATCTATTTGTTCATGCCTATTGGCACAAGGTATTAACAACTTACAAAACGTTACCAAAATAAAAGATAGCCAATATTTGCATTTTTTAAATATGAATGAGGTCAAACATTTCATCCTATAATTATTGGTCCATCTACATTTCTTCTTTGGTAAACTTCTAGTTCTTGTTTTTTGCCAATTGTCCTAATGGAGTATTGATATCCTTCTCATGTATTAGAAAAAGCTCTCTACATATTTTCTGTTTCTCTGTGAGACAGTAATTTGTTTGCTTCAACAAGATAATTTCACTGTGTGTGTGTGTGTGTGTGTATGTGAGTCTTACTTTGTCACCCAGGCTAGAATGCAGTGGCATGCTACTCACAGTCACCGCAGCCTCCACCTGCTGGGTTCAGGCGATCCTTTCACTTCAGCCTTCCAAGTAACTGGAACTACAGCTGTGCTAATTTTTTGGTTTATTGTAGAGACACGACCTCGCCATGTTGTCCAGGTTGGTCTCAAACCTCTGCCTCCCAAAGTGCTGGAATTATAGGTGTGAGCCACTGCGTCCGGCAATTTCAAATACTTAACGTAGCTTTGTATATTCTTTTTTTTTCCGAGGTAGAGTCTAACTCTGTTGCCCAGGCTGGAGTGCAGTGGCACACTCATTGCCACCCCAGAGTCAACCTGCTGGGCTCCAGCTGTATATCCACTTTTTAACCTGTGTGTCTGGTTTATTTAAGTTTCTATCTTATCAACAGGGTTTACTTAATCCTCTAAAATTATTTCTGATAACTGGTATGGTTTGTTTTACTTCTGTCACCGTAGTTTATGCAATTTTATTCTTTATTCTTTCTTGCTGTTTCATTTTCCTATGGTTTTGTGTGTGTGTGTGTGTGTGTGTGTGTGTGTGTGTGTGTGTGTGTGTGTGCAGGGTTTTCTTGTTGCTGTTTTTCTTCTCTACTGATCTGAAGGTCATATATTCTTTTCTCTTTTTATAGTTATGTATATTTTATATACAAATTTGAATCCCGGTTTTTATTTCAGTTTTATCATATTAGTGAAATCCACCTTCTTTCTACCATCTCTGTTTCTCTCATATTTTACACCTTTCTTTATATTATGCAAATATTATTTTCTTCTTTCCATTATACATTTTCTTTATAAGAATAAACTTTGATATTTGTTTTCATTTTACAATTATTTTAGTTAGATATTTAGCAATTTTACTGTATGTTCCACAAGTTTCATTTTGAGCAATTTATTGAACACCATTTTTCCCCATTGTTGAGTTCTTTATTTTGCTTTCTTTCTCAGTCAGTGAAATATCTCTTTATTTTAAAGCCATGCACATCTCGAATGGCTTTCATCTCCTTCCTAGTTTCCTATAGCTTGCCCACATAATAATATATGGATTTATAATTTTTTCACAGAGCTATATATCTTATTCCATTATTTTCCTGACATTTGTTTTTGCACAGGAGAAATAGTTTGATTCTTCTATTTCTAAGTATCTTTATTTTATTTCCTGTAAGCTTACAATATTTTTCTTTTATCCCGGAGTGGCATTTGTTAATTTTGCCTGGAACTTCATGAGTATTTTTGTGCTAAAGCTTATAGTAAGGAATATATTCTTTCATTATTATTACAATTATTACTTCTCCTAGGACTACTCAGTTCTCTTGTTCTGAAAATATGTAGCTTATTTTTCCTACCTCCAATGACAATTGTAATTTTGCAGTTGCAATTTATATTTTGTGTTCTATTTCTGTATTTATCTCAATCATTTTCTCCTATAGCTGCTGACTGCTGTTTAAAGGAGATCATGTTGTCTTGTATCTTCTTGAGAATGTTGATCAAATACTTACTGAAATTTCCATAGAAGAAAATATTCAATAATGCTAATAATTCAGTATCACTAATACAATACTTCCAAGCAATGTTTACTTTCTTTATGCTGAATTATTTTTCATATGTCATTATTACTATCTTGTAAATATTTCTCTCATTCATAGATAATCACAAATCTATCTAGAATTTTTTACTATATATCATTGGAAAATAATATCTTTTGTTTTAAAATAAAATAAAAAATTTTAGAGACATAGTTATTTTTCTAATAATTATACTATGTATCTTATCTCTCAATATGATATTTTTTGTATTTTTAGTATGTGATAGTGGTTTAGCTTTAACTTTAGCAACCAAATGACCTGATTTTTAGACACGGCACATGTGGTGGTAAAGAACATGGCCTCTGGATCCAAACTGTCTGGGTTCAAATCCCAGTTCTGCCACTTATTCATGGTATGACTTTGTCAAGTTATTTAAACCCCTAGTGTTTTAGTTTTGTCATCTATAAAATAAGATTAATAATATTAATTACTTCATAAGATTTTATGATATTACAAAGATAATATTTATAAAATACATAGAGTAGTCCCCAGGACATAGTGAATGCTATGTAAATATTTGCTTTAAAATTATAGCTCTGCCATCCATTGAATAAATTTAGTCAAGTTATCAACTATTTATAAACTTCCGTTTTTATCTTTAAAGTGAATATAATAATGCTTACTAATAAAATTAATGTAACTACGGATAACAATATTAACTTAATACTACTTATTAACACTATGAGGATTAAATAATTTATGTAAAATGTCATTATATAAGTGCACATTACTTGGCTGCAACTGTTTTTTAATAATCAGATGATTCTTGAGACTATATTACATTTGACTGGCTGAACACTGCACGCTCCTTTAGTCCACAATTTCTCTATTTAAGTTTCTTAAATTTAAATTATTTTACAGATGTGTAAGTCCAGAGGAATTAATTTACAAATTCAAAACCACATTGTCAGTGCAGAGGGAGGATTTGAAGCAAGGTCAATTAGATTCTACTTTTAATCTTTTTTTTTTTCCATGAGCCTGGGAAAAGCAGGGTCTTTAATTCTTTTTCTTCAAAGGGCCCATTTCCCATCAGTTGGACTCTTTCCCTCAAGCCTTTCACTTTCTCCTCATCCTTTGTCAAGTGCTTTGAACAGAAACAAGTGGGCTAAGTGCTTCTTACATATCTGCAGTTACTCTTCTCTGCTGGGAGGAAGGCTAGAAACTCAGTAGGAGAGGTGAGATGTACAGGATGGGGGAATGGAGTATGGAGGATACTGTATTTATCAAGATTTTTTTTAATCTATTGAGTGTCATCAATTCCTTCTAGTCCATCAACATTGGTTGCTACTTTGTGTTTTCTCACAAATCAGCCCAGACATAACATGCTGTGTTGTGATCGGAACTAATTGTGGGACATAAAAGTCTCCCTGACAGCCTGAAAATAACAAACTACATCACTCCTTACCACACACACACACAAATGTTGGTCTCTTCTTCATTGAATTATATTATTTCTGTGGAAAGCTACTGTTTGTCTTTCTCTCTCTAATTCCAAACATTTTGTTAATTACCAACTGATATACCACATCCAATGAACTTCTTTGGCTTCTTGTCTGCCCACAGCTTGCCCTTCAGGGACATACAAACCTGAAGGTTCGCCAGGAGGAATCAGCACTTGCATTCCATGTCCTGATGAAAATCACACCTCTCCACCTGGAAGTACATCCCCTGAAGATTGTGTCTGCAGGGAGGGATATCGGGCCTCTGGCCAGACCTGTGAAGGTATATCTCCCACAGTTGACAAATAGGAAATATAAAATCTGATCTCTTTGAGAGAAATAGTGCTGGTGTTTGCATCTAATTTGTTTAGAATAATCTTTAATGCTCTTTTCTCTAATCATAGTTTGGGGGTGGGATGATTTGCCTTTATTACATTCTTACCACTGAACACATCCATATCTTGCTCCAGATCAAGGAGATCTGAGGCCCTAGGAGTAATGTACCTTGGAATCAGAAAGATTTAGTACTTGGAAAAAAGTCTAAAATGAATCAAAAAAGAGAAAAGCTGCAATTTTAACAATAAATTTGAATAGCAATAAACTAATCTTAGTCTTGATGATAGTCAAATTTATTTTTTAAATATATTTTCATAAGTAAAGGGTCTCAATATTGTTCATTTTTTTGGAATATTTAAATAACATATTCCATGTATAAGAATCTGTGGTTCTTGGAGTTTTTAGCAAATATACTTTGCTAGCTTTATTTGTTCTTTATTTTGTGCCACCTTCATTAAGAGGGAAAATAATGAGTTACCAAAATCAAGAACTAGAAAATCTCATCTGTGTAGACATCAAAATAAAATGTTTTTAAGGTTTGAAAAAAATTAATTTGTATTTAATATTTTAATTTGAGGTTAATACCTAATAAAAATCAGATGTAAGGTTTTTCTTTAAAGATGCACTTAAAAATCCAAATGAAATAAATGGGGAATTGAGATGTCTGCATAAAATGTCCCCTTAAACAAGAAAAACAAAAGATGAAAAAAAATTCTCTATGCTTCATAGACAAAGGTTAACTTTGCTTTTTTGATTCTATTTCTATAAATGTTAGTTGTTCACTGCCCTGCCCTGAAGCCTCCTGAAAATGGTTACTTTCTCCAAAACACTTGCAACAACCACTTCAATGCAGCCTGTGGGGTCCGATGTCACCCTGGATTTGACCTCGTGGGAAGCAGCATTCTCTTGTGTCTACCCAATGGTTTGTGGTCCAGTTCAGAGAGCTCCTGCAGAGGTATGCAAACTGTCAATTTACATTGTTTATTGATTGTCTTGCTTGATTTCTTTGATTTAAACTCTGATGGACCAGTCAGACCTTTTGTTTGTTTGTTTTTATTTCTCATACCACAGGCCATAGAAAGGGAAAAATTATAGAAAATTTGAAGTCAGAACTACCGAGTTCAATGGACCACATTATCATAAACTATCCCTTTTGTGTTTCTTTTATGAACAAGCAAAGAAAAGACTTGCCTGGGAAGTAAATGGACAGGTTACCCAAATCTCAAATTTCAAACCACCAAGACAGGGTGCAAAGGATAGTTCTGGAATAATCTGAGTGGAGACTTTGATGCCAACTGTAATTGCTAGACTTAGGGAACCATACTTGGGAAACCTGGGGTAGGAGCAGTTAGCCAACTTGTTTATGTCCAGCCTCCACTTTGGGTAGACAACAATCTATAGAAGTATAGAATGTGCCAAAGTAAGATCTTAGGGAGCTAATTAGGCCATTAGGAAAGGGGGTAGTACCATAGGGAGAACCAGAGGATCCCATATCAGATACAGAGAAGAAGCAAACAAAATAGTATCTCAATTTACCTTCACTTCCCATCTCCAGGACCTCTTTTTTTTTTTTTTTTTTTACAACTATTCCACAGCCAACTTCCTAAGGTATCACAGGTAGGATTGGAAGAGGAAGTTATCTAAGAAAAGGTAAGAGAGGAGCAAGTCAAGCGATTTGAGAACTTCTTCAAAAATCCTAAAGCTTCTCAATACAGTTAGTATTTACTCCCTACCTAGGGTTACTAGACGAAATACGGGATACCTACTTAAATATGAATTTCAGCCAGGGGAGGGAGGGGGCATACCTTATGAATAAGAGTACCTGATCTCAAACCAGATGAAGTGGGGACCAAAGTGAGACCCAAATTCTACCTACATAATAGCCATTTGTATACCTAACGCTGAATTGTATCCCACATCTTTAAAATTTAAAAATGCATTTCAAATAAACAAATAATTTTTTTGTATAAGTAAATCCTGTGCAAATTTTGGGACCTACTTATCCTAAAAAAAATTTGTTGATTTTCTGAAATTTAAATTTAACTGAGTATTCTAATTTGTTTGCATATTTGTTTGTAACTAAATCTAGCAACCTTACCTCCTATCACATCCCCTAGACATTCTTTGGCAAAACCATTTGCTAAGGATTTGACTGCTCCAAGACCCTACAAATTACCTGGATTACTGAATTAGAGTAAGAAGATCTATCTTCTGATCTTATCTTGGTTCCCATATTCCAAGGGAAGTCTACCTACTTATCACTCCGAGATCATTTGTGAAGTCCAGGAGAGACATTCATTGTTGCTATACAGAACCCACTTATAAATATAAATTTGCCTAGATTATGTCGCCAAAGGACAAGGAAATCTCAAAATTATCAGCAGATTAAACAAAGACCTGGAAGAAAATGGGGAAACCTGGAATCATTGAGATTCAAAGGCAATTACAATGTTAAAGTGAGACTAGGATTCCAAGAAATAGGAGAGATCAGAGACCAAAAAGATTTTTTAGAAGAAAAAAAAAAAGTTGCTTACACAATGATTGGATATAGTTGAAAACCAAATTAATAAATTGAAAACTGACTCAAGAAATTTATATGAAAGTAAAGGGAAAAAATTCCAAGGATCAAAACATTTTTTGAAAAAATAAAGTAAAATAAGAATAGTCACAGGATATAGATTCTTCTCACATTAGGAATCCAGAGAGAGAATGGAGTGGAGGACATGCACTAATAGAAGATCAAATAATACCCCAGAGCTGAAAACTTGAAAATATACACAACCCAAATCTTGGCTATTCAGTTTAAAATCACTAGTTAGTGCCAGAAAAAAGTTATTAAAAACAGATTTGTGTCTGGAAATAATCTTCATAAAATTTCTGAATGCCCTGGAAAAGTAGAAAACTGTGTCTCTTTCATAGTTAGAAATAATATTGCCTACAAAGGAAAGATGATCAATCTAGCCTTGGGCTCTTCGTTAGCCGTTCTAAATGTTAGAAAATAAGAGTATGTTTCTAGGATTCTGGGGAAAATGCCTAAACCCTGAATTTCTAGACTCAGACAAGCTACCATTCATGAAGGCAAGAGAAAGACATTTTCAGCCGTGCAGTCTCTGATGGTAAAAAGCCACATACTACCACCGATTTTTTTTTAAATCTCTTAAATATATTTCTGTGAAGTCAACAGTTCTAAGTTCTGTGTAAAACCTCTACCTCTTCTTCCAAATACCTTGCAACAAAGAATGGTAAACACTACCCAGTTGCCTTCCAAAGGGGAATGAGAAAGTCAGGGAAGATTACTCCTTCAGGATCAGGTATGGCTCCTGCCTCTGGAGTCTCCACCATCCATACCCAATCCTTGAATTCAATACTAAGTCATGAGAAATGACCATGCCCTTTCCAGGAGATAGACCTTTGCAAGTTGTTCCCACACTGTCAGATCTCTCGTCTTTGCTCTGGGTCCTCCTCAACTGCCTACTGTTGCTGACTTCGTCGGTCTGAGTGTGGTGACCTCTGCACATGCATCTGTAGACCTGTACGCCATCATAATAGTTCTTAGTCTGTGTGTGTCAGGGTCAGTCAGGGAAGCAGTCACCAAGCATATTATAGGGTGAGGGGTTTAGTTCAGAAAGCAGACCTTACACAATTTTAGAAGAAGCTTGGAAACTGAAGATCCAGGAAAGAATTTGGATGATCAGAGGAGTTCCTGCAACCACACTCACCCAGTCACTGAAATGGAACTGCAAAACAGAAACTCGTCGAAAAGTCCAAGAGAAGCTTCACCTATGTTTGGTCACACCCCTAGTCTCTGCAATCAAGATTCCAGCAATGAACATGGGACCATCATTTGTCAGTGGGATCAGGAGTCAGGACATGAAATGAAGGCAGCAGAGACCAGCTGGAATCCCCCAGGCATCTCTGTATCTGTCCATCACTGACTCTGACTACAATGGCCACTCCTTCACTTCTGCTTTCCAAGATTGAACATGAGTTCCTCTTTTGATCAACTGTAACTTGGAACCACAATAAGGCAATTCTGACAAATTTTGTGCTTCCCAGCTTAACTAACTTGTTATAATACAAACCACCACACTTACTTTTATGGTTAATTAATTTGTCTGTTACCTCTTCTAAACTGTGATTTTATTGTGAGCACAGAATGTATTATTTCTCTTCAATTGTTGATGCTTCAGATGACTGAATGAAAACTTGAATTTAACAAATGCACATGTTGATAAACATATACATTGATGTACACTGATAAATATAGTATATATATTGATGACCTGCTTGTGTCACTTCACATTAAAAAGCATGCATGTCTGAGTGTGGTGGGGCACTCCTGTAGTCCCAGCTACTTGGAAAGCTGAGGCAGAAGGATCCCTTGTACCCAGGAGTTCAAGGCTGCAGGAGCCAGTATTGCACTGCTGCACTATTGTACTCCAGTCTGGAGGGTAGAGAAATTCCTTAACTCTAAACAAGCAAACAAAAAATCCCAAACAACAGCAAAAGTATGTTTGTTATCTTTTTTGTAATTTAAGTCACAATTTCTATATATATAAAATAATCTTAACTGGAGTAGGAGAGATGCTATAAGACCATTGTTCTTCCTAAGATCCTTTCAACTTCACCACCAAAGCTACTACCTAATTTACCAGTATACAAAGTTGTCCTGAATGATGACACTTACCCAGGCCTTTCCCATGCCTCATCATTAAGGATTAATGGTCCCTGGTGTGATCCCGTCCTGTATGGCTGTTCTTTGGAGCAATAGTCGTTTGCCTCCGTCCCCCTTCTCTCCCACCTAAGTGTGCGCCACCACCCCATGGAAGATTCGATGGACATGGACGTGAGCCGCCTGATAGTGCAGAACTAGCTTTTCGGTTGTGAACTAAAGGTCGACAAAGATGATCACTTTAAGGTGGATAATGATGAAAATGAGCACCAGTTATCTTTAAGAATGGTCAGTTTAGGGGCTGGTGCAAAGGATGAATTGCACATTGTTGAAGCAGAGGCAATGAATTATGAAGGCAGCCGAATAAAAAAGTAACACTGACAACTTTGAAAATGTCTGTGCAGCCAACGGTTTCCCTTGGGGGCTTTGAAATAACACCACCCGTGGTCTTACGGTTGAAGTGTGGTTCAGGGCCTGTGCATATTAGTGGACAGCACTTAGTAGCTGTGGAAGAAGATGCAGAGTCAGAAGATGAAGAGGATGAAGATGTAAAACTCTTAAGTATATCTGGAAAGGGATCTGCTCCTGGAGGTGGTAGCAAGGTTCCTCAGAAAAAAGTAAAGCTTGCTGCTGATGAAGATGATGATGATGACGAAGATGATGATGATGATGATTTTGATGATGAGAAAACTGAAGAAAAAGCTCCAGTGAAGAAATCTGTATGAGATACTCCAGCCAAAAATGCACAAAAATCAAACCAGAACGGAAAAGATTCAAAACCATCAACACCAAGATCAAAAGGTCAAGAATCCATCAAAAAACAGGAAAAACTCCTAAAACACCAAGAGAACCTAACTCTGTAGACGACATTAAGGCAAAAATGCAAGCAAGTATAGAAAAAGGTGGTTCTCTTCCCAAGGTGGAAGCCAAGTTCATCAATTATGTGAAGACTTGCTTTCGGATGACTGACCAGGAGTCTATTCAAGATCTCTGGCAGTGGAGGAAATCTCTTTAAGAAAATAGTTTAAACAGTTTGTTAAAAGTTTTCTGTCTTATTTCATTTCTGTAACAGTTAATATCTGGCTGTCCTTTTTATAATGCAGAGTGAGAAACTTTCCCTACCATGTTTGATAAATGTTGTCCAGGTTCCATTGCCAAGAATGTGTTGTCCAAAATGCCTGTTTAGTTTTTAAAGATGGAACTCCACCCTTTGCTTGGTTTTAAGTATGTATGGAATGTTATGATAGGGCATAGTAGTAGTGGTGGTCAGACATAGAAATGGTGGGGAGACAAAAATATACATGTGAAATAAACAGTATTTTAATAAAGTATAAAAAAAGATTAATGGATTTAGTTATGTGGGATATTGTTCTATAAAAAATATGCTATATTTCTCTAAATCTGAAATACATGTTTTTTCACATTCTAACATCTCTAAAATTGGGATGCACCTTAAAATCAGTGGCAGTGACCACTCTCACTGGGATTATTGTTTCTTTATGAGTGGCACATAAAATAATGGTGTGCCTTACAATTGGGGTATCTTGGTTTCAATGAAAAATGGCAGTTGGGTAAGGATTCATTTCTTTTTCAAAATGGGTAGAATGAAGAAAGTAGCATTTGTTTTACAGATCTGATTTAAATTTAACTATAAGAACAGAACATAATTTTAATTGTTACTTTTTTCTTCAAAATCTTTTAAAATTGAAGCAGAAATAAAGAACTGGGTAACAATAAAGCCTTTTACAAATTTTGCTTTACAGTTAATGTTCTGTGATGTTGACTAATCATTGAAAAGCTTGATTCTTATTTCTCCTCAGCATTCTTCATAAAGCATTTATACTCATGTTCAGTTTTATCTGAATGATACATTTCTTTCTATACAAGGAAGAAATCTTTATGGTTTCTCGACATTAACTAGCTCAATCTGAGAAAAGAGCAATTAATGTCAGATTTATTTTATTTTCAGTAACAGTTGCTATCACAACTTGAAGACTGACAGGAAGCCTGTAGCTGTGGAAAATTTTGATTAGACTTTAAACTGGCAACCAGAGTACTTTGTTACATATTGTCTATTACAAAGTACACTGTTCTCTTAAAAGACTAAGCTTTTCTTTTCTAAAAAGACCAATAAATACATATTTAAGAATTGCACTAACATGAATGTAAATCAAGACACATTAATTGCAATATTTTTTAGCTTGTTGAAATGAAAAGAAAGTTTTAGGTTGAAAATTTTTTTAAAAACAAGTGCTTTAATTTTTTTTTTTACTATTTTAAACTGATAATAAATTGTAAATCTTGAATAAGAAAAGTATAAAATATTTAAGGACTAAATAGCAATAATTGCATATGTTTTGTTATCCCTGAGGATCAATGAAAGTTTATTAAAGTCAGTGTTTGAGAAGCAATATAATTTGCATCTGTATGAAGCACCAATGCATCTCCTGAGAGATGTTGCAAATCCATTTTGTTTGGGGTTTGGAAAGCTAGAGTCATTTCAGCAGTTTATTGAAGCCAAGCAGTTGTTTAATATGGTTTTCCAAATTGTATACATCAGAATTTACCTTATTCACCTCTAAATTCCACCTGGCATTTGGCATTGTGCCACATATGATGGACACAGTCAATGAAAATCAAAATGCCAAAGACAAAATATTTCTAAGCACTTCATGGACACAGTAAAGATTCTATTTGCATGATGCACACATGCAATAAAAATTAAAATCTAGAAAGCAAAATACTTGTATTCATTTTTTAATGAACAGTTTACTTCAGTCCAGACCATTCCAGGGATAGAAGAGGCTAGTGCATATGGTTTAACCTCTAATCTAATACTTAAATTTTCTCTAAGGAGTTATCAATCCTAAACTTATATTTAATGCTCTCAATATTTGTGTTCTGCTGACGAATGTAATTTGAGTGGGTTTCTGCAGAATAGATTCTGTCAGTGACTTGCCCCTAGCTTCCTATCCTTTTATTTTAAAGTTGAGTCCTCATCATAAATAAATATATGCATGATATGAAAAATTTCAAGTACAAAATTGTAAAAGAAAGAAAAATATATCTCACCTGGAGTACCAACAAAATTCTTGAGTCCCAAGTATTTTCTTCAAAAATTCTTAGCGATTGCTATGTTGTCTTATGACCATTACTGTTGCGGAAGTGGTATCTGAGAAAACTGGACTCTGTTCTTCTGTAGGGGTTGTCTTGTCTTTTGTACTATGCCTGGTACTTGTAGGATTAAATCTACATGCTATCAGAATGAAGATATATGCCAATTTTTGATGTATTCCACAGGTGTCAACTCTCATTTCCTCTCCATTCTCTGTTCATACTAGAGTACACATGCATTCTGACCAAGAGAGTGCATTTTCAATGGGTCTAGCCAGATTCCTCATCCCTCTTCCTTTCTACTCTTTCTCCTCCCTTTACCTTCCTCCCCTACTCTCTGACTTCTCCTCCTCTCCCTATACTCGTCTTCTTCCTATCTTCCTCTTCTTTCCCCCCTCTTCTGCCTCCGTTTCTCCTCTCTTTCTTTTCCCTTCCCCTTAGTCTACCCTTTTCCTTTCTTCTTTACGCTCCTCCCTCCTTCCCTTGACTGGAAACCCAGATTGAAGAGCGTCTAAGCTAGAACTGGAGAAAAAGAATTGTAGAACAAGATTATAAATATTCTAGTCATGATTTTCTCTAAAGAAAAGAACACAATAGATCAGAGACTTCAGTAGGGTATAGACCTGATGGAGTTGAAGTCACTTAAAGGGGTGATCCGATAAGATAGGAGGTGATTATTAGAGTGGGATACTAGGATTGGCTATGGAAAGGTCTAGAGGATATGGCAATGATGGAGGCTGAGGTAGGGTGAAGGATATAATCATTAGAAAGGAAATCAAGAATATGACTCCAGGATATAAGGAGTCTGTGTGTGTGTGTGTGTGTGTGTGTGTGTGTGTGTGTGTGTGTTTGTGTGTGTGTGTGTGAGAGAGAGAGAGAGAGAGAAAGAGAGAGAGAGAGAGAGAATGAGAGAGAATTGGGAAAAAATAATGTTGATATATAATATGATACTCAAAGGAGCTGAAAGTTTTTAGGAAGGAAAGAAAGAGAATGATCTAGGAAGGCAATAAAGAGCAACAAAAACACCTCCTCATCTCCAGAGCCTGTCTGTAGGAGACAATAAGATTTTGATTAGGATTAAAAAGTGGAGGAAATGTAGTTCAAAAGGGAAGTTTAGAATATGAGAGGGTTTCCTGAAGACTGATCATTATTCCGGGGATGGGGGCAGGTGCAAGGGTCTATGGGGTTAGATTTGGGTCGCAGCTACACAGGGGTAACCCTGGCAGATGAGGGATGACCATGGAGCCTTGGGCTTTCTAAGAGACTGCCAACTACAGGAATATAAGGCAGGATGGAATTAATGGAAATGGGCTCTAAGATACATTGTGGGTTTGGCTGCACTGAGTGATGGGGAAATCTTACCAGGAGAATGCAGAGCAGACATCGTTTGGGAACCTGCATTGGCAGGAACAGTCTGATTGCCCTCCTATGATTTTTTCGATATAGTATTGAGTCCAAAGAGTCAGAGGTGGCAGAACTGGAGAAATACAGGTTTGCCTGGACACCCCATGGTACTTGTACTACTGATGGTGTTGAGACTGGCTGAGACTAGGAGGCATTTTCAGCATCCATGGCTTAGTGAATACTCTTCTGAGTGTTCTCTCAAAGTGGATTCAAAAAGGGTGGAGAAAAGACACCAGGTGTACCTGCTTACTTCTCAGACAGAGGAATGCGACCCCAGGTCACATGCTGTACCCTTGAGCATGGTTAGCGTGAGCACTGTCCCATGAGCTCCGAGAGGGGAAAGATCTTTCTCTAGAAAATTAATAAGGCAAAAGTAAATGGATGCTGGGCAGAGGAAATTAGGAATCGTGTTTAGCTGCTAATACCAAAGACTGAAATAACAATGGCTTAAGTCAATTAAGGGTTTATCTTTCTCTCAACTAAAAGGACAGGAGTAGGCAACCCAGTGTTGGTGTAATAATTTCATTGTTATTGGAGACTCAGGCTTCTTTTTTTTTTTTGCTCTGTCATCTTAGTGCATGTGATTTTTCTATAATATTGTATATTTACAGTGTAGCATTCTGGGCTTCTATCATTCATGTCTGTATTGTGGGTAAAATAAAAAGGACAAGGGGAAGGCAAAACAGTACTCTCTCAATTGAGACAGCCCCCTTTACAAAGCTTTCCCAGAAGTCCCATGCAATGTTTGCTATATCTCATTGGCTCTCATTAATTATGATGGGGGAGTTGAGCATATTGCTATACTGAATAAAACTAAGAAAAATGATCACTGAATGGGCAAGTACCAGCCTCTACCACAAGAGTAAAAACAAAGATTAGCATCATGAAATAGAACTTGTAGGAAGATTTATGGGAAGGAAGGGGTGAAAAAGCTAAAGAACCAGCATTGTGGTAAGGCAGTAGAATACTGAAATTGAGGATTGCAAGAGGTTGGGCAGCTTTGTAGAAGCTGGGACTATTAAAAGGCCAGAAAATGCCATGAGATCTGAGAACCTGAAATGAATCTGAAAACTGTCTTAGAAAATACCCCTTTCTTAACCAACTCATCTTTGACAAAGTCTCCACCATCAACCACTGGGGTGAGGAGAGCCTATTCTGTAAATGGTCCTGGGAAATCTAGCTGGCCATATGCAGAAGAAGACACCTACCTATAACCATACACAAAACTTCAAACTATAAGAACCTTAGAAAACACAGGAGACACCCTTATGGAAATTGGAACTGGCAACCAATTCCTGATCAAAACCCTAAGTGCCCATGCCATAAGAGATAAGATAAGCCGGGCTCGGTGGCTCAGCCTGTAATCCTGCGCCTTTGGGAGGCTGAGGTGAGTGGATTGCCTGAACCCGCGGGTTCGAGACCCGCCTGGGCAGCGAGACCTCATCTCTACAATAAATCAAAAAACCAGCCGGGCGTGGTAGCACATGCCTGTAATTCCAGCTACTTGGAAGGCTGAGGCGGAAGGATCGCCGGAGCCCAGCAGGTCGAGGTTGCGGTGGCCGGAAGCGGCCACTGCACTCCAGTCTGGGCGACAGAGTGAGACTCCAACTCAAAAAAAAAAAAAAAAAAAAAAAAAAAAAAAAAAAAAAAAAAAAAAAAAAAGAGATAAGATAGACAAGTGGGACCTCATCACACTGACAAACTTCTGCAAAGCCAAAGAAAACATTTAGAGAGCAGGGAGACAGTTCACAGACTGGGAAAAATATTTGACGACTGTGTATCTGGCAAAGATCTAACATCTAGGATCTACAAGGAATTCAAATGTGTCAAAAAGAAAAAACAAAACAGCCCCACTGGAAAGTGGGCAAAAGAATCATTAATAAAACAAACAACAACAGATGCAGGCAAGGATGTGGAGAAAAAGGAACGCTTCTATCCTGCTGGTGGGAATGCAAACTAGTGCAACCTCTTTGGAAGACAGTGTGGCAATTTCTGAAAGAACTAGAAATTGACCTTCCATATTATGACCCAGCAATTCCCCTATTCTACAAAAAAGATACCTGCACACATATGTTTGTTGCAGCTCTATTCACAATAGCAAAAACATGGAACCAGTCATGTTGCCCATCGAAGCTGGACTGGATTAAAAAAATATGATACACAATGGAATGTTATGCAGCCATAAAGAAGGATGAACATGGACTTCGCAGCAATTTGGATGAATTTAGATCATGCTCAGTGATCTGTCACAGAAACAAAGAAAAGAGTACCATATGTTTTCACTCATAAGCAGACCTTGAACAATTATTATAATACTGTGGGAGGGGATTGGCAATAGTAGGAAACTGTCAGGGGAAGGAGGGTGGGATCGACAGTTGAGGAAAACTGCTAGGGGAGGGAGGGTCATACCTCATCAACAAGGGTACCTGCATAATCAACGTTTGTATACCTAACCCTGAATTGTACCCCACACCTTTATAATAATAAAAGAACAAAAAAAGAAAGTGGGCAAAAGATATGAATAGATATTTCTCAAAAGAAGGCATATAAGTGGCCAACAGATACATGAACAAATGCTCAGCATCACTAGTCATCAAAGAATTGCAAATTAAAACCACACTGAGATATCACCTAACTCCAGTCAGGATAGCCATCGTCAGTAACTCAAAGCAACAACAGATGCTGAAGAGGATGCAGTGAAAAGGGAACATTTCTACACTGTTGGTGGGAGTGTAAACAACCTCTGTGGAAAACAGTGTGGCGATTCCTAAAAGATCTAAAAATCTACCTTCCATACGACCCAACAACTCCCCTTCTAGGAATATACCCAGAGGAACTCAAATCATTCTACAAACAAGATACCTGCACATGCTTGTTTGTTTAGCATTATTCACAACAGCAAAAACATGGAACCAACTGTGCTGCCCATTGAAAGAGGACTGGATTTTTTAAATGTGGTACATATACATGACAGACTATTACACAGCCATAAAAAGGGACAAAATTATGAGCTTCACAACAATTTGGAGGGACTTAGAGGCTATTATACTGAGAAATTGATCACAGAAAGAACTCAGTCTCACAAGTTCTCATAAGCGGGCGTTGAACAACTATCATAATACTATAAGAAGCTGGGCTCGGTGGCTCAACCTGTAATCCCGCACCTTTGGGAGGCTGAGGTGAGTGGATTGCCTGAGCCCACGGGTTCGAGACCCGCCTGGGCAACTTGGTGAGACCTCATCTCTACAATAAATCAAAAATCAGCTGGGCGTGGTAGCGCGCGTGTAATTCCGGCTACTCGGAAGGCTGAGGCGGAAGGATCGCCGGATCCCAGCAGGTCGAGGCTGCGGTGGCCAGGAGCGGCCACTGCACTCCAGTCTGGGTGACAGAGTGAGACTCCAACTCAAAAAAAAAAGAAAAAAAAAATACTATAAGAAAGGGATTGGCAGTAGTGGGAAACTGCCAGGGGAGGGAGGGACACATCTCATCAACAAGGGTACCTGCATAATGAACTTTTGTATGCCTAACCCTGAATTGTACCCCACATATTTAAAATAAAAATCGTTTAAAAAAAGAAAGTACCCCTTCCTTTTGTAGGAATGTAGCCTATAAAATCACAGCAAAGACGCAGCTGAAAGCTGTAGGTACCTCCCTTTGCCAGCCACCTCCAATCTATAGCCATCATCTCCTGTTTAGGGCTGGAATTCTTAGACAAGTGAAAAGTTTCCCTCTATGGGCAGAGGGTTACACACAGTGATATTGTTTGGGCAATGCATTTGATAAAATATAAGCTTTAGATTGACCTATAAAAACTCAAAAAATTGTGATGTGTTATCTATTTTTTGCCATTTTAAGAAAAGATAATTTTCTTGCTTGTAATGCAGTTACTGCTAAAATGATAATTCTTATTTTTGCCCTTATTTAGTAAAATATGACCTGATTGATTTCATTTTTTATAGTGAGAACATGCCCCCATCTCCGCCAGCCCAAACATGGCCGCATTAGCTGTTCTACAAGGGAAATGTCCTACAAGACAACATGTTTGGTTACCTGTGATGAAGGGTACAGATTAGAAGGAAGTGTTAAACTTACCTGTCAAGGAAACACTCAGTGGGATGGTCCAGAACCCCGGTGTGTGGGTAAGTTACTGAAAAGTGTGATGCCGTGGGTGTTTCATTTCTCCTGCTCTGATTTTTCCAGTATTCTGTGAAAACCTAGAACTAAACACTAGCTCATAATGAATATAAATACCCATCCACATGTACAGATTCAGGGTTATAAATTCAAAGACAAATATATTGTTTTATTCATCTCCACTAGTAAAAGACTTCTACACTGAATTCAGTTTTTCTTTTTTTAAATATTTTAATTTTGTTTTAAAGATGTGGGATATGATTCAGGATTAGGTGTACGAGTGGTCTTTTTTCAATACACTGAAGTTTATTGCTTCAAATGACAGTGCTTTTATTTTTCATTGGGTGGCCCCAATTTGGATGGACTTTTTTTTTAAAGCAAATATTGCATAATTCCTTTGCTTTGTTAAACATGATTTACCTTTACCTTGTTGATAGAAGGACAACATTATGAACCAGTGAATCTTAAAAATATTTTTATTATTAAACAAGAACAAATGAAAATAACTGCATTCAGCTGAAAAGTTAGAAAAAGAACAATTGCAAGGAAAATTGAAAGAAAGTGGTAAAAATAATTGTTTAAGCAAGTAAAATGAAATATAAAGAGGGATGGGATGCAGTAAAATGACTGAGAAGATGATTATTAAGTAAGGTAATAAAATTTTAAACCTAAGTAATGAAAATGCAAAAATAGAATTTTTATAAGAAATTTTCATATCATGGAATTTGGCCCAAATATTAGAAAACTATGCAATTCATATTATCAGACTATTATTTTACTGCCAACCTGACAACTATTATCAAAAAAAAGATTTAAAAAATTATAAACCAATTCTATGTATAACTATAATAGCAAATGTACTCGCAACCCACATTCAAAAGAACGGTCTACCAAACAAAGTTTATCCAAGTTTATGCAAGAAGAGTTTAAAATTTGGTAATCCATCAATATAATACATTCCTTCTTTATAGCAAATAGGAAAAATTGTATGATTGCTTAGTAGAAGAAAAAAACATTATAATTTAAAACACATTTTCAATGAAATTTTCAGAAAATTATATTGATATCACTGACATAATAAAAATATTCATCTTAAATCTACAGTTCTCTATGGAAAAACAATATAGACAGTATTATTAAATCTGGGTGAGGGGAAGCTCAGAATCATCCATGTTGCTTAGCTCTCTAATCTCTAGCTCATAGTAAATCACAAGATTTGAGATTTTAGGATTCAAAATCATCATCATTTGTAGACTCCAAGTCTACCTAAAAGACAGAATGAATCTACTAAAAAAGAGATTTCATTAAAGTAATAAGAATACCAAATAAACAGCTCTTCTATGTACAATGATAAACAAAACATACAGTGAAACATCACATTCAAAAGATCCATAGTAAATATAGAATGTGTCAAAATATATAAAATATATTTTATGTATGTGTGTGTGTGTGTGTGTGTGTACACACACACACACACACACACACATGCATACTGGCATGTTAAGGAGCACATAGGTTGGATTCTGCCATGAATCTGCATGGTAGCCTCAGAAAAGTTCAATTATCTTGTTTGCAAATGGGAATAACAACAGTACATTACAAACATATATTTGTATATAAAACGCAATCTTTATGTAAAATGCAATATATACATTTTACACATATTTTTGTAAAATGTAACCTCATTCAACAACCTAAAAGAGAGTTTCTTTTCTGCCCCACCCACCTTTTTTGTAATTAGGGAGTGATTATAGGGTTTGTCTAGGAGAATATACAATCAAAAATTACTGAAATAGGTTTGAAAGGGAAAAGTGATAAAAATAGTAAAGAGAAAGTGGCTCTACCAGGTTTTAAAATGTATACTAAATTAAAGCTGCAAAAATTAGGAATATTGAAGGATTGCCATACGACTTTTGATGAGGACTGAATAGATTCTGAAACTTACAAGTTGTGTGTATTATTAAGGAAACAGGTCAGTTGAGGAAAAATTATTATTCAACTGATAATATAGGATAATTGGCTAGCTCCTTGAGGAAAAAAACCTACAAAAATTTTATATGTCTTTAATTCATACCACACATTGAAATAAATTCTTCATATAATTTGTAAGGAATAAATTAGAAAATGAAACTACTAAGTTCTAGAAGAAAATGTAGATAATATATGTAAGTGAAAGCTAAGCAATTTTAGAATTTACTAAGCATAAAAGCAATGGAAATACTTTTAAAAGAAAAAAATTAATAAATTAGACTATATAAATATTAAAAACATGTTCATTCAAAGTACCATAAACAAGCAATAAAAAAAGAATAAAATCTTCAACATTTTGAAAGTCAGAGGATAATTTTCTTACTCCTTAAAGGGCCACCCCTAAATAAAGGATATTAAGTCCCATTTAGTCATTATACTTGAGCCACATATTCAGCTTTGATTTTCCTGGTGACCAAAGGAGAATAGGAAGTCTGGGCAGGCATGCAGCTCACACTGTGCAAAAATAAAGAGATGAACCAATGTCTCAGGAAAAAATAACTTTTGCTGACACAGTTTCAAAGAAATCGTGGCAGGGAGGAGGTATGATGCTGAAGTGTTTAGGAGCACATAGGTTGGATTCTGCCATGTACCTGCATGGTAGCCACAGAAAAGTCCAAATCTCTTGTGTTTAAATGGGAATAATAGAAATACTCCTTACTGCCTAGGTTTAAATATGCTAATATATGTAAAGCACTTAAGAGTTTTGCCTGGCACATAGTAGGTACTGAAAAAATGTTAGCTATTCTTTTTTTTCTTTTTCTTTTTCTTTTTAAGTTGGAGTCTCAAGCCGTTGCTGAGACTGGAGATGTTAGCTATTCTTACATGGAAAATACAGACTAAATATGTGCACAATGCTGCCAGAAGAGTCTCAACAACCAAATGTGCATATGGCATATGCATGGGCACACACGCACACTCCCTGCACTGTCTTAACTTTGATTTTCCACTCTATCTGCACTCTGCCTAATTCATTTGAAATTCTTCATCTATGCTGAAGATAATATCACAGTCAGGGCTCTAATTATAACACAGTTATTTTAGGAAAGGTATAAAAACTGTTCTCATTATGTTCTTGCTTCAAGGTAGCACCAAAAAGCTCATAAAATAGAGATTGATTGCTAAATATATCACTTAATCCATTTAAAATGATATCTAATTTACTACTTTATACTTCAAAGGCATAAAATAATATTCTGCAAACCTAATGAAGATGCTACAAGAAAATGATAAAAGTTGCAATCAGCATTTATTAAAATATAAATTACAAGTTTTTCAAGGTTTTGGTACACTGACAAAATAACAAGAGGTAACTGAAGAGGTAGCTTAGCACGATTTATAATACATCATATTTTCAACATAATATGTAGTTATTATTTAGCAATTTATGTCAGCACAATTGTATTTTTCTTGGGTATCAGGGATATCCAAATAGGAAAAGAGGAAATCAAGTTATTCCTTTCTGCAGACGACATGATTCTATACCTCAAAAACCCAAGAGAATCTGTCAAAAACCTCCTTGCACTGGTAAAGGACTTTGGCAAAATCTCAGGGTATAAAATAAATGTGCAAAGACAATCACATTTCTATACACCAATAATAAACAAACAGAAACCAAAATAAAAAGCACAATTCCATTCACAATAGCCGCACAAAAAAATGAAATACCTTGGCATCTTCCTAACCAGAAAGACTTTTACAATGAAAACCACAAAACACTGCTCAGAGAAATCAAAGATGACAGAAACAAGTGGAGAAATATTCCATGCTCATGGATTGGAAGAATCAACATTGTTAAGATGTCCATTCTACCTAAGGCAATCTACAGATTTAACACAATACCCATCAAATTACCAGCAACATTCTTCTCAGACCTGGAAACAATACAAGAATTCATATGGGAACATAAATGACCACAAGTAGCCAAAACAACCCTCAGCAAAAACAAACAAACAAACAAAAAAAACCAGGCAGTATCACACTCCCAGACTTTAAACTTTATTATAGAGCTATAATAATAAAAACAACCTGGTATTGGTACAAGAACAGGCATATAGACCAATGGAATAGAATTGAGATTCCAGAAGCAAAACCTCAATTTCTCAACCAACTCATCTTTGACAAAGCCTCCACCAACAACCACTGGGGAGAGGAGAACGTGTTCAGTAAATGGTGCTGGGAAAACTGGCTGACCACATGCAGAAGACTAAAACAAGACCCCTACCTATCCCCATACACAAAAGTCAACTCTAAATGGATCAGAAACCTAAACGTAAAACCTCAAACTATTAGAAGCTTAGAAAATGCAGGAGACACCCTTATGGAAATTGCAACTGGCAACCCATTCCTGATCAAAACCCCAAGTGCCCATGCCCTAAGACATAAGGTAGAGAAGTGGGACCTCATCAAACTGACAAGCTTCTTTTTTTTAATTTTTTAATTTTAAAATTATGGGATGCAACTCAGGGTTAGGTATACAAATATTCATTGTGCAGATACCCTTGTTGAGATGTGCCCCCTCTTTTGCAAGCAGTTTCCCACTACTGCCAATCTCACCTCTCTGCCCCCCGATGCCCCTGCAGTTTCCCGCTACTGTCATTCCTTCTATTTTGATATTATGATAGTTGTTCAAGATCCACTTATGAATGAGAACATGTGATACTCAGTTCTTTGTTTCTGTGAAAAATCACTCAGTATTATAGACGCTAACTTCATCCAGGTTGCTGCGAAGTTCATGATTTTGTTCTTCTTTATGGCTGTGCAATATTCCATTGTGAATATGTACCACTTTTTTAAATCCAGTCCTCTTTTAATGGGCAGCATGTTTGGTTCCATGTTCTTGCTATTGTGAACAATGCTGTGATAAACATATGTGTGCAGGTATCTTTTTTATAGAGTAATTTGAGTTCTTCCGGGTATATTCCCAGTAGGGGGATTACAGAGTCATACGGTAGGTCAATTTTTACAACTTTTAGGGATCGTCACAGTTTTCCACAGAGGCTGTACTAGTTTACACTCCCACCAACAGTATAGAAGTGTTCCCTTTTCACCACATCCTCTCCAGCATCTGTTATTTTTTGAGTTATTGATGATGGCCATTCTGATTGGAGTTAGGTGGTATCTCAGTGTAGTTTTAGCTTGCATTTCTTTGATGACTAGTAAGGCTGAACATTTTTTCATGTATCTGCTGCCTGTTCATACATCTTCTTTTAAGAACTGTCTATTCATATCTTTTGCCCACTTTGTAATGGAGCTCTTTGATTTTTTTTTTTTTTTTCAGAAATGCTGAAATTTGAGTTCCTTGTAGATTCTAGATGTTAGGCCTTTGTCAGACATAGAGTTGGCAAATATTTTTTCCCAATCTGTGGGCTGTCTCCCTGCTCTCTTGATGGTTTCTTTGACTTTGCAGAAGCTTGTCAGTTTGATAAGGTCTCACTTGTCTATCTTATCTCTTATGGCATGGGCACTTGGAGTTTTGATCAGGAATTGGTTGCCAGTTCCAATTTCCATAATAGTGTCTCCTGCATTTTCTAAGGTTCTTATAGTTTGAGGTTTTATGTTTAGCTCTCTGATCCATTTAGAGTTGATTTTTGTGTATGGGGATAGGTAGGGGTCCTGTTTCAATCTTCTGCATGTGGTCAGCCAGTTTTCCCAGCACCATTTGCTGAATAAGTTCTTCTCTTCCCAGTGGTTGTTGGTGGAGGTTTTGTTGAAGATGAGTTGGCTGAGAAATTGAGGTTTTGCTTCTGGAATCTCAGTTATATTCCATTGGTCTATATGCCCGTTCTTCAAACTGACAAGCTTCTGCAAAGTCAAAGAAACCATCAAGAGAGCAGGGAGACAGCCCACAGACTGGGAAAAAATATTTGCCAACTGTATGTCTAACAAAGGTCTAACATCTAGGATCTATAAGGAACTCAAATGTGCTGAAAAGAAAAAAAAAGAACAGCCCCATTACAAAGTGGATAAAAGATATGAATAAACAGTTCTCAAAGGAAGACGTATGAGTAGCCAACAGATACATGAACAAATGTTCAGCCTCACTAGTCATCAAAGAAATGCAAATTAAAACTACACTGAGATACCACCTAACTCCAATCAGAATGACCATCATCAATAACTCAAAAAATAGCAGATGTTGAAAAGGATGTGACGAAAAGGGAATACTTCTACACTGTGGGAGTGTAATCTAATACAGCCTCTGGAGAAAACTGTATGGCGATTCCTAAAAGTTCTAAAAATCGACCTTCCATATGACCCCTCAGTCCCCCTACTGGGGATATACCCTGAAGAACTCAAATCAGTCTATAAAAAAGATACCTGCACACGTATGTTTATCACAGCATTGTTCACAATAGCAAGAACATGGAACCAACTGTGCTGCCCATCAAAAGAAGACTGGATTTAAAAAAAATGTGGTACATACACAATGGAATATTGTGCAACCATGAAGAAGAACAAAATCATGAACTTCACAGCAACCTGGATGAACTTAAAGTCTATAATACTGAGTGATTTTTCACAGAAACAAAGAACTGAGTATCACATGTTCTCACTCATAAGTGGACCTTGAACAACTATCATAATACTCTAAGAAAAGGATTGACAGTAGCGGGAAACTGTGGGTGGGTGGGCAGGTGGGGAGGTGGGATTGGCAGTAGTGGGAATCTGCCTGGAAAAGAGGAGGCATACCTCATAAACAAGGGTATCCTGAATACTGAATATTTGTATAGCTAACCCTGAATTGTACCCCACAATTTTAAAATTAAAAATTTTAAAGAAAAAAAAAAAGAAACTTGAGTGCTTAGGGAAAAAATGTCACAATCAGCATTGATTAAAATATCAATTACAAGTTTTTAAAGGTTTTGATACACTGGCAAAATAACAAGAGATAACTAAAGAGGTATAGCTTATCATGATTTATAACATATCATACTTTCAACATCATATGTAGTTATCATTTAGTAATTTATATGAAACCTAAGGCAGAATAATTGTATTTTTCTGGGGTAAAGAGAATCCAAGGTATTTTCAATTTGTGGGAATGCAAATAACATTCTCTCATTTTCTACAATAGAGCGCCACTGTTCCACCTTTCAGAAGCCCAAAGGTGTCATCATATCACCCCATAACTGTGGCAAGCAGCCAGCCAAACCTGGAATGATTTGTCAGTTAAGTTGCCGCCAAGGATTCATTTTATCTGGAGTCAGAGAAGTGAGATGTACCACTTCTGGAAAATGGAGTGCCAGAGTTCAGACAGCCGTGTGTAAAGGTAGGTCTCTGCACTGGTCAGGTTAAAAACCAAATTTCTAGACAATGAAATATGGTGTATGACAGCCCCTCTTTGCAACTTTTGCTGCTAACCCATGATAAAATGGTAGGTATTACCAATATGCACCTTGAGGTATGGATTTATGACATCCAACTACAAAATGCCAAGTAATGACAGAAAAAATAGACAAAAGGATATAATATTAAAGCTAAAAATCGGGTAAATTTTTCATTAGGAGATAAAAATCATTGAGGAGTTTCTGGTCCATATAGAGTAGGTAAGACTGAATTGATTTTTTTTCTTTAAAGATATCAGCACCTTGAAACATGCATCCTATTACATTCATAAAAGGACATTGCCATTTTCCCTGCAACAGTAATAGAGTGCTGTGAAAAAAGGAGTTATTGAAAATAAGAAAGAGTTCCTAGAAGTAAAAATGTCATAAATACCTTTAAGAGAAGAAGGGGAGGAAGGAGTCGGTGTTGTGAGGAACAACAATATGAGAAATTTGAAGACCCAAACTGAGAGCTTTCTGAGAATGGAAACTAATAAACAAAGTGCTTGAATATCCCAGGTGATCAAACCCAAAAGATGAAGGTTAAGGGATAACAATACAAATGAAAACTCCCCAATGCCCATTTAATGAGTTCCAAAAGGAGAGAGGAAAAGAGATACAGAAGAATTTTCCTACCAGTAGAAGAAAGTTGCCTTGAGCTACCTAAAAGCTTAAATCTTTAGATCAAAAATAACCCCTGATTATTAAGCTGGCATATTTTCACTGCTCCTAGTGAAATGTTTAAGAAACAGAGTTAATGGGAACATTTTAAATAAGTTTCCAGAGAGAAAGAGAAATTGTACAAAAGACAGTGGAATCATATTCACTTATACTTCCCATTTGTATCTCTAAATGCCACAATGAAATGTAGCAATGTCTATAAGATATAAAGAGAAAAAGAATATGAACTTAAAATTCCAAATCAAGTCAAGCTATTATTTAAGTATGAATAAAAAATCAAATACTTTAAAGTATTTTCTGAGTTGATATGCTACTGTGTATCCCTTTGGGTGAAACTTATCTAAGTATAAACTTCTCTGAGAAAAAGAAAATGTAAAGTAAATACAATGCTAAAGAAACAAGAAGATATGACACACAATAAAATCAGTTTGGATGCAGAAAGGTATTGACAGTAGTGGGAAATTTCCTGGGTGGGCGGGGGGCACGCCTCATCAATAAGGTACCTGATCTCAAACCAGGCAGAGTGGGGCCCAAAGTGAGGTCCAAACTTTACCTGTCCAATAATCACTTGTATTCCTAATCCTGAATTGAACCCCAAATCTTTAAAATAAAATAAAATTTTAAAAAATCAATTTGGATATATTCAATGACAAGTTACAAAAGACCTAATTTAGCCTAACTTAGAGTAAAGGATTTATATCCTATTATATTAGAACATCACTGTTCTTCACCCAGACCGATGTGGAACTGTGTATTATTACCACATCGAATTCAATCTGTACTATAAAGTTTCACACTGTAAAAAACATCATTGGCTTTAATTTATTATTTTGACAGTACTTTTCAGTACTGCTAATTAATTCTCCTTGACATCCTTGTTTTCAAGTATAGTTCCTTCCTACCACAGTCAACGTTCATTTTTATGCCTATATTTCATTTAAAAAGTATCAAGCTTTATTATATCTATTATATTTATATATATTTATTATATGCCTGGTACTTTGTAAGACAAGACAAGATATATCCTGACCTTCAAAGAATTTATAATATAAATTCTGATGGGGGAGAAAATTCAATTTCAAAATGGCATGTTGAGTTTCATGGTTGGAAAGTCCAGTGGATTATGGGAATATGTGGAGAGAGCTTCTTTACCAGACTGGGAGAGTCAGGAAGAGCTTCCTGAGGAGCTTGTTTCTAAGCTTAGAATTAAAGGACAAGTAGTAGTTTTCCAAGTAAAGGGAGGATGAGGGCACTAATTCAGGCAAATAAAAGAGCATGGGCAAAGGCCCAGGATTAAAAATGTTTTTAAAAGACCATGGTTTTTCATAAGCCTGACAGTAATTGAATGTGGAGAGTGAATTCTAGCAAGAGAACTGGAAGAAATGAGGCTAAGACGACAGCAGGTACCAAGTCAGGAGAGGGCCTCGTAAGCTTTGCTGAATAAGTTATCGAAAGGAAGTTGCATATTCCAAGTCAATCAGTAACTGGGTTATAAAAAAAAAGTCACAAAGTAGTAACATAAATATATTTTTTACTTCTTTCTTAAATGACTTAGAATGACATGTCAGTGTATTAATAAATTTGTGAACTTTCTGAGTTAGATGTGGAGGTTCCTCAAATCAACTGTCCCAAGGACATAGAGGCTAAGACTCAGGAACAGCAAGATTCTGCTAATATTTCCTGGCAAGTCCCAATAGCTAAAGACAACTCTGGTGAAAAAGTAAGTTTTGTGCCATTGTTTGCATCATTTTTCAAATGGATTCTAAATATACTGCAAATATGTGTGATGTTGAAGATCTATTAATATGCTAATGATAATACTCTTTATATATATATACTCTACTCATAAATATTAATGCTTTATCAGATAGAAAAGTAATCAATCTTGAGCTTATAATGAGAAATCTCAAACAAAAATCTCAATATTGGAAACTTTTCGTTCTATAGATTTGTTATATTATTGTATCTACTAATTCTACTCTGCTCCTTATCAGGCTCTGAAACTCATTTAAGAAAATATGAGGAATCAATCCTAATTCCTACTTATGAACGTGTCTTTTGAAATATGCACTCAAAATGATTGCATATTGGCCAATCTGAAGGAGATAAAATCAGTATTTCTGTTCAAGGTTTTCTAAGTCCAGCATTATTCAGAGTACTGTGTTTTAATTTCATACGTATAGTAGCTTGAGATAATCATTCATCAGATTCTGGGAAAAGAGTTTATTTAGAAATTTAACTTCCTCTTGAATCTACATTGTTAGTATTCACATACTTGAACACACCCTTAAATAGTATATTGTCTTCACATCTGCATGTAGATATGTATAAGTTGTGTCAGCCAGGATATATTGGAGTGGAGAGTAGGAAGAGGAACACCAAAGCAATAATTATCTGGTAATTGTGCTGAATATACTTATAATCAACTTCTAGAGCTAAGTGTACCATAAATGATGTGGGTGTTGAGCAGTCTCTTATATGTGACATTTCCACTAGGACCTCCTTTTTGCATTCACTCCTTGTGTACCATTCATGCGGCCCAAGTTATATTCATTGACTGACCCCAAATTTCCTAACCCAGTCATTTGCTTTTTGTTACCCTACTCAATTATTTCCATTTCTACAGTACAGTATAGCTACAAGAATATGGAGAACTAGCTATACATTGCATCCAGGAATGTGTAGTCATTTAGGAAAAGCTTTTCACATATGATAGGAGTGAATATAGGAAGGGAGGATGTTCTCAGTAGGCAGTGTATGCTCTGGCTTATAGGGTTCCATGTACTGTACATGATCACAGAAGACCAAACAACTACCTGAGAATCTATGGGACATCTATTCTCTGTCTCACATTCATAAACACAGACATTGTGTGAAAGAAAAGTCCCCCATCCCATTCAAATAGAGCCACATAGAGGAGGCTCCATAGTGAGATGGATGCTATAGGCATAGATCTGCAGATTGTCACCGTACAGACTACATCTGATGACACTGGAGTGGATGAGATTGCTCAAAGTAGATGTACAGGTTAAAGAAAGTAACAGAGATAAATCCTGAGAAAGATCAACATTTAACAGATGAATTAGTGCATAAGAGAAGGAAAAGACTGGAAAATGTTGCCACCATGAAGCTAAGGGAAGAGAATATTTCATGCCAAAGGGGAGACCCTGGCCAAGTATGTCATATACTAGTATAAAACCAAGTTGCATGGGGGCTGACAGATGTACATTAGATTTAGTATCCAGAAACTTCATACTGGCCTTAATGAGTTGTGTTTTAATTGAGTGTGCATGTGGAAAACAGATCATAGTTTGCTAAAGAATGTGAAATTTTCTTCAAGAAGCTAGATTGTAAAGAAGAAAGAGAAAATGATAATTCCTGTAGGGTGATGGATTCAAGAGAGATTTGGGTTGTCTTTTCTAGTATAAAATAAATGTGAACATATTTTGTTTAAGACAGAATAGTTCTAGTAGATAGGATGAAGATGAAAATAGAGGAGAGAGAACTAATGTGAGGTCTTTAAGAAGACTGATGTGATTAGCCAGGTGTGATAGCACACACCTGTAGTTCTGGCTACTTGGAAAGCTGAGGCAGAAGGATCGCTGGAGCCCAGCAAGTCAATACTGGGGTGACCATGAATGTGCTACTGCACTCCAGCCTGGGCTAAAGAGTAAGATTCCACCTCAAAAAATAAAAAATAAAAATAAAAGGAATTAGACTGATGGGAAGGAGTTCAGAGGATAGGAGAAGGATTCAAGTTAGACTTGAGAAGAGCAATGTCTTTCATGTATCATTGTGGGGGAAAAGGAAAGAAGAGTGTTAACATCATTTAGTTCATAAATTAGGTGGGGATAAGAGGTTGAGGGGTGTTTCCATTCAATGGCTTTCTTTTTTTCTAAGATTGAGGGGAATAAACAAAACAAAATGTTCCAGTAGATGGATTGAATGATTAAAACCATTTGTAAGTCAAAAATCACTATAATCACGGAGATTTCTGGGGAAAATGAGAATAGGCATCCATTCTACCAGTCCTCAATCATGACAGAAATTATTATGGGAATGTAAAAATGTGAAGATGTTAAGAATTCACTAAGAACTCAACTGATTCCGTGGAGTAGGAATTGCTAGACTTGACTAAATACTCTTAACTTTAGGTCAAAGAGTGAGAAGACCATGTGGACATTGCACATTGGTATTGTTCCTGGGTAACTGGGCAGAGATCCTAAAGTCATGCATTCATTCTTTCTGGGAGCACTGAGGAAAAATCCATCCTTACCTTTTCCAGCTGCTAGAGGCGGCCACATTCCTTGGGCCACGGCTGCATTTACTCTAACTTCTGCTGTCATCACCACACCCCTTTCATTTTACTCTAACCCTCCTGCTTCCCTCTTTTAAGGATGTTTGTGATTACACTGAGCTCACCTGGATAATTCAAAATAGTATCTCCATTTTAACATTCTTAATTTAGTCATACCTGCTAAGTCCCTTTGGCCATGTAAGCTAGCATTCACAGGTTCCAGGGATTAGGACTTAGACATCTTGGGGCATTATTCAGCTTACCACATAGCAGAAGACCTTAAATGTGCTCAAAAGAATAAAAATAGAAAAGAAAGAGCCAGTTGAGATGGAGAAGTTTAATATACATGAAAAAGAGGTGACAATCCATTGTGTATTGCTCCTGCTCAGAAAGTAATCATACCCAAAGCCTAATTAAATGAATTAAGGGAGAGTTTTGAAGTTTGAGGAGAATGGAGATGTTTTGAAAAAATTCATTCTGACGAGGAAAGAGACCAGACCAGAGAAATTACAGTATAACTATTGGCTAGTGGTGGGGCCCATTTGAGCTTGGTGATCATAAACTTGTAGAGATTTAGCTATACTATTTTGTGAACATCTCCCAAGTGATATGATTTTCTGGTACAGGCATAAAAAACATAGATAGATGGATTTCTCTGTAGTATAGAGTATTTAAAGAAAAAGAAGCAAAGCAGTTTAGACTATTAACAAAAATAGTTTATTGTAATAATAGATCATGAACTCAAAAGCGGGTAAGAAAAGAAAGGAAACAACTCTATGCTGCTGTGAACATCCTCATACTAACTCTTTGTTTTTATCTCTGATTAGACCCCAAGAAAATTCTCAAAATTGGATATTTCTTGGTAGAAAGTAGAATGCTAAATTAGATGTACAATGTGATCAAAATTATAATTGTGTAACTCATTTTGAATGGTCTGAACTAGGAAAGGCACCAATAGAAAATAACTATTTTTCTAGAATCACATGCTTCGGTTGCTCTGGGGTACACCAGTAGTTTCTTTCCATAATTAAAACTCACTCTCGGGAATTAAAAAGAAGAGTCCTGCTACCTAAATAAAAGCTTAAATCCTGTATCCACTTCAAATATTTTTCCTCCAGTAGTTCAGAGCTGTCTTGAATGACTTGGAGAGGGAGAAGAGAGAATACTCTTTTATTCCTTCTGTATCTCCTCCACTTCTGTTTCTGGCTTCTGTAAGGTCAAGGCTGGTGGATACACAGAAAAATGGCAACCCCAAAGATAGTCTCGTCTTAGTCCTTAGAAGCTGTGAATATATTTCCCTACATAGCAAAAGGACTTTGCAGATTCAATTAAACTACGGATTTTGAGATGGGGTAAGACCCATCAGTGTCTCTAACCTGTAGGACTATAAGATAATACATTTGTGTTGTTTTTAAGCTGCAAAATGTGTAGGAATTTGCTATGCCAACAGTAGGAAACTAATTCAGTTGGGAAAGAAGCACTTTTGAGGAACAGTTTAAAAGTATTTCATTTAATTAATGCTGTGTGATCCTCTCTATACTGCTGATGCACCCTGAGACGCAAACATCCAAATATTGGCTCTGTCATCGAGTTCATATATAGATTCTGCAGAAGGCTCCGTAGAAGCATCTTCCTACCCCCATTCAGTTCCCTGACATGGAGACTCTGGCAGTACCTGTTCTGCCTACTCTTTCCCCTGCCCAGCTCCAGGTCCTGTGATACATCCCACATCTCTTAAAATCTCTAGAACATAGTATAGGCAGAACAACTCAAGTACTGTTATCTTCCCCCTTGGCTTACATGTCTTCACCCTGCCAAAGAATGAGAATGCAAGCTAATGCATGGTCAGAATTCTCTCTCCTCCTTCTAGTCTTCCCATAGTACTTGAACAAGCCTCCTGCCTTCAACATTCACTAGGGCGGAGAGAAGCTGTCTACATTCACCTGTCTGTGTTCATGTATGCCCCTAAACTCCAAAGGATGGGTGCCAGTTTTAGCCATCACTCACCATGTTAGGGTGAATCTATGCATTTCTATTGCCCAGCAAGCATCCAGCCTGGGAATAGGATGCTGGTCTCTCCTTTCTGCAAGTATCTCCACCCGCTCCCAATGTCATCCTTACCCCCTCCCAATGTCTTATGAGTGGTTGTTTGAAGCCCAGTCACTTGATTTGAGGCAGTCATCCCCCTTCTTCTCCTCCCAGAGAAGAAGGGAGGGGGAATGTCCCAATACTCCACCCAAGTGAATGCTACTATTTCCACAAAATCTCTTCTAATGTGGGCTGGTCATGAGTGCTAGGGGTACAGGACCATTTCAACCATTTGTATGGAAGCCTCCTACTGGTTTATCTATCTTTAGGGACTCCCTTAAGATATGGGATTACTTAACCTTCATACTCTTCAGCTTTGGTACTTTAGTTGCAATTATATATAGAAGGAATATAAAGTCTTTTAAATAATATGCATAAACCTATAATTACCTAATAATTTGTGTCAAAAATAAGATTATCTATTGAGTCTCATCCAAGTAAGATGAGCAAATTATCTGTTTAACTTTTCAGCCACTTTATGTTTTGCTGATATAAACTGAGATTTTTATCCCAACTTATTATTGATTGATTATAAGGTTTTTTAAATGTGTGTTCCCTTCCAAAAAATCATAACACTTGCTATCTGTTATGCAACCACATTTACCACACTTTTTTGGACCAAATCTGTTTACATAGTTTTGGTGTTTGTTGGCAGTTCCTTCATACCATGATTGTCCTCATTTGAGAGGGATTTATTATGACTCATCTCCTATTTGGCATGTTCAAAATTCTTTCTTTCAAAAAAAATCCTTTCTTTCAGGAAAAAAATATGTATATATATTTTTGTGTGAGCAAAAATATTTTTTCTTTCCAGACTGACATTTAATGACAAAGAGAAGATGATGTGAGCTAATTAATTTCCCCTTTTAGTTAATCTACTATTTTTCTTCTTGAATGCTGTAGAAAATGTTTCACTGTACATGAAATTATCTGAGATTTGTTTAGGAGATGGTTGTTCTTTTTCAGTTTTGCCTGGTACAGTAAGAGTCCTTTTCATCTACAATCACAGATTTCTTCAGCTCAAAGTTTTTCCTATAACCTAGAGTTCTATTTTACACATAAGAAAACTGAGACTCAGAGAGAAGCCATCACATGACCAGGGTCACATGGTGATCATTTATTTTATTCATTCTATTTTATTTTTCAAGAACACTGATTATCCATGAGTTATATGTCTACTTTCTGTCATCCATGTCTATTAAATTTCTGTGATTTGTACTCTAAGTTTTTCCGCTGTGTTTTGAATGTCTTCAAAACTTACTCTTTTCATTCCTGATTTAATTTCCTGAAGTCCCAAGTAACTTTTAAATCACTAAAAAAGCTCCCATCAAATATATTTGGATGCTAATCAAATCACTTCATAAATGGCTTCCTAATCTTGTTTGAAATGTTTTTAAACTACAGTGGGAAAGAAATATATTTGACTACAAAAGTATTTTGAAATTCTTTTTTTAAAAAATTCTAAATTAAAAGACAACTAGAGAAAAATGCTGCAAACTTGCCAAACAAAGCTTAGAATATTTATTATATAGCATGCTAATATAGATTTATTTTATTACATCACAATTTTCAAATGAATAAAGGCAGTAAACATATAATTCAAAAGGATTAAAATATAATATAATGCACACATGACAACTTAATTTTAGCATAAACCATTTAAAAACCGTGAATCCGTGAATTAAAGCAGTTACCTGGTGCCATATTTTTGACTTACCAACAAGCAATGCTATTTAATATAGACCAGGGAACTTTGATATTGACATTATCAAACTTTGGCATTAGGATTGTTACCATGTATTAGAAAGGAAATTTTATATTATCTACTAACAAAATGTTAATGGTTTATGGTTAATAATGCTGTTCATGGAAATCTATTATAATGAAATAATAAATAGGTGAACTAACCCAAACATAGAAAGACAAATATGGCGTGTTCTCACTTATATATGGTAGCTAAAACATGGGTCTCATGAAGATAAAAAGTAGATGGGTGATTACCAAAGCCTGGATAGAGGAGGGGAGCAGGAAGGTGAAAAGAAGTTGATTATTGTTGCAAATATATGGCTTAATAAAGAAAATAAAACCTAGTGTTAGATATTATAGATCAGTAGGGTGACAATAATTTGCATATTGTATATTCCAAAATAGCTACAAGAAAATTCAAATGGTTCAGCATAACGAAAAGACAAATGTTAATGGTGATGGATATCCCAAGTACACTGATTTGATCTTTGCAAATCTTATGGATGAATTAAATTATCCCATGTACCCCCAAACTGTGTACATCTATTGCGCATCAATAAAAAACTAAAAAGAAATTTTAAAAGAAATATTTTTTAAATTATCTGTTCAAAACTATTCATATCAGAGCTGTTTACAGTAGTAAAATTGGGACCAAAGTAATATCCTTCAACAAAATTTTCTTAAAGAAATCATCATTTATTTGTTTTACAGAACATTACAGAAACATTTAAAAGTCATCTTATATTATAAAGACTGTATAATAGTATAAAAATGTTTTGAGGTATTATGTTTAAAAAACATGGAAGAACAGTTTATATGCATGCCAATTCTATCAATTATGTAAACAGAATATCTGGAAAGAAATATACCAGAAGGCTGTACCTAATTGTTTTCTGTTCCTCTGTATGAAACATTATATCATTGTTAACATTACTAATACTATACAAATCAAAAAAAGAATAAATGTACTTTGACATTAACTTTAATTTTCAAAATATTTATCTCCCAAAGGTATCAGTCCAGGTTCATCCAGCTTTTACGCCACCTTACCTTTTCCCAATTGGAGATGTTGCTATCACATACACAGCAATTGACCTATCTGGCAACCAAGCCAGCTGCACTTTCCATGTTAAAGTTATTGGTAAGTCTTCTTCAAATCATTTGGGTATTGTGAAAACAATCTAATACCCCAAAGTCTGTCTTCTCCTTTACCTTCAACAACTATCTTTCCACTGATTCTTCCTACTGACATTGAAACCAGCTCAAGTCACTCCTTTGAAACCTATATATATGTCCATTAACTTTCATTGCATCTCTTGGATTTCTTCCCATGTGAGCCTTTTAGTAAGTTCCCAGTGGTTACCATTTCTTTCTTTTTAACTTCCATTTATTCTAAAATCACTCCAGCCAGGCTCGGTGGTTCAGCCTGTAATCCCACGCTTTGAGAGGCTGAGGTGAGTGGATTGCCTGAGCCCGCGGGTTCGAGACCCACCTGGGCAACTTGGCGAGACCTCATCTCTACAATAAATCAAATATTAGCCGGGCTTGGTAGTGCGCACCTGTAGTTCCAGCTACTTGAAAGGCTGAGGTGGAAGGATCACCAGAGCCCAGCAGGTCAAGGCTGCAGTGGCCAGGAGGGGCCACTGCACTGCAGTCTGGGAGACAGAGTGAGACTCCAACTCAAATAAATAAATAAATAAATAAAATCACTCATCTGTCTTCTGTACCCTTCATTCATTTAAACTTCTTTCATCAAGGTCACCAATGAACTCTGCACGCTTTTCAGTCTGTATTTTACATAATCATTTCTCAAATTTTACATTATTAATGACACCATTCTTATCAAAACTATCTCCTTCCCTTACATCTTTGACACTAGTTTGTTTCGATTTTTCCTTCCTGTCTTTCTTTATCTGTTTCCTAGGCTTCCCTTCCTCAGACAAACTCTCAAATATTGATCATTCCCAGGGTCTCAGTCCTGGCCCTCTTCTTATTCTGTCTCTATAATTTTCCTGGATGAATTTTTTACTTGACAACTCCCATATTTCTACCTTCAATTCAAATCTCTTTTCTGAAATCCAAACTGATAAATAAAACTGCCTGCTGCACTGGTCCATGTGGATGTCCCATGGGCATTTCAAACTCACCAAATCTAATATATTTCTTAGCCTAGAAAAGGACACAAACAATCACTTAGCTATCAAGCAAAAATATGAAAGTCGTCTTTGACTCCTCTCCCTCCATTGCCAATATCCAATAAAGTATCAGGCTTTACTTGTATTGATTTTTTCACCTACCCGTTGCCTATGAAATGTGTTTCAGTCTCTCCATCCTGATAGCCACATCTGTAGTTCACTCTCTCTCTCTTTTTTTTTTTTTGGCCTGGCTAGTCTCAATTAGTGCCCTTCATCAAGACATAATGCATGGAACGGTACAAGACATGGCAATATGTACTGATCAAGAGCATCCAGACTGCTTGGATTCATCTCCAGCTCCCTACTTAAAAGCAACGTGACCAGTTGCCTCTCTGTGCCTGTTTCCTTATCCAAAATAGGATTAGTAAATGTGTGACCTCACAGGGTTATTGTGAGGCTTTTAATTAGTTAAGATATATATAAATCATTTGAACTAGTACTCAATACACGTTAAGCTCTATGTAAAAGCTAGATTATAGCAATATATTGGCATTTTGCTCATTTGTCTCAGATCTATTTTTAGTGTCCTTATTTTAAAATTCAATGCATTAATTTTGTTTTCAGAATTTTGCATAACTTCTTGAATTAATGAGTGTATATCAAATTGGTTCTTTATTCTATAAATTATAGGTTTTGGGAAAAGTAGATAAAAGAGACAAGTGAAAATCAGTCTAATTCATTTCATAGTGCTTAGTTGGTTTTTTTTTTAAATTGTTTTTTCAATGTTGTTTTAAGCATAAGCTTTACCAGTCGCATGAAAAATGTTTTGAATTTTTTAAAATACCGTACTGTGATATTTAACTTGGAAGCATAGTTCAAGAGTTTTCCAAGTGCTAATTTTTAATCATGAAGAGTCAGCATAGTAAAGTGTGACAGCATCTAACTAGGTATTAGCTGAATTACCAAATTATAAAAGAGAAAGGAGAAAAGGTAAGGAAGAGTAAGTAGAAGGAAAGGGAAATGTAGGGGAAAAGTAGGGGGTGAGATGGGGAGGGAGAGAGAGAGACAGAGAGAAAGAGAGAGAGAGAGAAAGAGAAAGACTACTCCAAGGCCTACATTTTTCTTACTTTCTTCAGGGTGGATGTCTTACTGATAAATGAAAGGCAAGCAGGAATGCTTCTTCTTGATAACCCACAGAGTGCTGTCTTGCTTGCTTTGAAGAGGGCTTTCCCTCACCTTTGGAGAAAAATACATCTGCTGGTGCCTCCAATTCTTTTGACAGTAGTTTACTGAGTCTTAAAGTCCTCCTGATTCAACTTTAAAATGTTTGACTAAATCAGATAAACTTAGAAAATCTTGGAATATCCATTTGTTGTTTATTTTGTAAAAAGAGTAACTATATACTGTCAGATGTGTAACTATAAATATGAATCGATTCAGCATTCTCAAAGTACACTGAACTACTTTGAGCGTTTCTTCATTCTTTTCTTTATTCACCAACTTGTTCTGAACACCCGTTTTGGACCAGGTGCTATGCTATCTAGTAAGGACCTAACCGTGAGCAAAAGAGACTGCTCACTGATCTGCAGAGTTTACAGTTAGTAACATAATAAACTGAAGAAATTGTACTAATGAAATGACAAGCATGAGAAAAAGATAAAAATTATGTATTTATTCATAAGACAGCTTAAAATAAAAATCTATATATTCCCACAAGTACAGCTCATTTAATTTCAGAGTGTATATTTTCATAAATCATGGAGAAAAATATTAATACCCTGGTCTTGATGATAAATTGTTACTACAATTTATCAGCTTAATGACCTCAGGCAGGTTTCTTAAGTCTACCTTATCTAATATTCCTTACCTGTAAAATTAGAAAAATAATATTTGTTCTATCTCCTTAAAATGACAAGGCATGTGATAAGAACATTTTGAATATATAATATATATGAGTATTAAAATTAAAATTTTATAACCCTTTTGTTGTCCTTTAATGAATGTATTAAAAACTCCACCACATCCAATTAAGGCTTTGAAACCAGCTCACTCATCCCACCTTAATTCCATTCTACACCTGAATTTCAGTGTTCAGCAACATAGGCTCATAGTACTTTAACTTCTGCTGTGGTTTTCACTCCCTCTCCTTTTTTCCATTTTCAGGTTCACACTCTGTTCTGTGCCTTCATCTAGAATGTATCCATCTTAGAAATCCTGACTTGCTTATTCTGTGGTAGGACTCAGATCTCTGCCCCATGGTTCTTCCATTTAGCCATCTATTAGCGCTGGTGTGATCATTTCATACTGGTGTGACTTCTTCAGCTTATCAGGAATGTTCTCTTCACTTCCAGGAGGATCAGCTCAGCAGCTGTGGGAAGAACCTACAAATTAAATACCTGTCATCTCCAGAATTGTCTTTACACAGCAGTGCTCACAGTGATTTTAGGAACTTGGTATTTCTTCTTCATCAGATAGGGAGCAGTATAGCAAAAAGTAGCTCTTTCTTTTGATGTTGGAATCTGGAATAAGACATTATCAAAGCATTCACAGGGCTAGCCTTGTTTATTAGAAGGTCAAGGTTCTCTGCCAACACACGGTACTTTATCGCTTGCAACCTCCCTCACCATTTTTGAATATCAGTTATGAATTCTTTGTCTGATTTCATGTTCTTTAGATGTAGAACCACCTGTCATAGACTGGTGCAGATCTCCACCTCCAATCCAGGTCTCAGAGAAAGAGCATGCTGCAAGCTGGGATGAGCCTCAGTTCTCAGATAACTCAGGTAAGATGACCAGGATTTTGTTGTCAGCATGGTAACACTGATTTGTATTTTATTTTAAAAAGCATTTTTCAAGCAATCCTATTAAAAAGTGGACAAGAGATATGAATAGACACTTCTCAAAGAAGACACATGAGCAGCCAACAGATACATGAAAAAATGCTCAGCCTCACTAATCATAAAAGAAATGCAGATTACTACACTGAGATACCACTCAATTCCAGTCAGGATGACAATCATCAATAACAAAAAAGCAACAGATGCTGGAGAAGATGCGGGGGAAAGGGAACACTTCTATGCTGTTGATGGGAGTGTAAACTAGTACAACCCCTGTAGAAAACAATTTGGCGATTCCTAAAAGATCTAAGAATTGACCTCCCATATGACCCAGCAATTCCCCTTCTTGGAATATACCTGGAGGAACTCAAATCATTCTACAAAAAAGATACCTGTGCACGCATGTTTACTGCAGCACTATTCACAATAGCAAAAACATGGATCCAACCATGCTGCCCTTTGAAAGTAGACTGGATAAAAAATGTGGTACATATACACAATGGAATATTATGCAGCCATGAAGAAGGACTAAATTATGAACTTTCACAGCAACTTGGATGGATTTAGAGTCTGTAATTCTCAGTAATCTATCACAGAAACAAAGAACTGAGTACCACATGTTCTCACTCATAAACGAACCCTGAACACTGTCATAATGCTATAAGGAAGGGATTGGCAGTAGTGGGAAACTTCCAGAGGAGGGAGCAGGGAGGCATACTTCATCAATAAGGGTATCTGATCTCAAACCAGGTGACATGGGAACCAAAGTGAGGCCCAAACTTTACCTGTACAATAACCATTTGTATACCTAAACCTGAATTGTACCCCACATCTTTAAAATAAAAATTAAAAAAGAAGAAAAAAGCATTTTAAGGAGAAAAGAGAAAAAACAAGTAACAATGGTCCAGGCAGAATGAATAATCATTTTAAGTTAGTATGTTTTAATGCTAGGATAATAATTTAACATTATTAATTTTATCTACCCATGGATTTTTCCCTTCAGTATTCAATGAGCATTTATTCTGTTCTAGTACCTAAAGATGTTCTAATGAATTTCTTGAGTCTCCAAGCTTATGTTGTCCTAGAGGCATAAACTATGCATTCTGTTAACATCTCTAGTACTGGTCTGTATATTCATATTCAGTTCTTAAACACTTATCAAATAAATTATAAAAGGTCATTAGAAAGTGCAATAAAACTGAGCAAATCAAACTGAAGTATACTTTAAAGTTTCCATTAAAACCCAGAAAACGACATAAAAATTAAATAGACTTCTTAAACTCCCAATGTTCCAATAGGCTGACCTATTGAAAGAAAATCATTTGTTTAGCAAGAATGCCTTCATTTAATGGAGTTTTTGAGTCTAATATTTCTTTTTTTAACTTTTAATTTTTTTATTTTTAAATTGTGGGGTACAATTCAGGGTTAGGTATACAAATATTCATTGTGCAGTTTCCCTTGTTGATGAGGTGTGCCCCCCTTCCCCAGAGTCTAATATTTCTATATTGTAGTATAAATATTAGATCTTTATTTTTCTACTAGTGAGAAAATCAACCTAAAGAGAATGTCCAGCTGATTTGCATAAATGGAAAATGAAACTTCAAATCAAATAAGAGACTAATAAAGTGACTACAGACCAATAACCCCCAAATTTTCCCTTTCTTATTTTTTTAGGTGCTGCATTGGTCATCACCAGAAGTCATACACAAGGGGACCTCTTCCCTCACGGGGAAACTATAGTACGGTATACAGCTACTGACCCCTCAGGCAATAATAGGACATGTGACATCCACATTGTCATAAAAGGTATATTCTTTATAATCCCCAAAACATCTAGTTGGCAATTGATATGTGTGATTACTATAGTATTCTATTTTGTGAAAGAAAGTAGGCTATGAGCATGAAATTTCTAAAATCAGAACCCTGACAGACATTATTTAAGTTTCTAATTGTTGTTGTTTGACCCCATGATAGATAAAAATATTAGGGGAGTCTGTAATTGACATTTTATTAACGTTTTCTCTAAGGTAACAATGTATTGTATTGTTCTCATCCTATTTTGAATGCTGAAGGAGACAGATTCTGAAAATGTATTTGCTACATGTTATCCAGTTTTCATATATATTAAGAGATGCCCCCAAATAACCCCAAATTATAAATACTTTTTGCTTTTTATAAACTACTTACAACCTCTAATTGCACATAGGTATAGCCTTTCAACATATTCCCATCTAGGAACCCAAAAGCAGATGTTGTCACTCTCCCACACTAAGAACATATGGTGAAAGTTTTTCTAGAAACAGTGGTAGACAGGAGTTCTTTTCAAAATTCAGCTTAAACTCCTATAATTTAATTTATATTTCTCATACTCCTGTACATGAATAATACAATTTTTTAAGCACAGGTTCTCCCTGTGAAGTTCCATTCACACCTATAAATGGGGACTTTATATGTACTCAAGACAGTACTGGAGTTAACTGCACATTAAGTTGCTTGGAGGGCTATGATTTCACAGAAGGGTCGACCGAGAAGTATTATTGTGCTTATGAAGATGGTATCTGGAAACCACCATATTCCACTGAGTGGCCAGACTGTGCCAGTAAGTTTTAATTTTATTCTGGATCCCTTTAATGTATATGAATGTGTGTGTGTGTGTGTGTGTGTGTGTGTGTGTGTGTGTGTGTGTGTGTGTACATTTCTCGGTGTTAATGAGGAAAACTGCCTTACAATAGGAATTAGTGGAAAATGGTGCCATGGATTTGAAATGTTTCTAAATAAAAGAATTACTCTTCCCTGGATTTAAAACTTTAGCCACCAGAACCTTATTGACTGTATTGCTGTAGGACGTGATTCAGTTTTAGACAGAACGATCTTGATCCAGATATTTACCAGAAATATCTGGAGACTTGTCTGCATGTACTTCTTGACCTGTAAACATGAATTTACAGTCTCCTAGTCTGCAGAAAACTTTATATTTAAAATAAGATCTGATATATGTGGTGGAGTAAAATATATCAGTCACATTCTCTCTAGTTTTGATATAAATTTTAAGCTATTCTATAATCTTAAATATATGTGGCTATGAAAATAACTCCACATCTTTATATAGTGTAAATAAATATTCTCTGGAGTGAAACTTTGATTCAGTACCCTAGATGGACTTTAAATGACAGTATCTTGGGGAAAAAAAGTAAAGCCCACCTACTTGAGCTGTTTTGTGTTTTGGGGATTTTTTGTGTTTTTGTTTGTTTGTTTGCTTGCTTGCTTGCTTGTTTCCAAATTAGAGAAGTAAATAGGAGCAATGTCATGCATCTGTCTCACATATTTAATCAGTAGGATACTATTAGGAGGCATTGTCCCTGAGTACTTTGGAACCCCTTGCTAAATCCAATCATGCAAGCTTCTGATGCAAGGAGAAATTTTCCTCTGTGAAATTATACTTTCAAAAAATATAATTTCACATAAGTAATATTTAGAGATGTGTCAGTTTGTTTGTTAAAAATATAACATAAATATCATGATGTGCATTTATAAAAATATATATATATAACTTTGAACCAGCCAGTATTTTGCAAAAAATTCAAGACATATGATGAAAATAACTTTATATCTCTTATATCCACTTTTTATATGATTGGAAGGTAACTAATAATATACCAAAAGCAAACTCATCACCAGATAACTGCATACTGAGCTGTTTGGCACATGGGATATTATAATCAACTGATACCTAGAAACTTTCCTTAACTGTCCTCTCTGGTTTTTATAACAATCCCACAGACAGTGTTAGAATAAAAATATTACATTTCAATTATTCCATAGAAAGTTGACTTTTTGTTTAAAGACACTAACCAATTGAAGCTGTTTTGTCTCGCATTTTCCAGTACAACGTTTTGCAAACCATGGTTTCAAGTCCTTTGAGATGTTGTACAAAGCAACTCGTTGTGATGACACAGAGTTGTTGAAGAAGTTTTCTGAAGCCTTTGAGACTACCCTGGGAAAAATGGTATGTCAGTAGTATTCCTCTGTCAGTTTTTAAAGGATGCTGTTAGGTTTTCATAGCCTTTTTGGAATTTCTCATTCTGTCTATTTCCCTCTTCTTTGTAATCCAGACTTAGACCTAATATTTATCATTATTCATAGGTTTTGAACTTCTAGAATGAACTGTAAGTAGATCTGCATTAAAGGTTTTTATATTTTTTTAAAACTTCCTTAGCAAGTCAGAGAGAATACCTACCTTATTATTTAAAGTTTTACAAAAGTGCCAAACATAGACAGTATTTCTTTTATGATAAAGAGATAAATGTTCATTTAAAGGATTTTCTTTTTCATGTGTTTTTGTTTAGAAAGGATTCTTTTAGCAAGTATGAGAAAGCAGAGCAATGTATGTAATGGTATCAAACATCCTGAAGACAAAGCGCATGCTATATGCATATTTGTTGTGCCTAATGGAGTGACTAGCACTTTATTTATTCATTTGCTAACATTTTGTTGGGATACTTGCTATGTGCCGAGCATTTTTATAAATACACTAAGCATATCAGCTGACATCCACTCAATAAACACTTGTTTTAAAAAATTTTATTTAGCTGGGCTCAGTGGCTCAGCCTGTAATCCCGCGCCTTTGGGAGGCTGAGGTGAGTGGATTGCCTGAGCCCGCGGGTTCGAGACCCACCTGGGCAGGCGAGACCTCATCTCTACAATAAATCAAAAAATCAGCCGGGTGTGGTAGTGCACGCCTGTAATTCCGGCTACTTGGAAGGCTGAGGCGGAAGGATCGCCGGAGCCCAGCAGGTCGAGGCTGCGGTGGCCAGGAGCGGACACTGCACTCCAGTGTGGGTGACAGAGTGAGACTCCGACTCAAAAAAAAAAAAAAATTTATTTAAATCTATTTAATAAAACCAAATTCCAAAAGGAGAAAATATGTTGTCATTATTGCTTGCAAACCAGGAAAATATTACACTCATTAAGTCACTGTTACTATAGATCTGTACTTAAAAGTCAATAATACACTCATATTCATTATATCCCATCCCAGATCGGTGAAGTATTCCTTAAATATCAGATAGAATGCACATTGAAAATTGTGTGAAAGTGACTTTTGTGTGTGTGTTAGACTCAGTGTCTATCACAAGCTAAACTGTAACAGGTTAAAGGTAGTATAATGAATCAGAATGTGCTATTGTGTTTAGTCATTCATTTAATAAATATTTAGTACGTCCTATCTTAAACACTAGGAATTTGGTTATGAGTCAAATAGTCAAAACTCCATGTGCTCATAGAATTTGCATCCTAATGAACAAACAATAAACAAATTGCAAGGAAAATATGTAGCATGCCAGATGGCATAATGCCATGGAATAAAGTAAAACAAAATATTGGAAAGCCTTGCTAATAAGGGTCCTGTATGAGAAGAGATCTGAACGGGGGAGGCAGTGAGCCAAGATATGAAGGAATGAGGCGGTGAGACATATCTAGTCAAAGAGTATTCCTGGCAGAGAGGACAGCAGGTGTAAAGGCCCTGAGGCAAGAGTGTGTTTGAGAGTTTGAACCACAGTAACGATGTCAGAGTGACAAGAATAAAGAGGGTGACAGAATGAGTGAAGGTCAAAGGGCTCACATGAAGTAGAAGAAGTGGGAGTCAGAAGAGAAAGCAGACTGAAGAGAGCTTTAAGTTCTTCTCTCTTGTCTTCTAGCCTTACTTTGTCACTCACTCCCAGTCATGGCCTCAGACCTCGAAAGTTGAAAGTTACCGTAAAATTACTTGAAAAGTTACTGTAAAGACTTTGTCTTCTACTCTAAGTGACATAGAAAGTCATTTGAGAGAACCAATTACTGATGACCTTGGGCTATAGAAGAAGCAGAGGGCAGGAGAGAGAGTAAGAAGACCTCATAGGAAACTAAAGCAAAAGATGATGGGTAGCATAGGTGGTGAAAAGTGAATGGATTTTGGATATATTCTAAAAGTAGACTCAGCAGGACTTGCCGGTACATTGGATGTAGATTGTGACAGAAATAAAAGAGTCAAGGAGGCAGACACACAAGAGCACACATGGTAGTGTAAGTGTATGGAAGAAGGATCTTTCCTGACTTATTTATTCAGTGTAAAAAGATGATCAGTTGAGAGTAAATATGGGAAGGAGTGACTGGAGGTCTGAGGAGAAGATGGGGTAAACTAATTTTCTAGGAGAACAGGAAAGAATATTCTAAAGAAATACAGTAGGATTAGCAGTCATCAAGGTTGCATTTTCTCTCAAACCATCACTGACCATGTGGGTACAGGTGTTGAAAAGCATAATGATTAATTTAACCAAGTTTAAGAGTTTTCCAGGCAAACAGGTTGAGGAGGAGCATGGGGTGATAGACCATGGAATCTAAGAAGGATGGATAAGGAAGCCAAGACATGAGGGGATGAGGGAGTGGCAGTAGGATCAATGGATCATGCATTCCAATGAAGTCCAAGAATTGTAGGATTCCCGAGAAGAAGAAAATGTGCATTGCTAGTAATGAAAAAGTCTGAGGCCATGACTGCAGGACTGAGTGACAAAATAAGGCTAGAGAGAAGAGGAAGAGAAAAAGGAACTGAGAATCCAAGGAGACAGAAGCACCAAGAATTATAATAGGGATAGTCACCAAATGTTATTGGAATGAGGGAGAGACTCAGCGGGAAAATGCTTCAAGTGACTGCCACAAGGAGGGACAATGAGAGGTAGAGTTAATGGCATAAACTTCAGAACCGTGAGACTTTCAGGATGTGTGAAGTCATGTGATCTGAAAATAGTGATGAAGAGTGTGGAAGGCCTTTCTCCACCCTCAAGCCTACATAGAATTCCTGGATTCTGAAAGTTCTAATATTTCTAAAATATTTTCTGGAAAATATTTCTTGAAAGTATTCCAGAAAGATGGAGAGGTTTTAGAGCAAAAGTGAAATGAACATAGAGGAGATAGAAAATAATAGGTTTGTTGATTACTGACTCAGCTTCAGAGGGCATAGAGGAAGATTTGGGAGACTGGGAGAGAAGTGGGAAATGGGGCAGAGAAAAGGATCCAAAGAACCATATGAGATACGGGCTTAGAGATAAGAGACATCCCAGGGGTCCTGGGCTTCTGGGTGAGTGACAAAAATAGAGATAAAGGCATGAAACTAATCCTGGTGGTTAACAAACTGTTAGAAACTGTCGGGGAGAAAGGAGAGGAGTACCAGGGACCTTTAGAGGAATGTGCAGAGCTCTGGGGCCCTCCCTTCCCACCTGCGGATGGAGTCATAAAGACCAGGGGAGAAAAGGGCTTATACAAAGCACACAGAGGTGTGGTTTTCATTTTATCCTCTTCACTTTTTATTTGCAGGTCCCATCGTTTTGTAATGATGCTGATGATATTGACTGCAGACTGGAGGACCTGACCAAAAAATATTGCCTAGAATATAATTATGACTATGAAAATGGCTTTGCAATCGGTAATTAAATTATATAGCATCAGTACTTTGTAAAACTAATCTGCCTGATAAGAAAATAATTCTAGAAAATTGAGGCCAACTAGAAACATTTTTACTAATTTATTCATCAATTATTTTAGGATGACCATGTAAATGGATAATGTACTTAATGATCATTATGGATATATTAAATTTTATACCAAAATATTTTAAATTGCCAGAATTCTTCAGGATGACAAAGACTAAGAAAACTAAGTTATATTATGATGGTAAAACTCAAATATTGTCTTGCTATCTAGGAAGAGAATAGTAAGTTCTAGTAAATAGACATGATATCTTAGAAGAGAATTGTGAGATACCAACAGCAATTTTTGTATGGCATTCAACTTAAATTACAATTAATCCATTAACATAAAATAGTTACATATGTAAAAATACTCAGATGCTTCACCTAAACTATGTTGAGACTCAATTTATTCAAGTTCTTGTATATCTTTAAGTGAAATTTTGATGTTTTCTCTATGTAGACTCTCAACATTTTTCATTAAGATTGTTCCTCAGCATGGTATGTGATTCTTTTTTTTTTTGCTTGTATGTCTGGCAACTTAACTTACCACCTTAATATTTCAGGAGATTTCAATTGCATTTCTTGGGTCTTGGCAAAATTATTATCCTTACCAGTGATTATACCTCTTATTTTTATTTCATTCTTATAAAACTATCCAGAATTTCTAAAGCAATGTTTTAAAAAATAGTGATAACAAAATAGTTTAGTGATAAACACATGGACTCTACAACTGACTACCTAAATCAATATCCTGACTTTACCACCTATTATCTGTGTGGTCTTGGGCAAGCTGTCACATCACTCTGTGCCTCAGTTTCCACACCTGTAAAATGGGTATATATGGCCTTCATATGGCCATTTTAAGCATTAAATGAACAAGTAGAGTTCTAGAGAAGTTATCTGTGATAGTATTAACTTACATTACAAAAGACATACTTATTTTTGACACCAATCATATTGGTAATATTTTTGGTGATTTAGCATTAAGAATAATGTTGACTATTGTTTTAGAGTTTTTAAATTTTTTAAATATAATTTGTGAATGTATGTTTATTATAAAAATTTTCAAATGCTTAAAAACAAAAAATGAAATCAAGAAAATCCATAACTCCAGAAATAAGCCTATTAATACATGCTTATATTTGTAACTACATATGTATATAAAGCTAATATATATTTATGTATATATGCTATATATATACACTATACTATTCTATTATATATATACTATATTACATGCTATTATATATACATAGCTGTCTATATATTTAATTATAGATGTATGTGCATGCTCATGGTACTTTGTAAACACAAATTCTTAATTAACATTGTATTGAGGATATTTGTATCCATTAAATATTATGCTTCAATACAATTTTAATGGCCGCATACTATTCCATCAATTAATTTACCATAATTTATGTAAATAATTTCCTATTGGTAAACTTCAGACTGTTTTTAGTTTACTATTATTATTATTATTATTATTTTGAGTTGGAGTCTCACTCTGTCGCCCAGACTGGAGTGCAGTGGCCGCTTGCGGCCACCGCAACCTCGACCTGCTGTGCTGCGGCGATCCTTCCGCCTCAGCCTTCCGAGTAGCTGGAACTACAGGCGCGCACTACCACGCCCAGCTAATTTTTTGATTAATTGTAGAGATGAGGTCTCGCTGCCCAGGCGGGTCTCGAACCCGCAGGCTCAGGCAATCCACTCACCTAAGCCTCCCAAAGGCGCAGGATTACAGGCTGAGCCACCGGACCCAGCTAGTTTTTAATTATTATGTGCAACTCTTCAGTGAACCTTTTGGAAATTAAGGTTTTAGATAGGAAAATATAAGATAGTGTTGTCAGTAGTACGTCTAGAATAACCAAGTCTCTTCTGCTAAACTTGTTCTAGGTTTACCCTCCTAGATTGTTGGGGTAGGTTGCAAGGGCACAAGGACACACATAGAGTGAGTCAGTTGCCATCATAAGGTTTTGAGATAGGTGATATTTGTCATCTAATAAGGATCCAAATGGCAGTTTTCCAGATTAAGGCATGGGCAGGTGCCATGTATGATCCTGTGATTCTAAGAGACAAGCAGTTCTCCTCAATTGTCTTCTAGAAGAGAGTCACAAGATCGGTGTAACATTTACAACAATGCCATGGCAAGTGATAATGTGTGAAAAACAAAGGGCCAATAAATATATCAAAATCAGTTTGATCTCATAATAATCATGTAATTCAAATTGCAACTAAAGTGAGATGCAATTTTGACCTGTCAGTTTAGAATTCTTTAGTGTTAAGAATCATAACACACAAAGTTGGGGAAAAAATCATATTCTTATGTTGAATGTGGAGGAGAAACTAGAAGGCACCTGGCAATATGTACCTAACAAGTTAAAAATGCTCAGGTGCTCAGACCCAGAAATTCCATTTCTAAGAATATTTCTCAAGATAAAAATCATGCTAGTGTACAAAGATGTACCACGGTTTATCAATTCTGAGGTGTACGTTTTTCTTTTTGACCTGATATTGGAACGTGTCTTCTCATTGATGATATATTTGATGGAATACTGCATATAGAAGAATATTCTAAACATTTGAAATAACCTAAACGTCTGAAAACTGTTTGCAGTGTGCCACACAAGAGAATATTATACAACCACTTGACATAGAAACAATATGCTGTTGAGAAAATTTGAAAAAGATTACCAAGTAATATATGAGGAAGAACCCCAAAAATTGAATTTATTTATTTTTAAAATATGTATTCTTACATGCTTAAACTTCAGTTACCTTCAAAGTACTCTCCATTTGACACAGTACACCTGTCAAGATGCTTTATCCACTACTCAGTTTTTGAACTCATCAATTTCAATGCCTTTTAGTGTTTCTGCCGTTTTCTGTTTCACCTCTTCCACATCAACAGAACGTTTCCTTTGAGGACATTTTTCATCCTGGGAACAACCCCCCAAAAAAGCTGTTAGGGGCAAGATCGGGTGAATAGGGAGAGTGAGGTTTGGGAAGGTTGTGCTACAAGGGGCCTACCCTAGTAAAGGAAATAGAAATTGATTCGAATTCTGCACCCATTCTTTATCTCTAAAGCTAAGATGTTTTTTTTTTTTTTTTTTTGAGTTGGAGTCTCACTCTGTCACCCAGACTGGAGTGCAATGGCCGCTCCCGGTCACCGCAGCCTCGACCTGCTGGGCTCCGGCGATCCTTCTACCTCAGCCTTCCGAGTAGCCGGAATTACAGGCATGCGCTACCACGCCCGGCTGATTTTTTGATTTATTGTAGAGATGAGGTCTCGCTGCCCAGGCGGGTCTCGAACCCGCGGGCTCAGGCAATCCACTCACCTCAGCCTCCCAAAGGCGCGGGATTACAGGCTGAGCCACCAAGCCCAGCTAGATGATTAATTATTAACTCAAAGATAGAATGGCATAAATGCCTAGATAGCTACATAGAGACTTTTATTTCTTCTTTTAGCATAATTCATTGGTAATCTAAAAATTACAATATGAGATTGTAGACCAATCCCTGTATGCAGTACATTATGGGCAACTGAGGAAATGGTCAAATACAACTTGAGGGTGGTTTAACATTAGAACCTAAATGCTTATGGAAATGCATCTGCACAATCATTTGTTTCTTTGTTCCAACTCTCCAGGACCAGGTGGTTGGGGTGCAGCTAACAGGCTGGATTACTCTTATGATGACTTCTTGGATGCTGTGCAAGAGACACCCAGGAGCATTGGGAGAGCAAGATCTTCACGAATTAAAAGAAATGCCCCATTATCTGACCACAAAATTAAGTTAATTTTTAACATTACAGGTAAGGATAAACTGTCGATTTGAAAAAGTAACATTATGGGAAGTTCTTTGTTGAGACCCATTTCTCAAATCTCCCATGTGTTATTATTATTAGGAGATGATCCTGGAACTTAGAATTAGGGAGAGCACAATCAGCTGACTAAAAAGCTTCGTCACTTTTTGCTATTAATATCGCAGATGTATTTCAGGGTTCTCACAGCAGCAAGCACCTTGCTTTGTTGTCATCTTGGCATGGTGAACTAAGGTGTGTTTTTAAAATGTAAGAACAAACAGGAATTTAATATGCTAAAATGAAGAACTCCCCTAAAAAGGTGATATAGGTCCAGCATCTGAGAGAAGGATTAAAACAAATTGTATTGTTCTTAGTATTATCCAGGTGCTTACTTAATTGTTCAGCGAATAGTGGTTGAACTTATTTTGAATTAACTTTTTTCTCGGAGATTTTAATATACTATTTATATTTGGTAAATACTAACTACAATGACTTCCTGAAACACTATGTATTTGTGTTATGTTTTGTTTTGTTTTTATCTCAGCTAGTGTGCCATTGCCCAATGAAAGAAATGATACCCTTGAACTGGAAAATCAGCGACGACTCATTGAGACATTGGAAACAATCACAAATAAACTGAAAAGAACCCTCAGTAAAGAGCCCCTGTACTCCTTTCAGCTTGCATCAGAAATGCTGGTAGCTGACAGCAATTCATTAGAAACAGAAAAGGCTTTCTTCTTCTGCAGACCAGGCTCAGTGCTGAGAGGACGAATGTGTGGTAAGACTATTTTCTGTGATCAAAAATATTTAGTGTATATTTGGTCAGATGAGATGGGAAGAGCCATTTTACAACAATCAAGAGATTCAGAAATGAAATATACACTTTGTTATTGTTGTATGGTTATTATTACTATTTAATCTCAAAGATAACCATTGTTGGTCAGGACAAGAAATCTATTTCAGGTGAGAGCTGAATATTTTATTTTTGTTTATAGATCTTTAGGTCTCATAGCTCTAGGCAGCAACTTCAATAATAGTAACTAATACTTTTTGAACATTTCTGTATGCCAGCAGAGTACCTCTCATGTTTAATCCTGTTTAGCACTTCTGTGAGGTACTATCATTGCTAAGCACATTTTACAGATGAAAGAACTGAAGCCAGAGAGGTTAGGAACTTACTTAAGAAGACATAGCCATGAAGACAGTAAGTGGTATAGCAAAGATTCCCACCCAGGCAGCCAACACCAGTCTTAACTTTTTTTTATATTGACATGAAGTTCATGTAACATAAAATTAACTATTTTAGAGTGTAAAATTCAGTGGCATTTAGTACATTTACAAAGTTGTGCAACCATCAGCACTATTTCCAAAGCATTTTATCACTCCCAGAGGAGACTCTATACCCATTATTTAACAGTCACTCCCAATTCCCCCTCTCTCTAGCCTCCTAACCTTTAACCACTATTCTAGACTGGCTGTTATGATCTGGATCAATTCCAGCCTATTTCCCAAATAAGTCATCTCATTTATAGATAATGGAATCTCCTGTAAGCAAGCTCTGTACATTAAGCTGAACTCAATGATGTGAGTTTTGCATTATTCTCCCCATGGACATAGGCTTGTATGTCCAGTCTGAAAACTTTCAACTGTTTTTATTGCTAGTCCACGAGCTTGGGTGAGTTTTTCATAGTGTGAGAAATTCAACCCATCAAATGGACATTAAAATTGTTATGATTCCAAGTCTGCTCTTGTTTCCTCACCACCCTGTGAGCTAAAACTGGGAATCAGCCAGGTGCAGTAACTCACACCTGTAATCCCAGCACTTTGGGAGGCAGAGGCAAAAGGATTACCTGAGCTCATGGGTTCAAAACAGCCTGAGCAACATGGCAAGACCTCTTCTCTACAAAAAATCAGCCAGGCATGGTGGCACATGCCTGTGGTTCCAACTACTTTGAAGGCTGAGGCAGAAGGATCACCTGAGCCCAGCAGTTCGAGGCTGCGGTGGTCATGAGCATGCCATTGCACTCCAGCCTGGTTGACAAAGTGAGACTTTGACTCAAAAAATTAAAAAATAAAAAATAAATAAAACCAGGAATCGCCTTGACCGGGATTTCTCATTTCTTATTACAATCTTTGGATCACCAAAAATACTTGTAAAATGCATCTTGAGAACTCAAACGTGCTGAAAAGAAAAAAACAAACAGCCCCATTACAAAGTGGGCTGAAGATATGAATAGACACTTCTCAAAAGAAGACATACATGCAGCCAACAGACACATGAAAAAATGTTCAGTCTCACTAGTCATCCAGGAGATGCAAATTAAAACTACACTGAGATATCACCTAACTCCAGTCAGAATGGCCATCATCAATAACTCAAAAAATAACAGATGCTGGAGAGGATGTGGTGAAAAAGGAATACTTCTACACTGTTGGTGGGAGTGTAAACTAGTACAGCCTCTGTGGAAACCAGTGTGGTGATTGCTAAAACTCCTAAAAATTGACCTTCCATATGGTCCCGCAATCTCCCTACTGGGAATATACCTGGAGGAACTCAGGTCACCCTATAAAAAAGATACTTGCACACGTATGTTTATTGTGGCATTGTTCACAATAGCAAGAACATGTAACTAACCGTGCTGCCCATCAAAAGAGGACTGGATTTTTAAAATGTGGTACATATATACAATGGAATATTACTCAGCCATAAAGAAGAACAAAATCATGAACTTCGCAGCAACGTGAATGAAATTAGAGCTTATAATACTGAGTGATCTCTCACAGAAACAAAGAGATGAATATCACATGTTCTCACTCATAAGTGGACCTTAAACAACTAGAATACAATAATCCATTACTGTAGGAAAGGGATTAAAAGTAGTGGGAAACTGCAGGGAGGGGGTGGGGGGTGGAAGGTTGGTAGCTGGGATTGACAGTAGTCGATAATCACCTGGGGAAGGGGGGCCACACCTCATCAGTAAGGATAACTACACAATGAACATTTGTATACCTAACCCTGAATTGTGCCCCCACAATTTCAAAATAAAAATTAAAAGAGAAAAATAATCCATCTTGACGCAGGCCCTATCCCAGAACTAATGCATCTGACACTTTAGGGGTGGGTTCTTGGAATCTGCATTTTTAATAAGTACCCAGGTAATTATTACATACTTTAACATCTCAGAATCATCTAAGTACTAATTTCAAGTGTCCTCACTGGAAAAATGCCAAACTGATAGCAACCTTTTCAGTGAATGTATTATTCTATTTTGGTCACAGAATTTCTGGGCCACTGCAAACCTATCAAATAATGTATCAAATCTCCAAAAAAAGGATGGTTCTAAAATTGAACTGTTTCCTCATGGCCTTCAGATCTGAAGACACCATGGACTTGCTTTCAGTAGGCAATAATTCCTGCAAACAGATACAAGCTCTACTTAACTCATCTGTTTTAGTCTCACCACTTGTGCCTACCTTTGTCTCTAGAAATGATACTGTAATAGACAAGCATTCAGAGGAACAACTAAGAAAATGTTTTTAATATCTCAAAGCCTCAAATTAACCTAAATATTCATTGTTTTATCCTTTTCTTCTGACAGCTTTTTCTTTGCTAACTGTATATTACCTATGATAATCTGATTTATCATACCTTTGATTCGCACTTTAAAACCCCCACCATATAAGCCCTTAGCTTGATCAATAAGTAATATAGACTCTAGGTTTGATCCAAAAAAAGGAAGAAACCAAACAGCCCTGTTAAAAAGTAGGCAAAAGATATGAATAGACACTTCTCAAAAGAAGACATACATGCAGCCAACAGATACATGAAGAAATGCTCAACCTCACAAGTCATCAAAGAAATGCAAATTAAAGCCACACTGAGATACCACTTAGCTACAGTCAGTTTGACCTTCATAACTCAAAATACAACAGATGCTGGAGAAGATGTGGGGAAAAGGGAATGTTTCTACACTGGTGGTGGGAGTGTAAACTAGTACAACCTCTATGGAAAAAAGTGCAGCGAGTCCTAAAACATCTAAACATCGACCTTCCATATGACCCAGCAATCCCCCTTCTGGGAATATACCCAGAGAAACTCAAATCACTCTATGAAATAGATACCTGCACATGCATGTTTATTGCAGCATTATTCACAATAGCAAAAACATGGAACCAACTGTACTGCCCATCAAAAGTGGACTGGATTTTTTAAAAAGTAATACATATACATGATGGAATAGTATGCAGCCATAAAGGAAAAAATTATGGGCTTTGCAGCAACTTGGGTGGATTTCGAGTATGTCATACTGAGTGATCTGTCACAGAAACAAAGAACTGAGTACCACATGTTCTCACTCATTAGCAGACCCTGAACATTAATCATAACACTATAAGAAAAGAAAAGGTTTGGCAGTAGCAGGACACTGCTGGGGGTTGGGGATGGGCACATAACTTCAGTAGGGGTACCTGATCTCAAACCAGGCTAAGTGGTGACCAAGGTGAGGTTGAAACTGTACCTGTACCATGACCACTTATCTACCTAATCCTGATTTGTACCCCATATCTTCAAAATAAAAAAAAAAATTATGTGTTGGTTTGGACAGGCCGCAGTGCCCAAATATTTGGTCAAACATAATCTTAGCTGTTTCTGTGAGGGTGTTTTTGAATGAGCTAAACATTTATATCAAGAGACTTTGAGTAAAGCAGATTGCCCTCCATAATGTGAATGGGCCTCATCAAATCAGTTGAAGGTTTGTATAGAACAAAAGACTGCCGCCTCCAGAGCAAGGAAAATCCTGCTAGCAGATAGCCTTTGGACTTGAACTGCAACTTCAGCTCTTCCTTGAGTCTCCAACCTACTGGCCCACCCTGCAGATTTTGGACTTACTAGTTTTGATAATCATGTGATCCAGTTCCTTAAAATCTCTCTAGATACATAGATGATAAGTATATTAATTGATAGATTAGAGATATGTATATGTACACACACACACACACACACACACACACACACAAATACACAAATATACACATGCATCCTATTGTCTATGTTTCTCTAGAGAACCCTAACTAATACAATAGGCAATTAGAAATAACTGTATTTTAGCCGGACTTGGTGGCTCAGCCTGTAATCCCGCACTTGGGGAGGCTGAGGTGAGTGGATTGCCTGAGCCCACGGGTTCGAGACCTGCCTGGGCAACTTGGTGAGACCTCAGCTCTACAATAAATCAAAAAATTAGCCAGGCGTGGTAGTGCGCGCCTGTAGATCCGCTACTTGGAAGACCATTTCAGTCTGGGTAACAGAGTGAGACTCCAACTCAAAAAAAAAAAAAAAAGAAATAACTGTATTCTTTCACTCAACTTTGCACCTTCAAACCATTCTAAGGGGCTAATTCGTCCTGTTTCTTGGGGAAACATGGGTGAACCCTTTGATATTTATGGTTATTTTCAAATAATGAAAAGTCCTCTGATCACTTCCTGTCACAAAATAGACCCACTTGTATTTTGTGTTGACACTCATGTAATGATAAAAAATCCAAATGTTACCTAAAAAAAAGAAATATAAGCCCTAAGTTTGATCAATAAGAATTTGCATTTTCTCAAAAAAAAAAGAACCTACTAATGTTGTTTCTAGAAATACATTTCTGGAAGGTTTGCTTGTGAGTAAACCTCTAGCCATAAAATGTAATCCATAAACCATGGTACCTGAAAGCATACTTTATTACTTTCACGCCTTTGGAAAAAGAGCCCAGTGTGTTTCACAGCTGTAGTTTACCTTATTCAGCATTTCCTGTTTGTTTTTCTACAGTCAACTGCCCTTTGGGAACTCATTACTCTCTTGAACATTCCATCTGTGAGAGCTGCCAACTGGGATCCTATCAAGATGAAGAAGGGCAGCTTGAGTGCAAGCTTTGTCCCAGGGGGACTTACACAGAGTATCTCCATTCAAGAAACATCTCTGAATGTAAAGGTAGTGGCTTAATGCACATTTTGACCAGAAGCAGCCTCAATTTTGTTTCCAGTTGGTGGGCAAGAAAGACTTCTTTTCTCCACTCATCACTAGGTTCATGGCTGAGACTCCTGTAGCAAAAGACACATAAAAAGATGTTTTACATGACATGAAGGGCTTCAGAAATGAAGACCCAAAGAAACAGAGAAATCTGTATATTTTTATGCTACGTTTGTTGAAGAAGTGTATAGTTGCAAAGAATATGATTTGATAAAGGGGGTATGATCTAATGGTAATAAGCTGTGGGGAACTCAGCAAGGCCGGTTTGTACAGATTCTTCGGTGTCTCTGTGTCTTCAGAGATAAGGATGTTTCCTTCCTCTGAGTATAGGTTGGGCGCTTCTCACATGAAGGTCTTATGATCTGCTTCAGGGCAAGGTCAGAGATTCTTTCTAAGTTTTATGTCATGTTAAAGAGGACAAGGGCAGAAGTTCAGAGAGACCTTCCTGCTTCTGGAGTTTCCTCAAATTTCCTTCAGCTTAAAGTATTCAGTATGCCAAGGTACCATATTTTGAGTCAGGGTGTTCTGAGTCCTGTCGCAGTTCTAAATTCTAAATGACAAATAGGATGAAATAAGAGCACTACTGAAGGCAGTTTTATTTATTTATTCTCTCCTTATTTTAAATATAAAGTCTTGCCTGAATGTTTCCCCCGCTTTAAAGAAGTCCATTTACCTTTCCCTCTGCAGATATTCCATTGCTCTCTCTTAGACTACAATCTGCATCCATCAAATAGCCTGGATTCTTTTCTTGAATCTCAAAATAATTGGGGGAAAGAACTTTTATGACATTTAACAATTATTGAATTGCTTCCTGTTAGAATAGTATTTTATATGAGATAAATTCTCCATCTGATTGGAAATGAATAACTACAGGCACATATGCACCTATTCTTGCTACTAAAATATTCAGTATTTTCAAAATATTTTTATTCTTAGTCTCAGTGAGAGTTCCTGATGGAAGCATTTTCTTTCATAATTAAGTTTATAGCAATACGTGTCTAAAATAAAGAATTTCAAAATTGTATCTCTTTGCCATCGTCACAAATGCAAGAACAGGCTTTTTAAGGACAAGCATAACCTTCAGAGCAGAGCTAGGTGATCGGAAATGCACTAAAAAAATGTTAGCAATGCTGAAAAGAAAAGTCATTTGGGGGTCACAGGCAGAAATAAAGGACAACGCCCTGGGAGTCAGGGCATCTGGCCCAAGTCCTGCTCAACTATAATCCATCAATATAAGTTTTAGAAAGTTGCTTCTCCTCTCAGGGCCAGAGTCTAAGACGACGTTTATCTTCCACTCTGCATCAGCCCTCAGATGAAATGGTGTCTCTAGATAGGATGAGATGGCAGAGCCAGTTCTTATTTAGAACAGCAGAGGTGCCAGGGGAGTCATAAGACTGTAACTTCTGTCACTCAAGAGAACAGCATACATGTTGAGAACTTCTACGTGAACAAGCTTCCAGTGTACAGCTTGTTCTTATAATAATACCTTTGTGTGCTGTATATTTCTAACTCCATTCAACATGTTCTGAGTGTCAAACACTGTGATAGGTCATAACAGAAGTAACTGAAAATGAGCTTAAAACTAATTAGTGTACAGAAGCTTGGGTCTCTACAATATCTATATGCTTGGCCAACAGGAGAAAGAGTTTTTTGTGTCCCTCATTCTGTCCTGAATTAAAATGCAGAAAACCCTATCCCACACAGTGCTAATTTTTTTGCAGCTTAATATCATTATTATTAATCATATTACATTTCTATTTTCAGCTCAGTGTAAACAAGGCACCTACTCATCCAACGGGCTTGAGACTTGTGAATCGTGTCCTTTGGGCACTTACCAGCCAGAATTTGGTTCCCGGAGTTGCCTCTTATGTCCAGAAAACACTTCAACAGTGAAAAGAGGAGCTGTGAACATTTCTGCTTGTGGAGGTTGTCAAAGCCTTAGGCACTGATATTTCTTTAAACCTGCTAGGTTCTATGCATGGGAGAGTGGAATATTTTCTGCAAAACCATATGTCTACTATATGCAAAGAATGTAAATAACTGTATCTTCATGAAGAGTTCCTTTTTATTTAGCCAGTCAATACTTCAGTATAAATACCTGCAGTATAAACACTGGACTAGTACTACCAGGAACACAAAAGAAGCAAAAAACTTGGTCCTAGGCTTTAAATAGTAATAAGCATGTGGCTTCATGATATGGCAGAAATACTTCTAAACTAGGAACTTAGTTTCTTCATTTATAAAATGAAGTTGTCTAGTGTTCCTTGAAATTCAAAAATGATATTATTCTGTGAATTATGATACTTAATTCCCTATTATTTGAAAATTTTCATGAGTGGTTATTCACTCAGGCTACACATTAAAGTTATCTTCACATCTACACAAGTATTTTTAAAATGCTAAAGCCCAATCTTCACTCCCAGAGATTTCTGATTTAACTTGTCAGGTAGAGGCTGGGCGTTGGTTTTCTTTGTAAGTTTCCCCAGATGATTCTAAAGTAACAGGAAAAGTTGAGTCACTAGTTTTGGTCCTCAAATGTTAGCACAGAGGGCATGTTAAGATACAGATTGCATGGCCTTACCCCCAGAGTTTTTTATTCAGTAGGTCTAAGGAGAAGTCTGCGTATTTTTATTTCGAACTAGTTGTCAGATAATGATGGTTCTACTGGTTTAGTGATCACATGTTAAGAAACCTTTGTTTAAGTAAAGTAAAAATGCTAGAGTTCCAGTTTTTAAATATTTCTAACATCCTTTACAGAGTATAGTTTTCCAGCAAAATACTTATGAAGATGTAAACAAAAATAAAAGATGAAAACTTAGAATGACAACAATACTAGGACTGACAGTCAAATTCAACCTATTGCCAGAGATTAAAAAAAAAAAAATTGTAACTACTGTACTTTGAAAGGTCAATGAAACTGGATTAAAAACAAAAAGTTGTTGGCTTCCATCTGCTGCCTCACTGGAGACAGAACAAGTATGCTTGACTAAAAGATGATATTTTTAAATTATATATTTTCCTTCATTCTCTACACTCTTGTTAAAAATATAAGATCTATGGCAACCAAAAAATTTTAAAGCTGTTCCCTTATTAAATGAATGATGTTTTGAAGAAGCCAACCTGCTGATTCTCCACTTCTCTCAAGCTACACAGACACATTCTCACACACACCTCCTACCCTCATTACACGCCAGCCACACATACGACTACATTCAATTACAGACCGAGATTCCTAGAAAACAGGAGTGTGGATAGTTTATCTGCGGACTGAGAAGGATCATGTCCAACATTGCATCTTAGGAGATGTAGTCCTCCTAATAAGTTAAGTGCATCGGAGAAAAGGAATCAGAGAAACATACTCTGAATTATAGATTTTTATATACCCCATATACTTAAATTATGTCAGTTTAGTAGGCTCAAGGTTGATAAAAGTATATGAGACCTGAGGAATTAGGCAAGCAATAGTCATCAACCTAATGTTTCACTGAAGAGTTGAGAAGAAAATTTTGCTAGGACCTAACAAACTCACAAACCATGTGTCAGTTGCATAATACCAGCTTTGAATGTTTTAATTGAAAGTTAAAGAAGCCATCAGAGTATGGTTGAAATAGATCTACTGGAGACTCTTATTTTGTCAATATACAAACTAATTTTGGGAAAAAGTCTGCAGTAAAAAACTCTCTCCCAGTCTCCACTTCCTCCAACCACAAAAGCAACTCAAATTTTTACAGTGAAACAAGTTTATGTGTGACAATTTTTTTAGCTTTCTGAATAAGCCTTGAGGTTTTTCTAATACAAAATTATTATAATTAAGCAGTTATAATTCCCAGAAAGTCTCTAAACTGCCAGCTCATTTCTCCTAATATTCCTAGTACATTTAACCACATTCTGCTTGTCATGAGTGAGAACTGAGAATAACAAAATTCAACACTTTCTTATGGTGCTAGATAAACAACATCTTACTTCAAACTTAAAGTCCCTTCCATATGTATTTTTTAGTTTTCATCTCACCCTTTCTTTTTGTTTCTTTCTTTTTTTTCTTTGCTTCCTTCTTTTCTTCTTTCTTTCTGTCTTCCCTTTTTATTTTCTATCTTTCAGAATGGTTTATTTTTATGGATATGTTATATAGTTTATCTTACTTTTTTTTTTCTTTTTAGATGAGAAAGTAGGATTTATTGCGAAGACAGAAAAGGTCCCACAGTGGGAGGGAACCCAAGGGGCTGCCCTTATTTTTCATTAATATATCATATATTTCAATCATTTATCCTATTGCACTTAAAATATTATTAATCAATATAGAAATTATATTTAAGGATATTACTGTGTTAAAGTAATATATTCTCCATGCATTTTACCTTTCATAACTTGTTAGGTCATCTTAGATTTGTAACTATAAGCTCAAGAGTTTTAAATTTTTCATTTAAAAAATTATTCTTATCTAAATAAGTTCCACAGATGATTTTTGTTGTTGTTGTTAATATATGATTAGAAGAAAGAAAGATGACTTTTGGACCAGAATCATATTATCTCTTACCTTGATCCTCCAGGATGAAGTTAAAAGGAGGCTCAGAGACCTCTGACTTTGTCTTAGGAAATGGATTTATTTATTTATTATTGTAGATATTTGAGGTATACAAGATACAAAAAAATTTTAAAGTATTATATTTATATACATATACATTATCTCACATAGTTACCGTTTTGTATGTGTGTATGAGGGGGAGGTGTATAGAATCTGAAATTCTCTTAGCATATTTTTAATATACAATAAAATGGTATTAGCTGTAATAAAAACAACCCATTTAAAAGGCTAAATCCACTTGGCTTCAGGTCTGTATGTGTTGTCTTTAACACTAACAGGAAACAGCACAAGTGATACAGCATTTTTTCCTGATCAAAATTTAAATAATACACTGTTTTAAATTTGATTTTAGTATTATGTTTGGCTTAGATTTTTTTTCTCTCTCTCAATAATAGAGGAGGCAAAAAGGGTTTGTCCCATCTTTCTTGACTCAGAAACTTGTTTGGCCAAGATTTAAAATAAAACATTCCTCCTCTTTCCTCATGACATTTGTTAATTAGGAATTGTGTATTTGTATGTGTATATGTTTAGTACTATATCATGTATTTAATAGTACTATTAATATGTGTATGTTTATATATGCGTATATTATTTGTATACATATAAATAATATATCAAATACTAATTGACCACTATAGAAAAATATATTTCTGATGACAACTGTCTGCCCTTGGAATGTAATTTAAACTAATTGCACTTGCAAATTCATTTTGCATTTCTGTCCTAAAAAGTATAGACATTACGATGATTGAGTGAGCTAATTTGAGAGGCCAATATGCATATTTATTTTTAATCTAATATTTTATTACTATTGCATCTTAGTATAATTTTTTACATTCTGTCAATTTCTAGGGCCCATAAACATCTTTTTTTTTAAACTTTAGTTTGTGCTGGAAAAATTTGTATGTAAAAAAAGTTTAATTCATTATAACATCTTTAAACAGTTTAATTCATTATAACATCTTTAGTTTACTGATGGCATTTATCTTTTTAGTATTTCATACATATTGATAGATGTTCCCTCAAGCAAAAACTTTATACCTATATTCATAGATGTTCCCTCAAGCAAAAACTTTATAGCTTTACCACTGGAAGATTGATGCTTTCAATTTACTTAATTCGCTGTGTGGAAGTTACCTTTTCCAAATAGGCTATCATTTTTGAAAACTTAAGACTTAGAATGCCCATTTTATTTTTTTTTAATTTTATTTTTTGAAAGCAGGATTTATTGAGAAGACAGAAAAGCTCCCACAGTGGGAGGGAACCTGAGGGGTTTACCCCAGAAATCTCATTTTAAACTTAGCAAGTTCACAGTTTGTGCAAATAACAGAGCTCTGTCTAAAACTCTGATATCTATCAAAGAGTAGATAGACTTGTTCTTAGTGAAACAAAGATGATTACAGTTTAAAAATGTAAAACCTATGAGAAATAATTTTTTCTAAATTGGCAGTAATATCTATGATATCTTCTGCCATCTCTTGATTCAACTTTTGGCTTTTTGTCAATCAGGGACGTAAAAGAGTTCCTTTTTTTTTTTTGAGTTGGAGTCTCACTCTGTCACCCAGACTGGAGTGCAGTGGCTGCTCCTGGCCACTGCAACCTCGACCTGCTGGGCTCCAGCGATCCTTCCGCCTCAGCCTTCCGAGTAGCCGGAATTACAGGCACGCGGTACCATGCCCGGCTGATTTTTTGATTTATTGTAGAGATAAGGTCTCGCCAAGCTGCCCAGGCGGGTCTAGAACCCGCGGGCTCAGGCAATGCACTCACCTCAGCCTCCCAAGGCGCAGGATTACAGGCTGAACCACCAAACCCAGCTAAAGAGTTCCTTAGCAAAACATTTGGCTGCCTATTTTTGCTTAAGAACTTTTATCTAAACTTCTTGAGATTACCTCAATGCTTTGCTTATTCCTCAAACCAAAAATAAATAAATAAATAAAGATGCCATTACTTGGTGTATCCTGCTCCCTTAAACTTCAGTACTTCACTACATTTTTCAACCATATTGCTAATTTTTTCTACTGTACTAGTTTTTATTATCAAGAATCTGAAACCAAAAGGACAAGTATGCTGATACCCTGAGTAGCTACTTCTTTATGTTCTGTCTTCCATAATTACATTTATGCAGATAAGTCTTAGTAGTTTTCTCTGTTTATAGCGGTTTTAGGGCCAGTTCATGCAGGGAAAGAACACATCCAACCTGAATTCATATTTGGATCACTGTCTCAAATCCCAATCAAAGATTTCAGTCACGAGTAACTCTGCCCCACTGCCCAGTTTCAAATACAGTCAAGATTTATTGGAGAAAAACCAACCTCATGTTATATTTGAGGTTATTTTTTATTTGGGTTAATAGTCTACCTATTATTGGCAAGAGAATTTCAGATTTGGTTAAATAACAATGCCCAACTGAATGTTGTTTTCAAAAAGCATGTCTAACACAAAATAACAGTGAAAGGTTAAAAATAAAAAAGATTGCCAGACACATAAATACAAAAAGAAAGTAAGCAGGGTGGTAAAATAAATTGGTGATAAAAATGGAAATTAATAATAAAAGCTTAAGTAAATACGTACATATTCCAAACATTTATACATTTAAACCATCCCTTCAAAATGTCATTGTCAAAAATAAAATTGTGATTCATATTATTTAGAAAATAAATAATAAGAATATTAATTATCAAATTACTATGATTTGGCTAAAGCTGTTTTCATAGACAAATCCATTGCCTTATGTTATTTCATATTAAATAAGAGTCAAAATTAATTACTTGTTCAATGAAAGTAGTTAAATAAAATTAACAAGCAAAACACAAACTGGCAGAAATATTTACTCTAAGCATGTAAAAGATTCATATCCTTAATATATGAAATAATCATAAAGGATCCTCAATAAATAATAGACAACTATACTGAAGAAATAAAGTTTCTAATAAGTATAAGAAGAAAATAACTTTATTGTCAAAATACAAATCAAAATACCTGCAATTTCATTTTCAATTTCAAACTGAAAAAATTTAATAATCATCAGTGCCGAAAGGACATGCAGTGTGAAGATTTCCTACATTGTTGACGGGAATGTTAATTGAAACTCCCCTTTTTCTTAATGATTTGGCATTGTATATCAATGGTTCTCATTTTTTAAAACATTTTTAGATCTATTCAGCTACTAAAATTCAGCTACTCAAATTCAACCATTATCCCAAGGAAATAATCAAACATTGATGCAAAAAAATTATTTCAGTATTATTTATAATAGCAAACAAATGGAAACAGCCTAAATACCTAATAATGGAAAAAAAATGTTAGGTCAAATATGGTCTGTAATGGGATGCAATATTTTTTATTTGTTAAAATAGTTTAATAACCTAGGAAATACTTATGATACAATGATAAGTGGAAAAGTCAGAATATAATACTATATGGCCAATTTTAATCTTATTAAGCTAATGCGTGTTACTAAAGACAGAAAGGAAACCCTACAAAACATTTACCTAGGTGATAATATGGTATGGGTTTTCAACAAAGAAGGGATTATATAAGTAATTCAATAGGTTTCTTATGATCAAAGATTAAGGAACTTTTTTAAAATATAGGGTGTGTTGCTTCATATACACCACAAATGATTTGTTTTTACCTTTTCAGTACCTTGTCCAGTAGGAGAATTCTCACGTTCTGGGCTAATGCCTTGTTACCCGTGTCCTCGAGACTATTACCAACCTGATTCCGGGAAGGCTTTCTGCTTGGCTTGTCCCTTTTATGGAACTACACTTACCACTGGTACTAGATCCATCACAGATTGTTCAAGTAAGATGATGTTTCATTTCTTTCATAATCCCATGTTGGACACTTACTTTTGCCTATCTCTGTAGTAGGTTCAGTTCTGAAAACGACTGTTTTCAGTAGATTTGGACATCTGGACTTGTTAAATTGTGCTTTTGAGGTTTTTTTGGTGACCATGGTTCAAAGAGTCTTGTTTTAGAAATGCTGAACTTGATAACTTCCAAATCTCTTGGAAAGAAATTTGGAATTTTTTGGATTTGTCTAGGATTTGATGTCATATGCCATCCATCTCTGTGGTCTCGTTTTTAATATTACTGAAACAAAAATAATATGTGGCTTTACCCACTCTGATAACCAGACTCTTGACCATAGTATTTAGCTATAGTCTACTTTTTAGCAATAACTACCTCACACTGACATGTTTTTCTATTAATTTATTAGGTTTTATTTCAACTTTCTCTGCAGCGGAGGAAAGTATAGTTCCCCCTGCCTCTCCTGGACATGTCATAAAGAAGTACGAAGTCAGCAGTCAGGCAAGTCTATTATGTATGGAGTTTTCTCTGATAGAATGCTTGGAAAACAATTTGTCATTTTACATGTCACGCAGAGGAAAACCACCAGGAATAAAGCTTTAATTAATCAAGACTTATGAATTTTGGAAATGAACAATGTTTATTTTTGTCTTCTAACAAGAGCTTTCCAAAAATGCAACATTAGATGTTCTAACTACCAAAAATGGTAGTTTTTCCCGCAGTGTCTGGCAACAAGAATGAGTAGATATAGGGGGGCATTTGACTCACTAATAATTAACCCAGAAACAGAACCTATTGTTTAAGTAAGGGCATTTTGTTTAGCCGACCTTTTTCTGATTGGTAGAAAGAGTTACTCAACTTTCATGAAAGTTATTTAAATTTCTTTGCCAGAAAAAAATTATTTATTGGAATAAGACATGAATCTAAAAAAATTAACTAGCATGACTCATGAACATAACTAAGCCAGTTGTTTTTATTTTTTTTAAAGACTAGTTTTTAAGTCTGATTATTTTGGTAGATTCAGCCATTACTCTGAATTCATCTATCCCAATGTCATGAATTCCCTGGCTTTGAGTGTTTTTAAGAATAACGAAGCTATATTTCTTATTTTAACTTCCTATAGACTTGTCCAAATGTAATGACTTGTTGGAGCTTTATAAGTTATGTTTGAAAATGATCCTAGTGGACAAAGAAATTTGTAGGAGCCCCTAACACAGCGGCTCTCGTATCTGGAGGAATAATCGAATCCAGCTTTTCTAGAATAGGCCAACTTTTTGTTTGTTTGTTTTTTATTTTATTTTATTATAAAGATGTGGGGTACAAGTCAGGATTAAGTACATCAGTGGTTTACAAGCAGGTGAAGTTTGGGCCTCCATCTGGTTCTCACTTCACCTGATTTAGGATCCGGTACCCTTAGTGAGGTTATGTGTCCCCCTCCTCCAGCAGTGTCCCATTACTGCTGATCCTTTTCTTCTAGTATTGTGATAAATTTTCAAGACCCACTTATAATTGAGAACATGGGGTATTCAGTTCTTTGTTTCTGTGATAGATCACTGAGTATGATGAACTCTAAATCATTCAGGTTGCTGCAAAAGTCCATAGTTTTGTCATTCTTTATGGCTGCATAATACTCCATCGTGTAAATATACCCCATATTCTTTATCCAGTCCACTTTCGATGGGCAGCAGGGTTGGTTCCATGTTTTTGCTATTGTGAATAGTGCAGCTATGGAAAACAGTGCGGTGATTTTTAAAAGAACCAGGTCGACTTTTAAAAATGTATAGACTTTGCTCCCAGAGATTCCAATATAGCTGGCATCAGCTGGGGCCTTGTTTTAAAATATATCAAATGGATTCTAACATGCAGCTAGCATTTAGAAACACAGCTTGGGCTTACCAGAACACCACACAAGAATAATATATAATGTTTGTGCCCACATATGGCAGACACCAATGTTATTCAGGCAGCAGTCCAGCTTGCTTGAGTGAATTTACCTGGAAACAGGAACCAGCTGTCTAATGTTACAACCTTCTGACTCTTTAGTCAAGATTACTTTGAAGTAAATTTTTTGTCTCTGATAGATTTATTTTCTGCTACCGGTAGGTTTTCCATGAATGCTTCTTAAACCCTTGCCACAATAGTGGAACCTGCCAACAACTTGGACGTGGTTATGTTTGTCTCTGTACACCTGGATATACAGGTAACATAGAGATATGCATATTGTAATCTATTTTTATATAAAGTTACTGTAAATTTCAGTATCAAACTTCAGCACATTAAATATATCCTGTAAAATACATTAGATCATATAAATGCACTAAAATTTGATCGAACAAGATAACCAGTAGGTGAAAAAAGTATATGTACCTCACAAATGACAGTTTTCTTTGCACACTTTGGAGGAAGAATAAAGAATTATCTTCTTTATGAAAAACTCACATAGTAACTCACAATTTATATTTGAATACAGTTCCAGGAGCCATATCCAAGTTTACATCATATCACGTATTAAGTGTATGACACGCAGCGTAAAACAGATTGTCCAGCAGAAACATCTTTAAACAAACTCCCTATTCTTCTCATTTGCTTACACACTAATGGAAGTTCTTATGAATAACTATGATTTGTTGTTTTGTTTCTATCTTTCTGGAAGCTGTGCTTAGAAATAAATATGGCTTTGGGCTTGATTATATATGAATTATGTAAGAATTATAACTTTTTTTGCAGTTTGGCTCACATTCCAGTTGAGTCCAGAAACATAATTTTGGGGGGGAATAAACTGTTCCTTAAAAATTGCAATTAATTTAAAATAACTCTGTGTTCTTCTAGACCGATTTTTAAATTTTGTGCAACCACCTTGAAAATTTTTAATGAGAAAAAAAATGACACTCAAGTGAAGGAATTTACCACAAAATAAGCAAAAGGAAACCGGAAAACAAAATATAACCAAAAGCTATCAAGAATATTGGCATTCTACTCATTACTCCTGGCGCGCGCGCACGTGTGTGTGTGTGTGTGTGTGTGTGTGTGTGTGTGTGTGTGTGTGTGTGTGTGTGAATTTTTATAAAAATTTTTGTCCTGGCCTTCTGTAAGAAATAATGGATCTTGTCTGAGAATTATTTAAATTAGTGGTTTAGAGAGAGAATAATACAGGAAAATGGTTCTCAAATATGAATATGCATCAGAATCATCTGGAAGTCTTGTTAAAACACCGATTGCTAGACTCCTGCTCTGGAATTTCTGATTCAGTAGTTCTGGGGACAGCTTGAGAATATTCATTTCTATCATGTTCTCAGGTGATGCTAATGCCAGTGGTGAGGATCCCTGGAGTGGAGGAAGAATATGGGTTTCCAGTAAATGTGCCCATAGGAAGTTAGTGTGCACCCTATGGGAAGATGCAACCCGCTCTGGGACACTTGGCATGTGAACTGAGATCTGGCAGGATTTAATTCTCCTTCCACTCCTCATCTAGGTGGAGCAAGTATATATGACATCACATTTTCACGTTGGAATTAATATAACTCCTAGTTTATATGTGCACGTCCTCCCCAACTCCACTTCTTTTATGTGTTCTTTTTTTTGAGTTGGAGTCTCACTCTGTCACCCAGACTGAAGTGCAGTGGCCGCTCCCGGCCCGCTGGGCTCCGGCGATCCTTCCGCCTCAGCCTTCCAAGTAGCTGGAACTACAGGCACACGCTACCACGCCCAGCTGATTTTTTGATTTATTGTAGAGATGAGGTCTTTCCAAGTTGCCCAGGCGGATCTCGAACCCGCGGGCTCAGGCAATCCACTCACCTCAGCCTCCCAAGGCCCAGGATTACAGGCTGAGCCACTGAGTTCTTATAAGGATATCTTAAATCTATTTAGAAAGTAGTGCCTATTTAAGTACTTAATAGGCAGTAGCAATTAACGAATTACCCTTTTCGTCACCACTGCCCCCCTATAAACTCAGATTATTGAAACAATTACCTTTAAATGATGATGGTTCTGTTTTCCATTAATCCCTCTCTGGGATTGTCCTTCAGTGCTTGGTTTGCATTTTAGGCTTAAAGTGTGAAACAGACATCGATGAGTGCAGCTCTCTGCCATGCCTCAACAATGGAATTTGTAAAGACGGAGTTGGGGAATTCATTTGTGAGTGTCCACAGGGTTACACAGGTAAGAGGAAAATTTCTTCTTTTTTGCAATATAAAGCTTGGAATCACGGAGCTGAGTCAGGCAGCATGAGGCAGTTCTCCTCTGTGGTTAGTGCTTGGCACAGGCTTTGGAGCAGAGACCTGGGTGTCCCAACATAGCACTGCCACCAGCTAGCTTTGTGCCAGAGGCATTTAACTCACCTCTCTGAGCCTCCATTTCCTTACACACAGAATGGAGATAATGAGTCTTGTTAGTCAATGCATGTGCCATTATAACAAACACACATACATGAAAAAAAAAGCTTGGAATCGTTAAGATGTCATCACTGAGGTAAATATTATAAATGTTAGTATACATTTATAGGGTATTATAAACATACTGAGGAGGTATATTTTTTATTATTTATATACATTAGGAAAGTGTTATCTTCCTTATGCTGTTATGTAAAAAAAATGAGATATCAATTTGGCAGTATGAAATTACGTGAGGTTTTTTAAAACAGGTGGACGTGGTTCCATCATTGCAAGCTAGATGGGTGACCTTGGACAAGCCATGTAACTTCTCTAAACCTGTTTCTTCTTATGTAAAAATGGAGGCAGAAAATTAGAGGAACTATGTAAAGCCTGGTTCAGTGCTGGATAAATACTAGATACTAGGTCCTCCCCAGGATTTAGTATTTTACAGAATTTATGAAGTATGTGTGTGTTTATTTCTATGAATGTACATGTGTATGTGTGTGTGTGATTATTACTAACTGTAAACTTCAGGTGCTTGTATCCTTGAAATTATTATGGGCCATTGTGCCTTTTCTTTTAACTTAAAGGATACATATATTTTAGTGTATATCTCATTTAAGTCAGAGAGTTGTGACTTCCAACACTCCCTCACAAAAAGGTAGTTAGGAAGCATTGATCTTATTCTCATTTTCCTTGTTCAATCACATTATAATTATTGCAATATTGGTAATATATTTCACAAATTAAAATATTTACTATTTTACAAACAATAATAACCTAATAATATTATTAGAGAAAGTATTGGGATCATCTAAATCATCTAGCTCTGTACTTAACTCACAAGACTATTATACCAAAGACATATCTGAATATATATTTTAATATATGTAGGCATATAATTTTCTACAGTATAATAAGTTCAGTAAAATTCATATAACATTTCAAAAGAGTTATAGTCTAATAATTTTATCATCTAAAAACAATTTTTTTCATAAAGAAATGAAAAAAGTTAACATAGCCGGGTTCAGTGGCTCAGCCTGTAATCCCGCGCCTTTGGGAGGCTGAGGTGACTGGATTGCCTGAGCCTGCGGGTTCGAGACCCGCCTGGGCAACTTGGCGAGACCTCATCTCTACAACAAATCAAAAAATCAGCCGGGTGTGGTAGCGCATGCCTGTAATTCCAGCTACTCAGAAGGCTGAGGTGGAAGGATCGCTGCACTCCAGTCTGGGCGACAGAGTGAGACTCCAACTCAAAAAAAAAAAAAAAGAAAAAGAAAAAGGTTAGCATTATAATTTATAGTAGTTATCATTTGGACCAACTCATATATTTTTCTCCATTTTGAATCTGTACAATAGTGGTCCCAGTCATATGAGAAGATACATTGAATTTATACAGTAGAATCACATTTTATCTGGAAGTTTAATTCAAAAGTTTTCATATGGGGGATATTTAAACAGTCAGAATTGCCTTTGAGAATCCCTCAAATCAGCTGCCCAGTACAGTGGACTTGATATTGCACTTGATAAAGTGGTAAAGTATTCTATCAACTAATGTGAACAGACAGGCTGCAGATCTCTACACTCATCACCCCCACCCAGGGTACGTGTTCAGCAGCAGGATCTATAACCAAATTGCTTGCCCAGTTTCAATTTTCTTTCCTATCTCTCTCCCTCTCTCTCTGTCATGTGCATATGGTTGATGCAACTCTACAATAATACATTTCTATATTTAAAATTCCAAATCTCAAGTTAGTGATACCCAGAATTGAATCCTAGTAAAAATATGTGACCAGAATGACAGACACATAATGAGAAAAATACATCCAAGCTTCTAAATTTAAAAATACATAATTACTGCACTTTAAATATATTGTGCTGTTTACTAAACATTGAATTTATTGTGTGGATTTACTGTACAAATGCTCATTATGATCTGTAAGAAAGTATAGATTTTACATTAGATTTGCTATTCTCAAAAACTGACTTTTATTGGTGAAAATTTCTTTCAGCACATTTTCATGCTGTTAAGGTACACAAATCATTAGACATCTGAAACATAATTCTTTGAGTTATAAATTTAAGCATAACTTTCCTTTCTTTTTTTTTTTTCGAGTTGGAGTATCATTCTGTCACCCAGCCTGGAGAGCAGTGGCAATCCTTCCACCTCAGCCTTCCAAGTAGCTGGAACTACAGGCATGTGCCACGAGGCCCAGCCGATTTTTTTTTTTTTTTTTTAAATTGTAGAGGTGAGGTTTCGCCAGGTTGCCCAGACTGGTCTCGAACCCGTGTGCTCAGGCAATCCTCTCACCTCGGTATCCCAAATTGCTGGGATTATAGCCATGAGCCACCATGCCTGGCTAAGCATAACTTTTCAACCCAAGGAGTCTTTGTACATACGTACCTGAATTTGAAGATTTATGGCTTAAGGCTTACTTCTGTATCTGTCTTTGGTGATGTCACAGACTTCTTTGGGTCTCAGTTTCTAGGTGTATAAAATAAAGGCTGTAATTTCATCAGTTGTTCTCAAATTATGTTCACACAGAATATGGAATCGCTGCATAGAAATTTGGCTGTACTTTTCCAGTTTTCAAAACAAAATTAGTAATTTTCTTTGTTCAGTATATTTCTCCCATAATTGTTTGCCTACTTCATAACTGTCACCTCTTAACTGTAAAAGGTATAAACTCAACAAAGGGTGAGCAGCCAGTATACAAAAAAATGAGAAAACAAATAAACAAAATCACACTTATCTTTTTAAATAAAAAAGTATGGTCAGATATTCACAGTTGTCATTTTACATTGCATGCTGAAAATGTTAAGTTTCTTCTAGAAAATGTAGTTCACAGAATGAAAGAAAACATTTTATTTCAACATATTTAGTAAACAGCTAAATTTTTCACAAACATATTAACCATAATTTCCAATTGCTCTATTCCTACACCTGAACAACTTTCTTAGAAACTATGAGTTTTAAAGTCCTTTCAGTTTTTTTCCAGCTCAAGGATCCTGTGATTCTTTGCAGGTCGGCTATGTGAAGAAAATATAAATGAGTGCAGTTCCAGTCCTTGTTTAAATAAAGGAACCTGTGCTGATGGCTTGGCTGGCTATCATTGTATGTGTATGAAAGGATATATAGGTAAGATGTTTCCAGTCTTCCTGCAATGTCTTAAAATCTTGTAAGGCACCACCAATTATTACATTACCTAACATAATATATTACTGTTATTTTTGGATTTTATGACTGTACTGTGATTATATAAAAGAAAATCTTCATTTATGAGGAAATACATGCTGAGGTGTTTGGGGTAAAAGATGTCAGCTCTGTAATTTACTCTCAAACAGTTCAGAAAAAAAGGTGTGTGTGTGTGTGTGTGTGTGTGTGTGTGTGTGTGTGTGTGTGTAGCCAATTTTTCAAGAAAGAACTGGAGATAAATCATGTAAGATCTAAGTGCAAATGGATGCAAAATAGTATGGTTTAAAAATGGTTTTACTCAATTGGTTTACTTAATGGGTAAAAAGGAAGTCAAGAAAGAAGACTGCCAGTGAAGGAAAAAGAGGTCAAAGAAACAGTGGAAAGTTTTGAATGAGATTTACTAGCTTTCTTTTTTAACAGTATCTCAATAAGGTGTCCGTTACTAAGCTTCGTTTCAGAAAGAAGTAAGATAAAAGAGTAGATTATAAAAAGCGCAGAATCCTAAAATGCTTACAAAAGCCAGAGCTCATTACAAAATGGATCTTGAACCAGTGTGATAGCCCAGTGATTCTGCAACCTCTACTCCAAGTCTTTAGAAACAGCATCCTCTAAGAAGTCAACACTTTGATCACAGTTTTCCCAGGAAGTTAATCATTTGGGCTCTTTCTCTTCCTCGTGTATCCCCAGGCTTACACTGTGAAACAGAAGTCAATGAATGCCAGTCAAGCCCGTGCTTAAATAATGCAGTCTGTGAAGACCAGGTTGGGAGGTTCTTGTGCAAATGCCCACCTGGATTTTTGGGTACCCGGTGTGAAAAAAACATGGATGAATGTCTCAGTCAGCCATGCAAAAATGGAGCTACTTGTGAAGATGGTGCCAATAGCTACAGGTTAAAAAAATGTCTGGTTCTTTTCCTATTTCTATTTTCTACTATTCAGTCATTCTGCAATTTTTGTGAAGCATTTCCTTTGAGTCTTAAATCAGCCATTCTCTAATTTTGGCCCAAGGATAGGCTACTGTAGAATCTTTCCATCGCTTAAGGTGCTGCTTCACTAAGCCTGGAGTAGGGCCTAGGCAATCTGCTATAGTTTAAATTTCCCAATAATTCTGAGACACAGTCATGTTTGAGAATCAATGTTCTATACTTGGGAAGTTATAAAAGATGAAATGTAATTACACAGAAGCAAATGCAATAGCAATAGACAAAACCCATCTTTTAAAAAGTTTTATGTTTTATATTAAGTTTTTACACTAGATAAAGTCAAAATAGAATGTGCAGTCATACTGTCATAGTGACCATCTCTATTCTATGTCCATGGTTTTCCTTTTTTTTTTTAGTCAGTTACCCTTCATTCAAAAGGAATCTAGTGTGAGTGTAAAAAAAAAAATAAAAGCTAAGCTTTTGTAGCTGAAAATAGTAGTTTCTGAGGGGGAGGCAGCTCTTAGGGTACCAGTAGAATACAGTTTGAAGAACAACCTTTTCCTGTCATCGTTTTCAAGACTGTCCCATCCCATCCCCTACTTGTAAAAGTACAGAAGACAGTACTTCTGCAGTACTGAAGACAGTTTATCTTGCTCACAAAATCTTAGGAAACTTTATTGTCCTCAAGATGTTATTTGTTCCATAATTTTATAAAAGTCAAAGCAAAAGTCAACCCTAGTTGCAATATTTCCCAATTCCCTTCTAGTTCAGCCCTTTCCATTGCCATCCTCCCACAAACAACCAAGGCAATATCCAGAAGAAGTAGAAAGGCAATTCTGCCAGTGAGACGTTCTACCTTCAATATGGAAATTAGGTCTTACTAGTGTAGTATCTCTTCTCATTGGCTCTTTACATTTTCTGGCATATAGCACCTATCAATAGCAATGAGAAATTTCTAGATGAACATCAAGACTTCCAAATTCAAAACAATTGGAAGTCCCAATGTTGTCTAAATCCTAACTAGAGGTAAAAATGAACATAAACTCTCCTAATTCAGAAGAAATATAGGTTGTTGACAAAGTGAACCTATTTCATTCCAGAATATGATAGTGTTGTAATGATATCAAACATGGGAAGATAAAGGCGAGTAGAAATCTGACTGAAATAGATTTACCATCAAATTCAGAGACCCAGTAAAGATCACCCAGTTCCAACTATTATAATTGTTATAACATTTTGTTTTCTTTCAGATGCCAATGTGCAGAGGGCTTCACAGGGTCACACTGTGAATTGAATATCAATGAATGTCAGTCTAACCCATGTAAAAATCAGGCCACCTGTGTGGATGAATTAAACTCATACAGCTGTAAATGTCAACCAGGATTTTCAGGTAGCAGGTGTGAAACAGGTACATATCAACTCGATGTTATTAATAACAATACTAAAACATCAGTATAATAGCAATATCAATTTTTACCTGCACCAAGTACTGCCTGCATGCCAAAAACTGTGCTAAGCACTTCGAACTCATTTAATCTTCACAGCCAACCAATAAACTAGGTACTATTATTAAGCTCAATAACACAGATGTGTAAATTCAAACTTAGAAATGTAAGGGGGAATAAAACAAAAATGAATTTAGCAGAAATCTTCACATTCTACATGTTTAGAAAGGACACTTTGATAAATCACTTGACTTAAAAGGTAGGAATCTGTGGACATGTTTGAGAATCAGTTGATCAATGCTAAATTGCTTTGTCAGAAACTGGTGTATTTTAGCTGTAAGACTTTTGTTTTTTTGAGTGAGCTATGCAGATCTGGGGCAGAGCTGAACTGTTTGCAAAATAGGGAAAACCAGAACCCTGAGTAGAATCAGGGTGTTGCCTTTTTGGCACCTCCTTCTTCTTTCCTGCCATATCAATTACTTCTTCTCTACTGAGTCATTCTCATCAACATGAAGACCTGCTTTAATATCTCTCAGCTTTTATAACATCCCAATTCCACCTCTCCTTCCAACTACTTTCTATGAATCTGCTTCTTTTCACTACTGAGTGATTTTTGTATCTTATATACTCACTAATTATTTTATTTAAAAGAATGTGATGCATTTTGAAAATGATATATACTGAACTTTGAAACCACTTCTCGGATAAATGATCATATGCACTGAAATGAGCTTCTTTAACAATAGTACTGCTTACCTACTACTGACCCTAGACAGTTGGAAATGCCTTGCAAGTGCCACAGACTGCACACTTTTCTTATTTGTTGTAGAACAGTCTACAGGTTTTAACCTGGATTTCGAAGTTTCTGGTATCTATGGTTACGTCATACTAGATGGCGTGCTTCCATCTCTCCATGCTACAACCTGCACATTCTGGATGAAAACTTCCGACAACATCAACTATGGAACTCCAATCTCTTATGCACTCGAGAATGGCATGGACAATGCCTTCCTTCTGACTGATTATAATGGGTAAGCAGAAGCATTAGAAAAGTTATGCTTAGGACTTTATCCTGGCACTAGGTTAGAAATGACATTGAAGATAGGGAGGGAAGAGTAAGAGGGTCTCCCACAGAACAGCAGAGTGACAATGATCATACAGCGCATCTAGACATGTTCTGTAGGAAGGCAAAATTTTTGTGATAATACCTCATACATGTATTGTGTTTTGCTGTTTACTAGGTATTTACTGAGCATTTTCATATGTATTCCTTCATTTGATCTTCACAATGACCTGAGGAGCCCGTGCCCATCTTACATATAGTAAAACAAATGAAAGTCTAAATGATTTGTCCAAAACCTTATACCCTGGGAGTAGCAGAGCTAAGTCTCAAACTCTGACTTTAAGACTGATGCTCTTCTTTTACATAACAAGACCTCCAAAGATTAAGGGATTTCAGTGACATTATTGACCAATGAGAAACATTTGTGTTGAGCATAAATTAGCCTACAAACTCAGTGTGCAATATGACACTTCTTTATTTCTTTAGGATCAATTATTTCCAACTCCAGGGCCCCTATCCCTCTGAGTGTCAGGAGAGTGAACCTCAGTTATAACCCAGAGTTTTTATAAAGAGCCACAGACTGGAGCAGGACTTCTGTCATTAGTCAACTGTTCATATTGCTTATCACTGAGCTGTCCACTGAATTGGCCTTCAAGACTACTGCTTTTTCCCACATGTGGAATCCTTGACAAGTCTTCAAGTTATATCTTCAATCTGTACAGATTCTGTGGCACTACATAGCCTTTTCCTCTCAGATCCACCCAAATTGTTGGCCTACTAAACAGTAGTTTGCAGGCATCAGAAACTCACTGAGTTCTCTTTCTTCTCCTAAATCCTGAGACTTTCTCTATTCTAGTAGAAATCATCTATCCTCAAACACTATTCTTCTTAGTAAACTTTAAGTGAGCTTCAAGAAAAAAAAAATCCAAGAAGTATGCAAAAAAAACTTCCCTTGAGACAAAATAGAGAGAGAGAATCTGTTCCCTGCTTGAACTGGGAGAAAAAAAATTGGAAAATGCAGAAAGGCAACAAGTAATATTTCACATATATTATTTTTTCATAAACATCTTTGAGTAGGGTCTGGTAGAAATATTCAATGAATTTTTATCCTCCTTATCACTTTTATCTAATCACTTATATTTTTCCAATTGCTTTTGGAGATATTTTCACTTTAAATTGCTTATTACCTTTGTCATTACCCTGGGTGACAAGGTTATTGGAAATCAGTTTTGGTTAGCCATTCTTTTTTAGTTCCAATTATTCCTTCTCTTTGGATTAATGTATTTTGTCTTCCATGTGACAGTTTTGGCAACTGTCTTGGTCCATTCAAGCTGCTATAACAAAATGGCATTGACTAGGTGGTTTATAAATAACAGAAATATATTTCTCACTGTTCTGGAGACTGGGAAGCCCAAGATCATGGTGCCAGCAGATTTGGTGAGGACCCACTTCTGGTTCATATACTGCACCATCTTACGGTGTCTTCACATAGTAAGGAGGCAGGTGGTTTCTTTTAGGTGTCTTTGGAGTCCTCATGACCTACTCACCTCCCAAAGGCACCCCTTCCTAATCACATTGGTGATTAGGTTTCAGCATGTAAATTTTGAGAGAATGCAAATAGGCAGGCCATAGCAGTAACCATGAGACAGGCTTACTTTCTATGAGACATCTGAACTTTGTTCTTGGTCTTAAGAACTTCCAGAGGAGGAATGTCAGTCTGACATTTATATAATTCTCAGTCCTTCCACTCTTGACTCACTCTCTCCAAAACAGCTAGTTGGTGAATTGTCTCAAATTGGAGCAAGCTCTCTTGGCTCATCCTAAGACTTTTTCCTACTTTTCAGTGTTTAAGAAACACAAACCAATTTTCAGTGAACTACAATAAAGTGCAATTAGTAAATCAGATCTGCTTCTATGAAATGTGACCAAATGGAGAAAAAAGAGTAATGGATTTACACAATATACTTTACCCACAAAAAAGGAAAAATAGGCACATGCCCCACAGAAAGGATTGCAACATATGACTAATGACTATATTCCTTGGAATCTGTCTCTCCACAGCTGGGTTCTTTATGTGAATGGCAAGGAAAGGATAACAGACTGTCCCGCAGTGAATGATGACAGATGGCATCACATTGCAATCACCTGGACAAGTGCCGGTGGATCCTGGAAAGTCTATATTGATGGGAAATTATCTGATGGTGGTGTAGGTCTCTCAGTTGGTTCGGCCATACCTGGTATGTCTTAGAAAAATAAGTATAGTTTTGTTAAGACTCTAGAGATGGTGGTGCATACATGAACATCAAGTTTTCTAGCTTTGCTATCCTTGGCTTAAAACAGAGATCAATGGCTATCTCTCTCATATATTACTCCCTGATAATCTGACTGTGGGTCAGTAGAAGCTTTGCCCAGGTGACTTATGTGAATCTCTGTGTGAGAAATGCCTCAAGACTACCAAGAAGCACAATGAACTAACAGGTGGTTGTTAAAGTGTCTTCCAAGGGGAAGATTAATTGCCGGTGTCTTTTGTTTTTTTCATTTAAGGGATTTTGCTTTGTTTTGTGATTAATGTACAAACTGGACCACTGCTAATAACTATTCATCTTTTATGCTCCTTTTCAAAAAGAATTCAACCTCTCTTCTGAAAATACTTTAAAATAAATATTCAGAAAGTTTTAGTTTGAAGAAATGCAAAAGCATTAGGTGACCCAGGGTCCCCAGCCTTGTACATGTCAATAAGCTTGCTCTATCTAGATATGTCTACAGGCACATATGCGTATGACTTTATTTTTTACTCTCTTCATTTGTTTCAGATATAAAAATGATTCCTGGATAAAATAAAATTAAATGAACAAAAATGAATTAAAATATTAGAAGTTAGCTAATACATTCTGGAAGTTATATGGAATTAGGATAAATATACTAATAAACATAGTGCAAAAGAATACTAATCTTCATGAAAATGTGATGAGATTACCTTTGCAAAGCCTCAAATCACATTTATTTTATTTTTTTGAAATTTCTAAATAATGTGTAATTTCAAACTGAGGTAAGCACTATGGACGAAAGAAACATTCTATGAAAATCTGTAACCAAGGAGCTGATGTAGAATGAAGAGTTAGTGAAGGAGTGGAGAGATATCCTAGCTAAATTCTCAAGGATGACCAAGCACTAACTAATGAAGGTGATTGAGCCTTGTTTAAGAGCTAGAAGAAGACTGATACAAGCTGATGCAGACTGAAGTGCAGACTGAAAGGGGGGACACAGGGCATGCAGCTAGAAAGGAAGGTCAATGCCAAATTATGTAAAACCTTGTAGAGTGGGTTAAGGATTTAGGTTTTGCACCCTGAAATCAATGGGAAGTCACTCTTGGGTTTTAAAATATCTGGAGGAGATGGCAGGAAGAGTAGCTCAGGTGGTTCCTGACATGATCAGAACGAAGCAAGAAGGCATATGTAAAAATCCCTAAACAACAAAGAGGCCTCTAATCAGAGGAAGAAAGAACACTCCATTGAAGGGAAGTCATTAAGAGTTAATATCAGAACCATAAGAAGCATTTGTTGTGCTTCTTCAAGGAGGAAAACTTGGAAGACATGAAAATGAAAGAGAAAGCAGTTCTTCCTTTAATGATCCCTAAATAATTAAAGAGATGGATGAACCATACAGACAGATTCTTGGATGTCTATCCACTCACTAAGCATTTGCCAGTCTTCAAACAGACAGCAGGGTAACCTCTGCATGTTGAAGTTACAGAAATGACAACCTCAAAGGGCAACTCTAGCTGTAGAATCAGGGACACACATCCTATTGTGAAAAGAGGAGAAAGAAGGAAACTCAGGAAGATTAGTGAATTTAGGTAAGGGGAGTGATTTGTAACAAAATATATAGGAGAGATTAATTTGGAGGGGAAAGAAGGAGAAACAGGCAAACTAGAAGCATTAAACAGGTAGTTGCAAGATGGGAGTATTGGAAGATTAATATAGAAGCTACCTTTGCAAATTATTTAATCATTTTTATAATAATAGAGCAATATTTAGCAAGGTGATTTGATGAATTAACTCTTGATAAATTTAAAATACCTTTTTCTATCATCCTTTGCCTCTTTGTTAAATATACTTGAACAGGAAACCAGTACAAAAACCAATTCATCTTAATACTATTTATGCCTAACTGACCTTTCAAAACAAATAATTATTTTACATAAATTTACTCAATGTTTTTGTCACAACAATCATGTGAGTTTAATAGAGAGTAGTTATTACCCTTTTAGTAATAAGAAAACAGAGAGATCCAGAAAAGTTAAAATAACTGTCTCAAATTGCATTTCTAGAGTGGAGCTCCTTTAATTTATGGCTGTGCCATGCCCTTTTCGTGGTTCCTTCTGCCTTTTCTACTTAGATTAGTCTTAGATACATGTCTGCAGATGGAGCAGTCATGAGACCATTAGAAACTAAAGCACACAGATTGGTGAAGGGACCCAGGAGGTTATGGATGGAAACCTTCAGTTTCTATCATACACACCATGTTATATAATTCTTTCTTGCATTTTACTCACCCCTCTGCCTAGAAACTCATCATGTATTCCTTCTGCATGAGATTAACTCTTAATCATCAAGATCCAAGTCTGAACACCTTTCCTGATTCTTGACCTTCCTCATTTAGCTTTTCCATTCAGTTTTCTATCACCCTGCATGCCTCCACTGTTGCATTAACCACACCATATTGGAAAGTATTTGTGTATGAGTTTTCCCTTAGAATTATTATCTTCCAGAAGCAGGAAAACTTCATCTCTGCTTTTTCCTCTGTATAAGCCCCATGCCTGGTATTGTAGACAGCACATCTTTAGTAGCTTCATAAACATCTGCTGAATTTAACTATCCTGTGTCTTGAAGGATGAGTCACAAGAATGGAGAAGGGCATCTCAGACAGAAGGAGCTCTACATGCAGAGACAGAAAGCCATTAAATGGGTTTTGTGTGAGGAGGAATGGTTGGCAGTTCCCTGTAACTATAGCACAGCATGTGTGGAGGAGAAGGGGAAAAGGACATGATAGAGGAAAAAGCTGAAATGCAAACTAGTGATAGACTGTGAGCTCTAGATCCCCTCAAGGAATATACAATTTCTCCTTCAGTAAATTAGGAGACATTAAAAGTATTACAATAGTAAGTGGCATTATCAAATGAAGTAAGATGGTGGTTTCTTTTCGTGTTCAAGTTAGTGTGTTCTTGTTTTCAACTATCTCTTCTCTGGATAGTAAGATTGCAGGTGATTTTTATTTTCTTATGTATTCTTTTGTGATATTTTCATAATGAACACATATTTCTTTTATGGTTTAAAAAATGAGCATTTATATCTTAAACAGTGAATTCTGATGGAAGAGTGAGACGTATATTCAAATAACAGAAACATAAAACCAGAAATCTCTTAAAAAGTAACCACCTAAGGAAATGATTGTCTGATCATAGCAATAAGAACAACTAGGATGAATTAGAGTCCATAAATATTGCAGAGCTCCAGCTGGCAGCCTCAGTGGCTGTCTTAGTCTACTTAGATTGCTGTAAATAAAAAAAAATCATAAACTAGGTGGCTTAAATAATACAAATTTTTTCCCAGTTCTGGAGGCTAGAAATCTGAGATCAGGGAACCAGTATGGTCATTTTCTGGTGAGGAATCTTTGCCTAGCTTGTACATAGCTAGCTACCTTCTCATTGCATCATCATGTGGCAGGGAGAGAGAGAACAAGCTTTCTGTTGTTTTTTTATAATGGCACTTTTTATAAGGGCACTAATCCCATCATGATGGCATCATCTTCATGACCTCAACTAAACCTAATGACCTCCCAAGGGTCCCATCTCCAAATACCATCACAGTGGGGATTTAGAGCTGCAAAATAGGAATTTTTCAGGGACACAATTCAGTTCATAGCAGTGACAGGATGAGTTCATTTGGGGTGACCAGGTTTATTGAAGAGCCTGTTAGCTAAGATAACTCTAGGAAAAGAAGTTGTCAGTGAGAAGGAAAAAGATTCTGTATTTGGTTTTAGACATATTTTAAGTTTGAGGACTTTTTAAATTTCTAGTCAAAGAAATGCATGCAGCTAAAAATTTGTCTGATACTGCTTTATGTCAAATTGGCAAAGTTGTTTTCAGTGATGGAATACAATTGGCAAGAATTTAGCATGGCAGACTTTTTAGAGAGTGCTGGCAGAAATTGATGCAACCTTTCTGAGAAGCAATTTAGAAACTTGCATCAAAAGCTTTAGAGAAACCCTTTGCATGCAACTATCAATTTAACTCCCAGTAATCAATCTAAAGGAAATAATCAATTATCTGAACAAAAAAAGTTTATAAATATGGTGATCTAAGTGTTTTTTTAATATCAAACTTGGAAACAACTCCAATATCTAGTAATAAGTGGCTATTAAATTAATTAAGCAAACAATGGATTATTATGCATCATGTGATAAAGTAGCATCACTATTAAAACTCATGAAATGGGAGCATGTTCAAGAAGAAAAGCAAGATTCAAGCATCTTATGTAGTATCATCCTGAGTTGTGTGTTTTAAAGTATCTCATACACACATATACTTTAAAAATAATAACAAAAATAAGAATCTGGAAGGAAACACACAACGCTATTAAATTATTATTTCTTGGTAAGGGGAATTCTTTACAATTTATTTTTAAATTTTTCTTCTATGTATGTACTAATTTCTAAACTAATTTTATTTTTTAAATATGTAGCTTGAAAAATCATGAGAGAGATCCACAGACATTGATTGACAGACAAATTAGATCAAACAGAAAGAGTAATTGAAGGAAGAAGAGAGTCACAGATGAAATCCTGGGATGGCTTCTAAGAGGCAGGCAGAGGAGAGAGAATGAGAATGAGCAGAAAGTTTCAATGGAAACAGTAGAGGACACTCTGATGGAAACCAAGTGCAACCAGTCAAGCCCCTGGCAGGAAACAAGTGACACATAAAGCGAGTTTAATGAAGAACTGTTTTTAAAGGTGTGGTCATGGTTAAGAGAAACAAAAGATGATAGTAAAATACACATGACTAGCAACAATGGAAGGTTGCAAGGGTTGGAGCTGAAGTGACAAGGTGTGAGTTGCTGCCAAAATTTAGGCAAACCTGCAGTGATGGAGAGAATCATTCAGTCTCTCCAGAAATAGAAGAAAAAGTCTCTCCAATTCAGTTGCCTGGCAGGAAGGAAACCAGGAGATTAAACTTTTCTCTCATCCCACTGACTTGTGGTCCTTCGACTGACCATGAAGAGAAGCCAGAGGACAAGGAGGACAAGTGGTGCAGCTCATAGGGGACAAGCTTCAGAGCGCAAAGCAGAATAGAGAAGGGTAAAAGGTAGATCTGGCACAGCAATCACACAGGAAGGACAGTTTAATAGAATGAAATTCAGCACACCCAGGAAGGACAACTTAATAGGATGAAATACTTAAGGGAAATAGATGATACAGAGAAGTTATAGAGATGAATGCTGAAGTTTCTATTGAATTTGGCAATTAGGAGACCACTGACAACCTAGGAGGGTCCCTGGATTTGGTGATAGAAATTATAGCATTGTAGCCTAAGAAAAGGATTAAGAAACATAGACAGCAGTTGCTTCTATGGAGGGCAATTTCCTAATAGAAAGTGAGTAAAATAGGGCTTATCTATTTGATTGACATAAAATATTATATGCATATGTATGTATTGTATATGTACATATATTATATATAATATTTTATATGTATTGTTTATGGTTTTTATTGGTTACAAATTTATAAGTCCAATATAATATTCTAAATCTTATCTGACTTTTTAAGTCGCTACATAAAACATTGAATTTGTTTTTATTGATAAAACATGCAGTAAATTTATATAATTTAGCTTTTTAGTAATTTCTTTCATATATTTACAAGGGGGACCCCCCAAAAATCAGAATTTATGTATAAAAATTGTGCATTTATTCTTACATTTCAACTTCAGTCACCTTCAAAGTACTCTCTGTTTGATGCAATACACCTATCAAGATACTTTTTTTCACTGCTCGAAACAGTTTTTGAACTCATCAATTTTGATGCCTTTTAGTGCTTCTGCCGTTTTTTGTTTCACCTCTTCCATTTCATCAAATCATTTCCCTTTGAGGACTTTTTTCATCCAGGGAAACAAACAAACAAAAAAAGTTGCTCAGGGTGAGATCAAGTGAATAGGGAGGGTGGAGCATAAGGGTCATGCCATTTTTGGTCAAAAACTGTTGAACACTCAACATGGTGTAGGCAGGTGTGTTGTCATGGTGGAAAAATCAGTCACCTGTTTGCCACAACTTGAAACATTTCTTCCACATATCGTGATACAACCTTATCAAAACTTCCACATAAAACTTTGGCTGATCATCTGATCCAGAAGAACAAATTCCAAGTGTACTACCATAAGCGTCCTTACCTCCAAAAGATAACTCCAGTTTTGGGGAGGTCACCCCTCTTGTATATTGGCCAAGCTTACATTAAGTTGACATTTTAGAAATAACAGACCATCAAGCCAATTTTTCCCCCTTTTTTCTCTTTTTCTTTCTCTTTAGGTGGTGGTTCATTAGTTCTGGGACAAGAGCAAGACAAAAAAGGAGAGGGATTCAACCCAGCTGAATCTTTTGTGGGCTCTATAAGCCAGCTCAACCTCTGGGACTATGTCCTGTCTCCACAGCAGGTCAATTCCATTTTCAGTGTATGACAGTAATGAGATGCAAAGGTACAAACCTAGTAAAAATGTGAACAGCCTAATAATATATCTTATTGTAAGCTCTTTGTTATCAGAATTTATCACCAGTATTATCTGATGCTATGGTCATAGATAAAGAGGCAGAAGTCATCTTCAGTAATTTTCGATGAATACCCTTTTTAGTTTCTTGGTGATATTCTTAAATTTTACGGACAGTGATTATTTTGTAAAATTGTGGAATTCCAGAGCTAGAAAGAATCATAAAGAAAAACGTTACAAATCCTTCTGACTGAAGATGAAGAAATTTAGCACTGGCACAAGATCATCCATAGATAGCAAAACATGAGCTAGTGGTTAAAGCCAGCCTGGAGTCAAACAGCCAGGGTTCAAATCCCCAGTTTTACCATGAACTCACTGTGATTATTTTGAACATATTTTGTTTCTCTAAGTTTCCATTTTCTAATCTATAAAAGATAGATAAATATAACTATATAGCAAAGTTTTGACAGGATTAAGCAAAATTCTGCATATGCAGTTGTGGGATTTTAGCCCTTGGTAAGGGCTTGATGAATGTTCACTCACTGGCACAGTGGGAAAACTTCTCTAAGCCCCTGTTTCCTCGTCTCTATGTCCAATGTCAAATATATAGAATGGAGAAAGGGGCTCTCTGAGACCCCTTAAAAAATGCAGAGCTTTAGACAAGAAATTCTATGTGTAGGATTTCAAAATTTCGGGCAACAACGAGTCTAATGGGAGAAATAGTTGAGAGGAATGATGCAGGAGAGAGAGGGGGAGAAGGAAGATAATTTTCCTGTTTCCCCTGCAATCATACTGTGTAAAAACCTGCTGTCTTCCACCCCCACCTCCAATAACTCTGCAGATGTTTTCTGTAGTATTAAATTAAGATGTAATAACGCCATCTTCATGAAACAAGTAAGGCTTATCTAAAAACGTGTTTTTAAACTTTCAGGTGAAATCGCTGGCTACCTCTTGCCCGGAGGAACTCAATAGAGGAAATGTGTTAGCCTGGCCTGATTTCTTGTCAGGAATTGTAGGGAAAGTGAAGGTTGATTCCAAGAGCATATTCTGTTCTGGTAAGAAATTATTTCCTCCATAGACTCCATCTCTTGACTACCATGGGTCTGTAGAGCAAAAAGATGACAATTCAAATTGTGCGTGCCTGTCAATTTACTCTTTAACTAGTATTTTTATGTACTCTACCTTCCAAATGATTTCTTACTTTTTAATGCTAAATATATTCTGTACAACAGAGTATAATTGGGGAGGAAATTGGACAGCAGTAAAATAAGAGTAGGAATATAAGGTGAGAGGAGGGATGTAGCTTTTTTTTTTTTTCTAATGTTCCTGTTTGAGATGGAACACTCTTGTGGTTCTATACTTCCTAGAAGCCATCTAGGAACAGCCAGCCTAGGAGGAAAAGCAATAGATGTTGCAATCCATACACTGAATAGTTAAGCTCTGAATGATCAAAATTGTCTCATAAAATTAAACATTAAACTAGTTTCTTTTTTATTTTAGAGTTATGGGGTACAAGTGGGGATTTGCTACGTAAGTAGGTTGCATGAAGGTGAAGTTTGGGCTTCTAGCTGGCCCTCTCTTCCCCTGAAAGTGGACCAGGTATCCAGTGTATAACCCTGTGCTCCACTCACTCTTCCTTCCCTCCAAAAGAGTGTCCAGCATCTGCCTGTTCCACCCTTGTGCTAGTATGATCAGTGATCAGGGTCACCTTATGAGTGAGAACATGTGGTATTTAGTTGTTTCTGTGATGGCTTACTTAGTATGATGATCTCTAGTCACATCCAAGTTGCTGCAAAGGCCATGATTTTGTTCTTCTTTTGGCCCCATAATATTCCATTGTGTAGATGTACCACATTTTCTTTATTCAGTCCACTTTCAATGAACCTTTGGGTTGGTTCCATGTTTTTGCTGTTATGAATAGTGCTGCAATAAGCATGTGTGTGCAGATGTCCTTTTGGTAGAGCACCTTATATTCCTGTCTATATATTCCCAGAAGAGGGATTGCTGGATCATATGGAAGCTCAGTTTTTAGTTATTTGAGAAATCGCCAAACTGCTTCTCACAGAAGTTGAACTAGCTTACGTTTCTACCAACGGTTGTAGAAGCAATCCCTTTTCTCCTCAGTCACACCAGCACTTGCTGTTTTTTGACTTATTAATGATAGCCATGTTTACCAGTGTTGGATGGTATCTCATTGTAGTTTTGACTTTCATTTGTCTGATGACTAGTGTAGCAAAACATTTTTAAAAGTGTTTGTTGACTGATTGCATGTTATCCTTTAAGAAGTGTCTGTTCATGTCCTTTGCATGTTTTAATGGGGCTGGGGTTGTTTGCTTTGTTTTGTTTTTCTTGCAATTCCTTTGAGTTCCTTGTACATCTTGGATGTTAGGTCTTTGTCAGATGCATAGTTTGCAAACATTTTTTCCTATTCCATGAGTTGTCACTTTAGTCACTTGATGGTTTCTTTTTCTGTGCAATAGCTTTCTAGTTTGATAAGGTCCCACCTATCTTAGTTTTTGTTGTATTTGCTTTTGAGTACTTGGCCATGAATCCTTTGCCTACTCTGATATCAGGGAGGGTGTTCTCTATGTTTTCTTCTAAGATCCATATAGTTTGAGGTTTCATGTTTAAGATTGATTCATTTTGAGTTGATTTTTGTATATGGTGATAAGTAGTAGTCCAATTTAATTCTTTTGCATGTGGCTAGCCAGTTTTCCCATCACCATTTGCTAAATATGGTTTCCTTTCCCCAATTTTTGTTGCTGTTGACTTCGTCAAAGACGAGTTGGTTGAGGGACCTTGGTTTTATTTCTGGAGTCTCTGTCCTGTTCCATTGGTCTATTTGCCCTATTCCTGTACCAAAACCATGCTGTCTTCGTTACTGACCTTGCAATAAAGTTTAAAGTGTGGAAGTGCCATGCCTCCAGCTTTGTTCCTTTTGCTGAGAATTGCTTTAACTATTCATGTTCCCTTTTCTTTTTTGGTGATGATATTTATTTTTAGTTCACTGTGATTTGGGATACTTGGTATTATTTCAACCTTTTGGAATTTGTTCATGCTTGATTTATGCCTGAGAATGTGATCAATCTTGGAGTATGTTCCATGTGCTAATAAGTAGAATGTATGCTCTGTGGTTGTTGGATGGAGTGTTCTATAGATGTCTGTTAGGTCCAATTGGTTGAGTGTCGAGTTAAGGTTCCAGATCAAATTTCCTTGTTGATTTTTTGCCTTGATGATCTGTTTAGGGGTGTTGGTAAGGTATTAAAGTCTCTGATTATGATTGTATGACTGTCTATGTCCTCTATTGGTTTACATAGCAATTGTTTAGTAAATTTGACTGCTCCTGTGTTGGGTGCATGCATATTTAAGATGGATATTTCTTGCCAGAGTCTTTTATTATGTAGTGTAGTGTGTCTTTTTAAACTTTCAATTGGTTTGAAGTTTGCTTTGTCTGATATAACAATAGCTACCCCTGCTCTTTTTGGCTTTCCAGTCCCTTACTTTGAGCCTGTGGGTGTCCTTTGCAGTGAGATGAGTTACCAGGAGGCAGCAGAATGTTGGATCATGTTTCTTTATCCAGTTTGCTACTCTACACCTTTTTAGTGGTGCATGCAGATCATTCATGTTCAAACTAATTATTGATATGTGAGGGTTTATTCCTGTCATAATGCTCTGAACAGGTTACTTTGCTTTTTGTTTGTCTGTTTTTTAGAATTTTTGTGGATGATCTATGTGCTCTGTTAACTCTATGTTTGCCTGTATTTTTGCGATGGGTGGAATCATTCTTTCATTTCTATGCTCAGAACTTTCTTAAGCATCTCCTGAAGGGCTGATCTGGAGGTGGCATATTCTCATAGGGATTGGATATCTGGGAAGGATTTTGATTCTCCTCACTGATGAAGCTTAGCCTAGCAGGGTGGAAATACTCAACCGGAATTGTTTATCATTAAGAACATTAAAGATGGGACTTCAGTTCTTTCTGGCTTGTAAGGTTTCTGCTGAGAAGACTGTTGCAATTCTGATGGGCCTTCCCCAGTAGGTAGTCTGTCCCTTTTCTATAGCTGCCTTTGGGATGGGATTTTTTCTATCTTATGCTTACCTTGTAGATATGGATTACTATGTGACATGGGAATGGTTCTCTTATGGAATACCTTATAGAGATTCTCTGAATCTCTTGTATTTGGATGGTCACCTATCTATTGAGATAGGGGAAATTTTCTTGGACAACTTCTTGGAAAGCTTGTTCCAGGTTGTTCTCAGTTACCCCTTCTGTTTCAGGGGTGCCAATGAAATACAGATTTGGTCTGTTTACATAATCCCACACCTCTTGTAGGTTTTGCTTATTCTTTTTGAGACTTTTCTCCCTGTTTTTGTCAGACTAGGTTAGCTCAATATTTTGATCTTCAAGCTTTGAGATTCTTTCCTCTGCTGGTCTATTCTGCTACACAGGTCCATCATTGTGTTTTGAAATTCCAGGAAGGAATTCTTCATTTTCAGCATTTCAGATTGGACCTTTCTTATATTGGCTATCTCAGCTTTTATTTCTTGCATTGCTTTTGTTGCCTAGATGATGTTTGCTTCCAACTTCTCATAATTTTTCTTAACCATTCTAGCCACCTATTGTCTGAATTCTGTGTCTGCCATCAGGAATAGGTCATTCTGGATGAATTCCATTGTTTGGGGACTGGGAGGTGCTTTTGTAGGTGATGCCTCTTCAAGGCTTTGAAAATTGCCAGTGTTTTTTCATTGGTTCTTCCTCATTGGTGAGGACCAACTCCTCTCTTATTATTATTTTTTATTTTGTTGTTATATAGTTATATGTGGTCTAGCTGCTGTTCACACAGGGAGAGAGAGGGGGCAGCTATAACTGCTCTGCCATTTTTGCTGGGCGGAGCTCATAGTTCAAAGTGACTTTCTGCTGCAAATTTTTCCCCATGGTCAGGCCTGCCAGACCACTTTCTCTCACCCCCACAAGTTCTTTGTGGGGATGGGGAGGGGAGATGAGCCTCCTGGCTGCTTAGGCAACACTGAGAGCACTAAGAGTGGCAGTACTGAAAGCACTAAGAGTGGCGGTACTGTCCATCCATATCCCAGGACCGTGCCCACTGGGAAACCAAGCTGCCTGGTGTCTTTCATAACTCTCCCTTCCCCCACGAAAGGCCATGCGCAAAACTTAAAAACACAAATACCCTGCCATGAAGGGACCTGCCCTTTGGGCAAGTGAGGCTGGCAAACAATCCTTCCTGGTCTGGAGTGGGGGTGCTGGCTGCCAGATACTGGCAGCAGACACCCAGTGAGTGCTGCCAGCAGGTAAACTTTTGGGACTTTGCCTGGGAACCAGCTGTCAGGCACTGCAAGCAGTGAATGCACTTGCACTCTTAGAGGATGGGTATTAGGTATTCTGAGCTTGGGTGGATACTCAGCTCCACATGGGCTCCGGCAGCACCCTGCTGTGTCCTAATCAGAGCTCCTCTTACATGGGATTAAAGACCCACATGTGGCTTCTGGGGAAGAGAATTTTCTCAGACGGTATCCAAAGCACTCACCTCCTTTCACACAAGACTGCTGATCCTATGCGAGCTCGGTGCCTGGTGGAGACAGTCTCCTAACTCCAGCGTCAGCCACCCACTCTTTCTTTTCCTTGCACCCTCTGCATTCCAAGAGTCCTCTGTGGGATGCAGAGTGCTTCCTCCATCTAAATCTGCTGAAGCTGCCTATGATTACTGTTAGGTCAAGAAAATGAGCAGATAGAAAGAGAGAGATGGGAGATGGGCAGTTCAAGTGCAACACAGGTTTATTACAAGGAGGAAAATCTGTGGAATGGGACTCCAGATAAGACTGAAGCCTTCCCGCTTACAGACTAAGGGCAATTTATAGGGCTTTGAGGAAGGGGTGCTAGTTATTTGGTTGCTAAGTAGGGGGAGTAGCTAAGGAAGAAGTCTTGTGGTTAGTTAGCTGCTGCTTAACAAGATGCACTCTGCAGATGGTGCTCAACTGGCAGATTTCCATTCCATTTGTCCTACAAAATGGCAGTGACTATCTATGATGGTATTCCCAAGGCTAACAGTTACTAGTGACTGGGATTGTCTTCCTTGTTATATTCTGTAAGAGGTGCTAGTTGGCTATTCCCTGATGGTCACCTTGGATCACCTTTAAACCAGGTTCTTAAACTATCCTAGAATTCCTGGCTTTTTATAACTTATTTAGACATTTTATTCATATTTCTAACTTTTTATTTAAAATATAGTCAACAGACTTCTACTGAAATATATAGAAATAGAGAGAGTTGAAATAGGGAGGATTGTTTGTTGACTCAAAGAGTTTCTTCCAGTAATTTTGCTTGCCAGTGATCTTATTACATGTTAACTGGTTTTCATACCAGTACAATGGCTCCCAAATGCTGGTATCAAATACAATTTGAAACTGTTGATTTGGTGATGCTGCCACTATGTTGCTGACAGGCTCTGCACCTGTGTTCTTTGCCTTCAGATTGCCCACCTTTAGAAGGATCAGTACCTCATCTGCGAACTGCATCAGTAGATTTAAAACCAGGCTCCAAAATCAGTCTATTCTGCGATCCAGGCTTCCAGATGGTTGGGAACCCAGTGCAGTACTGTCTGAATCAAGGGCAGTGGACACAACCACTCCCTCACTGTGAACGTGAGTTGCCTCTGTGGAAATCATCTCTTGAAAAATGTTGAAACCATAAGCACGGTTTTCAGGAATACTACACAAAAGTTAAATGCTTTACAATAGCAAATACTTACTGAATCTCTCCTTTGTATCATGAACTGTGTATCACAAGGGTGGTGGAGGATGAAGACCTAAAGAGACCACTTATGAATGCATCTAAGGTGGTGCAAGGAACTGAATGTGAGGAAAAGGTAGAATCTGTGATTGGAAGCACAGAGGGAGATGGGTCATTGCTAGGTGGGAAAACAGAAAGAGACCTCTTGAGTTGAGTGCATCCATGTATTCATTTAATCAACAATGTGTAAAGTATCTCTTACATACTAGACACTGATCTAAGTTCTGGAGATGTGACAGTGGGAAAAAAAATCCCTGTTCCCATGAAGTTTACATTCTAGTAGGAGAGACAGAATAACAAGCAAGTAAATATGATATTATTTATTTGTAATAAATCATAAAGGTAAGGGCTGGAAGTAAGGGGTTTGAAGAAAAAACAGGGCAGGGAAATATAGTGAAGGGAATGGATGGAGGTAAGATTGCTATTTTAGATAGGGAGTAACCCCTGTTACTGCTTGACTTATATTCATCTGTTTTGTATCTATCAACTCCAGTAGATAATAAACTCCACAAGACAGAGATTTTTGTCTGATTTGTTCACTGTTGTAACTCCAACACCTAGGACAATGTCTAATGGGTGTAGGATCTCCACAGATGTTTTGGGGTTTGTTTGTTTTGGGAGGGGATTTGGGGGTTTGAGTCAGAGTCTCACTCTGTCTCCTAGGCTGGAGTACCGTGGCACGCTCACAGCTCACTGCAGCCTCAACTTCCTGGGTTCAGGCAATCCTCCTACCTCAACCTTTCCAGTAGCTGGGACTACCAGCATGTGCAACCACACCCAGCTGATTTTTTTGATTTTTTTGTAGAGAAAAGGTATTGCTACATTGCCTAGGCTGGTCTCAAATGCCTGGGTTCAAGCAGTCCTCTCATCTTAGCCTCCCAGAAGTGCTAGAATTATAGATGTGAACCACCACACCCAGTCTTTTTTGAATGAATGAATTGCACACCTACTATGAGCCAAGCAATGTGCTAGATGCCGAGGATTCAGGGTGCCCATCCCTAGAGCAAAGTGTGTGTGCGATAAAAAAATTCATGCTTCACTAAGCTATTATTTGAATATAAAGAAAACGTCCTTTGAGTATTTTGCTCCTACTGTAGTTGTTCTTTTTCTGGTTGCTTTTCAGGCATTAGCTGTGGGGTACCACCTCCTTTGGAGAATGGCTTTTATTCTGCTGAGGACTTCCATGCTGGCAGCACAGTAACCTACCAGTGCAACAATGGCTACTATTTGTTGGGTGATTCAAGGATGTTCTGTACAGATAATGGGAGCTGGAACGGCATTTCACCATCATGCCTTGGTGAGATAAATGTTGGCAATTACGATGTGAGTTTATTCTAGTTCTACAGAAGACAGTCATCCCTAATTCCCCAGGCTCTCGAGGCATTCCTTTGTTAACTTCATCTCATCCTAATAAGCTCTGGGCAAGCCATAGTTACAAAGCGTGGAGGTGTCAGAAATGTTTCAAATTTTCATCAGGCTCAACAGTAAGACTTTATTTATCTATCTCTGTTCTACTCGCCCACCTACAAACTAGGGAAATGACAGCTATTGATATACCTGCAATATGATAAAACTATTATATTTAAATTTTATAAAAATAGATAAAGCATTGTTCACCAAGTGATATATAATGATTTAAAAGTGAAAACAGAAGTTTGATACATAAGACAAATGAATCAACTTCAGTTTTTGTATGCTTTCTTCATTTTAGATGTTGATGAGTGTGCAGTCGGATCAGACTGTAATGAGCATGCATCTTGCCTAAATACAAACGGGTCCTATATATGCTCATGTATCCCACCATACACAGGAGATGGCAAAAACTGTGCAGGTAACTGATATATGTATAACTAGAAGTTCCTCTTTCAATTCAGGTATATATTTTAGGTGTATTTTATTTTAAAATAAAACAATAGTTTCAACTTCAAAGGGCATACAGGCAAGTGGACAAGGTAGACATTGTATTAAAAACATATAAGTAACAACTAAAGGCACTTTAAAGTAGCATCATGTCTCTCCCAACTTTCCAATTTCTAAAAACTAAAACTCAGAATCAACTATACTTGCAGAATGTTGAAGAAATGTCTGCATAGTACAAGAATGATAGAGTGGCTTTAGAAATAAAATTAGCGGCTTTTCTGCTTCAATCAGAACAAAGATGATGCTTTATTATATTTCACTAACAATATCCTTCCTCTGCCACAGTCACACAAAATCATATCCTTGAAAAAAATAGACATCTTGCCTTACCACATCTCTATATTTTGTAATATATTTGCTAATTTGATAATACTGGACCATCTCTCAACCCATTGATATCTTTTTAAATTTATTGTGAGGAGTAACTACTAGAAAACAATAAGATAAAAAATAAAAAGAAAGTTAAAATAGCAGTCCAAATCATCTAGCTATACATTCCCAAAGTAAAATGCTACAATTTGGAACAGAGAGAAAAGTCCCAGGGATTATAAATGACAGAGATCATGTTTCCCACTGTAAAATACACATGTACAAGGGTGGGGGGAGAGAGAAAAGCAACAGTAAAGGTCAAAACAAAATGTCAGTAAGTTAGACAATAGAAATAGGAACAGAAGCAGACTAGATCAAGAAATCTTCTTTTAGTCAAACAGAGAATATTAAATGCTTATGCATACATCAACCAGTACTCAAGTTGAAATATACTATTAAAAAACATGACACAAAACTTATCTAGGGAAATACCTAATTTAGATACATTTTTTTCTCTTTAAAGGATGAGTAAGATTAAACAAAATTTTAAATATAGGATCTTCACCAAAAAAATTGCTGCCCAAAGCGAGGGAAAAAATAATACTTGATGACCCAGAATGTGGGACTAAAAATGAGTTAATGCAGAAATCTGAAGATTATTTCAAGAAATTGTTCATTGGAATAAGAAACAGAGACATAATTGCTATTATTTTTTTTAAATGAAGCCATAGGAGAAATGATTTCAGAGTAAAACAGGGCAGAGAGAGAGGCAAACACTTCAGACAGTGAGCTTTGAAACCAGCTCACCATTGGGTTTGACTTAAATAGATATTCCAAATGTGTGCTCATACAACTTGCAAATGTTGTAACTTATTACTGAAATACAAGATAAATAAAATTATGAATTCCAGCCTAAGAAACATATTAAGATCTTGTCCTTACCAAAAAAAAAATAGAAAAAGAAAATGTCGGATATGGCGGTACTTGTCTATAGTTCCAGATACTTGGGAGGCAGAGGTGAAAGGATTGCCTGAGCCCAGGAGGTAGAGGCTGCTTAAAGCCATGATTGTGCCACTGCCCTCCAGTCTGGGTATCAGAATGAGATCCCGGCTCAAGAAAAAAAACAAATTATACATCGACAATTATATTAGCAGAGATGCAAGTGTGAGTGTGGTAAGAAAATGTATCCCCCAAAGGTATTGAAAAAAATAAAAAATATAAGTATAGATTTTAAAATAAAGTAAAATAAAATAAAGATGTGTAAGATCTAATTTTTTTAAAAAGAGGAATATATCTCTCAAATATTTTATAGGCTTTCCACACACATAAATATGTATACACATGTTTAGATTCATATGTAAACACACTATATATGAGAGGGAACTTGCCAAAATAAACTTATTTATAAAATGTTGTGTTTTTATTCTTACATGCTTTAACTTCAGTCACCTTCACTTCAAAGTACTCTCTGGTTGGTGCAATACACCTATCAAGGTGCTTTTTCCACAGCTCAGAACAGTTTTTGCACTCACCAATTTTCATGTTTTTTAGTGCTTCTGCCATTTTTTGTTTCACCTCTTTCCACATCGGCAAAACGTTTCCCTTCGAACACATTTTTCATCCAGGGAAACAAAAAATGTTGCTCAGGGCGAGAACAGTTTTTTTGGTCAAAAACTGTTGAACACTCAGCATGGTATGGGCAGGTGTGCTCGTTAATCGCCCATCATGAAATAGGGAAACAAATTTAAAGAATTTCCAAAAAGAAAAATTTCTGAAGCTAAATGTAACCTCTCACAATAATGCTAGCAGGTACACTGATGCTAATGGGTTCCTAGAAAACTTACCTAGTGGGGAAGCCTGTACTAAAAGTGGCCCACCCTCCCAAAATTCTGGGGTTTTTTTGGGGGGGAGGGGTCCTCCCTCGTAAATAGTTCTTTATTTTCGTTATTTCATGTAATATTATATCATGCACATTTTAGGTCACAAAGTAGTTTGAGAACATGATTTTAACTTCTGTTTCATAATTCGCTTTATGGATTTCTCATAATTAACTTTTCTCTCTATGTTAACATTAGGTGATAGCCACAATGAAAAATAGTTTATTAAACATCTTCAGACACAAATCTATGTGCTTACCTGTGAATATGGCTGTTTTTCTCAAAATTAAATCCTATAACTGCATTTACTTTAGGGGAAGGGTGCATTTAAACCTCTGACCTATATATCCCAAATGACCTTTAGAAAGATTAAATCAATGTATTTTCTCTTTTTGAAAATTCAAGTATTATGTTCACTCCTATTGCTCAACGCTACCCCCCAAACTTTGCTTTCACTTTTTTCCTTCCTCGCAGTGGTGACTGACCCTGAATTGGTGAATAGGAGAAGCCTATGACCCCTCTAATTGGAAATGGGGACTGAGAACTTCTCCTGAATCTGTTTGTAGAGCCTTGACATCAGTCTGATACTGTTAGTTGCTCTTTAAAAAGTGGGTTATAAGCTTGAGGACACATGAGAAGAGCTAAAACTCTCCTAAGCCATGTTCTGGCACCAACACTCTTCCCCAGTGAACAGCTTCCTATAGGGCCAGATAAGTTTTGTATATTTTTGTTAATCATTGCTGTTTCAAAATATTCTTGTTTAAGTGACTACTAAATATATATTCTAGTATAATGCCCAATGTATCCCTGGCATTCATACATCTCCTGAAACTTTTCTCTCAGGATTTTAACGAGAACCTTTTGCTGTGACACTTTGCATAGTTGTGTAAAAGCTACTTATTATTCCACCAAAACTGATTCTTTGTTTCAAGAACCTATAAAATGTAAGGCTCCAGGAAATCCAGAAAATGGCCACTCTTCCGGTGAAATTTATACAGTGGGTGCAGAAGTCATATTTTCATGTGAGGATGGTTACCAGATGATGGGAGTAGCTAAAATCACATGTCTGGAGTCTGGAGAATGGAATCATCTAATGCCATATTGTGAAGGTATGTTTAGTAAATTTCCTATGGCTATTGTGTTTGGTAGTCCTAGAAAAGGAAGGTGTAGACATGTCAGATCTTATGTTCTATAGATGTTCTTTGTATTTAAAACCCAAGGCTTATGTTTAAACATAACAAAAATAAAGCAACCTAGAGCTGTTCCTTGAGCTTTCAGAGATTTTTTTATACACAATCTCAAAAAAGCCATGTTTTTTGTTTTTCCTCCTTTAAGCTATTTCCTGTGGTGCACCAGCTATTCCAGAAAATGGTGACATTGAGGGATCAGTGTTTACCTATGGCAGTAGAGTGGTATATAGGTAAGTGTCTAAGATTAAAACTACATTGTAGAAGTTGTTGGTGGCACATTGGCAGTGATATAATACTGGAATTAAAAAGAGTGGGAAAATAATCCCAGAGGATGTTTTTAAATTAATATGGAATTAATTGAATGATGTGTAGTGTGAAGATATCTCAATCCAATAATCTAATGGTAGCCATACCTAGAATCCTTAAATCCCCTCACCAGTAACCTATTGTTGCCACCAGCACCCCCATGAGGTACCCTGAGAAGGGATGCCACAGAGGAAGGTGCTCCTAGCTAATGAATACTCTTGATGTCTCAGGTTCTTAGACCAGACCACATTCCTCTCAAACCAAAAATTTCCTGTTTGCGGTTACTAACCCATGACACAAGATGGAGGCAAGCCAAATTAAGTCTATTCTACTTGTCACCCAGCAAGATTCCTATAGTAAAGATGTACAGTATTCAACCTTGAAAAAAATTAACTTAAAAGCATTATTTCAATAGAAAAAAAGAACTTTTCCAATATATGCAAATTCTTAATATTTTCAGAAGTTTTTGGAATAAAATTATGCAAAATAAAGCAAATTATATCCAGTAATTTTCTGCTGTCTTCTCTAGGTGTAATAAAGGATATACTCTAGCAGGTGATAAAGAATCATCCTGTCTTGCCAGCGGTTCTTGGAGTTATTCTCCTCCTGTGTGTGAACTGGTGAAGTGTTCCAGTCCGGAAAGCATAAATAATGGAAAATATATTTTGAGTGGGCTTACCTACCTTTCTACTGCATCATATTCATGTGAGAGTGGATACAGGTACACCAGCCAAGCTTTCTATAATACTTTATTACTCATTCTTTACTCAACTGGTTTCATTCATAACTGACTGGCTGACTTTAAAAGAAGATGTATAGCCAGGCTCGGTGGCTCAGCCTGTAATCCCACGCCTTTGGGAGGCTGAGGTGAGTGGATTTCCTGAGCCTATGGGTTCGAGACCCGCCTGGGCAGACGAGACCTCATCTCTACAATAAATCAAAAAAATTAGCCAGGCATGGTAGCACGCGCCTGTAGTTCCAGCTACGTGGAAGGCTGAGGCAGAAGGATCGCTGGAGCCCAGCAGTCTGGGCGACAGAGTGAGACTCCAACTCAAAAAAAAAAAAAAAAAAAGATGTATAAATGTAAGGAGATTCTCAAATTTGTGTGCTTTCTGCAGCCTAGCTTATATTAAGTACCAGGGAAATATTCAATCTAACTGCTACTCTGGAAGCCCTAGCCCAATATCTATATGCATCTAGACCTTAGACATGAAAGTGAAAATTGATTGTGAAGCATTATGCAATTCCTGATAAAATGCTTTTGCAATGGATTTTTTAATAAACAGCTTACTCAACTTATATTCAAGATTGCATGGGATGTTGTGAAAAAGTATGTCAAGGTAAGGAGATCCTAGGCTCTTGATACTGTAAGAGGTTAATTTGATTAATGGTGTATGTGTGTGTGTGTGTGTGTGTGTGTGTGTGTGTGTGTGTGTGTGTGTGTGGTGTGTGTGTGGTGTGTGTGTGTGTATTCAAACCAAAGGAACAATAAAGTCAGGCTGTGATCAGCAACAGAATCTGAAGAGGAACAGATGGAGCGAACAGCAAGTGGAGTGAATAGTATGGGCAGTCAGAATCAGGCTGACAAAAAAGGCAGAAAAGCCATGATATAGCCATGGAGGTTTGTAAAACCAAAGGAAAACCAGAGTTCAGAGTCAGAAGCAGTGTGGTTTAAATGCCCAGGCTCATGGCTGGTACAGTGCCCTTTGACCTCAGTCACCCTGATTTCCTGGTGATTTTCAGGTGAGTGTCTTCCCTCCTGCTTGAACTATAGCCAGTCTAATAGCCCCATTTCATCCAAGTAATCTATTCAGAAGGTTTGGAGTGCCCTATACCACCACTGATGATCACATTTGACTATCTTATTTTGTAACAAGTTGTTATCATTGTTATATTGTTTTCACCCATTCATTGTTTTAAATGGCATATAGCCTGTTTAGATTTCCCTTGTTTTTATATAAAGCAATAAAATATGAAGAAACATTATTTTGGGGCACTAAGATATCTCAAGTGTTCCCTATTTCTTTCTAAGTCCTTCCTGGTCCATCTCCATGGGAGTAAATAAATAGCCAATGAAAAGAGTGACATTATTTTTTTCCTGTAGTTTACAGGGCCCATCCATCATTGAATGCACAGCTTCTGGCAGCTGGGACAGAGCACCACCTACTTGTCACCTTGTCTTCTGTGGCGCTCCGCCTGCCATCAAAGATGCTGTCATTACCGGAAGTAACTTCACTTTTGGGAACACTGTCACTTACACTTGCAAAGAAGGGTGAGTAACGCCTATGAAGGAAAGGATCATTAAGAACCAAGGGGGTAGACATGTCTGACTGTGGAGAAGGGCTCCACTGGACAGGAAATTAAACTTCCTGGCAGCCAGAGCCAAAGAGAGCTTTATACTCTTATTTTCTGACAGCAGAAAGGGAGCATATTCTTCTGTGGAAACAATGTTTTCCTAGAATTAGAGTAGCTTATCAAATTATGCCTCGAATAATGGACATTGGGCAATGCAATGAATTTGTATACTTTAAAATTCAAAAAGCACATTTAAGAAGGCATGTGTGTATTTATCTTCTGCAAAACCAAAGATAAGACTTTAAGTCAAAATATAAAGATGACATATCTGCAGGGGAAAAAAGAGAATAAGGTCCAGGTTTTTACATTTCTAATTGTCTTATTTAATTCAGATATCATTTTTGGAAAGCTAGGAAACTAATACAAAGGACTTTCACACTCATTGTCCCATTGGTTCTTCATCAAAGTCCTATGAGGTGCAAAGAAGAAAAAGGCTCACTCTGGAATGTTCTGTTTAGGGTTTCAATGCAACAAATCAAGTGTTGAGGGATGATTTAATCTCAGGTCATCTGACTTGCATTTCATTGCAGTCATTGTTTTTCCTACGCTTCCTCAATAAATATTTTCACCATCAATAGTGCTTTCACACCAGATTTACTACAGTTGCTTTCCACACATTTGAAAAAAACAATAGCAGGGGAGTTGTCATTTTCTGAATTTGTATCTCAGCTCTGTTTTCCACTAAAAAATTGTGTGGTCTTGGGGAAATGGTGTCACCTCTCTGTGTCTTGAATGTCCTCCTATATAAAACAAGTTCATTAACGGTCCATACTTATGGATATTGGGAGGGATAAAATAATACACATAGCCTAGCCAGAAAAAAAGTCAATAAACCCAACAAACTTAGCTACTGATAGGATGATTGGAGCCCAAATGAGAGGACACAGTTTCTATACTCTACCAAAAGTTGAATTTTATTTCACATGGACAGAAGACCATCACAGTGACCACGAGGTGATGACAATATTTTCTTGCAAAAGATGTTAAGAGTTGAACACTTGCATAAATAGCTGATAGAATCCCACACCTTGACACCTTTTTAAATGAACAAGAAATTGTTATCATTAAAATGTCAGTGCAGGACTGGCTTTTGGTCGTCCCATCTCTCTCCTGTGGAATGTCTCACATAAAAATTGCCTGTAATTAACTGTATAGGACTATTTAAAATTAGTCATTTATTTACACAACCTCCCAAGGTTGAAACAAGAAGAAAACAAAACTCTAAACAGACCAATAACAATTCAGGATATAGAATCAATCATAAGAAATCTACCCACCAAAAACAGTTCCAGTTCCAATAACTTCCCTGCTGAATTCTACAAGACATACAAGGAAGAGCTGATACCAATATTACTGAAAGTTTTCCAGGCAATTGAGAAAGAGGAAATGCTCCCCAACTCATTTTATGAAACCAACATCATACGGATTCCCAAATTGGGCAAAGATGCAGCAAAGAAAGAGAATTACAGATCAATGTCCTTGATGAACACATATGCAAAAATCCTAAGCAATATTCTAGCAACTTGGATCCAACAACACATTTCAAGGATCATCCACCATGACCAAATGGTCTTCATTCCAGGGAGGCAAGGCTGGTTCAACATATGCAAGACCATAAACATAATTCAGCACATAAGCAGATGTAAAACTAAGAACCACATCATTATATCATTAGATGCAGAAAAAGCATTCAACAAAATCCAACATCCCTTATTGATTAAAACACCTGAACACCTAGGCAAAGAAGGAGAACTCTTCAAAACAGTAAGAGCCATTTATGATAAACCTATAGCCAACATTTTGTTCAACAGGCAGAATTTGGAAGCATTCCCCCTGAGAAAAGGAACTAGACAAGGATGCCCACTCTCATTCCTCTTGTTCACCATAGTATTGGAAGTCCTCATCAGAGCAATCAGGCAAGAGAAGGAAATCGGGTATCCAACTAGGAAAAAAAGGAAGTCAAACTATCCCTCTTTGCAGACAATATGACCCTATAACTTGAAACCCTAGAGAATCTGTCAAAACCTCCTTGCACTGATAATCAACTTTGGTAAAGTCTCAGGGTACAAAATCAGTGTGCAAAAGACAGTTCCGTGTGTATACACTAGCAACAAACCAGCAGAGTGCCAAATAAAAAGCACAATCCCATTCACAATAGCCACAAACCACCTAACCAGTGAAATGAAAGACTTACGATGAAAACTACAAAATGCTGCTCAAAAAAATCAAGGATGACACATACAAATGGAAAAACATTCCATGCTCAGGGATTGGAAGAACCAATATTGTCAAAATGGCCATCCTACCCAAGGCAATATGCAAATTCAATGCAATACCCATTAAATTATCAACATCATTTTTCTCATACCTGGAAATGACAATACAGAAATTCATATGAAATTAAAACAGAGCATGAATAGCCAAAACAATCCTCAGCAAAAGGAGCTAACTGGGAGGTATCACACTTCCAGACTTTAAACTTTACTACAAGGCACAGTAATCAAAACAGCCTGGTACTAGTACAGGAATAGAAACATAGACCAATGGAACAGGATAGAGATTATGGAAGCAAAAACTCAATCTCTCAGCCAACTCATTTTCAACAAAACCACCAATGACACCACTGGAAAAAGGAGTCCATATTTAGCAAATGATGCTGGGAAAACTGTCTGACCATATGCAGAAGAATGAAGCAGGATTTCTACCTATTGCCATATACAAAAATCAACTCCAAATGGACCAAAGACCTAAACATAAAAAACTCAAACTATAAGAATCCTAGAAAAAAATGTAGGAAACCCTCTTATGCACATTGGAGTAGGCAACCAGTTCTTGATCAAATTCCCAAACGTGAATGTCAAAAAAGATAAGATAGACAAGTGAGACCTCATCAAAGTGAAAAACTTTTTGCACAGCAAAAGAAACCATCAAGAGAGTGAGAAAACAACCCACAGAATGGGAAAAAATATTTGCTCATTGTGTATCTGACAAAGGCCTAATAGCCAGGTTCTACAAGGAACTCAAACAACCTGAAAGAAAAAAATAACAACAATCCTATCAAAAAGTGGGCAAATGACATGAATAGACACTTCTCAAAAGAAGACATCTGAGCAGCCAACAGATACATGAAAAAATGCTCAGCCTCACTAATCAGAGAAATGCAAACCAAAATCACATTGAGATACCACCTAATTTCAGTTAGGATGACCATCATTAATAAATAAAAAACAACAGATGCTGGCAAGGGTACAGAGAAAAGAGCATGCTTCTACACTCTTGGTGAAAGTGCAGACTAGTTCAACCTCTGTGGAAAGCAGTGTGACAATTCCTAAAAGAACTAAAAATTGACCTTCCATATGATCCAGCAATACCTCTTTTGGGAATTTACCTGGAGGAACATAGATTTTTATATGTTATACACACCTGCACATGCATGTTTATAGCTGAACTACTCACAATAGCAAAAACATGGAACCAACCCCACTGCCCATCAAAAGTGGACTAAAGAAAATGTAACTTATACATGATGAAATACTATGCAATTGTAAAGAGCAAAATCAAGAACTTCACAGCAAACTGGATGGAGTTGGAGACCACCATCACACTTAGTGATCTATCACAGAAACTAAGAACTGAATACCACATAGTCTCACTAATAAGTGGGCCCTGAACACTAGTCACATTAGCACAAGGGAGGGAGTGGCAGTCACTGGGCACTGCCAGAGGAGGAAGAGAAGGAGAGGCGTCATATAGCAACATAAAGCGTACCTGGTCCTAAACCAGGGGAATTGAGGGCCAGCTGGAGGCCCAAACTTCACCTGCATGCAGCCTACTTATCTAGTTAACCCTTACTTTTACTCCACATTGCTATAACAATATAAAATTTAAAACAAAAAAAGATTTCTCAAACAACTAAAAATATATCTACTATTTGATCCAGCAATCCTACTGCTAGGTATCTACCCAAAAGAATAGAGGTCATTATATAATAAAGACACCTGCACCTGCATGTTCATCACAGCAAAATTCACAATCACAAAGATCTGGAATCAACCTAAATGCCCATCAGCTGATCAGTGGATAATGAAAATGTGGTGTATATACATTATGAAATACTGTTCAGTTGTCAAAAGAATGAAATCATGTCTTTTGCGGCAACTTAGAATCAATCAGAGAACATACTCTTTAGCGAACTAACTCAGGAACAGAAACCCAAACCAGTATGTTCTCACTTATAAGTGTCTCCTTTTAGACACTCTCTTTGTTTGGGGGTGCCCTGAGAATGCCAGAATGGAAGGAAAGCCTCTGTTTTGGCCCTTTTTTCCTGGCCAATTTTTTAACAAAGCATTTGAAATATGCAGAAAAGCAAAAAGTAAAACAAAATACTCTAAAATTATTTACCTACCTATTGCTGAGATAAAAGTACATGTTAAATTTTTGCGTAAATACTTTGGAAATAAAGTAAGCAATATGCAAAGACATAGAGAGTCAGGACGGGGAGGGTGGGAAGAAATGGAGGAACAAAAAATTACCTATCAGGTACAATGTACACAGGTGGGGTGGAGGGTACATTTAAAGCCCAGACCAAAACTGTTTGTACCACCAAAGCTATTGAAATAAAAATAACAATAAAAATCAGTCATTTAAATTTTTGTGAAAACTTAGCAAGTGTACATGTTCTGAACAATTTCTAGATATTGAAAGTTTCTGGAGATTTTTTATTTAAAAAGTAGTGCTTTGTCACCATGTAAAACTAGAAAATCTAAAATCTGTTTTTAAAAGTTATCTATAATTTCACTACCAAAATATAGATATTTGTAATAGTTCATTCCTTCTCAGAACTTTGTCTTTGCATATATCTTTGAATATTAAAGATTATGTTACCTATACAAATTTATACCTTCTTCACTAATCATACACTTTTTCATAAATTATTTGCTTATACAATACCATAAGAAGAGTTTTATGTCTGCCTAGTGTTTTCTATCTATATCTAAAAGTGATTTACTTAAAGAATCAATTGAGACAATAATGAAAACAACAAATACATTTATTTTAACAGGATTTTTACATTACTCAAAGGACTTCCACATGAATTATTTCATGTGTTCTCTTCTACAAAGATAGGGTTTGACAGAAGAAATAGTCCTACCTTATAGCTAAGATATGAAGGTATTAGATCTATACAAGTTGATAGTCTGTAGTAGTTTTCTTTTTATCATTGGTCTACACAAGTTGATAGTCTGTAGTAGTTCTCTTTTTATCATTGGTCTACACAAGTTGATAGTCTGTAGAAACTTTCTTTTTATCATTGAAAAGATGGAAATTAAATCTGCCCACCTAAGTCACATGGCTGTGAAAGGATATGAAACCATTTTTATAAAAGTACTTTACATATACATGAAGTACTATTTAAATATGGCTTTATTGTTTTCTGTATTATTATATAAAATGATGACATTTCAGTAACAGAGAGAAAAACTCTCTTAGCTAATTAATCAAATTTATATGAAGTACACACAGTCATAAATACCACCACCTACAATATGTTTATAAAAGAAAAAAATCAATAACTATTAGGTGAAGACATTTTCATATTTCTGAAATTAAAACTCTTGAGAAAAAAACATAATGCTCCTTTTAGACACTCTCTTTGTTTTGGGGATGTTCTGAGAATGCAGAATGGAAAAAAAGACTGTTCTGGTCCTTTTTTCTGGACAAATTTTTAGCAAAACATTTGAAATATACAGAAAAGCAAAAAGTAAAACAAAATAACTCTCTAAAACTATTTACCTGCCTATTGCTGAGATAAAAGTACATGTTAAATTTTTACATAAATACCGCGGATCTCTTTTTATAAAAAGAAGTGCAGTGTTACAGATAAAATTAGAAGCCATTCTCATAACTCTTCTATGATCCCCAAAATGCAGAATATGCATTTTTGTCTTTATTACATTTATTTTCTATATTACACTTATTAAAATATTCTATTGATCTATCTGTTTTAGGTCTTGTATATACTACTTCAGATTCTAAGCATTCTTTTGAAGGTTTGCTTTTCACTTAACATACCTTTTTTGTATTTATCCCTCTGGGTACATGTAAATCAGCTGGATTTGTTTTCACTGCTACATAGTATTTCCCTGTAAGAATGAGCTATCTCAAAGTTACCCATTTCCCTGCTGGTAAAAGGTTAATATAATTATGCTTTATTTGCTGATATAAACAGTACTGAGGTAAATATCCTTGTCAAGTTTCCTAGCACATGTAAAATATCTCTGACCTAGATGTTGAGAGTTAGAATTGTCGAGTCATGGGATATGCACATTTTTAACATTATGAGATAGTACCAAATAGCTCCCCAAAGTGATCGTGCCAGTTAAGTAATGTGCAAGAGTTTCCCTAGCTTCACATCCTTGCTTACGTTGGTGTTTATCACCCTAATTCGTTCTTTCTAGTTTCCTGGTTGTTTAAGGTTGTCTTACTCTTTCTTGCCCAGAATTACTAGTTAGATTATACATTTCTCAAAAGTTTACTGAGATTTCGTTTTCTTTTTTTTCTCGAGGAGTGGTTTGTGCCTCTTTCTCATTATGTTTTTTTGTATTGATTTATATGCTATTTATATTCAGCAGACCAGTCCTTTTTTATTACATGACTTGCAAAGATCTGTTTGTGGCTTTTTTTTTCCGCTTTATGATGTCTTTTTGCTGTAGATTTTTAAATTTTAGCACAACGATATTTATCCATTGTTTTGTTTATACTTTGTGCTTTTTGTATCAAACTTAAGACATCTTTTCATTCCCTGAAATCATACTCAGTACTTCCGCCTTTCTCCTGAATAACTCAAAGACCTTGGAAAACATCAACATCTATCATTCTCTTATCTTAAATATCTTATCACTATCTACATCTTACTTCTCTCTTATCTTACAACTTTCCAAGTTAATCATTTTTTAAAGCTTATTTAGAGTTACCTAATGTCTATTGATCTCTTCACCACCATTGCTTTTTGTATCACACTCCTTCCTTTTGGGTTTAGCTTATACCTCTTAAAGGCATCCTTTTCATCTTTTTCATCAAGAGTCAATGAATCATATGATCTTTGTCTGATAGTTTTTTCCATAAAGATTTTGATGATATTATTTAATAACCTTTTGATTTTAATGTTGCTATTAAGAATTCCATTATCAGTCTAACTTAGTGATTCTCAGTTAAGGGCAAAATTGCCCTCCAGGGACATTTGGCAATGTCTGGAGACATTTTTGTTTGTCACAAGTGGTGGGAATAAGCTACTAACATCTAGTGGTAAAGGCCAGAGGCACTGCTAAATATCCTACAATACACAAAATAGCCTTCTACAAGCAAGAATTGTCTGATCCAAAATGTCAGTAGTGCTGAGATTGAGAAACACTGGTTGAATTGCTGTTTCTTTATAAGTAATGTCTCTTCTCTTGAGTTACTTTTTTTTAAATGTGTCTATGTTATTTTAGTATTACACTATGAGATGATGGATGGTGTATTTATAGTTGTTCATCTTGTTTAGGACTCATTATACTTCTTACACCTGAGAATTTATATCTTTTACCAATTTGAAATATTTTCACTGCAAATAGTTTCTTTTCCTCACTTTCTCATTTCTCTCTTTCTGGATGTCTTATCAGATATATATTGGACTTTTTAATTCTATTTTTATGCTTATTAATCTGTCACATTTTTCATTTCTTTATAAACATGTTATTACATTTGGATAATTTCCTCATATATCTCTTCAATCTCACTATTCTTTTTCTATTTATAGAATGCTTTTGAAAGTATTCATTAATTTTTTTATTTTTATTTTCTATATTCTTAGAATTTATATTTTTCTTTTTCAAATATTTCTTTCTATATTCTCTTCTATTTAAATTGAATTTTGAGTCTTTCTTTTATCCTTAATAATTCCAACATACTTATTTCATACTTTTAAAAAAGATTTTAGACATTTTTTCTATTATCTCCTTTATCAGTGTTCAAGTTTTGCAGTTTATTCTGTCTACTGACCCATTCCTGATGAAAAACATGTCTGTATATGTTCTGAAATTTCAGATTGTGTCCTTATAGTAAACAGAACTTGTTTTATCTATGAGCATCCCTCATGGTCTACTTGTATGGATTATTTTTGTCTACCAGGTGCTCTAGGATTATCACCAACCAGGAACCTAATTTTACATTAATTTATCAGTTTGAAGGTTTTCCATGAAAAGTGAGTGGCATAAATTCTAAGCTCAAGTCCACATGAGGTGCAAACCTGGGGATTGTTACCTTAGCAGAGACTTTGTTTTTTCACCCAGAGCCCAGACAAATACATATCTTTCACTGGTTCTCTCACTAGGCCTATGGGTGGAATTTTTCCACTTCACCTTTTCATTAAATGTCCTTCTAGGGCATAGATGCATACCCTAGTATGCAGAGACTAGTACTACTCTACTCTACATTTGATCTCCAAAGATGTATTTCCTGTCACCTCTATTTCTCTTCCTTGTCTACTCCAAGGTCAACCACTGCATTAATTTATAGGCTTACTTTCCTGTTTTTAATTTCCTCTTCATTTCTGGCACATGGAGATTTTCCTTCTTGTCAGTTCAGCCATGGATTTAAAATAATTGTGTTATAATTCATCATGTATTATATACGGAAGGTTTTCAGATTATGTTATAGCCAGAACTAGAAGTCAGTTCTCATCCTGTCTCTCTTACCTCTTTTCTATTTCTTACCCCAAGAGGTTGATTGGCACAGGTCAACATGCCTTGTGTCTTGTTCATTTCAAGATAGTATTGCTGTGTTCAAGTCATGGTTTTTGTACAATGTAACTTGTCTTGCTGTCTCCTTCCACTTCTGAAGATGCTATTGGCCAGAGAAAAGTCCTAGGGTTTATTTCCCTCTCCAGTCCTGTCAAATCCATCTTCTCCCTTGGCACTTCGCAGCACAGACCACTGCCCTGCACACTAGGTGAGCCTCCCAGGCCTATATATAAGCCACATGTGTATTGTGTGTACATGTATTTTTGCTTCTGTCTCACTGTTTTTTCTTCTTATACTGGTGTTGTGTTTTGCATTGACCTTTCCTTTAATTATAGGGGCAAGATCCACTCTCAAGTTTAAGGTGAAAAAGCAGAGACTTTATAAGATTGAAGCAGTGTGAAGAATGCCAGGGAAGGAAAAAAAACAAGAAGCTTCATTTCTGGGTTCTATCCTACACTTGGCCTTCCAAATTCATCTTTTATCAAAACATTTACCTTTTTTAAACTTTTTATCAAAACCCCCAAACAGTGGGAGTTTTCAGTTGTTTGCCTAAATATATAGGTTGTCATTTGTTTCTAATTTCCCTTCTCATTCTTATGTTTATACTCCTTGGTGAGAAATGTAGAGGGGTTATTGGCATTCTAAATCCTAATCCAATTTTTTCCCTTTTGATGCTTCTCAAATATAAACTTCTAAATGCAATTATTAGACCTGTTAAGACAAAATCTTTGATCATTATTATTTATTGAAAACAATTAGTTGCAGATTTATGCTTTCTACTGTTCTTATTAAGTTGCAGCTTTTTAAATATCGTGTAGCCTGCTCTTTTAAGTCTCTTTTTTCTCAAAGAAAAGCTCTAATAACTCACTCAGGAGCTTTCTCATAAAGGTTCCCAGGCATAAACTCATTAATAAGATCCCATTCAGTGTGTGAATCCAGTCACTGAAGATTGCATCCGAAAATTACTCTGCCCATTTTCAAATGATTTTTGGTTATTCCGGAAACATCCAAATGTTTTCCAGCCAGTTCATCCCAAGGTATGTCTTTCTAAGGCATTACTGTGATATTTGTGCACCTATAGCTGCTTTTTCGGGCGCTGTCTCTTTAAGACTGAGGATTTCCTCTGTGTTTGTTGTTGTCGTTGTTTTGTCGCCCCGCCCCCCGCTTTTTGTGGGGAGCAACTCTTCCCTCTCAGTTTTTCCTCTTTGGTTTTATTGCTCTGAAGCTAGTTAATGTACCTCTGTTCTAGGGCCCTTTCTGCCATCCAGTATAGATCACTCAGTGAGACAGGGACCCTCACTTCTGCTGCATGCTCCACCCTGAAAAAGGCACCTCTGTCGCACAGTTAGTCGGTAGGTTGACTTTCAGACCGTGGCAAATACTCCGGGAAACTGGTGGGGGACGGCCCCTTGTCTGCTGGTTTGCGGTTTGCAGCCCAGACAACATCCCACCGGTGAACCTTCGGGTGTCTTTCGCGTCGCTCCCTCCGTTCAAGTCCGCGCTCTGCACTTGAAAGAAAGTGAGCCCTCTTGTCACAGGAAGATTCACCCTGTGGGCGCGAGGGGCTGGTAAGTGATCCTTCCAGATTTGGGGGTGGGGTTGGCCTCCTGGCGGTGGGTGCCAGCTGAGTTTAATCTGCAGGCAAGATTTCCCGGCCTGGAAGCCCGCCGGTGGCCTCCGCAAGCGGAAGGTGCTCTGTCAGGACTGTGGGAACACGGGTTTGTTCCCGGTTCTGCTTGGGTTCTCAGTCTCCCGCCCACCGTTTTGCCTTGACCAGGATTCCTCCCGCGTGGAACCAACGCCTTGGGATGCGCTGGAATGGGGGAAACCGACCCAGTGTGTGTTAGGATCACTCAGCCCCTTTGTTTAGAGAGCAGAGCTTTGGGTTCCTGGGTGAGCCTCAGCATCACTGTGATTTTGATGGGCCATATTTCCTTGGAATTAGGGAATAAAACAATTTTTTAAATAATGTGTATGGCCTGATTGTTAATAAAATTCTGCAAGTGTCCCTGATGCCTCTTGAATGAGAGTACAAAGTGTCACACAGAATTTAATTAAATAATTTAATCAAATAAAATATTTAATTAAATAATTTAATCAAATAAAATATTTAATTAAATAAATATTCTATCATTTTAGATTTGTACCAGTTCCATTTTCCTGCTTTTGTGGCCAACATTCAAAGAACATATTTCATTATTTGTACAAAATTTTTATCATTCTCTAAGTGATTTTTTAATAAGTGGGTGAAATCCAACCCCTATAAATTTTAACACACATTCAGACTTCTCACATCATGAAATAATGCAGCAATTTCATCAGAGATCAGTCATAATACTGTTATCTAGGCAATAGCTAACAATTGATTCCTCTTTCTTGTCATTTGGAAAATATATTCTTCTTTAACATGTAAAAAGACATGTATTTTAGAAGATATTTGTTTTTAACAAATCTCTGTCCTCACCTACATGAGATATCGAAAGTACTGGTACCCCTATTGCTCAGGAGATTATGAGGGCTTTAGGAACTCTTTGTCAGATACTGGGAGCAGAAACCTAACATGTATTTTTATGATGTGACACAGTAAATCTTTGCCTGCCACATCTTCACCCAACAGACATCACAGTAACCCTGTCAACAAAAAATACACAGGACCCTAGTTGTCACCACTTTTTTTTCCAGGTGTTTGTATGTCATTCCTAATTACTTGTAAGTTCCCAACATGGACCAACTGGATCACACTCCCATTTGATAATGCTACTTTTCTGCCTTGAATGATTCTTCCTCTGCTTCTCTCATAACTCCCCTCAAGATTCATTTCCTCTGTGGTACTTTTCCTCCCCTTCCCATTCTTCAGGTCAGGTTAGTCACTCCACCTTTAGGCAACCACTGTAGATGTGAAGGGACCTACGATGCAACAGGTAGTTGGAGGGATGGAAAGGAGGATGACAGCGTGTAAACGCATTTTTGGCATTGCACCTGTGCACTAAGGAGGTGACTTTGGCACTTAGGAGGCACTTAAGAATTATTTAATGAAGAACTAAATGTTAATTGAGAATCACAAAGAACAGTCAAGATCATAGGTCAAACTGAATGATAGTGTAAGATGTAAGAACTTATGGGTAGCATAAAAATACACACTTTAATTCATTTATTCAAATAATACGTATTTAGTGACAATCTTTCATTAAATTATAGAACAATTTTGCTGTGATTTTTCCATTAGGGAGGAGTAGTTGGAGATTTTCCAGAAGAACAGAAGTCAGAGGACTAACAAAGTACTGCCAAACTACAAAACACAAATTTTTGTGATCTCAAGAGACTGAGGAATAAGGAAGGTTTTGGAGATAGATACTTCTGCCTCAGAGTAGCTGGTCCCATGAAATAAAGGAAGAATTTTACAGATGGTACAATGGATCCCTATAAATCAGGAATGTTTAAGGCTACGTCTGTGAACTTTTTTTTTTTTTTTTTTTTGAGTTGGAGTCTCACTCTGTCACCCAGACTGGAGTGCAGTGGCCACTCCCGGCCACCGCAGCCTCGACCTGCTGGGCTCCGGCGATCCTTCCGCCTCAGCCTTCCAAGTAGCTGGAACTATAGGCGCGCGCTACCACGCCTGGCTAATTTTTTGATTTATTGTAGAGATGAGATCTCGCCAAGTTGCCCAGGCAAGTCTCGAACCCACGGGCTCAGGCAATCCACTCACCTCAGCCTCCCAAAGTGCAGGATTACAGGCTGAGCCACCGAGCCCAGCTTGTGAACTTTAACCAATGAAATAGGCTAGCAACATCAAGGGATCCATGAAAATAATGATGCATGGTTCAAAGGGTACACGTGATGTAATTCGTGCTGTAAAATATTGGGAGCTTCAACAAATGGAACTTCCACCCAAAGTACATCCTACATAAGAACAGTAGAATCTGGGCACTCAGACCAAAGATAATGGATTTTTTTAATAATAAAATTATGCTCTTAGCACATTGCTTTTGTATACCTTCCTGGATCCTCTAAGATAGTAGCCATCTAAAAATCAAGTTCAGATCTTTATACAAACAACTGACCTTATCCAGAGCAGTGAATCACAGCAGGATCATGCTGGAGACTGCACTCAGCTACTGGGGAGAATACACCTGTCTATAGCATGACATATGACCATAGGTAGGGTGGATGCATATATCTCTGTTGATACACTATCATTTTTTCCTGATCTCTCTGTCTCCTATAGATTTTATAAATATTGTCAGCTAGGATAAAGGTATCCCAACCTCTCTATAATAGTTGATCCTTTTCAGAGACTAAAACAGACCTCAGGAGAAATTTTTGGTAACTGATGACAAGAATCTTTGCTGATGTGTGTATCAAACAATTTGTATTTGTGACACTGCAGTACAGTTTGCACCAGACACCCAGAGAGTGTAATCTAACTTGCTTCGTTTTTTAAAAAGAGAGAGACAGAGACAGTTTTTTTTTTTTGGTGAAAAAAAAAAGGAAGTGTAGGTGTTGGAATCTGATAAACTAAATTTAGATCCCAACTCTGCTGCTTACAGCTGTGTGGATTTAGGCAAATTTCTAAGCCTGTCTGAATCACCATTCACTTCACTTTTTTAATGAAGAAATAAATATGTCTAAACAAGATTAAATTAGGTACCCAATTATTTCTTTCTCCTTACCTTTCATTAATATCAAAATGGCAGACTTACCAGGTTCTATATTTTCTCTCAAAATTTTCTGTCAATTTTCTCTTCAATAAAGCAGTAATAATGAAAATAAGCATGACTCAAATATAATTATTCTAATACTGCATCTAATCCTAATCTTTTGTCCTTCCTCACTGAGAAAGCACATGAGAGTAACTGAAGATGTTTGCAAGTCATCAATCTATCATCATATATGAGCAAACACATTTTGTACATAAAGACTGAAAGTTATTAAGCAAAATGTATCCATATTGACTGAATACAGAGTCATATACAGAACACAGCTTTTAACTAACTACATGGGAAAAGATTTAGGAAGCATTGGAGACTGAAATTATAATCACTGTTTTAAAGTTCACTGAATGTAAGTATATAACAGTGAGCTATATGTAGGCTAAATATGACTTCATAAGTTATAGCTTACAAACCAACAGTAAAGACTAGTGCTAAAATCAACAAACTAGAACCATATACAGACAGATGGAGTTCCAATTTTGAATTGAGTCAAATAGGACCATAGCTTGTGCCTCAATTTAAAAAACAATGATTAGAGTTATTTAAATAGCAAAAATGTTTAATTGATTTCCCTTTCCAAACAAACAGCAATATTAATATCAAGATGTATTTATGTCTCAAATGAAAGTCATTTGATCAATAAGCTTAATATTAAAATAAATACTCTTTTAAACAAGAAAGCAAAGTCATAGTTGAAAAGATTTTAAAAATAAAAACAGAATGACAGGATGCAAACACTTTTTCTCAAATAGTAAGCTAAGTTATTTTTTTCTTTCTTCCCAATCTCATAGTTATACTCTTGCTGGTCCTGACACCATTGAATGCCTGGCCAGTGGCAAGTGGAGTGGAAGTAACCAGCAGTGTCTGGCTGTCTCCTGTGACGAACCTCCCAATGTGGACCACGCCTCTCCAGAGACTGCCCACCGGCTCTTTGGAGACATTGCATTCTACTACTGCTCAGATGGTTATAGCTTGGCAGACAATTCCCAGCTCCTGTGTAATGCCCAGGGCAAGTGGGTTCCCCCAGAGGGTCAGGACATGCCCCGTTGTATAGCTCATTTCTGTGAAAAACCTCCATCTGTTTCCTACAGCATCTTGGAATCTGTGAGCAAGGCAAAATTTGCAGCCGGCTCAGTTGTGAGTTTTAAATGCATGGAAGGTTTCGTGCTAAACACCTCAGCAAAGATCGAATGTATGAGAGGTGGACAGTGGGTCCCTTCTCCCATGTCCATCCAGTGCATCCCTGTGAGGTGTGGAGAGCCACCAGGCATCATGAATGGCTATGCGAGTGGGTCAAACTACAGTTTTGGAGCCACGGTGGCTTATAGCTGCAACAAAGGGTACTACATCAAAGGAGAAAAAAAGAACACCTGTGAAGCCACAGGACAGTGGAGTAGCCCCATACCCACATGCCACCCTGTGTCTTGCAATGAACCGCCTAAGATTGAGAATGGCTTCCTGGAGGTAAGAGACTAATTAGCAATTGGTCTGTGGCTTTCCTCACTTACAGAGCAAGTTCATTGTGGCGAGTCCGCTATTCAGAAGCAGGGGCAATGAACAGATTAACTGTTGAAAAAAAAGAAGAGGCCAAAGTCTATAGACAGTGAAGATTGGAGAAAAATTAATAAAGATTATTATGAATCTTTTGGGTATATTAACTTTCTGCCTTTTACTAGCAATCAGTATTCTAAGTACTTTGTGGCAATATCTTAGCCCTAAATTTGAAGTTAAAGTAAGCCATGCTTAATGCAATACTATTTTGCTTTATAGAAGGTACTTTAAGATACTTTATATTATCAGAAGTCAAGTTTTAAATGGAACATAACGAAATTTGTTACTATTTTTTAAAAAAAATTTTAGGCAAAATATGGAATAAACCAACCAAGATGCAGTTTTTGCAATTCTCTTGGTAGACCTAAAGGTAATTTCACTTTAGTGGACAAGTAGTCAAGTTTGCACTAAATGTGCCCTGCTTTCACAGTAACACATGTCTTCTCAGGAAGTCCATCAAGAAAATAGCAATGAGAGCCTATTCTTCCAACTCAAAGGCCATTTTAAATAGACAATATTCTAATTAAACACTTGTTAAAGGCTGATTTAACATATGACTTTTGCTACTTTATATTCAAAGACCTAACAAAACAGCAGAAAAAGCCTTTTCCTTAAGGCTTTTGCTTAGATGTATTAACTTATTATTATTATTATTATTATTTTGAGGCAGTCTGTTGCCCGGACTGGAAGGCAATGTGGTACAATCATAGCTCAAGTCATTCTCCTGCTTCAGCCTCCTGAGTAGCTAGGACTATAAGCATGTACCTCCATACTCAGCTTTGAGTGATTTTTGGTTTGTTTTCGGAAGTAGGGTCTTGCTGTGTTGCCCAGGCCTGTTTTGAACACTTGGCCTCAAGCAATCCTCCTATCTCGGCCTCTCAAAGTGCTTGGATTGCAAAAGTGAGCCACTGTGCCTGGACCTAGATGTATTAGCTTGCTTGCTTGCTTGCTTGCTTGCTTGCTTTTTCTTTTTCTTTTTCTTTCTTTTTTTTTTTTTTTTTTGAGTCAGGATCTCACCCTGTTGCCCAGGCTGGAGATCACTGGCACAATCACAACTCACCACAGCCTTGAACTCCCAGGCTCAGGCCATCCTTCTGTTTCAGCCTCCTGAGTAGCTTGAAACTACAAGCATGCACTACCACATCCAGCTAATTTTTTGTAGAGAGGAAGTCTTGCTATGTTGCCCAAGCTGATCACAAATTTCTGGGCTCAAACAATTCTGCCTAGGCCTCCCAAAGTGCTGGGTTTACAGGCATGAGTCACCACGCCCAGCCCAGATATATTATCTTTTTAGTGGAAAAGGGTATAGTGTATATATAAAAAGGCATTCTTCATTTATTAATTTAACAAATACTTCTAGAGCTCCTACTAGGTGCCAGGTACAGTTCTGAGCATTGACAATATAGCATTTAACAACATATTTTAGGTCTGTTATGGCATGGTGCTTACAAGCACGTGGAGTACTCAGGCAATCCATTAATAAACAAAACTGGCAATTCCAAATACAGCTAAATTTACTAAGGCATGGAAGCTGGAATTTACCATTAATGCTAATAAATAATCATGGTGATATTTTCTAAATTTTCATAATTAATTCATCCATTGAATTAATTTATCTGTCTAAAAGTGATCTGTCCTTATACACTGATTTGAATTTTGTAATCCTAAAATTTTTGTTTTAAAAAATAGAGTATTCGTTTTTATTTTTCATTCTTATGTTATAGAAGCAATTTTTTAAAAGTGTGTTAAGAGCCGGGCTCGGTGGCTCAGCCTGAAATCCCATGCCTTGGAGTGGATTACCTGAGCCCGCAGGTTCCACCCACCTGGGCAACTTGGTGAGACCTTATCTCTACAATAAATCAAAAAATTAGCCGGGTGTGGTAGCGCATGCCTGTAGTTCCAGCTACTTGGAAGGCTGAGGCGGAAGGATCGCCGGAGCCCAGCAGGTCGAGGCTGCGATGGCCGGGAGCATCCACTGCACTCCAGTCTGGGTGACAGAGTGAGACTCCAACTCAATAAAAAAAAAAAGTGTGCTAAGAATAAAAACAAAACTCTGATAGTATTCCAAGGACATATTCATGAAAAATATTTTGTCATTTTTATGATCCAACAACATTAACAAATACATATGCTTTTGTTTATGCATTTCCTATTCTAGCATTTCTTTGATCAGCAAGATATTTTTGAACTTGGTGAATAATTTATGACTTTTCAGTATTGCCTCACCATTTAATCAATCAGTATAGACAATTGATCTTTTACATTGCCATTTTCACTTGTAAAAAAAAGTAGACATTAGAAAAAACATTCATTTTTATCTGCTTAAATCCTAGTTGATTTTTTTTTTTTTTTTTTTTTTTTTTTTTTTAGTTGAAGTCTCACTCCGTCACTCAGGCTAGAGTGCAATGGCACACTCACGGCTACCCCAGCGTTGACCTGCTGGGCTCTGGCGATCCTTCCGCCTCAGCCTTCCAAGTAACCAGAACTACAGGCACGTGCTACCATGCCCAGCTAATTTTTTTTTATTTATTGTAGAGACGAGTTCTCGCCAATTTGCCCAGGCTGGTCTCGAACCTGCAGGCTCAGGCAATCCACTCGCCTCAGCCTCCTAAAGTGCTGGGATTACAGACTGAGTCACTGAGCCCGGCCTGATTCATTTTAATATAGGCCTTTTAGTTTAATTCTTTCTTATTATACAAGTATTTGGTTAACTGTATCATATACAGATTGCACTCACTTGTCTTCTCCCTACTACACAGCATGCAACTGGCAGGGTTTTTGAGAGTGAAGTGAGGTACCAGTGTGACCCGGGATATAAGTCCATCGGAAGTCCTGTATTTGTCTGCCAAGCCAATCGCCACTGGTACAGTGAATCCCCTCTGTCTTGCATCCCTCTCAACTGTGGAAAACCTTCCCCGATCCAGAATGGCTTCATGAAAGGAGACAATTTTGATGTGGGGTCCAAGGTTCAGTTTTTCTGTAATGAGGGTTATGAGCTTGTGGGTGACAGTTCTTGGACATGCCAGAAATCTGGCAAATGGAATAAGAAGCCAAACCAAAAGTGTGTGCCTGCCAAGTGCCCAGAGCCACCCCTTCTGGAAAACCAGCTAGTATTGAAGGAGTTGACTACTGAGTTAGGAGTGGTGACATTTTCATGTAAAGAAGGACATGCGCTACAAGGCCCCTCCGTCCTGAAATGCTTGCCATCCCAGCAATGGAATGACTCTTTCCCTATGTGTAAGACAGTTGTTTGCCTCCCACCTCCCCTAATTTCCTTTGGTGTCCCCACTCCTTCTTCTCCTCTTCATTTTGGAAGTACTGTCAAGTATTCTTGTGTAGAAGGGTTTTTCCTAAGAGGAGATCCTACCATCTTCTGCCAAGCTGATGGCACCTGGAGCTCCCCACTGCCAGAATGTGTTCCAGTAGAATGTCCCCAGCCTGAGGAAATCCTCAATGGCATCATCGATGTTCAAGGTCTTGCCTATCTCAGCACAGCTCTGTATTCCTGCAAGTCAGGCTTTGAGTTAGTGGGAAATACTACCATCCTTTGTGGAGAAAATGGCCACTGGCTTGGAGGAAAACCAACATGTAAACCCATTGAGTGCCCAAAGCCCAAGGAGATTTTGAATGGCAAATTTTCTCATACAGACCTGCACTATGGACAGACCATTACATATTCTTGCAACCAAGGCTTCCGGCTTGAAGGTACAGAAGCCTTGACCTGTTTAGAGACAGGTAATTGGGATGTAGATGCCCCATCATGTGAGGCCATCCACTGTAATTCCCCACAACCCATTGAAAATGGATTTGTAGAGGGTGCGGATTATAGCTATGGTGCCATGATCATCTACAGCTGTTTTCCTGGGTTTCTGATTGCTGGACATGCCATGCAGACCTGTGAAGAGACAGGGTGGTCAAGCTCCATCCCAACATGTGTACCTATAGACTGTGGCCTCCCTCCTCACATAGACTTTGGAGACTGTACTAAAGTCAAAGATGGACAGGGAGACTTTGAGGAAGAAGATGACATGATGGAAGTTCCGTATGTGACGCCTCACCCTCCTCATCATGTGGAAGCAGTGACTAAAACCTGGGAAAATACAAAGGAATCTCCTTCTGTACATTCATCAAACTTTCTATATGGCAACATTGTTTTATACACCTGTAACCCAGGATATGAACTTTTGGGGAACCCTGTGCTGATTTGCCAGGAAGATGGAACTTGGAATGGCAGTGCACCTTCTTGCATTTCAATTGAATGTGACTTGCCTACTGCTCCTGAAAATGGTTTTTTGCATTTTAAAGAGACTACAATGGGTAGTGCTGCGCAGTATAGCTGTAAGCCTGGATACATTCTTGTGGGCTCTGACATAAGGCTTTGTCTACAGAATAGAAAGTGGAGTGGTGTTTCCCCGCATTGTGAAGCCATTTTATGCAAAAAGCCAAGTCCAATCATCAATGGATCCATCAAAGGAAGCAACTACACATACCTAAGTGTGTTGTACTATGATTGTGACCCTGGGTATGTGCTGAACGGCATTGAGATGAGAACATGCCAAGAAGATAAAAATTGGGAAGGGGATGAGCCAGTCTGCATTCCTGTGGATTGTGGTTCACCCCCAGTCCCAGCCAATGGCCAGGTGAAAGGAGATGAGTACACATTCCAAAAAGAGATTAAATTCACTTGCAATGAAGGCTTCTTGCTTGAGGGAGCGAGAAGTCGTGTTTGCCTTGCTGATGGAAGTTGGAGTGGAGCCACTCCCAACTGCATACCTGTCAGATGTGCTACCCCACCACAAGTGGCAAATGGAGTGATGGAAGGTCTGGACTATGGCTTCATGAAGGAAGTGATTTTCCACTGTCAAGAGGGCTACATGTTGCATGGTTCTCCAAAACTCACCTGTCAGTCAGATGGTAACTGGGACACAGAGGTTCCTCTCTGTAAACCAGTCAACTGTGGACCTCCTGAAGATCTTGCTCATGGTTTCCCTAATGGCTTTTCCTTTGTTCATGGGGGGCATATACAGTATCAGTGCTTTCCTGGTTATAAGCTCCATGGATGTTCTTCTAGAAGGTGTCTCTCCAATGGTTCCTGGAGTGGTAGCCCACCTTCCTGCCTGCCTTGCAGGTGTTCCACACCAATAATTCAATATGGAACTGTCAACGGGACAGATTTTGGCTGCGGACAGACAGCCTGGATTCAGTGTTTCAAAGGCTTCAAGCTCCTGGGACTTTCTGAAATCACCTGTGAAGCCAATGGCCAGTGGCACTCCGAGTTGCCACACTGTGAACACATTTCTTGTGGTTCTCTCCCAATAATACCAAATGCTTTCATAAGTGAGAGCAGCCCTTGGAAGGAAAATGTGATAACATACAGCTGCAGGTCTGGGTATGTCATGCAAGGCAGTTCAGATCTGATTTGTACAGAAAAAGGAGTGTGGAGCCAGCCTCATCCAGTCTGTGAACCTCTGTCCTGTGGGCCCCCACCGTCTGTTGCCAATGCAGTGGCAACTGGAGAGGTGCACACCTATGAAAGTAAAGTGAAACTCAGGTAAGACCATGGCTCTAGAGTCTCCATTGGGTGTAGGCCAGAGGATTATAAAATGAAAAGTGATAGATCAAAAATACAGTGAATTGGTAATGCATCATTCTGGACTCGTCTCCAAACACTGATGCCTTTAGCACTTGGCTTTGTACTACCCATAGTTATATAGAAATCCATTGACTATAAAAATAAATGTATACTTTTTTCAGACTGTAATTTCTAACATAATAATCATGACTATCTTACTCTATTGAGCTTCATGAAACAGTGAAATCCTCTAGTTAGCTTGAAAAGCTCTGAAATCACGAAGCACTCTTTTTAAACGTTATGATAAATTTATTTGTAAGTATAGCTTTACAGTTATATTTATACATGTAAGTATTGGAAAAATAAGGCCAAAAGTCAAAGAATTCAGGTAAAAACCATATACCTTCATTAACATTATAAATAAGGGGGATATTTTAAAGGGGACTTCCGACCTATGCTAACATTTAATGCCCAAATAGTGATTTTTGCTGTCAGTTCCCTATCTAAAATGTGTCAGTAAAATAAAAAGTAGGAAAATATTAAATGAATTTATGGCTTAAAGTTTTATTGGTACAAATACCTATAATGTTCAAAGATATTGCAGTGCTCTAAACAGTTTAAATTTTATTTTTGTATCTAAATGGATTATCATTAGCATATTGGCATGTTAAGTTTGAGTAATAATTTAACAGTTCTTCTTAAACATTTCTGTTGTGGACATTTTAGCTTTATCTTTATATTTTCTTAATTGTAGTAGCAAGTAGATCCAAGATAGAACTGCAATAAGAAAGTCAAAGAGCAGTAAATCAGGCAATGAGCATGAAATCTATATATATTATTCCTTGCTTTTGAAATGCATACACTTTAAATTTTTTTATTTGGATGTTGGTGTGTCCAGTATATTGAGAAGCCATAATGTCACCCCTTCTCAAGACTTCCCTGTTTTTTATTAATTCTTGTATGCTGATTACATCATCTTTCAGACCTTTGTATCTGATAAACAGATGTCTCCAAGTTTGCAAAACCTCTGAGCCTACCTAGCCTGGGAATTTGTGAAATTGAAAAAATGTTATCCAATGATGAATGTTAAATAATTAAATTGTTTCATTAAAAAGTGTAATATGGCCGGGCTCGGTGGCTCAGCCTGTAATCCCGCGCTTTTGGGAGGCTGAGGTGAGTGGATTGCCTAAGCCCGCGGGTTCGAGACCCACCTAGGCAGCGAGACCTCATCTCTACAATAAATCAAAAAATCAGCTGGGCGTAGTAGCACATGCCTGTAATTGCGGCTACTCGGAAGGCTGAGGCGGAAGGATCGCCAGAGCCCGGTAGGTCGAGGCTGCAGTGGCCGGGAGCGGCCACGGCACTCCAATCTGAGCGACAGAGACTCCAACTCAAAAAAAAAAGTGTAATATAGTGGTAAAAGCATTTTTAGTAGTAGGAAGGAACTCAGCTCTGTCACACTCTAGCTCTAGCTGTATGGCTTTAAGGAAGTTTCTTAATCTCTCCAGGGTTAATTTCACTGTCTGTAAAATGTGAATTAAGATAATAATAACAACTACTTATAAGGTTGATAAGAGAATTTAATAATTTAATATTTGTAAAGTACATAGAACAGTAACTGGAATTTAATAAGTGTTATATAAATATTTGCTGGATAAATAAAAGCAAATTTTAAAAATAATAGAGAGTTTTAGAGCAGGCTGACTTGAGTTTAAACATACTAATACTACAGTTCCCTGATACTGCCTAATAATTAGGATTAAAAGAAAGGCCTTAAGTAAAGAACCTAACAATGTTTGGCACAAAATAGATCATAAATATTAATTATGCTATATGTGCCTACTAGTATCTTGAGTCTATTGTTGGCTTTATATAGAATTTTTTGAACTGTTAACTGTTGTTAGAATAAAAATGAACACAACAATTTTACCCACATCAAAGGTAAATAGCATAAACAATATTTAAGGTAACTTTAGTCTTGGCTAATCTCTCATGCAGATAACTAAGAATTGATCTAGTAATTATTGTTATATTGGTATCTTTGCATGCCAATGCCATCCATCTGACATTTGAATCAGTTTTGATATATTGCATAAAATGTCTACTGAGCTTTTAAAATGTAGCAGCTTCTAAAATCTAAGAATAGGTCAGAAACTGTATTGTACTTCCTTTAAGGCATTCACTTTTGCATTTCCTTTGCAGATGTCAGGAAGGTTATATGATGGATACAGATATAGATACATTCACCTGTCAAAAAGATGGCCGTTGGTTCCCTGAAAGAATCTCCTGCAGTCCTAGAAAGTGTCCTCTGCCAGCAAACATAACACATATACTGGTTCATGGAGACGATTTTAGTGTGAATAAGCAAATTTCTGTGTCATGTGCAGAAGGGTATACCTATGAGAGAGTTAACATATCCACATGTCAGGTAAGACTCTGTCTTAATTAGAACGTGTAACTCCTGTATATACATTTATTGTCAAACAAACAGTAACTTGCTGCCCTAAAAAGAAAGAAATACCTCAAATACTAAAAAGAAAAAATGCCTTTCACTCATAACAAAGGATTTGTGGAGTTTCTTGGTAGAAATATTAATAAAATGTATCCTTTTTCTTCAGCATTCCTATTTTTAAAGTAAGAACATGCAAAGATCAGGTTAAATGTTAAAATATCTGTAACAAGATATTCATGATAAATTAACCATAAATTGTATGCTTAAAATAGTATCTATGTGTAGAAGTCAGTTGTGGGCTGTGCCCAATGTATTTTCAGTTTTATCGGAAAGACTAAAGGTGAGAGAAGCAGGCAGAAAATGAGTCAAATTCTGCCTCTGTTTTTTACTACTTGTGGGACCTTAAAAAAGTGACTTAAAGTTTCTGCGCTTCAGTTTTTTTATTTGGAGAAAAAAGTATATAATAACATGTATCTTGTATTGTAGGCGTGAGAAACAAGATAAATAATGGTGGAACGTGACTTCTGCAACCTTTGATGTTTCCACTAAAACTAGAAACATATTGGACATAATTCATGCTAATTTCTGCACATAGACGCTCTTTTAAGCATAAGATTTATGGTTAAATTTTCATTAATATCTTGTTATAGGTATTTTAGCATTTTACCTAACTTGGGCGTTTTTTTAGTTTAAAAAATGAGAATGAGCACCATAGACAGTAAACCTCCCTAGCATATCCCCTTCTAGCTTCCATAGGATATACCAGAGAAAGAACATTAAAATGAGTCATTGATATACTCTTGCTGGAGATGGGAACAGAGTGAGAGAAATAAAAGGGGAGAAATATGACATGGCATAGAAATGACTTTTACCTTAAGCATACTTTTGTTTGAACTGTGTCTTAAATATTACAAGTTTTATAAGCTTATATTTCTCTAGTTTTTCTTTGTTTGTAAATCTGTGATAATTGAAAGGATTTAACTATTTAATGTGTATAAAATGTCTAGTACTTGTCTGACATACAGTATTTCTCCTCCCAATTTTCTATTTATAAATCATAGAAGCTCAGTGGTTGATTAATGCCAAACCTAAAAGCAGAAATATTGCAGAGAGCAAGTCAAATGACAGCCAAAGTTACCATACCCTCAAAATTTCTGTAGATCCAGATGATTCCTTTTAGATTTCGAGCAGAGGAAGATTAAGGGGAACCTTTGTCTAAGACTCGAGGTGACTGAACCAGAGTGCCACCATAGTTAAGGGAATCAAATGATGTTTTCCAAGTGGGGAGTGTGGATAACTGGTGGTCCCACGTGAGCCCTGCAGGACCCTGTGATACTGGTGACTAAATTCTTTTTTCTTTTTTGAGTCAACAAATTATTTTTGACAATCCTCATTACTTTCTCCACACACAGTATGACCTCTCTCCTTTGCTTAACTGGGTTTTGGCTTAATTTTTGGTCTGAAAGATAGAATAGATCCTTTCTATGTGTTTAAATGCATAAATTATATAAAACTGTGTTCAGTGTCTAGGAATATTTTGCTGTAATATAACAAAAAGATTCTATAGTTTTTAGAATAAATGGATGAGGAGAAGAGATCAATACAAATTCTGAAAAATAAGTTTTGAAGGAATAGTAGTCCCTTTAGAAATTAAGACACATTACAGAATTATAAAACTCTTGTCAGTGTGATATTTGTGTAAAATTAGTTAGAAGGAAACATGAATGGAGCAGAAGAAATGAGTCAGAAGTAGATCCTGATAAAGGAACTATTACAAATCTCTGGAGAAAAAAATTATTCATAAATTATTCTGATATAATTAAGTAGCCATTATAGGAAAAATTTAAATAAGCAAAATTGAAAATTAAATACAATGTATACATAATAGGGAGATGGTTAACTATGATGCAGACGTATACAAAATTACTTTTGGTTCATATGTATAATAAAATGTTTGCCTCAAATCTTATTAGGAACTGTAATCCAACTCATATACTATTTCCTCAAAGAAAATTTTAAAATTTTAGCAATAGAATAATAGTCTTCAAGAGATAAATTTGTGTGTGCTTCACTTTACTCCACTGGAAGGCTGAAAAATTTTAACTCTGGTGGTAATAAACATAAATGTATATAATTTATTTACTACTTGACCCCTTTAAAATTATATGTTAAAATGTTTTCAAGTATTTATATTGGAATGGAGAAAAGGAAGCCCATTTTTTAAAGCTTTGAGTGATATGCCTAAAATTTGCTGTTTCTCATAAATTTTAAAATGTGGAATCATGTAAAATATAAGAATGCATTGTATAAGTCATGGACTCAACCTTCCTATCCTCATGCATTATAGTGAAAACATTCTTATTAGTGTTCTTGATTTTAATGGACTCCATTAGGAAGAAAATCCTTGTACTGTGGGCTTAAGAAATATCTAAAATTATATGGCAGTGACTATTATGGCCATCTAACAATTAATGTGTTTTTTTAAGGTCACAGATAATAAACGGTAAAAATAGAACCAGACTCTAAGTGTTGACTATCATTTTAAGAATTATTCTGCCATATCACCAATATTTGCAAGCTTCTTCATTCACGTGTTTTATCTCCTAAATATAACTTACAGCTTGTTATTTGTTACTCAGCTTGATGGTACCTGGGAACCACCATTTTCTGATGAATCCTGCAGTCCAGTTTCTTGTGGGAAACCTGAAAGTCCAGAATATGGATTTGTGGTTGGCAGTAAATATAGCTTTGAAAGTACAATTATTTATCAATGTGAACCTGGCTATGAATTAGAGGTAAGTGAATACATTATTTACTGTAATTAATTTGTTTTTCTGATGTGTTTGGGGATACTTTTACTATTAGCACAAATTGGTTTCCCTGACTTTGGTCCTAAAAGACTCTATTATACTTTGTTGCCTGATATTCTAACATTTTCCAAGAAATACTTCTAGGTGACTTATAATTTGGGGTGGTTTTTTTTTCATTTTTATTTTAGATTCGGGGATACACATGAATGTTCATTACATAGATGCATTGTGTATTGGTGGGGATTGGGTCTTAGGTGGCCTGTTCTCCAGATACTGAGCATTGTACTCCACAGGTAATTTCTGAACCCTGGCCCCCCTCCCCACCTTTCCCTTTTATTGGTGTCCCCAGGGTCTATTATTTTCACCTTTGCTACCATTTAGCTCCCACAAGAGTGAGAACATGCAGTGTTTGGTTTTCTGTTTATGAGTCAGTTCACTTAGGATGATGATCCACAGCTCCATCCATGTTTGCAGCAAAGGACATGATCTCATTCTTTTTTATGGCTACATAGTACTCCATGGTGTACACATAGCACATTTTCTTTTTCCAGTCAATTGTTTGTGGGCACTCAGGTTTGTTCTATGATTTTTCTATTGTGAATAGTGCTACAATGAACATACAAGTACAGACATCTCTTTAATATATTGATTTTTTTTCTTGGGGTAGATCCCTGGTACTGGGATTGCTAGGTCAAATGATGATTCAATTTTAACTCTTTGAGAAATCTCCATACTGTTTTCAATAGCAGTTGAACTAGTTTACAATCCCACTGACAGTTAATGAGCCTTCCTTTTACTGTGCAACCATGCCAACATTTGTTGTTCTTTGACTTTCTAATTCTCACTTATAGTTTTAAAAAGTAAAATCAATCTCATATTAAAAAAATCAAAGCCATGAAAAGGAAGAAGAAGCAAGTTTGCAAGCTACGAGACAGAAACCGTTACTTCAATTGACCATTTAGACCTGTGTTTCTACTTGCTGGTAATCATACTCTTAAGACAGAGAATTCTACCTGTCACCATGGGAGGTGACCACAAGGATTTAGGGTTGCAAAGCCAAGATTTCCTCAAGCAGTGAACTCATACCTTAGCATTGAGATGCCAAGTTCCTGAATGGCAGATCTGGCCTGAAAAATTCTCAGAGCAGTTCTAACCAAATGCCAACTTTATTCTTGAGACCACTCTTGGTTTGTAATATTAAAACCCCATCAACAGTGCCTAAGTCTCCCTGTTTCCTTTAATGGGAGGACAGCAATCAGTTTTGCTGAAACCATTACCATACTACCAAATTTGGAACTCAAGATGCCTACTTTACATGATATAATGTTGTCATCTGGTTTTTCAGGAAACTCTTCTTTCCTATCTTTACTGTTATAGTGATATTTAAATGTAAGTTTGGCAGAAGTATTTATTACCAGTTTTCTGTTAAATTTATAGCATGGCCCATTATTTCCTGACCATGCCATCAAAGAATTACCATAAGATAGGTATATGAAAACTAGAACCAGGCTTATATGAATCTTGTTTTATTTCCTCAAAAGATTGGAAAAAAAAAAAAGAAGGGAAGAAGGATGATGGTTGATTTCAATTGGGCAGTTTTCCTGTTTTTGAATCTAATTGTTCTTCGTGTGAGAATACTAGTCTTAAATTTTATTAAGAAAAAAACTAGTATAAAATTATGAAAAAATATACAGCAAACTGATGGATCATTAAATTTAAGGAAGTAAATAACTTACCTTAAAAATTTTTGGAAATATCCTGGTGTCAAATGCAAAATTGAGAGAGGTACAATAGCAATATCTGTCACTGCAAGCTGGAAGTTAGAATCACCTAAGAAATTTTTTTTTCCAAATATTGATGTCCAGTTACTTGGAAGAATAACCGATTTCAAGTCTGAGAGAGGATTTTGGATGTTCTTCCCAAAAAGAAATAAGAGATATTTGAGGCAGTCGATGTGTGAAATACCTTGACTTGATCATTACACAACGTATACACGTATTGAAACATCACAATGTACCCCATAAATAATTGCAGTTAGTATGTGCCAAAAATGTGTCAATTGAAAAATAAAAAATGGAAACCTTTAAAAAGTCATATTCTTTGTTGTATCTCTCAGATATTGAAAAATAAATATAATTCAAAAAAATTTTTTTTAATATTAGGGATGACCCAAAGAAAAAACAGAATTATCTTTTTGGAGGGCGGGCCCCTCATAGTACAGGCTTCCCCAGTTAGGTAAGTGTTCTAGGAACCTACTGGCATCAATGTACCAGCTAGCCTTGTTGTGAGAGGCTGCGTTTGGCTTCAATGAATTTTCTTTTGGAGATTTTTTCAACCCGTTTTCCAATTTCACCATGGGTGATTTATGAGCACACCTGCCCATACTGCGCTGAGTGTTCAGCAGTTTTTGACCAAAAGCAGCATAATCCCCACGACCCACCCTCCCTAATCACCCAATCTTGCCCCGAGCAACTTCTGTTTGTTTCCCTGGATGGTAAAAGTCCTCAAAGGGAAACATTTTGCTGATGTGGAAGAAGTGAAACAAAAAGACAGCAGAAGCACTAAGAGGCATCAAAATTGACAGATTCAAAAACTGTTTTGAGCAGTGGAAAAATCATCTGCATAGATGTATTGCCTCAAGCAGAGAGTACTTTGAAGGTGACTGAAGTTTAAATCTGCAAGAATATACACATATTTTTAAACAAAAAAATTCCTGGTCTTTTTTTTTTTTTTTTTGGTCCCCCACCTCGTACACCAAGCAAATATACCTCTTTGACATTTGTGATATAGTCTTTGACAGTCATTCTTTGCTACAGTTTACAATTAGCAAAATTGTAAACTAAAAGGTGACGCAAAGTCTGTTCCTTAATTGTACTAGTCTACTAAGGGTGTGAATTTTGAAGTAACTTGAAAACCTTTTTGAAAGTCTGAACCTACTCCTTAAACCATAATTATTTAATGTAGTTATTTAACATTCTAGTGCTTAGTGATTGAAGTTCATAGCTAAGATTACTTTGCATTTCCTTATTATCTTTTGTTATGGATTTATGATCTTGTTGATGACTTTTCTCCATTGATTCACAGGGGAACAGGGAACGTGTCTGTCAGGAAAACAGACAGTGGAGTGGAGGGGTAGCAACATGCAAAAGTAAGTTAAATGGCATTTATCATTCCCGAAAATGGCACTGAGGACACAAAAGAGCAGTGTGACCAAACATTTTATCTGTACACCAGTTGTACACATTTTTAAATAAGTTTTAAAAATATCTTCATAAACTACGAGAACTTCTCATGAGCTTTTGCTCAAGGGCACCAAACCAATAAGAAGGTCAAAAGTTGTAGTAGAGATCAGTGATTAAACTGGAATGAAGCACAAATGACTGGCTCTGGAATCCCAAACATTACATTTAAGAACTACTTAATTATTGAGCTTATTTGCATTTTTGTGGGGTTTTTCTTTTTCCAAATAATTATAAATAAGGAGACTTAGAGATGTTTTAGGTGACAGCATTGGCCAATATTGATATCTTTTTTTAAGTGTTATTGGTCCATTTGTACAATAAAGTAATATTCACATTTTGCATGGAATTTTACATTTATTCATTTTATGAGAACAGCCAACTTCATATGGCAACATGTGGGTTCATTTACATGACCTTATTCCCAATATATGGCCCATGTGCTGCCTCTGCCAAAAAAAACAATGTATTTAGACACAGTATTTTCAAATCAGTCCAAGTGGTAAGCTTTTTTATTTCTTTTTTCTTGATGATCCTGGTGGAGTCATCAAACTTTCAAACTGGAAGGGGCCTTTTAGATGATCCAGGCCCATCGATTGACAAATGAGCAAATGGAGTTTAAGAGAGGCAAACTAACCTGTCCAATATCAGAAATCAAGTTAGTAGCTGAGCCATCACTAGGACTCCTGGATCTTGAACGCTTGTTCACTGTTGTTTCAACCATATCTCCTGAGGTATATTAATAAGCTAAATTTGTGTTGACTTCAGGAATCTAAAGTCTTTTTGTTATTTTTATTTCAATCACTTTGGAAGGAAACAAATAATTTTTTATCTGGGTTTTAAATATGCCCAACACCCTCACCTGTGTACGTTGTACCCAACGGGTGTTTCCTTGTCCCTCTACCCCTTCCAATCCTCCCCCTTCTGAGTCTCCAATGCCCATCATACCATTCTCTATGCCTTTGCAGGACCTTAGTTTAGCTCCCACTTATAAGTGAGAACATGTGGTGTTTGGTTTTCTGTTACTGAGTTAGTTCACCTAGGACTGTGTTCTCCAGTTCCATCCAAGTTGCTGTAAAAGACATTATTTTATTATTTTTGATAGCTGAATAGTATTCCATAGTGTATATGTACTATATTTTCATTATTCACTGATCAGTTGATGGGCATTTAGATTGATACCACATCTTTCCTATTGTGAATTGTGTTGCAATGAACAAGTGAGAACAGATGTCTTTTTCATGTAATTATCTCTGTTCTATTGAGTAGATACCTAGTAGTAGGATTGCTGGATTAAGTGGTAAATCTACTTTTAGTTTGAGAAATCTCCATAGTATTTTCCACAGAGGTTATACTAATGTACACTTGCACAAATTGTGTAAGCATTTCATTTTCTCTGCATTCTTGTGAGCATCTATTTTTTTTTTTTTTTAATTATGGTCATTCTGACTGGTGTAAGACAATATTCTTTTATGGTTTTAATTTGCATTTCCCTGATGATGGGTGATGTTGAGCTTTTTTTTTTTTTTTTTTTGAGTTGGAGTCTCACTCTGTCGCCCAGACTGGAGTGCAGTGGCCGCTTCCGGCCACCGCAGCCTTGCCTGCTGGGCTCCGGCGATCCTTCCACCTCCGCCTTCCGAGTAGCCGGAATTACAGGCATGCGCTACCACGCCCGGCTGATTTTTTGATTTATTGTAGAGATGAGGTCTCGCCCAGGCGGGTCTCGAACCCGCTGGCTCAGGCAATCCTCAGCCTCCCAAAGGCACGGGATTACAGGCTGAGCCAGATGTTGAGCATTTTTTTACATGCTTGTTGGCCATATGTATATCTTCTTTCAAAAGATGTCTGTTCATGTCATTTACTTACTTTTTAATAGGGTTATTTGCTTTTTTCCTTGCTGATTTGTTTGAGTTCTGTGTAGATTCTAGATATTAGTCCTTTATCAGATGTATAGTTTGTGAAAAATATCTTCTTTCATTCTGTAGGTTGCCTGTTGTTTATTTCTGTTGTTTGCTCCTTTTGCTGTGCAGAAGATTTTTAGTCTATTAAAGTCCCACTTGTTTACTTTTGTTTTGGGTTTTTTTAATTTGCTTTTGAAGTTTTAGCCATAAATTATTTTCCTAGGCCGATGTCCAGAAGAATTTTCCTAGTTTTCTTCTAGGATTTTTATGGTTTCAGGCCTAACATTTAAGTCTTTAATCCATCTTTAGTTAATTTGTGTGGGGGGGGAGAAATAGGAATGAAGTTTCATTTTTCTACAAGTAGCTAGCCAATTTTTCCAGCACCATTTATTGAATAGAATGCCCTTTCTCCAGTGTATGTTTTTGTCTGCTTTGTCAAAGATCAGTTGGTTGTAGATATTTGGGTTTATTCTGGATCCTCTATTCTGATCCATTGGTCTACGTTTCTGCTCTTGTACCAGTACCATGCTATTTTGGGTACTACAGCCTTGTAGTATAATTTGAAGTCAGGTAATGTGATGCCTCCTGTTTTATTCTTTTTGTACTTTTTTCCTAATTCTGTGAAAAATGATGTTGGTAGTTTGATAGGAATTACATTGAATCTGTAGATTACTTTTGGTAATATGGTCATTTTAGCAATGGTGACTCTTCAGATCCATGAGCATGGGATGTTTCTCCATTTATTTGTGTCCCCTATGTTTCTTTCATCAGAGTTTTATAGTCTTCCTTGTAGAGGTATTTCACCTCCTTGCGTAAACACAGTCCTAAGTAGTTTAACTTTCTGGCTGCTATTGTAAGTGAAATTGAGTTCTTGATTGATTCTCAGGTTGGTTGCTACTGTTGTATAGCAGTGCTACTGATATGTGTGTGTTGATTTTGTATCCTGAAACTTTACCAAATTCATTTATCAAGTGCAGGAGTCTTTAGGATTCTTTAGGTATGAGATCATATCATCAGCATACAGAGGTAGTTTGATTTCCTCTTTTCCAATTTGGATACTCTTTATTTCTATTTCTTGTCTGATTTCTCAGGCTAGGACTTCCAGTACTGGGTTGAATAGTAGTGATGAAAATGGGTATCCTTGCCTTGTTCCAGTTCTTGGGGGGGAATGCATTCAACTTTTCTCTATTCAGGATGACACTGGCTGTGAGTTTGTCATATATGGTTTTTATTAATTTGAAGAATGTTCTCTCTATGCCTATTTTGCTGAGGCTTTTTATCATGAAAGAATGCAGGATTTTATCAAATACTATTCTTGTGTCTATTAAAATGATCATATGATTTTTGTTTTTAATTCTGCTTATGTAGTGGATCATATTTATAGACTTACATATGTTGAACCACACTTGCATCCCTGGGATAAAACCCATTTGGTTGTGTGTGTTATTTTTGTGTGTGTGCAATTGAATTTGGTTTGCTATTATTTTATTGAGAATAATTGCATCTATATTCATAAGGGATATTGGTCTATAGTTTTCTTTTTTTGTTGCGTCTTTTCCTAGTTTTAGTATCAAAGTGATACTGGCATTAAAGAATGAGTTAGGGAAGATTCCCTCCTCTTTGATCTTGTGGAATAGCTTCAGTAAAATTGGTACCAGTTTGTCTTTGAAGGTCTGGTAGAATTCAGCTGTGAGTCCATCAGGTCCTGGACTTTTATTTATTGAGAGACTTCTAATTACTGTTTCAGTCTCCTCACTGTTGGTCTGTTCAGGGTTTCTATTTTTTCCTAATTCAATGTTGGGGGTTGTATATTCCCAAGAATGTATCCATTTCCTCTAGATTGTCAAGTTTGTTTGCATACAAAGTGACCATAATAGTCTCAAATGACCTTTTGAATTTCTGTCATATAAGTTGTGATGTCTCCATTTCCATTTCTGATTGAGATGATTTTAATGTACTCTGTTTCTTAATCTAGCAAGCAACCCATCAATTTTGTTTATCTTTTTAAAGAACCAACTTTTTGTTTCATTGATCCTTTGTAATTTTTTTAAATTTCAATTTCATTTAGTTCTGCTGATATTCATTATTTCTTCTCTTCTGCTACCATTGGTTTTGGTCTGTTAATGCTTTTCTAGTTTCTTAAGATGTGATGTTAGGTTGTGTATGTGAGATCTTTCAGTGTTATTAATGTAGGTCTTAAGTGCTATAAATTTTCCTTGGACACAGTTTTGACTGTGTTCCAGAGATTTTAATAACTTGTTACACTGTTGTCATTCATTTTTAGGAATTTTTAAATTTCTATCTTGATTTCATTGTTGACCCAAGGATCATTCAGGAGCAGGTTGTTTAGCTGCCATATTTTTGTTTGATTTTATGAGTTCTTCTTTGAGTTAATTTCTAGTTTTATTTCACTGTGGTCTGAGAAGGTACTTGATACAATTCAATTTTTTTGAATTTATTGAGACTTGATCTGTGGCCTATCAAATGGTCTATCTTGGAGAATGTTCCATATGCTGTTGAGAAAAATGTATATTTTGCAATTTGGGGATGGATTTTTCTGTAGATGTCTGTTAGTTCCATGTTCTTTGAAAAGATAAACAAAACTGATAGACTGCTAGCTAGCTCAATCAGAAATGAAAACGGACACCTATGATTCTTAGGTTTGGGCATTTTACATAATCCCACATTTCTTGGAGACTGTGTTCCATTCTCTTGATTCTTTTTTTCTTTATTGTCGTCTGATTGAGTTAATACAAGCCTTGTCTTCCAGTTCTGAGAGCCTTTCTTCTACTTGTTCTAGTCTCCCAAGGCAAAGAAAAATAAGGCGGGAGAAGTCCTGGCAGAATTGAAGCTGCTCCTTTGAATTTGCAATTCAATGTGATATTCACCTCAGGACTTGGTAAAAAGGGGACTCCACTGCGTTTTGTGCTCCCCTAAATGATTCTTTCATTTCCACAGTTTTAGCTTGGTTTTGTTTTTAAGGTGTCTACCTCTTTGGGGAAATTTTCATTCATGTTCTGGTTGTTTGGGGTTTTTTTTTAAATTTCTATATATTGGTTTTCAATTTTCTCCAAAGTTCATTTATCAATTGTATAATCAACCTTTTGAATTCCATGTTATATAGCCTTGATCTGGTGAGTTTCTCAGTTGCCAGCTGTCCAGTCCTGTGCTGGGTACCTGCACTGGCTCTCAGCATCCTGAGTGACTGCAGTGGCCTGGAAAGTGATGTTAGCTGGGATTTGGGATCAGGCCTTCCCCAAAGCTGAGGTATTATATCTGATGTGGTGGACTCTATTATTGATCTCTGGCCAGAAGGTGGCACTTGTGGGAGAAAGCCAGCTGTAATGGTGGCTGTGGGCTTTTTCCTTGGCCTGTGTTGCTTCAAGTAAATGCTCAGCCATCCTTGGCCAAGCTGGGAGGGCGGGGGGTGGAGCTCTGGTGATTTCCCAAATTCTCTGTCTGTTTTGAGCCTCCCCGGGGAGTACAGGGGGAAAGAGCTGAAGCAGTCCACAAGTTTGCACTCTCTTCCCAGTGGGGATTAAGAGGGAGTCTCAGGTCACTGGGGGAATGATGTTGTGCAAGGCAACACAGAAGAGTTTACTTGGGGAGTGAAAGGTTGCTATGGCAAGGAATCCCAGGGCTTCTGATTTAGCCTCAGACTATTTACCTTGTGGAATATCAAAGTGCTGCTGACTTAAGGCCTCAGGTATTCTTAGTCTGCTGCTGTGGAATTTGCCCTTGGGGCATGTCCCCTCCCATGCCAGCTAGATAGCAGCTACACCGCCCATAAGGGTTGAGTATCTGTGAAATGATGGCTGGCATCACGCAAGTTTTGGTTTTTTGTTTTGTTTTGTTTTCCTACATCTTGGGGTTTGGCAGAGTACAGCTGTGGGTAAGGTACTGTGGGTAAGGTAGTTCCCATGAGGGACTGGAGTCCTGCAAGGATCAGGGGGCCCTCCAAGTCCACAAGAGGGCAGAACTCCTGAATTCCCCTCACTCACCTTCCCTGCTGCATCTGGAGGCTTCCAGAGGCAGCCAGTGGACTGTGGTGACACAGGAAAGATTCTGGTCAGTTCCAGCCAATGTCGATGAATTTTTCTCTTCTGTGTGATTATTATTATTATTATTTTTTTTTTTTGAGTTGGAGTCTCACTCTGTCGCCCAGATTAGAGTGCAGTGACCGCTCCCGGCCTCGACCTGCTGGGCTCCGGCGATCCTTCCGCCTCAGCCTTCCAAGTGGCTGGAACTACTTTATTGTAGAGATGAGGTCTCGCCAAGTTGCCCAGGCGGGTTTTGAACCGCGGGCTCAGGCAATCCACTCACCTCAGCCTCCCAAGGCGCGGGATTACAGGCTGAGCCACCGAGCCGGCTTCTTCTGTGTGATTATTATCACTCCTTTGAAGAGTCATGGGGCATGCTGCTGGTCCCATTTCTCTCTGGGTGCTAAGAAAACGCTATCTTGGTTTACTCTGGTAGAAACACTACTCTAGCTGCTTCACCTAAAGTCTTTAAGGAAAATTATATGACAGAAACTCAGTGGAGAACATATAGCTTTTAGTTCTCAAAACTTTGGATAAATATTATATAGAAAAGTACTTTTTAAATATTGAATAGTATCTCGAGTCACAGGAATGTGTTATTTATTAGGACGTTGAGCATTCCTGATACAAGTTTTTTTTTTAATCTCAACTACTCATGATCAAATAGTGTGTGTATGTATATGCAGGAGAGATGAATGGGGAATGAAAAGGAAACATACATGTCTGGCATTAGAAACCCTCATGGTGTTGGAAAGGAGAGTTGTTTCCATTTTGTAGAGATTAGTCCATCTTTTTGAAATGCAAGATAGTAATAGAAAACTCTGTATGTATCCTATTATTTATTCCCTGTGGTTTTCTTTTCTTTTAATTTCTAAATTAATAAATAAAGGATACAAGTACATTGCAGGAAATTAGAAAACACAAATAAGCAAATCAAAAATAATTTTAATCACACTACTCAGGATTAAAACTATTGATATTTTGATATATTTTATTATACCTTTTTCCCTACGCATATCAAAAATACAAATATTTCTGGAGGAAAAAGTGTTCATACTGAGCAATCTGATCTGAAAGATCATTATATAATTTACTACTTATTAAATATATTAATATCTGTTATCTATCAAATTTCTCGGAAGCCCATTCAAGTCAGCAGGAGTCCCTAGACCAGCATTCTCCAAAGTATGGCCTACAGCCTAGCAGCACAGTAGATCTACAGACTAGATCCCATCAGCACCTGAGATCTTGTTAGAAACTGAGAATCTCAGGCCCCAGCCAATGCTACTGAATCAAAATTTGCATTTTAACAAGATCCCTAGATGATTCCCATGCACATTATAGTTAGAGCAGCACCACCTTTGACCTGCGGTTTAATATCCACTGGAATATCCTAGGGAGTTTTGAAAATTCCCAAAGCTCAGTCTGCACCCTGTATCAGTTGAATCAGAATCTTTGGGGATAGGAACCAGCATCACTACCTTTTTAAAGCTCCTCACATTACTCCAAAGTACGACTGAGGTTAAGATCCATGGTCCCAGTCTTAAAGCCCACCAGACTGAAAGATTCCCAAAGATGTCCGTTAGCACCATATCCAGGGTCCAGGGACTCTCAGCTCCAACTGAGCATTGGAATCTTTTAGGGAGTTTTGTTTTGTTTTGTTTTGTTTTTGAGAAAGCACGATTTATTGAGAGGACAGAAAAGCTCCCACAGTGGAAGGGAACCCCAGGGGGTTGCCCCATTTGAGAAACTTTTAATAAAATACCAGAAGCTAGACTACAACATAGAGATTCTGACTCATTAGGTCTGGGATAGGCCATAAAAGCTTCCGAGGACTCTAAAGTATAGCCAAAATTGAGAGCCGCTAGTCTAGAACCACCTTCTCTGTATTAGAGAAAATTGTGAAATTAAGATTCAAGTCCGTTGTTTAAGTGTAGGAAGGGTGATTCTGCTTTCCTCATAGTGTTTTCCTGTTAATAGCATTTCTCACAATGATCCACAATCATTCTTTATAACTTAGACTACCTTACAGTTCATGAAGTTGGCATATCCCTCAAGAGCCATATAAAATGTTCCTTTTTCTAATTTTCCCTCAGCTTCTGGGTTCCTGTTCTTTGTACTTTCCTTTTTTTATTTTACCTTCTGATGGTTTTATATTTTATATCAACTGATAAGAAGTATAACTTTGCCCAAATTATTTAACCTCGCTGATTCTCACTTTTCTTCAACTGTTGAATGAGATAATCTCAGGTAAGGTGGCCAGATTTAGAATTAAAAAAAAACAAAAAACAGAAAACTCTTATTAAATTTAAATTTCAAATAAAAAATAATTTCAATGTAAATCTGTCTCATGCAATATTTAATACATGCTTATTTACTAAAAATATATTTATCTATATATTTATTGTGTATTCAGTTTAACTGGGCATCCTGTATTTTATCTGGGTTTACAATTTAAGTTTTATAAGAAATAAATCTGGGCCGGGCTTGGTGGCTCAGCCTGTAATCCCAGCACTTTGGGAGACCGAGGTGAGTGGATTGCCTAAGCTTGCGGGTTCAAGACCTGCCTGGGCAACTTGGTGAGACCTCATCTCCACAATAAATCAAAAATTAGCCGGGCGTGGTAGCGCGTGCCTGTAGTTCCGGCTACTTGGAAGGCTGAGGCAGAAGGATTGCCGGAGCCCAGCAGGTCGAGGCTGTGGTGGCCGGGAGCGGCCACTGCACTCCAGTCTAGATGACAGAGTGAGACTCCAACTGAAAAAAAAAAAAGAAAGAAAGAGAGAAATCTGATATTGTATAGAAAGTTCTTGGCCACTCTTAGCAACTTAAAAATGAGATTATTAAAGTTTATCCACCTGCTTATTCATATGCCCCTCCTCTTGGTATTATTAATTATATTATTAGTATTATTACTAACAAAATACATAAAGGCAGCTAAAGTCAACAGGAATAAAAAGTAATCTTTAATCACTTGCATGTATTAATCCAATACGGATGTATGCTATATTTTTTTCCTTCCATGACTATCATTGTGCCTTACATACCAGTGGGCCATAATATTGTATATATTGCATGAAGCACCTTTGGCAAACTGGAGCAAAAGAAGGAAAGAGGACTTGGAGAAGCATTTAATAAAAAGCTTTTATTCTTCTTTTTAGAGACCAGGTGTGAAGCGCCACTTGAATTTCTGAATGGGAAGGCTGACATTGAAAACACAACCACTGGACCCAGCGTGGTATACTCCTGCAACAGAGGCTACAGCCTTGAAGGGCTGCCCGAGGCACACTGCACAGAAAGTGGAACCTGGAGTCACCCAGCTCCTTTCTGCAAACGTGTGTGTTGACTTAGGAGAGATTTTTAATCAGATTTGGTTTCATGATAAGATTCCCAGATACCTAAAACCTAGAGAAAACTCCTCTAATACAGGAGGTTGGCAAAGAAAACAGTTCATGTGTATTAAAATTGGATTCTAGAGGTATTTTTAAAATCTAGTTTTGTTATCTAAGTCCTATCTGATAGTCAACTTGTATCAGATTCCTTGCATAATTACAAGTCGAAGTCAATAAGAGAAAATGCAACTTAATGAAAAAAATTTTACCCAAATATAATGAATTATACTGGGGATAGGAAAGAGGTAAAGAAAGAAAATGCATTTAAAGTGAATTAGATCTTATCTGATTTTACCTTTACAAATAATTTTGTGTGGATTCAAAACAAGTATGTGTTTAATGTTTGAAGTTCTATGTCTTTAAGCCTCATATAATCATCACTGAGAACCCATCTCCTATAAGATTCCTACTCTGCCTTCAAAGAAATAAATTAGGAAAAGAAGGAAAATATCAATAAGCATTTTCTTTTCTTTTTAACAGCAAATCCATGCCCTGTCCCTTTTGTGATCCCTGAGAACGCTCTGCTTTCTGAAAAGGAGTTTTATGTTGATCAGAATGTGTCTATCAGGTGTAGGGAAGGCTTCCTGCTCCAGGGCCAAGGCATCATTACCTGCAACCCTGATGAGACATGGACACAGACAAGTGCCAAATGTGAAAGTAAGTCAACAGGCGGGAGCAGTTATTTCCATTAGTGCAAAATGTTTTCCCATCTCTGTGAGTTTATTTTCAGTCAAGTAACTTAGTTGTAGGTATTTAGATCTCTGATCATAGTTATCACATAGTTCATAATTATATCGTAGATCACAGTTATTACTAATGTTTGAAATTCAAAAAAAGATACTGGAATTTCAAACATTAAAAAAAAAAAAAAAGTTCCCGGAACTAAGTTAAAACCTACCTGACCAGAATTTACTCAACAGATCTTCAAAATGTGATCTTCTAAGAATGAACAAGGTATTAAGCTTAAAATAAACATTTCTCCCCACACTGTCAGAGTCTTCAACCTATCCTTTAATAGGCTATGGATGCCTTGCAATACAAAAAATTATTCCTTGATTATTTTAAAACTTAAGCCTGCATCAAAACTACCCAGAGAGGTTATTAAAAACCTGTTGAGGACCACCTTCAAGTTCCTGATTTTAGGAGGTCTGGAATGAGGCCTGAGAATATACACTTACCACAAATTCCTAAGTGCTGCTGATAAGGATACTACTAGTCCAAAAACCACAATTTGAGACCTCTGGGCTGGTACCATATTGCTACATCCATGCAATCTGGCAGCATCTCTTGTTGCCTAGTGATAACTCTTGACTTCTCTAAACACACACTTCCACTTCCATTTAAAACATCACCCTGCCCAAATTCCTGCTCTCCAGGCTCTCTTGTCTAAACTACTTTCACTACAGCAATCAATTAAAATATAAATTGAAGCTAACCAGATGCAAGGCACCAGGCTGCATTATATAGGGATATATTATGCCTACAACAGTCTTCATCTTCAGAACACTTGTCCTCCAATTAATGAGATAAGAAATTTTTTAAAAAACACAGAGATTCTGGTATCCTAGACGACCTGGGTTTGAATTTCACCCTAAAAATGTTTAACTCTGAACTTATGCTAGTACCTTAACTTAACTGAGTCTTGGAGCTGTCGTTTGTTAATAGCATCAATAATACCTGTCTTATAGGTATCTTATAAGTTTGTTTTAAAATAAATAAATAAATTGGTGTACATTTGCAATATCTTCTGATAGGAAGAGATATGCGAGAGCCCAAGTTCCTGAATTTCCAGCCAGCAGCCCAGTGCAGCATTAGAATGTTGACTTCACTCCAGGTCAATGTGTATTATACTTCTAGCCAGATTTGGATCCCAAATATATATGAAATCTACTCCTAGTGAAATGGAAGGAAGGAAGTATGTATAAGCTGGACGTTTCTCTTTGACTCTCTAAATGTGGTTTAAAACCACCAGTCTGAAGGAAAGCAGACCAATTGGTTTTGTTCTACTCACATATCTTACCTTGAGCTCCGCTCCCCACTAGGGTCACTGGAAGAAAGGGCAAGAAGTGGCATACGCTTATTGAAAGTATCCCTTCTATGCACACTTAATTATTCCTCAATATTATTGAGAGAATGAGAGATAGCCTTGGAGAGAAGGAGATTACTATGTTTTGTTATCACCAATCTTCTTTTGCATTTTCTACTAGAAAAGAATTCCTCGGCTTCAAACAAAAATCTTTCTCTCACACGATCAGTAACCTTCCTCATTTTTTCATGTAGTCCTGATATTTATCCCTAAAAAGCAATGATTAAAATGTAGTTTACTGGAGAATCACCCAAGGAGATCATGTAAGTTGCAGATTCATAAGCCAGAAACCCCAAAAATGTGCATTTTTTTGTAAGAACCCCAGGTGATTCTCATCTAGGTGGTCTGAAATCCATGCTTTGATAACCACTGCAATAAACCAGCTGCTCATCATGATGTTTTTACAGGCTGTTGCCCCAACTTGGAAGCTCTTTCCCTCTGATCCACCCAAACTGTATAGCCCAGCTTTTCACTGCCATTCATAACCTGACAATTCTAATCATAATCAGTTACAAACCACAGTGTTTCTACAGTATGATATTCATAACTCCAACGCAGTTCATTTTAGGTTGCATTGCAATATTTCTTTTTTATACATATATTTTTTATTTTCAAGACATGGAGTACAATTCAGGATTAGGTATACAAGTGGTCATCGTACAGGTAAAGTTTGAACCTCCCTTTAGTCCCCACTTTACCTGGTTTGAGATCAGGTGCCCTTATTGGTGTTGTATCTCTTCTTCCCCACCCCCTGGCAGTATCCTGCTTCTGCCAATCCCTTTCTCATAGTATAATAGTAAATGTTCAGGGTCCATTTATGAGTGAGAACATGTGGTACTCTGTTCTTTGTTTCTGTGATAGATCACTGAGTATGATCGACTCTAGATCCATCCAAGTTGATGTGAAGTCAATATGTTTGTCCTTCTTTATGACTGCATAATATTCCATCGTGTATATGTACCACATTTTTTTAATCCAGTCCAGTTTTGATGGGCAGTACAGTTGATTCTATGTTTTTGCTATTGTAAGTAGAGCTGCAATAAACATGTGTTTGCAGGTATCTTTTTTGTAGAATGATTTGAGTTCCTCTGGGTATATTCCCAGTAGAGAGATTGCTAGGTCATATGGAAAGTTAATGTCTAGTTCTTTTAGAAATTGCCATACTGTTTTCCAAAGAGGTTGTACTAGTTTGCATTCCCACCAGCAGTGTAGAAGCATTCCTTTTTCTCCACATGCTTGCCAGCATCTGTTGTTTTTTTTATTAATAATGGTCATTCTTACTGTGGTTAGGTGGGATCTCAGTGTGGTTTTGATTTGCATTTCTCTGATGATGAGTGAGGCTAAGCACTTTTTCATGTGTCTGTTGGGTGCTCGCATATCTTATTCTGAGAAGTATCTATTCATGTCTTTTGCCCACTTTTTTTTTTTCTAGGAGGGGGAAGTGTTTATTAGGTCAAAGGTAATGGGGTACAACTGTATTTCCAATAATTTAAGGCCTAAACATGGATGCCAGAGAAGTACCTATATTAAATAAATTCATGTCAGTAAGAAAATGGTTATCATTCCAGTTCACCAAGAGAGGTTCCCTATTGACTTTCTGGACTAATTCTTTTCCATTTTGAGATACTATTGTAATTTAATGTATATATATAATATTTTATAAATGTTTATTTTACTTTGTTGTATAACATTGTATACATTGTTGTATACACTGTTTACTGTATAACATTTTCTGATGATATTAAAATTTATAATAATAGCAGTTTTAATTTTGGATGTTTGAATATTTAAAAGGAATCATTTGTATCATTTATTAGAAAGAGTTTTCTTTTCTGTTTATCAAATTGTCTATGAATTAGGGCAGTTTTATTTCTTCATTTTTAATGTTACTTATTTTCTTGCTTTACTGAATGGACTAGGGCATTCAGGAAAAAAGTTGAATAGAAGTGATGAGAGTAGACATCCTTGTCTTATTTGCAATTTGAGGAGGAAATGCTCAATCTTGCACCGTTAGGTGAGATATTAGCTGTAGGGGTTTTTTTTCCCAGTTATGCTTTCAGTTTAAGTATTTCTATTCCTAGTATGCTAAGAGTTTGGTTTTTTTAAATTATAAATGGGTGTGAATATTGTCAATTGCATTTTCTGCGTCTGATAAATGATCTTATGTTTTTTCTCCTTTATTCTGTTATTATGGTGAATTCTGTTACTGATTTTTTAAAGTGCTAATGCTTTATTAGAAGATGCAACTACAGGGCAGAAAGGGTGAGAGAAAAGAAAAGAGAAGAATGCAAAGCAAATACAAGATAATTCTTTTGTAAGCTGGCTACTGTTGCCCACTTTTTAATGTGACTGTTTGCTTTTTTCCTTTCTGCATGTTTGAGCTTCTGTTGTTCCTGGATGTTAGGCCCTTGTCAGATATACAGTTGGCAAGTATTTTTTCCCATTCTGTGGGCTGTCTCCACACTCTCTTGATGGTTTCTTTGGCTTTGCAGAAGCTTTTCAGTTTGATGAAGTCCCACTTGTGTATATTTTCTCTTATGGCATGGGCACTTGGGTTTTTTTGTTTTGTTTTGTTTTGTTTTGAGTTGGAGTCTCACTCTGTCACCCAGACTGGAGTGCAGTGGCCGCTCCCGGCCACCACAGCCTCAACCTGCTGGTCTCCGGCGATCCTTGCGCTCAGCCTTCCAAGTAGTTGGAACTGCAGGCGTGCGCTACCACGCCCGGCTAATTTTTTTTTATTTATTGTAGAGATGAGGTCTCATCAAGTTGCCCAGGCAGGTCTTGAACCCACGGGCTCAGGCAATCCACTCACCTCAGCCTCCCAAGGTGCAAAATTACAGGCTAAGCCACCGAGCCTGGCTGGGCACTTGGGGTCTTGATCAGGAATTGGTTCCTACTCTGATTTCTGTAAGGGTGTCTCCTGCATTTTTTAAGATTCTTACCTTGTGATCCATCCCAGAATAATTCTAGTTATCTGAAGGCTTCTTGTAAAATTCTCAAAGAAAAATTAATAATAAAATTTTTTATTTAAAAATACAGCATGTCTCCTTTAAAAAAAAATTGTCTTTCAATCTAACAAAATCCCAAAAGTAAAAAGCCACTGTCTTACCATATTGAAATGAGGGGAACTAGTCCTGGTGTGGTGGCTTATGCCTATAATCCCAGCATTTTGGAAGACCAAGGTGGGAGTTTGAAGTTTTATACTTAAGACTTTGATCAATTTAGAGTTGATTTTGTGTATGGTGATAGGTAGGGGTCCTGTTTCAATCTTCTGCATGTGGTCTGCCAGTTTTCCCAGACCACTTACTGAATAGGTTCTCCTCTCCCCAGTGGTTGTTGTTGGAGACTTTGTCAAAGATGAGTTGGTTGAAAAATTGAGATTTTTCTTCTGGAATCTCTGTCCTGTTCCATTACTCCATATGCCTATTCTTGTACCAGTACCAGGCTGTTTTGATTATTGTAGCCTTGTAGTAAAGTTTAAAGTCTTAAAGTGTGATATCTCCTGCTTTGTTTTTTGCAAAGGATTGTTTTGACTATTCATGGTCATTTATATTTCTATAAGAATTTCTGTATTGTCATTTCCAGGTCTGAGAAGAATGATGTTGGTAATTTAATGGGTATTGCGTTGAATCTGTAGATTGCCTTTGGTAGGATGGACATCTTAACAATATTGATTCTTCCTATCCATGAGCATAGCACATTTTTCCATTTGTTTGTGTCTTCTTGGATTTATTTGAGCAGTGTTTTGTAGTTTTCATTGTAAAGGTCTTTCACTTCTTTGGTTAGGAAGATGCCAAGGTATTTCATTTTTTTGTGTGGTTATTGTGAATGGGATTGTGCTTTTTATTTTGTTCTCTGCCTGCTTGTTGTTGGTGTATAAGAATGCAAATGTCTTTTGCACATGTATTTTGTACCCCTAGACTTTGCCAAAGTCCTTTATCAGTAAAAGCAGATTTTTGACAGATTCTGCATTGCAGTATTTCTTTGTCTGTCATCTCCTACTTGTCTGAGCAAAGGAACAGCATTTTTGTATTTATTTCTTGCTAGTTTCTCATACACAGTATGCCCTTTTTCCTACCTTAGAAAGAAGGGAAAGAAAATTTGGAAAGATTATCAAATTGACTATCTCCTCCAACAAGTTTGTAAATAGTATTATGACAACAAAATGACCTTTACAAAGCCAGTTCATGAAGACTCTTCACCAAAAAATTGGACTTATGCAAACTGAATACTGATTAGAGTTCAGATTCCAATCCTGTCCTCACCTTGTGATCCATCCCAGAATAATCCTAGGTATCTGAAGGTTTCTTGTCAAATTCTCAAAGAAAAATTAGTAATAAAATTGAGTCAATTATACTCAGTGATCTATCACAGAAACAAAGAACATAGTACCATATGTTCTCATTCATAAGCAGAACTTGAACAATTATAATACTATAAGAAAGCATTTGGCAGTAATGGGAAACTGTCAGGGGAGGGGGGGTGGGATTGGCAGTTGAGAGAAACTGCTAGGGGAAGGAGATGCATACCTCATCAAGGGTACCTGCATAATCAATGTTTGTATACCTAACCCTGAATTGTATCCCACAGCTTTATAATTAAAATAAATAAATTAAATTAAATTAATACAGTACGTCTCCTTTAAAAGAGAGGATTGTCATTCAATCTAACAAAATCCCATAAGTAAAAAATCACTGTTTTACCATATTGAAAAGACGGAAACTAGACCAGGCATGGTGGCTCATGCCTGTAATCCCAGCATTTTGGGAGGCCAAAGCGGTAGGATCACTTGAGCACAGGAGTTCAAGACCAGTCTGGGCAGCATAGCTAGACATCGTCTCTATTCATTAAAAAAAAAGAAATTGAGAAACAACTGTGGACTCTTGAATTTCATAAAGCTCATCAAGTCATATAAATTGAGTATCTATAGGTTAGAGACAATATTCCTTCATTGACCTATTTTTCAAATATGTATAGAGAGCCCACTGTATGCCAGATGCTATTCCAGACACTAATAAAACAGCCCTGATGCAACATGCAGCACTGCAATTAATGATCTTTACCCTGAAACAGTAGACTACAACCATCATGCTCTTTTTCTCCAAATTTAATAAGCAACCTGTATTGAAGTTCTCTTATAGCCATCTATATGGCAAGGTACAAGAGCTTGCTCTTGGTCTTCTACAGGCTTCTTTCCTTAAGTTAAAAGTAGCCCAACTTTGGCATGGGCTTATACACTGTTGGTGGGAGTATAAATTAGTACAACCTCTCTGGAAAGCAGTATGGAGAATACTCAAAGAACTAATTGATCCAGCAGTCCCACTACTAGGTATCTACCCTAAGGAACAGAGGTCATTATATAACAAAGACACTTGCACCTACATGTTCACCACAGCACAATTCGCAATCACAAAGATGTGGCATCAACCTAAATGCCCATCAACCAATCAATAGATATTGAAAATGTGGTATATATACACCATGAAATACTACAGTTATAAACAAGAATGAAATCATGCCTTTGCAGCAACGTGGATGGAGCTGGAGATCATCATCCTTAGTAATCTGACTTAGAAACGGAAAACCAAACACCGGTGTCCTTACTTATTTGCAGAAACTACACAGTCACAAGGATGGAAATAATAGACCCTGGGGACACCAATAAGGGGGAAGGGAGCTAGGGTACAAAAATTACCTATGGGACACAATGTTCACTATCTGGGAAATGGGCCACTTGAAACACAATCCCCACCACTACACAATATGTCCATGTAACGAATATGCATGTGTATCCTCAAATCTAAAATTTAAAGTTTTTTAAAAGACTTAATTTTTAAAAAAGAAAATAGCCCAGCTTCAATATTTGAGTCAGAAAAACCAAAAATCTTTTATCTTGTAGTCTAATTTTTCTAAACAGCAGCAGATTTTTCTTTTAGTTTCTAGTATTCAACATATTACATTGGTGAAAATGTTTCCCTTATGTATTTTATCTTTGCTGTTTAATTCAGTCTTAGAGATGAGACTATGTTCTCAGGCTGGGTGAGTAGCACAGGCTTAATTGTTGTTTTCTTTTCCTATAGAACTCTCATGTGGTCCACCAGCTCATGTAGAAAATGCAATTGCTCGAGGCATACATTATCAATATGGGGACATGATCACTTACTCCTGTTATAGTGGATACATGTTGGAAGGTTCCCTAAGGAGTGTTTGCCTAGAAAATAGAACATGGACATCACCTCCTATTTGCAGAGGTATGGAAATATTTGAATGGTTATTTCTCAGTAAAGCTGCAGGGAGATGTGTATGAATTATGTGGTCAACAATTAGTACACATGCTACTTTATTTTTCCTTGTCTTTACATTTTCTCTGAATGGCTGTGTCATTTTCTTTTAACTTTACAGTTTGAGTTTTGAAGGCATGCACACAGAACTCATGTTCTGTGCTTAAAATTCTGCAAAATAGAAGGAAATAATGAAGCATCCTAGTATGTCCTTCTAAAACTTTTCTAAAAAATTATGACTTTTACAAATCACAATAATTATTTCATTCATTCTACAAGTATTTGCTGAAAGTCAAGAACTATAGTAGTACACAAAACAGACATAGCCAAGGAATTAAAAGAATAATCAAGTTGTCAGATGATTTGTTCACATGGACAGTGTTCAGATTTGGATTTGTGATGAAAAGGCTAAGGTCTTTAATGACTTGTGGGACCAGGGGAAGTCAATGGATGAATGACCTGAGCCTCAAAAGAAGTAGGAGTTACTGCAGAAGAAGGGGGATTAATTGTCTGGCAGCAACAATTAGAAGTGATATCTCCAACACATGGGATGTAAGGGAGTATACAACCATTTGGGAAGGCTGCTGGGAAGGGACATCCTAAAGGAATAGCCCAGATTTCACTTAATGTCAGATGTTAAAATGACTACTGTGTGTTTGGTATGGAAACAAATGTCTGTTGACAGGTGAATGAATAAAGAAAATATTGAGTGTATAGACAGAGAGACAGAGAGAGATACAATGGAACATTATTCAGTCTTTAAAAAGAAGAAAATCCTTCTATTTGAGAGAACATGAATAAACCTGGAAAACATTAAGCTGCATGAAATAAGTCAGACACAGAAAGATGATACCACCTGATCTCACTGATATGTGAAATCTAAAATGGTCACACTCAGAAGCAGAGAGTAGAATGGTGATTCCTAGGAGCTGGGAAATTGTGGGGATGGTGAGATATTGGTCAAAATGTCAAAGTTTCAATTATGGAAAATGAAGAAATTCTAGAGTTCTAATGTACAGCAATGTGACTATAGCTAATAGTACTTGAACTTTGCTAAAAAAAAATAGATCTCAAGTGTTCTCACTACAAAAAAAGAAAGAAAATAATAACTATGTGAGGTGATGAATAAGTTAATTAGCTCAATTGTGGTGATTATTTCACAATGTATCAAAACATCAAGTTGTAAAGCTTCAATATATACAATTTTTATTTGTCTATGGTACCTCAATAAAGCTGGGGGGAAAACTGTAATTACAGTAGCCAGTAAAATGCTACACTTCTCCATGTACTGGCATTTCCTCTTGAGATTCTATTTTGTTTCTCTTCCTTAAAGTTTGAGTCAAGGAAATGTTATGAACTGTAAGTGAGTAATTCTATTTTCTGACTACCACCCTTCCCACCCTGCTTCTTTTCCAGCGGTGTGTCGATTCCCGTGTCAGAATGGGGGCATCTGCCAGCGCCCAAATGCTTGCTCCTGTCCAGACGGCTGGATGGGGCGCCTCTGTGAAGAGCGTGAGTAGTCTTCATATCTTACTTTGAGTCCTGACCATTTGCCTGGGTGCTGCCAACTTAGTCAAGTTACAGGGAATTGGCTTTACTGTTGGGAGGAATTCATTTTCTTTAGGTCCTGGTAGCAGATCAGACAAAGCATGTACACCTGATCTGAATATGTCCATAGGCTGCAAAGATCTAGAATATTTTTTTTAAAGCAGGATTTATTGAAAGGACAGAAAAGCTCCCATAGTGGGAGGGAACCCGAGAGGGTTCATCTTTACATGCCTCCTGACATAAATTTACAAGCATCTTTTTGGGAAGGAGCTTGCAATAAAGAGTCTCCCAGCCCTCCTCTTCCCTTACCTCAGGTCTACTGTGTACTATGAAGTCATTGCTGCAGTTGGCATAAGTACACAGTATTGCAGAACATTGCGCTTGCAGGTAATATTTGCAACCCACCATTCACTCTTTATCTTTAGGAATACTTTATACTAATTAAGAAAATAAGGAAAGTTGGCATTCTTATATTCATATAATGCTTGTAATTTAGAATTATCATAGAACTTTGATTCTTATAGAAATACCATTGAATTTGAACTGCCAGCAGAGTGTAAATAAGTGGTTTAAAATGTTTTTTTAATAACTAAACTGCACTTTGTTTCAATAGTCTAAAATATATTTAAGGATAAAATATCATCTTTTATTAGGAGTGGTATATGTAAACCATTAATGGTAATTAATGTGGTGGGCATTTGTCAATACCAGTTTTTTCTAAAGGCCAGATATTTTATAAGAGACTCTAAAATTTCTTAAGTGTGACTCTTTTGACTGATCTATAAAGGAAAATGTATGATGAAAATAAATTGCGGCTGCTAACAACTCAGTAAAGCAAATATTCTCACAGTGATACAAAAAGAAGAGAAGTTACATTTTTCCCTTTCACCTTTCCCAAATCATTCCTTTTCACTTAGGGCTTCTAGACTTGACCTACTATAAATGTCAAGAGTCCAAAGTCTTAGGGAGCATTGACTCAGGAGTACCCCAATGACAAGCCTGACTTGACTAGCTCAGCTGGCCTGACTCACCGAGCATGTGCCTGCCCTCCTGCATTATACCAGGGCTTTCCAAGCTTTCATGTGCGTACAAGTCATCTGGGAGAGCAATCGATTCAGGCTGGGACCTGAGATTCTACATTCCTAACCAACTCCTGGGTGATGTCAGTCTGGTTAGAGAAGGAGCAAGGCAACAATCTCACATCTTTTGAACAGACTGTGCCTCTTTAAAGAGTTCAGCGATTTCTAGGAGGAGCAATGATTGTTGTGGATGGTGTAGAGGAGACCTAATTCAGTCACCATCAGATCTGAGCTCCTAGAAAAGAAAGTGTGAGTTGTCCCATTACTACTAAAATGTTTAAACACAAGCCTACAGGATAGCCCATCAGATTTCTGTTCTCACATTTAATCCAAGATAAGAAGAGAGCCTTGAAGCAGCCAAACCTTCTTACAGCATTTCACATAATTTGTAATAGAAATCTGAAATGATAACAAATGGAGATCATTCTGTTTATTTTGTGAAGAGTTAAAGCAAAGCACTTAGCAGACATCGATGACAGTGCATTTGACCTTAGAGTCCTTACATCTGGCTAAGGATCCAGACTTACTTTCCTGATTGTGTTTTCCCAGTGATACTCATTAATAAGCAGAACACATTCTGGAAAATTATCTAGTGAGTCATGCAAGGTTTCACTTTCCTTGGAAAATGTTTTCTGAACATTTAAACTTATCTGTGTTTATGTATTTTGATCAACTCCTTTTCAATGCCCCCCTCTTTTTTTTTTTTTTAGCAATATGTATTCTTCCCTGTCTGAATGGTGGTCGCTGCGTGGCCCCTTATCAGTGTGACTGTCCACCTGGCTGGGCAGGGTCTCGCTGTCATGCAGGTAGGCATCCTCTCAGGGTTTGTCTTCCTTGTGGCTTGGCGAAACCCCAGAGGACATTGACAAGTCTGACTCCCACTTAGGGGTTGAAGTACAACAATAAGGGTACCAGCATTTCTCAAGAATTTCTCAAGATGTTCCTTTGAATGGTGATTCAGCACTGAACTGCTCCACTGTCTGAAAAACAGCTTTCAGAGTCATCTGCCAAAGAATAGCAGCTATGTCTACACAATTGTCTGCCTTCTGATGTCATCTACTCTATTTTGCAGCATGTAGAAAAGTTATTATGCAGAGGTTCAGAAGAATATTTATTTTAATCTCTGGGAAGCTAAAGTACTAAGTTTATAGTTACTATCTAGAAAGAACAAGGCTATAAATAAATACAATTCAAGTTCGAAGGAAAAAACATATCAAAGAGATGGTTCCTTATCACAGACAACAGTAACAAACTATGACGAATTAGTGTCCCCTTAGCCACTTTTGCCTGCCTGAAATATAACATTCAGCCCATGCTACTTTGACATCTGTTTAACTGCTTGATTATCTATCTATCCCATGCACTTAGATTGGATTATATTAGATGCCACTTGAAGGCAAGGATGTTTCTTTGTCATCTTTATATCCCCAGTGCCTAGCATAGTGTTCGGATATAACAGGCTTTTCAGCAAATGTCAAATAATTCAGTTCAAAGTGGCTGATTTACCTTTCTAAATGTTTTAAATTCTTAACCAACTATTAAAAGTAGGTAGGCCAGGGAAATGAGAGTGAAAGATACTGCCACAGGCAAAATCAGATGTGCAGTTGTCATCCTTTCTAAACCCAAAGCCGAGCCATACACTAATGCAGAAAAGGAAAAATGTCCTGGAGACTACATTTGCAGGCTTTGAGACTCTTAAAGCAATCTATATAATAAGTGTCTATTGCAAACCAAGTTTGATATTTATCCACATTTCTTTGAGAGAGAGCAAGGCAACAAATCAACTTTCACATTGATCCACACTTCTTGTGCATGCAAAGTTGAACTCATCTGCAAACCAGCCCTGCCCTTTCCCAGGTTCCTCACCTTCGCAGGTCATGGTGCTGTTCTTCCAGATAAGTGAACAATTCTTGACTCTCCCTCCCCTTCATCACTCCTGTTGTTCCTTCCCACTCTACCTCTCACATCCTACTTCACACCACTGTCATGAGCCATTAAAAGACTCTAGGTCATGGCCAGAGTCTATTAATTGATATTCTCATCTCCATGTCCAGTCTGAATATCACCAATGTACTACTTTTGGACGTGTCTTTGCCTGCCTTACGAATCTACATTTTTTTTTTATCATCTCCACATCCAGCCTGAATACTTTTGACTTCCAAAGTACATCACACATGGTCCCCTGCAGTGATGGGGAACTCATTGCCCCCTCCCCCATGCAGTCCTTTCTCCCTGCTCCATCTCTTTGAACTTGCTCATAGTGCCCTTCTTTCTCCTACCTGTTCTAACTTTACCCAACCTCCAAGGCCCATCTGTCTCCTCTTAGCTCTAAACTTGTTCAATATCACAGTAATCTATTTTTTTTATTTTCCATCTCTATAAATTTTGTGCAGTTAATTAGAATTAGGCAATTTAAAGCTAAATTGATCGGATTTATTTGCATTTCTTTTAGCACCTTAGTTCTCTAACTAGAATAAGCTCCTTGGTGACACTGAGCAACATAGTCTTCCTCTTTGTAAATCTTGCAGCACCTACCTCAGTGCTAATCATACACAAGGATATAAAATAGGAGCTCCTGCCCTCCAGAATTTTAATCTAGAAAAAGTGAAGGGGTGTAGAATGTCCTGTAAATAGATAACTCTGATATATTAAGATAGAGGCCAAACGCATTTTATAAAACAGACTATGATAACAGGGAACACGGGTGAACTAAACAAATGTCGAGGTTCAGAAAGGGCTTCACAAGCATAGAATATGAAAAAGGACAAAGGGAATCACCAGAAGAAAGTCATTCTAGCCAAAGGCACGAACCATAAAATGCACAGGTGTGGACAGCAAAGTATATCTAAAGCCACAGAAGAAATGTAGGGGTGTGGTTAGAAATGAAGCTATAAAAATGGGCAGTGTCAGATCAAGAAACACTGTGTGCCAAGTGAAAAATGCTGGATTATATCTTGAGACAAACAGAAGCCACTGATGGTTTTTTGTTTGTTTTTATTTTAAAGATGTGGGGTATAAGTCAGGATTGAATACATAAGTGGTCTACATATAGGTTAAGTTTGAACCTTTCGTTAGACCTCACTTTGTCTGGATTGGAACCATGCACCCTTATTGATGTTGTGTTCCCTATCCCCCACCCCTTACCTAGCAGTGTCCTGCTACTGCCAATCTCTTTCTTGTAGTAATATGGTAGGTATTAACGGTCCAATTAAGAGTGAGAATGTATGGTACTCAGTTCTTTGTTTCTGTGATAGATGATTGAATGTGATAGGCTCTCAATCCATCCAAGTTGTTGTGAAGTCCATAGTTTTGTCCTTCTTTATGATTGCATAATATTCCATCGTGTATATGTGTCACATTTTTAATCCAATCAATTTTCTTTTTTTTTTTTTTTCAATTTTTTAAAATAAAGATGTGAGTTACAATTCAGGGTATACAAGCATTGTATTATGCAGTTACCCTTGTTGATGAGGTATGCCCCTTCCTCCCCAAGCAGTTTCCCTCAACTGCCAATCTCACCCCCCTCCCCTGACAGTTTCCCACTAGGAATTCCCAGTTTGCCAATCCCTTTCTAATAGTATTATACTAATTGTTCAAGGTCCGCTTATTAATGAAAACATGCTCTGGTCTTTGTTTCTGTGATGGATCGCTGAGTATGATCGACTCTAGATCCATCCAAGTTGCTGCGAAATCTGTATGTTTGTCCTTCTTTGTAGCTGCATAATAGTCCATTGTGCAAATGCACCACATTTTTTTATCCAGTCCAGCTTCGATGGGCAACATTGTTTGTTCCATGTTTTTGCTATTGTGAATAGAGCTACAACAAACATACGTGTGCAGGTATCTTTTTTGTAGAATGATTTGAGTTCCTCTGAGTATATTCCCAAGAGGGGAATTGCTGGGTCATATGGAAGGTCAATTTCTAGTTTTCAGAAATCACCACACTGTCTTCCAGAAAGGTTGCTCTAGTTTGCATTCTCACCAGCAGTGCAGAAGTATTCCTTTTTCTCTGCAGCCTCACCAGCATCTGTTGTTTGTTTTATTAATGATGGCCATTCTCACTGGGTTAGTTGGTATCTCAATGAGGTTTTGATTTGCGCTTCTCTGATGATGAGGGAGGCTGAGCACTTTTTGATGTATCTCTTGGTTGCCTGTACATCTTCTTTTGAGAAGTGTCTATGCATGTCTTTTACCCACTTTTAATGGGACTGTTTGTTTTTTCATTTTGATGCATTTAAGTACCTTGTAGATCCTAGATGCTAGACCTTTGTCAGATATACAGTTGGCAAATATTTTTTCCCATTCTGTGGACTGTCTCCCTGCTCTCTTGATGGTTTCTTTGCTTTGTAGAAGCTCATTAGTTTGATGAGGTCCCACTTGTCTATCTTATTTCTTAAGGTATGGGTATTTAGGATTCCAAAAAGGAATTGGTTGCCAGTTCCAATTTCCATAAGTGTGTCTCCTGCATTTTCTAAGATTCTTATAGTTTGAGGTTTTACATTTAAGGTCTTTGATCCATTTAGAGTTAATTTTTGTGTATGGTGATAGGTAGGGGTTCTGTTTCAATCTTCTGCATGTGATCAGCCAGTTTTCCCAGCACCACTTACTGAATAGGTTTTTCTCTCCCCAGTGGTTGTTGGAGGCTTTGTCAAAGATGAGTTAGTTGAGAAATTGAGGCTTTGCTTCCAGAATCTCTATTCTGTTCCAATGGTCTATATGCCTGTTCTTGTACCAATAACAGGCTGTTTTGATTGCTGTAGCCTTATAGTAAAGTTTGAAGGCTGGAAGTGTGATACCTCCTGCTTTGTTTCTTTTGCTAATGATTGTTCTGGCTATTCGTGATCATTTATGTTTCCATATGAGTTTCTGTATTGTCATTTTCAGGTCTGAAAAGAATGATGTTGGTAACTTAATGGGTATTGTGTTGAACCTGTAGATTGCCTTTGGTAGGATGGACATCTTAACAATGTTGACTCTTCTTATCCATGAGCATGGAATATTTTTCCATTTGTTTGTGTCTTCTTGGATTTCTTTGAGCAGTGTTTTGTAGTTTTCATTGTAAAGGTCTTTCACTTCTCTGGTTAGGAAGATGCTGAGGTATTTCATTTGTGTGTGTGTGTGGCTATTGTGAACGGGATTGTACTTTTAATTTGGGTCTCTTGCTGGGCTCGGTGGCTCAGCCTGTAATCCCACGACTTGGGAGGCTGAGGTAAGTGGATTGCCTGAACCCGCAGGTTCGAGACCCTCCTGGGCAACTTGGCAAGACCTCATCTCTACAAAAAATCAAAAATTAGCCGGGCATGGTAGCATGCGCCTGTAGCTCCAGCTTCTTGGAAGACTGAGGCAGAAGGATCGCCGGAGCCCAGCAGATTGAGGCTGCGGTGGCCAGGAGCGGCCACTGCACTCCAGTCTGGGTGACAGAGTGAGACTCCAACTCACAAAAAAAAAAAAAAAATAATAAAAAATAATAATAATAATAATTTGGGTCTCTGCCTGCTTGTTGTCGGTGTATAGGAATGCAACTGTCTTTTGCACATTTATTGTGTACCCTGAGACTTTGCCAAAGTCTTTTATCAGTGCAAGCAGGTTTTTGACAGATTCTCTTGGATTTTCAAGTTATAGGATCATAACATCAGCAAAGAGGGATAACTTGACTCTTTTCCTATTTGGATACCCCTGATTTTCTTCTCTGTCTAATTGCCCTAGCTAGGACTTCCAACATAATGTTGAACAAGAGGGGTGAGAGTGGCCAGCCTTGTCTTGTTCCGGTTTTCAGGGGTAATGTTTCCAGTTTTTGTCCATTTAGCAATATGTTAGCTGTGGGTTTATCATAAATGGCACTTACTATTTTGAGGCATGTTCCTTCCATACCTAGGTGTTTGAGGATTTTTATCAAGAAGGGATGCTGGATTTTATCAAAAGCTTTTTCTGCATCTAGTGATATAATCATATGGTTCTTGTTTTTACATGTGTTGATGTATTTAATTACATTTATGGTCTTGCAAATGTTGAACCAGCCCTGCATCCTGGGGATGAAGCCTGCTTGATCATGGGGGATGATTTTTGAGATGTGTTTTTGGATCCGATGTGCTAGAATCTTGTTGAGGATTTTTGCATCTATGTTCATAAGGGATATTGGACTGTAGTTCTCTTTTTTTGTTGAATCTTTACCCGGTTAGGGTTTCGGTGTGATGTTAGCTTTATAAAATGATTTGGAGAGAGTTCCATCTTTCTCAATTGCCTGGAATACTTTCAATAGGATTGGTATCAGCTCCTCCTTGTAAGTTCTGTAGAATTCTGCTGGAAAGCTATCTGGTCCAGGGCTTTTTTTGTAGGTAGTTTTCTTATGACAGAGTCAATTTCCTGGGTTGGTATTGGTCTATTTAGTGTCTCGATGTCTTCTTGTTTCAACCTGGGGAGGTGGTATGATGTCAGAAAGTCCTCCATTTCATCTAGGTTATCAAGTTTGTTTCCATACATAGTAATCTCTGGTAATCTTTTGTATTTCTTTGGGGTCAGTTGATCTTTTGATCTTTGGTGTTTCTGATTGTGTTTATTTGGGCTTTTTCTCTCTTTTTCTTGATCATTCTGGCTAGGAGCCCGTCAGTCTTGTTAAGTCTTTCAAAGAACCAACTTTTTGTTTTGTTGATGTTTTCTATGATATTTTTGTCTTTTTTGTCCTGTATTTGGGCTCTTATTTTGATGACTTGGATTCTTCTCCTAAAGTTGGGGTTTTGGTGGCTTCCCCTCCCAGTTCCCTTAGGTGATTTGTTAGGTTCTCCACTTGTGATCTTTCCATTTTCTTGATGTGTGCTCATAGAGATATAAATTCCCTTCTTAGAACTGATTTCTTGGCATTCCAGAGGTTTTGGTAAGATGTTTCTTCATTTTCATTTGTTTCCAGGAATCTTTTAATTTCTGCTTTGATTTCAGTGTTGACCCAGTAGTTGCTCAGCATCATGCTGTTTAGTGTCCATGTCTTTGTGGGCTTTGGAGAAATTTTGTTGGTGTTGATATTTATTTTTATTCCACTGTGGTCTGAGAATGTGCATGGCAAGATTTCAGTCTTAAGGGAATTTGTGCTTGATTTATGGTCAAGGATGTGATCAATGTTGAAGTACGTTCCACGTGGTGATGAGTAGAATGTATATTCTGTGGTTGTTGGGTGCAATAATCTGTGGGTATCTATTAAGTCATTTGGTCAAATGTCAAGTTTAGATTCTGAATCTCCTTCTTGATTTTTTGCCTTGTTGGTCTATCTAGGGATGTTAGTGGGGTATTCAAGTCCCCTGCTATAATAGTGTTAGAGTCGATATCTTTTTTTAGTTTCCTTAGTAGTTGCTTTGTAAATGCTGGTGCTCCTGTGTTGGGTGCATATATGTTTAGGATGGATGTATCTTGTTGATGGATTTAACCTTTATCATTACATAGTGTCCTTTTGCATCGTTTTAAATTTTTGATAGCTTAAGGTTGTTTTGTCTGATATTAGGATTGCAACTCCTGCCTTCTTTTGTGATCCATTTGCCTGGAAACTCATTTTCCATCCTTTAACTTTGAGTCTGTATGCATCCCTTATAGTAAGATGAGTCTCCTGGATGCAGCAAATAATTGGGTCATGATTTCTTATCCAGTTTGCCACTCTGTGTCTTTTCAGTGGTGCATTTAGTCTAGTCACATTCAGACTGATTATTGAAATGTGATTGTTTGTCCCTGTCATGAGGTTCTTATAAAATTTTTTCTTTGCTTGTTTTCTTTTGGCTTTGTGGTTGTTGTATGTATGTGTTTTCAAGTTTCTTGCTGTGCTGTATTCTCTGTTGATTCTGTACTGTTCTCTTGGGAAGTGTGTGGTCATTCTTTTTTTTTCTTTCTTCTGTGCTTAATACCTTTTTAAGTGTCTCCTATAGAGCTGGTCTGGAATCTGCATAATCTCTAGGGATTGGCTGTCTGGGAAGGATTTTAATTCTCCATCACTGATGAAGCTGAGCTTGACTGGATAGGAAATTCTTGGTTGAAATTATTTATCTTGGAGGACTTTGAATACAGGGCTTCAGTTTCTTCTTACTTGTAGTGTTTCTGCTGATAGGTCTGCTGTTATTCTGATTGGTTTTCCCTGGTAGGTAATCTGACCTTTCTCTCTTGCTGTCTTTGGAATTTTTTTCTTTTGTGCCTACTTTGTGTAGGCAAATTACTATGTGTCTAGGGGTTGGTCTTCTCATTCGATGTCTTGTGGGGTTCTCTGTATCTCTTGAGTTTAAGCTTGGCTGGTCACATCTATGGTGAGATGGGGAAAGTTTTCTTGGATTACCTCCTGGAATACTTACTCCAAGTTGTTCTCCATTTTCTTTTCTTCTTCTGGGATACCAATCAGGTGTAGGTTCAGCCTCTTGATATAATTACACATCTCTTGTAGGCTTTGTTCTTTCTTTCTGAGTCTTCTTTCTATGTTTTTTACAGATCAGGTTAATTTCATGTTCTGGTCTTCAAGGTCTGAGATTCTTTCTTCAGTTAGATTAATTCTGCTTTCCATGCTTGTCATCTTGTTATTTATTTCCTGGATGAAATTTTGTATTGACAAAATCTCTGTTACAAGTTATTTTGGTGTTGCATCTTGTCTTTCTTGAGTCTTATTTACTCTTTCCATCCATTCCCTAATCCTTGTCATATTCTGAGGCCAGTCATTGGTGACTTCCATTGTTTGGGCACCAAGGTCTGATTTTTCAGGAGTTTTGTCTTTGGAACACTTGAAATTGCCTGAGGTCTTCCTTTGGCTTTTCCTCATTTGTGGCCTATCTCTTGTTTTTCTCTTTATTTCTGTTATTCAGTGTCAGTGGAAGAGGCCTTCCCTTCTGATGTTTGCTCAGTCCTCTATTCTTCCCTGATACAGGCTCTGGATTTGTTCTATTTTGAAATAGAATGGTGGATGGGAAGCTTTGTTGTCTCTTGTAGTTTATGAAATTCAACTAAAGTAGGGGATGGGTGCTAAGATTCAGAAACTATTTGCAAATTACAGTGTTCACTTACTGTGGTTTGTGTTCCCTGAGAACCACTCCCCACCACCATTCTATATGACGATGCAAAGCAGAAACCAATGGAAAAAACAATTGAACACACACAGACACAAACATATACATACACCCCCAAACAAACTGGAAAAACAACAAAGTATAAAAAAAAAACAGAAAAAAGGCAAACAAGAAAACCAAGCACACACACACATGCCTAGCCCAAAGTGAATAGAGAAGAAAAACAGAAAGACTGGGGGGAAAGAAGGAATTCACATCAAACCCTCACACATATATTGACACACACCTTAAATTATAAAAAAATGAAAATTTTTAAAAACCCAGAAGAGCAAAACTAAACTAATAACAACAAAATTGAAAAATGAATTGCTCAATCATTCATATACACACATAAACAGAAAATGACAAAAGAAGAAAGAAACAGAAAAAAAATTAGGGGGATGCAGATCAAACACTCACATACACATTCATGCACAAAAGAAAAATTGTTTAAAAATAGATGAACTAACAGAATTTTTAAAAATTTTTTTAAAATAAAAATTTAAGAAAACCTGCCCTCTTAAATTTTGGCAGCCTCTGTAATTGTTCCTCTAATCAGGTCTCTCCTGCAGAGCCACCTCTCTCCTCAGTGTCCCGAGCAGGGAAGGAGGAGGGACAGTGGAGGTGGGTGGGACTGCAGTCCTTCCCTCCCACTCTCGTATGGTGAGGGAGATCTCCTCCCGAGGGAAGGTACAGGGTTGTCTCTTCCCCAGGTATGTTCTTGCAGGGGGTGCCCCAGCCAGGCCTATCCTGGAATGGAGTTCTCCTATTGCAACTAACGTCCATGCTCCGCCTGGGTTTGTCCCTCTCAGTTGTGGCCCAGCTATGTGGGTCTGACATTCAGAGGATTGCTGGGGAGGAGAGGTTTGGGTCAGCCCCGGACTCACCACTGGTCTCTTTGGAGTCCTTCCTCATCCTTTTCTGGCCACACCCTTTGTCTTGCAACTGGATCAGGGTAGGAGGTGGGGCGCCTGGAACTCAGAACTCCTCAGGTCCCTCCAAAGTTTGTATTTTCAGGATATTCCCTCTGCATCACAATCAATCCCTAAGTAGTTGATCCACCAGTCACAGAGATCGGGTCTGTTTCTCCATGGTGAGCAAGTCGGAGCACTTTCTGCCCCACCTTCAAGATGTAGGTAGGGTGCCTCTCTTGTCCTCTTCCATGGGACTTTGCCTCTGGACTCCCTCCACAGCCCCTGCTGCCAGTGCCTGTCCAGACACTGAAGTGGTGAAGCAAAACCTGGAACTGACAGTCTCTCCTGCCAATGGTGAAGGAGAGCCTGGGGCGACAGTCTGTCTGCTGCTTTTCATAGGAAAATTTCAGTCTGTTTTTAAAAAAAAATGGCACTCGGCTTCTGTGACCTCGGAAGAGCCAGGGACCAAGCAGAGACGCTGCAGCACCAGCTATTGCACCAGGGGCCTGGACACTTGCTCTTGAGTCCCCATTTATACAGTCTCTCCCAGCGTTTTCTTCTCAGGGAGGGTTTGTTGATTTTAAAAAAAGAAAGAAAAAGAAAATGGCACTCGGCTTCTGCGTCCTGGGAATCACTAGGATCCAAGCCCAGTCACTGTGGCACCAGCCACTGCACCAGGAGAACCCTGGCCTCTAGCTCCCTAGCCCTCACTCAATCAGCCACTCACACGCCCACTCACTCACCAGCATGTACACAAAATTTTCCATATACTCACTTGCTCACACTGGGACTCACATAGTTCAACTGGCTTGGCTGCCATTTTCCCTCTAATCCAGTCCACTTTCAATGGGCAACATGGTTTATTCTATGCTTTTCTTATCATGAATTGTGCTGTAATAAACATGCGAGTACAGGTGTCTTTTTGGAGAATGTTTTGAGTTCCTCTGGATATAGTCCCAGAGGGGGATTGCTGGGTTGTATGGAAGGTCGATTTCTAGTTCTTTTAGAAATAGCTGAACTAGCCGGGCTCAGTGGCTCAGCCTGTAATCCCGTGCCTTTGGGAGGCTGAGGTGAGTGGATTCCCTGAGCCTGCGGGTTTGAGACCCGCCTGGGCAGCGAGACCTCATCTCTACAGTAAGTCAAAAAATCATCCGGGCGTGGTAGCACATGCCTGTAATTCCAGCTACTTGGAAGGCTGAGGTGGAAGGATCACTGGAGCCCAACAGGTCGAGGCTGCGGTGGCTGGGAGCGGCCACTGCACTCCAGTCTGGGCAACAGAGTGAGACTCCAACTCAAAAAATAAAATAAAATAAATTGCTGAACTATTTTCTGTAAAGACTGAGCTAGTTTGCACTCCCACCCACAGTGTAGAAGTGTTCCCTTTTCTCAGCATCCTCACTGGCATCTGTTGTTTTGTTGTCTTATTAATGATGGCCATTCTTACTGAAGTTAGGCAGTATCTCAATGTGGTTTTGATTTGCATTTCTCTAATGATTAGAGAGGCTGAGCATTTTTTCATGTGTCTGTTGACTAGTTTGTATATCTTCTTCTGAGACATGTCTATTCATGCCTTTTGCCCACTTCTAAATGGAGCTGTATAATGTTTTTTCTTTAGGCACATTTCGGTTTCTTGTAGATCCTGGATGTTAGGCCCTTGTCAGATATACAGTTAGCAAATGATTTTCCTATTCTGTGGTCTGTCTCCCCAACTCTCTTGATGGCTACTTTTGCTTTGCAGAGGCTTTTCAGTTTGATGAGAACCCACTTGTCTATATTATCTCATGGCATGGGCACGTGGGATTTTGATCAGGAATTGGTTGCCTATTCCAATTTCTGTAAGGGTTTCTCCTGAGTTTTCTAAGAGTCTTATAACTTGAGGTTTTATATTTAGATCTGTGATCCATTTACAGTTGATTTTTATGTATGGTGATAGGTAGGAGACCTGTTTCATTCTTCTGCATGTGGTCTGCCAGTTTTCTCAGCACTGTTTACTGAACAGGTTCTCTTCCAGTTGTTGTTGGTGGAGGCTTTATCAAAAGTAAGTTGGTTGAGAAATTGAGGTTTTGCTTCCAGAATCTCTATCCTGTTCCATTGGTCTATATACCTGTTCTTGTACCAATATCCGGCTGTTTTGATTATTGTAGCTTTATAGTAGGGTTTAAAGTCTGGGAGAGTGATACTTCCTGCTTTGTTTCTTTTGTTAAGAATTGCATTGGCTATTTGTGGTCATTTTTGTTTCCATATGAATTTCTGTATTGTCATTTCTAGGCCTGAGAAGAATGGTGATGGTAATTCAATGAGTATTGCATTGAATCTGTAGATTACCTTGGATAGGATGAACATCTTTACAATATTGATTCTTCTAATTCATGAGCATGTAATATTTTTCCATTTGTGTCCTCTTTGATTTCTTTGAGCAGTGTTTTGTAGTTTTCATTGTAAAGGTCTTTCATTTCTCTGGTTAGGAAGATGCTAAGATATTCATGTGTGTGTGTGTGTGTGTGGTGTGTGTGTGTGTGTGTGTGTGTCTATTACGAATGGGATTGTGCTTTTTATTTGGTTCTCTGCCTGTTTGTTGTTGGTGTATAAAAATGCAACTTACTTTTGCACATTGATTTTATACCCTGAGACTTTGTCAAAGTTCTTTATCAGCAAGGAGGTTTTTGACAGACTCCCTTGGGTTTTCCAGGTATAGGATCATATCATCTACAAAGAGGGATAGCTTAACTTCTTCTTTTCCTATTGGATACCCCTGATTTTCTTCTCTTTTCTGATTGCTCTAGCTGGGAGTTCTAACACACTGTTGAGCAGGAGGGATAGGAGTAGGCAATCTCATCTTATTCTGGTTTTCAGGGGAAATGCTTTCAATTTCTATCCATTTGGCAATATGTTGGCTGTGGGTGTACCATAGATGGTTCTTACTATTTTGAGGTTATTTTCCCTCTATGCCTGGATGTTCAAGGGTTTTTTTCAAGAAGAGATGTGGGATTTTTCAAAAGACTTTTCTGTGTCTAGTGACATAATCATGTGGTTATTGTTTTCATATCTGTTGATGTATTGAATTACATTTGTGGTCTTGTGGATGTTGAACCAGCCCTGCATCCCAGGGTTGAAGCCTACTTGGTCATAGTGAATAATTTTTGAGAGTGTTGTTGGATCTGATTTGCTAGAATCTTGTTGAGAAATTTTGCATCTATGTTTATCAGGGATTTTGACCTGTAATTCTCTTCGTTGGGTCTTTGCCCGGTTTAGGTATCAGTGTGATATTAGCTTCATACAATGATTTGGGGAGAGTTCCATCTTTCTCGATTGCCTGGAATACTTTCAATAGGATTGGTATCAGCTTCCTCCTTGTATGTTTTGTAGAAATCTGCTGGAAAGTCATCAGGTCCAGGGCTTTTTGTTGTTGGTGGTGGTAGTTTTCTAATGACAGAGTCAATTTCCTGGGTTATTATTGGTCTATTTAAGATCTCAATGTCTTCTTGTTTCAACCTTGGGAGGTTGTGTGATGTCAGAAAGTCCTCCATTTCATTTAGGTTTTCGAGTTTGTTTCCATATAGATGTGCATAGTAATGTCTGATAATCTTTGGGATCAGTTGTGACTTGATCTTTTGCATTTCTAATTGTGTTTATTTTGAATTTTCTCTATTTTTCTTGGTCAGTCTGACTAGGGGGTTCATCAATTTTGTTTTTCCTTTCAAAGAACCAACTTTTTGTTTTATTGATTTTTTCTATGATATTTTTGTCTTCTATGTCCTGTATTTGGGCTTTTACTTTGGTGATCTGGAGTCTTCTGTTGAAGTTAGGGTCTTGGTGGTCTTACCTTTCCTGCTCTCTTTGGTGATTTCTTGGGCAGTAGACTCGTGATCTTTCCATTTTCTTGATGTGTGTTTGTAGAACTATAAATTCCCCTCTTAGTAATGATTTTATGGCATGCCAGCGATTTTGGTAAGATGTGTCTTTGTTTTGACATGTTTCTAAGAATCTTTTAATTTTTGTTTTGATTTCTGTGTTGACCCAGGAATTGCTCAGTATTGTGCTGTTTAGTGTCCATGTTATATGTGTTTTGGGGGATCTTATTAGTGGCAATATTTATTTTTATTCCACTGTGGTCTGAGAAGGTGTATGGTCGTATTTCAATCTTATGAAATTTGTTTCTGCTTGGTTTATGGCTGAGTTTGTGGTCGATCTTGGAGTATATTCCATGTGGTGATGAGTAGAATGTATATTCTGTGGTTGTTGGGTGGAGTGTTCTGTAGGTATCTATTAAGTTCATTTGGTAAAGTGTCATGTTAAGGTTCTGGATTTCCTTATTGATTTTTTTGCCTTGATGATCTATCTAGGGTTGTTAGTGGGGCATTTAAGTCCCCAGTTATGATAGTGTTAGTGACAATATCCTTTTTTAGTTTACTTAGTAGATGCTTTATAAATCCTGGTGCTCCTGTGTTGGGGCCATATATATTTTGGATGAATATTTCTTGTTGATGGATTGAACTTTTATCATTATGTAGTGTCCTCCTTCTGTGTCTTTTTAAATTTTTGTTAGCTTGAATGTTGTTTTGTCTGAAATTAGAATTGCAACTCCCACCTTCTTTTGTTTTCTGTTCACCTGAAAGTTTGTTTTTCATCCTCTAACTTTTAGTCTGTGGGTGTCCTTTATAGTGAGATGTGTTTCTTGGAGGCAGCATATTGTTTGGCCATGCTTTTTTATGCAGTTTGCTATTCTGTCTCTTTTCAGTGGTGCATTTAGTTCACATTCAGGTTGACTATTGAAATGTGAGAGTTCAGCTCTGTCATAAGGCTCTTATGAAATTTATTTGTTTTCTTTTAACTTTTGAGTTGATGTATGTGTATGTTTTCAAATTTGCAGTTGTAATGTATTCTCTGTTGATTGTGTATTTTCTTGTTTCTTGGGAAGTATATGATCATTCTTTTTTTTCTGTCTTCTGTGATTAATACCTTCTTAAGTATCTCTGGTTGAGCTTATCTGGAAGCAGCATAATCTCTTAGGGATTGGATGTCTTGGAGACTTTTAATTCTCTCTTGCTGATGAAGCTTAGCTTAGTTGGGTAGAAAATTCTTGATAGAAATTGTTTATCTTTAAGAACTTTGAAAATTGGACTCCAGTCACTTCTAACTGGGAGTGTTTTGTAGATACGTCTGCTGCTCTTGTAATTGGCCTTCCCCAGCAGGTAGTCTGACTTTTCTCTCTCACTGCCTTTAGAATGTTCTATTTTATACCTACTTTGTGTAAACAAATAACTATGTGTCTGAAAGTTGGTTTTCTCATTTGATGCCTTGCAAGGATTCTTTGAATCTTTTGTGTCTGGATGTTCACATCTCTGGTGAGATGAAGGAAGTTTTCTTAGATAACCTCATGGAATGTTTGTTTCAAGGTTTTTTCTGTCTCTCTTTCTGCCTCAGGTATGCCAATCAGACATAAGAGCAACCTCCTAATATAAATGCACACCTCTTAGAGGCTTTATTCTGCCTTTTAAAGATTACTTTCAGCCGGGCTCAGTGGCTCAGCCTGTAACCCCACGCCTTTGGGAGGCTGAGGTGAGTGGATTGCCTGAGCCTGTGGGTTTGAGACCCATCTGGGCAGCGAGACCTCATCTCTACAATAAATAAAAAAATCAGCCGGGCGTGGTAGTGCATGCCTGTAATTCTGGCTACTTGGAAGGCTGAGGTGGAAGGATCGCCAGAGCCCAGCAGGTCGAGGCTGCGGTGGCCGGGAGCGGCCACTGCACTCCAGTCTGGGTGACAGAGTGAGACTCCAGCTCAAAAAAAGAGATTACTTTCTATGTTTTTAACAGTTTGGGTTAGTTTCATATTTTGGTCTTCAAGCTCTGAGATTCTTTCTTCTGCTTAGTTTATTCTGCTTTCCATGCTTGCCAGTTTGTTATTTATTTTGTTCACTGTGTTCTTTATTGCCATCAGCTGTTTCATTCCGTTTTCTTGTTTTCTTCATTTTTATTCATCCTCTTCATCAATACCTTGATATCTGGATTTGTGACTTGAGTCCATTCATTCTAGGGGTTCTTCATTGTTTGAGTTCCCAAGTCTATATTCTCAGATGTTGTCTTTCCAAGGGTCTGGTGGATACTTGTGTTTTTTCATTGATTCTTCTTCATCTGTGATGAATTTTTTGTCTTTCCCTTTTCTCCCCTCTATAAATGTGTTGCTCAGTGAGGTGAGATAGCTTTCACTTCTGTTTACTCAACCCCCTATTCTTCCCTAAGAAGAGCCTCTGAATTTGTTCAATTTTGAAACTGAGCTGTGGGTGACTGACTGTATTCTTTTTGCAGTTTTGAAATTTGATTAAGGTGTAATAGGGGAACTAAGGTTCACAGGCTATCTGAAGATTACAGTGTTCACTGACAGGGATGTAGGCCCCCTGGTACCCACTTCCCACCACCTTACAATATGTCCATGTGGGGGGAGCATACGTATACCCTCAAATCCAAAATGATATAAGAGAAAGGAAAAGAAGGGAGAAGAAAGGAAGATGAAGTGAAAGAAGAAGAAAAGGGAAAACAAACAGGCAAGCAAACAAATGGATAAACAAACTAAAACCAAACAAAAAAAAGAAAAAATACACTCTGCCTCACCTATACCCATATGCAAAAAAAAGAGGGCGTAAAAAGGAAAATTAGAACATACACACACAAAGATATGTATAGAGAGAACCACCCAAACAAACCAGCAAACTTCTGTGGGTCTTGAGCTCCCTGTTGTAGCCATTTCTGGAACTTCAGGTTCCTTTTTACTAGCATGTCCCAAGCACTGCCACTTTTGACTTGCTGTGACAGTGAGTAGGCTCTGGTCTCTAGACCCTCCCCCCTGCTATCCGTGTGGTCAGAGAGGACTTTTTGTGGTAGGTCTACCTGCCTGTGTTCAGTCCTTTCTGTGTGGGCCAGTCAGGCCTCTATCCATGTGGATCAGATGTCCCATGAACTGCTGGGGAAAGGGGGCTGAATCAGTTCATGATTCATCTCTAGTCATCTGCTGCTAGGACTCCTTCTCTGTTTGCACTCATCATCCTGTAAAGGGTCCAGTGAGCGAGGTGGGGCGTCTGGAATTCCTCCCTGGCATTGTCTCTTCAGGTATTATGCACCTGGAGTATCCTCTCTGGGCGAATGATGATCAATCTCAGATGGGTACGGAGCTTGCCCCTCAGTCTCAGAGTACAGGCTGTTTGGTTATATGATGGGTTTTAAGCAGGAGAATCATGTGATCACAAGATTTTTTTTTTTAGAAAAGTGATTTTGGCAGCAGTATGGACAATGACAGAAAGCAAGACTTACAATAGAAGGATTTGTTGAGAAGTTAATAGAGGCAGAATTGGCGAGAAGTAATGAAGTCAGGAGAAATAACCCAAAAAGGGTGGATCAGAGAAGTTAGGAAGATAAAAATCAATACTAATTGGCTATAAAAAATGTTGAGTATAGAAATCCAGGAAGAGTCAAGATGACTTGGAAGAGTCAAACCTGTTCCAGCTTTGACCCTGGAGTGAAAGGTGGTGCCATTTACTGAAATAGGGAAGTCAAGAGAAGCAGTCTCAAGGGTGTAGACAAGAAGTTAAGTATGAACATTCTGAGTCTGAGGGTCTGTGGTACATACAAGGGCAGTGATCTGATAGGCAACTGAATGATAGTTTAGGTTCCCAAATGATACATCTGGATTGAAGATAGAGATGTGTAAGTCATTGTTGAAAAACACTGTGGAAGGAAAAAAAATAAGACTGTGCAAAAGACACATGGTATGAAGAGATGGCCCAGGATGGAACATTGGGGACACTGACATTATAGGAAAGGAAGAAGATGTTATTTATGCTTTTAGACAGGGAAGTAAAAATAATGACTACTTTGTTAGTACAGTCAAGCACCATTAAATCAGCATGCTTGTGAAAAGGAGTAATGTTTTCTTATATCAGCAAGCAGAAATATGGAGAATTGTTTTTTGATTATTGGGTTTTATTTTTGCTAGGTTTAATCTTGTTTTACTTCATAATTTGACCTCATTACGTTGCAAATAAGTGCATTCTGCTGGCAAGTTCTTACTCTTGACTCGCCAAGAGATCTCTTCAAGGGTAAAGACTGGTATTTTACTTCTGAGCCTTTCTCTTGTTCACTCTTAATAGGGGCCAGTGCTTATAATCCTTGCTTAGCAGGTGTTTTCTCCATATGTTGTGAATGAATGATTAAAGAAATGACATTCATTTCCATCTCACCAAAGATAGTCTTTTCTTTCAGAAAAGCATCTACCTTTCTGTGCTATAAGACTGAAGTGGTTATTTCCAGTTTTCCCCCAACAGATATTTTATGTTCTTCCTTTAGGGAATTCTCCTTTCTCTTTGATACATGAAACTTGCTGCTATTGGGTCTTCATCAATTTTTAGCATCCTCAAGTTTTTAAACAGAATTATGCAGTTGAAGAGTTTGGTTATGAGACCACAGATTTGCAAAAAAAGAAAAAAATGCCTATATAGTAAGTCTCTGAGTTTGTAATCCCAATTAAAGCTGGTAAAAGCCATGAAATGGATCTCCTAGCCAAACACAAGGGGCTGTTTGAATTGTCTGTCTTTTTAGACAATCCATGTACCTAATTTATTATTGTAAGAGTTGATGTCTGACTTAATCACTCATGAGTTCAGTGCTAGCCCTTTCAAGAAATGTACAACCTAATTGAGTGTGTGAAAAATTTGCAGTTCAGAACAATAAAAGTACCAGATATTTTGCATAATTAAAAAGATTAGAGAAAAATCAGTGAACTTGGAGCAAAGATTTCGGTAATTAGGTAGACCTTAACCTGGGACTTAATGTGAAAATGGACTAGTTTGGAAGGAAAAAGGGATGTGGTGCCACCTAAGGATGTGAGGTCAAGCAGGGTGGCAGGAATGAATAAAGCAGACAGTGTATGAGCAGTAGTGGTGGCTGCAGCAGGAGGTAGAGGCAAGTCTTATTATACATGCCTTTATGGACATCTTCAGAATTACTGAGTATTAATTAAATAAATGCATGGATTTTTCATCCTAGCTGTTTGCCAGTCTCCTTGCTTAAATGGCGGAAAATGTGTAAGACCAAACCGATGCCACTGCCTTTCAGCTTGGACAGGACATGACTGTTCCAGGTAAGGAAATCAAAAACTAGAGTTAACTTATAACCAAAATGACTCTGAAATTCAATATATGCTGTCTCAAGATTCAGAAGGTATCTCTGTCTAGTTTGAGTATTAAGTATTTCATATCCAAAAACAATCCATTTTGAGATTCTCTCTCTGAATTTAAACCAAAGCCAAAACTAAGAAATATTAGTTCAGGATTGACAAATAAAACAATGATATCTCAAAAATAAGCAATCTTGTGCTCACTTCAGCAGCACATCCACTAAAACTGGAACTCTACAGAGAGGATTAGTGTGGATCTGCTCAAGGATGACTACAAATTGATGAAACACTTTACAATTTTTTGCAATGAAAGAAAAAGAAAAGAGTAAATAAACAAATAAATAAATAATCTTCTTGGACAGAAGATTGCATTTTTCATGTGCTAGGATGCAGGGGGCCAGCCCCTGCAAAGAGATTTAGGGGCTCCCTTGGAAGGTGTGGTAGCATCAGCGATTCTGTAGGGATAGATATTAAAAGAAAGAAAGAGACTGGGTGAGAAAGAAAGAAACTGGACTCTGACTAGTGCAGAAGCCAATTCTGTAGGAGGGATAGATACTAAAAGAAAGAAAGATGGTGTGATAGATATAAAAAGAAAGAAAGAAAGAGGACAACTTCAATGGATTGAGCAGAAGCCATTTATTGGAACTTACAGTGGGTATTTATCCCCAAATTTTACACAGACAGTCTCACAAGTCTTTCACATGAACACAAAGCCAGGTGCAGGAGGGGCATCCCCCACCCACCAGGTGTTTCCTCAGGCATGAGGAAGAACAATCCCAACTAAATCACAAAACTTTTACATGAACAGAAAGCCAGGTGAATGAGGGGCCATCCCTCACCCACCAGGTGTTTCCTGGAGTATGAGGAAGGGCAATCCCAATTAAATCACAAGACATTTACATGAACATAGAACCAGGTGGATGAGGGGTGTCCCCCACCCACAGGTGTTTCCCCAGGCATGAGGAATGAGGATCTCAAAACTATCTCACTGTTCCTCATGCTTGGTTAATATTTCTCAAAAGCAATACAACAATTCTAATATCATAATATTCTAAAACTTATGCATACACAACATCTAATGACCAACCTAATTCCCAATTCCTCTCTATTTTACGCTAATTCTACCTACACTATAGAAACTCTTAATTATAGCCCGGACCAATTCCTAAAGAATGCAACCCACTCCAAAGTACGCGCTAGGCCCTCAGGAATGTGGCCCAGCCCAAAGTTTGTGCTGGGTTGTTTCTGGTAACCCTAAATAATTATCTATAATATTAAAGTTGAAACAGCACTTTACATGTATATACTAATTCTACAAATATACTTTTTAATCTTATAAAGAAGCTTGTATCATATATAAGGCTCCCAAACGTGACCTGAGTTTGAATTATGTTAAGTTTAAAGCCAAAACCGTAGTCTGTGAGAAACAGGAACAATGGACTCCTAAAGTAAGCCATGCCTGTCGTACTCTCAGAACTTCATGCTTACATCATCAAAGTCCCTGCTAGTGGAACATGGCAAACAGCAAAGAAGGGAAGAGGGAATGGGCCTTCAGCTCCTGAACTCATCCTAGTGGTCTCAGGGTCCACAGCCTGCCTGGATCCCTAACACTCAGGCGGGCCTCCATGGCCAGCTCCCAACACTAGGATGTAAAATAAATAACAAACTCAATATAGTTTATTGAAAATGGCTAATACATGCTTGGGTTCTTGATGACAATAAAACTTAGTGTTGAAATTGACAAAAAAATGTTTACTTTTAAAGTCAAGTATTTTTGTTTTATATTTTTAGTGTTTATGTTTACAGTATTTCATTGACTACAAAAAAATGTGTGTCAAAATATGTTCTCTTAATGGTTTTTCATTTCTGGCCAGGTAAATATTGTAGTTTAAAATATTATAGTTTAAAAGACATAGTTTAAAATATTATAGTTTAAAAGATCACAAAAATAAGTCAAAGAAAAAATAATTACAAGATTATTTATGCTTTTTTTTTTAAGTCAGGTTCTCACTTTGTCACCCAGGCTGGAGTGCAATGGCATAATCACAACTCACTGCATCTCAACTTCCTGGACTCAGGACATCCTTCTGTCTCAGCCTCCCGAGTAGCTGGGACTACAGGCTTGTGCCACCATGCCTGGTTAATTTTTTTTTTTTTTTTTTTTCTGTAGAGAACAGGTTTTGCTATGTTGACTAGGCTGGTATCAAACTCCTGGGCCCTGGAAATCCTCCTACCTGAAATTCCCAAAGTTCTGGGATTACAGGTGTGAGCCACCACACCTGGCCTATTTAAACCTCAAGAAATATCAGCCATATTGTGCCATACCATAAATAAAATATTTTCTTTTTTTTTTTTTTGAATTGGAGTCTCACTTCGTTGCCCAGACTGGAGTGCAGTGGCTGCTCCCAGCCACCACAGCTTTGACCTGCTGGGCTCTGGAGATCCTTCCGCCTCAGCCGTCCAAGTAGCTGGAACTACAGGCATGCACTACCATGCCCAGCTAATTTTTTGATTTATTGTAGAGATGAGGTCTTGCCAAGTTGCCCGGGTAGATCTCAAACCCATGGGCTCAGGCAATCCACTCACCTCAGCCTCCCAAAGCACGGGATTACAGGTTAAGCCACCGAGCCCAGCTAAATAAAATATTTTCAATGTTCAAACATTGTCTTCACAAATGTTGCAATGTTAGAATATTATCAATTCTATTTTAAGACTTTCACCGTACGTTATTACCTTACATCACTTTGATTTTTTATTATGTATATTTACCCCTATCTTATAGGAATCACTAAAAGCAGATGGGTATTTCCATATTCATTTTGTAAAGTGGAAAATTCCATTAACTAAAAATAACTCTTATTTTTCATTCCCTGTTATGTCATTTTGATTTGAATGTCAGAGTCAACTTGCAAAAACAAAAAGCTATTAAAGTAAAAACCTAATTAATAAAAAAAATTTCTTGTGCCAATGAATTTCCTCACATCATCTCAAGTGTATACCATCTCTGCAAAGAAAGAAAAAATAACTGAACCCTTTATTTAGAGTTCATATCTTTAGAAGTTGCCAAGATCAAGATGATAGACTTACCTGAGAGCATAGCTGAAAAAATTTAAGTAAATGAGATCCCAAAAAAAGAAGGAAAGAAAAGATAAGGAAATAAAACCATGACTCTAAAAGAGCAGAAAGTATTTATAACTTTCTTATAATATAGACTTTATATTTCAATCCCTTCACTTTACAGATAAGGAAAAAAAAGCCCAGAGTTTGCATGATTTAAAAAAAATGTGCTCATAGGAGCTCTTTCTTGATCAAGAGAAGGGTAATTATTAGTTTATATAAAAATGCTGCATATTGATAAGAATAACAATCTAGACTTTTATGCAAAAGTTTAATGATATATGAATCCAAGAGAAATTGTGACACATTAAGCTGAAGACATATCCCATATTCAAGGAAAGGCTAACTAGGAACCCACATCACCAGGCAGGCTCTTCTTGAATTGCAATGGATTTTTCTAGGAGGCCCGTGTTAACTGGGACCCTCTTATTAAAACTCTAACTAGCTTAAGAAAGAAAGGAATTTATTCTAACAATAGAGGGGCCTTGAGTGGAACCCAAAGACAAGGGAGTGGCTGAATATCAGAAAGATAAGTACTAGGGACTTGAAAGTCATCTGAGCCTTTCTACCTCCCATCTCACTTCTCACTTCCAGGATTGAGGATTTATGTTTTTTTGTTGTTGTTGGGTTGGTTTTGGTTTTACTGTCAGGGTCTCACTCTGTCACCCAGGTTGGAGTGCAGTGGCATAATCACAACTCACTGCAGCTCGACTTCCTGGGCTCAGGAGATCCTTCGACCTCAGCCTCTCGAGTATCTGGGACTACAGGTGTGCACCACAACACCTGGCTAATTTTTTAGTAGAGACCCAGTTTTGCTATGCTGCCTATGCTGATATCAAATTCCGGAGCCCTGGCAATCCTCTGATTGGTCCAGATTGATTCTGAGGCCCATCATGAATCGATAAACTCTAGCCCTAGGTTGGGTTATGTTGTACTAACATGTAGGGTAATTTTGTCAAAACACTGAATAAAGAGGAGGGGAGCCTGGAAATTCCCAGAATAAAGTAAAGTGAGTATAATTTCCTAAAATGGGAGAGGGAGACTGTTTCCGAGATGTCAAAACAATAAATGTTTCCAAATAATGTTTTCCTTCTCTCCCATTAGACTGCCTTAAAGATCGTACACCTAGTACCTTGCACAAGCACAGAAATAAAGTGAATGCTCAGTAAATGCCTGTTGAGAGATGGAACAGTTTCCTAGCATGGGTGTCTGCTGGTAGAGAAATACCTTGTAGCATCAACCTGTAACCCTCTCTACTGATGAATAAGATTGACCTGGCCTGGTTCCCTGGAAGTTCAGTCCTTAAGACATTGTGTTTGCTCTGACCTCTGTGCACATCTTCAGAAAAAGTGCCATAATTAAAAACCACAGGTTGCTAGTACTCTAAAGGCCCTTAGTTCAGGAAACTAGTGGCAGAATCAAGACTAAAACTCAGGTCTGCTGCTTCTCAGATCTTTTCATAAGTTAGCACCTGTTCTTCACGCCCCGCCACTCTCTCAAGAAGTGAGCCCCCTCCCAACAAACAACATCAGCAGTTAATTAATTAACAATAGTTAATACCTGGGAATCTGAGACATTCAAGCCTGTTTTAGTCAACCCCAAAAGAGCTTTTACCTCTTCAGAAATGTCTGTTGAATCTATTTGGGCTTTTGTTTTTCCCCCAGGAAAAGGAGGACTGGGTTTTAACCACTGCACAACCAGCTGGCTCTCCCAATAGCAGGATCATCTCCTCCTGATAGCGCCTGGGCATCCTGGAACCGATGCAAAGAAAGTCCAACATGGTGCTGGGTCTCGTTTTGTTTAGTAAACTTATTATTTGGGGTTTACTTTTTTATTTGGTGATATATTTTGTTACTCCTTGTGACATACTTTCTTACATGTTTCCATTTTTAAATATGCCTGTATTTTCTATATAAAAATTATATTAAATAGATGCTGCTCCAACCTCACAAAATGTACATATTCTGCTGTCTGTTGGGAAAGTTCTTGGTACACATTTTTATTCAGTTAATTAAAATGATTTTTCAATTAAAGTATATTTTGCTACTAAATGCTATTTTGCGGGTAGTGCCATTTTATGAGGTGGCCAGGGAACAATAAAGAGAATTCAGGATCTTTCATCTGTGCTACTGACAAAACGTAGGGTCACATGGAATGCGCCAAGTAATTACAATAAAGGAGACCCCCCTTCATTCCGATTCTGTTTTCTTTATATGTATAATTAAAGTGCTCCCCTTCCTTCCCAAAGCTGGAATATGAAATGCAAGAACTGGAGTTTAACAGAGAGTTCATACCTAGACCTTAATCCCACAGCTCGCTTCTTTAGAAGGGAGACAGGAAGGGGGAAGGCAGGGAATGAGAAGGAAAAGCCAAATGGGAAAGGTTCCTCAGAGCTTAGAGAGTTGATTTTTTTCCAAATAAAGTTATAGACAACATAATTCCAATCATATTCGCCATATTGAACTTTAAGGGGAAGCATAGTGGCACACACCTGTAGTCCTAGCTACTCAGGAGGTTGAGATAGGAGAATCGCTTGAGCTCAAGAGTTTGAATCTAGCCTGGGCAACATAGTGAGACTGTGCATCTAAAAAAGCAAAATAAAAAAGAATTTTTTAAACATTGTGAGGGGAAAATTATCAAATTATTTATTCTAGTGTTCATTAAGAAAATAATGGAAAATTAAAATAGTTTCGAGGAAAATGATGAAAATATTATCTTTATTAAAAATCAAAACATAACAGAAAGCTGCAGTAACTAAAATAGCACATGCAGGATCAAAGAATCACAAAAGTATTAATGCATACATCTATACATACAAATGCAAACATCTTATTTAAAAACTCATAAGTTTTCAAGAAGGCATGAGTAGTGAAATTTTTTGTTATCAAATATTAGAAAGTGAGAGAGGAAAAATATTGAGTGATTCCATTCAACAATTAGTAAAAATTTGAGAATTTTTATTTTTGTATTCTCACCATACAACAAAAACAAAGGTGAATTGGGGAGTTACATATTGATTTGAAAACCATAAATACGGTTTTTGTAGTTAGTTTCTTCAAGCATTTGAAGGGCTAAAAAACCTGGAAGTTATAGTAAAATTACAGTGGGAATGGTGAGCAGAGTTGACAGCATAAGTAAATTGACAGTTCTGAAAGTCATTTAAAAAATTGCATAAAAAATGTTTTATGACAGAGCAAGGAATGTTTTATTATAATGCCTTTAGCATATATATGGGGAAAAAACAAAACTCAAAAACACAGACAACTCACCAAAAAATGCAATAAGCTCACATATATGTGAGAAAATGTTCAACCTCACATAGTATGCAAATTCAAATAACAGTAGAAACCATTTTGCATATCTGATTAGTGTTGACTTATTTTTAATGGTAGCAACCAATGCTGGGAAATATGAGATGAAATAGAAAATTTTATACATTATCAGTGAGAATGTAAATTTGTTTGATAATTTTTGACTGTTTTATTTTTCCAGCTTTATTGAGGTACCATTGACAAAAATTGTGTGTACTCAAAGTGCACAATGTGATAATTTCATATAAACGTATATTGTGAAATAATTACCACAATCAAATTAATGAACACATCCATCACCACACATAGTTACCATTGTGTATGGGTGGAGGGATAAGGACACTTAAGATCTATTCTCTGCCGGGCTCAGTGGCTCAGCCTGTAATCCCAGCGCTTTGGGAGGCTGAGGTGAGTGGATTGCCTGAACCCGTGGGTTCGAGACCTGCCTGGGCAACTTGGCGAGACCTCATCTCTACAATAAATCAAAAATTAGCTGGGCGTGGTAGCGCGTGCCTCTAGTTCCAGCTACTTGGAAGGCTGAGGGGGAAGGATCGCTGGAGCCCAGCAGGTCGAGGCTGCAGTGGCCGGGAGCGGCCACTGCACTCCAGTCTGGGTGACAGAGTGAGACTCCAACTCAAAAAAAAAAAAAATCTATTCTCTCAGCAGATTTCAAGTATACAGTACAGTATTTTTAACTGTAGTCACCATGCTGTACACTAGATTCCCATAACTTTGGTCATCAAGAAAGTACAATGGTTGTGTACTTTCCATTGGTGGAAAGCCTGTAATCCCGTGCTTTGGAAGGCCAAGGTGAGTGAATTGCCTGAGCCCGCGGGTTCAAGACCCGCCAGGGCGACTTGGGCAACTTGGCGAGACCTCATCTCTACAATAAATCAAAAATTAGCCGGGTGTGGTAGCACGCGCCTGTAATTCCAGCTACTCGGAAGGCTGAGGCGAAAGGATTGCCAGAGCCCAGCAAATCGAGGCTGCAGTGGACGGCAGCAGCCACTGCACTCCAGTCTAGGTGACAGAGTGAGACTCCGACTCAAAAAAAAAAAAAAGAACAATGGTTGTCATGGAAAACACTTTAAAAACTGTTGAGGAAAAGAATAATTAAATTAACCAGATATTGAAATGCAAATATTAAATAACTAAATTATACCGACCCACAAAAAGCTAGATTGATGTCTATTGTAGTATATAGACAGATAATCAATAAACAGAACCTAGTACAAATAAGACAATATGTAACATAGGAGACATTCACTGTTAGTCTGGATCTTCCAAGAAACAGAGGCCAAGACAGGATTACACAGGCAAGAAATGTATTAGAGAAAATGCTTATGATGGAAAATAGGTTGAGAACTGGAAAAAGGTAAGGGTTAGCAGACCCAATGCATGCCTAACCCTAAGTGAGGGAGAAGGGAAGGAAGAAGGTAGGTGGAAGCATCTTAGACTACAACGCAGCTCTTTAGAAAAGTCCAGCAAGACCATTTGAGAGTCCTTGAGCCAAAATCACCTTTCAGAGTAGACCTCTGTCTCCTAGGGTCAGGCCTGCATGGGTGTCCCTGCTGCACTCAGTGTCTGGCAAGGAGCAGTTCCTTGACGACCTCAGAGCACAAATACAGTGAAGGCTTTCAGGGCACAGCAGCTAGAGTTCTTGATAAACTATGCTCTCTATGGATGGAGAGCTAAGAGCAGCATTCTCACAGCAGCCTCAAAAACTCAAAAGGGAAGGGAAAAATTATTCAATGTGCTATGCTGCAGCAATTAATTATTTGGAAACACAAAATCAGTTTACATTCTCATCTCCCATCATTCACATTCACCAAAATCATTCCAGTTAGAGTCAATGTAAAGTTCAATGTAAAGACACAAGATATAAAAATTAGAAAACATACGGAAGCCTATGTACTAATATCTGGAATAATAAAGACTCTTTGAGAGTAAAGAGAACTCAAAAAAATTCTTTCGTGTTGTAGTATTATCAGTATCTCCTGAGTAGCTATACCACATCTTGTTTATCCATTTATCAGTTAATGGACATTTGGACAGTAAACCTTGAAAACATGCTAAGTAAAAGAAGCTAGATACAAAAGGCCACATACTGTATGATTCCATTTACATGGACTATCCAGAATAGGCAAGTCTACAGGGACAGAAGATAAGTGAGGAGAAAATGGGCTGTGACTGCTAATGGGTGTAGGATTTTCAGGGGGAGGAGGTGAAACATTCTGCAACTTGATAATGGCGGTGGTTGCACAACTTCATAAATATATACTAAATGTACACTTTAAAAATAATTTTAAGACAAAAATTTTGAAGATCCACAAAAGAAGCAAATATATTTGACTACAGAAATGTGGAAACTTCTCTCATAAGTCAAAAATTAACATAAACTGAATTTTAAAACCAAGCAAAAAATACAGGCCTAAATAATATTTTAAGATACTATGATTTTAACAGATATCCATAAGAAAGCATTTTGCTTTGGGCAGAAATATGAAGAAGTAATTAACTAAAAAAGAAAAACTGATAGGAAATAACCAGCCTCACTTACAATAAAAGAAATGCGATTCGTGACCCGCCTGGGCAGCGAGACCTCATCTCTACAATAAATCAAAATATCAGCCGGGCTTGGTAGCGCATGCCTGTAATTCTGGCTACTTGGAAGACTGAGGCGGAAGGATCACCGGAGCCCAGCAGGTCGAGGCTGCAGTGGCCGGGAGCGGCCACCGCACTCCAGTCTGAGCGACAGAGTGAGACTCCAGCTCAAAAAAAAAAAGAAATGCGAATTAAACTGATCTAAATTTTCGCCTACCAAATTGGCAAGGTTTCTGGTGGTGGTAGTGTTTGTTTTAATTATAATATGAAGTTGGCTATTAGATAAAATCATTCTTTTGAACCTCTGTAGGGAAGATAAACTTGTACAACCTTTCTTCAAAACAATTGGCAACATATATCAAAAACTTAAAATATGCATGCATACCATTTTGTACAATTGATTCCTTGCCTGAGAAGCACTCCCATAAAGAAATCTGATTTAGGCGCCAGTATTTGTACACAAAGATAATTATCAAAGCATTATTAATATTTTTTAAAATCAGCTACAATTTATATGACTAAAAAACCTAGATTTGGTTAAGTATTTCATAGTATATTTATAGGATCAAGTATTATTATAAAAGGTCATTAAATATTACATTTACAAAATGTCTTAATAACATGGAAAAATCATTATGGTATAATGGGTTCAATGGAAAACAAGATATAAAATGTGTTAATAGCATATTCTCAATTGCCTAAACTATACACATGTAATTTACATAGAAAGGGATTTGCCAAACTTTATTAACAACAATTTTCTCTAGGATACGGAGCTATGGGTTATTTTTAATCTCTTATCCAAATTTTCCCTTTATGTCTTACTTATTTCCCATAAAGAAATATTACTTTATATTTGTAAATATACTTTCATATTCATAAAAAATAATCATCTTCATAAAAATTAATTGAAGTAAAAGCCCCTCATTAGAATGTGTGTATATGTGCATGGGTGTATAATTTTTTGGTCTACCCTAATCAACCCAGCAAATGTATTAGCAATAATTCTATACATTTAAAGAACTTGTCTCAATTTAATTTTGTTTAAACACAATCTTAGAAATCTTTGGAGAAGTGTTCAGATCAAGATTGTTACTCATTTAATCTACAAATGGAAGCTTATTACCAAGAGAAAATAACAATAGATTTTGATCCTCTTGTATACACAGGACAAAAATATTTGCTGATGATCAAATTAGCAAATTTAAAATGAATATTTTTTACAGTGTATCCTTATACCATATAGATGCACCAGGTAAGAGACATCCAAAGAGATGAACACTTGTAATGCCTCAAATTTACCAACCAAGTTTCATCACAATTACTTTCTTATGCTTCCTTAACCAACATAGCAGCAATACTCATTTCTTTGAAAGAATTTTATCTAATTACTTATGATTTTCTCCTAACTCTGACCTTATGGTAGTTACACAACTTCAGACCTTCATTTTATTCCCCATAATCATCTTAGAAACCACCCATTCCAGTTAACCTGGGCCCAAATTGTAGGCTTCAATGGAACTGAAAATAAATGGACTATTTTGAAAATGATGAAAAGCAGCTAGTCTGAATGACTATTGTTTAAAAGATAAAAAATAGCAAGTGTTGGCAAGGATATGGAGGAAAGAGAATGCTTATACACTGTGAGTGGGAATGTAAATTAATGCAACCTCAATGAGAAACAATTTGAAGTTTTTCAAAGAATGCAAAATAGAACTACCATTCGATACAGCAATTCACTACTGAGGATCTACCCAAAGGGAAATAGATCATTATATTGAAAAGATACCTGTACTTGTATGTTTATCACAGAGCTTTTCACGATAGCAAAAGTATGGGATCAAGTGTCAATCAACTTGACAGATAATTAGATAAACAAAATGCAGTGTATGTATACAATGGAATACTACTCGGCCATAAAAACAGAATGGAATTATGTACTTTGCAGCAGCATGGATGAAACTGGAGGCCATTATCTTAAGTGAAACAACTCAGACACAGAAAGACAAATATGGCATGCTGTCGTAAGTGAGAGAGAATAGTGTGAACATATGGACAAAGAGTGAGGAATAACAGACATTGGGGACGTGGAAGGGTGGGTGGGAGAGAGACGAATGATGAGAAATTACTTAATGCCTACAAGGTACATTATTCAAGTGTTGGATACCCTAAAAGCCCTGACTTCACCACTACACAATCTATGCATGTAACAAAATTACACTTTTACCCCATAAATTTATACAATTTTTTTTTAAGAAAAGCAGCAAACTCATTAAAGGGCTACATGTTTTCAGCATGCACTGCAGTTACATGTTCTAAGCTGCAGTAATCAGCAGGCAAATCCACTTAAAATATGTAATTCTGGATGCAGTATTTCTGGGCCCTTAAGTTTTGTGAACCAAGCCATTTTAAAGAGACACAAAGACATAGGCTGTTTGGGTTTCTGTAGGAGTCACGGTATTGACTACAGTCCCCCTCTCTCCAGAGGAAATTCCGATCACACTCATTCCTCATAGAAATTATTTTCAAGTGAATTCACTCCACCCTCCTAAGTCCTGACCTGTCTAATTACAATGCCTGATCCTCATCCTGAATCATCCTGAGTCTTCCTTTCATTATGTTCACTGGTTCTTTTTACTTTTCCAGCAGAGTACTCAAGCTAGTTGATGCTTCTATAAGTTAAAGTCTCTCCTATCATCAAGGGTAATAAAGAGAGAACTGACAAACTAGAAAAACCTGAAAGGATGGATTAAGGTAAAGACCACAAAAAAGTAGCAAAAGCTACCTGCATGTATTTCTCAGTCATACCACTTTATTCAAAAAAGTGATTACTGAGGATCTATGAAATATAAAGTCATAGGGGAAACACTTCCAAAGTCTTTATTGTATACCTTATAGTTTGTATTCTGCTTTGTAATTTCAAATGTATTTTCTTCTGCACTCTCATAAAGTTGTAAGAATTAAAAGCTACATGGGTGCATAACATTTAGCAGTGGTCAAAAAAAAAAGTCAGTGTCCTTCCCTCTGCTCAGTCCTTCCTCCATCTTCTAGCTAATTCTTTAAATCACCCTCTTCTATACATTTAAGAAAATTGAGACTCAAAGAAGCAGTCCTACAAGGCCTAGAGATTACAGCCCAACACCTGAAACCCAACACTGGGGCTGAGAGTGGTCAGCCATAATACTCTTTCAAGAGAATGAACCTTTGCTAGATCGTGACCTTGGCATTTTCAACCCCTGTAAGCTTTAAAACTATGAGGGTTAATTATTACAGTCTATGTTTCTGATGTTTGCAAAATAAAATGTGCCACATCACAAAGTAGCCTTGGTTTATGTGAGAGTCCCACCAAATAACTTCAGGCTATGTTTAAAGGACAGCACAAGATGTACCGTAAGTCATAATTGCAATATTGAGAAGATCTCATGATGAATGGTTTTCCCTTGTCTGAATATACTATGTTCTCATCTTGAGACTTTTGTACAAGTCATTTTCTTTACCAGTACCACTCCCGTCTACTCCCAGTTCTCACCTAAACCCACCATGAGACTCATTACCTCCCACACTATTTTTTCTATCATTTGCTCTTGAGTTCACAGATGCTGTTGACTTTGTCCTTAATCCTCCCACCTCTACCCCAAGGACAACTTATATAGGACACCAAGAAAATGAAATCTGTCTTTCCCCAGTCCAGAGTTTTTTCTAGTCAACGATGCCCATGAGTAGAACAGACAAGCCAATGTGAATATCCAAACACAGAATGAATATTCTCCATGTGTGCTGCAAGGGATGAGGGTGTGGCATATTGAGATTCATAAGGAGAAGCAACAGGTCAGATAGATGTATCCAGAAGCTCTCTTAAACCCAAGCATGTGTGCATGCATGCGTGCACACACGCATACACACACACACACACACACACACACACACACACACACACACACATACACACACCACAAAAGTTTGTTCATATAAAAATAGGCCAGGCATGGTGGCTCAAGCCTGTAATCCCAGCACTTTGGGAGGTCGAGGTTTGGAATTGCCTGAGTCCATGGGTTCAAGAACAGCCTGGGCAACTTGGTAAGACCTAATCTATACAATAAATCAAAAAATTAGCCGGGTGTGGTAGCGTGGGCCTGTTGTTACAGACTACTTGGAAGGCTGAGGCAGAAGGATCACTTGAGCCCAGCAGGTCGACGCTGGCGTGACCATGAGCGTGCCACTGCACTCCAGCCTGGGCGACAGAGTGAGACTCCAACTCAAAAAAAAAATAGTTCATGACCTTGGTGTTTAACCTCTGCCCAGCTTGCTACACTTGAATTTTAAGTAGGTCCAAAAATACAGAAATGAAACCAAGAAGCCTCTAACCTCTAACCATAGATATAGCAAGATGAAACTTTCATGTTAATAGAGTAAATGCCTGAATATCTCCAGGAAGATTGAAAGGTACACCATGTATCAAACTCTGGTTGATTCTTCACTCTACAGGATGCCAATATCATCAAATTTTGATAACCTCACTGAGTAGAACAAGGGAGGCAACAAAAAGGCACACCCATTCATTTGTATACTTGATCTCATGTATAGCACTAGTTTGCTAGTCCTGTGGTTAATTGAAGGAAAAGCAAATCTACACAAGTCAAAGTCATCCTTCTCCCTAATCTCAGAAGAAGCACCTCTGGGAAAATGTCACACCCCTTCCAACTCACACTCACAAGCTGCTCAAGGCGAAGCTTACCAGACCACAGGTAGTTCTTCTTCAGACTATGTTTATTCTTCGGATGTCAATACAGTTTTCATACAGTCTCTGTAAGACAACTAGGAGTGAAGTGCACATAGGGTAAATGAAAATGGGATGTTCTCTAGGACTCTAGAGTCCAATTGTTACTTCTAGTTTTGCATCCCCCATCTTCCCCCTCCATCCCCCCAACACACACACTCAGAAAATTGGAAATCATTCCAAATAGTTCTTTCTGGTTTGACTCCTCTCCCTTGCCTGCCTCCCTTCTTCCTTTAAGACAAGCATTTTATCTTTTTCATCAATGCAATCTTGATAATACTTGACATATAGTAAGCGCTCAATAAATATTGAAGAAAGAATGAAATAATAAAGACTGTGGGAGGAAGAGCTTTCATATAACTTAAAAAAACATTTAGGAGAAGGTCTGGGAACATACTGTCATACAAACAATACAATATTTTAGATAATGTTGATGTGCGTACATATGTAAATATGTATAAGTACGTATGCATGTACACACATATACATACATACACATAATTTTTCCTCAGAGGAAAACAACCTAATTTTTCAATTCTGTTTTCATAATTTGCCTTTCCAAAGTCAAAATCAGAAGAAATCTAACCAGGCATGGTGGCTTACACCAGCACTTCGGGAGATCATTGCAGGAAGATTGCTTGAGCCCAGCAACATAGCAAGACCTAATCTCTAGAAAAAAATTTAAAAATTAGCCAGGCATGGTGGCACATTTCTGTAGTTCCAGCTACTCAGGAGGCTGAGACAAAAGGATCACCGAAGCCCAGGAGGTAGAGACTATGGTGAGCCATGTGCTACTATACTCCAGCCAGGGCAATAGAATGAGACCCTGACTCAAGGAAGAAAAAAAAAAAAAACAGAGAGAGAGAGAGAGAGAGAAGAAATCTGAAAGAAAAAATGATGAATTACCTTGAAGGCTGGATTGGTTCTTAGAGGATGCTGCAAAGATTTTAGCACATACTGTTACCAGCCAATAGGTTCTTTCAGTCCAAAGACAATAAAAATGAAGCAGAATCAAGATAAAAACAAACATGCAAGGCTTTACTGGGGCTTCCTGCTCAAGCAAAATGGGAGTCTGTGTTGACCACAGAAATGAGCAAACCCCTACCCCAACAAAGAAAGGGATACGATTTTATAGAAGGTCTCAGGGATGTGGTGGGTTTCTCATCTTCTGCTTAATCAGTCTTGAATCTTGCAATTTTCTGCTATTCGCATTCCTGAAGGCAGGGGAGGTAGGGAGTTGTCCCAGGGGCTGTGCTGTGCTGTACAACTAAGGGTGATCAAATCCATTTCTAGGAAATTTTATCTCCATTTGTTCCTGGATGCCAGTGTCCGTCATAGAACTTCAAGGCCTACCTCCTTGTTTTGCCTTTCCAGCTGCAGAAGCAGAGAGGAGAAAAAAGGTGAGGGAGGAGAGGGGCAGAAGGAAATCTACAGGCAGAAAACATGCAACAAAGGGCTATAAGGTCATACAGTACAATACTACAAGATTAATTTTGCATAGCATCTTGAGAAGAGCACCTCTCTCTCTATAGATGAATAAATCAAAGGTAGGTACATAGGTAGATAGGTAGGTAGGTATATAGATAAATAGATTAGATAGACAGATGATAGAGAAAGAGAGAGTGTGTGTCTGAAGGACCCTGTCCACAGTAGTGGTCCCTTACTGTTAATACTACATCCAAGATGAGATTTTGGAAGGCATTCAGTAGTGACAAATTACTTTGATTTAAAAAAAGAGTGAAACAGAATTCAAGAGTTACCTGCCACCCTTCCTGTGCAAGATGGCCATCTTACTCCTCAAGTTTTGTGGATTTTTGCAGGGCACCTCCTCAGTAGGACTCACCTGGGTGCATGCTGTTCCATTTCCTTCATTGGCAGGTGCTTGTTTTTCAGTATACTTTATGGCTTATAAATAAAGTTATGCTCCATGTGCTGTCTGTAAAAACTACTTGTTTTATTTTTATTTTCTAATAATCGAAATTGCTCCTCACAAAGTTTTTCTATTTTTCAAATATGGCCAGAATAGAACTGAGAGGGAGAACTATCTACTTCTAGTTGACACACAAAAAAAAGTAACAGGTTTTTTTTTATTATTATTAAAATCAAGTTTCTTAATCAGGAAAAATTGGAAAAGACTGCATATGAAATGAACATTTGGAATTATTCTTAATAATTATTAATATCGTTGGTTGGGATAATTTTGATTTTCAAAAATATTTCATTTGTTCGCTATTTATACTAGAGTATTTACTAGTGAAATTGCATGCTTTCAAATCTCCTGAAAAGAAAACAAAAAAAGTTGTATGGGAAGGAAGGGAATGTGCATATAGTTAAAGCCAGTACAGTAAAATGTTGATAATAGCCAAAACTGAGTAAAGAATACATGAGGGTTCATAACACTATCCAATCTACTTTTGTGTATGTTTGAAATTTTCCACAACCAAAAAGTTTGTTTAAATCACCTTTATTGACTATGATGTAATGAGCCTTGTGATTGCTACTTGTGAAACTTGGAGTAAACGGTTTGCTGTTTAGGCCATAAAAATGCAAGTGCACAGTATCTAGGAAATCCATGGTCTGAAATTACAGAAAAATAGGATGCATCTCTTCTTAAAACAACAGTGTAACTGACTCACTCTCATTCTCAGGGTTTTTATTAATATGTAAGATTCCCGATCTTAATTGCTTCATCCTTTGGGCTCCATAGTACTTTATACATGTCTCTATTAAAGCACTTTTCTCTTTATATCATGGCTAGTTTATGTGTCTGAATCTCTTTAATAGGAAGGTTTCTCATTTATATGTGCATTGATTAGAAAGAAGCACAGGCTCTAGAATTCAATCACCCACATTCAAACCCCAGCCCCTCCCCTTACTAGCCACATGATTTGGACAAAGTACTTGTTCAAATGCCTCACTCTTCCCGTCTTTATAATGGAAGCAATAATAGGGCCTACTCCTATTGATGTTGCTATAAAGAATAACAATAATGAGTACTCACAAAATTCTGAAAATTTTATGGATCTTATACCTTAATGTCCCCAAAAGAAGGGACAATATTGAGATATGTACACTGTCAAGCACTTGGAACTAGAGTTGAAGAGCACTCTTGACCTTGGCCTTTTGTGTTATGCCATCAATTTGCCAAGACAATCTATTTTCCTGTAACCTATTCACCTTGTCCCTCAGCTATCAGCACAATACCAGTGACCCTCCCATGTAATTCTACAGGCTTGTGTTCAGCATTCTTACTCAGGAATTAGAATAAGGCCTTGACCAGACTCACCTCACCATATCCTTAAAAACAACAGTGTCTAGGTAGCAAAGTTAGACTTAAAAATCACAATATTCAACAGAGTTAAGCTATTAAACATGTCTAATTCATCCAAAATATGTATTTGTTAATATTGTAGCATCTCTGAAATGGGAAGATATCTTACAATAGTATGGCATAATATGATTAGCAATGTAATGGCATATCTACAAACATAATATCTTAGATTCAGTAAGAACTGATAAGGTTAAATCTTCAGTACCTGGTATTATATCAATATAATGCTTAGCATATAAAAACTTACTTAGAGAAATTACTGGTCCAAGACTCTAGAGGTATTTTCTGGGTCTGTGAAAAGCTTTATGGTGACTCTATGGCTGTGTTCTCAAAACCCTGATATTTCTTATCAAGATAAAAGAAATGCCAGGCACAGTGAATTATATCTGTAATCCCAGCATTTTGGGAGGCTGAGGTGGGAGGATCACTTGAGTCCAGGAGTTCAAGACCAGCCTGGGCAACAAAGTGAGACCTCATCTCTACAAAGAAAATCAAAAAAATCAACCAGGCATGGTGGCATGGGCACCTGTAGTCCCAACTACTCAGGAGGTTGAGGTGGGAGGATTGCTTGAGCCCAGCAGGTCGAAGCTGTGGTGAGCTGTGATTGTGCCACTACACTCCATCCTGGTCGACAGAGTGATACCCCAACTCCAAAAAAAAAAAAAAGAGCTCTTTAAAAACATGAACCTTGATTTGAGAAAGGCTTTTTCCTAAGCATCACCGTTTTTGTTTGTATGAGTCACTGTAAAATGCTACTTTAGAGCCTAAAAAATCCTATCAACCCCCATCCCATTGGTTTTTCTAATAGCTAGCTAAGTAAAGAATATGAAAAAGAAGAGTTGGCCAGATCCAACTTCTTCCCTCCAAGGTACCTCTTACAATACAGTCATTTCCTTTAAAGTACATTCTCCACCCAGTATTGACCTTGTCACCAAGCTCCCTGGTGATTCACATAAACATGCACTGGAGGCCTGTCTCTTTTGGCAGCTGTATCTGGATGACACCCGACACCCTTACTTTGTCTTCCAATTGCTAATATAATCATTTTCCCTTTCCTTCCACTTCATATTCTCTCCCAGGAAATGTGTCACTCCCCATATCAGTTCCCGCAGTTAAGAATCTCAACTAGCCCGTCCCCTTGACAGTACAACTCTCTGCAATGTTGTAACCAGAAGGAGAAGGGTCTTTGTAAAGGTCTCAAGATCTTTAAGGACCAGGACCTCTCTTGATTTTCAGATTTTAAAAATGAAGCTCAGTGAGTGAGGAATTTACCTCATTAGCAAGACAGTGAAAGATAGAACCTTGGACATTGCCTCTGGTCCTTCCTTCAGGAGGATGTATCCCTTCCCTCATTTTAGACTCTCTCCAATCACAGTGTCAAAAACAGCAGATAGATTGTTATACTGGACTGCTATCGTGCTCTTTGCAATCTTTCTGGATTATAATAAAAGGTTATGAGATGGACTGGGCATCACTGTTATAACCCAGAGAGTACTGACTTTATAGTTGTAGAAGTGTGGTTGGAAATGGAACTTGAAGAATCACTTACGTATGACTCTAAGATCAAGAATCAGTTGTGAGATGCTGGCAAAGATGCAGAGAAAAAGGAACGCTTCTACACTGCTGGTGGGAATGCAAACTAGTGCAACCTCTTTGGAAGACAGTGTGGTGATTTCTGAAAGAAATAGAAATTGACCTTCCATATCACCCAGCAATCCCCCTATTGGAAATATACCCAGAGGAACTCAAATCACTCTACAAAAAAGATACCTGCACATGCATGTTTGTTGCAGCTCTATTCACAATAGCAAAAACATGGAACCAACCATGCTACGCATCAAAGCTGGACTGGATTTTTAAAATGTGGTACATATTCACAATGGAATAGTATGCAGCCATAAAGAAGGACAAATATATGGACTTTGCAGCAACTTGGATGGATTTAGGGTCTATCATACTCAGTGCTCTATCACAGAAACAAAGAACAGAGTACCATATGTTCTCACTCATAAGTGGACCTTGAACAGTTATGATAATACTATAAGAAAGGGATTGGCAGTAGTGGGAAGCTGCCAGGGGAGGGTAGGGGTGGGATTGGCAGCTGAGGGAAAGTGCCAGGGGAAGGAGGGGCACACCTCATCAACAAGGGCACCTACATAATGAACATTGGTATTCCCAACCCTGAATTGTACCCCACATCTTTAAAAAAAAGAATCAGTTGTGCACATCAAAAAGTGGAGGGTATGTGGAAAAGGGCAGCAGCATGGTACAAGCTATGTCCTTGGTAATCTCACCCAACCAGACAACAGTTTCCTAATCTTTGATCCTTTAGATGCCTTCTCCATTTGGAGATCTTCCCTGATTCAATTCTTTTATTCTCTATTCTTTATGGTAAAACAATTCAACATTGACTTGGGGATGGACTCTCCTCTCTCAGGCTTAAACACCTTGGCTACATTCTCTCTCGAGCAAAAACACATAGAAGCACACACACAGACACAGTCCAAAGAAGATTTGATAATTTTGTCTCAAATAAAGGCAGTAAAACCAAAACCTAACAGACTTAATAGTAAGAGCTAGGGTAAAAAGATCCAGGTTTAGTCTATCTATCTGGTCCCTTGCTTTCCAGAAAAGTGGGTGGCTTCCCCGTCCAGGTATTCATAGTGTTCCTTAATAGATGTTCTCTAACATCAAAGAGAAAGGCCCAGTTAAAGCCTTCTCCTCTCTTCCCAGTTTCATTTCAATATTTCTTTTCCTCCAGAAGTTCCCACCTCTCGGGGGCTCTGGGTCCTTAATGGGAGACATCTTTGGAATCTATGTTGTGAAGTTACTTTCAACACTTGTTGCCGCTGCCCTTCCCTACCACGTATCCACAGCTCTGCAGCTTTCCTATGCCCAACACACTTGTATACAACTCTCTACTAATGAGGAAGGATTCCTTTTCCCACACACCTATTGTTGCAACAGTCTAGCATGATGATCACCAAGGAACACTGCTCACAGTCCCAGGATCTTTGTTTTTTTTTTGAGTTGGAGTCTCACTATGTTGGCCAGGATGGAATGTAGTGACACACTCATGGCCACCACATCCTCAACCTGCTGGGTTTAGGCGATCCTTCCACCTCAGCCTTCCAAGTAGTTGGAACTATAGACGCATGCCACCACACCTGGCTAGTTTTTCTGTGTGTGTGATTTATTGTAGAGACGGGGTCTCACCAAGTTGGCGAGGCTGTTCTTGAAACCCCGGGCTTAGGCAATCCTCTCGCCTCAGCCTCCCAAAGTGCTGGAATTATAGGCTGAGCCTTTGCACACAGCCATTCCCAGGAACTTATGAAGATTGTGTGTGAAATCCAACCCTTTCTGAGATAAAATTCCCAGGGTGGGCCATAGGACCCCTCTCTGAAACTCTGATCTCTATTCCCAGTAACTCCTATCCTGCTCCCATGCACTTCCCCATTAGCTCACTTAAATAATGCCTTGTGTTTTATTTTGAAATTTCCTATTTGTGTAGTTTCAAATTTTTTTAATGATAATATAATCTCCTCAGCATGTCTACATTGACTTTCCTCCTTGTTTTGCTTTTTTTTCCCCTTTCTTGAGGGAGGGGGATGCAGGGGAAAATGAAAGGACAATATCTGGAGAAGCAGTAGGGGGTGAGACATGCAAAAGGTTTTGATCAAGCACCACACTGTTTCCTAGTGACAAGGTTGGATGATTAACTACTAACTCTGGTGCCAAAGAATAGCTTCTAAAGGGTATTTTTGTTCCAGGATTCATGTTAGGCCAACTAGGAATCACACACAGTGTGCCTTTCCCACATCCAGCAGCATACACGCTACCTTCTAGTAGAGTTCTCAGATTATAGCATACTTCCCAAGGCTCATCATTCAAAAAGGTATAGCAAGTCCCAAGGGAGTGAGCTGTATACCTGACTATCTAAAAGCTTCTAGAAAATGGGTTTGCGTATACTAAAATGTACCTCTTCTATGTCCAAATATTCCTTTTGTTTGTGACACTGCATGTATGAAAGCACAGTTTGAAAACAAAAATAAAGAGAGAGAAGGCAGCCCAAGGAGCTATGTAATCTAAATCTTCTGCTTGAGTTGTTCTGCTTGTATACTGAAATAGCATTATCCAAATCCAGAAGAGGATTTTTTTTTCACAAACAGGCCAAAGAGAAACTTCATTTTAGTAAACTTAAGATCTAGGTTCTATCTAACTTCTAAATATCTTTATACCCCAGTACAGGTGCCCAATGACTATTAGCTTAGCGTTGAATGCATGACAATCATAATCTCATGCATTTGTGAAACAATTCATAGCTTTCAAAAGCCAGTTTCCTTTTATAATCTCCTCTGATCTTCGCCTCACAACTCAGTGAATTAGACAGGCCAGATCCTCTTAGCCTCATTTTGCATAAATCAGCAGTTCTCAAACTTGTTTAGGTTTGAAGCAATCAGGGGTCATGGCACCCTTTGAGGAACTACGTGAACTATTGAATTTTTAAATACAGTAGCAACTTATTGTAGATTCTAGGTCAGACAATGTCTTACTGTGGGTCAGGCAGAAACAGTGTGGGTTATTGGTAAGTATATTAGTCAAGGTTCTCTGGAGAAACAGAACCGTGTGTGTGTGTGTGTGTGTGTGTGTGTGTGTGTGTGTGTGTGTAGATGTCTCAAGCTATAGACTCAGGAAAGCTGGTGGTATCATTCTATCCAAACCAAAGGCTGAAAATCAGAGGAGCTGATGTCATAAATCTCAGTCCCAGGAGAAGTGAAGAGGAAATGAAATATTAAGCTCAAACAGAAAGGCAGATAAAAACAGGAGAATTTTTCCTTTTACCTTTTGTTCCATTCAGGCACCTAAATGAACTGGATGATGCTCAAACAATTAGGGAAAGCAACCTACTTTGCTGAGTCTGAAGATTCAAATCATTCAGAAATACCTTCATAGACACACCCCGAAACAATACTTAATCTAGACATTTTAATAGCAGAGCATCTGAACTCAAGAAACATGTGTGTTCAGAAACATGGTTTAAGACCAACGCCTATAAGTGAAAATACCTATTTATAAGAGATTAAGTGGCTTTCTTACTATTATACAAGAGACATATTCAGAGTTCAATCCCTTTTCCATGAAACTATATAGTCTCTTTGAATTTAGTTAGCGTGAAAATCTAAGAGACTGATTAATCACTAGAAGATATAAAAGTGACTTCAGTTCAAATGATTCTAGAAACAACAGAGCCATCTGACCCATCCCTCTCTTATCTACAGAATCACATACAACTCATCTTAATCCACAATGGTTCAACGGTGTCCAGAGATGATTTATTATGTTATGAAGAACCATTGTATCCAACTTGAAACATAGTGACTCACATATTTATTTATTTATGTCTCTTTAGGTATTTTCATTCTCTTTGATTAACTATATTTTAATCTAGGACATGGATCATATAATTAAGGCCTTTAGTTCAAATTCAGCCCAGTGTCTGTTTTTGCCAATAAAGTTTTATTAAAAAGTCACATCTATTTGTTTACTTTTTATCTATGGCTGCTTTTGTGTAACTATCTGGGCCTTTATAGGAAAAGTTTTTTTAGAGCAAACAAGTGGTTCTGCTCTAAATACTAGTAAAGGATAATTTGCAGAAATAGGCAGCTTGGCCCCAAACAAGCAGTTACAAGTGCTTTTCCCAAAAGTGATTTTATAGAAGATAAAAGGTCTCCCAGAATAATACTCTTGGAAGTTACATTTCACCAGAGAATGAACTTATGAAATGAAGTCTTATCATTGCTATGCAAGAAAATGGTCCTGTGGGGGATAGGAAAAGACAATTAATCAGGTGTCCCTTGGATTAATCTCCTAATTTCACTTGGAAAAGGCTGGAGATAACCAAGAACTCTTTAAATTGCTTCTCAGTTCAAAAAAAAAATCCTTTGATAATCAAAATGTGGTTGCTGAAAATACTGCCTTGCTCAGAGAATGTTTTTTGTGGAAATGAATTACCCAAATTCCAGGAGGGCTAAGTCCATGCCTTTTTACTTTACAACTCAATCACCAGCACCTAGGACAGGGCCTTAATCAGAGAAAATAAATAAGTTACAGTCACGCATTACTTAATGACAGGATACATTCTGAGAAATGCATTATTAAGTAATTCCATTGTGTGAAAATCATACTTACACAAACCTAGATGGTAGAGCCTACTTCAGCCTAGGCTATATGGTACAGCCTATTGTTTCTAGGCTACAAACCTGTACAGCGTGTTACTGTACTGAGTACTGTAGGCAATTGCAATACAATGGTGTTTGTGTATATAAACATCTCTAAACATAGAAAAGGGATAGTAAAAAAATATGATATAAAAGAATTTTTAATGGTATGCCTATTAATCAACAGTTTGACACATATTTACTATATTAATACATGTAACTGTATCTATATACCCTATATTCTTACAATAAATTAAGCTAGAGAAAATAAAACATAATTAAGAAAATCATAAGAAAGAGAAAATATATTTACAGTTAATTAAGTAGAATTGGGCCATTAAAAAGGTCTTCATCTTTGCTGTCTTGACATCGAGTAGGCTGAGGAAAGAGGAGAGGTTGACCTTGCTGTCTCGGGGTGGAGAGGAGGAGGAGAAGGAGGTGAAAGGGGAGGTAGGAGGGCAGACACACATGGTGTAACTTGACAGAAATACATGACTGACTTTTTTGCTTTTTTATTTCTCTAAAAATGTGTATATGCAGTGCCATTTATTCTTCCACTATTTGCTTTAATTTCAGTGCCCATTCTATAGAAGGATCCATGTCTTAAGAGAGGTCAAAAGCAGTCTTGAATATTTAAAATGCTTCATCTAGATTATCTAAAGGCAATTTGTTTTCTGGCACTACTTCTGCATCTTTTTCATCATCTGGCACTGTTAGAAAGCATTCATCCCTATCAAGTCATCTTCTGTTAATTCCTCTGGTGTGTATTAGCTCTTGAATTTCTCTAAGAACCATATCTGGAAACAGTTCACTCCTTACCTTTTTTGCCCATATCCACTGCCTCTTTCATGACTCTTTGACTGACTGTGTCGTAAACCCTGTGAAGTCATGCACAACATCTGAAGACAGTTTTCACTAGGAGGAATTCATCGTTTCAGGTTTGATTGATTTTGTATCTTTTTCTATAATAATGATGGCATCTTCAAGGGTGTAACCCTTTCAAACTTTCTTGATGTTTTCTCTACTGGGGTTCCCTTCCACATCATTGACAATCATTTCTATAGAGTTCCCCATCCTTAAAGGCCCTTAAGCCTCCCCTGATCTAGAGGCCGAATTAGAGACATGTGTTTGAGGACAAGTAGACTACTTCAATACTTTCAGTTATGAACTCATGGGGTTCTGGGTAGCCAGGGACATTGTCCAATATTAAAAGAACTTTAAAAGGCAGTCCCTTACTGGCAAGATATTTCCTGACTTCAGGGAAAAAGCAACAACAGAACCAATCCAGAAAAAGGGTTCTTGTTGTCAGGCCTATTTCTTGTATGCTACAACCAAAAACCTAGCAGCTAGTGTTTACATTCTGCTTTAAGTCTCAAGGGTTAGCAACTTTATAGTTAAGGGCAGGCCTTATCATAAAACCAACTGCATTTGCACAAAAGAGTAGGGTTAGCCTACCCTTCCTGCCTTCAGTCCTGGGGCTTGCTTTTCTTCTCTACTAATAAATGTCCTTTGTGGCTCTTTTTTTTTCCAAAATAGGGCACTATTTTTGTCTGCACTAAAATTGGTTCGGGCAGATATTCTTTCTCCTCAATGATTTTCTTAGTGACATCTGGAAACACATCTGCTGCCTCTTGGTCACCAGAAGCTGCTTCTCCTGTTATCATTTTAATGAAGTATTATTAATTATTTTAGATCTAGTGAAGTAAAAAGAAAATCTCAATAAAATTCAAAAAGCAGTAATTAACACTGCAGTATAAATTCTCTGATCTTAAGATGATACAGATGGAAGCTAATAATAAAAGCTTAAGCAAATAAATGCATGTTCCAAACATTTATGCATTTTAACCATCCCATCAAAATATAATTGAGTCAAAAAATCAAATTATAATTCATTTTATTTAGAAAATAACAAATACAATAAAAATATTAATTATCAAACTACAGGCCAGTCACTGTAGCTCATGCCTGTAATTCCAGCACTTCAAGAGGCCAAGGCAGGAGGATGGCTTGAGCCCAGGAGTTCAAAACCAGCCTGGGCAACACAGCAAGAGTCCATCTCTACAAAAAAAAATTAAATATGAAATAAAATGGTGTTTTGCAAAATGTCCAAAGTTTTCAAACCAACTGTAGCTGCAGTGACGATTTCAGGGATTTTTTTAGTGATAGCACTTTTACTGAATTCATTTATCTTAAAATGGTGGGCAACAGCTGCACCACATCATGGTATTTTGTAAGCCAAATCTCTTTCTAAAACTATCAAACCATCCTTTGCTGACTTTATTCTCTAGCTCTAGATCTTTCAGCTTCCTTTTGCTTTGAGTTGTCATATAATGGTTTTGCTTCTTCTTGAATCATATTAGAATCTCTAAGTATGCCTTTTTTCCAGCAATATTTCACCCACATAAAAGCAGCGTTGCGGTGAGCTCAAGATCTCAATCTAGGTACTATCAAACAATTCAACTTTTTCTTATAGTGTCATGACTTTTCCCTGCTTCTTGGGAGCATGTTCAGCATCACTAACAGTGCATTTCTTATGAGTCCCATGGTACTATTAAGACTTCACAGTATTGCATTAAGCACCATGAAAAACATGTGAAAACTGAGAGATCACTTCTTACTGCAACGTGTAACTTACTGGAGAAACGTCTCAGAGATGATGAGCATCACCTGGTGTTTTAATACTCCTGGCACTTGAGCTCACCACAATGGCAACAAGAGGTGTTTACAAAATTATTATAGAAGTGCAGTATGTACTACAGTTAATTTTATCCAGTTATAATCTAATGCTGCATCTTTGTATTTGTTTACATTTCTCTTCATTGCCAAAGTTATATATGTCCTATAAGTGTTTATGTATGTAAGTTTTGATAAATTTTAACTTTTATCATATTTGTGTATATTTTATGATAATAAATGATAAAATAGTGTCTACATGTATTTTTTTATTCATGACATACCAAATTTTTTTCAAATTTTTTTCAGTATTACTAGTTCATGCAGTTTATCTTTGGGTTTTTCCAAATTATTGCAAATCTCAAAATTTTTTTCCACATATTTATTGAAAAAAATTAACATATAAGTGGATCCACACAGTTCAAACCCATGTTGTTCAAGGATCAAGTTTATAGTAAATACGTAAATCAATAGTATAGTTGTTTATTGCCATTATCAAGTATTACATGCTGTACATAATTGTATGTGCTATACTTTTATAGAACTAGCAGTGCAGTAGGTGTGGTTGGCGTGTTTACACCAACATCACCACAAGCTCCTGAGTAAAGCAATAGCAAGCTATAGGAATTTTTTAACTCCATTCTAATCTTATGGAACCACCATTACATATTCAGTTTGTCCTTAATAGACCAAATTTTCATCAAGAACATATACTTTAAAAATAAAGATAAGAATATATATTAATCCTTTAATTAAAATGATATCACACATGTTATTCTTAAACTATTTTGTGAAATATTTGAAGAAAAATAAAAACTTTAAGATTATTTTCATCTTTAAGTTTATTACCTTTTTTCTGTTACTAAGCATGTATGTATATATATATACAAGTATGTATGTATACTTGAATATATATAGATACAGGTATATTTAAGTTACATATATACAAGTATGTGTATATATGTATAAAACATATATGTATACATATATACATATATACATCTAAGTTAATGATGAAACCACATTATTGTGGCACAATGTAGCTACAAGATACAGAATTGGTTGTGTGCAATTGCATGTGCAGCCAGAATTATTCCTCTTTTATTCGTAAACCACAATTTTCTGTTCCTTCCCATTACTTGTCAATGGTTCAAACAACTAGTTTGCAAGCATGACTAATCAACCAACTGATCTCAACTTATTTATAACAGAAGAAATAGTCTAGCCAACAGGAGTCTCCTAATAGTAACACACAATCTCTTCTCTTCATTTTAAAGAAAGCTACAAATATTGGGTCTACTCTGTGCTTTCCTATTTCACTAGCTTAAGGGGTAAAGTGGTTTGGGGGGTACGTGGTTGAAATGTATAGTGGTAAAGACTGGGCTTTACTGTATCCATCACCCAAATATTGTACATTGTATTCAATAGGTGATTTTTCATTCCTCATCCCCCTCACGCCCTCCTCCCTAGAGTCTCCAGTATCCATTATACCATTTTATATGCCTTTGCGTACCCATAGCTTAGCTCTCACTTATAAATGAGAACATGTGTTAATTTGGTTTTCTGATCCTGAATTACCATGCAGGATAATGGCCTCCAATTCTAGCCAAGTTGCTATAAAAGACATCCTTTTGTTCTGTTTCACTTTGTTTTGTTTGTTTTTTTGTTTTAGAAAACAGGATTTATTGAGCGACAGAAAAGCTCCCACAGTGGGAGGGGACCTGAAGGGGTTGACTTTTGTTCTTTTTTACGGCTAAATAGTATACCATATATATATACACCACATTTTCATGGGCAGTGCTATGGGACCCCCAAAATCTCTCATTCTTGCTCAGTTGCCAAGACAGGTGGAGGGGGAAAACTGGTTGGGGGCTGGGAGTCAGGCAAGTCCACACTCTGGCTCCTCACATGTGGGCCCAAGTGGCAGCTCCCATGGGCATTGGAAGGGATTCCCCTGGCTGCTGGGGTACAGTTCCAGAGAGGAGAGGACATGCCTCTGTTGCACAAAAGCGTTCACAGGGAAAGAGAGAGGCCTAGCCCGTGTCAGTGTACCCGCCCAACTCCCAGGGCTTTGACACAGGCAGTCCACACTCCAAAGGCAAAACTGCCCCAGGTCACAAGTCCTCCCACCCCAGAGTGTCTGGGTCCTGCGGCATCGGCAGGTGGCATTTGTACTTGGGGCGAATGAAAGCACCCAGACTTCCCACTCCCTTCCTGGCCTGGCAGCAGGTGCAGCCCCAGGAAGGGCGCAGATCTCAGAATGGTGTCGTTGCAGCTGTTCAGGGCGGGAGGCTTGGGGCCTCTAAGTGTAAGCTTGACAGTCTGGAGATCATTAAAGTCCGAGGGAGAGCAGAGCCCCCGGGGTCTCTCATTCACCCTTTCCCTGGGTCTGGGAGCCACTAGTAGTTGGTGATCCAGCCAGCAGGCTGGCTGGCTTCCTTCTCCCTGGATTTCCATGCTTCCAGTGGCTTCTCTGTCGAATTCCAGCATTTCCCTCTTAGACAACCTATTGGAAGTGTGAATATCTACCTGCTATTTTGTTTCTCTTCATGGAAGTGGCTCGCACTAACTGCGTCGAGGCAGCGATTTCTCACGGTATTTCATGCTTCCAACTTCTAATCACACAACCTAATTTCGTTAATTTAGTTCATGACTTCTACCTCAAGTACTCTAGCACAATATTTTTCAAACTTTATAAGTATTGAAAAGAGGTCATTTTAGTAATATCAAAACAGTTATTTAGAAAAGACTTAAAAATTTGTGTTCCAAAAGCAAAAATAGTTAATGATACTAAATACAGAAGTTTCATTAGTGAGAAAAGCAGCCTGCAAAATAGAATGGCCTTAGATATTCTCATTGCATCCCAAGAAGGCACTTGTGCCATTATCTGCACCGAATGCTGTACCTTCATCCCAAATAAATCATGAAACATAGCAAAACATTGAACCAAATAAAAACTAGTATCAATGCCGTAGGTAATTCAAATGCATACAGTAAGGAGGTGCTTGAAAAGGTTTCAGCTGGTTCTCAAATATTTTCTCTGTTATAATTGACAAAACACAATTGTAATTGAAATATTATAGAATGCTTTAAAAGTCATAGCTTGATGTTAACCAACAGCAAACCTCAATGCTTGTGCTTATAAACTCAGACTGTAAAGTCCAAGGAGCTGAGCTGACCATGGTATCTATACTGACCTGACTCTCTGAATTCCGAATTCAGAAGTAAACCTCTTTCTTCCCTGTTCCCTGCCTCTTGACTCTTACCAGCAGCACAAGGGAGCAGTCAAGTATTCCATGGACCCTTTCAGTTTGAGGCTATGTATTCAAGCTTCAAACACATTCATAGCCTTTCCTCCCAAGTATTTTTATATGTTTATATCAATTCATTGACCAAGGCTGGGCTCAGTGTCTCACACCTGTAATCCCAAGCACTTTGGGAAGCCAAGGCTAGAGGATTGCCTGAGCCCAGGAGTTTGAGACCAGCATTGGCAACATACCAAAACCTCATCTCTACAAAAAATAAATTAACTAGGCATGGTGGCACATGCCTTTAGTTTCAGCTACTTAGGATGCTGAGGGGATGCTGAGATGGAAGGATCACCTGAGCCCAGGGGTCTAGGCTGCCATGAGCAGTGACCATTGTGATCATGCCACTGCACTCCAGCCACCTGGGCAACAGAGTGAGACCCCAACAATAAATATATAATAAATAAATAAATAATCCCTTGACCAAACTTTTGAATTGTTATTTTATGAATAAACACAGCATATGTTTATTTTTAAATGAAGGGCTTTTACACATGTAGCACACTATAAATTCTGTCTATAAGCAATATGCATTTGCGGACCCCCTTTAATAATGTCATCCCACCTCCTCCTATCCCTTCTGAATGCCAGTCTGCTCCAGTGAGACAGTTTTCCTAAATGTAACACAGTGACATTTTTCTTGCTAAAACATTAAAACTGTGAACTTCTAACATCAATTTATGTCTCTCATTTTACAGGTAAGGTAACTGAGACCAGGAACAATGTTTTGAGTTTGGTGGCTGGTCACCCTGTAATTATCAAAAAATTTAGAACCAAAAGACTGATATAAGTTCAATATTCGCCACCTCATTGACCCTGCTGTAATGGGCAGGACCATCTTTGAAGACTCTTCTCCAAAATGTACATGAATGATAAGAAAATTTGTCCCTTTTCCTCCTCCTACATAAACTGATGATAGGGACCTTGGGTGTGACGGGCTCGTGTTAGACCTCATCTGAGTGAAAGAATGGAGGGAAGAAAGAGACCACCTAGGAGTCAGAGAGCATGAACAATAATCACAATTGGATTCTCCATCCAAGAACTGACAGACAAGAAAATCATGGGACTGTTGGATTCTCCTTGGGAGTTCATAGTGACTCTTAGAGATTAACTCTTTTAGCATGTTTTAGGTGCTAACTTGGTGAGGTGAATGGAAAGGGTGTATCCAGTAGTCCATACTGTAGAGAAAACATTTCCATTTTGATCAGTGGTATTACTACTTCTTCAAGGTAGAAGCCTCACAAGCAGTGGAGTTCTCTGACTCTTTCCCATCCTTCATATACCTAAAATGTGTAGAAACTTCATAAATATTTTTTGAGTCAACACCATCATTTCTACCATATGTGTATATGTAAAGACCTTACCTTCTCCTCCATTGCTGTTCTTATAAAATTCCTCATTCTATCACAGATGAATTTCTATAATTCCCAATATGCTTCTCTGAATCCAGTATCTCTGCCTTTAGCCCATATAGCATTAGCATGCTAATCCTTTCTAAAGTAGAATTCCATCACTTTCCTTGTTCAAAAACCTTTAAGGCTCTTTCTTGGTTGTTTATTAATTACTTATTAACTGAAAGTTTGCTCTTTTAAGTCCCTTCATAATCTGACCCCTCTCGATATATCCCATTTCAATGTTTTTATACCTCGTTTCAAATCTGCCCTGCATAGAGGCAATTCAAACATTTAGCTTTTTTTTTTTTAAGTGCTCTGTTTCTGAAAACTTTGCCCTAGAAATTTTCCTCTCAGATACTCATGACACACTGAATAAGCTGCAGGTCCTCAGCCTGAGGCACTAATGTCACCTAGCATGCCATTCACCACTTGGACAGTGATGGTTTTCAGGTGGACGGAAAGGAGATTGGCTACTTCCAACACCATAGAAATAGCCTACTTCCTGGATTCTGAGAAGGGGCTGGGGGGAGGCGATGGGTGAGTTCATATTAAATCTGGATACCCCTTCAACATTTCTTTATTTATTATTTTTACTATTATGTTTTTGTTTGTCTTGAATTGGAGGTCTTACTCTGTCACCTGGTATGGAGTGCAGTGGCAGGATCATGGCTCACCACAGCCTCAACCTCCTGGGATAAGGTGATCCTTCCACCTCAGCCTCCTGATAGGAGGTACTACAGGCCCATGCCATCATGCCCTGCTAATTTTTTGACTTTTTTTTTTAATAGAGATGAGGTTTCACTATGTCACCCAGGCTGGCCTCGAACACCTGGGTTCAAGCAATCCTCCCGGCTCGGCCTCCCAAAGCGCTAAGATTACAAGCATAAAACAATGCACTCAGTCCATTTTACTTTCATTTAACTCACACTTCTATTGTTATGTATTAAGACCATTGTCTTTCATGCGCAAAAATCAGTTTATAAATTTTGCTAGCAATGATTTTTTTTCAGACCTTTTTTTCAGCACTAAGAAAAATTTGCAAAGACAAGCAATTATTATTAGCTTTTATATTTTAATTAAATATTTAACAAATAAATGTGGATCTTATGCAGGAATAGATATACAAATTACTGAGAAAAATAATAATGCTTAAATATGCCCTATTACATATTATCTCAATAAGTTATAGAGGAACCATCACATAACAATGGAGAAATATTGACGTTTGGCAAATTGAGAAAAAATACATATATTCTCAATTCTTCCCTCAACAACAAAATAAATTGTGAAACTATGAAGGAGTAAAATGTACATGGAAACAAAAGGGGAAGAGTATATATAATATTTTATTTGTTAAAAAAGTGGTCATGTTCTTTTTCCTTTATGTATTTTGATTGTCTTATGTTTTTATAATAAATGTTTTAGTTATTGTAAAACAAGTTTAGTGTAAAAGCTAAAATTACTTTTTGTTACTAGGAAAATATGACTGTATGTAAATAACAAAAGAAGAGTATCTTTTCAAGCATATAACCAGTGGAAAAATGAAAAGAGACATGGTCAATAGACTTGAGCAAAAATTAAATTCTGTGCCTAAAACATCAATAATTATTTAAAAAATTAAAATATGAGTCTTCCACAAATTAAAAAAGTCAAATAAACCTCATAGGAAAAGATAGGTAAATATTACATAATTTTATATTTTAAAAATAGAAATATGTTCAACCACATTGGTAATCAAAGAAATGACAAAACTATAATAATATACAATCTTTCACTTAACAAAAATAATTAAGGTAATAAAAATCAATAATAATGCTGGTGATGGCGTGTGCAATGAGCAATCTCAGGCACTGCTGGTGCTATGTAACAATATAATCACGCAAGAAAGAAGTTCCACATCACACATCAAAATAATTCAAAACAGCTACATTCCTAGAAAGTTACCCTGAGAAAACATATGAGTGTATACATGATTTATTAGACAGACACTCATCACAATGTTTTTTATGATTTTTAAAGTTAAAAAGAACATAAATAACAAAAAGTTCATTAAAACACTGTGCATACAAATAACAGAATGGAATACAACAATTAAAAATCATGTAGTCTGAGCATATTAGATAGTAGGGTAGTCTGAGCACATTAGATAGTAGGAAAATGCCCCTGGTATGACATTAAAGGGGAAAGCAGAATGCAAAACTACATTGCAACATAATGGCAATCCAATTAAACTAATTACATATATATTCTATGTGTATATGTGTGTGTGTGGCAGTGATACAATAAGTCTTAAAGATGGGATCCACTGATAAAGGACTTTGGCAAAGTCTCAGGATATAAAATAAATGTGCAAAAGTCACTCACATTCCTATACACCAAATATAAACAAACAGAAACCCAAATAAAAAGCACAATACCATTCACAACAACCACAAAAAAAAAATGAAATACCTTCTCTAACCAGAGAAGTCAAAGATCTTTACAACAAAAACTACAGGACACTGCTCAAAGAAATCCAAGATGACACAAACAAATGGAAAATATTCCATGCTCATGGATTGGAGGAATCAACATTGTTAAGATGCCCATTCTACCCAAGGCAATCTACAGATTTAACACAATACCCATTAAATTACCAGCATCATTCTTCTCAGACCTGGAAACGACAATACAAGAATTCATATGGAAACATAAACAACCACGAACAGCCAAAACAATCCTCAGCAAAAAAAAAAAAAAAAAAAGTGGGAGGCATCATGCTCCCAGATATTACACTTTATTATAGAGCTACAATAATCAAAACAGCCTAGTATTGGTACAAGAACAGGCATATAGACCAATGGAACAGGATAGAGTTTCCAGAAGCAAAACTTCAATTTCTCAACCAACTCATCTTCAACAAAGCCTCCACCACCAACCACTGGGGAGAGGAGAACCTATTCAGAAAATGGTGCTGGGAAAACTGGTTGAACACATGCAGAAGATTAAAACAAGAGCCCTACCTATACACAAAAATCAACTCTAAATGGATCAAATGAACCTTAAAAAATGCAAGAGACACCCTTATGGAAATTGGAACTGGCAACCAATGCCTGATCAAAACCCCAAGTCCCCATGCCATAAGAGATAAGATAAATAAGTGGGACCTCATCAAACTGACAGGCTTCTGAAAAGCCAAAGAAACCACTGAAAGAGCGGGGAGACAGGCCCATAGACTGGGAAAAAATATTTACCAACTGTATATCTGACAAAGGCCTAACATCTAAGATCTACAAGGACTCAAACATGCTGAAAAGAAAAAAATAAACAGCCCCATTACAAAGTGGGCCAAAGATATGAATAGACACTTCTCAAAAGAAGATATACATGGCAGCCAACAGATACATGAAAAAATGCTCAGCCTCACTAGTCAACAAAGAAATGCAAATTAAAACCACACTGAGATACCACCTAACTCCAGTCAGGATGGCCATCATCAATAACTCAAAAAACAACACATGCTGGAGAGGATGTGGCAAAAAGGGAACACTTCTACACTGTTAGTGGGAGTGTAAACTAGTACAGCCTTGTGGAAAACAGTATGGCGATTCCTAAAAGATCTAAAAATCAACTTCCTATACGACCCCACAATCCCCCTACTGGTAGGGAATCATTAGGCAATAGTACTAAAGAAAATAATTTACTAAAATCCAGTCATCACTTTTTTTCTTGAAAGATCCCTTTGTTTTCTTTCTATCAGAGAACACTGGAGTTTTTATCCCCTTTCCAGGTCATCCCCTCTCACTTCTACTGTCTCCCTCATAGCTCCCAGTGCTTCTGTAAAACATTATTACTAATTATATATTTCTATTATTTTTGTAATACAATCAGTTAAAAATGCTGAAAGCTAGTAGAAAAATACTCAGCTAGGATCCCATCTTCTTTTTAATTTTTAATAAGATGTGGGGTACAATTCAGGGTTAGGTATTCAAATGTTCATTAAGCAGGTATCCTTGTTGATGAGGTGTGCCCCCCAACACCCAGCAGTTTACCACTACTGCCAATTGCTTTCTTACAGTATTACGATAGTTGTTTGAGGTCTGCTTATGAGTGAGAACATGTGATACTCGGTTCTTTGTTTCTGTGATAAATCACTCAGTACTATAGTCTCTAAGTCCATCCAAGTTGCTGCTAAATTCATAATTTTGTCCTTTTTTATGACTGTGTAATATTCCATCGTGTATATGTACCACATTTTAAAATCCAGTCTTCTTTCAATGGGGTGCACAATTGGTTCCATATTTTTACAATTGTAAATAATGTTGTAATAAACATGCGTGTGCAGGTATCTTTTCCATAGAGTGATTTGAGTTCCTGACCTCAGTCTCTGTCTTCCAGCTCTTTTCATACCTTAAGAAAATCAAGACTTTGAAGACTGAACCTAAGAAGTTTAAAATAGTGATGTACAGGTTTGTCCTCATTATGATCAGTTTCAACATATCTCACAGGAGCACACCATGGACACAGCCTTCAAAAGCCAGAAGCACATGTTTGTTCCATGCTGGCAAAAATTGCCCTGTGTTGGTATTAATTGCCATAATACTAATAACTCACCTTTGCAAAATACTTTGTCCTTGGCACAGTTTTGGACACATATAAATTCATTCACTTCTCTTAATGCACACTGCAGGGGTTGAATGAAGAGTGAGAATGGTCTTTCTCATCTTGGTTTTTCTTTAACTCCTTAGCCTTTTTGGGTTTCTGTAGTGTGGACACTACCCAGAATGTATACTATATTCATAACATTCACCACTACGACTCCCGCCCAATAACCTGGAGCCAATGTTAAATGTCCTTCAATTAACAGAGCTATTTCCTGCCCTCCCTGACATTAGTCATTGGCCCAGGGACCTAGCAGAGTTTTGATTTCTAATAGAGGATCACAGCAGGCTATACATTTTTATCAAATGCCCCATTTCCAAGTTGAGATCCCAAGCGTATATTCTAATTTTGAATAAACGTTTTTTCTGATAAATCACACATTTCTGAGTGTTTCAGTTGACCACCTGGCATCCAGGAAGATTAGTTGTTGAATTTCTAAAGAATATCACATGACTGGTGATTAGTTAGTACACATGGGAATGGTCAACAGTTGTTAAGTTATTGAAATACATAATGATTGATAATTAGCCTCTGCCTATTCCTATGTCCTACTTCATTGTAGCTGCCTTATTCTCTTCCTTAGGACACCCTGGATCTCCCCCAAATCCAGAAACTAAGAGAGTAAATACCTGGCAGAGCAATTAGCAAAGCAGATGCATGACTATTGTCCATTCTGATTGATCAGCATCCAAGTCACTCAGATTGTTAAATATCTTTAATGAATACATGATTTAAAATAAACCTGCACCATTATGGTGTGGAAGATATGATACACCTGACTAACATAAATCCATCTAGCTGTTTAGACAAATCTAGCCCAGTGGTTCTCAAATGTGAGCATGCAGCAGAATCATCTGGAGGACTTGTTAAAACATACAATGTCAGACCCCACCCTCAGTGATTCTGATTCAGCAGATCCAGGGTGGGGCCTAGGAATTTGCATTTCTCACAGTTCCCAAGCAATGCTGATATTGCTGATTCATTGATCCGAGGATAGCTCCCTGTGGGAAGTGCTCTATCTCTAGAGCAGTGCTACTCAAACATCAATGTGCACAAGAATCTCACAGGAAATCACGTAATACAGATTTTGATTCCATGGGATGGAGCCTATGATTCCACATTTCTACCAGACACCCACATGATGCCAATGCCTTTTTTTGTTTTTGTTTTTGCTTCTTCCTCCTTCTTTCCTTTCCTTTAATTTCCTTTCTCTGTTTTTTAGTTTTTGTTTCTGTTTTTTGTTTTTGTAGACTTTTCAAGATTTAAAATTCTCAGCAATCTATCCTGGGTTAAATTTTTAAAAAACAAACCAAAAAAATGCACCTCTGATTTCTCAAAAAGAGACTCTACCCAGACTGTCTGGGAGCTTCATTATTCCAACAATGAAGTTAGAAATGAGTCTAAGAAAATATGTGTGAGTTAATGTTAGGGGAAAAAAGAAGGGAGTTTAGTGCAAAAGGAAAGCCTGGATTGCAAAATATATATATTTGATCAGGAGCTTTTTCCCCAGGACTAGGAATTTGCCCTGTTTACCGACTAGGTGCTCACGCTGCCTTGTGCACTCTCTCACAAACTCAATCTCTCTCTCTCTCCCATTTTTCTCCCTGCAAAACATTTTTAAAAGTTTTGGTGAATCCAACCATTTCCTGAATTTTAATAGTGCTTATTCTAGTTGAGAATAAATATACCTGAGTCATCAGCCTGTACTCTCCCTGTGCTTGGACTGGACAAGCTTCTTAGCAAATTCCATTTAAAAACAGTCTACAAGCCCTGGTGCTGAAAGGCAGAGGTACTGGACCAGTTTTGCTTGACTTCCAGAAACTCAGAGACATGGCAGAAGTTTGTTGGTGTAGTAGTTGTGTCTGAAAGTCAATTCTGAACTATTTTCTTTCCAAATGCAGTGGAGACAAGTTTAAGAAGAGATTGTTCTATAAAGATGTCTTCCTGGTACAGAGAGAAAGGGAATTTGCTCTGAGTTCAGTTCATCCTGTGCTAAATGGCTTTCTAAGAGCCCTGCATATTTTGGCTGGCCCCATGTTCCTCCCTAGGTGATAAGTAACCCAGACTTGAATTCTGAATTAATTCTAGATAGCATAAGTTATCTAAACTTACTGTACCTTAGTTATCCCATCTGTAAATGGACACAATTATCTTACCTAATTGGGTCCTTGTAATAGAACATATATGAAAGTGATGCTTAGAACCAAGCCCACACTTTAAACAGCGGTTTTCCAGTGGGGCAATTTTGCCCTCAGGAGACATTTATATAAGACATTGTGTAGTAGTTACCACCACTTGGGGATGTTCCAGACATCTAGTGGGATGATGCTAAACATTCTACAATGTACAGAACAAGTCCCTATAACAAAGAATTATAGGCCCAAAACATTAGGAATATTGCAATTGAGGAACCCTGCTTGGAAGATGTTCAGTTTGTGTCAATATCCATTTTTGAAGGAAAATGAGAGATAAGAAGGAAAAGAAGTAGATGAGGATAAGATCTTCAATATATAACTATAAATGAAATTCCTGGCTGTGATGGTGAAAACATCCAAATCAGGAGTCTAAACTCCAATGCAAAACAGGGTCCAGGCAAGCACAATAAATAATTAAAGCACTCCAAGATCAATATATAAATAAAAGGAGAGACAGAAAGAGAGAGAGAGAAAAACAGGCAATGAACAAAGTCACTAGAAATACTTTTTTCTTTTGTAAATTTTTTACTGATGCATAATAATTGTACATATTTGTGGGTAAATGTGATATTTTCATGCATGCATACTTCAAATAACTTTTATTATAGCAGAAGAAAAATAGCTGCATGCCCACAACAAAAATGGCTACACATAAGATCTACATATAAGATCACACATATAAGAACTCCACCTCAAGTTCCCAAAGTAATAAAAGATGATGGGAATGAGGGTTAACTGAAGTGAGTATGTCTCCCTTTTGGGGGCAGCCACTATTCTCCCCACCTGAAAGACAACACAGAACTAAAGGCCCAGAGCTGGGTGCACAGGAAAAGGGTTTGACTGTTTTTGTTTTATTATAGAACCTGTTCTCATTTTTTGGTTGTTCTTGATGCTCTGAAGATTTGAAGAACATTGGTCATGGCCATGTTTGGGTTTTTCTGACATTCAACTCTGAAAAATGATAAATCATCATGTGCAAGGCTCAACAAACTGCTGTTGTTTTTGTATAGCCTACCAGCTGAGAATGGGTTTTACATTTTTTAAAGATTGTAAAAACAAGGAACATGCAACAAAGACTCCATGTGTCCCATAAATCCTAGAATATTATCTGACCCTTAACCAAAATGTTTACCAACCCTTGGTCTAGTAAATAAAGTAATGTTTCTTTACTTTCAAAATAGGGCCAAATAACAAAGTTCAGGGAATCTATGACTCATTAAGCCAAATTTATAGGAGACTTATAGAATTAAGGCTTTAGTATTTTTTCAACAGCAAAATTGTCCTTTCAAAATCCTCTATGAAATTTCTTTCGTCTATTTAACATTACTTTGCTTACTTTTTATTTGGTGATTGGCAGTGGAGGTCAGAGAGGGAAAAAAGATGTGTGGGAATAGGTGATAAAAGATCAAAATGACATAGTATTGATTCTGCATACAAGACCATTGATTTACTGATTCTTGGCTGGCCACAAGTTAACTAACCAAACATGACATACATGTGAAATTAAATGCTAAGTCTGCCAATGTTCCAGGTTCTGAGATGACAAGCTTAATGACATCATAGAGAAGGTACCCTTACATTCCAGGAAGGATACTATAATTAATAAGAGACAGTTAGAGGGACCCAACAGAACCAACAGGAGATTTTCGTCAGCAATTCCTAGGTGTAAATCATGGTGCAGATTATTAAAGACACGGCAAGTATTTATTTGGCTTCATTGAATATTTCAAGAATGGCCATCTTGAGAATAGATGTTTTTCAACTTTAGGGATTGTTTTCTCCATCAAGTATTCCTTCGTTGCTCTATAGGGGAGATTCATCTTGTTTCTCAAGGGGTGGCGTTAGCTAGAGAAGTCATCAAAGAACAGATTGATCAAGAGTTTTCTCCCTCCTTGATTCTTATTTCCTGCTCTGACTCCAACTGATCCTAGTCCTGCTCCTAACATAGTCCATGTTTTATTTGGTACCATGGATTTCACCTTAGTTATACCTGGAAAATTCTTTGAAAGTAGGAGTCTATGTCTTCTCTCTTATCCAAGGAAAGAGAACAGAAACCCCAGACACACTTATGGAATGGGGTAGGAAAAAAAAACAAAACAAAACAAAATAGCAACATAATTGCCAGTAGTATCAATCATCCCATAGGAGGGTACTTTATAAAACCGCTTTCTACCGTTTCCTAATACTACTATCACAAAAAATCTAAATTCATACATAAGACAGAGGTGATTCTTGATTTAAAAAGAAGAAAATTGACTCTAAAACAGAGGTACAAGAGATACCCCTTGCTTAAGGGGTAGTCTGGGCATTAGAATCTAGACTTTTGATGCCAGGCCTCCTCACAGGAGGGCAGGAGTTGGTGGGTGAAGGAAATGAGTCTCAATTGTGAGATTCTCCCCAAATGTGGCTACACATAGATCACAAAAATGACATTGACTAGATGAAAAGAAGTCATTGGCCTGTAACTTTGATATAAGAAAATGCTTTAAAAGACCACACATTTGCTCATGCTTTTGTCACTTTTTTTATTTCAAGAGATTTTATTACAGTAATAGAGTTGCAAACTAGACAGAGGTAGGTAATGATATCTCCCTTAAGGTAATGATTTCTCCCTTGAGTTTGCTATGGTTTAATACAATAACTAGATTCCTGTCAGGTTTTTCCAGATTTCACTCCCCACTCAATTTGCATGTTCTTGCAATATAGATACTTATTGCTCAGTCCTTACTTTGTATATATTTCAATAGCTTTAGGGGATACAAGTAGTTTTTGGTTACATGGATGCATTGTACAGAGACAAAGGGATAAAAGATTCACCCATCAGATGGACTGGTAGGTACTCTTAAGTCCACTTTTTAAAAAATGATCTAGAAATATCACAGAATAGCTTAGGGCCTTACTTTTCCCTGAGAAGACTTCTTCTCTCCTCCACAGAGACCTTTCCTGAGGGCCTGATGTGTCCTTACTATCTTTTTTTCAGATGTCATGTTCCCTTTGGGGTTGACATTGGCCATCCAGACTACAATTGTAATCCATCCTTCATCTTTCTTTCCTCTTTCATTTTTCTTTTCCTTCTCCTTTTCTTTATCAGCAGTTATCACTAACATACAATAAGTTTTGCCTATTGATGTTACCATAAGCTTTTCCTTCTAAAATGTAAGCTCCACAGAGAAAAAAATATTTTGTGTGTGTATGTTTTGGGGATTTGTTTTGTTTTGTTTTGTTTTTGTCCACAGTTGCGTCCTAGCAGCTTGTGCAGCACCTGGCAAAGTATAGGTCTCAAAACATACACGTTAAATAAATACCTATACTATGGCAGTAATCCCTTCAGACAAATCAAGGGTCCAGCTAAGCCAGCTCATACCCAAGCAACAACTACTGAAGTGAAGGATGATAGGAGCTTGTGAGGATGGCACCCATCTTATAACTTCAGAAGCAAGTGAGAAATGAAGTTTTGGCATGGCTCTCTGAAAAGTTAGTTACTCCATTCTAGAGGAATGTTGGTAAAGAAAAAGGGTGTGTCTTCTTTGAGTCATCACTTCAACCTGCTTGAAACAAAACAAAATAGCAACATAATTGTGAAGACTGCCCTGTTATAGAGCTGGTATGCCATTTGTATGAGATTAGCCCCATCCCTAGTGGGAGTGGGCCCAGTTAATGGTCCCATCCCACCCCCCTCTAAGTGATTGGTTCAGGGATGAGCACATAATGCTATTAGTACCATGAAAGGAAAAGTAAGTCCCATCTCTATGAAGACCCCAAGAGAGGACGTCGTGTGCCAGTTAAGGAAATGGGATTTAGAATCAGGCTGCCTAGATTAGCAATCCAACTACACTACTCACCAGCTGATTGATCAAGAGAAAGTAAATGAACTTCAGTTTTCTCTTCTGTAAAATGGGGATAATAATAGTTCACACTCAATAGGGTCATTGTAAAGATATGAAAGAGAATATAAGACACAGAATAAATTAACTACAATTGTTGCAATTCTAGTAAGAAAAGGAAAAATAAATCTTGAGAGAGCACTATATATTAGCAAATGATTCATTCATCAAGTAAACACTCCATGAGCACTTACCGTATGTCAGTTAAGGGTCATGGCGAGTAGAGGAATGAATCAAGGTTGAGTTCTGTAGGGAACTGAGGAGCTATACCATGCATGAAATAACTAGTGTAAGACAGTCACTTTTCATAAAGTAAGCAAGTATAGATACAGTGATTTGCGTTTCCAGGAAGGGAAAACTTACTTTACTTAGATGACATGAACAGTTGATGGAAAATTCACTTGACATTCAGCAAGAAGCATGTCAAATCCTTAAATGTATGGTTTTAACTGTAGCTGTAATAATGATCACTCACCCAAAACAAAACAAAACAAGCAATGACTTGAAGTGTTATATTAGTTCTTCTCCTTTTAAACTTCACTAGTATTGCATGTTTAAACCCTTGTTCACAAAAATACAGTACTACAGATCTTAAAGATTCACTTCCACCCTCTAGCCCTCATCTCTTCCTGGCCAAGCTCAGTTTCTCCCTAGAGGTAACTACTATTACCTAGCTCCATACCAACCCATGTGGTGAATAGACTTCATCATTTAAATGTTCTTACAAAGAGAAATAGATCTGACCTCAGGGACATTTATAACAGTGGGATGGGGCACTTTGTTAAGGTTTTTAAGAACTATACTATCATTTTATTATCTGAGATTAAGTGATTATTTACATTTATTTATATTCTGGTTTCAGAATGAATTTAAAACACTTTTGAAAGATGCTGGGCACAAGCTTGTGGTGGTTGAATTTTCATCAAAATGGTGTGGTCCCTGCAAAAGGATGAATCCCATTTTTCATGTAAGTACTACCAGTATCTATCTCATAGTTAAAAAATTAAAGTCTCAAAACATTTTTCCAGGTAATTCTGAAAAGCTTAGCATGTATGACTTATTTGTGGAGCCATAGTTTTTTGAAGCCTCCTGATTAACCTGAATATAATATAATGAATCTAATTAGATAACTAGTGTAAACACCAGCAGGTGAATACTGCTTGTTAATGGATAATTCTGTGAGTAACAGCAAGATGTACAAAAGAGTCCAATTGTGCAAATGAGTGGATTTTTTGTGTTGTACTAATGACATTTACCAACATTCCAGAAGTCAGGACTTCCAAACATTGGACTTCAATACAGATAAATATGATATTTGCTTTTAACTATGACATAAAAGAATAAACTTGCCCCAGTTCTTTAAACTTACTCTCAGATTCAACATAATACCCATCAAATTACCAACATCATTCTTCTCAGACTTGGAAATGACAGAAATTAATATGGACAAAAAAGGGCACAAAGAGCCAAGGCAATCAGCAAAAGGAACAAAGCAGGAGGTATCACACTTCCAGAATTTAAATTTTATTAAAAGGCAATGATAATCAAAACAGCCTCATACTGGTACGAGAACAGGCATATAGACCCATGGGATAGGACAAAGATTCCAGAAGCAAAAACTCAATATCTCAACCAACTCATCTTTGACAAAGCCATCAATAACAACCACTGGGAAGAAGAGACCTTATTTAGCACATGGTACTGGGAAAACTGGCTGACCACATGCTGAAGAATGAAGCAGGACCCCTCCCTATCACCATATACAAAAATCAACTCTAAGTGGATCTAAGATCTAAATGTAAAACCTCAAACTATAAGAATCCTAGAGAAAATTGCAGGAAACACTCTAATGTACACTGGAGTAGGCAACCAATTCTTGATCAGATCCCCAAAAGCAAATGACATAAAGGCTACAATAGACAAGTGGGGCCTCATCAAACTGAAAAGCTTCTGCAAAGCAAACGAAACCATCAGGAGAGCAGGGAGACAACCCACAGAATGGGAAAAAAATATTTGCTAATTGCATGTCTGACAAAGGTCCAACATCCATCCAATTTGCTATGAAGTCCATGATTTTGTCCTTATTTATGGCTGTGTAATATTCCAGCATGTATATGTACCACATTTTCTTTATCCAGTCCACTTTCAATGAGCAGTAGGGTTGGCTTATTTGAGCTCCTTATAGATCCTGGATGTTGGATGGAGTTGGAGACCTTCATACTTCGTGATCTATCACAAAAACAAAGAACCGAATACCATATGTTCTCACATATGGACCTGAACATTAATCACAATAGCACAAAGTGAGGGAATAGTAGTCACAGGACACTACCAGGAGGTAGGGGGAGCATAACAACACAAAGGGTACCCAGTCCTAAACCAGGGGAAAGAGGACCAGATGAAGGCCCAAACTTCACCTGCACATAGATTACTAATGTACCTAACCCTGACCTGTACCCCCACATCGCTATAATAAAATTATTAAAAAAGAAACAAAAGAAAATAAAGACACAATATGCTAACACCTCTGGGATGCCATAAAATCAGTGCTGACAGGGAAGTTTATAACATAACACGTCTACATTAAGAAAATAGAAAGATCTCAAATAAAGGCCTAATGCTGCTAGAAAACTGGAAAAACAAGGGCAAACTAAACCCAAAGCTAGCAGAAGAAAAGAAATAACCAAAGTTAGAGTGAAGCTAAATAAAATTGAGACCAAAAACAAAACAAAAAAAAGATCAAGTTGAAAATCTGGTTCTTTGAAAAGACAAATAAGATTGACAGACCTCTGGCCAGATTAACAAAAAAAAAAGGGGGGGAGAAAATCCAAATAAATGCAATCAGAAACAAAACAGGCAATGTTACAACCGATATTGAAGAAATACAAAAGATTATCAGAGATTATTATAAACATCTGTATGTATGTAAGTTAGAAAATCTAGGGAAAATGAATAAATCCCTGGAAACACACACCCTCCCAATATTGAAACAGGAAGAAATTGAATCTTTGAACAGTCCAATGACAAAAAATAGAATCAGTAATAAATCTATTTACCAAAAAAAACTTTGGACCAGATGGATTTACAGCCAAATTCTACCAAACATTCAAGGAAGAGCTGGTATCAATCCCACTGAAAGTATTCCAAGCAACCAAGAAGGAAGGAATCCTTCCTAACACATTCTACAAAGTCAATATCCTGGTACCAAAAAATGGCAAAGACACAAGAAAGAAAGAAAACTGCAGGCTGATATCCCTAATGAACACAGATGCAAAAAATCCTCAACAAAATACTAGCAAACTGCATCCAGCAGCACATCACAAAGACCATTCTTCATGACCAGAATGCAAGCATGGTTAAACATACTCAAATCAAAAAGTGTAATCTGCCACATAAACAAAAGTAAAACCAAGAACCACATTATTATCTCAATAGATGCAGAAAAAGAATTGTATAAAACCCAATATTCCTTCATGATAAAACTCTCAGCCATCTAGGCATCAAAAGATTATTCTTCAAAACAATAAGAGCCCAGTATGACAAACTCACAGCTAACATCATACTTAATGGAAAGAAGCTGAAAGCATTTCCCCTAAGAACTGAAACAAGACAAGGATTTCTGCTAACACCACAACTATTTAACACTAACTATAAACATACTACTATAAGTTCTAGATAGAGCAAGAGAAATAAATAAAATATATCCAAAAAGGAAAAGAGGAAGTAATGTTATCTTCTTTGCAGATAGTATGATTCATTTCTAGAAAACCATAAAGATTCCACCAAAAATCTCCTAGCACTAATAAATGACTTCAGTCCCAAAATACAAAATCAATACCCAAAAGTAGCTGCATTTCTATACACTAACAACAAACAGACTGAGAACAAAATCAAGAAGCACAATCAATCCCATTTACAATAGCCACAAAAATAATAAAATATCTTAGAATGCATCTAACCAAAGAGGTAGAAGATCTCTAAAATGAGAGCTACAAAACATTGCTGAAAAAAATAAAAGATGACACAAACAAATGGAAAAACATTTCATGGTCACGAATTGAAAGAATCAATATTGTTAAAAAGTCCATACTGCCTAAACCAATCTATAAATTCAACACAAACTCTTTCAAACTACCAGCATCATTTTTACAGTTCTAGAAAATACAATAATTCAATTTATATGGAAGCAAAAAAGAGCTCAAATACCCAAAGCAATCCTAACCAAAAAGAACAGAGTCAAAGACACACATTACCAGATTTCAAAGTTTACTACAAGGCTAAAAACAGCATGCTACTGGTATAAAAATAGACACATAGGCACGTGGAGTAGAATAGAGTATTCAGAAATAAAACCACTCACCTACAACCAACTCATCTTTGATAAAGTTGACAAAAACAAGCACTGGGGAAGGGATACCTCATTCAACAAATGGTGCTAGGAAAACTGGCTAACCACATGCAGAAGAATGAATCTGGACCCTTACCTATCACTATATACAAGCATTAACTCAAGATGGATTAATGACTTAAATGTAAGACCTCAAAGTATAAAAATCCTAGAAGAAAGCCTAAGAAACACTGTCCTGGACAACAGCATAGGCAATAAATTCCTGACAAACTCTTCAAGAGCAAATGCAGCAAAAACTAAAATGGAGGAGTGGGACCTTATCAAGTCAAAAATCTTCTGCATAGCAAAAGAAACCATTAACAGTAAATAAACAACCTACAGAATGGCAGGAAATATTCACAAACTATGCATCCAACAAGGGCCTAAAATTCGGGATCTATAAGTAAATCAAATGAATCGACAGGGGGAAAAAACCCATTGAAAAGTGGGCAAAGGACATGAACATACACTTCTCAAAGGAAGACATATAAGTGGCCAAAAAACATATGAAAAAATGGTTAACCTCACTAATCATTAGAGAAATGCAAATCAAAACTACAGTGAGATACCATCTCACACCAGTCAGAATGGCTATTATTAAAAAATCAAAAAACAACGATGTTGGCAAGGTTGTGGAGAAAAAACAATGCTCATACACTGTTGGTAGGAATGTAGGTTAGTGCAGCCCCTGTGGAAAGCAGTTTGGAAATTTCCCAAAAGCCAAAATAGATATACCATTTGATGTAACAATTTCACTACTGGGTATATACCCAAAGGAGCATAAATCATTCTACCAAAAGACACTTGCATTCATGTTTATTGCAACACCATTCACAATAGCAAAGGCATGGAATCAATCTAGATGCCCATCAACAATGGACTGGAAAAGAAAAATGTGATACATATACACCATGGAACACTCCACAGTCATAAAAAAAAAAAAAACACCACAGTCATGCCCTTTGCAGCAACATGTATGCAGCTGGAGGCCATCATTCTAAGTGAACTATCACAAAAGCAGAAAACTGAATATACCACATGTTTTCACTTATAAGTGGGAGCTAAATACTGGGTACCTATGGGCATAAGGATGGGAATAGCAGACACTGGTAACTACTAAAGAAGGAGAGAGGAGGTAAAAGTTAAAAAACCACCCATTGGGTACCATGCTCACCAGCTGGAGGCAGATTCAATAGAAGCCCAAACCTTACTACCACACAGTATACCTATGTAAGAAACCAGCACATGTACCGCTTGAATATAAAATCTGTTTTAAAAAATGACAATGTCATATCCCTGCATGTTCCTTGGCAGACTTTGAAGTCTCTGAAAACTTCATAAATAGAAACTAGTTCTGGGAATTAGGCGTCCACATAGGCCAAACCCATTCCCATGATTCCTTCTGAAGAGCATCCATTTCTCTTCAGACTTGTAAAGGACAAATCAATTGCTCCAGAGTTCTTGGGCAGTAATATTTTCCTGCCAGGCATGGAGATGGTACCAATCAAAAGAAGCATCTTTTAAATCTGAAACCCATTCTAAAACTCCAGAGGGCTTTGTGCCTGTTATTCAGGGGTTTTTCTCCAATTTCACCATCTTGATGGTCTGCTGAAGAAAGAATTCCCACTTTAGCCACAATGCATGGACAAAACAATTAGGGAGAATTTCCTACAATAGAACTCTGCACATATCCATCTAAACACCCCCATGCCATGCTTCTTCCTGGTTTTTCATGGGGGAGTCCCCCAGTGATGGCTCCATCTGTTATTGTCTCCATTTGGCCAAGCTTTGGACACTTCACACCACCATCAGAAGGAGATCTCATTTGAACTGAGTCATTGGAATGATTTTAAGCAAACAAATCAAGATGCTGTCAAGTGTCCTTAGGGATATGATCACAGGTGAGTGAAAAGAAACCCAGGAGCTGCTATTTACAGGTCACTGTTGCTGCTGCTACTATGACATCCTCCTCCCCCAGACCCATGGTCAAAACGGTTGTCACCACCACTGCCCAAGATGATTCCAGAACAAAACAGAAGCAGAAAAGAATTCCTTCTTCCCTCCTCTCACCTTCCATTTCCTGAAAATGCTTCCCACAACCTAACTGGAAGTCAGCTAGCAAAGAGTCTAGAAATTTAGTTTCAATACATAGTAAAGGACAGAAGACGGCAATGGAGGTGGAAAGCAATTAGCCTAATGGTAATGGAAATGTTGATACCACCTCCAGCAGAACAGCCTTCTATCACTAACACCAGCAGCACCTCCCAAAACGCCTGGCAGGAAGAGAAGGTAGAGTTTGGGTATTTGGTTTAGAGAACTGTATCTTGAAGACCACTGAAGACAGACTCCCCTAAATCCTCTTCCACGAAAAAACTGCTATCCCTTCTCTCTGCCCCATAGGGTAAGTCTGGCCCTTCAACACACATCTTGCTAGAAATGGGGGTCCTGGGGGACATCCCCATCTCCAGACTGGGTTGTCCAAAAACAACAAGGAGACTCGGAGATCAGTAGAGTTAAGCAGCTTTTTAAAATAATGCTCTTGCAAGAATGGCTGTCCCTCAGATGAGCAGGCACACCGAAGAAGTTTCAGCCAGCGTATTTAAACCCTAAAATGCAAGTCCCTCCTCTTTCCCCATAGGCTGGGTACTTCCAGAGGTTACATCACTGTCCCAGATGTTACCTACATGTCATATTTAGATTGGTTTACATGGTTAGTTTATTTGCATGGCCTATTTATTAGTTAACATAAGTATGACAAACTTATTTTATTTGCATGTCCTATTTGCTGATGGGCTTACAAGATTTTGTTCTAACTGGTTCCCATTGAAGTTTTTTTTGTTGTTGTTTTGTTTTTTTTTGAGTTGGAGTCTCACTCTATCGCCCAGACTGGAGTGCAGTGGCCGCTCCCGGCCACCGCAGCCTCGACCTGCTGGGCTCCGGTCATCCTTCCGCCTCAGCCTTCCGAGTAGCTGGAGCTACAGGCGTGCGCTAACACACCCAGTTAATTTTTTGAATTATTGTAGAGATGAGGTCTCGCCTGCCCAGGCGGGTCTCGAACCCGCGGGCTCAGGCAATCCACTCACCTCAGCCTCCCAAAGGCTCCGGATTACAGGCTGAGTCACCCAGCCGGCTCCCATTGAACGTTTAAATGAAAAAGCCTATCAAAGTAAAAGCCTGCAAAAAGAGAACAGAGAAGTAGGAAGTGACTTAGCAAAAAGCAGTTACGTACAGCTTGTGGCTTACTGTAAAAATAAATCATTCTTTTCTTACAATCTCATTATTTCTTTGTTTTGTGTCCTTTTCCACCTTGAAACTCCAATCTTCAGTTTGTTTTTCTGACTCTGGTTCTGTCACTGATTCTTGCATCATCTGACTTTGACATCATCTGGCATCTGACTTGGTGCTTCAAGTCCTAGGCAGTAGTGAAATGCCAGAATGATGTTTGTTCTCTATAACATTTCTGTTCTCTTCTTGTCTTTGCCAAGACACTTCTAGTTCATATTTTAGTATTAACACTAAACTAATGGGGAATTTTTATTCTCTCATTTTCAAGGCAATGTCTCTACAATACCAAAATGTATTTTTTGCTAATGTGGATGTGGATGATTCTCCGGTAAGAGTCTTAAATCCTCTATGTAGATACTTAAAATTCAAATGTATTGTAATTGAGTAGCACTGTCTCATTTATTACATTATCAATTTATTTATTTATTTATTTATTGAGTTGGAGTCTCACTCTGTCGCCCAGACTGGACCTGCTGGGCTCCGGCAATCCTTCCGCCTCAGCCTTCCAAGTAGCCGGAATTACAGGCACGCGCTACAACACCCGGCTGATTTTTTGATTTATTGTAGAGGTGAGGTCTTGTCAATTTGCCCAGGCGGGTCTCGAACCCGCGGACTCAGGCAATCCACTCACCTCAATCTCCCAAAGGCGCAGGATTACAGGCTGAACCACCAAGCCCAGCTTACATTATCAATTTAAAAACAAATCAAATTCTACATTTTTCTGATAAACTGTACTAAACTCTCTTATAATGCTCTTGTATGTTTTATATTACTTTTTAAAAATTAGCAAATACGCCGGGCTCAGTGGCTCAACCTGTAATCCCGTGCTTTGGGAGGCCGAGGTGAGTGGATTGACTGAGCCCGCGGGTTCAAGACCCACCTGGGCAACTTGGTGAGACCTCATCTCTGCAATAAATCAAAAATCAGCCGGGTGTGGTAGCGCACCTGTAATTACAGCTACTCGGAAGGCTGAGGCGGAAGGATCGCCGGAGCCCAGTGGGTTGAGGCTGCGGTGACCAGGAGCGGCCACTGCACTCCAGTCTGGGCAACGGAGTGTGACTCCACCTCAAAAAAAAAAAATTAGCAAATATATGGCTCTTCTCATGCTCCTCTCTTCTTTCACTCTGTAGCAGGCCTTACTAGTCAATCCCAACATTCTTCTCCACTTGCTCTGAATCTTTTCCAGAATCCTCAGCAGAGTTGTGCTTGGCAGGTAATACCAATGAGTTGGAGTCAGGTTCAAGGTGAAAAATTATTTTCATCCCCATGATAGATTATTCAATTTCTAAAACCCAACTCAATGCAATCCAGACATCTTAATATGCTTTGCTTTCCTTTTGCTATATCTTATGCTTTTGTGGGTGTACATATATACACATCTCACAAGAAATTTCTAAAATCCCTCTTTCATGTCCCTAGAGCTATCCTTCCTCATCCCACCCTTCCCCCCCCAAAAAATCAGCCTCATATCCTCAATCAAAATGTGTCTTATTAATACACACAATGTCTCTAATTATTCTTCCTAATATTTGTTGATTTGTTATGAGAAAAAGTAATAATAACAAGTGACCTGTGCATACATTTCATTGAATTTGAGTTTTAGAATGAAAACAAAAAGTTATTTGCCAGTCTGTCGTTTAATGGTTTCGCTACCTATTATTATTTAACCTCTATAAACTTCAGTTTTTCATTTGTAAAGCAGGGCAGTAATACTTCACAGAAGATAAAATGTGATAAAATACATTAAATATATAACACAGTGCTCAGAGCTTAATAAAAAGTTCCATTTCCCCATTCCCTTCAAGGTACACTAAAGTGTGACAGCGTTTAATTGTCCTTCATGCTGAATCATGTACTGTGAACTCATAATACACACCTAGGATCATTATATCTTTATCGTTTTGTAAGTTCACAGAGTTGTGCAACATCACTACAATCACTTATACAATATTTTCATCACTTCAAAAAGAAATACTATACCCTGTTAGCAGTCACAACCAGTACCTACCAACTGCAAATCTGTAGTCTATCTATAAAGTTTGCTTATTATAATTCTCATAAAAAGAATACGTGTTCTTCAGTGATTGGATTTTTCACTCAGCGTAAGTTTTCAAGGTTCATCCATGTTATAGACTGTATCAATGCTTCTTTCTTTTTTGTCTTGAATAATATTCCATTATATGGATAGTCCATTTATTTATTTATTCATCTGTTGGTGGACGTTTGGGTTGTTTGTGCTTTTTGGCAATTGTGATTAATACTGGTATAAGCATTAGTGTACAAGTTTCTGTGTGAACAAAAGTTTTTCTTTCTCTTGGGTATGTATCTAGGAATGGAATTGATGGACCACTTTGTAACTCTATGTTCAACTTTTTGAGCAACTGACAAACTGTTTTCCAAAGCAGTTGCACCATTTTACATTATCACCAACAGTGTATGGGTTCTAATTTATCCCTTCCAAGTACTAACCAGGTCTGACTAAGTAACATAATATTGGATGAGATCGGGCACACTTAGGATGATACGGCCATAGATGAGTTCTGATTTTACATTCTCTCTAACATATGTTATTGCCTCACTTTTTTATTATAGTTCTTTGTCTTTTAAGGTGAAGCAAAATACACACTTGTCTAATAGCAATTTATTTATTAGTTGATGTCCTTGGCTCTGATCATAAAAATTATAATTTAGCACATACTTATGTGGATGTGTGTGTGTGTGTGTGTGTGTGTGTGTGTGTGTGTTGTCAATAGTGGGGAAATTTAATAACAATAAAATGACAGGTACACTAGAGACGGGTGTCCAATTCTGCTGATCCTGTTGGTGGCTAATTTTCTTTTAACTCCTAAAAAAGATAAACAAAGAACTACCATTTGGAAGTAGTTTGGAATGGATTAAACCAATTGGTAGTCTGGCATATTTTCTTGTCTTTTGGCTCCAAATCTTTTGCAAAGATGGGCAGTGCAAAGGATGTAGGACTTAAAAGAAAGAAGCATGTAAGCATTACCTAAAATGCTAGACCAATATATCCTCCAATGTCTCAAGTGCGAGTTATAAAGATTTGTTTATGATTTCCTATTTTTGCAATAGCAAAAATATTGATCCTTATTGAGATCCATTGGGGCTCCTATTTTTGCAATAGCCAAAATATTGATCCTTGTTGAGATCCATTGGGGCTCCAGTGCAATCTTTTATAAGGTCCTTTAAATAAAGCTCACTGACCCATTAAGCATCATTCTGTCGTGGCCTCCACCTCTTATCCATCTCCTAGAGTTTGGGGATGAAAAAAATCTCAGGAACTCGACGGTGACAGTCCTGGAGACTTTGAGGATATGTTTACAAGATTCATAGCAGGAGACTGTGTAAAGTGTCAGGTGTCCCTGGGCTTTCAGACATTCTGAGAAGTCACTGAGTAACTTGCTTAGTACAGAGAGAAGACTCCAAAACTGTGACATCATGCCATTTCTTTTATTTCCCAGGAGTTGGCAGAAACTTGTAACATCAAAGCAATACCTACATTTCAGATGTTCAAGCAAATTCAGAAGGTATGCTTCTATGATAACCAGCAGGGTTGAATCAGATTATAGAACCACAGAGGCCCCCTCCCCCCAAAAAAGCCTGGGATATCATGGTTGGATGAAACAATTGCATTTATTTCTAATACTTAGCAATGTAATTCTTAGTTTCTGAGCCTTACATATTGGCAAGGGTTTTTAAAAAAGCAATGGCATAATTCAGACCACCTGAAGTCCAAATCATAAGAATTATTCCACTATTACCCCTACTCTGGGACAGAACCATCAAGAAAGAATCTTCCAAAGAAGGACATGATGAAATTCTCACATGAATGTACACAAGTTGTTAACAACATTTGAGGAAATGTTAATCAAAAGCTATCACAAGGCAGTATAACCCAGTGGTTGGACATTCAGATTCTGGATTTATAGTTCCATGGTTCAAATACCAGTTCTGCCACTTCCAAGCTGTGAGGCCTTGAGCAGTTTGCTTAATGTCTTTGTACCTTAGATTCTTTATCTATAAGAACATGGATCATAACAAATTGTTTCCCTCACAGGGAAATGAATTAACACAACTAAAGTATTTAGACCCATCTTGGCATTAAGTGCTCAGCATGTTATGTTAGTTATCTTACATATGAATGGAATGAAATGTCTAAAATGCTTGGTATGTGGTGAAACTAATACTTTCATATATGGCTGGGACACTGACAGTTATGCATATCCTTTAAAAGGAGACTGTACAACACACATAGGAGATACAAAATGTTTATTCTCTTTTACACAATTGAACTTTTGCTACAGAAATACCTCAAGGAAAAGCAAACAATTAAATGTATAATAATTGTAAAATTATTCTAATTTTTAAAAATAGATGCAACCTAAATGTCTTTCTTCTAGAAATATGACTAAGCAAACTATGATATATCTACTCTATGAAATAGTATGCAGGCTGGGGGCAGTGACTCATGCCTTTAATGCCAGCACTTTGGGAGCAGAGGCAAGAGGATTGCCTGAGCTCAGGGATTCAAGATCAGCCTGAGTAACATGGCAAGACCTTGTCTCTACAATAAATTTAAAAATTAGCCAGGTATAGTGGCATTTGCCTATGGTTCCAGCTACTTGGAAGGCTGAGGTGGAAGTATTATCAGAGCCTAGCAGGTTGAGGCTGCAGTGACTGTGAGCATGCCACTGCACTCCAGCCTAGGTAACAGAGTGAGACTCCAACTCAAAAAAAAAAAAGAGGAAAGAAAAAGAAATATTTTGTAAATAAAAAATGTTATAAAGAGCATATGTAAAGTAAAAAAATTGGATGCTTAAGCTTTGTCAAGATCATATCTGCAATGTGACGAATGAGAGCGTTTGACAGTATGCTGGCTGTAGAATTTTATTTTCCATTTCTATTTGCTTGTATGCAATTGTTGTTATATAGTTGGTAACATAGGTTTGAACATTTTTTTCAAATAAGAAACCACACTATATATTCTCTCCTTTGGGTTTGTCTTGAAACTGGAAGCTATTTAACATATTTACCCTCAACTCTCCACATCTATTTGTCAATTGGTCTATGTATCATCTTTTATTATCTTCTCCTTCTCTCTCATCTCAGAAATGAGGATGCTCCCTCTTTTCGAAATCAATTCCATCCATGCCCCTTGATTACATTCCCTTCCTTCTGTTTCAGCCCTCTGTTAGTCACCTTCTTTCAACTTTAGAGTTTGGAGACTTGTTTCTGCCACCCAGCATCCATTCTCCATTCTCTATTTACAATACTCTGATTTTCCTCCAAGGAACCACCCTTTCCCATTCTTAGCCCATGCGCTTCCTTAGGTCTCTATCTGCATTCCTAGACCAATCTGTGGACTCTATCCCTGCCAGACATGGACCTTTGACTCTAGTCAAGCCAATCCAAACCAAGCCAGAACTACTTTCAGAACTCTGCTTAGGCCTTCTCTCTTGATATCACTGGGTTTGAATTTAAAAAGATATGAGACTGAAATTACCACAGTCAACTTGTTACCAAGAACTTGAAAATGGATCTGTAAAGGAATCCACCATACAGAGGAAAATAGAGTCAATTCAAGAGGTACTAATGGCATTGATTTAACCCTGAATCTATCCATGCCTGAAACCTGAACTATCCCCATAGATTTTTCAGTTATATAAAGTTTATTTTGGTATTTCGGGAACTTGCAACCAAAAAAAATCCTAATGAATGAATCTGATGTTCTCTCAGACTCTCAGATGTTCTCTCAGACTCTCCTTCATTTCATGGTCTAATTCTTAAAAGAGTAAAATATACTTACAGTCTCCAATTCTCATTTTTCCCTTATTCCTTCATCTATCTATTCTCTTGAAAGTCACTAAAGATCTCCCTGCAACTCATTTAAATGTTCATTTCTCAATTCTTTTTTTTCTTGGTTATAAGAAGCACCATTAACTAACAGTTTTTGTATTCTAGAAACTTCCTCCTCTTTTGGCTTCTATTTCAGGTCCCTCTCCAAGCTCTCCTCTAGCTTCTTTGTTTTCTAGTATATTCAAATATAAGTGTTCCCCAAGGTCCTATCCTTTTCCCATTCTTAATTTCTCTCCTTTAGCAATTTCATCCCTACTTTTAGAGTTCCAGCTATAAATACTTTTCACTTAGACAATTGCAATAGCTCTCCACACCCTCAAGTTAGTGTCACAGCTTTGTTCTCTTTTCCCAATAGATCTATGCACAGCCATGTATGTCATTCTTTTATTTAATATTTCATGGCCCTCTTCTTGCATTACCTACAGAATCAAAGCTAAACTCCTGTATTTAAGGCTGCTATTCCAGTTTCTCCATAATTTTGACCCAATCTACTGTTCCATTCCCTTTCCTATTTAATTCAGTCCTTAACTTCATTTGTTTTCTCAGACTATTTCAACACCTGGAGGAGTTCATGCCTAATTGAAAGCTCAGTTTCTAGAAGAATTCAGGTGGATAGAAAACACTCATTATGTGTGTGATGAATGAATGAGTGAATGTTCTGTGTTCCTCTTGCATCCCAGTGCCAGTCTGCCTCTTGTCCTAATTTTATCATGGCTTCAGTCTGACTCAGGGCAGTTTTCTCTGCAGCTCAGTACAATTTTCTGGTTTCATTTCTTCTGCTTGATTATATTGCTTGGTAGCTGCTGCCACTCAACAGTTTTTACTCATTTTTTGATGATATAAGACTCTGAGTTCTCAACTTGATTGTGTGTCTAGGCTCTTGAGCAAGTCCAAGCGATGCTTTTGAGGAAAGGCTTGGCCCTTCTTGGCCCCAATTCTGTATGAAGATAAAGGTGCTTTTATTAAGAAGGGGAGAAAGGGAAACATAAACAATTATGTCATAATGAGTTTCTAAAGACTATAAAATCTCTTTTGAATTGATAGCACAAAAGGCCTGCATTCTAGGGATCACTAAAGATCTCAAGTTTGAATTGTTTGCCCAGTAGCTATTGGAAAATAGAATGAACCTAGCTGATGACACTGTCCATTAAGATAATCTACTTCCCTGTATTATAATTCCAGTATCACCCAACAAGCCACTGATTATAAAGTAGATATTCATGCCCCAATAATTTTTCCTGAGGATTAAATTTCTCATTGAATATTACTAACTTAGCATCCTGATTATGAAGTTAAAAAAATTATGTCACATTATACTATTGAGTCTGCTTCTAAAGAGATTATGAAGTTAAAAAAATTATGTCCTTTGGAAGGCTGAGGAGAGTAGATTGCCTGAGCCCACGGGTTCAAGACCCGCCTGGGCAGCGAGACCTCATCTCTACAATAAATTAAAAAAAAAAAAAAATTAGCCGGGCGTGGTAGTGCGCGCCTGTAATTCCAGCTACTCGGAAGGCTGAGGCGGAAGGATCGCTGGAGCCCAGCAGGTCGAGGCTGCGGTTGCCGGGAGCGGCCACTGCACTCCAGTTGGAGTGAGACTCCAACTCAAAAAAAAAAAAACAAACAGACAAGCAAAAAAATTATGTCACATCATACTATTGAGTCTGCTTCCTGACAGATTCATACTTGGATCAATGTAGATATTATTTGAAAACCTCCAGAAAAGTTTGTAATACTGGCTCCATTTGACAAATAATATCAATCTTCTATGCAAAAGACAAGAGCCACAAAAAAAAGAGAAGGAAATCCCAAAGAGGCAAATCATTCACCTCTTGTGACTCGACCTTCAGTGTTTGGCATCTGTGCGGGCACTATAGGAGTCAGCAAGGTCTCCATCTCTACCATTGCCTCCAGACCTGCAAAACTTCCTCCAGGTTCCACCTCACAGTGATCTGCAAAGAAAGTCACTGGTACCAGAGAAGGCTTTGTGTTGCCAGACAAAAAAGACTTGTTCATGAGAATTTCCTTCCTCTTTCAAAAGAACTGACTAACAAGGCTTTCATGAGCAACCAGTGTTTTCCTTGGGGGTGAGAAGTGAGAAAAATCAAATTCACTTCTTTGAACCACCTCCATAAATGTACTCCTCTCTTTTATCTGGGACAGCACAACTGAAAATGGTTTATTGAAGCAGTTGAGTACTACATGTCTGTTATTGTGTTTAAAAAATCAAACCTCTAGTCTAGTTTCTATTAAGACTTGTTACAAGAACTGTCTTCACATTTCTGGTAAAACATCTGGCAAAGAGCCATTTACCCATTATGCCTTTTTAGATGTACCTTGTATTAAAAGCTTTGTGATAATTCCTCCCAGAACACAGAATTAGGAGGATAGTTATCCCTCTTGAAATTATTGCCTGCTTCGTTGCATCAGGTCAGAGGGGTTAGAGAATCTCCTGGGTTTCTCTTTTTCCCACTGCTGCCAAGAATCTCAGAATTACCTTCTCTGCTCGAATACAGTAATCTCCCTTACCTGCAGTTTCCTGGCACTCCCTAATTGCCACCCCTGCACAGCATCATCCTTAAATATTTTCATTATTTTATTTTGCCCTTGATGCTAGCTTATCTCAATCATTTTCAAAGTATATAAACATAAATAAAACTTTTAAAAACTAAAACAAGTGAAGCTATATCTAATGCCCTGGGGCCATGGTACACAATGGGTGTTCCCTGGTTACTGGAAATTTTCATGCAGAGGCTAGATGACCATCTGACAGGAATTCAATATAAGCAAAGGCTGAAATTACATCATAGTTTTAGGACAAAGGAGAGTCAAAGCAAATTCCAGATAATCAGTAAGGTGGGCTTGTTCCTTCATGCTGTGTTCCTTAGTGTTTTCATCTAGGACATCACATCATGTTCCAGGAAAACTAATTGTGGTAAATAATTGCATTCCTGTGGTGTCTTCCATATGGGGCACCCAAAATCTTGGCTGATTTTTGTAACCAGAATATTTCACTGTATTCTATTCTATTGCAAGTTGTTCATAAATTTGACTTTTTTTTTTTTTTTGAGTTGGAGTCTCACTCTGTCGCCCAGACTGGAGTGCAGTGGCCACACCCGGCCACTGCAGCCTTGACCTGCTGGGCTCCAGCGATCCTTCCGCCTCAGCCTTTCAAGTAGCTGGAACTATATATAGGCGCACGCTACCATGCCTGGCTAATTTTTTGAATTATTGTAGAGATGAGGTCTCGCCAAGTTGCCCAGGCGGGTCTCGAACCCGCAGGCTCGGGAAATCCACTCACCTCAGCCTCCCAAAGCGCAGGATTACAGACTGAGCCACCGAGCCCAGCCAAAATTTGATTTATAAACCTTCTTAAAATCCAATAAATTTCATAAACTCTCTTCCCAGACAAAGAAACTATGCACATAAGCTGAAATGTGCAACTAATACTAAGGTATGCAATTACCCCCTGAAGCCTATCAGTGGATCCCCTAGGTTAATAACTTTGGTTCCAGACTCAGGGTTTTGTGTATGTCTATGGAATCAGGAAAGGAAGAGAAATAAAGAATTAGCAACTTCAAGTCAATTGCTTAAATACTACTCAACTATCAAAAGTTGACTCCATCTTTTATTCTTTGATATTAGACTAAAGTGACTCTCCAGAGCACTTAGGTCCACTAGTAAGAGTGATGGGATATGAGTATATAGATGCTAATAAGTAAATATTCACAAATGAATAATTCAGAGGAACCCATCTGATGGACTGAGCTAATATATTAAATGGGAGGAAGCACATGCCCTTACTTTTGTGAGCTGTGGAAATCATGCAAGTCATTTCCAATAACACACTCCTTAAAGTAAGTATGGAGATTAAAAGAATCCTAAGTAGGTGGTACCATGGTATGTTAGAAAGAAAAGATTGGAAGCATAGGTCATAAACATGATGCCTTTGAGGGCCAGGTAGGGCTAATAGGGTGAAACAATAGGCAGTGAGAAGGATGGTCATCCCTGGAGAATTGCCTTCTCAAATGTTCAACTGTTCAACTTCATAAAAACAGTGCTTGATCCATCTCCCAAGGGTGTCTACAGTTAATTTTTACTGTCTCTTGAGTAAGACAATTGCAGGTTGAACCCCAGATTGTTCCTTATTAGTGGGTGACCTTGAGAGTGACCCAAATCATTTGAGTGAGGTTCAATTTCTCTTGTTGAAATAGTGGCTACAAAAATCTGTCTTTGATTAATTGTCCTGAAATTTGCAACATCGCATATAAAATGCCTAGCACTGGACTTGGTGCATACTATAAAATGTAGCTACTGTTGGAACAGAACCTAGCTCTGTATGCCTACTCTCCTGATCATGTATAAATAAATAAAAATTTAGAAATAAAGTTTATGAGATACTTCTAAAGCTCTTTGAATAACTACAACATCCATTCAAGCTAAGTTAGCTTAACCTTCAGGAGTTACCTACCCAATGATACTCAACCAGTTAAGAGCTGTGTTAGACACAGAGGAGTTTTACATGAGAAAAAAAAATTACTCTTACATGGTCTTGAGGAATCTGAAGGGTGAGGGTTTCTAAAAGGGGTCCCCTATCAGCACCATAAGCAACCGATACATTGGCAGAGATTAATTAACTAGAAGGGGCAAGAACTGAGTGAGATGGAACAAAAGTGGGCAAAGCGCAGCAACTTTTTAGCACTATCTGGCAAGCTTTAGCATCACTGCTAGATGCTTCTCTCTGCTTTGATGACTGAAAGACTCATGTATATCTCTTTTTCAGGGCAGGGATTAGGGCGAGGCAAGTAAGCCAGAAAATATCCTGGCATGTATAGGATCAAGTCTTACTTTTATTTAAATTTTTTATATTTTGCTCATCTTGAATTTTTTGCATTAAGTTTTAATACATTTATTTAACATTTTTTCAAACATCCCTCATCTTGATTACTGAACTTTTGGCATGCACCTCTTACTTTTTTTTCTTTACTCTATTCCCAGCCCTCCTCTTTTCCTCTGAATTTTAAATTGTTGGACTATAGGAGTGATTTGTTCAGTGATTCACCAGAAGAACTTACAGGACTCAACAGCAAGTTACACTTATAGCTAAGATTTATTACAACAACAACAACAAAAATACAGAGTAAAGGCAGCAGGAAAAAGATATGCATTGGTGGTGTCCAGAAAGGTCCAGCACAGACTCCTGATGTCCTTTCTTGTCAGAGGACACATAGGAGTGCTCTCTCGAGCATTGAACTTCAGGTACATATGTGAATAACCCTGCCTACAGACACCCTTTATGCTCAGAGACCAAGGTCTTTCTGGGGATGGGTGGTAGTGTCACATAGACATATCTTACTATGCAACCATTGCCACGGAACCAGTCATGGCAATGGAAACTCAGGACCCCAACAATAAAATGAAATACACATCATCAATAGTGATGTGATGCAAAGCGACTTGACACGACATCATGCATGGTCCATCACTTCAGGTATATATAACAAAGTCATCAATCACTAGCACAAAGAACACTTGAAGGGCCACATTTCTGTGGGGTTGGGATATAGTCAGTCGTGGTTCTCTTAGAGACACACAAGGAGAAAGCAACTAGACCTGCTGTACTAACAATTTTCTCACAAGGAATCAAGTGGATAATCAAAATATCACCTTTGTTATAAGTAGTCATGATGCTAAATTGTGCTCATTGAAGAACGTGGCTGGGACTTATGTCAACAGACCTCCTCCTATTCCCTTGGAAGCCTAGGCCTTGAGGGGACCCACCTGTAGGAGAATCTGGGGCTGCAGAAAAGAAACCTACCTACCTGGGTAAAAGAGATATTGCTGCTTCACGCAACTATCCAATTCCAAAAGTAAAGGAAGAGAGTGATGACCTTTCACATCTGTAGAAGACAGTCCTTGAGCCCACATCCCATGTGCTGTCCAGAAGAACAGTGGGAGGAGAGCATGCTTGTCCCTTGAGTAGAACATGCCCCCAAAAGAAAGAGAACAGGCATGAGCTCATTTCTTGGTGTAGGCTTAATGGATAAGCTCACCTCTAAAGGAAAGGATAGCGGAAACAGGCATATTTTTCCCAATATGGGCATTTGAGTAGATTTCCCAATGGAAATATGGGAACATGAGTATATGCCATCGAAGGGAATGGCCCTCAAAACCTCGTTTATGCCTGAGCACAAAGTTCCATCCTGCATTTCTAGTAATGGGCAGAAATGATATCTCCTCTGGCCAGAGTTCAAAATCAATTTTCCTAGTCTCAGTGTGGCTTAAGATGAATTCCCACATTAGGCTCACACCCTTTTGCCCTTCCTCAGAAAGTCACATTGTACTGAGTACCCAGTGTCCAAGCAGCTCCATGTATCTCAACAACTTCAGTTGATGGCACAAAATAAAAGTTGGCAAACTACAACCTGAGGGTCAAATCTGCCCTTCCACCTGTTTTTGTAAAACTTTTCCTGGAACTCAGCTATGCCCATTTGTCTCTGAATGGTTTGGCTTGTGGTTACTTTTGTGCCACAGCAGCAAATTTGAGTAGTTACGACAGAGACCATATGGCCTGCAAATTTAAAAATTGTATCATCTCATTCTTTATAAAAGATAGCTTATTGACCCCTAACACAGAAGAAGAAAAAGTGCTCTTGTCATTATTTATGCCAATCCATGCTCAAAAAAAAATCAGATATTTACACAGTTTCTAAATCAGCTATAAGAAAGTGAAAATAAATTTATATTACTGATGTCTCACGAATAGAATAAGTTGAGAAGGCCATTATAGACGAGAAAAACAAATTAACAGATTGCTTTTATAAGCTCTTTTCACAAATTCAAGCGCATGTAAATTCAAGCTGCTTGCTTGATTTTGATTTAGCTCCTTCAATAAACCTTAACTGAACTCTTGCAATTGTAAAGCCTGCCTTGGATGTTGTGAAAGTCAAAAGGGAAGTGTTCCAAATACCTGCAACACAATGCAGATGGTTTGGGGGAAGAGATGGGTGGGGCAGAGTCAGAGAAATGGACTCAGATAAGATCAAACAGTAATTAACGTTATCCATTTCTCCACACAAGGTGGTAGTGCTTTTAAAACTTCTCTTATCAGATGTATATTTTCCATCTTATTGGTACCTTATTTAATGCCTTAGTAAGACCATCTTTTAAAAGGAAAAGAATGCAATATCAATATAAATTTTTTCATTGTATTGTGCATACAATTATTCCTACAACCAACACCAAAAATGTGTCTTGCGCTAATAGGTTGTTTTAGGCATTTTGTTGTTGTTGCTGTTGCTGTTGCTTCAGGGTTTGTTGTTGTTGTTTTTAACTAAATACAGACGTCTGGAAAACTGATGAGCTCTCATACTGCTAGTCCAAATATAACTTCAGTATTCACTCAAGCAAAATTGCATATCCACTGGTCAAGGCATTTTATTATAATTAATCTATATGTGTGTTATTAGTCAGACTCTGAAGTCTAATTTGGAAGGAGGGGACCAACATCTCTCAGAAGTCTGTTTGGAAGGAGGGGGACCAACATCTCCAGCCTCTTTGCAGTTTAACAGTAACAGTAATAGAATTCTTATAGGTGATTGAAGGTCATTGGCATTAAAAAGAAGGAGGAGGAGGAGGAGGAGGAAGAGGAGGAGGGAAGGAGGGAGGAAGGAAGGAAAAAAGAAAGAAAGAAAGGGGGAGAAACCTACCTCTGGTTGAAACTAAGTAATGGGTTAATGACAGGGCAGGGAAGGTTCACTTTATTATTTTATTTTTGTATATGTTTGAAAACATACACAATAAACTATTTTAAACTGATTATTGGGCCTAGATAATTCTGTTATGCATGGACAGCCACTCTCCATCCCGTTGGTTTCAGCAAGTGAGAGCTTATAATTTTCATTAGCAGTCATTACTAGGGTGGCAGCAACGCATGAGAAATGAAGGCATTGAGAGAGAGAAGTGAACTTGCTTCCTATTGCTTCAGAGAGGAGCATGCCTTTGAAAGGCATGGCCCAGCATCTGATTAAAATAAGAAAATACTTCGGGCAGAAATTATGTGCTAGTTGCCTTGCATATGTAACTTTTCAAAAGAAAGCTACTTGTACAATAAACTCTTAAGAGTAAGCTGTTCCTCATTCACTAGCTCCATTTATTAAGCCCCTATTTGCAAAGCCCAAGCCTAGATAGGGAGACACAAACACAACATTTGTCTTTGGCAAACTTGGCAATGAAAGCACAAGACACATAATACCTAGTTCCTGACTAGCTAATACCTAGTCTAGCACTACCCAGTCTTGGACTCATACTTCAATAACCAGAAATCAGATTAGGCCCTCAAGTCAGGCCTAAAACCATCCTAGCATACCTGCATAAGGTTCTAAGCTACACACTAAAAATATGGAGGAAAAACTAAGGTCCAGTCTCTATTCTTGGTCTAATGGGGAAGACAGATGACAAAAATCAGTCATTTAACAGTGGAATGCACAGAGTACCATGGCATCACAGAGAAAAGGTTCAGGGAAGGTCTCATGAGTTAAAGTTAAATTATTTTGAAGAATGGTTCAGATCAGCAAGTCAGAAAAGATGAGAAGAAGCAGTGTCATAAAATAGCATGAGAAGTGTCAGGAATTATTTGAATAATAATACAGTAGTATAAAATTATCACTAGCAGGTTTTTTGTTTGTTTGTTTGTTTTTGAAACTGCCTCTGGGTGATGGGTAAATGGTGGGGGGTGGAGTTCACATTATTATTTTTTTTTTTTAATTGCAGATGAGCTCCACCAGGGAATTGTGTCTATTTTGTTCAAATTAAGTCAGGCTCCTAGCAAGTACTTATTAAGGATTGGTTAAATGAATAATGAATCCAACTCTCTAAAGTGTTGCTGGAGTTCAGAGTTTATGGCAGGGAGTGACAGGGAGGTAGACAAGACAAAGTCAAGGAGATCTGGTAAGAATCTTGGATTTCATGGTGGTGGGAAAACACTGAAGACACTTGCAAAGAAGGATCGCATGACTGGATATGTGGTTTTGAGCTTTAGGTAAAAGAAGGAAGGGATCTAAGGAGTACAAGACTGGGACAGAAGGAAAGACGAGTTATGTGGTTGTTGCTAAAGTCCAAGTGAAAACTGGCCAAGGTAAAATATATGGGATTTATGGAATTAGGTAGCAAATTTAACGTTACCTAAAGTCACTAGAATGGTTAACATGAAAGACTGGCAATACCAAGTGTTGTCAAGGATATGAAGCAACCAGAACATTCATTCTCTGCTGACAGAGCATACATTAAAAATATATGAAGCATAACTTCAAAAACTATTGTATAGTTTCTACTAAAGCTGAACCCCACAATCCCACTCTTAAGTATAAACAGAAATGAGTGTGTGTCCCTTTAGCTGTCCCCACAAAGATATAGACAAGAATATTCCTAGCAGCACTATTTGCCATAGCTAAAATGAATAAATTATGCCATATTCATGCAACAGAATACTAAAAAAAGAGTAAGAAGTGAATGTAATGTCACTATACTGATAAATCTTATAAGCATCATGCTGAGTGAAAGATGCCAGACACAAAAGAATACATATTGTAGAACTCCATTTATAAAAGTTCAAAAACAGGGAAAACTAATTTATCATGAAGAATAGTGGCAGACTTTGGGCACAGGGCAATGACAGAAGAGGAGGTGTCTAGGTCCTGGTAATTCTCTATATCTTGATCTAGGTATGGTTACACAATGTGCTTTTTTTGTAATAATTCTCCACACTGAATACTTACAACTTAGGCAATTTTCTGAATGCATATGAATTTTTAAAATGTAGCTTCTGTTTCCTGGCTCAGGTGAAAGTGCCCTGTGCTAGGTTCATATCTAGAAGGAGGAAGAATCAGACTCCACAGTGGTCAAGGCCCTTAATGCACTTGTGGCTCTGGCTGCTCTTGGTGGCTGTGCAAGTGTCATAGTACAGTCATGTCATAAGCCCATGGTCATGGAAATCCCCCTCCCTGGAAATTCCCCCTCAGGGGTATGCCCTCTTATTTCTTACATTTCTGGAGCCTGGACCATCCCTCTTTGAGGGCAGTTTCCTCCAAGAAGAGAAACCCATCTTTAGGAACCCTCATTCTCTTTTTGACTCCACACCGCCCTTAGGCAGTGGGGGAAGGGCTAAGATAAGAAGGCACATTCAGATCTGCTAAAGTTATTGCCATAAGAATGATAAAAAAAAAAAATCTCTCTGTAGACCACTGAGGGTCCAGAAGGCTGACTGGAATGACATGGCAGTGGTCATGGCGAACAGACACATCTCGGGAGCTTCTCACCCTTCCTTGTCAGTGCCTCTCTGCCACTCAGATGGTCTTTACTTGAGTCAAGCTACTCCTGAAGCAGAGGAACAAAGGATAGAGACATGGAAGGAATCTTGGACAGAAGCCACAAGAGAAAGATAAAGGGGACTCCCTGCTCCCACACGGTGATGCCCACCCTTCCAGTTCTCGTGTGCAAAACAGACTAAAACTTATGTGGAACCCACAACTTTTCGCACCCTGCACTCTGCCCCAACAATGGTTAGAGACAAGGAACAAAGTTCCTTTAAGACCAGATTGAACTGTTGAGGAAGTCCTAATGCTTTCAAGCAACAGAAGTTTAGAAAGCATGCCCCTCTCCCCCAGCCTCCAGACTTATTGTGGACTGTTTAAGACTTCTTTTGTCTCACCTTGATTCCTAGCCTACTGGCAATGGGTTCCTCACTCTGACCACTTAGTTTAGTGTAGCATCCTTTCCCTGCTTCCAGTCAAGTCTGGTCATTCAGGTAGCCAAACCCTGACTTTGTTCCCACCAGGAGTTCTTGTCTTGGTACCAGCTCTTGCTTCAGATCTCCCAAAGGATTATGAAGTTCCCATCACGCTCCAGGGCCACCATACAGATGTCACCTTACTCTTAGGAAAGAGAAATTTTTACAGGTTCTTTCTGACACCTTCTCCTCCCCTGGCCAAGGCCAAAAGACTATGTATAGGGGAGGTGGTTACAAACCAGGCAACTCAGACAAATCATGAAATTCTGCATCCACACTTAGGTAACCCTATTCTCAAGACTCAAAAGAATAATTTGCTGTTATAGAAGTGGATCTATGAGCAAGCGGGTAAGTGAAATGGTACCAACATGGAGTCAAGTCCGGGTTTGCTTTTTTTTTTTTTTTTTTTTTGAGTTGGAGTCTCACTCTGTCGCCCAGACTGGAGTGCAGTGGCCGCTCCTGGCCACCGCAATCTCGACCTGCTGGGCTCCAGCGATCCTTCCGCCTCAATCTTCCAAGTAGCTGGAACTATAGGTGCGCGCTACCACGCGTGGCTAATTTTTTGATTTATTGTAGAGATGAGGGCTTGCCAAATTGCCCAGGTGGGTCTCGAACCCACGGGCTCAGGCAATCCACTCACCTCAGCCTCCCAAGGCACAGGATTACAGGCTGAACCACCGAGCCCGGCTGGGGTTTGCTTTGAAAGAACAGATAGAATGGCAAAATGCTGTTGCCTTGAGAAGCAGAATCATTAGATGTCAGGATGATTTCTCCCTGAGCAATGAAGCTATTTCTAGACTTTTATAACCCCTGCCCCAAAGTCCTATCACCATTCCTGGTGGCTGAACCCACACTTGCCGGAAACTCAAATCTTTACCCAATCCCAGCCTCACACTCTTCCTTCTCTTCAAACACCAAACACAATTAGTACTAGTACTAAAGTGATAATGAATATCAAGGGGTTTTGTCTTCCATATTTCATCAGGCAAAAGATGTTCATGAAAGAAGTATCATTATTTCATATGCTACTATAAAGTGTTCCAAGTAAAATATAATGCATCGTCTACTATGAAATGCATTCTGATTCAGAGATGTGAACATTTGAAAATGTGTTTCTTAGAATCAATTAATTATAATACTATCACCTGGGCAGAAATTAGGGATTAGGAACTCACAAGCCATTTGATTTCAGAAGATCATCTGCAGGAATTAACAAGCCCTCAATATCAATGCATACAAGCTCTTAGAAATTTTCAGTGATTAGGCTGGGTACAGTTGCTCACACCTGTAATCCCAGCACTTTGGGAGGTGGAGGCAAGAGGATTGTCTGAGCCCAAGGATTCAAGACCAGCCTGGACAACTTGGCAAGACTTCTTCCTACAATAAATCAAAAAATTAGCTGGATGTGCTGGCCCACACCTGTAGCTCCAGCTACTTGGAAGGTTGAGGTGGGAAGATTGCCTGAGCCAAATAAGTCAAGGTTGCGGTAGACATGAGCATACCACTGCACTCCAGCTTGGGCAACAGAGATTCTGACTCAAAAAAAATAAATTTCAATGATTGAGTTTCTTAATTTTCAATACTATTATATGCTTTAGATTAGAGGAATATTATGAAGAATTATAGAGATCTGGGAAAATATTAGCATAAACAATTTTAGAAGGCCACCGAATGTTAAAATGTTATGAATTTAATATGTTTAATGTCCATTTATACTTAAAGTGTCTTGCAGATGATAGAAATAAGGAGGATTAACAGTACAATCAGGACCAAAACTCCTCAAAGCCTCAATAGCTTTGCAGTACTTGGACCAATAATTATTTCAACTTTGTGTATTTGTGAACAGATTTTTGAATTTTGTGGAGCTGATGCTGAAAAACTAGAAATGAAGATTAAAGAACTGATGTAAACTGATCTCCAAGACAAAATACACTTGTGGCATTTCAAAAGGCAACAGCAAATGTGTTTGTCTTTTTATTTTCAGCAAATATGTTAGTGTTCTATTAATCTCTCTCCTAAAGCTTTGCTGGTTGATTACCATATTGCAAGCTCACTTCAAAATTGCTTAAAACCGGGGCAAGATCAGAGATTGTGTCATTTCCATTTTCCAAGCTGGTCTTTCCACTTGCTCTGAGCACATTCTTTGAGCAATGTTTTTCTGACCTTCACAACAGAAGCCCGGCACAGCTAAGAAATAGCACATCATCAAGGTTTTCCAGAGACTGCCAAAGGTGCAATTATTCACAATGATCAACAAATAAATGCCTTGCTGCCCTGCTGTAAGTCAAGTATATGAAAACTTCCCATCATTTAGCCATTGTTTTTGGTACAAAATTCTTCTCCAGTGCTTCATCTTAAATATTATCATCTTATATTTGAACTGTGCCATTTTTCTCTCCCCTCCTGCATTTCTAAAATTATCCTAAAACACACACACACACACACACACACACACACACACAACATCCTTTTACTACCTGTATTTCTTTTTTAAAAACTGAGATAACTCAGTGAAGACAAGAACGTAATCTAACCACAAAATCTTTTACCTAGCTCTCTCATCTCCAATGAACACACCTTTAACACGCTAAGAAAATTCTGGCTTATTGTTCACATTTATTCACCTAGAACTACTCATTTAATCTAAATTTTAAAACTTCCTCCACACTAATTTCTATGGGGTACATTCACAGTTAATCCTGGCAGAAGTTGGGGACAGGTTAAGAACAAACTGAGACATTCCCCACTTTCAGCTTCAGTCCCATCTCACCCAGCTTTTCTTCCTCCTCCTTTCTCACTCTCAACCACCTAGCACATATTTTATGTCTTATTTCCCTAGAGCCTTTCTTGTTCTCATCTAATTCTCCCATTATTCATTCATCCAATGGTCACTGAAGCAGGGTGGTTTTATGCCAGCACTAGGTCCATCCTAGTCATGCATAGAGCAGGAATACTATCCTTGAGCAGGGAAGACAGCCATGTGCAAACAAAGCTAAAGGACTTACAGTAAGAGATGCTCTGATCAATATTTATGCAAAGGCAAAGTCACATGAGAAAAAAAGGTGAGAGAGTGATTGGTTTACCTGGAGGTTGGGCAGGGGCTAGGACACGGGTTTCAGTGGTTTCTAGGAAGAGCTGACAGTTGGGTTGTACTTGAAAGATAGGAGGAGTCTGTTAGATACACAAGGGGGGAAAGGCTGATAACACAACACAGGCAAAGCACAGTGTTATGAAAATGGGGGAGAGCATAGTAGAGTCTGCAGTGGCTGGAACTGGGGGAAATGGAAAGAAGTAACTAATCTCATTAAGCTCCCCTCAAAAAGGCTTAAAACTTTTTCATAGCCGGGCTCGGTGGCTCAGCCTGTAATCCTGCGCCTTTGGGAGGCTGAGGTGAGTGGATTGCCTGAGCCCGCGGGTTCGAGACCCGCCTGGGCAGCGAGACCTCATCTCTACAAAAAATCAGCCGGGCGTGGTAGTGCATACCTGTAATTCCAGCTACTTGGAAGGCTGAGGCGGAAGGATCACCGGAGCCCAGTGGGTCGAGGCTACGGTGGCCAGGAGCGGCCACTGCACTCCAGTCTGGGCGACAGAGTGAGATTCCAACTCAAAAAAAAAAAACAAAACTTTTTCATTCAGAGGCATTTGTTTTCATAGGAGCAAAGGTTAGCATACTAACACTCAGTGTTAAAGAAGAAGCTTGATTGGGGTTCAAGAGGCCTGAGTTCTCGTCCAAGTCCATCAGCAGCTATGTTGTTTGAGGTATGTTGATCTCTTCAAGCTTAATTTCTTAGCACTTAGGTGAAGAAGCTGGGGTTAGTGCTCTAAAAGGCCCACTCATGCATATGTCTCCAGTGTGGACCAACCTGTGCTACCATTTCAGAGGAGTGATGCTTGAGTTCAGAGAGAGAGCTGTCTGTGTGGCTTCCCCACAGCTGTGTGGCTCCTGCTGGGCCCGTATTTCAAAGGAACACAGTTCCCTCCCAGGTCTGTTGTAAGACCCAGGATGTAGATTGTGCAAAAAACTCAGCCCAGGATTCAGATCCCACTCCTGAGAGAGGCACTGTTGTGTGGACTAGTTGTCTAGTTGTTCTTGTCAGACCATTGCTCACCTGAACCTGAAATAGGACCTGCCTGACACTTTAAAGAGAAAAAAAAAATGTTTTGCTAGGACTTAAGCAAACATGCAGCGGTAGGCTAAGCTTATTTAGAAATTGTGATCGAAGACACATTTAATTAATGGCATAATTATGAACTGTTGTAATCCCACAGAGATGATATCATGTTTAATATTCATAAGCTAAAAATGTTCCTACCATTATCAGTAATATGTATATAGCTCACTCAATTGATGAACCTACTATTGAAAAAAATCACATAAGCCCACTCTCTGAGGGGCTAAAGAGATTTCCCTCAGGCCCCTCTGGTATGCATCTATTTAGACTTGGCATTGAGCTTTTGCAAATCCTATGGCATGACCAGGTTCATCAGGTTCCTACCGAATAAGGCATCAAATCTATTAATCATATTGCTTATCCACATCTATTAAGTCAAACAGGTACCACATTTCAGTCCATCTGTTTTAAGATATATCATCATTTTATGTAATCTTGGGAAGGAAATATCTCAGTCATTTAATTTATACTTGCATGTCTTAAGAGTAGAACCAAGTGATGCACACATTGGCTCCTCTAAACTCCCAATGCTTTGAAATTTCCTTCATCTATTCTAAAGGAACTATAGGAATTTCTTCTACTTTCAGCTGCTCTGCCCTTGCATGTGATCCAATGTTTCATGTATCTCAGTTACAAAATGTCAAACAGTTTCATTTGCCTGTGGGTGCCTTTCTTGTTTAGGTCCTGTAAAAAGGCACTTGGTTCTTGCTTTCTAAGAAAATATTTTCTCCAACTGCAGTCTTTCCTCCAACAATAAATAGTTCTTTCACTAATATCAAATGTTTATCTTTCTACTTTTTCCAGGCCTTTCTGTACTCACAGTCATTTTTGCATTTCAATGCTCACAGTGTATTTTTTTATTTTATTTTAGAAAGCAGAATTTATTGAGAGGACAGAAAAGTTCCCACAGTGGGAGGGGATCCAAGGGGGTTGCCCCACAGTGTAGTATTTTAATAGACGTTTAAGCTACAATTACACTCAACCTGTAGGTCACCAACAATGCTCATAAATTGATCTGAGTGACCACAACAGGACTAACTCTGATGGAATTTAGGCACACAGGGACAATGACAACTATGTCACACCTGCCACCTGGTCACCCATGATTGTGACACACAATTTGTATTAGTCAGTTTTCTCCAAAGAGACAGAACAAGTATGAGATAACTGGATAGAAAGCTAGCCAGATAGATAGATAGATAGATAGATGGATTTATTATGAGGAATGGCTTACTCAGGACCTCAACAGATTGGAAGGTGCCCACCCACCATGGGGAGGACAATCATCTGAGTCCACAGATTCAAATGCTAATCTCATCTGGAAATGTCTTCACAGGCACAACCAGAAATAGTGTTTAATCTGCACACCAATGGCCAGCCAAGTGGACACATAAAGTCAACCATCACACTATTCACCATAAGATGTACTCTGACCACAGAGATATTAAAATGTGAGATAATATGCGTGACAATTGATGACATGCAGTTTTAAGAAGGCAACAGAGTCTAGCAGGCAAAAGCAGGTGCTCTGGTGTCAGACTGCACATTTTCGTATTCTGACTTAATATTCTCTCTCTAGTTACTTTACCTTCATACCTCAATTGTCTCATAGAAGGAGGAGGAGGAGGAGGAAGAGAGGGAGGTCATGGTAAACATCTTTAAAAGTTGCTGTGAAGGTTTAGTAAGTTAACATGTGTAAAAGTTTATAATCTTACATAGCACATATTAGTCATTAGATAAATAATGACTACAACGATCATATACATTTCCATGTGCCTCAAATAGCATTCCTTGTATTGTTCTGCCAGACCCAAATCAAATTTCTTTTTTGTGAATGATCTTACTTTTATAGAAAAAGAGAAACTTTAAAATATTGGCTCAATAAAGAAGCAACAGACAAGTTTGTAAAAGCCCATCCAAGGAGCAGAATAACTTTGCACTATACCTGTACGACTGAGTCCCAGTATCAAATACCCTTCCCACCATGGAAAAGAGGGAAGAACCATTCCAGATAACATACTTGGACAGAACTCCAGGCCTTCAGAAAAAATAGTGAACTGAGGCAATTGGCCTTTGCCATAGGATAATGTTCTGAGCAGTACTTTGATCCAGAGTTGGAGGCCCTACTGAGGTTCACCCAGCTCAGAGCGGTTGCCTCCTGGGCAGTCATGACTCTTGATGTACACAGCCAGGGCAGAGAGTAGTCCAGAAGATGTCACTGCTTGAGCAGTCTGCTTAGATGCCCTGCAGTGGTATTCTCAAGGCTCCCAAGCATCACTGGCAAACTGAAACTTTTCCCACATCTCTTAGTCAGCAATTCCCATCTCCTAGCTTTAAATTAAGTGCCCATTAAGGTTTTGTGCAGAGTAGTGTTCATACTTCTTTTCTGCATCCTGTCAAGCACTGTACCAACCAATGTACCAAGGATTCCATCTACATTTCTTGTCTAATTCTCACAATGACTCAAGTTGGTACTATCATGATCCCCATTATATAGATGAGGAAACCAAAATTTAGAATTTGTCCAAGATCTCGCAACTGGTAAGCCAAGGAGCAGTCATTTGAGAGACTGCTACAGCATCACCATATTGATACTCCCTTATGTAGCCATCTACATTGGGTGACTCAAGAAGACTCTGAAACACCTCCTTTCTCCAAAAGATATTTCCAGTCCCTCCAGCCTCTCCCAATTCCTGCCTTCTACAGAAGAGGAATTAGTCTTAATAGTTTAGTAGTTTTGCTTAGAGAACCAAGAGTAAGTTTTTGAAGGCACAATATGTATTAAGGTCAGTTCTGATTAATTCAATTAATCAATAAACATTTACTCAACACTCATTAAGAACTGGACATGAGGAATCAGGAATTGGTTGCCAGTTCCAATTTCCATAAGGGTGCCTCCTGCATCTAATGATGTATTGGTGAAAAAAAAAAAAAAAAAAAAGCCGGGTCGGTGGCTCAGCCTGTAATCCTGCGCCTTTGAGAGGCTGAGGTGAGTGGATTGCCTGAGCTCGTGGGTTCAAGACCCACCTGGGCAGCGAGATCTCATCTCTACAATAAATCAAAAAATCAGCCGGGCGTGGTAGTGCATGCCTGTAATTCTGGCTACTTGGAAGGCTGAGGCGGAAGGATCTCCAGAGCCCAGCAGGTCGAGGCTGCGGTGGCTGGGAGCAGCCACTGCACTCCAGTCTGGGCGACAGAGTGAGACTCCAACTCAAAAAAAAAAAAAAATTAAAAAAAAAAAGTCAAGGTCAAGGATCCCTTATTTAACAGTGCTTACATTATAGTGGGAAAAAAGAAAATCACAAGTAAATAAAGAATAGATTTTAATAAAATGTGACAAGTGCTACAAAAAGAAATGAAAAAGTAAGATAGGATAAATAGGATCAGGAATATGGAACTGAGAGGTACAGGTAAATAAGACATCAATTGGCCTGAATGGGAAGGTAAGATTTTTTTTTTAATTTAAAAGATGTGTGGTACAACTCAGGGTTAGGTATACAAATGGTCATTGAAAAGGTAAAGTTTGGTCCCCACATCACCTGGTTTGAGATCAGGTACCCTTATTGATGAAGTGTGCCCCTCACTTCCCCCTCTGGCAGTTCCCCACTACTGCCAATCCCCTTCTTATAGTATTATGATAATTGTTCATGGTCCACTTATGAGTGAGAACATGTGGTTCTCAGTTCTTTGTTTCTGTGATAGATCACTGAGTATTACAGACTCTAACTCCATCCACGTTGCTGTGAAGTTCACAATTTTGTTCTTCTTTATGGCTGCATAATATTCTATTGTGTATATGTAGCACATTTTTTTAATACAGTCTATTTTCAATGGGTAGCTCAGTTGGTTCCATGTTTTTGCTATTGTGGATATGCTACAATAAACATGCATGTGCAGGTGTCCTTTTTTTAATGATGTGAGTTCCTCTGGATATATTCCCAGAAGGGGAATTGCTGGGTCATATGGGAGGTCAATTTTTAGGTCTTTTAGGAATTGCCAAGCTGTTTTCCACAGAGGTTGTACTAGTTTACACTCTCACCAACAGTGTAGAATGTTCCCTTTTCCCCACATCGTCTCCAACATCTGTTGTGTTTTGCATTATTGATGATGGCCATCCTGACTGGAGTTAGGTGGTATCTCAGTGTGGCTTTAATTTGCTTTACTTTGATGATTAGTGAGGCTGAGCATTTGTTCATGTATCTGTTGGTTGCTCATATGTCTTCTTTTGAGAAGTGTCTATTCATATCTTTTGTCCACTTTTTAATAGAGCTGCTTGTTTTGTTTTGTTTTTTTTCTTTTCAGCATGTTTGAGTTCCTTGTAGATCCTAGATGTTAGGCCTTTGTCAGATATACAGTTGGCAAATATTTTTTCCCACTCTTTGGGCTGTCTCCTCACTCCTTTGATGGTTTCTTTTGCTTTGCAGGTGCTTTTCAGTTTGATGAGGTCCCACTTGTCTATCTTATCTCTTATGGCATGGGCATTTGGGATTTTGATAAGGAATTGATTGCCAGTTCCAATTTCCATAAGGGTGCCTCCTGCATTTTCTAAGGGTCTTATAGTATGAGGTTTTACATTTAGGTCTTTGATCCATTTAGAGTTCATTTTTGTGAATGGTGATAGATAGGGGTCTTGTTTTAGCCTTCTGCATGTGGTCAGTCAATGTTCCCAGCACCACTTACTGAATAAGTTCTCCTCTCCCTAGTGGTTGTTAGTGGAGGTTTGTTAAAGATGAGTTGGTTGAGAAATTGAGGTTTTACTCCCAGAATCTCTATCCTGGTCCATCGGTCCATATGTCTGTTCTTGTACCAATACCAGGCTGTTTTGATTATTGTAGTCATATAATAAAGTTTAAAATCTGGAAATGTGATACCTCCCACTTTGTTCCTTTTGCCAAGGATTGTTTTGGCTATTCATGGTCATTTATGATTCCATATGAATTTCTGTATTGTTGTTTCCAGGTCTGAGAAGAATGATGCTGGCAATTTAATGGGTAGGAAGGTAAGATTTGAACAAAGACTTCAAGGAGTTGAGAAAGCTAGCCAAGCTCTATTTAAGAAATATTCCAATATTAAAGAAAGTGGAGTCAAGGCAGAAGGAGTAGCTAGAACAAAGACCCCCAAGGCGAAAGTGTGCCGGGTATGTGTAAGAAACAGCAAGGAAGGGTAACCAAGTGAGTGAGGAAGAGGGTGGTAGGGAGAAGGTCTCATAAGTAAGACAGAGGGCTGGATTGCATAGGGCTTGCAGGACATTGCTAAAAGTTTGCTTTTATTCTAAGTCAGATTGGGAGCTAGTAAAGTTTTGAGCGGAGGAGGGATATCACTCTGGGAGGGTATATGCAAAACCAGGACACTGTAAGAAGGCTGTAACAGTAATTCAGGCAAGAATGAATGTTGCTCAGAGCAAGATGGTAGCAGCACAAGTGGTGAAAAATAGATTTATATATATGAATAAATTGGAATTAGAGTTCCTGATGGATTTAATGTGGGGCCTGAGAAAAGGAAAGGAGAATAACACCAATTTTTTTTCCTCAGCACCTTCAAGGGTGGAGTTGCCAACCACATGACAGAGATGGCTGGGTGGAGCAGGTTTATGGAGGAAGATCAGGAGTTCAGGTTTGGACATGTTGCATTTACAGCATCTAATAGTCATCCGAGTACAGGCAGTGAATAGGCTGTAAGACATATATAAATGTCTGCAGTTGAAGAAAAAAGTCTTATCAGAGGCATAAATTTAGAAGTAGTACTACTTTAAAATCCTGAGACTGAATATGATCTCCAATGGAATGCCTATAGATTGAGAGGAGTACCAAGAAACCCTGAGACACTTCCACATTAAGAGATTGGGAAGAAGAGAAGAACTTGTAAAGAAGACTAAGAATTTGTGGCCAGTGAGGCAGGAGGAGTATGGTGTCTTAGAAGCCAAATGAAGAAAGAATATCAACGAAGAGGGAGTGAACATCTGTACCAAAGGATCAGGCATGATGCAGAGTGAGAATTGGCCATTAGCTTGAACAACAGGGGGGTCACTGGCAACCTTGACAAGAACTTTTTCAAGGAATGAGGAGGGGGAACTTGATTGCTTGCATTTGGAACTTAGCTTTTACCATTCAAGAGGACAAATGAAAAGGTGCTGGTTCCCAGTTAGCAGGGGTATATTTCCTAAAATAATTTGATTCTCAGGTTCCTGTATTTACCAGTAGTTACCTGCTGGTAAGAAATTTGTCCTCTAATTTTGAAGCTGTTCACCAGCTCCTGCTTCCTATCCATCCTCTTGGAAGTAGGGCAGGTTAGGAAGATAAATTATATTCACAAGTCAAATGAAAGTTTCTTTTCTCGAATCACATTTAAGTCTAAAGAAGTTTTGATTTGAAGGGCAGATTTCCCCTCCAATTTTTCCCAATACTAGTGGAAATCTGAGTAGAGCTGGCCCTCTGTTCTGCATCTGCAGATTCAACTGACCACAGATTGAAAATATTTGGAAAAAGTTTAAAAATAAAAAATAACAAATAAATGATAAGAGAATAACAGTTATTTACATAGCATTTGCATTATATTAGCCATTATAAGTAATTGAGAGATGATTTAAAGTACATAACAAGTTGTGCCTAGGTTCTACGCAAATACTGTGCCATTTTATACCACAGACATGAACATCTAGATTTTGGCGTCCCGGGGGTCCTACAACCAATTCCCCATGATATTGAGGGACTACTATATTCAGGTCCTTGATCTTCCAATTAAATGTTAGCCCAATAGCAAAAAGTTCAGTTTGGAGAATTCAAGTCCTTAAGAAAACTCACTAAAAGATTGATTTATTCTGAACGCTAAACAAATAGATGTTAATTCCTTAAAATTCAGGAGCTGGCTAATCAGTGTTTGCTTCACTACAAAAAAGCAAAGCAAAAGACTCCAGCAGAAAGCACAGACGACATCTCTCCTGCTTTGTGTTTAACCTTATGTTGCCTATTCTATCCTTTAGAACAACTAGACTGGGACACTCCCATGGGGTGAGAGCATGTCTTCTTACTCATCTTCAATTCCCTGGCATCCAGCCCAGCGCATAGACCAGAAGAGACCAAGGAGATATGACAGCTAAATGCAGTGTTACTCTGCATTGGAAACTGGAGCAGAAAAGGGGCATTAGTAAAACAACTGGTGAAATCCAAATAAAGTCTGGAATTTAGTCCATGGTAATGTACCAGTGTTGATTTCTTAGTTTTGACAAATACTCCATGGTATATTTAAAACATCAACACTAGAAGGCTGGGTGAGGAGTATACAGGGACTCTCTGAACTATCTCTGCAACTTTTCTATAAATCCAAAATAAAAAGCTTCACTTAAAAAAAAAATGAAGCCAGGCTTGGTGGCTCAGCCTGTAATCCCGCGCCTTTGGGAGGCTGAGGTGAGTGGATTGCCTGAGCCCGCGGGTTTGAGACCTGCCTGGGCAGCGAGACCTCATCTCTACAATAAATCAAAAAATCAGCCGGGCATGGTAGCGCATGCCTGTAATTCCAGCTACTTGGAAGGCTGAGGCAGAAAGATCGCCGGAGCCCAGCAGGTGAGGCTGTGGTGGCCGGGAGTGGCCACTGCACTCCAGTCTGGGCAACTGAGTGAGACTCCAACTCAAAAAAAAAAAAAAAAAAAGAATGTGTAACCAGTGCTATGAAGGAGAAGCACTATGCTTAGTGAGCTTGTTCTGGGGAGATCTGACCTGGGTCAGAAGTCAGAGATTATTTCCTGATTAAATGACTGTTGACCTGAGATCTCAAGAATGAGGAAGAGTTTTGTGAAAATTGCAAGTCTCAAGGTCAAACAGACTTAATTAACCTTAGATATTATAAGGGGTGGGTGTGATGATGCACATCTGTAATCCCAGCTACTCAGGAGGCTGAGGTGGGAAAATCACTTGAGCCAGTAGTTCTGAGCTGTAGTGCACTATGATCCCACTGGTGAACAGCCACTGCATTCCATCCTGAGCAACATAGTAAGACTCATCTCTCTCTCTCTCTCTCCCTTTTTTTTAAAAGTGCATTTTGGTTCCAAGAAAGTTTCTTTTATTTTTTCAAGTAAAGATCATGAGCATTGTTAGTGATGCTTTGCCCCTTCTTGGCTTAGACTCCTACCCTCTTAAGACAGATGGAAATCTGCACCTGACCTTGCCACAAAAGCTAGAGTGGAAGGTTCTGTAGCCTGCAATCTTTAAATCTTTGGGTCCAGGTGTGCTGGGTCCATTAAGTAGGACAAATAAAGATGTTCCTCACTCCACCAAAGCAAGAGCCCAGTGGGGACTAAATCTGTCACTCCTCGTTCATTCCCCATACATGCCATTCTACCACACCCAGGTAACATGGAAGTGAGGCTCAGACAAAGGCTGGGCCAGACAAGGTTTCCATGCCAGGGATGGAAGCCTGGAGCTAGTTTGTGCTAGAGAGTCAGGCTGTTGAAGGGCAAAAAATGTGGCCAAGGAACTGTGGACCAGAGCAAGGCCCCTGGGTCAAGACCAGCACTGGTACTAACATAGATGAGTGAATAAGCCTGGCACCTTGGCTAAGGCCCCACCCATCCCAGAACACAGGCCACTGTAAGGACGATGACTGGCTAATCATTATACAGCCAGTGACAATAGAAGGGTCAATTATGTGTATGGAGTATGTGTAAGTTAGACAAGTGAAAGCCAAAGGCCATCTGTAAACTAAAGCCAGTGCTCGCAAGTCACTGGCCTTCTGGAAAGAGCAGTTTTCAAAATGCTTTTAGAGAAGAAAAACAGGGTGGAGAATGAGTTCTATGCCCAGATGCAGCGGACGTCACTCACAATCACTCCAGCAGCCTTGGGCGTCTTATATTCTATAACATCTCTCTACATGTTGGAGCAGACAAATGTTCAGTTTTACTCATTGTTCTCAGACCTGCCTTCCATTTTAACAATAAAGCAAGCCATATGTCATAATCCAAGAGAATTCCCTGGAAATCAAACTTCATTTCACCTTCTACAGCCAAGCTCTTTTTTTTTTTTAATGGCAACTCCAAAGGCTTTATCTGAGTGATAATATTTCTGTTTTTAGGTAGGACTCCACTTAGATGAGGAGAATGTCCCTCTATATTTTGGTCAACCTTGGATGCCTATATAAATTACCCCCACTAGTTTAAAACAAAAACAACAAACTTTTCTGTGACTATTTTTAAACTTGTCCACATACATGCCTTTGCTTCCATCACCACCACCACTGCCACCCCAACTCCTCTCACACACACACTGTTTATCTGTAAGTGTGGTTGAAGCAATCTTGGTCTTCTCGGGTCATTAAATCCCAGGAATTGAAAGAGGGAAAGAAATATATGGAAATGGGAGAAAATTCTTTGCTGCCTAGAGTAAATCTGGATAACTACCCCTTAGGGATGATCAGTGTTGACATGTTAAGAGACAACATGGTATGATGGAATAAATTGTAAGATCATTCCCATGCTCTCTAACCACTGGTATTACTCCCATGATTATGGTGTTGTTACCTCAGCCAAGGTCTTGATGCGACTTCACTTGCCTAAAAGTAGAATAAGGTCTGTGCTTTTATAATGACTTTTTTATTGTAATAGGAAGAGAGAAAGAGATGTAACTTAATTTTTTCCTGTTGTCTAGTGCTGAGTTGTATATTTTTACCAATGCAATTTTTTAATCAAATACAGCATTTTCCAGCTGGGGCATGACCCAATAATAGCTTATCAAATGCAATTAGTGGATCAGCATTTTCTTTAAATGAAACAACATCAAAAAACAGCAGTGTGCATCTACTGTAGTAATGGTAAATATTATTTCATGAAATTTGTTTGGCTAGCTATATGTTTATAGTAGGGTCACGATGTGAAATATATTTCTTGTTGTGGTTTCTGGTGAGTCAAGAGAGAAAGCCATTGCAATAGGATCCTCATCTTCATTAGAGATGATGTAGTACAGAAATTCTCCAAGTGAGGATTTGGGACCAGAAGCATCAATATCACCTGGAAACTTGTTAGAAATGCACATTTTAGGTCAGGTGTGTTTGCTCACACCTGTAATCCCAGCACTTTGGGAAGCCAAGGCAGGAAGATCACTTGAGCCCAGGAGTTCAAGACCAGCCTAGAAAACATAGCGAGACCTTGTTTCTACAGAAAAATTTAAAAATTAACTGGGTGTGGTGGCGCAGGCCTGTAGTCCCAGCTAACTGAGAGGCTGAGGTAGAAGGATCACCTGAGTCCAAGAGGTCGAGGCTGAGATGAGCCATAATCATCATGGCACTATACTTCAGACTCCAGCCTGGTGACAGAGTAAGATCCCAACTCAAAAATAATTTTTGAAAAAAAAAAAAAGCAGTGCACATTTTAGATCCCATTACGGGGGCCCTTAATCAGAAACTGTTGTGGGTGGAAGAGGAGGCACATGCAAGAAAAATCCAGATGATTCTGATGCACACTCAAGTTTGAGCACCACTGATGAAATACACCAAAGCACTGATTAAAAAATCAGAGGCATTAGAACAAAAGAGTAATGACAAAAACAATTTTCAGCGCTTTGATGAACAGTCAGGCTCAAGAATCCCACATAAGCAACTACAAAAACTCTTATCAGAGTTTAGCAAGTCTTCTTTAATGGAGTTGCATCTTGAGCAAGGCTAAGAACTAAAGATAGTGAGTGAGGAGAAAGTAACACCCGTCAAGATCATTCATAAAATACAATCAGTCAGTCCTATGTCCCTGGAAGGTCCACATGGTGCTTTTGGCTCTTCAGCACTGGAACACACCATCACTTTCTCAATGGAGGGCCAGATGGAGTAGTTGGCTTGCATTTGGGGCTGTATTGTTCCAAAATATTAATTCAAAATACTAGAATCTGTTCTATGCAGTGAGATGAGATCCAGCTGAGCAAGCAAAGTTCCCAGTGTGTGTTATGCTATTTTCTCTTCCTTTCCCTCCCTCCCTTCTCCTCCTCTTCCTTCTTTTTCTTCTCTCTCTCCCGCCCCTCACCCCTTTCTCCAAATAGTTGAAGTCACCACAAGTTACTTTTATAAGGGAGGCAACTCCATTTGCCCACCATTTGCTTGGTAACCTTTCCTTCCCCCAAAGACAGACAGACAGACACACGCACATATAGTGTATTTCATTTTATCCTCACACAACCCTATGTGATCAATAATATTGTTCTCATTGTACTGACACAGAAGTACAGAGAGATGAAGTAGCTTGTGCAAGGTCACACAGCTAGTGAATGGTTGAGCTCAAATGTGAACTAAGGTGTGCTAGAGAAAATTAAAGGTATGATATACTAATATAACAAAGATTCTCTCAAAGCAAATAAAATTTATTGCCTTGGTCAAATCTTTTATTGGTGTCACACTCAGGCCCATGCATCTCATAATTCAGGAAACAGGTTTCAGAGACATTGCCTTTGCTAACACATTTTCCTCCCCAACAGATGTTCCTGAAAACTGTGTGTGCCACCAATAATTTGTAAGTATCATGAGTGCTTATTCTTTTTAAAAAATCCTAAGCCATCACTTCTCAGCTTTTTGGCTAAAATCAAGTATAGCAAAAAGTCCTAAGCCTATGTTCCTGTTGTTGTTTTAATCAAGTTTTTAAGGGCAAGTATTTAAGATTTTTCACATTAGCTCTCCTCTTAAAAGGAAGTATTCATTTTACTATTCCTCATGAGGGATCTTAAGAAAAGACTGAATGGGAAAGAGAAGTCAGAGAAGAGCAGTCAAAGAGAAAGAGATTTCGAAATATACTGTACAGTATTTCCATAAAGTCACTACAACACTTGGGCAATCCTTATTCATTCTTACTAAATAGGGTAGGACTTTCCCCCCAAAATTCCAACATTAATAAGGTCAGGTGGGAAATTACCACCAGATAAGAATTCAGTCTCTTCAAGAATTCCTTAGCCCTGAACTTTCCGAACTTGAGTCATCTGTATGTCATCTTTATTATCATTTATTTAATCTTTTTACTTTTTGTATATGAATAGATTTATTTTACAACAAAACTTATTGCCACCCCTTAAGTAAAAGATGAATATTGTTTTTAAAAGTGGAAGAACTTCGGCTACATGGAAGGCTGAGGCGGAAGATTTGCCGGAGCCCAGCAGGTCGAGGCTGCGCTGGCCGGGAGCGGCCACTGCACTCCAGTCTGGGCGACAGAGTGAGACTCCAACTCAAAAAAAAAAAAAAAAGTGGAAGAACTTCAAAAATAAATACATTGAAAACAAAATGACTTTCATTTTTAATTATAAATTGCCATGTAGCTTGTCAAAGACTCAAAACCATGAGTGTGTTTTCTCTTCTCTCTCTCTCTCTCTCTCTCTCTCTCTCTCTGTCCTCCAACTGGATGAGTAACTATTAAAGAGGTGTTAAAAATAGAACAGCATCAAATTAAAACTTTTTTCTTGCTAAATCAGTATTGAAAGAGAATGAAAAAAGGAATCAAGAAGAGAGTATATGGGAACTCTTTGTACTTTCTGTTCGATTTTTCTGTAAACATAAAACTTCTCTTCAAAATAAAGTCTTAATTTTTAAATGACTATATACAAATAATACTTTTAAATTTAAAAAAATAAATTGATATTCTCCCTGAGTAAATCAAGGTTTTTTAATGCTGCTTTCCCATACTACTCCAAACCACTTGAAATTACCTCTCACAGTAGCATTTGTCCATGGTCCACATTTTGTGAACATTGCTTAGCTATAGTTTGAAAAAAGCAAGAGAAAAAGTGTAGATTTGGATCATTTCCTATTGATGACAGAATAAAATTTCAAATAATTTACCTTCTTGCCAAAGTCCCTCATGATCTGGCCCTCACATTCATTTTTCCCCTCCTCCCATTGCCCCTGCAACCCCAAGCATTTTTTCCAAACTGTATGGTCTTCCTTGCCATCTGGAACTTTCTTCCCCATCTCTGCCCATCAAGAGCACCCAGCAAACTCATCATACCTTTAAGTCAGCCCACACAGTTCCATGACACCTGCTTTGGCCCTTCCAGTCAGGAGAAAGCCTGTCTGCAGCCTTCTCTTATGTGGCTACAGAGGAGTGTGTGCATATCCCTGAGAGCAGCCATCTTGTCATTGGGTGTGTGTCTGCCTAGGGATGCCAAGTAAAACATATAATGCCTAGTTATACTTTAATTTCAGTTAAACAAAAGATAATTTTTTACTATAAGTATGTCCCCATGCAATAATTATCTGGGTGTCCTTATTTTGTATTTTCTAAATGTCAGCTCAATGTCTGTCTCCAATAACATTCAGCTTCGAAAGACAAAGACTGTGGCGTTCCATTTTTGTACATGTAGTACCGAGGATGTTAGTAGAGGCTTGGTTATGCATCATTGCATGAATGACTATACCTAAATTCACCTATGAGATCACATAGGATTTCAACTAAGATCGAGAATACATTTCTGTTTCTACCTGGAAATGCAGGTTTGAAGGGGAAAAGATTATGTGCTCAAATTTAATACATTCATAATCTATAAACTGGTCCTGTAGGAAGGAGCAAAGGTGTCTGCATTATTCTCTCCCTTGTCTTTAACACTGTATAGGTAATAACTCGCACCCTGCATGGTTTCTATACACTCTGTAAACCTACAATCTGCTCCCACACAGATTGCATTATGAGGGTGAGAACCTATACACAGTCCAAAGCCAGGCAGAATAAACAGCAGCAGCAGTCAGGAATGACTCTGCTCCACAATGAGACTCGTTCCGTCTCTACTAATCAGGCTGGCAATTAATCACTGTGTTTGGCTTTAAAGTTTTCCTGTGGTGGCAGCATACAGTCATGGAAGAATCACAGGTTCTGAAGCTGGACAGACCTAGATTTGCAGTTATGACTCAGCCACTGCAAAGACCGAGACCTCTCTGGGGCTCAGTTTTCTCATCTGTAAACCAGGTTATAATGAGTACCTCCAAAAGGTCATTGTGAGTATTAAATGGAATAAAGTATGTGAAGTATTTTGCATGATACCTGCCCATAACAGGTGTTAAAGAGTGGTAACTATGACGGTGATGAGGATAATTGTGTTTTTATTTCTACCTTTTCAGTCAGATTATAATGTCTTTGAACATAAGAACTACTTTGTTATTTATTTTTACTTATTTTGCATTCCTCATAACTCTCTAGCATAAAATGCAATACAGAGTAGTTATCCTAGATACATCCAAAGAGAACAAAGTTTTTTAAATGCTCAGTATTTTAGTGCCTTTCATAAGGCTGACAATATTTAACCACAGTTGGGGAAGGCATGACCAAAAATTAACCTTTGTAGGTGACTAGTAGACTGTACAGGGTCTTTCATAAATCATTGATAGATTAAGTTTAGGTAGATAAGGAACACTAGAGAAATAAAAAATAATCACTTTTTAAACTAGCAAAGGATGGTTTGGATGTAAAAACTGCTCTTCCCACATTTCCCACCAAGATGTGCTATTACATCATGCCCTTATTGTGGGCATCAACAATTATGAACACACCCCAAAGAGATGATGGTTGGCCTTCTCACCAGCTGCTCAAGAAAAGAGTCCAGAGTGACTGACAGTCTACTCTTGGCAAAAGAATGCTCACCACTGAGAAATTATTCTGCAATTTTAGTCCTCAATCATGCCTACCTTAGTTTAAGGACAGTTATCATAAAACTTGTTTTTCCATAATAATATAGCTTAACTTAAATCTGGCAAAGTCCTCACTGGCATCTGCCAGAGTCACCCCTCCCCAAAGTCTCTTCTTGGAATTCTGTTGCTTTGGACAATTTACCTGTGAGTTTATTTTTCCTTTAATTGAGCCAGCGATCCCTAGTGCTCAGCATAAGTCTATGAAAACCCACAATGGTCAAATTATTTTTTCTGGTCATTTTGGCACTCATTCCAGATCAGTTCAGTTGTGAATCAAGTTGATGTAGCAAAGAAGGACCCAAAAATTAAGATTTGCCTCTTAATAGTTAGAAAATAGTCCACTGACATCTTATTTTTTACAAAGCTAGGGACTTGAAAGAGGCCTGACAGCTAGAAAACATTCAGTAATTGTTGGTTGTGTCATTGCTGTTACTCTTTTTATCACTGCCATGGGAGAAATGAATATATTAGAATTATTCCATCCTTCTCTGTGACCTTGATTGGGTCACACTCTTGTGAAAAGAAAGACAAGATACAGGAAGGGAGAGAAAGAATTAACTAAGTATAATGACCTGGATTGGTCTATATGCAAAGCAGAATTAGAGCTTCCCAATTTTCTCTGCTGTTTCCTCTTTCGGTCATCCTGTATATGTAGTTTGTATGAGGACTTTATCCATATTACAGGATTCCAAGGATTTCAGATAACTTCAATTGCAGGAATAGTTATCCATGTCATCTCCCAGTAGTCTTTAAAATGTAAATATTCCTATATGTACCACATTAAATCTCTAACACTTTTTTTTGAACAGTAAAAGTGTTTATCCTTGAAAGATAAAAGAAAGAAAGAATGAAAGACAGTTTCTTTCCATTCAAACTGTCTAGATAACAGTTTGAAGTTGGAGATCAGGTAGAGAAAGGATGGTGTTCAGGTAGGTAGAGGAAAGGATGCTAAGAGGGTGGACAAGATTTCAGAAAGGTGAGGCAGGGACGGAGAAGATACCTTCCACTTACTTATAGTTTCATCCCTTTGGATGTGAGGAGTTGGTGAATTTCTTCAGAAGTCAATTCTACCATATACAGATCAGAATAACTCTGTGTCTGTGGCAACTGTGGCCTCTCACAGCATCTGATTGCCCTGTCCTCGGGAGATCTGAAAGAAACAGCCCTAGGTACACTCAGTGACTGAGTCTACTCTGAGAATATTATTGAGGAGGCTGCAAATTACACAACAGAACACATTTCTCTTGGTTTCAGCATAAGGAATGATTATTCTTCTTCAGAGCAGTTGGTTTTTATTTTTCAGACACTATGAACCATGAAGCTGAGCGAGATTCTTGTAGTCGATGCTATAATATCCTATATACTAGCTGAACACCAGCCAGTAATTGCTGTGGCTATTGGCTGCTAATGGCTCCCAGCTGTCCCTTCCTCCTGAGACTAACCCTTGGCTGATGGGAATACCTTGTCCGGGAGGTTCTGACCCTTCTGAAGGCAGACCGTAGTCAACGAGTGATTTGGGGTATAAAGGCTCATAAACTCAAGGGAGCAAAACTGTGTGAATCCTAGGCTTCAGAGCCTACTTCCTATGGATCTGTTAGAAGCTAGACTTGACCTACAACCTTGCTTGGCTCTCTCTTCTTGACCTCTCCTGCTTCCTTTCCTCCCTACCTTACAGGTTTCTTCAAAGAACACCTTTCATTAAATTGTACAAACCCCAATATCTGTCTTAGGCTCTGCTTCTATGAACTTGATTCTAACACATTCTGCGTCATTGAATCTGAGACACTACCAACTGTATAGTGACTATTTTGCATATTATTTTATCTTATGTATCACAGAGAAAAGATGCCATCAATTAATATGTGACACGCCTTCAATCATAAAACGCATTCTAATTTTAAGAAAGATAAAATGTTAATAAAAGAACATCTTTGAATTAATGAAATATGGTATATTAAGAATGTAACATCTGGCTGCATGCATGCATCTCTCTATACCACATATTTACATATAGGTAAATAAATGTTGTTTCAACTATCTTTCCTTTTTTTTGAGTTGGAGTCTTACTCTGTTGCCCAGGCTGGAGTGCAGTGGCACACTCACATTCACTCCAGTGTTGACCTGCTGGGCTCCAGCCATCCTTCTACCTTAGCCTTCCAAGTAGCCAGAACTACAGGTGCATGCTACCATACTCGGTCAATTTTTTTTTTTTTTAGAGACGAGGTCTCTCCTAGTTGCCCAGGTTGGTCTTGAACCCGTGGGCTCAGGCAATTCAATGACTTCAGCCTCCCAAAGTGCTGGGATTACAGGCTGAGCCACTAAGCCCGGTCTCAACTATCTTTTTATATATAATAAATACATCTCCAGAAGCATATCTAAATTTAGTTTTTAAAATCTCTTATTTATGGATATGTTTCATCATATTTTGAGCCAAAGCAGGCAGTAGTAGAGGAAATAACTGTGCCTTATACATGTATAGCTAGCTGCTCATCAAGGTCTTTCAGGAAAATTGTTCCTGGCTACCATGCATGAATCAGTCTTCGGGAATAGTTTCAGATTTATCTAAAATAGAATTGGAGCTGTGTGGGACAATAATGGAAACAATTCAAGGGAGCATTATTGCTTTCAGGATGAAAACTACAATCCCTAAAATGGCTCCAGGGTTATATGTGATCTTTTCCATATCTGTCTCTCTACCTTCATCTCATATTCCTCCTACGACCCTCCTCCCCCCACACACACATACACACACACACACAAGAGAGAGAGACAGAGACAGAAACAGAGAGAGAGAACGGCTTCTTTCCCCTTTGAAAAGGTGCTAAGTTCTTCCCTACCACCGAGACATTTTTGTATAAAGATGGGGTCTTGCCATGTTGCCCAGACTGGTCTTGAACTCCTGGGCTCAAACAATTCTCTCACCTTAGCCCCCAAGTAGCTGGGATTATAGTCAAGTGCCATGCCTGGCTCACAGGCACTTTTTGACATGCCATTTCCTCTTTCTGGGGTGCTCCCCCTATACCTTGTTTGCCTATTTCCCTTTAGCCCACAGGACTCTCATTCTAGGAAGCCTTCTCTGATTTCTCAGGTTATAAAAAGAGCCCCTCATTTTACATGTTTACACTTTACATTGTGTAGCTCTCCTGCCTCTTACTGCACAGTTGCAACTTTACCTTTATTCCAGTTTTTAATGGATTAAGACCTATCCCTTTTATTAAGCTATGTACTCCACGAGGATAGCTCCAAGTTCTCATTCACCACTGTACCAGTCCCCAAATATATGCCAGTAACTGGCACATAGTAGGCACTCAGTGAGTACTGATTGACTAAATAAGTAAATCAGGCTGTGATAACCTTTCTCAGCCAGCTGCATCTATGCTAAGAGGTAGTATAGTACAATGGTTAACTGAGTGTATAGATTCTGAAACCATACAATTCAGGATTAAGCACTGGTCATGCCATTTCTAGCTGTGGAGTTTGGAGCAAGTTAATTCACATTATTTTACCTCAGGTTTCTCATCTATAAAATGGGATAATAACTTTGTGTTTCACTAAATCTAAAATGCCCTTGTTATAATACATGCTATGTACCATACAAGAAAAACAAATCTATCAAATTAGGACACAGCACCTGCTTAGACTTTTTCCATATAAAAGTGCTCTCTGCTCCATCAATAAGATTGGTGAAGCAGCATTTTCTAAAGAAGTGCTCCACTAGGCGTGCCTCAACCAACTCCTGACCCCATCTAGGAGACTTTCTTTCATGTCATTGGCATCCATTCTGTGAGAGGATCTAACAGGTGTCAACAGAAGGTTTCAGACAAGAACTGGGAAGACATTATAAACAACAAACAACCTAGCACATGTAGTATCAACAACTGAAATGTTGAAAATATGAACATTTATAACCAAGTACAACACTGTTAAGCAATATTCCTATTACCACCTCCACTCTGCTGACAGCAATAATAAGAGATCATGGCTGATTAGATGCATCTCCATTTTAGAAAAGTTAAGATGTGAAAATGACATGAAATGTATAAAATACAGTAGATCTTAGGTTATTATGAGAATTGAGACCATTACATGAATGAACAAACTGTTCATATGAAATCTTAAGTAAACAATAACAAATCATCATTATCTCCCAGAAGACATTATCACCTACGCCAGGAAGTCTTCAGCATGCCACAGTGTACTCTCTTTGGGCACCTCTTGAAAGACCAGGGTAACTGATGTCTTCCCCAGAGATTCAGAACAGTTGTCAAATGAATTCATTATTTCATTCTATATAGTAATGGAAACAGCATGGAGCCTGGAAAAATCCAGGCTTTTCTTTTTTTTTTTTTTTTTTAGTTGGAGTCTCACTCTGTCACCCAGACTGGAGTGCAGTGGCCGCTCCAGGCCACCACAGCCTTGACCTGCTGGGCTCCGGCGATCCTTCCGCCTCAGCCTTCCAAGTAGCCGGAATTACAGGCATGCGCTACCACGCCCGGCTGATTTTTTGATTTATTGTAGAGATGAGGTCTCGCTGCCTAGGTGGGTCTCGAACCCACAGAATCAGGCAATCCACTCACCTCAGCCTCCCAAAGGCGTGGGATTACAGGCTGAGCTACCGAACCCAGCAATCCAGGCTTTTCAATTGTGCAGCAGTGGGACTACAACTCCCCATTAGAATGTCAATGCCATCAAGGCAAGATTTACATATGCTTGTACACTGCCATATCTCCAGTGCCCAGAACAGTGCCTGGCACTTAGTAATTCCTCGATACATGTAGTTGAGTGAATGCATGAATAATTTCATCATTTTTATTAGAGCTAGAGCTGAGAGAGTTCACATTATGGAGAATATAACTCATAGCTGAGTCAAACATAAAAAAGGCTTTCATCTTCTATTCTCCCCTTTTCCATGGAAGCCTTCAAAATATACCAGTTTATGGAGGAAATTTTAATGGAAATAAACGTAATAGGTTAAATTATATTATTAATTATATTCAGTGTCAATTATAATGACTTATTGATCCAAGGTTGCTCATAAATCACCTAGCAACCATGAAAAGAAAAATAGTAGCAGGTGTTTGGGCTTAGCTCATGCCTGCTAACTAATTAGATAAGGATTTTTTTCCCTGGAAATCCTAAGCAGTTTTCATTTGGCTCAGAAATTGAAAGTTGGAATCCCAGGGTTTCAGACATCTCTGCTTATTCTTCTTGCTTCTGGCCTGGAAGACATGGTATTGTGAAGATGCTTTTCTATACATCTAATCTTATTCATTAGATGTTGATCTTATAATTTGTGTCAGCCTTCTGATGATGCCAGTTTTACATAGTGGATAAGAGCACAGACTGAAGTCAGACCATCATGGTTTGAATCACAGCTCTGTCATTCATTAGCTGTGTAACCTTGAGTTTGTTACTAACCGTTCTGTGCTTCAGTTCCAAAAATCTGTAAAGTGGGAATAATTTCAATGAGTTTTAAACAAATAATCAATACCTAGCACACAAGGGAGGACCCCACCAAAAACCACACAATTTATTTATTAAAAATGCATTAATACTTTCTTACATGTTTAAACTTCAGTGACTTTCAAAGTACTTTCTGTTTGATGCAATACACCTATCGAGATCTTTTTCACTGCTCAAAACAGGTTTTGAATTCATCAATCTTGAACATTTTTAGTTCTTCTGCCATTTTTTTGTTTGTTTGTTTGACCTCTTCCACATCAACAAAATGTTTCCCTTTGGAAACATCTGTTTCCAGGGAAACAAACAAAAAACAAAAAAAGTCACTTGGGAAGAGATCAGGTGAATAGGGAGGGTGGGGAATAGGGGTCATGCTGCTTTTGGTGAAAAACTGCTGAGCACTCAGTGTGGTATGGACAGGTGCACTCATAAATCATCCATCAAGAAATGGGCAAATGCGTTGGAAAAATCTCCATAAAAAACAAAAACAAAAAACACTGAAGTCGAACACAGCTTCTCACAACAAGGCTAGCTGGTATATGATGCTGATGGGTTCCTAGAACACTTACCTCGCAGAGGAAGCCTGTACTACAAGGGTCTCACCCTCCAAAAAGATAATTCCTGGTTTTTTGGGTCGCCCCATACATTAAGTGCTATATAATTATTAAGTAAACAAAACAACAGAACACACATTGTTCCCTGTAAGCTTTTATTGGTAACTGATTATATGATAGTTTAGGCACATGACAGATGTTAAACAGGTTTATATCAAGGTTACATCCACACATGCCTAGTGAAAACAAAAATGTAACTCCTACATAAAGAGCCGGTTTTGTACAAAGATTATTCTTGTTTTTGGTGACATGCAACAGAAGCTCATTTTGGTGACATGCAAGAGAAGCCTACCTTAAGCAAAACCATTGTGGGGAGCTGGAGGAGCCTAGCATCAAGTCTCAGGAAGGACAGGAATTATGTATTTCCAGGGACTTCAAGAGCAGGGACCCATGGAGAGTTCCTTTGGGAAGATTTTCTCTCTTGCATCACTTCCCTAGAGATCTGAATACTTATGAGAGAATTTGGCCCAAAATCACATGCCCACCTTTGAGAGCAGTGATAGCAAGCAGATGTGGCACCTGGATAGCTGGTCCTAACAGGATTACAGGCATGGAGTAGAGGGAGTTATACAAAGGAAAAGCATGATGCTAGTCCCAAAGATGTGAGGAAGGTTGCTAGGCAGTCCAAAGCCACAGCTGTCCACCACATGAAGAAGGAAAAAGGACAGAGGGCAATGTTTTCTAAAATCCTGTTTATGTTTGCACTGTAGGCCTTTCCAGAAATCTAAATATATTTCTCTCCTTGGAGGGTACTCCCTGAGAGGCTGTCTCATCCTTCAGGCGTTCATGCAAAAAGAGCAAGAATCTGGCAATCATCATAAACTGCTTTCTCTGGCCTAATGAAGCAGATCCTTGGTTGTTTGTGTTGCATTAATTTAAATACTAATCTTTGCCTCACAGTTTCATAATAACAATAATTTCTAGTTCAATCAAAACAACATTATGCTAAACTTTCAGAATTCAGCAAATGATAAGCTTACAAAAGTGCCTCACATATTCATGATTTCTTTTTCCAGTTGGGTTGGCTTTGGATATAAGTATCAGAACACCCATCCTGAAGCTTCTTAAGCCAAACAAAAATGAATTGGTGCACATAACTGATATCCAGATGGAGAACAGTCTTCAGTCTTCAGGGAACTTAATCCAAGGGTCCCAGCTCCACTTCTGGGCAATTACCATGATGCTCTCTGCCTTGTTCTCCCTTTCAGGCTGAAAGCAAAATGGCTGCAGAATTTCCAAACCTCATCACTACACAAAGCAATATCTGGAGAAAGATGAGATCATTTCATTTTTTTTCTTTTTTTTTAAATGTGGGGTACAATTCAGGGTTAGGTACATATATGGTCATCGAACAGGTAAAGTGTGGGATTTTAAAGATATGGGGTACAAGTCAGGATTGGGTATACAAGTGGTCTACATACAAGTGAAAAGTTTGGACCTCCTATTGGACCTCACTTCACCTGGATTGGGATCATGCACTCTTGTTGATGTTGTGTTCCCCCGTCCCTCTCTCCCTTGGCAGTGTCCTACTACTGCCAATCCTTTTCTTGTAGTATTATGATAAGCGTCCAGGGTCTGCTTATGAGTGAGAACAAATGGTGCTCAGTTCTTTGTTTCTGTGATAGATCGCTGAGTATGATGGACTCTATCATTTCTTCAAGTAGGTCTTAGAAATAAAGCAACCTTCCCTAGTATCCTCCATTAAAACTTCACCTCATCTCATTGGCCTAGATTGGGTCATGTGCTCAATCTTGAAATAATCCAGTGACCACGGCAATGCCATCTACTAGCTGGCTTATATGTGAGTTCTTCAGTCACTGAAAAAGAGTATCATATTTTCATGCCTGACCCCCAACTCACAGGGTACTAGACAATTAAAGAGGAGGAATATACATGAAAGAGAAAACAGGATAGGCATTTGTCTTTCTCCCCATACCCAACAGTTGAACCTCACTACTGTTCTCCTCCATATTTGAGAAATTTGCAGTTTAATGGAAGACAGAGGTCACTTCCCACTAGCAATGCTGAAGACAACATGAGCTTTCTGACCTTTCTCACAGTTAGAATTAGGGCTTGTAACAGAGGCTCCACCAATCACATGTATTTGTCTCTGTCAGGTTCTTTTCAGAACCCATGATACAAAAAGCCAGGAACCACCTGGAGAATCCATTTGAGTGGCAACTGGTGACTAGTTTCCAGGGATAGCAGTGGCAGTAGAAATAGGACATCAGGTACAGGATTGGCAGATTTAACATGAAAACACAAGAGGCCTAGTCAAATTTGGGTTTCAGATAAACAACAAATACTTTTTAGTATAATTATTTAGCATATCTCAAATATTGCATGGGACATATTTGTACCCAAAAAGTATTAATCATTTATTTGAAATTCCAATATAACTAGATGTCCTGTAATTTATCTGATAACCCTAATCCAACAACACCCAGTTTCTGGTGGCCACAGAGTATTTAGTGGTGAAGGAAGGAGAGAGCTCATCAGACTGGGTCTGTGACTTGTCTTCCATGCTGCTAACTACCTCCCTCTCTTCTGTTTAGTTCCCAAACCTAGTTCTGCATCATTACTAGAAGTTCTGCAAGAATAAATTATACAATGTAAGCTTCCGTTTTTTGCAACTATGAATCCTGGTCATGCAAACCTCAACATGCTCTACAAAAATGTGAAACTGTCTTCTAGCATTGAGATCAGCATGGAACACAAAGGAAAAAAGAACGTATTTCTTTTAAAGCTGAAGTAGCATGGTATTGCCTTCTAAAGTCTGAGCCTTAGGAGAATAATGTTCTTTACAAGTTTCTGCTTTGTCAGTGGTTGAAGGAAATTTGTGTAATTCTTCCTGTTTCAACCAAACTAAATGTAAAATGAAAACAATTCTGGAAGGCGAGATGACTTAAAAATTAAGGATCCTAGCTGGGCACGGTGGCTCACACCTGTAATCCCAGTACTTTGGGAGACCAAGGAGAATTGCTTGAGACCAAGAGTTTTAGACTAGCCTGGCCAACCTAGCAAAACTCCATCTCTACAAAAAATAATAATACATGTTTAAAAAAATGAACCTCAATGGTGTTTTTGAAAAAAAATTAAGGATCACAAAATTTTGGCATTGACAAAACCTTTCCCTTCCTTGGACTTTTCCTTTCCTTTGGCCTATCCTATCCTCTTCTCATATATAATAAGCTCACTACAGTATTATGAAGTTTAAGAATAGGAAAACATTGAAAACCTGTAGTATGAAAAATGTCATTAATATTTTTTGGCTTCTAAATTATATTGTATTTCTATTAACTATCTTATTTCCTCAGAATAATACACCTTTATGGTTTGAATTCCTTTGGATCAAGGGCTGATGCTAATTTACCAGCTGATGCTAATTTACCCTTGGGTAGTGTGATGAAGCAATGTAATTATACTAATGGCTACAACTGGAAACACTGCCCTTCTGTCTTCCTAGATCATGAAAGAAGCATGTTGATTCTTGATCACAAAATTCGCTACCCAGCACACATGCTAGTGAATGGTGGGACTCCTGGGCTAGTGGCTTATTAAGTAATAACAAAGGTTGTTTGCTGAGGTTGGGTGGTGCTTCTAAGATGGACAGAGCCTCTCTAGACTTTTCCAGCATCATCCCCTCACACCTGGAGCTTCTGGCATGACTCTGGAAGCCAAATCTAAAGCAAAGATTCTCATACCAATTAAGAATTGCAAATATGAACAGGCTACTAAAATACATAAGTGGTGAGGTTTTTTTCCACTCAGCGTTCATCCTTCTTTTCTCACACAACCTGATTTCCTCACACAAAATTATTGCTCCAATGCTATGGGAAAGCTGAGAAGGAAAGTAAAAGTCTGCCATCCCGGCCTTTGCCTTACTAGACTCTGGTGTAGCCATGTGCTCTTTGAACTATGGCCATCGCCATGTTTCCTAACTTTGGCCCTCTCCCCTCCCTTGGGAAGATGAATCTTTCTCTCTCTCTCTCTCTCTCTCTCTCTCTCTCTCTCTCTCTCTCTCTCTCTCTCTCTCTTTCTCTCCCCTCTCCCTCTCTCTCTCAAATTTACCTTCTAAATAAACCATATTTTCCAATCTAAAAAAAAAAAGCCTGCCATCCACTACAGAAGCTGAATACGTCCCCAAAGCCTCCTTCTGCAGGATCCTGCAGAGTCCTAGATGCCCTAGAATTGCCCCCAGCCTAGCCAAAGTGGTGGAGCATGTGATCAAGGTCTGGTACAATATGTGGCCGTAGTAACATAGTGACTGTCCCATTCAATTACAGCCAATGGGACGCAATAAAACTTGGGACACAACTTCTGAGAAGAAAAAAAAAATCTTTGCTCATTTTCACTGAATTTGAAGTGAAAGAAGTTAGGTTTAGGACTACAGCAATCAACCTGCCACCACAATGAAGAAGCCTGTCTGAAAACAGGGCAAATCAGATGACATGGAACCAAAAGATGAAATAGAAACTAGGTCCTGGTGACATTACTTGACCTTCTTTATCAAGCCTTTACTGAAGACTGACCTACCTCTAAAATTCCCTTTTCTAGGTCAGTTTGGTTTCTGTTACTCAGAACAGATCACTCTGATATAATTGGTTTTCCCCCATATGCAAAGTATGAAACTGTCCAGAGTGAAGACTAGTCACAACCAGGCCTAGAACCAAGGTCGTAGACCTCTGGATCACTACTAGGCAATCGTGTCAGGATCTTCTGCTAATGGATTGTGTGATTTCAGGCCAATCCTCCTCATGTAGGTGTCTCTGTCTCTTTCCCCGACAAAAGAATATTCCCACTTGCTATTGAGGCTCGCATGATCTCAGTGGGGATACCAATGTAGAAGGAGCAAGTATGGAAAAGCATTTGGTACAATGTTATTCTTTTCTAACATAGCATTATTGTACTTGCTTTCCAAGTAGTCTAGGAAGCTTTGCCAAAAGAAGGAGCTCTGGAACCACACTTTTTATTGTTTTTGTTTTTCCTGAAGGAGATGATCTGTTCCAAAATCAGAGAAATAAAACAAATTGCCTTTTAATTCAATCACCTTACAGTTCACTTTTTGTTTCATATTTATGTCTTTAATGGTAAACTATGTTTTCCACTAAGAGTTCATCGCTGTTTTCAGGTGGGAATGATTAAAATGTAAACATAATGATATCTATTTGAATTCTATGATGATTAAAAAAATAATGTTTTTTAAGCATTATTCCACAAAACCCTAACCTCAACTCAGAATTAAGTAGAATTGACCTGTTGGTTTATTTTTCTTGGAGGGGAGAAGACAGTGCTAGTTATGTTTTAGTTATCAGATTTCTCCAAAAGAGTCAATCATTTTCTAAACATTTTTCTTGAGAAAATGACTAAGTGTAAGTAAAATTACAATAGCTGTTTAGTGAATTACAGACGTGGTAAATCTCCTATAAATTGCAAAAGTTGCATTGAAGGGGAAAGAATCTCAGTGTCTCCACAGTTGTTTAGGAATTATGTTAACAACATAGGTGATATCATCCCCATTTAATATAAGGTAAAATATTCAGTAGTCTCTGATAAAACAGAAAAGGGCCTGAATTAAGTAGAGATGAAACTCCTATTCCTCAATCCTTGTATTCTACAAGAAAAAGTTGGCTTGCAACATCAAGAAGAGTTTTGAATACACTTGTTGGAGCATTTAATTCTCTGTAGTCAAATAAATGGTTCCAGAGTTAGACCTCCTGGACAGCCATACATTTCAATGGAACTTTTACATCTTTTATGTCTAAAAGATCCAACTGTATAAAACACTCTTTTCCTTAAAGCTTATCAGTTTATTGGAATAGCTGTGCATGGTTAGATTGTTAATAGAGTGCCACTGAATGATTTGGCACAAAGCCCATATAATAATCAGATAATCAAAAATATTCACTTCCTGGTTAGTGGGTATAGATAAGCAAATGATCCTCCCACAAGAGCCAGGCTGTCTCTTGGCTTTAGACCAGTCGTTAATGGTATTGACCAAAGTTATTCTTCTGGCGTATACTCATGCCCTTAGGAGAGATAAGGTTTCCAAAGTATGATTACAGAAACTGGACTCATCTGGGTTCTGTGGAAAAGATTTTTTCTTTTCTTTTCTTTTTTACAATTTCTTTTCTTTTTTACAATTCACAAAGCACATAGCAAGAGCAGAATAGATACCTTAATCCCCACCCCCTGCTTTTTTTTTTTACAGTTCAGTGGTTTTTATTATATTCCCAAGGTTATGCAACCAACACCAATATCTAATTCCAGAATATTTTCAAAACCTCAAAAAGAAGCTCCTACTATGCCCATGGTTAGTCACTACCCATTCTCATTTCCCTAGATTTTTAGAAACCACTAATATGCTTACTGAGTCTATGGCTCTGCCTATTCCAGACATTGCATATTTATGGAATCATACGCTCTGTGGCCTTTTCTATTCAGTTCTTTCACTTACCATAATATTGTCCAGGTTCATTCACATTGTGGCATGTATCAAACGTTCTTCCATTTTATGGTCAAATAACATTCCAGTATATGGATATACTACCTTTTGCTCTCCATTCATCAATTAATGGGCATGTGGATTGTTTCTATATTTTGGCTATTAAGAAGAATACTGCGGTGGGAGTTTAAAAAAAGAATAATACTGCATGAGCAGATATTTGCAAGTTTTTGTGTGTTCATGCATTCAACTTTGTTGGGTATGTACCTAGGAACAGAATTCCTAAACAATACAGTAACTATGTTTAACTTATTGACAAACTATCAAACCATTTTCTACAGCAGCTACACCATTTTTCATTTCCACCAGCAATGTATGAAAGTTCCAATTTCTTCACACCTTCACTAACACTTGTTATTGCCTGTCTTTTTTATTTACGGCCTTCTTAGTGAGTGTAAAGTCATATCTTACTGCAGTTTTCATTTGCATTCCCTAGTGGTTAATGCTGTTAATCATATTTCCTTTCTTTTTTTTTAATTTTTTTTGAGTTGGAGTCTCACTCTGTCACCCAGACTGGAGTGCAGTGGCCGCTCCCGGCCACCGCAGCCTCGACCTACTGGGCTCCAGCAATCCTTCCGCCTCAGCCTTCCAAGTAGCTGGAACTACAGGAACGCGCTACCATGCCCGGCTAATTTTTTGAATTATTGTAGAGATGAGGTCTCGCCAAGTTGCCCAGGCAGGTCTCGAACCTGCGGGCTCAGGCAATCCACTCACCTCAGCCTCCCAAGGCGCAGGATTACAGGCTGAGCCACTGAGCCTGGCTGACTATATTTTCATGTGCGTATTGCCCATTTGTATATCTTGTTTGAAGAAATGTTTATTCAAATCCTTTGTCCAATTTTAGTAGAGTTGTAGGAATTCTTTATGTATTTTAGATGCAAGACCCTTAACAGATATAGGATTTATAGATGTTTTCTCCCACTCTGTGGGCTGTCTTTCATGATCTTGATATTTTTTGAAGCACAATTTTTTTTAAAATTTTGAAGTCCAATTGATCTATTTTTTTATGTAGTTGTTGTTCTTTTGATGTCATATCTAAAAAGCATTGCCTAGTCCAAGGTCACAAAAGTTTACACTTATGTTTTCTTTTAAGAATTGTACAGCTTTAGGTTTTTTATCTGTTTTGAGCTAATTTTTATAAGTAGTGTGAAATAGAGCTTAACTTCACTCTTGTGTGTGTGTGCATACAATTGTCCCAGCACCATTTGTTAAAGACACTATCCTCTCCCCATTGAATCTTGCACCTCTGTTAAGGTCAATTGGTCAGAGTTATGGATTTATTTTTGGACTCTCAATTGTGTTCCATTGATCTATATGTCTATCTTTATGCTAGTACCAAACAATTGCATATTAGTACCATACTGTTTTGACTGCTATAGTTTTGTGTTAAGTGTTGAAATCAGGAAGTCTAAGTCTTTCAACTTTATTCTTCTTTTATCAAGGTAGTTTTGACTGTTTGGTATCCCTCATAGTCTTGGGGTCCTAGGATCTTCTATATACAAGACCATGGCATCTCCAACTAGAGATAACTTTACTTCTTTTCCAAATCTGGATGCCTTCTTTCTTTTTCTCACCTAATTGCTCTGTCTACAACCTGCAGTACAGTTGAACGGAAGTGGTGAAGGCAGACATGTTTGTATTTTACCTGATCTTAGGGTATAAGGAGGATTCTTGTCTTACTTTCTTAGCTTTGTGCAGTTCTTGAACGCATTAATGTGGATGGCATATGAAGAGTCCAACAGGTTCTGTCTACTTGCATTTGTCCCTCGGTGGTTCTCCATGTCTCTAGATTTAGGGTAAGTTTGGTAGGTCACTCAAGTAGATTGTCTGTGTTTAACATATATATCTTATTGAAGGCTGCCATCACTCTAAAAGGCTTATCTACTTTTTGCACAACTTTGTTAGCCATGCTTACAACTGGTATAGCCCAAATTAGAGCACTGCCTAAATGTTTCACTTAGCTCATCTTTGTTACCTTGTAAATGTATCTTAATGTCCCTGAGGATGGCTTTTGTGCATAGAAAGGATTATTCAGACAATATTTTTTGCTATTCAAATCAACTTTATTGGAGGTATTATTTGTACCCATAAGTAAAATGTACTCATTTTTAGTGCATTTTCTACAAGTTGTACAAAAAGTATAGATCCATGTTATCACCAAAAAGTTCCCCTGTGCCTCTCGACTATCCTTCCACTCCCACACCCAGAAACGACTGATTTACTTTCTGTCACTATAGACTTGCCTGTTATAGAACTTCATATGAATGGATTTATACACCTTTAGTAGTCTGGTTTCTTCCACTCAGCAGTGTTTTTTTAATATTCATACATGTTATTGTGTACATAAGCAGTTTGACTTTTTTTGTTGCTGAGAAGTATTCTATTGAATGGAGCTATCACATTTAATATTATTTCACCTGTGAATGAACATTTGGGTTGTTTTTGGTTTGGGGATATTATTAAAAAGGTTTCTATGAGCATTCATATGCAAGTCCTTACGTGTGTTTTAATTTTTAGAAATTGGAAATGGAATGACTGGGTCATATGGTAAATGTATGTTTTACTTCATTAAAAACAAAAACTTGCCAAACTGTTTTTCAAAGTGAGTGTACAATTTTACAATCCTACCAGTAGTATATAAATTATTTTCAGTTAATCCATAATCTCATCAATATTTGTTGTTTTTATTGTTTTAATTTTACCAGTTTAGAAATGCATAGTGGTATCTCATTATGGTTTAAACTTGAATTTCTCTGGTGACTAATGGTGTTGAGCATCTATCTGTTCATGTGTTTATTGGCCATTTATATATCTTCCTTTAAGTAGTGTGTGTTCAAATCTACTGTATGCTTTTACCAGTTGTCTTTTGGAGTTATAAGAGTTCATTATACATTCTGGATACAAGTACTTTGCTAGATAAATGTATTGAGCATACTTTCTCCTAGGCGATGACTGGGAGAAATTTATTTATTCATTCTCAATTCTTTTTAAGCAATGTTTTTCAAACAGCAGAGGTTTTTAGTTTTAACATTTTATTTTTACTTTTTTTAGATGATATTTGATATGAAGTAAAATCCACTCACTGAAGCACACATTCCTTCATAGCTCCACAAGACTTCATTCTTTTTTAATTCATTTTTTAAATGGACAAATATTCAATATATTGATGGCATATGACATGCTTTGTTATAAGGGGAAACCCCCCAAAACCCCAGAATTTATTTATTAAAAAACTGTGTATTTATTTGTATATGTTTAAACTTCAACCACCTTCAAAGTACTATCAGTTTGATGCAATACACCTATCAAAATGCTTTTCCACTTCTCAAAAGTTTTTGAAATCGTCAATTTTCATGACTTTTAGTGCTTCTGCCACCTTTTGTTTCACCTCTTCCATATCAGCAAAACATTCTGTTTGAGGACTTTCTTCATCCCAGGAAACAAAAAATAGTCACTTGGGGTGAGATCAGATGAATAGGGAGGGTGGGACACAGTGGCCATGCAGTTTTTGGTCAAGAACTGCTGAACACTCAGCACAGTGTGGGGAGGTGCACTGTCATGGTGAAAGAACCAGTCACCTGTTTGCCACAGCTTGGGACATTTCTTCCACAGATTGTGAGGCAACCTTCTCAAAACTTCCAGATAAAAACTTTGGTTGACCATTTGATCTGGAGGTACAAATTCTGAGTGTATTACAAGGGGCCTACCCTCAAAAAAAATTCTAGTTCTTTTTGGGTTCTCCCCCATATGTCTACAATGAAAAATGACTAAATCAAGTTAATCAACTTATGCATCATCCACATACTTTTTTTTATGGTGAGAAGTCAAATTTATTAATGTTTTCCTTTACAATTAGTGATTTCTGTGTACTGCCTAAGAAATATTTTCCTATCTCAAGGTGGCAAAAATTACTTCCAATGTCATCTTCTAGGAGTTCTCTGGGAAATTTTCTCCAGTTGCATGGTATGAGGTAAAGATTGGGTTTGATTTTTTTCCCCCCAAAAGTATATAGAACCTTTTAAAAAGTCTAGCCGGGCTCGGTGGCTCAGCCTGTAATCCCGTGCCTTTGGGAGACTGAGGTGAGTGGATTGCCTGAGCCTGCGGGTTCAAGACCCACCTGGGCAGGCAAGACCTCATCGCTACAATAAATAAAAAAAAAATTAGCCGGGCGTGGTAGTGTGCGCCTGTAGTTCCAGCTACTTGGAAGGCTGAAGCAGAAGGATCGCCGGAGGCCAGCAGGTAGAGGCTGTGGTGGCCAGGAATGGCCACTACACTCCAGTCTGGCTGACAGTAAGACTCCAACTCAAAAAAAAAAAAAAGAGTCTGGAAGCAGCTATGGGAAGCACTTGCTTGACCTTGTGGCCCTAGCATACATGGAGCATTGAATGTCACATAATGACATATCAGGAAGAACAAAAGTTGTGGTTAAGGCAAAAGAAACATCTGACAAAAATATAGTGGGCTTGTTGAATCCAGGTGGTTCCAGGGTACACAGTGAAAGTGTTCAAGGGGGCAGGGAGGGGATTCACTGGGCCGACTAGGGGCTATAACAAGCAGTGGTATGAAGGGCAGGTTATTCACAGGGGTTATTATATTATCTGAAATATACATTAAAATACTTAACATTGAAAGTGTGGAATGTATTTTTAAAAATCTAAATAGTTAGCCGGGCTCGGTGGCTCAGCCTGTAATCTCGCGCCTTTGGGAGGTGAGGTGAGTGGATTGCCTGAGCCCGTGAGTTCGAGACCTGCCTGGGCAGCGAGACCTCATCTCTACAATAAATCAAAAAATCAGCAGGGCGTGGTAGCATGCGCCTGTAATTCCGGCTACTCGGAAGGCTGAGGCGGAAGGATCGCCAGAGCCCAGCAGGTCGAGGCTGCAGGGGCCAGGAGCGGCCACTGCACTCCAGTCTGGACAACAGAGTGAGACTCCAACTCAAAAAAAAAAAAAATCTAAATAGTTGATATCGGAAGTACTGTTATCTGTAGTATTAACAAATTAGCATAAGGATGTTAGACATTTTTCACTGGTGAAATGAAGGATTTTCAAGATATGTGAATAGGCTTGAAAACTGTGATGGTACTTCCTTCCCTTCACGAACAGAGCGTAAGAATCAGTGAGCATTTGCTGTGACTAGGTGACCTCTTGAACCTCAATTTCCTTCTCCATAAAAAGATATGTTGAGAGCAATGATGAGACACACCCAGCTCTGGGCCTGGCACTTCATCATTATTTCACCCACGTATATTTGTTCCTTTTCCTTCCACCACTTTCTTTATCACAGTACTTTGAGTTCCCCACTTTGTGTCAGTGACTGTGTTCTCTTTTGAGTCCTCATCTCAACTTTCTTGCTAGATACCATCTTCAAACTTCAAAATGTTGGACTTCCTCCAAAGATCCTATGGCAAAATTTATCAAATCTTATAGTGTACCCAACCACCTGGGATGCTTTTTAAAAATGCAGATCCCAAGGCTTTTCCTCAAAATACTGTGATTCCATGTCTGTCTGGGTATGAGCCAGAAATCTGTATTATCATTAACCAACCCCGGCTATGCTCAATTAGGTGGTCAAGAACCACACTCAGAGAAATCTGGGATCTGAGAAAAACTTATTTCAGAAGTCCTACTGCTGCATCTTCTTCCAATCTGGGCTGGAACGCAAAGACAGCAGACCTAGTTCTCTAGTCCCACATGGAGCCTCAGACTGATTTGACACAGAAACCTGAAACAAGCTCATCACCCTTGCTACTCATTTCTGCTCTTCTTGATGATGTGAAAATTTCATTTTTGCTAGTCCAGCATCCATCTTCCCTTTCTCTGAGAATCCCCTGAATTTTCCCTACTCCTAGTAGAAGGATTCAAGCAAAGTTAACCCCTCTTATCACCAAGAAAATGAAGATCAGCCTCTGTGACATTTGAGAACAAGGGAGAGAGATGCCCTTCCTGCAGAGATGCTAACCTAGTAGGAGCCTAATCCTGGAGCTAGAGCCTACCTGAGAATAAATAATAGAGACAGTCCCCTGTAACATCCTTAGGCCCGTGGAGCTCCTGGTAATATGAGTTACCAACTCTCTTTAAGTCATTTTGAGCTAGCGTTTCTCCCTGCAAACGGAAAATTCTGACTAACACCCAGAGCCACCCTCCCGGATGAAGGCCTTTACTTCATCCTCTCTCCCCTCCTCTTGCCCCCACATTTCTCTGCACAAACGGATCCTTCCTCTCTGGGCTGTCCCAAACAATTCCCCTGCACCTCACTCTCCCTGCAGCATGTCACCAACTTGTCACAACCAAAATCCTAAGGACTCAGTTTCCCACGTCCCTGTAGGCAGGGAACATTGCTCCTTAGGACCCGGTGCAGCTGACTTTTCTTCCACCCTTTGAGGGGAAAAAAGCCCCTTTCCTTTAAGATCTGTGTTATAGAGCTCACTGTGCATTACTACTGTCCTGATTACTTAATTCACTTAAGACTGACACCTGTTTTACAATCTCTCCTTCCATCCTAGCTCTGCCATCATTCCAGATGGATTTCACCATTCCATTTAATAACCTGTAATCATAGTTTGTGTAGCATTCACTACACTTTCAGGCACAGTTCTAACCACTTTACATATATTTTAGTTCACTCAACCCTTGTAAGCTATTATTATCCCTATTTCACAGATGAGGGACTGAGGCACAGAAAGCCTATTTAGACTTGCTTAGAGCTACCCAGACAAGAAGTGGTAGTCAGGATGAGGTTAAGGGAGTCTAATTGCAGAGTTCAGAGTCTTAACACATACCCCAGCCTCCCAGGTCCTTATAACTGTACCATCCTCCACATGTACTCTATAATGTTCCTGCAGAGGTGGTGGTACTTCCTCCAACTGAGTCACTGGACATTTGGAAGGTCTTGGACAAAGTCAGCTGAGAATGACCTGCACTGCCCCTTGGTGCAACTCTATGGTTTATTGTCATCCGCCATGCAAATTCACCACCTAATAGATGAGCCAGGAAGCTGGGATGTAGCTGGAACACCCAGCAGCAGAAAAGCAAGTTATAGATTCTGCTCCATAAGACTCCTCTGTGCCCCATCAGCCTTCCTCTCTTTGAGAAGGCTGCAGCATTCAGGGCAGTCCATCATCTCTCTGTCTAGGGCTGTCCTTAGAATGTGTCCCTCATCTATATCTACATCCATAGCCTGTGCTTCCTCAGCCCTCTAGAATCTTTGCACAATAGGTTCAAAATCTCAGGGTTTCGCCCTTCCTCTCTGAATGACATAGCAGAGAGAAGGAAGCCAGGGGCTCTAGGGGAAAGGCCAGGAAGCAGTTTCACCACCCCCAGCCAATCACATCTAGATACAGCCTCATCCAGAGGTTTTTCCACCTCCACTTCCAGCTGCTGACAGGTCTTGGCTCCACAATGCCAGCTACCACACTTAGACAAATCCCACTCCTGCCAGACGGCAACCTGCAACGTGCATCCCTGGATCAACACTGACTTCTCTGTTCCAGGAGCAAACACACAAAAACTCAAGCAAATGTGTGTACTGGTGCTACTGCAATTACTGCATAAGGTGGCCAAGCTCAGCCAGGCCCTGCAAGACACCAAACAAGTCTCATCAGTATTCACACAACAGTTACAATTATGAATAATAGTTCTATATTCATTGAGTGCTTACTGTGTGCTAAGCACTGCCCTGGTCTCCTTACAAGCAGTTTAACCATCAAAACAACACTACCATGAAAGAGACCATCATGGTTCCCATTTTACAGAAAGGAAAACTGAAACCCCAAGAGGTTAGGGCCTGCCCAGGGTCACAACTGGGTAACTAAGTTGCAGCGCTCACCCTGGTCGCACTTACATCTCACACGCGGCTGTCTTCTGAACTAAAACCCAGTCAGTCCCCCGGCCGTCTCTACGGGCACTAAACTGCTGTGTCACGCTGGAAGGAGGAAAGAGACAAGAAAACGTTCGCGGTGAATTCCGGAAAGGAGGCAGAGGGCGCGCGCACCGAGATACTTCCCGGTCATCGTTACTCAGCACTTCGTGGGATTCACGGGGCTGGGGGGGACAGGAAGCGGCTGGTCTTTTCGAAGAATCCAGCCGTGCCCGGGCGGTCCCGAGACTGTCCTCGTCTCGAGCGTGGGCGCGTTCGATTAAGGCTCGGCTTACGCACCCCCAGTTGACCCGAGAGGGAACCTCTGGCTCTGGGGGTGGCCGTCCTCCTCCCGCCTCCTACAGCCGCGCCCAGTGCTCGTGCCATTTAGATCACCCGACGGCCCCGGCAGATCACCACTTACAGCTGGGTGCGGGCAGGGGGCGCCCAGGGTTTCTGGGCAGGGGATATGAGAGTTCACCGAGCTCCGCCAGGCGCTTGCGCCGACCCGGGCGCCGGCGACCGACCCCGCCCAGATCCCGGCCCGGCGGTTCCAGGGGCGGGGCCGTGCTGGGGCGCCGAGGCGCGCTGGAGGCCCAAGCGGGCGCGCCCCCGCCACACGCACGCTGCGCGCGCCCTCACGCCCCGCCTCGCTACTATAAAGGGAAGGCGGGCTGTGCGTCCTCCGAGCTCGGTCCGGCGCTGAGGATCCATTTCCATCGGTCTTTACAGCCGCTCCCCAGACCCCAACAGCCAAAATGGTGAAACAGATCGAAAACAAGGTACGCGCTCCCGGGGAAGGCCAGGGCGCGCCGCGCAGCCTCTGTAGCTGAGGAAGTCGATGGGCGGGAGGGGGGGAGGCAGCGCCTCCGCATCTCTGGGGGAAAGGGACACGGCGTCTCGGCCTGGGACTGAGAGAAGCCGGGGCCTGAGCGCACCCGAGGCGGTCGAACCTGCCTTGAGGGTGGCTGGGGAGGAACGAGGGTCCCCTGGAAGGTGGGGTCAGAGTGATCAGCGTTGCCGCGCCCTGCGCGCCCGGTGATGCACGCCCGCAGGGAGCGCCCGGGAGCCCCCACACTGCTCCTCCTGCACCCTCCGGTCTGGGCAACCCCGACTGGAGGAAGGTGAGTGGATGGAGGGGGTCCGGGACTCTTGGCGCCCATGTGTAACCGGATTCGGGCCTGGGCTAAGAGATTCAGGGCCCCTCGGAGAAGCTACGGGGGTCTCTGGCCACCACTCCCTCTCCCGTATGCAACGTGATTCCCCCGCACCGGGTGTGGTGAGCCCTCTCGGGAACTGGTCTAAGCCAGAGACCCCCGGCTGCTTCCATCAAGGTGCACGCATGCTGCATCGGCGCAAAGGAGGGCTGATCCCGGCTGGAGACCCTCTGGCGGGTGCAGGTCCTGCCTGGAGACGGGAGGAGCCCCAGGTGGCCACAAGGAAGTGAGGTCCGGGCCGCGCCCACGGGACTCCTCCTCCTGCCGCGCAGGGCGTGTTTCCGGCAGCGCTGGCTTTGGAATGACTCAGTCCCCAAGGTTGGGCCCAGGGCCCTCCGCTGCCCTACCCGTCTGTGATTCACCCACAGTGGGTTGTGTTTGGAGTCAGGGTTTCCCCCTGGGGACAGCCGCGCCCAGCCGTGTGCTCGGCGGCCTTCGGGCACTCAGATTGTGGTTCTGGCCTTTTAAAAATGCCCGGGACAAAAAATTGTTCCCGTGTTCAAAAGTTATTGCAAGCCTAAATCTCTCCAGACTGGTAAATCCCGAGCCTAACAGTGTTGGTATACTGTAGCTACTCGAGAAATAGCTATTAAATGCAGAGTCAGAAAAGTGAGTTGGGGGAAATTGATGCTGCTCAAATGATATGGGGCCCGTCTCTAGCGTTTACCTGCGATGCTTCCCACCCCACCACAAGAGATGGGGGAAGGTGGCTCCTAGCCTGCCTTAAGTGCTGGGTGGACATCTGGAAACAGGTTTCTCTGTAATGGTCCCTGATCCTTTTGTTCCTTTGATTATTATTGACTCCCAACATTTTCCCCTTATATATGAATTGTCATTGTCATTTTTTTTTACCATCTTGTCTTTAATCAGTTTGTTTTCTTATTGGGATCCTCATTTTTTAAATTGTGTGAGCTTTTATATTAAAATTAGCAGCCCTCTCGTTGGTTGAAAAGAAAGAGCCTTTTTTTTCTTCTTTTAATATTTATTTTAAAATTGTGGGGTACAATTCAGGGATTTTCAGCACCTATTGTGTGAGAGATTATGGGTCTGTGCCTGGGGAAAGGAAGAGGGCTGGGGCTCTGTTCTCCAGTGTCTGGCAACCTCATCAGTATAATCTAACAGGTAAGGAACCAGAAGACCTTTGAATGGTCTATATTTGCTGTTTCGGAATCCAAACACTGCAAACAGAAGTGGATTGGGATTCCTGGAGCACACAGATTAGTTCTGGCTGTCTGAGTATATGACACCCCCCTTTTCTCACCAGTAAGAAAGGTGTACAAGGGAGAAAGGAAATTCGTTCCTCAAGAAAGCAGTATAGCCTGGACTCCTAAGGCTCTGATGATCCATTAGTCCTCAAAATTATGATCCAAGTCATTAATCAAAAGTTACACTTATTCAATTATTTGCAAATATTGTGATGGTCTAAATTGGCACCCTGGCCGTCCAAAACAGCTCTGTTTCTAAGGCACTCCGTTGGTAGTTTTGGGGCCACTGGGATCTATTTCAGAAATAAATGGGATGACGGACTATACATATGATGAAGAAGAAAACAGTTTTTGATTTTGTTTTTTAAAGAATGGTAGCTATCATTTAATTGAACTTCATACACAAGGCACTTTGCTAGGTGCTTTGTAAACCACTAATGAGTATTACCTTCAGGACATACATGTTTAGGAAAAGGGACCTTAGATTCTGCTCTTATTTATCTACCCTAACCACATTGTTTTATTCCCAGATTATCTGTGTAGATGTTGGGTCATTTATTAATCCTGACTGCTAGTTTCTGGGAGCTAGAAATTGTGATTTGCTTCCTAGAAAAAAATTTGTATAATTTTCAGGCTCATAGCTGTTTTAGGCAGACTTAAGAATCAAGAGAATTTGTATGTGAAGTCTGCACATACCTGGCTGGCTCTGTAACTTGTGTTCAGTTAAGCCAAATATTTTGGCATGCCTCTTTTCCGAATTTTGGATATTTTTGCTTGAATTTGATTCAGAACTGTTTTGGGGAAAGCCTGGAGAAACAGATTCTTGCTTGAAAGCAACTTCATCAAATTTGTATGGAGGATAATCATGTGCAGAAGAATATATTCATCCAACCAGACATTGGCATTTCTTGACCTTTTTTCCTGCCTTTCTTGGATCTTGCAGCAAAGAGTGGCTAGTTAGACCTTAAATCACATTAGGCTCTGAATGAAATTCATCAAACAATTGGTGATGGTTTGGAAAAATAATTTCTATACTTCTAATGTAGTCTGCTGCAGCCTCCTTCTGTCTCCACACCCAAAGGTGGAGCTGAGGGATCTGCGTAATTAAAGAAGTTAGGGAAGTCGTAACATACAATTCTCAAGAACACCATTTTGTGAATTTGTACCCACAAAACAGGCAGAAATTAGAAATCTAGAGACATAACTGTACTATATAAGACTTCACATTTTCAGTTGTGTTTTTTTACATTGTTTTGTTTTTACCTTATGGTATTTTATTTATTTCATGTCCTTCTTTACTGGGCCAAATATAATATGATTTTTAACTTGTAGGGGAGGGGAATATTAGTTTAAGATTAAACCAAATTGACCAGCATTTTTTCCTTGAATAAAACCAGACTTCAGATATAGATGTTTGTGTTTTATCTTCTTGTCCTGGTTTGTTTTGGTAAGCACTAATAAACTGGTTAAAAGGAGTCCTTTGTAACTAGAATGTTTGGTTCCTAGGGTTATAGTATCAAGGCAGTTGGTAAATAATTCAGGGAGGTTGGTGATAGGGATTTCTTGATCATTTCTGCTGGGAATTTTATCTAACATGGATTTCTTATGCAAATAATAGCTAAGGAAAATTTCCTTAGGAACTAAAACCGGTTCATTTAATGAACAGTGAGGGTGTAATTTTGAGATAAAGGGCAAAAACCAAAGGTTAATAACCAGTATGATCTCAACTCTGGAAACCCCATCAAAAAGCACAAGAAAATATGCTTATGTCAATAGTGATTGTCTGAGTGTTGAGGTTGGGGGAGGTTCTTTTTTTGTCTTTATTTTTAAGAGCTTCACATGTACCACCATAGACAAATTAGTTTAATCAAAAATGTTAGCAGTTTGCAAAATCTTGTGCATTTGTGACTTGAATTGAAGTTATCCATTTCATAACCCATAAACATTTAGTAAATATCTACCAAATACCTAGATTTAACATGAAAACATTTTTAATACAAATGTTTATTTTTATTTTTCCTTCTTTTGCTTGGTTTGGGAAAAAATTAGCCACCTGACAATATTTTACAAAATACTCATGAAGACACGAATATCAATGCACTCTACACATTGTAACTTGTTTCATCTTATCAAGTAATAATACCAACAGTGTGTAGAATTTTTGCTAAAAAGGTTGTGCTTTGTATCTTTGTATTATTTTATCAAATCTTCTAGGCTTTTGGAAATGAAACTTTAACATAACCTTTTATTTTGCCCTGCTTAGGCTTCTTTTCAGGATGCCTTGAAAGCTGCAGGTGATAAACTTGTTGTAGTTGACTTCTCAGCCACGTGGTGTGGACCTTGCAAAATGATCAAGCCTTTCTTTCATGTGAGTATTAAATAACTTGTACTTTGCAGGAGATTTGTGGTTTTTGGGGTTGGTGGGCACAAAGCTAGGAAAGAAAGACAGATAAGGGGTTTTGTTAGAGGGGGTTTGGCTGAATCATTGGTCTAAAAGTACAAGCGTAACAACTTAAATCATTTAGTTTTGATACATGTAGCCCATTGAAAACAACTTTCTGAAGTTAATTTTGTTTGTCTGTAGTTTTACTTCTTTTTTCCATGTTGAAACATAGGCTTTGTTTAATATTCTGACCTCAAAGTTAATGTGACAAATTATTTTATACTAGGAAGAATTTGATTCAGAGAAAATGTATGTCCCTTATGCTTACCTGATTCCTAGTCTAAATTTTTAGATCTTTAATTAGTCTTTACTTTAATTAGGTTTACATTTAAGAAACTTGAGTATGTTAACTGCCATAAGTTGACTGCCTAGTTCTAAATCTTTTTGGATTTTTTTTTTTTTTTTGAAATTTTTCAGTCCCTCTCTGAAAAGTATTCTAGTGTGGTGTTCCTTGAAGTGGATGTGGATGACTGTCAGGTATGTAGCTGAAAATTGAAGATACTGCTGAGCTCATCATGTTTTGTTTCGTTTTGTTCTCTGACTTGTACAGTGCTTTTCCTTTATATATATAAATACGTTAAGTAGTGCTAACATTATAACTTTCTCTAAAAGGTTCTATTCCAGAGCAGCTAATTGTGCCAAGTGTGAGCTTAATCTTAGATCTCAGGAACTGCGTTCATCACATCCTAAAATAAACACAAAAACAGATGAGTGTGGCTTCTGTGCCTTATCAGCCACCCATCTTTCTAATAACCTACATTTTACCTAACATTCTGAGGTGCTCAATAAATAGAAATTGAATTGGGCCATGATAATTAAATGCACAGACATGATGGAATCACCAAATCATGAGGGTTCTTTGTGAATTTTTAATGGCATGAGAATGTGCATGTAGTCTTTGTTGACTTTTGGTCTATTAGAGTCCCAAATGTTTTAACGAATAAACACTGAGAAAGAGCTGAGAACAATTTGTGGGAAAATCCAAAGTTGGTTTTATTTAATGAATACTTGTTTTGCACTTGATATATACCAGGTACTAGTCTATGTGGTTTATAAGTATCAATTCCTTTAATCTTTGGTGCTATTATTATCCCCCTTTTACAGATGAGATAACTTAAACACAGAGAGGTTGTTCATGGAATTATAGCAAGTACATGGGAGAGCCAGGATATAAAATGAGTTAGCCTGGCTTCCTGGCCCTTGTTTGGACAGAGGATGCTCTGTCATGTGGTGGGTGCTGTCGGGTTTCTGAGCACGTAACCTTGCCTCTCGCACAGCCCACTGACCTAGGAGACCTGTTCAGGAGGTGTCAACTCAAGGTTCTGTACACACACGAGAGCATTTTTGCTCAGCCCCAGTGTGAGGGTTGAGGAGGTTAGAGTGACAGCAGAGCCACTGAAACCTGCTTCCAATCCTGGCTCATTGACTTCTGCTTTAGGCAGAAGAATCTCCCATCTTCATGAAGCCTTGGTTCTCCATCAGTGATCAGATCTTAAGACCTGCCCCATCAACCTCCCAAGGTTGCTTATTCACTGAGCAAAATGTCATGTGCCATGAAGGTACTGAAGAGTCAGTTACAACAGGTCCTGGCAGTACCGTCTAAGCATGGGAAGACCACAGAATGCCAGATTGCATGTCCTCAGTCTACTTTCTGATTCTGTGCCTTTGGAGACTCCTGCCTTGGCTTTGTGCTTCTTTGCCACCTGGCCCGTCCTTTTCTGTCCTACCTGCCTAACTCCTAGTCACAAACTTCACTTCTTCTCCACCAATCCTTCTCCATTTATTCCCTTTTATGCCCAGACTGGGTTTGTTTTCCATCCCCTGTGTCCCCAGGATATTCTTTGCCCCCCTTTCCTCTTGCATTTATGGAGGTGAAATGAGGTGGATCCTGGACCTAGACTGCTTGCTTTACTTCCCAGTTCTGTCCCTTATTAGCATCACAGGAGTGTTAAGTTCTTTATCTTGTGTTGCCTCAGTTTCATCATCTGTAAAATGGCACTGTTACTCCAAGGTAGTTGTCAGGATTAAATAAGATCATTAATACTTATAAAGTGCTTAAAACAGCGCCTGGCACATGGCATGTATTCAGTGAATCTTGACTATTATAGTGATCTCTTTGTGTCTATCCTCTACTATTACTCTCAGTAGGTTTCTTGGGATCAGGGACATTATCTTATTCACCTTGGTTTCCCCTTCACCTAGCATACCTGCCTGACCTGTGGTAGAGGTGTGGAATGAATGAATAAATGTATGGCTGTTAAGAAAAGTTACTGTTCTAGATGTGTCCCAAAGGTTTTTTTTTAATGTGTAATTGTACACTTTTGTAAAAAATAAAATCCTTGTTCCCTATTTTAGTAAAACTTAGTCTTATTTTTTTCTGTAAGGATACTTTAAAAATTATTTCACTCCTTATCAACAAGGGTACCTGCATAATGAACATAAAAACAAAACAAAACAAAATTATTTCACTGACCCTATCAGATAACAACAGAATTTTTATTTGAAAGTAATGTGTGTTAGATGTCATGATGAGCCCTTTGCATATGTCATTTAGTCCTCACAGTAACTAAGAATATTTATTTGAGTCAAGATCTCACTCTGTTGCCCAGGCTGGAGTGCAGTGGCACAGTCACAGATCACCTCTGTCTCAAACTCCTGGGCTCAGGCGTTCTTTCCACCTTATCCTCATCCTCCCAAATATCTGGGACTACCCAGGTAATTTTATTTTTTATAGAGACAAGATCTCACTATGTTGCCTAACTGGTCTTGAACTCATGGGTTCAAGTGATCCTCCTGTGAAGCCTCCCAAAGTGCTGAGATTACAGACGTGAACCACCATGCCCAGCCAGAATATGTATTAGTTCCCCCATTAAACAGATGGTAGGATCGCAGCACAGAAGGTGAAGTCGATCAATAAAGTCAGAGCAATGTACCCTACTGTACTGAGGACAGGGAATAAGATCATTAATACTTATAAAGTGCTTCGATTTTAAACCTCTGAGAAGTACAGTCAGTTGTTAAGTATTTAGCAGTGGGGACACACTCAGAAATGTTAAGCAATTTCATCACTGTGCAAACATCACAGAGTGTACTTATACAAACCTTGATGGTATAACCTACTACATACCTACACTGTTATATAGCCTATTGCTCCTAGGCAACAAGCCTGTACTACATGTTACTATACTGATTACTAGGCAGTTATAACACAATGGTAAGTATCTAAACATAGATGAGGTACAGTAAAAAATACTGTATAAAAGATAAATGGTACACCTGTATGGGGCACTTACAATGAATGGAGCTTGCAGGACTGATTGAATGAAGCTTGCAGGACTGATCATAACTCTGGTTGGGTCAGTGTGTGAGAGGTGAATGAACGTGAAAACCTAGGACATTATATCACTGTACTTTATAGTCACTGTACACTTAGACTACACTGGGCTTATTTTTTAAATTTTCTTAACCTTAGTTTTCTGTAACTTTTTTACTGTATAAACTTTTAATTTTTTTGAACTTTTTAACTCTTGTTCTAACACTTAGCTTAAAACACAAACACATGGTACAGCTCTACAAAAATATTTTCTTTATAGCCTTATCCTATAAGTTTGGTTTTTTTGTTGCTGTTTTTTACTTCTAAACTTTTTTGTTAAAAACTGAGACACAAACACACATTCGCCAAGGCCTACACAGGGTCATCAGTGTCACTGTCTTCCACCTGCTCATCTTGTCCCGCTCAGTCTTCAGGGGCAATAACACGCGTGAGCTGTCCTCTCCTATGATAACAATGACTTCTTCCGGAATACCTGTTGAAGGGCCTGCCTGAAGCTGTTTTCAGTTAACTTTTTTTAAATAAGCAAGAGTACAGTGTAAATTAATGATTAAAAGTATAATATAGTAAATATGTAAACCAGTAACATAGTCATTTATTATCAGGTAATGTACTGTACATCTTTTTCATGCCATACTTTTTTTCATTGCAAAGCAGTGGTTTTGTTTACATCAACTAATGTGTTAGGCTATGAAGTTAGCAGTCACTAGGTGACAGGAATTTTTCAGCTTCATTATAATCTTATGAGACTGCCTTTATGTATGTATGTGGTCCCTTGTAGACCTAAATGTAGTTATGGGATGTATGACTAGATATGCAAAGTAGTCAAGGACTTCTGCATGACAGAGGTTCTCCTTCGTGTCTGCTTGGGGCACTCAGCATCAACTGAAAGTGTCTTTTAAAACCTTGAAGTGACTCTGACAAACTGGGAACCTTAACTTTGCCTCTGAATATTCATAGAAAAGTATGGGTTAAGTCTTATTTCTTCGGTAGCCAACAGGGTCAATTACTTATTTTGTAAATTAAAACTAGAAACAAAGTAATTTAGACTCAGATATTTTGCAGACTTTGAGAATGCCATGTGTTTCAGTTTTGGTTAGAAGAGCTAGGAATGAGTTAATAATTAGAAGGGACAAAGCAGACTTAAAGTCATTTAGACTCTAGGTAGTGCTAACCTTGAAACCAATAAGTTAAATTTTAATAAGGTTAAATATAGACCTGTTACGTTTACTAATAAAAATTTGAGATCGAACAAAACTGTAAGGATGGAGAACAGATCAGGGGTTGCTGTAGGGTTATGGTTTGACTACAAAGGGACAGCTGGAGAAAAGTGGGAGAGCAAGGGAACTGTTCTGTATCCTGATTGTGGTAAAACCTAGGATCAAGAATGGTTTTAAAACTACAAAGGTGAAACTACATAGAAAATTTTGAGTAGTGTGTGTACCTTTCAAATCACTACGGAATAGGTAAACTAGTCAATGCAACAAGAAGTAGAAAACAAAAGAAACAAACCATGGACAGTGAAGATCAAATATAGTTATGGAAATATCAAACTTTACTGAGATCAATAAAAGATTTTTAATAGATGGGTATACCAAGTTCATAGATATTGACTCAAGATTATTAAAATATCAGTACTCTTAACATTTTTATAACTTTAGCCCAATCCAACCTGACATTTTTGGAAAATTGATCATGATATTCTGAAATAGTATAGCCAGGATAGTCCTGGACATTTAAAAAAACATATAAAATTAGCCACTCGTGGTAGCGCACACCTGTAGTTCCAGCAACTTGGAAGGCTGAGGCGGAAGGATCGCCGGAGCCCAGCAGGTCGAGGCTGCGGTGGCCGGGAGCGGCCACTGCACTCCAGTCTGGGCAACAGAGTGAGACTCCAACTCAAAAATAAAATTTAATTTAATTTAATTTTAAAAATAAAAATAAAGTTAAAAAGCATATATAAAAAATACAGAAGGGAGAGCTAAGTGGGAAGGGACAAACCATTAAAAATAAAGTATATGCGGTTTCTCTCACCTATGCCAACTCTGACATGTCTCTTTATTTTTTCTTCTTTCTCTAATAAACTTTGTTTTGAAATTTAAATAAGGTATATATTTACTGTATTAATTAAAACAGGGTGATCTTTAAAATAAGTCTTGTTCTTTCTCTCAGCAATTCTTCTAGGCCTGAGGGTTGGGGGATTTGAACCAGTGTCCAAAGATACTTGTATTTGAAGATTGAAAATGTTTACAGTAGGCAAAAATCAAAACCTAACTTGCATATTAGAACACTGGCTTGGTTAAAACGAGGTGCATCCATACAGTGACTGCTATGGGACCATAAAAAGTATTATGTATATTTTCATAGGGAAAAGTCCATTTTATATATGTGATACCTAGTGTATATGTGTGTTAAAGAGCATATAGAATGTGTTTAAAAAGAAAAGTATGTATTTAGGTGCATGAATAATAAAATGTTAACAGCTAGTAGAGAATGTGGATGACTTCCCTCTTCCAATTTTTCTGCATTGAATATGGATTATATTTGTATAAATTAAAAATTAAAAGTCTTCTTGAACCCAGGAATTCTACTTTAAGGATTTTACTGTAGGGGTGTGTCAGAATTTATTTGGATGGATGCACATAAACTGGAAATAACGTAAAAGTCCAGTATAGGGAATAAAATTATGGTGTGGAATCCTATGTTGCCTTTAAAAATCACTTTCACACACAATGAAATGAGAAAATTCCTAATGCTTGGACTAAAAATTTACAATATAGAGACTTGGCTGCAGTTTTAAAAAATGAAATGTGTGAACAATTTTTTAAAACTTAAGCATCTATCTCAAAGCATTAACACCACTTCTCTGTGAGCATTTAATGTTTTTTCTAATTTTTTTTTAATGGTGTGTTTCCTTGTAAATTAAGGAGTCATACAAATACAAGAATGCTGATTTCTGGCTGGGTATAGGACACCTAGACTCTGACAGCATGACTGTCTATCACTTCCATTGATTGGGACCCTGTATTTTGTGCTGATAAAGCCTTAGGACTCATTTAAAAGTTGTGATTACATGTCCAGGTTCTGTTGTCTCTAATGCCTGCACAAGTGATGGCAGCTCAGTTCCGCCCCTTATATGTCTCTCTGATTCGAGGAAGCTGGGGAAAGGGTGGCTTGTCCTTTGTAAACCACTGCCATCCATCCTAGTTACAAAAGAAAAAAAAAACACCCTCTGCCTGTGAAGCTTATGCCAATTGTCTACATGAAAAATGATGTCTAACTGGTGATTTGAATGTGCCAAGTAGAGAGAATAGGGACTGCAGTATAAACAGGTGACCATATACCCAATCTAAAAGGGCAGATGCTCTCTCTAATGCCATGAGGGGTAAGTCTAATATTCCCAACATTTGTTTTCAAGAGATATTTGCTAGTGGGCAACTAATTCAAAAGTTGGGTTTTTTTAAATTAGTTTAAACTCTTGAGTGGACCAAGTAGCATATCTAGAATTAGTTTAAGCTCTTGAGTGGGTCAAGCAGCATATCTGGACCAGGTTCAGCTCCATAGACTGCCACTTTCAAATCTCCGAGCCACACTAGTCCTCTGCCCCTCTAGTTTGTCATCCCAATTGACTACTCATCCACAAGTCATCCAGGTCCTTGACACATGTAGTTCATGGTCTTCCTGTCAGCTCTTGACCTCATTTCCAGTCTCCTTCAGGGGAGTATGTGGAACTGTAAATTGGTTGTGCAGTTAAAAGTTTATGATCCTCATTTGCATGGATTCCTCACATGTCCCTGGTAAACTTTGAGTTGAGTGTTCAATGCCTGAAACACAGAAGGGGTTCAATAAATGTTCACCATTTTTATTCCAGCCATTACTGTCTTTGTGCCTCTTACTGGAGCCTGTGCTTTTATGTTCAACTGGTTGTCCAGCATTAAAAGAAAAAGTAAAATTATCCGACTGGAACTCTTTAGCACCCTCCTGAAATCACCACTGTTTATAGCTGGCCTCCCTTTCCCTTGAGAGTTCTCCTTTGGGTTCTGTGATCTGGTTCCCAGTAGTTCTGCCTACTCGTTTGCTGTCTTTTGCAGCTTTTGCTGCTCAGGTGTCTCCAGGTGGCAAGTGGCTCTACATTTCTTTCCTACTCCTTTTTTGAGTGCCGGACTGATGTTTTCAATCCCTAGTAGACCTTTTTACTTGAAATGCTTGTCCAAACCAAAGCAATTTTGTAGTATCTTCCTCCAAACCTTGTCTTCTTACAGTGTGAATAGCATGTTGAGAGGGTTTTAAATGAAAGTTCTCATTTAGTGTTCCATAACTGAGGAGTTCTTGTTACCTCACTTCCCTTTGAGCTGCATAAAAATCTTTAAATGTGATAAAGTCTACTTCTAGGAGAAGAGAAAATACACATCTACTAGCGCAATTTGCAATGTTAGGTGGTTGTCCACTTTTCTCTAAGCAGGGTGGCTTTCAAAAGCTAGAGCATTAGAGCCACCCAGGGCCCACTGTTAGCTACACTGATTTCAGGGGGTTAAGTGGGAAACTTGTAGCACTTCTCAGGTGATTCTGATAATGCAGCAAGCTTAGAGGACGCACAAGTAAAATTTTAACTAAAAGTAAGCAAAAAAATACCAATGTGGATCTGTTCCTTTCGATTATTATGATTTGTTCTTGAACAATTCTTTGTGTGTATGTGTCCTCTTGCTAATTTTGGACTTTAGCCCTCATAATACTGAGTCTAATTATAGCAGCATGTGTTACTTTATGTCACTTGAAATAGCCAAGGACCTAATTGAATTTTACAGAATATTGAATCACTATGGATTATCTGATGCTAGTGGTATTCTACCTGTTTGGTACCCCTCAAAGAAGGTAGATATTAATAAGAATTTTTATTTGGGAATAAACCAGTTTGACTTTTGTGCTGCCGTGATATTCATTATATTGATTTTCCTATGCTGAAAATGTCCTAATGCTAAGATGTGGGGTTCATAACAAGAGAAAGAATCTGGTTTTGGATTGCTTCTGTCAAACTTCAATACTCACAGTCTTGTTTTCATCATTTCCTCCTGCTACTTCCTCCCACCCCCAACAGGATGTTGCTTCAGAATGTGAAGTCAAATGTATGCCAACCTTCCAGTTTTTTAAAAAGGGACAAAAGGTATGTACAGCTGACCCTTAAGAGCTCTAATTGGCCAATCGGAAAACTAGTATAAAAGAAGAGACAACTGAGGTGACTTATCCCTTCACAATGTGAGGCATGTCACCATTTTCTGCTTTTAATATTTAAATATGTTATTCGCATTGACTCTACATATTAGGACATCTAATTAAAAATTGATCTTTGCTAGAACTTAATAAGTCCCTATGATTCATGCTTCCATATTGACATCATAAAGTGCATAGAATTTCTTCGACTTGGGCAGTTCATGTGTCATTGTTGAGAGGTATTTGTGTAAAAAAAGAAACAAAACATTGTACTTGAGCCTTTTGGCTTTTCTTGATGATTTTTGCTTTCTGTCTTTAACTTAAAAGAATTGTATGTTATTTGGGAAGGGTATTTTGAATAAGATTATACTTTATCTTCTTTCTACCCCCCGTCTTCCTTAATTCTGTGATCATATGTACAAAATAGTGATACAGTGCTACATCTAATGTCAATTCAATATTCTCTTGACAGGTGGGTGAATTTTCTGGAGCTAATAAGGAAAAGCTTGAAGCCACCATTAATGAATTACTCTAATTATGTTTTCTGAAAACATAACCAGCCGTTGGCTATTTAAAACTTGGAGTTTTTTTTATTTACAAAATGTATGAAGTATGAAGACTATATAACCAACTGCCATCTGATTATAAAATGACAATAAAATATTAATTCTGCCCTTTTTAAAACTGTCTGGTGTCTGAATAGCTTTCAAAAGAAATGAGAAATGGTCATTTAAGGTCATAATTATTTTTATATATTCCCAACCACTTTTATTAACCTTGTTGGCCACTGAATATTTTGAGAATTTTGAAATTATCATTAATTACTACCTGAATGTATTTCTAGAAAAATTATTTTGTTGGAGGCGATGCAGGTAATAGAACAGTATGAGTAGTATATTAAATTTTTTTTTACCTTTATGACTAGAGAAAACATTATTTTGTCTTCTAGCAGATAAATCCATTATGTTGTCTGAATAGATGTTCACCCCATGAAGAGCTTGTTTATTTTTAATTTAGGATTCCTGCCTAACTAAGAAAGTCTAGTTTTATGTGCCAAATAAAGGCTCCAACCTTAGTTACTGTTGCAGAACTGTATTACCAGTACAGAAGAGTATCTAATGTACAGCACAGTGACTACAGTTAATAATATTGTATTGTTTATAAGTTGGCTGAGAATAGATCTTCCTTTTTTTTTAACTTTTAATTTGTTTTAAAAGATGTGGGGTACAATTCAGGGTTAGATATACAAATGCTCATTATACAGGTACCCTCGTTGATGAGGTGTGCTCCCCCTCCCCAGCAGTTTCCCACTACTGCCAATCCTTTTCTTATAGTATTACGATAATTGTTCAAGGATCACTTATAAGTGAGAACATGTGATACTCAATTTTTTGTTTCTGAGAAAGATCACTCAGTATTATAGGCTCTAAGTTCATCCAGGTTGCCGTGAAGTTCATGATTTTGTTCTTTATGGCTGCATGATATTCCATCGTGTATATGTACCACATTTTTTAAATCCAGTTTTCTTTCGGTGGGGTGCACAGTTGGTTCCATATTTTTACTTGTAAATAATGTTGCAATAAACATGCATGTACAAGTGTCTTTTCCATAGAGTGATTTGAGTTCCTCCGGGTATATTCCCAGTAGGGGGATTGCAGAGTTGTATGGAAGATAGATGTTTAGATCTTTTAGGATCACCACACTGTTTTCCAGAGGCTGGACTAGTTTACACTCCCATCAACAATGTTGAAGCATTCCCTTTTCACTGCATCCTCTCCAGCATCTGTTGTTTTTTGAGTTATTGATGATGACCATCCTGACTGGAGTTAGGTGATATCTCAGTGTAGTTTTAATTTGCATTTCTCTGATGACTAGCGAGGCTGAGCAGTTTTTCATGTATCTGTTGGCTGCTTGTATGTCTTCTTTTGAGAAGTGTCTATTCATATCTTTTGCCCACTTTGTAATGGGGCTGTTTGTTTTTTTCTTTTGGCCATGTTTGAGTTCCTTGTAGATCCTAGATGTTAGGCCTTTGTCAGACATACAGTTGGCAAATATTTTTTCACAGTCGACAATAAATTTTAACACACAAATTTTGGTGACTATTCCAATGAGCTTTATGTGATCATTACATAGTGCATCAGATATCAAATCACACAAATTGAAGATACACAATTTTTATTTGTCAATCATACCTCACCAAAGCTGGGGCCTTTTTTTTTTTTTTTGAGTTGTGGTCTTACTCTGTCACCCAGGCTGGAATGCAGGGTACAATCATGGCTTTCTGCATCCTCCACCTCCTGGGCACTAGCAATCCTTCTGCCTTGCCTCCCAAGTAGCTGGGACTACAGGCACATGCCACCACTTTCAGCTAATTCTTTGATTTTTTTTTCAGAGATGGGGTCTTGCTATGTTGCCCAGGGTGGTCTTGAACTCCTATACCCAAGCAGTCCTCCCACCTCAGCCTCCCAATGTGCTGGGATTACAGGCATGAGCCACCATTCCTGACCTAGGGGTTTAAAATAATAAAAAAAATAGAAAAGAAAAAACAACATTCAGAGCGCAATGGGAAAGATTGATCATGGCTAGAAAGAAAGACATTTCCTCCTCCATAACCGGTGGGATGAAGATGTGTGCAAATGTAGACCAGTTTGTCAGTTTAGGAATAGGAAATGGAATTTCTATCTGATGGTTTCTATTTTCTAAGATGGGGGTGGGAGGAGAGCAAGCAGGCAATTTTGAGGCCGAAGTATGAAATAGTTCTCTTCAAAATGGGGGAAGCAAAGCCTGGTTGCTGGGCACAGTCGCTTGCCCATGTGAGGTATGTTAGGACTTCAGAGCCCTGCTATGTGCTGTTCCAGCTGCATGCAGCTGCCCGTGCAGGCACCCAGAGATGGAGAGTTTGGGAGCAGGATTGAGTCTTGTAGGTGAGTCCAGGAGAGAGGGAGATACAAAGAAGCTGGCAGTACTTTCAAGGAATTGATTATCCCAAAGCAGGATAGACTCAAGGCTGGACAAATAGAGGAGAAACCAGGACAAGGCTGGAGATCAGAGAGAGGCCTTGACAAGGTCAAAGAAAGGTGGCAGTGGGGGTAACTGAGCAAACTGCAGGGATAGGAGGTGGTGGGCAGAAAGACTTCAAAGCAGGTTTGAGAGGTAATGCAGTTTGCAGGGAAGACAAGGACTAGGGTGACCATGAAAGGGTGGTGAGGTGGAGAAAAGGAAGGTAGTTGGAACTCAGCAGGTCAAGGATTTGAAGCCAGGGGTTTGGATGGGTTGCTGGAAAAGAAAATGAGAATAGGGACAGAAGTCTGAGGTTAACCATCTTCAGTGAGTTAAGGGGCTGGGAGCAGATGGTGTGATAAAGAGGGTAGGAAGTTGGTGTGACCTCATGAATGAGTTTCAGAGGAGTAGATGGTTTTGCAGGAAGAAAAAGTGGTTTGTAAGGGGTAATGAAGGGTAGATTAAAAAACCCAATCACCTCCTGACTTGAGTATGTGGAGTGTAAAATATAGGCGAGTCCTTCAGAGATTTCTGTTAAGGAAGGTGGTGACGTTCCAAGAACACAATGAGGATACAGAGAGGGATCCTGATCCAAAAAAAGATTCCAGCAGGTACCATGAAAGAGACTGGAAGGAAGAGACAGAGTGGGGAGGATTTAGTCAGATTAAGGCATGGCGCTAAATCTTAGTCACACTGGGAACCAATCAGGGAGCTATGAAAAAGAAGTGATGCTGGGGTGCCACCCCCCAGAGATCTTGTTTTAACCATTTTTGAGTGTTGCCTGGATACTTCAGACCATTTAATGTGCATCCAAGGCTGAGAACCACCAGCGAATGGGATAATGGATGACCAGTTAAGATTTGAACTTCCGGCATTGATTGTGGTCAACAGGCTTGAGGCATGACAAAATTCATTCTGATAAGTCTCAGCGTGAGATAGGCAAACGTGCTAATGGTAGCAGAAGGTAGTTAACAGATACATTTCTTTTTCCCGCTTCAAAAGCCTTTTAAGAGATAAACACAAATATCATGCTCTTTCTTCTCCCCATTCATGTAATTGTATGACTCTTTCCTGCCAACCTCCAAAAACTTCACAGTTGCTAAACTTGGCTGCTGTCTTACAGAATAAGTGTTTACAGTAGATGCTTCATAACTTGAATTTATTGTTAGCTATTTAAAGTATTAAAGAGGCCAGGCTCGGTGGCTCAGCCTGTAATCCCAGCACCTTGGGCGGCCGAGGTGAGTGGATTGCCTGAGCCCACAGGTTCGAGACCCACCCGGGCAGCTTGGTGAGACCTCGTCTCTACAATAAATCAAAAATTAACTGGGCGTGGTAGCACGTGCCTGTAGTTCCAGCTACTTAGAAGGCTAAGGCAGAAGGATCACCGGAGCCCAGCAAGTAGAGGCTGCGGTGACCGGGAGCATGCCACACTGCACTTCAGTCTGGGCAACAGAGTTAACTAAAAAATAAAAATAAAGTATTAAAGATGTTAGCATGGCCTAAAGACTTCGCTTTATAAAAATCTCAGGAACTGGACAGAACAATTAAATGTCACATAAATTCTGTTGTCTCCAAGTGGATTTCTAATAAACCGAAAACAGTTCATAGTAAACACTTTTTCACTTGTTTCTCAATTTATATAACAGTGAAGATCAATACAGATTATAGTTCCATGGGTTTTAGAATAATGTTAGTCATGAAAAGAAGGCAAATATAGTGTTCCATTATACAGATATACCAAAATGTATAGTATAGCACCCTGCCCTGTGGTGCTGTACTACACTGAATTCATGATCATCCAGGGAATTCCAGAAGCATGAGTTTAGCAGCAGGGTGATTTCTTTGGAGAAAAGCTACCTTCTTTGGAGGAATCTTACAGCTAGAATATGAAGCAGAGCAGTAGATGAGAGGCAAGAGAAGACTGGAGTCTTGAAAGCCGTGGAAATAATTTGGCCTCCAGCTCCCTACATTACAATGTGTTTTATGTCATGGCACACAAAGAAAATAATATTCAAACAGCCCCCATGTTAAAGTGGAAAGAATTTGGGGACATCTATGTGTGTATAAGTGAAACCATAACTTTTTTTGATCCTTTTGTGTTCATAAGCCTGATGACTGGATGTTCATGCTCCTGAGTGAGATGGGTCTCCCTCAGACCTTGGTACAAGGTTGGCACATTGCCTGTCTGATGTGGAAAAAAATAAATGAAAAAATAATACTTTAATTTTAAATCATTTTAATACAAAAAGCAAATACAAACTATTATGGAGGCTATTAAATATTGAATTCGTATAAAACTTCCACAAAATAGCTCCTCTGATTTTTTTAATGTGGAACTTCAAGCTCACCTCCACGAACATAACTTCTTTAAAATTACTTAATTGTGAAATACAGAATGTATAAAACACATGCACAATTTTACTTTATTTTTTAATTATCCCCCAAGTATCTTTCACCCAACTTATTTATTTATTTATTCATTCATTTTTGAGTTGGAGTCTCACTCCGTTGCCCAGGCTGGAGTGCAGTAACACACTTGTGGTCACTCAGCTTCGACCTGCTGGGCTTTGGCGATCCTTCCGCCTCAGCCTTCCAAGTAGCCAGAACTACAGGTGCCCTACCACATCCGGCTAATTTTTTGATTTATTGTAGAGATGAGGTCTCGCCAAGTTGCCCAGGCAGTCTCGAATGGATGGGCTCAGGCAATCCTCTCACCTCGGCCTCCCAAAGTGCTGGGATTACAGGCTTGAGCCACCGCGCCTGGCCTATGTATTTATTTTTTTAGAGTTAAGTTCTCACTCTACTGCCCAGGGTGGAGTACAGGGTGGCAGGATCTTGGTTCACTGCAGCCATGGCCTCCTGTGCTCAGGCAATCTTCTGCCTCCCGAATAGCTAGGACTACAGGCATGCACCACCACACCTGGCTAAGTGTTGTAAATTTTTTTTTTTGAATTGGAGTCTCACTCTGTCGCCCAGACTGGAGTGCAGTGGCCGCTTCCGGCCACCACAGCCTCAACCTGCTGGGCTCCGGCGATCCTTCCGCCTCAGCCTTCCAAGTAGCCAGAATTACAGGCATGCGCTACCACGCCCGGCTGATTTTTTTGATTTATTGTAGAGATGAGGTCTCACATGCCCAGGCGGGTCTCGAACCCGTGGGCTCAGGCAATCCACTCACCTCAGCCTCCAAAGGTGCAGGATTACAGGCTGAGCCACCAATCCCGGCCCTGTTGTAAATTTTTTGTAGAGAAAAAGTCTTGCTATGTTGCCTAGGCTGGTCTTGAACTCCTGGACTCAAGTTATCCTCCTGCTTTGGCCTCCCTAAATGCTGGGATTACAGGCATGACCCACCACTCCCAGCCACACAATTTTAGAAATATCAGAATTATGACTGGCTATATAGTGATCACACATTATTAATATCTTAAAAGAACTCAGTGTACCTTCTCTGATATACCTTCTTCCTCTACCCATCCAGAAATAACCCTTTCCTGGCCCTTGTGATAATCATACCCTCACTTTTCTTTATAGCTATGTATCCTAATCAGTATAATTCGCCTGGTTTTGAATGTTATATAAATGGCATCATTCTAAATGTATTATTTTGTAAACTGAAACTTGCACTCAACATCATGGTTGTGAGTGTTGTGTAAAATGTGCATAGTTGTCGCTCATTTGTTTTTCTGGCTGCATAGTATTTCATTATATAAATATTATTTAAATGTGCAACCAGTAATAAATATTGCTAGATTAGTAACCCCTGGGGCAGGGTTATCACACAGAGTCTATGCAGTAAGTGAGAAACTGAAGGAACTAGACAATTACTGTGAATTTGAAGAGGGAGTACTGGCATAGACTATGAGTATAGTCTTGGAAACTTCTAACAGATGTGGGTTCCTAGGCCTCAATCATATAATTAGAATTTCTGGATGTTCAACCCAGTGATCTGCATTTTTTTTTTTTTTTTGAGTTGGAGTCTCACTATGTCACCCAGACTAGAGTGCAGTGGCCGCTCCCAGCCACCACAGCCTTGACCTGCTGAGCTCCGGCAATCCTTCTACCTCAGCTTTCCAAGTAGCTGCAACTACAGGCGCGCGCTACCATGCCCGGCTAATTTTTTTATTTATTGTGGAGATGAGGTCTCGCCAAGTTGCCCAGGTGGGTCTCGAACCCGCGGGCTCAGGCAATCCACTCACCTAAACCTCCCAAAGCGCAGGATTACAGGCTGAGCCACAGAGCCCGGCTGTGATCTGCATTTTAAATAATGCTCACCAGGTGATTTCTACAACACAAAGTTTGTGACACGATAGGTATTTTGGAGATAGAACCTACAGCATTCTATCATTACCTACAGGTGATTAATGTAAAGATGGAAAAAACTGGCTTTAAAAACTCACGAATGAGGGGTGGGATTGGCAGTTGAGGGAAACTGCCAGGAGCAGGAGAGGCATACATACATCATCTGCAAGGGTAACTGTATAGTGAACATTTGTATACCTAACCCTGAATTGTACCCCACGTCTTTAAAATAAATAAAAAATAAAAATTAAATTAAAAATTCACTAATGAATTTTTAAATTCATCAAAAACTTCACAGTTGCTGAACTTGAATAAGCCTCTGTGAAACCAGCAAGAGAATATATCCCACCATCCTTCAGAGAATTAATATACTTTCAGAAAATTATAACATTCTTATAAGCCTCAGTTTTGAGCTTATTATACAGAAATACAAAACTGATAGAGCTGTAATGGCATTGGGGTTGCTGCCCATGTGGGAGATGGGCATTACTTCAGAGTGCAGGGAGAAATTGGGGGGAGGAAGTAGTAGACAAAAGAAAAGAATAATTAATTAACATGCCTACTCTTCCTTTTGACCTAAAGGCAGTTTATGTTTGGATTACAAAGTATCTTTTCCCTGTAATGCTAGAAAATCCATTTTCTTGCTTTTCTTTGTGTTTCAGCTCTCAGTCCCTGAGATAGTACTCACCAATCAGTGTAGTGTTGCAACAGTTAGTTGCACATGGCAGCTGAGGAACATTTTGCAGTATTACAAAATTCATGTTATTCTTGAATTTGGGTATAAATAATGTAGGCCTAGGGGCAACATGTGAAATGTGATACTAATTACAATTCTTTCCATTGGCAAATAGATAAACATTGAATACTAGAGTTGAGTAGTTTTATTTCTTACAAAAATATAAGCCGGGCTCGGTGGCTCAGGCTGTAATCCCACGCCTTTGGGAAGCTGAGGTGAGTGGATTGCCTGAGTCCGCGGGTTCGAGACCTGCCTGGGCATGCGAGACCTCATCTCTACAATAAATCAAAAAAATTAGCCAGGCATGGTAGCGTGCACTTGTAGTTCCAGCTGCTTGGAAGGCTGAGGCGGAAAGATCACTGGAGCCCGAGGCTGCAGTGGCCGGGAGCGGCCACTGCACTCCAGTCTGGGTGACAGAGTGAGACTCCAACTCAAAAAAAAAAAAAAAAAAGTAATAAGATTTCATTAATGTTTTATAAATTAAAAGCTTTGACTTTATTGAATAATTCTTTTATATTTTTTGTTCTTTAATTTTTAAGACAATTTTTAATATTTAAAGAGAGAAATAACTTGAAAATGTGAGATCACTCTAACTCTTAAATTTTTTAACATTTTATTTACATTTTTAGATAAAAATATATTTAAACTTTGAATATTTGAAAACAACTATATATCATTTTCAAGACTTTAGACAATTGAAAAGAGGGTCAAGATCATGACAGAAATAGGTAATATAAAAGTAGAGATCAGAAGAGAAAAAAACTGAAACAGAAAAATAGAAAATGTTCAAATAAAAGGCTATTTAAAAATCTTAAGCTGGTAAAATAAAAATTAGCAGACTTTATTGAGCATAACTCAAGTAAAATTCAGAAGAAGGGCATTATAAATTATTTATGAATGAAGATTAATTACTCATGAAAATAATGAAAATGAACAAGATAATTATTCTTACCAAATCTGCAACTACAAATTGAATTGCAATTATAATCTACAACTTGAACTCCAAGTCAGATTAAATCTGAGCAAGTTCAAATTGTTTGCCAAATGATCCTTTAGCTACTAATTAAAATACTTAAAATGGAAAAGAGAATTATTCATATCAAATGCACAGTTCAGAAGGAAAAAATGTAACTCTGGGCTACACTTTACAAAATAAAGAAAATTATATCCATGAAATCACCAAGTTGATCAAAAAAGTCAAAACCTCTGAAGTGTTACTATGTTTGGTAATTATACTAGAAAGTGATCCTAACCCTTTTGACAGCATGAGATTATTTCTAGAGAAACACAGTAAGCTTCAAATTAGTGATAATGATTTTTCCACTGGATAAATATAACAGAAACTATTGTATTTTATCTAACTCCAGTTCTTCCTAAAAGATTGTATTAAATTCGCAACAGGCAAATTTTTCACTTTCCCAATACTGACAGTGGGTGAAAATTTTAAAAATCTGAAACTGGTGGCTCAAACTTCTGTCATTAAGCAAAAGTGAAATGATCTTTTCTCAATTGTCACTTTTTTCACAATACAGCTGGAAGTTGCAGACATATCCAGTATTTGCCTCAGACACCATTCTGATAGCATTCCATACTTTGTATTTTTATTTGGATTATGAACCTGGAAAGACAGTCTTCCATGAGGAGGTAAATTCATATCAGTGCCAACCAGGAACAGAATTTGGAATGATGTAAATTCACAATAATGTCTAATGAGTTTAGCATGCCTTTTTTTTTTTTTTTTTGAGTTGGAGTCTCACTCTGTCGCCCAGACTGGAGTGCAGTGGCCGCTCCCGGCCACCGCAGCCTCGACCTGCTGGGTTCCGGCGATCCTTCCGCCTCAGCCTTCCGAGTAGCCGGAATTACAGGTGCGCGCTACCGCACCCGGCTAATTTTTTGATTTTATTGTAGAGATGAGGTCTCGCCTGCCCAGGCGGGTCTCGAACCCGCGGGCTCAGGCAATCCACTCACCTCAGCCTCCCAAAGGCGCGGGATTACAGGCTGAGTCACTGAGCCGGGCTGCATTTTTATTCTGACCTTTTGACATCTGGGGCCTTACTGATCCTGGGGAGACTGGCCCTCCCAGGGCTAGCCAATTCCTAGAGATGGTGAAGTACTCACCTGCAAACTGTCTTTCATATGCAAACCAACCAGTCCAGAGCCCACACAGGACCACTATCCACCTGCCCTACTCACCCTAGAGCCAGGTAACAGACAACTAGGGACAGTCCCTGCGCTCCAAGGCTCACTGAAATTATTCATACGAACCAATCCTAAACCTGCTTACCCTGCCTTACCTGTTCCTTCCTGCAGAAACCACCATACAGTCTCTTGCCTGTGTTTTTCTCACACTCTGTCTCTTGACCGACCCTGGTACTTACCTGTGTAACATGTCCCCTTCTCTTGGAAACTGTGAGTACACTGTCTTTTCAGTGACATTCCTCTCCTGAGCTGTTGGCCTCACCATACCTGAATAATAAAAGCAGCCAGGTTCGGTGACTCAGCCTGTAATCCCAGCGCTTTGGGAGGCTGAGGTGAGTGGATTGCCTGAGTCCGCGGGTTCAAGACCTGCCTGGGCAACTTGACAAGACCTCATTTCTACAATATATCAAAAAATTAGCCGGGCGTGGTAGCGTGCGCCTGTAGTTCCAGCTACTTGGAAGCCTGAGGCAGAAAGATCTCCGGAGCCCAGCAGGTCGAGGCTGCGGTGGCCGGGAGCAGCCACTGCACTCCAGTCTGGGTGACAGAGTGAGACTCCAACTCAAAAAATAAATAAATAAATAAATAAATATAGTATAATATAAAAGCTACATCTTAAAACAGGAAAAAACCTAAAAACTGGCTTTTATATTCTAAGTTCAAGAAAAAGTATTTTCTTACTACTATTACATGTTTTGCAACTAGTTTTCAGAATTATCTTTGATGACTACTTAAACTAGATTCTAAACTAGAATCTAGTAAGTAAACTAGATTCTTCATTAAGGGAATATGAAACATCACTTCTGCACAAAAAGAAAACACATATATAATTGCTAGAATTGGGGAGGAAAGGTGAGTAGATGAATAAACGTAAACAATTGATGATATTAGCCGGGCTCGGTGGCTCAGCCTGTAATCCCAGCGCTTTGGGAGGTTGAGGTGAGTGGCTTGCCATGGGTTCGAGACCCACCTGGGCAATTGGCGAGACCTCATCTCTACAATAAATAAAAAATTAGCCAGGCGTGGTAGCACGCACCTGTAGTTCCAGCTATTTGGAAGGCTGAGGCAAAGGATTGCCGGAGCCCAGCAGGTCGAGGCTGCTATGGCCAGGAGCAGCCACTGCACTCCAGTCTAGGTGACAGAGTGAGACTCCAACTCAAAAAAAAAAAAAAAATTGATGATATCGAACAAAGACAAGTCAATACTGCCTAGGAGTATTAGCTTGAGGTACTTAAAAAAACAACACTATTAAGCCAAACATTTTGTGTCCTATTTAAGCAAACTTTGCATAACCGACTGTACGATATCTATAGAAAACCATGAAAAATAGAATAGTTTTGGAATTTGGTGCTAGAGTGGTCAAATAGGTAAAACAATGAGACAAATTATTGTTATCCAGGGTAAAAAATTTTAAATGAATTTGTAGGTAGAAAAAAATGATCCAAATATTTTCAAAAATGAAATTTATATTCAGTTCAATTAGAGGGGACAAATATTATTTCAACTAACAGCTATTATATGTATTGTTGAACTATCAGAAAAAGAAACTAAGAAAGCTCATGTGATTATTTTATTTATTTTATATCTTTTGTTAAATGCGCAACTATTGACTTCAGTGATGTAGAAGTTGAACATCATTCAATATGTTTATTGGTCTCTTTTTAGAAGCGCTTTTTAAGTCTTCTGTACTGGATGTCTATCTTTTTCTTATTGCTTTGTTCTTTATATATTACAGATATAAGTCCATCAACTGATATTTTTATGTCCACTCTGTGCCCTGCATTTTCAGTCTTCATGGTATCTCTGTTAAGAAATTAAGAATCTTCAAATTTTAATGTAGTCCATTATATTAATCAAATCCTTTATCATCAGTGATTTGTTCCATTGAAGCCATCTTTGCCTTTCCTGAATAAATAAAAATATTCTATGATTTATTTTAGAAGACATCTTGTCTTATTACATGTGGACCTATAGTTTATCTGGAATTGAGTTTGGGGTATGACATGAGGTCAAGATTCCTTTTTTTGAATGGATAGCCATTGGAAAAGGTAATCGCTTCTTTCTCTGTTGCTCTGCAGCGCCAGCTTTAACCATAAATATCCTATGCTGTTTTATTTCAAGGGAGTTTTCTGTCTTGATATAAGTTCATATGTGTCTTGAAATTATTTCTCTTTGTTTTAGATTCACCCTCTACTTGGGCCTCTACATGAATTCAATACAGGAAATGTTTTTGGATTTAATTATTGTCAATAGACCATCAGAGAAGAACTGTCTTTGGATTTAATTATTGTCAATAGACCATCATGTGTAATACCATTTAACTTTGAAGATAAAGTATAAATTCCAGTTTCTGAATGAATCAAAACTTTCCTGCAACTCTTAGCTCATGCCTCCTTGCTCCTGCAGACTGCAGTTATGAAGACGTCAGGACTAGGCCAAGCAAGGTAGCTTACACCTATAGTCCTAGCACTTTGGGAGGTTGAGGTGGGAAGATTGCTTGAGATTAAGAGTTGAGAAGAGCCTGAGCAACATAGCGAGACCTCGTCTCTACAAAAAAGTCAAAAAAGTGGGCATGGTGGTGCACGCCAGTGTTCCCAGCTACTTGGGAGGCTGAGGTGGAAGGATTGCCTGAGCCCAGGAGGTTGAGGCTGCAGTGAGCCATGATTGTGCTGGGTGACACAATGAGATCCCAACTCAAAAAAAAAAAGTCAAGACTATTAGATACTGGGTTATCTGTCCCTCAAGTTCACAAACTTCCTAAAAGCCCAAATTTCTTTTTTTTTTTTCTTGATCACAGACAGCTTTACTGATGATACCTTCTTTCTGCTTTGACCATTCAAAAGAATGCTCACTCTTAGGAGGGCTGGGCTAAATATGGAGACACAGACGCTAAATAGAGATACATGAAAAATATTCTTCGGTTGTGCTCCAGTGAGGATGTTGGGAGGCTAACCAAGCCCATCTCCACCCAGAGGTTCTATGGACAACCAAGCAGCTGAGGACAAATGAAAACTTCCAGGAGGTTGAAAATCCAAAAGCATCTAACTTGACTTCTGTTCTCACAAGCTCTTTTGTTCTTGAGCTTACCACATCACCAAATTCACCAAAGTGTAAAAGTAGTCAACTAGAATATCAGAGAAGGTCAAATTAAATGTCAAAACTCAAGAGGGAAATTATGCCAAAATGAACCTGGCTAGTTCAAGTTGGGTAATTTCTGTAAACTCGGAAGTATTATATTTCATTGTGAAGATTTATTTTATTTTATTTTATTTTATTGTGAAGCACAAGTCTGGTTTAGTGATGTCACATTTCCCCCCACCATCGTGTCTCCCCTTCACCCTCCCCAACCCCAGCAGTATCCCACTACTGCCGATCCATCTCTTGTAGTATTGTGATAAATGTTCAGGACCCATTTATAAGTAAGAACATGTGGTATTCAGTTCTTTGTTTCTGTGATAGATCACTGAGTATGGTGGACTGTAAATTCATGCAAGTTGCTACGAAGTCCATAATTTTGTCCTTCTGTATGGCTGTGTAGTACTCCATCAAGTATACGTACCACATTACCTTTATCCAGTCCACTTTTGATGGGCAGTATGATTAGTTCCAAGTTTTTGCTATTGTGAATAGTGCTGCAATAGACGTGTGCGCAGGTATCTTCTTTGTAGAAAGATTTGAGTTGCTCTGGGTATATTCCCAGAAGGGGGATTCTGGGTCCTATGAAAGGTCAATTTCTAGTTCTTTTAAAAATCACCAAGAGAGGGGATGGGATTGGCAGTTGAGGGAAACTGCTAGGGGAGGGAGGGACACACCTCATCAACAAGGATACCTGTATAATTAACGTTTGTACACCTAACCCTGAATTGTATCCTTCATTTTTAAAATAAAAATAAAAATTAAATTACCACGCTGTTTTTCATAGAGTTTGAACTAGTTTGCACTCCCACCAAAAGTGTGGAAGTGTTCCCTTTTCTCCACATCCTTGCCAGCATCTGCTGTTTTTTGTTTTATTAATGATGGCCATTCTTACTGGAGTTAGGCGATATCTCAATGTGGTTTTGATTTGCATTTCTTCAATGATTAGTGAGGCTGAGCATTTTTTCATGTGTCTGTTGGCTCTACAAGTGTCTGTTGGCTGCAAAAGGACATACAAGGAAGTCAATATAGCCCAAGAGCAGCCATTTTAACATTGCTTAGCTTTGTCATATTTTTCTAGCAGTTCCCTTTAACTTGCCCTCAAATCACTAGCCAAGGACAGAACAGGTTCCTCAGAGGTAGCTATCAACACTTGTTTTGCAGCCCCTCCTCAACTTGTTTTGTACTAATTAGCTTTTCTACTCCAGGTATTTGCATAAGAAACAAGTTAACCTAGTCAGCCCCTGCTGACCTTCATAACACAAACCCCATCAACATGGCAACAGTCATGTGACTAACCCAGCCACCTGCCTGCCGTCCAATACCAGAAGTCAGTACCTGTGCTTACCGTTCCCCTTCTTGATGATGCAGAACAGACCACTACCCAACCTGCCCCCATCAAAGGGAAGGTTTAAAAGCATTCAACTTCAGGCAGCAATTTGCCATTGCTTCGCTAAACCCTGGTTGGGTCACGTGGCTCTTTGAGCTATGGCCAGGCCATCCATGTTTCCTAAACTTTGGCTCCCTCCACTGCCTTGGGTAGGTGAATCTCTCTCTCTTTCTCTCTCTCTCTCTCTCTCTCTCTCTCTCTCTCTCTCTCTCTCTCTCTCTCTCTACTTTCTCAATAACTACTTTTCTAAACTAATTTCTAATCTCTTCTTTTCTTCTCTCTTTCCTTTTCTCTATACTCATTCTTTGCATCGTTCGAGCGGCACTAGATCGCCGACACCCCCTGTCTGGTGGGACCTAACATTTTAGAAGCCCTACTGGGATTGTGACCTAACAGGTTGTTTGTTTTTATCCTTTCAGCTCATTTGAGTTCCTTGTTGATCCTGGATGTCAAGCCTTTGTCAGAACTCAGGAATCTTTAGCAAAAGCTCTTAAGATCCAAAAGTCATTTTCCAAAAGATGCAGATGCCGCAGAAATCTTTGGTAACAGCAAAAACAGAACACAATAGCACTTTTCAATGTCCCTGGAGCTTAGTGCACATAGCTAACCTATACACAAATTAGCCTGCTCTTCAGATGCCACCAGTGTAGATGAACTACAGAGGCTTGCAACTTGGACAACCATCTGGGCAAAAGCTCACCGCCAGAGTAACAAGATAGGACAACACTGACAGGCCAGATAGCTGTGGATAAAGTCCAGACTGAAAATCTATGAAATCAGATTCATTATTCTTCCTGAATGGTGTGACAGGTTCAGAGTTCAAGGGACAGTGCAGAGAGTTCAAGCCATACCTATGTGGAGATGAGGCAGGGCCTCAGAGAAGGGAATCCAGGAAGCCGGGGATAAGAAGCAGATCCCTTCCCCTCCCACTCCGTATAAATGCATCTCTGCAAACTGACCAGCCAGGAATGTCAACAGAAAAAACTTTCTTCAAAAGCAGAGAGCTTGACAAGCAGCTGTTTAAATAATTCAGTGGTTCTTGGTCTTGCTGCACCCTGGCAAGTTTTGAAAGTACAAATGCGTGGGCACTTCCTCAATTGGTGTGTGATAAATCCTCAGCATAAGTAATTTTAAAAAGCTACCCAAGAAATTCTTTTTTTTTTTTTTTTTGAGTTGGAGTCTCACTCTGTCGTCCAGACTGGAGTGCAGCGGCCGCTCCCGGCCACCGCAGCCTTGACCTGCTGGGCTCCGGCGATCCTTCCGCCTCAGCCTTCCAAACAGCCGGAATTACAGGCATGAGCTACCACGCCCGGCTGATTTTTTGATTTATTGTAGAGATGAAGTCTCGCCGCCCAGGCAGGTCTCGAACCCGCGGGCTCAGGCAATTCACTCACCTCAGCCTCCCAAAGGCGCGGGATTACAGGCTGAGCCACCGAGCCGGCTGCTACCCAAGAAATTCTTAACATGCAATCAGGTTAGAGAGCCCCGGGATTAATTTAAGCACCTTAGGACAGCAGTCACCTGACTACAGGTAAAACAGAAACAGTACCCAAGAATGTGGACCTGAACTGCAGGGGAAGACTTTTCAATGATCATACTTATGTTGGTTGAAGAAAAACTCAAAGATTATTCAGCAAAAGATCAAGTTGTTCCCAGGTGCTAACTTACTTTTAAAGCTTGCACAAAACATTATCTGATAACTTGATTAAAGTGGTTTAATCTAATAATTCCTAAAAGAGAGATTTGCTATAATAAAAGGTGGGGAGAACATTGAATCTCCAATACACTCCAGTAAACTCAGCTTTCAATGCCATAGGATATAGAGTCTAGGTAGTGGAATGAGCATATGCTTTCAGAACAGAATAAAATGGGTATAAAGCCTACGCTGCCAGTTATTAGCTGCAGGATTTTAGGTGGGACACTCACCTTTTTTTTTTTTTTTTCTGAGTCAAGGTCTCTATCACTCAGGCTGGAGTCAGTGGCACGATCACAGCTCGCTGTCTTGAACTCCTGGGTTCAGGCGATCCTTCTGCCTCCCCCTCCCAAGTAGCTGGAGACGACAGGTGCATACCACACACTTGGCTAATTCTTTGTTTTTTGTTTTGTTTTGTATTTTTTTGGTTTTTGTAAAGACTGGGTCTAGCCATGTTGCAGAGGCTGGTCTTGAAGTCCTGGGCTAGGCAATCCTCCTGCCTCAGTTTCCCAAGGTACTGGGATTATAGGCATGAGCCACCATGTCTGGCATAGGACACAGAACTTTTCTGAGCCTAGAGTAACTCATCTGTTAGACAGGAATAATAATACCTGGTTCATAAGGATTAAATGGGCGGCATATTTAAAATACTTTTACTATTATAATCATTATTATTGTATTTTGAGGCAAGGTCTCACTTTGATACCCAGGCTAAAGTGCAGTGGCACAATCACGGCTCACTGCAGCCTCAAACTCCTGGACTCAGGCGATCCTTCCGTTTCAGCCTCCTGAGTAGCTGGGACTACAGACCTGGGTCAGTACACATGGCTAATTTTGTGAGTTTTTGTGGAGACAAGGTTTTTGCTATGTTACCCAGGTTTAAAGCACCTTTTTGATTAGACTATTTGATGTTGAGCCTGAGATAATGTGGGATTATGGTCAAGGTGTTCAGGGAAGGTAGGAAAAGCAACAGCCATGAGCCCTGCCTGGAGTTTCTTGGGGCTACTAATATCTTTGGGATGGACACATCACCTGAACATTAGGCAGTCTTCACTCTAAGGCTCTACCATCATTATGATTCAGATACTTCCCATGTCTTTCTTTTGACTGTGGATTAAGTGTCTTTTTCTGTCTTTATTCTGAAGGTCTAATTAACTGGGTCTACCACTATCTTGTATGGGGATCCCTATTTAGGCCTCTTCACAGACTGCTGACCCATAGATGGCTGCACAGAGACAGTGGAGAGGCCACATGACACCGAGCTTGCATAAGGGAGCCTCTAAACCTCCCAGAAAGGGGGGGTCTCCAGCAGGCAAGTGTCTGGCATGGCTTGACTGGGATTGTGCTGGGTATCCCAACCTGCAGGATCTCATTAAATAGCTGCTGAAACATCAAAAACACAAGAACTTTTCTCAGTTGTTTGTGTGACTATGACTCAAAGTCCCCACTAGAGGGCAGGAAACCTAAATTTAAGATGATGGGGTTTTTGTTTTTTGTTTTTTACAGGTGAATAAACTGGATAAGTTATGAAATTATTGGACTAATAAGTAGTCATAGGTAATATTTTTTGAACACTTCCTAAAGTGCAGGCACTCCCTAAACACTTTATATGTAGTATTTTATGCATTTATTATATTTTATTCACCTAGTCCTTATACATTTTTGTTTATTAACTTGTTTTTCACTTCTATCCCCACCACTGGACTGGAAGCTCCATGAGGATAATGTCTGTCTGATTCATGATTCTATATCTAATACTGTGTCTGGAACATCGTAGCAGTTGGACAAGTGCTTGTTAAATGAATGAAATATTCCTGACTTCAAAACCAAAAGGTGGAGACTGGTATAGAACATTGGGTTTTGTCATTGGTAAAAGTCATCTTTAAATTTTGTGATATCTTTTCAGGTATTTGAGATGAATTTTTTTTTTTTTTTTTGAGTTGGAGTCTCACTCTGTCACCCAGCCTGGAGTGCAGAGGCCACTCCCGGCCACCGCAGCCTTGCCCTGCTGGGCTCCGGCGATCGTTCCACCTCAGCCTTCCAAGTAGCCGGAATTACAGGCACGCACTACCACGCCTGGCTGATTTTTTTATTTATTGTAGAGGTGAGGTCTCGCCAATTTGCACAGGTGGGTCTCAAACCCGCGGGCTCAGGCAATCCACTCACCTCGGCCTCCCAAAGCGCTGGGATTACAGGCTGAGCCACCGAGCCCGGCTGAGATGAATTATTAACTTTGGTAGTTCCATAGTGTTCCTCCAATACCTTTTATATATCATATTTTGGGGGGGGGGAATCTGTTCTTTTGTAGAAAGTGATAGGCATTGTCAAAACTAAAATCAAAAAGAATCTCTTTTAGAAGTACTTGTACCATTAATTTATTATCTTGATTATAGGTATTGTATTTTGGGGGGGAATTTGTGAATTTGTATTCAACAGATGCTGACCTCATGCCATACCCTGCTTTAAGGACCTTGAGCCTCACAAAATCTCATTATTTGCTCCATTTTAAAGATGAGGAACTGTGTTACAGAGAGAATAAGAAGCTTTCTATCACAGGTATAAATGGAACAAAACAGTCAGAATTCAAATTCAGGTACTCTGGCTGCACACCCCAGGTACATAATCACTACCTCCAAATTTCACTTTACGATTTTACACAAAGCACTAATTGCATAGGTCATGATTCTAATAGAACACACACACACAAAACAAGTTTGGAGAACTTCTTTGCATTTTCTACAATTGATTTTTAATCCATTGGAAATAATAGGGATGGAAAAACAGTACACACAAGTAAGAAGTTGTTGTTTCCTATTGAAATCTTGTTTCAAGCCAGGGAGTTATTTTGCCAGTACATGACCAAAAAATATAAACTATAATCCCCTTCCTAAAAAACCAAACACACTAACCAACTAACATGTAAAAGCCAGGCCTGCTGTAGGGCAGTACTCTTGGCATATCAACAGAAGAGCCAGCCGGGCTCGGTGGCTTAGCCTGTAATCCCGCGCTTTGGGAGGCTGAGGTGAGTGGATTGCCTGAGCCCGTGGGTTCGAGACCTGCCTGGACAACTTGGCGAGACCTCACCTCTACAATAAATCAAAAATTAGCCGGGCGTGGTAGCGCGTGCCTGTAGTTCCAGCCACTTGGAAGGCTGAGGCAGAAGGATCGCCGGAGCCCAGCAGGTCAAGGCTGGGGTGGCTGGGAGCGGCCACTGCACTCCAGTCTGGGGGACAGAGTGAGACACCAACTAAAACAAAAAAAAACCAGAAGAGCCAAAATATACAATGCCAAAATCTTTGTGTGTGTGTGTGTGTGTGTGTGTGTGTGTGTGTGAGAGAGAGAGAGAGAGAGAGAGATTTGGAGTCCTACTCTTGCCCAGGCTGAAGTACAGTGGCACACTCACGGCCACCCCAGCATCGACCTGCAGGGCTCTGGCGATCCTTTCACGTCAACCTTCCAGGTAGTCGGAACTAAGGGCACACGCTACCATGCCCAGCTCATTTTTTTTTATTTACTGTAGAGACGAAGTCTTGCCAAGTTGCCTAGGCTGGTCTTGAACCCACAGGCTCAGGCAATTCACTCGCCTCAGTCTCCCAAAGTGCTGAGATTACAGGCTGAGCCAACGAGCCCAGCCACTAAAATCTTTTTTTTTCTTTTTTTTTGAGTTGGAGTCTCACGCTGTCACCCAGACTGGAGTGCAGTGGCTGCTCCTGGCCACCGCAGCCTCGACCTGCTGGGCTCCGGTGATCCTTCAGCCTCAGTCTTCCAAGTAGCTGCAACTACAGGCGCGTGCTACCACGCGCATTTTTTGATTTATTGTAGAAATGAGGTCTCGCCAATTTGCCCAGGCAGGTTACCAACCCACGGGCTCAGGCAATCCATTCACCTCAGCCTCCCAAAACACAGGATTACAGGCTGAGCCACCAAGCCTGGCTTAAAATCTTTTAATATCATCAAAATCAACATATTTTCAGCCAAGGAAGTTTTACAATGAAAATAACATGCAACAGCAATTTTACCCCTAGGTATATACCCTAAAGAACTCAAAACAAGTACGCAAGCAAAAACCTAAACATGAGTATTTATAGCAGCACTATTCATAACAACCAAAAGGTGAAAACAGTTCAAATATCTATCAATGAATGGATGAATAAACAATATGTGATATGTTCATATAATGGAGCATTGTTCAACCATAAACAGAAGTGAAGTACTGAACAGGATACAACAGAGATGAACCTTGAAAACAGCATGCTGAGTGAAAGAAGGCAGAAACAAAAAGTCATATGGTTCCACAATTGCATTTTCCACAATTGACTTTAATCAATTGGAAATAACAGGGATGGAAAAACAGTACACACAAGTAAGAAGCTGTTGTTTCCTATCGAAATCTTGTCTCTAGCCAGGAAGTTATTTTGCCAGTACATGACCAAAAAATATAAACTATAATCCCCTTTCTCAAAAATCAAACACACTAACCAACTAACTCGCAAAAGTCAGGCCTGCTACAGGGCAACACTCTTGACATATTAACAGAAGAGCCAAAACATACAATGCTAAAAGCTTTTAATATCATCAGAAGGCAACATATTTGCATCTGATGAAATATCCAGAGCAGGCAAATCCATAAAGACCGAAAGCAGGTTAGTGATTTCCAGGGACTGGGAACAGAGGGGACGGAAAGAGTGACTCCTTAATGGATACGAAGTTTCTGGTAGGTGCTTGCACACACATGCACACACACACACACACACACACACACACACACACACACACACACACATACACACACACACCTGGAGAGCTTCTGTGTATTTGTCATGATCAGCTTTCAATCCATTTGAAATAATAGGGATGGGGAAAGAGTAAAAACAGGTCAGAAACTTTTGGGGATAATAGAAATGTTTTAGCAGGTAGTTTTCCTATTTAGTAGTTTTAGCAACAGTGGTAGTGTATTCATAGTCAATAACATTCCAGTTATCTGTTGCTATGTAATGAACCAGCCCCAAACTTAGTGACTTAAAACAATAATTCATTATTATTTCTCATGGTCTGTGCGTTAACTAGGCTCAGGTAGGTAGTTTTTCTTTGGGGTTTCTCATGAAGTGACATTAAGATGTTGGCTGGGTTGCAGTTATCTAAACGCTCGACTGGGCAGGTTGTCCTGGAGGCTGACTTACTGGCAGTTGATGCTGGCTTTTGGCTAGGAGTTCTCCTGAGGCTATTGACTGAAGCACCTACATGCAGCCTCTTCATATTGCTCAGGTTCTTCACAGCATGGTGTCCAGCCTCAGAGAGGGCAGATCCCAAAAGTAAACATTCCAAAGGGCAGGAAGTAGAAGTTGCCAGAAGCTGCAGTTGGGTCTGCTCCAGGAACAGTATCGTTTCCACTACACTCTGCTGGCCAAGTGATGCCACTCAACAAACCCAGGCTCAAGAAGGTAATAAAGGCTCCACCTCTTGTTGAGGGATTGGCAACCTCAGTTGCAAAACTGGGATGGAAGATAGTGTTTAATGCCATCCTTGGAAAAAATACAAGGGTAAAGACCAGAGGGCCAATGTTGTCCTAGTCATTTTATCGGCACCAAATTCCCCATGTGAAATATCTTTCTGCTCAAATTGGTCAGACTGGAGTCTGTTGACTACAACTGGATGCTGATCAAGGCTGGAGGCCAGAACTTCACTGTTCCCAAGCAAATAACATTCCAATATATTACTCTGTGTGTATCTGGAGAGCAGTAATGCTCTGGAGATGAGGAACATTTGGAGTTGCAAAGTCCTGGTCTTGGCTAAGCCACATATCCTTGCTGAGCTTCAAGTTCCCCATCTGGAAAATGGGGATAATGATAATAGTAATATGGCACCTATGTCATATAATTATTGTGACTATTAAATGAGACAACACACACACAGTAGTGCCACGTGCCTAGCACCTGGAAGGCAATGCTTGATGGAGCGAGTTTTCCTTGTTTGCTCAGACCAGGATGCCTCCCTCTCTATCTTCAGGCACAATGAAGTTAAGTAACTGGCCCAAAGGCACACTGCCAAGAGAGGAAATCTTGTCAAGAATGTATAGAGCAAGGGGAAAGTTGCTGAAAGTAGGGGAGATAGGATACAAACCCACATAGCCTGGTTCCATAGTCCATGTTCTAAACACTTACATTAAAGCTTTGAGCTGAGAACTGAAGATAATTATATGTTATCTAGGAGGCAGGTGGGTGCTACACAGAGTGGAGATGTAATGAAGACAGGGTTGGAGGTGAAGTTAAGTAAAGGAATGTTCTAGAAGACAAAGAACACATACCAAAGTTGCAAGAAGAAAAAGACATTTGAGGAAATTCAAGAAAATTAGAGGAAGACAGAGTGATGAGAGAACTTTCTTCATTTACTCACATCATGGCCTATCGAGAAAATGACACTATCTGTATGGGCCACTGGAATAAATGGAGGAGCTATTTGTGGCTGGAGACACCTGGCTCAGTTGCTGTGGATCTCCATCTTGGGCATATCTGTAACCCATTTATAAAACACCTTGCCTAGAATGTACAGAGCAAGAGGGAAATTAACACAGAGACTGGAGAGGTGAGATGACCCAGGACGACGAGCACAACCTCATGGGCCATGAGAAGAATCTGAATGCTAGTCTGAGAGCACTGAGATGCCATTGAAGGATTCTGAGCGGAAAGACTCAAGAGTCAACTCATTTTGTGCTGTCTGGAAAATAGTGCCTGCTGTGAGGAAGGAGATGGACAGGAGAAGGCAAGCATGGAATTGAGGAGGCTCTGTAAGAGGCCATTGCAATGGTCTTAGAAAAATAAATGAGGACAACAAAGACTGGGGTGGTGCTGGTGGAGGTGGAGACAAGGGCATGGATTTGAGATATCTTTTAGAGCTGGGATGGATTCCTGGACCTAGAGATGATTTAGTGTAAATGGTGTAGTAGAAAGGATAGTGATTTTGCTTTTCTCACAGTGCTCTCATCGGAAATTAAATGTGATTTTGTTCAGATTCTTCAGAAAGTTAAATACAGAATTACTATATGATCCAGTAATTCCAAAAGAACTGAAAGCAGGAATTCAAATGCATATTCGTACACCGATGTCAACAGCAGAACTATTCACAACAATCAAAGGGTGGAAAAAATCCAAATGTCTATCAACAGATGAATGAATAAGCAGAATGGAGTAGAGTAAGTTACCCCACATATGAATGAGTTCCATTCTAAGAGTGCATTCATAAGTCCAATTTATTCATAAGTCCAGCAAAGTTAGCTAGGTACCCAACCAGGACATTGCCTGTATAGTACTGCACTTAACAGGTTTATATTGTATAGTACTCTATACAGTACTATATGGTAATGTACACAAAACACAACCACTTGTAGAGGATGCACACATGTGACAGTGTACGCCAAACACATGAACTTACATGATTAGACACACGAATGCATGTTTATATCTTTGAATGTTCACAATTTGAAGGTTAGTATGTAGAGGACATCTTGTATATTCATACAATGAAATATTATTCAGCCATAAGAAGGAATGAAGTTCTGAGGCATGTTACAATGAGTGAATCTTGAAAACATGCTAAGTGACATAAGCTGGAAGTAAAAAGACAAATTTGTGTGATTCCACTTATATGAGGTAGCTAAAATAGGCAAATTCATAGAGACAGAAAATGTATTAGAGATCACCAAGGATTGGGGGCAAGGGAAGTGGGCGTTATTATTTAGTGGTTACAGACTTTCTGTTTGGAATGATGAAATGTTCTGAAAAGGAATAGTGGCAATGTTGCACTGCATTGTGAATGAACTTAATCCCTTCAAAATAGTTAATGTGATAAATTTTATGTTATGCATATTTTACCACAATAAAAAAGTATGATTATATACATGGAGTACCTGGTTCACTGCAGTTTGAGCTCGATGAATGTAACTATTGTTTTTAATATGTCTGACTTAACCCCTTCTTTCTCAGAAAGGAATCACCCTCACTCTGTAAGGCTGGGAACTTTGAATGTATGAATTTGTAGAAATGGTGCTTCCTTTAATGAACCAATCTGTTAGATTAAGCACAAACTTATCTCCCAACCACAGACATTGCATTTCAGGTACAATTCAGTTTAAAGACATATGTAGAAGATATTTCTTCAAATAATAGAACATCTCATCCATACTCTATAGTCTCAAACCCTAAGCAACTTTGCAGTTTATTTTCTGTTCCTCTGAAGGATCTATCTGGATAATAAAGGTCACCCTTTAGTGACAGAAGCCCAAGAAGGGCTCCAGACTCAATCATATTTTTACTTATTTCTGAAGAACCCCTGAGATGAGATACATTTGCCAATATTTTTTCTTATGCTATTATGATTGTTATCACAAATATAGGGAAGGAAACATTTATTCAGTAAGTGGTATTGAGACAATTGGGCAATTACATGGAGGAAAGAAAAATCCCTAGATCCTTGTCTTATACTGAACACTCTAACATTAAAATCAATTCCAAATGGATTAAAGATTTGAGTTTTTTGGAAGCCTGAGGCGGAAGGATCGCCGGAGCCCAGCAGGCGAGGCTGCGGTGGCCGGGAGCGGCCACTGCACTCCAGTCTGGGTGACCGAGTGAGACTCCAACTCAAAAAAAAAAAAAAAAAGATTTGAGTTTTTAAAGAAAGAGAGGAACCATTTGAACTAAAAGAAGGAACTTAAGCTCCCAAAAGGAAGGCAACCAGTAGTTGGTAACCTCTAACTACTTCTTACCAAAATATCCACAATTATGTACATAGAGAAAAAGACCAAAACTGTCAATACCAAAAAGAAGAAGGTTAATGAGTAAATGACAAAATGTGGTCAAAATCAAGTCTGATTTTATGGCAGGTGCAAATGGCCCAGCATGGACAGATCACTCTTGCTTTCAGCACATCATAGAGGGATCAACTGATGAAAAGATATGAAGAAGTTTCGACTATATCTCACCACCTGTCTCTCTTAACCAGAGACTTGAGGCCCATAAAACTGGGCAAATGGCTCTTTAGGGCAGTGGAGAGTTTCAGAAATATACCAGTTTCCAGACACCAACCCAGATTAATTAAATCAGGAAATTTAGAAGAGGCACTTTCACAGGTGGTATTTTCAGCGTGCAGCCAGATTGACAATGAGTCTTCTGCATAAATTGCTCAGAAGTTATTCTATAGGGCAAGTGAGCAGATCAGGAGTTTCTGTCCTCCTCCATTTTGGCCATCATCTCCTGAGACATTCTCTCCTTCTTTCCAGTCTGGAATGTCACTCTTTGCTGTTTCTCCTCCCATCACTTTGACTATACTTTTTTGATTTTCAACAGCACCTTCTTATTTCTTTTTTTTTTTTTTTTTGAGTTGGAGTCTCACTCAGTCGCCCAGACTGGAGTGCAGTGGCTGCTCCCAGCCACCGCAGCCTCGACCTGCTGGGCTCTGGCGATCCTTCCGCCTTAGCCTTCCAAGTCGCTGGAACTACAGGCGTGCTACCATGCCCGGCTAATTTCTTTTTGATTTATTGTAGAGATGAGGTCTCGCTTGCCCAGGCGGGTCTCGAACACGTGGGCTCAGGCAATCCACTCACCTCGGCCTCCCAAAGGCGCGGGATTACAGGCTGAGTCACCGAGCCCTAATTTTCTGAATTATTGTAGAGATGCCCAGTCTTTCTGGTCCTTAAATGTTGGTCTTTCCAGAGCTCTTGAAATCTTCTCCTTCATTGAAAATCTCGACCCAGCTCCAGGACTTGAGCTAACTCAAGAGCTGAAGTCTTCCATTCCTATGAGGTAGGGTAACAATTTTTCTCCTCCATAATCCTTTTCCAGGAGTGCATATCCTCTCCATGGTTAGAGCCCTACTCAACTCAAGCTAGGATAACTGGAGAAGGCCTTGATGAGGAAGAAAAAGGACAATGTTTTTTTTTTTTTTAATGTAATAACAGAGTTGTCTTGGCCAGGCACGGTGGCTCAACCTGCAATCCTAGAAATTTAGGAGGCTGAGCCGAGAGGAATGACTGAGCCCAGGGGTTTGAGACCAGCCTGGATAACTTGGTAAGATCTCGTCTTTACAATAAATTACAAAAAACTAGCCAGGCATGGTGGTGTGTATCTATAGTTACAGCTACTAGGAAGGCCGAAGCGGAAGGATCACCTAAACCCAGCAGGTGGAGGCTGCGGTGGCTGTGAGCGTGCCCACACTGCACTTCAGCCTGGGAGACAAGAGTAAAACTCCAACTTAAAAAAAAAAAGAAGTTGTCTTGTAGAAGTTCTATCCAGCCTGGACTATTCATTTCCTCCAATATTTAGAGTATGATAATGGACCAGGGGCCAAGAGAAAGAAGCTGAACCTGGGACAGAAGAGGAGAAACAGGAAAGGAGGAGAACATAGAGGAGGTCTCTCTGCTGCCAATTAAACATGGACTTAAACAAGTCAATGGGGAGATAGAAAAGGAGAAAGAAACAGCTATTTTGGGCTATCTCCCAATTTTATATATTCATGGCTAATGATAAAACTCTTCCTATGATAAATTGTATCATTCATAGAAAAGACACTGGCATTTCCAGCTCATATCTATCTAGCTTCTAACTCTCTTCTGATACCCAAAGGCCATAGAAACCTCAAATGTCACATCTAAAACATATCCTCTCTCTCTTCTCCTTCCCCTTCATTCACTCCTCTCCTCTCCTGTAATGGAGTTGTCATCTCTCCACGCAGTATGGGTTAAATTGTGTCCCTGACTCCCAATTTATATGTTGACGTCCTAACCCCAGCTTCTCATAATGTGACCTTATTTGGGAATAAGGTCATTGAAAGTGTAATCGTAAGTTAAGATGAAGTCATTAGGTTGAGCCTTAACCTAATGTGACTGCTGTCCTTATAAAAATGGGAAATTTGGACACAGATGAAGAACATCATGTAAAGGTAAAATCAGAGATCAGGTGATTCTTTTACAAGCCAAGGAACCCTCAAGACTGCCAACACACCACCAGAAGCCAGGTGAGATGCCCTGAACAGAGTCTATCTCACAACCTCCCGAAGAAATCAACCCTTACTGACACCTTGCTTTTGGACTTCTAACCTCCAGAACTCTAAGACGATAAATATCTGTGGTCTAAAAACACCCAGTTTGTAGGACTTTGTCGTGTCAGCCTTGGCAGACTGATATACTACCCAGTGAAATTTTCTCTCCATGCCCTCCTCCCCATATCCAGTGACGAGATCCTGTCTGGCTAACCTCCAAAATGTCTCCTAGTTTCAGCCTCTACTCTGTTTCCGTTGCCTCTGTAGACATATTGGATAATTGGGTCCTCTGCAGGCACTGATGAAAGAAGATAGAAAGATGCAGTTGACCAAGGATAGGTCAAAGCTGATGCAAGAGAGAGAAGGTCTGGGATTCTAAAGGGACGTGTAAATGGTGGGGCTAAGGAGCAGAGGGAAGGGGTGCACCTAGCTGTGGGTGAGTTAAATACCAACTTGCCACTTGGTTGGAATTGCTGAGACTGCAGAGGCTACATTGAATGCCAACGGGGTGGGGCTGGCCCAAGGCTCCCCTGGGCTTGTCCCCATGGTCAATTTTGGGGCTGGGCTTGTACCTGGGCTGTGTGTTGGCTGGTTGGAGATCTTGGGGAGACCTTTGTTACTGGGTTTCTCTAGGACATGATCACCGGGTGCGTTCCCCTAGATCCCAGCTTTGTGAGGCTGCTGAGGGTGTTCTTTTTTAACAACTGCAAACCAAACCGGCTATTTGCCAATGAGCGTCCAACATGACAGTCCAAGATGTGTGAGCTGTGCGGGCCCTTGGCGTTCCCGGCCCCAGTGCCAGCTCAACCAGGAAATGGGAGACTTCACAGTGGCTCTTGGAAATGGAGTCTAAACTTTAGGATCGAGAAATGGAAGGACCTGGAATAAGATACCTCCTTGGGCTCCCAGAAGGACGCTGAACAGCTGTGTTTGCCTTTCTCTTTATCCCCCTACTTCTTCTCTCCCCCATCACCCCTTTCCCTATTTCCTTCTGCCTGTCTCCATCTTCCTCACCCTCTTTCTTCTCTCACTCCAGTAATCCCCCCTTACCACTATCTCCTTCTTCCTCCATTCTTTCCCTAACCTTCCTTTGCCCCTTCTCTCCTCTGACCTTTCTTTCTTTTTTTTTTTTTTTTTTTTGAGTTGGAGTCTCACTCTGTCACCCAGACTGGAGTGCAGTGGCCGCTCCCAGGCACCGTAGCCTTGACCTGGTGGGCTCTGGCGATCCTTCCGACTCATCCTTCCAAGTAACTGGAATTATAGGCATGTGCTACCACACCCGGCTGATTTTTTGATTTATTGTAGAGATGAGGTCTCGCTGCCCAGGCAGGTCTCGAACCCGCGAGCTCAGGCAATCCACTCACCTCAGCCTCCCAAAGGTGCGGGATTACAGGCTGAGCCACCAAGCCCGGCTCCTCTGACCTTTCTTTCTCCTCTGACTTCCCTCGTTCCCTGCCATTTTCCTCCCCCATTTCTCCCTCTCCCTGCCTTCTCTTCCCCTTCGTCTTTCTCCCTCCCCCTTATCTTTCCATCTCCCTCCTCTCTTCCTGCTCCCCTGTCCACCCTCCTTTTGCCTATCGCCTTCCCGCCTGCCACCCTGCCCCTCCCTCTATCCGCCACCTCCAGCTCCCCTGCACACACACACCCAGCAGTGTTTGCTTTTCTCCCGGATCCGGATGAAGGGGTTGCCCTGCCCATGCCCTGCCCTGCCCTACTTCTGGCAGCTGGGGTCTCACTTCATGGCTGAGAGTTCTGGGACTCAGGCTCCGGGGAAAGGGGCCCCTCTCAGCATTCAGGTCCTGCGAGCCCAGTATGAAGGCTTGAGGAGGCAGCAGAGGACCCAGGCCCACCTTCTGGTGCTCCCAAGAGGTAGGTCTGGGACGGTAGGAGGTGAGGAGCCTGACGGTGGGAGGAATGGGTGGCTGGCTGCAGAGAGGCAGGACCAGGGCTCCGCTGGCCCTCCTGTGGGGAAGAGATGAGGAGGCCAGTTCAGAGCTGCTCTGTTCAGCTGCCTCTCTCCCCACCAAAGAGGGGGTACGGGGGAGGGGGCGACTCAACCAGTTGCCTGACTGCCAGTGCTGTTCCTGGACTCTGCCCCATGTTCCAATCTTGCTCAACTGGTCAGCCTGGTGAGCCAGGCTTGGCCCCACTACTAGGTCAGGTGGGGTGCTGGGAGCTTGGCTTCCTGGCTGGATCTAACTTAGACACCTCCTATAAACTAGAGAAACTGGTTCTGGAGAAAAAAGACAGCATTCCCAAAAAGCTGGGAACTGGTTGGGCCAGAGGAAGCCCAGGGCTCAGGGACCCAGGAGGCAACCCAGGCTCATCTTGCCCCAACCAGCAGCCAGAGAGGTGTGATCAGACACACAGCATCCCCTCCTGCCACACACACACACACACACCTTATGGAGAGAAGTCTCTTCTCTTTGGGAATTCAGATTTCATTCTGAGAGGGAGTTAGAAGCACAGGGTTCCGAAAGCAAGTGGCTGTCAAATGCCAGCCTTCATCCTCTAACAGAGAAGAATAGGTCAAGGGAGGAGGAAAGATGCCTGGAAAGGTCAAACCTGGGCCCTGAGAGTTTCTGTGGTTATTTGTACAGTTCAGTGCACTCATTGAGTGGTGAATCAGGGGCCAGAGGGACCTCACTGTCTAGAGCAGGAAGCGTGCTGCCATTTGGAGACAAAAGTGGTGCCTCAGAGCTAACAGCTCATCTCTCATTACTTGGGCTGTTGCCAGCCAGTGGGTTCTGATAGGACTAAACTGACACTGCCAAATAGCACCCATCTCTTCAGGGCATAATCTGAGAAGAGCTTAAATTTCTATCCCACCTTCAAGGGCACTTATTCATTCAGTCATTCAACAAACATTAGTTTAAACCCCTATCAAATGCAAATGCCATGTTTAACATGCCTGAGAGTCAGACTCACAAATGCGATTGTTTAATAGGCATAATCCAAAGATGTCTCAAATTCAGCATGCCTTCTAGAATTCACCAGTCCCTGTATTGGTACTTTCTCCTGCTCTTAGTAACTCAGTGCTCCCTCTCCCATCTTTACCAGGTGATAAGTTACGTCAGGTTCATGCAAAGAGTGGTCAGGCATGGTTTTCTCAGCAAGGACTTCTGACTTCCCTGGCTAGTCAGGGTCTTTCAGGACACTTCTAGCAGTTCTCAATTCCACATTCTTTATATATTTGTGAGAGGTGGCACCATGTAATGGAGTATGATGCATCGGGTCTTGGAGCAGAGCCTGAGTTTGAGTTCTGGCTCTGCCATGTACTTGCTAAGCAGCCTTGAATGACTTATATAAATTATCTGAGACTCAGTTTCCTGATCTGTCAACTGGAATAACTGTAGTACTAAAATCCTAGGGTTGTTGGAGGGATCAAATGAATTTGTATATATAAAGTTCCAGCTCATCAGGGCTTGGCCGAGGACCAGATCATTTATGTCTCACTAGTCTGAGATAAAAGGGCACCTGAAGCACTTTGACTAAATGTGAAATAAAAGGTAGTTCTCCAGGGAGAAATCAGGGTAAGATTAAAAAAAAAAAAAAAGGTGAAAATGATGGCAGGGAGGAAAAAGAGCTCTTGTGCCCTACACTTTGGCAACAGGGCAGATGGTGGTGCTGATCGTTGAGATAAGGAATACAGGAGCAAAATTTCTTGGTAGGGAGAGACAAATTAATTTTGAATATGCTCCATTTGAGAGAGTTGTCTGCAGACTTTACGAGTCTGAATCCCAGGAAAGGAATTTAGGCAGGAGATATAGACTTGGGGTCCTCAACAGATAGCTAGTGACTAAAGCCATGGGCATGGGTACGATTGTGACAAGTCAATGTATAAACTGATAAGAAATTGGGATTAAAAACTAGAGTTCTAAAATTCACAATTGTTTAAGTGACAAGTAGAGGAAAAGAAGCCTGGGAGGACAGAATCAAAATGGTAAGAGAAAAATATCATTTAGTCAAAAAAGGAAAGATATTCCAACATATGCTACAACATGGATGAAACTTGAGAACATAATGCTGAGTAAAATAAGTCAGTCACAAAAAGACAAATACTGTATGATCTCCTTTAAATGAAGTATGTAGGATAGTCATATTTATTTATTTATTTTTGAGTTGGAGTCTCACTCTGTCGCCCAGACTGGAGTGCAGTGGCCGCTCCCAGCCACCGCAGCCTCGACCTGCTGGGCTCCGGCCAAAAATCCTTCCGCCTCAGCCTTCCGAGTAGCTGGAACTACAGGCACGCGCTACCACGCCCAGCTAATTTTTTAATTTATTGTAGAGATGAGGTCTCGCCAAGTTGCCCAGGTGGGTCTCGAACCCTCAGGCTCAGGCCATCCACTCACCTCAGCCTCCCAAGGCGCAGGATTACAGGCTGAGCCACAGAGCCCGGCTGGACAGTCGTATTTTTAGAGACAGAAAGTGGAATGGTGGTTGTCAGGGACGGAAGGCATGAGAGTTATTGTTTAATGGGTACAGAGTTTCAGCTTGGGAAGACGAAGAATTCTGAAGATTGGTTGCACAATGTGAACGTACATAACACTACTGAACGATATATTTTTAAATGGTTAAGATAGTAAATTTTATGCTATATGTATTTTACTGTAATTAAAATATTTTAAGGATAGGATAAAATCAAATGCTATTAATGTCATGAAGTGAAGCTAGTGAGGGATTTTAGAAGATAGTGATCCTCAGTGTCCAAGGAAGCAGAAAGACCCAGGAAGACAGAGTGACCATTGAGATTGGACTCCTACTAACACTAAATCTAATGTCTGAAGATATGGGGTTGCATTTAGAAGAGAAAGAATTCTGGGAGCAGATTAATGGAAGGAAGTGTTCTGAAGTTGGTGTTCTTCACACTGTCTTTTTTTGAGTTGGAGTCTCACTCTGTCTCCCAGACCGGAGGGCAGTGGCACGCAGCCTCGATCTACTGGGCTCTGGCAATCCTTCCAAGTAGCTGGAACTACAGGCGCACATTACCACTCCCGGCTAATTTTTGATTTATTGTAGAGAAGAGGTCTCACCAAGTTGCCCGGGCTGGTCTTGAACCCCTGAGCTCAGGCAATCCTTTAGCCTTGGCCTCCCAAAGTGCTGGGATTACAGGTTGAGCCACCGAGCCCGGCCTCACACTATCTTATTGTTGGATGGACCTAGGTTCTAAAAATGTAATTCCAAGTAGCAGCAACCTTTCCCTGTCTCAACACAAGGGCACCAGGGGACCTTGGGCTACTGCCAAGTCTATGAAGCCCTAGTTACCCCCAATCATTGATGTCCAAAAGGCATATGCTTTTGTCACATTCAGGCAGTGTGTGACTCATCTCATGTAGAAAAGGGATTCGGGTCAGGACTTATATCTGACCTGGGTATTTTCTATGTGCTTTTTATTTAACGCTCTCAACGGCCATGTAAGCTAGCTCTTCTTTTAAGATCTCTATTTTATGGATAAAGAAATGGAGCCTGGGCTCTCCCAGCAAGTCAGTGATGCAGTCAGAACCAGAACTCACATCTGCCTGACTCTGACTTGATGAGAAAGACTCCACAAGAGGGCACCAGGATTTACGGTGAGCTCTGATTCTTTCTTCTTCCTTGAGTCGCTTTACTACTCTCTTCACTCTTCTCTCCATTCCCTTATTTCATCCCAGCTGAAGAGAAAAATCAAGGAGCAGCTCAAAATGCCCTTTCCTGAACCTGTATCTGAACCTGGAGAATTAAGAAAGCAAGTAAGCCGGGCTCAGTGGCTCAGCCTGTAATCCCGCGCTTTGGGAGGCTGAGGTGAGTGGATTGCCTGAGCCAGCAGGTTCGAGACCTGCCTGGGCAACTTGGCGAGACCTCATCTCTAAAATAAATCAAAAAATTAGCCGGGTGTGGTAGCACACCTGTAGTTCCAGTAACTTGGAAAGCTGAGGCAGAAGGATCGCCGGAGCCCAGCAGGTTGAGGCTGCACAGCCACTGCACTCCAGTCTGGGTGACAGAGCGAGACTCCAACTCAAAAAAAAACAAAAAAGCAAGCAAGTAGATAATTAGGACATTTCCTCCATCCCTAGTCCCTGACTTACCCAAACCAAAACACAGCAGATTTTTTAAAATATGAGATTTCTCTGTTCTCTTCTGACAATTACCTTAATCCGCTTTTGCTTGGACAGTGAAGAGAAGGCACCGTGCCAAAGGAGTGAAGGGCACTGAAACAGAAGGCTCATGGCATGATTCTCAGCAGGATCTGCTCTGGGGTCAGGGTCCATATGTACCTCCCAGCCAACTCTCGTTCCTTGACCTCTGAACCACAGGTTGGAACTGACCATTGAGCAGCTCTTGCTACCAATGCTACCAGTGCTGTCTGTCCACTTTGGGTCCTTTCCTCCTAGAGTCATGATGGGAGAGGATACCAGTTGCTTGGTTTTTTCAACATGTCTCCCTCCTTCCTTGTTTTCAAATAAGCAAATAGCATTTTTAATATTTGCAAAGGTTGTTGTTCATGCCTGAAAATAATTTTAAAGAAATAATGCAGTTACAAAACAGGAGCAAATCTTCAGAGTCTTGCCACTATAATCAGTGTTTATAGGACTGTGGTTGTTTGCAGAAATGGCCACATCTGGTCATTGTCCCTTTTGCATTCCTGGAACTGGAGCTCAAGAACTTCCTTCTAACTTTATTTCTCCAACATCTTCTCCCCACTTGTGCTATGCACTTTGTTACCTCCAGGGCCCCCTGTGGTGACAGGTGCCAGAACACTCAAGTGAACTTAACTGACATTTCAGAGGAACCCCAGGCTGGTCACAGACCTGCTTTCTATAGGAAAATGCCTTTCAGTCATCCCCACCACCACTGTCACCGCCGCCAAGAGCTGACAACGAACTATTGTATCCCACAAAGTGGTAAGAAAAAAATGCCCCTGAGAAACAGGAGAGACATTGCTCCACCTTCTCAGCCCTGAAGCCAGTTCAGAGAAGCAGTAGATGCTGCAAATGTCTTCCCAGAGCAGTGTCTGTGGAATAGAAGAAGGACAATGGCCAGTTTTCTGCAAGGAGCTGCTTCAAGGCACAGCTCCTCCCTCCTTTGCCTTGTTATCCGAATTCTAGGGCACAAAGTCCCATAAGTTTCCACTTGTGCGTGTCCATGAATCCATCTGTGTATGAGTACGCGTGGGACCTCAAAAAATAGTTCCCAATCTCCTCCCAGAGTTCTACTCCCTCACTTCAGTTTCTGACCCTCTGTTTTGCTTAAGTTTTTCCATAGTGTTGATTGTCAACTCAAATTTTATTATAATATGTTAATTTACTTATTGTCTTTCTACTCCACCAGGACACATCCATGAAGGTGTGGGTTTTGTCATAATGTTCACTGCTGTAACCCTGGGACCTAGAATAATTAATGCCTGGCACACATTAAGTACTCCATCATATTTGTGGGATGAATGAACGTGGCATTATATCTATGGAGGGGAGGATGCATATGTGTGTGCGCTTGTAAGTGAGACCATGTGTGCATCCATGTGTGCACACACATGCAATATAATGAGTACCTTCTGGATATGGCCTTCGTTCAGCTTGAAAGTTCTGGGACCTCCCCCCCTCCCGAGTGAGAGCTGCCTGTGTTCCTTCCAGTAATGACCCTGCTTGTGCTTTCTTTTCTTAGGAGGGAACACATCTGTTCCTGCTGAATCCATGATCAGCACTGTTTGGATTAACAAGGAGAGAAGGAGTTCGCTGTCCCTGGGAGAGGCAGATCCTGAGGTGGAGGGGATGCTGGATGAGGCTGCCCGAGGCTGTCTTCAGGAGTCTCCCTGGCGCACACATCTAGAAATGCATTGTTTGGTCCAAACCTTCCCCCAGGAAACCGGTCATCAAGTAGAGCACGAGGGCAAGCTTGTGGGGTCTGGCCAAAGGCTTCCTCCAGAAGGAGACACATGCCTGTTTGAAAACAATCAGATGACTCAGCGAGGAGTCAAACTCCCAGAGGCAGCCCAGTATCAATGCCAGCTGGGTAACACCCAAACAAATGCAGTGGGATCTGCCTTAAAATTCAGCATTCAATGCCCTTCTTCCATGAAGAACCCACACAGGTCTGGCAAACCTGGTCACTATCCATTTCCCCAGAGGAAAACTCCCAGGATCTCCCAAGCTGCCCGGAACTTGGGCTTATATGGTCCAGTGTAAAGTTTTCTACTCAGTCAGATGTCTCAGCCTTGAAGTCATCTATGGCCTCATCAAAAGACCCGGGAGGCAGAGCCAAAACTAGAACCCCTAGCTTTGAGAAAGAACTGGACTAACCCAACTGTAGGAATTACGGGAAATGAACTTCACAGTGGGAATGTAGTTTTGTCCTTCAAAAAATAAGAGAGCGCCCAGGCCGGATTGCTCAAAACTTTGAATGAAAGAGGACTGCCTGATCAATGCAACCCTATTCTGACATTGTTATGGGGCCCCAAAGCCCATTCCTTGGCAAAGTAATGGAAGTGGAGAATTCTGAAACATAAAACAGGGACTCTAGCCAATGGAATGCCTCAGCAGTGCTCAATATCTTCTGATGATTTCCCACATATTCTAGAGAAGATGAGCTTTGACAATTCAGAACTTTATTCTGGTTGCTGTGTTGTCTGAGAACCATATCACTTTGAAGTCACTACTTTCATTGGTAGTGATCACACCATTTCAGCCTGAACCTCCTAAAATATGGACATCCTGGGTAAAGAAGGTCTAATCAATGCTACTTACCATTGTGTGTGTTTGAGGTGTCTTTAGGAAGGGCTGGTCATCTCCTACTGAGACTATATATTCCAGTTTCATTGTAGATTTATTTTCTTCCTTTCTTCCTCCCTTAATTCCTTCCTTCCTTCCTTCCTTCCTTCCTTCCTTCCTTTCCTCCCTCCTTCCTTCCTTCCTTCCCCTTTCTGCCTTTCTTCCCTCTCTCTCTCTTCAAATTAACTTCTTATTAAAAACTATTGATTATTGAAAATGTATGGTGATGGGAGGCTGGGGAAAAAAATATATATATTCCTGCTTGGAAATATGCATTCCACCACAAACCCTTTTCAGCCCAACTAGGATCACTCAGATACTTCCTGGGTTTAAAAATGTTTAAACCTAAAACAAAGTGAAGCAGGTGTTAGTTTGGTGATAAGGAAAAAAAAATGTCTGCTTAATGTTTAACTTTAGTAATGATATTTAAACATGCCCAAGGTGCCTTTCCCTCATATCAGATTCTTTCTGTCTAACATTTTACTCATATCTCTGCCCCCCATGGTGATCCAATCCTGCCCATCCAGAGCTAATAACTAGAAGTGTCATTACCTATCAAAAATATGTAAATGCCTGCTCCTTGGACCACCCAGAAATGTATTCCAATTTGTGAATTCATTGTGATTCCCTCTGTAAATAATAAGATTCAGTTGTTTTTTAATACTCTATTGAATAAGAAGAAAAATTTTTCAAAAAACTTTGTCCTTTGCGTTTGTTTTTTTAAAAGTTCCACACGCCACCTCTCTGTCTACAGTGTGTTCCTTACTTCAAAGGTCCTGCAGATCTGGCAGCAGGTCCAGGGCACCTCTGTCCTGCCTACAAGGTGATGGGCGGTGCATGGACTGTGAAGTCAGCTGACCTGGCTTTCAATCCAGCCATTCTTGATATATGATTTGGCAAGTAACTTAATCTCTTAGCTTTGATTTCATCATCTACAAAATGGAGGCGATAATACTCACTTTTGAAAGGACTAGGAAGAATGTGTGTAAAAGTTCCTGGCACTCTCAGCAATAGGCCGCAATCACTATTTTTAAAAGTTTACTGCATCTCCTCCTTTGCCTCCCACTCAGGCTTCTGCCCCCTGCAAACTGCTTCTGCTGTCATAAAGATTGAAGATCACTAGCCACCTCTTCCTCTCCAAATTCAGTAACTTCTTCTAAGTCCCCTCTTTTATCTGGCCAACTACCATGACCATTACCATTCCCCTCCCACTCCTCATTTAGTTTGAGGATCTCCCTTACCAGTCTATGAACTGATTCATCTTATTGCCCCAGCACTCAGAATAAGGCCTGGCTTATAGAGCACTCAACACATGTAGAAAATGAGTGCCCCATCCAATTTTATCCTCTCACACACAGCCCAACTCTGCCCCTCTCCCCTTAATGTATAGACTCTTCCAGGTTAAGGTGTGGGTTTTTAATTTTCCTTTGGCATGGTCTCTCATAGAAGTCAAAACAGAACAATGAGAAGAAGTAAGAGTATGCCAGAATGGCTGGGTTCATACCCATAGTCCTAGCTCCTCAGGAGGCTGAGGTGGGAGGATCACTGGAGCCCAGAAGTGGGAGACTGCAATGAGCTATGATTGCACTACTGCACTCCAGCCTGGGTGACAGAGCAAGACCCTGTCTTTTAACAACAACAACAAAAAGAGTGTACCAGGAAGAGGGTACAGGGTGAGTAATGACCTGATGGACAAAAGATCCTGTTGTGTTCTGGGAGCTGGAATAAAGTCAGTGAGATTTAAACATAGCAGTGAAGGGACCGAGTAGATACTAAGGCCTTGTGTCAATCAAGGTTTGCTGCTGTAACAAACGACCCCAAATCTAACAACAGAAGCTTATATTTCACTCATAAAAAGTCCACTCTGGATTTGGGCAAGCTTCCAGGGCAGCTTTCCTCCATATATTGTCAGCAATATCATTCCCAATCTTATGGTGCCACAATATCAATACTTGTTCGCCTAATCAACATAACAGGAGCAGAATATTAATAGTGGTATACTTTCATATCTTTTTTAATTTTGATAACTTAAAAGTTGTTTTGTCTAATATTAAGAACATGACCCTTGCCTTCTTTTGTGATCCATTCACCTGGATATTCATTTTCCATCCTCTAACTTTGAGTCTGTGTGCACTCCTTGTAGTGAGATGAATTTCCTGGATGTAGCAAATTATTGGGTCATGGTTTTTTATCCAGTTTGTCATTCTGTGTCTTTTCAGTGGTACATTTAGTCCATTCACATTCATGCTGATTATTGAAATGTGATTGTTTATCACCATCATGAGGTTCTTTTTTTTATTTCAATGACCAAGGTTAATGATTTATTCATTATATTTTTTATTAAATTTTACTTTTTATTTTATTAATTTTTCATTTTAAAGATGTGGGGTACAATCCAGGGTTAGGTATACAAATGTTCATTATGCAGGTACCCTTGTTGATGAGGTGTGCCCTCCTTCCCCAGGCAGATTCCCACTACTGCCAATCCTGCCTCCCTGCCCCGCCACACCCCTGCAATTTCCCTACTGCAAATCCTTTTCTTATGGTATTATGATAGTTGTTCATGAGGTTCTTATAAAGTTTTTTCTTTGTTAGTTTTCGTTCAACTTTTGGGTTGACATATGTGTGTGTTTTCAAGTTTGCAGTCACAGCGTATTCTCTGTTGATTCTGTGTTCTCCTGTTCTCTTGGGAAGTGTGCAGTCATTTTTTTTTTTTTTTTTCCTTTCTTCTGTGCATAATACCTTAAGAAAGTGACTGATAGTAATGGGATACTGCCGGAGATAGGATGGTGACACAACAGCAATAAGCCTACTTGATTTCAAACCAGGCAAAGTAGGGATCAAAGGGAGACCCAGACTTTACCTGTATGATGTCCACTTGTACACCTAATCCTGAATTGTACTCCATATCTTTAAAATAAAATATTTTTTAAAAATTAAAATAAAGGAAATTTTAAAAATAAAATAATAGTGATAAACCAAATATCAGATCACTTTTGTTCACATTTTGTTCATGCTTTAAGTCACACAGTTAGATCTCACTCCAAAGTTTTGAAGAAATGCAATCATCCCCTTGCCTGGAAGGAGAGAAGAAACGGAGACCGGCTGAGCAGCTGGGCTGACTGACCCAGTAGATGGAGTCAGGTCAAAGAGGGCCTCGTAGGCATCAAACAGCAGTGGATTTCATTCTGAATACAGTGAGTAGCTAGTGAGGGGTTTACATACTAAAATGATTTGATTTGCAGTTTGATCAGATGACTCTGGGCTTTTTATAAAATTGAGAGTCAAGTTAAGAGGCAATGTCAGGTAAGAAATAACCAGGGCAGGTTTGATGGGAGAGATGCTATTTGCTCAAGCAAAGGCAGGAGCAGAAGAGATAGAGAAAAAAATGGATACATTTGATGCATATTTTGCAGACAGAATCAATAGGATTTGCTAAAGGAAATCTATAAGTTCAATTTGAAGAATATTAGGTTTGAGATGTCTATGAGACACAAATGAAAATATCATTGAGTGGATAAATGAGGCTAGAGTTTTGGGCTAAGGATATGAACTTAGGGATTAATATGTGGATTACTTAAAAGAATGAAAAAGGATGCTTCCCTGTGCAGACTGTAGAGAGAAGGCAGAGTCCAGAATGAGTCCCGAAGACCCCCAATTTACTTAGGAAGAGATTTTCTACTCCTTTCTTAGAAGAGGTGGGGTTGAGAGAGAAGGTGGCAGTGAAGGACACTGAGAAGGAGTGAACAGAGAGCAAAGAGAACCAGGAGGGTGTAGGGTCACAGAACTCAAGAAGAAGAGTTAGTACAAGACAATGTACAGGTCATTCCCCTAATTGAAAACCTCCCAGGTGTGGTGGCTCAATCCTATAATCTCAGCACACTGGGAGGCTGAAGTGAGAGGATCACTTGAGCCCAAGAGTTGAAGACCAGCCTGGACAACATAGCAGACCTCATCTCTACAAAAAAAATTTTTTAATTAGCCAGACATGGTAACATGCACCTATAGTCCCAGATGCTGGGGAGGCTGAGATGAAAGGATCAACTGAGTCCAGGAGGTCGAGACTGCAGTGAGCTGTGATTATGTCACTGCACTCCAGCCTGTGAGGCTATATCATGGCAGCCCCAAATCAGACAGGGTGCTCTCGTAATGTTTATCAATTCCAAAGAAATCATCTGGTTGACAGATTGGTAAAGGTATGGCTTTATTATTAGTTATGGTAGGGAACCGATGGTGGCTGGTCAGTATAAGGTTTTCTGTACCCCAATGGACATGAGGAGAGATTGTATACCCCCAGTGTAGGAAAGGAAGCAAGTATTACATGCCAAGAAGAATAAACAAGCATGTTTTCTTTTGGAAATTGTCCTGAGTTTGCAGATATGCATAACTTCAAGGGCATTTCAACCTTGGCCAGGGGCCATCCTTCAGTCAGAAGACAGTTATTAGCTGCGGAGGAGGAGTGGGGCACATGTTCTGTATTTACACAACAGAGTGAGACCTTGGCTCAAAAAAATAAGATAAAATAAAAATAATTTTTAAAGGCCTGTCAAAATGATATCTGTCAGCAAGCTCTAGGGCAGTGGCTCTCAAGCTTTGGCATGCATCAGATTCACCTGAAGGACTTATTAAAACACTGAGGGCTGGCCCTCATCTACAAAGTTCCTAATTCAGTAGGTGGATTGGGGATTGGAGGGTAAGAATTTGCATTTCTGACCAGCTCCCAGGTGATGCTACTGGTCTGGGAACTTTGAGAACCACTGCTGTTGGGGGTATGACTGCCATACAAAACTGACGATTCTTAGAATGTGGGGTCTTTCATGCCTCTTGTTTTCAGCTGTGGATTATAGACACTATTTTGGTAAAGAGTGGGAAGACCCTACTGTCATCACAACTACCCTGTGATAATAATTATTCACCTGCCCGAACCCTCATTTCTTACAGATGGTGTGGGGCTGTGGTCAGACACAGACACAGTCATCAGTTAACCTGTGCCTCAGTTGAGTGGAAGGATGGTGCCTCTGCTTTTTAATAGGAATTAAGTCCTGCCTTGGGTCCCCAGGCAGAGGGTAGGATTTTCTTTCAGAAGTTGAGCTGCTGAGTTGTGGATTGAATGCAAGGGTATTCCAAAACTGTAGCCATTTTCTAAGTCCAGAACTTCCTCTTCCTGGGCATCTTTTTTTTTAATCAGAGTCTCACTGTCACCCAGGCTGAAGTGCAATGGTATGATCACAGCTCACCAAAGCCTCAACTTTCTGGACTCAGGCGATTCTTCCACCTCAGTCTCCTGAGTAACTGGGACTACAGGTGCACACTACCACACCCAGCTAATTTTTTTTTAACTTTTTAGTAGAGACAAGATCTCACTATGTTGCCTAGACTGCTCTTGAACTCCTGGGCTCAAGCAATCCTCTCACCTCAGACTCCCAAAGTGCTGGGATTATAGGCATGAGCCACCGTGGCTGACCCTTCCTGGGCATCTTAATTCCAGGCAGAATATATAAAAGAAATATGGCAACTTGACTATGGCCATGTCCCAGCCCTCTTGCTGGGCACTCAGATTCCTTTGAACCTTTCCTCTAGGGAACAAACTGCATCCACTGACACCAACTTAAATTAAGGTCCTTGCATAGAAAAGTGTTTCTTTCACTTTCTCACAAACTAGTGCTTTGTTAGCACCTGTGTGCATGTGTGTGCATGTGTTGGGAGGGTCCCCAAGTGGTTGATGGGGGAGGTTGATGGGGAGGAGTGGAGGGAAGGGAGCCAAGAAGTCCAATTCCTTCCCTCCTTGGGGAGCTACAGTCAAACCCTCCCTCCAAATGTCACGCTCATCCAGGACATGCCCCCGTGGCTGTGGAGAAACGAATCCTCAGAGAGGGTCTGGGTCACACCCGCTACCACCATTACTACTTAATACTTTCTGGCTTGTCCCTTTTTTGACAAAAATAATATGAATTTTGAAAAAAAATAATTCGTACTTGCTTTTCTTGGGTTTTGAGAGAGGCATCTGAAATTCTTTAAGTCTCAAAAAATTATAAATCTTGGTACCTCTGCCCTCAGGTTCCTTCTTCAGGGACCCTTCTTCTGTCCACCTGATTTGCTCAAAAAATCTCTGTACCCCAACTTGGGAGTAGGGGCATTCCATACTTCAAGTAAATAATTCTAACAAGGTTACATAGCTTGCTCATGGTTACATAGCTAGCACATTACAAAAAGAAGCATCATACTCAGGCAGCCACATTTCAGAGTCTAAACTCTTCAGTGTATTAAACTGTCTTCTTCCAACTCCTTTCCTTCCCTTCTTTCTACATCATCACAGATAGGAACCCTGGCCCCCAAAATTTTTGAATTGAAACTGCCACTGGTGAAGTCGGCTCCTCTCACTGGAGGCCAGAGAGAACCACATGGCCTTTGCTAAGTACTCCTTCCTCAAACCTAGCTTTTCCCCAGCCTCTGGGGCTCTGGTTAACCCTCTTGCATTCTGTCACAAACATTCTTTTAGGCCAATTCCTTGTTGTTGAGAAAGATTCACTCACCACCTACTTTCAGCATTTTCTGTGTGCACATAAATTCCTGAGATCTTTTCACCTTCTGTGACCGGATTTTTCCCACAGCTAACAAGCAACACTCTTCCTAGAAACAGAAAGTTCAAGGAACTGAACTAGTAATTTTATTTCTTGGCCTTGGGTTTGTGACAATTACATTAAAATTTTCCCTCCATTTCCATCCAGTAGGATGATACACCCACACTGATATTACTCCTTGTATCTCTTCTTTGCCTGTCCACTGATGACTCCACCACCCTGTTTGAATCTACCCCGAGTTCCTCAAATCCAGGTTCATATCAAGATTAGGTAGCATGCCAGCCCCTCAGTTCTGGCAGAGAAATAGGAGAAAGTTGGTCAGGGCAAACACTGTGTCTTCTGCCAATCCAAACTCCAAGTGCTCTTAAGATGGGCCTGAACTGGCTCTCAAAACCAGTCTCTGCCCCAGACACAAGTTAGCAAGTGTTCTCCCAATGCAGGGGCTGCTTCTCTTCACAAGAAACGCAGACACCCTGGTGGTTGGAGAGTTCTGAGAGCGACTGCCTATCTGTCCCCTGCCATGCATCCTTGTCTCTGCCAGTCTCAGATTCCACTTGCCAGATTCTCTCTCAGCACTGGAGCATTGCTCTCCCTCGCCCCTTCCCTCCCCCCCTTTTCTTGCTGTCTTCACATAGTCTGTATTCCTCGTGTTTCTCTGACCTGAGTGGGAATTTTGGAGGTTCAGTTTGGGGTATGTTTTCTTTCAGCCCTGGGTTCAACTGGAAGTGGAGAAGGTATCTTTTTTGAATCCCCCAACCAGGCCCCAAAGATGGACCCACGGAGCCCAGCAGGATGTTAGATGATGTGGAGAGTCCGGCTGCACCCACCGACTGCAGAGTAGCCCCCAGAGTGCCCGCAGCAACTCTGCCCCCATTGGCGATGTCCACAGCGGACATCATCTTGGCTGCCATGGAGGAGGTGGCAATTCCTCCCCCAGTGAAGCCCAAGGCACTGAGCACCATGGGCATAGCCCCCACCTCCAGGCTCCTCCAGGGCTCCTCCGACTGCAGCAGTAGCTGCCCATTCTAGAGAGTGAGAGAGACAGAGGTAGAGAGACAGACAGAGGAGAGAGAGAGAGAGAGAGAAAGAGAGGGAGTCAGAGAGAGAGAGAAACAGAGAGAGAGAGAGAGAATCTGCTCTCCTCTTAAAGCACTGTCCGCACTATATGTGGCTACATTCACAACATGAAGACTGAGGGAGATGTCCTTTAAATCCCAGAATCCCAGAATTTTCTCATGCTACATGCTGGCAAGATTGGTGAGAAGACCCCTAACCAGCCAGGCACCACTACCAGTCCCCAAAAAGTGTGTGTGCAGGGACACTTCGAACAAGTGGACACTGTGGCAAACTCCTAGTAAGTTGGACCAAACTTACACGAGCTGTGTAAGGCCTTCTTTGGTCCCTCTAGCCTTAGGCTCAGACCAGGGTGACCCTTATCCTTCTAAGGCCGTGCTTCTTTCTCAATGCTGACTGCACAAGAGAATCATCAGGAAGCTTGGAAAATATTTCATCAATGCCAATCTCTGGAGTAGGGCCTGAGCATTGCTATTATGCATATTTATTTTGATCAAGGCATGAATTACGTAAAGTATAAGAAGTGTACTAATCTTGAGCATATAGCTCAAAGACTTATTTTCATACATACACACTTATTTTCACAAATACAGATACACTCACATGTGACACAGATCAAGATATGCATTTCCACCATTCTGGAAAGTTCCCAAGGCTGGGTGCAGTGGCTCACACCTATAATCCCAGCACTTTGGGAGGCCGAGGTGAGAGGATTGCCTGAGCTCACAGGTTCGAGATCAGCCTGGGCAACTTGGCAAGACCTCATCTCTACAATAAATCAAAAAATTAGCCGAGCATGGTGGCACATGCCTGTAGTTCCAGTTACTAGGAAGGCTGAGGCAGAAGGATCGCCTGAGCCCAGCAGGTTGAGGCTGTGGTGGCCATGAGCATGCCACTGACCTCCAGCCTGGGCAACAGAGTAAGACTCCAACTTCAAAAAAAAAAAAGAAAGTTCCCTTCAGTCTCTTCCCAGTAATCAGTGACAACTTATTTTTCTGTACTCCTGTTTCCATTTTTTGCCATATGAATAAAGCTAGTATCATTCTTTTTACATGTCCTGTGGTGGGCATTTGTTTTCATTTCTCTTTAAATCCACTTCCTCTTTTTTGGACAGATGCCTGTCTGGGTGGTCTGATCTTGAGAATGGGTATCTCTCTGACAGTTCCCCTGGTGATTCTAAGATTCTGGTATGTGGTCAGCCTTGAGGCCCACTGCCTTACGATCACACTGGCTATAAACTAAGGCACAAAGTTGCTTAATGGATAGAGGCTTCTCTGTGAGGATGAGCCCAGAACTTGTCAGAATCTTCCTGCTCCCTCTCCTTTGTGAGGAACCCTTATTTCACTTGACTTTCCAGGGTGGGGAGAAGGAGTTGAGGAGACCCTGTGAGGGAGGCAGCCCATGTCTATTTCATGGCACCAGCTCTGTGGGCAAAAATAAATAAATAAATAAATAACAAAGTGATCCAGATGAAACTCTCTGAAAAAGCAAATTGACCAGAAGAACCTTTATTCCTTCTACCAACAGGTAGGTCTCAACAGGAGGCCCTATTGTGTCCTTAAGAACCACCTCAGAGGACCCTTTGGGGATGAAGTAATAAGGGGAGAGATGACCCCGAGCTTCCTCACCAGGGCCAAACTCCCTGCTCTTCATCATTATGGGGAACTAGAAGTGTGTGGATAACCTTACACACTGGAGATTTTTCTAATTTCAGCATTATTCCTGAGATACACTGCAAGTCATTTGAAGATCAGTGATTACACATTGAGGCAGGCTTCAGGGCAAAGTCCTGGAATGATTTGAACAAGAAACTCCTGAAAGACATCGCTGTGGAATTCAGCCAGAAGTGAGGAGGATGGGCAAAGAGTTATTTTCAGAGTGTTTTTAAGACACTTTAAACATTTTAGAGTGATTAAATTCAGAGTGATTAGGGGCTGCCAGTGGAATCCCACCAAATCACCTCTGATCTGGCTCAATTGCTCTAAACTGTGTTTTGTGGACCAGCGGCATCGGCTGGAAACATGTCACAAACAAAGATTCTCTGGCCCCACCTAGACCCACTAACTCAGAAATGGGGGGGTGAGGCTCAGCAATCTGTTTTAGCAAACCCGCTAAAACTGATTTTTTGATTTATTGTAGGAATGAGGTCTCGCTGCCCAGGCTGGTCTCAAACCCTTACATTCTGATGCACATTCATGTTTAAAAACCACTCTTCATGTATAGGCTACCCTCTGCTTTTATGGGTGATCAGTATGGACAGGTCATATTTGGTAGGTTTTTCCTTATGGACTTTTTTTTTTTAAGTAAAAATATGTCCCTTAACATCCCAAGAACTTGTACAAAGACACAGAGAACCGCTCACTAGTTTTAGAGAGGCTATGCTATTCTAACAAATTCACTTAGTAACTTTCAGACTCTTTAAAAAAAAATCATATCTAAAGAATGGCAGTTGTAGCCGGGCTTGGTGGCTCAGCCTGTAATCCCGCGCCTTTGGGGGCTGAGGTGAGTGGATTGCCTGAGCCCGCGGGTTCGAGACCCGCCTGGGCAGCGAGACCGCATCTCTACAATAAATCAAAAAATCAGCCAGGTGTGGTAGCACATGTCTGTAATTCCGGCTACTTGGAAGGTTGAGGCGGGAGGATTGCCAGAGCCCAGCAGGTCGAGGCTGTGGTGGCTGGGAGCGGCCACTGCACTCCAGTCTGGGCGACAGAGTGAGACTCCAACTCAAAAAAAAAAAAAAGAATGGCAGTTCTGTTAGCCTCTGCTGAGGGAGGAGGTGGCAGGGTGGAAGAATCACCCCCTACCAGTCCCCACAGGAAAGGCACAGAGAGTCCTCTCCTTTGTTGCAGCAGACTCTGTCCTCTGACTGTGGAGCTCTCAGTGTGTTTGCTTGCTGAGTCCTGGCTGGCATGGTGTGATTAGCAAGTAAACAGAGCCTATGTGCCAAGAGAGGACATGCGTTTTCCAGGTACCGAGTGTTCCCTGCATGCCAGACTCTGTGCTGAGACACAAGGGACAGACACAGAGAAAGTCAGGCACTTTGATCTTAGGGAGGATAACATTTAAACACATTGAACAGGCACAACTCATGGGTTAAGCCTGAGTCAGTTCAGGCTGCCATAATCAAATACCAACAACTGGATGACTTATAAGCAACAGAAATTTATTTCTCACAGTTCTGGAGGATGGGAAGTCCAAGATCAATGCGCCAACAATTTTGGTGTCCAATGGGCACCCACTTCCTGGGCCCCAGGTTTATTAGGTAGAGACAAGAGATCTCTTAGGGCTTTCTAAAATAATAATGATAATAAGGGCACTAATACTATCCATGAGGGCTTCACCTTCATGACCTAATCACCTCTCAAAGGCTCCATCTCATAATACCATCATATCGAGGGTCAGAATTTCAACATAGGAATTTTGGCAGGGATATAAACACTCAGCCCTTAACAGAAGATAATTATCAACAATTTTATTTTTCCTTTGTGGCCACGGATGAAATTCATGGCTGGGTCTATCATTTTTTGATCATTCATAGGAATGAAAATCACTCTTTTCTGGTTCAGAACTTAAGTCCTGTACAGTGTAATTAAAAAAAAAAAAAAGTCCGCCTACACTCCAAGGTAAAATTTTTTCCTCAGGAGCTCTGGCCTAGATGTCTACAGTGGGAAAAGATAGGAAGCTTTGTTAGCTGCTCCCCCAGTTTGAGTTTCTAGCCCTCATCCCAAATTACTTAGAAAGGTCCCTGTGCTCTCCAGGGTTGGCATAGGTTAATGGCTGGGGGGAGGGGGTGGGGAGGTGAAGGAAGACCTTACTTGGTTAATACTGTCATGAGATGGACTGGGAAGGAATTAATGCTGACACTTTTTCTTTCCTGATTTTGGAAACTCATCTTCTCATGGCTGGGATCTTTCATGGACATGAGAGGCTGCCTCTCTGCTCCTACTGGCTTCTTATAACCCATCTGCTGCTCCTTGGCAAGTAGGCATAAACCTCCAGCTTCTTTCTACTCTCTCCCCCTGCCATGCCCTCTAGACACCCCTTGTGTCCAGGACCTTAGAAATCTCACACCATCTCTTTTAAATGCCAAGCCCCTCTCTGCTCCATGCGACTTGCACTATGCTTTGTGCCCACAAAATCAGGAGATGGGGCCAACCTCATACAGCCACTAAGAAAACCTCCAAGCAGGGCTTGGTGGCTCAGCCTGTAATCCCACCGAGCCCAGCCTCCAACAACTTTTTAATTGAAAACTCCTGGTGTGGGTGAGCTTGAAAGTTATGTGTGAAGTTAAACAGAAAATTACCACATGCCCCCACAATTCCACTCTTAGGTGTATAACCCAAAGTAAAAACAAGTGCATGCGTACCCATGTTCATAGCACTGTTCACAACAGCCAAAAGGTGACAACAACCCAAATGTCCATCGACAGATGACTGGACGAACAAAATGTGATCTGTCCATTTGATGGAATATTTTCAGCCATAAAATGTAATGACACACTGATTCACACTGCAACGTGAATGGAGCTTGAAAGCATTATACTATGAGAAAGAAGCTCATCGCAAAAGGGCACATATTATGATTCCATTTATGTGCAATGTCCAAAATAGACAGATTCGTAGAGACAGAAGGCAGCTTAGTGGTTGCCTGGGGCTGGAAGGAGGGGGAATGGGAATGACTCTTTAAAGGGCATGGGTTTTCTATTTGGGACGATAAGAATATTTTAGAACTAGATAGAGGTGATGGTTGTTTAACACTGTGAATGTACTGAATTGTCCCCTTTAAAATTGTTAATTTTATGTTATGTAAATTTCATCTCAATTAGTCATTATTTTTAAGCGTTTTTTTTAAAGGTTATGTATGCTTGTTCAACACACACTCTGTTTTCCTCCTTTGACTAATCGGTTCACCTCCCTTCATCCCACCCACATGGTAAAATGGGGTGCTTAGCTGTCTTATGTCTTCCTCCGCTGAGAGCCGGTCGATGGCCACTCACTTCTAAACAGGTGATTTGCTGTAGGACATCCTGCCCTGCACACACTCCTGAGATTAAGGGCCCATTTTAAATGGGCTCCTGGAATGCTGCACTTTAATCTGAACCCTTCGCACCAAATTCACCTCTACTTTCTTGCTCCCCAAACTTATTCTTCTCCACTTTTGATGTAAGCTCTGATGAAACTGGGTTAAATCTCCCAGTGATAAAACTTCAAAGGAAAGCTCTGATAGCAGAAGATTACTCATACTTGCCTCAAACTGCCCCATCTTCACTTTCCTCTGTCTGCCTGGAGCGGGCTTCATGCTTTTCCATCTCACTTGCAGGTAGAAAAGATAACTTGAACTCTCTTTTGTAATGTTTATGGAGTCCAGAGAGTTAAGGTGAGATCCCTTATCACTACCCTTGGAATGAGCCTGTACCTCTCCAGTGCACCAGACCAATTGTCAAGGGCCAAGTACATCAAGTAATATCAAGCTTATGAGTATGAAGGTATATCATGAAGAACAGTGCATTAATTACATGTAAAGTGTTCTATCACAGAACTCAAACAGGTTGCACGCAGACAGCTTTATTACAGGCAAAGGGTACAATACAGCAACTGCAGGAAGAAAGGCACAACAAAGGGATTTGGAGATCTTAGTCACAGGTGTCTTTGTCTTCCCGTTGCTGAACCACAAAGGGCATGCTTTGTTTTCAGGTCTCAAACACCACTCGTGCACATGCAAAGCACCTAAATACCAGAAACCCAAATTCTACTAGTGGTGGGGGTCTCTTCTAGTGAGCTGTTCCTCTAGGCCAGTAATCCCCAACCTTTTTGGCATCAGGGACCGGTTTTGTGGAAGACAATTTTTCCATGAATGGGGTGGGGATGTTGGGCATTAGATTCTCATAAGGAGAGCACAAAACTAGATCTCTCACATGCACAGTTCACAATAAGGTCTCCTATGAGAATCTAATGCCACTACTGATCTGACAGAAGATGAAGCTCCGCTTGCCCACAGCTCACCTCCTACTGTGTGGCCAGTTCCTAACAGGCCACAGACCCGTACCGATCTGAGGGTTGGGGACCCCTGCTCTAGGCCATTCCAGCTACATGGCCAGTCTTAAATGTCAAAAACAAAAACAAAACCCAGGTTCCACCAAAACCAGACATATGTTATAAACCCAAATATTATTACCAAGTATTACAGGTAGGCTGGTACATCTTTTCCTGAAACTACTCACGAACCCCTGGTTAAGACACATCATTTATCTTTAGTTCATGCATTCCATTGTTCTAGTCGAGGATCACTATCGTGCTCCAGGCAGCTCTGGAGATAAGCATACAGTGAATCCCTACCAGCTGAGATGAAACCAGACCAAACAACATAGCAAATGTACAGAAATCTTCAGCTCAGTCTGCAAGGCTTGCGACTCAGAATTAGAGCTACAGATGCAAGTACAAGCAGCCATATGACCCCAAGAGGCTCGGAAAAGCCCTGCATGGCCAAAGGACATCTGAACATAGCCAACATATTTGCACCTGTGTGATTGTCCTCGTGGGCTTCACAGTGTCCCATGAGCCCCCATGAATCACACAACACTACTCTCTGCCTGGGTTTGAATCTTCTCTCATGAAATGCAGCATTTTTGGTGTGTGAGTATGGAGACGAGGTTGGTGTCAGGCAAAAAGGCATGCATTATCCTCTGTGTTAAACATCGGGGGGTATCCTGACCAATCCAGAGCCCTTTCCAAGACCAACGGTAGTTCCCCTCTGTTCCTGCATTTGTCCTCCTGGTAATTTTTCTTCTCATAATGTGTGCTGTTATTAACTTTTGAAAAGAATAAACTCCCGCAACGGCTGCCTACTGTGGGGGCCGGCCAGGCCCTGAGGTCATCTACACTTAGGCACCCCACGCTGCCCCGGACACCTGTCCCCTCCCTGCCGCCCTCTCAGTATCCCGAGAAGGGCTTCCCTGTGTCCGTGGTGACAAATGTGGCTGCCGTTCAGAGGAGCTGGGAGGTAGCTCACCGTGGCTCCCTGCCCTTGCGAGGTCCCCAGGGCAGATCCCAGCCGGCCCAGTCCCACCCAGGCAGACAGCAGTTCGCCCTGTCGCGCTGCTGTCCAGCCTCCCTGGACCTCTGCCTGCAGCCGCGGCAGAGCTCAGACGGGACGCACCCCGTGCGTGCTGTAGCCCTCCCACCGCCGAGGGCTCTCCCCGTGGGGCTGGAGGGCTCGGCCCCTCCCCGCCCCACCCGCGAGTGCATACCCATCACTCCTAGAACGTGCGTCCTGCCCAAAGCCACGGAAAGTGTGTCCTCCTCACACTACGCCCCAGGTGATTTTTTTTTTAATAAGGGAAAGAAAAAAAAAGAATAAACTGCATATGTAGATTGAGTAAGAGGGAGGATGTGCAACCTTGATTAACTTTTAACAGCTTGTTTCTTGGGCTTAATTTGAGCTGTTCTCTTGCCAGCTTCTATGGTAACAGCAGAAACCCTGGAATTACTGTTTCCTGATCCTCAGAAGTTGTTTGTCTCAATCAAGGCAGGAAAGCTGCAGCTACTGGGGACACAACGATCAGAATCACCCATATTTTCAGTAAATGGTTTTATTGCTCCCTATGGTTTTCTAAGATTGACTGTGCCCATCACAAGGTCCTGGGGGTGACAGAGTAGCAAGATGGACACAGCCCGAGTCTCTCAATGACAACTTAAAACAAATCTGCCTTCAGATCTTGAATGGTCCCATTGGAGTGTAACATGAGAAAACTTCTATCTTCTTTCAGGCACTGAATTATTTATCGGGTCTCTTTGTCTAGTTTCACCCAGTATAGAAATAGGCACCTATTACTGAGTGATTCCATAAAGTGTGTGCACACATGTGGACAGCAGGAGGCAAAACATACCTCAGGGCAACGAACTGTGGATTATTTTTATGGCTGACCAGAACATTCGTACAACTCAGGAGACATTTGTGAGATCTTAGAAGGCAGACAGCATGCCTATGTTCTCTTGGGACAGCAGTTGGAAAGAGCCAAATTTTAGTGTGTGTTGGCTCTTAGGGACACAGTCGGCACCCCTCCCTCCCCCACATCCCCATGCCTTAGCCATTTCAGTGTACGCAGCCCGATTTCCAGCTGTCAGCAGTAACATCTTCCTCCTTGGTACTGGTCTGTAAAGAAGTTAGGCGCCGCTGGTCTGGGCAAAAGCAGAGCTGACCCAGGATCAAGACTAGAGGTTTGTTTGCTAATGAATCAAGTCCATGAGAAGTGAAGTTTGGGAGGGGAGAGCACAGGCCTTGGCTCAGACTGCTAGGTTTGAATCTTCCATCTTTCACACTTCAGTCACCAAGAGCAAGTCATTCCAACTCTCTGAGTGTGAATTTCTTCATTTGTAAAATGAAGACGACACTAACAGCACATACCTCAAAGGAGTAAGAATTGAATGAAACAATCCATGTAAAAGGATCAGCACAGTGCCTCGTACAGAGCTAGGCCTTATGAACTACGTACGGGCCATTATTGATAGAAGCATGCAGGTGTCCTCTGCCATCTAGTCACAAGATCAATTTTCCATTGTGATGTAAGTGCATGCCACATTTGACCTACAGGTTGGACTGTACATTTAGTGGTGCTTATTGTGGTGTTTTGGGAATAGCTATAAAGAGATCTCAGTGGATTCCTATCTAGCCTGGAATGTGGGAAAAGTCCTCCTGACCCCATAGTTTGTGGCTATAGAAGCTGCTTTTACTTTAGGGACCACTGCCACCTTGTGGCCATATTCTACACTTGCCGGCAAAGGCGAGCATCTTGAAGTCAACAGAGAACATTGAAAATAGTGCGAGGAACGCCACCTTTCCCTTTATCAGTGAAGCTGCTTCTGCAGACTTTGTGCTCATCTTGGGAAGTTTCTTCCTAAAATTCTTGAGCTCCCCTGGAAGCTTATGATCCTCCACTAAGGAGGTCTGAAATCATTTTGGTTTTTACTAAACAACTTGCCATTTGAATGTTTCTCTCATGTCCAGAAGAATACAAAATAATATAGGATGACAGCGAAAGAAAAAATTAAAAGCATGGCAAGATAGTACAGGCAATCCCGGGATGACCCTATTTAATAGTTAAGGAGAGGTGGATGTGGAAATATCACCTGGACCTCGGACTAGACTCCCAATGCTAAGAAAGAACTTCTATTTCTCCAATTCCAGTTGAAACCATCCCAAGCAAACTCCTTTTTAATTTGTTCTCATAGGCACAGAACTTGTCACATAGTAGACACTCAAAGAAGTATTTGTTGGTTGAATGTAGGGACTTAAAGGGAGTGAACTCTGAGCACATGGGTACCTACCTCTCACCAAGCTTTTTGCATATGACATGCGGTTAATTCTCACCGCAACTCCTTTAGCCAGAAATCTGATCTAGAATAAGCAAATTGTCAAGGTTCAACTGTCATAGTGGTGGGCCCCCAACTTAAGTTCGCTGCCTGATTCCAAAGGGTAAGCTCTTGACAGAAAATACATTGACACCTTGGCAGGGACAGACAAATTAAAACCTGGGATCCAAATCTGGCCTGCCACTTGTTTTTTGTTCATCCTGCAGGCTAAGAAGACAGTTAACATCTTTTAATGGCTGAAAAAAAATTCAAAAAATATTTTGTGATGTGACAATTACAAGAAACGAAGATTTCAATGCTCATAAATACTTTCAGAGAGAGGATAGGATTAGATGCAGTAAACTCAGGCCCTTCCCCAAACCGCACTCTTAGTATAAAGAGAAATTGTGTTGTTCTTAACACAATCCAGAAGAGATGCAGCTATAGTCTCTTGTTAGAACTATAGCTTTAATCACAATATTAAAATGTCTCTGCCTCACTGAGAATTCTCTTTAGTGCAGTGGTTAAGAATTCTGACTTTGGAAGTAAGATTGCCTAGATAGGGGTGACTTTAAGTGAATCATCACTTAAACTTTCTGTGCTTCAGTTTCCTTAACAGTAAAAAAGAAGAAATAACAATATTTACCTCCTAAGCATATAGTGTTACTGAATTGCATCCACTTTATTACTGCATTTCATCAAATCTTAGATGTCATCCATTGGAATTTGAATTTTTAAATATAACCACTAAGAAAAAGCACCACTATTTAGACCACAATCCAATCAATACCCTCTAATCACTGAGAATTTTTATTTTACACTCACTGAACATCTCCTTTGTACTCAATTAAATATAGATTTTTATAATACAGCATTCTTGGGCATATGTAAAAAGAAAAGTATAAACAAAATAAGTTGGCTAAAGTATTCCTAAAACATCTTCATATTTTAAAGCCTGACTCTCCTAAGTTTTTTTTTTTTCATACTTTATATACATTATCATCCTCTGTGGTCATGCATATTGGTGCAATATTTCTTTCTCCTTTTTTTAAGAAAGCAGAATTTATTAAGAAGACAGAAAAGCTCCCACAGTGGGAGGGGACACAAAGGGGTTGCCCTGTGCAGAGAAATGCTCCGTTATTCAATCTGGAATGTCCTTCCAAGCCACCCAACCCATTCTGTAAATTTGGCAGTTGGTGATTTCCTATTGGATCAAGCTCACAGTTTTATTTTTTTAATTTAATTGGACCATATGTTCCCTGGAAGTTAGGCACCTTCTGTTGAAAATCAGCATGCTGCTTCCATTGAATTCACACTCACCACCTCAACAATGATCCACATGCTGAAAAAAATCAGGTACAGCCCTTTGTTCTTTGAAATGTTTAAAATCTGTTCTAAGACTTGTCCATTCCTCCCTTGTATGGGTCAGCCTGTAAACAACACATGCATGACCAAAAAGGCTGAAAACTCAGTTCTGTTGGTGACCCAAAAGAAACAGCCATGGCCAAGTTCCTGCCGGCTTAGACCAGGCCAGGCCAGCTACATCTCATCTGTTCCCATGCAACAGGGTTGTAAGATGCATTCTGATTGTAGAGATGAAAAATGTTCCAAAGTGAGATCCTCACAATCAATAGAATATGTTGCTCTTTTTTTCATTTCTTCTCCTAGCTCTGTCCCTTCTGTGGGACTGTCAGAAAGTCAGTATCCTACGGTGCTCAGGATACAAAAAAGAAAGCTTCTGTGGTTCCACACCAACCAGCATCCATCCCAAGAATTGCCTCTGAGTAAGACGGGTCCACTTTCTGTAAGTCAGCTGCAGGGCACAGAAAAAACCAACCTTGACTGTACTCCTCCTGATGCCCAGCACTCTTAGGTGTGAAGGAGACAGATGGTCAGACAATCGCAGTCCAATGAGGGATGCATCCTTGGCCTGCAGAACCTTAGGGAAACCGCACATACTTCCTTTGAATCTGGGAGATGCGGTGAGGGTGGGCAAACATTTGCAAAGTCAAAGTCTCTTTGAGGGTCCTGTCCAGGGATCTCTGTGCAGGAACTATTTGCCTGCCTGTGAGACTTTAACAACAAAGAATACATTTGTTTGTATTTTCTTTTCCTATTTTTTAAAAACATTCTGTTTTTTAACAGCCCCATTCAAAAGCGGGTAAAGGACATGAACAGACACTTATCAAAGGAAGACATTCAAGCACCCAACAAACATACACTAATCATCAGAGATATGCAAATCAAAACTACAATAAGATACCACCTCGCACTGACAAGGATGGCTATCATTAGTAAGTCAAAAAACAACAGGTTGGGGAGACACCTCTTATCAACAAGGGTGCCTGAACAAAGCATATTTGTATACCTAACCCTTAACTGTACCCCACAATATCATAATTAAAAATATTGATAAAAAAATAAAATTAAATTAAAAAACAAAACAAAAAACAACGTGTTGGTGAGGCTGCGGAGGAAAGAGAAGGTTTCTATACTGTTGGTGGGGATATAAGCTAGTTCAACGTTTGTGGAAAACAGTGTGGCGATTTCTCAAATAACTAAAAACTGAGTTACCATACATCTAAGCAACCCCACTTCTGGCAACACACCCAGAGGAACATAAATTGTTCTACCAAAAAGACACACACATGGATGTTGATTGCAGCACTATTCACAATAGCAAAAACATGGAACTAACCCAGATGCCCATCAAAGTGGACTGGATAAAGAAAATGTGGTATATATACACAATGGAATACTACACAGCTATAAAGAAGATCAAAAATCATGTCCTTTGCAGTAACATGAATACATCTGGAGACCATCATTTTAAGTGAACTATCACAGAAACAAAAAACGGAATACCACATGTTCTCACTCATCAGTGGACCCTAAACATTGAGCATGCAAGCACAATATGGGAACAACTGACACTGGGCACTGCTAAAGGAGGGAAGGAGAGAGGAGAGATAAGGGGCACACAACTACTCACTGGGTTCCATGTCCCACTACCAGGGGAGAGAGGGCTTGCTGGAAGCCCAGACCTCACCTTCATGCAATTTACTGATATAAGAAATTCTCGGCCAGGCTCGGTGGCTCAGTCCTTAATCCCAGCACTTTGGGAGGCCGAGGCGAGTGGATTGCCTGAGTCTGTGGATTCGAGCCCCAACCGGGCAACTTGGCGAGGCCTCGTCTCTACAATAAATAAATAAATTAGCTGGGCGTGGTAGTGCATGTCTGTAGTTCCAGCTACTTGGAAGGCTGAGAGGAAGGAGCAACACTCCAGTCTGGGCAACACAGGGAGACTCCTACTCAAAAAAAAAAAAAGAAAGAAATTCTCACATGTACTCCACAACTCTAAAATAAAAAATATATATTTTGTTTAATGGTAATGTCTATTATCATTCCTTTCACATATTTGATGTGTGCTTGATGTATGCTGATTAGTTATTTCCCATCTTTTATTCTGGTCCTATTTACTACCTATTTTCTCCTATTTTCAAATTGTCCGTTTCTTTCCCTCCCTTTAATTTTTCCTTCATTTTAGTTTTTTATTCTTCTTAGCCTTTTAGTTGTCACTAGTCATCACATACCATTTTCACTTGTTTTCTATTTCACTTATTTTAGCCTCTTGTCGCCTTTATTTTAGTAATAAGAATGTTATCATTAACTAGTATACATGTTGGTACTTACTGTCATCTATGAGGTAAGTACTAGTATTCCCTCTTCACAGATTAGGAAACTGAGGCAAAGATGGAATAAATAACTTGCTCAGTGTGCGCCACTAGAGAGAGATTGAACCCACGACTGTTGGACTGATGGGTTCAGGAGTTTTCCAGCTAAAACAGAATTTTTCAGACCTTGCACCATTTCTGTAACACCTTCATAATTTTGTCACATGTACTTACTACCCAGATGTTATTTGCTTAGTATTCTTCTTTAGGTTCCACTAAAAGGACTTAGATAAGTATATGCTAAACTTTTTATCAATACTATACAAGGAAAAATCAGTATTATCTGCCCTAAGTAAATGGTGAGTTGTTTCTTACTAAAATTAAAGCTGTTCTCTGTACCACCTAGAGTAACCTTTGGGAATACTGCCTCTCTGTTTCAAATTATCCATATTTTAAATATCTTTTATTTAAATTTGGATCTATTTTAGGGTTGATTTTTCTTTTAAAATATTTGTTTCATAAATAATTTCAAGTAAAATTTTTGTTACTCAAAATGCATGTTAATTATAGAAAACTTAACAAACACATGCTAAACAATGGAAATGTTTTAATTAACCCGAATCCTACCATCTAGTAACCATTTTAACAGCTTGAGATATTTGTAAACAGATATAGATGTTGATATGATCCCTGGCATATGATACATTTAGTTCTATCACCTGCTTTTATAATTTAATAATTTATTGGCAGTTGAAGGATAAACTGCCAGGGCAGGGGGGGCACACCTCATCAACAAGGTTACCTGCATAATGAACATTTGTATACCTAACCCTGAATTATACCCCAAATCTTTAAAATAAAAAGTTTAAAAGTTAAAATAATAATAATTTATCACTGAACACATTTTCACTTTCCTATATTCCTTGTCAATAAATATAGATCAATGTCATCATTCTTAAAGGCTATATTCTTTACATTTTATGATTGAATTATAACATTTAATCTTTCTACGTTTTTTGTATTACTCTGGGATATTCTTGAATATCTGTTTTCTGAGTTTGTTCTCTTATTTTTATAGAAAATTTTCTAAAAAATAGAATTGCTGACAGATAATTAAATTGTCTGCAAAATAGGTTCTACTGTTTTACAAATTTGGTCTTCCCAGCAGCTCTTTTTCCACCTTCCTCTGTCTCAGAGCCTAGCAAAAGGCTGGGCAATTACTTAGGTTGGCTTTTTGGTTTTTGTATATTTTTGCTATCTAGGAGTTATCATGATGAGCAGAACAGATGGACAGAATCTTGAATCCCTGATGGGTACCTGCTGACTGGTTCATAAGATCCATACCAGCAATGAAAGCTCTGACTCATTAGGGTTTTAGCCCCACACCTCTGGGTCATCCATGTCTTCTGATCACTGTAATCTTTGTTCTTCACTAATTATTAAATATTCAAAAATTTTCAAGCCACTTGTTAAACTGTTGGTATCTTGAAATCAGCCACTGTAGGAATATTTACACCACGGAAACTGGAAAACGCTTGTAATGACAAATGAAAAGAATGACCCTAGCTTCATCTGCTGGAAATAATACTGTGGCACTTAAAGCCTTTGTCTATTTGAGTTCTTTGTGTGTATCTATTATAGGTTAGAAGATGTCTCTGGTACTTGCTTGCCGTTTTTCATCCCTCAGTTATTCCAAAAGGGTTAATAGCGGGGCCCGCTATCAGCCAGAGGCATGGCAGCTAAGCTTCCTAAAAGAAAGAGAGCTCAGGCTTTGCAGACAATGCTACTTTGAACCTTTTCCCATCAGCCATGGTCAACCCCACCATGTTCTTCGACATCGGGACGGCAAGCCCTTGGGCTGAGTCTCCTTCGAGCTGTTTGCAGACAAAGTTCCAAAGACAGCAGAAAACTTTCGTGCTCTGAGCACTGGAGAGAAAGGATTCGGTTATAAGTGTTCCTGCTTTCACAGAATTATTCCAGGGTGTACGTGCCAGGGTGGTGACTTTACACTGGCAGCAAGTCCATCTATGGGGAGAAATTTGATAATGAGAACTTCATCTTGAAGCATATAGGTCCTGGCATCTTGTCCATGGCAAATGCTGGACCCAACCCAAATGGTTCCCAGTTTTTCATCTCCACTACTAAGACTGAATGGTTGGATGACAAGCATGTGGTTTTTGGCAAGGTGAAGGAGGGCATGAATGTTGTGCAAGTCATGGAGGCTTTGGGTCCAAGAATGGCAAGACCAGCAAGAAGATCACCATTGCTAACTGTGGACAACTCTAATAAATTTGACTTATTTTATCTTAAACTACCAGATCATTCCTTCTGTAAGCTCAGGAGAGCACCCCCTCCATCCCATTTGCTCACAGTATCCCTATAATCTTTGTGTTCTCACTACAATTCTTTGGGTTCCATATTTTTCTTATTCCCTTCCATGTCTAGTTGAATTGCAGAGAAATAAAAACTAAATAACCAAAAAAAAAGAAAAAAGAAAGAGAGCTCAGAGTATCAGAGAAGTAACAAGTGCAGCTTTGCAAAGCCCCTCCCCCAACTGCCCACACTGCTCTCTCTTAGTTCAGCCCCTCAAAGTCCTTTTTAACTTCAATTTGATGTTGCCCCTAAGAACTCTCTGAAGTAGACTATTATGAAGCGATCAGATATTCCTCCTGGACCAGTGATTCTCAACCCTGGCTGCATGTTAGAAAACCTGGAGGAGTTGTTAAACATACCATGTTCACGCCCCATTTAAATGAAATAAATTTAAATATCTAGGGGTGAGGTCCAAGTACCAATATTTTTAAAAAATCACTCTAGCTGATCTTAACATACAGCACAGGAAGGGTTAGATGGTGCTGGCCCTATTCACTGCTCTGGATGGTGATTGATGCTCAATGCTTGCTGCATGAGAATCACCTAGGATGCTCTTGGAGCGTATTAGTACCTAGGTCCCAACCCATATCAACTGAATCCAGATTTTAAAGCTCTCCAAGTGATCTGAACATGGAGTCAGAATCAAGAAATGCTACTCTATACCAATAAGAATTACCTCTTGTTTTGCATCTCATCTCAAATTATATAACCATTTATTCAAACAAATGTGTATTATTGAGTCCTTATGTTACTGTGTATCACTCCACACAGAATTTCTTTGGATGATCAAATGAATCTCCTGATCTTACTCTAAAGTCTGAACATACAGTGATACTTTAAGATTCTTCTTAGCCAGGCTCGGTGGCTCAGCCTGTAATCCCACGCCTTTGGGAGGCTGAGGTGAGTGAATTGCCTGAGCCCACGGGTTCGAGACCCGCCTGGGCAGGCGAGACCTCATCTCTACAATAAAATCAAAAAATTAGCCGGGTGCAGTAGCGCGCACCTGTAATTCCAGCTACTCAGAAGGCTGAGGCGGAAGGATCGCCAGAGCCCAGCAGGTCGAGGCTGCGGTGGCCGGGAGTGGCCACTGCACTCCAGTCTGGGCGACAGAGTGAGACTCCAATTCAAAAAAAAAAAAAAAAAGATTCTTCTTAATCTGCTTAGCCCCAGTCAGAGGACTTCACTCAAGAATCTAAGTGGAGTCAAAGTTCTGCTTCCCTAAGACTCTCAAATGGTGAGCTGATGGGCTGCGTAAACACACAACCCCCTACCCCCAGCAAATTCACAACACCCCAGAAATGCATATCGCCACACCTGAGTATCTTCTTTTTTTCTTCTTCTTCTTCTTTTTTGAGTTGGAGTCTCACTCTGTCGCCCAGACTGGAGTGCAGTGGCCGCTCCCGGCCGCCACAGCCTCGACCTGCTGGGCTCCGCAATCCTTCCGCCTCAGCCTTCCAAGTAGCCGGAACTACAGGCATATGCTACCACGTCCGGCTAATCTTTGATTTATTGTTTGATTTATTGTAGAGAAGAGGTGTCGCCAAGTTGCCCAGGTGGGTCTCGAACCCGTGGGCTCAGGCAATCCTCTCGCCTTGGCCTCCCAAAGTGCTGGGATTACAGGCTGAGCCACCGAGCCCAGCCAATTCTCCAGTTTTCAAACATGCCCAGACCTATTCATTTCTTAAACACTCTAGACCAGTGATAGTCAGTGAGGTCTCTGGACCAGCAGCAGCATCTCCAGCAAGCTAGTTAGAAAATTCTTGGACTGCACTCCAGACCTACTCAGTCAGAAACTCTGGGAACGGGATCAGATCTGCCACAAGCCTTCTAGGTGATACACACCCCACTCAAATTTGAGAGCCAGTGCTCTCCAGAGGCACTTAGATGTTACCAGCTGAAGACCACTCTAAACATGAATGTTCTAAACATGAGTGGGCAAAGATAAACCAAAAAAGGGAAAGAGAAATTTGTGGTTTTTACTACTCTAGGGTACCAGTAGACCCATTCCAGTTGTTCAGTGTCTACCCCCTGTGAAATGAGAACAGACTTTAGATAACTCTCCTATCAAGGTTAACTGACACTGAGATCACTATATATTTGTGGAATAAAACAATCTGCACTGTGCTAACGTTTTTCTTTCTTCTGGAGAAAGCATCTGAATGCTTGGGCAACATTTAGAAATTGCCAGTGTGGCATCTCCAGGTATTTCCTGAGACCTCATTCTTTCCTTTGGTGTCATTTTATACATTCAAAACATTTTGCATTATCTTTTTCAATTCCACATCTGTTCTGTGTCCTTAGCAGCCCAATTTTGAACTTGGTATGTGTTCCATGCAGGGAAGAATAGAGTTACCATCCTCTTGTGACCCAGGAATCCCATAATTAAAGTGAACAATACTCCAAAGTAGCCGTATGTTTCACAGCATTAGTCTCTTTGCCACCAATACCATGCAGGAGAGATGAACCTGGATTCTGGATGCAGGCCCCGCCCACCCTTCTCACAGACTCTCTGTCCATATCATACAGCAAGAGCCAGCTTGCCTTCTGCCCTGCAGCGTGTTAATGCCTTCACATGGTTTTGTGATTAGTGCCTACTCAGTAAGACTTTTTTTTTTTTTTTTTAGTTGGAGTCTCACTGTAGCCCAGACTGGAGTGCAGTGGCCACTCCCGGCCACCGCAGCCTCGACCTACTGGGTTCTGGCGATCCTTCCACCTCAGCCTTCCAAGTAGCTGGAACTACAGGGGCACACTACCACGCCCGGCTAATTTTTTTAATTTATCGTAGAGATGAGGTCTCGCCTGCCCAGGCGGGTCTCGAACCTGTGGGCTCAGGCAATCCACTCACCTCAGCCTCCCAAAGGCGCGAGCTTACAGGCTGAGCCACCGAGCCCGGCTTCAGTAAGACTCTTAACTCCTGACTATCCTACTCTTCTCTGCCAGTTCAGGAGCCTTCCTGTGCATACAGCCTGAGCTCCCAGCACCCCTGCCACATCTCAGTCCTGTGTACCTTGACTCACCTAGCTCTGCCCAGTGTGTCCAGATGTTAGTGGTGGTGGTGGAAAGAAGACAAGTTCTGAATTCACAGTGATCACAGCCCACTGCCCAGCTACTGGGGACACAAAGGAGAGCTAGCCTCTGTCCCTAATTGGCAGGCGAACTGGTGACTGCATGTTGATGTGAAGGACTCCGTTTGATTTTTTTAATGTAAATCTGTGTGGCCTCCTCGTTTATTTTATTATATTTATTTTATTTATTTCCTTTATTTCCCTACTTTACTTGCTGCCCCCCTCCTTTTTTAAGCCAAACCTTTATTGTGGTATCATTTACATAATAAAATCCATCCATTTCAAATGTACAATTCAGTGATTTTTAGTGAATTTAGAGTTGTGTAACCACAATTTAATTTTAGCACATCTCATCACCTTATTTGCAGCCACCTCTGGGTTCCTTCTGGTGGTAGGGATGCCTGGGCCATCTGCTCTACCCATCACCTGTGAGAGATGATCCCCAAGAACCCTGAGAAAGTTTGTTCAAAGGGAGAAAGTTCTTTGCTGTTCCCACCAAAACTCCACTCTTTCTCCAGACTTGGGCTCTTATCAGGGCCTTGGCCTTGATCTCTGAAAGCTCCCTTCCTGGAGAGGACAGTGAGGGGAGATGGTGCAAGCTCAATTGGACCTCACACTCATCAACAGGTCTACTTGACCTTGTATGTGAAGGTGCCAATGTGTGTTTCTGTGCGAAGAGCCACACCTCGAGTCTCAATGCCGAGGTTCAAATTCAAGCGCTACCACTTACAAGTTGCACGTTGGACAAACTAACCTCCAAGAGCCTCAGTTTCTTCATATATAAAATGGAAATCCATATATCAAGTTCATGAAAAGCACAGAAAGCGCCTGTCACATTCTCAGTGACATTGATGTGATCCACTAATACTAGAGTTTGATAACATTTTCAAAGGGAACTGTTACCTGCCCACACCCCAATTCTGAACTCTCCTTAGAGGTTAGAAGATGTCAACCCATGACAGGGTGCCACAAGAAAGCCCCCAGATGCTCAGAGTAGGAAGATACAGTTGGAAATCATCGGGAAAAAAATGATTAAAGGACTCACACGTAGGAAGAGAGGGAGAAAGAGGCAGCTAAAAATAAAGAGCAAGGAAAAGGAAGGGTGAGGGAGAAAGAGCAGGAGGTCAAAGGGCTGGGGTCCAGGGTCAGGGTATGGAATGGAGCAGCTGGAGACTGAAGGGGAAATGAGAAAGCAGAAGAGACGATAGGAAGAAATTTGGGGAGGAAGCTTCCTGATGAACTTGTGTTCTTCCTAGGCATGCTCTTTAGTCTGGAGTTCTGTTCCTTGCAGAGGAGAGCCAGATATAGGTACCTGGATTATAATCATGAAGGTTAGAGCTTAAGAGCCACATGCAAGGCTGGAGTTTAAGGTTCATCCTGCTGTTTGGCTTTGGAGCCTACCCGTGAACTCAAGAGACACCTGCACCATTTCTGTGGGTCCCATTGGAGGCTTCTAGCATCTAGCCAGGAAGGCTGGGACAACACTGAAAAGGGGGCTTTGGGGAACAGTCTGGTGGAGTGGCACTCCATCAGCTCGGATGGCTTACTTTGTTTCAAATGTGAGGAAGCAGATGTTGTCATACAGTAGAGAACAAGGACACTTGCATGCCACTGTTTGCCCAGTCTTCCTTCCACCCTCCCCCATGGTCAGACAAGCAGCCACCATTTATAAAAACTCAACACACATTGGGTTTTAATGAGAAAATAACTGTATACTTGCATTGAATGCCTCACAATCACTATAAAACCAAAGCAGGATAATAACATTTAAGTGGTTAACATACACAGGAAAGCCAGATACAGAGTATAATTTTCAAACACAGTATTGCTTTTTTTCCCTCCTCCCAAAAAAAGAAAAAGAAAGAAAAAGTCATTTGGGTAAAGAGCAACACAAAATCAAAATTGGCAGCTCACTGAATGCTTCAAATTCAGGAAATTGGTTCTGTAACTAAAACTGGATATATTCACCATCTCTAACACTTAGGCTATTTTGTTCACAATACCTAGTTTAATTAAATCCATTCTTTAGTTGGAAAAAAACTGTTTAATTATTTGTCTTTAGAGACGAAAGTCAACACTGTTTTAGTGTTCCCTGTTATGCTTTATATATGTGTGTATATATATATATGTGGACACTGATCTATATACTGCTTATATGTCATTGCCTAGGGGTGGGGAGCATGCACGGGTATGAAGAAGCAAGTACATTGCATTGTGTCATCCAAGTCGAACACAGCCCAGCCTCCTGCCACCGACAGACCCTGTTTCCAAAATTTCTGGATGAGAAAGCCAAGGCATGTCAGTAGTTAATCAGCTCTGGAGGAAAGTGAACACCTATGAACACTGTAGAATGGAATTTTTCAGGAAAGCTTTGAACACCTACAGAATCCAAACACTGGCTATAGTTGAGATTAACAAGCTTGTATGCTATGTGGGGGTGGGGCCGAGCCTCAGAAGCCAAGTTTTTCATCCTCTTAATGGATTAGGCAAGAACGACTTTCCTCCAGGGGTCTGTCCCATCTTCAGAAAGTTAAAGAAATTCATTTTTGGGATCCCAGAGCCTAGCTCGGTGCTATGTACAAAGAAGTGGTGGCCCGGGTTTCTTGAATGAATTAAAAAACTCGAGCACAGAGAAAATCTGGTTCTCCCAAGGGAATTGTAATTAACATTTTAGTAGGATTATAATAGGGTCCTCAGTGAGTGGAGCAAGAATACAGTAGTCATCCGAAAGACAGCGTGGGGGATCTAACAAACAGCAGAGATGTAGGGGCCACAGCGAAAAGAGCTCTGTGATTATGGGAGAGTCCCCGAAACAGCATTTCTTTCCTTATCCACTCTTATCCACACATGGAGTGCAGCCTGAAGGACCCAACTCCATAACTCTGTTATTCCTTTAAGCAATAAGTGCTTCTGGTCCAATCAACTCTGGTCAAAGACCACTTTGTTTGCCTCTCAAGTGATTCCGTGAACTGTGTGGCCTCCTAAACTTTTCCTTCAGCTGCACATTCTCTTCTCAAATGTAGGTTTCACATGGGTACATGGTTTCCTTCAAAACAGAGCAAAAACCTTTAAGGTAAGTCATAAGGATGGTTTCTTCATGTAAAAAACTGGGGGAGTTAGTCTATATCATGTCTGTGGTCTCTACCAGATCCAAGAGTCAGTCCAAAAAACATGAAGCACATATTATTTTTTGTGCAACCCGTAGAACTGTCCTACTCTTTAGCCACACTAACTGCCACTGTGTCTGGGGCCACTGGAAACTTCTGCCTCCTCTGCTCTTATCCATGTGTCTGCCTTGGGAATGCCCTCTTAACTCTGGGTCCTTAGCCCAGGCATCTGGCACTCTGTTGGAAGTTCTCAGGCAAAGTCTTCCTTCCTGGTACTCCGATCTCATCTGTTAGGACCGCTAACTAACGTGGATCTCGTTTTTCTGGGAATGTTTGTCTCCACGCCAGTGTAAACGGAGTTCTTTGCAGCATGGATCGCATTTGTTTTGTGTTCCCAATGGCTAGCACACTTTGTTGAAAATTCATTTCGAATCTTTAGGAGAATGAACCATATAAAGACGGTGCCAATTGTTCGTGTGCTATTTTGGCTACCATCTGCAGAATTTGGCTTCAAAATACAGGTTCCCTTGGTGGGTCTACTGGACCCTTGTTATTAGACAGTTCCATTTTTCACTTCATGCCCACTACTTGTCTGTGAATAAACTTCCTCCCCAAAGTCAACATTAGTCTAATAAAAGCAGCAAAGATAACATGTATAACATCTACATACAAATTTCGTAGAATCGCTACTTGTTAGAATAACATACTAGAGTTTATGACTGAAAACAAAAATGAATTTTTGTGAGGTCTGACTTAATTATTGCTCTTTTTAAAAAAACCATAGTTTTAAAACAAAGGGCGGGGGGGATAAAAAGAAGGCTGGTCAGTTTTTCTATTATGGCCAGAATTGAAAATGTTCTCATCCAGAAATTTAGGGTATCCAACTATTGAATACCCTTATCATATTGCTTTAAATGACAGAAAGATTAAAGCTGGCATCCTCTCTAGTATACTAAGCATGAATACAAAGCATGGGAATAAATAGCATACTTTTCTAAATGTCAAATTACAAAACTGCTCAAAACTCTGCAATTGTGACTCATGCAAATACCATGTTAGGTCAATTTAATATTACAAATACTGCATATCCCTTTTCATAAAAAAGAAATTCTCATTTACTCCTGAAGCCGGCAAGCAGCTTTGGAGGAATTAACTGTACACCCAAGTGCCATGATCATTCTGGAATTTTAATCCACACACCCTCTCTCTCTCTCTCTCTCTCTCATGAACATACACAGTTTACACAAACACCCAAAGGTATACACACACACACACACACACACACACACACACACACACACACCCCATCTTTAGGATTTATAGCTGATTCCAAGCCTGCATTTAAATTTCTATTCAATATTTTTCTTTGTATCATCCTGAAAACACTGGTTGCTCAGCAAAAATAATATCTCTTACCTTCTTATTTTCTTCCCCCTCTTTTTCCCTTCCTCCTTTTTTTCTCTCTACCTTCATGACTTTTCTTTCATGTTTTCTTTCTGATTGATCCAAAAAATCCATCATTCTTCTTCCTACCTCTAAGGTCCACTTTATAATACAAAATAGTTATAAACTCCTTTTTATTTCTTGTCATCTACCTCTCTAAGGCAAGCTGCCCCCCTTTTTTTTCAATTATTGCCCTCTAAAAATACCCCTACCATCTTGAACCAAGTTGTTCAATGTGTACAGATTTTATACATGTATATATTCCCCCATCCCATCATAAAAATAGTTGTTGCCCACTAAATATAGTTTTCATATGAAGAAACATAACTGTGAAAATGTATTCTCATAACCTGCAGATCAGTCAATATCATAAGCAGACACAATCCTAAAGCTAAAATCATCCATTTGGTTTGGCTTCCTTCCACCTTCTCAGCCTCTTAATGTAGAATAGATTGTATTTGCAACATGAAGAGAACTATTGTCTTAAAAATACGGGCTTTATGGATTGTGATCATAAATTGTTCCCAATAAAAAATAATTAAATATAAGAGAAATGGAATCATTAACTGCCTCTTCTGGGCAAATATGGAGAGAAACGCCATTCATTTTACGGCTGCTGGAGAAAATGGAGTTGAAACCGGTATAGAGCAATACCCTACACCATGTAGACTGCACTAGCTATTGCTCTCTAAATGGCCCTACCACCATGGTTCTTCCTCATTACCCAGCAAGGCTGGTCTCAGTTCTGCCTGCAGCCACTATGTTGTTTGCTTGTAACCTCTTTGTCCTTTTGGATCAATTATAGATTAACCCAAATCTAGACACTGAGATTCTTTGAGTCACAAAGAAATCCTTTCTCTTTTGACTCCTTCATTTTTTAATCATTGTGTATATTGCAGCTTCTGGTCTACATAAGGATTGCTGGGTTTGTTTGCACTGTAATAAATAGTCCATTAAAATGCTTTGAGTTGTTAATTTCTTGGTCTCTTGGTATCCCAAGCACCAAATAAGCTTTCTGGGTTGAAGGAAGGTTATTCGTTGTCTTCTTCCTCCTGGTTGGCATAGATCCCTGCTTCCCAGCGCAAGGCCAGTGCGCTCTTTCTTCGATTAACCCGTGTGGCCTCAAGGACCTGAAGAGAGAGGGGGAAAAATTATGCAGAGTTCATGGAGGTTAATTACACAAACCCACTTCTCTGTTTCTTTCCACCTTTCCCTCTCTCAACAGCACCTACAAGAGAGGAGAAAGTAATAAACACCTGGTACTTCTGGAGAGTAGGAGGGACACAGGGAAAAGGGGAAGTGGAAGGTTCTGGTTATGCATTCATCTCACAGACAAAATTCATTTGCTATTTGACCCCTAGTTTTTAGTATAAAAAGATTTAATTTTCATGAAATGTTCTGCCAGTTTATCCGAACTAGATACGATTCTGTATCAAGGTTTTAGACAACAAATAAGATTTCTACAAGCTATAGATAAGTGCTGTCCAACAGAACTTCATGCAGTGATGAAAATGTTCTGTATTCTGTGCCATCCAATATGGTAGCTACCAACCCCATGTGGCTACTGAACACTCAAAATAGGGCTAGTGCGGCTGAGCAGCTAGAGATTTAATTTTACTTAATATTAACTAATTTTCATTTAAATAACCCCATGTGGCTAGTGACTACCATATTAGACACCACAACTATAGACTGTCCTAGTGTCTTCACAAGAAGCAAACCAGAAAATAATTCTAAACAATGGGACCCATATAGATTAAGTCCATCAAGCTTTGTGGATCTGCATAAGCTATAATATTTATATCACAAAAATTCACTTTAGCATCACTAGACTAAAAAAGTCATATATATATTAAGTGGCATACAAATATAAGGCATTTTAATAAAGAACTCTACAGTGTATAAAATGATCATCTGTTTGCCTTTCAGATGGCAGATTCAAATAGAGAGGTTTACATCAAAGCTAAAAGTAAATCTAAGGTTCTAAAATATATGGTCCTCATCCTTTGGGAGTGTTCTTTGTCTTGCTATTGAAACCCAAATTATAATTCTCCAAAAACTTGAGCAAATTTAGTTTGTTCTGCTCTTCAGGAACTCATGTTACAATCTATCTATCATCAATCTTACCAATATTTATTGGGCTTCTACCAAGTGTCAGGCACAGTGCTTCATGCCAAGGGTAGAATAGTCCCTTCCCTCATGAAGCGTAGTCACATAAAGTGTAATGGGCAGAAAAATATTTATTATTACAGAAACATATAGCCTAGCTTAGGCTTGAAAAGACACTGGTCAAGAGCCCAAATTATTCACTTATACTGACAATGAGCTCTCTTTTCTTAATTTGTTCCCCTAGTTTGTATGATCACTTAACATGATCCTGAATTTCTGATGAAATCTGAAGCCTGTAATAATGGTAGAGAGAAAATAAACAGATCATTACTGAAATAGCTGGCAACTTGGATATAAAGTTGTCTTTGGGTTCATAACAAGGCTTATGACCCAGGGCTGTCTCGGGGTGAAGTCATCCTACAACTGGTCTTTGGAAGATTCAAAAGCCAACCCCTTGGGGAAGGTCTCTGAATGAGCACCGTTCCAAATTAATTCAGACTGTGTGTATGTGCCTATAAACTGCTCGCGAATTTAGCATTGCATATTTACTTTCCAAAGTCTATTCCTTTCTGGGCAAAAAAATCACATATGCCTGTGGCTCTTGTAATAGTACACACTTATGTCATAAGTACAATGAGCCAGTTGCTGTTTTAACCCTTACAACTATCCTGAGGTTCATGCTATTATTATTCTATTTTTCATAAGCACAGGGAGGTTGCATAACTTGCCCAGCATTGCTCTGCTAAGAGGAAAACCAATATCTGAACTCAGCACTCTGGGTGCAGAGTTGATGCTTGAAGCCACCATGCTTAAGCATCATCTCTTGATCACTGGCTCTGAAGATTGTGGAGGGAGAAGCATATAAACACTCTTTGTGGAAATGGAGGGGGAAGATGTACAAAATAAAAGAAGAATCTGCTTTAAAATGTTATTGTTTTCACAAATTAATTCAAATTCAGGTCTGGTGGGAGGAAAATTTCAGTTCTCTCGAACAACTCTCTAATATTAATTTTTCTAATGCTTACAGAATTCAAGTGAACTGCTTAACTTTGAATAGCAATCAACATAGATGATTTTGGGGGGGGATCTGAAACAAGACAGATATGTTAAACAGTATCAGTCACCCTATTAATATTAACATTAACATTTTATCCCCAGCTTCTCTGTAATTGAAGATAGACTCTACCTAATTCTATGTTCCTTGGATATATGGGTTTTAAACTGACTCAAAGGGGACACAGGCCTCAAACTGCCATCCTCCAAATGATAACCACAATCAGATACTGAAGAAGGTACACGGAATTATATTCTTAACATTCACTTTACACCTTATGAAAGAAAACTACTGATAATCAGCAGTTCAGCTCTACATATAAACATAATTGTTTTGCTAAATAGAGAGACTTTAAAAATATATTAATCTACAGGTTGAAACAATCAGATTTTTTTTTAAAGGGACAGAGTCATGCTATGTTGCCCAGGCTGGTCTTGAACTCATGAGTTCAAGCAATACTCCTGCCTCGGCCTCCCAAAGTGCTGGGAGTACAGGCGTGAGCTACCATGCCCAGCCAAAACAACCAATAGCTAGTAAATGTGAGGACGTATCAGTCTAATAACCAGTACTTCTATTCCTAAATAAATAGAAATTCTTCTTCAAAGAAGCACATATAACATTCATTAAAGTATTGCTTGTAATGGTTTTTAAAAAAACTTGAAAACAATCTACATTTCCATCAATAGGAGATTCACTAAATAGTGATACATTCATTTAACAGAATACTATACAGCAGTTACAAAGAATGAATTAGAGCCACAATTATCAACATGGACACATCTCACAACAATGCAGACAGAATAAAGTAAGGAGCAGAGGATACTGAGACATATTTATCATTTGTAGAACATTTTTAAACATGCAACAATAAGATATTGCTTATGCATACATATGTATACATATATAGTAAAAGTATACAACCATAAGATATTGCTTATGTATACATATGTATACATATATAGTAAAAGTATACAACCATGCATGGAAATAACACCAGGCTTGAGAAAAGTTACCTCTCAGGTGGGGTCGGGGGGAGGAAACTGGGAGAAACAGCAAGAGGGCTTAAATTGCATTTACAGTATTAACTTCTTTTAAAAATATTAAACAAATATTATAAAATGATATAAACAGACAAAGCTGGATAGTTGGTTTTATTATTTCATTATATTATTTTATTGGAAATTTTGAATGCCAGTTCCATGATATCAGGAACCTTGTTTTGTTGACTGCTGCATTCTTGGAGCCTAAAACAGTGCCTGACACATAGTAAAGCCTCAATAAATTGTTAAGAAATTATTCTCTCTACAATTCTGTATTTTTGAAAAAAGTGTTTAAAAAGTTAAATTAGAGGCCATTGCCAGACCATCGCCGCTATTGCCTGACGACTATCGCCACCATTGCCTTACTAGACTCTGGTGTGGCCATGTGTTCTTTGAGCTATGACTGCTGCCATATTTCCTGGCTTTGGCCCCCTTCCCTACCTTGGGGAGGTGAATCTCTCTCTCTCTCTCTCTCTCTCTCTCTCTCTCTCTCTCTCTCTCTCTCTCTAATTTACTTTAAAATAAACTATGTTTTCTAATCTCAAAAAAAATTAAATTAGAAATAAAATTGGCTGGGCGTGGCAGCTCACGCCTATAATCCCAGCACTTTGGGAGGCCGAGGTGAGAGGATTGCCTGAGCCCACAGGTTCAAGACCATCCTGAGCAACTTGGCAAAACCTCATCTCTGCAATAAATCAAAAACTTAGCTGGGCATGGTGGTGCATGCCTGTAGTTCCAGCTACTTGGAAGGCTGAGGCAGAAGGATCGCCTGAGCCCAGCAGGTTGAGGCTGCAATGGCCAAGAGCATGCCACTGCCCTCTGGCCTGGGTGACAGAGTGAGACTCCAACTCAAAAAAAAAAGAAAGATAGAAAATTATGAAAAACATTGTGCTTCGCAGCAAATAAATAAATAAATGAAATGGAAAACATAAAAATTTTAAAAAAGAACAATATTATGCTTTCCCATAGCACACATATTTGTGAAATCTGTGCAAAAAGAAGTTAGGGAAAAGAGGAAACTTCTGGGGAAACCCATGCTTAAAGAAGCTTCTAAAACAAAAATACAGGCTTAAAGACTGAAAGGCTGGTTTACATTAATAATCTAGAGATTAGGGTTCACCCTAAATCTATAGAATGACACTCTCCAGATGTGTGTTAAGGTAAACAAAGAACTAGTGAGAATCAATAGCTCAGTCTGCATGAGCTGCATTGACTGTCTTCCAACCAGACCAGAGTATTATTTGCTATTCATGCCTAGAGAAACATTAAAAACCCAAATAGCCCATCAGTTGTGTCCTCTGGTCCAAACCTCTTCCAGATCCGTGAGTTGGCAAGGTCTTCTCCAGTACCCCCGCACAGCACAGCACAGCACAGCACAGCATTGTGTATCACTGTTGCATGGACTCCGACATTTTGAGGCAGTCCCACAATTCAGAAAAGGCAGGAAGAGATACATAAAGAGAAAAACACCGTTTTTCTTGCCTTTCTCACTTAACCTATCAGGATATGGCAAAATGCAACAGCATGCACCTAGATCATGCATTCATAAAGATCAAGACAAACAAGTTGAAAAGTACCTCGGAAGTCACCTTGCAAGACAGTAACTTAGAGGTGTACTGGCAGAGAGGGAAAAGACCAGGGTTAGTACATGGTAGAGACACACTTACAGAACACCCCTCAGCCGGGAACTGGCACCACGCCAGGGGTGGACGTGAGGGGAAGTAACATCAAGAGACCATTCTATACCCATGCCAAGATTTACGTCATCTGATATTAGTTTATTTAAAAGTCTATAGCTTTTGGAGTAACTAGATAATCTGTTACTCATTAATAACAATATCAGATAAGGCATACTTTGTTAATTCAAGATGTTGCTTCCATTTTCTGCACTTTGAATTAACAAGATTCCTTCCCCTCTATACAACCAGCTGCCCACCAGCAAGGTCCTTGGTAGCCATTTTGGATTTGCTAAAATCTGTAGCCAAATAGCTTTTTCTCCTCCTGCAGGCTTCTCTGGACCCCAAAGCAGTCTTGTAGCCTGTTGTTCCACTAACTTAAGATCCTAGGCACAGATAGGAGTTGGTTTGAACGCACGGTTTGTGGAGGCAGATTCTCTGAAACTGACAAAAGTGTAGCCCTTCCTAAGGGAGACCATACAGCCTCCCTTGTCAGAAACTTAGGGACCTGGATAAGTTTCCGAGTGTCAGATGAGCCTTTGTTGACCATTTAGGATGACTGTTTAGGATTACTATAAGCATTTAGGGCCTAAAATGATCTTCTGGTCCCTGTAGGAGACTAAGTGTCTTCTGCAAGAAAGGCACAGAAAAAATAGCCTCACTATGGGAAATGAGACAGCAGGACCAACTTGGGACAGCTCCCTCCAGAACTGTGGTCATGACCTTTCATTTACACTGCTCAGGACACCTCGGGCATTTATTGGTTTGGGGCACTAAAAGCCATAGACTGTTTAAATGGCTGTGATCACCCACTGCTTTCTCTTTTTTTTTTTTTAAACACCCAATGACTGCTGCTTTTGTGTAGAATTATAGTTCTGGTTAGGTACAGTGGCTCAGCCTGTAATCTCAGTACTTTGGGAGGTCGAGGCAAGTGGATTGCCTGAGCCCAGAGGTTCAAGACCAGCCCAGGCAACTTGGTGAGATCTCATCTCTACAATAAATAAAAAATTAGCTGAGTGTGGTAGTGTGCGCCTGTAGTTCTGGCTACTTGGAAAGCTGAGGCAGAAGGATCGCCAGAGCACGTGGTCACTGGGGAGGTCGTGAGCCTACCACTGCACTCCAGCCTGGGCGATGGAGTGAGACTCCAACTCAAAAAAAAAAGACAAAGAAAAAGAAAAGAAGAACTGTAGTTCTACGATGATCAGGCCAATGGCTGGGCACTAATGAGTTAGGAGCTCTCCTCTCCTTTGCACCGTGAGAACCTCAGAGAGAGCTGGGGCAGCACAAAGCATTGATGATTGTGGCTGAGCTTCCTGTAGAGCCTGGGTAGGGGAGGGGCCTTTCCCCACTTAGGGAGAATTACGGTCACAACTCTCAGTGTATGTCCTGGTCTGGAAGGGAAACGTGTCAGAAATTCTTTGGAAATTAGCCCTCAGCTTTAATGTAGCCCAGGAGAACTGATGAGGCCTTCTCTTGCTCCAAAACAAGAGAAAGTCATTGGAAGACTTCTCGGTAACTAGGTCTTGAGAAGAGAGAGAGAGAGAGAGAGAGCACACGGGGAAAATCCACAGAGAGTGGATCTTATGCTAGAAGTACAGGAGGCTGAACACCAGGAGGCTGTGATTTGGACTCTGGCCAGCATCTCTTCAACTGAGAAAGGGAAAGCAAATCCATCAACAAGTTCAAAAGCATCGCTGACTCAGTGACACATCAGCTGACCCTTCTGTGGCTCCTGTCAAGTTGGGGAAACAATGAACTGGCCAGAAAAATATGGTTCCCCTAAACACAGTCATGCAACTTAACACGGCTTATGAATCACAGTTTCAGTTTCCTAAAGAGCTTCCTAGTGCCTAAAGGAAAAAACTCCAATAGCCTATCATGTGTGTCCTCTAGTTCAAATGTCTTCCAAACCCATGAGTGGGCAACTCTGCTTCTGAGGCAGTGCCTTTGCAAGCTACCCAGAAGCCCTTTAGGAAACTAGGCTTCACTAGTCCGCTATGAGGTGCATGACTGACCAGAAATGGCATCATTTCCACAATAAGATAACATTTCCAGATAAGGGAAACTCACAATAAGAGTGGGATTACTGCATCTGGGTGTGCAGAAAACCATCAGGCTAAAGGGATGAATGGTGCTGAAGCCCAGTCCCCTGTTCCACCCCCAAATTGTGCGGCTGGTGCAGGGCTATATCCTTACAGAGGAAAAAGGATGGCTTTTTCTAATTCACCCAAAGGTTTTGTATAGGCTGCTAAATAGCACTGGGCAAGGGGATTGGGGTGAGGACAGCAATCCTCCTTCCTCAGAAATTAGCCAAGGGATCCATCAATAAGTGGAGCTGGAGACACTCATTGGTGGCCATGCCAGGCAGAACAAATAAGTCAGCCCAAGTGAGTAAAGACTGTGGCTACTGAAGGGAGCACTTGCTCAAGTTCTGAGCTAGTAACAAATACATTGAGTCCGCTATATATGAACTTTCAAGTTATGAACTTTAATGATGCGCACCTGCATTTTTTAATATATTACTTCTCTATACCAGGTGTCAGTATACTCCATTAAATACAGAGGGTGCCAAAAATATGTACACACATTTTAAGAAAAAAGCTGTACTGAAATTGTAATATTCAATATATACTGATAAAAGATGAATACAAGTCACACGTTTGACTTCTGCAATTGCAAGAGGGTCTCAGAGTGGTTACCATCAGCATCTAGACACTTCTGATTATGGCAAACTAAGAGTGATACATAGAAAACATCTCTTAAAATGTGCATATATATTTTTGGCACTACTGGTATAGTACTATAGAGCCAATTGTATTAGTTGGGTATCTAGGCTAACTTTGTTGGACTTAAAATAAATTGGACTTACAAACTTACTCTTGGAATAGAACTTATTTGTATGTTGGGGACTTCCTGTATGGTCAGTTAGAAATAACTTTTTGATAACACCACTCCCTGACAGGAATTCCATGAGCCAGGGGCCTCCCTGCCTGTCCTGCATACGACATTTTATGAAGTAAGAAAACTAAAGAGAGCTGGGCCCTGAGCTGGTGGACAGCACTCCATCACTGCTCTTACGGGGGCTAGGGGAACACTGGACCTGTTTGATGGCAAAGATCAATCTTTTTCAGTTCTCTTGCAAAAACTATTCAGCAAATCGCAGAGGTGGTTTAATTTGGGTTCTCTTAACTTTCTCCTTCTCCGGTCCTTCACTCTCCTCAGTATCAATGTAACTAACATATCTCACTATATACACATCCCAATGATCGCACTGTTTTAAGTTCGCCTGCTCCTCAGGAAGCATAGTTAATAAGAATTCTTTTCATTCAATTCCCAAAGAACTTGCTGCTTCCTATGGGCCAACACACAGTTGGGTTCTAATCACATGTGAGGCACTCTGGTCCTCAGGAGTGTGTGGTTTATCATCTCCAAAAGGGTACACCAAAGCACTGCCAAGTGGCTTACTGGAAGAAATACTGGCAGGTGGAGGTGGGGGAAGGGGGGTAATGTTGTGTGAGACTGGGTGGTACTGGGTGCATCAGTGTGAGTCACTGAGGCTCGTAGAGGACAGTGAGTCTCAGAAACCATGTTTTGCCATGAGATGACTGCATGTGAACAGAGACAGGAGACTAGAATTACTTTACATTTATCAAAATTACTTTATACTTCTAGGGATAGATAAGCCAGTTACACAAATCAACCACCAAGCAATCCATCCACTATTACTATCCTTCTGGTATAAGAGACAATTGAAGAGAAAAAAAAAATGGAGAAGGGGCCACAGATCAGCTAGGAAAACTATGAAGGTTTGTTCATGTTTGCCAGTGATTGACATCGATCCTACAGAAAGGATCCCCTGAATCAGAAAGGCTAGAAGATAGACTCTTATATGAAGTCTGGTTGATGATTATTTATTGGCTTTAGAAGCAATCCGAGTGTGTTATTTTAGATCTGGGTCTCTTAAAAGAAGATATAGTGGATTGGGTAGATTTTGTCCTATTCCCAAACATTTTCAACAACAACAAATTTGGTGGGACTATAACATCAATAACAGTGCAAAAACACTTGGTCATGAATCTAAGATTCAGGGATATTAAGAGTTGATTAGCTGGGAGGTTTTCTCCTTATGCACAATGTTTATTTACTCAGAGAACATAGAGAGAGGAGGATGTATCTTCACTTCGTAAGTGAAGGACAATAAGCATATTAAAACACTGATTCCAAGGAGCTGCATGAATGCAAACAGGAAATCCAGCCTGGCTAGCACTTATCAGGTGGTGTCCTGAGTGTACGTGTGTGCATGAAGGGGGCTTTTCAGTCTTCTGCCTAGATAAAATGAGTGGAGGATTTTTCTCTAACATCTGCACGCCAGCACAAGAGCACACAAGAGACAAGGGGCATGTGTTTAGCAAACACTTGCATGGGTCACATGCTAAGTGGCTCTACTTGTTTTTTCCCATCCACATCAGCATGTATCCGCTTGGCTAAGTTCTACCAAAGCTGCTGACGTCAAATATGGAATCACTAGGAGAAAAGAAGCAAAATGCTTAGAGCATTAGTCTTCAAAATGGCCGCAGCCTCCAAAGAATTCTTAAGGGTGAATGCCATACTTCTAAGTGGGGCAACAAAGAAATGCTGGCTAAAGTGACTCAGTGGGCAAGAAAAGTCCTACAGTCTCAGGGAAGGAGCTGCTGGTACTCCCAAAGTGGAGCTCAGCAGTGGAAGTGTCCACAGCAATAGCCGAGGGCCAGGCCTCACTTCTCTGTGCAATTCAGAGAAGGTCCAGCCTAACAGAGTAGCTGAGGCAGTGCTCCAGGCAGTTCAGGTGTAAACACAAGGGAAAAGCCTGGGAGATGCTATATATGTGTCTGCTATATATGTGTCTACTTTCTTCCTTTCTTTACCACTGTGTATTTTGAAAGTCACTTTCAGTATCTGGCCTTCTTTAACCTAGCCAGCCTGGATATGAAAGGAGCAAGGAATTCCTACTGGGAACCCCATAGCATTCAAGTTTAAGGTGACCAGATAGTTTACCACCCAAACTGGGACACTTTTAAGAGTGAAAGGGGATGCTTTTAATTATGTCAGGCATACACTAGGAATGTCCTGGGTAAGCTGGGTAGGATACTCGACCAACCCAAGCTATTTGTGATCTAACGCAGTAGGGGGTCTGGGGAGGAGGTATGACCTCAATATGTGTTCAGATAATACCAAGAGACTCCTAGAAGGCTGGCATGAACCCTGAGGCTGATCCCCAGGATCCTGTGGACTGGGAAACAACAACTCCTAACAGCTCCTTCGTCTCTTACTGGACAAAGAAACCACAGAGCAGATGACTTCCTTCACAGCTAATGTGAATATCACGTGCAAAGTTCTAGGGCCTGCGCGTAGCAGGATAGCTGTGTGGTTTTTAACTGTCATTTTAAATGGCTCTTTCCTGCCAAGATAAGCACATGGGCTTGAAGACACACTCAGGCTTTTTGAGCACCGTGTAACGTTTACAGGGTTTGCCCACAGGGTCGACTTGGAAGGAACAGCATCTTCATCGCTCCCTAGAGAAATAAAATCTTGACAAAGCACACCAAGCAATGATGGAAATCAACTCCCTGGGGCCTGGAGATGATTTCAGAGTGTCTCCATCCTCTTCCTCACATGGCCCTCGCCTGCCACCTTCCTAAACACCAAACACCTCACACACTAGCCTTGTCAGTGGGCTCCAACTACACTTGGCAGCAAAGGACCAGCACCTTGCATGATTGACACTTTTGGGAAACGAGGCAAAACCCACACCCAACTCTAAGCACGTTGAAGCAAGCATCAGGACATTAATTTTGGAACTCTGGTGTTGGTCAGATAACCACATTCACATCTGTGCCTGAACTTGGAATGACAAACGCCACACCGACGGCCGCCCTCGGAGAAGACAAAGAGGAAAGGAGGAAAGACTTACACTACTATCATCCATTCTCTCGCGCCTTTTAGATTTGTGTGTCTCATAGTCTTCCATGAGGGTCTGCATCAGATTCTTGGGCCGCTGGGTTCCGGCAGCCTCTTCAGGGGCTAAGTCAGGCTGCAAGCTGGGGCCTTCAGTGGTAGGGGATGGAGGAGCTTTGACTTTCTCTATTTTCCCTGAAACAACACGAAGAGAACACCCTTGTCTGCTCATGACTGCTTTCAGAAAGAAGAGACGACTGACCAAAAAAAAAAAAAAATTATATATATATATATATATATTGTATATATATATATATATATGTATATATGTATCAACTTCTGACATAGAAAGTGGTACCAGAATGATGGTTAATATAGGCCATTTTTTTTTTTACAGGAAAAGAAGTACGGTTAATACACAAACCCATCCAACAAAGACCTCAGTGACACCAGATCTAAAAAGGACATTAGGTCTAAAATGTCAGATCAAACAGACCTGGCCGGCACTTCGCAAATAGATGTCAGACAGACAGACAGAGGTTCCAGTTGGTTTTGAGACATGTATCTTATCAAAGATCATAAAGTGAGACTGTAAGCAGTGGTGGCGCCTTGGAGCCTTAGAGACCCACTTCTTACGGATGCAGAAACCTGAGGCTCTGCAAAGGGAAGGCTGTGCCGAGGTACCCAGGAGCCTGTGGCAGTGACCAGGCCTCCTGGCTTCCTAATTAGGTTCTATTCCCTGTATCAGAGGTAGCCGATTTGCTGGCCTGCCCAGGTTTTGTGCATGGACAACCCAGTGGTGTAAAACCTTTGAATGCGAATGAGGCTTGTTCTTCCAGTCTTACATTGGTCAGCCTCATTTGTTTACCTTAGCTGCTGGGGTCCTGAAAGCATTTGGGTTTGAGAACCTCAAGGCTTTAAGAAATCTGAACCAACAAAGGCAGGAAAAAAGGTATGCACCAGACTTGGGAGCAGTGTGATTTTAGCTCTGGAAACACCCTCCGGGAATTCTCAGGATGAGGAGATAAGGTCAATGATTAATTAAAGGAGTGGTGGCTCTGGGTACTTCCACTAAGACCGTCTGCGGCCTCTCTCCTGGGAAATGCCAGGCCCTGGCTTCTAGACCATCAAGAGGTGGGTTTTATTGCCAGAGAGACCCAAATGCACTGCTGAGAAGTATCTTCAGGTATAACAATTATTAGTTTTCTAACTACATCCTTTGTGGGTGATACAGCTGGAATCTGGAAGCAAGGAATGTGAGGAAAACATTAACTACTCCAAGTTTTGACTTCCATAACTGTAAAATAAGAATCCTGGAAGAAGTCTTTGTGGTTTTTTTTCTAACTCAAACATCTTGCTAGTCTATCAAGTACACTGGTAAGATCAACCTGTATTTAAGAATTTTTAAAAGGGGGGTATATGGCCATCACATTTGGGAATGAGGCAGAAGGTCATTTTTAATATGCAGAAGAAGGCACTCCATTTCATAGTCACATTACACTAATGACAGTGAAACTCATTGTTTTGATCTGAATTACCAGATCATTAAAGTATTTTGTTATTAACAATAAAATACTCGTAGCCGGGCTCGGTGGCTCAGCCTGTAATCCCGCACCTTTGGGAGGCTGAGGTGAGTGGATTGCCTGAGCCAGCGGGTTTGAGACCCGCCTGGGCAGGCGAGACCTCATCTCTACAATAAATCAAAAAATTAGCCGGGCGTGGTAGCGCGCGCCTGTAGTTCCGGCTACGGAAGGCTGAGGCGGAAGGATCGCCAGGAGCCCAGCAGGTCGAGGCTGCGGTGGCCGGGAGCAGCCACTGCACTCCAGTCTGGGCGACAGAGTGAGACTCCAACTCAGAAAAAAAAAAAATACTCGTAAGTGGACCTTGAATCATTATCATAATACTATGAGAAAAGGATTGGCAGTAGTGGGAAACTGCCAGGGAGGGGGGGAGTGGAATTGGCAGTTGGAGGAAACTGCCAGGAGAGGGAGGGGCACACCTCATCAACAGGGGTACCTGCATAATCAACGTTTGTATACCTAACCCTGAATTGTACCCCACATCTTTAAAATAAAACAACCCCCCCAAAAAAAACACAAATAAAGTAAAAAATCTTTTACAATCTCCAAAGTCACTAGAGATAGGGTCTATTTTTATTATAGAAATTAGGGAATGCTATAATGACCCCTTTAAACGTTACGAGAGTAAATATTTATCAAGATCTTACTGTACTTTGCCCTCTCCCTCCCTCCCTGCTCTCCTCTCTCGTTCCTTCTTTTCCTCCCTCCCTCCCTTCCTTTCTTCCTCAGACTTGTTGAATTGTTTTAAAGCAATCCCAGACCTGAAGTCATTTTACTCCTACATACTTAGAGTACGTATCTCTAGCAATTCTGGTTGACTTTTTAACCGAAGGCTTGAGAAACAATAGAGCACAGTGGTGAACATGCAAGCTCTGGAGCCAGTCAGCTTGGGTTTGAATCCACTATTTAGCAGCCAAATAACTTTGGGCGAGTTTCTTACTGTTTCTATATCTGTTTCCTCACCTGTAAGATGAGTATGATGACAGGGATACCGACCTCATATAGTTGTTTTAAGAACTAAGTTTAATACTTAAAAAGTTAATATTCAGAACAGAAAGCATCCAATAAATCCAGCTCCCAGTTAACTGAAATTTCAAAGAATAATGACTATGGGATGAGAATGAACAATTTCATGAGTATTCTGCATAGAATTTTGCAACTCTTCTAGGACCAGAAATAGACACCAAATTGCCAGGTTAATTTTCACCATTTTCCAGTTGACCTCTCAAATGTCCAGATCATCTTCCATCAGTCATGCTTCTAGCACTAAACTTCCAGCAAGCACAGTCTATATTCACTGTTTCTAGCATCTCCCTTTCACATACAGCACAGAGGGACCCTTGAATCACAGAACTTTGTTTCTACATATGTGAGGGCCATTAACACATACTGACTTGTATCCTATTGGTTATTGAAGCTTCTGTCTTCTCAATTAAGCTGTAAGGTCACCTGAGGACAGGGACCATTTCAATCATCTATGAAGCCCCTTAGTTCATGTGAATGTAACTCCATTAGAGTCTTGCGCCTGTGCTGGTCACTGCCGGATCCCAGCAGTAGCTGTTGGATAGGGTATAAGGTTTGTGAAATAAACCAACAAGTTCATTTTGAAATATACCTAACAGCCACTTAGTGAATGCCTGTGGACTGGGACAGAAGTCCCCATAAAGAGTCTGAGGAAAGAGTTTCACCAAAGCACATGAAAAAAACATCCTGGGTCTACAGAATCACAGACTCAATGGCTGTGGAATAAGAAGAAGAAGATTTATACAGCAATTCATTTATAACCTTCCTGTGATTTGACCTGTACAACATTCCTGCAACGCAGTTAGAGAGGATGTCATGACACCTGGAAATGGCTAAGACCATGGAGGCTCAGTGCTAACTCCAGTCCAGGTTACACAAGATAGCAACAGTCAGTTTGTCTAGAATCCAAACCTGGTATTGATTGTGGCTAAATTATATGATGAGATGTATGCTGAAAGAGAGTTGTAAAGAGGATGAAGAATTACTAGAGAGAAGTAGTCACCCATTAAACGGGGAAGACATTTACTGCTTATTTCTTATTATTTCATCACTGGAGCAAGTTTCGCCAGCTCTAACCACTAGAGGGCACAAGAGCAACAGAAAAGAAAAGTGGGCTTAGCGGGTCTGGAGCAGGGGTTTCAACAGGAGCCCAAGTCAGAGACTCAGAAGGAGCTGCTACAAGTCTCCCCAAGAAAGAAGACCTGTACCTGATCCAAGACTTCTGGCCATCAGTCTACCCGGTATCAGGGGAAACTAGCTTGGCCAGCCTTCCCTGCTGGGCCCTGCAGTCTCCAACCAATGCACCCTCTATGGCTCAAACCGTGCACTAAAATTCTGTGTGCCGTCCTGGGAATCACACAGATTGTCAAAAAGCTGTAGAGAGGTACCTGATCCACACCTGACATCTCTCAGAAGTCCGGAGTTTGCAGTCAGTGGTCCTCTCGATGAGGATGGTGAAAAAACTTGATGCTCTTCCCCCAGTAATGGACATTGCAGACACTACCACTGTTTGGGCCTTGGAGACCATTACATGAATGTGATGCACATGGTCTGCACCACAAGCCTGGGAGGTCAATCACATCCTTGCCTATGGCCCCATAAGGCTCCCTAAAGTTCCTTGGCCAGGAGGACATGCCCCATTAGAATCTCCAAGCAGTGATGGTGATCCTTGATGCTCATTTTTCATTGCTCTGATGTGCATCTCTCCCAGCACTTTCCCAGTAACCCCAGGTTCCATCCCTGCCTACTCCATTAAGCTTTGCTTTCATATCGGTATATTCACCTGGTGAATGATTCAGTAGTTAGTGGTACCAAAATGTAGCCTCCGTTTCCAATGACTATATCCTGCCACCCAGTTTCTCGCCTACACTCAGCACTCCACAGAATAGTTCTCTCAGCCAAGCTCGGTGACTCAACCTGTAATCCCAGCGCTTTGGGAGGCTGAGGTGAGTGGATTGCCTGAGCCCGCGGGTTCGAGACCCGCCTGGGCAACTTGGCGAGACCTCATCTCTACAATAAATCAAAAAAATTAGCCGGGCATGGTAGCGCGTGCCTGTAGTTCCAGCCACTTGGAAGGCTGAGGCGGAAGGATCGCCAGAGCCTGGCAAGTCGAGGCTGTGGTGGCCGGAAGCGGCCACTGTACTCCAGTCTGGGTGACAGAGTGAGACTCCAACTCAAAAAAAAAAAAAAATTTGCCAGGCGTGGTAATGCACGCCTGTAGTTCCAGCTACTTGGAATGCTGAGGCAGAAGGATCACCGGAGCCCAGCAGGTCAAGGCTGCAGTGGCTGGTAGCAGCCACTGCAGTCCAGTGTGGGTGACAGAGTGAGACTCCAACTCAAAAAAAAAAAAAAAAAAAAAAGAATAGCTTTCTTGAAGGAACCCAATCATGATTCCTGGGATACATGTATGTCAGGGCAGAACCGTGTTGGTCTTGGCTGAAGGCCAGTCCTGACCTTTACAGAGCAGGGAACAGGTACAATGTGACCTCTGCAAGGGATATAAGGAACCAACAGAACAAAGTTAGACTGGAATTCTGAGTGGAGGATAAGAAATATTTTCAAGTTTATTTCGTAAACATGATTTTGTCCAAAGAATTCCACCTACAGTGATTTTGGACTTAAGCTTTTGGCCAAGTTGATTCCAAAACTGCATTTCTAAAATTGTATCCTATTACTTTAGCTTTGCAAGACAGGATTTGGCACTGTTAATAAAAAAGGTCACTGGTGAAATAAGATTGGGAAACACTGGGTTAAATAAAGGAAAAAAGCAAGGAATAAAAGAGAGAGAAAGAGAGAAAGAGGGATTTCTTTACCAGACACTTCTGGTTTTGATGCTAATATGATCATGATTCTCTAATGCAGGAATAAGGGTGCAGCATTTCTCAAATTTATTTAACCAGAGAACATCACTTCATGGAATCTCTATTAATATCTCAAGGAAAACAGTTTGGGAAATACTGTTCTCCAGTATATATTAGTCAACCAGTTCCCAAGGAACTTTTCGGCACAAATTTAGGTAATCATTAAGTATGGGAAAAAGTTCAGCTGTAAGAAATTTCACCATCATATTTTTTAAAATTATAACCAAGATAACCGCTTATTGGAGAATGGTTAAATTAGTTACGGTTCATTCTGATGATGAAGTATTATTTAGCCATTACAAATCATGTTTCAGATGCTTGAATTTAGATGAAAAGTTAAGGTCATCGGAAAAAATTCAAAATAATAAGAGAAAAAGCAGGTCACAAAAGCAGATGTACTGCAAGGGTTGAAGAATGCAGTCTCGAGAGCCAGACTGCCTGGGTTCAAATCCTGGTTTATTACCTAACAGCTGTGTGAAAGAAAGCAAAAGTGCATGGCCCATGTGAAAAACTCAGCCAGTGTGAGAAAACAGCATTGTGGTAGCCAGAATGATGGCCTCCCCAATGACGTCCAGGTCCTAGTCCCCAAAATCTATGAATATGATGCCTGACATGGAAAAAAGGACTTTGCAGATGTGATTAAGTTTAAGTACTGGAGATGGTAAGACTATCCTGGATTATACTTGGGTCCGATATAATCACAAGGTGGGGGGGCGGAATCTGAAGATTCTACACACCTGGCTTTGAAGATGGAGGAAAGGGCCACAAACCAAGGATTGGAGGCAGCATGTTGAATGCAAAAGGAAAGAAAATGAACTCTCCCCTAGAGGGCCAACAGGAATGAAGCCCTCTGACAACTTAATGTTAGCCCCATCTAATCTGCTTGAGTTGCCATAACAAAATACTATAGACTGGGTGGCTTAAACAATAGATGTATGTTCTCACAGTTCTGAAGTCCAAAGTCCAAGATCAAGGTGCCAACATGGTTGGTTTCTGGTGAAGACTTGCTGTGCTCTCACATGGTGGAAAGATGAAGTGAGCTTAATGCTTGTTCTTACAAGGGCACTATTCCCACATGAGGGCTCCACTTTTGTGACCTCATGTAAGCCTAATTGTATTCCAAAGGCTCTACCTCCAAATACCATCACTGTGTGTGTGTGTGTGTGTGTGTGTGTGTGTGTGTGTGTGTGTGATGGAAGGGAGGGGATTCAGAGCTTCAACATATAAATGGGGGGGGCGTGGGTACAAAATTAGGTCTATAACAGACTCATTTCAGATTTCTGGCCTCCAGAACTGTAAGATTAAAAGTGTGTATTTTAAAATCTACTATATTTGTGGTAATTTGTCACAGCAGAACTAGAAAACGAATACAAGTGGAAACCCAATATTGCCTTTCACACCTATGTGCATGGAGAAAAACTAGTAAGGTAGTGGCCATCCCTGGGAAAGTGGAATTATGAGTCACCTTTATTTCTATTCTTTTTTAATCAGTTTTTTTCTACAATAAGCCTAAATTAATTTTAAAATATTTGTAAAATCAAAAAAAGTGTCCCCTTTTTTTTTGAGTCAGAGTATCCCCTCTGTCGCCCTGGACTGCAGTGGCACATTCAATGCCATCACAACCTTAACCTGCTGGGTTCAGGCAATCCTTCCGCTTCAGCCTTCCAAGTAGCTGGAACTACAGGCATGTGCCACTGCGCCCAGCTAATTTACTTTTATTTATTTATTTATTTTAGAGACGAGGCCTCGCCATATTGCCCAGGCTGGTCTCGAACCCGTGGGCTCAGGAAATCCTCTCGTCACCACCTCCCTAAGTGCTGGGATTGCAGGCATGAGTCACCTTGCCCAGCTAAAAAAGTTTCTTTTAAATATTATTGGCCCATGCTGAGAAAGTAGATAAACTGTTTGCTTTAACCTTCATGGACTAAGCAGATCCACAAGCCTTCCCCTCATCCCAGGCAGAACATACCCAGAGGAGCTAAGGGAAGGAAAAAAAAAAGCTATTCATCTCTGCAACAGTGATGCTTAAAAGGCAGTAGCACTGCAAGGCAGACTGAGGAGCAAGAAAGACAAAAGAATTTCACTCCAGTGTCTCCCATTATAAGTGGAAGAGAAAACTAGGCAGTGCGAATTTGCATTTACTGTTTATTTATCATAAATAGTTAAATCACTTTCTGGCTGCACTTCCGGGTTTTCCAAGCAAGTCGGATTTCCCTTGGGCATCTGTGGCAGGCTATATTGACAAGGGGCAGAGAAAGAATTTGCAAGTCCTCCCACCCCAGAGAGGGCTGAGTGCACTCAAAACAGTTGCTATCATCCCTGACAGCCCAAATCCTTCTTCTGTAGAAACAGGTCTAACTTCCAAAATGCCAAGAATGTGGACTCCAAAAGTTTAGAGAATTATTTTGGTGAAGTATTATGATTTGGGTAATGATATGCTCCACATACATGAAGTCTAAATTCTTAAATCAAAGATCCTTTGTTTCTACATTCCTCAAAAGAAAAAGCCATCACCCACTCTTATTTAAAAACCAAACCGAACAAAAACACCCACCAGATGACATGCCTCGGCCCGTTCCTCCTTCAATGACCTCCTTTCTTCACACAGCATCAGGGTGAGGTTGCAAACATCTAAAGCGACCCACAAGTCACCAGAAAGAAATGAGCTCAGACTTGCATTCTTGAGTTCATTTCCTCTTGTACAAGGGAACATCCTGCTTGACAGACCCAGAGTACAAGGGCTTGTACGGTTCCAGCTGTGACCCGCACACCAAGAGCTGGTCCCTCTTCTTTTATCTCCTCCTTTGAAGGCCCCAGGGGTGGGAGAATGCAATGATGTGAATCTTTCGATTATAAACCTAGCTCAGAAATGAGAAATACCCCTGCCTGCGAAACAAGTCTGAGAAACTGTCAAATATTATTGCTTAAAGGTAAGTCGGGATGTTTGATGAGTTGCATGGGTTGACCCCCAAGAACACAACTGGAAGATGATGAAGATTCTAGAAGAAAAACTCTGCTTCTCCAAGGGAAACACAGTTTAAGACCATAAGAGAAAAAAAGTTAATTAAATCAGTAAGAATGAGAATTGTGGTGAACAGCAATTCTCCACAAATCTTCTCAAGATCTTTCTGCTAAAAACATTTCTACCGGCCGGGCTCGGTGGCTCAGCCTGTAATCCCAGCACTTTGGGAGGCTGAGGTGAGTGGATTGCCTGAGCCCACAGGTTCGAGACCAGCCCAGGCAACTATAATAAATCAAAAGTTAACCAGGCGTGGAAGCGCACGCCTGTAGTTCCGGCTACTCAGAAGGCTGAGGTGGAAGGATCGCCAGAGCCCAGTAGGTCAAGGCTATGGTGGCCGGGAGCATGCCACTGCTCTCCAGTCTGGGCAACACAGTGAAACTCCAACTCAAAAAAGAAAAAAAAACCAACATTCTACCAACATGGTGAGCTTGCTTGTATGAAGATTACCTCCCAAAGGGGGGGAGGGGAGGAAATATTTTCATGGTAATATTTATCATTTTATTGTCACTCAATACTTTTAATGAGGGACTATGTCATTGTTTAGTTTTTGAAATCACAGTTCTTTAGTTATTAAAAACTCATTCCCGAACTTGGGTTTTGAAAGAGAAACTTTAATTCTAAAGAAGTAAATGAAAAAATTGCCAACTGGGAATAGAAAGCAATTGTATAATGTATACACTGTTACTATCAGCAAAAGAGCAACTAATAAATAGTTCTGCTGGAGTTTTCTAGGCCTTTTTTGAAACAGAACAATAGCTGTACCAACAACAACAATAATAATAATTCTTGTTGGAAGTTGTCTATGTACCAGACACTTTCTTAACCTTTTATGAGGTTGGTACTATTTATTCCCATTTTACTGGTGAGGAAACTGAGGTTTACAGAGATAAGTTGGTCACACAACTAGCAAGCAGTAGAGTCAGGATCTGAACTTAAGCTGTGAATCCAGAGACATAACTGTTACACTTAAGCACATATTTTCCTTGATCAGCTTTTTTACATAAAGTATGAATTTATATTTGAGTAATGGGAAATAAAAGAGAGACTGGTAATACTTGTGATGGCAGATGTATCCAAGTTTTGGGAAACCTTTAAGTTCATGAGAAAGAAAAATCATCACAGGAACTACAATTGTACTTTTTGGTGCCCTACCAGTCTGTCCTGCACACTCTCCCCCATTCCATCTGACCCCTAGTCTGCCACCCCCTAAGTATGTAGTAGCAGATTCACAAAGATCAAATAGCTCTGAAATGCCAGTCTCCTTAGGAGAGTACACAGCAAGGGAACTATGACTAGTAAGAGACAGAGTCATACCCTGCCCTGAACTCCAGCAGTCACAGGTGACATCCTGCTTCCAAGCCTGGCTTTGATTAGCTCATAATTTTTACCAGGGAACTTGCAAGAATGAGGTCCTCTGATTCATCTCTGATTCAGCTCAAGATGGTGCTTCTTTCTTTGTATGTGGCTGAATCTGATTTCTCAGAAGAAGCTCTCCTAACTCGGAGCATGAAGTAGCCACAGGCTAGGACACCACGTGGTAACCCTGCAAGACATCAGCACCAGCACCAGCAGGTGCCAACCCAGGCACCCTGGATGCATCAGAAGACGCAGCACAATTAGCAGTAACAGCCGAACCTGGTGGAGAATGTTCTGTTTTTCCCAAGGTCCCACTACCTAGAAACCATAACCACAGAGGCTTGTCACAGAAGAAAGACTTCCTCTGTGTCCATACCTTCTCAGAAAGGATATGGACAGGGTTAACCATGGCAGCCGCCCTTTTCAAACCATTGAGGGTAACGTCCACAAAAAATTTTGATTTCTATAATTTGAGAAGTCCTGGTTTCACTACATACCTTCATCCCTTGTCAAACACAGCTTCAACATAGCCTTTTCTTACCAGTTTCTTTCTACATGGTATGCATTTTTCAAACAAACATATTTACTGGCCTAAATAAATAAAGGGAAGTTCCGGTTCAAGGAAAATCAGTCTTAAAGAGGAAAAGAGAACAGTAGAAAGCAATCTTGGTGCTCTATGACCACCAAACAACTAATTTAGTTGACTTTGACCGCTATCCCCAAATTGTCCATGCTCAGTTAAATGGTACAATGAATACTTATCCCATCCTCAAATTTAAAAATTGACTCCTTGTTTGAGTACCCAGTTCATTCAAACTTGTCAGGAAATGAGCATGCTTCTGGAGTGAGCAGTTGAGCTTATTCCTGGGAAATGAACCTTCAGACAGAACTCATGAGAGCAGCCAGGCCAGATGGCTGACATGGGCTTTGTTAATTCTTCCACTATCTGCTCAGATCTTTGGCAGCACCAGCAGTTTTTGCCTATGATAATTTGGGGTATTGGAATTAAGTTCTGAAAGCACAAAGGAACTATCCCAGGTCACTAGGGCAGTAGTACTGTTTCATGGTCTTTGAGAGTCAAACTTATAGATCTAGACTGTTACAAACAAAGGATTCCAGAGCTACAGGGGCTCTGAAAAGGAGGGTCAGGAAGGACCCAAGAAAATACAGGGGCCAGGTCCCAGACCAGGAGAAGGCTGAAAGAGGCTGTGTTCAGTCACTATAGGCTAGAAAGGAAAGTAGTTACTACACACCTTACAGGGCAGGCTCAATGGAGGGGCAGGAGAGGGTGGGGGAAATCATATGGATTCTAGAGACAAATGAGCCTGAGTTTGAAACCAGCCTCTACCACTTCCAAGCTGAGTGACCTTGGGCAAGTTACTTAACCTCTCTTCCAAATGCAAAAAAATTCCAAAATCCAAAAAAGCTCTGAAAACCATGTCTGTTCATAACTTATCTGACAGCAAAACTGATATGAGCTGCATGAAGTTCTTCTTAGTCTTTATTTACCCACTTAATGAAACTAATTTTCCCTTAGTTTTATAACAGAAATTTAATTTGATGACAAGAAGTTGCCCCAGAGCCTGCCTGTTGTGTTAAACACTTTATGACTTCCCTAAAGTCAGAAAATGTACGAATCGAGAAATATATCTGGCCTCAAGGGTTGAGAAAATTTATATTATTTCTTAGAGGACTATTGGGTGAATGCAGTTAGAACACGTGTATGACTAGTAATATACACAGCTTTAAGATATAAGAAATAACTAATACTATACACAGCTTTAAGATCTTGATAAGTTGTGGCTACCATGATTAGAGATGTAGCACCAGAGAATGTTCTGGAAATGTGGTAGTGGACAAATAACCACCTACAGACATGTCTCACTAAGCTTTAGCTAGCTCCATTCAGCCAGCTGGGCCCCTGCAAGCTGCACAATCAGTGCTTGCCTGGCAGGAAGGACAGGTGCTGGACAGCACCTTCTCCTGTCTAGGCATGTGATGGAATCCTCCCTGGCACAAGTCTCCCTCTGAGAAGCAATGAGCACACCTCAAGTGAAACTTGGCCTCATCTGGCTCCCATTTAGCATGGAGCAAGCCACCAACCTCTGCTTCAGGAATATTACAAATATTTTCTTCTCCCTAAGCCTTTTCTTTGTGAAAATTGGAGACAATGAGGGGGAAAGGAAAAAAAAAAACAGTTAATAATTTTTATAATAATGTAATATCGCCTCGTGTGGACTCATAATCCAAACTGACAGCAGAAGTCAACACTTCCTATAATCATATTTTTATAAGCTGTATAACTATCAACTCTTTCCACACGTTAGAAGACATGAGTAGACACTCCAAGTTAGGGGACTCAATATCCACATCTTTTTCCACTTTTCTTAATGTACCATCCCACTGGGCAAATCATCTGAGTTGGTAGAACAATTCAACATCTGGCATGAAAACAGAAACTATTTCAAAAACAAAACTAATCATCACCTCAAACTAGGTTTCTCTAGCATGCATAGAACTTGGAAGTGAAACCAGGATACCTAATAATAGACATAGACACTAAAGTGAGTTGGCGTCCCCAATATGAAAAGGTCTTAAAGTGTAACTAAAGTGAGTTGGCATCCCCAATATGAAAGATCTTAAAGTATAACTTTCAATAAAATATTTGGTTGTCTCTCCTGCCCCCCCCACAAATTCTCTCCTCAGGGGTGTTTTACAGCAGTATGTGGAATACCCTTTCAAATCAGGTTCTTGCACCTTGTCAAGTGCCATAAGCAGACGGCATGCATGCATACACTCTTGGGAGCGTGGCCTCTCACGGGGCGTTCACCAAGATGGTGCATACTGTCAGAAGTGCTCAGATATAGGAAGAGCTCGGTGCAAGTCTGTGAAATGGACTCACTGGAACAGAAAGACTTTTTTTTTTTTTTTGAGTCAGGGTCTCACTCAAAAGAGGAAGACTTTTAGTCTATCAATTCATAGATGAAGGCAGGACAGCTCAGAGATGTGTGGGGATAACTATCCTTTTCAAAACTCTCACTGGCTTCCCACTGACCACAGGATAAAGTCTAAAGTCTAAAACCCTTAACATGATTGATGTAGTTCTTGGCTGCCTGGCTTCAGGTCAACTTTTTTTTTTTTTTTTTTGAGTTGGAGTCTCACCCTGTCACCCAGACTGGAGTGCAGTGGCCGTTCCTCGACCTGCTGGGCTCCGGCAATCCTTCCGCCTCAGCCTTCCAAGTGGCTGGAACTACAGGCACGTGCTACCACGCCTGGCTCATTTTTGATTTATTGTAGAGATGAGGTCTCGCCAAGTTGCCCAGGTGGGTCATGAACACGCGGGCTCAGGCAATCCACTCACCTCAGCCTCCCAAAGGCACGGGATTACAGGCTGAGCCACCGAGCCCGGCTAGGTCAACCTTTTTGTTTTGTTTTAAATCTCTTCCTTGAACCAACTCTGGCCTTATTTAAATACTTCAAATGTGCCAAATTCTATTTCCTTTGAGCCCCTCTGGGCAACCTTCCTTCTCCCCTAACCCCTTATTCCAACTTTTACTCCTTCAGTTTCCACGTAGATAGTAGTTTCCAAAGGAAGGAAGACTCTCCTTATCCTCCAGATGATATGGCCTTCTTTGTTCTATGCTCTTACAGGACTCTGTGCTTCTGTGTCATAAAATTGCCTCATTTGTTTCTCTTACTGAACCATTACGTTCCCTGAGAGCAGGAACTGGGCACTTTGTTCACCTCTGCACAAACAAATGTCACTCAAATTCTATTTACATGAAGCTTCTTCCTTTAAAAGTCAAATAAGAACCAACAAGATAATTTCCAGATAGTTAGCCTTTGACAATGACAATATCCTTTTGAAAACAGAACCTTTATTATCCTTTCTGCATCTTTTAAAGGCAAAGAAACTAAATGCAGAAACAGGCCTGGTGTGGTGGCCTATGCCTGTAACCCCAGCACTTGGGAGTTCAAGGCAGGAGAAATGATGGAGCCCAGGAATTCGAGACCAGCCTAGGCAACATAGTGAGACCCTGCCTCTACAAAAAATAAAAACTAGGTATGGTGGCATGCTCCTCTAGCCCCAGCTACTTGGGAGGCTAAGGCAGAAGGATCACCTGAGCCCTGAAGGTCAAAGCTATGGCAAGCCATGATTGTGCCACTGCACTCCAGCCTGGGCAACAGAGTGAAAGCCCAACTCAAAAAAAAAGAAAGAAAAAAACTAAAAGCAGAAACATGGGGTTTATGTCTTCATAACTTTTCACTGGAAAAATTAGATTTCTCCTTCTTTATCATATGTTGGCCCTCTGTGGATTTTATTCACCTTAACGTTTTAAGATTCTAGCCTGTCACCAACATGACTTCTACCAAAAGTTAAAAACTCTGTTTTTCATCATCTAATACCAAATCACAAGTCTGAGTCACACAACAAACCAGCTGAGTCACTTCTTCTGGCATGAAATGCAAAATAGCATAATAGGAACTTAGTAATATCTCCATTCACAAAACCAGCATCAAAGCAGCAGTTCTGACCCTGGCCATGAATTGTCCAGTTGGCTGCTCAGAATAATGTGTCAACCTTCCTGCTGATCAAGAACTTGGAGACTGGCTGGCCAAGCAATATGCCAAAGATTTCCAGGCATGAATAGAAAGAAAATTGCATTTTACATTCAGTTTCTTTTAATCTATGTTGTAATTCTGGAAAGCCCAGGCACCTACTTAAAATGTCCCAGAGATAAACATGATGGAATGATGCATACACGTCATTAACACAATTGGGTTCAATGTGACAACCAGACTGGAGCAGACTGCAGATTTGCACAGATAATTACCATCTCCCTAGCGGGATGAAAATTAATCTTTCGGGGATGGGATACGGGAAAGGGGACCAGCATTAGCACAGAGGAAAGTGCTGGGGAAATGGGTACTAAGTTTCTGGTATGCCAGGGGCAAACATTAGTACCCTGACTTATTTCAAGGCAATCTCCCTCCTGGTGGGAAAGCCTCGCCATAGTAACAGGCAAGGGAGCCAAGGAGAAAGTATTGAGATATCTCTCTGTTTGACAATTGTTCACATGCCAGAAATAAAGTTGGGGGCAATATCATGAAGGGTTCAGTTAAGAGATGGGGCAAGAAAGAAAACTGAAAATACCTACTTCTATGGTTCGAATGCCTGTGTCCACCCAAAATTCATATCAAAATGTAATCACCAATATGATGATATATATTAAGAAAAGGCGGTGCACTCCTCCTCTTCATCTTCTCTTCCCTTTCTTTTCTGCACAATCTAGTTCAAAAGTTACTAGGTGGGGCTAAACAAGATGGTGCCTGCAGTGGGGCTGGGAGGAGCCACAGTGGCGTGTGCTGTAGCCACAGCAGCATGGGCAGGGGACAGAGGTGGCGCATAATAGGGTGTTGGGGCCTGAGTGGGGTAAGGAGGGTATTGGTGGAGGGGGGGTAGCAGTGGCCATGCAGAAAGTGATGTTGGAGCCCAGGTATGGTGAGGAAAACAGGAGATTGGTTACTTGGCGGGGGGTACTGATTAAATAATAAATATACTGAAGATAATAAAGACCAAGTATCTTGTTGTCAAGAAGGTGGTTACAAATATGGAAAGGGAGAAAATGTGAATGAGTCTTGTATTAATTTAGAACTCAAAGGTATCAAGATAAACCCATGGTTTTCAAGAGAAACAAGTGTGTATAATCTCTAATTCTGTCCACTGAGAAAATCCAGGAGCAGTGACAAATTCAGTAGCAATTAACATACCTAACACCCAGATCTTAACTTGTAAATACTGCTCTCCACTAAAAGGAACTAGTGCTCTTTGGAAAAATAGCTGATTTCAGGGCTAGCAAAGTATACAATGAAACGGAAACATTTTATGATGCCAGAAAGTAAGGAAGCACTCAAAGAATAATGAGGACATCCCAAAAGGACACAGAAGTTAGACTGAAAGGGCTCTCATGAGGTTTTCTGAACAAATTGTGGATAAAAATCACCAAAGAAATTATTATGACCCATTGGATATAATAGGAATCCGTAAGACTATACTGACACAAATTAATCAATAGATTTAAAGTTTGATAAAGAGTGGGGTGAAAAATTACATAATACCAAAGTAATTTCCCACAAAATATTAATTAATTATAAAAGGAAAAGTAACTTTATTGTTTAGAAGACTGGCAGACACTCCCTCAATTGAGTGACCAAAATTAGTATCAAGCAGAGTTAACACCTGTCCCCATTATGGGACAAACAGACATCATGTGTTGCCTGTTTGGATACAGTGAGAACATGTATCCCTACCAAAAATGCACAACCTAAACATAATCATGTGAAAGCATTGGACAGACTCAAATTGAGGGGTAGTCTACAAGAGCAGGGGTTGGGGGCACTGTGTTGGCAATTTACTCTCAAATAGTTTGGAACAAAAAGATGTTTGTACTGTACTTGGGAACTTTTCTTTAGGTCTGAGATTCTTTCCATTTTTTTTTTGAGTTGGAGTCTCACTCTGTCACCCAGACTGGAGTGCAGTAGCACACTCCTGGCCACTGCAGCCTCGACCTGCTGAGCTCCAGCGATCCTTCGCCTCAGTCTTCCAAGTAGCTGGAACTACAGGCGTGCACTACCACGCCTGGTTAAATTTTTATTTTATTGTAGAGATGAGGTGTCGCCAGGTTGCCCAGGTGGGTCTTGAACCTGCGAGCTCAGGCAATCTACTCATCTCAGCCTCCAAAGCACTGGGATTACAGGCTGAGTCACTGAGCCCGGCTCAAAATTTAAAAATTATAAGAGTGACCTTGTGTCATTGCAGATTTGATGGAAGCCACGTGTCAAGATGAGACCAAGATTTGGATGGACCAAGTTAAATACCAACAATTATACAATAGTGAAATACTTAAATTTTCTCTGGTGAAGGATCAGTCATTCCTCCTCTCCTCCAAATCTGTTGTGGACCAATACTTTTGTTAAACACAAATCCCAAACGGATTTCAGGACAATATCAAGCTGCTATAAGAACTTCCAAATGCTTACTCTTAGTGTCTGGACTCATCTCACAATGGAGCAGAAACAAACCAATCCTGGACTAGCTCAGACCATACTTTGAGCAGCACCAATTGCCATCACATCCTCATGGGAAATTAAAAACTACCGGTTCATGGTTATTCACAATGATAGCAACAATAATTACCATTCCATTAACATCAACCATCTATACAAAGTCTTCAAGATAGGGACAACCCAGACAATATAAGAGGATTAAAGATCTGCCTTTGTTTACAAAATTCAACGTCTCTAAATGGGTCATATGACACGAATGGATAAGACCACCCCTGATTCCAAAGTAGTTGCTCTGTGGCAACTTAAAGGAAGACAAACCCAATGACACAAAAGATGGACAAAAACATTTTCCATGGGTCATTCTGCAACGCCGAATCACAACCACCATTGCTGGGAAGAGACCAGCATTCAGAAGGGGTTAGTAGAGCACAATCCCTAATTAGATGGGCTTAACTATAGATAGTGAGAGTCAAGCTATTGACTCAATACAGTTCACACATGGGTTGTCTCTGGTTAGTTCTATGCCCCATACACTCCCTCCCTCAGCCAAGAGGAAGCCCTTCAAATACAAAAGAACAGTTCTCTGTAATAAACCAAAACCAAAGCAGATGACAAGAAAGAGCTATTGCATCTGCTGGAAAGTGGCAAACTCCATCCAGGTTTGGAGTTCTTCTAAAGGACACAGGAACTCCTGTTGCACATCACCAAATACTGGAATTCTTGTGCCAGTGCCCCCCACCCTCCAGCACTTATTCCAGACACACACAGAAACCCGTAAGCTGGCATCAACAATGGCAGATTTCCACAGCATCTGTCTCTGGTATGAGGCACCTCACTTACCTGGAGCAGTTTTGTAGCATGTTCTAGAGGGCAGCGCTGGGGCGTTCTTTGCCCTGGGGCTCTGCGTACTCTGCAAGACTTGTCTCTGCCTCTTTAGCTCCTCTTCCCTTTCCTGAGCTGCTCGAATCTCTTCTTCGATCATGGACAGAGTCCGCTGTTTCCTTGACCTCAGCTTGAAGGGCCCAACCATCACGTCAGATTCTTGAGTGGCCAGGAGGGAGGCTGTGCTTCTCAGCTCAGCTGCCTCCGAGTACTTGCTGAAATAGCTCCCTTCGGGCCTGGTCTCCTCCATATTTATTGGGCCACTGGGCTGCACAGCTGGCAGTGGCTGGGGAGGCCCCCTTTCCCTGAGCGCCCTGTCTTCAGCAGGCAGAATCTTTGGTAATACATCCCTTTTCTCTTGAACAGGAGAAGACACCTGAGGTGGCTCAAACATGCTCTGAGGTTTCTCTGGGCTGGAGGCCTCTGTTTCGGCTTCCTCTAGGGTCGCTTCAGGTCCCTGTTGCTCTGCCCCAATCTTGCTCGTTTTGGACACAGCTTTATCTACCTGCTCAGCTATGGCTTGTTGAATGGCATTCTGTACCAGGAGACCAGCCTGATATTCCAAGGGGTCATCAACTGATGGAGAGTCTCCCAGTGTAGAAGAAGGGGAATAGAAACCATGATCACTAAATGACTTAGAAACACCTCCTCGGCTCTCTGAGGGGTTGTCAGTTTGTGGAGTCTGGGGCAGAGAAAAATCAGCCAGCGAATTTTCCTGGAGAGCATTGGTTGTCTCATTGGAGGCCCCGCTGTCACTGATGTTGTCCATGCTGAAATCATTGGACAGGGTCTCCAAGACCGTAGTATCCTGGGACCTCACTGACAATTCATCCAAACCAGAGTCAAGCTCCTCTTGAGTCAAGGAGACATTGACTGATCTTGAAAACTGATCCAAAATCCCATGGTCGTCATCCTTGACAACGGTGAGGATGGCCCGGGCACTCGTAAACTCTCCATCCTCTGCCCACAGTTTAGACAAGGGCCCACGCTTAGACGGCTCACTGTAGGGCCCTTCCTTCCCCTGAGGGGCTGTGGTGCCCTGGCCTCCTCCCACTGACTGGCTCTCCAGGGCGCAGGAGACTTTCTGCCCCTTGGCTGTGGATGCACCACTGTCTTCAGGAAGTCCCCCCACAGAAGCTGGTCTGGAGACGGTCAGTGGCTTGTCCGAGTTGATTGACCCCAGGGGCCTGTAGAAGGGCTTGATGGAGAACAGCCTGGGTGTGCTCTGGCCCTTGGCCAGGGTTTGCCTGGAATTCTCCATCTGCTGGAACTGTTTGCGAGCAGCAGAGAAATCTATCTGCTCTGTGACGATGTCCTCCTTTGCTTTGTCAATCATGCTTGAATGTTCATGAGAGGAGGCAGGGGCTGTGGAGAGCTGCGGCGGGAACTGCTGCTGCTGTTGTAACTGCTGCTGCAGCAGCAACTGTTCCTGCTGAGCCCGTCTCTCCTTGCGCTCCTTGTACTTTTTGTGTGATTCCAGATGTTCCTCATCCAGCTGCTCCTCGATGGATTTTTCCTGGGGGGGATTCCACCATTTCGCTGCAATGCCAGGATTCTTCTTCACCGCCTGGCTGCGGATGAGCTCCCTCCTCTCCTTCTCCAGCTCCAGCATCTCTTCTGAAGGCCTCACTTTCCTGACGCAGTACTGATCTTTTTCATGCTCATCATCCTCAAAGAGCTTGGAGGGCTTCTTGTCCTCGTGGAAGGCACGCAGCTCGAACTTGGCCTCCTTCTTCAGCGTGGTAAGTGTGAACTCTCCATCCCGGGAAGAACACCGGGAGCTGGTGGAGGAGCTGGGGCTCACAGGTGCCTGCAGGCTGTCCCCCAGCATATCTCGGGGCTGGCCAGGGGAGTGGCCATTCGCTCTTTCCCCCTCAGCCATGATGTCAGAGTCGCTTTTACTGAGCTCAATGTGAGGAGGTGCCTGCCTACCAGCTGCTCTCTCGGTGGGTTCTGGCTGGAGGGCCGTGTGCACAGGGGGGTTTAGGCTGCCTCCAAGGACCACCACGCCAGGCTCCGGGGAGGATGTTCCGTTGTAAGTTCCATCCACAGCAGAATCACAGCAGTTGGCCTCCAGCACCTCGTCTAGATATCGGATCTCTCTGGCTACATCGTTATCCAGGGACTCGTGGTGATCAGTGAGGAGGCCATTATGAGGGGGTGCATAGAAAGGAGAGGGATGGTCCATGGAATGTGGGGTAGAGGTGATCCCAGGAACACTTTTACATTCTGCCACAGACACCTCAATTTCCATGTTTTTGTGGTCTGGGAAAAGAGAACTGGCAGCAGGCTCCAGGAGGTTGGCACTACAGTTGTCTCTCTCGTTGTTCAGCCGGATGTCATCCTCAGAAAGCTGGGGAGGCTTCTGGAATGAAGAGAAAATAAAAGTCAGGGCTCAACACTACATCTCATGGATGTGAATGCCGAGAAATTCACCCAGTAAACAGTAAGGAAAACTGAAACCACAGTGACAAGTTATTCTGAAGAGAGACTCCCCTTCTAATAATCTTTTTAAATATTTATTTTGTTGTGGTCATGGGGGCCCAACCCTCTCCAGTGTACAGCTTTTGTTTTGCTTACTGGGTGTTCAATACTTATTAGATCCATTTTTAGATTTTATCTTCTAATGTAGAAGAATTGATATTATACCACAGTCTTCCAAAATATTTCATAGCAAACTACTGTAGGCTATGTAATAGGACTATTTGTATGTCCCCAACTGTAAAAGGAAGGTCTTTTTACATGAATAGATCTTCTTTTTTTAATTGAATTCATGTTTAATAATTACAGGCACCGTACTCCCTCTTCCCCCACCCAGGCCACAGCAGGGGTGGTGCAGGGGCTGGGGAATATGCTCTCAGCAGTGAGGACGTGAATAGATCTTCTTAAAAACATGTGATTCTCTGCCAGATATAATGCAACTATTCTGGAGACAAGAAACTTTTTGGAAAACCTTTTCAAAATAAAATGCTGGACAACAGTAGATTCTCTTCACTGGCCCCTCACAGGCCACTTCTATGGCTGTGCTTGACCATGTGCATTATAAACACCATGACCAAGGCTACTGACTGCCCAGTGCTGTTCTCTAGGACTGCACCAAAACAATACTCCTTAGTTAGGGAGTGAGTGTTGCTTTGAAAAGCTGGTGACAAACTATGAAAGAAAGAAAAAGAAAAGCTACTGACCAGCACTTCCCCCCTGGCTTCTAAAATGCTTTCCATGTGATATTCCCAATCTCCCACTCAATAAAAAAAAAACACATAAATAAGTGCATCATATTTTTTCACTAGTTATCTAGTCCATGTAACTGTGTTATTTGGCATTAGTAAGATTAATTTTCAAATTCTAGGATGATTTTCTTTTTCATGTCAGAGAACTCTGGTTTATCTCAGAGAATTCCAGTAAATTATGGACTTAATTTGAGTTCTCCTCAAGGATTTCACTAACACCATGGTCAGCTTTGTCTTCCTGTTTCAAGTTTATAGTGTGCCTGACATTGTTGACATAGTACAACGCAAAATTGCAAGATGGTAGAATTTTTGTTTATTTAAGGTTTCAACAATTTTAAAGGCTTAGAATATAATATTAAACACCACCTTAAGATGATTCTCAGGAAATTAATTTCAAAATCCTTCCAAGGCAAATGGATAATTATGGGATTTGTTCATGAGACCTAGGAAAACCTGGGAGTTCCTCCTACGTGCTCTGCATTGATGTTAGAATGTTGAAAGTTCTCGTGGTTAACCATGAACTGAGGCGGTCTCCTTCACTCTCCATTCCCTAAATTCCCCTTCAAACTTAAATCAATTGAGTAATATACATTTCTTCTCTGGTAACAGGGAACAATAACAAGTATTCCTTCTTTGTTAACACCTTCTGGTCTCTGGTGTTCTTCCAGTCTCTGTCTAGTCTTTGTCAAATTCTAATCCTTAACACAATTAATATTTATAATTATTAATGTCTTTGTTTTTATTTTTGGCCCTCAGTAACTAGTAGTTCTTTTATCTTTAGAATGAACTGAAGAGGCAAGTCACAGAAATTTTTGCTGCCATTTTAAAACCATTAAGTACACTTTTTTGGGTAAGATAATGGTAACTTCTCAAACATCATTAAGAACTACAGAGAATTTCAGCCTGGTCAACATCGTGAGACACTGCCTGTATAAAAAAATTAAAAAATTAGCCAGGAGTGGTGGCACGTGTCTGAAGTCCCAGTACTCAGGAGGTGGAGGAGGGGGGATCGCTTGAGTTCAAGGCTTTGATTGTGCCACTGCACTCCAGTTTGGGTGACCAAGTGAGACCCTGACTAAAAAAAAAAAAAAAAAAGTTTGCAGATAATTTGTATGCCTGAAACTTACTGGCTGCCATTCAATTTCTAGTAAACCTAGGCCAAAGTCAGTCCACTCCATAGAAAACCATTATTTAAATAAACAGAGAGATACATGGTACCGCAAAAGTGAGAGTCAGATTGTGTGCACCCCTTACCCCAAGCTTAATTTGGCCAGTGATTTACTGCTAGTATTCTTTATGGGAGCAGAACTTTCTTTCTATTCCTTTTGGCTTGGGGGGGTTGGAAAAAGTAGGAAGATGTTGGGACTGAAATATGGCTAAAAATCAGTGCTCTACTGAAGCATAGAATAATTGAGGGGAAGAAAGAGAGTAATGTAATATTAAAGGAAGCTGAAAGGCAAATAATTAATTCTATAGTACACTTATTAATTAAACAATGCAGTAAACATTCAGAAAGCTTATTCTGCAGGGCCATGATGAAATCAGCAGTCCCAATGAATTCCAGGAGACAACACCCTTTTCTTTTTCTTTTTTTTTTTTGAGTTGGAGTCTCACTCTGTCACCCAGACTGGAGTGCAGTGGCCGCTCCCGGCCACCGCAGCCTCGAGGCTCCGGCGATCCTTCTGTCTCAAACTTCCAAGTAGCCGGAATTACAGGCATGCACTACCACGCCCGGCTGATACTTTTTTTTTTGATTTATTGTAGAGATGAAGTCTTGCTGCCCAGGCGGGTCTCGAACCTGCGGGCTCAGGCAATCCATTCACCTCAGCCTCCCATAGGCGCGGGATTACAGGCTGAGCCACCGAGCCCGGCTGACAACACCCTTTTCTTAACAGAAATGTGGATTTCTCATACTTCCCAGGCAGCCATAACTCTGCTTTAAAGTTTTATTAGTCTGAATCGAGCAAGTGAAGAACTTGCTTCTCTTTGTCTCTTGCTGGTAATCACAGGGATAGGAGCGATGGGACCTGTGTCCACAGCATTTCCCAAGAACATGTTTTGGCTCCTCACATCAGCATCGTACCTTTCTCCTAAATGTTTCACGCCTCAAGTGTTTGACAGTGAATGAGCAGATGCCTGGTCAGCATTTTTTTTTAGAAAAAAATTATATCAACTCTTTCCAAGGCAAACTTTTTAAACTAGAGACTATTTCAATACAAAATTTGAAGCACATTTGACAGTAGTACACTTTTGCAGTGTCCAAAAAAACTGCCTTTGTCTTTGAATTAAAAATGAGTAGTTACATCTTCTGTGACCTCTCAAACTGAGATTTTTTAAAATGCTAGTTACTTGTTAAAAGTCAAACTTTTAGATGATTTGAGATGATTCCTTTCCAATTAAAAAAAAATCTAGACACTGTAGGGTGTAAACAGGAAAGAGTCTCCTTCCTGTGAGTTACATGGGGCCAGTCCCCTTTTTTTTCATAAATTCAGAAAATTCTTTCTGACCAATTCCATCTACTTAGGAAGCAGCAGCTCTGAACCCTAAACAGGGGAGAAGTACTTAAGGAGATAAACAACTCCGTGTTACCGATTCACAGTCACACATCAGAGGTCCTGAATTTTTGTAAAGTCAGACAACAATTGTAACAAAAGAACAATGTCCTGAATTCTAGTGTCAGCAATAAGAATTTGCCTTTATGCATGGTGGCTTGATGTGATCAAAGCTACCAATAACTACACCAGGTAAATGGACACGGGGTGAAAATCTCACCTATCCAGATCTTCCAACAATGTCTTATTTAAACCAACAAAAGCTTATTGCTCCCTTTGAGGATAAGAAGAATCAGAATTTTCTTCATGCTTCAAAAAAGGTGAACTTGATTCCAGCTTCTGATAAAACATACATCTATTGTATCAACTGGAAAGTCCTTTCTGAAATAAACTATACCCCAAAGCCAAAAGGGAAGATATGAAAGAAAACTGGGTTTTCTAAGGTCAGAGAAAAATTAGGATGCTCAGGTGCCTGTGGAAGATCTTTTGGCATTGCTAATCTTACAGGTGGAGCCCTAACACCAGGACACATAAACCTGCCCTCCCACAAGCTTCCCAAAATAGCTAACAGCTGGTTAGGATGTCTACAGTTTACTTTAAGATACTTCAGCAAGGACAATATAATACAGCTGTGTGTTTCTGAAATCAGTGTTACGTTCTATGCCAGCGAAGGACAACCATCCTAATTGCAACAGTGCCCTCAGGGAGTGGTCAACAAGGATCTAATCTGTAATCTCATGCTTCACAGGTGGCTTCCTCCAGTACTTAGCTCCCTTTAACTCCCAGGGATCCATGAAGCTTTACTAATTGGCATAATTAAGGTGAGAGTTGAGTTTTCATTAGAAAAATTAGTAGCTTGTCAATTAGCATGATGAATATTAGAAATCCTTGAAATTATAGCTTGGGCAACATAGCAAGGCCTTGTCTCTACAAAAAAATCGAAAAATTAGCCGGGTGTAGTGGCACATGCCTATAGTCCCAGCTACTTGGGAAGCCAACACAGGAGGCTTGCTTGAGCCCAGGAAGTTGAGGCTGCAGTGAGCTATGGTCATGCCACTACATTCCAGCCTGAGCAACAGACTAAGACTCAAAAAAAATCTGTAAAGTCGGTGGTGTTCAAATGTGTGGATTACAGATATCCCCCACCTGTCCATGAAGAGTCTATACAGAGTAAGCGCTTTGGTTTATACACTCCTAGGAATAGTGTTTGAGGTTTGAGGGGCTTTCGCTGTTTTAAATCCACCGAATGTTAACAGAATCCTGTCTTCATAAAATTGCCACCTCTGTCTTCACTAAAAGTGGGGTTGGAGCATCTACAAACTTAGAGAGCTGAAACTTCTTTATACCATTTTTTACAAATATTTAATAAATGTCTGTATGACATTCTAAGGCCCCTGAGCATCCTAATTTTTCTCTGACCTTAGAATGTCAGAATGTCATTTAATATCTTTTGTTGGTTTAAATAAGACATTGTTGGAAGATCTGGATAGGTGAGATTTTCACCCCGTGTCCAGAATTTGGTCCAAGATACACTTTTAATGTACCCTGGTAGCTAGGTTGCATCTAAAGCTACCGTATTTACCAAAAAGTGTTTAGTAGTTATGCAAAGCAAATCAGCATGGCTTAATTTGCAGCATAGGTGCCTGGGTCTCCTTTCTCCATCTAAATAATGCAGAACATGTGTTAATTCAGAGTTTGGAGTCTGAGGTCATTTCCTGGTTCTACCCAAAAGTTCTGTCAGACCTCATGCAAGACAATTATGGAACTCTGCTGAGATGATAACTCCTTCATAGAAGGGCTAATAATAATAATTATCTCTCAAATATGTTAAGAATTAAATTAGAAAATGTATTTATCAGCAGTATGTAAACTGTAAAATGGTTGATGCAAATATTCTTATTATTAAGCCATTTATAACAAGATGTAAATTACCAATATTAAGTTCTTTCTGGGAGCAGATTGGTTTTTAGTTTAGTTTTGTGTTTTTTTTGTTTGCTTGTTTTAGGGAGGGGGAAGCAGGAGGTAATGGTGAAATTTTGATTTTTTTAGAAAAAAAGAAATCAACATGAGGAGATTAAAGGAAAAAGGCCCAGGAAAGACTAAAAGTCAGACCCTAAGGCAGCTCTAATCTTTTCCCCACCCCTGAGATCCTTTAAGTACGAATTTTAGTTGAAGCTAAGCACAATTAGGAAGATGCATTTGCTGCTACAAGAAACAATAATTTCATAAAATGTGCTTAAGAGTCAAATCTTGAGGTTGAGATAAGAATTGCTAGTCAGGAACCAACCTGACCTGGGGCTCCAGTCACGTGGGAGACAGAGGAAGGATCACACATTGACTAGAACATAGAGAAGGCCTGTCCCTCTCCAGTATTCAACTAGCCGAGTGAACGAGTGAGTTCATGAGACAGCATAACAAACCTGTCCTGTGGACACACTTTAAGTGTCATATCCCCATTTTACTGTTGACATGTGCCTAATAGCTTATCATTTCACAGTCCATACACATATATGTTATCAAGCTGACACCCAAAACACAGTCCTCTGTTAAGTAGAAAAGGCAGGGATTTTATTTGGACTTTAAAACTTCAGAATAAGAGGTTTAGAGAAAGAGAGAGGCTGTTCCAAGATCTTCTGGCTAGTGAGTGGCCCAGCCAGGATCTGAAGGCTGGTTCTTCTTAATTCCAACCCAATATGTCAAAATGTATTCTCAACATGAGGCTCCCAAAATGACAGGGGAAACGGTAAGACGAGTGAATAGACTGAAAAAAGTATTAGGTTGGTTTTTTGGTTGTATTTTTCCTTGCCTGAACCTCTGCAAGTCTTGTGAGACTCACTAATGGTTTTAAAAGCCAATCTTCCCTTTCTTCTCTTTATTTAGACTTGACCAGAGACAGACTCCCCGGAGACAAGTTTCAGCTTCCAACCTGTTGTTCTACCTGTCCCGCTCTCCAGATTCCTTCACGGTCTGGGTGTATTACTCTCTGGACTAGTCTCTGAGGGGGTCCTCCACTTTCTCCAACAGCTTCCCAGAAGTAAAATATTAAGATCTCACGCCTATGACATTGTGACAGACACCATGAAAAAAAACTCTACCTCTCCACTGGTACCAAAGGTGAGAATTCAGAAGCCTGTTTAGTTTGCACAGAAAACACAGAATCAGGGCCCTGGATCCTTGCCGATAAACACCAGTGATAAACACCAGTGTGCTCTCTCAGTCAGGGTACCTGGGCCTACAGGTAGGCATGTGGTGAACAGAAAGAACTTGAAGGAAGTATATGCTCCTTAACAGATCTGTCTGAGCCCAAGCAGACACCAGAAAAGTGTCCTTCACTGTAAGGACTGGAAAGTGCTTCTGCTTACTTTAAATGCCTGCTGTGTTCATAGTCTCACCTATCCCCACTACCCACAAGCAGTTAAAGCTTGACAGTGTCCCTAACCCACCATGACCTCCCAGGCTCCTAGCCTAAATGCACAGTGTGACCCAAATTACTCAAACATCAGGCACCCACTGCACAACCAGGTCTCTGCGCTCTGAATAACCCAGCTTACTTCCTACTAAAGCCATGATATTTAAATCACAAATGCTTTTCTCCAGATAATAGGTGACCCGACCCTTTAATCTAGTTATTTTTAAGTTCCACCAAAAATACAAACTCACTCTTGTCTAGGAACAGAAGCATGGCTATGAAATAAAACTTCCTCATAGCTGTGAAACCTCAGAGCACCTCTGTTTTTGCAGCTCCCCTACCTTCTCTTTCATAAGTCACATTTTTAGTACACAGGGCACCATTACCATCACGGTGAAGAGCTGGTTCCATAGGCCACGTGTGGCTATCTCTAGGAAGGTTCTTTCTGAACCCTTAACTTTCTGGCTGAGTCAGGATGTCTTTAGCACAAAGGCAAATGGGAGGAGGGAGTGCAACCTGGCTTGTAGATGATGATCAGAGATCCGAAAGGTGCCTGCATAAGTTGAATTTCATCAGCCTCGGAGGAACCAGGTAAAGCTATGATCAGGAAGTCTAGAGGAGGTAAACCCCCCAAAATGAGGAAACCCGAGCAGTATGGGAGGAAAACTCAACTCAGAGCTTGAAGAGGTCAAAGCACTTTTCTGCAACACTGCCTTTGATTAATAAACACATTCTGGGACGCTACAGAGTGATATGCCCTCTGCCCGGGCTATGGGCGGTTCCCAGACCTCTGAGGTGATCCCCCAATCCTCAGCAAGGAGCTCATAGCCTTGGAGGGAGTGAATGCCAAGAGAACAAATAGCACAAGGAAAAGGAAGTGCTACAGCAATCGCTGGAAAGAAAATTCCAGCACTATGCAATGGTGCAAATCGTGCAAGCCAAAAAGTTGATAGAGAAAATTGGGTGCACCAATTTCCTAAGCAGGTTGACCTGCAGTTCCTCTGGCCCTCTGTGGTGAAGATGACAGGAAAGAAAAGGGGCTGGGACTCAAAGTGGAACCCTTCCACCCTCCCTTGAAGGTATAGGGAGCAGGAATGTCTGAGAACTGCTTGCTTCTGGGGTTAGGCTTTAGGCCTCCAAGCAAAGTGTCCAAGAGGGAAGTGGAAGAAAGGAGACGAGAGGCCCCGGGTGTTAACTTGGGCCACATTCCAGTCCTAAACAGCCTTTCCTCTTCCACATCCCCAGTGGAGCTTCTTACGGCCTACAGAACTAGGGACCTATGTTGATTGTGGAATCCAGGCACCAAACCCGCTGACTGACGGAAGGCAGCCAGTCAGTCTTCAGACCCCAAGCACTCCAGGGCAAATGCAGGCTAAATTTAGACTAGGCAGGCTCTGGTCAATGCTGTGACCCCTAAAAGGGGCTAACGCTAACAATGCCTCTTGGGTTTTCCTGTACTGAGCTTCTGCTATGAAGCCATTAAGATAAATGTGACTAGGGCAGTCCCAAAAAGAAAACCCAAGTTTAGTGGCCAGGAGTCCTGTTCCTTCTTTTACAAGCCTTGCCGTTTTTTTCTATGGTATTGGTCAAAACAGTAATCCCGCTATTCTCTCAGGCTTATGCCTCAGGTGGAAGATGGATAAAAATACTTCTAGAAGCCCCCACCCGACCCCTTCATTGGAACAAGGCTTGCCTGTGTCTTGGCTCACATTCCTTGGGAAGGCAAGTGGTCAATTTTTCATGTAATGGAGTTTCCCAAGCACCACAGCCTGCCCTATTAATAATATTCCCTTAGCCCTGCTGAAAAGTCACCAGCTCAAATGTCTGGCTGCACATCTGGAAAATGTTAAGGTGTTACTTGATGAATACATTTACAGCTTGGGCTTTCTGTGATGGTGTGGGGGGCAAGCAGTGGGGAGGGGAGGAAAGGAAGGAAGCTGATGCCTTTTCTGGGGCAGTTGATGAAAGAGTTGTTTCTTTCCATTACTTAGAGACCCACTCCATCCAGGGACAACTGAGAACCATTGGGAGGTTTCTGCATTTTCCCTGAAGAAGGAAGCTTTATGTTTTTCTCAATGGGAGACACTCAGGGGTCTATCAAGAGTATCCTTGGATACTCTTCTACCAAAGGCCCTTTTTACTGTAAAACTGTTTTGAGGGGTAGTCCCCACCCCAGAATAAACTGAGATCAAGGCCACAGAGGAAACTCTGGCTCCTGCAGCCTGAAATTTCTAAGGTAACCACCTCTACTGAAGACAAAAGTAAGCCTAGTTTTAGTTCTTTAAAACTTAGCTGAGTCCCTCTTTTCTTTATATATATTTTTTACCTTTTGGAGTGACAGAGTCTCACTATGTTGCCCAGGCTGATCTCAAACTCCTGGCCTCTAGTGATGCTCTTGTCTCAGCCACCTGAGTTACTGGGATTACAGGTGTGAGACACCATGCCCAACCCTTCTTGACTCTCAATAATTCAGGATCTTGGGTTCATGCCTGGCCAACCAGTCATGGCAGGGAACAACAGCCGAGTACCACTGTGAACCCAGTAGAGTCCAATTTATTGAGGCAGAGCCCCAAGAAAAGAGAAGGTGACAGATGCAATGGAGGTTGACCCTCTGTCCACAGATGATTCGATACCTATGAATAGAGTCAGTGAGGTTCTCCTTCCACCCCCATGGGACCTCTGAGAGATGGGCTCCACACATTCCCCCCCAAAAGGCCCAAGCACCCTGTGAATGTGCAACATTCTGCAGCTTAGAAACAGAGGCTCGCTGTTGAATAGAGCGGTGAGTCTCTTGAACACATACAGGATGATGGCTAGAAAACCAGTCACCAGAATCACCGGGTCACACGGTTCTGTTCTGGAAAAGGGGACACACATAATCTCTCACAGACACACTCATATATCATCTTCAATGTGTGGTCTGCCACAGATGATGTGTATGGCTTTACACTATAGGTGCAAGACAGAACTTCCTCTTTGCCTTTTAGAGTGAAAGCTGTGAGTTTTACAAGATTTGCAATAAATAAATACGGCACCAGTCCAAGCTCAGCCGCCCACCCTTTCTCTAACAGGAAAGGACTCCACAGCACAGCATTACAATCCAAACTCCGAATCCCTACTCCACAAAGAGACTGGCCTCAAAAAGCACCCTTCTCCTTTCAAACGAGAAAGAAAGGAACAGTAAGATAGGTCAGCAGACTCGGCTTACCCTGCCCAGAGCGTGTGCCTCAAACGTCCTCAGTCAGAACTGCCCCCTTTTCCAGACAGATTCCTATGCACACACTGGCTCAAGCTGGACAAATTCCTTCCAAGCCTCCTGATGGAAGATTGTGATGTCACCACAGGCCCTCCCTCTCCTCCCTAAAAGGCCATTCACACAAAGAAGGACTTTAACCCTCTTCAGAGAGGCCTGGCCCCTCCCTGGCTGGCCCGAGTTGGGAGGACAGCGGAATTCCCAGCTAAGGTAGCCCTCACCTGCTTCTGTCACTCTTGGGGCTGAGCAGGGAGGCAGGAGTTGGTGGTGTTGATGTGAACCAGTTACCGCCGTCTTCTTGAAAGTCAGAGGTGGGTCTTTGGGACACGTAGGGTATTGATATTCCAGTAGTATTGAGGCAGTAAAATTCTGGAAGATCCTGGAGATATCTCCACTTAGACTTTTCAGGACAGTGTGTATATATATATACTAGGGTGTCCAAAAAATGTATACACATTTTAAGAGATGTTATCTATGTATTACTTTTAGTTCGCCATAATCAGAAGTGTCTGATGCTGATGGTAACCATTTTTGAGCACCTCTTGTAATTGCAGAGGTCAAACATGACTTGTATTCATCTTTTAATTTTAATATAGTTTTTTCCCTTCTTAAAATGTGTATACATTTTTTGACATCCTGTGTGTGTACAGATGCTAACTGTGGAAAATTTGGAAAATAAAAAATATTCATCATCCCTTCACTCAGAGAAACACATTATTTTATTTCATTCTACTGTCTTCTTCTTAGAAATACATATTTAATATAGTTGAGACCAGACAGTATATGCAACTTTTGGACCAACTTTTTAAAATTCCACATGACCTCAGAAGCACTTTTTATGTTATTCAATGGCCTTTTAAAATGTACTTTAGCTGGGCATGGTGACTCAAGTCTGTAATCCCAGCACTTTGGGAGGCCGAGGTGAGAGGATTGCCTGAGCCCACAGGTTCGTGACCAGACTGGGCAACTTTGTGAGACCTCATCTCTACAATAAATCAAAAACTCAAAAATTTAGCCGGGCACAGTAGCACGCACCTGTAGTTCCAGCTACTTGGAAGGCTGAGGTGGAAGGATCACCTGAGTCCAGCAGGTCAACACTGGGATGGCTGTATGCCACTGTACTCCAGCCTGGGTGACAGAATGAGATTCCAACTCAAAAAAAAAAAAAAAGCCAGACTTGGTGGCTCAGCCTGTAATCCCGCGCCTTGGGAGGCTGAGGTGAGTGGATTGCCTGAGCCTGCAGGTTCAAGACCCACCTGGGCAACTTGGCGAGACCTCATCTCTACAATAAATCAAAAAAATCAGCTGGGTGTGGTAGCGCGCGCCTGTAATTCCAGTTACTTGGAAGGCTGAGGCAGAAGGATCACCGGAGCCCAGCAGGTCGAGGCTGCGGTGGCCGGGAGCAGCCACTGCACTCCAGTCTGGGCAACAGAGTGAGATTCCAACTCAAAAAAGAAAAAAAAATACTTTAAATGGTTATGTTATATCCCACACCGAAGTGAATGGATGAATTTGAAGCCAGAGATGAGTGTTCTCATTTCAAGGAATGTCTGAAGGCGTGGCTCCACTATTCCATAGCTAACCAAATAGTCTTCTGCCACAAAGAAAATGGACCCCATCTTCCCTGGGTAGAGACACAAGTGTCAGCCCAGAATCAGACCCCCCAGCACTACACTAAATCTAATGCAGCACTGATGCAGTGTTTATTAGTACTCCCTACCTGGGAACACTCCTCGGCTCCCAACTCTGCCTCTAGGTTCTGCCCATTTCATTCCCTGTTGACCTGAAAAATTGGGAGCATCACGTAGGATCTGGCTAACTAGAAAGACAGTCAGAATTCAAGGTCAATTCAGTGACTTGAAAATACTCAAACTTTTTTTCCCCCATAAGATTTGGGAGAACAAAGAGAACTAAGATTTACAGTAAACTGGGGAAAAGATGACAAACGTCATACGTAGTCCTGCAGAGCTGGTTCTTTGGGGTCAGTCTGGGAGCAGTTTCTCCTGGTGAAGCACAGTAAGCAGCCCAAAGATGGCATAAGGTTTGTCTGTGGCCCATGGGTTGACCCTCCTGGGACCCTCCCAACCCTTTCAGTCAAGGAAGGAATAATTACAGTAGATGGAGCCTAGACAGGCGCTTTTGAAAAAAAAGCTAGAAGTATACTTTACAACTTTTTACCATGTCTAAACATTTTTCAAATGCTGAAATTTATTTAGAAATATCAGGGAGTTTCTCAATGACTGACTTGGTGCTACTAAGTTACCAGGGAGTTCCATGAGAACTCTCAATCTGTGCTGCCCTTTGGAATAACTGGAATGTTCTGTTGTGCAGCCACAGGCATCTTGAGATGCTACTTAGCAGTCTAAAGTAAAATGAGGTGGGGAAATCACACACCAAAGGAATAAAATTGCTCTGCTGGATAAGGAAGAACCAGGACAGGACTTCCATTATGACGTGCCCTCAACCAGCGAGGCAAGAGTGGCACCTGGCTCCCACTCCATTATCACATTTGCCCCTTGACACCTGTGAGAGATTAAAAAAAAAACAAAAACTTGTTTTAAATCTGCTCTATTTACAAAAAAGAAAGATATATGTGCTTTTAAAGTACTACGGTATTTTCCAAGTAGCAGGCAAGCATGTGACCTGGAGTTACAGAGAGGTCATGGTTCACTAAACACTCACAGAGACAAGCACACACCTGCATGCGCACTGTTATGGGTAGAATTGTGTCATCTCCACAAACTTATATGTTAACATCCTATCACCCAGTACCTCAGAATGGGACCTTCCTTATCTGGAGGTAAGAGTCTTTACAAGAGTAAGGGCATTAGGGTGGGCCTTAATCCAACAGGACTAATGTCCTTGTATCAAGAAAAAATTTAGACACAGAGACACACATAGAGGAAAGATGATGTGAGGGTAGAGAGAAGACAACCATTTATAAGCCAAGGAGTAAGGCCTGGAACAGATCCTCTCCTCATAGCCTTCAGAAGGAAACAACACTGCTGACACCTCTATTTTGTAATTCTGGCCCCCACAACTGTGAGACTACAAATTTTTGTTTAAGCCACTCAATTTACGGCACTATGTTACAGCAGCCCTAGCAAACAAATACGCACACCCACACAAACACACTTATATTCATGCATGCACACACATTCATATACCTCCCCGAGCCCTCCTCACCCCTACGCCCCCAGTACCTGCTGCAAAAATAGGGTGGAGTTTCAAAAAACACACTGTGGCAAAATCACAGTTAGGTAATCCAGAAAAGTGGCTTATACACAGAGGCAGAAGAAGAAATTAAACTGGAAAGCTCGACTTAGGAAGCAAAACCATAAACTGAGCCACCCCAGGTTTGATGACAGTCGAGTCTCCAGGCAGAAAGGATCCAAGCAAAATCAAGCAGGCAATACCTCACTGAGGCACATTCTTCTACCACCCTCCAAGCACAGACTCTGAGCTTGGGGTGGGTTTTCTGAAAATAAATTTGTACTCCCAGTTAAATTCTCCCGGTGCTATAACCCGATCTGCTGTTTAGTCTCTGAGGGTATCTTGCACTGGGGGAAACAAAGTCACTTCTCACCCACTCTACAGAGGGACAGACCCCAGACCATGAGAGTCAACCATCTTCAGGGTTACCCAGTGGTTGGGAACAGAGCTCTGGCTAGAATCCATGAATCCCACCCACACAGCAGGGCTCTGCCCCCTGAAAGTCACACCCGGCAGTCAGGAGGGAGCAGACTCAAGAGTGTGGTGGGTTAACACAAAGGACTCAAAAAGGAAAACTTAAAAAGCATCTGTAATGTAGGACAGCAAGAGACTGCCTTGAAACCTAGGCCTGCTGCCAGGTATAGCTTTGAGAAGGCCTCATTTCCTTTCTGGGTTTCAGTTTTCTGGTCTGTAAAAGAGAAAACCCAACTAGGCAAACTCTCAAAATTCACTTCTAGTGTCTGTAATTCTGTGATTTTAGCATGAACCTGAGGCAAAGGTGAAGTTATTCTGAGTGGGCAGAGTGGAGAGAAAGCCAGCCAGCCGAAGAGGACAGCAGCTGCCTTGGAAACTGGTAGACACTTTTGCCAAGAGAGATTTCAAGAGTTCCCAGGAGAAAGCTTGGCTCTTAAACATTCCCCTTGTCGGAGCTTTAGCTCTTTAATCGAATAATTTTATTCTACTAAATGTAACCATCCCATTTATGACAGTTACCAGTCACTAGTACATTAGTATGACAGAATGTTCCAAAAACAGATTTGAAGGGGTCAGGAGAGACTCGATGGAGGCCATCAGATGGAGAGGTTGGCCTCAAACACCATTAAGACTCAGCCCTTTGCCTGGAATTGCAAAGATGGGGGAGGCGGGGAGAGGCTGGCACTGGGAAGCTTCCCACTCCCTGCTTCCTGAAGCTGGGGATTTGTAGCTTTTCATGCTGCTCCAAGGCTCAGTCAAGGCGCACAGAGAAAGAAGCCCATTCTAAATGGCTACAGCTGCCCCCTCCTCCCCAGACACAAATATCAACAAATATCTACTGCAGTCCTACTGTGTGCCAGGTCTGTGCTGCATACCCTTGCATACCTTCTACTTATTCTTCCCATGGAAAGCAAGATGAGGCTTCTCACCCACTCTACAGAGAGACAGACCCCAGTCCACGGTAGTCAACCATCCCCAGGGTTACCTAGCTGCTGGGAACAGAGCTCTGGCTAGAATCCACGAATCCCACCCACTCGGCAGGGCTCTGCCCCTGTAGTCCCCAGACTCCCCAGGTTTGTCCTCTCTGCCCTTAACTTTCAGGTAGATTCCTCTTGCAAGCTCCATCTCCAAAAAACTCCAAATCTCAGCAATGAAGCCAGGTCTTTAAAGCAACGAAGACAACTGTGAGGCTAACTTTTGTTTAAGCCACCCAATAATAATAAATAATAAGTCTTCTAATTAATAAGTCTTTAAAGCAATTTACACTTAGATCTGAATCTGAGAGAAATATTTACAATCTAAGACAGGAGTTTATTTACCCAAAGGAATCTCTAATTGGGGTCAATGGGGAACTAAGACACGTTCAGCCTTTAACTTAAGGGGAAATTGATGAGAGAAGACAAATAGGAAAAGGGAATTTCCTTTGAAAGGATTTCAAAGGAAATCCTTTCAACACCTCTTGGGTGACCTGGCAACACCTCTTGGACCCTCAGAGGCCCTGAGAGCTACAGAGCAGAGGGCTGTGAATAACCCACAGGAACATACAAACAGATGGACCACTCAGCTACATCATGCACCATGATCTTATTTACTCCTGTAAGAAACACTACAAAATAAGAGTCGCCAACTCCCAAGCCCTTACCCTCCCCCCTGCATCCTGTGGTCTCCCAGTTACCCTCTAACTGTTCCCAGTACTGAGCTCAGAAGGTTTTATAGAAGAAGATATGGAGTCCTAAGGTGTGTTATATTTTATTCCAGAACCAGATGATGCTAGAAGTGATATTTAAGAGAAGGGGGCTGAGAAGTCTAGCAAGCCAATAAAATGCTCCCATTCCCTGAAGTGCACCCCATTTCCATTCTGAGTTCCTCCCTCAAGGATCTTAGACTGAAAAGACCCCTCTGCTCACTACCTCTGATACTAGAGTCTGATCTCCTGAGGGAGCATTGGCACCACCGTGGTGCATATTGGAGAAGAAATGCATTGCAATTGTCTACAACAGTGAAAACCTACAGATGATGAAAATGTGTCTAAGTATCAGCATCTGGAAATTATGATTTGCATGACTGATGGAACACTATGCAACCCTGCAGAAAGAATACTTATCAACACTGCATGGAAACCTGGAACAATGCCATATACATCTGTATGTGCAAAAAGGAATATGGAAACCTGGTTAAGAACAGGCTTTGGTAGCCAACAGACCTGGGGTCCTCCTTTTCTGTAAAATGGCATAATACCACAACTTTATTAGGTAGCAAATGTAAAACATGTGCCCAACACAGGACTTGTCATACAGTAAAAGGACTCAAAGAATGGTGGCTCAGAAAGAAATAAACTGAGAAAATATTTGCAACTCATACCACAAAGGCTTAATATGAATAATATATAAGGACTCTTACAAACCAATTTTTAAAAAGAACCAACAACCCAAACATAAAAATAGACAAAATACATAGATGGACTGTTCACCAAAAGAAATGTAAGTTATTCTTAGACATACAAAAAAAGATTCTCAGTCCCACTTATGTAAAAAAAAAACCACACACACACAAAATAAAACTGTAAGTTTTCCACCGATAAAATTAGTTATCAGCGAGCCGGGCTCGGTGGCTCAGCCTGTAATCCCGCGCCTTTGGGAGGCTGAGGTGAGTGAACTGCCTGAGCCAGCGGGTTCGAGACCCGCCTGGGCAGCGAGACTTCATCTTTACAATAAATCAAAAAAATCAGGCGGGCGTGGTAGCGCATGCCTGTAATTCCAGCTACTTGGAAGGCTGAGGCGGAAGGATCACCGGAGCCCACCAGGTCGAGGCTGCGGTGGCCGGAAGCGGCCACTGCACTCCAGTCTGGGCGACAGAGTGAGACTCCAACTCAAAAAAAAAAAAAAAAAAAAAAATTAGTTATCAGCATGTGTGGAAAGAGGTACCCTCATCCAGCTCCCAGGTGTGGGTTCGAGACCAGTGCGGGCAATTTGGCGAGACCTCATCTCTACAGTAAATAATAAAAAGTAAAAAATAGCCGGGTGTGGTAGCACATGCCTGTAGTTCCGGCTACTTGGAAGGCTGAGGCGGAAGGATTACTGGAGCCCAGCAGGTCGACGCTGGGTTGGCTATGAGTGTGCCTCTGTACTCTAGCCTGGGCAACAGAGTGAGACTCCAACTCAAAAAAAAAAGAAAAAAAGAAAAAAATCTGTTCTTTATTAATTACCCAGTCTCAGGTATTCTGCTACTGCTGCAGAAAATGGACTAAGACAGAGGTTCCCTACAGAATAGGTATGAGAGAAACCCAGCACTGAAGGGCAGGATGAGAAGCTGAAGTGGAGTCTAATTTTTATTTTACAAACTTTTGTATTATTAAACATGAGGTGATATTATAATTAGAAAAGCAATGATTGAAAGTACCATGTATAAATTAAAAAGTTACAAGCCAAGCTCAGTGGCTCAGCCTGTAATCCCAGAGCTTTGGGAGGCTGAGGTGAGTGGATGGCCTGAGCCCACGGGTTCGAGTCCCGCCTGGGCAACTTGGCAAGATCTCATCTCTACAATAAATCAAAAATTAGCCAGGCATGGTAGCGTGTGCCTGTAGTTCCAGCTACTTGGAAGGCTGAGGCGGAAGGATTGCTGGAGCCCAGCAGGTCGAAGCTATAATGGCCGGGAGCGGCCACTGCATTCCAGTCTGGGCGACAGAGTGAGACTCCAACTCAAAAAAAAAAAAAAGTTATAAAGTTGAGCTTTAAACACACAAACTGTAAAAAGGTCAGGCCTCATCTACTTGCTAAATGAACCTCTTAATCGCCATTTTCTATGTACATATGGAATAGTGAGGCCTTTACCCAGCCATGATGAACACATATTTTCTCTCAAGGAAGTCATGCTTTGGCCTTCTCTCAAGGAGGTTGTACTTTCTTGCTGCATTACATCATATACTTAGGAGCAGACTCTCACTCTACACAGCTGTATGACAATATAATCTTCCTTTTTAATTGAAGATAAGTAATCAGCTCACTGCTATACATAGATATTTGTCCTCCATGAGCTGCCTATTCCCCAAAAAGTTGTGAAACATGCTGTGAGTAACCAAATTCCTCCTTGGGAGTCAAATGTCATAGAATTTCATGAACTATGTCACAGACAGAATATGTCATAGGAAAACCCCACTGAAGAGTTTCCCAAGGACTAATCAGTTAAGTAGAGAACAAAAATAGGAGGCTGACTTTATCTATTATTCTAAACAATAGTCATTTTTTGTTCCATTCAATTTAAATGTACAGGTGAGTCAATCTAGTAATCTTCCCCACCCACCCACAAGGCACATACACACAATCTAGTAATCTTCCCCACCCACCAACAAAATGCGTGCAGAACACACACACACACACACACACACACACACACACACACACACACACAGAGGTTCATGAATCTGAGTCATTTTTTTTTTGCTGTTTTAGTAAAGGACTTCAAAGTTTTGAGTGAGCATAGTCTTAAAAATAATATTTGAAGTTTGTTAAATCTAGTCTTCCGTAAGCTAAAGCACTATGTCTCTTATTAATGTTTAGGGTGAATGCTGAGGTTTGGAACAGACCATAACTCTGCACTTAGACAATCTTAAGTCCCAGACCAATTCTGCCTGGGATCCCTGCTCCAATTCCTATCCCTCAGGTAGGGTCTGAGGGTCCAAGGTCAGCAAGAAGATTTAGACTGGAGCTGAATCCAGGGAACAGAACAGACTTCTCTAGTAGAGTTAGTTACCCACCATGCTCGTCCCTGCTCAAAGGCAGGTGTCAAATGGCAGACTTTCTCATTCCCCAAAATAACACTCACAATTCCAGAGAAGGAAGAAAACCTATCAGAGGTACTTTGTAAATGAAATAACTGGTGAGTTCTAACAACACATAACAAAATGCCCTACCACTTTCCAACAGGAAAAAGGACTGATCTGATGGAATCAGCTATCTAATGATTGCAAGGAAACTGATAGAAGGCTCTAAAAGGTCTAGACCTCCCTGCACAGAACAGCCCCACCATCACGCATATCAGTGTCACTGTGAACTGCCACCCACTCTGGGAACTCATAAATAGCCTTTTCTCAAGTTTCTTCAAAAGCACAGACTCATGTGAAGACAACTACAGTGAACACACCTCAGATCCAATACACTCTGCAGGAAAAGAGAACATCAGGAAAATCCAGATAGTCAACTTGAGTGTCTTGCTTTTCCAGGACTAAGTGTTGACTCTGGATCAGGACAGGAATGCTGCCTGATAAAGAACAGGGCATGACTGGCAGCCAGGGGGCAATGAAAACTAAAGCCAGGCCCACAAAATTTTCTCCCAACTCATGCCACAAACTGATGGCACTGTCTATATGGAATTCTGAATTTGGTATCAGAGGTGCATTTGTGGTTTAAACCAAAAGATAATTTGCCATTGACACCGAGGGTCCGACCCTGGTTCTGATTGTTATTCTGCTCCACCAGTTCCGTGCTTTTTAACCAGAACCAGAGGGGTTGGGTGGGGAGGCGGACTCATGCCTCCCTTGCCCATGGTTCTACTCTCCCAAGTCCACCCTGGGCCAGCTCTGCTGGACTATGCACTGGGAAAAGTTAAGGCAGTTTGACTCTGGGGGCAGCTGAGGGCCAGTCACCTGCTTCCGTCCACTGCTTTTGTGGCTCTGAATGACAGGAAGGAACCTCTGCAGGACAAGGAAAGCAAGGAATTTCTCCATCCACCACTGGGATACATGATAAGCATAAGCCAGCAGGGATATGGGGAGCAGCAGAGAGTCGTGGGAGAGTATTTGGCTTGCAAAGAAATGTGTTCCTTCTCTTCACTTAATGCCAATGAAGCTAACCACTACCTTCTTTCATTTATGAGGAATCTACCTGCCCAGCCATGGAATCCAAGGAGCAGAGCACAGTGGTTGAGAGTCAATAAATAGTACTTATGGAAACAGGATACAGTCTGAGGACCAGCAACAAGGAAGGGGGTCACCATTCACTTGTACAGCCTCTGCTTCATCCTGTTTACCCTCAAGAGACCCTCTTTGATCTGGGGGCCACCTGCTGCTGACCACTTTGCTGCCATAGTTTATAGGCCCTTACTTTCTACTCCATCTATTTATATGTGGTAAGGTGATCCGATAGGAAGAGCATAAGTCTAAGGAAAAGAAGCTCAGGGATTTTGAAACCTCTGGTATCACAAACTACGTGATGCTTATGCAAGGAATTTTCTACTCTTTGAAACTCAGGCTCCTCTTCTGTTGAGTATAATAACTACACTGAAGTGAGTTGAACAGTGTTCCTTCAAAATTCATGTTCACCTGAAACCTCAGAATGTGACCTTATTTGGAAATAGGGTCTTTACAGATGGACTTTGCTAATATGAGGTCATACCAGGCAATGGTGGACCCTAAGGCCAATGACTGGTGTCTTTATAAGAGAAGAGGACATACAGATATATATACACAGAGGAAAATTCCTTGTAATTGAAGTGATTCATTTACAAGTCAAGGAACACTAGGACTTACTAAGAACCACCAGAAGCTAGGAGGAAGGCATGGAACAGATTCTCCCTCAAAACTTCCAGAAGGAACCAATCCTGCCATTCATAATTTCAGACTTCCGTCCTCCTGAATTGTGAGAGAACAAATTGCTATTGTTTTAAACAATTCAGTTTGTAGTCATCTGTTATAGCTGCCCTAGGAAACTAATACACCTACTTCGGAAGGTTGTTATGATTTCAGAAGAGATAGTACTTGAAGGCAGCTGTCCTCATGACAGGGACATTGTAGGACATCTATATGGGGTAGTTCACACTTGCTCTCTAACCTGGCAGCAGGCCAATTAAAGGATTTTTCAAGCATTGTTAGAGGCAGATTGTCTCACAGTATTTGTGCTTTTTGTTTTATTTTGTTTTTTGAATCATGGCCCAGGCTGGAGTGCAGTGGCATGCTGCTTATGGTCACTGCAGCCTCGTCCTGTGATCCTTCTGTCCTCAGGCAATCCTTCTGCCTCAGCATTCCAAGTAGCTGGAACTACAGGCATGCGCCACCACACCCAGCTAATTTTTCGATTTATTGTAGAGACGAGGTCACGCCATGTTGCCCAGGCTGGTCTTGAACCCGCAGGCTCAGGCAATCCTCTTGTCCCCGCATCCCAAAGTGCTGGGATTACAGGTGTGAGCCACCACACCAGGCGGTATTTGTGCTTTTTAAAGCTTGTGGACAAAACAGGAAAAGCAAAGGAATACCTGTGGAATAAGGGCACTGGAGCAGAAGCATACACAGATACTGTCGCATGCAGGAGTCAGCTTGGAAAGACAGTCTGGAGCTGGCATGAGTATGTAACTTGTCAAACTGGAGAAGGAACACCAGAGAGGCCCAGAGTCCTTGAAGGTGTTGACTGAAGTTGATAATCAGGTGATCATAGCCTTTACTGAGCATTTATGACATGCCAGGCATTAGACTAAATGCTTTTTTGCACAGTTACATTTATTCCTCAAAACAAGCCTATGAGGCCAAAACTCTTAATATCTCTATTTTACAGCTCAGGAAACTGAGGTTTAAGTGACTCCAGCAATAAGTGGTGAAACTGGGATTGAACTGAAGCAGCCTGTCTCCAGGCTTTTAATCAGTCTCTTGCCTCTTGGAGATACAAAAGAAGAAACTGGAACAATCTGGACAAAAGACTTATCTAACAAGAAGACTGGCCTCAAGATTCCCTTTCTATTTTACCATATACTCTAAATGGGTCCTAGCCTGGGGTGATAGCTCACACCTGTAATCCCAGCACTTTGGGAATCTAAGGCAGGAGGATTGCTTGAGCTTGTAAGTTTGAGACCAGCCTGGGCAACATAGCAGGACCTCGTCCTCACAAAGATAAATAAATAAATAGATAGATAGACAGACAGACAGACAGACAGACAGATAGATAGATAGATAAAAGTTAGCCAGGCGTGGTAGTGCGTGCCTGTAGCCCCAGCTACTCAGCAGCTGAAGGAAAAGGATCACCTGAGTCCGGAAGGTCCAAGATGCAATGAGCTGTAAGTGTGTTACTTAGACTCCTGACTCCTGCCTGGGTAACAGATCAAGACTCCAACTCAACAAATAAATAGGACCTAGAACTCTTCCCACATGCTTGCTGGCTTAGCTGCTATGCCAGTTTCCTTTTTGAGGAAATATAAGTGCCATGGATGACAATGCTAACAATTATCAATTAAACAGCTACGATGAGTAGGTATTTTACTATGCCCTTTACATACATTATCTCAATAAATCCTCACAGTAACTCTATGAAATAAAGATAATCCCTAGTCTTGCAGGTGAAGACACAGACGCTCAGGGCTTAAGTGATTTGTCCGAAGACACAAATCAAGTAAATGACAGAGCTGTGAACCAAACCATGCCATGTCTCACTCTCCAAATCCCACTCTAAAGAAGCACATCTTGACATCCTTGTTGCTCTACCAAGACACGTGATGTGCCATGGCTCACTGAATCTAAGAATCCACCTTGAGTTCTTAGCTGCATCTTGGACGGTAACCTTAAAAGGCTGTCTGCCATCTGCCCCTACTTAAGATGCCCGGAGTTCTCCTCTAAACACTCTAGGTGAGTGATTTTCTCTTAGGCTGAATGGTTGGAATTCTCTAGATAGTGTCTGCCCACTCTCAAGAATGTCTGTTTGTCCTGTACACAGATTTAAGCATGGATCCTACAACAGCAGAGAAGCCAGGCCATTCTCGGCACAAACCTCTACCCACACAAGCAGGGCAGAAGGTGGGGATCTAAAAACAGGAAATAACAGGGGCTGGGTGTGGGGGTGTGGTGGGGGCTTCAATGCTGCAGGAACATAAGCAACCAACATCTCAAGCTGTGCAATGCTAGAAGGCAGCTGGAATCAAAAGGTAGACTGGAGCCAAGATATTGCTTTGTTGGATTCTACAATGTTCACTCTCCCATTTTTTCCCTTTAGTTTTTCTAAGCATATTGTCTGCAAAATAAATATATCAGGGGTGCCAAAAAACATATACACATTTTAAGAGATATTATCTATGTATTACTTTTAGTCCATCATAATCAGAAGTGTCTGGATGTGATGGTAACCACTTTGAGCACCTCTTGTAATTGCAGAAGTCAGACGTGACTTGTATTCATCTTTTCATGTTAATACAGTTTTTTTTTTCTTTCTTAAAATATATACACATTTTTGGGCACCCTCATACATATGTCCAAACTAAATATATATATATATATATATATATATATATATATATATATATAGCCCCATACCATGCTCCCTGCATTGGTGATTTCTTGCTAAACCTCAGAATTTGCATGGATGGTTCACAATTTGTTTACCTCATCTTATCAATGCATTTGACCATCAGGATGGGAAAGCAGGGCAAGGTTTTACCTACAAATACTGTGGTGGTAGCAAAGGGTTTGCCCACTCCCAAATGAGTCAAGTTTCCTCAATTTCAACGTGCAGTGCTGAAGTGCACCATTCAGCCTATGTCTTCCTTTCGGGAAAGTGGTTGAGCCTTTTATGATAAACATTCTTTAAAATCATTCCTTGATTTCCCTCTTTAATTTATATTTATTTATTTATTTATTTATTTTATTTTTTTTTGAGTTGGAGTCCCACTCTGTTGCCCAGACTGGAGTGCAGTGGCCGCTCCCGGCCACCACAGCCTCGACCTGCTGGGCTCCGGAGATCCTTCCGCCTCAGCCTTCCAAGTAGCCGGAATTACAGGCATGCGCTACCACGCCCGGCTGATTTTTTGATTTTATTGTAGAGATGAGGTCTCGCTGCCCAGGCGGGTCTCGAACCTGTGGGCTCAGGCAATCCACTCACCTCAACCTCCCAAAGGCGCGGGATTACAGGCTGAGCCACCAAGCCCGGCTTAATTTATATTTAACAAATTACACATACCAGGCCAATTTATTTCAGAGTTAGGATATAAACACTAAACAATAACCTAAGAGAAGATGAGATGTTTAAAACATTTAGCCAATTAGATTCATATATCTAGCACGCTTTCCTCTTTGTAAGCCTACATCACATCATAAATATACCACAATCACAGAGCCACTGTGGTTTGCTCTGGGTCTTCACCTTCCCACCAAACTAGGCAGAAAGTTTTTCTGGGGGCCTGAAACTCACCAAGCCCTGACCAGAGCACCATGCAGAAACCAAAAGAAGCCTAAGATGGTGCCCAACAGTTAAGGCCCTCAATGTCATTTGGACTATATATTTATTTATTTTGATAGGCAAATTGAGAATTGTAGGTTGGGCCATGGTGACTTGCCGCTGTAATCTCAGCACTTTGGGAAAGCAAGGCAAGAGGATAACTTAAGGCCAGCCTAAACAACATAGCGAGACTCCTATTTCAAGTTTTTTTAAAAAAGAAATGTATATATTTACTTTGAAATCTGTATACTTTGTGGAATGACTTAACCAAGCTGATTAATGTAAGTATTACCTCACATTTATTTGTGGCGAGAACAATTAAAATAACCCTCTTAGCAATTTTCAAGTACTTATTCCCACTGTCTTACTGAAATTTTGTACCCTTTGACTAGTATCTGTCCAACGTCCCTCCCTGCTTGCCCCTCTCTTCAGCATACTGATCTCATTCATTTGGGTATATACCCAGAAATGGGATTGCTGGGTCATATGGTAGCTCTATATTTAATTTGTTGAGCCTGGACTTGTTTTGTTTTGTTTTGTTTTTTAAATAAACTCCTGAACCTGGAATTAAGGGGTCAGCTACTCTTTCCAAATCTGATCTACTTTCCTGGGTCTATCCCCTCTCTAGCCCTTCCATGAGGCATGACTTTCCTTCTCTCACTCCTAGGCAAATCCATCTTAGAGTTTCAACAAAAGCCCAGGTGAAATCTGTAACACCTTGAAGTTTCCTAGTGACTGCCTGCACCTCAGCAGAATTAACTTTCTAGAAGTGTCAGGCTATATGATCAGAGCTCCCTGAGGACAGAGCGTACATTTGGGAAGCTATTTATCAGTCCTTGTCAGTCTTGGGCTGTCATTACTGCCCTCCTTCCTAGGGTATAAGAACTTAACTGGAAGGCTTTTGTGTTTCCTGGAGGGCTGTAAATCCCTCAGCCTGAAATGTGACCTCTGACACTCAGAGGTTTCTAAAGTTTTAATAACATGCCACCCTGCTGCTGCAACTTTCCTTCAAATTGCGGGCCTATTATTACAAATACTAAACAGTATTCAAAAGTTGGGGTTCTGAGCCCAATGTAAAATAAACTCCACAATAAATTTTCTCCTAGCACTATAAACTCTGAAATCTGTCAATGCCCCACTTTTTGAAAAAGGAAAACAACATTTGAGCATGTAATTTTTACATATTTTTTAAAAATTGTGGTAAAAATATATATATAACATAAAATTTGCCATTTTAAGTCTACCATGCAGTGGCATTGATTACATTCACAATGTTGTGTTGCCACTACTACTATTTCCAAAAATTTTTTCATCACTCCAGACAGAAACTCTGTACTCATTAAGCAATATGGGTCATAATTTTTGAAACATTCTATGAGACTAATTAGGAAACAGAATTCAGGTAAATGGATTGCATCTTTGTAGTGAACATAGGGGGGGAAAGTGTAGGAGGAAATAAAATAATGATTGATTATATTAGAGTAGTAGAATAAATACTATCTTATTCCACTTTCTAAGTTTTGGCAATTAACTTTATTATGTCTTCTTCTGATCTCGTAAGCATACAAGGAAAATAAATGGTATACTGGCTAAATAACAGCAAAGTAGCTTAATTTATGAAATTGATATTTTCCTGAAAAGTTGTAAGTAAATTAATACTCATCTGTCACTATTTGAACATATCTGAAGTTTCATAAAACTCAACTTACTTGACTTGCAAATCTCAAGCATACAATTACAAATTTGCCTCATATGTATTGTGTCTAAATTCACAATACTGTTAATACCAATTAACTCTCATAAAAATGGTTCTCCTTAGTATTTAATTCAGAAACAAGGAATGTAACAGTATTATGTATGACTAACAACTCTTGAAGGAATTAAAACAGTTACTTGTTTGGAAAGAAAATTATGGTAATCTTCACCCCCGCTTCAACTGATCTAAGATCCTATATTTCTAAACTCACGTTTTTGCTTTTTCTTTAATTTTCAATTGACATATAATAATTGTATGTTTATGGAGTACATAGCGATACTTCAATACAATGTACAGTGATCAGATCAAAGTAATTAGTATATCTATCTTGAACATTTATTACTTCTTTGTGTTGTGAACATTCAATACCCTTTTAGCTATTTGAAACTATATATTATTGTGACCTGCAGTCATCCTACAGTATTAAACACTAAAACTCACTTTTAAAGCCAACCAAATAACTAGAATACTTTGGCATCTTTGTTACCCTCTGCCTAGGTGGAGATTAAGTCAGAGAATTAATCCCCGATAGATAATGTCAATCAGTGGTTAACAACTCAGTGATAATCCCTTCCTTGAAAAGTCTGTTTTCAGCTTAACCTTCCATTGGGCTAATTGATGACTTATCTTCCATTAGGAGTGTCTTGCACATCAAAGCATTGTTTGGGAACAGAGCAAAACAGATTGGAAGGAGCGAGGCTCTTTAACCCTGGGGCTAATTGCAGGAATTGAATATTTCCTAATGGAGATAGCAGCTTTCAGTCTAATAAACAAGCCATTTGTTTGAGAACTGAAATGGCAATCCAATTTCTGGACTGTTGACAGATGTATATGCACACATGTCCTTGTGCACACTCGCAAAGCAACACAGCCTTTGTTCTCCATACCTCTCACATCCACTCCTGGCTGGCACTCCCTGCTTTCCTCAGCCTCTGAACTTGCTGCACCTGGGCCCAACACAGGGGTCCTCAAGCCACCTGGAATCATGGAGCTGCATCAGGACAGTACCAGGGCTGAGCAACCACCACCACTCTCTTTTCATAACACTTTCCTCTGCCCACCCCCCACCCCAATGGAGTCTTCTCTTCACCCTGCCTGAAAGCAAAGATTGCAGTCTTATACATCCTCCAGCAATAATGACAAGACCAATCTAGAGGTGGCTAGGAGTATGTGCTCTCCCCTTTAGGTCAACACATCCATTTTCACACTAATCCCAGAAGCTGCTTTTCTGGGGTTAGAATCTTTTTTTCTTGCCAGCTACCTCTGGACCCAGTTCTCTGGACTTCTGGACTCCTTCATGGTCAGCTCTCGGAGACTATAATCACAGGTTCTCATCATCTGGGAACACAGACACTACCATGCTGAGACCTTGGGTAGTCTTCATTTCCATAATAACCTCCAGCCTGAGCAAAATAGCGAGACCTCATCTCTACGGAAAAAAATCAAAAAATTAGCCAGGCGTGGTGGCATGTATCTGTAGCCCCAGCTACAGGAAGCTGAGGTGAAAGGAGGTCAAGGCTGCGACGAGATATAACCATGTCACTGCACTCCAGCCTGGCCAACAGAGTGAGAACTTGACTCAAAAAAAAAGATAACCTGATGGACCCAAGGTTTTTCTCTTTAAAAATGCTATACTATGGTTGTGTAGCCACTTATTAATTTCCAAAGCAACTAAGGCTCTTGGAATTGAGTGATTTGTGTATTTATATTGTATTGTGCAACATAAGAGCAGGAAGTTCGGCTTTAACAGAATCTGAAGAAAAATATATGAACACTAGACTAGAGAGTGTATAATGTATATGTAAGTATATGTGTGTTTGTGTGTGTGTGTATATATATGTATATATATGTGTATATATATACATGAACACTAGACTAGAGAGTGTATAATGTATATGTAAGTATATGTGTGTTTGTGTGTGTGTGTGTATATATATATGTATGTGTATATATATATATATATTTTTTTTTTTTGAGTCGGGGTCTTACTCTGTTGCCCAGGTTGGGGTGCAGTGGCATGGTCTCATCAGATAGATTAGATAGATAGATAGATAGATTAGATATAGACATAGATATACAGATATAGATAGATATGACAGCCTGGACTGCCTTACTTTATTAAGCAGATGCTTTTTTTCTTACAGCATTACATTTCAGTCAAAAAGCACTGGAATGAAAACCACAGACTATCATGCAAGATTAACTTGGGGAAGGACCTTGCTAGTCTAAAAGATACTTGTATTTAAGTTAGTTCTCTAGATATGCCTGCTGATAAATTTTATGTCCACCCACATTTAAAAAGAAAAAGAGAGAACTACTCCCCTAAAAAGTAGTAGAACACAATGGCACTTATCCCATTAGCTCTGCGGGATGGCAGTGATGAAGAGCATGACACAATGAATACGGCAAATATCAGGGGTTTTTTGAACATATTAATTTGTAGCCACAGACAGGCTGTACTGAAAATTAACTCCTAATTATTTCTAATGACATATATGCTGTATGTGTGTACATGTGGATAAATAATAAGAATCCTTTAAAACAACAACTACCTAACATGAATAGCAAACCTGTCCAAAACTTTAGAGAAAAGATGAGGCTTCCATCAAGTGCACTGAAGTTAATTCAGTTCTCAAGAGCTGAAGTTAATTCAGTTCTAAAGAAGTGCCCAAATTTTAAGTAGCAATCATATAAGCATTTAGCTGCTACCACGGAACCACTAGCATAGGCTACTGCTAATTACACAGGTGCTACAAGGTATGCACTGGGTCACAAGTTGATGCTGTGGGCTCTTTGCTGGTGTAATTAACCCAAGGGCTTTCTTGCAAGCCAGTTTCAAAAGAAGACACAGGATGTATGTATTTAAGCTCCTGATTTATTAACTTTCAAGGTAAAACTCTATAGAAAACTAACCTTTAGTGGGTATACCGGGCCCTGCCTGAATTGTGAGTCTAGAAGGGGTATATAGCCTTGCTCCTCCTGCCAACTTTATTTCTCTTCCAGTAAAATGAACATACTCTGCAGGATGACACAGTATGTAAATCTATGAGATGATATCACTCATCACTGAGCAAGTTTGTCAATCTGTCACTAATATCTCAAGCCGGGAGTTTGAGTTCTACAGAGAAAGACTCAAAGTAGTCTCTGGACACATATGACACACCTGTTAACATTTTGCATTTCTGAGGCATTAGGAAGATAGAATCAATGCTTTGAAGACTTCAACAGCAGCCTTATGAGAGAGCTTGGAGTAATCATCATTATGCCTCACAGATAAATACACAAAGAAGAGGAATTCAAGGTTTGAAATATTCTTACCAGGTGCAAAAATCTCAAGTGAGTCAGGTCTTAAGCACATTCCAACAGAGCAGAAAAACCAGATTTTGAAATTGGTTTCATTCCACATCTGTGAGCTTTGGCAGCTCTCTATCTTGATTCTGCCTTTCTGGAATTCCTAGGCTGAGTTCATTCTGCTCATCCCAAATACTCAGGTCTAAGGGGTTTCCAGGCCATTGGAGCTGATAAACCAAAGGCTTATAGCAGCTATAAAAGCCATCCTTCAGAACTTGGTAAGATGAGGTCTCCAGGGTACAAATGCTTATTTTTCAAGTCACTAGAACACAAGTGGATTAATCGTTAACTGTTTTTACCACGAGAATTTACTGGGAATGCAGAATGCAGAGATTCAAGATCTGCACTTAGGGTAGCTTCAAGTAAGGCACAATTTGTGCGTGGGAGAAATCTTAAGCATGATCTCATCTGAACCAGTTTCAGCTGAAAATCTCAATTTGTTTGGGGCCAAACATCTGAAACCCCAACAAAAATCTGGAATCCAGTCTGAAACTGGACTGAACTCAAAATATGATACCTTGTCCTTTTAAAAAATTATGCAGAACTCTTGTGAGTTTCTTAGGCTGTATGTAGATTACAGACAAGGAGAGAAGAGAATTGTGGGGCCAAGTGACAAACAGTCAGATGGGAAACTCCCTGGGGGAAACCCAGTAGGGGATGAAGACCCCAAAAAGTCCTGAAGATGCTATGACTGGCACTCAAACCTGAAATGTTCAAGGGATCAAGCACAGGTCAAAGAAGAGGGAAGCAGATGATCCCACATACGTGTGACTAAAAGAGAAGTCTGAGCAAGAAAGAAAGTCATATAGATTCACGTGAAGGCTCTTTTGCCAACACAGCAAATAATTTCTCTTTGAGAAATTCAAGGGGGTTCTGGGAACAAGAGCCCATTTAATTAGAGAGGTCTTGTCTGCAATGTCTCTACTGATAGCAGTTCAAACCTCAAACACAAGTAAACCTGTTAAGGCAACTTATGTATGCCACATAGATTCACAAGGGGGCATTTTCCCTCAAAGATAAAAATTCATGGCCGGGCACAGTGTCTCATGCTTGTAAACCTAGCACTTCGGGAGACCAAGGTGGGAGAATCGCTTGAGCCCAGGAGTTTATCAGCCTGGGCAATATAGCGAGACCTCATCTCTACAAAAAAATTTTACAAGTAGCCAGGCATGGTGTCACATGCCTACAGCCTCAGCTATTCAGGAGGCAGAGGCGGAAGGATCGCCTGAGCCCAGGAGGTCGAGGTTGTGGTGAGCTATGATTGTCCTAGCCTGTGCAACAGAGTGAGACACACACACACACACACACACACACACACACACACACACACACACACAGAAAAAGAAAAATCAGTCAGAGGAAAAACTGCAAAGATTTTTGGAAGCAGCCAAACCCCATGTTTTAATTCCTAAGCAGAATATACATGAGGTCAAAGATGAAGGCTGTATCAAAAGCTGAATCCTTGGAATTTCCTCCCTCATCCCTCAAAGAGTCCTCCATTGACTACTTGCACTAAGGATGGCCTAATAATAGTCTGGAAACTTGAAGTGAGAAGTGACAAGCCCTCCTTTTAAATTTAACACCATCTCTAAGAAATATGAGTTTTTCATCTGCTTAGTGTCTCCCTTGTTGCAAAGTTACCACAAACTATGCAGTAACTGTGAGCATGAGATCTGAATACTTTGCTTGGCTTGGCCTTACCCATTCATTCACTCTCACATGCAAGTGAATAACTACTGTGTTTCAGGCACTGAGCTGGGGACACAATGGTGAGAACCAGGCAAGAAGCTGCCCTCTCAAAATGTATTGTTGTAGGAAAATACAGATAAATGTAAAATTGCATCTGTAATACGCTTTGAAAGAGTGTGCTGTGGTAACCTATAATAAAAGAATTTGAGCCACTCAGGGAGGTCATGGGAGGTTTCTGTGAGGATGTGACAGTTGAGCTGCCCTCTGAAAGATGAGGAGTTAACTAAGCCATGAAGGGAACAAAAGCCTGTTCCAGGCAAGAGAACAAGCATGCAAAGACCTGAGGTGGGAGCAAGAGAAGTAAGTTCAAGAAATGGTGTGGCTTTGGTGGCTGGATGCAGTGAGGAGCTCATCTTGGAAGAGGTGTCTGAAGAAGTGAATGTGGCCGGATTATGCCGATTTGGGTCTTAATTTTAAGTGTCATTGAAAGAAAGCATGAGAGAGGGGAGCAGGGGAATGATACAGTCCTGGATTTCTGCTTTAATAGTGACCTGTTAGTCTAGCTCACCAGCTCCCCCACCCAAGGGCAGGAGTCTGGTCAGATACAGGAATCAAGCATCTGCTTCAATTGCCCTAGACCCCTGAAGTGCCCATGCAGCCCAGAGGGGAAGACAAGAGAGGGGAGGGAAGGGAAGGGGAAGGGGAGGAGAAGGGAGGGGAGGTCAGGCCCAGGGACTTCGGGATAACAACTCTGTGTTCCCAGAAAAACAGTGAAGCTAGTCCTGAAATAATTTATTTACTTGTGAATGTCTGGTCTTTTTTTCTTAATCTTTCTAAATCCAACTCTGGAGATAACACAAACAAAAAACATATGATGCCAACCAATAACACTCAATGACAAATTTATTCTTTGCTTGATAAAGTTTATACTCTAATGTTTAATAAATAATAATAAATCCCTGTATTATTTCCAATCATGTTATATCTTTCTAATGGCTCAGTAAATATTGCCTAGAATATAGAAGTAATCCTTGGGGCGGTGGGATTTACAGTAGTCAATATCTGTCTGGGGACGGGGAGACACCCCTTATCAACAAGGGTGCCTGAACGAAGCATATTTGTATACCTAACCCTTAACTGTACCCCACAATATCAAAATAAAAAATATTGATAAAAAAATAAAATTAACTGTAAAGAGAAGTTCAGAAAATAAATAAATAAATAAAAGAAATATCATATCCCTAGTGTTCAGGAGAGTGCCTGGACATAGCAGACATGCAGTAAATAATTGTGGAATAGATGAATGAAGACAATATAATTGCAAACAATAAATTTTTAAAAAGAAAAAAAAAGAAGTAATCCTGATCCCTCTAAGCACTATTCTGATAATAAGGATATTCCTGCTTTCAGATGGTGTCGGATTAGCAATTGAGGCAGAAAATGCTGAAGAGACACAAGATGTGCTGCAGAGGTAGAAAGAAGATGGAACTTAGTATCCACCAAAACTGGTTTCGGGTCTTGGCTTTGCACTTGCTTGCTGTAGGACAAGCTGCTGGGTCTCCTGGAGCCTCAGCTTCCTTATCTGAAAAGAGGGCAAGAGTATGGTTCTTGCAGTGTCGCAGTATTAAAGGGGATCGCATATGTAGCATGCACAATGCGGCCAGCCAGCAGGGCTCTCACCGGAGGCATTGGTATAGTGGGAGTCATCTGGGAAGACACCCACAGCTCTCAGTGATCCAACAGGTTGCCCAGCAAGTGGGTCATACAATATCCAAAAGTAAAGGGAACAATGCAAAGAAAAATGTTTCATAGGGAGGACTTCCCAGATCAACCTCTGCCAAAACCCCTTTACTTGCATTCGAAAGATACACAAGCATCTGCAGATGATTTCAGGCAGTTCCACGGAAGCCAGTTGTGTTCTCCCTCTGGAGAAGCTAGTGGGAAATGACAGCAACAACTGCCCCAGGATTTCAAGTGAAGAAAGGTGGCGGCCATTTACACCCGAAAGCATGCAGCCACCTTTGTCTGCCTCATCCTGGCTCATCCCTGGAGAGGCACTGACATATTTTCTTAACCTCTAATTGTCTTTCAAGCAGATCCAGAAAGTGACGAGGAGAGAGTGAATATCTCTCAGCAAAGGTTCCGGATACAGTGATGGGAGTAGGTGGCTCAATTTCTGGGCATCCACCCTTGGCCATTCAGAGCACTCAGAAAGTAGAGACTGCTGGACCATAAACACACCATGGCAAACCTCCCAGGATCAGCCCCGCATCCTGCATGTCTTACTTTTTTTTTTTTTTTTTTATTAGTTGGAGTCTCAATCTGTCACCCAGACTGGAGTGCAGTGGCCGCTCTGGGTCACCACAGCCTCGACCTGCTGGGCTCCGGCGATCCTTCCGCCTCAGCCTTCCAAGTAGCCAGAATTACAGGCATGCGCTACCACGCCCGGCTGATTTTTTTATTTTATTGTAGAGATGAGGTCTCGCCGCCCAGGCGGGTCATGAACCCGCGGGCTCATGCAATCCACTCACCTCAGCCTCCCAAAGGCGCGGGATTACAGGCTGAGCCACCGAGTCCAGCTATATCTTACTTTTTAAGATTTATGTTTTAGCAAGGTTTGATCCCTACTAAAATAGGAAAAACTGAAAGAGGGATGACACTTGGTAAAAAGCCACAGTCACACTATGGACCTCAGACACATGACAGAGTTTTGGTACACTCACGAGCTTCCACTAATATAAAATGTTAGATTTCTGGAAAAGGTCTGATGGAACACAACTTTGATGTCAGGAGGCATCTCATCTTGGCTCTGGAACGTTCTCCAAGCACTCACCTCCCCGGGAGCCACCTTGGCTCATTCAGCAGAGGTCTTCAGTCTCACAGTGAATCCGTAGATCAATGTAAAAGGGGTTTGGGCCACTCTTACAAGTCTTTGTCATGTGTCTATTATATGAACATCCCAGGAAGTTTTGTAGTAGTTCAGAAAGATCTCTACAAAGGTCCCTTGACACATGTCCTAAGAACAATTCCCCTTCTGCAAAATTGCCTGACTGGTCTTCAAAAGGTCAAAGAAGAGTTTGGGATTGATACAAATCAGAGGTTAGACAAATGGTTTCCTGCATTTCTTTGACACAAGGAACTTTATATCTAGGACACAGTAGAGGGGCAATTAAGCCTTTCATTTCCAATGGCCTTTCTTAGACCCCCACCTTTCCCCATATAAACCAAAGACTTTTAGGGAAGAGGGAAATCACCCTATTATCTGAACCAAAATCTGAGCTTATTTTTTATTAAAGGCTTTTGAGTGTTATGATAAGCTGCCTCAGTGTCCCCTATATGACTAAGAAAAGACTAGGTCCAGAAACAAATGCTGAAACAAGACAGGTATCAGTTTCCTTTTAGAAAGGCAGGGGCTTGCTGCACAGCTCTTCATCACACTTTCAACCTTCCAGGACAGCAGCAAGGCAGCCTTCCCCTTTTTCTAGGCTCAAGGATACCCATGTGCCCTTCTAATCCTTGGTGAATCAGATTTACAAAAGGACTAAGATTGTTTGCTGAAAGAAATCTATTACCCAATTCTCATTTGATAAAATGCTGACACACACACACACACACACACAGAGATTATGTGTGTGAATTGAATGATTCTCCACTGACTACCCCCTCCCCCTCCAATTCTAGGTTTTCAGAGCTAAATTATATGCCCCAAATGCTACAGTCCTAGAAAAAGAGAAAAGGGAAAGGGAGGGAAGCCAAAAGGTATTCACAACTGGTTTTGCTCCTATTCACATGGAAATCAATAAAGTAAGGCAAGCCTGATTTGGATGAGCAGCTGTAAGTTAAACTCCTATCTGACCACTTTTCATTTTTGAATGTGTTGTGTTTTCAGGACTCCTGAACTGATTCATGCAAAGCAAATGAGATTTCATAACAGTCACTGCCACAATTCCATCCCCTGGGGGCAACCTATTCATTAAATGTCGGTGAGGTAATATCTACCCATCTGCTAGGAAAAGCCAGTGTTGTCTGGGCCACGGAAGGAAAATGTGCTTCAAGTTCATCTTAGGGAAGTGGACGGGCACACAGCTCATACCTTCTTACGTTTCCTTCCAAAAGATAGTTGCTCAGGACACTCAGAAAAACATCTCATTCAGAGCTGCCTGGAAACTTGAGCCATTTTTTTCCAGATAGTAAATTTACTAGTTTAGGGGAAGCCGTTTTCCCTTATCCTAAGTACCAGATGTCACCAGAAGGAAGAAATCCCAGAAGAAAGCATATGGCAAGAAAAACACGGCAGGCTGGTGGAAGCAGAAGGCCGCAGGGCAACTAACTCCAGATCCAACATGGTTTCTATTACTATGTAATTGGATTCAGTAGGAAAAACGTTATATTTCTAAAGCCCTCCTCTCTTCTTATATATTCCACATCTTTAGGCTTAGCTATGAAATCTCGAGAATGAGTAATATTTTCTTCCTATGGGGACAAAATTTGTTACTAGTTTTTGGTAGTGGTGGAGGCTAGGTAATTTTAAAAGACTGTTCCTATCTTGAAATAAAAAGCTATCATTCTTAAATGCCAAAACTTGGGAAATTGAAAGCAATTGCTTAACTGAGAAATCTAATTGGAATATATTTACTTTACATCCAGGGTTGGGGGAAAAGAAGGAAAGGGGTGGCAATGTCGGCCTATTTTTGACAGTGTGTGTACATATGTATTATAATATACTTGTTGAAAGTCTTGGAAAGTGTGGAGGTGTGGGGCAGGTGAGATTACCTTCAAGAAAGAACTGGTGAAGGTAGAATGCTAAGATACTTGGTCATACTGCTATTCTTTTTGGACTTAAGGCTTGGTTCTATACCAGGACAGAAAGTGACTTCAGTTTCTAATCTGAATTGCAATCTTCATTTGATCCCTGGTTGCTTGCAAAGAGCTTGCCTTGTATGCCAGGGGACCTGAGCTCTAGAACCATCTCTGCCACTCACTCACCTTGAGTGAGTCACCTGCCCTAGGCCTCAATTTAAATAAGCAGTTCCAGCACATAATAGGTAATCAATTTTCTTTCTAAATCAGATTCATTGAGATATAAAATTCACCTTTTTAAAATATACAAAACCTTTGTTTTTAGTATATTCACAGGCTTATGCAACCATATCACTGTCCAATTTTTGTTGACTGAATGAATGAGTCAGAAGTTTAAAGGCAACATGGTTTTTAGTGCCAGACTGAATACTTTTTATTTTATTTTATTTTACTTTTTTTTGAGTCAGAGTCTTACTCTGTCGCCCAGGCGGTGTGCAATGGCACACTCGCAGCCACCATAGCCTGGACCTGCTGGGCTCAGGCAATCCTTCAGTCTCAACCTTCCAAACAGCTGACACTACAGGTACGCACCACCATGCCCAGCTAATTTTTTTTTTTTTAATTGTAGAGACGAGGTCTTGCCATGTTGCTCAGACTGGTCTCTCACCTCTGCCTCCCAAAGTGCTGTGATTATAGGCATGAGCTACCGCACCTGGCCTCTGAACACTTATCAATGAATTCATGTAACCACCCATCCCCTACAAATCTATGAAATAGGTACTATTATCGTCCCATTTTACAGAAAAGTCAACTGAAATGTGGGCCCAGGCAGTATGGCTGCAGAGCCAGCATTTGTAACCACTTTGAAAATTCTGTGATTCTATTAAAAAAGCCTGACATGATGAAGTTCCTTATTTATTATCTCATTTGTGCTATGAATGAAAATGAAAATAAAATATCAACAGCTCATGTTTAGGAGAAACTTGCTGTTCTGGACCACAAAATGTCTCTTTCCGAGCAAGGAGCAGGAAAACCACTAGACCATATATACCTCTAGGTGCGGAGAAGCATTGAACTCATTTTGGACATATCTGACACACAGCAGAATCTCAACAAATGACTGACTAGTACAAAAAGAACACTGCCTTCCATGCATTATATTCATGGGCCACTCCAAACTCCCCGTCATGGTCACTGCTAGCCAGAAGAAAGAGCCAAGTGCCTATGGTAGGTTATTAAACAGAAACCAGATCCAAATCACATCAGCCATAACCAGAGCCAACAACCTTTAAGCCTGAATCTGGCATTAAAGCTGCAGTTTTCTTTCTGGAGCAGCAACAATAAATGAATCAAGATAAACCAAGGAGAAACACCTCCCCCTCCATACACAGAAAAGAGTAGTATGGAACTGCTCCTCTTACTTCACTGTAATTGGAAGTCAGACACATGCGTGTGCTTTTATTTTATTATTATTATTTTTGTTTTTGTTTTATCTTTTTTGAGTTGGAGTCTCACTCTGTCATCCAGACTGGAGTGCAGTGGCCACTCCTGGCCACCGCAGCCTCAACCTGCTGGGCTCCAGCGATCCTTCCGCCTCAGCCTTCCAAGTAGCTGGAACTACTGGCACGTGCTACCACGCCCGGCTAATTTTTTGGATTTATTGTAGAGATGAGGTCTCGCCAAGTTGCCCAGGCAGGTCTCGAACCCGCGGGCTCAGGCAATCCACTCACCTCAGCCTCCCAAAGGCACGGGATTACAGGTTGAGCCACCGAGTCCGGCTTATTATTATTTTTAAAGGCAGACTGCCACAAGTAGAGTCTCATTTGGATGTGTCTGGAGTCTTAGAAGCTTGACTAGCTTATGTTCTCCTACAGATGGACCTTGAGAGCTTGTTTAGAGGTTCTAGCAGAAGAGTACAGCTACTCATATAATATACCCTTGACCAAAGAATGGTCTTCCTCTAGTGGGAATGGTCATCCTCTTTGATCAAGAGTACAGCTTCAGGACACACAAGAAGCAGTGGGGGGGGGACACACCCGCCTAGCCAGCCAGATTAGCCAAATCAACAGTGGCGATCAATGGGGTGACAGATGTCTCAGACAGATCTCCCTCACAACCTTCATGTGCTTTTAGACATCACCAGCTTGCTGATTCAGTGGCTTAATTAAACAGTGTTGTTCGTTTAAGCTGGCAGGGAGGAGGGGAAGACTGAGAGACGGACTACTTCAACACCGTGCCAGTCCTGGCCCCCACAGAGGACAAGTAGCCTGGCCAAGGTGATCCCACTCCAGGGGCTCAATACGCCTTCCTTCTTAAGACTCTTAACAGCCATCACTTTCTCACTGCTGTGGTCAAATGCAATTCAGCTTAGAAAAAAAGCAAAAGTCCTGTACCCAGAAAATAGCACAAGATGGAAACGGGGCAATAGAAGGAAAAAATTACAGTAATGCATTCTCATGCTTAAGTTTTTTTTAAAAGGTCTTCTTCCCTCTCTTCCACTTGCTTTGCACAACTCCCCAAGAACAAAAAGGCAATTCTCATGCTTGAGAGCAGGCCATATGTGATCTGTTTTCATGGCTGAGGGGTCATACAAAAATCTCAGCGTTAAAAGGAGAAAGCCCAGTCGGCTGGAAGCCTGGGTGGTTGAAGGAAGAGCTGGCTCCTTTCCGTTTCTAAGGCATGCCACTAACCAAAACACAAGCTGCTGGAGTTAAAAGCAGGCCGACCCCCAGGACGCTCCCCTGTAGAATTCAGAGCTAGCAAGATTGTGCAAAGCAACGCTGCCAGTGTCCTCCTAGTCCGAAATATTAAATAACAAAATAAGTTTCCAACCTGCATCATATTCAGGGTGACCCACTTAGACAATGTTCCCTATTTACATGGTTTTCAGAGAGGTCTCCATGGGGATTTTCTGGGGCAAAAGTCCCAGGGCAAAAGGGAGCTGCTGCCTTGTGCTGATGCTTGGCATAAGAAAAAAGTACAGCAGCCAAAGAGAAGACTTAAGATTCATTATTTCTGTTCTCAGAATCGTTACTTTCTGATATTTCTTTTCTTTCCCATCAAATGTTACTAATCCAGATTCTCATATATATGGTGGGAAAAACACAACCGGTTAGAGGTGAGGGCAGAAGTCTTTGCAAAAGTAGCCAAAGAATGAGGCCAGAGCACCCAGTTGCCCATGCAAAATGTAAAATCAAACAGTAGCCTAGGTATGTGCCCCCAAAGAATTGAAAGCAAGGACCCCAATAGATACTTATGAACCAATTTACACAGCAGTATTATTCACACAGCAGCCAAAAGGTAGAAAAAAAACCCATGTCCATCAATGCATAAACAAAATGTAGTTATGCATACAGCGGAGTGTTATTCAGCCATAAAAAGGAATGAAATCCTAACACATGGTACAACACATTAACTTAAAAACATTATGCTGCCGGGCTCGGTGGCTCAGCCTGTAATCCCGAGCTTTGGGAGGCTGAGGTGAGTGGATTGTCTGAGCCCGTGGGTTTGAGACCTGCCCAGGCAACTTGGGGAGACCCCATCTCTACAATAAATCAAAAATTAGCCGGGCGTGGTAGCGCTCGCCTGTAGTTCCAGCTACTTGGAAGGCTGAGGCGGAAGGATCACCGGAGCCCAGCAGGTCGAGGCTGCGGTGGCCAGGAGCGGCCACTGCCCTCCAGCCTGGGCTACAGAGTGAGACTCCAACTCAAAAAAAAAAAAAACATTATGCTGTATGAAAGAAGCCAGACAGAAGAGGACAAACATGTATGAGCCTGTTTAGAATGACGAAAAGATTCTGGTACTGGATAGAGGTGATAGTTGCAAAACTTTGTGAGTGTGCTTAATGCTACTGAATTATATACTTAATAATGGTTAAAATGATAAATCTTATGCTATGTATATTTTTCCACAATTAAAAAAAAAGAAAGCAGACTCCCAGGGACTGAAATCCTGTCTTAGTCATCTTAGTATCCCAGCACCTAATATACTCCAGTTCATTAGAGCAAATGTCTGCCAACCTGACTACCTATGTGGTGGAATGGTTCACAATGCATCCCCTACCTGCCATGTCACGGATGCCCCAAGACCCAAACTACATTAGAACCACTCCAGGAAGTCACAAAATAATCTTTTCTACAGAAGTGAAAATTCATCCAGCTCTGTTTCTCCAGAAGTTTCCTGCCCACCCTAGTAAAGTTTCACATAGATTTTATTTCGATTGCTACAAAGGTTAAACATTGACATTATAAGTCATGTAAGAGACATATCAAAACAGCCTCAGACACATCTCTATTTGGCATAAGAAGAAATTAAATTGATTCAATAAATTATTGTTGAGCATTTGATACATGCTAGAAAAGGACATCATTCAGGGACAGAATGGTTAGTGGGTTTTCTCAAATGTTAACTATTTGAACATCAATTCAATCTGAACAGCGTGTCCATTCCTAAATCATTCATGGGTAGAGAACATAATGCCCTACTAATGATACTGTGACTTTTTTAAAGTACTATACTAACACTTCTTTACTTTTTCCTACTGTTTTCTATAGTAAACCCCAAAGAGAGTTTTGCAGAAAAGAAGACAAATGTATAACAAGATGAAGTGAGCCTCAGGTTTAAGGCTACCATGTGCATAGATGAGTAAGACCTCTGGTTGCCTTGTTTGCTGGTCAGTAACCAAGGAAATCATTTCTTCTTCTCAGGTATCCAACTACCTTTGAACTTCTTTCCTGAGGACTTATCCTACACAATGCACTTTGGTATCAGAGACACAAAGATGCAGATCACACACAGACTTCAGCCTAGTGGCAAAAGTAAGACTCAAAACAGAAGCATCCAACAATGTGACAAGTACAGTGGTAACCAGGGTTCTCAACTGTAGCACTAGTGACCTTTTGGACCAGATGATGCTTTGTTAGGAATGCTCTGTGCATTGTAGGATAGTTAGCAGCAACTTTGGTCTCTACCAACTACATGCCAGTAACACCCACCTGTCATGACAATCAAAAAATGTCTCCAAACATTGTCAAAGGTCTTTTGGAGACAAAAGTGCTCCCAGTTGAGATCGCTGGGAAAGACACACAAGGAGTCATTAGGGAATCAAAGAGGGATTCTTAAGCCAGAGAGGCACAGTTAAAGAATGCTTCTCAGCCGAGCTCGGTGGCTCAGCCTGTAATCCCGCACCTTTGGGAGGCTGAGGCGAGTGGATTGCCTGAGCCCGTGGGTTCGAGACCCGCCTGGGCAACTTGGCGAGACCTCATCTCTACATAAGTCAAAAATTAGCCGGGTGTGGTAGCGCGCACCTGCAGTTCCAGCTACTTGGAAGATTGAGGCGGAAGGATTGCCAGAGACCAGCAGGTCGAGGCTGCGGTGGCCGGGAGCGTCCACTGCACTCCAGTCTGGGCGACAGAGTGAGACTCCAACTCGAAAAAAAAAAAAAGAATGCTTCTCAGAGAACCTGCTATCAGAACTTAGGCTTAAAGGGGAGTATGAGTAAGCTAGAAGTGAATTCCATGTAGGAGAGAAAGCATGAATAGTCAGCAAACAGAGCAGTGTAACAGCCCTCCAGATCACAAACAGGTTGGAGCAAAGCACAAGGCAGCAATGGGGGAAACGGGGCTGGAGAGGCAGACGGGGCCCAGATCACAAATGATAGGTTTTGGAATCTGAACTTTATTCTGGAGGCAGTCACTCTTCAGTGATGCCCTGCTTTAACCTTCATGAATTGTCATCAGATGTCTCTGATAGTATTTCTATCCAAGACAATATTTCTGCTCTTTTGGCAATGGTAGTCAGTGCTGAGCTTTCGGCCGACTGCCAATCTCTGTTATCTTCTTTTTCGTTTGCTTGCCCTGGCTCTTTACCCTCAGAGGCCAGGTTCCCAATCCATTAATCTTATGACAGGCACAGGACCAGTTTTCCTCTTGTCCCACCAACCTAACTTAGCCAAGTCCCACAGTCACTCGATTTCCATTATTTTCCTCCAAAAATATTACATCTCACATCAAGTAATTGGTTGTCATCTCCAAGCCAGAAAACAATCAATCAATCCTGAAACTTTTGCTTATTTGAAAGGTTGGCCTAGAGTAGATATTTATAAAAATTATTTTAAAACAAACAACTGGCTACATGGCCTGAATGCTCCTGTAGAGGACATATCCTTTCTTGATCTGTCTGACATACATGTCCCTCAATTTCCCCTAAGTAACTTTCTCTTCTACCACTCTCCATCTTCTGCCCTGTGGTCTAGGAGGGTTGACACCCTTTCAGCTCCAGGGTGAACATGTGACCCAAGACTGGACAATCAGAGCACTGTACCTCATCCCCACCCCTCCCCACCCCAGGGACCCACAAGGGGCAGGAAAACCAGTCAGAGCCAATGAGACGCCATTCTGAGACTTGTTGGAGTTGTAAGAAATTGAGAAAATGAGATAAAAGCCCAGAGCTGCTGTCGATCATCTTGCTACCACAATAGAGCCGACCAGAGAACGGAACCAACACAGAGGTAAACAGCTCAGTGGGGAAAGAGGGACCCTGATGAGGTCATTTAAACTCCTGGATCAGCCGGGCTCGGTGGCTCAGCCTGTAATCCCGCGCCTTTGGAAGGCTGAGGTGAGTGGATTGCCTGAGCCCGCGGGTTCGAGACCCGCCTGGGCAGCGAGACCTCATCTCTACAATAAATCAAAAAATCAGCCGGGCGTGGTAGCACATGCCTGTAATTCCAGCTAGTTGGAAGGCTGAGGCAGAAGGATCGCCGGAGCCCAGCAGTCGAGGCTGCGGTGGCCGGGAGCGGCCACTGCACTCCAGTCTGGGTGACAGAGTGAGACGCCAACTCAAAAATAAAAAATAAATAAACTTCTGGATCCCATCATGCTTGAAGTCTATCTCTGGGTCCTTAAGTGACATTGGCCACAAAATTCATCTTCTTAAGCTAGCTTGAATTATGCAGTCTATAGTCCTTGCTTCTAGCAGCATTTCATAGCCCTCAAAACCAAACAAAACCGGGCTCGGTGGCTCAGCCTGTAATCCCGTGCCTTTGGGAGGCTGAGGTGAGTGGATTGCCTGAGTCCGTGGGTTCGAGACCCGCCTGGGCAGCGAGACTTCATCTCTACAATAAATCAAAAAATCAGCCGGGTGTGGTAGCGCATGCCTGTAATTCCGGCTACTTGGAAGGCTGAGGCGGAAGGATCGCCGGAGTCCAGCAGGTAGAGGCTGCGGTGGCCGGGAGCAGCCACTGCACTCCAGTCTGGGCGACAGAGTGAGACTCCAACTCAAAAAAAAAAAAAACCCCAAACAGAATTAATCTCATTTTTTAAAAAATCTAAACTGCAAAAAATACTTTTTTCATTTTTAGTATATTACTTTTACTAATTATAGTATTGGTACAAATTTCTTTGGGTTTTAAAAAACATATGTATATCAAAAGATTCTACATTCATTAATTAAAATATGAAGAAACCACTAATTGGATTGCGCAGTTGTCCCATCTATAACTCTTTGAAAAGAAGGATCAACAAATCAGATCTTGCTTCTGCCATCTCATTCAATTTTATGCAAGAGAAGTGCCAGACACTACTGTGCTATTTGTTACAAAATGGCTTGGCTCCATTTTCAGAGTAGGAGTAAACTTGATATCCAAACATGCCAATAGAAATTTGAAACAAAATACATTTAAGGGATAATGGAAATGTATATATCTTGATTGTGGTGATGTTTCCTCAACTGTATGCATTTGTTCAAACTCATAGAGATGTACAGAAGAAACAAAAGTGAATTTCACCATGTATAAATTAATAAAAGGAATAAATCTTAAACAAGGATTTAAAAAATCCATTACACACACTCACACCAACTGCGTAGGATCAGAAAAGCAACAAGGATAACACATGTTACTTTATAAATCAGCATGTGTAAATTTGAAAGAGTTCTGGGTCAGGCATAGTGGCTCATGCCTGTAATCCCAGCACTTTAGGAGACTGAGGCAGGAGGATCAACCTGGGCAACAGGTGAAACCACATCTCTATAAAAAAAAAAAGGGCCGGGCTCGGTGGCTCAGCCTGTAATCCCAGGGCTTTGGGAGGCCAAGATGAGTGGAGTGCCTGAGCCCGCGGGTTCAAGATCCGCCTGGGCAACTTAGCGAGACCTCATCTCTACAATAAATAAAATTTTTAAAAAATTAGCCAGGCGTTGTAGAGCACGCCTGTAGTTCCGGCTACTTCGAAGGCTGAGGCAGAAGGATCGCCGGAGCCCAGCAGGTTGAGGCTGCAGTGGCCGGGAGCAGCCACTGCACTCCAGTCTGGGTGACAGAGTGAGACTCCAACTAAAAAAAAAAAAATTAGCCAGGAGTAATGGAGCGCACCTATAGTTCCAGCTACTCAGGAGACTGAGGCGGAAGGATCACCTGAGCACAGAAGGTCGAGGCTGCAGTGAGTTGCACTCCAGTCTGGTGACAGTGAGACCCCCCCAACTCAAAAAAAAATAAAAAGGAAGAGTTCTGAAAGTCACCCCCCAAGTTGAGAGGATGTTGTTTTTAACAGTTCGTGTTGACCAGAGACAATACCTGATCTTTGTGAACTTGGAAAAGTTCACGTGTGCAGCTCCAAGCTTCCTTACCCTGCTTCACTATCACTATACTGTTATAGACAAGATTGCAGTTATCTCTCCCATCCTTAGACCTGGGCTAAGAGAGGCACACAAATACAAAAACTGCTCTGAATCCCTGAAAGGTACAGAATGCCTGGCCAGAGTGGGCCTGAAAGGGAGCTCATGTAACTGTTTTCAAACGCTAACAAGGATATTCTTTAACTTTACCCATAACTACCTACCTTGCCAGCATGTTCAAGGTCACTAGCAAATAATTTGACCAGATTTTAAAGTATGGCATGTATACCTTTCATGTGTTCCCCAGCTTATGAGCTAGTTTCCTAGCAATACATCTAAAATTATTAACTGTCTTAGGAATCATTATAGCATTGAAACATCAGGTACAAATCCCTGAGAACATGTCTACTGAAGCTTTGCCTCCCTGAAAAGAAAAGTTGAAGGTACTAAGGTATTACAGTAATTTAGCTGCTTTAAAGAAACATTGGCCACAGGAGCACGCCATTAGTGATTTAGGATTTCTAGAGCCTGAAATGTCAGGGATGTGCTTTTCTTACTGGTGGCTCAATGCCTCAAGTTCATTAATGCAACATCCCTAAATAATGAAAGAGAAATGTGCCTTGATGAGCTTGAGACACAAAAGGTGTAAGTTCCCCCTGCAGCAGGCAACACACATCCACAATAAAAGTCATCGAGGAGACCTACCGTGAAGAGAGAGAACAGCATCCAGGTGGCAATCATGACCTAGCTTTCCCTCAGTTACACCTGATCTTGAGAATCAGCTGCTCCTGCGGCTTTGCCCCGGTTTCCCTTTCTTCGGTAGGACATTCGATGGAAAGACACAGCCTCTGCCAGGTCACAGTGTTTCAGGTGAAGCAGGACTGAGCTCGCATCCTGTACCTACGTTCACGTACCTGGTGGACACAGCCCCAGGAAGCACACAAACTGCAACATGAACCGGCCCGACTTCTCCAATTCAAAGGTACAATTTGGAACCATGTTAGAGCCTTCAAGGGCAAATGAAACAGGAGTCGAGTGTATTTATTTTTACACAGCTACTAATGATCAGATTACATTTTATCAGATCAATTATGATTCGACAAATGTTAGCTGTTAGTTGAATTCAAATGAAATGGGATAACAAGCCCTGTGTAAGCACTGGGTAGTTCTACTACTTATTTATTTTTTTAAGTCACGATGACTTACAATTCAAACACCAGAAAGTGACCTTCAAGACTTTTTTTCCTCCTGTAAAGCTGCTAGCTTTCCACAATGAGGAAGAGTCACTGGACACTGTGTTTACAGTAAAGAGAAGTGACTCTATTGGTTAAAACAAAGGCACCTTTGCAAAGAGAAAGAAAACCTGTTTAGCAAAGAGGCAGGTGCAAAAAGGGACAAGCGTCTTGTGAAAAGTGATACAACATGAAGTCAAGGCACAGATGCTCCTGTTAATGGAATGAGAATAAAATTCTAACCTCCTAAGACACAAGTCAAAATGCTACTTTCACTGGGAACTGTATTAAGGATTTTTAAAATCTCATTTTAATTGTATTTATTTTTTTTACTTTATTATAAAGATGTGGGATACAAGTCAGGGTTAATACATATGCAGTCAGAGTTAATACATAGTCTATATGTAGGTGAAGTTTGGGTCTCCAGCTGGTCCTTTTCCCCTGATTTAGGATCAGGTACCCTTAGGGATGTTACATGCCCTGCCCCCTGGCAGTGTCCCACTACTACCAATCACTCTCTTGTAGTATTGTGATAAATGTTCAGGACTCACTTATAAGTGAGAACATGTGGTATTCAGTTTTTTGTTTCTGTGATAGATCACTGAGTATGATGAACTCTAAATCCAAGGATTTTCTTTTTTAAACATTGTCCTGTTTTGAAAAGATTTGGGGTAAAGACGTGAGGAATGATGCTCTTGGCATCAGTTAGGATGTCTGGCTCCTTCCCTCTAATGCCAAGAGGCAACCCTGTGACCTTGGCCACTGGCCTCTAGAATCAACCAGTATTTGCCTCCATCTCAGGATTTGCTGTATCTATGCCATAGTCTTCAATAAAGATCTTTTCTCGCCTCGTTTTTACATGTTTCATATTATCTCTAGAGATCATTTTCATTCCACTTTTTAAAATTCTATCAGCCATTATCTAGTCTTGGCTTTAGCCCTGATTTCAACAAGTGAAATTAAAGGAGATGGTTCTTTGAAATGCTAACGTGTGCACGTTTCCCTTTCTTACTGTTGCTCCCATCGGTCTCCCCAATGCCCCCTCTTCTTGGCACTGCCCACTATGGTAGCCACTAGTTATAGGTTGGCAAGTGACTACTTGAAATGTGGTCAGTGTAACTGAGGATCTGGTTTTTCAAATTGTATTTAATTAATTTAAATGCAAACTTAAATTGCTACTTGCTGCCAGCGGCTACCACAGTAAACAAGGCAGCTATAGCTCTTCATCTGAGCAGCTCTTTCTCATGATTCAGAACAGTACAAATGCTGTCAGAGACCCTCCCTGGATCAGCACACCCTCACCCCACAGGTTCTTTCTTCCCTTCTCAGCACTTACCACCACCCAAAATGCCTTTATCTGTGTTTGCTTGGTATTGGTTGCTCCCCTCTTCTAGGAGGTAGGGTTCCTGAGGACAGAAACCTCATCTGTTTTCCTCACTGCTGTTTCTCACATATCTAGAACAGTGTCTGGCACATGGAAGACACAATAAATATTTCTTGAGTTGATGATGAAATGATCAATTTGCTGGGCCACGGTGCTTCTTTGATGGAATAGAAAAAAAGAGAAATCCAAGCAACTTGGCTAGTAAACGCTTTTATCAGAACTCTGAACCATGGAACCATGTTCTACAACTCATTCATAGCGTCCAATTTTGTATTCAAATGACAAGGAGGTAAAGTACGTTCCTAACCAGGATCATAAGGTTAGAGCCTTGGAAGCCATGGCCTTGGGATTCTCCAGGAAGAGACATGAGGCTCCTCTCATAAAGTAGGGAAGAGCCATCTCTGAACAAATGGCTGCAACCCTGAAGAGCCATAAGATTACTCCTGCCCTAGTGGGGATGAACTGGGCATAGGGCAATGTCCAAGACAAACATAATTTTCCAATCCTTTGGGAGGTCATTGCCTCTTGGATACATCAGACACATTAATAATATTAAGATGATGCATTTGTTCTGTGACTGTTGACAGGGGGCTTAGATTGATGCTATGAGATCACAAAAGGGGACACCTCACTCAGCCTGGGGTAATCAAACAAGGCTTCCTAGAGGAAGGGCTGCTAAGTTGAGTCTTGAATGGGGGGATAGAGTTAGCCATGTTAGAAAGAAAGACTGGCATGGCAGTGGGGGTTGTGGTGTAGGTGTGACAGGGAGGTGAAGAATGGCCATTCCAGACAGGAGAACAGTAAGAGCGAAGTAACCTGGGCATGAAATGATGCAGACGTTACAGAGACCCACAATTTCTTTGATTTTACCGGAGTACAAAAAGTGAGGTCTGGAGTTACAAGAAGTAAGTCCAGAGCAATGAGTAAGGGTCTACTCATAGGTCATATAGGCTTTGAATGCCACGGATTTGGGATTTTATTCTTAGGGCAATAGAGAAGAGGATTTAAGAAGAAGAATAAAAGAACTGCCTGCATTTTAATGATCTTATAACCCTGGAGATGTATTGGTTGTGAAGATACTGGAAAAGAGCTTAACACTTGAGACAAATACACTATGTAGGACATGGATGGAAAATACTACCTCTGTGTCCAGAAACCTCACGGTGTTAACTGGGCTAAAAGTGATATGGCTGCCAAAGCCAGGCTGATAATTCACACCATTTAGACACACTTTACATCCTAAGGCCTGGGTATGTACACACACATATGTGCACACACCTATGGGCTCATGAGTCCAATGCCCACGGCTACAACAGTGATAATCAGTGGAACCACAGCAGGAAGTGACATCGTGGAAAGTCAGCAAATGGTGCAAGTCATTCTCTGCAGCTTTTCCAGTAACTGTCTCTATGTGGGTCTAGTCAAGAATGCATTAGATTAAAATCCAACAAATATTTATTTAGCAACTACTATGTGCTAGGTGTTCTCACAGATACTATCTGCTTTAATAATCATAGTAATAAGCACATCTCAGGATTAAAGACCCAGCAGGGCTCAGTGGCTCAGCCTGTAATCCCACGCTTTGGGAGGCTGAGGTGAGTGAATTGCCTGAGCCTGAGGGTTCGAGACCCACCTGGGCAACTTGGCGAGATCTCATCTCCACAATAAATCAAAAATTAGCCGGGCATGGTAGCGCACGCCTGTAGTTCCAGCTACTTGGAAGGCTGAGGCAGAAGGATCTCCAGAGCCCAGCAGGTCGAGGCTGCGGTGGCCGGGAGCGGCCACTGCACTCCAGTCTGGGTGACAGAGTGAGACTCCAACTCAAAAAAATAAAAGATTAAAGACCCTTTATATTGCCCGGACAGCTGCATATAAATTCTTTTTTTATATTTTAATCAATTTTTATCTTCATTAGATAAAAATGCACATGGCGCACAAAGAGTTTTTAAAATGAAATAGGAATTTAAGGGTTAAATTGGCAAACAATTGCCCTAACCTATCCCACTTCTTGTACCCATTTTCAACTCTTTAGAACTTATTTCTTATGGCATTTACCTCACTTTTCTAAATAAGATGTTTAGGTTATACTGCTTTTTACTTATTTTAGACATTATCCATTGACTTATTTACATTACAAATCTTGGTTAATTATTCTTCAGTGCTTATTATTGAGATCCTGTAAATTTTGTATGCTGCTGGACTAAGAAATATTTTATATTATGTTTTCTTGTCTAATTTTCTGTTTTTTTCTCTGGAGTTAATTATATTCCCCCATTGCTTAGTTTTCTATGTAGACATTGCTAACTCCTCCCAAAATTCTGGATCTGTGAAACTTCCTAACAGCATTTTCTAAATAGTCGAATGCATCAGGACTCCATCCTTTCCACTCTGTCCCACAGTCCCTGGTCTTCCTGCTCCAGTGTTGCCTGGTTGATTGCTGGACTTCACTTTATACTCTCCCAAGCTGGGATCCCTAGTTTTCTGCATCCCACACCTGCCACTTTTTAAATTTACTCCCTCATCTTGCTGGAGCATATCCTGTAATACCTTTCTCCTTCCTTTCCCCACACTCTCTGTAATTTTAATTACCATTTTTTATTAAAGATATATAGGCATATAGTTTAAAGAGCCTGATAATGACATGAATTTTACAGAAAACAGCAATTCCTCAGGTCTACTACCTCAGCCTACTTCTTTCCAATCCTGCCTCCCAAGAGATTAGTACAGTTGGCCTTCCACATCTGTAGTTATGCATCCATGGACTCAATCAACTGTAGATTGAAAATATTAAAAAAGAAAAAAAAAGACAGTTGCATCTATACTGAACAGTTTTTTTCCTTGTCATTATTCCCTAAACAATACAGCATAACAACTCTCTACAAAGCACTAACACTGCTTTAGGTATTATAAGTAATCTAGAGACGATTTAAGGTATACAGGAGAATGTTCACAGGTTATATGCAAATACTATGCCATTTTACATCAGAGACTTGGGCATTTATGGATTTTGGGATCCAAGGGGGTTGGAAGCAATTCCTCACATATACCAAGGGTATCCTCAGTACTTTAGCCTCTTTTAGGTGATTTTTTGGGGGTAACAATTTCATATTGCTTCTTTGTGATTTTTCAGTTTTCAGCATTATTTATTAACTTCTCAATATAAAAAAATAGAATTTAATGATTTTTCCTACCCTACACCCTCACTACATGAGTACCCTTCCCAATATAAATATATGGAAACTTTTAAAGATCAGTGTTATAATAATTAACACAAATTTCAGCTAGGCCACATGGTGAGCTATGACGACTTTTCCTTTCCTGAAAATCTTACTGTTTTCTCCAGTTAATAGCAGTATTCGCCCCTGTGATTACTATTTTGTATAGCTCTAATTCAAGCCCAAACTTTTCTCTAAATCTCTTCTCACAACACCAAGATGTATTAAGTATTCTATCAATTCCATTTTACAAAGGAAATCACTTCCTGAGCTTCTGACACAATGGGGAGCTCAGCTGTCATGCTGGGATTTCCCAGCCTCGGCATCCAGACATGTCCTCTGCCTCTCTCATGCTGGAGCTATTTCCTGAATCACTTATAGTTTTCTTTCCTGGTTTACTCCCTCATCTTAGTGGATCACTTCCTCCAGTCGCACCTGAATGTTTACATGTCTACGAGGTCATTATTCTACCCCCACACTTGATAAGAAGTTGAGCTGAACATACAATCCTAGCTTTAAATTAATTTCCCTCGAAATTACCACCATCAAAGGCATTGCCCCCATTGCTCTCTAGCTGCCAGTGTTGCTGTTAAAGAGTCAACCCCATTCTGATGCTTAATGTCATGCATGTAATCTATTTTCTACCCCTGAAAGCTTGTATATTCTTCTCTTTGCCACCAACGGAATTTTTCAACAAAATTTTGGATTATAGAAAATAAAGAGACAAGTAGTGTTTTTTAAAAAAACAAAAAACTTTGCAGACTTGGAGGAAAAAAAACAGTATCCAGTATCCTAAGCTGTCAGTAGGGAAAGCTGAGAGCCAAATAATTCATATCAAAAAGTACAAAGGCTCGGGAATGTTTCAACTTTCTTAAAACAGACCAGGCCTCCTTATTTTAGACACACATACACCCCTTTAGCTTGATGTCCAAAACTCCGTTACTGTTGTCTCCTTTCCTGTTACCCCTGTGGCTTATGGACTTATGCCTTCAAAAAAACTCCCTTAATTGAAATAAGCCACTCAAAAAAGTCAAATCCTGCATGATTCCACTAGTACCAGGTACCCGGAGTAGCCAAACCAGAGATAGAAAGTAGAAAGGTGGCTGCCAGGGGCTTTAGGAAGCAGGGATTGGGAAGCCATTGTTTAATGGGTACAGAGTTTCAGTTTGGGAAGATGAAAAAGTTCTGGACAAAGATATTGGTCATATTACACAACAATGTGAATGTACTTAACACAACTGAACCGTACACTTACAAATGGTTAAAATGGTACATTTTATGCTACATATATTTTACCACAATAACAAACAACAACTTCCTTTATATCATTTTAACGAGGTTTTGTTTGGTAAGGAACAAAAATAGATGCCTATGTTCAATCCACTACTTTTATGTAGAAAACTTCTGCAGATGGGTTTTTTTTTTCTTTATTTCCATTTTTAGGACAGATCAGTAGGTTCTATACTTTAGGGTACATACGATTTATTATAAAGGGTTACAGACCCAAAACCACATGTTGTTTCTATATACTATATATTTTTTATTTTTAAGTTGGAGTCTCACTCCATCACCCAGGCTGGAGTACAGTGGCACACTCATGGCTGCTCCAGTGTCATCCTGCTGGGCTCAGGCAATCCTTACCATACCAGGCTTCACCTCCTACACTGCTTCAGAGCCTAACTTCCATGCTAAGATGTTATTGCCTACACTACCCTGAGCTACATTAACAAAAATATAAAGCTAAGAACCTAGAAGGTGATGTTCTGAACCAGAACACAGGCGCCTCTCTTGACTGTACATATCAAGAAGGCTGAGGTTGGTGGTGAAGGGTTTTAATTATAAAATGAAAATGCATACAGGGGAAGTGGAAACATTTAGCTTGGTGAAGAAGGTTTGCTAAGTTGGGGGTGGAGGGTTGGTATAAGCATGAAAAGTCATTCCCAGTTTCTAATATCAGAAGGGCTCTCACAGCAAAGAAGAAGGCACAGACTAGGACCAGACTCAAGAAGAAAAGCCACACTAAGCATGAGTTTCTAGTATAGTATAAGTGAGAATTTCCTGTCACTTGGGCCAGGCTACCACTGGAGAATGAGGCCTGGTTGTTGGTAGAAGGACCACTTGAGAAGGAGTGCTGGGGCCTGGACTAATAGGCCTTTAAGGGCCCTTTCAGCCCCGGGATTCTCTGTGAAAAGGTTCATGTTCTTAGAACATTCACCCAAGCTGTAAACAAAATGCTGTACCCGGCCAAGCCAGAGAGTAACATGGGCTGCTCCATTTTAAGAACATAATCCACTAAGAAAAACAGACACCTAAAAAAGGAATCCATGATTATAGGCAACATGCAAGCCACAATTCTAGTCCCACCCAGCCTTTCCAAAATTTCCCCTTTTAACAATGTAAATTCCAAAACACAAAAAAATAATTTTCGATGAAATGCTCTGGTGTGAGTTGTGAATGTTTTGTTCCTAAGAAAAAATATCTTTGGATTTATCACTTTTCAAACAAAAAAACTTTCAACTTGAACTAATTTGATTGATTGAGTGATTGATTTGTCCAAAAAACACATTTTCTAGAAAGTCTATGAAAATTAAGCAAATAAAGTATCAGAAGAATCACATTTATTAAAGTGTGCATATTCTTTCTGCAAGACCCTCAAAGCAATAACTGCGTGTTACCAGGTTGAAGCAGTACCTCTTCCTATTCACTGTATTCACTTACTAAATATGTATCTTTTATGCAATCTCTGGGAAAATCCAAAATATTATAATACAAACAGAGATTCCTGGATTTCTGTTCATTGGTTTCCTCTGAGAAGTCTCAAGATACTTTAAATGTTCCACTTATCAACTAAACTAACAGTGATCACAGCCTTTATAGACACAGGAATCAGAAAGTCACTGGAATGACAGCAACTTCTACTTCTCCCACAGTGCTCTAAGCACAGGCTTCCTATGTCCAATCATAGCCACTAAAATGTGTGCCACACAGATATTTTATATCTGCTCCCCATCTCTGAGTATATCTGACATCACACCTCCATGGTTTTGATGCTCTAGAGTTATCAACCTTTTCAGTAAACTCCCACTGAACCTTTTTCTAATAGCATAAAGATGAAAACTGATAGAATGTGTGGCTTTTTCTTCCCCAAAGTTCTTCTCTTAGGAAAACAGAAGATACGGATGACCTTAAAGCAACCTTCCCTGCCAATTTCCATCACTATCATTGGTATCCTGGGAGACAGTCTTCAAATCACCAGCAGGTTAACAGCAGTGATAGATTACATGTTTATATCCCAGGGCTTCCTAGCACTGTGCCAAGCATGCAGTAGCAGCTGCTGATATGTGTTCACGAGATTGAATGATGAAGAAAGCAGTTACTTTTTGAGACAGAAATCTTCAACCCTCTAATCAAAGTCTCTGCCCAAAGTAGGCAACAAGTACAGTCTGGCTCTGGTCACTGGCTGAAAAGAAAAAAAAAACAATGCTGGGCTCGGTGGCTCAGCCTGTAATCCCGTGCCTTTGGGAGGCTGAGGTGAGTGAATTGCCTGAGCCCGTGGGTTCGAGACCCGCCTGGGCAGCGAGACCTCATCTCTACAATAAATCAAAAAATCAGCCGGGCGTGGTAGCGCATGCCTGTAGTTCCGGCTATTCGGAAGGCTGAGGCGGAAGGATCGCCAGAGCCCAGTAGGTCGAGGCTGCGGTGGCCAGGAGCGGCCACTGCACTCCAGTCTGGGCGACCGAGGGAGACTCCAACTCAAAAAAAAAAAAAAAAATTAGCCGGGCGTGGTAGTGTATGCCTGTAATCCTGGCTACTTGAAAGGCTGAGGCGGAAGGATCGCCGGAGCCCAGCAGGTCGAGGCTGCGGTGGCCAGGAGTGGCCACTGCACTCCAGTCTGGACAACAGAGTGAGACTCCAACTCAAAAAAAAAAAAAAAAAACCACACACACACACAATTTTTTTTTCTCTTAAGTCTTTTCTATACTATTCTTTGTGGAAAACCCAGGGAGACTGAAGATTAACCTAATATCTTAACTTGAAGATTTCAATAAGCCACATGTCCGTACTCTTCGCTGTATAGCAAAAACATATATTTGCTCCCTATCAGATGAAATGTTGATCATAAGCAGGAGATTCTGAGACACTTCATCACATTCTACTAACGGGAAATAATATTTCTTGGCAGGGTGATGTGGAATCATCATTGAGGGCAACAAAGTACTGATTTTAAAAGAAAACATCCTTATTCTGCCTGGGGCACTATTTCAAATTAACTATACAAGTTTCCTAAAATTAGTTGTCATATGAGGTTGTTATTGTTGGACACCCTTGAAGACCAAGTTACAGCTAAATGTATTTCGGCCTGCGGGTCAGGGGGCCACCACTGCCACTTTCCACACCATGAGAAATGTTCTCAGAGCAAATAACCCATGTGTATTCATCCACAAGCTGATTCTTTTCTACATCTCAAAGGGTAGTTGTTTACCTTTGAAAGAACAAATGTGTCCTCAGCCATTATTTGAGTCAATAGTGGTACAAGAGTGCAAGTGAAATGTCTTCCTAATTAAAACAAAAGCTGTCTAAATCCCCCAAAGAGTTTTTATTGAAAATTACCCTCTGTGCAAGAGAATGAAAACAAAATAACAAACTGATATATGACAAACACTAAGACCATCTGAAAATATTTTTAATCCACATTTGAAGGCTAAACGCTCTTTTCCCAATCTGCTTCTAATATCATTTCAGAACAACATGAAACAAAAACAAAACAAAGTTTAAAACTTCACAAGTGTTAAATGAAACACAGTCATTTTTAAAAATATATGAGAATATATAACTTCAGGAAAATGAACCATAGGAAAATACAGACATGGAAGAAGCTTCATGGATTAAGCAAACCGTGACCAAATACCTCCTATCCACCAGCCCTAAATTACTGGAGTGTTCTCCAGTATGTCTAAGAACTCAAAAGAAAGTCATTGTGTGGCCGGTGTAATGAAATGCATGTCCCCCCCCCACCCCGGCCAAAAATACACTGTCTAAATCAAGGATTGATCTAGACAGCCCACGGGCCAAATTTGGTCACCACCAGTTCTAGTAAATACAGTTTTATTGTGCACAGCCACACCCATTCATTTACTTATTATCTAAGACAGTTTTCAAGGTTCAACAGCAAATTTGAGTACTGTAGTTGCAACAGAGACCATTTGGCCTAAAATAACGAAAATATTTATTGTCTGGCCCTTTACAGAAAACATTTGGTAACACCTGGTCTAAATCAAGACATATCTGTAGGAGAATCACAGGGTTTATTCAACATTCGCCCAAATAACTTTGGACTTCCAGGTACAGAGTCATGAAACAGGCAGGGGATCTCCTGAAGAGAGTCCAGTCCCATAGTCAGAAACCTGAGATTAACGCCAGCCTCACGGTTTACCTGACACATAGCTTTGCTAGTTCACAGAACCTCTCTCTGTCTGGGATTTCCCATCTGTCAAATGGGAGAACTTGCCTACCCCCAGGATGTGAAAGTGCTTTGGTCACTGTAAAAGCACAACCTCAAAGTGAATGAATGCACTGATATAGGAATTCTACAATATTCTGTTTGCAATGTGCCAAGCACTATGCTAAGTACTTTGTTTTGTTTTGTTTTGTTTTAAGTCAGTCTCACTCTGTTGTCTAGGCTAGAGTGCGCTGGCATGATCACAGTTCACAGCAGGCTTGACTCCTGGGTTTAGGTGATCGGTCCACCTTGGCCTCACAAGTAGCTAGGGCTACAGGCATGTGACACCACACACAGCTACTTTCTTTGTTATTTCATCCACATCTAATGAAGCACCACCCTATTAGAGTACCAACAGAATCCTCTTTTATAGATAAAGGAACCAAAGCTCAGAGAGGATAGGGGAGTTACCTGGTGTCACACAGCAAGTAAGTAGGTAAGCAGAGACTCAAACCCAGGACTGACAGACTCTAGAGCTTATGCTGTTAACTACGGAGAGCACTGATTCCCAAAAGTCTGACTCACTGAGTGGTATCTACCAAATCTGTTCATTTCATTGAACAGAAGGCCTACTGGAATTGATTCTGAGACAAGTGCTGGGCCTGGGCCTGGCATTGGGGTGGTACAGTCTATGTGGCAGTCTCCCTCATGTGCTAGAGGTTATGAATTACCCATAAAATAAACATTAAAGCTCTAGCCACACAGGCAGGTGAAAGGGAGCCTCAAGAAATGATACCATAATCTTACCTCGACAGGTACCAGGATTAATTTCAAATTAATAAGTAACTCATAAAAAGTGGCTCGACACATACACAACTCAGAGGCAGCCTCAGCAAGCTCATCTTCTGGATGCATGTAAACATTACATATCCATAATTTCTGCTTAATAAAGGACATCTGACAAAAATATTATAGAAAGCTTAAAGATAACAACATAGAATATGTTCCATAGGTTTTTATTTTATACTCCTGAATTTCAAAAATAAAGTTTACTTTGGCAACTTGTGACGTTTTATTCTTGCCAGTTTCACCCTCTGAAAAGCAATTGGAAGTTGTCTCAGGAGTCTACATACCTATGCTAGTTTACCACACTATTTTTATTTCCAGAATTCTATCAGAGTGAAATAACCAGGAATGTTTACAATAATATAAGTACAGGATGTTCACCGCAGCATTATTTATAAAGGCAAACATAAAGCTACCAAACATGAAGCTACACCCTATGTAAATCAGTATCTAAGTAAAACGCAAGGGAATATTTTGTAGCCATTAAAGACTATACGTAGGCTGGGCTCGGTGTCTCAGCCTGTAATCCCAGCGCTTTGGGAGGCCAACGTGAGTGGATTGCCTAAGCCCACAGGTTCGAGACCCATACAGGCAACTTGACAAGACCTCATCTCTACAATAAATCAAAAATTAGCCGGGCGTGGTAGCACACGCCTGTAGTTCCAGCTACTTGGAAGGCTGGGGCGGAAGGATCGCCAGAACCCAGCAGGTCAAGGCTGCAGTGGCTGGGAGCATGCCACTGCACTCCAGTCTGGGCAACAAAGTAAGACTCCAACTCAAAAAAAAAAAAAAAAAAAAAAAGACTATACGTAGAAAACAAATTCACATGGAGAAACATATACTTTTCACAAATGTCACTGTCATGGAAGACAAGGAAGGGAACTGAGAAGCTTTTCCATATCAAAGAGGGCCTAAGAGACATGATATCTAAACACAAAGTATGCCAGGCATGTGGTTCACATCTGTAATCCCAGTGCTTTGGGAGCTGGGGCAGGAGAATAAGGGAGACTTCACCTCTATTTGCAAGTAAACAAATAGGCTCAAGCCTGTAATCCCAGCACTTTGGGAGGCCAGAAGACTGCCTGAGCCCAGGGCTTCGAGTCCAGCCTAGGCAACTTGGTGAGACGCTACAATAAATAAAAAAATAAGCCAGGCTTGGTCGCATGCGCTTGTAGTTCTAGCTACTTGGAAGGCTGAGGTGGAAGGACCGCCTGAGCCCAGTATGTCAAGGCTGCAGCCGGGGCAACAGAGGGAGGGAGGAAGGGAGGGAGGGAGGGAGGGAGGAAGGGAGGGAGGGAGGAAGGAAGGAAGGAAGGAAGGAAGGAAGGAAGGAAGGAAGGAAGGAAGGAAGGAAGGCAGGCTGAGGCGGAAGGATCGCCGGAGCCCAGCAGGTCGAGGCTGCGGTGGCAGGGAACGGCCACTGCACTCCAGTCTGGGCAACAGAGTGAGACTTCAACTCAAAAAAAAAAAAAAAAAGAAAGTGAAATGTAGTTTTAGATTGGATTCTGGTTTGGGGGTAAAAAAAAAAATGATTACAAGGGCATTTTGCAAAAAAATGGCAAACATTGAAAATAGAGTCCACATTAAACATAGTACTGTATTTTGTATCATTGTTGTTGCTATAAAGGAACACAATATCTGCAACTTTTTAAAAAATGATTCAGAAAATAATTATGCTAAAAATTATACATAGTATATATATAGAATATATACACTATATACAAACTATATACACATATGGAGAAGAATAAAGCAAATATGGGAATATTAGCAGGTGATGAGAACACAAAAATTATTTGTACTACCCTTCCAACTCTTGTACGTTTAAAACTATGTCAAAATGAAAAGGTAAAATAAATATCTGAAATTTTGTTACATGGAAAAACGCTTATGCTAAAGTGAGTGAAAACATTAATACAAAAATACAGTTCAGCATGATGTCTCAAGAAAGGGGACAGCTTAAAATACATACTTTAGAGCCGGGCTTGGTGGCTCAGCCTGTAATCCCATGCCTTTGGGAGGCTGAGGTGAGTGAATTGCCTGAGTCCATGGGTTCAAGACCTGCCTGGGCAACTTGGCGAGACCTCATCTCTACAATAAATCAAAAAATCAGCCGGGCGTGGTAGCACATGCCTGTAATTTTGGCTACTCAGAAGGCTGAGGGGGAGGGATCGCCAGAGCCCAGCAGGTCGAGGCTGCGGTGGCCGGGAGTGGCCACTGCACTCCAGTCTGGGCAACAGAGTGAGACTCCAACTCAAAATATATATATATATACTTTAGAAAAAAATAAGCCTAAATGTTACCAATGGCATGTCATGCCTGAGCAGTGAGATTCTGATTGAGTTTTCTTTTTATTATTTTTATACTTTTTGTTTCTACATTTTTATATTAAGTATGTTATTTTCAAAATCAAGAAAAATGAAATATTAGAGGGAAATTATGCATTTGTGTAACTACAAAGTATGTTATTTTCAAAATCAAGAAAAATGAAATATTAAAGGGAAATTATGCATTTGTGTGAACTACATAAACATCTGATTCAGTCGACAAACACTTAAATGTACTAGCTTGATACTTCAATGTCAGTGGAATTGAAGATAAGGCATCTAAACTGAAACAGATTAATTCCTGTTGATAGCAGCAATACCACATTAGTAAATTTCACAACATATATGAAATTACTTTCCATTCCAAGTCTCAGAAGAGCAAGGGTGAACTACAAGATTGATGCATGTTTAAAAAAGCTGTCACTCCAAGCTACAGCCAGAATTTATCAAGATTGTCAACTAACAGCATAATTTTTCCTGTATTAGAGAGCATTTTCTTCTACTTTGTCTCTGATAATAATGGCTTTTTAATCTATTTCCAGTTCTAAAAATTGGAATACTACATAATGTTTGTGCATTTGTCACTCTTTTCTGAACTATTAGAATCAGTTGCAAACATAATACCCCATTGTTCCTAATAATTCAAGGTACATTTCCTAAAAACAAAGACATTTTTCTATCTAACCACAATTCAGTCTCAAAATCTTGCAATTAACATAGAATTCTAATATCTAAACTACAGATCCTATGCAAATTTCAATGGTTGTCCTAATGATGAAATGGTTCAATTCAGGCTCCCATGCAGCATTTAGTTCTCATGTCTCTAGTCTCGGTCAATTTAGGGGACTTTCTTGGTCTTTGCTTGTCTTTCTTTCTTTTTTTTTTTTGAGTTGGAGTCTTACTCTGTCGCCCAGACTGGAGTGCGGTGGCTGCTCCCGGCCACCGCAGCCTCGACCTGCTGGGCTCCAGCGATCCTTCAGCCTCAGCCTTCCAAGTAGCTGGAACTACATGCACGTTACCACGTCCGGCTAATTTTTTTTTTTATTGTAGAGATGAGGTCTCGCCAAGTTGCCCAGGCGGGTCCCGAACCTGCGGACTCAGGCAATCCACTCACCTCAGCCACCCGGAAGCGTGGGATTACAGGCTGAGCCACCGAGCCTGGCTTTGCTTATCTTTCATGACCTTGACCACTCACTTTAAAAATTACAGACCACGTTTTTTTTTTTTTTTTTTAGTTCCACTCAATTTGGGGTTATCTGATATTTCCTCATGATTAAATCCAACTATTCATTTTTGCAGAAATATCATAGACACTGTGCTATTCTTTTTCCCTCTGTGCATGTTAGCAAACTGTACACAATGCCAATTTATCCAATTACTGGTGGTGTTAGCTCCAAATATTTGATTAGGGTGGTATCTGCCAAGTTTTTCCACAGTAAAGTTATAATATTCCCTTTGCAATTAATATGTATTTTATGGGAAGATACATGAAGCTGTATAAAAATTCTGATGGTAGCTGGGCTCAGTGGCTCAGCCTGTAATCCCGCGCTTTGGGAGGCTGAGGTGAGTGGACTGCCTGAGCCTGTGGGTTCGAGACCCGCCTAGGCAATTTGGCGAGACCTCATCTCTACAATAAATTAAAAATATTAGCCGGGCCTGGTAGCGCGTGCCTGTAGTTCCAGCTACTTGGAAGGCTGAGATGGAATGATCGCCGGAGCCCAGCAGGTCGAGGCTGCGGTGGCCGGAAGCGGCCACTGTACTCCAGTCTGGGTGACAGAGTGAGACTCCAACTCAAAAAAAAAAAATTCTGATGGTATAATATGATGTTTAAAAATTTTATACTATGTAGCAATCAATATTCAGCCTGGGGTGGGGGAAGCTAACAAATCTTTATAACATACTTGTTAGTTACACTTGAGAACCACAGTATCCCTAAAACAGTTTTTCAGAACTTGCACAGACAAAAAGACTTTTTTGGGAAAATTCCCATAATGTAGACACTGCAGTCTACCAACGATAAATCTACTTTTATCTGTACAAGTTACAAAAGTGGTAACATTTAGATGTGTAACCTTTAATCCCCGGGGAAACGTTGAAAAATAAATATGATTTGCCCTGTAGATATATCCTTGAAGCTGGCATCTAAAATACATTCTTAACATAGCTGAACTTTCTTGTTTGTTCTTTTGAGAAAAGGCGTTTAACTGAGATAAAACAAGCTAGGCCAACCGAGTCCATGGACATCAAATACAAAAAGTGTCATGTGTCCATGTAGAGCATCAGCTGTCTCAGAGCCTCAGCTCAGGTCATGAGGCTCATGTCAAGTGTCCCAGTTGAGAGGGCTTCCAGGAACTCCCAAGAGAGAACAACCTGTAGTTTTTTCACTTAAGCATCTTGTTTCCTAAAAGCTCTGTGTTTGTCTGAAAACACAAGACCAGCGATGACGCATACTTGCTCAGAACAAAGATTGTCATTAAGATGCACTCCCAGATAGAGGCTCCGTGTGGGCTTCACACTGAAGATACATTCTGTGCTTTGGAATGTGCGATGAGATTATTACAAAAGAAATGAAGAAATCAATTGAAATTTCCCTTTCTTGTACCTGGCAAGCACAATGGTAGAAAGATTTCCTACGGCAATACCTAGCAGTTTGGGTTTGGTGCTGTGTGAAGCTTCTAAAAATAAACAATGATGCAATGCTCCTCTCTCTCATTGCCTCAGACTTCTATTTTCTAATTAAATGATTATTTTTAGAGAATTTAAATGGACGTATGCAAAGTCAAGCAGGCAAGAGGGACCAAAAGCAAGCCAGGTAAACCAGTGGAGATGGGTCATTTGGGGTAGCAGATCAAGGGGACAGAGGATGCCAGCCCAAAGAACAGCCTGAGAACTGGCAGCTCCCTGAGGTGGGTTATTTCAGCAGGCTAGTTGTATTTTCAGGACAAGAATCACATGGCCAGATTGTGCCTCTCGGTGGTTTATACACCTCTAAAGTGTTTATGCCCCATAAACATTGCTCCCCAAACAAGACACTACTCCAGCACTCAAGGATTACTGAGTCTAACTGCAAATCTCCCTCAAACCAATAACTTCTCCATCTCCACCCTTGTCCTTTCAACAAACTTAGTGCAGTTCTCAGAGCTGCTAAAGTAATTCCTCTCAGATCCACCTTCAGTTTTTCATCCTTTTCCACGAATGGCACCATAGGCAAATTCTATCATCCGCATGATTCTGGGAAGATCCAAGCTTAGCAGCAGGTGGTTTTTAGAGACCTCTGACAGATCAGGGATCACCCCATTCTGATTGGCCCCTTGCCAGGCTGACTCACAGAGCTGGTCCAGGCAGAGGGTTCACCATCCCAAGCAACGGTGGGCAGCTTGACTTCAGGGTATTTTGAGAGGCTCTTTTAGCCCTCCTGGCCTGGCCTCATCACTCATGCCTCTTCCACATGCAGGTGGGAAGAGCTGTGTTGCAATGAGCTCTGCTCCAGCACTGGCCGCCTGCTCCTGTGGCTGGACATCCACTCTTGTTGCTATTACATGCCACCCTGGCTGATGAGCTGCTGTTTACGAGAAGCAAGAATTCACTTGGTAAATTCCCAAAGCACAGTGTAAGTGCCAGATCTTGAAAGCCTGCTGTGGAAGCCTGTCCTCACAGAGGAGAAAAGACAAAGGAAAAGGATGGGAATGGAGCCAGGGAAGGGTCAAATGAAAGGTCAGGGAAGAATAAACCTGCCTCCTCGTGTGCCCCTCACTCTCTTGACTCGCCATCAAGGGAGCCCGCTGGGCCTTAAACCACTGCAACCGCCTCCACATCCATCTTCTGGACTTCCGAGAAATCTAACAAAATGATTAAAAACTTGCCAAAAAATGTTCAATTGTTCTGCCTTAGATCCAGTTTCTTAATAAGACATCAAAATGCACAGCACCCAATTCTTTCAGATGACAGTATTATAGATAGTCACTGTCATATGGCACGGAGGTCAAGGAATTGATTTTTTCAATTCTTCCATTTCTTTGATTTCCTGTTTTTATCTAGACTGCAAGACTAATAAGAGGTCCAGTAATAAAACTACACAGACAAGTAAAACAGATGACACACATCTGCAGTACTAATGAAACAAGAAAAATCATGAAAATGTATGCAGAGAGATGTGTATTACCACTCAGCATATAAAGTTCTTAAGTTTCACTTAAATGTTAGCTTCCTTTTGCTTAATCTTTTGAAATACAACCAACAAAAAGGCTTCGCCTGTCATTTTTGGGAGTTGAAAATTGGGATGAATCCTAAGAAAAGTGATGAAGATTTAGGATTTTTCTCATTTTCTCTTCCACCTCTTTCTCCCTCTCCTCCCCCCTACATTTATCAGTTTGCTTTGTAATGAAACGTGGTTAGGATTCTACATATTACCAACAGGCTTAAATTAAGCAAGGTATTTTCCTAGGTGTAGGGTTATATTGGGTCACAGAAAATTTTTTAGAAGGAAAAACTGGAAAACCCAATAAAATGAATTAATATGACCTACCAATAACTTGCCCTTCACTGTTTCCCTAACACTCACTGTCTGAACTATCTATAAATACATAATGGTGAGAAAATCACACAATAATAACCAAATGTTTGACCTAAAATGGTCTTTCAGATCTTGCACATTTATAAATAAGTCCTACGGAGCCTATATTAACCGCTAGCTAATAACACAGTGACGGACAGAGCATAGGTAGCTCCCAAATTACCCCCAGTCTCCTACCACTCTAAAATACTACTTTGGTCTAAAGAAATTGTATTGCTGCCGGGCTCGGTGGCTCAGCCTGTAATCCCGCGCTTTTCGGAGGCTGAGGTGAGTGGATTGCCTGAGCCTGCGGGTTCGAGACCCGCCTGGGCAACTTGGCGAGACCTCATCTCTACAACAAATCAAAAAATTAGCCAGGCGTGGTAGCGTGCGCATGTAATTCCAGCTACTCAGAAGGCTGAGGCGGAAGGATCGCTGGAGCCCAGCAGGCGAGGCTGCGGTGGCCGGGAGCGGCCACTGCACTCCAGTCTGAGCGACAGTGTGAGACTCCAACTCAAAAAAAAAAGAAAAAAAGAAATTGTATTGTTTTACATTATTTTATTTTTTCAGAGACAGGGTCTCACTCTTTTGCCCAAGCTGGTCAGTGGCATGGTCACTATAACCTGGAACTTCTGGGCTCAAGTAATCCTCACACCTTAGCCTCCCAAGTAGCTGGGACTACAGATGCATGCTACCACACAGCTAATTTTTATTTTTATTTTTGCAGAGACAGAGTCTTGTTATATTACCCAGGCGGAACTCAAACTCCTGGGCTCAAGTGATCCTTCTACCTTGGTCTCCTAAAGCACTGGGATTATAGGCTTTAGGTTATGAGCCATCACAACCTAAGAAAATTTCACAGGCATAGTTTAAGTCAAAACTGACCTACAAGAAACAATGACAGTGCTAAATACTCTGGAAATATACTCTTTTTTCTATGTATCAGTGAGCAGAGCAGTTACTGCACAGATTCTTAAACTAAAAATAATTGATCTTCACTGGAAGAAACAGTTACATGTATCCATCAAAGTAATGAAATGGGAGAAAGTGAACTGAGCTATAAACTGCTAAAAACATCAAAAAACAGACAACGTCCTGAGGGACTGTGAGCAGAGGGCTTCCCAAAGTCAGAAAGCATCTGTAGCAACATAAAAAAGTGAAAGCCATATTCACGTTCCTCATTTCCTAGGAGAAGAAAGTAGACATTTGAGACCTCACTAAAATATCCATAAGAATCTTATTTTTAATCCCCTATTGTATCTCTATTTACTGAGTATCTATCAGACTTTCTAAATATTAGGCTAAGCCATATGAAATTCCCAATATTAAGCCATTTTGACCTATAAAATGGCAATTTAAGACGGATTCTACCAAGTCATTATATTTAATTTCAAGATTTTAATCTTGCAAGATGAGTATCATTATTCTCATTTACAGATGGGGAGGCAGAAATGCAAAGAGGAAGAGTAATATGCCCAAGGTCACAGAGACACCAAAAGTGCCAGGTTCGGACCTGAGGTTTCATAAACACCAAAGCCTAAAGTCAGGGACTTCTCTCATGGTACAACCTGGAGTTATCTGAGTTAGTTCCGGCAGCTAAGCATGTAGTAAGCAGAACACAGAGCTTAAATCATCCCAGATACTCTTTTAAGTTGTATCTACCATTACCCAGCTTTGGTGGACCAAATTACGCTTGTCTCAATTTTCTGGTTTGTAAACATGAGAGGACTGTACTGAAGGATTGATATAGTTCTTTTTCTATTTTCCATTTGAATAGTAATTACAAATAAACAGAATTTTTAGTTTTTGAGAAAAATGATTATTTTTAAAATTGCCATTGCCTTTTGGAAACTACCCAAACAATACAGAAAAGTTTAACATGGGAAGTCTCCCTTAACTCTTAACTTTGATGGTCTGTATCTATGAGGAGTTTTGCCAAATGCAAGCATGTGACCTTGAGCCATCCACTTAGCTTCTCTGAGTTTCTTTGTGTGCAAAATGGGACCCCACAAGGTCAGCCCAGCCTCCTCTCAGAAGATGAATGTATGAAAGCAGGTAAAAGTGTTTCCACAACGGGCTGTGTGCTAGGTTGTCAATATCGCTGTTAGGAGTCATGAACACGTGCTTCCCTTTCTGGAGTCTGCCAGGATGCCCACTGGGCGAGAATGCCACCATCCCTCTTCCTCTCAGGGTCTCACTGTTTCAAGGAGCCTCCCTCTATGAGTCAGGGCGATAAGGGTTGGACATCCTTGAGCTAATCAACTGACATTTAAAAAAAAAACGGAAATAGCCACCTGATTATGATTCAGCCAAAGTAAAAATTTTTATGAAACTCCATATGAATCAGGTTTGCAACACTCCTGATAAACTGGACCAGGCAGAAACCAGTGCGTGTGCATGACCACTGGGAGTCACTCTGTTACAGTTCTACCTCCTGCTCACCTGTCCTCCCAAAGACTCAGGTTCTATAAGGCAGATGGGACGATTGGAAGTTGTCATTTCCTCAGGATCTCCTAGTTCTCCTTTCTATTCCTCATCCCATGGTTTTATTTTTACTTTATTTTATTTTATTTTTTGAGTTGAAGTCTCACTCTGTCGCCCAGACTGGAGTGCAGTGGCCGCTCCCGACCACCGCAGTCTCAACCTGCTGGGCTCTGGCGATCCTTCCGCCTCAGCCTTCCAAGTACCCGGAACTACAGGCACGCGCTACCACTACTGGCTAAATCCCATGGTTTTAAAGTTAAGAAGCCAATAAGCAAATGAATGTGCCATTTAATCTTGGAGCTGACAGGGGTTTCCAAGATAATCTAGTACCTGGGGATAGGGAGGATGTTGATTTTTGATGATAAAAACAGAGGTTACTGCAGATTTGTTATGGTTGAATGTAGGTTCTAGTAATTCCTCATCATTTGCTATTTTAAAATCATGAGAATTAAACAACAAACGTGGACATGTAAAAAAAATCATCTAGTAATTCACACCCCAGAACATAGTTGATGAAAACAGTTGAAGGTTCTGCTCCACAACCACTGGGGAGAGGAGACCCTACACGGTAAACGGGGTTGGGAAAACTGGCTGACCATGTGCAGAAGAATGAAAGACGACCCTCTCTATCAAGATACACAAAAATCAGCTCTAAACAGATCAAAGACCTAAACATAAAACCTCAACTGTTAAGAATCTTGGAAAATGCAGGACACACCCATATAGACATTGCAATAGGCTACCAATTCCTGATCATAATCGCAAAAGCCTATGACATAAGAGATAAGATAGACAAGTGGGACCTTGTCAAACTTAAAAGCTTTTGCAAAGCAAAACAAACCATCAAGAGATCGGGGAACCCGGGCTCGGTGGCTCAGCCTGTAATCCTGCGCTTTGGAAGGCTGTGGAAGGCTGAGGTGAGTGGATTGCCTGAGCCCGCGGGTTCGAGACCCGCCTGGGTAACTTGTCGAGACCTCATCTCTACAATAAATTAAAAAATCAACCGGGCATGGTAGCACGTGCCTCTAATTCCGGCTACTCGGAAGGCTGAGGCGGAAGGATCACTGGAGCCCAGCAGGTCGAGGCTGGCAGCAGCCATTGCACTCCAGTCTGGGCGACAGAGTGAGACTCCAACTCAAGAAGAAAAAAAAAGAGATCAGGGAGACAGCCCATAGAATGGGAAAAAATATTTGCCAACTGTGTATCTGACAAAGGCCTAACATCCAGGATCTACAAGGAACTCAAACATGCCAAAATTAAAAAACAAACAAACAGTCCTATTTAAAAGTTGGCAAAAGACATGAATAGACATTTCTCAAAAGAAGACATATGAACAGCCAACAGATACATGAAAAAATGCTCAGCCTCACTAATCATCACAGAAATGCAAATCAAAACCACACTTACATACCACCTAACTCCAGTTAGGATGGCCATCATTAATCAAGCTAAAAACAACAGATGCTGGAGAGAATGTGGAGAAAAGGGAATGCTTCTACATTGTTGGTAGGGAGTGTAAACCTCTGTGGAAACAGTGCAACAATTTCTTTTTTTCTTTTTTCTTTTTTTTTGAGTTGGAGTCTTACTCCGTCACCCAGATTGGAGTGCAGTGGCCGCTCCCGGCCACCGCAGCCTGACCTGCTGGGCTCCGGTGATCCTTCCGCCTCAGCCTTCCAAGTAGCTGGAACTACAGGCATGCGCTACCATGCCTGACTAATTTTTTGATTTATTGTAGAGATGAGGTCTCGCCAAGTTGTCCAGGCAGGTCTCAAACCCGCGGACTCAGGCAATCCACTCACCTCAGCCTCCCAAAGTGCTGGGATTACAGGCTGAGCCACCAAGCCCGGCTTAGTGTGACAATTTCTAAAAGATCTAGAAATAAACCTTCCATATGACCCAGCAATCCCCCTTATGGGAATATACCTGGCAGAACCCAAATCATTCTACAAAAAAGATACCTGTGCACACATGTTTATCGCTGCACTATTCACAATAGCAAAAGTATGGGGAAAAAATTGAACCAACCATGCTGCCCATCGAAAGCGGACTGGATTTTTAAAAAAATATGGTACATATACATGATGGAATATTACACAGCCATAAAGAAGGACAAAATTATGGACTTTGCATCAACTTGGATGGATTTAGAGTCTATCATACTCAGTGATCTATCACAGAAACAAATAACTGACTACCACTCTTACTCACAAGTGGATCCTGAACATTTATCATAATACAAGGAAGGGACGGGCAGTAGCAGGACACTGCCAAGGGAGGTGGGGGCATATAACATCACTAAGGGTACCTGGTCCTAAACCAGGCAAAGTGAGAACCAGTGAGAGGCCCAAACTTCACCTGTACGTAAACTACTTATGTACTTAATCCTGACTTGTACCCCACATCTTTAAAATTAAAAAAGAATAATAATAATATGGAAGGGTTTTAATTAACCACATGATTAAGTCACAAGAATGATATGCAGTAGGCTTGACAGACTAAAAATGCATGTGTCTCCCGGTCAAAGCGTATTTCTCTTCTGTTCTTCGGACAAATAAATGTTTTGAGGTCAACCAACAGGCATACACAAATAATAATTAATATCTGTAGATTTCAAACACTCTTACATGTCAATTCATTTGAAGCTGAATGATCGGAGAGAATAATTTATATTTATTGAAAATTACATGTGCCAGTCACTTTGGATTTGTTACTGCACTTAATTCTTTTTTTTTTTTTTGAGTTGGAGTCTCACTCTGTCGCCCAGATTGGAGTGCAGTGGCCGCTCCCGGCCACCGCAGCCTCGACCCGCTGGGCTCCGGCGATCCTTCTGCCTCAGCCTTCCAAGTAGCCGGAATTACAGGCATGAGCTACCATGCCTGGCTGATTTTTTTATTTATCGTAGAGATGAGGTCTCGCTGCCCAGGCAGGTCTCGAACCCGCGGGCTCAGGCAATCCACTTTTTTGAGTTGGAGTCTCACTCCGTCGCCCAGACTGGAGTGCCGTGGCTGCTCCCAGCCACCGCAGCCTCGACCTGCTGGGCTCCAGCGATCCTTCCGCCTCAGCCTTCCAAGTAGCTGGAACTACAGGTGCGCGCTACCACGCCTGGCCAATTTTTTTTTTTTTTTTGATTTATTGTAGAGATGAGGTCTCGCCAAGTTGCCCAGGCGGGTCTCAAACCCACAGACTCAGGCAATCCTCTCACCTCAGCCTCCCAAAGGCACGGGATTACAGGCTGAGCCACCGAGCCTGGCTACTACACTTAATTCTTAACAGCAACAGCCAATGAAAGGTATTATTGGCCCCATTTTGCAGTTTATAAAACCAAGGTTTTGAGAGGGTGAATAATTCAATTGGGTCATTCTGGCCTCCCTGTCTCTGCCGCACTTTTTTTTCCTGCAACCTTTTCCTCTTAAAGACTGTAACTTTTTATCTTGATGAGTCTGTGGATTACTCTACAGCTTCAGAAAATAAAACATTTTGCAAATTACATCAAGGTGACACTGAAAAAAATGTTAACTTCTTTTCACACTATGGTCTCATTTCCAAACTATAAGATGCTTCCGGCCGGACTTGGTGGCTCAGCCTGTAATCCCAGTGCTTTGGGAGGCCAAGGTGAATGGATTGCCTAAGCCCGTTGGGTTCGAGACCCGCCCGGCAACTTGGCGAGACCTCATCTCTACAATAAATCAAAAATTAGCCGGGTGTGGTAGCACGCACCTGTAGTTCCAGCTACTTGCAAGGCTGAGGCAGAAGAATCGCCAGAGCCCAGCAGGTTGAGGCTGCAGTGGCCAGGAATGTGCCACTGCACTCCAGTCTAGGTGACGGAGTGAGACTCCAACTCAAAAAGAAAAAAAAAAAAAGATCCTTCCTTGGTAAAGAGTCCTACACTCTGCTAACCAAGGGCTAATTACTTCTGGTACCTTGTTTACCAGAGTGAGGCAAACCAAGAGAGGAGCTACTCTCTTTTAAGAAAGCTCCTAGCCAGGTGCAGTGGCTCAAGCCTGTAATCCCAGCACTTTGGGAGGCAGAGGCAAGAGGATTGCCTGAGCCCAGGGATTCAAGACCAGCCTGGGCAACTTGGTGAGAACTATCTCTGCAATAAATCAAGAAAAATTAGCTGGACATGGTGGCACACGCCTGTAGTTCCAGTTACTTGGAAGGCTGAGGTGGAAAGATCACCTGAGCCTAGCAGGTCAAGTCTGTGGTGGCCAGCCTGGGTGACAGAGTAAGACTCCAACTCAAAAACAAACAAACAAAAAAGCTCCTCCTATCCTCAAAACCACAAACCTACCACCAAGCAGCTGCAGCATGGATCCCCATATCACCCATCATTAGCATGACATTAGCATGATGTGGTCCCATTGCCATGCCCCTCAGTAACTCTCAGTCCCCTAGTCCTTATTTTCATGCTATTCAGTTGTCCCCTTAACGGCAGTAGCCAAATCAGGAAAACAGAAAAAGAACAGAAAAACAAAATCAGCCAAGTGAAATCAGCTGGAGACTGTCCTACTTAACCAGCCCATCATGAAAGTTTACTTAAGTAAAATATAAAACCCCAAAGAATTATACATTCCATGTACTGTAATACTATCTGCCACAAGTTCTACTGATACTCAAAATCATCATCTTACCAAAAAAACTTTGAAACATAAGCAAATATGACTCTAAACCCAATCTGGGAAATTCTTGCCTGCTAAATCCTTAGTTGCCTAAAAGCCACACAAATGGTATTTCAACCACTGCTGCCTTTTTCTCAAGACATTTTGGCAAACAGGAAAGCATCAAAAGTTAAACAAACAAAATTAATCTCCAAGTTTCATCTTTGCTTTTAGTGACAAATGTAAAAATAAATTTTAAGGCAGTACAACATATCTTACCCACTTTAGTAGACTGAGCAATTGTCAGCATAAAAATAAATCCTTCATTAGAAATGCTAATAGAAAGACAACACCAGAAAAACGTAAGAACCTCTAAGAGAGGTCTCAGAAGCCTAGGCGCCTTGACTTAGTCTAAGCAAAGCTCAGAAGTCTGCTCATTAAAGGACAAACCATTCAGTTTTAACCAGGTTTTAGAGGGAAATCTCCACCAACATTAGTAAACACAAATACAAAACAATATCCCAAGGAAAGCTGAGACCTTGATATTTTTTTCTCTCACACAATATTAGCTTACAGCTTAGCAACAGCCAGGGTGGAGGAGGAAATTCCTCTGTTCACACCCCCCCAGATGCCTTTTTTAAGAGGACTGTGTACAATGCATTTTTTAAAATCTATTGTTGGGGTGAGGAGACTCAGATGTTTTTTTTCTCCTGGCTAATAATGGATTCAATTGCCTTAAAGTCAAGGAACTCCTGGGTGGGAAACACCAAGCAGACAAACAGGAATAGAGTAAGTAATGCGCCAGCCAGATGATGTGTGTTAAAGCTACATTCCAGAACACCTTAGGGCTCCTTTTTTTTTTTTAGGGTACCTTTTTAATAGCAAAATATTTATTCAGCAAAGCTATTAGATTTTACTTTATTTGTAATTCTTTATAGTTTTCTTTTATTTTTTTTTTTTGAGTTGGAGTCTCACTCTGTCGCCCAGACTGGAGTGCAGTGGCCGCTCCCGGCCACCGCAGCCTCGACCTGCTGGGCTCCGGCGATCCTTCTGCCTCAGCCTTCCAAGTAGCTAGAACTACAGGCGTGCACTACCACGCCCAGCTAATTTTTGATTTATTGTAGAGATGAGGTCTCGTCAAGTTGCCCAGGCGGGTCTCGAATCTGCGGGCTCAGGCAATTCACTCACCTCAGCCTCCCAAAAGCGTGGGATTACAGGCTGAGCCACCAAGCCTGGCTTAGTTTTCTTAATTATTACTAGAGTATTTCAACATTGGGATTAAAATAATCTAAATATGAAGTCCTTAACCGAGAGAACAGCCATTATAGCACTGTCCACGAGAAAGAGAGGGAGTGTTACCAAAAGAGATTGGAACCTGGCGTCTCATTCTTCCGTAATCTCCCCAGAAATGGATGAAGCTAACTCCCTTGTCGGTGAAACAGGCTAACGTTAGAGTGACTAATGGTCATTTTCCTTCCTCATTCTGTATCTTCACATTGATAAGAAAGTCAGCCACTCTTACTTCTATTATCAATTAGCTGATAAAACTAAATGAAGAGCTCTCTTTACTTGATAGTGATTCTCCAAAACTGTCTTTGCTAAAACTACCATAATCTGAAAGGGAGGTGAAGTAAAAAAGTCACAGTCGAGACCATGAATACTTGCAAAAATTATAGCAAGCACGAATGAATACTAGTACTTATGATCATATTAAAAAAACAAGAACAATTTATCAAAAATAAGTCAGGTGTACTAGCGCACACCCATAGTCCCAGTTACTCTGGAGGCAGAGGTGGAGAAATCACTTGAACCCAGGAGTTCAAGGCCAACGTGGGCAACATAGTAAGGCCCTCATATCTCAAAATAAGTACGAAAAATAACCAAAGTGATTCACATTTAGTTGGCAATATGTTGCCTCCTCTAAATTTTGGTACTGAGTGCTGTATGCCAGGCTTTCTATCTCTTTTTCTGTTTTCTCATGAGGTAAGTATTATTATCCCCAGATGACACAGATTAGGAACCCAAGGCTTACAAAAGTTCAATAATTCACCCAAAATGACATGCATAGTAAGTGACAAAGCCAGGATTTGGCTTGGAGTCCCCAAATCTAGAATATACTGTTTAAATCTATACACTACAGGCCATCCTCTTCCAAAAACTCCAAACCAGCCATTTTGTAAATCATCACTTAAACCCTTGAACTGGTGTCTCCTATTACATACAAAGTTTGCACCATGATTCATTTTTTTCATGTATTTGTACTTTGTATCTTTGCTAAAGATAGTAAACGCCTTAGAAGTGGGGTCTGGCTAAATTATTCACTCTTAAAAGGAAAGAGCCGGGCTCAGTGGCTTTGTAATCCCGTGCCTTTGGGAGGCTGAGGTGAGTGGATTGCCTGAGCCCGCGGGTTTGAAACCCGCCTGGGCAGCGAGACCTCATCTCTACAATAAATCAAAAAATCAGCCGGGCGTGAGCGCATGCCTGTAATTCCGGCTACTCGGAAGGCTGAGGCGAAAGGAACGCTGGAGCCCAGCAGGCGAGGCGGCTGCAGTGGCCGGGAGCGGCCACTGCACTCCAGTCTGTGCGACCGAGTGAGACTCCAACTCAAAAAAAAAAAGGAAAGAAATTCTGAGACACGCTACAACATGGATAATAACATGAATAAACCTGGAGGGCACCAGGCTAAGTGAAACAAACCAGTCAATAAAAGTCAAATACTATGTGATTCCACTTATATGAGGTTACTAGAGTAGTGGTTGCCAAGGACTGGGGAAAGGGAAGTGAGGAGTTATTGTGTAATGGGTAAAGAGTTTCAGTTTTGGCTGGGCTTGGTGGCTCAGCCTGTAATCCCACACTTTGGGAGGCCAAGGTGAGTGGATTGCCTGAGCCCACGGGTTTGAGACCCGCCTGGGCAACTTGGTGAGACCTCATCTCTACAATAAATCAAAAAATTAGCCGGGTGTGGTAGCGCGTGCTATAGTTCCAGCCACTTGGAAGGCTGATTGGAAGGATCACCAGAGCCCAGCAGGTCGAGGCTGTGGTGACCAGGAGCATGCGACTGCACTCCAGTCTGGGAGGCAGAGTAAGACTTCAAACACACATACACACACAAAAAGAGTTTCAGTTTTGCAAAATGAAAGTTGTGAATGACTGGAGGGGATGGTTGCACAACAATGTGATGTACTTAGTATTACAGGACTGTATAGTTAAAAATGGATTTATATTGTGTATATTTTACCACAATTAAAATTAAAAACAAAGAAACAAGGGAAAGAACTAAAAGAACAACTATCTATCACAGTAACGCTTTTTCTGTGCCATGCCTCCATGAGACAGCCAGGCAGAAGTCACATGGCTGTCACTGGTGTTAGAAGTCATCCTGCTGGTGGTCTAGACAGTTTACTAGTATTAATGGGTTGACCAGAAAGTCATTCTGCTGGTGTGACACGGAGGCCCACTGAGGGGGACAAGACATTCCACAACCTTGCAACCCATAGACCACTCTCAGAACATGCCCTTTCCGACAGCCATGGAAGCAAGAGGAAACAGCAAACTCCAAGAAAGTATATCTAGGCACCTCTTCCAGTCTCAAAGGCTGGTCTTGTGTGGGGTACCACTATCTGGTACTCTCAATGCCAGAATATAAGTCCAGGCATCACTTATCATGGAGCCATGGCAAAAATAATGGGAGGTGGTGGGGTTGTTTCCAACCTGGAAATATGCCGAGCCAGCATCAACTCACAAAGGAAACAATATTGAAAAATGTGACAGCTTGGGATTCCTTTGATGACAAAGGTATGGTAATGAAGGGACTGCCCCAGTCAGTCCCGGCCAGAGAGCTGCCTTGGCAATAGGAAACAATTCAACTCATATCCTTTTCTCCAAGTAGCAGTCCTGTGGCCTCTACTAAGGACACACCATTAGCCAGTCAGGCTTGTCCCACTGAGTGCTCTTCAAAGTGAATGGACCACTTGGGACCTCAAACACTTTCTAAGTCAGTTCACTACTGAATACTTCAGGCTACCATGTTCAATACCTAGGCTAGGCTCAGAGATCAGACAGGATAGGTGCTTCCCTTGTGGGAACATAAACACACTAACCACTGCGAGGATGCAACTTTTCTACTTTTCTCCTTTGGCTTTTAAAAGTTGTGCTCCATGAACATCCTATCTATCATAATCAATGTCTTCTTTTTTTACTTTCTCTCCCTCCTCCTTAAGTAAGCAGGCAGGCTTTTCACTGCCTGCTCCTGGGATCTCATATCAAGGAGTCAAGGTTCTTCCAGGGTTTTGTAAAAAATCTAAGCCATCAACAAGATTATGCAACGTGTTCTAGAAAGGGTCCTTTCTCCCTCCACCCCCGAGTGTTTCAATCTAAACCCTGGAAGTGCCTAAGGAACTGGCAAGACTTCAGAGAGAAGCGACTGCAAGCTCCAGGTTCCCAGACTTCCTAAGGATTCCTGTGTCCTGTACCACACCTTCATGGACTAGTAGAGAGCCTCAAGCTTGACCACATGGATAGAAACAGTCAAAAGCAATGTGGACATGTGTTATGGGATGAATTGTGCGCCGTGCCCCCCTGCCCCAGCTCTTATGTTGAAATCCTAACCCCCAATACCTCAGAATCAGGTTATTATTATTTGGATATAGAGTTTTTAAAGAGGCAATTCAATTAAAATTAAGACTTTAGAGTGGGCCCTCATCCAACTTGACTGGTGTTCTTCCAAGAGGAAATTTGGACACAAGACACATACAGAACGAAGACACCGGGAGACGACAGCCATCTATAAGCCAAGGCATGGAACAGATCCTTCCCTCACAGCCTTGAAGAAACCAACCCTGCAAACACTTTACTCTTGCTTTTCTAGCCTCTGTGAGAAAATTAATTTCTATTGTTTAAATTCCCCAGTCTCTGCTATGTTGCTTTGGCAGGTTTATCAAGATAACATAACATGTGCTGGAAACCAGTGCAGATGGGTATTGGATGGGCCACTTCCCACAACCTAGTGCCTTACAAAACCTTAGGCCCTAGATGTAGTCACAAGGTGGGTGTGTTCTAAAAATAACAGGTTAAGCCGGGCTTGGTGGCTCAGCCTGTAATCCCGTGCCTTTGGGAGGCTGAGGTGAGTGGATTGCCTGAGCCCGCGGGTTCGAGACCTGCCTGGGCAGCGAGACCTCATCTCTACAATAAATCAAAAAAATTAGCCGGGCATGGTAGCGCATGCCTGTAATTCCGGCTACTGGAAAGGCTGAGGTGGAAGGATCACCGGAGCCCAGCAGGTCGAGGCTGCGGTGGCCGGGAGCGGCCACTGCACTCCAGTCTGGGCGACAGAGTGAGAATCCAACTCAAAAATTAAAAAATTAAAAAAATAAAAATAACAGGTTAAATTTTCTCGTAGCTGAACAAGTTGAAGGCTTGGGGACAAAATTAATTTACTTAAGTTTTAAAAGGCTATATTTAGCCGCGCTCGGTGGCTCAGCCTGTGATCCCGCGCCTTTGGGAGGCTGAGGTGAGTGGATTGCCTGAGCCCGCGGGTTCGAGACCCGCCTGGGCAGCAAGACCTCATCTCTACAATAAATCAAAAAATCAGCCGGGCATGGTAGCGCATGCCTGTAATTCCGGCTACTCGGAAGTCTGAGGCGGAAGGATCGCCAGAGCCCAGGAGGCGAGGCTGCGGTGGCCAGAAGTGGCCACCGCACTCCAGTCTGGGCGACAGAGTGAGTGAGACTCCAACTCAAAAAAAAAGAAAAGAAAAGAAAAGAAAAGAGCCTGACTACAGGGATTCAAATCCTGGCTTTGCCACTAGTTATGTGCCCTTATCTTAAGCCCCTGTGCCTCAGTTTCTTCGTGTGTAACAAAAAAAAATTTGTAGTAATGTCACCTCCCTCAAAGGTTATTATGAGAGTTAGATATAAAAATCTATATATGGCACTTGAAAAGAAGGTCTAACTTTTCAATTTCATTATCAGGAAGCACCTTAAACACTTTAATTTCAGAATCTCTGATCTTGTGCGAATACTGAATTTACTGAAAAAGTATAAAAATTTGTATTTTTCCAAAGTTACACCCTTCTGAAAGAAACTAGATCACAATTTGTGAATAAAAATCAGCCCATGTTAAAGGTTCAAGGTTTTATTAAATTGTACCCGGATTGTATTGTCTTCCTCTGTTCATACAAACCCTGTCCTTGGTTTGGATGCATTCTTCATAAAACTTCAATAATTGTTCATTTCTATTTGTCCAAGTATTTGCAATAATCAAGTTAGTTGTATATTGATTCTTGTTAGCATTTTTCCAGGCAGATTGTGAAAGGCATAATTTGTGGCAAAGAGGGTTTAGTAGATCTGGCAAGAGACGGCATACATTATCAGCCCAAGAGGAACCTTGTGAAGTTCATGAGACAAGACAATACACATAGAGAGTGTGGGCTGGGAGAGAAGGTTGCCTCAGAGGGACAGAGGTCTCTAAGGAAAAAGACACAGAAGCAGAGATTGCCCTGCAGATTAAGGAACTAAATACTCAGGGCAACTGATGTTCAGACAATTTACAGGTAGCTTAAGCATATTCAAAGTAAAAACTTCTGAACCAACCTACTCTCTTTCCTCATGAGAAGAGACAGAGACATTTACGTTAGCACCAATTCTCAGTCAGTACAGAAACAAAGCAAGGATAAAAAAAATATGGTCTATGGGCCTGGCCTTGCCCGATTCATCTCACCTCTCCATCTTTAAAATGGGATTAAAGCTATCCAAAGGCCCCACAAAGTATTTGTGAGGTTAAAATAAGATATACCTGGCCCATAGCAGTCATTCAACTATAGAACACCATAATAAAAAAGCATAGTAGACCATGCTCAGATACCCTGACCTCTGATTTTCTTCCATCATTTTGATACCCTTAGGATTGAAATCTTTTTTTTTTTTCTTTTCTTTTCTTTTCTTTTCCAGTCGGAGTCTCACTCTGTCACCCAGACTGGAGTGCAGTGGCTGCTCCCGGTCACCGCAGCCTCGACCTGCTGGGCTCCAGCGATCCTTCCGCCTCAGCCTTCCAAGTAGCTGGAATTACAGGCACGCGCTACCACGCCCGGCTAAGGACTGATATTTTTTAAAAATTTGTTTTTAATACTGATTTCCAAATCCTTGAGCCTCACCTAAAATGGGCATGGCTGGCCATAATGCCATGTGGGCGGGATTTGGGAGTGCTGCTTATGGGCTTACTTAAAAAGTCTCCCTAAATTATTTTTTAAAGGTAATTACTATACTATGAATCAAGGACCAAGTGCCAAATCTTCCCTTTCTGTGACATAACTCAATCCTCCCAGAAACTGCTCTCACATTCTCTGCCCTCCCCAATCATTCCTCATAGCTCCCCATTTTTCTAATTTAGAACCCTCTGGAGCAGATCAGCTGGTCAGGTGGAAAAACACAGGCTTCCAGTCCTGGGAAGATACATTCCACTCTAGCCAAAAGCCCAGCACTCTGGTTTCTTCTGCCCTGGCCTCTGAGTCCAAAGGCCTGGGTAGGATGCTCTGCCACCAGCAGTCACCACCCATACGACCTTTCATGTCCATTCCCATCCCTCCTCCATTTACTCACAAGAGAAAATGAAAGTTATGAAAAGATAATGAGCTGGGCTCAGTGGCTCAGCCTGTAATCCTACGCTTTGGGAGGCTGAGGTGAGGGGACTGCCTGAGCCCACGGGTTCGAGACCCGCCCGGGCAACTTGGCGAGACCTCATCTCTACAATAAATCAAAAAATTAGTCGGGCGTGGTAGCGCGCACTTGTAGTTCAAGTTACTCGCTAGGAAGGCTGAGGCGGAAGGATCACCAGAGCCTAGCAGTTCGAGGCTGGGGTGGCCGGGAGCGTGCCACTGCACTCCAGTCTGGGCGACAGAGTGAGACCAACTCAAAAAACAAAAAACAAAAAAAAGATAATGCACAGAAGTTGCAAAGGCTTTCATTTCCTTGGAATGCCTTTTTCATAAATCCAGTTTGGTTGTAAAACTTGTCTAGAACAACCTACTTCATGGATAGCGTCCATTAAAAAGTAGTAGAATATGATTATTATAATAACAACAATGAAAGAAAGCAGGACACAACAGAAAACAAAAACAAAAAAAACACCTTTCTTTGTTTTAGAATTCTCCACCTCAAGAGAAAGCAAGTTTTTGTTTGTTTGTTTTTTTTTGAGTTGGAGTCTCACTCTGTCGCCCAGACTGGAGTGCAGTGGCCGCTCCCGGCCACCGCAGCCTCGACCTGCTGGGGTCCGGCGATCCTTCCGCCTTGGCCTTTCAAGTAGCCAGAATTACAGGCATGCGCTACCATGCCTGGCTGATTTTTTTATTTATTGTAGAGATGAGGTCTCACTGCCCAGGCGGGTCTCGAACCCGCAGGCTCAGGCAATCCACTCACCTCAGCCTCCCAAAGGCGCGGGATTACAGGCTGAGCCACCGAGCCCGGCAGAAAGCAAGTTTAATCCAAGAAAAAGCAAGAAAGTAGTTGGTGATATTCTCAATTAAAGTAAAAGTAGCTGGCAATTCTCAAGACTCTCACAACTGGGTTGACCCCAGGGATTCTTTATTGAATATACTTTCACTTCAAAACATTTTTTTCCATCAATATATAATAAGCATGCTGGTTTTACTTCCCAGTCTTGGTTCAGGTTGATTTTCAGCTCATAAAAGGAAGAAAAGGAGAGAGAGAGAGAGGGAGAGGAGGGTAGATAGCTCCAGATGTTCTGGGACAGGATCTAAAAAGAAAGGGAAAGATGGGAGAGAGGATAGGTGCCTACCAGTGGAAGTGTCTACAGTGTGGTGGAATTAAAGGTGCCAAGTAAAAAAAGAAGCGTGGACTGGGCGCGGTGGCTCAAGCCTGTAATCCCAGCACTTTGGGAGGTCGAGGCAAGAGAGATTGCCTGAGCCTGCGGACTCGAGACCAGCCGGGGCAACATGGTGAGACCTTGTCTCTACAATAAACCAAAAAATTAGCCAGGTGTGGTAGTGCACACATGTAGTTCTGGCTACTTGGAAGACTGAGATAGAAGGATTGCCTGAATCCTGCAGGTCGAGGCTGCGGTGGCCAGAGTGTGCCACTGCACTCCAGCCTGGGTGACAGAGTGAGACTCCAACTCAAAAAAAAAGGAAAAGAAAAAGAAGCATGAATCCTCGGGGCAGGGAGGAAAAGGTAGTAGGAAGGAGGCTTTGACTCCTTTACCAATTAATCATTTATTTCCGTTTCTCCCCCAGCCTCCAGGTGGCACAACTGACCCAGGAGAACTTGCTTGGGAACTGAGAAAGGTAGGACAGAGGCCTGTGCAAGACGTAGAAATAAAACAAAGAAACAAAAAGGCACTGTTGCCAGGCAGGAATGAGATGAAGGGGGATTGTCACCTTGTAGCACTTTCAATGGTGGGCAGGCAGTACATGCTTAGAAACTCTTCCATTGCATTTTTGGTATTACCACCTGAGAGTTTAACACTCTCAGAACTACAATAGAAATCTTTCATGCTTCAACTCAAGCTCTTTTTCTCTTTTCAAATCTCAATAAAAAGTTTCGCGCCTGCATAGCAACTGTAATTTGTATCTCATTTAAGATCCTCTTGCAGCCGGGCTTGGTGGCTCAGCCTGTAATCCCGTGCTTTGGGAGGCTGAGGTGAGTGGATTGCCTGAGCCCGTGGGTTCAAGACCCGCCTGGGCAGGCGAGACCTCATCTCTACAATAAATCAAAAAATGAGCCGGGCGTGGTAGCACGCGCCTGTAGTTCCAGCTACTTGGAAGACTGAGGCGGAAGGATCACCAGAGCCCAGCAGGTCGAGGCTGTGGCGGCCAGGAGCAGCCATTACACTCCAGTCTGGGCAACAGAGTGAGACTCCAACTCAAAAAAAAAAAAAAAAAAAATCCGCTTGCTAGAGATTTGCACATATCTGAAGCCACAGAACTCTATTCTACAGGAAGTGAATTCTAGATCCACACAACTAGACCAGGGCTTCTCAACATCAGCACTATTGACCTTTGTGCAAGATAATTCTTTGCTGGTGGGAGGGGGTGTCCTGCAGATTATAGATGTTTAGCAGCATCTCTGGTCTCTACCCACAAGACTCTAGTAGCACCCATCCTCCCTTACGGAGATAGACCAGTCTATCGGTCCAGTCTGCTGATGCTAGTCCTGAGACTTGGCTAGTGTGCACAGCGATAACTGCCAAACTTTCCCCCACCAAGTCTGCAGTAGCAGAGCTTCCTCACACACAGCACCATGCACCAGAATCATTGGGAATTTTGTTAAAATGCAGATTCTGGTTCAGTAAGTCAGGGATGGGGCTCAGGATCCTCTAGTTTCAACATACCCCTGGGTGATAGGAATGCTGCAGATCCCCAGAACACACTTTGAGTGGTAAGTCCCCACAGCAATGGCTTAGTCAGAAAGGGAGATGGTAAACACCCTGACATTGTGTAGCTATAGAACCCTTGGCTGATTACGTGACCTCCGAGTGCCTCGATATCCTCATTTGAAAAATTATGGTGAATATGAAGATTAAGTAAGACATTAGATGGGCATGAAGCACCTGGCACTCAAAAAATGTTAATTCCCACCCCTTTCCCTCAGCCCCTCCTACCTCGATGCCCAAGATCAAGGCATCCCTGGGGATTATAGGAAATTTCCTAGAAGAGAACACTCAGTTCCAATCTTAATGGTGGCTGGAGAGAGAAGGATTTCTTCTCTTTTCATTCCTGTATCTCAACACTCTCCATGCTGCTCACACCATAACACCTATCATCCCTTAGAGGCTGTGAATTGTTTTGATAGAGCCTATACCATGAATAAAATATTTTAAAACAATGTACACATTGTGATTCCATGCGAAAGCAATGCCTCCCGCTGTTTTTGTTTGTTTGTTTGTTTGGTTTGAGTTTGAGTCTCACTCCCTTGCCCAGGCATGCTCATGGCCACCCCAGCATCGACCTGGTGGGTTCAAGTGATCCTTCTGCTTCAGCCTTCCAAGTAGCTGGAACTATAGGTACACGCTACCACACCTGGCTAATTTTTTATTTTTTTATTTTTTTGAGTTGGAGTCTCATTCTGTCGCCCAGACTGGAGTGCAGTGGCCGCTCCTGGCCACCGCAGCCTCGACCTGCTGGGCTCCGGTGATCCTCTGCCTCAGCCTTCCGAGTAGCCGGAATTACAGGTGCACACTACCATGCCCGGCTGATTTTTTGATTTATTGTAGAGATGAGGTGTCGCCTGCCCAGGCGGCTCTCGAACCCACGGGCTCAGGCAATCCACTCACCTCAGCCTCCCAAAGGCACAGGATTACAGGCTGAGCCACCGAGCCCGGCTAATTTTTGATTTATTGTAGAGATAAGATCTCACCAAGTTGCCCAGGCTGGTCTTGAACCCACAGACTCAAGCAATCCACTTGCCTCGGCCTCCCAAAGTGCTGGGATTACAGGCTAAGCCACCGAGCCTGGCCCCTCCCACTCTTAAGGCTCTCTCTGCGCTACATTTATCACTGATCTGAACTGTTCCCTAAAAGAAAAATGTTCCCAAACAGGAATCATCACAACTATTCTGGATATGATCTAAGTTTCCAACACAGTTTGTTCACGTTTTTCCCAAAATGAGTAAATTCTGCTCATTTGTAACTGTGTCAGAGGAGAATACTCACTATCCTTTGCAAGGATAAAACATTGCAAAATACTAATTTGCCAAGCTAAAATATGGCTTTGGAACCACACAGCACATGGTGGTGCATGGACCCTTGATTTTAATTCACACACAGAGTGCTTTTGAATTCAGGGTTGTGAAGTGCTTGAATTTTCTAGAATATTAACTGAGACATATATTCCTTTGGGAAAATCACTCCCTCAAGCCTCCACATAAAAATGGCTAAACAATGTAGTCTTTCTCCATTTGCAGACTGGATCAAAAAACTTTTGGAAGGCCCTGTTCCAAACACATTAAGTTGCTGCATTATTCCACCATGGGAATGATGTAACGATAACGTAAGCTTACACAGTCAGCCACAATAGGAGAGAAGTTGAAAGCAGTCAGTTAGCCACTGCCAGAAAAATGTGGTTTGGCCTTCTTCACGCCTTCTACACACAACTCACCCAATCTTGTGGGGCTCAGGTGGGCCCTGGCTGCGCTCTGCATTAGACACAGAAGTCAGGCAATTGCTGGGTGGAAGAAAGGGCAGGAGAATGTCCCTCCCTCTCCCCTGCCTGGGAGATGGTACTTTCCATGGGTCTGCAGGGTCAGTTTCAGCTACAGGAAGCCCTAGTTTAGTCCTAGCCCCACAGGTTCCCACAAACACCTTGGAAAGAGCCACGGGGTATGGATAGGACAGTCACCTGAGGAACCCTCTCTCTCTTCCTGGAATGTGGTAAGGCGTAGGTGGCAGTTTCATGTACACATTCTTTTTCCAACCCACGAAAGACTAGAAACCTGAAATTCTCTTTTAAACCCAACACTCAAGTAACCCAGGGTACTATAAGCACTGTGGGGAAGCCTCCAGTCTGGCTTCCTCTGACAACCTTGGAAAACCTGCTCCAGCATTATCCTTCCACTGCACAGTGAGAATCCTTCCAAGGTCTTGCTGTGGTCTAAATGTTGCGTCCCGCCCAAATTCATAAGTTGAAGCCTCACTCCCCAATACAATGGAAACAGGAGGTGGAGACTTGGGGAGGGGATTAGGTCATAAGGGTGGAGCTCTCGTGAATGGGATTAGTACCCTCATGGAAGAAGCCCTGGAGAGATGCCCCTCACTCTTTTCACTATGTGAGGACACAGCAAGAAGGTGCCATCTATCAACAAGAAAGTGGCTTTCACCAGACACCAAATCTGTCAGACCCTTGATCTTAGCCTTCCCAGCCTTCAGATCTATAAGACATAAACTTCTGTTGTTTATAACTCACCCAGTATTCAGTACTCTGCTACAGTAGCCCAAATGGATTAAGATATGCCCTTGCTAAATCATACTTCAAACAATAAAATGCATCTTTATATGGTCTGAAAGTGGTTTATATTTCTGAACCCCCATTTATCTATGTTTATATATTGGCTCAATTTCTTACCAATCCCACATGCAGATAAGGAGTTGAGGGGCTCGGCAGGGCAGAAAGTTCAAGCAGAGTCCAGACCTGCTGAAGCAGCTCCAAGTCTGCCTCTGAGATCTAGACGTGAAATCACTCATGTCCTAAAGCAGGCAAGTCACGAATTAGCATCTTATGTAAAAATTTCACTGTGTGGTCGGGCTCAGTGGCTCAGCCTGTAATCCTGTGCCTTTGGGAGGCCGAGGTGAGTGGATTGCCTGAGCCTGCAGGTTCGAGACCCACCTGGGCAAGCGAGACCTCATCTCTACAATAAATAAAAAAAATAGCCGGGTGTGGTAGCGCGTGCCTGTAGTTCCAGCTACTTGGAAGGCTGAGGCGGAAGGATCGCCGGGAGCGGCCACTGCACTCCAATGTGGGCGATGGAGTGAGACTCCAACTCAAAAAAAAAAAAAAAAAATTTCACTGCGGACCTGGTCCAGGGCACATTTCCTTCAGTCCTAAATTAGAGATGGGACTGCGCATGTGGACTGATAAGGAGGTACTCAGTATCAACTCTAGGCTTGTGCCCTCAGGCAATGCGTTCTCAGGCTTTCACCAGGAGGGCCAGTTTCAATAGCAGTATCCAGGTTCCTCTCAAATTATGTAATCCTGACAGTCTGCGCCAGGACCCAGGAATCCCTGTATGGGAACTGCGATAGACGGAACCACACGTCCAGACATACTGCCCCAGTGCACAAGGCAGATTCCTAGGAAATTAGGTCTTGAGAGCAGAGTCAAGGTCCTGCACAGAGTGTAGACACTGGAGAATTAGGGCACCTGAGTTGGAGAGGAGAGTCCCCTCTCCACAGACGTTTTGAGGGGGATTTCCCTCCAGCAGATACTAACTGAAAATAACACTTCTGACAGAGGCACCACAAACTGGGTTGGGTGCTCGGGATTTCTGCTTTTTTTGGCCCCATTGCTTGCGAATTCCCCCCGCTACTCTTTCTAACGACTTACTTCCTTAAACACATAGGCTCATCCCACCCAGGACCGCAGTACGAGCTGGCACCTCTCAGTGGAGCTGGCACTTCCTACTTGGCTGAGAGGTTTGAGCCAACAGGGAAGGATACTTTATATATGTTTGTTTAAAAGAATGATTTGTAATGCTTAAGAATTAGCCCAAGGCCAGGGTCGGTGGCTCAGCCTATAATCCCAGCACTTTGGGAGGCCGAGGCGAGTGGATTGCCTGAGTTCGTGGACTGCCTGAGTTCATGGATTTGAGATCCGCCTGGGCAACTTAGCAAGACTTCATCTCTACAATAAATCAAAAATTAGCCGGGCATGGTTGTGCACGCCTGTGTTCCGGCTACTTGGAAGGCTGAGGTGGAAGGATCGCCAGACCCCAGCAGGGCGAGGTTGTGGTGGGCGGGAGTGTGCCACTGCACTCCAGTCTGGGTGACAGAATGAGACTCTGACTCAAAAAAAAATAACTAGCCCAAGATAATGTTTCTACTGTGTCTACCTCACCACGGTGCTACATAATAATCCACCCAACCAGCAACTGCTGCAAATCTGTGAAAAGTTAAATTATAAAACAAAATTAGCTGGATTAACTACGCTTCTCAGGCTCTTCTGAAAACCTATTTTAACCATCTTTGTAAATCTACACTTATGTTAACGTTCCAGCCTTAGGAAATAGAGTAAGCTCAGAGCTTGCACACACACAAAAAAGTCACAACACTCTGGGAACAGAGTCCCAAAACATCCAACACACTGTGGGTCCGAGTGAGCTTTAAACACGAATTAGGGTCCTGAAAACTGGGACCCATTTTTCCAAGGAGGAACAATTCCTGACTTACTCAGAGTTTAAAGGGGAAGAAGGTGAAGAAAAATGGAAGAATTACCAATAGTACAAGTGCTTGGGGGAAGAGAAGGAGAGCATATCAGCCAGTCACCCTCAAGCCAAAAGGAAGAGGTTACAGGGGGCGGTCAGGCTTTTCATGCAAGCATCATGCTCCAAGCTTCTAGATCAGTTTGAAGGATGAACAATTGCTCCAGCACAATTGTTGGCATTCTAAAATTATCTTTAAAAACCATTTGCTTACCATTTGCATCTATCATAAGGATGCAAGAAGACTGGCTAATATTAGAACACGACCAACTAGGGGGGTACAACACGTACAAAGTGCTTTCATATACATCTCATTTAACACAAGTTTTGAAATAGGTGGGTTTTGATATCCCCATCTTTATGGACAAGTGAACTAAGATTTCTTTTTTGTGTGTGTGTTGGAGTCTCATTCTGTCGCCTAGATTGGAGTGCCGTGACATGCTCCTGGCCACCGCAGCGTTGACCTGCTAGGTTCTGGTGATCCTTCCACCTCAGCCTTCCAAGTAGCCAGAACTACAGGCGTGTGCTACCATACCCAGCTAATTTTTTTAATCTATTGTAGAGGCAAGGTCTGCCAAGTTGCCTGGGTGGGTCTCAAATCTGCAGGTTCAAGCAATCCACTCACCTCAGTCTCCCAAAGTGCTGAAATTACAGGCCGAGCCACCGAGCTCAACCGCTAAAATTTCATTTATGTTATATGCTCAAGATCTTACACAGACCTTGGCCCAGGTGCTAAGGTGCTTTGGCCATGCCATGGTTCTAGATAACTGGGGCATTGCCATATCTGCATCTTTGGCTCTGCCACTCCATCTGCTCCAATCAAGTATCAAAATCAACCACAAAGCCCCTGCCCAGACCTAAGGGAAAAAAGGGTTTAAAGCATAGTGACCTTCCCCACTGAATGCTCCACAGTTCTCTCCTCTTCCCTGGCCTTCACCCCATGACCCCCTCAACCAGCACGTATCCTACCAAAACATAGAAGCCAAAACATACAAAAAACCCAACCCCTCAAGCCCACTTGAGGAAAGCTGCATCAATATCCTCAACCCTGTCCTCAGCAGCATTCTACCTTGACAAGTCACCTAATCCATTTGCATGGCCCATTCGGTCACTTTAAGACAGACACCAAGATGGTAACAAGTTTCAGTTACATGTCTCTTGATCCTACTCATATTTGTCCCCATAAGGCCTGATAGCCCTGGTGTTCCTAAACAGAAGACAGAAGTTCTAAAAAGAAAAAGAGGCCAAGGAGGTATGAGGATACCTCAGTAACAAGACCCATGCTCTGTCTTCGCACCTCCAAAATCTCAGGATCCACCTCAACAGGAAAAAATAACCCACCATTGAACTCTGCAGAAAGCACATCCTTTCTTGTTATAAGAAGAAGGGAGAGACTTGATCATTGTATTTTTTGGTACTCAACTTTCAAGAGAGTGGGACAAAGAAAAGAAATTAAATTTGTATTGGGGATTTAGTTTCCTAAAAAGCTAGCCTCCAGAATATGTCCTAGAGCAGGGCCACAATTACGTTCTACAATCCTATAAAAGGACAATTCATATCTATGCTAGCATCACACTGAGACCACAAAATCCTGAACTGCCAATGAAAAGACAAGAATACAGTCACCACAGTCAACTCACCAAGGCAAGAAGGCCAGTGTAGGCAGGCTTTAACCCACAGCCAACAGGCCGCATGTGACTGGAACAGCTAGTAATGCGGCCCCACAAAATCTTTGTGTTTTTTAGTGTTTATCTTATTTATGACCCCATGTGTAGTTCCATTTTTTAAGTCCATATTCACACCTTATTCATGACATGACATCACTTTTGGACAGCACATATATTTGTTAGTAGCTGTTTTCAATTACGAAGCACACGAAGAGCAAAATTTGAACAAGCATTTCTGACAAGCACTTTGAGAACTCATTAAGACTTGCAACTACTTCCATCAAACCAAACATTGACAGATTCGTTTTACAAAAACAAGGTCAAATTTCCCACTAGATTTACATTGTTCTCATTTTCCTAAACTTTATAATAAAAAATAAAAAGTTCTTATTATATATATACACACACACACTAACCATAATATATAATTTATGTGCAGCCTAAGCCAGTTCTTCTTTACTTGATGTGGCCCAGGGAAGTCAAAAGATTAGACACCTCTGCTTTACATCTTAGAAACACTTTCATCAACAACAGTTGAAAGACATTTTTAAAACTTAGGTTTAAACTTCAGGTATTATGTTACTTAGAGCACTCCATTTCTTTTTTTTTTTTTTTTGAGTTGGAGTCTCACTCTGTCACCCAGACTGGAGTGCAGTGGCCGCTCCCGGCCACCGCAGCCTCGACTTGCTGGGCTCCGGCGATCCTTCTGCCTCAGCCTTCCGAGTAGCAGAATTACAGGCATGTGCTACCACGCCCAGCTGATTTTTTTATTTATTGTAGAGATGAGGTCTCGCTGCCCAGGCGGGTCTCGAACCCCGGGCTCAGGCAATCCACTCACCTCAGTCTCCCAAAAGCGCGGGATTACAGGCTGAGCCACCGAGCCCGGCTGAGCACTCCATTTCTTAAGTACTTTAGTTAATCAAGTACTACTAAAAATTACACACAGGCTGGGGGCGGTAGTTCGAACCTATAATCCCAGCACTTTGGGAGGCCCAGGTGAGAGGATTGCCAGAGCCCACGGGTTCAAGACCAGCCTGGGCAACTTGGTAAGACCCCCATCTCTACAACAAATCAAAAAATCAACCGGGCATGGTGGCATGTGCCTGTAGTTCCAGCTACTTGGAAGGGTGAGATGAGAGGATCGCCTGAGCCCAGCAGGTTGAGGCTGCGGTGGCCAGGAATGTGCCACTGCCCTCCAGCCTGGACAGAGTGAGCTTCCTACTCAAAAAAAAAAAAAAAAATTACATACAAACTCTAACTTTCTCTCTGAGCAAAATGGTAGATTTTCATTTTAGAATAGAGATAGCTTCAACATTTCTATAATATGTTCTCAAAAAATGTGTTTGAAGGTCAGTGTCCAAAATTTTATACTATTCTGCTGAGGGATTATCTTAAAAAGAGTACAAAGATACACACACACACACACACAGAGAGAGAGAGAGAGAGAGAGAGAGAGAGAGAGAGAGAGAGAGAGAATGAAACAATGCTACCCAAATTTACCAAAATTGTTGAAGCTCATAAATATATTAATCAATCATTTCAAACTTCCAATAGCTGACAGGGATCCCTGATCAAAAATCTAAACAAACAATGACTCCTATGTTTCTCAAGATCAAAGAACAGCCATTCCAGAAGCTAATTCAAAATAGAGCATCAGGCCAGGCGGAAGCACTTTGGGAGGCTGAGGCAGAAGGATCTCTTGAGGCCATGAGTTCAAGACCAGCCTGGACAGCATAGCAAGACTCACTTTAAGAAACAAAAATAAAGCTGGTCTCGGTGGCTCAGCCTGTAATCCGCACCTTTGGGAGGCTGAGGTGAGTGGATTGCCTGAGCCCGCGAGTTCGAGACTCACCTGGGCAGGCGAGATCTCATCTCTACAATAAATCCAAAAAATGAGTGGGGCGTGGTAGCACGCGCCTGTAGTTCCAGCTACTTGTAAGGCTAAAGTGGAAGGATCGCCGGAGCCCAGCGGGTTGAGGCTACGGTGGCCGGGAGCGGCCACTACACTCCAGTCTGGGTGACAGAGTGAGACTCCAACTCAAAAAAAAAAAGAAAAAGAAACAAAAATAAAGCCGGGCTCAGTGGCTCAGCCTGTGGATCCGCGCCTTTGGGAGGCTGAGGTGAGTGGATTGCCTGAGCCCACAGGTTCGAGATCCGCCTGGGCAGGCGAGACCTCATCTCTACAATAAGTCAAAAAATTAGCCGGGCGTGGTACCACGCGCCTGCAGTTCCAGCTACTCGGAAGGCTGAGGCGGAAGGATCGCTGGAGCCCAGCAGATCGAGGCTGCGGTGGCTGGGAGCAGCCACTGCACTCCAGTCTGGGTGACAGAGTGAGACTCTAACTCAAAAAAATAAAATAAAATAAATAAATCAAACAGGCTGATTACAGGTGATGTGTGCCTGTAGTCCCAGCTACTCAGGAGGCTGAGGCAAAAGGATTTGCTTGAGCCCAGGAATTCAAGAGTGCAGTGATCTGTGATTGCACCACTGCACTCCAGCCTGGGTGACAGAGCAAGGCCCTATCTCTAAAGAAAAAAAAGAGAAAGAAAGAAAATAGAGCATCAAATCTTGTAGTATTGAGACATGTATAAAATTAAATGGACCTAAGCACCACACCATTCCTGGTCTTCAGAAGTAATTTTTCAGTGTGCTCCTCTTTCAACTATTAAAATCCCTCAACACAAGCTCCATCTAAATTCAATTTCAGCTTTATTTTAAACATTTCTCATTACCCTAATAGGCAGAGACTAGTAATAACAACTGTGATAGAATCTGGGACACGGGTATTTTAAGATTGAGCCCATTGAATCTGTAAGGACAGCATCTAGACAGTAAATGCATTCATAACTAGAAAGTCCAAAGTATTAGCATTTTTAAAAAGTAACATTTAATATGTTAGTTTTACAATAAAACACAATTTTAGAAATAAAACAACCAAGCAGTGGTTCATCTTCCCCTGAATTAAGACAACCCTCTTCACCTTATTAGCCAGAGATCCTGAGGCTACTGAGTCAGAATAAGCCATTTATGAAAGTGAAATAACTCTGAACTCTGCAGGCAGGAAGCTGTGCCAACTGTCATGCCAGAACTATGAGATAATGGGTATTTCAAAATGTTTGTCCCATCTCAAGGCCCAGCTATCCCTCTCACCCTAGAACCTCAGCATCCCAGAAAGAAACTGAAATGAACTCCACTGCATAGTCTGCCAGGAAAGGGACGGGGAGGCCCAGGCAGTGTTACTGTTGTTTTTCCTGGCTCATGACTAACTTTGTTGTTGCTGTTTAAAATAACGGCAGGGCCTTTGATGTGCCCCCTCTCAAAGAAGATGCCCTTTAAGGAAAAGAGTCACGGGCCAAAACTGGGGAGGAGAGAGTCGGCATGCAATGGACAGCCGTTGAGAACATGCTTTAGGGCAACTCTTTGTGTCTAAAGAAACAGAGTCAACTCCTTACTGGATACACCTCATTTCTAGACATCTTTCTATGAAATTGTATCCATCAACTCTGGGGAGGCTACCAGACTGAGAGAGAGGTGTTTAATTAAGTGGGAGCATTCCCAGGAAGAAAGTGTGATGCTCAAGTGAACTCTAATCAGAACCAAGACAAGGAAACAACCCCCCTGGGATTACAATGGCGAGGTGGGTTTGTACTCAGGCAGCCTCCAAGAGCCTGTGAAACCTGAGCTGAAATTGAAGGTGCTTCCTGGGAGGCGTTAACCAGTTCACAGATTCAAGGATGCACTACGGAGAGAGCTGTGTAGACATGTGAGTAATGAAGTCCTTTTTCAAAGATAAACAGATTTAGGAAATCTGCCCAAATTATTGGTGCTGCACATGAAACTGCCACAGGGAAGGGTACCGATTTATCAAAGTCGGGCCACGCAGACCTCTCAGGACCAAAACCCAAGCTGGCTTTACCAGGCGTGAGGAGATACTCTACCGTCTCTCTAAACAAGTCACCTCCCCCAGACGCCCTCTTTGTGTAGGTGATGGGGGGTGGGGAATCCCCAGGGCAGGCGCGCGCCTGGCATCAGTGTTGGGGAGCCCGGCAGCCCAGTGCGCCGCCTCTTCCTCACCGCGCGCAGCTCCGCCCTCTGCCTTCGATTCTCACCCGGCCACCAGTGCCACCGCTCTCCGGTGAGGGCTCCCGGCCCCCACCGGCTTCGTTTCAGTCCCCCTTCGTCTACCGTTTCTCTAGAATTTGTCAGGGCCGCCAGCGTCTCCTTGTTCCTATCCCTGCGGACGCGCTGCCTCCACGAACCACAGGCAAGGCTTGCCCAGCGCTCTCCCTCACGTTCTGCTCCCTCCACTCCCCTGAGTGTCCCCACGAACAGCCCAAAGAGACTTAAGCTCCAGCTTTACCCCGGAGAAGACACCAGATCCCAACTGCTGAGGTCCTTATTTCTGGCTCAGCTCGGACCCGGACCGCGCTCTTCCTCCCCAGGCGGTAGGGGCTTCCCCCTCCTCCAACATTAATCATCTCCCGAGTTCAGCTCCCTGGACCTCACTCCGAAAAGGCTCCAGCTGGCCTCAGTTCCCCTGCAAAGCTTTAGGCTTCCGAGAATGTCCCCAGCGCTGCCACCCCAGGAGGCAAGACCCTAGCCTTCCTCGCGAGCTGGAACCGGAGGCTCAGTCCCCCGATGCTCCCGGGTTTAGAGAGGCAGCCGGCCACGTTTAATGTCACTGCTTTTCCTGTACAGCAGCGTGTGTACATGTGTGTGTGCGCGCGCGCGCGTGTGTGTGTGTGTGTGTGTGTACGCGCGCGCGCGAGGAGGGGGGTCCTAAGTTTGTTTTCCGAAAGCATATCTTAGTGAATAAGTATTGAACAAAGCAACCAAAAGGCTTTGCCCTCCCCCAAACCTAGGAATGCAAATCCACATGGCCACAGTCCTTCCAGCCAGGCCCCCACCCCGCACACGCTCCGCTGGGCAAAAACCATAAAAAGCCCTATAAAGCCCGCGGTGCTTCCTAGGACTCCCAGATCTCCAGTCCCTCCCGGGCCATCCCTTCCCCACGCCCGAGGACCCAGTGTCCTCCGCGTCCCAGCTCAGACACCCACCTCTGGGCGCCGGTTCCCAGGGGCGCAGCCCTCGGGCTCAGCTCTTTGCACCGCGTGGCCGCTGCCTCTCGTTAGGGACGTCCGGGAGACTCCGGGGAAAGGCGCGCGGCGACCCCGGACTGGGGCAGGCGCATCTGCAGGGAGTGGCGGCCGCAGGGCGCGCTGGAGGGCGGGGAGACCCGCCCGCCAGCTCCCTGGGCCCGCCCCTTCCCCGCCCCCTCCCGGCCCCGGCGCCGGTGGCGCCCGTGACGGTCCCTCCCTTTCCACCTCCCCTACTTATCCACCCACACCTTCTCCTCTCGGTGGCTTCGGCGGAATCTCTGCAGATCAAGAAAAGAATGAATGGAGAGACCGGAAAGACAGAGGGGGAGAGGGTTGGATGGAGCCAGCGAAGCTGAGTTCTTCCTAATGTGGAAGGTGCTGCGTCTGGGCGTGTGGACGAGTGTCAGCGCCCTAGGGGGCGTGTCGGGGCGTGTGCACGTGGACGCGGTGTCGGTGTCTACATGTGTGTGTATGACAGTCTGTGGAAGTGTGCGGGTGCTGTGCGCCCTCACGTGCCAGGAGCTGCCCGAGGTGGAACAGAGCCCTTCGTCCCTTACCCAGCACCACGGCCGTCCTCAGGGTAAGAGCCACCGCTGGAACTGGTGGGGAAGGACGTCTTTGTGGCCACAGTTGTGTCTCCGTGTGTTTAGGGGCTCCCCCCGGATGTGGTCCCGAGGCTGAGGTGTGGACAGAACCGCTTCCAGCCCACTGGCTTGCCAGCGCCTCCCTGCTGCCCTCGGTGTTGTGGCGGTCTGTGGTCTGGTGTCAAAGCGCGTGTGTTAACAAAGCCAGAGGCGGGGAAGGAGGCAGCTGATACGCAGCGTGGGGCTCGAGTAGGCGGGTGGCCAACCATCCCTCGCTACCGAGCGGTCTGAAATTTCAGTCTGTCACCCCCTCCCCCACCATGAATATTTAAATAATGTTAATGACCCTTTGAAAATGGACCGTCTCGAAATCCTGAGGACAAACACCCCACATAGAAAAACAACAATTTTAAAAAGCAAGCTTCTTACCCTGCTTTAGAATACGTTCTCTGCAGAGGAAAACCACAAAAGTCAGATTTCTTAAATTTGACTTTCCGCTAGGAATGATACGCCCAGTAATTCTCCTGAACTGTGCGAGTCGGAGCCCCCTTCGCTAGGAAGGTCTACTGTTTTCCCAACCCCTTGACTAGGCCCTGGGGTTCTCTTCTGAGTCAGTTTTACATGTCAGACACTGCAGGGGATGACAGCTGCCAGGGCCTGATTCGCCTTTCCCGGCCCACAAAGGTCCCAGATTTCCAATACAAAGAATCGGAGACTACCCAGAAGGCCCATCCAGGCTAAGGACACAACAAACAGCCCCCACGAGAGAAGACTCCTTTTCTGCCTTGAGCACCATTCACACCCTCAGCGAGGGAAGATAATGAAGACATCGACTGTTTTCAGGATTCCTGAATGTCAATAGGCTCCTTTTTCTTGGCATTTAGGAATAGTTTCGCCATCCTTTTTGTCTGTCTCTTACACTACTGAATCTCAATAAAATTTACTGATGAGTGATCAGAGATGCAGCCTTGAATCACCTTCTCTTCCTCCCTCCCTCCCTCCCTTTGTTCCTTCCATCTTCCTTCCTTCCTTCCTCCCTCTCTTTTTCTTTCTTTTTCTTTCTTCAAGTCATTGACTTGAGAAGTTAAATATTTGGGTGCCCTACATCCTGATTTATTTTTAACATCTTAATATCACGTGAAAAACTCACACTGAAATGAGCATACTTGAGTATCACAGTTAGCTATTTATATGAACCAAGAAAAATTTCTAGATTACAGCAGAGGTGAGATTTTATAAATAGTACCATGGCTGGTACCCCAACCCTTCTCTCCTCATATGGTCCTAAATTAGAATAATATTTACAAATAAAATTAGTTTCATTATTAGAGTGAAGTAAGTCGTGTCGACTTTATTCTGAATTACTTCTTTCCTAAAGCAATATCAATGTTTGTTAATATTTTTTTTAAGTTGGAGTCTCACTCTGTTGCCCAGACTGGAGTGCAGTGGCCGCTCCCAGCCACCGCAGCCTGGACCTGCTGGGCTCCGGCGATTCTTCCATCTCAGCCTTCCAAGCAGCTGGAACTACAGATGCGTGCTACCACACCCGGCTAATTTATCTGATTTACTGTAGAGATGAGGTCTCGCCAAGTTGCCCAGGTGGGTCTTGAACCCGTGGGCTCAGGCAATCCACTCACCTCAGCCTCCCAAGGCATGGGATTACAGGCTGAGCCACCGAGCCCGGCTGTTAATATTAATTGTAAAGTTCTGGGATATCATTCTATAGAAAACAATCGGGAATATTAATTTAGGAAAAATACATGCTCAATAGATTTTCATTTATAAGAACATTTCCTTTTCATCCATCTTCTAAGATATTAAAGAGATAGCCATGATTAAACATTTTTAACACAAAATCCTGGTACCTACCAGATGCTCACAGTTGTTTAATTTGTTCAGTGAAATCAATGCAAGGGTAGACATGGCTGCATGTGAAAGCAAACACTGTTTTTAATTAACATTTTCTCATTATTTTCTCCTAGGCCAATGGTTCTCAGTCAAGGGTGATTCACCTCACTAGGTGACATATTGTCAATGTCTACAGCTATTTTTGATTGTCATGATTAGGGGGTGCTACTGACATGTGCATAACAGTGCCTCAACAACAGAATTATTGAGCCCCAAATGCCAATAGTGCTGAGGTTGAGATGTTTTGCCCCAGAATTTCTCAAAGTCAATACTAAGGGCCACAGGTAGCAGAACCATGTCTGTGCTTGTTAAAAATGTAGATTCCTGGGCTCTAGCTTTACCTACCAAATTAGAATCTCTGGGGGCAGGGCCAGGGAAATTGTATTTTAACAGCTACCAGGTGATTCTTAAAAACATGAGGCCGGGCTCGGTGGCTCAGCCTGTAATCCCAGCACTTTGGGAGGCTGAGGAGAGTGGATTGCCTGAGCCCGCGGGTTCGAGACCCGCCTGGGCAACTTGGCGAGACCTCATCTCTACAATAAATAAAAAATTAGCCAGGTGTGGTAGCACGTGCCTGTAGTTCCAACTACTTGGAAGGTTGAGGTGGAAGGATCGCTGGAGCCCAGTCAGTCAAGGCTGTGTTGGCCAGGAGTGGCCACCGCACTCCAGTCTGGACGACAGAGTGAGACTCCAACTCAAAAAAAACAAAACAAAACATGAAAGTAGGCCCAGCAGCAGTGGCTCACGCCTATAATCCCAGCACTTTGGGAGGTCAAGGTGAGAGTATTGCCTGAGCCCACGGGTTCGAGACCAGCCTGGGCAACTTGGTGAGACCTCATCTCTACAATAAATCAAAAAATTAGCTGGGCATGGTGGCGTGTGCCTGTAGTTTCAGCTACTTGGAAGGCTGAGGCAGATGGATCGCCTGAGCTCAGAAGGTTGAGGTTGCGGTGGCCATGAGCATGCCACTGAACTCCAACCTGGGCAACAGAGTGAGACTCCAACTAGGAAAAAAAAAAAAAAGTGTAAGGCCATGAACGGTGGCTCACGCTTGGAATCCCAGTACTCTGAAAGGCTAAGGCAAGAGGATTGCTTGAGCCCAGGAGTTTGAGACAAGCCTAGGTAACACAGGACACCTTGTCTCTACAAAAAAATTTTAAAATTAGCCAGGTCCGGTGGCACATGCCTGTAATCCCAGCTATCTGGGGAGCTGAGGTGGAAGGATCACCTGAGCCCCAGGAGATCGAGGCTACAGTGAGCAGTGATCATGCCACGGCACTCCAGCTTGGGCAACAGAGTAAGACCTCAACTCAAAACAAAAAAACCATGAAAATCTGAGAAACAGTAGAGATGGGAAAGGTTGGCTTTATCACCCAGTACCTGTTTATATATTGGGGTTTTTTTGTTTGTTTTTTGTTTTTTCGAGTTGGAGTCTCACTCTGTCACGCAGATTGGAGTGCAGTGGCTGCTCCCGTATATATTGTTTTTACCATATGTTTTTTTTTTTTTTTTTTTTTTTTTTTGAGTTGGAGTCTCATTCTGTCGCCCAGACTGGAGTGCAGTGGCTGCTCCCGGCCACCGCAGCCTCGACCTGCTGGGCTCCGGCTATCCTTCCGCCTCAGCCTTCCAAGTAACCAGAATTACAAGCATGCACTACCAAGCCCAGCTGCTTTTTTTGATTTACTGTAGAGATGAGGTCTCGCTGCCTAGGCGGGTCTCCAATCCATGGGCTCAGGCAATTCATTCACCTCAGCCTACCAAAGGTGCAGAATTACAGGCTGAGCCACCGAGCTGGCACCATATGTTTCTTAACACAATAATGGTTATTAGCACTGAGCCAATTTTATGAAAGAAGCATATTTACTCTCCTAGGTGTACTTTAGGAGGATATTTGAATAAAATAAATTGTTACTAATTATGTGCAAGAAACATAGGTTGGATGTATAAATGTTACATGCCCCCAAAGGCCTTATACCATCAAGGACACAAAGCCTTCCATGGATATACTCTTGGGAGGAGACTAGATCAGGATTTCTTCAATGTGGCCCAAGGGTACATTTTTGCTATGATTGCCTCTCCCACGATGCTGAACCACTTTAAACTGTGCCCCTGAGCAAGAGAGGCCTCCAGGGACCCAAGAATGGAATATTCTTACTGGAGACACATGAAAGGTAAAAGCTAGGTTTTGGGGAAGTAGTCAGCCTAGACATAGGCTAACAAAACCTCTTCTCTCTCTCCCCCAAAACTGAGCAAAATGAACTCAATCCAGCAAATCACAATGGTCTAGCAGTAAATACATGCCCCCGAGCTTAGAGGTGAGTAGAAGCTGGAAAACAGACGTGTAAGTGGCTCAGAGAAACTGAGCCAGACACCCAAAAGGAGAGGCCAAGACTGGTCCATCATAAAAGGGAATTTACTATTTTCTCCTAGCAAGGAGAAAGGACCAAAAAGCATCAGCTGAGAGTAATTCCCAAGTGCTAAATGTGTCCCACAGAATTTTTTTTTTTTTTGAGTTGGAATCGCACTGTCACCCAGACTGGAGTGCAATGGCCACTCCCAGCCACCACAGCCTCAACCTGCTGGGCTCCGGCGATCCTTCCACCTCAGCCTTCCAAGGACCTGGAACTACGGGCGTGCTACCACGCCCGGCTAATTTTTTTGATTTATTGTAGAGATGAGGTCTCGCCAAGTTGCCCAAGCGGGTTTTGAACCCTCAGGCTCAGGCAATCCATTCACCTCAGCCTCCCAAAGGCGCGGGATTACAGGCTGAGCCACCGAGCCCGGCTGAAACTCTTCATAAATAAAAAAGTGAGCCGGGCTCGGTGGCTCAGCCTGTAATCCTGCTTTTTGGGAAAGGCTGAGGTGGAAGGATCGCCGGAGCCCAGCAGGTAGAGGCTGCGGGGGCCCGGGAGCAGCCACTGCACTCCAGTCTGGGCGACAGAGTGAGACTCCAACTCAAAAAAAAAAAAAGTGCAGTGAATATATCAGGATAAATTTTTTTGCCTCTGTTATGAGTAAATACGTAAAATAGATAATTATTTCTGGAAATGGAACAATGAAAATCAAGTGATTCTACTCTGCTAATGGGAATATAAATTGATAATAAATGGTAAATCTGGAAGATAATTCGGTGATATCTCTTGAGACAAAAATGTACTTGAACTTACACTTCCTTTTGTGAATTAGGGAGCTTACAAAACCGCTGGAGTTGGATGGAAAACTCAAGTGGTGGGGAGGAGTTAATGAATAAGAAATTCCAGGGCAACCCCTTCCGGTCCCCTCCCACTTGGGAGCTTTTCTGTCCTCTCAATAATCCTGCTTTCTCAAAAAAAAAAAAAAAAAAAAAGAAATTCCAGGTCACAGAGAAGGCAAAAAAAAAAAAGAGAGAGAGAGAGAATATTTAATACACACTTTATTTTTTTTTTATTTTTATTTTTTGGGAGGCCGAGGAGAGTAGATTGCCTGAGCCTGTGGGTTCGAGACCCACCTGGGCAACTTGAATACACGCTTTTAAAGTTGTTGGACCGGGCTCGGTGGCTCAGCCTGTAATCCCGCGCCTTTGGGAGGCTGAGGTGAGTGAATTGCCTGAGCCCACGGGTTCGAGACCCGCCTGGGCAGCGAGACCTCATCTCTACAATAAATAAAAAAAAAATCAGCCGGGCATGGTGGCGCATGCCTGTAACTCCCGCTACTCGGAAGGCTGAGGCGGAAGGATCGCCAGAGCCCAGCAGGCCGAGGCTGCGGTGGCCAGGAGCGGCCACTGCACTCCAGTCTGGGCGACAGAGTGAGACTCCAACTCAAATAAATAAATAAATAAATAAATAATAAAGTTGTTGGAAACCGGGCTCGGTGGCTCAGCCTGTAATCCCGCGCCTTTGGGAGGCTGAGGTGAGTGGATTGCCTGAGCCCGCGGGTTCGAGACCCACCTGGGCAACTTGGCGAGACCTCATCTCTACAATAAATCAAAAATAAGCTGGGTGTGGTAGCGCGTGCCTGTAGTTCTAGCTACTCGGAAGGCTGAGGCGGAAGGATCGCCGGAGCCTAGCAGGTCGAGGCTGCGGTGGCTGGGAGTGGCCACTGCACTCCAGTCTGGGTGACAGAGTGAGGCTACAACTCAAAAAAAATAAAAATAAAAATAAAGTTGTTGGAGTGTTATGTTGTGATGTAAGTACTTCTAGTTACCCCTAAACTTATTGAAAGGAGGAACCTAAAGAAACCTAGAAGCTTAGTTTAGCAAAGTCTTTTTGCCTCAGCATAACCACTTTTGCTTAGACTTTACACCTGACATGCTTTAAATCTAGCATAGGTTAGATATAGATAAGATAAATTTCAAATAGACAGGTTTTAGGAAGGATTCAGACATTCTACTGCCGACTAAGTGGCAGCCTACCCCACCCATCAGCAAATCTCCATCAGATGCAAGACAAGGATAGAACCATAGAAATGATAATAGACAACATTTTTGCTAAGGAGTTTGTGGATTGCAAACGTCAGACAAGTCCCTTGCGGGGAAAACTCCATCCCCTTGTCTTCTCCCATCTAGTCTACCACCACAGCAGCAATCATGTGACAAATCCACCCATCTGCCTGCTGTCCATCAGCTGACATCAGTACCTGCGCTAACCTGCCCATTCGTGATGACGTGGAGAAAACCACCACCCACTCATCTTAATGAACTTCCCCCATCAAAGGAAAAGTTTAAAAGAACTCAACCAAGAAGTCATTTGCCATTGCCATCGCCATTGCCACCACCGTTGCCTTACTAGACTCTGGTGTGGACACGTGTTCTTTGAGCTAAAGCTGTCGCCATGTTTCCTGGCTTTGGCCCCCTTCCCTACCTTAAGGAGGTGACTCTCCTCTCTCTCTTTCTTTCTCTAATTTACTTTTAAATAAACTATATTTTCTTATCTAACTTCTGTGCAATTCTTTGCATCTTTCATGTGGCATCAGATCGCACACCAAGCACACTCACACCCCCAGCAGGCCTGACCTAACATTCTGGAGAGCCCGCTGGGAGTGTGACTAACACTTATGATGGCAGCATTTGCCTGGAGAACTAAAGGCAAGGGACTTACATGTACCCTAGAAAGAGTGGAGATCAGGCACAGGAGGCAAGATGGATGTGAGAGTAAGAATTCAGTAGAAATAGAAAACCAGGGCAAGGAATGGGTAGAACTAACCCCAGCCCATCATGGCCCTAATCAAATTAAAAAGTCGTAAAAATAGTGAGATGAGTATTGGACAGCCTCCAGCACTGTGTCAGTAGGAGTCCAAGCAGGAGGACTTGGGTTGTCCAGTCACCTAATTCCTAGAATTCACACAGATCACTCGCTTACTCTTCTAACTTTGTGTGTTTCTGGATTTCCCTACTAAGACATTTCTTTGCTAGTCTCTGATTCTTACTGAAGGGCAAGATTAGGCATTATTGGCTTCTCCACAGCAGGCATGATCCATATATAGACTGTTTTAACCATCAACTTTCTGAATGCACAACATGTAAGTCTATGGACTGTCTGTACTGATTTATGGTTCTGTTTTTTGTTTGTTTGTTTGTTTGTTTTTGAGTCGGAGTCTCACTCTGTCACCCAGACTGGAGTGCATTGGCCGCAGCCTCGACCTACTGGGCTCCGGCGATCCTTCCGCCTCAGCCTTCCGAGTAGCTGGAACTACAGGCACGCGCTACCACACCCAGCTAATTTTTGATTTATTGTAGAGATGGGGTCTTGTCAAGTTGCCAAGGTGGGTCTCGAACCCGCGGGCTCAGGCAATTCACTCACCTCGGCCTCCCAAAGTGCTGGGATTACAGGCTGAGCCACCGAGCCCGGCTGGTTGTGTTTTACAAAATTAAAAGCACCTTTCTAAAAACCATTTCTTCTCTAAGGGAAGAAGTGGTTGCTGAGCAATGGTTAGCTCTTAAAACATGGTTAATCAGTGGTTCCCAGGCTGGAAAATGGAGGGCGGGGGATGACCAGGCTCTATTCCCTAGGTGATCCAGGGCCCAGGAATCTGTATTTAAGATTTCCATCCGAGCCAGGCTTGGTGGCTCAGCCTATAATCTTGCGCCTTTGGGAGGCTAAGGTGAGTGGATTGCCTGAGCCCGCGGGTTCGAGACCTGCCTGGGCAACTTGGCAAGACCTCATCTCTACAATAAATCAAAAATTAGCCAGGCGCAGCGTGCCTGTAGTTCCAGCTAGTTGGAAGGCTGAGGGGGAAAGGGAAATCGCTGGAGCCCAGCAGGTCGAGGCTGCGGTGGCCAGGAGTGGCCACTGCACTCCAGTCTGAGCAACAGAGTGAGACTCCAACTCAAAAAAAAAAAAAAAGACTTCCATCTGATTTTGTGGCAGAGCCTGGTTTGGAAACCACGTAGGTTGAACACAATCATCCTTACGCAGAGAAAGCAGAGAGCAAGCAGGCACAGCGACAGGTACAGTGTCATATGAGAACACTTGGCTCTTGGACTGTGTTTACTCCTGTTCCCAGCCTAGTTTGTGATGACTGCTTTTCCTTCACTTCCTCTGTAGGGTCTCTGGCTTCCTGTGCTCGAGTAAGTTTCTTTCCTGCCTGTTCCACATTTATTTCCTTTCCTTTCATACTCACACTTGGCCTCTCCTCTGCCAAACCCTTTAATATAAGGAAATGGTGACCTGATTACATTCACCCTAGTTGCTTGAGGCTTTTTTAAACATTCCAAAATCCAGGAACATTTCCCCTATCAAATTGTTCTCATTGTGTCCCACATTATAGCTCTACATTGACAATGTGACATTATATCATTCAGATTGCCCATTGTAATAAACATTTAAATGGTACCAATATAAAGGAAAAAAAATCTGACATGACTCCAAACTAAAATCTTAAATGAAAAGTAGCACCTGACCAGGCATTGTACTTTACCCATAACACAGCACTTTGAGAGCCTGAGGTGGGAGGATCTCTTGAGTCCAGGAGTTTGAGACCAGCCTGGGCAACACAGCAAGATCCTATCTACAAAAAACTACAAAAAAATTTAGGAAGGCATGGTGGTGTATACCTGTAGTCCCAGTTACTCTGGAGGCTGAGGTAGGAGGATCACTTGAGCTCAGGAGTTTGAGACTGCAGTGAGCAATGTTTATGTCACTGGATTCTAACCTGGGCAACATAGTGAGACCCTGTCTCCACCAAAAAAAAAGCACCATAGAAAGGTCTTTGTTAGAAAGGGCGGTAAAAGGAGCCCATCTGTACAGAGAAAGAGAGGAAGTGAAAAAAAGCTCAAAGGACAGAGTCCCCTCAAAGAGGAAAGCAAGATGGCACAGGTGGTTGGTTACCTTAGACAACTGTGGGTATCTCGATTCCAGAGACCTCGAAGCTTGTGTGATAATGACAAAGATGTACTCATGTATTACTTTGGTAATTAATAAGAACAAAGTCCTTTGAGGTCCAAGTTCTTTGGTTGTCGGCTGAGAATTTTATCTCATTTAGCAACTGAAACATTTAAAAAATCTAGTAAACACTCCAGAATTCATGCTCTAACAGACAGACAGCAGAAAACAAGGTATTCTTTAAGCACAGCATTGAAAACATAGAATATGCCTAATACACTTGGAATGCACGCAGCTTGTTCACAGACAGAATGCTGGAAAACAGCACCAACAGGCCCAGAAGACAGTTTTCACTGAGCCAACCAAGTGCATTTGCTTCTCATTAGTGGCCTATATTTTATTTTATTCTGTTTTGTTTTGTTTTGGTTTTTTTGAGTTGGAGTCTCACTCTGTTGCCCAGACTGGAGTGCAGTGGCCACTCCCGGCCACCGCAGCCTCCACCTGCTGGGCTCCAACGATCCTTCTGCCTCAGCCTTCCCAGTAGCCGAATTACAGGCATGTGCTACCACACCCGGTTGATATTTTTATTTATTGTAGAGATGAGGTCTCGCTGCCCAGGCGGGTCTCAAACCCGCGGGCTCAGGCAATCCACTCACCTCAGCCTCCCAAAGGCGCGGGATTATAGGCTGAGCCACCGAGCCCGGCTAGTGGCCTATATTTTAAATGTAAATCTACCTTTCTTTTCCAGGGGTGCTTAACTCCTTTTCAATTTTATGCAAAATGGAGAATTATTTTTTAGTTTTCAAAAAAATGAGACTGTAACATTTTCCTGGTAATTCCCAAGGGCTTCCTTCAGGGAAAGAACCATAAGAATCATGAAATTTTAAATATGAAGAATTTTTTATTATTTTTACTGCCTTTGCAGTAGTCTCTGACTTATTTATCAAATATTTTAATACTGAGAACTATTCAATGAGAAAATAGGCTTTTTTCTTATATTGAGCATATTAAATAACTTAGCATTAATGTAAATTCACTGAACTACATGGAGTTACATTATGAAGGCATTTTAAGTTTATATATACACAGAATAAGTTAATTACTTTTAAGTAACCATTAAGATTATAAAATACTAAGATCATTTAAAGATGGAGAATGTGAAGGACTTCTATAGCATATTAAAAGCCTCTGTTGAATTGGGACCATGGCCAATATGAAATCACTTTAGAAACCACGATAGCTTATAATAAAATCAACCAAACCATCTATAGCCACCTTGTCTTTGAAGATTCTCCAACTCATCAAGTAACACCTTCTCTATAGATCACTTTCCCTTTCCTTCTCCTCTCCACTCTTCTCTTTCCTTCCTTCCTTTGCTCTCTTCATTGTTTTCTCCCGGCTCCTTCCTTTCCTCCCTCCCTCCCTCCCTGCCTCCCTCTCTCCTTCCTTCTTTCCCTCTTCCCTCCTTCCCTTTTCCCCTTCTTTCCTTTTCTTTTTAGACTACTAACTAGTTAATTTTAGGAGCAAGGATTGCAAACTCAAATAGCTTAGGAAGCCAGGAAGATAACATAAATGAGTAAAACTGCCAGGTATTAGAAACAGTCTGTGACTCATATAAAGAATTTGAACCTTGGGGATCCCAAGTGTCTGACTCCTAAGTAATTCGTAGACTGGTTGAGATGAGATAGGCAAGCACAGAGACAAGAGCTGTGTGTTCAGATAGATGCTGCTACTGCCATGTTCTACTTGAGCACTTTCTTTTTTTTTTTTGAGTTGGCGTCTCCCTCTGTCACCCAGACTGGAGTGCAGTGGCTGCTCCTGGCCTCTGCAGCCACGACCTGCTGGGCTCCGGAGATCCTTCCGCCTCAGCCTTCCAAGTAGCTGGAACTACAGGCATGCACTATCATGCCTGGCTAATTATTTTTTTTTTTTGATTTATTGTAGAGATGAGGTCTCACCAAGTTGCCCAGGCGGGTCTCGAACCCGTGGACTCAGGTAATCCACTCACCTCAGCCTCCCAAAGCGCTGGGATTACAGACTGAGCCACGGAGCCGAGCCTTGAGCACTTTCTTTACTTGGTTGGGATGGATGAAGGCATCAAAATGTCAGAGACATGAGAATCAGAACTAGGAGGCAAGTATCGTGAAACCCAAGTAATTTTTCTCATTTTACAGTATGGCAATATATCAGTAAAAACCAGGGTCTCTCAAATACCGACCTGTCACTTACTGGCTATGTGACTTGAGGAAGTTGCTCAGCCTCTTCAGCCCACCAAATCCTCCTTTCTCACATCCTCCTGGTCATCCTCCCAGCATTGTGTCCTCCCCTTCAGCACAAATTTTCTTTTTTCTCATGAAATATGCCGTGACTTCTTCTACTTAAAAAAAAAAAAAAACTAAGCCGGGCTCGGTGGCTCAGCCTGTAATCACGCCCTTTGGGAGGCTGAGGTGAGTGGACTGCCTGAGCCCGCGGGTTCGAGACTTGCCTGGGCAACTTGGCGAGACCTCATCTCTACAATAAATCAAAAAATTAGCCGGGCATGGTAGCGCGCGCCTGTAGTTCCAGCTACTTGGAAGGCTGAGGCGGAAGGATCGCCGGAGCCCAGCAGGTCGAGGCTGTGGTGGCCGGGAGCGGCCACTGCACTCCAGTCTGGGTGACGGAAGGAGACTCCAACTCAAAAAAATAAAAAATAAAATATAGGCCACTAATGAGATGTACGTGAGTACATCTTTGTCATTATCACACAAGCTTGGAGGCCTGTGGAATTGAGATACCCACAGTTGCCTAAGGTAACCAACCACCTGTGCCATCTTGCTTTTCTCTTTGAGGGGACTCTGTCCTTTGAGCTCTTTTTCACTTCCTCACTCTCTTCCCCTGTACAAATGGGCTCCTTTTACCGCCCTTTCTAACAAAGGCCTGTCCATGGTGCTTTTTTTTTTTTGGTGGAGACAGGGTCTCACTATGTTGCCCAGGTTAGAATCCAGTGACATAAACATTGCTCACTGCAGTCTCAAACTCCTGAGCTCAAGTGATCCTTCTACCTCAGCCTCCAGAGTAACTGGGACTGCAAGTATACACCACCACGCCTGCCTAATTTTTTTGTAGTTTTTTGTAGATAGGATCTTGCTATGTTGCCCAGGCTGGTCTCGAACTCCTGGACTCAAGAGATCCTCCCACCTCAGGCTCTCAAAGTGCTGTGTTATGGGTAAACTACAATGCCTGGTCAGGTGCTACTTTTCATTTAAGATTTTAGTTTGACTCCAACTCAACAAAAAAAATAAAAAATAAAAAGAGAGAGAGACTTTGGTGGGGGGAGGCGGGATTGGCAGTAGTGGGAATCTGCGGGGGGGCGGAGGAGGCTGGGTGGCGGGGAGGAGATTGGGGAGTTGGGTGGCGCGGGGCGGGGGTGGTTACCTCATCAACAAGGGTACTTGCATAATGAACTTTTGTATACCTAACCCTGAATTGTCTCCCACGTCTTTTAAATAAAAACATTAAAAGAGAGGGAAAAAAAGACACTTTGACACTTTAAAGCACCAAGCAAACTAAATTTCCCAAAGGCAGTTTCAAGAAGAATTTGGTATTTCTTATGAAAGGATCACTTTGACCCTTAAATTTCTAACATTTACCACGGGTGAGTTCAATTGGCCTTTCAGTTCTCTCTCCTATTATCTTGGCATTCTTTTCCCTTTAACTCCTTAATCACAAATACAGCTATTTTCAGACATGTCACTTAAACAAAGAATGTGTGGCTTGACAGTTATTGATTCTGTCCCCGAGGCAAAGCCTAGGCTAGTCTTCTTTTTGCTGTGGATCTGAATTCCACACGAATGGTTGGTTGTGAGGTTAACCAGCTCCATGTTTCCCAAGGAACATATAGAAGACTATATGTGGGTCACTTGCAAGAGGTGCTGGCACTGTGGTTGGGAGACATTTTCTGGAGGCAGAACCTCATTCCTCCACTGAGTCTGAGCAGGAACTTTCACAGGTTACTTTACCTCCCTATGCCTCAGTTTCCTAGTTTTCAAAATGGTAATAATTGTATAGCATCTATATCGTGTGTTTGCGGTGAGCACTGGATAAGTCAATGCCTATGAAAGTCATAGAACATGCCTTTTAGATTCTCAATAGGTGTTAGCTATGTGTTATTACTTTTTAATTTTTTTATTTTAATTTTTATTTTTAATTTTTTTATTTTTGAGTTGGAGTCTCACTGTCGCCCAGACTGGAGTGCAGTGGCCGCTCCCTGCCACCGCAGCCTCGACCTGTTGGGCTCCGGAGATCCTTCCGCCTCAGCCTTCCAAGTAGCTGGAACTACAGGCACGTGCTACCATGCCTGGCTAATTTTTTTGATCTATTGTAGAGATGCGGTCTCTCCAAGTTGCCCAGGCGGGTCTCAAACCCGCGGGCTCAGGCAATCCACTCACCTCAGCCTCCCAAAGGCATGGGATTACAGGTTGAGCCACCGAGCCCAGCTATTTTTTAATTTTTATATCAAGTCACCAAGCCATATGCTATTATTGTTAATCTGTGCCAGTTTACTATTTCTTTTCTTTTTTTTTTTTGAGTTGGAGTCTCAACTGTCGCCCAGACTGGAGTGCAGTGGCCGCTCCCGGCCACCGCAGCCTCGACCCGCTGGGCTCCGGCGATCCCTCCACCTCAGCCTTCCGAGTAGCCGGAATTACAGGCCTGCGCTACCACGCCCGGATGATTTTTTGATTTATTGTAGAGATGAGGTCTCGCTGCCCAGGCGGGTCTCGAACCCGCGGGCTCAGGCAATCCACTCACCTCAGCCTCCCAAAGTGCTGGGATTACAGGCTGAGCCACCGAGCCCGGCTTCTTTTCTTTTTTTTTTTTTTTGAGTTGGAGTCTCACTCTGTCGCCCAGACTGGAATGCAGTGGCCGCTCCTGGCCATCGCAGCCTCAACCTGCTGGGCTCCGGTGATCCTTCCGCCTCAGCCTTCCACGTAGCTGCAGTTTACTATTTCATAACTGCCCGGCAACCTGTCCATAAAACCAGAGTGATATTACATCAGATCCATACTACTCTAATTCCTTCTGCTAGAGGCTCTTAACTATTTTCCTGTCATTACATTTTAATTAGCATATTTTCCTAATTACAAAAAGAAAACTTTACTCATTGTATGGAAAGCAATAAACTGTGAACTCTAGAATATTACAGACCTAGGACTAAATCCTGACTTCACCCTTCTAGAATGTGTGACCTTGGTAAAGTCTTTACTTGTCAAAGCAGAGATTTCTTCATCTGCATAATGGGACAAACAAGGGTACCTGTCTCATTTTATAGTTGTATAAATGTAAATGGAATAAATGCAGGTTGTCATAGTGCCATGCCCATGGTAATGCTGGGAAAAAGAAAGGGAGTGGGGGGAGAAGAGAAGTAAATAAAGAAGGGAAGAAAGAAGGAAGTAAGGAAGGGAGGGAGGGAGGGAGAGTAGGAAAGGAAACAGGATAGGAAAGGAAAAGAAAATAGGGAGAAGGAAGGGTCAATGCCCGCTACAGGAAAAGAAAGTTTAATAAAAGTCTCCTAACACCTGAGGGAGAAAGGTTTACTTGAATCTCTCAAATACATTGAAAATGATTAGAAACAGAATGCATATTTTGATGTAAAAGAGGTGATTCATGCCTATAATCCAGCACTTTAGGAGGTCAAGGTGAGAGGATTGCCTGAGTCAAGGGGTTCAAGACCAGCCCAGACAACTTGGTGAGACCTCATCTCTACAGTAAATCAAAAAATTAGCTAGGAATGGTGGTGCATGCCTGTGGTTCCAGCTACTTGGAAGGCTGAGGTGGAAGGACTGCCGAGCCCAACAGGTTGAGCCTGCGGTGGCCATGAGCATGCCCCTGCACTCCAGCGTGGTCAACGGAATGAGACTCCAACTCAAAAAAAAAAAAAAAAAAAAGAAAGGAAAAACAAAAACAGAAAAACTTGTTTTGACTCTTTCACAATAGGATTTCTCTTAAGAGGGGTTTTCCTATGTCACTCATGGAATAAACTTAATATAAACTTGAAAATTTTTTCATCTTTGGAATTTGTTCATATTTTCTTTGCAAAAAACAACTCAAATACATTAAGAATAAAAATAATAATTCTGGCCGGGCTAGGTGGCTCAGCCTGTAATTCCACACTTTGGGAGGCCAAAGTGAGTAAATTGCCTGAGCCTGCGGGTTCAAGACCCGCCTGGGCAACTTGGCGAGACGTCATCTCTACAGTAAATCAAAAAAATTCACCGGGCATGGTAGTGCGCACTGTAGTTCCAGCTACTTGGAAGGCTGAGACGGAAGGATCGCCGGAGCCCAGCAGGTGAGGATGCAGCCACCGGGAGCAGCCAGTGCACTCCAGTCTGGGCGACAGAGTGAGACTCCAACTCAAAAAAATAATAATAAAAATAAAAAAATAATTCTTAGAAGGTGAATGTTAGCCAGGCTCAGTGGCTCACTCTGTAATCCCAGCACTTTGGGAGCTGCGGTGAGTGATTGCCTGAGCCCACGGGTTCGAGACCCGCCTGGACAACTTGGCGAGAGTTCGTCTCTATAATAAATAAAAAAAATCAGCTGGGAGTGGTAGCACATGCCTGTAATTCCGGCTACTAGGAAGGCTGAGGCGGAAGGATCGCTGGAGCCCAGCAGGTCGAGGCTGCAGTGGCCGGGAGCGGCCACTGCACTCCAGTCTGGGCGACAGAGTGAGACTCCAACTCAAAAAAAAAAAAAAAAGAAATAGTAAACTGGCACAGATTAACAATAATACATATGGCTTGGTGACATGATATAAAAATTAAAAAATAGCCAGGCTCGGTGGCTCAACCTGTAATCCCATGCCTTTGGGAGGCTGAGGTGAGTGGATTGCCTGAGCCCGCGGGTTTGAGACCCGCCTGGGCAACTTGGCGAGAACTCATCTCTACAATAAATCAAAAAAATTAGCCTGGGCGTGGTAGCACATGCCTGTAGTTCCAGCTACTTGGAAGGCTGAGGTGGAAGGATCTCCAGAGCCCAGCAGGTCAAGGCTGCGGTGGCAGGGAGCGGCCACTGCACTCCAGTCTGGGCGACAGAGTGAGACTCCAACTCAAAAAAAAAAAAAAGGTGAATATTTGTCTATTTCTCAATTTAAACAAGGTTTTATCTTCAAAATTTCAAGTGTTTATTCGCATTAATTTGAAAAATCAGTCCCCAAATTTGAACTTGCTTAAATATGTCACATAAACAAACACGTAATACAACATTCAATATGTTGATTTCTTACCTAAAAGTTAACAGATGCTGTATGCATAACATAGAAATGCAGGTATCTTAGAAAAAAACTAAAGAAGAAAATGCCCAAAGCTCAGGTATGGTGGATGTAATAGTTCCCTAATAAATATTGCATGCTGAATTTCTCCAGATTCAAAGAAAGCTCTATTTTCTCACAGTAGGCCCAGTTTCCCTTATTTACTGAAAAGAATGTTGTTTTCTTTTGTCATATTTGGGAATCACTGGAGTAGAATGATCTTGAAAAATGTAATCAGAATACTGATAGGATGAAGACCAGTGAGTAAACCTGAGAAACAACCCATTCTCAGGAATGAAAATCTGATCTTAATCCCACCAGGTAAACTACAGCCTTGCATGTGAAGAATGCACGCAAATGGAACTGCATTAAGGCTCCTTTACTGATCAGGAGTGTGAGGCAAGAAAGACCTCCTTCAAATGTCTGCCCACGGCATCATCATTTTTTTTTTTTTTTAAATTTCAGGGCAAATCAGTATGACAGGGTCACGAAGAGCAAGTGCTGTCTGGGTTAGACCTAGGCTCTGGTGCTCCTTGGCTTTGTGACCTTAGATAAATTCCTTAATTTCTCTGTGCCTTGTTTTCTTTCTCTGTAAACTGGAGATATTCATAGTACCCACCTCATAGGGTTGTGGTAAGAATTAAATAATACCCTAAGCACCCAGAGCAATGCCTGACACACTGAAGATTCTCATGCTAGAATGTTAGCCGTTATTTTCATTATTTATTTTATTAAACTGAAATTCACTAAAAACAAACAAAAAATCGCATAGAGTTGGAGATAAAAACTCACAGTCGCCGGGCTTGGTGGCTCAACCTGTAATCCTGCGCTTTGGGAGGCTGAGGTGAGTGGATTGCCTGAGCCCACGGGTTCGAGACCCGCCTGGGCAACTTGGTGAGACCTCATCTCTACAATAAATCAAAAACTAGCCGGGTGTGGAAGCACGCGCCTGTAATTCCGGCTACTCAGAAGGCTGAGGCGGAAGGATCACCGGAGCCCAGCATGTCGAGGCTGCGGTGGCCGGGAGCGGCCACTGCACTCCAGTTGGGGTGACAGGGTGAGACTCCAACGCAAAAACAAACAAACAAAAAAAAAAACCTCACGGTCTGTGAACATACAGAGTATGATGATGGATCCAATACCCCACCCTTTAATTCCGATCCCTTTGGGAGAGAAAGTGAGAATTATACCTGTTGATACTTTTTTCTTTTCAGAAATAGATAGAAGAATGCCGAGCTGAATTAAATGTCCTATTGCCATTGGCTTATTTCTGAGGAAGAAGAAATTGTAAGCTCAGGTGACCTCAAAACAGCCCAGCTTGTGGTATACAGATCTGTTAGTGCTTTGTGGCCTGTTATCCTAGCCATTGAATCAAGCATCTTGTCCAAGCACATGTGTTCTCTTTTTACATGCAATTTACATGTATGTCATGATTTTTACCAAGTACATTTTTTTTTTGAGTTGGAGTCTCACTCTGTCACTCAGACTGGAGTGCAGAGGCTGCTCCCGGCCACTGCAGCCTCAACCTATGGGATCCGGCGATCCTTCCACCTCAGCCTTTCAAATAGCTGGAACTACAAGCGCGTGCTACCACGTCCAGCTAAACCAGTACATTTTTAACTACTGTATAAATTTCAGGCCAGGCATGGTGGTTCACACCTGTAATCCTAGCACTTTGGGAGGCCAAGACAAGAAGATGACTTGAGCTCAGGAGTTCAAGACCAGCCCTGGGCAACATAGTGAGACCTACTCTCTGCAAAAAAATAAAAAATTAGCTGGACATGGTGGCATGTATCTGTAGTCCCAGCTACATGGGAGGCTGAAGTGGAAGTATCGCCCGCCGCCTAGAAGGTCAAGGCTGCAGTGAGCCATGATCATGCCACCACACTCTAGCCTGGCTGACAGAGTGAGACTCCACCTCAAAAAAAAAGTTTCTCTACAACAGAAAAAGGCAAGGAGAAAGGCTAGAGGAAAATGGGTAGGAGAAGGAGATGGGAAAGGCATTTGATAATTTTTTTTTTGAATTGGAGTCTCACTCTGTCACCAGACTGGAGTGCAGTGGCATGCTCCCACCACTGCAGCCTCAACCTGCTGGGCTCCAGCGATCTTTCCACCTCAGCCTTCCAAGTAGCCAGAACTACAGGCGCACGCTACCATACCCAGCTAATTTTTGATTTATTGTAGAGATGAGGTCTCGCCAAGTTGCCTGGGCGGGTCTCCAACCCATGACCTCAGGCAATCCACTCACCTTGGTCTCCCAAAGTGCTGGGATTACAGGCTGAGCCATTGAGCAGAGTGGACATTTGATAATTTATCAAGATAGGAGCACTAGATGCTCACTTAGACAACCTTAAGTACTTATATAAGGAAGCAAGATCATTTTTCCTGTTGTTAGGGCTCAAAAACCTGTATCCCTAAAATATGGTGCTTTGACATGCTCAACTGAAGAAGACTCAGATCTCTCTAAGCTCCCCCACTCAATCTTTTGTCTCTCCCTAAGAACAGGATGAAGTTGTTCTCTGAAGGTCTCTTATCCACCTGAAGTCTGACCCTGCAAAGAAAACAGTAATTACCTCTGATCTCTTTCCTGAGTTCTCATTAACTGACCTCTTACCACAGGAAGAACGGAAATCTGTCAACACACCTAGATAGACTTTTGTCAGAAACCACTGTCTTGTCTGCTCTGCAAGTCCAACAGGCTTTGTCCCAGGTCACTCTATGTTCTTCAAGCCTACTGACTGGCCTTAAAACTCATTTGCTGTTCTCCTAAAATCACCCACACTTCTCCATCTCCCTGCCACCTAAGAAGAGGGGTATATAGCCATTGGTACTCTATTGCATGGTGGGGTGATCATTGTGATTTTCTCCTTTTGCATGCTAGTAAATCCATATGCCATTTCTCAGACTAATCTGCTTCTTTATCAGATGATTTTTCAGCAAACTTTCAGAGGGAAAGAAGTTTTTCCTTGGCTCCTACACAATGAATCTAACGGCTATTCCTGAAAACTATGCTCAAGATTTATGAGACTTTTCTGATACCTGACCTGTTGTGTAAAGGGCAAAGCCTATTGTAATTAGCTACAAGTTCTACTCAGGATCTCAGAAACAATTTGTGACCATTCCAAACCCTCTGGGACACAAATGAAAATTTATTCAGACATTAACTGGGAAGACAAACTGGTTCCCTGCCTAAAGGGGAACCAGGTGGCTGTCTTCTAATAGCACTAAAACCAATGATTCTGCCAATGGGTTCTGTGTTTGGTTTGAGTGGTTAGTTCCACAGGAAGTCACAGACTTGAAATGAACTATGTTCATTAGTATTTGAAATGAACTGTGTTCATTAGTATTTGAAATGAACTGTGTTTCAAAACTAGTTGAATTGGGACAGACAATTCTTAAGAAAACAGGTTTATCTTCAATTGGGCTCTGACGTACAGAGCAGGGAGAAGGGACAATTTGTAGAGCTTTTTTGTCATTCCCACTGCTGGAATGCTTGAAATGTACATAGAAGGAAATGCACGGATGTACTCAGGAAATTTTTGTGAATGTGTTAGAACTTTTGCTGGGAATATCCAGGCCAGTGTCATCTATTTTAGGAGGTGACCACTCAGAGATAGGGGATTTTACCAAATAGTAGAGTTGATAAACGCACAAGAACATTTCAACATTCTGAAAACTGAGTTGATGAAGCTATCTACAGAAAATGAAATCAGGCTAACACCAACAGCCCAGCTAAAATAAAGACTCTAAAACAGACTTCAGGAAAGTCATGATATGTCAAGATTGAGGTAAAGATTTTTTGTTGTTGTTGTGTTAAACCCAAAATTCAAAATCCGAGAGACCACCAAAGAGCCAGCTCTGATGCAAACACACAAGGGTCTTTATTCAGGCTCGAGTCTGGTCTCACAAACGAAGCCGGCTGTGGCTTCAGGGACGAGAGCCCCGATCCAGCATGGCAAGCAGTCTTTATACACCATTACAGAGGGGAAAGAACTCTAAACTTGGTTTTACATGATTGGGTAATCTCTCCTAATGGGTACGGGAACACTTGGTATTGGTAGGTGCCTTTTGTGGGCTTCAACCTGACTGCCCATGATTGACAGAAACCCACCCAACGGGCAGAGTGAAATGTCAGATAAGTTAGGTTCATATAGTCACTGCGTATAAATTAACCTGAGCAAGCAGGCAGATTACTAGCGTCTCCAAGTCTGCTGCAAAGGAATGTCTGAAAGGGGCTTATCGCTTTAACATTTACATCTCGTTGTAAAAGCAGAAGTTAGCATGGCAATTGGAACTAACAATGCTTAACCCAAGAGTTCTAAATACAAACACTACTTAAGACATTATATAATTACACAATCAGTCGCTACCCGGCACCCGACATATGCCTAATTCTACGGGGTCTGAGGTAGGATTTAAAGTACTAAGATTTCATAAAGTACAATGAACATGAGGTAGGGATATATAAAATATAGTGAACTAAACACTACTTTTACAGCAAGTATGGCTTTTTAAGTTTCTTGGTTTCTTGGGTCTCTCAGTTGTTTTGTTTTTTTTAAAAAAAACAGTCAAACACACAAACAAGGGGCAGAATTTCCCATAGTTTCACTTCATAGAGAAGCCAATGAGGTACAAATCTTGACATAGATCAGGCCTGAAAGTCTTGATTCCTAGGAAAGAAGTATATCAGGAGATGTCCCTGATAGGTCAACAGTAAATTGTGTGTGTGTGTGTGTGTATATATACATATATATATATATTTTTTTTTTTTTGAGTTGGAGTCTCACTCTGTCACCCAGACTGCAGTGCAGTGGCCGTTCCCGGCCACCACAGCCTGGACCTGCTGGGCTCTGGCGATCCTTCCGCCTCAGCCTTCCAAGTGGCTGGAACTACAGGTGCGCGCTACCATGCCCGGCTAAATTTTTTTAATTTATTTTAGAGATGAGGTCTCACTAAGTTGCCCAGGTGGGTCTTGAACCTGAGAGCTCAGGCAATCTACTCACCTCAACCTTTCAAGGCACAGGATTACAGGCTGAGCCACCAAGCCCAGCTATGGCTTTTTTTTAAAAAATATAAGAATAAAAATAAAAAGAAGTGCAATAAAATATTTCCTTTGGCAATGAAGCAAATCTAGAGTGATCTTTTTTTTTTTTTTTTTTTTGAGTTGGAGTCTCACTCTGTCGCCCAGACTGGAGTGCAGTGGCCGCTCCCGGCCACCGCAGCCTCGACCTGCTGGGCTCCGGCGATCCTTCCACCTCAGCCTTCCGAGTAGCCGGAATTGCAGGTGCACGCTACCATGCCTGGCTAATTTTTTGATTTATTGTAAAGAAGAGGTCTCGCTGCCCAGGTGGGTCTCGAACCCGCGGGCTCAGGCAATCCACTCACCTCAGCCTCCCAACGGCGCAGGATTACAGGTTGAGCCACCGAGCCCGGCTTAGAGTGATCTTTATTTATGAAGACAATGTAGAGAGGATTTCTGGTCCCACATGTGCCTTTTTGTCCAGAGTCCCTACACAAAACAATCCTTCTCAATGTCGTCATCAGTACAAAGGGCAACTGGCTGGACACCGCTGGCAACAAAAGGCCCTCAGAAGAATGGCTTTTTAGAAGTGAAGGCCAAAGAAAGCTGTGACCTGTGGCCTCTATTCACCACCGGAAGAGTCTAAATGCTTTCCCCCTTTTGTAATGTAGAACATCTGCCCTTCCAGAAGAATTACCACTCTCGTGACATAAAGTTTAAGTATAAAGAAGCAACATCCTTCTTTTATGTGGCTTTTCCCTGTCCTTGATTAGAAAATGTATCCTTTACAAATGATTTTACAGTCAGAATCTCTAACTTGCTTACGGGGTACCAAACTTGTTCCTTGCTCAAGCTCGAGTAAGAAATATTGCATCTGTGAATAAGAATACAAGGCTTCCCGCGCCTTTGGGAGGCTGAGGTGAGTGGATTGCCTGAACCCACGGGTTCGAGACCCGCCTGGGCAGCGAGACCTCATCTCTATAATAAATCAAAAAATCAGCCGGGCGTGGTAGCGCATGCCTGTAGTTCCAGCTACTGGGAAGGCTGAGGTGGAAGGATCGCCGGAGCCCAGCAGGTCGAGGCTGCGGTGGCCGGGAGCGGCCACTGCACTCCAGTCTGGGCGACAGAGACTCCAACTCAAAAAAAAAAAAAGAATACAAGGCTTCATACTGAGGAAAATTCTGGTGTACGAGAATTCTTTGTGTCCTTTTTTTATAAATACTTAGTTTTTAGTCTTAGTATACATAATCACTTATAAGTGGGAGCTAAACTAAGGATATGCAAAGACATAGAGAATGGTCTAGTGGACACAGGAGACTCAGAAAGGCGAGGAAGGGTAGAAGGACAAAAAAATCGCCTATTGGGTCCAATGTGCATAGGCGGGTAGTGGATGTTAAAGACCAGACCAAAAACTATTTGTATCCCCCAAAGGTGAAAGAAAGAAAGGAAGGAAGGAAGCAAGGAAGGAAGGAAGGAAGAAAATTACATAGGATAAGAGCAAGGTAAAGACAGTATTTGGGATTTCGTTGATGTATCTAAGATGGCAGCCAAATCACAAAATTTCAATCTTAGGGTTTTGTTTTTTTTTTTTTTTGAGTTGGAGTTTCACTCCGTCACCCAGACTGGAGTGCAGTGGCCGCTCCCGGCCACCGCAGCCTCGACCCACTGGGCTCCGGCGATCCTTCCCTCAGCCTTCCGAGTAGCCGGAATTACAGGCGCGTGCTACCACGCCCGGCTGATTTTTGATTTATTGTAGAGATGAGGTCTCGTTGCCCAGGCGGGTCTCAAACCCGCGGGCTCAGGCAATCCACTCACCTCAGTCTCCCAAAGGCGCGGGATTACAGACTGAACCACGGAGCCCGGCCTTTTTTTTTTTTTTTTTTGAGTTGGAGTCTCACTCTGTCGCCCAGACTGGAGTGCAGTGGCCGCTCCCGGCCACCGCAGCCTCAACCTGCTGGGCTCCGGCGATCCTTCCGCCTCAGCCTTCCAAGTAGCTGGAACTACAGGCACGCGCTACCATGCCGGCTAATTTTTAAATTCATTGTAGAGATGAGGTCTCACCAAGTTGCCCAGGCAGGCCTCAAACCCACGGGCTCAGGCAATCCACTCACCTCAGCCTCCCAAGGCGCGGGATTACAGGCTGAGCCACCGAGCCCGGCTGGGGGTATTTCTTTAGCATGGATGATTTCATGTTCTTTGGTATAGTCATCAGATAAACAAAATTTTTTTTTCTTTTGAGTTGGAGTCTCACTCTGTTGCCCAGCCTCGACCTGCTGGGGCTCCAGCGATCCTTCCGCCTCAGCCTTCCAAGAAGCCGAAATTACAGGCATGCGCTACCACGCCTGGCTGATTTTTTTGATTTATTGTAGAGATGAGGTCTCACTGCCCAGGCGGGTCTCAAACCCGCAGACTCAGGCAATCCACTCACCTCAGTCTCCCAAAGGCGCGGGATTACAGGTTGAGCCACGGAGCCCGGCTAGATAAACAAAATTTAAGGAAACAATGCAGGACCAAGCAGGTGCAATTTGGGGCTAAAAGCAATGCACCAGCAGAATAAGACAAAGATATTTGCAATATGCTGGCTCTGGGCAGTTCACTCCCTAGAAGAAATGAAATTCTGTGACCAGTAATTTCTTTAAGAATCAAGTATGCAGCAGCTTCGTACTGTATTTTGGAGTATTATTCTTAAATGTACATAAAGTGGGCCAGGTTTGGTGGCTCAGCCTGTAATCCCAACACTTCGGGAGGCCGAGGCACGTGGATTGCCTGAGCCCACTGGTTCGAGACCAGCCCAGGCAACTTGATGAGATCTCGTCTCTACAATAAATTAAAAAAAAATTAGCCGGGCATGGTAGCGCGCGCCTATAGTTCCGGCTACTCGGAAGGCTGAGGTGGAAGGATCGCCAGAGCCTAGTAGGTCGATGCTAGGGTGGCCATGAGTGTGCCACTGCACTCCAGCCTGGGTGACGGAGTGAGACTCCAACTCAAAAAAAAAAAAAAGTATGTAAAGTGATTGCCTTGCTAGCTTGCCTTGTCCAAAAGATATTAAAATGCTAGTCAGCAGTTTAGTTATTTTACTGGGTTTTTATTATTATCGTGATATATTCAAAAATTCCTTTAAGAACGCTTCTACGCTGTTGGTGGAAATGTAAGTTATTACAGTTTTTGTGAAAAGCAGTGTGGTGTTTTCTCACAGAACTAAAAATTGAACTACCATACAATCCGGCCATTCCACTTATAGGAATATACCCAGAGGAACATAAGTTGTTCTACTGAAAAAGACACCTACACAGTTATGTTCATTGCAGTACTGTTCACAACAGCAAAAACATGGAGTCAACCCAGATGTCCATCAAAAGTGGACTGGATAAAAGTGGCATGTACACATGATGGAATACTACACAGTCATAAACAATAACAAAATCATGTCCTTTGCAACAACTTGGTGCAGCTGGAGACCATCATTCTAAGTGAACTATCACAGAAACAAAAAACTGAATATCACATATTGTCACTCACAACTGGGCCCTAAACATTGGGCTTGCAAGCAAAAAGGTGATGCTGGGCATTGCTAATGGAAGGGAAACTATCACCCACTGGATACCATGTCCACTACCAGGGGCGACAGGGCTTGTTAGAAGCCCAAGCCTCGCCTGTACACAATTTACTTATGTAGCAAATTCTCATATGTTCCACAACTCCAAAATTAAAAATTAAAAAAGGGAAATAAAATGTGGGATGAGATAAAATGAAAAAATATATACATTTAAGGGGGGAAATCCCCTTGAAAAGACAACTAGATAGTATTAGGTATGAAATGTGACAAATGGGTGATTGCCAGGAGCTGGAGAAAGACAGAATGGAGAGCTAGTATTTAATGGGTACAGAGTTACAGTTGGAGAAGATGAAGAAGTTCTGGAGAAGGATGGATAATGGTGATGGATGCACAACAACATAAATGTACCTAATGCCATGGAACTGTACACTTAAAAATAGTCAAAACGGTAAATTTTATGTTATGTGGATTTTTTTTGAGAAAAAAAAGTTTATTTAAATTAGAAGTCGGGCTTGGTGACTCAGCCTGTAATCCTGCGCCTTGGGAGGCTGAGGTAAGTGGATTGCCTGAGCCCACAGGTTCGAGACCCGCGTGGGCAACTTGGTGAGATCTCATCTCTACAATAAATAAAAAATCAGCCAGGCGTGGTGGCATGCGCCTGTAGTTCCGGCTACTCGGAAGGCTGAGGCGGAAAGATCGCCAGAGCCCAGCAGGTCAAGGCTGAGGTGGCCGGGAGTGGCCACTGCACTCCAGTCTGGGTGACAGAGTGAGACTCCAACTCAAAAAAAAAAACAAAAATGTAAATTAGAGAGAGAAAGAGAAGGGAGAGAGAAGATTCACCTCCCCAAGGTGGGGGAGGGGGCCAAAGTAGGGGATCATGGCGACAGCCATAGCTCAAAGAGCACATGGCCACACCAGAGTCTAGTAAGGCAATAGCCTGATTTTACCACAATTTTTTAAAAATTAATAGGCTACTAAGAGATGACAAAATTGTTTTATTTATTTATTTATTTATTTTTGAGTTGGAATCTCACTCTGTCGCCCAGACTGGAGTGCAGTGGCTGCTCCCTACCACCCCAGCCTTGACCTTCTGGGCTCCGGTGATCCTTTCGCCTCAGCTTTCCAAGTAGCTGGAACTACAGGCATGCGCTACTACGCCCAGCTAATTTTTATTGCAGAGATGAGGTCTTACCAAGTTGCCTGGGCGGATCTCGAACCCACGGGCTCAGGCAATTCACTCACCTCAGCCTCCCAAGGCGCAGGATTACAGGCTGAGCCACTGAGCCTGGCCAGTGCTCCAGTTTAATAACTGAATAAACCAGGCAAGTAAAGGAAATCAAACCAAAAAAAGTTAACTGCATACAAATGGCCAATAAGCATTTAAGAAGATACTCAATATCATTAGCCATCAGGGAAATGCAAATCAAAGCCACAATGAGAAGCCACTTCACACTCAGTAGGATGGTTATAACGGAAAGACAGATAATAGCAAGTGTTGGCTAGGATGTGGAAAAATTAGAACGCTCATCCATTGCTGGTGGTGTGTAAAATGGTGCAGCTGCTTTGCAAAAGAGTCCGATTGCTCTTCAAAAAGGTAAACAGCAATTTATCCTATGAGCCAACAATTCCACTCCTAGGTACATACCCAAGACTAATGAAGACATACGTACACACAAAGACTTGCCTGTGGCCGGGCTCGGTGGCTCAGCCTGTAATCCCAGCACTTTGGGAGGCTGAGCCGAGAGGATTGCCTGAGCCCAAGGGTTTGAGACCCACCGGGGCAACTTGGTGAGACCTCATTTCTACAATAAATAAAAAATTAGCCGAGTGTGGTAGCACATGCCTGTAGTTCCGGCTACTTGGAAGGCTGAGACGGAAGGATTGCAGAAACCTAGCAGGTCGAGGTTATGGTGGCTGGGAGCATGCCACTGCCCTCTAGCCCGGGTGACAGAGTGAGACTCCAACATAAAAAATAAAAAAAAATAAAAAATAAAAAAGCCGGGCTAGGTGGCTCAGCCTGTAATCCTGCGCCTTTGGGAGGCTGACGTGAGTGGACTGCCTGAGCCCGCGGGTTCGAGACCCGCCTGGGCAGGCGAGACCTCATCTCTACAATACATCAAAAAATGAGCCGGGCGTGGTAGCACACGCCTGTTAATTCCAGCTACTCAGAAGGCTGAGCGGAAGGATCGCCGGAGCCCACCAAGTCGAGGCTGCGGTGGCCAGGAGCGGCCACTGCACTTCAGTCTGGGCGACAGAGTGAGACTCCAACTAAAAAAAAAAAAGACTTGCATGTGACTGTTCATGGCAGCATTACTGCCAGAATGAGGAAACAACCTCTAAATCCATCAGCTTGTGAGTGTACTAAGAAAAAAGCAAAACAAAACTAAATAACACTGGTATATCCATCAAATGAAGTATGTGAAAAGGATACTGATAGAAACTATATGAATGATCCTTAAAAAAAAAATCATGCTAGGTCAGACATAAAAGACTATGTTATATGATTCCATTTATATGAAATATCCAACAGGCAAATCTATAGAGACAGAAAGGAGAGGAGTGGTTGCTTGGAGTTGGGGGTGGAATGGAGATTAACTGTAAGAGGGCATGAGGGATCTTAGTGGAGTGATGAAAATGTTCTAAAACGGGATTGGTAAATTGACTAAACATCAAATCATACACTTACATTAGTTAACTTTAGGGTACGTAAACTGTATTCCTCAATAATGATGTATTCTTTTTTTTTTGAGTTGGAGTCTCACTCTGTCATCCAGACTGGAGTGCAGTGGCCGCTCCCGGCCACCGCAACCTCGACATGTGGGGCTCCGGCGATCCTTCTGCCTCAGCCTTCCAAGTGGCTGGAATTACAGGCATGCGCTACCACGCCCGGCTGATTTTTTGATTTATTGTAGAGAAGAGGTCTCGCTGCCCAGGTGGGTCTCGAACCCGTGGGCTCAGGCAATCCACTCACTTCAGCCTCTCAAAGGCATGGGATTACAGGCTGAGCCACCGAGCCCAGCTATAATGAAGTATTTTTAAATGAGTTTAAAAAGAACTATAATTTAAAGCTTCTGATAAGTAAAAAACAAAACACCTACAATGGTGGCCTGTGAGAAGACGGGAAAGGGAGCAGCAAGAGAAAGATTCTAAGGTGAGAACACAGGGAGTAGGTTTGAGGAAGACCCGAGATGGCTTAAGTGCAGACCAGACAAAGATTGGTCTTCATCTGTTCATTCAACAAATAATGACAACTGCACACAATGTGTCAGACACTATGCTGAGTGCTGGGGAAGCATGCCCTTATGGAAATGACATTGTAGCGGGGGCGACTGTACATTATGCAATGGTGTCTAGTATTATTGATGTCACTGGCTGCAAAGAAGTACTGGGTCCTGTGAGATCTTATAACAGGCATTGCTGGTTGGAAAGTGCTGCTGAGCCAAAGATGTGAATATAAAGAGGAATTAACGAGGCTCGGAGAGAGAGAGGAAAAGAGAGAAGGAAGATTAAGGGAGCAGTGAATAAAAGTCATGGATTTTTTTTTTTTTTTGAGTTGGAGTCTCACTCTGTCACTCAGACTGGAGTGCAGTGGCCGCTCCCGGCCACCGCAGCCTCCACCCGCTGGGCCCGGAGATTCCTTCCGCCCCAGCCTTCCAAGTAGCTGGAACTACAGGCGTGCGCTACCATGCCCGGCTAATTTTTGATTTATTGTAGAGATGAGGTCTCACCAAGTTGTCCAGGCAGGTCTTGAACCCGCGGGTTCAGGCAATCCACTCACCTCAGCCTCCCAAAGCGCGGGATTACAGGCTGAGTCACCAAGCCTGACTGGAATTTTTTTTTTAACACTGCACCTGCATGAGTGCATGAGTTTGGTATTTGTTCCAAGAGGATGGGAAGGCCAGCAGAGCTTTAGAAGAGGGCCATTATCAGCCTGGCCTTTAATACATTTATTCTTTTTTAAGAGACAGTGGTCTCACTATGTTGCCCAGGCTGGGCTTGAACTCCTGAGCTCAAACTTCTTGCTACGGTGTCCAGCTCAACTTGGCCTTTTAAAAAGGCCTTTATTGAGGTATAAATTTATACTTTGGCTTCAAGTAGAAATGAATGAAGGGGACAAGAATGTGTTGAGAGAGACACAGCAGAAGACAAGGCTAAAAATGAAATCGGTGTTAGTGTGAGGAAGTCCGGAAAGTCAGGAGAGGTTTGAGCCTTTTAATAAGTGCTCAAATGAGAAGTAATCAAAGGGTATTGAGCAGGGAAATCCCTAACTCCTCTCAGCACAGGACAACTAGAGAGCTGAGGACAGTGGTAGGGCTCGTGTGACCCCTCCCATATTGCATTAGTGATATGCTAAGACAACATTTTCCAAAATTGATCACAAAGGCAATCTGGAGCACGTATTAAAAATGCTAATTTGGGCTGGGTGCAGTGACTCAGGCCTGAAACCCCCAGCACTTTGGGAAGTTGAGATATCATTTGAGGCCAGGAGTTCAAGACCAATCTGGACAAGACAAAGATCCCATTGCTATAAAAACAAAAAGTTAGCTGGGCATGGTAGCATGCACCTGTAATCCCAGTTATTTGGGAGGCTGAGACAAGAGGATCACATGAGCTCAAGGTTTTGAGGTTGTAATAAGCCAAGATTGCACCACTGCCCTCCAGTCAGAGTGACAGAGTAATATTCTGTCTCTGAATGAATGAATGAATGAATGAATACAATGTCAATTCTCAAACCCAGATCTTCTGAATCTAAGTTTTGAAAGAAGGCTGGCAAGCTGTGTTTTTGTTGATTTTTAAATACAGCTCTAGGTGATTCTCATGGTCAGGCATGTTTTAGGAAATGCTGATCCATACTTTTTTTTTTTGAGTTGGAGTCTCACTCTGTCACCCAGACTGGAGTGCAGTGACCGCTCCCGGCCACTGCAGCCTCGACCTGCTGGGCTCTGGCGATCCTTCCGCCTCAGCCTTCCAAGTAGCTGGAACTACAGGTGTGTGCTACCACACCCGGCTCGTTTTTGATTTATTGTGGAGATGAGGTCTCGCCAAGTTGCCCAGGCGGGTCTCGAACCCGCGGGCTCAGGCAATCCACTCACCTCAGCCTCCCAAAGGCGTGGGATTACAGGCTGAGCCACCGAGCCAGGCTCATACTTTTTTTTTTTAATTCAATGTCCAGACAAGCAGAAAAACAGAATAAGACAGAATATAGCAGCTATTCTAAAATATGACTAGGTCAGGCTTGGTGGCTCAGCCTATAATCCCAGCACTTTGGGAGGCCGAGGCGAATGAATTGCCTGAGTCCGCAGGTTTGAGACCCACCTGGGCAACTTGGCGAGACCTCATCTCTACAATAAATAAAAAATTAGCTGGGCATGGTAGCACACATCTGTAGTTCCAACTCCTTGGAAAGTTGAGGCAGAAGGATCACTGGAGCCCAGCAGGTCGAGGCTGCGGATGCCAGGAGCATGACACTGCACTCCAGTCTAGGCGACAGAGTGAGACTCCAACTCAAAAAAAAAAAACCAAACAAAATATAGACTACCCTTTTCTTCTAGGGAATGATGATAAAACAGACTGAAAAAAAGTTAGAGGCTCTCCAAAGACAAGAATAGGTAAAAGCAACTTGTAAAAGGTAAATATAGTAAAATAATAAAGTTGTGATGGATCTGCATCCTACTGGTTGATCAGCCTCTGTGGCATCAGCTCTCAAGCAGTGTAGGTGCAATTCTTGGCAGAATCTGAGTGTATTCGTTTCCTAGGGCTGCCATAACAAATTACCACAAACTTGGTGGCTTAAAACAACAGAAATTTGTTTTCTCACAATTCTGGAGGTGAGAAGAAGTCAAGATGTCAGCAGGACTGCGTTTCCTCTGGAGGCTCTGGAGAAGACTCCTTGCTTGCTTCTCTCAGCCACTGGTGACTCCACGTGTATTTTAGTTTGGAGCCGCATAAAGCCAATCCCTGCCTCTGTGATTTATTTTATTTTTATTTATTTATTTATTTATTGAGTTGGAGTCTCACTCTGTCACCCAGACTGGAGTGCAGTGGCCACTCCCAGCCACCCTCGACCTGCTGGGCTCCGGCGATCCTTCCGCCTCAGCCTTCTGAGTAGCCGGAATTACAGGTGCGCGCTACCACGTCCGGCTAATTTTTAAAATTTTATTGTAGAGATGAGGTCTTGCCTACCCAGGTGGGTCTTGAACCTGCGGGCTCGGGCAATCCACTCACCTCAGCCTCCCAAAGGCACAGGATTACAGGCTGAGCCACCGAGCCTGGCTTGCCTCTGTGATTTAGATGGCCTTCCTGAATTTGAGTTTCCTTCTCTTCTTTCTCTTATAAGGACCCATATCCTTGAATTTAGAGCCCATTTGGTAAATCCAAGATGATCTCATCTTGAGATTTTTTTTTTTTTTGAGTTGGAGTCTCACTCTGTCACCCAGGCCAGAGTGCACACTCCCGGCCACCACAGCCTCAACCTGCTGGGCTCAAGCGATACTTCCACCTCAGCCTTCCAAGTAGCTGAAACTATAGGCACATACCACCATGCCCGGCTAATTTTTTTGATTTATTGTAGAGATGAGGTCTCATCAAGTAGCCCAGGCTGGTCTCGAACCCACTGCCTCAGGCAATCCTCTCACCTTGGCCTCCCAAAGTGCTGGGATTATAGGCATGAGCTATCACATGTGGCCTGAGATTCTTTATTTTTTTTTTTGAGTTGGAGTCTCACTCTGTCGCCCAGACTGGAGTGCAGTGGCCGCTCCCGCCACCGCAGCCTCGACCTGCTGGGCTCTGGCGATCCTTCCGCCTCAGCCTTCCGAGTTGCCAGAATTACAGGCGTGCACTACCACGCCCGGCTAATTTTTTGATTTATTGTAGAGATGAGGTCTCGCCTGCCCAGGCGGGTCTCGAACCCGCAGGCTCAGGCAATCCACTCACCTCAGCCTCCCAAAGGCGCGGGATTACAGGCTGAGCCACCGAGCCCGGCTGAGATTCTTAATTGCATCTGAAAAGACCCTTTTTCCGAATGAGGTCACATTTACAGCTACAAGGGGATAGGATATATATATATATATTATAAATTACCACCAAGTTTGTGGTAATTTGTTATGGCCGCCCTAGGAAATGAATATACTCAAATTCTGCCAAGAATTGCATCTATACTGCTTGAGAGCCGGTGCCACAGAGGTTGATCAACCAGTAGGATGCGGATCCATCACGACTTTATTATTTTATTATACGTACCCTTTACAAGTTGCTTTTACCTATTCTTGTCTTAGGAGAACCACTAACTTTTTTTCAGTTTGTTTCATCACCATTCCCTGGAAGAAGAGGTAGTCATATTTTAGAATAGCTGCTATACTCTGTCTTATTCTGTTTTTCTGCTTGTCTGGACATTGAATTAAAAGAAAAGGATGGCTCAGTATTTCCTAAAATGCATAAATAAATAAATAAATATATATTTGTAAGGGGAGTGGTGTTTCACATTGAGTAATTTAAAATTGTCTAATTTTAAATAATTTTAAATAAAGTAATTTAAAATAGGCCCACATGATGCTTCTACCCACATCAGTGTATTTAGAGGATGTTTCTAATACAATCACTTTTAGTTCAATGTCTGATAGAATGGCAGAAGTTTGTTTATGAATGAATTCACGCATCTGAGTCACGTACTTTTGGAAGCATGACTGTCATTTCAAAATATGACATGGTATTAAAACACATATCGCTGACAAACTACATTCAGATAATTCTGATATTGCAAAAAAATTTGCACCTTTTTTGGAAATAAAATGTCTAAGATTAAGACAGATATGTCTATCATAAGAAGAGCAATATGGAAGAAAACAATAAACTGTAGAGATTTTTGCTGATAGTCTCCATGGGAAGTATCAATAAAGCAGGTTTCACTGTAATTGATGTTTTAAAATATTTTGTTTTCCCAGGGCAAAAGGCAGTAATAGCAGCTATTGCAAGAATATGTGTAGAAGCTATTAGAAACAGAAATAGTTGAAGGTAAATATAGGAGGAGTCTGTGATTAATTAAGAAAGCTCAGGTGACCGGGTACAGTGGCTCAGCCTGTAATCCCAGCACTTTGGGAGGCCAAGGTAAGAGAATTGCCTGAGCCCAGAGGTTCAAGACCAGTCTGGGCAATTTGGTGAGACCTCGTCTCTACAATAAATCACAAAAACTAGCTGGGCATGGTGACATGCGTCTGTAGTTCCAGCTACTTGGAAGGCTAAGGCGGAAGGATCACCTAAGCCTAGCAGATCAAGGCTGTAGTGGCCGTGAACGTGCCACTGCACTCCAGCCTGGGCGACAAGATTGAGACGCCAACTAAAAAAAAAAAAAAAAAAAAAAAAAAAAAAGAAACCTCAGGCACAAAAAATAATACTTTCATTTGGATAACAAGACATAATGGATATATAAAGCAGCACGGAGTGGGAAACAACATGATAACAAAGGAAAAAATAAATCAATGATTGCTCCACAATTGGGAAATAATCTAAAGGAGAAGAAACAAATAGAAGCATTTTCTTTTTTTTTTTTTTTGAGTTGGAGTCTCACTCTGTCGCCCATACTGGAGTGCAGTGGCCGCTCCCGGCCACCGCAGCCTTGACCTGCTGGGCTCTGGCAATCCTTCCGCCTCATCCTTCCCGAGTACCCGGGAGTTACAGGCACGCGCTTCAACGCCCGGCTAATTTTTTGATTTATTGTAGAGATGAGGTCTCGCCTGCCCAGGCGGGTCTCGAACCCACGGGCTCAGGCAATTCACTCACCTCAGCCTCCCAAAGGCGCGGGATTACAGGCTGAGCCACTGAGCCTGGCTTAGAAGCATTTTCTTAAGTTACACCCACCTAGAGGTTTCACACATTCCTTAGCGAGAAGAACCTAGCATTAAGAGAGGAACTCTAGAATATTTGTATTTGTATTATTGGTATATTCAAATATACATCTATTTTGCTTAACTATTTAAAGTGTGTGGTACTTATTCCCTAGAATGGATTCAGTTTTTGTTTTTTTTGTACAAAATTCTCAAGGAGTCATTAAAAGATAAGAGAAATTGAAAATGATGTCTAAACTAGAGAGGCCCAAATACAACTTTAGTCAAGATCTTTGTACCCAGGATGAGTAGACTGGTCACATAGCAACCTTAACAACTGGGATTTGGACAAGACTTACTTCTATCAGAATATGCCATATGCTCTATAAAAACAAACTCCGGTCTTTCTGATTATTTAAATGGCTGCCTATACCACATTTGCAGCTTTCCTGGCAACATATTGTCAAAATGATGACAGATTCTGAGATACCAAATCAAAATCCATAAGGTTTTACTACCAGCATCCACGCCCCTTTGTCCAGTGTGGTCCTAGACTCAAACTTGCCAGTCTTTGCAATAATAGCCAACAAAACACCAATACCTCATTGCAATTTATGCTATTGTCTTGCAAATTCTGCTAAACATAATTACAGGCAAATGAACTTTCAGCACTGGATAGTTATTCCTTAGTTAGTGGACTTTTTGGCCAATCAGGCAACTATCCTCTCTTTCAGTTGATTTCACAATGGTAACATCTGCTTACTTTCTCTAACATCAGCAATACAGATAACATAAGTTCAACCTTCACGCTATAAAAGAAAGCTTGAATAAATTCATCCTGTATATTCTTTTTGCAAAACCTCTACTAATAAATCCAGGAGTGAAATATTTCCTGTTATCTCAACATAAAAAGAAACATTGCCTTTTTTTTTTTCCCAAAGAAAAATTCAGAAGTGGCATATATTTGAATTTGAATCATTCAAACAAAAATGTTAGAAAAACCTCTCCACCTCCAGCCTTTGTTAACTAACATATAAGCAGAATTCCAAGAGAGAAGGACCGTTGCTTTTTGTCTAATCTGGTAATAGAAAGAAAGTGGTTGAGTCTCTGATAACTTTTGCTACAGATTCCTTAATCAGGCAATGATTACAAATGCATGCACTTAATTTGAACAGTAATAGTTAAGTTGATCTCCAGATGATTCATTTTGTAAACGTTTAGCCATTAGTGTTCCAGCTGGAGTGGACCATGTGCTGCCTTCCTGCTGACATCAGTGGAAATCTTGAGTCAAGATCAAAGCTACTTTATGCCTCTCTGACCTTTCTTCACAATGCACAGTGAGGCCTGATTTCTCAGCTCAGAATTTTCAGATTTATTTGCTTCGCTGTCCCCATGGGAGTTACTACTTACAAAGAGCCTACATGCAGATTTTCACTGAAGACCCCACCACAGGCCCATTGGAAATCACATTTTGGATTCTGGTTTTCAAGTGGTTTCCTCATCCAGATCCCAAATTTCAGGAAATCAAGTTTTGTTGTGTTTCCAAGACCTCTGAATAGAAAGAGAACCCCAGAAGCGTGGAATGGCCATGCTCATTTTGCCCTCAAACAAACCCCCATAGGTTGCCTTTACTCTACAGACGTACTTTGAGAATCAGTCTGAGAAGGATCCCTTACCTTGATAGTCATGTCTGGGCTGGATGTTTCTGTGTCATATGAGGCTGACTCATCTACCTTTAACAGGGCACTCTCCCACTCGACTCCTGAAAAAAAAAAGTGCCATTTGAACCAAGTAATTCAGCTAACAAGGACAGACACATAGCTGGCATTTCTCAGATTTCAGTACCATTTGACTTGTAAAGGAAGCTGCTGATGACCTGTAAGCCCCTTACTTACCTGGCAGTTACTGGGCCAGAAGAGCTCCCTTTCAAACATGTGGTCAGATAGCACTTCTCTTGCTTTTACCTAATCTCCAACTTTAAAGTGCATTGTCTAAGTCCTGTATCTTATAGAGCATGTTTAAATCCTAGCCCAGGTGGAGAAGAGGTTGGAATGAGCTCCCCCAGAACCCAGGCCTCATCCTGAAGTCTCACTTGGGGCTTAAAATGAATCCCAGAAAACACAAATATACATATCCAATTCAATACCTAACAGAAATGACTCCAGATTATTTCCAATTCTCAATTCCACACACCCACCCAAGGGAAATAAATGAGAGCTCACTGCCACTATTAAAATCTGTACAGACTCTCTTTCCAAACTTTAAAAACACTAATGTCTCTTTCTTCTTAAGCTGCCAGACTATCTCCAAGAGCAGCCACCTGGCAAAATACAAGATTTTGTTCTCTCTAATCTCAAAGAAGAGATCAGGGGCTGGTGTTCTGAAATATCTATGAATACAATATAATAAAACTACACTCATTTGGATGCAATTATGTGTTTGAATAGAGTTGAAATGGTCTACATTAGTGAAAAGTTTGAAGAAATGCAAGCATATTTTTTAAAACATAGGTCTATTGCAAGGAAAATCATCCCCTTAAAGGCTAATAAAGTAATATTTAGTAGAGTTTATCAGAATCTACTTTAACAAGCAAATACAAATTTTTAATTGGTACAATAACTGCCTGTTTGGAAAAAAGTGCTCATAACCTAAAGTATTAAAAGATTGTCCTCTTGCATAGGATAAAATTCTCTGTGTAATATTTGTTTATATTATTGATTTTCCTAATACTTTTCTCTAAGGATAACTCAAGGGCAATATTCACCCCAGACTTGTGTGAATAATCCAAATTCCAAAATGTCAACTGTCTACCATTATGTTACATCAGGAATGGCACACTTCACTGTCTGCCAAATAGTACATATTTTAGGCTTTAGGGTCATGTTGTTTCTGTTGCAGCTTCTCAATCTGCAGCTGTAGAGCAAAAATAGCCCATGTAAATGAATGGGGCAAAGGTATGTTCCAATAAAACTTTACAAAAACAGTAGGCCAGATTTGTCCCATAAGATGTACATATTAGCCTCTGTGCTAAATCAAGAAAGCAGAAATGTGTAAAATTGCTACACCACAGGGTTTCTATTAAGAATCAACATAGACCTCATCTCTACAATAAATCAAAAACTAGCCGGGCATGGTAGCGTGTGCCTGTAGTTCCAGCTACTTGGAAGGCTGAGGTGGAAGGATCCCCAGAGCCTAGCAGGTCGAGACTGTGGTGGCCGGGAGAGGCCACTGCACTCCAGTCTGGGTGACAGAGTGAGACTCCAACTCAGGAAAAAAAAAAAAAAGAATCAACATAGGCTGGACTTGGTGGCTCAGCCTGTAATCCCAGCACTTTGGGAGGCCAAGACGAGTGGATTGCCTGAGCCCTCGGGTTTGAGACTGGCCTGGGCAACTTGGAAGGATCGCCAGAGCCCAGCAGGTTGACGCTGGGGTGGCCATGAGTGTGCCACTGTCCTCCAGCCTGGGCAATGGAGTGAGACTCAAAAAAAAAAAAAAAAAAGAAGCCGGGCTCGGTGGCTCAGCCTGTAATCCCGCGCCTTGGGAGGCTGAGGTGAGTGGACTGCCTGAGCCCACGGGTTCGAGACTCGCCTAGGCAACTTGGTGAGACCTCATCTCTACAATAATCAAAAAAATTTGCCGAGCGTGGTAGATGCGCGCCTGTAGTTCCAGCTACTTGGAAGGCTGAGGCGGAAGGATCGCCGGAGCCCAGCAGGTCGAGGCTGCGGTGGCCGGGAGCAGCCACTGCACTCCAGGTCTGGGTAACAGAGTGAGACTACAACTCAAATAAAGAAAGAAAAAAGAATCAACATAGGCCAGGCGCTGTGGCTCAAGACTATAGTCCCCACACTTTGGGAGGCTGAGACAAGGGGATTGCCTGAGGCCAGGTGTTCAAGACCAGCCTGTGCAACTTGGTGAGACTTTGTCTCTACAGTTAATCAAAAAATTAGCTGGGTGTGGTGGCGCATGCCTTTAGTTCCAGCAACTTGGAAGGCTGAGGTAGAAGGATCGCCTGAGCCCAGCAGTGAGCATGCCACTGTATTCCAGCCTGGGCAACAGAGTGAGACTCCGACTTAAAAAAAAAAAAAAAGAAGAATCATCATAACAAACAAGTGATGAATTACTAACAATTGTTTGAAATCACATGACACTTTAACTAAATTAATATGAAATTAATTAAATTTTAGTATATTAGCATTGGTTACATTTCCTTAGTTTATCCCAGTTGTTTGGGAGCCTCATTTTACAAGACATGCACAATAAATGACTCAAGATACACAGGCTATATAAATCATTGCATAGTGCAAATAGTTGTCTCTGAATAGGTTGTAAAAATTGGGTCAGAGTTTTGTGCCTTGACCTATACTTTCTTCCCAAGAAACTGCTACAAGGTGGTTGTAGCTTTGTCATGCATGTTTCAGGAAGAAAAATCTTTGCCTCCACGTGAATAAATTATTTCCCTGACATTCCTTGCATTTAATATACTAATACCCCCTCCTGGTGTAAACCACTGTTGGTGCTTGTTGGGTCGGGCTGGTAGAGACTCAGATGTTGGGCATAATTGAACAATCATATGATACTTCGCTTAAGTAATAGTTTGAGTTACTTTTCAGCAAATATTCATTCCCCTCCTCTCTCACTGTGGGAGAAATTGTCTTCCCAGTTCCACTGATGTTTGCTTTGGTCAATGGGAGGTTGGTGGGCATCACCCAAGCAAAGGTTTGACATGGGCTTGCCCTCTTGCACTTCTGCTATAGCATAAAAAAGACATGCCCTAGTTAGCCTGCCAGAGAATGACAGTCATAAGGAGCAGACCTGGACTCAGTCTGCACCTGGAAGTCAAGCAGGGTCTAGATCAACCAACCCCCAGTCAACTACATAGGCATGACAATAAAAGCTATTTAAGTTTTGTTAAGCAGCATTTTTGTAAAAATAGCCAATACGCATCTATAACCAAAATTATAAATGAAAATCATTTTAAATTAAGTACTTTTTACCTTTAACTATGCAAATATAACTACCTTTATGGCATGAAAATTTCATTTGTAAGTATCGATTTTCATCTACATTTATTATTCCACTTTGGGCGGAATTTTTTCTCTGTGACAATCATTCCTTTTGTAAGCAATACTGTCTTTATTAAAGGCAATATAGGCTGGGCTCAGAGGCACAGTCTGTATTCCCAGCACTTTGGAGGTTGAGGCGAGTGGATTGCCTGAGCTCGTGAGTTCGAGACAAGCCTGGGTAACTTGGAGAGACCTTGTCTCTACAAAAAAAAAAAATTAGGGCATGATAGCACGTGCTTGTATTTCCAGCTACTTGGAATGCTGAGGCAGAAGGATCGCCAGAGCCCAGCAGGTTGACGCTGGGGTGGCCGTGAGTGTGCCACTGCACTCCAGCCTGGGCGACAGAGTGAGACTCCAACTCAAAAAAAAAGGCAATATAGCCATAAGAAAGAGATATGAGATAATAATATATATATGTATTCCCAGAATTTTAGCCTGCCATCAGAAAACATTTAGACAGTGAAGACAAATATAACATTTTAGAAGTATATTATTTTATTTTTATTTATTTATTTATTTTTTGAGTTGGAGTCTCACTCTGTCACCCAGACTGGAGTGCAGTGGCACACTCCTGGCCACCGAAGCCTCAACCTGCTGGGCTCCGGTGTTCCTTCCGCCTCAGCCTTCCAGGTAGCTGGAATTACAGGCGTGCACTACTATGCCCGGCTAATTTTTGATTTATTGTAGAGATAAGGTCTTGCCAAGTTGCCCAGGCGGGTCTCAAACCCGCTGGCTCAGGCAATTCACTCATCTAGCCTCCCAAAGCGCTGGGATTATAGGCTGAGTCACCAAGCCTGGCTGGGAAGTATATTATTTTAAAAGCTAGAGGTGAAATTCCTTCCAGAGAGAAAACTGTGCTTTGGGAAACAAAGCAAATTTATGGACTATTTGGGTATGAAAAAATTGGTCCCACATCATGGAAGGAGGAGAGAAAGGAAGAGGAGCTATTAGGAGAGAGAGAAAATTTAAAAGAAGCGGGGGCAAGAATTGACAATAAGAAATTCTCAGGTCGGGCGTGGTGGTTCACGCCTATAATCCCAGCACTTTGGGAGGCCAAGGTGAGAGGATTGTCTGAGCCCACAAGTTCGAGACCAGCCTGGAGAATTTGACAAGACCTCATTTCTTTTTTTTTTTTTTTTTTGGAGTCTCATTCTGTCACCCAGACTGGAGTGCAGTGGCCGCTCCCGGGCACCACAGCCTCGACCTGCTAGGCTCCGGGGATCCTTCCATCTCAGCCTTCCAAGTAGCTGGAACTACAAGCACGCGCTACCATGCCCGGCTAGTTTTTGATTTATTGTAGAGATGAGGTCTCACCAAGTTGCCCAGGCGGGTCTTGAACCCACGGGCTCAGGCAATCCACTCACCTCAGCCTCCCAAGGCGCAGGATTACAGGCAGAGCCACCAAGCCCAGCTGCAAGATCTCATTTCTACAATAAATCAAAAAATTAGCTGGGCATGGTGGCGTGTGCCTGTAGTTCAGAAGGATCAAAAATGCTGCTTGACAAAACTTAAATAGCTTTTATTGTCATGCCTATGTAGAAGGATCACCTGAGTCCTGCAGGTCAAGGCTGCAGTGGCTGGGAGTATGCCACTGCCCTCCAGCCTGGGTGACAGTATGAGACTCCAACTCCAAAAAAAAGAAAAGAAATTCCCAGGGGCTAATAAAAAGGACTTTTGAGAACAGCAATATATAAACATCAACTTAAAATTGCCTATCATGGTGTGTCATGATGTAATTCTTCCCACTCTCATACCTGCAATTTGGAGATCTGTTCTACACCAGTGTCTTGTATGGGTGCTGTCTGGTGGGCACTAAATGAGGTCCCATATTTGGACCTGGGAGTGGAAAGGAGAGTGGCCATGTGCCCATGAGAGCTTCCTGCGAATGTGGAATCTGAGGACGATACAATGCTAAGAATCTTGAAGATACTTAATTTGCATATTATATATGGTAGGGCCACAGGCCAATTTTACTTGAATACCAAAGGGCAGGAGACCCTGTTAACTTGAGGACTGAAGGTGGGAGACCACTGACATTTATAAAAGGATGTGTATGCACCTGAAGATGCCACTTCCGTTTTTTCAAAATGGTGATTTTCATTCTACCAACGCATAAATGTACTCACTACAGGTGAGTAAAAGGATAGCTTAGAACGCTGGTTTGCAGTCCCTTGGCTATAGAATTTTACCAATGACTTTCAACACCTGCATTCATGTTCAAGCTCATGAGAAGAATTCCCACTTAACTAAGATCTATAGTTTATAACAAAAACATTTAGACAGTTCAGATATTTAATTGTAAATGACAGACATTCCAGACTGATGTATTTCTATTATTAGTTATATAAACACAATTTCCTCTGATTTCAGGGAAAGACCCATACAAAGAATTTGATGTGAGGATTTGGAAACAAAATTGTACATAATATTTCTACAGCCGGGCTCGGTGGCTCAGCCTGTAATCCTGCACCTTTGGGAGGCTGAGGTGAGTGCATTGCCTGAGCCTGCGGATCCGAGACCCGCCTGGGCAACTTGGCGAGACCTCATCTCTACAATAAATCAAAAAAATCAGCCGGGCGTGGTAGCGCGTGCCTGTAATTCCGGCTACTCGGAAGGCTGAGGCGGAAGGATCGCTGGAGCTCAGTGGGTCGAGGCTGCGGTGGCCGGGAGCGGCCACTGCACCCCAGTCTGGGCGACGGAGTGAAACTCCAACTCCAACTCCAAAAAAAAAAAAAAAATTTCTACATACTATACTTTCTTTTCTTTTCTTTTTTTTGAGTTGGAATCCCACTCTGCCACCTGGGCTGGAGTGCAGTGGCACACTAATAGCCACTGCAGCCTCAACCTGCTGGGCTCAGGTGATCCTTCTGCTTCAGCCTTCCAAGTAGCTGGAGCTATAGGCACGCGCTACCACGCCCGGCTAATTTTTGATTTATTGTAGAGACTAGGTCTCGCCAAGTTGCCCGGGCTGTTCTCAAACCCCTGAGCTTAGGCAATCCTCTCATCTCGGCCTCTCAAAGTGCTAGAATTACAAGCTTGAGCCACCACGCCTGGCCCCATACCACACTTTTATTTTTTCAATCTATTTATTTATTTTGAGAAGGAGTCTCCCTCTGTCACCTAGGCTAGAGGGCAGTGGCATGCTCCTAGCCACTGCAGCCTCGACCTGCTGAGCTCAGGCGATCCTTCTGCCTCAGCCTTCCAAGCAGCTGGAATTATAGGCACACATCCCCATGCCTGGCTAATTTTTTGATTTATTGTAGTGATGGGATCTCACCAAGTTGCCCAGGCTGGTCTCAAACCCGTGGGCTCAGGCAATCCTCTTACCTCGGCCTTCCATAGTGCTAGGATTACAGGCATGAGCCACCACGCCAGGTCTCCCATACTATACTTTTAAATAACCTCTTATATACCCCTTCTCTCTTTGCTCAAATTTTTATTTATAATGTATTTGAGAAGAAAACTCATATTTATATTATTCCTACAATTCCTAGCAAAACCACTACAATTTTTATTCCATTTTTAAAATATAGGACCAAACCTTGAGAGAAAAAATAACATCATTCCCCCAGAAGAGAATAAGTTTGCGTTTCCCAGTAGTAGGATAAATTGAGATCCGTCTACTTGTAACTGAGTTATGCTTATAAAATACTCCATCAGGGACACTTTTATAAAGATCTCTCAGGAATAAACTAAATCTACCACCATGAATTTTTTCATTGCTTCTTACACATCTTCTCACCTAGTTGTACAGTCAGATGAATAAGTTCATTAGCCCCAGCTTCCAGTTCCCTAGTGCCAACATCTCTGTCTCTTTTCTTTTTCTTTTTTTTTCTTTTTTTGAGTTGGAGTCTCACTCTGTCGCCCAGACTGGAGTGCAGTGGCTGCTCGCGGCCACCGCAGCCTTGAACTGCTGGGCTCTGGCGATCCTTCCGCCTCAGCCTTCCAAGTAGCCGGAATTACAGGCATGAGCTACCACGCCCGGCTGATTTTTTTTATTTGTTGTAGAGATGAGGTCTCGCTGCCCAGGCGGGTCTTGAACCTTTGGGCTCAGGCAATCCACTCACCTCAGCCTCCCAAAGGCACGGGATTATAGGCTGAGCCACCGAGCCCGGCTTCTGTCTCTCTCTTTTTTTTTTTTTCCTTTTTTTTGAGTTGGAGTCTCACTCTGTCGCCCAGACTGGAGTGCAGTGGCCGCTCCCGGCCACCGCAGCCTCGATCCGCTGGGCTCCGGCGATCCTTCCGCCTCAGCCTTCCGAGTAGCTGGAACTACAGGCGCGCGCTACCACGCCCGGCTAATTTTCGATTTTTATTGTAGAGATGTCTCGCCAAGTTGCCCAGGCGGGTCTCGAACCCTCAGGCTCAGGCAATCCATTCACCTCAGCCTCCCAAAGGCCGGGATTACAGGCTGAGCCACCGAGCCCGGCTTCCTATCTCTTTTCACAGGGTGCACTCTGTTGACATACATGACTCCTTTCTTTGCTATTGACTTCTTTTGTTAGTGTGTGAAAGCTGACCGGGCAGTGCCACCAAAACGGAGCTGAGCTCATGGCCTGGCTGGAAGAGCCAGGGACACACATGAGGATCTGCAGGAGAAGGGATTTGGGCTGGTGGCAGGTAGCCACAAGGGCTTGGGTAGAGTAAGCTGTAGGCAAAATAGCTTTGTGTGTTTGAACATAGAGACAGAAAGCAACATTAGACAATGAAGGGGGCAGACAGCTAAAGAGGACTGTTTGGGCAGCAATGTATGGCATTCCAGAGAAAACCACTGGGTGACTTCCTTAGCTTTGACGCTGGTTAGTACTAACCATAAAAATAAATGTAATAAGCCGGGCTCGGTGGCTCAGCCTGTAATCCCGCGCCTTTGGGAGGCTGAGGTGAGTGGATTGCCTGAGCCCGCGGGTTCGATACCCGCCTGGGCAACTTGGTGAGACCTCATCTCTACAATAAAATCAAAATGAGCCGGGCGTGGTAGCGCGCGCCTGTAGTTCCAGCTAGTTGGAAGGCTGAGGCGGAAAGATCGCCGGAGCCCAGCGGGTCGAGGCTGCGGTGGCGGCCACTGCACTCCAGTCTGGGTGACAGAGTGTATAAATAAATAAATGAATAAATGTAAAGGGTCAAAGACCCAGAGGGAGAGGTTAGCACTGCATGGGAGGACACTAACGGCACCCAGACTCCCCGAATCACCAGGTGGTATTACCAAGTGAAAACAAAGTAAGAGAGAGAAAGACAAGTCTGAATGTACCTAAATATGCAGGAGAGTGAAACTTTGTTCTAGTTTATCTGTTCACACAGAATTTACATCGATTGTTGGACAAAGTGGGTGACTGTGGTGGTCATTAATATCATTCACCCAAATATTTTGTTCTTTTCTCTTGCTGACCCATGATAGGATGTCACTTCCTGGCTCCCTTAGCGTTGGTAAGGTCATGTGACCAGTTCTGGCCAATGGGTGTAGAAGCAGTGACATCTTGGTGAGGTCACGTGACCAGTACTGGCCAATGGGTGTAGAAGCAGTGACCTCTATCACTTCTGGGTAGGAACTTTTTTTTTTTTTTTTTGAGTTGGAGTCTCACTCCGTCGTCCAGACTGGAGTGCAGTGCCGCTCCTGGCTACCGCAGCCTCGACCTGCTGGGCTCCGGTGATCCTTCTGCCTCAGCCTTCCAAGTAGCTGGAACTACAGGCGCATGCTACCACGCCCTGCTAATTGTTTATTTATTGTAAAGATGAGGTCTTCCCAGGTTGCCCAGGCGGGTCTCGAACCCACCGGCTCAGGCAATCCACTCATTTTAGCCTCCCAAAGGCGCGAGATTACAGGCTGAGCCACTGAGCCCGGCTGGGTAGGAACTTTTAACTGCTTATGTAGTTAAAAGCACTCGACCCCTGACAAGCCCAGATCGCGGTAATTCTGTTAGTCTAAGCACAGAGCAGAGACACAGCCAACCCTCCATGGCCACGTAGCACGAGTAAGAACTAAACTTTTACTGTTTGAAGTCATGGAATTGGGGTTTGTTTATTACAGCAGCATAATCTAGCCCAGGTTCATAAGAAGAAAGAGCCCTTCCATACTTCCCTCCCTATCAACTTCAAGGTCCCATGATAGAAACTTTGAATAAATTTGTTGTGTTCTATTCTCAAAATCAGCTCTGCCATTTTAAGTTCTATCTCCTCAACAGAGTAAGAAAGAGAGAAAGGCAAGGCTGAATGGACCTAAATGAACAAGACAGTGAAACTTTCTTCTAGCTCATCTGTTATCTAGGCCCATACTATCTACTCGTTTTGGGCCATTCTCTGTTTCCATTGTGCTCAGTTGCACCGTTCATTGTGACTCACAAAACAATCTCCAAAATGGCCTTAGAAGCAATAGTTTTTCTCTGACCTGCTCCTGCCCTTCTGTCAGTCCCATTCTTCCCCAAGGCTAGTCATAGAAACCAGAATCCCTCTTCCTCAAGGCGGATCATAGAAACCAGAATCCTAGCCGGGCTCGGTGGCTCTGCCTGTAATCCCCGCGCCTTTGGGAGGCTGAGGTGAGTGGATTGCCTGAGCCCGCGGGTTCATGACCTGCCTGGGCAGCGAGACCTCATCTCTACAATAAATAAAAAAGTCAGCCAGGCGTGGTAGCACATGCCTGTAATTCCAGCTACTGGGAAGGCTGAGGCGGAAGGATTGCTGGAGCCCAGCAGGTCGAGGCTGCGGTGGCCGGGAGCGGCCACTGCACTCCAGTCTGGGCAACAGAGTGAGACTCCAACTCAAAAAAAAAAAAAAGAAACCAGAATCCTTTTTCTCCAAAGCCAGCCATAAAACCTAATATTATTACTCTAACTTTCCCTCTGTCCTGTGTAAAAACTGGCTATAAAGAAATTATCTGACCAACCTTGTTTGACTACAGATCATAAGACCCAGTTCCAGAGAACCTTCTGCCCCATTCCCAGAAGGGAGGAATGCTGGTAAGAGAGGTCAAGAAGAAACTAGAAAGACAGGACTTTCTGGATTTCCCTACTCAATCTATTCACCCTTTTTGTTCAATCATTTTCTCCATGGCTGTCCATACTTTGTTGAACCTGAGCAGAAAATGAATAAATTCCCTTGTATCTTGGGTCTTTATTCTGAAGTGTCCTGTGTACACATTAAATAAACTTATGTGCCTTTTTCCAATTAATCTGCCTTCCATGAGTTGATCTTTCACAAACCATCAGAGGGTGAAGGGGACAGTACCCTTCAGCTCCCTACAATGATATCTAAAAAGGCAAAAGCTCACATGGTCAAAACTGCCCTTTTTTGGGCAGACCTTCATTTTTTCTGTTAAGTATCAGATGATGTTGTTGGCTTGTACTAAGAATCATGTTGTACAAAAAATACACATCTTGGAACTCAGGGTTGGTTGATGTTCAGATTGTGAAAGATACAAGAACTGAGATCAACTTAGAACCGTCGCCCTCATACTGGGGTCCCTGGTGGCCTTCATATTGGGGTGAACCATTTAGGATGCTTTTATCTGCAGGTAGTAGAAAAACTATTTAATGGAAGATTAAACAACACAGAATCCTCTGTTGATTGACTCATGTAACAAAAAGTCCCAAAGTAGTATGGCATGAGAGGTGGCTAATTCAGTGACTCAGTGACCTCTGGGCCTAAGTCTGACCTCTCTGGAAGTCTCTTGGCTTTCCTCTGTGACCCCAAAAAGGACACAAAAGTTCCACCGGTCATGGAAATGTTCAGAGGCAGGAAAAGGGAGGATTCTCCTCTCCTCCCTTTTTAAGAGAGAAGAAATCTTCCCTTAAAGCACTCCATACCCATCACTGAAGCTATCCCCCAAAGTCTCACTGGCCAAAAATGCAATATAAGCCTATTCCTAAACCAATCACAGAAAAAAGAAAACAATTATCGAAGTCATCTTGATTGATCGAGATTTACCCACTGGGTTGAGGAAGGTCTCAACATTCCCTGAGCACATAGCTGCCTGGAGGACAAACAAAGCAACAAAACAGGATCTTGGTAGTCAAGAAAGAAGGGAAGTGAGCCGGGTTCGGTGGCTCGCCTGTAATCACGCACCTTGGGAGGCTGAGGTGAGTGGATTGCCTGAGCCTGCGGTTTCGAGACCAGCCTGGGCAACTTGGCGAGACCTCATCTCTACAATAAATCAAAAATGAGCCAGGCGTGGTAGCGTGTGCCTGTAGTTCCAGCTACTTGGAAGGCTGAGGCGGAAGGATCGCCAGAACCCAGCAGGTCGAGGCTGTGGTGGCCAGGAGCAGCCACTGCACTCCAGTCTGGGCGACAGAGTGAGATTCCAGCTCACAAAAAAACCAAACAAAAACAAACAAACAAAAAAAAAAAAAAAAAAAGGGAAGTGGTTGATGGTCATCAGATAAGCAAGCAGTAGGGTTTGTCACAAGAGGATGTGCACATAGATTGGGAAGCCAGGTAGAATCACTGAAATTTTTTTTTCCTATATTTTTCCAATTTAATTTTAATTTAATTTAATTTTTTTTAACTTTTAAGTTTTTAATTTTATTTTATTTTGAGTTGGAGTCTCATTCTGTTGCCCAGACTGGAGTGCAGTGGCACGCTCGCGGTCACCGTAGCCTTGACCCACTGGGCTCCGGCCAGCCTTACGCCTCAGCCTTCCAAGTAGCTGGAACTACAGGTACGCGCTACCATGCCCTGCTAATTTTTTTTTTATTTATTGTAGAGATGAGGTCTCGTCAAGTTGCCCAGGAGGGTCTCGAACCCACAGGTTCAGGCAATCCACTCACCTCAGCCTCCCAAAGTGTGGGATTACAGGCTGAGCCACCGAACCTGGCTAAATTTTTTATTTTAAAGATGTGGGGTACAATTCAGGGTTAGGTGTACAAATGTTCATTATGCAGGTACCTTTGTTGTACATGTTTTTAAATGTCTACTTTTTTCTCTCTTGTTCTTATTAATTTTGTTGGAAATATACACTCAAATCCCTACAAGTGAAGTACTGGGATGCAGCCTTGACTTCTAGTGCCAGCTCCTCTATGATGGTGTACTAGCTCAGTTCAGGGTGACATCGCCTCCTCCAGCCACCCCTGGGAAGTCACAGCTGTAATCGTGAGCCCCACTTAATGGGACATTCCGTATGGCTTGAGCAGGAAGAACCCTAAAGTGTGCCTGATAGTGTTTGCTGGTGGATGCTGCCTCAAAGGACCTTTGCCAACCAGTTTGCAAGCACTTGTGGCCAAAGACTGGGCCTGATAGAGTTTGTGTCATCCAAATGTCTAGTGAAATGAGAAGTGTTACTTCTGGGCAGTCAGGATTGGGGGGATAGGAACTTCAGAAAGTGCTCAAAGAATAAAAGAGGGAAGCTAAAGAAAGGAGGCAGAGAACAAACAGTCGCTGGTCTCAATTGATCCCCTCTAGACTGAAGAAACAAACAGGCTGTGGTTAGTCCTGTCCTCCAGAGCCAGACAAGGAACCCAGAAGTAGGAACAACACAGAGATGTCACCAGACATAAATCGTCTGGGTGGTAAGACCCGAGTGCTTTGAAGATAGGGTTGCTCCACCCCAGGCCCACTCCACCCCTCAATCAGCACAGTGGGGGCTGGCACTTAGTGAGGGTTCTTTAAATATTTCCTAAATTGAACTAGAGTCAAGGGGCCTTGAGGCTGTCTAGGCTGCTCTCTTACCAGGGTAGAAGGCTCCTGCATGAGGTCACCTGATAGATGCCTCTCAGCCTCTACATGGCCTTTTCCTGGTCATGGTCCTCTCTGCCTCACAAGGTCATGCACATTGGGCAGCTAGAATGGACTGTCTTAAAAAGAACTGAACCACAAACAGTTTGGAGGAAAAAGATCCTAGATGATGACCTATGTAGCCTGGCTTATGGAGAATGCAGAGGACATAGTGGAACCCCTCAGCAGCTACAAGTGTGTTTCGGTTTGCTGGGACTTTGGTGGAGCCTTCTCAGACTTTCGACCTTCTTAGCCATCCTATCCATACACCTTTCCCTTCCTCATCACACCCCTGCCTCAACCCTTACCAGCTCACTGACGTAGGCAGATATAGCCATGGAACTGCGAGGTAGTCTGGAGTCAAGCCTTTTGGGATACAGTGAAAGAATCAGGGATCTCGGATGGAAAAGAATTTGCCATAGTCTCATAGACAGTAGCTGCTAGGCCAGGCCCGGTAATCCCAGCACATTGGGAGGCCAAGGTGAGTGGATTGCCTGAGCCCACAGGATTAATTAGATAAAGAGAGAAAGAAAAAGATGGTTAGGCATGTGGCTCACACCTGTAATCTCAGCGCTTCAGGAGGCCAAGACAGGAGGATCACATGAGGCCAAAAGTTCAAGATCAGTCTGAGTAACATACAGAGATCCTGTCTCAACAAAAAAATAAAAAATTAGGCAGGCATGGTGGTGTGTGCCTGTGGTCCCATCGATTTTGGAGGCTGAGGTAGGAGGATTGCTTGAGCCCAAGAGTTCGAGACTACAGTGAGCTATGATCACACCACTGCTCTCCAACCTGGGAGACAAAGTGAAAACTTATCTCTTAAAATAAAATAAAGAAAAAGAAAACAATGACAAAAACAGTGGTAAACATAAGGAGTTTGCAACCTGGTATAAGAATTTAGGAAATAGGCCTGTAATCCCAGCCTGTAATCCCAGCACTTTGGGAGACCAAGGTGAGTGGATTGCCTGAGCCTGCGGGTTTGAGACCAGCCCAGACAACTTGGTGAGATCTTGTCTCTACAATAAATACAAAATTAGCTGGGCATGGTAGCACATGCCTATAGTTCCAGCAACTTGGAAGGCTAAGGCAGAAGGATCATTAGTGCTCAGCAGGTCAACACTGCATGCCACTGCACTCCAGCCTGGATGACAGAGTGAGACTCCAACTCAAAACACACAAAGAAACAAATAAACAAAAAAACAGACAGTAGTTGCTAAGCTGGGAGAGAAGGTGATAAGAATGCTTCACCTCTTTCTTAGACCAGGGTTCTTCCTGGGCACAAATTATATCAACCTTGCTTTAGAAAAAAGGTTGGCCCATTGTGACATTTTGCTTGATTATAATGAGAAGAATGAGATTAGCTCTCTTCCTCACCTAAGACTCTGCACAGAGGGCCTTGGAACTGATACTTGGCCAGATACTTCTCTTCCTTTTAATGGCCTTTGACTCCATATAACCCTGTGGATTTTTAAAATCTCACTTTGTTTTTGGAGAAGTTCTCAGAAGGGTGGTCATTAGTACTCAGCGGAACTTCAGAACAATGATTTGCCTTTAAACACTCAGCTTTAGGAAACCCCGCCCAAGGATAAGCTGATGGGGCCTGCTTCCTCTGGATGGGAAGCCCTGCCCAGGGGCTTGAAGGAAGAGGACAGGATGCAACTCCACCCGTCCACCCCACTCCAGGTGGTGCCTCATCCTTGGTCCTGAGCCCCAGCTTTCTCTTCCTTGGAATAGATGTGAGGACCAGACCCTGGGGCCTCCAGATGCAACGGTGACAGAAGCATTTCCCCTTCGCTTGGCTCCTCTCCCTGAGGAGAGCTCACTGGGAAAAAGAAAGGACCACCTTTTGGATGACGGTTATTTTCCTCAAACTCACCCTGAGGTTGTTGGAGCCCACTTTCCCCCGTATCTCCCTGAGTCAGGGAACTCTCTGGGTGGCTTTGAGGAATAGAGGTTAAGGATCTAAAAGGTGCACAAAGAAAAACCTCATGATCTTGCCAAGTGTGCCCCCATGCCTTCTCGACAACATTGCTGTCCTGGCCAACATGGCTGCAATTGTACCAGTAATGACAACCAACCCGTACTGAGGACATACTACAGGTCACAGACTAAGCCTTTAGATGTACTATGTCCTGGGATGAGTGGAAAAAAAAAGATATACTATGTCTTTTAATTCTCATATAACCCAATGAGGATGGTACAATGTTAATCCCACTTTGCAGATGAGAAAACTGAGGCTTAAGAAAATTAAAACAACGAAGCTAGCAAGTGATGGAACCAATATCTAAGTCCAAGTACTCTGACTCAGAGGCTATTTGCCTAACCAATACACTTTACTACAACTTTTTTTTTTTTTGAGTTGGAGTCTCCCTCTGTCGCCCAGACTGGAGTGCAGTGGCCGCTCCCGGCCACCGCAGCCTTGAACTGCTGGGCTCCAGCGATCCTTCCACCTCAGCCTTCCGAGTAGCCGGAACTACAGGCATGCGCTACCACGCCCGGCTGATGTTTTGATTTATTGTAGGGATGAGGTCTCGCTGCCCAGGCGGGTCTCGAACCCGCGGGCTCAGGCAATCCACTCACCTCAGCCTCCCAAAGGCATGGGATTACAGGCTGAGCCACTGAGCCCGGCTACTTTACTACAATTTAAAAGATTAATGAGATGAGAAACAGGAAGCTTGAGGACTCATTGAAAAAAAGATTCACAAAGGGGAAGGTTTCTTCCCTGAGGTTCCCATTAAAGCTGACATCTGAGTTCACAATGCACAGGTTTAAAAAATGTTTTGTGAGCCGGGCTTGGTGGCTCAGCCTGTAATCCCGCGCCTTTGGGAGGCTGAGGTGAGTGGATTGCCTGAGCCCACGGGTTCGAGACCCGCCTGGGCAGCGAGACCTCATCTCTACAATAAATCAAAAATCAGCTGGGCATGGTAGTGCGCGCCTGTAATTCCGGCTACTCGGAAGACTGAGGCGGAAGGATCACCAGAGCCCAGCAGGTCGAGGCTGCGGTGGCCGGGAGCGGCCACTGCACTCCAGTCTGGGCGACAGAGTGAGACTCCAACTCAAAAAAAAAAAAAAAAAAAAAATGTTTTGTGGTAGGGTCCCCAGAGATGTATACAGCCACGGTGGCTGGCACCAGACTCAATCCAGTGTGAGTCAGCAAACAGTCATTGAGGGCTACAGGCCTTCTCTACAGCAAATCAGACGGGGGCAGTTCTTCATGCAAAAAGAGCTCTAATACATGGTTCTGTGCAATTCCAGAACAATCTAGTTCTGTGCAGGCAATCTGACCAGCAGAACTTACAAAAGATGGAAATGAATATAAAATCACCCAGAGCCTCTGAGCTCTACTGTGGGTTTAGACACCCCACAAAAAACCCAGGGCAAACATTCTCCTCATAGAACACGTGAAAACTTACGGTACTCCAGACTAGAAAACAGTTTGCTGTTTTGACCTGACCCTCTCCCTGTAAGCATGGGAAAAGAAAGAATAATAATAATAATAATAATAATAGCGGTTATTATTTCTCACATGCTATTGCATGTTCTTTTTTTTTTGAGTCGGAGTCTCACTCCGTCACCCAGACTGGAGTGCAGTGGCCGCTCCCGGCCACCGCAGCCTCGACCTGCTGGGCTCCGGCGATCCTTCCGCCTCAGCCTTCCAAGTAGCTGGAACGACAGGCGTGCGCTACCACGCTCGGCTAGTTTTTATTTATTGTAGAGATGAGGTCTTGCCAAGTTGCCCAGGTGGGTCTCGAACCCGCGGGCTCGAGCAATCCACTCACCTCAGCCTCCCAAAGCACGGGATTACAGGCTGAGCCACCGAGCCCGGCTTATTGCATGTTCTTTACTGTGCAATATTTCACATATCTCATCGATAGTCAAAATCCCATTAAGTAGGCACTATTTTTATCCTTATTTTCCAGACAACAGAAATGAGGCTTAGAGAGGTAAATAATTTGCCAAGAACACATAAATAAGGAGCAGATCTAGGAATTTGGATAAGGCCTTCCACTCACAGTACTCATGCTGTGACATGCTGTTCTTCATCGCCTCTGCTAACAAAGGTGCCCTTGGTTAGAATCGCAAAAAGGAACACCCCTCTTGAGACTGAGAAGTGTGTGTATGCGTGTGCCTGCCTGCCACATACATATGCTCTTATGTACACACACACACACACACAACACACACACACACACACACGTAATCACACACACTTATATGCATGCTTGTGTGAGCACAGGCCTACCCTCATACACATGTGCACAGCTCATGCACACACCCATGTGTGTATGTGCACACATGCATATCTAGGCATGAAGCTGCAAGAGTTTTCCAGCTACCACTGAACACTCAGGAGTTATAGACCTTCCTTAAAGGAGAAAAGAGCCTTTCTCTGTCACAGCATCTGAGAGTGGGTCACAAAACTAGGTGTCTGCTCTCAAAGGTACACTGTAAGCATCCTTCTTTACATGAAGAGGAAAGCAGACTCCAATTGCATGGAAATTAAAGGCAAAAAAAATAATAATCATGGTACATTGTTTGAAATGAGTTTTACTAGACCCTTGAGGTCCAAACTAATTTTGAAATGGTTTGTTTTGGCTGGCCTGAGCTCCAGTCCTTAGAAATTAAAGCCTTTTTAGGCAACAATACTGCTTGCAGCAAATTCAAGGAACTGTTTGGGTTCCCTCCTTAGAGGTTAGGGAACTAACAGTTTAAAACCTGGTTTATTTTCAAATATTTTGCAGATATTACTATCCAGCAGGTCTCTTCTTCAGGTCCAATAAAAGATTTTATTATATTCTCCACACACCCTAATTATTAAGTTTGCCAGTCTTATTTCACTATCCTGGAAAGAGATTTGATATCTTCTCCTTTAAAATGTGATATAAAATTAAACAAAAACCCAAGCCACTCTCTTGGATCCAGTTTTCATTCAGAGGAGATGCATTGACCAATGAATCATTAAAACAGCAAGTGGTGACAGGGGCATACTTAGAGCCTCTGGGCTCTTTGCAGGGTCAACTGCCCTGTTGATGTGCCATGATATTCCCTCTCTTGCTGTGTAAAGACTGTGCTGGGTTGAAAGCACAGTAGAGAGCATAGGCCTTGGATTCATGGAGAAACCAGCTCTGCAGCACCTTTCCTATCTCATCCCTCTTCCCTCCTCTTCATCCTCACTGAACATGAGCCAGTTCAGGTCCCCCAGTCCAGATCTGTCTTCTATATCATAACTGTTGTCATTTTTTTAGAAATGTCACCATGGTCACATCACTCACCACCTTAACTGCATTTCTTGCATATCTGTTGTGTGCCAGGCATGGTGCTTAGGCTGGGAAATCCCAGAGAGAAGGACCTGGTCCCTGCCCTCAGGAAGCTGGCAGCCAGGCTGGGAGGTGGTTTTCTCTCTCGGCAATCTGATTTCCAGCACTGCTCCCTCTTCTCTCTTTCCTCACTCTAGGAGGCCTCCCCTGGGTAGGTGGCCAGGATGTTACATTTCTGCCCTGAGTTCTGGGTGTCCTACCAAAACTTCCTCTCCTGCTTCTTGGTGGGGGGGTGTCAGGTGATCTATGAGAGCTTACCCAGCCATTCAGAAAACCCATCTGAGTCAAGTAGAATTGTATAAAAGATAATATTTTGAAAAGAACTTTCTGGGCCAGGTGTGGTTACTTATGCCTGTAATCCCAGCAATTTGGGGAGGCTGAGGCAGGGGGATTGCTTGAACCTAGGGGTTCAAGACTAGGTAATATAGTAAAACTTCATCTCTATAAAAAATAAAAAAAATTAGCTAGGCATGGTGGCACACACCTGTAGTCTCAGTTACTTGGAAGGCTGAGGTAGAAGGATCACCTGAGCCCAAGAGGTCGAGGCTGCAGTGAGCTGTGATCAGGCTACTGCACTCCAGTCTGGGTGACAGAGTGAGAATCCTAACTCAAAAAAAAAAAAAAGTTTTCTGGAAAATTCGGGAAGGGCCTCTACCCAGAGTTATAAACGGTAGCGCTTCTCGTTTGTAGACATGCTGTGATAGCTGTAGCAAATGGATACACCTGGTACCACCAGGTCAAGGCATAAAACAGGAAAGTTTCTAACTCACAACTGTTGGGTGTGGAGCAGATAAGCAACCTCCAGAGCCAGTTCCATGGCAAGGCTCAGGGTCAGAGCCTAGGATCAAAGTCAGACAGCAAAGACACCAAGGAAGGATTGCCATCTGGAGAGTCTGGATGTGAGTGTTGGGAGCCAATTCATGAAGCCTGTGGGTATGGGGTGGCAAAGGGGAGATAACAAAAAAGAGGACACAGAGGTGACCAGTCCAAGACCAGTGATGCAGGACAGGAGAGCAGGAGGTGGTCAGGATGGGGTCTAAATGCTCTTGGCAGGCTATTTGTGCATGGGGTGGGGGGTTGGCTTGTTTAAAGGGTTTGAGTGGAAACTGCCATGGGGCTGAATGTGCAGAAGGAGAAGACATATCAGTTACGTTGCTTTTATATTGTTTTATGACCCACTGTTGTTTTCACTTCAGGAGTGCTTTAATGATTGGAAACAGAAAAGCCTGTTTCTCAAGTTTTAAAACCCATTTGGGAGTTTGGCTTGACCCCCTGCAGAAGTCTGGGAGCTAAAGCAGACATTGTTTGACTAGATTTTAGGGACATATTCATAACTTAGCACCAGAGTGTTTACATTCCAAAGTCTTCCTTCACTGTCATGTGCAAATTCATCTATCTCTCTCCTGGGACACAGATGCAAACTTTTATGGCTCCCACAACTCAAAATGACACAGGGTCACTATGGGAATTTGATATATGATGGGGACAAAAATATTAATGTGCGTTCCTACCCTCTACTCTCCCGTCAGCTGCTAAAGAAACCTGGCTTGACTAGATTCATTTACTTCCCTTGATGTTTTTCAAGAATTTAAAAGAAAAAGTGTGTCTATTCAGGGCAATTTGAATCTAAGCTCCTGGGTTGCCATCTTCAAGCTTTGCCTAAATAAACTCTCTTATTTTTTTTTTTTTTAAAAGGAATTAATTAGCCAGGTGTGGTAGCACGCGCCTGTAATTCCGGCTACTCAGAAGGCTGAGGCGGAAGGATCTCCAGAGCCCAGCAGGTCAAGGCTGTGGTGGCCGGGAGCGGCCACTGCACTCCAGTCTGGGCGACTCCAACTCAAAAAAAAAAAAAAAAAAGGGAATTAAAAGGAAAGATTGTAACTCCTTTGAGTGGTTTTTTGAAGCCAGACTGTGCTTCTGTGTATGTGACATTTCACCAAGACTGGACCAAGTGTGGTCCCAGCATGGATTATAGTCATTTACAGCAGAATCCGTGGCAATAGGAATTACTATGGCCAGAGATAGTCATCTTGTATTCTCTATGGAATCTGGTTGTAATCTCTGCGCAGTGCTTAAATCTCTTTAAGCATTCTGAAAAACTCTGATTCTATTTGTACACTTCCAGGGATAAGGCATTCACTCTCATAAAAGCAGCTTGTTATGGGTTGAATTGTGTCCCCACAAAATATATGTTGAAGTCCTACTCATAGCACCTCAGAATATAGCCTTATTTGGAAATAGGGTCTTTGTAGATGTCACCAAGTTAAGATGAGGTCATTAAGGTGGGTCATAATCAAATATGACTGGTGTCCTTATAAAAAGAAAGACAGACACCCAGGGAAGATGGCCATGGAAGAGAGAGGCAGAGACTAGAGTTGTGCTTCCACAAGCCAAGCAATGCTTGGGGACCCAGAAACTGAGAGACGCCAGGAAGAAACTACCCATACACCTTCAGAGACAACATCACCTTGACAATACTTTGATTTTGGACTTTCTGGCCTCTAGAACTGTGAGCGAATATATTTTTTAAGCCATTCAATTTGTGGTACTTTGTTATGGCTGCCCTAGGAAACAAATACACAGTCCGATATATTTTTAGCAAATTTCAGGTCAGAATGTACTTCTTGAGCTAAAATTTAACTCTATGTAACTACCAATCCTAGCTTGGCCTTCTGAAGTCAAACACATCTCCTCTTCCTCTACAAAACAGCCTTTAAGCATCCCAGGATGCGATTATATTCCAACTGAGACATCTCTTTGCTTATGTTTCTAGATCATTCACCAGCCTGGTGATCTCTTAAAGCCAGAGTCTAGCTATAGATCCATTTCCTATTTCTTTGGTGGCCACCAGAGCTATATTGTATAAGATGTCCTTGATATCTTCTTAGAGATGTGAGCTCACAAGGCTTTGGGACAGATGGTAACTCAGTATTAGGGAAAGCAGTTGCTTTCTCTGAGAATCCTCCAAAGTGACACCTTTTTATTCATAATCTTACAGAAACATGGTAATGGTTAAGACTGATAAAACGCTATTAGAAGAAGAAACAAAACTGTGAGACACAGAGAGAAAATTGTCAAAAGGTAGCATCTGAAAAATATCCTAGTTCCTTTTCCAACCAGGGATCCCTCTCTGTGCCAGTCCCACCCAAAACTAGCTTCTTCCAGACCAGCCAACAGTCAGAACCAGAGGTAAGGAATAATTGCCCTCAGGGGGCCCATATCCCTGGACCCTATCTTAGAGAAAGTCCCCACTGGCACAAGATAAAGTCCTACATTCACTGAAAACAAATCTCAGCACTGAGAAATTTAGAAAAAGTAGAGAAAGCCTCTCAAAGTCTTCCTCTTATTTTTTTCCCTTAAGAATAAAAATATTACCATGGATTTACAGGATCCTGGGCTTATGCTGATCTCATCATAATGAACAAAAGGCAAGCTGTTCTGACAAATGTGTCCATTTCTGGCAAAGTCACTAACTCCAATTTATACTCCCACACCCAAACGACTAGCTTGGGTTTGATGCCTACTGAGGTGAAGTGAAGCTGTATTTGTTCTATTCAACCAGGTCTCTTCACTGTTACTTTGATGGACAGTTGAATCCTTGACCCATGAAAAAGCAGCTCTTGCAGCAGGGATTAAGAATCTGAAGAGCTGTTTCTGGACTCTACCCTGGGGCCCACCTTTGGAAAGAACTTTGACAACACCACATAGAAATATGTAGGTACACTGTACCCCTCACTTGTGCTGTCCTGCAGTCTTCATAAGGACTTCTAGCCAACCTATAAGATAGTACTGAGTTTCCACTGCTTCACTAGACTAGTCTTTTAAAAATAAAGAAAGAGCCGGGCTCGGTGGCTCAGCCGGTAATCCCGCACCTTTGGGAGGCTGAGATAAGTGGATTGCGTAAGCCCGCGGGTTCGAGACCCGCCTGGGGAACTTGGTGAGCCCTCATCTCTACAATAAATCAAAAAATCATCTGGGCGTGGTAGCACACGCCTGTAGTTCCAGCTATTTGGGAAGGCTGAGGGGAAGGATCGCCGAGCCTAGCAGGTCGAGGCTGTGGTGGCCGGGAGTGGCCACTGCACTCCAGTCTGGGTGGCAGAGTGAGACTCCAACTCAAAAAATAATAATAAAAATAAAGAAAAAAATTAGCCAGGTATGGTGATGCATACCTTTAGTTCCAGCCATTTGGAAGACTGAGGTAGAAGGACTGCCTGAGTCCAGCAGGCCAAGGCTGTGGTGGCCATGAGTGTGCCACTACCCTCCACTCTAGGCAATAGAGTGAGATTCCAACTCAAAAAAAAAAAAAAAAAAAAGGAAAGAAAGAAAAAGGGCTGGGCATGATGGCTCAGGTATAATCCCAACACTTTGGGAGGCTGAGGTGAGTGTTCAAGGCCAGCCTGGGCAACTTGGTGAGACCTCGTCTTTACAATAAATCACAAAAACTAGAAGGACATAGTGGCATGCATCTGTCGTTCCAGTTACTTGGAAGGCTGAAGCAGAAGGATTGCCTAAGCCCAGCAGGTCAACCTGGGCAACAAGAGTAAGACTCCAACTCAAAAAAAAAAAATTAAATAAAGAGAGAAAGAAAATGATGGTTAGGTATGTGGCTCACGCCTGTAATATCAGCACTTCAGGAGGCCAAGGCAGGAGGATCACATGAGGCCAAGAGTTCGACATCAGTCTGAGTAACATACAGAGACCCTGTCTCAACAAAAGATAAAAATTAGGCAGGCATGGTGGTGCATGCCTGTGGTCCCAGAGACTTTGGAGGCTGAGGTGGGAGGAATTGCTTAAACCCAAGAGTTCGAGACTGCAGTGAGCTATGATCACACCACTGCACTCCAACCTGGGTGACAAAGTGAAACCCTTTGTTTTTTTTTTTTTTTTTTTTGAGTTGGAGTCTCACTCTGTCGCCCAGACTGGAGTGCAGTGGCCGCTCCCGACCACCGCAGCCTCGACCTGCTGGGCTCCGCGATCCTTCTGCCTCACCCTTTCCCAAAGTAGCTGGAACTACAGGTGCGCGCTACCACGCCCAGCTAGTTTTTTGATTTGTTGTAGAGATGAGGTCTCGCCAAGTTCCCCGGGCGAGTCTCGAACCCGCGGGCTCAGGCAATCCACTCACCTCAGCCTCCCAAAGGCCAGGATTACAGGCTGAGCCACCGAGCCCAGCTGAAACCTTGTCTCTTAAAATAAAATAAAGAAAAAGAAAACAATGACAAAACAGTGGTAAACATAAGGAGTTTGCAAAATGGTATAAGAATTTAGGAAACAGACCAGTCTTAGTGGCTCAGCCTGTAATCCCAGCAGTTTGGGAGGCTGAGGTAAGTGGATTGCCTGAGCCTGAGGGTTTGAGACCAGCCCAGGCAACTCAGCGAAACCTCATCTCTACAATAAATCAACAATTAGCCAGGCATGGTAGCATGCGCCTGTAGTTCTGGCTACTTGGAAGGTTGAGACGAAAGGATCGCCGGAGACCAGCAGGTCAACACTGGGGTGGCCGTGAGCACGCCATTGCACTCCAGCCTGGGCAACAGAGTGAGACTTCAAATAAAAAAAAAAAGAATTTAGGAAATAACCCTATTTTCCCTCTTCCATGGATATTTAGAGAAACAATTCTTAACTGAAGTGGAAATTCAGCATTTAGATTATGGTGGACTTTTTAGAGACACGTGCCCACATGGCCAGTGGTGAAGGAGGTGGCCGCCTATGGTAATTTACAACTTATAAGGGACAAGAAAGGATGAATTGAGTTTACTGGCAGTGGGAGAGGCTATCAGGGTTTTTCTGGGTAGATGCCCATACAGCCAGCTAAAACCGGAGCATAACAGAGATTTCTAGATCCTTCACCATCGTCCCTGTTAACAGTAAGTGCCCGAGGAAGGTTTGTTACCAGAATAATGTATTGAAGATAGACTATTTGGAGTGATAAATATTAGGGAAAGAAGCTTTTTGTCATTGCTGCTTTTTGGTTAAGGTCTTCCATCTAAGGAATGTGAGGTTTCAAGGCAAATGGAACTTGGGACCAGCATGACAAAGGAGCAACAGCATTAAACAGGATTTACCAGCTTGATCACAAGAAAGAACTTTTGAGCAGCAATGAGTGTGACCGAAGAGAAAAAGAGAGGAAATGACCACAGCATCCTTGGGAGCTGGAGAACATTTGTGATGCTCTACATGTAGACAGTCTCAGCTGCTTGACTTCCCAGTCACTGTGGGGCAAGACAGCAGGATGCCACAACTTGATGTCCAGATAAAGGTGGGCAGAGAAGATTCCCAGGGAGAGGGGCACTTGACAGTTTGTTAAAGAGGTATCCTTTTCGGTTCTTAAAAGGTCTAAAAATCAACTTTCTATACGACCCCGCAATCCTCCTACTAGGAATATACCTGGAGGAACTCAAATTATTCTATGAAAAGATACCTGCATACTTATGTTTACTGCAGCATTGTTCACAATAGCAAAAACATGAAACCAACCGTGTTGCTCATAGAGGACTGGATTTTTAAAAAATGGTACATACACAAAATGGAATATTACGCAGTCATAAAGAAGGACAAAAATAGGAACTTCGCCTGGCTCGGTGGCTCAGCCTGTAATCTCATGCTTTTGGGAGGCTGAGGTGAGTGTACTGCCTGAGCCCGTGGGTTCGAGACCCGCCTGGGCAACTTGGTGAGACCTCATCTCCACAATAAATAAAAAAAGAGCCGGGTGTGGTAGCGCACACCTGTAGTTCCAGCTACTCGGAAGGCTGAGGCAGAAGGATCGCCAGAGCCCAGCAGGTCGAGGCTGCGGTGGCCGGGAGCGGCCACTGCACTCCAGTCTGGGCAACAGAGCGAGACTCCAACTCAAAAAAAATAAAAAATTAGGAACTTCATAGCGGTTTGGATGGACTTAGAGTCTATACTACTGAGTGATCTATCACAGAAACAAAGAACTGAGTATCACACGTTCTCGCTCATAAGCGGACCTTGAACAATTATTGTAATACTATAATAAAAGGATTGGCAGTAGCAGGAAACTCCTGCGGGCTGGGGGTGGTAGTGAGAGGCAGGATTGGCAGTAGTAGGGATCTGCCATGGGGGGGGCACACCTCATCAACAAGTGTACCTGCATAATGAACATTTTTATACCTAACCCTGAATTGTACTCCACATCTTTAAAATTAAAAATTTAAAAAAGAGGTGTTCTTTTGGCTCTAGACTCAATATGTCCTTCAATTCCAAATTACCTAGAATCCTTTGTTGTTTTTTTTGAGTTGGAGTCTCACTCTGTTGCCCAGACTAGAGCGCAATGGCTGCTCCTGGTCACCGCAGCCTTGACCTGCTGGGCTCAGGTGATGCTTCTACCTCAGCCTTCCAAATAGCTGGAACTACAGACATGCACCACTATGCCCAGCTAATTTTTAACTTATTGTAGAGATGAGGTCTCGCCAAGTTGTCCAGGCGGGTCTCAAACCCACAGACTCAGGCAATCCACTCACCTCAGCCTCCCAAAGCGCGGGATTACAGGCTGAGCCACCGAGCCTGGCTTACTTAGAATTCTTGATCTCCCAACACATTCCTTTGCTTGTTATTCCTCTTTGCTTGTTATTCCTCCCTCCCTCTCTCCTTTCCTCCCTTCCTCCCCCTTTCTTCCGCTTCCTTCCTTACTCCCTTCCTCCTTCCCTTCCCTTCCCCTACTTGTATTGATTTCCTTTGCAGATATAATCTGTGACTCAAAAATTGTATAGGGATAATATGTGGTGGCAAATGCCATGTGGGCACATGTCTTGCACAATTACTATATAAAACTGGTATACAATTACTATATAGAATGGGTTTTAAATTCAACAGAGATGAAACACTAAAGGAAATGAAAACAGACTAACTCATCCTAAAAAGCCTGCATATATCTTGGTTACCACCAAAAAAAAAAAAAAAAAAAGGAAAAATTAAAACAATATTTGCAGTATACAATTACCCTTTGCATTTATAATAATAAGCAAAATTTAGAGAGACATAACTTTGTTGGGGAACAAGCACACTTAGACTGCAGGTCAATGCCATACAGTAGTTTTGCCTCTTGGGATAATGATCTAGGACACATGTTAAGGGAAGTAGCAGATACCATCCTTACTCTATAGAATGGGACCCATCCATTCAGTCAAGTTAAGCCACTCTTCTCCATGTGGCACGTGTTTCACTAACGTCATTGTAGAAATCCTATGCTCCTTGCCAGGTACTCATGTAGAAAAGACACTAGCCAATGCAACATTGAACGAACAATGAAACAGAAGTTGATGAGGAAACTCTTTGAGAAACAGCTTCTTGCTCATTAAAAGAGATATAGATTTTGGGAGGTTGAGGTGAGTGGATTGCCTGAGCCCGCGGGTTCGAGATCTGCCTGGGCAACTTGGTGAGACCTCATCTCTACAATAAATCAAAAATTAGCCAGGCGTGGTAGCGCGTGCCTGTAGTTCCAGCTACTCAGAAGGCTGAGGCAGAAGGATCGCTGGAGCCCAGCAGGTCGAGTCTGCAGTGGCCGGGAGCAGCCAATACAGTCCAGTCTGGGCGACAGAGTGACTTCAACTCAAAAAAAAAAAAAAAAAAAAAGACAGATATAGATGAAGAAACTTCACTTTCTTCTTCCACTGAACATTGTCAGACCTGTGAGGGCTGGTGGTATTCATGCCATGGCAGTCATTTTGTGAACAGGAGGACAGTTGGTTGATGACAGAGACGTCCCCCTCAGTATGGCAGAAGAAAAGCATGAAAGCAAACTGTGCTCTTGAGGATGTCACAGCATTGTAAAATTAAACAACTCCAGAACCTGACACAAGAGTTCTTGTTATGAGCAATTATATTGTTTAAACCAATTAAGATATAATTTTCTGTCACTTGTAGCAAAAGCATTCCAGGAAATTATAAAATTGTTTGTATTCTTTGACCTAATAAGTCTCTTTGGAGATGATATGTCAAAGTAATGACCAATAGATTTAAAATGTTTATCTCAAACTGAAAAGTGTAGGGACATTTGTATATGAAAATCACATTATGAAAAAGAAAAGGACATAAAAGGTAGGTATGTGATCCTGATGATGTAAATATTCACATGGAACCTACCAAAGATCATAAGAAAATTCAACTTCAGCCGGGCTCGGTGGCTCAGCCTGTAATCCCACTCTTTGGGAGGCTGAGGTGAGTGGACTGCCTGAGCCCGCGGGTTCGAGACCTGCCTGGGCAACTTGGCAAGACCTCATCTCTACAATAAAATAAAAAAATTAGCCGGGTGTGGTAGTGCGCGCCTGTAATTCCAGCTACTTGGAAGGCTGAGGTGGAAGGATCGCCGGAGCCCAGCAGGTCGAGACTACGGTGGCCGGGAGCATGCCACTACACTCCAGTCTGGGCAGAGTGAAACTCCAACTCAAAAAAAAAAAAAAATGAAAATTCAACTTCATAGCAATAGCTTATTAGTGGACATTCATTAGATTCTGTTTCTACAAATTATTACTCAAGTTGACATATTTATTTCAAGGTTACCGAGAAAAGAGGCAGCATCAGGTCACAGATACGAACTGTTGTACCAGATAAATGGCAGAGAAATTTCTATTGAGGAATGGCATGTGCTTTAGGAAATACTTCTAGAACTAGTTGTTCTACATTTATGATCTGGAGCTTTAGCGTTGATGCAATTAACCATTACAATAACCACAATATATAAGTTTTCCAAAAATATCAAACACTCAGACGTCAAAGAAGAGAAAGGACAGAATTGTAAAGAAGTGAGGAAAGACAGAATAGCACAAGAGAACATCAGCATTTCTTTTACAACAAATTTTCAGAAATATGTCACAAGCACAACCCAAATCTTGTTTTAATTGGCACAAACACAAGGAAAACAGAGAATCTAAGTCAGAGAGGCTCTGGCTCTGAGAAAACAGTCCGCATCTGTCTGAATATCAGAGAAAATGTTGAGAAAAGAAGAATTGGACATACAAGAAATCTATCAAATTCATATCAGATGAAACAGCTGCAGGAATCTTTTCGGAGAAGGTATTTACGGCCCTTTGTTTCTGAAATTCCTCTTTTAAGGGTCACCAATGAAATTGAATTCTGTTACTCATAGTATTGACAGCTAAATTAAGAGAGATCAGAAAATGAAGGTCAAGAAAATTACTGTTAAATTGGGAGGTTTGCTATGAACCATAGCAAAATAATTCAAGAAAATACATTAAATTACATTTAATCAAATACAACCCCCGCAAGATTTCACACAGCTTTGTATCATTCAATTTCTCAAATGTTCACTCAAGGAACACATTATACCAAAGCTTTATTAAATATTAGCTTTCTTTGTACTCAGAACCACAGCCTAAGGTTAATTGTTTTCAGATCTGGGTTTTGGTAGGGGGTCTCATTTCTTTTGAATTTAATGAAGTATTGCCAGTTGGAACCAGTTTAATGAGGTAAGAGAGATGTCAGATTAACTGGAGGTGTGCAGCAGAATAAAAGAGAACTCAGACAGTTTTACAAGAAAATTTAAGCATATTTCACATTGGTAATAAAAAGCCTAAGCACATTTTACCTCGTTATAAATAGCAAATGTTTAATGCAGGAATATTATATGAGTGCAGATGTATCCTACTTTCTAAAAAGTTAATATACAAAAAATCACAAAGGAGCCAGGCTCGGTGGCTCAGCCCGTAATCCCAGAGTTTTGGGAGGCTGAAGTGAGTGGATTGCCTGAGCCTGCGGGTTCGAGACCCGCCTGGGCAACTTGGCGAGACCTCATCTCTACAATAAATCAAAAACTAGCCGGGCGTGGTAGCGCGCGCCTGTAGTTCCAGCTACTTGGAAGGCTGAGGCGGAAGGATCGCCGGAGCCCAGCAGGTCGAAGCTACGGTGGCCGGGAGCGTCCACTGCACTCCAGTCTGGGCGACAGAGTGAGACTCCAACTCAAAAAAAAAAAAAAAAAAAATCACAAAGGAATTTTTTTTTCCATCAGTCTCACTCTGTCGCAAGGCTGGAGTGCAGTGACATGATCATAGCTCACCACAGCCTCAACCTCCTGGGTTCAAATGATCCTCCTACCTCAGTCTTCCCAAGTAACTGGGATTACAAACACACGTCACCACACCTGGCTAATTTTTTTATTTTTACTTTTGAGGAGACAAGGTCGTGCTCTATTGCCCAGGGTGTCTCAAACTCCTGGGTTCAAGTGATCCTCTCACCTTGGCCTTCCAAAGTGCTGGGATTATAGGCATGAGCCACCACGCCCAGCCACAAGTTCTTAAATACTAAAGAGAGCTACTTTGCATCATCTTTGCTATAGAATAAACACCAGATTTGCAATAATTACACATACAATGAGACGTTCAGGGCTATATTTGTTATTTAGAGATCTACTTAAAAGACTAAAGATCTACTTCACTATACTAATTATTTTAGCTTCCCTAATATTATTGTTAAAAATATATGTGATTCATGGTGGCGCTTGCCTGTAGTTCCAGCTACTTGGAAGGCTGAGGTGGAAGGATTGCCTGAGCCCAGCAGGTCAAGTCTGTGGTGACGGTAAGAGTGCCACTGCCCTCCAGCCTGGGCACAGAGTGAGACTCTGACTCAAATATATATGTGTGTGTGTGTGTGTGTGTGTGTGTGTTTAAAGATTTCAAAGTCTAACCATCTAAAAAATGGTCAAGATGGAGAAAAATGATGAAGTCATATACATATTAGGTGAATTGTTAGAATCCCATTAGTATGATTTATTCCTAAATTATTTTTCACCTCTTGATACTGAAAAAAACATTAGTTGTGGTAATGTATTCAATAAATTCATATCCTAATACTTGCTTTCTGTATAATTATCTCCTTGATGCCACTGGGCACAACTTTACACTGAAACATTATGTAGAGGATGCTACTATTTAGAAAACTTAAAGTGCCTGGCCTCAGACCAAACTCTAAGTCTCCCAGCAACAAGGAATATCTTCTGGTCTAGGGAGCTCTGACTGTTGCATGCAGGGTTCTGACTGGTTTCTAAATGCACTGTAGGATACCATGTGAACCCCACAGGAAGATCACAGTCCAAAGCACACTATCAGTAAAATGGGCAGGGTTGGAAGTTGGAATAAAGTATACTTCACATGATGACATCTTATACTTGCACATATACAAAGTTAACATGTACTGATATGGATAACTCTCCAGAATATGTTAAGTGAAAGAAAAACAAAAAAGAAGACAGAGAATACTGTATGTAATATTACACCTTTGTGTAAGAAAGGGAGAAGAGTAAGAATGTATTTTTGAATTTATGTTTCCATAAGGAAATTTTATAAAAAATAAACTTAAAGTGGTTACCTTTTAAGGGTGACAGAGGAGGAAATCATTCCTGGCATTCAAAGTAAGACATCTCAATGTATACTTCTTTACATCATTTTGATTTTGACTCATGTGAAACTATCATATACCCAGTTCATTCAATAAGAAACAAACGTGGCAATGGTCTTTTCATACTGCAGTCTATGGTGATAAATCATTAAAATATCCTAAGTCTGATTTTTCTAGCTTGTAAGCGATCCCAAATGCTGGGGTTTAAAAAATTTTTATTATTTTTTTGTTTTTTTTGAGTTGGAGTCTTACTCTGTTGCCAAGGCTGGAGTGCAGTGGCATGCTCACGGCTACCCTAGCATTGACCTGCTGAGCTCTGGCGATCCTTCCGCCTCAGCCTTTCAAGCAGCCAGGACTACAGGCACACACTACCACGCCCGACTAATTTTTTTTTTTTTTTTTTTTGAGTTGGAGTCTCACTCTGTCGCCCAGACTGGAGTGCAGTGGCCGCTCCCGGCCACCACAGCCTCGACCTGCTGGGCTCCAGCGATCCTTCTGCCTCAGCCTTCCGAGTAGCCGGAATTACAGGCATGCGCTACCATGCCCGGCTGATTTTTTGATTTATTGTAGAGATGAGGTCTCACTGCCCAGGCGGGTCTCGAACCCGCGGGCTCAGGCAATCCACTCACCTCAGCCTCCCAAAGGCACGGGATTACAGGCTGAGCCACCGAGCCCGGCTTAATTTTTTATTTATTGTGGAGGTGAGGTCTCGCCAACTTGCCTGGGCTGGTCTCGAACTTGTGGGCTCAGGCAATCCACTTGCCTTGGCCTCCCAAAGTGCAGGGATTACAAGCTGAGCCACTGAGCCCAGCCCCAAATCCTGTTTTATACACGGCTTACTTTGAGGGCCACCAAATTCTGGCTCAGGAACAGGTGTCCATAATTAAAATGGCCATTCCCTAGTCAAGTTAGCCTCAGCTATTTTACTTACTCACTTGCCTATCTGAACTCTGAACTCACTCTTAGACTGCATTGACTCTTTTTTTTTTTTTTTTTGAGTTGGAGTCTCACTTCGTCGCCCAGGCTGGAGTGCAGTGGTACTCTCACATCCACCCCAGCGTTGACCTGCTGGGATCCAGAGATCCTTCACCTCAGCCTTCCAAGTAGCTGGAACTACAGGCACATGTTACCAAGCCCAGATAATTTTTGATTTCTTGTAGAGATGAGTTCTCGCCAAGTTGCCCAAGCTGGTCTCAAACCCGTGGGCTCAGGCAATCTACTCGCCTCGGCCTCCCAACGTGCTAGAATTACAGGCTGAGCCACCCAGCGCAGGTGACTGCATTGAGTCTTAACTAATAGGCAATCAATTCAGTCAAAGGGACTCATTGATGCACAGTGATACAGCAGTGAATATCATCAGACAACTGAGCATGAAAACATGGATCCAGGCAACCCTGGAAGATATATCTGGCATCATTCAGATCTTTACATGTTTTAGATATATTTTACTATGTTAACTTTCATTTTTGCAGGCCACCCTGAATGTTTTGTGCAATATGGGGCTAAGAAAACAAAAGCAAATAGGTCGAGAAGATAGGAAGAAGTCGGGAGAGAGAAGAACAAGAGGAGGAAGAAATAGGAGAAGAAAAAGAAGAGAGCCTAGATGGAAGGGTGAGAGATGGCACAGAAAAAGCAAAGGGAAGATGGAAGAGAAGGAGAGAGGAAAACAGATTCTATTTTACATTATATATCAACAAAAACCAGCTCATAAGCCAGGGGTTCAGAACAATAGCACATTTTGTCAAAGGAAAAAAGTTAGGTTTCCAAGCTAGCCCACAAAAGCCTGTTAACTTGAATGTGAATTCCCTAGCTTGAGAGTAGGAGACTTTGTAGAGGAGTCCCCACTCTCATCAAAAGAAGACCTTTCTCACCCATTTCTGCTTGCTTAAAGGGCTTTAGGGGAAACTTTTGAAGTATGTGGAACCACTTCCAGTTCCATACTCATCTTTCATTTCTTGATGGCCCCTCCCCAAAACTAATGGGATCTAGTCTTGAAGTAGCTTGAAGGCCCTCGGTGGGAAGCTCGCTGGCTCTTCCCTGTTAAAAACCAAACCACCTAGCCGGGCTCGGTGGCTCAGCCTGTAATCCCGCGCCTTTGGGAGGCTGAGGTGAGTGGATTGCCTGACCCCGCGGGTTCGAGACCCGCCTGGGGAGCGAGACCTCATCTCTACAATAAACCAAAAAAAAAAAAAATCAGCCGGGCGTGGTAGCACATGCCTGTAATTCCAGCTACTTGGAAGGCTGAGGCGGAAGGATCGCCGGAGCCCAGCAGGTCGAGGCTGCGGTGGCCGGGAGCGGCCACTGCACTCCAGTCTGGGCGACAGAGTGAGACTCCAACTCAAAAAAAAAAAAAAAACCCAAACCACCTAACTCCAGTCAGAATGGCAATTATTAACAACTCAAAAAATAACAGCTGCTGGAGAGGGTGTGGCGAAAAGGGAATACTTCTACACTGTTGGTGGGAGTATAAACTAGTGCAACCTCTGTGGAAAGCGTGTGGCAATTCCTAAACGCTCTAAACATCAACCTCCCATATGACCCTGCAATCCCCCTACTGGGAATATACCCTGAAGAACTCAAATCACTCTATAAAAAAGATACCTGCACGCGAATGTTTATTGCAGCATTGTTCACAATAGCAAGAACCTGGAATCAACCACGATGTCCATCAAAAGAGGACTGGATTAAAAAAATGTGGTACATATACACAATGGAATACTATGCAACCATAAAAAAGAACCAAATCATGAATTTTGCAGCAACCTGGATGGAGTTAGAGTCTATAATACTAAGTGACCTCTCTCTCACAGAAACAAAGATCTGAGTATCACATATTCTCACTCATATAGTGGACCTTGATCATCCAATGCACTACTATAAGAAAATGACTGACAGTGTTGGGAGACTATGGGGGGGTGGGACTAATGGTAGTAAACATCTGTCTGGAGACGGGGAGGCACCTGTTATCAACAAGGGGGCCTGAATGAAGCATATTTGTATACCTAACCCTTAACTATACCCCACAATATCAAAATAAAAAATATCGATTAAAAACAAAAACTAAAACCAAACCAGCTTTCGTTGGCAGTGGCGACAGAGTTCAGGAGGTCCGCCTGGTGAGGTCCACGCTCTTCGCCCCCTCGCCTGCCTCCCTCTCACCCCCCTCGTCCTCCCTCCTACCTGTCCCCCCACCCCGTCCTTTCCCCCAATAAAGCATTGTGGCCAAAAACAAAAAACGAAACCAAACCAAACCAAAAAAAGAAAGCTCTGTTTCAGTCACTCTCTTTGTTTTAGTTCAACACTAGGGAGACGTTTGCTAAGCTACATTTATGCGTTAATGGCTTATTAGCCTGCTTAGGGGTCTTGGTGTCCTGATCAGGATATTTTTATTAAAGCTTTGAGGCTGATGGGGACCAGGTGGGCAGCTCAGCCAGACCTAGGTCTTTGTCCCTGGTCTCAGCTCCCTGGACAAGCTTCTGCCATCCAAAGTTGCTTTCCTTCCACAGCTTCTCTGCTCTCTCAACCCATCAAGTTTATCACAGAAGCTTAGATGTGGCTAATAGCATCCATCTGTATCCTCCTATAGCATCCTGCACACACCAGTAAACACTCAATAAATACTTGTTGGTTGACTGAGTTCAAGATACTTTTATTACTGCTTTAAATTATAAGTGACATTCAAAGGCAAGCAAAGATGAAGTTTGTGAATGTTTAGAAGTGGAGCCTGAAAATCTGAATTTGGATTGTGGACTGGCCACTTACGGTGAGGTCCTGCACAAGTCTATCCTCAATTTCCTTATTAGCAAATAAAGATTTACTAAGCATCTATTCTATGACAGGCACTATTCTATGTACTTTATGTGTACAGAAGTCTTTAGTGAAGGAAACAGAGACAGAGATCACATAGCTAGCAAGCACCTGAGCTGGGATTGGGCCCCAAGCAGCTTAGCACCAAGCACTAGGCTTTCTTAACCACTATAACGTTCTGCCTGACAATTAAATGAAATCACATTTGGGAAAGTGCCTTGTACATTACATAGATGAGTAAAGATGCTAAGTCACTAATGAAATGGCAGAAGTGAAAATAATTGAGTAGAGCAATTGGTCAGTCCATGACAACTCCAACATATTGCCATTAGATAGCCTGATCTCCTGCAATGAGGAGCACCCAAGGAGCCTGTTAAAATGCAGGTTTCCAGGCCCAGATCCCGGATCCTCTGATGTAGTATTTGGGAGTGAGGTCTATGAGTCTGCCTTTTAACAGGTGGTCCAGGCAGTTATAGGATTCATTTTGAGAAGCCTCATGCTAGTGAGAAGTCAGAGCCTTTGAAGGCCAAGCACCTGCAGCTCTGAAACCAACATACATACTTGAGGATGAATTCCAGCTGGTGTACTGTGAGGCCTCTGACAAGTTACTTAACCCCCAGAGCCTCAGTTTCCAAAAGGAACATGTAGAACTCTTTTCAAAGCCCCGGTATAAATTATCTCACTTGGTTCTCTCATTTGCCTTGAAAAAGAAGACCCTTCCTCACAAAAGAATTTGAGCGGTTTAGGAAGTATTTGGAGGTCATCTGAGCCCCAAGAACAGACAAGTTTTGATATCTTCTCTATTCTCTGAGGAAAGTAAAGCTGAAACCCTATCTCACCCCATCCCAGATTGGGTATGGGTGGACCTCTGAAATGACAATGGGCACTAGTTCAGGGATAGACAACTGATTAAGCTGGGCCACTCAGAGCCCATCCCCAGAATCCAGGAACTATGTCTGCTTGTCCCTATTTCGAGGTGGGACAGGTGGTGCTAACACCTAGAGAGAAGCTGAGGGTGAAGAGTAGAGCTCCAGTGACATTAGAAACCCTCATGATGAGTCACACCTGCAGCCCAGCAGCACCCTCACCCTTCCTGTGAGCAGAATACATAAGTCCTCAATTTTTCCAGACCAGTTCAAATTGGGTTTTGTCACTTGTGACCCAAAGACTACTGACTAATACATGGAACCAATTACTAACTGGTATAATAAGGTTCCTGTGGAGCCTGGGGGAAACCATCAGGAAACATGTGATCACCGTGCTCCTCCCTCCCGTTAATAGCTGGGGTCTGTGTCAATGTAGGAGGCACATTAGGTTCAGAACAGACATGGTGGAACACAGGGCTCCCTCACTCTGCAAAAGCACTAGCATGTGGGACAAATCAATAAAGCCCACATGAATAGAAAGCAATATCAACAGCCTAGATGAACAAGAAAATCAACACAAGTATCGGAATCGGAGCAAAAAAGAACGAGGATAAAAAGAAGGGAGATGAGCCAGGCTCGGTGGCTCAGCCTGTAATCCCAGCACTTTGGGAGGCTGAGGTGAGTGGATTCCCTGAGCCCGCGGGTTCGAGACCCGCCTGGGCAACTTGGCAAGACCTCATCTCTACAATAAATCAAAAAATTAGCCGGGGTGGTAGCGCGTGCCTGTAGTTCCAGCTACTTGGAAGGCTGAGACGGAAGGCTGAGGCGGAAGGATCGCCGGAGCCCAGCAGGTCGAGGCTGCAGTGGCCTGGAGCAGCCACTGCACTCCAGTCTGGGCGACAGAGTGAGACTCCAACTCAAAACAACAACAACAACAACAACAACAACAACAAAGTGAAGGGAGATGGCAAGTTCTCCAAGTAGGTTGATCTTCATCTATATACCAAGAAGGAAGCAGCATTTTCTTTCAACTACCTCCTGTAGATGTGTTTCCTGGTGCAGTTTAGGAGAGCAGTACTATACTCTTGTTGCTGACAGTCAGTTAGTGAGAACAGTGGTCCTCAATGTCTGGTCCCAGAACCAGCAGCATCAGCATCTCCTGGGAACTTGTTTTAACAATGCAAATTCTCACCTCCACCTCAGACTGGCTGCTGAATCAGAATCTCTGATTCTAGGGGGTGAGAATTTTTTTTTTTTTTTTTTTTTTTTTGAGTTGGAGTCTCACTGTCGCCCAGACTGGAGTGCAGTGGCTGCTCCCGGCCACCACAGCCTCGACATGCTGGACTCTGGCGATCCTTCCGCCTCAGCCTTCCGAGTTGCTGGAACTACAGGCGCGTGCTACCACGCCCGGCTAACTTTTGATCTACTGTAGAGATGAGGTCTCGCCTGCCCAGGCGGGTCTCGAACCCGCGGGCTCAGGCAACCCACTCACCTCAGCCTCCCAAAGGTGCGGGATTACAGGCTGAGCCACCGAGCCCAGCTTTTTTTTTTTTTTTTCTAACAAGCCCTCTAGGTGAGTCAAATGTATTATGGAGTTTGAGAGCTACTGGTACATGAGTTTCAGCTTTGATGCCAGGTTTTTGGGTTTTGCACAGACTATAAGATGAGCAGTGACCAGTGGAGGTATACAATGTGGCATCCTCTGGGTTTACATCCTAGCTTAGCCATCTATTATCTTGAACAAGTTACTTAACCTCTTTGAGTCTCAGACTCTCCATCTAAAAAACAGAAATAAGAGTAGTACTTAGCCGGGCTTGGTGGCTCAGCCTGTAATCCCAGCACTTTGAGAGGCCGAGGCGAGTGGATTGCCTGAGCCTGTGGGGACAACTTGGTGAGACCCCGCCTCTAAAAAAAAAAAAAAGAGTAGTACTAATTTCACAGGTTGATTCAAGGATTTCATACAATAATACACATAAAGTACTTAATTCAGTACCCAACACATAGGGTAAACACTCAGCAAGTCTTGATTATTTGTATTATTTTGTGCTGTTCTAATTCCAGGGTAGCACCTGGGCTTAGGGAAGTTAGAAAAGGTCTCCCTAGAAAGACTTGATCTTCTGAAACACTCACTACAGCAACCTGTATTTATTCTTTCTACCTAGCAAATGTCTATGCACCCTTCAACACCTCCTCTGTGATGGCTTTTCAGAGCTGAGTCATTGTTCCTATCTCCAGACATCTATCTCTATCAAAGTCTTCAGGCTGCCTGCATATGAACCCTGGCTCTACCTCTTCATGATTGTTTGATCTTGGGAAAACCTCTTCACCTTTCTATGCCTCAGTTTCCTCAACTGTAAAATGACACGAATAATTGTACTTACCTTTGGGATTCTTGTGGGGATTAAATGAAGTATTATGTGTGAACTGCTAACAGTAGTACTTGGCATATAGTAAATGTGTAATAACTATTAGCTCTGTCTCCTGCTGCCTAGCACTCTGCAGATGCAGGATGGGGAAGGGCAAGGCCAGGACTAAGGTAAGACCAGTAAGGACTTGCCTTGGATGTAACATTTAAGCAGACAAAGACTCAGCCTGTAATCCCGCACTTTGGGAGGCTGAGGTGAGTGGATTGCCTGAGCCCGCGGGTTCGAGACCCGCCTGGGCAACTTGGCGAGACCTCATCTTTACAATAAATCAAAAAATTAGCCGGGCGTGGTAGCGCGTGCCTGTAGTTCCAGCTACTCGGAAGGCTGAGGCGGAAGGATCGCTGGAGCCCAGCAGGTCGAGACTGCGGTGGCCAGGAGCAGCCACTGCACTCCAGTCTGGGTGACAGAGTGAGACTCCAACTCAAAAATAAAATAAAATAAAATGTATACAAAAATTTTTTTGATGGTTTTAATACAACTTTATTTATATAAACACTAGCATGTTTATATAAACACCCCATGGCCATAGTTTGCTAATTTAAATTTTTAAGATACCACATTAATAAAATATGATTTGTCTTGATCACTGAGGCATGGGGTATGGGACACAATTGCTTAATCTGCTCTTTCTTCTGCCAGCTGACCCTGAACACACAGACTCTGTGGTTCCCCAGCCACGTATGGCTCTTCCTTGCTTCCTCATCTGTCTTCGAGTGGTGGCGGCTCCAAAGCACACATTTTGCAGGCTCCCTGACCATGACCTGGGGTTGAGTCAGTATGCTCATCTCTCCAAGAAGGGGCTCCTTTCCAAGAAAGAATTTTTATGTACTTATGTATATTTTTTAGAGATGGGGTCTCACTATGTGGCCAGGCTGGTCTCAAACTCCTGGCCTCAAATGATCCTTCTACCTCAGACTCCCAAAGTGCTGGGATTATAGATATGAGCCACCACACCCAGTCAATTTTTAAAAAGCATAAATTCAAAGCACATTGGTGTCCACCTGCAGTTTTCAGATGAAATCAAACATAAGAGAGTATTTATACATGCACATATACACACTATGATGGTTAATTTTATGTGTCAACTTGACTGGGCTAAGGGATGGCCAGATAGCTGGTAAAACATTATTCCTGGGCATGTCTGAGGGTGTTTCCAAAAGAGATTAGCATTTGAATTGGTAGACTGAGTAAAGAAGATCCATCTTCACCAATATGAGTGGGGCATCATCCACTCTGCTGAGGGTTAGAATAGACAAAAAGGCAGAGAAAGGATGAATTTAGTCTCTGCGTGAGCTGGGACATCCATCTTCTCCTGGCACTCCTAGTTCTTGAGGCTTTGGACTGGGACTTATACCACTGGCTCTTCTGGTTTCTGGATGTCAGTCTTGCACTGGAACTTCGCCACTGGCTCGCCTGGGCCTCCAGCTTGCAGATTACCAATCATGGAACTTCTGACCCTCCATAGTTGAGTGAGCCAATCCCTCATAATAATTTTTTTTTTTGGAGTCAGAGTCTCATTCTGTCACCCAGACTGGAGTGCAGTGGCACACTCATGGTTATCACAGCCTCAACCCGCTGGGCTCAGGCAATCCTTCCACTTCAATCTTCCAAGTAGCTGGAACTACAGGTGTGCACTACCACACCGGGCTAATTTTTTTATTTATTGTAGAGACAAGGTCTCGCCAAGCTGCCAAGACTGGTCTCGAATCCCTGGGCTCAGGCAATCCTCTCATGTCTGCCTCCCAAAGTACTGGGTTACAGATGTGAACCACCATGCCCAGCCATAAATTTCTTTTTCTTTCTTTCTTTTTTTTCTTTCTTTCCTTCCTTCCTTGCTTCTTTCTTTCATTTCCTTCATCTATCTATTTACCTATTATCTATCTATCTGTGTATGTGTGAATATATGTGCATATACATATACATTTGACTTTATGACATTTTCTGAAATGTTCAAGGATGTGTGTGTCCATAACCAAGTCAAAAGTAGAGTTATCTGTTTCAAAGACATTTCCTTGGAGATGTGACATCTGGCGAAAAGCTCTGCAGTGGGACATAAGGGCTCACATTTCAGATGCCTGTCAAATCCTAAGAGGGACAGTCCGCGGAGATGCCTGCTTTTTGCTGGGGCTTTACCTCATTAAGAAGTAACCCATTTCCCAGGACCCATGCCGCCTCTGTTTGTGGGGCAACTGCTAACTATGTAATTGGTTGTGCTTGCACAGACAGGCCTAATGAAGGACCCATGCTCTGGTGCAGAAGCAGCTGTGATGAGAAAATGGTATTTCTTACTATGGTACACTTTACAACCCATGACAGGGGATTTCTTTCCTTCTTTTTATTACCGTGCCGTTAAAATGGAAACCATTTAGGGAAGTGAGAGTGGTGTGCTTTGGCCATCTAAGTCACTGAGCAGATACAAAATCTGATCAAGTCTGGGCTTCTCTTTCTTTCTCAGGTTGATGTTGAAGTCTCTGGGTCTGTTTTGTTGTGGTGTACATGACTGTGAGTGTGTATAAGGCATAGGCAAAGCTTCAGTTGAAGTCCAATAAGGGTTTTGGATCAGACACGCTAGTAGGAAGCACATGGTAGCATCCTGACACACACCCACTGGCTTGTCAAGTCTTGTTAGCAACAGGCTGGGCGTATGCCCATCTGCACTGAACCCCAGTCAGTGCCCTTTAGAATGTTGAATCAGAACTGTCCTTGGCACTCACCCTGCCAGGTAGGGCCATGATAAGAGCCGTGTGCCACGGTCCTTCAACTCTCAACTTCTGTGCAACCACCTGGGACATGTCCATTTCTTGTGCCCTGAGTCTGGCTGCATGCCCTCACCACAAACCCTTGCTGCACCCTGCATCTCCCTCACAGAAGCATATACCCTCAGACCTTCTATGCTTCTTTTTGCCCTTCCCTTCTGCCGGACTCTAAAGTCCACAAGGGTAGGAACAGTGTCTGTCTTGCGAGTCACCGTGTTTCCAATGCCTAGCACAGAGCCAAGCACATAGTAGATGCTTTATAAATGTTTACTGAATGACAATATCTACATAAAAATGAGTCCTAAAGAAGCTCAAGACTGGTTGCACACCACTAGAACCAGCTACAAGTCAGGCAGCTGTGCTTATCACTGGCTACATCTTAGGTAAGTTAGTTAGGCATGCCAAGTCTCAATTTCCCATTCTGTAAAATGGAGCAGCCTTGTAATACCTACCTCATAGGGTTAGTATGAGACTGAAACTCATAACAGCACTCATGACAACGTTTGGCAGCCAGTATATTATTCCCAATTATTTTCTGCCTTCCCTAGAAGAGGATTACACATCTTCACTGCCCTATGTGAGGAGTATATTTCCTGGCCCTGTTGATGCCAGGCTTGGCCATGTGACTTGCTTTGGCCAATAGCATATAAGCTACATGTGTCAAATCCAAGCCTGAACTTTAAGAGCCACTTCATAGCTCCGCTAGCATTGCTCTCCCTCTGTTATGAGAATGGCATGCTCCATACGGGAGCTGAGCCTTCAGCCTGTGTCTTGGAACGAAGACACCTAGAATCGAGCTGTAGTCACCCTGCATTCAAAACCAAGCAGAGCAAGAAAGAAACCATTCCTACGGTTGCTCATTGCAGCAGCATAATCTAGAGAGAAAGCTGACTGACACACAGTGCCTATCATAAAGCAGAGGGCTGGCAAACCTCCGTGGAATGAGTAGATATATCTTAAGGTCTCCACCACATCAGCTGCTCTAGTGCTTTCAGTTCTTTTGGGTGTGACATTCAATCACTAAGATAAATTCAAGGTGGCATTCTGTGGCATTAAAGAGAAATAATTTTTTTTTTGAGTTGGAGTCTCACTCTGTTGCCCAGGCTGGAGTGCAGTGGCGTCACCCCAGCATCGACCTGCTGGGTTCAGGCCATCTTTACGCCTCAGCCTTCCAAGTAGCTGGAACTACAGGTGCACACTACCAAACCCGACTAATTTTGGATTTATTGTAGAGACAAGGTCTTGCCAAGTTGCCTGGGCTGGTCTTGAACCCGTGGGCTCAGGCAATCCACTCGCCTCGGCCTCCCAAAGTGCTGGGATTACAGACTGAGCCACTGAGCCCAGCCATGAAATTTTTTTTTAACTGTAAGAAAGCTGATCCATTCTATGAGAATATCAGTGTTTATAGCCTAAAAAACCCCATCAAGAGTTTATTTTATGGATTATTCCTTCCAATGGATACTTTATATGTGTGTGTGTGTGTGTGTGTATATATATATATATTATATATATATATATGTTTTGAGTTGGAGTCTGACTCTGTCGCCCAGACTGGAGTGCAGTGGCCGCTACCGGCCACCGCAGCCTCAACCTGCTGGGCTCCGGTGATCCTTCCGCTGAGCCTTCCAAGTAGCTGGAACTACAGGCACACGCTACCACACCCAGCTAATTTTTGACTTGTTGTAGACATGAGGTCTCACCAAGTTGCCCAGGTGGGTCACGAACCCGCGGGCTCAGGCAATCCACTCACCTCAGATTCCCAAGGCGCTGGATTACAGGCTGAGCCACCGAGCCCGGCTGTTACTTTATATTTATTGGGTCTTTTTGCTTAGGCTTACCTAGCCAATATTGGACAGTAATGAACATAAGTCCCTTATGCATGTTACCTTGTGTAATTCTCACAATTGTGCTACTAGATACAGGGAGATAGCAAGTCACATGGTGTCCAGGGGTAACACAATGTTTGTAAGCCTTCTCTCCCCACAATATTGTAACAGAATTTGCAAAGACTAGCATCTTTGTGGCCCTCCCTGCAGACTGGTGTTTGGGTCATATGTTCTCCTCTGCTCTTCCTTCATCAAACTCCCAGTGGCTGGGGGTAGGGAAGTTCCCAACATTGCCCACTCTATACTGATGGGGAAACAGAGGATTTGAGGAATGAAAAACATGCCAGAGGTTATCCAGGAAGTCAGCAGCAGAGCCTGGACAGGAAGCCAGATGCACCAGAACTCAGCACTAACCCCTGTGCCATGCTGTCTCCCATGTTCATCCACAACCCACAGTCCCTTCTGCTTCCACTTCTGACTAATTCTCACCCTAAAATGGCACTTAAGTCCTTCAGATTGAGGACACTATTTCTCCTACATTAGCAGGCTGCCCAGAGAATACCCAAGACAAAGGAATGGTAAGAGAAAAGTAGTACAGGAGAAGCTGGCATGGAGCTTTCGTGTCCTTTTGCCCTACACCTACATGAGGCCATTCACAGCAAAGCATGCCAACTTACACTTGCTGGTGAGAGTTCAGCCACAGTTTCTACACAGTGAACATCTATTTACATGTGAGGTCTTGCATGAAGCACCAATGCTTTCCAGAGCTGTTGAAGATATGGCCCCTTGTCCTTAAGGAGCTCCACCTTAGTAAACAATGAACTAGATTGCAAGACTTTCTAAAGAGAGAATAGGGAAGAAAGCATTAGTAGATGCAGAGAAAAGAAATGAACTCTGGCTGAATATCAGAGACAGCTTCAAAGAGTAGGCAGCATTTAAGCCTGACTTGATTGAATGAGTAATCTTTCAACAGGTAGGAGTTGCAAAAAAAGGGCATCTTGGAGGGGCAGCATGCTCAGGGTGGGGGAAATGGCCCCTGTAGGGACTGTGTAGCATGCAGTGCGTGTTACGCCTTAAGAAACACAGGTTGAATGCAAATTTTTGTGGGTCTAAATCCCAGCGCAAGAGTATTTTTCATTCTGTAAAAAATTTATCTTGAGCCTAGTTTTAAGCACTCTGCACAAGAAAGGCTCAATCTTTCTTCAATGTGTGGGGCTTTGGAGACAAAAGCTCCAGATGGTCTGGGGCTTGGAAAACATATGATGGGCGCTAAGTAAGTAGGATATTAGCACAGGGAACAAACAGACTTCTCTGTAAGAAGGGTTAATAGTGGGATAAACATGAAAGTCTGAAGCTCAGCGTGGATAAGGAGATGGATTCATTCACCGAACAGATATTTATTGAGCACCTCTATGTGCCAGGCATGGTTCTAGGCATTTGGGAAACATCAGGGAATAAAAATCCTTGCCCTCCTGAAGCTTTTGCTCTAAGGAAACTTGTCTTTTTATATTTTGGAAGCTTTTCATATTAGCAGACATTTACTATTTGTCAGGCATAACTATGTGATTATGCACTTATATTAGCTCATTCACTCATTACAAGAACCCTATGAGATAGTATTATCCCAGTTGGACAGATGGACAAACTGAGGCTCAGAGCTGTTAACTCATCCTGGATCAAGACAGTAGGTGGCAGAGCTGGAGGGTACCACCAGGCAGCTGACCCCAGAAACAGGCTCTGCCCCCTACATAGTATTATCTGGATTGCAAGCAGTTGTAAGAGGAGGCTGGATTTTAGCTTCTCAGCTCACTGGTGAATGGCTGCCTTTGCTTCTGACTTCTACTCTAACCTTGAAGAGCCCACACTTCACTAAGCTCTACATTTCTAGAGGTGAAGAGACTTTGTCCTCCCTCCCTGTGCTTTAAGGTAGTGCTCCTCAAAGTGAGTGTTCCAAACATTCATACCCCTCCATAGCTGGTTACCGGGCTGTGACGAAGTGAGTACTGAAATGGAGAGACTATGTTTTGAAACTTTTATAGTAATTTGTTGACTCTAATAAGAAGAAGCTGGTACGTGTATTCTGTATATCTTTTCCAAATTTCTTTTTTCTAATCATTCATTTTCATTGTATTTCACAAAAGTGCTGTTCTGATATGAATTGGAAAATTAAAAAGAAGAAAACCAAATCCGATCCTTCACCACCAATAGAGACATCGTTCTGAGGGAGTTCAAGTTCCCTGGGCTGGCTGGACTGCGTCCTTGAGAACGGAGAGACCCTATAGGCAAGGTCTAGGAAACATCTGTCTGGGTACTTCCCGTACTGCACTCTCCATTTCTAGTAGGTGGGGTTTTGTGCTCCCTTGCCTGGGCAGAAGAAGCTTTTGGTCAGTGGGCCTCTAGGTTTTTTGAAAAAGTCAAAATTCACTAAGGAAATTAAACCAGGTTTCCTATGGAGGAGTTGTAAGCGTCGGGGTGGTGCGCATTCCCTTAGGAGCAGTGGAGGCAAGAGGCTCTAGACTGCACTTGGAATGGGATGGAGATGTGGGAGTGTACCACTGTGGTGTGGGTAGGGAAGCTGGACACCAAGTCCTGGGGCTCCCAGCCTCTGCCAAGGCTCCTGTCCCTATGCATGGCTCAGAAGTCACAGCCCTGAAGAGGCTGCGAGGTCCAGGACAATGGGCACCCCAGGACAAATCACTGAGGACCAGTGACAGCAGGCCTTTCCCAAGCTGAGCATGGCACCTTTGCATGACCCTGGGTCTAAGGGAACCCTCAAAATGACTACCTTTGAATTGGTTGCCAGACCAACAGCACTGGGTACAAAGTCTGACACCATTTGATTTAAAGAAAAAAAGTAGTATTTCTTGCATGTGTGGATCAAGATTTATATCCACTATGATTTATGAATGATATTTAGGAGATAGAGTGAATGAGGAAGATGATGGAAGTTTAGGACAGAAAGGAAAGGTGCTTTGGGCAAGAGCAGGCTCACAGTCCCGGAGGAGAGAAAGCAGAATGCAGAAGGGCCTCAGGCTGGCCTCTTCGGCCCGGTTGACCAGCTGTGGAGCTGCCGAGCCTTTGCAATCCCTGTTTCTCCTGCCTGAAATATTCTTGGCATGGTTGCCTTCTTCATCTTTTTAGATGTCAGCTGAAACATCTCATCTTCAGAGAATTCTTTCCAGGAGGTATGTGGTGTGTGTGCGCATGTATGTGTCTCTAGGGGGTACGGGGAAGAACTGTCAGATTAGAGGGTCTTGCATTTCATAGTCCTGCAGCTGTTCAGCCAGGCATGGTGGCACATGCCTGTAGACCCAGTTACTTGGGAGGCTATGTTGGGAGGATCTCTTGAGGCCAGGAGTTCAAAGCGGCAGTAAGCTATGATCCTGTTCAATTGTTTTCCGGTCATCGTTTTCTCTTTCCCCCTAATTCCCCACATGGCCTTCTGTCTGTGTCAGGCTCCACAGTTTCCTAGCCAGGCCAGGAATTGGGTCTGGAGTCACTTGCTGAAATGTGAGGATCGTGTTTTGTCACTGTTAGAAATCCTGAGATTGAGGCCTTACATATTGAGCCTTTCCAGGAGTCTTATGGACAGACTTACTGGGTGTTCTGAAGTGAAGCACAACTGCCCGTAATCACAGCTGAGCTCCTCCGGGCTTCCCTCCTTAATTCCTTTCCACTGACTTCACATGGAGTCTCCAGAAACTCAGAAGACAGGGAGTAGGGAGCAAGTACCAGATTCTAAAGACTGGACACGGAACTGGAGCCTCTTTCAGAAACCCAGATTCCCACACTCCCTTGTAGGATGCAGTCTAACATGCCAAGAGTGGCCAGAGACAGGCGCTTCTGTCCTGGGAGAGTCCTCACCATTTCCTGTTGCTGATCTAGCTAGAACCCCCAGAGGAAATCTTCCCCTGAGAGTTCTGGTCACTTCTGCTCTCCATCTGGGCTATAAACAGGAAATGGATAGAGCTGCTTAGAAATGAGATATCATTACAATCAAAATAGTCCCTGTTGATTTTAATTTTCTCCTGAAGTTTCAGTTTCCATTTGGTGGAAGTCAAGAAGGTTTCCTAGTAGATCTATGCCTGCCACAGCCTGCCTATCCTGCAAGGGCCCCAAGCTGCAGAGCAGGCCAGACCCCCAGGACCATCTCCAGCTCCTGGGGGAGTCCCTCTCCCTGAGAGAAAAGCCAGAGAGGCTGATTCTTGGGGGAGTTTCCAGAATTCCCACATCCTTTCTTCTTTAGACCCCAGAGCCTCAATCCTAACCCCTTTTCCATTCATTCACGCATCCATCAAATATTCATTGGGTCCCTTCTGTGTGTCAAGCACCATGCTGGACACTGAACATATTGCAGAGAAGACCAAATCCCTTCTTTCATGGAGTTTATAATCTAGTGCACAGATAGAAACGCAGAGATCCACACACCATCGTGCACATTGGAAAAGAGCCTCACTTGGTCCTCCATGACATCTCAAAACCACACAATTAAGCCGGGCTCAGTGACTCAGCCTGTAATCCCAGCGCTTTGGGAGGCTGAGGTGAGTGGATTGCCTGAGCCCGCGGGTTCGAGATCTGCCTGGGCAACTTGGCGAGATCTCATCTCTACAATAAATCAAAAAAATTAGCCAGGTGTGGTAGCGCGCACCTATAGTTCTAGCAACTCGGAAGGCTGAGGCAGAAGGATCGCCGGAGTCCAGCAGGTTGAGGCTGCAGTGGCTGGGAGTGGCCACTGCACTCCAGTCTGGGTGACAGAGTGAGACTCCAACTCAAAAAAAACAACAAAAAAACCACACAATTAAATACAACCATGTCAACCTTCCCTGGTAGACTCGCCCACAGCTTTCTGTTCCTGTCAAAGCTTCCTTAAGCAAGCCTTTGTGGTGGTTTTAAGACATAGCTGAAAATTCTTTGACACTTCTCCCTTCAAAACATGGAGTCTGATTGCCCTCCCCTTCTGTATGGGGACTCACTTCTAACACATAGAAAGAGGCAGAAGTGACACTGTAAGACTTTGGAGACTGGACTAGAAAAGGTGACACAGCTTCTGCCTGGCTCTCTCCCTGGAAATATCTGCTCTTAGAACCCACCCGCTGAGCTGTGAAGAGCCCCTTGCTAGATGGAGATGTCCCGGGAAGATGTCCTCGTTGACAGCCCCAGCTGAGGTCCCAGTAGATAGCCAGTATCAGCCACCAGACATGAGGGGGGAAGGAAGCCTTCAAGATGAGTCTAGCCCTGACTACTTCTGACGACCAGCCTATGACAGATCCTGAGCAAAAATTGCATAGCTGAACTGTGAGAGATAATAGTAACAGTAAGAGCAACAATCACCATAATGAATACTTGTTTTTGCTTTAAGTCACTAGGTTTGGGTAATTTTTAATGCCACAAATGATAATCAGAATAGTGCCTAGTGCTAGAAACATTCATAAACTTTCATTCCTCAACAACTTTGCTACTCAAGGTGTGGCCTCTGGACTAGTACACCAGAACATCTGGGAGCTTATTAGAAATTCAGAACCTGGCTGGGTGCAGTAGCTCATGCCTATAATCCCAGAACTTTGGGAGGCGTCAGGATGACACGAAGCCAGGAGTTCAAGACCAACCTGGGCAACATAGCAAGATCTTGTCTTTACAAAAAAATCAAAAAGTTAGCCAGGCATGGCGGCTCATGCCTGTAGACCCAGTTACTAGGGAGGTTGTGGTGGGAGGATCTCTTGAGGCCAGGAGTTCAAAGTGGCAGTAAGCTATGATCCTGCCACCACACTCCAGCCTAGGTGGAGTGAGACCCTGTTTCTATTTTTTAAAAAAAGGTCGGGTGTGGTGGCTCACACCTCTAATCCCAGTACTTTGGGAGACCAAGGTGAGGGGATTGCCTAAGCCCATGGGTTCGAGACTAGCCCAGGCAACCTGGTGAGACCTCATTCTACAATAAATCAAAAAATTAGCCAGGCATGGTAGCACATGTCTGTGGTCCCAGATACTTGGAAGGCTGAGGTGGAAGGATCGCCTGAGCTCAGCAGGTCGAGGCTGCGGTGGTTGTGAGTGTGCCACTGCATGCCAGCCTGGGTGACAGAGTGAGACTCCAACTCAAAAAAAAAAAAGGAAGAAGAAGAAAAGAAATGCAGAATCTTGAGTTCACCTGAAACTTACTGAACCAGAACTTGCATTTTAATAAGACTGCCAAGCATTTCACCTGCATGTTAAAGTTTAAGAAGCACTGTGCAGCAGTATCTTTTTTTTTTTTTTTTTGAGTTGGAGGCTCACTCTGTCGCCCAGACTGGAGTGCAGTGGCTGCTCCCGGCCACCACAACCTCGACCTGCTGGGCTCCGGCGATCCTTCCGCCTCAGCCTTCCGAGTAGCCGGAATTACTGGCATGCGCTACCACGCCCGGCTGATTTTTTTTTATTTATTTATTGTAGAGATGAGGTCTTGCTGCCCAGGCGAGTCTCGAACCTGCGGGCTCAGGCAATCCACTCACCTCAGCCTCCCAAAGGCGTGGGATTACAGGCTGAGCCACTGAGCCCTATCTTTTTGAAAGTACATTATTTTAATGTCGTGCTTATATAAATTCAGACACAAAAAATTAACATAACAGACCTCAGCATACCAACCACCCAGATTTACTAGCTAAAAATAGCAAGCATATATTCTGTTCTTGAACACTATTTTAAGCAATTTACAAATATTAACTCAACTTTCATGACAGCCGTGTGAGAGAGGTACTACTTTATCATTCATCCCTATATGATACAGGAGGAGACTGAGGACAGAAAGATTAAGTAAGTTACTCAAGGTACACAAGGCTATAAGCAACAGCACTGGTATCTGAACACAGGGTTTCTGGGTCCAGGTTGTGCTATTTTGCCCTTAGACACTTAATACATTGCCACCTCTTTCCCCCTCCCCTGTATCTTAAGTCTATCAAGTCTCCTTTGAAATCAGTCTCCATCCCTTCCTTTCTTTGGCACGTCCACCATCCTAGTTTAGTCTAGGACTCCTGCAGCAGTGCCCGGGTTGCCTTTAGCCTCTGATGTAGCTCCACTCAATCCATTTTATACAATGCCCCAGATTAATCTTTCTATCAACACCGCTCCTACCAATCTCTCTGTCCAAACAGCTTCAGTGCCATTGCTCTGCCTGGCACCCAAATGGTCAATTTGGACTCCAGGGCCCTTGAAAACTAGTCCCTCCTCTAGTCTACAACAGAAAACCGAACAGATTGCATTATCATGGGTCTCCATCACTACATATGACAGTGGCATGGTTTGCTTACACATTTCTTCCTGCCTGAGGTCACCTCCTTTCTTGCCTGGTCTCCTCATCCCACAATTTTGATCTCAAATTTCACATCCTGGCAAATCCTTCCTCGACTACTTTCAAAGTGTGAACTCCCAACTCTGAATTCAAGTAACATTTAGTAGCATCTTAATACCTCCGTTTTGTTTTAGCACTTTTTTTCCCTGAGTATCTTCAATGACCAGGTATTACATGAGGCATTTATTTTTTATTGTGATAAAACATATGTAACGATATTTACCATTTTAACCATTTTTAAGTTTACAGTTCAGAAGTATTAAGTACATTCAATTGCTGTACAAATATTATCACCATCAAATTCCAGAACTTTTTCATTTTCCCAAACTGAAACCCTGTACCCATTAAATAATATCTCTCCATTCCTCCCTCACCTCGGTAACCCCTTGGTAACCTCTCATCTGCTTTCTGTCTCTATGAATTTGACTAGTCTAGGTACCTCATATCAGTAGAATAAATAATACAATATTTGTCCTTTTCTGTCTGGCTTGTTTTTCTTGGCATAATGTGTCCAGATTCATCCATGTTGTAGCAGATATCAAAATTTCATTTCTTTTTATGACTGAACAATATTCTATCGTATGAATATATAACATTTTGTTTATCCATTCATCTGTTGATGGATACTTGGTTATTTTCCCACCTCTATGTACATTAGTATATAAATATCCATTGGAATCCCTGCTTTCAATTATTCTGTGCACGAGGCATTTTAAATTTCATTCCTTTTTTTTTTGAGTTGGAGTCTCACTCTGTCACCCAGACCAGAGTGCAGCGGCACGCTCCTGGTCACTGCAGCCTCGACCTGCTGGGCTCCGGCGATCCTTCTGCCTCAGCCTTCCAAGTAGCTAGAACTACAGGCATGCGCTACCACGCCTGGCTAATTTTTTTGATGAATTGTAGAGGTGAGGTTTGATGTATTGTAGAGGTGAGGTCTCACCAAGTTGCCCCGGCGGGTCTCAAACCTGTGGGCTCAGGTAATCCACTTACCTCAGCTTCCCAAAGCGCTGGGATTACAGACTGAGTCACCGAGCCCGGCTTTTTTTTTTTTTTTTTTTTGAGTTGGAGTCTCACTCTGTCGCCCAGGCTGTAGTGCAGTGGCACGCACATGGCCACTCCAGCATCAACCTGCTGAGCTCAGGTGATCCTTCTGCCTAAGCCTTCCAAGTAGCCAGAACTATAGGCACACACTACCGCACCCAGCTGATTTTTTGATTTATTGTAGAGACGAGGTCTCACCATGTTGCCCAGGCGGGTCTTGAACCTGTGAGCTCAGGCAATCCTCTCACCTTCGCCTCCCAAAGTGCTGGGATTACAGGCTTGAGTTACTGCACCTGGCCTTAAATTTCATTCTTAAAACAAATCTTTGGTAGGTATTGTTAGTTCCACTTCACAGATGAGAAAAATGGGATTTACAGAATTTAAGTCACTTGTCCCAGGCCATGTGTCTGGGCTTAAATATTGCTTTCCCTAGGATTCTGATTTTACTTATAAACATTTTTTTTCCTAGAACACATAAGCTTAATAAGGATTTCATGAATCAAGTTTCTATGTATTATCTTTCTTAATGCTGTTGGTAATGAAAATGGTCAGGAACAGCTGGGGAATTGACATCCTTGTGTCCAGAAAAGGTGAGCTGGGAGACATCTTCTTCTCTTTGAGCACAAACTTGGATTCTAAACTTCAGGCCCTGAAGATGCACTTGCCTTGAAGAACTGGATCTGTAATGCCTGAGGGAATCTCTATGGTCTGAGAGTTATTTGCACTAGTCAGAGCTTTTAAAATTTAGGATCAAAGACTAGAAATAGCTGGGCAATTTGCTTCCAGAAGCAAAATTGGGCTCAGGCCCAAAGCCCTGGTTCAGAGCCAGCTCAGGTATATTGAGAGCTCAGTATGATGGTGGTTGATGTTTAGGTGGTAGGTAGAGGAGCCAGTCTTCCCGGTGTGGGGTTTTCTGGGACAAAAATTTTCACAGCTAAAACCAAAAAAGTCCCAGGCAAACTGGGATATGTTGGTCACCTTAACCTAAATATCAGTGCAGAATGAAAAGAAATAATTCGGCCAGGCGCGGTGGCTCAAGCCTGTAATCTCAGCACTTTGGGAGATTGCGGTAAGGGGACTGCTTGAGCCCACAGTTTCGAGAACAGCATGGGCAACTTGGAGAGACCTCATCTCTACAATTAAAAAAACACAATTAGCCAGGTGTGGTAGCATGCGTCTGCAGTTCCGGCTACTTGGAAGGCTGAGGCGGAAGTATCGCTGGAGCCCAGCAGGTCGATGCCATGAGTGTGCCACTGCACTCCAGCCTGGGCAACAAAGTGAGACTTCAACTAAAAAAAAAAAAGAAAAGAAATAATTCATTTTGCATTTGTCCCTTCCTCTTTTGTTCCCATTGATTCAAACTTACGACCTCCCAGCTGAACTCCTGCGGTAGCTCCCTCCTGGCCTTCTTGCCTCTACCTCTGCCTCTGCCTCTTCCTCTGCCTCTGCCTGTGGTGGTCTATTTGGCATGCCACTACCCTAATAAAAGATCTCTGAGTTCCTGTCTTCCTGCCAGCGCCTCCCGGATGGCTTCCCAAAACCGCGACCCAGCCGCCGCCAGCATCGCCGCCGCCCGGAAAGGAGCCGAACCTAGCGGGGGCGCCGCCCAGGGCCCCGTGGGCAAAAGGCTACAACAGGAGCTGATGACCCTCATGATGTCTGGTGACAAAGGAATTTCTGCTTTCCCTGAATCAGACAACATTTTCAAATGGGTGGGAACCATTCATGGAGCAGCTGGAACAGTGTATGAAGACCTGAGGTATAAGCTCTCTCTGGAGTTCCCCAGCGGCTACCCTTACAATGTGCCCACAGTGAAGTTCCTTACGCCCTGCTACCACCCCAACGTGGACACCCAGGGTAACATCTGCCTGGACATCCTGAAGGATAAGTGGTCTGCCCTCTATGACGTGAGGACCATCCTGCTGTCCATCCAGAGCCTGCTAGGAGAACCCAACATCGATAGCCCTTTAAACACACATGCTGCCGAGCTCTGGAAAAACCCCACAGCTTTTAAGAAGTACCTGCAAGAAACCTACTCAAAGCAGGTCTCCAACCAGGAGCCCTGACCTGGACCATTCAACCTCTCCTGTGTCATATTTTATTTTATCTTTTCTTAGATGGTCTGTCCTTTCCTTGATCTTGAGCTGTGGTGTTATATTTGTTTTGTTTGTTTTTAAAATTAAGTCTTTGGTTGAGCCCTTGTGATGTATATTAAATAAATACGTTGTCGTTTTTTTTTTTTTAAAGATCTTTGATCTCCTTCTCCACTAATCGCTCACAGCAAGAGCCACAAACTCCCATGCCTATAAGCACCAGACAGATCATGTCACTGAGGGTCACAGCTCTTAATGTAAGACCATAGGAACCAGTAGGGCTGCAGTCAGGCCCACTCCTAACATTTTTGGTCTTACAGCAAGTGTACAAATAGATAATGACATACAGTATGTCTCAATATTTGAAAGAGGGAAATCAAACTTAAAATTACTAAATAAATGATGCTCTAAGTTGGGAAACAGGTATACTTCATACTGACTCAGAAGGCCAAGTTCAAGTTGTGAGTTCTTAGACTCCTAGGAGTCCCACATTGAGACCTGGTGGTGCAAAGTGAGATCCTCCAGCATGTTACCCACCCACTTTCCTTCTCTTCTTGTTCCTGGTTCAGTCCCATACCTCCAATGGGCCTTTGCACTCCCATGGTGGACACCCCAGTCTGTACTTAAAAGCTCCAACCACACACATCCTACCCATCAATGCAAACTGCTGCTCCTTGGAGCATCCTTTGTGTGGCCTACCCTTGGGAAGACAGACCCAGGGAAGAGGTCCATGTAAGGCCTGGAAATGAGCTTGAGCTGTTTAGGAGAGAATTCTGGTAGCTGAAGCACAACCTGGATCAGGAGAGGGTTCCAGGAAGTGGGCAAGTTCCCTTGGCCCAAAGACTCCTCAACCCATGGAAAGGTGTGTGACCACAGTAAGGCCCTATGCAGCCCAGGGCCCCAGACAGAGGCTGCTCTTGCTTGGGTCTAAGATGATGCTGATCAGGCCCACAGGAAAGCAGATGCTGCATCCAAAGTAGGCAGCTGAACTCAACTCCAACTAACTCCTGCCTCCGGGGACTATGGATCCAGTAAGGCTAGATCTTCTGATTTCTTAAGAGAAGATGAAAATGGAGATTTGTTGGTTATAAATTCAAATGAAAACCAAACCAAATACCCTTGTGTGAATCAATACAGTAAAGATCAGACCCAATAAGTCTACGAGCTTATCCTTGAACTTTCAGTTAGTAACATCTTCCTCAAGGAACAACCTGTTCATCTACATTCTGACCTCTTACCCTTTCTTTCACCTAATTTGCCTCAATTCCCTCAGGTTCCTTGTGTTCCACCAAATCAGATGACCAAGATATCCTGAACTTCCTTCGTCAGGACCTTTGATCAAGAAGTTCCTTTTGTCTGGAATGCCCTCCCCTGGATCTTCTCCTAGGTGACTGATGACTACACTTATTCTTTAAGAGCAGTGCAAACTCAGCTCCTCCAGGATGTATGCCCTCAGAACTCCTGAAATTCTGAACTTTGGGATAAGAGAACAGAATCTGAATCCTGGCTCTGCAATTTTACACAAGCACAAGTGCTTTAAACTTCACATGTAAAATCGGGTGATAGCTCTATCAACCTTGAAGAGCTAATTCTTGTGAAAGTTAAATATGTTAAAATGTTTGGCCTAAGTTCAAGGCATTTAATCAGTGCTCTGTAAATGCTAGTAGACTATGAATGTGAATTTGAGTATCTCACTTGTGCTTTAAACAGGGGCCAGCAACTTTTTTGGTAAAGTATCAGACAGTAAATATTTTAGGATTTGTGGGCCATATGGTTTCTTTCCTGACTACTCAACAAGGAATCTATAGACAAGGTGTAAATAAATGGGCATAGTTGTGTTCCAACACAACTTTATTCGCAAAAATAGGCAGAGGGCCAGATTTGCCCCAAAGGCCTTAGTTGCTGACCCCTGCTTCATGCTATTCTTAGGGTTTGCTGTTCCCTAACTCTCAAAGCTGCTGTTACTCTTTCTACTAAAAGCTACACTTAATTCTGCCAGTGCTTAACCCTCCCTGCCACTCTGCACATGAGGAAATTAAAGTACAAAGAAGAAGTTCTGGCAGTCGATCCAGAACTCTGAGCCACTGTGCAGCATGTGTCCAGGTCTTTGTCAGCACACGCACAGTCTTTGGTGTGTTTCTTAGTTGCTGTTGGATTTGCAAAGGACTTTGCAATGGTGTGCATTTGCAAAGGACTTTAAGCCATGCTTCTCCCCCCCCACGCATTTTTGGTGGCAATTATTACTACTGAGCACAACCAATAGTGAATCTCTTCTGTTGGCAACTGTGGGTAGCAGCAAACGGCACAGTCAATGTTATCTGCTGTGTGTCTATCTGCATAGTCAGTCCTGGGCTTGACAGTGGTTCAGCTCTTCTTCTTCATTAGCACCCACAGGAAAAGAAAATAGATCAAAAACAGCAAACAAAAAAGGAAATACTTTGATGTGATGGGGCTGACGGTTAGAGACTCTGATTCTTTAGAACAGTCCATTTGGGTAAAAGGGTCTTGCTGTTCCCTCAATTCTGGCTCTATATCATGAGGAATTGCCAAGGCATCAACAAAGGGAAAGACCTCAGGTGTGTGATGGTGGATGAGGCAGAGATGCACACGTGCACACCATAAGTCGCATGACCATACGCTTTATCATCCCGGCAGGAAATCTGCTGAAAACTAGGTTGGAAGACATGCACAAACTGGGACATATGGTCACTCTGGCCAAATAAGTCTTTCTAAGTGGCCACTGGGGAACCTTTCATGCCTGGGCAATGCTGCTCTGCTCTCGAGAGAAAAGCAACCGGCCCTGCCCTTTTCATTCTTGTCCGTGATCCCAGCTACACCACCATCCTACACCATGTGTTCATGCTGTGTTAAACTTAACTGGAGAAAATCAAGGAAGAATATGTCTGGTCTAGAAGATAAGTCCATAGTCCATAGGGTTAAAACTGGCTCCTGCAGCTTGGCATACTATAGCACATTTAATATAGGTGCGATGCTATGAGTATAATAGAATTTTCCAGCTAAATTTTAGCTATACGTTCCAAAGAACTGATAGGTGACTTTTGCCTGAGCAGGTACAGTGTGCCTGCTGTACATTGCCCAACTCCAAAGGCACCGTTTACATTGTATTCTATGTGAATGCAGCTCTCTAGGATTGTGTAGTAAGCAACCTGAACAATCATACCTGGTAGCCCTGCTGGGGAACTCTAGTTCCATTCTCTACCAGTCACAGCTGGTGTACTTCAGCAGCCTAATCCTTACACAGTTGGTCACCCTCAGGGTATCTCCTTGCCTAACTACTTCCTAAAAAAATTTAGTAAACATACACCCATGCATATACTTTTGTCCTATCAGGCACAGGAAGACTATTTGTCTATTTTCCTGCTGTTTAACTTGTGCCTAGAACCTGCTAATGGAAGCTCAGCCTCTCCACTGGTCTGATAAGAAAGGGTCCATGGCTGCCAGTGCAAAACCAATCCCTTTTCCGACAAGGAGCGCTACACCCTTCCTGAAATCACAATTTCCGTTTCTGGCAAGGGCTCCTGTCCCATCCTTCCCACTAACTCTTGAAAGCCAGAGGGTGACATTACATCTTTTTTTTTTTTTGAGTTTGAGTCTCACTCTGTCGCCCAGACCGGAGTGCAGTGGCTGCTCCCGGCCACTGCAGCCTAGACCTGTTGGGCTCCGGCGATCCTTCCGCCTCAGCCTTCTGAGTAACTGGAACTACAGGCATGCGCTACCACGTTCGGCTGATTTTTTTATTTATTGTAGAGATGAGGTCTCGCTGCCCAGGCGGGTCTTGAACCTGTGGGCTCAGGCATTCCACTTACCTCAGCCTCCAAAAGGCGTGGGATTACAGGCTGAGCCACCGAGCCCAGCTTCTTTTTTTTTTTTTTTAGAAATGGGGTCTTGCTATGTTGCCCAGACTAGACTAAACTATTTCTGGGCTCGATTTCCATATCAAATCTTTTTTTTTTTTTTTTTTTAGTTGGAGCCTCACTCCATTGCCCAGGTTGGAGTGCAGTGGCATACTCCTGACCAGCTAGTGTCTACCTGCTGGGCTCTAGTGATCCTTGCACCTCAGCAATCTAAGTAGCCAGAACTGCAGGCAAATGTTACCACACTCAGCTAATTTTTTTTTTTTAATTTATTGTAGAGACGAGGTCTCAACAAGTTGCCCAGGCTGGTCTCAAGCCTGCTGGCTCAGGCAATCCACTCACCTCAGCCTCCCAAAGTGCTGGGATTACAGGCTGAGCCACCGAACCTGGCCTCACATCAAATCTTGATTGTCATTTTTATTTATTTATTTATTTATTATTTTTTTGAGTTGGAGTCCCACTCTGTCACCCAGACTGGAGTGCAGTGGCCACTCCCGGCCACCACAGCCTCGACCTGCTGGGCTCCTGTGATCCTTCCGCCTCAACCTTCCAAGTAGCTGGAACTATTTATTGTATTGTAGAGAGGAGGTCTCGCTAAGTTGCCCAGGCATGTCTCGAACCTGTGGGCTCAGGCAATCCACTCACCTCAGCCTCCCAAAGGCGTGGGATTACAGGCTGAGCCACCTAGCCCGGCTGTCATTTTTAATCTATCGTTCATAAGCCTGTCTCTGGATGAAGGTCAACTAATTTAGAGAGGAAAGAAGCTGCTCCTGATTCATTTCTGGAACTAAAAAATTAGTCTTTTCTCAAAGGAATACAAAGGGACCAACTAAAGGCTCGGCCATATATAAAGAAAACAAGAGTGCAGAGAACAGGGGAGGCTGATAACAGTAGTGGAGAGGTATGGGGCAGCATGAGAAGCGAGCGCATCAGCTGGGCTGAGCAGGATGAAGACTTCTGCAAACACACTATTCCAAGTGTGCACAATACAGGGTGAGCAAAGAGGAGAGGCCATGAACATGGCTGATGAGGGGCAGAGGTGGGCTCCCTCATTAAAAAGGAAAAGTAATGTTAAGTATCAGAGGGAACTAAGGGTTGGTGAAGAGGGCACATAGAGAAGAAGGTGTTAATTTTTAGCAAATTGTTAATTCCAGAGAGTTAAATGCTCTGGTTGATAAAGTAGTATTAAGTTGCACACTTTACAAACTGAATTTCTCAAGCGACTGAGAGAAATAAACATCCGGTAATGTATATGCTAGATTGAGTCCTCTAGTTTCATCTTATTTTTCTTTTGACTTTGTTTCTCCATTTGGTTTTTTTTTCCTGCTTTTAAAAAAAAAATAATGGTCTCAGATACTGTTCTTTTAAAATGGAGAAGAAAAAGAAAGAGAAAGAAGAGTCTTTAAAACATTCCTGATAGAAGCCTTGCAAGGTGGGTATTATTCTCATTCTGTAGAAGAGGAAATTGAGGCTTGGTGAATGACCATTAATTGTCTAAGATGACTCAGCTGACCCATGACAGACTTGGGATTTTACTTCGTTTCTGAATCCAAAGCCTCTTCTTTTCTTGGCTTGCAGAGAGAAGGTAGGGATTATAGCCTGGACCCACAGCTGCCTGCTCTGGGCACTTCTGTGCTGTTTCCAACACTGACTGGCTCTTTATTAGAATCACCTGGAGTCATTTAATAAATGCCCCAGGCTTCACTTATACCAGTGAAATCAGCATCTTTGGGATGGGACCCTCATAGCATTACATATTTTAGAGAAGGTCCCAGATTCTAATGTGCAACAATGAGAACCAGAGAGCTACAGCATGGTGCTTTCTGGGAGAATTAATGGACTTTTTACAAGCTTACCCCACAGGTGGGAGTGCATCTCAGCTGAAAAACTTTAGATTCATTCAACAGAAAAGAGAAGAATGAAGAAAAAAGAGAAAAGTGCACCTGAGTTCTCCCTGAGGGATTATTTTTCCATTCAGGTCTGCTAATTGTCTAGTGCTGGGCCAGTTTACAGCTTGAGTTGACTAAATCCCTGAATCTTCAAGAGTTAACCAAGAAGTCTTCTGTGGCTTACTAGCATTCAGGAGGCCGACTGAGGCTCAAGGAGGGAGCTTTATGGTGAAGCCAGCCCTTGGGCTCATCTGTGGCCCCTTCTCCTTCTATCTGAAAGCTCACATCTGGCCATGTAACTTTGCTAAAATAATGCAGCAGTAGCCCAATCAGGTCTGGCTTCCATCGGTGAACAACTGCTTATGCCAGAGACAGCTCTTTAACCAAACAGATGTTACTTTTGTTTATTTAAAGGATCATGATCTTACTGGAGAGTTTAAGTTTGCTGTTGATGTATTCAATTCATTCCTTATAAAAGGACTAGACTGACAGGCACCTGATGCAACAGAATTTGAAGTCACTCCTACCTTGGTGTGAATCCCAGCTTTGAACCCCTTACTTACTGTCGCTTTTAGCAAGTCACTTTGTTTTTCTCACCATAATCTTCAAAATAAGGAATTGGGATTTTTTAGAGAGCGCAAGGAGGCAAGGCAATATTTTCCAAATTTAAAGGGTATTCGGGCACATTACATAACACTGACTCGCATAGCAAGAAGGTTACTACCATTTTGATTCTCTTTCATTATATCTGCTTATGTTAAAGAGGTGGAGGTATATTTTTGACACTTCTTTAAACTGTCTATTCCCTCCTTTTCACATGAGAGACAAACATACTTAGGGAGAGATCCAAAAGTCTGAAGTTTGGGAGAAAACTGAATTAAGGTATGTGCCAGCACCACACACTGAGTCTCTGAGCTATAATTAGAATTTAGGCAGTCTTTCAGGGAAGGTAGAAACGACTGAGCCTATCCTTGTACGCTGATTTGATATAAGTGCTTTTTTTTTTTGAGTTGTAGTTTCACTCTGTCGTCCAGGCTGGAGTGCAGTGGCATGCTCACAGCCACCATAGCCTCAACCTGCTGAGCTCAGGAGATCCTTCTGCCTCAGCCTTCCAACTAGCTGAAACTATAGGTGCAAGCTACCACACCTAGCTAATTTTTTTTTTTTTTTTTGAGTTGGAGTCTCACTCTGTTACCCAGACTGGAGTGCAATGGCCGCTCCCGGCCACCGCAGCCTCGACCTGCTGGGCTCCGGCGATCCTTCTGCCTCAGCCTTCCAAGTAGCTGGAACTACAGGTGCGCGCTACCACGCCTGGCTCATTTTTGATTTATTGTAGAGATGAGGTCTCGTCAAGTTGCCCAGGCGGGTCTTGAACCCGCGGGCTCAGGCGATCCACTCACCTCAGCCTCCCAAAGTGCTGGGATTACAGGCTGAGCCACTGAGCCCGGCTTAGTTTTTTTAAAATTATTATTATTTATTTATTGTAGAGACGAGGTCTCACCAGGTTGCCCAGGCTGATCTCAAACCCCTGGGCTCAGGCAATCCTTTCTCCTCAGTCTCCCAAATTGCTGGGATTACAGGCTTCAGCCACTGCCCTCGGCCTTGAAATAAGTTCTTTTAAGAAATGGAATTTGATTTGGCAGATTCTGATGGTATGGATAATTCAGACTGACTGCAGAATTGATCTCAATTTCAGGTTCTCCCCAGGTAAGGATCCTGGCCTGGAAAAAGTAGGCCCACAATTCATGTTTTTATACTCAGTGACTTGGAGTGAAATAAAAAAGAAAAATACCATTATTAAATTTGATTCCTCCTTAGTTAAAATTAAAACAAATGCACAAACACTAGATCACATTGGTTTTTCATGACAAGCCTTGGGAGGAAACATGCCTGATCCTTCTGTCCTTTGAATTGTCAAGCTTCTGTGCTGATTATTATTCTTAGTAAGATTTTTTTTTTAAAGTGACCTTTCAGAGAATATCATTATTCTGTGACCACTTGACCTCGGGAACACGATAAAAGACTGAGGATTAGGAGGAGAGGAAAGAACACATTTAAATTTAAATATATATGGATTTTACTTCTTATTGTTTTTACTAAGAACCATGAAGCCTCCAGAACTATTCAACTGTTGGATTTTTTTATTTTTCCAGGAATGTAACTTTTTACCATGAAACACATGAGACCATAAAGTTCCTTAAAACATTACACTGTTCACTTACCCTAAAGAATATATGGAGAAATAATCTATATAATATAAATTGTTGTAAAAAGTGTTTTTTTTTTCGACTTGAGTAATAAGTGCAACAGTTTTGTGCTAATCTATCATTATATAAGTCACATGGGATTTTCTGCAGAAAAAGTACCAGATTCTGGTATTAGGTTTCTGCTTGCAGCCTGTTCAGAACTAAAAATGCCTCTAGCAGATTCAAATCCCAATGCAGTGCAGAACCTCATTCTTCCAAAGAGTTTAGGAGACTTTATCTATAGTTCTGGCTCTGCTGTTATCTTGCCATGGGTACACCCTATTTCCACCGAGGACTCATGTGACCCAGCCATAGCATGAGTGGATGATGGTAGAGGTCACACACTCAAATGCCAATAGAGGAATAGAGGTCAGGTAGGAGATGGAACAGGGGAAGTGGTAGTGTTGATAAACAAGAAAGCATGGCTCCTCTAAAGTTGGTAACCACCATCAGCTCTTTGTGATTGTCAGTTGAGAGAACAGACCTATATTTGCCAGAGACTGAATTCTCAAGAGAAGTTGGGACTGTACTTTTACAATAAGTACTCTCTTAATTTATTATTATTGGCAATGAACTCAAAACCATTTTTAAATAGTATGCAGGTGAACTACGGAATTGCCGTCAGATTCAGCTCTGAATGTGGATAACCAATAGTGACTTCTGCCCTAGATAATTACTTACAAATCTTGTAGCCTTAACTCCTAAATAGCAAATCTTTGCTTTTCTATGTTATTGATACAGTGGCAGATTTGATGCTGTTTGAGAAAAGTGGGAGAGGGCCTCAGGATGAGGGACTACTAGGGCAACAGGGTGGTCTATTAGTGGCTGCAGAAGGGAGATATAGTCTAAATAAAAGTGCACACTTTTATGACATGGGTAAAATAATAATAATACCATCAACAACAACAATAAAACCACCTTTGCTTATTCCGAGATTGATATGACACTCCTAGACTTCACATGTTACGGGCAATTTTGTTTATCCTTTTTATAAATGGGGGAAAAAAACTTCACTCTCTGCTTCTCTTCTTCACCGCAGAGATACCTCCCAGTCTCCAGGGGGGTGGTGTTATTACAGAGCCTTTGCCTGAGTAGATAAAGGTGCAAAATAAGGACTGGCGCCATTTTGTCTTTCTTGCAACTATAACTACATCATTCAAATCTTTCTGTCTCCAGTCTCAGGGGCATCCCACACCAATTTTTTAGCTCTGCTACATTGGACAAGGTACTATCTTCATCACTTAGTTTCCTTGTATATAAAAGGAGAATAACAGCAATGTCTACCTCACGGGGTTGATGTGGAATTCCAGGGGAAATGCCCATGTCATACTGAAGTACATTCCCTCCCAAAGTTCTAATTTTCTTGTCTCATTCCTCCTGCTGTAGTTAGAGGTCATGTGGAAATCATTTGTCCTCCATGACAGAAATGATCCACAGAATAGAATTATTTAGATTGAATTATATGGAACTGTTAAAGTCTAAAGTCAACAATCTTGATCTACAAATTGGAAGTTTCAGAAGGTTCAGTATACTACAAAGGCAGTCTCAAACCCAAAGGAGGACAAAGCAGCTTCCCTTTTTTTTTTTTAAAGAAAGAAGGATTTATTGAGAGGACAGAAAACCTCCCACAGTGGGAGGGGACCCGAGGGAGTGCCCGCTTCCCTTTTTATACTGGTTTGGAAGCACATCTCAACATTTTATAATCTGTCCACGTGGGCAGGATGAGACTTCTGGAAGGGGAGTACACACTTTCTCATCACTAGTCAACGAACATTTGTCATCCTCTTCCAGGTTGCACAGTGCCTTGCATAAATATAAATCCTTTAACTATACAATGACACCAGGGATGGATGTGCATGCACAGCTTTTCATATGCTCCTAGATTTGTCCCCCTTAGTATGTCCTAGAGCTATGGGATGTGAATTGTGCCATCATTTTTCCAGCCTATATGTCCATACACTAAAGAGTATTTCACTTAACAAGGAACATAATGTAAAGGGAGCCCTGCCACTCACTGTGTGGGATGAATCTGACAAAATATAGTTCCACGAACACTTGGACGCGATGCTTAGGTAACTAGGGAACACCTGGATCTGGTATCCGCAGCACTTTTGATGAGAACAAGATATTTTTGCATTTCCTCCACTTTGTATTGGTTGAAAATCTTTGTCAACTTCAACCTGGCAGTTTGAGCTGTCTACAAAGCACCGTTCGTGTTTCCATCCTTAAAGTTACCTTCTATGCAATAAAGACATCAAAAACCCCACCATGGAACCCAACCAGATGAGAAGTCCCTAGCTGATTTATTTACTCAGCACCCTCAAAGAAAACACTTTTCTGTGACAGTTCTGTAGGTAGCAGGCATAACAACTGTTCTTTGTTCATTCTTTCATGCAATAACTTTTTAAACTTTTAATTGAGCACCTTCTATGTGCCAGGCCCTGTTAATTGAGCACCTTCTATGTGCCAGGCCCCAGGGGTTGGCAAACTACAAGCCCATGGGCCAAATCAGACCCACTATTTGTTTTTGAAAATAAAGTTTATTGGAACATAGCCACACTCATTCATTTAATGTTGTGTATGGCTGCTTTTTGGCAGAGTTGAGTAGTGGTGACAGAGATCATTTGGCCCACAAAGTCAAAGATATTTACTATCTGGCCATTTACAGCAACACTTTTCTGACTCTGTTCTAGGTAAAGAGCAGTGAACAAGAGAAACAAACAAGGTTCCCATGTGTCTTCGGATCCTCCTGTTTAGAAGACTGCACTGGAGGAACCCTTGTCACCTAAGCTAAGGGGCAGTCTATGAGTTTGACCTACAGGATCACAGTCTGGGTGGTTGCTAGGGGCTTGCAAGGAAGAAGAAAAAGGATGACAGGTCTGGAGAGAGATGTGCGAGGGGGATTAGAGAGAGGAGATGTTGGGAAATTGGGTTAGTGTGGAAACCAGCTGGAATAGGACAACACGAGGATTCCCACCAAGGGGCACCCAGACCTGTGGGCCACATGTATCAGAATCACCAGGAGACATTATGCAAATTGAGACATATACAGATGCAGGTTACTGGGCCCCACCCAGGAATCCGAATCTGAGTTCCAGAGGTGTGACTGGGTTTCCACATTGTTAACAGGCACCTTGGGTGATTCTGAAGCTTGCTGGGGTTTGAGAGGCACTGGATTAGTGTTTAGTTTTAGTGAACAGATGAAGGTGCTCCCCACGCAGTGTGACCCGAAGTCGGCTAGTGGCAGGTGAGAAGGGGAAAGAATCAGAGCACAGACACACAGAGGTAGATGCAGTGAAAAGGCAGTTTATTGTCTATTAATACTGTACAGAGGAACAGAGAAAAGCTACAAGTACAGCATCAGCTGTCGCTGGCAGTGTCTTTTCTGAAGTTGATTTTTGTTTTGTTTTTCATCTGAAGGAAACAGAACAGTCAAAGTACACTTCAGGTTACAAAGTACAGCAGCTAGCCCAGCAAGCTAATTCAGAGTAAGCACGACAGGCTCCCACCCCCCCCCCGCCCCCACCAACCAACCACAAATGGAAGTATTTACACCCCAGTGAGATGCTAAAGCTGAAAATTCCATCAATTACCTACATTCACTGAAAAGCTGCATCAGACACAACATTTTCTGGAACCCCTGCATGGTTTTGATTCTCCTAAGTCAGGAGCTTGAGAGGAGGAAAGAATGTTCCAGAACCCTGCAAAGGCTAGAACTCTTCCCACCTGCCAGAATCAGATATTGCAGAATTGGAGCTGGAGCTACACATGAAATAGTTCAGACCAGGCATTACCTGGTGGCCTCTTTGTATATCAAGAACTGTCATTGCAAAACTAAGTGACTGAATGTGTCCCTGCCCACCTAATCTCGAAATTGAGAGGTTTCCTTTGTAAAAGACACTAGAGTAAATTGGCTCTCCCTTAGCACCTTCAGGCAATTGCATAGTTCTTTCATTTTTGGAGTTGTCTCCATGACAGCAATGCTCACAGTTGGGCTGGAGGTGGGCTTGTTGGAGAGATTCTGGTGATAAAGATAATAAGATGATTTGCCTGGGAACCAGAGGGGTTATTTTTCTTGAAAGGGAGAAAATGTGTATAACCTTGCCTTGTTGGAAAAAGGGTTTCGGTCTCTTAGGGTAGTAGAAAAAGGCCCCTCCAGGGAAAGAATGCTCCTTGGGATGTCACAAGAGTGGTGAGCAGTCTCTCAGACTCGACAATTCTGGCAACCAGACAGAGGAATAGGTGTGGGTGAAGATCTTCGTGAAACTGAGTGTGACTGGGATGGGACCTTGGGAATTTGGCAGAAAATCAGGGGGGTAATTTAAGAACTCTTAAAATGCAGAATCTCCTTTATGGATGGATAAAAACAATCTTTTCCTTTCTCTGCTTAACTCTGAAGATATGTTACAGGCCTCATGATATGCAGAAGGCCAGTAATACCTGGTAAGTTTTATGTTGTTGGTTTACATATTTATGTTAGACTGCGGATGGCCAGATGCTTCCGACTTGCCCTTTCACATATATTCCTCAAATAGTGAGTGGTCCCTTAACCTTAAATATAGCAATTATCCTTAAATATGTGAAAGATTTGGGCTTTGGTAGTTGCTGGGCTTGGCTTGCATGTAAAATACCCATCTCCTTCCAAAAGGTCATTATGTATTACTAAAGGTGTAGCCCAGAAAGCTATCAAGCCATCTATCACAGTTTATCTAATGGCAGGTATAGAAAGTTAAATCTTACAACCTAGATCTGTTTGGAAACACTGAATTTCATGCAATGGCAGTGCAAGGCTGAGTCATAGGTCCTTTGTTCATGCCCCCAAGGCTTGGCCTAGTGCTACAGAACTCACCAGAAAGTTACCATAATGGAATGGAGAAATAACTCAGTCAATCAAGGGTGTTTTCAAACTCAAGCTCCATAATGCACATATATTTCATTATAAAAATATTATTCCTTAAAAAAATACATAAATGTAAAATATTTCATTTCTACAGCCACTCCTACCCTACACATATCATGCTATTCATCTTAGACTAAAACGCATAGACATGCTCCTCAGTCATGGCTCAATCGTACCATTTGAGTTCATCTCTTTTTCAAGTTATGCCAATTGTGCTGAAAAATATGCTCCCAGGCCCAGATAGGGGGTCCACAAGTTTAGTTTTCTCACGGTGGGAAGAACTGTAACGAAATGACTCCAAGAGGCCATGCACTCCATGTGGCCCACCCCCGGAAGGTCAGAGTATGATTTCTCAGACTCAGATGGGAACACAGAAACATGTTTGGTTGGTAGAAGGGCAGAGGAAAAGCCCAAGTTATAGTCACTCTAGCCGCTTTGGGCCACGCCTGCAAGGTTCTGCCTCAATGCTCCTATGATGAAATTCACAGCTCTGAAGAAGGCTGGGTAGGAGTGGGGAAGAGAATGTTGTGTTAATACAGCTTTGGAATACAACCTGCGGGGTTTTTTTGTTTTTGTTTTTTTAAAGGACAGAAAAGAACATAAACAGCGGTGCTAAGGCAAACTGTCAAATGGCACATCAGAACTCTTTTTTTTTGTCATTCATTTTGTTAACATCACAAGGCAGATACATTCTGTAAACATATATACCATACAGTACATTAACCATAGGAAAATTAAAAAAAAGCCACCCTGTAATTCTTTTCTTTCTGTATTTCTGTTCTTTCACTCTAGAAGGACTGTCTGAAGTCTAGGGAGAATATTATGGTTTTGAAATTATACTTTTCTTTTGATAAAAATGCAGTGACTTGCAAAAAATAGCCTCAAGTGATTACTAAGAGGCAATATGGGAAGATGACGATTCATACCTCAACCTGTAGAAACTTAGAAAGTAGTCACAAAATAGAAAAAGTCATTAATGTCAGGAAACATTTTGTTTTCCTGGTTAGTAAATGAGAATATTGAAAAATTATTATTATTATTATTATTTTACAAAAGTTAAGGCTGTCCAGTTCTTTGATGCAGGAAGTCTTCAGTCCCCAAAGCTACATATTATATTTTCTTGTTGAAAGCCAGTTTTTTGTATGTTAGTTCTGACCTTCTTATGTTAGACTGGAAGAGAGAGGGGAGGCAGAGGCCTACTTAAGCAATATACAAATCAGGTGGGAGGAGCTGGTCAAAGGATCCCCAGTGAAATTTTCCTTTGAAACTTTTAGTATGTCATCTTTATTCTAAGCCTCTCTACTTTCAAACAAGAAGTGTTTTGGTTTTGGTTGATATGGGAGTTTTAATAAGAAGTATCCAGAAGCTATGAAAATACAGACACAGAACTGCATTGTGTTCCAAATAAAAGACTTTTCTTTATCTCTAGAAAATGCAGGAAAGTTTTCCTGAGAAGACCAGAAGAAGGCCTTCGTGAAGGTGAATTGGTAGTAGCATGAATTAAAGATCCCATCTTCCTCATTACTTCCAGTTTTATGAGGTATGCCAGTAAAACTCTGTGCTCCTGCTGTGTTGTCCTATCTAATAGGACAAAGTATACTTTCTGGTTCTATTCTAATCAATACACCTTGATTAAGAAATTGAGGAGCATCCAAAAGATTGCAATATTTCTAAAGTTTCTAGAGCTATGTCTTAAACATGCTGAGAATTTGTGGTTTCAATAACAAATGTGCATGCTGCAAAAAGAAAAAACAGTGAGACTGCTCACCTTGGAATGGTTTTTGTTGTAAGCTAACATTGCAGGAGATGAGAATATTTCAACAAGGAAAGGCCTGTGAGTGAGTTAAACTTTCCAGTGATAACCAGAGATGACTGAGCTTCTAGATTTTAAGTTAAAAAAGTAAAAAAAAAAAAATCCTCAGTGCATATTCTGTCTATGTTCATCTGTATTTTATTTTATTTTATTTATTTATTTATTTATTTATTTATTTAAGTTGGAGTCTCACTCTGTTGCCCAGACTGGAGTGCAGTGGCCGCCACCGGCCACCGCAGCCTCGACCTGCTGGGCTCTAGCGATCCTTCCGCCTCAGCCTTCCGAGTAGCCAATTACAGGCATGCGCTACTACGCCCAACTGATTTTTTGATTTATTGTAGAGATGAGGTCTCGCTGCCCAGGCGGTTCTCGAACCCGCGGGCTCAGGCAACCCACTCACCTCAGCCTCCCAAAGGCGCGGGATTACAGGCTGAGCCACCGAGCCCGGCGTTCATCTGTATTTTAAATTGACAGCATTAATACTTCTTACAAAGAATGACCTGGTTTAGTAGGTAGATTTTGCCTCTATCACCATATTCCCTCTTTCCTCTTTTGCTATCTGTTGGTTCGTTGGTATTAAATAAATGGTCATTTTCAAGAGTGTACTGTGGTCCCTTGAAATGAAATTCTGTAGGAAGTAAAGAGAAATAAGCTGTTTTCACACTTGGCCTCAACATTTTGCTTTAGAGATGACACTGTATCTCTAGGAAACTATATATTTATAAAAACTTGATCCTAACCAAAATAAAATATTCTATTTGCATGCAGAAAAACCACATTGTCACCAGGAAGTAAAATGGAATCTGTAAAAATTCGAAGCAATATGTGTCTTTTAATATTTCATAAGGAAATCAAATCAAATAGATAGAATTTGAGTTTCCTGAAAGCCTTTGAATAATTCTAAGATTTCTCAGAAGGTTTAAGAAAACTGTGTTTTGGGTTTGACCTGAGGGAATTCCCTGGCACTTCTTCCTCTCTATTGCCAGTATTAAGTGACATCATTGGACACTGTCAAATCACTTTGAAAGGCAATTATTTTTTTGCCTACATATGGAAAATAATATGAGTAAAAGAGGTACAAGTTGAACAAAATTCCCGAGTTTCTCCTATTGCACATTAAAAGAGAGAGAAAAAAAGTCAGGGATATATAAGTCATCAAGATTTTTCAGGATATATAGGGTTAAACTTTATCATTTTAACCATGAAAAGATCTTCAACTAAATGCCATTGAAAATCTATTTATGCACAAATGAAATATCCCTCCTTTCCCTTTTTTCCCCTGCTTTCTATTTAAAAGGAAACTGATGATATGATTTTAAAGGAAAAGCCCAGCTAATTGTTAGCTCAAAAAAGATTATGGTTTTGTGGCTTCATTACTGATTCTTTAATTAGTCTGGTTGTATAACCAAATACCCTGCATTTTTGAAGGGTGTGATGACACACATAATAAAGTTTTTACAGAGAGAATGCCAGCGGCAGCAGGAAAGGCAGAATGTTCAGAGTCAGAATTCTGTTTACATTTTCATCATAAAGGATAGTCATTTGCTGCTGGAGGTGGGATTGCAGGTCTCATTCCATAAAAGTACTGGCTGAGCCTGAATCTCCCATCATGGCAGGAAAATGATGGGACATATGCAAATATGAGTATATATACCATATTAAGACACATCTTCATTTACTGTGGCCACAAGTAATTTCAATAAAGGTAACATGTCTTACTTCAAAGACCACTAAATGATAAGCTTTTAATAACAAAAGTATAGATAAAATTCTAATTCATATAATTCATATAATTCTAATTCATATAATCACTGTTCCCCATAATAATAACTGATGAATGAGCATGTGGATTATCATTGATCTTTTAGCCCTGGGTGCAGTGTTGTAGGGAAGGGTGCACATTATTTTCTTCATGAGTAATTAGTTTACTTATGTAAAAGTAGGTCACTTCATGGAATTATCTATCCTGGAAGACTGACTCTGTTTATCAAACAGCAAACTCAAGGGTTCTGTGTTCTACCATGCCACTCAATCACTGTGCCTATAAAAACTCAGACTGAATAGTTTTAATCCCCGAGTTAAAAAAAAAAAAAAAAAAGGATAAGCATTGGTAAACTTTTAGATTGTTTATTTCCTAAATAAATCATTAAAATAACAGATTGTCTAAAACATTGAAACTATTTTCTCCTTCTGTGTAAACAGGTTTATCTGCATGTCATTGTATTTAATGTTTAAATGATGCTTAAATGACCATGTTCTGAGGAAAATGAAGCTGAGAGTAGTGAGATTTATAGACATCAAAACCAGGTTTCTAGATAAGAGAACAGTTTCATTCCATTGCAGCTGCTTTGGTGAACCTGAGATTTAGAGATAATTCCCTCAGTTATTCAAAACCAAGTCATGGATAAAATAATCTTAAAAAGTAGAACTTAGTTCCTTTATTTTTCCCTTCTTTAACTTTTTTGTTTTTATATTGGCAATAAAATGACTCACTTTGTGCCCATTAAAATGTAATTATTTGAGAAAAATTAACCTTAAAAAGTAAAAAATAGTGTTTTCATCTTTTGAATTGGAATAAATATAATTTCAAGCCAGAAAATTAAAATATATATATATATTTAGCTCTGGGCAAGCTAAATAGGTCGAATTTAATAGGTCCTATAATAAAATTCTCTCAAACTACCTTTTCTTTCTAATCTGCTTTCCACAGAAGTTAGACTTGATGTTATAGATCATATGTTTTTCAAAACTATATTCTGTGGAAACATAATTTTACAATTTGCAACAATGCTATGAACATGTGGGCAAATAAAGTTAAGATATGTCTTATTAAAAATCAGTTAACTTGTTATCTATTAATTTCATTACTCTATTAGTGTTATTTTACTTAATTGCTTCCCTTTGGTTTTACTATATATGTAGCTGTTTGTTTTGGGAGAGTGCTAAAAATGTATTTCAAGAACTGTTCATTGTGTTCTAGATAAAACATATTCTTAGTTATTCCAGAATCTCCAGAAGTTTAAGAAAGCAATGCTTTATTTAAGAAGCTCAGTGATGTGCCGCTCAATCAGTATTTCTTGAATAAATTGAGATACTTAAATGTTGAGAAGACAGGTCTTTCTTAATGTTTTAAATTTTTTTACATTTTAAAGTTTTTTTCTGAAGGGTGGAAAACCTACAAGCTGAAGTTTGTCTTTCTCATGGGGACAGAAAGAAAAGAGTACAGTTTCAAGGCTCTGTAACCAACCGGCACGAGATGAACAGTTAATGCGTTACAGCACCATCCATGATGAAGTGGGAGCATCGTGGCCACCACTGTAGGTCAGAAAGACTGTTTTAGAAATATGGTCACTGCAGAGATACTTCTTAAAATGATCCCCTCATTGAAAATAGATTAACATGATCAGAAAATATCCATGAAAAAGGAAACGATATAAAAAGTTACATTTGTTTTTTGAGAGAGAGAATAGAAACAAGGCTCACGAATTTGTCTAGGTTTGGAGATTAATCACTACTGATGCCTAAAACAATGTTTGCTTCATGTCCTTAGAAATTTTAAAATGGTGCTTCTTATATAAAGGGTTCATCAGGTAAGCCATAGAAAAAGAGACAGCTGCTGATGGGCAGGTTATGGAATCAGTGCCTACATTTCAGCTGTGACAAGCTCTGGGTTCATCACCTTCATTCCCGTTTTAACAGAAGGAAAGCCATAGATGCACAATACTGTAATCTGGAAGCTTATGTAAGGCAGCAAAAGCATCACCCTAGACCGGACAGACTAAGTAAGGTCCACTTTTGGCTACACTAGCAACCAGCTAGAGCCAACAGCATTTTGCCACACAAGATATAAAAGGATCCACAGCAGGGGAGGCAAGTGAGAAACCAGGGATATGGCGGTGTGTGACTACATTAGAGGAACACGCTACAAAATGAACCTCCCGGTCCCAACGGGTTCAATTCCAGTCAAGTGAGTTAAGGCTACTATATCACTGGCTGATATGAAGAGTCCATTCCAATTGAGCAGTAAGGAATTGATTCACTCTTGAAGACACAAGGAAAGGTTTAGAAGAAAAGCAAGTTCTTGGAAAGAATGAAGCACACACATGCACGTTGTCTCTCAGGTGAGGAAAAGGAAAAAAATAAGAGAGATCAAAGCAATCCAACTGCAAGGCAAGGCAGGTGTTTGCTTCCAGTTCACAGTATTGCAGTTAGTGGTACAGTGAGGTCTACGTGAGTGGTGGAGTACAGAGGCTGCCCAGAAGAAAGGGGAAGAAATAAGTGGTCACATGACAACACAGCATTGACAGCGCTTTTTCTTTTGGGTACCTGGGGCTGGCTCTGTGGCTAGGCTCTCTTCCTTCCCTTCAGGGGATGAGGGCTCTGTAGTGTCTGAGACTGGTCTCCCGGACACAAGCTCAGCTGCATTCCCATCAATAGTGGACACGTCCGTCACTGTCTTCTCCCTCAATGACTTCTCATCATCTTCGTCAATAAGGACCAATTCAGCCTTGATGGTTTCATCATAGCCTAGCACCTTTTTAGTCTCCTCTTCATCTTCAATATTTTGGTAGCCCATAAAAATCATGGTGACCGGCTGATCCAAGTTTGCCTCTGGCCCTTCAGTGCTGGGGACTTGGACCTGCTGCCCTGGGTTTCCAGAAGAATGATCTTTCCTAGACTTATGTACCATTTCTAACTTGGCTTCTTTGCAGAGCATGTGTTCCTTAGGATGGCTGAGGCTCCCATCCGCAATCACAGTCCTTTCTGACACGTGCCCTCCTCCTAAGCTTGATTGTCCAGCCTTCTGAATAAGCTCTTCTACATCCTTTGCACTTAACTTGTGCACTCCGTTTTCTACCACCGTGCCTCCTGAGTGCACCTCATACACTACTTTGGTACCATCATCATAGACCTTGACTCCTTTCTGATGGACCCCCTCTGGGCCAATGGTGGATGCAGAGAGAATCTTGGTCTCTCCTGTTTGTTTGTCTTTCTCCACATTAATTTCCATGGCGTACACAGCTTGAATGAAAACAAGAGAAAGGAAGTGCATGTTACAACAAAAAAAGCCAGTGAATGGTTAATTGCCAAACAGACAAAAAAAGGATTTGTGCCCTTTCTATCCTAACCGCCAAGCATCTTGAGTGTTAGAGTGAGGTGCGCACTGTGGACAGAGGTGGTAATATCTGTATTTTAACACAGCAGCTTAATGCCCTGAAAAGACAGATACACAAAATTGCTATATCTCAATGGCACTCATACTTTTAAGAACGATCTGCTAAAATAAGGCCATAAGAGACTTTAGAGCTCAGTGTAAAGAATTTCAGGGAGACTGGCAACATGCAAATTTACCTTCCTGGGCTGATAGACTATTTAAAAACCCTTGGTTAAAATGTATCTCAGCTCCAAAATCTTAAAAATTTTTAAACTTTTTCATCAAATGTTCTCCTGTTTTTTCAACATTCCCTTTTATTATTAATAGAAAATATGTAAAGGTTTTTGGAGGTGGGACATGGCTACCCTCCACTGTATTATAAAATAGAACATTTGTAAAAACTGAAAAGGTATGAGAGCATTTCTATTATGTGCCCTGTAAGTACTTCAGTCACTGAGCTGGGTTTCTAAAACAAGAACTAGGAAAAGAACAAAAGAGAAGTAACACCATCCTAGGTCACCGGAATTTGAGGATGATGATCACAGAAGGGCTCTTTCTTCTTCCATGCACATTGTGCCAAGTTCTTGTGATTCTGCCCATATTAGCTTTCCCATCTGCCATCTTCTTTCTGTTCTACTGCCACTACTCAATAAGAAGCACACACTTCCTCTTCCCTATGTTGCTGAAAGAACTTCCTACCTGGTCTTCCCACCCCAGTCTCATCCCTTAAAATTCATCCCAAATCCTGCTGCAGTCTGGGGTTCCTAAGGAACAGCTCTTTCTTGTCCTATAGACCAGGGTTCCCCCACTCCCAACCTTTTTGGCATTAGGGACCAGGTTCGTGGAGGGGAGAGGAGATCATCAGGCATGAGATTTGTATAAAGAGAGTGTAACCTAGATCCCTCGCATATGCAGTTCACGATAGAGTCCGCGCTTCTATGAAAATCTAATGCCAGAGCTGATCTGACAGGAGTGATCAGATCAGCAGAAGGCAGAGCTCCACTGGCCTACTGCTGACCTCTTGCTGTATGGCCCAATTCCTAACAGACCATGTAGTGGTACAGGTCTGTGGCCCCGGGGGGTTGGGGACCCCTGCTATAGACTCTTGTGACACTTGATACATCCAAGTCTGTGAGGCACACATTCTGGATGGGAAGGAACTGTGTACCAGCTTTATGGAGCCAGTGGGCTCTGGGCATGCTCTACCTGGATGATCCATGAGCTTATCAAACTCAGCAACTTCCAAACTGACTCCATCTTCTTTTCTCTAAACTCTTCCACAGTCTTGGTATTAAATAACACCAGCAACAGCACCAGCACCAGCACCAAGTCTCTCAAGCCAGAAGCCTCAGATTCATACATCATTTGTCCTTTTCATCCTGATTTCTCATAGCCAAACCATCATTGAGAGTAACTAATTCTACTTCAGACATATCCCATCTATCTCCTCGCCACCATCTCTATCACCACGGCCTTAGTCCAGGCCCTTTTCTGCTCTCTGCACAATATCCTTGTTTCCTATTTTACCTGACACTTCTCTCTTCTTACACTAGTCCAGGACAATGCAAACTATGGCAGAGGGCCAAAGGCAGTGTGACCCTGTTTCTGTATGGCCAGAGGAACTAGGAAATGTTTTTATATTTTTAAAGTTGAAAAAAAAAAAAGGAAGGAAGGAAGGAAGGAAGGGAGAGAAAAAGAGATTTAAAAAAATGAAGACTATACAATGACTGACAGAGGTCCACAAAATCTAAAATATTTATAATCTGACCATTTGTAGAACAAGTTTGCCATTCCCTTCCAGCGTGTGCTCTATCTTACCCTTACCTTATTCATAAACCCTCTGTTGGTTCCTTGTGTCTGTATAGGATAAACACCAAACTCCCTTGCTTAGCATATAGATCCCTTCAGAATTTGTCTGCAACCTTCTTTTCTAGCCTTGTCTCACAGTTCCCCTCATTCTCCATACACTGTGGCCATAACAAACTTCTCACTCACTATTCTCAAGACATTTCACTCATTTCACTTCCAACTGCTTGCCTGGGTGCCTGCTGTTCTCTGCCTATATGGCCTTTCATTCCCTCCACTGGCAGACTTCTAAGAGACTTAGCCCACATGTCTGTTTATCATTATGTTGAGTCCCGACTTCTTCCTGAAGAACTGCAAGTCCCTAACTGTGTTAAGAAGATCCAAACTATCTTTTCAAGCATGTTCTATCAATTCTTTTCCCCCAGAACAACCAAATAACACCATCCCAAACTTAAATATTTCCTGCTTTTGTTAGGATTCCTTTCTCCTGAGATGTCCCTATTTTGAGTTTCTACATATCTAAATATGACTTACTAAAAATGCCAAGGTCAACTGCCACTCTTTTACAAGCATTCCTTAATCTCCCCATCTCTAAGTCATCTCTCTCTTCTTCTTTTTTTTTTTTGAATTGGAGTCTCACTCTGTCGCCCAGACTGGAGTGCAGTGGCCGCTCCCAGCCACCGCAGCCTCGACCTGCTGAGCTCCGGCAATCCTTCCGCCTCAGCCTTCCGAGTAGCCGGAATTACAGGCGCGCTACCACGCCCGGCGAATTTTTTGATTTATTGTAGAGATGAGGTCTCGCCTGCCCAAGCGGGTCTCGAACCCGTGGGCTCAGGCAATTCACTCACCTCAGCCTCCCAAAGGCGTGGGATTACAGGCTGAGCCACCGAGCCCAGCTTCTTCTTTTTTTTTTGAGTTGGAGTCTCACTGTGTTGCCCAGACTGGAGTGCAGTGGCCGCTCTCGGCCACCGCAGCCTCGACCTGCTGGGCTCTGGCGATTCTTCCGCCTCAGCCTTCCAAGGAGCTGGAACTATAGGTGTGTGCTACCACGCCCAGTTAATTTTTTTTTTGGATTTATTGTAAAGATGAGGTCTCACCAAGTTGCCCAGGCGGGTCTTGAACTCGTGGGCTCAGGCAATCCACTCACCTCAGCCTCCCAAAGGCACGGGATTACAGGCTGAGCCACCGAGCCCGGCTCATCTCTCTCTTCTTAATGTTCTTTGAACACTTTTTCTAACCTTCTCCAAAGGCACTCAGTTTTCACTCAGGAGTATAATTATCTGTGGGAAATTTTTTTTAAATCAGTTTCATAGATTTTAAGAATCCTTGAGGGTTAATTTCTTGCTTGACATCTATCTATGATTTTCCCTCCTGGCCAGCACCTACCTTAGAGCCATATGGTAGGTACCCAATACATATATATATAAAACAAATGCTACTAATTGAAGAGTTTATTTTGGTTTTCTTAATCTAGTCACAAATATGTTGTATAATGTGATACCAATGAAAATGTGTACACAGTAATTAATGTTTGGACTGGTCTGAAAAAACAGCAATGATAGTGTTGCATCTGCTTGCATATTAAGATATAATCTATTCACGATTAACACATAACTAAAAAGATTATGAGCAAAATCCAATGTTTGATTTTCACTGGATTCATTTTGGAAGTTTCCTTGTTCAGCATAAAGGTCTTGAGTTTGCTCAAGTGACACAATGGGAAGTCAACCAATATTTTTTATGGAGGTGTATGGGCTCACACACAATAACTGTAGTATTAAAAGAAACACTTATTTCAGTTATTTCCCGATTTCCCACCAAATGTGCCATCCGAGAAACAGAATATTTAAACTTTTACGTAGACTCCAAAAGCCTGTTCTGGAAATATTACACTTCTACTAAAAAGCACAATTTTTGGTTAAAATATTACATCCTATCACTATTAACACATTCATGGGGACATATTTATAAATAAGAAAAGTAATAATGATCGTTAGTCTGTAAGTACAATATCTAATTCTCCCCCAAACATCCAGTAATGTGTGAACAAAACAACACATTGACCTGTAACCAACACAAAATATGTGTGTGTGGGGGAATTCCTATTTGTATATCCATATTTGATAAAATACAAATTATTAACATAGGATTGTTTAGAGATGTCCCTCGCCCTCTGCCCACCAAAGAGAATGTTGTCATTGTTAGTCCAATTTTCCCTTCTTCACCACCCTAACTCCAGCCTCATTTTGTCTTTGCCTGTTCCTGGAATCATAGATTGGACAAAAAGGAGGGATGATGACAAGAAATTCTTTGCTAGAAGTGCTAACTAAACCCACACTATAAAAAGATAGAAAAAAACAGTGGGAGAGAGAGAGAGTAAAATTGTGTGGGATACAGATAGAGAGGGAGCATTTTGTGATAGTAAATGATACTTTGGAAAGGCTGAATATGTGGAGGAAAGAAAAGGAAATATGAGAAGTGCTGTTGAGTGGAGATGTGAATTAGGTTGCTTTTAATATCCTTCAAGAGAAATAGGTAAAGAACAGAAATCCCTTATAATGATTTTTTTTTGGTCTGTGATTTTTGTTTTGTTTTGTTTTTGGAGTTGGAGTCTCACTCTGTAGCCCAGACTGGAGCGCAGTGGCCGCTCCCGGCCACCACAGCCTTGCCTGCTGGGCTGGCTCCGGCGATCCTTCCACCTCAGCCTTCCGAGTAGCTGCAACTACAGGTGCGCGCTACCACGCCCGGCTAATTTTTTTTTTTTTTTTAATTGTAGAGATGAGGTCTTGCCAAGTTGCCCAGGCGGGTCTTGAACCCGCGGGCTCAGGCAATCCACTCACCTCAGCCTCCCAAAGGCGCGGGATTACAGGCTGAGCCACCGAGCCCGGCTTGGTCTGTGATTTTAAGCTGTATTTCTTTAAATGTGTCATGGCTCTGGGACCAAACCACACGTGACATACATATTTATATTTACATGCTGTACACTATTTTTTCAATATTTCTAGAATACAAGTATAAACATTTGACATATTTTAGCACATTTTTATAATAAAATAAACTTAGATATGTTATGCCATAAAAATGCAACATTTGTATGTATTTTTTTCCCACAATAAAACACAAGGCTTCAAAGGAACCACACATTTTTAGCAGGTTCCTTATGGATGCAATTTCACACTCCTTTCTGCATTTACTCTCTTCTCCAGAAAGGAGTACATAGGTGAACACTTTGAGAAGCTCTGTCTTAACCCAAGGGTAATAGTTAGTCTTCACAGATACACATATGAGAATGTTATATAGGCATCCAGAAAACCACACAGGAGGTGTGAATGTTTATCTTAAATGTGCTCTTTATGAGTAAGCATTTATATCTTGCTTCAGTTCTCAGTCAATACTATTTCAGACTGTAAACTAGGGCAGATACCAGCCAGTAGGAAAATTAAGACTAACATTTTAAAATTCATTGTTTTGCTTTTGATGCACACAATTTAAAAAACTCTTCTGCTTTCTACTGAGGCCAAGCAGTTTATACCACATGTTTCTCACTCCTATTATGCCATCATTTCTAATTCGCTCTGCCTTCTCTGGAGTTGCCCCATGCGAGAGGTACATTACAATCTGTGCAGTGATGAAGGTCAAAAAAGTTTGGTGCCCTTGTTCATCTTATGGGAAAATAATAAGGAGGGAGTGCTGTGAGGGGACAAGGCTTTCTGGGGACCCTCTGAAACAGATCTTGAAAGAGCCCTGTGGACATAAAGAAAAGTGGTTGAAGAAAAGTTCTCTGAAATTTTCTGAAAAAAGGACCTAGGGAAGTAGGACAAGAGAGAGAAAAACAGTTCAATGGAAGTTTCACTAACAGGCTGGTGGAAATCTGGAGCTATGGTTTTATTAAATTATATATTTAATTACTGATTTCTAAATATTATATACTGATGACAATAAAGTGAGAGTACATAAAGCATTTTTGATACTCCTTTCAATAAGCCAACGAGACAGCTGAGTAATGCATGCATTTTATTAATAAAGAATAAGAACCAACGTGGCTAGTTTCTACAAAGGGATACAAGTGAATGAAGGCATTGATGCTTTGATTTTGAGGCTCCGTATTTGGTTTCCTTGGTTCTTACTCTCCCCAAATTCCTTCATTGGTAGGGAAACCCCTTAAAGGAGTAGAGACACTTCAGTGGGGGTTGATAATTCTAGACTCTGAAAAAAACCTCAAGTGTAGAGTAGAGGGGAGCAGAGTAGAGGGGAGACCCTGGTGAGGTCTCCAGGGAAGATGCCTACCCAAACACGAAGGGGAGGATTTAAGGAAAGAGACTGCTGTGGCCTGGGGCTCTGCGGGGCCCAGAGAGATAGGTCTGAGGAGCCGAGAAGGCTTAATTCTGGTTCAAACGTATTCCCCTCCTCACTCTACACAAGTGCATGTCGCCTGTTCCCTTGACCTTTGGCAAAGAGAAAGCAACCACAAGGGCTGTGAGAAGCCTGAAGAAGAGGAAACAAGAGCATCTGACACAAGTAAGGTGGAGGGGGCAATTGGCACAATTCCATCTTAGAATCAGTCCAAGAACATACAAAACATTCCAAGAGATGGAAACTCCCATAATCATTAAATCACTTAGGCTTCTCCTGGCTCACTTCCTTTGGCTCACTGTGATCACAGGAGAAGGAACAAGGCTGAAGGTCCACATGTAAAGTATAAGTACCACATGCCCTTCTATCATTAGTTGGTGAGATGGGAGGGGTCAGGGAAAGAGAGAAGCACGGTGGATCTGAATTCCTGTCCAGATCACACCCCAAATATGGACTTTATTTTCTCATATAGACAATGAAAGGTAACCAGTTCCGATAGGGCTGAGAGATCCCTGATGGCGTGCCACAGTTTGTGGAGTCCATGAGTCAAGGATGTGTAAACAGTAGGAAGGCAATGGATAGTCAAACCATGACTGTCACCCATCAGGGGGATATTTAGCTAGGGTTCATTTCAGTATAATGAACATCTGGTAGCTGGCATTGCACCTGGCATGTGACAGACAAGCAAAGCATTTGCTCGACTTACTGAGTGAGTGTATGTATGGGTAGTCTTGTCCCTTAGAGCAAATGACTGTGCGTATAATACATATATGTTCACACTTTCTCTTGAGGCTAGAAATGAAAATTGGCTATTGTGATGTCAAGTACTATAAAAATGAGGGAATTAATTCAGAATGGATTCTCCCTGTCACCCCAACAGCAATCTGTAACTTCAAAAATGCTGTTAGCTAGAAGGAATAAGTTCTAGTGTCCAACAGCACAGCAGAGAAAATATAGTTAAAAATAATTTATTGTAATTTCAAAATAGCTAAAAGATTTGGAATGTTGTCAACATGAAGGAATTATAAATGTTTGAGGTGATAGGTATCCTAATCACACTGTGTCGATCATTACACATTATATGCATGTATCAAAATAACATATGCATCCCATAAATATGTATATATATTGTGCATCAATAAAAAGTTGTTTTCAAAAAGTAGTGACCAAAATGTTTTTGAATCAATGTTTTCCCAAGATACCTTACTATTAACAAAAATAAGTCAGCAAGGGTGTGATGTTGATGGATAATGAAGGCAAAAGCCAATTTCTCATATCTGATTTTGCTTCAATTTTTTTGGTTAAAAAGAAGAGGTTTTAGCCTGAAAAGTGCCACAAAGAATATTGCTGAGAGGGAAGTGAAGCCCAGATGAGCAGGGAAGATTGGAAAATCATAATAAAGTACCCAGGGCTTTCAGTGCTTTGGGTTCAGAATCCCAGTTCCCTTATCGTTGAATTTGTCTCAAGAATCTTGTGCAGCAAAAAAGGTGCTAGAGGCTGACATTTGAAGTTCTGATTTTCTTTCTTTTTTTTTTTTTTTTGAGTTGGAGTCTCACTGTCACCCAGACTGGAGTGCAGTGGCCCCTCCCCGCCACTGCAGCCTCGACCTGCTGGGCTCCGGCGATCCTTCCGCCTCAACCTTCCAAGTAGCTGGAACTACAGGTGTGCGCTACCACGCTCGGCTAATTTTTTTGATTTATTGTAGAGATGAGGTCTCACCAAGTTGCCCAGGCAGGTCTCGAACCCACGGGCTCAGGCAATCCACTCACCTCGGCCTCCCAAAGTGCTGGGATTAAAGGCTGAGCCACCGAACCCGGCCGAAGTTCTGATTTTCAAAAATGAGGAGGGGATTCTAAACTAGATAGAAGGAGCTTGATATCATAGCTAGGTAAATTCTAAAGTTAATTTTCAAAGAGTAGAGTTCACTAAGAACCAGCGTGGGTTCATCAGGCAGAAACTATACAGATTAAGCTCATTTTTTTTGTTGTTCAAGGTCTCTAGAAAGACTTGGTAAATTCCATTTGAAAAAATCCAGTGTATCTAAATCGTCACAAATCCCCTTATATCCCAGTGGACAAGACAGAAACATGTGCCTTGGGTATGACAACAATCATGAGAACTTGTCAGTGGTTGGATGATCATGGCTCATCAGTGCTGATTTAGGGTTACCACGGGCTGAGAGATTCCTAATGGTATGCCACAGGGCTCTGACTTTGGTTCCAATGTACAACATTTTTATCAGTGAAATGATGACAATTGATGAAATATTGCTTTTCAGATTTGAGGTGGCACTGAAATGAGAAGAAAAGTGAGGCTGTGAGGTACCATAACCATGAGCTATAAAGACCCCAACAACAGAAAAGGGAGTTTTCTACTTTCAAATGGCCACAACCTTGTTTCAAATGAAATCTGAAGTACAGCACTAAAGAAGTACAATATGTAAACAAAAGGCTGGAGGAGCTGATGTGTTTGAAATGGGGGGGCGAAGGGGAACACCAGAATTCCGACTGTCAAATCCCATGACCTCATCTCCTTCCCTACCTTCCTACCATGGTTCCTCAGTGACTCCATGAAACCCCAACATTCATGAGAGACAATCTAACAAGAAGAAATTTAATATAAGTATACAAAGGGCAGAAAGGCACATACCTCATTCTATTTTTGTCTTTTGAGATTAGGAAGTGAAACAATTTTGTAGGTTTTTCTGCATGTGAGCAGGTGAAGCAGTATGCATATAGTTAGGTGGGAAAGAATGCACATTTCAAGTGAAAGGATTCTGAGACGGCGACTCTACTGGATAAAGGCAATGAAGGAGCCTAAGCAGTGGCACGTGTGAAATAACTTTAAGGCTCTAGTTTAGAAACTGGAGCTGAAAGGCCAAGCTGCCAGCGAGGTTAGCCACATGGTCTGTGATGTCACACTCTATTTTGGAAGTGAGTAGCCAGACCCAGAAGGCCTCAGGCAGCTCTGAGCATAGTACTTTAAGAAGACTAGAGATAAAGTGGGGAGTGTTCAGAGGCGAGGGACAAGGATGGTGGAGGGTGTCTCAAAGCAATCTCATCATCCTGGAACCACTGAAGAGGCTAGGGCTGTGGGTGTAAAGGGAATTTAGAGCAAGGATTTGGGGAAGCCAGGAAATAATAGTGGTTTCCTAATACTTGAAGGGAAATTAGGACTTAGATTTGTTCTGAGTAGCTCCAGGGGGCAGGATAAGAACCAGTAAGTGGAAGATGAAGTCAGACAAATGATGGCTCCATCAGAGGAAGAATTTCCCAATAGTCAGAACCAAGAGATGGAACGAGCAACCTGGAGGGAGATTAAACTCCAATCACAGAGGTGTGTGACCATTGTTTAAGGACCTCTTCATAGGGCTGCTGTGCCAGGGATTCTGTGGTTGGATAAGGGATTTGAATAGATGCCTCCTGATTCTGAAAAGCAGAATTTATGATTCTGAATAAATTTCATTTATACAGAGTCCTACACCTTTCAAACTCCAAACAACAAGAATTTTGTCATAATACTCAGTAATGACAAGTGTCATTTGTAAAAATGGCCCAGAGGTTGTAAAATTTCCAGAAGGACATTCCTAAAGCATCATGGTCTGTATCTAGGAGAATTTCAGTGACAAGTGTCATTGGTGAGTATGCTACACATGTCCTGTGTAGTCACTGTTAACCACAATTGACAATGAATCTGAACACCCCATTCCAAAAACAATCTGGACAAAGGAGTCAACCACATCAAATGCAATTCCTTCCTTCCACAGCTCTGCTTATATGTAGTCCCACAGCAGATGCATTTATACAATATAGTTCTTAATAAATAAAAATACATGTAAACTTATTTCTAAAAAGATTCTGATCACATTATACTTTAAAAAATGCACTTGCCATTTGGATCGTTTGTGCTTCTGTAGTATCTTCAAATATAAAGGATGCTAAGTTGTGGCAGTATGTGTATCCTACTTACATAGTCCTACAATCACATTCATACATTACTCTTGAAATTTACACTTTTAGACTGCCCACACTGCTCAAATTCTTTCTCTGCCTCTTAAAATTGTCCCTACCCTCCCATTAGTTGGTCCATTTTCTGGATCATTTCCCATGTACTTTGAGATGCAGGAACTTGTAGAGAAGAGTTGGAAAACTGTTTACCCATAATTATCGAGAACCATCAACACCCAAGTCTCTGAAACCAAGTGGGAAGGTATGAGACTTTTAAACATGATCTCAGAAGTGCACCTTAGAGCATTTAAAGAGTCCAAAGTTTAAGTGACTGTCTGATTCCTTTGAAGCACAACTGCAGGCTGTGGGCTCCGGCTTATCCATCCTGTTAACGTCAGGAATATGTGGAACTGGTCCAGGTTTAGCCAGACATTACAATCCCATCCATTTCTAGAACTCTGTGACTCGATAATATGCTAAGACATTTACAGAGATGCCCAGTAGATATGTTAGTCAGTCAGTGGACATGACAACTATATCAATACTTATTCGCTTTTTAATTTTATATTAAAATAAAGAGAGATTGTATGCTTCATAAAATATTCAGGTTGGCTTATGTAAAAGATTTCCCTCAGTTTAATTGTCTATAATTGTTTTTATAAAAGGTGTCATCATGTGATTTAGTTTAAACATAAACTTGCCTAGAGTATATAAAACATAATCTGATGATCATATTTGAATTCACCTACATTGTTACTAACTATGGGCAACTCATTTTTTTTCATTTAGCCCTGGCCTTCAGGACATTAATGTGTAGAGTAAACGGACTGATGTAGAGATTTACTGTTTCTATCATTCTGGTTCCAATTTCTGAGGTACATCTGCATTAAGCAGAGCAAAGCATGGTTCTTTCTATACTCTATACTCACAAATGCATTATTTTGTAAAATCTCCAATTGTGAGAAACATTAGTAAGAAAACATATGTTCCTTAAATTATGACGTTCCCCCCAAAATCTTCCACAATATCTAAGAAATAACTCCACAATTGAGAGTTATTTGGAATATATATATATTCATAATATACAAACAGCTCAATTCCCAAAGGCTTCCAGAAACATGCTTATATGCTTTGAAAATATTTCCCACCCAGCTTCCGTCATAGCTCTTTTGATTTGTGCAACTCCAATGAAGAAAATAAAAATCCTTGGAGGCGGAATACAGATTAACTTTGAGAATAAAGGCAGATAAAAAGACCACAAATGCCAGAGAAAGATCCCCTAGAAGTTGAAGGTGAAAGTTGTATGTTTTCCTCAAAACTCCCATACTTTTGGTCCTCAGTTACCCATCAGGAGCCAGTGTCTGCCTTCGATGGCCACCATAAAGTCTATGTCTGAGCCTGGGCTGAATAAAGGGAACCTATGTAAGGATGTCGAGGCACTCATCTCATTAATAAAGCTCAGAGAAACACAAGCCCCTTGGGACAGTGCTGGCATCAAAATCAAAGAGCTCCCGAGGACTTACCAGCTGCTCTGCTGGTCCCGTCCTGCCCAGGTGATGGTTCTGCTGTTCGTGAACAGAGGATTGGCAGGTTGGGAAGCTGGGAGGAAATGTAATTTACTGCATCTGGTAGCAGAGAACAGGGAATACAATTAGGCACAGTGTTGGGAGGCCCAATGGGTTCACTGCCGAGACAGCAGCTTGCCTGCCCTACATAATGGACTGCTGAGGCGGCCACTGAACGGGAGGATCAGAGTAAACAAAGACGAGCATTTGCCCAGTGACTGGCATTCAGTAGAGTAGCTGAGGCAGGAGGGATCCCAGCCAGAGAGCTCAAGCCCCAGGACTGTTCTATGTGTTAGAAGAGTCATCAGAAAGCTCTAGATTCTAGGTGGACAATGAGTTGGGGTGACTGGGGGGAAGAATCAGAGAGTGGGAGCCACTATCAACTTGGTGGAATTGACCAAATATAAAACATCGAACTAGAAAAGTGCATTAAATAGTACTGAAAAATAGATTCATTCTCTGAACTGGAAATACAGCTTTATGTGCCTAATATTATGGGGTCCATTCCCTGAACAGGGAATACAGCTTCACATGCCCGATTCATTCCGACAACCAATTTTATGTGCATTAAAAACATACTCCAGAATTTATCCCATAATTTCCACACTTCAGGCTGGTGTTTCAGCCAGAAAATCCTGAGATTCCAAATGACAATGTCCCATGAACTCACCATTAGCTTTGGTTCAGGAAATGCTTTAGCACCAGCTTTGCTTTAGCAAATACCTTGACAAGTCTATTTAGGGAGGTGGGACCTCAGGGACATATGCATTAGCAGACATGCCAAGGTATCAGAGGAGAGGAGGAAAACCCTGGAGTGAGACAAGACAAATCTGGGTACTCTCCAGAGAGAAGTGGGAAGTGAAAGTAGGAAGATTCCAGAATCCCGGAATGTCCATCACTCATCAATGATTACATCTAACTGCTCACTGCATGTCTCCCCTGAATATCCCACAATCACCTCAAACTCAACATGTCCAAAATAGTGAACTGATACCACAATTCACTCAGAATCCTTGGCAGTTCCCTCAACTCCTCGCCTTCCTGGTATCTAATCCATCCTGTCGCCTCTGCCTCCTCCACATTCCTCACACCTTCCCCTCTCTGTAGTAACCCCAAGCGTGTTGCCTCAGTTCTGGCAGGCTTCTTTTTAAGATCTTGCTGGAGAGGACCGTGAACAGACACTGGACTAGGATTAGTTCAGTTCTACCCCAACTAGACCCTTTGCTGACTCACATGTGAGCCGAAACGATTCAGAATGTATTCATATTGGAACGTTATGTTCTTAGGGCAAAGGTGGAATTTATCTAAGAGAATGGATTTTTCCATATCAATCATGTGGGAGGAAGGAATGGAAACTTAGGATTAGGCAGGCAGGCCTAAGGGTGGAGTGAGGCTCAAGTTGCCTTCTCTCTCTGAGGCCTTATTTGTGCTGCAGCTTGGATCCTGGGTAGGGAGGACATGGATGAAAACCCTCTCACTGCAAGGAAGGAAGCTGAGTCTTTGTGATGATGGTAGGTTGGGAGATGGCTGAGAAGCAGCCTAAAGGGATGCCCGAAGATGGGTCTGGATTGGAGTCAGGGGCTCTCAGGGTAGCCATGAGTCTGAAGTTGCACATTATTCTCTATGCTGAAATGTACTTCCAATATTCCTGGTCTTAGGCTGTAAACTTTTCTCTACTTTCACTGTGAAGAGCTGTGGGAAGGGTCTGTGTCCAAAACCAGCCACAAGGCAGAATCAGAAAGAGCAGGAGCTTGAAGTCAGCCGGTCCTGAGAGGGCAGGGGCAGAGGGGTAACTAGTCCCTGGGAAGAATGAAGCAGTGGTCTGGGACTAGTCTAGGACAGAAGGGATGACAAGAGCAGATTCTCACAACCTCTGAGTTTCACTGAGGATTTCCAGAAACCTGTAGAATGAAATCCTCACAGATATGACCTTCTGCATTCACCTGAGTTGGAGGCTCAAGCTATTAAGACCACCTCACAACTGGTCACTTGTGTGTCCAGTAAATTTTATGCTATATAGTTTCTAGGGCATCTCTGCATACTGAAAGTTTTAGCAGTAGAAATAGAAACCATTTTCTCCATCTAGAAGTGCATACGATTCCTAGGGTTTATGTCTCCACTTCCTCTGACAGCTCACTGCCAGACATGAGTGGGTGATGAAGTTACCTTTGCCCAAGGTTCACTTGCTGTAAGCTCGAAGGCTACAGCTACTGAAGGGCTGGAGCAACATGGCTTCTGTTAAGAGATAAGGGAGTAGAGAATGGGACATGGGGAGGAAAATAGGGAAGGTCTCTCAATACACCATTAAGCACCAAACTCTAATGTTATGCAGCCGGAAGTATCTAACAGACAAGCACAAGGAATAACAAACAGGCCCTCCAAATCCTCAACGGGGAAAAAACTTCTTCAGGAGGCCCCAATCAGTAAACTCTCTTCTTCCTGCCAAAGTCAGGGTGGTCTATCACTATTCCCCCCACCGCCAGAGAAGATAGCATCCTCTCACAGAGTAGAAATTTAAGGTAAGTGCTGCTTCTTAGTTCCAGCACAGCTGAAATATTCACAGAAGCTATGAAGAATATACATAGCTAAAATGATGAAAACTCTTCCTTAAAACATGACTTATGGGCAACTGATGTTGAAATTTCCCAGTAACTGGTATGGAAGTTTTGAGGTGGGGAAAGCTCTAGGCTACCCTGGACTGGTATGGGATGGGAACTTAAGAGGATCAGTGTCTTACAACAAAGACTGAGATAGACCCAGGACAGACCTTTTCCTTTGCCTGTCTAGCCAAGGGTTTCACACTAGCTCCCTCCTAATGGGCAAGGAACAGAGTTAGCACTAGAGGTACACTATATGCAATTTATAACTGCAAGAGGCATTGCACCTATTTGAGATAGTAAAAACAACCCACTCAGTCGATGAGGGTTCTGCTATATAACAACAGTATGTGTCGGCAGGGAAGGAGATAGAGGAGCCAGAATGTATATGGCCAGGAGATGTTACTCAGAATAAATTGCTCATGATTATCCAGGCTACTATGTAACCAAAACCCACTGGTGATCCACCAGTGCAGTACCTCTATTTCCTCTGACATGCATAGGTGGACACACATAGAGCACCTGAAATGGGGACATAATGCACACACCAGCAGCCGTCTCTTGGTACTTCATAAGTTGTGATGCTTTTGCTGTGTACATCCAGTGTCTATATAGTTGGATACTCCTAACTGGACCTGAACTCTATGATCAGTGAGTCTCAGAAATGTACTGTGTTTCTTAAGGCATCATTGTTCAAAATAATTTTTTTTTGAGTTGGAGTCTCACTCTGTCGCCCAGGCTGGAGTGCAGTGGCCGTTCCCAGCCACCGCAGCCTCGACCTGCTGGGCTCCGGCGATCCTTCCGCCTCACCCTTCCGAGTAGCTGGAATTACAGGTGCGCGCTACCACGCCCGGCTGATTTTTGATTTATTGTAGAGATGAGGTCTCGCCAAGTTGCCCAGGCGGGTCTCGAACCCGTGGGCTCAGGCAATCCACTCACCTCAGCCTCCCAACGTGCGGGATTACAGGCTGAGCCACCGAGCCCGGCTCAAAATAATTTTTTGTTAGATTTTATAACTACAGTTGGTTGATGCTAAGATAGTCTTGGCAACCCGGGGCTTTTGAAATCAACGAATGAGGAAATAAAGACACATCCCAAAGTCCCTCAACTGGGATGCTCTTGAGTTTTTACCCTCAGACCACAGTGTGACCTGAACTTCAATCACATTCTGGGAAGCTTGTGTTCCCTCCTTCGAACTTCTTTCTTTGCTAATAGATGCGTTGTGATGGAGAGATGACGTGGGCTTTGTTATAACCATAGATGGCAGGAATCATAATCGAGGGTGACAGGTAAGACCACAGCAACTCTTCCCAGGGCTGTTTCCCAAGAAATGAGATCCCTAAGATGTCTGAATCCTCCTAAGCCTGAGCTTATCCATCCTGACAAAAGGCAATGGAGGACAAGAGTCAAAGGGCAACCATCTCCGCAGACCCTCTTTCTAGTCATGACCTGGTTTCTTACACCTCTATGAACTGCTTAGGTGGGTGGGTAAAAATAGTGGAAAGTAATACAGGGGGGAGGGAATGAGGGGAGAGGTTCAAGGTGAAGAAGAAAGACAGTGGTAAGAGTTTATAATATAGTTTCATTTTGCTTGTTAATAAGTCATAGACTTCATAAGTCTCCACAGTCACACAGTCTTCTCAGGGACATCACATATAGGCTCCTGCCCTTCCCTGATTGTCTGGGAGAAGTCTAGGGGAATTCCTGATTTGAGAAAGGAAGACAAAAAAGAAGTGAAAGTATAAAAGAGCAATGTGCCCTCAAGTATGTGGGTATCTGTGGATTAATGTCCTACATCACACTCTAGCCCGAGTATTGCAATATTGCTGATGGTCTGACGTGTCTCAGGTCTTCTCTAACACCAGGGAAGCCTGCTGTCCTCCCTATGCCACACCCCCATTCTCCAAGGCCACTTTCTCAGTCCATACCCTACCCCCAAAACAAAGAACAAGTGCCCTGACTTGGTCACACCCTAGATAATTCCTAGAACTTGTTGTAGGTCCTTATCTCTGAGTTCCCACTGACTTGGCCTTGACTTGTCTCTGCCTATATACAGTCGAAGCATGAAGTTTAATTTAGTACCTTCCCAAAGATCATCCATGCAGCCAAAATTCAGATGCCCTGCCATTTACTTGCTAGCGGGGGGGAAAAAAGGTCACAATTACCACCCCCTCCCCAAGTCAGAACTAGCCTTTGTGTAAGTATCTTTGGCTAATCCAGAAAAGCACATTTTTAAACTCTTCACCATATAGTTCCAAATGACAGTGGGAAAACACTCTGATGCCAACTCTAATTCTGGTTGCTGATCATCTTCCTAGTATAGAGGTTGACCACATTATGAGAACCAGGCAAGCGATGGTATCTGATCTTTCCAACAAGTTCCTACAGGTCTAGCTAAGGGTCAAATACAAGTAGGAATCATGGCTTTGCAGCTGAGGTCAGAGAGCAAGGTGATGGGTGAGAGGCTCACAACCCCAAGTTCATCCCCATAGTCCAGGTAAGAACTAGTCCAGGTAAGGTCAGGGGCAAGGTAACAAAGGGAGAGGGAGAGAAAGACCTGCTCCTACCAGGATGGGTTCAGGACACCAGGGCCCTCCCTGCTCCTGCCTTTCATGCACTTTCCACCTTCAAGTGCTTTCCCTCTCACACAGGGAGGGAAGTTGTGCCCAGCCTTGTTTCTCTGGAAGCAGACTTCTGATTTTTAAAATAAAATAAAGAGAACCAGAAAAAAAAGAAAGAGTAAAAGAAAAGAAAAAAAACAGAGGCCTTAGAAATATACCTTAAGCACCTTCTGATGTGTGTTGCGACCTGGGACCTAACCATCAGGACAAATGGGCTTATTCCTCAAGGAATCTGGTCCTGATGTTAGCACACTTCTTTGCTAAACATCTTTCAGGATGCCAAACAGTGAGTCTTTGGGCCCTATTAGGAAGGAGAAGAGCCAGGCCAGTTTTGTAAGATGAGAAACAGTTGAGTCAAGAGACAGTCCTTGAAGAAGACAGGCAGGGAAGATTTGGAATGTGGACCCCCTCAGTACCCTGCAAACAGTACTGCTCCTCTGCTGCCTTTATGAATCAACACATCACAGCTCCCAGTAAGCCCATGTTAATGAAACCCCCTAAGCTGACCAGGATAAAAACATTCACCTCCAGTCAGGGCAGAGAGCACTTACCTCCATCCGTATTGGAGAAGCCCTGTGGGAACAAAAGCAGGGTAGAGTGTTACTGTACATGTGGAGATATAATCCCTCATTCACTTAACTGGTCTTTTCCCCCAGGCCCAGGCCCAGGCCCAGAACTTGACTGTGCTGGGCAAACCCAATGCTCTCTTTTCTTCTGGACAATTTGTTTGGGATTCTCAAATTTAAGGGCAGAGTTTACCATTCCTACCTTATACCGAATTTCTCCCAATAGAGATTTATTTCAATTTTCCAGAAAATATCCTTGATTATGTCACAAAAGAGGTATCAGAAGATCCTATCTTAAAATTGATTTCATTAGATTGCTTTTCTATCACTGACAGGTACTGAAGAAACAGTTACCAAATGGAGGGAAGGTCCTGAGATGTTCAGTGCCTACTGGCTTTATGGGTTCTCGTCTCTTTTCTACCACACCATCTGTTTTTATATATGGTAAAATAGCATGTTTTTATACTCTTTGTATTTGGAATACATGTCCATCTCATATGGTGTTTTCTCTGGCCTTTCTATTTTTAAAAAAAAGGCTCAAAAAGCAAACTAAAATGAAAGCCATTGGGAACATGTTTAATCTGCTTAACAGAAATTGGTTTTGGAATTCTAGAGTTAGTAGAAGACTTTCCAGGAATTAGGCATATAACAGGTGTGGACTGCAGGTGATGGGTAATCTAATGACTCTTCCCTGTGCCTCCCAGCACACCAGGTAGTCTCACACCTGAAGACAGGCCATGCTCAGCTTCAGGGTGGCACCTGGTCCTCACACATCTGCCACTCATTGCACAGAGTCTGTGGCTCAGAGTTCTCATCAATACCAACTGGTTTGTTCTCCAGTTGGCACTATTTTGCTAGGCTTTACTTTCCCATGGATATAACGTAGAGAAATCGCATGTGTTGTCTTCACCTTTTGAAAGTCCTTGAAGGATTTTTCTGTCTCCTTCAGTTTCTCTAGGATGATTTGCTCTTTGGCAGATATCTGGGACTCTTCGCTTTCTAGCGTTTGTATTTCCTGCTCCAGCCTGGAAAACACACAAAAGAGGACAAGTTACTTTACTGTCCTGCCATCCATGGGCAAGAGAGCAGTTCCTTCCTGCTGGGCGATTTGTACCTTCCTGGCAGCCTCCGTTGTACATTATGCTGAGGAGCCGGGCCAAGGTTTTCCATTACAGAGCATCCTGTGTTTCCAGTTATGCCCCTGGGCAGACATTGGTCCAAAGAAAACAACCAGAGCCACCTCCACTAGTTCATAGCCACCACTATGCAATATGCTTTGATGTCTGCCCTCCGACCCTATTCATGTGCATACTTGTCACTTGGAGGTAGATTGTATTTGCATAGCATAGGACATCATATCTGAAGGAAAATAGTTTCATATTCTCTTGCCTATCTCAGAATAAATGCTTTTCTCTTAGACTGGCCAAAAGGTTAAGGGTCATTCTTGCTCAAATGAAATATGTTTCCAAGAAAGGACTGGTGGTCAGTACCCTTGGGAGCTTGCTGTCCTCTCCCTTGATGGCCTGGCTTCTACTGCCAAAAAGAGGGGAGATGAAGGAGACAGATGCAACTGCCCCTTTTCTTCTGGAACTTTCCTCAGTTTTCACAGTAATCCTATCTATTTTTTGAAAGGGAAATTTCAGCATTGCCAGAAGACTCTGGGACTATTCCAGAACAGCAGTTATAGCTATGATTTGGAGGAAGTCTCAGCAGCCATATTCTTTCAGTGTAATGATAATAACCATTTGCTTTTATTGAGCATTCATTCCATGCCAGGAACTGAGCAAAGAATTCACATGGATCATTATATTCAAATGTTCCCAGTGACTCGATGAATAGGGAACCCCCATATTACAGATGAGATCATTAAGGCTTGGCAAGGTTAGGTAACTAGTTTACTGTTGCAGAGCCTTGAAGCAAGGATTCAAGCCAGGAAGTCTAACTCTAGACCTTGCTCCTAACCACTGCACTAAACTCTTACCACATAGGTTCTACAGTATTTCCCAAATTTCTCCCCTCTTGTTAAACATTGCATATGTTGGCATACTAGGGTGATACTGTTGTGAAGCAATGCCTTTGGGGATTATGGAGGGATAGATGTCCCCCTACTAAAAGACTCCAAATTGCTGTGCCTTTTGAATTTGGTCTGAATTGTTCATTCACTCATTCATTCAATTAATCACTCATGATTTCATTTTTGCTTTTGGTCTCTTTCTTCCTCACATGCTGGACACCTTGCTGCTGAGTCTGTGCCTGCCTATACTAATCCCACCCCCTGCCCTCTTCTATCTTTTAATCTGCCCTTGGGAACTAACTAACAAAGTCTACCAGACTTAGACCTAAAAATATAGAGTTAAGAGAAAGATTTTCTGAGAGGTAAGGAACACCATAATATAGGCAAAAATTTATTTAGGGACGCACGGTGCCCCTCAGAGGCCTTTTCTATTTCCTTCCTGGGTGTCAGGAAAACAACCTCTGGAGGGATAAGACTTTGTAGCCATTACTTTGAGTTATGAAGATGAACCCTATATCCAAATGCACCCCCTCTGAATGAACACAGCTTCAGATACATTTATCATTTCAGTCGGGAAAAGTGAAAGTCTCACAACAACTTATAAAGCCCTGTAGAAAGGATCTGACCTCCATTGTTACCAAAATGCCTATTTCACATTGTCCTTTAGTCAAATAGAGTTACTCTATCTACTCTCACGTGCCCCATGTTTCTTTCTTCTCCAGGAAACTCATCTCAAACTCTTAGCCATTCTTGAAGTCTCAGCTCAGCTGCCACCTGCATTGAGGCTTTCATAGATTTCACTGCCAGGAAATAACATCACCTTCCTCTGCATATTTCTTACCAGATTATTTTGGTTTATCAGAGGTCTTATCAAGTCTACTATGTGTCAAAGCAGTGGTTCTCAACTGAGGTGATCTTGCACCCAAGGGGATATTAGACAAAGTCCAGAGATATTTTGGTTGTCCATAACTCAAGGAGGGTGGGTAGGACTGAAGTTACTGGTATCTGGTGAGTAGAGACCAGGGATGCTGCTAAACATTCTACAATACACAAGACAACCCTCCACAACAGACAGTGATCTGGCCTCAAATAATAACACACATTAATTTCCCCTACAAGATTATAAATTTCTCAAGGAATGCTCAATACACCCATGTTGATTGGATTTTAAAAAGCTCAACACACCGATGCTGAATGAATTATAAAAAAGCTGAACCAAGTTGCCCAGGGTGTGGCTCAGCCAAGATAAGACCTTCAAGAATTTTGGAGACCAGGGTGAATTCTTCAGCAAGCTTTGACTTGAGAGGCTGTGTGTGGGCTGAGATGCAAACAGAATGTACAGGAGAGGGAGCCAAGCAATGCAGAGATACGAACACAGAGATATGTAACTTCTCTGCTGTTCCAAATGTTCAGGAAAATCTTCTATACACGTCTGTGTACATTATTTTGGGGGGAATCGAGTAAAGGGACATAAGTGTGAAATAGGCACAGCACATATGAGATGGTCAAATGTCCCATAAACTGAACTAATTCAATGAATAGAAGAGGTCTAGACTAGAGGTTTTCTGTTTAGACTGGATGATACTACTGGTCAAGTAGGTTCTGAGCAGATTTTATTTAAGTCTCAAAGGACAGAGTGTTTCAACAGATATTTAGGATGTATGGTAGGTTCCATTATTCTCAAAAATATTCCCTCCCTTCCTCCTTTATCTCCATGAGAAGAGTATATACCTCCAAGACCCACTGATAAAGATCTTCACCATATGATTTGCTCTGATCTCACCGTGGGTGAGATATACTTCCCTGTCCCTTGACTTTGTCCTCAGCCATACAACTTGCTATAACCAATGAGATGTCAGCAGATTAAACAAAGCAGAGACTTGGAAAGTGCTTGCCTAGTTGGGCTTGTCCTCTCGTACCTTGACTAGCACCAAGAGAAGAGTTTCTCTGGCAACTGCTGCCCCTTCAGCCTGGGACTCAGAAAGAACACACATGGAGTAGACTTGAGTCCAAACCATAGCTGGAAATCATGTCTTGTTGGAGCTATATGGCTGATCCAGCCTAGATCAGCAAACACCCAGACTACTCACAGACGTGTGAGCAAGAATAAATGACTTTTGGTTTAAGCCACTGAGTCTGAGTTTATATAGCATTATTGTGGTAATAATTTAACTAGTATAGGTCAAAGATGCATGTGTGTACATTATATACATATATATATATATATCCTTATAATATATATCTCAATAATATATATCCCAAATACATACTATATATATATACATATTTATATGCGTGTGTTATTATTGGTATTTATATAGACCAATAACAACTAAAGCTAAAAGATCAGAAAGAACATAAGCTTTTCTCTCCTCCCTTCTCTTCAACTGCTGAGAAATCTGGAAAGAAACAGGATACTCCTTCATGAAGATTAAGATTGAGAAAATAGAAGAATACCAGTGGTAGTCGTCTCTGGATAATGGAATTATAGGTGATTTTAATCTTGTTTTTAGAATTTTCAGTATTTTCTCAGTTAAAAAAATAATTTATTACATATCTAACCAGAATGAAAACAATGAGTTGTCTTTTCAAAATAGCTCCTGAGGCCTATTGCTAAGAAGGTGGCATCTCACAGGTTGTGTCATAAGAGAGGGGCCAGGGCCTCAGCTTCTCATGCACCAAGTGAAGGGGTTAAACAGATATACTCCAACATCTATTTAAATTTAAAACCAACATTTACTGAGCTTGTTTGGCTGGACTTAGAGCTAGGCACTTCAGGTGATTCTAAAATAGACAAGATCCAGTTAAGAATGGCTAACTAAAAACAAAAATGGCTGTCTCTAAGTAACTCATTTCTGTCAAAGCAGCCCAAGTGGCTAAGGATTCTCTGTGACCTGATGCCCACCGGCTGGCCAACTGTCTCCTCAACCTGCCCTAACCCTATGGGTTTCAGGGCTCTCAGCTATATAGTTCAGGTGCTAAAGATTTGGGTCATGATACTGCGTAACTGAGAAGGAACAAGGAGAGAGAGAGAGAGAGAGGGAAAAAAAGCAACGAAACTAAACCTTTGAGATAACAACAACTGAGTTTCACCCCAAAGGGAATGAATGAAGGAAATGGAGAGTTTATGTAAGTCTAAACAAGATAGATCCAAGATTTTCCCACAAGTGCACATGTGTCCTTGGGCCAGACTCTGAGGGCGCTGGACAGCCCAGGCCACTATCTTTCTCAGGAAAACCCAAGTCCTGGGGCGAAGGAGCTTCCCAAGAAACAGAGTGTCATGGGGTTAACAACAGTCATCACAGCTGGGCTGGAAATGCCACTCTTTGTAGTTTCATGACTGAAATCTAATGCAGTCTTCTCTGGAGGAGCCAAATAGATATTGCTGTGCTAAAAATAAAGAATGGGCAGGAAGTGTAATTTATACGCAAGGTTAATCGAGGCTCTGTGGGCTGTGACAGGTGCACATAACACCCTCTGACCGGCTTGCTCAGTTCCTTTTGAGCAAAAAGCAAACTGTAATAAGCTGTAAGGAAAGGTGACACACTGCAGCTGTGCAGGCTTAATTTACTGGAGATGAGGCTGCAATCATGGCCAAATGGCCTTATAAAATCCACCTAACCTAACAGAACATCCTCACAGGGAAATACAGAAGATCTCCTACTCTAGGAAGTACATCGATCATTCTCTTATTTCAGAGTTCATTTATACATTCATCTATTTAACTTCATGCAAACACCTTCTATGTATCAGGCCCCGTGCTGAGCACTGGGGGTTGGAGAAATAAATCAGACACAGGGTCTGCTCATGAGAGTTGTTGGTCAAGGAATGAGAACAGCCATGTGAACACATAAATTAAAAGACAATCCCCAAAGAGTGAGAAACAATGATGTGTCACAGAATAGTTGGTTCTGCCTGGGAGTGTGTGTGGGAACTCTTAAGTTGTCTACCCAACATCTATTCTTCCCTTCTTCCATATGAAGAGAATCCTTATTTTGTTGAACATGGCAATGTGCCCAGCTTAAAAAGTATAACCTAGCTTCCTCTGAAGATAAAGGAGGTCACAAGACCACTCTGGCTGATGAGATGCAAGTAAAAATTATCAGGGGGACTTCCAGAAAGCTTCTTAACAGGAAAAAGGCTTGACTTAAGTGGCATCTGCCCTGTGCCCTCTCCCTTCTTTCTGCCTGGTACAGAAATCTGGCATTAGAGAGATGCATTCATTTCTAATTTCTGCTCTAACAACTATCACAAACTGAATGGCCTACAACAATCTAAATGTATTATCTTACATTTCTGTAGGTAGAAGTCTGACATGAGGGTCACCGGGCCAAAATCAAGGTGCCGTATTTCCTTCTGGAAGCACTAGGAGATCCATTTCCTTGTTTTTTTCAACTCCTGAGGCCACCCAGGTTACCTGCCTCCTGGTGCCTTCCTCTACCTTCCAAGCCAGCAACATTGCATCTCTCTGACCACTCTTGTGCAGTCACCTCTCCTTCTGACTTCTCCTGCTTTCCTCTTCCACTTTTAAGGATCCTGTGATTACACTAAACTCACCCAGATAATCCGGAATATTAATATCCCCTTTTTTTTTTTTTTTGAGTTGGAGTCTCACTCTGTTGCCCAGACTGGAGTGCAGTGGCTGCTCCCAGCCACCACAGCCTCGACCTGCTGGGCTCCGGCGATCCTTCCACCTTGGCCTTCCGAGTAGCCAGAATTACAGGCATGCGCTACCACGCCCGGCTGATTTTTTTTTTTTTTTGAGGTCTCGCTGCCCAGGCGGGTCTCGAACCCGTGGGCTCAGGCAATCCCACTCACCTCAGCCTCCCAAAGGCGCGGGATTATAGGCTGAGCCACCGAGCCCGGCTAATATCCCCATTTTAATGTCAGTTGTTTGGGAACTTTAATTCCATCTGTAACCTTCATTCCCCTTTGCCCTGTAACCTAACCTAATCACAGGCTCCAAGGTTTAGGACGTGGACATCTCTGAGGGCCCATTACTCTGCCTACAATAAGGGATTTAAGCCTAAGGAAGGGCAGTCTTCTTGTGTTCACAGGGACAAGAGTATATGCTAAAGATGACCTGAGGGCGCAGAGAGAAAGAAAGTGCCTGGGTCCCAGATGGCATGGTGAGCACCTATACCCCCTGTGGAATGTCTAGCTCCAGATTGCTTGTGTATGGGTTTAAATCACTGTTGCGATCACGGCGGAATGCAATTTCCAACGAATACAATCTGGTGAGAAAAACTTGACTAAGTAGGTAATACATCAGCTGGGCCTTGAAGGATGCATTCACCAGTGGAAAAGAGAAGAAAACAGGCCAGGCAGAGGAGACGGTGTGGGCTAAGGCCCAGAATATCACATGTCCCTACTGTCACCCAGGAGAATGCAGACTTGTGTGGCCTTGTTGGTCACAGCCTGCTCTGCACTCTAGCTATAAGGCTCATCATTGTGCCTCAAGACAGACCCCCGTCATTCCTTCCCCTTCTCAACGGCTCACTTGGCGTTTTCCTTCTGCACTGCCTTGCCTAGTCCTCAAATACCTGGCCTTCAAGTTTCCGCTGAGAGCCAGCTTTCCTATAGGATCTAAAGAGACAGGAAGACAGTATAGGCTGGCAGGGGAGATACTGTGCCATCGATTCTTTAGTTCCAGCTTCCCATGATCCTCTGCTACCCCTTTGCTCTTCTTACTTACAGGAGTCAATAAATTGTCCCTGTGTCTGGGTGTCTGCCTGCTGAATCCAAAGGATTATAGATGAATACAACTTGGTTTTGAATAGTTTCACTCTTTAGAGAGAGGGTTGTCTGTACTTCATTTTTCCTTCTCCATCAATGATGATAATAATAGTAACGATTATAATATTGTTATCATTACATAGTTATGTGTGGAGCAACAATAACAATTAGGATTACCGAGTGCTTCCTGTGTGCTAGGCATTGTTCTAAATGTTTTACATGCATTACAATACTGAATCTTCAAAATATCCAATGAAGTTAGAAAATCTTTCTCTCTCATGACATAGATGAAGGATCAGATACATAGCAGGGGCACTGACTTGCACAGGGTCACAGAGGATGTGGGGCCAGAATTTGGACCCACATCTGGCTGGGGAACCAGGCTGCTTTGTTACTACTCTTGACTACTTCCCATGACCATGTCCCCTTGTCCCCTCATTCCCTCAAGAATGCGCAGGGCAACCCAATATATTTTTCATAATATTTTTCATGCTCACAGAATCACAGTAGGTCAGACTGAGAGTGGAAGCCATTTAGCCTAACTGCTCTTCAGAAACATGAAATCCCTGAACTATACTCCACCCAACTGTTATCTCATCTCAGCTTGAAACCTTCCACACATGAAGAGTTCATCACCTCCCATGGTCACCCATTCCTTCTTTGGACACTGCTGGCTACCAGAATGCTTACTCACAGATTTAGGCAGTTTCTTTTCCTATAGCTTTCACTGATTGTCTGAGTTCTAGCCCTTGGAAGTATGGCGACAAAGTTTAGTCAGCACTGTGACTTGTTAAGAGCTCCACTCTGGGAAATGGGAAGATCCAGGGCAAATGGAATGTATGATCCGTGATGGAGTATGGATATTAATTGGGGCCTAGTAGTGTGGTAGGGGATGGTGGGAAGAGCAGAAAAAGAAAGGAGTGGAAAGACCAATGGGAAGGGGGACTTCTGGGCTCCCTCATGGAGTGAACCCAGCACCAACCAAAAGATAAGCAAGAGGAGTAATAAAAAAATATTCACAAAATCCTCAGGACCCTAAGAATATTCCTGAACAAGCTCTAAGAAGACCAGCATAATCCTGACAATGGATTGAGCCTTTACAACTTTCCTTACCATTGAGGGACACAGGGTAGGGTTACATACCCCTACCTGGGTCAAACACACTGCCACTCAGTTGTCATGCGTTTGAATCTCAGTAAATACTCCCAGAATAAAAGAAGATGCTGACGAAGGTGCTTAATTCAGACCTGTTTTCTTCTCTCGAACTGTAATTTCATAGTTGAGCAGTCAAGTGGGGTGCCTGCCCGGCTAACCTACCAAAACAATGAACCTCAGGAAAAGTGTTTGCTTCTTAGAGGAGAGAAAAGTTACCCACCTCTTTATGTATTCAGCACAAGTAAAAATGTAAAGGAGACTGCTAGTTCAATTTCTATCCTCCCATTCTTTCAAAGCAATGTAATTCCTATAGCTGAGCTGGGTGTACGACCACACAGACTAAAGCCCTATCTTCTCAGTAGCCCTTGCAGTCACACATAGCATGCTATAGCCAAAGGGGTGTAAGTCATTTTAGGTCAACTTCTAGAATCTTCTTTAGTAGTTTTCTTCTGACATCTTTTTATCCTTAGTATGAAATACACATGTGTACAGGTGGAGCCCTAAATGCCATCTTGGGCATTGAGAATAAGGACCTGTTCTTAGGGATAGGAGAGGAATAACCTGGAAGAAGTCTGGGTCCCTGAGGAATGCACAGAGTACAGTCAGCTCTTGCACCAGACAGCTTGACTGCATAACTGTGGATTTTTACTGGAGGGAGAAATAAACATCTTATTTAAGCTACTTTTATTGTGGGTCTCTGTTACTTGCATCTGCATCTAACTCTAGGACCAGACACTTAACACATCTTGTTGAATTTTGAATGAAGGTTCCTAGAAATATGCTGAGGATTTGGGACCACAGCTAATCACAGCTTAGAGTCTTATCAATGACTCAGCAGAAGAAGGGGGAAAAAATGAGCATTCTGCAGGGGAGTTTCTACTCCTTGCACAGTTATAATCACCCATGTCTTAGCATCTCTTAAGTGTGCTATTTGTGTCAGTCTGACTCCCAGAGACTTTGCCAGTTGAATTATAGCAGGAAAAGCCAAGATGTAGGTCTCCATGCATTTTAACCACCTTTCCAGTCTTGCAGTGCAGCCAGCGAATTACCCTTATAAATAAGATTTAACAACATGGAGATCATCACGACCTTGAAGTTTCAGTTCTGTGGTGGGAGTAGAAGCCTGATTACATGTGGTTCAGAAATAAGTGCAGTGACTGAGACTAAAGTGATGGACAGTTGGAAATTCTGCCTGTCAGGGTCTCTCTCCCCTTTCCTGTTGGGAACACATCTAGCTCCTCCACTGGGGGAAAAAAATCTCTGGGATTCCTTGTGGATTTGGTAAGACTATCTATCGATCAGAGAGCCCACATCCCTTGACAGGGAAAGAAATATAACTAAGCTAGGCCAACCGGACTCTTGCCCAGAATTCTGTGTCTTGAGTAACGTGACCCAAAGAATGGAAAATAATTGGGGGTAAATTATTCCCACAGTAGAACCCTGAAGAGACTGCCCCACTAGTTCCTGCTGCCTGGCCCCCCAGACCTACTTGAGAACTGATGATCTAACCCCTCCTTCCATTCTAAGACTGTTTAGCCATCTATCCTAGCTAGCTAGCTAGCTAGCTATCTAACTACCTACCTACCATCTATCTCTATATACAATCTATCTTAATATTTCTGTTTCTATTTTCTAGGTAGAATACTGGAAAGAATATTGCTTGTTTTTACACAAATAGACACTACAACATTCATTTTCCATATTTCAGGAAGATAGTACATTTGTTTCTATGGCACTCCCCAAATGTTTTTCATTTGTGACTCAATTGGTAAGGAAACAGCTTCCTTTAATTTAGATGAGTCTATCTGGAGTCCCAGTAGATCATTGGGTATTTTACTGTGAAAAAATGTTAATAACCCCTAAATAAACAGAGGATTTCCAGTTCTCCTTGTGAAAGAACAGGGCCTTCCTTGACTGTAAGGTGTCAGTGGAAACTCAAGTCCACTTCGTTTTTTTCCCCCTCACATCATCACTGAGACAAAAATATGGCAGAGAAGAGAATGGTCCCTTTAAGAATTCCTAAGGTCCAACTCACATCCTTTCCGTGTTGAAAAGCTCCTGATGGCTCTCTCTCTCACCTCCTTCCCGAATCCAATCAAACTTCTTGGGCTGGAAGTTCACACCCTGTACACTCCACTCCCACTCCCTTTCCAGCCTCACACCTTCCTCTGTTCCAGTCAAAACTGACTGCATCCTGCTCCAAGAAAAATTCAGGAATGACTCCCTACTTTCAACTCCATCTCCTGAAAACAGACATCATAATGAAAGCTCAAACTGAACTCTGTTTCTTTAGGAATATTTTCCTTAATCCCCTCTCCTCTGGTATTTTCACTCTTTCTGAATCCCTATAACATTTTTTAGCCCTTGATACCTCCTGTTTTGTATTAGAGTGTTGAAAATGTATTTATTGTCCCCAACCATACCTGTACCACACCTTCCCAGTGAAACCTTACTGAAAGACAAAACAATACGTTTTTTATTACTGTATTCATATTCTGTCCTGTACATATGGATGCCTGATGAATATTTGTTGAGCGAACAAAAAGCAAAGCAACACAATAACATATTTTTAAAGGATTCTATAGTGAAACTAACTTGGAGATGGTGATAGTAAATATAATTTTTAAAAATTTGGCTTAGTTTTGCTACTTTCCCCCCAAATATGTGAATTTAGATATTCAGGGAGAAAAAAAATCAACATTGGACTGACTTGTATGTTGATCTAAGTAGACAGCACAGACATGGTAGCACATCTCATTACTGATTGTGATGCCATCACATTTAATTCCAAATAAAAATGTCTCTTCCCATAAGTTCAGCCCATGAAGACCAGTCTCTCTCTCCTTTTCACGTGTATTTATTCCATCTGGAATCACAAGGCTCACACCAGCAGAATATGTGTATGTGAATTTCTGCTACAGGAAATCATTTCCAAGCCTGAGCTGAGCACTGATTTCTTGGGTGTGATTCTTGAGTCTGTTTCATCAGAAATAAAGAGTTTTGATTACAAGAAAGTGAGATGATCTCCTTTCAAAGTAGTATTTTTTCCCAATAGCTTTAACCCTTTCTTCTCCAGATATGTCTCTTCCAGCAAGAGAAAAAGTCCCATCCAGTCTCACCTTTTGACCTCCAGCCTCTGACTCAGCTCCTGCTTTTGACAGCCAGTACCTCCACCTGTGCACCTGAATTTGTACAGACCCCTCTGGGAAGGCATTCCATCAGTCAAACCCTCTTCCTTGTGTCTTTGCCTCTCTCTGAGATGCCTCCTTCCTGTTAGTCCATAAACAAGAATAATTTCTCTCCATACTAAAAATAAGTGAACTTCTCTTGACCCTGCATCCTCTGCTAGTCACTGTTGAATCTCTCTTCCAGATTTCCCCAAGGGCAGTTGCCAGTTGCCTCTTGCTGCCTCAACATCCTCACATTCCAACCACTCCTCAGCCTCATGCCACTCTGTCTTTGCACTCATGACCTTCCTACGTCTGCTTCTGGTCCACGACATCCCAACTGTCAAGTCCAATGGATCTCTTCAGTGTGAATCTATTTGACGTCTCTGTTTTTAAAAACACTGTTGACCACGCCTCATCCCTTTTGGCCATGATGCCATATTCTCCAAATGAACTCCTCTTCTATTTTCTCATTAAATGTTTATTTGGTTCATTGTTCTTGATCACCATTAATCTCTGGGTAATTGTGTCCAGTCTTATGCGTTAATTTCTACCTAACACGCTGAAATCTATCCAGCCTGTATCTTCAGCATCTCTCCTGAACTCTAACCTCTATGCACAACTGCATTTTAAATGTCTCCACCTGGATGGTTCACAGGTACCTCAAACCCAACACATGCAAGATCAAACTCACCTTTCTCCACAGAACTGTGCCTCTTTTGGCATTCTCTAGTTCAGTTGCCAGTACCACCATCATACCATTCTTCTCAGGATAGAAAACCTGCATGTCATCTTGACCTCTACTTATCCCTCTCTTAAAATCACCACACACATATTATCTCATTAGTCAATTAAGTAGCTTATTAGCCACTAAATCAATTTTCCCCACAAATCTCTTTCATATCTCCTTCTCTAAGCCCGAATTACAGGCTCTCTCCTCTCAATGCCTGAAACAACCTTGCAACTGATCTCTCTGCCTGTACCCAACCAACCTTACCACTCTCAAATCCAAAATGTGCCTGGACATGCCACAATGGCACCCCCCGATGAAAACCTTTCATGGGCTCTCTGCTAAAAGCTCCTTAGTATGACACACTTCCAGTCTCTCATTTACCTCCAGGAATGATGTTTGCCTTAGTGCCTCTGTTCCTACCACCCCCTCCACCTGGACGGCCCTTGTCCTCTCCCTTTTCCTTCCCCTGGGTAATTATTCCTCATTTCTAAAGAATCTGCTCAGGTATCATCTCTTGCTGGAAGTCTTCCCTGGTACCTTTCCCTGGAAGGTGTCCTTCCTCTTTGCTGCCATATCTCACAGACACATTTATTTTTTCTTTTCTTTTTTTCTTTTTTGAGTTGGAGTCTCACTCTGTCACCCAGACTGGAGTGCAGTGGAGCAGCAGTGGCTGCTCCCGGCCGCCGCAGCCTCGACCTGCTGGGCTCCGGCAATCCTTCCGCCTCAGCCTTCCAAGTAGCTGGAACTACAGGCGCGCGCTACCACGCCCGGCTAATTTTTGATTTATTGTAGAGATGAGGTCTCGCCAAGTTGCCCAGGCGGGTCACGAACCCGCGGGCTCAGGCAATCACAGACACATTTCTAACACCAATTTATCCCACTGTATTTTAATCAATTGCTCAAAGATTTCATGGTTTTTTTTTTCCAACTCCAGTTTGCAAACCTCTTGAGAAAAATTGCCATCTCTTTTTTTTTAACTGTTCTTTTTTATTTTTATTTTTACTTTTATTTCAGCATTTGTATTTCTAAAGTCATGTTATTTATAAGACAAGAAAACTCCTTCCAGATATTTTTGAAACAAATAAAATGAACACATTTCTCCTCAAAGTATCTAATGAGGGAGGGTTAGATACTATGTGAAGATTAATCCACCAAAGCACTGTCAATCTTTACCATAGTCTTAATGCCAGGATCTATTCACAACATATTAAGTGGTAGCAACTTCTTGGTTCTCCATTTTGCCCACTGTGTCCTACCATCTGGCAATCAATAAATTCAGAAACCATGTTCTTGATCTATTTACATAAGACTTTTCCCCATCTGTGTATTATTTAATACTTCCAACTAATCGGAATCCTTTTCTTTTTTTGTTGTTTTTCTTTGAACGTGGCTTCTAGCGTCTAGCTGGCTTGCATCTAGCAAGGAACCTGCCTCATTGAACATTCTCAGTAAATGTTGCTTGAATAAATGAATGGTTAAGTGAATACATAAATTGTTTCTCAATTAGAAGAAGCCTTAAAACAGAACGTGTGGTTCTATCCCTTCACTCAAAAATGATTCTTAAAAGAACAAATTCAAATTAACATCAACCCTGGACTTAGTAAAAGCAACTGATTAAAAAAAACTTGTCTTATTTTTTTTCTCTGAGACAGGATGATACAGAAGGTAACTGCTGTTTTTCTAGTCTTTTCATTCTTTTCCCCAAATACCCCAAGTATATAATTTCATCTGACCCCAGGGGTGTGTGTGTGTGTGTGTGTGTGTGTGTGTGTGTGTTATGTACTATTCTTATTTACTCTCCCCTAAATAAAAGCACAGGTAGAAGATACACAGATATGCAGGAATGAACAGTTTCAGCACTTACTTCATTCTGCTCTGTGATTCTCTCTGCGTCTACCCCCTCATGCAGGAAGCATCTGGGCTTTCATACCAGATTGTGAAAATTGTTTGTGCAGCGCATTCCTCTCTTCCAAATCCCTGTTTACTCATTGTTTGTGCCTAAATCCAGCATTCTGTGATAGCTTTCCTGCTGATTTAGATTTTCTCACTGGCCCCCGTGTGTGTGCACATCCATATGGCTTCAGGCATGGCTTTCGTTAATGCCCAAATGGGGATAACCAACACATTTTTGCCTGTTGTCCATATTGGGGGTTACTCTGGGGAGACTGGTGGTGCTTTCAAGATGCTTGAGTTAGTACCTTAATGAGTGGTTCATTGAAAAAAAAATTGTGTCCAACAATAGTAGTGGTAAAAATAGCTAACATTTATGAGCATCTACCATGCCAGACAATGCCAGACAATGTGCTAAATGGTTTGTAAGCTTTATTCAACTCTCAGCTCTCTGAAAAATAACTACTACTAAAATCTACAGTTGTCAGGCGCAGAACTTGAGCCTGAGAGAAGGTTAAATAATATATAACTTTCTACCCGTAAGTGGCAGAGTTGGGATTCAAACCCAGGTCTGCTTGTGGCTAAAGTCTTGGATATTAACTGCTACCCTGTGCTGCCTCCTTCCTAAGAGTGAATGAAACCACTCCTATGCCAAAGTTTTCAGTTTTTCCTCTTTGGGGCATAGATTTTTCTTTTCCAACATTTTATTTATTTTATTGATCAAATAAAGCTGCTCAGGCTGAGGAGAGAGCTGACAGGGAGATCTTCTCACTTCATCTCTTGCCTCACCTTGGCCTTTTCATGGGGCACACAGGCTTTGGAAACCACTGCTCCACAAAAATAGATATCTTCTGTATTGTTTTGCCTCCACAGTGCCTAGAAGAGTGTTTGTACACAGCTAATGCTCAATGTCTACAACAGGAATATAATTCTGAAAGGGGGCATTCCCTCTTGTAGTCACCTACAGTATGGGCTTTCATGAGCTATCAGGACACCAAAAGGCAAGTAGCACCTTTGGGCTTTGAGCCAGCCAGGCAATGGCATCCATCTGGAAGGTAGAGTTGACAGCTTAATTGTACCTGAAACAGAGACTTAGAGGGAGGTCACCATAGGTTGCTATGGCAGGGGCTGAGAAGCTTGGTAAATCCAAATCGATCTTCCTAATGGGAACTTCATCTTGGGTTTTGTTTTTTTTCTAACCAAGTTTTCCATGCCTGTCATTACCAGGTGACAGTTCCTCCTCAATGGAGAAATTTGTCATCCCACTGGGATAATTCCAAAGTTATTCTAAGAGTTCCTGCTCCAAGCAGATCAAGCCAATCAGGAAGCTCCCCCACAGGGGCTGTGCCCAGCTGATTGTTTCCCACTTGGACGCTTCCTGCTATTGTTTTCTGTCATGTTCTCAGAGGCACAGCTACTGAGCCCTGCCCCTTCCTCTCAGGAGCTGAGGACTGCCTCATGGTTTTAGGTCAAGGTATACTAGGCTCAGAGACCAGGCATTCGGAAGGGAGAAAAGGACCTGAAATGAAAGTTCCTGGCTCAGGTGACCAGAGTTCTGGCAGTTCCTGGCCCAGGTGACCAGAGCAGAAACCATAGAGCTAAAAACCCTTGGAAGCGTGAGTCTCTCTGGCCTTGGAAAAGAAGTTTGGAATGCTGGGTCATTCCTTAATGTTTATCAAGCAAGTGTTGAGCTATGGGCAGCGACAGTTGTCTGATCTCTACTTTTGAGAAACTCATCTGATGGGGACAAAAGGTACATAACTACAATACAGTGCAGTGTGAGGTGCCACAGTGTAATGGTGACTCTGGACTCGAATCCTACAATACAGGACCCAGTAGAGCTCAAACTAGAAGTCCAAAATGCTATCTGAATGCAAAGAAGAGAGCTTGACTAGGACTGCTTAGGGTGGAGGTGGAGCAGGATTTCAGGAGTTTGGAGCATGATAGTAGGCTCTTGAAAGATGAGAAAAATTATCAAGACAGAGAAGTGTTTAGAAAGCATTTCAAGCCAAGGCGATAACATGGGCGAAGAGGCTTTAAAGCAGAAATGTGCAAGAGAGCTTCAAAGAAGTGAGTGAAGATCTCTGTAAGACTGGACTTTCGGAGTGTACTCTTGATAGGAAGAGAGTGAGGGGGAGGGTCAGGGATGTGACAGCTCTTGAATGCCACACTAAGGAGTATGATCCTGAGGGCAATGGGAAATAAGTTTCTTGCTTGTCTGTATGTCTGTTTATGTGTTTGTTTTAAGGGAGTGATAGGATCAGCTATGTTCTAGAAAGGTGATGCCAACAGCTGTGAAAAGAATAGATTTGGATGTGTGGAAGAGGAGCAGAGTGAAACCCTAAGGACCAATTAGGAGTTCAGGCAGGAGATAGTGAAGCCATGCTTGGTAAGGACTACTGTGGGAAGCCAGAAGGTTCCATGTATTGATTTTTATATGATAATGTCACGGAAGACTTCCTAAGTAAACTTTTTTGGATTAGCATGGCCCTCTTGATGAAGAAAGGGAGAAAATACAACCAAAGCTATCCATTTCTTCTCCCTTTACAAAATTATTTTATTTTATTTTGGGGGTTCTCATTATGTTGCCAGACTGATCTCGAACTCCTGGCCTCAAGGGATCCTCCCACCTCAGTCTCTTAAAGTGCTGAGATTACTGGTATGAGTCATTGTGCCTGACCTGGCCATTTCTTCTTTGATCATTATGGAAAGTGTTAGCCAGGGTGTGAATTTGAACCTCAAATCCCTCATTTAAAATGTGCCAAGGATTGAAAAAGTCTCAAATCTAAGGAAAAACCTATTGAGTGGCATCCCTGCCCTCATCTGCTTGCAGCAGGAAAGGATTCAGAGTAGCTAGCTACAGGATAATCACAGAGTCTGAACAAAAGCTGAGGCTTCTCTCCCTATGGCTAAGAGACCAAGTCAACAGTCAGCATCCAACACCACCTCCTGCATGGGTTCCAGGCACATCGCAGCCCTGCACTATTTGTTTCCATTGGCACACTCATAGGAGCCGCTCTGGCATCTCGCAGCCAATTTCCTATCTCACAGATACAACAGAGCCATTTTTTCCTGAAAATGCTAGCAAGAAGGCTCTCTGCAGTCCTCTTCCAGTGGCACAGATGGTTTTGAAGAAGAAGCATCTACATCCTGGCCCTGGATCATGTGCACCGCCCTGTAGCCTGGAGGCTGGACAGGGACAGAGAGGAATGGCCTGGATGGCTGAGTCCACCAGGACTGAGAGCTGGGAACACTGAGCTTAAGGCAGCTGAGCAGGTGGACCACTGTCACACCACATTCATGTGGGGTTTTGTGGCAAAAATTTAGCAACTAAAAATAAAGTTAAAATATTCTCTGGTGAATTTTATGCTCATAGACTTACAGCCTTAATTCCGTTTCATAACCACAGCTGTTATCTTGAGGATGTTATATTGAGATTGATGTAGATTTCTCAGGTTTCAAGTCCAAAACACTCAGTAGGGTTAGAATCTTCCTTCCAGATACAAAATAACTCACATGAAAGGATCAAAGCATGACTGGTAAAGCATTACTAAAGCCAAATTAGAGAAACTCATTGACAGCACAAAGGTGATTTGCATCAGGTCCAAAGAAAAACAATGCCACTAAAATTTATCCAGAGAGTCACGCTTTTAATTGAAACCCTCTGTCAAAGAGATGACCTTATGGGCTACTTGAAATGTGAACTCTTGGATATAAAGACAGTACACTGTGTTCCAAAATAATAATTTAAAAAATCAACCTGCCTCTTCCTGCGGATTTGGTTTATGCAAAATTAGCACTGGTCACCGCCATATTCAGCAAGGGTCTCAACTCTGAAGTTATCCTACCATATCCATCATTTCTGGATCCTGAGACTAAGAGAGAATTACCTTCTGAAAGCACAGGAAAACCTCTCTGCAACCCTCTGCCATATGAGGGCTCAGGACAGACTACCTTTGTTCTGGAATAGTACAGGCACCTTGCTATGGGACGTCTCATGCCAAGGCAATGGCCTTGAGACCCTCAATAAATGTTCTTGTGTGAATGAATGAATGATCACTAAGCCTCCTGGACACATATGAGAATCCTAGTATTTCCATGGAACCCAAACTACACAAATAATAGTAAACATTTGTGCAATGCGCTAGAGTTTACAACATCCTTTCACAGAATTAGGAGTTGTTTTATTTGTATGTTACAGATAAGGAAATTGAGAGGAAGAAAAAAGAGAAACCAGAATCCAACATCTTTCATGGTGCAATCTGACTTTTTCCCTCATCTATAAAATGGTTACACTTCAAAGTTATGAAACGTAAATGAGCTAATGCTCAAAATATCTCAGAACACTGCCTGCCTTCATGGAATAAGCACTATTAAATGTTAGTTCTCTCTTTTTTTTTTTTTTTTTGAGTTGGAGTCTCACTCTGTCACCCAGGCTGGAGTGCAGTAGCATACTGATGGCCACTGTAGCCTCCACCTACTGGGCTCAGGGGATCCTTCTGCCTCAGCCTTCCAAGTAGCTAGAACTATAAGCACACGCCACCATGCCCAGCTAATTTTTTTGATTTTTATTGTAGAGATGAGGTCTCACCAAGTTGCCCATGCTGACCTTGAACCCGTGGGCTCAGGCAGTCCTCTCATCTTGGCCTCCCAAAGTGAGCCACCATGCCTGGCTGTCTTTCTTTCTCTGCCAGTGCTTTAAAAACTTTTAATTTAAAGACTAGTCTGTTAGATACTGCATTTACAAAATACACCAAAATATTATATTTAACAGGATGATTCAATTTTTTCTTAATGTGGGCTTTGTGGCCCAAAAGATTCAGAAACACCCACAGATTCATATTATGTTAAACCAATATTCCAGAGAATGCGAATACATTCTATTCTTTGAGTTTAGAATGCTAAAAGCTTAAAGAAAAACTAAAGGGTTGAATATTGGCTTCAAGGACAGTAAAAGTTAAGATTGTATAAATGTGTATGTGTGTCTACACGTTAAAAAAAAAAAAAGAATTTTTTTGAACCAGAAAATCTGATTCAAATTCTGTAGGGGGGAGAGACTTAAGTGCACACGGAACGCCATCTAGTGGCAGGTAAAGTCATATTCCTCCAGCTGAGTTAACGTTGGAGAACTCAGAGAGAGCATGTGGGAGAAGATTGCTGTCATTCTAGATCTGGTAGTGTGTACTTGGGAGGAGAAAGTTCATTATATTGGCATCCAAATGTCCAAAACCCTGAACATTTTGTTCCCTTGCTATTCTTGAAGTAACAGTGCACTTGTCCCTAGTGTTGTGTACAGAAATCTCCAGCTGAGCCATGTAATTTGTAAACCTGACTTGTTATATTCTCTATATAACAGGGAGAAAACTGGTTGAGAAGGTCTTGAGATTCAAGCCTTCAGGGCACAGTGGGAGGACATGAGCCATCTTCACTGATATCACTACTTTTACAAGGGCCATGTGAAAAATGGGCTTCGGTTCGTGTCCCCAAAGGCCAATTATGACCAACCCAACCAGTGACCCTGTGGCCCAGTACAGCCAACCTCTCCCAACACACAAGTCCTCCCTGCCACTGAAGGTCACTCACAGTGCTGACGTGGACCCCAAAGCTCATGGCTCTCTGCTTCTGAAAAGCAGCAGCAAGGCCTGCAGAGTGAGCTCCCCCACAGCCTCTCGTTTCCTGACGCTATCTCAGCACGCATGTCCCTGGCCCTTTGCTTATGAGTAGCTCTTTCCCCCATACATCTGGGAACCTGATGACCTGGGCCAGGAGTGACATCTGGTTCATGAGTTCAAGTACATAAAGAGGTTTGTGAAGTCCATGAGGCTCCAAGTGCAAAGACTGGGGCCTCTGTCATCTCAGCAACCCCAGTTCTTAATGCAGGGACCTGAACAGAGTATACCTGGGTATCTGTGGAACTAAGTGGGGGCCTGTACTATGGGTGTGCATACTAGGTCTTCCAAATTCCAGGGTAAGGGCACAGTTGTGCTCTCTTTGGACAAGGATCTACTCCTGGAGTAGGAATCAGTTATATGCATCTTTGGATTGTCAAAGACCAGTCAGGGTCAAGGACACAGTAGAGGTCTGGGAAGAGACAGTTAGACTCTGCTATGTGGCCCTGGGCCCTCTACTCTGGGTGCTAAGGAGTGGCTGAGTAATGAAATAAGCTCATCAAAGAACTCCAACTTTCAAAGCATTGAATTAGACAGATTCAGCGCTTATAAAAGAAATCAGTGATGACATACCTCATCTGACGAAGGGCCACAAAGCGCTTCCTGGGGTATCCAGCTATTTCACTGCATTAAAATGATTATTTACTGTGCAGCCTTTCAGGGACCCAGTAAAATGAGGGATGGCTGAATGGACTTCATAATGAAAGAATGCTTACTGTTCTGATCATATCCTTCTCATGGAGGATATGCCTCTGGCCGAAGAGAAACAGGATCCTCAAAGGACAAGTCTCTGATACCATAAGAAGAGAAAGATGAAAGGATACTACAGGAGGTGGAAACCCACTATGCACTAGGTGTTGATTAAACACCTTACATATATTAACTAAATTCAACTTCACAGCAGCCAAATGATGCCCACTTTGCAGACAGGTTAAGTAGCTTGCCCAAGGTCCCATGCAGTTAATGAGGCATGGAGCTGAGATTCATAAGAGGTCAGTTTGATGCTGAAAAACATGCTCTATAATAAGACCCTGCTCAGTTTTTTGGAATCGTGGGGGAGAGGAAAACCTAATTCATGGTAGGACTCTATTCAGGCCCAAGATATTGCTGATTTTTTTTTTTTTAAGAAAAAGGCACAACTGAGTAGGCCTAAAACTGGCACTGAGGTTGGAAGTTCACCTTCATGTTGCAGCAATGCCTCTTGCTGGGAACTCTCCAGAGCCCTAGGATGCCTCTGACTGATGCTTTCTCGGGTCCCGCCATGATTATCTTGGGATTTTTGAGTGATTTGCTCTATATACCTTCTGGTGTCCTGATCCATCTTCTGATGGTAGATTGTCTTCCTGAATCCTGACTAAGTGAACCTAAACTGGTCACATACCCAGCTGGTTTCCCAGTCCACTACTGACTTCTTTTCTACTTCCCTCTTGTCCTAATCCTGGCATTGAACCAGCATCCTGGTTCCAACTCTGCCTTTGTTACAACTCTGAAACTTTTAATAGTATGCCATGGCCTCTGGGATAAATTCTAAGTTCCTGTGCTTAGTATTTAAAGCCCTCCATGATCATCTTTCAATCTGCTATTCTGATTTTTTCTCCAGAACTGATTATGCAATTCTCTCATCTTAGAAGAGACAGCAGATCTTCTGCAGAAGGACCACCCCTTGGCTGGCCATGTCTGGACTCTTCCTCCTGATGGAAAGAGTGACTCAGTGAAAGCAGCAATCAACCATTTGCCATCCTCCTTGTTTCCACGCTCTGCTCTCTTCCCAGGGAGAGACAACATACTCCAGATAATGACAACCTCCAAGTAGGTCACCCTCAGCTGTTTACAACAGGTGGCAGAGCTGGAAAGAGCCAAATGAGCTTGGTCTGCCTAGAGCACCCAACGTGCTGACATTGCTCACTAATCTCCATTTCAACTTCCATGTGGCCACAGCATCATTCGGTAACTCAAGCCCAGTTCTGGAGCTGGGATCTTGCTCAAGGCTGGAAGGACCAAAGCTTCACTGAGGTCAAGGAAAGGCCTTTATGTTCCAGTCAGTTCCATCTAATGATATCCATGCATTTGCTCTATCTCAGTGAGAGTCATTCAGTTCATATCCTAACATGGCCTTCATAGTTCATTTCCTATGAGCCTGGAATTTCCTTCCAATTGATTGAGGCATATTGAACTTGACTTAGTACCTTGTATTTTTTAGAAGTGGGACCATCACTACTTTAAAAGATTCAGCTATTCAAGGTTCGGTGTGGGGATCAGAAGGTACTTTATGAAGTAAAAGTTAACTATCTTTTGCTGATAAGAAATATTTCTTGGAAGGAGATATTTTAATATCAAGTGATGGATTCATGTGCAGAAGAAGCATAAGTCCAGAAGCTTCAGGAAATCTCATCTCTGAAAACTCAAAATTAAAGGACCTTAAAGAGGCATTCCCCATTATTACTGTGTAGATTATAGGTCTCTTGAAGAGAATGACTGTCATTTCCATTTCTGTATCTCTAATTTTGCTTGGCCTCTATCATAAACATTTGATTAACATTTATTGAATGAATGAACAAATCTAGAAAAACTAATCTCAGCCAAACCTCACTGGGATAAAAGCCCAAATCCTATGGTCCTCAAAAATCATCCCTTTCTCTGAACTTCTACTATCTTGAGAAAAAGTATGACATCTCTCAGTACCTTTATATGCATACTCCATCTATTAGGTGCCTAGATTGTCAGATCTATAACAGCAAGGAAGAAGACTTTGGTATAATCAAATGAATGTTATATCAACCACTTCAGAGCAGTAAGTTGTGAGCACGGAAGTCTCTTCATTGCAATGTTTGTCCATACTTCTAGGTAAATGTCAAGAAAACAACCTCCTTCCTTTAGTTCATGTTTCCATGTTACGACTGGATGTCAATCAGAGCAGTGGAGACAAAGGCCAAACTTTCTCCTGGAAATATTTATACAGAGAGAAATCTTACAAGCGTCTATACCCAGAGCACCCGTGGGTTTGTCATGTGAACATCCCTCATTGTTTTCTCCCTTCTTTCTGTAAATATGTATAAAATCCCTTTGAGTCTGGCAGTGTACTAGGATCTAGGAAAGCAAAGGTGAATGCCATACTCTCTTTACCTCCAGGGAACTGAGGCTAGAGGAGGATAGAGGGAGTTTTATATGTGCTGTATAAAATTACTGATAAGACACAGAGGTTGAAGTGAGGAAAGAATTAAAGATGACCATTTGTATACCTAACCTTGAATTGTACCCTACATCTTTAAAATAAAATAAAAGAATTAAGGATTATGCCCAGATTTCACACTTGGGCAACTGAGAGCACAGTGGTGCTTTTCAACGAGATTAAGAACCAAAGAGAAGGAACCGACTAGATAAAGTGATGAGTTCAAGTTCTGGCATTGTTGAGCACTAGGTGTCTGAAGGAGACCCAAATGGATACGGTTATGGGGTGGCTGACTGAATGGGTAGGTCTAGAGAAAAAATTGGGATGAATGAATGTCTCTATATCAGAAGCCATGGGAACAGATGGGATCACTTAGAGAGAATAAGAGAAGTCAAAAGAAATGTAAAGAGCACCAAGTCAAGAACCTCAAAGAACCAACATGTTAAGGATGGACAGAGGAAGAAGAGATGGAAAATCAAGAATAGTGTTGTTTCAAACAAACCAGGAAGATAGCATGTTTCAAAAAGAACTAGAGAGTGTTCAGCAGTTTCAACTGATGCTCAACAGTCAATTAAGGTGGGGATTAAAATGTCTCCATTGCACTTAGCCACCAAATGGCCACTAGTGACTTGGTAAATGTAGAGTCGTCAGTGGATGCATAGGGGTGAGGAGGTGGAGATGCTGAGCAGGAATGACTGTGCAAAGGAGTATGGGGGTGGAGGGAAGGAGAGTCAGTGGAATTTGTACGAGGATGGAAAAGTATTTAACAACAAATAGCTGTTCCACAATCGGTTAGACACTCTTGAGAACTTACCAAAGTATAGAGACTTGTTTTTACTGAGACTCTTAATTTTTAATCTTGAAGTTGACTTTTAAAAAGTGCATGAATTCAATAAGCAATGGTGAGTATGTCCTAGCAAAGAGCATTCAGCTCTTATGAATGTGAACACAAATGAATCCAGGCAATAGATATTGTTAGATATGGGTATTTCTAACATATATAAAATGCTGGCAATTGGTATTTCTAACACACATAAAATGCTGGAAGTTGGTAATTCTAGCATACATAAACTGAATAATGAATATAGCACTCTGAAAAAAGTGTCTTCAGATGGCTGAGAAAGAGGTCTTTTGAGATCTGTTTATTCATCCATAAAATGGTCTAGAAAGAAAATTTGGTAGAATGGAAGTATATGTGTACGTGTGAGTGCATTGATAAAGTTGTACTTGTACTTGAAATATTAGGAGCTTGATTTTGATGTTGCCTTACTTCACACCTAGGGCAGGAGTGAAGGGTATAACTGTTGCAAGGGAAGTAGGGTACCACTGCTTTTATGAGACCTTTTGTTCAAATTCTTTTTTTTTAAAGGTGTTTATTAATTCTTTTTAGAGAACAGAGAAACCCACAAATAGATTTCATGGAGGACTTAAGTAAAAACATTTTGTCCTATTAAATCATAAGATTTTTTGGTTTGTTAATGTGATTACCTGTAACTTATTTTAATGCAAATCCTCAAATGCCAGTGATTAAAGAACATTTAATGTAAACAGTAAGTGGACTCCTCTACATCCCATCTTCCTGAATGAGCTGGTATCAAATGCAATGGAATCTTGATGAGAAATGAGCAGCGGGAGACACACAAGTCATGTCTAAAATGGTGCTAAGGAATCACTCTGACACCAAAAAACCCCCCTAAAAAACCTAAAGCAACAAAACAAACTGTGCATCTTGTACTTGCTTTTTTTTTTTTTTAACAAAGTGAATACGATTTGGACCATAATTAAGAACCTCATTAAACCCTCTTCTAATAAATAAACAATAAAAATATTTGGTCTGAGAATTATTCCATTTGCTTGAAGCAAACATAGGTTTTGGGTCATGATGTATAATAGCAGTTATCATTATGGCCAGATATTATTTTAAGCAACTTACAGGTGTTAACTCATCTATTCCTCACAGCAATCCTCAAAGTATACACTACGATTATTTCCATTTTGTAAGTTCAAGGCCATAGAAGTGATGAAGCAAATAACACTTGCTCTTAACCCTTAACCTTCTACTTATGACAGATTGGCCTAGAACCTCAAAGAACCAATCAAGGGCTTTTGGTTAAAAAGATGGAGCAGTGAATATTTAAACTTTAGGAAGAAAATCACATTTTTCCTGTTACTAGAATTCTGTACCTAGCATGGGATTCACAACTGAATAGAGTCAAACAGAACTTGGGGCTAATTACTGAGTAAAGCAAAAAATGACTGGGGAAAATTTCAGTTGGGATATCTGAAAGCCAGTGAGATCTTGCCATCTGAGGAGAAGCCTGAGGAACATCTGAGTAATGTTCTTTATCAGAGCCACATCTGAAGCCTGTAGCCACAGGACACATTTGGAGCCTAAGTGCCACTGCCCTTGAGATATGAGGTGCCCTGCCAACTTGCCACCAGTAGGAAGCATGCTTCCTCACTGCCTGACTGTATTTGTATTTTAATGGCATGTAACAGCCCTGGCTAGAAAGAATGCCACTCAATTACAGAATCCCCTTTCCCTTCTTTATAAGTAGGAGACACTCCCGGCTCGGTGGCTCAGCCTGTAATCCCGCGCCTTTGGGAGGCTGAGGTGAGTGGATTGCCTGAGCCCGCGGGTTCGAGATCCGCCTGGGCAGCGAGACCTCATCTCTACAATAAATAAAAAAAATCAGCCGGGCATGGTAGCGCATGCCTGTAATTCCGGCTACTTGGAAGGCTGAGGTGGAAGGATCGCCGGAGCCCAGCAGGTCGAGGCTGCGGTGGCCGGAAGCGGCCACTGCACTCCAGTCTGGGTGACAGAGTGAGACTCCAACTCAAAAACAACAACAACAACAACAACAAAAACTATTTAGAGCTATTTATATGTTGTACATTGTCACATCACTCCTTTATTTTTATAATAAAAGCAAAACCGATCGGGTACCAAGTCCTAGACATCTCTAAGCATTTTGCAAATATTGACTTAATAGTTACCACTACCCAGTGAAATTGATCTCATGATTATCTTCATTTTATAGAAGAAACTGAAGTAAAAAGAAGCTAAAGAAATTGCCTAGTTCACACAACCAGCAAATGAAGTCCCTGAACTTGAACTCAGCAAGAGTTATGCTGATGTTCATGCCTTTAACTGTAGCCCTACATCATCGCTGGATGTAAGTGACAATTTTTGAACCTTGAGGCAATCCTATGAACTACTAGTCTAAGGCTGATGTGGATCAATTAGATGGAAAAAACATTTATTGCACAATACATTAGGTATCAGGCAGTATTCTAGGCACTTGGGCGTATAGCATGCTGAATGGTGGTCCCCCAAAATACATGTCCACATCCTAACCCATTAAACCCATGAATGTGACCTTATGTGGAAAAAGGGGTCTCTGCAGATGTAACTAACATAAGGATCTTGAGATGAGATCATCCTGGATTATCTGGGAGGGGCCTAAATCCAATGGCAAAAGTCTCTGTCTAAGAGACAGAGGAGAAGACACAGGGAGAAGAAGAAAAGGCAGTGTGAAGATGGGAGCAGACGGGAGTTACACAGCCACAAGCCGAAGAATGCCCAGAACCACCAGAAGCTAGAGGAGGCAAGGAAGGATTCTCCCCTAAAGCCTTGGGAGGGAGTACAGTTCTAGTTGATACCTTGATTTTGGACTTCTGGCTTCCAGAATTGTTTTAAGCCACCAAATTTGTGGTAGTTTGTTACTACAGCCTCAGGAAACTAATACAGTAGGCAAGCAATACAGTCCTTGCCCTCATGGAATTTATATCCTAGTAAGGGATGAATAGGATGTAATATGATATATAATGAAAAAAAGATTTTAAAAAATTGTCTACTGCTCAAAAACACGTTCTCCTTACATACCACCTTCTCCAGGGAGTTCTACCTGGACTCCCTACCCTGAGTTGTAAAGACCTCTCCCTTGTATATACACCCATAGACCTGTTTATAACTTTCAGGATTGGAGCCATCCTGCTACTTTGTAATTGAGGAGTGAACTTGTCAGTCTTCCCCTGCAACCTGTAGAAATCTTCATCTCCATCTCCTCATGTCTTACTGGAGTTTATTTAAGAATGGGGGAGGGCAACCCTTTCGGGTCCCCTCCCACTGTGGGAGCTTTTCTGTTCTCTCAATAAATCCTGCTTTCAGCTTGGCTCGGTGGCTCAGCCTGTAATCCCGCGCTTTGGGAGGCCGAGGTGAGTGGATTGCCTGAGCCCGCGGGTAGGAGATCCGCCTGGGCAACTTGGCGAGACCTCGTCTCTACAATAAAAATAAAAAATTAGCTGCGTGTGGTGGTGCGTGCCTGTAGTTACATCTACTTGGAAGGCTGAGGCAGAAGGATCACCGGAGCCCAGCAGGTCGAGGCTGCGGTGGCTGGGAGCGGCCACTGCACTCCAGTCTGGGGGACAGAGTGAGACTCCAACTCAGAAAAAAAACAAAAACAAAAACAAAAACAAAATAATAAATCCTGCTTTCAAAAAAAAAAAAAAAAGAATGGGGGAAAATTGGAACACCTTAATGACAACCAACAAGAAGGAGGAGGCCAGCAGAGACCAGGAAGCCAGCAGGGCCACGGAGATGACGTGTATAGGTTGTTGCTGCCAAGGGACGCCGGCCACAGGAGCAAAGGAGGCTGAAGGCCAACCTGTGGCCTTTCCAAGTGGTAGTCCTAATGTGCAGCTTCATTTTCTAGCTGCACATAGAAGCCGTGTGACCCAGCAACAGCCGTGAATGCCACTAGAATTTAGAGACGCCCAGTCCTTCAGATGGAATCTGGCCAAGGTGGCAGCCCCCATGCTACATAGTATGGCAATGCTTAGAAGACTTCCTTCAGGAGCCCTGACCAGGGGAACAAGACCCTCCCAATAAGCCTACCCAAATCTAATCATCTCTTATTGTGTATCCCTTTCCTCTCATCTGGCCTGAATTTTCCATGGCTAAGGTTTACACCTTTGGGTGAGAGATCAAGAAATTCTTGATGTCAGAAGTTGCTTTTAGGGTAGGAGAGGGGAAAGGAGTGCTTCTTCTAGTGTCCTTGCATGAGTTTGCTAAGGAACTGAAATCCTACAACTAGAGGTTTGTGCATCTCTGCCTTGGGAGGTTCCAGGCTGGGACCTGAGGGCAGAAGAAACTGGGACGGCTGGAAGAGGCAGGCCTTGCAATGACAAACATCAAGCAGCCTGGGCCCCACAGGATACTTCTTTAGGGCCTATGAAGTATAAAGGGGGGGGCGCAGACACAAAGCAGGGTTGTGCTCAGTAGATCAACTTGGCACTGGGCCCTTGTGATGAAGTCACTAAATCAGCCTGCCTCGACAGGTCTGTTCTCTTCAAAGCCTGTCTCGGTCTCCCACAGACCCTGGACCACAGCCACCAGACACAACCGTAAGACCTGCATGCTATAAGACTGCCAGAAAAGATTGAGAGACTATCTCATCCACTGCCTGCAGAACACACCATTCATGAAAACTGTGGAAGAGAATATCAAGGCTCAATGTTTTCATTCCATCAGGAATGTAGAGGCATTAGAAATGACCACATTTCAAGCTGGAGGGGCTATACACAGTGATATTAAATTGGGAAAAGACTATTATCAAAGTTTTTGTAGAGGACATACTTGGGGCATGGCAACCATGCGCCAAAAAATCTGGGAATGACTACCAAAAAAGCTGACTTGCCAGGCTCAATGGCTCAGCCTGTAATCTGGTGCCTTGGGAGGCTGAGATGAGTGAATTGCCTGAGCCCGTGAGTTCAAGACCCGCCTGGGCAACTTGGTGAGACCTCATCTCTACAGTAAATCAAAAAACTAGCCGGGTGTGGTAGCGCATGCCTGAAGTTCCAGCTACTTGGAAGGCTGAGGCGGAAGGATCGCCGGAGCCCAGCAGGCGAGGCTGCGGTGGCCGGGAGCGGCCACTGCACTCCAGTCTGGGCGACAGAGTGAGACTCCAACTCAAAAAAAAAAAGCTGACTTTGCACAATTGTTCTGAGGACTGAGAAATGCAAGCATTCCACAAGTATGGCTCTTTCGTGGTCTCAGTGTATGGAAAACATTCTCAGACTCTTCATAATTCTGGACAATTTAAATTTAATTTACCAGACCAGTAATGAGATATTCATAATGGATCCTGCAAAACCTGAGTGAGGCACGATGCTTAGGGTGCATCAGGTGGGCTTCCTGCTCCTGTTGCTAAGAAACACACAGGCAATGTTGCAGCGCTAGGTTGCAACTTAACAGCGCTTCCTCTCTTACCTGGGTCAGCTTCCAAAGCTGACCACAAAACTAAGTATCTAGATTTTTTTCAGTCAGTGAAGATGGACTTTTCTGGGGGTTCCCTGGAGGGTAGGGCAAGGACCAGACAGAGGGGGTGGAAATGGCAGAAAATAAAACTTTCATTCCAAAGGAGGATTCTTTGTAATAATGAGAGTTGCGCCAGTATGGACTCAAGTTTTACTTTGCAAGTAAATAAGTTTCCTGTCACTTTCAGGCTTAGGGGAGAGACTACCTTTTGATTCCCAGTCATTGGGTTCATCGCAAATTCAACCATCGGATAGGAGTTGTGCACACTCTAAGATTCTATAGCTTTATAAGCTATCAAATTATTTTCTTTGCAAACCCAGCACAGCACTAAATGCAAAACAAAACAAGAACAAAAAAATCACAACCGTTTGTTTCTTTTTAACTCAGAACTGACTTTCACGGCTCAGTGCTTGAGAGAAGCTCTACAGCATTCTCAAGCAACTGAGACATTAAGAATCCTTAATGTTATCTTCATAAAACTTTGTAGGGCTCTGTAGTCTGAAACTACTTGATGGCACAATTTTCATCTTAGTATCAACACATGTAACTCCAGGGTTAATGTGTAATGAGCAGTGGTTCTCAACTGGCAGTAATTTTGTCCCCAGAGGACATCTAACGATGTCTGGAAACTTTTTTTTTTTTTTTTTTGAGGCAGGGTTTTACTCTGTTGCCCAGGCTAGAGTGCAGTGACATGATCACAGCTCACTACTGTCTTCAACTCTTGGGTTCAAGTAATCTGATCCTCCTGTATCAACCTCCTGAGTAGCTGGGACTACAGGCATGTGCCACCACACCTGACTAATTTTTAAAGTTTTTGTAGAGACAAAGTCTTGCTGTGTGGCCTAGCCTGGTCCCAAACTCTTGTGCTCAAACGACCCTCTTGCCTCTACCTTCCAAAGTGCTGGGATTATAGGCGTGAGCTGTCACACTTGGTCTGAAGATATTTTTTATTATCATGACTAGGAGAGAGGGGTGGTGCTACTGGAAACTAGCAAGTAGAGGCCAGAGAAGCTACTAAACATCTCACAATGCTCAAGATGGCCTCCTATAACAAATAATTATCCAGCCCCAAATGTCAATAGTGCTGCTGTTGAGAAACTCTGTCCTAGAGGGATGGAGGGGACAACAATAACAACAGCACTTTTTTAAAAAATTTATTTTAAAGATGTAGGGCACAAGTCAGGGTTAGGTACATAAGGTCATCATACAGGTGAAGTTTGGGTCTCCCTGTAGTCCCGACTTCGCCTGGTTTGGGATCAGGTACCCTTATTGATGTTACGTGTCTCTCCAACTCCCTCAGCAGTATCCTGCTACTGCCTATCCCTTTCTTGTAGTATTATGATAAATGTTCAGGGTCCACTTATGAGTGAGAACATGTGGTACTCAGTTCTTTAATTCTGTGATAGATCACTGAGTATGATAAGACTCTAAATCCATCTAAGTTGCTACAAAGTCCATAATTGTGTCCTTCTTTATGGCTGCATACTATTCCATTATGTATATGTACCATATATTTTTTTAATCCAATACACTCAATGGGCAGCACAGTTGGCATCCATGTTTTTGCTATTGTGAATAGACAACAGCACTTCTTTTACTTACTGACAAACACACCTTGATTTCTACACAGTACAACAACATATCAAGATGGCCACTGTTTCTCAAAGTACAGGTGAACACACGAGTCTGGATAGCTTACATGACTTGTTCAAGATCAAACTAGTAAGTGCGGAACTCCAACTAAATTTGGTCAAACACTGAGGTCCAGGTTCCTAATCAGTTCGCTCTTCTTGGAGCCCTTTCACAAGCATACACTGTTTCCAGCAGAGTTTTAGATTATATACAGTGAAGAAATTGTAAGTAGGACCCAAAGCCTTCAGAAAGAGATGCAAGGAAAGGAACCTGCACTTCCTGAAAGAACCTGAAGGGGGCACTCTCACCCATGACAATGACCAATCACAATAGGTTGTGTAGTCCAGCACCTCCTGGGTCTCTGGTGCGTTTGCTATACTCTGCCTGAAGAAGCATTTGTGGGGGTTAAGGAGGGTGAAACATTACCTGTCTGTCTTCTTACATCATGAAGAGAACTTTAGTGTAATTTTACTCAATTTTACAGACTGCACAAAATTTTTAGTTTAAAATAACTTTTGTTACAAGGATCTTTGAGAACATGCTTTGGAATCAGGCAGAACTCAGTTCAAATACTTGCTATCTCACTTTTTAATGGGAGTCATTTGGGCAGTGGGTGACTTCACCTCCTACACCTCACTTCACTCATCATTATCATCACCATCACTACCTCATAGGGGTGTTATGAGGCTTAAATGAGAAAATCAACGAATTAAGTAGAGGCAAAAATCTAGGCCAGAACCCAGAAGAGAGTAAGAGATCAATACATATTAGACCATATAGGGATACCACTGTATAGTTTATAGTCTACGTAGTCTATACAGTTTTACTTGGAGGAAAAAAAATGGGAATGATAATCAGGCTATATAATTGGATGTGGCTGAATGTGGGAGCGACCCGGGCTGGGAGACACAGATGTGGAATGCCAGTGTGGAGTGCTCCATTCCCTGCTGTGAAAGAGCAGTGAGTCATGGAGTTAAAAATAGCAAGGACAAAGAACACAATGAATCCCAAGCAAGCGTCCTTTGTGGTTTCAATGAACATTTCACTGGTTGTCTTTTCTAGAACAGTTGTAAGTGACTGTCGTTTTTTTGGTTGCCAAATCCCACAACATAACATACACAAGCGTGTATGCCTGATGTCTCTAGTCTTCTGCTTTGAGCCTCTTAAGAATGTGGAAAATTTACTTCTGGTATTAACCAGAGACCAAGAGGGGCCCTTGGAGAATCTTAGGTCAGAAGCAGAAATGAACTCCACTTGTATCTTTTTTTTTAAATTATAGAGACAAGGTCTTGCCAAGTTGCCCGGGCTGGTCTCGAACCCACAGGCTCAGGCAATCCACTCACCTCAGACTCCCAAAGTGCTGGGATTACAGGCTGAGCCACTGAACCCGGCATCCACTTGTATCTTAATTTTTTTTTTTTAAAGCTGCAAGTCTCTGGGACTTCAATACTTTATTCAATGAATACTTGATGTGATGTATTTTAGAACTGACAGCTGTTCAAATGGATTAGTCATCTCTGTGATGAATCAGTTACTTATACATGGGGCTTTTGTTTCCTGAGAACTTAACCTCTTTCCCCAATTCTGACCTGCTTCCAAAACCACTTCCTTCCACAAAGTGACATTTCTCTGCACAGGTGTATTGCTCAGAAAAGAGATCTCTAGCCAACTTCCCAAATTAGAGAAACTCAGAATATCAGAGCTAAAGATCCTGAGAGACCTCTCAATGAAGAGATGAGGAAAGAGACCAGAAGGAGTGAGAGACTTGTCCAAGGACACACAGCAAACTATTGGCAGAACTAGAATTAACAGCCAGGCTCTGTGACAGTTTATTCCACTTTCATTTAATAATCCATGAAATTTCTCATCTTCATGAGGTAATTCCAATGGGAATTTTCCTCATCTGTTTCATTAATCAAAAAAAGTTAAGCATACTATAAAAGAGGGATCCAAAAAAAAAAAATAGAATTTATTTTTTTGGAGGCCAGCACCCTTGTAGTACAGACTTTCCCTGTCAGGTAAGTATTCTAATAACTCCTCAGCATCGGTGTACCAGCTAGTGTTGTTGTGAGAAGCTGCACCTGGCTTCAGCGTATTTTTTTTTTTTGGCGATTCTTTCAATGAGTTTGCCCGTTTCATGATGAGTAATTTACAAGCACACCTGCCCACATCATGCTGAGTGTTCAGCAGTTTTTGATCAAAAATAGCATAACCCCCCACCCCAAACCCTACCCTCTCTATAAACATTTTGCTGATGTGGAAGAGGTAAAACAAAAAACGGCAGAAGCAGTCAAAGGCATCAAAATTGAAATGTTCAAAAAATGTTCTAAGCAGTGGAAAAAGCATCTCAATACATGTATTGTATCAAACTGAGAGCACTTTGAAGGTAACTGAAATTTAAGCATGTAAGAATAAAAACACAATTTTTAATAAATAAATTCCAGCCGGGCTTGGTGGCTCAGCCTGTAATCCCACGCTTGGGAGGCTGAGGTGAGTGGATTGCCTGAACCCGCAGGTTCGAGACCTGCTTGGGCAACTTGGTGAGACCTCCTCTCTAAAATACATCCAAAAAATTAGCTGGGCATGGTAGTGCGCGCCTATAGTTCCAGCTACTTGGAAGGCTGAGACGGAAGGATCGCCAGAGCGCAGCAGGTTGAGGCTGTGGTGGCCAGGAGCATGCCACTGCACTCCAGTCTGGATGACAGAGTGAGACTCCAACTAAAAAAAATTTAAAAATAAAATTGAAAATAAATAAATAAATAAATTCCATGTTTTAGGGTCCTCCTTGTATTTAAAAAGTGAGTAAGTAAAACCTGATGAAATCAGAAAAAGAATCTTAAGTGGGAAAATCACAAGACAAGCAACAAGACTTGTTGATTGAGGCAGACATGAAGTAGACTGGGCTAGTGTAGATCTAATTACCTAAATCTCTGAGAGTATCAATGTGAGGTCCACATGTGGTTCCCAGGGACCCATCACACACAGTGATGGCATGGACAATGACTGACATAGGTCCAAGTCAGAAACCATCCCTTTGGCTTTCTCAACATGCACTTCATTAGGAAACAAAGCATACAGAAGATGTGGACATGCAACATTTTATAAAAGGAAATGTCTACAGGTTTTTATTCTAACAATTCCAATCTTATTTAGCCCGTTTTAACTCTGGTTTCCAGCAAGCCAAAATATATATAATCCTGACATTACCAAGGGAAAAAACTAGTGCCAAAGAATGACAATCTATTTATACATTGTAGTGACCAGGTTCTCTTCTTCTTTTCCAGCCGCTTCGATGTCATCACTTTAAGGACACATTGCTTTTAATTTCAGCCAGAAATCTTAGAATTTTCTGGTCTTTGGGATAGTAGCCAGCTTTCTTGACCTGTATCATGTTTAGCCTGGTAAAACAAGGCTGTTTCTAATCAAGTTCAAATGAAAGCCTGGCTCCACTGTGGGGCCTAAGGAGGACAGAAATGGGCTCTAAGACAGAGCTCCTCTCAACTCCAGGAGTCCCCAAAGCAGTTTCAAATTTCTTTGAGTCAAAGCAGGAAGGTTCAGAATCAGTCTGAAATTAAGGGTCAGGGTTGTCCTTTAACCTTGCATGCGAAATCAATTTTCATGTAAACACAATTTACTTCCTACTCCTCTTGGGGGTGTCTAGATATTATAATGAGATTTCATGTATGGATTATCCTTTTTTCCATCTACAGCAATCTTTCTTGAAACTGACTGCACCATCAAATTATCTGGAACAGTTTTGAAAAAAACAGATTCCAGGGCTCCTTACTTAGGTCACTGAATCCAAATTTCCCGGAATGAGGCCTGAGAATCTTTATTTTTAAAAAGCTTCCTAGGTGATTCTAATGCCCAGGGTTTAATATTCTAGTTACATTTTTCCTTCCTTCCTCCCTGTCTCTGTCCCTTCCTTCCTTCTTTTTTTTTTCCTTCCTGTCGGACTGCCTTCAAAATCTAAGCACCACATACAGTAGTTCTGGAAAAGAAACATTCTCCGTTGCAAGTCAACCACCAATTTATAAACAACCTTTTGGGAGAAAACATATCTGTAAACCTGCAACTTCTTGAACAACTGCCAGCACTGTGAAGAATCTTAATAGTTAGAAAGGTGATGTTCTTTCTTCTTGAGCATATCTAGGAAAACAGACATGTGTGTAAGTGCAAATCTGCATGCTTTATTTGAAATCTTTTCTATCTTCAGAGTGGCCCAGACATAAAGAATTAAGACATGGCCAGATCCTACTCAAAATTTGAAGTTCTGAGTTAGAGTGCTATTAACTTTTCCTTTTCTAAACTAAATAACCCAAATTTCCTTTATTCTTTCCTTGTAGAAATTTTCCCTGTTCTTTGATTACTATTTTCTATTCCTCCTTCAGTTTATTCAAGCTACTCTTGGTTCAACAAAAAAAACTAAAATACCTTCAGGACACAGTTGTACTAACATACTTTATAGTTGGAAAACAGTTCTTGCATCTGCTTAGGAAAACTGAATTTATTTATAGGTAGTGACTTAGACCAACGGGCCCAAATCTAAAGATCTACAGATTAATGTTTTGCTTCAAATGAAGAAGGTTTCCTTTAGAATTCCTTTTTTAGTGTCCCTGCTGCATCTGATCTGTAAGTAGTTTCTGGGATTCCTCTTATATAAAGATCAGATTCTAAATTTTATCTAGAAATCACTCACATTTTCTCTTCTCCCTTTCTCTCTGCATTCTTGCATTGTTTTAGTTTGCCTTCTTTCTTATTAGATGGTTTTTCTGTAGTTTCCCTAATGCTGACTCATTTTCTGGAATGCCTGCAGTTTTCAGTTCAACAATCATGCTCCAGGGAGACTGAATTATTTGCCCCCACTCTTCACCCTTCCCTGATCTCTGTTTCTTCCACCAGAGGTTGGCTGTCTGTCCCCTTCCTTGGTTTTAAAGCTATCGACTTGCTTTGACTAACGGCTTATGGGCAGTTCAGAGCGTAGGCCTTGTTTCCGACCAGTCCTCTTGTACCTCTGTCATTGCCAGAAAGAGACAATGTCGTGGTTAGCCCATTAGTTCAGGGAAAATAAAAATGGACTCACCCTATCTGCAGCTTAGAGTCACTTAGACGAGCTCAGTCAAATCAGTAGAGCCCTGCCAGCCAAGCCACAGGGACTTTGTAGCAACATAGGATGTTCATATTTAAGTGAAACTTTCCAGCCATTCAAATGACGTTCTGTAAGAGAGAACTCAACTATGCTCCATTACAGAGAAGTGTCTTAGGTGACTGAGTATCCTTTATGGGAGGAGGGAGAACAGCCCCTTTCTTCCCTTGGGACTGGAGATTAAAGATGCTCAATGTTGTAGACAATGCCAGTAAGATGAGGAGAAGCAGAAACTGACTGTCAGGGAAGAAAGAAACTCCTCCCTCCGGAGGCTCTGAGGAAGAAACGATGTCCACAGAAGCCCTATTCCCACAAAAAGCAGCTCTGGGGAGTACAGCTCATCCCAGCACACGTACAGTGCCCAGGTGGCCAATGCCTGGCAAAGCCATGACAGGCAGAAGAAATGTCCCCTGAATCCAGTCCTCACCACCCACCCCTTTAAGTTATTATGATTTCTTTCTTCTGGCTTGGCAATATAGCCCTTAAAGGGGCTCACAGAGATTGCCTGCCTACATTGAGTGAGCTCTTTATTCTCTTGACTCAAAGGATAAAAAAGAGACTTTCTTTACCTTTCTGAGTAAGGTCATGCCTACCTGAATGATAACACAACACCTAAATCTCACCCTTCACTCCAACAGTTTTAGCCAAAACCCAGTGTAAGAGTCTAGCATGCACATGTAAGGGCTCATCCTGCAGGTGAGAGATAGCTCCATTTGGACCATGACAGCAACATATTTGCATTAAAGCCAGGTGAAACTGCCAATGTAGTTGGAAAAATACACTTTCCAATGCCATTTAAGAAAAATAGAAAAAGTCACGTAACGAATTTTATCCTATTTTCCAAATTCTTTTTTCCTTCTGTCTATAATAACTCTTCTCTCTCTCTTTATATAGATACACACACATATGTATATATGTATATATCATATTTATGTATATATGCATACATCTATATATATGTACACACACACACACACATATGATATAAAGGGCTGGTAAGAGGTTACATATATATATACTCACATGCTACAAACTTTTTCTTGACTGGTTTCCTCCACAAGCAAAGTTTTGCCAAGCTGCTTTGAGAGCTCTTTAGAGACACTAGTACCTAAGCAAACAGGAGCACAGGCTGCAGGGGTCCTCAAACTTTTAAAACAGGGGTCCAGTTCACTGTCCCTCAGACTGTTAGAGGAGTGGACTATAATTTAAAAAAAAAAAGGAATTTGCTTTTAGTTTTTTTTTAAACTATAGTCCGCCCTCCAATGGTTTGAGGGACAGTGAACTGGCCCCCTGTTTTAAAAGTTTGAGGACCTCTGGGCTAAAGTATGCCTTTGGAGTTTTCAGTGGGCCTACTTTCCCTTTAATGACACTACTGGAGCCCCCCCCCCAGGTGCCCTCCAATTCCTCATTCACTCTTGGGTAGCTTTATAGCTCTTCCTGGTAGCAGTTAAGCTATTACCCTTTGTATTTTAAAAGAGCTTCTAACCTCAGGGGAAAGAGATGAGCTCTGGAGGGTGAGATTTCAGGTAGACTTGGAATGAAGATGAGGGTAGATTTGGTTGTAAGTCATCTACACTTACCACTTTCCACCCCCATCTCCCATCCTTGGCTAGGTGTCCTGGGACTTGGGATGGCTATAGTTCTCAAGTGGAAACCACATTTTGGATCTCGTATGAGCCTGGCCAGCCACTGGCCACAGGCAGGCCACTTATATCCCAGACTGAAATGGCCAGATGCTGGTTGAGAACCAAAAAGGAAACAACTTCCCCCATCGCAAGCAGTGAAAGTAGACAACATAAAGTTAATTTTTAGAGCATAGACATACAAGGGGGACCCCCCCCAAAAAAAACCCTAGAATTATTTTTTGGCATGTGGGTCCCTTGTAGTACAGGCTTCCCCTGCTAGGTAAGTGTTCTAGGAACCCACTGGCATCGGTGTACCAGCTAGCATTGTTGTGAAAGACTGCATTTGGCTTCAGTGTACAGCAGTTTTTGACCAAAACCGGCATGACCCATGCTCCCCAGTCACCTGGTCTCACCCTGAGCGACTTTTTTTTGTTTCCCCCAGATGAAAAAAGTCCTCAAAGGGAAACATTTTGATGATGTGGAAGAGAGGAAACAAAAAACAGCAGAAGCACCAAGAGGCATCCCAAAACTGTTCTGAGCAGTGGAAAAGGCATCTCGATAGGTGTACTGCATCAAATGGAGAGACTTCAAAGGTGACTGAAGTTTAAACTAGTAAGAGTAAATACACAGTTTTTTAGATACAAATTCCTTTTGGCCGGGGTTCCCCTCTTATAACCTACAGAGGTGCCCTCAGTGCTTCTGCACTCTTCATTTCAAGTTCTAGACCCTTGGCTACAGTTTTTCATTTCAAATTGACCAAATGTAGTGAATGTGAAGACACCCACCACAGCAACACTAACAGCTAAGACCCAAATGAGGAAAAAGACCAAAGCTGATATAAGAGCTCAAAGGGAAGCAATTAGTGAAAGGGCAAGCTGCTAGCAACACCTTGCTGGCCCATGAAGACATCACTGTGCTGCGTTACAGCCCAATACAATAACTAGTACAATGCTGTGTGTAATAACTCTGGGTCATCTAGAAAAGTCCTAGTGATATCCATGTGCTCTGAATAGAAAGGTGATTCTAAAATACTGGGAAAGGATGACAGCATTGAGGAAGGTCCCCTAGAGGAGAGTAGTGGTTACTGCACCACGAAGCTACAGCATGGGATCCTGGGCTGGAAACCACCTTACCTCTGAATGTTATCTTCAAGTTGCTTGACTCTGAACTCATCCTCCTCAGATTGCCGCCTTCTGGCTTCCTCCTCTTCGGCAGTTCCAGCGGGTATACCCTGCAGCAGCCATTTCTCCCGAAGCACTTTGGACTGTGGGAATAAGGGAAGACAAGAGGCAAAATGATATACAGTCCACACCCTTCTTTCTCTCAGCAGCTCAGTTGCTCATCGATGTTGCTTAAATCACTGCCTTCACCTCCTCACTAGCTTGACTCCCTGCTTCCCTCCAGCCCAACCCCCAGAGAACCACCAGAGGGATTTATTTCTACATCATTTTCTATTATTCTTTTACATCTTAAAATAGTGAACTGTATAATGAATGTGCATATAACCTCATCTAGATTTAACAATAACAGACATTTTGCCATATGCTCCCATATATTTTCTCACCAAAGCATTTAAAAGTAAATAACAAACTCCATGCATTTTACCCATCAATATTTCAGTATGAATCTCTTTTATTTTTTTTAAAGAACTTTTTTTCTATGCAACCACGGTTTCGTTCCAAAATTTCCTGAGATCGCCTAATATCCAGTCCACATTGAACAGTCCTTTTAAAAAGACTAACCTATGTCATGTCTCTTCTTAAAAACCCTTTAATGACCCAACCTGTCCTCACCAGTAGTCTCCAAACATTATCAAAATAATACCCCCATCTGTGCCAATGTATTAATATATTGTAAAGTAGAATAAAAAGCTTTTGTTTCAGGTCAATGCTGGGTAAGGAGTGCTCACTGCTTTTGGAAGGGAGATAAAACAGCTCAAGAGAAAGGCATGTTGGAACTTTCTGAAAGGAAGAACAGGGAGAGATAGGTATTGGAGAAGGATTTTGATTTGGGTTTCCACTGTCATGGCCTCTAGGTGGGCCATGAATATCTGCAGAGACTGGACCCTGAGTATCACAGCTGAGGACCAGTCAGAGGGCCCATGGGTTGTCAGTAGTCATGTGAGGGAACCACCATGAGGATGCAGGGTGCATGATCAATTCCTCCCAGCAACAGTGGAACAACCAAAGGAACAATGGCTATGACGCCAGCCAACACAGAGTAAGGACCCAGTTCCCTGGTTCCCTGGCATCGCCTCCATCCAGAATTTTGTTTGAGTTCATCAGGTAGGCAAATGAGGTGAAAGGAAAGAGAGCGCTCATAACAGACTGAGGGTCAGGGCATGCAGTCTTAGAGCAGACTCCCTATAGCTCTTACAAGTAAAGGATTCACATAGACTCTCATTTTCGAGTGGAATGAAGGGTATCTTATTATGAACCTTTAAAATGAGTTTTTAAAAATTATCTACCTTTAGTAATAGGAAGTTGAACTTCACTAATGGTCCTGATTCACTATTCTTCTGAGAAACCCGGGGGGACCATTCAGCACCATGGAGAACCTGCTAGATGCCCAGGAGCAAGTTCCAGCAGGCTGGAATTCCTGCACTTCTGGGATTAGAGCCTTTGTTGGCAATGCATCATCAGCATGTGTCCAGGTAGCCACGGGTTTTACTGATGTTATTCTTTTTTTTTTTTTTTGAGTTGAAGTCTCACTCTGTCACCCAGACTGGAGTGCAGTGGCTCCTCCCGACCACCACAGCCTCGACCTGCTGGGCTCCGGCGATCCTCCCGCCTCAGCCTTCCAAGGACCTGGAACTACAGGCGTGCGCTACCATACCCGGCTAATTTTTTTGTTTTATTGTAGAGATGAGGTCTCACCAAGTTGCCCAGGCGGATCTCGAACCCGCGGGCTCAGGCAATCCACTCACCTCAGCCTCCCAAGGCGCGGGATTACAGGCTGAGCCACCGAGCCCGGCTTACTGATGTTATTCTTGCCTTATAATTATAAATTGTTTCATGACAAATCATCGTGGAGATCTGTTTGATTACTCTTACAGTACACAGAGAGGCACATGTTATAATAAACATCTAAGTAAAGACATGAGTTTGTTTCTATAGAAATGATCCCTAACTGAACTGCTAAAGCAACTGTAGACTGGAACCACCCCCACACCGCAATATGTTTACACAGTTACACATCATTGGTAAATGCTGCCTGTAAATGTGTTCTGTATAAACAGTTTGCATCTCCCACCAAGGTAAGTATTTTAAAAGTACTGTTTTTCCATTATAGGGCATTGTTTTATAATATAAAATCATATGTAAAAGCCCACAGTACAATTTATGTTGGTTGCTCTCCAAAGCTTTATCTGAGATTCTTTTCCATTGGAAAGTGGGAATGAGTGGGGTAAATTGGCTCTTTCTACGTGGGTGGTAGAAGAAAAAAAAAATTCAGAACCACTGGTTTCTAAGCTACTCAAAAATCCCCAGGCAGATCTTGCTTGTGTATTACGGGAGGCCATTTTTAAAATCAACGAATGTTTTCCTATTCTTATTCAGCTATTTAATCCGATGTAGATGCAAAATAAATCTCTCATTTGTAAGCAATTTTGAAGTAGAAAGATGATTACTGCTTTGCTTCTCTTAACCTAAAACTTGGCTCTACAATTTACTCTCAGGAAGAGAGCAGAGACTGCAAGAGGCCATGTTGAACAAATGGTCAACAGTCTCGATTCTGGAGCCTGTCATTTACTAGCGGAGTGACCTTGGACAGGCTTCCTAGCCTCAGTTTTCTCATCCATAAAATGGAGATGACAACACTGCCCATCTCGGAGGGTTGTTATGAGGATTAAAGGAGTTTGTGCACTAAAATGTTAGGCACATACTTAGTACTACAGAAATGTTTATTATTGTTGTTGTTTGTACTGTTCTCTTGGCCTCTCTTCCATTCACCTGAGAAAGAACAGGCAAAATGCCATCAGAGAAGTCTTCCTCCACCTCCACTGACTCCATCCCACATAGCAGAGACATACACCATAGCACTCTCATACTGTCTTCAAGTTATTTCTTTTTACGTCTGTTCCCCCTCTAGGCAGCCAGCTCCTCAAAGGCTGGGGCTGTCCCTTTTCACCTTTGCATTCACCACAGCACTGAGTCCGATTCCAGAGAATGAGCGAATAAATGCATGAATTGGGAAATTCTAGATTTTCCTTCACTCTAATTACTTGGGGTGGGGCTCATACTTCCAGAGTGATTCCTGTGCCAAAGATATCCAAGTCACAGATGGTAAAAATCTTAGAATTCCAGGAGACAGATATCCGGCAACCTGAGCCTTGGTGCATGGACCTTTCTAGAAAGTCAGTCATGGACAGTCCTGGCTTTCTCTGCCCTAGCAGAGATGCTCTGCAGCCATGCCTTCTTGCCATGCAAGGAAGTGGCTGCTCTTAGGAATGTCCTCTCTGCTCTTCCTCACACAATGCCACCTGCCACTACGTGAAGGGTCTAGTCTTCACTTCTGGCTGATTTAGCCACAGCCATCAGGTAGTACCTTTGGCCAAAGCACCCAGAGGCCCATATCCTTCTACTTCTGTCTCTTCTCTTGATGCAGCAGTGACACCATCAAAAACATATCCAACAGGAGAAGCCAGGAAGAGAGGCTCTGATAGAGAAAGGGAGTAGGCCTGGTCTCGGGGAATTCTGTTTCACAAATGTGTCTTGACATTAAAAAACAAAAACAAAAATGCATGGTTTATTTTTCACTGGGCTCCAAAGTCGTGCTGTCAGGGAAAACCACCAATCCAAATTGATGGTTCCTCAACCTACTCCAGACCCCTTCATGTTTTCTCTGAGGATCAACGGGATTAGGCTCTCAGAATATAACGGAATATACTGAGTGCACCCATCAAAACTGTGGGTTTTCCCTGTACTGTTCTGGCTTTTATTTGCTGTTTGACTATTTCAGAATTTAGAGACAAACAGAGCTCAACTAAAAATAAAAAACTTTTTTTTTTGCACTTATTGTTCGAATAGTATGTATCAGAAAAAAACGTTATCATAGTTTACAGGTGCTAAGAACTGTCAGACTTCACAGTTGTCAAATGGATGCAACCATGAAGAGTCCGGACAAGGAAGAGACAGATGGGGAGCTGGCAGCTGGACAAACAAAACCTTGAAAGGGACTTTCTGGAAAAGAGTTCAGGGAACTTCTAAAGTAAATCTGTTTCTTATGCTACTAGCTTGTCCAGCTTTGGAAAACAAAACTAGAACAGAGCTTCCTCAAACATCTGTTTATAAATGGATCACCAGGAGAGCTTGTTAAGACACAGATTCCAGGGTCCACCCACAGAAGTGCGGATTCTCCAAGTCTGAGGTAGGGTCTAGGAATTAGAATTTTAACAAGCTTGCAGGTGATGCTGTCATTGCTAGTCCGAAGGCAACAATTTAAGCAGCACTGCACGAGAATCTGTGACTATCCAAATCCTTGAAGAATACATGAATTTTCTCACTGGCTGGTCAAACACAATGATCTAAACCAGAACTCCCCTCATCCTCTTCCTCTGCATCCTCACGTCAGGAACAGTGGCTCACTCCTATCCCTTCCCCAAGTACCAGAAACTCTGCCAGTCCCTGAAGATGCAGCTCAGGAAAGCAGACAAGTCTCTACTCTCACTGAACCTTCATCCTAATACAAAAGGATGCAAGACAATTTTCAGACTATGATGCTCCCTGGGAAGCGGTAGGCAGGACAATGTGACAAAGAGGGGCTGAGGGACAAAGAGGGACACTTTAGGTGGGAAAGGTCTTTCTGAAGGCTTGAACATTTGAGCGGAGCACTGAGACATGGAGGAGCATTCCAGGTGGTGGCACTAGCAAACGTACTAGCCCAGAGGTAGGCAGTTTGGTGTGTTTGTAGACCAAAACAAAGGCCTGAGTGACTGGACCATAATAAGTGGGGGTGGCAAGGAAGAGCAGAAAACGTTGGAGACGGAGAGGAAGGCAGAGGCCAGATTAGGCAGGATTCTGTGGCCATATTAAAAAGTGTTCTGGGCCAGAAGCAGTGGCTCACGACTGTAATCACAGCACTTTGGGAAGCAGAGGTGAAAGAATTGCCTGAGTCCAGGGGTTTAAGACCACCTTGGGCGACTGGACGAGACCTTGTTTCTAAAATAAATTTAAAAATTAGGCAGGCATGGTAGCACACGTGTATAGTTCAAGCTAGTTGGAAGGCTGAAGGAGAAAGATCACTAGAGCCCAGCAGTTAAGGTTCTGGTGGCCGTGACTGTGCCGCTGCACTCCAGCATGGGCAGCAGAGTGAGACTCTGACTCAAAAAAAAAGTGTTTGTTCTAAGCACAATAGGTAGAACAGATTTCAAAGGGCAGGGTTACAAAGCACACGTGATGGGAGTCTTTTGCATCATTCAAATGACAGAGAAGAGGCAGAAGAAATGGAAGGTATAGAGGTGCATTCTAGAGGCAGAATCAATGACTTGCAAGAAGTTAGAAGTGGGAGATGAAGAAAATGGAGGGATTAAAGGTGACATACAGATATTTGCTTTGAGCAAAAAAGTGAGTGGTGGTATCATTAACTGGAGACAGGGAAGACTAGAGGAAGAACACATGACAGAAAAGCAGAAAATAAAAACTTACTTTTCGGGCATGTTAAGTTTGAGACACTTATAAATGGAAGTGACATTTATCTAAGTGGAAATGTCAGGAAAGCAGTTGACCATAGAGGCCTGGAGTTCCAGGGGATCAGGTTAGAGATGTCCAATTTGTAAGTCATCAATACATAAATGATATTTGAAGCCGTGGTACTAAACAATGATGGTGACAATGATGGTAATGATCACAGAAATCTTACCATTTTATACAGAGGGTGCCAAAAAAATGTACATACATTTTAAGAAAGGAAAAAACTGTAATACTGAACATATACTGATAACAAAAGATGAATACAAGTCATGTTTGACTTCTGCAATTACCAATGATGCTCAAAGTGGTAATCACCAGATACTTCTGATTACAGCAAACTAAAAGTAATACATAGATAGCAACCCTTAAGATGTGTATACATTTTTTTTTTTTTTGCATCCCCAGTACATTCACTTACTGTTCACAAAAATCCCACAAGGTAGGAGCTAATATTAAGTAACTTATCCATAGTCTCACTTCTAGTGAGATGTAGATCTGGGATTTGAAGCCAAAAGATGCATCCTATTATCCTGTGTCTGCATAAGACCACTCAAGCATCCCTTTTTTCTCAAATAGGACTTACAAAATTATCAGGCACCACTGTGCCACTTCCTAACATGAATACTATTTTCTAGCTCCTTTAACAGTGGGTTCTGTGTTGATGCCAACTCTTGAAGACCCTTGAAGTCATGGGCTGTGTCTTTTATTCATCCGCAGAGGCTAACATGTGAGGTTATAGGTGATAATAAATATCGTTGAAAGAATGAATTCTTGAAAAACCACACATACACCGTATTTCAGAAAATATAAAATCTTAGACTATTAAAATTGAAAAAAAACCCGCAGAGACCATCTAATCCAATCTTTTTCATCTACAGTGCAGTGAAGTCACTTTTCAAGTGAAGTGTCTGGGGTTGGTGAGGGGGGGTTAGTGAGGCAGGGTAAGGAAGTGGAAGATGAATTAGGACTAGTAATAAGTTTCCAATTTTCTTCCAATCACATATTTGTTATTATTTTAGAGTCATAGCTAGCAATATGCTCTCTATTGCCCTGGCAGGAGTGCAGTGGCAATCCTTCTGCCTTGGCCTTCCAAAGTGCTGGGATTATATGCATGAGCCACTGCACCCAGCCCTAGCAATCTTTTTACTTTATAATTCTGGCTTTGATGTCAGATAAGACTTCCTTAGCCTCAGAAAAATATTTATCTGTGATTCTTTCTTGTGCTTTTGTAATTTTGCTTCTTACTCAGAATCTTTCATTGACCTACAATTTGGCTGAGGTTGATACAGGCTATGTCAGTGGATGATGGTTGGAATATGGCTACATTTGATTTTCTAACAGAAAATGGGTTAAACTTGGGGTGAGGCAAGAGTTGTTTGTGTTTTTGGTTATTCATTCATGTCCCCTTCCTTTTTCCTCTCCCCTCTCTCTTTCCTGCCTTTTCCTTCCTCCTCTCTGACTCCCAAAACAATCTTGGTTTTGCTTTGAGATTTTGTTACATGATTCAGTTCACTCGAAGATGCTGTCCCACGAAGACTTCTGATAGAAGAAACCACGTTTGAACTCGCACTCAAACTCTGTGTGTAGGGCCAGGGAGATATGATGGAAAAAGAAGATGAAATAAAAAGTTCATTTACGCTGTGTACTTTGCCTATTTGTTAATATTTTAAAATTTGAAATTGGTCTTTCACACATCCTAATAATCAAGAAAAGTCTAAAATTAGTGCCAAAGGTTCAAATCAGTGAAAGGCACAGTAATATCTTTGCAGCAGGGCTTCTGATACCTTCGGGCTCTTCAGCAAATGACCTTGGTGGGTTGAAAATAAATATTTTGCAGGGTCACAATTCAGTCTTTGATCTTTTTCATTCAGTCTTCTCAAAAAAAAAAAAAAGGCTGTAGTCTTTAAAATATAATGACAATTTTCATAGCTTGGATTAGAAGAAAACTCCAGTCAGGGTTCTCTGCTCATGAATAAATAATTCAAAGGCAGCTTATGTATTGAAGATGTGGTATTAGTGATTTTATTCTGACAGGGCCAACTCTGTGAGACAAACCTTTATAAATGTGTCAGTCCCATAGGAATTCATGTTGCAATACATAGTGAGCGCCTATTCTGTGCTGCAACTTTGCACAGACCAATAAAATAGACAAATCCCTGACAATTCAACCAAGAGGCAAAAGGGAATATTACATTCAGTCTGTTCTGGTATAATGCAGTGTTGATTTATTTTTTCAAGAATTCACATTATCACAAGTCACATATAAAACAATAAAATAAATAAATGTTTCCTTGAAATAAGAAGCAAAGACAATTTTTTCAAAAGAAGAATAACGGTAGCTCTTGCCTTATGAAATATTACAATATATTAAAAAGCTTTAGGAATTAAATGAGGATGGTCCTGGCACAGGAGTAGGCAGATAAATGGATTAAAAATAATTCATAGACAGTGAACTTGAATATAAGAAATATGTATGTGATGAAGAAGACATTTAAGTCAGTGAGGGAAGAAATGAATTAATTAATAAATCATGTTGAGACAGGTGGTTCAGCATCTGTGTCTTATAGGAAAATAAATTCTAGATGGATGAATGCTATTGGAGTATAAGAAACATCACAGGTAAGTGTTTGAGATGGAACTTTTCCTTCCAAGGATGACATCAAAGTCAGTAATCATAAAGTAAAAGAACGATAAACATCATCTCATAAAAATTATACATTTTTGTATGGGAATTTTAAAAAGCTCCTGTATAAAAACTTAAAAAAAGGTAAAGGTTAATGTAACTTGGATACTAATGTTAATATAATTTCATTTTACCCACAGGTTGGTGAGTCCTGTGAACAAAGGTTACATATCTTAATCCACAGAAATTTACTGGAGGCTGGGCACAGTAGTGCACGCCTGTATTCCCAGCATTTTGGGAGGCCAAGACAGGACGGTCACTTGAGGCCAGGAGTTCAAGACCAGCCTTGGCAACATAGTGAGACTCTATATCTATGCAATGACATTTAAAACAATTAACTGGGTGTGGTGGCACACTTCTGTAGTCCTAGCTACTTAGGAGGCTGAGGCAGGAGGATTGCTTACACCTACGAGTTCAAGGCTGCAGTGAGCTATGATCATGCTACTGCACTCCAGCCTGGATGACAGAATGATACCCTGTCTCAAAAAAAAAAAAAAAAAAAAAAAAGAGAGAGAGAAAGAAAGAAAAATTAAAAAAGAAATATATTGGGGCAATTATCTAGATGGTAAGAATACAGTTGATATATTTCTTCTTTTTTTTACTTTTAAATTTAGTTTTTGCAATGATCATGAATTCTTTCACTTTATAACCATCAAAAGTAATACAGTTTTCAAAATTGCCTACTTATTCTACTTGTATTTCTTAGAAATTCTTATATCACAAATATGAGATGCTAAGTACAGCTAAAGATCTTATTAAAACAAACCTGATTTTAATTTGGCCAAGAATTCAAAGTATTCTAGGGTTTCCTCATCACTGAGATGTAGCAACTAATATTTTAACATTTTATACATTGGTCCTTCATTGCATTATAGAATTTTCTGACAGTCCATATATAGAGTAACGACATTCCATTTCGTGGAGCCACTCACTGTATAATCTGAAATATTGCAATAAGCAAGTGTATTAAACAACTACACAAGTGCCAAAACTATTGTCTTGCATTATATTTATTTGCTTTGACCAAAGACCAGCAAATCTGTCTACATATTGCATGAGAATAAGGGTCCACAGACTATTTGATAAGATAATTGTATAATTCTTATATGTGAGAATTACATCTTAAGATATGAATATGAGAATTATATGAAGAATATGAAAATTACATCTTAATAATTATGACACCTAAACCTTATGTTTTACACTTATCTTTACAATGAGAATTTTTTTTCTTAAAGAGTATTTGGAATTTTTTAAATTAATAAAATAAATATCGATTACTGACATATTTTCAAATATTTTCTACCTCAAGCAACTTACAATAATCACTATGAAATATCTCCATACAATCTAAATACTAAGAGTGAAAGAGACAGTAATGATGGCAGTTGGCATCTCTCTAGACAAATTATTCAAAAGAAAACACTTATTTCAAAGAGAACAGTGTGCCGGAAAGAGGGAGCTGTTCTTTGGAAGCAGACGTCCCCGGGGTTCCACCCAGGATCCCTCACTAATCGTCTTGATGTTCTTGGGTAAATTATAAGGTTCCATGGGTTTGTTTCCACACCTGTAAGACGGGAAGAGTAATGCCTATCATGTGGTCATTATTATTGAGGGGATGTGTTTAAAGGACCAGGCTCATGTTAGTCACTCAAAAAAAATGGTGACCATTGCTGAGGATGGACAAAAGGATGACATGGTTGCAGTGAGAAGCTCACAGAGAAGGAAATATAACCTTCATGAATTTACTTCCATGGATTTACTTCCATGGGGGTGAGGCCACCAAGCTGCAAACTGGATGATCACAAGGAAGGGGATTTACCCCATTCAAGTTCAGTCAACAGTTAATTGATTTAAGGTAGAATATCTTTCTTTCTAGTGTCTGAAGTAATCATATCCCTCAATCAGGCACTCCCTTCTGTACACTGAAATAACTCAGTTACTGAAAGGAATATGGAATGAGAACAAAGAGGCAGGGTGGTGAGGGAAGTTTCTACCTCAAGCAACTTACAATGGGCCACAGTGTGGCCCATTTGTCCTTCTCATCATTCTAGCTACCAGATAAGATACCAAGGACTCATTCATTGCTGATGTCCAGCACAGTGATACTACATTCTGAGAATTATGATTCTGACTTATGTTTCTGATTATGACTATCCATTTTTCATCCATCCATCCATCTATGCATCCATCCACTCACCCAGTACCCATCTACCCATCCACCCAGTGGCCACAGTGTGGCCACTGATCCCACTTCACCAGCATAGAGAAACTCAGGACCTCCCAAAGCTGGAGGTCTCTCTGCAGGTTGTACCAGACAAACACTGCTGCCTTTGGAACCTCTGGGCTTTCCTCTTTCAATGTTCAAGACAAGCAATCCACCTTCATTCTGCCAACACAATCCTATCCCAGAGAGAGAAATACAATGCATTGGCCTCTACTTATTAAGTTACTATCACCTCCAGTCCTTCCCCTACCACTACCTTGCAATAGCAAGATCACCTTGATGCAAGTGTTGGGTGTTTCCTTAGATAGCCAATCTCATCAAGTGTGACAGAATTATGCCTGGATTACCATAAAGAACTATCCCGATTCCCTTGTTTCCAAGGCCTTGAAGAAACTTCCCTGCTTCCCCATGCAAAACTAAGTAATTGTTACTGTTGTTTTTGCTGATTGCATGGATGGGTGGGTGGGTGGGTGGATGAATGGATGAATCGATGGATGGATGGATGGATGGATGGATGGATGGATGGAAGGAAGGAAGGAAGGATGGGTGGATGGGTAGATGGGTACTGGGTGAGTGGATGGATGCATAGATGGATGGATGGATGAAAAATGGATAGTCATAATCAGAAACATAAGTCAGAATCATAATTCTCAGAATGTAGTATCACTGTGCTGGACATCAGCAATGAATGAGTCCTTGGTATCTTATCTGGTAGCTAGAATGATGAGAAGGACAAAGAAACCTAGATCTTCTGACACATATTGATTATCTAACTTTGGATTCAAGGAATACAAAAGCAAAGTAGTATATAAAGCTTAAAGAGAAGAGAAACCATCTAGTCAAAAGTAACCTCTTTTATTCATTCAGCCCTCTTATTAAAAAGTTCACCTTTAGCCAAGAATTCACTGAGATCTTATTACATTTTGGTCTTTTACAGGTACTATATTGAATTGGCTGTACTGTAAGCCAGAGACCCAACTCTGTCCAAATTGACCTTGAACAATTCACTCAGCTCTATTAAATGTTTTTAAGCCCCCCTCTCAGTAAGAAGAGGGTACTAATTTTAGCCCTCAAGCCTCCCTCAGGAATGCAGTAAGGAAAGAGCAGCAGCATATGGGATACAGTGCAAGCTTCTACAGAGAAGTCTTTCAATGAATTTCGAGGATGAACAGAGAGAAATCAGCAATATTCTCAGGAGCACATTGCTTTTCTTCCTCTAAGCACAATTGTCTGGTTAAAGTTAATGGTAAACTGATAAACATGCTAAGCAGATATAGGTCATGCTTCTATCTGAAATCAGAATTAGCTTGCTGACGATTCACATTTTGGGAATTCATTTAACAGAGTTCTGTTTTCTAGAGAAGAATAGGAAATACAGCCATAAAGATTCATCTCGTTCTTTAAAAAATTCAAATAATACACACCTAGTATCACCCTGTAAGTCAGCACCACCTTCCCACCCAGCCCTCTGAGCAATGTAACTCTGTGCAGGCAATGTCACATGCAACATGAGGTGGGCAGTAGAAGGTTTTCTTACAAAAAAGCCCAGGAGTAGGCAAAGGCTAGCAGCTGGCCATTAGAATGTGGTCACATTATTCTCCAAACATGCAGAAAGCAACATTCTGCAACCAGTGGGGTCCTAGTGACAGTGACAGAGCTTTCTCCTGGGCTGTAATCAATTACAATGCTTAAGTACATTCTGTTTTAAGGAAAAAATAAATAAATAAGCAGCTCTTGTGTGCTTGTTCTCTGTCTCTCTGTCTGTCTCTTTTTAGTACAATGGAGACCCAACCAAGTCAAATAATTTAAAAGCCATCTTTGACCAACTGCTTATTCTCACATAACACTTTCAAAATTGTTAAAATAGCCATAAAATAAATGAATCATCTGAAATACACAGTACTGTTCTTCTGCCAGATCATGTTGTTTTATCTCCCTTTTCTCCATATCAAGAAAGAACATATTACTATTTTTAACGAAACGCACACAAAAAACATTCTGTTGAACCTATCTTGTGGAGCCTCTGAGCAAATGCATCCAGCACCTATGCATGGGAGAAACAGCCCTGGAACACTACCTCACCCACCCTGTGGAGTCTTCTTATCCAATTTCTATATATAGCCACCACATTTCACATGCACACAGCTTCCACCCCATACACATGCACACTGTAATCTCATGCTTGCAGAAACTGGAATACTGTAACAATGCCCTGAATTTGAGAAATTCACAGGAAAAACCAAGAGATGGTTTCCTGATTGAATGAAAGGTTGCTTCGGTCGGCAGCAGCAAGCTTCACGGCAGGGCAGGCTCTGCCCAGCTCTCCGGAGTGTGATCTGCATGTCTAATAATGGAATAGGTCCCTGGGATCAGCGCTTACCTTGGAATGCTGCAGCAGAAGTATCTGCTCGTCAAGCTGTTGTCGCTTGTCTTCTATTTCAGTCTGCCTCTTGCGTTTTTCCTTGAAAAGAAAGACAGAGAGGCTGTAAGAGTGGGTGGGTGTTGGCTCCAGAAATTTTAAGGCAGGAAGCAGCAGCAGCAGCACACATCTGTATAGACACTTCCAGAGACACCGGACACACACGCAGCGTCACCTGCCCCACCGTCTCTGGGTGTGTTTCAAAGCAGCAGCATCTCCTAACATGTCTGCTGTGGGCTTGAAGAGTGGGAGAAATTCTCCTCACTCAGCCAGGCTGCAAGAATTTAATCCAAAAGAAAAGGCAGTTTCTACACACACACACACACACACACACACACACACACACACACACACACACACACAGACACACACAGAGCCATGTTCTGAGCAGTGTTAGTTTGGACACAAAGAATAAAAATGTCTCAATCCAAAAGATAGAGGTCTTTACAAACTGCAAATAGAATAAAATAGTGGGATTAGATTTATATAAATAGGATTAGATTTATTTGACTAAAATCATATACATAAATCACCTGATGTCATTTCAAATTGCATGGGACAAATCATCCAGTTGAACATACCAAACAGTGTAAATGAAATGGGTGATCTTTGCTTCAGTTAGCCTTGGGAAGAGCATTTCATGTGGGTGGGGCAGCTGAGGTTATGGTAAATTGGAAGTCTGGAATCTGTCTGCCTGGGTCCAACTCCCAGCTCTCTCACTTGCTACCTGTGTGACCTTTGAAAAGTTCTTTTACCTCGCTGGGTCTCAGTCTTCTCCCATGTAAAGTGGAGATAATAATGGTACCCAAACCATAGGGCTCAGGTGTGAATTAAATGAGGTGACACATAAAAAAAGCCTAGAACAATGTCTGGCACACAGTAAGAACTCAACCAATGTTATTTGCTATTATTCCTATTGTCATATGTTTACTTCTAGGTAACCTAGAAACTAGTTTTAAAGAGATGTTTTTCCTCTGCATGTCCACCTTAAACTTTCCATTGGTGCGTACCCTTCATATTTTTCTTCTCCATATTTCTCCAGTGCAGAAAATAAACATTATATGAATGTGACTCATAAGAAAAGGAAGGCCTGCTTTTATGATAGCTTCCTTGTTCATGTTTTGTTTCCAAAGGGCACAGGAGTGGTTTGCTGAGACACTGACTGCACTGGATCATTTTCCTTTATTCGCATAGGCAGGGAGAAACTTGTTTACAGACACAATAGCATTTTATAATACAACATTCAAATCCCAGAGAAGATAATAATGTATAAGCCTGGCTGTTGTGATCTGTGTTAATGGAAACTTGTATTTTACATAGTTGCTGTTTCTGGGGATATGACTGCACCACTGCTATTCAAATCAATGTAATAATAATTTGTGTTACAACCAAGATTTTTTGCACAATGCCCAGATTTTGAGAAATATTAGCTTATAATCTTGAGCCACTAGAACATAAAATACAAGTCAGGGATATAAGTTCCCTGCCAAGGTAAGATCCATGAATATGTTAGGAACTTACCATTTGCCAAAGAACTCAAAAAGAAATCAAAAAGGTGCATAACTGATGCTACTTAATCCCAGAGTACACCTAAGAACATATAGTATATGACAGTGGATGGGAAAGGTGAGACCAGTGGGAAAAGCCCATGTATCCAGCATCTCAGAAGTACCACCTAATAAGGAAAAGGCCTCCAAGAACAGCTGCTATCTCTATATTCTAGAATTTCTCAAGAGTAGGTTTATTGGACTTTATCATCCATTCCCACTATCAAAATACATACATTTAAATACAGAACCAAGATATAATATGTCATGGATACAAGATGTTGGTGACTCAGTACTTCCACAAACGTTTAGTGCTGTGTGTTCTAATTACACATCTTGTCATTTCCAAATATTTCCTAGGCTTCCCCACACCTATGTGCCTTTGTCCATAAAAAAAATTCTCACTCCAGAGTTGCCCATTATCATATTGGTGAACCTATTCTCTGAGCAGAAGAAATCTTACCAGAAGAAATCTTACCAGACGGGCCTTTATATGCTCAAGCTATAGACACATTGGTAACCACTGTACACTGATATGATCATGAAGGATGCAGATTTTGAGTTAGTCCTTAAAGAATGGGTAGGATTTAGGTAGATACTGACCAATGGGGAGCACATTCCAGGCAAAGAGAATTGTGTGAGCAAGGTTAGAAATGTACTGCATATTCCGGGACAATAAGAAAGAAAGATTAATCTAACTGGGGTTCAGGGCTTATCTTTAAGACAGAGATCAATGTGATTCAAAAGACTGGTTAGGACTAGCCCACTGAGGCCAAGAAGTGTGAATTTCATTGTCTGGACAATGCAATGTCATTGCAGAGTTCTAAGCAAAAGAATGATATGGTGAAATGGCATTTTAGAAACATTATTCTGGCACTGCTGTATAAGATGGATTAATAGGTGTTGGGACACTTTTCCTGTAAAGGAAAAGTAAATATTTTAGATTTTGTGAGACACATGGTCTCTGTTGCAACTACTCAATGCTGGCATTGTAATTCAAAAGCAGACTAAGGCAATATTTAAATGAGTGAGTTCTAATAAAACTTTATGTATAAACAAAGGTGCTTGAATGGCTCAGGTCTGAGCTGTGCTCCTTACCTGGCTAGCCTGCTGTTTCCCAGATTTCTCCTTCCCTTAACCAAGACAAAACCAATAACTCTTGAGTCCTTCACTCTCCTAAACTCTACTACTCTACCTCTCCTTTGAGTTCAAGATTCTCATAGTGAACTGCTAACTGTTTACAGTCACTACCTCAAACTCAACACATGCAATCACCATCTCAGTCATGCCCCAACCCTACCCTCACACCTGCTCCTTTTTCTGTATTCTTCATCTTAGCAAATGACACTGCTCAAGTCAGAAATCTGTCATCCTGATATTCACTTTCTTGAAAGATCATGTCCTGCTGATTCTGCCTGCCATTTTCCACGTCTTTTGCATCCACACTATAACTTTGAGAACTGCCTTAATATTCCCTCCTTTATCTCCCCATGTGCACATGTAGACTATTCTACATCAGTACCTTTAGCACTCCATAGAACTTAATTGCATCTACCTTATCTCTCTCTGATTACTGTAGTGGTTTCCTTACTGGTCTCCCTGCCCCAAAGTCATGGCTTCTTCAAGTCACCTTCCATACTGCTGCCAGAATGATATTTTAAAGCAAAAATCTGACCACTTCCATCCCTTGCCTAAAACCCCAAATCTGTCCCCATTGCCTACAGTGCAAAAAGCAAGTTCCTTAGCATGGCCAGTGAGGCTCCTATTTATCTCACAGTTTCATTTAAAGCTGTGACCCCCTAATCATATGCTCGAACCTCAACAACTACTTGCAGTTTCCTGATGTTTCAGGTTGGTTCATGTTTTCTTAGTTTTACTCTCTCTGCTTCCTCTAACCTTCTTTTAACAATAATGAATGTCACTTGCTGCTTCATTTGACACACAACAACAAAAACCAAAAAAAAACGATTCATCTTTGACAGCGCAGCTTAAATATCAATGAAGCTATAGTGAACACCTGCCAATTTTGATCTCCCCAGTCTTCTTTCTTTTGGGGAACACACCAACTCTCATTGTCAATGGCTCTTGTGGAAATACAGTTATGATTAGTCACATATACCCTAACTCATTCCTGCCACCAGGACTTGCAGGTTCTGGTTAGGTCAGGTTAGGCCAATAATACTACCATATCTCTTTGCAATAGCTATTGATCCAAGGGACGATTAAGTGAACCAAGCAAGACTGATAAGTGACATTTCTAGGGATAGACACAAGAATACTGGGAGAAACAAACAAAATCTACCACTAAGGTTAAGCTGAGATAATGTACTTCTGAGTAGCAATTTTCCCAAACCAGCTGGAAGAACTGCATCTATGTTGGGGAAATGAGATCAACATGCAGAAGGAAACAGGGCTGAATCCTTATACACTGTTTGAGTCCCAGATCTAGTCATGCGTGAAGCCAGAACCATTCTTGGGTTTCCTAAATTATATACACTGATACATCCCCTTTTGCTTAAGCTAACTTGAGTGATGTTTCCATCACTTACAACTCTAACAGCACTGACAAATACAGAATCCTTTTCCGTTCCCTCCAAATAGATCCACATCACTCTCTCCTTTCTCTTCCCTCTTCATAAGGCTGTGAATTTTTCTACATTTGTACCTTGAGTATGTTAGCACTTTATATGCATAACTATATACACATCTTCTCCCTCTATCCAGCTATGGATGCCTTGAGGACAAGGATCTTGGCCAATGCATCTCTAAAGCCTCAAACATTGTGTGATGCACACGTGGAAAAGACACCTAGTGAGAATTTCCAAATGTACTATCCCTTTTGCTCTCCTCTGATTGTGTTTGCTTGCCCATATTCCTCATTCAAATGCATTATGAATTTGTACTCATGACTTGAATGGTAGAAAAATATATTACTGGAAACACATTAGCCACCAGTCCATAAAACCAGAAGTGTCCTACTATTGAAGATATTAACCCACATGGAATAGATAACTGGTGCTATGCATATGAGAAGAGAGTGAAAAAGCTAATTCTGGGAGAGAGCCATGGAAAACTCATGGGAAAAAAGGCTGGGGAAAGTGGAAATTCCAGGGAAAACCATAATGAGCTGACAGTAGCAAACCTCTCAGGAGGAGTGCGCCTCAAGAGACATCTGGAATGAAGTGATCTCAATCCATTAGGAAGATTTCCGAATTCCTCCTCTATCTGGGAGGCCTAGCAAGCCACTTTCATGGTCCTTCTGTAAATTATATATTTTCCTGGCAAGTATTTTGTGAGAGTGTTGCAACATTATGAACACTGTAAACTGTCAGTATAGTAAGGAGCACCCGTAAGAACGGAGCACATGCTGTTCAAAGGTGGTTAACAAATATTATTGGAAGACAGGAATGATAAACATCTGTAGTTAGGAAAGCCTATGTCCACCTTCATACTACTTAAGACTCCCTCTTTTTCTCTCCTGCTGACTGTACTGAAACCTGGGCACTGGAGAATGGCAACTGAAGTTTGCGGGGGGGGGGAAGACGGGGTGATCCAGCAGAGTTTGTGAGAAAAGAGTAAGGAGGGGAAGAGGCCAAGCAGGGAGAGAAATCATGTGCATAGCTATGGTGTTTCCTTTCCTCTCTCGAAGACTTGTCCTCATTTGGGCTGATCTCTAGTGTCCCAGGGCACAGCAGTGAAAAGGAACCCGAAGACCTACCTCAGGCACTATAGCCATCAAGATGTTCCAGAATTTAGACAAGAAAGGGGGAAAGAACATACATTAAATTGCAAATGTTGTAGTCTTTATTCCTCCTATTGTTAGATAAACAATTCCTCTTTGACTCCTCCCATGGTATGTACCCCTTTCCCTCACACAGACCTTTTAAGTGACTTTTTTTTGTGGACTGGTTCCTAGGCTTTCGCAATGCAGAATCAGAAAAAGAGGTAAAGTACTGAATACTACAAGAAACAGACTGTTTCAAAAAGCTCATACTTTGAAAGAGAATGGAGGGGGTGATGCTAGGTCAGGGGGAACAAATAGAAAAGGAGAGAAGGGATGAAGTAAAGAACTGAAAGGGCTCAGAACCAGTTTAAAGTCAAGAATTTATGTATATATGTATGTATGTATTTACTTAGAGTTGGGGTCTCACTCTGTTGCCCAGGTTGGAGTACAGTAACATGATCATGGCTCACCGTATTCTCAACCTCCTGTGCTCAGATGATCTTTCCACCTCAGCCTGCCAAGTAGTTGGGACTACAGGCACATGCCACCACATCTGGCTAATTTTTTTGCTTTTCTTTTAGAGACGTCTTGCTATATTGCTCAGGCAGGTCTCGAGCACCTGAGCTCAAGCAATTTTCTCACCTCAGTCTCCCAAAGGGCTGGGATCACAGGCATGAGCTACCATGCCCGAAGTTCAAGAATTTTCAATGATGAGCTGAGATATTAAGACCATGAAATCTGGAAAAAAAATCTTGATATTTTATTGTGGCTTAAGAAATAAATCCACTTTGATGTTCTCCGAGAGATTCCAGGAAGGATACTGGAATTACTTTTGCCAACTGGCCTGTATTTCTTTTTCTTTCTTTTTTTTTTTTTTGTGTTGGAGTCTCACTCCGTCACCCAGACTGGAGTGCAGTGGCACGCTCCCAGCCACCACAGCCTTGAACTGCTGTGCTCTGGTGATCCTTCCACTTCAGCCTTCCAAGTAGCTGGAACTACAGGCGCGCGCTGCCATGCCCGGCTAATTTTTGATTTATTGTAGAGACGAGGTCTTGCCAAGTTGCCCAGGCTGGTCTTGAACCCATGGGCTCAGGCAATCCACTCACCTCGGTCTCCCAAAGTTCTGGGATTACAGGCTGAGCCACCGAGCCTGGCCTGTATTTCTTTAAATGTGACTTCATATTCTTTAAATGTGAAACTGGACTGCCAGGGTGCTCAAGTTTTATACAGGTTACACTAAAAAGAAAGGTGACATTTTGATAATTAAATAATAAATAATCAATTGCAAGTAGGGCCCCAACGAGCTTTTTCTATTAAAAAATCAGAATGTTATCTCAGGCATGGCTGGATTATAATTACCTATTTAATGCTGCTGTAGAGTCAATGCTATTTATATACCTGAGGGGAAAAAAAGGTGGATGGTTTGTCTAAAAACCGAGAACCTGTGTACTCAAACATAAAACAATCAAGGAGGTGCCCACTCAGTTCTGTCCAGTTGCCTGTCCAGCTAACAATGAAGGCTGCATTCTCTTGGGAGACAAATCCCTATTTGAGATCAGTTATTTCTTATCTCCACCATTAAATAATAAAACTCTCTCTCCTGGCTCTAACTTCAAGGTCAGCAGTCATGATCCTGAGTCTGTTCAGGCTTCCCACATGGTTAGCTAAATGAAAAAACAGCGTTTGTTAAAACCTGTGCAATGTCCAAACACTGAAACATGAATAAATGGACCCTTGGGTTTGTAGATCAATGAATTGAAAGCTAAGTCGGTATGTAATTTTCTGATCCTACAAAACTAAGGAAGGCAGCTGAAGCCTGTTTAAATGATATCCTTAAAAAGCTTGGCCAAAAGGACAAGGAAGCTAATTTTTCTACACTGTTCTGCCTGGCCATGCACCCACTGAACCTACAACATCACCATGCAAAGTGGAGAATTCTAGAACTCTATTCATCCCTCATTGCTTATTTTGAACCAGCATTTCCATTTACAAAACTTCTCTTCTATTCAACGGATTATTTGGCCATGAGTTTGCCATCTGTTGGTAAAATGAAACAGTCTGTTTTGTTTATGTCTTATTTACTTGAAATTTTTTTACTGTCATATAATATTTTTCCATATTTATGGGGTATGTGTAATATATTGTCATATGCATAGGCTATATAATGATCAAGGTATTTAGGATATCCATCACTTCATGTATTTATCATTTTTATGTGCTGGGAACATTTTTACTCCTCTCTTCTGGCTATTTTAAAGTATAAAATACATTGTTGTGAACTGTAGTCACCCTACTCTGCTATTGAACATTAGCCCTGACTCCTTCTATATAACTGTATGTTTACACCCATGGATCAAGCACCACCCTCACCCCCACTCCCTTCCCTTCTTCCCATTTTACTTTCTGCCTTGATGTTTTGCTTTTAATGGAAATCATATGGTCAAGAGAATTTTAAAGAATTTTAAATAATAAAAGAAGACATTGATTTATTAGTTCAAACTTCAATACCGGTGTTTAGAAGGGGTACTTTAACACCTAAAACCTTAATAAACATCATATAGGGTTTAGATGCAATACTATTATCAATTTCACCAAACAGTTAATATCGTTGGCCTATGAGTACCAAGTCAAATGTATAACACAGCAAAGTTTTCATTTAAGGTCCTTTCTAGATACTTTATAGTCCCTACAAATTATATATATATTTTTTTGAGTTAGAGACTCACTCTGTCGCCCAGACTGGAGTGCAGTGGCCACTCCCGGCCACCGCAGCCTCGACCTGCTGGGCTCTGGCTATCCTTCTGCCTCAGCCTTCCAAGTAGCTGGAACTACAGGCGCGCGCCACCACACCCAGCTAATTTTTTGATTTATTGTAGAGATGAGGTCTCGCCAAGTTGCCCAGGCGAGTCGTGAACCCACAGGCTCAGGCAATCCACTCACCTCAGCCTCCCAAAGCACGGGATTATAGGCTGAGCCACCGAGCCCGGCTACAAATTATATCTTAAGCCTACTTTGTAAGGTCTTCCCACAGTGTTACCCTTTAAGTAATTAACCATGTAGCTGTACTTTTGCTTTTATGATCATAACATCAAATTATTTGTGTCTTTGAAAACCAAGAAAGAAAGTAGTCTGATACAACTCTGATAAGAGAGTAATATCTGCTTTATGACATCATATTGATAAGCCCATTGTGAAAAAAATCAAGCACTTTCTGTAAATGCCAGGAATAACAAAGGCCAGGAATAACAGAATTACATTCACCTGAAGAGTGTATTCCTCATATAATCACTCTCAACATGTTGCGTAAATTTCTACCATAAGGCCCACGAACACCAAAGTAGGAGTTAGGAGATCTCTTGTCAGATAGGGGCTGTGCCACTGATACCTTGGGTGATTTAGTCAAGTCTCTTATTGTTTCCTTAAATCCTTGGTCCCTTATTGCCTTTGATCCCCTACCTGTGAAATGAATAGGTTGAACCAGCTTAGTTCCAAAGGGCCTCCCTTCACTAACATCCCACAAGGCTCATTCAATAGGCACAATGACTTCCTATGTTCTAGACCAGAGGGCCCCAACCCCCAGGCCACAGACCGATATCAGACTGTAGCCCATTAGAAAGTGGGCTGCACAGCAGGAGGTAAGCTGAGGCAAGTGAGCAAACTAAGTTCCATCTATATTTACAGCTGCTCCCCATCACTTACATTAATTACCACCTGAGTTCTGCCTCCTGTCAGATCAGCAATGGCATCAGATTCTCATAGGAGCAAGAACCATACTGTGAACTGCACATTTAAGAGACCTAGGTTGCACATGCCTTATGAGAATCTAATGCCTGATGATCTGAGGTGGAGCTGAGGTGGTGATGCTAGTGCTGGACAGTAGCCACAAATACAGATTAATATTAGCAGTGAGGTTTGATTGCACAGAGATCATAATAAACCAGTTACTTACAGACTCATCAAAAGATTATCCGTGAGTGGCAAGTGAGTTGATGTACTTCAGTTGTACAGTTGCATCTGGTGGCAGGCTTTAAGTCAGAATACAACATTTATTTAAGTCTGCACTTGACCCACCCATTGTTTTATTTACCACTTCTGTCTGTGTCTTTTTTTAAAATGGGGAGTTGTATAATTATTTAATTATATATTACCATGCAATAATAAAAGAAATAAAGTGCACAATAAATGTTATGAGCTTGAATCATCCTGAAACCATCATCTGCCTCCACACCCAGTCCATGGAAACACTGTCTTCCACGAAACTGGTCCCTGATGCCAAAAAGGTTGGGGGACTGTTGTTCTAGACCATTGCATGTGCCCTTCCTGAGTCACAAAGTAATGTTAGCAAACACTTACAAAGTGCTTACTATGTGCTAGGCATTGTTCTGTGTGATTAACATATATTAAGACTTTTAATCTTGACCACAACCTGATGAGTTAGGAATTATCAGCATGCCCATTTTACAGAGGAGAAAACTGAGTCACCAGGGAGATAAAGAGACAGGATCAGATGGTAAGTAAGTATCAAACTGAATTGGTACCCACTATGAAGTATGGACACAGAAATGCTTTAAGGTGCTACTGTGGGATTGAAATGAGATACAGCAAAGAAGAAATCAAGCATATTGCCTAATAGACTGCAGGGACTCAAAAAATGAAGGTGCTGCCTTTGTACTGGGACTAAGCTTTTGGCTTAGAATTTTGTCTTGGCACCTGTAATTTACTCATAGAACCAAAATTCAGTTCTGCAGTAGCTGAACCTAAAAGTAACAATAATGATGGTGGCAAAAACCATAATGATAATAATAAAACAGCAACGAAATTTGCTGATGACTTGCTATATGTCAAGTATTATAGTAGGGACTACACTTTAGTTTTTCACTTAAGCCCATAACACTATTTTTTTCAATAGAATGAATAAATTGTATTTAAACTTAGGAAGGGCAGAGAACAATTGTCTTTACAATTTAAATCCAATCCTAGGCAAATATTTACTAAACTCTAAAAAACTGCTGACATAGAACAAAGGAAAAATACAACTAGACTTTAATTAAAGAAAGGTACTTTTATTTTTATTTATTTATTTATTTATTTATTTTTGAGTTGGACTCTCACTCTGTCGCCCAGACTGGAGTGCAGTGGCTGCTCCGGGCCACTGCAGCCTCCACCTGCTGGGCTCCGGTGATCCTTCCGCTCAGCCTTCCAAGTAGCTGGCGCGCGCTACCACGCCCGGCTAATTTTTTGATTTATTGTAGAGATGAGGTCTTGCTGCCCAGGCGGGTCTCGAACCTGCGGGCTCAGGCAATCCACTCACCTCAGCCTCCCAAAGGCGTGGGATTACAGGCTGAACCACCGATCCCGGCTGAGAAAGGTACTTTTAATATTCCTCGTTTGATGGATGAAACAACAAAAGCTCAGCTAGTGTGAGTAAAGTGCCTAAAGTCGTGAGCTGAAAAGTGGCCAAGCAGGGGTCCAAACTTAGTCTGACTTCAGAGCACTTTACCATGAACAGAGACATGTGCAGAACTACTAACCTTTGTTTAGCTCTCAAAGTGAACTCAACTCAGGAAACATGAAACATATTACTTTGCCACCACCACATTTATATGCCAAAAACCTTCCAGAGCAAATGAACTGTTGAAAAGGCAAAACATTCTGATGTCAAATCCCTCTATCCCCTCTAAAGGGAGGCCTCTTACAAAATTTGTGAGCATTTCCTAGTTCCAAACAAAAATAGGTCAAGGCTGGGTTGGAATCTTCAGCCATGCCTGGTGAGTCAATATATTCTTTTACTTCAATTCCTGTAGAAGATATTTCCAGGGAGCTAAATGATCTAACAAAGAGAGCAAATGCAAAATATTTCTTTCCCATTTGAACTTTTTATCTGAAAGGGACTGCTGCAGATAAGGCAGCAGCTGGGAAAGCTTTCAATATACCAAGAATGGTGGAGGCTCTCTAACTTTGGGGGTCTGTGGATATCAGAATTTATCTCCCTAAAATTAGAGGGCAGGAAGAGGAAGAGCCAGAGGAATCCACTAGGTTGACAGGCCTGTCTCAGGAAGATGTGCCAGGCCTGGAGAAATGTCTCAGGGCAGGAAGCAAGAGTTGATACTGCATGGACCTCACAATAAGCAGCGTTCCCATTGGCTTCTTGTGGTTCTCAGAACAGCAGTCAACAGAACAGGGGAAGGGCTGGGGCACAACTGAACATAGTTGTCATGGTTGGAAATGCAAAATAAAACAGTGTCCACAAAAATAGAAAGAGAACACAATGTGCAGTGCAGCATGCTGAAGACAAAGGAACACAAACTCCAGGAAATTAGCATAATTCCAAACACATACATGCCTTTTCTGACTTTGGTGAATCATGTTTTTGTTTATTTCTTAGATGACAATATCTGGTGAATATTTCTGATATATATTCATTTTTTTCATTTTTTATATACAGAAAACTATAAAGAGGGAAAAACACCAATAGTGCATAATATCCCTCCCCAGATAAACAGAGTAAACATTAATATAAAATATATACTTTATATTGAAATATAAAGTAATAAATGTGCAAGGTGAAAAAATTCACATGTGCACAAATAAATAAGATGAACAGTTGAATTCCTCTTTACCTCATCCCTATCAGTTGCATTCCTTCAGGCAACAATTCTTATTCATTCTCTGTGTACCCTACCAGATTTAAAAAAAAAGCAATACACCAACATGTTATATGTTGGGGGCATTTAACATAAAACACCTGCCCTTCAGTTTGCTTTCTTCATTTAGTGATGTATCTTGAAGATTTTTCTATTTCAACACATGGAGTCCCACCACATCCTTTGCAACTACTGCATGGCAGTACACATATATCTCAATTTATTTTACCAGTCTGCTGCTAATAGATTATTTAAGAGGTTCCTAGTGTTTTGTTTGCTATTATATACAGGGCTACAATGAATCTTCCTCTAAATTCACCATAAATGTGTTTTTGTGACTATATCCATGGGGTGAATTTCTAGCTATAGAACAACTAAGCCAAGGATTTGAACATTTAAAACTCTAATAGGGACAAACTGTTCTCCAAAAACATGTTCTAAGTGTTTTAAAGGATATAATTCTGAGTAGAAAATAAAATTCAACCAACTAATAAGAGTTTTGACAGTTTTCCCCCTTATTAGCTGTATCTTTAGGGCTCAATGGGATTTTAAATGAAAGAAAATATCTACCACTTTGTTAATAACTACTATGTTTTAAAAACATACTTGGAAGAACAACAACATTCTTCACAAGAGTACAGGCAAAAGATGAAAAACACACACGAACCAACTCCAAAACCAAAAGAAAGACAACACACAAACAGGAAGAACAACAACAACTCTGTAAGAACATTATGATAGGGATCAACCCTCACATTTCAATAACTAGCTTGAATGTGAACAACTAAATGCACCACTGAAAAGACATAGAATGGCAAAATGGATAAAATATCACCAGGCAACAATCTATTGCTTTTAAGAGACTCACCTCACCAGAAAGACACTCACAGACTCAAAGTAAGAGGATGGGAAACAAATTTTCAGGTGAATGGAACACAAAAGAAAGAAGGAGTCATGATCTTAATCTCAGACAAAATACCCTTTAAGCTATCAAAAATTAAAAAAGATACAGAAGGCCAATACATAATGATAAAAGGTTCAATCCATCAACAAGAAATATCCATCCTAAATATATATGCAACCAACATAGGAGCACCAACTTTCATAAAGCAGCTTCTAGGTAAACCAAAAAATAGATATCAATTCCAACACCATCATCGCTGGGGACTTCAATACCCCACTCACAACCCTAGACAGATCATCAGGATCAAAAATCAGCAACACGATCTGAAACCTCAATGTGACTTTGACCAAATGGACTTAATTGATACCTACAGAACACTCCATCCAAAGACCACAGAATATACATTCCACTCATCATCACATGGAATGTACTCTAAGATCAACCACATACTTGGCCATAAATCAATCATAAGCAAATTTCAAAAGTTTGAAATTTTGCCATGCACCTTCTCGGACCAGAGTAGAAAAAAAATAAACATCAGCACCAACAAGGTTCCCCCCAAACCCACAGAGGCATGGACACTAAACAACATGATGCTAGACAATTCCCGGGTCAGTGATGAAATAAAAAAAGAGATTAAAAATACCTGGAAACAAATTAAAATGAAGAAACACCTTACCAAAATCTCTGGGATGCCATGAAAGCTGTAGTAAGAGGGGAATTCATATCTCTACAGACGCACATGAAGAAAATGGAAGGATCGCAAATTAGCAGCCTAACAAGTCACCTAAGAAAGCTGGAAAAGCAAGACCACAAAAATCCTAACTTCAGCAGAAGAATCCAGATCACCAAAATAAAGGCCCAAATCCAGCACATAGAAGACAAAAAGATAATACAAAAAAATCAATTAAACAAAAAGCTGGTTCTTTGAAAGGATAAACAAGATCGATAGTCCCCTAGATAGACTGAGCAAGAAAAAGAAAAAGCCCAAATAAACACAATCAGAAACACAAAAGATGAAGTCACATCTGACTCTGAAGAAATACAAAAGAGATCGCCAGGCTTGGTGGCTCAGCCTGTAATCCCGTGCCTTTGGGAGGCTGAGGTGAGTGGATTTCCTGAGCCCGCAGGTTTGAGACCCTCCTGGGGAGCGAGACCTCATCTCTACAATAAATCAAAAAATCAGTCGGACGTGGTAGCGCATGCCTGTAATTCCGGTTACTTGGAAGGCTGAGGCGGAAGGATCGCCAGAGCCCAGCAGGTCGAGGCTACGGTGGCCGGGAGCGGCCACTGCACTCCAGTCTGGGCAACAGAGTGAGAATCCAACTCAAAAAAAAAACCCCAAAAAACAAGAAATACAAAAGATCATTAGAGACCACTATGCACACTTGTATGGAAACAAACTTGAAAACCTTAAGGAAATGGAGGACTTCCTGACATCACACAACCTGCCTAGGCTGAAACAAGAAGAAATCGAGACCCTAAATAGACCAATAACAATCAAGGAAATTGATTATGTAAAAGAAAACTCTCTACAAAAACAAGCCCTGGGCCAGATGACTTTCCAGCAGAATTCTATAAGACATTCAAGGAGGAGCTGACACCAATCCTACTGAAAGTATTCAGTAGGATTGAGAAAGATGGAACTCTCCCCAAATCATTTTATGAAGCCAACATCACATTGATACCCAAGCCAGGTAAAGACCCAACAAAGAAAGAGAACTACAGGCCAATATCTTTGATGAACATAGATGCCAAAATTCTTAACAAGATCCTAGCAAACCAGATTCAACAACACATCTCAAAAATCATCCATCATGAACAAGTACTCTTCATCCCAGGGAGGCAAGGCTGGTTCAACATTCGCAAGTCAATAAATGTAATTAAATACATCAACAGACATCAGAACAAAAACCACACGATTATATCATTAGATGCAGAAAAAGTTTTTGATAAAATCCAGCACCACTTCTTGATAAAAACCCTCGAACATCTAGGCATACATGGAACATACCTCAAAATAGTAAAAGCCATCTATGAAAAACCTACAGCTAGCATACTCCTAAACAAACAAAAATTGGAACCATTTCCCCTGAAAACTGGAACAAGAAAAGGATGCCCACTCTCTCCCCTCTTGTTCAATACAGTATTGGAAGTCCTGGCTAGAGCAATCAGAAAAGAGAAGGCAATCGGGGGTATCCAAATAGGAAAAGAGGAAGTCAAGTTCTCTCTCTCTGCAGACAACACAATCGTGTACCTTGAAAACCCAAGAGAATCTGTCAAAAGCCTCCTTGCACTTATAAAGGACTTTGGCAAAGTCTCAGTGTATGAAATAAATGTGCAAAAGACAATCGCATTTCTTTATACCAATAATAAACAAACAGAAACCCAAATAAAAAGCACAATAGCCACAAAAAAATGAAATACCTTGGCATCTTCCTAACCAGGGATGTGAAAGACCTTTACAATGAAAACTACAAACACTGCTCAAAGAAATCAAAGACAACACAAACAAGTGGAAAAATATCCCATGCTCATGGATTGGAAGAATCAACATTGTGAAGATGTCCATCTTACCTAGGCAATCTACAGATTTAATGCAATACCCATCAAATTACCAGCAACATTCTTCTCAGAGCTAGAAAAAACAATATAGGAATTCATATGGAAACACAAATGACCTAGAGTAGCCAGAACAATCCTCAGCAAAAAAAAAAACAAAACAAAGCAGTGGTATCACATTACCAGACTTCAAACTTTACTATAAAGCTACAATAATCAAAACAGCTTGGTATGGGTACAGAAACAGGCATATAGACTAATGGAATAGAATTGAGACTCCAGAAACAAAACCTCAATTTCTCAACCAACTCATCTTCGACAAAGCCTCCACCACCTACCACTGGGGAGAGGAGAACCTGTTCAGTAAATGGTGCTGGGAAAACTGGCTGACCACATGCAGAAGACTAACACAGGTCCCCTATCTATCCCCATACCAAAAAATTAACTCTAAATGGATCAGAGACCTAAATGTAAAACCTCAAACCATAAGAACCTTAGAAAATCAAGGACACACCCTTATGGAAATTGGAACTGGCATCCAATTCCTGAACAAAACCCAAAACACACGGGCCCTAAGAGATAAGATAGACAAGTGGTACCTCATTAAACTGACAAGCTTCTGCAAAGCCAAAGATACCATCATGAGAGCAGGAAGATATTTGAATACCTAACCCCAAACTGTACCCCACAAATTTAAAATAAAAAATATGGTTTAAAAAAAAAAAAAAACCATACTTGGGTAATTTGTCCTTATCATAGACTATTACTCTGTCTTTTCAGGTTTAAAAAATGATAATTTGTCACCTTACAAACAGAAGTCTGTTATGACTCCATGGGTATTCCAGGTGGAATCTACTTTATGTCTCTTCCTTGTACTGTTAATTTTAGAATTATCACATAACCAAGTTGTGCCCTCTTGTCTCTAGTGAAAGCAGATCTTTCTTTTTGTTGTTGCTGTTGTACTCCATGGCTTAAAAGGATAAAATTTTCCATCCACCAAAATAATTTCTAGATGGACACCAGCAATATAAAAAAATAAAAACATGAGAAAATATAGTACTATCTGATTTTAGGATGAAAAAGAACTTTGAAAACATAAAGCAAAGAAAGAAGCCACAAAATACAAAATGGATTAACTTCAGTACATAAAAATTAAAACTTTGATTTTTATGGTACCCACTAAACAAAACAACTCAAAGGCAAGTTCCAACCTGGGAAAATATTTGAAATTTATGTTCAAGGGCTAAGACCTTGATTTAAAAAAGAGTTCTTACAAATCAATGTGATTTAAAAGAAAAATATGAACACTTCAATTTAGAAAAGAGAACAGAATATAGGAAAAATTATCAACATTTTAAATAACCAGAGAAATACAAATTAAGCACTGAGATGCCATTTCCCACCTATGAAATGTACACTTCCTCTCCTCCACCAAAGCATATGTTATTTATGTATTTATTTTTATTATTATTTTTAGATTAGAAAATATAGTTAATTTAAAAACTAAATTAGAAAGACAGAGAGAGAGAGAGAGAAAGGAGATTCACCTCCCCAAGGTAGGGGAGGGGGCAAAGCTTAAGAAAACATGGCCTGGCCATAGCTCAAAGAGCACATGGTCACAACATAACTTAGCAAGGCAATGGCTACCAAAGCATATTTTAAAATATCATGTGTTCTATGTTGGGGAGAGTTGGAGGAAAAAGACCCTCTTTAAACTCTGATAGAATTATAAATAAAAACCATCTTTTGGGGGGGCACACCTCATCAACAAGGGTCCCTGCATAATGAACATTTGTATACCTGACCCTGAATTGTACCCCATGTCTTTAAGATTAAAAAATTTTAAAAAAGAACCATCTTTCTGGAAGGCTATTTCAAAAGTTTTTATTGACTTTGTTGTAAAGAATTTGTTCAGAGAAAAGTATCTTTAATATGCTCAACAACTTATGTAGAAGAATATTTAATACAGAGATGTGTGCAAAATAAAAGCCCATAAGTCAAACAGGAAATGACTGGTTAAGTAAGGTGGCATCTTATAAACTACCTGATGACTTCCTTTATCACTTGGAATAAAATCAAACCAAGCCCATCCATGGCTCATAGGCTGCCTCTGTCTCACACCTTATCTTGTCCTTCTCTCTTCCTCCTCACTCCCTGACTTTGACAACACTGGCCTTTATGTTTCTTCAACCTAACAAGCTTGTCTCTGCTTCGGGCTCCTTATACTGCAATCCCTTCCATCTGGGATGCTTTGTCCCCAATGATCATATGGCTGACTCTTGTCACCTCCCTAGAGAGGCTGTTCTTAGGTGTCTAATCTTAATTAGCTTCCTTTTTCCCACCCCTCACTCCCATACACCACTATTTTATTTTATTTTATTTTACTTTATTTTATTTTATTTATTTATTTTTTTAGTTGGAGTCTCACTCTGTCGCCCAGACTGGAGTGCAGTGGCCACTCCCAGCCACTGCAGCCTCGACCTGCTAGGCTCTGGCAATCCTTCCCCCTCAGCCTTCCAATTAGCTTGAACTACAGGCACGCGCTACCACACCTGGCTAATTTTTGATTTTTATTGTAGAGATGAGGTCTCGCCAAGTTGCCCAGGCAGGTCTCGAACCCGCGGGCTCAGGCAATCCACTCACCTCAGCCTCCCAAAGGCGCGGGATTACAGGTTGAGCCACCGAGCCCGGCTTATTTTATTTTCTTATTAGAATGTATCACCACCTGAAGGTTTCTCCTCCATATCTGTTTGTTTGTCCCACCAATAAAATGCACACTCCAAAAGAACAAAGACTATGTCTCATCTCTCTCCTGCCTAGAACAAGCCTAACACACAATGGGCCTGGATAAGTATTTGTTGATGGATGAATGAATTAAAATGAATAAAGCACAGCCATTAAAAATAAATTCTTTTAAAAACTGACCATAGAATAGCATGATCAGTATTGTCTTATTTTTGGAAAAAAGTAAATATGGGCCCGGTGGCTCATGCCAGTAATCCCAGCACTTTAGGAGACTGAGGCAGGAGAATTGCTTGAGCCTAGGTGTTTAGGATCAGTCTGCGCAACATAGCAAGACCTCGTCTCTATAAAAAAATCAGAAAATTAGCTGGGCATGGTGGCACCACAGCTGTAGTTTCAGCTACTCAGGAGGCTAAGGTGGAAAGGATCACCTGAGTCCAGGAGGTTGAGGCTATGATGAGCCATGATCATGCCACTGTACTCCAGCCTGGATGACAGAGTGAGACTCCAACTCAAAAAAAAAAAAGTAAATATGTGTTTATATACATGCATATAAATGAATGATGGTACTACAGTTCTACCTTTGTATAGATACTAAATATTAACAGAGGTTACGTGTAGATGGTAGGCGCTGGAGTGTTCTCACCTTTGTTCTTTACATTCTGTGTTTCCTAATATTGCTACATGAACCCATCTTATGAGGTAGGCTAACATGGAAAATGTAATATACCAAGCTCAGATTAAACCACAGCCACTAGATCCACTCCTTGGATGCCCTGGTCCTCAGCATCTTCTGAGGGGGTAAGTGGAAGTAAAGAGAAAACATCGCCAGTGAGAGCTGTCTGTGGCCTGTTCCTGAGGGGTTGGCAAAAGGCTCTGTTGTATATTTTGCAGTTTAAAGCTAACTTGAAATGTTTCCTAATTCAGAATCCTCTGCTGATTACAGTATATGCAGAGCTCTTTCTCAATGCCAGTTCTTCGTCCTTTCTCCTTACATGTCTCTTCTTAAGTAGTGACCAAAGTCTATAGACAATGCCCCCTGGGATAGGGAAGTGGCTCTAATCTGTTACCCTGGTGGTTCAGCAGGGGAAAAAAGGGAAAGGTGCTGCTTCTCACTGCTCTGGTCTGTGGAAAGTCTCTGAGTACAGCAAATTTCTAGCAAAGACATATTTTAGAATAAGGTGATTCAACAAACAAGATTGCTGCTGGTGTAGGAAGAGCTCTAAGGGTCCTGCCACCACTATGTGCTTGGGTGAGCCCTACTCTAGTCCTAGAAAACTGAGAAGGAGGTTCTTAGGTTTGCCTGAGCCAGGGAGGGCCCACCTAGAATACTCCAGTAGGAAGCTACAGTAAAAGAACGCATCAGTACCTCGTTCAGAGAAGCCAAGCCCCAAACAGCAGAGCTCAGCTTTAGGCCAAGAATGAGTACAAGATAAAATTTAAAAAGCAATAGTACCCAGTGCTGTGGTATAGTGAGGGTAAACTGGCTTTTTATTCCTTGCTGGTGGCTGTACAATCTTTCCAGAGGATAATTTGGCAACAGTATAGAATAGCAAACACTTTCAAGTTGGCAAGCCAGTTGAACTAGAAATTTCACTTCTAGGAATTGATTCTAATGGGGGAATTTATGCCTGTGAGCAATGCTTTGGCCCAATGATATTTACTGCAGCATTACTTTTTAAAAGGAAGTTATCTAAGCATTAAACCATAGGTCTTCAGTTGAATAACCTGTGATATAGCTGCACTATTATGCAGTCATTACAAACAATACTGTAGAAGAATACAATAAATACAAAGATAGTCTCAATGTAGTCAGTTTAAAAAGCAAAGAGTATGTCCAGTATGACCTCACTTTTATAAGAAAAAACAACAGATATGGAAAAGAGTGGAAAGTCATACACTGAAATGTCAAAGGTTTTGTCACTAGCGGTGACTTGAGTTGTGAGTTGTTTAGCTGACAATCACTGCTAAACAGCATGATCCTAATAAGAATTATTATGGGGGAGGAGGGGCTTAAGGTGCCAGGCACAGTTCTGAGTGCTTTCCACAAATTACCTCATCACCTCTCATCGTGAACCTAGAAGGCAGTTTCTAGTATCCCCATGTTACAGGTGGGGACATTGAGGCACAAAGAGGTTAGGTAACTTACCCCAGTGTCCTCCAGTTACAAAGTGGCAGGACCAGAATTCCAAACTAGCAGACTAGCTTCAGACTCTGTGCTCATAACCATTTTGCTCTACTTATTAATGGGGAACCAGGCAGGATTGAGTCTTGACTTCAGTGGTTTTCATGTTGCCTCCTCGTGGCTAGTTCTTAGAGAGCTATTGGCTGCCACCATGTAAAGTGGTCTTACTAGAAAGTTAATGAAAACCACACAGCTTTTTACCCACTAATAGAGGTGACCCAGTTAAAGTATTTAGTCCTTTAATTTCAGGATGCCAAAGTTAGCAAGCTGGCAATGACTGACTGCTTTGGGAATTTATTGTTCTTGATCTCCAGGGTCCAGGCCACTTAGAAGTGGGTCAGAAGACAGCAGGGGAACATCATTTACTGGTGCGATTGTCTCCATCACCATTGTCATGCTGGCTTTGACCCTTGCCATGACAATGAAATTCACGAGAAGCGTATCACATCATCTTCATGTAAGCAGGCTGGTCTTTATCATCTACCAGGGGTGGAGAGCAGCACGTGGCCTACTTTAGCTATCTCTAGATTTCTGGGGGCATTCATACTGGACTTTGGACTCTTTCCCTCTGCTGTCTAATCTCCTGGATAGCTTCCTTCCCCAGGTCTGCCCATCAGTACTGCCTTGCTCAGAGCAAGCATCAAGGAACAACGAGGCCATGTTGCACTCTGCAAACTTTCTCAGAAGGCAGGAACAAGCCCATCTCCAAGAGGAGAGCTCTCACCATGCTGTGAGCTGCACTCCTACTCTCCTTCCTCTCCTTAGCAGCTGCTACCCATTGGCCAGACATTCTCACATCTTCTGCAAGTCTTTTTCCATGTTCCAGATCCAAGGTGGGTGAGCAATAATTTCCGGTGAGGGTCTCCTACAGAGATTTCAGGCATGTTGATATTTGGTGAAAATTCCTCATAAAACTTAGCCTTACTGTAGAAATCTTGAAAAAGGAGAGTCTGTGTGTCTACCTTTCCCCATTCTTCTCCTGGAATCCTCCCTGCTCCTGAGAGGAGTTGCTAATCTGATGATGATATTGGAGAATCCCTTAACATGGAGGGGGTCTGGTCCCTACTATAAAGGGCCAAGCCCATGAGTATGGCTCTCTATGTCTTGCCCTTGCCCTATGCCACTGGAACAGTGACTGACCAGGTGCTTTTCTGACCAAAGTGCAGCAGTAGCCAGACTCACATTTGAGTTTGTGGTGGTTTAAGTAGACAATCTTACCCAAGCACAGATAACCAGGGATCTGCCACAGAGAGGCATGGAGGGCAGGCAGGCAGTGAGGATCGTGCTAAGTATGACTCAGAATAATGTGGAACTTGGCTTTCCTTTGCCATTATGGCCCATGTGTATATATCTCCCTTGGGGAACCCTCCAGAGTTACAGCTGTCATCTGGGGCAAGATTCAAGACCTCTGGCTATTAAAACAATATAAGTGGTGCCCTGACCCCATTATTCCTAACATATAGTTTCCAGTCTTATCCAGTTCTTAACATGCATGACCCAGCTGGATGCCTCCACCTCTTGTCATTAATTCTCCCTACAGTACTCAATCTCAGAAGACCATTAAGACCACCCAAGGAACATTAAGAAAGCACCAAGCCCAGGTTCCAGCTCCAGAGATTTTGATCTTATTGGTCTGGGTACTCAAGGCTATACATGCTAGCAGGTAGCTTCAGTGTCAGCCAAAGTAGAAAAATCATTGCTGGGCACATGGCGGTCCCATGATCCAGGCTGACAGCATTTATTACTGCTTCAGCTTGAGTTCTTTCTTCCTCAGTCTGAAATAAGCTAGCTGGTAAATATTATTAGAAAACTCAGCACAGGGTCAACCACCTTTCTATTTTTACAGTTAAGTCTTTGCTTTCTTTGCTATTCAAAGTCTGGTCTTCAGTCACAGGTCGGTGAAATGTTTGTCAAAAGGGCAGGTAGGGCTTGTCCCGAGCATGTAGTTCTCAAGGGTCAACACTGCTCCCTCAATGCAGTATTTCTCTTACCTTCTGATTTCTGATTTCTGACTTCTCTTACCTTTTGACCTTCCTGCAAACTCTCAGGATTAGTTCAGGTCACTATCTTCTACCTGAGACTATGGGTGATAAACCAGGTCAACCTGCAGATGGGGGCTGGATTTAGAACCACTGAAAACACCATCCACACAGGTCACACTGAATCTGGCTTTGAACTAAGGTAAATAAGTTTTGTGATTCAAAAAAACCTGTTTAAATATCTCAGTGCTACCTACATCTCAAAATTCAGAAAGGTATTTAAGGAAGAGCCCATCCCTGAGAACAGGTTTCTTCTATGTAACTTCCAAGAATAACACCTGGTGAGAGCAGAGATCGCTCAAGAAGCAAGACACAAGTAGGTCCACCACCAGCTTAAAATTACAGGCAATGACCTTGCGTCCACCTCCAGAGCCTCACAGATTCTTGATTTGGTCTCACTCAGAAGGTGATGACAACCCAAGATAAGGGGAGGAACTCAGTTCTGCTCTGGAGATGTGAGATTCAGGGATCTCTCTGGACTGGCTCAACCTCTCAAGGGCACAATAACAAAATGAGCAGGGAGACCTGTTCTATCATTCTCCTTGGTTCTGAAACTTTGCATGATCTTACCTGCATTTATTTCAGGCAAGTTCCTGATCAGGATGAAAAATGAAGAACAAATGCTGACGGCTGATAAAGGTCTAATGTTATGAAAAGTTTAAAATCGAGTGCAAGAATGAGTAATCACAAATAGGGCAAATGGCAGGCTTCCCCCAGCCCCTATTATAATGTGTTTCTCTACCTCTCCCATTTCTCTCTCTCTCTCTCTCTCAACCATTTTGTTTTTTATCACGTGAAAGCCAACGAACTTTTGAAAGGAAAATGTTATCTAAGAATGGATAAAATTTTATTAAGTGATGCCAACTAGTAATGGAGAAGGTATATATTTTCAAATCCCCAGCAGGATGTCTTATGTTTAGGCTCATTTTGAGATGTTTGTCTTCCTCAAAAGTTGTTGACTAATGCCAATGAGGAGTCCTGGGCCTCCAGGACCTGCATTTGATCTCTGAAAGATTCCTGCCTTCAAGCAGAGAGCCAGCAGTGCTACAGGCAATACCTAGATATTGGGCAATTTTTGAGGAATAAAGTATTTTGCAACATCTGTGAGTGATCGATCTCTGTCTCTATGTCTCTCTTCTCTCTTCTCTCTCACTCTCATAGTTTGGATGTTGTTCCCTCCAAATCTCATATTGAAATGTGATCCCTAATGTTGGAGGTGGGGACTGGCAGAAGGTGTTTCAGTCGTGGTGATGGATCCCTCTTGAATGTCTTGGTGTCATTCTCGTGGTAATGAGTGCTTCTCGCACTATTAGTTCACTTGAAAGCTGGTTATTTAAAAAAGCTTGGCACTTCTCTCTTGCTTTTGCTCTCATTATGACATGATGGCTCCCCCTACCTTCTACCATGAGTAAAAGCATCCTGAGGTCTTACCAGAAGCTGAACAGATGCCAGTGCCATGTAGAACCATGAGCCAAATAAAGCCTTTTTGTTTATAAATTGTCCAGGCTTGGGTATTCCTTTATGGCAACACAAAGCAGACTAATATACACACTCTCTCTGCCCCAACTCCCTCTCTCCTTCCATCCTCCCCTCTCCCTCTGACTTCATCCTCTCCCCACTACTTCTCTTTCCACCCTCTCCTATCCCTCCTCCTCTACCCTCTCTTCTCTCTCTTTTCTCCCTCTATCTTCCCCTCTCCCTCCTTTCTATAAGAAATTCATGTTCTTAACCTCTATCTTCTATCGCAGAAGTTGGCAAACTTGTCCTGTCAAAGTTCACATGTAGATATTTCAGGCTTTATAAAAGTATCTGTCACAGGTAAAATCTGTAGTTGCGTCAACTTGTCCTATCAACTCTGGTAGCACAGAAGCAGCTAGAGACAATACATAAACACACGTGCACACACAGGCTGCAGTTGTGAGCCCTGCTCTGGAGCACCAAGAACAGACTACCACCCTCAGCTCTGCCATGACACATGCTCCAGGAGGCTGAAGGCTGCCCCCAGGTGGGGGTATGTGTTGGAGGTGGAGGTGCTGGGCGAGCACATAGGTACATCACAGAGAAAGGAAAAACGAGAAAAACAGTAAGTCTCACAAGTCCTGAGCAAGAGACCACAAACTTCCTGCTCCATCACATGCAGCACAGGAAATGTCTTCCCAGAGCCACTGCTTTCTCTCTTTCCTGCAGTTGAGAGCAGAAGGGTTGAGTTTCAGCTCTACCTCCACCAGACAGCACTGGTGACTCTGGGCAGGTCACTGGGCATACTGAGTCCCCAGTTTGCACATCTGTAAAAGGAGTTGAACAAAAATCTGCCCTAACCTGTTCCCAGGGCTGAAGAGGGATCACAGGGGGATTAATAAGTGTCATTAGTATGGGGCCTTTCAGAGTGCGGGTCAGTGATACTCATAGACAGGTGCATATGCATTGGTGAACCCACCCAACACATTCTTTTCAGGTACATTTACAGGCTCAACTCAGTTGACATTTTATAGGGACAAGTGTATAAGCCAAGGGGGACAAAAAAGAGAATTAGAGGATGAGGGGTGTGGATTTTACAATTTTTAAAACCATTATTCTGACTATTCACTTTTTTTTTTTTTTTTTGCAAAGGCTGGACTTGCTTACGCAAAGAATATAATCTGCTGTTTATCTACAAGAGAAAAAGAATGGTGGCACTGAAAGCCACCCACAGCCAGGTGGGGCAAGGTGCTTGTAGGCGGTATTCATTTCTATGGTTGCTATAACAAATCACCATGAACTGAGTGGCCTAAAACAACAGAAATTTGTTCTCTCACAGTTCTGGAGGCCAGAAGTCCACAATCAAGATGCTAGCAGGGCCATATTCTCTTTGGAGGCTCTAGAGGACAATTCATTCATTGGCTCTTCAAGCTTTTGGTGGCTATTGGCATTCCTGGACTTGTGGGTGCATCTTTCTAATCTCTACCTAGTGGTGGTCACATTGCCTTCTTCTCTTCTGTCTGTCAAATCTCCCCATATGTCTCTTATAAGGACAGTTGTCATTACACTTAAGGCTCACCTGGATAATACAGGATGTTTTCTGCATCTCAAGAGTCTCAACTTAATTGCATCTGCAGAAGTCCCTTCTTCCAAATAAGGTCACATTTAAAGGTTCCAGGGATTTGATGTAGACATATCTTTTGGGGGGCCATTTTTGGCCTACCACAAACAGGTGTTACTGACACAGTTTCTCCTCACTGGTCCCATGTCTGGCGGAACGGAATGCCATGTGTCTGGTTAGATCATCAACCTCAGAGCACTTGTGGAAAATGGAAACTGTTCAAATGATGAAGTGCTATCCTGGCCAACATTCAACAGGGACTATAAATTTGAAACAACAACAAAAATACACATCTGAAGCATATTGTGCTGTTGGGCTGGTAATGGAGCTGCTAAAGAGGAAAGTAAGCTCCTTATTCCTGGAGGACAGGAGGGAGCAAGAGAGGGTAAAGCAAGGGGATTCTCACTGAGCATTATATGCACCTGGAATTGTCCAGTGTTATTTTAGTTGAGTCTTACAACACCATGAGGAAGATTGCATGGTTCCCATTTCGCAGATGAAGAGATAAGGCTCAGATGGGTTGAGCCCCCAGGGTATGGAGGGACGAGTGGGTGGTGCTGGTATCTGCAACTGCTCTATCTGGCCCTGAGCCCATGCTGTGTTTTCCCCAAAGCAAAGACTTCAGTGATATGTGGGTAATAGGCCTGGTGCCTTCTCCTTTCTAACACCTGCATCCTACATCACAAGGCTTGGGGAGGGCCAACTGAGAGGCTTGGGCAAGAACTACAACAGCCAGAGATTCTTTGGATGATGCTGGACCCTTATAAGGGTGACTCCCTACCCTTTCAGAATTATCTGGGTAGCATCCATGACAACAATCTGCCACCCACTTCCCTTCCTCTAGAGGCAGGTCCCTATTATCACAGGCCTTAATCTTGGAGCCATGAGTTTCTCTCCTGGACTGAGCAGGAGGTATTTCCTTCCCACCCAGGACTTCGCTTTCACTGCTCAACTTCTCCAGTTTCTGTGCAGGGCCTCAGAGTGATTGGGGTACAGAGAGGACCTGCTGTCCCACCTGGCTGTCATTTCTTCCTCCTGCCTTCTACTCATTCTTCAGAGCTCAGTGGAAAAGCCACCATCCTGATCCACCCAATCTAAAGGAATTATCCTGCCCCACACACAACCCTATCACATCAGTGTATTCCGTTTACTTTCTTCACAAGATGAAATCTCCTAGCTTGTAGGTTTTTAGTCATCTACTCTTCCTGAGTCTGGGATGGTCTGATTGTCCTACACTATATCCTTAATGCCTAGAATGGTTTCCAGTGCATGGCAGACACTCAATAAGTAAATGAATGATGGCTGTGCGTGGCAGTAACTGTAGTCCCAGCTACTAGGAGGATTGCCTGAGCCCAGGAAGTACAAGACCAGTCTGGGGAATGCAGCAAGACTCCTGCCTCAAAAATATAAAATAAATGAAAGAGTGAGTGAGTGAACACATACACACATACCCAGTAAATTCTGTTTCCAGCAAGACACGAAGCCAAAATGGCATTATCCCTCTGAGATTACAGATTAGGTACCCACTGAGGTCTCGGCATACATTAATTCTGCATCATCATGAATTTAGTCCAGCAGGTTTTTTTTTTTCACTCCCTGGGACTACACAGTAAGGGTCACCCAGGACAGACTGAATACATAATTCCTCTGCTCACTGAGGGCCTTCTAGCAATTATACTGAGCCGCAATATAGTATTAGCACAGTCTAGCCTATAAATCCTGAAAAATCCCTGAATCTAGTAAATAGAACAATTTTTTATCAAGTTAAGCACTTTTGTGGCTGCCCAGAGCCATTCAGCGAAGGACTGCTCTCTCCTAAATTTTTAAGTGTTTTTACTCCCAGCCTCAAGCTGCTGTCCACGAGACAGCCATTAGCTAAAAGACATGTAAGATGTTATCTTGGTATTGACAAAACACAGAGCAAGAAACAAAGCAAAAGTCTGTGGCCAGCAGCTCCCAGGCTTGCCTTTCAGATCAGTGGCCCAAGGGAACCAGTCGCTTTGCCTCCTTTCAGGAAGATGAAGAAAGGACAAAGCAGAGGACTCCTCGAATGCACTTGGTAAGAAGAGGCGGCTGTAAATAGCCTTGCCATGGCCTTACCAGAGAAGAGCATTTAGGGCATAAATTGGATCTTTTATTCTGGATGCCACCCTGCATCTGTCTTCATGACAGCTTCCTGAAACCCTCCCACCTGCATGCACCCACATACACACACACCCCTTCCTAGCATTTGGTATGGGGGAGACAAGACTGCCACCTGTGATACAGCAGTTCTATAGCACAGGTGAGGTGTGATAGAGCACAGCAGGACAAGTCATCTGTGAGTTGCACGGGCTTCCCTCTTCTTGGTATCTGTGTAAGTCCCAGGTAGATGCTGGAATGTCCTTCTGCTTAAACAGTATGTAGGGAAGAGAGGGGGTGTGCAGTAATGGGCAGGGTGGGTTTCAAAGGCTTACACATGCAGACAGGCACATGTGTGCATGCACATACAAGGGGGAACCAAAAAAAAACCAAAACCTGGAATTATTTTTTGGAGAGCAGATGCCTTGTAGTGTACAGATTTCCTCCTCTAGGTAAGTGTTCTAGGAACCCATCGGCACCAGTGTACCAACTAGTGTTGTTGTAAGAGGCTGTGTTTGGTTTCAGTGAATTTTTTTTGTTGTTTTGGAGATTCTTTCAGTGCATTTGCTCATTTCATGAAGAGTGATTTACAAGCACACCTGCCCATACCACACTGAGTGTTCAGCAGTTTTTAACTAAAAATGGCAAGATTCCCATGCCCCACCCTCCCTATTCACCCAATCTTGCCCCAAGTGACTTTTTTTTTTTTTTTGCTTCCCCAGATGAAAAAAGTCCTCAAAGGGAAACATTTTGCTGAGGTGGAAGAGATGAAACAAAAAAAAAAAAATGGCAGAAGCACTAAAAGGCATCCAAACTGACAATTTCAAAAACTGTTTTGAGCAGTGGAAAAAGCATTTCAATAGGTGTATTACATCAAACAGAGAGTATTTTGAAGTTGATTGAAGTTTAAACATGTAAGGATAAATACATAATTATTTATAAATAAATTTTGAGATTTTGGAGTCCTCCCCTTGTATACATGTATGCTTGGCATTTCCGTTTTTTAAATACAGCTTTTATTTTGGGATAATTTTAGATTTACAAAAATGTTACAAAGAGAGCTCAGAACATCACCATCTATTTTTTGCACAGTTTTCCATAGAGCCAGTCTTACATAGTCATGGTGCATTTACTAACTAACCTAGACTCTGCATTTCACCAATTTTCTCCCCACAAATGTCTGTTCTCCTGTCCGGAATCCAATCCAGAGTCCTGCATTGCATTTGGGGCATTTCTGTTTTGAAGACTGAAGATGGCAAATCCCCTCAGTTCCTTATAAAGTGGGCCTTAAAATTAGAGAAAATAGCTGTCAGGCCAATGCAACACTGAGATTCTTCACTTCCACCTTTAGTTTACTTTTCTTTAGTAAAATTTCTTAACATTTTTAAGTCTCAGTTTCCCTATCTGTCAAATGGTGCTAGTAGGAGAACTTACTTCATACAGTTATTGTGAAAATTTAATAATTCCAGAAAGTACTCAGTCAAAAGTCAGGCAAACTATGTGTTCGATGAGCATTAGCTACTGCAGTCAACTCTTAGAGCAATTGTAATCCACATTTAGATTCACCAGTAAATGAATAGTCAAGAGCCATTTTGAGGAATAAATCCCAAATCGAAAAACTGCAGTTTTTGTCCACAACCAACCAAAGAATTGGGTGTGGTTAAGGTCAAGGACTACAGACTTGAATCTTGGCATCTCTATCTTGGCTGTGTCTGGTGGTTGGATGTCAGGGCCCTGACAACTGTATAGTGGTGACAGCAGAGGGTCATGATAGGCAGCCAGCTGGCCTCGTTTCGGCTCCTACACATGTCTGGAGCTCAGCGTGAACAGCTGGGATGGGGCCAGTCCTAGGTAGTGCTGCCTGTTAGCTTTTGATGCCCTTTGTTCTAGAAATCAAATCAGACACCCTTCTTTAATCAGCAAAGTCCATGTAATCACTACAGACACTATTCTAGGGGGACAGAAAATGGGAATGAACACTTATTAAGCATGTTCCATGGGCTAGACCCTGAACATTTGGTGTGCATAATCTTCACATTTTTTCACACATTCTAATTTGTAAAATATTTTGAACATATACCACATGTATATGTACATATACAACAGATAGAAGCAATATACATGTACTATTGAACTAATGTGTACATTATAGAATGTGCTTCAAAATAGGCATTTAATGTTTGGTATCAGCGAGGGGGCAAAAAATAGACATTTAAATGAATAACTTATAGATTAAAATAAACAATATGTTAAATCAGTTACAAATCAATGGCACTGATTTTTTTTTTTGAGTTGAGATCACACTCTGTCACTTAAGTTGGAGTGCAGTGGCACAATCATGGTTCACCAAAGCCTCTACTCCCTGAGCTCAGGCAATCCTTCCTCCTCAGCCTCCTAAGTAGCTGGAACTACAGGCGCACACCACCATGTCAGAGAAAAGGTCTCACTATACTGCCTAAGCTGGTCTCAAACTCCTAGGCCCAAGTGATCCTCCTGCTACAGCCTCCCAAAGTACTGGGATTGCAGGCATGCGCCACTGTGCCCGGCCCAACAGCACTACTAATGACAGTGGTTGTAACTCTTCAGTTCAGAAACTCTTCTTGATAATTTTTTAACTCCTTGGGCCAATTTCTTGTCAGATACAATTAGCCTGTCTTTAATTTTGCATCTTACTGCGGCTGATGAAAAAATCTTTCCAGAGGATAAGTGTTAGTTCTGTCTTTTTTTTTTGGTTTGTGTAGAGGCTGTTTATTTTAACTTTTAATTAGCTTTTGATTCATAGTCTCTCTCTGCAAAACCTTTTAAACCCACTTCTTCCATTTGGGAGGGTTTGTTCAGTTTAAACTGGACAATGTACTCTGTGTATGAGCTTCACCTGAAGAAGCAAATTGCAATAAAACACCAAAAGTGCTGAAAGGCAATGAATGAGAACAGGGTGGCCAACCACTTCCAGTTCCAGAAATCCCTTTTTTTCTTTGAGGACATGACCAGAACATACAGCCTACCGTGAGTGCCAAGGTGCATCCCTATATTCAATATTTATAAAACCTAATTTCTTATTAAAAAATAAATAAAAATGCTAAGATTTTTCTACCCACACTCCAAAGGACGGTCCTGTGCAGCCCTGTGTATGGTGATAGGTAGGTGTCCTACTTCATTCTTCTGCACGTGGTCAGTCAGTTTTTCCAGCACCATTTACAGAATAAGTTCTCCTCTCTTCAGTGGTTGTTAGCGACTTTGTCGAAGATGAGCTGTTTGAGAAATTGAGGTTCCCAATTTCCCACTCTCTCCATCTATTCCTCTACCTCTGCCAATGTGGCTCTCCTCTGCTCCTTACCTATCAGGGCCATGGAACAGAAACACCAGGTGCCAATGGGGCTACAGCTGAGCAGCCTCAGACACAAAGGGCACTGTGACAGTCGAGGAATCTAAGTAGAAACTCCTCCTGGCATTAGGTAGAAAATATGTGTTTGAGAAGTGTTGCTCACCTTTGAAAACTTTGAGATTTGGGGACTCAGAATGAATCCTAAAATGAATAATGAAAGGGATGCATCAAGCAAAAGATGGGTGAGAAGTTGGACAGTGCAGTGATCAAGAGCCAAGGCTCTGGATTTGGAATTAAATTTCAGGTCTTTTCTCCTGCCTGTACAACGTTGGTTGAAAGACTCAGTTTTCCCAACTGTGAAGCACTAAAATTTGGGTTGTTCTGAGGATTTCAGAGGTCCTCCACAGTACTCAACACAGTACTGGCACATGCAAACAGAAGCTGTTACCTCAGTTTGACTTCTTGTTGTGGTGATTCCAGGCAGAGCTGTTACCCTCCACCTTGCAAGTCAGGGCCTCAGCCTGGCTCCTCTGCTCTCCAAGGCACCTCCCGACCCACACCAAGGACTTCAAAACATGTCGATTTGGAAGTATCATCATTATTTACCTACTAAGGCAATCTTGTTAAAGCTCTCACCTGCACATGAATGCAAAGAAATAAAAGTATTGGCTGACCACATGCAGAAGATTGAAACAGGACCCCTACCTATCCCCATACATAAAAATTCACTCTAAATGGATCACAGACCTAAACCTCAAACTGTAAGAACCTTAGAAAATGCAGAAGACACTCTTACGGAAGTTGGAACTGGCAACTGATTCCTGATCAAAACCTGAATTGCCCATTCCATAAGAGATAAGATAGACAAGTGGGACCTCATTAAACTGACAAGCTTCTGCAAAGCCAAAGAAATCATCAAGAGAGCAGGGAGACAGCCCACAGACTGGGAAAAAATATTTGCCAACTCCATGTCTGACAAAGGCGTAACATCAAGGAGCTACAAGGAACTCAAATATGCTGAAAAGAAAAAAACAAACAGCCCCATTACAAAGTGGGTAAAAGATATGAACAGACACTTCTTAAAAGAAGAATACAAGCAGTCAACAGACACATGAAAAAATGCTCAGCCTCACTAATCATCAAGGAGTTGCAAATTAAAACTACACTGAGATGCCACCTAACTCCAGTCAGAATGGCCATCATCAATAACTCAAAAAATAACAGATGCGGAGAAGATGTGGCGAAAAGGGAATACTTCTACACTGTTGGTGGGAATGTAAGCTAGTACAGCCTCTGTGGAAATCAGTGTGGCGATTCCTAAAACTCCTAAAAATTGACCTTCCATATGATCCTGCAATCCCCCTACTGTGAGTATACCCGGAAGAACTCAGGTCACTCTATAAAAAAGATACCTGCACATGTATGTTTATCACAGCATTGTTCACAATAGCAAGAACAAGGAACCAACCGTGCTGCCTATCAAAAGAGGACTGGATTTTTAAAATATGGTACATATACACAATAGAATACTACACAGCCATAAAGAAGAACAAAATCATGAACTTTTCAGCAACGTGGATGGAATTAGAGCCTATAAGACGGAGGGATCTTTCACAGAAACAAAGAGATGAGTATCACATGTTCTCACTCATAAGTGGACCTTGAACAACTACCATATTACTGTAGGAAGGGATTGAAAGTAGCAGGAAACTGTGGGGAGGGGTGGGGGGGATAGCTGGGATTGACGGTAGTCCATATCCACCTGGGGAAGGGGGGACACACCTCATCAATAAGGTCTTCGCACAATGAACATTTGTATACCTAACCCTGAATTGTACCCCACAATTTCAAAATTAAAATTAAAAAATAAAAATAAATAAAAGTATTTTCCTTTACAGAAAAAAAATTAAGGGTAATTAAGATGCTTCCTAAATCCCAACTGGTTTCTGCCTGTTATTAAATTATTCTTCTTTCCCTTTGGTTGATATCATGTCAAATTCATTTGTATGTTAAAACATATAATCTTTGCACACTGTCCAATGATAGCTCTAAGAAAGCATCCCCCAGGAGGGAGTTGATCCATTAAGGAGACAGCAGAGCTATAGACTGGAAGGCTATCAAACTGGGACAGTATCATCCCATAAGGAGGGGAGAGGTATTTAAAAATGTGTGGCAGTCATTACTTTTCTTGATTATTACAATGACAATAAGCACAGTTGACAGTCAGCATTGGGAGGGCAGAGATGCTAAGTATCCTGTAATGGGTAGGGCAGTCCCACGCAGGGAAGAATTGCCCGCCATATAGACCAGTAACTCCCTGACTGAATCATGCTTGGAACAGTCCTTGGTGCTCAAGGGGGTCTTTAAACCAGTTGGTCCCACAGACCAGGAGTTGGGACCACTGGGTGAACCTTAGAAGGCAGGATGGTTGGGGCCAGCTCAGCTCTCCCTGTACTTTGTGAACATTTCTTGTATGAAAATGGAAACCCTTTTCTGAAGAGCATCCTTAGCTGAACTGTGAGTTCTATGCCAACACACACCATGGTCAATTAGCATCTGCAAACTCCAGGGCGATCATGGTGCTCACCAAATAGTACATGGCTGGGAACTTGATTTTGAAAGATGAGTCAGAGTTTGTCTTTAGTGGGAGAGGCTAGTAGGGCAAGTGCTCTAGCAGAAGGAAGACAAGAGGGCAGGTGCTACGGGGATGAAGGGAACCCAAGGGCCTAGGACAGTACGTTTCCAAGTGTAATTGCTGGCACCAGAGTTAGCCCCAGTCTGACCAATGCATATTCCCAGGCTCCATCCACCTCTCTGGGGTTGGGCTCAGAGACATGCATTTCAAACAAACACTTACAGACATACAGACCAATGGAACAGGATAGAGATTCTGGAAGCAAAACCTCAATTTCTCAAATAACTCATCTTCGACAAAGTCTCTACTAACAACTACTGGAGAGAGGAGAACTTATTCTGTAAATAGTGCTGGAAAAACTGACTGACCACATGCAGAAGAATGAAACAGGACACCTACCTATCACCATACACAAAAATAAACTTCAAATGGATCAAAGACCTAAATGTAAAACCCCAAACTTTAAGAAACTTAGAAAATTCAGGAGCCATTCCCAAAGAAATCAGAATAGGCAACAAATTCCTGATCAAAACCCCAACAGCCCATGCCATAAAAGATAAGATAGACAAAAGGGATCGCATCAAACTGACAAGCTTTTGCAAAGCAAAAGAAACCACCAAGAGAGTGGAGAGAGAGCCCATAGAACGGGAAAAAATATTTGCCAACTGCATATCTGACAAAGGCATAGCATCCAGGATCTACAAGGAACTCAAACATGCTGAAAAGAAAGAAAGAAAAAAGCCCCATTAAAAAGTCAGCAAAAGACATGAACAGACACATCTCAAAAGAGGACACACAAGCAGCCAACGAACACATGAAAAAATGCTCAGCCTCACTAATCAGAGAAATGCATATGAAAATCACACTGAGATACCACATAGTTCCAATAAGAATAGCTATCATTAATAAAACAAAAAAGAACAACAGATGCTAGTGAGGATGCGGATAAAAGGGACCACTTACACTGTTGGAGGGAATGCAAACTAGTTCAACATTTATAGAAAACAGTGTGGCAATTCCTAAAAGAACTAGAAATTGACCTTCCACATGATCCAGCAATTCCCCATCTGGGAATACACCCGGAGGAACTTACATTACACTACAAAAAAGATCCCTGCACATGCATGTTTATTGTAGCACTATTTACAATCGCAAAAACATGGAATCAACTATGCTGCCCATCAAAACTGGACTGGATTTGAAAAATGTGGTACATATACATGATGGAATATTACATAGCCATTAAAAAGAACAAAATTATGAACCTTACAGCAACTTGGATGGATTTAGAGTCTATAATACTCAGTGATTTATCACAGAAACAAAGAACTGAGTATCATATGTTCTCACTCAAAAGTGGACCCTGAACATGTACCATAATACTATAATAAAGGGATTGACAGTAACCAGAAACTGCCAGGGTAGTGGGGAGGGGGGCATGTAACATTAATAAGGCCACCTGATCTCAAACCAGGCAAAGTGGGGACAAAAGGTAGGCCCAAACTTTACCTATATGACTACTTGTATACCTAATCCTGAATTGTACCCCCACATCCTTAAAATCAAATAAATTTTAAAAACAAACAAAAATATGCAAACACTTAAAGTGAAAAAAAAAATACAAGTTCTTACCATTTGAGAACCATAACAAAGTTTTGTCATAATCTGTGACTGGGGAGTGGTTTTTTGGGGACCAAGGAAACTGGGTCTGGCAAAGCTCTTTGGCATTGCTGCTGAGGAACTTTCTGGATCAAGAATACTGTATTTTGTGAGTCTTATGGTGTCTGGATGTTCTGTTAAGGCACAGCAACTAGAAAGTATATTTCAGATACATTTTCCCCTTAACTTTCAAAGACTGTCTCTTCCAAGAGTGGCAATGGTAGGAAAGGGACTAATGTAGCCCTTGGTAACAAAATTCCAAAAAGCTATTCATTGACATGAACATGAGCACTTCATGTGAACCCCACTACTGACGCAAACAGCTCATTCACTCTCAAAACACAGCATCCTTGCAAGGTGGGTATGGTTGCTGTCACCTCATTGTACAGAGAGTGAGACCGAGACTTAGAAATACAATCTAACGTGGTTATGTTCATCCACTAGCGCATAACTGAGCTGGGATTTGAACTCAGGCAGCAAGACTTGCTTAACCTCAAGCCTGCAGCACTTCTGGCACCTTCTGTGCAGCCAAAGATGCCAAGCACAGGGACACTCTGCGTTTGACCCCTTGAGAGGACCAGAAGCTTCTGTAAGCCTCTGAAGCTTCTATAGGTACTGAATCCTTTACATCTGCTCAGCCTTGCCAATTAGTGAGGCATTCTCTTGTCTGTCTGGGGCGGGGGATGGGGAGGGCACCAGAATTGGAATGAAATAAAATAATCTGTCGGTATTTCCCCCAAAACGAAATATTTACACTCTGGATAGTTGTAGTTGGCTTCCAGTCTGTGACTTTAGAGTTCATAAGTCTACTATTTCAAGATAATTGGCTTTTTAAATTTAACTGATGGCTCAAGCCACCCAAATGAGAATCTTTTAGATCATTTTTTTTCTACAAAAAGAAGAAAAACAAACAAAAAGGACTAATTCAACAACCAGAAAGACAGAGTTCTAGACTGACTTAAACAGTTGGCTCATCAGAGAAATGGACTGATTATTTTAAGCACTGTAAAGTTCAACAGGCTTCTTTATTTTGCTACTCTGAATGCATCTGTCACTAGTTTTGAGGTGGCCCAGAAAGGAGTCCAGTGTCCAAAGGCCTGTAAAAAACTCCCAGAAGATTCCATAACCTCCCTCAGGGAAATGGCTCTGCTGATAATGTATTCATTGGGATTTGTGAAAGTTACCTGGCTTCATTCAATATGTATTCACAGAACAGGACAGGTGGTAGTATAAGGGTGCCTATGTTATTTGTCAAAAATCACTCCAAACCATCAGGCATCTTCCTCACCCCTGTGCTAGAAACTGCGAGAAGCTTAAAGGTGAATGAAGCACACTCTCTGGATCCTCAGTACACACCAGTCAGTGTCCTAATAAGAAGGGAAATCCCTCCAAAACTGGAATTATTTTTTGTAGGGTGGGCCCCTTGTAGTACAGGCTTCCTCCTCTTGGCAAGTGCTCTAGGAATCTATCAGCATCAGTGTACCAGCTGGCATTGTTGTGAGAGGCTGCATTCAGCTTCAGTTATTTATTTATTTATTTATTTTTTGAGATTCTTTCAGTGTGTTTGCCCATTTCACGATGGGTGATTTATGAGCACACCTGCCTACACTGCCCTGAATGTCCAGCAGGTTTTGACCAACAATGGCATGACTCCTGTGCCTCACCCTCCCTGTTCACCCGACTGTGCCCAGAGCAACCTTTTTTTTGTTTCCCCAGATGAAAAAAGTCCTCAGAGGGAAACATTTTGCTGATATGGATGAGGTAAAACAAAAAATGGCAGAAGCACTATAAAAGGCATTCAGATTGATGAGTTCAAAAACTGCTTTGAGCAGTGGAAAAAGTGAGTCATAGGTGTATTACATCAAACGAAGAGCACTTTGAAGGTGACGAGTTCGAACATGTAAGAATAAATACACGATTTTTAATAAATAAAACCCTGCTTTTTGGGGGTTCCCCCCCATACAAGGTAAAGTTTAACCTCAGAGGCTGTGGGTGTGTGTGTGTGTGTGTGTGTGTGTGTGTGTGTGTGTGTGTGTGTGTGTGTGTGTGTATGGGGTGACAGGTTAACATCTATCCATGGCGAAGAAAATTGGAAACTCCTGCTGAAAACCTCACCTCCAATTGAACAGCTCCTCATTCCAACAGCAGGTTTTCTCCCCAAGGACCTGGGGAACCCAAAATTCACAATCCACCCATTTTCCTGATGTGCAGCCAAATCTGGGGTAGCGCAAAGGTTCACCCTTTGCCAGTTTTAAGAGTCTGCAGTGAGAAAAATAAAGACTTAGGGATGAGTCAGACTGGGTTCCAGCACAGACTTTGTCAGCGCTGACTGCGTGACCTTCGGTAGTACACAGGCGTCAGCTGCATCACTGGCAACATGGTGGGTTGCTCATTCCACTTAGGACATGAGTATTAAAATGCAGCATACAACATGCAGCAGACTAAAGCCCAGGCATTCTCTTTCTCCTCCCTCTCCAAGGACATTTTGTTATCCCAAGCCAAGTTTAGAACTATTGGCCGGGACTTTTCAGTTAAAATTAAATAAACATACTCCATTCTCCATTATAGTTCTGGTGAATGAAACCACTGCTTGAGCTAATGTCATGTTCTTTCCTTTTGCTCAACAGATCTTTTTTCTTCTAACTGAGGTAGGAAAGGCAGACATGAAAAGGCTTTACTCAGCCTACACTTGGCCAAGATCAGAATCCTAAGCCTAGATGTGCTTTGCTGATCAAACATAAGCACTAGCCTCTGATTTGTAAACTGACCAGGCCCCACACCGACCCTCTTCCATCCCTCAAGCACATACACAGTATGTTTATAAAACCTGCCAACCTCACAGTCTATCTGGACAACAAATATAGTATCTCTAAGAAAGTCACATTTAGTTTCTAGTTAGTGCATAAAGTAAAAATCATCTATAATCAAAATTACCCTTGAAAATTCCTTAAAATGTTCAAAGTATCCAACAGCATGTCTCACAAGTTGTCACACAGTTACATTTTTCTCCTATTATGGACAAGGTCATCACTTCCTTGTCTCACCATCAGATAAAGAAATCTGACTTGTATCTGGGGTCCACACAGTCCGAAAAATTTATCTGCATCTTGAAACACTAAAATCATCAACAGCAGCTAAAAGAGATTTCAGCAAATTCATGACCTCCTGCCTCATATTCACCTGGCATACACTCACAGAGAATCACACATTAAGTAGGTAATTATTTTCCTTCTCTCAGTCTTATCTTTGTTGTTGTTTTTTTTATTCACCTAACTGGACTCTTGTCAAATGTCTACATATAAAATTCTTCATCAGAGTTTTTTGCACTGATTATTTTCATAAAAATAATTGATTGCTCTTTTATAAGTTTATCAAGCAAAACTGGCTACTAATCTCAATCCTGAGATCCTAATTGAAGACACTGGACATTGCATAACCACACCTCAAACGATTCTATGGCCAGGATAGAGGATGTATAGTCCTGATGAAGAGAGAGAAGACAGCAGACCAGATGGAAAAATGAAAAATGGAAGTCTGCTGTGTGTGCGGAGTGAGATACTTCATACTTATACACCCAAGAATTTTGTGGCAGATGGAGAACTTAGAAGCCTCAGCGTTTATCCTCTATTCTCAGTAAACAGGACAGTCCCAAGATTCCCTGAGTTACATGTGTCATAAGTACCTACTATGTGCTAAGCTCTTTGCTCCAGGGGAAACCAAGATAAATAAATTACTCTCTCAGTTCTTAACACTTTCACAATCCATTAGAGAAAAATAATAAATAAATAAATAAATAAAAGAAGAGGAAATAATAAATACAGTAAATGCTACGACTACAACAAGACACACTTGGATGGGATGAAAGGATGAATTCTTGGGAGAGGATGTCATAGGTCTTTATAGGGGAGATGATTCCACAGTGTATGTGCTCCTCTGACCCATAGAGAAGTGAAGTGGGCATCCCAGGGAAAGGTAGCCTACATAAATAACCAAGTATAATTTAATCAACCATAGGTAATTTTCACAATCTTTAAATGAGTAAGCAATAAATTAAGCAAATTATTTAAATAAGTAAGCAATATTTCATTTGCATGCCAGTTAGTAGCTATGAACAAGAGCTGAAGCAGAAAGCAAACTCCTATTAAATCAATACCTAAAGTATTATGATATGAACCATATTTCTTCTGCCTTACCTGATAATTTGTGAGAAAAAAGTCCATTCACAGATAATCTCCACACCCTATCACCACTTTATTGCCTTTTGGCAAGGCCTTCAAGATTCACTTGTTAATAACAATAAATTGAGCTTATTATAGATCTGGTCTGAATACTCACTTTACTCCCCTTTCATTATTAGATTCACATGCTGATATCATTCTTTCCTTTCCATAGGATCAGAAAACATGAATTCATTTGCTCATCTCCATGTTACAACACTCACCTTATCTTAAGAAGCCAAAGTGCGAAGGTCTGGAAAATGGCGGCCAAGTGAGTCGGACTATGAGAGATCTGGTGTGAGTGAATGAGTGTATGGAAAATTTTGTGTATGTGCTGGTGAGCGAGTGGGTGTGTGAGTGGCTGACTGAGTGAGGGCTAGGGAGCTAGTGCCCAGGGCTCTCCTGGTGCAGTGGCCAGTGCCACAGCTGCTGGGCTTGGACCCTGGCGGTTCCCAGGACGCAGAAACCAAGCGCCATTTTCTTTCTCTTCTTTTCTTTTCTTTCTCTCTCTCTCTCTTTCTTTCTTTCTCTCTCTCTCTTTCTCTCTTCCTCTCTCTCTCTTTCTTTCTTTTTTAAAAATCAACAAAACTCTTCCTGGGAAGAAAATGCTGGGAGAGACTGTCCAAGTGGGGGCTCAGGAGCAAGTGGCTAGACCCCGGTACAACAGCTGGTGCTGCAGCTTCTCTGCTTGGTCCCTGGCTCATACCAGGTCGCAGAAGTCGAGCACCATTTTTTTTTAATGGACAAAAGTTTTTCTGTGAAAAATTGGTGAGGAGAGACCATTGCCCCAGGCTCTGCTTCACCATTGCAGCAGGAGAGACTGTCAGCTCCAGGCTTTACCTCACCACTTCAGTGCCTGGCAGGGGACTGGCAGCAGGGGCTACGGAGGGAGTCCAGAGACAAAGTCCCATGGAAGAGAACAAAAGAGGCACCCCACCACCATCTTGAAGGTGGGGCAAGAAAGTGCTTCGACTTACTCATCACATAGCAACAAACCTGATCTCTGTGACTGTGGATCAACTACTCAGGTATTGATCATGATCCAGAGGGAATATCCTGAAAGCACAAACTTCAGAGGGACCTGATGAGTGCTGAGTTCCAGGAACCCCACCCCCTACCCTGATCCAGTCACGGGACAAAGGGTGTGGCCAGAAAAGGACAAAGAAGGGCTCCAAAGAGATCAGTGGTGAGTTCGGGGCTGACTCAAACCCTGTTCTCCCCAGCAATCCTCTGAACGTCAGACTCATATAGCTGGGCCACTACTAAGACGGACAAACCCAGGTGGAGTATGGACGTTAGTCTCAATAGAACTCCATTCCAGGATAGGCCTGGCTGGGGCACCCCTCGCAAGTACATACCTGGGAAGAGACAATCCCGCACTTCCCCACTGGAGGAGATCTCCTTGACCATATATGAGAGTGAGAGGGGAGGAATGCAGCCCCATCAACCTCCACTGCCCCTGCTCCTTCCCTGTACCGGACACTGAGGAGAGAGTGAAAGAGGTGGCTCTGCAGGAGAGACCAGATTAGAGGAACAATTACAGAGCCTGCCACAAGAGGACAGGTTTTTTTTTTTACTTTAATTAAAAAAAATTTTTTTGCCTGTTTGTTTGTTAGTTCAACTATTTTAAAAATATTTCTCCCTTGTACATGAACGTGTATGTGAGGGTTTGATCTACATTCCCCCAATTTTTTTCTTTTTCTGTTTCTTTCTTCTTTTATTTGTCATTTTCTGTTTATGTTTGTATGTGTATGATTGAGTGTTCACCTTTCAACTTTGTTGTTGTTGTTGGTTTGTTTTTGCTCTTTTGTTGTTATGGGTTTTTTTATTTTCATTTTTTAAAGTTTAAGGTGTGTGTCAATACATGTGTCAGGGTTTGATTGATCTGAATTCCTTTTTTTTTCTCCAGTCTTTCTGTTTTTCTTCTCTATTCACTTTGTGCTAGGCATGTGTGTGGTTTAGTTTTCTTGGGTATTTTTGGTTGTTGTTTGTTTTGTTTCACCTTGTTGTTATTCCAGTTTGTTTTGGAGTGTGTGTGTATGTCTTTGTGTGTGTGTTCAATTGTTTTTTGCACTGCTTTCTGCTTGCGTCATCAGATAGAGTGGCAGTGGAGAGTGGGTCTCAGGGAACACATAGCACAAGAAGTGAACACTGTAATTTGCAAGTAGTTTCTGAATCCTAGTACCCCATCCCCTACTTTATTCAAATTTAAAAAACTACAAGAGACAGCAAAGCTTCCCATCCACCACTCTATTTCAGAATAGAACAAATCCAGAGCCCAGATCAGGGAAGAATAGAGGATTGAGCAAACATCAGCAGGGAAAGCCTCTCCCACTGACACTGAATAACAGAACTAAAGAGAAAACAAGAGATCTGTCACAAATGAAGAAAAACCAAAGGAGGACCACAGGCAATTTCAAGTGTACCAAAGACAAAACTGAAAAATCATACTTTGGTGCCCAACAATGGAAGTCACCAACAATGGGCCCCAGAATACAACAGGGATTAGAGGATGGATGGAGAGAGTGAATAAGACTCAAGAGAGACAAGATGTAACACTGAAAGAATTTGTAACAGAGTTTTTGGCAATAAAAAATTTCATCCAGGAAATAAATAACAAGATGACAAGCATAGAAAGCAGAATTAATCTAGCTGAAGAAAGAATCTCAGAACCTGAAGACCAGAACATGGAATTAACCTGATCTGTAAAAAATGTAGAAAGAAGACTCAGAAAGAAAGAACAAAGCCTACAAGAGGTGTGTGATTGTATCAAGAGGCTGAACCTATGCCTGATTGGTATCACAGAAGAAGAAAGGGAAATGAAGAACAACTTGGAGCAAGTATTCCAGGAGATAATGCAAGAAAACTTTCCTCATCTCACCAGGGATGTTACCAGTCAAGCACAAGAGATACAGAGAACCCCACAAGACATCAAATGAGAAGACCAACCCCTAGGCACATAGTAATTCGTCTACACAAAGTAGGCACAAAAGAAAAAATACTAAAGGCAGCAAGAGAGAAAGGTCAGACTACTACTGGGGAAACCAATCAGAATAGCAGCAGACCTATCAGCAGAAACACTACAAGCAAGAAGGGCCTGGAGCCCTATATTCAAAGTCCTCAAAGAAAAACAATTTCAATCAAGAATTTCCTATCCAGCCAAGTTCAGTTTCATCAGTGATGAAGAATTAAAATCCTTCCCAAACATCCAATCCCTGAGAGATTATGCAGCTTTCAGACTAGCTCTACAGGAGACACTTAAAAAGGTATTAAGCATAGAAGAAAGAAAAAAAAAGAATGACCACATACTTCCCAAGAGAACAGCAGAGCACAGAATCAACAGAGAATACAGCACAAGCAAAGAAAAAAAAACTTTATAAGAACCTCATGACAGGGATAAACAATCACATTTCAATAATCAGCCTGAATGTGAATAGACTAAATGCACCACTTTAAAGACACAGAATGGCAAACTGGATAAGAAATCATGACCCAATTATTTGCTGCACCCAGGAGACTCATCTCACTATAAGGGATACACACAGATTCAAAGTTAAAGGATGGAAAATAAGTTTCCAGGAAAATGGATTGCAAAAGAAGGCAGGAGTTGCAACCTTAATATCAGACAAAACAACCTTTAAGCTATCAAAAATTAGAAAAGATGCAAAAGGACTCTACATAATGATAAAAGGTTCAATCCATCAACAAGAAATATCCATCCTAAACATATATGCACCCAACAGAGGAGCACCAGCACTTATAAAGCAACTACTAAGTAAACTAAAAAAAGATATTGACTCTAACACTATTATAGCAGGGGAGTTGAATAATCCACTAACAGCCCTAGATAGATCATCGAGGCAAAAAATCAACAAGGAGATCCAGAACCTAAACTTGACACTCGACCAAATGGACTTAATAGATACCTGCAGATTATTCCACCCAACAACCACAGAAAACACATTCTACTCATCACCACATGGAACGTACTTCAAGATTGATCACATCATTGGCCATAAATCAAGCATAAACAAATTCCATAAGGTTGAAATCTTGCCATGCACATTCTCAGACCACAGTGGAATAAAAATAAATATCAACACCAACAACATTTCCCCAAAGCTCACAAAGACATGGACACTAAACAACATGATGATGAACAACTACTGGGCCAATACTGAAATCAAAGCAGAACTTAAAAGATTCCTGGAAACAAATGAAAATGAAGAAATATCTTACCAAAACCTCTGGGATGCCATAAAAATAGTTCTAAGAGGGGAATTTATATCTCTACAAGCACACATTAAGAAAACGGAAAAATCATAAGTGGAGAGCCTAACAAATCACCTTAGGGAGCTGGAAAGAGAGACCACCAAAACCCCAACTTTAGCAGAAGAATCCAAATCACCAAAATAAGAGTCCAAATATGGGATATAGAAGACAATAATATCATAGAAAACATCAACAAAACAAAAAGCTGGTTCTTTGAAAGAATTAATAAGATTAATGGACCCCTAGCCAGAAATACCAAGAAAAAGAGTGAAAAAGTCCAAATAAACACAATCAGAAAAACAAAAGATCAAATCACAACTGACCCTGAAGAAATACAAAAGAACTACAGGCCAATATCCCTTATGAACAAACTTGATAACGTAAATGAAATAGAGGACTTTCTGACATCACACAACCTCTCAAGGTTGAAACAAGAAGACATTGAGACACTAAATAGACCAATAACAGCCCAGAAAATTGACTCTGTCATATGAAAACTACTTACAAAAAAAAAAAAAAAAGCCCTGAACTGGATGGCTTTTCAGCAGAATTCTACAAAACGTACAAGTTGGAGCTGACACCAATCCTATTGAAAATATTCCAGATCTGCAGCCCCTTCCAGTGCCTTGTTAGGTGCTGAAGCAGTGAAGCAGGAACAGTCTCTCTCCTACTTCAATTGGTCCGGGGAGTCAGTAAGGAAGATGCTGGGGCACCCAGAAGCCGGGAGATGATGGTGACAGGGCAGCTTGGTCTGTGAGACCCTTGGCGAAAGAGAACACTCATAAAGACTCTAGCTCTCTCCCCGGGGGTTGCAGTTCCCATCGTTGGCAGCGTGCTCTTCACACGGAGCTCAGCCGTCGCCACAGCTCAAACATCACGGCGGTCTGGGCGGTCACTGCAGCCATGGATGCTGCTGCTGCCACCACAGCCAGCGCCTCACCATGCCTGAGGCGACCCACGACTTCAGAATGTGAAGTCCCTGCAAGCAAGGTCTACTGAGATCGCTGTGGCTACCACTGCTACCGTCACGCCCCGCCTCTCACCCGGAGCCAGGCTCGTGGAGCTCTTCCTGTGTACCATGAGGCGGCTGCTGCCACCACGCTCCCATTGCCAGCTCCCTCCTGTCCGGGGAGAGCAGCTGCAAATGAAGATCATCTGGAGTGGTGAGCTATCACCACCTGCTGGCGATTCAAGGTAACAACACCAAAATGGGAAAAACAGAAGCTTAATGAATAGACAGGCCAAATCTGAGTGGTGAACTGGCAGGAAGCCCAGATCCGAATTACCCTTCACAGTAGGCCAGGGGCAACTGACCCTAACTGTAAACAAATCTACCAGCCTGCAAAGACAGCGAAATCAGAGCTGAAAGGACATTGAACTTAAACGAAAAGTCTCAGAGTGTGCTTGATTGGTTCTGTTAATTTACTGACTTGATTCGATTCCTTTGGTTTTGTTCTTTTTTAAATTTTTTTATTTTTTATTTCTCTGTAAACCCATCTTTGTATAAAGGAATAGCACACCAATAAGGAGGTTGGTTAGCTTGTATGTTAGCATCATTGCATGTTTTAGTTTTTTCGTATGGTAGTTGGTTAGTTTGTAGTTGTGGTTTATTGTTTTTATCTGTTTCCGTCTTTGTGTCTCTCTTCATTTGTTGGTACACTCATCTGTTTTCCCTCTTACTCCTCTCTCTCTCCATCCTCCTCTTCCCCCCACTGCCTGCTCCATTCTCTTCCCTCTGTTAACCTCATTTTGCTTTCAGGGAATAAACCTACAACCCCACTGCATGGACAGATTCCAAGGCAGTGGGAAGTGAGTTTCAGATTATCCATACACCTGTCAGCAGATACTGGGATCTGCAGATAGATTTTGAATCACAGTTCCCCCCTTAAGTAAATCTCAAAACTGCAAAAAGGACCGCCCCCAAACTACAGTCTAACTCCAGGATTGAACAAAGCAAGAGGATATACATACAGAAAAATAGGAGATTGAACAAACAGAAGTAAAAGCAACCCCTCCACCCTGAAAACAGAATTAAAGAAGACGGGAAGAGAAAGGAAGGAAAAAAGTAGGGAGGAAAAATCTTCACAAATGAAGAAAAACCAAAAGAAGAATATAGGTCTCACACAGACCCCTGGGAGGTCAGACACTGAGAAAACAGACTTCAGAACACAAACAATGAATAGCCCCCAGAATGACTGGTCACATGCAACAAACCCAGACATCAAGATATTAATAGAGAGAATAAAAAAATTGAGGAGAAACAAGAGGAAAATAGGAAGGAGATAATAACAGAAATAACAGCAGTAGAGAATACTGTGATGGAAATAAATAACAAACTAATAAGCATGGAAAGCAGAATTACCCAAGCAGAAGAAAGAATCTCAGAGCTTGAAGACCAAAACACAGAACTAACCCAAACTGTCAAAAACATAGAAAAGAAACTTTAAAAGACAGAACAAAACCTTCAAGAGATGAATGATTACTTCAAGAGAAAAAAACCTAAGAGTAATTGGCCTTTCTGAGGCAGAGAAAGAAACAGAGGCCACACTGGAACAAACATTTCATGAAATCATTCAAGAAAACTTCCCTCATCTCATCAGTGATGCAAAGAGATTCAGAGAACCCCTGCAAGACAACAAATGAGAAGACCAACTCCCAGACACATAATAATTCACCTAAACAAAGCACATATAAAAGAAAAAATCTTAAAAGCAGCAACAGAAAAAGGTCAGACTATCTACCAGGGAAGACCAATTAGAATAGCAGCAGATTTATCTACAGAAACCCTCCAGGCTAGGAGAGCTTGGAGCCGCATCTTCAAAGTTCTAAAAGACATACAATTTCAACTGAGAATAACCTACCCAGCCAAGCTAAGCTTCATCAGCGAGGGACAATAGAAATCTTTCCCAGATATCCAATCCCTAAGAACCTATGCTGCTACCAGACAACCTCTACAAGAAACACTTAAGAAAGTATTGAACACAGAAGGAAAAAAGAACAACAACGTTCTTCACAAAAGTACACGCAAAAGATTGAAAACACACATGAACCAACTTCAAAACCAAAAGAAAGACAACAAACAAACAGGAACAACAACAACACTCTGTAAGAACTTTATGATAGGGATCAACTCTTACATTTCAATAATTAGCCTGAATGTGAATGGACTAAATGCACCACTGAAAAGACGTAGAATGTCATAGCAGATAAAATATCACCAGGCAGCAATTTATTGCCTTCAAGAGACTCGCCTCACTAGAAAAGACACTCACAGACTCAAAGTAAGAGGATGGGAAACAAATTTTCAGGCAAATGGAGCACAATAGAAAGGAGGAGTCTTGATCTTAATCTCAGACAAAACACCCTTTAAGCTATCAAAAATCAAAAAAGAGACAGAAGGCCACTATATAATGATAAAAGGTTCAATCCATCAACAAAAAATATTCATCCTAAACATATATGCACCCAACATAGGAGCACCAACCTTCATAAAGCAGTTTCTAGGTAAACTAAAAAAAGATATTGACTCCAACACTATCATAGCTGGGGACTTCAATACTCCACTCACAACCCTAGACAGATCATCAGGACAAAAAATCAGCAATGAGATCTGAAACCTCAATGTGACTTTTGACCAAATGGACTTAATTGATACCTACAGAATACATTCAACGACCACAGAATATACATTCTACTCATCACCGCATGGAACATACTCTAAGATCGACCACATCCTTGGCCATAAATCAAGCATAAGCAAATTTAAAAAGATTGAAATTTTGCCATGCACCATCTCAGACTACAGTGGAATAAAAATATACATCAACACCAACAAGCTTCCCCCAAACCCACAAAGACATGGACACTAAACAGCATGATGCTAAACAACTCCTGGGTCAATGATGAAATCAAAACAGAGATTAAAAGATACCTGGAAACAAATTAAAATGAAGAAACATCTTACCAAAATCTCTGGGATGCCATGAAAGCTGTAGTAAGAGGGGAATTCATATCTCTACAGACGCATATGAAGTAAATGGAAGGATCACAAATTAACAACCTAACAAGTCGCCCAAGGAAGCTGGAAAAGCAGACCACAAAAATCCTAACTTCAGCAGAAGAATCCAGATCACCAAAATAAAAGCCCAAATCCAGGACATAGAAGACAAAAAGATAATACAAAAAAACCAATGAAATAAAAAGCTGAACCTTTGAAACGATAAACAAGACGGATGGTCCCCTAGCTAGACCAACCAAGAAAAAGAGAGATAAAGCCCAAATAAACACAATCAGAAACACAAAAGATGAAGTCACATCTGACCCTGAAGAAATACAAAAGATCATTAGAGACCACTATGTACACCTGTATGGAAACAAACTTGAAAACCTTAAGGAAATGGAGGACTTCCTGACATCACACAACCTGCCTAGGTTGAAACAAGAAGAAATTGAGACCCTAAATAGACCAATAACAATCAAAGAAATTGATTATGTAATTAGAAAACTACCTATCAAAAAAAGTCCTGGACCAGATGGCTTTCCAGCAGAATTCTATAAGACATTCAAAGAGGAGCTGATACCAATCCTACTGAAAGTATTCCAGGTGATTAAGAAAGATGGAACTCTTCCCAAATCATTTTATGAAGCTAACATCACATTGATACCCAAGCCAGGTAAAGATCCAACAAAGAAAGAGAACTACAGGCCAATACTTTGATGAACATAGAAGCCAAAATTCTCAACAAGATCCTAGCAAACCGGATTCAACAACACATCTCAAAAATCATCCATCATGACCAAGTAGGCTTCATCCCAGGGATGCAAGGCTGGTTCAACATTTGCAAGACAATAAATGTAATTAAATACATCAACAGACATCAGAACAAAAACCACATGATTATATCATTAGATGAAGAAAAAGCTTTTGATAAAATCCAGCACCCCTTCTTGATAAAAACCCTTAAACATCTAGGCATACATGGAACATACCTCAAAATAGCAAAAGCCATCTATGAGAGGCCTACAGCTAGTATACTCCTAAACAGACAAAAATTGGAACCATTTCCTCTGAAAACTGGAACAAGAAAAGGATGCCCACTCTCTCCCCTCCTATTCAAGATAGTATTGGAAGTCCTGGCTAGAGCAATCAGAAAAGAGAAGGTGATCAGGGGTATCAAAATAGGAAAAGAGGAAGCCAAGTTCTCTCTCTTTGCAGACGACATGATCGTGAACCTTGAAAACCCAAGAGAATCTGTCAAAAGCCTCCTTCACTTATAAAGGACTTTGGCAAAGTCTCAGGGTATAAAATAAATGTGCAAAAGACAATTGCATTTCTTTACACCAATAATAAACAGAAACCCAAATAAAAAGCACAATCCCATTCACAATAGCCACAAAAGATGAAATACCTTGGCATCTTCCTAACCAGGGATGTGAAAGACCTTTACAATGAAAACTACAAACACTGCTCAAAGAAATCAAAGACGACACAAACAAGTGGAAAAATATCCCATGCTCATGGCTCATGGATTAGAAGAATCAACATTGTGAAGATGTCCATCTTACCTAAGGTAATCTACAGATTTAATGCAATACCCATCAAATTACTAGCAACATTCTTCTCAGAGCTAGAAAAAACAATACAGGAATTCATATGGAAACACAAACGACCAAGAATAACCAGAACAATCCTCAGTAAAGGAAACAAAGCAGGTGGTATCACATTACCAGACTTCAAACTTTACTATAAAACTACAATAATCCAAACAGCTTGGTATCGGTACAGGAACAGGCATATAGACCAATGGAATAGAATTGCGATTCCAGAAGCAAAACCTCAATTTCTCAACCAACTCATCTTTGACAAAGCCTCCACCATCTACCACTGGGGAGAAGAGAACCTAATCAGTAAATGGTGCTGGGAAAACTGGCTGACCACATGCAGAAGACTCAGACAAGACCATTATCTATCCCCACACACAAAAATTAACTACAAATGGATCAGAGACCTAAATATAAAACCTCAAACCATAAGAACCTTAGAAAATGCAGGACACACCCTTATGGAAATTGGTACTGGCATTCAATTCCTGAACAAAATTCAAAACGCACAGGCCATAAGAGATAAGATAGACAAGTGGGACCTCATTAAACTGACAAGCTTCTGCAAAGCCAAAGATACCATCAAGAGAGCAGGGAGACAGCCCACAGACTGGGAAAAAGTATTTGCCAACTCCATATCTGACAAAGGCCTAACATCTTGTATCTACAAGGAACTCAAACGTGCTGAAAAGAAAAAACAAACAAACCCATTACAAAGTGGGCAAAAGATATGAACAGACACTTCACAAAAGAAGACATACGAGCAGCCAACAGACACATGAAGAAATGTTCAACCTCACTAATCATCAAGGAGATGCAAATTAAAACTACACTGAGATACCACCTAACTCCAGTCAGAATGGCCATTATCAATAACTCAAAAAATAACAGATGCTGGAGAGGATGTGGTGAAAAGGGAACACTTCTACACCATTGGTGGGAGTGTAAACTAGTGGCACTTCTGTGGAAAGCATTGTGGCGATTCCTAAAAGCTCTAAATATCGACTTCCCATATGACCCCACAATCCACCTACTGGGAATATACCCTGAAGAACTCAAATCACTCTATAAAACAGATACCTGCACACGTATGTTTATTGCAGCATTGTTCACAATAGCATGAACCTGAAACCAACCATGCTGTCCATCAAAAGAGGACTGAATTTTTTAAATGTGGTATGTATACATGATGGAATACTATGCAGCTATAAAAAAGAATAAAATCATGAATTTTGCAGCAACCTGGATGGAACTAGAGTCTATAATACTGAGTGATCTTTCACAGCAACAAAGATCTGAGTATCACATGTTCTCACTCATAAGTGGACCTTGAACATCTATCATAATACTATAAGAAAAGGATCAATAGTGGTGGGAATCTATGGGGGGGGACAGGGAGGGCAAAAGTGGCAGGATTAACAGTAGTCAATATCTGTCTGGGGACGGGGGACACCCCTTATCAACAAGGGTGCCTGAAAGATGCATATTTATATACCTAACCCTTAACTGTACCTCACAATTTTAAAATAAAAAATATGTTAAAAAAAAAAAAGAAAGTATTCCAGGCAATTGAGAAAGTTGGAATTCTCCCCAAATCATTTTACAAAGCTAACATCACACTGATACCCAAACTAGGTAAAGATCCAATTATAAAAAGAGAACTACAGGCTAATATCCCTTATGAACATAGATGAAAAAATCCTCAACAAGATTCTAGGAAATCGAATCCAAAAACACATCTCAAAAATCATCCACCATGACCAAGTAGGCTTCATCCCCAGGATGCAGGGTTGGTTCAACATTTGCAAGACCATAAATGTAATTAAATACATAAACAGATGTAAAAACAAGAACCACATGATTATATCACTAGATGCAGAAAAAACTTTTGATAAAATCCAGCATCCCTTCTTGATAAAAACCTTCAATCACTAGGTATAGAAGGAGTATACCTCAAAATAATAAGTCCCATCTATGATAAACCCATAGCTAACATATTGCTAAATGAACAGAAACTGGAAACATTTCCCCTGAAAACAGAAACAAGACAAGGCTGCCTACTCTCACCTCTCTTGTTCAACATTGTGTTGAAAGTCCTAGCTAGGGCAATTAGACAAGAGAAGGAAATCAGGGGTATCCAATAGGAAAAGAGGAGGTAAAGTTATCCCTCTTGGCTGATGATATGATCCTATACCTTGAAAATCCAAGAATCTGTCAAAAACCTGCTTGCAGTGCTAAAGGACTTTGGCAAAGTCTCAGGGAACAAAATAAATGTGCAAAAGACAGTTGCATTCCTATACACCAACAACAAGCAGGCAGAGACCCAAATTAAAAGCACAATCCCATTCACAATAGCCATACACACAAAATGAAATACACAATGAAATCTCATTGTAAAAGACCTTTACAATGAGAACTACAAAGCACTGTTCAAAGAAATCCAAGAAGACACAAACAAATAGAAAAATATTCCATGCTCATGGATAGGAAGAATCAACATTATTAAAATGTCCATCCTACCAAAGACAATCTACAGATTCAATGCAATACCCATTAAGATACCAAAATCATTCTTCTCAGACCTGGAAAAGACAATGCAGAAATTTATGTGGAAATATAAATGACCACGAATAGCCAAAACAATCCACTTCCAGACTTCAAACTTTACTATAAGGCTACAATAATCAAAACAGCCTGGTATTGGTACAAGAACAGGCATATAGACCAATGGAACAGGATAGAGATTCTGGAAGCAAAGCCTCAATTTCTCAACCAACTCATCTTTGACAAAGCCTCCAACATCAACCACTGGGGAGAGGAGAATCTATTCAGTAAATGGTGCTGGGAAAACTGGCTGATCACATGCAGAAGATTGAAATAGAATCCCTACCTATCACCATATACAAAAATTAACTCTAAATGAATAAAAGAACTAAACGTAAAACCTCAAACTATAATCTTAGAAAATGCAGGAAACACCCTTATGGAAAATGGAACTGGCAACCAATTCCTATTCAGAACACTAAATGCCCATACCTTAAGAAATAAGATAGACAAGTGGGACCTCATCAAACTAACAAGCTTCTGCAAAGCAAAAGAAAACATCAAGAGAGCAGGGAGACAGCCCACAAAATGGGAAAAAATATTTGTCAACTCTTTATCTGAAAAGAAAAAACAAACAGCCCCATTAAAAAAGTGGGTAAAAGACATAAACAGACACTTCTCAAAAGAAGATATACAGGCAGCCAACAGACACATGAAATAGTGCTCAGCCTCACACATCATCAGAGAAATGTAAATCAAAACCACACTGAGATACCACCTAACCCCAGTAAGAATGACCATCGTTAATAAGACAAACAACAACAAAAGTTGGCGAGGATGCAGAGGAAAAGGAACGCTTCTATGCTGCTGGTGGGAATGCAAACTAGTGCAGCGTCTTTGGAAGGCAGTGTAGCGATTTCTAAAAGAACTAGAAATTGACCTTCCATATGACCCAGCAATTCCTCTATTGGGAATATACCCGGAGGAACTCAAATCATTCTACAAAAAAGATACCTGCACCCGTATGTTTGTTGCAGCTCTATTCACAATAGCAAAAACATGGAACCAACCATGTTGCCCATTGAAGCTGGGCTGGTTGAAAAAAAATGTGGTACATATACACAATAGAATATTATGCAGCCGTAAAGAAGGACAAACATATGGACTTTGCAGCAACTTGGATGGATTCGATTATACTCAGTGATCTATCACAGAAACAAAGAACAGAGTACCATATGTTCTCATTCATAAACAGATCTTGAACAATTATAACACTATAAGAAAGGGATTGACAGTAGTGGGAAACTGTCAGGGGAGGGAGGGTGGGATTGGCAGTTGAGGGAAACTGCCAGGGGAGGGCGGGACATACCTCATCAACAAGGGTACCTGCATAATCAACATTTGTATACCTAACATTGAATTGTACCCCACATCTTTATAATAATAAAAAGAATAGCCAATGTGCAATGACCTCATCTTCTTTATGAAATAAATTCTTATTTTGTGAAATAATAGTAAAAGTCAAACAAATATCTCTGCAGCACTCCAATAGATAGTTATTACAAAGCTATCATTTTTGTATTACAGAGCACACTTAAAATGAGAAGGGGTTGGGCAGAAAGCATACTATCACTCACAAATCATCACAAATTCACATGAACAGAGTACTTGTTTGCACTGTCAAAAATTCATTGACCAACACTTGATGAGCAAGACAGAACTAGATTGTATAAAACTGTGCCGATTCAAAGAGCTTCATGCATGGAGTCATCCTGAAAATATATATATGTGTCCATTCCATATCTGGCAACAAAAAATCAATGAAAAGGAACAGAACACCTTTTGGTCAAGTCACATTTGGAAAACTGGAATGAGGATGATGTATCTCCTTATTAATTAGGAGATAGGGTATGTTTCACCCATGGAGTAAACCAAAATAGAGAGTTCCTCAGCACTCAGAGAGGATGGAGACCAGCTGCATACCCCACAACTCACCAGAGAAACAATAAGCTTCACAAAGACCAAAGAAGAGAAAACCCAATCAGCCTAGGTTGGAGCTAGCCAGAGTCATTTGGATCACTGCACAAACCATGAGGAGCTTCTGGATGTAGCAGGGGAGGTGAGTGAGAGGAATTCAGGAGTTCTGTGCTCCTGCCAGCCTTTGAAGGCCCCCTGAGCCTTGTGGGACTTAGTTCCTCATGGGAAACTGCTTCACCTACAGCCATGCTCTGCCAAAACACATGTGAAGGGGACAGGGAAAAAAAAGTCCTGAGCAGCTTTCGAATTCTAGCCAGCCTGGGAGAAAATGGGAAAACCTGATGTTTGCAGTTACCTCAAAAGCAAACTCTATTGTAGCAGACAGCTCTTGGCTAGGGCAGGCTCAGTGAGAAGCTCTAGGATCAGTCACACTTTTACATTCTGAAGTCAGACTGCCTTAGGCTAAGGTGGGAGAGCTGGATGGGACTCATGGCCCTAGCAACGTTTTACTTCCCATGTAAACTCTTCTGTGCAGCCTCTGCGCAATGAAGCAGCATTACCCCAGAGGCCAGGGACTCTTTCTAGTTCTGCACTGGGGTAGCCCATACCCCACAGGTAGGGAGCTTGAGCACTCCCTCCCTCCCCAAAGGCTCAAAAGAGACAGAGAACTTGGGCAGTCCCCACAGCCCTGCCCAAGTCTAGGTCAGATGGGCACTTTCTTGAGGAAACACAGACCAAGTAGAAGGCTCATAGCCATCACTGCAGCTGGCTGTCTACAGCAAGCACTATCTCCTGGCCAGAGATCAACTGGCACAGCCCATTACATCTGGTATAATACCTCAACTTTTGGGAAGGTCTCATCCCAGGCTTCAGCTAACATCACTATCCAAGCCACCTGACCACTCAGGACACCTTGAACCTGCACAGGTACTCAGCATGACACCTCCACAGCTGGCAATGGAAAAACTCACTACACCAATGCTATATATAGCCAAGGAGCCATACAGTGGCTATGTCAGCCCCCTTTCAACCTCAAATAAGAAGAAATGGTCCACCCAAATGAGAAGGAACCAGAAAAATAACTCTGACAGTATGAAAAAAACAGCATGGTACTGCTACAAGAGCAGACATATGGACCAATGGAACAGAATAGAAAATCCAGAAATAAACCCAATTCCTACAACCAACTGATTTTCAACAAAGCAAACAAAAACACGCACTGGGGAAAGGACACCCTATCTAAAAAATGGTGCTGGGAAAATTGGATAGCTACATGCAAAAAACCGAAACTTTGATCCCTATCTCTCTCCACATACAAAAACTAACTCAGGATGGATTAAAGTCTTAAATGTCAGCCTTGTATCCATAAAAATTCTAGAAGAAAATCCAGGAAAAACTCTTCTGGACATTGGCCTAGCCAAGAATTTATGGCTAAAACTCCAAAGCAAATGCAACAAAAGCAAAAATAAATAAATGAGACTTAAACTAACAAGCTTCTGCACAGCAAAATAAATAATCAACAGAGTAATAGGTAATCTAAAGAATAGGAGATGATATTTGCAAACTATACATCTGATCCAGAATCTACAAAGAACTCAAACAAATCATCAAGAAAAAAGCAAACTGACCCCATAAAAAAGTGAGCAAATGACATGAACAGACACCTCTCAAATAAAGACATACAAATGGCCAACAAATATATGAAAAATGCTCAACATGACTAATCATCAGGAGAATGCAAATTAAAACCACAATGAGACACCAACTTACACCAGTAAGAACGGTCATTATTTTAAAAAATCGATAAACAATAGATGCTGGAGTAGATGTGGTGAAAAGGAACACTGTTGGTGGGAGTGCAAATTAGTAAAACCTCTATATAAATCGATATGGAGATTTCTCAAAGAACTGAAAGTAGATCTATCATTTGATCCAGCGATCTCACAACTAGGTATCTACCCAAAGGAACAGAGGTCGTTATACAAAAAAGACACCTGTACTCGGATGTTTATGCAGCACAAGTCACAGTTGCAAACATGTGGAATCAACCTAAATGCTCAAGTGATCAGTGGAGAATGAAAATGTGGTACACACACACACACACACACACACACACACACACACACATTATTCAGCCACAAAACAGAAAAAAATGACATTTACAGCAACTTGAATGGAACTGGAGAACATCATCCTAAGTGAATGAATATAGAAACAGAAAACCAAACACCACATCTTCTCGCTTATAAATGGGAGTTAAACAAAGGATCTGCAAAGGCAGAGAGAATGGTATAATGGACACTGGAGACTCAGAAAGGGAAGGGTGGGAAGGGATGGAGAAATAAAATATCACCTATGGGTACAATGTGCAAAGGTTGGTATGCTGGGTACACTTAAAGCCCAGACTTCTATGCCACTATACAATGCATCCACGTAGCCAAAACCTATTTGTACCCCCTAAAGCTATTGAAATAAAAAGAAAAAAGCAACACACACAAATTAGGGGATAGCCTGGTAAGCCGCACCTCACCCCCCCCATTCACTCATTCACACATACAAAGTAACAAACAGGCCTAGATGCTGAGAAGGACAATAATTCTGGTTTACCCCATTTTAGAAAAACAAATCAATTCAAATCCCCTAAATTCTCTGAACTATAATTTGTAAATCTCTAGAATGCCAGTGATACTACAGACCTTTGAAGATTAAAATTCTCATTAAGACAAGTGACAGGCATAAAGTACTCAGCACAGCAGCAGGCAGGTATTCAATAAAGGTCGGTTCTACTTCTCTTGCCTTTTATGGATTAGTTATCCAGTTATTTCTAACAATGTTTGGTCCTTCTAAATGCAAGATTTTTGTGTATGTGACCTTGAAGTCAGAGACCTTTTTCCCTTTTTGTTTCTCAGCTGAAGTTTTACACACCATAAAATTGAATATACAGTTCTGGTGGTGCTCTAGCCCCAGTGGTTCTTTAGCCTCAGGGGATGAATTTCCACAATTCTGTTTCCCCTTGCTGGAAATTAGTCTGGGGTGGACCTGTGATCTAGTTTCTGCCAATGAGATGAAGGTAAAGTCTGCTGAAGAAAGAATGGATTCTCATTCAGCAGATCATCATGGAGTCAAGCAACTCATAATTCTTAAAAGAACTATTGTCAATTCTGATGCTCAGCCAGGGTTGAGAAGAACTTTTCTAGGTCAATAACCCCCAAATTTCTTTGATCATTGCCCAATTTGGGCATTCTATGCCCTGTCTACTCCTTTCCCTTTTAGAAATTCCAATGATCTGTGTGCATACCACACTACAGGAGCTTTGCTACTGAATAGCAGCTAGACTCTTTAGGGGAGCTAATTAGAGTTCTCAGACTACTTAGAGTCTATGGCAACACACCCTGCTGAGTTCAGAAAGACCCTTAATAACTCACTTCGTAAGTGATCTAGCAATCCTAAGTAAAAAGTAAAACCTAGTATCTTATGGGATTGCTCATCAGACTTGTATTCTCATCTCAGTTTACAATTAAATAGGAGAACCACACATTTGGGAAGACCATATTTTGAGAATCACTGCATGAGAACACAAGTACGCTGTGTGGAATGAATATGCCCATTTATGAAAGATGTAAGGGACTATGTGGTCTCAACTCCAGTCATCCCCAACAGGAAGACCAGTTACTGCCAGAGACATCCATACTCCATTCCACCCCACCCCCCACTCTCACCTTCAGGCCATTTCTCTCACAATATTCATATCTTTTTTACCTTTTCCCTCATTCCCCCTGTTCTTCCAATTATTTCAGAGAAATTTCTTTCCTCCTCTCCCTTTTGCAAGGCAAAAAGCCATAAAAAAATCATAAAGAGAAGTGATTATAACCATGTCAAAAATGTATTTTCCAGTATAATTATGCATAATAAAGTACTAGTGTCATTATCTTCTAAAACTCTTGAGGGGTCCAAGAATCCCTTTGAGAATCTCCATGAAGCACTTCATCTGCTCCCTTTAGTGCCTGATTAAACAAGCTTTTCCCTAAGCACCAACATTCACAATAAAAGCAAAACAAAACTGTATTTTAAATTCAATTTAAAAGTTCTGTTTTATTTCACTGCTTGATTTGCAAGTCATCTTTTTTCTTTCTTCGGAAATGTGTTCTAATTCAGCTACCTTATGTGCTCAACAGATCACCGTGAATTGTCCTGGGAGGGAAAGCACTTTGACATTTAAATTGTAAGCCATAGATCATCTTGGACCCTTCTGTAGGCTGGCAACGCTTACAGTAATATCAAAACCTTTCCTTACTTAAACAAAACATTATTAACGGCAATAACAAAAAAAGAGAAACACAAGACAAAATGCCCAAGAAATCTGACCTTGTATTTTATATTTTTAAAGTAGCTACATGGCAGACGTAGCTGTTAAATCTCTTCCTAGATGAAAGTGATGCAAATATTTCTAGACCACATCATGGCTCATACGTGTACATTTGCCTGTTTTAAATGGTCTAATGGCTCCTTTTTGTAGCTCTGAGAACCAATCAGAGATTGAGAAAATCTGAAAGCAACTTAAGGAAACTTAATAAAAGGGTCCATCTTTAGGGGATATTAGAGCCCAAAGATGGTAAGAGCCATCTTTGTCATTGGTCAAATATGTCACTATGGCCTCACATAGGGCATTTGGCTACTATGCCCTGTCAAAGCAGTCACATCTCAACTCCTCAAACTCTAGCCAAGACTTTGGAAAGAAGTGACAACATCAGAGGTTATAGTTACAGAGACAGTGATGACCAAACATCACTCCTGTCCCCACCTAACAGTCTAGCAGGGAATAGAAAGGACAAAGAAATGAAAGAAGTAAGAAAGAATTTCAGAAACTACCCTAGTGGGAGCTGAAACAACTGGCATTGTTTTTATGAAGAAATGGGCATGATTCCCTCCTTATCCTTCCCCAGGCTAGTGGCCTTGGAAACTCCTGTAAACAAGCATTAAGACCAATGTTTCAAAGGCTTTGAAAGAATGTAAAAACTGGAGCAAAATACTTTTTTCTCTTTGTTAAGACTATAACGTAAAAATTAGTCATTTGTATGCAGTACTCAAAATACCCCCCACCAACAAACACACATACACACAGGGAGGGGGAGAGGGGGAGAGAGAGAGAGAGAGAGAGAAACAAATAATCCTGTTAGGAAACTGGCCAGTATTTCTGCAGATCTTTTTTGAGGTCCCTTGGCTTTCTTTCAGTGACAGGGAGTGCCAACTCTGTAAAGCAGCGAAGTTGAACCTGAACCTGGTGGGGCAGCCTGATTGTGAGAAGATTTTTCTGAATCATCAGTCACAAGTTATCAATTCATGGTCTCCACTGTGGTCTCACCTTCCAGAACTAGATCAGTAACACACTTGCCTCCTCTCCCCAAATATGGTCCTTTAAATAATGGAAAGCTGCCACCACAAAGATCCCAATTTAAACAGAAAATGAAGGCTCAGGCAGGGCAAGAACTTGTCTAAGACTGGAGTTACTTAATGGTGCAGCCATGACTGAAACCCATGTACCGTGGCTCAGGTCCAGGGCTATTCCCAGACAAGGACATATGGGCCATAAGTATGTCTGTGTGTGTAGACTCAGGCATATTAGATACCTTGGGCACGTCTGACCTGCTCAAAATGTGCCCCCCCTTCTCTAGAAGTTAACTCATACCCAGAAGGGTGACCTCCATGGGCTTATGGGCATATGGGCCATAAGTGTGTCTTTGTGTGTAGACCCAGGCATATTAGATACCTTGGGCAAGTCTGATCTGCTCAAAATATGTCCCCTTCTCTAGAAGTTAACCCACATCCAGAAGAGTGACCTCCAGAAGCCACTGTGGACAATACGGCCTCCGGGCATAGCTGATTTGAAAAGAGTCTATGTGGTGCCGATGGACCCATGATATTTAAATTTAAAAACTGTGAGGCAGCCATATTTGATGTTCCCCATGAACCAGAAAGCAGAGGAAACTACATGGGGAAACAGAGGAGGGAGGAGGTAAGAAGGGAAGGAAAGAGGGATGGATGGATAAGAAAAAAGCACAGAAAGATGAAGAATTCTAGTCAATACTTGGTGTTTTAGTGAATTTTGATGTTTTCCTCAGGCTCAGTTACATTTCTGCTTTTGATTCGTGGGGGAACCCCTGCACCCTTACAATAATCCCCTCCCCTTTTTCTTTGAGCTAGCTTAAGTTGGTCTCTATTTCACAGAACCCCAGGCTCCTTAAGTAATACATTTCTCATGTAACATGCAGCGATGCGTCTGGTATTATTTTACCCTTCACATCTGATTAGCTGCATGGGCAGAAGATGAATAAGAGAAAGGCACCAATGTCTAGAAGGGAAAATATTAACTTACGAAAAACCATTTTTTCTTTTTTTAAATAAAATGCCTTTGGTCTCACAGTGCCTATTAGAAGGATTGGAATCTGAGGCATTTTATGTTTTTGACTCGAGAGGATCATTTTACAAAGGTTCCTAAGAGAATGGGCTTCCCCTCAGGTGGAGAAATGTCCAGGAAGGAGAAAGAAATAGGACTGCAGCCTTGGGCAGGCACAGGAATCTCCCTGCTTCATGGAGCTGCCAGTCCTTTACGAATCAGAGAACATGGGGTGCGGGCATCCTTGTCAATTTGTTGGGGTTCCACAACATTCTCCATCTATCCCAGAATATCTTTTCTTTCATATGGTGAAGGCTATGACGGCAGCACGATGTCTTTTTCACCACTATTTCCCCATCACTTTGAACAGTAGCTTACACAGAATAGGTACTTAAGGTTTACTGAATGAATGTATGAACAAATAGATACACAGAAGCCTTGGAGAGATTCCTAAATGAGTTGGACCCCAGGAGCTCAGTTACAAGGCATCTGTGGTAGGAGCAGGGGGTCCACTAATTTTTTCGGTATTTATTGATTTATTTTGTCAATTTTGATTTATTTTGTTTTATCTTGTACCACTCATCTGACCAGAGAGTATGAATGTGTGTTCAGTCAGCCGTCTAAGGACAATTATTAAATACCTACTCAACAGAATGAGATATAGGTTATGTTGTAGGTGGTTCTACCTGAAAGTTCACAAGGCTGTCATCTTCCCCCCCGACAGTGATAGAAGTTGAAAGTGGAACCCATGCTGGGTATAAGAACTGGTAAGCACTTAATAATCATTTGAAGTTGAGGAAATTAAAACAGACTCACTTATTAGACTGAAATTAGGATGTTGTGTTACATCCAGAAGTTCCTGGTGGAAGTTGGGTGTGCAGCCAGAACAACCTTCAGGCAGCAAGCTCTGATGTAAATGAATTCCAGCAAGCTGCACTAATTGAAATATCCAGGTGGCTTCTATGGCTGCCCCGGGATACAATATTTCAGTGATAAAAACCAGGTCTACAAACCCACTAGTATATGTTGCGCAAACTGCTGTTCAAAGGAACAGTTCCACTTTGTCAAGTCATTCCATGGATTCCCCCAAGAAATATGACTAAAGGCAACTTGGGGCTTCTTACGTATTGGGACATAAAATCTTCTCATAAGCCAGAACTCAGATGCCAAGGGAGCAGCTAATCCCCAGTATCTGTGGCAAGTCCCTCCCAGTGACTGTCTAGGGCCAGTGGATTCTTGACAAAGAAGTGTTGGAGTCAGACAGCATGTTCTTTTAAGGTTCTAAGAATCTCTGAGATCTGGTGACTTTTACCCAGGTGCCTTGAACTAATAGTCAGCAGGAGAGTGGTGGAGGCTAAACCCTAAAACATCACAATAAACCAACACAGTGGACTGAGGTGATGGCATCCTGCCTCTGGAATACCCCCCACACACATGAGGAGGCCCACTGAGTGCATTTGCTCCCTAAGTTCTCCTTTGAAAAAGTTTTCAGAAGAAATGTCTGATGAGACTGAGTATACAGGTCACCATGAAACGTCAACCATATCGGTATGTTTCCTCCCAGGTAGATACACACAGCAGTGTATCTACACAGTGTAAATTAACTTTCAAAAGGCAGATTCCAAAGAGGTTTATATCTAACTAGCTTAAATTTTTAAATTATGCAAGTCATACATGAATACAATTTTGATATTAAAAATTCTAGCAATACAGAAAAGACCAAATCTCCTTTTTTCTACCCTCTTTGTATACGGTATGTATGTTTATTTTTCATGTCAGTACACATTGATCTACTTTACTATTTACAACTGCTGCATAGCATTCCATTCTCTACACATAACCATATTTAACCCTTTTCCTACTGAATTGCTCCTTATGTTTTATTATTACAAACAATGCTAAGCTAAACTATCTAGTCCTTGTTTCTTTGTACACATGCTCTCGCTTAAATTTTAACATTGGAATAAGCTTATTTTTCGGTGGTTGGTATTCTCATGATGCCAAGCAAATCATGACAACTTATTCCAACTCAGAGTGGTTGACTCTATATATGCAGTGCCATGGAGAAAGAAAAAAGACAAAAAAAAGAGTTTTAACATATAACACACACTCACATCATTCAGTCTTTAGTTAAGAGTACCTAAATCTTATTTTGAAAGCACAGTGAAATAAAGTATCAAAACCATGTTGGGTCTGCCTATAGTCCAGAGGCCAAGGCGGAAGAATCTCTTGAGTCCAAGAGCTTGAGGCCAGCCTGGACAACACAGTGAGACCCCATCTTTAAAAATAACAATAAAAAATTAAAAAACCATATGCCTTTGCATTGTGTGTGTGTGTGTGTGTGTGTGTGTGTGTGTGTGTGTGTGTGTGTGTGTGTTCAAACCACTGGAAGGCTGGCAGAGTTCAGTGACATATGCAGAAGCTGACATTGACATGTGTGTTACCCTGAATCTTGTGCTGATGAAGAGGCAGATACATCCATGATAAGGTAGCAGACATGAATGGAGACACAAGATCATATTGTCCAGATCAAAATCTCACTTTCTAACCTGAGATCCTAGAAAAGGGTCCTTGCTCTTCCCAAACCTCCCTCCTTCCCTCCCTCCTAAGCAGCTAATAAGACATTATGGAAACTTGGCAACTGCCTCTGGAATCAGTTTGGGTCTTTCAACTTCATTGTTTTTTTTTCTTTCATTTCTCATCTGGATTATAAGAACGTGAAAGACTTTTTTGAGATTTTCTTTAAGGTAAATTGTTAAATGCATTATATGTCTTAAAGAAATTTAGGCTGCACATGGTGGCTCATGCCTATAATCCCAGCACTTTGGGAGTCTGAGGCGGGAGGACTGCTTGAGCCCAGGAGTTTGAGACCAACCTGGGCAACATAGCGACACCCTGTCTTCACAAAAAATTAAAAAATTAGCTGGATGTGATGGCATGCACTTTTAGTCTCAGCTACTCAGAAGGCTGAGGTGGAAGGATTGCTTGAGACTAGGAGTTTGAGGCCACGATGAGCCATGATTGATTGCACCACTGCAGTTGAGCCTGGCCAACAAAGTGAGACCCCAACTCAAAAAAAAAAAAAAAAAAAAAACAGAGAGAGAGGGAAATTCACTTATACCACTCCAATAATTTGTCTTATAAAATGCTTTGTAGTAGTTTTCACTTTTGGGGGAAGCTATCAAGTATTTCAGCATTACTAATATATCTGCTCACCTCTCACTTCTAAGACAAAATTTTCTGAATTTGGGACACTGCAAAAGATTTTTCCAGTGGAAGGATGCCTTCCTGTCATTCTTAGTTTCTCCCTCTGACTGATCACCAAAACGAACTTGTAACCTAAATGGCTATTTCCATGGTAACTAGATGTTCCAAGAGAAATACAAAATTTGGACTCCTCTGAAGAGCCTAGAAAAGGGAAAATCTGTGTCACAGAGAACAAGAAAGCTCAAGTTTTAATGCTGCTATCAGGTCTGTCAATGTAGGTGTTTGTTGGTACCTCAGTCTTATTTTGAAAGTATAATGAAATAAAGTGTCAAAACCACACTGGGTGTGCCTGCAGACCCAGCTACTAAGGAGTCCAAGACAGGAGGATTCCTCAAGTTCAACAATTTGAGACCAGCCTGGTCAACTCAGTGAGACCCCATTGTTAAAAATAATAATAATAAATTTAAAAATCATATATGCCCTCATATTTTGAAAGTTTTCCTTAATGGACTATAAATTTTAGGAGGCGATATGCTGATCAAAAGGTTTTATATTTTTTGAACTTCTTACTAATACCGACATAGAAAATACCATAAAACTAACATTTACCTAAATGAGTTCTTAAAAGGCAAACCACCGCCCAGTTGAAAAATCAATAGAACTTGCCTGCCACTTCAGAAGCTTCTCCATGTGCCCTGTGCCAATCTCTACCCCTCTTCCTCCACTCAAAAATAACTACAACTTTGATTTCCATCTCATTAATCCCCATAGATCCTGTGGTTATAAGATGCAATGATTCAGTCACTTTTTTCACCATTAAAAAGACTGTGGGCCGGGTGCGGTGGTTCAAGTCTGTAATCCCAGCACTTTGGGAGGCCAAAGCGAGAGGACTGCCTGAGCCCACGGGTTTGAGAACAGCCTGGGCAACTTGGCGAGACCTCATCTCTACAATAAAGCAAAAAATTAGCCAGGTATGGTAGCACGTGCCTGTAGTTTCGGCTGCTGGAAGGCTGAGGCAGAAGGATCGCCCGGAGCCCAGCAGGCTGAGGCTAGGGTAGCATGCCATGGCACTCCAGTTTGGGCGACGGAGTGACTCCAACTCAAAAAAAAAAATTGTGTAGCAAGTAAAAATTTTGAAAGTCTTATTTATACCTTTTCTGTTTTACTACTACCCACATTTCACAAATACATTCATTGGTATACAGTATTTGTTAAATGCCTCATTCCAAAAAAGAAAAAAAAAAGTGCAGGGTCGAACACATGCTAAGGAATTCCTCCACTAGAAGGCGCTACATCCTTTATGTCCTCAGACGGCGTGGAAGACTGCCCTTAATGTAGCTTAGTTATCAACGCATTTCTATGAATGAAGTCACAGATGACCATGTGGGAAATCCACTTAATGACTTCTTTACCTTGCTGCCTATCACAAAAGGGCTCGCTGGTTGCCAGAAGTCCTGCTGAGTGGCAGGTTCCAAGAGTGAGCCGATATTTCAACAACTGCTTTTCCACTAACAACCAAAGTCCATGAAATTGAGGGAGGGGGCCAAGAACATTTGGAACAGACAAAGGGGCCCTGTTTCCAAGCACAAATGAAATACAGCTGCTTTAAAGCTGTGCTACCTTCCTTGCTATAAGTCAAGTCACAAAACGAGTGAAACTTTCAACAGCCACCACTCTGAAATTAAGGAATTCTGAACATCCCTATAAGCCTCCAAAGTGACCATTTGCTTTCTGGATTCCATTTTTCAACCCATATACACTGTACAGCTCATCAGAGAGGCAAATTTCCACTGCAAATTTATACAAGCCTGTGTCATCTATTTTTACCCCATTGTTTTTTTGCTTTTCAGATTAAAAAATATCTGAGGAATAAAGTTACGAAGACATCTGAATCCTTTAATTATAGTTCTAATTTTTTTAGATTAAATGTGCTACCTTTGTGATTCACAGATATCTGCATTTCTCTTGTTTGATAATTCTCAGCACAACAGGCAGGGCCAGATGCCAAGCATGTGTTAGGGACAGTAGGATAACATGTGTATGCATGGAGTACTCTTACTTCAAAACTGGCCTCAGATCAGACCAAAGGGCCAGCAACTGTGTCCAAGTGCCAACTCAACAGCCACAGAAGTGCCAACTGTAATGTTTTCACATTGTAAGTGCCCACTGCAATCTAAATGTTAACCAACAGATTTCTAGAAAAGCTTGTACTAATTAATGGAGTTTTGTAGTGCATGTCATTTTATTCCTATCATTTTAATGTGCCTAAGATTTATTCCTTAAAATACAGACTCACTGATTTAGAGAGTGCATTAGAGGTGAATAAATATAGTTGAATAAAACTGAAAACAGACTATATTCTATAGTTGTTTTTGTTGTTTTTATTAGAAAAGTATTGGTCCCACCTCCAGACAAACTGATAGTTGTCAGTTTCACACTCAGTGAGCAGCAGAGGTTAGCTTTGAGAATATAGCCTCTAAAGCCGGATGGTATCAGGATCAGGAAGTGGGTTTGGCAATTTTCTTACTCCCTAATGTCACTTCCAGACCATGGCTCATCTGCCCTCATGGAAAACGTCTCAGTTGTTCTCTGTTCTCTCTCTCTCCTCAGCTCTGTCACTAACTGATCTTCCCGATCACTTCCCTACATTCACAATGACTTCATCCCTTGGCTCACAGGATCCACACGAAATCCCACCATCATCCAGAGTGACTTCAGTGTTTGTGTACGTGACTCATCCAACCCCTCTTCCCACAGTTTCCTGACGACCTCAAATCTGATGATTGTGGTCTTCACTCTCCTCAACCGTCCATACTCGGGGTCAAATCTGGCCTCATCACTGAGTGTAAACTGTCCAGATGCAATGACCCTGACTCCAGCCACAGTCTCTCCCTGGCTCGTGCTTACACATCTGCTCTTGAGTCTTTTTGGTTCTTCTCATCTCAAGCTCCCTGTATTTTCTCTCAGTGCACCATAGCTCTCCTGTCTTCACTTTCATCTCTTTTCATATGGATAATCAGTTCCCATAACTGTCTTCCTGTATCCTAAACAACCTTGCCTCCTCATGGGCTATACCAATCTGGCAAAATCCCAAAGCAGGGTTAAGCCCATCCTCATTCCCAAGACTAAACACTTATGCAAGGTGCCATGTCCTGCTGTTTAGGAGAATGATACTACAAACCTATGGTCTTCAGCATCAGGTGGGCTCTCAGCTCTGCCCAGGAGTCTTTGAATGTGTACCTGTCCACTCTCTAGCTTTAGTGGAAGAGACTTCCTTCCCAGCACAAACCTATACTTTTTTCTATTTGTACATAAAAGGCTAATCACCAGTGCCTTGAATTCTACCATGTCATGACCTCTCAGGGATCGATCCCATGCCATCATTTATCCTCTACTCATCTGAACTTTCACCTCTTTCTCTATTTTCTCCTAACTTTTTTCTTTTTTTTTTTTTTTTTTTTTTTGAGTTGGAGTCTCACTCTGTCACACAGACTGGAGTGCAGTGGCCGCTCCCGGCCACCGCAGCCTCGACCTGTTGGGCTCCGGTGATCCTTCCACATCAGCCTTCCGAGTAGCCGGAATTATAGGCGCACACTACCATGCCCGGCTGATTTTTTTATTTATTGTAGAGATGAGGTCTTGCTGCCCAGGCGGGTCTCGAACCCGTGGGTTTAGGCAATCCACTCACCTCAGCCTCCCAAAGGCGCGGGATTACAGGCTGAGCCACCGAGCCCAGCTCTAACGTTTTCACCTAAGAATTTAGACTTAGTGGGAAACTACTGGAGGAAGGGGGGGCCACACTTCATCAACAAGGGTACCTCATCTCAAACCAGGTGAAGTGGGGACCAAAGTGAGGCCCAAACTTTACCTGTACAACAACCATTTGTATATCTAATCCTGATATACATTCTTAAAATTAAAAAAAATAATAAATTTTAAAAAAAGAATCTAGACCTCCTCTTCCTAAAAGAGAAACAACCTATGAAAACCCTATGCTCTCTCTAGCTAAAACTAAACTCTCTTCTTTCCTTCACAGACCAAGTCTTCATTCCATACCTCCACTTCCTATCAGCTCAACTCCACACCCCACCATCCTCCTGAATCTCCTTTTCCATTCTTGTCAGAGCCACCGGTGACCTTCTGGTTGGTATGTTCAATGGACACTTTCCAGAACTTACACTATTGTCTGTCAGCAGCATTTGGCATCATGCAAACTCTTTCTTCTTGGAAAGTTTTTACAACTTCACCCACCATCCTCCTTCTGTCTGCTCTGATTGTATCCTGCTTCTCTGTCTGCTCTATATCTTAAATGTGAGTCTGCAGTTTGACTTTACATTCTACGTTCTCTCCCTGGATAGCTTCATTCACTTTCATGGCTACAGTTACTATCTGATACAGTTTTTTGAAGGCCCCAAACCACATTTCCTTTCCAAATTCTATACCTGTATGCTCATTTGCCTACCAGGCATCTCACATATATATTCCAAAGGTATTATGATCTCAGTATGTCCAAAATTCAACTCATCACCTTTCCCCCAAAAATGTTCCTTTAAATGTTCCATCTCCTCATCTATGCTAGAAACTTAGCTATCAACTTTATTTTTCATACCTCTCACCCTTTACTCAATCAGTACCAAGATTCATCAATCTGACCTTACCACTATCCTAGCCACACCTTCTTCACCATCTCCACAGCCACTTTCTTACTTCTAGCTATCCCTATTTCATGCTGGGATCAGTATCAGACCTCTGAGTGGTCTTCCTGTCCACCTCCCCTCCCAATTCAAATTACTTCCCATACTACAGTATAATGCTCTTCCAAAAATGCATATTCAGCTAGAGCACTTCCGGAGAGATTCCTGTTACCCACAAGATAAAATCCAAACCCTTTACCTAAAATGACATACAAGATCTTAGTTCACCTTTTCATCATCCTTTTTCACCATTATCACCATTAACTCAAACCCTCCAATCCAATTATAGGGAACTGCTTATGAAGTAATACAGCCTAATGGATGATAGATGAGTCTTGGTATCAGATAGACGTGCGCTCAAAAATCTGATTGTCACTTACTAGTGTGTGACCATGGATAAGTTCCCTAACCTCTGGGAGCACCATATGCTTCTCTCTCGGGGTACTAATTGTTCCACATCACTTTCCAAGCCCTCTTTCCTAGTATGTCTTTTCTATTGCACTGTCCTTGAATCTTTAGCACACAGTAGGCCATCAATATCTATTCTGCATATGAGTGAATGAGAACAATGATGAAGTCTTCCAGTGACAGGAAGTTCACTTCTCAAGGGGTAAATGTTGCATCTTTGCATCTGTTTGTTACAAAGTTTTTCAGATTCATCATCCAGAGTCTTAGAATCCTCCCACAATCATGTTCAGACTTATACAGTATGCCCAGGCCTATACTTTGACATCTCTAGATTCATTTGAAAACAACAATCATCTTCACTTGAAAACTACATCATTGACACGTGTTCATCAAGTGTACATTTAAATACATGTGCACTTCCATGTGTCTATGGATAAGAAAGTATAGAAATGTGGGTGGGATTGGCAGTAGTAGGAAACTGCCAGGGGAAGTGGGGGCATACTTCATCAACAAGGGTACCTGCATAATGACCATTTGTATACCTAACCCTGAAGTATACCCCACATCTTCAAAATTAAAACTTTTTTAAAATTGAAAAAATAAAAACATAAAATAAAATATACAAAACTCTACTGCAAATTCTATATAGTAAGCAGATTTCTCACAGGAAAAAACAAAGTATAGCAATGCAATAGAACTGTACAAACTACTAGGTGATGGTGTGAGTGTGTGAATGTGCACTATCCATCTCTTTTTGTGTGGCATATGCTTACTCACTGTGACCCAATGTGAAACTGGCAGGTCTGCAATGTTGTCACCAAGGGTACGCCAAACCCCACTACACAGGGGGAATGAGTCAAGTCAACTCAATAGTAGTATCCATACAAATCCAAAGGGCCAACGGTAGGGTAGAAGTCAACCGCAGGGCAAGGAGTTCAGAATGTGGGAGTCAAAAGGTAACACAAAAGGTTGAGAACCAGCAAGAAGGATCCTGGGGAATCATCATGAACCCCCTTGTGGTAACCATGGCTGACTTTGATCAGTTGGGGTACAGGCTGTGGTGTGTTACACTGCTCTGTAGACCTGACATAGGACAGAGGAGAATAGTTTGACTCCTGGCTCCTCCTTCTAGCTATGGGCTTCTTGAAAAGTTCACGATGTCCCGGAACAGTCCTCATAGCCCTGGGCCACTCTGAATGGCTTCTAATCCTGCAGCACATGCAGACAACAGCCATCACAGCTCTGCTTCAGGATAAGCACTCGGGGTCTTCCAGGTCAGGGCCTGCGACAAACCCTATCCTCATCTTCCCTCATCCTCCACCTCCTTAATGAGAGGGCAGACAGTGGGAAAAATCCTGACCCCACCGTGTTAAAAAGCAGCAGCTTCAGCAAAGAGCCAAGCATTTATTAACAAAAAGAACAATGTAACCAGAAGCTGTTATGGACTGCTGGCATCTGGAGTTGAAATCTGGCCATTTATTCTATAGATGTGATTTATACATCTCACTGGTTTCTGAATTAAACGAGTCCCAATTCACTATAGCAAGCTGAGAGACAGGTGATCTTTTAATATTACGTAGATCTTTTAGCTCTCGACAAATCAAGCCTCAGCAGCCACACAGTGGTTTTTCTTTCCCTTCCTGTGGGAAAACTTCTGGGGAAATCTAGGTCATTGATAGTCTGCCACTTGATTTACAGCAATGACCAATTTCTAACTTGGCTTTATCTGATCTGCTCTGGAAAATGTTTTCAGCTGCTATGAGCAGTCCTGTTAAATTTTGCAGACCTGCAATCATTTTTTTAAAATCACTCAACCATCAAGGATTTGATTTGGTCTGCTTAATCTATGCTGACCTCACTTCATTTTGCAAGGCCGGGGCCTCTGTATCCCAATCTACCACTGAAGGCTTCCAGCTGTATCTTGGACTGCGTTTTTCCCAAGCACTTCCCTGTCTCTTATCTCATACTGCAGAGGGAACAGGTATTGCCATTTCTGTATCAAGGATGAGGAGATTCAAACATGAGAAGATCGTGTAACAAGGCAGTGATGCTGCTGGATTAGAATCAGGATTTACAGCTTGGTAGTCTTATGTCACTTCATGGCACTCACACAGCATGCACACCTGCCTTGGGAAGAATAAAGCTGGTGAGGCCAAAAGGAGGTCCTGTGGTTTCCCTTCCCCCTGCCCTGATTTATGTTACGTCTAGACAATGGGGCAATGGATGAAATAAACACGGATTTTGCCAAGGATGAAATAAATGGTGTGCTGGTATTTAGACCTTCCATCTGCGTTGTGGAAGAGAACAGATGTTCCTCATCAGCCTTTCCTTGCTTCCTCTGCCCCTGCCTTTCTCAGATCCTGCAGCTGGATCTGTCAATGCTCCCACCCGGAGGGCTCAGTCCTACCCAATGCCTAAGCCAGCCCAGAATGTGGTGGGTAGAGTGTCCCCAGCAAAGAGACCAACCCAAGTTCTTCCCTTTCACCTGAGCTACTTCTACTGCCTCTCAGATTCCATAAATAACCCCGGCCTCCAGGTCCAGACCTGGCAACTCACTAGGAAAGCTTGGGATTCCATGCGGTTCCTCCTTCGTGGTTCAGTCTGGTTCACAGCCTATTACCCTACTCCCTTCTCAGATGGGTCTTCCTCTCTTGCCAATTCTCTTCACTTGGATTGGACAGATCCTAGCTCCAGATGACCAGCTGCCTTCTCCCTGCCTCCCTGTTAGCAGTCTCTGCCCCTCTGACCAGACACCCCATGGGTCAACGGTTCTATTACTGTGACCGAGACTGTTGCTCCCTTGGCCAGTGGCACCAGCTGCATGTTCAAGTCCAGTCTTTGGGGCTGGGCGAGTGACCCCTCATTCACATGTGGTCTCCACATCCCATCTGCCAATGGCACTGGAATTTATTCACAGAGCCTCACATTTAGTTTTGTCCCGGTATACTATGACCTGCTTGAATAAAATGCAACATAAACAGTGACAGCAGCAGATAATTATTACCTATTAAACAGAGGATGTTTCATATGTGAAAAAATTTACTATGGTCTTTTTTAACACAGTAACTTTCCATCATGTTTGGAAGTGTGATTTCATTTATAACAAGGAATCCAGTTCATTAAAACAAATGCAGCATAATACTCTTTTGATCACCCCTTCACTGCCCCATATCCACCTCATGCCCTCACATCCCCCTCTGGCTAGCTTTCAGATTCCATGATCAGTAACCATAATCACACCATTGTGCATACACTCAGCTCCCTTGTCCCTCTCTCCCTTTGTCATATGTGTCTGGCAAAAGCTCAACTGAGATGAAATCCAATATTTTACCTACTTGCACCTGCACATATTCAGTAGAAAACACTGGAGACAAACACATGACCTGAGTCTTTACTGTCAGCCCGTATTTAAATTCAGATTCCCTAACCACAGTGGAGCCATAGGAGGTATCCAGAAATCTGACTGAGTTTCTCTGGATCAATTACTCTTGAGCTGTCCAAGAGGATTACTTCACACCATCTCCTCTCACCTCGAATTTCCAGCACCTCTCCCCACTCCTTGCTGCCAGGTGATGACCTCGCTTCTCATCTCACTGAGAACATGGAAGCAGTGAGAAGGGCTTATCTATATACCTGACTACCATGGGGTCCCACCCACCTGCCCTGGTCCCATAGGCTCTGCTATTGCTCTTGTACAAGAACAACCCCTCCATCCATGGGCTCAATGCCTTCCTCATGCCCCAACTTCAGGGATTCCTTCTAGCAATTATCTCCTCTCCTGCCTCATCCACATTTCCCAGGCTCTAGGTCATTTACCACAGCACTCAAACATACTGTCATATCTCTAAAAGTAGCCTCTTTCGAGCCCACATGCCCTCTCATCTACAACTCCCTTTCTCTCTTCTCCTTTACAGCAAAATTCTTTGAAAGAGTCAACACGCCTGCTGTCTTCAATTCCTCTCATCTCAATCTCCTTTAAATCTGACCCTCCCAGTGTTCACCTCCACCTCTCTGTCAAAACAGCTCAAGTTCAGGGTACCAGTAACCTCCATGTTGCTAACTCCAATGGACAAGACTTAGGCCTCAGATTTCTTGGCATGTCAGCAGCATTGGATAAAGATAGTCATGCCTCCTTTCTCAAAATACTTTCTGAAATTCCAGGTCACCATTTCTCTTGGTTCTTTCCTAATTCACTGGTTACCCCTTCTTATTTTCATTTGCTAGTTCCTCATCATCTCCCCCAACAGTCCATTCTCAGACCTCTTCTCTAACTACCTTCATTTCACTGTTGATCTCAGCCAATCTCATGGCTGGAAATCCCATCCAAATGTTGGTGATTTCCATCTTTCCCATCTTTATGCAGGCAGCTTATACCTCTCTTTTGAACCCCAGATTCATATATCTAAGTGCTTCCTATGGTCTGAATGTTTACATCCTCACTTAAATTCATATGTTAAAAACACAATCCCCAGTGTGATGGTATTAGGTGGGAACTTTGGAGGTAATTAGATTATGAATGCAGAGCCCTCACTAATGGGATTAGTGCCCTTATAAAAGTGGCCCCAGTGGGCCATGTTGATTTTCATCCTGTGTCATTGTCAGTGATTAAACCACTCATCTTTTTCCCAACTGATTAAAGCACTACTTTTGTCTTTATTAAATTCTCATACATACTAGGATTCTATTTTTTAAAAATCCCCAGAGAGTTTCCTTGCCCTTCCACCATGTAAGGACACATTGAGACGGTACAATTTAGCCGGGCTCTGTGGCTTAGCCTGCAATCCTGTGCCTTTGGGAGGCTGAGGTGAGTGGATTGCCTGAGCCCGTGGGTTTGAGACACACCTGGGCAACTTGGCGAGACCTCATCTCTACAATAAATCAAAAATTAGCCAGGCGTGGTAGTGCACATCTGTAGTTCCAGCTACTTGGAAGGCTGAGGCGGAAGGATCACCGGAGCCCAGCGGGTCGAGGCTGCGGTGCCAGGAGCGGCCACTGCACTCCAGTCTGGGTGACTGAGTGAGACTCCAACTCAAAAAAAAAAAAGAGAAGGTATAATTTATAAGAACCAAGAAACCAGCCCTCACCAGACACTGAATCTGCATTTGCTGATGCCTTGGTCTTGGATTTCCCAGCCTCCAGAGGCTGTGAGCAAACATTTCTGTCATTTATCAAATTACCTAGTCTATGGTATTTTGCTATAGCATCTTAAACAAACTAAGACACTGCCCATTCAACATTTCCACTTGGGTATCAAATAGGCATTCTTCGAACTTGAACTTAATATCTCTAAATGGAACTCCCATTTTCCCTCCAAATCAGGCCTACCCATGGTAATTCCCATCTCATTACAGCGAAACTCCATCCTAGTAATTGCTTATGCCAGAAACTTTGGTGCATCCTTAACATTTTCCTTTCTCTCACATCCCACATCTACTCAATGAGAAAATCCCCTGAACTGTCAAAACCTATCGGGATTCACCACCTCCTCTGCTACTATTTTGGCCCACGTAGGTCTCCTCTTGAATTACCACAATATCCTCCCTGCTGGTCTTGCTGCTTCTACCCTTGCCCACATCCTTACTAACGAGTATCACCACATCAGCCAGAGTAATTTCTTTTCTAAGTAGGTCATATTGTGCAATTCCTGTCCTCCAAATTTTCCACTGGATTCTAATTTTGCTTAAAGTAAAAGCCAATGTCCTTACTTTGGCATATAGATGCCTTCATACCCCAGCCCCTGTCACTCCTACCACTCTTCTTCATCAACCCCCATCCTACCACACTAGACTTCCCCACTGCTTCTTGAACACACTAAGTATGCGCTCAAGTCAGGGCCAGTGCCCCCACTGTGCCTTCTTCCAAATATATCCACATGGCCCCTGTCTTTGTTCTGTATCACAGCTCAATCATCATCTTATTAGAAGGGCTTCCCCTGAACATCCTATATAGGTATCCCATGCCCCCACAAGGCCCTGGACTATAAACTGACACAATATATATTCACTTATTTATTTGTAAATTATTCTGCCCTGGTCCTCCACAAGAACACAAGCTCTGTGAGGGAAGAGACTGTGTCATATTTACCATGACACTCTTCACCCACAAATGTATCTACAATATAGGAGATGTTCACAAAATGTGGACTGAATTACATAAACTCAGACACATGCTTATTGATAATACATGACCTCACAGATTTAAGCTGGAAAAGACAAATTCAGATAAAATGAATTAAGTTAGTGGAATTGTTTTAGTGAAACCACTTTTGCAAATAAATCAAAAGGATCATTGTTTTATATATTTCCTTGTTTTATAATTGGGTAATGTCAAAGAAAGAGCCTACACTGTCCCTCACATAAGGAACTTGCATATTTTGTTGACACAAAAGGGAAAACCATGGCATCAGGAAAAATAATAGACTAATAATAACAGGCAGTGAGGAAAAGAGATGTGTAACTTTGGATGGGGCTGGTGTACATGCCTGACTAAGGTAATGGCTAGCCCCAACCCCAAGATACAGCCTTTTCACTGCACTGCAGCCAGAAGCCTACAAGGTGAATTCTGCCTATCTACCCAGCTACATTTTGTGGCTGAAGCCACAACGGATCAAGGTCCCACCACACAAAAGCTATCCTGGATGCTTGGGGAAGTATCTTAGCAAATGTATCCTAATTTTAAAATCATGGAGATGTACAAGTGGTACAGGTCACCCAGTCTACTTCACCAGATGTAGATGATCACTTCCGCCTATATATCATTTCTGCATCTTGGAACAGGCTACTCACCATACCATGAAGTGACTGACTTGAAATTGGGGCAGCTCTAAATGTTGGGGAATTTTTCCTGATCTTTTGTTGACAGATGCCTCCCTGAAATGACAGCCACTAGTGTTAGTTAGTTAGATTGGTTGTATATTTGCACTTCCAGCAACAAATTAGATGGTAATAAATGGAGCACAGGCTTTTCAATCCTGCCACTTCCAGGTAAGCAATCACACTGGAATTTGGAAGGAAAAATCAACTGCCCTCTGTCACAGTAATTCTAATTCAGGTCATTTTATACTAAAAAACCCCACATTCCTCCACTATAAGGGCTGGAAAGCTATTAACTCACCTTCCCAATATGTTTTGAGTTTAGAGTAATCACATGACTCAGTTTGCAGATGGAAGCAACTTCATGTTTCCTCTGGGAGGGCACTGGGCTTGACCTGCAGCAGACATCACAAAGAATGACCAAGCTGCAAGACTGGTTTCCTACTGCCCTCAGCAAGTTCTATCCCAAGAGCCTACAAGCTTTTCCTAATTTCTTCTTCCAAAAAACAAATAAACAAAAAACTCTTAAGCTGTTGTTTTCTAGGTTTTCTAGTACTTGCAGCCAACTGCACTCCCAAAAACCAATTACATAACCAATCAAAAGTATGTTTATGGAGATCTTATGACAGTATGAGAAAATGCTTATGAAAATGTTAAATGAGAAAAGCTCGAAGCAAAATTTATATAAAGTATAATTACATCTCATCAGAGACATGACCATTCAAACACAAGAGATTCAGAGAACCAATGCAAGACATCAAATGAGAAGACCAACTCCTAGACACATAGTAATTCACTTACATAAAGTAGGTATAAAAGAAAAAAATCCTAAAGGCAACGAGTAAGAAAGATCAGACTACCTACAGGGGAAGACCAATCAGAATAATGACAAACTTATCTACAGAAACACTAAAGGCTAGAATCTTCAAAGTTCTCAGAGATAAACAATTCCAACCAAGAATGTCCTACCTAACTAAGCTAAGCTTCATCAGTGATGGAGAACTAAAATCCTTCTCATTCAATCCCTAAGAGTTTATGCTTCCAGACCAGCTCTACAAGAAACGCTTAAGAAAATATTAAGCAAAGAAGAAGGGGGGAAAAAAAAAGAAAAGCACACTCTTCCCAAGGATGTAGGAAAAAAATTGAAAGCACACACCTATATCAACCCCAAATCAAAGGAAGAACCAACAAACAAATAAACAAATGAATAACAACAAACTCTATAAGAACCTCATAAAAGGGATAAACTCTCACATCTCAATAATAAGCCTGAATGTGAATGGACTAAAAGTACCACTGAAAAGACACAGAATGGCAAACTGTATTTTTTTTAAATGACATAATATGCTGTCTCCAGGAGACTCATTTCACCAGCACAGACACTTGCAGACTCAAAGTTAGAGGATGGAAAACAATTTATCAGGTGAACAGAACACAAAAGAAAGCAGGAGTTGTGATCTTAATATCAACAAAATATCCTTTAGGCTATTAAAAATTTAAAAAGATATGGAAGGTCACTATACATAATGATAAAAGGTTCAATCCATCAACAAGAAATATCCATCCTAAACATATACACCCAACACAGGAGCACCAACTTTTATAAAGGAGCTTCTAGGAAAATTTAAAAAAAGATATTGACTCTAATACTTAAATACCTCACTAACAACCCTAGATAGATTATTGAGGCAAAAAATCAGCATAGAGATCCAAAATCTCAACTTGACACTTGGCCAAATGGATTTAATAAGATACCTACAGAACACTCCACCCATTAACCACAGAATATACATTCTACTCATCACCACATGGAATGTACTCCAAGACCAACCACATCCTCAGCCATAAATCAAGCATAAACAAATTTCATAGGATCGAAATACTGCATGCACCTTCTCAGACCACAGTGGAATAAAAATAAATATCAACACCAACTAAGTTCCCCCCAAACCCACAAAGACATGAACACTAAATACTAAACAGCATGATGTGAACAACTCCTGGGTCAACATGATAATCAAAGCAGAAATTAAAAGATTCCTGGAAAGAAATGAAAATAAAGACACATCTAACCAAAACCTCTGGGATGCCATTAAAGAAGTAATGAGAGGGGAACTCATTTCTTTATGAACTCACATTAAGAAAATGAAAAGATCACTGGTTAAGAATCTAACAAGTCACCTAAGGGAGCTGGAAAGACAAGACCACCAAAACCCTAACTTCAGCAAAAGAATCCAGAGTAAAAGCCCAAATACAGAACATAGAAGACAAAAATATCATAGAAAACAAATCAGTGAAGCAAAAAGCTGGTTCTCTGAAAGGATAAACAAGACTGACAGACCCCTAGCCAGACTGATCAAGAAAAAGAGAGAAAAAGCCCAAATAAACACAACAAGAAATGCAAAAGACCAAGTCACAACTGATCCTGAAGAAATACAAAAAATTATCAGAGATAACTATGCACATCTGTATGAAAACAAACTCAAAAACCTAACGAAATGGAGGACTTTCTGACATCACACAATCTCCCAAGGTTTAAACAAGAAGAAATTGAGACATTAAACTGACCAATAACAACTCTGTCATAAGAAATTATCTACAAAAAAAAAAAAAAAAAAATTCCTGGTACAGATGGTTTTCCAGTGGAGACATATATATAAAACATACAAAGAGGAGCTGATACTAATCCCATTGAAAATATTCCAAGCAATCAAAAAAAATGGAACTCTCCCCAAATCATTTTATGAAGTTATTACACTGATACTCTAAACGGGTTAAGATGGAACAAAGAAAGAAAACTACAGGCCAATATCCCTGATGAACATACATGCAAAAATACTCAACAAGATTCTAGCAAGTCAGATCCAATGATACATCTCCACCATGACCAAGTAGGCTTCATCCACAGGATGTAGAGCTGGTTCAACATCTGCAAGACCATAAATGTAATTAAATACATCAACAGATGTAAAAATAGGAATCACGTGATTACATCATTAGATGCAAAAAGAGCTTTCAATAAAATCTAGCATCCCTTCTTAATAAAAACACTTGAACACCTAGGGACAGAGGGAACATATTTCAAAATAGTAAGAGCAATCTATGAAAAATCCACAGCCAACATATTGCTAAACAGACAGAAATGGAAAGCATTTCCCCAGAAAACTGGAACAAGACAAGGCTGCCCATTTTCTCTTCTCCTGTTCAACATAGTGTTGGAAGTCCTAGCTAGAGCAATCAGACAAGAGAAGGAAATCAGGGGTATCCAAACAGAAAAAAAAAGAAGTCATGTTATCTCTCTTTGCTGATGATATGATTCTATACTTTGAAAATTCAAAAGAGTCTGTCAAAAACCTTCTTGCACTAATAATGGACTTTGGCAAAGTCTCAAAGTATAAAAACAACATGCAAAATAGTTGCATTCTTATACACCAATAGCAAACAGGCAGAGAAACAAATAAAAAACAAAATCCCATTCACAATAGCTACAAAAGAAAAGAAAAGAAATATCTTGGCATCTTCCTAACCAGAGAAATGACAGACTTTTACAACGAAAACTACAAAACACTGCTCAAAGAAATCAAAGATGACACAAACAAATAGAAAAATATTCCATGCTCATGAATTGAAAGATCAATATTGCTAAGATGTCCATCTTACCAAAGACAACCCAGAGATTTAACACAATACCCATTAAATTGCCAACATCATTCTTCTCAGACCTAGAAACAACAATACAGATATTCATATGAAAACATAAACGACCACGAATAGTCAAAACAAAGCGGGAGGCATCACATCTCCAGACTTTGGACTTTATTATAAGGCTATAATAATAAAAATAGCCTGGTATTTGTACAAGAACAGGCATATAGACCAATGGAACAGGATAGAGATTCTGGAAGCAAAACCTCAATTTCTCAAATGACTCATCTTTGATAAAGCCTCCACCAACAACCACTGGGGAGAGGAGAACCTATTCAGTAAATGCTGCTGGGAAAACTAATTGACCACATGCAGAAGATTAAAACAAGACCTTTACTTATCACCATATAAAAAAATCAACTCTAAATGAATGAAAGAGCTAAACATAAAACCTCAAACTATAAGAACCTTAAAATGCAGGAGACATCCTTATGGAAATTGGAACTGGCAACCATTTCCTGATCAAAACCCCAAGTGCTCATGCCATAAGAGATAAGATAGACAAGTGGAACTTCATCAAACTGAAAAACTTCTACAAAGTAAAAGAAACTATCAGGAGAGTGAGGAGACTGCCCACAGATGGGAAAAAATATTTGCCAACTGTATATCTGACACAGGCCTAACATCTAGGATCTACAAGGAACTCAAATGTACCATAAAGAAAAAACAAACAACCCCATTACAAAGTGGGCAAAAGATATGAATAGACACTTCTCAAAAGAAGACATACGAGCATCCAACAGATACACGAACAAATGCTCAGACTCACTAATCACCAAAGAAATGAAAATTAAAACCACACTGAGATACCACTTAACTCCAGTCAGGATGGCCATCACCAATAACTCAAAAACCAACAGAACCTAGAGAGGATGTGGGGAAAAGGGAACACTTTACACTGTTGATAGGAGTGTAAAGTAGTATAAACTCTGTTGACAGTGCGACAATTCCTAAAAGAACTAAAAATTGTCCTTCCATATGACCCAGCAATCCCCATTCTGGAAATATACCTGGAGGAACTCAAATCACTCTATGAAAAAGATAACTGCACACCCATTTTACTGAGGCATTATTTACAATAGCTAAAACATGGAACCAACTGTACTATCCATCGAAAGTAAACTGTAGTAAAAAAAATGTTGTATGTATACACGATGGAATATTACACAGCCATAAAGAAGGACAGACATATGGACTTCACAGCAACTTGAATGGATTTAGAGTCTATAATACTCAGTGATCTATCACAGACGCAAAGAACTGAGTACCACATGTTCTCACTTATAAGCAAACCCTAAACAATTACCATAATACTGTAAGAAAGGGATTGGCAGTAGTGGGAAACTACTGGGGGAGGGCACACTTCATCAATAAGGATATCTGATCTCAAACCAGGCAATGTGGGGACCAATATGAGGCCCCAACTTTACCTTTACAATAACCATTTGTATACCTAATCCTGAATCGTACCCCACATTTAAAAAAAGAGAAAGCAATATTTAGTGTAAACAGAAGAAAGTTAGAAGAAAAATTAAAATCTATCTCCAAATTATTTGAATCTTTAATCTTACTCTTCATAAATGACTACTTTTGGTTTCTTACATAAATTTCTAGAAACATTTATAAGCATATTTGCATATGTGTATATATCTATATTTTCTTTTTATGTTCAAGTATGACCAACGTTTCAAGGCACATGAAAAAAAGTTATCCTGTGATGTCATCTTATTATTTTAAATAGAAATAAAATTATATTTATTCATATAAGCCTTATCAACTAAATTTTAAATTTTTATATTCTTTTATGAAAATATTGTCCTGATAATTATTAACATTTTGTCAGATCATCTTTTGCAACCTTGACATATTAGTATGATGAATACTAATCTAACAAAATAATTATATATTTTAATTGAGTTATGGTTTTGCCTTTCCTATGTGCCATTATTTCTTTTTCCTGTGACTTTTCCATTTTATATAGTCCAATTTGCCAATTTCCTCATTTTAATTAGTCCATTCAAAGTATTAAAGAACTATAATTTTTTTAAAAATTATAATTACAACTATATAAAATCTACATTAAAAAATTTCCCACATACATTTGGTGAGAGAATATGAGAGCTTTTTTTCCCTTTAAAATGTTAACACATTGATTGACTATGAGGCTCCATGTCAAGCACTTTTAAATTATTTTATTCCTTCCCTGTTTTGTACATTTGACATTTTGTTTAGAAGGAAGAAAACGTTATTTTTAAAATCCTCTATCCTGGAAAAATTTAAAGGAGAAAATTATCAACCAATTATAGTTTTGGTAAAATCCACAGAAGTCAACTTTGCTCTGCCATGGTTAGCATTCTGATTTGTCAGCTAACCAGAAAAATGTGTATGTAATGGAAGACTGTCAGGAAATTGACAAATTAACTTCAACTACCCAAAAGCCAAATGATAACTGCTTGATTTCATTATTACTGCAAAAAGAGTAATGATTGTCAAAAAATAAGGGGAAAACAATCAACTTATATGATTTCTGCATTAGAATGACGGGCTGCTTATTGAACACAAAAATGTGATTTTATAGGAAGAAGCTATTAAAATGCAGATTCATTCAAATCCAGTCTGATATTATGTCTTGAGTTAATTAAATAAATCCCAATTGTGTGCAAACTGGATTTTTAAATGTAATCAAAGTATGTAAATGATACTATTTCTGATCCACTGCAATGCCATGCTATCTTATTTCCAAGATGGCATGTTCTGTTTTTGAAACAAACTGTAGGAGGTTATAATGTGTTTTCTGAAATGATGATGTGACACAGACATAACACCATCCAGGCAGGTGATGATTTCTGCTGAACTCAGGGTAAAGAGGAAAACTTGGCTGCATTCTGAAGCCCCTTGGGGAAAAAATCTAAGTGGTTTTGGCAAGGGCAATGCCACAACTCGGCCATTCAATTCAGCTGTCAGAGCATGGCTGGGAGCTGTCTTTCTCCAGAGCAGACTGGGAAAAGGCGGAGCTTCAAGGATGGCATAAAAACTGCTAAGTGACAGAGTCTTTGATTTTCATTGAACTCTCTGGCCTGGAACACAGTCATGGAGCTCCTAAGCTCCAAGAAGTATATTTCTGGCCACTGCCTCATTTAGATGACAGTTAACCTCATCTACTCCCTTAACTCCCCAGGAGCACATACCCATCAAGTACAGACACTAGAATTCCAAGCCACTGTCTCCACCTCGTCTTCCCACAGTGTCTTTTTGGGTGGGGGAGAAATGGGTGAAAGAGGAGAACTGGGATTGTAGTGCCAACTCCTTCATTTTGATGCTAACGTGCTTTCCTGCCTGCTGCTTCCTTCTCACACAGCTAGTTCCCTCAGGACCTGCATCAAGTGATGGGTTGAGCGTGATATATCCATGACAGAGCTCTATGAAGCTTTCCAGGTCTCTGATCGCTGCTTGTCAAATCACCAGCACTTCAGGCGGGAAGGTAAATCCATCTCAAAGGTAGTTCTCTTTCTGGCTTGGATCCAGATAATCTTGAGGGTTCCTGAGCTTACATAACACACTCCCAGAAATAAGGCTCATGAGACAACTTCAGCACAGAAGGGTGCTGTTCACCAGGGGGTGTCTATTCTGGGTAATAGCATTTTGATTCAGATGGTCAGGCAGATTCTACCAAATCCAAGTACCAATACATGGCCATCACCCTAGAAGCACTGTCATGGAACTTCACAAAGCTAGCAAAAGATTTGTGAAAATGAATAAACCAATAATCCATGGTGACAACTAGTCAATTTTCTTATTTCTACAGCATGTGATTGTGTTTTTCCCCACATTATAATGTTACTGAAATGCCAATGCACCGTACAGTGGATGCAGACATTTCAGCGCGATAGTGTTTCTTCTTTTTTGCTTCTGGAAACCTATTACTGGAAATGCATAAATAAGCAAGCAAACAAATAAGCACAAGCTACTCTGATTCTAGCTTCTCCCTATTCTGGAACTTACAACCATCCTTAATAAGTCTTAACCAATGAGGCTAAGAAACTGGTCTTTGTGTTTAAAAGGAACTGAATTCCTACCTTTCCTGATGCATGCACACTGGTCTGCACTGAGTTGTCTGCATTTTCATCAAGGATTCTATCATAAGAGTCTATGTGGCAGAGAAAGTTAATGATCCACCTACATCTATGCTCTTCCTCCCATAGGATGTAGGCGTTCCTGGAAAGCAATCACCCAGCCACACACCATGTTTCCTAGCTTCCTTTGCACCCTAGTGTGGCCATATAACTGAAAGGAAGTGATATGAGTCATTTCTGGGTCAAAGGTCATTAAAAATTAAGTGTACTCTCTCTATCCTCCCTTTCTCCTTTAACAGGCTGAAGCAAAGGATACTGAAGCCCTGGGAGACGGCAGAGTCATAAAGAGTGACAACCTGAGTCATCACATGGAGGAAAGTTGTCCACCGACAAGAAATGCCTTTATTCGATTGTTAGATTGTGGGATATGCCTTCAAAAGAATAAACCACTGAAATTTGGGGGTTATTTATATGCTCTAAATTACATTTTTACTTTCCCATATAATTTTGACACAGCAAAGGCCTGGTGCCTGGGACTATGGGGTATGACAACCCAGGCCTGGCTACATAATCTGCAGGGCCCAGGAAAAAATGAAAATGTAGGTTCTCTTGTTTAAAAGTTATTAAGACTTCCAAGATGGTTATGGAGTATTTAGTCAAGTAGGGGACCTATATGACTAAATCACATGCTGATAAATACCCAAAGCCATTTTAGTTATACAGTATTAATTTAGCAGTAGCAATTCAATTTCTGATGGCCAGAAGAGGCTAAAATTGAGACTAGAATTACTATGAATTTTTGGAGAAACACATTCAGAGCCTTCTTGCTCCCTCCCACAGTGAGAAGAATATATGAGACATATTTGCATGCAAGGACCCCCCAAAGCAGCACTTTGACTGATAAGTGTCATTCTTTGGGGGGTGTTCATTGGCACTGGTGCGCCCAGCTGGTCAGTGATAAGTGACACATTCATCAGGAATTCGACCTAGCTGATTTTAGGGGGTGCCTATCTCTCAATGGTCCCTCTTGTTAGTACAGGGAAAGGTATTGTGAGACCAGAAGCTGCTTGCTGGCCCAACTTCTTATCACAATGTCCATTTTTATCCCCTTCCTGTAGGTCAAGTACCATTCCAAGTCAGTTCACTAGCCCTAACATCTCACAAGGAGTGTGTAAGTAGATGCAGTTTCTGGCCCTAGACACACACACACACACACACACACACACACACACACACACACGCCACATTAATACCTGGGCAGCTGGCCCAACTCTGGCCTGGCCTCTAGCCTCTGTTTTTATAATCAGCTTTCAGAGTGACCCATCCTGTTCCACTCCCAAGTCCTGGAGCCCTGGCTGTGAAGCCCCAGCCTGTGGCTGAGGTCCCTCTCCATGCTGACAGGCCTCCAGACACTGCTGGCCTAAGCTTACATTTTTGTTTTTGTTTTTTTTTTAAAGTAAAGCAAAAAGTCTTTATTTTTATTGAATGCACCTGTGTAGGTGATGCATATGTGCTACCTCCCATACATTCCAACTTTCCAACCTCATTTCAGCTCAATCATCTGGAATCCTGAAGAAATCATGGTCGTTTCCATGTTTCTCATCAATACATTTCTATCACTATTTCTTGGTGTTCCAGCTTTAGATATTGTTCACAGACTCCTGAACTGATTTCTGTCTCATCCTGCTGCGTGCCTGGGTCCTAAGTTATCCTTTCAACACAAACCGAGGGGTTGTCTTCCCCATTCTCTTGTCTGAGCTTGCTTTTAAGGAACTCCTGGGACTCACAACCCCAACTGGTGCTATATTTTTAGGACAAAAGGCTTACTTGCTGAGCTGAAATTATTCACAGCAACTGAAGCTGCATTTATAACCCCAGAATCTGACCCAGCATCTTGCTTCTTCAGCCTTCCCGCTACATTCCCTGACCCCAGCTCATCATGCTGCAGTAATTAATCAGACTGGACTACTGGAAAGTTTTACTGTTATGTGGTTTGAGTTCTTCAACTCATTTCCCATCTCCCACTCATCACCAGGATACTGACACATAAGCCAGTTGTCCATGTCAAGGCTTTGGGTCCTAAGATGTCATTCTTCCCTCTCACGGCAGTCAAAATCTCCTGCTGAAGAATATAAAGTCTCCACTGACTGTGAAAGGGTTGTATTGGATGCTCTATTTCTTACAAATGTTTAGGCAAGCTGGGCTCAGTGGCTCTGCCTGTAATCCCAGCACTTCAGGAGGCTGAGGTGAATGGATTGCCTGAGCCCGTGGGTTTGAGACCAGCCCGTGCAACTTAGTGAGACCTCATCTCTACAATAAATTAAAAATTAGCTGGATGCGGCAGCACGCATCTGTATTTTCATCTACTTGGAAAGCTAAGGTGGAAGGATTGCCAGAGCCCAGCAGGTCGACACTGGGGTGATGGTGAATGTGCCACTGCACTCCAGCCTGGGCAACAGAGTGAGACTCCAACTCAAAAAACAAATAAACAAAAAAATGTTTAGGCAATAAAAGATTATAAGGTGAGCTGTAAAAATCAACAATGAAACCCTCTGCAGATTTTAAGATTCTATTTTAAACAAATACAGAGAAACAGACAGATGACAGACTTTATTTCAAGTACTACCATTGCTAGTTGGTAGTAGTGGTTACCTATAAGTGTGATGAGAAGGATCCTGAGGTCAAATTTGAGCTCAGAAGGAAATAATTACTAGCTCAACTAAAGATATACAGGACCAAAGAATGGCAGCATGTGAACCGTTCATTTTTTCAAACCCAAAGGGGTCACCTGCATGGGCTTTGGAGCCAGACAGACCTGAGTTCAAATCTGAACTCAGCTACCCAGTCTCAGGGAAGTGTTTAACCTCCTCAAACTAACATTTCCTCACCTGTTAAAACAATGCTAACAATACCTCTAACAGAGTCCCAATGCTTCCATTAAATGAGGTAATATTTGCAAAACACTTACCATAATATGTAATACATATTAAGTGCCCCATCACAGGAGCTCTTATGGTATTAGTTCTTTGGCTCTAAAGTTAGTTCTCAAATGTAAAGGCCTTGAAATATGCTCCTCTGATTTAAAAGTATGTTTACGTTGATCTCCATCCTCTTTTCAAATCAGTAAGCCTCACACAGGCTTGTAGGAGGTGATGGATAACAAAGAGTTGATGATAGACACAGCATTTCTGCCCAGCAATCTCTCCACCAACAGGCGAGGCAGGCAACAGGGAATCTGAGTGGCTTCAGACTGAATTCTTAGCTTTCCCTAAAAATAAGCTCAGAGACTGAGTCACCCCTTTCTTCCCAGGCTCCTCTGAAAGTTGAACAGGATGTCACTATGGCCAGAAATAGCCTCTACATTCCAACTCAAAATTGGTTCCCTATCAGCTTGAAGACTTTCAGCCGAAGTCGGTGAAGATGCTTCTTTTGCGTTTCAGTATAAAGAGAATGATTTAAGTGGTCATAAAAGCTAAAGGTGATGTCTGGATGGAAAGAATGGAAACCCTCAGGAATGTACTAACACTGGCAGGGACGGGCACCCAGGGACTCGCATGGCTCCCAGCTTCATCCTGTCTCCACACTGCCGCCAGAGCCATCTCTGATAAAACACTCTTCAGTGGCTCTCAGACACTCCTGGGACCAAGTCTCAGCCCCACCTGGCATACCTGGTCTTCTGTGATCAAGAGTTCCTGCCCTCTTACCTCACTATCAACATGCCCCAACCACCCCAACTTCATGCCACTTTCTGACACTGTTCTGTTCCATCACAAACCTTGTCACTTTGCCCATGGTCCTCTTTTGACCTAAACACTAGTTTGGAACAAAAAATACGCTTGCCTTGGCCACTCTTGCTAGGCCTAACCTACTTTTTGTCCTCTAGGGGTGGGGAGGAGTGGCAAGAGGGGCTGGGACCGGACCTTGGAGCACAGCAAGGGGATCCATGAGTCTCTGAGGCCCTGGCTGCAGGGACCACATGATGAGGATCCAGAGGAGAAATGGAGAGCAGCGGGGCAGGTAGACTGGAGTAGTGAGAAAACAGGAGGCACAGAGACGTGGATGATGTGTGCTCTAGCTGTAGCCCTGAATACTTCTGGACAAATTACTCAGCTGAGCTTCTGTTTTCTCTGAAATAAAATGCTGAAAATAACACTTGTCCCACTAGCTGATGCTCAAACAAGATAATGGAACTGAGAGAATTCTGTAAACTCCAAATAGCTGTGAACCCATGAAGAATGTTTTGTTTATTAGTGGGGGGTAGCAGTATAACCCAGCATCCTGAACAAAAACACAGACAATCAAGGGTGGCTGAATTAACATTCTGAGCTCCTGTGATACAGTTTATGGTTTTGCCCAGTATCTTTAACTGGCTTGGAAGAGGAGAAGGAATGTCTAACATGCATTACACCTTGGAGTGAAATGCTGTTCTCTGTCTTTCCAGATAAAAGGGTTTTACTGGAGACAGAGGGTTATGGGATACTCAGGGTCTTGGGTGCTAAAAGGAAGTCATGGGTGTGAAGAAATGGCAGAGACTTGATGCTTTAATGGCAAATGGTCCACTACTTATGGGCCCCTGGGTCATTTCCTTTGGGAAACAATTTATACTACCATAGCCAGAAGAGTAGGGTACAAATGGCCATTACTGTGAGAAGCAGGTATCACCTGACAATACACAGGGACCCTGTTAAGGATTAAATTGTGTCCCTGTAAAAAAGATACATTGAAGTCCCCGGATCCAGTACCTCAGAATGTGCTTGAGATAGGATCTTTACAGAGGTAATCAATTTAAAATTATGACATTAGGGCAGGCCCTGTTCCGAATATGACTGATACCCTTATAAAAAGGAAAAATTTGGACACAGAAACAGACATACATAGAAAGAAGATGATGTGAAGAGACATAGGGAGAAAACGGTCATCTACAAGTAAGGAGAGAGGACTAGCACAGACCCTTCCCTCATAGCCCTCAGAAGAAACCCATCTAGTCGCCATCTTGATCTGGGATATCTTGCCTCCAGAGTTGTGAGATAATACATTTTTCTTTATTTTATTTTTTATTGTTTTGAGTTGGAGTCTCACTCTGTCGCTCAGACTGGAGTGCAGTGGCCGCTCCCGGCCACTGCAGCCTCGCCTGCTGGGCTCCATCGATCCTTCCGCCTCAGCCTTCCGAGTAGCTGGAACTACAGATGAGCGCTACCACGCCCAGCTAATTTTTTGATTTATTGTAGAGATGAGGTCTCGCCAATAAGTTTTTATTTTTTAAGCAACAGAATTTGTGGCACTTTGTTACAACAGCCCTAGGAAACTAATACAGACTCTTTATAACAATCCAGAGGGAAAAAAACCAAAAAACTGGGAAAGCCACAATAGTTCAAACTGGAGAGAACATGGATGTGTTTGTTTAGTGAAAGCCACAGAGGCTAACCACACCAAGAATACATTGGAGCCTGGAGGCCTTAATATTCCCAAGGAAAATAAACTAGGCATGATTCATTTTTGTTTTTCTGTTTGTTTGTTTGTTTGCTTGCTTGCTTATAATGAAATTCAACTGTAGCAATCATGAATTCCCCAGGCCGTGTGGTTCCCATGCATGCCCCTGCCCTGGTGGTTCAGAGACAATGTGTACAATGGAGAGGGCGATGGCTTCTGCAGAGCCACTCAAGGCAGGTACATGTGGTTGGTCATTTCTGGCAAAGATCCTACCGGCCCCACTGCTCACTGCTATTTCTGAGGTCAGATGAGAAGAAGATCTCACTCTGTAGACCTCTAGGAACTGGGCAAACCAGACTGAAAGCATGTACTCTGACTGAAAATACTGGAAGCTCTCCACACAATGGAAGACATCAAGAGTGAACTGATCTCCAACACAGTCCAAGCATCCAACAGCAGCACGTGACAAAAAAAGGTAAAGTTGGCAAGCGATTCAACAAGTGTTCACAGCAACATGAATGGAAAAGCGGTCATTATCTTAAGTGAAATAACTCAGAAAGTCAAATACCACATGTTCTCACTTATCACTGGGAGCTAAATAATGTGTACACATGGACACTGGACACTCAGAACGGTGGAAGGAGGATGAGGGATGAGAAATATCTTAACGAGTGCTTAAAACCTAGACTTCATCACTACAAAACATACCTATGTAACAAAACTGCACTTGTATTCCTAAATGTATAAAAAACAAATTTTTAAAAACAAGTCTTCAGTGAGCATTTCTGATGTGCCAACTACTTTGTCCTCTTAAGATCAGGGTAACCCCAGGCTGGGGCTAGAAGCTTTCCTTCCCTTGCTAAGCTGAGGGAGAACTTTTATAGGAGCCAAAGGACACAACTCTGCTGGGAGAGATGGAAAAGGAATGTGGAAGAGGGAACCTTGAGAAATTTTCTGGGGAAAAGCCCCAAGAAAGTAGCTGAGGTGGTGAGGGAAATAAAAAGGAGAAGCCATCAAAGCAGAGGCCTGGTTACAAAAGACAAAAAGAAAGAATTCAGAGAGTTTGGGGATAAGCTAGAATTCAGTTAAAGGTTATTTTCTCTGATCCCTAGCTAAAATTTAGCATTGCCTTCAGTTATGAATGTAAACACAGGCCCCAGGAATATCATTTAGTACCCGTGACTTTGTCATGAGAAGAATACACAGAAATGTTCATATCTCATTACAGTTGTTGAAGATAGCTCAAGATATCACTACACATCACTAATTTGAAACTAGAGTATGTATGAGAACTGCCACTCAATTTTATTTAGCATAATAATAAAAAAGCACATGCTATCACAGTTTTCTAATATTATACTGACCATATCTCAATATAATTGGTTATCTTTTTAATCTTATGTATTTTATTTTGTGAATTTAAGCAGTATTTAGAAAAGACGCCAATAGGCTCCACAAGACTGCAAAGAGATTCCAGATACAGAACAGGTTAAGAACACTGCTTAATGTCACTCACCTGGCTTTGACACTGTGCAAAACGTGTTGGGGCAGGCAGTCAATAGATTCATGATACAGTCATTGTCAAGAAGTTTATAATTGGGTGGGGGAGAGAGACAGGAAGATTTTTTGTGCCCTGTCTTTTAATTCCCATCAACAGACTACAGCGCCTCCACTAGCCCATATGGCACCCTGTGATCTCAAAAAGGTGCCCCCATGGCGAGGTGCAGTGGCTCATGCCTATAATTCCAGCACTTTGGGAGGCTGAGGCAGGACATTTGCTTGAGCTCAGGAGTTTGAGACTTCGTCTCTACAAAAAAATTTAGTTAGGCATGGTGGCGCTCACCTGTAGTCTCCATTACTTGGGAGGTTGAGGTGAAAGGATCACTTGCACCCAGGAGGGTTGGGGCTGCAGTGAGCAGTGATCATGCTCCTGCATTCCAGCCTGGGCAACAGAGTGAGATTCCGATTCAAAAAAGAAAAAAAAATGGAGAAAAGGCATCCCTTCCTCAAGACAGCTTTCTGGTACCTACAGGAAAATTGCCCTAACAAATACACAGGACTACAGGGATCCTATGTGAATGGTACTCTGGCAGCAGTTAGGCTGAGCTACAGTACCAGGCTAAGGCCTGACTACAATGAATCTCTGCAGAGATGGTAGGTAAGAAGCCTCCTTACACATGTATGGCAACTCCTTCACCTCCTGCTGTGGAAGACAACTCTAATCTCTCATGGTGTCCTTTCTTCAACACCAAAATGCAGCTTCAAAGATCTTCCCATGAAAGCACTAAGTAGGCACTACCCATCCCAGTTGACATAAGAGATGAAAACCATTGGCCATCCCAAGCTTGAGGCTCTATTCTTTTCAAGAGATGTGTATTCTCATGGGGGATTCAAGAAAAAAATCTTCATGGTTTAAAGGAATAAATCACTAATGATGAAAGTAAAGACTTAAAAGAATGAATCTCTAATAGAAAAAGTGTAAGAAATACATTTGGTCAGGTAATCTTACATTATATTACATCAGTAGTTTCCAAAGAAGGTTATTTTGTCCTCCAGGGACCATTTGGCAATATCTGGAGACATTTTTGATTGTCACAATGGGGATGGGGCGTGCTACTGGCATGTTATGGATAGAGATCAGGGATGCTACTAGACACCCTATAATGCACAGGACAGCCCCCACAGCGAAGAATTATCTGTTCCAAAGTGTTAACAGTACCTCAGTTGAGAAACCTTACCATCTAGAGAATCTCAGGGTCAAGTATATATATGACTGAAAAAATAAAGGCCATGCATCGCAGTGAGTAACTGTGAGTGCCCACACCATGGCTCACTCCAGCATGTTCACAGGGCCACCCAAGGATTGTAGTAATCATTTTTTAACCTGATTTCACAATTATGTCTCTGCTATCTCCCAAAACCTTGGGCAATTTAAAAATATTTATCAAGGAACCAAAGTCCCTTTGGAAAATTTCAGGCAGACCAGACTTAAAATTTCAGCTGGCCCTTTTGAATAAGAAATAGAAGGGAGCAGACAGGAAGTATTTAATTCAGAAAGGACGGGGTGGACCCCAGTACTGCCGGCCATCACTGGCTTTTACCTGATGGTCAGTTTATTTTCAAATCAAGGCACTGGCCCCAGGGGTTCCATGAGGTAACAGACAGAGATGGCTGGTCAGAAACCACTCCTCACTGCCTCCCTGCTTGAACTCAGGAAATGTGGCTGGTGTGTTCTTTGACCTTTAGTCTGACACTTCACCCTTAGAGTTCCCTGGGAGAGGAGAGTGAGGGTTCTGGCAAATTCCAGGGAATAAGAAAAATTCATCTGGAAAATCTGCAGTGTTTTCCCTCTACTCTCAGTTCCTGTCAGTAGAAAGCATGTTTTTAAGTGCATGGACTTATTTTCAGATGGACTAAACTGCTACCTCTAAGAGGTCAGATTTTCTGGTCTTCAGAAGAAAACAGCATGTAGTTGGCTTGGATAGCAAGGATATAATGAGAAAACTCTATAGAGTCAAAACTCACATGCCAGCTCTTCAGTAAATATAAACCTCTCATCATGGTGAGCGCAGAACACAGTGAAAAGGCTGTCTGAGATGCTTTATTATTCTAGACTTTCAGCAATAAGACAACAGTTATTTCATTAGCTAAGATTCCTATAGCCTTAGTTGCAAATACAACCACTGATACATGCTATCTAGAAAGCAGAGATCAGCAAAGTTTTTCTCCAAACAATCAGATAATAAATATTTTTGGTTTTGCAGACCATATGGTCTCTGTTTCAATTACTTAATTCTGCTGTTATAGTGTGAACTCAGGCACAGACAACACTATGTTTCAATAAAACTTTACTTATGGATACTGATATTTGAATTTCATATATTTCTCATGTCATGAGATATTCTTTTAAAAGTTTTCTTTAAACATGTAAAAATGCAAAAACCATGCATTGCTCATAGGTTTTATGAAAACGAAGCTGCAGGCCAGGTTTGGCCTATGGGCTACTGTTTGCTGACCCCTGGTCTAGACCAAAAATTGCAATTTCCCTTCATTCTTCATTCTGAAACTGCTATCTAAAATCAGTTTTTCTTCTTATCTCATTGTGATTCTGAAATCGCACTAGTAAAATGGGAAAATGAAAGAACAAACAAATAATACTAATCAACTACCACGCCACTCCCCACCAAAGTATCCAGGCTAGGAAGGATCTTGTTGTGACCCGCACAAGGCACTGTCTTGCTCAGTGCAGTTTAAAAATCTGTGACTTGATGAAGGCTAGCACTCCAATGTTATTTTTTAAATTCAGCCATTGTGAGCAATCTCCTTGTTTAGTCTTTGCGGCTTGACATTATTCAAATGTTAGGCCAGAAAAGAGGAATGGAGGGAGCTGGGAAGTGAGCCAATTTCTGAAATCTAGTTCTCATCCTTCCTTGAGCACGTGTTAGGCCATTTCTTGTTCTCCAGAAAGGACAGGACTCGTTGGTCACCAAATATTTCTTGATAATCCATTAATATATTGAGAAAGTACTCTTATCCTTCCAACGCATGTCCCTTCTCCCTATAAACGTGCTACTACTTAAAATCAAAGAGTTATTTTCACCCTCACAACATTGGAGGAGTGAAATGTAGACTTAGAAGAAGTGGGGTAACCCCTTTCGGTCCCCTTCCACTGTGGGAGCTTTTTGTCCTCTCAATAAATCTTCCTTTCTAAAAAAAAAAAAAATAAGAAGAAGAAGAAGAAGGAGTGGCCTCTGAACTCAGTTGGGAATATGGTGTGTTTGTCATGGGGATGGGCTTGCCAGATAAAATATGGAATATCCAGTTAAACGTGAATTTCAGATAAACAATAAAATTTTTTTAGTATAACTATGTGCCATGCAATCACTGGGCATCCTATATTTTTATTTGCTAAATATAGCAACCCTAGTAGGGGACAGTGAAAAGATGACTCAGACTGGAACAGAAGATATTTACTGGTAAGAAGCAAAAACTTGTTATATTAGGTATGAGGGTAGGGGGTGGTGATCATTATGAAACAGCTCCCCACCAATGGCTAGGAACTTCAGTTTGTGTTCTGGTCAACCCTCCCACTCCTAACTGACTCCCGGAGTCCTCAAAATCACTACTTACATTCCAGTGTTTGACAGAGTTTAAAAAACAGCTTTCTTGGGGGAGTGTTCGGGGTGAGGGAACTGTTCTGTATTCTGATTGTTCTGGTGGTTGCACAAGTCTACACGTGTTAAAATTCAGAGAAGTGTACATCAAAAAGAGTCAACTTTAGGGCCAGGCATGGTGGTTCAAGCCTGTAATCCCAGTTACTTGGGAGGGCGAGGCAGGAGGACTGCTTGAGCCCAGGAATTTGAGATCAGCATGGGCAACAAAGCATACCCTGTCTCAAAAAAAGGAGGGGGGCTAGTTTTGTTCTGTGCTAATTTTAAAAATGTTAAGAGGGCTTGCAGTTTTTACTTCTAACAGACAACTGATGAAGTCATTCAGCATGCCAGATAAGGAGTTGATTTAAGTAGCAGCCCTGGCTCTGAGAATATGGTTTTCTTACAAGGTCCGGATCCCAGAGGGCCCTCGCTGCTCTTACAAATGGGCTTCTGGCAGGCCCACCCCACCAATGTGCCCAATATACCCAAATATATCTATATCTCGTGTAGTTTCAAGCTGTAACCCCCTCCCCATCAATCTCCACCTATTACTGGATTTACAATTAAATAAAATAGGCTGTGAAGGGTAGAAGTGGAAAACCGGTGGCCTAGGCTGGGGGCGGAGGGGGAGGGAGACTAAGACAGGGAACGAATCCAGCCCGCACTATGTTAAAATCTGTGTTATGTTTGGTTTGGCCCACACAGCATTTAAATCGTTGTGAGCATTTAAACATCAACAGACTTCCTTTAAAAGTTGGATTTTCAGGTTCTCCTGAAAAAGTGGAAGATCCTGGGCTCATATTCCCACAAAGCACCCTGGAGTTGAGTGCTGCCTGTCCCCTCAGGACCTGTGCACATTGGGGCCTTACCCCCTTATGTAAGGGAGTCAGCAGGGTGTCTGGCACACATGTGCTCTCAGAACCTGGGAGGCCTTCCCTCCCTCCCCTCAAGAAAAGTTACAGGATGATGTTACCATCTTTTCATCTGCTTTCTGAAGTCTGAGGTACCCTGTCTCCCTATAGGGGAGAGAACCTACTTCTGCTGGTGGAAGCCTAGAAAAGGTCCCTACAGTTAAGCCAAGCAGCTTCCAATTTTTCTCTGTGGACCCAGGCTGGGAGGAGATGCAGAGCTGGAACCATCTAGAGAAAAGAAAAATGTGAAGACAGAGAGAAAGAGAGATGATGGCAGAAAGAGGAGAGAAAGGCAGGTAACTGAGCAACTGAAGTCACTCTGCCTCATCTTCTCTGTGTTGGCAGAGCCAATATCTTCTCTTTATTCTTCCCCACCACATCCAATATTGATCTAATGTCTATCATTCTCACTCCTGTGTGAATAAGGATGTAGGGCGATCAGGCTATTAGAGCTTTATTTCTAGTAGTTGGCAGGATTAGAGAGTATATTCTACAACCAGCCTCCAAGATCTGCTCTGTCTCTGATCCTCTGCTCTGTCTCTGATCCATCTCCACCAAACTTATCCCATCTTTTGTTAATATCCCTTGGGTTTTGTTGTGAGTTTTATTTGATCGGCGGCAATGGATTTGGAACACATGTGCTCAGACATCAACACTCACAAACAAGGTTGCCGGACACCACCTGGAAAAGAAATGCAGGCCACACAGGCAATGGGAACAGTGCTCTCCTAGAGTGTGTTTTTGCTTACCTAGAGTTCCTTTTAGGATCATTCATGTTAGCCTTGAGCTTGTCAGACATGTCTCAGCTCCACCAGAGCAAGGAAATTGTCAAAGCACTTCCTAGCCCATTAGAGGTGGCAAATATTATCAGCCCAAGGTGACAAGTCAGGCCATTAAAGCTCAGTGCTGAAGATCAACCAGGAGCCTGGGAGAAGCTGCTGGACTGACTTCATACCACTCAGCCAAGAGGCACCTTTCCTAAATCCTGGCTTCTCTATCATGTGACATGTGGGGCACACACACTATCACACCTGCCCAAGTCCTAAAGCCCTGTCTGGTATTTATTGGCTTCAAAGTTGTCGACATTAGCACTCAAACACAGAGAAAGAAAATCCCCTGCCTACTGCCAAAGGGGTTAAGTTTTCAAGCATATGTTTTTCTCTTAAGAATAACATTTTTTGGTAACCCTCACCGTTTCAAGTTTCAGCCCTGAATTTAAACATAAAGTGAACACTTAGATGACTGGATATAATCTAGAGGGGGGTGGGGGGAAATCCCACCCACCTAGAATAGTAAGTAAAGCAGTAAAATGACTTTGATGAACTTTTTTCTAGGAAAAAAGTAAAGGCAGGATTTACAAATGACTTCAAGATATTTGGTATTGCGCAGACTGACTAGACCCTAAAAGCCTGTAGGGAAATGAAACAGCTGCCGCAGGGGAAATGATGGACAGCAAGATGTGTTCTGAGGTCTGGCCCGCAGCCTTTTGATCTACAGCTGGCGCTTTTATCTCAGGAGCTCATATGGCTTTTCTTTCCCCTTCCTTCTTCTGCAAAAGAAATGTACCAGATTCCCCATTCCTTTCTGCTAGCTAAGCTCATGTGATGCTACAGAAGCATGGATACAAGGGTCAAAAATGAACCCAAAGTATGTTTAATATATGTTAAAGCATTATGTAAATAGGCTGTAGTCTTGTCTCCATGTCTGTCTGTCTCCCTCTCTCTGTGTGTACATTTTAAAATCTCCTTTTGAACATTTTAATTCAATATGAGACTAGTGAGAAATACTGAGATAATGACCAAGTGCACATGCAGCTCCAATATGCACCAACCCATATCATCCTTTGCTCCTGCTGGCACTTCCTGTCAGAAATAGGTCTCAACTGTGTGGTAGTCTCCCAAACTCAGAGCGTTTATAGTGACCTTTCCTCTACAAAGTCCCCCATGCTGTGTGGCCAATCCCCACAGTCTGTCCATGTTCTCTTGGGACTCATCCAATACAGTGCAGTGTCTGAGTTTTGTGTTTTAAGACAAATAAGAGACTGGGGGAGGTTGAATGGTTCCAATAATGGAAGCTTGGCTCAAACAATGAGTGGTACAAAATAAGGGTGATGGAAACCTGCATGACATCCTTGGGAGAATAAATTCCTCTTTGATATGCCAATGATAAGCTATACTTAGGTACACTCAGACTAGCTTAGGAGAATTATTAAGTCAATGAACATCAGTTGCTGCTTATTCTGGCATCCTACTACAACTGCCCATGTAAGAAGCCAGTTGTCAATTAACACCTGCAGGCTGGAGAAAGGGCCACTAGATTTGGCCATTTGATTTGTGATGGGACTTCTCCATCAATAGCACCATCATAAGTATGGTGCACCTCTCTCAAAGGGGTTCTCATAGTGCTGCTGGATATCTTCTCTACTGAATGACTTCTTGTCACATTGAGGTGCCCCTAAGACCTCCTTAAGGGAATTCTGTAGACCATAATTTGGGTCAGTCAATCTCAGGCAAATATTCCCAATGTGCCCAGCCAATCCCACGCAGACCTTCCAAACAGGTGTCATCAAATAACTAGCAGACAGAAATTCTACTTTATTTAAATAGACTGAAGCAAGTTCCCAAGACAAAGACCATCTCGTAATGTCCTAAGAAGAGAAGAACACAACAGTGTCACTTTCAAACTGGGTTATATTTAAGGCTCTCATCAATTAAGACTGAATTTGGTCTTTTATTCTATTTCACCCTTTCAAAATACACCACACAAACTCCTGAGAATATCACTTATCAGGACCCCGGTTATAATCTTCCTTCACTATTGATCGCCTACCACTTCACCAGTGGTTCTCAAAGTGTGTTCCATAGAATCGCAGCTGCAGCTGGGAACAGTATCACTTGGGAACTTGTTAGAAATTCAAATTCAGGCCCCACTCCACTCCTGCTGAATAAGACACTCTGGATGTGTGGCCCAATTATCTGTGTATTAAGGAGGACTCCAGATGATCATAATGTGCTAAAGTTTGAGAATCAGTGTTTTATACCACATCTGAAAAAAAAAACTATGTCCAGTGATAGTTGCTGCCATTATGAGTACTGAGCCCAGCAGTCTCTACATGGTCTATTACTTGAAGCTGATAATAAATCAGGATCATCTCAAACATCCTGGCTGACATGAGATAGGCTTCGGCTTCATATTGGATTTGCATATTAGGTTTGTATAGCTTGAGTACAGGTTCTTAAAGATTCTACTATAAAAGCAGGAATTTCTCACATCAAAGTGCTGGTTTGATGTCTTTTAGGTTTTTCTATTAATTTAGAGAGCAATCACCCCTAGATTTGAGTATTCTAAGTTACAATAAGTCAGTGACTACAAGGGGCTCATTTAATGTCGAAAGACATAACAAATAACCACTATTTTTCTAATGATGCAAACATTTGGACACCAAACTCACAAAGCCCTGGTGAAAATGGGCCTGATTTTGCAACATTATGAAAGATCTCAGGGGTGATGACAGGACTAATTCATGGCATCTATCTAAAATCCAAATAAATTAATGTATAAGGAAAGCACACTGTAAAGTTCAAAGCTCTGCCTGCATCTAAAGGTCATAAAATGTCGACCTGTATATCAAAGAAATTGTGTTGTGACCACAAATCTCTACAAGTTTTTTTAAACTAGTTGATATTATTCTTTTTAAAATTGGAGATTCCACATTAAAAAAATCAGTTTCTGGCTTCTCTTGAATATAAGTTTGATGCAGTACATAAGAGCAATGTGCTCATGTGGCATAAATTAAGTGTATCTAAACTGAGAGGTGGCATCTGCTTTCCAGATTCTGATACTTTCCCTTCAATCTGTGTCCCTCATTCATGTTGCATGCTGATCCTTGCAACTCCTGCTCACTATAAGCAGTCCTTATTATTATTTCTGTCCTCATGTGTTGAAAACTTAAGGTAGTTACTATATTTCTCTGATTTCCTAGTATCTATCCAATTTCCTAGTTTGGCAACAATGTTGAGGTTAATAGCATTCACCTTTCATTCTTTTTTTTTTTTTTTTTTTTGAGTTGGAGTCTCACTCTGTCACCCAGACTGGAGTGCAGTGGCCGCTCCCGGCCACCGCAGCCTTGACCTGCTGGGCTCCAGCGATCCTCCTGCCTCAGCCTTCCAAGTAGCCGGAATTACAGGCATGCGCTACCACACCCGGCTGATTTTTTGATTTATTGTAGAGATGAGGTCTTGCTGCCCAGGCGGGTCTCAAACCCGCGGACTCAGGCAATCCGCTCACCTCAGCCTCCCAAAGGCGTGGGATTACAGGCTGAGCCACCGAGCCCGGCTCACCTTTCATTCTTGGTGTCCACTTGCTGTTTAAAAATTAATGAGTTATGATTTGTTGATTTGCTCATTATAAATAGGAAACGTTTGTGAGTGCTTCTTATATGCATGCGCTGAGCATTTTCCAGGAAATCTCTCAAAAAACTTTGACAACAAGTCCATGAGATGGGTGTGACCTTTATCCCCATATTACAGATGAGGAAAACAGGGCATAACAATGTCATACAGACACTACTGGAAAGGCCAGAATTTGAGCTAGGCCTTTCTGATAACAGAATCCACGATCATAACTACCCTGCTGGACTGTGCAAAGCCCTGACAACCCTTGGGACCACCGTTTCAGTGCATCCATGCCCACTTGCTGTCTCAGTCAATTTCACGCCACATAACGACCAACTCTGACTGCCAAGCAAGTTGATCAACATCCCCAAAAGGGATCAGTGATGAAATGTGGAAAGTTCAAAGGAACAACACCATTGGTCCCCAAAGTGTTGAGTAACCTCCACAGAAATATAGCAGCACCTCCACTGAGCCCTGGTTTTTCTTTAAATATCAATAAACCATAACCCACAATCCTTCTTGCTTAGCTTTGTCTATGATTTTTTTTTAAAAGATAACTGCTCTATTTGTTAAAGTTCATTAGAGCAGTTGCTCTTTATCCCAATAGGCAAAAGCATGAAATACTCAGAGGTACAAATAAGTGACCAGAGAGGTGGATGACCTTTATGCATGCTTGTGTAAGGCCTACCTTGGCAATCCCAGACCCAGCAATGACTCTGGATAGACCAAAAATGTCACCAATCCACTGGGTGATTCTTCTGCAGATTCAGCCTGGGCGAATCCTTTCTCAGAACCAATATCTCAAGCAAATTATTTTTTTTAAAGTCTTAACATGGAATTTTGGAAGCAGGGTGTCATCTGTGTCTCTGATATAGAAGATAACAGATGAACAGCCAGGATCTGAAATTCTACAGTCCTCTGCCAGCTACACATCAATGACACACATTCACAAGGGAAATGGATGGGGTTGCTCCCACACGAACCACAGTGTCTGTTGCTACAGGGCTTGGGTTTGGATCTCTAACCCCTCTGAGGGATCCCTGAGTTGGGAAGCTGGGCTGGATCATATGTAAATCATAGCAAGGACTTTTTCCCAGCCTAGGTGGGCCAACCTAAAATACCTGGATCAATAGCTGGCTGGTAGCTTCCTTGGTCCTTGGCCCCACATTCCAATTCTAGTATTCAAGGCCTTAGTGCTCCAAGGTAAGAAGAAGCATTGAAAGATGCATCCAGTGAAAAGCCAACAAATATTTCTTTGTAAGCTCAGGGCACAGCCAGCCTAAGCCAACTACCCATCCCCAGGCCTGCTCAGGGCAGAGAACATGATCAAGTGAGAGCCTTAAACCCACTAACTATGTCTTTTTGGTTTTTTTTGAGTTGGAGTCTCACTCTGGTGCCAGGCTAGAGTGCAGTGGCATGCTCACGGCCACCACAGTCTCGACCAGCTGGGCTCCAGCCATCCTTCCACCTCAGCCTTCCAAGTAGCCGGAACTACAGGCTTGAACCACCATGCCCAAACTAACTATGTCTTTAGGTAAGAGATTCAAGAAGGACAGAGGCCCAAAGTAAGATCTCAAGAAGGGCAGATTCCATAGAGGCATGTCCAAGCCTACATACTATACTCCCAAGCGCACCTTTTTCCTCCCAGCCAGAAGAGTATAGCTCAGTAGAATCCTAGTGATCGTTCCAGCTCATACCAGAACACACCTTCAAGTCTGGATGTTCCACTAACACAAGGAATTGGGGGCCAGGAGAGAGTGAGACTTAATACAGTTCTTTCACATCTCTGCGTAAGCCTGGATACCTTTGGATGCTCAACTATAAAGTGAGATAACGTGACCGGCCCTACATGTCTCAGAATTAAGGTAGCATGTGCAAAGTTTTTCATAATTATAAGCACTGTACAAATATAAGAGATCATTTTCATTTTTCACAGTGTGCGTTCTTAAAAATAACAAAATTCCCTGATGAACAGGGGTACGCCAGATCAGCATTTCATCAACAGGGGTACACCCAGCTAATTTTTGATTTATTGTGGAGACGAGGTCTCGCCAAGTTTTCCAGGCTGGTTTCGAACTTGTGGGCTCAGGCAACCACTTGGCTTGGCCTCCCAAAGTGCCGGGATTACAAGCTGAGCCACTGAGCCCGGCCTGTTTCAGCACTTTTAAACGCACTCATGTTCGTCCCTGGTTCTGGCCTGAGTCCATGTGGCTTTTATGGTTTTTGCCCAAGATAATCTCTGTAACATTTAGTTGTTTTCACTCATGCCCAAGGAAAACTACCCTACTGTTGGATGTGCAAACATAACAACAACCTCCCTCAAAGTTGTTTTTCATTGAGACACAACAGTTTCTTCACCATGGGAATGTTACTCATTCCATTAAAGTGTATGTTGGGTGTTTCTTTCTTTTTTTTTTTTTTTTTGAGTTGGAGTCTTACTCTGTCGCCCAGACTGGCGTGCAGTGGCTGCTCCCGGCCACCGCAGCCTCGCCTGCTGGGCTCCGGCGATCCTTCTGCCTCAGCCTTCCGAGTAGCCGGAATTACAGGCATGTGCTACCAAGCCCAGCTGATTTTTTTATTTATTGTAGAGATGAGGTCTCGCTGCCCAGGCAGGTCTCGAACCCGCGGGCTCAGGCAATCCACTCACCTCAGTCTCCCAAAGGCGCGGGATTACAGGCTGAGCCACCGAGCCCGGCTTATGTTTGGTGTTTCCATGCACTGAACTCAGGCATGGAAGACTCTCAAAAGGATGTGGGCCTTCTGGTTTGTTTCAAGCTTTCCCATTACTACAAAATTGTCTGCTGCTCCCTCCTGGGGTCGCACTGAGGCTGCTGCTCCCACCTGCACAGGGTGCTCGTGGGAAAAGTGTGAGATGCTGCCGCCATCTTGGGTGGCAGTTCAGGGCAGAAGTCAAAACTGGGGCTCCAGTGGCACTTACTGAGCATTCAAATCCTGTCTTTGACACTATTGGTTTAATAATGGGCCAGGTCTAGAACCTGTTCATCTATAAAATATGCTTCATGCAGCAGTGCCTGCCTCATAAACTTGTTTTTAGGATTAAATGAGACAATGAGTGTTAAAAAGTATCACAGTCTTGTTACTAAATTTGTGTCATTAGCTACTGACTTAACTTTTTCATGCTTTTGGCTTTCCCTTCTCCACACTGGCTGTTCCAGATAAATCATAAACAAACAAATAATGAATAAATAGAAGTTTTCTGGTAATTGTGAAGGTTGTGATGTTATTTTAAATGTTATTTTACCCAATCTTCAGGACTAACGCCAGTGTCTCCTTTTTGGAAAAGCGTTTCACAACTCCTTGAGGGTAGTTTACGTGTTCCTCCTGTGTGCTCATTTTCACAGTACTCCTTGCACTGAATAGTAATTGTTTATGTGCTTTTCAGTTTCCTTCATTAAACTACAAACAACTTTAGGTAAAAAAAAAAAAAAGCATTTCACACTGTGCCATGCTGAATGAACAGTGTTCAATAAATGGTAATTATTATTATTCCCTAGGATTGGCATTTGCATTCATTCTGTTGCAGAGGCATTTTGCTATATTCTAAACTTACAGTTTTAAAAGCATTCCTACAGATGAAAGGAGGCTGTTGGGGGAAGAGATACTCGTCAAAGATGGACTTGCTCTTCTTTTAGTAGGAAATAGGATGAGAGGCATCTTATCTCACTGGTTAGTCTTTGGACCCAACTGGAAAAGTCAAAGTGCTGCAGTTTCTTTTCTTTTTTTTTTTTTTTTTGAGTTGGAGTCTCACTCGGTCGCCCAGACTGGAGTGCAGTGGCCGCTCCCGGCCACCGCAGCCTCGACCTGCTGGGCTCCGGCAATCCTTCCGCCTCAGCCTTCCGAGCAGCCGGAATTACAGGCGTGCGCTATCACGCCCAGCTGATTTTTTGATTTATTGTAGAGATGAGGTCTCGCTGCCCAGGCGGGTCTCGAACCCACAGGCTCAGGCAATCCACTCACTTAAGCCTCCCAAAGGCATGGGATTACAGGCTGAGCCACCGAGCCCAGCACAGTGCTGCAGTTTCTAATAGCTAACTCCCTTTGGGGGAAAATCCTACAGATGATCATATGACAAATATCTTAGGTCACAGGACATCTGTTCTGTCAGAAATTAAGTGGGCAAAGGGTGAAATCTTCCCTCTGGTGACTAAAACTTGGGAACACTGACTTTTTGATGTTGCCAGTACCTTCCTGGAAGAGGCACTCCATAAATACCTGCTGAACAAATGGATTAATGAATCTTCAAGTCATAATCCCTGCCTCTGTCTGAAATGGCTAGAGGAATTGATGTTGGGCGGGGCCCTGGCTTCAGCCAGAGTTTAAGGGAAAAATTAAAAGGATTGCTCATATTCTTTTCACTTCAGAGATGTTGCTTCTGACTTCTACAGGACACAGCAGCAGTGTAGACAGGAACGAAGGACTTTGCCTCACACCATCATCATGGCAACTGTGTTCCAGGGGCTTCGTCTCTATCACACCTAAACCTTAAAACTAGCCCATATGGTAGAACCAAGAGTCCATTTTATAGTTGAAGGAGGCCCAGACTAAAGATTGCCCAAGACCCTGAAGCCTAGAATCTCAGTTGACTTGCCCTGACTCTCAGAGAGAAGCTCAAGTAGGTGAAGATGTGTGGGTTTCTTCTCTTCTTCCCTTATATCTGTAGAAAGAGTTAAGGAGTGCTAGGTTCTGGGGGCAGGCTGGAGAGCTCCAAAGGTAGTGAAGAGATGCTGGGTTTGTCAAATTTGGAAAGTGTGCATTAGGTCAGAGCATGGCACAAAACCATTTACTGATGTGGCTGCAAGTCTCCCACCTCCCTCTTTCTCTTAGTTCTCTCTGTCTCTTTCCTCTCCCCCCACATAGTAATACCACAAATAGAAAAACTGTCCTGACAACAACATACAGTCACCCCTTGGTATCTATGGGAGATTGGTTCCAGGAAACCCCTGGGATCCCCAAATCCAAGGATGCTCAAGTCCCTGATCTAAAATGGCGGAGTATTTGCATACAGCCTATACATATTCTCCCCTGAACTTTAAATCATCTCCAGATTGCTTATAATACCTCAGACAACATAAATGCTGGATAAATGGCTGGTTATACTGTATTGTTTAGGGAATCATGATGAGAAGAAAAAAAGTCTGTATATGTTCAGTATAGACACAGCCATCCACTTTTTCCCCCAATATTTGCAGTCCAAGTTGGCTGAACCCATGGATATAAATCCCACAGATACAAAGAGCCGACTGCACAGGTACACTGACGCTGACACCGTCATAAGCAGCAGCTCCCCAGGCTCATCAGGCAAACTCAATCCCACAGCTGAAGAGACATGAGTGAGTATTTGTGTTGCTTCTTCTCATACACTCAAGAGAATTACCAAAGATGCCCAGATCTTTCTTGAAAATCTACTTGGCCTCTGCTGGAATTACTCAACCCCACTTAAAAAGGGCTGGCCCCAGTGTAAACTGCCACTGGCTCCATGATTGGAAAAGCAAGCCCTTTCAGAAGGCTCAGCTGTTTCTCAGGCATCCAGAAAAGCCCATCATGCAAAGGCAGAAAATGTGACAACTGTTGGAAACCTTCAGCAGCAGCCTGTATGGGCAACTGAGCATTCTCCAGAGCAGTCACTTCATCAACAGTTGAAGCAGCCTATTATTCAGTTTACACAAAACACCCACCAGCTACATGGCACCAACCACTCAATACCTCCATTCTTATCAAGTTCATGACACTCCGGCCACGCCGCCTTGCCACCAACTTTACAAATCATGAACAACTTCATGAACCATCAAAATACACATGCACAGGGAGAAACGGAAAGAAAAGAAAACCAGCATTCCCGAGGTCTGAAGACCATGTTCAAAGATTGCCCAATAGGCAAACCATAGCATTTCAACATTACCAACAAACATACCCCTCATTGCGGTGGTAAAGTCTCCAAGACACTTCAGAAGAGTTTGAGAAAGAGGGTCTCAGAGACACGGAGATCATACCAAATCCTTCTTTTTTAAAAAAAGAAGGGCCCGTGTGCATTTTCCCAATGAAGAATCTGTCCAAAAAGCTTTTTGAAAGCACTTTCATATACTTTGCTTCCAAAACATTACACACTATTTCTCCAGCAAACTTATATGTGTTTCCAGGGAACTCCTGGACAGACAAAAAAAAAAGTGTTTTTAGGTGGAAGAATGTCTGGAGATTCTTTTGTGCCAGTATGTTAACAGAACTCTTTTAATTGTTATTATTTCATATAGCAGCAATCATTCCCTCATCCTCCAAGGAAATATATAATCCAGCTGTGGTGGCTCCAGTAAAAATACCACATCTGTGGATCGTTGGCAACACTGTGGGCAAGATTGCTCAGTGAGTTCTTTCTTATACCCAAGATGCACATGGGTACACTTTTCTGAAAGTGCATATGAACTTTGCCAAAACTGGTTGCTCCTTTGTATGCTGAAAATAGGTTTGCAGATAATCCACACCCATAAGAAGGAGGCTCTCTTGGAATATTATTATTCCCAGGACCCAGTTGTTACAAGAAGTCCCCAGACCCCTCCAGGGTGGTGGCTTGCGGCAGTGCCCTTGTCAATATCAAACAGAGAGGGGGGAGTTAACATTCCCGGTTTCTGGGAGGAGGTTCTACCGCGTGGCTGGCTGAGTCGCTGACTCCTGGTTTTCCACTTAACAGGACAGCTTCCGCAGAGAGGGTAGCAGCCACCGTTCGGGTCACCCTCCTCTCCGTTCTCAGGATATGAAGTCAACGTATTCCTGAGAACTGGAGAATAATATTCCAGGAGTCGCCCACCCCCCATGCCTCTGTTTAGTCTTTCCCCAAAGCCCAGCCGCAAGCATCTTATTTCTAAGCCAATCTTCCACATTCAAATCTCCAGTCCAAAGCGCGCCCTGGGGGTTTCCATCTGCACCAGTAGAAAAGAAAAGCCAGCGTAGCCGAGCCTTGACAGACTTCTACCCCCTGAACATCTATCCTGCGGCTACAGTGCTGGAATGCCGCTGGCCCCGAACCTCTCGGGGTCTCCTTCCACCCCAGACAATAGAGCAAGAAAATAAAATGAAAGTGGACTTACTGCTATGGCTTGCAGCCTTTCCTTGTGCAATTCCGCTTCTGCCATCCTGGAGAAGGGCACACAGACAGAGGAAAGAAGAAAGAAAAACAAAACACGCTGTAGTCACCCGAGGAAATTGACGGGCACCCCGCGGGGCTTTGCTAGAATCCGGGGGAGCGTCGAGGAGCGGCTGCGGATCCGCTCCGGGGGCGGCGGGCAGCGCTGTGCGCTCGGCAGGCTCGCCCGGGCTCAGCCCCTGGCCCCCGCCTGCCCGGCCGCCTGGCTGCGCCCCAGCGCCGCCGCTCACTGCATCTCACGGTCGCCGCCGCCGGCCGCGCCAGCCGAGGACGTGGGCCACGGGCAGCCGCCGGGAGGGCGCGCTAGCCCAGCGCTCGCTCTCCGCCCTGACGTCTCGGCGCCTCGCTCCGCCCCTGGGGTGTGGGGAACCCGAGGCCGCGGCCCGGGGCAACTCCGGGAGGGCGGGAGACGCCTGGGCGACCGCAGCCGCGGGTCCCCGAAGCGCGCACGGGCGGCGAGCGAGCGAGCCGGCACCTGGGCGTGGGCGCACGGCGAGCCGCTAGGGCGCACGGCTGGCGTGGCGCGCCCGGGGGACAAGCGCTTGCCGGGGCCGCATCAGATGCCAGCGGAGGGGCTTCCGGCCGAACGCAGCACCCGAGCACTTGCGGATACGTGCGGGCTGCGGCCATCAAGTGTTCGGGGCTCCTTCTAGCTCCTGACAGACGCTTGGGCTCCACGTAGGGACATTTCTAAGAGGGGAGGGCTGCCTCGCCCCCTTGGCCCATATGCTTAAGATGACCGGTTCCTCAAACATCAAGTCAGCCTAGGCCAGGGTATAATTCCAAATAGGCCACCCTTCTGGTGAGGCCAAACGTGACTTGGAAAGACAGCCAAGAGTTTGTAGTCCTGGGTGTGAAACCTTGGACAACTCGCTTGACCACTCTGAACCTCAGTTTCCTCTTCTGAAAAAAATGGAGGATCACAACAGTTACCTCACAGAGGTGTCATTAGAAATGAATGCGATAAAGGTGCTTTGTAAAGGGCACCACAGAAGTTTGCTCTTATTCTAGGTTGAAACCACAGAATCCTTGAAGATCCTTTGAGGGTCTTTACTTCTGTGCACGGTTTCTGGAAGGAAAGTAGGATCCAGTTGCAAAAATACTTCACCTGTTCTTTACTAAAACAGGATACGTGTGGTCCTATCCTGTCACTTCTGTGACAGACCCTGGACTAGATGTGAGAAATGATAAGACCCAGTCCAAAAGGAAATCAATGCCAAAAACAAACAAAATGCCCCTTAACATTCAGAAGGAGCTGGGCTCGATGGCTCAGCCTGTAATCCCACGCCTTTGGGAGGCTGAGGTGAGTGGATTGCCTGAGCCCGCGGGTTCGAGACCCGCCTGGGCAGCGAGACCTCATCTCTACAATAAAATCAAAAAATCAGCCGGGCGTGGTAGCGCATGCCTATAATTCTGGCTACTTGGAAGGCTGAGGTGGAAGGATCGCCGGAGCCCAGCAGGTCGAGGCTGCGGTGGCCGGGAGCGGCCACTGCACTCCAGTCTGGGCGACAGAGTGAGACTCCAACTCAAAAAAAAAAAAAACATTCAGAAGGTATCAGCTAGAATTCCCAACATTCATAAGCAAACTTTTCTCCATAAAATGAAATAAGCACTAACAAAAAAAGTGTCCCCTTTAGATCCACGATGATTTTATAAATGTAGGACTTAATGACATTTTAAAAGGTATGCACATCAAATCTCCCCAAATCACCTACTTCCTGGGCAAATTCTTTCAATACAACTAAATTGCCTTTTCAATTTCCACAGAGATTTTACCTGTCACTTGATAAGGAATTACCACTCTGACCAAAGATGAAAGCAGTCACCAAAATAATTTTACTGAGTGATTGTTTTCCCTTCTTTTTCATAACAGGTATAGGTGGAGCTGTTTGTTTCATAAACCTAAGCCAATTCCAGATTCCACATGCTACTCCAATATATCGGGAACTTCTACTTTCTGGCTAAGACCCCTCACTTTCTTCAAGTACATCAGTTTCTTTTTATGTCCAACAGGAGCCCTAGCAGGACAATTTATTTAAGGAGGAGTTGCTCACAAATAAATAAAGCTGTTATTACTTCAGCAGAGTGACTGTGTACCCATTAAAAGTAGAGAATACCAAGATGAGGAAAATGAGATCAGGGAGGTTGGGGGCCTCAACCAGGGTATGAAACTGGGGTTTAAACTCAGATCAGACTCTCCATGATCTGAGAGCCCATGTTCTTAACCACTATGCTCCAGGCTTGACCAGTGATATGGAAGTAGGGCAGGCCCCAGGAATAAACAAGTGAAGCAGAAATGGTCCTTTTCCCCCAAGTTATGTAGATACTAAAAAGGAATGATGGGCCAGGTATGGTGGCTCACTCCTGTAATCCTAGCACTTTGGGAAGCCAAGACAAGAGGATTGTTTGAGCCCAAGAGTTCGAGACCAGCCTGAGCAACACAGCAAGGGGGGAAAAAAAAGGAATGATGGAGCACCACAGTGGGAATGTACTTGATGTCATCAAACTGTACCTTAAAAGTGGTTGAAATGGTAAAATTTATGTTTTGTAGAAATTTCTTTTTTCTTTTCTTTTCTTTTTTTGAGCTGGAGTCTCACTCTGTCACCCAGACTGGAGTGCAGTGGCACACTCCTGTTCACCGCAGCCTTGACCTGCTGGGCTCCGGCGATCCTTCCGCCTCAGCCTTCCAAGTAGCTGGAACTACAGGCATGTGCTACAACGCTCGGCTAATTTTTTTGATTTTATTGTAGAGATGAGGTCTCACCAAGTTGCCCAGGTGGGTCTCGAACCCGCGGGTTCAGGCAATCCACTCACCTCAGCCTCTCAAGGCACTGGGATTACAGGCTGAGCCATCGAGCCCGGTGACAATAAGTTTCTTAAAGGAGTTATAGCAAGGAAGGGAGATGGGAAGGAGAATGTTCTATTTTCTTATCCTGGGCACTTTTTGGAAGTGATCAGTTGGAAAGAACCGAACTTCAGAAAAGAAAAAACAAGATTGGGACATACATTTGAATGCCATCTACTTTGCAATCAAAGAGAGAGAGAGAGAGAGAGAGAGAGAACTAGTCAAGATAAGAAAATAGAACAAGAAGAGGAGAGAGCACAGCAAAGGAGATTGATAAAGTATCATCTGAGATGGAAGAATAAGGAGGTATTTGCACCACAACCCACAATAGGAGGAAAGAGATTTTCAACAGTATCATGTGTTTCTGAGAGGTCAAGGAGGATGCAGACTAAGAAAGCTATGAGTGGCATTGAGAGCGCAGTGTGTGTCAGGAGGGTGAGCCTAGAAACACTTATCAGAGGTGAGGAACAAGTCAGAGGTGGCAGAGAAGCACCCATGAATACAAACTTCTTATTTCAGATCGTTGGATGTGAAAGATGAAGGTAGGGGAACAGGAAGATAGCCCATGGGAGGCAGGGTCTAGTTGAAGGATTTTTAGGTCAGGTGAGACCTGAATGTTTTGGGGTCAAAGGAAATTAGATAGCAGGGAAGTGAGGCCAAGGTAATTATTAGGCAAAGTCTAAAGGAAGGTAATTATTAGGCAAAGATTAGACCAGAGGGCATCCAAATTGGTATTGCTGGCCAGTTAGCCTTGGGAAGAAGGAGGAATAGAGGGCAGAAGGATGGGATGGTAAAGATAAGAAGAAATTTTGAGGTCGGGGGGAGGGGGGAGGGAGAGAGAGAGAGAGAGAAGTTGAGTGAGTTTGCATCAGTTGGCCTAGTATTCCCAGTTGAAGGAAGGACCATTGATAGTGTGAAGTGTGAAGTGTGGGTGGGACCTCAGAAAAACAGAAATGATTTGTGAAGGAGCTGTGGAAAATGAAGACTGATACAGAATTACATTTCTACCGGGTATGTATGTGAGGGGTGTGGGGGCGGAATGGTTAGCAATGGGTTTGGAGTCATTGTACTAATTGAATTTACTACGAATAGACCAAAGAGGACCACTTGTATGTGCTTCGTCAGCAGTTTTTAATTGCCTGAGACCCAAAATAAGCAATGGCTGTGTTTATTCAGTGTTAAGGATTGTCAAAACAGGGATGGCAAAAAGTCAAAGGAGAGAGGGAAATTCGGAATGCTACAGATTGGAGTTTTGGCCAGGTAGGAAATGTAACAGACTCATATATTTGGCTCTCAACTTGTGAATGCCTTTCCATCATTGGAGAATTCCCATATTACAAGCTATAGTGAGAGGCAGAGCCACATCTCATCATAGAAGCTGGGAAATGCCAGATACTTGCTTCTCCAAATCCCCGCAAGCTATGGCTTGGCATGCAGTCTCAGTTCTGTTGGGCACATGCACCTGCCAAGCATTTTGAAGACACAGCATTTTAGAAAATTCTTTCAGGCTGGTAGCTCACCTTTTATCTTGCCCATTGCCTGAACTCCCTTCTTTAAACTTCCTATCTATTCCATGAGCTACCTAGTACAATTTCAATTCATTCCTTGTTTGCTTCTATCAACTAGAATTCATTTCTGCTGCTTGAGACTAAGAATCCTTAGGAAATAGAAAAGCAGATGAAATAAATGACTGATGCTTGGCCAAAGAGCAGAGGGAAATATTTTTTTCGCCCGTTCCAGCACTTCTCCCTTCAAATCTCTAAATTATAGTATTTTTAAATATTTGAATCCATTACAAACACACATATTTATAACTCAGATTATGCCATTTTAAAAATAAACTTTTTAGCGCGCACCTGTAGTTCCAGCTACTGGGAAGGATGAGGCAGAAGGATCGCCGGAGCCCAGCAGGTTGAGGCTGCAGTGGCCGGGAACGACCACTGCACTCCATTCTGGGTGACAGAGTGAGACTCCAACTCAAATAAATAAATAAATAAATAAACTTTTATTGTATAGCCATATTATATTAGACATTAGGCTATAGTCTGATATTACAAAGAATTCATAGTCTAGTGCCACAACTATATTGGTGACTATTTGCCCTCCAAACATTTAAAATTTGGAAAAATACAGCGTATTAACAAATCACTAGTTCTTGCTGTGACATTAAATTGTGTTGCATAAGCACCATCTGTACAATTTAATGGTCTTTATGATAGACGCTACATTGAAAAGCATACAAAAAGAATACAAAATGCCAGATTTGCAAATATGAAACTTTTGTTAATAAAAATTTCAGAATCTATTTCAGGACATGAGTCCTTTGGGAATCACAAATGATCACAGCCAATTCCCTTGTGAGGAAAACAGGAGTTCTGTGAACCAAGAAGATCACTTACCAAGGTATATTACATCAGTAAAAGTTAGTCTTTTTGAGCAGTAGCTAAGAGTGTGAAATCTCTCAAAAACCTGAAGCTTTCCTTTGGCAAAAGTAATTTTGAAAGGAATGCTAGGATCCCCCAAAATGTTTGTATTTATATTAGCTTTCTTTTGCCTGGGATCTTTTGAGAATGTATAGTCATTTAAAACATATGTGATCATTGCACAGCATCAAGAGAAGGAGAACATTGCTTGGGGTCCTCTTGGCTCCTGTGGTTGTCAGCTCTTTGGGAAAGTTGATGGGATTTCAAGTATGTGGTTTACTCTATGGGATTCAAGCAATAGTTCCATATAGGGAGTCCTCATGGAGCAAGAAGACAAAGAAGTTAGAAAACAGAACACTAGTGTGAAAAATAAACTAGACTGAATGTCTCTTAAGGTATGTTGACTAAGATCTCTATGAAGCAGATTGAAAATGAGCAATCAGAAATCTGGCTAGACATGGATCTCAGTATTTCACTATGATGGCTTTTTTCCCTCTTGGTTAGCTTTGACAAGGTAGTTGATTGAATGAGTCACTAGAGGAAACTAAGTGGTATAAGGAGAATGTACAGAAATTAGAGTTGAATGGTTAAAGATCATTCTACATTTATCCTGCTGTGATACCTTGGACAAGTCACATAATAAATCAGGAATGCAGTTGTAGGATGGAAATTAAAATATGTGATGCCCGGTCTCACTGGGTTATTGTATCAGATAAGTTTGAGGATAATACTGTGTGATTCAGATAATAGTTCAGCATAGCCTTATTAACAATAAAAGTTTTGAAAAGTGGAATTAGAAGGTAGAAAGTGACACAGAAAAGTGGATGTGACACAGAAAAGACATGAGCTCTAAAGATAAGTTGGAATCTCATCTCCTCATAGAGATATTGTGAGAAACAAGATATAAAATGCTTCTAATTGGCCTCAGGAGGTACTCCACAAATGGTAGGTCCTAATTACTCAAGGCAATCATTGCTGCACTAAAAGTGTTACAGACCAAATTAAGTGAATGACTTGATTTTATTCATCTTTTTATGTAGACTTTTTTTTCTTTTAAGAGGTGAACTATCAGTATTCTTATAATTCTCACGTTGGTAGATACTCATCTTTTTTTCATCTTTTAAAAGGGAAGATTCTGCTCTGTGAAATTTATTATCTAGAAATTTCTTTACCAGACTTTCCTTTTAGTGGTTTATAGACACATCTTCAGTCTTATCTTTTGGAGTGTGTCAATTGAATAATTATGAATAAGAAGGAATAAAAGGAGCATTTTAAAGAGGAAATAGATTAAGTCCTAGGAAAAGATGAGAAGAAAAGCATAATTTTTGAGGATTATTAAGAGAGCTACATGCTTATATATGAAAGGTGTTCTGTGGTAGAGTCAATTCTAGGATTGGGTATGAATCAGCTACAGACTATAGTCTTTGGAAAGACCAGGTCTACCCCAGCCTGGTTATCTGATGCCAGTGAACACAGTCAGGTCATTGACTTCTCAGAGAGCTTAGGGGCCAGTCTAGTTTGCCTTAGCACAATGACCATGATGTGCCCCGTCAGCTTGGAATCCCTTTTTTGCAGTGTGGCCATCAACACTTTCATTGTTAACCATGTTTCCATAATGCCGTGCACATTCTGCAAGTCAGCACTGCTGACAAGAGAGAGATTTCCTGTGGGGTTGGCAGTGGAAGGCTGGTGGCCTACCCACTAAATCCTGTCCACTCGGCTGGCTGGGGAATGAATAATAAAATTGGGAAAGCCTGGCTTCAGCCCCTGCCAGCCACAGATGCTGTGCCTGCCTTGCACATTGGGAATGACAGAGGTCTCAACTGCATGCCCACCCTTGCCCACTTCCCATACACTGGCAAAACAGATTCAACTTGCGTCTGGCCCCTTTGAGCCTCTCTCAGTGAGATGTTATCATCAGTCAGTCTCCAAAACACTGTAACACTCCCAGCTGGGGCATCCTGGACAGATCACCTCTCCCCAAAGCAGTTCAAGGTAGAATGGAATGAACACAAGACAAAGTCTCAATCCTAGATCCTAATCCCAACTCTGTGACTTACTGTGTGACCTCATGCAAGTTACTCATCTGTTCTGAGCTGAGGTTCTCTATTTGTAAACTGTGAACAGGGTTAGTTAACTACCATCACAAGATTATTGTAAGATTAAAAGAGTTCACGAATGAGAAAGTACTTTGAAAACCATAGATGCTCTGTGTATGAAAAAGTACAGTTAAAGAAAAGACTTCAAAGTTAAGGCTTAGAGACATGAGGACAGTCAGAGGGAAAATGTTTAGATGGCTTTGCAGCATTCTATAGCTGCCACAGGCTCAGCCCACCTGGAGAAAAGGCTATGCTAACACATAACACAAAAGATGCTTTCAAGTTTCAGATGGATTTCAAAGAGGATCAAACTAGTACATGAAAATGACCAACACCACCTAGGGGTACTCTAGTGACTTCTATTTTACGGGGTCTGACGACAAACAGCCCCACATTCTGATCTACGTATTTAGTTAGTGTAAAAAAAAATACAGAAAAGAGAGCAGTGGTCTAAGGATGAGATGAGAGAAACAGAGATAAAGCAGGAAAAAGGGACACAGAAAAACTTGGATCTTTTGTCAGTTGTGTGTGCCAAGCTTCTATTTGAATACTATTTGGTCTGTGTTTACTCGAATGTGTTCTTCTTTCTGCACTCATTCAGAGCTAAATTTATCCCACTAGAGAAGAAGGCATGCTTGGGGAGGTGGGGGTGGAAAAAAGAGCAGACACAAAGGCAGCTGCTTGACTAGGAGCCAGGATGCTTGACTTGTGAGTTCCCTGGAAGAAACCAGGACTCAGAAGGTAGCCACTCCGGAAGTTCCATGAGTACCTTATGCTAGCCTGACAAGGGAAGGTGTTTCCATGGAAGCATCTGCGTCCTTTCCTCCCAAGGACTGTGAGCAGGAACAAGACTTCAGATCTTGTATATTAGAGAAAGCCGTTCTCTAACTCCCATGAGCTCCCAAATCTGGCCTAGTCCTTTAGGAAACTCTGTAGCTCTCCAGGCCTCCCCAAGGAAAGCCCTAACTGTCCCTGTGGAGAGAAGAGGGGCGGCTGGCAGGGCCACTTCTGCAGCAAAGTGGAGCTTGCTTTCTATTGGAGTGTCACGCCAGTCGTCTCTCTGCTGTGGAACTCCTCTGAGGTGAGGGTGGAGGAGAGGGAGGTTGCTCCATTCCACCATGTGAGTAGGATTAAGTGTTTTGCACCCATAACTAGAGGTAGGCATGTTGATGATGCCTGTGCTGCCACCCACGTGCCTCCTGTTGATCCTTCATGGTTTTCCTTCTTCCCATTCGGTTACTGTCTTTCCTCTTCTAATTCCTTACTTCTCACTCACCCCAAAGAGAGCCCTTGTTACACCATCCTTTGCAAGTAGACAAGTCATTGCCATGGAGATAGGTTTTCCTGTGATCAGAGAGTTCTCTGACAGGACTGAAGACCTTCCTGTAGAATAGGCAGTGGATTCCCATGTGGGACTCTGTCCCTGTGGTTCTTTGGAACTTTCCTTTGTTGGTTTGGTCAAAGTGGGGGGAAGAACCTAGGATTCTAGGATGGTTCTCCTTTGTTTTAGGCTTAGCTAAGTCACCCCACATCTTGCCAGACCTATAGCTTGTATTTGGCCTTCAGGACCCTCCACTCCTCCCTAGAGAACTTGACACCTTCTTCATCTGTTTGTCCCACTCCAAATTTGGTGCTTTCTCATACCATGAACTATGCCTGGAATGCAGCCTACTCCTCCCTCTTCAAGCTTTCCAAGTCTCCTCTTGTTAACTTCACAGAGTTTCAGAAATCCCACCCACTCCCTCTGGGTATGCCTGTCAGTCCCTTTGGGAAGGAAAAATGGTTATCCACATAACCACATAACGTGACTTTCAAATTGATTGCTTGACTTATCACTCTTTCAATTAACTCTAAAAATCATAAAGTCTCCCAGCCTTGAGGGAGATTTTTTCAGATTAATTGGCATCCCGAAGCTACCATGATGTTTTTGATTGTGATGAAGCTACTTGAGTTGGTAGGAAGCATAGATTGTACAAACCTGACTTTACATCTTAATTCTTACGACTTAATGACCTTAAGAAATTTACTTGACTTCTTTGAGCTTATTCTATCTGTAAAATGGGAAAAATAATAGTATTTATTTTATAAAATTATTGTGACAATCAAATAAGATTAATGTATACAAAGCTCCTGGCATATTGCAGGTGCTCAGTGAATTCTATTTTCTAATTTGGAGCACAATCTTACTTATTTGTTGATACCTATATCCCTCGGGATGTGTCACCTTGTAGATGTGTCCGTGTACAGGTGAAAACTTCTGAGTGGTTTGTTCAGTCCAGCACCGGTATTGCCCAGGTGTACCCAGTGTGGCCCTTCAGACTGGACCAGCATCTGCCATAATTGGACTCTTGCTAACCTGGTCAACACCTGTTATCTGCAATGTTTGCAATCTGAGGTCTTTTTGTAGCATTTTGGCTATGCTAAACTGCATTTATCATGAAAGACTGAAGAAGACAAAAGTACAAAGTGTTTTATTGCATAGTTTTTGCCACTGTCTAGAATGGTGATTCTAAATTTTGAGGGCGAGGAGGTCGCAGAATCCTTTAGAGACTCCTTAGAGAATCTGGTAGGAGCTATGGACTCAGAGCAATCCACATGCATCCAGTATGTTCTGTATAATTTCTGGGGTTTCAGGAATTCTTTGAATTCTTTCAAGCACATTCTTAGAAGACCCATGGATCTCTGGTTTAAAAAAGTTCCGCTCTGGGACTTAGAATATCAGGGGAATTTAGAGAGACAAGAGAGACTGGGTTTATCTCCAAGATCCAGGAAGCTCATCTTGGGTATCAATGCAAAATCACGGTAAATCTGGGTCACTTCTGCTCTGCCAAGTACCCCTCTGACCCAGGCAGCCAATGCTCGCATGAGCGGCCACTCTCTGCACTGAGAGCTGCCCTTCCCTAGTTTCCACTCTCAGCTGCTAGCAGAGAGAAGGCACAAATGCCAATGAATCCCCTCACTGGGCTTGGGCTACTTCTATTGTCTTCTCGCAACCAAAGCTTCTGCCTACTCAATGTCTACCCAGCAATTAATCCTTCTAGACCTTCCCACAATCTCCCTAGAAAGTGTCTGCCTTCCATTTACATAGAGTGGGTATCCTTTCAATCTATTATTTCCTCCCAGAATTAGCTTGAAACTGCCTTCGATTGTAGGTGGAAGCAAAAACAAAACAAAAGTAGAAATCAGGACTCTTCATTTTGAACTTATTTAAATAAAACAAAAACACAGCATAGCATTGAAACCGCATTGAAATAAGAACATGGCTTATCGATATCACCCCCAAATAGTTTTAGATCCTGTCTTACTAAGCAACTCTATGAATATCCTCCGATACTCAAAATCTACTTCCCACCAGGTGTTGTGGCTCATACCAGTGAATCCAGCACTCTGAGAGGCCTAGGTGAGAGGATTGCTTGAGCCCAGGAGTTCAAGACCAGCCTGGGCAACATAGCAAGACCTAGTCTCTACAGAAAAATAAAAAAATTAGCCAGGATGGTGGTGCTCACCTGTAGTCCCAACTTTTGGGGAGGCTGAGGTGGGAGGATCACCTGAGCATAAGAGATCGAGGCTGCAGTGAGCCATGATCCGGTCACTGAACTCCAGCCTGGGATCAGAGTGACAATTCACCTCAAAAGCAAACAAACAAAAATCCACTTTCCATAGGCCTATCCAGGTTTCTCCCCCAACCACTGTTGAGAGAAGTCATTTTACTTCCAATTTGGAGCTTCCAGCCAGAATCTGAGCTTGGTCTAAAACCAATGGACTCTTGCTTCCAAGGAAAACAGTCTGTTGCTGAATTAAAGACTGTTAGATTGGTTCAGGCCAAAACAAACGGAGCAGGCTTTTCATTAATAAGGGGAATGTAACCCTTCCAAGGTGACCTAATGAGGCAGGCAATGAATGGGTATCAGATTTCAAACCCCAGCTCCCATAGACTCAAGGTTTCGCTCTTGCCCTCTGAGCCAATAAAATCTTAAACCTGATAATTCCATTATTTAAAAAACATTGTAACAGCCCCAGGCCACAGTGAACACATTTATTGGTAAGAATACGATGGGGGGGAGTGGGTAAAAATACACTTTTGTCATTTTACTTTAACGGAAGTACAAACCAGTAATTTTTGAGTTATGATAAGGCAGAAACAAACTGACTCAAGTAAAAACTTGAAGTTTCCAAACGGCTTTCTCAATTAATAAAGCTTGGAATTGAGAATTGGAGAGAATAATTTGAATTTAAGTACAGAAAGTTTTTTGTTTGTTTTAATTGAATAAACACATGGTGCTTACTATGGTCCTGAATCCATTCTAAGTGCTTTACAAATATTAACGAATGTAATCCTTATAACAGCCCTATGAGAGTGGCACTATCCACTACTGCCAATTCCGCTCCCCATCCCCCGGCAATTTCCCACTACTGACAATCCTCATCTTATAGTATTATGATAATTATTCAAGGTCCACTTATGGGTGAGAACATGTAATACTCAGTTCTACAGACTCAGTTGTATAGACTCTAAGACCATCCATGTTGCTGTGAAGTTCATAATTTCATTCTTCTTTATGGTTGCATAATATTCCAACGTGTATATGTATGTGTGGTACTATTTAAATGCTGGGAACATTTAACTGTATTATTAAAAAAACTATATACTTCAAATTAGCTAGAAGATTTGAAATGTTTCCAACACATAGAAATGATAAATATTCGAGTTGATAGATATCCTAAACACACTGTCTGATCATTACACATTCTATGTGTGTAGCAAAATATCAAATGCATACCCCATCCATATGTACAAGCATTATGTATCAATAAAAAAATTAAAATATGCATTTGAAAAAGGTAAAAGTGATTTTTTTTCCTTTTGAACTACTTGGAATATCATCTTTTTTAAGGGATAAAGACTTAGATAACAATCATAAAAAGATCAATCAGCTGAGCCAACTGCTTTCTTCTTTCCTTCCTTCCTCCCTCCCTCCCTCCTTTTCTCGCTTCTTCCCTCCCTCCCTCTCTTCTTCCTCCTTCTCTTCCTTTTTTCCTTCCTCCCTTCTTCCCTCCCTCCCTTCCTTCTTCACTTCCTCCCGCCCTCCCTTTTTTCTTCCTTCCTCCCTCCCTCCCTTTCTCCCTTCCTTCTTTGCTCCCTCTCTCCCTCCTTCCCCTGTTTTCTTCCTTCCCTTCCCTTCCTCTTTTTCTTCCTTCTCTCTCTCCTTTCTTCCTTCTCTCCTCCCTCTTTCCCTCCCTTTTTTCTTCCCTCTCTCTTTTCCTTCCTTCCTTCCCTCTCCCTTCTTCCTTCTTTCCTTCCCCCTCCCTCCCTTCCCTCTCTTCCACTCTCCTTGCTTCCTGGCATGTGTATTGAACCCACACTGAACCAGGCATTGTCCTTGTGCTGAGATCAGCTGCCTTTCTGCACTTACAATCCAGGGAAGAGAGAGACATTAAAAGTAGAGAACTACACTATTATTCCAGACCTGTTCTGAAGGAACCAATGGCACTAAAGGGAGAGAGAGGCATGGAGTCCATCAGACAGATCTGAATGGAGCCAGCAGTAGAGTCATGCAAGTACTTAGGGAAGAGCGAATGGAAAGCCCTTGTGATGTTACAGTGCCCAGCACAGAAGGGAGGAGGAGCAAGAAGACCAACCCTAGCAGACAGGGGCAGAGGGACCCAGGGGAGGAGTACTGGAAGAGGAGGTCAGAGAGTGGCCAGACCAGATGAAGGCCTAGGGAGGGTTTAAACAAGCAGTGAGGTGATTATTTACATTTCAGAAGGTTACTCTGGCTGTTTGGGATGAGGAAGGGAAGATGTCAGCAGGGATACCAGAAACAGGATTCATGTGAGAGATCCACAGAATGGTGTGGGAGTAGTAGACAGAATAATGGCCCCAAAAATGACCATATCCCAAATCCTTGGAAACTGTGAATATGTTATCTTTGATGGCAAAGGGTTTTCAAGGAAGGAATATCAGGATGGGTACAGGCCAGGGCGATGCTGATGGAACTAATGCATGGGTAGATCCAGGAAACCTTCACTTGGGGGGGGTGGAGGGGACAAGAATCCAAAGTCTGCTGAGGAGGGCCCAAAACACGTGGGAGAGGGAACATGAACCCCTTGAGTTCAAACCACAGTATAAACTCAGAGAAATTATGCCATTTCTCTCAGATCAACTCTCTTCATTGGAAAATGAAATTAATAGTGCCTGTCCATATAGGTGTTTTGAGGGTAAAAGGAGATATGCCGTATAAGTCCCTTTGGCACAGTGCCAGACAGATACGAAGCTCTCTCATAAATGCCAGTCAGTGGCATTCATACAAAAGGAGTTGAGGAACAGTGACTAAGAGTACTGGCAACTGGATGCTTTGGGTTTCAATGCTGAGGCAGGTTATTCAGTGCAGTTTAGACATAGGTAAGTTTCTTGTAGGCAGTTTAAATTAAAATAGGGTAGGCATTCAGACAACTTTCTTATTGGTACCAGACCTTACCACTTGTGGACTGGAATGTGGATCTACCAGTGCAGTGAATTACAGAAACAGTAGAAACACAGAAATACAGAAACCCAACACATAGACATGATGTTCTAAGAGAAGCCCAAATCTAATTAGACAATAACTTTAATTATTTAGAAGGTCCCTGTGACCTTAGAAGGTTGAGAGAGGGTAATCCAAATCTGTGACCAGATACCTGTAGCCCACCACTCTTAGCTCATGGTTTGCTTACTCATGGTTGTAAAAGTATATAAAGCTTCTTGTCAAAGGCAAGCATGTGTTCTTTCTCTTAAGACACCCATGCCCTTGGGCCTGTCTCTTTCTTTCTGATAGACTCTATCTTAAACAATACTTGGGACTCACTCTGAAATGCTTTTCTGTGGCAAAGTCAAAAAATCCACAGAGCAACACACCACACCACACCCAACATCAATACAAGCTCCATGGTTATTAGGTGGGAACTCCTGGGCATGGTACTTAATCTCTCTGTGCCCCAATTTCATCCTAGGTAAACTAAGCATAATAATGTCTACCTTATAGAGTTTATGAGAATGTCCGTGTTGGCTTTTATTATTCTGGTGATGGGGCTAATCATTAACTAATGCATTTATTTCTTTTAAAAAACTAATTAGTGTTGATTCTAGATTTTAGGAATCTAAAATATGAAATGAAAACCTAAAGGACAGGAACACTATGGAAAAATAAGAGCCTTTGTAATCAGGTATTTAAATGACTCACTGTTTCTGCCTTATCAACATGTACCAAAAGGATAATGGGGTTAATATGAAATCCATGCACAATAAATAAAGATGCTGTCAGCCTGCCTTAAGGGTGATTTCACGATGCTGTGAACTCCATGCTGTACAGCCAGGCAGCCAGGGCCTTTGCTTACAGCTTTAAGTCTTGCAGAGGGCTGCTTTGGGGAAATCACAATGAGTTTGTATAGAAGATGCAGATCCAGACTTTGAGAGTTAACATCCGATTCCTCTTAACAGACTCTAGTTTTAATTTTCCACTCCCTTCCTTACTCAATGTGGCCAAGGGCCTCTGAGTTGCTATCCCTGGACCACATCAAGGGTCAGAGACTTTGGCATTTAACGGCATTTGGAAAACACTCAAATAATTTGTGCCCAAAATAGGAGCGACAATACTATTCCCATTCTGTAAGGTTATTGACTCCACAGTTTGACACACACAAATGACCCTTTTATGGGCAAAACGATGACCCTACAATCTGAAGAGCTAAGTGCTAAGTGTGTAGCACGTCCTCAAATGATCTCTGAAAGGACTCCCAGGACGGTAGGGACGGTAATAAATGTACACTTGACATATCTTATCAAAAAAGTAGAAGACTGCCTATCTGCATCTCCTCCCAGGATTTGACAATGTTAATGAGGAGCTGGGGAGCTTCCAGGCAGAAGGCATGTGACACTAGACATATGACAGGCATGGGTATAACTAGGAACCATAGAGCCTCTGTCACAACGGGTCGCTGTGTTGACACCAAACCCCCAACTAAATTGCGTATTATGTCTTTCGGCCCCTGGGAGTGTCACCATACCAGAATCCTCTAAAAGCTCACTACTCATAGTGTGGTCTATGGACAGCAACATCAGCATTACCCAGAGTTTGTTTGAAATGCAGATTCTCATCCCACTCTCCAGACTTAATGAATCAGAATTTGCAGTTTGACAACATCCCCTGGTGATTTGTGAGTACATTCAAATTTGAGAAGCACTGATCAAGGGCCTACTGGGTCTCAACTGTGACTGCACATTAGACCTTTAAAGATAGGGTGCTCCTTTGGGAGGCTGAGGTGATTGGATTGCCTGAGCCCGCAGGTTCGGGGCAGCGAGACATCTCTACAATAAATCAAAAAATCAGCCGGGCGTGGTAGCACATGCCTGTAATTCCGGCTACTCGAAAGGCTGAGGCGGAAGGATCGCCGGAGCCCAGCAGGCAAGACTGCGGTGACCAGGAGCGGCCACTGCACTCCAGTCTGGGCGACCGAGTGAGACTCCAACTCAAAAAAAAAAAAGATAGGGTGCTTTAAAAGTATATCCTTGCCCAAGACCCACTCCAGAAGAACTATATCAGAATTTGTGTGTAAATTTCCTAGGTGATTTTATTATACTGCCAGGATTAAGAACCACTGATCTCATTGATGATGATGATGGTAATGATTGTAAGTAACATTACCGAACACTTATATGTACCACTCTTCTTATCACCACATTAACTCACCATAGTCCTATGAAGAAGTACTATTATTGTTTCCACTTCAAAGATAAAAACTTAAGAAGCTGTCTAAAGGCATATAGCACAGATGTGGGAGAGCCAGAATTTGCACTTCTAACCTCTGCACAAATTACAAAGCCTGCCCCAGACTGACTTTATCAAAATCTCTAGGGATGGGGCTCAGATGTCTGCATTTTAAACTTATGCACCAGGTGAATCTTATTCATACTAAAGTGCAAGATGTGAGAACCATGTTTTATCCACTCCCAAAGAAGCTTCTTTAATTTAGGATTTTTGAAATGAAAGAATCAGAATACTCCTGGGAGCAGTAATGAGTTTGCCCAGCAGTTACTTTAAGCATTATCTATGGGACAGTTTATATATATAGCTGTTCATAATTTGCACTCACAGATATGAATCCTGAATAGCCACATTTTTCCCTCACTAATAATTTGTCTTATCTTCCAATCACAGATAGTTCCAGCTTTAGTCCAGGTTTCATTTTGTAGCCTCACATGATCCCTGACCTAGAATTTTTCCTTTTTAGGTATCATTCATCCATCTATCCATCCATATCTGATCCATCTATCAGTCATCATATCCGATCCATCCATTCATCCATCCATCCATTTATCCATTCTTCTAATCATCTGCCATCCTTCCATCCATTCATCCATCTATTCACCCACCCATAAATCATCATTCAACACCTTCCACTATTGCACTGACAATGGCAATGTGGTGTTACATAAGAAGTGACTCTCAAGGGGCAATAGAAACATTAATAGAACTTTGGGTAACAATTGATAAAGTTTGGTGACAGGGATGAGCCCAAGATGCAGTGAGGATAAGGAGGAGGAAGCCAGTTCCTGGTATCTGGGGAAGCGGACAGAGGAGAGTCCAGGAAGGCTTCTCAGAGGACATTAAATAAGAACTGAATTTCAAAGGATGCATAGTCCCTCAACAGGGAGGGGAATAGCATACAGGCAGAGAGAACAAGCTGTGCAGAGGGCAAGAGGCATGAAAGCATGCAGTAAGTTTGGAATACTGGAAGCTATCCTGTTTGGGAGAAGAATGTGCAAGATGGAGGGAGACGAACATGGCACTGTGGAGATGAGATAAGTTCCAGGTCACAACCTGGTTCAGCATGTCAGGCATTCTCCTGTAAGGTAACAGGGAGTCACTGACAGGCGAGGCAGATATTTTGGAAAGATCACAAGTGTTACTTTATTGAGAATAGATTGCCGTGCAAGGAAATGAATTTAAGAGTACAGTCAGGAAAAAATAAGATCCTGAATTGAAAGTAAGGCTGAGGAGCTGCACTTGGGGAGATGTGTGCCCTTCTGACAGCAAGTTGCTGCTGGCACTGGGTCATTTTCCTGAGAAAATCATTCTTAAGGACTGTTTTGTACCCAACCCCAGCTGGAACAAGAACATAAGACTCCTCTTTGCCCAGACTATGAAGAAATGTGAAGATGGCTCCTGGAAATGTTTGCCTTCATATAAATGTGATTCTATTCAAAGGACTTAAGATTTCAAGGCCCTTTTTCTTGACTCAAACCTTTGAAAGGACTCTTCATCAGAAGCTTTGAGCATGGCTTGGGCTTTGAATATGTGATGTTGTAGAATTATGTTGAGAAAAGGGTCGTTTGCTTGTTTAAGGAGGTCCTACTGGAAAGAGCACCTAGACTCCTTCACGGAGGTGCCATTGCAACCATGCTTGATGCCACCCTTGGTATGTCTGTGATTATAGCTGGGGAAATTGTCATGACTGCCAATCTCAGCATCAATTATAAAAGACTTATCCCTTTTTATTTTTTTGTTGTGATAAATAGCCAACTTGCTAAAGTTGACTGAAGGAAGTTTTGTTTCCTTTAATGTTCAAAGTGTTGATGAGAAGACCCTATATTCCGAGGCAATAAGCTTATTTATAAAACTGGATCCTGATAAAATTCTGACATAAAAGAGCTGCTGGTGAATTCCACACCATTCTGCGTAAGGCTCTCCCTCCTCCAGAAGGAGCAGTTGCCCCCACTCCTACTCTGCTCACCCACTGCTGAATCTCCCATGGGGAGAAGCCTGCCACCTTCCTAAACAGTCTTCTGAATACAACCCAAGGAGCTCAGTTTCCACCTTCTAAACTTTTTAACACTGAAACATTCCCTGTGAGCATATTAGCAATTCTTTGTGTCTCCTTTGGATATATGTCTGGTTCTCCTGAGATGGGCTTCTTTAAGTTGCACAAACATGACATCCACCCCACTGCAGACTGGAGAAAAAAATTTGCATTGAAACTTTTATGGCATACTTGGAAATGCTAGAAAACCAAGCATTAAGGAATAAATATGGCAGAGGGAGGTTGTACACACATGTGTGCATATGCACACACATTGTAAGTTACAAAACTAGCTTTGTTTATCCAAACAAATATTTTTGGCTACAGTAGGAAGCACGACTAGTTCCTATAGGAATGAATATCTCAGATCTGTTGTCTGGGATTCTGGAGATTAAACCACATTTTAATATAGGCTGTGCTATTGTGTCTTACTAACAGCACAGTTTATCATCACAGGAAGGAGCCTGTATTAGTTTCTTATGGCTGCTCTAACAAAGTACCACAAACTGGGTGGTTTAAATCAACAAAACTCATCATCTCACAGTTCTGGAAGTCAGGAGTTCAAAATCAAGGTGTCCCCAAAGCCACTCTTCCTCTGAAGGTCCTAGGAAAGGAGCTGTTCATGCCTGTCTCCTAGATTCTGGTAAACCCTTGCCTTGTAAATGCATCTTTCTAATTCTCTATCCTCACAGAGTGTTCCCTCTGCTTGTCTTCATGTCATCGTCCCTTTGTTCATATCTGTCTCTATGTACGAATTTCCATCTGAATGACTTCATTTTAACTTGATTACCTCCATAAAGACTATAAGGACTTACTTCCAATTAAGGTCACATTATGAAGTAGTGGAGATTAGTACTTCAACATACCTTTTTTGGGGGATACAATTAAATCCATATAAAGTCTCGAACAAGACTATATTTTCAGGGATCATTTCTATAGTTTGTTACTAGAGAAGTTTATCTGCTCATGTAGAGCACAAGAAAAAATGAAAACACATACATATATGAACACAAAAAGAAAATAACCTTAAAAGAACATTAGTATGGGTACAAACTCTCACATTTCAAAAATCTGCCTGAATGTGAATGGACTAAATGCACCACTGAAAAGACATAAAATGGCAAACTGGATAAAAACACATGACCCAGTAACTTGCTGTCACCAGGAAACTCATCTCACCACAAGGGACACCCACTGACTCAAAGTTAGAGGATAGAAAATGAATTTCTAGGTGAATGGATCACAGAAGAAGGTAGGAGTCACAATATTAATATCAGACAAAACAAGAATTAGGCTATCAAAAAATTTAAAAAGATAAGGAAGGACACTACATAATGATAAAAGGCTCAATTCAGCAACAAGAAATATCCATCCTAAACATATATGCACCCAACACAGGAGCACCAGCTTTTATAAAGCAGCTACTAAGTAAACTAAAAAAAGATACTGACTCTAACACTATCATAGCTGGAGACTTAAATACCCTACTAACAACCCTAGATAGATCATTGAGGCAAAAAAAAATCAACAAACAGATTTGGGACCTCGACTTGATGCCTGACTAAATGGACTTAGTAGATATCTATAGAACATATCACCCAACAAACACAGAATATACATTCTATTCATCACCACATGGAACATACACCAAGATCGACCACATCCTTGACCACAAATCAAGCATAAACAAATTTCATAAGATTGAAATACTACCATCCACCTTCTCAGACCACAGGAGGATATAATAAATATCACCACCAACAAAACTCACAATGACATGCACACTAAAAGGCATGATGCTGAACAACTACTGGGTCAACAATGAAATAAAAACAGAAATTAAAAGATTCCTGGAAACAAATGAAAATGAAGAAATATCTACTAAAACTTCTGGAATGCCATGAAATCAGTACTGAGAGAGGAATTTATATCTCTAAGAACACACATCAAGAAAATAGAAAGACAAGTTAACAGCCTAACAAATCACCTAAGGGAGTTGGAAAGGAAAGACCGCCAAAAGCCTAACTTTAGTAGAAGAATCCAGATCATCAAAGTTAAAGCCCAAATATGAGAAACAGAAGATAAAAATACCATAGGAAAAAAAAACAATGAAACAAAAAGCTGGTTCTTTGAAAGGATAAACAAGATTGATGGACCCATAACCAGAATGGCCAAGAAAAAGAGAGAAAAAGCCTAAATAAATGCCACCAGAAGTGCAAAAGATCAAGTCACAACCAACCCGAAGAAATATAAAAGATTATCAGCAATTACGATGCAACCTGTATGGAAACAAATTTGATAACCTAAATGAAATGAGGGACTTTCTGACATCACCAAACTCCCAAGGTTGAAACAAGAACAAATTGAGATCCTAAATAGACCGATAACAACCCAGGAAATTGACTCCATCAAAGGAAAACTACCTACCAAAAAAAAAAGAAGAAATTCTGAATCAGACAGATTTCCAGCAGAATTCCACAAAACATACAGGGAAGAGCTAATACCAATCCTATTGAAAGTATTCCAGGCAACAGAGAAAGACAGAACACTCCCCAAATCATTTTAAGAAGTTAACATCACACTGATACCCACAGCAGGTAAAGATCCAACAAAAAAAGAGAACTACAGGCCAATATCCCTAATGAACATAGATGCAAAAATACTCAACAAGATTCTAGTAAATTGAATCCAACAAAACATCTCAAAAATCATTCATATGGCCTGTGATGCAGGTCTGGTTCAACATCTGCAAGACCATAAATGTAATTAAATACATCAACAGAAGTAAAAACAAGAACCACATAATTATGTCATTAGCTGCAGAAAAAGCTTTTTATAAAATCCAGCATCTCTTCTTGAAAAAAAAAAAAAACCTTTGACCACCTAGGTATAGAGAGAACATACCTCAAAATATTAAGAGCCATCTATAATAAACCCACAGTGAACATATTGCTGAACAGACAGAAATTGGAAGCATTTGCCTTGAAAACTGGAACAAGACAAGGCTGCCACTCTCACTCCTGTTCAACATAGTGTTGGAAGTCCTAACTAGAGACATCAGACAAGAGAAGGAAATCAGGGGTATCCAAATAGGAAAAGAAGAACTCAAGTTATCCCTCTTTGCTGATGGTATGATCCTATACCTCTAAAATCTGAGAGAATTTGTCAAAAACCTCCTTGCACTGATAAAGGACTTTGGCAAAGTCTCAGAACACAAAATAAACATGCAAAAGACAGTTGCATTGTTATACACCAATAACAGAGAACCAAATAAAAAGCACAATCCCATTCACAATAGACACACACAAAGAAAGAAAGGAAGAAAGAAAGAAAGAAGGAAGGAAGGAAGGAAGGAAGGAAGGAAGGAAGGAAGGAAGGAAGGAAGGAAGGAAGGAAGGAAGGAAGGAAGGAAGGAAGGAAAGAAAGACAGACCTCGGTATCTCCCTGAAATACCTTTACAATGAGGTAAGTGGATTGCCTGAGCCCGCGGGTTCGCGACACACCTGGGCAGCGAGACCTCATCTCTACAATAAATCAAAAAATCAGCCGGGCGTGGTAGCGCATATCTTTAATTCCAGCTACTCGGAAGGCTGAGGCAGAAGGATCACCGGAGCCCAGCAGGTCGAGGCTGCGGTGGCTGGGAGCGGCCACTACACTCCGGTCTGGGCGACCGAGTGAGACTCCAACTCAAAAAAAAAAAAAAAAGAAAACTACAAAACACTGTTCAAAGAATTCAAAGATGACACAAACAAATGGAAAAATATTCCATATTCATGGGTTGGAAGAATCAACATTGTTAAGATGTCCATGCTACCAAAGGCAATCTACAGATTCAATGCTATACTCATTAAATTATCAACATCATTCTTCTCAGACCTGAAACAACGATACAGAAATTCATATGGAAACATAGACAACCATGAATAGCCAAAACAATCCTTATCAAAAGAAACAAAGTGGAAGCTATAACACTTCCAGACTTTAAACTTTATTATAAGGCTACAGTAATAAAAACAGCTTGGTATTGGTATAAGAGCAGGCATATAGACCAATGGAACAGGATAGAGATTCTGAAAGCAAAACCTTAATTTCTCAATCAACTAATCTTCGACAAAGCCTCCAATAACATCCACTCGGGAGAGGAGAACTTATTCAGAAAATGGTGCTGGGAAAACTGGCTGACAACATGCCGAAGAATGAAACAGGATCCCTACCTATTACCATACACAAAAATCAACTCCAAATGGATCAAAGACCTAAACCTCAAACATTAAGAGTCTTAGAAAATGCAGGAGACACACTTATGGAAATCAGAATAAGCAACTGATTCCCGATCAAAACCCCAAGTTCCCATGCCATAAGAGAGAAGGTTGACAAGTGGGACATCATCAATCTGAAAAACTTCTACAAAGCAAAAGAAACCATCAAGAGAGTGGGGAGACAGTCCACAGAATGGGAAAAAATATTTGCCAACTGCATATCTGACAAAAGCCTAACATCTAGGATCTACAAGGAACTCAAAAGTGCCAAAAGGAAGCCAGGCTCGGTGGCTCAGCCTGTAATCCCGCGCCTTGGGAGGCTGAGGTGAGTGGGTTGCCTGAGCCCGCGGGTTCGAGACCCACCTGGGCAACTTGGTGAGACCTCATCTCTACAGTAAAAAAAAAAAAAAAAAAAATCAGCCGGGTGTGGTAGCATGCGCCTGTAATTCTGGCTACTTGGAAGGCTGAGGCGGAAGGATCGCCGGAGCCCAGCAGGTCAAGGCTGCGGTAGCCGGGAGCGGCTACTGTACTCCAGTCTGGGCAACAGAGTGAGACTCCAACTCAAAAAAAAAAAAAGTGCCAAAAGGAAAATAACAAACAGCTCCATTGAAAAGTAGACAAAAGACATGAATGGACCTCTCAAAAGAAGACACATGAGCAACCTACAGACATATGAAAAAGTGCTCAGCCTCACTAATCATCAGAGAAATGTAAAGCAGAACCACATTGAGATATCACCTAACCCCAATAAGAATGGCCATCATTAAAAAAACAAACAACAACAGATACTGGTGAGGATGTGGAGAAAAGGGAACCCTTCTACACTATTGATGGGAATGCAAACTAGTTCAACCTCTATGGAAAACAGTGTGGCGATTCCTAAAAGAATTAGAAATTGACCTTCCATGCAACTCATCACTCTCCCTTCTAGGAATATACCTGGAGGAACTTAAATTACTCTACAAAAGATACCTGCACATGCATGTTTATTGCAGCACTATTCACAATAGCAAAAACTTGGACCCAACCGAGCTGCTCATTGAAACTGGACTAGATTAAAAATGTGGTACATATACACAATGGAATATTACACAGCCATAACGAAGAACAAAATTATGGACTTTGCAGCAACTTGGATGGATTTATAGTCTATCACACTCAGTGATCTATCACAGAAGCAAAGAACTGAATACCACATGTTCTCAGCATAAGCAGACCATAAACATTTACCATAATACATTAAGAAAGGGATTGGCAGTAACAGGACACTGCCAGGGGAGGGAGGGGCACATGCCATCAATAAGGGTACATCATCTCAAACCAGGTGAAATAAGGACAAATGAGAGGCCCAAACATTGCCTGAACGATGACCACTTGCATACATAATTATGAATTGTACCCCATATCTTTAAAATAAAAAAATTTTTTAAAAAGAACATTAACAGCATGTCACCCTGGTGATCCTGTATAACTCCTTCTGTAATTGTGGTAAAATACACATAACATCAAATTTACCATATTAACCATTTTACAGTGTGCAAATCATTGGCAATTTGTATATACGTGATGTTGTGCGATGATAATCTGTACATAGTTTTAGAACGTTTTCATCAAACCAAAGGGAATCCTCATGAACATGAAGTCATTCCTTTGCTTTTCCCTCAAAGCCTAAAAACTGCTATTTTTGTTGCTCTGAATTTGTCTATTCTGGATATTTTCATGAATGCAAAAATAAAATATATGTTTTTGTTAAAAAAAAAAGAAGAAAGAAAGAAAGAGATTGACAGTAGTGGGCCACTGCCGGGGAAGGGGGAGGGGGAGGGGTGGTAAACATAACATCTATAAGGGTACCTGATCTCAAACCAGGTGAAGTGAGGACCATGGGAGGCCCAAACCTTACCTGTATGATGACCACTTATATACCTAAATCTTAATTGTACCCCACATCTTTAAATTAAAAAGATGTTTAAAAAAGAGCCTCAGACAAGACTAGAAATGATTGGGAAGATGGTTTTGGAAAACATATACTGCTTCCTAATGCAGGCAGTAGATTATTTGTGCTTCAATTTTTTGCCTTTCCCCTTATTGAAAGTTTAAGCTGACTCATGTAAAGTCACCATTTTGAAGGCCAGAATGGTCAAATATTCACACTTTCCTAATAACTTAGGGATATCCTTGTGGAACCCCAATACTCCTTCCACAGCCAAAAGATCAGCGGGTGCCTTTCACTGCCAGAGCCAACAGACTCTGGGATGGGTCAAGTCAAAGGAAGACCAAGTCCTGGAAGTTCTTTCTCTAGTGCCCACCTGCGGGTTCCAAGCTGCAAGAATGCAGATGCGGGGTGGTGGGGGGCGGCACTACAGAGGTGAGGCTGGCAGCTCCTTCTCCCTGGAAACTCTGATAGAGCTTGGGAAAGTGCCCCAGAGACAGCTGGGTTCACAGCTCTGCAATTTATACGTCTTTCAGCAGCCACAGTTTATTCCTAGTATTCCTTCCACCTAATCCTGAAACTTCAGGGACAGTAGGCTCTAATCACTGATACAGTGAGATACAACTGTAGCTCACGTGTTTAAAAGTGTGAATCTGAAGGAATGAGCCAGCACTGCTGTCTAGTTTCCCTTAATTAGTAGAAAGGAAGTTCAAACAGTGAAGGTACTCGATTCTTGTCATTCGGTTTATCTGAAAGGCTTGCAGAACTTCTCTTGCACGCCCAAGGCAAAGAAGCTAACTGAAAGAATGCCAATTGACAAAGAATACCAAATGACATCTTCTTCCTACTAAGTATGTTCACCTCCCTTGCCATCCGCTTTTTCTCCCTTTCTATCCACTTTTACGGTTTTTGTTCTCACACTGGTCTGATCAAGTCCAGGCTACATGGCATCATAAGAGTGAGAGACAGCACGAGATGCACTAAGGCCAAGTTTAGTCACTGTTGACACAGGGCATCCCCATAACCCCACAGGCAATGAGGGAAAAACGGGTTCTCTGCTTTGGAGAAGACTATTCATAGGCTTTGCCTAGCCCTGGCATTCTTGCCTTCATCAGGTTATATTTTGACAAATATGCAAAATGGCAAAAGGTGACTGAGCAGTGAGAAAGAAGGAGGAGGTGCTATCAGAATATTGCCAGCTCCACTCCATCACTGGCTTGTGCCATGTGACCCAAGGAACTATTCTCTTGCCTGTTTCTTCCTCTTTTATGGCTGGTAAATAATATTTGGACCAAGATTAGAAATTGATGATTGTTAGTGTTAAAATATCTTTAAACTATCAGTACAAACATTGTTAGTGAGTTTTTGCTCTTACTTTCAGGTTTCTAAATGTCCAAAAACATAATAAAATGAGATAAAGTATAGAAATACATTATTGAACGAGTAAGAAAATAATATGAAATAAGATTATTTTTTCTCTATTGGAAGGTGGAATGTAACATATAAGGAAGTGAAGAAAAACCCTTTGCTCATATTAAGGAAAACAAGAAAGAGAGTAATAATTATATGAAGGGTTGAATAGTAGCCCTCCAAAAGAACTTTCCAAGTCTTAACCCCCATTAGGTGAATGTGACCTTATTTGGAAATAAGGTCTTTGCAGATAATTTAGTTAAGGATTTTGAGATAAATCATTCTGGATTTAGGGTGGGCCCTAAACCTGAAACTGGTGTATTTATAAGAGAAAGGAGAGAGAGATTTGAGACACACAGACCTAGAGCAAAAGGCCACATGGAGACTGAGGCAGAGACTAGCGAGGTGTGTCTACACGCCAAGGAGCACCAAGGATTCCAGCAGTCACCAGAAGCTAGGAGAGAGACAGGGAAAAGATTCTCCCTCAGAGACTCCAGAAGCAACCAACCCTGCTGACATCTGATTTCAGACTTTTGGCCTTCAGAAGTGAGAGAATAAATTTCTTTTGTTTTAAGTTTGTGGCAATTTGTTATAGCAGCCCTAGGAAACTAACACAGCAATTAACGTTAAGTACTTAGCTATATGCCAGGTACCCTGTGAGTGCTTTCTAAGAATCAGTTCATGTAGCACTCCCAACAATTCCTAAGTTTGGTACTAGTGTTATCATTCCTATCTTTCAGATGAGGAAACTGAGGCACAGAGAGGATAGGTAATTTACATAGGGCTGCAAAACAAGTAGGAGGAAGAGCAGGGTCTTACACATAGGCAACCTGGGAGGAGAGCCTATGGTCTCAGCTGTATGGTCTACCTTTGGAGAGATGGAGACAAAGTGGCAGATTTGAGTAGGTGGAAGAATTAATAGACCTGGCAATGAGGGGTGGGCAGGAAGACATGGGTGTTCCGGACTTCAGCCTTCCGTGGTGCCTCCGTCCTCTGAGTTTACATCAGCCTCTATTTTCTATGCCATACCTACCCCTGGAATACGCTAACCTGTCCAACTCTCTAGCCTTGACTTTTGGACCTCCTTCTTAAGTCCTTTGCTCTCACCAAATATGTCCTTCAAGTGGCCCTACCCTACCCTTGTTGACTCCCTGGACGGTGCTGTCCTTTAGTCTCTCCTGACTTCTCTGTCTGCTTAGCCACCTGCCTGGCTCTGACCACATGGCCAGCTGTGACCACATGTTCTTACAACTTTGAGCTCTTGCCTGCCCCTAAAATTCTAACGTTTACTCTAGTTTCTGCTCTCAGCATCCCTGTCCCTTTCCTGCCCCAGTCCCTAGTCTTCTGTAGAATGGGAAGGAGTGGAGGCAGGTAAAGGGCTGGTAGGAAAGCCATGCCTTTCAAGGCAAAAGTTCACCTCCTCTATGTTGTTCTCCTATTTCCCTTTTTAAAAGTTCCCATTCTCTCAGCACAAGAATAATCAAAAAGTATGCAAAAAATTTTTTTCTGCACCTTTATAATGATTTAGAATAGTTGTTGGGTTTTTTTTTTCTAACCCACAGGGAGTTGCCTGAATGTAGTGACAGAGCACAAAGACTACTATATACTGAATTACTGCCACTTAGATGTGGGCTTTGCTATTTCAAGAAGCTGTCATCTTCTACAATTCCCTCTGAAAGTCTGGGGTGGCAATTCTGCAAGTGAGCACAATTGCTCAATTAATTTATAGGTGAGTATTGGTACTGTCCCACATGTGTAGGACTAAGAAGGACTTTTCTTATACTCTAGGATGGAATTTCTTTGGAAAACTCCAGGGTATTAAATAGACAAATATTTTCAATAAAAAATAAAAACTTAGACCTACAATGCAGGTCCCACGATCCTTCCACTGATCAGAGCTCATTGCAAGAAGCAGAACCATTTTGGAGACATAATTATGTAAAGGGTTAATAAGAAATTCAAAAGATAAAAAATTCCCAGAAGCCTAAAATACTTTGAAGGCTTTTTGGGGAACTACATAGGTTTGTATGATTGAATAACATTTTTTAAAACCCCGTTATCTTTGTTTTCATACATCATTTCACAACATTCCACAAAGTGATAGATATTCATTTGCTTTCAAAATTTAGACTTGTTTTAGAAAAACAATAATATGATTTGGGGAGAAAATTTCCATGTACCCTATTGGTTTGTCAGCACCTTAAAGTTCATAAAGTTAAATTTTCTTTTGATTTTAATACTATTTTATGTACAGCCTACTTTATATTCAAATAGATCATTTTAGTTAGTGTTTGATCATGACTCCTTGCAGTCTAGATCAAGAACATAAGAAATGTTGAGCTGGATATTTCCTCTGGAGTAGTCTTTAATGAACATAAACCACATTCTTCATTTAAATGGCAGACAGTCCAAAAGCAGATAGGTGGAACTCACTCACATGCCTTCCATGCATACGTCAGAATAAGGTACCCTGATGCAAAATTACAGGGAGTAAGAGAGAATTTGTGTTTTACTTTGAGTTAAAAAGGAAACTTTTAAAAATGAGGAAAATATAACAGTTAAACCAGTTCTCATGAGCTACTGGGAAGGAAACTTAAGTGCATTTGCATTCTAAGGCTGAGAAGCATAGATGCTGCTTTCATTAATTAGTTTAACAATATTTTTTTTTTTTAGAGATGGAGTCTTACTCTGTCGTCCAGACTGGAGTGCAGTGGCCGCTCCCGGCCACCGCAGCCTCGACCTGTTGGGCTCCTGCAATCCCTCCACCTCAGCTTTCCAAGTAGCTGGAATTACAGGCATGCGCCACCACGCCCAGCTGAGTTTTTGATTTATTGTAGAGATGAGGTCTCGCTGCCCAGGCGGGTCTCGAACCCGCGGGCTCAGGCAATCCACTCACCTCAGCCTCCCAAAGGCGCGGGATTACAGGCTGAGCCACCGAACCCGGCTGTTTAACAATATTTAATAGGCACCTATTCTTACATACAATGGGTACAGTGCTAGTTTGTGGGTTTACAGTAGTGTGTAAAAGCTAGAATCACTTCCTTTGGGAACTGATAGGACTTCTTAACTCCTCCTTACTAGACTCCGGAGAAGAGGAATCCTGAAGGAGACCACAAAACAAGGGCCTTCAAATCAGAGCTGGTTCTTCACTTATGATGGTTCCGATTGGGGACAAGCCACTTAAACATTCTGAACCTCAATGTCCTCATCTGCAGAATGGGAATAGTAACAGTTTGTAAGGTTGTCATGAGGATTGCACAAAATACTGGGCACATTGGAAGTGCTCTATAGAAAACAACAATGTCTAAACAGTAAAGAATATTATAACAAATATTAAACTTTTATTCTGCCTTTGTCGCAATTTCTATTCTCTCTCCTCACTTCCTCTTTGTTCCTTCTTTGTGACCATTGTCTAGCCACTGGCATGATTTTGGTAAGCAAGTCTACTTAGCCTAAATTCCGCAAAGCAATGAGTAAATTATTTCCCGTGTTTAATTGCAAAGTTCTGTGGCTGAGAGTAAAACAGACACAAAAATCTACAGAATGCATGATTATTTTTATATGACATCTGGAAAAGGCAGAACTATAAGAGCAGAAATCAGATCTGTGATTATTAGGGGTTGAGGATGGAGAGGAGGAATTGACATCAGAGAGGCTGAGAGAACACTTTGTGGTGATGGACATGTTCTGTATCTTGATTTTGGAGGTGATTACACACCTGTATAAATTTGTCAGAACTCATTGAACTGTACACTTGAAAAGGGTGTATTTTGATGCATATAAATTACACCTCAATAAGCCTTACTTTAAAAAATAATATTGTGATTTGAGACATTCGAGGCTTCCAATAGGAAAAATCTATGATCAGTATAGGAAATTAGCTGTGCTCCTGGGAATAGTCATGTACGTAACTACTATAATAAAATACAGACACTGATAATCTCCCTAAGAGAGGTACAAAGTTCTCTGGGAACTCAGAGGCAAGAAAAACAACATTCATCCAGGGAAATTAAGAAATATTTCTTGGAGGAGGTTGCATTTAAACTGGGCCTGAAAGATGGCGATCAATCACTACGTTGTTTTTGTTTTGCTTCTCTACCAACTATCAGCAATATTTTAGACTCTAGCATCTGTTTATAAATTGCTTGCAAATTTTGTTACAGGTTTGATTATTTTTCTAATTTGAAAAGATGTTATATTATGATGCATTTGCCAGAGATTAAGTGATTAACATTATCTTGCCCCTTAAATAATCACAGCTCTGATATCATGTTTTCTGAGCTTTTGGCAATTAGGAAATTGACTGGTTTTTACATGTCCATTTATAAAATGTTTTTTCATTCTATGAAATGAAGAAAGGTGCAATGTCATTATAAGATACAGCATACCTAAGTGTAAGAGGCTAGGAATAGGGGTCCAATAATCTGGGTTCTATAATTCATAAGTGACTCTACAAATCAAGAAGAAAAAGATAAATAACTCAAAAGAAAATAGAGGAAACTGTACAAACACACAGTTGAGCACAGAAAATACAATGACTCTTAAAAATATGAAAACATGTTCAATTTCAATATAATTAGTGAAAGAGTTACTTCTCTTTCTGGGACTCCATAAGGAAAAAAAAGATCATCAGTCCAGCTTTTTAAAAAGTGAGCAAAAGAAAGGAATAGACAATTCACAGAACAGAAAGTACAAGTAGCCTTTAAACACAGGAAGATGCTTAAACTCACTCATAAGAGAAAGGCAAGTGAAAACCACCCTATCTCATCTTGTAAACCCATAAATATGCACAATTATTATGTGTCAATTAAAAACAAAGAGCCAACATGAGACTCAAACTGTAGGAAAGAGTAGGGGAAGGACAGAATCTGATTCCCACCTTTTTGCTTTATCTTCATATATATTTAAATGAGAATATACGATAAAGCTGGGAGAAGCTGGCATCATTAAATGTCAAATGTACACAGTGGATGATAGGTCACTTACAGAAATAAAGAAGCTACCACTTCTTTGCCTATCTGAGTAGGACTATGAGAAAATTTCCAATCCCACTGTAAAACGGTGATAACCATACATTATTTTTTCATTGATACACACACAATATTTGCTGTATGTGTTGGGCTGGCAAAGTTTACCAAGTTTGTTAACACAGTGTTAATGAAGGTAGGAAAATCAGCTCCTGCTGGAGCAACCTTCATGGAGACAGAACCATTTGGCAATGTCTACTGAGATTACAAATGCACTTTGACCCAGCACTCTTACTTCCACAGTAAGATTTACCTACAGATTACCCATGTGTGTACAACATTATTCACAGTAGCACTGCTTGTAAAAGCAAATGAATGTCCCTTGATAGCCTTAAACGAGCTGTATATCATACAACAGAACACTACTTCACTGTAAGAAAGGGTGAGAAACTTCGTGTACTGGTAAGGAAAAATCGTCAAGATATATTGGAAATCAAAAGTCAAAATGCAGAAGAGTGTGCAGTATGTTAGCAAATTAGGTTAAAAAGGGGAGTGACTGGAGAATGTATGTATGTATTTACTTGTATATACTTGGACTACCTCTGGAAAGATATGTCATCAACTGGTATTAGGGCTTGTTTATGGGGAATATCCAAGGGGTAGAGGGGCTAGAATGCATGGAACACTTTTTGTGGATATGTAATCTTTTGTGTCTTTTGAATTTTGAGCCATGTGAATATGTTACCTACTCAAAAATAAATACAATTTTAAAATAAAAAATGGAATAGATATCAAGGTGAAAAAGGAGAGAAATTTGGGGTTTATTCCATGTTTTACCCCTAAGCTTTGTGACTAGACAAGTCCATTTCTATTTTGTGGACCTTGGCATGCTCTTCTGTAAAATGATGAAGTTGGTTTGAAGACCTATTAAGCTCTAGAAGAACTTTCTTGAGGACTGAGTGTGGTACATGAACAGGGATTCTTCTCTTCAGGGTCACTACACACTGTGGACTACATACTACGGACAGTGGACTACAACACTCAAAGGTACCATTTATATAACTTGCTATGTGATAGACACTCCTTGATGTTGTGCAGTACACAGCTTGAATTTTTGTATAGGGCATATCTGACTCTCTTTCTGTCTTTAGATTTTGGCAAAAAAAAAAAAAAAAAACCAAAAAAACAAAAACACCTTTGTGACCATAAGATAATGTTAGTAGTGGAAACCAATGGTTATTTCATATGTGGTAAAGGCACTTGGCATCAAAGCTTTTTATTTCAAACAAGGTTATTATATTTTAACCCATGCATTTGTTATGAAGGAAGAATATGCAATGTGGGATCCTTATAAAGTATTCTTTGCCTTGAATGTCAATGTGCAGCAACATTGATAGAACTAGAGATTATGATATTAAGTGAAGTAAGCCAGACACAGAAAGACAAATATCACACGTTCTCACATGTTTTATGTAGAAGCTAAAAAGTTAATCTCATAGATTTAGAAAGTGAATGATAATTACCAAAGATTGGGATGTAGGTGTACGTGGTGGAGGATAAGGAAAGGTTGGTTAATGGGGACAAGCATATAGGTAGAAGGAATAAGTTCTAATAGCCTAGCTGGGGCATTATAGTTAACAATGTATTGTATATTTAACTAGAAGACAGGACTTGAAATGTTCTCAACACATCAAAATGATAACTGCTCAAGGTGGTAGATACCCTAAATACAGTAAGTCCCCTACATACAAACCTTCAAGTTACAAACTTTAACAAAGCACATTTGCTTTTTAAATGTATTATTTATCTTCATCAGGTGTCAGTATAACCTGTTAAATACATATAGTACTTTATAGTCGATTGTGTTAGTTGGGTATCTAAGCTAACTTTGTTGGAGTTAAAATAAATTGGGCTTATAGACGCAATTTCTGAACAGAATTCGTTCATGTGTTGGGGACTTCCTGAACCCTGATTTGATCATTATACATTGTATACATGTAACAAAATATCACATATACTTCGCAAATATGTACAAATATTATGTATCAATAAAAAATTAAATTTAAAGGTACTCAAAATTACGAAGCAAAACAAACCATATCTGAAACAATCTCAGATGATTCAAGGCAATTAGTATGTAATAAATGTTGAAACTCCAATTAGTGGCAAAATGATGAGATATCAAGTAAAGTATGTAGAATATCTGGTTAATTTGGAGGAAAAAAATTAATTACAGTTAGAATCTGTATCCCACAACTGACACTCAGATAAATTCTACGTAAATTAAAGAGTTAAGCATACAAAGTAAACATCTAATTTCAGGATGGAAAGTGACTTTCTGGCTATAAAAAGAGCAGGATATATTTTAGAAGAACAAACTGACAAAATTGGCCCCAAACCAGGCAAAATGTCTGAAAAAGAAAGAGTATTACAATTAAAATTAAAAGGTAAGTGACAAATTAGGAAAATGTATCTTTAATGTCTGTATGTAACAGATCAACAGTTCAAGTCCTTATGAATTAATAAGAACAAAGATAAAGCTTAATAGTGGAAAAGGGGTCCACTCACAAATTCACATAAAAATAAGCCAGGCATGGTGGCTCATGCCTGTAATCACAGCACTTTGGCAGCCTGAAGCAGGAGGATGGCTTGAGTCCAGGAATTTGAGACCAGCCTGGGCAACATAGAAAGACCTTGTTTTCACAAAAAAATAAAAAATTAGCTGGGTGTGGTGTTGTGTACCTGTGGTCCCAGCTACTTCAGAGGCTGAGCGGAAGGATCACCAGAGTTCAGAAGGTAGAGCCTAGGGTGAGTTGTGATTGTGCCACTGCACTTTAGCCTGGGTGACAGAGTGAAACTTTGACTTAAAAACAAAACCAAAAAGCAAAAATCAAATTTATATACAAATAAATACATATGCTGAACAAACAAGAGGGAAATGTTTCTTTCACAGGTATTCAAAGAAACACAAAATGTGATGCTGTAATTTTGACCATCAAAGTGGACAAAATTTCAAAAGTGATCACACAGCATTAGTGAAAGTTTCAGGAACATAGTTACACACTGTGTGTACATAAATCGGTGCAAGTTTTCTGGAGAGACATTGGATGTGTTAATCAAAAGTGTTATAACAATATATACCCATCAGTTTAGGTGATTCTGTCTCCAGGAATACAGTTAATGAAAATAATGAGAGATGGACCAGGATTTCATGTATAAGGAGGCTCATCAAAGCATCATCTGGGTTGGGTGCGGTGGCTCATGCCTGTAATCCTAGCACTTTGGGGGGCCACGGCAGGAGGATTGCTTTAGCCCAGGAGTCTGAGACCAACCTTGGCAACATAGCAAGACCTTGACTCTACAAAAAAATTTAAAAATTAGCCGCACCTATAGTCTCAGCTACTCAGAAAGCTGAGGTAGAAGAATGACTTGAGCCCAGGAGGTTGAGGCTGTGGTGAGCTGTGGTCATACAGTGGATGTGATCAGCCTGGGTGACAGTGAAGCCATGACTAATGGGGGGGGAGAGGGAGGGAGGAAGAAGGAAGGAAGGAGGGAAGGAAGGAAGGAATGAAGGAAGGAATGAGGGAAGGAAGGAAGGAAGGAAGCTAGCTTCATCCACAGTGGTGAAAACTCAAAGTCAACCAGTGAGAGAGAGAGAGAGAGAGAGAGAGAGCTAGAGAGCACATCATCTGTAGTGATGCAAAATCAGTCAACTTGAATGCTCATCATGGTACATTCCCATGGTGAAAGATTGTGTTGCCATTTTTCATTTATTGATGATAACTATGTGCAAAAGCAAAAACACTGTTCCAGGGGTTTTGAAGTCTTCATGAAGTTTACATTTTAGTGAGACTCTCTTTGTTTGTGCTAAGTAAATAAATGAATAATCAGGTAGCCATGAGGTATCTTTATGCTATGTACCATGAGTATCTTTACAAAAAACATAAGCAGGGTAAAGGGATACGGCGGGGTGGAGGTGTGGGCTAAGGGCTATTATCAGCAGAGTTGTTTGAGAAGGCATCCTTATCCTTAAGTGACAAAGTGTCATTTGGGCAGAGGCTTGAATGGCATGAGGTGGTGAGCCATGCAAAGATCTGGGAGAAGAGCTTTCAGGCAGAGGAAGCAGTGAGACCAATGGCATGGGATGGGAAGTAGCTGGATGTGTTCAAGGAAGAGTCGGAAGTCACTGTGGCCAAAGCAACACGAATGAAGAGAGTAATGGGAGGTGACGGAAGAGGAATTGGCAGGGTCAGTTATAAAGAGCTTGTGGGTCATGATAAAAAGTCTGGATTTTATTTGAATGAGAAGTTTTTGGAGGAGTTTGAGCAAGGAAGTGACATCATCTGGTTTATGTTTTAAAGAAATTCCTGGCTGCTGTGTGTGTGGGAGTGGGGACTGGTAAGTAAAAGAGGAAGCAGGGAGACCAGTTAGAAGGTCAATGGATTTGTGCAGCTTAGAGGTGAAGCTGGCTTAGACTCGGGTAGCAGAGGTGGGGTGCTAAGGGCCTGTTGATGTTGGCAGAACAACCAGCAGGATTTACCTGTGCACAGACTATGGGGTGAGAGGAGCAAGAGTCAGCTATGATATTTAGGTTTAGAGTCAGAGCATCTGGTTGAATGGGGGTGCCATTTATTAGGATGGTGCTATGGACTAAATGTTTGTATCCTCCCAGAATTCACATGTGGAAACCCTAATCCCCAATAGTATTTGGAGGTGGGGCATTTGGGAAGTAATTAGGTCATGAAGGTGGAGCCTTCACGATAAAATTGGTGCCCTTATAAGAGGAGACACCAGTGAGCTTGTTTCCTCTCTTACTCCTCTCAGTCATGGAAGAACACAGCAAGAGGATTCCCTCCGTTAACTAGGAAGAGGACCCGCACCAGAACCTGCGCAAGCTGGTAGCCTGATTTAGGACTTCTCTAGTCTCCATATTATGAGAAATACATTTCTATTGGTGAAGCCACCCAGTCTACGGTAATTTGTCATAGCAGCCCAAACAGACTAAGACAGGCGGGAAGGGGTAGTCAATGACAAAATGCAAGATGAGTAAATTCTAGAGGCCTGTTATACAACATAGTTACTATAGTTAACTGTACTGTATGCTACACTTAACAACCTGTGAAGAGGGTAGATCTTATATGTTCTTACCACAATAAGAAAAAAAAGTCAGAAAAGAAAAGAGGGAATGAAGAGGGCTGAACTTGATGATTTCTAAAATTACTTTCAGTTCTCAGATTCTGGACTCTGTTGCAGATTCACAGTAAACAAAACACTGGACTTAAAATAAGACCTAGATCTCAGTCTTGCTTTGTCCCTAACTAATGTGATCTTAGAGAAGTAGCTTAACTGGACTTAATTTTGTAAATAAGACTCCAGTTCACTTTGTATACCTTAGTACAGCAGTCCCCAACATTTTTGGCATCAGGGACTGGTTTCATGGAACACAAGTTTTCCACATATGTGGTGGGGGGGGGGAGGGTGGTGAGGGGAGGGTGTCCAGGAGGAAGAATAGGTATCATCAGGCATTAAATTCGCATAAGGAGCAAGCAACCTAGATCCCTCCTATGCACAGTTCACAATAGGGTTCACGCTCCTATGAGAATCTAATGCCCCTGCTGATCTGACAGAAGATGGAGCACTGCAGCTTACCAGCTGTGTGGCCTAGTTCCTAACAGGCCATGGACTGTACCAGTCTGTGGCCCTAGGGATTGAGAGCCCTTCCCTTAGAAGATACCCTCTCTGCTTTAACTTTCATGCCATGTTTTTGTAATTAACACCCCAGTAAAACCTAACTTAAAAAGAAAAATCAAGGGAAAACTTTTAGTATATAGAATATTACTTCAAAGGGTAATCAATATGAAATTTATTCATAGTTGACTTGTTTGTGTTTCAAATCTAGTGTGTATTTTACATGAATGAGGCACATTTCATAGTCAAGTGTGGCTCACAAGTGCTTACTGCATAGGGTGGCGCGTGTAGAGACCACCCTCTCATTTCACAGGAGGAAACAGGCTCAGAGTCTAGATCAGAAGCTGGGTTGTAATAGAGCCAGGTTGTTGCTCAGGCTGGTGTGGAACTCCTGGCTTCAAGAATCTTGAGGAAACAATGTGTAGTGTACAATTACTGAAAAGTTGTGTATAGAGACATCAATTTAAAACATGGGGAGGTCTCATGCCAAGGTGTTGACAGTGGTTACACTGAGGTGGTGAAATTATGATTGCTGGGGTTTTTTTCTTTAACCTTTTGCTTTATTTTTTTTTTTCAAAATATCCAAACAAGAAAAAAAACTTGTATCACTTCTGAGATAAGAAAAAAAAATTTTGATTTTTAAAAAGTAAAGAGTAGGGCTCAGTTACTTTTAATAAATAGTCAATCCTTTTGTCATTTAATGAACAATGGATTCAATCTCTAAATGCCTTGATGGGTTAAGTTTAAATGACTCTGGGGTATACTGATCAAATTCCCCATGATATATAGAAAAGCATCCACAATGAAACCAAACAGTGCTCACACGAAATGGTTGGAAACAGGTCAGAAACTGCAGACATGGCTGACTGCAGCCAGATCATCAAATACAAACACCTTCCAACACTCAGAGAAATCCAAAGAGGCAGGAATGCCTGTTTTGTCACAAGCTGCCTCCAAATACAGGGCACAGCTTGACAGATTTTCAACTGCTTTTTGAAAGTATGTTTTTGGAAGGAGGGAAAGAAAGAAGATAAACTGAGGTAGAAAGTACCCTCTCTTTCCGCCCCCCTCTCCCATTGGTTTGAGCAGAGCCAGAATGGTTTGGGAAACAACCACAAAGCATCCCAGCCACCCTAGTACTCTGAAGCCTTGCCCTCTCCCTGGGGCTTCAGCTCTCAGCAGTGGAATCTCTGAGGCTCAGTTTGGATGGGGACTTCCTCATTTCTCTTCTGTGACCTTGAGTTAAATCCACCAAGAATCAATGAGGTATAGTAAAGTGAACATGGGCTTTGAACCAAGGAGTCATGGGTGTAAATACTGAATCTAGTGGCATCTTGGTTTACCAGCCATTATCTTGTGGAGGCAGAGAACTATGCCCAGGGGTCAATGTGGAGAATGAGTGAACCTCATCTGCAGACAGAAAACAGGCAGTTCTTGAACTTGCCTCTCCCTTTCTTGATCATCTAGCACTCCTTGTGTGTCAATCTTCACAATCTTCCAAAACTGGTTGCTTTTTCTCTCTACCCACTGGCATCATTCAGGTTCAGGACCTTATCTTTTCTCAGCCGGATTAAAACAATTGCCTCTGGCTTCTGGCTCTAATGTGTCCCTGACCCCAGCCCATCTATCACATTGCAATCAGAGTGATCCTTCTAAAATAAAGTGGTTCTTAACACTCCTTTGCTTAAAACTCTTCAGTGGTTTTCTCTTGCTTTCAGGAAAAAGTCCCACATTTTCAGCACCACCTTCAAGGCCCTTCATGATCTGATTGCGGCTTCTAGGTTCATCTCTCCCTCTCTTACCATTAGGCTTCCCCCATTCTGAATTATTTGCAATTTTCCAAATGTTCCATGGACTCCTACACCTCCAGGTTTTCAACACCATTCCCTCTACCTGAAATATTTTCTTCAATCCCCCTTTTCCCCACTCCCACACCAAGTCATCATTTAGTTCCTTGCTCCTCCAAGTAGTGTTGCATCACATAGAGCTCCTTTGCTATGCAGAACCTCAGGTCCCATCCCAGACCTCCTGAGTGAGAATTGTCAGTATAACAAGATTCCTAGGTGATGGCTATGAATGTGAAAGTTCTGAGACGCTGTGCTCTTTCTCATTCTTATTCATGGTCACTTTGAATTCCATCTCCTTCCAGAAATCTTCTGGCATTCTACCTCCATTCTAACTAGTCTACATTGAGTACCTTTCTCCTGTCTCCCATTTTCCTGTGTGTTTCTCTCCATATTATTTGCCAAACTTTTCTGGAATCTTATATCATCCCTACTAGGAGATATGCACTACTGTACTCACAACACTTAGCATAGAGCCTGGCCATACATATTAGGTGCTCAATAAATGTTTATTGATTAAATGAATGAATACAGACCAAATAAAAGTATGAGTAGAAAAGGGTTGCTTCTTTGGAAAACAGTGTTACGATTTCTAAAAGAACTAGACATTGACCTCCCATATGACCCAACAGTCCTCCTACTGGAAGTATATCTGGAGGAACTAAAATCATTCTATAAAAAAGATACCTGCACACACATGTTTATTGCAACACTATTCACAATAACAAAAACCTGGAACCAACTGTGCTGCCCATCAAAACTGGACTGGCTAAAAAAAATATGGTACATATACACAATGGAATATTACACAGCCATAAAGAAGGACAAACATATGGACCTCGCAGCAACTTGGATGTATTTCGAGTCTATCATACTCAGTGATCTATCATGGAAACAAAAAACAGAGTACCACATGTTCTCACTCATAAACAGACCCTGAACATTTATCATAATACTATAAGAAAGGGATTAACAGTAGCAGGATACTGCCAGGGTGAAGGTGATGGGGGACACAACATCAACAAGAGTACCTGTCTCAAACCAGGCAAAGTGGGGACCAAGGGAGGCCCAAACTTTACCTGTATGATGACTACTTGTATACCTAATCCTGAATTGTATTTTACATCTTTAAAATAAAATTTTAAAAAAGCTTTATAGTTAAAAAAATAAAAGCATTGCTTAATTATCTTTATATTTTTTCTTTTAAAAAATTTTCTATTTTAAAGATGTGGGGTACAATTCAGGGTTTGGTATACAAATGTTCATCATGCAAGACATCTTACTTTTTCTTAGGTGATTATTGCCATACTTTGAACTATCAACCTCTAAGAGGCACCATTAGAAATAGGTATTCTCCTCATCCTCCCTCAGCTATATAGCCAATAGCTGCAGGCATTTGGACACATAAGTCTTCCAGCTCTTTCCTTGGCTATAGATGCAGCTCAACTTAGAAAGAAAAGCTTTGGGTTCAGATGACATTTTTGAAAGGCCAGAAATTGCCTAGAAACCCTAGTTTCGTCTTACTCTCCGGGATGGATCTCCTGAATGGACTCAATTTCTCTATTTGGGAGCATTATCCAACTGTTACTCTAACTGCTGCAAAATTCCAGCCACGCAGAGGAAAAAGAAACTAAGAAAAGCCCAAGCACATGCGGTCTCAGAAACAATTTACCATCATGTGTGCATGTGACTTTCAGGAGTGAAATGCAAGGGATGCAAGCCAAATCGCAGCATGGCTGGAGTTCCCTCCAGAGGCTGGCCAGCACTGATGGCAAAGAAAAGCAAACAAAAGAAACATTCTTTTTACTTGTGAGTGAAACAAAGGCCCTACTGAGAAAACTGAAGTGAGCAGTAGAGCTGTAAAATCAACAGAAATGGGGCTGTCTGTGGAGTGGGCATCTGGTTTCAATGTAAACATCCTTAAAATGTTTCAAGAATGAATACACATTTGAATAATTTATTATTAAAGTGGCTATTTTCCTCCATGAATATTTAGGGTATATTCAGAACAGAGGATATCCTTGCATATATCCAACTCAACTGCAGCTCTCCACTCAGTTTAGACATTTTCCGAGTGGAATACTGAGAGAAAAACATTTGAAAGCAAATAGAACAGAATTGCCTGTGAAAATCCAGGGTTGCCTGGCTGGATTCAGGTATATTTTGAAAAACTCACATGAATATCGCATCTTAAGTAGATTGCATAGTTTGCTTAGGAAGCCAAAAGTGGGGCTGAGGGTGGGGGCGCAAGGGTCTTTGCCTTCTCTGGGTCTGTCTGGAGTTTCTTTTCTTTTTTTTTTTTGAGTTGGAGTCTCACTCTGTCGCCCAGACTGGAGTGCAGTGGCCGCTCCCGGCCACCGCAGCCTCGCCCTGCTGGACCCCGGCGATCCTTACGCCTCAGCCTTCCGAGTAGCCGGAATTACAGGCATGCGCTACCACGCCCGGCTGATTTTTTGATTTATTGTAGAGATGAGGTCTCGCCTGCCCAGGCAGGTCTCGAACCCGCGGGCTCAGGCAATCCACTCACCTCAGCCTCCCAAAGGCGCGGGATCACAGAAGACTGAATTCTTATATAGAATACTACTCCCTTCCATCTAACCCAGATAATTTACCCAGGCTAGCTTCCTGGTACACACACACACACACACACACACACACACACTCACACACACATACACACACGTGCAGAGTCCTGAGGATGAGAAAGAAATGAATCTTATCTTCACTGATTGGCTACTTTGGGCCATTCTAATTTAGGTACCATATATGATATTGCATAATTTTTTTTTAACATGGAAGCAGAATCTTTTTTTCTGACTTTCTTTATATTACTTTTACAGAATTATGTGAGTTATCACTCTATATATTTTCTTTTTTCTTCTTTTCTTCTATTGACATTGGTCATGCACCCCACCATATTAAGAAAATCCTTAGTGCTTAGAAATAATCACTGGACTAGGAATCAAGAGATTCTGGTCAAAGATCTTTGTCTCAATGAAGCTATAAGCCAGTGGTCCCCAATCTTTTTGGCATCAGGGACTGATTTCGACAAAGATAATTTTTCCACAGACCAGGGAGGGGGATGATTGGGGATGATTCAAGCTCCAAACATTTATTGTGCACTTTATTTCTATTATTACATTGTAATATACAATGAAATAATTATACAACTTGCCATAAAAAAATGAAGTGTGGATGGAAGTGGTAAATAGAATAATGGGTGGGCCACACATGGACTAAAATAAGTGTTGGATTCTGACTTAAAGACTGCCACCAGATGCAGTTGTGCCATTGAAGTACATCAACTCATTTGCCACTCACTGATAGGGTTATGATATGAGTCTGCAAGCAACTGATTTATTATGGTCTCTGTGCAGTTTAACCTCACTGCTCATGTTAATCTGTATTTGCAGCTCCTCCTCAGCCTCAGCATTACCACCTCAGCTCCATCTCAGATCATCAGGCATTAGATTCTCATAAGGAGCACACAACCTAGACCCCTCACTTGCACAGTTCACAATAGGGTTCGCACTTCTATGAGAATCTAATACCGCCACTGATCTGATAGAAGACAGTGTTCAGGCAGTAATGTGCATGATTGGGAGCAGCTGCAAATACAGATGAAGCTTTGCTGGCTGGCCTACCACTCACCTCCTGCTGTGTGGCCCAGTTCCTAACAAGCCACGGACTGGTACTGGTCTATGGCCTGCGGGTTGGAGATCCTTGCTCTAGACCTTTTCTTGACATTTCCTGTTTCATGCAACTCCTTTCACTCCTTGTCTTTCTCTCCTGAAATATAATCCTCTAGGGGTTGCCTACAATCTTAATTTCTGGCTTTTTAAATATTGGCCATACTGAAATCACTACTCTTACACTCATGCAGGTTGAAGGGTACAATTTTCATTCATGGGAGCAATAAAGTCATGTCAGTGATGTCTACCAACCTGGAGTTCTTTAGACAGCAAATGACAGCCAAGAATTAAAGCCCAAATCTCCAATATAAATACCTTTGACATTAGCCAAGGTTCCTAATGTCCAATGACAAAAACAGATTAACTGTGAGCTCTTTGGGAGCAGGGGACCAGGACTTATTTACCTTTGAATTCCCACATCCTACTTACAGTGCTCAGCATAGAACTGACTACTAGCAAATGTCTGTTAAATTAAGCAGATTAAGATTACACGTTCATCCTCATTTGTATAGTGGTGAATAAAGTAAAAAATAAAATACACATTTAATTCCAGAAAACAGCAAAATGGTCCTGAATCCTTCCATAAGATTATCTAATATTTTAACTTTCATAATGAAAGTATTTTATAAAATGGCAAATTCTTAAAACTCTCAATTCCTAGAAAATATTTTGTAGGTTTTTTCTTAACCTATGAAAACACATTTGCATTTACTAGGGCAACTCACATGTAACCGACCTTAGAAATCATAAAACTCATTATTTCCTAGGTGAGGAAATCAGACCCAGATGGGAAAAAGACTAGCCCAAGAGCAGGATAGTAGCAGTTTGGACAAAAACCACATCACTTGATTCCTGGTCCAGCGATTATTTCTTAGCATTAGGAACTTGTCCAAGCCGAAGAAAGTGGTTCTAATACGGCAGGGTGTGTGACTAATGTCATAGGCTGTTGGATAGCCTGCTATATACTGTGAAATACTGTTAAACTTCTCATAGGGCCATATTGTCTGGGTTTGAACTGTAGGCTGCCACAAACTAGTTGCGTGAAATACACTTCTGAAGGGCATCATGACCTTCAGGTGGACTCCCTCTAAGAAAGCTTATGGGCAGACCAAGGGAACAAATATGGAAATATAAGAGCTGACTCCTATTGCCTCATATTTAAGGCAAATGTCCTAGTTGTGTTGGGGACCCTAAAGGGAAAACACTTGTTATGTGCTGAATTGTGTTCTCACCAGATTCATATGTTGAAGTCTTAATCTTCAGTATCTCCAAATGTGACTATATTTAAAGACAAGGTCTTTTAAGTTAAAATGAGGTCATCAGTGTAGGCCCTAATGCAATATGACTGGTTTTCTCATAAGAATAGGAGATTAGAGCCGGACTCGGTGGCTCAGCCTGTAATCCTCTGCCTTTGGGAGGCTGAGGTGAGTGGATTGCCTGAGCCCGTGGGTTCGTGACCCGCCTGGGCAGCGAGACCTCATTTCTACAATAAATCAAAAAATCAGCCGAGTGTGGTAGCGCATGCCTGTAATTCCGGCTACTTGGAAGGCTGAGGCGGAAGGATCGCCGGAGCCCAGCAGGTGGATGCTGCGGTGGCCGGGAGCGGCCACTGCACTCCAGTCTGGGTGACAGAGTGAGACTCCAACTCAAAAAAAAAAAAAAAAGAATAGGAGATTAGGACACAGACTTGCACAGAGAAAAGACCAAGTGAAGACACAGGGAGAAGACAGTCCCCTGCAAGCCAGGAAAAGAGGCCTCAGAAGGAATCAGTCCTTCCATACCTTCATTTCAGCCTTCCAGCCCCGAGAATTGTGAGAAAATAAGTTTCTGCTGTTTAAGGTGCACAGTCTTTGGGATTTTGTTATGGCACCTCTAGCAAACCAATATAACACCCTACCCCAACATCAAAGTGTTATTCCTAAATTCCAGAGCATAAATGTGTAACTGCCAGAGTCATGAGAGAATGACACATGACAGTGTGTGCAATCTGCCATTTAACTTAGGAAGCACCATGATTCTGTTTCCATTACAGCAGTATAGAAAAGAGTAGAAAGGTAGAAAAAAGCTAAAGTAAACTGGGATGACCATTTTGTAGACCCTCCCTTATCCCATTTTTTCTTGCTCATCTTCTATAGTGCCTAATTGCCTGCAAAACCTAGTGTCCTACTGGGAATGAGAAACTGGGCTATTGCTATGCCCCCAACTGCAGAAGGGCAGCCCAATTCACCGAGTCCAAGTGGAAACATGGGCGTGCTTCCCATGGATCATGTCCTCTCTTCCTCCTTCACCTGCCTGGCTACTCTGCTAAAGTGAAAAAGCATAATCGTACTTCATTTCAAATGATTAATCAAATAAGTGCCCTGGGATAGAATAAATTAAATATGTATATAAGAAGATGGCGGCTTTCTCTTCCTCCTTCTCTTCCTTCTCCTTCCTAGCCTCCTCCTTCTTCTTCTTTTGGAGACAGGTTCTCACTCTGTCGATGGGCTGGAGTGCAGTGCCGCCATCATGGTTCACTGCAGCCTCAAACTGCTGGGCTCAAGCAATCAAGCAATCTTCCCAAATATATATATATATTTTTTTTTTTTTAATTGAGAAGGAGACTCACTTTGTTGCCCCAGATGGTCTCAGACTCCTGACCTCAAGCAATTCTCTCACCTCACCTTCTCAAAGTACTGGTTTTAACAGCATAAAAATCAGTTTCAGCTGATAAGTTTTTTGGTGAAACTGTCAAAGGGATAACTTTTGGTAAAGCCATTTGTGATCTTTAAAATTATAGAATCAAGCCAGATGTAGTGACTCACTCCTGTAATCCCACCACTTTGGGAGACTGAGCTGAGGTAGGAGGATTGTTTGAGGCCATAAGTTCAAGAACAACACAGGCAAAAAAGCGAGACCTCATACCCACAAGAAAGCAGAAAAATTCACTGGGTGGGGTGGTGCACGCCTGTGTCCCAGCTACCTGGGTGACTGAGGAAGGAGGATCACTTAAGCCCAGGAGTTCGAGGCTGTGATGAGCCATGATTGTGCCACTGCACTCCATCCTGCGTGGCAGAGTGAGGGCCTGTCTCAAATAAAAATAAATAAAATAAAATAATGGAATCACAATATTTTAGAAATGAAAACTTTACTTCCTGATTCGATATTTGTTGACCCCTACTCATATAGACAAAAACAAAGCTAGACTATTGCAGGTATCATAAACAATAGCAATTAAAATATTAGCTTTTGTTATTATTAGCAATAATAGTTATAGTACATTCATCTCAGCATTCAAGGTCCTTCACCTTTCTAAAATGGAATGATCTGGCTAGCTTTTCTAAGTGACTCCAGATGGTGGTAGCTTGTGTTTCTGGTGTGATATCCCTCCATCCTCTTACACATACTCCAGTCTGACTGGACATGCCCCTGTCCCTGCCTCCATGCTTTACTCACATCCTTTCTGCTATCTCTGCCACAACTACTGCCCTCTGCCGTCTATGCCTGTTAAACCGTTCATAGAGCCGATTGCCTGAGTTTGAACTGTAGGCTGCCACAAGCTAGCTGTGTGACTTTGGGCCAATTTCTTAACCTCTCTATGCCTGGGTTTCCCCATCTGCAAAGCAAGGACAAAAATAATACTACTGCATAGGGTTGCTGTGGGGATTCATTGAGATACTGGATCCAAAGCACTTTAAACAGTACCTAAACTAGATCAACACCGTCCTCCCTTCGACTGCCTGGGGACAGTGGGGATGCTTTTTCTACTGAACTGGTACGCCCAACTCTGTGAGTGTATGGACATGTTTATACAGTTCTAATAATTATTAATCAACATCAATAATAAATACATTTATTCTTTAACTCTGACCTAAAGATTGAAGTAAATTAAATGAATAAGTACTAATGTATGTGATCAAGCGCTTACTTTGTAGTTTGTATTTTGCACCATGGTTTCCATTTGTTTGGGGGCCTGTGGTGCCCTGTGCTTATTAACTTGTTTTCAGGGTGGGGGAAGACATTTCTCTATGCTTTCTAAAATGGAATGATCTGGCTAGCTCTTCTAAGTGACTCCCATTTCTCAAACCTGTTGGCCTTCCCAAATTCACTATCAGAAAGTGGGCCCAAAGAGCAAAAGTTCAAAGCAGATAGGACATCCTGGGACTAAGCGCTGAGTGGATTTTTGTCTGTCATCTGTTCCCTGCTGACTGATACTCTTAAGTGGTTGTCGTTCCCTTGTGCAGAAGGAAAAATTCCATATAAGGCAAGACCCAAGTAGGTCGTTAAGCAGTCTGAAGTGTTCCTTGGGACTGTGAACCCTCTTGGAAAAGAGCAGCACACCCCTGGCAAAGATTACAGCACTCTTCATGGCAAACTTGCAGAGTAACAAAGCACATATTGTTACCTCTCAACGCCAAGCTCTGCAGGCTAGTAAAAATATGTCTTATACCTTTTTAATGGGATGAGGGGAGTTGGCTTCCTTGCAACATTTTGGATGGAGTCATAACACAAATAAACTGAATGCTGGGATCTGAATTTATGAAGCCTGCAGCCAAGCTGCATGGTCACAACTGGGGCAACCCAGACCATGGTATAAATCAAGTGCAGAAGCCAAGGAGTTCTGGCAGCTGCACCACTGTACGCTCATGTGAGGAAAAGACTCCTTTGAAACACTTCCCAGCCGTCGTTACTGTCTGCCACTTTTTTTCTAAACATGTGTACTGTTCCTAGAGTTGATGATTTTTGCCCATTTTTATCGTTGCTAAAAATTGGCAGCTGAATAACATTTTGGATAACTTAAAACGGGACCCAGTAAGACAGGAAAGGGTGTGAGTGTACATTCTGACTGGTGCAGTTCATGTCTGCTTCTTCTTGGCACTGAGTGTGTACATGTCTGCAAACACACATATCCACACACATACTCGTGGCCACTAAAGTTGACTCAAAAGATCAGGGAAGGAAAGAAGTCAGGTAGCATTTACTCCAATCAAGAAGCCAAACCACAGAGGAAGTGAGAGCCTTGAGCCATGAGCCCCACTTTTGAATGAAGCCATACCTACCCCTGGTTATGGCAGAGGTCTAAAAGGACCTGCCATTCTACCATTCTATGAAATTACTGGGCTCTGAAGATGAGCAAAAAGGAAACTTGAGTTCACTGCCGAGGCTTCATTTAAATGCTGCATAAACTATCAGAAAAGTTAGTAGGTGTCTGTGCTGAGAGGAAGGAGGTCTGGGAGCCAAAAATTCCTGGGGTTGAGGGCACACACAAAGACTTAGAGGGGAGTCCATGGGGAAGGTGCTTTAGTCCTAGAGTTTTCTGAAAGAGAGAGGAGGACAAGAGGTAAACCAAAACCTGCTGAGGAGTTTGAGGATCCTAGTGTTCAAGGGGTTAATGCTGGATTCCTCTGATCATCCAGGCCAGAAGGTTTCTCCTCCACAGGAGGTAGAAAAGCAGGTAGTGTTGCCAGAAGCTGTGAGAGCCCAATGTTACATTGAGAACCCTTGGAGTACTTGGAACGTTTATGGAAACCCAGTTAATGCACTGGACAAATTTTGTTAGGGGCAATAAAGACTTTTTGGGGCAGACTTTCAACCATTGTTTGCTTGATTTATCTCAAATAAGATGCTAAAATAAATAGTTACTGGCTTAGACCCTCTAGTCCTCAAAACATTTAAATCATATAAGACAGTTAGGTCTAGTGTCTTACCTAGCAACTCACTGGTAACCTTCTCCTTTAAAGATGAAGAAATTGAGGCTCAGAAAATTTCCCCAGGTCATGTAACTAGACAATGTCAGCTGAGATTTGCAAGATATTTTTTTTATCCTCGTAATCAAGAAATACTGTCATTCATTTTGCCTGGAGTGTGACAACCATGGTCTTTGTTTCAATACAGAAAATTGTTTCTTCAAAGTCTACATAATTATTTCTGTTTCAGTTATTCTTTCTAACTCAAAATATCTATTATTTTTAGGTTGGAACTCCATCCTCTGCCCTCCTTATCTAACAATAGCTTTTCTGTCATGTGCATATCTTTTCCGTATTCTCTGCATTCTGGGAAAGATTTCAAATTTATCCTCCCCAATAATGATTCAGTCCTCCACTGGTTCAATTCAGTGATTTACTGTCTCTAATAAGAATTTTAATTCTGCTCTTGAGTTTTTAGCTTTCAGTCATATTGTATTCATTTTACATTTCCATTTTCCCTTCATTCTCCCACCCCAATCCCCATGACTTTGAGCTTTTCTATTTCTGTTTTCCTAAAGGCCAAATAGAACATAGACAAAGAGAACATTCACATACTAGATAAGAAAAAAAAGAACCAATTTTGTCATTTGCTGGAATTCATTCATTATTCATCCACTGAGGACTTGTGACATTCCAAGCTGTGTGCTAGGCTCTGATGTTGGAGATAAAATACAAGCAAGATATGTCTGCTGTGTGTTTTTGGGTGGATGTGTATACACAGGTGTCTTAAGAAGTGCACATAAACAACCATCACGCAAAGTAGAAAGCAGTACCTGCCTTAGGAGAGTCTTAAATCTCAAACGATATTTGAATGCTATACATTTTTAAAAAAAATTTTCTTCTGGTTCCTGCAATAGCCAACTTTCAGAGGTCTCATTTTCCTCTAAACTCCTAGACTGATACTTCTTTCCCTGGGGTTTGGAGGACTTTTTTCATTGATTCCAAGAAGTCTTTTATATAATTGACTTTTTCAATATGATTATTAAAATAAAGTGAGGTTTCTTTAGACTTAGAGGCTTTCTCCATACATGGTGTGGAGTTGGCCCTGTCAGCGCTGACCCTTCTCTGTATGATGATCTCACCCCTGCAATGGGAGGACAGGTGCTTGTGCAGCTTCTACTGTAACTCCAGAATCTAACACAGCTCTGTGCTCCTGAGGAGATACTGCTATATACCTCATTGTCTGATTCTTTGAGACTTGATGTGCTGGACTTGAAAACTACAACCCAAGTATGTACTTCTGCCATAAATCTTATGTCTTAGACTCACCTAAGTGCTGAACTTGTGGAACCACACTTCCCAGCAGGCAATTAAATTTTACACATGCTTCAAGGCAGAGAAGCAGACCCCTCCCTTTTTTCATTCTCTTGGTTTTGGAAAATTGTTGAGGTTGGGTGGAAACAGAAAGAAGGAAGGATGAAAGGGAAACAGCTTTTTTGGCTGTCTTAAAAGGAAGCAGCTCCTTGGAAGTAGGAGGAGAGGTATTCAGCTTTCTAGCTGGAATAGGCCAAGGGGTTCTGTAAAATGAAAACTCAAGGAGAGGCGTAAAGCCTCTCTTCACTTCCTCTACCTCGGCTGTTCCCTCATGAGGCGACTCCTGGATCCTGGCAATAGGCTGTCTGACAATCATATTTTCAGAGGTGTGGTGTGTATTTTTTCTTGATTCTGAGTCCTTCTGGGTATTTTTGAGGGAAGCTGGGAGAGCTGCAACAGGGCTGCTTTCCAGAGACCATTTCTGTGCTGCCCACATATACTTTTTAATTTTCTCGACCCCAATATGACAAGTAGAAATGAAAACAAAAATAGCACATAAGTTAACCATGCAAGGGGGCCAGCATGTGTTTATGTGGTATGGGTCAAAGGAATATATAATCCTGAATACACATCACAAATGCCCTGTAAATCAGAGACTAACAACCCTAAGTGGAAATGGCCATAGTCTGTGTGGGAGCCATGTAGAACACACACAAATGAGTATATTCATGTACTAAATCAGAAAAAATGCCAACTTTGTCATTGGCTGGAATTCATTCTTTCTTTCTTTTCTTGATTACCCATGGTATGCCAAGCACTGTGCTAAGTATTTCATGCTAAGTACCTTGAAGGTGAGGATAAAAATACAAGAAAGATGTGGTCTCTGTTCTCAAAAGTGTGCACAGATGTGCATGCATAAAAATGCAGACTGGGCATGGTGGCTCAAGTCTGTGATCCCAGCACTTTGGGAGACCGAGGTGAGAGGATTGCCTGAGCCCACAAGTTCAAGAACAGCCTGGGCAACTTGACAAGACTTCATCTCCACAATAAATAAAAAAAATTACCCAAGCGTAGTAGCATGCGCCTGTAGTTCTGGCTACTTTGAAGGCTGAGGCACAAGGATTGCCTGAGCCCAGCAGATCGACACTGGGGTGGCCGTGAGTGTGCCACTGCACTCCAGCCTGGGTGACAGAGTGAGATTCCAACTCAAAAAAAAAAGGTAGAAAGCATTCATTGCCTTGAGAAAGGTTTAAAATACTTCAGAGACTCTCTTCTCACTTGGAGTAAAAACAAATGTCTTCTGCTAAGAAAATTCAATGGAAAAATTAAGTGTTTTCAAACAAATAATGAGGAATCAGATATCTGTGTGTCTTTCTTCTAACTTATCGCACTCAAAAAAATTAATTCAAGATGGATCTTAGAACTAACCCTAAAGGCCAGGATCACACTTCTAGAAGAAAATACTTTCATGACTTTAAAGCATGCACATATTTCTTTTTTTAGATTTGAAAAATATAGTTTATTTAGAAAGTAAATCAGAGAGCAAGAGAGAGGAGATTCACCTTCCCAAGCTAGGGAAGGGTGCCAGAGCTAAGAAAACACAGCAGCCATAGCTCAAAGAACAAAACAAAGGCCACACATATTTTTTATATAGGACACAAAAATTACTAATCATAAAAAATTAATAAATCAGATTTCATCCCAATTAAAATTTTTTCCCATCAAAAAGTACCATTAAGAAAATAAATATACAAGTAGCAGACTTAGATACAAAGATAAAATAATCAATATAAAATATAGGTTATATATTATATAATATATAATATATTATGTATTATATAACATGTATAATATAATGCATATTATATATAATATTGTGAATATATAGCATATATAGAGGGATAGATATCAATATAGATGTAAATAATTCATTTCTATAACTATATATATTTTCTCAAAATGACAAACAAAAAGTAAAAGCCTGAGCAAAACACATGAACAGACAATTCACACACACAAAAGAATGTGCCAACACCAAAAAGCTCATGACAATTTGCTCAACATTAATAGTCAGTAGAGAAATGCAAACTAAAACCAGAACGAGGTGTATTTCAAACTTTCCAGTTGATTGGAACAAAAGCAAACAAATGGACTGGATATCTCAAATGTCAGTGAGCATGTTGAACGATGGGAACTCTTACACTTTTCTGGTGGGAGTGTAAATGGTAGCATCACTTAAGAAAACTGTTCAACACTTCCATATAAAGTTAGACATCTATCATCCTATGATCCAGCAGTTCCACTCCTAGATATACACCTAAGAGAAATGAAAACATATACACACAAAAGACCTATTCAAGAATATCCATGACATTCTCATATCATATAAAACAGACTTTGAATTGACAACAGTTAAAAAAAAGACAAAGAGGGTTATTATATAATGGTAAAGGGATCAATCCAATGAGAAGACACAATAATTTTAAATATATATATACACCTAACACCAAAGCCCCCAGCTTTATAAAACAAATTCTACCAGACCTAAAAAAAAAAAAGGTAGACAGAAATACAATAATAGTGGAAGACTTCAACACTCCACTGACAGCAATAGACAGATCATCAAGGCAGAAAGTCAACAAAGAAACATTGGAGTCAAAACAGGACTCTAGAGCAAATGAAACTAATAGACTTCTATAGACCATCACCCCAAAACTACAGAATATACATTTTTCTCATCAGCACATGGAACATTCTTCAAGATAGACCATATGATAGGCCACAAATCAAGTCTCAATAAATTAAAAAAAAATGAAATCATATCAAGCACCTTTGGGACCACAGTAGAATAAAAATGAATAGAAATAAATAGAAATTAACTCCAGGAAGAACTTGTGAAACCAAACAAAAATATGGAAGTTAATCTGCTTCTGAATAGTTCTTGGGTCAACAATGAAATCAAGATGGAAATTTTAAAATTCCTCAGAATAAATGACAGCAATAAAACAAGTTATCAAAACCTCTGGAACACAGCCAAAGCTGTGCTCAGAGGAAAATTTAAAGTATTTGAGGCTTACAATAATAAGACTGAAAAATTGCATACAGACAACCTAACATCACACCTCAAGGAACTAGAAAAACCTGAACAAACCAAACCCAAAGCTAGCAGAAGAAAATAAATGATGAAGATCAGAGCATAACTAAATGGAATTGAAATTTAAAAAAAACACAAAGGGTCAATGGAACAAAAAGGTGGTTTTTTTAAAAGATAAACAAAACTGATAGACCACTAGCTAGATGAATTGTGAAATAGAAAAGATTCAAATTAGTTCAATCAGAAATGAAAATGGAGAAATCACAACTGATATGACAAGAATTTAAAAAATCATCCAAGACTATTATGAACAACTTTATGCAAACAAACTTGATAATCTAGAGGATATGGATAAATTCTTGGAAACATACCACCCTCCAAACTTGAATCAAGATGAAATAGAAACTCTGAAAAGTTCAGTAACGAGTAGTGAGATTGAAACAGTAATTAGAAGCCTTCCAACAAAAAAAAAAAGTCCAGAATCTGATGAATTCACAGCTGAATTCTACCAGACCTTCAAAGAAGAACTGGTACCAATTTTGCTGAAGCTATTTCACAGGATTGAAGAGGAGTGAATCCTTCCCAACTCATTCAAGTATCACCATGATACCAAAGCCAGGAAAAAACACAACAGCCACAAAAAGAAAACTATAGACCAATATCCCTTATGAACACAGATGCAAAAATCCCCAACAAAATATTAGCAAATGGAATTCAACAGCACATAAAAAAATAATACACCATGATCAAATGGGTTTTATCCCAGAAGTGCAGGGGTGGTACAACAAACACAAATCAATAAGCATGATCCACTACATAAGCAGAATTAAAAACAAAAATTATGTGATCATTGATTTTTATGATCAATGACATAGACCTATGTAATCATAGACTCAGAAAAAAGAATTTGATAAAATCCAGCATCTCTTTATGATTAAAAAAAAGCCTCAGTAAAATAGGCATAGAGGGAACATTCCTCAAAATAATAAAAGCCATATACTACAAACCACAGCCAATGTCATCCTGAATGGAGAAAAGTTAAACACATTCCCCCTCTGAACTGGAAAGAGGTAAGGATGCCCACTTTCACCGCTTAAAAGAAATTTATTTTAAAGATGTGGGGTACAATTCAGGGTTAGGTATACAAATAGTCTTTGTACAGGTAAAGTTTGGGCCTCACTTTGGTCCCCACTTCACCAGTTTGAGATCAGGTACCCTTACTGATGAAGCATGCTTCCCACCTCTCCTGGCAGTTTCCCACTACTGTCAATCTCTTTCTTATAGTATTATGTTAATTGTTCAAGGTCCGCTTATGAGTGTGAACATGTGGTGCTCAGTTCTTTGTTTCTGTGATAGATCACTTATAGACTCTAAGTCCATCCAAGTTACTGCAAAGTTCATGTTTTTGTCTTTCTTTATGGCTGCATAATAGCACCACTCTCATTCAACATAGTAGTGAAGCTGTAGCCAGAAAATCAGACAAGAAAAAGAAATAAAGGGTATCCAAATTGGAAAAGAAGAAATCAAACTATCTTTGATGCCCATGATATAATTTTATACCTAGAGAATCCTGAAGACTCTTCCAAAAGACTCCTGGACTTGACAAATAAATCCAGTAAAGTTTCAGGATACAAAATCAACACACACAAATCAGTAGCACTGCTACACACTAACAGCGACCAAGCTGAGAATAAAATTAAAAACTCATTTTCATTTACAATAGCAGTCAAAAAGTTGAAATACCTAGGAATATATTTAGCTAAGGAGGTGAAAGATCTTTACAAGGAGAACTACAAAACTCTGATGAAAGAAACTGTAGACAGGACACAAACAAATGGAAAACACCCCATGCTCATGGGTTGGAAGAATCAACATTGTTAAAATAGCCACTACCCAAAGTAATCCACAGATTCAACATAATCACTAACAAACTGCCAAAGTCATTTTTCACAGACTTTAGAATAGAAAAAACTATTCTAAAATTCATATGGAACCAAAAAAAGAGCCAGAATAGCCAAAACAATCGTAAGCAAAAAGCACAAAGCTTTTTCATTGCCTGACTTCAAACTATACTACAAAGTTGTAGTAATCAAATCACCATGGTACTGGTATAGGAGCAGACACAGGGACCAATGGAACAGAACAGAGAATTTAGAAATAAACCCAAATGCCTACAACTAATTGATCTTTGACAAAGCTGACAAAAACATACACTGGGGAAAGGACACTCTATCCAACAAATGGTGCTGGGAAAATTGGATAGCTACATGCAGAAAAATGAAACTTGATCTCTACTTCTCCCCATATACAAACACTAATTCAAGATGAATTAAAGACTTGAATGTCAGACTTGAGACCATATAAATCCTAGAAGAAAACCTAGGAAAAACTCTCCTGGACATTGGCCTAGGCAAAAAATTTATGGCTAAAATCCCAAAAGCAAATGCAACAAAAACAAAAGTAAACAAGTGAGACTTAATTAAACTAATACACTTCTGCACAGCAAAAGAAATAATCAACAGAGCAAATAGGCAAACTACAGAATGGAAGGTGATTTTTGCAAACTATACATCTGACAAAGGACTAATATCCAGAGTCTACAAAGAACTCAGACAAATAAGCAAGAAAAAAGCAAATAATCCCATTAAAAAGTGGGCAAATGACATGAAAAAGATGCACAAATAGCCAAAAAACATGAAAAAATGTTCAACATCACTCATCTTCAGAAAAACACAAATTAAAACCACAATGAGATACTACCTTACACCAGTCAGGATGGCAGTTATTAAAAAAATCAAAAAACCACAGACGTGAAGAAAAGGGTGTGCTTATGCACTGTTGGTGGGAGTGTAAATTAGTACATCCTCTATGGTAAGTGGTATGGAGATTTCCAAACAATTAAAACTAAAAGTAGATCTGCCATTTGATCCAGCAATCCCACTAGTAGGTGTCTACCCAAAGGAACAGAGATTGTTAGATGAAAATGACACCTGCACTTGCATGTTCATTGCAGCACAATTCACAATTGCAAAGATGTGGAATCAACCTAAATGTCTATCAACCAATCAGTGGATAATGAAAATGTGGTATATATACACTGTGGAATACTATTCAGCTATCAGAAGCAATGAAATAATGTCCTTTGCAGCAACTTGGATGGAATTGGAGAGCATCATCCTAAGTGGACTAACTCAGGAACAGAAAACCAATCACTTGCATGTTTTCACTTAGAAGTGGTAGCTAAGCCAAGGATCTAAAAAAGGCACAGAGAATGATATAATGAACACTGGAGACTCAGAAGCAGGGGAGGGGGTGGACAGACAAAAACATTACCTATCAGGTACAATGTACACAGGTGGGAGTGGTGGGTACATTAGAAGCCCAGAGCAAAAATTATTTATACCCCTCAAAGCTGCTGAAATTTTTAAAAAGTAAGAAATAAGAAGAATATCCACAGCTGTTTTATTAGCAGTAGCCCAAAACAAGAAACAACCTATCTGCCTATCAAGAGTAAAATGGATAAACTTGCTGTAATATAGTTACACAATGGAATACTACTCAGCAATGAACTATGGATACATGCAACATGGGTGTATCTATAAACCATTCTATTGAGGGAAAGAAACCATATTCAAAAGCATACACACAGCATAATTTTATTTTTATGAAGTTCTTACACAGTGATAGAGATCAGAACACTGGTTACCTCTGGACTAGGGGGGAGAATTGACTGGAAAGCATCACAGGGTACTTTCTGAGGTGATAGAAATGCTCTGCATCTGGTTTTATATGATAGTTGCAAGATGTATATTATTGCCAAACCCCTTCAGAACAAATACTTGAGATCTGTCCATTTTATTAGATGTAAATAATACCTCAATTTTAAACAGTTAATTTTTTAAAAAAGGCTAAAGTCCCTATATTATTCTATAAAGCCCTATATGACCTGGCTCTTGCTACTTACCAGACCACATCGTCTATCATTCCAGACCTCACTCACTCCACTCTAGCCATACAGGCCTTTTTGCTGTTTCTTGAACGTACCAAGCAGTCTCTGAATTCAGGGACCAGGCTTTGCTGTTGGCTTTGTCTAAAAAGTTCTCTGCTGTAAACAGTTACATGACTTATTTCCCCACTTCCATCAGACCTCTGTACAAATGCTACCTTAGCAAAGAAGGCTTCTTCAACCATCCTATGTAAATTCCCAATCACCACACCCACACTTACCCTACTTATTTGCCATAGCACTCATCGATAGCTGACATATACAAAATTTATTGTATTTGCTTATCGTCTCTTTTCCCTAGGTTGAAAACTTCTTGACTTTGTTTTGCTCACTGCTGTTTCCCAAGCAGCTCGAACAGTACCTGACATGTAGTGAATACCCATTAAGTAGCTACTGAATTAATGAAGGAGCAAATGAATAGAAGGTGATGATAAATGAGACTGATATACTTATTTTTCATTAGACTTCTCTTTCAAATCGCTGGTCAAAGCACTTGCATTTTAAAATACAAATAAAATGAATAGCAGATGTGTTTTAGAAAAAATAAACAACTTACTTCAAAGAACTCTGATATGTTCAAAGGCTTATGTGGCCGGCTTTGATAAGTCCTTTAAGATGAAAAGTCGTGGAGCAAAATGACACATGAGATTGTATTTTGTGTTCAGGGTGGGAAGTTCTGGGTGCTGACAAGCCCCTGGGAGTGACCCACATTCTGCATCCTTTCCCTTGATCTCCACAAAGGGTCAACCATAGAGTATCTGAGCTGCCACCATTTGCATTCCAAATCACAACCATTAAGAATTAGAGACCTGAGAGTTATTGAAACCATCTAATGCAAATTAAAAAGAGGGGGGAAGAAACTCCCAAGCTTGGAGTGTGGTATCACAGAACTAGACTGGAGGCTGACCCTAGATTCTAAGACCAATTCTGCCACAAATTAGCAGTGTGCCCATAAGCAGTCAGTGGAGATCTTGGAGCGTCTGTTCTCTTAACTGGGAAAAAGGGGGTTCGACTAAGAATAATTCTATGATTCTTTTCCAACTCTGAATTTTTTTTGAATCTGTAATCTATGCACCTATAAGTCAAAAAAGAGTTCCACTTTTTATGAGCAAAGACATCAGTAGTGGCATTTTCATTTTTAAAAAATAGGTTTATTACAAATTAGTTTGTTATTTCTTTTTACAATTGATGGCATTTCCCTATTCTTGCTGGAGCACTTGTTTAAGTAAATGGATGTAATAACTTGCATTTCCATGAATAAATTCCAATGCGCAGACATTGTTTAAGTCAACAATTTGACTACTTGAATTAATGAAATCTTGTCTATGTCAGCAAAGTCTGATGCTCTTTGTCAATCTATGTTATCAAAGTAGATTTTCATTCTATTTCTAGCCCTGCCACTTATAAGCAATGTGACCTTGGCTGAGAAAAAAGCTAATCTGAGCCTACCTACCTATCAGCTATAAAACTGATATAATTTCAGTCTTTCTTACCCATAAGTTATTGCGAGAATCAAATGAGGTAATATATGGGAGAGCTTAGTAAAATATGTTGTGAAAATATGAGGCAGTATTATCATACTATGGGACTTTTAAAGCCCAGTGGAAATGCTGGGATTTCAGAGAGAATTTTTGAGCTTTTGGGCACTTGGAATACAGAGTATGTAAGATGCCCTGTCATTCACAGTACACAGGAGAGATTTTTGTTGATGTTGTTTTGATCAAAGAGACCAGAATTTAAATTCCAGTTTTTAGGCTTATTAGTAATGTGGCTTTGGGCGAGTTTTTTAGTGTCTCTGAGCCTGTGTAAAGGATTTGAGAGTATTTACTCTTTAGAAGTAAGATGTAGAACACTTCTTATTTTCCTAGCAACTATTATCTGTTGGCTCCCTTTTCTTCTGGATAAAAGACTACCTAAACAATAAAGCAGTCAGATCCTGAAGTTTTTCAGGAATTTTGTTTTTGTAAGTGAAAAATTTTTAAATGCCATTTTCCTATTATTCATTGCTAGTACATAGAAATACAATAGATGTTTTTATATAGATGAGATCTTGCTACATTGCCCAGGCTAGTCTCAAACTCCTGGCTTCAAGTGATCCTCCCACTTCAACCTCCAAAAGTGCTAGGAATACAGGCATGAACCACTGTTTCTGGCCCTGTATTGATCTTTTATCCTGAAACCTTGCTAAATTCACTTATTAGTTCGAATAACTAATTATAACTAATAATAATAATTAATAATAACTAATAATAATAATTCTTTGTGGATTTCTTAATTTTCTACATAAACAATCATTATTCTGTCGATACAGTTTTAGTCTCTTTTCCTAACTGTACACTTTTTATTTCTGTTCATGCTTCAGAGAGAGTGCACCAGTGAACAAGAACCTGGTGTCAACTGTCTATCCTCCAGACTAAAGTTCTCAGCAGTAGGCTCTGGGGACCAGCCGTGAGAAAATGGAAAGGAAGCTCTCACTTGATACATTAAACCACTGTTTCCTTATCTATAAATAGGAGTAGTAATTTTACCTCCCAGGTATACTGTGAGAGAAAGACAAGCTAATATAAAGAAATGCATGGCAAGTACAATAGAATGCATATAGTTGGTGGTCAATATGTGAGTATTACTTTGTTTGACAATACTGATATCAGGAACACTCAGTTTAGAGGCTGACTATAAAATGATTGTCTGGCCGGGCTTGGTGGCTCAGCTTGTAATCCCAGCACTTTGGGAGGCCGAGATGAATGGATTGCCTGAGCCTGCCAGTTCAAGACCTGCCTGGGCAACTTGGCAAGACCTCATCTCTACAATAAATCAAAAATTAGCTGGGTGTGGTAGCGTGCGCCTGTAGTTCCAGTTACTTGGAAGGCTGAGGCAGAAGGATCACCGGAGCCCAGCAGGTGGAGGCTGCAGTGGCTGGGAGCGGCCACTGCACTCCAGTCTGGGCGACAGAGTGAGACTCCAACTCAAAAAAAAAAAAAATTAAATAAATAAATAAAATGATTGTCTGAGTCTCTGGAAGACTTGATGCCCATTTTTCATGCTAAGGCATCAAAGCCATACCAGACAGGTTGGTGACTTTTTTGGTTCCAATACCTAAACATTGTGAAGGTTTTAAGAAAACACAATTGGAATAAAATCTGTAAGCTGGATGGGGACTACCCATTTTAAGATTAGTAATAATGTTTGAACAGGCTCTTAAATTTTGTTCTTTGAAAGCACAAGCTTTGGAACCCTATGGGTGAACTACTTATAGATTTACCAAACAATGTAGGGTCAAAATTAAGTACAGTGTGTGTTGCTAACCAGTTGTTACTCTTGTTGGACTGTTAGTTACTCTTGGTATGAGGTCAGTAGATTCACCTTGCTAAAATTAGCAAAGCCCCAGTTCCAGTCCTGGTCCTGTTTTCCTTCAACCTTTCATTTGTGCATGCCTGGCTTACTTCTTTTCATCCGTGGCAGGTGTCCTGGTATGTTTTATTTCCGTTTACAGTGGCTGCTGCTGCTGCCTCTAACATTTCATTTGTCTCTGTCTCTTTTCAAATACACTCGGTAGAGTAAGTGACCCTTCTCTGCACAATCAAGTCAGCCCTCACCCTTAGACACACGGCCATGAAGTAACAGAGTTTGATAGTTGCCTCTCCAAGACTTTTTTATTTTTATTTTTTGAGTTGGAGTCTCACTGTGTCGCCCAGACTGGAGTGCAATGGCCGCTCCCGGCCACCGCAGCCTCCACCTGCTGGGCTCCAGCAATCCTTCTGCCTCAGCCTTCCAAGCAGCTGGAACTACAGGCGCATGCTACCACGCCCAGCTAATTTTTTTTTTATTTATTTATCGTAGAGATGAGGTCTCGCCAAGTTGTCCAGGTGGGTCTCGAACCCGCAGACTCAGGCAATCCACTCATCTCAGCCTCCCAAAACACGGGATTGCAGGCTGAGCCACCGAGCCCAGCTGCCTCTCCAAGATTTTAAAGGGCACGGTCCTAGCTGTCACAGAACACATGAATCCACTGGTCACTTCTTTTTCAAAATGATGACCACTCAGGATACCCAATTTGCTGATTTTGTAAGTCAGTCATATTGACCACTGGTCCTTAAGTCTTTCCTACCACGTCTCTGTAATTACGCCACTCTAACCATATAGTTCCCAAGATCCCTTTGGTGCCTCTTCATCCAGAACAGTCATTCCTAACCTTTTCCTGTGCCTCCTAAGATGTCTCCCTGGAGGTAAAAGAATCTTGTGCCATGCTGTCCTCCTAATCCATTTTCAAATGATTTCTAGTTCACAATGATGTTAGAGGTTAGAATGGATAAGTTTAATAGACAAAAGATATAGCTACACCGGACAGTGGTTCAGTTCTTTAAGGCTATTTAACTCTTTTCTGTCAACTGCTTTTAGTTTCTGCATTCACACCAATATTTTGGCTATGCTCAAGAAAAGAGATGTTTTCACCAGCTTTCAGCAAATGGCAGTCAAATATGTTCAGTTATGAAGAAAAGTGGCTCTGAGTCATTATCTTCTACTAAAATTAAAGAAAGAATAATCTTGCTTGGACTATTATTTGGGAAGAGTGACTGAGTGGTGATCTGAATTCCTTTTCTATTTGGAATACTAACCACTTTCACAACACCTGGACCATTCTTAGAATATGTCTTTCAAGAATTAATTCATTCCATTTACATTTAAACAATCAATTGCTCTTATGTTCATTGCCACTATAGAAAAAAAACCTTTTTCTTCATAGAAAAAAAGATTGCTTCTGCAGTGTGTTTTATACATACACACATACAATCATAAATGTATATGTGTTTGTGATCATTCTTTTTTTTTTTACAGGACTGACCCCCAGGACCTGTTTTCCATATAGATATACAAAGACAAGGCAAAAATACGAAGGGTTTTAACCCTGCTTATGCCTGCAAAGAAGTCTGATTCTGGATGCTGGGATGATGGATGACTTTCCAGTTTCAAGATCAGTATGAATTTGGCCCACAGCCCACAAGCAGACAATTTTCACATAGAGGGACATGACCTCACCATAGACTGAAGATAACCACCGTGGAAGAAATGCCTACTTGGCTTTCTTCCTCACATTTGGCCCTAGTCCTTAACATCTGAAAACCAGAGAGATGTCTTCCCAAGCCTGTTGCACACAAATAGAAGGCAAACCCAAGCTAGGTTCTAAAAAGCAGAGAAAAATGGATTCTTTTTTCTGTTTCTCTTCTTCCTACCACCAACACAACAAAAAGGTACATGAAGGTAAGCCTGCCACTTATGCTTTGAACAAAATTAACACACATCCCAAAGAAACTCTATTAAGTGGAAACCAATATCTATACTATCTTCCCTTTTCCTTTTGGCACACAAGGTCCTTTTGTAAAAAGCAGTGTAAAGAGAAGAAACTTCTTAATCATGCAACACAAATTTCAGTCAAAAAAATCATTTTTGATTCCATAATTAACTTGCTGTGTGATTACAGGTCTTTCATTTAGCCTTTCTATACCCAATTCCACAATGTTAAAGATGAAAATCATTAGACTCAGACCTCGCAACTCCCTGCAGGACATGCTTTGAACTGAGATTTTCTTTTTTCCCATGAAGCTGCTTTTAGTTCAGGCTCATTAGATGCAGGAAGACTTTAAAACATGGCCTCCCACAACCCACTAGATAGCGTGTTCCTAAGTGTGCAAATGTACATGCACACAGTGTGTCCTTCCCTACAGCACTAGGAGATCATAAAGGATGGTGCGCCCAAAGTTCCAACTGAGTTTGAGTTGCTGGAGAGCAGGGTCAGCTTGAGCTACAAAGTAGTTTCGGGAAAACACCTATGGATCTAGCACCCAAGACCTGGCCCAGAGGCTTTCGCTAGTCAGGGTCAAAAAAGAGCAGAGAGAACTGGAAAAAACACACTCTTTCAACTATGCTTGGAGAACAAGGTTAAGTTATCATTTGCCTTATCTTGCCCAAAGTAATATAGAAGTGGAGTTACTATTATTACTCAATGTTCCTCGACAAACAGCTTGGCCCACCAGAAGATCTCATACTTGGAACTCTTGGTATCTTCCTACGTTGGTTGAGCATTGTAGACATGTTTGTCAGGATGGAATTGAAGAGGCCTCAATCTATTTATCCAGGGATAGGAATGGCTGAGTTCATTGTAACAGGACCTTGTGATTACTTGGAAGATGTACCCTCTTTCAACCTGCTGCAAATGCTTTGGGCCACTTTGCAAATAACCTAAGATCTATAGAATACTAAGGCACTGGAGATTATAGGAAAGCTTTACTTTTCTTCCTGTAGGATAGCTAATTGGCTTCACTTTTCTCCCTCTGGGATGGCTAATTGGTTCCAACAAATAATTCCACTCTCAAGATGTCAGTAGCTAAAGTGTATGAAATTAAAATGTCATGGAATCTGTTTGATGAGACTCTCCTGCCTCTTTACACATTCTAAAGCACTCTTTTCTTGACTCCAACTATTTTTTATTTTTTTAACTTAAAAAAATTTTTAATTTTGAAGATGTGGGGTACAATTCAAGGTTAGGAATAAAAATGTTCATTATGCAGTTACCCTTGTTGATGAGGTGTGCTCCTCCCTCTTCTGGCAGTTTCCCATTACTGCCAATCCCACTCCCCCCCAGCAGTTTCCCACTACTACCAATCCTTTTCTGATAGTATTATGATAATTGTTCAGACTCCAACTATTAAAATTCCTAGATCAGTCTGTCCAATAGAATTGTCCATGAAGAGGAAAATATTCTACATCTATCCCGTCAATGTGGTAGACTCTAGCCACATGTGGTTATTTTGAGTTCCTGAAATGTGGCTAATGAGGAATTGGATTTCAATGTTATTTAATTATAATCAATTTAAATTTAAATAAATACATATGCCTAAGGGCCATGTTCATTTCAATATTCAATTTATTTATTCTTGTTTTTACTAACTGCAAGATGCCAGTTATGGAGCATTTCTTGTTCCTAAATGATAGTCTAGGAAGTAGCTGAAAGAAAAATGACTACAAGATTCTTAAAACATTTAAAGCCACTGTGGGGGGAGAAGGGTAATTATTTATCTAAAAAGGAGATAATTGAGTACCAAGAATACCTTAAACAAAATGAACCTTAGGCTCTGCCAAGACAAAGGGAGGTTAGTAATAATTATGGTCTCCCTCCTGGGCTTACTTTAAGGTTAAATCACCTAGGAGCTGTTTTAGTTGTTTTTTCATTGAACTACTAAAAAATGGCCACATTGCCCCTAAGCAATGGTACATTTTTCATTGAATGTATAGTTGGGTTATCTGGAACCCTATTCCAGTCTTCGACAAGATTTCTTTTATGGTGCAAAAGAAATTGTGATTCTGACTCAGTGGCTGACAGCAGCAACTCCTTCCTGCTATTGCAACATCAAAACCAAAAATCTTTCCCCCACTACATTGCACAACTGCTATCTGTGGTAGCAGTAAAAAGAAAAAAGAATCTCTGATGATTTCCAGATTATTTCCCCCAAGTGATTATGTTAAATGTTATGATTAAAATTTTTTAAAAATTTGCATATTGTGAGCTTCCTTGTCTGTGAAATAAATGCTATAGGGTTATAAACTGTCGATCTTGGAAGGGACTAAGGTTGGTTCAATGTCATTCCACAAATGAGGAATTAATGTGCAGTCCTACACACTAATTAAACACAAAGCAAGGACTAGGGAAGGGGAAAGAAAGTCACACTTCATGAATTTTTTGCTTTGTACCATGCTGGCGTACTTCCATTTATGTCACAGCCTCTGTTCTCACTCTGCTTGGCCATTAAGCCAGGCGCAACACTTCTTCCCACTCACCATCCAGAATCTACTCACCCTAGAGTGTTGTAACCAGTGTTGGATTTCCCAAAGTTTCTGTAGAGGAGATGGCAGTGAGAGATCTCATCACACACCACACTTTGAACAGTCTAACAAATGGTCCTTGGCCATTTCTCTTTTCTTCTCCCCAGTGACCCTCTTTGGCCAAGCCAGTGAGAAGGTAAGGTAGAGATATATTTCCCCTCAACTCTTTTCCAGGATGTGTCTAAATCGCTCTATTTCCTGTTTCTAGCTCCCTTATCCTTTTGTCCAGACCACTAAATTTCTTCCCACTTTCTTTTCCACATCAGTGGGAACATTCTTTTCAAATCCTTTCAATGTCTTCCCATTCCATTAGGATAAAATCTGAACTCCTTGCCCAAGACTCTCACCATGATCTGGGCCCTGCCTTCCCCTCAGACCTCACCTCCTACCACGCATCCCTTACTCTCACTCCTGATCTACTGATCTCCCGGAGAATTCATCAAACGGACCCAGTTCTTAGCCTCTGCAGGGTCTTATACACCAGTTTTGTATGACTTGTTCCACTGACTCAGAGAAAAACCTTTTCTGACCATTTCAAGATGGACATCTGCTCCTTGCTACCCTTTCCACTCCAGTCATTCTCTAGCCCTTCCTCTGGCTTTCTTTTACTCCCTAGAACACATCATTACCTGCATGATATTGTTTTTCTATTTGATTATTTCATTATTATTTGCCTCCCTTGTATGATCAGGCTTTTGTCTTCCTTGTCCACCCATATCCCAAATATTCATGTGTTGAGTGAATGATTGGCAGCAATTTAGCCCTATCCTAACTCTGATATCAGTCTGATAAGCAAACAAAAAGCTCTCCAACTACTATTACCTACTCTCCTTAGGTGACAACCATCAACTAAACATACAATTTAATCCCCCCCAAAGTTATCTCATTAATCATCATAGAAACCTTTTCATGGGGATATTATGAAGATGTGGTGATATGGCGAGGACACTGTGGGGTTGAGCTGGTTAGGGCCACACAACTGAGCTTTCTGACTGTTTGACTCCAATGCTAGCGCTGCTCCCGTCATAGCACCTGACCTTCCATGTCTTCAGAGGCAGTGTACCTAGGGTTTTGGGGAAACCACAAAGCAGGATACACAGAGAAAGAGCACTGTTCTTATGAATAATAAGAACAGTGGGGGAGAAAAGCGTAACATAATCTTTCACTTTTGCTAATCTATACACTGGTCTTTGTACAATTTCTAGTTCTGCACATGATAAAGCCGGTAACCTGAACTTGCCTTAAGAAGACAAGTCTCAATGAGGTCTTTCTGTCTCATTGTTCTTTCCACCAAAGTGGTTCCTGCTGAAAGCGCTAAAGTTCTGGGCTTCCCAAATTACAGGCTTGGCTATACATCTGGCCAGGGTGTTATTTGTGGCACCATCCACAGTTCCCATACAGCCCTGTGGCTGGAGCAAAATTCAAACCAAAGTCATCTCATACTTTAACATCTCAGTCCAAAATATGACAGATCTCACCCTCTCTTCTCCCCCTGAGACACATGCCACATCTATGAATATTAGCCTGTGCCATGGCTATTACTCCACTATTAGTCTACCTTTTCCTACCTGAGAACAGGTATAGAAGCATAACATGTTTAATTTAATCTAGCTTACATGATAAAATTTTTCATAAGTTTCAGTATTTAATAAATGATACTACTTACTAACAAATTATTTATAATCAATAAATAATACTACAAATAATAGCAGTAGTGATAAACTAAATGTAACATAACTTACACTTGAAGACCACTAGGATAAAGAACAATTAGGCAACAGATTATCTGTAAAAAAAAAAAAAAAGCATATTCTAATTTACAATTTCGCTTTCATTTAATCATTGAAATTCATCATTCTTTTGCCTAGTTCAAAAGGTGATGATGTATTCAATCCATGGATAATTTTTTTCCTTCAATTTATTTTTCTTTATTTTTGGAAGCATGAGAAGATGAGACAGATAGGTAAAGGATTAATTTGTTGAAAGCTAAGCTACTATAAGATGTTTGAGAACTGTATCATTCAACATAGAAAAAAGAGAAAACATGTCCAGCATAAGTTGGTTTATACATGCAGCCTTATTGATTCCAATATTCTTTGGCAGTAGGGGTATAGGTAGAACCATTGGGGGGAAATCAAGAATTAAGATACAGTATCCTCTGTAACTACTTAAAAATAGCTCAGCATAGACATTGCGTGTCTACATACATATATACATATATATATATATTCATATGTATTTCAATATAGTCATACACTCTAAGTGTAATTAGTTAACATCTGCAGTATCTAATAAGAAATCCACATTCCAGGATGGTTGGTTAGCATTTGGCGGTTTCTAGCTGAAAGCAGAGGCAAGCACTTCAAGAATAGCTACCTAAATCTGTACCAGATGGTTTGTTAATTAGGGTAAGGGATATTATGTTACGCTTTTCTCCCCCATTGACAAATGAGTGCTACTCAAGATATGTTGTTATTTAGAAAGTCGGCAGATATCTCCACACTTGCGTGAGAAGGGGTGTATAATCCAGCAAATCCAGCAGCCTAACATCTTTGAAGATGATTGATTGTATCCCAATTCTCTTTTGTGAAACATCCCACTGGGCAGAGAAAAAGGATGATTACTGATCCTTAAGGACTCTTCATATGCATACACTAACTCTATAAAAGGTGATAAATGTGTTTAAAGATTTCCAAAATTTATCTTAGTTTTTTAAGCCAAATTCAAAGACTCAGAAGTACCCTGTTGGCAAAAACACAGCAGTTAGCCAAAGATCAGTTGTAGAATTTCCCACTTTATCAAACACAGAAGGTTAATGTATTTTCCTGACCAATCCTTGAGTCGTTAGTACTGCCAGTGACGCAGCCCCAGGCAACATTCTAGAATAAGTTGACATTATACAATAATCTTATAAAACCAGCAGGGAGGAACTTGCCAACTTCTAGAAATGGTTCATCACCTCACAAAGGTAATTGGCCTAATATAATGCTTATGTTTTGGCTAAAGTCCAACTTGTGGCCAATGTTCACAGCGGGACATTTATGAATCGGGATTTTGTTTGCACTTTTACTGTGAAGGTTTGCCATTTATTACCTTGTGCAAGACTTTGCTCATGGATTCCTGCTATGAATTACTAGAAGCTTAAAATCCAGGTCTCCAATTTTTTGTGCCTTTTTTCCTTTGATTACAATTATTCTCTTACCTCTCCTCTCTCCCTTCACCAAGAGAGCTCCTAATCATTCTTTAAAGTCTCCTCTGTAGGGTAGTTTCTGTTGCCTAAAGTTACTTGCTCATCCCTTCAGTGCATTTATTCATTCAAGAAATAATTGTTAAATGTCTGTTGTATGCAATGTATGGGATAGATTCTAAAAACTCAGCAATGAGCAAGACAGGTACAGTCCATGCTCTTTTATTAATTTGAAGAAAATTAAGCTTAACATAATTTAGGATCAACTAATTGTATTTTCACCCACAAACTTCCACAATGCAAGTTCCTCTTTTTAGGAAACAAAGAGTCCTCTGGGCAGAAATTTATTTCCTGGCAGTCTAACTGCACAGAAAGATTAACAAGTCCTTTAGAGATGCTACATCTTAGCCTAGGAACTGTCTTGCATTCTGGAACATTCTGTTGCTTTGTGTTTTGGGCAGAATAGGCTTAATACATGCACTTTTAATTAATCCTCAGTTTAAGTTGTAGTTTGTCATGCCACACTGACAGCAGAATTACCTCTGGTCTCCTCTGCTAAGGGGCTGGTGAAGTTGGTTTGAGCATATTTATTTTCTCAATTAAAAATGGCCTGTGGAAAAAACCCAGTCCTTATGATGCCTTTGGCTATACTGGCCAGTTTATGCCTGTGATCACCTGACTTAATGTTTTCAGAGTTAAGAAGTGATTTTAAATGTTGGAAAAATATGTGCCCATTTTAAGTACCCATCACCCAGTTTGGGACAGGTGAAGTTAAAAGTGCCTCCTTGAAGCCCAGGTGCCTACCACAGGTCCGCAGTAATGCAAGTAGCGCATTAACGGAGGAAAGGTCTTAGGAGAATCACTCTTTGGAGCACTTGTCAGCTATCTGTCACCTTTGATAAAAGAATCATTAAATAGCATAAATATACTGCAGTCCAAAAATCTTGAAGGTATCCTCATAGAAACTAAGAATTTCAACTGAATTTGAAAAAAAAAAAAAAAGGAGCAGCTGACATAGACCAGAATAAACCCCTTCAGGACTATCTCAGTTTAACATGTTGTTAAAATACCCCAAGACCTTTCTCAGTACATATATTATTTCAAAGGTCAACAAACTCTCTGTGCAAATACCTAAAATATCTACAGGATGTTTCAGTAAAATGCCACATTAAATTTCTCCAGTGCAATTCAGGGCTTAGGATCCAAAATGGGGAAATGGGAGTGAGACTGTCATAACAAACCTCCATGTCAGCTGGAGGCAGTGTGGTTTTCACTGGCCTTACCCAGAAAAAAAATTGGATTGTCTTTCTACACATTCCTGAATTAAAATGTATCCCTTGGATAAGTTGATGTATCTTTACATTTGGTAACATTAATTAAGACAAGTTTAGATCAAGTAAAATTCTTGAAAGTAATAATGAGAGAAAAACTGGCCCCTAAAGCTTAAGCTAAAAGGGATTAGATGGACTTCTCAAAGCTTCAGAGTTTGTATATTCCAAAAGAGGGATTGCTGGATTGTGTAGAAGCCCATCGAAGGCGAACTAGATAAAGAAAATGTGGTACATATACACAATGGAATATTATGCAGCCAAAAAGAACAAAGTCATGGCCTTTGCAGCAACATGGATGCAGCTGGAGATCATCATACTAAAGTGAACTATCATAGAAAGAACTTAATATCACATGTTTTCACTCAAAAGCAGGCCCTGATCACTGGTCACAGTGGCACAAGTGTGGGATGGGCAGACACTGGGCACTGCTAGGGGAGGGAGGGAGGAAGGAGGGAGGAGGCACGTGTCAACACACTGGGTACCAGTTCCACTATCAGAGGGAGAGAGGGCCAGCTAGATCCCAAACTTCACCTACATGCAACTTGTTTATGTAGTAAATCTCCACTTGTATCCCACAACTCTAAAACAAAAATAACTTTAAAAAAAAAAGCTTCAGAGTACAGAGATAGAGCTGGATTTAGGCACAACTGATTTCAAGGCTCAACTGCTATCATCAGGATAAGATTTTTTTCAGCTAATTTCTTTCACCTCTTCCATCTGTGTGTTGTGATCACTTTCCATCTGCATGTTGTTGCAAGATGGTGGCAGCAGCGGCAAGCTCCAAATCCTCTCAACTTTACACCACTGATTAACTATGAGTTATAAGGCAAGGCAAGTTGCCAAACCTCTCTGTGTCTCTGTTTCCACATCTGTGAAATGAAAATGTCAACATCTATCTATAGGGTAGACATTGACTAAATGCTATCAAGCATATAAACTGCCTAACACATAGAAAAGGCTTAGTGAATGTTATTGCTGTTATCATGACACATTCCTCACTAACAATAAGGAATGTCCATTTTCCTGATAGAAAGTTCTAGAAAGAGATTCTAAGCTATCAAATCTGCAAGAGCTTAACACTCTCTCACCTAGAATACCCATGCTTCTCTCAAGAAACTTTGGCCTAACATTTTAATCTGGTAAAAGAAACTTCAGGGTAAAAGGCTCAACAGTCCTGTGTATTTGAATTTCTGCCTAGCAAGCCCTTGGCAGGGACTTATGCAATCTTTCTCTGGGATAGACCAGTGGTTGACCTAAAGGAGAAAACTGAAATATGTGTTTGAATTCTTTAAATGAACACACAGTTAATTATTTAGAACAACACTTTAATGGTTTTTCAGGTAGTCTGTGTTCCCTTAGCAGGGAATGAGTTGCCAACCAAGAAGTTGGGTCACTCAAAACGACAGTGCAGATTTAAAACTTCACTTATTTGTAAGTTGCTTCTGAAAATTTTAACATTAACTACAGTGCAATAAAAATATGATCATTGAGTGGTTTGAGAGAAATAGATTATTGGGTAAGCTTTTCACCTTGCTATTTTACCTTTTACATTCTAAACTTTGCCACCAGAAAATGGGTTAGTGCCCATCAAATCTTGAATAAAGACTCATTCTTGATTATTATGATCTCTACCTCCCTGACCATTGCCTACCAGCATTGGAACTCTATTCTCAGCTTCCCTGAAGAAATTACGAGGCAGGACAACCAAAAAACTGGAATTTATTTATAGAAAATTATTTATTTATCCTTATGTATTTAAACTTCAGTCAAAGTACTCTTTGTTTGATGCCATACACCTAATGAGACACTTTTTTTCACTGCTCAAAATAGTTTTTGAACTGGTCAATTTTAATGCCTTTTAGTGCCTCTGCTGTTTTTTGGTTTACCTCTTCCATATCACATTGGCAAAATGTTTTCCTTTGAGGATTTTTCTTTATCCGAGGAAAGAAACAAACAAAAGTTGTTTGGGGTAAGATTGGGTGAATAGGGAAAGTTGGAGCATGGGGGTCATGCCATTTTTGGCAAAAAACTGCTGAACACGCAGCATTGTGTGGGGAGGTGTGCTCATAAATCACCCATCATGAAAGAATCTCCAAAAAAAATTTCCCTCAAGCCGAACGCAGCCTCTCACAACAACACAACACTAGCTGGTACACTGGTGCCAATGGGCTCCTAAAACACGTGACTGGGGAAGACTGTACTGGAAGGCCCACCATCCAAAAAATAATTCCATTTTGGGGAGGATCCCCCATCATATAAACTTGTTTTTCTTTCAGGTTGCGTATAATAATGGGTGTTAAAATCAGATTTCTCCACAATATAGGCATCAGTCAGAATTCTTGATTGCAAACAATGGAAAGTAAACTTCACTAATTTAAGCAAGAAAGAAACTTATTTAAAAATATAAAGACCGGGCTTGGTGGCTCAAGCCTGTAATCCCAACACTTTGGGAGACCAAGGCGAGAGGATTGCCTGAACCTAAGAGTTCGAGACCAGCCTGGGCAACTTGGTGAGACCTTATCTCTACAATATGTCAAAAGATTAGTCAGGTGTGGTAGCATGCACCTGTAATTCTGGCTACCTGGAAGGCTGAGGTGGAAGGATTGCCTGAATCCAGCAGGCCGATGCTGGGATGACTGTGAGCATGCCACTGCTCTCCAGCCTGGGCAACAGAGTGAGACTCACTCAAAAATATATATGTATATATATGTATATATGAAGTCACTCACAGAACCTCAATGAGGGTCAGCATTTATAAATCCTGGGCATTTAGGGCATTTATAAATCCTTTCATTCTTACAATTCTGATAAGAGAAAAATGACATCTCACTTTAATTTTCATTCTTTGATTGCTATTAAGATTAAATATCTTATATGTTTATCAGCCATTTGCATTTTTTCTATGAATTGGCTTGCCTATATTGATTCCTTACTTTTTCTATTTATGTGTTCATAGTTTATTGATTCATAAGAGCTCATTATATATTACAGTTAGTAATCTTTTGCTATCACATACTTTGCAACTATTTTCCTAGTTTTTTCCTTTAGCCTTTTTTTTTTCAGGATAGACACTTTAAATGCTTGTATAGTTAAATTTGTCAATATCTTACATTTTGAATTCCCCTGGTTTTTACCTGCAGAAATATTACTGTGATTGAAAATGAAGACTTTTTGAGTCAAACTGTATGTCACTCACCAGCACGGAAATCATAGGCATGTAGCATAAACTACACATGCTTTGTCATATATAAAATGGGGATAATAATTGGACCTACTTCAGAGGGTTTTATAAGACGCCAATGAATAAAATGCTGAAAATAGTGTCAGGAACATAGTAAGTACTCAACAAATATTAGTTATCATCATATGTTAACTATACGTAGATTTGTTTTCGGATACTTGATTCTGTTCCATTGTTCTGTGTGTTCCTGCTCCAGTACCATACTGTTTTAGTTACCATAGATTTATTTAGTGTCTTTTGATCTGGTTAAGCAGGCTCTCTTCTCATTTTTCTTGGTTTTTCACATTTTTCTTGGCTGTCCTCATTCATTTATACATACAAATGAATTTTAAAAGCTTTTCATCAAGTACCACAAAATCCCACTGGGACTTCATTGAAACTGTATTAAATTTATATATTATTTTAGGGAGGCATGACATTTTTACAATACGAGTCTTCCTGCCCAAGAACATGATGTTTCTCTTTATTTAGTCATGTCTTCTTATTTTTATTCTTCTATCAAGTTTTATAGTGTTTTAAGAAGTACATCTTGCACTTTCTTATTTTACTTGATATTTTAAATTTGTATTGCTATTTATTGTTTTACAAGAAATTACATATATGTATAAATAGATGACATTTGTATATTTTATTTAAGCCTTCACAGTGAGCCCTTTTGTTACCTTTATTTGCTTTTTAGTTGGTTATGTGCTTATCCAAAATGAATGTATGACCTTGTCATTGGCCTGCTTAAAGTCCTTCAATAACTCTTCAGGATAAAGTCCAAACTTCTGGGCTCAACATACATTTATTAATCCATTTCCAATACTGATTTGTTTTCTTGCACAACAAATATATATTTAGCACCTCTCTGTGCCAGACACTATGGAGTAGCAGGGATCCATCAGTAAACAAACAAAAGTCCCAGTCATTAAAAGCCACACCCAGGAGGAAGTTGAGCTGTGTTTTAGACCATAACTATGGATTTATCCCCAACACCTTTACTTCTTTGCAGGTGCTGTGTACTTCAGCCATACTGAACTAACCGGAGCTTTTCTGAAACACCTGCCTATTGAATGCCTTTTTCCACGGTTCTTTTTCCACTGGTTTCCCTGAAAAGCTATTTTTATATCTCATGACTCACGTCACAGACAGTGTCCTCTTAGCAACCCTTTCTGATAGCCCATGCAGAACTTGGAAGTCTCTCTCTTCCACGTGGCAATGATCTCAGAATGACTTCTTCAAGCACAATGATTACTTTATTGGTCCATGAGTTCCTTGAGGATAGGAATGGTGTCTTGATTCTCTTTTCTGCTACCTGGTGACATGGTAGCAAGGTGGTATTCAGCAAACATTTGCTGAAGCCATACTGAGTGGGTAGGTGGGTACAGCATGATCATATGTGTCAAGGTAAATGACTATACAAGGTTGGCTCTGGGTAGTGGTATAAGCCTCACAGTTAGGGGAGGAGCTGAGTAAGTGGGCCTGGTTTCCTGGAGGAGATGGGCCCTTAAATAGACACTGAAGAAGCTTCAGGCTTCTGTCAGCTCTTCCCACCCCAGTCCTTCTCTTTCTCTTTATCAAAGGGCCAAGGATCAACAAGAAGATCTCCCAAGTACATGTAAGAGAAGAGTTGCTAATGCCATGTCTGGTCTGAGTTCACTGACTGGACCACTTTTGTAGGGATGAAGCCCCAGGAAGAGAAGTATCTTTGTCTGGTGAGGCTACTATAACAAATGTACAATAGATTGGGTGTCTTACATGACAAACATTTACTTTTCACAGTTCTGGAGGCTGAAAAGCCCAAGATCAAGATGCTGGCAGATCTGGTGTCTGGTGAGGACCCTTTCCTAATTTGCAGATGACTGTCTTCTTGTATCCTCTCACCAAGGAGAGTAGATAGAGAAGAAACAAGCTCTCTGTCTTTTTACAAGGACACTAATCCCATTCTCAAGGGCTCTGCCCTCATGATCTAATTATCTCCCATGGACCCATATCTAATAATACCAGCACACTGGGGATTACTATTTCAACATGTGAATTTTGGGGAGACACAAAGGTTCAGACCATCTCAAGGAATATGAACATACCTCTGTGAAGAAACCCCAGTTTATCCTTTTAATGGGATGCCCTTCTTGTGAGGGCTAGTATGATCTGGATTATTCTTTTCAGGTGTGGGCTTTCAGGAGGAAGGAAGAAAAGCAAGTCTTTATGTTCACCAAAGTTCTTGTCAGGAAGCATGAACAGCCTAGTTCACTTAAGTTCTACAATGCAATTTGGGTCAAGACCACCATCCCATTCTGACTCTAGAGAGGCAGTATAGCATAGTGACCAAGTATCTGGTCTCAGGATCCAAACTGCCTGGTTCAAGCCTTGGTCCTACCACTTACCAGCTGTGTCAGACCTAGGACAAATAAGTTAAAAGTAAGTGGTCCAAAAGAGGGGGAACTTTTATGGAAACAGAAAATTCCTCCTGAGAAGATCATTGGATTGTTAACAGCTTGCCAAGCATTTGATGTAGCATGCATAGTATTTAAGGGCTTGGGAGATAGATTCCCTGGGTTCTAATTCCAGCTTCTCTACTTAGTAACTGTGTGACCTTGGGCAAGTGACTTGATGTCCCTGGGTCTCAATTTTTGTACCTATAAAATAGGTTGCTAATAATACCTACTATGTAGGCATGGTGTGAGGATTGAATGAATTAATTCATGTTGAGTGCTTAGGCCAATGCCTGGCACAGAGTATCTGTCAGCATCACTGTATTATTTATTATCATCATCCCAGCATCACCTTATATTGGCTACTGTTTTGATGCACCAAGAATGTATATAGACAGAATTTTGTCATTTTAGGGACAAAGTCCAATGTGGAGATCATAAAATTTCTGCACTGGGAAAGTTCTCTAGGGTTCAGACCTTACAGGATTAGGGTCATTGCAAAACCCACTGAGCAAGACCTCAGAGATTCATGGTATATGTTAGGTTCCAAAAGGACATCAAACCACAAGTGCATGAGTGCTCAGCAACATCTCACTTGGAGGCTGCAGAGATCTAGCGTTGGGTAAGACGGGGATTCCTTTCTGGTGACTAAGGAGCTTGGCCCTGTAGGGGCAATAGACCTCCACACACACATCATCTTGGAGGGTGGGGAGGAGAAAGGAGGCATTGGTCTCTGGCCAGGGCAGATCTGGTGCTGGCATTTGTTCCTCTCCAGGAAGGCAGAGCTGTGGAGGGCAGGTGTCTGGACTCAGGGCCACCCCTTATGGCACAAGTTTTGCTACCCTATCTCATTTGTCTCCTTTAAGTCAGGTCCGGCTGACTTAGGAAGAAAAGAGAGGAAAGGATGTTGTCTTAACAACTGTTACACACCTGGGAGTCCAAAAGGTGAGGAAGGACTATGTCGAAAGAATGGCATGTGGCTGGAGGCATGTTGCTTTTCACAGAGGCCCCAGAAAATGTGGACCGCGTAGAACTGAAACCTGGCAATTTGACTTATAAGGGATCTAGATGGAACCACACATAAGTTAGGAGGTGCTTGGTGGGCATAGAGTTTGTGCAAGAGAAAATGTGGTATTTTGGAAATATGCTTGAAAATGTCATCACAGGCAGATTGTGAGGGGCCCTCCACTGTCAGAGGAAGGGGCCCTCACTTTGAAATTTAAAGTGGGTTTGTTTATTTGTGTATTTATTGCAAAAATCAAAAATTCTCACAGTATATTATAGTGAAAAGTCTTCCCCCCACTCTTATTCCCCAGTCACCCAACCCTCCACTGCAGAGGCAAGTGGTATCTCTTATGTGTGCTTCCAAGGATATTAAATGCATATACAGGAAATTGGATGTATATATGTGAATATGAGTGTATATTCTTTTTTCACAAATGTTAACTTTTTAAATTTTACAGTATAGTTTAGAGATCATTCTTGTCAGTACATAAAAAATTTCCTTTCTCAACCCACTGTATGGGTAAATTATAATTTATTTAATCGATCCCCAATTAATGGACATTTAAGTCACTTCATATGTTTTGCTCTTACATACAATGCCACAATAGATAATTTTGCAAATAGGTCATTTTGCACATGTGTGACACTATGTGTAAGATAAATTTTTAAAAGCCTTCATAGAGAGATCAAAAGGTAGACTGATGAATTTGGATTCCAATCTCTAACAGATGCGTTAAAAGTTGCTGACTAAAGCATGCATGTACATACAGTATTTTAGGAAATCTACTTAGTGTGTAACTAATTAGATAACACAGGTGGTGGAAGAGGAAGAAGTTTATGGTTATTCCAAGTTCATTAATTAAAAGGACAGGAAAAGCCAACATTTTAAGCATAATGAAGTATTTTATTACCCTTTGATCATCTACTTTTCCACCTCCACTACCATCCAGGCTTTCTACTGGAGATGATGGAGAAAGAAGGGAAGGGAGCAGGAAAGCTTCACGGATGAGAATTACTTTAAAGAACCAGTGAGATTAAAGACAACACTGGATAAATATTGATAGAAAAATTTTAGAGATGGGATTGGCTAATTAGTTAATGAAAACCCAAAATATACTGGTCCCAAAATAAAGAAAATCATCTGAGAAATTATCCTAATTATCTGAGAAAATTTTAACAAAAATATTAATCTGGAGGAAATTTAAAGATGGAAAGATTTGCCTTCACATTTATTGGAGTTGGAAGACCTGGAGTTGGAATATTCTGACAATGGATTAAAATGAAAGAGTTTTCAGTAGAAAGTGATCCCTGCAGGCTCTGTCCACAGAACCTGCCATTTCAGGTTTGAACCATGACCTTCGCTGCTCCCTGTCATCCAGCAATGACAAGTAAAGGGAGATCAAGGTCCCACCGAGCCTCCACAATGTGAGGTCAGCCCGCAGATGCCCAGTGCCTTAGTAATGGAAGACAGATGCCAACAGCTCAGCTTACTGATTAGCTGGGAGCTCCTTTAAGGAGAGCATAGTTTGGCTAAAATCCTGTAATTCAACCATACAGTTAACCTTTTAAGTGAATAAAAGACAAATACAACAACAGAGCCAAAGCTAGGTGTTGGTGGTGATGATAAGCAGTCCTTTAGGATGATAAAGGATTCTTGCCAAGTGAAAACACAAAGTCTGTCAGCATTCTGCTCTACCTCTTGCGGAGCAAGCTCCAAAGTATTTAGTGGGGTGTGTGTGTGTGTGTGTGTGTGTGTGTGTGTGTGTGTGTGCGCGCGCATGTGTGTCCACGTGCGCTCACGTGTGTGTGCACACACGTGTGGTGTGGTGTGTGCCACAATAAAACTGTTTTGGCCCTGAATACCTCCCAGGCTAGCTTTGAAATGTACTTCTAAACACCCAAGTTTTTAGGAATTGAGAAGTGCTCTGCTAAGGTTGAAACTTGACCTGTTTTGCTCACTGCTATACTTCCAATGGTTAAATAATGCCAGGACACAGTAGACATTCAGTAAGCATTGGTTGAAAGAATAAATGCATTCACTGTGAATGAGTGAATGAATGAATAAATCTACTATATAACACAAATCATGTCTATGCATGAGTATCAATTGGTCTTATGTTTTTCACTTATGAAATTACTTTAAACCACTTTGTAAGTAGTTTCCAAATGAGTCCTATACATTTTGCTAGCTCCTTCTCTTTGCCAACTTCTTAAATATTAGTTTCCCCTGAGCTAATTTATCCTTGGCTTCTTCCCATTTTCTCTCTCTCAGAGAAAGCTCATCCATGGCTTCAACTCTCCAGCTGTGCAGGCTAATGACTTTCAAAATTTTCTCTAGTACCCAATTCTTTCATGACTTCTAGATCTGGTATCTTCCTGTCACCTCAGTATCTGCAGTCAGATGTTTCAGAGAATTAGTGTGTCATCAACTGAATTTATTATCTCACTCCTTTCAAATCTGTTCTTTCTCATTCATTCTGCAGTTTTTTTTCAAGAACTAAAGAATAAAAATATAAAAGAAACTATCCTTTATCTTTATAGCTATCTTTAATAGCTATTGTGTTTGTTGTTTAAAATGTCACTCTCCATTCTAGAATAAGTTCTGTTTTCTAGACCAGAGCTTCCTAATTGCTGGAACGTGTCATGACTGAGTTATAGTTTGGTACCCAAGAAATCAGTCATCTTGCCCTTTGGGCATCTGGGAAGACCCCAGGAAATCTAAATAGAAGGGCCAATGCCTCTGGCTCATGCATCCTCTTCTGTTTACCCCCATTTTCTATGTGTGTCACATTATAAAAAGGGTTTGGAAGTATTGATCTTGTCTTTAATCTTCCAAATATCCATTAATTCTCGCCTACACATTTCATTAACACCATAGTGAACATTCATACTGAGTACCCTCATCCACAGTAAGATCCTGACTGCCACATGAGTCATCAAATATTACTCAATTAAACCCCTTAGAGTTTAGAAAATTTGATGGATTATGTTATGGAATCAGAATCTAGACTTTGGAGAAAACCTTCACCGTTTCTCTGCCTATCTCTCATTTATAATTGAAGACATCAGGACCTTAGGCTAAGTTACTTGCCTTAGATGATACAAAGCATTTGTGGTAGAATCAGTAGTCCAGTGTGATCAGACTCATGGCATTATACCTTGCTGGACTCACTCACTAAAGCCCTCTTTCAAAACTGATCTCTTATTTTAAAGTGAACACACAGTGAACCTAAACATTTAGGCTAAACATGCTTTGGCCTTTTCATGCTAACAGAGCATTATTGTCTTTGCTCCTTGATATCTAATTTCCAGACTCAATCAGTGATGAATTAAATAATTTTCAAAAATGGCTTGTTTTTATAAGATGATTAAATTCCAGAGTTTGGCCTTGAATATGAAAAGTGAATGTTGCTCTTTTACTCCTGTTAGTATATTTTTCCTTGCCAGAACAATGCATTTTTTTTTTGCCTCAGTTTCAACTCTAGAAGTATGAAAAATAATTTTGAAATAGTTTGTTTTACATTTGAGAATGTAAATGGAGATATGATAAATACAAAAATCAAATAAGTGAAAAGAAAACACCATATGAACAGGGACCACACATGAATACCAAAACCAAGGGTGGGAAAGAAAGTTCAGACTCCTGGAGAAAACTTCAACCTGAGCAGAGCATTTCTAAACTCCTGAAAACTTGGGTGCTTAGAAGTACATTTCAAAGTTAGACTAGGAGGTATTCAGGGCCAACACAGTCCCCATAAAGATGGTGAGCTTATCAACATTTTAATATAAATCAATTTAGAAGAAAGGAACACAAGTAAGGAATGCCTTATAGAAACTGATAATTATATTGCAAATATTTTTGTGTAAAATATAACTTAAATACTGAAAAAATAAGTAACTTAATGTTTAGCAAACACTAATCTTCAGGACTTTTAGTCAAAATGCCTAAATCAGTAGAGCTAAAGGCAAAACAGAACAACAAACAAACCCACTCACATTTTTATGACTTCTTTCTCTCTTTCCACATCTCTCATTTTGTTTTCTTCACTTTCTCTCTTTCACTTCTACAAATTATCCCCTTTAAAAAAATGTTTATTGTAGACTCAGTGGGGTACATGTGCATGTTTGTTACATGGGTATATTGCATGATGGTGAGGTTTGGGTTTCTAGTGAAACTGTCACCCAAATAGTGAACATGGTACCCAATAGGTACCATGTTTTCAACTCTTGTCCCCTTTCTCCCTCTCCCCATTTAGGAGTGCCCAGTGTCTGTTGTTCCCATCTTTATGTCTGTGTGCACCAATGTTTAGCTCCCACTTACAAGTAGGAGCATACAGTATTTAGTGTTCTGTTTCTGCATTAATTTGCTTAGCATAATGGCTTCCAGCTGTATCCATGTTACTGCAAAGGACATGATTTTGGTCATTTTATGGTTGCGTAGTATTCCATGGTGTATATGTACCATAATTTCTTCATCCAATCCACTGTTGATGGGCACCTAGGTTGGTTTCATGTCTTTGCTTATTGTGAATAGTGCTGCAATAAACATACAAATGCAGGTTTCTCTTTGTAGAATAATTTATGCTCCATTGGGTATATACCCAGTAGTGGGATTGCTGGGTTGAATGGTAAATCTATTTTTAGTTATTTAAGAAATCTCCAAACTGCTTTTCACAGAGGCTGAACTATCTGACATTCCTACCAACTATGTATGAGCACTTCCTTTTCTCTGCATTCTTGTCAATATCTGTTGTTTTTGACTTTTAATAACAGCCATTCTGACTGGGGTGAGGTATTATCTCATTGTGGTTTTGACTTGAATTTCACTGATGACAATGATGTTAAGTATTTTTTATATGCTTATTGGCTGCTTGTATATTTTCTTTTGAGAAGTGTCTGTTCATGTTCTTTGCCCACTTTTTAATGGAGTTATTTGTTTTTTGCTTGTTGATTTGAAATTCCTTATAAATTCTGAATATTAAACCTTTGACGCATAGCTTGCAAATAGTTTCTCCCATTCTGTAGGTTGTCTGTTTGTTGATAGTTTCTTCCGATGTACAGAAGACTTTAGTTTAATTAGGTCCCATTGTCAACTTTTGTTTTTGCTTCATTTACTTTTGAGAACTTAGTAAAAAATTATTTGCCTGGCCAATGTCCAAAAGAGTATTTACTAGATTTTCTTCTAGGATTTTCATAGTTTGAAGTCTTACATGTAAGTTTTTAATCTATCTTGAGTTATTTCTGTATATGATGAGAGGAAAGGGTCCAGTTTCATACTTCTACACATGGTTATCCAGTTTTCCCAGCACAATTTACTAAATAGGGTGTCTTTTTCCCATTGTTTATTTTTGTCTACTTTGTCAAAGATCAGTTGGTTGTAGGCAAGTGGTTTTATTTCTGGGTTCTCTATTCTGTTTCATGGTCTGAGTCTATTTTTGTACCAATACCATGGTGTTTTGGTTACTGTTGCCTAACAGTAAAGTTTGAAGTTGGGTAATGGTATACCTCCAACTTTATTCTTATAAATTCTAATGATTGCATTGGCTATTTGGGCTCTTTTAGTTTCATTTGAATTTTAGAATTGTTTTCCAATTCTGTGAAAAATGACACTGGGATTTGATGGGGATTGCATTGAATCTGGAGATTGCATTAAGCAGTAAAGACATTTTAACAATAATGATTCTTCCAGCCCATGAGCATGGAATGTTTTCCCATTTGTTTGTGTCATCTGTGATTTATTTCAGCAGTGTTTTGTAGTTCTCATTGTAGAGCTCTTTTTCTTTTTTCTTTCTTTTTTTTTTTTTTTTTTTAGTCGTAGTCTCATTCTGTCACCCAGACAGTGGCACACTCCCAGCCTCCGCAGCCTCGACCTGCTGGGCTCCTGAGATCCTTCCACCTCAGCCTTTCAAGTAGCCAGAACTACAGGTGTGCACTACCCAGCTAATTTTTTGATTTATTGTAGAGACGAGGTCTTGCCAAGTTCCCAGGTGTGTCTCGAACCTGCCGGCTCAGGCAAGCCACTTGCTTGACCTCCCAAAGTGCTGGGATTACAGGCTGAGCCACCGAGCCCAGCCTCATTATGGAGCTCTATCACCTCCTTGGTTAGATGCATTCCCGGGTATTTGTGTGGCTATTGTAATGGAACTGCATTCTTTATTTCATTCTCAGCTTGAAATTTAGTGATGTGTAGAAATGCTACTGATTTTTTAATGTTTTTGGTATCAATGTGATACTGGATCTATAGAATGAATTAGGGAGGAGTCCCTCCTCCTTGATTTTCTGAAACAGTTTCAGTAGAATTGGTAACAGCTCTCCCTTGTACATCTGGTAGAATGCAGTTCTGAATCTGTCTGGTTCAGGGCTTTTTTTGGTTGGTAGGCTTTTTATTACTGAGCCTTCATTTACTTGTTCAGGGTTTCAGTTTCTACTTGTCTCAGTATTGTAAGGTTTTGTGTTTCCAAGAATTTACCCATTTCCTCTAGATTTTCTAGTTTATGTGCACAGAGATGTTCATAGTAGTCTCTGGGGATTGTTTGCATTTTTGTGGGATTGGTTGTAATGTCACCTTTGTCATTTCTGATTGCGGTTATTTGGTTCTCTCTTTTTTCCTTTGTTAATCTAGCTGGCAGTCTATCACTCTTGTTTATCCTTTCAAAAAACCAACTTTTTAATTTGTTTATTCTTTGTATGGTTTTTTTAGTCTAAATTTCATTTAGTTCTGCTCTAATTTTGGTTTTTGTTTTTCTTTTGCTAGCTTTGAATTTAGTTTGATCTTGTTTTTCTAGTTCATTTGGGTATGACATTAGGTTGTTTATTTGGGAATTTAGTGCTATAAACTTTCCTCTGATTTTGTGGCATCCCAGAGGTTTTGGTATATGTGTCTCTATTTTCATTTGTTTTAAAAAATTTTTATTTCTGTTTTGATTTTGCTGTCTATCCAAAAGTTATTCAAGAGCAAGCTGGTTAGTTTCCATGTATTTGGTTGGTTTTGAGAGTTTCTCTTAGTATTGATTTCTATTTTTGTCCCACTGTGGTCAAAGAAGATGCTTGATATGATTTGTATTTTTTAAAATTTATTGAGACTTGCTCTATGACCAAATATGTGGTTAATCTTTGAATATATTCTGTGTGTAGATGAGTAGAAGAATATGTTCTGTGTGCAGATGTGGTTGTTAGGTGGAGTATTTAGTAGATGTCTATTAGGTCCAATTAGTCAAGGGTCAAATTTAAATCCAGAATTTCTTTGTTAGTTTTCTGCCTTGATGATCTGTCTAAAGTGGTCAGTGAAGTGTTGAAGTCCCCCACTATCATGTGTGACTATCTTAGTCATCTCTTAGGTCTAGTAGCAATTGTTTTATAAATCTGGGTGTTCCAATGTTGGATGAATATATATTTAGGATAGTTAAATCTTTTTGTTGGATTGAACCCTTTATTGATATGTAATGCCCTTCTTTGACCTTTTACTGTTGTTGGTTTAAAGTCAGTTTTATCTGATACCATAATAATGACTCCTACTCCTTTTTGTTTTCTATTTGTGTGATATATCTTTATTCAACCCTTTACCTTGATCCTACAGATGTCATTACATGTGAGATGGGTCTTCTGAAGATAAAAGAAGGATGGGTCTTTTGTGTTGGTTTGTTTTGTTTTGTTTTTATCCAATTTGCTAGTCTACGTCTTTTAAGTAAGGCATTTAGGCTATTGACATTCAAAGTTAATATTGATATGTGGGGTTTTGTTTCTATGATAGCACTGTTAGCTAGTTACTTTGTAGTCTTAACTGTGTAGTTGTTTTACAGGGGTCTGGGGACTATGTGTTTTTGTGTGTTTTGTGGTAGAAAGTATTGTTCTTTCATTTCCGTGTTTAGAACTCCCTTAAGCATCTCTCGTAGAGCCAATCTGGTGGTGATAAACTCCCTTACCAATTGCTTGTCTGGTAAAGACTTTACTTCTCCTTCATTTATGAAGCTTAATTTGGTGGGATAGGAAATTCTTGGCGGGGCCGGGCTCAGTGGGGTTTTGTTTCTATGATAGCACTGCTAGCTAGTTACTTTGTAGTCTTAACTGTGTAGTTGTTTTACAGGGGTCTGGGGACTATGTGTTTTTGTGTGTTTTGTGGTAGAAAGTATTGTTCTTTCATTTCCGTGTTTAGAACTCCCTTAAGCATCTCTCGTAGAGCCAATCTGGTGGTGATAAACTCCCTTACCAATTGCTTGTCTGGTAAAGACTTTACTTCTCCTTCATTTATGAAGCTTAATTTGGTGGGATAGGAAATTCTTGGCGGGGCCGGGCTCAGTGGCTCAGCCTGCAATCCCAGTACTTTGGGAGGCTGAGACAAGTGGATTGCCTGAGCCCACAGGTTCAAGACCAGCCCGGGCAACTTGGTGAGACCTTGTCTGTACAATAAATAAAAAATTAGCTAGGCATGGCAGTGCATACCTGTAGTTCCAGCTATTTGGAAGGCTGAGGTGGGAGGATAGCCAGAGTCCAGCAGGTTGACACTGGGGTGGCTGTGAGCATGCCACTGCACTCCAGTCTGAGCAACAGAATAAGACTCCAACTCAAAAAAAAAAGAAAAGAAAAAGAAAGAAATTCTTGGCTAGCATTTTTCTTTAAGAATGCTAGGGGGGTTCCAGTAAGATGGTGAAGGCATAGGTGGATTTGTAAGATTTTCCAAACGTGAGTTCCCAAAAAGACTCTTACTTTTCTTCCCCCAGTCCCCTGCCCACCACCAGCCGCTTGGTCCGAGGCCCGGGGATCTTCGGTCCCACGCAGGGCCAGATATTGCGGCCCCCAGCTGCTGCTGCTCCACTATATGTGGTTCCTGCCTGCGTGGGAGTGCCGGGTCTCAGCTCCCTCCCTGGCTACATCATCTCACCCAGCAGCCAGCACCAAACTGCCAGTCACCCAGGGAGGCTCTGGCCTCCCACTCCTCAGAGATACTGGTCCCATTTCTGGCTGAAGTACCCTGTGAGGGACCCAGGGCCACTCTGGCTGCCCACCATCTGCCCTTTGGAGCTTTGGAGCTCTGGAGCTCTGGGCCCACCCTGGCTGAGGCACTCAGCATGCGATCCCATGCTTGTGTAAGGGAACAGCATATCTTAAGGATGTGCTGATCGGAGCCTCTCAGCTCCAGAGGAGGGAACTCCCGATCCCCTCCTCCACCCCAGCCTGCTGGTGGCACCCTGGACCCAGTGCCAAGCTGTGCAGCTGATCCCTGGTGCCTCCCACTCCAGCACAGTCCACACAGTGGCTAACACAGGGACCCAGATGATAACAAATGAGAAGATCAATTCCTAGACACATAATAATTTGCCTAAACAAAGTAGGCATAAAAGAAAAAATCCTAAAGGCAGCAAGAGAAAAATGCCAGATCACCTACCATGGAAGACCAATTAGAATAGCAGCAGATTTATCTAGAGAAACCCAGCAGGCTAGGAGAGCTTGGAGCCCTATCTTCAAAGTCCTAAAAGATAAACAATTTCAACCAAGAATAACCTACCCAGCCAGATTAAACTTCATCAGCGAGGGAGAATTAAAATCTTTCCCAGATATCCAATCCGTAAGAACTTACACTACCACCAAACCACCACTACATGAAACACTTAAGAAAGTACTAAACACAGAAGAAAAGGGGAAAAACAGAACAACGTTCTTCACAAGAGTACAGGAAAAAGAATAAAATACACAGGAACCAACCCCAAAAACAAAAGAAAGACAATAAACCAAGTGGAAGAACAATTCTATAAGAACTCTATGATAGGACACACTCTCACATTTCAATAATTAGCCTGAACATGAATGGACTAAATGCACCACTGAAAAGACATAGAATGGCAAAATGGATAAAATATCACCAGGCAACTGCCTTCAAGAGACCCATCTCACTAGAAAGGACATGCACAGACTCAAAGTAAGAGGATGGGAAACAAATTTTCAGGCAAATGGAACACAAAAGAAAGGAGGAGTCATGATCCTAATTTCAGACACAATACCATTTAAGCTATCAAAAATTAAAAAAGAAACAGAGGGCCACTACATTATGATAAAAGGTTCATTCCATCAACAAGAAATATCTATCCTAAACATATATGCTCCTAACATAAGTGCACCAACTTTCATAAAGCAACTCCTAGGAAAACAAAGAAAGATATTGACTCTAACACCATCATAACTGGGGACTTTAATACCCCACTCACAACCCTAGACAGATCATCAGGACAAAAAATCAGCAATGAGATCCGGAACCTAAATGTGACTCTTGACCAAATGGACTTAATTGATACCTACAGAACACTCCATCCAAAGACCACAGAATACACATTCTACTCATCACCGCATGGAACGTATTCTAAGATCGACTACATAATTGGCCAAAAATCAAGCATAATCAAATTTGAAAGGACCAAAATTCTACCATGCACCTTCTCAGATCACAGTGGAATAAAAATAAACATTAACACCAACAAGGTCTCCCCAAAACCCACAAAGACATGGACACTAAACAGCATGATGCTGAACATCTCCTGGGTCAATGATGAAATCAAAACAGAGATCAAAAGATACCTGGAAGCAAATGAAAATGAAGAAACATCTTACCAAAATCTCTGGGACGCCATGAAAGCTGTAGTAAGAGGGGAATTTATATCCCTACAAACACACATCAAGAAAATGGAAGGATCACAAATTAACAGCCTAATAAGCCACCTAAGGAAGCTGGAAAAGCAAGACCACAAAAGCCGTAATTTCAGCAGAAGAATCCAGATCACCAAAATAAAAGTCAAATCCAGGACATAGAAGACAAAAAGATGATACAAAAATATCAATGAAACAAAAAGCTGGTTCTTTGAAAGGATAAACAAGATCGATGGTCCCCTAGCTAGACTGACCAAGAAAATTAGAGAAAAAAACCCAAATAAGCACAATCAGAAACACAAAAGATGAAGTCACATCTGACCCTGAAGAAATACAAAAGATCTTTAGAGACTACTATGTACACTTGTATGGAAACAAACTTGAAAACCTCAAGGAAATGGAGGACTTTCTGTCATCACACAACCTGCCTAGGTTAAAGAAGAAGAAATTGAGACCCTAAATAGACCAATAACAATCAAGGAAATTGACTACATAATGAGAAAACTACCTACAAAGAAAAGCCTGGGTCCAGATGGCTTTTCAGCAGATTTCTACAAGGCATTTAAGGAGGAGCTGATTCCAATCTTACAGAAGGTATTTCAGGTGACTGAGAAAGATGGAACTCTCCCCAAATCATTTTATGAAGTCAACATCACATTGATACCCAAGCCAGTTAAAGACCCAACAAAGAAAGAGAATTACAGGCCAATATCTTTGATGAACATAGATGCTAAAATTCTCAACAAGATCCTAGCAAACCAGATTCAACAACACATCTCAAAAATCATCCATCATGACCAAGTAGGCTTCATTCCTGGGATGCAAGCCTGGTTCAACATTTGTAAAACCATAAATGTAATTAAATACATCAACAGATGTCAAAACAAAAACCACATGATTATATCATTAGATGCAGAAAAAGCTTTTGATAAAATCCAGCACCCCTTCTTGATAAAAACTCTCGAACATCTAGGCATACGGGGAACATACCTCAAAATAGTAAAAGTCATCTATGAGAAACCCACAGCCAGCATACTCCTAAATGGACAAAAATTGGAACCATTTCCCCTGAAAACTGGAACAAGACAAGGATGCCCACTCTCACCCCTCCTGTTCAATATAGTATTAGAAGTCCTGGCTAGAGCAATCAGAGAAGAGAAGGCAACCAGGGGTATCCAAGCAGGAAAAGAGGAAGTCAAATTATCTCTCTTTGCAGATGACATGATTGTGTACCTTGAAAACCCAAGAGAATCTGCCAAAAACCTCCTTACACTGATAAAGGCCTTTGGCAAAGTCTCAGGATATAAAATAAATGGGCAAAAGACAATCACATTTCTTTACACCAATAATAAACAAACAGAAACCCAAATAAAAACCACAATTCCATTCACAATACCACACACACAAAAAAAGAAATACCTTGGCATCTTCCTAACCAGAGACGTGAAAGACCTTTACAATGAAAACTACAAAACTCTGCTCAAAGAAATCAAAGATGACACAAACAAGTGGAAAAATATCCCATGCTCATGGGTTGGAAGAATCCACGTTGTGAAGATGTCCATCTTACCTAAGGCAATCTACAGATTCAATGCAATACCCATCTAATTACCAGCAACATTTCTCAGATCTAGAAAAAACAACATAGGAATTTATGTGGAAACATAAATGACCAAGAATAGCCAGAACAATCCTCAGCAAGAAAAAACAAAGCAGGCAGTATCACATTACCAGACTTCAAAGTTTACTATAAAGCTACAATCATCAAAACAGCTTGGTACTGGTATAGGAACAGGCATATAGATTAATGGAATAGAATTGAGATTACAGAAGCAAAACCTCAATTTCTCAACCAACTCATCTTCAACAAAACCTTCACCACCTACCACTGGGGAGAGGAGAACCTATTCAGTAAATGGTGCTGGGAAAAGTGGCTAACCGCATGCAGAAGATTGAAACAGGACCCCTATCTATCCCCATACACAAAAATTAACTCCAAATGGATCAGAGACCTAAATGTAAAACCTCAAACCATAAGAACCTAAGAAAATGAAGGACATACCCTCATGGAAATTGGAACTGGCATCCAATTCCTGAACAAAATCCGAAATCCACAGGCCATAAGAGATAAGATAGACAAGTGGGACCTCATTAAACTGACAAGCTTCAGCAACGCCAAAGAAACCATCAAGAGAGCTGTGAGACAGCCTACAGACTGGAAAAAAGTATTTGCCAACTCCAGGTCTGACAAAGGCTTAACATCTTAGATCTATAAGGAACTCAAATGTGCTGAAAAGTAAAAAACAAACAACCCCATTATAAAATGGGCAAAAGATATGAACAGACACTTCACAAAGGAAGACATCTGAGCAGCCAACAGACACATGAAGAAATGTTCAACCTCACTAATCATCAGGGAGATGCAAATCAAAACCACACTGAGATACTACCTAACTCCAGTCAGAATGGCAATTATCAATAGCTCAAAAAATAATGGATTGCTGGAGAGGGTGTGGTGAAAAGGGAACACTTCTACACTGTTGGTGGGAGTGTAAACTAGTGCAACTTCTGTGGAAAGCAGTGTGGTGATTCCTAAAAGCTCTAAATATCAACCTCCCATATGACCCTGCAATCCCCCTACTGGGAATATACCCTGAATAACTCAAATCACTCTATCAAAAAGTTACCTGCACACGAATGTTTATCACAGCATTGTTCACAATAGCAAGTATCTGGAACCAACCATGCTGTCCATCAAAAGAGGACTGGATTAAAAAAATGTGGTACATATACACAATGGAATACTATGCAGCCTTAAAAAAGAACAAAATCATGAATTTCACAGCAACCTGGATGGAACTGGAGTCTATAATACTGAGTGTCCTCTCACAGAAACAAGATCTGAGTATCACATGTTCTCACTCATATAGTGGACCTTGATCATCCAACATATTACTATAAGAAAATGACTGACAGTTGTGAGAAACTATGGTGGGGGAAGGGAGATGGGATTAATGGTAGTAAACATCTGTCTGGGGACGGGGAGACACCTCTTATCAACATGGGTGCCTGAACGAAGCATATTTGTATACCTAACCCTTAACTGTACTCCCAATATCATAATAAAAAATATTGATTATTTTAAAAAATGCTAAAAATGAGCCCTCAATCTCTTCTGGCTTGTAAAGTTTCTGATGAAAGGTCTGCTGTCAATCTTTTGGGTCTCTCTTTATAGATGATATGGCCCTTTTCTCTAGATGCCTTTAGGATTTTTTTCTTTTGCATTGACCTTGGTGAAACTATGTGCCTTGCAGCAGTCATCTTTTATTATATCTCACAGGCATTCTCAAAATTTATTGTATCTGCATGCCAACCTCTCCAGCAAGATAGGAAAAATGTTCCCAAATTATATCCCTAAACATGTTTTCCAAGTTACTTCCTTTCTCCTCTTCTCTCTCAGGAATGCTAATCAGTCATAAGTTTGGTATCTTTTCAAAATCTCATATTTCTCAAAGCCTTTGTTCATTGTTTAAAATTCTTTTTTATCTATTTTTGTCTGAGCCGCTTCAAAGAATTAGTCTTCAAGCTCTGAAATTCTTTCTTCTACTTGGTCTGTCTATTGCTAAGTCTTCACATAGTATCTGGAAATTCCTGTGACAAATTTTTCAATTCCAGAAACTCAGTTTGGTTATTTTCTAATATGCCTATGTTGTCTTTCAAATCTTGGATTATTTTCCTGGTTTCTTTGTATTGTATTTCAACTTTCTCTTGGATATTGTTGAGTTTCTTTGCCATCTACTTTCTGAATTCTGTATCTGTCACTTATGACATTTCATTCTGGCTATGATCCATTGCTAGGGAGCTGGTGTAATCCTTTGGAGGTCACAAAACACTCTGGTTTTTGTATTGCTGGAATTCTTGAACTGGTTCCTCCTCTTCTAAGTGACCTGATGCTTCCTTTACTGAACTTGATATCATTTGGATGGGGCTTTTTAATTTTTTCTTATTTTTTCCCTTGTGGGTATGACTGTGGTATATGTTGTATATGGTTGATTGGCTTCATTTATGAGAGATTTCAAAGGCCCAAGGCTCTGTACAGGTTCTTTAGTTGCAGATAGGTTCATGTGATGACTTTCTCAAATGTTGCTTATTGCAGTGGTGCATTTTTGTTTGGTGGTATAGTTCAGGCTGCAGTCTAGTATATGACACTTAAGAGTAAGAACCAGCCAGGATCTGTGGCTCAGCCTATAATCTCAGCACTTTGGGAGGCGGAGGCAAGTGGATTGCCTGAGTCCACAGTTTGAGACCAGCCTGGGCAACTTGGCAAGACCTCGTCTCTACAATAAATAAATAAAAAATTAGCCGGGCATGGTAGCACGCATCTGCAGTTCTGGCTACTTGGAAGGCTGAGGAGGAAGGATCACTGGAGCCCAGCAGGTTGATGCTGGGGTGGCCGTGAATGTGCCACTGCATTCTAGCCTGGGCAACAGAGTGAGACTCCAATTCAAAAAAAAAGAGTAAGAGCCACATAAGCAGACCCTGAACAATTATAATATTACAAGAAAGGAATTGGCATTAGTGGGAAACTGCCAGGGGAGGGAGAGGGGGCACATTTCATCAATAAGGGTACCTGATCTCAAACCAGATGAAGTGCGGACCAAAGTGAGGCCTAAACTTTACCTGAGCAATGATCATTTGTATACCTAACCCTGAACTGTACCCCACATCTTTTTTTAAAAAAGTAAGAGCCAGCAGGTAAGTTCTCTACTCTTGGCATGCTGGCCCTCAGTGAGGGTGGGCTTGCCAGAAAAATTGTGAAAAGCACCCTCCGCACTGTGTATGCTTGCCTTTTGAGGGAGTGAAGCTGCTGAAGAAATACAAGAACTGGTCTCTTTTTGCACAGTTCCTGGACTCCAATAGGAAGAACCATCCCTATGTTCCCAACTGTACACTGTGGAGAGGGCAAGAGGGTAAGAGATGGCCCCATCTCTGATCTGTTCCTGGGCTTTGGTGCTTCCCCCTTCAACAACAGGCACCAAACCCATGTTTTCTTTTGTCCAAGGCGGGGCTTTAGTGAGCTGTAACCCCCCCCCCCCGCCACCTTAAGGGTGGTCCACGCCAAGGGTCAGGTATCTAGCAAACCCACTACTCCTTGGGGGCCCACCAGTCCCTTGTGCTTACTAGAGTCACGGAAGTTTGTGGGGGAAGTCTGCAGGTGGTCTAGTGATACAGGGGTTATATGTAGATGATCACCAGACAGGGCAATGGCCTTATGGGTGGGTAACCAGTATGGTACCGTCTTGGCCTGAACCTGAAAGGGGAGCGGTGCAGCATGCCTGTGCAACTGGCCACCTAGTTCTCTGTTCTTGGGAAGATCCCCAACCATCATCAACAGCCCCTATCCCGGGTTGTGAGGGTAGAGGGGCTCCCCAACTGTTTAGCAGTCAGCAGATTGTCGGAGGGATGAGAGGAGCAGGGAAGCACTCCCATTCATGCTCTGAGCTTTTGGGGTGTCAAACTCAGTCAGGTTCTTGCTGCTTTTCTTTTCTCTGTCTGCCCCAGTTTCCACTCCCTCCATTTTCTGCTCAAAACTTGGGTAATTACCAGAAACTTCGTTCTACCTTCTGCAGAGAACTGCCATGCGATTCCTCTACCCAGTCATAGTTCTAGAAGTGGAAAAGTCCAAGACATAAGTGCCAGCCAATTCAGTTCCTGATGAGGACTTTTTTTCTGACTTGTACATGGGTGCCTTCTCATTGTGTCTTTGCATGGTGGAGAAAGAGATCCAAAATTCTCTTCTTTATTAACTTTGGTGCCCACAGTGCACCTGGACTTATTTCTAAAAATTTTCACAAGGCAAACTGCATTAAATGCAATCATTTGAGACTTCAGACTTCATGGAAATGTAAGATTTTCTGTTGTGACCCTAGGCTGCTAAACCTGCAAGCCCTTTTCAGAGAAAGTCTTTTTTAGGACAGGTTCCTGCTGGGTTTGTGAGCCTGGCCAGAGATCATATACAACTCACAAAAGCTTATTCCCACCTTTTTATAATTGTTTCTTTTTTTTCAAAGAAAGAAGACCTTCTATGGAGTCTAGTGCTATCTTTATATGATGACTCACCTGCCTGTTTGACTTATCCTTCCCTGTTTCAATCAGTTCTGCCTCTCAAAGTGTTTCTGCTGCTCTTCACGTGGTATCTGGTTCACAGCCTGCCCTCTATGCCACACACCCTCTTGGCACAAATGAAGACAATTTGAGGGCTGCTCCCCCATTCTCCTGTGAACTATTCAGATCTATACAGTCAGTACTATGAGCCTACCACCTGGACTCTGAGCCAGCTTACCAAACAGGCAGGCCATGAGCTGCCTCAGCTTCACCCCTGAGTTAGACCCAGAATCAACAGGCTCTCCTGGCAGCGTTCTTAGAGTACTGGGAGAAGCTCACAGATCCAAGAGTCTCAGACTATTGTCTTCATTAACTCCTTTCTCCAGTCTTCAGCATCTTTCACCATTATCTGCCATATTGTTCAGGTCCCTACTGGGTTAAGAGTCCTGACTCTTAACTCTTGCCAACCCTCTCTTTTCAGGAACCAGGTCCTTCTCCCACAACTGGCCTGCCATACTCGATTTCATTGAATTTTATGACTAGGCCAAAACGAGGCCAAGTTTGCCCTTTAACTTTGAATACTGGATATTAGACAAATAGGCACCCCATCAGGAGCCAGTCCTTCTGCCAAGTCAGCTCCTAACTCCACATAAACTCAGCTTTCTTCCCTTCCCTAGAATATTACTAGGGTGACTGCGTGACAGACAGCCAAACCCACTCACATTAGCCAACTGATTTTCTAGATATGCACATATAGGCCACTTGTCTCATCCTCCAGCTTTCACAGATCATTGGTTAATCCTACCTTCCTGTAACTGTTGCTGTTTTTTCCAAGGGAGAAAGATTTTGATGGGGCAACATGCATGACTTTGACCTTCTTGTCCACCACCAAAAAACAAAAACAAAAACAAAAACATCCTTTCCCCTAGCCCTGATTAAAGCCTTCACTCATAATCTATTTCTTCCTTGGAGGAAGCAGTATTTCCAGGTTCCTGCTAGGTTTCTACAGTTGCCAGATTTAGCAAGTAAAATACAGGATGCCTATTTATATTTGAATTTCAGATAAACAATAGTATAAGTATATCCCATGTGATATTTAAGACATACTTACACTGTTGGTTATCTGAAATTCAGATATACTGGCATTCTGTATTTTATCTGGCAACCTTTCCCCAATCTGATGAGTGCAATCTAGACAAATGACAACTAAAAATGTCTGCTTGGTTCTGGACATAGAGTCCATCTATCCAGTGGGAATGGAGCAGCTAACAGACACCATGCGCAGTGATGCCTTCATTTTGTGTTTTTGACCCTCAATATATTATAAACATAAGAAAATACATTAAGACTTTCTTGGGAGTAATATGACATAGAGGGGCGAGAGTTCTGGAAAGCCCAGGTAACACAATAAAAACTTTTACTTCTCCAGAGATTTTTAGACAATGCTCACTCCTAGAATGGCATCATGGAACAATTTGACTTATTTTAAATCTTAATTCTGCCCTGGCTGGCATAAGACTCACTCACATAGGAAAATATTCAGACAGTTCTTCCACAATTTTCCAGCTGCTGATTCTAAATGTACAGCTGATGCTAAAATGTTCTACCCAGCCCAGTCAACATGGAAGAAAAGTCCAGATCTAACAGCATACAAAACAAACAAAAAACACTTAGAAATCACATGGGCACCATTAAGGTGGTAATAAATAGAGAAGAGTTCATTTGCTTAACAAAGTTAGTTCATATCAGCATTCTGGGGTCTATTATTCTAAGGAGCACTGCAGAAAAGCAACACGTAGTGATGTCATTTTTGAGACACTTCCAACCTTCTGGGCTAGGCAACAAACAGGGCCTCAGCAGAAATGGGGGACAAAATAAGCTGCCCACCAGGAGTTCACATTCTGGTTGACTCATCAGAACCCACATGTACCTAGGAGGAGGATGGGAGGGTATTTTACCCCCATTCCTTATATTTGTATAAAAGAGAGAGGCGGTCCTTATCAAACTCCCCACAAAGACATAATATTGAAGGAACATTTCGTTTGTACCCCTCCTTCTGCACTTGCCTCTCTGCCTCCCTAGTGAGATTACACTGATCTAGCCTCTTGCTCTTTTAGGACCTACCAGATCTCAGGGGCCTGAGCTCTAGCTCTGCTCCTACCCTCTGGGATAACTGCTCCAGCATCAAGCCCCAGAACCCAGATCTGGATGAATGACTAGGAGAACACAGCCGACTCCTCTAAGCATGTATCCAGAACTGAACTTTAACATAACACATTTTGTACTCCATTTAGCTTCTTGTGTCCTTTCTAAATTGATTCAGAACATAGATTTGTACAACCCTCATCCTAACCAAATCTTCAACCTCCCCAAAAGAAGGGGAGGGGAATTCTAAGGGCAACCTCCAATGGGTATGAAGGAGGATAGATCAACTGAGACTGTTCTGAGTTTTTAAGTACTTGGTGCAGTGAATTCTTTATCTTGGGGTAGCCCTTTTGAAGAAGATACTTTTTTAAAACCAAACTGAGAAGGACATGATGGACTGAAGAATGAGCATTTCTGAAGATAAAACAGGGCACATAAAGCAAGTGCTGGACTGGGTTGCACTGAGTGAAGGGGATGGAAAGCTGAGTAGCTGGCTTGGAATAGAGGGCTCACATGTAGAAGCAAGAATGGGTGAGGTCAGCACCATGATTTTGCTATTTTGAACAGTGCTGCAATGAACATATAACTACAGGTATCTTTTTACATATTGATTTCTTTTTTGAGGGGTAGATGCCTAGTAGTGGGATTGCTGGGTCAAATGATAATTCAATTTTTAGTTCTTTGAGAAATCTCGATTCTGTTTTCCACACAGGTTGAACTCACCAGCAATTGACCAAATAAAGCAAGTGTGTGTGTGTGTGTGTGTGTACACACACACACACACACACACACACACAATTATGTATGTATATGTGTGTATACACACACGCACGCACACACACACACACAAACCATGAAATACTATGCTGCCATAAAAAAGAATGAAATCAGGTCTTTTGCAGCAACATAGATGGAGCTGGAAATCATCATCCTAAGTGAATTGACTCAGAAACAGGAAACCAAACTTCACATGTTCTCACTCATACGCAGGGGATAAATGGTCACAAAGAAGAAAAGAATAGACACTGGGGCCACCAATGGGGGGAGTGGGGTGAGGGTTAGCATTCAGAAATTACCTATGGGGTGCAACATTCACTGTCTGGGAAATGGGCGACCTGAGACCCAATCCTCACCACTTCGCAATGTCTCCATGTAACAAACATGCACGTGTACCACCACGAATCTAAAATAGAGATGAAGGGGAAAAAAGTAAGAGTAAGTGAGGACGTGTCCTTGGGAAGAGAGATGGTGATGAGCAGGTACGTGGGATGCCTGCCCAACCCTCCCAGTCCCTCTTAGACTCCATCTCCTGGCACCAAATCTGTCCCTGGACAGGGAGAAGTACATCAACCTGAGGCATATAATTCAATGTCAAGTTGCTTGTGTTCTGTGCCACCATGGTGCCGCAGACTGTACTTTCTGAAGTATAGACACCTTTTTGATTGGATCATTTTTGCACATTTCCAAAATCTTTAAGTAATAGTTTTTTCACACCTGGAAAGCAGGTCTATGACACAGGGTTGATGTAAAGATTAGAATTCACATAAATAAAATATCCTAGCAAAATACCTGGAACCTAGAAAGTATTTAACCACAGACAGCTATTATTATGCTTGTTTTCTACAGATAGTGTAGACCAGTGGACACAGCACAGACTTGAAGTACAACATTCTCCATAAAGCAGATACCAAGATGGAGATTTGTGTGTAGGGAGATTATTGGGGGTAGAGGGCACACCGGGGAGCAAGAGCTGTGAGGAAATGGGGCAGAAGGTGAACTTTGGTGCAGTCATGACAGGGCAGCCAACCTCGCAAGAGCTCTAGCACTAAGTTGACCCTTCTGAAATTTCCTGCTTCACAGCAAGGAGGTGAGGGCCTCACACCTCAACCACTAGTCGTCAGGTGTTGACTGGCGCTGGGAGGTGGCTGCCTTCAGGTGAGGGCAGTTCCTAGAGGGACTCACCTGAGAGCTACCAGCCGGTAGGGGGTGGCGGGAAGGGGGAACAGAGAATGAGAGCCTCAGTCAGGCATGTACCACAGCATCCTCTACAGGTGCTCAATACATGGTCATAATTATCTTTGTTAACTAATTATCTTTGTTAGAGCCACTAGTGGTTGATCTTCACCCAAGTCCTTGTCCTGACTCAGTGGACTCGTAATATTCAGGTCTTTGATCATTCCACCCACTTGGCTTGTTGGAAACAGAGATTTGTAAATGCTCAAGCAAAGAAGGAAAGGAATATTGGTATTAGAGTATTATTATTATGATTATTATGGAGTTGGGGTATCACTCTATTGCCCAGGCTGCAGCGCAGTGGCATAATCATGGTTCACTGTAGTCAACTACCTGGGCACAGGCAATCTTTCAGCTTCAGCCTCCTGAGTAGCTGGGATTACAGGCATGCACCACCACACCCAGTTAATTTTTATTTTTAGTTTTTTGTAGAGACAAGGTCTCCCTGTGTTGCCCAGGCTGGTTCCAAACTCCTAGGCTCAAGTAATCCTCCCATCTCAGCCTCCCAAAATGCTGGGATTATAGGTGTGAGCCACTGTGCCTAGCAGACCATTATTTTAACAGATATTGGTGATGATCTTGGAATGGGGGAGAAATTAAAGACCATCCAAGAGTCAATCAGAGTAGCCAGGCTTGGAGTAATGAGAGCCCCCAGTTCATGGCAGTAGTTGTATAAGCTGAAAAGGCCTGGGATTCCAGAGAGAGTAAAGAAGGGAGTGGAAGAATTACAGGATTTAGTAATGAACGGAAGGTAGTAAATTAAGGAGGAGTTGGAGCACAATATCCTCTGGATTGTGAACCTGAGGATCTCTGAGGATGGCAATTGGAAGTGACTAAATAACTACCATTTTGCAAAGAAATGTGACTAATTTGGTTTTTGACATGAAATATCCTCTAGACAGATGGAGAAATGGCAGTGAATAAACACTCAGACTGCTAATTTGCCTACCTAATGAGATTGTTTTATTAATAGACTTTCTTGCGGTATTAGGAGTACAGAAAAACTGAACAGAAAGTACAGAGTTTCCATATACCCCCAAGTTCCTCTTATTATTAACATCTGCGTTAGTAAGGAACATTTGTTATAATTGATGAGCTAATATCAATACGCACCTTAAGGAAGGTCCATAGTTTACATTAGAATTTACTCTTTGTGCTGTATATTCTGTGGGTTCTGAAAAATGTAATAGGTAAAAATATCCAGTATTACAGTATCCTCCAGAGTAGTCTCACTGCCATAAAGATCCCCTGTGCTTCGCCGATTCATCCCTTCCTCCTCCCAGAGCTCTGGCAACCACTGATCTTTTGACTGGCTCTCTACTTTTGCCTTTCCCAGAATGTCATATAGTTGAAGTCATACATCATACAGCCTTTTCAGATTGGCTTGCTAATGAGATTTTGAAATAGACTTCGATTTGCTTGGAAATTCATTGGATTTTAAACATGACAATTTAAACAAAGTAATAGCTTTTGTTGTAATGTGCCTTTATTCTTAAATACACTTATTTTTTTTAAAGCAGACCTTATATCACTACCATACATAGAAAAATAGTATCACCTGCCATAATAGAGGACAACTGTCAAATATGTCATTTAGATAGATAGGTTTAAATTTAGATCGTAAAATGATCATCCATGTGCTATCTAAAAATAATCCTTCTCACCATCTGTTGATGCCCACATTTTAGGAGACATTGACTTAGATACTTCCCCGCCCCCTCTTTCAGCTTCATCCCTTTGATGGGCTGGCTGAGAAAAGAGAAGACTAAAGGCAAATAGGCTTGCTGCCTTCAAGTGTTTTGTTTTGTTTTGTTTTGTTTTTGAGTTGGAGTCTCACTCTGTCGCCCAGACTGGAGTGCAGTGGCCGCTTCCGGCCACCGCAGCCTCGACCTGCTGGGCTCCGGCGATCCTTCCACCTCAGCCTTTCAAGTAGCCGGAATTACAGGCATGCGCTACCACGCCTGGCTGATTTTTTGATTTATTGTAGAGATGAGGTCTCGCTGCCCAGGCGGGTCTCGAACCCGCGGGTTCAGGCAATCCACTCACCTCCGCCTCCCAAAGGCACGGGATTACAGGCTGAGCCACCGAGTCCAGCTGCCTTCAAGTGTTTGAAGGGCTGCCAAGCAGAAGGAGGAAGGGAACATTTAATAAATGCCCACTGTGTGCCAAGCACCATAATGGATAGTTAAAATATATTATTTGGCCCAAACCCCCCAATAGCCCAGGCAATAGGGAGTCTGGTGTTCACCTAAGGTATTAAAAATACAAAGTCCTGAGGAACTCTAATTTGCCCAGCTACTTAAGTGATGGAATGGAGTCAAACTCAACATCTCTGTCCATTTATCTGAACTGTGCAGCCCATCAAGGAGAAAGAGATTTATTCTTTGTTGCTTTGGAAAGAAGAACCAGGACCAAATGTTATATAAGCATATGGAGGGACCCCCCCCAAAACAGAATTTATTTATTAAAAAATTGGGGGGGGTCCACCTCATCAACAGGGGTAACTGCACAGTGAATATTTGTATACCTAACCCTGAATTGTACCCCACAATTTTAAAATAAATACTAAAAGGGGAAAAAATTGACTTCTGTCCAAAGCCCCCCTCAAAATTTGTGTATTTATTCTTACATGTTTAAACTTGTCACCTGCAAAGTATTCTCCATTTGATGTGATTCACCTATCAAGATGTTTTTTCCACTGCTCAAAACAGTTTTTGAATTTGTCAATTTTGATGCCTTTTAGTGCTTCTGCTGTTTTTTATTTCACCTCTTCCACATCAGCAAAATATTCCCCTTTGAGGACTTTTTTCATACAGGGAAACAAAAAAAAAAGTCGCTCAGAGTGAGAGCAGTAAATAGGAAGGATAGAGCATGGGGGTCATGCCAGTTTTGGTCAAAAGATGCTGAATACTCAGTGTTATGTGGGCAGGTATGAAAGAATCTCAAAAAAAAAAAAAAAAAAATCACCGAAGCCAAACACAGCCTCTTACAACAATGCTAACTTGTACACTGATGCCAATGGATTCCTAGAACACTTACCTAGCCAGAGAAGCTTGTCCTACAAAGGGCCCACTCTCCAAAAAGTTAATTCCACATTTTTTCAGGGGGGGTTCCCCCCTAGTATTTCAACTCAGCAGAAGAACTTTGCTTGTGCTGTCATGGTCTAGCAGTGGAAATTGGCTGTCTTGGGAAGTAGTGCGCTTCCATTCCCTTGAGTGTGCAAAGACCATGACTGGACATCATCTACACAGGAAGCCACAGAGGATACATCTCACCAAATAGGAAATGGGTACTGGACTTCTAAGCCCTTCTGAGCCAAACATTCAGTAACTCCAGGCCTCTGTGCTGCTTTGGCTAACACTTAAACTTCGAAAGAAGAAGCTGTTAACTTGTTTGAATGTTGGCAGGGCATTAAATACTACTTTGGGACACCTCAATCTTTCTGCAAACCATATTCTTTCTGCAGCCTTTACTAGGGTGTCACATGAAAGACAGGAAGCATCAAAACAACCGTTTCCAGATGGATCTGATGATTTGAATTGCTGGAAAAAACATGTCACTGGAAGGCTGACACATCTCTGGAGAGCAGGAAAACTTATTCCATAAGTCTATCAATATCACCTTGGATAGAGATAAAACAGCTTCCTTGCAAATAAATATGTTGAAACGTGACTTGGGCATCAGCTTGCTGTTTAGCAAAAGACTCTGAGATTAATCTTCTCTTTTTCAGTAGATATTACCACTGGCATTGGGATAATACATGAATAATGTTTTAGCTAATCCTTTAGCATCTTTATTTAACTACCCTTTAAGCAATGAACTTCTGTGTCAGAATTCCTGATCATACTGACATGAGACATAAAGATATAAAAAAACTTTTATATTACCTTTGCGTTATTGAGTGAACAATTTCACAGTTCTAAAGAACATGGATCTGTCAGTTCAAAAGGCAGAATCAAGTTCTTTATAGCTATGAGTAACTTTTTAAGTGAGTTATTCACACACACACACACACACACACACACACACACTCCCAAGCATATACACAAGGATAGGCACATGCTACAGGGATAGCTCAGGAAATCACTCTCCTTTGGAATGTCCTTATTAATTAGTATATGTGTATAGATAACGAAAGCCATGATTTTGCTGGAGAGATATTGATTCACTTTATCCATTTTGCAGTCTCCTGCAAGGTTCTATTTGCTGCATAGCCTAATACCATCTCACACCATCTCACTAAGAACCCTACTGAATCCAAGAGAAATGAGCTCAGAGTCCCCCAAGGATTTCTCTGGAGGGAAAGGTCATTGTATGTTTAGCTCGCTCTGCCATGGGTGGAGCATAAGCTTTCTTAAGGTGACTTTCATAGGGACACAGGATTCAGCTGTTCCTTTCTCTTAATCATTGCTGGTCTCCTGGCTCTGTCATGTCAGGTACCTGAGCATCTCTATAACCAGGGCACTCAGAGCATACCCTGGAGCTCTTATCATCCTCCAACTCAGGCACACAAACCATCCTCCAATGTCATGCTGGAGTAGGTTTTAGAAATAGAGTTGTTGATTCACCTTATCCATCAAATATCCATAACACAGTACCAAGATATAATCAAGCAAAAAATGTACAAGTTTTGTACATCCTATTGCTTGATCTGTACAGACTCTCCAGTCATGCTCTCATTCATGATTCACAAGGGTTTCATGAACCATCAACGTCTTCTTAATAGTACATACTAAGATTGTATTTCAACAGACTCTTCTGTTTAGGCTTTGAAGATGTGGAATGTCCCCACACTTCGGAAAGGCCAGATAGACTCCACTTAGTGGAAAAATGTGAATCCATTCTCCTTTAACCCTAGTCAACCACTGCCAACTTTGCTTTTTTCATGAAGATGAAGTCATTCCCTCTTGCTTGGCAAAAGCAACAACATCCAAATATGGGCATACTGGAATAAAGAACCCTTTTCCCACTTGAATTCCTATGAAGATCAACATGGCAGTTACAATGCTTGTGTTCACCATGGAAATTGACTTAAACCAGCTTTGCATGTATTTAGTGCTACATACAAAATAAATATATAGAATAGATTTCAAATTTTGGCCCATGCTGGAGAAACAGTATTTATAAACCCTGGTTCGTGCTTTATCCCTCCCTCTCTTCTCTGGGAGGTATCTGTGTCACATTCCCTGCAAGGCCCATGGAGCCAAGGGCAGATGCCATTGGCTGCTATTTCAAGAAGCCTCAAATATTCCTGAGCTTAAAAGTTGTAGTATTAGTTAATTTCCCCTGAAAACTGGAACAAGACAGGACTGTACACTCTCACCCTTCCTGTTCAACATAGTGTTGGAAGTCCTAGCTAGAGCAATCAGACAAGAAAGGAAATCAGGGGTATCCAAATAGGAAAAGAAAAAGTCAAGTTATCCCTCTTTGCTGACGATATGATCCCATACCTCAAAAATTCAAGAGAATTTGTCAAAAACCTCCTTGCACTGATAAAGGACTTTGGAAAAGTCTTGGGGTACAAAATAAATGTGCAAAAGACAGTCACATTCTTATACACCAACAACAAATAGGTAGAGAGCCAAATAAAAAGCACAATCCCATTCATAATATCCACACCAAAACAAAAACAAACTAAATACCTCAGCATATTCCTAACCAGAGAAATGAAAGATCTTTACAATGAAGACTACAATTCACTGCTCAAAGAAGTCAAAATGACACAAACAAATGGAAAAATATTCCATGCTCATGGATTGGAAGAATCAACATTGTTAAGATGTCCATCCTACCAAAGACAATCTACAGATTCAACGCTATACCCATTAAATTACCAACATCATCCTTCTCAGACCTGGAAACAATACAGAAATTCATATGGAAACATAAACCACCACAAATAGCCAAAACAATCCTCAGCAAAAGAAACAAAGTGGGAGGTATCCTACTTCCAGACTTTAAACTTTACTATAAGGCTATGAAAACAACCTGGTACTGGTACAAGAACAGACATATAGACCAATGGAATAGAATAGAGATTCCAGAAGCAAAACTTCAATTTCTCAACCAACTCATCTTTGACAAAGCCTCCAACAACAACCATTGGGGAGAGGGAACCTATTCAGTAAATGGTGTTGGGGAAATTGGCTAACCACATGCAGAATGAAAACAGGAACCCTACCTGTCACCATACACAAAAATCAACTCCAAATGGATCAAAGACCTACATGTAAAACCCAAAACTTTAAGAATCTTAGAAAATGTAGGAGAAACCCATATGGAAATTGGAATAGGCAACTAACTAATTTCTGATCAAACCCCAAATGCCACGAGAGATAAGATAGACAAGTGGGACCTCATCAAACAGAAAAGCTTCTTCAAAGCAAAAGAAACCATCAAGAGAGTGAGGAGACAGTCCACAAAATGGTAAAAAATATTTGCCAACTGCATATCTGACAAAGACCTAACATTCAGGATCTATAAGGAACTCAAACATACCAAAAGGAGCAAAACAAACAGTCCCATTAAAAAGTGGGCAAAAAGCCGGGCTCGGTGGCTCAGCCTGTAATCCCGCGCTTTTGGGAGGCTGAGGTGAGTAGATTGCCTGAGCCCGTGGGTTTGAGACCCTCCTGGGCAGGCGAGACCTGATCTCTACAATAAATCAAAAAATCAGCCCGGCATGGTAGCACATGCCTGTAATTCCGACTACTCGGAAGGCTGAGGCGGAAGGATCGCTGGAGCCCAGCAGGTCGAGGCTGTGGTGGCCGGAAGTGGCCACTGCACTCCAGTCTGGGCGACAGAGTGAGACTCCAACTCAAAAAAAAAGAAAAAAAAAAAGTGGGCAAAAAGTGGGTAAAGGACATGAATATACATTTCTCCAAAGAAGACATAGAGCAGCCAACAAACACATGAAAAAATGTTCAGCCTCACTCATCATCAGAGAAATGCAAATCAAAACCACATTGAGATACCACCTATCTCCAGTAAGAATGGCCATCATTAATATAAAAAAAGAAAAAAAAAGATGCTGGTGAGAATGTGGAGAAAAGGGAATGCAAACTAGTTCAACTAGTTTCTTTTTTTTTTTTGAGTATTTAGTGGTGTGTGTGTGTCATTTATTTTAAAATTAAAATTGTGGGATACAATTCAGGCTTATGTATACAAATATTCACTGTGCAGTTACCCCTGATGCAGGAGAATTGCTTGAGCCCAGGACTTGGAGGCTGCAGTGAGCCATGATCATGCTACTGCACTCATTCCAGCCTGATAAATAGAGTGAGACGCAACCCCCTCCTCAAATCACCCCAATTTATTGCCATGCTTATTTTTTTTTGAGTTGGAGTCTCACTCTGTCACCCAGACTGGAGTGCAGTGGCACGCTCCTGACCGCCGCAGCCTCGACTTGCTAGGCTCCGGCTATCCTTCCACCTCAGCCGTCCAAGTAGCTGGAACTACAGGCGCACGCTACCACACCCAGCTAATTTTTGATTTATTGTAGAGATGAGGTCTCACCAAGTTGCCCGGATGGGTCTCGAACCCACAGGCTCAGGCAATCCACTCATCTCGACCTCCCAAAACTCGGATTACAGGCTGAGCCACCGAGCCCGGCTTTCAACTAGTTTCTATGGAAAGCACTGTGGTGATTTCTAAAAGAACTAGAAATTGATCTTTTATATGACTCAGCAATCTCCCTTCAGGGAATATACCTGGAGGAACTTAAATCACTCTACAAAAAAGATACCTGCACACACATGTTTATTGCAGCACTATTTACAATAGCAAAAACATGGAACCAACTGTGCTACCCATTGGAACTGGACTGGGTAAAAAAGTGTGGTACATATACACAATGGAATATTATGCAACCATAAAGAAGAACAAAATTATGGACTTTGCAGCAATTTGGGAGGACTTAGAGTCTATAATACTCAGTTATTTATCATAGAAACAAAGAACTGAGTACAATATGCTCTCACTCATAAGTGGATCCTGAACATTTACCATAGTACTATAAGAAAGGGATTGGCAGTAGCCGAAAACTGCCAGGAGAGGAGTGAGCACATATCATTAATAAGGATACCTGATCTCAAACCAGGCAAAGTGGGGACCAAAAGCAGGCTAAAACTTTACCTGTACAAAGATCACTTGGATACCTAATCCTGAATTGTACCCCACATCTTTAAAATAAAATAAATTAAATTTTTTAAAAATGAAATGTGAAAAATAAAGTTTTTTTTAAAAAAAGTTGTAACATAGTTCAAGTGGCCTTCTTGCTCCTGTAATGCTGATAACAGTTACCCAGGGTAAAGAAAGAAGAAGAAATAAATATCTATGAGGACAGATGGGAAACTAAGCACTGAACATTATCATCCAATCCTGACAGCCATCCTCCAGTGAAATCAAAGGAATAATCATTCCCAGCAAGTGATCTATAAATGCTATTTCTCTTCCCACTTCTATCTTGCATATTAAATAATTGTGCTCAATGTCATATTAACTTGCGATAGTGTCAGAATCCCAGGCTTCTATTTGCCTCTGGAATTCATTCATTTTCCGTTTCTACATACTGTCTCCCTTTAATTCTTTATTTTATTTTATTTTATTTTTTTTGAGTTGGAGTCTCACTCTGTCGCCCAGACTGGAGTGCAGTGGCCGCTCCCGGCCACCGCAGCCTCGACCTGCTGGGCTCCGGCGATCCTTCCACCTCAGCCTTCCCAGTAGCCGGAATTACAGGTATGCGCTACCATGCCCGGCTGATTTTTTTGATTTATTGTAGAGATGAGGTCTCGCTGCCCAGGCGGGTCTCGAACCCGCGGGCTCAGGCAATCCACTCACCTCAGCCTCCCAAAGGCGTGGGATTACAGGCTGAGCCACCGAGCCCGGCTTCCCTTTAATTCTTTAGGTGGACTTGGACTCTTGCTCCTAGTCTCCATCAGAGCCTTGAGAAATGGTTGTACAGTTTGTGCCCTGCACAAAGAAGCCAAGCTGAGGGCCAGGATGGGGCTGAAAGCAAGGCTGTGCTCTGCTCAGAAAGCCATGCCTCCTTTCTGGGCTTGTGCATTAGTTTTGTAGGTCTGTTGTAATGAATTACCACAAACCAACTTAAAACAACAGAAATGTATCCTCCCGCAGTCCTGGACACTAGAAGTCCAAAATCAAGGTGTTGGGCAAGGTCGATTCCCTCTGGAGGCTCTGACGAAGAATCTGTTCCATGCGTTCTCTTGGCCTCTAACAGCTGCCAGCCACACTTGGCATTCCTTGGCTTGAGTTACACCACTCCAATCTCTGCTTCCAATATTGCATGGCCTTTTTCTCTGTGTGTTTCTCTTCTTCTAATAAGGACACCTGTCACTAGATTTAGAGCCCGTCTGAGCGATCCATGAAGAGCCTACTCTCAAGGTTCTTAATTACATCTGCAAGAATCCTTTTTCCAAATAAGATCATCTTCACAAATACTAGGGGTTAAAACTTGGATATACATTTTGAGGACCACCATTCAAACCACTACAGGTTGTATCTACCTGGAGGAAGAGCAGCTTTTTTCTAACCATTCCACTCATAGGGGATGAGTTTTACTCTTTAATACACCGGCACTTGTGGGCTGATGAAGCCCCGGGCTCCTCGGTGTGTTCCCTGCTGCCTGCTGTCCACCAGTCTAGGCTCTTGATCCATTCTTTCTGTTCATGCTACCAAAGCCTTTAACCCACACCTGGGTCCTTGGCAGTCTCCTCAACTCCTGCTACCACTCTGAGGAGCAGAGCCTGGTAAAATCAATGTGTGATCAGGTTCTGAAATTAGGTCTGTTTACAGGGACATATGAAGGAAGACTGGTCCTGAGGACACAGACTTGACTTGGCAAGAGGTGACTAAGGAGGATATAATGGAAAGCCATGACCTGAACAAGAGACAGTGGCCCAAGTGAGCAAGCAGCATCCAGGAGAGTTCCCGATGGGCTCAAAACTCACAGAAGCAAGAATGGAGTGATGGCCATCTTGGGAAGGTAACATGAAAGGTAGGAGGAAGCATAAGAAGAGAAGAGGCAGGTATCAGGTATCCAAGCACTAGGCTGGGTCTTACAAGGGGCATTTGACAAGATAATCTCACAGAGCATCTCACTGAGGCTCCAAAATTAGGTTCAGACCCAGCAATAAAAGGGACATGTTATAGTGCCCTAAAATGTGGGTTGCAGTCTCTTCATTCTCTCCTGCTAACAATCAGCATATTTTTGGACTCCACGATATCTCCATCAGAGAGAGAGGAACAGTGGAAGGCAGGAGCCAGGTAGGGCCTCTCTACTCAGACCTTTGACAGGCTCAAGTACTCACGATGGCTAGTCCTGTTCTTCCTGACCAATCCTTCACAGTTGCCCTTGCATTCAGGCCTGTCCTTGTCTGTTGTGGCCCAGTCCTCTGCATTATCCTGCTCAGCTCCTTTATTCACTCTGATCCATACCATCTCAGACCTTTCCCTGAGTCTAGACTACAGCTACCCGATGTTGGCAATGAGAGAGGCAAAGGAGAACTAACCAAATGCTTGAGCTTTCCTTGAGAGATTTCCAGAGTAGCTAAAGCAAGAAGCAAGCAGAACCTCATGGTGATTTTATTTTTGGATTTTGTGCCACCAGCATAAGTGAGTAAGAATAGATGTTCAAAGACTTTCTAAGAATGCTCATGTGCAAAAAGGCTTGCCCGGATTGATTTCAGAAAGCAAACCTAAATTCCATTCCAGAAATTGCACAGCCTTGCAAGTTCTTCAGCTTCTAAATAAAAATCCCTGGGAACCTAATAATAAAGTCCTGATGGTGTGCATGATTTTGTAGTGTCTATATTTAGCAAAACTTCTCCACTCCAAAACGATTTCCTGCCAAGAATATCACATTCCCATAGATTTCACCATATGATGCTAGATGATTATTTTATTGTTTCCCAAATCATTGTCATAGAATTTGGGGCTTATGGTGGAAACATGAAGAGTGAATTAAATATTTTGTCTTTAGTCTGTCTCCAGATTAAGGATGTTTATTGAGGGCCTACTGTCTGTAGAAAATTGGGTCAGAATAAGAGAAACCAGGGTTTACTCTTACGGCACATAGTAGACTTGTTTAGAATCAGTGAGAGAAATGGCCAGAGAGGCAGAAGGCACCAGATGTCAGCACTACAACCCTTCCTGAGGTCTGATCACCTCAGCAATAGGGAGGAGCTATGGGCTCTCATTCGTAGGAATTAGCAATACTTGTATGATGAAATTGGGCAATAATGCCCACAATGACTTAAAGAAGGAAGAGAATGGAGGGAAGGAGAGGAATGTGTCCTCGTGTTTAGTAAATAATGGCGGAGACGTGGCTGCCATAAATACAGGGAAAGGGCCATAAAAATCTAACTGGAAGCGTGCTGGGCTTTGCCTAAGTTTAAATGTACAAGCTATTCATTCCAGTGAGCCTATCCTCATCTGCAAAATGGAATCTTGTCATATCTATGTCACTAAGTTATTATGAGAAATATGTGAGAACATGGATGACACAAAGTAGCCTAAATAAATAAATGCTTATAGAATCTGAAGGGATGGATCCTGGAGCTTTGAGGGACAAAAATCATCCTGCCTTGCTGACTGTATCAAACAGGATTCTTAGTTGCAAGCAGAGCATAGAAGGAAAGGAATTGATTGGAAGGATGTTAACCGGTTCACACAATTGGAGGTAAGGTAGGACAAACAGGCATGGAAAATGGGTAGGACAAAAATATTAAGCAGCATTCAGTTACAGCCAAAATCCAGCCACCACCACTCCTGAGCATGATGATGCCATGTCTTGTACTGCCTGGCACTAGACATGGACACTGTCCCCGGCAACCAGATTGGTTGTTGCTGCTGCTCACCTGCCATCAGGATTTCCCACATCCCTGCTTCTTTGTGTCTATCCTTAGTGCCTGACTCTAAGGATAGACACAAAGTCTGGTGCAGTTTGGGCACCTCTAACCTTTAGCAAGCAAATATCTGATGTTTTCCCTTCCATAAGGAGAGGTGGCAGATACACCCTGCAAAGACTCATAAGTGGGGGAAGGCTCCCCAGACTTGGAAATGGATTCAAATGCTGGGCAGCCAGCAAAATGACAAATGCCAGTTACAGTCACTGACTGGTAAGTGAGACCATGTGGAAAGAAAATCCAAGGTCATGGAAATTGTGGTTCCGTTTTCAAAAGCTGGAGAATAATAAACTGAGTTCTTAATAGCTTTATTGTGATATAATTCACATACTATTAAGTTCACCCAAATTGTACTACTCATTGGTGTTTGGTATATTGAAAGAGTTGTGCAACCATCACCATAATGTAAATTTAAAATATTTTCATCAGGCCAAAAGGAACTATTGTATCTATTAATAGTCACTTTTCAACTCATCTCTCTCTATGTTTACCTATTCTGAGCATTTCTAATGAATGGAGTCATACGATATACAGGTTTTTGCAGCTCGATCCCTTCACTTTACATGTTTTTAAGGTTCATCTGCGTTGTAGCATGTATAAGTCTGTAATTCTTTTTATGAATGAACAATTTTCTATAATACGGATATATCATATTTTCTTCATTCATTCATCTAATAATGGACATTTGTGTTGTTTCTACTTTTTGGCTATTATGGATGATGCTGCTATAAATTTTGTGAAAAAGTTTTGTGTGGACATATGTTTTCATTTTTCTTGAAAAGACACCATGTGGAAAGGAGTATCAAGTAGGCAAAGGAGAATATGCTGGGGACACTTCATTTTCCAAGTAAATGAGGGGGGAGTTTTTCTACTCATTTGAAGGGAAGTACCCACAGTATAGGAAGTACCCACAGTATAGATGACATTCACGGAGCCCTGTCTGGGTGGGCTCAGTCATTTCCAGACATGATATTTTTAGGCTAACAAAACCCTCAAAGGTTAAGTTCTATTTATGATCATCTTCATTTTCCAGATGCAGTTAGGAAATTTGGCCAAGGTCCTGCAGCTGGTAATGCAGAGCTGTCTGATGCCCACACCTGTGTTCTCACACATGTTACTCTCTTGACTCTCAGCAGGTGGGACTGAGAGCTAAGGAGAGAGAAATGGTTTAAAGCAGTCCTTTTGGAGACCTGCCAAGGAGAAATGGAGAATAGACTTGTCAAGCATTGGTGAGAGCCAAGTTAAAGAGAATGGCAGCTCATGGGGAGCCAGGTGTTTATGATTATATGTTGTTCTCAAATCCTTTGGGGCAGAGGGGCAGCAATGGGGAAAGTAGACGGTGGCAGAGCTGGGTTTGAAGATTGTCACAAATATGAAATGACACCAATAGGTGAAAAACTTGAGATGATGGAAATGTCAGCCCTAAAACAGTCACTGAGACCACGTGCTGGATCTGCACTAGGCTCCCTATGGCCTCAATGGCCTTCCTAAAGAAGAGTTATGGTGCGCCATGCATTTAACATCTGTGACAGCAGAAAGATTTTCCTTTGGGAGTCTCCATTCTGCAATACCTTCCCTCTGAAACTTTTTCTCCCTGCAAAGAAGCATCAAGGACTCCCTCTTTCTACCATTTCCTGTTTAATTGGATCCATGTCAATAATTTACACATTTATATGACTGAATTCAAAGTACATGGATCATCTGATTTCAACCATTTACAGATCACACATAGGAAGGCAATTTAGAGTCAGGGCTGTCTTAACTGTGGCTTCACAAGCTAAAAAAATGGGGGAGTTTACAAGAATTAGTCTGCTGGCTTCATGGTCATGGTTGAGAACAGATCACATCTAAGCACCAACCCTCCTGTCCAGTTGGTAAATTCTCTACCTATGGCTCCTTTCCAGGAAAGACACATCCTCTGTTCTTTATCGCAAGATCCCAGTGCCAGGAAGATGTCCCTTTGCCACTGTCCCAATGCTGGATGGCACCTCAGAGTGATTTCTGAGACAGAAAAGCATGACCAGAAAGCTTTTCAGAAGTGTGGACTAAAGACAAGTGGGTCCTTCCCCACTGGTCTGTACTACATAAGATCCCTGAATTTTCATATGATCCTCAGTCAGGGGAAATGGGGACTGCTTATAAAATCAAGATTAAATTTCTCCCAGGTCGATAAAGATGCTCAGTGTGGATTAACATAATTTTAGTAAATAAGAGAACATGATCCTTACAATTCCTACATCTAAGAATTGTATTTAAATCAGTGTCCTCTATTGATTTGTGTGTGTGTGTGTGTGTGTGTGTGTGTGTGTGTGTGTATGTGTGTGTGTGTTGGAGTGTCACTCTGTCACCCAAGTTGGAGTGCAGTAGCATGCTTGTAGCCAATCCAGCATTGACCTATTAGGCTCTGATGATCCTTCTGCTTCAACCTTACAAGTAGCTGGAACTACAAGCATGTGCTGCCACACCTGGTTAATTTTTTAATTTATTGTAGAGACAAGGTCTCCCCATGTTGCCCGGACTGGTCTCGAACCCACAGGCTCAGGTAATCCTCTTGCCTCAGCTCCCCAAAGTTGCTGGGATTACAGGCTTGAGCCACTGTGCCCAGTCTATAGATTAATTAACATATTTTCAAGCTATCTCCTAGTAAAGCAAATTTTTGACCTGTGTAAATGCTATGAAAGTTCATTACTGCCTATCACCCTGAATCATTTATTAATATTAAATATATATATATATATCTAAGGTTTATAGATATTCCTTGAAGCACAACATTACCAAATCTTTCACACTAACACCATCCTCCTTTCTTTTAGATAATGTTTTTATTTCTGATTTGAATAAATAAGCACAATTATTCTTAGTGACTCTGAGTTAGTCAATAAAATTGACAAGAGGATTTATCTAATTCCTACTTTTTTGGCACAGGATGCTAAAAGTTTACTAATTTGAAAAAATATATACATGTGAACTTTGCCAAAAATCCTGCCATCATAAAATACCATTGAAGACATTATTAGGACATAATGGAATTATCATAAAAATATATTGCTTGAAATGTATTGGATATGCAGTAAACAAATTTTGGATTAATGAGAATCTCTAGGATTTTAAATATTGAAAACTTAGATAATAAGAAAAATCCTTCTCTTTAGTCCCAACACAAACACATACCGAACTGAAACTGTTCCTGGCAGATAAAGCCTGGAAAATACTTTTTATGTTAAGTTATATTATGCTGAATATGTTTTAGTGGGAATACTGACCTGAATATTTGCCACAGTGCAAAAGAGAACTGCAATAAAATACACTACACATTATGATATACAAATTATTCTTATTCTTTGAAAATATAGATTCTAATGATGGAATAATGTTCCATCCTATAATTTTGTCAAGAAATGTAACCATCTAATTTGGGTTAAATTGTTTGCAATCTTTATGATTATAAATAACGCTACAATAAACATCCTTGCACAAAAAATCTTTATTTATACCTCTGATTATTCCCTCAAGATAGAATTCTGAAAAATAGAATTATGGTCAAATGGCAATGTACATTTGAATTTCTAAATTCAACTAAATGAGAGATGTATATATTTAAGAAATGGTTTTAAGACACTCCATTATCATGCCCAAGCATTCATTTTCTAGCCATAAAATATTTGCAGATTGTTTTATTTCCAATGATAATGTGTATATCCCAACCTTAGATTATCTCTTAAAATTTAATGCCTAATGTAAAATATTCTTTTAAGCATTTCTTCTTTCCCAGCTATAAAAAAATAGCATTTCAGCTTCAATTTTCATGTCTACCATATGTAATATCTCATACTTTGCTCTTCTTGCAATTTCAGTGATATTGTTGAATTAATATATTTTTACCAGCTACACTCATGCTTTGATCTTCTAATGAATGCATAATTTTATTTGGTGTTCAAATGCACACATAGGGAAATGGAGAAAAAGGAAATAAACAAAAAACACTTCTGACTTCGTGTATTAAAAGGACCCTAAACCTCCATAGAACCCCAGGTGAGACAGAGACAGCCAGAAAAACTTTTCAAGTAAATATCTGGGGAGTATGCCAAGAACTTTTTATAGTAAGCTTTTTAGAAAGAGCCCAAGTTTCCAGTGAGAACCCTGGAGATGTAATTGTGAATAAGCAGTTACATCCTAGAGGAATTTTAAGATGTCATGGGAAAGTTGTATTCAGAAGAACACCAGAAATCATTAAAGAGTTTGAGAAAAAAAGTCCTTTAAAACACTGGATTGAGTACAGAATTAATTCAGTGATAGTTATATCTCTTCCTTCTCATTTGTATAATCTTTTAATGTATTATAAAAGTAATGTCTGCTCACAGTTGATATTGAAAAATACAGAGAAAAAAACAAGAGAAATAAAAATAATTCCTTATTCTATAAACAACCATTATTAATTTTGTGGCTTTTTCCTTTATATCTAGGTGCTTATTACTAACCATTTTGGAGTTCTTACTGAGCTGTCGTGCTGTCTTCGTGTAACACACCTCAAGTGTTTTCCCATATTCTTATTCTTTGAAAATATGAATTTTAATGGTAGAATAAAGTTCCATCCTATACTTTTATCAATAAATGTAACCATCTAATTTGAGACAGATTGTTTGCAATTTTTCATTATTATAAGTAATGCTACAATAAGCATCCTTGTACAAAAATCTTTATTTACACCTCTGATTATTCCCTCAAGATAAATTTCTGAGTAGAGTCAAATGGCAGGAACTAGCTTCAGGCTTGTAAATTATGCTAATTATCCATGGGACAGGTATTGGAAAGGAGTTACCAATTCTACCAACAGCTCTGTTAAAATTTCTCATCCACATTCTTGCCTTAAAAGATTGCAACATTATGTCAGTTCAGTGGATGAAAATAGTATCTTGTGGTTGATTTAATGTTATCAGTCTTCGCCAATTGTCTGTTGTGTCTTTTGCTCATTTTTCTTTTGGGGTGTTTGTGTTTCTGTTATGGAGTTTTAAGAGCAATTCACTCTTTTATGCCCGACAGGTCATAATCAAGCTGCCATCCTTAGCTTTTCCTTTTTATTTGTTCAGTTTCTAGTGTATATAATTTTAAGATGCCTTGTAGTCAAATTACATACACATAATATTAAATTTTATAGTGTTTCTCACTTTCATTTTTGTATATTAAAAGAACATTAGCTTACTGTCTGATTATATTATTCACATTCGCTGTGGCGTGCCCATATCTTTAGTGCAGTGCCTGGCACATCATAAGAAATCATTAAATGTTTACTGAATGAAAGAACAAAAGAACGAACAAATGATCACCACCACAAGATGCATTCATACCAGCCTTCCTGCCCTGCATATCCTGAGCCATCTCTGAACGGATATACCAATATGGCAGAGGTGAGAGGTGGGAGAGGAGATGGTAGGGTGACACATTTTGGAAGAGTGCTTTGTTTGTCACACACACACACACAAATAGCACCCATGCAGGTGAAGGATAGGGCCATGAGGGGTTGCTATACACCCTGGTCTAAGAGAATGGACAGCGAGAGAAACAGGAAATATCTTCAGCCATGTTTCAGCTGCAAACTTTTTTTTTAATATAGTTGTGACCTGTGTTTTATGAGGCAGAGACAACATTCAGTCTCATGCTTCAGGATGGTGCACTGACATCATTTTCTGCGTATAAGCCCTAAGTCCAGTATGTTTGATCCTTATTATAATGTACAATTCACAGCAGATGCATGTGTACAATTCAGAAACAAAAGCCACCAGTACTAACACTGGTGCAATGTCTGTGTGACTACAGGTATGAAGGAGGCAGGAAATCTATTATAATTAATGCAGTAAGAGGAATGGTAATTAAATTCAGGTTAAGAAGAAGCACATTTATTTGAATGAAGATACATGTCAATATGTGGTAATTTGAAAAGGGCCAGCTGGAAGTTGCAATGGCATCAACTATAAGGGAAGTGTTTGCTAAGAAAATTAAACGCAATTACAGAGAGAATTCTTAAGAGACAGATAATGAGATAATTATTTTGTACTCTCCAATGACTTAAAAAATGTATTTTTCCACTTAAGTTACTGACATGCTAATTTTTAAAAATATGATCTATTTTTGAAGGCAGCAGAAAAGACTTCTGATAAGTAATATTCTTCTAAACCTAAGTTATTTGGTATTAGGAGTTTTTGCTTTAACATTTTTAAAATAATATAATTGAATAAGTAACTTATTATAATAGAATATTTAAAAGGTAGAAAAAAAGTATATGGTGCAAATATACTCTGTCTTTTTTCTTTTCATTTCACAGACCCAATTAGGCATCCCTTTACATCAAGCAAACACTTGTTTATTCATAGATAGTCTATGCATAAGCAACCATATTATTCATTGCCTTTGATTTTAACATAAATGATAGTATATTATTCATATTAATCTGCTACTTGCTTTTTGTACTCTGTTTTGAAGACCAACCCTATCAGTATATAGAGAACTGCTACCTCTCTCTTCTTAATGTCTAGGTAATATTGCATTATATAGAATACTATAATTTATTTTACCAGTCCCCTGTTAATGGATGTCTTAGGTTGGATTCTCTAGAAGCAGAGCCTGAAAGGAAGATTCTTGTGCAAATGATTTATTGAGAAGTGAAGTGCTTTCATGAGAATCTTGTACAGAAACCAGAAAGAAAAGAGAGGCTGGGGAGGAAGCTAAGCAAAGATGTAGTTTGAGTCAAGTTTAACCTTAGCCTGATCCCATGGGGAACTCTGGAGCATGTATGGCACCACGTATACATCAGACATTGGCTTGGGGTCAGCTGGCAGTAACCTCCCAGCCATTTCCAGGTAAGGAGGGTCCTTGTCAGTTGAGGACAATTCTCTGGAGAAGAATAAGCTATAAGCCATTAGTAACACTCACAGTGGCTAGGGATAGATTCCCTGGCCCAGGAAAGAGGATGTAGGTAGAGCACCACACTGGACATTACGTCCTTTCCAATTTTGCAATGCAAGCATTGCTGATATCCTTGTAGACATGTGCCTTTGTGTATGTGCTCCAGGACTGCTGAAGTGATCAATGACTAGAAGGGAAATAACTGGGCCAAAAGCTATAAATATTTAAAATTCTAGTAGATATTACCAAATTGTTCTCCAATATACCCTCCTACCCAAAACATATTAGAATTTCTGTCTTGTGTCACCCTTGCTGGAAACATACGTTACCACATTTAAAAATTTTTGCCAATCTGATAGACAGAAAATGGCATCTTGTTGCAACATTCATTCACATTTTTATTCTATGGGAAGCTTTAAATATTTTTAATATGTTTCAAATCTATTTTTTAATTTCCTTTAGTGTGAAATGCCTGTTTCAGCCTTTGCCCATTTTTAAAATTTGGCTATTGGTTTTTTTCCTTGCTGAATCATGAGTGCTATTTATATCAATGTCATTAGCCCTTCTTTGTCAAAAATATACATAGTTTTTCCAAGGTGGCTTTTAATTTTGATTATGGCATTTTATAAGAAAATTAAAACACTTGAATACTCAAGTGTGTTATTCTTTTTAATGGCATCTCAATTTTGTGTCATGTTTCCAAAGGCTCCAAGACTATAAAAAATTCTTCATTGATTTTTTCCTTGGTATTTATGATTTTATTTTGTACATTTAAATCTATGAGCCACCTGGAGTTTACTGTGGTATAAAGGGATACAACTTTTTTACAGTACTTTTTCCAGATAGCATCTTACTTGTCCTAATACCATGCATTAATTAATTCATCATTTCTGCACTAACATGAAATGGTACCTCTATGATAGAGTTCCTATACATATTGGGGTGTATTTTGAGATGACCTTTTCTTTCTCATTGGTCTGTTCATTGCCTAAGTTTGCCTCAGTACTATACAGCTTTAATTGCAGTAGTTATGAACTTTAATATGTGGAAGGCTAGTCACTGACTGTTGGTATTCTTTTTTTAGAATCTTTCTATCTACTCTGGCAGATTTATGTTTCCTTATACACTTGAGAAAGTCTTAGTATTTCTTTAGGCATTCTCTTAAATTTATTGATTTATTTAAGAAGAATGGATACTTGATAGTATTGAGTAATCCTTTCCAAGAATAGGCATTTATTCAGTTTAATTTTTTCACCTCTTAATAGTGTTTTAATAGATCTTAAACATTTTTTAAGTTTATACTGGTATTTTGTTTTTTATGTTGCTGTTGTAAAGGGAATCATTTTTCATTATACTTTATAGCTAGTTGGTGTCTACATTTCTCCCTTTAATTCTATAAATAATTTTCTATAGATGAAGTAGATTGGCACTTTCTTGAAATCTTAATTTAAGAAGCAATTGTGTATAACACATAAAATAATTTAAAAGTAATATAGGAAGCAATTGTGTATGTCACATAAAAATTATCTTTATTGAAGGCTGATTTTTTTTTAGGTAAACATGTACCTGTCAGAAATTTTCACATTTTTTATCTTAACCAAAGAGGAAACATTTTAAAGTATTTATCTGAGCCCTATGGTCTAGCTATACCTAACTTCTAGTATGCAAATTCTCTTGGTGTTTTGAAAAAAGTTCATGAATTTATTCACTTGCTTATTTAATCACTCAGGAAGTGGGAGTCCTGGAGTGAATAAGACAGTCAAGTCCGGCTTTCCTGGAGTATACATTCCAGTTGTAGGGTGGGGGTAGGAGAGAATGAAGGAATAGAAAACAAGTCAAGTAAAAAAATAAATCTATAATATAATATCATATGGCGGTAAGTGTCGTGGAACAAATAAAAGGAATTTGTTGTGATAAAAAGTGGAATGAGGAGGGGGAATGGAGGGAAAGAGAGATACTTTAGATTACAAGACAAAGGAAGACTCTGTGAGGCTGTGATATTTGACCTGAACCTTGGGTAATATGAAAGTGTCAAGTACTCAGGGCAAAGCATCTAGGCAGAGAAAAGAGCATATGCAAAGGCCTTAAGTCAGGAAGAAGATTAGTGTGTCTGAGGAACAGAAAGGTCACTGTATCTGGAGTTAGTAAGAGAGAGAGAGAGAGAGAGAGAGAGAGGGATGGAATACTATAAGATGGATCAGAGATGCAGGTGGAATCAGCTCACAAAGGTGTTTAGAGGTTGTATATAGTGCACACTGTTGATTACATACCCAATACCCACCCCCACTCTCCATTTTGAAAGAACTTCAGATGTCTATACTAGCTCCAACTCCAGGGGATGTCCTGACTAATCTCAGCCAATCAGCACATGCATTCCCTGATGACAGTCATTGTTCCCAGGATGTTTACATGTCTCACATTGGAGTGACAAGTTTCTCTCTCCTGCTAAATGAGAACATATGTAGACAAATGGTGGGAAACCATGTCCTAGTAGGGAAAGGGAAGCAGCCTTAAACTAAAGCCAACACTAAGAAAGCCAGAGCCCAGAGACAAAGGCACTTGGATCTTTGAAGATACAATGGGCTGTAGTTTGGAACCAAAACTGGAGCCTAACTCACCTGAGCCCAGTTCAAGGTTGTGGTGAGAAATTATCATGTCACTGCACTCCAACATGGGCCTCAGAGTGAGACCCCGACTCAAAAACAAAAGCAAAATCAAGCAAACAAAAACTTAGAGTTTTTTTTAACTCAAAAATGGCACTTTAGAATGAGAGAAATACCAGCCAAGTAGAATTGAGATAAAGAAAACCAAGAAAGCTTAGTGTGATGATAAAAAGATTAAGGTTTAAAAATTTAAAAGTGACTTTTGCTTCTATCCAAGAAGAAGTGACAGAGGCAAGATTCGCCCTTCTACCTTGAACAACTAGAAACCAGACAATAAATATGAAACAAGTGTGTTCAGACACTGGACAACAGTGTAGTGTAGAACTGTGTACTCTCAGAGAAGATTAACAATAAAGGAAGGTCTACCATAAACTGGAAGCAGAACCCAAACAGAACCTGCAAGTCTCATTGAGTTGAGAATTCTGGGATACTAAGAAGCTAGAATTTGCTGGGCGGAGTAGCATAGTGATGGGAGGTGCACAGAGAATCAGCACCAAAGATTTACTGAGGGGTCACTTTGACTCTTGACTGAGTACTGATCTAATATTCCTGAGAGAAAGTTACCTGAGGAAAGGAAAAGAATTCCAAAAACAAATAAGCAGAATAATTCCTGGATATTACATAGGACTATTGAATAGTTAATGTTCCCACCAAACAGAGTTAAAAAGCCTCGTAATATGTGAACCTTTAGGTAGACACTCAGAAAGGCATTGCCTGACTAGTGGGACCAAATTAGCCTTAGACAAAATGCTGCTCTGAATATACTCTTTAAGTCTTAAAATCAAGCCTCAAAATAAGGTTTGGAAAGAAACATCAATGGATTAATTTAACTGTCAACATTGTTTAAAGAAACACAACCAAGTCTAGAAACCTACAACAAAAAATTTGTAATGTCTGGCATCCACTAAAAAATTACGAAGTATACAGAGGCACAGAAATTTATAATCCATAACCAGGAGAAAAGTCAACCAGTAAAAACTGGTGTAGAAATGTCAGTGGTTCCATCCTACTGAAGGCAATCTACAGATTCAACACAATACACATCAAATTACCAACATCATTCTTCTCAGAAGTGGAAACAACAATACAGAAATTCATATGGAAACAAAAAGAGCACTAATAGCCAAAACAATCTTCAGCAAAAGGACCAAAGAGGGAGATAGCTCGGTTCCAGACTTTTAAATTTACTGTAAGTCTACAATAATCGAAACAGTCTGGTACTGGTACAAGAATAGGCATACAGACCAATGGAACAGGACAGAGATTCTGGAAGCAAAAACTTGATCTCCCAACAAAGACATCAACAACAACTAATGGGAAAGGAGACCATATTTAGCAAATAGTGCTGGGAAACTGGCTGACCACATACAGAAGAATGAAACAAGACAATTACCTATTACCATATACAAAAATCAACTCTAAATGGATCAAAGATCTAAATGTAAAACCACAAACTATGAGAACCTTAGAAGAAAATGCAGAAGACACCCTTATGCACACTGGAGTAGGTATTGATCAAATCCCCAAAAGCATATGCCATAAAAGCTAAGACAGACAAGTGGGACTTCATCAAACTGAAAAACTTTTGCACAGCTAAAAAACCATCAAGAGAGTAGGGAGACAACCCACAGAATGGGAAAAAATATTTGCTAAGTGTGTATCTGACAAAAGCCTAACATCCAGGATCTGCAAGGAACTCAAGCCAGCCAAAGTTGGACGGGGGGAGCCCTATTTAAAAAACGGGCAGGGGAAATGAATAGACACTTCTCAAAAGAAGACAACTGAGCAGCCAACAGATACATGAAAAAACGCTCAGCCTCACTAATCATCGGAGCACTGCAAATCAAAACCACACTGAGATACCACCTTATCCCAGTATGGATGGCCATAATTAATACATCAAAAAATAATGGATCCTGGTGCAGTGCAGAAAAAAAGGGATGCTTCTACACTCGTGGTGGGAGTGCAAACTAGTCCAATCTCTATGGAAAATGGTGTGGCGATATCTAAAGGAATTAGACATTGACCCTCCATAAGATCTAGCAATCCCCCTCCTGGGAATATACCCAAAGGAACATAAATCATTCTACAAAAGAGACACCTGTACACTCATGTTTATTGCCACACTATTCACAATAGCAAAAACATGGAACCAGCCCTACTGCCCACGGATAAAGAAAATGCAGTATATATACATGATGAAATACTAGGCAGTCATAATGAAAGACAAAATCATGGACTTCTCAGCAAATTGGGTGGAATTGAGATAATCATTGCTAGTAATCTATCACAGAAACAAAGAACCAAATACCACATGTTCTCACTCATAAGCGGGACCTGAATATTAATCACAACAATAGCACAAGGGAGAGATTGGCAATCCCTGGACACTTCAAGAAAAGAGAGGAAGTGGTGAGAGGGAGGGCACATAACAACACATAGGGTACCTGATTCTAAACCAGGGGAAGTGAGGACCATTTGAAGACTCAAATATCACCTGCACATACATAACATATTTCATATTTCCAAGAAGGCAGAGGAAAACTTGACCACGATGAGTAGAGAAATGGGTAATTTAAAAAAGAGTTAAATGAAATTTCTAGAGATGAAAAATACAATGTTTAAAGTGAATAATTCACTGGACAGGTTGAAGAACAAATCAGATACTCTAGGAAAAAAAGAATAGTGAACTTGAACATATAGCAATAAAAACTATCCAAGATAAAGCACAGAAAGGAAAAGTCTGGAAAAAAATGGAGGTGTGTCTTAGTTACATGTGAGATAACACACATGTAATTAGAATCCCAAAAACAGAGAAGGAGTATGGGAAGAAAATTTATTCAAGAAATAAACACCATCTTTTTCAAATTTGATAAAACTATAAGCCTACAGTCAAAAACTCAATAAAACCCAAGCAGAATAAACATAGAGAAAACCAAGCCAACATGCATCATAATTAAATTGCTAAAAACCAATAATGAAGAGAAAATCTTAAAAGCAGCCATAGAAGAAGACACACTACATATAGAGGATCAAAGATATGATTGACATTTCTTCAGAAACTATGGAGGAAGAAGACAGTGAAATGCAATATTTAAAATGCTGAAAGAAAAAAGTAAACATAGAATTACTTAATGTTGAAAATAGTTTTCAAAAATTAAAGTAAAATAAATACTTTTCAGACAAAAGCTAAGACCTGCATTACAAGAAATGCTAAAGGAAGTTCCTCAGGTAGAAATAAAACATACTAGAAACCTACATAAAGGAATGAAGAATGACAGAAATGTAAATATGTGAATAGACATAAAATATATTTTTCTCATTTTAATGAAAAAGACTACTTTTTTTAAATGAAAAAGACTACTAAGAAAAAAATAACAATGTATTGCAGGGTTAACATCATATTTAGAAATAAAACAATTGACAGGTTTACATGAAATATTTACAAGATACTACAGTCTAGTCCATAAAACATGTCTCAGTAAATTAAAAGACTGAAATTTGGCCACAATGGAATTAAGCTAGAAGTCAATATTAGAAGAATATCTGAAAAAGTCCCAAAAGTTTGAACATATTTCTAAATAACATATGAGTCATAAAAGTAATCACAAAATAAATTAGAAAATGTTAAAAATTGAATGAAAATGAAAATACAGCATATCAAAATCATAAGAGGCAGCTAAAGCTATGATTACAGGAATGATAGCACAGAATACCAATATTGGAGAAGTCAAGTTTAAAATCAATTATTTAAGCCTCTGTCTTACAGGACTAGAAAAAGAAAGCAAATTAAACCTAATGTAAGCAGAAGAAAGAAGGTAATAAAGATAAGATCAGAAATCATTGAAATAAAAAAAAACAAGAAAAATAATAAAGCAAAACAGTGAAGGTTCTTTGAAAAGGTAAAATTGATACAATACTAGATAGACTTATCAGGAAAAAGAGTAGACACAAAGTATTAATATCAGCAATAAAAGAAGGAAGATTTCTCAGAGATTTTACAAGCAAAATAATAAGAGAATAGTAAGAAAACTGTATAACAATAAATTTTGCACCGCTCAAATGGGCAAATTATTTGAAAAATATAAACTCTAAGAACTCACTTAAGAAAATAAGCACATAACCTGTATAGGCCTATATCTATTAAGTAATTTGAGTTCAGAGCTGAAAAAGTTCTCACAAAGAAGTACCACACCCATATGGTTTTCTCTAGGTAAATTCTACTAAGCATTTAAGCGAGTATAATGACAATTCTATGCAAATCATCCAGAAAATAGAAAAAGAGGAAATATCTTCAAGTTCATTTTATGAGGTCAACACTATCTTGTTAGTAAAACTATGTTAAGACAAAGACAAGACAAAAAAAGGAAGGGAGGGAGGGAGGGCGACGGGGAGGAAAAAAGGGAGGGAGGAAGGAAGGAAAAAAGGAAGGAAGGGAGGAGAGTGGGGGAGGAAAAAAGGAAGGGAGGGAGGAAGGAAAAAAGGAAGGAAGGGAGGGGAGAGGGACAGAGAGAGAGGGACAGGGACAGGAAAGAAGCACAGACCAATATTCCTTGCACTCATAGAGGAAAACGTCTTTAAATTTTTAAAAAATCAAATCAACCAATACAGAAAAAAATTAAGGCATCATGACCAAGTAAGGTTTGTCCCCAAAAGGCAAGGTTTTGTTTTTTTTTAACATTTTCAAATTAACTTATTAATGCAATTCACCTTATTAGCATACCTTAAAAGGAAAACCTCATAATATCCCAAAAGGTAGAGAAAAATCATTTGACAAAATTCAGTGCCTATTTACTAAAATAACTCTCAGTAAACCAAAAGTTGAAGGGAATGACAAGTTAATAAAGGGCATCTATGAAAAACCTATAGCTATATCATACCTAAAGGGAAAAACTGAATGCTTTCTCCTAGAAACAAGCATAAGGAAAATATGTATGCTCTCACTACTGCCATTCATTAATTTAGTGGAGGGTTAATAATAATGCAAAGTAAAAGACAATTGAATTCTAATACACTAACAAACAGGCAGAGAACCAAATAAAAGGTACTATCCCATTCACAATAGCCACAAAAAAATGAAATACTGGGCATCTTCCTAACTAGGGAAGTGAAAGACCTTTACAATGAAAACTACAAAACACTGCTCAAAGAAAACCAAGAAGGCACAAACAAATGGAAAAATATTCCATGCTCATGGATAGGAAGAATCGACATTGTTAAGATGTCCATCCTACCAAGGGCAATTTACAGATTCAGCATAATACCCATTAAATTACCAACATCATTCTTCTCAGACCTGGAAATGACAATACAGAAATTCATATGGAAGTATAAACAACCATGAGTAGTCAAAACAATCCTCAGCAAAAGAAACAAAGTGGGAGGTATCACACTTCCAGACTTCAAACTTTACTTTAAGGCTACAATAATCAAAACAGCTTGGCATTGGTACGAGAATAGGCATATGGACCAATGGAATGAGATGGGGATTCTAGAAGTAAAACCTTAATTTCTCAACCAACTCATCTTTGACAAAACCTCCACCAACAACCACTGGGAAGAGGAGAACCTATTTAGTAATTGGTGCTGGGAAAACTGACATCCACATGCAGAAGACTGAAACAGAACCCCTACCTATCACCATAGACAAAAATCAACTATAAATGGATCAAAGACCTAAATGTAAAGCCTCAAACTATAAGAATATTAGAAAATGCAGAAGACACACCTCATGGAAATAGGAACTGGCAAACAATTCCTGATAAAAACCCCAAATGTCCATGCCATAAGAGATAAGATAGACAAAAGGGACTTCATCAAACTGAAAAGTTTCTGCAAAGCAAAAGAAACCATCAAGAGAATGGGGAGACAGCCCACAGAATGGGAAGAAATATTTGCCAAATGTATATCTGGAAAAGGCCTAACATCCAGAAACTACAAGGAACTCAAACATGCCAGAAAAACCCCAAAACAACCAAAAAAAAAAAACAGCCCCATTACAAAGTGGGAAAAAGATATGAATAGACACTTCTCAAAAGAAGATATACGAGGCAGCCAACAGATATATAAAAAAATGCTCAGCCTCACTAATCATCAAAGAAATGCAAATTAAAACTGCACTGAGATGTCACCTAACTCCAGTCAGGATAGTCACCATCAATAACTCAAAAAACAACACATGCTGGAGAGGATGCAGGGAAAAGGGAACACTTCCACAATGTTGGTGGGAGTGTAAACTAGTGCAACCTCTGTGGAAAACAGTGTGGTGATTCTAAAAGATCTAAAAATCAACCTTCCATAAGACTCCGCAATCCCCCTACTGGGAATATACCCAGAGGAACTCAAATTACTCTATGAAAAAGATAACTGCATATGCATGTTTATTGCAGCATTATTCACAATAGCAATAGCCCATCGGAAGAGGACTTGATTTTAAAAATGTACATATACACGATGGAATATTACACAGCCATAAAGAATGACAAAATTATGAACTTCACAGCAAATTGGTTGGACTTAGAGTCTATAATATTGAGTAATGTATCACAGAAACAAAGAAGTACCACTTGTTCTCACTCATAAGCGGACCTTGAACAATTATCATAAAACTTTAAGAAAGGGATTGGCAGTGGTGGGAAACTGCCAGGGGAGAGGGGAGCACACCTCATCAACAAAGATACCTGCATAGTGAACATTTGCATACCTAACCCTGAATTGTACCTCACATCTTTAAAAAAAATTGGCAAAAGACATGAACAGACACTTCTCAAAAGAAGATATACAGGCAGCCAACAGACACATGAAAAAGTGCTCAGTCTACTAATCATCAAAGAATGCAAATCAATACCACATTGAGATACCACCTAACCCCAGTAACAATGGCCGTCATTAATAAAACAAACAACAACAACAGATGCTGGTGAAGATGCAGAATACTTCTACACTGTTGGTGGGAATGCAAATTAGTGCAACCTCTTTGGAAAACAGTATGGCAATTTCTAAAAGTACTAGACATTGACCTTCCATATGATCCAGCAAACCTCCTGCTGGGAATATACTTGGAGGAACTCAAATCATTCTACAAAAGGTACCTACACACGCATGTTTGTTGCAGCTCTATTCACAATAGCAAAAACATGGAACCAACTGTGCTGCCCATCGAAACTGGACTGGATAAAAAAATGGGTATATATATATATATATATATATATATATATATATATATACACATACATATATATATATATATATATAATGGAATATTATGTAGTCATAAAGAACAAACATATGGACTTCATAGCAACTTGGATGGATTTAGAATCTATCATACTCAGTGATCTAGCACAGAAACAGAGAACAGTGTACCACACGTTCTCACTCATAAGTGTATCCTGAACATTTACCATAGTACTATAAGAAAGGGATTAGCAATAGTGGGAAACTGCTGGATTGGAGGTGAGTTGGGACACAGCATCAATAAGGGTACCTGTTCTCAAACTAGGCAAAGTGTGAACCAAAGGGAGGTCCAAACTTTAGCTGTATGATGAATACTTGTATACCTAATCCTGAATTGTATCCCACATCTTTAAAAGAAAACAATTTTTTAAAAAACACAAACCAAAATAATAATAAATCAAAATTAAAAAGTAAAAAATAGACATAAGTAAAAAGGATTAAAACTATATTTTTCAGTGATGACATGATTGTTTTGTAGAAAATTATGTAAAATGTAAAAAAAACTTAGAACTAATAAATGAGTTTAGCAAGGTCTCGAGATTCAAAATCAAAATTAAAAACTCAATTGTATATTTATATCGTACCAACTATGTATACCATATATAAATACTTTACAAGTGAATTTACAATAGCATTTAAAAACTATGAAATGGCAACTTTTGCACAACTTTGTTAATATACTAAAAAGCACTGACTTATACAATTTAACGGGGGAAATTTTGTGACATAAGAATTTTATCCCAATTTTTAAAACTTATGAAATACTTAGACATAAATTTTACAAAAATTATGCAAAACCTGCACACTGAAAAGATTAAAAAACATTGTTGAAACAAATTAATGAATACTAAGATAAGTTGAGAGATACATTATCTTTATGAATTGGAAGACTTGGTATCGTTAAGATGTTAATTCTCTCCTGAATATGTTGTTTCTTGAATATTAGTGGGGAGAGCAGAGAGATATCTCATTGCAATACGAGAGGCTACTTCCAACACCTAAGGGTCTTGTAAGAGGGAGTGGGTGGGAGCAACCAAATTTATTCCTCTTGACTTCATATTTCCAAAAGACTGAATGAAGACCAAAGAATAGAAATTATGGGGAAAGGAGAGTCCACTGGGACATAAAAGCTTTCTAACAGAAATCTCTACAAAAAATAACAGTGTCTTGATTTGGGATCTTCTTATTCCTAGACTTGTTCAAATAGATGTAGGAAGACCAATATTTGAAATGCTAGGGAGAAAATTTCTATATTTGGCAGAAAATTAGACTAGTTACTTTCTAAGTAATGTTACTTCCATCTTCCAGGATCCATGAGGCTACATTGTAAATCAGCATGGTCAGGATATTAAAAGAGGAAAGAAAATCAAAAGATAGGAGGAATTTTTCTGTTTCACTATTCAAACAGATCATGATCCTCACTCATCTCAGTTGTTGTGTTGGCAGATTATAGTTAGTTGCAGAATATATGAAGCACTGTGTGTGTGTGTGTGTGTGTGTGTGTGTGTGTGTGTGTGTGCACAATTCAAAGTAATGCAACATTTGTACATCTCAGACATCACAGTGCTTTTGGAAGAGAACTTTTGTATATCTTATATTGTGGTCATATTTTAACTTCCTCTGATTTTATGCCAATAGCAAATTCTTCCACTGCTCCTATCCCCACTTCCGTTTCTTTCAAGAAACTATCCCCACTTCCGTTTCTTTCAAGATTTTCCAGACTCCTTTACAAAGCACTTAAAAGTCATTTTTTCAGCTTTTGTTCTGAAACATACACATCCATTTCTCATACTGAGAAGTGGCCGGTATGCACATGCTGAAGTTAGGAGAAATATCACAGATAGACAGAACTGCTGTCACAGAACATAAAATATATAAACCTGAAATCTTGTTTCATCTCATAATGGTACATTGATCCTAACTTCATAAATGATTCTTATGTGTATTGGTTGTACATGAAGGAAGAGAGTCTTTATAATTTACACACCTGTAAACTATATTTATTGAGCAAATACATATCTAGTTATTCAGAACATGTAATCCCATTAACATGTACCCTATGTTAATTTTGTCTTTGAATTCACTTTGAAGGGAGAAAAAACCCTAAACATATATATGAGATCAATTACAATTACATATCTATTACAAATTATTAACCTTAGGTGTTTTTCCTGATTACATAATATTATGTTACAACAATTAAAGAAAAATAGAAGAGCATTTCAAGGTTATGAAGAGTTTTTAAAAGATTAAGAAACATAAATTTGGAGCAAAGATCAGATGGGCCTTTGGAGGAGGGTAAGAAAAAAGAGAGAGAGAGAGACACACACACACACACACAACACACACACACACACACAGAAAGAATTCCCAACCTCCCTCCTTAGCCAACTTCCAGGAAAGAAAAATATTTACTCTTCTAACCTCATTAATTATCAAGATATATTTACATGGAATGGAACAACAGACACTGGGCACCCCCAAAGGAGGGAGGGAGGGAGAAGGGTAAGGATTGAAAACTGCCCAGCAGGCAGCACGTCCACCCCTGGGTGACAGGCTCAATAGGAGCCCAAGCCTCACCATCACACAATATTTTTATGTAACAAACCTGCACGTGTACCCCTGAATCAAAAGAGAAAATTTTTTTAAAAGAAAATAAAATTTGAGAAAAGTTATATTTACCTATAGCTGTTTTCTTTCCAAGATCTTTTACCAACTATTATAAATTTTTTAAGTACATATTTTTAGATTGTGAATTACATAAAAAGTATTATAGCGAACATAAATCAAGGCAAGATGATGCACCAGTGAGCAGCGGCTGGTATGGGAAACAATCTCATGAGGATGGAAATGGAACAGCCCTGCTGACCCACTGATCCTCTCTGGCAGGGGAAAGGTCATTCCATGGATAAACACAGGAATAAATGTTAGGCCTGCTAGTTTAAGAGAAAAGAAAGCTCTTTCCCATTACTGATGTCTCTTTCCATATGGGAGAAGCTCTATTTCCATGACATTCTTGGCCTTGTTTCACTTCAAATTCAATCTTTCCCTGGGAGTCATTCATAGATTGGTGAACCTGGTGTCAGAATTTTAACATGCATAAGCCTGCCTCTTCCAACTTACTCTGCTCCTCCAGAGACAGGCTCTGTCCCCACAGCTAGGTTCAGTAAGGACTGAAACTGCAGGGATAAGTCCTCCCCATGCTGGAATTTAGCAACTTCAAGTGAGTCTCACCCTGGGCTATGGTCTCTGTCTTAGCCTTTATTAACCATGAGGGTGATACTTTGTTTTCCATCTATTGATTCTTTTGTCTTATTTCCCAATTTGTTCAGAACTCAGGCAAGTAATTGAATGCTATTTATTGTGTCCTCTTAGAGACATATTCAGACATATATCTCCTGTCGTGACTTCAACAAGATTTTGAGAAATGTATTTTTTCTGTCCATTTTACAGATGAAAAATCAAGGATTGGAAGGATTAAGGAACCCGGAATAAACCACTGAACTCATGTAGTTCTTCTTATCATCATTAGTCCTCTGATGAGAATGTGACTCTGCACACCCTGAAGAGGAGACATTATTTCCCCAACTGACTGAGGGTGGGGAGATGTGGAGCTATGAGATCTTTCAGAGATGATGATAGCAACTGGAGTCTCAAACTTACATAACTGATTATTACAGAAAAATACATTTGACATCAAAAAGCCTACAGGGAAGGTACCTCTTCTTTTGGAGTTTCAGCCTTTTATTACCTTCTCTGCATGGCCTAATTTCTTGGCAGCCTGATGAGCTGAACCATTATGTACTTTTCAGAAGTGAGCATTTATTTGCCTTTCATTCTGCCCATAATTATTTATTAGTATCTACTTTCCATAAAGCATATCCTAGCTCATACTGCAAGTTTAATCTTGCTGCCCCTCCTCAGAGGGAGGTCAAAATTAAGTCATCTACTTAAACTGGGGTCCAATGGCCTCATCATAATTCAACTGGAGCTTGAATGTCTATTCTTGGATCTTATTTGCAGCCAAGCAGACATCCAACATAGTATTTCCAAATATGGGCCCGAGTAGCTCTTTCAAACCCATTGCAGAACTATTTTGAAGGATAAGGTTACTATCCTAGTCCTTGTTCCAAGTCCTGGACAATAACCTCATAGGACAATGTGCCTCAATACAGAACCAGGCTCTGAATGCCAGCCCACAAAGTCTCTGCCACATAGTTCAATGCTTCTCAAAGTTTGGTTCACAAACCAGTGCTGGTATACAAACTGTTTGCTATTCTTCTGCAACAGATATAAATGGAAATCAATGTTGGGTTTTTTGGTACTTTTTTGTTGCACTTCACAGATACTACATTTTTCTTTTTTTACAAATTGAAGGTTTGTGGCTATCTTGCATTAAGCAAGTCTATCAATGTTTTTTGCTTTTTTTTTTTGAATTGGAGTCTTACTTTGTCGCCCAGGCTGGAGTGCTGTGGCACACTCACAGCCACCCCAGTGTCGCCCTGCTGGGCTCAGGTGATCCTTCCAACTTTCCAAGTAGCTGAAACTACAGGCACATGCCACCACACCCAGTCAATTTTTGACTTACTGTAGAGACGAGGTCTCGCCAAATTTCCTGGCTGGTCTTGAACCTGTGGTCTCAGGCAATCCACTTGCCTCAGCCTCCCAAAGTGCTCGGATTATAGGCTGAGCCACCAAGCCCAGTCAATGTCATTTTTCTAATAGCATGTGTTCATTTCATGCCTCTTTGTCACATTTTGGTAATTTTTGCAATACTTCAAACTTTTTCATTTTTATTATATTTTCTAATAATGTATAATATATACACATTATATATACATTATACAGTATACATTATATTATGGTGATCAGTGATCTTTGATGTTATCATTGTAATTGTTTTGGGGTTCCACAAACCATTCTTATATAAGACCGCAAACTTAATTAATGGGTTTGTTTTGACTGTTCCACTGACACTGTCTTTCTCCCTCTCTTTAGGCCTCCCCATTTCTGAGACACAGCAATATTGAAGTCATGCCAATTAATTACTCTATAATGGTCTCCAGGTATTCAAGTGGAAGGACGTGTCATATGTCTTTCACTTTAAATCAAAAGCTAGAGGAGACCCCAAGATAGTCACTGGGGAGAAGCCGACCTGCATCGCTCCCAGAGCAGAACAAGTAAGACAAACCCATAGAGAATTCTTGGAAGGCATAAGAAGCAAGGAGGGTGGTGAGAAACCAGGCAGCTGGCATTGAAGCCAATAGACCCCATCCCCACAAGGTACCAGGCTCACATAGGATCTGCAGTCCTGCCTTGTACACAAGAGGGGATGAGTACTCCTGACATAGTCTGTGACAGTTTTCCTCCACTCAGTCATGTGCAGCTCTGTAGTCCCACACAGTAGAAAGACTAGTTAGGCTTAGCACAGCATAGTGCTACCAGACCCCATGTAGAGCTGGGAAACCACTCAAGCTCATAAGGCCTATTGCCAGTCAACCCCCAAGAGCATGTTCCTCACCAGCAGTGCTTGGTGGCCAGCTCCCAGGTCAAGAAAGCTCACCTACTGCTTGAAGTTACTCTAGGCCCACTGCCAGCATCTGGCGGCCAGCCTCCATACCCCCAGACCAGAAAGAATTGCCTGCCAGCTTCTTGTACTCAAATAGTGCACTGCAACAGGGAATCTGCTACTTTTAAGTTCTGGGCATAGCTTTGACAGGAGAGGAGGAGTCATGAAAGGCACCTGGAGACCCTGTTTTCTGGTGGGAGAGCTTCTGGGCAGTGGATGGCACCAAAACTCCAGCAGTGCTTCTAGTGTCCAGAGCTTGCAATAGGGGGTGAAAAGAAGTCTGGCTGACCTTACTACAGAAAAAACTCTGAGGCAGTAAGTCACTTTGAGTTCTGAGCACTGCCCAGCAAAATTGGGAGAGTGGGAGTAAATGCCCTTCTCTCTCTCCCTGTGTGAACTATATTGAATGACAGAAAAAGCCTTAGGGAAGCTCATAGTTAACTACAAAACAACAAAAATAATAATGAAAAGAGAAGAGTTCATCCTCACAAATGAGGAAAAACCAATGGAAAAACACTGACAATCCTCAAAGCCTTAAAAAAGCATCACTTCCCAGTCCCCAAACTATGGAATCTATCAGAATGACTTGTTCCTGATGGCAGGCACAGGATTTAGACAATGGATGGTGAAGACAGTTAAGGAAAACCACAAGAAGTTGGAAGCATAGATCATCCAGGCAATGAAAGTCATGTAGGAAGTAAAAGTTGAATTGACCAATATAAGAAAGGTCCAATCTGAAATTCTAGAAATGAGGAATTCCTTCCTGGAATTTCAAAGCACAATAACAGGCCTAGGGAGCAGAACTGACCAGGCAGGAAGCAGAATCACAGAGTTTGAAGATAAAAATATTGAACTAACCCAGTCAGGGAAAAAAAAAAAAACAAGGAGAAAGAGCTCAAAAAGAATGAGCAAAGCCTGTGAGAGGTGTGGGATTATATAAAGAAACCAAATCTATGATTGACTGGCATCCGAAAACAGAAGGGAAAACTGAGAACACCCTGGGAAATGCCTTCCAGGAGATCATCCAAGAAAATTTCCCATGTCTCCTTACAGAGGTGGCCATCTAAGCACAAGGAATTCAGAGAACCTCTGCAAGGTGTTACATGAGAAGATTATCCCCCAAAACACATAGTAATCTACCTCTACAAGATAAGCATGAAAGAAAGAATTCTAAAGGCAGCTACAGAGAAGGGCAGACAGCCTATGGGGGAAGACCCATCAGAACTGCAGCAGATTTCTCAGCAGAAACCCTACAAGTCAGAAGAAACTGGAGTCCCATCTTTAATGTTCTCAATGATTAGTAATTCCAGCCAAGAATTTCCTACCCTAGCAAGACAAACTTCATCAGTGATGGAGAATTAAAATCTTTCCCAGACATCCAATCCCTAAGAGAATACTCCAGTTCTGGACCAGCTCTTCATGGGGTGCTTAAGAAAGTTCTGAGCACAGAAGCAAAGGAATGGTTCTACCTATCACAAAAGTACAGGCAAGCACAGGTAGCAGAGCATACAGATCATCGATAAAAAATTTTAAATTTTTAAAAAAAGAAAAAGAAAGCAAAAGCAACCTGTTAAGAGCATCATTATGGTAAGGATAAATCCTCACATATCATTAATTAACTTGAATATGAATGGACTGAATGTGTCACTAAAAAGGCATAGAGCTGCAAATTGGATAAAGAAACATAATCCAACATTCTACTGCCTCTAGGAAGCCTATCTCACTCAAGGTAAGGGGCTGGCTCGAGGTAAGGAATTGGAAAAAGATCTTCCAGGCAAATGGAAAACAAAAAAGATCACAGGTAGCTATTTTTATATCAGACAAAACAGACTTCAAACCAATACAAGTTTAAAAGGACACTACATAATGATAAAAGGCTCAATTCATCAGCAAGAAATATCCATCTTAAATATATATGCACCCAACACAGGAGCACCCACGTTTTTAAACAATTGCCACATAAACTAAGAGAGGACATAGACACTCATAGAATCATAATTGGAGACTTTAATATCCTGCTATCAATCCTAGACAGATCATCAAGGCTAAAAACCAACAAAGAGATCTGGAACCTTAACTCAACACTTGACCAATTGGACCTAATAAACATCTACAGAACACTCCACCCAACATTCACAGAGTATACATTTAATCATCAACACATGGAACATATTCCATGATTGATCACATTCTCAGACACAAATCAAGCCAAATATGAACAAATTTCAAAACATTAAAATAATATCAAGCACCTTCTCAGAAAACAGTGGAATAAAAATAAATATCACCACCACCAAGAACCCCCCCAAAACACACATAGAACCTAAACAGCATGCTGGTGAATTACTTTTGGGTCAACACAGAAATCAAGACAGAAATAAAATAATTTCTGGAAGCAAATCCAAGCAGACACAATATTCAAAACATCTGGGATACCATGAAAACCATGTTGCAAGAGAATTTCATACCAGCCATGGCATTACATGCACATAGCTAGAAAATAGAGGAATTGCAAGCAAGCAACCTGACACAAGGGAGCTGGAAAGGCAAGAACAATTAAATCCTAGTTTCAGTAGGAAAATTCAGATGACTAAAATAAGGTCACAATTACAGGAAATAGGAGACAAAAATATCATAGAAAAGATCAACAAGACAAAAAGCTGGTTATTTGAAAAGATAAATAAGATTGCCAGACCCCTGGCCAGATTGAGTTAAAAAAAAAAAGAGAGAGAGAGAGAGAAAGCCTGAATAAACACAATTGGAAAGAAAAAGGAGATATCACAACTGACTCAGAAGAAATTCAAAATATTATAAAAGATTACCATGAATATCTGTATACAAATAAACTAGAAAATCTAGAGGAAATGAAGGGTTTTCTGGCATCACACAACCTCCCAAAGTTGAAACAGAAGAAATTTAAACCCTAAACAGATCAATAACAATTCAGGAAATCGAAGTCAGTTATAAGAAACTTCCCTGTCCGCCCCCCTCCCCCCCAAAAGAGTCCTGGATCAGATGGTTTCTCAGCTGAATTCTACAAGACCTATAAGAGCTGATATCAATCTTATTGAAAGTATTATAGACAATTGAGAAGGAAGGAATTCTCCCTAGCTTATTTTAGGAAGTTAATATCATCCTGATACCAAAATCTAGCAAAGATTCAACAAGAAAAGAGAATCACAGGCCAATTTCCCTGATGAACATAGATGCAAATATTCTCAAAAAGATTCTAGCAAATAATATCCAGCAACATATTTCAAGGATTATCCATCATGACCAGGTGGACTTCATTCCAGGGAAGCAGTAATGGTTCAACATTCACAAGTCTATAAACATAAGTCAGTACATTAGCAGGTGTAAAACCAAGAACGACATGATTATCTCATTAGATTCAGAGAAAGCATTCAATAAAATCCAACATTCATTCTTGATTAAAAACTCTTGAACACCTAGGCATCAAAGGAACATTCCTCAAAACAATCCGAGCCATCGAAGACAAACCTACAGCCAGCATCATGCTTAATGGGTAGAAGCTTGAAGCATTCCCCCAAAGAGCTGGAACAAGACAAAGATGCCCACTCTCACTCCTCCTATTCAACGTAGTACTAGAAGCCCTGGTCAGAGACATTAGTCAGGAGAGGGAAACCAGGAGTATTTAAATAGGAAAAGATGAAGTTACGTTATCCCTCTTTGTGGACAATATGCTTTTATACCTAGAAACCCCTAAAGAGTCTGTCAAAACTTCCTCACACTGTAAAGTTTCGGGATACAAAATCAACGTGCAAAAAAAACAGTTGCATTTTTATACACCAACAACAAGCAGGCTGAGAACCAACATAAAGCACAATTCAATTAACAATAGCCACAAAAAAATGAAATACATTTGCATCCACCTAACCAAACAAATGAAAGACCTTTACGGTGAGAACTGCAAAACAATGCTCAAAGAAATCAAGAATGATACAAACAAATGGAGAAACATTCCATGCTTATGGATTGGAAGAATTGATATTGTCAAGATGTCCTTCCTACCCAAGGCAATCTACAGATTCAATGCAGTCCCTATCAAATTACCAACATAATTTTTCACAAACCTAGAACAGACAATACAGAAATTCATATGGAAGCAAAACAGAGCATGAATAGCTAAAGCAAGCCTCAGCAAAAAGGAACAAAGCTGGAGGCATCACACTTTCAGACTTTAAACTTTATTACAAGACTACAGTTACCAAGACAGCATGGTATTGGTACAGAAATAGGCACATAGCCCACGGAACAGGACAGGGAATCTGGAAATAAAAACACAGTCCTTCAACCAACTCATCTTTGACAAAGCCATCAATAACAAACACTGGGGAGAGGAAACCATATTTAGCAAATGGTACTGGGAAAACTGGCTAGCTACATGCAGAAGAATGAAACTGGACTTCTACTTACCACCATATACAAAAATTAACTCAAAATGAATCAAGGACTTAAATGTGAAACCTCCAATTATAAGAATCTTAGAAGAAAATGTAGGGGAACACACTCCTGGACATCAGAGTAGGCAATTAATTCATGGCCAAGTTCTCAAAAGCAAATGCAACAAAAGTTAACATAGACAGGTGGGATCTTATCAAACTGAAAGATTTTTGCCCAGCAAAGGAAACTATCAAGAGAGTAAAGAGACTAACCACAGAATGGGAAAAAATATTTGCAAGCTATGCATCTGATAAAGGTATACAGTCCAGGATCCATAAGGAATTCAAATGAAATGAAAGGAAAAAAACAAACAATCTCATTGAAAAGTAGGCATAGCACATGAACAGACACTTCTCAAAGGATGACATACAAGCAGCCAACAAACATGAAAACATGCTCAGCCTCACTAATAATCAGTCTACAAAAAAGATACCTACACATGCATGTTTATTGCAGCACTATTCATAACAGCAAAAACATGGAACAAATCGTGCTGCCCATGGAAACTGGACTACATAAAAAAATGTAGTACATATACATAATGGAAGATTACGCAGCCATAAAGAAGAACAAAATTATGAACTTCACAGCAACTTGGATGGATTTAGAGTCTATCATACTCAGTGATCTATCATAGAAACAAAGAACAGAGTACATGTGTTTTCACTCATAGGCGGACCTTGAACAATTATTATAATAGTATAAGAAAGGGTTTGGTAGTAGCAGGAAACTGCAGTGGAGGGTAGGGGGGTGTGGGATTGGCAGTTGAAGGAAACTGCCAGGGAGGGGGGCACACCTCATCATATGGGTACCTGCATTATGAACATTTGTATACCTAACTGAATTGTACACACATCTTTAAAATAATAAATAAATAAATAAAAAAATTAAAAGTGGATTGGATAAAGAAAATGTAGTACATATACATGATGGAAATTATGCAGCCATAAAGAAGAACAAAATCATGACTTTTGCAGCAACTTGGATGCAGCTGGCGACCATCATACTAAGTGAATTATCACAGAAACAAAGAACTGAATACCACGTGCTCTTACTCATAAGTGGGCCCTTGATCATCAGTCACACCAGCACAAGGGTGGAATGGGCAGATGCTGGACACTGCTGGGGGATAGGGAGAAGGTCACGTGGCAACACACTGGGTACCTAGCCCACCACGGGGGGTGAGAGGGCCACCTAGAAGCCCAAACATTACCTGCATGCAACCTACTTATGTAGTAAATCCCCACTTGTATCCCACAACTCTAAAATTAAAAATAAAAATAAGCACTGAAAAGAAAAAGAGAGGAAAACAAGAAACTAAAATTTTTTTTTTAAAGTTCATTTCAGATAGTTTGAAAAGTTCTGCTCTTGGTGACAACCTCCACTTGATTTTCCTGTCCCCTATGTCTCAGATTAGAAACTCCAATGAGATGTGTTACCTGAGCCCTCCTGCCTGTGGACCCAAACCTGTTCTGTAGAATAAACTCTGATGCAGGAGGTGGGGGCATGGGATTGGGGAGCAGGCCTGGAGTGTGGTCCTGGCATTAGCACATCAAAATCATCCTGCAAGTGATCGCTGTGTACAGTCAGAGCTGAGTTCCACAGCCCTAGATATTGTGGGGTGTGAGTTTCTCTAGGAAGGCTCATCAGTGCTGAAGGCATGTTGGGGCTATGAGAAGCCCTTGGAAGACTGGAAGGAAAAACCCACATGTCAGAAAGGACTACCTCCCTACACAGAGTTTGCCATGCAAACATGCAGCAGCTTATACTCTGTTCACCCAACTAGGAAATGCTTATGATACCCGTTTGTGTGAGCAAAAGAGACTGGGGATATTATAATAATATCAGGTCACCTTATTAAGCATTTTGTGTGTTCCAGGCCCTATGCTAAACACTTTATATACATTATCTCATTTAACTATCATAACCAATAACTCTCCCCATTATACAGTTGAAAAAACTGAGTTACAGAACAGTATTCTAACCTACCCAGTCATCGTGGGAGCAAGAATACAAACATGAGATGGCTCCAACTCTAGCAGTCACATGCTTGGCCTCTACAGTATACAGTCTTCAAAGTGGCCCAGAGCTGCTGTAACAAATCACCCCAAACTGAGTGGCTTGAAACAACAGAAATGCATTCTTTCTCAGTTCTGGAGGCCATATTTCTGAAATCAGGGTGTCAGCAGGGTTGGTTCCTTTTGGAGGTTGTGAAAAAGAATATGTTCCATGCCTTTCTCCTAGCTTCTGGTGGCTGCTGCCAAACCTTCATGTTCCTTGGCTTGTAGCTGAATAACTCCAATCTCTTCCTCCATTTTCACATGGCCTTCTCCTAGGTATCTCAAACGTCCCTTTGCTTTTCTCTAATAAGGACATTGGACATTGGATTTAGAATCTGCCCTAAGTCAGCAATGATCTTGTCTGAAGATCCTTAATTTAATTATATCTGCAAAGATCCTTTTTTTCAAACAAGGTTATGTTCACAATAAGGCTTTCTGGAGGGCAGGATATAGACATGTCTTTTCAGGGGGCCACTACTCAACCTACTACTGGAAGGAAATTCAGAAATAAAGGCAAGAAGTCAAAAAAGAAAAAAGGATGCTTCTCCAATGACATCACCTCTCCACTTGGTGCAAAATACAAAATAGTACTAGTAAGATCAGAAGGCCCAAGAAATCTGACAGAATAAAAAAAAAGTTACCATACAACATAAGGCACTTCAAAAAAAAATTTAGAAGATCAAGTGCCCTAAAAACTGCTCACATGTGGGACAAGTGCAGCAGCCTGGGTGTTATCCCAGGTCTACTGGTATGGAGTCAAATGACCTTAGGCAAGTCTCTCTCTCTCTCTGGGCCTCAAAGTCTTCATTTGTAAAATAAGATAACTGGATTAGAGGACCTTTAAGGCCTTTCCCACTCAAAAATTTCATGACTTTACAAATTCAAAGGCCAAACATGCACACAGATGATTCTATGAGAAACATATTTTCAGTAGAAGACGCAACTATTTGATTATCTTGTGAACTGATACAAGGCAATATTTTTCCTAGAGTGAGCAAAGCAAAGTGATCCAGAAACATCAAAAGAACATATATTCTGAGAAGCAGTTCCATTTATACCATTCTCATGGCTAGCACTCTGGTCGTTAGAGCTTAAAAATTATGTTTTGGGCTACATTAAGCTGCCAGCCTGCGTTATCAATAGGGCACTTCTCATTAGAATAAACAGCAGCATGGCACGGATAGCAGCTCCTTAATTGCCTTGACTAATCCAAGAGAATAAAGTCAGATCAAATTACTATGTGTTATTAATCCTCTTATATTTTTGATTTGGGAAAATTACCAGGAACTACTATTTTGATGTTTAACCACTGAGTCCAAGAGCAAAGCAGGGCTTCAGATGAGCATTGTTGGGTTGGTAGCAGAAGGCATTTAGATGCTTCTATTCCTGTGAGAAATCCAGAGTCACCTGAATCTTTGAGCAACACTTCCACTGGGGATGGAGAAAGGAATGTTGATTAAACTTAATCCGAAAACATCAAGATTCATTATGGTCTTTTGAGAGACTCCTATAAGATCATTATCACCTGGTGTATAGTGATTTACAGTGAGACATAGAATTGGTATGTGGTTTGAAGGTAGCAGTGGTATTTTTGAACAAGCTATATAATAATTCTAAAACACTTAGCTCTGCAATTCAAATCTCAATCTAGCTTTCCAGTTTTCTCTGAAAAATCCATCATTTCCAGAAACACACTCCATCCTGTCCCAGTGCCTTTTATCATGCCGATGCCTCAGCCTACCCTTGTTTACCTTGTCTCATAATTAGACATATACATACTTTTCCACCCTACTGGATTGCTGCAGACAGGAGCTGCTCTCTGCAGACAGGAGCTGTATCAAATTCCCCATCATGCCCTCAAGCTTTGCAAAATGCCTGTCATGATTGACTACATGTAAACCCTCATTGACATTTGAATTGCATTGTTGAATGGGGATAACATACACCTGCAAACTTAGTGTGAGTATTAAATGAGATTATACCTCTGATATACAGTAAATACTTAATAAATGGAGACTATTGAACAGAATTCTGTCAAAACTTAGCCAGAGATTTCTTTTTCCTCTCTGATACTGTATTATAAAACTAAGCAGATTACATTGTGAAGATATTCTGACTTAATCCAGGCATTTAATCACATATTAACTCAATTTTTTCATTCAACACCATTTACTGGACTTCTGTGCCATGGGGCAGTTAATGTGTCCTCAAAGAGCTCAAAGGCTAGTGAAAAAAAAAGACAAGTAGATGGATGAATTACTATGCAAAGGAATGTTTTGTTAGTTTCTTCAACAATATTTTTTGAAGATGACTATATGCAAAAAGTTGTGCCAACCACTAAGCTAGAACACATTTATTGTTATTGGTTTGAAATATAATTAACATTTAGATAACTGTACGTTGAAAAATAAGGCTTTCCATTTTTCTTTTTATTTATTTATTTATTTATTTTTAATTGTGAAGTTGTGGGGTACAGTTAAGAGTTAGGTATACAATTGTGTTTCATTCAGGCACCCTGTTGATATAGGATGTTTTCCCATACCCAGACAGATATTTGCTACTGTTAATCCTCCCCCCACCATAGTTTCCCAGTACGGTCAGTCATTTTCGTATAGTATTGCATTGGATGTTTAAGGTCCATTATATGAGTGAGAACATGTGATACTCGGATCTTTGTTTCTGTGAGAGGTCACTCAGTATTATAGACTCTAGTTCCATCCAGGTTGCTGCAAAATTCATGATTTTGTTCTTTTTTAAGGCTGCGTAGTATTCCATTGTGTATATGTACCACATTTTTTTAATCCAGTCCTCTTTTGACGGGCAGCATGGCTGTTTCCAGGTTCTTGCTATTGTGAACAATGCTGCAATAAACATGCGTGTGCAGGTATCTTTTTTATAGAGTGATTTGTGTTCTTCAGGATATATTCCCAGTAGGGGGATTGCGGGGTCATATGGGAGGTTGGTATTTAGAGCTTTTAAGAATCACCACACTGCTTTCCACAGAGGTTGTACTAGTTTACACTCCCACCAACAGTGTAGAAGTGTTCCCTTTTCACCACACCCTCTCCAGCAGCTGTTATTTTTTGAGTTGTTGATAATTGCCATTCTGACTGGGGTTAGGTGGTATCTCAGTGTAGTTTTGATTTGCATCTCCCTGATGATTAGTGAGGTTGAACATTTCTTCATGTGTTTGTTGGCCGCTCGGATGTTTTCCTTTGTGAAGTGTCTGTTCATATCTTTTGCCCATTTTATAATGGGGTTGTTTGTTTTTTTCTTTTCAGCACGCTTGAGTTCCTTGTACATCCAGGATGTTAAGCCTTTGTCGGACCTGGAGTTGGCAAATACTTTTTCCCAGTCTGTAGGCTGTCTCCCTGCTCTCTTGATGGTTTCTTTGGCTTTGCAGAAGCTTCTCAGTTTAATAAGGTCCCACTTGTCTATTTTCTCTCCTATGAGCTGTGGGTTTTGGGTTTTGTTCAGGAATTGGATGCCAGTTCCGATTTCCATGAGGGTTTTTCCTTCATTTTCTAAGGTTCTTATGGTTTGAGGTTTTACATTTAGGTCTCTGATCCATTTGGAATTAACCTTTGTGCATGGGGATAGATAGGGGTCCTGTTTCAATCTTCTTCATGTGGTCAGCCAGTTTTCCCAGCACCATTTACTGAATAGGTTCTCCTCTCCCCAGTGGTAGGTGGTGGAGGCCTTGTCGAAGATGAGTTGGTTGAGAAATTGAGGTCTTGCTTCTGGAATCTCAATTCTATTCCATTGATCTATATGCCTGTTCCTATACCAATACCAAGCTGTTTTGATGATTGTAGCTTTATAGTAAAGTTTGAAGTCTGGCAGTGTGATACCACCTGCTTTGTTTTGTTTTTTTTTGTTGTTGAGGATTGTTCTGGCTATTCTTGGACGTTTGTGTTTCCATATGAATTCCTGCATTGTTTTTTCTAGGTCTGAGAAGAATGTTGCTGGTAATTTGATGGGTATTGCATTGAATTTGTAGATTGCCTTAGGTAAGATGGACATCTTCACATGCTTCCGATCCATGAGCATGGGATATTTTTCCACTTGTTTGTGTCAACTTTGATTTCTTTGAGCAGTGTTTTGTAGTTTTCCTTGTAAAGGTCTTTCATGTCTCTGGTTAGGAAGATGCCAAGGTATTTCATTTTTTTGCGGCTATTGTGAATGGAATTGTGTTTTTTATTTGGGTTTCTGTTTGTTTATTATTGGTGTAGAGAAATGCGATTGTCTTTTGTACATTTATTTTGTATCCTGAGGTCTTTATCAGTGTAAGGAGGTTTTTGACAGATTCTCTTGGGTTTTCAAGGTATACAATCATGTCGTCTGCAAAGAGAGATAACTTGACTTCCTCTTTTCCTATGTGGATACCCCTGATTGCCTTCTCTTCTCTGATTGCTCGAGCCAGGACTTCCAATACTATGTTGAACAGGAGGGGTGAGAGTGGGCATCCTTGTCTTGTTCCAGTTTTCAGGGGAAATGGTTCTAATTTTTGTCCATTTAGGAGTATGCTTGCTGTGGGTTTCTTGTAGATGGCTTTTACTATTTTGAGGTATGTTCCCGTATGCCTAGATGTTCAAGGGTTTTTATCAAGAAGGGGTGCTGGATTTTATCAAAAGCTTTTTCTGTATCTAATGATATAATCATGTGGTTTTTGTTTTGACATCTGTTGATGTATTTAATAACGTCTATGGTTTTACGAATGTTGAACCAGCCTTGCATCCCAGGAATGAAGCCTACTTGGTCATGATGGATGATTTTTGAGATGTATTGCTGAATCTGGGTTGCTAGGATCTTGTTGAGAATTTTAGCATCTATGTTCATCCAAGATATTGGCCAGTAGTTTTCTTTCTTTGCTGGATCTTTACCTGGCTTGGGTATCAATGTGATGTTGGCTTCGTAAAATGATTTGGGGAGCGTTCCATCTTTTTCAATCGCCTGGAATACCTTCAGTAGGATTGGTATCAGCTCCTCCTTAAATGTCTTGTAAAATTCTGCTGGAAAGTCATTTGGTCCAGGACTTTTTTTGTAGGAAGTTTTCTTATTACGTAGTCGATTTCCTTGATTGTTATTGTTTTATTTAGGGTCTCAATCTCTTCTTGTTCCAACTTAGGTAGGTTGTGTGATGTCAGAAAGTCCTCCATTTCCTTAAGGTTTTCACGTTTGTTTCCATACAAGTGTACGCAGTAGTCTCTAATGATCTTTTGTATTTCTTCAGGGTCCGATGTGACTTCATCTTTTGTGTTTCTGATTGTGCTTATTTGGTTTTTTTCTCGTTTTTTCTTGGTCAGTCTAGCTAGGAGACCATCGATCTTGTTTATTCTTTCGAAGAACCAGCTTTTTGTTTCATTGATTTTTTCTATTATCTTTTCATCTTCTATATCCTGGATTTGGGCTTCTATTTTGGTGATCTGGATTCTTCTGTTGAAATTAGGGTTTTTGTGGTCTTGCTTTTCCAGCTTCTTTAGGTGGCTTGTTAGGTTGTTAATTTCTTTTCCTTCCATTTTCCTCATGTGTGTTTGTAGGATATAAATTCCCCTCTTTATTACAGCTTTTAAGGCATCCCAGAGATTTTGGTAAGATGTTTCTTCATTTTCATTTGTTTCCAGGTATCTTTTGATCTCTGTTTTGATGTCATCATTGACCTAGGAGTTATTTAGCATCATGTTGTTTAGTGTCCATGTCTTTGTGGGTTTTGGAGGGACTTTGTTGGTGTCAATGTTTATTTTTATTCCACTGTGGTCCGAGAAGGTGCATGGTTGAATTTCAGTCCTTTTAAATTTGCTTATACTTGATTTGTGTCCAATTATGTGGTCAATCTTAGAATATGCTCCATGTGGTGATGAGTAGATTGTGTATTCTGTGGTCTTTGAATGGAGTGTTCTATAGGTATCAATTAAGTCCATTTGGTCCAGAGTCTCATTGAGGTTCCAGATCTCCTTGCTGATTTTTTGTCCTCATGATCTGTCTAAGGTTGTGAGTGGTGTATTAAAGTCCCCAGTTATTATGGTGTTAGAATCAATGTCTTTCTTTAGTTTTCCTATAAGTTGCTTTATGAATGTTGGCGCACCTATGTTGGGTGCATTTTATGTTTGGGATAGATATTTCTTGTTGATGGAGTGACCCTTTTATCATTATGTAGGGGCCCTCTGTATCTTTTTTAATTTTTGATAGCTTGATGGAGTGAACCTTTTATCATTATGTAGTGGCCCTCTGTATCTTTTTTAATTTTTGATAGCTTAATGGTATTTTGTCTGAAATTAGGATCGCGACTCCTCCTTTATTTTGTGTTCCATTTGCCTGAAAATTTGTTTCCCATCCTCTTACTTTGAGTCTGTGTATGTCCTTTCTAGTGAGATGGGTCTCTTGAAGGCAGTATATTGTTGCCTGGTAATATTTTATCCATTTTGTCATTCTATGTCTTTTCAGTGGTGCATTTAGTCCATTCACATTCAGACTAATTATTGAAATGTGAGAGTTCGTCCCTATCATGGAGTTCTTATTGAGTTGTTGTTCTTCCACTTGGTTTTTTCTTTTTTTTTTTTTTTTTTTTTTTTTTTGTCTTTCTTTTGGTTTGGGGGTTGGTTCGTGTATATTTTATTCTTTTCCCTGTACTCTTGTGAAGAATGTTGTTCTTTTTTCCTTTTCTTCTGTGTTTAGTACTTTCTTAAGTGTTTCATGTAGAGATGGTTTGGTGGCAGCATAAGTTCTTAGGGATTGGATATCTGGGAAAGATTTTAATTCTCCCTCACTGATGAAGCTTAGCTTGGCCGGGTAGGTTATTCTTGGTTGAAATTGTTTATCTTTTAGGACTTTGAAGATAGGGCTCCAAGCTCTCCTAGCCAGTAGGGTTTCTGCAGATAAATCTGCTGCTATTCTGATTGGTCTTCCATGATAGGTGATCTGGCCTTTTTCTCTTGCTGCCTTTAGGATTTTTTCTTTTGTGCCTACTTTATTTAGGCAAATTATTATGTGTCTAGGAGTTGATCTTCTCATTTGTTGTCTTGTGGGGGTTCTCTGAATCTCTTGTGTTTGAATTTTTGCATCGCTGATTAGATAAGGGAAGTTTTCTTGAATGATCTCATGGAAAGTTTGTTCCAATGTGGTCTCTGTTTCTCTTTCTGCCTCAGGGAGTCCGATTACTCTTGGGTTAGGCCTCTTAAGGTAGTCACTCATCTCTTGAAGGTTTTGTTCTGTCTTTTTGAGCTTATTTTCTGTGTTTTTAAGAGTTTGGGTTATTTCTATATTTTGGTCCTCAAGCTCTGAGATTCTTTCTTCTGCTTGGGTAATTCTGCTTTCCATGCTTATCAATTTGTTATTTATTTCATTCACAGTATTCTTTATTACTGATATCTCAGATATCAGCTCCTTCCTAGTTTCTTCTTGTGTCTCCTCAATTCTTTTTAATCTCTCCATTATTGTTTTGATATCTACATTTGCATTTTGAAACCCTTCATTCTGGGGACTTTTCATTGTTTGCATTCCAAAGTCAGTTTTCTCATTGTCTGTTCTCCCAGGCGTCTGGGAGAGACCCATACTCTTCTTTTGGTTTTTCTTCATTTCTGTAGATTTTTCTCCCCTCTCCCCCCTTTTCCCCTTCCCCTCTTCAATTCTGTTTTGAGGGAAGGTGGGGTTGCTTTTATTTCTCTTCTGCAATGACCTGTTCTTCCTTATGAGGGTCTTCTGGTTTTGTTCACTTTTCCCTCTGCTTTACAGTCTGTCTATTCAGCAGTATGCAGCCTTGGTCCCTAGATTTAAAAAGGGGGCATATAAAAGAGGAAAATAATGGAGGAAGGGGGGTCAATAGGGAGTTAGAAAGAGAGAAGTGCGAGAGGGAAAACAGATATACATACCAACTATCAGGTGAGAGAGAGACACAGGGCCGGGAAGAAGTGAAGAAAGACAGGTAAGAAAGATTCCCTAAAGAATACTGATAGTTACACAGAGACAGGCCAATAAAATCAAGAAACAGTTTAAGTCAGAAGGTAAACACCAAACGTAATCTAAACCAACAGTTTCAATGATAAAATCATAAGTCAAAATTAGTGATCAGACTAGAGTCACTTCTGTGATCTCTGATTCCAGCCTCTCCCTTTTGTTTTTCGTTGCAGCGTAGGGGTGGGGCTTTGTCTCCTGTTTCACGTTGTTGCCTTAGGAACTGAGGTAAAGTTTGTTGATAGGTGGGTGGGGCAATGGAAGTCTCTGCCTGGAGAGTAGCAAGGTAGTTTACCCAGATCTGTTTTTTTTCCCCCTTGTCTGGGTCCCCCGGTTTGGGGGCTCGCACTGAGTGCCTCAGTCAGGGTGGGCCCGGAGTTCCAGAGCTCCAAAGCTCCAAAGGGCAGGCAGTGTGCAGCGAGAGTGGCTCTGGGCCTCCCACAGTGTACCTCAGCCAGGAAAGGGACCAGAGTCTCTGAGGGGTGGGCGCCCAGAGCCTCCCTGTGTGACCGGCGGTGCCGGGTGCCAGGTGTCGGGCTGGAGACAATGGAGCCAGGGAGAGGGCCGGAGGGAGCAGGGACCCAAAACTCCCCCACACGCTGCAATATCTGGCCTTAGGAAATGAGGTAAAGTTTGTTGATAGGTGGGCGGGGCAATGGAAGTCTCTGCCTGGAGAATGGCGAGGCAGTTTAAGCAGATCTGTTTTTCTCCACTTGTCTGGGTCCTCCAGCTTGGGGTCTCACACTGAGTGCCTCAGCCAGGGTGGACCCGGAGTTCCAGAGCTCCAAAGTTACAAAGGGAAGGCGGTGAGCAGCAAGAGTGGCGCTGGGCCCCCTACAGAGTACTTCAGCCAGAAAAGGGACCAGAGTCTCTGAGGGGCGGGCGCCCAGAGCCTCCCTGTGTGACCGGCGGTGCCAGGTGCCGGGTGTCGGGCTGGAGACAATGCAGCCGGGGAAGGATCTGGAGGGGGCTGGGACTGGAGACTTCCACACACGAGTAGAACAGCAGCAGTGGTGGGGGGTGCGCAATATCTGGCCTTGCGTGGGAAGTTCCCGGGCCTGGCACCAGCACGGTTGGTGGTGGGCTAGGGGATGGGGGAAGAGAAGTAATAGCCTTTTTGGGAACTCACGTTCAGAGAATCTCACCAGTTCACCTATGCCGTCACCATCTTGCCCTGTCTCCAAAATCTCCATTTTTCTTATACTTACCTTTTTTCCCTGTTTTCATTGCCTAATCTAGGATCCTTAACCTGAGATAGAATCTAGGATAATCTATAAATTTGGATAGGAAAACAATTATCTACGTATTGTCATTAATCTTTAACTGAAATTTAGCATTTTTCTCTATTATGAATGTAGATAACAACCTCCAGCAGAATTAGCAGTACCTGTGGCCTTGTCACTAACACAGCTCACAGGAACTTTCATATTACGGTGACACTTGTTGCAGATATATTAAAATAAATGTTATGTGTATCACAACTTTTAAATTAGTTATTTTATCTGTTGTTAGGTTTTGTATTTAGTGCATGAATAAACAGTACATGCCCAGTCTGGGAAACATAGCAAGACCTTGTCTCTACAAAAAATAAAATCAACTCAGGAGGCTGGAGGCTGAAGAATCCCCTAAACCTGGGAGGTCAAGTCAGCCATCAGCCATGATTGTGCCACTGCACTCCAGTCTGGGCAACAGAGTAAGACCCCCGACTCAAAAAATAAAAATAAAAATGCAAGTTTTGTGATACAATAGATTTGTTTTTCAAAATATTTTAATGACTGTATTTCAATTTAATTGACTTTTTAATTTGTGCTATCCTATATATTTTATAGGATTCTATTAAGGCTTCCATAGTCTTTGCCAAACTGCCAAAGAGATCATGGCACAAAAAAGTTTAAGAACTCTTGATCTAAGCCATTAAGTCATTATTCTTAGCACACAGTTGAGATCTTTGTCTGAGGTAATGTCCAAAGACAGCGCTGAGCTCTGGGACTTAGCTACTCGTGGATCATTTGCCTGCTGTGAAACAGCCATATGTCAGGAGCAGGTGAGACAATGCATGTCAAAAATGGACCCATTTGCATGTGTTTGGGTCTGTCTCTGTGTGTGCCTGGCTTCATTACTTGAGAATGGAGTTTAAACATAATCTGCACCATCTAAATTGAAACTAAACCATATGTGGTACATCCCAGGTGGCAGGAAATTGATGGAGCAGACCCAGGTGTAGCCAGAAGCACCTGAGAATCTTTGTGCACCATAAAGCAAAAATGAGTCATTGATGAAAACAGGTTCATTCAAGTATAAATGTCACTAAAATATAAAATAGCATTAGCACATATGAGTTGAAAAAAGCTGGGTGCAGTGGCTCACGCCTATGATCCCAACATTTTAGGAGGCGGAGGTAAGAGGATTGCCTGAGCCCAGGGGTTTGAGACCAGCCTGGGCAACTTGGCAAGACTTCATCTCTGCAATAAATTAAAAAAATTAGCCTGGCATGGTGGCATGCACCTGTGGTTTCAGCTACTTGTAAGGTTGAGGCAGAAGGATCACCTGAGCCCAGCAGGTCGAGGTTGTGGTGGCCGTGAGCATGCCACTGCACTCCAACCTGGGCAACAGAGCGAGACTCTGACAAAAAAAAAATTGAAAAAAAATCTTTCGTCTTGCATAACTAGAGAGTTAGGATTATAATTCAATTTTCAAGTGAGCAATTCAGAATGATCAAGGTAATTTACCAAGTCACACAGTCAGTAAATGAAACATCCTGTCAAGCAATTAGAGGAGCATATCTATGTTATGATCCTCCAGTAAATAATATTTCTTAGGTGAAGAGTATCTCCTTGCCTAAGACTAATAAAACATTCCAACAATCAATCAGAGGAGTTTCTTTACCCCTGGAGGGAGGGGGAGATTTTTTCAGTGTGGGTCTAGTTGTGATGGAGAATACATACCTCTGAGCTCACAGACCTGGGACTAGCCAAAGCCAGATGATCTTGGAGTTTTAAAATTCTATGCCTTGGGTTGCTCTGCACCTCCCAGTGGGGTAAGGAAAAGGTATAGTTAGTCTAGATCATACTCAAGAGGCATTTGAAGCCCAGAAGTTTAATTACTTTGCAAACATCATAAGTCAGAGTTTTCGATAGCAAAACTCAGTGCTGGGAAGACATGGGTTCCCTTCCCCAAAGAGGAGTGATAGTTTACTTCCATGTGGTGAAGGACAACTTCTATATCTATGGAACAGAAAAGAACAGGTCATCTGGCTAGTTAAGGAGCCACATGCAAGTTCTTATGGCTGTAACAGCTGCCTTGAGGATACCTTCCTTCTAATCTGGTGTAACTCTGAAATAAAAGCATCTTAATTTAAGTTAGTGTTCTCGACAGAAAGTCCTTCACAGTCACAGCTTGGCAATATGCAATCTGGAATACTTGTGAGAAGAACCACCACGTGGAGCTTTGCCACCAAATGGAAAGCTAATGTAGTTCCAAACAGAGACCTTGTCTCCTGCAACCAGAGATGCACCTTTTGGTGCATGGAGATTTCTAAAATAATCTTCCAAAGGTGAGGTTCTACCAGGGCAGATCTAAGCCCTAAACATGAATCTGCCTTTGCCATATTGCATTTCTCAGAGTTCTCACCTCAAAGAAGTATGGAAAGTTTTGTGCATTGGATCTTACACTTAGATAAAATATTTCAAAGCAAGCATGTTATTACTCACCAAAAAAAAAAGTATTGCTTTCCAGCCACCTAGGACTTGCCATCCATTACCCTTATCAAGTCAAAGCCATCCGCAGTGTAATTAAATTTTGGCTTACCCCTGGCTAGAAAAAAAAAGCCACTATAACAGGATAACAATGATTTCTTCTTCCTAGAACTTTAATTTCCTATGTCTGTACCTTGTCTCTTCAGGACACTAGCAAAGGCCAATAGATCACCTCTCCTAGATAAGTATGTGCCTCAAGAAACAGCATCTATCTGAAAATCTTAATGATTACAAATGAAACCCAATATTGTGATCTGCTCCTAGGACCAAGTGATTTGCTTTTCTTTCCCTGAGCATAAAGCATGGAAGACCAATGAAAGCGAACAGAATCTTTTAAGTATTTAGTGCCTATTGAAGGTACTAAGACTTCATTCTACAAAAGGTAATGATGCTTACAGTCATTTTGCTATCTACTTTCAATGAGGGCACTGTAAGGAAATTCCTATAAAACCTGCTTGCTTGTTTATTTGGGGAATGTAGAACATCCATGACAGAAATGTCACCCAAGCATCAATAGTAAGAAAAGCTGTTTTCTCTTTAATTACTAGCTTTTTGTCACTTGTCTATTTTGAATCTTGTAACCAATTGTTTTTTCTTCCTTCCTCTGGTCACAAATAAGCTTAAAGCTAAACGTATGGCCTACCTCTCACAGCAGAACAGAATGGTGTAACATTAGTATTTACTGTGTAATAATCTTGCCGGCTTTAACCTATATTCCCAAACCTAATTTTCCCTTGGTTTTGATTTTATCAAGTTTTTCTTTTTATCCAATTGTATTGCTTATTTTAATAATCTCAAAGCTTTTCATAATGAAACAATTTTTACTAGGTTGTTCTAATAACATGAATATTGAGCATTGCATGTTAAAGTTAGGGCCCTGAGGCAGAAGAGACCTCTGTTTTATTTATGTATTTATTTTAAAGATGTGGGGTACAATTCAGAGTTACATATACAAATGTTGATTATGCAGGGACCCTTGTTGATGAGGTATGTCCCTCCCTCCCCTGGTAGTTTCCCTCAACTTTTTTTTTCCCTGCCAATCCTTTTCTTATATTATTATGATAATTATTCAAGGTCCGCCTGTGAGAACATATGGTACTCTGTTCTTTGTTTCTGTGATAGATCATTGAGTATGATAGACTCTAAATCCATCCAAGTTGCTGCAAAGTCCATATGTTTGTGCTTTATGGCTGCATAATATTCCATTGTGTATATATATATCACATTTTTTTAAATCCATTCCAGCTTTGATGGGGAGTATGGTTGGTTCCATGTTTTTGCTATTGTGAATAGAGCTGCAACAAACATGTGTGTGCAGATACCTTTTTGGTAGAATGACTTGAGTTCCTCCAAACAATCGGAGAATTGCTGAGTCATATGGAAAGTCAATTTCTAGCTCTTTCAGAAATCACCACACTGTCTCCCAAAGAGGTTGCACTAGTTTATATTCCCACCAGCAGTGCAGAAGCATTCCTTTTTCTCCGCATCCACTCCAGCATCTGTTGTAGTTTGTTTTATTAATAATGGCCATTCTTACTGAGGTTAGACAGTATCTCAATATGGTTTTGATTTGCATTTCTCTGATGATTAGTGAGGCTGCACACTTTTTCATGTGTCTGTTGGTTGCCTGTATATCTTCTTTTGAGAAGTGTCTATTCATGTCTTTCGCTCACTTCTTAATGGGGCTGTTTTTTTTCCTTTCAGCATATTTGAGTTCCTTATAGATCCTAGATGGTAGGCCTATGTCAGATATACAGTTGGCAAATATTTGTTCCCATTCTGTGGGCTGTTTTCTCACTTTCTTGATGGTTTATTTTGTTTTGCAGAAGTTTGTCAGTTTGATGAGGTCTCACTTATCTATCTTATATCTTATGGGTTTTGATCAGGCACTTAGGGTTTTGATCAGGAATTGGTTGCCAGTTTCAATTTACATAAGGGTGTCTCCTGCATTTTCAAAGATTCTTATAGTTTGAGGTTTTACATTTAGGTCTTTGATCCATTTAGAGTTAATTTTTGTGTATGGTGATAAGTAAGGGTCCTGTTTCAATCTTCTGCATGTGATCAGTCAGTTTTCTTAGCACCAATTATTGAATAGGTTCTCCTCTCCCCAGTGGTTGTTGGTGGAGGCTTTGTCAAAGATGAGTTGGTTGAGAAATTGAGGCTTTGTTTCCAGAATCTTTATCCTGTTCCATTGGTCTGTATACCAGTTCTTGTGCCAATACCAGGTTGTTTTGATTATTGTAGCCTTATAGTAAAGTTTGATGTCTGGAAGTGTGATACCTCCTGCTTTGTTTCTTTGGCTAAGGATTGTTTTAACTATTTGTGGTCATTTATATTTCTGTATTGTCATTTCCAAGTCTGAGAAGAATGCTGTTGGTAATTTAATGGGTATTGCATTGAATCTGTAGATTGCCTTTGATAGGATGGACATCTTAACAATGTTGATTCTTCCTATCCATGAGCATGGAATATTTTTCCATTTGTTTGTCAGACCTCTTTTTAATGCGGTTTTTTAAAATGCAGAACAAAGTGAAACCCATCCTTGCTATGGAAAAGTTCTATAGCTAAGTCAAACTTTATGTCAAAGCCTCTAAGATCCCAAGCACCAATATAATTTCACTGAAGAACTCAAAGATCCAAAGATCTCTGAATTGGGTCCTGTGAATCACAGAGTAAGAGGTCTATTTGCCAATAAATGTACCTATTCCCCTCTAGGTCCATCCACTGGGAACTTGCTCATTGTCCTCTATTCCATATCAATCTCATTGCTCCCTTTCCTTAAAAATACACGTGTATTCAAGGTCAGACTACCTACCAGAAAAAACCAACAGAATAGCAGCAGAATAGACCTATTGGCAGAAACACTACAAGCACGAAGGGACTAGAGTCTAATTTTCTTACTCTTTTTTTTGGAATCATCCAGATTATTGACTGACTTTTTCTTTTTTAATCAATATTTTTTATTATGATGTTGTGGGTACAATTAAGGGTTAGGTATATAAATATGCTTCATTTAGGTCCCCTTCTTGATAACAAGTGTCTTCCTGTCCCCAGATAGATGATTACTACCATTAGTCCCATCCCCCTTCCCCTCCCCCCATAGTTTCCCCCACCACTGTCAGTCATTTTCTTACAGTAGTGCGTTGGATGATCAAGGTCCACTATATGAGTGAGAACATGTGATACTCAGATCTTTGTTTCTGTGAGAGGTCACTCAGTATTATAGACTCTAGTTCCATCCAGGTTGCTACGAAATTCATGATTTTTTCTTTTTTATGGCTGCATAGTATTCCATCATGTATATGTACCACATTTTTTAATCCAGTCCTCTTTTGATGGACAGCATGGTTGGTTCCAGGTTCTTGCTATTGTGAACAATGCTGCAGGTATTGTAAACATTCGTGTGCAGGTATCTTTTTTATAGAGAGATTTGAGTTCTTCAGGGTATATTCCCAGTAGGGGGATTGCAGGGTCATAAGGAAGGTTGATGTTTAGAGCTTTTAGGAATCTCCACACTGCTTTCCGCAGAGGTTGCACTAGTTTACACTTCCACCAACAGTGTCGAAGTGTTCCCTTTTCACCACACCCTCTCCAACAACTGTTATTTTTTGAGTTATTGATAACTGCCATTCTGACTGGAGTTAGGTGGTATCTCAGTGTGGTTTTGATTTGCATCTCCCTGATGATTAGTGAAGTTGAACATTTCTTCATGTGTTTGTTGGCTGCTCGGATGTCTTCCTTTGTGAAGTGTCTGTTCATTTCTTTTGCCCATTTTATAATGGGGTTGTTTGTTTTTTTCTTTTCAGCACGTTTGAGTTCCTTGTAGATCCAAGATGTTAAGCCTTTGTCAGACCTGGAGTTGTCAAATACTTTTTCCCAGTCTGTAGGCTGTCTCCCTGCTCTCTTGATGGTTTCTTTGGCTTTGCAGAAGCTTCTCAGTTTAATGAGGTCCCACTTGTCTATCTTATCCCTTATGGCCTGTGGGTTTTGGGTTTTGTTCAGGAGTTGAATGCCAGTTCCAATTTCCATGAGGGTATGTCCTTCATTTTCTAAGGTTCTTATGGTTTGAGGTTTTACATTTAGGTCTCTGATCCATTTGGAGTTAATTTTTGTGTATGGGGATAGATAGGGGTCCTGTTTCAATCTTCTGCATGCAGTTAGCCAGTTTTCCCAGCACCATTTACTGAATAGGTTCTCCTCTCCCCAGTGGTAGGTGGTGGAAGCTTTGTCAAAGATGAGTTGGTTGTGAAATTGAGGTTTTGCTTCTGGAATCTCAATTCTATTCCATTAATCTATATGCCTGTTCCTATACCAATACCAAGCTGTTTTGGTGACTATAGCTTTATAGTAAAGTTTGAAGTCTGGTAATGTGATACCACCTGCTTTGTTTTTGTTTTTGTTTTTGTTTTTTCTTGCTGAGGATTGTTCTGGCTATTCTTGGACGTTTGTGTTTCCATATGAATTCCTGTGTTGCTTTTTTCTAGGTCTGAGAAGAATGTTGCTGGTATTTTGATAGGTATTGCATTGAATCTGTAGATTGCCTTAGGTAAGATGGACATCTTCACAATGTTGATTCTTCCAATCCATGAGCATGGGATATTTTTCCACTTGTTCATGTCATCTTTGATTTCTTTGAGCAGTGTTTTGTAGTTTTCCTTGTAAAGGTCTTTCATGTCTCTGGTTAGGAAGATGCCAAGGTATTTCTTTCTTTTTTTTTTTTTTTTGTGGCTATTGTGAATGGAATTGTGGTTTTATTAGGATTTCTGTTTGTTTATTATTGGTGTAAAGAAATGTGATTGTCTTTTGCACGTTTATTTTATATCCTGAGACTTTGCCGAAAGCCTTTATCACTGTAAGGAGGTTTTTGACAAATTCTTCTGGGTTTTCAAGGTACATGATCATGTCATCTGCAAAGAGAGATAATTTGACTTCCTCTTTTCCAGTTTGGATACCCCTGGTTGCTTTCTCTTCTCTGATTGCACTAACCGGGACTTCCAATATTATATTGAACAGGAGGGGTGAGAGTGGGCATCCTTGTCTTGTTTCAGTTTTTAGGGGAAATGGTTCCAATTTTTGTCCATTTAAGAGCATGCTGGCTGTGGGTTTCTTGTAGATGGCTTTTACTACTTTGAGGTATGTTTCCTGTATGCCTAGATGTTCAAGTGTTTTTATCAAAAAGGGGTGCTGGATTTTATCAAAAGCTTTGATATAATCATGTGGTTTTTGTTTTGACATCTGTTGATGTATTTAATTACATTTATGGTTTTACGAAAGTTGAACCAGCCTTGGATCCCAGGGATGAAGCCTACTTGGTCATGATGGATGATTTCTGAGATGTGTTGTTGAATCCGGTTTGCTAGGATCTTGTTGAGAATTTTAGCACCTATGTTCATCAAAGATATTGGCCTGTAGTTCTCTTTCCTTGTTGGATCTTTACCTGACTTGGGTATCAATGTGATGTTAGCTTCATAAAATGATTTGGGGAGGGTTCCATCTTTCTCAATCACCTGAAATACCTTCAGTAGGATTGGGTTTCAGCTCCTTCTTAAATCTCTTGTAGAATTCTGCTGGAAAGAAAGACATCTGGTCCAGGGCTATTTTTTTGTAGGTAGTTTTCTTATTACATAGTCAATTTCCTTGATTGTTATTGGTCTATTTAGGGTCTCTATTTCTTCATGTTTCAACCTAGTCAGGTTGTGTGATGACAGAAAGTCCTCCATTTCCTTGAGGTTTACAAATTTGTTTCCATACAGGTGTACATAGTAGTCTCTGATGATCTTTTGTATTTCTTCAGGGTCAGATGTGACTTCATCTTTTGTTTCTGACTGTGCTTATTTGGGTTTTTTTTTCCTTTTTCTTGGTCAGTCTAGCTATGGGACCATCAATCTTGTTTATCTTTTTGAAGAACCAGCTTTTTGTTTCATTGATTTTTTGTATTGTCTTTTTGTCTTCTATGTCCTGGATTTGGGCTTTTATTTTTGTGATCTGGATTCTTCTGCTGAAATTAGGGTTTTTGTGGTCTTGCTTTTCCAGCTGCCTTAGGTGGTTTTTTAGGCTGTTAATTTGTTTTCCTTCCATTTTCTTAATGTGTTTTTGTAGGGATATAAACTCCCCTCTTACTACAGCTTTTAAGGCATCCTAGAGATTTTGGAAAGATGTTTCTTCATTTTCATTTTTTCCAGGTATCTTTTGATCTCTGTTTTGATTTCATCATTGCCCCAGGAGATGTTTAGCATCATGCAGCTTAGTGTCCATGTCTTTGTAGGTTTTGGGGGGACCTTGGTGGTGTTAATGTTTATTTTTATTCCACTTTGGTCCGAGAAGGTGCACAGTAGAATTTTGGTCCTTTTAAATTTGCTTATGCTTGATTTATGGCCAATTATGTGGTTGATCTTAGAATATGTTCCATGCAGTGATTAGTAGAATGTTTATTCTGTGGTCTTTGGATGGAGTGTTCTGTAGGTATCAATTAAGTCCATTTGGTCAAGAGTCACATTTAGGTTCCGGATCTCATTGCTGATTTTTTGTCCTGATGATCTGTCTAGGGTTGTGAGTGGGGTATTAAAGTCCCCAGTTATGATGGTGTTAGAGTCAGTATCTTTCTTTAGTTTTCCTAGGAGTTGCTTTATGAAAGTTGGTGCACTTATGTTAGGTGCATATATGTTTAGGATAGATATTTCTTGTTGATGGAATGAACCTTTTATCATAATGTAATGGCCCTCTGTATCTTTTTAAATATTTGATAGCTTAAATGGTATTTTGTCTGAAATTAGGGTTGCGACACCTCCTTTCTTTTGTGTTCCATTTGCCTGAAAATTTGTTTCCCATCCTCTTACTTTGAGTCTGTGCATGTCCTTTTTAGTGAGATGGGTCTCTTGAAGGCAGTATATTGTTGCCTGGTGATATTTTATCCATTTTTCCATTCTAGGTCTTTTCAGTCGTGCATTTAGTCCATTCATGTTCAGGCTAATTATTGAAATGTGAGAGTGTGTCCTATCATAGAGTTCTTATAGAGTTGTTCTTCCACTTGGTTTATTCTCTTTCTTTTGTTTTGGGGGTTGGTTCCTGTGTATTTTATTCTTTTTCCTGTACTCTTGTGAAGAACGTTGTTCTTTTTTTCCCCTTTTCTTCTGTGTTTAGTACTTTCTTAAGTGTTTCATGTAGAGGTGGTTTGGTGGCAGTGTAAGTTCTTACGGATTGGATATCTGGGAAAGATTTTAATTCTCTCTCGCTGATGAAGCTTAATCTGGCTGGGTAGGTTATTCGTGGTTGAAATTGTTTATCTTTTAGGACTTTGAAGATAGGGCTCCAAGCTCTCCTAGCCTGCAGGGTTTCTGTGGATAAATCTGCTGCTATTCTAATTTGTTTTCGATGGTAGGTGATCTGGCCTTTTTCTCGTGCTGCATTTAGGATTTTTTCTTTTATGCCCACTTTGTCTAGGCGAATTATTATGTGTCTAGGAGTTGGTCTTCTCATTTGTTGTCTTGCAGGGGTTCTCTGAATCTCTTGTGTTTGAATTTTTGCATCATTGATTAGATAAGGGAAGTGTTCTTGAATGATCTCATGGAAGGTTTGTTCCAGTGTGGTCTCTGTCTCTCTCTCTGCCTCAGGAAGGCCAATTACTCTTAGGTTCGGTCTCTTGAAGTAATCTCTCATCTCTTGAAAGTTTTTTTTCTGTCTTTTTGAGCTTGTTTTCTGTGTCTTTGAGAGTTTGGGTTAGTTCTATATTTTGGTCCTCAAGCTCTGAGATTCTTTCTTCTGCTTGGGTAATTCTGCTTTCCATGCTTATCAGTTTGTTATTTATTTCATTCACAGTATTCTTTATTACTGTATCTCAGATATCAGCTCCTTTCTAGTTTCTTCTTGAGTCTCCTCAATTCTTTTTAATCTCTCCATTAATATCTTGATATCTAGGTTTGTAGCTTGAGACCAGTCATTCTTGGAGCTCTTCATTGTTTGCATTCCGAAGTCAGTTTTCTCAGTGTCTGCCCTCCCAGGGGTATGGGAGAGACCCATATTCCTCTTTTGGTTTTTCTTCATTTGTGTAGATTTTTCTCTCTTCCCTGGAGCAAAAGGAGGTACAAAAGAGGAAAATAATGTAGGAAGGGGGGTCAATAGGAAGTTAGAAAGAGAGAAGAGTGAGAGGGAAAACAGACATACATACCAACTTACAGGTGAAAAGAGACACAAGGCCAGAGAGAAGTGAAAAAAAACACAGAAGGAGAATTCCCGAAGAATACTGGTAGTTACACAGAGACAGACCAATAAGATCATGAAATAGATAGTGTAAGTTAGAAAGCAAACAATAGAGAGCAAAACGTCCACTCAGAATGATAAAACCAAAGGTTAAAATAAGAGATCAGACTAGTTCTGTAATCTTTCCTTGAGCTGTGATCTCCAGCCTCTCCCTTCTGTTTTTGTTGCAGGCAGTTAGCCTGCTGCCTGGGAGGTCTGTAACTCTTAGTTGTCTCAGTCTGTTCAGCGTAGGGGAGGGGCTTTGTCTCCTGTTTAATGACGTCACTGTGGGAACCGAGGTGGAGGCTCTGATAGGTGGGCGGGGCGATGCAAATCTGCCTGGAGAATGGCGGAGGTGGTAGTTCCACTTTCACTTTTAGGGATGCTCATCTGGGATCAGCTGCACAGCTGGGTGTTGGATCCGGGGTATCACCAGCAGGCTGGGGTGGAGGAGAGGGTTGGGCATCCCCTCCTCTGGAGCTGGAAGCCTCTGATCAGCACCTAACACAAGCTTGGGGTTCTGCTCCCTTACACAAACTTGAAGTCGCACGCTGAGTGCCTCAGCCAGGGTGGGCCCAGAGCTCCAGAGCTCCAAAGCTCCAAAGGGCAGGTGGTGGCCCTGGGTCCCTCACAGGGCACTTTAGTCAGAAATGTGACTGGTATCTCTGAGGGGCAGGTGCCCAGAGCCTCCCTGGGTGACTGGCAGTTTGTTGCTGGGTGCTGGGCATGACAATGTAGCCAGGGAGGGAGCTGGTACCCAGGACTCCTGAACAGATGGGAGTCACATATAGTGGAGCATCCACAGCTGGGGCCACAATATCTGACCCTGCGTGGGACCAAAGGTCCCTGGGCCTCATACCAGTGTGGCTGGCAGTGGGCAGGGGGCTGTGGGAAGAAAAATAAGAGTCTTTTTGGGAACTCACGTTTGGAAAGTCTCACGAATCCATCTATGCCGTCACCATCTTGTGGAATCTCTAGAGTTCAATTTTCAAAGTCCTCAAAGATAAACAATTTCAGCCAAGAATTTCCTACCAAGCCAAGAGCAACTTTATCAGCAATGGAGAATTAAAATCCTTCCAAGATATCCAAGCCCCAAGGGATTACACAGCTTGCAGACCAGCTCTACAGAAGATGCTTTAAAAATTATTAAGCACGGAAGAAAGAAAAAAAAATTAATGACCAAACACTTCCCAAGAATACAGGAGAACACAGAATCAATAGATTGTGCATTGCGACTACAAACTTGAAAACACACGCATACATCAACCCAAGAATTAAAAGAAAACAAACAAAGAAACAACTGTATAAGAACCTCATGATGGGGACAAACACTCACATTTCAATAATAAGCTTGAAAGCGAATAGACTAAATGCACCACTGAAAAGACATAGAATGGCAAACTGGATTTTAAAAATGACCCGATAATTTGCTGCATCCAGGAAACTCATCTCACTACAAGGAATGCACACTGACTCAAAGTTAGAGGCTGAAAAATGAATTTCCAGGTGAATGAATCACTAAAGAAGTCAGGAGTCACAATCTTAATATCAGACAAAAAGAAAAAACCTTGTCTGATAGGTTTTTTGAGCTATCAAAAATTTAAAAAGATACAGAAGGCCACTACATAATAATGAAAGATTCAATTCATCAATAAGAAATATCCATCCTAAACATTTATGCACCCAACACAGGAGCACCAGCATTTATAAAACAACTACTAAGTAAACTAAAAAAAGATACTGACTCTAACACTATCATACTGGGGACTTAAATACCCCACTAATAATCCTAGATAGATCATTGAGGCAAAAAAATCAACAAAGAGATTCAGAACCTTAACTTGACACTTGGCCAAATGGATACATACAGAACATTCCACCCAACAACCACAGAATATTACATTCTTCTCATCACCACATAGAATGTACTCCAAGATCAATCACATCATCAGCCATAAATAAAGCATAAACAAATTTCATAAGATCAAAATACTGCCATGTACCTTCTCAGACCACAGTGGAATAAAAATAAACATCAACACCAACAAAATTCCCCCCAAACCCACAAAGACATGGACACTAAACAGCATGATAATGAATGACTCCTGGGTCGACACAGAAAATCTCATACTCAGTGATCTATCACAGAAACAAAGAACAGAGTACCATATGTTCTCACTCATAGGTGGACCTTGAATAATTATCATAATACTATAAGAAAGGGATTGGCAGTAGTAAGAAACTGCCATGGGAGTGGGGGTGAGATTGGTAGTTGAGGGAAACTGCCAGGGGAGGAAGGGGGAATGGGATTGGCAGTTGAGGGAAATGCCAGGGGAGGGAGGGGCCCACCTTATCAACAATGGTACCTGCATAATCAATGTTTGTATACCTAACCCTGCATTATATCCCACATATTTAAAATAAAAATAAAATAAAATGTAGCAAAATTTAAAAAAAAAGAAATTTAAAATTTCCTGGAAACAAATTAAAATGAAGAAACATCTTATCAAAATCTCTGGGATGCCATGAAATCAGTTCTAAGAGGAGAATCTATATCTCTACAAACACACATCAAGAAAATGGAAAGATCACAAGTTAACGGCCTAACAAATCATCTAAGGGAGCTGGAAAAGCAAGAACACCAAGACTTGCCTTTAGCAGAATAATCCAGTTCATCAAAGTAAAAACCCAAATAGAAAGACAAAGAAGACAAAAATATCATAGAAAAAATTAACAAAATGAAAAGCTGGTTCTTTAAAAGGAAAAACAAGATTGAAAGACCCCTAGCCAGATTGACCAAGAGAAAGAGAGAAAAAGTCCAAATAAACACAACCAGAAATGCAAAAGATCAACTCACAACAGACCATGAAGAAAGACAAAAAATCATTAGAGATTACTATTCACACCTGTATGGAAACGAACTCAATAACCTAAATAAAATGGAGGACTTTCTGACATCACACAACCTGCCAAGGTTTAAACAAGAAGACACTGAGATACTAAATAGACCATTAACAACCCAGGAAATTGACTTCACCATAAGAAAACTACTTACAAAAAAAAAAAAGCCCTGAACCAGACAGTTTTCCAGTGGAATTCTACAAAACATACTAGGAGGAGAAACACAGAACTCTTCCTACATAATTTTATGAAGCTAACATCACACTGATAACCAAACCAGGTAAAGATCTAACAACAAAAGAAAGAGAACTGCAGGTCAATATCCCTGATGAACATAGATGCAAAAATTCTCAACAAAATTCTAGCAAATTAGATCCAACAAACACATCTCAAAAGTCATGACCAAGTAGGCTTCAACCCTGGGTTGGAGGGCTGGTTCAATATCCACAAGACCATAAATGTAATTAAATACATCAATAGATGTAAAAACTAGAACCACATGATAATATCATTAGACACATAAAAAGCTTTTGGTAAAATCCAGTATCCCTTCTTGAACACCTAGGCATAGAAGGAACATACATCAAAATAGTAAGCACCATCTACAATAATACCACAGCCAGCATATTGCTAAATTGACAGAAACTGGAAGCATTTTCCCCAAAAACCAGAACAAGACAAGGATACCCACTCTCAACCCTTCAGTTCAACATTGTGCTGGAAGTCCTAGCTAGAGAAATTAGACAAAAGAAGGAAATCAGGGGTATCAAAATAGGAAAAGAGGAAGTCATCCTTCTTTGCAGACAATATGATCCTATACTTCAAAAATCCAAGAGAATCTGTCAAAAACCTCCTTGCACTGAAAGGACTTTGGCAAAGTCTAGGGGTACAAAATAAATGTGTAAAAGACAGTTGCATTCTTATACATCAACAACAAACAGGCAGAGAACCAAATAAAAAGTAAAATCCCACTTACAATATCCACACACAAAAAATAAAATATCCTGACATCTTCCTAACTAGAGAAGTGAAAGACCTTTACAATGAAAATTACAAAACACTGCTCAAAGAAATCCAAGAAAACACAAACAAATGGAAAAATATTCCATGCTTATAGATAGGAAGAATCAGCAATGTTAAGATGTCCATCCTATCAAAAGCAATCTACAGATCCAACACAATATCCATTAAATTACCAACATAATTCTTCTCAGACCTGGAAATGACAATACAGAAATTCATATGGAAACATAAATGACCACAAATAGCCAAAACAATCCTTAGCAAAAGAAACAAAGCAGGAGGTACCACACTTTAAAATTTATTATAAGGCTACAATAATCAAAACAGCCTGGTATTGGTACAAGAATAGGCATAAGAATCAATGGAAGAGGATAGAGATTCTGGAAGCAAAGTCTCAATTTCTTAACCAACTCATCTTTGACAAAACTTCCACCAACAACCCCTGGGAAGAGGAGAGCCTATTCAGTAAATGGTACTGGGAAAACTGGCTGACCACATGCAGAAGATTGAAACGGGACCCCTACCTAGCTCCATATACAAAAATCAGTTCCAAATGGATCAAAGACCTAAGCATAAAACCTCAAACTATAAGAATCTTAGAAAATGCAGGAAACACCCTTACAGAAATCAAAGTAGGCAACCAATTCCTGATCAAACCCCAGATGTTCATGCAATAAGAGGTTAGATAGACCAGTGGGACCTCATTAAACTGAAAAGCTAAAGAAATCATCAAGAGAGCAGGGAGACAGCCCACAGAATGGGAAAAAATATTTGCCAACTGTATACTGACAAAGGCCTGACATCCAGGATCTACAAGGAACTCAAACATGCCAAAATAAATAAATAAACAGCCCCATTAAAAAGTGGGCAAATTGACCCATGCATTTAATAAATTCATAGTTAATCAAATTTAAAAAAAAGTGGGCAAAGAGCCGGGCTCGGTGGCTCAGCCTGTAATCCCGCACTTTGGGAGGCAGAGGTGAGTGGATTGTCTGAGCCTATGGGTTCGAGATCTCCCCAGGCAACTTGGTGAGACCGCATCTCTACAATAAATCAAAAAATTAAGCCGGGCGTGGTAGCGCATGCCTGTAGTTCCAACTACTTGGAAGGCTAAGGCAGAAGGATCGCCAGAGCCCAGCAGGTCGAGGCTGTGGTGGCTGGGAGCGGCCACTGCACTCCAGTCTGGGTGACAGAGTGAGACTCCAACTCAAAAAAAAAAGTGGGCAAAAGACATGAATAGATACTTCTCAAAAGAAGATATACGGGCAGTCAACAGACACATGAAAAAGTATTCAGCCTCACTAATATCAGAGAAATGCAAATCAAAATCACATTGAGATACCACCTAACTCCAGTAAGAATGGCCATCAGTAAAAATAACAAACAACAACACATGCTGGTGAGAATGCAGAGAAAAGGGAACACTACTCCACTGCTGGTGGGAATACAAACTAGTTCAAGTTGTATGGAAAACAGTGTGGTGATTTCTAAAACAACTAGAAATTGACCCTCCATAAGACCTAGCAATCCCCTTTCTAGGAATATACTTGGAGGAACTTAAATCATTCTACCAAAAGGATACCTGCACACATGTGTTTATTGCAGCACTATTCGCAATAGCAAAAACATGGAACCAGCTGTGCTGCCCATCAAAATGAACTGGATTTTTTTAAATGTGGTACATGTACACGATGGAATATTACACGGCCATAAAGAAGGACAAACATATAGACTTCATAGCAACTTGGTTTAGAGTCTACAATACTCAGTGATCTATCAGAAAAACAAAGAACAGAGTACCACATGTTCTCACTCATAAGCGGACCCTGAACATTTACCATAATACTATAAGAGAGGGATTGACAGTAGTAGGATACTGCCAGGGTGGGGTGGGTACACAACATCAATAATGGTACCTGATCTCCAACCAGGCTAAGTGGGGATGAAAGGGAGGCCCAAACTTTACCTGCATGATGACCACTTGTATACCTAATTCTGAATTGTACCTCATATCTTTAAAATTTATACACACGCACACACACACACACACACACACACACACACACACACACACACACGTATTCATGCATTTCCCATAAACAACAAAAACCCTTAATCCTACATAACCCTATAGCTACTGCCCATTATCTTTACTTTTTTTTTCACTTGAAATTACAATGGTACTTTACAAGACACAAGATTTGACACTTTAAAAAAATCACTAATAAATAACAAAAGTAGAATGTTTATCAAAGTTACAACAGACATAATGTTCAGCTGAGAATCACTTCAATCGAGTAAGGCTATAAAGATAACCAGACAAACCAGTCTGGTTAGAATACACCAGTTTGCTAGAATATACCTTGCACCTTTCAGAGGTTACAGAGGAGGCCCTGGTTCTATGTGATCAGGGATATGGTCATAAAACCTGTTTTAGCACAATTATGCTTCAACTAAGTTTTTAAGTTGTGGACAGTCTATATGAGATACCTTTACTTTCAAAGTCAAATTTCTAGAAAAATTTATGTGACCTTAACTTTGCCCCTCCTGTTCACTCAACCCACAGGAATCTCTCTTCCACTCCCATCACGCCTCTGAAACTGCTTTGCCAAAGACAGCCAATGGCTAACTACTACCCAATTACAGCAATCACTTCTCAGCATTCGTTTTAATTAATATGTACAGCTTGCATACTTAATCACTTAATTTGAAGCTTTAGACACAGTGAACTGGTCTTTCTTTCTTGAAACACTTTCTTCCCTTAGATTCTGAGACATCGCTCTCCTCTTGACTTCCTTCTATCTCTACTATGTCTCTTTAGCATTGCTTGTTCCTTTCCCCTTGCCTGCAATTAAAATGCTAGTGCTCCTTAGGGATTTATACAGAACCCTTTTCTCTTTTCTCATCCATACCCATGGCTTCAAGCACTCTATAGTTTCCAATCCATATCACTTCCACCTTAAACTCCAATCACATGGCCAGGTTCCTACTAATTTAAACTCCAATCACATGGCCAAGTTCCTTCTAGTTATTTTCCCTGAATCTATTTAAAAAGTGTTAATAATTATAAATAAAATGTAAAGGACCCCAAGTCTCAATGATAATAAAACACCACAAGAGCTTTAAACGCAGCATGTACAAGACTAAATTAATTATGTTTAATCCAAATCTGCTCTTCCCTCTCATATTCCATATTTCATCAACTCAATTATCTTTTCCTTGTCTTGGACTACTTTCCTCATTAGGTATACTCCAAGATTACATGAACAAACAATAATAGTCAAGTGAGACAGATCCATAGATAACCCAGATATTGGAATTAGCAGATAAGGGCTTTAGAATAACTATAATAAATATGCCAAATAATCTACAGGCAAGTATGGATATAATGGGTGAAAAAATAAGAAAGTTGGCCAGGCTCGGTGGCTCAGCCTGTAATCCCAGCACTTTGGGAGGCCAAGGTGAGTGGATTGCCTGAGCCCGCGGGTTCGAGATCCACCTGGGCAACTTGACAAGACCTCTTCTCTACAACAAATCAAAAATTAGCCGGGTGTGGTAGTACGCGCCTGTAGTTCCAGTTACTTGGAAGGCTGAGGTGGAAGGATCGCCGGAGCCCAGCAGGTCAAGGCTGCGGTGGCCGGGAGCAGCCATTGCACTCCAGTCTGGGTGACAGAGTGAGACACTTAACTCAAAAAAAAAAAAAAGAAAAGAAAAAATAAGAAAGTTCAGGAAAGATATGGAAACCAACAAAGACTCAAAAAGAAATTATAGAACTGAAAAATAAAATATCTGGAATCAAATTTTATTGGGCAGAACAACTGACGACAATGCAGAAGAAAAAAAATCACTGAACTTGAAGACAGTTCAAGAAAAATGATCAAAATGAAAGCACAGACAAAAAAGATTTTTAAAAAAGATGATCATCACCTCAGTAACTTCTGGGACAAGGACTCTAGTTATGAAAAATTGGGGTCCCAAAAGGAGAAGGTAAAAAGTAGGGTGAAAAGCATATTTGAAAAAGACACGCTGAGAGTTTTCTAAAACCACAAGCAGGAAAAATACAAAGAAAACAACATCTAAGCATGCAATAGTCAACCTGAGAGAGGTTCCAGTGATCAAAATGGAAAAATTTGAGCAACAAAATAATGTAGCATTGAATTATAGCCTAAAACATAAAATAAATATCCACAAATCATAGCATTATGAATAAATGATTGAATAAATTAAAAAATGAGCAAGAAGAGCTCATTCTCCCATACAGAAAAATTCCAAATAAATTACCCAGATAGCACTCACCTTAAGAGATATAGCTTAACTCCTCATTCCTCTTCACAGTGGAGAAACTTGGCAAACACTACCTTGGCCAGATGATCAAGGTTAACATCACCAATGATAACTCATGTTGTTAGTGTATATCGCTGAGATATAATGAGATTGGAACTTCACCTTTGTGATCTTTCTCCCAAAAACCTATAACTCTACTCTAACCATAAGAAAACCATCAGACAAACCCACATTGAAAGAAATTCCACAAAATACCTGTCCAGTACTTCTCAAAATTGTCAAGGTAGTGAAAAACAGGGAAAGTCAGAGAAACCGTACAAATCAGAGGAGGCTAATTAAGGAGGCATGATGACTAAATGTAATGCAGTATCCTGGATGAGACCTTGGAACAGAAAAAGGACATTGGAGAAAAGATAGTAAAATCAGAATCAGGAGTAGAGTTTAGATAATAATACTAATAATATACCAGTGTTGGTTCTTCAGTTGTGACAAATAGACACTCATAACATAAGATGTTAACAACATAAGAAATAGGCAGGGGGCAAATATGAACTCTCTGAATTGTCTCTGCAACTTTTCTATAAATCTAAAACTACTTTAAAATAAAAAAGTATTCAAGTTTAAAAAGTATAAAAACATGAGCAGAGTCTCAATGATTGTGGGATGGTATCAAGCACTTTAATATATGAATAATTAGAGTCTCAAAAGGAAAGAATAGAAAATGAAGTGAAAAAAGTATCTGAAATATACACTCAGAGTTCTCCAAAACCCCAGGCAGGAAATATTACAAGAAAATTAAGTTTAGGCACATTATAGTCAAATTACTGAAATCCAAAGATAATGAGAAAATCTTAAAGGCAATCAAAGAAAAAAGACATATTACATATAGAGAAATGATGAAAAGAATGACTGACTTCTAATCAAAAATAGTAATTATGAAAAGAGCAGATCTTTTACCCTCCTGAAATGTCAGCTTATTTATAAGATTACCTACACCTATCTAAAGTAAAGGTGAGTTTTCTTCATCAATTGCAAGCCCAAGTTTCCATTCCAGCATTAGGCACACTTTAGGCAATAGTATTATCTCTGACCTCTGGTTTATGCTTTTCCACCCTACAGACCTTTTATTCTAGGAACAACATTAAGTGATGACATAAGCTTTGAGAGTATCAAGATAGGCTTCCAGCTGCTGATGCTGTCATGGAACCTGCATCTTAGTGCTACTTGGAAAGTCAACGTCTAGGGACGGGACTGAAGACATGATGAGAAACTGGTGCAAAGCTGCTCTAACCAAGGTGAATGCACCAGTGGAGGGACAGTAGCCATTGTACATCACATACCCTCCACACCTGAGATCACAACATTCTCAGGAAGCCCTCAGATAACTAAAACTCCCTTCCCTAGGGCACACCTCTTTGATAGTGTTGGCTGGCTAATCAGTTTGCCTATAGACCAAATTTAAAAAAAGAAAGAAGCAGATTCTCTGAGCTTTGGACCATGGTGTTTCCTTTTTTTGTATCCTGCCTTTGCCTTTGCCTTTGCTGAGAGACACAATCTATACATAATTAATCTCCCAATATATATGATTAAGCCTCAGCTGTTCTCTGACTAAAAGTCTGAGTTATGCTTTGACAGGTCTCTTAATAGATAGCACAGTATTTTCCCACGGGATAAAACAAGAACGTGTTTTGACCCTTTCTCTTTTGGACGAGTTGATTACAAGTCCTTCTGCCAAAAAGAACAACAAATTAGGTTTTCCTCTATATGTAAATAATAGTTTTATAAACAGATTAATAACTACTTTCTAGTTTTTCTCTCTAGTTGTTGGCAAAAAGATATATGGCTCTATTACCCTAAAACCAAAGCCATCATTTTTTAAAGATGTTCCCCAAAATTTTATGCATACCTCATTCATTTATATTTTGTAGTTAACCTACCCTGAGCAATTGAACTCTGGTTGTAATTATTTAAAAGGTTTTGCTTTGTTTTTAGGATAAAAGTATTGAACCACGCTCTCTGGGGTAGAACTTTGGGCCTGGGCCACCCATGTCTTTATGTATTAGAAAAAATCCTAAAGTAATTATTGAAGAACATCTTGGCATAGCCCACAGGTCCTCCCTGAGGCTACCTCTGGTTATTAGTAGGTACCTGTATCTTCCTTTAGGGGACAGCAGTTATTTTTATCTATCCATCATCATTCTCTTTTCTGGCAATGTAGCCCATATTTTCCTTGTTCTCCTGCTTCTATCTCTCATCCACTCTCCCTCTGATTTCAGGGGAGAGCTTATGAATCTTGAACTGAGTGACCCAAAATCTGAACATTGTTGGAGGTTGTTCATTCCAGCTATGGGTTATTAAAGAGGCTGTTTACTGGATCCTGGTAGTTAGATATCTGGAGTTGTCTTGGCTTCTGTCCTTCCCAAAGACAACTAGTTCTGCTTTTCCTTTAGCGCTCTTAGAAACCCCATATTCTTCAAAAGCATTTCTTTTCTGCTTAGGTTTTTCAGAGCCAATTTCTGTTGCTTACTTCTGTTGCTTATACACAGAAAACCCTCTCTAACTTCTATATTCCTATAGTGCTGCTTTGGTGGTCTGGCTCTTATGTCTGGTTCTTCACTGGGTCATCACCTCTGCCCAGTTTCTGCTATGTTTTTCCTCTGCCAAGGCTTCTGCTAGCAAGAATGCTAGACCCAAAAGAGGCAAACAACTATAATGGTAAATCCAAATAACAAGTGAGAGCCTGGACTCTTGGAACCAAGAGCAATAGAATGAGGAATGGAATAAACCCACCAGAACTGAGACTGAGAGAGAAATGAAAATTTGCTACAATCAACAAATGTGAAAGAAGCTTAATTGCTTTCAATACCCCTGGTTCTGTGCAAAATAATAATGTAAGAGCATTTTCATTCACTTGCACCTGTATCCTTCAATTTCATAGAAAATGCAGAAAGCATCTGAGAGTTGTTTTTCCAAACTGAGATTCATCAAAAAGAGGCACAAAGTACCTCTAATTACATTTTTAAAAATACTTTGCTGGGTTTGTATCTCAAGAAACCACCAACAAAAATGGTAAAAACATTTTTATAAAAGAGATGCTTTTTTTTTCTTTTTAAGTGTATTTATTTTATTTGTATTAATGCACAGTTAGTTGCTTTATGTAGGATTTTTATCTGAATTTTCCATAAATAGTTTTTTAATGGAGCAACACACATTTTAGTTAGAATAAAGTCTCTGACTTATACTCATGGACACATGATTTTGCTTACTATGATTCACATCTTTGCAAAGTGTTAACTGCTTATAAAAACTCCGCTTGTACAATGGATTATTATTCAGCAATAAAAATACATGGAGTATTGATAATATGCTACAATATGGATGAAGCTTGTAAATACTGTGCTAAGTGAAAGAAGCCAATCACAAAGAACCACGTATTGTATTATTCAATTTATACAGAATGTCCAGAATAAACAAATCTATAGAGACAGTATATTAGTGGTTGCCTAGGGGTGGGAAAATAGGGCATTGGGAGATGATAGCTAAGGAGTGAGGGCTTCTTGGGTTAACAAAAGTGTTCTAAAGTGGATTGTAATGATGAATGCACAACTTTGTGATATACTAAAGCTATCTAATTGTACACTTGAAGTGGAATAATTGTATGGTACTTGAATTATAGTTCAATAAATCCACTTAAATATTCTACTTACTTTGGTTTAACTTAGTCTCTGAAGCAATCCCTCCTCCTCACATAAAATATCCCATTACATAGTATTTTTACCACTTTTAGAGTATAAAGCATGTCTTTGGAGGTGGACATAGTAAAGAGGGGGATTGAGCGCTAACATCATTTTAATTAGCTTCTCATGCTTGTTTGGGATATCTTTGTTTTATTTACTCTCATAGGACAATCTTCTGTAAAGATACCTGGAGTTAAACATTAATCTATAAGTGTACTAAACTTCATTTTTTTTCACATAAAGGTCTTGCATGTTTGGGCTACATTTATTTGTAACTACTTTTCAGGTTTTGTTGCTATTGAAATTGTAATTTTTGTTAAAAAATCATTTGTATATGTGTTTATTGTGGGAATGAAAGTGATTTTTGTATATTCATCATATATCTAGTAGCCTGGTTAAGCCCTAATCATTTATAGACTCTTGACTATTTCTGCCAATACTGATAGTTTTATTTCTTCCTTTCAAATCCCATACTTCTGATTTCCTTTTCTTGTTTTACTCCCTGGATAGAATTTTAGTTTCATGTTGAATTGAAGTCATGCCCTGAGAATTATTGTCTTCTTCTTTACTATGAAGGGACTGATTCTCACCTTTACCATTAAGTATGATGCATGCTGTAGGTTTTTAGCAGATAACTTTCTTCTATTTCTAGTTTTTAAGCATTTTAAAAATTATGAATGGGCACTGATGTGCTAAACCCATTATACCTACATTCCCTTAAGATATGTCCATATTATTTTTATATGTGCCAATGTATTTTTTTAACTTAATTTTTTTATTTGAAATGTGGGGTACAATTCAAGTTTAGGTATACAAATGTTCATTATGCAGATACCCTTGTTGATGAGGTGTGCCCTCCCGGATTTTTTAAGTAAGATTTTTGGAGAAGTCAGAAGAAATATTTATAAGAATGGGTAAATTGATACAGGAGATGAAATTCTATTGATTACAGAATTTTGCAAAGTTCTGGCTATCAACTTGAATCTTGTTCTGTTTCCTCTATCCACACTCAATGCCAGGGTGATCTCATTCATGCATGGCCTTAAACACCATCAATGGGCAGATGACTCTTCAATTTAACTTCTTAACCTCCCCGAACACCAGACTCATAGAGCCAACTGCCTTCTCGACATTTCCACTTGAATATCTAATAAGCATCTCAAACTTAACACAATTCCAAACCAAATCTTGTTTCCCCACCCACAAACAAGGGATCCTTATCTCAGCCAATTGCACATCATTTACCTACTGTTCCAGCCAAAGTACTTTGACTGCTTCCAAGACCTCTCTTTCTGCCACAATACACATACAATCTGCCACCAAAAAAAATTCTGTGAGCTCAAGCTTCAAAACGTATTCCAAATTCGACCATTTCTCTCTCCTTCCCTGCCACTTCCTGGGTCCTAGCCATCATCACTTCTCACCTGACTTCCTGAGACCCAAAGAAAAGCTGTTCTGCACATGGAGAGCTCAGGTTCTAGCACCCAGCTACCTAGCCTCCTGCTTAGCAGCAAACACTCAACAGCCGTTCCTTCTATTGTGCTTCTCTGAGGACCCAAAACCTAACATTTAGTGACAAAACTCTAAAACCTAACATTTAACTACATTAACTCCCTCCTTCAGTCCAATCAGTCTGTCTCTATCTCTGTCTCTCTGCTTCTTTCTCTCTTTTTCTTCCTCTCTTACCCTCTCTCCTTCTGCTCCCTATTTGTCTCCCTCACTCCCAAGACAGTCAGTTGCAGTTGATCTCTCTCTCTCTCTCTCTCTCTCTCTCACACACACACACACACACACACACACACACACACACACACACACACACACATCACTTCTACTCTCACCAAACATAAATCCACCATGCTAAACAAGTGGCTGATTCCTCCCAGGCAAAGCTTCCTTCTTAGGCCCCAGACATGTTGGTTTAGAAGGTATGAACAATTCTCCTTCAAAAAACCAATCAGTCATGATATTTCATGGTCCAAATGAAAGCCCATCAGGCTGGTGGCTGAAGAAGTGAACAACAATAAATTGCAAATGGTAAATGGCTGCTTTTCTCCTGAATCTGAAACAATCTCATAGTGGCTGAGAATATTTTCTTGAAAAATGTGTGAATAGTGAACCACAAAGATTCTGACCCTGAGACCTCTGACCTTTAATGGGGTACAGTGACAGCTCTTTTACAAAAAAATACATTTTTCCATGCTAGAGTCTTTCAGCCACGAGACAAAGAAACTTGAGTAGAGAAACAGGTAGTTATTTGGCTAACATCATACAATTTGAGTTGAGTTGGAAGGGACCACTTAGCTCCTAAATTCAAATGACTGACAATACTGGTGCAATAGTGCGGTGACAGAGACCAGGGAGGGCTGGGATGAAATGAAAGGAACGCATTTCCTCTTCATCAACAACACAGTGTGTTTACCTGCTAGGTCATCATTAGTAATCCAATTTTGAATTTTCTTCTCAGAGAGCGTTGTCAAATCTGCCCACTTATGATCTGGCCTGCTACAGGCCTCAACCGCACCCTGGCGGTCCTCATTACAGCATGTCCACAGCCTCCCACCCCCCCATTCCTTGCATACTCTTTTGCCCCCTACAGTTCGTTCTTCACACAGCAGCCAAAGTCATCCTTTAAATCCACAAATCAGACCATATCCCTTCTCTGCATAAAATCCCACAACAATTTCCTCTCATCATGCAAACAAAGCCCACCCTCTTGGCTCCGGATTCAGAGCCAGATTACTGCAGACCTACTAAAGCTTATGAGCCACAGCCTCTCATTCAGGCAGCCCCCAAAAGCTCTGCAAAGGGCCTAGTAATGATTACAAGGTATGGGTATGCTCACGTAAAACTTGTAAACGGAAGACACTCTTGTCTTCTTTCTCTTGAAATGGTCCTCCAAAATTGTGTAAACTCTGGGCCTTATGTTGTTTGGACTTATCCCTGAGTGGCCTAGAAGGTTGGACTAACCCAGCCTCTGACTTTTCTCCCATGTCTCCCTTGGTCACCACCCTCCAGCTCTTTCCAGCATCACGGTACTCATTTCCATCTCGGGCTTTGCACTGACTATTCCTTCTGCTTGGAACTCGCTTCCTGCCTATCTCAAGTGAGGCTGCCCAGACCCAGTTTTCATACCACCCCTAGATAGTCTAACCTATTTCTCCATTTTTTTTTCTGGTAGGATTTTTCTGTACCTAAAATTGTTTATCATTCATTATTTACATGAAGGCTGGGATACTGTCCATTTTGTCTATAGCCCCATCTTCTAGAAAATAATATACCTGGCTCATAATGACTTTCAATAAATATCTATTGTTCCTTAAACCCCAAAGAATTGAAAGCAGGCACTTAACAGATGGTTGTACACCCATGTTCATTACAACATTATTCACAAAAGCCAAAAGGTCTAGGTAATTCAAGTGTCCATCAACAGATGAATGGATAGTAAAATGTGATCTAGTCATACAATGTACTATTATTCAGCCTGAAAAAGAAATTAAGTTCTGACACATGCTATAACATGGGTGAACCTTGAAAACATTAAGTGAAATAGTCCAGTCACAAAAAGGCAAATACCATATTATTCTACTCATATAAAGCACCCAGAGTAGCCAAATTCATAGAGACAGAAAGTAGGATAGAGGCTGGAAGGTGTGGGGAAAATAGAGAAGTATTGTTTAATGGGTATAGAATTTCAGTTTGGGAAATGGCTAGTATAATTGTACAACATGGTGAATGTACTTAATGTCACTGAATTGTACACTTATAAATGGTTACAATGATAAATGTCATGCTATGTATATATATTTTTTACCATGCACACAAATTTGTAAGATGGGTTATAAAAAAACTTCTGTTCCTTGTCACCCCCTAAGTCTGTGGATGCCCTGGACCAATCTTAAGAAGTAGGGATAAATGAGGAAAAATGGAAAACTACTAAAATAAGACATAAAAATGCATATTTGAAGGGTAGCATATTACAAGGAGGCTTTTATTTATTTTTTCCCCTTCTTGAGTTTTATTTTTTTTAATTTTTAATTTTAAATATGTGAGGTAAAAGTCAGGGTTAGGTATACAGATTTCCTTGTTGATGAGGTGTGCCTCTTCTCCCCTGGCAGTTTCCTACTACTGCCAATCCCTTTCTTATAGTATTACAATAGTTGTTCAAGGTCTGCTTATGAGTGAGAATATGTGGTACTCAGTTATTTGTTTCTGTGACAGATTATAGACTCTATGCTCCTCCAAGTTGCTGCAAAGTTCGTAATTTTGTCCTTGTTTATGGCTGCATAATATTCCATCGTGTATAGGTACCACTTTTTTTTAATCCAGTCCTCTTTCGATGGGCAGCACGGTTGTTTCCATGTTTTTGCTATGGTGAATAATGATGCAATAAACATGCGTGTGCAGGTATCTTTTTCATAGAGTGATTTGGGTTTCTCCATGTATATTCCCAGCAGGGGGATTGTGGGATCATATGGGAGGTCGATTTTTAGATCTTTTAGGAAGCGCCACATTGTTTTCCACAGAGGTTGTACTAGTTTACACTCCCACCGACAGTGTAGAAGTGTTCCCTTTTCCCCACATCCTCTCCAGCATCTGTTGTTTTTTGAGTTATTGATGATGGCCATCCTCACTGGAGTCAGGTGGTATCTCAGTGTGGCTTTAATTTACATTTCCTTGATGATGAGTGAGGCTGAGTATTTTTTCATGTACCTGTTGGCTGCTCATATGTCTTCTTTTGAGAAGTGTCTATTCATATCTTTTTGCCCAGTTTGTAATGGGGCTGTTTGAATTTTTTCTTCTTGGCATGTTTGAGTTCAGGAGGAAGCTTTTAAAAGTAGAGTTACACATGTGCGTGTGCGTGCGCACGCACGTGCACACACACATACACACACACACACACACACACACACACACACACCCTTAATTTTATATTTTTGTTATTCCAGAACAGGACGCTCCTTCTCTACTTGCACTGAAGTCATATGCACACTAGCCTGGCATAATAAAATTATTTAATTTCAAGACCTGGAATGACACTAAAAGAAAAGCCCATTGTGCATCTGATGAAGGCTGGGGGGGGTTCATATTCAGAGTCCTTAGGATCTGTGCTTTAATTCAGTCAAATGTAATTATGTTTGCAGAGCCATCATTTTATTAAGCAGTCAAGAATCCATAACTAAACCTTGTTCTGTGTGGTTTAATTCTCAAATATGTATGGTCTTTATAATGTTTAACTCCCAATGCAATGAAAGCTTTGGAAATGATTCCCATCTCACATAAACAGAAATACAATTTAGTAACATGATTAAATCGCCTTTTATGAAAAAAAAAAGTTGCTCTTCTCTTGCTTTCAGTAGTAAGGATCCCTGAGTTATTGATCCTTTTAGGGAAATGGAACAACACAAGCTTCTTGTGCCTAACATGTCATATTCATATTTGTATGAGTAGTATATTCATATAACCATAACTGGACATTTATACCAAGATATTACTGATTTGCAGCCACATGAGGCCATAGATACTTAGATTCACTCATTATTTTTTAAATATTAAGGAACTAACCAAGAAAAAATTTTAGATTCTAAATCATTTATGATCACAAAAATTTTCAAATCTATATTTTAAAAGATAAGATTACATTTATCTACCTCATATATACTTTTTGCATAACCCCTGTCCTGTTTTGATTTCCCCAGAAATAGAGACTATTGTCTATCCACATGAAATGGCTGAGTTATGCCAATTAAATGGAAAAGCCAGGGTTTGCTTTCTATAGTTACCTGTTTTACACACAGATTGAACTCCAATTCATTATCAAACTTATCAACCATGTGAGATGTCATGGGAAAGGACATGTAAAAGAATGAGACTCCCACTTCTTGCATGATCTAAAGTTTTGTACTCTGTCTTTGCACTGTGAATTTTGCTACTCAAAGTGTGGTCTGCATAACAGTAGCAACAACATCACCTCCTAGGAAGTTTGATGGGAATTTAGAATCTTCAACCACCCTCCATACCTGGAGAATCAGAATCTGCCTTTCAGCATAGTCCCAGATGATTCGTGTGCACATTACTGTGGGAAAGGTGCTATCTTAGAAGATGGGACCCTATTATTGATGAGTTTTTTTAAAATGTTGTGCACCTCCCTCTCAGAAGCTAAGAGGGTAGGAAAAGTATGGAGAGATGGAAGACTTCAAAATTGGTTCTAGACCAGTCTCTTTAGTCTTCTCTGAATAGTTCATAGTTATAGTCTGGCAGTTTCTAATCTCTTTAAAAAAATTCAGAGACTTTTGATGTGATTTTAGCAAAGATGGCTTAAACCAAGTATCTAAAAAGGATTTAGTGCACAGCATATCATCATATGTTGTTTGTTCTGTTTTGGTTTTTGTTTTGTTTGCTTTTCGTTTTTTTTTTTTTTGCTTTGTTTAATTTTGGTTTGTTAGTGATCTCACTTTGCACTGTCATCTGAAAAACTGAGTTTCTGATTCCTCAAGGGGGCAGACATCCTCCATAATGGCTATGATCAGGGCGGTAGCATTCGTCATAAACTCGTTAGTGCAAACAAAAACATTTTAAAACTAGTTTTAATATTGGAATTGGCTAGGCCATATTTTCAGAAAGCAACTTAACCAGTTGTAAAATAACTAGTCCAGATATTTAAAACAGTGTATTTTTATGCTAAATTAATTTCAGGGGCTCAGAAATAGGCTTGGATTTTGATTTCAGAATCCCTGGACTCCTAAAATTCATCCCTCTGCTGTATGCTTCTGACAGACAATATTCCATCAAAACTTCCCCTCTCAGAACACTTAGTATATTTTATTGTAATTACTTGACCAACTATGTTTGTTCCTCATTAGCCTGTGACCTCAGTGAAAGCAGGGATTATGTCTTACTCCTATTTGTATAACAGGTACCCAGAACAGTGTCAAGCGTGTAGAAGGTGCATAATAATTATGAGTTGATGTTCAGATGACAGTGCAAATAAACACAGTTGACAGAGAAATGGGGGTATTAAAAGTGGGACAAGCAGCCTAAACAGCAACTTACTTTCCAAGTATGAAATAATAGATAAAATTAGGTGGGTTATAATATCTTTAAGTTATATCCCATTTATTCAGAACTTGACTTGTAAAATATACCTTTTGATAAAACTATATTTTATGCTTTTGTACTATCTGTAAAGAATATTACACCTTATGGTATACATTTAATTGACTTGACAGCAATTTAAGAAGCATTCACTTATATACTATTGATAGGTTAAATTACCACATATTTAAATAATTGGTCAAGTACTATGAAGATCTGTTTACAAAAACAGAATGTTGATTAGGAAAGTTCCTTCCTATAATGAAAAAAAACATTTCATTTCCTTAAACAAAAATTCTAAATTAGCCTCTTCATAACTAAAATCAGTCTTCACTCCAAAAAGTCAAATTTGGGGAAATTTTATAATAAGTTATAAGAAAAAAATAGCATTTTCAGTGGGAGGTAAATAACCACTCAGTAGCTGGTAGAATATGGTGCTTCTCCTCCTCAAATTTATGAGTATGTACATAACAATGCTCTATATTTCTTTCTCTTCTTGGAGACTTAAGATCCAATGACCAGAACACGTGAACAAACAAAAATCACCAAGTCCCATGCCAGTAATTTGAAGTATGTTTCCGTAAGACTTTAAGTACTTGTAATCTTTGCATACTGTGTGAGTATGGAAATATGACTGGAAATAGAGGCCATACTCCAACTAGATAATGGGGAAAGCTTAATAAAGGGATTGCTTTACAAAGGCATGGGCAGAGTTAAAGGAACCCACAGAGATGGTGAAGTACCCGCAGGCTAACAACGTGGTGAGGGGAGCCACTGCCACACCTAGTCCCAGAGGAGCAAAGGAAGTGATTACCAGAAGTGGGAGAATTGTGGCCACAGCTGTAGGAGAGGGCTGCAGAAAAGGAAAGAAGCCATGGCCAGCCCACCGCCCTGCAGGAAGGGAGACCGTAGGATAATTACCCTGACTCCACTCTTCTCCCATCTATGGTTTGCTGCTGGTGCCTTCCATTGATCCAATCCAACAGGAAGTCAATGGGCAAGAAAGGCAAGTTAATGAAGTCCATAGAGGTGAGCCTCACAGGGCACAAAGCAGGAGGGGCAGGGCAGAGTGGATTTGAAAGATGAGACAGGAAATGTCCACCAGGCATGCCCTTTCAAAAATACTTCTACTTCAAAAACATTTATAATCTTACCATAAATTTGTTCCATACACATTCCTAATAATGGAGAGAAAAAATATATAATAGCAACAAATTTGTCAATAGCAACAATATTTGGTAGTTCCTAATATTATTTTCATAGGAAGGTAAGATTCATTGATTCATTCACTCAAAGATATGGCAAAGGCAAATTTTCTTCATACCTCCCTGAAAGCGCTGAAATAAACTAAAAGAAGAAAAAAATGGAAAGAAGAGTTTATCTACTATGAAACTAGCAAAGAGCTAAGATTCTCAAATCACAGACTATAAAAATTATCTGCCAAAAAGAGTACAGTTTTTATCAAATCAACGGAAAACCCTAAAAGGTGACATCTACCTCTACAGGTCTCAATTGCCTTCCAAATGTCTCTCTAAATAAGAAGAAAGAGTCAGAAAGGCCCAATGTTGGGTGGGGAGGAGGGGCACGAAGTGGGAGATATCTGTGTGGAGAAGCTGGTTCCATACCAGAGTGACCTGATGGAGACAGAGTGACCAGAGTGACAATGATGAAGGAACTGTGTGAATCCTCTGTCTTTATTATCCTCAAAACCCTAAAACTTAAAAGTAACACAGAGGAATAGTCTGGAGACGAGAAATGTAGGAAAAGAGAAGAAAAATAACAAATTACCTTTGTAGATGACCTCCCCCCACTTCATAGATGCTAAGCAAAGTCAACTAAGTAGTGATAAATAAGCACCAAATATCTGTCTATCCTCCTCGCTAACACACACACACATACACGCACACACACACACACACACACAGAGCAAGCTGGGATATGTGATCTGTTTGAGTGATCTGCTCACTCACAACAAGATTTTTTTTAGCAGAAGATATTGCAGTGTTGTAAGAATTTTTTATGAAACAAAAACTTCAATCTACAGTCAATGTCATTGGTTCTGTTTTCGAAGTGTATTTTAAAAAAGATAAAGTCATTATCTGCCCCAAATCACTGTCTACATCCCTTTGATTTATTTTTGGGCAAACAGCAGGTTTGGATAGACTTGCATAATAAATACAAAGTTAGTAACATGCATAGATTCCATATGCAAGTTATCATTTTTATTTAAAAGATTTACCGAAAATAGCAGATAAATATACTTCAGAAAAATAGCACAAGAAGCACATGGAATTTTCTAATAAATTCTTCATACGTTCAAAACAATTAAAGAAAATGTGGACCCTTTAAAAAATAAATGCAAACAATTATAATAATATAAGAAAGGGATTAGCAGTAGAAAACTGACAGGGGAGAGAGATGGGATTGGAAGTTGAGGGAAACTGCTAGGGGAGGGAAGGGCATACCTCATCAACAAGGGTACCTGCATAATCAATGTTTGTATACCTAACTCTGAATTGTACCCCACATCTTTATAATAAAAAGTAATAGCAATAAATGCAGGTCGGGCTCAGTGGCTCAGCCTATAATCCCAGAACTTTGGGTGGCTGAAGCGAGTGGATTGCCTGAACCTGGGGGTTCAAGACCAGCTTGGGCAATTTGGCAAGACGTCGTCTCTACAATAAAAACAAAAAATTAGCAAGGCATGGTAGCGTGCACCTATGGTTCTGGCCACTTGGAAGGCTGAGGCAGAAGGATCGTGGGAGCCCAGCAAGTCGATGCTGGGGTGGCTGTGAGTGTGCCACTGCACTCCAGTTTGGGGGACAAAGTGGAACTCCAACTCAAAAATAAATAAATAAATAAATGCAAAGTGAGCTAGTTTAGTCAAAAAATAAATTGAAGATAATCATAAAACCATTTCAGAAGTGAATGATACTTAGAAAAAGAATCAAACAAATGTTGCTTAAAAAGAGAATCACTTATTTACAGGACAGAATTTTCTATGTAACAAAAACTCATGGGAAGTCAGGGGAAAAAAATAAAAGCAATTCAAATTAATAATCATAAATGGCATTGGGTAATAGACATCCTGTAGTAGATATAACAGAACAAATTGATTTTTAAATTGAAAACGCAAGGAAACTATCTTTTTAAAAAGGAAATTATGAATTTTTAGATCAAAGTAACTACCCTTCTCCCGGGGGCAGGGGAGACACAATGACTTACAGTGAGAAATATCACATTGAAGTTACTAAACTTTCAGTGTTTAAAAATAACTTCATCAGCATCAAAGACAAAAAAAAAAAAAAGGCAGGAGTGAGAGGGCAGAGAGGAGGCAAATCATCTCCAAAGAGAAAATAGGCTAGCCTCAGACTTTTTCAGAGCAACAGTCAATGCCAAAACACAATGGAACAATGTCTTATGAGGGCGAAAAACATGATTCTATAATTTTATACACATTCAATTTGTTTATCCATAGAAACAAGCTAAAGACATTCAGAATTTAACACCCTTGGGCTCTGCTTGAAAACAAAACCTTTCAACTAAACACTAAATCCCAACACAAGATATTCAAGAAAGAAGATGCCAATGATGAAAGGGCTGGTTGTGATCCAACTCCACTAAGATCCAAGACTACCAGTAAACCCGAAAAACATTGTTCTGCCTTAAGACCTTTGCAACTGTTCTCCCTTCTTCTGCATGGCTCACCCCTCATTTGGTTCCATTCTCTATTCAGATTCACAGTTTTAGAAACCTGTTCCCTGACAACTATCATAAATCACCCTCTCTGTGTCCCCCCAGTCTCCAAATGTGCTTTTTTTTCTCTTAACATTTATCATTGTCTGACATTAAAGTATACAGGTATTGTCTGTCTCCTCCACTCACATAGAAGCTCCATGAGGGAAGGACCTTTGTCTCTTTAACTGCTCACTGCTGTGTTCTCGATACTTGGAAAAGTGTCTAGGATAAAAAGAACACTCAAAAATGTCTGTTGGTAGAGTGAACTATGGGAATTAAGTCCAAAACTACAAAAATTGAAAACCTTGAAAATGTAAAATAAGCAGTATAACTGCAAAGAATGGTAAACAAAAGGCTCAGTGATGTATACTCATTTCCCCAACTTAAAGAGGAAGGAACTGATCGATAAAGTCTAAATTTGACAAACAAAAAAATTATTTGATCACCTTTAAAAAGTGAATGAGATATTGTAAATTTTGTCTTTGCAAGTGACTTTCATTCTCTTCTGGACTCAAGCTCGATGCTTGTATTTTATGGCTCACTAGCTCTCTAGTGAGCTGGGAGAGTGGTTGCGTAAAGTTAGACTAGTCAAATATGAATATTCTGATATAAATATATCATGTAGCTAGGACTGTCAAAAATTTGGGGAAACAAGGGGTCTCAAACATTACTGGTGGTGATATAAACTGATACAACCATTTTGGAGGCACCTGGACAATATCTAGCAAAATGTATAATGTATATACTCACTCAACAAGCGCATTTCTAGAAAACAGTATACAGATTCATATGCAAGATGTGCAAGGATGCTCATTGTAGCATTTTATAAAATAGCAAAAAGTAGATACATGTTTAAATCTCCATCAGAGAGAACTGGAAAACTATATTCCAAGAGTAAATACTAAGTGGTTTATGAAAGCAAAATCAGTAGACATGTGTACATTGATATGGCAAGCACACACTCTGCCACCGAGCTACACCCGCTGCCATATATTGATATGTAAAAGCATGCACCATATAATATGAAGTGCCAAAAGCCAGCGGCAGAACATATGTGGGAAGATTTCATTTATATAAAAGAAATATTTAGACCTATATATATAAGTTTATGTTTCTCTGATGTTTGCATGGAAAATGTCTGGAAGGAGACTTCCACACTGTTCACGGTAATCATCTCTGGGGACTGAGATTTGAGGAAGAGAATGGAAAATGGGGAGGTTTACTTTATAAACATCTACAAGAGTCAGATTGTTTTAAACTGCATACATTACTTTCATCGTAGAAATTAACTCTTAAAAGTCTTACACATTTCCAAACTCATTTATTTAATGCCCACCAGATGCTGAACACATGAAATGCCACATTTTGAGACAAGAGGACGGGTTTAGCAAGAAAAACGGTTCAACGTCACACAATACCCATGTCACGTATAAACCGTAAGCACCTTGAAGACAAGAGTCAGGGGTGTTTTGGTCACCATTTAACCCAAGTACCTATTACAGTTTTTGGTACATAGAAAGTATTCAGTAAGAATTTGCCAAATAAACAGATGCCTATATGAATGAATGAGGGCATCTAAAAATATGCAGGATCTGATGTAATCTGCAACTCAATGTCTCTACCACCCTTGTCCTTCCATAAACCTAGATTTGTTCATTTGCAAAATCAAACTTCAGATGTTTTATGATCGCCTCTGGATGCCACTGTGTCTAAGTCCACATGAAAAACAGCTGTTTGTCAGGTGAAGGGGAATGCCACTCCTGGCCTGAGGCTGCCACCAGCATTGTTCGAGCCCCAGTGCTTACAGGGATGGCAACAATTTAGAATTCCTATGTTATGTTCTCTGTGCCTTTTTTATTTCATACTGTTTTGAAGACTGTTCCAAAAAAGTGTGAGGCACAGTCTATGGGTGTAGCATCCAACGAGGAACTGCAGTGCTAAAGTACATTCCCACAAACATATCGATCTCATGCCCAATCCACTGAGGAGGGCAGCAAGTGCCTGCCAGTGCCTGATGTTTAATGTGCTGCACCAGAAAGCTGACCTTGCACACAACATGACATCATTTCTGCCTTCCGGTTCTCCAGTAAGTCTCCTCTGCACTATACATCCTGCACAGAGCCCTTCTGCTAGAAAAATGTTTAAAATAATCTGTGAGTAGCCTCTTGTTTCTTATCTAGATTTTTTAAACTAAGAAGCTCTTATTTTACTACAGCCAATAATTCTCATGAATAAACGACTATGTGTCTTCATTTTCACAATTTTATTTTAAGTGGTGACCTTGGTTTATTGAAGACTATTAGATACTGGCACATAACACACTGTCTGGATTTTAAAAGTGGCAATACCCTCCTATTGCAGACATTTACAGCTTTCTGATTATTGGCTAATCCATTTTCCTTTGTCATCTGTTTTAAATACCTTCAACAGGAAAGATGGTTTCCATTTTGTTTTGAAGTTTTGAGCTTTGAAGTCTTAAAAGACAAAGAATGTCATCATGGCCATGCATAAATCTCTTCAGTGGCTCTCTGTTACTTAGTACAAAAGTCAAAGTCCTTGCATCAACTACGTGGTGCTTTGTGATCTACCCTTGCCTGATTTTCCAGTTTCATCTTTGGATCATCTTCCCCTCACTCCCAAAGCTTCAGCCACACTACCCTTCTTTCAGTTCTTCCAACTAGCCAACACGTCTCCTGCCTCAGGGCCTTAACATATGCTATTTCCCAGTCCAGAGTGCTCCTTCCCTCTACTTCTCCCCTGGCCATCCTTTAGGTATCATGTTAAATATCAGTTTCTTAGACAGGCTTCTCTAGCCCCTGAATCTATACTACATTCTCTTCCTGTTATTTTCTCTGTGCTCTTTCCCTTCATGAAATTTTTTGCATGCACATGCGCGTGCGCGCGCGCGCACACACACACACACACACACAATGCATATACACACTATGTTTACTGATTTAACATACGTCTCATTAGATGATAAGATTCATGGCATTTTTGTTGACCAGTGCTAATCTCAACAAATATTGTTGGTTAAATTAAAACACAAAAGAAGTGAATTTCATTCCCTCTTTTAACTAATTTGTTATAAATATAAGTTGGACACAGTAAGAGGAATTAAATCCTTATTTCACTCATATTCAGAGTGGGTATTCCTACCTAGGATGAGATTTGGGGAGGGTTTAGATTGCGGAGAAGGAAAATATTTGGCACCATATTTATGAGACCCAAGGAAGGAAGGGGAAAGGTTGTATTCTGAAAGGGAGAAAAGAGAGAGAGAGAATGAACAAAATAATTATATTAAGGAAGCAAAGGAAGCAAAGAAAGTGGGCAGAGAACAGATAGGTGGAAATTGGGGAGTTAACTGGAAGGTGAGGAGAACTTTGGAATGTCACTTGAGAATGGGAAAGCGAAGTCCAGGTTGATCAGAGGAGAAGGAGACTGGTTGAGGAAGCAATTAGGACTCTGTGGAGAGAGAAGATGTGGGTGATGAGGAAGGCCTTTGTTTTAAAAAAGTTCCAGGTGTGAGATAAGCACACCTGGAACAAAACCTTAGCTGGAGCCCAAGAGGAAATGGGAGAAACGTCTGAGGACCTTTGTAAACTTAGAAATCCTGAATTGTGTTCCATAGTTATTGAGCGCCCAAGTGCCAAATGTGGGAGACACACATTATATATTTGATTATTAATGTGAGAGTGTAAAGGTGAACATTATTGCCCTGGCAAACAACCAAGGTATCCTTTAGTCTTGCGCAGTGAGATTACTAGATCCATGTTCAATCTCTTGTAAAGGACAGTCTTCATGTCAAAGGAGGTGACAATAGGAAAAAGAATGGAGAATGCCAGAGTCTGAGCTGCCCTGTTTCTGCTCTGTATAGCCAAGCCTCCTGTGGCTTCTGGCTGATTCTCCACATCTACAATGGTATATTGGGAACTGTGTTACTCTCAGTTGCTCTTTGGGCATTGTATATCTTTTTGCTTTTCTTTTCTTTCTTTCTTTCTTTCTTTTGTTTTTTTTTGTTTTTTGAGACAGGGTCTCACTTTGTCACCCAGGCTGAAGTACAGCAGTGTGCAATGTTGTAGTCATAGCTCACCACAGTCTCAAATTCCTGGCTATGTAATCCTCCCGCCTAAGCCTCCCAAAGCACTAGGATGAGGTGTGAGCTGCCATGTCTTGCCCTGTATTTCTATATAAATTTTAAAAATAGATTGCTGCCAATCTGAGACCTCATAAAACACTGGAGACAACAGTAATAATAATAATAATTGATATTTTTCACAGATAATAAATGATATTCATTGAGTACACTTTATAGCCAGCCCTTTTCTAAGAAGCTTATATGTATACAGTAAGTCCCCTACATACAAATAAGCTCTGTTCTGAGAGCACATTCATTAAGTACAATGTGTTAGAAAGTCCAAAGTTAGCCTAAGTACCCAAATAGCATAATCAGCTAAGTAGTACTGTATTGTAATAGGTTTATATTACTTTTCACACAAACAATACATTAAAAACAAACACAAAATAAATAAAACACTTTTAATCTTATAGTACAGGATCTTGAAAAGTACAGTAGTACAATAAGTGATTGGACATGTGAACACACATTCACATCTTTGAAAGTTTGCAACTCGAAGGTTCATATGTAGGGGACTTACTGTATGTATCAACTTATATGCATCAGTTTCTTTCATCTTCACAAAAAATGAAGCTACTATTATTATTCCCATTTTCCAGATGGGGAAAATGAGGCCCAGAGAGATTAGTGTCATTCAACAAAGTGTCAAAAGACTCAAATTCAGACAACCAGACTTCAGAGCCCAACTCTTAATCATGATATCCATTCCTCCAATTTGTACACACCTTACAATTTACAAAGCCCTTTATAAGAGATACAAATATTATCTGATCCTCTCAAAATGCTTAAAAAATAAGTAAAAAAATCTTTGTCTCCATCATAGAAATAGGGAAACTGAGGCTCAGAGATATTAAAGTGCTGGTGTAGGAAATCAATTACTCATTGCTGGCCAGACAGGGTCTGAAATCCATGAGTCCTCACTCCTAAAATGCCACACCATCTTTTACTTCTGCCTTAGCAGCCTTGTTGCATCTACACAGTGAGGTATACAGAGGAATAAAAGCTGCATCAAAGATTTGTTGGGTTTGGCACAAAGATCCTAGTATCTGGAAACATGACATTATCTCTAACTTGAAATATGATTTCAGACAGCCTCAATGTCAGGGAGTATCTTGGGAAGAGAACAGAGGAGAAACTGACCAGGTGAGTGACATCTAATTGATGGCTCCAAAAATGACCCCTTCTTGGAGCGGCTGGCTGTGCCTGTCCGAGTGGCTCTGCTGCGGCAGCAGCCTGGGAGAGTGACCAAAAAGCAACGCAGGGAAGAAAAAGAGAGGAGAGGAATCCTACACTGGAGCCCTTTATTATGCCTTTTCTGGGTAACGCCTCTCTTGTCTTCATGCCCTCTCTCCCCCACCCCTGCCATGCCGTACCCACGGCCAAACATTGAAATTCCTTCCACTCCTGGCTGCCACTGGTAGTTTCTGTCTCATTTCTCCCTTACCCCAGGGACAAATCCATTCTATTGGGTCCTCTGATGGTTTCTAGCAGCCAGGACATTGCAGTCCTGGCTCATATTACCCACTAACTCATCATCCTTCCATTACACGCTTCACACCGAACCACGTTTGCTTCCGATCCGCAGTGACATTCCCCCCTCCTTTTTTTTTTTTTTTTTCTAACTGCAGTCCAATAATGCTGACATGGTTAGGACTCGGAAGTCATGGCTATTGCGGCCAACTCCCGAGCAGCGGAAGCTTGGGGCAGGGATGGGGAAACCTAGAACGTGCCTCCCTCCGTGGCAACATCATGCCCCCAAGCCCCAGAGGCCCTGCTGGCCAAGGGGCAACCGCACATACCCACGCAACCCGGGGCTCCCACCCCTTGCCTCCTGCCGCCGGGCGGCTGCTATAGAAACACCAGGCGTACACACTGGTCTGAAATTGACACCCATCCCGGACCGGGACCCGAGCGGGATCTGCCTGCTGCCTCAGTCACCATGGCAACATGCCCAGAGCCGGGCAGCCAGCAGCGCGCGGCGCGGGGATACTCACTCCATCGCGGGGCTAGGCGGCCGGGCGCGCTGCTGCGGGGCTCACCGGCGCTGCTGGCCTCTGCCGGCGCCGCGCGCGAGGTGGAGCTGGGAGCCGGCTCCCCTCCCCGCTCGCACCCCCTCCTCCCCTGGAGGGTTGCAAGTGAACGCTCAGGCTCTCTCCGCTCCCAGCCTGCGAATAAAACGGGAAGCAATTGGATAATGTTGTTCGCTGGGCGCTAGACAAGCCACTCCACTTGAGGGTTCGGGGCGGGAGCGCGCTGGCAGCTGCGCGCCGGGCGAGGTGGCCACCAGCGCGCCGAGCCCCAACGCCCGCGGCGCCAGGTGCGCCGGCGGCTCCCCTGGGACGGGTGGCTCGGCGCGGAGCCCGGGGAAACGGGTGGGAGGGGAAGAGGGGCGGCTGCGGAGGGTAGCACAACCCAGAGGGCGTAGGGAAACGGTTGAGTCATTGGCAAGGTGGCAGCTCTCGCCGCTTGGAAGTTGCAAGGAGCGTCTGGCCTCTGCAAATAGCAAAGACTGCCCCCAGTGGTCTGGGCATGGGCTCGGAAGCGCCATTGTACCAGCCCGGTGAGCATCCGTGTGAGTTTGTCAGGGAAAACTCCAGCGGCGTTGCGGAGCGTTAATGCGGTGTTCCTCCACTTCCGCGACCCCACGCCCTTTTCCATTTTACCCCGTATTCTGCATATTCCCGCCTGCCAGGAAGATATTGTCCGGGCTTAGTTTCTCAAGTCTGTTCTTTTAAAACAATAGATAATATTGAATATGGTTTCCCAAATTACCACGGCCCCATCCCACGGGGACGAGCCCCACTGGGGTATATATTCCCGGGCTCCATCCCCTCTGAGCATCCTTCTAACGGTTTCGAGAGCGGGAACCTGGTTCCCATCCAACTGTCCTGCACCGGCTGCAATGAAGAGTAGACAGGACAACCTGGGACTTTCCTGGTATCTTGCAGCTGGTCCCTGTGTGAGCTGGCGTCTGCTAGGACGCAGCATAAAGCACGGGCATGGCCATCGCAGACCCTGCCTGGGTGGGGCTCACTCACGGGTTAAGGAAAAGGCAATGCACAGATAAAAAGCAAAATACGCGTATCATCACGGACTGAACTCACTGCTGTAACCATTAAGTGATAAGAGACTGTGATGAATCCTGAAATTAATTTGTGGTGATGACTGAGCAACTCTGTGAACATAGTAAAATCATCAAATTGTGCATTCTGGCTGAATGTTATGAGAATTATATCTTAATGAAGTTTTTTTAAAATGCACTGGTGGAGAATAAAAGGGAAACAGATATGCTTCGGTAGGGTGTGCAGAAGTGACCTTCCCAAGAGACTGGCCCAAAGGGAGATAGCATCCAACAGGGAAGGGCATTCTGGCCAGCCACAGCCTGCAGAGTGCCCCTAGGCGGGAAAGCGCTCCACACACCAAGGGGCGGCCAGCAGACCAGTGCAAAGTCAGTGGAAACACCGCTCCTCCATTCCCTTTGGAGAGTGAGCGGCAAAGTCACACCCAGTGAAAATTCACAGAGCTGTTTTGTGGAAGGAGATTCTGGATCAACTCCAGGTTTCCCTTCGCAGAGAATCTACTGCGAATTTGGAAATCATAAATCCTCCCTCAACCCACGTCCTGCACCAATTACCATCCTATCTTTACTCTTCCCCTTCATATCCAAGACTCTTAGAAGGTTGTCCACGCTCACCATCACCATATCCTCAATTCCCGTCTGCTTCCTGCAGCATATAGGATTAAATTCAGGTGTGAGTGATTAAGAGGCTTAAATAGCAAAGAGATTTGCTTTTCTACCTCTTAAAAGTTTAGAGATGAGCAATCCTGGGCCAGTTCAGCAGCTCTTCTTCTCAAAGAGCTAAGAGGCCCAGGATCCTTCATAATGTTGCTCGACCATATGTGTTCTCATTTCATGGTCCAAGTCCAAGTTGATTGCTCTCGCTCCAGCCATCGTGTCTGCATTCTGGCCAGCACAAAAGTAGAAAGGGCAAAGAAGAAGGGGCAAAGGAAGCATACCAGCTGCCTCTGAAGGAAGGCTCCTAGAACCGCCCCGGGCACTTTCACTTATACCTCTTTGGTCAGAATTCAGGCACATGGCTATATTCAGTTTCCAGGGAGACTAGGCAAAGCAGCCTTCACTCTGCATAGTCAGAAGCCTATCTCAAAACTGGGGCTCCACTCTCAAGGAAGAAGGGGAAAATGAATTTTTGGGGGACAAACAGCAATCTTTGCCATCCTCTTTTATTTTAGCATTCTGGCTTCTGCCTCCCCCTTGCCACCAACATGACTCCCTATAAAGTCCCCAATACTGAATACAATAGACATGTCTCACTCCTCTTCTGAGTGACTTATAAGCTGTGTTGGATATTTTCACAACTCGTTTTTGTACTTGAATTTGGGTTTGTTGAAGTATAATTTACATACAGCATAATTCACTCTTTTTAAGTGTGTGGGTCTATGAACTTGGATACACAATGAAGTCACATAACCATATATTACATTATCATCACCCCAAAGAGTTCCTTCCATTCCTTTGATAGTCAATTCACTCACTCCTCTGGAAACCGCTGAGCCCATGTCTGTCCTCAGGGTTTTGCTTTTTTCAGAATGTCATATAAATGGTATCAGACAGCAAATAGCCTTTGTGTTTGATTTCTCTCACTTCATAACTGCTTTTGAGATCCATGCATGTCACGTGTATAGGTAGGTAATTCCTGAGTAGTATTCTTTGTGCAGATGGATTACAATTTGTTTATCTGTTCACCACTTGATGGATATTTAGACTGTTTCCAGTTTATGGCAATTATAAAATAAAAATTCATGTACAGGTGTTTCTGTGAATAAATGTTTTCATTTCTTTGGGATAAATATTTAGTATCACTCCTTCTATTTTGAAATACTGTTTTCTGTGACATCACAATACCACAACTCTAGCTATGTAGAGCTATGTAGGATTCTACCTAAACTCTTCTCACTCCTTACTGTACATTCACTTCCTGAGCAATTCCATCTACTTCCATGGCTTTATTTAACCACCATTATGGTGCTGACTTCCAAAACTAAGTCCATAGCCAGATTACTTTCATAAACTTCAAAACTGAATATCCAAAGGCCATTGTAACATCTTCACAAACACTTCAAACCCAGTATGTCCCAGATGCACTGATCACTTTTACCTGTAAGCCTCCTTCTAATAACCTGCCTGCCTATCCTAATAAGAGAAAAGGTGCAAGGGTCCACACAGAAACCCAGGGACCTGCCCTGATTCCTCATTATCCTGACCTCCAAGATCCAATCAACAAGATTTATCCAGGATACCTCCTGAATAGCCATCAAGTCTATTCCCCTCTCTCTAACCTCACTGCTATTACTGAAACAGTCTTTCTTTTGGCCTCCTCAAGTCCAGTCACATCCTGTGCCAACCCATTGAGCCCTATTGCCAGAGCAATCTTCCAAAGACACAGAGCTGATCCTAGCATCTCCTTTCCTGATACCTTTCAATGGGCTTTTCTTACCTTTAAGATAAAGGTTCAGTGGAGTTGTAAGTACATCCTATGTTTTTTTAAAGTATATTGACTATAACATTTTTCAAATGCCATAGATAAACAAGAATGAATCCATTTTATAGGGCTGAGTTATACCTTGTTAAGAGTCATATTATCTGCCATATTAACTTTAGGGGAAAAAATCACACATTTTAGAGGCAGAGTTTAGTTAAAAAAAAAAAAGCCAGCTTTCCATTTGCTAACTTTGAGATCGTGAATATATATAAATATGTTGAACATATATTAATTTGTTTTGAAAATAAAATACAAGCCAGGCTCGGTGGCTCAGCCTGTAATCCTGCGCTTTGGGAGGCTGAGGTGAGTGAATTGCCTGAGCCCGTGGGTTCGAGACCCGCCTGGGAAACTTGGTGAGACCTCAACTCCACAATAAATCAAAAATAAATAAATAAATCAAAATAAATCAAAAATTAGCCAGGCGTAGTAGTCAGCTACTTGGAAGGCTGAGGCAGAAGGATCGCCGGAGCTCAGCAGGTCGAGGCTGTAGTGGCCGAGAGCGGCCACTGCACTCCAGTCTGGGTGACAGATTGAGACTCCAACTCAAAAAAAAAAAAAGAAAAGAAAATACAAAGTGTATTAAGTGCCTAGCACGAAGTCTGGTACCTAGTAGATACTCAACAGATAGTAACTCTAAAAAGCTGTCAGCAGCAGCATTATTTCACTGCCACTTTCCTCTGAAATTTTAAGCATTTTAATAGCTATATCTTTATTTGTCTTTATGCTATTCCTTTGAAGAAGTGAGATCAATACAGGTAATAGACACTGGAAAGACCAATTTGTTTATTCTTATTGGTGAATTGAGAATGTTAGCATAGAGGATACATTTATGTGTTTGTTTAAAAAGATATAAATAGACTGGGCACGGTGACACAAGCCTGTAATTCCAGCACTTTGGGAGGCCAAGATGAGCAGATTTCTTGAGCTCATGGGTCCGGGAACAGCCTGGGCAACTTGGCAAGACCTCATCTCTACAATAAATTGAAAAATTAGCAGGGCATGGTAACATGCACCTGTAGTTCTGTCTACTTGGAAGACTCAAGCAGAAGGATCGCCTGAGCCCAGCAGGTCGACGCTGGGACGGTCGTGAGCATGCAACTGCACTCCAGCCTGGGCAGCAGAGTGAGATTCCAACTAAAAAAAAAAAAAAAAGTTATAAATATATGGATAAACACAGCCTGACTAGAAAGTAACAGAGTATGACTATGTAGATACTTTATTATGCATTTTCATATTGCTAATTCATTGACAAGTTAATTAATTGTTGATTAACTAGTTTAGTTAATTAACCTTCAATTCATTAAGCTGAGCTCACTAGGAACTATATGCACACCAAATGCATATTAACAACTCTCCAAATTGGGAGTCAGTAGCGTAACAACTCTACCTATTTGAAATTGAGTCTAGACCAAGGAAATAAGTAAAACAATGACATCAAAAAGTCCATGCTGCAAGCACTTGCTCTTACTGTTCTTGGTGTCATAAACTTCACGAATACCTGATGAAAACTATGAATCTTCTAGAACCCTCATCTAGAACAAATAGCTGGTTTCAGTTAAGTTCCACATCTCAATCTTCTACCACTAACAAGTTCTCTCTGAAATATGTCACTCAAGTAGTTTCTTGTAGATATATAAGAAAAACACACAAGGAGCACAAATTCACATTTTGCTGAATGTATCAGAGGATTTGCCTACCCCTAAAGTCCATCCATCGTTCATGAACTTCAGGGTAAGTTCTACTTGTCTGAAGTTTGCAACTTGCTCACAAATACATTGTTTATATTCATTCTACAATTATCCTGTAGTACAGTTGTTGTTTTCACCATGTTGTGGATGAAGAAGCTTAAGCTTAGAATAGTTAAATAATCTGCTGAGATCATATTAACAGAAGTCAGATTCCTCAATAGAGTCTTCAACTTCCTGGTCTAAAAAAGAACGAGCTACCTCTGAGACAAAGACCTAACAGGATTTTATATAGGTAGAAAGCATGAGCTTTAGAACAGCCATTCTTTTTTTTCTCTCTTTATTTTAATGATGTGGAGTACATGTATTCAGGGTTAGATATACAAATGTTCATTTTGCAGGTACCCTTGGTGATGAGGTGTGCCCCGTCCCTCCCCTGGCAGTTTCCCTCAACTGCCAATCCCACCCTCACTCCCCTGACAGTTTCCCACTACTGCCAATCCCTTTCTTATAGTATTATGATAATTGTTCAAGGTCCACTTTTGAGTGAGAACATGTGGCACTCTAGAACAACAATTCTTAAACCAGGTACTATGAGTAGGTTTCAGGAATATGACTGAGATTATAAGCAGAATTAAGGCTTGGAGGATAGAGAATGGGAGTCCATACCTCTCACCAAGATCCAGCATTCTCTGATTCAAAACAAACAAAACTCTAAATATGATCAGACATCTAGTATATCTTCTGACTTGCTAAAAATATAAATATACAATGAGAAGGAGTTGGAGAGAAACAGGAATGTGGTACTTCAGTCAGTAACAACTATAAGTGAGGAAGAAAAGTGTGAAAACAGGCACCGGATGACAGCAACCACCAAAATATCAATTTAGGATCACAGTGGAGGCACACACCATAGCTCCTGAGGACATCAAGGAGTGACCATGGTTAGGACTTATGTTGGAAGCTAAATAGGCTTTTAAATTTTTCCATTCAGATTAGGCTTTTAATGTGTGTGTTTTGGCTAGGTGAAAAAGTCGTAGTTTAGAAAATGCATTCACTATTCTTGTGGCACTTGGAATAATGGAGATATCGCTATAATTTTAAGTGCCTAACTGAGGAAGAAGGAAATAAAAACAAGCGCTATCACTGCCAAGCTCAGTGCAGCATTCCAATATATTAACAAAACCAAATCATAAGATTGATAATTAAAACATAAAAATGGACAGTTTTCTTGTCTACTTGGCATTAACATTGCTGGATTTCAATTGTGCTTCTGCAATAAGAGTGTTGTGTCCTACGGAGCTTTCTGTACTTTTTGTATTTTATAATATGCACTGCCTGTTGCCTTTTATATTACTATGTAAATAATGTTACTGTTAGAGGCATACAGGAAAGAAACAGCTCTAACTGAAACTAGCTATTTGTTCATCTAGAACTTGTGGAAGTTAGGAGTGAGAGATGAGGGTGAAAAAAATCATCTATGGAGGCCGAGCACCATGGCTCATGCCTATAATTCCAGCACTTTGGTAGGCCTAGGCAAGAGGATTGACTAAGCCCAGGAGTTCGAGACCAGCCTGAGCAACTTGGTGAGACCTTGTCTCTACAATACATAAAAATTTTTAAAATTAGCTGGGCATGGTGGTGCATGCCTGTAGTCCCATCTGCTTAGAAGGCTGAGACAGAGAGATCACCTGAGCCCAGCAGACTGAAGCTGTAGTAGCCGTGAGTAAACCACTATGCTCCAGCCTGAGCAACGGGGTGAGATTCCAACTCAAAAAAAAAAAAAGTTTTGTTGATCTGAAGAATTCCCACTTAGTTATAGAGTTGGAGTTAATATAATGGAGTCACTATTAAGACTATTAAGTTCCATGTCTTAATCTTCCACCACTAACAAGTTCTCTCTGAAATATGTCACTCAAGTAGTTTCTTATAACTCTGCTGATGCTGGCTAAAAGTAGCATATAGTTTGTGACAGGAAGGATGCTGGAAAAGTACAAGCAGTTATTTTCTTTTGTTAAACATGGGCAAAAGTGATCTCCCTCCTTCACAGTCTTTCTGTTGATTTCTATATATATTTATGTGCATGCTCACATAAGACACTAATAGCCTTGGCTTCTGACTCATGGATGACTCTTAGAATCATAATCTACTGATGATGGGAGGGGTTCTAGGGGTGACTTAGTCCAACAGCCAACACAAATTTCTACAGTTGACCTGGGATCATCCTCCTTGTTGAAGCACACTTATTGTTTTCTTCTAGCTCAGAAAGCTGAAAAGACCTATTTGTTTTTTGTTTTAGAATCTGCTCACCCACCCACAAAATGACGTATGTGTTCAGAACAGCTCATGATTATGTGTGTACAGATGTAGCAAGAACATTTATTTCACTACTGCCAAGTCTGACCTATGATGGAAGATGAACAATGACCTCTCAGAGATAACCCATGACACCATGGACTCATCAAGGGGATTTTGCTGAGGAAAATAGCTGCTCCTTAACCACACATTAGAGAGAAGCCAGCCTGATGACACTCAGATATGCTGCACATTGGTTAAGCTGAGAGTCAGAAACATTGGTAATGTTTAATTGACATAAGGCTATAAATACTTACGTTAGTATAATCCTATCAGCTCTGCTATCCTGAATGAAGATGTAGGAGCTATTTGGTTACTTGGTATCTTTATAGGGAGACTTATGTATATTTTCATTAAATACTTTCATTTCCAAATATAATACATCTCCAAATGTCAATATTAAAAACAACTGTGGTTAAGATGGCTCTCAAAAAAATTGAAACTAGTCTTGAGGAAGATCATATGAGAGTTAAAAAACCATTTCTCCCTTCTGATAGTGGAAAATTTGGATTTATTTTTGAGGCAGGAAGCTACTTTATGCTAAGAAAAATGTGAATTAACATCTTATAAAAATACAGTCAAGGACTTCATTAGAATGTAAACCCTATGGGGACAAGGAATTATTTTTCTATTTTGTTAATCCATGTCTCCTTTCACAGTACCTATCACGTAGTAAGATCTCAAAAATATTTGTTGAATAAAATAATGAAAAAATTCCTCTTGAGCAAGACCCCAAGAAGTTGTACTTTCTTGGATGTATCTTTAATCAGATCAAAAAGTCTTTACAGGTGATGGTTCCCATAGAAATGTGGGGGTCTTTTTACCTCTAAGTATGCATTGACTGTCCTACACCTATATAGCATTGTCTGTTCATATGTATATGTTGCTGTCTAAGGAATCAGGATCATCACACACACACACACACACACACACACACACACACACAGACTATGCAGAAAAGTATGAAATTTGTCTTTTCTTCCTTTGATGTTGGAGAAAATAATGAAAAGGGACTAAACTACACTTGAGGCGATACAGCCTGGTCTAGATTGTCAATGTTCCTCCAATCATATCAATACTCAATAAACCTACACTTTGAGAATATGTTTGGGACCAAGTGTGACATTTAATGTCTTTCAAGGGTCCAGAAGATCAAATTATATCTCTGTAGGTAGGGCAGCGTTTCCAATGAGGGGAGTAGATAGTCCCCACTCTCAGTCATTCTGGGATTGGGTAAGTCTTAGGATAGGAAACCTGCTGAGAGGAGTGTTAGCACAAGGTTAAAGGAAAAACATTGCCAGGTCCTATGGTAGGAACTGAAACTGTAATGATGCATAAGACATGTCCCTACAAATCTCAGGGTTAAATAAGGGAAAGACATATATACACATATATATAGAGAGAGAGAGAGAGATACACTCAAAATTATAAAGAGTTGTAATGAGTTACAAAGGTGAGAGTGAGTAGAAAAACAGGAAAAGCTTCCTGGAAGAGTTGATGTCTAGACTATATTTTTACACCAGAAGTGTGTGTGAGGCCTCTGTGTGCCCGTGTGTCCAAGAATTTGGAAAAAATTGTGAGAATATTTTCCAGGAATAGATTGGCAAAATCAAAGATCAAGAAACAAGAATCAGTAGGAAAAAGTCTACATATTTCTAGCATTTGCTTGAGTGTGGGTGCAGAGAAGGACCACAGTGTTGTTCAATTCCAGTGGCACCATTTATATACAATACAGTGTGATGGTGTCCCCAGGGTTGTACAATGCAGTGGTCCTGAAGGACATCATTAAAAATAAGGCTGGAGATGAGACTAGTTTACCTTGAATGCAGAAGCTTAACTGAGAGCTGGGTAAGGTCGCAAACACAACGCCCCTCCTGACTCCCAAATCACAAGAAGACAGTCATAGCCGGAGATACTCACGGTCTCTCTCAGTTTATGATTCCTGTTTCCTTGAAGATTGGAGACACATACAGAACAAATAGAATCAAATCATGATTGACATAGCTGATTTTATCTATTGTCATAAAGTATGTTCTTTCACATTTCAAACAGTTTAGTTTTTCTCCCCTCTGGGAAGTTGGGACAACATGTTGTGACATGGGGAAGGTATAATCTGGAGGCTGAACCCCATAATGTCTCCTACTCAGTATTATACTGTAGCTTCCATGTCATGCAGCAAGATACTGGCATATAATGTATGTAGATGATGGATTTTAGGTTGTACAGGACTGGAGGCAGGAAAACTAGTTATAAGACTGATGAAGAAGTTTGGAAAGCAACAGTGAGATCCTAAATTAGGGCAGTGAGAGTTGGCATGGAAAGGAAAGAGAGTCAAGAAATATGCCAGGACTCAAATGTGTGGGTAAGGGAAAGGCATCGAGCCTGATTCTCACGGCTCAAATGACTCAGTGAAAGGTGATAGCACCAACGGAGCCAGAGCATTCAAGGGGAGCCTGCAGATGCCTCCAGAGGATTCTGACCTCAGCAAATGAACAACTCATCATCATCTCCCTCTGGACTGGGACCACCTTGTGTTCTGTGCGTGACCTAAGAAACCTATTAAGCTTCTTTCAATAGAGCTGTGCAAAGAGGCCAGGAGATGAGAAATAATGTTGGAGGAACCAATTGAACTAGATTTTCTACAGTATACTCTTGGGAGAGCTGTGAAGGTACAGTGTCTGAGAGCTCAGGGGGAGATAGGTAATGCAACTGATATTCACAAGTTGTATCTTAGCTGTACTTTAGAGAACTAGGTAAGTAACACACAACAAGAAGCAATTTGGTTTTCAGGTAGCAAACTTTCCATCTTTAGAAAGAGTAGTACATTAGGCTGAGCATTCTCTTAGCTATAGTTGCCACTTCCATTCTAACTCTGTTCTCAGTTAAAACTTTTAAATATCTTTTGAACCAAGTGAACTATTTTTTATCCCATCACCTTTGCCTGTTACGCACTTTCATTAACACTCCCAGAATTCCTCTCTCCACTGATATTATCATCCTACCACTGACTTAAATGCCCATGTGAATGCCTTATGCAAACCCTGTCTTCAAAGTTCCTTGACCGCCTAACCCTAACAAATTCATTTCAATCAAGCCAACTACTCCCATCAGATTTCATATTTACGTGCCAAATATGAACATGATTGATTTTTTAAAAGGATGAATAATAGTTTTCTTTTACTTTCTCAGATGTCTAGAATCAACATTCTTTCATATTCACCTTTCCCCTTTGTTCCTACAAATGTCCTGTAACATAAAAACAGCAGGGATACTCCTGGGTTGAGGACCAAATCTTGGGAAAGAGATGGTGCAATGCCATCTGCACATTCTTCTTGCTGTCTTCCTCACAGCTGTGCTCAACACGTGAGCAGTCCCTGAGGGTCCAGGTTTGGGGAGCAGAAACAGATGGGAGACATGGGGCAAGGGTAGGCTCTCTCCTTGCTTCCTAGACCCCATATTCTTTGTACTGGAACTCTCAGACTGTTTAGGAGAAATGGAAATATACCCTGGTCTTTTTCCAGTGAGTAAGAGAGGATGTTGCTACCCACATCTCCAATGTTTGCCCAACGAGTTGGACACAAATGCAGATCTGAGCAATGAACCTGCATTGGTGAGAAGGTCCCTGTCAGGGTCAGGTCAAGGTTCTGGGGTATGTCCATGTAACAGATATGCACGCGTGCCCCTAAATCTAAAATAAATATTATTTTTAAAATTTTCAAATGGGATGATTTTGGTTTTAGAACCTTCTTCTCCCCTTTTCCATCCTCTGGACTATTTTCTCTGATCTCACCCCCACCTGGCTAAGGTGTTAGCTCATGATAATTTTAGGTGCGTTTTGTAAGCTCAACACACAAAGGCCAGGTACATATTTCAAATGAGTAAAGTGGGCCAGAAAGATGAACAATACGAAATGGTGGGACCTGTGACCAACCAGGAGTCCATACTCCATCTAAAAGGGATTACCTCTACTCAGCCCAGTCAACTACCACCATATAGGAATATAGATAGATCTGATGTGTTCAGATTTTCCTCTAGAAAAACAAGAAAAAGTAGTTATTTTTGTGTACAGTCTTCCCCAAGAAAATGATGAGTAAGTAACAAAAATTTTAAAAATAATCTTGTTGGATACTGTGGTCATATTTGGTTGACAACCTCTGGCTTAAGGGCTCAGTTGTAATGGGTTTCAATTTCATAAACCACATCAACATGTCATAGTTTTTCTGTAGATTCACATAGTTTACATTCCGTGGCTATTTATTGGATTTGGGGGTGGAGGGGAGGAGGTCTGGGCCTCTTCAAAAGGTGTCAGTCGCTAGGAAGTGAAATGTCAGGGCATACACAAATTTGCTTGGTGGAGTCCTGGGTTTCAGTACAATCTCCTTTCTGGGCTGTAAGCAGATGAGTGAAGAGAAGGGGAACAGAAGTGCTTCTCACAGAACTCGGGCATGGCAGCAGACCCTGCAGCTTCTCTAACCCCTCAAATAACCTCCCCCAAAGTTGGTGGCTGGAAAGCTTCTCTGTTGACTGTAGGCGTGGTGTTTCAGTCGATATTCAGAAGCTCCTTTATTTCTTTTTTTTTTTTTTTTTTTTTGAGTTGGAGTCTCACTCTGTCACCCAGACTGGAGTGCAGTGGCCACTCCTGGCCACCGCAGCCCCGACCTGCTGGGCCCCGGCAATCCTTCCGCCTCAGCCTTCCAATGGTCGGACCCTCTACCTAGGTGACAATTCTGCTTCCTGAGCTGTCCTTCAGGCCTCGCCAAATTGCTCCCCTGCCCTCTGGACCCCCTGCCTTGACATGTGGTTCTGTTTAAGATTACATACATTTTTTTCCTGGGCACTCTTTAATGTGAGACAAAAGCCTTCTCTGCCAGCATCTTAAAAGCAACTTACAAAGATGAACTTGAGTTAAATGTGTTTGTCCCCAACAATACAAATATCTGCTTCCCTTTCAATTTTCCATATTTATAATCATCACTTCCACAGCACTCCTAAACCAAAATATTAGAAAGTGTTTGAGAAGTCAAAATAAAAAAGTAGACAGAAGCCAGGCTGGCTCTGAAGAGTGAAGTTTATCTCAAGAACCCTAGAACCTCCCTCAGCCTCACAATCCTCCCTTGGAGATTCAGATTTCCATGGAGGACACTTAAGGACCAAGAATTTTTTTCTGAGTTGGAGTCTCACTCTGTCGCCCAGACTGGAGTGAAGTGGCCCCTCCCGGCCACCGCAGCCTCGACCCGCTGGGCTCTGGTGATCCTTCTGCCTCAGCCTTCCAAGTAGCCGGAATTACAGGCATGCGCTACCACGCCCGGCTGATTTTTTTATTTTATTGTAGAGATGAGGTCTCGCTGCCCAGGCGGGTCTCGAACCCGCAGGCTCTGGCAATCCACTCACCTCACCCTCCCAAAGGCACGGGATTACAGGCTGAGCCACTGAGCCCGGCTACCGAGAATATTTTAAAGCACTCTTTTCATCAAATGAATCTCTGATGTACCCGGTGTCAGACACTGTGACTGGTTTTGGGAAAAATATTTTGTTGTAGGAAAGTCTTTCAAATAATACCACTTTTTAAAATGAATATGAAAGTATAAAGGAGCAGATTAACCAGATCAAAAACTGCATTTGATTGTATAAATTATGCAAATCATAAGACTCTCCCATCCAAATAAAATGCTAATCATCCTTTTTAGAATAGTTCTGGGCTTTGACTTTCTGTGCTACAAGGCAAAAATGTTCTAGAATATGTTTTGTTTGTTGATCATGTGCCTTCAATTCACTTGTGAAAGGAGAGAGGCACCCCAATCAGCACTTCCAGAGCCAGGCCAGGAACTGAAAGAGCAGACTGCTAAGTTAAGCAGGGGTGAGGGAAGACACAAGAATTAGCCGCAATCTAAGGTCGGAACCAGCAAACTTGAGGAGGTGCAGGGTTTGAATGCCAAGAAACCCAAGAAATGTGTTTAATCTCACTAGTTGCATGATCAGAGTACAATGAGGTGGAGTTTGCTAGGGGGAAAGTCAAGGAAGTCTCCCACGTCCTCCTGTGAGCATTTCCTAGGGTGAGAATGCAGGGGGAGTTTTCATGGGTGAATTGTATTGTTATTATTAGAGCTGAATGCAAAAAGTAAACTTTTCTGAAAATCTAGATAGTTTTGATTTAACTTCCTACCTTGACAGAGCCCTAGAGTCCATATGAACAATACTTAATTGTTTGTATATCAGTCTTTGGGGCATTTTTTTAAAGTTTAGGTTTGAATCTTAATAATGGAGATTTTCTTCAGATATTGAAGTGCCTCCGATAAGTTATGACCTTTTTTCTTTTATTTTTTCCACCATATCAAATCACAACCAACCCAGAAGACATAGCCACTATTGGAAAAGACATTAGCTCTTGAAACTTTAGTAATGTGGCTCTCTGAATGGAATAAGCTATAGCTAACAAAGTAGGTACAATAATGTGTTATATCTATTTTAAGTGATTTTAAAATATTTTAAAGTTACGGTATTAGTATACCTTGATGATGTTTAATATGTGAGACATCATCAAATAATATCATATAAGGATTACCATTAGAGTTGGATATCAGTCAAGCCAAAATGTGGATGTGAGGTTGGTTACCCAAAGGAAGAGTGAGCAAATAAGTGAATATAGTATGGATAAAGGAAGCAGGTTTCTCAGTGTCAGAGGAGGGAAAATACATTCAGAAATGAAGAAAACTAGAAAAAAACTGTTGTGTAGGATTGGAATGAGAAGTATTGGCATTAACACATAGTTTTTAACGAATGATAGAAAGATAGATAGATGACACAAATATGTGCATGTGTGTATGTATACTCATATGCACACAAACCTATATTTCTTAGCTCTGTCCAATAATGGTCTGTGATATGTAACACCACAATAAAAATGAGGACATTTGGACCCCAAGTCTGGGTTTCCAGATATCATGCTCCACTAGAAGGGACCAAAGGTCCTTGCAGACCAGAGCCAGGACTGGAGAAGTGCAAAATGAGCCTGAAGCAACTTGTGCCAGAAAGTAAAGAAATACTCAAAGAATGATGGAACCGATCAAAGGACACAGGAACCAACTTGGACTGATTTGGTCTCAGGGGTCAACTTAGGGGCAATAGAAATAAAGACAGAAGCAGACTGTAACCCGTTGAAGAACATAAAAACTAGGAGACAGTAGGATGGAAAGAGAGAAGAAAGGAAAGAAGCGAGGGAGAGATGGGAAGGGAGGGAGGGAGGGATGGAGTGACAGAGGGACGGAGGGAGGGAGGCAGGCAGGCAGGCTTAGTTGGATGATAAGCAGGCTATGGAGAAGATTAACTTTCCAGTAGAGAAGTCTGGCAGACACCATCTTAACCAAATCAAAGTTAACACTCCAGTGATAGGGCAAAGTGACATCATGTACCACTCAATGGGATGCAGTGAGAAGAATACATCATTACTTCTGTAATAATATTCCTGCCAAAGATACGGAACCTGTGTTAGTCACGAGGAAATATCAGACACATTCAAATTAAGGGACATTCTACAAAATAAGCGATCTACAATTGTAAAGGTCAGAAAAGTCAAGTAAAGAGCGAAGAACTGGCTGGGGAGTGTCTCATGCCTATAATCCCAGCACTTTGGGAGGCCGAGGTAAGAGGATTGCCTAAGCCCATGGGTTTGAGACCAGCCTCAGCAACTTGGCGAGACTCATCTCTACAATAAAATCAAAAATTTAGCTGGTACGGTAGTGCGTGCCTATAGTTCTAGCTACTTGGTAGGCTGAGGCGGAAGAACTAACTATGTCTAGCAGGGAGAGACTGCAGTGGCTGTGTGAGCGTGACATGGCACTCCAACCTGAGCAACAGAGTGAGACTCCAACTCAAAAAAAAAGGTGAAGAACTGTTCAAAACTGAAAGGGATAAAAGAAAAATGACAATTAAATGCAGTTTGTGATTCTGAACTGGATCTTTTTTTTCTATAAAAGATATTAGGAAACTTGAATGCCATTCAAAGATTGTATTGTAACAATTTCCGTGGTAATAATCTATTAAAGTTTATTTTCCAATTTTGATAACTGTAGTATGGTTTTATTGAAGATAACTTTTTTGCAGGAAATATTGTACAGACTAGTCAGAGTGATATGGCTTCAGGTTGGTAAATTATTCTCAAATGGCTCAGAAAAATAAAGGATCTGTGTAGCGTTTTCAACTTTTCTGTAAGCATTTGATTGTTTTATCTGTGTAATATATAATATTGTAATTTGCCACATTAATAAACTTTAGCAATTTCTTTGATCAAAGACAAAATATATTCATTATCTTGTGTATGTATTTTTATTTTTAAACTGCTATACCATATAATATCAGCATTATATTACATTATGTTCTTTATATTTGTTATCATGTACCTTGTTCTTTTTTTGCTTTAGTAGGTCATAGATTTCCCATTCTGAGTCCTTGTAATTGCAGAGTGTGATTTAGAGACATAGATATAGAAGAGACATTGTCTGGTTGTCCAAAGCTGGCATTATTTGTCTAGCTGTGAAAGGCTGCTGGTCTCCATTCATAAAGTATAGGTGACTACGTTCTTGAATGAAAGAAAAGAAAGGAAGTGAATGAATACTCCTTAGATGGAGTAGATGAAAGACTGAATTAAGCAGCCAGTTGCTTTAACTTCAGCTTTCAGGCTTCCCTCATCTAATAAGCGCTGCAATCATTATACCTTTTCAAAAATAACAAGTAGGTTGTATTGTGTTTGTGATTATACATCTAAAATCAATGAAGGGAAAAACAAATAATAAATTCATTCCTTGGATTTGTTTTTCTTATCTATAATGTAATCTATCTATTTTGCTAAGGTCCTATTGTTTCTAAATGTAGAACACCAACACCTGAATTATGAGAAATGCAAAGTGCAAATGTAGGTTCCTAGACCATATTTAGCCCCTTTGAGTCAAAATGCCTAGGAAAAAGACAGTTGATTTTCATTTTTGAAAACTTTCCCACAGAGGATTCTAACATACACTAACCTGTTTGAGAACCACTTCTAGGACTCCCTACAGGCTCAGGGATCCACAATCTTGTCTTGTCTTTTAAAAACTCTAATGTCAGCCAGGTGCAGTGGCTCAAGCCTGTGATCCCACCACTTTGGGAGGCTGAGGTAAGGGGATTGACTGAGTCCATGGGCTTCAGAATGTTCTTGGCAACTCGGTGAGACCTCATCTCTACAATAAATCAAAATATTAGCCAAGCAAGGTAGAGTGCCTGTAGTTCCCCCTACTTGAAAGGCTGAGGCAGAAGGATTACCTGAGCCCGGCAGGTCAACGCTGGGGTGGCCGTGAGCATGCCACTGCACTCTAGCCTGGGCGATGGAGTGAAACTCCAACTCAAAAAAAAAGCAAAAAAGAAAAACAAAACTCTAATGTCCTCTCTAACCTTTAGGTTTCTAACATCCCTCTCATCTCCCCACCCTCTCTGTTCACTGTCAAGTTAAAAAAGGAGGAATCTTGCAAACCCGTAGGCCTTAGCCAGTACGGGCAGGCTCTTAGGTCCCCAGAAGAACATGCAGAAGGGATTACTGATGTAGGGACAGCATCTTTGCCTTTTACACCTTGTCCCTCTCAGCACCTGCAATGAGCAGCCAATGACTGTAAAATGAGTAAAAGCTGAATGTGTGAACGGGTGATTGAATGAATTAGAATTAGTGCTTGATTAGTATGGTGACCAAAACAATAACAACAATTTTCGAATCCTTGAAACAATTGACCACTTGAAAAAGACATGTTACTTTAACTCATGTCTACAAGAAAAACTGGTGGGAACAGATTCAGTAGATTTTAAAACTCCAGAGCGTAGGGCATGGAATTCCCTGGAAATGCCTTGTCTTGAAGACAGCTCTAAGAAACACCTCTGGAACTGTGTGGGTGTCTGATTCAGAGTTTCACATGCATAAAAAAGAAATAGTGAAACTGTGAAATCCAAGGTCAGAAAGCTTCCCTGTGCAGACACAAAACCACCCACCAGTTAAATTCTAGTCTACTCTGTTCTGCCTAACCTCAAGGAATCTGAGCTCTTCCCAGATTCTGACTTAACCAGATATTCCCACCACTAGATTAGTGAGGAAAGGAGAAGTGAAAAGAAGTAGACTCTTTGGAGAGAATGGAAAATGGCATTTCATGGGAAATATATAGCCATGAATTTGCTACCAGAACATCATAGTTTCTTCAAGGATATGATTTCCCTGCTGCAAGTATCTGCAAATATTTTTGATACTCAGGAATATGCAACACATTCTTTATAAGAGAGTATTGCTGTGACTTCCTCAACCAGGGACACATCACTCATGGCAGGCTGACTCTAAGATGGCCCCCAGTGATCTCCACCTCCTGGAATCATGCCCTTGGGCAACTCCCTCCCCTTGAGTGTGAGCTGGCCAATAGAACACAGCAGAAATAATGCGATGTGATTAGGTTACAAACTCTGTATGCTAGCAGCCTTTCTTTATTGCTTCCTCAGCTTGCATATTTTGATAAAGTAAATGGCCATATTGGAGAGGCACACATAGCAAAAAACTGAAAGTGGCTTATGGCCAATAGCCAGGAAGAATCTGAGGCTGTGAATCAAACAATCCTCCAGGAACTGAATTCTAGCAATGATCTGGATGGGCTGAGGAGCGGATCCTTCAAGAAGCTGAACTTTCAGATGAGACCACAGTCCTGAAATATCAGGACAGAATGTCTGGTTCTCAAAGTTCTAAACAGTTGCTGTTGCTGTTGCTGCCCCTGCCCTGGTAGAGGCTATGAAACAAGACACACTCTTCCAAGCTATCTGTGTCCAGCACATCTATGACGACCTCTATAGTCACAGGGGACTCTGAAAGATGCCAAATGAAAAAAGCCCCATTAAGACTGTGAAAAGATATTTATTGTTTTGTTTTTAAACAAAGCAATTGATCTTGCCTTGTCTTCTAAAAAGTGCTTTAAATGTCTGAAAAAAGGGATGATAAATTGAGTGCCACATCCTTATTTTCAGTCAAAGTCTTCCATTTTAAAGTAATTTCACATGCTGCAACCATCAGCTGTATGTAAGAAGGCTACCATGTGAGATAAGCCATCATTTGCTTGAATTTATTTATTTTTATTTAGGATGAACTCCATGTCAAAACACACACACACACACACACACACACACACACACACACACACACAGCTATCTCACTCCCTCACTTGGCTATCTCTGTGGGAGGATAGATTTATTGAGCTCACTCTTTAATTTCATCACCTTCCTTTTTCAATGTAGTGATAAATGGATTCAATTAGATGGAGACCATATTTGTGTGGCAGGCATGTCAAAAAAATGTGACTTCCTCCCACACATCTCCTCATGTGCGATGACTAAAGGTACTTTCCTTCATTGCTGTCTCTTCAGGCTATACCCCTGAGACAGCTCTCTGGCCAGAACACTTTAGATGATTCTTAGTGTAACATTGGAGAAGAGAAATCCCCTGAGATGCCACCAAGGGAAAGCAGGGTTCTTCCTTCTCTTTTTATTCCTCAAGCCTCCTGAAACTCAGCTGACCAATGAGGTGTAAGATCTGGGTCACCTAGCACTTCTTTTTGTCAAGTTTGTATATCCCCATGCAATGTTTGGGCTACCCATGACTACCCTCACTTATGATACCAACTACAAGTTTAGGGGTCGCCAAGAGCAACTTCAGGTTTGATAAGTTGCTAGAAGGACTCACAAAACCCATTGAAAGCCATCACACTCATGATTACAGTTTATCACAGCAAAAAGATACAGACTAAAAGCAGCCAAGGGAAGAGGGGCATAAGGCATGGTTTCAGAGAGTTCCAAGCACAGAGCTTCCTCTGTTCTTCCTCTATGCCCCCTCCCAGGGGGTTTGTGCAGGCAGTGCTTAATTCCCACAGTCACAATATATGATGATATACATTGAGTACCTCCAATTAGGCAATTTCATCTGAGTCTTGGTGTCCAAAAGTTTTTAGTGGGGCTTGATCACATGGACATGATTGGCTGCACCTCTGACTGATCTTGGTCTCCTGCTTTTCCAGAGACTGAATTTACTCTGTGTGGTCCAAGGCTTCCCACCATAGGTCACATTGTTAGCATGGACTATCTAGCATAACCCAAGGCCCCCTGGTAAACAAATCAAACAGGATATTCCAGCGTCTTGAAGGTTACCTCCCAGGACCCAAGGGCAAAGATGAGATCTCCTTTTGGGCACGGTTGGTCCTATACTACATACCAGCCCACACCAAACCCCATCCAGATTCACCTGTTCTACTTGATGGAAATGTTCTGCCCCTAATCTCCTCTATCCCCAAGAACAGTACCAACAAGCACCTGAGTAATCAAGTCACTACCACCCCAGTCCAAGTTACTAGTGATTCTCGCCTGGCAATTCCAGCCTAACATCTCCTTGTTTCTACTCTTGCCACCTCGCAGGCCAGTCTCTACACAGAAAGAAATTCAAATGATGCCTCACTGCTCAAGCCCAACATTCTCAGTCCACAAAGACAGTCCTTTACACTTAGAATAAGTATCAAAACTTCTTTTCCTGGCTTACAGGAGCCCTAAATGCCCACTTTGACCTCCTCTCAATGCACCTCATATTTCTCTCTCCATGTCCACTTGACTCTAGCCACTCTGACCTTCTTTCTCTTCCTTGAACACTTCAAGTTCATCATCTCCCTAGGATTTTTGCATGGCCTATTTCCTCTGTATTGAACCCTCTACTCTTAACATTCCCAAAGTTGCTGCTTCTTGGTATTCAGAGCTCAGGTTAAATGTCATCTTGTGGTATCATCTTTCTTGACTTTTCAATCCAAAAAAATCTCCCAGCCATCTTCAAACACACCACCAGTTCACAATGACATTTAGTATGCTTAGCAACACTATTATTTTTCTTTTTTTCTTTTTAATTTTAAAGATGTGGGATACAATTCAGGGTTAAGTATACAAATGTTCATTATGCAGGTACCCTTGTTGATGAGCTATTATTTTTCTTGTGTATTTCTTTGAATGCTTGTTTGTTTACTCTCTGCCTTCTCCCACAAAAACTGTAAGCTCCATACAAACAGGGACCAATCTACCTTTTTTATTCCTATATTCTCAACTCTTAGAAGAAAGTCTAACACATAGTAGGTGCTCAAAAAATATTTGCTTAATGAATGAATATATGCTTTTTTCTTTTTATTGTATAAATTTAAGATGTACAACATGATGTTTTGATATACATATCCATAGGGAAATAACTATTACAGGTAAGCAATTTAGCATATTCATCACCTTCCATAGGTGTGTGTGTGTGTGTGTGTGTGTGTGTGTGTGTGTGTGTAGTAAAAGCACCTACAACCTACTCTCTTAACAGATTTCTAATATACAACACGATGCTATTGACTACAGTCCTTTTGTTGAATATTAGCTCTCTAGACCTATCATCCTACTTAACTGCAAGTCTGTACCCTTTGACTTACACCAATCCATATCCTCTTCCTCCCCAACCCTGGAAACTACTGTTTACGCTCTGTTTCTGTAAGTATGACTTTTTGTTTAAGATCTCACATATAAGTGAGAATATTCTATGCCTACCTTATTTCACTTAACACATTGTCCTCCAGGTTCATCCATGTTGTCACAAATTGCAGGATTTTCCTTCTTTTTTTTTGAGTTGAAATCTCACTCTGTCATCCAGGCTGGAGTGCAGTGGTACGCTCATGGCCACCTCAGCCTCAACCTGCTGAGCTCAGGTGATCCTTCCACCTCAGCCTTCCAAGTAGCTGGAACCACTGGCACATGCCACCTTGCCTGGCTGATTTTTTCTTTTTTTTTTTGTAGAGATGAGGTCTCACCAAAATTTGCCTAGGCTGCTAGGCAATTCACTCACTTCTACCTCCTAAAGTGCTGGGATTACAGGCATGAAGCCACTGCGCCCAGCCAATTTTCCTTCTTTTTTAAGGTTGAATAATATTTCATTGTATAGATATTGTGATATATACTGGGTTGCCAAAAAATGTATACACATTTTAAGAGATGTTATTTATGTATTACTTTTCAAAGTAAAATTGAATTACGGTAGCAATGTGTAGCACAATGTTCACTCAAAAGACAACATTAATCAAATGAATGCTAGCGTCATCATGCAACTGGCAGGATGTTCAAAGAAAATGGCAGAAACATGGTTGTTGGTCGAGGAGTGCAAGACCATTTGGAAGTGGTATTTGAAATTCGAGAATGTTGTGGAAGTACAACAATGGAGACATGCGTCTGCAACAGAACCTCCAACGTGCCTAACAATTGCACACGGTTGTGATAAGTTTGAGAAGCATGGTACTGTGTGTGATGTGCACAAGGAAACATCGGGGAGGCCTTGTACAACACCAAGTCCTGAAGTAGTTTGCCGTAATTAGAACTCTCTGGATACTGATGGCAACCACTTTGAGCACATCTTGTAATTGCAGAAGTGAAACGTGACTTGTATTCATCTTTTGTTATTGATATATATTGAATATTATAATTTTAATATAGCTTTTTCCTTTCTTAAAATATGTATACCTTTTTCTGGCCCCTCTGTATATATGTATCAAATTTTCTTTATCCATTCATCCATCAATGGACACTTTGGTTGTTTCCATATCATGGTTATTGTGAAGAAAGCTGCAATGACCATGAGGGCGGAGATATCTCTCTGAGCTCCTGATTTTATTTCTTTTAGGTATATACTCAGCAAAGGGTAGGCTGGATCATAAGGTAGTTCTAATTTTAATTTTTGAGGACCCTTCATATTGCTTTCCATAGTGACTATACTAATTTACATTTCCAACAACAGTGTCCTGGGGTTCCCCTTTCTCCACATCCGCGCAACACTTGTTATCACTTGACCTTTTGATAATAGACATTCTAGCAGGTGTGAAATAATACCTCTTTATAGTTCAGATTTTGTATGCCATTTTCTTGAAAGTCAGTTGGTAGCTATTTTATTTATTTACTCTTTATTGAACTGAGAAGTATTTATAGCACACTCACTGTATGAAAATCCACATATAGGCGAGTCTAGGCAAAGCCTGCTTTGCGATCTTAAAAGAGTCTAGCAGCAGAATCATAGAACAGAATAAACAGCGCTCATCTTAGTCCCTCCCACAGTGTCTAGCACAGTCTGGGGAAACTCACTTAAGAATGAATGAACAAAAAAAAAACTTTGCTAGAATGTCATTGAGAATTCAGACAGAGAAAAGACATCTTAAAAATGAAAGGATCAGGGAAAACTTCATATAGGATTTATGTTGATGGGAAATGAGAGGTGCAGCCTTCTAAATAATGGAAATATACACATAAAGGCACAGAGGTAGGAACAGATACTGCTGGGGAAGATTAATTAGTTGTTTGGTAGATGTATAGGGCATAGAAAGGGAGTTCTAGGAGATAAGGCAGAGAAGTTTGATTCGAGTCAGAATACATAGGGCCCTAAAGTTAGAACTCTGTGCTATGTGGAGCTATTGAAAGTTTCTGAGCAAGGACTTACCATGACCAAATCTATGCTTTCAAAGAACTGAATTTGGCTGGACGCAGTGGCTCAAGTCTGTAATTCCAGCACTTTAGGAGGCTGAGGCGAGTGAATTGCCTGAGTCCAGGGGTTCAAGACCAGGCTGGGCGACTTAGAGAGACCTCGTCTCTACAGAATATCAAAAAATTAGCCAGGCATGGTGGTGCATGCCTTTAGTTCCAGCTACTTGGAAGTCTGAGGTGGAAGGATCACCTGAGCCCAGCAGGTTGAAACTGCAGTGGCCGTGAGTGTGTCACTGCACTCTAGCCTGGGCGACAAAGTAAGCGTCCCACTCAAAAAAAAAAAAAAAAAAAAGAACTGAACTCAGGCAAGGCTGGTTTCATGGGTATGTGACCAGTGCAGTCACATAGAACTCCATGTGTACAAGAACCCTGCACTCGGATTAACGAACTGCTATTGCTGCTTTGAAAGTTTTAATACTTTTGAATAAGAAACCTTGCATTTTCATTTTGCACTGGGTCTTGCAAATGATGCAACTCATCCTTAACTCAGGAGATAGAGCTTGTGAGTGATTAAAATGAGAGAGAGTCAGAAGTCAAGGACACCAGATTATAACCATAATAGTAATTCAAGTAGACCTAATGAGGACATGAGGTGGGGCAGCCTTCCTAATCTTAATAGATTCTGTAAGTATCTAGGGGTAATGAAGAAAGCTTTGGGTCACAAACCCAAAGATATCCTCAGAATCCCTCAGCCCCAGACTACACAAAATGATTCCTAATTAAATACATAAGTTAGGAAGAAGTCTATGGGAAGCCATTGAAAATTTTAAGCAGCTATATTATGTAAGATTCATTCAACAAATGTCTATTAAGCATCCATTGAGCACTACGTATTAGGCATGATGGTAGAATTAGAAACCTACTGGTAAGCAAAGGATTCATAGTTTCTGCCATAGATGTTTCTATGTGAGGAAAATTTTGAAAACAGACATTATTCTGCTCACTTCAAGTCAAATGATCTGTTAGGATTACCACATAATTTGATGAAAGTGTGAAGTGGTAAACTGAAAAAAAAATTAATGGTTTGTGGGGCAGAGGGGAGAGCAGACTCTGCCCCGAAGCCTGCTTCAAGGACACATTAAGAACATGTTAACAAGAATCTAGGAGGTAGGTGAAGAGCGTGCCCCAAAATGAATGCAAACCTCATGTCAAGCAATGCACCATTTCAAAATGCAGAGCCAGCTTCTGGGCCTTTAAAATCAGATAAATCTCTAAGAATACAGCAGTTTTTGTATTATGGGTCCGCTGCAATTTTTTTTTTTTTTTTTTTTTTTTTCATTTTCAGCAGGCACAACTGATGGAAAATGACCGACTGAGATCTGGCTGAAAATCATTTAGGACCATTCCAGCCTATAAGAATTGTTAGGACTGGAACAAAGATAAAAAATAGACTTGCCCAGATAAAGACTAGTCTGATGGCTTTTCTCAGCATTACAAAGAACAACTGCTAATGTTCTAAGACAAAAGGGCTCAAAAAGACATTTTAACTGACTTTTCTTTGGTTTAGTCCACCCACTCCAAGTCAGAATTCAAGGCCATTGGCTTATATAGCAGCAATCTCTAAGTTGCCCTTGAGAATGAGCTTGGTAAGTAAGCTCTTGAACTCCTATCACCCTGTCCTGAGGGCAGGGCTCATTTGTATTATCATGAAAAGAGGAGATTGGCCATGAACAGAGCAAACACAAAGATGTGGTAGCTGCTCTCTGAGATTTTTCATGGTTCTTTGTACTGTTCACCTGCTTTGTTCTTTCCTGTCCTCTTTCCTTATGGAAAGAAAGTCTTTTAGCAGAATAATACATCAAAATCAAGCTTCCAAGGTAGTAAGCATTCACAAGAAAGAGGTATTGCCTGGTAGTTGCCCTGTTTTGAGAATGCAAGGAGCCACTATTATCCTCCCAAGAGTCAGCAGCCTCAGACCAAAGAAACAGAGAATGCCCGGAGTACAGCTTGATGGAACCAGAACCAGAAGATTGGAGTGGGAGGTCAGTGGGGAGGCAGAGGAGCAGAAAAGAAAGGAGGGAAACTTAGGAAAGGCTTTCAGGGCTCCAATCTAAGCTGTAATGTATGTATGCTTAATGAATGTATGCTTATACCTTTGGTTAACCACCCCCTTCAACACACACACACACACACACACACACACACACACACACACACACACAGGAAGCTGGTAATTGGTTTTCAGTGAGATGCTGGTCTGAACACAGAGATAATCCTGAATGCCCTTGCAGCTCTACATGGCACCATGACGCCCAGTTATATAAATTTCTTAATACAAAGTCTTCCCAGCATCTAGGTCTTTATATGTTCTACTCCTTTGGCCTAAATTCCCTTCCTCTTATTGATATCCAGTTAGCCCTCTTCAAGATTCAGCTCACATTTTATCTCCTACTGGAAGCTTTCCCTAACCTTAACAGACAGTTAAGCTTTCCTCATATACAATAGCAGGACACCTCACACACTCTTCTCAGACATCTCCAACTTGGTGCACAGTCATTGTTATTTACATCATTCTTTGCCACCATGTGACCTGCCCAAGGGAAGACAGGGTCTCATTAATCTTGCTGTTCTAGCTTGGTCACTAGCACAGTGCCTGACACCTTATAAGTGTTTAATTAGCGTTTGGTGAATTAAAGAAGATAAGAACAAAAGGCCAGGTTTTGTGAAGTAAATATGCTACCCACTTGAAGATATGGGCCCAGTATACGAAATCTTGGGAGAGATAGGTCCTGAAAGCCACACATTTTATGGTGTTCTGTGAAATTTAGGGAAAATGGAAACTGTTGTGCTAAACCTGAGAAGAACACATGGTCAGTGTTCCTCTTGAGGGAACCCCAAAAAAGATCATTCTGAACTGCCATAAAAAAAATGGGAGTGATGTTGCATAACTTCCTCAAATTGCCCAGGAAATCTTCTCATCTATTCACAATCCACAGTATTAAAGAGTTAGGTGCTCTTTTCTAATAATCAATTTTCACCTGTTAACTTTCAAAGATCCAACAAAGGGTAGAGACTCTCCTTCCTAGTCTGATTAACAGAAATTCCCATAAGTGTCTAAAAGCACAAAGCTGGGCACTGCCAGGGGAGGAAGAGGGCATATAACAACACAAAGGGTACCTGGTCCCAAACCAGGGGAAGTGAAGGCCAGTTGGAGGCCCAAACTTCACCTACATGCAGCCTACTTGTGTAATTAATCCTTACTTGTACCCCACATCTCTATAATATAATAAAATTTTTTAAAAAGACACTTTGAGCCATGAGTCATGAGTCAGACCTCCATGAAGGTGACTACTGGAAAGGCGTGCAGGAGCCACCTTGGTCATAATCCTTTGTTCCATGATGTTATGCATTGATTTTGAATATAATCATTTGCAGAGAAAGATGCTGTCTTCAAATGGGTGTATTTCATCTTTGATGTAAGTGATATAGGGTTACAATTATTATTCTATCCAAAAGACATATGGCAATAATATAAACAATCTTTATTTACAAAGTTTATGAAGCCCTTTTCATAGTTCAGAATGTTGCTCTATAGTTTCTTATTGATACTTACCAACAACACCCATGATGGCAGCCAGACCAGGGGACTATTGGAATAAGATAAGAAAGCAAGACTCATAGGTGTTAACAGACCTATCTACCCAAAAGTACAAGGCCATAAGTGGCAGCAGATTTGGTCTTCAGAGCACAAACTGCTAGCAAAACTTTCCATGGTTTGTGCCAAAAATATAAACGACAAAATTTCCAGATAAGATTTAGATGTAGCACAGGGATCTAATTCACCACAGGAAATAGTTCAAGTTTTCCACATGGGAATACAACAGACTTGCACTTCCCTGCACCTTTAAGTTAGGTATGGTCATGTGACTGGCTATGGTGAATTGAGGTTATGTGCTGGTGACACTCCTTTTCCCTTTTCCATAGCAACACCTCTTACATGGTGGCTGCTCTATCAGCATGGGTCCCAGAGTAAAGACAATGAGGACTAGATCCCCTAGTTGACCCACAATGGTCAAAAGCAAGGAATAACCCTTCTTATTGAGGTAGACTATCCCCACAGCACAACCTAACTTCCCATGACTAATACACTATATACAAGGGTTTACATTCAAAGGGCCCCACTGAAACAACCAAAGGACCATCAGAACAGGGAAGTTGCATCTCTCTAGAAGCTAGGGAAGAGTGCTATTTGCAAGCCATTATGCTGAGGAATTCTAGGAAGATGCAATGAAATTAAGGAAGAAAAACAAGGGCTGACTTAACACATCTTCAAATAAATTAATATCCTGGAAATTTTTATTTCTCTATGCTATGGTAAGGAAGCTCCATCACATGCACACCAAAAAAAAAAAAAAAACCAATGCTTTCCAAGTTTATATTGGTTTTGGAGAAATAAATGCTGCAATAATTGCTATTGAGACACGCTGTCGCAAGCACTAGCTTTGCTCCAGAATATGTGGTTTTGCTCTCTTTAAGGCAACATATGCTGTACACATACTTGAGCAAACTAGAACTTACCTCCCAGGTACAAGCAGCAGTGTGAGGTTACTCAAAAGCTGCTGCTGCATCCAATGAAGTGGGTGTTGAAGGACTGGCATGCTAGACCACTTGTTTTTCAGGCAGTATTCATATGGTCCCTGTATGGAAGACTTTATCTCCTAAAGCAAATCTTTGAAGTTTGAAAGCAGAAACATATTTGGCATAATGCTGTTGGCTTTTAAATCACAGAGAATAAAAATAGAAATGACACTGTGTGAAATGTTATTCACATTCTAGGTTCAAAGTTTGTCAGAGTGAAATGGAGCACATTCAGACTGATTGGTATACCCTCCACACAGGGAGTGGAAGAGGGGTAAGTGGTGGGGTGTATCAGGGAATGGAAAGTATATACAAAGTGCTCAGAGCCAGAAAAACTTGAGACAACACCTACTTTTCGTGGGTAAGTTACTGCTAAGGCTTGAATGTGTCCTCCAAGATTCACATGTTGGAAACTTAATCCCCAGTGTAACAGTATTAGAAGGTATATAGGTAGAGTCCTCGTGAATGGATTAATGCCACTATAAAAAGGGCTCAAGGGAGTGGGCATTCTCTCTCTCTTCCCCTCCCTTCTCTTCCTTCTTCTTCTACTTCTCCTTCCCCTTCTCCTTCCCCTTTTCCTTCCCAGACTTCTTCTCCTTCTCCTCTCTCTCTCTTTCTGTCTCTTCTGTCATGTGAGGACATGGAATTCCTTCCCTCCAGAGGGCACAGCATTCAAGGCACCATCTTGGAAGCACAGAAAATCAAATCCTAACCTGCTAATGCCTTGATCTTGGACTTCCCAATGTCCAGAACTGTGAGAGAATAAATTTCTGTGTTTATAAATGCTTGGGCTCAGGTATTCTGCTATGGCAGCACAAAATAAATTAGATAGTTACTAACCCTGGCTAAAGTTCTTATCATTACTCAGGGTCCAGATCAATGAAGATGACAATAATACTTACTAACCGACGTGGCTGTGAAAGCAAAATAAGGTCAGAGACAAAATCAAAACCATAAGATAGAGTTTCCTGTGATGTAAGAGGGACCTCAGAAGTCTCTCCAAGGCTGATGAAGACAAGGGCATCTATTCCACCTTTATTCCTGCCAAAAAAAATTTAATCTACAAGATAGCCAGAGACAAAAGTCTTAAAATTAGGAATATGCAGAAATAAATGCTCTAAAATGCAAATAATTTGCAAGCATATGACATAATATTTTCTCCATAAATCTAATGCACAGGTTCTTTAACTTTTCAGAAAAGGAGTCCCACAGAAAAACTCTCATGACAGTATAAAAAGGCTGGAAACTGCACACAGTGTTTTCATGGCTTGATTGGCTTAGCATGTTGCTGGCCTTGCCCTTTCTTGGGCATGGCTTCCCTGTTTATATCAGGACAAACTCAGATGGGCCAAAGACAGGCATCTTCATAATTTCCTGCTGGAAAATTGTGTTGGTCAATTTTATGTGTCAACTTGACTGGGCTAGGGGATGCCAGATAGGTGGTAAAACATTGTTTCTGGACATGTCTGTGAAAGTGTTTCTGGAGAGGTTAGCATTTGAACCTGTAGGCTGAGTAAAGATCTATCTCCCTTACCAATCTGAGGTGGGTGAGATGGGAGAGCATTACCCAGTCTACTGAGGGCCCAAATAGAGCAAAAAGGCAGAAAAAAAAAGAATTTGCTCTCTCTGCTTGCCCTCATCTATCAGTGCTCCAGGTTCTTGGGCCTTCAAAGTGGGACCACAAAGAATTTACACCATTGGCTTCCCCATTCTCAGGCTTTTGAGTTTAGGCTAGAACTACCCCATTGGCGTTCCTGGTTCTTCCCTTGCAGACAGCAGATTGCAGGACTTCTCAATCTCTGTAATCTCATGAGCTACAATCTCATGATATAGATACAGGCAAAGATGTTCCTTGTCTCTTTCTCTGGAGACCTCTGACCAGTACAGAAGTAAAGCTTAAACTTGTAAAGGTCAGATCAACTGTCTTTAAGTGGGGATTATAGCCAAAAGAGAAGCCTCAAAGCATCACTAGAGAGAGCAATCAGGTAATGAAATTGGCAAGAGGAAGAACTGGAAGCACCATCTCTCAGGAAAGATATACTAGAGGGGGAAAGAATGACAGTGGAAATAATACTAATAATGTATTGAGCACATTTTCTATTGCAGACAGTGACCTAATCCTTCTTCATGCACAACTTCCATTAATTAAAAAAACAACTATAGGAAGTAGATACTCTTATAACCTCCACTTTTCAGATAGTGCAGCTGAGGATGAGAGAAGTTAAAAAACACTCTGAAAGCTGTGTGAGGAGTGCAGAAAGACAGATGAACTGATAGTGCTGAGACTTTCCTTCAGGGTCCAGGGCATCCATCGGTAGGGAGCTACAAAAGTCACCAATAGAGGATTTATAGTGTAATCTCTTCAGATAGTCAACAACATTCACTTTTTCAAGTAAATTGGATTTAGATTATGAACCAAGCATTCACAATAGGGATGATATTATTCCCAAAGGGGTAAAAATTGGTTCTTGGGATTCGTGGTGGGTTGAATTGTGTCCCCAAAAGTTCATGTCCATCTAGAACCTCATAGTATGTTCCTGTTTGAAAATTGTATCTTTATAGAAATAAGTAAGGTAAGGATTGAGATAAGATCATACCAATTGAGGGTGGGTTCTACATCCAATGAAAGCATCCTTGTAATAGATAGAAAAGGATTCCCACCAACAGAGAGAAGGCATATGAAGGTGGTGATAGAGACTGCACTTATTCATCCATAAGCTAAGGAATTTCTGCAGCCACCAGAGCTGAAAGAGGCAAGAAAAAAACTAAAGGCCACTGGTTAGTATGGTGAGATGGGGAAATATTTTAATTTTTGGAATTTGAAAAGCAGACAGCTTTACTTTATAAGGTTGGAACAACAGCACCATCCATGAAATATAAACCAAAAATCTTACTGTTTCTAAAAAAAAAAAAAAAGAATCTCTCCTAGAGCCTTTAGAGGGAGCGTGGCCCTGTAACACCTTGATTTTGGGCGTCTAGTCTCCAGATCCATAAAAGAATAAATTTGTGTTGTTTTAAGCCATCAAGTACTTTGTTGTGGCAGCCCTAGGAAATAAACTAGGAAATTTCACTAGAGGGTGCAAATAATTGTATTCTTTTTAAGTATAGGGAATGTATATGCCTACAGTACAGAAACAGATATACTAACAATATTACAATTTCACAGGGAGGAGGAGATCAGAAAAAAACATGTCTAAGCAAACTTCTTATTGAGCTATCATAAATCAAAGGTTGAAAAATACTCTACGTTGTAAAGATTTTGAGGAGGGCTGGGGGTGCTAGAAGCATGTTTTAGTAGAAGGCTACTTTGTACTACTGTTAAAATTGTTATTCTTTTTCTTGGCATTTAAAATAAATATTTCCAATTGTTTCTTCTTCCATTCTGGCTCAGACACAACTATCACAAGTTCCAGGAAAAAAAGTGTTTGACTGTCTACTTATATCAGGATTTGTCTTAAAATGAGGCAGAACCATGTGCCAATTTTCAGTTTTGTGTTGCCTTGTAACACGTTCTCTTGTCTCAGGAATTGTAAGGCAATATTGGTGTTTCTGGATTTCGCTTTTGGTATCTGAAATTGCCAGGTTTATCTCACAACTTTGATGTCTGTAGAAAGATTAAAGGTATTTGGTCATTTCCCCATTAGATTTGCTTTTTTTGTGACATTACAAACATAGCCAAAAGGAAATTGCATATGGTTTCTCATTATACTAACCCTCCATGAAAGCTTAGGGGGTCATATATGAGTTAGAGCACAGTCCAGTGAAGACCATTTAGTGAGCTGCCTGTTCTGGCCTATTGTGGGTCTCGGGCAGAGAGATGATTGGCATAACTCTAACTTGGTTTGGAATATCGACAGCAACTATTTTGCATTCAGTGCCAAATGGATGCCTCTAGGGAGCTCCAAAAGACAAGTAACCCTGAGTATTTAATATGTTTGATTTAAGTCTCCAAATTCTTCACAGTGAATTACAGTCAATGTGATGATGTTGACCTGGCAGATTTTGATAGGCATACCCACCCACTTCCATTGTAATTGACTCTTAGTCATCATGACTCCCCTGGAATGTTTCAGTTTGAACAGAACTGCCTCCAAATGGGGGTGTGTAGTTACTGTTACAGGATGTTAAACACGACTTTCCTTTTCATCACAGTTTCAGCTGAGAACAATAGAACAAGACCACCTATGTAGGATGTGCTAAGCAGTATGAAGCAGGTTTCTTGGTTCTTTACTCGTCACATCGGGATAAGCTTTAGGATTTGTTGCAGAAATTGGAAAGCAGAGTGTTTAGAAAAAGACTTACTGTTTTGTGGCATTTCTCCTTCCCTTTCTATTGGGAAGAATTAGGAAGTCATTCTCCAGTCTAACTCTCTTCCAGCTGATCCACTTTGGCAGCCAAAGCTGGATGCCATGCTCATCTTAAGCCACATGAGAATGGGTTTCAGGTCTTAGAGACCTGGATAGGTATACTGTGGAGACTGAAAGACAGATCCTAGAGCTGTCCCATATCTGAAATTGTAAAATGTTAGGTGCTGGCTGGCTGGTCAGATAGATCATCGGTGGCAGAGCGAAGAGGACTGCCCTAAAAATGACTTGCACTTAAAAAGTGTGGAGGAGAAAAGATAATTCCCAGGTGTTAGATATGGATCCCTCAGAAAGGAGGCGATTCAGGTCACCTAGAGAGATAAAGGAATACCAACAGAGGGAATGGAGAAGAGCCAGGCCAGAGGTTGTCCAAAGAATATGCTATGCCAGGGAACTGCAATAGGAAGGCCCCAGGAAACAGATCTCTGAGGAACCCAGGAAAGAGCTCTAGAGAGGAGGGATTGGCATTTGTCCACTGGTCTCGCCCAGAGGGCACCAACAGAGATGAAAACTGCAACAATCAAGGAAGGCATTTTCTGCCCCCACCCTCCCTCCTGTTCTGGTCCTAATCCTGAAGAAGCCAGAGCAATACGCAGAGGAGAAAGAGGAAAAGAGAGAGAAAATAGTGAAGAATTCAGTCCCTTCCCCTTTCCCCACTGCTGATCTCACACCAAACCAGGTTCAAGCTATGGAAGGGGAGAGGCTTTATATGGGGTACGATATTGAAGTTGCTATTCAACCAGGCTGGATTTAACACAGGGAAAATTAGACAATACCTGAAAGTGACTAAAAAAGCTAGGGGAGCTGTCCAAAGTTTTAGCTAGGGGCAGCATGGGATGAGTCAATGGAAAAGTTCACAGGGACGATGATGAGAAAAAGTTCTGTTTATTCAATAAGCTGATCATCTGATGCCTTTTGGTATAGAAATGCATCTGAAAGGTTTGTAAGGATAAGTCAGCCTATAAAAGGTATCAGCAAATATAGGCAATATTATGCAGCTCTCTTAATAGTTTTATAACAAAGGCATAATTTAAACATATAAAAATATGACATATTTACTTTATAGCCTATACTTATTACAAGGATTGGGAGACTTTAGACAATGCTGAGAAATCCTAAGCAAGCTTAGTCTGCAAATAAATCTGGCATGCCCACCATGGCTGCTGCTTTATTTCTAAACTTCAAGAGACATTGAGGCCTTGAAGGGCTTACTTCTATGTGGTGTCTCCTGGAGATAAGCCAGCACCCTCAGAAGGAGTCACTTTTCCCCTTTCAGCCCTGGAAATTATTTTCATAGGCACCCTCTTCTTCCTCTGACCCATAAATTTCCACCATCTTTGTTTGATAAGGTTCTGGGAAGCTCCCACCCAGCTGAGGCTCTGATCTGCTTTGTTCTCCACCAACAACATGCTGGTCTCAGGAGCAGGTAAGTGCCAGCAACTCTACAAAGTTACACGGCATGATGGGCAATAATAGGTTAATTTTTTAATTTAAGGTGAACATCTCATTCCTGCTGCATACCCTTTAATTATTTCATTTTTAACTGGCTTTTCATCCTGATTTGATCCTCAAATGTCTCTTTTGAAATTCATAATCTTCCAAATACCTCACTAGAAAATACCTGTGCTTTAGAGTCCAAATAATTTATGTTGTGATGAACTGAAGCTACTTTGATCATCCAAGACTCTCAGGCTCATTGTCTTGGCCAAACCAAAAAGTCTGGGAGTTGGGAAGTGATGGGCCACCCCCATAACCTTGCTGTAAGGTTTTTGTTTGGTTTTTTATTGTTGTTTTGTTTTGTTTTTGAGTTCGAATCCCACTCTGTCACCCAGGCTAGACTGCCATGGCACACTCATGGCCACCCCAGTGTCAATCTGTTGGACTCTGGTGATCCTTCTGCCTCAGTCTTCCAAATAGCCAGAACCACAGGGGTGCGCTACCATGCCTGGCTAAGTTTTGATTTCTTATAGAGATGAGGTCTCGCCAAGTTGCCCAAGCTGGTCTCGAATTCATGGGCTCAGGCAATCCACTCGCCTCAGCCTCCCAAAGTGCTGGGATTACAGGCTGAGCCATCAAGCCCAGCCTGCTGTAAGGTTTTTATGAAAGCAAGTCCCATACCAAATTCTCCACATGTATCCATCAGACCATTCACTCTCTTTTGTTTTGTTTTGTTTGTTTTGTTTTAGGTGCTGTGAACTCATCTTGCATGGAAGATTAGTCAGAGGCAGACAGCACAATACTCCAGAGGTGGGATTCTGTCATCCTTATTGTCCAAAGAAAGTACCCAGAATCACCCACTCAGAGGCTCAACTCAAACTACTCATTGACCAAGCCTCAGGTGTGATCCCTAAGAGGACAGGCTGCAGGACTTGCTGGGATGTTGACTGTCTCTAGACTATTATAGCCAATCCACACCTCTGGAAAACCTTTAATTTCAATGAGATGAGCCTTTATCTAACAAAAATATTGTCCATGAAAACTCTTTTCTGATAGTCATTATGTTAATTAACAAATTCTCTGGTGGTGATTGAGGTATAGACAACCTAAATGTGGTAGCAGTTGACTTGGAGTATGGCCATTCTGATTAAATGATGTTTGATCACTCCTGGAGTGTGAATTGTTTAGGGCAACTGACAGCCTCTAGTGAGTAGCTCAGACTAACACACACATACTCACATAAGCACACACATACACACATTCACACTCACACATACACACACATATACCTCTATGCTGAAGTAAAGTAAATTACAGACATCATAACAGTTTACAAATAGAAATGAACACCTGCCCAAAGTAACGAGTTTGGTATTGCTGTAATTGACATGCATGACATTAACTAGAAATCTGATTTAAATAACATAAAAATAATGAAATACGTTGATTTATTCCTATAAAACTCAGTCATCTCTTTATTTTTTTAATTTAGGAAGCGTAAGCATAAATTTAGTTAAACTCAACCACACTATATAGAACTAACATCAACCTCTAGCCTTTTTGTATGTCCTCACACACTTTATTTTACAAAATTGGATAATCCTGAATATTATGCTATGAACATTTATCATTAAATGTTTGGCATTATGTATTTTTTCATATTATTTAATCTTATAGCTATACCATAATTTGGTAAACTAATTCTCTATAATGTTAGGCTGTTTCTGATTTTTTAATTAAATTTTATTTTATTATAGAGATGTGGGATACAAGTAAGGATTAACTACACAAGTAGGCTGCATGCGGTAGAAGTTTGAGCCTCCAACTGGCCCTCCCTCCCCCTGGTATAGGACCAGGTACCCTTTGTGTTGTTACATGCCCCCTTCCCCCCTCTCTCTCCTGGGAATTCCCAGTGACTGTTCATCCTTCCCTTATGCTAATGTGATTAATGGTCAAATTCCATTTATGAGTGAAAACGTGGTATTTAGTTATTTGTTTCTGTGATAGATTACTAAGTATGATGGTCTCCAACTCCATCCAATTTTTGCTGCAAAGTCCATGTTTTTTTCTCTATGGCTGTGTAATACTCCATCGTATATATGTACCATATTTTCTTTATCCAGTCCACTTTCGATGGGCAGTGGGGTTGGTTCCATGTTTTTGCTGTTGTAAATAATGCAACAATAAACATGCATGTGCAGGTGTCTATTTGATAGAATGATTTATGTTCCTCCAGGTATATTCCCAGGAGAGGGATTGCTGTATCATATGGAAGGTCAATTTTTAGTTCTTTTAGGAATCGCCACACTGCTTTCCACAGAGGCTGAATTAGCTTGCACTCTCACCAACAGTGTAGAGGCATTCGCTTTTCTCTGTACCTGTGCTAACATCTGTTGTTTTTTGATTTGTTAATAATGGCCATCCTTACCAGAGTTAGATGGTATCTCACTGTAGTTCTGATTTACAGTTCTCTGATGATTAGTGAGGCTGAGTACTTTTTCATGTATCTGTTGTCTTTTTGTATGTCTTCTTCTGAAAAGTGTCTATTCATGTCTATTCTTGTCTTTGTCCACTTTTTAATGGGGTTGTTTGTTTTTTTCCCCTTTTACTTCATTTGAGTTCCTTGCAGATCCTGGATGTTGGGACTTTGTCAGATACATCATTTGCAAGTATTTTTTTCCCACTTTGTGGGTTGTCTCCCCACTCTCTTCATGGTTTCTTTTGCTGTACTAAAGCTTTTCAGTTTGATGAAGTCCCTCTTGTCTATCTTAGCTTTTATGGCATTTGTTTTAGAGGATTTGGTCAAGAATTTGTTGCCTACTCCAATGTGCATAAGGGTGTGTCCTACATTTTCTTCTGGGATTCTTATAGTTTGAGGGTTTACATTTAGATTTTTAATCCAATTTGAGTTGATTTTTGTATACAATGATAGGTAGGGGTTGAGTTTCATTCTTCTGCATGTGGTCAATCAGTTTTGCCAGCACCATTTGCTAAATATGGTGTCCTTTCTCCCTGTGGTTGTTATTGGTGACTTTGTCAAAGATGAGTTAGTTGAGAGATTGAGTTTTTGCTTCTGTTTACTACTAGCCTTATAGTGAAGTTTAAAGTCTGGAAGTGTGATATCTCCCACTTTGTTCCTTTTGCAGAGGATTGCTTTGGCTATTCATGTTCTTTTTTGTTTCCATATGAATTTCTGAACTGTCATTTCCAGGTCTGAGAAAAATGATGTTGGTAATTTGATGGCTATTGCATTGAATCTGTAACCTTAGGTAGGATGGACATCTTGACAATATTGATTATTCCTGTCCATGTTTCTGATCTTTTGCCAGCATATACAACTTTGAATGTGACAATCAGCAGGACATGGCAGCACACTCACACTGAGAATTTTAAGCAGAGTTTAATAAAAGTACTATATACAAAATCAAGGGAGGAGGTTGAGGAAAGCAACCTCAGATGGTGCAGCATCTTGTGACTTGAAGTGCTGGGGAGCTATTATCTCCCCCAGGTTTGAATGTTGGAAAACTAGAGACAATATTGAGAGAGAGCTGCCTGACAGGGGCCACAGCCCACGGTGGGAAATGCAACTGACTCACAGTGAGCTGGCAGGAAGGGAAATACAGGAACAAGACCCCAACCCTACCCCAGGACCCCTGCATATGCCTCACTTTGGCTAAACCGGCCAGAAGTCCAAGGGCACGGAAACCTATCAGTATGGTCCATATGGTCAACCTCCTGACACAAAGCCAGGTAAAGGATGAGACAGCTGGGAGGAGCAGATGTGCCACAGCCATCAGAAATATTTTTCATCTTCATGCACAAAGTTCATCAAAACTTAAATGTCTAAAGAAAGATAAGCCTATGATTTTTAAAAATTCAGCATTAAGAGACACTATTAGTGAGCACAGTAAGGGGGAAACTATGAGCTCTCTTCAGGACATGTTTAGGGGGCTTAGCTGCCAGTCTAGTGAATAAAACTACAACTGAATTCACATCCAGGACTAAGAAAGCCAAATCCTCACATGACTGGTGGAGAGGAAGTACTGACGTTTGGTGGGGATTTCTGTGTGTCTGGATTGACCAATGAGATGAAAGTCTGCTTCTACAGGCATCTCATAATAACGGTTCCTGTTTTCCTAACCTGACTACCTGCCAAACACCTTACACACATTATCTCATTTAACACTCACCTCAACATTCAAAGTGATTATTATTATCTTTTTTTTTACAGAGGAGAAACTGAAGCTTGGAGAAGTTTGGTAATATGGTCAAGGTCACACACCTGCTAAGTGGTGGAGTCAGAATTTGGACTTAGATATATATCAGAGCTCAAGGCCAGTCCACTTAACCACCCCCAATTGACTGCTTTCAGTTATCCCATGCAAAACTGCTTTATAAAGGAATAAATGGTGGAAGCATGGTAAATAAAGATTAAGCCACTACAGGGAATGACTGTCAAAATTACAGAAACAGGTTGGGCATGGTGGCTCATGCCTGTAATTCCAGCACTTTGAGAGGCTGAGGCCAGAGGGTTGTTTGAGTTCAGGAGTTCAAGATCAGCCTAGGCAACATAGCAAAACTTTGTCTCTACAAAATAAAAAGTTAAAAAATTAGCCAGGCATGATGGTTCATGCCTGTAGTCCTAGCTACCTGGGAGGCTGAGGCAGAAGTTTCACCTGAGCCCAGGAGGCTGTGGTGAGCTGTGATCATGCCTGGGCAACAGAATGAGACTCTGACTCCAAAAAAAAAGAAGAAAGAGCAAATTGAAAAAATAATAAAACCATCTGAGAGTGTGACCCAGTTTATGCTACAGTTTTCTAAAATTAATAATAATAATAGTAGCAAGCATTGATCATTTTTTGGAGCTTTCTAGGACATCGATCCCCTATTCTGGAAATTGACGACAGGAAAAAAATCAAATATTTTATCCTATTTTCCTGGTTGACTGTATTTCAGGGTAACCAAACAGTTGATGGATTAGTGCATCTTTATAGAAGAATTTCAGATAATACTTGTAGAAGGAATGATAGAATTAGAAACGTTACTTAGCAATTCCTAATGACACAATGAATCTAGGCAATTATTGGAGGATGCTACAGTTAGTGAATAAAAGAGTGGTAAGAAAATTTACAAAGAATAAAACAGGCTGACAGCTCTTGAGCACTTTGATCATTTCAGTATACCACAAAAATTGGGAAAATGGGACACTGAGTGCATTGGTGTGAGGTATAGAAGCTGTGCAGCAAAATCCATGAATTATTCTTGCCAAAGTAATTGAACCTGAGCCTAATCAGGTCTCCAGACATAACTACTAGTATATATAAAATACAGGAGACAGAGGAACAGAAAAACAAGTTAAGCACCATAGGAAGCAACTAGCCAAATCCAGAATGTAGGAAATTCTACAGGAGAAATTACCATATTTCTTTCACAGATGAATGGCATGACAAAGGAAGTGGAGACAATCTATTATAGATTTAGAGACTTAAGAGATAAACTGCTTAAGGGACACAGAGTTTCCTTTTGAGGTGATGAAATTGTTTCAGAACGAGATAGAGGTGGATGCTGCACAAGATTGTGAATGCACGTTGTGTTCGCTGAAATCCACTGAATTGTTCACCTTTTTGAGTTGTTCATTGTTTTTTATGTTATGTGAATTTCATCTCAATATAAAGGGAGAGACTTAAGAAATACACCAATTAAATGTAATGCCTAGAGCTTGCTTGGCATGCCTAAATGAAAGAAGGAGAAGAAAATGGCTGTGGGGTCTGGCAAATAAGGACCCCAGGCTTTATCTGCCACAAATTAGAGCCATAACCTTCAAATTTTTTTAGTTGGGAAGCAGTATTAAGAGCTTGGATTAGAATTTAAGTCCTTTTGGAGGTTTTCTCCTTAAAAAATAATTACCTAGGTTGTTTGTACCCCTCAGGGACAGGGAGCTCACTACCTTTCAAACTATCCTTTCCATGACAAAACAACCTCGCCCCCGTGGGACTTTTGCCCACTGGCCCTAGTTTGACCCCCACTAACTGACGTAGATTGTTTAATCATCTTTCCAATGTATAACCTTTTGGAACTACTGCCGTCTGTATAAAAAGTCTCCTTTCCTGAAGCAAAACTCAACACTTCATTAATCCCAGCCTGTGACAATGAATGTCTCCCACCAAGTGAGAATAAGTAAAATAAAACTTGACAAAGGACTGTTACTACAGTGAAGGGACGATTTGCACCCCACTTAGCCCCATCCGGAATATCCTAGATTGTCCATGTCCTTACCCTGGGCTGCCCTCTGTTTATCTCTAGGCTTCTTCCAAAATTCCAAAATGACAAAGACCATTATTCCAAGAATGACTGCTTTTAGCAGACAAAAGAGTGTTCAGCCATGATGACTCATTGGGAAAGTTCTAACTTAAGTTTTTGTTTTATCATTTTCCTTGTCATACAAGCTAATCTCTCCAATTTCTTAGACTGCTACATTAATGACATCATTTCCATTTTTGTCACTTTCCTAGACAAACATTTGTATTTATTCCAGTGTAGTTATATCTGTCTTCAGATGTGGAACCTAAAACCAAATGTAAAAGCACAATCTGTGCCGAAAAAAAGTAGGATACGGCACTGACTTCTATCATTCTAATTATCTTATTTCCATTGATGTGGCCTAGGACCCCAAAACCATCTATAGGGATGACTCTTCAGCAGGTATTTATATTGAAACTCCTGGCACAGAATTTCTATTATTCGGGCATGTTTCTATAACCCACATCTTTCCCTGTCCTATACTTATGACACTGTTTTTATTTTTATTTTTTGAGTTGGAGTCTCACTCTGTTGCCCAGGTTGGAGTACACTGGCAAGCTCACAGGCACCACAGCCTTGACCTGCTGGGCTCAGGCAATCCTCTCGCCGCAGTCTTCCAAGTAGCTGGAATGACAAGCACGCGCCACCACATCCAGCTAATTTTTAAAATTATGATTTATTATAGAGATGAGGTCTCACCAGGTTGCCCAGGCTGGTCTTGAACACATGGGCTCAGGCAATCCACTCACTTCAGCCTCCCAAAGTACTGGGAATATAGGTGTGAGCCGCGGTGCCCAGAATCACACTATTTAAACTCAGGGGCTGAAAGCTACAAGATCTCTCTATTAAATATGATTTTAGCACACGAGTCTATCATTTCTGTCCATCAATGTTCTATGTACCCGTTTCTATTACCTATCATATCTATATTTCCACCCCTTCCTGGGATCACAGCTAAACGTTTGAGGCACAGAGCATCTAGAAACTGCTCAATGGGGCAGAACTGAGCATAGATTACTGCAGTCTGCCCCAGAAATCTCTCTCCAAATGAACTCTTCTCCTTTAATCAATGTCCTGGATGAATTCTCATGATCACCACATTATTTTCTAGATATTCCTGAGTAGGGTAACTGAGTGTTCAGTTTTTCTAAGGATCGACACCATGTTCCTATTCCATAATTCTGGAACCCACCCTTTTCCTGCCCTAAGACTCAGAGGCACTGTGCAGGGCGTGCAGGCGGCATACTCCTTGACAATGCCCACATGTAAGGAGGGACCCTTCACATAACAGATATTGTAGTTTGAGTATTGAATATTGCAAAATTCTCCTGGCAGATGGCTGTGAAGGGTCCTATTTTTAAAAACCTGTATATCAGGAAAATTTTCAAACAGGTGGAAGAAAAGTATCTTGAGGAAGGAGTGCCTTTTTAATTTACACAGAGGTTCTGCATCAGCCAGGAGTGGCTCTGCTGAAAATCATCTTGACTCACTTCTAATCTGCTGGCCAGCACCCATTTTCTATAATTTCTCATAGATTATTGACAACAGCTTCATACAGTGTTAACTCCTTTAATCTCTGGAATACGATTCCTCTGGCCTGGTTCTCACTATTTCCTTGGCTCTATTTAGTTACAACTCCCTTTTCACACACTCTTCGTTCAACCCTTTTCAGTCTGAAGACCATATCCTTGAGAGAGGATGGAAGCACAGACTGGAATCATTCTGCCTTCCTTGTCAATAGCCTCTGGGCCCAGCGGTGGATATATCACTCTCATCTTCTATTATGCACTCTAGAGTCCCTTTCCCCCATGTTTCCTGTCCCTACTATCCTCCCAAGTAGGGTCGAGTGTTCTCTGTCCATTGTCTAGGGCTTCCTCTCTGATCCCATTGCACTGATAACTGCCATTGATTTCACTCCTAATCTCACACCTGCTTCACTGCCACTTGTCTTCCCCAACTTCATGTGATTATCAAGCTCTCCTTCCTCTTTGAAATCAAAGGTCTCTTTTTTTCCTTTCCCCATAATACCTAAGTTTAAATTTCTTCTGAACTGGTTTCATGTTCTGAAAAACCTGCCGTTTAGTCCATTACAAGTGCTCCCCAGCTGGCTTGTGACTTCCCCAGTGAAGATGCCTTTCCCTTTGTCGCCATGAATGCATTCCTTGAGGCAAATCTGTCACTACACCTGGTAGGGACTGTGACTGTGAGAAGCCCACAATTCCTTTCTTCTCATTCTAAAATGCTGCTTGATTTTTCTCCACAGAGACAATCAAGCATTTTTACCATAAGATAATTGATGCCTTTTCTTTCTCTTTCTCTTTTTTAAGTTGCCTTCCATTTGTTATTTCCTTAGTGCAGTGGTTTGGATATGATTTGTTTGGCCCGACAAGTCTCATGTTGAAATGTGAATCCCAATGTTGGAGGTGGGGCCTGGTGAGAGGTGTTTGGGTGATCATGGGTGCAGATCCCTCACGAATTACTTGGTACTGTTCTTACGGTGACGAATGAGTTCTCATTCTATTCATTCCTGAGGAAAGAGATGGTTGAAAAGAGCTGGGTACTGCCCTTCTCCCACTTTTGATCCCTGGTCTATCCATGTGGAGGGCTCCACCCTTTGTCTTCTGCCACGGGTGGAAGCGGCCTGAAGCCCATACCAGAAGGAGATGCTGGCGCCATGCTTCTTGCACAGCCTGCAGAGCTGTGAGCCAAATAAACCCCTCTCTTTATAAAATAACCCAGCCTTAGACATTCCTTTATAGCAACACAAATGGACTAAGACATTTGGAGAAAAGTTCTCTCTCCAAGCTCCTTTCTAGTTTTGATGTTCGTGTTTCTCCTCTGCCCCCTTCTTTCAGGAATGCCATTGTTTATCACAAAATTAATCTGGGCTGATGGTCAATGTTACAGCACCTCCTCTAGTCATCCGAGTTGTCTAATTGAGATAGGGATCTAGAAGAACTAGTTTCCAAAACAAAGGTCACAAGACCTGGACCTCACTGACGGGATGTGGTGAGGAAGACTGGTCAAAGTCAGACAAGAGCAACTTAAAACCAAGATGGCGTCAAAAGAGACCTCTGCTTGTCCTTCTTGCCCATGATACAATAATTGTAATGCATTAGCATGCTAACAAACACTCCTACCAGCACCATGACAGTTTACAATTACCGTAGCAACTCCTAAAAATCACCCTATATGGTTTTAGAAAAGGAGGAACCTTTGAATCTGGGAATTCCCTGCCTCTTTCCTGGAAAACCCATGAATAATCTACCCCTTGCTTAGCATATAATCAAGACTTAGCCATAAACATAAAGCACCAGTGATGTATGACTGCTGTTCTTCCTATAGACCAGCCCAGGATTCTCTGTCTGCCTGCTCGCCATCATTTCAGTAAACTTACTTTCATTTTTCCAGTTGAAACCCCAGTGATGCAAGTGGGCTGCTCTACCTATGGGGAGCCATTTCCCCATTTCTTTAATAAACGTATTTTTCATCTCCTGCTTATGGCTCATGCTTGAATTCCTCTCTGCACGGGCCAAGATCTCACTTGACCTCTCAGGCTGAACCCTAGTTCTGAGGTTGGCCTGCATCAAAATTACTAAGAATGGAAAACCTCAATTGTAGGATTTTTTTCCTAACAAATTGGCACTCATTCATTCATTCATGTCTCCATGCATTCATTCCACAAATATGTATTGAAGATCTATAGTATGGCAAGCACTGAGTTGAATAAATTCACCATCTCCATTATCAGAAACCTAAAGTGGTATTTCAAATATACCTGGAGCCCCATGTGATTTCATTTTGTGCATGGAATTGTGTTAAAATACAGGTTAATAAACGATTTCCTGTGGAATAATAAATAATAATAAAAAATTATATAATAAAATAATAAAAAATAATAAACTATTTCCTGTGGAAGGCAGAAGACTACATTTTTAGTGCCCAGCAAAACACCTTAACATTCCCTTTGCATGCCTCTCTCACTATCAGTCTCTCCCAGCATCTGTCAAAACTCTCCTGGGCACTTTATGTCACTATGACAAACTGACCTGTCATGGAAGAACTGCCTTACCTGCATTTTAGCTATGAGCATGTAGAAATCCAGGATAAAATGCACAAACCCTTCAAAATAAGGAGTTTTAAATGCATAGATAAATTAGAAAGCAAGAAAAAAATTCACAGGTACCAGCAATGAAAGAAGGATGCCCAATTCAATTAGGAGACAAAAACTAAAGCCAAATGGCTCACAGGAGGATGGGAATTGGATTTTGACCCTAGTAGTTAGGAGGCTCAGGGGCAATTGTCAAAACCTCACATTCTTGTAAAAAAGGAAGATAGAACAGAGCCCCCAAATCATGCCATGAGTTGTGAATTCCATACTATGCCATGAGCCTGGGACACCTGATGGAGGTAAAAATAAATAAATAAATAAATAAGGCCATATGCTGACTTGGAGAAAGGGAAGAAGACATCAGCACCATGATATTGGCCGGTTTTGCTCTCCCATATATTCCCACATCTCAGCATAGTGCCTGGAACATAATAGCTTCTCAGTAAATATTTGCCAAATGAATGAATGAGAAATGGGGAGGGAGGCCACATACCAAAAAAAAAAAAAAAAAGGAAAAGGAAAAGAGACCCAATGTGACACAATCTTTGATGTAATTATACAAAATTACATGTGTGTATATAAGATATTAGATTAATTTTAAATGTTTGTGGTTACATACAGCTATGTGTATATATATATATATTGTATAAGTGTGTGTGTATGTGTGTGTGTGTGTGTGTGTGTGTGTGTGTGTGTGTGTGTGTGTGTACATGCAAAAAAAATTGCCGGATGGATACACAAAATCTTGGAGAAAAGTACTAGGAATCAGATGTTAGAGGAAGAATTTCTTTTTTCTTGTTTACCCTCTACCATCTGATATTTTTCCATGTGTATGTATAACCTTTCACACACATGCAAAAAAGTTTTAGGATAATTAGTTGTCTAGTTAATTACATTAAAAATGTCTACCTCACCCCAATTTTGTGGTCATTATTTTATATTTTATTTTATTTGTTTAAGAGACGAGTTCTCGCTATGTTGCCCAGACCGGTCTTGAGTTCCTGGGCTCAAGCGATCCTCCCACCTTGGCCTCCCAAAGTGCTGAGATTATGGATGTGAACCAGCACTCCTGGTCTTGTGATCATTTTAAATGAGACAAAGTACATGAAAAGTGCTCTCTAAACTGTGAGTTATCTGAAAATGTGAAGTGTTTGTATGACAATTTCTTCTGTTAAAATAATAGGTGATATTTCTATCTCCCAGTTGGCCCTTGATTAATACTTTTGGCGATTGTCATTATAAGAAGCTTCTTTGGGTGAGCTCCAACCGCTGGTTCCGAGGGCCAGGTGAGGTAAACGAACTCTAAACCCCATATTTCATGTAAGCTGAATTTCTCTTAGACTGAGAAATCTGCAGATCTGGACAAACTCCACATTCTTGGGTAACTTTTATTTATAACTGAAACATAATGACTTGCTAAGTCAGGGGTCAGAAAGGGTTTTTAACACAGGAGAAAATCTCACTCAGGGTAGCCTCCAGTTCCCCCCAAAAATTCAAGAGTTGCTGTTGGGTAGATTATTTAATTGTGATTTCAGCTTTGCTAGTCTAAGTTACTGCTTCTGCTAGATTTACTTGGAGATAAGCCTGTCTTTTCTGAAATTGTGCTCCCAGTCAACAGCAGAAATGCAATAGAAATTTCTTCTGTGAGAACACAAGTGAGTAGACAGACATATTTTTTGGCATTGCAGTTTTTCGGATAAATATTTACTAAGCAGCCACAAAGCGACTGGCACCATTAAGTCTGCATGTCAGAAGGGCTCAAGTGATGGTTTCTGCTTTGCGCCAGGAAAAGCAAATACCTTGTCTATTATCTCCTTTGTGATGAGAAGAGCAGACACCCTAATGGAGACAGCTCTGTAATGGGGCCATCACTCTCTGTCATCTCAGAGCATTTTATCCCTGTGGTCACAGGACTCCACAGCCAGGCCCCCAGCATGAACATGAACATGAACATGCCACTAGCCTAGGGACTGTGTACTGGTATTGGCTTAGGGCTTTGGTGCTGGCTTGTGGCTGAGCCAGTCCAGCACTTTTTTTTGTAGATTAAACCTGAACTAAAACATAAGACCAGAGGCAAAGCATTGCCTACAGTGGGGAGAAAAACTCCTCCCCACTCCTGCTCTGAACAGTGTCAGGCAGTGCAGCAACACCACCAGGGGCCTTAGGAGACTGAGCACTTGTCATGGTCATCAGCATTCCAATCAAAAGTGCTCACAACAACAACAGGGTGGAGGCACCACTTTATGAGGTCCCAAAGGCAAAGGGATCAAGAGACTCTTCTGAAAGTAGGAGAGAAGTTCATGGCAGGAGGCCAGAGGTGGCAAAAAGTACTGGCAGTTCAGTGGAGGAACTCACAGGATATGTGCCCAGGGGTATCCAGGAAAAGCTCAGTTAACGTCTATCTAAAGGCCATGGTGTCAGCTCTCATAGGACAAAAATGGCACTGGGGTTTTTTTTCCCCCTCATGGTAATGGTGGACTAGGTCCCAAAGATGGAGTGGGAACTCTAAGCTTCAGGAGAGGACTATAGTTCTACCACTTTTATTCAACATGATACTGGAAGTACTAGCCGGAGCAATTAGGCATAAGAAAGAAATAATGGAGTGGCCATGTACTCTTTGAGCTATGGCCAGACCATGTTTCTTAAACTTTGGCCACCTGCCCTACCTTGGGGAGGTGAATCTCCTCTCTCTCTAATTTAGTTTTTAAATAAACTATGTCTTCTAATCTAAAAAAGAGAGAAAGGAATAAAGGGCACCAACTAAAAGAAGAAGTCAAGTTGTCCCTGTTTGCCAATAGCATGATCTTACATATAGAAAAATCTAAAGATTCCACCAAAAATCTCTTAGAACTGGTAAATGAATTCAGTAAAGTTGCAGGACACAAAATCAACATACAAAAATCAATAAGTGTTTCTATACAGCAATAACAATCAAGAGAAATCAAGAAAGCAATTTCATTAGCAATACATATTAATAAACAAATAATGGAATACCTGAAAATAAATTTAACCAAGGAGGTGATAGATCCCTACAATGAAAACTATAAAACACTAATTAAAGAAATTGAAGACAACACCAAAAAAAAAAATGGAAATAAATTCCGTATTCATGACTTGGGAGAATTGTTGATGTCAAAATAACCATACTTCCTGAAGAACTCTATAGATTCAATGCAATCCCTATCAAAATACCAATGATATTCTTCACAGAAATAGTAGAAACAATCCTAAAATTCACACAGAACCAAAAAAGATCCTGAGTAGCCAAAGCAAGCATGAACAAAAAGAACAAAGCTGGAGGCATCACACTAATTGACTTCAAAATATACTACAAAGCTATAGTATTCAAAACAGCATGGTACTGGTACAAAACAGACACATAAACCAATGGGACAAAATAGAGAAGCCAAAAATAAATCCCTTCATGCACTGTAGTAAGCAAGAAAAATGTAAGACAGAATACTAATTCTCTATTGTTGCCTTACTTTCATTGTCCTCCCCATCTTTCCAGCTTTGGACATTTATTTGATCTCCTGCAGGAAAACAAATGATCAGATCTCCATCAGAGTCAAATATATGATCAACCCAGGGAATGCAGGCAGTGCACGGGCAGCCGACAGACATTGAATGGATCAATAAGCAGAGAGGAGAACTGGCCAGCAGACACCTCTTCAGTCTGAGATCAGCATGAGGTCGATTCTCCAAGTTCACTAACCACCATCTCTTCCCACTGCCCCCAGCATCTTAAAGAACAGCCAGAAAACCCCTTGCAAGACAAAAAGAGTCCTTGTCCAACAGGCCACTCCCCGTTCAAGCCCTGAGGTGTTCCCTTCAGTATTCACAATCTTGCCAAAAATACAGATTAACCGAGATTTCACTAAAATCAAGCTTAAAACCAATCAGTGCTTGTTCCAGCATATGCTGAGAGGAGAGCCAAGATCTCATCTCAGCCCAAACTATACCTGCTTGCCACGAGAGTATGTGCAGAGAGGCTCGGTAAATCCAGCCTTACTGGGTAACCTTAGTAATGACCACTGGAGCCTGCCGGATGCCACAAACCTGGAAAGACAGCTTAATTAAGTGTCATCTCTGATGGCTCTGATTGGGAAATTGAGGACACACTAACTGCGTGACTTTTAGGCAACAATCTGCGCCTTTTGTGAAGACACAGTGAGGGTCTCTCCTTTGACTACAGCAAACAAGAGAGCTGTAATTACACAATGTCAAACTGCCGCTGGGGGTGCTATTTTGGAGTTCACATTTTCCTGGAGAGTTCTACAACCAAAAAGATGAAGTGCCTCCCCACTTGCATGGAGGCTGTATTTAAGGTACTTGAGGCACTGTGACACTCTACAGGCCTAATTTCACTTCTCATGGTAAAGAGAGGTTAGCAAGCCAAAATCCTGTGGCGTACCCCGCATGCAGATGTAGAAAGCGTGTGTATTCATTTCCTAGGGCTGCCATAACAAAGTGCCACAAACTGGGTGACTTAAACAGCAGAAATGCATTGTCTCAGTCCTGGAGGCTAGAAGCCTGAGCTTGAGGTGTCAGCGGGGTTGGCTCCTTCCAAAGTCTGTGAAGGAGAGTCTGTTCTGTGCCTATCTCTTAGTTTCTGGTGGTTTGCAGGCAATCTGGCGTTCCTTGGCTTGTAGATGTCTCATCCTGATGTCTGCCTTCATCTGCACAAGGCATTCTCCTTGTGTGGCTGTCTGTCTCTGGGCCCAAATAACCCTTTTTATAAGGACACGGTCATATTGGATTAAAGCCCACCTTAATAACTTCATCCGCAAAGACTGACCATCCGCAGAGACCCTATATCCAAATAAGGTCACATCCATAGGTACTGAGGGTTGGGACTTCTTAGGATACACAATTCAACGCATGACACCTTGATTCCAATAAGACCTTATGAAGATGCTCGCTACTAGAGAAAAGAGAATAGTAGACAAGCATAGAGCTTCTCTGGTTGATATGGGTGTATGGTGTGAATGTTCTAGAGTCTCTCTCGCCCTGTCCTCTCAGTACAGCCCCCTTCTTGCTGTCTCTGAGAGTTCACTGCAGAGTGCAATTTCAATTTTCACTGGTTTGAGGACAACTAGACTGAGAGAGAAAGGATTTGGATTTGTTTATCTTTTTTTTAATGAGCATGTGTCTAAGATGTACTTAACTCATTAATAAGAAAGTCAGTGAGATGTTATAACCAGATCAAAGGAGCATTTCAAGAACATACATATCTAGGTAACCTGGAATGCTGAAATGAGTCTACAAGTAAACGCAAAACTTGTCAATAATGGACAACTGCATCCCCACTGGACAAAATTCATTTGCACTTCTGGGCAAGAATCATTTGTGTTATTATCAGCTTTCTCCAAATTACAGTTACAAAAAAAATTCCAAGGCAATGAAAGGCACAGATAACCAGGAAGGCTGCCCTAGACAAGACACCTGGTAGTCTTTCTTTTTGCCCATTTCAAAAGTCTTCCACAATTTTTCCTAGCAGAATATATTCTTCCCAGGTTCTGAGACCACCTCCTCAGATGTCATCAATCACTCACGGTCTTTATGTCCTAGAGAGTTCTGCTGGCTGGGGTTGGGGTTGCCCTCCTTCAAGTTTCATGAACTATTAGGATGGCCCCTCCTACCCACCCAATCTATGTTTCTCCCCAGGCTCTAACGTCAGGGAAACAGGCATTCCTCAGTGGTTGCAGAGCTTCTCCGTTCCTCCTGGGAGACCAGGCTTTCTGGAATTAAGCACCAAGGAACTCCTCCCCCTACCCTGTCTCCTGCTGCCAAGCTTCTTTCCCTCAACTCTCTCCCCCCCAAGCCTTACCACCTCTTCCCTCCACCAGTACACACCTCAGGGGTCAGCCCAATACTGAAGTCATCCTACTTGGGCCACTTCCCTAAACTGGAAGTCCACCAGCTCCAAGAATAAACTTGTTTCTGTCCTCTCCATTGTGCTTCCCAACCACTTGGAGACTCCAAGCTGGCAGCTGAGACCACAGACCTGCATTTTTCTCTTACCTCCACCTTTTAGTGACTGTGTAGCCTAAGCTTCCGTTTCCATCATCTTAAGCCTCGGTATGACTTTGAGTGCAAGTGAGTAGAGCAAATGCTGGGGTCTACCATCCAGATCCCCTCCAGGACCTAGGACTAGGGCCTTCATTCCCCTAGTCCCGGAAACTGCCTTCTGCCAAAGCAAGCCTCACCCAAGGTTGCAGCCCCTGTTAGGGAGCAGCCTGTTTGCAATGACTGGTCCAGGTGGGGGTACAAAGTTCAGGCCTCTTGCCTCCATTTGGGACATCGAAGGGCCACTCCAACTTCAGAGCTCCCCATGGGATCAGCTAATGTGTCTGTTGCAACCACATCACAGTCGAGCTTCCCTTCTGTCCAATCCTGCCTCTTTTGTTCCTTCACAAGTGTGTCCCCAAGGGTACTATCCGATATATTTCTTACACACAAATAAACCTTCAAGTCTCTGAGTCTCTTTCTTTGGGAACATGATCCTGCAATAATGAGATAATGCTGAGCGTGTAATAAGGGCTCAAATATGCCACCAACAAGTTATGTGAGCTTCGAGTCACTTCTCTCTGGTCTCAGTTTTCTGATCCCTAAAATGAGGCTATCAGCCCAAAAGACTCCCTAATTTCCTTTTGAACCCTAACATTGTTACAGTTTCTGAATCCACAAGCAGTAGAGAGTTGAGGGTGTGCTTAGAAGACAGACCCTGGTCAAATCACTGCCTAGGCTTCACAAATGTGCTATTATGTGCTGATATAGCCATGAGAAAAAGTGGAGCGACCGGGCAGAGAGGTGGCTTGTTTTCTGCCATGCTCCAATAGAGATTCCACACCACAGAGTGGGAGGAAAACCTGTCCTGAGCATGGCAAGACAACCTGAGATTGTTTTCCTTCCACATGCTGCCAGGGTCCTGAAACTGATATCCCTGGGAGAGGCTGGCATCTTACAGACTTACATTCTCCCATAAGCTGGCGTCATCCTTGGCTCTCCACATCACAGATAAGACCCAGGATCTTGTCCATCAGCAATATGACAGCACTCACTCTGGGAAGGGAGTTTCAGTTGCTTTGGTGATCGCTGCTTCTTGTGCAGCAGTGCCCAGAAGCAGAAGCACATGGTGCAGCACTCTACCATTTAACGAGGGTACAGTATGGTATCTGAAACTGACATTTCTCATTCTCTGCTTAAGATTGGGAAGAACCTCAGGGGATGCTACAGTCCATAAACACTAGCAGAACAATGGTTCTACACACATACACTCACATACACACCACACTTTCCACCACTTTGGGACTGAGATTCAAAATACCATTGCCAAGAAAATGCAGAGTTCAAGTTTACATAAAGCTGCTTACTAGTGAAGAGACTGGGCAAATCAAATGTCCTGAGGTCCAGTTTTTCATTTGAAGGTGGAAATGAATATTAGCTTAAGTACATAAGCTGCTCTAATAACTTATTAGGATAAACTCCAAAAACTTCAGTGGCTTAACACAGTAGAAATTTATTTCTTGCTCCCATAGAGTCCAAAATGGGTGTTTCTAAGTAGCAGCTGTCCCCCAAGATGTGATCTGAAAAACCAGCTCGCAGCTTCCAATATCCCTGTGCTTGTCTGCACAAGATGGAAGAGGGTCAGATGGGGGAAGATTGTTTAGGCAAGGCCTGGAAGTAACATATAATGCTTTCACTCACATGGCTATAGCTAAAGCTCAATCACGTTGCCATGCTCAGCTGCAGAGGAGTCTGGGAAATAGAGTTGAGCTGTATGCCCTGAATGAGAAGCAGGTTTGTGAGAGACTAGCCAGTCCCTTCCACAGGATGATAATCTTTCAGGATGATAATCTTTTTTCTTTTTTTGAGTAGAGTCTCACTCTGTCGCCCAGGCTAAAGTGCAGTGGCACACTCACAGCCAGCCCAGCGTCGACCTGCTGGGCCCCGGCAATCCTTCCACCTCAGTCTTCCAAGTAGCTGAAACACAGAACTACAGGTACACGCTACAATGCCCAGCTAATTTTCTGGTTTATTGTAGAGATGAGGTCTCACCAAGATGCCCAGACTGTTCTCGAACCAGTGGGCTCAGGCAATTTCCTTATCTCAACTTCCCAAAGTGCTGGGATTACTGTCTTGAGCCACCGTGCCAGACCAGGATGATAATCTTACAGGAATGTTTTTGGATTACAGAAGATAATAAGTGCTTCAGGTGCACAGTGAGTGCTTACCAGATATTGTCACTGATGTTATTATCACAAAGGCAACTCAACAGACCCCCGGGAACTGACTGGGGCTGCCATGAACAGACATGGGTCCCAGAACAGACATGAGACCTAGGCCTGGAGGGTGGAGCCACACAACACCCGTCATAGGCTCAGGGTGACCAACTCAAGTTCCCACGTCTGCTGACTCCCCTTGGGAAGTGGCTCTAGTTCTAAGTTAGGAGAAGGCAGGGAAATACTTGTTGGTGCTTCGATTGTGGTTCAAAATCTCTCTGCCTACCATGCTGCGGCAAGTACTCTTCCAAAAATCCCAGAAAGATAGCATAACTTGCAACCAGAAAAAATAATTATCCTTCCAAAGATACTTGGTCAGGCTACAAGAATATGTTCTTCCCGGTCCTTAAGAAATAATAGCCCAGACCTTATTTTTCTAGAGACATATTTGCCTCTTTTATTCCTTATTTTAAAGGTCTCCATATTAACCCAAAATGCCTCTGCCTGAGATATTCAGGACAAAATCACCATGATTAAATTCCTTCCCTCTGCCTTCAAGTTTCTATCTTAATTGGAAGACAGAGGAAAGAGTTTGTATTCATGCCAACACGTGAAAAAAAAACCCAGCAACTACTTGATATCCTCCAATCCTTCTTTTCCCACATATATGTGCATGTATACACACACATGTGCACACACACATACACATCAACAAAAGCAGCAGCCTTTGGCTAGGTTTGTCATTTTGGCTTGGGACACAGAAAAGAAGAAGGCAATGGAGAAAGAAGGAAGTAGGGAAAAAGGAAGATGAGGTATAAGATAACTGGGGTGAAAAGTTATAGAAACTTCTTTGGAGCTTTATATGCTGTGAATTGTTGCCCTACCCCTAAATAACTTTAGTTCCATTAATCTATGTTCCTTACAAGATAAGCAATTGCATTAGTTTGCTACAGCTGCCATAACAAAATATTACAGACTGGATGACTTAAACAACAGAAATTTGATTTTTCACAGTTCTGGAAGTTAGAAGTCCAAGGCCAAGGAGTCGGTAGGGTTGGTTTTCTTTGAGGCCTCTCTTTCCTTGCAAATGGTTGCCTTCTCACTGTGTCCTCCCACAGCCTTTTCTCTTCTTATAAGGTGACCAGTAATGTCTGATTAGGGTTCACCCTAATGGCTTCATTTTAACATTAATCACCTCATCAAAGCCGATGTCTCCAAATACTACAGTCATATTGTGAGATTCTGGGAGCTAGGGCTTCAACTTATAAATTGCCGGAGTAGTTAAGTCTATAACAGCAACCTTGCAGCAAATAATTTTTTTAAGTTGAAAATGCAGGAAAACAGAGAATAAAATGATTTTGTAACAATATGCAGATACCACTTGGAAAATGCCTGTTCACAGATTTTCCAAATGTTGACTCATTTGATTATACAATATCAAAAATTCCATTTGTCAATATTACTACTGGTCTTACCAGAAAAGTCTTTAAGTATTGAGACGTTGTCAAGCTCATGGTGGCAGAAACAAGTTTTCCAAAATTCTAAATTTTACTTGAAAACATGTAGTCTGTTATTGGTAACAAATACTGTCAGTTGTTTTTCATGACATAACAGGCTCCTTTTGTTCATTTTCAGGAAAGTATCTGCCGAGTACCCTACACCGAATAACCATAGTTTGCCTGACAGTCATTCTTTCAAATAAAAATGGTGTTCTATGGAAAAAGCTCTCAGCCCCAACACACAAGTGCTTTTTTTAAAGACAAGTGTTGTACTTTGGAATGCAGCAAAGGGACTTTATGTACACTTCATTGCTCAGAATATTTTTTAATGTGTAAAAAAAGGCCATGTTTAATAAAATTATAATTTCTACCACTTCTTTTTCTTTTAAAGATGTGGGCTACAGTTCAGGATTGGTATACAGGTGGTCGTCATACAGGTAAAGTTTGGGCCTCCCTTTGGTCCCCACTTTGCCTGGTTAGAGATCGGGTACCCTTCCTGATGTTGTGTCTCCTCGCCTCCCTCCATCCCAGCAGAATCCCGCTAGTACCAACTCTTTTCTTATAGTATTTTGGTAATTGTTCAGGGTTCACTCATGAGTGAGAACATGTGGTACTCAGTTCTTTGTTTCAGTGAAAGAACACTGAGTATGATAGACTCTAAATCCATCCAAGTTGCTGCAAAGTTCATATGTTTGTCCTTCTTTATGGCTACATAATATTCTATTGTGTATGTGTATCACATTTTTAAAAATCCAGTCCACTTTCAATGGGCAGCACAGTCGGTTCTATGATTTTGCTATTGTGAATAGCGCTGCAATAAACATGAGTGTGCAGGTTTCTTTTTTCTAGAATGACTTGAGTTCCTCCAGGTATATTCTTAAGTGAAATTGACAGGTTTATTTTTTCTCTTCAAATAAGTGGCCGTGCTATGGCAATGATGACTAACACAGTTTGGTGCCACTGCCCTGACTTTTGCTAAGACCCTCAGTGCCAATGTCAACCCAGCAAACAAAACACAAAACATCTCAGTGTTTGCTATAGACTAAAAGTTTGTGTCCCCACAAAATTCATATGATGAAAATCTAATCACCAATATGAGGTGGGACCCTTGAGAGATGCTTAGATCATGAATGTGGAGCCCTTATGGATGATGTTAGCACCCTCATCAAAGAGTCCCCAAAGAGCTACCTTTCTCCTCCTACCAGTTGAGGTCTGTGAACTGGGAAGCTGGCCCTCATCAGACACCAAGTCCAGCACCTTGAGCTTGGACTTCCCAGCTTCCAGAACTGTGAGAAATAAATGTCTGTTGTTTAAAAGTCACACTGTCTATGGTATTTTGCTATAACAGCCTAAATAGACTGAGGCAGTTCTGACTCTGAAGATCCCCTAAAAATAGTTTTGACTTTGAAGATCCCCTGAAAAGGTCATATGAATTCCCAGGGGTCCAGGGACCACACTTTTAAAAATAGCTGTCATGCATCAAGCTGAAATCCTCCTCTTCCTCCATTCCTCCAGCATCACTACAACCTCCCAACCACCAAGGTAACCACATATTTTACATATGACTATATTCACAGAAAATACATAGGCTTTCTTCACATTTAGATAAATATTATGCTATACATGTTATTTTGCAGTGTGCCATTTTCATGCAACAATGTATTTTTTAAGTTCTATTCAAATTGATTCAAATAGATCTAGTCTATTCTTTTAATCCTACAGTATTCCATGAAATGTATTACTCCATTTTCTTTATCCATTCCTCTATCAAAGGAATTCTTCTCTTTTTCTTTTGAAAATATTTATCCTACTTCTTTTGTTTACATTTTTAAGCAGTGCATTTTGAAATGTATTATGAACTGTTCCATACATGTAAAAGACTATACATAACATGCAGATGATGTAAAAAATAACATATGCATAAACCCCCAAGGACAATGGTGTACAAATACCCCCAAAAGAGTCTCATATGTGGCAGAAACTGGTGCAGGCTGCCCAGGGTAATTTGGGTCTGGTTTCTCTCTCATGAGTTTTGGCAAGGCTTCCTGAACACCATGAAGACATGAAAAGACATCATTCTTGAAGGTTAAGATGAAACTTTCTCTTTACTCAAGGACAAGGTTACCCTTTTCTGGGACTGAAAAATACACAAAGTTTCCTTGTTCCCCTGAAGCAGGCCTCAGGTGGAAAAGACAGGTCTTTTTCCACTGTTCACTCTCAGCACAAGAAAGCACAATGACTTTTTTAAATGTCTTTCACATTTCTGAGGTCTCCAAGTTGTACCAGGGCAAACAAGTGATTGCCTTCTTTGACAGTTACGTAAACTTTCAGCATTTTTATTTTTAAAAATGACCACAATGCAGTAGGTGTTTTTGAAAATTTTTGACACACTTAAAAAAGGAGGGGTATTTTCAGGTCGGAGTTGAGTTTCAGAGAAATGAACATGAACTTTGCGGTAGATCAGAGATAAATACAACTTGCAGTTCAGTCACTCAGTAGTGATGTGATACTGAGAGTCTTTGTCAGTTTCTGCATTTGTGAAAGGAGCACATTCCTCACACAGTCACTGTGAAAACTACACAGACAATAGGTGCAAAGTACCTGATACAATGTCAGTGTACAATAAATAACAGCTATGGATACTTATATGTCGGGCAGAATTATATCATAACTTTCTAATAAATTGTTTTAATATTCAAAATTATAAATTTGACTTGAACTTAAACTATTCTGAGAAATTTTAAACAATGTAACTCTTCATTCCTCCTTAGCTGCCTTTCAAACTAAACTCCAATCTGCTTCCACCTCTACCATATCTCACAAACTTTTTTTCCAAAGAAGCCACAAGACGCATATGGCCAAGTCCAATGGCACATCATACTTGATCTCTCCGTAGCATCAACACCTTTGACAACTTGCTGCTTCTTGAGACTCTTAACTCCTTGGCTTCTATGAAGCTCATTCCTCCTGGTTTTCCAAAGCTCCCAGACTCCTAACCGGCCTCAAGCTTTCTGGGGGCTTGGTCTTCGGTCCTCATCTTGTCTCTTTTCACTTCTCTCCCTGAGTGATTTCATTCACTCATACACACACACACACACACAGAGAGAGAGAGAAAGAGAGAGAGAGAGAGAGAGAGAAAGTCCCATGTCTCCATCTTCAGACCTGGCCTTTCCCTGAACGTCAGATTCTGTTTTCTAATTCTCTTATGAACTCCTGCATATTGCAGTCCCTCGAACATTTCAAACTCAACAATATCCATAACTCACCATCCCACATGACTTCATACCAAATCTGTGCTAGGCAAATTCCCTGTCACCATCCTCTCAGTCACCTAGGTCTGAAGCACTGACATACACTTAGAAGCATTGCATTAGCTGCCAGCTGTATCACAGCTGCTTCCTTTTTAAAAAACTCTGTTCTGAAACTTTCCAGTCAGTTCCCACTTGCCTGTCAGGCCCTTCCTAACTGTCCTATCTCTAGTCTAGTATCCTAACTCCATTCTCCAACTTGCATCCAGGATGATCTTTCTAAAAAAAATTACATAGAGTGCCAGCTAGATGTGGCCATATCATTTATTTGCTAGTGGAAGGGGGTGCTGTGAATAATTACACTGGAACAACAAACAAACCCTAACCTTATAACAGGCACTGTGCTAAGAGCTTGATATGCTCAGTAAACTTATCTGGCAGCTATTATTACTATCAAACTACAGATGAGAAAACAGGCTTAGAGAGGTTAAGTGGCTTGCCCATGGGCACACACAATTAATATATGGAAGGGTGGGATTTGAATCTATTAATAGCACCATCTGATCTTAGAGCTCACCATCTTAACTACTTCTCTATATTGGTCAGTATCATTCTCTTATTTTTAAAAAATGTGTTATACCTCCCCATCCATTTCACAGCAAAGCTCTTATGGTCTGACATGTCCCCAGCCTTCTCTCCCACCACTCACCCACAGGGACCCTTACTGCAGCAGGGCACAACTGGCTGCTTCTCCCTTCAGTGTACCTCGTTTCTGTCTCTCCCGGAACCTGTCTCCCATACCTTAATCTAACTCATAGTCCATCAAATTCAGCTTATGCATCACCTCTCCCAGGTTAGCTGCTTCTCCGGTGGGCTCCCTCAGCACCCTGTGAATGTGGAAGTCCACGCATGAATTCCACTGTACTAGTCTATATCCCTTGCTGGTAGCTTTGTGTTATTATCCTCTTACAACTATTGTAGTTGAGTGTGTGTTTACTATCTCTCAAATTTTCCCATTTTCTGATAAATGTATTTAAAACTGCATCGTCCCCTCTAAATACTGCTTTGGTTGTGCCTCAGGAACTTTGACATGTGATGATCTCTTTCACTCAAGAAGCTAGGGAACTTTTTCTTATTTTGTGTATTTGGTTTTTGCTGGTTGGTTGGCTGGTTTCCAGAAAATGAAAAAAAAATAGCTCTTTAATCGCTATTGATTTTTAATTGTATTGCATTAAGCTCACAGAACATAGTCTGTATCATATTGTATCTTTAGATTAAATTGGAGCCTGTTCTGTGGTCTACAACATGACCAATTTTAATAAACATACAACATGTGTTCAAAAAATATACATATTCTATTTGTTTAATATAAAATGTGATATATAACTATTGTCGCAGGCTTATTAGTAATGTTATTTAATCTTTCTATATATCTGCTTATTGTAAATTGTCTCTGTCAGTTGATGTCAAGAGAATGGTACTAAAAATTTCCAGCTATCTTATTCAATATTGTATTCCAGTACTTAGCACAGGTACTAGGTACCTTACAGTCTGTAATCGAATAAATGAAGATACTTCCCTGACTTTCTTGATATCTAGGACTCAACTTATTAGAAGCAAGTCATTTAGAACCAAACTCAATTTCACTTACCACTGATTCAACATGCCCTTGGTCACTCCCATGCCACTCTTCAAGAGGAAAAGCGTTATGGAATGAACAGAGATCAAGGGAAGGGCCATGCAGCAAGGGGCACTGGCGCTTAAACTTCATTAACTTTGCAGCAACTCTTTCATTCATGCTTTCTCATTCCTTAACTACTTCGGTTAACTTCATGGAAGGCCACCAAGGAAGCAAGTCAGGTTTTATTATCCCACATCTTCAGCTGAGAATCTGAAGGGCAAGATCATACTGCAGGGTCACACAGCTAACTAATGACAGAGAAGCCTAATTCAGTCTTCAAAGCAGCATGCAGAAGTCCCTCCATTTTTTTTTAATTACAGGACATCTTGTTTTGAAATATTTTTAAGAATTCCATGAATTTCCCTTCAATTAATTTGTTATCAAAAGAGTATGATAAATCAATTACAAGTGTTAGCAAGAATTTGGAGAAATTGGGGTCCTCAAGCATCACTGGTAGGAATGTAGAACAGTACTGCTACTGTGGAAAACAGTCTGGTAGCTCTTCAAAAAGCTAACCATATGACCTGGCAATTCTACTCCTACGTATATACCAAAGATAAGTGAAAATATATGTTCAAGGTCAAGGCAGCAGTGGTTTACACCTGAAATTCCAGCACTTTGGGAGATTGAGGTAGGAGGATTGTTAGAGGCAAAAAGTTCAAGATTTTAGTGAGCTATGATCACACCACTTGCACTTCAGCCTGGGTGACAGAGCAAAACTCTGAAAAAAAAAGAAAACAGATGTTCACATTAAAAACATATACTCAGCCGGGCTCAGTGGCTCAGCCTGTAATCCCGCGCCTTTGGGAGGCTGAGGTGAGTGGATTGCCAGAGCCCGCGGGTTCGAGACCCGCCTGGGCAGCGAGACCTCATCTCTACAATAAATCAAAAGATCATCCGGGCGTGGTAGTGCATGCCTGTAATTCCGGCTACTCGGAAGGCTGAGGCAGAGGATCGCCGGAGCCCAGCAGGGGAGGCTGCGGTGGCCGGGAGCGGCCACTGCACTCCAGTCTGGGTAACCGAGTGAGACTCCAACTCAAAAAAAAAAATAAAAATAAAAAAAATAAAAAACATATACTGTGACCAGGCTCGGTGGCACAGCCTGTAATCCCAGCACTATGGGAGGTCAAGGCAAGTGGATTGCCTAAGCCCGCAGGCTCAAGACCAGCCTGGGCAACTTGGCGAGACCTCATCTACATAAATAAAAAAAATTAGCCAAGGGTGGTAACACATGCCTGTAGTTCCGGCTACTTGGAAGGCTGAGGCGGAAGGATCGCCAAAGCCTAGCAGGTCGACACTGGGGTGGCCATGAGCATGCCACTGCTCTCCAACCTGAGCGACAGAGTGAGACTCCAACTCTGAAAACAAAAACAAAAACACTTACTCCAACATTTATAACAGCATTATAATAGCTTTAAAAAAAAATGGAAACAATCCAAACGTCCATTGATGGATAGGTAAACAAAATGTGATATATCTATACAATGAAATATTATTGAGACAGAAGAAGGGATGAAGTACTGACATATGCTACAACATAGATAAACTTTGAAAACAATATATTTGGTGAAAGAAGCCAACACAAACAGGCCACAAAGCGTATGATTCCATTTATATAAAATGCCTGGAAATCTATAGAAATAGAAAGCAGATCAGTGATTTTTAAAGACTGAGAGGAGGGGAGAATGGAGGATTGCTACTAATGAGCATAGGGTTTCTTTTGAGGGTTGCATTAATTAGGATTCTCTGGGGAAACAGAGGCCCTAGGATAGATATGTAGGTATAGATGAAACAATGGATTATGTGAACTGGCTCACACAATTATGGAGGCTGAGAAATCCCACAATATGCGTCTGTAAGCTGGAGAATAAGGAAATCTGGGAGTATAATTCAGTCCAAATCTGAAAGCCTGAGAACCAGGAGCCTGGATGTCTAAAAACAGAAGACGAATGTCCAGGCTCAAGAAGAGGGATGAGAAAATATTCTGGAATTAGACAGTGGTAGTGATTGCACAAGCTTGTGGTTAAACTAAAAACCACTAAGCACACTTGATGGTATGTGAATCATATCTCAATTTTAAAAAAGAGTACGGCAAATCAAGAATTATAGATGACTTCTCTAAATCCCAATGGAAAACTCCCAGAAAGCAACACAGCCCACGAAAGAGCATAGACTTTCGGACACGATGGAGCATATTCAAAGTCTATCCTTCTATGACCTCCAGATCTTGGGCAATCATTTAGCTTCTCTAAGTATCAGTTTTCCTACCTGTAAATTGAAGGTAATATTACTATCTCATGAGGTTGTTATGAGGATTAAATGAAACCATCTATGTAAAATCGCTAGTGCTATACCACATATTTAATAGGTATGAATAAATGACTGCTACTATAATTATGAATTTTATTAGTACTATTATTTTCACATCTTTCAGATGTAATAATTTTAAATAATATTCTTATTTGACACTTCTAATCACAGAGAAATGGAATGTTTCCCATTTCTGTGAGCGTAATCTTGGTGAATTCTTTAGAAAATATGACTTAAATGAAAAGCTATTTATAGCATACTGAGAAATCTATTGTGCCGCCTCCATGAAATAAATAATAATTAGCAAAACAGCTGCTGAAAAGCATGTCACAAGAATGTATTTAATACATTGTTATAAATAGCAATAGAAATGTTTGCCCATTGCACCCCCTTGTGAGAGCACAGGGTAACTACCTTTATTCTAGAGCAGGAACTTGAAGTTCCAAGTTTGGTCCTTAGTTCAGTGGCAAATGCGTCATATAAAAGCTTCTTAGAATTTTTTTTTTTTTTTTGAGGCTTGGTCTCACTCTGTCACCCAAGCTGGAGTGCAGTGGCGTGATCATGACGATCACGGCTCAGCAACCTCGACCTCCTGGACTCAGGCGATCCTTCCACCTCAGCCTCCCAAGTAGTTGGACTACAGGCATGTGCCACCATGCCTGTTAATTTTTTTACATTTTTATTTTGTATAGACAATGTCTCGTTATGTTGCCCAGGCTAGTCTCAAACTCCTGGGCGCAAGAAATCTGTCTGCCTCGGTCTCCTAAAGTGCTGGGATTACAGGCATGAGCCACTGCACCTGACCAGCTTGTTAGAAATTTAAATCCCAAGTTCCATCAGATTCTCATCAGAGTCTGCATTTTATCACTCTCCTCAGGTGACCTGTGTACATATTAAGTTCTAGTAGTACTGCCTTGGAGCATACAGTGAACACATTATTTTATTTAGGAAACATTTATTGAGTGCCTTACTATTAAATATGAAGTACTGTACTAGAAACTGGAAATACTAAGATAAATACAATTCTTTCTACAAATACATTTGGGATTAAAAACTCAGTAATTAGAATTAACTGTACTTTTAAAAGCTGAATTTTATGGTAAATGAACTATATCTCAATTTTTTTAAAAAAAGATTATGGCAAATCAAGAATTATAGATCACTGCTCTAAATCCCAGAACAAAAACTTCAAAGAGGCAGAACAACACACAAAAGAGTGTGGACTTTGGAAACAGATGAATCATATTCAAATTCTGCCCTTCCAAGTCAATGAACACTAGAATAGAGCTATGTACACAGTCCAAAGGTACACCCATAAGAGAACAATTCATTTTGACAAGAACTGAAAGAGGGTTCAAGGAGGAGGTGGCATCTGAGATGGACCTTAATAAGTAGGAGTTTGCCAGGTGAGGTTCATGGGGCAGGAGATTCCAGATGAAGGAATGCCATGAACAAAAGCACACATGCTTGAAGGCATCTGATGTGTCAGAAGCTATTTGGCATGTCTTTGGTGGGTAGGGTGTAGGTAAAAAAACAGTTGGAGAATTGCATTACAAGAAATTGTCACTTCCCAAAGTACACACTTTTATAAATCTGAAAGGTTCACAATGATATTTTATTCTGAAAAACATAGATTTAAAATGTTACTAAAAAGGTTTTTCCAAATATGTAGAACCTCTGGGAAATTTGGAAGGCCTTCACTGTGCAAACTATAAAACAATGTTGTTATATTAACTATATATCACTTCTCTTATAAAAAACCAGGAGGAAAAAAATCAACATTTTCAAATCAAAGATTATAAGCTAAATTGTAAGAATAGTTATCTGTGGTGATTGATTATAAGAAGACTGCATAGTTTTGAGTTACATATTCATGTAAAGTTTGACATTTTCTCTTACAACAACCTGGAATTATTTAGGTCATTTTTTTTTTTTTTTTTTTTTTGAGTTGGAGTCTCACTCTGTCTCCCAGACTGGAGTGCAGTGGCCGCTCCCGTCCACCGCAGCCTCGACCTGCTAGGCTCCGGCGATCCTTCCGCCTCAGCCTTCCGAGTAGCTGGAATTACAGGCATGCGCTACCACGCCCGGCTGATTTTTTGATTTATTGTAGAGATGAGGTCTCGCTGCCCAGGCGGGTCTCGAACCCGCGGGCTCAGGCAATCCACTCACCTCAGCCTCCCAAAGGCGCAGGATTACAGGCTGAGCCACCGAGCCCGGCTTAGGTCATTTTTTTTTAACAAAAGAAATAAAATAGAAAACAAATTTCCAACAGGGTTGTTTCTAGAGGATAGGATATTCAAAAATTACCCATAGCTGCAAATAACAGGAGTTAATTTTAATTTTTTAAAAATTATTTTAAATGCTTAACTATACAGAAATAAGATTTTTGTCTGTCTCTTACCACATCCCACAAAATCACTGGGTAAATTTTCATCAACTCTGACAGGGAGAAGGAAAAGTGTTTATAGGCTCGTTGCAGGCATTAAAGGGTGGCTGAGCTGTGGCACCCATGAGCAACTCTGGTGTCTATGAAACATGCATGTGTGGGGATTTATTCATGGAGAATGATTTTTGAGCATACAACTGTCCAACCACAGAAGTCATACCTTAATACCTCATGCTAAAGACAAAATCCCAGTCAAAAATGACAACTAGGCCAGACGCAGTGGCTCACACCTATAATTCCAGCACTTTAGGAGTCTGAGGCAGGAGGATTGCTTGATCTCAGGAGTTTGAGACCAGCCTAGGCAACATAGCAAGACCACATCACTACAAGATACTGTTTTAAAAACTTATTTTTTAAAAAATGAGAACCAAGTCCTCTTTACCAGAGGAATGTGTTGCCCTGGCATACCCCTACTTGTGAGGCTGGAAATGAAGACAACTCTGGGTTGGGTGTTGGAAAAGGGGAGATCGTAGGTGGTGTACCCACACCCTTCTCCTCCCAGAACCTGGTACAGGGCAGTAGTTCCGCAGTGGCCACCTGTGCAGCATTAGCTGTTGTTCCAAGCTAGTGGTCATTCTTATTGATAATTGCCTGTGCACTAATGATTGTTAAATAGTTTTAATATCACCCTTCCTAGGGCCAAAACCTAGAACTTTTGACACCAGCCTCTCCCCACCATCCGGCACCCAGTGCCAATAAAAAGAGAAAAAATAAGACTAGTATTATTCAGTTATAACCACCAGGGTAGGAGAAGTTTCCATGGGGGAAACAGAGATATGCAGAAAAAAAAAACTTGAAAAAATAATGGACAAATACCAAATTTGATGAAAACTATAAATACATAGATCAAGAAGCTCAATGAACACCTAACAGAAGAAACTTAAAGAAAACAACACTAAGGTACAGATAATCAAACTGTTGAAAAATAGTAATAAAGAGAGGGAAAACCTCTTTAAAACAGCCAAGGTTAAATTTTTAAAAAAAAGCACATTTGGTGAAACAATGGCAGTAGACCTCTTATCAGAAATAATGGAAACCAGGAGACAGAATGGCATCTTCAAAATGTTGAAAGAAAAAAAGTCAACCTAGAGTTCTATAGCCAATTTTTTAAAATCCCTCAACAATGAGGCCAAATTAAAACTTTCCTAGAAAAACAGAATATGAGAGGATTTCACCACCAGCAATATTGCTCTATAAGAAATCTTTTTGGGACTTTGGGGGAAGGAAAATAACACCAGATGAAAACTTATACCTATGCAATAAAATAAGGTATACCAGAAATAGTAAAGATGGGTAGAATTCGTTTTTTTATCTTCTAAAAAAATTGACTGTTGAAAGCAAATATAATACATCATGGGACTTATATGTAGGAGTAAAATGTACGATGACAGTAGCACAAAGGATGGAAGGGGGAAAGAAAAAAATACTACAGAAGGAAGCAAATATTATTAAAATATAAACTTGATGATTTAAAAATGCACTGTAGGCCAGGCACGGTGGCTCAGCCCATAATCCCAGCACTTTGGGTAGCCAAGGCGAGAGCATTGCCTGAGCCCGGGGGTTCAGGACCAGCCTGGGCAACTTGGTAAGACCTTGTCTCTACAATAAATCACAAAAAATTAGCCGGATGTGGTGGCATGCACCTGTAGTTCCAGCTACTTAGAAGACTGAGACAGAAGGATGGCCTGACCCCAGCAGGTCGAGGCTGGGCGACAGAGTTAGACTCCAACTCAAATAAATAAATAAATATGCATACTGTAAATCCCAGAGCAAAACACTAAGAAAATAAAGCAAACAGGTATACCTAGTAGGCAAATAATTGAGACAATGGAATATTTAATTAATAAGAAAGAAGAGGGGGAAAAAGGGAACAAAGAATCAATGGGACAATTAGAAAACAAAAGTGAGATGGTCTATTTAAATCTAACCATATTAAAAGATCACATTAAATGTAAACTAAACATTCTGATTTAAAAAAAAACTGAGATTGTCAGGATAAAAATGTAAGATCTAACTATATATTATCTGCAAGATACCCACTTTAAAAATAAAGATGCAGGTAGGTTAGAATTAAAAGTATGGGGAAAGTAATATGCTAACAATGAGCATAAAAAAGCTGAGTGGTGTTCAAGACAAACAGATAAAGAAGGACATTTTATAATAATAAAGAATAACAATGATAATTGTGTGTGCACCCAATAACAAAGCTTTAAATCACATGAAGCAAAAACTGACCAAAAAAGAAAGGTTAAAATGGCAATCATAATTGGAGGTTTCAAAATTCCTCCCAGTAATTGTTAGAACAAGTAGTCATAAAATTAGTCAAAACATAGAAGATTGAATAACACTATCAACCAACTTGACCTAATTGATATTTATGGAATATTCAATCCAACAACAGCAGAACATACATTCTTCCCAAGTGTATATGGCACAGGCTGGGTGTGGTAATCCCAGCACTTTGGGAGGCCAAGAAAAAAGAATTGCTTGAGCCCAGAAATTCAAGACCAGCCTGGTCAACATAGCAAAACCTCATCTCCACAAAAAAAAAAAAAAAAAAAAAAAAGTATATGATGCATTCACCAAAACATACCAACTAGTAAATAATAGAGGAGAGATTAGAAACCAAGTCCACCTGTTATTTTCACCATCAACCCTCATAATCAATTATAAAGCAGAGGGAAACTTTTCTCATCTTCTATGCTATACTACCTCTTAAGTGGGAAGAACTTTTTAATAAATGAGACACATGCTGTCCTGTTAATATAAACACCCTTCTCTGTGTTGACAATGTATCCCTGCTCTTCAGGTCTAGGATTGATCTCAAGAAACAGGTCAGGCACAGTAGCTCATACCTATGATCCCAGGAATTTGGAAGGTCGAGGTGGGAGGATTACCTGAGCCCACAGGTTCGAGACTAGTTAGGGCAACTTGGCGAGACCTCATCTCTACAATAAATCAAAAATTAGCTGGGCGTGGTGGCATGTGCCTGTAGTTCCAGCTACTTGGAAGGCTGAGGCAGAAGGATTGCCTGAGCCCAGCAGGTCGAGGCTGTGGTGGCTATGAGAGTACCACTGCCCTCCAGCCTGGGCAACAGAGTGAGACTCCAGCTCAAAAACAAAAAAAGAATCAGCTGAACCTGGTAGTAAGTTGCTGTCAGAGAAATGAGATTAGTCATTTGTTTGAAACTGAAATTGCCACATTTGATCTATGTCTTTGGTACCCTAACATGGGTAATAATTCTGTTTGCCAGGCGCTGCAATTGACTGGGTTCTTATCCTGATGGCATCTCTTGCGTTAGTTCCCTGGAGAACCACGTTGAGGATCTAATGGGACAAAGGGGTCTCTCAGAGTCTCCTGCCTCAGCCCCGCTACCGTGTTCTGATTCCCCTGCTCCCTGATGTAAACCCTGGAGTCTTCAATGGGCAGCTTTTATGAATATGTAGGAGAAGCGTCTTAAGCTCTTTTCTGAGAAGAGCCTGTGCCTAATCTGCAGGCTCCCAGCACACCTCTGTGTGGTTGGATTCGGTGGAGGGGAGGGTGGGAATGGTGGGCAGTGGAGGGGCAGGACTTTATGACTGCAGAACTAATGAGGTGCTTCCTTTTTCAGAATCAAATGTCCTGCTGAGTGGTATAGGGTCAAACCTATGTGTTGAGGAAGTCCAAAGAAAGAGAGGAGGACATGGACCAGGCCAGAAAAGGCTTCAAGGAAGCAGAGAGATGCATTTCAGGGCAAGAGCAGGATTTGGATAAGGACTTATTTTTTTTTTTTCTTTTGAGTCTGGGATCTCACTCTGTCACCCGGGCTGGAAGGCAGTGGCATGATCACAGCTCACTGCAGCCTTGACTTCCTGGGATCAGATGATCCTTCCCTCTCAGCCTCCCAAGTAGCTGGAACTATAGGCACACAACATCACACCTGGCTACTTTTTTTTTTTTTTTTTTTGAGTTGGAGTCTCACTCTGTCGCCCAGATTGGAGTGCAGTGGCCGCTCCCGGCCACCACAGCCTCAAACTGGTGTGTTCCACCGATCCTTCCGCCTCAGCCTTCCAAGTAGCCGGAATTACAGGCATGTGCTACCACACCCGGCTGATTTTTTGATTTATTGTAGAGATGAGGTCTCGCTGCCCAGGTGGGTCTCGAACCCGCGGGCTCAGGCAATCCACTCACCTGGCTACTTTTTTTAAAAAATTTTGTACAGATGAGATCTCACTATGCTGCCTAGACTGGTCTCAAACTCCTGGGCTCAAACAATTCTCTCACCTCAGTCTCCCAAAGTACTGAGATTACAGGTATGAGCTACCACACCTGACCTAGATAAGGACATTCTTAGCACAGAGAACACAGTGGATGAAATACAAGGAATGAAGAACAAAGGGGAGAGGCTGGAGACATGAGATGTGGCTGAGGACTCCATGGGAGTGTGTACACCTGAGCAGAGTGGGCTTGGAATGAGTGAGAAGAGGCAACAGGCAGTCGGGCAGTACAGTGAGGGATGTAGCTTCCCAAGATCACCGAACTCGCAGGGTGTGATGAATATAGAAGAAATGGAAACATGAGACCAGTTAGGAGGCCAGTGACATCACTGTGTCACCCAGTCACAGAGGCCTAACTCAGATTGAACATAGCTCCCAGCCCCTGGGGACACACTGAAGGCCCCCTGCAGGCAATGGAGCTGGAGTTTAGCTGAGGAATTTAAGAAAACATTGAGTTATGAGATCTTGTCCCCTCCCTGAGTCTTTCCCGAATAAGCCAGGCTAGGAGTTTGCTTTTCAGTTAACAGAAAGAGGCAGGAAAATGGACTCACCCTTGTAATCTTCCCAGGCTTTTGGCTCCTTCATACCCAGCTTTCCTTCCTGGTAGCTAGTGGGCATGGGCCTTCTGCCCTGGAAGCTCACTCTGCAAGCTGGGGACTAGTACCATCACTGATGCCTTGGGTGCCCGTGATCAATCTTTCCTTCCCCTCCCCCAGACAATGCCTCTGACCTGGGAAGCCACAGACTTCCTCAGGCTGTGGAATCACACTCCCTTTCCTTCGTGTACGACTCACTTGGAGCCGGGCTCGGTGGCTCAGCCTGTAATCCCGCGCCTTTGGGAGGCTGAGGTGAGTGGATTACCTGAGCCCGCAGGTTTGAGACCCGCCTGGGCAGCGAGACCTCATCTCTACAATAAATCAAAAAATCAGCCAGGCATGGTAGCACATGCCTGTAATTCCGGCTACTCGGAAGGCTGAGGTGAAGGATCGCCGGAGCCCAGCAGGTCGAGGCTGCGGTGGCCGGGAGCGGCCACTGCACTCCAATCTGGGTGACAGAGTGAGACTCCAACTCAAAAAAAAAAAAAAAAGACTCACTTGGTGTGGATTCTAACACCTCCCTCCTCTACCTCCCTCAGTCCAGTCACCCCCTGGAGTCTCGTTAGAGTTTGTCAAAGTCTCTTGTGCAACACACAACTTGGCCTTGGAGACAAACCTCAGAAAAAGAGTCTACTTAGAACTGAGCATCCTAAAATGGCTGCCTCCTGGGAACGCTTCTTGGAGAACTCTTCCTCATCATCAGAGATAGAAACCAGTGAACTTGGATCCTTCCAAGCAAGAGACTGTTTTTTCAGAAACCATCCTCTCCTTCCTGCCTGCCCCCTATTCCGCCCCCCTCCCCCACCACCACCACCACCTCCCAGTGCTTCCTACATAACCTGGAAAGTTCCTGGCAGCTCTACCTTGACCTACAGTAAATTCTCAGTTCTGTAAGAGAATTATCTAAGGGATGATTGTTTAGGGTACAGGAATTTGAATAGGTCTCTGCAAATAAGAGCCAGTCTTCTCTTCTGTTGGGCACTTCTACCAGCAGGCACCAGGGCTAAGAGGCTAGTATCATCAGTCCCTGTTTAGATAAGAGAAAAACAGAAGCACAGAGAGGTCATGTGGTTTATCTGAGTTCATAGGACTAGAAAAGGAATGGAGGCAAGACTCTCTGTCTTACTCAAGAGCCCACACTCCTGCCCCTTGTGTTCTGATACTTCACTGTTCCGTATGGCAGCTGTTAGTCACTATGGTCGTTATTTATGTTGACGTTTAAATTAATTAAAACTGAGAAGAATTTAAAATCTACATCCTCATTGTCATAGTCACAATCCAAGTGTTCAAAAGCCACACATGGGGCCAGGCATGGTGGCTCACATCAGCAATCCCAGCACTTTGGGAGGCCAAGCTGGTAGAATTGCTTGAGCCCAGGAGTTCAAGACCAGCTTGGACAAGATAGCAAGACCCTGTCTCAACAAAAAATAAAAAAAAATTAGCCAAGCATGGTCAGGTGTGCCTGTAACCCCAGCTACTTGAGAGGCTGAAGCAGAAGGATCACCTGAGCCCAGAAAATCGAGGCCACAGTGAACTGTGTTCATACCATTTACACTCCTGAGAAACAAAGTAAGACACCTGATCCTCCCACTCAGGCCCCCCACCCCCCCAAAAAAAGAACCACACATGGCTAGGGGCCACCATGTCAGAGTATGCAGATATAGAACATTTTCACTCATGGGGCAAGTTCTCCTGGGCAACCTTGTAGTCTGATGCTTGTCATTCATCCCAAGCAAAGAGCTGAGCCACTGCCTGGCCTCTCTGCCCTCTCCCTACACAATCCATTCTCTAAAATAGCCCCACATGCTTCTTCAGCACAGTGTGACTGTGACTTGTCTTTCTTTTTTTGCTGCCAGATTTCTCTAGTCTCCAGGAGTGTGACCAGAACACTCACCGCTGAGACAAGAGTAAAGAATGAGATTTGCATGCTAAGAATGTAGTTGTGTGGGCTCGAGCCTCCCTGCACACATACACTGGCTATCTAGCAGGAAGACTGCCATGAGTGAAGTCCCCAGCCAAGGACCAGGCTGTCTCGGTTTCAGCGTAGACATCACTGACATTTCTTGGGAATCAGAGTGCCTTACTAACCCCCAAGCTGTGCCATGGCCAACAGTCCCTGGAAACAAGGCTTCTTCCAGCTTCCTGAGTTTTAGAGACTGACTGAGGTCAAGTTTTCCTAAGGCCCTGGATTCCTCTGTCTTCTTTACACTCAGAGCCTACAGCTGGAAAAAAGGCCTTCATTCTCTCCTCATCTGTCATGTGATTCCTTTCTACAAAAAAACTTTGCTGAGGAAATTTGCCAGCATGTGACCTGTTGGTCCTCCATGTAGGAGACATTTAAGTAGGGTCATCTCTACATTCAGTGCTATACCCTCGCCCCAAACCTTTCCAGATGTGGGCAGAGGATGCAATCTCTGCTTTCTGACTGCCTTCTAGCCAGCTGGCCCACCCTCCAAGTAAAGAGGTCAAAGTTCTTCCTAACCCAGTACCAAGTGTGAGTTCCTAGCATACCAACTGGTCAAGGGATACTGACCTGTAATCTTCTCTTTTTCTTGAAGGGTGTCTCTAGTAGAGACTGACTGCATCCTTTCCTCTAAGTTTGCCTCTTCCATTTCAGACTCAGTGTCAGAAAGGAGATTTCCATTGGACATATTGTCCCTACAGTCAAAGAAAGGACCTCTCTCTGCGCGACTCTAGTGTGACTCTCTCATCAACTAGGAACTTGGTAATGCTTTAACCCACTGGGACCCCAAACAGTAGGCATAAAGGATCCTTTTCTTGTTTGAAAAGCAGACCAAGAGCTTGTAGGAAGAGGAGCAAAATGAAGAAAATATTGTGGAAGAGACGGAGATTGGGAGAAAAATATTTGCAAAATGTTTGCTAAAGACCCACTCACTGTCTGTCTATATTCATAACTATTCCTTTACTATAAAAAGAACTCTTACAAATTGCTTTGAAATTTTTCAATAAAAACTTTGGAATAGGCAGGCAGAACTTATGAAAAGGCAATTCTCCACATATTTACAGACAATAAAATTGAAATGTCTGAAATGAACATGTGCTCAATTTCGTGGCCAGAGAGTTACAATTCAAGTCACTGTGAAAAGCCAATTTTCGCCCATTGGGTTGGCAAAAATTAAAAATAGTGATCTTTCCCAATGCTGGCAGGATGCCTTGTCAAGAACTGTGAATAGTCTTGGAAGTCACCCCTCTTGCACAATTTTTAGGTGATAGATAAGATAGATAGATAGATATGGATGATAGAGATGAGAGAGAGAGTGCGCTCACTGGCGCGTAGAAAGTCAAGGCACTAGGTCAGGGGAAAGTGTTCTTTACTACTGATACAAACAGATCAACTGCCAGAGAAGCAATACAGTGTTGGTCCCTCACATCTAGGTCTGCGGGCAAAACAGTGAGAGCCAATAGAAATTCTCTCACAAGAGGCAGGTTTCACTCCACAGACGGGATTGAGAAAAATTAATGTCCCCCACCTGTACGCAAGAAAGAGATAGTCATGTCCCTCCCTCTGGAAAGGAGGGGGAAAACCTTTGCTCCTTGGAGAAAGGATAAGAAAGATCCTGGATTCTCACTCAAACCTTTTGGAGTATAAAAGCATCTTTCCAAGGGCCACCTAAGCCCCCAGTATCTCCAAGGTCTGGACTTCGATTTTTTAAAATGTAAATATCTAGAGGGATAGCACTCCAGTCTTCCTGACATTTTGGGACTTAAAGTAGGGACCTAGTCCAGTCTATAACCATTTGGCCCTCTTAGGAAGCTAAGAGAAATTGTATTACCCTTTTAGATCAGAGAAATTTTTTAAATGGCTAAAGATCTAACCCCTCATAGTGTATGAACAGCAAAATATTCCTCAGGGAAGTAAAGGCAAACATTCTCTGTCCTGATACCATATGCATTTCTGTGTCTTGGGAGGCTAGGGCTTTTTACAAGAGCTCTGAGAAATCCAGAGAAGGTTTATTTCCCCACATAGGGTTGCAGAGAGAAAAGGGTATAGAAATGTGAATTACTATAGCTCTTTAAGCAAGAAATCTAGCAAACCTATTCTGAACACACACCCTTTTGGCTTCAGAAATCTCAATTTTGAAATACAACAAATAAAAATGAAGCATGAGGGCAAAAGAATATATCATAAGAATGAAAATTGCCGGGCTTGGTGGTTCAGCCTGTAATCCCAGACTTTAGGAGGTTGAGGTGAGTGGATTGCCTGAGTTCGCAGGTTTGAGACCCGCCTGGCCAACTTGGTGAGACCTCTCTACAATAAATCAAAAGTTGACCAGGCGTGGTAGCACGTGCCTGTAGTTCCGGCTACTTGGAAGGCCGAGGTGGAAGGATCACCGGAGCCCAGCAGGTAGAGGCTGCAGTGGCCAGGAGCAGCCACTGCACTCCAGTCTGGGTGACAGAGTGAGACTCCAACTGAAAAAAAAAGAAAATTGCAGGATTGTTAGAAATGGCAACAAACAGAGAACAATCAAAATGCCTATCAGTAGAAACATAGCATACATTGCTGAAACAGTAATACCATGAAATATTATACTTTTTTTTTTGGTTTTTGTTTTTTTTTTTTTGAGTGGGAGTCTCACTCTTGGAATAAATTTAATGAAGAAAGTGAAACAGCTGTACACTGAAAACATTGATAAGATAATCAAAGTCATCGATAAAAGAATTTATTTTTTTATTTTTATTTTTATTTTTTGAGTTGGAGTCCACTCTGTCGCCCAGACTGGAGTGAAGTGGCCGCTCCCAGCCACCACAGCCTCGGCCCGCTGGGCTCCAGCGATCCTTCCGCCTCAGCCTTCCGAGTTATGCTGTTATTTTTAATGTTTATTCTATACCTTAACATGGAGGAATCTCCATTATATACTTAAGCAAGAAAGGCAGAATGCAAGAGATATGTATCAAGCAGTATTTGTAAAACGATCCAGGAGATTACATATATTCCATTTTATAAAACAATAACAAAACTCACACATACATATGGCACATGTGTACATAATTAGGCAAGCATGGAGGGAGAGAGGCAGACAAAATTAATTGTCTTCAGGATGACAGAGATGAGAGAAGAAAGAGGAAGATAGGGCTCAAGCACAGCAAAAAAAATAGACATAGCTCAATATCAATTGAAAATAGAGAATATAAAATTATCTCTGTTACTGTAACTATATACAAACTGTATCTGCTCATGGACAAAGACTAGAATATGATATCAACAAATGGAAATTTTTTTTTTTTTTTTTGAGTTGGAGTCTCACTCTGTCACCCAGACTGGAGTGCAGTGGCCGCTCCCGGCCACCACAGCCTCGACCTGCTGGGCTCCGGCGATCCTTCTGCCTCAGCCTTCCAAGTAGCCGGAATTACAAGCATGCGCTACCACGCCTGGCTGATTTTTTGGTTTATTGTAGAGATGTGGTCTCATTGCCCAGGCGGGTCTCAAACCCGTGGGGTCAGGCAATCCACTCACCTCAGCCTCCCAAAGGCGTGGGATTACAGGCTGAGCCACCGAGCCCGGCATTGGAAATATTTTATTTGGGGATTCAGATTTATTCATTTACTCAGCAGATATTACTGGGTGTCTATTCTGTGCCAGGTGTTGCCCTCATCACTGGAGATACAATACTAGACAATATCCTTGAATTCAAGAGTTTACTCTCTAGTTGGGGAGAAAGACAGTGACCTAATGTCAAGTGCCAATAAGCACTATGATGAAAAACTAAACAGGAGAAGGACCAGACAGAGGGGGCTGATGCTTTAAATAGGGTGATGAGGGAAGGGCTCTCTCTCTCTAGAGCAGCAACACCTGAGCAGGGACCAGAGTAAAGCAGGGAAGCAATCACGTGCTTTATCTTCCTCACATCAGGCGGCATGAGGCTTTTAGCCTCTCCTAGCATGGCTTATTTCTGGATCCCCTCTTGGAGGACTTCAGTTTTAGAGTCCAAAATCAAACATGGCACTTTCCTGTGTGGTCTAATAGCACAGAATGGAGGTAGTGAGTTCATAACCACCTTTCTCTTGGAAACATGCACCATCTTGTATGCAGAATAAAATTGTTTCAGAGGCAGATGTTAGTGTGACAAGTATGTCAACTCCTGACTTTCCTACTTACTAGCTGCATGACCTTGAACAAGTTACTGTTTAACCTTTCTGTGACCTTATCAATAAAACATAGAAATAATAAATTCTAAATGTTCTTATTTTATATAATTATAATATGTGTATATATATTTTACATATGCATATTTTAAAATTTTAACCATTTATTTTAAAATAAATAATAAATTTTAAAGACTTAACACATGCCTAGTAGATAATAAGACCAAAAAAGAAAATAGCTCTTACTGTTCTTATTACTGCTTGCCATTATTACTACTTAACCATTGTTATTGTTGCTACTTAACAATGGTGACTCACATCAAACGTGTATAATGTTTTTCTCTAACTTTGAGGTGCAATTGACAAATAAATGATGTATATATTTAAGTTGTACACCATGATGTTTTGATACACATGTACGTTGTGAAATGATTATCATAGTCAAGCTAATTAACAGATCATCTCAAGTAGTTACCGTGTGTGTGTGTGTGTGTGTGTGTGTGTGTGTGTGTGTGTGTGTGTGTTGAAAATACTTAAGATCCACTCTCTTAACACATTTCGAGTATACATCAGTATTAACTATACTCACCATGCTGTTAGGTCTCTGGAACTTATTAATCTTATAACTGAAAGTTTGTACCCTTTGTCCAATTACTCTTATTTCCCTCACCCCTCAACTCCCGTTACTCCCGTCTGCTCTCTGTTTCTATAAGCTTTATTCTTTTAGATTCCACATATGAGATCATGCAGTATTTGTCTTTCTGTGCCTGGATTATTTCCCTGAGCATTGTGTCTTCCAGATTCATCCATGTTGTTGCAAATGACAAGATTTCCTTTTTTTTTTTAAAGGCTGGATGTTATTTCATTATGTATATATAGACGGCATTTTCTTTATTCATTCATCTATCAACAGATAGTTATATTGTTTCCATACCTTGGCTATTGTAAATAATGCTACAATAACCTTGAAAGTACACATATCTCTTTGAGGTACTGACTTCATTTCTTTTGTATATATAACCAGAAGTGGAATTGTTGGATCATATGATAGTTTTATTTTTAATTTTTGGGGAAACCTCCATACTGTTTTCCATAATGGCTCTACCAATTTACATTCCCATCAACAATGCATAGGGGTTTCCTTTTCTCCACAGCCTCTACCACACTGATTATCTTCTGACTTTTTTATAATAGACAGCCTAGCAAGTGTGAGGTGATATCTCATAGTGGTTTTGATTTGCATTTCCTATTAGTGATGCTGAGCACCTTATCATATACCTGTTGGTCATTTGTATGTCATCTTTGGAAAAATGTCCTTTGCCTATTTTTTGATCAGGTTATTTGGTTTTTTGATAATGAGCTGTGTGAGTTACTTATATATTTTGGATATTAACCCCTTGTTGAATATATGGTTTGCAAATATTTTCTCCCATTCCACAGATTGACTTTTCATTTTGTTAATTGTTTCCCTTGTGTAGACCTTTTTAGTTGATGTAGTGCCATTTGTCTATTTTTGCTTTTGTTGCCTGTACTTTTAGTGTCATATCCAAAAAAATCATTGCAAAAACCAATATCATGGCGTTACTCTTTGAAGTTTCAGATCTTACATTTACATCTTTAATTAATGTTGAATTATGTTTTATGTATTGTATAAGATAAAAACTCCCCCTTTTTTTGTTTTTTTGCAAATGGATATCCAGTTTTCCCAACACCATTTATTAAAGAGGCTATCCTTTTCCCAGTGTGTATTCTTGGTGTCTTTATCAAAGATTAGTTGACCATATATGCATGGGTTTATTGCTGGGCTTTCTGTTCTGCCATTGGTCTATGTGTCTGTTTTTATGCCAGTACTACACTGTGTTGATCACTATAGCTTTGTAATATAATTTGAAATCACAACGTGTAATGTTTTTGTTCTTCTTGCTCAAGATTTCCTTAGCTACTAGGAGTCTTTTGTGTTTCACATGAATTTCAGAGTTTTTTTCTATTTCTGTGAAGAATGTTATTAGAATTTTGATAGATATTGCATTCAATTTGTACACTGCATTATTACATTAGACATTATTACATTATTAATTCTTCTGATCCATGAACATATCTTTCCACTTTTTTGTGTCTTCTTTAAATTCTTTTATCAGCCGGGCTCGGTGGCTCAGCCTGTAATTCCGCGCCTTTGGGAGGCTGAGGTGAGTGGATTGCCTGAGCCCGCGGGTTCGAGACCCGCCTGGGCAGCGAGACCTCTTCTCTACAAAAAATCAGCCGGGCATGGTAGCGCATAACTGTAATTCCGGCTACTTGGAAGGATGAGGCGGAAGGATTGCCGGAACCCAGCAGGTCGAGGCTGCGGTGGCCGGGAGCAGCCACTTCACTCCAGTCTGGGTGACAGAGTGAGACTCCAACTCAAAAAATAAAAATAAATAAATAAATAAATTCTTTTATCGATGACTTTGATTATCTTATCAATGTTTTCAGTGTACAGCTGTTTCACTTTCTTCATTAAATTTATTCCAAGAATTTGTAGGATTTTGGGGACCTGTTCAAAGTTTACAAATAGCCACCTGTCTTCCCTTAGAGCTTACATTCTATTGGTGGGGACAGGGCCCCACTTTTTGAATCATGCAGTCAGAGGCAGCTTCTCTAGAGAGGCACTATTTGAGCTGAATGAAGCAGGCAGAAAAAATGTTTTCATTATTAAGAAAATGAGCTTATAAGAGGCAATATACACTCAACTTGAAGATGCTTTTTGATTCATTCTTAACAACCCAACCAAATCAATGCAAAATGAAAGAAATATTTTTCTACATCTGGAGTTTTAGTCACATAGCAAAAAATACTTTTTTGTGTTAATGCCTCCCTTTTAAAATCTTTTCTATTATTAAATATCTATATCAGGTATAAATCGTTGTATATATTATTGAAATATATAATTTATCACAGTGCATTGGCACACAATAATTAACAAACCTTGCATTTGTTATTTTGTCAAGGTTTTTAAATTGAAAATCTCTGAAACTTTTAATGCAAACCTATCACAGAAAAAAAAGATTCTCTTTTTATTATTATGGTTACTCATTATTATTTTAAAATAAGTAAACAGGGTTATTGGAAATATCTCTTTAAAATTTTAAGGGTAAGTTATAATTTGGAGAATTCCCAAGAATTTCAAGGAACTCCCATCTTTTGTTCCTAAATTCTTAAAATAAATATCTGTTAGGAATCTGGAAACATAACTTTCAAATGGAAGGAGACAGACTATAACATAGGAAAAAAATGAATACATAGAAGAATGTCAGGTGACGTTAAGTGCTATGAAAAAAATACAGCTGGATACAGGGTTAGGTAGGGGATGGGAGTTGTTTTAAATAGGGTGATCAGCAATGAACAAAACATGTAAGTAGAAAAAGACAATAAGGTGTAAGGTTGAAGAAGGCTTTGAGAATCACAACAAAAGAAAGGATGGTCCATGGACCCATGGAGGAAGTAGTGATGAGCTTCAACTTACAAGCTCACTGTTTAGGCATTTTGGTACAGAGTTAAGAAAAGTGCATTCCAGGCACCAGGAACTGTCTTTACAGAGGGAGAGAAACTGAACCAGCCTGTTTTGAAATGACAAGGAGCTGGGTGTAGCTGCCGTGTAGGAGAGTGGCAGGTTGCTAAAGCTAGGGAGGTAGAATTGGGATGGGTGCAAAATGCCACACATACCATGCTGGGGAGTTTAGTTTATAGGAAACCAAGACCATATCTTGGATCTGACCAGGCTAACTTTGTGGAAGACGCCTTGGGCAGCAGCATAACTGATGAACCGAAGTCTTCCTTCACAAAACCCCTACCAGGAACGCAGCACAAACCACAACAGTACATGTCCCAATTTTCCTGCTTTTACCTTTTCACTTTCGAATCACTTTTTTCTCCCTGGCAGATTGACAGAGATCCTGGTTGCCTAGCCTGATACCCATTTCCTGTCTCTTGCATGGTAATGAGCTCCCTGCTTTACCACAAACTTGCTTGGAATAAAGACCACATTTCCCAGCCTTCCTCATACCTACAGCCAAGTTTCAGCAATGAAATGTAAATCGAAGTATTGTGAAGCCATCTGGAAATATTAAAAGATCATTGGATCATGCCATCATCTTTTTTCTTCTTTTATCTCCTGTATTTTCCCGGTTTGAACTGGGTTTTCTGCGAAAGAGGTTGTTGGCATGATGTTCAAACTTAAGCCATCACCTTGGACCAAGATGAAAGTAACAAGAAACAGTAAACCTAGGTCCCCAGTGATTGTGAAGCTGCCGCCCTAGCCTTGACATAGTGCCTTTGAATTTTGTTTAAATGACAAATAAACTATCATGTTTAGGTCATTGTCATTTTAAGTTTTCTGTCATTTGCAGCCAAAATCCTAGATAAGAAAAATATATATGTTCTTTTGTTTTTGTTTTGTAAATATATTCATTTTCCAAAGCTGCTGCCTTTGGGAGGAGCGACTTATTCCAATGAACTGAAAGTTTAGAGGAGGACAGAGCATTCCCTGGAAGCAGTCATGCCAGGCACACCTGGTAAGGTGTACCAGCTGCAGCCTCCCACAGCACTCCTACATTGTCAGTCCAGCTGGTTGCATCTCCTTTGTTGGATATTATTGATCTCACAAGGGCCACCTTATTTGCCTTTGGGAGAAATGTGTAGGTAGAATTGGCATGAGAATAACATTTACCCCTTTATTCATTCACTATTTATTGAGTACCTATTGTGGACCTGGCACTGTGGTAGCCGTGCTGAGAACAAGGAAAGCAAAGGATCTGCTATGTTCTGTGCAGGTCAGACTGCTCAAAAATCAGCAGATTCCATTGAGGATAGGTTACATTAAGAACAAAATATTGACAAATTTGAGCACATCCAAAGAGAAACTATGACAATAAATATTGGTTTCCTACCCTAATCCTATATTTTAAGAAACTTAAGCAATAAAAATAAGGGAGCCAGGCATGTAATGCCTGTAATCCCAGCACTTCAGGAGGCCAAGGTGAGAGGATTGCTTGAGGCCAGAAGTTCAAGACCAACCTAAGCAAACACAGTGAGACCTTGCCTCTACCAAAAAAGAAAAAGGCCAAGTGTGATGGCACGTACCTGTAGAGCCAGATACTTGAGAGGTTGAGGCAGAAGGATCACCTGAGCCCAGGAGATCGAGGCTGTGGTAGAGCTGTGATCATGCCCTGCCCTCCAGTCTGGGCAACAGAGTGAAACCCCAATTCAAAAATTAAAAAAGGGAAATTCAGGCGATAGAAGAAGTCCTATTTGGGTCTAACCAGAATCCTTTGCCTCTTTATTTTGGCAACTGACTCTCCTACTTTGTAGAGGACCTGTGCCCTACCATTTCTTGGGGTTCTGGTGAGGCTCTCAGTTGCAGTACTCTGACGTCCGGTCATAGGCACAGGCACAAGACCTGAATCAGACCAGTCAAAGCCCTTCACTGGGCTTTTGTCTTTTCCCCTTAGATTGAGAGTTAAAGGATGTGTTAGCAGAGATTATGGTATTCATAACCCTGGCCATTTAGAAGAGCTTGAAATTATGGAGCAAACAGAAGGCAAGCTGAAGGACAGAGTGATGGAGTGTTTGGGTCCAGTCACCTGGAGATAGTCTTTCCTCACTGTTCAGCAGTTGGCTTACAAGAGGCAATAAATGTCCTTTTTTATTTTCCTGGTTTGGATTGGGTTTTCTGTCACCTGTAGTAGAGTCTTGAATAACACACACCATAACCCCACATGTTAAAAATCTACCCTGTGAAAGAGGGATTATTCATCTGTACTGGTTCAAAAAGCCAAAACTAGACCCAAAAACAAAAGCGTCAGGGCAGCAGCCTTGAATTCAGTATAGGGAGTTCTTTCCAAAAATTGGAATGTTACTAATATAGTCTAAGAATAAGACAATTGGCCTATTGACAGGTCAAAAGGCAGGGAGGCTGAAGCAGATGACTTTGTGTTCCCTCTGCAGCTCAGGAAGTATATTGTTCTAGGGAGAGAAGAAGTTAGCCTCATTTTTTATATTTTATTAAATAAAAATAACAAATTTTAATTATTTTGTCATTGAAGAAAATTGATGAAGAAGAGGAAATGTACTCTAATGGATCAGAGACCTGGATGTGAAATGACGACTTGAAGTTCACAATTGTATCCATCTGTCCATCCATCCCTCCACTTAACTATCCATCCATCCATCATTCATCACTTCATCCATTAATCCATTCATCCATCCACCCATCTAGCTATCTACCCTCCAACTAGCCACCCATTCAATATACACCTTCTATCTTTTACTCTGTGCTAGATTTGTACTAAGTACTGTGTCTACAAACACAGGAGGACTTGGGCCTCATTTTTAAGCTTAACAGATATAGAGGTCTTCAGAAGGAGGCAGACAGATAGCCAAAACAATACCACAGAGAGATATAGGTGCTGGGACAAAAGTGTGTAACCCACTCAGTGACACCTGAGAGAAGTAGTAGGGAGAGTGAGGATAGATGTGTTTCAAAAACAGCCCCAGTTGAGGCTTCAGTGAGCCGTGATTGCATCACTGCAACCTGGGCAACAGAGTGAGACTCAGACTGAAAAAAAACAAACTCCAGAACAGAGATGATACTTGAGATAGATAGGAAGAAAATGCTGACCAGATAAAAGTCAGATGGGATGGAGGTGGGGGGTTAGATCAAAGGGTGCCAAGGCATGAGTCATCATTGGCCTTTAAAGAAAAATAAATGGTAGTTATTGCTAAAATGTGTGGTAAAACTGAGGTCTGGGGCTTAACAGAGTCCCATGCAATGGGATAAGGGACAAGGGTCCACTGAAGGATTGTAATTCAGAAAGAAATGTGGCATGAATTTAAGTTTTTAAAAAGTTATATTCAGGCCGGGCTTTGTGGCTCAGCCTGTAATTCCAACACTTTGGGAGGCTGAGGCGAGTGGATTGCGAGCCCTCAGGTTCAAGAACAGCCCAGGCAACTTGGCAAGACATCGTCTCTACAATAAATCAAAAATTAGCCAGGCATGGTAGCACGGGCCTGTAGATCCGGCTACTTGGAAAGTTGAGGCGGAAGGATCGCCGGCGCTCAGCAGGTCGAAGCTGGGGTGGCCGTGTGTGTGTCACTGCACTCCAGCCCTGGGCAACAGAGCAAGACTCCAGCTCAAAAAAAAAAAAAAGTTGTATTCACAGTATTATAGATAATGGATTTAAAGAAGATTTTTTTTAATGTTTCATTTTTTAATAAATATATTTTATATATTTTTAAGCTTCACAATCAGATGTATCTCTTTTTCATCACATAGGTCTGTTTTAATGTCATGGTGAACTCCAAAGAGTTCAAAGCCCTAGAATCAAAAGATCTCAATGCTCTATCCATGCTCTGTCATTCCCCGACTAGAAGGCCTCTAGCAAGTAATTTAATTTCTTTGAGCCTCAGTTTCTTCATCATAAAATGGAAATAATAATCCACCATGCAAGGTTTTTATAAAGATTGAATGAAATGAATTGTATGAAAGCATCTTGTAAACATTGCAAAATCACACTAATGCATAGGTTTGTTGTTTTGTGTTTTTGTCAAGGTATTATTAAAGTCAAATAAAAATGACAGCAATGTTTAATGTCTATAGAGTATAATTAGGGAATTTGGAGATGGCAGGGTTTTTTGAGGTGACAAAGTAGACTGGATGGAGAGGGCTGCATCTTGGAGTTTAAACAGACCCAGATGATACAGGATCATCGATTTATAGGGAGGAGTTAGAGATATGAGTCCAAACCAGAAGATCAGTATAAGAGAGGAGGAAGAGGCAGGAACTGAGCATCACAAGCCAAGGTACAAGCTAAGTAAAAGAACCCGATGCCTGTATAGGCAGGAAAAAACAGCAATCAGCAGAAGTCCAAGTGGAAACCCAGGGCAGAGATGTGAGCCACCAGGGTAGGTGGTATGAGAAGAGTTTGACAGCTGGTAATGAGGCGCTCCTTCTGCAAAGACTCAGGTTTCCTCATTCAACAAAAAATATCCCAATTACATCTGAGGTTCTAGGAATACAAAGTTGAATAAGTTAAGAAGTTTACAAGTCAATAAGGAAGACAGACACACATGAGATGATTCTAACACAACCCAATAACAACAGAGAGACACACGGAGGATTTAGGCTAAGTTGTACCAGGAACACTTCTGGAGGAGATTATGGCTAAACGAAGTCTTAAAGGATGAAGTGCTCAGCCTGTAATCCCAGCACTTTGGGAGGCCGAGACGAGAGGATTGCCTGAACCCAGGGGTTCGAGACCAGCCTGGGCAACTTGGTGAGACGTCATCTCCACAATAAATCACAAAAATTAGCCAGGCGTGGTGTCATGTGTCTGTAGTTCCAGCTACTTGGAAGGCTGAGGTGGAAGGATCGCCTGAACCCAGCAGGTTGAGGCTGTGGTGGCTGTGAGCATGCCATTGCACTCCAACCTGGGTGACAAAGTGAGACTCCAACTCAAAAAAAAAATGGATGAAGCGGAGTTAGCCAGATTAACCAGATACACTAGGAAATGAAAGCATGCCCAGCAGCAGGAGCAATGGCAGGATAGCAAGAAACAAGAAATAGAAGCAGTCCTGGGCAACCCCCTCGGGTTCCCTCCCACTGAGGGAGATTTTATGTCCTCTCAATAAATCCTGCAGTCCTATACTGCTGTGTTATAAATCACGAATGAGAGTCAGGAAAGGATAGTTGCAGGTGATGAGAGAAGAGGTTGAAGAGGTTGACAAGAGAGCTTCATCTTAAAGGCCAAAGGGAGCCATGGTAGCAGTAAACAGGTGAGGAATAGGACAGGAAGTGCATTATTCAGAACCAAGTTGCTGTAACTGTGGAGCGAGGAAGTTGGGCATGACCGTGGAGACAAAGCTAGGGACCTGGGCAGAGAAGAAGTAGTAGACCAAAAAGACACAGAGACATAAAGCAGGAAGCTGACACTTGGAGAATGAAAGTTCTCCAAGAATGGAAGTTCTTTCAGATGAAAAAGACCACAGCCTAGAGAGGGAATGAGAAGGAAGTCAAAAGTAAGTAGCAGAGATGGCTAAACATATGATTAAAGTAGAAGTCTGTACTTATTGACAGAGAAAGATGTCTACTAAATATTGTCAAGGGGAAAAAGGATTGAAAGGCAGTACTTTACAACCTGTGTGAAATCACTTCATTTTAAAATGTGTTATGTGTATGTGGGTGGTTGTACATATGCCTCATGAAAAGTCTGGAAGGATAAACATAAAGTTATTTGTTTGCAGGTTTTCTCTGGGTGTTGGAATTCCAGGTGACTTTTACTTTCTTCTTTAGATCTTCCTGTACTATTCTTTTATTTTCACAATTGGCATGCATTATCCTTCTCATCAGAAAAAAGTCAGTAAAGTTATTTTTCCATTTTGGAAAAGTAACATCAAAAAAATCCAAATAGGTTGGGCGTGGTGGCTCATGCCTGTAATCCCAGCACTTTGGGAGACCGAGGTGAGAGGATTGCCTGAGCCCATGGGTTTGAGACCAGCCTGGGCAACTTGGAAAGACCTTATCTCTACAATAAATCAAGAAAAATTAGCCGGGCATGATGGCACATGCCTGTAGCTCCAGCTACTTGGAAAGCTGAGGCAGAAGGATTGCCTGAGCCCAGCAGGTCAATACTGGGGTGGCCTGAGCATGCCACTACACTCCAGCCTGGGCGACAGAATGAGACTCCAATCCAAAAAAAAAAAATCCAAATAAAACCTTACCAAATCATCCTTTGGTTTAACTCTGATTGTTCCTCATTGATCAAGCTCCTTGACACAGTCCACAGTGTCTTCCATAATGCGGCTCCTAGTATGGGAATATTGACCATTAACCACTATCCTCACTGTGTAGCTGCCCCCTCACACTGAGGAATGCTGGGCCAACAGACTCCAGACATACCCTGCTCTGTTTCTCCCTGTGAGCATCTCCCACTCCCTCCTTTTGCTGTTACTTCTTTTCTCCTCTTCCTCATGATTACCCTCCACAAGACTCAGCCCAGGCACGTCTTCTCCCAGAAACGATTTCTTGATCTCCTCAGTCTGAGGTTGGTGCTCTTACTTCATCCTTTCGTTTATACTCAGTGCACATCTCAATCACAGCATGGCCATATTGAACTCTGGTCGGCTGTGGAGCATGAGTGTGTGTGTCTTTCTCTACCACTGAATGATGTGTTTTTTTCCTCTGTCCCTCTCCAGTACTCTAGTCCATAGCCAGACTCAAAAACTTTTGGTTGAATAAATGGATTTTTTTTTAGTGATCTATGAATCAGAAGAACCGGGATCCAGGTTGTATTCTACATCTGCAGGAGTCAGCGGGCCCATGAAGATTTAGAAGGGAAGAATGCTAGTCATACTCTAATTCAGTAGTCGTCATCCTCTCCTTTTCTTCTGCTATGTCTCCTTCCTTCCCTTCCTTTTTCTCCTCTCATTCCTACACCCACCTTCTTCCTTTTCTTTCCAGAAAAATGTTTCTCAAAATTTAATGCATGAAAGAATTACTTGGAAAGTCTGTTAAGTGCAGTTTCCCAGATCTTACCTTAAGTTATAATTTATTAGGTCAGAATGAGACCCAGAAATCTGTATCTTAACAAGTATACCAGATTATTCTGATCTCACCTTGAAAAACACTATCTTGGCGGAGTACGATGACTCACGCCTATAATCCCAGCACTTTGGGAGGCCGAGACGAGAGGATTGCCAGAGCTCAGGGTCTCGAGACCAGCCTGGTCAACATGGCGAGACCTCGTCGCTATAATAAGTCAAAAAATTAGCCAGGCATGGTGGCGCTCGCCTGTGGTTCCAGCCACATGGAAGGTTGAGGCAAAAGGATCCCCTGAGCCCAGCAGGTCAAGGCTGTGGTGGCTGTGAGCATGTCACTGCACTCCAGCCAGGGCCACAGAGTGAAACTTCAACTCAAAAAAAAAAAGAAAAGAAAAGAAAAGAAAAACAGTATCTTAGAAAATGTAGGAGTCTTCATTTTCCTTACCTACTAACATTAACTGAGGGAGGTATGAATAGTGTTATCTGCAACTTTCTCTATACCCCAGTGATATTTCCTGATCTTTCAAATTCAAATTCATCTCATTGATTCAGAGCTCACATACATTTTGAGATACAGAGCAGCTTCCTGCATAGTTTCAAGTACATACTGTGGCTAAGAACCACCTTTCCAAGCCTTCAGTGCACCTGACTCACAAGTGCGGTGATTTGGTCTCATTACACATCATAACAATAATAATTACCACGATGTCAGAACCACAGCAACAAATGTCAGGGTCATTTATTAAGCCCCTACTAAGTGCTAGACTCTGTGCAAAATATTTTGCTAGCATTGTCTCACTTAACACAGCAATTAATACTTACTTAACACAGCAATTCCATGAGGCAGACACTATCATTATCCCCACTATCTCAATGAGGACACAGAGATTAGGGGAGGTCATGAACTTATAAGTGGTAGACTCAGCCTAGACCGATCTAACTGCAAATCTTATGTTCCTTCCACTAAGTTTCCAGCCAAATATTTTCTATAACAACAGTAACAATCATATTACTAATGGTAACACTACATTACTATCACATCAAAATAAATTCCAGGCCGGGCTCAGTGGCTCAGCCTGTAGTTCCAGCACTTTGGGAGGCCAAGGCGAGTGGATTGTCTGAGCCTGCGGGTTCGAGACCAGCCCAGGCAACTTGGCAAGATCTCGCCTCTACAATAAATCAAAAAAATTAGCCGAGCATGGTAGCGCGCACCTATAGTTCCAACTACTTGGAAGGCTGAGGCAGAAGGATCGGCAGAGCCCAGGAGATTGACGCTGGTGTAGCCATGAGCGTGCCACTGCACTTCAGCCTGGGCAATGGAGTGAGACTCTGACTCAAAAAATAAAAATAAAAAAATTCCAGAAGGATCAAAAATGTGAAAATAAAAAGATGAAACATGAAACGTATCAGGACGTCAGGTGCCAGACAAGCTAAAGAAAGCCCACTACATCCTATTTCTCCCTAATTTTTAATAGTTACAACTGAAAACTATGAACAAAATAGAAAACACAACTATCTGAGAAGAAAGCAAAAGCAAGTAGATAGGGACTAGGAGTGGGAGTCAAACTTGGAGGAGCAAACTGTACAAGGATAAGTTTCCCAGGTTTTCCTCTCTTTTCTCTTGTGTCTCCTGGAACTGTGGTGGTGGCGGTGCAGACAGCCCAAACTGTCTCTCTAGCCAGGGTGATGGGGGAGAGAGGCCCCTGTAGTCTCAAAGTGAGAGAAGAATCCCTGTTTTCTTTTTCTGTTTTTTTCTTCTTTTGCTTCTTTGCCCTGAAGATGAGTCCTAGTCATGGAGCAGTGGTACAGCAGCAACACATAAAACTCTAAATAGGCCGGGAACTATGGCTCTTGCCTGTAACGCCAGCACTTTGGGAGACCAACGTGAGAGGATTGCCTGAGCTCAGGGGTTTGAGACAAGCCTGGGCAACTTGGCGAGACCTCGTCTCTACAATAAATAAAAAAACTAACTTAGCGAAGTGACATGCACCTGTAGTTCCAGCTCTTTGGAAGGCTGTGGCAGAAGGCTCACCTGAACCCAGTAGGTCAAGGTTACAGTGGCCGTGAATGATCCACAGCACTCTAGCCTGGGTGACAGAGTGAGACTCCAACTCAAAAAACAAAATAAAATAAAGCAAGATAAAAACTCTAAGTAAAACTTGATCTTCCTGGCCCAGGTATCAGAAAAAAGAGTCCCCTGTAAACTGAACAGAGGAGAAAGGAATTCCTTAATTCTGTCTATGAACCTGCACAAGTTCTAGGCTAAGCCCTGAGTTGTGCATGAACAGAAAAAAAAACTAAAGTAGCATAGAAAAGGTTTTCAGAACTGAATTATAAACCATCACTCGAATCTCATATTAACCCCAAGTGGCACAAACATTAGACAGACCCAAAATACCATAGCAAAAGCTTGGAAATAAGCTTACACTGAAAGAACTACACACAGAAGGGGAAACAGAACTTGCAAACTGAGCATAAGAGACCAGCTGAAACATAACAATAAATATTTTCCAGAAATTTTAATAAGGCTCAGAAATAATATGAAATAATTTATGAAAAACTATTTTTAAGACAATCCAAAATTACTCGGTATACAAAGAGGGAGAAAAGAATGTCTAATTCTCAAAGGAAAAGACAAGCAAAATATACCAGCCCTTAGATGATCCAAGTGTTGTAATTGTCAAATAAAGATGTTGAAGTGTTATCATATTCATAGTCCATGAGATAAAGGAAAACACTCTTGAAATAAATGGCAAGATAAAAGTTCTCAGCAGAGAAATATAACCTATAAGGAGAACCAAACAGAAATTTTGAAACTGAAAAATATGTAATCTGAAAGAAGAGATTCACTAAATATGTCAATAAGGGAATGGAGATGACAGAAGTAAAATTCAGTGAACTTGAAGACAGATAAATAGAAATTATCCAGTCTGAAAAATAGAGTGAGTAAAGATTGAAAAACAGTGGACAGAGCCATAGAGACCTGTGGAACAACATCAAAAGATTCGACATTCATGTCACTGGAGTCCCAGAACAAGAAAAGTGATTGGTACAGAATAAGATATTTGAGCCGGGCTTGGTGGCTCAGCCTGTAATCTCACGCCTTTGGGAGGTTGAGGTGAGTGGATTGCCTGGGCCCGCGGGTCCGAGACCTCATCTCTACAATAAATCAAAAAATCAGCCGGGCATGGTAGCGCGCGCCTGTGATTCCGGTTACTCGGAAGGCTGAGGCGGAAGGATCGCCGGAGCCCAGCAGGCGAGGCTGCAGTGGCCAGGAGCGGCCACTGCACTCCAGTCTGGGCGACAGAGTGAGACTCCAACTCAAAAAAAAACCAAAAAACAGAATAAGATATTTGAAGAAATAATGTCCCCAAAATCCCAAAGTAGTATATAGCAGGTCTTCAAGTAACATTTTATCCAACAACGTTTTATTATAAAGTTGACAAGAAAGAAAATTGATTCCTAGGCAGGATCACTACCTGTGAGGAGCCTGTTTGTTTTCCTCATGTTTGTGTAGATTTTCTCTGGGTACTCTGGCTTCCTCCCACATCCCAAAGATGTGCACGTTAGGTTAACTAGGATGTCTAAATTGTCTCAGTACAAGTGACTGTGAGTGTGTGAATGCACCCTGGGATGGAGTTGCGTCCTTTCTGGGTTTTGTTTCTGCCTTATACCCTGTGTTGCTAGGATAGGTTCTGGCTACCAGCGACCCTGAACTAGAATAATTAGGTAAGTAACTATCTTACTTGTTTTTATTAATCTTTCTCAAATGTATGCATATTTTACATTTATTTAAATGTCTAATATTAAAAGTGTCTTGGTTTTTATTTAGGCGTTTGGTGATTTTTTTGTGAGCAGAAATATGCTATAAGAACTTCTTAATTCAACCAGGCTCGGTGGATCAGCCTGTAATCCAGCGCCTTTGGGAGGCTGAGGTGAGTGAATTGCCTGAGCCCGCGGGTTCGAGACTCTCCTGGGCAACTTGGCGGGCCCTCATCCCTACAATAAATCAAAAATTAGCTGGGCGTGGTAGCGCACGCATGTAGTTCCAGCTACTTAAAAGGCTGAGGCAGAAGGATCGCCAGAGCCCAGCAGGTCGAGGCTGCGGTGGCCAGGAGCATGCCACTGCACTCCAGTCTGGGCGACAGAGTGAGACTCCAACTCAAAAAAAAAAAAAAAAACTTAATTCATTTATATCAATTAACCCATGGTAAATTAGTTTGTTTATACATCAGTTTGCTCAAAGTCACTATTTCCAAGATAAAATTAAGTGAGAACTTACTGTACCAAGAAAAAACAATGGAATATTTTGAAAGTGTCTAGAGAAAAAGAACACATTATCTCTAGGAAGCAATGATGCAGATGACTATTGATTTCCCATTATAAACCACAGAGTCTAAATAAAAAACATATTTAAAGTGTTGAAAAACAATACGGATGCAGCTGGAAACCATCATTCTAAGTAAATTATCACAGAAATAAAACACTGAATACCAAAAAAAAAAAAAATTGAGTACTAGTGAGTATAAACACTAGCCACACACAGGCACAAAGATGGGAATAACAGTCACCAGGTACTGCTAAAGGAGGGAGGGAGGGGGTATAAGGGATGCAAAACCATCCATTGGGTACCCTACTCACCAGTGGAGAAAGGGGAAACTCATCAGAAACCCAAACCTTGCCTTCATACATACATAACAAATCTTCGACCAGGCCCTGTGGCTCAAACCTAGAATCCCAGTACTTTGGGAGGCCAAGGTTAGGGGATTGCCTGAGCTCACGGGTTCGAGAACAGCCTGGGAAACTTGGCAAGACCTCATCTATACAATAAATTAAAAAATTATCCAAGCATGGTGGCACATGCCAGTTGTTCCAGCTACTTCGAAAGCTGAGGCAGAAGGATCACTTGAGCCTAGCTGGTGGACACTGGGTTGACCATGAGCATGCTACTGCACTCCAGCCTAGGCGATGGAGTAAGACTCCAACTCAAAAAGAAATCCTCACATGTAACCTATAATTCTAAATTTTAAAATAAATACATATAGTACAGGGAGTAAAGTGAACTTTCAACCAAGAATTCTATATCCAGTGATAATATCTTTTAAAAAATGAAATAACATCTAAAATGAAGGAAATCTAAAAGAATTTGTCATCAGCAAACAGATTCTATGTTAAAGAAGACTTTTTAGGTTAAAGGGAAATGAAATTTGGAACTTCAGGAATGAAAGAAAAGCAACAGAAATGTTTAAAATATGAATAGAATACTATTTTTCTTCTTTTAATCACTTTAAAATATGCATGACTACTAACAGCAAAAAGCATAGCATTGTTTGATTGGGTTTTCAAAAGATATGGATGTAATAAATATGATACCTACAATATAAAGGGGGGAAGGGGAAGAAACCTATATAATTATAAGATTTCTACATTTTACCTAAAGTAACAAAATATTAATTCTATGTAAAGTGTAAACGTTTGGGTATGTATGTTATACTCCCTAAAACAAATATTATGAAATATGTAAGTAAATAAATAAAATACAAAAAGATATAGCCAAAAGTCCATTAACAAATGTAAATAGAATATTAAGTATATTTAAATAATCTGAAAAAAGGCAGGAAAAGAGAAACCAAGGAACAAAAAACTGAGAGGGTTGGCCACACATAATAGCTCACTCCTGTAATCCCAGCATTTGGGGAGGCCGAGGGGGGAGGATTGCTTGAGACCAGGAGTTTAAGACTGGTTTGGGCAATATAATGAGACCCTGTCTCTACAAAAATTAAATTAAATTAGCCAGGCATGGTGGCATGCACTTGTAGTCCCAGCTGCTTGGGAGGCTGAAGTGGGAAGATCACTTGAGCCCAGGAGTTTGAGGTTGCAGTAAGCTACAATTGCACCACTGCCTGCCCTCTTGGATGACAGAATGAGACCCTTTTTTAAAAAAATCAAAAAAACAAAAACTGAGAGGGGCAATAGAAAACAGATAATAAAAGAGTAGACCTAAATTCAAATATAACAATAATTATATTAAATGTAAATGACATAAGCACAACAATTAAAAAGTAGAGTTTGTCAGAATGGATACTAAATTTAAAAAAATTTTTGAGTCAAGGTGTCACTCTGTCACCCAAGCTGGAATGCAGTGGCACAATCACGATTCATTGCAGCCTCAACCTCCTGGGCTCAGGTGGTCCTCCCACCTCAGCCTCCCAAGTAGCTGGGACTACAGGAGCATGCAATCACGCTCAGCTAATTTTTTTAATTTTTTGATAGAGACAAGGCTTCATTATGTTGCCCAAGCTAGTCTCGAACTCCTAGGCTCAAGCAATCCTCCTGCCTTGGCCTCCCAAAGTTCTGGGATTAGCAGGCATGAGCCACTATGCCCAGCTGGATTATTTGAACTTTTTTTAAAGACCCCCAACTACATCCTATCTACAAGAAACCCACTTTATTTATGTATTTTTTATTCTTTTGGAGACATGCTGTTATGTTACCCAGGTTGGTCTTGAACTCCTGGGTTAAGTCATCCTCCTGCTTCAGCCTTCTGAATAGCTGGGACTACAAGCACATGCCATTGTACCTAGCAAAAAATTCACTTTAAATATAAAGACATAGCTGGGCTCGGTGGCTCAACCTGTAATCCCACACCTTTGGGAGGCTGAGGTGAGTGGATTGCCTGAGCCTGCGGGTTCGAGACCCGCCTGGGCAGCAAGACCTCAACTCTACAATAAAATCAAAAAATTAGCCAGGCGTGGTAGCGCGCGCCTGTAATTCCGGCTACTCGGAAGGCTGAGGCGGAAGGATCGCCGGAGCCCAGCAGGTCGAGGCTGTGGTGGTCAGGAGCGGCCACTGCACTCCAGTCTGGGCGACAGAGTGAGACTCCAACTCAAAACAAAACAAAACAAAACAAACAACAAAATATATATATACATATATATATAAAGACATAGATAGATTGTGAGTAAAAGAATGAGAATAGATATACCAGAACATTGATCAAAAGAAAGTTAGCATGACATTGAAACAAGAAATATTACCAGGCTATAAAGAGGCACATTACACAATAATGAAAATGTCACTTGTCACTTCACCAAGAAGGCATCACAGTTCTAAAAGTACATGCACTTAAAACTGATCCTTAACATATATGAAGCAAAAAACTAATAGAATGAAAGGAGAAGTAGATAAATTCACAATCACAGTTGGAGGGTTTAACATCTCCTTCTCAGTAATTGATAGAACAGGAACAGAAAATTGGTAAGAATATAATAAACCTGAACACTCTCAAACATCTTAATCTGATGGACATTTCTAGAATGTGCCACCCAACAACAGCAGAAAATGCACACTTTTTCAGTTCACATGGAACAGTCACCAAGACAGTAGGTATTCTGGACCACAGAAGAAACTTCTACAAATTAAAAATCATTGAAATCAAACAAATTGTGAGTGACATTCTACTGTCTAACTTTCATATTAGTACAGATGATCTCTGACTTACGATCATTGGACTTATAATTTTTTTAACTTTACATTGGTACAAAAGTGATATGCATTTAGAAGTAATTGTACTTTAAGTACTGAATTTCCATCTTTTTTCGGACTAACGATATGCAGTATGATATTCTCTTATGGTGCCAGGCAGCTGCCAGTCAACCAGGATATCACAAGGGTAAACAACTAACCCTCTGCAGTATACTGTGTTGCCAGATGATTTTACCTAACTGAAGGCTTTGTGTTTAAGGCAGGCTAGGCTGAGTCATGATGTTTGGGAGTTTCGGTGTATGAAATGCATTTTTTACTTACTACATTTTCAACTTGAAATGGGGATATCAGCACATAACCTAAAGAAGCATCTGTATTTATATAGGAAAAAAATGTGAAAGAATTTCTTGTGGTTTCCATGGGTGTGGGTTGCAGAGGTCCTCAAACTTTTAAAACAGGGGGCCAGTTCACTGTCCCTCAGACCGTTGGAGGGGCGGACTATAGTTTAAAAAAAAAAAAGGAATTTGTTCATAGTTTTTTTTTTTAAACTATAGTCCGCCCCTCCAACAGTCTGAGGGACAGTGAACTGGCCCCCTGTTTTAAAAGTTTAAGGACCCCTAGAGAGGGGCTGTTCACTTTCTGCTACACACTTTTGTATTTTAATTTTTTATAAAGTTAATGTATTATTTTGTAATCAAGAAATCATACTGGGGGGTTTCTGTTCTCACTGCTTGACAGTTGTAGACATGTTTTTCCTCAGCAGTAATCCAGGTCTCTCAGGTTTCCCTGTGACTTGGAACAGTCACACATTAGACCACTGGAACACATCCAATTCCAGTGCTGTTAATACCCACAGCCTTCAACTCCCCAAGCTATTACCTCTCTTCGTTGGTGTCTCACTTCTGGCAGCAGATGGCCATCACCTTCTCCAAATCAAAAACCAATACATCATGGCTCTTGTATTAGACTTTATGGCTTTTTTCATTAACCAACTTCTCCTTCACTGCTTTGGTGGGGTTAGGAGAGGTCTTTGTTCTGTGAATTTTCCTCTCATTTGGATTATGTAGAAACCAGGAAATCACTACACTTGTGAGTAGAAAGAACACAGGACTTCTTGTCAAAGATCCAGATTTAAATCATTGTTCTGTCACTTACCAGCTGTGTGATCTTAGGCAGCTTAGTTTATTCTCTGGGCTTCAGTTTCTCCATCTGTAAAATGACTTGATAGGGATGAAGACATATCCTTGCAAATATTGTAGTATTACTTCTTCACCTTCTCCATCCACTATGGGAAGTTCTGCCTCATTTTCCTTAGGCTCTCCCTCTTCCTTCCCAGCATTCCACTCCCACCCCCAGCATGCTAAAGATGGTTCTGTCTTCACTAAATTTTCCCCCAAGTCTGTTAAGCAGATCAGGGTAATGTTTCCATGTATGTTGGAAAGGATGGAAAACTACTAAGGTGGAAGAGAAGGAGGAAGAAGAAAGGAGAGAAAAAAAAAGAGGAAACTGAAACAGGAAGAAATTGAGAATGTTTATTTTCAAAAAAACTATACTAGTTCACTCTGAGAGATTTGGGGTGTGAGTCTGAACTGGGGAAAGAGACGCTGGGTGTGAGATAGATGAATGACTGAATGGATAGTTGATAGATAGAACGAGAACAAATAAGAAGGGAAGGGGAGGAGGAAGAAAAGAGAAGATGAAAGAAGAGGAGGGGATCTCCTCTATATAATAGACATACTCTCTTTCAGGACTTTATTGAGAGACAGAAGTAAAAGTTCAAATTATTTTGTGATGCCAAATGTTTCTCAACATGCCATGGTACCTAGGAGACTCCATTGAATGACCTCGTTTTATATGAGCCAGGGGGGATAATCCTTTTAGCTTTCATGGAGGTGGAGAGGGTCCAATGATATCATAGGTGCAAAACTATAATTGTTTTACTATTCAATTTCATTTGGCTTTCCACTTGTCTCTTAGGTTTGATTAATTACCCAATGTTGTAAGCACCAAATAACTTGCGTAACAGGAAAAGTATATAATTATACAGTCTTTGCTTAGGTCTTCAAGGAAGGTATAAGTGTCATCTTACACATTGTCCAATCGGCCAGCCCCACAGCACTAGTTTAGAACATGCACACCTCTCTGAGTTTGCATCTCACCATAGGGTCAACTTCTGTTTGCTTCTCTACCTCTCTCACTAGATTGTGAACATCTTGAGCGAGGGACCAATGCTGTGCTCTGTATACCCTCACCTAGCTGGGAAACTGAAGCATGCTAGGCAAATAAAATCAGGATAAATTTATGAGGCACTAACAGAGTCTTTCTCTCTCACTCTCGCTCTCCCTCTTACAAACACACACACACACACACACACACACACACACACACCACACACACACACCCAATGGCTTGAACTTATATACAACCCTGGGGGCGGGGAAAGGAGGGGTGAATTCCTGAACCAACTGAGTAAACCTAGAGCCGACTAAGTATCTGCCATCAGGAGGAATGAGGGCCCAAGAAATAATTTAATTGAAGTTGTAGAAATATAAAGCTACCTGTGTTTTGGAGATCTGAATTTTGAGCCTGAAAATTCATACTTACTACAAATGTGTGTTGATTGAATGAATGAATGTAGAAAATGGGGGTTCTGCTGCAGCAAGTTCTTGGTGGAGTAGTCTCGGCTGCTCTCCAGGGAAGATGACAGTTACCAAAAAGAGCATCTGCTTTCTAGTCCTCGTTCAGCCACTTATTGTCTGTGGTTCCTTGAGTAGGTTACAAGTCATGTTGAACCTTAGTTTTTCTTATCTGTAAAATGGGGATGATGATACCTGCTCTGTCCTCCTTACAATGCTATCATGAGGATCAAGTGAGATAACGTACATGAAGATACTTTACATGGGATCATAATAGGGACATGGAGATCACCCCTATCTTGTGGCAAGAGAAAAGTAAATGAACTCAAAGATCAGAGTTCTATGGTACCCCTCTTCTCAACCAAACTGCTTTTCTAGAACTGGTAGAAAACAGTGACTAAGTCTTCCCTGGAATCACGTCAGTGTTAATTGGAGGATATCAAGGATTATACTCTCCATATCAGAGGCCACTTCATCAGGAAGAAATTCTCAGAGCACGAAACATTTATGTTCATTGTGAAACAGTCTGTCTGCTATGCAACAACAAATTAAGCTCGGGTGACTATTCCTGTAAAACACGTTCTGTGCTTAGCACTGCTATTATGGGGTGGATAGACACAGTAAAGAATCAATTAAAACTCTGACACATTAAATGCAGCTCAAAGACCTGTTTCACAGGTTTCCCCAGAGGAAAATAACTCATGTTACTTTGTACTTTGGAAGCTGATCGAGGCAAGATTTCTGAGACAAGTTCTGAGGTTTACAAGACAGACTTTAGCTTTTCTAAATCATTTTTGAAGTGCTATTTAAAGGATTACAGCAGTCAATTCTCCATTAGTCCAACAGCATAATGGTGGAACAAGAAGGATTATCATCACATGGGAACCCTCCAGAAAACTGTAAGTTCCCTTTAAAATTGCATTAAAAGAATGGTGGAAATATTGCAGTGTTTACATATGTGCCCATTTTGAAGTGAAAGCCAACATTAAGCAAGTAAAATCAGAGGAATATTAAAACTGAAATTCTTTTCTACTTTTATAATGAGCCTCTACTACAAAAAGGGGCAGTCATTGTTTAGGAACTCTCTTTTAAATGAAGTTCTAGAATTTCAAGAAGAGCTTTACAAAAAAGTGAATGATTAGGTTAATAGCAGAAATATGCATAATGCTTGTAGTTTTCACTGCTTAAACTATGCTTGTATTACAGCAAGTTGGAATGTTAATGATAAGAACAATGTGAGGGTTTTTTGGGGGGGTTTTTTGGTTTGGTTTTTGTTTTGTTTTGACTAATTCTGTATAACCTTCTTTTGGTCTCATCGCCTAAAAAACTTCTGTCTCTCAACCTGAATAGAGAGAAGCAATTTTGAGGTTCGGGCAGTATATTTTCAGAAGTGCTGCCTACAAATGAGCTTCAGCGGAAATAAAGAATTGAACAGGACCAAAGCAAGTTAAGCGTCAGCAATGGTCATTGTTGAGAGACAAGTAAGGCATGCCAACACAACTGGTGTGTCAGGAAATGGTTTGGGGGACTCAGCTAATCCCCAATTTATCAGACTGATTCAGAAACAAAGAACTAGAGAGAAAGGACAATATGAGGGTGGAGTGAAAATATCATATTTTCAAGTCATTTCACTGAGAGGGAGAGAGAGAGAGAGAGAGAGAGAGAGAAGGAGACAGACAGAAAGAAAGGAAAGGAAACCCAGAGTATAAGGACAAGACTAGACCTGCCCACTTGCATGCTCAGCTTTGGTACAGAGCAAGACATTTTCAGAGGAAATACTCTCATGGTGAAGGAATCTGTTCAATTAAGAAAGTAAAAATCTTCAATAATTATGTTCAAGAAATCTGCCCGTAACATCTTTTTTTTTTTTTCTTGAAGACCAGTGTGATAGTATCTTAGCTTTTCAAGCGTAAGGAATTGTGAAAGGAATTGGAGAAGCCCCTTTTAGCCAAGAGTATTACTTGCTATAATTTTTTTAACGACTTTTTGGTTCTTTTCTTGTCTAAGTTGCTATTTAAATCCTTAAGATCCTCTTCATTGCTTAGAAAAAAATACTTTTTTACAGAATAATATGTTCTTGTGCTCATTAATGCTTTCTTAATCTTTGTGGAAAAGAGCTTTTGTAAAACAGGGATATTGATGGAGGCTCGGAACATGCCAGAACCTTGGAGTCTTGCAGTCCTGCCAAGGTCTTTGGGGCCACAGAGGGAGAGGATGTCAGGCCATATCCAAGTCCTGCCCTGCACTCTGCCCTCCCCCTAACTTTCTCCCCTCATACGCATGTTCCAACCACACTAGGCTTTCACTAGGCTTTCACTGAGTTCATATGGGGGGGAGGGGTCATTATCACTGCTTAAAGCAAAGTTTTAAAACATTGAATTTCACTAAAATATTCAACCTCCTCAATGACAAATAGGGGAATTTAACTTCCCAGAAAATTGTAATCAGTCAAAGGCAAACCAGCAATGGAAGGCAGGTCCAAGGATAACTAGTTCTACCATGCCATCTTCCTTTCCCTATGCTCAAAGGCATTGCTAGGGTCTTCTTTGCCTCACCCATCAGCACGCCCACTTAGCTCTTCACTTGTTTTCCAAAGCTTCACTTACACCACATCTTCCTTAAGGACAAAGTTGTGTGTCACTCCTCCAAGAGCATAATAGTTGAGCCAATCCCACAAACATTTACTGGACACTTTCTTTGTGCAGGGCTGTGCCAGGTACTAGAGATTCACAGATGAATAAGACACAATCCCTGCACAGCCTGTTATAATTAAAGTCATCTTATCACAGTACTATGACAGAAGTTGTCTTGAATGTACTGTTATATAAACACAAGAAAAAAAGGGAGAAAACAGTTTGGTGGTCCTTCAAAATGTTAAAAATAGAATTACCTATAACCCAGCAACTCACTCATAGGTATATACCCCCTCAAAATTGAAAATAGATATTCAGACTGGGTGTGGTGGCCCATGCCTATAATCCCAGCACTTTGGAAGGCTGAAGTAGGAGGATCACTTGCAGCCAGGAGTTCGAGGCCAGTCTGGGCAACATAGCCTGGGCAACCCCATTTCTACAAAAAAAAAAAGAAAAAATGAAAAAAAAAAATAGCTGAGTGTGGTGGCACACACCTGTGGTCCTAGCTAATCAGGAGACTGAGGAGAGGGTTTTGTTTTTTGGAGTCTTACTCTGTTGCCCAGGCAGGAGTACAGTGGCTACCGCAGCCTCGACCTGCTGGGCTCAGGCGATACTTCCCTCTCAGTCTTCCAAGTAACTGGAACTACAGGCATGTGCCACCATGCCCTGCTAATTTTTTTTATTTACTGGCAAGATGAGGTCTCACCAAGTTGCCCAGGTTGGTCTCGAACCCCTGGACTCAGGCAATCCTGTCACCTTGTCGAACTCCCAAAGTGCTGGGATTATAGGCTTGAGCCACCACACCCAACCGATAGAGGATTTGTTAAGCCCGGGAGTTTGAGGGTACCTTGGGCTATGATTATGGTATTACACTGTAGCCTGGGTGACAGAGCAAAACCCTATTCTTTAAAAAAAGGAGGGGTCAGGGAGGAAATGAAAAGAAAATAGGCATTCACACAAAAGCATGGACAATAGCTAAAAGGTAGAAACAACCCAAATATTCATCAATGGATGAATGGATATACACATTGTGATACATCCATGCAGTAGGATATACTCAGCCATAAAAAGGAATGAAATTCTCATAATGCTGCCACATGGATGAACCTTAAAAACATTGTTAAGTAAAAGAAGCCAGACACAAAAGGTCACATATTGTATTATTATATTTCCATAAAATATCCAGAATAAGCCAATCCAAAGAGATAGAAAGCAGGGGCTAAGGGAAGCGGGTAACTGCTTCACAATCCAGAGTTTCCTTCTGGGATGGTGGAAACATCCTACAACTAGATAGTAGTGACGGTTGCACAATACTGTAAATGTACTAAATGCCACTGGATCGTTCAGTTTCAAATGGTTATATAAATTTCACCTCAATTTTAAAAAGAGAGAGAAAGAGAAGAGGGACATAGAGGATTCTCACGAGGCTGACCAAATAACAGGAAATAAGCTTGTAGGGTCAACTGATGGTCAGATCTTGCAAGTCTGGAATGTCTTTGGACTTTATCCTGGAAGAAGTAGGAGAGCCAAAAAGAATAATTTTAAGCAGGAAGAAGAATGATCTATGTTTTAGACTGGATGTTTGGAGTGGAGGCTGGCAAATGCAGGGAAGTTCTGAGCTCATGGAAACGACACATGGAGTTCACAGGCCCAGTGAGAGATCTTAAAGAATGTAACAGGATGTAAAATACCTGCCTGATCCTGTTTCAGATAAGTCATCATTCAGACTCAGAACTATTAACTGGGAAGAGAAATATTAGCCATAACTCTTTAAAAAGTGATTTTTAAAAATAGCATAGGCCCATCTTTTTGCACATTCTACCAGTTTTGGCATCCCACAGAGTTTTTAAAGTAAAATTACCTGCTTCCTCTTTCTCCAAAGATTACTCATGAAGACCTATCTTTGAGCAAATATTTCACCAAGGAAGCAAGCCTGTTTTAGATTAGAGCAAATTGCAGTCCAAAAATAGACTTAGAAAAGGCTATAATCCAAAATTAGTACACATATTTTCTCAGTCTCAAGTTTGGTCACTTTAGCATGTAAAAAACTACTGAACATTAACTTCTTAAAATAGCCAATTGGATTGTTTTGTGCAGAGAATAAAAATCTAAATGAAACCAAAATGAATATCTGATCTGCTCCTTACTTATCAAAGTAGTAAATTCAATGTAATTGATCAGAACTATACAGAATCTATTAAATCAAACTTTAGAGGGAATCAAAATATCTCTATCTTGTCAGTGCATCTGTCAGTCAGCTTCCACTTGTCTTTCTAGAGTGATCAGCCATTCTAACAGAGTGACCAGGACTGAGGGATTTCCTAGACCTCTGTGCCAAAACTGGAACATTTGGGCACCCAAGCTTTCACTCACACCAAAACTTCTTCTAAAATTCCATCTTAGATACAGGATTCATTTCATTTGTACAGTAAAAAATAACAGCAGCAGTGAAGAAGAGAGAGAAAAACTCAAGCAGCCTTTGATATCTATAATGTGGAAAGCAATACATACAAAGAGCAAGACTGCATTTCAGTTGAGTTCTTTTTTTATATAATCAATATTTTTTATTTTGATATTATGGGGTACAGTCAAGGGTTAGGTATACAAATATGCTTCATTCAGGCCCCCTTGTTGATAATTGGTGTCTCCCCATCTCCAGACAGATGTTTACTACCATTAGTCCCATCTCCCCCCCATAGTTTCCCAACACTGTCAGTCATTCTCTTATAGTAGTGCATTGGATGATCAAGGCCCACTATATGAGTGAGAATATGTGGTACTCAGATCTTTGTTTCTGTGACAGGTCACTTAGTATTATAGACTCTAGCTCCATCCAGGTTGCTGCAAAATTCATGATTTTTTTCTTTTTTATGGCTGCATAGTATTCCATCATGTATATGTACCACATTTTTTTAATCCAGTCCTCTTGATGGGCAGCATGGTTAGTTCCAGGTTCTTGCTATTGTGAACAATGCTGCAATAAACATTCGCGTGCAGGTGTCTTTTTTATAGAGTGATTTGAGTTCTTCAGGGTATATTCCTAGTAGGGGGATTGCAGGGTCATATGGGAGGGTGATGTTTAGAGCTTTTAGGAATCGCCACACTGCTTTTCACAGAGGTTGCACTAGTTTACACTCCCACCAACAGTGTAGAAGTGTTCCCTTTTCGCCACACCCTCTCCAGCAGCTGTTACGTTTTGAGTTGTTGATAATTGCCATTCTGACTGGGGTTAGGTGGTATCTCAGTGTGGTTTTGATTTGCATCTCCCTGATGATTAATGAGGTTGAGCACTTCTTCATGTGTCTGTTGACTGCTCGGATGTCTTCCTTTGTGAAGTGTCTGTTCATATCTTTTGCCCACTTTATAATGGGGTTGTTTGTTTTTTTCTTTTCAGCACGTTTGAGTTCCTTGTAGATCCAGGATGTTAAGCCTTTGTCAGACCTGGAGTTGGCAAATACTTTTTCCCCGTCTGTAGGCTGTCTTCCTGCTCTCTTGATGGTTTCTTTGGCTTTGCAGAAGCTTGTCAGTTTAATGAGGTCCCACTTGTCTGTCTTATACCTTATGACCTGTGGGTTTCGAGTTTTCTTCAGGAATTGGATGCCAGTTCCAATTTCCATGAGGGTATGTCCTTCATTTTCTAAGGTTCTTATGGCTTGAGGTTTTATATTTAGGTCCCTGATCCATTTGGAGTTAATTTTTGTGTATGGGGATAGTCAGTTGAGTTCTTAACTCACAACTCCAAACCTGTGTCCTGCAACAATGATGTGGTTTTCAGGTAGGCTGCAAAGGAATGTTTTTTTTAAACTTCCAAGTCATCCATTCAACCAAAGCCCACTGAAGTCCTATCATAAGCCAGACTCAGGATCAAGTATTGAGATTCAGAGATGCAGATGTACCAGCCTGGCCTATGGAGACACTCACAGGCCAGAGACCCAAACAGAAGTGACACTGGGTGACAACCACATCTCTCACACTGCAAGTAATAATAAGAGCTTCCAGCTTCCAGGAGTCAGACATTTATATACATTATCTCTTACAATTACACCTCAAGGTAGGTATTATTATCTCTATTTTAAAGATTTGCCCAAGACTTTGAGCAAGATTCACTTGATTCCAACAGTTCTTATTCTTCTATTCCCAGGTCTCTTTTGGTATGATCAGGGTTAAGATCAAGGTCATTCCGATTTGTGACCTTAGTCAGCTTTTCCTAGGCTTTCCTCAGAGAGCAGCTGTATCTTCACTCAGAATTGATAGCAAAATTGCCAGGTTTTAAACATTCATGCTATGGCAGGACAGGGTGGGGGAGGAGAAGAGCTTGATATTATTTGGGTTTAACTAGCAGACAACTGGATACTGCTATTACAGATTAGATCAAGATGGCATCCAGAGAAGAAAATACTAAGGAAAAGCTTCACAGACATTGGATTTGGCAATGATTTCTTGCATAAGTTACAAAAGGCAAAGGTAACAAAAGTAAAAATAGACAAATAAGACTTCATCAAAATGAAAAACTTTTGTGCATCAAAGAGTAAAAAGGCAATCTATAGAATGGGAGAAAACATTTACAAATTATATACATGATTAGGCATTAATATCCAGAAGATACAGAGAATCCTAAAATTCAGCAACAACAACAACAAAAACCCAATTCAAAAATAGGCAAGGTACTAGAATAGACATTTCTCCTAAGAATATATACAAATGGCCAATAAGCACATGAGAAGACATTCGACATCACTACTCATTAGGGAAATACAAATCAAAACCACAATGAGATAGTACTTTACACTCATTAGGATGACTATTATAATAATAATAAATAATGAATGATAATAACAAATGTTAGCGAAGGATGTAGAGAAATAAGAACCCTTATGCACTGCTAATGGGAATGTCAAATGATGCCGATGTAATGAAACACAGTACGGCAGTCCCTCAAAAATTAAAAATAGAATGACCATATGATGTAGCAATTTTACTTCTGGCTATAGTCCCAAAATAATTGAAAGCAGGGGCAGAAAGACACATTTTAAACCCATGTTCATAGCAGCATTATTCATGATAGCCAAAAGTTAGAAGCAAATCAAATGTCCATCAATAAATGAATGGGTAGATACAATGTGCTATATACATAAATGGAATAGTATTCAGCCTTAAAAAGGAAGAAAATCCTGACGTGTGCTTCAGCATGGATGAACCTTGAAAACATTGTGTCAAGTAAAATAATTCAGTCACAAAAGGGCAAATACTGTATTGTTCCACTAATGTGAGTATTTGGAGTAGTCAAATACATAGAGACTGAAAGTAGACTAATGATTGATGGAACTTGGGGAAGGGAGGAATGAGGAAATGTTTAATGGGTTTAAAATTTCAGTTTGGGATGATAAAAAATTCTGGAGACAGGTGGTGGTTAGTGATGACAGTAGCATAACAATGTGAATGTATTCAACGCCACTGAACTGTAACCTATAAATGGTTAAAACAGTCAATTTTATGTTATGTGTATTTTACAACAAAATAAGAAAAGATGGCCTACTGGGCACATGCATCTACTGACCTCAAATGCAACCCCAAATTCTATGTAATGACCACAAAAAATATGCTTTAAAAATATCCATTAGCCGGCTCAGTGGCACAGTCCGTAATCCCATGCTTTGGGAGATCGAGGTGAGTGAATTGCCTGAGCCCGCAGGTTTGAGACCCGCCTGGGCAACTTGGCGAGACCTCATCTCTACAATAAATCAAAAAAATTAGCCGGGTGTGGTAGCATGCGCCTGTAGTTCCAGCTACTTGGAAGGCTGAAGCGGAAGGATCGCTGGAGCCCAGCAGGTCGAGGCTGCGGTGGCCAGGAGCAGCCACTGCACTCCAGTCTGGGCGACTGAGTGAGACTCAAACTCAAAAAAAAAAAAAAAAAATCCATTAGATGGGTGGTTGTTTAATGGGTATAAAGTTTCCGTTTTGCAAGATGAAAAGAGTTCTGGGGATGGATAGTGGTAATGGTTGCACAACAGTGTAAATGTACTTAAAATCACTAAACTATACATTTAAAATGCTTACAGTGGTAAATATTATATAATGTAGTGTATTTTACCACAATTGAATTTTTTTAAAAAAAAATTCATCAAAAGATTGAAAATCAAGAAAACCCACCAGAAACTGTGAGGAATTTCTGAATGATAGACAGCAGATGGGATTGGACCAACAGAATAAAAAAATCTCAGCTGGAAATATTCACAAGAGTGTCTGCTGTGAAAAAGGGTCAAGGAAGACAGTGATTGTCCAGGAAATTAACTGGAGCACTTTATAGGACTGTGGTTCTCAAACCTGCGTGGCTACCAGTGTCACCTGGAGTGCTGATTTAAAGCACAGATTGCTGGGGCCCCGCCTCAGAGTTTCTGATTCAACTGGTCTGAGGTGGAGTCTGAGAATTTGCATTTCTGGTAAGTTCCCCATTGATGCTGATGCTGCCTCACTTAAAGTGAGAACCACTTTAAGAAGGAGCTAGACCTGTCAGCCCTTCCCAACCTTTTATCATTAGAGACAGAAAGTAGCATGTCTCCCAGGTGGAAGCAGTAGAAAGTAGACACTGAGGCCCCATGTGCCTAGGAAACTCAAGGGGTAGAGGATAAGGAATCTGCATATCAGAAGACAACAACCAGCACACAGCCTGTCCTCCCCCACAGTGATGGGAGGCAGTTACTTGAACCAATCTATAATCATCATAAACTTAACAAAGATTTCTGAAGTCAAAGAACAGTACACAGCCCAAGAATTGGGCCAACACCAGAAAAGAGTTCCAATGTCAAGAAAGAGAATTAATACACAAGGAAGTAGAATTACTCAAACAAAAGATGTTAAAATACGCATCACTGGCTGGGCTCAGTGGCTCAGCCTGTAATCCCAGCACTGTGGGAGGCCGAAGTGAGTGGATTGCCTGAGCCCGCGGGTTCAAGACCAGTCCAGGCAACTTGGCAAGACCTCGTCTCTACAATAAATAAAAAAATTATCCAGGCATGATAGCATGCGCCTGTAGTTCCAGCTACTTGGAAGGCTGAAGTGGAAGGATTGCCTGAGTCCAGCAGGTCAACGCTGGGGTGACTGTGAGTGTGCCACTGCACTCCAGCTTGGGCGACTGAGTGAGACTCCAACTCAACAACAAAAAAATGCATCACTAATACTCTTAGACAGACTCTAGAGACATACCTACAAGGAAAAGTAAGGAGGAGAAGGAGGAGAAGGAAGAACAAGAAGGAAGAGGAGAAGCAAGAAAAGGAAAGGGAGAAGAGACTAATAAACATGCACACACACACACAACACAGATTTGAATTTTTTAAGACATAACATATATAAAGAAAAGTACATCAATATAATGAGCACTGCTCAGGGAATGTTTTCACTGTGTATTCCCTTGAAATGATCACCCAGATCAAAATAAAGAATACATCCAGCTCTCCAGAAGACTCTTTTCCCAGTCAATAGCTCCCAGAGGTAACCACTACTCTGCCCTTTATCACCATGGGGCTGTTTTGTCTGTTTTTGAACCTCATTTAAATGAAATCAGAGATTATGTACTCTTCTGTGTCCGGCTTCTTTTGCTCAACTTTTTGTCTGTGAGATTCATTCTCCGTTTTTTTTTGTTTTGTTTTGTTTTGTTTTTTGAGTCTGTCACCCAGACTGGAGTGCAGTGGCATGCTCATGGCCACCACAACCTCGACCTGCTGGGCTCAGGTGATCCTTCTGCCTCAGCCTTCCAAGTAGCTGGAACTATAGGCGCACACTACCATGCCTGGCTAACTTTTTTGATTTATTGTGGAGATGAGGTCTCACCAAGTTGCCCAGGCTGGTCTCAAACCCCTGGACTTGGGCAATCCTCTCACCTCAGCCTCCCAAAGTGCTGGGATTACAGGCTTGAGACACCGCACCCAGCCCTCTTTCTCCTTAATGTGTGTAGCAGTAGTTTGTTCTTTTTTATTTATATGCAGTATTCATTGATTTGTATGTCACAATTTATCTTTTCATTCTACTGCTAATGGACATTTGAGTTGTTTCCAGTTTGGTCTTATAAATGAAGCAGCTAAGAATGTTCATATAGATTTTTTTTTTTTAATGAACATTAGAACCAATTTGTCTTAGGTATATACCAAGTGTTATTGTTTGGACATACGATTGATTTATTTATGTTTAACTTCAGTAAATGCTGTCAAAACGTTTTCCAAAGTGGCTATACTCATCATCAGTGTATGAGAATTCCAGTTGCTCTATACCCTTGCCAACCCTAGATACTATAGTGCTTTTAATTACAAGAAGTGATGGGAAAGTATCATGTGGTTTTAATTTGCATTAGCCTAATGAATAGTGATATTGAGCATCTTTTCATAGGCTTATTCACTATTTGGATGTCTTCCTCTGTGAAGTAATCTTTACAGACTTTAACCTATTTTTTTAAATTGAATTGTAAGTCTTTTTCTTACTGATTTGTAAGAGTTCTTTATATATGCTGATTATGGGTCCTTTGTCAGATATATGTGTATTGCTGATATTTTTTATCAGTCTGACTTGCCTTTTAACTCTCTTATTTGTGACTTGTAAGAAGTTATAATCTCATTTATCTGTTTTTATTAATATGTAATAGTTGTAAATATGTGGGGAGTACTTATGATATTTTGTTTTCTGTACACACTGTTATAATCAAATCAGAGTAATTGGGATAGTCATCATTTCAAATATGTATCTTTTCTTTGTGTTGGGAACATTACAAATCTTCTCTTCTAGGTATTTTGAAATATACAATAAACTGTTGTTAACTATAATTTTCCTACCAAATTACTAAATACTAGAACTTATTCCTTCTATCTAACTATAAGAAGTTATTCATTGCCAGGCTCGGTGGCTCAGCCTGTAATCCCGCACCTTTGGGAGGCTGAGGTGAGTGGATTGCCTGGGCCCGCGGGTTCGAGACCCGCCTGGGCAGCGAGACCTCATCTCTACAATAAATCAAAAAATCAGCCGGGCATGGTAGCGCTTACCTGTAATTCCGGCTACTCAGAAGGCTGAGGCGGAAGGATCGCCGGAGCCCAGCAGGTCGAGGCTGCGGTGGCCGGGAGCGGCCAGTGCACTCCAGTCTGGGCGAAAGAGTGAGACTCCAACTCAAAAAAAGAAGTTATTCATTGTAATGAAGCCCGATTTATCAAGCTTTTCTCTTATGGTTTTTACTTTTTTGTATCTATTTTTAAAATCTTTGCTGACCTTAAGATCTTGAAGATATCCTGGTTGTATTTCCTTTTAGAATCTTCATTATACTACATCTTTTATATCTACAATTCATCATGACTTGTGTATGGTGTGAAAGACTTGTTTCTTTTTTCTTTGTTTGTTTTTTATGGACATCTAATTGACCCAGCACCATTTCGTGAAAAGTTGATACTTTCTCCATTTACTTGCTGTAGAACATTTGTCATCAATCAAATGAAAATATATGGGTAGGACTGTTGCTGGATTCTCTATTACATTTCATTGTTCTGTTTGTTTATCTATGTACCACATTGTCTTGGTTACTGTCCCTTTTTTTTTTTTTTTTTTTTTGAGTTGGAGTCACACTGTCACCAAGTAGCTGGAACTACAGGTGCATGCTACCATCCCCGGCTTATTTTTTTATTTATTGTAGAGACGAGGTCTCACCACGTTGCCCAGCCTGGTCTCGAACCTCTGGGCTCAGGCAATCCTCTCGTCTCAGCCTCCCAAAGTGCTGGGATTACAGGCTTAAGCCATTGCACCCAGCCTTACTGTTGCTTTATAATAAGTTTTTGTCTAATTTGGAAGTCCTCAGTCCTGTTCATCTTCTTCTATTGCCTTGGTTCTTCCAAATTCTTTGCTTCCATATAAATTTTAGAATAAACTTGCCAATTCCACTTTTTAAAAACTTGCTGAACTTGTATTGAGTTTGCATTAAAACTATAGATTGGCTGGGCGCGGCGGCTCAAGTCTGTAATCCCAGCACTTTGGGAGGCTGAGGTGAGGGGATTGTCTGAGTTCACAGGTTCAAGAACAGCCTGGGCACCTTGGGGAGACCTCATCTCTACAATAAATTAAAAAATTAGCCGGGTATGGTAGCACATGCCTGTAGTTTCAGCTACTTGGAAGGCTGAGGTGGAAAAATCACCTGAGCCCAGCAGGTCAACGCTGGGGTGGCCATGAGCATGCCACTGCACTCCAGCCTGGGCAATGGAGTGAGACACTAACTCAAAAAAAAAAAAAAAAACTGTAGATCAACTTAAAGGAAAGTAATATCAATACTGTATCTTTCAATCCATGAACATGGTCTATTCTTCAATTTACTTTATTCTGCTTTACTTCTTTCAGCAGTATTTTATGGTTATCAGTGTGCTGATTTTTGAAATCTTTTATTAGATTCATTCCTAAATATTTTGTGACTTTTGTTGTTATTGTAAATGTCATTTTTAAATTTTTATTTTCTAGTTGTTTATTGTTAGTATGTAATACAAATGAGTTTTCCATATTGACCTTGTATTCAGTTTCTTTGCATAATTTATTGAATACTTGATAGAGTACATCAGATTTTCCTCATATTCAAACATATAATCTGTAAATAAGTTTTATTTCTTCCTTTCCAATATTCATAATTTTTTTTAAAAAAACAGCTTGATGAAGTGTGATATACATATGACAAAATTCACCTATTTTAAGTACACAGTTTAATAAGTTTTGGTGAATGTATCCAGTCATGTAACTACCACAATTAAACTACAAAACATTTCCATATCACAAAACGTTCCCCCAGTACCCTTTGCAAAAAGGACTAGGAAAAAAGCCATCTTGCTAGTGCCTTCCTGGGCACAGAAGAAAAAACCTCAATTAATTTGCATGGAGTTGCAGAATATAGGTCAGCTAGGTTCTCCAGAAGAGGGAGAGTGGCAGGGCAAGCTTCTCCATGAAGTTGTTTCTCAACCCTGGTTGCACACTAAAACCAATGAAAGACGCTATTAAAACACCACTGCCTGGACCCAACCCTGAGAGACTCTCATTTACTTCATCTGTGATGGAGCCCAACCACTGGATTTTTTTTTTTTTTTTTGAGTTGGAATCTCACTCTGTTGCTCCGTCTGTAGTGCAGTGTCACACTCTCGGCCACTGCAGCCTTAACCTGCTGGGCTCAGGTGATCCTTCCACCTCAGCCTTCCAAGTAGCTGAAACTACAGGCGCACGCCATGGATATTTTTTAAAAGCTTCTCAAGGTGATTCTCATGGGCAACTAAGGCTGAGAACTATTGGGCTTAAGGAAAGTTAATTTTTGCAGGTGAGGGTAGTTTTTTCAAATTGTAGAAACGATGTAACAACTGTCACTAAAGGAAAAAAATATACATGATCCTCTAAGTATTACACAACAAATATTCTCAAGGCTTTGTCCACATGCAGCCATATTTTTACACAACTGTATTCATTGCGGTGATGAAACTTGGCTTTTACTTTTTTAGTTATTACTTATTATACACTTCTTGCCTAAATTGCTACACAGAGAGGTCGTTTAGGGTCATGATTCTGTATGTAGGCTTTGGAGTAGACAAACCCGGGTTAAAAATCCCAGATCTTTCACTTATGAGTAGTGGATTTTGAGTGAACTCCTTAATGTATCTGAACTTTAGAGGCTCAGCTGTGTGATAGGAAGACCAGAATCTCCCTCATAAATTCATTCTAAAGACTGATATGTGCAAAGGCACAGTAGAAAAACACCTGGCACTCCTCAGGTTTTCAATTAACGGCAGCTGTTATCATCTGTTGGAATGAGTGGGGTTATCCACTGTAAGGAATGGCATCCTAGGGCAGTCAATGTAAACAGACCAAGGGGTTGAAAGAGGAAGGAAAAAATCTCATAAGAATCTCATTCATGCTCAGCAACTCAGCATGGGTGGGTGGGGGTGGAGACACCTTGCAGGAGACGGCAGTGTGTATGTATATGTGTACATTTGTATGTGAATTAAAGAGCTGGAAGTCCAGGCCTATGTGGGATGGAATTACCACAATTGAGCATAATTCTGGGGGAGGGAGAATTCTGGAGAATACAGGTCCCTAGGTCACCTGTTTCAACAGCAACACAATACAGCAACAACAATCATAAAGACTAGAATACACAGGTCAATGGAGGGCATTCTCTTGTCTTTTCTCCTTGAGTCTGGAAAACCAGGCTGACTCCAAGGAGCACTGGGGAAATATCCCTCAAGGTCTTAGACTTATCAGAGAAGGTCAGGTCCTGAGGAGGGAAGAGAAGCATTCTTGTATCAGGTACTATTATTTGACTGTTTTAAAAAATAATGATATAAATTTATAAAGAAGTCACTATTCCAGGCACTTTAATGAACTTAATTAAATTAAAACATTTAATCCTCACAACAATCCTATGAGGTAGATATTGCTATTAGTCCCATTTTACAGATGAGTCATAGAGCAGTTCAGTAAACCTATCCAAAGTCGCACAGTAAATTGTAGAATCTGAACCAAAGACTATGCTCTTAACCACAATTGCACCCAAGCTGGTGACATGGGTTATGTTGTGTTCATGTTGAGTGGCTTTCACAAAGATACCACATCATAATTTGCTTAACCATTCCCTTTTGGTGTAGTATTTCCCACTTTTAGCAATAATAAACACCTTCATGCATATAGTTTTTCACTTCTATGAAATTATCTCCTTGGGATGATTTCCTGTGAATGACATTACTTGGTCCAAGAGGAGAAATAACTTTATAGCTGTTGCTACATGTTGTTGTATTTTCTAAACAGGGTGCAGCAGGTTACAATGCCACCAGCAGGTATGATTACACTACTTTCACATCACCTCAAGCAGTGTGGGTGGAATTATTTGTATAAATAAATATTCATTTGTAAAAATATTCGTTTAATTTAATTGCTACAAGGTTGGAAATTTGCAGCATCAGGCTTGCTGGTCAGCTTGCTACACTTCTGGGAGTTTCCCTTTATTCAAAGCCCCGTCATTCACCGAGTCAGCGCACCTGAAGTTGAGTCATTATCCTCCAGCAGACCAGGCCCTGGACTTCCAGCCTACCTGAAATTTTGGGAGGTGAGGGGCCCACAAAATATTGGCTAGTGGTTTGTTTGTTTTTTTCCACTTTACAAGCTGACTTTTCCGTATTAAATGGGAATGACTTTTAAGCCAGGCTAACTGTCCCCCTGGCCACTAAAACAAGTGGTTCTCACTTCATTGTGCCCACAGAGCTTCTTGAGATCTTGTTAAAATGAAGATTCCAAGACAGTAGGTCTAGGGCAGGGCCTGAGGGGTAACAAACTCCCAGGTGCAGTTGATGTTGGTGATCTGCAGACCACACTTTGAGTAATAAGAACCGAAGATACCTTTATTCCAAGCCCAGAAAATCCCCATTGTAACTCTCTAATTCCAACTTTCTGCCACTGACAGTTTGAGGACCTTGATCTGCTCATACCTCTCTGAGCCTCAGTGTCCTCAACTGTACAATAAAAGGATAAGACTAGATTCTCTCTGAGTCCCTTGTATGGTTTCAATTTCCATGTTGGAAGTCTTCGCCCATTCATATTACTTCCACATGATATTCATTGCACAAACAGTTTTTGAACTCAAAGGATGGGCACTGGCATCTTTTTTATTTTTATTTCTTTGAGTCGGAATCTCACCCTGTCACCTGGGTTGTAGCGCAGAGGCACAGTCATGGCTACTGCAGCTCGACGTCCTGGGCTCAGGCGATCCTCCCTTCGCAGCCTCCCAAGTAGCTGGGACCACAGGCATGCGCCACCATACCAAAAAAATATATTTTTGAGGTTTTTGTAGAGAGAAGTTCTCACTATGTTGCTCAGGCTGGTCTCAAACTCCTAGGCTCAAATAATGCTCTCGCCTTGGCCTCCCAAGGTGATTATGGGCATGAGCCACTGTGCACAGCCAACACAGGCACCCTTTAAGCACTGGGGTTATAAGGATGAACGGGGCTAGACATAGTCCCTGCTTTTGTGGAAGCTCAAGTCTACTAGGAAAGACAAGCAAATTTGAATTGGAAAATAGTTTGATACGTGTTTTGGTGGGAAAAACTCAGGATGCCATGGAAGCAAATAGAAAATATATCCCGTTCAGCCCAGTGGCAAGCAGCAAAGGGAACCCTTGCAGAGCTGACACCTGAAGGCTAAGAGGCGTGATTCAGGAGAAGTTAAGCAAAGGAAGTAGGATGTGTTGCTGGCACAGAGAAGATGTGGAAAAGGGCCCTGAGCAAGAAGCAGCATAGAACTTGTAAGAAACTGAGAGGCTGGTGTACACAGAACGTGGGAGAGAAGTGGTGAGAGGCATGGGAGGTGTCGCAGGGTCCCGAGGGTTGAGGGTCTTAAGTGCCACGGAGGTGGACATTTTTCTAAGACCAACGACAAGCTCTTGGAGAGTTTAAAGGAGGGGCGGGGCAGATTTGGATTTTAGAAAGATCGCTTTTGCTTCAGTGCAAAGATTAGAGCAGAGAGAACAAGAAGGAATGTGAGGAAATCAGGAAAAAGACTTGCAGGAGTCCAAGCAAGAAGCAGCCAAAGCCTGGACTAGGGCAGCAGCCGTGGGAAATGGGAGAACTGGAGATATCGAGACAGATATAGGAGGCAGAATCGGCAGGGTTTGCTTAGATGAGGGGAGTAGCATACATAAATCTCAGTGGCTTACAGTAACAAACATCTCTTTCCTGCTTATGATTGGGGTCAGCTGAACTCAGCCTCACCCAGCAGGACTTGGCTCCAGGCTATAGGTCAAGTTTGGGTGTCACCCATGCAAAGTCCCAGGCTGAGAGTTTAACAACTTCCAGGTGTGGTGGATGCTGACAACCTGCAGACCACACTTTGAGTAAGAAAAACCAAAGACACCCCAACCTTTGTCCAGATTGCTATCTCTTCTTGTTCTTTCATGCATTCTTCCCTCCATTCATCTTCCATTTCCTATATGACATACACTCTACTAGGGGGCAGAAAGATACTATCAGGGTGAGTAACGCCAGGCCCCCTGCTTAAAAAGACAGCCATGTCGTCCGGCAATTCCCATGCAATGTGATAAATATAATAACAGAGGTGGTGCCGTGTGTGGGCGTAAAGGGTGTGTGTGCTTGTGCACTCAGGAACAAGCACTTAGGAAAATAATTGAAATTGTGTGGGTGGAATAAACAAGACTTCCAAGTCCTTGATGGGATGGAACGGGACTGGATTTTGCTTTATGACATTGTGTACTTCCTGTGGACACCTTTGTGACTTGTTGTCCCCTTATCTTAAACTTGCACTCAACCTAATAAGATAGGCCACAGAGACAGTGCCGTAGCTGAACAGTAGAGGGCGTAGAAAGACTGTGTGCTTGATGCAAACTGCCCGGTACCTCAGAATCCAAAAGGAAACACTGATGAAGGCTCTGAAAGAAAGGAAATGAGGAAACAGATGAGGTCCAGAGAGGGAAAGGGGGGTGCCCAGGATCACATAGCTGCTCTGTAGCAGAGCGAGTCTGTTCCACCAGGCCCCTGCAGTTTACTCTGTAATCTTCTCAATTTTCCAAAACTCAATTCATATATTTTAGGATGCTCCTAGAAACATTACTCTTTGTCTTTTTCTTTTCTTTTTTTTCTTATTTGGGGACAAGGGGGAGCCATGATGTAGAGGCATAATCTACATTTATAAGCTTCTTACCGGGCAGGTGCAGTGGCTCACGTCTATAATCCCAGCACTTTGAAATGCCGAGGCGAGAGGATTGCTTGAGTCCAGGAATTCAAGACCAGCCTGGGCAACATAGTGACACTTCGTCTCTAGTTGGTTTTTTTCTTTTCAAGTTTTTTAATCTTAAAAAAAAAAAAAAAAAACCCTTACAAATACAGGACAACATAACATTGGGCTGCACATTTTCTTTCTTCCTAATCTGAAGTTGGTGTCAAGTTCCTTGGGAAAGGGCAAGGCACAGAGCATGGGTTATGGAATAAGTCTAGGTTTAAATATAGGTTCTGCTCTTCTTCTTGGTGTGATCTTGGATGCATTTCTCAATCGTTTCAAGTCTCTGGGTCTTGATCTGTAAAATCAGGCAGTGTCCACACACACAGCCCTCCCAAGGCTATCAGGGTTAAGTGAGTTGATGCAAATATGTCCTTAACAGTTCCTGGCAAGGAGCAATTGCTCCCTCGAGACATGCCCATATTCTCAATCTCCTGGCTGGGTAGCATTGGTTGGCCACTCCACGATGACTGGGTGAACAGAACACCCAGCCCTTGCAATCAGCAAGTTTGGTTTTGAGTTCCAACTCTGTCTTGTCATTCATGGACTGTGTGATCTTGAGCAAGTCCCTTCTCTACCTTTGTCACGGTTTTTTCATTCCTCAAAAAGGACTGATGATATCAATACTATTACTACAGAAGCTCCTCAACTTACAATGGGAGTAAGTCCCAGTAAACCCACCATAAGTTGAAAAGTCCCAAGTCAAAAATGCATGAATACACCTAGCCTACCAGATGAGGGGGCTTAGCCTAGCCTACCTCAAACAGGCTCAGAACACTTATGTAGCCAAAATCATCTGACACAAAACTTATATTACAACAAAGTGTTGAATGTCTCATAAACTACGTTCTTCTGAATGTGTATTACTTTCATATCATTGTAAAGCCCACAAAATAAAATGTGAGTCAAATCATCATAAGTCAGGCACCATCAGTACTGCTTCTTCTATTGCAACAAGAACTCCTTTTAATTCAGTTCAATAGGTTGGGCACCATGGCTCAAACCTGTAATCCCAGCACTTTAGTAGGCCAAGGTAAGCAGATTGCCTGAACCCATGGGTTCGAGAACAGCCTGGGCGATTTGGCAAGACCTTATCTCTACAATAAATCAAAAAATTAGCTGGACATGGTAGCGTGCACCTATAGTTCCGGCTACTTGGAAGGCTGAGGCAGAAGGATTGCCTGAGCCCAGCAGGTCGACACTGGAGTGGCCGTGAGCGTGCCACTGCACTTCAGACTGGGCAACGGAGTGAGACTCCAACTCAAAAAAAAAAAAAATTCCGTTCAATAAATATTTTCTGATGCCTTACTATGCCTTAGACCCCATGCTGGGTCCTAGAAAAAAAGAGGCAGATGCTTGAGGGTCTAGAAGTCAGGTAGGCTAGATAGACTGTTGATCATACAAGTTACCAGAGACAATGAGTACAAGAGGAATTTTGGGGTTCCAGGAAACCCTCCTGGAGGAAGTGAAATCTTAGTTGGCTTTTGAAGGATAAATAGGAGTTTGCCAGATTCATTCTCCTTTAAAGTCAGTGGAGAGAGTTTGTAGAATCAGGAGTCTTGAGTGGGAGGTTTATGGCACATGTCAGTCAGAGCTTTTCTTTTGTCTTAACCTCGTGGCCTTCAGGCCCATTACTCCAGCTATCATTCCTCTTTTCTTCCAGACACCCTTCAGAAGGGAGGCAGGGGAGCCTTGGCAGGTTAGTGAGTTAGACCTGCTTTAGGAGGAAAGAAGCCCAAATGATGGCATTAGGACAGGGTGAGAATCACATCTGCTTTAATAGCTAGTAGAGGATACCAGACGATCCACCAAGTTCTCTGCAAGGATAGTAATCCAGAACAATCTCATCCCTCAAGGATCTTGTGATAGGTAGAGAAGACATTGTCTTAGTTAGGCTCATTCAGACTGCAAGGAAGGTGCTGATGTAAATGGCCAAATTAAGTATTTAGGTGGAAGGGTGTCTAGTATGGAAATAAGAAAGTATGCCAGGCATGATGGCTGATTCCTGTAATCTCAGCACTTTGGGAGGTGGAGATGAGAGGACTGCCTGAGCCCATGGGTTTGAGACCAGCCTGGGCAACATGATGAGACCTTGTCTCTATAATAAATCAAAACATTAGCCAGGCATGGTGGCTCATGCCTGTAATTCCAGCACTATGGGAGGCAGAGATCACCTAGATGTGGGGGCACCCTGACTAGCATCTGTCCCAGGGCAGCAACCATAGCTCAAGACTCTGCTGCACCTGTCTGCCTCCTGGCAGAAGGGGCATGAGGATCCAGCTTCTAGTCCCCCTCTAGAAGGATCTAACCTCCCATTAGGCTGTGAACTCAGCAGGCAGGTACTGTGTCTGAGCCTTTTTCTATAACCCCAGCCCCTGGCACAGAGCCTGGCAGAAAGGACCTCGCTCAGTAAATGTTTGCTGAATTGAACTGAACTGAGCCCAGAATTCTTGACTTTCCAGTCAATGTTTTTGTTTTCTTGTCTTGGCAGGAAGCAGAGGGAACACTCAAAGAGGTCATTGGAGAGTTTGTAATGAAGGGATTATTCAGAGAGGTCTGAGCAGGGTTCAAGGAAATAAAGATGGCATGGCACCCAGAGAGCAGTCGCTGAGGGAAGCTGTTACCACTCCTACAGCTGGAGGGGAGAAGGGGTGGTGAGGAATGTGGGAATGAGGACCTGCCTGGTGGGAGTCCTGGATGCAGCCACTACTGCTGCATAGCCTGCAGGGAGGGCCCACGGTACTCAACGCCCCTCTCTCTCCTCCTATTCAGCTCCTGCTGTGGCCTCCCATGGGTGAAAGCCAACGGAGGCCAGAGGACAAAGAAGCCCAGATGGTATGGGCCGCAGAAGGCAGCTGCCTGGGCACAGAACAGAGTGAATAAAAATAGATAACACACCTGGATGGGTAAAGAGAGAGAGACTCACCCACACAAGTGACTTTTCCCAAAGTATGGTTTTCATTGCATGGGCATCAGAGCCACCTCGGAGCTTGTTTCAAAAGCAGATTCCTGGGCTCCAGCTCAGACCTACTAAATCAAAAATACCAATCAATGGGGCCCAGAAGTGTGTATTTTCAGGAAGTTCCTCCAGTTGATTCTAACTCACATGAATTTTCAAGAACCCCTCTCTTGAGTGGTTGCTTCAGCTGGCGCAGGAGGAAGGACTGGCCAAGAATCTCTGGAAGTATGGAATTAGGAGAATTCTGAACTTGGGTAATTCATAATTTGAAACTAAAGAATCATCACCAGGTAGTGAGACCTGATAATGTTGGTTTCCCGGGACCGGAGAACCTCAAAGAACCAGAAAACCCCATTCATTCATTCATTCATTCATTCATCCAACATTACTGAGCATGTACTAACTTCCAGGTACTGTGGTAAGTTCTGGCAACACAAAGGTGAGCAAAGATGGTCCTTGCCTGGGATTTCCTAGGATAACTCTTAGATGCCATCTAGGGATTCTTCTGGGGCTCCAGAAATCATCCTCAACATGTGGGAATGTGTCTTCAGTGCTTCTGCAAATGCCAGCAAGCAGGCAAAATAATAAACCAGGCCCATGACTTCAACCACTGACCACACGCTTATAACACTCACATATCTCTCCTGGATTCTGGGTGTACAGTTACCTACCAGGCATACGCTGGGAGGTCCCTCGATCTCCTCCCATCCACATGAGGTAAGAGAACCCATGTTCCATCCGCGTTTGCCCTCTAAGGCTTCCAACCTCAATGAGTGGCATCACCATTCACTCAATTGCTTAAGCAGAAATCTGGGAGCCCTTTGTGACACCTCTCTCTCCCACCCTTTGGTGACCAGGTCTAACTCTCCCATCCCTTCACTTCTCTAGTTTTCCACCAGTATGTCAGGTGGTCTTCATTGTCCCCCTTTATTTCTGCAACAACTTAACAAGAGTCCTCATCTTCTCCCAAGTCATTGTCGCCAGAGAGATCTTTTAAATATGCAGAGTCCAAACATGTTACTCCCCTTCTTAAAATCTTCAGTGCTCTCCAGTGCCCTCACCACCCACCAAGTCAGATTCCTGGCTGTAATACACCAGGCTTTCCACACTTGGCCATGCCTGAGTTTCCACCTCATTTCCTATCACCTTCCCATACCCCCACACAGATGCCCTTACTCCCTCATCATGGATATAACATTTACACTCTTGCTCACCTACTTCCCAACATGTTCTCCTGTTTCTATCCCTGGTCAACAATTCCTGGACTGTCAAACTCATGTCAAATGTCATCTTATCCTTAAAGTCTCTCTGACCTGCCAGACCAGATCAGTCTGTGCTTCTTCAGTATCTGGCTCTTACTTCTCTGATTTTACCTCCCCACCTTGCAATAGTCTATTTGTCTCTTCTGTTAGTCTGTGATCTCAATAAGGACAAGGAACAGTCACATCTAATTTGTCTTTATACCCCAGTGCCTGACACGGCAACTTCCTGTCACCATGAGTGACTGGGTAGGCTGGTAGACAAATAAACTGAAATAATTATAGCCTCTTGCAAGGAAATGGGTCTTTCAAGAGAGAACCTGGGCAGATGGCTTCATTATGTTTGCTAATTTTGACAGGAATCACATCTACTTTAACAGCTAGTAGAGGATACCAGACAATCCACCAAGTTCTCTGCAAGGATAGTAATCCAGAACAGTCTCATCCCTCAAGGATCTTGTGATAGGTAGAGAAGACATTGTCTTAGTTAGGCTCTTTCAGACTGCAAGGAAAGTGTTGATGTAAATGGCCAAATTAAGTATTTATGTGGAAGGGTGTCTTGTATGGAAATAAGAAAGTATGCCGAGCATGATGACTGATTCCTGTAATCTCAGCACTTTGGGAGGTGGAGGTGAGAGGATTGCCTAAGCCCATGGGTTTGAGAACTTTAGCCAGGCATGGTGGCTCATGCCTGTAATTCCAGCACTATGGGAGGCAGAGGCAAGAGGATTGCCTGAGCCCAGGGGTACGAGACCAGCCTGGGTAAGTTGACAAGATCTCGTCTCTACAATAAATAAAAAAAAATTAGCCAGGCATGGTGGCACATGCCTGTAGTTTCAGCTACTTGGAAGGCTGAAGTGGAAGGATCGCCTAAACCCAGCAAGTCAAGGCTGCGGTGGCCGTGAGTCTGGGTGGCAGAGTGAGATTCCGACTCAAAAAAAGAAAAAGAAAAAGAAAGTGTGAGGCTCCCTCCCCTCCCCCAGCAACAGCTCAGTCCACTTGTTCAAACAGCTCCTCTAATGCAGGAATGTCAAGTAGATCTCATGGAAGCTGAAATTAAAGCTCCTTATATTTGCCAACTGTTATCCCAACAGTGCCACATTAGACTCAATGTCTTAAAACAACATTATTCACAGTTTGGTTCTACTTCACATTTTTTCTCATTTTTCTGGGACCAGCAATCTGCCTGGGGCAGTGGTTTTTATGGCAAGCCTAACCCCACAACATAGTTCAAACCTTTAATTGCATCACATCTGCTAACATCTCATTGGCCAAAGCAAGTCACATGGCCAAGCCCAAAGTCAAGCAGGGGGCAGATATTTTCTTCTAGCAGAAGGAACTGCAAAGTCACATGACAGAGAGCATGGATACAGAGAGGAGGAAAGAATTGGAGCCATTAACAGTTCACACAATCTATCACACTCCTCATTTTTCAGGATAGAGCTCTAGTTACCAGGTCATCTTACGAGCAGATATCAATGACACCATTTTCTTCTCTTTCTCATATAAGCACCATGAAATCAAGGTCTTCACTGTATCCACAGAACCTAGAACAGTACATGACATATAGTTAGTGTTAGTCAATATCTTGTAGGTACTTCTTAAATTTTTTTTCAGTCAGGATCTCACTCTGTTGCCCAGGCTAGAGTGCAGTGGCACACTCACAGCCACTACAGCCTTGACCTGCTGGGCTCAAGTGATTCTTCCACCTCAACCTTCCAAGTAGCTGGAACCACAGGCAAGTGCCACCATACCCAGCTAATTTTTTCTTGATTTATTGTATAGATAAGGTCTCACCATGTTGCCCAGGCTGGTCTCGAACCCATGGGCTCAGGCGATCCTCTCACCTCAGCCTACCAAAGTGCTGGGTTGTAGATATGAGCCACTGCACCCGGCCAATTTTTAAATGTATAAACAGGGTCTTGCTCTGTCACTTAGGCTGTAGTACAATGATGCAATCATAGCTCACTGCAGCCTGGAACTCCTGGGCTCAAACAATCCTCCCACCTCAGCTTCCTGAGTACCTGGTAATAAGGGTGTGTGCTGCTATGTCCTGTTAGTTTTTCTAAAAATTTTTGTAGAGATGGGATCTTGCTAAATTGCCCCAGGTGGTCTCAAATTTCTGGCCTCAAGTGATCCTTCTGCCTCAGCCTCCTGCCTCAGCCTCCCAAAGTACTGAGATTGCAGGTATCTCAGATTGTAGGTATGGCCCACTGCGCCTGTCCTAATCAATATTTGTTGAATGAATGATTGCTGTCTTTTTGTCTCTTCTTCACACTCTCACTTCCCAAGAATGGCATCTGATTATATAACTTTGTTACCCTGAAATATGGTACAGACTAGGGAGTTCAAGTTTTATCCAATACATGGGCCATGGGGAGTCATTGCAAACTTTCAAGCAGAAGAGTAATGTATTCAAGCCTATGCTTTAGTAACATTTACATGTTACCAGTATTTTGAGGGAAAATGAAAGGAACCTGGCAGACCAATTAGGAGGCTATTTGCAAGAGTCTTGGTGAAAGATAAGGTGGTCCTGAAGCATAAAGCAGGGCTTGGGAAGGATGTGAGAAATATTGGGGAGGATCTGATGGGGAGAACGTGTCATTTTCTATTTTTTTAAATTTTTACTTTTAAAGATGTGGGGTACAATTCAAGGTTAGGTATACAAATGTTCATTATGCAGGAACCCTTGTTGATGTGGTGTCCCCCCCCCACCCCCGGCAGTTTCCCACTACTGCCAATCCCTTTCATATAGTATTATGATAGTTGTTCAAGGTCCGCTTATGAGTGAGAATATATGGTACTTTGTTCTTTGTCTCTGTGATAGATCACTGAGTATAATAGACTCTACATCCAACCAAATTGCTGCAAAGTCCATAGATCATGTCATTTTCTTGTTTGGCAAGAAAGAGGGAGGTCTTGGGATGTGGGACTTGGAGTCTGGGTAACTGGGTGGATAATAAATGGATAAAGAGCAAGCTTATGGGACTGAGTTGGTCTGTCAGTCTGGGACCTGTTGAGTTTGAAGCATTCGTGGGACATCCAGCTGGAAGTGTCTAGTAGGCACCAAAACTTAAGAATTGGCCCTCAGACGAGACTTCACATTAATATCTTAATCTAGGCATTTATATCAAATACTACATTTACACAGAATACCCACTTAGGCAAAGCCATCTAAGCCTGCTAGATACTCCCCTCCAGAGAAAGCTCAAGCAAGCAGCTTATTGCAAGTTGTTTGATTTTCATAAGTCTCTGCACAGAGAGGAGAAAAGGACAAAGGCAATAGCAGGAAACCAGAAGCAGGCCACCTCCAGGGGTGGGTAACTTCCTTTGCTCAAAAGTTCAAACCCGTCAAAGAGGACCTCTAACTTTCATACACTCCATCAACAAATATTTATTAATTCATTCTCTAAGTCATAAATTGTGCTAAGGGCTGGAGACCTGGGATGAGTAAAGAAAAGTCTCTGCCCTCAGAGAGTTTGGGTTCGGTGCAGAAAGGGAGAAGAGTTAAACACTTAGGTAAGTGCAACTGAATGTTCCAAGGGCTTGGATAAATGTCCAGTAGGGGTTCAAGTCAGCTGCCAGTCAACTCCATCTGACCAGAGGGTGAGACACAGTAAGAGACACCAAAGGTTCGGAAAAGGTCCAGGTGGGTGGGATGGACAAGAATAAAGAACATTCCAGATACAGTGCACAGCTTGAGCCAGGGTTAGTGAGAGAGGTGAACCAACCACCATAATGCATTTATGCTCTGGAAGGGCTGACACTTGGGATCAGGAGGAGGAGGGAAGAAGGGCCAGAAGGAAAGAACGAGGTTTTGCAGATTCCTGATATTGAAGGCCTTTGCGTACCATGTGAAGAATCCAGAAATGTATCTAGGGTTACTCTTCCCTGAAACATTCTGTGTAGGGGTCCCAAAAACCTGACTCTTAGGAGGAGCAAGGTACCGCATATGATTGATTACCTAAAAATAGATAAACTATGTTAATCCCCTACATGATATACTTATGATTAAAGGCTTAAAAATCCTGTGGGCGGTGTTTCCATTTTCAACGAGCAGCCATACACCTTATCTCATTTAGTTCTCATGCATTCAGGAAGCAGGTGTTACCAACATCTGTTGACAGATGACACAGTGAGAAGGAGTCTCTAACAAATTTCTGGCAATAAAAATAAAAACCTTTCTCCAAGCCAGGCTTGGTGGCTCAGCCTGTAATCCCGCACTTTGGGAGGCTGAGGTGAGTGGATTGCCTGAGCCCACAGATTCGAGACCAGCCCGGGCAACTTGGTGAGACCTCATCTCTACAATAAGTCAAAAAATGAGCTGGGTAGGTGGCGCACACCTGTAGTTCCAGCTACTTGGAAGGCTGAGGCGGAAGGATCGCCAGAGTCCAGCAGGTTGAGGCTGCGGTGGCCAGGAACGTGGCACTGCACTCCAGCCTAGGTGACAGAGTGAGACTCCAACTCAAAAAAAAAAAAAAAAAACCTTTCTCCAAAAAGCCCGAAAGATGAGAGTGATAACGTTTAACGAAGTAGGAGCATGTTCTTTGTTGCAGGGAGTAAGAAAAGTATACTTAGCTGCCAAATGACTTTTGGAGACTTGTATTGGTTCGCTAAGTGGTTTCCAAATGCCCCCCAATCTGTGGGTGGACCAGTTGCATCCACTTCATCTAGGAGCTTTTTTATCATATAGATTGTGAGTCTCCACCTTCAGGGATTTTCAGGTTCCACAGGTCAAGGGTGAGGACCCAGAAGCAATATCATTAAGAAGCTCCCTGCTGGGTGTGGTGACTCAAGCCAATAATCCCAGCACTTTGGGAGGCCAAGGCGAGAGGATTGCCTGAGCTCAGGGGTTCGAGACCAGTCAGGGCAACTTGGTGAGACCTTGTCTCTACAATAAATCAAAAAATAAGCCGGGCATGGTGCACCCACCTGTAGTTCTGGCTACTTGGAACACTGAGGTGAGCCCAGAAGGTCAAGACTGCGGTGGCTGTGAGCATGCCACTGCACTCCATCCTGGGCGAAAGAGTGAGACTCCAACTCAGAAAAAAAGAAAAGAAAAGAAAAGAAAAAGAACAGCTTCCCAGGCACAGCCTGATGCACAGCCAGCTGGAAATTTGGTCAATTGGCCTCTTTTGGTTGCAAGGATAATTTGAGTCCCTGATGGCAAAAATGTGGTCCATAGGCCACCTGCCTCAGCTTCACTCACATGCAATTTCCTGGACCTCACCCAGACCTACAAATTGGAATCTCCAGAGGTGAACCCTGGAATCTATATTTTAAGCAAACTCCCAAGATCCATTTGTCCATTTATTTACCACATTTTTTTAGGTCTTGCTATGCGGCCAACACCATTCCAGGGATGTAACGGTGAATGGGACCAGCAACATCCCTCCTCTGAAGACACCTGCATTTTGACTCACCTCTTTGAATGCTGAGGTTTGAGAACCACTACCTTAAAATAATGCAGAAAGTCAAAGGGTAGCCTCAAAAACAGGAGTCCCTGTTGTACTAGTCTTATTTATTCATTGCTGGTAACAAAACACTCCTAAAACTTTGTGGCTAAAGACAATAATGATTTTTTTTTAAATTTCTCATGATGGGCTGGGCTTGGTGGCTCAGCCTGTAATCCCAGCACTTTGGGAGGCTGAGGCGAGGGTATTGCCTGAGCCCTCGGTTTCAAGACCAGCCCGGGCAACTTGGCAAGACCTCATCTCTACAATAAAATAAAAATAGCCGGGTGTGGTAGCACATGTCTGTAGTTCCGGCTACTTGGAAGGCTGGGGCAGAAGGATCACTGGACGCTGGGGTGGCCATGAGCATCCATGCCACTGCACTCCAACCTGGGTGAAGGAGTGAGATTCCAATCAAAATAAATAAATAAACAAATAAAAATAAAAAATTTCTCATGATGCAGTGTGTTGGCTGAGTGGTCTTCTACTGGTCAGCTCTGGGGTCAGTTCTGACAAATCTGGCAGGGGTGGAATCCTCACGATGAAGTTCTTTGTCTCAGACTTCTTAAGAGTATGGTGGCCTCAGGGCTCTAAGAGGGCCAACCCCAATGCACAAATGCCTATCAAATACCTACCTGACAATGTCCCACTGTTGAAATCAAATCATGTGGCCATTGTCAGCCTTAGCGTGTAAAGGGGTACTCACAGGAGTATGGACACCAGAGGTCACTTCTTTGGGGATCACTGTGTTCTATCAGTTACTGTGGCTGCCTCTTGATACAGACTATTTCTGTGTATCTTCTAACTTTTTCCCCTTTGTTCTCCAGTTTAAGTTCATGCATGAAGGAGTCCAATTGATTTTGCTAAGCACTTCCATGGCTCATGGGCATCCCTACTTATGGGGACTCTAGGACTCAGCAGAACTACAGGCAGAGCTCATGTAAAGGAGTGAGAGGAACACTACGGTTGATCCTCCCATAGGAGGATCATTAAATTCTTGTGGTCAGTGTTAGAATCACCCTGATATCAAAATATGCTCCTACATATTTTATGTATTTGCTCCTGGGAGCAATTTGAAGTTTTATGTTTTATATTGGCTATATAGGTTTATAAAAATGTTCCTTTCTGATTTTTGAAGTGCTACATGTATGTTGTAGAAGTTTTTTTAAAAAAAATACATAAAATAAAATTAACATCACTAGACATTATCTAGAATCAACTGCTCTTAAACCTTTTAGTGCATTTTCTTTCAGACTTTTTAATATGCACAAATGTGTTTTTCTTTATAAAGTTATATTGTAATTACAGCTTTATGTCTTACACTCTTCATCTAAAATATATTACTAGCATGTTTCCCATGTCACTACAATCTCTTTGTAAAATAATTTTGAATTATAAATTAATCAATGAGACATACTATTTTATATTCATTCAGTTGCTTATTTCACATATTTAAGCAATTACAGCAGTGCTATAAGGACTCATTTTTGTCCACAAGTCTTTATCTGCATTTGGATTTTTCCATTGAATAGATGGGGTCTGTATTTTTAACTTATATAGCACAGTTTTCAAGATTACTTCAGTGTTTCCTAATAAGTAGCTAAGGAGATATTTTCCCTTGGAAATGGGACCAATACTTTGCTCCGTATGCCAAAGCTGGCTTTGCTGAATGGCTCCATTTCCTCTTGTTTGATAGTCCTTGTCTATTTCCATTTCCGTGAGGGTACACAGGAGAGCCAGGCCAGATTGGGTTTTCACTGACTTTACCAAAACTAGAGACAGAACTGTACATGTTCCCACGGTCACCTGTTTATCCAAACCATGGAAAACTGACCTTTATTTTCTTTCCATAACCGGCACATGCTGTGTTTGGGTCAGAAACCCAGCATGAAATAAAAGACTGACTTCAACACAGGGAGCTTGAGAAGAATCTAGATAACACTGTCGGGAAATTGTTCCCTAATGTGAATTGCCATGTGAAATATGGAGCCAGGTGCAGTGGTTGACGCCTATAATCCCAGCACTTTGGGAGGTGGAGGTGAGAGAATTGCCTGAGCCCACAGGTTCAAGACCAGCCTGGGCAACCTGGCAAGACCTCATTTCTACAATAAATCAAAAAAAGTAGCTGGGTATGGTGATGCGGGCCTGTGGTTCCAGCTACTTGGAAGGCTGAGGCAGAAAGATCACCTGAGCCCAGCAGGTCAAGGTTGAGGTGGCTGTGAACGTGCCACTACACTTCAGCCTGGACAACAGAGTGAGACTCCGACTCAAAAAAAAAAAGTTTAGGTTGGGCATGGTGGCTCATACCTATAAACCTAGCAGTTTAGGAGACCGAGGTGAGAGGATTGCCTGGGCCAGGAGTTCGAGATCAGCCTGGGCAACTTGGCAAGATCTCATCTCTACAATAAATAAAAAAATTAGCCGGGCGTGGTGACGTGCATCTGTAGTTCCAGCTACTTGGAAGGCCGAGGTGGAAGGATCGCCTGAGCCCAGCAGGTCTAGGCTTCAGTGACCATGAGTTTGCTACTGCACTCCAGCCTGGGCAACAGAGTGAGACTCTTACTCAAAAAAAAAGAAAAAGAAATATGTGTTAGTATTCTGCACATTTTAAAATATCACTGAACCAAGTATAATGGAAAGTAACACACTGGCCTTAATATGTCAAGAGACATGACCTGACTTGGGCATACCAATAAGGTAATCCAATGTCAACTAATTCACTCACTCATCACACTCTTAGTAAGTACCAGATTCTACTTAGGCTCCCGATACAAGAAAATATGTCAGAAAGTTCACAGTTGGGGTAGCAGACTTGCTCAATTGCATATAGTATGTTAAAGTGTAAATCTAGTGGAATCTAAATGCAGAGGGAGGGGCCCCTGAGCCCACCCGGGCACTCAAAGAAAAATGGTTACTGCAGATCGTGCAAGATTAGAGATATGAAGGCTGACCTCAACGCATTTACTCTATAGCATGAAGATAAAATATTGTCACAGAAGCTGACAAAATTGGAGCAGTTTCCTATGGTGGAGAGTTTACTGTGTATGATACTAGATTGCAGTAAAATTGAAGCCATGAGACACCAAGAGAGTTTAGCTTCCTTTTATTTCCTGGTAATTTCTATGAGGGATTTTACTGACTGTGTTATTCCCAGTCCTTCTGCCTAAATATGGAGGCTGTGGGTGCTGGAACAGTTTGAAATTAGCTCACTCAGCAATGCAGGTGGAAAACACACCTCCCTCACCTACTGACGGCACAACTAGGTGATTCTTGAGTCTGGAGGTTGAGGGGCATCCCAGCTCTTTAAATTTTTCACAAAGGCAAGAAACTGAGAGGGCATAGTGATAGCCAATCACAGATCAGTTATACCTTATTTAGGATACACATCTGTCTACCATTTGTCTGTATGTGTTTTCTTTCTATTGATTGATTATCAAGCTAGCGAGAAAAATTCTGGAAGTATTTTTGACAAAGGACCTTTGGATACAACATAACTCTTTTGCTCACTGCAGAAAGGCAAACAATTTTTTGGAAGGGAATTATAGCCCTTCGCCTACTTTGCTTAGAAATAATAATCACATTGGTCAGGCATGGTGGCTCATTCTGTAATCCCAGTACTTTGAAAGGCCAAGACAGAGGATTGCTTGGGCCCAGGAGTTTGAGACCAGCCTAGGCAACATAATGAGATCTCGTCTCTACAAAAAATTAGCCAGATGTGTTGGCATGCATCTGTTGTCCCAGCTACTCAGGAGGCCAAGGAAGAAGGATTGCCTGAGCCCAGGAGGTCAATGCTTCAGTGAGCCTTGATTGTGTCACTACACTCTGGCCTGGGCAACAGAGTGAAACCCTGACTCAAGAAAGAAAGGAAGGAAGGAAAAGAAGTAGGGAGCAAGGGAGGGAGGGAGGGAACTGATTACTGCAGATTGTGCAAGATTAGAGATATGAAAGCTGATCTCAATGCATTTACTCTATAGCATGAGGATAAAATACTGTCACTGAGGCTGACAAAATTGGAGCAGCTTCCCAATTGGAAGGGAGTGAAGGAAATAATAGTCACAGTCCATGTGGCATCAGGAAGATGTTACAAAGGATTGTTTAAGAGCCTTCAAATAGGGGCACCTACATTAATAACTAAATGCAAGTGAAAACATGAAAGGCAGGAAATAACAGATCAAATGCCACACGGTACAAAGGAGTTAGAGAGCTCACAACCAGTGGAAATAATCTGGGAAGAGGTAACTTCTGAGATGAACCTTAAATGAGATTTTACAAGCAGAGATGGTAGAATGTGTTGTTTCTGGAGGTTGATATAGGTGGCCTTCATCCTTCAAGGTGGAGCAAGAAAGAGGTTTGTGCCTGTGCTTGGGATGGGATGACCAAAGCTGGACAAGGTGGTGGCATCAAGGACCAATCTGAGACAAGACCAAGAAGGTGAAAAACATGGGGAAAGAATAATGTATTCTGGTATGATGGCTGGAGAAGTTTACCCCAGCAGGGACGTTAAGATGGATGAAGGATGAAGAAAAGCAATTTCTCTGTAGGCCTTAGTGACTGCTGCATGAAGTGAGTGACCTAAGCACTGCTTGGGCATCTTGGCAGGAAATGCTGTGAGCCTCATCAACCTGCACCCCTCCTATGAAGATGATGTGCCTTAGAACTCTGCTGTCCCTAGTTGAACAGATTCCCTTAACTTCACACGTGACTCATGTTTACAGAGGCAATGCCGGACAGTTCATTTGGACCGTGATGCAATGACTGTGTGTACCATGGAAAAAATGAGAAAGACATCCTAGCAGGACATCGGGGCGCAGTTGAGGAAATCCTGTGTTGTGTCATCCATGCAACGCTAGAAATATCAGAGCACTGGGCAGGCTGAACAGCAACCCTCCTTCTTGAAATGTCACCAGAAGTTGGGAGCACAGTGTTCTCCTGGGCCCAGGGCAGATTTCCAGTTTCTTGAGAATAAAATGGTAAGCCAAGAAAGAAGAGGTTTTCCGATGATCTTCTTTTCATGAATGTAACTTCCGGTAGAGGCCTGGGCAGTTGAAATTCTCCATTTCACTTTTCTGACCATTTTGCTACCAACCGTGTCCAGGAAGCATCATTCCTGATCCCAAGGTCACCGAAGCCATTTTTCTTTCTCTTTTATCCTCATCCAAAAGTCCTCTTTTCTGTTTCATCCCTCAGTCATGTGAATTTCCAATAAGACCGAGAATTCTTGACCTACAGCTGTTTCTTTCAAGTGAAGTATACATTGTTGTGCCCTGGTCGTAGTTAGTGCCTTGACTTGTCAAGAAATCTGAGCTTTGCACTTAGTAAGCAAAATTTAGTTAGCCAAGATGGAAAGCAAAATAATTTTGAAAAAAATGATATGCATACTTCGTGACTTTTTTCCAAAGAGAACTTTATTTTTAATTAGGTTATACATGACATGGTAGAAAGTTCAGAAGGTACAAAAAGGTTTATGGCAAAAAAGTAAATTTTCATCCCTCCCCTGCCCCATTAGTCCTTTTCCTCTTTGGGAGGTGATGATCTTTCTAGTTTCAGTTTTTTGTGTATCCCACATACTTCAGTGTGTTTATAATAAAGTCCACACCTCTTAGCAAACATCACCCCCACCACTACTACCCCCATTACCACCTCCTCTCCAGTCACATGGTTAGCTTGCTCCTCATCCCAGAAGAGTGTGACAGATGACATCAAAAATCCAAGATCAAGGACAGACAGCCTGACAGTTGGAAGTTCCTCTTTGCCCATGGGGGATCTCTCTCTACATCCTCTTCCCCTCTCTTTCTACCCCTTTCTATGTGTACCTTCTTTAAGAAGTTGACGCTTTGATCCTCGGTCCCATCCACACAAGCATCAGTGATACCTACAAGACCATTATCTCTTAGTAAAATTTTCCAGTCTCTTAGTTTATTACTCAGATTATGTTCTTGGTGTCTATATACTAACAGTCGTAGGACAGTTATAGAACTTCAGTGTGCATAAGATTCTTCTAGTAAATTATAAAATACACGTTCCTGGGACCCACACCTAGAGATTTAGAAGGTCTTGACTAAGGCCAGGAGTCTGCTTCTCTACAAGGACTTCTTTTCTACAGGGACTTCTCCCTGCAAGATGATCTTGATATAAGTGCTTTCTGAATCACACTTTGAGAAACACTGCTTTCAGTATTATTCCTGCCCCTCCTCCCTGGAATCTTTCTATTAAAAATTACTAGGCTGGGTTCAGTGGCTCACACCTATAATCCCAGCACTTTGGGAGACGGAGGCAAGAGGATTGCCTGAGCCTAGGGGTTCGAGACTAGTCTGAGCAACTTGGTGAGACCTTGTCTCTACAATGAATCAAAAAATTAGCCGATGTGGTGGCACATGCCTGCAGTTCCAGCTACTTGGAAGGCTGGGGTGGAAGGATCTCCTGAGCCCACTAGGTCAAGGCTGTGGTGGCCGTGAGCGTGCCACTGTACTCCAGCCTGGGCAACAAAGTGAGACTCGAACCCCCCCCAAGAAAAAAAATTACTGAGTATTTCCTACATCATTGCTGGCTTTTCAAAGTCATGACCACTGTATGCCTATTTTTCATTACCTGGGTGTTTTTCTTTTTCTTCCTCTGTTTTTCATATGTGAACTTGAATGAGTGGTTGAGAGACTTCTGACAAACCCATTCTTCCTGGGTTTTATAAATGACACCACCCCTTTCAGGGAAAGCCACTATTTAAATATGATCAGGCATAGTTCAGGATGCCAATTTCCATGCTCTGCATGTCTCCTCACCTCAGTCTTCTGTTGACAGAAGCATCCTTACTGCTTTGAGTTCCCAGAGCAGGATCTTAGAGTCCCCAGGCTTCCATTTCTGTTTTCCCATGTGCAGCAAACCTGTATAGCGGTCCATGGGCCCATTATAAACTGGGCTTCTGTCAGTTTTAGAGTGTGTATGCCAGAAGAGTGTTTTTTGAACTCCTTGTATCCCTGAGGGTTCACATAAGTGTTCCTGAAGGCTTGAGTACCCTCTAGAGATAATTGTTGAGTGTTATCATTCCATTTCTATGAAAATATTTAAAATATATGCATAATCTGGAACATCTGGCTGACCCTTCATGTGGCAGAGAGCTGCTACATGATTTCAGTACCCTTATTTGAATCTGTGTTTACCGTCCAGTTGGCATCAAGTGACCATCCAAAGGGACAGCATTTACTTTCTGATGTGTTGACAAGCACATTTGGCAGCGACGAGTTGGCTTGGCTTCCTGTCCTGCTCAGATGGAAAGGCCAAGTCCTTCCTGGGGCTGACTGACAAATGGAGAGCCCTCCGTTCTGTCCCTTGCTACTGACTCCACCCCCTGCAGTCCTCCTTCTTGCCCACCAGGCTCCTTACCCTAGATATGCTCCCTCAAGGGCCTTGGTACTGGCCATTTCCTCTGCCCAGAAGATTCTCCTAGACTTGCACGAATAACTCTCTCACCCCCTTCAAGTCTTTGTTTAAACATTTAAGTAAGTTTCTCAATCCTGTTTAAAATTGCAGCTTCCCCTCTCCGTCTCTCTCCCTATTACCCTTACCTTGCTCTCTTTGAAAAATTCATTTATTTATAATGTTTATTGTTCTTTGTAGCTTGCTCTATTAGAATACATGTCCCACGAGAGCAGGGATAGTTCATTCTGTTCACTGATGTCTCCCAAGCACTTGGAGTAGTGCCTGACACACAGTAGGTGCTTAATAAATATCTGATGAATGAATTTTCTAATGCCTAATTGACAACAATCATCTTATCACTGCTCTTATACTCATACTTGTTTATGAGTATGACAGACAAAACTCATCTTTTGCAGTGACAATTTGCCATAGAAAGGCACTTTTCTTTCTTTCTTTCTTTTTTGCATTGGAGTCTCACTCTGTCGCCCAGGCTGGAGCACACTCACGGCCACCGCAGCCTCGACCTGCTGGGCTCATGCAATCCTTCCACCTCAGCCTTCCAAGTAGTTGGAACTATAGGCATGAGCCACCACACATGGCTAATTTTTTTAATTTATTGTGGAGACAGTGGTGTCACTAAGTTGCTTAGGCTGGTCTCGAACCCCTGGATTCAGGCAACCCTTTCACCTCAGCCTCCCAAAGTGCTGGGATTACAGACTTGAGCCACCACGCCCAGCCCATTTTCCTCTCTTTACATCATAGTCTTTGGCTTGCTAATTTTTTAATTTGTTTCATTTTTCCAGATAATAAAAGAAACATACTTGTTACCATGTAAGATTTAGGGAACTATAAAGACATACAAGGAATAGATAGATGCCCAAAGACTGGAAATTGTGAGTTGTAAAAGATAACTTCTGGACTGGGTGCAGTGGCTCACACCTCTAATTTCAGCAATTTGGGAGGCCAAGGCAGGAAGACTGCTTTAGCCCAGGATTTTAAGAGCAGCCTGGCATGGTGTTGCACACTCGCAGTTCCAGCTACTCTCAGGAGCCTGAGGCTAGAGGATTGTCTAAGCCTAGGAGGTCAAGACTGCAGTGAGCCATGATAGTACCACTACACTTCAGTCTGGGCAACACAGTGAGACCCTGACTCTAAATACATACATACATACATACATACATACATACATACATACATACATACATATATACATACATACATACATACATACGTAATGGATAGACAGATTAAAAATAACTTATGTAGCATGCTTCCCTGCCCATAAATGCAATACTCATACTCAGACACACCAGCAGTTAAGATTTTCATGCAGTTCTTTCCAGTCTTTTCTCTGTGTCTACGTATTAAGTTGAAATATAGAAAGTAGCCAATGTTCAAACATTTTGGCTCACAAAATGGCAATTTGAGATAGTTCAACCCAATAATTCCCACAGTTGAGACCATACTATGCATATAATTTTACATCATATTCTTTTCATGTCATTATAATAGCACCACTTGCTCATGTATTTACGGATTCTCAGTCCTTTGTGAGCTTGCATTAACAGCACAAATAATTGATGAGCATTAGCATCTCAGCTGGGATCCCTGCCTTGTAAATCACTGAAGCAGTTCAAGGAGTGCAGACTTCCTGAGTCTTAATGTGAATGACAACCCTCAGAGGTTCTTCCAGGAAACTCTTCCTATGAATTCCCTTAGCCAATTGCCTTTGTGCAGTGCCTGGCACCAGATTTTCTGCCCAAATGGCAGTTTCTGGGAATGCTGCTAATAACTGTGCGCAGTTGCTCATCTCTTGTTCCTCTTGTATGAATCTGGTCCATTATCTGTCATGGAGATTCAGTCTGTAGCATAATTTCCTCTCTTTGTTGTTGTTCTTAGTAGGTTCTGGATTTTTTAGCCAGGTACAATCAACCAGCACTAGATGGAAATCAACCAGGAGAGAGAGCTGATTTCTTTTCTTTCTTTCTTTCTTTTTTTGGCTTAGCAGGAGGAGGGCCACTCACAGGGCCCTTGTTTTCTCTCAAGAAATATTATCAGAACTGTCAGTTCTCCATCTTCTCATCACTGCAAAGTCCTGAGGAGTCTATGGACCATGTGATTTCATCATGTCGTGACCCTGCCTCCAAAGTGATTGCTCAGAACAGTAACCTATGTGGGTCTTCCATGGACCTGCCTATCTGGGACTCAGTACAACCCTATTCCCAACTGGGCCTCTATGTCCACTAGACTTGGCTGGGTTCAACCATAGACTAAGAAGATTATGTGTCCATCCGAAAGTTCCATTTACATAAGGTTCAGGAGCTTATGATATAAGATCAACTGTCATTGCCGATAAAAACATCATGTTACTCCAAGTACAACAGCTTCAGAGGCTGGGCTTTAACATTTTTGGCCCCAAGAATAAAACAGTAACAGGAGACCAGAACATGCAAAGGTAATCTGTATCCTACAAACACATCAAAGGGTAGAGAAAATAAGGCAAAAAAGACACAACATGAAATGATATGTGGTTCCTCTTACCATCAATACGTGGTAAGCTACGACACAGAGAGGCAGTGTCTCATAAACCTTGCCACCCTGCCTTTGAGATCAGACAACCTGTGTTCCAATACTTACCGTTACCAGCCAAGGACAGCTCCTAGATTTTCTCTTCCATAAAACTGAGCTTAACACCCTTATAGAATACGTATAAAATATGGATCACACTTGAGCTTGATAATAACAGCTATTAGTATTAGACTTATACAATCATTAACTCCATCTTTTTTTTTTTTTTTTTTTGAGTTGGAGTCTCACTCTGTTGCCCACATTGGAGGGAAGTGGCATGCTCACCGCCATCCCAGTGTCGATCTGTGGGGCTCAAGCGATCCTTCCGCCTCAGCCTTCCAAGTAGCTGTAACTACAGGCGTGCGCTACCACACCTGGTTAATTTTTGATTTTTTGTAGAGCTGAGGTCTCACCAAGTTGCCCAGGCTGGTCTCGAATCCCAAAGTGTTGGGATTACAGGTTTGAGCCACTGTGCCCAGCCTATTTATTCGATCTTTTAAATATTTATTATTGTAAACACATTATTATGAAATTAATAGTACTTAACAAAAACCCACTACCATCAGACTATTAACATTTTCCCACATTTCCCTTTTGTCTTGGTGAATGTGTCAGTATCATCTTTACACAATTTGTTTTCAGCTTTTTTTCACTTAACACTGCCCCATAAGTTTTCACTGTACAACATGTTCTTTCTGATTTAGTGTGAAATCGTTATTATTTCAACTGATATACCATAACCTAAGTATCATTCCTCTAATGAGTATTTCGTTAGTTTCCGATTTGGGGAGTTTTGTTTTGTTTTGTTTTTGTTTTTGTTTTTTGAGTCGGAGTTTCACTCTGTCACCCAGGCTGGAGTACAGTGACATGCTCATGGTCACGGCAGCCTCTACCTGCTGGGCTCAGGCTATCCTTCCGCCTCAGCCTTCCAAGTAGCTGTAACTATAGACACCACACCCAGCTAATGTTTTGATTCATTGTAGAGAGGAGGTATCGCCAAGTTGCCCAGGCTGGTTCTCGAATCCGTGGGCTCAGTCAATCCTCTCACCTCAGCCTCTCAAAGTGTGGGATTTTAGGCGTGAGCCACTGCCCCCGGCATGGGGAGTATTCTTTTATTTCTTCCTGCTTCTGTTATGATGATTTGAAATGCATGATTTTTAAAGCAAATTGAGACAACTCCAAGATATCCGTTGACCTCGGTTTCCCCATCTCAGCAGTCGACAAACTGGTGAGAGGATGACGGATAATTGAGGTAGGCACTCAAAAAATAGATCTTTAAAGTGGCCTAAACACATTCCTGTTCTTGATTTCATATCCACACGCGGCCCAGATCGAAGCGTAGGTATTCGCATAATTTGAGGCACAGAGAGGGTACGGCGCTTGTTCCAGATCACACAGCAGCTGGGAAGAACAGAGTATGTTGCCTGCTGACTCTGAATGCCGTTTTCCCACTGCGCTTGGGGGGGGGAATTACCCCAGTCTTGCGGCAGAGAGACGGAAACGGCGAGTGGTGGAGGCTGGGTGGAGCTCTGGGGGGAGCGTCGCCTACACCTCCAGGGGGCTATTCCTTCCAGGCGTTTCGGCCCCGCCCGGCCCGAGCATGCCCAGTGCGCTCCCCGCCCGTCCCGATGAATCTGGGCCGGCGCCGAGGCTCCAGGTTTTGCCGGCGACCCGAGGCCGGGGCCGAGACCGGGCGGGGCCCGGGCGATCCTGTCCCTGGGACTCCCGGGCTCCGTCGGAATTCCCCCCGACGCGAAGCCGGGGCGGCGCCCGCTGCGTTGGCGCTACCCCGGGGCGTCCTCCTCGGGGACAAGGACCGGACCGAGGTGCCAGGGGCTGTCGGGGTCTCCGCATGGCCCTGGGCCGACCGCCCGCCCGCCGATCCTCGGGACCTCAGGTCCAGACCGGAGGGTTCCGGCCATCTCCCCATCCTTTCGTTCACGTATTCACTCAGCAAACAGGTTTTGAGCACCTACTACGTGCCAAGCGCTGTTGCAGGGGTTGGGTCACTGCAGTCATGATGGGCAGTACAGCTCCAGAACCGACATTCCAGAGAAAACTACAACATAAGTTGTCAGTAAATCGAGGGAAAAGCCAAAGTTCCCGACCTCATCTGCTTCTCTGCCCTCCTTGGCGTTCCCTAAGCAGTCCTGCGCCTTCGTGGGCTTTGGCTGTTCCTTCTGCCAAGAATGCTCTTCCCCATGTATCTATACTTCTGAAGTATCACCATCTCAGTGTCACCCAATCTGACTATCGGATCGGGGCCAACCTGTCAGCTCAAGGGCCCCATCTGACCGTGGCATTGACGATTCCCTGCGTACCTCCACCCCTAAAGCTCCCTGTTCTCGGGCCCCCCCCCCGAACTTAGCTCTTTCTAATATTCTTCATCGTTTGCTAATTTGCTGCTTATCTGTTGTCTGTCTCTCTTCCCTCACACTCCACCAGGGGACAGGATTTTTGCTCCGCGTGAAGAACCGGAGTAGGTGCTCAATAAGTATTTGCTGAGTGGATACATTGTGATAAAATGTTACAAAGAAAGTAAAGTGCATGAAGCATGGCTGGGGGCAGAGGACTAATTTAGGAAGGTGGTCAGGGAAGGCCTCTCTGAGGAGGGAACCTGTGTCACATGAAAAACCGGGCAAGGACGTCCCCTACGGAGGGAAAGGCTTGCGCAAATGTCCTGAGGCTGGTTAAGTTCCCAGTGAAGGACAGGAGGGTGCACAGGGGCCCGCAGGAGGGCAGGTGTCTGATGAGGCAGAAGTGGGAAGCTGGTTCGCAGATCTGGTAGGAGGCCCCATTAACCTTGGGGAAAATGTTTAACCCGGGAAGCTTGCTACCGCAATGGGACGAGCACTGGACTGGGAGTCAGCAGGACCCCCAGTTCATCCACGGACCGGTCGTGTAAGACTCCTCTGCATCGCACAGATTTGGGCGCCGACTGCTCGTCTTTCCTAGGCATGGGGTCACTGCGGGCCGGGCACACAGTAGGTGCCCAGTCACGGCTAAGGAACGAATGTCCGCATGCCTGCGCGAGGGAGCTCGGGCCTGCCCGGAGCTCGGCGGGAGAGCCCCGGTGGCCCTGGAAGACGCGTCGGGGCGCGCCAGCCCGGGGCGGGGGCGGGGGCGCCCCGCAGGCCGGCCCGGGCGCCCGCCCCCAGCCCGGCGCGCGGGCCCGTCGCGGCCAGCCCGGCCGGCGGGAGCCGCCCGCGGGCGGCACTGGGCATGCTCAGACGGCGGCCAGGTCGCGCCGCGAGCGAGCTTCCGCGCCGCCCGCACGCGCGACCTACCTGGGCGCCCCGCGCCCCGGATGCTGCAGGTACGGGCCGGCGCGACCCCGGCGGGCCCGGGGCGGGGCGCGGGACGGCCGGGGCCGGGATCTAGCCCGGCGCCACCCCGCCCCCACCCGTGCTCCGGGCGCGCGGCGGACGCGCGGGCGGGCTGGCGGGCGCGGCGGCTCCGGGGTCCCCGCGCCACGTCGGGGCGGGGAGGGGGTGCCCCGCCGCGCTCACCTGGCGGGGCCGGGGCCGGTGCGGGGGAGGGCGCGGGCCGGGCGGGCGGGGCTCGGCAGGGGCTGGCGGCCGGGACGCGGCGGCGGAGCGTGGGCGTGCGCTCCCGCCCGGCAGGGGCAGGCGGCACCCGCGGAGCCGGTGCGACCCGCGTCCCTGGAGGCCCCGCGACCCTGGCTCCCGGCGCCGAGGGGGCGCACGGCCCGCGGGGAGCAAGCGGAGTGGGGCGGCCAGATCCCGGCTCCCAGGGCGAATCCGCCTCTCGGCTTTCAAAGATGGCATTTCCTGGGCCTGGCACGAACTCCAGCGCCAATAAATCCTCCCCGTTCCGCGGGCGCTTTGGGATGATTTATCAGGTACCTGCGGTGAGACAGCTGCAGTGGGGAGGGGCGGTGTACACGAGAGCGCCCAGCCCCCCGGAAATGCCCATTTTCAGCCACCTAAACTTACTGAGAAGTTGCGGCTGCCTGAAAAATTCATGGGAAGTTGAGACAACTTGACACCTGGGGTTTCCGAGGTGGTGGAAAGAACTTATGACTTGGAAATTGGAGATCTCCGTTCAAGTTTTGTTCCCCCTTGGCCAGCTGGTGACCTGGGACGAGTTGTTTAACCTCTCTGATTCTCAGTTTTCTCCCCTGCAAACAGACGGTAATAATGCCCACCTCGCTGGGTTGTTGGGTGGATTAAGTGGGATAAATTACGTGGAGGTGTTTGGCACTGTGCCCGGCACAAAGCAAGCAGCAGTTGGCTTGATGTGATTTTAATTCGTTTAGAGACCCTCGTGGCTCCCATTTCATCAGGAAATTAGAATTAGGAAAGCATCTTCAGGGCCTAGTGGTGGCCTGACAGACCCCGTCTCTGTGCCCGGGAGAACTTCTGCTGAAGTTAAGGGCTTTGGAAAAACAATTTAGCCGAGTTTAATCAGAGAGCATCTTTAAAAGCAGTTTTATACATTCAGAAACTCCAGAAGTTGGCAGTTTGGCTTCACTTACAAAAGAGCTGTTTTGCAAAATGATCCATCTTACAAATGTTTAAGCAGATGATGTGAGGAAGTAAAGCCTGCTTAGGGATTTTTCTCTTCTAAAAGGCTCCCAACCCCAACTTTTTAAGTGCTTATTTAGATCACAGTTTCTCAACTTTGCAATGTTGACATTTGGGGACTGATCATTCTTTGTCATAGGGCTGTCCTGAGCAGTGTATGATGTTTAGAGCATCCCTGGTCAGAAGATTCCAGACTTTGAAATAGATGACTTTTCTGATGATTAAATCCCTTTTCCTCAGTTGTGAAAACCAAATTGCCTTCAGACATTGCCAGACGTCCGCCCTGGGGGGGGGCAAAGTGTCCCCTCCCTCTGCCCCTTTAGAGCCACCGATTTAGATAATCCTTGCAGTCATTAGCCCTAGTTGTTTGAAAATTATATCTTGTGCTTTTATAATAAGTAGCTTTTGCATAGCCTTATAGAATTTTTATAATAACTAGCTTTTGCATAGCCTTATAGAACTTTACCGAGTACATCCACGTGTACCATCTCATTTAATTTTTGCAGCTCCCCTGTGAGGCTGATGTTACTCCCATTTTACAGATGAGAAAACGGAGGCTCTGAGCAGCCAATTACACAGGGTTGGCATAACTGGGATGTAACCCAACTCTTCTGCTTCCAAGGGCAGGTCTTTTTCTTCTGCATCAAGCTTCCCTTTGTTGTATGGAGACTTTGAAATAGATGACTTTCTTGATGATTAAATCAAGATGTAGAGTGTATTGGATGCTGGAAACCTTTGTGAGATTGACTAGTTGAAAATTAACAACAGTAAGCTATTATCTGACAGAGTAGGCCATTCTAGTTAAATATTCTGGTTTATAGTGTGCTCCCATAAATCCCACATACAGTTAATGGAATACCAACAATCTGCAGAGAATTAGCGTAGAATAAAACGTGCCTAATACCCTGTATTGATCCTGCATGTCTCTGGTGATTTACCATCTCCTAAAAAGGACTCATATATGTAAATGAGACATTAGCTAGGGAACGAAAAGGTCAAGTTACCGAAGGCATTTCCGAGTAGCTGAGGTATTCCATTCAGCGAGCATTTACTGAACTGCTTCTATACGGCAAAGGCAGTGCTTGGTGGGGATGTGGAGTAGGTTTGTGAACCCCAGAGAATCCAGGGTACCTGGATGAACTTCCCTGTAGAAAAGGCCAGACACGTGGTGGGCCCTTGGGCAACTTGGGGCAGGAGGAGTCCAAGTTACCAAAGAGGCAGATTCCGGCACCACTCAGGTTTCTGAGCTCTTGTTTTGTGTTTTATAACACAGAAGTCACTCTGGTAGCTTTTCTCATTCAAGTCTCAGGGACCTGGTCAGGGAGGTAAGGTCAGATCTTATCCCTCCCTAAAAGAGGTTGGAATTCCAAATAGTAATTGCCCTCAGGAAATTGAGAGCATCTTCTTGATTAGTGGGTTAGTGGTGTTTTTGTTTTGTTTTGTGTTGAGACAGGATCTTACTCTGTTGTCCAGGCTGGAGTGCAGTGATATAAGCTACACCACCACTCCTGGCTAATTTTTGAATTTTTTGTAGAGACGGGGTCCGTGTTGCCTGGGCTGGTCTGGAACTCCTGGCCTCAAGCAATCCTCCCACCCGGGCCTTCCAAAGTGCTGGGATTGGACAGGTGGACTACCATGTAGGTCTTCCTTGATTGTAGACTGATCTGGAAGGTTTCTTTTTTTTTTTTTTTTTTTTTTTTTTTAGTTGGAGTCTCACTCTGTTGCCCAGGCTGAGTTGCAGTGGCACACTTATGGCCACCCCAGCGTCAACCTGCTAGACTTCGACCTTCCGCCTCAGCCTTCCAAGTAGCTGGAACTATAGGCGCGCACTACCATGCCTGGCTATTTTTTTAATTCTTGATTTATTGTAGAGACAAGGTCTCGTCAAGTTGCCTGGGTAGGTCTTGAACCCACAGGCTCAGGCAATCTACTCGCCTCGACCTCCCAAAGTGCTGCGATTACAGGCTGAGCCACCAAGCCTAACCTGAACTGGAAGGTTTCACACACCTTGGCTGATTTACAGTGTTGTTGCCACACCCTGCCCCCGCACCCCCCTGCAGATGAGGAAACAGAGCTAGCAAAGTTAGAGCTGAACCAGGAGCAAGAGGGATTAATTGTGACCTTCTGAACTACAAGTCCAGGCACACAAGGGAGACGGTTTCTAGACTGGATATAACCTACCAGAGGGGCTCAGCTTTGGGGATTAGTTGGAGCAAGAAGACATGGCACCCTGGCTCTCCTCAACCCTCAAGGTTTGTGGTAGGTTGGGAGGAGATGAGCAATGTATGGTCCTTCCATCTTTCTACGGGAGAGTTCACTTCCACTAGGCAGTGAGTTCCTGGAAAGCAGGGCCGATCCCTCTTCATCTGTCGCCAGGGCCTATTGCAGAAGCTGGAATGGTGAAGGCAGTCAGCACATACCCTGGCCTGGATGGGCTGGTGGGGATGGAGCAGCCTATCTAAGCGTCTTCTTACCAACTCTGAGTAGAATCGGGATTGGATCAGGTCGGTGTCCACACTGCTGGTGACTGGGAACAAGTGACCTATGGCTCTGATCTTGCAGGTAGGTGGCTTCTTCGCTTTAGTTGAGAAGGAGCTGGGAAACGCTCGGTAGATTTCTGGCTAAAACCTGGTTATGGGTTCTAAGACCCAGAGATCTTGCATCTATATAGAGCTTATGCTTGTGAATGTTCCTGAAGCCTCCTTCTGCCCCCAGGTTAAGGTTTATTCCAAGACCTGCTATGAGCACAGATTTAACAGCAAATCCAGATTTTTATTGAATCTCTACTGTGTGTCAAGCTGTAGGGTTATAGAGAGGCAAACTGAACTTCTGCCGTGGAAGGATTCATGGTAGAGCTGGGAAGACAGTGACATTTGTGTGTGTGGATGGGTTTCCTTTCTTCCTTCCTTCCTTCATCCAGTTAGTGCTTTTTTTTATTTTTTAATTATTTTATTTTTTTTTTGTTAGAGTCTCACTCTGTCACCCAGGCTGGAGTGCAGTGGCACACTCACAGCCACTACAGCCGTGACCTGCTGGGTTCAGGCGATCCTTCCACCTCAGCCTTCCGAGTAGCTGGAACTACAGGCATGCGTCACCACGCCCAGCTAATTTTTTGATTTGTTATAGAGATGAGGTCTCACCAAGTTGCTCAGTCTGTTCTCGAACCCCTGAGCTCAAGCAGTCCTCTCACCTCAGCCTCCCAAAGTGCTGTGACTACAGGCTTGAACCACCGTGCCTGACCCCAATAAGTGCTTTAAAAGGAATTGAGCCAGATGTGAGACAACAGGGGAAGCAGCCATTCATTCTGATAGGCATCAGGAAATACTGTGGGCAGGAATTGGCATTTGAATTAAACCTTAAAGTTAGAAAAAGATGTCATTCAAGGAAGACAGAAGGCAGGAGCAGAGGCACAGAGGCATGAGGAAACCTTGGTGTATTTTAGGTATGGTGGATCTTCCCCAAAGTCCACCCTCTTGACTTTCACTAATGCAGACCCCGCCTCCTGTAATTAGGATTCTCTTGCACCTGTGTACATAGGCAAGGCCTCACCCAGCCCAAGTGCTGATTCTCCTAGTTTTCCCCTGGATGAGAGTAATGCCTTGGGGTTGTCTTTGAGGCAGGAGCAACTTCTGCCAGGGATGCCTTTGGTTTTAGTTACTAAGCACTAATATGGTATTATTGGTTGCTACACACTGTTCTGAGTACTTTCTAAATATTAACTTATTTATTTAACCCTCACGGCAACCCTCTGTTTATACTGCCTCCCAAGTGCTGGGAGCTTGGTAGGTAGTGGGGGCAGACCTCAGATCTTCTCTGTCCAGTGTGTGTCCCTCTGTGGGTGATGTTCTGGCCACAGCGGTACGGCCTCCCTGGCTGCAGTTTATGTCAGTGTGCCGGGAAGCCCAGCCGGAGTTGTCATGGAGTGCTGACTGCCACTGATTTTTCTCCCTGACCCTGTTTCCTTCAGGGGGCCAGGAGGGTTCTGCTGACTACGTTTTTTGAACCAAAGATTGGGATCTGTAGTTTGAAAAAGAATGTCTGTGTGACTGCTTTGTGCAAGAAGAGAAGGTCTGGGAGGTGTTTGGATATTGAGAGAGTGGAATTTTTGAGACATTTTGATGGTTTATGTGGAAAGTTAGGACAGAGGATTTGAAATTGGGATGGTTCTGGAAAATTTAGGTCCCGTGATTTACTGTTAGGATACACAAACTTTTAGTAAATGTTTAAGCAGTGTGTAGTTTGGAGCAAATGTTCTGTACTGAGTCTCTTGGAACTCCAATGAAACAAATCGGTGCTATTTAGCCCCAGAATCTTACTAATTCCTATCAGCCCCATTTTGCAGATGGAGTAAGAAAACTGAGGCTCAGCTGGGCTCAGTGGCTCAGCCTGTAATCCCGTGCCTTCGGGAGGCTGAGGTGAGTGGATTGCCTGAGCCCGCGGGTTCGAGACCCACCTGGGCAGGCAAGACCTCATCTCTACGATAAATCAAAAAAGTAGCCGGGTGTGGTAGCGCGCGCCTGTAGTTCCTGCTACTTGGAAGGCTGAGGGGGAAGGATCGCCGGAGCCCAGCAGGTCGAGGCTGCGGTGGCCGGGAGCGGCCACTGCACTCCAGTCTGGGTGACAGAGTGAGACTCCAACTCAAAAAAAAACAAAACCAAAAACTGAGGCTCAGAGAGATGAAATGACTACCCAAAGGACACAGTATTTATAAGCAGTACAGCCAAAATTTGAACCCAGACCTGTCCTTAGTCAAATTTATTTATTGTCAAAGTCAAATAAAATATAGGGATAAATCTCTAAATTTAAAACATTTTATTTGAGAAGTGAGAATTGTAATTTGGGGCATACATACAGAGCAGATGGTCTTCGTTCAATGTCCAAAGAACAGAGAGAAGGTTGGGAGTTTTATTAGAAAGAAAAATTGTTACAAATTATTTTGAAAGAAAAGTTCAGGCCAGGCACAATGGATCAAGCCTGTAATCCCAGCACTTTGGGAGGCAAGAGGATTGCCTGAGCTCGAGGGTTCAAGACTAGCCTGTGCAACTTGGTGACACCTCCTCTCTACAATAAATAAAAAAATTAACCGGGCGTGATAGTGTGCATCTCTACTTCCAGCTACTTGGAAGGCTAAGACGGAAGGATCTCCTGAACCCAGCAGGTCGAGGCTGCGGTGGCCATGAGCATACCACTACACTCCAGCCTGGGTCACAGAGTAAGACTTCAATTCAAAAAATTAAGAGAAAAGAGAAAAGTTCATTGGTGCTAGAGAAGCTCTTGGAAGCTGTCCAGCTCAGATGGTTGAGTGACAGTTGTGGATAAACCTAGTTTTAGAGTCACAGCAGGTTGTTTCAGTAGTTATTAAATAAAACTGATTTTAAGTTATAACAGGCAGTTTTGGCAGCCAGCTTGCAGAAAATTATATTTTTAGAGCAATGTTTTGTGCCCTGAATGTTGTTTTCCCCTGTCCTCCTGACTCTCAATTAGTTGTCTATGACAAGAATGACTCAATTTGTATCATCAACTTCCATATTGTACAATGAGCATCATAATAGAACCTATTTTCTTTGAATTGACTTTTTAAAATGAGCCAATGACTGAAAACCCACAAAGGTAAAAACTTGGCACAGAAATGGTTTCCCTCCCTTTGTGGTTGGACCCCTGGCCCCCCAGGCAAGTGCTTAGATCCATGCTCAGTGCTGAGTCAGAGTGGGTGAGTGAAGACCCCCTCCTCATCAGGGCCACAGGTCCTGTTCTCAGGACTAAAGAGATGGTCCAAGAGGCAGCACCCAGGACCATGCAGGGGCTCTGGCTAGCTGGGCGCTGTGCTAGTGAGTGACACCTGACTTGGGAGTGGGGCTGGAGACCTGGCCCCTGCATGCGGCCTCCCACGGCTGAGTCAGCTGAAGGGCTAGGCCTAGCCAGAGGCTCTCGGTGCAGGAGGCAGCAGCTAGCTCCACCAACTGTCTTTTGACCACTAAACCCTAGTGGGCCTGTAGAGGGGAGGATGGCGGCCTGAGCCCAGTTCCCCACCTGTTCTCCCCATCTTCCCTCCCCTGGTCTGGTTCTCAGATGCGTACATGGTTGTAGAAAACAAAAGTGTCAGGGAGCAGAAGAAAAGTCAGGCATGATGCTTCTTATGGAGGCAACTGTCCCCACTCCAGCTGCCGCTGTGGGCTCCACATGCCCTTCCAGTGTGTTCTATTCTCTACTCCACAGCCGAGGGATCTTTAAGACACTTCCTGCTGCTCTTAGGATAAGGACAAAACTAACTGCTTGGCATCTCCACAGGCCCAGTGTTCATGCTCTTTGCAGCTCTCGCCTCCTGGTGCTGCAGGGACTGCGTGAGCCTGGAACCTTCTCCTCCTAATTCCTGGCTAACTTGTCCTTTGGGCCTCAGCTCCGTGACTGCTCCTCACCTTCCTGATGTGGGTTAAATTGTCAGTATAAATGTTATGTCACCAGATCTCTCTGCTTTACAGCACTTTTCATAGTGACAATTTTGCGGTTAATTGGTGTAATTATTTGTATTAGTACCTGTCTTTCAGCTACACTGTGAGATCTGTGAAGGCAGGTCTTTTTTTAAAACTTTCTTTAAGTTTTGTTTTATTCTTTTAACTTTCTGTTTTGATCTAATTCACACTTAAAGGAAAGTTGTAAGACTAGAACAAAGAACGTCCATAAACTCTTCACCTAGATTCACCAAATATTATCACTTTAAAAAATTTGTTTTATATATAATTTTTTCTGAACAATTTGAGGATCATTTATACACTCCTAAATATATTTCCTAAAAGCAGTGATATTCTCATATAACTACAATACAAATTGTAGAATCAGTGAATTGATATTGATACAACGCTATTACCTAATTGATAGACTTCACTGAAACTTTTTCAGTTCTCTCTGTGATGCCCTTTTTGTAGCAAAGAAAAATCTCTGATCATGGATTGCACACAGTCAAAATGTCTCCTTAGTCTCCTTTAAACTCGAACAGTTCTTCAGCCATTCTTTGTCTTTCATGACCTTGACTTTTCTGGAAAGTATGGGCCAGTTACTTTGTAGAATGCCCCTCAGTTTGGGTCTTTTTTAACTCACCATTGTGTCCCCAGGACCAAGCACAGTCCCTGGACCATCAATTGCACTTAGTGAATATTTGTTGAATGAGAAGGTGAGAATGAAGGAGGTACTAGGAGAAAGGTCAGCAGGTTTTCTGGTTTTCCCCACCCCAACACCTTTGCCTGCTGAGGGATGTTGTTATTTAGTTGCAGGCATACTGTGTATCGGTTTGAATCCTGCTATTTTTTTTTTTGAGTTGGAGTCTCACTCAGGATGGACTGCAGTGGCGCACTCACAGCCACCGCAGCCTCGACCGACCTGCTGGGCTTAGGTGATCCTTCCCCCTCAGCATTCCAAGAATCCTGCCACTATTATAACAAAATTTCCCCCCCAAGGGAGAGCTGCCTTCGAAGCTAGCGAGCCTGCTTTCCCTGCAGGTATACCAGCAGACTCTGGATGACGGCTGGCAGGGCTCCTGGAGAGGGGAAGGGAACATGGTGATAAGGAGTGAGGCTCACCCAGGGGGCCCCTCCCAACCCTGAACAACCTTCAATAACTGTGGCTAGGACTTCACAGGCCTAGGGGCCCAGGAGTAATACTACTAGAATGTATCATTCAAACCAGAAGATTTTGAGAAAATGGGGGTGCTATTAGTATTTGCGTGCGATCAACAGGCCTCAGCCGGGACTGCCCTAGGCAAATTGGGACATGCAGTCACAACTACCCAAGGGTGACTTTGAGGTGGAGGTCAGTGCAGGGTGGGCCAGCATGGAAAACCTGCTACCCTTAGGAATCTTCTACCTAGATAAAGATAAAACTAATATCTTTGCATGGTCTGTTGCCCAATGTTTGTGACTTTGGTCCTCATACCTCTGTGGTCACACCTCCTGTGGGTGCCCCTCCCTGCTTTGTTCCTGCCACACTGGCCATTTCCAGCCCTTGCCAACCACATGGCATCCTGCCACAGCTGGCGACCTCACTTACATACCTAGGCTGGATGGAGGAGCCCGGACAATGCTTATGATTAGAAGTATGAGGGGGTCAAACAAGCTGGCTGGCTGCCTGCTGGCCAGTTTCTAATAGAATTTAAGAGCCAGGGTGTGGCCAGGTGCGGTGGCTTGTGCCTGTAATCCCAGCACTTTGGGAGACGAGGGAGAGAGGATTGCCTGAGCCCATGGGTTTGAGACCAGCCTGGGCATCTTGGCAAGACCTTTTCTCTACAATAAATCAAAAAATTAGCCAAGTGTGGTGGCACATGCCTATAGTTCCAGCTACTTAGAAGTCTGAAGCGGAAGGATCACACAAGCCCAGCAGGTTGAGGCTGCAGTGGACATGAGCATGCTGTACTCCAGCCAGAGTGAGACTCTGACTCAAAAACAAGAGCCAGGATGTGTAAGTAAGGCAGGGCAAGAGGCTAGCCTCCTCCAGACCTCGTGATCTTTCCTCTAAAGTTCACACTTCCTCCTCTGCTTCCTGCACTGATGCCCACATCCCTCTTCCAGCCCTAGTTCTGAGATCACGACCAAGTTACTGGCCTTTGGCAGAGGCAGGGAAGCAGGTGGCATTGGGGACCCAGGCACCAGAGGATGGGCATTGGATGACCAGTAGGTGCAGACAGGGACTTGGATGCAGAGAAACCAGGCAAGAAACCAGCGTCTAGGGATCCCAGTAACAAGGTTGCTACAGGGTCATTTATCAGAAACCCTAGATTCATAATATCAAGTACCTAGACACTCCAGTCAGGGGGTCAGGCGTTGGGATCCATGCAGTCTGGTTCTTTGATTCATTTTCTGCCTGGAAGAAAACACAAAACTTGCCTTCCTGGATTAAAAAGTATTGTAGGATGAAAATGTGAAGACACAGAGCTGTTTTCTGAGAAGCATCCCAGTCATGTGGACTTCAAGAACATTTGTCTAGTGCAATAGTATTTTTATTACTCTAGGCATCAGCAACCTTAATGGAAAAGCCAGTTAGTGAAGGAATGTTCTAGTTCTTAGAATGCAAAATACTAGTAGTACTGAATATTGGAAAGGTTTTCTGGTTAACTCCGCTATTAGATTTTACTGCTTAACAGTGTACTTCCCTCCTGCCCACCACTGACACTGGTAAACGCACTTATTTTAGAGATGTTTTCTACAGGACAGAGTGTGTCACAGTTTCAGAACTGAAAGCGATCTCAAAAAAACTTTTTGCAACTTCCTCTTTTTATAGATGGGGAGGTTGAGGCTCTGCAAGGGATGTGGCATACTCAGAGGCACACAGTCAGTGGCAGAGCGGGATTGGTACCCAGGTCTTGTGACTTCCAGACCCTGGATCTTGTGTGTGCTTTCTGCATCTCATCTGAGGATCTTTATCAGATGGGCCATATATTTCTGTTATTCTGTTTATATCCTTTGGCATTTTTCAAACTATAGAAATAAGTTGTATTGGCATTAAAACAGCTATGCATTTCTTGCTAAATTTCTCTGCGTAGAAGTTATTAGGCTGTCTTTTGTGTTTGTTTTCACCTAAAAAACATGATATGTACCTTTCACAGAATTTCTATATTCTGCAGTGGTGTTTCTCAAAGTTTAGCATATCAGAATTACCTGGAGGACTGCTTAAACACATACTGCTGGGTTGCACTCCCAGAGTTTGTGATTCTGTTGGTCTGAATCAGACCAACTGGTGGGGCTTCAAAATTTGCATTTTATTTATTTATTATTATTATTTTTTTGAGTTGGAGTCTCACTCTGTCACCCAGACTGGAGTGCAGTGTCCGCTCCCAGCCACCGCAGCCTCGCCTGCTGGGCTCCGGGGATCCTTCCGAGTAGCCGGAATTACAGGCATGCGCTACCGCGCCCGGCTGATTTTTTGATTTATTGTAGAGATGAGGTCTCGCCTGCCCAGGCAGGTCTTGAACCCGCGGGCTCAGGCAATCCACTCACCTCAGCCTCCCAAAGGCACGGGATTACAGGCTGAGCCACTGAGCCCGGTTCAAAATTTGCATTTTTAATGAGCTCTCCAGTTAGGCCAGTGGTGCAGAGGCCACAGGCTCCGCCCCCTTTGAGGACCCACTCCTTAGGTTTAATGATAGTCATCGGTGTTGTGCTCTGTGCTTTGCAGTCAACTGGGCCCTCCTTTCTTGCTGTGTGCCTCTACCTGACCCTTCCATCATCTCCGAGTCTCTGCCTGCTGCTCTCACCTCTCCAGTGACCCCCATCATCTGCACTTGTTGTTCCAGGATACCCAAGACCATTGGAGGGAGCCTTCTCTCCCCTTTTGTCTTCGTACTTCTCTTTCCTTTCTTTCCTCCAGGAAAGGAGCATCTCTGGCTCAGCTTACCTCTCCACTAACCTCTCACCACCTGGAGGAAAAAAGCCTCAGAGTCAGCCTCACCTTTAAGTCACCGCCCAGTTTCCCCCTTTGCTGTCACTGCCAAACCTCCTAGAGGAACAGCCAACAGCCACTGAAAAACGTTTGCTCTATTAATGCAGATGTACCATTCAAATCCAGTTCAGGTTTTTTCCTATATCTATAATGAAGGAACAGCATTTAAACTTTTTAATTGTGGCGAAATCCACATAACATAAAATTTGCCATCTTAATCACTTTTACGTGTACAGTTTATGGGCATTAAGTACAATCACATTGTTGTGCAACCATCACCACCATCCATCCACAGAACTCTTTTCATCTCCCGAAACTGAAACTCTATACCTCTTACGTGGTAATTCCCCGTTCTTCCCTTTCCCAACCGCTGGCAACCACCATTCTGTTTACTTATTTATTTATTTTTTGAGTTGGAGTCTCACTCTATCACCCAGGCTGGAGTGCAAGTGGCATGCTCACAGTCACCGCAGCCTCGACCTGCTGGGCTCAGGTGATCCTTTTGCCTCAGCCTTCCAAGTAGCTGGAACGACAGGCGCATGTACTATGCCCAGCTAATTTTTTGATTTATTATAGAGACAAGGTCTCACCAAGTCTCCCAGGTTGGTCTCAAACCCCTGTACTCAGGCAATCCTCTCGCCTCGACCTCCCAAAGTGCTGGGATTACATATTTGAGCCACTGCGCCCAGCCAGCTACTTTCAATCTCTATGAATTTGTTCTAAGTACTTCATATAAGTGGAATCATGCAGCATTTGTCCTTTTGTGGCTAGATTATTTTGCTTAGCATACTGTCTTCAAGGTTCATCCATGTCATAGCATGTGCCAAAATGTCCTCCCTTTTAGAAGATGAATAGTAGCCTAAGCAACACAGCAAGTCCTCGTCTCTACAAAAAAACAAAAAAATTAGTCAGATGTGGTGGTGTCTGCCTGTAGTCCCAGGTGCTTGAGAGGGGAGGTCATCTGAGCCCAGGCGGTTGAGGCTGTAGTGAGCATGACTGTGCCACTGCACTCCAACCTGGGCAACAGAGTGAGACCCTGACTCAGAATTTTAAAAGTCGGGCACGGTGGCTTATGCCTGTAATCCCAGCACTTTGGGAGGGCAAGATGAGAGGATTGCCTGAGCCTAGGGATTAAAGACCAGCCTGGGAAACTTCGCAAGACTTCATCTCTACAATAAATAAAAAATAAGCCAGGTGTGGTGGTAGCTAGACTATAGCCACAGCTACTTGGGAGGCTTAGGCAGAAGGATCACCTGAGCCCAGCAGGTTGAGGCTGTGGTAGCCATGAGCATGCCACTGCACTCCAGTTTGGGTGACAGAGTGAGACTCCAACTCAAAAAAGTAAAAATAAAAGCTGAGTACTATTATATTGTATGTTTATAGTATGTTTTGTTTATCCATTCCACTGTTGATGGACACTTGGGTTGCTTCTACCATTGGTTCTTACAAATAATGCTGCTATAAACCATGGGTGTGTGGAAAACGTAATCTTGACAAAAGGGAACTTGCAGCCTCAGGTGGGATATTGAGACATTTATAAAGCAGTCCACTTCATCCATGCCTGCACTCACCAGGTTTCCGCACCTGCTATTTGGCAGACGCCCCTCCTCTGTGATGCTCCTCTCTCCTCTCTCCTCCTACCTCCAGGCCCACCTTGGCTCATCCTCTGGTTCTCTTTATCGTCTGCCCTTATTGTCCTGCAGGCCTTCTTGGGTAGACTCACCTAATTCCGTAGTTGAGGCTTGCAGGTTTGTGTCTCCAGCCTGGTTGTCTCTGGTCCCCAGCTCTGAGTATGTCTGCCCATCTCCCACAGATGCCCCAGGTTCTTTTTCTGCACGTCCAACACTGAACTCATCACCTCCTATGTTAAAATGCCCTCTCCGTTAGTGACACAGTCTCCCAGCTTAGAAACCTGGGGTCACCTTTCACTTGTCCCCTACCCTGCTCTGGACCCATCCCGCCCATCACACCTCCACAACTCCTCCTCCAGCCCTCTCCTCTTTCCTACCCCCTCCCAAGATGGGTTGATTCACTGGCTTCTCCAGTTTGTCTCTGCCTGTGCTCAGTTCCCAGCAGGCCCCTCACGCCTGTACCTCCTTCACACCGCTCCCAGAAAATGTTCCCTTAAAAAGCACACAAGATCACCTCATTCTCTGCGGGCTCCATCTGGCCTTGCTTTCCCCCGTCTTTCCCCCATCCCTGCGAGCACAGGCTCTAAGCCAGGGCTTCCCAAGCTTCAGTGTTAAAATGCAGATGCACATTCAGAGGGTGTGGGCTGGCCCTATTTTCTGCATTTCCAACAGCCTCCCAAGTGATGCTGAGATGAGGCCCACAAGCCACTCCATGCTGAGTCACCAGACCCTAGACCAGATCTGTGTTTTACAAAATCCGACAGACCTAGCTTCGGTCTACTTGTAGTGCAGTTTCTAGGTTTGTGTTATAATTTGAATGTTTTCTGATTTCTATAAAGTTAGCTTAAAATGTTTTAGATCATAAAGGCAGATTCTGGTTTTGCAGTGGTTATTTGCTAAAATTGTTTTGTTTTGAGTTGGAGTCTCACTGTCACCCAGGCTGGAGTGCAGCAGCACGCTCACGGCCACCACAGCCTCAACCTGCTGGGCTCAGGCGATCCTTGCACCTCAGCCTTCCAAGTAGCTGGAATCACAGGTGCATGTTACCACACCTGGCTAATTTTTTTTTTTTATTTATTGTGGAGATGAGGTCTCGCCAAGGTGCCCAGGCTGATCTCGAACCCCTGGTCTCAGGCAATCCTCTCGCCTCGGCCTCCCAAAGTGCTGGGATTACAGACTTGAGCCACCACACCTGGTGAAAGAATTTATTTATTTATTTACTTATTTATTTATTTTTTGAGTTGGAGTCTCACTCTGTTGCCCAGACTGTGTAGTGCAGTGGCCGCTTCTGGCCACCGCAGCCTCCACCTGCTGGGCTCCGGCGATCCTTCCGCCTCAGCCTTCCAAGTAGCTGGAACTACAGGTGCATGCTACCACACCTGGCTAATTTTTGACTTATTGTAGAGATGAGGTCTCATCAAGTTGCCCAGGCGGGTCTCGAACCCGCGGGCTCAGGTAATCCACTCACCTCAGCCTCCCATAGTGCTGGGATTATAGGCTGAGCCACCGAGCCCGGCCAAAAGAATTTTTAAAGACTAGGAAAAACTCCATTTTCTTAAGTTATTAATATAGGTCCAGGTGCATAGATGTATGAGGGTGAGTCCTGAAAAGTTTTTTTTTTTTTTTTTTAATTGGAGTCTCACTCTGTCACCCAGACTGGAGTGCAGGAGAAGATTATCCCTTGAAAGGGGTATGCACTTTAAAGGGGTTCTGTCTAGTGAGTTCTCCAGGGCAGAGGCCGTCTCTTACATAGCTCTGTGCCCAGCTCCCAACACTAGATGCCTTCTTAAGCCATTGGCGGGATGGGAAGGAGGAAGAAAGGGAAGCAGGAAAGTCTCAGGTTTCCTGTAGGGGAAGATGAATGTGGAAACTGATGACTTGAGGTGGGAACACTGGGTGGGGAGGGGAACCTTCCTGGGTAAGGTGCTGCTAGTCATAGGAGAAGAGGGAGAGGACCTGGCTGAATCTTCTATGGTTTTTAGTAAAGCTTTGCTGTTGAGGAGCCCGTGGGGGGTCGGGTGGGGGAGACAGAGAAACCACTGGTAGAAGCTGCTCCAGGAGCTAGACTTTGGCCTAGGCTAGGAGTGGCCATCACAGAAGACTGCACAAGGATGAACAGGCAGGACATGGAGTTGTGTGTACCTGGGAGGGTTGGAGAAGCAAGTCCCACATGGTAGTGAATCAGGTTCATGGGGGTGAGGACTGAGATGGCTGTTAGAGAAGGTGTTATTGACTTTGACCTGCCTGCTCCAAAAAACGGCTGTCCTTCCTGTCACTTCTGAAGTCTAAGCTCTTCAGTCTGTCCTTGAAGACTTTCAGGATCTGGCTTCTACCTACTCCTTCTGCTCTCTCCTGGTTCCCAGCCACAACACGACTGCTCCTCACTTCAAATGCACATGGCCTTCCTCGGCTCCAAGCCTTCTCCACAGAGTTGACTCTGCAAGGCTGCCAGGCTACGGTGCTCAGTATAACCTCTTAGTTCAGGTTGTGAGTCTGGGACCGTCGCTGGACCCAACCTCCCTCCTCTTCCCCCACCCCCACTCCCTGGCCCTGGCCAATCCTCCTCAGTCTTGACTTCCTCCTCAACAAGGTCATGTGAAAAGTCCATGGTGACACAGTGGAACATGTTAATTACTCAGGGAGTTCTGGCTCCACAAACTGGGCAGAAGGACCACCGTGGGACTTCTGGTTCAGTTTGAGCTGGGGGTCTCTAGGGTGGAATGAGCTGTGTTTGGTGTGTGCCGCCCTGAACAGAGTGGTACTGAGGCAGTGCTGCCTCTGGATGAACGTGAAGGTGAGGAAGTAGACACGCTGGAGGTTGGCAGTTCATTGCATAGATGTTGAAGGCACCAACAGAGGGCAACTGACCACAGAATGCAGAGGAGGAAGTTCGAACTGGGATGGGGAGCAGAGTCTCTCTCACTTGAACATGCATGCAAGATGATTCTGATTCCATAGGTTGGGAATGGGGCCTGAGATTCTGCTTTTTTTTTCTTTTTTCTCTGGAGTTGGAGTCGCCCAGGCTGTAGTGCAGTGGCACGCTCACGGCCACCACAGCCTCAACCTGCTGGGCTCAGGTGATCCTTTCACCTCAGCCTTCCAAGTAGTTGGAACTATCGGCATGTACCACCACACCCAGCTAATTTTTAAAAAAAATTTATTGTAGAGATGAGCTCTCCTCAAGTTGCCTGGGCTGGTCTCAAACCTGTAGGCTCAGGGAATTCGTTCACCTCGGCCTCCCAAAGTGCTGGGATTATAGGTGTGAGCCACCGCTCCCAGCCTAAGTTCTGTATTTCTAACAAACACCCAGTGACGCTGGAACTGCTATTCTGGAGACCCCATTTGGAGTGGCATTGGCTCAGAACATAAATTATGGCAGGGAGATTTATGGAGGAGAGAGTCTAGAAAAAGCAGAATATGCACAGCTAAATGTGTACCCAGGTTTCTCCTTGGAGAGACCTCAGGGGGCCAGGTGTCCCCAGGGGACTGGAGTGTGTCAGGTTTGATTGAAATCAGATTGTGGGCGATGATGGATGTGGTCAGGAAGAGCCTCCAAGAGCCTTTGGATCCTTATGGAGTGGTTCAATGTTGTTTTGCTCGGGCTTCACGGTTAGATTCCCCTTAGAAGACATCACTTTCTGCCCCAGGCTGAGTCGTGGTCACCCCGGCGGGCACACGCCTTCTATCAGCTAGGCAGCACCCGCCGCCCTGAAAGGTGATGATTATTGTGCGTCTCTCCCTGACTAGCCTGTGAGTTCCCAGGGAGCTGGGACCTGAGACAGTCTCTTGCCTCCATACCCTGGCATCTGCCTTAGAGACAGCACTAGAGAGGAGGGATGATTGTAGTGTTTTGAAGGAAGAATGGTAAAGCGCTGTGACAAAGAGACCGGGAGAGCCCAGCACAGGGTCAGGGTGTCAGGGGGTACTCGAGTAAGTTTCTATGAACCAGAAGCAGGGCCTTGGGTGAAACCACCAGGAATGTCCTCAAAAGGGGACTCAGGAGGAGTCTGTGTGGAGGATTTGGATTTGGGCATCAGCTTAGAGGAGGGAGAGCTAGCCAGGCACAGTGGCTTATACCTGTAATCCCAGCACTTTGGAAGGTAGAGGCGAGAGGATTGCCTGAGCCCACAGGTTCGAGACCAACCTGGACAACACGGTGAGACTTCAACTCTATAATAAATCAAAAATTAGCTGGACATGGTGGCGCATGTCTGTGGTTCCAGCTACTTGAAAGGCTGAGGCAGAAGGATTGCCTGAACCCAGTAGGTCAACACTGCAGTGGCTGTGAGCATGCCACTGCACTGCAACCTGGGCAATAGAGTGAGACTCCAACTCAAAAAAAAAAAAAAAAAAAGAGGGAGAGCTGGGCTGTGAAGGAGAGGGGGCTCAACAGGGCATGGCAGTTTCATCATGTTGATCTGGGAGCCAAGTGCAAACCTATTTGCTGCTGCCTTCAGGAGAGGACAGGTGACCAGATTTACTCAATTGAGGCTCAAGAACGTTCTCCCTGTGCATCAAGGCAAACCGGTAGCAACTCTTGGCCAGTCTAAATGGAAGCAGCAGACTGGGCTCTGAAATGAAGCCAGGTATATAGCATGCTTAGCACCTGAGAGAGTCCCCTGTGAGATGGAGTCAGGCTCATTTTCCTGAGGAGGAAATGGAGTCTCAGAGAGGTTCAGTAACTTGCCCAAGCCACACAGCTGAGAAGTGGAGCAGGCAGGCCTCAGCTGGAACCCGTGGGACAGCCCAGCCAGGGAGCCAGCCTTCTGGGGAAGGAAGGGACCCAGGTGCCAGAGCATTGCAGGGTTGGGAGGGTAGTGGGGATAGGTGTCAAGTGACACCACCACCACCACCACCACCACCACCCCCCCACCAGAAAGAGGAGGGGTAGGGAACGCAGAAACGGGGCAGGAGGTAGCAGGGAGTCAGGGGAGGGAGGTTTAAGCAGTTAACCTCCCTGGGCACCAGTAAAGCATCAGACGACCACATTTAAAAAAAAGTTCTATCAATTTGATTTTCTTCAGCCTCATTATTGCTCATTATAGAAAATGTAAGAAATACCGAAAAGTTAAAAGAACAGAAACATTAATTTCATTCTCTTGAATTGCTTTGTTATTTTAATAAGTTGTGGTCATCCTGTACATACAACTATATAACCAGCCCTTTGCATTTAGTAGTCTAATGATTTTTCCATATCATTATGAAGTTTTCAGGGACATCCCGTGGCTCATTTGTGGCTCACTAACTGGCCCTCCAAAGTGGCAGTTAGCTTTTTTGTTTTCAGCTTTTAATATTGTACATATCTCTGGGAGGGAAATCTTTGCAGCTAAAACTTTTTTCGTGTCTGAATATATCCTGATAGTAGGTTCCTAGAAATGGAATTACTCAGTCCAGCTGCCTCCCAGACTCATCGGCATGATATGCTGCGTTAGCGCTGACACAAGGCTTCAGAAAGTGCAGGTGTAAGCCCTGCGTGCATTAGTTGTTAATTCATTCATTTGTTTGTGCATTTCACACGCATTTCTTAAGCGCCTGTGGGTAGAGACGCCATACTGTATGGCTGGGTCAGCAAGGGAGCAGCTACCAGCATCTTGGGCCTGACCGATACTTGTGGGAGTGTTTACTACACATGGCGTCCTGGCCCACCCTGTCCTTGTCTCAGAACCAGGAGCCCAGACAGCCTATGGGTCCAGAAGTAAACTTGGGTGCCTCTGTGACTGCAGGGTCCAAGTGGTGCTCTCCCATGGGATTGGATTAGCAATATGGTACATACTGAATATGGTATTCTCCATTTACTCATACCTTCCACAGACACTTATTGAGGACCTCATGTGTGCTGGGCTCTGTTCTAAGTGCTGAGGAGACCGCAGTTCACTGATAAAACACCTGCCTTTAAGGGGCTTATATTCTAGTGGGGGTTAGGGATGTGGGGTTTGGAAGGAGACTGGCAACAAGCATTTAATATGTCTGGAGGTGATGAATGCTAGGGAGAAAAATAAAGCAGGGTGAGGGGGATAAGGAGTGTGAAGGCCTCACTAGTAAGGTAACATTTGCATGGTTACCTGAAGGAACGATGGAGAGAACCATAGGCTTATCTGAGGGAAGGGTGTTCTAAGCAGAGGGAACAGCATGTGCAAACACCTGAGGTTGAAACAAGCTTGACTCAGCCTGGGAACAACCAAGGGGGTTGTGTGACTGAGCAGAGTGAGCATAGTGAGGGTGGGTGTGTGATGAGGGCAGGGAGGTGGCCAGAGCCAGATAATCATGCAAGGCCCTGGTGTAGCAGAATGAGATCTAGAGCCAGGGTTCGTCTCCCCTACCTCTTTGGAGGTTTTGGAACCAGGGGGTCACCCCTTCTATTTAAAGCCATGTAGATTAACTTTTTGTATTTTTATTGCTGATGTATGGTAGGTGATCACTGAGAACTGTGTTTGGTGGGGCCAGGCTTTGGGAAGTCACTACCTTGCCCTGCCCTTGGGTTTCCTCAACTGCACAAGGAGGAACTTGAACCGGGAGACTCATCAGGGGGTGTTGGGCTTGCCAGGGCTGGGACCCTCTGACCTGTTGTTAGTTAGGTGTGCTAGTTTGATTTTGGGTCGTTTCAGGTTACCTGATGGGAGTGTGTAAATGCCATTGTATGTGAGTGTGTGTGTTTTAAGTAGTGATTTTTTTTTTTGTCCTGGCAAGCTGTGAGCCCTTGTTGATACACATTTCTTGATATGCTTAGGCTACTGGATTTACTTCTCTTTTGTTACAATGTCTCCCAGCCAGCTGTGGGTGGTCTTGCAGCAGTCATGAGAAGCAGGGAGAGGGATGGAGAGTACCCCAAATAGTTTATCCATGCAACCATCCATCCTCCTTTCCATCTACTCATCCCACAGTGAGTTATTAAGTATCTACTGAGTACCAGGCACTAGTCTGGCTGCCTTTGCAACAGTAGTGATTTTTTCCAGGCCCAGACCCAGGCTTCATGTGCAGGAATATTAGCTCTCTCAGATCACTCTCAGGAGGGACCCACTCAGAAACACCAGAGAAGTTCCTACCTCACACCAAATATAAAAATTAACTCAAAAATTATCAGTGACTTTAATGTAAGAACTAAAGCCATATAACTCTTAGGAAAAAATAGGTAAATCTTCATGACCTTGGATTTAGTAATGGATTCTTGGATATGATACCAAAAGCATGAACAACAAAAGAAAATAGATAAATTGGGACTTCATCAAAATGGTGCACCAAAGGACATTATCAAGAAAGTAAAAAGACAGGCTATAGAATGGGAGACAATATTTTCAAATCATAGATCTGATAAAGGCTTAATATTCAGAATATAAAGAATTCCTAAAAGTCAGCAACCCAAACTAAGACAAGCCTGATTAAAAAGTGGGCACAGGACTTGAATCGACATTTCTCTGAAGATGGACAAATGACCAACAAGCTCACAAAAAGATGCTTATTATTGTCTGTCATCAAACCCACAGTGAGACACCACTACATACTTACTAGATGGCTATAAACAGAAAAAGGAAATTAAATACTGGCAAGGGTGTGGAAAAATAGGAGCCCTCTTTCATTGCTGGCCAGAATGTAAAATGGTATAGTGTAAATGGTCCTAGGTATATACCTGAAAGACTGGAAAACTTGTACACCGATATTCATTGTAGCAACATTCACAATTGGCAAAAGGTGGAAACAGTCTATGTATCCATTAAGAGAGGAACTGATAAAAAAAAATGGATGACTATTCAGTCATCAAAAGAAATGAAGTTCTGATGCATGCTAAAACATGATTGAGCCTTGAAAACATCATGTGAGTGAAATAAGCCAGACACAGACAAATATATGATTTCACTTACATGGAATATCTAGACTAGGCAAGTTAATAGAGACAGAAAGTAGATTAGAGGTTGCCAAGGTCTGGGAGAGGGTTGAATGGGGAGTTATTGCTTAATGGGTGCAGATTTCTGTTTGGGATGATGAAAATTTCTGGAAATAGTGGTGGTGGTTGCACAATACCGTGAATGTGATTAATCCCAATGCATTGTATGCTTAAAAATGGTTAAAATGGCAAGCTATGTATTTACCACAGTAACAAAAAGACCAGAGCAGGTCGTGTGATGCTAGGAGGAGGGAGACTTTGTTGGGAGTCACTTGCTTGGCTTCCACTCTGCTGCTGGGTCACCTTAGAAGCACACAGGGTGACCTCATGGCAAAAGCCTGGTCCCCTCTTTTGATGTGGGAGTTGAGTAAGAGGATGGGAGTAGAGTGTCTCCTGGGTCATGGGAGGTGCTCAGGGATGCCTTCCCCTCCCCTTGGATTCCCTCCTTCCAGGGTAAAAGATTGTTGTGCCTGATAGAAAAGACAGAACTCATAGTAAATGTGGCGACTTTGCCCCAACATTGCTCCTTTGTTTAGCTGTTTTACTTTAGATGGTGGCCTAGCCCCTTCTCGCCATCTCATTCCCACTGTCTTTGGTGTCTTTGCCCTAAAGCTGGGCTCATCTGGTCCCCACTGCTCTGGAGTTTGTGCCTGTATCCTTGGTCACATGCTCCTTCTTCCTTCTCTGGGTTTACTGTGGGTTCTGTTTGAAATCTGAGCTCTGCTAATTAGAAACCATCCAAATACCCAGCCACGGTTATGTACACCCACTTGGAATATTGCAAAACCTTACCAAAAAAGTCAGTAAGGTTGAAGTACCTGGACAAATGTTAGTGATCAGGAGAAAGAGCAGACCACATGATGGTCTAGACATTACAAGTACAACTTTTTAAAAAAACACATCCACAAACATAGGAGACAACACTGTCATTGGCTTGTTTTGTTCCAGATGAGCACATCAGAGGGCTCCTTTTGTAGGTGCTGGTCTGCTGAACTGCCCTCTCCTTTCCCTCCAGGGTTCTCTGTCATCGGTAGTCAGAGCCACCTGGCTTTTTCACAGCCATCAAGGTGGATTCCGTGCTGCCTGAGCATCTCTCCCAGCAGGTTGAAAGAACCTCAAAGTTTACACCCTGTGAGGCTGTTTTAGATTCTCCTGGAGACCATAGCCCCTGCCACATCCAGGTCCCCCCTCCCCCAGCCCCAGCTTCAGTTACCCCTACCCCCGTGACTGTCTTCATCAGATTTGTGGCTTAGAGCCCGCACAGGTGCCCCAAAGGTGAGTGAGCAAGAGTCAAAGCTCCAGTTTGTTGACAAGTTCAGCTTCCCGGGGTGGAAGGAGTCCTAGCAGTGCTGAGTTCCCTGGAGGCAGGTGCAGTGGGTGGGAGAAAGGCTGGGGCTGCCCACTCACTCAGCACCTCCCTGGAAGGAGAGTGGCAAATCGCCAGGTAGGAGAGGCCCCAGGCCAAACCCAGGGCCTGGCCTCAGGAAATGCGGTGGCCCACCCCTGCCCTTGCCTGCTAATAATTAACCTGGTGATGGCTGCCTGCTGAGCTGGAAGGGCCTTTAGAGGTCATGTGATGCGCTCCCACCCAGGCCTTTTGCTGAAGTGGGAGGAAGTTATTTACCACATTTCCTCATTTCTGAAATCTCCTGACCCTCACAGTCACAGGGTCCTTTGGATGTATTGTTTCTTTAAAATAACTTTTTTGGAACACCTGTACCATCAATTATGTCATCGTAGAGCTGAGGGAATATGGTAATAAATACCCAAATCAGTACTTAAGTTTCTCATGTTGCAGAATTAATTAAGGAGAAAGAAGGTTTTGTGGACCATTTCCCTTATAAGAGGAAATTTATCAACGTGTGAGCTGCAGGGCCTATTTATAAAGATTATCTCAAAAGGATAAGTACATACCTTTAGTCAGTAAATTACAGAGACAATAGTGATTATGCGTGGGCCTCCCCACCCCTGCCAGTGAATCACCTACAATTCATCTTCCCCTCTGCCATATGGGTCAGTGGACTCAGAGTGGGGTAGCATGTGATGCCCCCACCTGAGCTTGGGATTATCACCCCATTAGGAGTCTGACTTTATGGTTCTCTGAGTTGAATCTGTCAGTCTGTAAAATGGGAAGAGCAATGCTAGCCGGGTCAAACTAATGGGAGTTAGGGGTGAGGGGTATGAATATGTTTGGAAAACTCTCAAGCCCTGTGGCACAGGAAGGCAGGAAATGGGAATGGGACCCCCTCTAGGGATGTAGGAACAAGATGGGTGGGAAGGGTAGGAGTACACAGGCAGTCCTCAGAGACGGTGGGGAGCAGGTGTTTGTGATGGGCCAGGGCTTCCCCTGCGTTAGGTATGACATTGCTGTGCCTCAGAGCTATTTGTAGATAAATAAACCAGACAGAAGATTCATTTGTTCAGGGTCAGGTTAGCTTGGCAGTGTTGGAGCAGAGGTAGAAGCTAGGTCTGACTTTCTTTTTTTTTTTTGAGTTGGAGTCTCACTCTGTTGCCCAGACTGGAGTGCAGTGGCTGCTCCTGGCCACTGCAGCCTCGACCTGCTGGGCTCCAGCGATCCTTCTGCCTCAGCCTTCCAAGTATGTGATGCGTGGAACTACAGGCGCACGCTACCGTGCCCGGCTAATTTTTTATTTATTGTAGGGATGAGGTCTCGCCAAGTTGCCCAGGCGAGTCTCAAACCCGCAAGCTCAGGCAATCCACTCACCTCGGCCTCCCAAAGCGCTGGGATTGCAGGCTGAGCCACCAGCCCGGCCCTGACTTTCTTTATTCTATTAAACCTTTAATGGAGCCTGGCCTGCTAGGACTCCTGCCACACAGAGCCCCAGGCAAAAATGACCCTGATCTACACTGACCACTCCTTGAAATCAAGGAATGGGTTTTATTTATCGCTCTTTCCCCAGTTCCCAGCATGTGGGAGGCCTCAGTGTGAATAAATGCAACAGCAGCAATACGAGATATTATTTTTTAAGACCTTAAATTATGTTATTTTTATTTTTTGTGACAGTTATACTTCCTTTCTTGTATTTTTATTGTATATTTTTAAGGTGTACAACATGTTTTGAAATACATATGCATTTCATTCAACTATTCCTAAATACAGTTATTCCAATTTGCCTTTGGGCATGCCTTTTATGTCTTTTTTTTTTTTTTAAGAGTTTCCCATGATTGCTTTTCTGACCCCATTTTATCTGGACACAAAGCCCTGGAAATCTGAATAGGCTACATAAAAATATTTTTTCTCTTGGTTTCTAGAGGCACACTGGCAACTAGCTGGGTTACCATACCTAATATAACCTGAGACGCCCCTTGGATTAAAACCTTACGGGCAGAGGATTTGAAAGCTGGAAAAAGCCTCAGAGGGCTCTAAACTGGGAAACTGAGCTGAAGAAAAGTGAGGTGGTGACTTCCCTAATTGCCTGGTTGATTAGTGACAAATAGGGTGGTGCTTTGGGGGCGAGGGGCAGAGGGTATTTTTCTGCTTCCTTGAGATAAAATGATGGCAAGGGATACCAGTGGGGTGGTGAGAATTGGGTTTCTCTGGCCCGGCTGTCACTGGCTTCAGATTCCTTGGCAGGAACAGAGGCTGGCAGGACGGTCTGGTTGTGAGATTCCAGCTTCTTGGCTAGGATACACTGCGATTAGCACATCTCAAACCTTTCAAAGTGACTTTAGCTGTTTTCTTTTCTGAAGACTTCTGCTGCTTTTGGCCGTAAAGGGGTGGGGGCTGGAGCCTAAGATAGAAATGTCATGGACTGACACCCAAATGGGCGTGGCTGTGCCTGAGGGCAAATATTAGCACAGTATTTTTGTCAAGTTTATGCAACTTGATTCATGGCCCTGTAGAGTAAATTTATTCCATCCTGATTTCCAGTCTGTCTGGGGCCTAGTGGAACTATTGGGAGGGAAAAATGAAATTGGTAGCTTAATTTTAGGTAGAAACAGATAAATGTAAGGTATATTCCACTTACAGTTTTTTTGAGCTTGACATGTGACTTTGTTCATATTCTTTTATTTATTTATGTATTTATTTTTGAGTTGGAGTCTCATTCTGTCATCCAGGCTGGAGTATAGTGGCACACTCACTGCCACCCCAGCGTCAACCTGCTGGGCTCAGGTGATCCTTCCACCTCAGCCTTCCAAGTAGCTGGAACTACCGGTGCGTACTACCATGCCCAGCTAATTTTTTGATTTATTATTGTATAGATGAGGTCACACCAAATTGCCCAGGCTGTTCTCAAACCCGTGGGCTCAGGCAGTCTCCTCACCTCAGCCTCCCAAAGTTGCTCATATTCTTTTATTCCTTATTTCATGGTTTGATGGGCCATTTTCATTTTTTCCAAGAATGAGGCATCTATTTAGAATTATTTACCATGAGAAATTCACATAAGGAAATCCAATTATTTTGGACAGTACCACACTGAGTGAGGCTTACATGTACAGAAATTTAACCTCGGCCCTGTTGAAATAAGTCATGAGACTCTCCGTCCTAAAAGCCCAAAGCTCATCTGTCCCACGCCCGCCAGTGTCAGTCTGCCCTCTGTAGCCTTCTCACCAGGAGTCTCCTCCAGCTTCTCTGTTTGATTACCTCTAGTGACAGAGAGCTTCTTCCTTTACAAAGCAATCTCGTCCATAATAGTGCAGCTTTGACATTAAGAGAAATCTATTTCTTTCATCTTCTGCCCATGGAAGCCTTGGGGCCTAAAATATCAGTCTAATGATAGTAAGTAGGTGCCAGTGAATTCGCATGCATATTATCTTCAGTGCTTGGAAAGCAGGACTACCCCCTTCTTTTATAGATAAGGAAACTGAGTCTCTGAGCAGTTAAGCAGTCTCTCTAAGGTTAATTTCTTGATTAGTGATTGATTAAACTGGGGTTCCAGCCCACAGCCACCTGACTCTGATGCTGGTAGCTACCCACAGCCTTACACCATACCCCCATGCCCCTCTTGTGCGGCAACCCTTGGGTTTTTGAAGCGTCCGATTTTCCCTGAGGTGCCTGCTCCATCGGTTTCTCTGGCATCCTAAACTATGCATGCGTCTTCCCACCTACCCTTTGCACATGGGGTCTGCAGTGCCTAAAATGCTGCTTCTCCCCCGGACGGTCTCCCTTGATCCTGCAAGATTCCCCACGAACTGGGCCCACCATCCACCCCACCGTGGTAGGGTCAGGAGCCCTCCTCGTGTTCCCCCAGCACCCTGGGCCTTCCTCGCCCCGAGAACTTGACACTCTAAGGGCCTCAGCCTCTCCTCTCACCCCCGCCCTGCTCCCTGGCCTGGCGCAGAGAAGGTGCAAAGTAAATGAATATTGAGTGAGTAAATGGTCCGGAACTCCTTTGCCAAAGTAATACCCAAGGAAACTAAAAGTCATTATAAACAAGATCAGCGAGTCTGTGGATTTGAAGTCTGATTCAGGTTGCTGGAAGGCTGTCGTGGGACAGCTTGTCTGGTGGTAAGTCCTGATGTCATTTTCCTCAGTGTGGCTGGGTTGAAACCCCCTATGGGCTGGCATTTGTACCCTTTTTCTCCCGGCAGGCAGGGTCACTGACTCTTAAGTTTCTGGGTTCACCGAGGCGGTCGTAATGGTGAAAGCTGACTAGTCTTTGTTCAGTGGCTGCATGGGCGAGACCGAATCAGGCCCTCCTCGTTTCTCCTGCCCACACCATGCAAGCCCCCGAAAGTGTCCACTCGTGTACTAAGAAGCAACCCTGAGAGGGCTAAGTCCTTTGAAATTTGGGGGGTGTGCTGGTTAGCACTGCTCTGTGATCACATTTTCCTGAACATTAAAGAAGAAAAAAAACCCAAAAATCTCACGGGCATAGTGTTGTGAGTTGGAAGAGAGTGGTCACCTGTGCAGGGAAGAGTCCGGAAGGGGATGGGAGGGCTTTCTGGGAGCTACATAGGAGTCATATATTTTTTTCCCCATGTGATACTTTGAAAAAAAGTTTCATAAAAACAAAAATGAGTTCATGTAGCACATGCGGCATGCATGAGTCTTCTGCAGATGAAGGGGCAAACTGTGTTTAAGTGAGCTGGCAAAGCTGAAAACAGCTCCGGGCACCCAGAAGGTGGCTTTCTCTTTATAGTAACATTACCTCTCTTCCAAAGCTGCCAGCACCCACAGCTTTCTGTATCTTGCCCTTCAGGGAGCTGAAAACTACTACTTCTTACCCTCCCAGTATCAAGTATAACTTTTATTTTGTTAGTTTTGTAAGTGTCATGGTGTCGAACCTATAAATAAACCCTGACTCTATCACAAGAAAACTATTTGACATTTTGAAGTTGTATAAGAAGAGGAGCACTCATGATGGGTCTTGGTTTGAATTCAACTGACCCTATGAATTATTCTCCACCCCTGCCTCCTGGGGGCTTCCAGCGGAGAGCTGCTCCCTGGACAGATTGCAGGGTCTGTGGTCGAATGATTTGATCCCAGAGCTGTACTTCTGGAGTATCAGGATGGATAATTGGACTGAATGTCCAGCTGTGTTGTGAAGTGATTTGCGTGAAACTTTCTTCCCATGTGGTAGAGAAAAATGTAAAGTCTTGACTGTTAAATACTTTCATGAAGGCATTTTTAAATAAATAAAATGCATTTTTATATATTTGGTTGTAAATGTGTACCAGAATTAAGGAAAAGTTTTGTGTGCCAATACTCGCCTTGTCAACTGTGACCACTGTATTCATTGGCAGGCGTTAAGCTTTAAACATGTTGCTTAAAAATTAATTTTTTGGTATATAGGCTCAGGATAAATTCGTTTATTGGCTTTAATGTTGAGTTAGCAAAAACCTCCCTGAATGAGTAGGTTTGTTTTTTCTAATTTAGTAAATGCTCAGTGTGATTATGTTTACATTAGAACCTAATTTTAACAATATGTTAGTGTATTTATCTTTGTATTTCTTGAGATTTTTTATTTTAAAGATGTGGGATACAATTCAGGGTTAGGTATGCAAATGTTCATTATGCAGGTTCCCTTGTTGATTTAGGTGTGCCTCCCTCCTCCCCTGGCAGTTTCCCACTACTGCCAGTCCCGCGCTCCCCTCCCTGCCCCCCAGTTTCCCACCACTGCCAATCCTTTTCTTATTTTTTTTTTGTATTGTTATGGCAGTGTTGTACTTTGGAAATGTAAAAAGCCAAGAAAGAGGGATAAAAATGGCTAAAGGTAGTGTTGATCAGTTTATTAAAAGTATAAAGTTATGTGGGAAAATATTAAATTCCATGTACCAGTTGTACAGTAATCTGTTATCAGCTGAACTTAATTTAAAATTAACAGAGGTAAAGTATATGTAAGTGTTTTCTAAGATATATGGGCATTTCACAGATGAATACTAAAAACACTAATTTTTAATTAATTAGACTGAATTTCATTAAGAACATTTGCAAAGCCTAATAAATCACATGAAATGCATGCATCTCACTTTCATTGATGCCTCTCTTTCCTGCCTTTCTGAGAAGGGGTGTGTACATTGTATGGCCCTTTTTATCATTTGGATGTCATGAATTGTTAAGAATTGGTGTTGGTGAATGATGGAACTAATTTGAGAGAACAAGCTGGGACATCTGGTTACATAATATCAAGTGATACAGTCCTTTTTGAACTAATGTTATTTTCATGTTGCTTTCCTCTCTATTTTGACAACAGCACTAATCCCAGCACTGACATATAGACTGGAAAATCTGTTACCTCATCAACAATGATTTTGGAAGCACTTCTCACAGACTGAGTGATGGGGCAGCTGCTAAGCTATGGAAAATCTATTTAGCTCTGGGAAGCGGCTTATGATATACACAGGAAAACTGACTTAGGTTGCCGGCCTAACCAAACCCCTGGCTCTCGGCAATGACAGTCAAAACCAATAGGAACCCTGGAGATTGTCTGGTTGAAGGTTTCTACTGTGAGACACTCAAACTGCATGCATCACTGTCATGGGAGAGGGGCAGTGCTCATTATAAATGCAATGTCACACTGGGAATGGTGGCCTGTGCCTGTAATCTGAGCTATTTGGGAGGCTGAGGTGGGAGGATCACTTGAGCCAAGAAGTTCGAGGCCATCCTGGGCAACATATAGTGAGACCTTGTCTCTTAAACAAAACAAAGCACTTCTTTTCATTTTTTTTTTTCCTTAATAAGGGGAGAAAAAGGCTATCCATCTATAATTACAGATAAAAAAAGGAATAATCCTTCCTGGTTTGTGTCCTGGATCAGGAGGAAAGAAGTAAAGGACATCATTGGGACAATTTGCAAAATTTTAATATGGACTATGTATAAGATAAGTGTTTTATCATGTTAAATTTCTTCAGTGCGATAACTGTTCAGTGGTTATGAAATGTCCTTGTTTTGGAGGAGATACATGCTAAAATATTTAAAGGGAAACAGGTATGACGCTACAGTAAGTGGTTCAGAAAAGTGCAGTGTGTGTGTGTGTGTGTGTGTGTGTGTGTGTGTGTGTGGTGTGTGTAGGAGAGAGTGAGAGAAAGTGTACATGGCAAAATGTTAAGTTGAATCCACGCCAAGGGGGTATACAAGGAGTCCTGTTTTTCTCACAGCTTTTCTGTAATTTAAAGAATATATAATTTTCAAGTTTTATTTTATTTTTTGAGTTGGAGTCTCACTGTGTCACCCAGGCTGGAGTACAGTAGCATGCTTATGGCCACTGCAACCTCAACCTGTTGGGCTCAGGTGATCCTTCTGCCTCAGCATTCCAAGTAGCCGGAACTACAGCCATGCTACCATGCTCCACTAATTTTTTGATTTATTGTAGAGATGAGGTCTCCCCATGTTGCCCAGGCTGGTCTTGAACCCATGGGCTCAGGCAATCCTCTCACCTCCACCTTCTAAAGTGCTGGGATTATAGGCGTGAGCCACCACACCAGGCCACTTTTCAAATTTTAAATTGTAGTTTCCTGGGCCATCAACCCAAATCTTTGTGGGTGGTGCCCAATAATCTACATTTTAACAAGCTTCCCAGATGATTATGTACACTAGTTTTATTTAAGTTACTAGTTAAAGAAAGTCTTATTTCAGTCACTGTTTTAAAAATAGTAAATAAGTGAGCATACATTCTTATAGTTTGGTCTCATGTTAATCAGTGCTTTATAAATGACAAATCCAGCCAGGCTCGGTGGCTCAGCCTGTAATCCCACGCCTTGGGAGGCTGAGGTGAGTGGATTGCCTGAACCCGTGGGTTCGAGACCTGCCTGGGTAACTTGGTGAAACCTCATATCTACAATAAATCAAAAAATTAGCCGGGTGTGGTAGCACGCGCCTGTAGTTCCAGCTACTTGGAAGGCTGAGGTGGAAGGATTGCTGGAGCCCAGCAGGTCGAGGCTGCAGTGGCTGGAAGTGGCCACTGCACTCCAGTCTGGGCGACAGAGTGAGACTCCAACTCAAAAATAAAAATGAAAATGAAAATAAAAAAAATAAATGACAAATTCCCCTCCCCAAGTGTAAAATATCTTTAGAAGGTAATACCCCACTTACTTCGGAAGAGTTTGGGAATACTTAGGCCTGACCTTAAAACAGACTGGAATTAGTAGGCATAGACAGCAGTGGGAAAGTGTAGACAGCAGTGGGAAAGTAGCCCCCCAAAGACCTGGTCAACATATAATGCAGGCCAGCTTGGGTGTGTGCACAGTGACAAGGAAGAGAAAGCAATACTGGTACCATGGTAGCAGCTAAATAAATAAAGCATGAATCTGCAATACATTAAATATTGCTATTTGATGAGAAGCTCTTTTAATCTGATGAGTCATTGTCTAGTGTGGCTGATGGTAGGTACATTACTTCTCCATGCTGTGACTGTCCCTCTTCAGCAGGTCAGTCTGTTGGGGCTCATAGACAGCCAAAAAAGAAAAATAAAGCGTTGGGATTGGGGGTGAAGCAGGGACTAGAAAGCGCTTTCCTGAGTTCACTAGGGAAGAAGAGTTAGAGAAAGGGAAATGGGCCTTATATACCGTGAGGGGGATTTCTGAAATAAGCTGAACTGCCCGCTGTAAACAAGAAAAGGAGAGCAGAGCTGTCCATGTTTCCCTTGAGGAAGAAAGTCCATGTAGAGGTAGCTTGTCTTCCTCTCTTCGCCACTAGGTGGTAGCATTGGGCTAGGCCAGCTTGATGATGGTTTAGGTTGATTCCTGTAGCAAGCCATCCATGATTCGTTTGTACAGGTTACCTACAGATTAGGCACTTATAAGTCAGGTCTGTTTTCTTCTCCTCCTTTTTTTCAGTTGAAACTTGCTTTTTTGAGTTAGAGATCTAAGTCTCTTATTTTTAAAAACAAGAGTATGAAATACTCTGTACCTCTTTTAAAAATTGCAGCAGCAGAGTTGAGTTTGTTCTCTCATCTGCATGTACTCCTCCACCTCCTCTCTGTCTGTGGCTCATTGGCTCATGAAAGAACACAACTCCCCAGGTCAGGGTTCCCATTCCCATTTCCCGGTTTTTTGTGCTACAGGACTTGAGAGTTTTCCAAATACTTTCACATCCCTCACTCCTGACTCTGAATGGTTTTGACTAGACCTGGTGAACAGCATTGTGTTCTCATTTTGCAGGTGGGTAGATTCGACTCAGAACCTTGTCCAGGTCCTACACTGATCCTTAGGAAATAAAGTAGAGGCCTTACTGCTTCCTTGTCTCAGGCACCAAGGCAGCCAGGGAGGGGCCATAGTACCCAGCCTGACCTCGAGAGCTCTGGTGTGGCCATTTGTGTCAACATGCTCCTGCTTCTGGTGCCACTGAGTTTGTAGAGCAGCTCAAAGGTGTATAACTTATCTACAGTAATCACTCTGGCAACCTGTCTTTATTGAAGTGAGAAAAATTAATAAAACTTTTTATTTTTTGTAGAGACAAGATCTCATTATGTTGCCCAGGCTGGTCTTGAACTCCTGGGCTCAAGCAATCCGTTCACCTCCGCCTCCCAAAGTGCTGTGATTACAGGTGTGAGCCATCACACCCGGCCTAAACTAATAAAACTTTAAGAAATGGAACATTTATCTCTCTTAAGGTATTTGAAATCAGGACTGCTCTACAGAATCTGAAATCTCTAGCAGTATCTGCTGGCATTAGAAACTTAACATGAATCAAGTGACTCTTTTTTTTTTATTTATTTTTTGAGTTGGAGTCTCACTCTGTCGCCCAGACTGGAGTGCAGTGGCCGCTCCCGGCCACCGCAGCCTCGACCTGCTGGGCTCTGGCGATCCTTCCACCTCAGCCTTCCGAGTAGCCGGAATTACAGGTGCGCGCTACCACGCCCGGCTGATTTTTTTATTTATTGTAGAGATGAGGTCTCGCTGGTGTGTGCCCCACATTGTGCCGGACAATTCACAGGTACCAAGCTAACTCTCACAGTGTTGATTGAGCCCCTGCTGTTTGCAAAGTGAGACGTTGCCTCTTTCTATAATACGTTGTTCAAGTATAATCTTGGCTTAAAAACTGTATTCACAGTAGAAACTCTATTATGACGGTGCAAAACATTCTAAAGCTGCAACTGTTTGATTTTTCCAATTATGCAAAGAACAGGTCTGGCTTCCATATATAAAATGCACCAGCTGCAGCTGTAATCATTTGTGGTCAGAGGGGCTAGCGTGTTCCTGGCTGGGTTGTGGCTTTGTTGAGCGCTAAGAGGCTTATAAAGGAAGCCATAGAAACCCTGAGTTCCCCAATTGCTGTGGTACAGGAAGCAAAGCAGTTAGTCAGCATCCACTGTCCCGACCAGATTGTTTAAGATAAAATTTCAAGACAATCTGAAAATACCACATGGCTCAATTATGTGGTTATGCAACACAAGGCTCACTCTTATCAAGGTTTGCTTTAGGAACCATTGCAGGAAGACCATTTCCGCAACTTTCATAAAATACCTATTTATGACATCATTCTTAGGTCCTCGGCCCTTTATGTGACACACTAAAGATGGGTGTGAGAAGCAGAAAATGGGTGTCTTGTGAGTTTCTGATCTACTTTATTTTGTCAGCTGGCTGCATGACTGTGCTGGGAGCATCTTTGTGATCTGTGGTTAAAGACCCTCCATGAGCTATGAGGAAAAAAAAAATCAGTGCCTGCCATTGGAGCCCCAGCCTGTGGCATTCATTTGGAGGCTCCTGTTTGCAATCACTATTGGTTTCTTCTGCCTGGGATCATTGTGTGATTATCTCGGGTTTAGCCACTGCAGAATAACTGACTGCGGACTCTCACACGGGCCCCCACGGTGAATGGCTTCCATCCTGCAAAGCCTGTATTCTGAGTTCAGCCATCCAGCACATACCCCGAGGGCCCCTGAAAACCGACTCCTCAAGTCCTTGACTCCCTGGAATGCCATCCTGTGCCACGCCCAAGGATGATGAATCACCATGGGGGGCGGGGGCAGGCAGAACAAGCATCGTTTTTTTGGAAAAGCTCCCCAGGTGACTCTGCTGTGTACCTCCCACTGAAACCACACTCTTAACGGTTCTTTTTGTATTTTTCAAAAATCGTAACCCACCTGAGATTCTTAGGCAAGAACTAAATAATCAAATTGACATTTTAAAGTCAATGTGGTTAAAGCATTATGGAACACATTTGTTGTCTTTTGATAACTTTTTGTATTACTCAGTAAATGCATCCCTGTTTCTGATGACATTTTCATTGGAAAGGGCAAGGTGGAGGTGGTGGGGTGGGTGGAATTTTGTGATTTTATAAGCGACTGAATAAGTTTCCTTGCACTGCCTGCCAGTCCTGGGATTTTTTCATTAATATTTGAGATTCCTTGTCCCTCGCTGTGAAGAATGGAGTTTTACCTGCAGCTCCTTAGATGTGATGACAAGGGGCTCAGTGTGCCCCTCTCTTTCTGGATGTACTTTATTTTTACTTATTTATTTATTTTTTAGTTACAGTCTCACTCTGTCGCCCAGGCTAGAGTGCAGTGGCATGCTCACAGCCACCGCACCTTCCACTTGCTGGACTCAGGTGGTCCTTCTGCCTCAGCCTTCCAAGTAGAACCACAGGTGTGTGCTACCATGCCCTGCTAATTTTTTGATTTACTGTAGAGACTAGGTCTCACCAAGTTGCCCAGACTAGTCTTGAACACCTGGGCTCAGGCAATCCTTTCACCTCCGCCTCCCAAAGTGGTGGGATTACAGGCATCAGGCGCGGCTCCTGGCTTAGGTGTACTTTCTACACAGCTTTTAGGTGTACTTTCTACACAGCTTTCATCATCGTGTTTTCTCTTCCTGCACCCGATCTGGGCCTCTGTGGTTTCCTGAGGCTTAGTCCTTGGGCCTCCAGTCTGCTTTGTCCTCATCCTTCTAAGGGTTGTCACTACTCCTTGCTACTGATTCCTGTATCTTTTCCCTGTCACTGCCCTGACATTTGGTGTTACTTTTCCACTTACCTGTGACTTGCTTCTCTCAAGTGGACTCTGCATCACTAAGTAGCTTGGGCCTCACCTGGGAGCCCATACACAGACTCTTGGGTCCCAGCCAGACCTGCTTGAATGAGAATCTGTGTTTGTCTGTTTGCTTGCTTGTTAGTTTGTTTTGAGTCGAAGTCTCCATTTGTCACCCAGGCACACTCACAACCACCACCATAGCCTCAACCTGCTGAATTCAGGTGATCCTTTTACCTCAGCCTTCCAAGTAGCTGGAACCACAGGTGTGTGTCACCACACCTGGCAAATTACTTTATTCATTGTAGAGATGAGGTCTTACCAAGTTGCCCAGGCTGGTCTCGAACCTCTTGACTCAGGCAATCCTCTCACCTCGGCCTCCCAATGAGCCACAGCACCTGGCACAAGAATCTGTGTTTTAACAAGACCCCTGAGCTTGCTGTTTGCAAGAAGGGCTGGTCTAGGAACAGCTCCCCTCTATACTTTCCTTAGACTCCTGGCTCCCATCCTATTCATCTCTCCTGACTGCTCCCACCACCCCAAGTTTGTCTGTCAGGTTGCACTGCTGCCTCAGTCTATCCATCTTGGCTTCATTTTCTATTTTATTCTTCCCTCATTAACTCATAGAGGTATTTACTGACTGTCTACCAGAGCTAGGCATTGGAAGTACAGTAAGCAAAGCCAGACCTGATTCCTACCCTGGTGGAGCTTGGTATCTAGTGGGAGAAGCAGACATTAAAGACACATCATCAGTTATCAGCGTGAAATGATGAGCGCTGGAGAGGAGAGCCTGAAACACACATCTGTGTCTGGATGGGGAGACCATGGAAGGCTTCCATGGGGAAGTGACGCTCGTGCTGAGCCCCGAGGATGAATAGGAGTCAATCAGATGAAGAGGAGCAAGGAGAGCTTTGCAAGCAGGAGGAACAGCAAATGCAAGGGCCCGGCTCATCGGAGAAAGCCTGCCAAGAACTAATAGCAAGAATATTAACTTGATCTTAAGCCCTTCATCTTTATTTGCTCTTCCACCCAACCCTGTCAGATTTATGTCTTCTCCATTCTCTAAGCCAAATTTGATTTGTAGAAGTGCTTCTTGTCTTCTGTGTAGAGACCTAGACCCTCTCACCTGCGTGATAGGCTCATGTGCTCAGTTGCACAACTGTCCAGTTATTTAACCTACCTCTCCACCACTGAGTTAGCCAGTAAAACTAATTTCTTTACTTACTGTTTCCTAATACTATGGTCAGGTTTTCAACTGCCCTCTAATTCCTTCTTTGTAAGTGCGCTCTTCTTTTTTGTTGTTATTAAACTTATTTTTTAAATGTGATACACTTTGGGAGGCTGAGGTGAGAGGATTGTCTGAGCCCACGAGTTCGAGACCAGCCTGGGCAACTTAGTAAGACCTCATCTCTACGATAAATCAAGAAAAATTAGCCGGGCATGGTGGCTTATGCCTGTAGTTCCAGCTACTTGGAGGCTGAGGCAGAAGGATCGCCTGAGCCCAGCAGGTCAATGCTACGGTGGCTGTGAGTGTGCCACTGCACTCCAGCCTGGGGGACAGAGTGAGACTCTGACTCAAAAAAAATAAAATAAAATGTGATATATATACAGAAAGTATGTATAAATGTAGAGCTTGATGGATTTTCACAGAGTGAGTATACCAGTGTTATTAGAATGCATATCAATAAATAGAATATGAAAAGCTCCCCAGAAGACCCCCATTTCCTCCGCCCCATCACTACACACAAAGGTCATGATTGGCCCATCTTCTGTTAGCATTGATTATTAGTTTTGTTTAAATGAAATAGTACTATGGATATTTTGTTGTGTCTAGCTTCTTTTGCTCAACATGACATCAAAGCAATTCACTCATGCTGCTGCGTGTAACTGTAGTTCATTTCTTTCCTTTGCTGTAGAATAGTGTGTGGTATGGCTCTCTCACAACTTAATCGTTCTACAACGGATGGACATTTAGGTCTTTTCCAGGGTGGGACTATTATGAAGGTTCTTGTATGTGTCTTTTAGTGAGGAAGTGTTCATTTTTCCTTTGGGACTACGCCTAGGAACGGAATTATTATGTCACAGCTGGGCATATGTCCCGCTTTAGCAGATACTGGTCAATAGTTCTCCACAGTAGAGTAGTTGCGCTAAGTGATGTTCTCACCAGCAGTTCATGAGAGTTATCTAGTTGCTCCATGGCATTGTAGTTTTGTCAGTCTTAAATTGTAACCATTCTGGTGGTGGTGTGGTACTGTTGCTTTGTGGGTTTAATTTGCATTTCTTTGACAACTAATGTAGTTGAGTGTCTGTTTTGGTTTTCTTCCCATTTTCTACCAGGTTTTTTTTTCTCTTATTGATCTGTAGGAGCACTTTATATAGTCTTTGTAGATACACACACACACTCACACTGCAAATATCTTCTTCCACTCTGTGGGTTGTCTTTTTGCCCTCCAAAAGGTATCTCTTAATGAATAGAAGTCCTTAATTTTAATACCAATTTATCGTTAAATCTTTTCATGTTTTCAGTCATATTCATACCACATTTAGTTCTGTAAAATCTTAGGGGTAGAACACATAAATAGCTAAAATGGTAAAGCATAACTAAAACGTAAAAGCCTGGGAAATATAAATTAGAAGACTTAGACCAGGGAGATAATAAGACACACAAATAGGAAAGCCATGTAATCCTATGAACGAATAATCATTGAGCAATACATTTTACTTAGAATGTCTTAGAAGTCAAAACTCAAATGGAAACATGATCTGTTATCTACTTATCATCTATGAGTTCCTCAGACAATCCTGAAAGGATCAAATCCAACAGGTATTTGTATTCACAGATAACCGGTAATTTGCATATCTAAGTACTAACAGGTATGTCTTGTGTTACAGGTTATTCAACGATAGTTATGACCTCCCGGTTACGTGCGTTGGGTGGAAGAATTAATAATATACGCACTTCAGAATTACCCAAAGAGAAGACTCGATCCGAAGTAGTCTGCAGCATCCGCTTTTTAGATGGCTTGGTACAGACCTTTAAGGTTAATGTAAGTTCTCTATTTTTTTTTTTTTTCCTGAATTAGTGCTCTTAAGAAATAGTTTTATGGCCAGGCGCGGTAGCTCAAACCTGTAATCCCAGCACTTTGGGAGGTCCAGGAGAGAGGATTGCCTGAGCCTGTGGGTCCGAGACCAGCCTGAGCAACATGGTGAGACCTCGTCTGTACAATAAATAAAAAAAAAAAAATTAGCCGGTGTAGTAGTGCGCAACTTGGAACTTGTAGTTCCGGCTACTTAGAAAGCTGAGGCGGAAGGATCGTCTGAACCCAGCAGGTTGACGCTGGGGTGGCTGTGAGCATGCCACTGCCCTCCAGCCTGGGTGACAGAGTGAGACTCCAATTCAAAAAAAAAAAAAAAAAGTTTTCATCTCATGACTTACAAAATAAAAAAAATATTTTAAAATGAAAGCTTGAGATTGCAGATCTTTTTATTTATTCCTTTTTTTTTTGAGACAGGGTTTTAGTCTGTCGCCCAGGCTGGAGTGCAGTGGTGTGTTTTTGGCTCACCGTAGCCTCAACCTCCTGGACTCAGGCTATCCTTCTGCCTCAGCCTCCTGAATAGCTGGGACTACTGGTGTACACTACCACGCCAAGCTAATTTTTTTTTTTTTTTGAGTTGGCGTATCACTCTGTTGCCCAGTCTAGAATGCAGTGGCACACTCATGGCCTCTGCAGCCTCAACCTGCTGGGCTCAGGCGATCCTTCCCCTCAGCCTTCCAAGTAGCTGGAACTGCACAACACGACACCTGGCTAATTTTTTGATTTATTGTAGAGATAAGGTCTTACCAAGTTGTCCAGGCTGGTCTTGAACCTGTGGGCTCAGGCATTCCTCTCACCCCAGCCTCCCAAAGTGCTGGGATTATAGATGTGAGCCACCGTGCCTGGCCATTTTTTTATTTTTTGTAGAGATGAGGTCTCACTATGTTACCTAGGCTAGTCTTGAATTCCTGGACTCAAGCGATTGTCCTGCCTTGGCCTCCAAAAGTGCTGGGATTACAGGAGTGGGCCACTGTACTCGGCTGAGATCTCAGATCATGTATGTTGAGATTAGATTGGAAATATTTAAAAACTATTCATGTTTCACCTCTATCTAGAGGGTCTTTTTCCCTCTTCTTTGTGAAGTGAACTGTGTGATGCACAGATATTGGGGCTTCCATTGAAGTAGAAGTTCTTGTCCTCTTCCTGAAGCAGAACTGGCTGTCGGATAATGATGTCCTATATAGGCTTCATTAGAGCCCACATTGGGCTGCTCTTTTTATTTATTTATTTTTTGAGTTGGAGCCTTACTCTGTCGCCCAGACTGGAGTGCAGTGGCCTGTGTCTGGCACAGGGCTGGGCACATAGCAGGTGATCATTAAATGTGTGAGTGGGTGGGTTGTGAACAATAAGCCTCCCAGATGGCAAGGCTCGGGGAGGTCTTGACTTATCCCACTTAAAGCTCATGGCAGAACCAGGACTAGAAATGAAGTCTGCAGTGTCCCAGGCCAGCAGCAGTAAGATGATGGGACAATAGCTACCCACCCTGCCCCTGTCACCACCTGGACCCATGACCTTTGCCCATCTCTCCCATCCTCTGGTCACTTCTTAAGGGGTCAACCTTGACCCTGAACTGGCTGCCAGCATCCTCCTTCACCTGGAAAGTTTAGTGTGCATGAAAAGGCATCAGAAGAGAAGATAGGAACTGGGCACCATGGCTTGCACCTGTAATCCCAGCACTGTGGGAGGCTGAGACAAGAGGATCACTTGAGCCCAGGAGTTTGAGACCAAACTCCTTTGGGCAACAAAGTGAGACCCTGTCTCTACAAAATAGAAAAATAGAAAAATGAGCTGGGCATGGTGGCACACACCTGTTCTCCTGGCTACTCAGGAGGCTGAGGAGGGAGGATCACCTGGGCCTAGAAGGTCAAGCTGTGATTGTGCCACTGCACACCAGCCTGGGTGACAAAGTAAGACTCTGTCTCAAAGAAATAAAATAAAAATAAAAAAATAAGAAAGAAATAAAAGTGAGGAGAGAACAATGAGGGGAACAATGAAAGCCCACATGAATTTAAAGGGTAACAAAAACTGACCCCTGAGTCTTCCACGCCCTCTTGCTGGCTCTAGATCACCATGGACCTCGATGTTGGTAAGAGGAAAAGGCAGCTTGCATGAAGTCTTAGCATGGTGGGTGCTGTGTCTCCTTCCCAGCCAATACCTTTGACTACGAGCATCTCCCTTACCATGCCTAAGACTCAAGAGGACAACCAGGGTCGTGGGAGTTTGGGCCTCTGCCTGGCAAAGAGTGGAAAGGGACAGTTGAGCTAGGTGATCCCAACTTTCTCCCCCACTTCCCACTCACTTCCACAACCACCTTGGCCCCCAGCTGTTTCTCCAGGGCCTCCTTCCTCTGCAAGTGGGAAATTTTATTGTGGTAAGAAGGGAAAACTCCAGCAAGGAAATGTAGTTGTCTAGTTTGGTGGTTCCAGAGTCTTATTAGGAAGGGATGGAACATACACCTGTGCCCTGTTTCTGACGAAGCCAGTTTGGAGAAAAACATCATCTAGAGAGGACTATCCAAAAGAATGTTCTGCAGTGCTCAAAAAGTTCTATATCAGCCCTCTCCAGTACGGGAGCCTCCAGCTCCATGTGGCATTAGAACACTTCAACTGTGGCTAATATACCAGAGCAAAATTGTAAAAAACATTTTCTTAATTAATTAAAATTGAAGTAGTCTTCTGTAGCTCATGGTTTCTACTCTGGACCGAGAACATTTCTTAATGTCCTCAGCCCTAGTGAACATTTCTTAAAGTATGTCAGAAGCTCCTAGGATGCATGTTAAAATTATAAATCCCTTGCCCTGCCTGGGTTTTTCGAAACATGCTGTGTCTGGGGCCTGAGAATCTGCGTTGTAGCAGCTCCCTGTGCTGTCCCAACGGGTCTTACAGTTGGAGAACCACTGATTTAGGGGCCTTTTGCAGGGTCATACATATTTCCTTCAAAATGCAATGTCTGTGGCTCTGTAGAAGCTTGTCTCTTATCTGATCTGGTTTCCTTTTAACATAGTCTCTCATAGAATTTTATGATTAAAGAAGCTTACAAAGGTCACAAATGTCTCTTTCTTGATGCTAAACTGATAGTTTAATATGTGTCTGTCTCCTTCATTAAAATGTGTGTTTATCTGTCTTTGAGCTATTCTTTTTTTTTTGAGTTGGAGTCTCATTCTGTCATCCAGACTGGAGTGCTGTGGCCGCTCCCGGCCACTGCAGCCTCGACCTGCTGGGCTCCGGCGATCCTTCCACCTCAGCCTTCCAAGTAGCTGGAACTACAGGCGCGTGCTACCATGCTGGGCTAATTTTTTTATTTATTGTGGAGATGTGGTCTCACCAAGTTGCCCAGGCGCAACTCGAACCCATGGACTCAGGCAATCCATTCACCTCAGCCTCCCAAAGCGTGGGATTACAGGCTGAGCCACTGAGCCCAGCTGAGCTGTTCTTTAACCATGTACTTTCTTCCTGACCAGATGTGAATGTTTGTTAGTATATACCTCATTTGTTCATTCAGTAGACGTTTGCTGAGTACTCATTCTGTGCCAGACTTTGTTCTGGGTACAAAGAATATAGCAGTGAACAAAGCAGAGCAAATTCCCTGCCCTTTGGAAGCTTACATCCTAGTGGGATGAGATAGGCCATAAACAAATGTATGCCACATCAGATGGTATTAAGTGCTTTAAAGAAAAATAAACCAGGCATGGTGTCTCATGCCTGTAATCCTAGCACTTTGGGAGGCGGAAACGAGAGGATTGCTTGGGTCCAGGGGTTTGAGACCAGCCTGGACAACTTGTAGAGACTTTGTCTTTACAATAAATAAAAAAATTAGCCAGGCATGGTGGCACGCGCATGTAGTTCTATCTACTTGGAAGACTAAGGCAGAAGGATCACCAAAGTTCAGCAGGTTGAGCTGCGGTGACCATGAGCATGCCACTGCACTCCAGACTGGGTGACAGTGAGATTCCTATTCAGAAAAAGAAAAAGAAAGAGAAACAGGATTAGGGAGAGTGAGTGGCAGGGCAGGGTGGGATCAACATTGTATAGATGTGATTAGAGAAGGCCTCACTGATAAGATGAAAGAACTATGTGGTTGCCTGGAGGAAGCACTTCCCAGGGAGAAAGGACAGCAGTGCAAAGACTCTGAGGCAGGGGCCTGCTTAGGGTGGGTAGAGAACAACACTATGGAAGCCAGTGTGTCTGGAGTGAAATGAGCAGGGGGGAGGGAGAGAATAGCAGGAGATAAGGGCAGAGAGATACCAGGGGTAGGGATCTGGAGGTCATTTTGAGAGCACTGGCTTTTATTCTACATGAAGTGGAAAGCATTCGTAGGTTTGGACTCCATCCACAGTTGGCTGTGGGAGGGAAAGGGCTGAAAGACTAGCGTAACAATCCAGGGAAGATGGTGATAGTTGGATAGGGTGGCAGTGCAGAGCCGGCTAGGTTGAAACCCAGTCTGGAAGTACTTTGAAGGTGGCGCCAGTAGGATTTGCTGATGGGTGGGAATCGGGATGTGGAAGAGCAAGGGGCCTCAAGGTGACTCCAAAGCTTTGGGTCTGAGCAACCTGGCAAGATAGTGTCGCAGTTGGTAGAGATGGGGAAGCCTGGGAAGAGCTGGCTTGGGACAGAGATTATCAGATCTATTGCGGGTACTTTGAGTGTGAGATGCCTATCATTCACCTGTGTAGGAATGGCATTAGATAGAAGAGTCTGGGCTTAGGAGGTAAGTCCGGGCCGGGGATACAGATGTGACATCACCAGGGAAGAGATGCCATTTCAAGCCATGAAACTGGATGCGATCCCCCGAGAAACAGGAAGACAGAAGCTGTGAGTGACGTTTAAGGGTTGGAGAGATGGGGAACTTGAGAAGGACCAGCCAGGGAGGAGGGCAAAAGTCTGAGAAGCCCAGCAGAGGGAGGAGGGACCAGCTGGGAGAAGGGGATGAGGTAAGCACCCACCTGGAGTGAGCATCGCACATGACCTTGGAATAGGGCCTGGCCAACAGTGAACGCCCAGAAGGTCTCAGTCACAAACATCCTTGTTCCCATCCACACAGCTGCCACCCCAGACTTCCAGCTTCCTTGTCCAAAAGTTGACTCACATGGAACTTAAGGAACTGGAGGGCCTGGTTGCATCTTAGAATATCCCCCACTTTAGGTTTTCTGTGTGTGGGAATGGTTTGCACAGTCTCATTCAGACTCTTTAGCCTGGACCATCTTAGGGCCAGGAGTACGAGTAATCAGGGAAACTACTTGGACATCAGTTATTCTCAACCCAGCCCAGGGAGCAAGCCTGTCACTGGTGGTAAACTGGTGTAGCAAAGAGGATCTCTTGTGGAGGCCTGTTCTTATTATAAATGTGTTTTTCAATTGCTTCTGAGAACTGGATTATGCAGAATAGAGACCCAAATGTTTGAATTTTGACACTCCAAAGGAGAGTGGTGTAGTGGCAACATATGGGCTTTGGCATCAAACAGACCTGACTCGGGTGGTCAAACTGTCCATCAGCTGATGCCAGGAGGCTTGGAGCCTGTCTATGCCTTCATGCACTGGCAAGGGAGATGCTGGTGACTGATGTACTTTGCAAAGTTATTGTGAAGACTAGGATCATACTATATAAAAGATGCATGTGGTGTTATATCTGGCTCCTTGTAGATGTTTAATGCATAGTAGTTGTTAATAACACATATTAAATGTAATATGAAGTGGTGTAAGTAATAATGCCAACAAGGGGAGCAGATAGCTCTTTGATGTATTGAGAGGGTAACTCATAATATGGAAGGTGGTGCCAGTAGGATTTGCTGATGGTTGGGAATTGGGATGTGGAAGAGCAAGGAGCCTCAAGGTGACTCCAAGGCTTTGGGTCTGAGCAACCTGGCAAGATAGTGTCGCAGTTGGTAGAGATGGGGAAGCCTGGGAAGAGCTGGCTTGGGGCAGAGATTATCAGGCCGTTTGTTCCACACCTGTTATGAATCTCTTGTGATGGATGATGCCCTGGGTGGAAGAAGCAGGCAGCATGGGGCCGTGTTCAGTAAATGGGTGTGTCTCATGTTCCTACACTTCACACAAATAATAGGAGGCTGCCCCAAAGAAGTCTCTGCAGGAGGGGCCTGGCGGTTATCTAATTCTCCCAATCCTGGTCACTGTGACCTATTTTCATGAGCATTATTTGCCCTTAGGCAGTCAGAAAAGAAGAGCTACCTTTGCCTGTTCTATACACCCATCTATTTCTGACTCACATTGTCCAGTTAAATGGTTTGGTTCAAAGGATCCCTGAGAAGTCTGCCTGTCAAAGTAGAATTTGCGGTTTTCCAAATGCTCCGTGCTGTTTGCCATCTCTGGGCCTTTGTTTGTGCCGGGCCATCTGATCCAAAGGCCTTTTTTCACCTTGTGCACCTGGAGGGGAGGGGTGATGCTCGGTCCCATCATCCTCTCAAGCCCAGATCAGGGAGTGCTTCCTCTTGCCCCAGGTGGAATTGACTGTGTTGTCCCCTTTGGTGTCCACTGGGCCATGATGATCTCACAGCCCTTGACAGCATTTGACGCTCAGTGGTACCACCTCCGCTTCTATGGCTGGGCAGGAAAAGGGAGATTATCATGGCTTTGTCCCCACGCCTGCACTGGCCTGCCTTGCAAACATGGAGAGAAGTGTGGTTGAGTGTCCCCACTGGCTTCTCACTTCAGAGGACAGGAAGGAGAAGCAACGAGGCAGATAATCCCACAGGGTGACACGGGCCAGAACACTGGGAGGGTATTTTGAATGGCATTTGAGTATTTTTAGCTGTCTTCCTTTATGCTGTTGGGCGAGTGTTTTCCTTCCCTGGACACATATTTCTGTGGCTTCTGCAGGAGTAGGAGCCACAGATGTGTCCTGAGGAACCCAGCAGGAGCCGGCAGAAGCTGACCTGGGATTTGCATTTTACTATGGCTAATCCACGGGTTAGGCCCAGGGAGTTTACTGTAATTATGATATCAGAGTTTTCTGATTTAGACATCATCACTTGCAGGTAAGGGGAAGGAAATCTTAGAAAATTAAATTAAACTTACATTGTTTTAAATTGTATTGATGTAAGGCTTTCTTAGCCCCAATTCCTATATGTGTCGTGTAGCTTCTTAACTTAAAGTTTATTAATTTTACTGTGGAAAATATGTGTGTATAGCATTTCTGAATATTTTAATCCCTTTTTGCCTATAATTCATTTTGCACTTTTTCTACTTGGTAATTTTTTTTTTTCTAGAAACAAGACACTGGTCAGGTTCTCCTGGATATGGCATACAACCACCTGGGTGTGACCGAAAAGGAATATTTTGGTTTACAACATGGTGACGACTCCATGGACTCTCCTGTAAGGGCTATTCCTTTAACATGCACTGAGCTCCTGCACGGTTTGGTTTTATATCTTATGTTTTCTTATCCCACAGAGGTGGCTTGAATCAAGCAAACCCATCAGGAAGCAGTTAAAAGGTTGGTGTGATCTTTTCATTTCAGTGTAACTTTAGGTGTCAGTGGGTCACAGCTTTTTTCTCTTCTCCAATCATCAGTGACTGTAACATCTGGTACCTGGATTCCTGGGGGTCCAGGAAGCATGAGTGAGCCAGCTCTGCCCTGCCTGACTTCTGAATCAGCAGAGTTACTTCCAGATCAGCCCGCAAGGATCCTCACAAGCTGTGGGCAAGAAAGGGAGAGGTGAGAGTAGGCAGTTCAGTGCAAGGGAACCCACATTTCTTTATATGAGGAAGGAAGGGAAAGGACGATGGCCTTTCTCAGCCCAGCATGTGGACCAGGATGGGAAAGAGGCAGACAAACGCAAACCCCCCAAGCCCCCTATACTTTCCAACAGCACAGTGGCATTCACTGAAAACTTATCCATAGATGGATAATGCCACAGAGATAACAGATTAAGCCTTCTTGACTAGAGCTTATCCACGAGGAGTGGATCCCAGTGCTGTGGGTTGCCTCCCAGTTTGGTGGCCAGTCCAGACCCACCTTACACCACCTACTCTGATCAGCTCTCAGCCTGGTTTCCAACATCACCATCATTGTCACCTTTTCTGTACCTTGTGCCACAGACAAGCCTGGCCGATCTGCAGGGCCTCCTTTGTGCCTGCCTCCCTTCAGTCTGTTCCCTCAGCTGGAATGCTTCCCCCTGCCCCTCCCACTTCCCTGTATCTAAATCTCGCCTTTCTTCAAGAATGCTCAGATCCATCTCCTTTCCTGCTAGAAGCCATGATCCCCTTGACATCCCCTTACTTCGATCATTGTCTGTCCATGGCTCTGTTCACCCTCGTCCTCATCTCCTAGTTATTTGCCTTTAGCTTCCTCTCAGGACCACACGCTCCTTGTGGTGAGGACCCATGCCGCATTCCTCTCTGCATCTCCCACAGTGCCTGACACAAAGGAAGTGGCCCATGGGTAGCAGAGGGTAAAGGGCAGATGGATGTGAACACACAGGTGTGCATACACTCAATGCCACATGCACACACACCTCCCCCAGCACCTAGCTGGGAAGGAGTAGACACAAGTGGTCATGGGTCTGATCCCCATTGCTGCCCCCACAGGAAGCCAGGTCCTCAGAGTTCTTACCTCCTATGTGCCGTGTCCTTAGTGTTCAGAAGCACCGTGGGAGCCACAGAGCCCCTTACAGATAAATACCTACCCCATTTAAATTTGTAAGAATGATGTGCCCAAGGCACGGATGGATGTTGCCATTCATTCTCTAACTCATTCTTTCAGTGAACATGTCCCGAACTCCAAGTGTGACAAGGCACTGGGCTAAGCCCTGGAAATGCAGTCCAGATCAGATTTAGACTCTGCCCTCAAGGAGCCCACAGCCAAGTGTGCAGACAGCTAAGGGGAAGAGGTATTCTATGACAGAACCAAGTACATGGTAGAGTGCTTTGGGCACACAGAGGACAACAAGAAAGCCAAAGGGGTTGTGCCTGCGACACAAAAATGTCAAGTTACAGAAGGGTAGGGAAGGGCATCCCAAGGCAGTGGAAGGTACAGCCTGCACAGGGTTGTAGCGCCACCCGCTGGAACCTAGACACGTGGGCAGAGGCATACTCAGGCTCACACACACTGTTGGAGTTTCTTTGAACACAAGCCAGAGATGAAGATAGCCAGTACTGAAGAGGTGGGAGGGTGGAGCTCAGGATGAACTAAGGTAGAGGAGGTCAGGAGAAGGTCAGTGAGGGGAGCTAGATGGAGAAGGACTTAAGTTTCAGAGAACAAGGACGTTCTCAGCACCTAAGTAGGGCTGGCGAATATCTCCTGAGTGATGGAGAAGGAGTGAGATGGACATCAAGAAGATCTCAGGATCTTAGCAGCACAAGCTGATCTTCTCCTGTTGACGTGTCTATCCAAAGAAATGGACTAATTTTATCCACACAAACAAATTGACTCTTGGTGTTGATGCGTAAAGCCATATTTTAAGTATGTTCATTGGGTAATATTCACTAGTATATTAATCATTTAATACAGTCTGCATTAAAAACCCAAAATATTTTCTAGTATAAGAATGATGTTGCAATGTGGTATAGCAGAATCCAAGACCTCTGGTTTTGTCACTTGCTGTATGACCAAAGGCAGGTCACATCCCTAAGCCTGTAACTTATCTGTAAAATGGGGCTAACCATAACAGCCTAGCCCTCCTCATAGTCTTGGTGGTGTTTAAATGCAAGAATGTACAAGAAAGCATTGGAAAAGTATAAATTGCTATACAATATAAGCTCTTATTTCTTGGTGACTTTTGTATAAAATAACTTGCTGGCTTAAGGATTTTTAAAGTTCCTGATATAGATAACGGAGTGCATTGTTTGAACCCAGCCCTAAGTTAAACTTGTAATGGGAAGTAGAGGATACCTCATTCTATGCTGATGTTGCATAAATATTTTACATTTTGTAGACTTGGAGATTTCTGAAACAGTCAATTGACATGTGCACTCCTTACTTGAAATTAGCCCTTTTATTAATGGTTCTTCCATTATGTTTTAGTGAAAAATGCATCACTTATGGGAGAGTAGCAACTGACATACATTGACTTTTGTAAAGGGAAAATTTAATTTGTTTTTGAAAAATGTTGTAGGAGGTTTCCCCTGTACCCTGCATTTTCGAGTAAGATTTTTTATACCTGATCCCAACACACTGCAGCAAGAACAAACCAGGTAATAACATTTTTTTAAAGTTTTCTATTTAGTATATAAAAATGAGTAACCACTGAGAATGTACTCTTCATTTTATAACTATGGCCAAATAACTTCACTTGGGTGTAACTGCACCAACAATCATGATTCAAGTAAAAATGTGGGGTGCACATATTGATGTTTTGATCAGCTAATCAGTTTTAGTCATGGACCTTATTCTGTCACCTCCTGATTTGGTGCAATTCCCAGCACACTCCAATCCACCTCCTCTTACCTGCCCCACCTCCTTCCACCTCCCTGGCCTCTCCTGCCTGCTGAGCATACTGTGCTCAAAGGACAAAAAGTCATGTTCTACTAATGTAGCCAGGGCCCAGGAGACAAATCTGTAAGACGGTCATCCTCAGGTCAGATAGCACGCGGATGAAGAGCTAGAATCAAGGCCCTTGAAGATAACAAGACATCTCTGTAATAAGAACTTTCTTTCAGATCTCCAGTTTGCAAAAGCTAGAAAGGAGAGCAGGCTGGATTCAGCTGGTCTCCTCAGTGAATCAGCAGGTGCAGGAAATATGTGAACCAGATAAGGGAAAGAGGGCGGAGATAGGAGTTATTTATCCCTCAGGGCTTGGAGTCTGTCCGACCCTGGTTGGGTACTAGCACATGGGTTTTCTGGGTGGGGAGCAGGGTATTTGGAATGAAGGAGGAGGGTGGCAGGGGAAAGTTGGTGCTGTTTGGGCCAGACTGTGCAAACTCAACTTTTCCTTGCCCATAAAAGTGTTAGACCCTTTTCTTATCAATCCATTTATTTTTCTTAGGGAGGGAAACTGATTTGCAGAAAAAAGCAATGGATGTTTAGAATTATTGAATTCTATTCTATATCCCTTGTGGCCATAAGACCATCATCAAGGAGGAACATTAACTCAGACATGGAGTACTATCTTGTTTTTTTCTTTTTTTTAAAATGATAATTACATGACTACATTTTAACTTTTAATATGTTGAAAGGCCAGATATTAGTCTATTGCTCCATTTTGCCTTCTCTATGCACCTCTTCCCTCTACAACAGCAGACATTGGGAATTTGCCTGTGTTTACTATCATGTTAAATTTTAAGCCAGTGTAAGAGATGTCAGGTGTGACTCATCAGGTGACCATGTGGAAGCACACCCTATGTGTTGAATTTTCCCCACAACAGCTCTTGACACTGGTAAGCTGGGGAGGGTTCAGCACAACCCAGCAGGTTACTTCATAAGCAGATGGATAGAGAGTTGGTGACATAATCCAGAAGGATGTGTTTGAAGCGGTCCTAACAAGGTTTCCTCAGGCTATTACTAAATAAAAGTTTCATTTAAGAAATGCTTTAAAAATGACATGAAGAATTATGTGTGTGTACACATGTATGAGGGGGGACCCAAAAAACCCCAGAATTATTTTTTAGAGGGCAAACCCTTTGTAGTACAGACTTCCCCCGTTAGGTAAGTATTCTAGGAACACATTGGCATCAAGTGTACCAGCTAGCGTTGTTGTGAGAGACTGCATTCGGCTTCAGTGAATTGGTTTTTGGAGATTCTTTCAACTTGTTTGCCCATTTCATGATGGGTGATTTACGAGCACACCTGCCCACACCATGCTGAGTGCTCAACAGTTTTTGACCAAAAACAGCATGACCCCCCTGCTCCACCATCCCTATTCACCCAATCTTGCCCCGAGCAACTTTTTTTGTTTCCCTGGATGAAAAAAATCTTCAAAATGAAATGTTTTGCCAGTGTGAAAAAGGTGAAGCAAACAAAAATAACAGAAGCACTAAAAGGCATCAAAATTGATGAGTTCAAAAACTGTATTGAGAAGTGGAAAAAGCATCTCAGTGGGTGAATTGCATCAAATGAGAATACTTTGAGGGTGAGTGAAGTTTAAACATGTGAAAATAAATACACAATTTTTATAAATAAATTCCAGGTTTTTGGGGGTTCCCTATTGTATATATGTATGTATTATATGGAACATACATTATATATAATGCAATGTGTATGATTATCTACATATGTGTTTACATGTGTATATCTGTGTGTGTGGTTCTAACCTTTGGGTTTTTATTTTTAAATCATAACCCCAAGGTAAAAATATATTTTGTTTCAGAATACAGTGCACATACATAAATTGCTGAAGCAAAAGTTTTATAAAAGTACAGAAGTGCCAGGCACTCTGAAGTTTCTATTCTGTTTTCTTTTCTTAAAAATGCCATTTGTGACCCACTGAACAGATTATACTACCAACCAGTAGGTTCTGACCTCATGTATGGGCAGCACTGCCTAAACTAATGATTGTCACCCATCACCTGTCTTCTCCCTGTAAAGCCAGAACTCCAGGTTTGTGGGCCACTGGTCATATTAGAGTTCTCCAGTGAAAGAACTTGAGAGAAGGGATTACTAAAGCCAGCCTAGCCCAGGACTCCCTCTCCAGTGCCCCCTGGGTATTTCCATATGCTAAGGAAAAGCAGCTCACTCCCTCTAACAGAATCTTCCTGCTTGAGCCTTCCTGTCATTCAAGGGACATCTGAGGGTGTTTAGGAGGGAGAGAAAATTGAGGAAGAAGTGAAGGCTTCCTTTAGCTCTCCAAAGCATAGCCGTGGGAAGAGTGAGATGTGCTGGGTCACAGAGTCATAACCAGTGGGTGGAGGTTACAGGGAGGCACATTTGAGCACAGCACGAGGAATAGGTTAATATTCGTTCATACCTAAGTCCCAAATAAAAATTGGTGTGTCTGTGTCTCTCTGGTTCACAACAGACACCCGACTGCACCCCCACCTTCCATCTTGGGAATGGCGGTACACCAGTGTAGAGTAGACTGTAGCTGTCAACTTTTGGTATTTGGGCTCCAGATTTCTATAAATGCAGCAGGAGCCACTCCCATAATGCTCATGGAGTTGGTGGGCCCCCAGAACTGTCAGTTCTTTTTTTTTTTTTTTAAGAGATGAGATTTCACTATGTTGCCCAGGTTGACCTCCAAACTCCTTAGCTCACGAGATCTCCTGCCTCAGCCTCCCAAGTAGCTGAGATTATAGGTGTACTACTGCCATACTTGGCCGCCAGACTTTTTTCTTATGTTGAGTAAGGCTTCTACCATTAATTCACATACTTTTTTTTTTTTTTTTACTTAAATGATGGATTTTACCTATATTCCTTATCTTACCCCAGCTTTATAGCATGTCCATTCAAAGGTAAGTTACCTTTTCAGGAACTTTAGCTTTCAAGAGTCAAAGAAGGCACACAGAAGTGGTATTTGTTCTTTGTTTGTTTTAAGGATCGAGGCAGGGAGACATCAGTTGCTTTTTTCTGAAGTTGAGGTAGGAGCAGGGAGGCATACTCCAAGAGAAGTCATCACAATTCTGAAGCCAGGCATGACAAGCATCTCTTCTAAGTAACTTTCCTTTATTCTAATTGTTAAATGTCTTCTTTATTGTGAGCCTACACAACTGCTGTTTCTGATAAATTTAGATCATTCGGAACAGAATTTTATTTACTGGAAATCTCAAAATTAGGCTCCTTCAACATTCCCAGGAAGCCTCCTAAGTTTGGGTTGTGTTCTACAATTCTGATTTCTTTGTGTGTGATGTTGGGGTTGACTCAGAAACTCTGCTCAGTAGATGCCAAGGTGGTATCTGGTGACTGGTGATCTCTGGGTTCATGTTCTCATGTATGCCTAGGAAGATACGCAGGTTAGTCAAGATTGTCAGTGAAAACCCAGATTCACCATTGTATTATCTATAACTCTCTTCCTCTCTGCTGTCTCTCAGTAGCATTGTGGGAGGAGAGAACACTTAATTCTGGTAGAATGTCAGCTTGGATAAACATAGAAACAAATTAGAAAGGACTGATTTTGTTCTCTTGGGTGGAAAAAATAGAGATTCTAATACCAATAGGCGTGAATCAGCAATGCCAGGTGTTCAGGACATTGTGGATAGTTGATAATTATAATCAAAGTAATAATATCAGAGTTATGACATAGATCCTACATTTCTAATCATTAAATATATCACAAATTTGTAGCATTGTGAAATCTTTTTTCCATAACATGATTGTCCAAGTTAAAATAAGACACCGTTGACCTCACATTTCTTATCTGAGCTTGGATTTTGTCATCTGTGAAAAATGGAAAAAGTAGAAACCACTTTGCAGGATCGTGAGGCTAAAATGAGGGGGAAAGTTACAAAATACCATGCACTCAACCCAGAACTGTTCACATATGAGGTTGTAATACTGTTGGAAGCATTGACATCTCACAAATCCAGTCCTTTGACCTTAATCAATCTGAAGGAATCATGAGACTGATTTGTTTAAATTGCCAGAATCATCTCTCCCCTGCCCCTGAGCACTCCTGCCTCATCAGTATTAGATTTCAAGAGGTTTCCCTTTTGTCATCTTGGCCAGACGCTGGAATGTCTATCCCATTTGAATTTGAGTTTTAAAAAAGAGTGGATGCTAGCGGCCAAGTATCACATGTGTGCCACGTCCCTAAATAGAAGTCTCCCCGGGGTACTTCCTGGCCTGCGCAGTGCTCTGTTGGCCTCCTCTCTCCATGCCCAGGCAGAGGAGGAGATTCACAGGCTAAGAGGCCCGTCATGACTTGTCCACACAACGGGTCCATGCTTTTGAAGTTACGTTTGCTGCTTGCTCACAGATGAGTGCAGAATTCAGCTTGGCTGGTTGGCAACTCCAGTTTCCTGATGTTTATGCTTTTGCTCAAGTACCCACAGTTCCTGGGACACAAGAAAAAAGCCATCTGAGTGTTTGCACCCCAGCCAAGGAGCTGTCTTCATAGACCCTCCTTCTCTTAGCAACTTCATGCAGAGGGAAACTGACTGCATGCAGGCTTGGTGTTCAGAGCAGTGGCCCCATCCATGTGTGGGTCCTGGTGCTCTATTGGTGAGGCCTGGGCTGAGGGCTGGCAGCAGTACCCTCGATGCTAGTCCATGCTATGGTGGGCAGTTTCCACCCCGTAGGTACCTACTCAGCTCTCCCTGGGACAGCCTGTGCTGGCTGAAAATAACCCCCACCAATCAAGACTTAGGACACCAACATGAGTTGTTGTTACTGACTGGGCAACTTTGCAGTGTACAGAATAGCACCTGATGCCTTAGGTAACAAATGTATTTTTATGTATTTAGTTTTTCTGCATGTACAGGTCTTATCTTTGACTCATCAAAAAAAAATTTTGTTTTGCTTATTTCAGTTTGAGTATGAATTAATGAAAGCAATTGTTTCATAGGCATTTGTATTTCTTACAACTGAAGATGGATATTTGTGAAGGAAGGTAAGGAGAATTTTGCGTTTTTCTTTTCCTGTCAGACTAGCAAAATTCTTGGTTTTAATCTAATGAGCCTGCGTTTCTGGTAACAATATTATATCTCAACAAAGTGGATGTTGAAAATAGCATCCGGTATGACCTTAGGCTTTGAACTTCTATTTTGAACTCAGTCTTGGTTTAGAGAGGCCAAGGATAGATAAACTTCAGTTCATGCTATTTCAGTTTTGTTACAAAAGATGCAGTTATCTTTCTGGTAAAGACCTGAGACATTTTTAAAGGAGGAAAGTAATGTAAAATGGGCTTCATTCAGGAAGGCAGATCAGGCCTAATTTAGTGCACTTCTGAGCCCCTTGGTACCTAGGCATGATCCATTTCTCTCTGGGAAGCTTTTTGCTCAAAGACAAGAGCATCTGCCTGTGACTCAGCACTTTCTTGTGTTACCAAGACCATCTCAGTGACTGGAAGGCATCTGAGAACAGCTAGGAAGGGAGTGGAAGTTCTAAGCCAGTGGTCCCTGAGCTACCTCCTCCAAATCCCTAGGATGTTCTTGACTTATGGAAGAAACTGCAACTTCTTGACTTATGGAAGAAACTGATGCAAATAACCATATCTTATTCCCAATCTCCTCACCCCCTCTTTCCTCCTATGAGTTTAGCTTAACTGGGGAGGGTCTCAGGGGCCACGAATGTGCTGTACCCTGAGGGAGTTTGCAGTCTGTCTGGGAACATGAGACAGAAGCTCAGGAAGCAATTTGGAAATAATTGGGACCAATATAGGCAGAGTCGACCATCCTTGTCATAAGACTGGGTCAAAAAGTGTTTGTGGATTGCTGGGGTGAGCCAGAATTGGGGTGGGTAGAGAAGTGAGGAGTTGGATTTACCTCAGCAGTGAGAAGACACCCCTCTGCCCCCAGGCCCACCTGGAAACCACATGCTGAGTTTATGGGGGGGGGCTTTGCATGTCATGTAAGCGTGCATCTTACATCCAGCAGTCAGGAGAGAGCTGTGGAAGGTTCTCAAGCAGGAAGGCTGTGGCGAGAGCCAGATCTACAAAGATAGTGTCAGTGTACACAAGGGAAGGCTGGAGGAGGCCAAGGGGTTTAGCCTGGATGGAAGAGAATGGACAGTCCTTGAGGAAGCTGTTGCAGATTCCCAGACCAGAGATTTGGAGGCAAGGCAGTGAAGGTTAGGGAGAGAGCAGTAGACAGAAACAAGAGACACCTTAAGGAAAGGATTTCCAGCACCCGTTGACTGTGTAGCAGCCAGAGGATGACAGAATTCTCATAATTTAGCTAATCTTCCCCCTCAAGATAGAAATGAGTAAATTCTCCAATATCACTTAGAGGTCTTGGAGCCTCTGCTTGGTCACCCCCAGTGATGAGGAGCTCACCTTTTCATGAGGCAGTCTTTTATACTTTAGGATAACCCAAGGTTGAAATTTCCCACCCACTCCTGGGCCCAGGCTGCCTTCTGCAGCATTAGAAAATCATTCTGTCTCTCTTTTCTACACACTTACTTTGTTTTTTCCACAAACATTTGGCAAACACATGTTATTAGGCACTGAGCTATGCTGGTCAAGTAAGGCAAGGGCTCTGCCTCCTCAGAAACTTTCAGTCTAACTCTGCAAACACTGGAAATTGGTTGTCTTCATTTTTTCTTTTCCAGACAAAATGCCCCTTGTTATTTCCGTATAAGTCAATACCACACCTGCTGAGGGCCATATCCTGGCTTAGATCTTTGGCATTCCCTGTCAGATACTCTCCGCCTCTCTGAGGAGAGGGTCTCCACTACCAAACACTTATCAGGTGTGTATCAGGCTATTCATGGCCGTGGGTGTCTTGACAGGCTCAATGGAGTGCAGTTAGTATTTCTTCTGGGTGTCAGATCATCCCCTAACTTGTTGGAACTGTCAATGGTAGCCAGTACTGAAGGCACTCTCTCACTCCTGTGGAGATGGGTGATCTAGTCCCAGCCCTCCATTCCACATATCGAGACCAAGAAGCCCCGAGGGAAAGAGGTCTGTCTAGAAACACAGGGCTAGACATGTTCTTTAGTATATATTCTGAATATGATTCTTTGGAAATGTTTTGCTTTCTGACTTCTTCATAGAATTGTTTCTTCCATTTAGATGGAACCTCCTTGGCCTCTTGCTTTCCTAAGTCGTCTCCCAAATCCCATTCACCTGCTTTTTCTCTAGCCAGACCACTGGCTAGATTTAATTGAAGCCCACCTTGGTAGGAGAGCGAATAGCTGATACCCATCCCCCTTCTGCCTGCACTCCTCTTGGGCGCTCTGCATCTGCAGATGAGTAAATAGAGGGTGAATATCCCTGGGATACCTCTGTGGACTTGGAGAGATCATTTAGAAGTGCGAGCAGGAACACAGCTACTTGAGTTATGATGGGAGCCACTCAGTTAGGGAAAGTTGCCCTCAGATGCAGCAGCTGCAGGACCAGCACATAGCAGAGTGGACAGGAAGGGGAACTTCTGGAGGGCCAACCAGATTGTCAGCGAGGCAGGGTGATTCACATCTCAGGAACTTCATGGGCTGCCTTGGAAACTGCATGTTTTCTCCACTCCCACAGTGTCTCCCAGTGTTGTTCTTAAGGACTCCTCCCTTTATCAGTCCTTTCCCCTCCTGCAGTCCCTCATTTCCTGCCCTTCCCCAACTCTTCATCCACCCAGCAGTGATTCCCCCCCGCCAGGTCTGCTGGTGAGCTTCTGGGCAGACTATGAAGTCTGCAGTTGAATAGAAAAAAAAGAGCAATCCGAGGGCTCAAAATATGACTAAGACGTAGAAGGGCAAAAATAGGGTGTTTGGGAGGGCAGTGAGTTTTAAAAGGAAAAGCGAACTAGTTCAGCCCACGCCCATGATTTATAGTAGATGGCAGGAAGGCAGAAGTGGACAAACCATTGAACCCCATAGAGCTTCAAGAGGGTAAATAGATGCAGGATCTTAAGTAATTATAATTAACTAATTAAGGAATTTCAAGTTTATGATTCAAATGATTTTCTACATTTCCCTTCTAAAAGGATGTTACCATTCCAGAAAAAGAAAAGTGAGGAGTTAAGAACTCAGGAATTTAGTCAGAGAGTGGTACAAAAAGCCTCATGTCTTTACTAGAAAGATTTGAAAGCTGCTTGTTAATCTACGAGTACAGTTTTCTCACTTTTGCTTTTAGTGATAATGAGCTTGACCTTTCTTCACCAGCCAAAACACTGGCCAACATTAGACTTTTGGCTTCACGGCATTTGTGATATATATTATTTTAAACATAGAAAAGTTTTATTTTTAAAGATACTTAATGTGTTACATTATCTGTACTATCTGAGATTTGATTTGATCATAAAGTTGTCTTTGTTATGATTTATGTTGTTTTCTAATGGTCAAGCAAAGAAAGTCACGTGCCACCCATGATCTGTGAGTGTTTTTTGAACTGTTGTTGGTTCTGGTAACTTTGCTAATATGTCTTTCTCCCAACAGGTTAACCTGCCCTCTTAACTCAGCAGTGGTTCTAGCATCCTATGCAGTACAATGTAAGTCATGAAGGGAGTGATTCACAGACAGACAGTTGTTTTGACCAGTGTAGTGAGAAAGTCACCAGTTTCTCCTGTTTAACCAAGTCCCTCTTCCCCGGGAATCCTGGCAACATACCTCTGGCCATCCAGGTAGTCCTCCTTTGCCCAGACCTGTACTCTCCTCCAGCGTGGGATGTTGGATTAAGGCAGGTGGTGAAGAGGGAAAGAGTACATGAGCTGAGGTGTGGGATTTTCTCCCAATGGAGCCCATCAAACAGTGGGCAGCTACCTCACATTGTATTTTCCAGAGCCTTTGCTCAGATATTTAGATTTCATCTTCAAATACCTGAGAAAATACAGACCCCAGTGGGACAAATATCTGTGCTAGCCACCTCTTATGAACATGGAAACTGAGACCCAGCTAGGTTAAGGAATTTGCCGAAAATCACCTCAACTGCTTGCTTGGTGCCACTCTAAAACACTGCTGGGATCTTAGGAATTTATTTTTAGAGTTTCACTATAGCTATTGGGTTATATATTGGTCTATGGTAGTGCTATCCAGTAGAAATATAATGTGAACCACATAAGAAATTCTAAATTTTGTAGCTCCCACATTTAAAAAGTAAAATGAAAGAGAGGAGATGTTTAATGTTTTATTGAACCCAATATATCCAAAATATTATTTTAACATAAAATCAATGTGAAAAATTAATGAGATATTACATTCTTTTAAAATATATATACTAAGCCTTTGAAAACCAGTCTAGATTTTATACTTAGAGCAAATCTTAATTTGGGTAGTCACACATGGCAAGTGACCTATATTGGATAAAAAGTCTAGATGAAATTTTCCATCAAAGCTAGTTTAAGCTGGAGTAGAAATTTACTCATTCAATCAACAAAACCTTATTGAGCACCTATTACCCATCAGGTCCTGTGACTGATGCTGGATATGCACAATGAAAAGGGTTCATAGCCACATGGAAGGCCAGATATCACCTTATAGGGTGGTAGCTATGTCGTTGGTGCCCACACAGCATACGGACACAGTGCTTGTGTAGAGCTGTTGAATAGCTCAATACTTAAGAAATCTCCTCTACCTTCCTGTAAGCCCAATCTTTCTTGACCTGTTTCCCTCTTGACTGACTCGTGGTGGGCATTTCAGGGAACAAGATGGTCAGGTCTTAGAGCAAGCGCTGGCTGAACTGCACACCCTACTCTGGCCTCAGAAGAGACAAGATAGCAAGAGAAGGCTGACAGAGATGCCAAGGTGGCCCTAAATCAACCTGCTCCTTCCAGCAAAGAATAGAAGTAAATACCTTCCCACCTGTATGGGACCAGGAATTGGAGGCCAGAGGATGTCAGAGATGACTGCCTGAATTTAAACATACAGTAACTTATTCACTAGTAAGACAAGACCCAGTTTTAGTCTTTCCATTGTTCATCCATCTCCTCTTCTCCTAATGAGGAGGTAGGAGGTTGCACAGTGATGAGTCTGATTTGAATGTCTCACTCCCCTTCAGAACATCCCACTTCCCTACAGCATGTCTGGAACAGACCCACCATGTCGCATCCGAATGGGAAATGGCATGGTCTCCAGTCAACTTTTATTCTTTTTTTTTTTTTTTTTGAGTTGGAGTCTCACTCCATCATCCAGGCTGGAGTGCAGTGGCATGCTCACGGCCACCCCAGCGTCGACCTGCTGGGCTCCGGAGATACTTCCGCCTCAGTCTTCTAAATAACTGGAACTACAGGTGTGCGCTACCACATCCAGCTAATTTTTGATTATTGTAGAGGTCTCAGCAAGTTGCCTGGGCTGGTCTCGAACCCACCGGCTCAGGCAATCCACTCGCCTTGGCCTCCCAAAGTGCTGGGATTACAGGCTGAGCCACCGAGCTGGGCCCTCAACTTGCATTCTTATTGAAGTTCTTATCTCTAGACCTTGCAGACTTCATCTCTGCTGAACCAATCAGCTGAGAAGGTGGAGATTTCCCATAGTAGAGCAAGCTTGGTGTTCATAGCTAGGACTTCAGGTTTGAGAGGCCAGAACACTAACTAGACCGGGTGCAGGCACATTCCATTTAAATCCTGTCGTCTTCATTGGCCACTTATGTGGGGTTACTTTTCTGAATCTTGGTTTTCTCATCTGTAAAATAAAAGTGACAGTTGTGATTAAGGCAGCTCTCAGCATGTCTTCTTGGTTCAAATTAAGCAATAGTGTGAAGGTGATCTGGAACTAAAAATAACTTATTTTTGGACCATCCCTGACCGAGTCCTTGGGAATCCCACTGAAGTTACGTTACCCGGGTCTTGCCTCTTCCACTGTACCTGCATGACCTTGAGCTTCCTCAGGCCTCAGCTTCTCAATCTGTCAAGTGGGGATAATAATAGTATCTACTTCACAGGGTTGTTGTAAAGATGAAATGAGATGCTGCTATTAGAATAGTGTGTGGCATGTGGCAAGTGTTAACTCTTAATGTATTTTCATATGTTCCCAGAAGAGAGCTGTCTAAAGATTTGCCTATTGTGAACAGAAAACTCTAGAGTAAAATTTAAGAACCAAATAAAAAATCCTATTCCAAGCTTTAGTAATCAGGTTCTCTTCTGCAAAGGACTGATAGAATGGAGGCTAAAGATGTTCTTAGCACCTAAAAAGTACAAACTGTCTTCACTAGAAATATTAGCATTACTGTCATGCTTATAAAATCATGACTTGTCAGGCAAAGCCATTTTAAGCATAAGCTTTTTATTCTTCCACCTTTAGTAAATAGGTAGGTAGGTAGATATAGATAGGTGGATAGATAGGTAGGTAGTAGATATTTTTGAAATGTGTACTTCTCTGCATACATTTCTTTAAGATTAATTCTTGGATATGAAATTACAAGAAGGTCAAAAGGTATGCCTACATTTTTTGATACATTTTGCTAGATTGTTCCAAGAGGGGCATTTAATAAGACAATGAGTCCTTCCAATGTTCAGCTAACCAAAAGCACGTTTGCTTGTTACATAAGAAGTAAAATGATCTATAAGTAAAGTACCTGAGAAGACATGATGTTAAAAAATTGCTGGTGGCCTGTCAAGGGTTTATGAAAAGGGCTTTTGGAAATAGATATTTATTCCATAATGTTCTCTGGGCCTCTGCAGCATGCAGGTTCTGCACCAACCTCAGGGTTCTGAGACTGATAAAACGCACTGCTCTCCCCAAGGAGTCAACAGCCCAGTAGGTGATGCTAGCTCTGAGGATGACTACCCAGGATTCACTCCAGCCTGCTTAGGGGAGGGGGAGAGAGTCTAGAAAAACATCCAGGAATGACCCCTGAGAAGAGCCTCTAAGGTCAAGTTGAAGTTGGATGAATAGCAAGTAAAAGACTTCCCTGTAGAACAACTTGGCAGCTTGAAACACCATATATTGGGCATTTTCTCCCTTTGCTGCAAAACGTGAAATGTTATCAGCCAGAAGAAAACATGGGACTTAAAAAACAAAGTAGTTCCCACATAAGCATGTAGTCCCTTGTCTATACTATAATGAGCTTTTGCATGTGTTACTTCTACACAAATAGGGAAATGTATCTCCTGGGAGTTTGGAGAATATAGTATAGTAAGTAGATAAGAGTAGAGACTGTGGTCAGAGTCTAGGCTCCAAATTAGCTGCTGAGCGCCAGTGGCAGATCCCTTCTTCGGGTCTCAGTTTCCTTGTCTGTTTAATGAGGATAAAAGCATTGCGTATGACTGGGTTATCCTGAACATGAGGTAGGATGACTTCACTGAAGTCAATGTGGAAACCGCCCAGTGTTCAAGTGTTTGTGTGTGACTGTTTGACTCTGTTTCCCCCTAGTGGTTAGCCCAGAGCTTTGCACAAAGTAGTTGCTTAAGATTTCAAGGCAAAACCACTAACCTGGAAGGTGCATTGGTGGTGTTTGCGGTTCAAAACGTTTGTCAGTGACTTGACTGAAGAGAGAACTTTGCTGTTCAGGTTTGCAGAATAGCACCAGGGTTGGGACTGTTAGCTAACATGATGGCTAACCACATCAAGATCTGGAGGCTCTCTGGGAGCTAATGAAACCAACAGAAACCAATGCTAAAATTTCATAGGATTCTGCTTTGAGACTCAGGAAAGTCGTTTGTATCATTAGGTTGGTCCTTTGGGAACATAACTACTGTCATCAGCAAATGACCAGCAAGGCTGGCGGGCAGGTTGGTGGTAGGGTAGTAGGGGCCCTGCCTAGGGCTCAGATCACCTGAGTTCTGTCACAGGGGTAAGTCCTTTCTCTCTCCTCTCTGGGCCTCCGTTTCTTCCCCTTTAACATAAGGAGTTTGAATGAGTGATTCTAATGCTTTCCAGCACTTTCCTTGTTGGACACCCTGTGTGAGGGCATCTAAATGATTTCCTGTAAACACACTATTGTAAACTCAATCTGCGCAAACTTGCCTGTGCTTGCATTGTACAGCCTCAGCATTTCCGTCCGCAACTTGGCTATGTTTGACTGACCTTACCGGCCTGTAGTGTAATCTTCACCAAGTCTGCATACACAAGTTACTTGGCTTTCTGCCTTTTCTCCTTCTTGAATTTAATTTTGCATTAACCTCTGTAGTATCCAAGTCCCTGAGCACTTACTATTTGCTGTGCCTGGTGCCGGGCCCTAAAGGTGAGTGTGACCCACTCCCAGACCTTCAGGCACAGTGTAAGGAAGAAACAGATCCCTTCATTATGGATGGTGCAGATCTCAAAAAACTGCCTTTGTGGTATGAGGGCAGTTGAGGGGGAGTGAGGGGGAGTAGAAGTAAAGAGAGAGATGACCCTTGCATCTGCCCCCACCCCTTTTGAGTCAGGGTCTCACTTTGTCACCCAGGCTGGAGTGCAGTGGCGTGATCACAATGATCACAGCTCACTGTAGTGTTGACCACCTGGTTTCAGGCGATCCTTCTGCCTCAGCTTCCTGAGTACCTGAGACTGCATACTACCATGGCTGACTAAATTTTTAATTTTTTGTAGAGGCGGGATCTTGATATGTTGCTCAGGCTGGTCTCGAACTACTGGGCTCAAGCAGTCTTCACGCCTCAGCCTTCCAAAGTGCTGGGATACAGGCAAGCCACCCAGCCTTGCCCTTTTGACTTTGTGATGAAATTCACCTAAGTGAACTCACCTACTTTCCTTTTGAGGTTGGCCGTGAAGCATCAACACTGCTTTCCCAACCGCTGTCCTTATAACGGAGAAGGAGTGGTTTTGATATAAAAATCTTCTGTGCTGAATTGGCACTCCCACAACAATCTTGCGTGTCCTCAGAAACCTCCTGGCATGGAAACCAGCTGCGGAAGAAATTCATTAAAACATTTGGAAACTTCAGGGGCAATATTTTTAAGAAAAAGATGAACTAAAAGCATTTTAGTTTTGTCGAGAAAATAGAATGCAAGATCAGAGCTAGAGATTGTCTTCTCACTCTTGTTTTTATAGGAATTGGAAGATCTGAGTCTTTAAAAAGGGAAGTTGTGTTCTCACATTCCGCAAGCCTGATCCTCGGCCCCTCCCCCAGAGTCCTTTTTCGCAGTTTTCTCAAGAGTCCAGACACCCAAATGGTTTGAGTCCTCGGGGCAGCCATGTACACTTGTACAGATTGATCACTACACAACTCTCAAGAATCCTCATCACATCACAGGCATCATGTTGGCAGACAGCAGTCAAGGACCTGGGGGAAGCGGTACCATTTGGGCTAGGAGCCAGTGTGAAAGTCCCTCTATAAGGCCTCCCTTCCTCTTCCTTCTCCAGCTGCAGCTTTCTAATGTGACTCCCCTGACAGCCCTGGTATCTGTCTTCTATCTTCTAACTCTCCTTAGAATGTGTCCTTCTCCCTAGGAAGTTGGCCACTGGCCTTTACTGGGCCCTGACCTCTCGTTCTGAGTATACCTGGGTCCCTTTCTTCCACCCCTCCTCAGATCCCAGGGGGTGGGTCAGGATGCAGAGAGGTCAGGTTGGCATGACCTCCCTTTTGCCTATGCCTAGTTTTTAGAGCAGCTTGGTCCAGTGTTCAAAATAATCTTGGGTTGTGTCACAGAGAGAGCGTGCATAGTGCCTGGCCTATAGAGGTGGCATTTTTCCCAGTGAACTTTTTTTATCCAGGGACATAAGCACACATTGCTGTGCTGACCACAGAGTATGGAAGAAGTATGGGATTAAAATAGGAAGGACCTAGGGTCGAACACCATATCCCCAGTTTCCTTCCTGTGTGCCCTCGGGAGAGTGAGAATTCAGCTGGATCCTCGTGACAGTGCTTAGTCCATAGTGAGGGTTTAGAGAAGTGTGGAAACTAGAGCTGACGAGAAGCCCTGGTTCATGTGCGGCAGAACTTACCAAAAGAGTCTTTTAAAATAATGTTTTTCTTGCGATGCCAGAGATGCTTATAAACAGACCATATTGAAAAAGCAAAACTAATTATGATTTTTCCCCTTCTTCTCTCCTGTAGCTCATTTTGGAGACTATGATTCTAGCATGCATCATCCAGGTTATCTTTCTGATAGTCAGTTTATACCAGATCAAAACGACGACTTCTTAACAAAGGTGGAATCTCTGCATGAGCAGCACAGGTGAGGCGGGGGTCAGGATGGCCTACTTTGAGAACTCAGGTCGGGTATTTTCAGACATCATATTCCTCTGTATTTGACATGACTTCTTTCTTTTGTTCATGAATCCTCTTTTCAAGATGTCGGGGGTATTTGAACCTCTGAGTTGTTATGGTGGCAGATATATTTGGCATCGCAGGCATTTCTGTAAGGTGCAAAATCCATTGAAAGCTTAGGGTGATGACTGCTGTGTCCTTTTCAGGATGTCATTGAAATCGGTTAATTCCTGAAGGAAATGCCCATCTTGAAATCTGATTCCCTTTCAAATTGACCCTACCAGGTAAACCTTTTAGCAGTTTACCATGTTTAATAAAACAGGCTATTCCTTCAGATATTGTTAAACAGACAGACAGACCGACATAAAATGCCAGCCAGCTGGGTGAACTCAAGCCCTCCCTGGGTGCCTGGGTTCAGTTTATGATAAATGAGTCTTACTCCCAAGTACAGAACAACACTCTTCTTCAGTGGCTGCCTTGGGACGAGTCTTGGCTCCCACAGATATGCCCAGTTCTGGCTCCTATTTCCTCTCCTCATTTCACTTGATGTTACAGTGGCAGCTGTTCAGTCCAGGTCAAATAAGGGCCACCCTGACCGAGAAGGCCAGCTCTCAAGGGACCTCTTGCTTCTTGGGAAAGCCATAAAAACAAAAGGCCAGGCAACCAGCATACCTTCTAAGAAGGCTCTGCCAGACCTCTCTCCCAGATTTACTCCCCCGGGCAGAAGCTGATTTCCTAATATAGTACAAGGCAAGTGGCGTTCAGAAGTTTAAGGCCATTGCCAAAAGAATAGATCAAGGCAGAAAGACCTAAGATTCCCTTTTAATTAAGTGACTTGCGATAAGTAGGGCAGCAGTTTGGAAAGGTAGCAGTCTTCCCCATCCACAGATTGAGAGCCTCCCAAAGGGGACGTATTATTGAATTGAAAAAGGACAGAGAGCTGCAGGAAGTCACATTTAGTGGGCAAGAAGGAAGACCTGGTTTAGTAGAGTTTAGGGTTAAATTGTTAAAGATTGATAACGTAAGCGTTGAAACCTTATATAGAGATGTTATCACATGTTGTCAATTTTTTTTTTTACTTTTAAAAAATGGAATGATATTGCGTTTCCAGGGTGAACTCTGCTTCTTCTCTTTCTTCTACAGTGGGCTGAAACAATCAGAAGCAGAATCCTGCTACATCAACATTGCACGGACCCTCGACTTCTACGGAGTAGAGCTACACGGTGGCAGGGTATGTGTCCTTGTCATGTTTGGGCTCAAAAGTGATATTTTTTTTTTTTTGGAGTTGGAGTCTCACTCTGTTGCCCAGGCTGCTGGAGTGCAGTGGCACACTCATGGCCTCCCCAGTGTCAACCTGTTGGGATCCGGCAGTCCTTCTGCCTCAGCCTTCCAAGTAGCCAGAACTACAGGCGCACACTACCACGCCCAGCTCATTTTTGATTTATTGTAGAAACGAGGTCTCACCAAGTTGCCTGGGCTGATCTCAAACTAGCTGGCTCAGGCAATTTAATCGCCTTGGCCTCCTAAAGTGCTGAAATTACAAGCTGAGTCACTGAGGAGTCTGGCCAAAAGTGGTTTTTTAATCTTAATCTCTGAGGGTTTGAAAACTTCTTTGATGAAACTCTTTTTCGTTGTAACAAATAAGACCTTTTAAAAGCTATTTGGAAGGTTTATTACATAATATTGAATTTTGTTGGTCATTTATTCTATGGCTTTTTTCATGTTTGTTTTTTTCATTTTGCTTTTGTCGCTCAGGCTGGAGTACAGTGGCACGCTCACGGCTACCCCAGCCTCAACCTACTGGGCACAGGCAATCCTTCCACCTCAGCCTTCCAAGTAACTGAAAATACAGGCACACACTACCACATCTGGCTTTTTTTTTTTTTTAATTGTAGAGACAAGATCTCACCAAGTTGCGCAGGCTGGTCTTGAACCCCTGGGCTCAGGCAGTCCTCTTGCCTCAGCCTCCCAAAGTGCTGAGATTACAAACTTGAGCCGACTCACCTGGCCAACATTTATTTCTTAGTTGGATTTAGTCAGCAGTTCTATGTGTCTAAATTTTCATCATCATTTTATAGTAGCTAAAGCCTTTTCAGTAATGGGAATTGAGATGTGTAAAAGGCTGTGCAAAGGGGTATGCCCCTTTTTATTTTAGTATGGCTATTTAACGCAGATTGTTGAAAATTTAAAACTGAATGTTCATTTAAACGATCCTGCAGAATGTGTGGGCTTACCTGGTAACTTTCTAAACCAGGACCTTGGGTCCTACCGACAGGTGTGTCTTCACTTTAGAAGAATTTGGAGTGAAGTACTCAGACTTAAAGTATTTGCTAAGTAGGGAGTTTTGCCTGTTTTCAGTAGCATTTTCCCCTTTGGAGCTGATGTATTGCTATTTATGAAAGTGTGGGTGCTTTAAAGTTACCAGAGGGCATAAGTGTGACTGTGACACACTGTGAATCTGAGGTCTTCTTTTTTACAGGATCTCCACAATTTAGACCTGATGATTGGAATTGCTTCCGCGGGCATTGCTGTGTACCGAAAATACATTTGCACAAGTTTCTATCCTTGGTAAGTGCACACAGTTCTAATTATTTTCTGAATCATGCTTTAAAAATATACTGAACAAAAGTTACCTCTAATTTTAAACTTTTGTTTCTAAAGAACAAGTAGAGATTTTCCCCTAAGTTTTAATCTCTGACCTCTGAATTTGATCCGGATTTAGTATTTGGGAAAATAGGAGTTTGGCTTTCATTAGCATCTTCTTCCCTTTAGTCACTGTATGGTATGGGATACTCTGTGGAAACATGGTGGACAAAATGGCACAAGGCAGATCTTTGAGTTAAGGAATTCTTCGCAGGTGTTACATTGGCCAGGATTCAGAGAAGAGCTTTCTGTGTTTTCAGTTCCTTGGTTATTAATTGACCTCTTGCCAAGTGTCCAGTGTCTGTTCCAGACACTAAGGGCACCCCAAAACATGTGCAACTGAATACTTGCCCTGTCAGCTTGTGGGCCTAGTGGAAGAGAGAACTTTTATAGGCTGGCCCGTCACGTGTCATTTGTGAGTTGAGCTGAATTTTGGAGAGAAGTTTGAGTTTGATGTGCCAGGCAACGGGGCACTTTCTTCAGAGAAACAATACGAAAATCATACCATCTACATAAATGGTCATGTGATGGTGTGTAGAATGAAGGTGGAACAAATTTGCCCGGTAGAGGGTGAGTGCTACTGGTGGTAGGAGATGCAGAAGAAAAAGGGGAAAAAAAATGTAAAAAACATGGACTTTGGCAAAAACAGTGACAGCAAGGAAGGAAGCTAGGGAAAAGAGATAAGAGAAGATTGGGCGCTGGGTAGATGGCATAGAGTTTGACCCTTGGCATCTAAATCTGCTGTTCAACTTTGAGAGCACAGAACTTCAGTAACTGAGATACAAAGATGTTCATCACAGCATTATTTATAACAGAAAAAAGCCTAAATATAACTTAAATGAAATTATAGAGGTAATAACAGCAATAATTGTTATTGAGTCCTTACTGTGTCCAAGTCATGTTACTACGCATTTTATTTGATTTATCTCACTTAAACCTGAAATAGACACCGTTATTACCCCCAGTTTTGAAGAGGAGGAAAGGAGGAAACTAAGGTATAAAGAAGTTAAATAAGGACTTGACCAGAGTCACACAGCTAATAATTGATGCAGTTGAAATTCACAGCCACATAGACTAGCTCCAGAGCCTGTATTTTTGTTTAACAGCTAAAATTTATATTTGTGGGAAAAAAGGATATACACTTATGGACACCAATTTTTCTTCTTTTTTTAATTTTAATTTTTTAGACACAGGGTCTCACTCTGTCACCCAGGATGGAGTGCAATGGCACAATCATGACTCACTGAGGCCTCTAGCTCCTGGACTCAGGCAATTCTCCTGCCTCAGCCTCCTGAGTAGCTGGGTCTACAGGTGCACACCACCAAGCCTAGCTAACTTTTTGATTTTTTCTTTGTAGAAATGAGGTCTCATTTTTGTTGCCCAGTCTGGTTTCAAACTCCTGGGCTCAAGCAATCCTCTGCCTCAGCCTCCCAAAGTGTTGAGATTCCAGACCTGCCCAGATGATACTGATTTTTCTGTTAAGTTCCACTTTACCTGTTTTCCAAAACAAAGACAAAAAAAGTAACAACCCTGTTCAATTTGACAATCAAATCAGTGTAACAGATAACAGGCTCTTCTCTCCATCTTTCTTTCCTTCGATTCTGTTTAAAAGGCCCTCAGAGGAACCAGGAAACCTCAGTTCTCTGGCCTGCTCAGTTCTGGGATCAGGCTAAGCAGATAGCACAGTGGCTCATCATTCCTTGTTAGGCCCCTCCAGATGCTGGTACTTCCCCCAGGTGCCACAGGCCTGAAGCTACCTGGGACCTGCTCTATCTGGTCAAATCCTCCCGAAAGCCCTATAGACAGGGGCTGGACCATCACACTATAGAGAAGATGTGGGTCCCATGAGGTCATTTCAAGAGAGATGTGGGAAACTTGGCCAGGAGAGGCAGGTTTGTGGCCAGGAGCTTCCTCAGCAGAACCTCCAGGGGCTTCCCAGATCCCAGGTTTACCCACAGACCTGCCAAAGCCTCCCTCACCTTCAGCATCCAGTCGGCTCCTGTTGGGGCCTGGTTCCTGCCTCTGGTGCAAATTTCAGAGGCCAGCAGGGAGACCAGCAGTGGATGGTGGCCCCGGGGTGACAATTGAGGTGCATGGGCAAGTGCCCATGAAGGACAGGATTTAGGGAGGGCCTTGTGCCTGTAGGGTGAGTGTTCACCAGGGTCTGAAGACCAACTGAGCTTTGGCCCAAGTGTGGGTGTGTAAGTCCAGAGATGAGAGTCAAAGGGAGGTTGGCGGATCAGGCCGGAGCAGGGCGTGGGAATGGGAAGCAAAAGGTGAGGGGCTGGCTCTCACAGGTTCTCACTGGCTGTAGGAGCATAGTCTTGGTGCTCTAATGAGACACTGGACTTTCCGGCATGCACTGGTCACAATTACAGTGACTTTGTTATATGGATCATTCTATGTTTGGTACCTGTCTCCCTCATTAGATGTTAAGTCTCCAGAGGGCGGTGGCCCCCTGTCTCCTTCCCTCTCTCCCCAGGGCCTGACACAGGACAGCTACACACTTGGTGCATTTTTTTTTTCCTTATGAATGAATGAAGAGCAGTAGGGAGCCCCCCGTAGGGCCTCAAGCCTGAAAATGACAGTTTGTGTCTGCATAATCAGATTTTCTCTGAGAGAGAGCTGTCAGGTATGGAAACCAGGGTCTGCATGGGAAGGAGAGCACTGAGCTGCAGCCCTCTGAGCCATAGGAGGTCCAACAGGGCCTTCATATATGAAACTGGGGAGCAAGAGGTCTGCAGACTCCCTTGAGCCAAGCGAGGCACAGTAAGAACTCAGAAGGGGAGCTGGCTGTCCCGACCTGTTCTGCAGAACAGGGATTCCTGCATCTGCTGTTTGGCACAGGAGAGCAGCGTGGAGGCCTGCTGCCTTTGGAGAGATGGCAGAGTGGTGTGTAATGCACAGCAGAAAGAGTACCTCCAAGAGGGTTGAGCCAAACACCCTTCTGGTTCTTAGACTATTAACCTGCAGCCACCCTAAAAACGTTCCTTGTAAAACAGTTGCATCTGTTGAATGTCAGTGTGTGTTAATGAATATTTAACATGTCATCTAAGTATATTGCTGATCCAACTGAGGAAATGTGACATGAGTAGTTAAACTTTCACTGTACCCACCCACTTCTAGAATGCTCTGCCAAGATCATCATATGATTCTAAAGAAAAGCAGGATTCTTTCATTTCCCCAAAGTATTTCAGAAGTAAAGATTCCGGTAGGGAACTATACCTGCCTTGTATGGATTACAGAAGTTTGGCATAAGTGAACGACAGTCACCCTTGGTATGCTTGGGGGATTAGGTCCAAGACCACCATGTATACCAAAATCCATGCAGACTCAAGTCCTGCAGTTGGCCCGGTGGAACCCAGATATACAGAAAGTCAGCCCTCCGTGTATATTGGTTTCACATCTCACAGCTACATGTTTGGTGGAAAAAATTCCACATCTGGGCAGACCCATGCAGTTCAAACCCATGTTGTTCAAGGGTCAACTGTAAATTGAGTTGAAAAAGTTAACTCTTTAATTAATTTTAATTAAAGAAATGAGCACTGTGGGCCTACTCTGTGTCAAGGTAGCGATGCAACACTTCTAATCCGCTTGAATTCTCACTGGGCAGCCCTGAGAAGGGCAGTATTACCACCTCCGCTCAGAAAACTTCATAGGGTAGGGCTTAGGGGCATAGGCATTGGAGTCAGGTAAGACCCAGGCTCAGATTCTGGCTCCAGGCATTTCTACTTGAATGATCTTGAGTACTTGGGTGATATCTCTGTGCCTCAGTTTCCTCATCTGAAAACTGGGTCTAGCAATATTTTCTTTTCAAGATTGTTGCAAGGCTTAATTGAGGGGATGTTTATAAAGCTCTCAGCCACAGTCTGGTATATAAAAAATGCTCAGTTCATGGTGACTGTGAATTCTGTGGCTATGCAAATGAGAAGTAGGTTGCTTGACATGTGGCTATGAAGTAATAGGCCTGGGAGGTGGACCAGGTCTGTCCTCTTTTGCTGCTCCACACTGCTCTCAGCTGTCTTCCCCATGCATATGCCAGCTCACACAGAGCTGCAGTGCCACAGAAGCAGCTTATAGCAAAGAGAGTGCGTGGTCCATGTTTCTTGTTATTTGAAAGCGGTGTCATAATCCACTGGCCCTTATGTGATGCTCAGCTTCAGTCAGCTCCCGGACATTTGGCTGCGGCGATGGGGCTGCCATCGTTTCTACAGAGACGTGAACTCTAGGCAGCTGAGAGCCTTGCCGGTCGTCAGGATCATGCACTAGAGGACACACATTGAGAGGCAGCAGCTACCACCCAGCCGATCCCTGATGTGCTTTATTTGCATTTTATTTTTTGCAGGGTGAATATTCTTAAAATTTCTTTCAAAAGGAAAAAGTTCTTTATACATCAGCGACAGAAACAGGTGAGTTATGTCTATACTTTCTTTTTTTTTTTTTTTTTTAAGAGACAGGGTCTCACTATGTTGTCCAGGTTGGGCTTGAATTAGTGAACTCAAGGGATTCTCCAACCTCAGCCTCCCAAGTAGCTGAGACGACAGGTGCAGGCCACCACACCTGGCATCCTGTGTTTTTAAGTTACTTCAGCTCTTAGTTCTTTTGGGGGTTGGAGGCGATTTGCCATATATATATAGTGGAGAAGAGGGAGCATGGCACAGTGGAGTCAGAGTCCGCAGGGTCCGGTGGTCTTCTGTATAACCTACTGTGCAGCTCTGGTTAATTTGCTTTGGAGTCAGAGACAGTGGGTTCAGATCTTGGCTCTTCCACTTGCCGGCTAGACAAGTTACTTAACTTCCCTTAGCCCAAGTTACCTGATTTCCAGAAATCTATAATGCCCCACTGCTCAGGGAACTGTGAAGCTTCAATAAAAGAGCAGGGGTCAAAGCAGCTGGCAGAGGACCCACCACAAGTGGCAGTGAATGTCAACAAGGTCAGCTCCTTCCTGTACCATGTTTAAACTGCACGATAGCTTTGTGAGTGTGTCTCATAAGTGAAATCTGTGGCACTCTGATAACTCAGTTTGCTAGTCCACACAGAGAAGCAGGACACAGAGGTGAGGAAGTGGAGGCTTCCACAGCTAGCGAGTAGGGAGCTGGAATTTGAACTGGTCACCATGAATCTGAGATGCCTACTCTTTCCAGATACTGCACACTATCTTACTGTGCTGTATGATTGTCATTTACTGTCACTATGTCCATTTCTCAATTTTTCAAAGATAGTATATACTTAAAATGGCCCCACTTAGCAGTGAATTCTTAGAAATGTGAACACTCAATTTCAGAGTGAGCTGGGACTAGAATCGGGGTCCCCTGACCCCCTGGTGCAAGATGCAAGGTGGCACAAAAATTCATAAGATGTCAATTTAGCATGGGAACAGAAAACCTAAACTCATGTAGAATGAAGGTAAAGCAAATGATTAAAGTCATTATTATAGGTGAGCCCTGGATTTAACTCTGTGCCTTGTGGAAAGTAAATAGAGAAAAACCCAAAGAGTTATGAAACTGCTGTCATCTCATAGAGAAAAGAGTATTTCTTTGGGAGAGAGGTGTTCCCAGAGCCAAATTTTACAAGGAACGTATCAGATGGTCTTTATCTGGTTGCACCAAATATGTCCAACCTAGAAATGTCAACAGATTTGAAATGAAAGCATTCATGAAGAACCACAGATAATGATCAAGAATAGATTCTGGCCAGCATGATGGCTCATGCCTCTAATCCCAGCACTTTGGGAGGCCAAAGCAGGAGGATTGCTTGAGCCTGGGAGTTTGAGACCAGCCTGGGCAATGTAGCAAGACTTTGTCTCTACAAGAATTGTTTACAAAAATTCGCTGAGTATGGTGGTGTATCCCTGTAGTCTCAGGAGACAGGCAAGAGGATTGCCTGAGCCCAGGTTGAGGCCACGATGAGCCAGGATTGGTGCCACTGCACTCCAGCCTGGGCACCAGAGTGAGACCCCAGCTCCAGAAGAAAAAAATAGAGCAGAGTCTGGTCATCTTTATCGCCACATTCATAAAGGCATTTAACAAAAACCCTGCTCTTGACTATTCCTGTACCACTGGCTTGCGGCCAAGGCATTTTGAAGCCAGTTTTCTGCTGTGTGTTGCATCTTACCTGATTTCACCCATGTGGGTAAAATACTTGCAAGACTTTGCTTCTCCTAGATCCATGCAGATGAAATCTCTCTACTGTTTTTCCTCCCAGGCTGAATCCAGGGAACATATCGTGGCCTTCAACATGCTAAATTACCGATCTTGCAAAAACTTGTGGAAATCCTGCGTCGAGCACCACACATTCTTTCAGGCAAAGAAGCTACTACCTCAGGAAAAGAATGTGCTGTCTCAGTACTGGACTATGGGCTCTAGGAATACCAAAAAGTGAGTATGCCTTAGGGGCAATATCCACACTAGACTGAGATATTAATGCGTCCTGTCACCACTGAGTAGAGGACATCCTTGGGCAGAGGAGAGAATGCTATAGTCAGGAGCCCCAAGCACTGGCTCCAAGAATTCACACAGGGCTTGGCTCTTAGGCTTCCCATGATATAGATGAGGATTTTTTTTGGTGAATGTGGCTGCTGGCTGGACAGGTCTGGAGGGCCTAGACAACTTATCTTGCATACCTGGTGTCTTAATGTGTTATTGGAAGGCTGGACCCCTCGGCCTTTTTAGGTGGACTCTCCAGAATTTCTTACATGGAGTCTCAGGGTTCCAGGAACCAAAAGCAGAACCAGTTGGCCTTCTCAAGGGCAAAACTGGCACAGAGACTGTTGATGAAAGCAGTCACAGGCCAGAGTCAAAGAACTTGCAGCCATCTTTAATCTACCATCTACCACAGGGGGTCACTTGAGTTGGAGGGGGTCATTTGGGTGGATAGGTCAGCAGTTCTTTACTACCTGTGCCAGCTTCAGCATACTGGTGAATTTCGGCTCTCATTACCTCCATTTACAGATGAGGAAACTGAGGCTTGGAAGGGTTACATGATTTGGTCAACCCTTAGAGATACGTTTATCCATTTGCAAACTGGGCCTGCTGAAAGGTTCCATGTAAAAGAAACATGTTCAGTATTTTCCAAACTTAAGGGACAATGGAACACTTTTTTCAAAGAGTCCCTATTAATAACCCATGACACATGCTTTTGGGAACTGCTACATTAAACCTTGGAATCATGCAGCTTGCTTCCTTGGTTTTGATCCTGTGCTTTTAATCACTGGTAAGGCGGTTTCTGTTGTAGTCTTGTCTTAGAGGAAAGGTTCTCCCAGTAATGTGAGCATTTTGATTAGGTTGACAACAGTATTTCTTAGATTGGCACATGATAATCTAGGGGGAGTTTGGGATTGTTTATGTTCTTTCGTTTGTTCTTTTTCTGTTTTGTGTCTGTTGATTGGTTTTAGACCACAAAGGAGTGTATAGAATGTTTTCATAAGATGTTAAAACATGTTTAAAATTTGCAGATGCCAGAGCCGAAAGTATTAACCCTCAATGGGCTTCATGCTCCATTCTCTCAAATAATTCATTCTCTGAGGAATCTAGATAGCTAAAATTTTAAATTCTCTAAGTACAAATAAAATTCTAAAGTAGCTTCAGGGTAGCACATTCAAAGAAACATGATCTAAAACTGCTTTCTAAGTAGATTCTCAGGTCCTTTCTCAAAGAGTTGCCAGTGATTTGCAGTGACAGCTTCTGCCAACTAGAATGCCAAAGAGCACTTGAAAAGATGGTTAATATTTTTACTCATGCCAGTGTGAGTGAAGTAGGAATTCCTTGAAATTACTTGAGCTGTATTTCTGTACTATCCTGGAAATCCCTTCTAATCTGGTTATGGTGCGGTTATGTTCTGGAAGCAGCTCATTGCTTGAGTAGTAAGAACAAGAAAGCATTTTCACCGAGAGAGAAGTCACATGAGGAAAAGCCAGGACAGGCAGGAGTCACTGTTCAGCAGCCACACTCTACCCCACGTGACCTTGGCTGGTGGCATTGAGGTGTTCCCCAGGCACCTGTCAGGGAAGGAGCATGTGTACACTGATTCACACATGCTGTAATTTCTTGCTTGTTGAACTTGTCAGTGTAGAAAGTGAACCTACATCTGGTTTTTCAGGTCTGTAAATAACCAATATTGCAAAAAGGTGATTGGAGGGATGGTGTGGAACCCAGCCATGCGGAGATCCTTGTCAGTGGAGCACTTAGAAACCAAGAGTCTGCCTTCCCGGTCCCCTCCCATTACTCCCAACTGGTATGTCCTCCTTTTTTTGTACTCCCCACCAGTAGACACTCTATCTCTTTTACAAATAAAAACTCAACTCATAAACTCTAAATATAGATGGCCTACAATCAGGGTTTACATTTGCATTTTGGGCTGTTGCAGAAGTAACTGTATTCATGAAGTACACACGTCTAGCTAAACATTTCCCATAGTGTATAATGCTAAGAAGCTCTTTTAAAAAAAGATGTATTTGATCTAAGTAAATTGGGACACTGTAGCTTGCTGCTGAAATGCCCCTCTTGGTTTTGGAATCACAGCACACATTAGCATAGTCAACACTCAGTGAAGTCCTGTGATGAAGAAGTGCATTCAGCTTTGTTTAACTTCATGTTTCCCATTAATATCCTGCAGAATAAACTGTAGGGAAAGCCAATACAGGTCACGAAACAAATGACGTGAGGACGTGTGCCCTCAGCCACAGGAGCAGATGTACATCGGGAAGGAGCCTTCCAGCTTAGGAGGGCGAACTCCACCTAAAAGAAAGGAAGTGGCAGTTTGGCAAAGTAGGAAGGGCACTGGGTTTGTAGCTGAAAGACCTGAACCCAGATTTTGGCTCTTCTGTTGATTAACAAGTTTCTTTACCTCTCTGGTCTCAGTTTCTCCATCTGTAAGAGGATTATAAAAATGATCACACATGAAATAATAATATACAAGTGTCTCATAAGCTTGTTTCAAAAGGGTTAGGTGGAATTATTATTATTGTTGTCATTTTATTATAATGGTCCCCAAAGACATCACACCATTTCTGTGAATGCCCCCCAGAAGGCCAGCTGTCAGCAAAAGGGGAAACCAAGCAGGGAATCACTGCCCTCTACACTAAAATAAGAGTGTGGCACTAAAGACAGGTGGACCTGTACATTCCTGAGCCAGGGTCCATGGGCCTAAGGGAAACTGGGAGACAGGCAGACAAAGAAGAAGAAGCAGGCTTGCTAGGGAAGGACCCTCCACTGGGGGCCCAGTGCTCTGGGCAGGGATGATGACGACAAGATTAGTGTTAGGGGACACATGACTGAAAGATTCGCTTCTTGGTTTCCAAGATTTAGATACCTCATTCTAGAGAGGTAGATTCATGCTATAAAGTAGCAACTTAATTTATCTGAAAACCCAGTAGGCAGCAGTGCCAGGAGCCCAGAGAGAAGCCCAGGACGGGATCCAGGGGAACAGGGGGATTGGATGTTGCCACATTCACACTCGTGGCCTGGAGCGCTGGCTGCTATTTATAGGTCCTCTCCTGAGGAGTCACAAGAGCCTTTTTACTTCTGCTTTGGACACAGCATTATTGATTATCCCGGGAGGACTGCAAATCATGGAGGCCCTCACAGTCCCAAGGAGAAATGGCTAACAAAGAAAGGGAAGATGGGAAAACAGTGAGGGAAGGTAGGACTTAGACAGCCTGGGATCCCCCCGCAGGAACCGATGCCCAGGCGCTGTGCTGGGTGTCCTGAGAACACGGCCTCGTCTGATCCATTCTCAGGAGCAGGTAAGTGCAGCCGAGGCCCAGGGAGGTGACCTGCCCTGCTTGAGGTCACACAGCTTCCGCTGCTGTTGGAGAGTAGGGCAGAGCATGTCTGCCCATCTAATGCCTCGTGTTTAATAAGGGATCGATCTTCAAAGGCAAACATCCCTCCTTAGGTCACGTGAGATTCACATGCAGGGATGTAATTAAAATAAGGTTTGAGTTTTGCTAAGAGATGTACTTTGCCTTCAAAACCTTTTATTTGTGTTGTTTGAATTAATCAGAAAATTTGTCTGATCAGCAGTCAGTATGGCTGGTTTTTGTTTTGCGAGCTTGAGTCCTCCTGCAAGAATTACTCACCCTAAAGCATTCATCACCTCCCCGGAGGGCATAAAGCAATCTAATGCTGCCTGTGTATACAACTGAGGCTGCTCTGTCCCACGGGCCACACCCCTTGACTGAGAGTTGGGGATCTGTGTCGTCCCTGGTGAATTCTGCTGGGGTAGGAATGAGTTAACCAGCTCTGAATGTCTATCAGCCTCCACGGAGAAAGGCATCCTTAGAAAGGTCAGGACACACGGTTAGATCACTGATGTCTAATGAAATTTTTAAGTGGAATTTGCTTTGAACGCTTTACACTCAACGTTTCCCCGACCCAGGCGAAGTCCTCGACTCCGACACGAAATCCGAAAGCCACGCCATTCTTCTGCAGATAACCTTGGGAATGAAATGACCTACATCACGGAAACAGAGGATGTGTTTTACACATACAAGGGCTCTCTGTCCCCTAAAGACAGCGATTCCGAACTTTCTCAGAACCGAAGCCCACACCGAGAGTAAGAAACTTGTATTCTTTTTTTCTTTGTATCTGCTTTTTGGCTGTTGTGGAATTTGCTCAGACCCAGGTTGCCATTTGAGAGGGGTCAAGAGCAGTGCCTGCAGCCAGCTCCCAGAGGTGCTCTCTGCCAGAATAAGAGCATAAATCAGACTCCACCTTTCTACGTGAAGAAAGCCTGTGTGCCTGGGGTCTAGAGCCTATGCCCCTTTTTGTCTACGACAAAGACTTTCTCTTCTCCAAGCACTTGCTAGTCTCTTGATTAGTCTCCTCTCCAGTTCCTGAGCACAGCCCAGTTTAAATCCTTCCATAATTCAGAGGTATAGACTCTAGGGGCCACAGTAACTGTGATTTCTCTAGATCATCAAAGTTTCACTGTCGTGTGATTTCAGGTCACTGGGAATGTGCTTGCTTCTAAAAGTCTTCCCAGAATAACAGTATGCCCTCAAGGTTTTTGTTTCCTTTTTGTTTTAATTAACAGTTAGTATAAAGAAACAAACATGTTAAAACTACTCTAATTTCCTGTGTCAAATTTTTGTCAAGAACAGTTTGTACTAAATTCTTTTATATCCCACTCCACATTTCTTAATATAACAAATTCCCCTTGTAGGTCAAGGCCAGGAAAAAAAGAAGTCTCTCCTAAAAGACTGGTTGAGTATTTTTGTTATTTAATAAGATATATCTAGTCTATGAGTTTCCCTTTTTGCCTTGGTTACCAGGAAGCTCATGCTGTATGTTCTGCTCAATTGCATTTACTTCTCTTAGCCCAGGATTTTTTTTGTTGTTGTTTTTTTCTGTTGTTTTTTCTTTTTTTAGTTGGAGTCTCACTCTGTCACCCAGACTGGAGTGCAGTGGCTGCTCCCGGCCACCGCAGCCTCGACCTGCTGGGCTCCGGCGATCCTTCCGCCTCAGCCTTCCAAGTAGCTGGAACTACAGGCATGCGCTGCCATGCCCGGCTCATTTTTGATTTATTGTAGAGATGAGGTCTCACCAAGTTGCCCAGGCAGTTCTCGAACCCGCAGGCTCAGGCAATCCACTCATCTCAGCCTCCCAAAGACATGGGATTCCAGGCTGAACCACCGAGCCTGGCTTAGCCCAGGTTTTTAATATAGTCCCTTCTCTTCTCTCTTGCTTTATCATATGGGTCTCTCTCTTTTTTTCTTGTTTTAATGAATTCACAGTTCAATCATATCTATACATTTTTGAGGTAAGCTGTCTCAAATCATTTTTTAAGTAGGTAAAACACAGATCATAAATAAGACCAAGGTATGAAGGATAAACTGCTAAGAAATTGAGCATAGTCATTGGTATCCATTCTGTTAAGCCCCAAACTACGCCCAAAATATAGAAACCTAATGCCTCCCCTAACAGATAGGATTAGCAAGCAGGTACTTTAATCTGTAAATTTTTTTTGCCATTATAGCTACTGGCTTAAAGCATCAAATGCATCTGGATTGTGCTCTAGGTGTTCAGAGGTGAACTGCAAACCTCCTTCCCATTACAGAAAAGGTTGTTACCTCTCCTCTGTTCCTGCCCACAGCAAACTTGGTTTCCAGTTGATCTGTGTTCTTAACACCTCTGATTAAATAATCCCTGTGGTCATTATTTTTTTGTGACCCGAGCTTGGATGATGCCTTTTTAATTTTTTTTTTTTTTTTTTTTTTTTTTTGAGTCAGAGTATCACTCTGTTGCCCAGGCTGGAGTACAGTGGCTCACTGCTCACGGCCACTGCAGTCTTGACCTGTTGGGCTCAGGTGATCCTTCCACCTCAGCCTCCTGAGTAACTAGAACTACAGGAACGTACTACCATGCCCAGCTAATTTTTTAATTTATTGTAGAGACGAGGTCTCACCCTGTTGCCCAGGCTAGTCTCGAACCCACAGTCTCAGGCAATCCTCTCACTTTGGCCTCCTACAGTGCTGGGATTATAGGCTTGAGCCACCACGCCTGGCTGGATGATGCTTTTTTTAAATGACCACTATCTCTTGCTCCAACTTGCAGCCTGCCGCCCCCTTGTTGAGGCTACAGAGGATGGATGTGAGTTGCTTTGTTTGACTCTGTGGCTTTGCAAACCACAGCAAATCTAGAAATGCAAGGCGGGAGTGCAAGTGTGTGTGACTAGAGCCTGTGTGAGTCTGCGATGGGGCTCTGTCCCTGGGGTGAAAGAAGACAGTTAGGGAACTCCAAGGGCTCTGGGAAGCCCACTGGCACCCGCCACGTCAGAGCTTCCCTCTGTGATGTGCAGCCCATTGTAGAGCACCTAGATCTTCACTGTCCAGGACGGTAACCACCAGCCACAGGTGGCCATTCAGATATAAGTTAATTAAACTAAATTGTAGGTAAGGTGCAGTGGCTCACGCCTATAATCCCAGCATTTTGGAAGGCTGATGAGGGAGGATCGCTTGAGGCCAGGCGTTTGAGACCAGCCTGAGCACCATATTGAGACTCTATCTCTACAAAACATAAAAATTAGCCAGGGGTGGTGGTGCATACCTGTAGTCCCAGCTCCTCAGGAGACTGAGGCAGGAAGATCACCTGAACCCAGGAGTTAGAAATTGTGGTGAGCCATGATTGTGCCGCTGCACTTCAGCCTGGGTGACAGTGAAACCCTGTCTCAAAAAAAAAAAGAGTAAGCATTCAGTGTCTCAGTCACACAGGCTTCATTTCAAGAGCGTTGCAGCCACAGCTGGGTAGTGGCTCAGCACAGGTAGAGCCCATTCCCATCATCCCAGAAAGTGCTATCGGCAGCACTTACCTAGACTAACACATTTATTCCGTCATTCTCTTAGAGTGAACCCACAAGAGAGAAAGGCATTTTTCAAATGGGATTTGAGCGTAAGTCGGTTTGGAATCATCATCTTGCTTGCGGTCTGGGTGCTTGACACCACTCACTGGTCACCGGACCCAGCTGCTCGTCGGTGGAACAGGAGTGGGTGGGCGGGTGGCCTGTGAGGACCCTTGCGGCCCATCGCCCTATGACGTGTCATTGCACAGTCGGTGCTAGGTGAGGAGAGATGCTGTCCAGAGGCGCGTGGATGCTTCACTCCCGAGCCCAGCAGCACACTTTCCACAACCGGGCTGGTCACTGGAGGCAACCAGACACGGCTTTGCCTTCAAGAGCCTCTGGGCCAGCAAGGCAAGTAGCACATTATCAGCCATCGTCGTCTTCTCATGATGGACCCTGTCGCTTTGATGGAAGGAGAAGAGGGTTTGGGGAATGACATGCCCATCAGGTTCTCCTACTGGGGTCTACAGTCACCTCTTGGAATTCTTCACAGGCCAGTACAGGAGCCACCGGCCACCTAGGACCATTTACATTTAAGTTCATTAAAATGAAACTAAAAGTCAAGGATACCTCCTCAGGCCCTGTTGGGCGTACATCATTTCTGGCCCTGCTTGCCCCTGCACGTGCACATTGACACCCTCCAGGAGACCTTGTAAGATGTGTCCTCCCGGGGCACTTTTAATTTGGGCACTAAATATTAAAAGTAGCAAATAATGGTGATTCCGAGGCAGCCTTCCTTGCTGAAGATTTGCCAGGTGCGCTGATGAGAGACATCTCAGGGAGTCAAGTTAGTGACTGTGCTTTGCAAGCGGGTGAACGGTTAGAAAATCGGTGCCTGCCACCTCAGGGTTACAGAGGACCTCTTTCTGCTGGCGGGAAGCCGCCTTGCCGGGTCTCTAGAGGCAGCTGACCCTCCTGAGGGTCTGGGATCCCCCCTGCCGCCCCAGGTGAGAAGTACAGGCTGGTATGTACTTGGTGAACGAAAGCTGTGTTGGTTACTTTCCATGAGTATTTGCAAAATGTTTGAGAAATGTTTGACATGTTTCATGCAGTGGATTTGTGTCAAGAAGCAAGAGGCAGCAGTCTATCAGAGAAACCAGAGAAATAATATCACAGAGAGGGAACAGGCTCCCTTTTAAGAAGAATTAAGTGTAATGTTCTGTACTCGCTTTAAAAAGGAAAAGGAAAGAGAGAAAGAAAGAAAAAGAGTGGTTGGACTTGGGCTCCCAACCCGACGTGGTGCAGCTCAGGCTGTTGGAATGTTATCTTAGCGGATGAGTCACTCTCTGGTTTGTTCTGTATTTATAGCAGTGCAACAAAGTTTATGATTATAGTTTTGAATCCTTGGCAGTGTGCTTTGTGCCCAAGTAGGCTGCACTCTTTTGTGGCTCCAAGGTTCCATCAGCCATTATGTGTTCCTTCCCTTGCTTCAGCGTGAAGACCAAATTCTGCAGAGAAGTGAGGTTTCTTCGTGGCAAACACAAAAAAACATGATAAAACCCCACCCACCACCACCCAGATAAAAGGGAGAAGATGTTCCCTAAAGAAAAAAAAATCACTTGCAGAACAGAAACTTGGGGAGACAAATTTTAGGGCAGCCTAGGGCTGAATTCAAAAGACCTTTTGGTGGCTGTCTCATCACAGTTGTGCTGACCGGTCCCCGGTGTGAGACACCTCTCGGCGTGCAAGCTTGTGCCAGCATGGTTCCTTTGCTGTGTGTTTGCTTCTTTGAGGTTGCCTTCTTCCACAGGAGATGGGGTCACTGTCACTTTTTGTTCTAGAATCTCTGTGCATTGGAAGGGACCCAGCAGGTTGCCTTCTTCAGATGCCTCCACAACATAGGAATTCCCTTGGCTTGTCTTGATCCCCCAGGGTCGAGTACCCCACTGGCGATGGAGAGTGCCCCTGCATTATGGCCATGCACTCTGCTGTTGGACAGCCCGGATGCCCGCCATTCTTCCCAAGCGGGGCTGGAAGCCTCCTTGACACTGACCTGACATAAAGGCTCCTGTCTCGAGCTTTTAGAACAGCACAGATGGTATCTGTTTCCAGCTCTGCCTGCCAGCCCTGGCAGTTGTTCTCTAAATTATTAAACAGTTCCAGCGTGGCCACCGTCCATCCCACACCCTCATGGCCACAGTTCTTCAAGGGCACATGAACCCTTCATGAGAGGGTGGCTCTAGATCAGAACGCGGAGAGAGGGTCTGTGTACCATCCTCGTATCCCCCTGGAGAACACCCGTCAGGGACAGGGTTTCATTAGGAGTGTCTGTGTCCATGTTCCCTGAACCTTGCCTGTCCTTCTTGGTTTGGACCCACTTGCATGTGGACGTCTCTCAAATACCTGAAACCCAGCATGGCCCAGTGTCAGCTCTTCGTCATCTTCGTGTCTAGCCCGAGGCTGCTCCTGCATCTTGTCGAGGGGACCCTGCTCCAATACTACCTAGTTTGCAGAGAAGAGTTTGTTGAAAACTTCATTCGTCCCCCACTCCTCTTTTTCTTTCACTGTTCTCCTGCAGTTTCTCACCTTGTTAATTCTGTCTTCCGAACATCTCTTGCATTTGACCCCTCCACCATCCCTCCTGCACTGCCCCTGTGCAGCCATGGTCATCTCTTGCCATGGACTAGTGCAGTCGTATCCAAATTGCCCTCCAGTCTTTGGTCTCTCCTCCTTCCAAGCCATCCTTAACAAGAATAGCATATTGATCTTTCTGAAATACACAGCTGAGAATGTCACTCCCTGCTTAAATACCTTTTCTCTGCTTTTACAACATTTCCTGTCTCTGCCTGTGCTGCTGCTTCGTTTTTGTGTTGTTAGTTTTTTGCCAAAATACTTTCTCCTCCTTCCTTGACTACCTATTCAGATTCCTGTTCACTCATCTTTCCAACTCAAGCTCAAGTGAAACCTCTCCTGGCTTCCCACTGTACCCCAGACCTCTGAGCATCTCTACTGGAGCATGATATTATTATTATTCGATAACTTTGATACTTTCTCTTAAAATAAATAAACAGTGAGCACTTCGAGGGCAAGGTTGGTGCCCTTTTCACCTCTCCTTCCCTAAAAAAATGGATGGATGGATGGACGGACGGATGGACGGATGAACAGATGGACAGATGGATGGACGGATGGACAAACAATGGTTAGATGGAACAGGATAGGCCCTCAGATACAAACAGGCTCCCAAGTTTTCACAATGGGATGCTCCCTCCACAGCTTCCACGTTGGTGTCTGTCCTGTGAGCAGCATCACATGATATCTGTCTGTGTGCCAGGAACTCAAGCAAATTTACTTTGATGAGTTTGGGTTACACGGCATCTACGAGCAGGGCTATGGGGTATGCCACTCCAGGGCATATGTCAGTGAGAAATTCTCAGAAGAGAATTTAAGAATGGATTGACTGGTTCAGCAAGTGCTGTCTTGCCATCTGACATCTGAAGGCGCAGCCAAGAGGACAGATTCATGGTCTGTTATTCCATCAGCAAGGAAGCTGAGAGCTCAGAACACCACAGACCGAGCCATGTTCCCTCAGCCCCTTTGATCTTGGGCTCTTGGCATTTATTACAGCAGGAGATGAGCCATTTCCCTTAAAGAGTGTCTCGTATCCTAAAAATCCATGTTTGAAGAGAAAGTTCTTTCTGTTACTCAAGGACCCTTATGTAAGGATCCATGTGAAAAATGTATCCAGGAATTTTACTCAAAAGAAACCATGTGGTCTGGGTGCACTGCCAGCTTCCTCTAGTCCTAGCATCTCCAGTCATGGCCACTGGCCAGCAATACCATAGTCACCTGAGCGTTTGTTGGAAATGCAGGATCTCGGGCCTCCTGCAGGCCTGCTGAACTAGAGCCTACCTTTGAACCAGATCCCTGGTGACTCATGTGAGCAGTACTTTCTCAAAGCTCTGATTTTGCAGATACTGAGAACCTTTTAACCCGCCTTCTCTTTGCACTTGAGCTTCCAGGTTCCTGAGTCATTTCCGTGTTCTTCCAGAGTAACCCAGCTAATCCCAGGTACCTTGTCAAGATTTTTTTTTTCCTTCATTCACTCAAAAAAAAAAAAAAAAAAGAGGACTGGGATCTCTCCTGATCTTGAGATGCTCATCGATTTGAGAGAGAAACATGACCCAAAACAAGACCCCTCGTCTGTCACATGGCAATTTGGGATCATGACTTTGTTCCCTTTCACAGGCAGTGCCAGGGAGTGGGCAGGAGTCTTTGTGGTTTTCTAGGGTTTAGGGAGAGCGTCATGCAGGACTCATTCCTGGACAATCCTGCCATCTTTATTTCTTTCATGTTGCTGCTCTGCAGGGAAATGAATTCTCCTGTGGTGTTTGCTTCTGACGCCTGCTGTCTTACAGTTTGGAAGCATCTGTTTTCTGGGGGTGAATACCTGTGTCTGGCTCATGGTCGCATCTGTCTGTCTCTGCCCCTTTCTCCCCAGAAGCTGGAGTGTAATCAGCCCCATACTGGCTGCTCTGGCTCCCAGATGATGGTGACAGTCCTCAGTGTCCCCTCCTCTTGCTTCAGGGATACACCTCTTGCTTCTGCTTCCTCCTCCGTCAGTCACGGGCTTGATCCTGCCCCTACCTTCTTGCTTCCCTCATCCTGCCTCTTTCTTCGTTTCTTTCACGGTAACCTGCAGGGAGCCCACGGGCAGCCCCCCTTTCTCTCCATGCGCCCCACCAAGCTCTCCCTCAGTAGCACCTGCGACCTGCCAGAGGAAGGCGGTCTCACTGCTCTGGTGTCTTTACTCCTGGTCTCTCAGCGCTATGTCCAACTGCCACCTGCTCACCATGCCTCCTCATTCAGTGTCCCCCTCGGCATCCATCTGTCCATCCTGCACACTGACTGGAACATCACGGCACCCTACAGGGAACCTCTGTACACAGTTGGCCAGGCCCCAAATCAGCCACTTGTTGAAATAGATGACTGTCCCGAAAGTGACCTTTCCAGCCCTGCTTAGAAAATAAGTTGGGGCATAAAATGACTTTGAATATAGTAGTCATACTAGTAGTCATAGTTACAGTAGTAGTACTATCATCATTTATACTGTGGGCTATTTAGATAGGTCATTGCATTTCATATTGGAAAAGAAAAATACTTTGAAACTTCATATGGTAAAATCCACAAATTCAAAATTTTGAGATTAAGTAAACAATATAAAATGTATTACAATTTTATTGGAATTATTCTATTTTCTTGTGTGTCATCACCTTGCCTTTCTGTTTTTTGTTTACATGACCTTCACTCTTTCCATTGCTGTCATCACCTTTTGGATTCTTCCAAATGTTTGAAGTGTGTATGTGCTGTTTGCAGCTTCTTCGTGTTACAGGTTCAAGTTCATCCTAGAACTGGAAATCTACCCTAGAGCAAGCATTTTAGCTTGTAAAGCAATTGCCAAGCAGTTACTTTCTCTGCCACTAGGTGATGCTCTTGTAATCAGGAAAACCTAGCAGTGTTGCCCAATTTAGGGGGAATTTTTTAAAGCTTCCTTTTAAGTAAATTAAAGTCTCCTTCATTTTCGATCTGAAAATGCACCACCTGCATACTTCAGTTTCAAAATATCCTGTCTCTGAAGTGCCTTCCCATCCACATCATCATCCCCTCAACCAGCAACTTGCCAACCATAAGGCCAAACTCTTAACACAGAGCTGTGTCTCTACGTTGGTCTGTCGCTGAATATTTTGTTCAAATAAATTGAGATTGTGAATCATTCTGTGTGAATATGACACAGATTTTATATTTAAAGTAAGCTCACTAGGAAACAGAGAAGTACCAATTTAGTGAAAAATCCCTGAATAAAGGCTTGACATAAAGCTTGAGAAAGAGGCAGTCCAGCACACAGCTGTCTTTTGTCTGTTCGTGTCTCACTGATGTCTTTGTCTCCTTGCCTTTGCTGTCACCTCACCTGGGAGGACATTAGCATGGGGCAGAGTCTAGAATGTAGGGAAGCTCCATACTGGTTGGCTTTTTAAGGCATCTATGCTAGGCCTGTAGCTCTGGAAAGGGCTGGTGTGGGTGATAGAGAGATGTCGAGTGCTCTATCCTGTCCTATGGCAGCAGGCATGATTAAATCCTTGTGGCCTTTGGAGCATAGAGATCTGGGCGGGAGTGGGGGAGTCGGTGTCTTAGGAACAGACTTGGCATGGCCTGGAGAGGGAAGAAAGTCTTCGAGACTCACTTCTGTCTACTGGGACTTCTGTCTACTAAGTGCAGAGTTACTCAGCCTCTCCCAGTCTCAATTTTTTTCCTCTGTGTAATGGGAGTTAGAACAAATGACCAGAGAGTTCTGTTTGGTTCTAATCATCTGTAATCCTCTGAGCCAGTGCTACCAGAGCTTCTGCAATAATGGAAATGTTCTATAATGGTGCTGTTCAATACAGAAACCACTAGCCACATGTGATTATTGAGTGTGTGAGATGTGACTGAGTTTCTCATCTTAATCTATTTAAATGTACGTAGCCACATGTGACCAGTGGCTGCTATGTTAGACAGTGCTGCTCTCAGATACAAAAGGACCTATATTAGATAGAGTAAAATAAACCATATGATCTCAGTGTGGGCAACTAATGGATGTCACAGGCAACGAATGCCAACTAGGAATAATAAAATTATCCTGAATATGCAAGAGACATCCCATTTCCTTTGGGTAGCCAAGAGGAATGAGATGGAAGGAAAAGCGCTTTCAGAAGGGGTAAGGATGTGCATCTGTGTGAGCTTGCCTGGCAGCATGTGGTTTGATAATGAAACCACCGGAATAACTGGGCACGGTTCCCTGTCACCCTTCTAAAGCAGCAGGGAGGGGAACTGAGTTCTCAGCAAGCCCTGGATCTGCTCTGCCTCCTGTTCCTTTTCCCCAAAACCAAATGTCATGACATTTAGACCTGATGCAGGTGCAGGGGCGATTGGTGGGCTCTGGGTATGCCCAAGCCCTAGAGGTGACCCTGCGACTCTTCTAAGGTTCTAGGGTTACGTAAAGCCCTGAGGTGCCAGGCCCCAGCAGTCAGTGACGTTTGTTCTAATAAAATATTAACCCAGATATTAAAATGTCTCCTCCTTCCCCACGATGAAGGAGTTTATCCGAGAACAATCCAGCACACAGCTGCCTGACCCGGAAGTCATCCAGTTCTGTGTCTCCATCTTCAAATGCTCCAGGCTCCTCTTCACCTGATGGCATCAACCAGCAGTTCTTAGAGGACTTCCACAGGGTGACCAAAGGGGGCTCCACCGAGGACGCCAGCCAGTATTACTGTGACAAGGTGAGCGAGTGCAGGTGGCCAGGCAACCCACCCAGCCCCTCGCGGGCAACTAAGTAGTTATGACTAAAAGAAAGTATCACCAACCGCTGGAGAGGGAAGTGATGTAAATGACCACTTTCAAACTTTTTCTAGAATGATAATGGTGACGGCTACTTGATCTTGATCCGTATCACGCCGGATGAAGATGGAAAATTTGGATTTAATCTTAAGGTATGTTGCATTTATAAGGAGGTTTTATGCACTGAAGTAAGCTTTCAATGCATTTTTCATTTCTATTAGAAATGTGCTGCATACCTAAGCTATGTAAGGAAATTAGTTCATTCCCCAGAATTGGGAGTTTTTAATGTGGCCTTAGCAACTACCGAGTGCCAAGTGCCCGCTCTGTGCCTGGCATTGGCTATGTACTAGACTCACATTGCCTTACTGAGTTCTCATGAGTGGTGAGGTCAGTATTTTTTCAAACCTATTTTAAAGATGAATGCTGAGGCTTAGAGAGGTGAGGGCGCACAGTTGGTGAACAGATCTCCTGCTTAAAGGAACCCTCTGCATTGCTAAAGCTGATCTGAGAAAATAGTTCAAGTTGCAAGGGGTTTCGTTGTGTAGTTGCTACAGAGCCCTCTTTCCCACAAAGCCTCTCTGACCCTTACAGGAAGTTTTTCCCACCCCTGCTGTAGGACAAAGTAAGGCAGGTGATCTTTGCTGCCCAACCCATAGCTACCATCATGCACACCCCATCTACCCAGCAGCCTTGCTGAGGGCCAGCCCTCAACCCAGACACGCTCATAGCATGTGACCCTTCCCAAAGACTTGCTGCCTCCACTGAAGACTCCCTTTCCCAGCAGCACTCATAGGAGGTGCTTGTGGAGCCCTACTCCTGGGCAAGGGGGATGGGGGTTGCATTTTTGAAAAGAAGCTTGCTCTCTCCGTGTGTGTGTGTGTGTGTGTGTGTGTGTGTGTGTGTGTGTGTGTGTGTGTGTGTGGTGTTTTTGTTGTTGTTGTTTTGACTCGGAGTCTCACACTGTCATCCAGGCTAGAGTGCAGTGGCACGCTCATGACCACCACAGCCTCTACCTGCTGGGCTCAGGCTATCCTTCCACTTTAGTCTTCCAAGTAGCTGGAACTACAGGCATGTGTCATCATGCCCAGCTAATTTTTTTTTAAATTTATTATAGAGATGAGGTCTCACCATGTTGCCCAGGCTGGTCACGAACCCATGGGCTCAGGCAATCCGCTCGTCTCCATCTCCCAAAGTGCTGGGATTACAGATGTGAGCCACCGCGCCCAGCTCATGTGCATCTTTAGTTCATGGAACTCGGGGATGGCAGAGGGGGTCTTCTGAGCAGAGATCTTCCAGTGAGCCTACTAGGTCCAGTGGGATCAGTAATTTGTTCTATAGCCCTGAAATTACATGTGGTTCAAATAGGTCCTGGTGAAGGTGAGGCCTCTGTGTACCAGAAGTCTCCCACTGATGGGTGTCTGCTGATCTTTGTTGCTGTGAACAACTCAAGTGTGTTTTACTTTAAAATGTTTACAGGGAGGAGTGGATCAAAAGATGCCTCTTGTGGTATCAAGGATAAACCCAGAGTCACCCGTAAGTAAACATGTTCATTGTTAATTCTCGTGTTTGTTTTTCCCTTGTTCTAACAGGTTTTTATTTCTGTATCCCGATGCTTTTGGGGTTCTTCTTGTTTGGCCAGCAGCAAAGAATGTGTGTAAATGCACGTGTATTGATGGAAAGAAAGGATAGAATCCTTGTTTTCTAGAACCCTGCTGTTCAGTGTAGTCTTCGAGGCTGCAGTACCAGGACCAGGCACCTCACTAGAAATGTAGACTCTCTGGCCCCAGCCTAGGCCTACCGAACTGGAATCTGCATTTTTAACAAGATCCTTGAGTGATTTGTGTGCAGATTAAACTTTGAGGAGCACTGTCGACAGAAGGAAACTGAGGCATAGAGTTTGCTGTTCTGCTCACTTTGAGTGGAAACACAGAACCAGTGCCCCTCCTCAGCGTCTCTCCAACACCAACCCCCTCGGCCCTCTCTATAGGCCTCATAAGGAGATTGTTTACTTTTTTCTTCTTTAAAAAAATTTTTTTGGCATGATAAAATATCAAACCATTGTTTAATTTATAATGTTTTTATCGTATATACTTAAAATGTGTAACACGTTTTGTTCTTCATAGATACTGCAGTCAAACAAATTAACTAATCCATAACTTTCCATAGTTATTGTTTTGTTTTTTTTGTAGGGATGGGGTCTTGCTGTGTTGCCCAGGCTGGCCTCCAACTCCTGGGCTCAAGCAGTTCTCCTACTTCAGCCTCCCGAGTAGCTGGAACTATGAGCATGAGCTACCATTTCCGACTCCCTAGTTGCCGTTCCTCATTTGCTTTTTTAAAGCAGAGCATCGTGTCACTATGTCTCCTAAAAGGGAACCCTGAGATTTCTACCCTTAAGTAGTGTCTGAGCTTGTAGTTTACCTTGTGTTACTGTTTATGGCTTCTGTAAATTAAGAAGGCTTTTGTTCCTATGTTGTCCAGTTTATTGCTTCTTTCCATAATGGTTTCTGTCTCTGGTGTTATGCCTACAAAGACCTTCTCCATTGCAAGACAGATATGCACTCACTTCTGGCTAACAAATCATTTTCTAGCAGTACCTCCAGAAAAAAAAAGATTGGAAGCATCTTAGTTATTATGGTAATCAGTGAAAGTTGACTACCATGGAGAAGTGGCCTCAGGAATTTCTTAGCCTCATTCAGAAGTGTTTTGTGTGTGTGTGTGTGTGAGTTGGAGTCTCACTCTGTCACCCAGACTGGAGTGCAGTGGCCGCTCCCGGCCACCGCAGCCTCAACCTGCTGGGCTCCAGCAATCCTTCCACCTCAGCCTTCCAAGTAGCTGGAACTACAGGCGCTCACTACCACACCTGGCTAATTTTTTTAATTTATTGTAGAGATGAGGTCTCACCACATTGCCCAGGCGGGTCTCGAACCCGTGGGTTCAGGCAATCCACTCACCTCAGCCTCCCAAGGCGTGGGATTACAGGCTGAGCCACCGAGCCCGGCTCAGAAGTGTTTTTTAACTTGCATTCCGAGTAGCACTTCTTTAAAATCCCTCAGTCAGCCCCCATGTTCACATGGCAGTGGATGTAAAAATAATGACAGTAATACCTGAGGGGGAAAAGGCGAACTTGATCACGGTCTCAAGTGTGTGGGAGCGGCGCGCGCCAGCGTTCTTCCCTGGAGGATCGTGTTATGGTAACGGGAGAAACTCGCTTTTCCCCTCCGCCCAGGCGGACACCTGCATTCCTAAGCTGAACGAAGGGGATCAAATCGTGTTAATCAATGGCCGAGACATCTCAGAACACACCCATGACCAGGTGGTGATGTTCATCAAAGCCAGCCGGGAGTCCCACTCGCGGGAGCTGGCCCTGGTGATCCGGAGGAGAGGTAACGGCACCTGCGGTGGGGAGGGTCACAGGGACGCCTTTGAGCAAAGCAGGGCCTTGTCCACCCCATTCCATGATTTTGACAATGTTGAGTTTGTAGCCTACATTTCAAAATCAAGAATTTTCCCCTAGTAACCCGGATGTCTGGCTTCTCACTAGAAAAATGTGGCGCTTTGCCACACAGGACCTGGCTCCTCCAGTCTTCTGGAGCGAGGTGGCACCCACAACCCCCCTTTATACAGGAGATGAACCCCTCCATCCCTCCCAGGCTCAGCTCAGCCCACATCTTGCACCTCCCTTAGCTGCCCAGCCCTGTGGACCTTTGCCTTGTCAATCCCTTCCCAAGAGATTGGGTTATGTTTTATTGATGTGCATTTGATTTTGCTGGGGAGGCAGTCAAGAAAGAGGGGTCTGACTGTCTCAGATGATTCCTAACTCTGCCTCCTGCAGGCTGAGGGACGTTATGCGAGTTATACACCCCGTCTGTGGTTCAGTTTCCCCAAGTATAAAAGGGGGATAGCAGTGGTCTTGACCTCACAGGGTTGTTGTGAAGATTAAATGATACTCCAGAAAGCAACGGAAATGCTGTCTGATGGGGGTGGGGCTTGGAGGGCCCCTAGGGAGCATAAGACTATCATTGCCATTGTTGGTATGAAATAATAAGCCAAAGACACTGGACACTGCTGGGGGAGAGAGGGAGGAGGGATGGAGGCCACACGGCCGCATGCTGGGTACCAGGTCCACTCTCAGGGGGCGAGAGGGCCAGCTAGAAGCCCAGACATCACCCGCAGGCAACTTTCTCGTGTAGTAGGTCCTCACTTGTACCCACAACTCTAAACTTAAATAAATACATACATAAAGAAAGAAAGAAAAATAATAATGAAACATTGGAAAGAACTGAGTGCTTGGTAAGTAGGGAATAATACACTGTACTAGGTTCATCCAAAATAATAATAAGAAGAAGAAGAAGATAAGTCCCTTGAATCCTCCTGCACAGCTGTAAAATACTGGAGGTAATTGCAGGAGGTGACTGCAAAGCCCTGGCTCTGCTGTGGCCTCCCAGGTAGACATGGCCCCACGCCCCAAACCGCTGTTCTCCTACTAGGCCCTACTAGGACCTGTAGCCCAAAGCCCACCAGCGCCAGCTCCAATCCCACCTCCTCCATGAGGCATCAACGGTTGTCTCCAGATGCCTTATCCCCACCCTTCCTCCTCTTGCCTCCCCATCCCCTCCAAATCCCGGCAGCATGCTAAGCACACAGCAGGCACCCAGCCGTGGTAGCAGCTGGTGTCCGCGACATGTCAGTGAAGTACCTCGCACGGTGCTAATTGCTTTGCGTCCTTATCCTCTTCTGCTCTTAGGGCTCTCCTAAAAACTTAGTAATATTATCTCCTAGTGAGGAAATGGGGAAGCCAAGTCACAGAGAGGTGAAGCAAGTTGCCCTACTGCCACGTGAGAGGTAAGGAAGAATGATACAGCAGCAGAAGGAATCCGGTGATGGGCAGCAGCCTTAGATCACACAGACACGCCTCACGGCATGCTGGGCATTGCAGGCCGGGGAGAGTCCTCCTCATGGTCCATGGTGGAGCTGGTGCCTATGTGGGGTGAGGAAAGCCAACGTGTGTAGACAGGAGAGCTGAATGGGCAGTGCCTGCCACTGGTTTTCTAGTAACTGTCATGATGGTGCATTTATTTTAAAAATAAGCATGTAAACAAAAAACGAGAACTGACTGAAAGAAAAATGTCAAGTAAGCAGTAACACAGGGAGAAGCAGGTAAAACAGAAGTCACAAAAGTAGCCCAAGAAGAGTGGAGCTGCTGTGGTCCGTGACGAGTGTAGTCTTCAGAGTCGGGTAGATGTAGACAGAACTCCTGTGGCCCACCCTGACAGGCTGGTCTTTTCCAGACAGTCTGCCCTGTCTGAGAGTTGGTTTGCTCAGCTGTGAAATGGGATAATGACAACAGATTCAGAATTGTAAGGATTCACCTCAGCTATGCAGGGATGCTCCAGCATTGTTAGTTTCCTTCTCCTTTCCTGTGATCTTGAAGGCAGTAGGGAGCCATCGAAGGCTTTTGAGTAAAGGAATGACTTTCCTTTCTGAGTGCAAAAATGATCCTGAAGTTTCCAGTTTGGGAGATTGAAGAAAGAAGAGATGGTAGACAGGCAAACTGAGGTGGAGTGCTGTACAAGCCAGGAGAAGAGGGGATCCTAGATTTGTTTTTACCTGTTGACAAGAAGGGAGAATTTGTACTAAAGTTAGGACTAAGATACTTACTTGGGAACTTTCCACATGGAAACGGTCTCAAGTTTAGGGATCGAGCTCTCAGGAATGACGTTGTCATGGGTAGTGTCTGGAACCTCCTATGAATACCTGGACAAAAGCCTAGGGAGAACGTAGGAAGCACCTGGGAAGGAAGGGGGGCTCCAGATAGGTGGGAGAATAACCAGGTCAGAAAGAGCAAGCAGAGAAAGTAGATTTCCTGAAAAACATTTTTTCCTTACCTTTGGCAAAAGCCTCTGAGTACTAAACGCCATCATTTGAAACTAACCAGAAAGATCAGTTTGTCATTTTACGTAACGAACACATATTGAATCATTCACCTAGAAGCAGTGTCTTTAGTGAGAATGATAACCACGCACATAATCATTTAATAAGATGTTTTAAACCATCTCCATCGAGGTGTCATAAGTGTGATCTGTCTGAGGGAAACTGAAACTGGAGCGGTGCTGCCCAAGCCAGACACGCTTTGTCTTTACGTTCCAGCTGTCCGCTCATTCGCCGATATCAAGTCTGAAGATGAACTGAACCAGCTCTTCCCCATGTGTCCAGAGGGTGGGGACACTTTGGAAGGATCCATGGAACAGCTAAAGAAGGGCCTCGAAAGTGGGACGGTGCTGATCCAGTTTGAGGTAAGAGCCTCTGAGGGCCAAACCCCGCCACCTGGGTCACGCCACGCCACCTGCTAGGCTGCCCATGCGGCTGAGCAGCAAAGGTGCAGAGACACAGCCTTTATTTCCTCGGTCGAGATGATTGTGTGTTTCACAAACCTGCAACAGTCAGTGGACTGCTGCGAGGACTGATGGGGTGGGACCTATGGATGTTGGAGGCGCGGCAGGCCATCACCCTCTCAGGCTTAGAGCAGCACGCAGGGCATCAGTGACACCACCCGTCGCTGAACTCTGCCTCGCCTTCTTACTCTAGTAACACTCTGTAGTCATGGAGAAATGTGTCAGAAACCGAGGAGGAGGGACTCTGAGCATATCTAACTGCCAGCACAAAAGCTCTGAACTCACAGCAGTAGAAGGTAATGGAGAGGCAAGCTGGTGAGCAGCCCGGGGGGTGACAGAAGAGCCAGCTCTCTGGCCCCACCACCTGCACTCTGTGATTTGGGGCCATTCGTGTTGTTCCCTGAGCACATAGCTTCTTACCCTCCCAAGGCCCCCAGAACCCTACAGATATGGGTAAGAAACCAAAGCCAGGCCCTGTCTCCCCACAAGGGACCTGTAATCCAAGGATTGAGACTATTTTTTTTTTTTTTTTTTTGAGTCGGAGTCTCACTCTGTCGCCCAGACTGGAGTGCAGTGGCCACTCCCGGCCACCACAGCCTCGACCTGCTGGACTCCGGCGATCCTTCCGCCTCAGCCTTCCGAGTAGCCGGAATTACAGGCATGTGCTACTACGTCCGGCTGATTTTTTGATTTATTGTAGAGATGAGGTCTCGCTGCCCAGGCGGGTCTTGAACCCGCAGGCTCAGGCAATCCACTCATCTCAGCCTCCCAAAGGCTCAGGATTACAGGCTGAGCCACCGAGCTCGGCTGGATTGAGACTATTGACAGGGACCACACAGACTTGTTATAAAACAAAAAAAAAGACCAAAGGAGACTCCATTTTTAAGTCAGTTTTACTGACCATTAACAGAATTAAATAGAATATGTTCCTGTTCTAAATGTATTTAAAAGTGGAAGAAAACAATAGTTTCCTGCAATAAAAGGTAATAGAAGAAAGAACACAAAAGAAGGATAAAATAGGCCAGTAAAAGAAAATAGACCGTGATTAAAAATAACATAATAACAGTCTCGGGGTTCATAAATTCAGGAAGAGAGTCTCAGATGGGATTCAGAAACAGAAATCAGCAATACATTATATATTAGAAAGCCATATAAAGGAAAAAGATGCAAAGCTCAGACGTTTTTCAAATCTGTGTGACTGCAAAGTGATCCAGGAAGGCATTGTAATATGAATATTGAACAAAAAAAGGAATGCAAAGCAAAAAACTTTGAGTGAGAGGAGGGTTTATTTTACAATGCTGGAAGGCAGAGAATGTGAAAATACATTAAAGCCGTATGTATTGACTAGCAGTAGAAAGCAGAAACCTGCAAGTCAAAAAGTAAAGGTAATTAATTGACTCCCCTCAAAAAAAAAATCAACAGGGAATTTTAAACTTTTAATTAACTGCCTTGACAGATAATATTAAACAGAAATTAAGCTTGTATGTTGTGAAAATGAAATCTGGATAAGAGGATAGAATTTATAGATTTAGAATGAATATTGTATTCTACCAAAGAAAATAGCCCTTTATTTCAGTGGAGGAAAAGATTGTATAAGGTGTGGTTTAAAAAGAAGAAAATGCAGAGGTTATCTTCTCTGCCCTTGCAAAGAAGTTCACAATTAAAATATACGTGTTAAATAGTAAAACTTATTAGTATTTCACGCTCTTCAAAATAATCGAAGCAAGGAAGAATTTAAAAACCAATTGCAGACTATATCAGTTGTATTCTTTTTTGGTATTGGAGAGGATGGGAAAGTCACTGTGAAGTTATTTATTCATTCATTTAGCAAGCGTGTCATAGGTATTTCCTTCCCATGTACTGAACACTGGATCGGGAACTTGATGAGGGAAGCCCCCCAAGGAGCTTACAGTCTAATTTTAGTGTTTGGGGGGGTGGCAAGGGATGTATCATGAATCCCAGGAACATCTAAAGACCAAGACAGGGGTAAGATTTTTTTATATATATACAGAATGTATCATCTATGGCAACTGGAGGTGAGAGGGTTTCAGGAGTTACTCTGGGGTGAGATGGGGCATTAATAAAGGGTGGATGGGATGAAGTGTGTCAGGAGTGTATTCCAGGGAGGTCACAGCCTGCACACAGATGAGTGCGTCTCATGGGGTGTCAGCTAGCATAAAGCATAAGGAGGCAGGCCTACCTGGTATGGGCAGCGCAGGGAGGAGTCCCAGGCATTGTCTCCAGGTGATGGAAGTCCTTCAACCTAGCAAGGATTGCTTCCATTTGATCAAATCGTCCACAAGGAGGCGCTGTGGGCTCTCACTAAGGAAGAACCCAAAGCGCGGTCTTAGCAGTACTCCACGAAGCCTTCTCCACTTAGGTGGCTCCACTTTGGTGTGTTTTTTACATAGGGGAAACCCACAGAAGATTTTCTCTGAAAAGTGCTCATCAGCTGTTTAAGAAGTTTTTAAAGGCTTTAGAGAGAAGTACCTGCCCTGTCCCCTACCTGTGTTTCCCAAATGATGACCCTCTGACCACTTGTATGGAAATCACCAGGGGAGCTTGTTAAATTGGGTCTCAACCCACAGATACTGAATCAGCCATGCTGGGATGAGACCCAGATACTGGGACTTTTAACAAGACCACCAGAGGTTTTGATGCACAAGCTGCTCCAGCGGATGAGAGGTGACGATCAAACCAGAACTGTTATCCCACAGCTGTGCTTCCTCCAGCTTGCCTTGGGAGGGCATAGTTGAATGATAGCATAAGAAATGGAGAGCCCACACACTTTGGGGTTACATTTTAATCTGTACATGTTTCCTTCATTAAGTCCATACATTTTATAGAAATTAAGCAGGAAACCCCTTTTTAAAAACAAAATATTTTACAGAATTCTAAAATACAGAATGGATGAAAGCTGACAGCTGTGTGATGGAGCTGGTGGGGTCCACAGAGCCCAACCTCCTCCGTCATCCCTTACTGCCCCCAAGGAACCCTAGGCTCAGTGGAGCATCTTGTGTGGGGGAAAGATGTCTTCCAGAGCTGCTGGAGGAGAGAAATACAAAAGGAAATGAGATCAAATGAGAAACTAGATGAAAGGAAGCCCTTAATGAGCACTTACCTTGTGCCAAGGGCTTTCAAGGACATCATCCTAGGTAATTCTCACAAGAGCCCCATGTAGATGCTGTCATCATCCCCACTGTAGAGATGAGGGAACAGAGTCTCGGACAGATTAAGTGACCTCTCCAAGGTCTCGCATTAAATGGCAGAGCCTGGTTGGAAATGAGGCAGACCAACTCAACAGTGGCTATTCCCTTAACCACTGTTTAATAACCCTTGGAAACTGCAAGATGCCATTGACTTGTGAAGCTTATTATTAAAATAGCATTACATCAGAGCTAGGAAAGATCTGAGAGGCTCTCTAGCCACACAGAGCCAGACAGACTTTAAATCCTGGCTCCACCCTTCCTGTGTGACCTCAGACATGTCTCTTTAGCTCTGTGGCCTCTGCTTCCTCTCTATAAATTGGGTTTCTCATGGGCTGGTTTTAAGAGTTAAATGAGGTGAATACTTAATGCATTATCTAGTATATGGTAAGAATGCCATAAAAGGGAACAGCTATTGTTATTTACAAACAGAGACACCTCCCCCCGCAAGAGTCAAGAACATGTCTAATCGCACAAGAAGTGATCCCATTGCGCTGAGTTTGGAGCCCCGGGCTGTCTAACTCGAGTCTTGGCTGTTCTGGTTCTCTACTTACTCCTCCAGTGTGGTGGGGAGGTGGGCGGCTTGGCTGATGGGAGTGTGCCCTGGACTGGAGCAGGAATATGGTTTGGTTTCTAGCAGGGTCCACAGCAGGTGTCCACACCACCCCACACCATGACACAAAGTGCCTGCCCTGGGGTAGCCAGGCGGTAGAGAAAATCCCTTCTGTGATGGAGAGCTGGCTTCCAGCAACCTTGCTTTGGAGCATTTTTTTCATTAAGGGAATTCCCCCATCCCTCCTGTCCCTCCGTGGCTTTCAGTAAACAATCTCAAATGTGTTTCCAGAAAGCATTTGGTTCCAGCTGTAATAAAATCACACATAATAATAATTAGCATTTCTATAGCACTTTGGAATCTCCTAAGTGTGGTACACATATGTTGTGTCTGTTGACTCTCACAACAGTTCTGTGAAATACGTAATGACCAGAATCATTAGAGTCACTCTTTCATAAGTGGTGAAAATGACGCTCAGAGAGGCTGGAGGACTTGCCTGGCGTCACTGACCTAGTTGGAGGTGGAGCTAGGATTAGAATATATGCTAAATCTGGAAGTCTAGCCCATCAGCAACAGCACGCGAACCCCCCCCCCATCCTCCAGTGCAGGTGGGGGCGGCCCTTCCTCTATCAGCAACACCACCACATAAGCTACGTCAGTGGATCAATGGGAGCCGTTTGGCAGCTTTTGTGACTGGCCTAAAACTACCTAAATACTGTGCTTTGTTCAGCCAAGGTAGGATGTTCCTCATCTCTTATGTAAAGGAGGAGACTTGGGGCTCACACTGGCCCCGAAGTTACCACCTCCAGGATGGTGTCCTTTGAAGAATTCATCAGCTCAGCCACAGGTTTGTTCCTTCCTAAGAATAGCTTGTGGCTTCATCCATGTTTTCTCCTGAGTCGAAGTTCCCATTTAAGCACAGGACAGGATATGCATTTGTTATAGACATCCCTGGTTAAAAGCTTAGAGAGAATGTCCATTTGTCCTTTATGGGAGAACCAGCTTCCCAGCAAACAAAAGACCCTTGTATCCATTCTCATCCTGTGACCCGGTGACTCGCAGTTTCCCTGCCTCCTTGTATACTGTTAATGAAGACCTCTTGGGAGGTTCATATAATTCAGTTGGTAGAAAATGAGGAACACTGCAAGGGAATGTCCCCCTCCCCTGGTTGATAGTTGACAGCAGTGGCTACGAGAGCCCACCGGCTGGCATGACAAACTCAGATACCCCGACCTCCCACTTCCGCATCGCATGGTCTATCCTCGCCAAAACCAGAAGCTGTCGTCTCCGTTTTTCTCCCACTCATGTCTGCATCGCCCATTAGAGAAAATGCCCATTAGTGTCAAAACAAGTGACTCACTGGCTCCCTTGATTGTTATAAAAGTTGCATTTGGAAGGGCAAAGGTAGCTGAAAACTTGGTGAGAGGTTTAAAAGACACCTGTAGTTAGTGAGAGCGAGGGCAATTCACCTGTCCCTTCAAGATTCAAACCCATCCCTAAAAAGAATGCATTTTTTAAAACATAGTTTCTTTTTTTAAGACAGGGATACCTTGTCAGTATAATGTTTCTGAAATTTGCAGAGCACACTGGGGGCTAAGTGCCAGGGGCCCACCAAAAGAAGTGCTGCCCAGCTAGTTACTGTGTATCTGTCTGTGAATGGGCCCTGCAAGGATACTTGCGAAGTATACCTGCAGTCAAATCTACATCTGGGAACATGCATGGAAAGGAGTATTGTTGATGGCCCAAAAGTTACTAGCAACAATTTCAGTTCAACAGACCATGAGGAGATAGACAGAAGCTCTAAGACCCTCTAGGTATGTCTCTTGCCCTCTGGCTTGGGCAGGTACAATGGAAAAGGGATGTCCCCAGTGTGGACAAGCTGTCCTTGATGAGTGAATTGTTAATATCTACCAAATTAACTAGGAAAACATTCTTTCTTGGCTAGGGCCTTTAGGAAAAATGAGCTACCCTTAGCCTAATGATATGGCACCATGTCTAAGAAAGCAGAAACTGCTTTAAAACCGTCAGTTGTGTTTTATTCATGTGTGTTGCACCCTTTTTTTGAAAACAGCAGATCCCATTATTCTTTTGCTCTACACATTTTTATTGAGCACCTATGTGCAAGGTACTGTGCTAGCCTGGGGTTTATGGTAGCGAGCAAAGCAAACAGGAGACCTGCGTTCATGAAGATAACTGCGCAGTGGCTGATACAGGAAACAGATAGTAAGCAGCTATTTTAAAAGATGTTACTCTGAATTTGACTCTGAATTGTTATTGTTGAGGGCATGAAAGGCAATCTGTTTCTGCCATTAGCCTTTGCGAATTCCAGTGAGAATTCCCCTTATCTGCTAGTATCATAGAATTGATAGAATGCTTCCTTCTGCTGGACTGGGCCTTGCCAGCATCCTCTGGCTCGAGCCAGTTGGGTGACTGAAGCCCTCACATGAGGATGTGACTAGATTTCACATCGTTGGTTGAGTGAGAAGACTTGAGGAGATCACAGCCATCTCCCGATGCCCTCTGTAATATTAGGTGACTCAGTCAAAGGAGAAATGTTTAAACTAGAAAATCATGTCTTCTGATCTTATCCCACTGGAGAGCGTCTGCTCCCACTGTTCAATGTTTTTGTCTTTGGAGGTCAGAGCTACTGATATTGATACTGTAATTTCGATACAGTTGTTCCTTAGCAACCCCCTCTCAGCTGATCTTTCTATAATTTGCACTTAGTTTGAGAGCTTCCTATAGCTACACTCTGATAGGATGAGAGCAAAGCATTTTAGGACATAAAAATTAATAGTTTTTCATAAAACTAAATGGTTTTGTAATCCTCTGTCCCTGTGACCCTGCCTCTCAGTCTCCCGGTAGCTCCCATTCTAGGACAGAATTTAGGGAGATCTTCTGTAACTAGGAGAGCTTGTCTGCCTCACATACCTTCAGCCCAGGAATAATAGAAGCAAAATTGTTATTTTTCCAATGAGCAATTCTTTTAAAAGCCTTGTCTCAAATTCTGGCCAGTATTCCCTTCCATCCTTGCTCCTTCCAAAAGGACATAGCTGTGCTCCCACACAGTGCTTTCCATTCCTCACCACCCTCTCCTCAGCAGTGCTTCCATAGCCAGCCCACTGAGCAGCCCCTGGTGTCTGGAGAAGATAGATTTCAAGATAAGTCGATAAATTTCAGGAACTCGAAAGTCAACTCTTAACATTTCAAACACTCTTAACACTTCAAAAACTTAGTGTTTGAAGACTGTTTCTACTGAATTGTTTCAGTCCCCTTCAGTATTAGCCTTTGTAAGACAGACATCATCAATATGAGTATGTGGTCAAACCTTCCAAAGGATGGGATGGTCTTAACTTTGATTTGTTTACCCAGCTTTTTGTAAAAATGTTGTATTTTTAATTTTGTAAGTAGATTTCTTTTTTTTTTTCCCTTGGAGATGAGGTCTCACTGTCATCCAAGCTGGAGTGCAGTGACATCATCATAGCTCAATGCAGCCTCAAACTCCTAGGTTCAAGGAATCCTTCTGCCTCAGCCTCCCAAGTAACTGGGACTATAAGCATACACCACTATGCCTGGCTATTTTTGGAAAAAATTTTAGGAGACAGGAGCTTTGAGGTCTCACACTACTGGCCTCAAGTGATCCTCCCACCTCAGTCTCCTGAGTCACTAGGATTAGAGATATGAGCCATATGCCCAGCCTATAAATAGATTTCTTTTGTTGTATTTCTTTTTCTCACTTCATTTGAATTTTTAAGATAATCATTCTCATTGTAATAATTCAAATAATTCAGAAATAGCCAAAGTGAAACTAATAGTCTTCTCCTGATCTCTTGACCCTTCAGTTTCTTCCTTAGTTATAATTTACAAATGACAATTTCTAATGTATCCTTCCATACTTCTTTCAGTGCTCATGCAAATATTTTTTATATACACGCATAAGTGCACACACACAGGACTGTGTGTATACACATTATAGACACCGTATGTGTATGCTACTGTTGTATAAATAGGATCATCAGTGTATATATTATTCAGTAACTTGCAATTTTTCCTTAATAGTAGATGAGTGAATGTTCTTCTAAATCTCTACTTTTATCTTATTCTTTTTACCACTTGCACAGAATTTTGTGGAATTTTGTGACTGTACTGTAATTAAATCAACACTTCTCCCTATGGGGACTATTCAGGCTGTTTCCAGTTTTCCAGTTTTCTGCAAATAAATATTTTGCTACAGAAAAACCTCCTTGATAATGTATCTTTATATATTTCTGTTGGATAAAGCCCAGAGTGTGCACACTTAAAAATTTTTAAACACCATCATAGTACTTTTTGTTCTACAACTTATCTTGGTACTTTACAATCTGGTCAACAGATAGTGATCTGTTGAGATACATTGCAAATTTTATGGTAATTAAAGCCTTTGCTGTATCTATGCTTTTCTGCTAGACCATCTCAGGTTGATTACATTTACATTTTTTTGTTTGGAAGCAATCTCTTTTTACCACCAGGTTAGCTTTACTGATTTTATTCACTTAATTGTATATTCACATAATTGTTGATCATGCACACTTAGTCAGTTAGAAATGAAATGTCATTTAGGTAAATTTGGCTGACTCAGATGTCCTCCTTTTGCCAGAATCATACCAAAACCTCCAATAAATTATGAGCTTATTTCTAAAATGAGCTTGCAGAGTTTGTTAAATTTTTGCAGATATTTAACAAGTTATTCAGCAGCTACTTGATTGTTATGAACTGAACAGTAAAAGTGATGAATAGCTGAACCATTGGAGTGTTTGGAAATTGTAAACATTTGGCAAGTGCATAAGATCTAGTACTATCATTATGACCCAAACTCTCCATGTTCTCTTCTGGGGAGTTCTGTGCAATTTCTTTATTTAATAAGAGAGAAACAGACTAACAGGAACCAGTTTACAGAACAACACAATTTGCAAAAAAATAGGAGAAAAAATGTTCACCTTCTCTATTCAAATTGCAAAGACATCTTAGTTGAAGATGTTGGCCATAATTTGGTGAACTAACCATTCAGTCTTAGACATCCCTGTAGGGCAACTTGGTTGTATGTATTGAAGTCCTTAAAAATATGCTTTGATGCAGTAATTCTGTTCTTGATAAGAGTAAAGAAATTGAAAGCAGCCTAATGAAAAAAGAAGGTGAAAGGTTAAAATAAATTACAGTACACTAGATTATTGCGCCATTAAAAACCAATGTGTAAAAAATATTTAATGACATGAGGAAATAAATACTATATAATAAGTAGAGAAAAACAGGTTTCAAAATTATGGATGTTATTTTCCAGAACACTCCTTTAAGATACTGAACACTTCTGTGGCCATATTAGCTTGAGAAATACTCAACTAATCAGAATTAAACAAATATATGCATTTTAGGACTTGTCTTTTTAGAGAGTCATAGAATATAAAATAATTATTTCCCCAAATTTTTGACTTTGAAACTTTTTCTAAGGAATACATATTGTCTTCTTTTAGGATGCTTGGGTTGCATAGAATCTAGCATGAGAAGAGCCAACATATAGCTCTCATTTTTTGTTTTTAAAAATGTATAGTATAACTATTATATGTGCTTATGTGTATACTTATGTACATTTATATACATGTATGCACAGAAAAAATAAGCTAGAGAAAATATATGAAAACATCATCTCAGTATTGTGAAATTGCAGGGGGTTTTTTTAGATTAGTTTGACTTTCCCAAATTTTTTGCAAAAAGCTTAGACCACTTTCAACATTAAAAACAAAGTTGTGTTTTAAAATTCTCATAGTTAATAAAAAATTGCTGATGAAAAGGGCTTAAAGGGTAAAACAGTTGCATATAAAAAAAGAAAACACAAGCTGGAGGCAAATCTAAATTCATCCTCTTATCTGTGATCTTGAGCAAAGCATTTAACCTCTGGACTCCCACTTGCACAATGAGAATACTATTAACACCTTTCACAGGGCTGTTGTAAAAATCACATCACGTACTGTACAAACATGTCTAAATACGTGCTTGTGGATATACAAAGATTGTTTTTGATTAGAATTTTTGGTAGTAGTTACATATGTAAGGAAATACCTCTTCAAATGAAGTTTATTTTGTATTGGGATAAATGTTTTTCCTGTGGAAATATACTTCTGAAGTGATGAATGAAATGCTTTCTTTCTTAAGCAAAGGATGTGGTTCACTCCATTGAATTGGAGGGAAATGATTTTAGGCTAATTTAGATGATTTCCATTTAATTTTGAGTCAGAATTCTTCTCCTTCTACTTGCTTTTAGCTCTTGTCAATGAAGATAAAGTTTTACTTATCATGATCCATTATCTGTGACTCAGACTCCTTCCTGTGGCTTATTTTTCTCAAAGAACCTCAAATTTAAAACAAAATTATTAAAGAATGTAGTCAGTTTCTCATGGAATTATAGAAGTAGAATTTCTTATGGGAAGATTTTCTTTCATATATAACACATAATTACTTTTAAATGTTAAGATTTTCGTGTCAGGCATGGTAAAGTATGTTTTTACACTTTCTTTATAGCTGTTTTTTGCAATGACTTTTTTTTTTTTTTTTCTATCTGTCACATAGCAACTCTACAGAAAAAAGCCAGGTTTGGCCATCACGTTTGCAAAGCTGCCTCAAAATTTGGACAAAAACCGATATAAAGATGTGCTGCCTTGTGAGTATCCGGCATGAATGCCTCCTTCTCCCCTACACTGAGATAATGTTTCCCTTTTTAAAACAGATTGTCTGGTATTCTGGAACAATTTTCAGTGTGTCTGTAAACACCACCGTCTTTATTGCAGCCATTTCAGACTCTGAACAGTTGGGGAATAGTGTTTATGCTAATGAAGCAAAGCTGCAGATGGGGCTGGGAACTGAACTCTTGTTTACTTGGTATGATAAAAATACTGCTCAGAATAATCGGTGGATTTTTCTCCCCAACAGATGACACCACCCGGGTATTACTGCAGGGAAATGAAGATTATATTAATGCAAGTTATGTGAACGTAAGTTAGGAATCCGGATGATAAGAAAGAGCACATTCATCCTTGTAACAAGGGCGATGAGGGGCTGAGTTGGGCTTTGCGGGCTTTCCTGTTCACCACCTCCTTTCAGCACGACCATAGTCATGGAAGGAAGACATTCTAATTTCACAGAGGAGAAAACTAAGGTTCAGAGAGATTACATAATATGAAAAGTCACAAAGCTAACAGAAGATGAAAGCAACCTCATTGTGTTTCTTTTTCTTTTTTTTTTTTTTTTTTTTTGAGTTGGAGTCTCACTCTGTCGCCCAGACTGGAGTGCAGTTGCACATTCCTGGCCACCGCAGCCTCGACCTCGGCGATCCTTCCACCTCAGCCTTCCAAGTAGCCAGAACTACAGGCACACGCTACCACGCCCAGCTAATTTTTGATTTATTGTAAAGATGAGGTCTCGCCAAGTTGCCCGGGTGGGTCTTAAACCCACGGACTCAGGCAATCCACTCACCTCAGCCTTCCAAAGTGCTGGGATTATAGGCTGAACCACCGAGGTCAGCCTCATTGTGTTTCTAATCCCATCATCCAAGTGCCTCTGACCTGGGCTGCTGTCATTTAGGTGTTTGTTTTTGCTAGTGGTATGTTTGTAACTTTCTGTGTTTTTCTCCATGTTATTAGTGTCATGCTGCCTCAAAGAAGAAAAATAAAACCTCTGTACATATAACCCAAAAAGAAAAAGACAGGTTTTATGAACTATGGGGAAAGCATTCATTTTCTCTTTGAAAATGCATCTTGAGCCAGGTGCAGTGGTTTACACCTGTAATCCCAGCACTTTGGGAGATGGAGGCAAGAGGCTTACCTGAGTCCCAGGGTTCGAGAACAGCCTGGGCAACTTGGTGAGACCTCGTCTCTACAATAAATCAAAAAACTAGCTAGGCATGGTGGCACACACCTGTAGTTCCAGCTACTTGGAAGGCTGAGGCTGAAGGATTACCTGAATCCAGAAGGTTGTGTCTGTGGTGGCTGTGAGCATGTCACTGCACTCCAGTCTGGGAGACAGAGTGAGATCCCGACTCAAAAAAAAAAAAAAAAAGAAAAGAAAAGAAAATGCATCTTGGACAACTTACTTGGCCTCTTACCTTTACTTTCTTTCATCTAAACCTGGGGTCAGCAGTCTTTTTCTGTAGCAGGCCAAATAGTAAATATTTGGTCTTTGCATTTAAAATGTAACCATTAAAGGCCAGGAGTGGTGGCTCTGCGTGCAATCTCAGCACTTTGGGAGGCCGAGGCGAGAGGATTGCATGAGTCCCGGAGGTGCAAGACCACTTTGGAGAACTTGGTGAGACCTTGCTGTACAATAAATCACAAAAATTAACCAGGCATGGTGGCGTGGGTCAGTTCCAGCTACTTGGAAGGCTGAGGCAGAGGGATCACCTAAGTCCAGCAGGTCAAGGCTGCGGTGGCTGTGAACATGCCACTGTACTCCAGCTTGGGTGACAAGAGTAAGACTCCAACAACAACAAAAAATTTTTTAATGTCAGACATGGTTGCTCACACCTGTAATCTCAACACTTTGGGAGGCTGAAAGAATTGGGTGGGTAATATAGTGAGGACCTATCTCTACAAGAAATAAAAAATTCAGCCAGGATAGGTGGCATGTGCCTGTAGTCCCAGCTACTTGGGAGGCTGAGGGGGAAGGATCACCTGAGCCCAGCAGGTCGAGGCTGCGGTGGCTGGGAGTGGCCACTGCACTCCAGTCTGAGCCACAGAGTGAGACTCCAACTAAAAATTTGAGTCAGTGTCTCACACTGTTGCCCAGGCTATAGTGGAGTGACACAATCATAACTCACTGCAGCCTCGACCTCCTGGTCTCAGGTGATCCTTCCCCCTCAGCCTCCCAAGTAGCTGGGACTACAGGCACATGCCACCTATCCTGGCTGAATTTTTTATTTCTTGTAGAGATAGGTCCTCACTATATTACCCACCCAATTCTTTCAGCCTCCCAAAGTGTTGAGATTACAGGTGTGAGCAACCATGTCTGACCCATTAAAAAATTTTTTGTTGTTGTTGGAGTCTTACTCTTGTCGCCCAGGCTGGGGTACGGTGGCACTCTCATGGCCACTACAGCCTTGACCTGCTGGGCTTAGGCGATCCTTCTGCCTCAGCCTTCCAAGTAGTTGGAACTACAGATACATGCCACCACACCTAGCTACATTTAAAAATATTTAAAGCCATTTTTAGCTTGCAAAGTGGCAGACATATCTGACCTTCAGGGCCTGTGTAGTTGGCCAATCCCTGATCTAAACAGACAGGTGACTTCTCAGATTAAGTTCTCAAGTTTTAACAAAATATCAAGAACTTCTCTAATAAAAATTGGCCTGGTCACTGATTCCACTTATTCCAAAATATCTGTGGGATTCATTAACCCACATTTCCACATTCCTGGCATCTTAAAAGCAGAGCTTCAGAAATGGTAGGGGCAGCAACACTGCGAGGTCCAGCCTTTTCATGTTATTCCAGGGATGAGGAAGCCATTAACCCAAGCACCCGCCAAACTAGGAATCAAGAGCCTCTGTTTACCCTGCCCACCTCAGAATGAGTGAATCACAGTGCCACTCAAAGCGCAAAAGGTCCTGAATATTCTTTCATTAGAAAGGACTTGGTCCAGAGGGGCAAAAGGGAAGATTTACCAACTTCATGATACAAGCAGGAAACCATGCAGAAAGGAAAGTGCAGCAAGATTTGATGGTGTAGGCCTGTATGGTTTATGCTTTTTTTTTTTTTTTTGAGTTGAAGTCTCACTCTGTCACCTAGGTTGGAATGCAGTGGCTCTCTGCAGCCTCGACCTTCTGTGCTTAAGTGATCCTTCCACCTCAGCCTCCCAAGTAGCTGGAACTATGGGCACACACCACCACAACCAGCTAATTTTTTATATTTTTTGTAGAGATGAGGACTCACTATATTGCCTAGGCTGGTCTTGAACTCCAGGGCTCAAGTGAGTCTCCTGCCTCGGTGTCCCAAAATGCTGGGATTACAGGCATGAGCCACCACCACACCTGGCCAGTTTATACCTTAAATAAAAGTATACAGATTTTGATAGAAAGCCCTGCATAGGAAAACACTTGGGGGTGGGATTGGTGTGTACTAATGAAAATGCAGATGACCGACACTGATTATGTTTAAGATAGAAAGTGAAAACCATTTAAACTCTTCCACCAACTAGGTGGTATATTTCTGATTTTTGCCAGTGGAATATTATACAGTTTTATCTTAAAGATCTTATTCTAGCATTGTCAAATATTTTTCAAGGATTTTTATAAATAACTTTTGTTTTTAATTTATTGTGAATTAATAAATATATTTTCTGTTATGATGTCAGTTAGCAAGTAGAAGAAATTATAATCCAGTTCTCTGTCCACCTGTGACAGTAGCAAATGCTAACGCCTTACCAATCTTTTACCAGATGGAGATTCCTGCTGCTAACCTTGTGAACAAGTATATTGCCGCTCAGGGACCCCTGCCACATACCTGTGCACAGTTTTGGCAAGTTGTCTGGGATCAGAAGCTGTCACTCGTGGTCATGTTGACAACTCTCACAGAGCGAGGGCGGGTAAGTGGCTTGATTTCCACAGATGTGTGCAGTATCTCTGTGGAACATAATTCTCAGGGCTAGAAAATGTCCATGGTGTCTTCTGGCCTAGCCCCTATGTGACCCTACATCTCCTGTACAAAGCTGCCAATGGACACCTCTGGTGATGGGAAACTCAGCCTTCTTCCTGCCCAGTCCTGGCTTGGATCCATTATAACAAGCCAGAGTACAGATCCCATGGCCTCACCTCCCCTGCCCCACAGCCCCTATGCTGGCAGTGGCCTCGCCCACCAGGACAAATGCTGGACCTGAAAGAGCAGTGTGCATTCTTATTAACAGTGGCCATAAAAAGTAGGAGAAACTACATCACTCTCCCATTTTCCATAGAAACAGACCCCTAATCATATAACAGAAGTCAGTATGCAAGGATACCTGTATTATGAATTCCTTAACTTCATTATGAAACCTATACTCAGAAATATATTCCAAAACCAAGTATAAATTAATTTTGAACCACCTGCTTTGTTTTTTTGAATTCACTGGTTTTGGAGCCACCTGCTTGAATGGCCTGTGCGTCACTTCCTCCCAGGTTCCCTCCTTAGTGTATAGTTCAGAATGCCAAATAAATTCATGGCAAAAATCAGAATACATAGTAATTGGGATGGATAGTACATCTGAAATCATTCTACCCTCTCACCTAAAACAAAATGAGAATTCCTAGATAATTCTACAGAGCTTTGTGGAGTGCAAAGGGCCTTTTTTTTTTCTTTTTTAAGAGGCAGGGTTTCATTCTGTCACCCATGCTGGAGTGCAGTGGCATGATCATGGTTCACCATTGCCTCAACCTTCTGGGCTCAAGCAATCCTCCTGCCTCAACCTCCTAAGTAGCTGGAACTACAGACACTCACCACCACACCTGGCTAATTTTTTAAATTTTGTGTAGAGACATGATCTTGCTATGTTTCCCAGGCTGGTCTCAAACTCTTGGCCTCAAGCAATCCTCCCACCTCAGCCTCCCAAAGCACTTGGCTTATTACAGGCATGGGCCACCATGCCGGGCCTCAAAGGGTCTTTTTATGTGTTGTCCAAGACAGATGGCTCCCTCTTCAGCTAAAACACTTCCAGGGGTCATGCTGTGAGTGCTCAGCTCTGGATTTTAAAAAAATTCCTCTTCCCAGCAAGCTGAAATGCATGTGGCTTTAACCTCCACCCCATATGGTTCTGCTGCACAAAAGACACAAAATAAGTTACCCCTCTCTTTTATGCGATGCCCCTTTCGATATCTGAAAATAACCTCAGGCTTCCATTAAGCTTGTGGTCAGCCGAAATTGTATGATCTTTGACTTGATATTGCTGTTGAGCCAGTCTCCCCATTGTGTATTCATGCCCTTGACTCTTAGCGCTTCATATAGCATGCTGAAGCCAGTCTGTATGGGTTCAGAACATAATTCCTCTTGAGCAAGTTACTTATTGCTGCTGAGTCTTCCTGTGTGTAAAGTGGAGACAGTAATAGTACCCACCTTGGAGGGTTTGTGAAGGCTGAGGCAATATGTATAAAAAGCTTAGAGAACTGCATGTTGCAGTGTCCAACAAATGTTAGCTGTGGTTTTGTGTAATCACATAAGTCACTCCTAAAAAATTTTAACGTCCTCAAGAGACAGTAGACACTCTCTAGAATGCAGTTAGTCAGAGGCATCGAGGGCACATGTTGAGGAGCAGTTGTTCATCTTCGTAGCTCTGCTTGTCTTCTGCCGTTTCTCCAACTCATCCACCCAGTCACCATGAGAGACTGCCAGAAGCTTAGCTGAAACAACAATGCAACAGGTCCATGGCATCATCTGATCGCTTTGTCCCTTTTTTGTCTATTTTTGTTTTATCTTCTATGATGTAAAAAAAAAATTAAGAAAAAATGAAGTTACCTAAGCACTTTTTGAATTAAGGGAACCTGAGCTAGCTCACAGTATTGTTCTATTGATTTTTCTCAAGTGCTTGCTGTGATATGGTGTGGAGGAAGGCAGTCTTTGAAGCCTGAGTTCGGATCCTGTCTCTTTCACTTCCTACCTGTGTGGCTTACGAAAACTACAAAACCTCTCTTTGTCAAACAGAATAATATAGTACCCACCTGATGGCATTGTGGGGGAATTAGATGAGTTACTACAGGTAGTTTTCTGGGAAGAGTGCTTGGCATACAATACATATTTGTTGTTGTTGTTTTTGAGTTGAAGTCTCTGACACCCAGGCTGGAGTGCAGTGGCATACTCGTGTGTCATGTGTCACCTCAGTGTCAATTTGCTGTACTCCGTCGATCCTTCCACCTCAGCCTTCCAAGTAGCCAGAACTACAGGCTCACGCTACAACGCCTGGCTAATTTTTTATTTATTGTAGAGACGAGGTCTTGCCAAGTTGTCTGGGCTGGTCTCGAACCCATGGGCTCAGGCAGTCCACTCGCCTTGGCCTCCCAGAGGGCTGAGATTACAGGCTGAGCCACTGAGGCTGGCCACAATAAGTATTATGTAAGGCCGGACACAGTAGCTCAAGCCTGTAATCCAAGCACTCAGGGAGGCCCAGGAGAGAGGATTGCCTGAGCCCATGAGTCCGAGACCAGCCCAGGCAACATGGTAAGACCTCGTCTATACAATAAATTCAAAAATTAGCTGGGCGTGGTGGTACATGCCTGTGGTTCTGGCTACTTGGAAGGCTGAGGTGGGTGGAAGGATCACCTGAGCCCAGCAGGTTGAGGCTGCAGTGGCCATGAGCATACCACTGCACTCCAACCTGGGCAACAGTAAGACTCAAACTCAAAAAAAAAAAATTATATAAATGTTAGCAGTAGCAGTAGTAGTAAGTTGGGTGCCACCTTAACCATTATTACCAGTACTGTACTATATTTTTTTAACTATAGTATTACTTATTATTTTTCTTTAAATAATACACCTTGTTTTGTTTGCTTTAATAAATTTCTTTTGAAAGTTATTTCTTAACTGGAAGTCCAGTATCATTTGCCATAAATAGAAGATATGTGTAAGAGTACAAAGAGCACAAAACAATGTTATTATTCATTCTAGGCTGGGCACGGTGACTCATGTCTATAATCCCAGCACTTTGGAAGGCCAAGGTGAAAGGATTGCCTGAGTCCACGGGTTCGAGACCAGCCTGGACAACTTGGCAAGACCCCATCTCTACAATAAATCAAAAAATTATCTGGGCATGGTGGTGATTGCCTGTAGTTCCAGCTACTTGGAAGGCTGAGGCGGAAGGTTTCCCTGAGCCCAGCAGGTCGAGGCTGCAGTGGCCATGAGCATGCCATTGCACTCCAGTCTGAGTGACAGAGTGAGACTCCAAATCAAAAAAAAAAATTCTAAGTGCTCTTTCCTTCCAGGCTCTGAGTATGAGGCCTGTTCTCTCACTCTAACTTGCTATTATAAAAATAGAGTTAAGGTGCACTATTAAGAAGGTCATGTTAAAGCTGTCTTGGTCCCAAACTGAGGCTCTCTCCATGGCAGAACCAGAAATATCACATGGAAAAGAACCACATTCCCACCATGTCTGTGAATGAGTCTGTGTTATTTGATGCAGACTCAGTCTTCTCCTAATGTGCCACCAAGCATCTCACTCTTTGAGCCCCTGGTCTGGGCCATTCTGGTATTTTGGTATTTTATAGATAATGGACATCAAGTTTATTGCCTTGTCATTTCCCCATTTGAGAATTGTATTTGCCTTCCTCTGGTCTGTTAATCTGTTACTTCTTGTTGTCTAAATGCTCCAGATTGTCTCAGAAACAATTCATGGGAGCACCACTCTCCTGTTGCATAAAGTCTTTTAGTTCATGATGCAGTTATTTTTATCTATTTATTTATTTATTTATTTTTTTTTTTGGAGTTGGAGTCTCACTCTGTCACCCAGATGGGAGTGAAGTGGCCGCTCCCGGCCACCGCAGCCTCGACCTGCTGGGCTTCGGCAATCTTTCCGCCTCAGCCTTCTGAATAGCTGGAACTACAGGCATGCACTACCATGCCCGGCTGATTTTTTTTTTAATTTATTGTAGAGATGAGGTCTCGCTGCCCAGGCAGGTCTTGAACCCGCGGGCTCAGGCAATCCACTCACCTCAGCCTCCCAAGGCGCGGGATTACAGGTTGAGCCACCGAGCCCGGCTTATTTATTTTTTAGAGACAGCATCTCACTATGTTGCCAAGGCTGGCCTTGAACTCCTGGGCTCAAGCCATCCTCCCATCTCAGCCTCCTGAGTAGCAGGGACTCCAGGCATGTCACTGCACCCAGCTCATGATGCAATTTGTAGAGCCAACATCTGAATCCATTCAGGTGGCCCAACACTGTCACTGTCACTGTCTTCTTATCTGTGTTGGGCATCTCTTTCCCCTTTAAAGTTTACTCTGCCTTTTCAGCAGGAAGGTCTTTCTTCTCCTCAGAGAAAAGGAAGCCCCCCACAAGAATAGGTTGTTGTCTTAGGGTTAGTGGCAGATGATCTGGATAGCAGTCCCCTTTTTTCCCTCATCCTGTGTGTTCCAGCATGGGAGAAAAGGCCCTTTCTGTGATCTAAGAGGTCTCAGCTTCCTCCGGCTGCTCTTGCAGGACCTGCCTCACCTGCTCCTCACTGCTGGTGGCCCCTCCTCTCTTTTATTGGTGTCTGTTACACCTGAGCTCATCTGAGGTCTCTGTGTGACCTGGCGGGTTTCTTTGTTTCCCAGCCCTGTCTTCCTATTTGAACCTGTCCTGGCTGCTTCCATTGGTTTCCTGCATTAGAGCTTCCCACCTCCCCTGAGGTTTAGCGTTCCCTTTACCTTCTCTGGCCAGGAGAACTTACCTCCCCTGTTTATCAGTGAGTATTAACCTGTTCTTCGAAACCCAGGGTGCATGTTTCTTCCCTCTCCTGTTGCAAACTCTCAGATGCCCGGATGACCTGAGCCCTTTATCCTGAAGTCCCTACCCTGTCCTCACCAGTTCTTTCTGATTGGAGGAAATTGGTTGCTGTGGGTGAGCAGCTTTGCCTCTTTCTTTTTCCAAGAGATGAGATTTTTAGCATGTCCCATTTGTGTTCTCCCACCTCATGCTTTTAGTAGAGTGGGACCCCCAGCAAGTGTGCAGCTTGTCTCCCACCCAGCCTTTGGCACGTCCCCTCTGGTCCAGAAAGGCACATCTTTTCAGGGCCATCTCTCTACTCAGCTCTCCTTTCCTGAACTTTCTCCTCAAAGTCACCCTTGGGCCTGGAGCAAGAGAAACAGTCCACACCCAGGCCTGTGAATCGCTGAGAGAGCGTGCTCTGAGCTGTCTTGGCAGCATCTGCCCAGGTCTTGTGCCCAGCAGCTTGTTGCGGACCTTCAGCTTCACTGGCCACCATTGTCCTTGAGCAACTTCCCCAGAAGTGCTCTTCTCTCTCCACAGTGCAGGCCCTCTGCAGATTGTACCTATTTAATGTAACCACAGCCCTGTGGGGGTATATTTTCTTGTCCTTTCCAGGTATAGCTACCTGGCTAAGCGTTCACAGCCCTGTTACGAAATTCCGGTTCTGCCCCAATTCCTACGTGTGTGATCTGACACAAGTTGATTCATGCCCTAAACCTCAGTTTACTCACCCACAAAACAAAGACAATCATGGTGCCCACCTCATAGGTATGTTTTGAAGCCAGGATTTAAAAAGTACATGTCCATGAGAGGCTCCATTCTGTACTTAGCATGCATTATGCCAAAGATACTAGGCTTTGGCATGGTCACCTCGCAGTGCTGCAGCTTTCACGTGGAAACGGAGGCTGAGAGAAGTTAAGTAACCTGCCATAGGTCACATCGCTGATTTGTAAGAACTTATTAACCAGTACTGAAACTCAGGATCTCCACAAACTTCTTGCTCTTTCCACTATCACCCAGATGCTCTCAGAACCTAACAGACCTAAAACCTAAAGTTGATTAGAGGTAAGGAGAGAGTCCAGTTCAGGTCAGATTCTCTGTGGAATAAGGAGCCTCTCCATGAATACAGATATGTGTGGCTCTACCTTGCCACTTGACCCTGACCACTTCAAAGAATAGCCTCCCATCACTTACCCTGCAGGCAGGACCCTTGGGAGCCTGCTGGGCAGGGCGTTGTTCTTCCTAGACAGATTAGGAGGCAGATCCAGGATCTGTGTGTGTGGACTCCAGACTTGGGTTCTATAGACAGCAGCACCTCATGTCTAAGCAGAGTCAGGAAATGGCTACTAACTATAATACCCCCGTTTAAGGTTTCCAAGTAAATTCTTAACTCCAGCTTTCCAGCAGCATACTTGAATTCAAATAGTCACTGTGACATTTGAAAATAAGAAAAACTATTTCCAGACAAATTGCCTATGTCTTTTGGCTATGCCACCTTTCTACCGTAAATAAGTGTAATTTTTACTTAAGTTGGTACAACTACATATAGGTTCGGGGAAAAGCACTTATTTCAATGAGTCAGAATTTGACTGGCAGAAGGAACTATGGTAGGAAGGACAGGATAGCCCTGAATTTTGCTAGATGCCAAAGGCAGGCCCTAAGATAGCTGCTGAAACAAACTACAGGGTTGGGACAGGGGGATAGGAATGGGAGAGGGCGATGGGAGCAGTCAGACTATGGAGAAACAACAGCCATACTGAGACACTGGAGTGCTGCAGGAAGGGTACCAGGCTGCACCACAGTGGCCCAATGGCCTTGTGCAAATCACTTAATCCCATCAAGCCCCGGGTTCCCAGTCTGCTATATGGGAGTATTGGCCCTGTAGGGCATCGTTTATAAAACATTTGAGGGCCTCAGAGGTGCTATTCAAATGAAAAGGGATATTCCTCTCCATTTGGGGATTCCCTTAATCTTAATCTTAATCTATGTTTGTGGAATCTCTGATCACTCTTACTCAAGCTAACGTGGAGTCCATGAAAATAGCAGTAATAGTGACCACCACTGACCTAGCCCCCACAGTGGACTCAGCACTGCACACTGCCTTCAGTCCCATCACCTGCCCTGTCTTTTGGGTGGAAAACATGAAAAATCAGAGAGGTGAAGCATCTTGTTTGAAGTCATCTGGCTGAAAAATGGAGGTGGAAGTGATCCTAGCAGAGGTGTAGCTGACAGTCCAGTGTGTGTCCGAAACTGCTGTGCCTGGAGGCCACCCACCTCAAGAGGGTAGGAGTGGATGGTGGTGGGCAGCTAAGGCAGGGGGGCTGTTGGAGCCAAGGAAGGGCCTGAAGGACTGGGCTCAGCTCCACTAGGGGTGGGGAGGTTGCTCATCAGCCAAGGCCCCGCATCTGAGGCCTCTGCTGTTTTTGCAGCGAATGGGCCCTGGTGTAAAGATCAGTCTCTTGTCCTCTTCTTCCAGGATGTAGTCTGGGGTTTACTGAAGAGCTGTGGCCTGGCTCCTGGCAGGCTGATACCACCCCACTCTCCAAAGGAGGAAAGAGTTTCCTCTGCCCTCCATCCCTGCCCCAGGAACATGAACAGAGTGGATCAGCCATGCCTGAGTTTCTTTTCTCCTATCAGTTGTCATGAGTATGTGGGATGTTGGCCAGATGCCCTACCGAGCCACCTGTCCACAGTTAACTGGTCACATGCACACTCCCACAGAGTAGGCTAACTCCTACTTGGTACCTCCTTGCAGACCAAGTGTCACCAGTACTGGCCCGATCCCCCTGACGTCATGGACCATGGTGGCTTTCACATCCGGTGTCAGTCAGAGGATTGTACCATTGCCTACGTGTCCCGAGAAATGCTGGTCACGAACACCGAGGTGAGCGGCAGTCTCTGTGGGGCACGGTGGAGGGGAAGTCATGGTATCAGCAGCTGCCATGGTCCCAGGTGGGTCACGCTTCTGGATCTGCTCTCTCTTTTTGCCTGGCGAGCATGTCAGTGAACATACAAGACACCTGTCAGAGAGCCAGTTCCTGTGTCCAGAGGGACACAGTTCACAACAGGCTGGTGATAGAAGTAACCCAGTGTCCATCAACGGAGGAATAGACAAACAAAATGTAGTGCATCCATAAAATGGACTAGGATTCAGCCTTAGAAGGGGAAGAAATTCTGACACATGCTTCATCATGGATGAACCTTGAAGACATTTTGCTAGGTCAACTCAGCCAGTCACAGAAAGATAGACACTGTATGGTTTCACTTCATAGTACTTCTAGATACTGTGAAATACCTAGCATAGTCAAATTAAGAGACAGAAAGTAGAACAGTGGTTGCCAGGAGTTTGGAGAAGAGATAGAATGAGAATAGAGGAATATTGTATCATATGGTATAATGCTTATGGAATTTATGTTTGGTTGAGAAAGAAAAAGTTCTAGAAATAGACAGTGGTGATGGTTGCACAACATTGTGAATATACTTAATTATACTTAATGCCACTAATGAACTATATTTAATGAACTATACATTGAAAAATGGTTCACAGTGGTAAGCATCATGTTATGTATATTTTACCACAATAAAAAAATAAGGCAGGAGTGATGGCTCATGCCTGTAATCCCAGCACTTTGGGAGATTGAGGCAGGTGGATTGCTTGAGTCTAGGAGTTTGAGACCAACCTGGGCAACATAATGAGACACCATCTCTATTTAAAAAATTAGTCAGGCATGCTGGCATGCACCTGTAGTCCCAGCTACTGGGGAGGCTAAGGCGGAAGGATTGCTTGAGCCAAGTGGGTAGAGAGCCATGATTGTACCACTGCATTCCAGCCTGGACGACAGAGTGAGACTCCAACTGTACATACATACATACAAAATAAAATAAGAGCCAGCATATATGGCAAGTACCACAGGGGATAAAATCACTGGGCAGAAGTGGTCAAGGCGGCAATCCTGTGGGAGTGACCTGTGCAGAGCCTGAGAGAGGTGGGTGTCTTGGGAGAGCAGGGCGGATTGGCAGCAGCCACAACAAGGCTATGCACAGTGGCAGAAAGAGCACCAGGAGATGAGGCCACCCTGGAGGAGTCTGGGGGAGGGTTGGGGTCCTCTTGCCCACCATCTGGATTGACTCATCAAGGCCACTGCGTCTTCCACAGACTGGGGAGGATCACGCAGTGACACATCTCCAGTACGTTGCGTGGCCCGACCACGGCGTGCCTGATGACTCCTCGGACTTCCTGGAATTTGTCAACTATGTGAGGTCCCTGAGAGTGGACAGGGAGCCTGTCTTAGTTCACTGCAGGTATGATGCTTGTGATTTGGTTTGGTTTCCTTTAGAATACTTGTACCTCTTGAGAAAGGCCTAGAGAGAATTGGCAGATGCCAAACTCACCCTAAATTCTGCAAATTGTGTGCTCTTGCAGACCTCTATTTACTTTATTTCTTCACTATTTCAAATATTTGGATGTAGTACAGAGCCGAACATACCCTTCCCTCTGCCCTGAAGTCAGCTGACCTTTACCATAGATATGAATGAGAAAGGGAGTGGATTTTGCACTTGACAATGGGTTTCATTCCACTAGCTGTTAAGCCCCCAGCCTCCAGATGTGTGAGCATAAGCTTTTTCAGCCTGTTTGAGAGCACAACTCAAGTGTGTGTTTTGTATTCTTGAAAGCCAAGGGAGGAAAGCTCCTTCTGAGTAAATGTGCTGGCTGGGCTATGCAGATGCTGCCCGGGCAAATCCCAAGTCTCTCTTCCTTACCCTCTCCAGTGCTGGAATAGGTCGAACTGGTGTGTTGGTCACTATGGAAACAGCCATGTGCTTAATTGAAAGAAACCTGCCCGTCTACCCGCTGGATATTGTCCGGAAAATGCGAGACCAGCGCGCCATGATGGTGCAGACATCGGTGAGTAGTAATAACAATGGCCACATTTCCTGAATGCTCGCACTGGACCAGGCCTGGGAATGAGGGCCTTGCAAATCAAGAGACTGCAGCTCAAGGGGGCTGTCACTTGTCTGGGTCACAGAGCTTGTCAGGGGCTGCATGACTCTGTAGCCCTCACCAATCTAACTGCTATGAGTTTTGCTGCCTTCCTTTCCTGGTGCCTGTGTGTTTATTTCCTGCCAGCCTGTCTGCCAGGAAGCAGTCCTGGTTGTATTCTGCATTGTTGAACCACTGCCCCATCATGTGCATTTTCATACCCCACTCACCTGTGCCTAGATACCCATCTGGCTTGGTGAACATCGCACGCAGTCCTACTTTCTCCTCCTCTGGGCTCTCTCCCACTCATGTGGTACCAGAGTACTTGGCACTGCAACTTTTCTCAACAGGAAATCTTGGGGATTTTCCCCCAGAAGGGCAAGAAGGGGCAGCAGGATGGTGTGGAAAGAGCTTGATTCAGGCTCCCCCATGTACTGGTGACCTTGGAATAGTCCCTTTACTTCTCTTTAAGCCTCAGTTTCCCCATATGTAAAATGGGGACCATCCCACATTCATTCATTTATTCAGCAGTTAATTGTGGAAACAGGAAAGACTGAAGCTTGAATCTAGTAAAACTGGATTCATCTATCATAAATCTCCGCAGTGATGGGGGAGTTCAGGGTGGCTGAGAACATGGTAGCAGAGTATCTAAAGCAGACTTTGGAAAGTCAAGGAAGACCTCCTTCCTGGAGGAGTGGCCTCTCAGGCAAAACCTCCGGGATGGATGAGAAGAAGTTAGCAAATAAAGGAGTAGGAACTCCATGTTCCAACCAGTTCTGGATCCTCACAGAGTTGGAGACAAAGTTTGTAAGATTTCCCTAATAGATTATGAGCCTTTGTTGTTTTATATTAGCTTGTACTCAGGAAATCTGGTTAAGAGGAAAAAAAATCGGCTTATGGTATTAAGGTCATTCTCTGCCCTGTTTTGTGGTATGGAAGACCTCACTGCTGGTTAAAAAGAAAAAAGTCCCTCATCTTAGTAGTGTTCCTAGCTGGAAAAACTCAGTTTTAATGCTTTTATCCCCCCTGCACACTTTGGTACGCTATGTTTCTTAGGTATTTGCTAATATAAATGGGCATATCCTGCAGAGCCTCTTTCAGTGGCTCTTCTTTTTAAGACAAAATTCAGAGTTTTAGGCTGGACATAGTACCTCATGCCTGTAATCCCAGCATGGCTGCCTTTGGGAGGCTAAGGTGGGAGGATTGGTTGATCCCAGGAGTTCAAGACCAGCCTGGGCAACATAGCGATAGCTCATCTCTACAAAAACTAGCCAAGAATGGTGGCACACATCTGCAGTCCCAGCCACTCAGGAGACTGAGGTCGAAGGATCGCCTGAGCCTAGGTGGTCGAAACCGCAGTGAGCTGTGATCATGCCACTACACTCCAGCCTGGGCAACAGAATAAGGCCCTGACTCACACACACACACACACACACAAAATCCAGAGTCCTTACCCCAGTGCAAGGTGCTCCACACACAAGTCCTAGGCCACCTGTTCCTCCTCTTCCTCCATATGCCCAAGTATTCCTGCCAAAACCAAGGACCGTGATACTGTTTCTCAACATGGAATGTTCTCCTTGGGGCTGCCACACTTCTGCTTACTAGAATGGCCACCCTATGGGGACCTTCGCTCCTTCCCCAAATCCCCCCAGACTGCCAGTCTTCCCCTCTGTCATGTTCCGTGATGCTTTGCCTGCCTGTCTCTGGGAGCACTCTTCCACCCATCATGCAGGAATCAGGCACTCACAGGTGTGCCTTTGCCACTCTTTGCCTGGCATGCGGCCCAGGATTGGAACTCAGGGAATATTTGGGAACGATGCAAAAGACTCACCACATACATGGTGCTATGCAGTATTCCTGGAGCTGTGGGACTTGACAGCTTTATTTTCTTTTCCAGAGCCAGTACAAGTTTGTGTGTGAGGCAATTCTTCGTGTGTATGAAGAAGGCTTAGTCCAGATGCTGGATCCTAGTTAAGACAACTGTGAAAACGTTCATTCCTCTTTCCCAAGGGCATCCTCCTCAAAGAGGAAGACAGACCTTCTCTCTGGAAGCAGCAAGAGGAACCGGTAGCTGTGGGAAAGGAATGGGCATCTTTGAACCCAAGCACTTTAAATTTCTATAGAAAATGTATCATGTACATAGGAACTGATGTAGATACGCATGCAATTTTGGCATCATTTAGGCTCATATTCCTACAGAGAGAAATACACAAAAGGGGATCTCAGTTTGGGGCCTGTCCTAATGCCTTCCTCCCTAGCATCACCATATATAACCCTGTCAGCCATCCTCCGGCAGTTGAGAGGGGATGCCCACAGTGCTGTTGACCGCCCAGCCACAAGATGGCATGGTTATCTCGGGTCACTTGGATGTTTTGTGTGTGGGTGTGCATAGGACTCTAAGGGCTGAGCTTTCTGTGCTTCTAGGCAGAGCTGGAACAATTCACATCCACCCACCCCTGATGCTAAGGAAACCTTGATGAATGTACTAGACGGCAGTGCAATGGGAATCAGGCCGAAAGACGGGCGGTACCTCGTCTGCTCTCCCTTCCTTTGTCCCATCTCCCAGCCACTTTTTTTTTTTTGAGTTGGAGTCTCACTCTGTCGCCCAGGTTAGAGTGCAGTGGCACACTTGCGGCCAATGTGTCCTCGACCTGCTGGGCTCAGGGGATCCTTCCACCCCAGCCTTCCAAGTAGCTGGAACTATAGGCATGTTCCTCCATGCCCAGCTATTTTTTTTTTTAATTGTAGAGACAAGGTCTCATCAAGTAGCCCAGGCTGGTCTCAAACCCAGGGGCTTAGGCAATCCTCTTGTCTCAGTTCAAGAGAATTGTGACCCTCTTGAGGTTCACCCTTGGTACCTGAGCCAGATTAGTAATGTATGTTCGGGCGAGTTTTCAGCTGAGACTGAGAACTAGGACTCCAAGTGTCCTTTTGTCGTGTGTCTCAGTTGTAGATGTGGTTGTGTCTCTTGCCTCTGCTTGCCTCTGACTGTATACTTGGAACCCGGGACTGGAATCACTGACTACTGAATCTACTCCATGTGTTGCTGCTACTTCAAGCTACTACACTTGAAACTTTACGATTTTCCTGAGGGGAGATGGGACAATATCATCCAAATATTCAGAATCTTTGGCCCTTCTGAGAAAAGATCTTCTAGTAATTGAACCATGGGAAACCCAGCTTCTAGAGGGTGTGTCCATGGGGGTGTGTACATGAATGTGCACCCAGGGATGTGTTTCTCAGGATTCCTGGCTTGATTTATATTACCGCTGAGTTTATATAAAGAATGAGTCTCTGTATAGAAGAACAAATGTGTGCATTCACCCTCAGTTACAATGGTCTCCATTTCATTTCAAAGGAGAGGATCAGACTATCTGAATATAAACACAATCTGATGTTAATTTATTCTAAATACACCATGATTTTGATTGTCCTAAAGAATTCTGCCTTTGTGAATACTGTGTTAAATTTTTTAAAATTTGTGACAGGACTGTAGCAAATTATTATTTAAGGAAAATAAATTGCATAAACATTTAATGTGGTATTTTTAAATAGCGATTTTCATGTACCCAGAAGAGGAAGCTAAACCAGTTTCTTAACCCTTTTGCATTTATACTGAAGGGATGCTTTCATGTTATGGTGCACCTAAATGAGGCCATTTTGATACTTAGCAAACTCCGGACCAATAGAGTAGCTTCCTGGTTGCAAAGACCCATACGGGATGAGATAGCAGGTTTCTAAAGGTTCTTCATCTCCAGAGCTGGCATATTTACTTGCATACTTCCATCCTTTCCCTCCTGGTTTTTTGCTGCTAAATGACAGGGATGGATGGAAGGTGGTACACAGTGCTGTAACCCCATACTGTGAAACAAGAAAGCACCGGAAGGTGTGCAGCTAAGGGCTGGGAGATTTGGTTTCTACTCCCACTCAGTACTCACTAGCTGCGCACCTAATCACATAGGAGCTCTGCCTCTCTTTTCTCATCTGTAAAATAATCTTACAATCTTGGAACTTTAGGGTAAATATGAGGATTGAATAAGATCATGTGACTGATGTGAATTTTCATCAGCTGGAATAGAAGCTGACGCTGCTTACAGATGAATTCCTTAGGAAAGTGAGCTTATCGGTGATTAGCCCCAAAACACATCAAACAAAAGTAGAATCCACTGGGTTTTTATAAGAGAAAAACACTCTTTTCATGGAAGGGGACATCAAGAGTACAAAGGAATATCATACCAGTACCTTTGTTCAGTCCAGACTCATAAAAATTCTCTCAGTAAAGTTCCACAAAAGAGGGGGAGTAGGGAAACTGACTTAAATGTAAGTGACATCAAGATATTTAGCAAATCATTGCCATTTGATCAAAAATGCATCGTCACCCTGTGTGCAGAAAGCTTTAAAAGTGTATAAATGTCTTTATTGTTTTTCTAAAAACAAATTGTTCAATATGGTTGCAGAAATGTTGCCGTTATAGTCAGATAAATTTCTGAAAAGCTTATCAAAGGTTGCAGCCAGGCTTTTCTGCCACTGTGCACACCAGCAGTTCAGACCCAGCAGATGTTGCCAGGGACAAAATTTATGAAATACTGGGAAGAACAAGACAAGAATGAGTTAAAGGAGCAAAATAATACAATACTGTAGATATTACCAATTAAAATCCATAGCTCAAGTTTCCTGTTTCACCACCTTATAAACTTAAGCAGTTATACTTATTAACCTTTTTGAGTCCTAAGTGAAGAACTGCATCAGAATCGGGATAAATATTTCGCCTGGGAAATTTGGCTGAGTGGAGAACACATCAACATCCTACATTCTGGTGCTTTCTAGAAGATCTAATTAGACTCCATGCTGATTTCATCAAGATGGGAGATCTGCTGGTGCCACCCTCTAGAACCTGCACTTATTGTTTTGACTTTCCAGAGAAAAAGATTTCACTCAATTTGGGTGGGGGTAGGGAGAATCACACACTTGTACTGGTCTTCAGTTTCCTACCTATTTAAGTAATGTATACTTAAATATTCTTTAATGTAGATGCTATTGCTGCTGTGTTGCTAGCTGGCATTCTTTGTTCCTCTGAAATTATCATCTGTGGACAAGCAACCATCCACTTCTTCCTCTAGAGACAAGCAAGAAACACCTTCAGAGGAGAAACATTGTAAGAGGCAGGGCTTGGATCCAGACCTGGACTTAGGCAAGGTGTGTTGACCAAACCCCCATTTCCTTGTCTCTAAAAGGGGAAGGTTGGGCAGGACGAGAGCTCAAGATTTGTCATTCTGGGAACCTGATATTCAAAAGAATCTAAATTAGTCCCAAACCAAAGCTTTATGGCTGCTAGAGAGACATGTGTCACATTGCTGTGACTTGTCACCAAGAGGGTATCTCTCAGACCTTGTAGCTGTTGAATGCAAAGACAAGGATTGCCACCCTCGGGTTCTTGCCTGAAATCCTCAGCTGAGGGTGGTCTCAGTAAAGATGGCAGTGACTCTGTGATCTCCGCCTGGGAAACCAAATACATGGGAGTTTGATTCCTGGGCTGGCCCACCATCTTCATAGCTCACGTTCTGTTTAGAGCAACCAAAGGATTTGAAGTCACGTCGTTTTGAAAAGTAATTTCATCGGTCAGCAATACTTTTCCTGTAGATTTGGAATGTTTTTTGTTCTGACCTTGTTCTGTCAGTGACTCTACTGAAAAACCACTGGATCGATATAAAAAATTCAAGCTATGCAACATTTTTGTTGCCATTTGAATGGTCTGATTTCTGCAAGTGTTTCGCTTTTTAAACATTTTGTGAAATATCAACTCTTGGAGGAGAGTGCTGTCTGTTCATCTCCACCTTTCCTCTGCTCAGGAGCAGGACCTCCCATATCTAGTAGTACCCATCTCGGCCTTGACTTTGTGTGGCAAATTATAGGGCAGAATTAGATTCCACTGTCGTGACAAATAGTTTACACAAAGTGCAAGTTTACCTTCTAGCATGCAGAACTGCCAGGGTGGCTCCATGATCACCTGGGGTCCCGGGTGTCCACTTGTTGCTCTGCCATTCTCAAAATGCAGCTCCTACCTAGTTCACACAGTAGCCATCAGGATGGAGGAAAGTGGGGGAGAAAAGATCCCTTCCTGGAGGGGATGGCACCTGGAGGTCATACATTCTGTTGATCAGAAGTTAGTCACTACAAAAAGCTGTGCTGTCTCCAAGAAGGCCCCCCTCAGTGACTCTACCTTGGCAGTGGCCATGGAGGTCAACGGACAAGGAGTCCTTTCCAGACAGCAAGATGGGGCTGTCAGGTGCCTACTCAAGCAACTCACTGTCCTGCCAAAGGGCATCTTCACTATACCACTAGGTAGGGCCATACCTACTGCAAGGGAGTCTAGTCATTTTTATTCCAAGAAACCATGTGCCTAACTAAGATTGAAGGGTTCTGTTTCTGAGAAATAAGAAAAGAATGGGCTTGAGGGACAATTAGTAGTCTCTGCCATGGCGCGACTCTTTGGCCGCCCTTCTTTCCCCACATGAAGCCCATCCCTCTTCTCCCCAAGGGAGACACCAAAACCCCATGCAGTTACAGCGTGAAGCTGAAGCAAAAATCATCTTTGGGAGATCTTCAGTCTTCTGTCAGTTCTGGGTGACTTCTTGTGCTCTAATGATCTAAAAACTTAAAAGACAAGCTATCTCCTCCCAATGTCACCCAGAAACAGTAGTGAAGTACAAACAGGGAAATGAGCATCGAAATTCATTCATTAGAGGGGAGAACAGGCAGCGTGGCGTTACTACTCCTAGTGGGTATCAAATCTACTGCACAGGACTAATGAAGATGCCCTTTTGCAATACAGTGAGTTCCTTGAGTAGGCACGTGATAGCCCAGTCTTGCTGTCTGGAAGGAACTCCTTGTCCATTGACCTCCATGGCCACAGCCAGGTGGGGCCGCTGAGAGCGGCCTTCATGGGGACAAGCACAGCTTTTGTGGCTTGCTTAACTCCTTGGGCAGTTTTAGCGGACTCTCTAGAGTTGCTTTCATGGTTCTAAAAGGCTTGCAATTTCTTAGCCATGGAATCCATCAAGTACTCACAGCAGAAGATCTGGTCAAGACTGTGGTATTCTGTGCTCTGCTTCTTCCTCAACTTAAAGGCAGCGGTCTTGAGGTTACCTGAAAGAGAAGCTTGGGTGGGAAGCAACACCCTTAATCTGGTCTTTGTAGCTAGGTGGTTTGCATTTTCTGGCAGAGAAGTCTTGAAAACAACTTGCTGTTCTAGCCTTGTCTCCAGTTAAGGTTGCCGCATCAAGGTCACTGCTCTTAATAGTTGCAGGTTGGAGGACAAAAAATTGGCATTGTCAACACTTCAAAACTTTAATCAACTTTGTAGGTTATAGATAGTGACTCCTGTCTTAGTTCATTTACTGTTACTACAAAGGAATCCCTGAGGCTGGGTAACTTTTTTTTTAATTAATAGGTTTACTTGATTCACGTCTGCAGGCTGTACAAGAAGCATGGCCCCAGTATCTGCATCTGGTGAGATCTTCAGGCTGCTTCTGGAGTGTGTAGAGATCCCATGGCGAGAGAGGAAGTGAGAGAGAGAGAGAGGGTGTGCCAGGCTCTTTTGAGCAATCAGCTACCACAGGAATTAATAGAATAAGAACTCAATCACCCTCCCCATCATAGGGCATTAATCTATTCACAAAGGATCCACCTCCATGATCCAAACACCTCCCATGAGGTCCCACCACCATCAGGGAGCAGATTTGGAAGGAACAAACATTCCAACCATAACACCTCCCATCTCTGCTTGCAATCTGACCGACTCCAGCCCCAGCTCATCTCACTTTCATAGGACTTTGTGAAAAGCAACAAGGAGGAATATTCACAATCCCTCTTGCCATTTTCTTTATTGCTGTGGCCTCAGTCAGCATGCGGTCCATTTCCAAGATACGGCAGGTGACAGTTTTATCAATGTTGAGCCATTATATAAAAGGCAATATTTGTATACTTGCCATCTGCCGGCCTGCCAGTTCTAACCCTGCCACATGTTAGACGCTATTTGCGGCATCTCATTTTCAGGTATCATTCTGAATCCAAAAACCAAAGTAAAGTGACTCAAGCAAAATAGTTCGTTTCTCTTTCACATAAACATCAGCAATCTTGAGGCAGTACAGTGGCTCCACAATCCTTGGGGACCCAGACTCCTCCAGTCTGGTCACTCCACTGCCCACAACATACAGTTTCTATTTTGTGATCCAAAATGGTTGCCTCAACTCCAGCCATCACATCCATGTTTCAGCAAGAAAAAGGGTGAAGAGAGACATCCCTTTTCCTTCCAAGGATACTTTTCAAAGTTGCATATACTATTCTGATTTACACACAGTTGGCCAGAACTTGACTATATGGGCACACCTTGCTGCAAGGGAGGTTGTGAAATATGGTCTTTATTCTGAATGGCACTACACAGCCAAAAATTGACTGAATTCAGGAGGATTTTGTAGGAGAAGGAGAAATTATTATTAGGACACATTTGGCAGCCTCCCCTGCATATTCCTTCACTTCAGATCTACTGAAGGGTGGATTTATGAGGAATTACCCTGCCCAAGACTCAGCATACAGGAACAAATGTATTTCTGTCCTTTAAGCAAGTCTGACCCACCATCTTGAAGTATAGCACTGATGGTTTTTAACAGGATCAGCACCCATCCATTGTGTACCTGAGTCATTTGAATAAGAATGGACTCGTAACACAAACCTGACCTTGTTCTCTCCTAGAAATTCCAGAGCCCTACCCATCCCCCACCCCCTAATTATACAAGCCAGTCTTCATTTTTGACTGCTCTTACAGCCCTGCTGGTTAGTCCCTAAGCCTCGGGATTCCCTTTCCTCAAGGAAGGCTCTAGGATTGCCTCTGAGGCTGCCCCAGGGCTTGCAACATGATTGTCTAAACCAGAGGCAGGACATTGTGTCCACTTCCAGAGGGCGGGCTCACTAGAAGACCAAATCTCACCACGCAATTTACTTATGTAGCAAATCCTCACATAATGCCCCACAACTCGAAAATAAAAATGAAAAAAATAAACCAGAGAAAGAGCCAAGTAAGACCTGTTGGGAGGCAGCAGCAGAGATCCAGGGAGAAATGACAGTGATGAGAATGGTGGTAACTGGTTGTAGCCCAGATGTATTTAAAGGAAGACGTGCCGGGCTCGGTGGCTCAGCCTGTAATCCTGCGCCTCTGGGAGGCTGAGGTGAGTGGATTGCCTGAGCCCACGGGTTTGAGACCCGCCTGGGCAACTTGGCGAGACCTCATCTCTACAATAAATTTAAAAAGTAGTTCCAGTTACTTGGAAGGCTGAGGCAGAAGGATCACTGGAGCCCAGCAGGTCGAGGCTGCGGTGGCCAGGAGCGGCCACTGCACTCCAGTCTGGGTGACAGAGTGAGACTCCAACTCAAATAAATAAATAAATAAAGGAAGACGTGATAACGTGATAGCTGACAGGCGTGCAGAGAGAGAAGCTAGAGATGGGGCCAGTTTCCAGGTTGGGTAAATGGTGGATGTGGGTGCCACAAACAAAAAGAACTAAGGGTGGGGGAGATGGTGAGGTTGTTTTTTGGGCCTAAAATCGAACATTGAGGACACATATGCAATCAGTCTGAGGAGTCTCCAGTAGAGAACATGAGCCTTTGTTCTCAAAATTTTGCAGACAGTTCTGGGACCTGAGCACCTCAATTGGCCACAGTAGATGTCTTTTCTTTTGTGCTGTTCCTATTTACATTTTAATCTATTCAAGTGATTTCTGTAATCAAATCCAGTTATTGAAATAACCTCTCTGGGGTAAGTAGTCTTCATCTGTTTGGGCTGCTGTAACAATATACCATAAACTGGTGGATTAAGCAACAGATAGTTATTTCCCATAGCTGTGGAGCCTGGGAAGTCCAAGAGTAAGCTGCTGGCAGATTTGTTTCCTAGTGAGGGCTCTCTTTCTGACTGGCAAACGGCTGCCTTCTCACTGTGTCCTCAAATGATGGTGAGAGTAAACCTGTGTCTCTTTCTCTCTTTATAAAGACACTAATCCTATAATGAGGACCCCACCCTCATGACCTCATCTAAATCTGATTGTTTCTCATAGGTTACATCTTCAAATACCATCCCACCATGGGTTAGGTCTTCAGGATGTGAATCTGGGAGGGGACACAATTCAGTCCAGGGCAATCAAATTCATTTTATCATAACTGTAATCAGAGGCCCTAGTTGTGTCTGAGAGGTCTTGCTCTCCCCTAGAGCCCCACAGCAAGACAGGCAAGGAGGGAGGACTCTCACGGGGAACAGCATGAGGTCCTGATATCACCCTCTGCTGACTAGTGGTCTTGGCACAGGCATTGTGTGTGGTTTGCTTAAGTAAGGTTCAGCTTTACTATGGCCCCCTGCAACATGGATAAACAACCATTCTCCTTTCTCTCAGGGGTGTGAGGGCCATGCCCTCCTTCAGCCCGCATCCCATCCCAGTCTCTGAGTTCCACAGCCCGTCACTCAGTCATATGGCTCCACGGGCAACCTTGCATTTTTTCCGTCTCTTTTCCTCCTAGATAAGTGTAAACAACATCCCCAGAGTTGTGCAAGGTGACAGTATCAACTGTGTGTCCTCACAGAGACCACAAGAAACATTGGGTCAAAGTCTGCACTACCCTGCAGCTCCACAGAAGACTCATTAGTGGTTGATGGTTTTCTGGCCTAACCTGAAACCTTCTTCCCTAACTGGAATTCCATCCACTTCTGACCTATGCTTTGAGAAATAGGTCCTTCCCAACTGTTCACTTACCTCCCAACAGCAAGCCCAAGATTCTGGCTCAACAATCATTTATTGAAAATATGTCTCATGTCTTGATGACTTTAACTGACTTACCCTCGTTTAATGCCAAGCAGACAATTTGAATAAAGAGAGAATTTGTCTCGTCTCTGCCCTCTCCAAACTTTGTCCCCGTGCAGAAATGGTGGTGCTTCTAACGTGGTGTGACCAGTAACAATGTCAGAATGTCATCTCAGACCTGGTCCTTGCAGACCCACCACCACTACCCCCAAGCAGAGAGCATGAACTGCTGACACCACTGAGGTCCACCCTGCCCTGGACACTGGCTAGACCAGGATCTGCAGCTGCCACCCTCACCGTTAATCCATACCATCTCTGCTTCTTGCCATCTCCAAGATCTGATTAAGCACTGGGGGCAGATGCTTTCTAGTGGCAGAGCCTAGCTTATGTGCACATGCCTAGCTGCAAGAGCCTAGAGATACAAGCATTTGCATTTTCTGCTTCTGTAACACAAGATGCAGGAGGTGATCTCTGCTTCACACAGTGGCGATGTCTCCAAATGCTGAAGCTGGGTGATCAAAAACAAATGCTCATTTAGAGTCCACTCCTTTCGCTGTCCAATTTCCCCATACTTCTAAAAGACAGCCTGGCAAAGAATGCCTGTCCTTTAGAATATAACTGAAAAGGCTCACCCTTCTCCCGAAAGGGGTCTATTTCTATTTGGTTGTGACCCTATCTCATTTTCCTGCACTCTATGGACTAAATTGTTTATGACAACTGTCAGCATACCTTGCAAGACAGTAAAAAAAGGGAGGGGGGAAGATTTTAGATAAAAAATGTAAAAATATACATAACCCAGCAACAGAAAAAATTCAACAGAACTACCTGGTGTGAAGGAGCACTGCCCACGGGGGTGTGTTGTGCGAACTCTGTCCAGAGTGTGAGGTCATTCTGACCTAGGCTTCTGGGCCTCTAGCCAGGATCTTGGCTCTCAGATTTCACTGAGACAAGGTGCAGGGTTTTGGTTGCAGTGAAAGACCTACCTGGCAAACGCAGAGGGTGTACTGAGAACATGCTTGATAATCATCAAGGCCAGTAAGTTAAGTTTCTAAACAAAAGACACTCTATTTATAAACCACCATAAGCACTCAGTGACTTGAAAAGCCTAGAAAAATACATTCTAAAATAAATACTTAGTGCCGGGCTAAGTGGTGGTTCACATCTGTAATCCCAGCACTTTGAGAGGCCAAAACAGGAAGATGAGTTGAGTCCACGAGTTTGAGATAAGCTTGGGCAACACAGCATGACCCTGTCTTTACAAAAAGTAAAAATAATAAATATTATAGTTCTTCAGTGGTCTGTTTCTTGCATCAAATCCAGGCTGTTCTCAACTATAAAGAGCTTGCAGGAATCCTATTTTTGCTTTGTGTAGGAATTGTCCAAAAGTGCAGGAGCCCAAGGGAGCAAAGAGCTGAACTTTTCCTTCTAGACACTGCTCCCAACCTCCTTTATTTCTTTTTTTTCCTACTTAAGTAAATTGGCTTCAGGCAAGCCCTCTCCCAAAAATTTTCTTATCATTTCAAATCTATCTCATTCACTTCAGGAAAGTTCTCTCTTTTCTTCATAGCATCAGGACTTTAAAAAAGATGTTCATAGCAGGATTCTTCATAATGGAAAAGTCGAAACAATCCAAATCCTCTCAACTAATGACCGGATAAGCAGAATATAGTACATGTACACAGTGAAATCGAATTTGGCTATAGAGCCGGGCACAGTGGCTCACACCTGTAATCCCAGCACTTTGGGAGGCAGAGACGAGAGGATTGCCTGAGCCCAGTGGTTCGTGACCAGACTGGGCAACTTTGATGAGACCTCATCTCTACAATAAATTTAAAAAATTAGCCAGATGTGGTGGCACGCGCCTGTAGTTCCAGTTACTTTGTGGGCTGAGGCAGAAAGATCGCCTGAACCCAGAAAGTCGCAGCTGTGGTAGCTGTGATCGAATGACTACACTCCTGTGTGGGCAACAAAGTGAGACTCTAACTCAAAAAAAAGAATTTGAGTGCTGTCACATGTCACATGCTACAACATGGATGAACCTTGGAAACATTATGTTGATCCAAAGAAGCCAGACACAAAAGGTATATATATATTATATAATTCCATTTATAAGAAATGTCCAGAAGGCAATTCCATAGAGACAGAAAGTGGATCTGTGGTTGCCAGGGGCTGGGAGGAAAAGCAATGGGAAGTGGCTGATGGACTTGGGGTTTCTTTTTGAGCTAATCGAGATAATCTGGAATTGGAGAGTGCTAATGGTGGTGTAATGTTTGAATATACTAAAAACCACCAAATTGCACACTTGGAAATGGTGAATTTTATGTTATGTGAATTAAATCTCAATTAAAAAAAAATTTTTTTTTTTAAAACCCCAAAAGCTAAAGAACGTCATCAGTCCCCAGAAAGAAGAGCTTAAGTTGTTCTGAGAGGTCAGCTGCTTGTAGACATCAAAGCCATACCATGTGCAAACCCACTAACCCTGTAACTTCACCTCCAGGAATCTGCCCTAACAGAACAACATAAGGGCTTTGTTTTATGATATTAAGTCTGTTTTTAATGTGATGTTTAAAGTAAGGTATTTTTATAATAGTGAGAAATGTAAGACAGTCTCCGTGCTCATGAGTCTGGGTCTGGTGCAGTGAAGTTTGATGCATCTTTGGTATGGGATTACCATGCAGCTCTGAAAGTCGATGTGGGCGCTATAGATGTCCATGCATAGCGAGTAGGCATGATATTTTCATAAGTAAGAAACTCCAAGTTATAGAATGGTATTCCTATGTGCTTCAAACTTTAGCAATGTCAGTATAAGGTGGCTTAAGAATATAGATTAGGGAACCAAACAGCCTAGATTCAGATCCCAGCTTCTCATCACTTACCAGTTGTATGTCCTGGTAAATTATTTACCTTCTCCAAGCCTGTTTTCTCTCACGTTTCTGTGCTTTCCTGAGCTTCCTTGTTTTAGACAGGATGTTTGTGATTGCAAGTGATAGTAACCCAACTCAGACTAGATTAAGCAACAAGGACTCCTGGGCAGGACACTAGGGCAGAGCAGGACACTAGGGCAGGACAAGAATGGAGGGACAAGCTAGGCATGGTGGCTCACCCCTGTAATCCCAGCACTTTGGAGGGCCAAGATGAGAGGATTACCTAAGCCCAGGGGTTTGAGACCAGCTTGGACAACTTGGCAAGAACTCATCTCTACAATAAACCAAAAAATTAGCTTGGCGTGGTGGCATGCGCCTGTAGTTCCAGCTACTTGTAAAGCTGAGGTGGAAGGATCGCCTGAGTCCAGCAGATTGAAGCTGCATGGCCATGAGCGTGCCACTGCACTCCAGCCTGGGTGAGAGAGTGAGACTCTACGCAAAAAAAAAAAGAAAAAATGTAGGGACGACTTAGAAAAAAGGGTGGCTCCGTGGAGAGACTGCTGGATTCTTGGCTTCTCTAAGCCTTCCTTCTCTTGACTTCAGATGGCCTGGGACATGGTACTTCACAGCTCCAGAGAAAAAAGAAAGAACACATTCCCTCGGTTCCAAGTCAGCGCTGCTAAAAGGAGCACTCTGATTGGTTAAATGTTCACGCTGTGAACCAATCACTGCGGTCTGGGCATCGTGTAGTGGCTCACAAGCCCACCCCCTACAGAACGTATGACTGAACTCCAGAGCCAGACGAAGAAACAGCACCCCAGAGAGAGGAAGTGTTCTTCTGGGTAGTCTGTTGTTGTTGTTGTTTTGTTTTGTTTGTTTTTTGAGTTGGAGTCTCACACAGTCGCCCAGACTAGAGTGCAGTGGCCGCTCCCGGCCACCGCAGCCTCGACCTGCTGGGCTCCGGCGATCCTTCCACCTCAGCCTTCCGAGTAGCCGGAATTACAGGCATGCGCTACCACGCCCGGCTGATTTTTTATTTATTGTAGAGATGAGGTCTCGCCAAGTTGCCCAGGCGGGTCTCGAACCCGGGGGCTCAGGCAATCCACTCACCTCAGCCTCCCAAAGGCGCGGGATTACAGGCTGAGCCACCGAGCCTGGCTCTTCTGGGTAGTCTGAACCCGAGTGCCCTGACATTTGGCCAGTGCTGCAATGAGCCCATCACTAGCCGAAACCCTTAGCACGCTGGCCTCATTGCATAAGGCCCTGGAGGGTGTCCAGAGGCCCCCTCCAGAATTGCAAGAGTTACCCAGTCCCCGCCTCGTGTTAGTTGAATTAAAATGATATTACCTCAAGGACTAACCTTCCAGAAGGACAGGCAACCTTTCATTCTGTTTCCACTGATTTACGTCACCACTGCGAGGTATTCCAGTTAATGTTGTATATATGGTGTGGATTGAGTCCATTTGAAATTCCAAACCTTCATATGAAGATGTCCTCTTACCAGTAACTTTAAGGATGAAGCTTAGTTTTGTTTTGTTTTTTTGCCCAGTACACCCCCAGTATCTTCTTGCTCCCCTCCTGACAGGAATGTGACAACTTCTATTCTCAGCGATTCCCTCACTTGTGTCTTCTTTCCTCATATCTACATGTCATATGTCACGCCAGCTGCCCAGGCCCAGCTCAAATGCCCTCTCCTTCAGGAAGCCTTCCTTGCCTGCTCCTCCCTCAATTAAAGCCCTGTTTCCTCCAGTGTTTCTTCCTTTATGAAATAACACCCCCTTCTAATGGCAAGAAGCGTTTAAGAGCTATGGTGAAGATGAAAGAAAAAGACTTCTAGATCTGGCCACATAAAAATTTAAAACAATCATAAACACTATTTTAAAAAGTGATCAAGAAACTGGGGAAAATATTTGGTTCAAATATGACAAATTCAAATACAAGATGTCATTTTTTAGCTTAAACTTGGCCAAAATTACAAGTCTAGTTTGTGAAGCATATTTAATGACAATTTTATGGAAAATATTTAAATAAGGAAAAACCTGGAAAGAAAATAACATTTTAATGGTGATTAGACCAAGATTGTGGGAACAGAAATGAGGTGTTTTTTTCTCTCTTTTCCAATTTTTTCATGATAAGCAAGCACCATATATATAAGAAGAAGAAGGAAGCAATTAATGGCATCTTTTGCTGAATGTTCTGTATTATAAGATAAGACTTAATGTTGTTACAGGAGTGGTGAGGCAAGAGTGTTGGAGCGACCTTCTAGAAGGGCAATTTAACAATACATATTAAGAACTTCTAAAATACTTATGTTCTTTCATTCAACTTCTGGTTATGGTTCTAAAGACTAGAATGAAACATGACTAGGAAAAAAACAGATTGGAACAATGATCTGTATATAGCAATAGTCACTGCAGAGGTTTCTAAAATAGAGAAAAACTGGAAACAACTTAAGTGTCTAATATTTAGGATATGGGCTAAATAAATTAGGGTATGGTCATATAACAAAATATTATGCAATCACAAAAATGTCACTTATAAAGAATATTCATTGTTGTTATTATTATTTTAGATAGGGTCTCACTCTGTGGCCCAGGCTGGAGTGCAGTGGCGTGACCATAGCACTGCAAAAACAAATCTGCGGGACCTTCTTCGGGTATGAGGGTGTACCATGCCTCCCTCAGATAGAACAAACCACAGGAGGACACTCCGCTGTGAGGACTTTAAGACCTGGTGGCTGTCATAGGTGGGCATGGGGAGATGGAAGAAAACATTCAAAGCAGCAGGACACAAAAGCTGCAGTGACTAAGCCCTGGCACATGGTTTGGGAGAACCTGCCCCACAGGTAAGCTGAGGGCTCCCTGGGGAGTACACCATGTACTGTAGAGAACAACAGGTAACTAAATTCGGTCCTGTGACGCCTGACTGCAGCCCAGCTCTCTTCTTTCTCCTGCAGGCAGTCCAGGTCCCTCTGCTGCTTCTTCCCTTCTCTGGTACCAGGAGTTCAAAGTCCCTTGAAACTACGTAGGGCCACCTCACATGGTTTCATTTCGCGCATACCCACTCCTCCCTCTGCCTCCTAAACCCTTCATCTCAAATCAAATTGGTTTTCTCCTTAAGTAAGAATATAGGGCGACAGCCTTACTCCCTGCTTTGCCTGACATGATCTTCTGATTCTTTTCTTTCCTCTGGGCTTCCAGGGGCTTCTTTCACTCTGAAAGCACCCTTTAGAATATGCTAGACTCGGCCGGGCTCGGTGGCTCAGCCTGTAATTCCAGCACTTTGGGAGGCCAAGGTGAGTGGATTGCCTGAGCCCATGGGTTCGAGACCCGCCTGGGCAACTCGGTGAGCACTCATCTCTACAATAAATCAAAAAATTAGCTGGGCGTGGTAGCTACTTGGAAGGTTGAGGCGGAAGGATCACCGGAGCCCAGCAGGTCGAGGCTGCAGTGGCCGGGAGTGGCCACTGCACTCCAGTCTGGGTGACAGAGTGAGACTCCAACGCAAAAAAAAAAAAAAAAAAAAGAGTATGCTAGACTCCTTACAATACCTTCAACCCAACTCGCCCAGCTGAAAGGGAAGGCCTGGGGCGATGAACTTCTTCCTTACTACCCACAACCACAGCCGATTAGCCCAGAGGTGGTAAATCCTTGACCCAATCTCGCCCAATCTATAGGATTTCTGGCAACCTAAGAGGCCGCTTGACTTGAAAAGACAGCTAAGTTTATCAGCAGCTCTCTTGTAGGAACTTGCACAGAAATACCCAGAGAAGGTGGGAGTTAGCGGTAGTAGATGAAGTTGAAAAATGTTCTAAGATAGCATCAGGCCAGGCATGGTAGCTCACGCCTGTAATCCCGGCACTTTGGGAGACCGAGGAGGGAGAATCATTTGAGCCCAGGAATTCTAGACCAGCCTGAGCAACATAGTGAGACCTTGTCTCTACAAAAATAAAACTAAAAATAAACTGGGCCTGGTGATACATGCCTGTAGTCCCAGCTACTGGAAAGGCTAAAGTGGAGGGATGGCCTGAGCCTAAGAGGTCAAAGCTGCGGGTGAGCCGTGATCATGCCTCTGCACTCCAGCCTGAGTGACAGAGTGAGATCCTGACTCAATCAGTCAATCAATATTAAACAGATGGCATCAGGGCTACCAGAAGTCATGAAAGCTGGACTGTCAGGAAGCAGTCATGCAGAGAAGACACAGAGGGATAATGAGAGATGGAAATGGGATGACAGATGGTCCCGATGACTCTCTTGTTCCGGTTCTCAGCCCTTGCAGCTGGAGACACCTGAGAATCACTTGTGAAGTAACTTATCATCTATCTTAGACTGGGTTTCCAGGAAATGGCCTCTGAGATGGAGGGTTGTGTATAGATTTATCGGGGAATGCTTTTGGGAGATATCTCCGTAAGAAGGTAAGGAAAGAAGGACTGGATTAGCAACAAAAAATAAAATGCAGCTGCCCCTGAGCTTCATTCAGTCCTTCAGGGTGTTCTAAAGCTGTGGTGGGCTTTCAGAGTTATCCTGAAATTAGGGCAAGGGGTCTAGGCTTTCCCCCCCACATGCTAGCCAATCCTTGGCCACGGGCCACGTCTTGGGGGTACGTAACCTTGGGGCAGGCAGTTCCCTGTAGCTGAAGGCAATTCCCATCAGGGTGCATGGCTGTGAGCAAGCAGAGACACTCTTCCCAACATCTGCATTTGGTTCAGGGGTACAGAGCGGAAGGACTGGGGGTGCACCACATCTTGCCATGCACATACACAGTTCCTTGAGAGCAGACAGCATGTCCTGTTGTGTTTCTCACTTCCATCCTAGCACCTGGCACAGGGTACTGTTAGGTTTAAATTCAACAGATCTGGCATGTGACTTATGCCTGTAATGCCAACTCCTCAAGAGACTGAAGTGGGAGGATTGGCCAGTAGTTCAAGACCAACCTGGTTAACATAGTGAGACCCTCGCCTTTAAAAAAAAAAAATTGGCCAGGCATGGTGGCTCATGCCTATAATCCCAACACTTTGAGAGGCTGAGGTGAGAGGATTGCCTGAGCCCATGGGTTCGAGACCAGCCTGGACAACTTGGTGAGACCTCATCTCTACAATAAATCAAAAAATTAGCCAGGTGTGGTGGCGCACGCCTGTGTTTTCAGCTAATTGGAAGGCTGAGGCAGAAGGATCGCCTGAGCCTAGAAGGTTGAGGCTGCAGTGACCATGAGCATGCCACTGCACTCCAGCCTGGGTGACAGAGTGAGACTCTGACTCAAAGCAAAAAAACAAAACAAAACACACAAAATAGGCATAGTGGCATATGCCTATAGTCTTAGCTTCTTAGGAGGCTGAGGTGAGAGGATGGCTTGAACCTGGGAGGTCAAGGCTGAATGGAGCTATGATCATACCACTGAACTCCAGCCTGGATGACAGAGAGTAAATTCAACAGGTTGAGGATCTGTACTGTGCCAAGCATGATGCTAGGCACATTATATAGATTATTTCACAGAATCCTCAAAAGGGCTCTGTCAAGGGCAAATTTTACAGTAAAGTAAAAAATTTTAGCGCCATTTTACAGATACAGAGATTGAATCTGCCCAATTAGAAAGTAATCTGCCCAGTTGGCCAAAAAGTAAGGGCAAAAGTAGAATTTACATCCAGGATTTGATTCAGGGCTCTTTCCACACGTCACATGTAGCCAAGACAGGTCACTGCCTGCCGGGTAGATACTCTCTCTTTTCTTTTCTTGTTGGTTTTTTTTTTGAGTCAGAGTCTCACTCTATTGCCCAGCCTGCAGTGGCATGCTCACGGCCACCACAGCCTCAACCTGCTGGGCTCAGTTGATCCTTCTGCCTCAGCCTTCCAAATAGCTGGAACTACAGACACGTGCCACCACGCCTGGCTAATTTTTTGATGTATTGTAGAGATGAGATCTCACCATGTTGCCCAGGCTCGTCTCAAACCCGTGGACTCAGGCAATCCTCTCACCTCGGCTCCCAAAGCACTGGGATTATAGGTGTGAGCCACCGCTCCCGGACTCATTCTCTTCTTACTAACAGAGCCTTCATTTTGTTGGGGAATGACTGTGCCCAAATAAAAGACTACATTTCCCAGTTTTCCTTATGTTTAAAGAGTGGCCAGAGAGATATAAGTAGAAATGGTTAGATGAAACTTCTAGAAAGTTCTTGGAGATGGGATATTGACTCAACTTGAAGATTTACCCTTTTCCTTCTCACTTCCTTTCTCCTCCTTTAGACATCATGTCTGAAGGTGCAGCAACCATCTGGGGGGAATTAGAAGACAGAAGGCACATTTTCAGCTTAGAGACCAGAAGGAAGCTTTAGACATCACGGAGTTTCCAAGACCAATCTTAGAAGGCCCCACCTCTGTCACCAAAGTCCCTTCATAGTTTAGAATCTACAATTCCTAATAGATATGCTAGAGTTTGTTTATTATTTTGTTATCTTGTAGCTACAACTCAATATTGCACTTGGAGACCCTGGTCCATGAAACTGCATGTTCAAAATCTATTTTTGCCACTATTGGAAATTCTAATAAGCAAATACAGTATATACAAGGTCTGACAAGTTCGTGAACTTGCCACCATGCACTTATGTTGGCAGACTGTATAAATAACTCTTTAAGGTTTCATAACCTTGACATATCAGTGTCTCACAGCTGTATGTGTTGACATGTGGCAATATCTTACTGAATGGCATTCATTATTTTTTTGTTGCATGTTTTTGTGTGCCATCGTGGAATGTCAGAGCTTGAATTAGAGCAACGAACAAACATTAAATGTCTTGTTAAACTTGGCAAGAGTGGAAGGGAAATCAGGTTTATGGGAATAATGCCTTGAAGAAAATGGCAGTGTGTAAATGGATTAAACGTTTTGCTCAGGGGAGATAAAGCGCCACTGATGAAGAAAGGTCAGGATAGCCAGTAACCAACAGAACTGACAAAAACATTGTAAAAATTCATCAAATTGTGTGTCAAAATCATTGGCTGACTGTGAGAAGCATAGCAGACCAAATAATCATCAATAGAGAAACAGAAAAATCTTAACTGAAAATCTTGGCATGAGAAAGATGCGTGTAAAAATGGTCCTGAAGCCAGGCTCAGTGGCTCAGCCTATAATCCCGCACTTTGAGAGGCTGAGGTGAGTGTATTGCCTGAGCCCGCGGATTCGAGACCTGCCTGGGTAGCTTGACGAGACCTCATCTCTACAATAAATCAAAAAAAAAATTAGCCAGGTGTGGTAGTGCGCGCCTGTAGTTCCAGCTACTCAAAAGGCTGAGGCGGAAGGATCGCCAGAGCCCAGCAGGTCGAGGCTGTGGTGGCCAGGAGTGGCCACTGCACTCCAGTTTGGGTGATGGAGTGAGACTCCAACTCAAAAAAAAAAAAAAATGGTCCTGAAGGAGCTCTTGTGTTATAACAATGCACCAGCTTACGCAGCACTTTCTGTGAGGGAATATTAGTCAGTAAACAGATAACTGTAGTGGAACATCCTCCCTAATCACCTGATCTGGTCCCAAATTATTATTATTTTTTTTTTTTGGAGTGGGAGTCTCACTCTGTCACCCAGACTGGAGTGCGGTGGCATGCTCATGGCCACTGCAGCCACCACCTGCTGGGCTCAGGCAATCCTTCCCCTCAGCCTTCCAACTAGCTGGAACTACAGACGCATACCACCATACTCAGCTAATTTTTTTATTTTTATTGTAGAGACAAGGTCTTGTCAAGTTGCTCAAGCTGGTCTCTAACCCCTAAGCTCAGGTAATCCTCTTGTCTTTGCCTCCCAAAGTGCTGGGATTACAGGTGTGAGCCACCACATCCGTCTTCAAATGACTTTTTTCTTTACCCAAAGATAAAGGAAATATTGAAAGGAAGACATTTTGATGACATTCAGGGCATCAAGGGTAATACAACAACAGCTCTGATGGCCATTCCAGAAAAAGAGTTCCGAAATTGCTTTGACAGATGGACTAGGTGCTGATGTCAATGCATGACTTCCCAAGGAGAGTACTTCGAAGGTGACCATAGTGATATTCAGCAGTGAGGTCTGAGCACTTTTCTAAAATGAATTCGCAAACTTAATTGCCAGACCACACATATTTTTTAGTATTAGAATGCTTAGTGCCCACACTAACACGTAACATGCTTCAGACTACTTTGATTTAAATCACCCTACTTTGATTTAGTGCTTTGTGGAATGTGCATACTCCAATTTGGTCTTTGTAACAACTGAGAAAGTAGAAAAGGAAGTGTTATTATTCCCAACTTATTAATGAGCAAAACAGAAATTCAGGAAGTCAAATCATAGAATCCTCAAATCTTGAGATAATAAAACTCCTTAAAGAGTTTGATCATGTCAGTTTCATACTCAGTATCTTCCAGTTCTTTCTTCTTCCTTAGAGAATAGAGTCCCAACTTCTTAGATGGTATTTATGGCTTTCAAAAATAGGATCCTGGCTGGGCTCAGTGGCTTAGCCTATAATCCCAGCACTTTGGGAGGTCGAGGTGTGTGGATTGCCTGAGCCCGCGGGTTCAAGACCAGCCCGGGCAATCTGGGTGAGACCTCGTCTCTACAGTAAAATAAAAAATAGCTGGGTGTGGTAGCACACGTATGTAGTTCCGGCTACTCGGAAGGCTGAGGCGGAGGGATTGCCGGAGCCCAACAGGTCGATGCTAGGGTGGCTGTGAGTGTGCCACTGCACTCCAGCCTGGGCAACAGAGTGAGACTCCAACTCAAAAAAAAAAAAAAAAGGATACTAACCAGCTCTTCTGCTGTATCTTCTCCCAACATGAACCTGAATCAGATAGTATTGCTCCTGGGTGCCAGGAGGAGACAATGTGACTGACAGTTGAGTCTTATCTTGGGTTCCTTCCAAAAGTGGAGACTGTGAAAGGAACTTGAGTACCAATAAGTTTATTTGAGAGTTGTCTCCCAAATTAAAAGAGAAGTACAAAGTTGGGCACAGTGGCACACGTCTGGAGTCCCAGCTATGGGAGGCTGAGGCAGGAGGATCACTACAACCCAGGAGTTCGAGGCTGTAGTGAATTATGATTGTGCCTTTGAATAGCTATTGTACTTCAGCCTGGGCAACATAGCAAGACTCCATATCTATTATATATATATAATAGATACACACACACACACACACACACACACACACGCACACACACGTCTACTCTAAAATCAACAAGAGGTATTTTTCCATTGACTCCCATTCCTCACTATTTGATGGTGGCCCTCAGAAGGCCTTAACTCTCCTGCCTCTTCTGGACTGTACATGTGTGAGTGCCAAGCATCCTACATGGTGTCATTGAGAAACCTTGGGCACAAAAATGAAAGGCCTTTGTCCTTGAGGTGAGATGCTGGCAGGCCAAAGTGAATTTAAAACCCACACAGACTTCTTTTTTCAATGTTAACTAACCTAAGTAAGATTCTGCTAGATGAATTATCCTTTCGACAAGAGCTATAAAATCTGGGCTTGAAGGCACCAGAGGGGGAACAGTAGCCAGACAACTCTGGTGTCAAATACACATGCAAGGGAGGAAATTTGTGCAGTGGCTTCCCATGTTCACAATGTCCAGGTGACAGTGTAAAATTGCTCAATGTATGAAAAACCAGGAAAATGGAACACAGGCTCAGGAGAAAAGAAGATCAACTGAAACAACTCCAAGATAATCCAGATGTTTATACTAGAAGACAAGGATTTTTTTAAATGGCTTTTAAAACTATTCTCAGTATATTTTCTTTCTTTCTTTCTTTCTTTCTTTTTTTTTTTTTTTTTTTTTGAGTTGGAGTCTCACTCCTTTGCTCAGCCTTCTGAGTAGCCGGAACTACAGACATGCGCTACCATGCCTGGCTATTTTTTATTTTATTGTAGAGACGAGGTCTCGCCAAGTTGCCTGGACTGGTCTCGAACTTGCGGGCTCAGGCAATCTACTCGCCTCAGCCTCCCAAAGTGCTGGGATTACAGGTTGAGCCACAAGCCCAGCCAGTATACTTTCAATTTAAAAAGAAAAGAAAATATCAACAGAGAAAGAAAAGATGTAATATCTTTAAAATGTTTAAATATAACAGATGGAGTTAGGAGCCAAATGGAAGCAGCAAAGGAAAGGTAAGTAAATTTGGAGATAGTGCCACAAAAATTATACAATATGAAGAAAAGTATAAAACAATTTTTTTTAAAAAGGACAAGTCTAACAGTTTGACTCTATCAACGTAGTATGTCTAGACATATATGTAATTATAATATCAACATATGTGTCTAACATATTTGTAGTTGGAGTTCAAGAAGAGAGGAGAGAAAATTAATTGAGCAGAAAAAAAGTATTTGAAGAAATAGTGACTAAAATATTCCTAAATTTGATTTAAAACGTGGATTTACAAATCTGGGCATGGTGGAGTGGGGTGGTTCCGTAGTCCCAACTACTCTGCTCAGGAGGTGGGAAGAGCTCTTGAGGCCAGGAGATTCAGGCTACAGTGAGCTATGACTACCTGTGAGCAGCCACAACTCTCCAGTCTGGGCGACAGAGCAAGACCCCATCTTAAATAATAGGAATAACAACACATAAAAACATGAATTGGCAGGGCGCAGTGGCTCACACCTATAATCCTAGCGCTTTGGGAGCCCGAGGTGAGAGGATTGCCTGAGCCCACGGGCTCGAGACCAGCCTGGGCAACTTGACGATACCTCATCTCTACAATAAATCAAAAAAATTAGCCAGGCATGGTGGTGCGTACCTGTAGTTCCAGGTACTCAGAAGGCTGAGATGGTAGGATCACCTGAGCCTGGCAGATGGAGGCTGCGGTGGCCATGGGTGTGCCACTGCTCTCCAGCCTGGGCAGCAGAGTGAGACTCCAACTTAAAAAAAACTCAAAAACCCATAAATTACCAGATTCATGCTCTTGTTCACTGATATCATAGTTTCACCTATGGGAGCAGAAATGGTGCTCACCAAATAAATACCTGTGAGCTTCCTCACATTTCCCAGCCTCCACCGAAGTTAGCTTGGTGACAAGTTCTAGCAAAGCTGGGTGCTATTGCCAAGGCAGTTAAGAGCCAATACACCTCCCCTCTCTCTCTTTACCTCACTGTGACAATGATGTGGTCCATATGGTATGGCTATAAGAAGGAAGAAATCCTCCTAACCTACACTGGACTTTGCATGAGCCAAAAAAACCCATCTTTTTTTGTGAGAAGGCACTGAGATTTGGGAGGTTTGTTTGTTGCAGCACCTACCATTAATTACACTCACTACTACACCCATTAAATTGTAGATGTATGTTACTGATCTCTTTCATTGGAATATAATCTGTTTGAGGTCACTGGCAGGTGTTCATCTAATAACTCTAGCACCAGCCCCTATAGTGCCTGGAACACGAAGCGTGCTCATTAAATGATGTGTTGAATGAATTACAAGTGAATGAATCATTCTGCCTGATGTTTCAACACCTCAGGTGAACACTTACTAGAAGCCAAAAGAGTCTAAAATATTTCTAGAGCTGGTCTAGGCGAGGTGACTCACACCTGTAATCCCAGCACTTTGGGAGGCTGAGGTGGGAGGATCACTTGAGACCAGGAGTCCTCGGGACCAACCTGGACAACATAGCAAGACCCTGTCACTACAAAAAAACTTAAAAATTATCCCGGTGTAGTGGGGACTTAGGAGGCTGAGGCAGGAGGATTGTGTGAACCCTGGAGTTCAAGGTTACAGTGAGCCATGATTGCACCACTGCACTTCAGCCTGGGCAATAAAGGCCCTGTCTCAAATAATAATAATAATAATAATAATAATTCTAGAGATGGAACTTTTAACTCCAAGCCAAGGACTTTTTGCATATCATTACTGTGGATAAATGATGGGAACTGTGAATTAACTCCAATGTGTTATAATTCAGCAGACAGGCAGTCTGTGTGTAGCTTTCTAGGACAATTATTCTGAAAAGTCATTTCTGGGAAAGGGCCCAAGAATTTATACACAGCAGAGGAGAAAGACTTCTTTAAACATTGAATGCTGCTGTTACTCTGGTCATGAAACTCTGAAAGCAACACAAGTCAGAATCCTCCTTAGGGACAGAAGCGCATCTGTCTTTTCAAAAATTTCAACATTCCTGTTAAACAATTTCTTGGGAATTAACAAAGGGGAAATTGAGCAGGAGCATTCTTAAAATCCCACAATTAGGCTCAAAAAGTCACTGTAAGTTCAGGGTGGGGAAAACAGATTTTGTGACAGCTTGTGAGAATGTCTGAATTAACTGCAAATGGTGGAATAATGAAGATAAATTTTGCTTTGCTGTCATCGATGGGATGAGTCTACTTTGTGCTGGATACAGGACTATACTTTATATATATGATCCTTTCTTGCTTCTTATAATAAAGTATCAAGGTGTGTAGTGCTTTTCCCATTTTGCAGGTAACAAAAATGGATTCGGGCCATGCGTGGTGACTTAACGCCTGTAATTCCAGCACTTTGGGAGGCAGAAGTGGGAGGATTGCTTCAGCCCTCAGGAGTTTGAAACCAGACTGGGCAACATAGAGACATCCCGTCTCTGCAAAAAATTTTCAAAAGCTAGAAAAAAAAATGAATTCATAGTAGTTAACGAAACTTGCTAAGGATCATTAACTAGTAAATGGTCTCTATAGGACTCAGATCCAGGTGTCTTAGACTCCAAAGCTCATGTTCTATGCTTTCAAATGTGGTCAGTGCAGTTCTTTTAGTCGAAAGTCTCAGAAACCAGGCTGGGCGCAGTGGCTCACGCCGATAATCCCAGCACTTTGGGAGGCGGAGGCGAAAGGATTGTCTGAGGCCAGGGGTTCAAGACCAGCCTGGGAAACTTGGCAAGACCTCGACTCTACAATAAATCAAAAAAATAACTGGGTGTGGTGACACATGCCTGTAGTTCCAGTTACTTGGACGGTTGAGGTGGAAGGATCACCTGAGCCCAGCAGGTAGAGGCTGCGGTGGCCGTAAGCGTGCTACTGCACTCCAGCCTGGGCAACAGAGACTCCAACTCAAAAGAAAAAAAGAAAAGAAAATCTCTGAAATCCGTTGTGAACTGGTTGGGACAAAGGTACTTTACTGGTTCACAGAATCCAAGAATGACTGAATGAAAATCCATCAGAGGGGCAGGGATAGCACTGGGCTTCTGCAGCAACTGCAACCAGATGCCTGAACCTGCCTGCAGTCCCTCATTGCCCACCTCTCTGCCCTCTCACTCTCACATCCCTCCAGCTCCTACCCAGAAAGAGGATCTGCCTTGCTTTGGTTCCAGTTTGAGGAGCCCTGCCCGGCACCAGTTCCAGTGTGAGAACTCAATCGGCCAGCTTTGGTCAGGGGTCCTCATGGCAGCAATCCACCCTGGTGTGTTCTAAGAGCAAGGCATCTCCTTGTTTGAAACAGGATAAAGTAGCAGCCGGGCTCGGTGGCTCAGCCTGTAATCCCGTGCCTTTGGGAGGTTGAGGTGAGTGGATTGCCTGAGCCCGTGGGTTCGAGACCCGCCTGGGCAACTTGGCGAGACCTCATCTCTACAATAAAATAAAAAAAATTAGCGGGGCGTGGTAGTGCGCGCCTGTAATTCCGGCTACTCAGAAGGCTGAGGTAGAAGGATCGCCAGAGCCCTGCAGGTCAAGGCTGCGGTGGCCGGGAGCGGCCACTGCACTCCAGTCTGGGCGATAGAGTGAGACTCCAACTCAAAAAAAAAAAAAAAAAAGTAGCGAAAAAAACCCAAATGATCAAAGGAAATATAAACTCTTAGCTTGAAGCAGAGAAGACTCAGGGGGCTATTTCTGTCTTCTTCAAACATCTGAAGGACCTTCATAAGGAAGATAGAGGGTATACTCTGGGTAACTATAGAACCAATAGACAGAAGTTTTCAGGAGACAGATTTCAGGTTCAGATTCAACAGTCCCTGATGCTTCCCATGTGCTGGCTATCATACTAAGTTCCTTCCCATACACCATCTCTTTTAGTCCTCACAACAAACCTGTCATGAATTGTGTTACTCCTATCTAACACGTGAGAAAACAGACCAAGAAAATTAAAGTAAATTGCCCAAATGGCAGGGATTTGAATCCAGGTGTTCTGTCTCTGCACTTTTTCCATTACATCACATCATTCTGCTTCTCCACATACAACTCTCTAATAGTCATTTCTGTTAAAAAATAGTTGGGATTTTCCAGAAGCCAGGGGAGGCTGCCTAAGCCTACAAGCACACCTGCAAAAGTTCAATGGCCATCTTCCCAGGACTTGATAAAGATGTATTTCAAAATAGGAGCTATGGCTGAACTAGAAACTACCTAAGATCCATTTCAACTTTCACTTAGTAAATTCTTCAAGCTTTTACAAATTGTTTTAAGAACTTTGTTGGGTTAGGAAAGGTGGTATGTACCTATAATCCCAGCTACCTGGGAGGATCGCTTGAGCCTCGGAGTTTGAGACCAGCCTAAAAACAAAACAACAACAACAAAATAACTCACAAAGTATCTTTCCTGTGGCCCCCAGACTACTCTCTACCCTTTTGTACTCTGCTGGGAGACTCATTATGCAAACTGTAGACATTTCAGCATGGTCTTCTGGGTTCTGTCTGGTAAGGATCCCCAGCAGGAGATCAGAGGAGGAAGGCAAGTGACTCTGTGAGGTCATTTTGATTGGCTGTTCCCCCATCTGAGGGTCACTGTTCCTTTCATGGATGCTGGCTCTGCAGAACTCTTGCTCCTTCTGGGTCCTGTTAACTCCTTCTCTGCCTCTTCTCTTTAGCTTAGGAATGGTCACAGCTCTGTCACTGCTATGCCAAAGGTCCTAGAGTATCCCCTGTGAATTCCCTACACCCCCCTTTGCAATTAATCTCTTTGTCAATGAGTCTTCCTCACACTGTTCTGATTTGAATATGCCACCTGTTTCCTATTGAGACCCTGGCTGACATAATAACTTTTTCAGATTATAAATTTCATATCCTAATTACATTTTTCTGCCTGCTTAGTGTGAGGCTTTCAGATATAAACTAAAGAAGAAAATTATAATAACCTATAATTCCATCTCTAGAAATAATTAACATTTCTTTCCAATGTTTTTCTGTGCACATATTAAATGCATTTTTATACCATTTGTATCTCGTTGTACAAACAATTTCATTTACATAATTATATCATGAGCACTTCCTCATGTCATTAAAAAGTCTTCATAAATATCATGTTTAAAATGTATACCATAATGTAACATGATTTTTTCTTGCTTCCTTATTTGGGTTATCTTTAGTTTTTGCCCTATGATGCTCATCTTTCATCATTCATAAGTCTTAGTTCAAATTTCTGATGATTCCCTAAGGTCCTTCAAAATTGTGATGCTTAACTAATGCCCGATATATTGTATGCACTAGAGGGAGCTTGAGAGTTCTCTAAAACAATAGTTTTCTGTACCCTGGTGAAGAATGAAAATAACCTGCCAGAACTGGCAGAAATATTAAAGGTATGTGAGGGTTTCCCTTCACCACTGGGAAAGCTATGCCTGATCTCACAATACAACAATGTGGGCATTCTCTTCCCAGGCTTGGCTCTATCTTGGGTCAGGAGCTGAACTCAGTTTGTTATTTTGGCTGACGATGAGTGTAGTCATGAATCTTTAGATCTGCAGATGACCAATAGGCTGCCCACAAAGGCCACACTCGGTTTATGAAGAAAGTCAAGGTGAGAGGCTTCTGTAAGAAGGTCCCACCCCAGCCCCAGGGAACCGCAGTCCTGTAGTGAGTTCAGCAGGCCAGACCTTGTAGTAGAACTGGTTGGACAAGTTCTGGGCAGCTACTTGAGAGACTATGGTGGGTAATTGTCCTCAACCAAGGCTCAGGGTCACCAGCAAGTGAGTGGGTGGCAGGCCATGTGACCAGAGCTGTACTGAGGAGGAGGAGGAGAGGGCAGAGACCTGAACTGCTGAGTTCTTAGCTCCTCCTCTGTGTTGTCCCGGCCCACCTGTCTTGAGAGGGTTCTTATAATAGAAGATTCTGACACAGGGAGAGCTTGCCAGAGCCCATGTGCAGCCGGGCAAGTGCAGCTGAGAAGGAAAAGAAAAAAACCCTCAGCAAATGACCTGAGAACATGAAATACTGGAATGTCAACTCTACATCACTCTAGGATGAAGATGGCAACCTCTGTTCCCCTTGGACTAACCATTTTGCCTCTTTCCCCTGGATCCACCTTCCCAGGGATTGGTTCCTCCTGGCCCACCATATTTGACTTGCCCATTTGTGCAGGAGATGAATTAAGACCTTCTTTTCTTTTTTTTTTTTTGAGTTGGAGTCTCACTCTGCAGCCCAGACTGGAGTGCAGTGGCCGCTCCCGGCCACAGCACCCTCAACCTGCTGGGCTCCAGCGATCCTTCCACCTCAGCCTTCCAAGTAGCTGGAACTACAGGCGTGCGCTACCACGCCCAGCTAATTTTTTTTATTTATTGTAGAGATGAGGCTCAGGCAACCCACTCACCTCAGCCTCCCAAAGGCGCGGGATTACAGGCTGAGCCACCGAGCCCAGCTAAGGCCTTCTTTTCTTAAAACTATAACTATAGGAAGAGTTTTGACTGTACACATAGTACTCCTGTGGCCTAGGAAGTCAGTGGGGTTTGCATAGTTGACAAAAATGGTAAGCTTTCAAAATACTATGCCTAGTCAGACTTGAGACTCATACTTTCAAATGCCAAAAGCAAACCCAGTTAAGGTTACGGTAAGACTTTCCCTTAAAATCTTATTTGTGCATAAAATCTCTTGGGGAGTTTTTTTTAAAATCCCCACACCTAGATTAATCACATCAAAATCTCTGGGGATGGGACCTAGACTTCAGTGTCTCCTAAAACTCTTCAAATGACTTCAATGTGTAGCCAAGGTTGAGAACCACTGACCTTAAATGGATAATGAAAGAAGGCCAAGGCTTGTAATGCCTTGATAGGCATATAAATTTAATGACCATATTTCTAGTTTGTACTTAAGTGTTTTATTTCTTTAAATCTTGCTTTATAATGCATTCTGACTTTCATTTGCAAAGCCAATTAGATATCTATAAATTATATATATGGGCTCAATTATATATATGCATATATAATTTTTGTTTTTTGAGACAGAGTCTCATACTGTTGCTCAGGCTAAAGCGCAGTGGCACAATCACAGCTCACAGCAGCCTTGAACTTCTGGGTTCAGGTGATCCTTCCACCTCAGCCTCCCAAGTAGCTGGGAATACGGATATACACCACTATGCCTGGCTAATTTCTGTATTTTTTGCAGAGATGAGGTCTCACTGTGTTGCCCAGGTTGTCCTTATACTCCTGGGCTCAAGCAATTCTCATGCCTCAGCTTCCCAAAGTGCTGGAATTATAGGTGTGAGCCACTGTGCCCAGTCATAAGTTATAATTTTAGTAGTAAAATTTAAAAGGAAAAAAATACATGTCATGTACTCTGTGAGTTACTCTTACCTGAGGAAAGTATCATTGGCTGGCAAACCCAAGGCCAACTTTTTTCACTGAGCAGACCGAATGGCTTGAAAGATGGAGAGAAGAGGTCAGAGTTCATCAAAGCATGAACTTAAAGTTAGTAGGTAGAAAATCTGGGAATGATCAGATCCTACATGTTAAGTGCAGGAGTCCAGTCTACTGAGGCCTGAGGATGGCAGTGAGTTCTTAGCATATCTCTATCACTTACTGGCTGGTGATGGTTATGATTTTTTTTTTTTTTGAGTTGGAGTCTCACTCTGTCACCCAGGCTGGAGGGCAGTGGCATGCTCCCAGCCACCGCAGCCTCGACCGGCTGGGCTCAGGCAATCCTTCCCCGCCAGCCTTCCAAGTAACTGAACTACAGGCACATGCCACCATGCCCTGCTAACTTTTTGATTTATTGTAGAGATGAGGTCTCGCCAAGTTGCCCAGGCTGGTCTCGAACCGGCAGGCTCAGGCAATCCTCTCACCTTGGCCTCCCAAAGTGCTGGGATTATAGGCGTGAGCCACCGCGCCTGACCACAGGTCATGACATTTTTTTTTTTTTTTTTTTTTTTTTTTGAGTTGGAGTCTCACTCTGTCGCCCAGACTGGAGTGCAGTGGCCGCTTCCGGCCACCGCAGCCTCGACCTGCTGGGCTCCGGCGATCCTTCTGCCTCAGCCTTCCGAGTAGCCGGAATTACAGGCATGTGCTACCACGCCCGGCTGGTTTTTTGATTTATTGTAGAGATGAGGTCTCGCTGCCCAGGCAGGTCTCGAACCCGCGGGCTCAGGCAATCCACTCACCTCAGCCTCCCAAAGGCGCGGGATTACAGGCTGAGCCACCGAGCCCGGCTGGTCATGACATTTTAAACCTCTCTGTTCTGTTTCTCATTTATGGACTCAACAAGGGATTTGAGAAGGTAGAGTACTGCTGTGTCAACCCTGCATCACCCATGAATTAAGATGGCCCTGGCTACTCCCCTTGGATTAAGGACTTTGCCTTTTCTACCTGGGTTCATCATCCCGGGGATTGGCCTCTCCTGGCAACCATATTTGATTAGCTCATTAGTGCGAGAGATAAAGTCAGTAAAACCTTTAGGCTTCAATCAACTCCCACTGACATCTATATGGTCCTATTCTGGTATTCTTTTGTCTATATTCCTCCCTGTTGGGTGGGGGATTCATGCGGCCAAAGGGAGACTCTTTGCTCCATTGCTCCCCTTTCTAGGTGTCCCTTTCTGTCCAAATGGGGCTGAGCCCACTTCTGGGGTCCATGAGGGCTGCTCTGCAGATCTGTTCTCTTGAGGATGGTCTACACAGCCTATCCTAGGTCCTGAAGGACATCAAGAGCAGTTATTGGGGAGAGAGTGATCAGGTTGGAGGTGGACAGAGCTGGGACATCTTATACAGGTGTGTTCTAATGGTGGTGCAAGACAGAGTCAGTGTTGAGAAGGAAAGGGAGCAGCTCACCCTGACTGGCTGCAGTTCAGCACAGAACACTGATGAGCCTAAGAATTCTAAATTTGAACTTGACCTTCCAGTCATTAAGAAGATATTTGTCAAGATAGTAGGTTAGTGCATATTTTAGGTAACAGCTTGTTAGCTTAATTTTTTTTTTTCTTTTTGTGTCGGAGTCTCCCTCTGTCGCCCAGACTGGAGTGCAGTGGCCGCTCCCGGCCACCGCAGCCTCGACCCGCTGGGCTCCGGCGATCCTTCCGCCTCAACCTTCCGAGTAGCTGGAATTACAGGCATGCGCTACCACGCCCGGCTGATTTTTTGATTTATTGTAGAGATGAGGTCTCACTGCCCAGGTGGGTCTCGAACCCGCGGGCTCAGGCAATCCACTCACCTCAGCCTCCCAAAGGCGCGGGATTACAGGCTGAGCCACTGAGCCCGGCTAGCTTAATTTTTAACTTTAAAAAATTGCCAGGCACGGTGGCTCGAGCCTGTAATCCCAGCACTTTGGGAGACTGAAGTGAAAGGATTGCTTGAGCCCAGGAGTTCAAGACCAACCTAGGCAACATAGCAAGATCTCATCTCTACAAAAGAATTTAAAAAATTAGCTAGGTATGGTGGCACACACCTGTAGTCCCAGCTACTTAGAAGGCTGAGGCGGGAGAGTCACCTGAGCCCAGGAAGCTGAAGCTGAGGTGAGTATCTAAGCCTGGGAGATTGAGGCTGCAGTGAGCTGTGAGTGTGCCACTGTACTTCAGCCTGAGTGACAGGGTGAGGACCCAACTTAAAAAAATAAAAATAAAAAGTTGAGGCACATGGGTATGTGTACCTCACCCTGAGTCTACAAATGTTACAGGCAGGCTTGAGGGGAATAATACAATCATTTAGATTGTTGTGAGGAATAAGTGCAAAAACATGGATGCATGCATAGTAGAATTACTCTTTTCTTCTCACCAATGTCTTTCTTTAAAAATGCAGTTGCTGTTGTGCGTGGTCGCACATGCCTGTAATCCCAGCACTTTGGGAGGCAGAGGTGAGAGGATTGCCTGAGCCTGGGAGTTTGAGACCAGTCTGGGCAACTTGGCGAGACCTTGTCTCTACAATAAGTCAAGAAAAATTAGCCAGGCATGGTGGTGCATGCCTGTAGTTCCAGTTACTTGGAAGGCTGAGGTGGAAGGATCACCTGAGCCCAGCAGGTTGGGGCTGCGGTGGCTGTGAATGTGCCACTGCACTCCAGCCTGGACAACAGAGTAAGACTCTGACTAAAAATAAAAATAAAAATAAAAATGCAGTTGCAAAAGAGAATTCTCTAGGTAGGGCCACTACTTTCCTCCCTTTTTTCTAGGAGCGCTTCAGGTTGTGCTAATCCTGGGGCTGGCTAACATGTCCTCAGGCCTTCTCACTGAGAGGCTAATTCAGGTTTGAGGGCTGAGCAGGGATCCTTTACTTAACAGTGGCCAAATAAAAAATAAAAAAATGTGGCGCTTATGCCAACCAGGAAGTTCTCGGTCCCTTGTGAAGGACCTCTCTGGTGAGGCAGCCTTAGGGTGGTTAGGACTTCAAAACCCAAGTCTCCTGGCAAGACCTACGGAGAGAGATTTCTGGGTGTGAAAAGCAGGGAGGGTAAAGCAGCTACTCTGAGGACTCTGAGAGGTGTGAACAGAAGTATATTAGCCTGAACTCAGGAATTATATCTAGAAAACTGGGCATGACTAGGCCAGGTGCAGTGGCTTACACCTGTAATCCCACCACTTTGGGAGGCTGAGGCAGGAGGATTGCTTCAGCTCAGGAGTTTGAGACCAGCTTGGGCAACATAGCAAGAATCTGTCTCCACAGAAAATGTAAAAAAAAAAAAAAAAAAATTAAGCCAGCCAAGTGTGGTGGCACATGCCTAGAGTCCCAGCTACTCAGAAGACTGAGGTGGAAGGATTGCCTGAGCCCAGGAGGTCAAGGCTTGGTGAGCCATGATCGTGCCACTGCACACCAGCCTGGGTGACAGAGTAAGACTCCCAACTCTAAAGAAAGAAAATAAAAGAAAAAGAAAGGAAGGAAGGAAGGAAGGAAGGAAGGAAGGAAGGAAGGAAGGAAGGAAGGAAGGAAGGAAGGAAAGAAGGAAAGAAAGAAAGAAAGAAAGAAAGAAAGAAAGAAAGAAAGAAAGAAAGGGGGAGGGAAGGATAAAGGGAGAGAGAAAGGAAAAGACAAGACAAGAAAAGAAAACTGGCAATCCTTCTTCAAGGGTCATGGAAGTGGTCGGAGAACTGATGGTGAAGGGACTCAGCAGTTTAGCACGCAGAGAAGTCAGACTTCTCCAATAAATTAGAACCAGCAGAACTGGTTCACTCTGCTAAATATCTCAGATTTGCTGCTGCGTATCTACTTTGTGCTTTGAAAGTACCCATTTAGTTTCTGCATTTTAAACAGTAAGTAGGAGTATGCTAGGCAGCTAGAAAATGGAGCTGAATGAGGGAAGACACAGCAGGCCCGGGGAACAGTATATGTGAAGAGTTGCTGGCATGGAGGAGGTAGGGGGACAAAGGACAGTGAAGAATGAAACACAAGCAGTGTGGAGGGGGTGGGAGGGGAGCTGGAAAGGTCACCACACCATAACAAAATGCCCTTGAAGCATTCTGATATTGCTTCTCGGATCACAGAGTAAAATGCACTTAACAACTACAATATGATTTCCTCCTCATTAGAAAAAAACTCCTATAAACTTTGGAAAATTTTTAAATTTTGGTTACTAAGTCTCAAGGAATATTTAATTCATATATACATAGGACCTCTTGCTGTTGAATTTTGAGTCGATCTATTTACCTATCATCTATCTCTCTCTATTTTAAAAAATCACCAGCAATAGAAATTTATTTCAAAACAAAGAAAACATTTTTAAATAACAGGGAAGTTTATTTGATATGCTTGGTATCCCAGTGAATTCTAAGAAACAGATCCCTGAGTAAGTCACTATTAAAAAATGTTCCTGAAGGCTTAAAACTTCAAAAACAAATATCACAAATATTTTCAACTTATTCAAATGCTAAATAAGGCTGTAACTCTCAGAAACAAGATCTATTCAGTTTTGCACCAAGTCCTCAGTATTCTCTCTAAAGATCATGAAATGTGTGCTCAAATTTAGGCAAAGTATAAACACAACCAGGCACTGTGGTTTATGCCTGTAATCTCAGCACTTTGGGAGGCAGAGAAGATTGCCTGAGCCTAGGGGTTTGAGACCAGCCTGGGCAACTTGGCAAGACCTCATCTCTACAATAAATAAAAAAATTAGCCAGGCGTGATGTTATGTGCCTGTAGTCCCAACTACTTGGAAGGCTGAGGCAGAAGGATTGCCTGAGCCCAGCAGGTCGAGGCTTTGATAGCCATGAGCATGCCACTGCACTCTAGCCTGGGTGACAGAGTAACTCAAATAATAATAGTAATAATTTTTTTTCGACTCAAATAATAATAGTAATACTTTTTTTAAAGTACACTCTGACTCAAAAAAAATTTATACACACATTTCAATCTGTACTCTTTGCCAAATTTTATCCACAGGGTTTGAGGGTTAGGAATGCAGCAAGACTCCACATTCATCCTCTTTTCTCCCCAATCACATACTCTAACTCCCTCTTGCCTCTCATGTTAAACCCAGGTTGGCTAATTTTGATGATGAAACACTAGTCCTTTATATCTAAGGTTGGTATAAATGCAACATTGTTTATTTGCCAAATCCCCAAAAGGCAAAGAACTAATTAATCTATTAAGGCTTCTCTTGGAAAAAAGTCAAACCTTTCAGATGGAAAACCTAGGTGAATATCATTAGGGTGTTTTGCAAAGGGGCTGGCCAGATTGCTCCAGACAATTCAGTCGGCTCCCACTCATGCAAGCTGGGAATCATGGCCTCTGCTGGCAGGCTGGGGATGCAGAAGAGGAGGCAGTTCTGTTTGGGGATGTCATACTGCAAAGGGGAGTCTGCAGCAACCCCAGGCGGATGGCAATTGTCATCTGGGGTGGAACAACTGTGCCTGTGCCTCCAGAACTGGGGCTAGAATGAAGGCAGTGCAACTGGACCGGGGCCTCTGGAGCCCCCATGGCATGTCCCTGGAAACTTCTAAACAACGAACTTGAGAGTGAGGGCTCAGCTCTGCTGAGTGAAGCCCTCCCATGAGGCTTTTGCTGATAGGCATGACCACTCTTGGTAGAAGGTTGAAAAGTCTCCCAGGGAAGCCACTCCACTGCCTGGTACTGCTAGTTGGCTTGATAGGAGTGGATTGGGGAGGGGGGCTGATTTGGTTTATTTTTTATTTTTATTTTTTGAGTCGGGGTCTTACTCTGTCGCCCAGACTGGGGTAGTGACACAGTTCACCACAGCCTCAACCTTCTGGGCTCAGGCAATCCTTCTGCCTCAACCTCCAGAGTATCTGGGACTTAACAGGTACACATCACCACACCCAGCTAATATTATTTTTATTTTTGTAGAGATGAGGTCTCCCTATGTTGCCTAGGCTTGTCAAACTCCTGGGCTCAAGCAATCCTCCCTCCTCGGCCTCCCAAAGTGCTGGAATTACAGGTGTGAGCCACCATGCTTGGCCTATTTATCTATTAATAAATGGATACATTAAATTTAAATATCCACTAGTGGCTATCATATTAGACAGCACAGAAAGAAGTTAGCGAACCTTGAGATGTGAGGGAGGGCGGGTCTCTTGAACGCTTCCTGGTCTTCTCTTTTTTCTTGCATCCCTGGACATTCAGGCTTCTTGTTCAACAGTCTGACAGCTCCACTGCTGAGGCCTCTCCTCAGTTAACCCTCCTGCACTGGCCAAGCTTCAGCAAGAAGAAACATAACACTAACTGCTTTGAAAAGCCTGCGTATGTATGGCTTTCTCTGAGCAAAATGAGGTTGGCAAGGTTCACCGAAGCTGAGCGTGATATTCCAAACTGCTAATTTGCTAACATAATTTGGGAAAGTGCTACTTAAAACCCTGACATGAGTGAAGGCAACATTTCTCAAATTTGTGGGAGGCCAAAGTCCATGCTACTGGAAGTTATGTTTGCTAATTTTCTCAGTGGTTGTTTATTAAATGGTCATGGAATATTTATTTCTCTCTGTCAGAATACTTGGCCCAGTAAGAGAGGCTCGTTCACCAAGATTTTCTGTTGTAGCCCAAGCGAAAGATTTTGCCTGATTTGTTATTAGCGGGGAATTTAGAATCACATGATTTCCTTTTCCCCCCACAAGATTCATAGGACGCTGGGTCAAAGAACCCTGGCAAACTACCCCGTGCATAGGCCCTGCTGAGAAGAGAGAGGCAGAGCCTTGGAGACTGTGTTTTGTAAGACTCTGCTCAACCACCTACAGTTGACTGGATCACGGATGCACAATGATCCCAAAGCAGCTAATTTTGGAGGCTGGTTGGTGACCCACGACCTGGCACAAAAGAATATCCTCCAACCAGATCCCCCTGGTTGCTAAACTGGACTCTAAACTGGAATCAAAGAGACTCTGACATTGGAAATGGCAGGTGGGAGATAAGAGGGGAAGAGCCAAGTGTAGTGACTTAGGTGGGGGACCAGAAACAGATTTTACACAAATGAGACAGAACTTTAGACTCTGTTTTAAAAATTCCTCGGGTGGCCAGGTGCAATAGCTCACACCTGTAATCCCAGCACTTTGGGAGGCTGAAACAGGAGGATTGTTTGAGCCTAGGAGTTGGAGACCAGTTTGGGCAATATAGCGAGACTTCATCTCTACAAAAAAATCAAAAAATTAGCCAGGTATGGTGGCATGCACCTATAGTCCCAGCTATTTGGGAAGCTGAGGTAGAAGGATTGCCTGAGTCCAAGAGGTCAAGGCTGTGATCAGCCATGATCATGCCACTGCACTCCAGCCTGGGTGACAGAGTGAGATCCTGACTCAAAAAAAAAGGCAATTCAAGCATACCACTGTCTACTTTTTACAATTTCCCTGTGGACTTAATCCCCACCAATAGGACACATCTATTTCATGTCAAACCTCTCATTTGAAACTTTAACACAGGATACGGCCGGTATTTTACGATTGTTGATAGTACTTCAGTATAAGTTTTCTATTTAATATTTCCTTAGGATAGATTGCTAGCAGTGGGATTACTAGGTCAAAGAGATAATTATCTTTGTGGGTCTTGCTACACATTGCCTTCCGATAGGTTGTGTAAATTGACAGTGTCATTGTAATCATTGAAACTGACTATGTCAACCTTTCCAGCACTGGGAATACCACTTTGCATTTACCCTCTAACTCCCCATAGTTTTTTAGTAAATGTCAGAAAGTGACTCACATCGCTTTAATTTGCATTAACTTTGATTATTAGTTCAGATGAACCATTTCTCACTGGTGTTTACCATCCGTGTCTTCCCTTCTCCCTGAGCTTCCCAGAAGTAATATCTTCTAGACATGTCCTTCTCCTACTATTAAGCCTAATATTTCCTACATTTTCAGACACACAACAGAGCTTTCAGTACCTCTAGTAGCAACCTCCTAAAACCCCAGTCAGAAAAATAGCCATTTTCCATTTTAGTTAAGCCTCTGTTGTAGTGTTCTCAAGGGTATTTTGCCCACAATGACTGACATGCATGCTTGTTCAATAACCATGACACTTTGGTTACACGTCCAAAGTGTTCAATGGTTATATAAAGACGAGACAACTGGATTAAAAGAAATTAAACCTATTTCTTCACTGCAAGACTAATCAGAGTCTTCAATGCCTTTTAAACAAATTCTGGATGAAACCCTAAGAGGAAATGTTTTGAGGCACCTTTCCCGAATCGATTTTGCCTGCCACAGAATCCTCACATGCTGAAACATCCTGAAGGGTTGGTGTCCTGAAGAAAGTGCTTTAAGAATCCCTGCTGTAAACCGGACTCGGTGGCTCAGCCTATAATCCCGCGCCTTTGGGAGGCTGAGGTGAGTGGATTGCCTGAGCCTGCGGGTTCGAGACCCGCCTTGGCAGGTGAGACCTCATCTCTACTATAAAGCAAAAAATCAGCCGGGCATGGTGGCGCGTGCCTGTAATTCCGGCTACTGGGAAGGCTGAGGCGGAAGGATCGCCAGAGCCCAGCAGGTCGAGGCTGCGGTGGCCGGGAGCGGCCACTGCACTCCAGTCTGGGCGACAGAGTGAGACTCCAACTCAAAAAAAAAAAAGAATCCCTGCTGTGGCATTAAGGTCACCAGCACACTAAATTCAGTATGTTGCCTGGAGCAAGAACAAACAGGGCATCCACAATGACTCCTCTGCAAAAACCCACACACGGTGTCAAAATGCAGATGCATCTTAAGAAATACTTTAAATAATACGTTTGAAAAGTAAATAAGGATGTTGGAAGGATCCTTTATGAAGTGAAAAGGAAAGCTACAACATGGCATTTGGGAAAGAATCTCATCTTTTGTTTAGAAAAAAACATATATTTTACTGTGTTGCACCCCAACTGCCCCTCACCACTAGAATGTAAGTTTCCAAGGTCAGAAATGTCAAATCGTACAGGCTATTCCAAATTTGCTTAAAATTTTAGAATATGTTTATTGATAGACTATTGTGTTTGTTTATTGTACTGTCATGTTATGGGGTTTTTGTTTGTTTGAGTCAGGGCCTCACTCTATTGCCCAGGCTGGAATGCAGTAGCATGATCATGGCTCACCACAGCCTCCGGGGTTCAAGTGATCCTTCTGCTTCAGACTCCAAAAAGCTGAGACTACAGGCTCATACCACCACAGTCCAGCTAAATTTTTACTTTTTTGTAGAGATGGGGTCTTGCTGTGTTGCCCAGGCTGGTCTCAAACTCCTAGATTCAAACTATCCTCCCACTTCAGCCTCCCAAAGTGCCAGGATTACAGACAGGCATGAACCACCCACATCCGGCCAAAGTTATGGGAAAAAGATATTTGCAAGCTATGTGTCTGACAAAGACCTAACATCCAGGATCCGTAAGGAACTCAAACAAATTAAAATTAAAAAAACAAACAACCCCGTTAAAAAGTGGGCAAAAGACACGAACGGACACTTCTCAAAGAAGACATACAGGAAGCCAACAAACACATGAAAAAATGCTCAGTCTCACTAATCATCAGAGAAATGCAGATCAAAACTACAAGTTACCACCTGACAGTGGTAAGGATGGCCATCATTAATAACTCGAAAAACAACAGGTGCTAGTGCAACTGTGGAGAAAAGGCAATGTTTCTAAACTGTTGGTGAGAATGTAAGCTGGTTCAGCCTTTGTGGAAAACAGTGCAGTGATTTCTCAAAGAACTAAAAATTGAGCTTCAATATGATCCAGCAATCTCTCTCCTGGGAAACATAAATCACTCTACCAAAAAGACACCTGCACATGTATGCTTATTGCCACACTATTCACAATAGCAAAAACATGGAACCAACCCAGATGCCCATCAAAAGTGAACTGGATAAAAAAAATGTGGTACATATTCATGGTGGAATATTATGCAGTTGGAAAGAATAAAAAACCATGGCTTTCACAGCAACATGGATGCAGCTGGAGACCATCATACTAAGTGAACTGTCACAGAAACATACAACTGAATACCACATGGGCTCACTCATAAACGGGCCCTGATCACTGGTCACATGAGAACAAGATGGAATTAGCAGATGCTGGACACTGCTGGGGAAGGGAGGGAGAAAGACAGAGGGAGGGAGCACGTGGTAACACATTGGGTACCAGGTCTACTCTTAGGGGGAGAGAGGGCCAGCTAGAAGCCCAGACTTTACCTGTATGCAAATTTCTAATGTAGTAAATCCCCCTTTGTACCCCACAACTCTAAAATAATTTTTTTTAATGTGATTAAATACACATAACTTAAAAATACCATTTTTGGCCAGACGTGGTGACTCAGGCTGTGATCCCAGCTCTTTGGGAGGCTGAGGCAAGAGGATTGCCTGAGTATAGGGGTTCGAGACCAGCCTGGGCAACTTAGTGAAACCTCATCTCTACAATAAAATCACAAAAACCAGGTGGCTGTGGTGGCATGTGTCTATAGTTCCAGTTACTTGGAAGGCTAAGCCAGAAGGATTGCCTAAGCCCAGCAGGTCGAGGCTGCGGCGGCTGTGAGCATGCCACTGCACTCCAGCCTGGGCGACAAAAGTGAGACTCCAACTCCCCAAAAAAAACAAAACAAAAAACAATTTTTAAGTTGACAATTAGTGGCATTAAATACATTCACAATGTTGTACAACCATCACCACCTTGTCCAGAAAATTTTCATCATCTCAAATGGAGAGTCTATATACATTAAACACTAACTTCCCATTCCTGTCTTCCCCAGCTCCTGGTAACTTTTATTCTACTTTCTGTCCCTATGAATTTGCCAATTTAGACACCTCACTTAAGTGGAATCACACAATGTTTGTCCCTTTGTGTCTGGCTTGTTTCACTTATAATGTTTTCGATGTTCATCCACAATGTGGCATGTATCACTACTTCATTCCTATTTATAGCTGAAGAATATTCCAGTGTATGGATATAAGAGTGCCACATTTTGTTTGCGTATTCATCAGTTGATGGACATTAGGCTTGTGTCTACCTTTAAACTACTATGAATAACGTTGCTGTGAACATTGTTGTACAAGTATCTGTTCAAGCCTCTGCTTTCCACTATTTTGGGTATGTAGACATAGGAGTGGAATTGCTGAATTAGAAGGTAATTCTGGCTGGGTTTGGTGGCTCAGCCTGTAATCCCGTGCCTTGGGAGGCCAAGGTGAATGAATTGCCTGAGCCTGCGGGTTCGTGACCCGCCTGGGCAACTTGGTAAGACCCCATCTCTACAATAAATCAAAAAAATTAACCAGGCGTGGTAGCGTGTGCCTGTAGTTCCAGCCACTTGGAAGGCTGAGGCAGAAGGATCGCCGGAGCCCAGCAGGTCGAGGCTGCGGTGGCCGGGAGCGGCCACTGCACTCCAGTTTGGGTGACAGAGTGAGACTCCAACTCAAAAAAAAAAAAAAAAAAAAATAGAAGGTAATTCTATGTATAACTTTTTGAGAAACCGCCAAACTGTTTTCCACAGCAGCTGTACCATTTTACATTCCTGCCAGCAATGTATGAGGGTTCCAATCTCTCTACATCTTGGTCAACACTTGTTTTCTGTTTTGATTTTGTTTTTGATAATAGCCATCTTAATGAGTGGGAAGTGGTATCACACTATGGTTTTGATTTGCATTTCTTTAGTGGCTTATGGTGTTGAGCAACATTTCATGTGTTTGTTGACCATTTGTGTATCTTCTTCAGAGAAATGTGTGCCCAAATCTTCCCCCCTCCTTTTTTTGAGTTGGGGGGCTCACTCTGTCACCCAGGCTGAGTGCAGTGGCATGATCATGACTCACCTCAGCCTCAACCTCCTGGACTCAGGCAATCCTTCTGCCTCAGTCTCCCAAGTAGCTGAGACTACAGACATGATCTACCATGCCTGGCTAATTTGTTTATCTTTTGCAGAGACAGGGTCTCTCACTTTGTTGTTGAGGCTGGTCTTTGAACTCCCAGACTCAAATAATCCTCCCGCCTCAGCCTCCCCTAGTGCTGGGATTACAGGTATGAATACTGCAACCAGCCTTGCCCATTTTTTATTTGAGTTGCTTTTTGTTGTTGAATCTAGATTTTTTTTATATATTCTGGACTAATCCTTTATCAGATACATGATTTGCAAATATTTTCTTACTTCTCTAGGTTGTCTTTTCAGTCTCTGGATAGTGTCTTTTTTTGCCCCTCCCTCCTTGATAGGGTCCTTTGATGCACAAAATTTTTCATTGAGATTAAGTTCAAGTCACCCATCTTTTTACTTTTTGCCTGTACTTTTGGTATTATATTCAAGAAATCACTGTCAAATCCAATGTCATGAAGATTTCCCCCTATGTATTCTTTTTCCTTTTTTTGTTTGAGTTGGAGTCTCACTCTGTCACCAAGGCCGGAGTGCAGTGGCACACTTACGACCATCACAGCCTCAACCTGCTGGGCCCAGACAATCCTTCCGCCTCAGCCTTCCAAGTAGCTGAAACTACAGACATGCCCCACCATGCCCAACTAGTCTTTTTAAAAATTTGTTGTAGAGACAAGTTCTCATCAGATTGCCCAAACTGGTCTCAAACCCCTGAGCTCATGTAATCTTCTTGTCTATGCCTCCCAAAGTGCTGGGATTACAAGCATGAGCCACTACGCCCGGCCCTCTATGTTTTCTTCTAAAAGTTTTGTAGCTTTAATTCTTATGTTTATGTTTTTGACCCCTTTTGAATTAATTTTGATATATGGTATAAGGTAAGGGTCCAACCTGACTGTCCTTGCCCCATTGAATGATCTTGGTACCAGGGGAACAGAGTTTTTGAAATCCAACTCTGTTGGACTTTGAGTGGTGTGGCTTTTGTGTAGTAGAGTGTGTGCTCCAGATTTCCCTCAAGTAGTCTTTTTCTCTCTCCCAGACCCAGAAGGGCTGTCATAGGCCAGGCCTGGAGAGTCCTGGACAGTGCTTTCCAGATGGGGAGAGGAGACCTCAGGCAGTGCCCAAGGGCAGCTGTCTATGGCCAGGTTGCTGGCTTTGGATGCTGGATATTGGCCCATACCAGCTGACCCAGCCTGGCTCTGGGACTGCCCAGACCAGTTTGTAGACTTTCTGTTCCCTGGGAGCTGGCGCGCGCACTCTCTCTCTCTCTCTCTCTCCTTGGTCCTTGCCAACCCCCAGACCTGCCTTCTACTCTCTTGCCTGAGGTTTGGGGCCCCTTTCTTCCCCTGGGCCCCCTGCCAAGCCAGTCACACTCTGACCAGAAGGTTTCTATGTTTAATGGATATAAAAGTATCGATAATAATATGACCACTAATGCTAACAGTAACAATTCACATTTATGGAGTATTTACCAGACATAGTTCACATGCTTCACACAGCTTATTCCCCACAACAGACTTCTGAAGTCAATACCATTATTATGTCCTGGTAACCGATGAAAAACTAAGGTGTGAGGGTTCCAATTCTGTGCCCAAGGTCATGCAACCAGGAAGCAGCATAGCCAGGATTCAAATGCCACCTCCTAACAATGCTTCTGGACTCGGCTGGCTGAGGCCCACTCTCGTGTAGTGATCGTGCCTATTCAATGAACACCTATCTATACCATCCACTGAGTGAGTGTGTGTGTGTGTGTGTGTGTGTGTGTGTGTGTGGTGTGTGTGTGTGAAGGGTTTGAGAGCAGGGCAGAGCTCTACAAGTAAACAAAAGCCCACGGAGAAGTGGCTTAACTAAGGGCAGAAGGTGGGGAGCATGGGTAGAACGGGGTCTCACAGATAGTTTTTAAACCTCAGACTTTCCAGTATCCATTGGGCCTTGGCCCACCGAGAGAGGAAGGGTGGTGGGAGGTGGGGGCGGGGAAGTGAGGGGCAGAGAGCCAATGACGGTAGGCGACTTGTAATGTAAGTTCTTGAGCACACCATCCACCACCACCTGCCAGGCGGGCTTGATTCTCTACCTGCCTTCCTCAACCCCTCCTGGCTGGACTCACTGATACTACTTTCCTGGCAGGTTCAGGCCTGCCCCAGTTCTGAAGGAATTCCCTCAACCAGGTCTGCGGGGCAAGAGGTGAAGAAGTAAACAAGTCATGCTTTCAGCTGGGTGCTGTGGCACATGTCTGTAGTCCTAGCACTTTGGGAGGCCGAGGAGGGAGGACTGTTTGAGGTCAGGAGTTCAAGACTAGCCTAAACAACACAGTGGAGCATCGTTTCTTTTTTTTGTTTTTTTAAAGACCACTTTCACCTTCAAGGAGCTCCCAGTATGGGGGAAAGGAGACTTAGCCAGGCAGAAATCTTGGAGCCACTTGATACCTGCTGCCCTCACCACCCACAGACCCCATCACCGCTTCACATGGGTTTTACCTCCTCATTTTCTCTCAATTTTCTACACTCTTCTTCGCTGCTATAGTCCAAGCTGCCACCTCTGCCAAACACTGTTACACTCCTTTGCACAGAGGGGCTGCCTCACTGTGTGGCAGAGAAGACAAGTGAGCATACGGTGAGGTGAGAAAACAGAGAAGGGGAACAACCACATCTGAACAGCGAGGGTCAGAACAGACTTTACAGAGGAGACCAATCTGGGCTTCTGCAGGGTGAATAAGAATTTGCAAGTGGTGCTGGGTGTGGTGGCTCATGCCTGTAATCCCAGCACTTTGGGAGGTAGAGGCAAGAGGATTGCCTGAGTCCAGGGGTTCGAGACCAGCCTGGGCAATATGGTGAGACCTCGTCTCTACAATAAATCAAAAAATTAGCTGAGTGTGGAGGCACGCACCTGGAGTTCCAGCTATTTGGAAGGCTGAGGCGGAAGGATCCCCTAAGCCCAGCAGGTCGAGGCTGTAGTGGCCATGAGTGTGCCACTGCACTCCAGACTGGGCAACAGAGTGAGATGCCAACTCAAAAGAAAAGAAAAGAAAAGAACTTGCAGGTGGGAAGATGAAAAAAATATACATATACTATATAAAAAAATAGAGAGAGAGAGAGTTGATATCTCACTCTGAAGTGCAGTGACAAGATCATGGCTCACTGCAGCCTCAACATCTTGGGCTCAGGTGATCCTTCCGCCTTGTCCTCCTGAGTAACTGGATCTACCATCATGTGCCATCATACCTAGCTAATTTTTGTATTTTTTTAGAGACAAGATCTCGTTGTCTAGGCCAGTCTCAAATTCCTGGGTCAAGCAATCCTGGAAAAACATATTTGAGAGGGATGGATTTGCATGTAAAGTTTGGAAGGGCATCTTATGGTATCTAAAGAATGACAATAAGGCCAGGTTCGGTGGCTTAGCCTGTAATACCAGCACTTTGGGAGGCCAAGGCGAGTAGATTACCTGAACCCACGGACTTGAGACCAGTCTGGGCAACTTGGCGAGACCTCATTTCTACAATAAATCAAAAATTAGCCAGGCATGGTAGCACACGCCTGTAGTTCCGGCTACTTGGAAGGCCAAGGTGGAAGGATCGCCGGAGTCCAGCAGGTCGACGCTGGGGTGGCCATGAGTGTGCCGCTGCACTCCAGCTTGGGTGACAGAGTGAGACTCCACCTCAAAAAAAAAAAAGCATGGCAATAAATTGGGGGGATTTGAGGAGGGGGTTGCGTCAGGGTCTCACTCTATTGATCAGGCTGGAGTGAGTACAGTAGCATGATCATGGCTCACTGCAGCCTCCAAATCCTGGGCTCAAGCAATTCTCCTGCATCACCCTCTGGAGTAGCTTGGACTATAGGCATGTGCCACTATACCTGGCTAATTTTTTAATTTTTTGTAGGCAAAAGTCTGACTATGTTCCCCAGGCTGGTCTCAAACTCCTGAGTTCAAGCAATCCTCCTTTCTCCAGGCTTGAGCCACTGTGCCCAGCTAATTTAAGGATTTAGAGTGGGGGTGAGGTGGCAGACCAAGCCTTTTCCCTGTAAACAATGGGGAGTCACTGAAAGTCAGGCCCTCCAAAAGTGACCATGATCTCTGCTTTAAAATTTGTTCAGTCATTCCAGCTGGCAACTATAGGCTTGCTAACATTCTGGTGTTTGTTTGTTTGCTTTTTGAGTTGGAATCTCTGTTGGGCAGGCTGGAGTACAATGGCATGATCACAGCTCACCACAGCCTCCACCTCCTGGGCTCAGGCAATCCTTCTACCTCTGTCTCCTGAGTAGCTGGGACTACAGGTATGTGCCACCATGCCAGGTTAATTTTTTAATTTTTATTTTATTTTTGTAGAGATGAGGTCTCACTATGTTGCCTAAGCTATGTATGATGAATTTGTTCATTTGGGCAACAGAGATGGTCCCAGGCCCCCTTTCAGATTCCTGGAACTCTGTCCTTTTTGCTGGTGTCCCTTGTCATCAGCCCTGCTGCAAAACTGTAAAAGAGTGACTGGTCCTTTTTCCCTTTCAGAAGGGTTGCTCTGGGTGCTGGGGAGAGGCCAGTGCACTGGTCCAGGGGCTCAAGTAATGGCTGGGGAAAAGCTGGGGGCGGGGCATGTAAATGTTGGGGACCAGAGGACAGAAGGGATGGATGTTTCTAGCTTCAACTGCTACAATCAGCAGAGAAAGGTCCGGCCCAACTCCCCACACCCAGCAAGTATTTCCACCTCTCAGATGGCTAGAGGAGGGAATACTAATCTGATTGGTCAGATTCCAGGACAACGGTTAGGCCAAATTTACTCGTGAGTGGGGTCACTGAGCGTGCAAAAAAAAGACACACAAGAACGTGGCCCTCTCTTCCTTCCACCCACACCTAAGAACACTCACCTCTGCTTCTCTATCTAGTCAGCTACCAAACAGAAGGAGGAAGCATCCCCCAAACAAAGGAGGGTTTAGGGAGAGGGAGAGGCCCTGTTAGGCCCACAGGGCAGGCCTTGGGCTCCCTCTCAGTCTTATCCAAGAGCCCTGGGTGAGCCCTGGGCACTGGCAGGCCCAGCAGAATGGAAAAACAAAGCGCAGCTTGTCTCCTGTTGCTATGGCCTGTGGCGTCTGTGTCCCTCGGGAATCCCACGGGAAGCGTGGGGAGTGGCAGGGCGGGGTTGCCCGTAATGGCTTCCATCTTAATATCCTCAAAACGCCAGCCTTTATTTCTAACAGCTGAATCAAAAGGGAGAAAAGGGCTGGGGGAGGGGGAAGTGGAGGGAGGGTATCGCAGAGTAGGAACCGAAGAGAGGGTGGAGACTCCAAGGTCAGAAACTGGCTCTGGGGAGTCGAGATCAGGGGCCCCTCCCTGTGAGTCAGTGAGGGCGGGTGTGGCCGCCGGGAAGGGCCAGGTTTCAGTTTGAAGAGGGCATGGGGAGGGAAGGAGGCCCAGCCCAACAGCTGTGGGATCCAGGGGTTGCAATCCTAGCCCGCCCGGCTCTTACCAGCTGTGTCTCCTGGGGCATGTCCCACGACGCCTCTGAGCCCCAGTTTCCTCCGCATAAACTGGGGATAGAAACACCTCACTGCCAGGTTGTCATGAAGAGTAATTAGATGTGGTCACGTCTGTGGCAGTGCTTAATAAACCATAAATCTCTGCACAGTATTAAGAGGTGTCATCCTTTTTATTATTCCCTTGGGAATGGAAAGCAGGGTGCCTCTGATATGCATTTGTCAATTTTCAGCTGCACCCAGTCTCCCTTCCAGCTTCAGAAAATGTCAGCTGTCTGGAGCAGATATCACCAGTTACAAGGAAAAAAAAGAAAGAAAATGCCATCTATATTCCTCCCAAGCACCCTCTTTGTTTCTTGACACTCCCTTAACCCTTTGGTCTCTCCCTCTCCACTGGCCTCTTCCTTTTGTTCTCCTAGGTATCAGCCTCCTCAGTATTAATATAAGAACCATGTCCCCCAAATCTTTGCCTGATCCCCCTTCCCCTTCTAGCTACTACCATATTTCCTCCTTCTTCCAGTCTTATATTGTTAAAGGATTTTGCAGTTGATAAAGTTTTTTTTCTGGCCAGGCATGGGGGCTCCCACTTAATCCCAGCACTTTGGGAGACCTAGGTGGGAAGATTGCTTGAGCCCAGGAGTTCAAGATCAGCCTGGGCAACATAAGAAGACCTTGTCTCGAAAAAAATTTGCTGGGAGTGGTGGTACACACACACCTGTAGTCCCAGCTACTCAGGAGGCTGAAGTGGAAGGATTGCCTGAGTCCAAGAGGTCAAGGCTGCAGCAAGCCATGTCATGCCACTGCACGCCAGCCTGGGTGACAGAGTGAGGCCACAAAGAAAAAAATGTTTTGTTTTGTTTTGTTTGAGTCGGAGTCTCACTCTATCACCCAGGCTGGAGTGCAGTGGCATACTCAAGGTCACCGCAGCCTCAACCTGCTGGGCTCAGGTTCTTGGGCCTCAGCCTTCCAAGTAGCTGGAACTACAGGTGCGCGCCACTACCCTGACTGATTTTTTTTTTTTTTTAATTTATTGTAGAGATGAAGTCTTGCCATGTTGCCCAGACTGATCTCGAACCTGTGGGCTCAGGCAATCCTTTCACCTCTGCCTCCCAAAGTTCTGGAATTACAGGCGTGAGCCACCGCGCCCAACCAAAAAGAGTTTTTTTTTCATCAGCTATTTATTTTGTCATATAGTGAATGTCAGAGGAGATCAGGCGTGTTCTAGGTGGTATGACAAATGTTATAATGAAACTTTGAGGTTGGCCGGGCTCGGTGGCTCATCCTGTAATCCTGTGCTTTGGGAGGCCGAGGTGAGTGGATTGCTTGAGCCCGTGGGTTCGAGACCCACCTGGGCAATTTGGTGAGACTTCATCTCTACAATAAAATCAAAAAATTAGCCGGGCGTGGTAGCGTGTGCCTGTAGTTCCAGCTACTTGGAAGGCTGAGGTAGAAGGATCGCTGGAGCCCAGCAGGTCGAGGCTGCGGTGGCCAGGAGCAGCCACTGCACTCCAGTCTGGGCCAACACAGTGAGACTCCAACTCAAAAAAAAGAAACTTTGAGGTTAATGGTATTCACCCATTTCATGGATGAGAAATGTGTCAGACTAGAATTCAGCAGAAGTTTAATGTTCTTTCTTTTTACATTTTCTTTTAACTTTTTATTCCCTTTTTTTTTAAGTTAAAAAAAAATTTTTTGGAGAGTCTCGCTATATTGCCCAGGCTGGTTTAAATTCCTGGACTCAAGCCCCTCCCACCTCAGCCTCTAGAGTAGCTGGGATTACAGACGCAGACACTGTGCTCCCCATGTTTTTCTTTCATAGATACCTCACTGCCTCCTTTCGATGCTAAACTTTTTAATGAATGGTCTGGATCTCCCTTTTGCATTTCCCTGCATCTATTTTCTCTTAAGTCCATATAGTCCATTCATTTCTTCCACCGCCATACTCTCCTCAAGGTCACCAAGGTCACTAGCTCCAGCCCAGCTAACCTCCTCCAGGGGCCACTCATAGATCTTATTCCTGCTAATGCTTCACTGGCTTGCATTGGATTCTACCCACTGCCTTCTCTTTCTTCAAATTCTCTTTCCTTGACTTGAACCAGGACTTGAAGTCTCCAATGGAAAAGAAGGAGATTGGACATGGGGGTTCCTTTTGTATCTGTGGTTCCTGTACCTTGGTTATATAATGTTAACACAGGTGAGTCGTGGGACCCTCACTTTGGAATGTTGCTTCTGTGCTGTGCTCTGAGTTGTGACAGGACTTCAAAAGCACATTCCACCACCACTACCAGCCCAGCTGCCAACTTGGCCGGAGTTGGGTTTTTTATTTGATGGCATGTAGGATTGGAGGTGTCATATCTTGTAACTTGGCCAGGCACAGGAAGGTTAATGCCAGCAGTCTGGGACAGAGCAAAAGGGGTCACCACCTGGAGCTAGACTCTCCCAAGGGGAGTGGACAGGTTCAAGGGAGACGAATCCAGCTATAGGGGATAGGGTGAGGGTAATATGTAGTCCTACATTGTTGAATATGGCAGCCATTAGTTATATCAGATTATTTAAATTTAAATTTAAATATGGCCAGGTGCAGTGGTTCCTGCTTGTAATGCCAGCACTTTGAGAGGCCAAGGTGGGAGAATTGTTTGAGCCCAGAAGATCAAGACCAGCCTGGGCAACATAGCAAGACCTCATCTTTACAAAAAATTTTTTAAAAATTAACTGGGCATGGTGATGTGTGTCTGTAGTCCTAGCTACTCAGGATGCTGAGCAAGAAGGATCACCTGAGCCCAGGAGTTCTAGGTTGCAGTAACTGTGAGTGTGCCATTGTACTCCAGCCTGGGCAACAAAGTGAGACACTGACTAAAAAAAAAATGAGATCACATTAAATAGTTTCTCAGTCTCACTAGCCACCTTTCTTTTTTTTCTTTTGAGTTGGAGTCTCACTCTGTTGCTCAGGCTGGAGTGCAGTGGCACACTCACCGCCACCCCAGCGTCGACCTGCTGGGCTCTGGCGATCCTTCCACCTCAGCCTTTCAAGTAACCGGAACTACAGGCTAATTTTTTTTTTTTTTAATTTATTGTAGAGATGAAGTCTCGCCAAGTTGCCCCGGTTGGTCTCAAACCTGCGGGCTCAGGCAATCCACCCACCTTGGCCTCCTAAAGTGCTGGGATTACAGGCTGAGTCACCAAGCCCGGCCACCAGCCACCTTTCAAGTGCTCAAGAGTCACATGTGGACAGAGCAGATGTAAAATGTTTCCATCAGTACAGAAAGTTCTATTGGACAGAACTGATTATAGTCCATCAAATGTGGAAGAACAAAAGGTAAGCAGTTGACTAAGAGAGAGCAAGGGACAGGCCAGCTCATCAGGGATGTCCAGGAAGAGGGAGCTTAGCACAGGATCCAAGGGTGAGCAGCAACAGAGATGGAGACAGAGAGGCAGCAGGGTGCACAGGCATGGCAACAAATTTCCCCTTTCCACTCTCTGTGTGCACCCTCAGTATGGACATTAGGGCTATCTTATCAGAGCCAAATGTGTTTCCCTAAGCCATGATGCAGTTTCTGGGAAAGAAATGGGTCCTCAGAGGGGACACCCATGCTGAAGCTGCCATTAGGTAAGGAGAGGATTTACTTCTCTCTCGATATTGGTCCCTTAGGCCTAGACAGAGGGCTAGCTAGTAAATGTTTGAAGTGGCGATCTAGGGTCGATGTTGAGGAAGAAGTCAGAAATACCATCTGGAGCAAAGGGAAAGGATAAGCTAAGAATGTACATTTGGGACTCAGTTGTCGCCACCAAAGCATCCTTTTGTCATTGCCACTTCTGGATCTAAGAGCTCTGATGACTTATTAACCGTCCAGTTATTCTGCGCAATTCAATGATGAGCATTTCTTTGCTACTTATTTACCTGGAGATGAGTTCTTTAAAGAATGAGCAAAGTGAGTGCCTATTCAAAATAATGGTTATTTCCTGTGCTCAAGAAAGAGAACAAGAGGAAGGAAAGATCTGGGATCTGGAAAACTTTTATTCTAATCCTGATCTTCTCCTTAAGTTCTAAATTCCAGGAGGAAGTTTTAACTTCAGGCATGGCTGGATCCAGGTAATCAAAATCAAATGGTCATCAGAAATCTGTGTCTCTTCATCTCTTGACTCTGCCTCTCTTTGTGTTGGTGTCGTCCTCAGGCTTTCTCCATGATGTCAAAGTGGACCCATAGCAAGCAGTTTCAGGCTCATCAGTCATATTGGAAAGAAATTGCCTATTCCCAATAATTTCAGCCCAAGTTTCAGGGCTGACTTTCATTGGCCTGGCATGGGTTATGGTCCATTTCTGAGCCAGTGACAGGTCTTTGGGAAATGCAATTCTCTGATTGGCCAGGCCTGATCATATGCTCACACCTGCAGCATGGAGTGGGGTCAGCTGCACCACTAGGCTTTTAAGTGGAGAGTGAAATGGCTCTGCAAAGTTACACAAGCTCTGTAATCAAAAGGAAAAAAATGAATGCTAGCCTGGCCACAGTTGCCCACTATGTGGTCTTTAATTAATGCTAGCTGTTGTTGTTGTGACTCAATAGAAGAAAGGTTATTGAACACTTGGGACAGTCGGGTGGCTTTGTGGCACATAGTAAGTTCTCAATAAATGTTTATGAAAAGAATACATTTACAAGGGCATAAACAGGAACGTACATTAAGGTATCATCTTGCTCTATGAGGAAAAAATGAGGGCTCAATTTTGTTAAGTCTAGGAAATAAGCCAGGAAACAAAGGATACAAATAAATGGCACATTTCTGAGTAGAATTTCCTTAGAGACAGGGCTAAGGGCTGTTTAATTAACATGTAAAACTATTCTGGAGGGAGGGAATACATAAGGAACTCTCCAAGGTTTTTTGATGACACAAAACTCCTGGGGAATGATAGGAAGGATAATGGTAAGTTCTCATGAAGGAAGTGACAGCTGAACTTCTAATGAGAAGGCAAGAAGGTGATTCTGGAGATCAAATTCCAAAAGATGCCTATGATATTAAGGAAGTCAAATGACTGTTTACGATGAAGGAAAAGACCTAGAAGTTGTGTAAACTGTTTGCTGAGACTTTCAGCCCAGGATGGCTCCAGACAGGGTGCTATAAGAGAATATCATGAACTGGGTGACTTAGAAACAACAGAAATGTATTTCCGATAATTGTGTAGATTGAGAAGTCCAAGAGCAAAGTGCTGACAGATTCAGTGTCTGGTGAGGACACAGATGGCACCTTCTCACTGTGTCCTCCTACAGTAGAGGCAGCAAGGAAGTCTCTGGGGTCTCTCTCTCTCTCTCTCTTTTGTCAAGACTAGTCAAGTGTAGTAGTGAGAATGGGGGAAAGAGTAGCACAAGGAGTTCGATCTAGAACTGACTGTGAACAGTTATCGAGATGACAGTTACATTACAGTATGATACATTAACATACATACGTAAAACTATTCAGTTTCCTCCTTCATTACCTTCAGACCAGCCTCTGGGGTCTCTCTCTCTCTCTCAGTCTCACTCTGTCATCCAGGTTGGAGTGCAGGTATGAATCATGGCTCACCAAAGCTTTGACCTCCTGGGTTCAGATGATCCTTCCACCTCAGTCTCCCAAGTAGCTGTGGCTACAGGAGTGTGCCACCATGCCCAGATAATTTTTTTCTTTTCTTTTCTTTTTTTGAGTTGGAGTCTCACTCTGTCACCCAGGCTGGAGTGCAGTGGCATACTCACGACCTGCTGGGTTCAGGCAATCATTCCACCTCAGCCTTCCAAGTAGCTGGAACTATAGGCATGCGCCACCACGCCTGGTTAATGTTTTGATCTATTGTGGAGATGAGGTCTTACCAAGTTGCCCGGACTGGTCTTGTACCCCTGAACTCAGGCAATCCTCTCACCTTGGCCTCCCAAAGTGCTGGGATTTCAGACATGAGCCACCACGCTCAGCCCAGATAATTTTTAAATTTTTTGTAAGCCAAGGTCTCACTATGTTGCCCCAGGTTGGTCTCAAACTCCTGGGTCAAGCAGTCCTCCCGTCTTGGCCTTCCAAAGTGCTGGGATTACAGGCATGAGCCACCATGCCCAGCCCTAAGAGTCTTTTTTATAATGGTACCTAATTCCATTCATGGCTCTGCCCTTGTGATCTAACCACCTTCCAAAGGCCCCACCTCGTAATCTTAGGGGGTTAAGATTTCAACATGTGAACTTTCGGAGGACACAATCATTCAGCACAGCACAGGGGATTCTGGATAATAGTTTCAGGACCAAACAGCATATAAAAGAGTGATGCTTCGATAAACAGAAAATATGTGTAGCTCTGGCCCATTCATATGTGACATAAAAGAGGTCCAAGAAAGGGGAATTAACATCTTTGAAGGGCAAGTGGGAATTTTAGGTCCAAAAGGCACAGGTTAAGAAAGAGTAAGAACTGAATTCCATAATTTTGTGAACAAAATGCAAACTTGCTCATCAAATGTTGAAATTCTAAAGCTAAAACTTGAGTGACATGAAACTTAGTCAAAAGAGTGCCTGAGCCTTGGTTTTTCCTGTGTGATGGATAGAATAGTACTTCAATCACTGTTGTGATGAGGATGGAGTGAGATCCATTAGGTGACAGTGCCTGACCAGACATAGGAGGAGCAACCTGGAGTCTCCTTGTGATTCACGATGACATGGTATCATCATTAGCACCTGGGATCTGGAGTCAGGAAGTATGAGTGTGAGGGGCTCCACTCCAGTCTTCACGATCCCCCTCTCTGAATGACAGACACAATTTCTACCCCACAGAGCTGTTATGAAGATGAGATCCTACATTCATTCAACAAGCATTTATGGACCACCTACTACTTACTAGACAGCAGGCAGGTACTAGGTGGGGATACAATGACGAATGAGAAAAAGTCCCATCCTCAAGCAGTATAGAGTCTAGTGGGGAGAATGATCATGGATAATCACAAGTCTGAATGAGGCTTACTAGAAGACGAGTGGCACTATGAGAGTTCCAGAGGAGATCCTGTGAGCAGAGGGATTTGAAAACTGTAATACACCAAACTAGTATTATTTACTGCTACACTTGTATTAGTTTCCTATTGCTGCTGGAATACATTATCATAAATCTAGTGACTTAAAAAAACACAAATGTATTATCTTACTATTCTGAAGGTCAGAAGTCCAAGATACATCTTTTTTTTTTTTTTTTTGAGTCAGGGTCTTACTCTGTCCCTCAGGCTGGAGTGTAGAGGCTTGATTGCGGCTTACTGCAGCTTCCACCTCCTGGGCTCAGGCAATCCTTCTGCCTCAGCCTCCCAAGTAGTTGGGACTACACCTAGCTAATTAAAAAAAAAGGTTTTTTTTTTGGTAGAGACAAGGTCTTACTATGTCGCCCAGGCTGCTGTCGAACTCCTGGGCTCTTGCCTCGCCTCCCAAAGTGCTGGGATTACAGGCATGAGCCACCATGCTCAGCCCTGAGATAGGTCTTATAGGCTAAAATCAAAGGCTGCATTCCTTCTGGAATGTTTAGGGTACATTTGTTCCTTATCTTTTCCAACCTCTAGCAGCTGCCCACATTCCTTGGCTTTTGGACCTGTTATTCTAACTTTTGCTGTCATGACACCTTCTCTGATTCTGACCCTCCTGTCCCTTTCTTAGAAGGACCCCTGGTGCAGTGGCTCACACCTATAATCCCAGCACTTTGGGAGGCAGAGGTGAGAGGATTGCCTGAGTCCAGGGATTCAAGACCAGCCTGGGCAACTTGACAAGACCTCGTCTCTACAATTAAAAAAATTTTAAAAATTAAAAAAAATTAGCCAGGAGTGGTGGTGCACGCCTATGGTTTCAGCTACTTGGAAAGCTGAGGCAGAAGAATCACCTGAGCCCAGCAGGTCGAGGCTGCCACCGTACTCCAGTCTGGGTGATAGAGTGAGACTCCGACTCAAAAAAAGAAGAAGGACCCCTGTGATTGCGTTGGGTTAAAACAGGATAATCTCCCTACCTCAGACTCCTTAATCACACTTATTAAGTACCTTCTGCCACATAAAGTGACATATTCTCAGGTTCTAACAATTGGGATGTGGACATTTTTGGGTGGCCTTTATTCAGGATATATCACAGGAAATGGACTCTCCTTAGAAATCAGTAAGCAGAATTGGGCTACCTTTGAACATCTCCTTACCAATGGTATGCTGTTAAATCTAGTTGGGGGATGGTGGTGGGGCAAGGAACAGAGTGGGTATCTGAAGATTGATTGCAGATGGTCCTCAACGACCTTGTCACATGGGACACCCCCATAGGATCACAGAGGAAACACTAGGCAACGAGTGAGGGTGGCTGCTGCCAGTCAGGAGTTAGGATCACAGGCAATGATATTACTTCCCTAAGACCCAAATTCCACTTGAGTGGGGAAATAGAATACTTGGAAGGGCTGGAGTGTGGATTAATGACAATATCATCCTTGAAATCGCCGAAGACAGTGCCCAAACCTCAGTAAGTGTCTATTTTAGAAAGCCCCCTAAATGCATCCCTTCCTTTTTCTGTCTTTTTTGTAGTGGACACTGCTCTCCAGGCCTCTCAGACACCTTCACTTGCTTGCCAATTATGCACTTACTCTGTCTGGCAGTAGAGGTAGTGGTTAGCAGCAACAGCTTTGGAGCCTGGTAGAAGACCATGGGATCTAGAGCTAGTCTCTTAAGCTCTCTAAGCTTCAGTTTCCTCCTCTGTACAATGGGGATAAGAATGTTTATCAAACCAGGCTGTTGTGGGGATTAAGTGAGATGATGAATGGAAAGGGCTTAGCACGGTGTCTGGCACAAGATTAAGGGCCCGATAAATAGAAAAAGAGTAGTGTTATTTTTCCCAAGAGGCCTGACCTCCTTCCAGCTTCACCTTCTTCTACATTCTTTATTTAGCAGCACAGACCAACCCCATTTTTTTCTGAAGCAGACCTTGAAGCTATGTATTCTAAGAGGCATTGGTTAGAAACAATCCCCTCTGTCCTCCAATATTCTCAATGTGTCCTATACTATTCATTCTTGGGGCCTCAGTTCTACTGTGCTTCCCAGTAATTTATGCAACATTTACTAGCCTTCTCAGTTATAGTTACTTTCTGCAGGCCTGTGTCTCAATATTGGACTCTAGTTCCTTGAGAAAAGGTGTTTTACAGCATAGCACGTTGGAAAAGTACTTCTCCTCCTGCCTGGCCTCGATTTTCTTATTTGGACTGAGTCCATCGAACTGGAATGGCTAAAAGAGCCCTTCCGGTTCTGAGACCTTAAATTGACAGAACTTTAAGTACCAAGAACCTTGTAGATTACCTAGTCCACCCCTCTCCTTTGCCAGAAGGGGAAACTGAGTGCTATTTTTCCAGAAGGGGAAAGAAACAGCGCTATTCTCTGTCTGGTCTCCGGGGCAAGACTTCCCAGAGGCACGCAGCGCTGTTTTCCCAGCCGGGCGAGGGGGCACTCGGCGTCTCCAGGGTTCTGGGCGCCGGAAACACGTGTGTGCTCACCTACGTGTACACACGTGAGCACACCTACAGCAGCAGGGGGCGCTCGGGCCGGCAGGGGGCAGCACAGCCCTGGCTTGCAATTACCCGGCGCAGCCCCGAGGGAGGAGGGCGTGCTGCAGTCCCGGCGGCGGCGGCGGCGGCGGCGGCGGCTGGAGGTGCAGCCTCCCAGGTGGGAGGCGGGGGCTGCGGGCGCAGGAAAAGGCGCTTTGGGAGCGGGCGCTCGGCGGGGCCTCCTCGGGCCCCGGGCGCGGCGCGGCGAGTGGGAGCGAGCGCGCCGGGAGCACGCAGGCGCCCTGCTCCGGCTGGCCCTCGGCCGGCGCGCGGCGCGGGAGCAGCCCGCAGCCCGCCCCCTGCGCCCCCCGCCGCCCCCGGGCCGCCCGTGGCCGGCCGTCGGGAGGGGCCCCTTGCAGCCAGCGCAGGCCGCCGGCCCGGGAGAGCGCGCGGCGGCGGCGGCGGCGGGACGGGCCCGGGGCAGCCCCGAGCGCGCCCTCCCGCCCGCGGCCACTCGCAGTCGGCGCTGGCCGGGCCGGCGCGCCCCGCGGGCGGCCGGAGCGCGGCCTCGGCCTCGGCCTCGGCGCGAGACAGCCCCGGGCCGTAGCCTGCAGGAGGCGGCGCGGGCGGCCGAGGGCACCGACGGCGTCGCGGGGCGCTCCCGGGCGGCGGCGCAGCGGCGGCGGCGCAGGGGGCGGAGGCAGGGGGCGCCCCCAGCCAGGATGCTGCGGTTCCTGCGCCGGACCTTTGGCCGCCGCTCCATGCAGCGCTACGCGCGGGGCGCGGCGGGGCGCGGGGCCGCCGGGCTGGGGGACGAGCGCGACGGAGGGCCGCGGGGGGGCCCGGCCGCCGCCTCCTCGGCGCTGCCCGCCGCGCCCGGGGGCAGCGTGTTCCCGGCCGGCGGCGGGCCCCTGCTCACCGGCGGCGCGGCGGTGCACATCTCCGCCGCCGGCGCCGCCAAGGCCACCCTCTACTGCCGCGTCTTCCTACTCGACGGAACCGAAGTGAGCGTGGACCTGCCGGTGAGTGACGGGACCCTTCGGGGGCACTGGCACCCCGCGCCTCCTGGGGCAGCTCTCCCTCCCCCAGGACCTTCCTCCCAGGCGCTCTCCATTGCACCTCCCCGGGGATCCCCTCCCCCATCTCCTCCGAGGACTCTTTAACCCTGTTCTTTCTCCGGCCACCCCGTCCCGGTCTCCGAGGCCCCACCTTTGGCCTGCGCCCCCTTCACGGCACATAACGCCGCAGCGTTGTGCCTTCTTTGGCGCCCACCTAGTCCTTTGGCCCTCACCCCCCGCCAGTGCACACAGCCCCCACGGCCCAAGTCCCCGTCCCCGGCGCGAGTGGCCGGCGTTCCCTTTCAGTCTCCCAGTTTCCAGCGGGGTCTTCCTGATGCTGGGTTATTGGGTAGAAAATCTCAAAGCAATGTGGTGGTGTCCCGGGCCGTCCAGTTTGCTCCCCCCCCCAACTCGCCATCAGGCCTTGGTGAACCGCAGAGAGGAGAGCTCTTCACCTACGGCCCGGCGGGTGCCCCAAGTTTGGGAGGAGGTTATGGGACCATTTCTGTTCTCTGCCAGTCTCCTCTGGGTACTTGCCACTCCCATCCTAAAGAGCCCCTCTGGCCTGCAGCCTTGCAAGGGATGGGGCGACTTGGAAGGTAACTCTAGAATCGGCCCTCTGGGACCTGGTCAACTTTGCGCCGGCAGAGCCCTTGCTGGGTGCTGGGAGTCGATTTCGGGTTGCCCCCGGGGCCTGGCGCGCCGGATTTTATCCTCTGGGCAACGTGCGTGGGGTCGGCGGGGCACCCCAGGGCGGCGGCACCCGGGCCTGCGTCCGGGCCACCCGCCCACAGGTGGTTGCACCTCCGCCCTGCTCCAGCCAAGGGCTAGGCCGGTGCTGCTGTCCCCTGCAAGGAGTCCTGCTATCAATGAGTCTTCCTGGCCGAAGGGACCAGATCAGATCAAATCAAACCCACACATTAACCAGGCGCCCACTGTGCACCCGGCGCTGCGGCAGACGGTGCCTTTGGGAATCTTTGGGTGTGACTGAGGACACAGCTGCAATTGAGCTTTTAGATGAATGTTACAGATCATTCCGAGGACTCTAAGGGAAGAAATAACATACCCGGACTTTCAAAGAAAACTAGGCCTTCCCGGACGGGATAAATTCTTTGGACTTCATGAGAGAACCAGGTGCATGTAAAGGGTCTCAGATGGGAAAATCAGAACCTGCCTGGCCTGGAGTTTAACGCTCCTCTGTGTAGGTTTAATTTTCAGACAGTTTCAATTTATGGCAGTTTTATTTTTGTGGTTCCTTTTGCTCTCCATAGGTTACAATTTTGTTATGAAAATACCCTTTTGGGGCCTTTTTATTTATGGAAAAGGAGTCAGCATTCCGGTGCTTAGAGCTGTTGTCTTTAAAATAGCATTAAAATATTACTGCTCCCTAAGAATGAGGCTCTCCAGCTCTTATTCAGCTGGGAGAGGAGGCCTGAAGAGCCAGGAGGAGGAGAGGGAAGCAGACTGCCTCTGGAGTGGGCAGCTTTTGTTTGGAGAGGATGTGGCGTAGTTTGCATCTCAGATCTGGGAAAGAAGTGCTATCCTTGGGAACTTTGACAGTGCTCCTTTGCCAGTGGTTTTCTCGTCTGTTCCCCGGAGATGATTCGTTTATAAAATGCATTGCTTCTGTCAGCTTCATGCAGCAGACTTAAGTAGTGTGTGTGGTGAATAGACCCAAACAGGTACACAAATGAACAGGTTGGGACCCGGAGGCTGACTTATGGGGGGGGGAGGGGAATGACACGACAACACAGCCTTCATGGAGCGTGAGGGAAGAGAACATTTGCATCCTAAAATGTTTCTTTACTTTATAAAAAGCTACCTGACAAAAGGATTTATGCATCCCAGGTTTTCTTAGGATGGCAGATTTCTTGATGGCTTTGAGACGTGATTTAGTTAAGTCCAAATTTTATTTATTCACTCACACATGTATATATGCACCATATCCAAAGGCAGATAAAAAGCAAATGCTGGCTGTGTCACGTGAGCTCTCAGGGAGGAAAGATGAAGAAAAATCACCACTGGGCACGGCTCATCGATTTAAAGATTTATTAGATATTAGAACTGCATCGCACAGACTCCTACACTAATCTCCCCAGATTGGAGTGTGTGCTCCTGTAATTAATTCTAAGTTACAAGGTTAGTGCCAGGAGGCCAGCTCCCCAATGAATTTGTAGCATTTGTGCTGTTCCCCAGACCCACTTCACTGGACTCACTTTCCATGAAGTCCTTCTTGGCATTTGGCTCCACTTGTCATTTATTCTCTTCTCTGTTCCTGGATTTTTACCACTTCCTGGGTTCTGGTGTTGCTTGCTGCTTGTGCAAGATAGGATTTACCTTTGGCTGCCATACCCTTAAGCTGCCTTCCCGGTCACTATTCACTTCCACAGGCATCCAGGGACATTGCCAGGACATTGGTTCCTTTGTAATTAAAACCCTCTTGGTGGTGTTAGTCTCAAGAATCCCTTTGCTCAGCCTCCTAAAGTGGTTGTGTGCTGTCATAAACCTTTTTATTAGCCCTAGCCAGGACACTTGTGTTCTGAAGTTGCCTGCAACACAGTAGCACCCTCAGTATGACTGTACTGTGGCACTTGGGTCTAGTCCACAGTTACTGGACCTCTCCAGGGTGCAAATCACTGTATTGGGGACACAAAGGCAGTTGAGATATGGCCTGGAGGCTCTTGGGAAATGCAGATGGAAACACGTTTTTTAATTCTGAGTGATGCTAACTGATGTGACAGGCACACCCAGACATGGTGCTGGGGATAGATGGAATGGGGGAATCAGGAGGACTTCTTGGAGACTTTGACACTTGAGATTATAGGATCTCAAATTGTGTCTGTTGGCAAAGCCATAGCTCAGTTACTATGCATAATAAAGGGAGAAGCAACTGTCATTGTCTCTTCCGACAGGGCCTGAAGCCCTCTTCTCTGGTGGTAGGTTGAGTCACCTAGTGCCCCTGGGTATTCTACCTTTGCTATGGACAGTCAGTGGTTTCTCAATCTTTGGTAAAATATGGATTAAAAAATATGCTTTGGTTTAAGCATCCATCTATGGCATACAGCCTACAGTGGGCTTGCTGTACAGACCCAGCTTCCAGGTGAATCCTTTGCTTGTCCTGCCAATCACCCGAGTGCCACCCTAGGCCACTCCTCTGCAGAAACTCTGGCCCTGCCTTGGACAGCACCTACCCCTCTGTAGCCTAGTGCTGCTCAGCCCAGCCCTCAGGTGTGATCTGTTCAGAACAGGGCAGGACTCCCGCCCTCTGCCTGCCCCAGACACTATCCTTCTATTAATGCAGCTGAAGATCCCATTAGTGTGCTTGGCAGCGGCACCCACTGTTGACTCATATTAGCTCTCTGTTGACTAAATCCCTGGCATTGCTTTTGCTCGTGTGGCTGTGGCTCAGCCCCGCCTCCCATTGCCCTGTGTGCAGTCTCCCCACAGCTCTGTGTGGAAAGCTGTTAGGATGTGTGGCTGGCTGGCTAACTTGCCCACCATGCCTTGGAGTGGACGGCTCACGGGCCAGTGTTGCATTTGGTGCTGTTGCTTTCCCTGTATGAGGAACTTGACATTGACTTGTGATCTAGTGCAGCCATGGCAGGTTTCAAAGTTCGAAGATCTACCTTTGTCGTACCTTAAGCCTGGCTATGCAGACTGGCCAACTTCAGCTTTCTGAGCATCTACTTCCTGATCTTTAAGATGGGCTTGTTGAGAGGATTCAGTGAGGGGAATGCTTTAATATGCCTCCGTGAACAACAGGGTGCTGAAAGGTTGCTAGTAGCTGATGATCTTTTTTTTTTTTTTTTTTGAGTTGGAGTCTCACTCTGTCACCCAGACTGGAGTGCAGTGGCCACTCCCGGTCACCGCAGCCTCGACCTGCTGGGCTCTGGCAATCCTTCCGCCTCAGCCTTCCAAGTAGCTGGAACTACAGGTACAGGTGCGTGCTACCACGCCCGGCTAATTTTTTGATTTATTGTAGAGATGAGGTCTTGCCAAGTTGCCCAGGCGGGTCTCGAACCTGCGGGCTCAGGCAATTCACTTACCTCAGCCTTCCAAAGGCATGGGATTACAGGCTGAGCCACCGAGCCCCACTGTAGCTGGTAATCTTATAAACCTCTCACTCCTCCGATTTAGACCCTGGAAAGGATTTGAAGAAGTTTCTAGTGACGGACAGTTAAAAAAAAAAAAAAAAAAAGCCAGCCAGGCTCAGTGGCTCAGGTCAAGGCTGCGGTGACCGGGAGCGGCCACTGCACTCCAGTCTGGGCGACAGAGTGAGACTCCAACTCAAAAAAAAAAAAAAAAGCCATACCAAGCAGGTTCATTATTGGTTGGCTCTTCTTTGGTGGAAATTGAATGTTGGATGTAGTATGAGAGGTTTTTTAAACGTTTTCACTTTGGATGAGAAAAGAACCCCCCCCCAACCAACAAAGCAAAACAAAACCCCCAAAACAGAAAAATGCAGGTTCTTAGAATTTTAGGACTGAAACTTCTGATCTGACAAAACATGTGACACAACATAAAGGTCACATGCCTTATTTTGGAGTTGAAAAGGACCCTGGACAGCACCTATCTCGCTCATTGTATAGATGGGAAACTGAGGTCTGTGGATATGAAGTGACTTCCCTTGAGTCGCTCAGTGAAAGGTGGAACAGGCTGGAGTGCAGTGGTATACTCATGGCCACCGCAGCCTCTACCTGCTGAGTTTAGACTATCCTTCCGCCTTAGCCTTAGCCTTCCAAATAGCTGGAACTACAGAACATACCACCACACCTGGCTAGTTTTTTTGTTTTATTGTAGAGACAAAGTCTCACCAAGTTGCCCAGGCTAGTCTCGAACCCCTGAGCTCAGGCAGTCCTCTCACCTCGGCCTCCCAAAGTGCTGGGATCACAGGCTGAGCCACCGTGCCCAGCCTGCCCAGCTTTTGAAGGTGTAGAGCATAAGGTCAGCAGTTGGAGGAGGACTGACCCCTTGACCTAACACAGGATCATAGAAGGGGTTGGGGTATGTTCCTGGCTGTTGGAAATAGGACAGATTTTCCTAAACAGTGGAAACTCAAATGATCTCTAACTTTAGTGTACACAAAATTCATCTGGGATTTTTTTTTCTCCAATTAAAATCCCCAGAGCCCACCTCCAGAATTTCTGATTGAGCAGTTCAGGAAACTGGATCTTTAACAAGTAGTCCAGGTGATTCTGACATTCCCTCTGAAAAAACGCTGGCTCTAGAGCTGTGAGAATTGAGACAGCTCCACCATGCCTTAAAACCTGCTGTGGGCAATTAGTAGAGGTAGACGGTGTGGCAGTCTTGGAGATAGGGGTTGATCTGTGATTTTAGGGGGTCTATTTTTGCCAAAGTGGAGTGGAGGCTGGCTGGGAGGAGGGACTGGAGACCAGAGGGCGGGTGGCAGAGCAGTTCACAGGTGGAGTCAAGTTAAGTGTGGGAGGGAGGAGGAAAGGAAGGCTTGGAGGGCAGGGCTGTCTTCACCTTTGGTTGGGAAGAAATGAGGACACTCTAGGAGGTCTGAGAAGGCGACTTCTCATTTCTGCTCTCTCCCAAGACTCTGGCTGCCATGGGCTTCCTGCCTTATTACAAGGTCTGAGTTGCTTGCATTTTCTGCCCCTGCAGGGCAGGTGTTGGCTAAAGGTGGCCCTCTAGTGTTTACCCTATCTCACCCCCTCTAGACCATGAACAAGACCATGGGGAGTCTTGGATTATCTAGTGGGTCACGAGTTTGTGTTATTTTGGGGCATAGCCTTTCTTGGTTTTATTTTTAATTTTTTTGAGTTGGAGTCTCACTCTGTCGCCCAGACTGGAGTGCAGTGGCCGCTCCCAGCCACCGCAGCCTCGACCTGCTGGGTTCCGGCGATCCTTCCGCCTCAGCCTTCCGAGTAGCTGGAACTACAGGCGCGCGTTACCACGCCTGGCTAACTTTTTGATTTATTGTAGAGATGAGGGCTCACCAAGTTGCCCAGGCGGGTCTCGAACCCGTGGGCTCAGGCAATCCACCCACCTCAGCCTCCCAAAGGCGTGGGATTACAGGCTGAGCCGCCGAGCCCGGCTCTTTCTTGGTCTTAAAAGGAGATTTGAAGTGAGGAACAGGAGAGGCAGCTGATAGATATCCTTACAAAGGGCATATGATGGTACAGGCAAGAGCTCTCATTCTGGTTCCACATTTGCTGAATTGTCAGTGTTAATTAGGGATGGGGGGGTTGGTCTGTGGGTGATGGTGGGGTCTGCCCAGCCTCTCCAGTGCCAGTAACATGACCCTACACTGGTACAGGGCTCTGAACAAATATTAACTTGCTAAGCACTTTCACGTGCATAATCTCATTGAATTCTGTCCCTAGTACACTGCAGTGGATGAAGGCACAGGTCTGTTTAGTTTTGAAATAGCAGAAGGTTGGTGGGGTGGGGCCTTCCCTTAAATTCTTGCGTGGGGACTTAGAAAAAATCCAGCCCAGCAACCACAGAAATCCTCCGCCTACCATTTGTCCTCAAAACACATGTTCTATCCCTGCCCACTGCCTGACTCCCTCTGGCCGGCTGAGGGTGGGCTTCTCCCACTGCCCCTCTCTCCCTACCCAGTGCTTTTCTTCCACAGGAAACTGCACTCTCGTTTCTACCTCTACCCAAGGCTGCCTGCCGTTGGTTTTTCCAGGTTGGCATGTACTTCCCTCTCCCTGCTTTCATTTCATGTTTAGCACATGTTCATGGCTGATTGATTAGAAAATACAGAGAAGCAAGAGAAGCTAAAACTGCATCTACAGTTTCATCAGAGATAACCTGTGTTAGAATTGGGGCATACATCCGTCTGCACTTTTTTCTTTTGTATGTAGCTGTAAAAATATGTATTTTTATTTTTTTTGAGTTGGAGTCTCTGTCGCCCAGACTGGAGTGCAGTGGCTGCTCCCAGCCACCGCAGCTTCGACCTGCTGGGCTCAGGCGATCCTTCCGCCTCAGCCTTCCGAGTAGCCGGAATTACAGGCATGCGCTGCCACACCCGGCTGATTTTTTGATTTATTGTAGAGATGAGGTCTCACCAAGTTGCCCAGACGGGTCTTGAACCCGTGGGCTCAGGCAATCCACTCACCTCGGCCTCCCAAAGCACGGGATTACAGGCTGAGCCACCGAGCCTGGCATGTATTTTTATTTTTTTAGAGACTGGGTCTTGCTCTGTTTCCCAGGCTAGAGTGCAGTGGTGTGATCATAGCTCACTGCCACCTCAACCTCCTGGGCTCAGGAGATTCTCCCGCCTTGGCCTCCCAACAACAGCCTCCCAAGCTGTTGTTTGATTGATTAATTTCTTTGTAGAGACAAGTTCTCACAGGCTGGCCTTGAACTCCTGGACTCAAGCAATCCTCTCTCCTAGGCCTTCCAAAAGGCTGAGATTACAGCCACTGCACCAGGCCTCAAAGTGTGTATTTAAAATGATGAACTTGTATGGGTTGATAAAGCCTCTCTTCCCACCATTTCAGCACAGCTGCATAGGGACTGTAGGCATGAGTTTGTGTCTCTTTAGGGTGAGGCTCTTGGCCCTCCTCACTTTACATTTCCAGAGCTCCGTAGCTGGGTGGGGAGCACCCAGTGCTGGTTGGCCATCTGAGCTGTTTGCTGCCTACTGCCCCTTCCTGGGTGAGAACCAAGCTGCCTGATTCTGAGCCCCTCTCTTCCTAATCACCTTTTCTTACTGGCAAGTTAAAGGTCTTGTTGATGTGACCTCAGAGTCCCCTTATATCTAGGATCACCGGCTATGGGATGACTACAACTCTCTCACCTGCCCGGGGATGCCTACGACTCTGCTCCCAGCCCAAGCTGATCCTGCAGAGGGGGGCTCAAGCCCTGCAGCATCCCTGGTGTACCCCCTCCCCGGCCCTTATCCTCCTAATCCCACTCCTGTGGTATGCGTGGCTTCTCTCTAGAGCTGGATTTATTTTACTAGTTCCACTTGATTTCAATTTCTGATTTATTTTAAATTGTTTTCCAAAATGTTTTCTTCCCCCTACTGCACAGTTTCCTCAGTCAGCAAAGTCTTACTGAGCCCATACACTGCATTAAGCAAGGGGGTATTATGGTGAGGGAGAGAGAAGATAGTTTCTTGAGCTCCCAGCCTAGAAGGGCAGACAGAGCAACTACATACCTAGAAGGGCAGACAGAGCAACTACATAGGTCAGAAGTAGGCTACGTTTCAAAAACCACTTAATAGAACAACATTAAAATTATCGCAAAAACATTTTGTTTACATATTCCCATTCTACTCCTTAGCAACTGGTTGGTTTCACTTTGTTCCTTTCAGTCTTTGTGCTTTTGTATACATGTTTATAAACATGGTGTATATCCTTTAAAAAATTTTTTTTTCTTCCCTGTCCAAGCTTCCTGACAGGCTTCTCACTAGTTCGGTGCCCACTTTTATGCTTATTCTGGAATACTTCAATTCAGCTCTCGTTTTCTGTGTGTTTACTTAAATTCAACCCTTGTTCTCTGTGTGTGTGTGTGGTGTGTCTTGTGTGAGTAATACCTGTTTCTACCTGTCTCTCAGGGTTGGTGGTTGCTATGCAAAGCACCTGGTCTCTTACCTGTAGGCAACCCTCACCTTCCAGGCTCACAGAATCTGTGTTGCTTCCCTTAATCGCCACCGCCTAGGAAGGTGCACATTATCATCCCCTTTGCAGATGGTCTCTGAGAGCAGATGGCCTCAGGCCACTCGGCTGGTGATTGTGGTACAGCCAGATTGAATTTAGGTTTCCTGACTCATTTTCCAGTGCTCTTCCCCCCAGCCCATGCTGTGCACACCTAGTCTTCCTGTGTTAAATATGTGTTCCCTTAGAACTCCCAGGGAAGGTCAGAATGTCATGCAATAAAACCCCCTGTCTCTCCTGAACCACTTTGCCTTTCAGCATCTGTGGCGTTTGGATTCCGTCTACCATTTCTCAGCAGTTTTTGCAGATTCTTTTCCCCAAAGTCATGGCTGGCTGAGTGCCCAGAATTTCCTTCTTGAAACTAAGAACTGGAAGATGATATCCCAAGGGTCCTGTCCCACGCATGGGATCATCTGGTGCTTCCTTGTTACCCAGCATCCCAGTCCCAGAGGTGGAATTGTCCACACCGCAGGCCTGGCTGTGAGGATGCCAACTGCCTGGTTCGCAGGGGCCTGCAGAGTTGACATCCCTCAGCTCTGTGGTGTCTTTTCCATGCATGTCTTGTGATGTGAATGTTGTCTGTATTATGACATCCGCCCAGGTGAGTTGAGATGGGCCTGGTCGGGCTTCTCCCTTGTTTTATCTGCTCACTGGCTCAGTAACAACTACCCTGAATTCTGAATTTTTTTCAGAAATCGTGGTATAATGTAAGAAACATAAGATTTACCATTTTTAAGTGTGCTGTTCAGTCACACATTGTTTTGTAACAGTCACCACCATCCATCTCCAGAATGTTTTCATCTTTCCAAACTGAAACTCTGTCTCCATTAAACACTAACTCCTCATTTTCCCTCCCTGCAGCCACTGGCATCCACCATTCCACCTTTTTTTTTTTTTTTTTTTTTTGTCTTTATGAATTTTTTTGAGACAGTGTTTCATTCTGTCACCAAGACTGGAGTGCAGTGACACAATCATGGCTCACTGCAGCCTCGAACTCCTGGACTCAAGTGATCCTCCTGCCTCAGCCTCCCTAGTAGCTGACACTATAGGTGCATGCCACTACACCCTGCTAATTTTTCTTTCTTTTGGAGAGACAGGGGTCTCGCTTTGTTGCCCAGACTGGTCTCGAACTCCTGGCCTCAAAAGATCCTCCCACTTCAGCCTCCCAGAATGCTGGGATTACAGGCATGAGCCACTATACCCAGCTTGTCTCTGTGAATTTGACACCTCTAGGTACCCATCTAAGTGGAATCCTACACTGCTGCTCTCAGTATTTGCTTGTTTGTGTCTGGCTTATTTTACTTAGCGTAATGTCCTCAAGGTTCATCCATGTTGTAGCAGGCGCCAGAACTTCATTCCTTTTTAATGCTGAATAACGATCCCTAACGATCCCTTTAAGTGTATGCCATGTACTGTTTATCCATTCATTCACAGATGGATTTTTATGCAGGCCCAGACCTTCTTAACTCAGCCATGCCCATTCATTTGTGGCACTGCCACCAGAGACTTGGATGTCCCCAGCTCTCACCTTGTGCTTTTATTCTTGGAATTTTGGCACCTCTTCTCTGGGACTTTTCTGCTTTGTGCATCCTCCAAGGCTGTCTGGGCTTAGTTTGGGGGTGTGTGGCAGACAAGTTTCTTTCTCCCCCTTACATTTTTGTCTGAGTTGCTCAGTGTTGGCAAGCCCTCTGTCCAGCACATTCTTTAGATTTTTAAATGATGAACTATAAATACAAAAGACTCTCTATAACATGAACAGTTTAAGGAAAAATAATACAATGAACATCTTTGTAGCCACCACCCAGCTTAAGAACAAAGACCATCACCAATGCTGTTAACGCCCCCAAATGCCCCTCCCCAATTACATTCCCTTCCCTTCCTCCTAAAGTTTGTCTTTCATCCCTTCCTTTTCGTATAGGTTTTCTACATATGTGTGTTTCCCTAAAAGATATCTTACTAGTTTTGCATGTCGGTAAACTTTATCCAAATGGATTTTTCTTTCAGTATTGTGTCTGTGAGGTTCATCCACGTCAGTGAGATAACTATAGTTCTTAATGCTCTGTGGTTATCTCCTTGCATGAATATACCAGAATTTATCCTTTGGGATGTTTTTAATTTGGAGCTACTAAGAAACATACTGCTTTGAACCTTCTGGAATTAGTCTGGTGTACATGTGTGAGCCAGCGTCTCTTCTGGATGTGTACCTGGGAGGAAGAATGTGTAGGGCCTTTTAAGGTCATGCAAAATGGCTTTCCAGAGTCCCAGCAGTATATAAAAGCTCCCCTAATCCATTCTTCTCCAACACTTGGCCTTGTGCTTGTTTGATTTTACCAGGCTAGTGGGAGTTAGTGGGGACCCTATGGTCTTCACTGTTCCCCAGTTGAGTATCTTTCATGTTTTTGTTTTTTAGAGCCAAAGTCTCACTCTGTTACCCAGACTGGAGTGCAGTGGCACAATCACAGTTCACCACAGCCTTGACTTCCTGAGCTCAGGCAATCCTTCCACCTCAGCCTCCTGAGCAACTGGGACTACAGGCATGCACCACCACACCTGGCTAGTTTTTGACTTTTCGTATAGATGAGGTCTTGTATGTTACCCAGTCTAGTCTCGAACCCCTGGGCTCAAGCAGTCCTCCCACCTCAGCCTCCCAAAGTGCTGGATTGCAGGCATGAGCCACTGCGCCTGGCTGTAGTCTTCCTGGAATGCTTTGTTTTATGATTTTTGCCTGATTTTAGCTGTAGAGTTGTATTTTTCTCATTGTGTTCAGTTTATCTGCTCCTGGTCTTTATGAGGTTGCCTCCCATCACCCCTTCATCTTCTGAGATAATATCAGTGGGACAGCAGAGAGCAACATAAGCCCTCAAATTGATGTGCTTCCCTTGCAGGCCTTTCCTCACTAAGTAGGAACTAATTTTTTTTTTTTTTGAGTTGGAGTCTCACTCTGTTGCCTAGACTGGAGTGCAGTGGCACGCTCCTGGCCACTGCAGCCTTGACCTGCTGGGCTCCGGTGATCCTTCTGTCTCAGCCTTCCAAGTAGCTGGAACTACAGGCGTGCGCTACCATGCCCGGCTAATTTTTTTGATTTATTGTAGAGATGAGGTCTCGCCAAGTTGCCCAGGTGGGTCTCGAACCCTCAGGCTCAGGGAATCCATTTACCTCGGCCTCCCAAAGCACTGGGATTACAGGCTGAGCTACCTGGCTGGAACTAATGTTTTGACTTCACTTTCACTGTGGATGAGCTGAAGTCAGTTGCTGCTGGTGACTTTTGGTGAGCAACTGCAGAATGTATAATATTCACTTCAGTCCTGCCCACTCCTTTTTGAGATTTTTGTTACGGAAATTTCTAAATATTTTGTTATGGAAATTTCTAAATATTCAAAAGCAGACAAATCTAACTGTATAATGGACCCTAAGTACGCATGATCAAGCTTCCATACTTATGAGTATGTGGCAACTCTCGTTTCATTTATACCCACACTACTGCCCTCTCCTGATATTTAAAACAAATTCTAAACATGTAATTTCAAACATGTACTTCAGGATGTATCTCTAAAAGAAAAGGACTATGTCTTTTAACAGTAGAGCCTGGTGTAGTAGTGGCACACACCTGTGGTCCTAGCTACTTGGGAGGGAGGCCGAGGTAGAAGAATCGCTTGAGCTCAAGAATTTGAGGCCAGTCTCGACAACATAGTAAGATCCCATGTGTGTGTGTGTGTGTCTCTCTCTTTATATATATGTATGTATGTATAATATATATTATATATATATAATATATATGTACATGTATAGTATATCTCAATACTATCAAAACACCTAAAATAATTAACCATTATTTTTTAGTGTCAGATATTTAGTCAGTGTTCAAATTTTCCTCCTCGGTTTTCAGCAGTGTCCTTTGTTTCATTGCATTTAATTGATGTTCCAAGGCTCTTAATCTAAAGCTTCCCTGCACTCCTGCCCCTTTTTGGGCCATTTCTCTGTTGAAGAAGCTGAGCCATTGTCCTGTATAGTTTATACTTTCTGGATTTTGTTGATGGAATTCTCCTCATTTGGTTACCCCGAGTACAGTTGGCACAAGGAAGGGCCTTCTGTAAAGCATCTGACCTCAGGCCCACAGAGATCAGAGGCTCCTTGTCCTCAAGAAGCTTGAGTGGAGGTAAGCAGTTACACCTGATGTGGAAAGTGTCACCAAGGACTTTGAACAATCTCAGAGGGAGGCTTAAGGTAAGGAGAGAGTAAATGTTAGGGTGAGCAACCCAGAAAGTATAAGAGAAAGCTGCGCCTTCTGAGGACAGTTTGGAAAACAGCCTTTCTGGTGACCAAGCTGCATATGCAAAGTCACTGAGACTTGAGATAGCATGCTAAATATTCCTGCTCCTTGCTCAGCCCATCAGTGAGCCCAACCATCTCCTCATCTTCCATTGGATGTTACTTCTTTGAAGAGGTCCAAATTCTTCATCTTTGGAAAATTTTCTGTAGATTTGATGAAAGAGTGGCTTTTTTTTTAATGTCTACTTTCTGTTCCTTTTTGGTCCTTTATCAACCCCTTGACACTTTAGTGCCTTCCTTGACCTTGGCTTCTTTTTTTGTGTGTGTGTAGCTCACTCCTATTTGGGTCCTCTTCACATATTCAGGGAGGCCCTGGTGGGTCTTTTCCATCTTCCCTGGCGGGAGATGCCAGCAGACATTTTAGGGAATGCAGAATCAACGAGAAGGAAAATGGAACAGCTGGAACCACTTTAGCGTTTTACTCCTAAACGAGCCCTTGGAGACCACATGGCCCAAGATGGGGGAGGCCTTGCCCATCAGCCTCTGTCCACTCATGGCTGCTTGCTCCCAGCCTGCTACTGCTGCTCACCTGTGGCAAAGGAGCAGTGCTGAGCACATAGTAAGTGCGACTTCCTGCACACAGCCCCCCCAGCTCCTTCAAGAGATGCCCAGAATGCCTCTTTGTCTCTCTAAGACTCTATCACCTCTTCTGAACGTGAGCTAGTGTTCTCCCCGGCACAAGGCAGGGAATCTCCTGTTCTCTTGCCTGTGAAGTGGATGTGGGCTTTATTTAGGGAAGCCTGGTAAACTGTAAAGGCTTACTAGGGTTAGTTATTAACCTGCAGCGTACTCTCCACAGACTGTTCCATGGCATTTCACTGATCGTAGTCCTTTTATTGCTTCTGTTTGCTGGGGCCCAAGACCCAATCCCTGAACCACCTGCTCAGTCCGTTGCGATCTGTGTTGGGTGGCATTGCTGCTTTGATGGTAGAAAGAGTTGCTGGTCAGAGTCCAGGGAGGATCCCAGGCTGGCTTGGAACTCATCCAGGCCATGCACACAAGCCAGCAGTGGCAGATCCAGTGGGATGTTCAAGGGTGGAAACTGAGAAAGGCGGTCTGGGATATGGGGATATTTTAATAGGAGAGCAGGGAATTCAAGGTCAGAGGTATTTGTTCAGGGTGTCTTGGTCTTCTGGAACTGTGGGATTTATTTGGCTTTGAAGTCTAGAAGTATTTAGCTTTATTCTGAAAGTAGTGGACAAGTTACTCTTTATTAGAGAGGCTCCCGAAGAAAAATGCAAAAATTACATGCTGCCTCTTAAAAGAAAAAGAAGGATTGTATGTACTAGCATTACTGCAACATATCATTTATCTTACTAACTCACTTCAGGGAGTGAGCTCTTCCAGGTATGAGTTTTCTGATAACTACAGTTTATTTCATTTACTGGTAAGACCTGTGTTTTTTCAACTATTTATTTGTTGAGAAAAATAATCAAGCCATAGAGCATCTAGTATATGTAAGGCCCTATGTGAGGAGAATGAAATGGTCAAAAGTGTGGACATTGCTTGTAAGAAGCTCATTTAGGGCGGGGTATGGAATTGTTCTTGAATTGCATTGTATTAACCTTGCCTGGTAGCATACTAAGTGCTCGTTCCTTTCCTGGTCTGCAGCAGTCTGAGCTTCACTCAGAGGACTTGAGGATTAAGGAACCCTCCAGCACCCTGCCCTGTCCCCCCTTCTGCAGTTCCAGGCTTCTGCCTCACCTGGATTCTTGGGTCAGCTTTGTGTCGTGTTTCAACCCTCAAAGCGTCATTGCTTTTCTTTCTGGCTTTCCTGGGACTAGTGGTTTTCAACGTTTACTGCATGCTAGACTCTTCTGGGGAGTTTTTCAAAGTCCAACAGCTAGGGTGTACCCTAGACTACTGTCCCCGGGATGGTTGGATTTGGGAGGTAGAACTGCATCATCAGAAGTTTGAAACTCCCAAGGCAACTCTGAGGTGCAGGCAAGTTTGGAAACCAGTGTTGTATGGAGCCACATCCCTTACTTTAGGGTTTTGGGTTTAGATCAAGCTTTTGCCTTTCAGTTTTATTGAATCCTTACAGCACCTCTTTGAGAGAACTGTGGGTGTTCCAATTTTATAAAAAGCTCAGCAGTAAGATTTTGGCCTAATATTCCACTGCTAGTAAATGACAAAAGCAGACTTAAAATTGTTTCAGGCTCTAAGTCCACTTCTCTGAAGTTTTTCTCCATGGCCATCACCTTAGTGGTTCTCAGGTGGCGCCCCCCTCCCACTTCATTTCACCTGTGGACCTTTGCTCGCGCTGCCTCCTAATTGGCTTATTCCTCTCCCTTGTGGGCCTAGCCGTCTTTTGGGCCCCATCCCAGATGCTATCACGTTTATGAAGCTTATCCCAAGTCACTCCCCCCCCACTTCTCCTTCTGCATAGCATTCCCTCTTCTGCCTGGGCATTTGCCTTAGGTGGGACCTAGCACAGGTCCTGTGTGATAGTTACTTATGTAGTCGTTCAAATAATAGATAACATTACTGACCTTTTTATCTTGCAAGTGATTTTTTTATTGTGTTAAAATATACATGACATAACATTTACCAGTGCATTCACAGTGTTGAGCAACTATCATCACTGTCTAGATCCAGAATATTGTCATCATTCCAGAAGAAAACCCTCTATCCACCAAGCAGTCATTCCCCTCCTCTTCCCAGGCCCTGGCAACCACTAATACTCTGTCTCTCTTGATTTGCTGACACTGGATGGTTCATATAAATAGAATCGTGTAATATGTGGCATTTTTGTGTCTGGCTTCTTTTACTTAACATTATGGTTTCAAAGTGTTTTGACCTTTTCATGGTTCAGAGCCCCTCGTGTGGCTTAACTCTGACTCTCCACAGCCCTATGGGGTAGGTGGTTTCTATTAGAGTCTTCATTATACAGATGAGGAGACTGAGGCACAGGAAGGTTTAGCAGCTACTAGATTATACCCAGCACATAAGTGCTCTTGGTCCCTGTACCTTTCTACTTGTGTCTGCTGTTGACCTTGACCATTAGAAGGTCAAAGGTGAAACTTGAAGAAAGAATTCATCTGCAGCATGAGAACAACACATGACACAGCTCCAGGAACAGGAACCATCAGAGGTACCCCTCAAGGGACTGCAGAACAGAATGACTGGAGTAGATTGTGCAGTTAAAGTTCTTAGCTTAATTGGAGTGGGTCAGTTTTGTTATGGTTTCGCACAAATGTTAGCTGTTGAGTATAAGTGTATATCTAGTGATTGGAAGCCAGCTGGTGTTCTGAGATCTCTGAAATGTTGAGGAATGAGTCTTAAGGACTCCTGAAAGGCATAGGGCACCCCAAGCAAGGGGTTCTTATCAAAGTAGTACTTACTATGTGCCAGACTTAGTTCTGAGCACTTTAGGTAGATGTACTTGGCTGATTATCACAAAAACTGTCAAGGTAGCTATTGCCCTTTTCTAGTGGATGAGAAAACAGAAGTACTAAACAGTTAAGTATGTGGCAGACCCACAAAATCTGGTTCTAGCATCCATGTGCTTCATGGGTTTTTTTTCCTTTAAAAGATTTTTAATTTTCTTTTTTTTTGGTTATAACATACCTTTCTTGAGGCAGTGAGAACAGAACAGCCTAGTTGCTTGACTAGGAAAAGAAAAAGAAAAAAGCCTAATTGGAAAAGTACTGATTTTTCTTTTATTTTTTAGAAGTCACCCTGTCATATCAATTCTGTGCTTTAAAAAAAAAAAGGCCAGGTGTGGTGGCTTACTCCTGTAATTCTAGCACTTTGGGAAACTGAGATGGGAGGATCACTTGAGCCCAGGACCTCAAGACCAGCTGGGTGGCATAGTGAGACCTCCTCTCTACAAAAAAAAAAAAATTAGCCAGGCATGGTAGTGTATATCTATAGTCCCAGCTCCTTGGGACGCTATGGAGGGAAGATCACCTGAGCCCAGGAGGTCAAGATTGCAGTGAGCTGTAATCATGCCACTCCAGCCTGGGTAACAGAGTGAGATCCCAACTTAAAAAAAGAGATTAAAAAATAAAAGTAATATTGTTTATTTAATAATTTTTTGAAATTACTGATTAAAGACAGTTAAAATAAAAATCATGTATAATGGTTCCACCAAGAGAGCACTACTTTATTAATATTTCAGTGTATGCCACGTTTTTTCTAAGTATGGAGAAAAAAGTTTTTCACCAAAAATTTGATAATATCCTTTATATTATTTATTTATTTTTAAAAACAAGGTCTTGCTCTGTCACTCAGGCTGGATTGCAGTGGTGTGAGCATAGCTCATGGCAGCCTCAAACTCTTGGACTCAAGTGATCCTCCCACCTCAGCCTCCTAAGCAGCTGGGTGCTACCACACCCAGCTTTTTGTTTGTTGTGATAAAACATGAGCTTAATCTTTGTACTGTGTTGCCTTTTTTATTTGAAGAAAAGCCTAGGGAGATCTGGTTATCATGGGAAGGAGAAATCTTATCTTTGCAGCCAGGGAGGCAGCTGCACCTTGATACAGAAGGATCTAGAATGGTGTAAGAAGGCACATTACTGGGCATTTACAGCTCATAACAGGACCAAGGTTGACCAACAGGTTCTAAGGTCCTGCTAAGAACATGAGGTGTTCTCATCCTCATGCTAGTCCTCTGAGATCAGGATATCTCAGTATCCTGACAGTAGTGACATCTCCATTATTAACAGCCAGCAGTGTCATTCCCCTTTGGCTGAGGAGGTTGCTGTTATGAGCTAAATCTTGTTCCCCTCCTTCTCCAAACTCATATGTTGAAGCCCTGACCCCAGTGCCATATAATATGATTGTATTTAGAGACAGGGTCTTTAAAAAGGTACTTAAGTTAAAATGAGATTCACTAGGGTGGGTTCTAAACCAATGTGACTGGTGTCCTTATAAGAAGAATTTCAAACATAAACACACATAGAGGAAGACCATATGAAGACACAGGAAGAAGACGGCCATCCACAAGCCAAGGAGAGAGGCCTCAGAAAAAACCAACCCTGCTCACACTTTGATCTTAGACTTCCAGCCTCCCAAACTGTGAGAAAATACATTTCTGTTGGTTAAGACACCTGACCTCTGGTACTTTGTTATGGCAACCATAGCAAACTACTATAATAGCTAAGACTTAGACAATCATATTTGCTTTTTTTTTTTTTTGAGTTGGAGTCTCACTCTGTCACTCAGACTGGAGTGCAGTGGCTGCTCCCGGCCACTGCAGCCTCAACCTACTGGGCTCCAGTGATCCTTCCGCCTCAGCTTTCCAAGTAGCTGGAACTACAGGTGCGCACTACTACACCCGGCTAATTTTTTTTTTATTGTAGAGATGAGGTCTCGTCAAGTTGCCCAGGCGGGTCTCGAACCCGCAGGCTCAGGCAGTCCACTCACCTTGGCCTCCCAAAGTGCTGGGATTACAGGCTAAGCCTCCGAACCCGGCCTATATTTGCTTTTTTGTTTGACTCTTTTGAGTTCTTTGCCCCATCTTATTATGCTTTTTAGATAGCCACAATACCAGGTGGAATGATTTGGGCACCATCACAGCAAGACAAACAAAGCCATGTGGGGATTCATTGGAAACAGGTGAATTTTGACAGGGGATGGCTTGGGGATGGGGGACTGATGTTGGGCTGATTTTTGCCCCTGAGTGGCAGGGGATTGGCAGTCCAGGTGGAAGAACAACATGAAAAGGTGTGCACATGTAGGGGACTAGTGGGATGCTGAAGCAGGGTGATAGGAAAGCCAAGACTATAGAATGTTGTTTGACCAGTGGAGTGTTGGCTTCAGGGTGCTGGAAGGTGGGCAGTCATGTTAAGAGGCGATCAACTGTATCACAGGTCTAAAGGAAGGGGATACTGGGCATGGACTGGAAGGGCAGGTGCAGTGGCGTTTGAGGGCCTGGAACCCAGTGGGTCTGGTGGTGGGATCCAGGGGTGGGATTGATAGAGAGCTGAGATGTAGCCCCGTGTTTTGTGCGTGGCAGGTTAGGGAGGCTGAGAACCCAGGGCATGGAGAAGCTGTAGGGAGGGTCACCAGTACAATGTTCACTAGGTCCTTGTTTTGGTAAAGTTTGCAAAATATGAGCTATTTTTGTATTTTCTTTCTTTAAGAGGACCACCAAGTGGTATAAGATTTAAGGTGCCACAAAGCATGACATCACTCCTGGTTGTGTTTTAGGTGAGGCCCGTGTGAGGAGCCCACAGATCAAACACCTGGGGAGGAGTTTGGTGAGGGTTTGTATGGAACTGCATGTGAGAGGCCCTCGTAGGAGACTGAAGTGGAGAGTAGCAGCAGCTGGCATTTGTAGGACACTTATTATTCTCTGCCAGGCCTGGGTCAGCTGCTGTGCATGGACTCTCAGCTCACAGAGTCCCTAAGCTCAGGGGCTGGTGTTGCTGCCACCAGGTAGTATAGGTGAGAAAGAAAGGCAGTTCAGGTTCTCTGTTGCTTCAAACCTGGGTAGAGTCAACATTTTCAAGGGGAAGGGAATAACGAAGGGACAGGTATTTATTGAGGGTCTGCTGTGTACGCAGAAACCAACCAGGCACCAGGTAGAAAGAAGACTAAGTCTGGGATGCAGCTCTGTTCTCAAGAAACCGTTGTGTGAGAATATGTATCTTTTCAGAGAACTATGGCTCACTTGCAGAGAACTCTATATGCTTTTCTTGCTCAAGAGGGAAGAGCCAGGGCAGGAAGAAATTTCATTTATATTTTATTGGGTGTGGAAAGTCCACTTTTGGTGGCTGGAGCTCTGGGGTAGTTGTTTTGCTACATATATTAGGTACAGAAACTAGCATCTGTAACATGGTACCAAGGGAAGAAAGCAGGACTTGAGTAATTCATTGACAGTCATGGCTTTGAATCCCTGCTGAGGTTATTTTTATCTGAAATGTTTAAGATGGCACAGGAAGGATGTGTCTACATGAAATTGGCCAGAACTACATTTTAAAACCTCATTTTTTGTATCTACATGCATTATACTCAGTGAAATTAACCTTATACCAAAGAGTAACCTCCATATGATTCCATTTATGTGCAGTTCTAGAATTGGCAGAACTAATCTGTGGGGAAAACAAATCAGAATAGCTATTGCAGAGAGGTTAGGGATTGACTGGGAAGGGGAACCTGGGAACTTTCTGGGGAAAGGGACATGGGTTATACAGGTGTATCCATTTGTCAAAGTGGAACAGCTGAGATTTGCATATTTTGATGTACGTATAATTTACTACCATCCCCTCAAAAGAAGTACAAAAACATTAATGGAGGGTGGGGGGTGGGGAGGAATGAATAGAGGAAGATGATACAGAGTGCTGATCATTGTTAAAACTGAGTGACAGGTGTTTACTATACTATTCTGTTGACTTTGTATTTATTTGAAATTGTAATCTTTGTTAATTCCTCCCTATGGAAACCTGCCTGTTGTCTTCTGGGGCAAATGCAGGAGCTCAGGACAGTGTGGCTGGTCCCAGCCTCTATGGCTGCAGTCTCTGCACTTACTCTCTGGCCTGTTGGTGACCATGAACTTTGGCTTCCTCTCTGGCACTTGCCACCACCCCTGTCCTTTCACTGTGCCTTTGATCTGGGAACAGACCCTCCCCTTTCGATGTTGTCTTTCCCCCACCTCCTCTTATCTCTAACTCCTCCCTCCTTGTGTGACTTCAAGTTTTTTGTGGTTTTTTTTTTTTTGAGTTGGAGTCTCTGTCGCCCAGGCTAGAGTGCAGTGGCATGCTCACAGTCACTGCAACCTTGACCTGCTAGACTTAGGCAATCCTTCCACTTCAGCCTTCCAAGTAGATGGAACTATAGGTGTGCACCAACATGCCCTGCTAATTTTTTTATTTATTGTAGAGATGCCGTCTCACCATGTTGCCCAGGCTGGTCTTGAACCCCTGTACTCAGGCAATCTTCTCACCTCTGCCTCCCAAAATTCTGGGATTACAGGCATTAGCCCCGATGCCCGGCTGTGACTTCAAGTCTTTCTCTACTGTGGGTGAATTCAGTTGGGTCTCATTTCCCTTCCTCATGGGGTTCTGGATTGGCCACCTGTGTCTTTGTTAATAGAGTCAAGTTATGCTGTGACTGGGGAAAAACACTATTTCCATGCAGATGTAAAAGATGCATACTGTATGATTCCATTTATATGAACTTCGAAACAGGCAAAATGAATCTGGTACCCATGGGAGGGAAGGAGTGGCAGTTGGGAAGAGGCACACAGGGACTTTGGGGACAGATGCTGGAGATAGTCTAGTTTTTTTACCTGGGCGGTTGTTGCCAGGTATGTTTACTTATGCTAATTCCTTGAGTTGTATGTGTGTGACCTGTGTACTTTTACCTAGATGTATAATGCTTCAATTAAAAAAATACTAGAGCTCACACCTGTACATACATAGTGGCTCACACCTGTAATGCCAGCACTTTGTGAAACCAAGGAAGGAAAATTGCTTGAGGCCAGGAGTTTGAGACCAGTTTGGGCAATGTAGCAAGAACTTGTCTCTAGATAGATACATACATACATGCATGCATGCATACATACATACATACATACATACATAAGCAAGCTGGGCATGGTGACACATACTTGTAATCCTAGCTACTCGAGAGGATTATTTGAGCCCAGAGTTTGAGGCTGCAGTGAGCTGTGATCATGCCCCTGTACTTCCAGCCTGGGTGACAAAGAAAGACCCTATTTCTTAATAATAAGAACAAAAACTAGAGGGTCATAAAAGGTTTTAGGAAATCCAACTGTTTCACATTAAAAAAATGCAAATTTGTAGGTTTTCTTGAAAAACAGGAAGATGGGTTCATGCAGTTTGAATTGCCACAGACCAGCAGTTGGCTAGATCTGTGTAGTGACTGCACAGCCGTGTTTCTCATGACCCATTTCACTTGTTTGACTGTTCCCCGTCTGTGCACCATCCAGCAGAAGTACCTCAAAGTGCCCTGTGTGGATGCACCTCTGGAAGCCCATTGCCATTTCTTCCTACTACGTTTTTTTGAGTCAGAGTCTCATTCTGTCACCCAGACTGGAGCATAGTGGCTCTCGCATGACCATGGCTCATCACAGCCTTGAGCTCCTAGGCTTGGGCAATCCTTCCACCTCAACCTCCTGAGTAACTGGGCCTACAGACACATGCCTCCAATGCTCGGCTATGTTTTTTATTTATTTATTTATTTTATAGAGATCAGGTCTTGCTATTTTTCTCAGTCTGTCTTGAATTTCTAGGCTCAAGTAGTCCTCCCACCTCAGCCTCCCAAAGTGCTACGGTTACAGGTATGAGCCATCGCGCCTACTTTTCTGTTTTCTAGGTTCCTTAGAAGGTATGAGAGTAGGAGGGTGCTTGGTATAGTGGCAGTCTTGTAGGAATACCTTTCAACATGGATTTGAAAGCCCTGGGACACTGGAGCCCTGTAGTGTTCAGCCATTTCAGAGCTAAGTTTGTATGAATTAGTTCTGCTTGAACTGGAGAAAATTGGAGCTAGTGTATGGCTAACCCATAGCAGTTAAAGATGACTGAGATGTTATTACCTAGGTGTTTAGTTCTGTAAATAATTTTCTATTTGTGTATTCTTAAGTAATGTTTCATAATAGTACTAGTTAATGCTTGTACCTTGCTAGGCATGTAGTTGTTGGTTTTAAAAATGCATATATGATTGGGAATTTTTTTTTCTTAGTTGCTGGATAAGGAAAGGCTAATAACTTTGTGTAGTGATCTTACAATCAAGATTCTTCTCATAATAGCTCATAGTAACCACAAACCACAGACCTCAGGGAAATAATCTTGATAATCCTTACAAATCCAAACTGAAGGAGAGGCTGTAAGCATCACACCTTCCTTTTCTCCATCTGAATGTGTCACTTTCTGCCTTCTTCCTGCAGAAGGCAGTCACTTTTTTTTCTTTTAAAGACTACTGACTCAACCCAGGGGGGGAATCAAAGGCTACCTATAAAAAGACAACTTTATTTATATGCCCTTCCATCAGACGAATAGATAGTGATGCTTCAGTTATAATTTTATGACCCCCAACAGACAAGTCCACCACAGACAGGGTTAAAGGAAACAAGTTTATGTGCCTTTCCACTTATTAATCTTTTTGAGATTCTTATACACAGAACCAAGTAAATAGCTCTGATATTCTGAGCCTTAGCAGTTGGTGTGATCATGAGAAGTATTAAAATACAGACTAATTTGCTAGCTGGGTTCATTGTCTACACTTATGAAATATCAGCCATGAGTGGGACCCAAAGAACTTGTGGGTTTAAGACTGTGCCATGGCCCGAGAAGGTTCTAGGCTGCTGAGAACAGGTTTTACCCTCAGTTTCAGTCCAGGGGAGCACCATGAGCGTGTCCAAGGGCTGTCATTAGGCAAAGCTCCTAATCCCAGAGGGATTCTGTAGGAAGTCCCAGGGCTTAGAGTCTGGGGTCCTGGATACAGACTCTGGCTCTGCCAGTGGCCAGCCATGACCGTGTTAGGTAGAGCCTCCTGCACATGTTCCATTTCACCCTCATGTTGCTCGGTGGGTAGCGTACATCATCATCTCCATTTCACAGGAAACAAGCTCAGAAAGGGGCTTCATTGGGGTCATGCTGGTTTTGCATGATTGGGCCCAGATTCAAACTTGCTCCCTAACTCGAAACCTGTGTTCCTCCTTTGTATCAGTTTGCTAGGGCTGCCATAACAAAGTACCATGGACTGGGTGCCCTAATCCAGGGGTCCCCAACCTCCAGGCTGCAGACCGGTACCAGTTCTTGACCTGTTAGAAACCAGGCTGCACAGCAAGAGGTGAGTGGCAGGTCAGTGGAGCCTCACCACCTGTCAGATCAGCAGTAGCATTAGATTCTCATACAAGTGTAAATCTATTGTGAACTGCACATGCGAGGGATCTAGGCTGCGCTCCTAGTGAGAATCTAATGCCTGACGATTCCCATACAACCTCCCCCTACCCTGTCCCGTGGAAAAATTGTCTTCGGGAAACTGAACCCTGATGCTAAAAAAAGTTAGGTATTGCTGCTCTAAACCACAGAAAGTTATTTTCATATAATTCTTGAGACTGGAAGACTAAGGTCAAGATGCCGCAGGGTTGGTTCCCTCTGAGGTCTCTCCTCCTCTTGCTGCCTTTCTCCTCTGTCTCCATGCGGGCTTTTCCCATGTGCATGCATCCCTGGTGTCTCTCTCTCTGTGTCCTGATCTCTTTTTTTAAATGTATTATTATTTTTTTTATTCCTCGTCCACTACCTTGCCCATTCAGTGGGTGAACCCCGGGCCAGCCCTGTTAAATTCATCGTCTCATTTCATGTAATCCTCATAACATCTTTGCTAGGTCAGAAATTTCCTGGACATCAAACTCAACCTGAGCTGACTAATAGAGTTAGGACTCAAACCCCTACATGCTGACTCCTGAGCCTGTGCCCTCAGTGCGCTGCATCACAAGGTGTTATGACATTCAAAACTCTGCCTTCGGAGCCACAGAGCACTCCTTAGATTAAAGAGGAGCAGTCACTACAGGACTGGGGAGCTTAGGGAAGTGTTGTGTGTGAGGTAGCAGTGACATGCCTTTCTTTTCAAATTTAGTCACACTCCTAAGTGGTGAGGATGGGTGGAGGCAGTCACCACCCAAAGTTAGCTTTTTTCTGTTCACATTTCTTGGCTGGATTTCCTGGGAATTTGTTGCATATTTATTTATGTGGAGTTATTTGCTTTCAGAATTGCACAGAGGGGGAATCTGCAGTCTGGCTGCAAAAAGTAATTTGGCAATTTATTTTCAGGGCTGCCCTTCTTCCAGCAGCTTGTTTCAAACTCAACCTCTTGTACAAAGACATCCATCATTTTAATTGCATGTTACTGTTTAGTCAGGCACAAATTTGTTTCATTTTCTTTTTCCTTTCTTCTGTGGCGGTGGGTTTTTTATTTTACTTTTTCCTGGTCCACTATAAAAAGAAAAAAAGACCCCAAAACACTTCCCCAAACCAAGCACTTTTATAGTCAAGGAGTTTATAAAACTGAGTTGTCTGGTTTTTCAGTGTTGCATATTTGGTTCTTAACCTTTCAGTAGCAGAAATGCCAGGCTTGCCTTTTCCTTTTCCTGTTCAGGTAGTGTCCACGAGGCGGTTGTCTCAAGATAGTCCTAAAAGGAAAATTGTATTGATCTCGGGGTCAGAAGGCTTGCATTCTATTCCTGGCTTTGCAGTAGCTGCCTGGCAACATGACCCGTCTCTCACCTCATTTTTCCCATCCGTAAAATGAAGGACTTGAATGTGCTGATTTCTAGAACATTTCTGTGCTCTTACATCTATAATGCCAAGCACTGGTCACTGTGGCTATCCAAGGATGTCCACTGAAGAGCTTGTCCTGTTCCATATCACAGTGTTCTTATTCTGTTGGGTCATGGATTATGGTGCTTTAGTTCAAAGTCAAAAATCAATCCTGTATCCCCCAGAAAGCTTCCAAGGGATAAAAACATTGTTTCCATGAAACTAGATTGAGCAGAAAGTTAGATTTGGCTTCAGAGCTAAATATTTAGCTTTCATTGCTTCATATACTTTGTTTCTTGCTGTAAAAGTATGTGGTGTCTGTGAAGTTAGGGCACAAAAGTATAGAAGTGGAGCCCCTTTATAAGCTGCACCAAAGGACTGGGGACAAAATGTGACTTGAGGTCTATAGGTAGGTGCTGAGTTGGGTCCCAGCAGAAGTCTCTGTGTTGTATTTTACTTTCATGATGCGGAAGAAAATTAATTGTTAATGTCTCTGATTTTTCCTGTGTGTATTCCCAGCCCTTTCCTCCTCACAGTGGACATAGGACTCTCTGACCTGTGACCTGGACTCTTCAAGTCAGGCCACACTGTGCTGACCCCTGTAATCCCCAATTCCTTTGCACATTGTGAGAGTTTAAGTTTTTATTGTGGAAATTTTTAGATACACAAAATAGAGAGAATAGTGTGATGAAACTCTCATGTACGCAACACCCATTTATTACTATCTTCTGAACTATTTTAAAGCAGGTTCCAGACATCATTTAGCCTGTTAATACTCAAATAGGTATCTCTAATAAATATAGATGTTGTTATATATATATGTATATATACATACATACCTTTATTACATAGCCACAGTACCATTATTTTACTTTATTATTTTTTTTTAGTTGAAGTCTCACTCTGTCACTCAGACTGGAGTGCAGTGGCTGCTCCCAGCCACCGCAGCCTCGACCTGCTGGGCTCCAATGATCCTTTCGTCTCAGCCTTCCAAGTAGCTACAGACGCGTGCTACCATGCCCAGCTAATTTTTGATTTATTGTAGAGATGAGGTCTCGCCAAGTTGCCCGAGCGGGTCTTAAACCCACGGCTCAGGTAACCCACTCACCTCAGCCTCCCAAAGTGCTGGGATTACAGGCTGAGCCACCGAGCCTGGCCAACACAGTACCATTATCATACTCAACAAAGTGAACAGTAATTTTTTCATGTCATCTAATACCAAGTCCTTGATTGACTTTCTGCAGTCATCTCAAAAACTTTTTTCTGGCTGGTTGGTTGGTTTGAATCAGGAGCCAACTGTAGAGCACACATTGTATCTGGTAGAGATGTCTCTTAAGTTCTTTTTACCTGTGAAATCCCCTCCTCCCCTTTTCAGTGCAGTTTATTGATTTCTTAATATGGAGTTGGTGAATGTGGTGTAAGGCAGTCTCAGATAGTCCAAAGTCTTTAATGTCTTTCTCTTAAACAGAACTAGTGCCCTTCAAAAAGCAATTTCTACTTTTTTTTTTTAAGAGTGCATGCGCTTATTCTGCTTCCTTGTCTTCAAGTGGGTGATACCTAAGTTAGCATCACAGTGTGGGGATTTCCTAAGAGATAGTTTTTAAAATTATGAAAAAGTCATACATATGAAATCTTTTATGCACACACATCATGTTCACATGCTATATCTGTGTATAGGTATGGTTTTCATTCTGGTTATCTGCTATTGCATAACAAAATCCTTGAATATTTAGTGCCTTAAAGCAACCACCATTTATGGATTCCAGTTCATGGATTCTGTTGGGCAAGAATTTGGGCAGGGCTCAGCTGGGAGAGTCTTCTGCTCCTCATGGTATTAAACAAGGTTACTCAAGGTTACTCAATTGGAAAACAGGTTGGTGTGGAGGGTCCAAAATGGCTACACTCACGTGTCTGTTGTCTTGACAGGGATGGTTGAAGGCTGGGCTCAGCTCAGACAGTTGATGGGGTCATCTCCTCACAGCCTCTTAAGTATGGTAGTCCCAGGGTAGTTGGACTTTTTACACTGGTGGCTGGCTCTTCCCTTAGAGTAAGCATCCCAAGAGAAATGTCATGTCACCTTGGAAAACACAGCATCATTGACACCATATTTGATTTGGTTAAAGCAGTGCCAAGTTCTTCCAGATTCAAGGGAAAGAAGAGAGACCTCTTTTATTGATAGGAGTGTCAGAGAATTTGCAGTCATGTTTGTAAACGCCACAATTTAAAATAATTGCACTACAACTGACGCTTTAGGTACTTGCCACCTGGTTCTGTTTAAGTCCCCATGTGCCCACTTGTCCTTTGATGTAAGTGGAAGTCACTGGGGTAAAAGGCACCTGCCTTAGAGGTCACTCATGGCATCTCCTGTCCACTGTTCCCATTCATGAGGCACTTGAGTGGCACTTGAGTGGGCAAGAGCACGGTGATGGTTTATACAATTTACCTTGCCTAATAAGACAATAGTGGGAGGCTCCCAATCCAAACTCTAAGAGGAATTTGTCCAGTGGACCCTTGTCCACTTTGTGTTAGGGAAGTTGCCTCATATTTTGTTAGCCATGTCCCTACCAGTAGGGATAGTACATCAGGCAATGTGCCTGGTAGTAGTGTGACCAAAAAATTAAGGAGTATTCAACATGTGCTGTGCTGATGTTCCTCCTTGAGAGTGGGAAATATAATATTTGGAGTATTGGGTTAAACCTGGTCTCAGGGTAGCCAGAATCAAGTAGCTTGAGGTGTTCTTTACTTCATTCAGCATCTTGAGGAATAAATGGACAGAGCTATAGATAGACAAGAATTGAGGTCCCTAGCAGACATTGAATGAAAGTGGGTTCATAGGATCGTGGCGATTGGGGTCATGTAGTCCTCACAACAGCCCTGTAAAGGAGATGCTGATGAAGGAAGAAATGAGTCTCTGCTGAGATCTAAATACAGCTTGGTCTGAGGATGATTTATCAGCCTGAAACAGAGACTGATCAATAGTTGAGCAGTAATGCACCATAAAGTTTCAGTGTTTTAAATTGCTGTCTCCATTAGTTGAAGCCAGTGTGGTTGTGGATCTGTGGTGGAACGGTAAAACCTAGAATCTGCCTGTCTAGACCTCCTATAGCACATTGAGAGCCCCTTGCCCACCCATGGTTTAAGGAGGACACTGGCTGTCCGTGGAGCTGGTCAGCAGTGCCTCCTTCCACTGACTCTCACACCAGGATGACAGACACTTTTTTCTAAGATTGCTTTTATTTCCTTGTTGATCAAAATTAAGGACAGCTGTTTTTGTTGCTTCCTCTGATTTCTAAGAGATTGTTAGCCAGGCAAGTCAGGAAATTAATAACATGTGCTCTGTTTTACCAGAATTGAATTTCCGGGAGCCACCCAGACTGTTGATATCTCTCCTCACTACAGTGTCTTGCTTCTCTGTTAGTTTGTGAGCAGATAATCTACTTTCCACTTTGCTGCAACTTTCCTGCCCTTAAACTAAGTGGGAATTGCCTCCCCACCATGATGTTTGTTTGTGTTGGACCTTGTGGCCTTGGATCCCAACCATAGCCAAGACTATGCATGGAGTAGGCACTTGGTATTTGTGTGTTGACTTAGGCTTAAGAAATATTTCTTGTTTGCAGGGCACATTGTGTATGTTTGGAGCCAAAGAGAAACAGAATGACTTAGAGAAGCAGTGGGATGAGATATAACTCTGTCCCCCAAATCAGAAAGGCTGGGTCCCAGTTCTCGTCCTGCCACTTACAAGCAGTATGAATTGGTTACTTAACTTCTCTGAGGCTCAATCTTCTTCTCCTTAAAATGGGGTCACAGAACCCTTGTAACATTGAAGCACTTGTCAGCTGGGGGGCGGAATTTATAAGCTGGACAGCCTAGCCTTAAGTCTAGCAGACTGTGGACATTGCTATGTGGTCTTTGCCTCACCACATTCCAGTTTTGAGTCACCAGATCTTGCTGATGGCTGAGATGGTATTTCTCACTCATGGAAAAATGTCAAGGTGACTTATTTAGCACTTTCAGATATTCATATTTACGGTGTCCTGGACTAAACAGTTTATATTTGTTTATGATAATTTAGTGGTGTTGGCAATAGGAATACAGACTCCTAGGCCACCTGGGGTATGTGTGTGCATTGGTGTGTGTGTGTGATAGAGGGATAGTTTCCTACCAAGGCTCATAGAAAACTGGGAAGTTATAGGGGGCAGGGGGAGGGCGGAGCTGGTAGCTAACCGTGAGATTAGTACTTCCTAGAAATAGTAGAAACAGGCCTTGAGGTAGGTGCCTTCTGGGAACTGCTGACTGAGAGGCCAACTGCTGATCCCAGGTGGAGTTCTGAGGCAGCTATTTAAACTATGGGTGTTTAAGGACTTGGAAAAGAAGAAATTGGTTTCTAGGGATCAACATGGGTTTATAAAAATCCCTAAACCAGAATAACCTCAGTTTTTCTTTAAATGAGACCGTTAGACCTTCACATACCTTGGTTTTTGTTAAGCATCTGACAAAAAGCACATTGTGTTATTCCTGTGGACAAGTAGGAGAAATAGATTTGGATGAGAATGATAATAATTCTCTTGTCTGGATAGAACACCACAGTGTACAGTGCATGCTCATGTGCTTTCTTGTGTTTTTATTAATACAATGATTTAGCAAGGTTGACATAGCAGATGAGAGTACTCCCATTTTTCAGATGAAGAAGTCAAGACCCAGGGGTGCCTAAGGTCATGGTCATATTGCTAGAAAAGTGGTAGAACCGGTTTCCACCCCAACATTCCTGCCTCTCAAAGTCCCAGGTATAACCTCATATGGTACGGCTGTGCACAACATACCTGGGGTTGAAGCCACCATTGGACAGGTGCCTTTAGTGAGTTACTGTGGAACGAGAGGAAGATCAACAGCACCCTCCACACCCCAGGCCTGCTTATCAAATTTCCCACATATTGTAAAACTGGGATCAATAACTAATATATGGAATAACAGACTGGTTGGGACTCATACAGATCGTGGCTGATTTAAATAAGATGAAATTTAATTGAAACAAATGGAAAAGTCTGCACTTAGGCTTAGAGATTATCACCATAATTATTTTGCTTCTTTTTAAACACCATGCATAAAAATCCAGGACTTCTTAGCATTTTGTACATACAAGGCATAGCATGTTTACTAACCGTAAGAATAGGCCACAGTGGGGTACAGTTTCCAAACTACTGGTGTCCTAGCCTGCATTAGATCAGACAAGGGGTCCAGAAGGGATGATGTGAATACTAGGGTTCTGCACCCAAATCCCAGCCAGCTACAGAGAATTCCCAGCAGATTTGGACCAGGGAGATCAGACTACTAACAAGTGGGTCATTTAAAGATTGTTGTGGGAACTGAGGATTCTCCTTAATCCATATTAGCACTCGTGTTTGTTGAGCTCCAGAATGTCAGCTGGTAGAGAAGCAAATATGAAGAGGGCACAGTGCTGCCAACAAGAAGTTGAGTAATGAAGAGTGTTACTTGAAGTTAGCCCTGGAGACTGGCTTGCTGCAAATTGGGAAAGGAATGGACATGCAGGTGGAGGGCGTGCTAGACAAGGAAAGGACACAAGCCATCCAGGGAGGGAACTGCTGTGTGTGTTAGGGTGGGCCTTGTATTTGGAGAACAACACTTTGCATAGTTTGACTGGCTCCTAGTTTGCATGTAGGGCCCGAAGGGTGGGGGCAGGGGGAAGGTGGAGGACAGAGACAAAACTTGTATTAGGTTAGGTAGTGTTGATTCTGTGAAGTTCCTGGCTCCAGGCTGAGAAGCCTACACTTCATTTCCTGGGGGATATTTTTGAGCAGAGAAGTGACTGAGATGAGGCTTGTGTTAAGTAAAGATCATTCAGGCAAATACGGAAAGATGAGTGTTAGGAGGGACACACTAGGGACAATGGATGTCTTTGTCCCTTTTGGGCTACTGTGGCAAATTAACTTAGATTGGGCAATTTATAAGCAGCAGAAATTTATGTCTTGCACTTCTGGAGTCTGGAGATACAAAATGAAGGCACCAGCAGATTCATAGATGGCACCTTGTTACTGCATCCTCCTGTGGCAGCAGAGGCAAAGCAGCTTCCTTAAACCTCAATTATAAGGGCACTAATCCCATTCATGAGAGCACAGTCCTTATGACTTAATCACTTTCTAAAGGCTCCACCTCTTAAAACGATCACATTGAGTATTAGGTTCCAACATATATGTAGTGGGTCACCAACATTCAAACCGTAGCACAAGACAACATGGAGCTGTGGCTGTGGTCCAAATACATGGTGATGATGTGACCTGAGCTTTGATGGAGATGGGAGGGCCTTCCTGAAGGTGGTACAGAAAGACATGCCATCTGATGGATGTGGGGCAGGTGGATGGAGCAGAGCCATGTATACCTGCAAGGAGATGACTCCTGAAATCACGGTCCCAGCTCAGATGCTGTGCTTTTCCAATTTAGCTCCCAACTAGGGTATATTCACTCCAATTGGCACACCCACACCCAGCTTATTTCCTCTTTTCAACCTAACTGGGATGCCTGGCATCTTATGCTGTTGACACTAATGGGATTTGAATGGGTTGGTTTCTATCTTTGATCTTCCAGGACCAGGTTTGACCTGTCTATGTTGCACTCAGGTTGGGTTGCAGTAAGACATTGCCAGCAGGATCTTATCTAAGAAGGTCAAAATAGTTCGCTTATTTTGGGGGCCAGTTAAGACATCAGCTGTCCAGTAGTCTCCCTTATCAGGAGCATGGCTGGGAACCAATGAGTAAGCAAAATAAGAACCTCAGACTGGCCAGCAAAGATATCATGATGTCCATACCTTCCCCTGCTGGCTGGCTACCTGCCCCAGTCTTTAGCTGGCAACTATGTACTCTTATTTTACACGATTTTAATGAGCTGAGTTATTTTTAGCTCATGTCATCAGAAGGAGCTGCCGACAGAAAGAGAGATGGAGACTGACTCAAAACCACTGGTTGCTGGCTTTGAGAAAACTGGTGTGTTGAGATGGGAGGCAGAAAAACTATGAAATGTGGATACAAGAACACAAGGAGAGAGCTCTCTAGCACCTGTGTTAGGAGTCAGCTCACTATACAGGTCTGGAAGTAGATGATCATGGCTCAGAATTGGGATCCTGACTTGAATACTACATTTGATACATTTTGCTTAAGAAGCTGTGATTCCAGCTACATAAGGTGCTACTCCCTCTATCCTTGGGTCTCAAGCTGTTTTGGATGACTTGACTCCCCCAACACTTGCTTGTTCATTGAGAACTTCCTGAAGTTTCTATAGGGCTTCCCATAGTGAAGGGAGTAGCCCTAGGACTGCCCTCAACACCTAGAATGTGGCTGGCTCTTGATAAGCAATTAGCAAATATTTGTTTAATGAATGGATTCATCACAGAGAAGGCTACAAGGGATGACTTTTCAGCCTTGTCACATTAACTCATCTGTTATAGCCACTAGATAGCCCTTCACATAATAGCAACAAAATTATGCTTAGGTAAATAGCCTTGGAAGTGCAGCGCGATTCCCTAGGTACTTGTTCATGGAATATTTAATTTGAAAGATTTTAATGACCATATTCTCATTTTCAGTCCTGCTGCTTGTGAACTTCCTGTTGGTGTTGGTGCGTTAGCACCACCCAGTTTGGTGTTGGTGCGTTAGCACCGTCCATCCAGAACATCTATTATTTTGTTTTTGGCCCCACACCCCCATCTCCCTCCCCCTGCCATCCATCCATCCATGCATCCCTGCATAAAACAGTCATTTATGGAGCATCTGCTGTCTGCCAGCCAGGCATTGTGCTTTGGAGTTGAAAGAACAGGGAGGTGAGTACTCAAAAGAACACAGCTTGTCCCTGCCCTCGGGGAGTGAGTGCTTAGTCTAAAGTAGGAGCAAGACACAGGAGCACAGGCAGCTTCAGTACAGTGTGATGTGTGTATATAATAAGACTTGTGCCTACTGGCGGGGACACAGGAGGGAGCACTTAACTTCTCTGGGGACAGAAGTAGAGTTGGTGAACTCCTGAAAGAAGGAATGTTTGGGCTAAGGATGAGATGACAGTTTGTGGGCTTATTATAGGGGCTACCCCTGGTGAGATGTCTGGGCTCGCAGTGTAGATAAACTAAGTTATCTAGAGCCTTTTTAGTGTGTGTGTGTGTGTGTGTGTGTGTGTGTGTGTGTGTTTGTGTTTGTTTGAGTCAGGATCTCTCTCTGTTGCCCAGACTGGAGTGCAGTGGCATAATCATGGCTCACTGCAGCCTCAAACTCCTGGGCTCAGGTGATCCTTCCACCTCAGCCTCCCTAGTAGCTGGTACTGCAGGTGTGTACTACCACACCCAGCTAATTTTTTTTTTTGGTAGAGATGAGGACTAGCTATACTGCCCAGGCTGTCCTTGAACTTCTGGGCTCAAGCAATCCCCTTGCCTCAGCCTCCCAAAGTGCTGGGATCACAGATGTGAGCCTACTGCACCCAGCTCTTTTTAGTTTTGAGAGTGACTGGGAGGTGTGAGAGATGGTGGGTTCAAGTGCAGTGGTCTTAATCCTCCTGTCTTCATTCTACCCAGTAACCCACTGGGACCTCTGTTTTGAGAACCCCCTCCACTCCAGCTCTCATAATTTAACCAGATTATTTTTGGAGCTGGGAAGGGCCATTGGAAAGTCTCTCCTCCAGCACAAGATACCAAACAAAGAACATACGTGAGGGATATATGTGTAGGGGGTGTTTGTAGATGTATAAAAAGCAACAGAGTTAAGTAAAGATGGTATTTGCTATCCCCCAGACCCTGCTGCCTGCTACCTCCAAGTCCCACTGAGTGAGAGTCTGGCATGACAGAAGGGACCTGCCACCCCTAGAAAAATCCCTTTCCCAACCACCACTCTCAGCTCCTTCTACACTAAGAGCCATTTTAGAAAGACATCAGAAAAGTGGTATTTGGAATGACCTCGGCAGAAGCTTAAGATAACACCCTTCATTTTATATAAGTAGAACTATGATTCTTCAGTTAGTATTCTGTGAGTGGTGAAACTACATACCTGGATGCTAAGCCTTGAACCAAAATAATGAGAGACCCAGGGGGGAGCTGTTGGATTTGGGGCCATTTGAGTTTAGATAGCCCTGTGTGTTCAGGGTGCCATGTCAGATCTGAGTTGCAGGGCAAGTCTCAGTTGGTGATACGGATTTTGAGAAATTATGAATTGCTTAAGGTTGCAGTTGGTGGTCTGTCTGAGACTAGAGCACAGGTTTCTTGCTTCTTCCTGGCCCAATTTTTCTGTCACGTCCTGCTGCTAAAGTGTTACTTAACTAGTTCAGTCCTGCTAGGAAGCCCACTAATAAAGCATTGGAACCATGATAATAGGTATTGAATAGAGCCGGTAGTACTGGACAGTAATAGGGAAGAAATAGATCCAGAGGATAGGTTATTAAGGGCAAGAAGGAAGAGTATCAGAATGGTGATTTTTATTTTATTTTTTGAGTTGGAGTCTCACTTTTTGTCGCCCAGGCTGGAGTGCAATGGCATGCTCACGGCAATCGTAACCTTGACCTGCTGGACTTAGGTGATCCTTCTGCCTCAGCCTTCCAAGTAGCTGGAACTATAGACGCTTGCCACTATGCCCAGCTAGTTTTTGTGATTTATGAGTGGAGATGAGTTCTCACCAAGTTGCCCAGCCTGGTCTCGAACCCCCCCGGCTCAGGCAGTCCTCTCGCCTCAGCCTCCCAAAGTGCTGGGATTACAGGCTGAGCCACGGTGCCCAGCCAGAATGGTTATTAATTTTTTTTAATTTTATTTATTTATTACAGGTATGCGCTATTTATTTATTTATTTATTACAGGCGCATGCTACCATGCCTGGCTAATTTTTTGATTTTTTTTTTTTATTGTAGAGATGAGGTCTCATCAAATTGCCCAGGCTGTTCTAAAACCCATAGACTCAGACAATCCCCTCACCTTGGCCTCCCAAAGTGCTAGGATGACAGGCTTAAGCCACTGCACCCATCCCAGAATGGTGATTTTTAAAAATTGTATTTGTTGTCTGACAATTGGCAGAAGATCACTTAAAACGTATGAAGAAACCATCCATTTCCTCCATCCTAATATAGATATCCCTGACTTACAGTGGTTTAACTTATGATCTTTCGACTTTGTGATGGCATAAAAGTGATATGTACTCAGTAGAAATCATACTTTGAGTCCACATGCAACCATTCTGTATTTCACCTTCAGTACGATATTCAATAAATTACATGTGATAGTCTTGATTATTCAGTAGGCTTTGTATTAGATGATTTTGCTCAACTGTAGGCTCATGTAAGTGTTCTGAGTATGTTTAAGGTAGGCTAGGCTAAGCTATGATGTTTGATAGGTTAGGGGTGTATTAATGCATTTTTTACTTAATGATATGTTCAACTTTGGTGAATTTGTTGGAACATGACCCCATCATAAGTCAAGGAGTACTCTACAGCTATTTTTGTTTTAGCAAATTTTCTATTTTTTTGTTGTATTTTGTTTTAGTCAGAGTCTTACTCTGTCGCCCAGGCTGGAATGCAGTGGAACACTCATGGCCACCTCAGCCTTGACCTGCTGGGCTCAGGTGATCCTTCCACCTCAGCCGTCCAAGTAATTGGAACCACAGATGTGCACCACCATGCCTGGCTAATTTCTTGTTTATTGTAGAGACACAGTCTCGCCAAGTTACTCAATCTGTCTCAAACCCATGGGCTCAGGCAATCCTCTTGCCTCCACCAAAGTGAAATTTTCTGTTTTTAATCAAGCAGTTGCATACATAATGCATATTTTTAATGTAGTTGGAATCGCCACTTATTTCATTATAGTCTGTTTACCTAATGTCATAAAAAATTTTCTTGATTTCTCTCTCATCTTCATAATTATCTTTTTTGATGACCAGTTTTCTGGAGCATTGATGTGCCCAGGTTCTGTGTCCCTGTTGGGATATTAGGCTGTTTCATCCTCTTCCCACTTTCTCCAGTAGATTATGCTATAGAGAACTTCATAGCACATCCCACCCTCTGCATCTCTTGAATTGTTGCCTTCAGAGGAATATTTCCTGGAAGGAAAGAGTCTGAAAGCTATAATGCAATGATGTAGTTTTGATTTTTGTTTTTACTTTATGTTATTGCTATCACGTGTCACACAAATTCAGCTGTACAAAGGGCACAGAAGTACAGTTTAATGGGCTACTAGAAGGCAGATACCCTTGTACCACTGCCCAGGTCAGGAGAGAGCCTTGCCTGCTGACCAGAAACCCTCCATGTGCCCTCGCCCCAAGTGCAACAACTATCCTGACTTCATTGTAATCACTTCCTTACTCTTTCTGGTTTTGTCACCTAAGTATGCATTCCTAGACTTTGCAGTTTGGTTTGCCTTTAAAAGAAGAAGTCTTTTAAATCTCTTTTAAGGCTGGATATGGTAACTGACACCTGTGGTCCCAGCACTTTGGGAGACTAAGGCAGGAGGATTGCTTGAGGCCAGGAATTCAAGGTTATTAGTGAGCTATGATCATGCCACTGCTCCTCAACCTGGGCAACAGAGTTAGACCCTATGTCAAAAAAAGGAAAAAAAACCTGCTTTAATCCATAGGTGCCCATCTATTTCTTCTGTTTGTTGACGAAAGAAACTGAATTATTTGTCCTGAGGAATTTCTAGAATTTCTGACAGTCTGGATCTTGCAGAGAGAGAGGTATAGGGCACAAGGTTGTATCTTAGATGATGAGGTGTTCTTATGAGGGGTATTGTCTCTTGTGATATTAGTAGCGACTGGTGCCAAGTGCTTAGGGATTGTAATATTATGATATCGCAACCCTGTTATTCCCTTCATTTATTTGTTGGAATACTTTAATAAAGAAGAGCTCTACCAATCTACTGTTTAGTAGCTTTATTGAGATTCACATACCATGTAATTCACCTACCTAAAGTGTACAATTTACCGTGATAGTTTTTCAAGAAAAAAAAGATTAAAAAATAAAGTGTACAATTCGGTGGCTTTTAGAATATTCAGAGTTGTCCATCTACTGTCACTATCAGTTTTAGAATATTTCATTACCCCTCTCAAAAAATAATCCTACTCTCTTTAGCTGTCATCCTCCAAACCCCTCAGCCCAAAGCAGACACAAATCTAGTTTTTGTCACTACAGATTTGTCTACTTTGGACAACTTTTATAAGTGGGTAATGTGATATGTGGTCCTGTGTGACTTTTTTCACTTAGCGTAATGTTTTCTAGGTCCATTCACGTGGAAGTGTACGTATCAGAACTTCCTTCTTTTTTTTTTTTTTTTTTTTTTGAGTCGGACTCTCACTCCGTCGTCCAAGCTGGAGTGCACACAGTCACGGCCACCCCAGCGTCGACCTGTTGGGCTCCAGCGATCCTTTCAATTCAGCCTTCCAAGTAGCCAGAACTATAGGCACGTGTTATGCTACCATGTCTGGCTAATTTTTTTTATTTATTGTAGAGACACGGTCTTGCCAAGTTGCCAGGCCTGGTCTCGAGCCTGCGGGCTCAGGCAATCCACTTGCCTTGACCTCCCAAAGTGCTGAGATTACAGGCTGAGCCTCTGAGCCCGACTACTTTCTTCATTTTTATGGCCAATAATATTTCATTGTACAGATAGACTGCATTTTGTTGATCCATTCATGAGTTGATGGATTTGGGTTGTTCCTACCTATTGAATATTATAAATAATACTGCTAGGAGCATTTGTGTACACGTTTTTGCATGAACATATGTTTTCATATCACTTACCTAGGAGTGGAATTGCTGGGTCATGTGGTAACTCTGTATTTACCCATTTGTGGAACTGCCAGGCTGTTTTCCAAAGCAACTTCACGGTTTTACGTTCCCCTCCAACAGTATATGAGGGTTTCTATTTTCCCAACATTTACTATTATCTGTCTCTTTTATTATAGCCATCCTAGTGGGTGTGAAGTGGGATCTGATTGTGGTTTTGATTTGCATTTTCCTAGTGACTAATGGTGTTCAGCATCTTTTCATATGTTCATTGGCCATTTGTATAGTTTTGGAGAACTATTTATATATTCTCTGCCCATTTTTAAGTTGGGCATTTGTCTTTTTATTATTGAGTTATAATAGTTCTTTATATATTCTAGATAAAAGTCCCTTCTCAGATCCCTGATTTGCAAAAATGTTCTCCCGTCTGGGTTGTCTCTACACTTTCTTAATGTTTTGATGTTCTTTGAAGCACATAAGTTTTACATTTTGATGATTTTCAGTATATTTTTTCTTTCATTGCTTAGGCTTTTGATGTCATATCTAAGAAGCTATTGCCCAATCCAAAGTTATGAGGCTTTGTGCCTGTTTTATTCTGAGAGTTTTCTAGTTTTAGTGCTTACATTTAGGTCTTTGATCCTTTGGAGTTGATTTTTGCATATGCTGCCACATACTCTTTGGCTATTTAGTGCTACAGTTAAAGGCAGGATCAATGCTGGATTCTTTCCCTTTCTTTACCAGTTTTCATCATAGGGAGTTGGTTCCGTAGTCATCCTATGGATTTTTTTTTTTGTCATTATGACACTTAGATTTAAACATATTCACATTTGGATCCATTGGCAGTGATGTAGTTTTGTCTGAAAAATGTGTCTGTGTTCTGCTTGGGCAAGTTTTAAGAAGCTTTTTCATTTGTCAGAGACTTAGCTCTTCTTGCAGTGGTTTCTCACTTGAGATCCCTTTTGGCCTCCCCAGGAGAGTGGGGAGAACAGGTGTCCTGAGGCCCATTTCCCAGGAATGGGAGTAGAAGAATAAGAGGAGTGACATGTCCAAAGTCACACCTGCTAGTAAATGGCAGATGTGGGTCTTGACCCCTTGTCTCTCTGACTCCTTTTTTTTGCTCATGCCCCATGTATATACCGTACTTGGGAATGAACCTGAATGAACCTGGGATTTGAGTTTGAGTCCTGGCTCCGTGGCCTGTGACCTTCAGCAGGTCTTTGGGTTTCTCTGGGCCTTAGCTACTTCCTCTGTGAAGTCAGAAGGCTGGAAGAGCTGCTTCCAAGGGTGAGCTTACTTTCCTAGCCCAGGTTTTGCTATGCTAGAGTTAGGCCTTGTCCTACCTTTCTTTAAGAGTGTCTGGTTTTGGCAAAGCTTATTATTCCATGTAGGCATTCATCCAAAGACCATTCTTTTTGTGAGGAGAGACTCGCAAGGGTTAACAGAGCTATCTAGAGTCTTAACTCTGTACCATTATGTTTTGAATTTCCTTAATTATGAGTTTTTATTACACTTAAAATGAAACTAAAGTTTTAAAAACTTATGTATGGTTTACAGAGAGAAATAGTTGGATTTTTTAAAAATCTTTTTGTTTCTTGTCCAACTGTCTCACCCTAAATTTTCATCTACCCAATTGTGTTCCAGAAACATGCCAAAGGCCAGGATTTGTTTGATCAGATTGTGTACCACTTGGACCTTGTGGAAACAGATTACTTTGGCCTCCAATTCCTCGACTCTGCCCAGGTTGCGGTAAGTTATTACTTTGATTCGTTTCAGGACAGATTGGTTTTTCATGCTGACTGCAGATTCACGGTTGCTAGAAATGGATAGAGAAAATTAGGAGTAAAACTGTGATATTGTTCTAGTAATGGGCATTGGGGCAGTGGGCATGGGTTATGGTGCCTGACTGGAACATTTCTAGAGTAAGTAGACAGAAGAAATAGTATTGTTGAAATTCTTTTAATGGTGCTGCTTTTATTTTTAGCCAGCAGAAGAGGCTGTGTCACCATCTTGCAGAGTCTGGCTGGGTAGAGAGCAGGTGCTCTGAATAAAGCTGAATCCCAGCTGGACTTGGTGGGGTGGGGAGTGGTCGGACCAGGTCTTGGTGTTGCACGAGACAATCTTGCAGACTCCAGGAGCTGTGTTAGGGTTAGCAACGACTTCACTTGCTTTGCTTGAGACAGAACTATTCACAGTGGAGATGCTAGAATGAGTGAACTCCACAAAGGTCAGAATCACTCTTGTTAAAAAAAAAGTAGGAACGACTTCATAGTCTCCCTTCCCAACAAAATCTACCTTTGGGTTTCAAAGAGAATTTATTCAACAATCTAAGAATATTTATTGAGTGCTTATTATGCCCTGGGCCCTGTTCTAAGCATTGTGGATAAAGCAGTGCACACAGATATGTAATATGCCAGGTGGTGATAAGAGTTAAGAAAAAGGAAGCCAAGGAAGGGGTAGGCAGGTGGCGGAAGAGGAAATGCTATTTTAGACAGCGTATTAAAGGCAGGGTTCTCCTGATAAGGAGGTGTTTGAGCTAGAGACCTGGAGCTCCTCATAATGGCTAAGCCTTTCTGCCTGAAAGACAATGAACAGATACTTCCCGATGGCGTCTGGCAGTTATAAGGTGACATGTGACAGCCTTAAGGTAAAGATACATGAAATTGCCTGGGAATTGGGTCAGCTGGAGAATGTTAGTGAGGTGGTAAGTCCTTAGGTGATAGGTTAGAGCCTGGGTGGAGATGCATCCTGGCTACAGTGCATCTGGGTGGACACTCCCATAGGGTGTCTCTAGGCAGATGTGTCCCCACAACCTCAGGGACTTCTCTATACCTTTAAGTCTTCTAGTTATTCCCCCCACAACTGTATCCTCTTTGAATTGCCTCAGTTCCTTGTTCTCCATTTCTCAGCCAGAGATTCTCTGGCCCTTGGGGGCCTGGGAGGGACAGACCAGCCTTTCCCTTTCTGCCCCACTTCCAGTTCCACTTCCTTTGAATTTGGAACTCCCAGTGGCCTACCCTCTGATCTCACAACTGTCCTTTGCGTTCCTCAGAGCCTCTGGTTTCTCAGTTGTTCTCTTTCCCTGGGCAGCCTCAGGATTCACATTGCTCATCCTCCTGCATATTCCAGACAGCATTTCCTGTCATTTCAGCTTCATTTGCGCATATCTCACACAGATTGCCTTGGGTCCTCTCGCCACTCATCACTCCAAGATCCAGAATTCTGCCACTCGCCATTCCATGGTAACTTCCCTTGATTCTGTCTTTCCAATCCCTCTTCCTCTGGACTTGGCCTGCAACAGTCCCTTCCTGCCTTATTCTCCCCCTCCTGGCCTCCTCCTGCCCTGGGCTTCCTCCCAGCCTGAGCCGAGCCTCAGCCATCTCACCTATGTCCTCACTTGGCCTTTGATTCTCATGCCCCCACGACTGTCCCCTGGCCTCCCTTCGACATGCAGGTCCATCTGTTTCCTCTGTGGCCTCTCCTAGGCTGCCAGGCATTGCTGGAGAGAGCCACAGGCTGTGCCTTCTGGCACCAGCACAGATCACAAGTACAGGAGTCCAAGCCCCCAAGCTGCTCTCCAAGCCTTGTTAGCCCCTGACTGACTCTTGGTTGTGGGCACATAACTTTAGTCAGAGACTTTGTTCTAGCAGTTGCCTCACCTGCTGGGAAAACCAAGGTCATTTAGCTAAAACTCCTTGCGTTTCTTCCCTTACACCTCAAAGTTTCTCTGTTCATCTTTTCTGTTTTTTTTTTTTTTTCCTTCTTTTTTGTCTTGAGAGGGGATATTTGTCTGCTTTGGCTTTCTACACCTGTGCCATAGTCCCATTTCCCATTGCTTACTGAGTGCCACATTTAGAGGTCTCCTGTTTGTCCACAGTGTCTTCCACCTGTCCCCTGCATCTGTCCTCCCCACCTCCTTCAGCCCTCCTCTTCCCTGGAGCCTTTATTGATTCTTCCTTAAGGCAAGTGGTATTAATTGGCTTCAGAATATCAGTTGCTCTGGACTAGGAATCAGACTGGACCCTGTTCCTGGCCTTGCCTCTGACTGATTTGGTGGGTTTTTAGATAGGCTGCCTTTTCTCTCCTGGCCTTATTTTCCTCATCTGTAAGATGGAGTTCTTGGACCTGTTCTCCCAAGAGTCTTCCAGGTCTAATGTTCACTGATTCTGTGTCTAAAGGGGAGGCAGGCGTGTCTGCTCCAGATGCCTTCTCTAATTAGAAGAGAGAAAGAATTCATCATTTCTGCCATTGGAGCCAAGTGCCTGTTGCCTTGGTGGCATGTTCTCATCCTCAGGTGACCCCGTTTTAGCCACTCGGATTCCCAGAAAGCTGAGGATGTGACTCCATTATGAAAGACTTTGCTGTGAACCTCCGCTGCCTTGGCTGGCAGGCTTTCTCACCTGCCGGTGCCCTGTCACCATGCGGCAGGAAGGATGTTCACAGCAGGATCCAGGCCAGACACCTACAGATGCTCTATGGACGTGATAGACTTTTCTGCCCTGCAGAAGCAGGTGCAGGGTCCTCACCTGCCCTCAATTCTGGAACTCCAAGAGACTTTCCACAGCAGCAGCTGCCTATGCCCTTCTTGCCATCCTGGGCTTGGGTTTCTGAGCTGTGTTTCTTATAGGCTGGGTCTCTGTGCCTTCACTTGTGCTGTTTCTCCTTCCTGAATGCAGTTTCTTACCTTGTTTAGACCTCTAGCCATCCTTTAAGACCATCTCAAATGACTTTCCTTCATGAAGTATGTTGCGAATTCCCAAAGTTGTCATCCTCTATGTAAGTCTCTTATTTTTACCTTTTGTGGCATTTTGCTCATTTGGCATCGGGTCCATTATTTGTGTAAATAAACAAACAAAACTTTTTTATTAGCTCCTAAGGCTTAAGACTTCCTTTACTTAACTTGGTGACTCTTGGAAGACAAAGCACACAACCTAGGACCTTCTTTAGCCCCAGGAGAGACCTTAGAGGCATTTTTCAGATCTTTCTAGATCTTCTTTTCTTTTTTTGTTTTTGTTTTTTTTTGTTGTTGTTTGTTTGTTTTGAGTTGGAATCTCACTCTATCGCCCAGACTGGAGTGCAGTAGCCGCTCCCAGCCACTGCAGCCTCCACCTGCTGGGCTCCAGCGATCCTTCCACCTCAGCCTTCCAAGTAGCTGGAATTACAGGCATGCACTACTATGCCCGGTGGTTTTTTTGATTTATTGTAGAGATGAGGTCTCGCCAAGTTGCCCAGGCGGGTCTCGAACCTGTGGGCTCAGACAATCCACTCACCTCAGCCTCCCAATAGATCTTCTTTTCACTGTCATCTAGATGGTGAAACCAAAGTTTAGATCTTGGCAAGTCACATCTTGAGTAGCACAGCTCCAACTCAAACCTAGATCTTGCAGTTTCAGGTATATATGCTCGGATTCTTCAGCCTCGGTTTTCCTAGCTGTAAAGTAGAGTTAGGAACATCTATTCATGGAGAAATTGAAGAGCTCAGGGAGTTAATGGAGGAGAAAAGTTTTTTGGTTTTTTTTTTTTTTTTTTTAGTGGGAGTCTCAGTCTCTCACCCAGGCTGTAGTGCAGTTGCACGCTCGTGGCCACCACAGCCTTGACCTGCTGGGCTCAGGTGATCTTTCCTCTTCAGCCTTCCAAGTAACTGGTACTACAGGCGCATGCCACCATGCCTGGCTAATTTTTTAATTTGTTGTAGAGATGAGGTCTCACCAAGTTGCCCAGGCTGGTCTTGAACCTCTGATCTTAAGTAATCCTCTGACCTCGGCCTCCCAAAGTGCTGGGATTACAGGCTTGAGCCACCAGGCCCAACCTGAGAAAAGTTTTTGTAATCCAGGACATGGATGTAAGTCTCCCCTTTCTAGCTGGGCAGTCTGGGGGGGACTGGAAGTCATCACAGCCCAGGAGAGGGCATGCTGAGAAGGCAGGGTTAGCTGGAACCTGCAAGGTGCGCATTGCCTGCAGGAGAAATCTTAGCAAATTTAATCAGCCTTTGGAAGATTCTGCTGAGACAGCTGCTGGAGTCATTGATTTTTATAGGACCTGCGAGGTGACTGGATGTCATGGGAGGTGTTTCTGGGAAGAGTGGAGTAAAGATGAGACCGGAAGGGAATAGTTTACTTGACCATTGGCTTATTGCCTCATAATTGAGCCTCCTTCAGGCATTGACACTCCCACCCAGTCCCCAACGTGCAGATCAGAGGGCTGGCAGCGGCAGGGTTCTTGGCATGGCTCTCTGCATACCCAGCTTATATCCTCAGCTCCCTGAAAAGAGCCAGGTCTGGTTTCCATAGTGCCTTTCCCAGCCCAGAAGCAACTGTCAAAGCCTATTGGCATCACCTATTTTTAGCGATTAGGGCTGGGACCTCCTGTTTCCCTTTACCATATCAAAACAGGAAGGGCATCCAGGGGCCTACTATGCAGGTCTCACTTTGGTACAACTCAAAGTAGTGGCTGGGAGTCTGTTTTCACATATCAAAGTTTTCTTCTGAGAGCCAAGGGCTCAGACCTGTACCCTCCCTCTTTCTCATTGTCTGGTCACGATAACTGCTGTTTACTCAGTCCCCGCCCTGACCCAGGCATTGAACTAAAAGCTTTACATAACTCTTGTGTAACATTCATCACTCATCTATGAAGTTGACCATAAAGTGCACCCATTTTGCAGATGATGAAGCCGAGGCTTAGAGACATTAGGAATCTTATAAAGGTTAAAGCAGAGGGCAGAGCCAGGATTAGAACTTGGTCTCATTCCAAAGCCTGGCACTTTTCCACTAGGCTATACTGGTTCCATTATGCACATGGTTCACTCACACTACATACACAGAAGGAAAAACAACGTTCAGTCAATATCATTCAGCCAACTTTGACTTGGCACTTACTCAATGCCAAGCTCTATGGTTGCAGAAATAAGCTGGACACTGTTCCTGCCTGCCACATTCTGGTGGAGGATGGATAAATAATCCCTTGGAATACCCTGTGTTCAGTCCTCTAACAGGATGTTAGACCTGCGAACCTGGAGGAGGGGTTGCCTAAGCATTGTCATTAAAGTGAATGAGGTATCCAAAAGGAAGCATTAACATTGATGTGAACCACAGAAGATAAGAGCAGTTTGCCAGGCAGAGGAGAGGCAGGGATTTGGGGCAGGGATAATACAACAGCCACATACCTAGGAGCTACCCTCCCTCTTTCAGAGGCAGGTGTCCTGGAAGGTAGATGTCCCTTTCCTAAGCCCTTTCCTGACATGAAAAGGGAGCTTTTTATAGTATTTCATTTTGCAACAAGGACTCCAAAAGAGGTGATTTTGGCCTTTGTCTCAAGATGTGTCAGATGTTCTTCCTCTGACCTTTGCAGCATATAGAATCTGCAGTAAAAGAGGCACAGGGCTGCATAGTGAGGTGCCTTCTGGGAGTGTGCCAACTAAAGGAACTCTTTTGTGAGTCAGGGTCTAACTGTCACGCAGACTGGAGTGCAGTGCCACGATCACAGCTCACTACAGCCTCAATCTCCTGGATGTAGGTGATCCTTCCACCTCAGCCTCAGAGTAGTTGGGACTATAGGCGCATACCACCACATTCAGCTCATTTAAAAAATTTTTTGTCAAGATGCAGTCTCACTGTGTTGCCCAGGCTGGAGGAACTCTTTGGAGAGTTTCACGAAAGGGACTCTTTTAGTTTCTTTGGCTTCACTGTGATGATTGCTGGGAAATGTCATCACATTTGCCACTTGTATGGACACTCCTGGGTGCTCCTGCCATTTCAGGTGTGATTGTAAGAAGAAAGGTGCTTCTTACTGAGTGTACCTGGAGGGGACATAGAGGAAGAAGCTCCTTTCTTCTTACAATTACACCTGATAGTGGGATTTATGTTACTCTTGCAAGAAATCAAGCAAAACCTCTTTCTTCCATCCATTTGAATGGTTTAGTACAGTTTCCAAAGACAGTGCCCTAGGGGATAGCTAAGTTCACAGAGGGGCCTTGCTCATGGTCACATGCCAGGTAAGTGGCAGAGCTGGGACTTGAACTCTGCTCCTCTACCTTCCTGCATGGTTATCCAGAGAAATGTGAACTTGACTCAAGAAATGCTACAGGCCTCCCAGCAGCCCGTCTTTGAATGCTGAGAGACAGGGAGAGTATTTTCCTGCCTGTGTGCAAATATTGATGCTGATGGGAAGCTGATAAAGGGGTCTCTGCAGTTGACTTAAGTGATTCCAAGGAAACCTCAGGTGACCAGTGTAAATGAGTTTATAGGTCTTCGTCCTGGATGGGGAAGAGGAGAGATCCCTCCCTTAGGTGGAGAAAGCACTGTAAGCTAGTTTGTGGTGTGCACACCTAGAGCACTGACACCAGTGTGAGTTTGAATTCTGCTTCTGCCTCTTATCAGGGCCGTATCGCCCACACCCTCTGTAGGGCCATCTTCATCTGCTCTAGGACCTGAGTCAGAGGATGGATGTGACACAGTAAACTCTAAAGGCATTCATCTTCCTTCTCTTTCATCCTTTAGATACGATTATCTCTTCAGATTCTCTCCAGCTCTAATTGAAACACAAACCAGATACTCCTATAAGCCAAGAAAATCTGTAGGCACTAGAAATCCCATTATGAGTTCCATGACTTAGATTTAATGGTGAGGACTTAGGGGATGTTTGGCCAAAGAGTTTTTAAGACTCTCTTCAACCCCTGAGCTTCTCTCAGGCATTGTAGTTCCCATGCTTTGGTGTAGATGCGAGGCAGTTAGACTCTACAACCAGCCTTATGCATGTCATATTTCCAGAACTGATGTACTATTAGGACAGATGGGCTTTGCCAAGATCATCTCACACATCTTGATTTATGGAAAGGGTTTTGCCCGATAGACATGAATGAGGAATTCAGACCAGAAGCCACCTTTCTAACATCCATTAGTGTTTGAGTTAAATGTCCTGCCACTTGAACTCAGAAGTGTACCTGTTTTCAGTGACTGGTTTAATGGTCAGTTAAGAGGACTGAAGCCATTTGCCTTGGCCTTTACTGACAGGCAACACAGCTATATTTAGCCAGGACACAGGTGAACATCTGAGGCAGATTCTACTGCTGCTGAATACAGTCCTCAAAGCGAGCGTAGGATACAGTTTACTAAATGCCACATTGGTCTTTCGTTGCCCCAGTATTCAAGTCAGTTGTGGGTCTTGTGGGATAAAATACGAGGGATCAGAGCCTGGGAAGCTCCTCCAGCTAAATAGAAAGTCAGGTTGTTTTGAATTGGTTGGATACAAGATAGATTTTGTCATCTGTCATTTTAGGATTGTGACTGGGTGTCTTATTGCCTCTGAGGCAGGTAAGCAAAAACACCAAGGGGTCAAGGATCTAAACACCAAAGGGTCAAGGAGCTTTCAAAACCGTGAAGCAGTTTCTGATTCCTTTATCAGTTAAGCGAACCCCAGACTTTTCACAGGCCTCCATCCTGATAGGTCCTGGTTTGGGCAGAGCTCCATGGCCAAGCAGGGAGGATGTAGCCCAGCCCTCAATGGCTGAGGGTGCTGCTTTCATAGTATGGCCGGAGGGCAGAGCAGTGTGCAGTCCCATGAGCATCTGGCCATGGCCTTTCTGTAATTCACACTGGCCATAGATGTTTGGTCATTTCACCTCTTGGACTGGCCAGTAAAACCTGAAATTGCTTGAAATTACAGAGCTCAGACCAGGTGCAGTGGCACATGCCTGTAATCCCAGCACTCAGGGAGGCTGGAGGGAGGATCACTTGAGCCCAGGAGTTCACGACCAGCCTAGGTAACATAGTGAGACCTCATCTCTACAAATGAAAAAAAAAAAATTAGCCAGGTGTGGTAGTGCATGTGCCTGTGATCCCAGCTACTTAGGAGGCTGAGGCAGAGGGATCACCAGAGCTCCGGTGAGCACTCCAGCCTGGGCAACAGAGTGAGACTTCAACGCCAAAAAAAAAAAAAAAAAAAGGAGAAGAAGAAGAAGAAATTTTACAGAGCTCTGACAACGATTTTGAGAAGGGGCTATGAACGTTTCAAGATCCCCAAGATGATCAGGACCCTTTCCTGTCTAGGAGACGATGCAGAAAATTTCAGTACTAAATATTTAATGGGCACACTGAAAGCACCTGAGGTTCCATTTAATGAGTCTTGGGTTGGGACCTGGGTATTGACTTTTTAAACGTTCCTCAAGGGATTGTAATGCACAGCCAAGGAAACCACACAGGTTGGACTCAGCTCAAGAGTAAGGGTTTGACATTAGAGAAAGAGGAAAGAGGGGCTTAAACTTGTTCTACTCAAAATAATACTAAGGAGATTTGAGAAAGGAAAGAAATGAGACAAGCTCCTTCAAGCTACAAGCTTCTGGAGCTAATTAGACTAAAAGACTGATTGTCAGGAGAACTTCCTTTGCTTGGGAATGGTGAATTTTTTTGAAAGTGAGAAAAACAGGTTTAGTCATAGCCATTAGCATGATATTTGGCAGGAAAGTAAATATTGTGCTTACATCAAGTCTGTATCTGTCCTCTTCTCAGGAGCCAAGGTTGGGGTTTTTCAGTTTGTTTGAGGGCAGTGGTGGTATCTAATTTTTTTCTTTTTTCTTTTTTTTGGAGTTGACGTCTCACTCTGTCACCCAGGCACCTCAGCCTTCCAAGTAGCTGGAATTATAGGCACACACCACCATGCCCGGCTAATTTTTGGATTCATTGCAGAGGTAGAAGTCTCACCATGTTGCCCAGGCTGATCTCAAACTTGAGCTCAGGGAGGTGTGAGCCACTACATTTGACCTGTGGTACCTAATTCTAATTAGGCAAACTTATCAGAACCACCTGCCAGGTAAACAACAAATGAATATGGATGTGACAACCTAGTCCTCCCCTTGAAATAATATTCTCATTAAAATAAAAAATGATGTAGAAAGGTAAAGTAAATGACATTCACAGCCCCACCTTACAAAAGTAACCTACAAATCTTTCTGGATGTATCTAGATAGAAAGTAATTTTATATAAGTAGGATTCTACCTGATTTCTTTTTTCATCTAGCATTGTCTTGGGGCTCTCTTGCCACATCAAGAAATATTGGCCTAATCAGTTTTACATAGTATTTCTTTATATGGATGAGCCACTTTCTAATCCGTCTTTGCTGATAGACCTTTAGGTCATTTTCAATTCAAAGCTACTAACAATGAGATAAAACACCCTGTACATGTGCCTTTGAGATGCATTCTGCCATGGTGATATTATGTGGTTGCCTAGCTAGGAGTGGGGATGACAAAAGCCCCAAAGCTCACATCCTCCCATTGCTCTGCTCCCAGCTGATTGTAGTATAATTCATTTGTGATTTGCTTTTGTGTTTCCTTATCCCCTTCCTCCCACTCAGTTATAATGGGCTCTTTGGTTAGGTGTGGAGTACCCTGTACTAATGGAGTCCCACAGAGTTTGATTGCTTCTGAATGCCCATTGGCCGTCAGCAGAATGACCTCTGACCGAATAGCTAATGAGAAGCCCACCTGCCTGTGTCATCCCAACTGGGTTTTTGAATTTAAAAAAAAATTTTTTTGAGATAGCATCCTACTCTGTCCCCCAGTCTGGAGTATGATGGCACAATCATAGCTCACTACAGCCTGAGGTTCCTGGTCTCAAGTGATCCTCCTGCCTCAAACTCCTGAGTAGCTGGGATTACAGGCACATGCCACCATGCCCGGCTAATTTTAAAATATTTTTGTAGAGACAAGGTTTTGCTATGTTGCCCTGGGTGGTCTGAAACTCCTGGGCTCAAGCGATCCTCCTGCTTCCCAAACTGCTGGGATTACAGGCATGAGCCACGGCACCTGGCCCCCAACTGTCTTTCTAAGCAGGGAAGTTCCAGTGTGCATTGAATCTAAAGTGATGGGGAAAGTCCCTACTTGCCTCTTTAAAAAAATAAATTACCTGGGCTCGGTGGCTCAGCCTGTAATCCCGCACCTTTGGGAGGCTGAGGTGAGTGGATTGCCTGAGCCCGCGGGTTTGAGACCCGCCTGGGCAGCGAGATCTCATCTCTACAATAAATGAAAAAATCAGCCGGGCATGGTGGTGCATGCCTGTAGTTCCGGCTGCTTGGAAGGCTGAGGCGGAAGGATGGCCGGAGCCCAGCAGGTCGAGGCTGCGGTGGCCAGGAGCAGCCACTGCACTCCAGTCTGGGCGACAGAGTGAGACTCCAACTCAAAAAAAAAAAAAAACTTATATTTAACATTTATTTGTTTCTCAGTAATCTAACAAGGGCCTGCTGAGTGTAGCACCTTGTGCCTGGCACAAAATAAACACAGATGCAATTCAGTGCATGGTCCCTGGCCTCCACGGACTCTTGTTTGCACATAATAGGGTCTCATGGTATAATGTTCTCTTTCAGTGCAGGTTCCTCAGGACTAGCATATCAACAACTTTGACATTATGGAGAAACTATTATATGAAGCAAATTGTTTTGTAATCTCTTTAATTAAGCCTGAAGCAGTTCTGCTGGTTAAAAACTAGAGTAAGTTAAAATACCTCATTAACCAAGGCAAAATGATCTCTACCTGTCTTTCCATCTGCAGTGTGGGTCATTTTCCTGGCAAAAAGATAAAGGGGTCATGAATTTTGGTTTTATAATTGATGAGAGACTCTTGGCATCATAGCTCATACTTTTCGCTAGATTAATGGAGACTTGAAATTATTGGAGAAGATTGATTGTAACTTGAGAAACTCAGAAGGATGAGCCCATCGGTGGTTCTGCTGATTGGAAGGGACTTTATGGATCAATTCATTAAGGAATTTTAAGTTCTTTCAGACTCTTTTTCTAAAGCTTACAGAAACCAGGGCCCTCTCCTCAGAAAAATGTACCTATGTGCATAAGTACTGAATTTTATGCCATCCCAAGCAGTTTGCAGCGTCTAAGCCAAAGAACTCATGATCTGGTCCAATCCCTATTTTTGGGGGGGAGAATCACTAAGGTTTGTAGAGGAGGGTAACTATGAGGGCTGTATAATCTTGCTGATGAACTACTATTCCTCAAGAAACATTTTTTTTCTTTCAGCACTGGCTGGATCATTCCAAACCCATAAAAAAGCAGATGAAAAGTAAGTAAGCAGAATTTAGCCTACTCATTTATTTCTTTTATCTGCGAGTGAATTCCTTTGCCAATATTTTGAGGTGTTATGTTTTCATTAAAATTTGGAAGCATTTTAAAATAGCTTCAACTTTAAGTAGATGATTTTTAATTTCTTAAGGCTGGCCAAAGGTTAGAGTTTAAAATTTGAAGAAGCATGTTTAATAGATATTGAAAAACCGACTGTACTCTCATTTGAAATCAGACATTTTTGCCAGTGAGAACAGATTAATCTGCTGTTCAGAAACATGACTTTACACCTATTCTGTTCCCTTTCTAATGAGTTACAAAGTAGACTTAGAGGATTGGAGAGTAGGAGGGAATTCTTTGATCCAGCTCTCTCAATTTACAAATGTAGCAATTGCATTTACTTATTTATTTATATTTTTGAGTTGGAGTCTCACTCTGTTGTCCAGGCTGGAGTGCAGTGGCATGCTCACGGCCACTGCAGCCTCAACCTGCTGAGCTCAGGTGATCCTTCCACCTCAGCTTTCCAAGTAGCTGGAACTACAGGCGCGTGCTACCACATCCAGCTTATATTTTGATTTATTGTGGAGATGAGGTCTCACCAAGTTGCCCAGGCTAGTCTTGAACCCCTGGGCTCAGTCAGTCCTCTTGCCTCAGCCTCCCAAGGTACTGGGATTACAGGCTAAGCCACTGCGCCTGGCTATTCATATTTCTTTAAAGTGACTCATATGCTTGGGAAATTTTTAAAAAGTAATATTCTCATGGGGTGTGGTGGCTCAAGCCTGTAATCCCAGCACTTTGGGAGGCGGATGCAAGAGGATTGCCTGGGTTCAGGGATTTGAGACCAGCCTGAACAACATGGTGAGACCTCGTCTCTACAATAAATCAAAAAATTAACCAGGCATGGTGGCACATGCCTGTGGTTCTAGCTACTTGGAAGGCTGAGGTAGAAGGATCACCTGAGCCCAGCAGGTCAAGACTGCAGTGGCCATGAGCGTGCCACTGTACTCCTGCCTGGGCGACAGAGTGAGACTCTGACTCAAAAGAAAAAAAAGCTATATTCTCTTAAAAGAACTTTAATGTATTTTTACTATATTTTTGGATGACAGAATACTTTGCTGTTATGCAGCACTTCCCTTTAACCCATTTTGTACTTTGTAAAAAGTAGGCATCAGTTCGGAGTAGTATTGTGAGATCAGGGGTGAAAGTGAATCTTTGTGATTCAACTAGATCATTAGCATTTTCTTCCACAGTAATGTTATTAGCTAGACTATCTTAACCAACATAAAAATCCCTTTCAGTTTTCCAGACTAAGATTGAAAAAAATGTACTAGCTTTGCATGCCCCATTGAGCTCTCCTAGTGTAGCTGCTGAAGATAAGTGTGTTATAGATTTAATGTGTTTTTCCTTTGTCTATTCTGTGATCTTCAAAATTGGGGGAAAAACAACTTCAACCTTCCGTCTCCAAATGCTTAGTTGGACCTGCTTATGCTTTGCACTTTCGAGTTAAATACTATTCTTCAGAACCAAACAACCTTCGTGAAGAGTTTACAAGGTAGGACATAATGAAGAACAAGATTCCCACCCAAAAGCGTTTACCTTACATGTAATTTATGGCTCTTTTAAGTTGTAGGTTTGCCTCCCCTTTTGTCTGCTGTCTTTATATTTCTGAGCAAGAATTATTAGCACTTTTCCTGTGCTTCCATATTCTGTTGACAATAGACAATTTTGTTTAATTTGACATTTTTCTTAGTGAATAGAAATTAGATTTATTTTCTTCTCACATTTCCATTTTCTTGGACCTTGAGTAAATTGGTTGGTTAGTCTGTGGCATTTTATTTTTATCTCAGCTACAAAAAGGGAAGGCAAATATTGGGAGAGCATTTCTTAGTCCAGAATTGCTATCTAATTTTTTTAAGGGGCTGCAAAAAAAAATTCCCTTGATTGTTAGAATATGAGGAATGCTCTCTTAAAAAAAAAAAAAACTGCATTAATTACAGCATAGTTGTTAGAATCCCTTCATGTTCTCTATCAGTCCCCAATGAATTTTATGTTGTATCTGCCTGTCTCTTGGACTTCAGAAACAGTGTAGAAGAAAGAGAACCTAAATAAAATTTTCCATCTATAATTTCCTTCCAGCCACTTTTCCATCAGTGACATTCTCCACCCTGCCCTTTTCTGCTTTTGTTATCCCCAGAGCTTCCTTGTCATTGTTTGTGTGATAGACTGCAGGGGTGACCTCTAAGCTGCTGATGGTCCATGGTAGTGGCCACTAGCTTGGAGATGACCACCTGAGTAATGCTTTAAAGACTTACTGGTTATCACCATTTCCTCTGCTGGGCACCTATGGTTAGGTTTTCCTATAGAAATTAGGAGTTATGACTATGTTGACACTGTGCCCCGCTTGATATGAGTATACAAAATAGTTTCCTGAAATTCAGAAGTGAAGTTCAATAGTGGTCAAGCATTGTTGGGAAGCAGGAACATTCTAGAATGTACTAGGCCCTTCCTCTTAATTTCTGGCAAATGGTAATTCAAGTGTTCCTTTTCAGAGTCCTTTATGAAATGCTCCTTCCAGCCATCATCAAAGCCAGTGGTTTTTAACCCAGGTTATAGGAATCGGAAACACCTGGGAAGCTTTTGAACCAATCCGATTCCTAGGGGCCACTTTTGCTTGTAAGATTCTGTTTCCATAGATATGGAGTAGAGCCTGGGCAGCTTTGGTTTTTACAAAGCACATCTTCCTAGTTAAAACAAACAAAAACCCTTATTTAAGCCAAGCTATGTATTATTATTATTATTATTATTATTTTTGAGTTGGGAGTCTCACTCTGTCGCCCAGACTGGAGTGCAACCTGTTGGGCTCCGGCGATCCTTCCGCCTCAGCCTTCCAAGCAGCCGGAGTTACAGGCACGCGCTACCATGCCCGGCTGATTTTTTGATTTATTGTAGAGATGAGGTCTCACTGCCCAGGTGGGTCTCGAACCCGCGGGCTCAGGCAATCCACTCACCTCAGCCTCCCAAAGGCGCGGGATTACAGGCTGAGCCACCCAGCCCGGCTATTTATTCTTTACCTAAGTGAACCCCACTTGTGTTATCTGCTGCCTGCTTCCCCATTTCTTGTTACCCCCTACAGTCCAATTCCAGGATTTTTCTTGTTTCATGTGTGTGCACGCATGCCTGTTTTGTTTTTTAAAAGACAGAATCTGCAGTTAAACTGCATCAGGAAACTAAAGCCTCAAGCAGCTGCTTACTACAGTGAGCTGTAAACTTTTCGTTCCAATCCACTGCAGCCAATCTGGAGTCAGCTGGTGGAGCTAGCTGAGTGCCAATACCCAGGGGACCCACACTGCCTGTGTTATTGGACATGTTGCATGCCTGTGTGCCGAGTTCTGTGTACCATGATTTGCTCTCTTACAGAGCACCAGGGGGTTGTGGAGGCTATCACTGGACCTTGCGGTATCCCATGTTCCATCCTACAAGTATCTTGCGAATTCCCCACATGCACTCACCCTCCTAGCTAGGTTCTGGGATGCCTTCCTGGAGACCCAGGAGGAGATGCTTCCACCAGAGTTCTCATTTGATTTGGACTCCTTTTTACAATGCAAAATTCCATGCTGTGTGTGGGGTGGGTGGGATTAGTAATGGGAAGCTGGGGATTGGAAGCGGCTGGGAAAGAGTTACCCTCTGTTGACTTTTGTATATGTTTGTCAGGTACCTGTTTGTTTTACAACTCAGGCATGACATTCTTTCTGGAAAGTAAGTATGTTTTTGTTATAACTCTTAAGTCAGGATAGATCATAGTATATTTCAAAATAATTCACTGTTTTAACTCTTTTACCCTTGTTCCCTTTTCAAAATTCAAAAAAAGTGCACCAGGCTTTGTAAAGTGAGTCTAATACTTGTATCACTGTCATTATCATCCTATTTTAAATGATTACTATATGGCTTGAAGCATTTCCAAGAGCATTTAATATCTTAAGTGATGTGTATTTGGGAATAACACTCTCCCTGATCACATCACTGTCCCATTCATAATGGCTTTTGTCGTATTTGCAAGCAAGATACGTTATTAGTATGTATACACTTACAAGTATTTGGACAGTCAAAAAGTGTCATTCATCACCATCTGCATTTAAGTAATGGAAAGAGGTTATGTTCTGATTCTGATAGAGGTTTAGACATCTCATCTCACTTCCTTTTCCCCTCTTAAAAATGGTTTCTAAATAGTAGGCCCCCTCTGGCTACACGTGATGATTATTGAACACAAAAGCACTGGCACTGAAGTGGTTGATTTCGCATTCAATATTGACTTATTTTAAAGATAGGAGATTTCAACAGTCCTACCTTTTATAATTGTGTCATTTTTCAGCATGTGTATTGAACATTTTCTATTACATGACAAACTAAGGCTATATCAAGTCAAAAAAGCAATACCTGATATTGACAAGAATACATTCTGATTTTGAATATAATTTGAAGAAAATTTAAAATGCAATTTCCGAATTTCCAAACTCTCCATAGAATATATGCAATAAAAATCCCAGTGAAGTATACTCCACAGAACAAGTAGATTGTACAGTGTATACATTTGCCTTATTCAGCCATGCAATACAGATCTTTGGTTGGTGTGTGTGTTATGAGTGTGTGCGTGTTTTTTTATCCCTCCCTCTCCCTTCATACTGTGCTCCTCATACTAAAGGCCTTGTAACTCTAGAAATTGTCTTCAGTTTGGAAAAATATTAATGGCAGCACCTTGCATTTGTACAGTACTTTGCAGTTGACACGCACTTTTACCTGGTTTTTGTACTTCAAAGCAGGATGGTGTTCTAGGCCCAGCACTGCCTCCTGCCAGCTGAATGACCTTGGGCAACACCTCTTTACCCTCAGTTCCTCATCTACAAGATAGGAGTGTGGGGGGCACTGACAACACCCATCCTAGGGGTTTGTAAATTTGATGCATCGACCAAATTGGATGATATATATGAAAAGGCTTTGAAAGCTATGAAGTGCTATACCAATGTATGTCATTACTGTTTTTCTAACAGAGTTTGAAATATTAAGTATGAATGAGATCCCTGGGTTTGCAGTAGTACTCTTCTATGGCTTTGCCTCAGTTATACTTATTAGAATGCTGAGTATATCCAGCTGTCCTGGCAGTGTTATATATGGTGTCTGTGTGTTTATTTTTGACACTATGACCTTGTTTCAAGAGGGATTGAAGGCAGCTTTAAAAGACGCATGTACTGTATCAAGATAAATTTAAAATAAGTTTGAAAGTAATAAGGCAAAAGGAATGTGTTTCATTCCTTGTTCCAAACTTCTCCATTCTTGCCAACTGCAGTAAAATTGCCCATTTGGTTGATAGAAACTGTACCTTCCTACATTAGGTTATTTTGCCCTATGATGAGAACCAACTTTGGGAAATTTGTGGTGTCAGTTAGCTTGTTTGCCTTCTTTAATGTAGACCGCAAAAATATAAAACTACCCAGAATAAAAGTCATGATCTAAATATCACTACCTTTTGAAAAATGACTTTAATGACATTTTGTATGGTTATGAGTCTGTAGGTTCCTATTTAGACTTAATTTTTTCTCTTCTTTTCAAGATTGAAATGCCCTTATGAAACAGCTGTGGAGTTAGCTGCTCTCTGTCTACAAGGTACGTTAATCTTTAGTAGTAATTAGCATTTTAATGTTAATTGCTTTTCATGTCAACAAATGAGTGTCTACTGTATACCAGGCCCAGTGCTCAGCTTCAGGTATATCAGAGAATACAACGTGGTCTCTGCCCCCAAGTAATTTGCAGTCCAGTAAGAAAGACAGACAGTGCAGTGTAGCTCCTTCAGGATCAGAGACGTGTGGGAGGCTTGGATGAGGAAGGCCCCTGAGGGGATGAAGAAAGAACAGTGAGTCAAGGAACCAAGGCACAAAACAAAGGTGCAGAGAGGCGGCAGCAGTTGAGTGGCATCCCAGGGTGATGTTCAAGAAGCTGGGTAGGTGGACAGCCTTAGAGCCCATTTAGAGAGCATGATGGATTTCATGTGGTCAGCAGTGACACCTTTGAAGGCTCTTAAGGATGCAGGCTGGTAAGATGTGCACTTTAGAAAGGCCACAAGGTTGTACGGGGAGAAAGGCCACAAGGTTGTACGGGGAGAAAGGATTTAAGCAGGACCAAGCTTGGGGCTTGAGAGTACAGTGAGGATGTGCTGCAGTAATAGAGAGGAAAGAAAACTGACTAGGGCAGGGCTTTGCGTGCTCATGCACACGCACACAGACACATGAAGAGCAGAAGACAGCATTGACCGAACCAAGAGAAGGCTTGGTAATTAGATGTTGAGAAGGAAGTCCAAGATGATTTCGGGCTGGGTGGTGACAATGGTAAATGGTTAGAAGAAGAGTCGAGCTCTGGTGGAGGAGATGGTCTGTTGGGCCTCTTGGCCAAGTGGTGCCAGGAGTTCCATCTGATTCTTAGGTATCTGAATCTGGCTCATTCAGAAAGGTCAGCGTGGAAGCATTGGTTTGGAGTGGAGGGGTCATTAGCATGTGGGTGGGAACTGGATGGTAAGAGGTTGCCCTACACAGTTTTCCCTGTTGGCTGTTCATCCCTGTGACATCCTGGTGTAATTTAAAAAGCATAAGAAACACTTGCTAAAATCTCTATCTAGCACTAATTAAGAGATTACTAATGTGTGACTGCACATCCGGGATTTCATTAGTACATCAGATAGACATATGTTGTGTACTCGTTTATCAGCTTGTTCCTCAGCTTTTACTGGATTATGAATTATGATGTGTTCATTTATAATTAGTAATTATTTGTGAACACCACAATAAGAGTTGGCTTCCCGCTTTTGTATTTTGCCAATTTTTAAAAGTTGATTTGAGTAGTTTTTTCAAATTATAATATTAATATATGCTTATTACAGAATATCAGGACAATAGCACAACACTCAGACAACTAGAAGGAAGAAAGGAAATGGCTGCCCTCCCACCCATAGACAACCAGAGTTTCTATGAGTTTTGAGTGGATTCTTTAAAATGTAATTCTGATCAGTCATATATGCAGATTATTTCATGACTTTTTTTTTCCCAAACCCCTGTGTCCCAAACCCCTGAGGGTTGACTTTCAATAGATTGCAGCAAGGGAGATGCTCTGCTGTGTTCAAAACCCTGACCCAGAAGCAGGTCGTCTACCAACATGCCATGTGTGACGGGTGAGGGGGGGGCCGCCTTTCGGGTTATGCCCTGTGTCCCAGTAGAGAGGTTCTCTGCACCAGACCCTAGTCCCGACGCATGGCGGGGGGATAGATCCCCGCCGGCGGGATAGTGGGGAACTGGCTATCCAAGGCCAACCAAGGCTCTGCAGGGCTGCTGTATCAGTCCGCCTGGGCCAGATTCTGACTTAAAGGGATTCAGAGACTTTTTTTACTTGATATTTTTAGTAGATGTGTTTTGTCATGTTTATACTCAAAAAGATGGTTTTTAATGGCTGTAGGATACTCCCATTATCTGATACTTGTATTCCTCAGTCATCTTTAATTCTTTTTGAGTCTGGATCTCACATTGTCACCCAGGCTGAAGTGCAGTGGCATGATCATGGCTCACCACAGCCTCAACCTCCTGGGCTCAGGAGATTCTTTCCTCCTGAGCCTCCCAAGTAGCTGGGACTATAGGCACATGTCACCACACCTGGCTAATCCTTTGATTTTTTTTTTTTTTTTTTTTTTTGGTAGAGTTGAAGTCTCGCTATGTTGTCCAGGCTGGTCTCAAACTCCTGGGCTCAAGCAGTCCTCCTGCCTTGTGGGGGATTCAGTGTACAGTAGATGTTTGGTAAGTGCAAAGTGAATTGAATGAATGTGGTTGGAGAGATCTCCAAGGACTTTGATGGTAAGGGAAACCTGCATGTGTGGTCTGAACGCACTCTTGGTAGAGGTGACAGTAATGTCATCTATAGCCATATGTGCCCAATACAGTACTCAGTGCTTCAGATCTATATTTCTCTGATACAACTTATGTTAAGTGCCATAAGGACATGCCTGTCTTGGGGAACATGGCAGTGGGCTTTACACCCTGGTCAGGTTCAGATTTCACCAACTTAGCAAGTGACCTCCGTCCACCCTAGAGTTCCCAAGCTGCCAGAGGTTATCCCATCAGGCTTGGGATTTCAGGGTGTAGGTAATGAGATGAAAACATCCATGTCAGATGTGGAGCCATTAATCCTCTGGGAAGGTTTTCTCCTAAGGCCGCTGGCAGAATATTGCAAGTTTATTCCTTGTCCTGAATGATTAGAGGATGAGAAACACACATTACACTCCACCACCTGCATGATGAAGGCCTCCTTACACTCACAAAGTCCAGCTCTAGTGAAACCATCTCTTTGCTCCAAAGCCAAGGAAGTTAAGAATAAGGTCAGCTATCTGTGAACTTTTCTTGGAGAAATTACCCATTTGAGCTGAAACTGCAACATCAATGTCATTGATTAACATAAAAAGACTTTGAATTGAAATAAAAAGACTTTGACGACTTAGACATGGAGAAGCCCTTGTTACGTTGTCTCCGTGTGCTCTTCTCTCCCACCTGTTCTAGTTCTTAAATGCTATAGTTTCAGCCATAGCCAAGCCACCTTGCCTCAGACTCTAAGCATCACTAGAGTATCTCTGCGGGTTTTTACTAAAATGAAGGGTTGTGTTTCCTCCCGTGCTTGAGTCTTGCTGCGGTTGTCCTTGGATTAATGGTACCTCCTGAGTTGTAATACAGTGGCCCTGCGGGGAGGCTATGCTCTTTTGGGAACCAAATGTATGGTAGATTTGAAAATTAATCCATGTAAAAAAGGGAGGAGGAACAGGCCACTCCTTGTTGCATGCCTGTGGTCTTGTTTCATGCTTGTAACAATTCCCGTCTTACAGATAAGGCACCAGAGACCCAGAGATGTTAAGTGACTTGCCTGAGGTCACAAATAGTGTATGGTAGAGTTGGGATGCAATCCCTCCTGTGTCTGAACTGTTTTCACCACCTTCCACAGCCTCCCTGGCTGCAGAGGTGGCAGACTGAGCAAGGTGTCAGGTTTTTCCAGCAGATTCTTGGAAGGCAAGCATGGATGGACTAAACATCACTCAGATCTGTTTAAGTCCAGTAATGGTGAGGTGGGATGCCACCCCCTTGCCCAGTCTGAACATACCAAGAAAGTTTGTCATTGTCAACCTTCTCCCTCCAGTGCTTGGTCATTTGGTAGGACTTGCTATGTTGAGCACAACTAATCTTGTCCCATCCAGAAACACACTGCTAAATGCAGGACTCTTGCTTTACTTCATTCAGCCCATGGATGCAGAGAATGGATGACTCATATTAAGAGATTCTCCCCCCAAACCAGATTGCCCCTTTGGCCTTGCCAGGTTCCTAGTTTCAGAGTGATCTCTTAGACAGAGGTCAGTAGTGGAATCCAACCTTGGGATCCCAGCCCCACATTCTTTGGGCAAATATTATTTCCAGAGTAGGGGATTCATTTGTGCCTTTGCCCAAGATACCAAGCCTCTGCACAACCTGACCCAGACTACTTTGGGCCTTGGTCTTAGGGGTACACAGTCCAATTCAGAGTTGGGGGAATAGTCAAGGGGCTATAATGAGGTGAGGAGTCACTCTCAGATCCCCAATCAATGTCAGGACACTGACCCTCTGAATTTGGTGCTACTGCTTCCTCTGTACAGATGGGGACATTTTCTGTAACTTCTCCTGCAATCCAACTGAGTCCCTCTCCTGAAAGATGGGCTGTGGGATTGGGATACTCAGAAGCTCATGTCAGCCGTGCCATGGCTTGCTTGGGGTGATGAAAGGGCATGCTGGGTACCCAGCAGGTTGCTCTCCCTGGAGGTATCCGGGCATGTACTTCTTGGCCAGTTGGTGGGATCTGATATGTGAAGCAGAGATTCTCATGTGTTTTCCAAGGCAGTCACATCAACATCACCTGGGAACTTATTGGAAATGCAGATTCTCAGGCCTCACTCCAGACTTAGGGAGTCAGAAACTCTGCGGGGGTGAGGGTAGGTAGCCCAGGGATATGCATTTTAAAGAGCCCACCAAGTTATTCAAAAACCACTGTTGTAGATTGGTACTTCTCCAACAAATGTGCGTACCAATCACCTGGATGTCTTGTTAAAAGGCAGGTTTTGCTTGAGTAGGTCTAGGGTGGGACCTGAAATCCTACATTTTGAGCAAACTCCACAGGTGATATCAGTGCTGTGGTTTGTGGACTGCACTTGGAGTAGCTGGTATTAGAGGAAACTGGAGGATTTTTTTTTACTCCTGGATTCTGCTTCCTGAGCTACGGGGTGGGGGTGGGGGAGTAGATTTTCTCATTCTTGCCCTGGAGGCAGGGGGCCACCTGTGTCCTCAGGCCCTCCCTTCTGTGTGGACTTGGCAAGGGCAAGGACCGTATAGCACAATTTGGGCCTTTTGCTGGGATCCCTGGTGTGGCTGCTCCTCCCTCCTTTCTGCACAACCCGGTTTTCCACCTGACTTGCCACAGTTGCTCCTGCAGCTATCTCCCCCCTCCTCCCTGACTCCCTCCCTTCTTGTTTTCCCCCTGGATTCTGCATGTACCAAATCCTTGATCCATCTTCTTCAGCACTGCAGACCCTGAAGTGCTGCTGTGACCTACCCTTAACGAGAGCCTTGTTAAATGGATGTTTCAGGGCAGATTCTCATTCCCTGCAATTGCCTTTTATTGCAGATTCAGGGTTCTACCACTACACAGGGAAAATGTAATGGGGCCTCCCTGGGTGGGAGAAACAGTGGAGAGAAATACAGCAATAACTAAGATGATGGTCTATCACCCGATGGGGAGGGCATTAGAATGATTCCTGTTGATTTTGAGTGCACGTATGGCTACTGAGTTAGAGTTAAATCCTCCCAAGAGGAGAGAGTTGTACTTTAGGGGGTACCTGTGCTTTATAATCATGCAAAAATACTTTCAGACCTGTTTGCAGCAATAACTGAAAGGGTTCAATGTCTCCTGTTTTCCTCCCTTTTATGAAATTTGCAGCGGAGCTTGGGGAATGCGAGCTTCCAGAACACACACCAGAGCTTGTGTCTGAGTTTCGGTTCATTCCAAATCAGACAGAAGCAATGGAATTTGATATCTTCCAGAGATGGAAAGAGTGCAGGTACCTTGATGCTACCGTCCAGAATTCTGATGTGTTTATTTTGTCATGTATAAGCACTGGTCAGACTCCTTTCCCTAGAATGGCTCTGTTGATGATTGTAAAGCTGCAGCTCCGAATCCTGACTTCACTCCTGTGCATCAGCCCAGTTTTTCCAAAGGCTCACATGTTGTCCCTCTTTTGAGAGTGTGCAACAAGAACCAAACACACTCTTTTCCCCTCTCTGAAAACAGAACCCAGTTCTAATTTATTTTGTGGCCAGAGATGCCACCACTGCCCTGGTGACATCCCAGGGTACCCCGGGAGGCCCTGCCCTGACACGCTCTAACATCCAATGTCTCTGGTGACCCCAGAGCCTCAGCCTTTTAAAACAAACATTTTAGCAGTACATTCTGTTATATAGGAACACATATTTGAGACCAGGTATTGTACAGCGTTACATTTCAGGAAATGTCATCGTAACACCTAAATCCATTGTGTTGTTTATCCTTTTGGTTTTTTCCTTCCATTCCCCCTGCAGGCACCACTTGTATGCCTGGACTGCCAATGCTACCTCTCCCTCACTGGTTTCCCAAACATTAACCTTGCTTTCCTCCCATCCTGTCTTCCCAAAACACTACCTGTTCCAGGTCATTCTTGGACCCTGGGACTTAACTTGGCTTACTATTGTCCCGAGTCATTCTGAAAAGCTCCTGTGACTTCTTTAAAATGAAGATGTCATTAGTGCATTCTTGTTATATAACATGGAACCATCTTAGAAGTATGTGGATATAGAGTTGTTCTGTCCCACACACATACACATTCACATGCCTCCCTGCAGGAAGCCATTGTTAGCAGTGTGTTGTGTATTCTTCCAGCCTTTTTCCTTTGCATTTATATATACATATCTACACAAAACAACATTGTCTAGTTTTCTTAAGTGATCATATTATAAGCACTGTTCTGTGATCTTTCTGTTCACTTAACTATATGTTCTAAGTTTTATAATCTGGTGTGCCTCAATGCTTTAATTTTTGCATAACGTTTTGTAGTATGGTTGTGCCCTTCAGAATCCTGTGGGTGTACGAGTTGCAGTTTACACGTATTTCCATTGGTTTTTCTAAGGGGAAAGAGCCCTGCCCAGGCGGAACTCTCCTATCTGAATAAAGCGAAGTGGCTGGAAATGTATGGGGTAGACATGCACGTTGTCAGGGTAAGAACTGTGTGCGTTTAAGTAATTTGATCTTGCTTTTACTGAAAAATGTATAAACAGCATGTAAAACAAGTAACTTGTGGTGAGCAAACTTTTTGCATTCTGCTCTGTGACGACCTGTTAGAACCCTCTACCGATTGTCACTTCGTTTGTTTGTAGGGAAGAGATGGCTGTGAATATTCTCTTGGACTGACCCCGACAGGCATATTAATCTTTGAAGGAGCTAACAAAATAGGCTTATTCTTTTGGTAATTTAGTTTTGTCTAATATTAAAAATGTCTTTTCCTATTTTGTGGTGGAATTCTATGTGATGGATGATTATTGAGGGATATTTGCAACACCCAGATTCATTTTCAAAGCACACCATACCGTTGTCATTGTGGGTGTATGGCAGTTGCACGGAAACTTCTGGATAATCACACTTGAATGAATGATTTTTTTTTTTTTTTTTAGCAAATCTAAGCTTAAAAAGTAGAAAGAAAACTACTTTTGATATGTAACTAGTTTTTCTGCAGATTGTGCTTTTAAAATGCTTTCTTTCTGACCAGGCCTAAAATTACCAAAATGGATTTTAAAAAGAGCAAACTGACACTCGTGGTGGTCGAGGATGATGATCAGGTAGGCCTTGCTCCTGTTGTTTCCTTCCCTGCTGTCAATAAATCTTCATCAGTGTTCAACACCCCCACACGAGAATCTTGTGCTTCCTCTCGAAGGGACGCGAACAAGAGCACACATTTGTGTTCCGGCTAGACAGCTCCAGGACCTGCAAGCACTTGTGGAAGTGTGCGGTTGAGCACCATGCGTTCTTCCGACTGCGGACGCCGGGAAACAGCAAATCCAACAGATCAGACTTTATCAGGCTGGGCTCTCGCTTCAGATTCAGGTGGGGAGCCGGTTGTGTGACTTGGACACGTGTTTCTAAGAAAGGCAACTGTGATTTGTGTGTGTGTGTGTATAGATGGAATACAATAATGGATTCGAGTCTATAGGCTTGAGGTATACATCCCATTTCTGTCCCCACTTCTTTCTTTTTTTTTTTTGAGTTGGCATCTCACTCTGTCACCCAGACTGGAGTGCAATAGCTGCTTCCGGCCACTGCAGCCTAGACCTGCTGGGCTCTGGCGATCCTTCCACCTCAGCCTTCCAAGTAGCTGGAACTATAGGCACGCACTACCACGCCTGGCTAATTTTTTGATTTATTGTAGAGATGAGGTCTCACCAAGTTGCCCGGGCGGGTCTCAAACCCGCAGGCTCAGGCAATCCACTCACCTCAGCCTCCCAAAGCACGGTATTACAGGCTGAGCCACTGAGCCCAGCTCCCACTTCTTTCTTAAGGTGAGTCCCTGAAACTCTTTTGGCCCCCATATCCTCACTGATAAAATGGAATAACAAAATTGTTAGTAGCTGACATTTAGCCAGAGCTGTGTTGTCCAATACAGTAGCCACCAGGCACATGGTGACTACTTAAATTAATTAATAACTAAGCTTGAGCACCATAGCGAGACCTTATCTCTAAAAAACAATTAACCAAGTGTGATGGTGCTCACCTGCAGTCCTAGCTACTCAGGAGCCTGAAGTGTAAGGATTGCCTGGGCCCAGAAGATAAATTCTGCAGTGAGCTGTAATCGAGCCACTGCACTCCAGCCTGGGCGATTGAGTGAGACCCCGACTCAAAAAAAAAAGTAAATAAAAATTAATATTAAGGCTGGGTGCGGTGGCTCAGCCTGTAATCCCAACACCTTAGGAGGCCAAGGCGAGAGGATTGCCTGAGCCTGGGGGTTCAAAACTGGCCTGGATAACTTGGTGAGACCTTGTCTCTACAATAAATAAAAAAAATAAAAATAAAAATAAGCTGGGCATGGTAGCACGTGCCTATAGTTTCAGCTACTTGGAAGGCTGAGGTGGGAGCATTACCTAAGCCCAGCAGGTAAAGGCTGTAGTGACCATGAGCGTGCCACTGCACTCCAGCCTGGGTGACATAGTGAGATGCCAACTCAAAAGAAAAATTAAATATTACGTAAATTTTAAAATGTAATTCTTAGTCTCTCTAGCCACATTTCAAGTGCTCAGTAGCCACATGGGGCCAGTGACTACCATATTAGATAACGTAGACTCAGGGCACAGCATCATTGTGAAAAGTTATGTTGATAGCACTGTAGTAGAACACTTCATGTACTTTAACTAAGGTAGATTATCCCCATTTTACAGATAAAGAAACTAAAGCCAGAGGCATTACATAAGCTGCCCAAAGACACACACAGCCAGTAAGTGGTAGAGCCGAAATTCAACCCCAGGCAGTCTGGTTCTTAAACTTCTAACTGCTACTATATTGCCTTTCACATGCCAATGTCAAGAAATTTGGGATGATGAAGAATGAGAGCAGACACCAATGTGTATGTGACCCAGGGTAGACTCAGTAAATATCTGAAGACGTAGATTATTCTGATATATTTTTTCTTATGATTCTAAGACCACATTTCTCAAAGTATATGAAAACTCCCTGGGTGTTTATAAAGTGAGGATCAGTGACCTCATCTGAAACCTTTCGGTGTGCACATGTGCGTGTATTATGGGGCCTGGGACTATGCATTTAAAATATGCTCCCAGGGTTGATTTTTTTATTTACAAATCAGAGAATCACAGTTACAAGATCTAAAGGCTCACATGGCTTTGTAGCTTTTATACACACGTGGCCTGTCCCCGAACCCGATTTAAAATGCTGAAAGATCTGCTCATTTCAAATTGGTCTACTGTGCAAATGGCTGTGCACTTCTGTTTAAAAAATTATTTTGTTTGAATGTATTTTTAAATGCTCCAAAGGGGGAAAAAGACCAAGTCCCTTTTGAGAAAGAATCGAATCACAGGGTTCTGTGGAGGATGGAAAATGTGAGAACTGCAGAGGTTACTGGAGATGTTCTGTGGTATGCCAATGTCTATATGGGGTGGAGTGAGGTGGGCAGGACAGTCAGGGTGATTGCCAAGGCAGACTTTTCCTTCCAGGGAGGAAACTGCCCCAGGATTTGGTCTTGACCATGCTCCCTTTTGCTCTTCAAGAAGTGTAAGAAAGGGGGAGTTTGGAGTATAGTTGCCCATTGGAGGCACTTAGAGCAGATGGCAAGAGGCTCCTTCCATCTGATAAATGACACACCAAGAGCAACAAGAAGGGTGGGTAGTTACCTCCCAGAAGCTGCAGGTGGGTGTCACATTGGTTGAAATTCAAAAGCTGTGGTGAAACAAGTAATGCTTCCCTTGTATCAAGGAAAGCCAAGGTTCGTTTAAGTGGGCATTGATTACAGCCTTTTAAAAGATGAGTTGGGCAATCCCCTCAGTTCTCCTCCCACTGTGGGAGCTTTTCTGTCCTCTCAATAAATCCTGCTTTCTAAAAAAAAAAAGTTAAGGCTGGGCACAGTGGCTCACGCCTATAATCCCAGCACTTTGGGAGGCCAAGGTGAGAGGATTGTCTGAGCCCATGAGTTTGAGACCAGACTGGGCAACTTGGTGAGACCTCATCTCTACAATAAATAAAAAAATTAGCCTGGTGTGGTGGCGCATGCCTGTAGTTCCAGCGACTTGGAAGGCTGAGGTGGAAGGATTACCTGAGTCCAGCAGGTTGAAGCTGCAGTGGCCATGAGCCTGTCATTGCACTCCAGCCTGGGAGACAGAGTGAGACTCCAACTCAAAAAAAAAAAAAAAAAAAAAGGATAAATGTACAGTGTGTCTCATGAAAGGTTATCTTTTGTGCAAATCGGTGTTATCTTAATCAGATGTTCCAAGTAATTGACCCTGCTTGGTTTGTGCAGCCAAGTGGCTGGTACCTAATTTGATGGTTTTGTCCTTTAATGGAAGTGTGTGCCCCTGGAATATAGTCTGGATTTGGCAAAGGAGATTTTATTTCCATATGGAAGGCTAACCTTAGTATGTCTTTACTAAAAGAGTTCAAGCCAAGTTGAAATGTGCATTGGGGCTCTTGGACATAGAAGTGAATTTTCAAATATTAATACCTGTAATGTACTAAGATTCTGATATTGGTAACAAGCAATGAAATATTTACTTCCTAGTGGGAGGACAGAATATCAAGCTACGCACGGCGCCAGGTTACGACGAACCAGCACCTTTGAGAGGAAGCCTAGTAAACGTTATCCATCCCGGAGACATTCAACATTCAAAGGTTGTGTGTTTTCATTCTTCCTTGGAGTTTTACGTTGTGGTTTAGTCGCTTATGCCCTCAAGGAGTTTGGACAAGCAGCTTGTGAAGAAATTTTCTGCAGTTCTTCTTTCTGGAGCTTTTAGAAAAAATCCCTGTGATGTTTTCTTAATGGGATCCAGGTCACTCCTGCCATCTCTCTGCCATTAGTCTTTCCTCTTGGATGTGTTCATTTGCTTCTCCTCCTTTTTTTCATGTTTCTTTTCATATGCTTCTTCGCTTCTTTTAGACCTGGGGCCAAGCTCTAGGACCTGAGACGTTATAGGGAAGCACCTTTCTTGCCTATAGAAAGTACCGTGTCTTAAAAGGAAATGCAGTCCCTTCTCTCCACCATCTTGCAATTTCAAATGAGCACCAGACTTATGCTAACCAGGGTTCTGACCACATGGGAGTAGATGCAGAACTTTTAGATCCTTGTGTTAGGTCCCACAGTCAGTCCAAACACATCTCACCCTTACATTTAGCCAAGCCGTAGATTACCTGCCCTGTCCTCACTTTGCAGAACTTCCTGAACTTTCTGCAGTTATGCTGTGACCTCATACCTGTGTGCAGCTCAGTCCATGAATGAGCAAGCTGGGCACATTCCCAGTGAGACCCAGCCTCCAAATCCCATCTCGTAGCTCTTTTTTCTCCACACTGGGTTGTTCTTCTGTTTAGGATACCCAGTTAGCACTAAATCATTTGCTCTTTTACAGCAGAGCCTCTGCATCTCAGCCTCCTTGACCCCTCTATATATAGTTTACTTGTAGTGGCCACTCCATGTGTTTTTCTTGTATAGATCAGGACTTTATGGGCCTCCCATGGGATCTGGTACCTCTACTTGCTCCATTGTGGAATCTTTAACCTTGTGTTCCCCACTATTTCTTTTCTTTTTTATTTTATTTATTTAGTATTTATTTATTTATTAGTACAAGGCCTTGTTATGTTGCCCATGCTGGTCTCAAACTCCCGGGCTGAAGCATTTCTCTCACCTCAGCCTCCCAAAGTGCTGGGATTACAGGCATGAGCCACCACACCTGGCCTGTTTCTTGGTTTTGTGAACCGACAGCACAATATCATGACAGCCTGAAATTCTTAGTCATTCTCAGCCACTTCAGTAGAGGAAAAATGCCCACAGCTCCAAGAAATGCCAGAGGATGGGAGTGTGTCCAGAGAAGGGCAATGGGTTGATGAAGGATGAAAGGAAGAGCGAGAGTGCTCTCTGTTTCTAAGGACTGTTCCTCTGTGAGGAGGATTATGTTTGTGTGTATAGTCCACTCGGTCAGAGTTATCCCAAAATAGCCCAGTTGGAGGAAGAACTTTCCAAAGATCAAAAGAGCTGTCTCAAGATAGCAGTGAGCTCCCAGTTCCTATAGATGTGTGCAGACACAAAGAGAAAGACCCCCTGGTGTGGCTGTCAAGAGGGGAATGGGCATCCTGTGACTTGACCCCACCAGATGCCTTTAGAGGTCTTCCAGACTCCAGGTGCTGTGATTCTCTTCCTGGTCTGTGGCTTCTTTTTTCTCCTTTATTTTACTGACATTTTTTCCAACCAGAGTTCTAGCATCTTTGTGAAGCTTTTGATGATTTTCCCTGCCATGTTTTTTTTCCCCCCAAACAGAATGGAGTCTAGGTGAATAAGCTCTGCCTCATTCCCCTGGCCCCTTTCCACACAGACCCTCACCCCTACCCCAAGGTCCTCCAGTCCAGACCTGTGTTTGCATTTCATCCTGTATCACCTTTGTTATGTCCCCTCCCCCCATCTCAAGACCTGCAGCTTCTTGAAAGCAGGCATGATATGTCTTTGACTCCATCCCCCAGAGTGCATGGCCTTGGGAACCTCCTCAGTGGACAGTTGCTGAGTGAATTGGAGGGACAGGCAGTTTACTTTCCCATAGGAAAGGAGGAGTAACCACTGTGAAATTCTGCCTGGAGTGGGGTTGGGACTGTTGTGTGATTGCAGAAGTCTCTTTCCTAGTCTTTGTCATTCGTAACATAGTGAAAGTTTGTTAACACGCTCTAAGGTGGCATAACTTTCTCTGTTTTTCCTTTAAAGCAAGCAACCCCATGATAGCGGCTCAGCTCTGGTAAGTGCTCCTAGATTCTACAGTACTTAATGATTGTATTCGTTTACAATGTTGACTTTTTCCCTAATGCAGTTACATCAAAGTGAGTCACCTGATCATTTTCCCCCACGTTTCTGCTGCTTGGCTATACTGTCCTCCTGGCTTTCAATAAGTACACAGTGGAGTGTTCCAAGATGGTTTGGTGTTTTGGAAAACACAGCTGCTTTGTTTGAGTAGCTGCGTGCTTTGTTTGTCAGCACAGCGGGTGATAAAGGTGAGAGGCGTGTGTGCAGCACACCGTGCCGATGGCATGGCAGGCCATGATGGGAGAGGATAGCCGTGCTCGTGAGCAAAAAAGCTAGACGGGAGCAGATGCTGTGTTTGCTCAGTGACGTGCATGTCTTAGGGTCTTACATGGGAGAAGACATTAAACACCTTCACTGAAATTCCTGCAAGAAAAAGCCCGTCACAAGACTGAAAATCTTGAGCACAGGAGTTAGCATACGTTTTCTGTAGAGGAGCAGAGAGTAAATATTTTATACTTTGCGACTATGCTCTTTCTCAACAACTCGACCCCGCTGTTGTAGCTCTAAAGTAGTATAAATGAACGAACGTGGCTGTGTTTACTCACAAATTCCAGTAGGCCAGCTTTGGCCCACAGTGTGTAGTTTGCAAACTCCTTCCCAGCACAGGTGTTCGGGATCTTGCCTTTATATTAAAATTTTCTGGTGAGCTGTAATTACCTGAAACATTCCCCCTCAGCCAGGCTATACCCTGGGCTCACTGGATCAGTCTCTCAGGGTGGGACCCAGATAACTGTTTCTGAAAGCTCCCCAGGTGAGTCTACCTGGTATATACCTATCTTTCTCCCTCTGGAACAACTGTCCTTCTTATGTGAGTTTTGACTTGTTAGGTGGATGAACTGTCAGTAGGAGAATCACAGACTGTAGTTGTTTCTACCCTTGGTCTGAACTCCAGCCGCTGGTGGGTAGCCCAGACTATTAGCTTCTTGGTCAGCCAGGCACAGTACTCAAAGCAGCTAGGGAGGGTGGCCTTTGTGGTGGCGTAATGTGACTGTGCCATGCACTTTTAGGACAGTTGGCAGAATGTGTCACAGGGAACCAGTTGGTTGCCAGTGCCCCAGGTCATCATTACAAGATCTCCCTTCTAGCACCAGGTTCATTCTAACCCAGCTCTGGGGCCATGAGCTTCCTCTTTCTGGGCCTCCTTTTTTGCAAATGAGGAGGTTGGGCTGGATCAGTGTTCTTTCAAACTTTTTTATCCTCTGATTTTCACCCTCTAGAAGAAAGCTGATGTAAAAGTCCAGCATATGGAACAGACAAAAAGCAGAGCTCCTCTGGTGAAGCTCAGTGGGGAGGGAGGGATGCTGTCTGCCTACACATCTGCCTCTCCCCCACCCAGTAGCTCCAAGGCACCTGTAGGGAATCCAGAGTTCTAGACAACACAACTAGCCCCTTGTTTCACACAACTGGAAACTCAACTTTGCGTCTCTGATTTCAAACTCTACTTGAAGTGCTGTTCTGCCCTTGTCTCTGGTTTTGTTGTGCATGGCTCCCTGCTCCCCCAGGGTGGGAGGAGATTGCAGTATTCTTGATGAATTGGTTGTAGGTCTGTAGGTTTACCCTCTTTCTAGGAACCTTCTGGCAGATAGTATGCTAAAAAGTATTTGCACCTTTCTTAGCCTGCCAGGGTATCTTGCTTTTAATTCTCGGAGGCTTGTAATCTACAGCTTTTCTTTCTTTTGCTCTCTAAGGAAGTGAGTGTTTTGTTTGTTTTTTCCTAATAAAATGACATTTTCTGCTTAACATCTAGTGGAGATTACATATTGGGAACCAAAACAAACAAAATAATCGGCACAATAATAAGTAAATAAATAAATAAATAAAGGCCCTGGTAAATATACCCTTTAGAAACAAATGAGCTAATAACCACTGTTCACAGCTGTTCCATTGCTTTTTGCAGCCTGTGGGATCCCAGGGTGAGTAGGATTGCTATGGGAGCCATGGATGAAATTGTGCTCTGGGCTGCAGAGGTGCTGCCCGAAAAACAGCTCCTCGCAGGATAATTATCCCACCTGATGAAATCCAGCTGGCGGTCTGACCTGGAGCCTACCTCTGTAACTGGGTCCTCTCTGAGAACTGGAACACAGAGCCTTGTAGAGCCCAAGCCAGATGCCTAACAGCAGTACGTTTCCCTCAGTGGAGAGCAAGTGATAACCTTTGACTTCAAGTGTACCACCCAAGCAACAGAGATTGCCCATTGATTGTGCCATGCTTGTGGTTTTTCCGGCAGATGTTGAGTTTGCATTTTATTTTATTTTTTTATTTTTTATTTTTTGAGTTGGAGTCTCACTCTGTCACCCAGACTGGTGTGCAGTGGCTGCTCCTGGCCACCGCAGCCTCGACCTGCTGGGCTCCAGTGATCCTTCCTCTTCAGCCTTCCAAGTAACTGGAACTACAGGCGTGTGCTACCAAGCCTGGCTAATTTTTTGATTTTATTGTAGAGATGAGGTCTCGCCAAGTTGCCCAGGCGGGTCTCGAACCCGCGGGATCAGGCAATCCACTCATCTCGGCCTCCCAAAGCGCGGGATTACAGGCTGAGCCACCAAGCCCAGCTTGAACTTGCATTTTAAGTGCATTGCATTTTACACTAATCTGCTTCAACAGAAAATATGTATATATATATAAATGTATTATATATAAGGGTTTTTTTGTGGGTTTTTTTTTTTGAGTTAGAGTCTTACACTGTCACCCAGACTGGAGTGCAGTGGCCGCCGCTCCCGGCCACCGCAGCCTCGACCTGCTGGGCTCCAGCGATCCTTCCGCCTCAGCCTTCCGAGTAGCCAGAATTATAGGCATGTGCTACCACGCCTGGCTGATTTTTTGATTTATTGTAGAGATGAGGTCTCACTGCCCAGGCAGGTCTCGAACCCGTGGGCTCAGGCAATCCACTCACCTCAGCCTCCCAAAGGCGTGGGATTACAGGCTGAGCCACTGAGCCCAGCTTTTTGTTTGTTTTTTTAACCAGATTAGTTTAAGATTCCATCGAAATAGAATCATGCATGAGGTGCCCTGAACCTTTTCTCAGGACCTCCGAGAGTCATGTTGGTTTAGCAGAAAGTAGATAGGCTTTGAGCTTGAGCACATGTTGATTCCATCCCTGGTTCTGCTACTGACTAGCCAGGTGACCCTGGGCAGGTTTCCTCATTCTCTATTAGGCAACTGCTCCTTTATCTGTAAAATGAAATGGTTACATTTGTTGACCTCATAGCCTTGTTGTGTGGATTAAATAATAACAGATGTGAAGTTCCCAGTACAGAGCCTTGTCTTAAAAGAACATTCCAAATTAGTGGCCAGATCATTAGCAGCATTTTTGTTTAATTTTTTTGAGTCAGAGTCTCATTCTGTCACCCAAACTGGAGTATAGTGGCACTGTTACAGCTAATCACAGCCTCAACCATCTGGGCTCAGGTGATCCTTCTGCCTCAGCCTTGCAAATAGCTTGAGACTATAGAAGTGGGCTACTGCACCCGGCTAATTATTTTCTGTAGAGACGAGGTCTTGCTAATGTTGACCAGGCTGGTAGTGAACTCCTGGACTCGAGTGATCTTCCTACTTCAACCTCCCAAAGTGCTGGGATTACAGGCATGAGCCACTGCACCCAGCCCAGCAAGATTTTTAATAGCAAGGAGACCCATGTGTGGCTCCCACCACATGCCCAGTGGGAGGTGCTCAGAAGTGGCTAGTGACTCCCCCCCTCTGGCTTTAAGGAGCTCTGCGGGTCACTGGAGCTTCCTGGTGCCGTGGGCCCCCCAACAATGCCAGGAAGGCCTGAAATTGGAGCTAACATTACTTGGATTGCCCAACTGACAGGACCTCCTTGTTGCCACCAAAATATGGCAATGAGGCTGCATTCTGGAATATTATCTACTGTTTCTATTTGTGAGCCCTGAAGCGAGGAGTGAAAGTTGCTATTTGTGGTTTCCCTGGTTATAGGTTCATTTTAAGTATACTCTACACTTCAGAAGTTTCCTCCTTTCAGGGTTCATTTAAACAGCCAAAACTCAAAAAGAAATAGTATGTGAAAGCTCCTGGCTGGGTGCGGTAGCTCAGCCTGTAATCCCAGCACTTTGGGAGACTTGGGGTTCAAGACTAGCCTGGGCAACTTGGTGAGACCTCGTCTCTAACAATAAATCACAAAACTAGTCAGGCATGGTGGCATGCATCTGTAGTTCAGCGTTTTGGAAGACTGAGGCGGAAGGATTGCCTGAGCCCAGCAGGCCGAGGCTGCAGTAGCCATGAACATGCCTCGGCACTCCAGCCTGGACAGCAAGAGTGAGATTCCAACTCAAGGGAAAAAAAGAAAGTTCCTAGTGAGTAGGTAGCACATAGTAGTTCATGATTGTTGAATAAATCAACAGTAACGTCACCTTACAACCAAAATTATAATTTTTCTTTTGTTTTCTTTTTAGCTCTAAACCAAATCCTGAAGTCCATAACTACCAGGTAAGATACTGCTTTTAAAGATTTTCTTAAGTTTCTAATTTTTCTACAATGGACAGTCATTATATTTACAATCAGATTTTGAGGAAATAATAACAGTACTTTTTTTGAGAAAATGGTAAGAGGAGAGCCCTTCCCTTTTGACTCCTGCAGCTTCTTAGCCATCTGAACTGCCTGTTTTTCTTAACCTTGTCAACTGGCAAGTGTCAGGGACACATGTTTCAGTTTCTGGGTGGTCAGGCACAACCGCTTAGCCGCTTTCAAGTGAGGCAGCTTTTTGTCAGTGTGTATTCTAGGCCTAGGGAACACAAGTCCCTTGAGACATGCCTCTGGGAAAGGATGTTTTGGTCAAATGTTTTGGAAATGTTGCATCCTTTATTCCTTTTTTGGATTTTACAGTGTCCATTGGGGCATAAAAGTACTGAGGAGTCTTGCAAGAAAGACACACATATTTTGTTTTGTTTTGTTTTACTCCAGGCTTTCCCAAATCATCTCAATATCGGTTCCCCACCCTAAAAATACTAGCCTCACTCCCTCCCTTTTTTTTTTTTTTGTGATGGTGAACCCATTCATATCAATGGATCAGTGGTTTCTAGAACCCACTTTGTAATGCACTGTGCTGGGCCCATCATCTGCAGAAGGGGCACAGGTATATTTCCATGGCTGGAGTTCTGCTCTTTCACAGCATGACCAGTGAGAGCCTGAGCCGCCTTCCTGCCCACCCATACTTGGCAGCATGAAAGGTGTGGTCCACAGCCCAGCCTGAATCAAGCACATGTCTCCTAAGGCACTGTCAGCAGCTCCCGTGGCCATTCACAGCCTTGTACCACCTGGCTCCAACTTCTCTATTTATTTCTCACCACTCCCCATCACACACCATATGTTCAGCTCGCAGGGAATTGCATAATTGTTGCCCCATAATTCCTTCCCACTGTTCCTTTGCCCATGCCTGTCTGCCTGGAATTCCTTTGCCTCCCATCAGTACATTAAAATATCTCTCAAAGACCAACTCAGAAGCCACCTCCTCCACAGTGCCTTCTCTGATCTTCTCAACTGGAAGCCTCCGGAACCAGTGGTTCTCAGCCCTGCTGCACATTAAAACCATCTGGCCAGCTTTGAAAAAAAAGAAAACTAGTGCTTGGGCCTCACCCATGGAAGACTGAATCAGAAATTCTAGGGGTGGGCTCTGGGCACTGGTGGAGCTTCAGAGCACCTAAGGTGGTTGTAATATGCAGTCACGCAGGGGACCCTGGATTGATTAATGATGTATGCCTTGCTTCCTAAGTGGGTATTTGTCTGTGCTTGACTTCTAACTTGGGGCCAACTGGCACTACTCTCTATGGCCTGTCACCAGACTGATTTTGAATGTCACAAGTCGTGAAGCCCATCTGTAAATGATTTCACTTTGGAATCTTACTCTAATTCTCACCCTTCTTGATCTTTCATTACTTTAGATATTAATTCCTTAGATAGGGGTGTGATCTTAATTTGCATTGTCTTTACGAGGTTTCTAAATGATGCCTCAGATGAATTTTGTGATAATTGACTTCCATATAAGAAATCGTATTCCCAGTGTGAAGAACCTTTGTAAATGACTTCCAAGTCTTAGGGAATGTCAAGTAAAAAGTGCTTTGAACTTGGTAGGTGAAAAGTCTGCTCTTCTTGCTGTCCTTTTATTCACAGATTGTTTTTTTATTGAGGGATTTTTCAGGTGTGAGTAACTGGAATGTTGTAGGGGAAGAAAAGGATGGTTGATGGGTGATCAGTGCTTGAAGAAGAGAAAAAAAAATTTTTCGTAAAGTAAAGCAGCTCAGCACTGCCCCTGCCCTCTCCCTGCCAGTCTCGCAGGTGTGTTCTCACTGTGTATTCTTTGCTTAGAATGAACTTGAAGGCCATTGTTTATTGAAATCAGATCTACAGAAACTGTTATCTAGACATTGTTCTCTCAGCATCATTGGTAACCATGAGTCCTTTGCACCTTGCCAAGCTTAGAAGTCCTGTGTTGCTTTATCAAGGTTTGGGAGTAAATTGACCGGGAAGAGAACGTCCTGAGAAGTGGCCTGATCTGCCTCTAAATGCCATGAAGGCTTTTGGGAGGATGGTTTTGCAGCATTTATCTTATTCCATGTACAGCAAGGTCGGCCAACTGCAAAGGATGGATCACTGTGTTCTCAGTGAGGACACTATTGGCATTTGGGGAGAGACAGTTCTTCATTGTTTGGGTCTGTCCTTGGAATTATTGGATGTTTTATTTCCCTTTTCTCTCTCACTTGTGGCAAGCTAGCATGCACACATGCATTTCCAATTGTCCCCTGAGGAACATGGCCATACCGGTTGAGAACCTCCTGGGTTACCATTAAAATACCCCTTGAGAGTAGAGGATGTGAATAAATTATTAGAGGAGGCCAAGGAATGTTTTAGAATCTTCTATTCTCAGATCTGTGAATGAGGCTTCCACCTCTCTGATGACTCTGATTTGGTTGGGTTAGAAGACAGAGAAAAAAGTAGAGGGTCCAGTCCTAGGTCAGCCATTCTCCTGTGCTGAAGACCCACTGAGTGGAACCTCACGTGGGGCCTGTTCATGTGATTGAAATACCTGGAACAGTTCAGCTTTGCTCACATCGTCTAAACTCTGTGGGTTTCTTCATCCCCTAAGTGAGAGAAATATGAAGAGTTTGCACCAGGGAGATTCTAAAGCCCTGGTCAGCTCTCAGATTTTGCTGCTGAGATATTTTCTCCAGATTCCTTTTTTCTGCAGCATGTCCTTTTGGGGGCTGCAGACTCAGCTTGCTGACAGGCATCTTCAAAGGAGAAAAGAAAGGCCACTGGAATACAAAATAGGCAGGGAGGGCATCTTGCGTCCATGAAATTTGAACAGAATTGCTGAGAATTTTCTGTAACAGAGAGCAGACTACTGCTTATTAACCAAAGCAGCAGGAAAGGGAGAAGGAGGAGAAGAAATAATTAAAAGAGTAATGGCGGCAAGACTGTAGTGACTTAAATGTCAGGAGGGCCTTATTTGCCCCATAGATAGTTGAGAAGCTCCATGACTTCTGGAAATGTCTGGGACCATTGCCCTCTGCAGGCCAGAAATGGACAGGCAGCCTGCTACCTAGCCTGTCTGACCTGGGTTTCACCCTGGTCCTCTTGAGTCACTCACTGGTCTGAATCTGTTTTCTCCTCTTAAAATAGACAACTTCCTGCCTCCCTTCCCTTCCTTTCTTCCCTCTCTCCTTCCCTTCCTTTCCTTTTCCCCCTCTTCCTTGCTTTCTGTCCTTCCCTTCCATCTCTTCATTCTCTTCCCTTCCTTTTGTTCTCTTCCTCCCTCCCTTTCTTTCCATCCTTTCATCCTCCCTCCCTCCCTCTCGCTCTTCCTCCAGTTTTATCCAGATAATAAGTGCTCTGGATGATTTTTTGTTTGTTTTGATATGTTGTTTTGGATTGCATTTTAGAAAATTATTTTTATTGCTAAACCAGGGAGAAAGAAAAAAATTCACCCACGGCCCTGCTGCCTCACTTAGCGTCCCCATCCAGTCTTTGTCTGGGTGCAGATGTAACCGTTCCACGTGGTCATCGTCATTTTCAGCAATGACAAAAATTGTTTCTGAACAGTGAAATTGCCTCCCACTCTCCCTGTCTTTCTGGCACCTTCTGCCTGTTCCCTTGGGAGAGACGAATACAGCCTGTCCTGGACACTCTGGATGACCCCTTTCAAGGCAGGTGCTTTCACCTTCCTTCCCAGGGCAGCTTCCCAGCCCTTTCACAGTGGGGCCACCTTTGAAGAGGGTGCTTTGAGAACCAGGCACTGGGTTCCAGCTCCCAACCTTTGTCAATGGTGGAAACATGATCATCCTGGGAAACGGCTACCCCCCCCACTGTTTAGTTATAGCCTTTCTATTCACAGCTCCCTCAGCCCCTCAAGTGGATACCAGTAAAAGAGAATGAAGACCATTGAAATGAAAAGGTCACCAAATAATTAAGTGTGGTGTTTTATTTCTAGCCTCAGTATCATCCTAATATCCACCCCAGCCAGCCCCGGTGGCATCCTCACTCTCCAAATGTCAGGTAAGTGTTGTGCTCACAGAGCTGCACCTTTGAAGGCTCTCCTTTCTCCAGAAAAGTTCAGATTCTACTTAGTTATGAATTGAAAGTCTGCCTCAGAAACAACTCTTAAGGGATACATTGTCATGGCAGAGATGAATAAATTTGCAAAATAAAGGAAGCCAATGATGAGTCTGGACTTATTAAAGGAATGCTTTCTGAAATAAAAATGAATTGATTTTTTAAAAAGTCATTCTAACCTTAGATATTCTTGGTTTGGTTTTGTGTTCAAGATGTTATGGAATTTCCTAAGTAACGTTTTTCTGTCCCAAGAATTTGTTTACTTTTAATGTGGCAAAAGCTTAGGGATTTGTTGTTGTTGTAGGGTTTTTTTTCTTAAGGATTTTTTTTCACAGGGATGGGGGCAGAGATTTTTGTGGTAGTTTTCCTTTTTTTTTTGTTTTTTGTTTTTCTCCCTAAACTGAGGAATCAGTACACTTTTTCCATAAAGGTCCAGATAGTTAATATTCCTGGCTTTGTGGTCACTGTCACAACTATTCACCTCTGCCATTGTAGCGCAGAAACTGCCATAGACAATCCATACAGGGGAGGTCGTGGCTGTGTTTCAGTCAAACTGCTGTACAGAAACAGTGGGATTGGGCCAAGGGCTGGCGTTTACCGACCTTGGCCCCAACCTACCATAATCCTTTCTCAGCCAACTGGCATCTGCTGTACTGTGTTTATAGTTAGGCTTGAAAGTTTTTTTTAAGGCTAGCTTTGTGAAAGCAAACGTTCCTTTAAGATTTGAATTTTAGATCAGTCTTAATTGGTGTTTATGTGTGAAGCTATTTCAGAAACAGAGTTGGCGAATTCCACTTGCATAAAGGTGAGGTTGCTAGCCTTGCTCTTTGAGAAAGTATGGAGAGTGGAGAGATGGAAATAAATCCTCTTAGAGCAAGGCAAATAAAAGTTTGTTGGGGATCCTGTAGCACAACAGTGTGATTTTATTATAAACACTTGATATTTGTGTAACTTTTCAAAGCAAGTTAGATTGATGGAGCAATAATTCTAAACCTTTCTGTATTTCAAAGGTATTTTATTTTTCAGACATAAGAAACAGAAAGATATATAGAAATGCTTTTTTTTTTTTGTTAACATTGCTTTTACAAAAGTTTGCACTTACACCATTGCCAGTTTTGTCAAATTGGTTTCCTTCAGAGGCATGACCCTGCCTCACTTTTCCCTTGGGCATTCTGATGAAAGCTACAAAGGGTGCCCCTCCCTTTGCAGCTTAAGTGACACGTGGGAGCTTGTTAATGCAAATTCTCAGCCCCACCCTGCACCTACGGGATCGAAGGGGCCCAACATTTAGCATATTGTCAAGCTCTCCAAATATACCCCACGAAAAGAGAGTTTGTTGGTCCAGCACTTCAGGCAAATGCTGCCTGAGGCATTCACAGTGCACATTAGCAGGATAAATGCTCTGGAGTAAAGGAACCTTTTCCGCCTTCATCTAGCTGTCCTCAGACTGACTTGACCATGAGATACCCTTTGAGAAATGACTTGACCAGTTGACAGCTTTGCTCTGCTTGGGAGTTGATAGATGATCTGTGTCTGAATGTTTAAAATACTAACGTAGAAAGCCCACTTACCTCCATCTGTTATCCATACCCATTCATGTGGTCCAAGGTTCCTCTGCCCCGTTTCCTTTGTGCTTGTGTTGTTTCACTCAAGTTTGTGAATTTTCTTCCATTCTCCCACTAACCATTCACTCTGCAAACAAAACAGGCCATCCTTTCAGGATGACAGGTCGCATTGGAAAACATCGGCCAGTGGAGATGACAGCCATTTTGATTATGTCCACGACCAGAACCAGAAGAACTTAGGAGGGAAGCAGAGTGTGATGTATCGAGATAAGCTCATGACTGCACTTTGAGAGACTGAAGCATCTCACTCCCATTCACCACCATAGTTTCGTTGCATTCCATGAAAAGTGTCTTGGCCTCACATGGATGTGTTTGTACAAGTGTCTTTAAGGAATAGTTCTGAAAGGTGTTTTTAGTGCCCATGTAAATATTTGAGGATAAAACCACGATAGCTCGTCATAATTTGCTGTTGACTACATACTCAATAAAATGAAGGTAGTTAAAGGCTCAGGAATCTTTTTGGTATTCTGATTTTTAAATTGGAGTAAAAGTTTATTGTATTGCTATGTACCTGATATTCTTTGTTATTTAATTGATGAGACCAAATAAAACCAGAAAAGTTTAGGAAGATAGCCCAGCATATAGTACTGTCATAGGGCTCAAGATTACTATGGTTGCTGGGTACAATTGCACATACCTGTAATCCCAGCACTCTGGGAGACCAAGGTGGGAGGATTGCTTGAGCTCAGGAGTTCAAGAACAGCCTGGGCAACATAGTGAGACCTCGTCTCTACAAAAAATTAGCCAGTGCAGTGGTGCACGCCTGTAATTTCAGCTACTTGAGGGGCTGAGGTAGAAGGATTGCCTGAGCCCAGGAAGTCAAGGCTACAGTGAGCTGTGATCATGCCACTGCACTCCAGCCTGGGTGACAGAGACCCTGCTTCAAAAAAAAAAAAAATCTAGCTTCTGCCATTATGTGATCTTACACTAGTCATTTCTCCCCTTTGTTGGTCTCATTTTCTCCATGTGAAAAGAATGGGTCGAACTAAGTGATCTCCAAGATCCTTTCTAACTCTAAAATTCTGTGATATAATTTAATTTTTTTTTAGACCGAGGACACATATTCAAACTAAATTTCCCATAAGGAAAACTGCACTACCCACTTCTTTGACAGAGGGTTACTCCTTTCAGAAGCTAAATAAAGTATATAACTTATTAGATGTTATATAAGTGCAGGGAGACTTTGAGTTTCATATCTTGAAGCAGTTTAACTACTTTGAGTTTTAGCAATTGTACTAATCATAAATTGCATAGCATTTGTTTTGGTAGAATTTGCTGCTCAAGTGTAAGAATAATTTTTAATGTCTTAATGATTGGTGCTGCTAAATTGCATGATTTCAGAAGTCATAATTGTGAATACACACTGTCAGATTTGGGAGGTTGTTTTTTACCCTTGACTTCACTTTTTAAAAAAGCAGCATGCAATCAAGATGTGTTCATGGCTCAGATGAAAGCATATATGGTTTTATTGAAGTTGTGCCAAAGCATTCTGTAGACTAGGATAGCATGGGCATTGGCCCGTCTTTGTGTAGGATCAGAAATCAATATGTTGTCTTTTAGGTAAATCTTGTACCAAAATATTTATTTCCCTCATTTCAAGTCACAAGTCAAACTTTTTTTTCTCTTAATGGATAGGCCTTAAGTATTTTTTAAATTATTATTTCTGTGAAATTAGTTAATTCTTGTGCCATTTTTATATATTGTAATTTGGCCCATTTTACCCCTTTTAAGAATATATTGATGTCCTTTGAGATTTTATTGCTTAAATCTGATCTTTTGGTTTGGTTTTTGATTTTTGGGTTGCCACAAAAATTTATTCAAAAGGAGGGAATCCACTAAGTATATTGCACAGTGGAGTCAACCGCCCATAAACTCTCCCTAAGATATTTGTTTACAGGTGTATTCCATTTTAGCACATGTTTTGATCCTCATTGTATGTGTTGCATACAAATAAATGTGTTCTGAATCTTTTCATCTTAATTGATAACATTTTTACAAATGTGTTTCTAAGGAATAAAAATTATTCTTGCTTTTTTTTGAGTCCATCTTCATTTTATTGATTCTTGCTCTTGCACAGAGGTCTCATTTGTGAATGACCTTGGTAGTGGGGCAGTTGACTTTTAGAAGCCCAGAGGTGAGCATTCAGTTAGGTGGCATGGAGCAAGATCATCCTAGAATAAGGCATCTCTTGGCAGGAGTGGCTCTTCTTGGAGGCACTGTGGCTGGGGCATTTCTTCATCTGGGGCAGCTCTGGTGAAGGTTATGGTACCTGGTTACAGGTGCTGAGCAGGGTGAAGTGGCTTTTCCCAATAATAGCCCTATGGCGAAGGTGGGTGTTTGTCCTGGCCACTTTTGCTCTTCCTGGTTGGGAGACGTCCAAACCCTCATCTGGCCTCTTGGAGACTGTGTATGCTAACACCCTCTAATAAATACCTCTCTGCTTAAAGTAACTTTGGTGGATTCTGTTGTCTGCAACCATGCATCCTTATGACACCCTGATTATTTCATTACTTAGTGGACCTTTTTATACTGCATTTGACAGCCTTGGTTTTAACAGCCTCCTTTTCTGACATTCTGTTAAATATTGGTGTTTTCTAAAGGTCTTTCCTCTGCCCACTGCTTTTCCCGTTTACCACAGTCTACCTGAGTCTTCTCAGACATGATTTTATAATGCTGTTGATTCTGAAACCATTATGTCTAACCCAGATTACTCTTGTGAGTTTTTGGACTGACATTTCAACCTGGGTATCCTATGTACACCGCAAACCACACCTGTCAAAAATCCAATATACAATCTTTTACCCTCCCCCGACAAAACAACTTTTCTTCTGCCTGAATTATCTTTTTTACCTAGAAAGAATGTATACATCATCCACCACTCTTCTTTCTGTTGCCACACATATTCAGGTAGTGCCCAGGTTTGTTCAGCTCTTCCTCCTTCAAAGTTGTACTTAGCCCTTCCTGTCTTTTCTTACCTACCCTGGTGTTGGAGAAGCATCTTTTCTCTGGTGCAGAGGTGCGTTTGCCAATCTCCCTGAAGAGCTCATTCTCCTCGCAGTTACTACAGTGATCTTTCTAAAACACCATCTGATTATGCCACCATGACGCTTGACAGCACCCATAGGATGAGGTCCAAGACCCTCTCCATGGAATTCCCCCACTCTCTGTTGCCATCCAGTTGCTCTAGCATATTCCCCCCATTTCTCACCTTCCTGTTTAAAATCCTACAATGCCAAACTGCTTGTAGTTCCTGGCATGTACCACACCCTGCTGTTACTCACATCTGTGCCTTTGCAAATACTGTTCCTTCTGCCTAGACTTCTGTCACTTTCATTCCCTTCCCCCAACTCCTGCTCATTCCTTAAGCCTCCGCTCAGACGTCATCTTCTCCCAGGGACTCTGACAAGCCCCACCTCTGCAAATTGGGTTAATTTCTGTGATCTGTGTTCTACTACTAACTTCCCCTTTTCCGCCCCCCACATATAGCATCATTGTGCTCACGGCTTTATACTAAAACAGGCTCCTTTGTTCATCTCATCCTGGAACCTGTACACTCCTTAAGCCTGAGCTTTGTGTCTTACTTGCCTTTGTTCCCCAGGACCTGACAGATAGCAGGTGCTCGATGAATGTTCAGCAGATGGATGATTCCATATTCATTCTAAAGGAAGTGTCTAACCAGATAACAGGCAGTCGCACGTCATCTCTGGATTGTTCTGAAGGTATCTGGACAACTGTATCTGATCTGGGGATATCACATTTTGAGTAGAACATTGACCACCATGTTATTTCTGGATCTAGCTCCATCGTCTGAATATTATTCAGTGTGTCAACTGTGTTCTCGCTTGAGGTGCTGGTATCATGCTGAGCAGAGCAGAGGATAGTCCAACCATATGACGTTGGAAACTCTAGTAGGTTGACATTGATCCACACTCATATTTAGGGGTTAACAGGCAAATGCTTCACATTCTACGTGTGTCACTTCCCCTGATCTATGAGATGGGTGTTGTCTTCTTTGTGTAGATGGGGAAGCTTAGACTTAGCTTTAACCAAGCATCTTGTTCAGGGTCATGCAGCCAGTAAGTGGTAAGTCAAAAGGCTGACTCCAGAGCCTGTGGTCTTAACCTCCATGCTCTCTTATCTCCCACCGTTCAGCATTCCACATTTGTGGCTCTGTGGATCCACACCTCCAAGGGACTATGAAATTATGTTGAACAGTTCCCTACACTGAAATCTAGTTGCTATCTAGAGAACCACCCACTGGCACTGGCCCCCTAGTAACGCTGTCCACCTCCATAACCATCACCATCGGCAATTAGTTAACTGTTCATACAGCCCCAACCAGTGGTCTAGTAACCATGTCCCCTCTACCATCACTACCACCAGCCGTCTAGTAAGTGTCCATATCTCCCCTACACACACCAGTGGATAATAACCTCATCCATCACTACCTGGGATCTATTAACCCTGTTTATCTCCTCCTCCCTAAACATTTCCTGCCTCCTCCTCCCCCAACGTGTTCTAGTAACCCTCTCCACCCCTCCCCAGTCTAAGGACCCTGTCTACACAGGCTTCATTCAACAACAGTTCCTTTTTGAAAGAGCAGAGATTGGGTATCATTTGTTTGTAGAGAACCACTTGTTATTTGAGATGATCCACTCTACTGCTTTCTTCCAAAGAGCTCACAAACTTTTTTTTTTTTTTTTGAGGCGGGGTCACTCTGTCTCTCAGGCTGGAGTGCAGTGGCACAATCACAGCTCACAGCAGCCTCGACCTCCTAGGTTCAGGCAATCCTATCACCTCAACCTCCCAAGTCGCTGGGACCACAGGTGCAAGCACCATCACACCCAGCTAATTTGATTTTTTTGTAGAGATGCAGTCTTGCTATGTTGTCTAGGCTGCTCTTAAACATCTGGGCTCAAGTAATCCTCCCACTTCAGCCTCCCAAACTGCTGTGATTACAGGCTGATACCTTACTTTTTTTTTTTTTTGAAAGGATTTATTAAGAGGACAGAAAAGCTCCTACAGTGGGAGAGGACCTGAGGGGTTGCCCCCAACCAATACCTTCTACTGGAATATTACTTGCCAGCAAAATCAAGCTCACTGTAACTCTGGAATTAATTTTTTCACATATTTTAAATGAGTATTTACTGATCTGATATCATAAATTCATGTTTCTGTGATCCCTTATGATTCCAGTGACTTGACAGTGTTATCAGATTGAAGTAATTCATATGAGCCAGAAGTCTTGAAATCGTGCTGAGTAATTACCTTGACCTTCAAAACCCTCTTGCTAGTTTCATTTCTTGGTTTGTCATTTCTGTTGAAAATGGTCTTCCTTAAACAGCAAAGATGGAGAAATAAGGACAGTGTGGGAGTTCCTCTTAGTCTTTCTTGCCTGTTAATATTGCACCATCCTTCCAGGTCAGTGACTCCAGCCTCCTGGGTCCTGCTCTGAACACAACTAATGACAGAGCCTTTTTGTTGCCCTTGACTTTGCAGCTTTTAACTAGTCCTTTAAAATCTGAGCTCATCAAATAACTCCCTGAGCAGCCATATTGATCTCTTCGGATCAATATTTCTCAAACTTGGAGCTCTAAGTCAATTCCCTGGCTGAACAAGTCTTCCACATGCACCAGGTAAATACTCTAAATTGACCTAGGATGATTTGCTTATGCCATTTCGCTACAGGAGTCAGTGGACAGATGCAGAGGCAAGGCATACAGGGGCAGAGAAAGAGCAAACTGCTGTTATAGGACGGGCCCTTGCACATGAAACGTGGCAAATTTTCAGAAGTCCTAGGGCCATCTGAAAGGCAGACAAATATGAAGTTGACATTCAGCTAAGCCTTAGAAAAGAAATTCTCAATGATTCTGCAAATAGGCCCACTTCCCCCAAAATTAGGGAGCCAAAGAACAACTTGGACAGCTTATTTAAAATGTAGATTGCTGGACTCTAAATGGTCAGGGGTAAGACCTAAGAACCTGCGTGTTTTGTTTTGTTTTGTTTTGAGTCAGGGTCTCTCTCTCTCTCACCTAGGCTGGAGTGCAGGGGCACTATCACAGGGCCACCTCAGCCTCCTGAGTAACTGGGACTACAAGTGCATACCACCACATCCAGCTAATTTTTTTAGGGGTAGAGATCAGGTCTCACCATGTTGCTCAGGCTGGTCTCAAACTCCTGGGCTCAGGCAGTCCTCCCACCTCGGCTTCCAAAGTGCTGAGATTACAAGCACGAGCCACCACCACTCACAGGCAGAACCTGCGTTTTAACAACCTCTCCAAGAGAATCTGAGGTGGACAGGGGCAGAACCTCACTGTGGAAAAGCAAAACTGCTTAACTAGTTGTATCTGTCCTTTTTTTTATTTTTTTTTTGAGTTGGAGTCTCACTCTGTTGCCCAGACTAGAGTGCAGTGACCCGCTCCTGGCCACCGCAGCCTCGACCCACTGGGCTCTGGCTATCCTTCCACCTCAGCCTTCCAAGTAGCCGGAATTACAGACATGCACTACCACGCCCGGCTGATTTGTTTGTTTGTTTGTTTGTTTTTTGGTTTTTTTTTTTTTTTGAGTTGGAGTCTCACTCTGTCACCCAGACTGGAGTGCAGTGGCCGCTCCCGGCCACCGCAGCCTCGACCTGCTGGGCTCCGGCGATCCTTCCGCCTCAGCCTTCCGAGCCTTCCGAGTAGCTGGAATTACAGGCATGCGCTACCACGCCCGGCTGATTTTTTGATTTATTGTAGAGATGAGGTCTCGCTGCTCAGGCGGGTCACGAACCCGCGGGCTCAGGCAATCCACTCACCTCAGCCTCCCAAAGACGCGGGATTACAGGCTGAGCCACCGAGCCCGGCTTGTCCTTATTATTATTTTTTTTTTGAGTTGAAGTCTCACTCTGTCGCCCAGACTGGAGTGCAGTGGCCGCTCCGGGCCACCGCAGCCTCGACCCGCTGGGCTCTGGCGATCCTTCCGCCTCAGCCTTCCAGGTAGCTGGAATTACAGGCGTGCACTACCACACCCAGCTAATTTTTTCATTTATTGTAGAGATGAGATCTCGCTGCCCAGGCGGGTCTCAAACCCGTGGGCTCAGGCAATCCACTCACCTCAGCCTCCCAAGGCGCGGGATTACAGGCTGAGCCACTGATCCCGGCTTGTCCTTATTTTAATGACTCAGTTTTAACTTGTTTAAGGCCAGCTCCTTTTTCTTTTTTTAAAGTAAACATGATGTAAGGAAATGGATGGATACACCATAATAAATAGCTAGATCTGTCTGCTTAGCCAGTTCCTTAGGCCCAAGGTGAAGCAGAAGAATGTTGATAATTCTAGTGATTCTTTATATGACTTTGATTTTATCCTCAGCCCCCAAATCTATCGAACCAAGTCCATGTCATTGTTCTGCCCTCACCACTCCAGAAGCAAGAGACTAGTGAATTCCAGCTGCTGGTGAAGAATAGGGAGTGTGTACACACAGGTTGAAGCACCTGCGCCCAGATTGGAGCACGTGGTTGGGAAACAGGTGGAAGTTTGCAGAAACAGAATGGCAGAACATTGCCAGTCAGATGAAAGAGGACTAAGGAGTCCACAGTGTGGCATCCTGGTTTTGTTGGGCAACTAGAGCCCCACAATTCTCTGAGAAGGTAAAATGTGGAAGCTTTGGAATCTCACGTTTTGAATCCCAGCTTTGCCACTTGCTAGCCATATGACCTTTAGTCAGTTTCTTCTGTAGACCTCATTTTCCTCATCCCATAATGGAATTTGCCAATATCTTGCTATTAAGAGAATTAAATGACATGATATACATAAATGCACTTTGCAGTGTTTGATGTTTGATTCTAGCTGGTCACATTTTTTAGTGGTTTCTGAGACACAAGACCTTGCTGTCCATGTGGACAGAAACAGGCCAAGGAGATTCAAAGTCTAGCTCAAGAAATAGCGTATGTCATAGGTTGATGGGTTGAGATGTATATTCTAAGTTTAGCAATGGAAAGGACTGTTTGGTTCCAAAGGAAAGATCAGATGGAAGAGGATTTACACAATACATAAAGACATGTCTCTTTGAAACTGTAACTCAGAGCAGAGACACCGTGGGATTCTTTTGAGAGGAAATAAAAAAGAAAAAGAAATGATATTTCTGTCTGAGAATACTAGGAAATAACTGTCCAGACAGAATGTGGACAATGCTTTCCCATCTGCAAATGGCAGAATTGGCATGGAGTAAGGAATTGGTGAGACTGCTGGAATTCATTCTGCTGGTACAACTGGGACTCAAAAGTTTGGAGAATTGAAACACAGTGTGCTCAGTTTCCCCCTTGTGTAATTTGAGATTTCATCTTAGACAGAGGAAGCTTTTAACTATTAGCATATTGAATAGAAAGTTATCATAAATGGATTCATCATAAATGTGTTTTGTGACCTTTTTAAAAATAGATAATACAGTCAGTGGTACAAATTCAGGCACAAATATCTAAAAGTAACTTTTCCTTCCCATCTTCTTATTCTCTAGTTCTCCCTGGAGGCAAACATTGTTAGTGTTTCTTCATGTCAATCTGAGCTGCTATTGTATAATACATATACAAGCACATGTATATGTATTTAATCAATCAATATTGATGGACGTTTAAGCTGTGTCAACTCCCTAAAGTTACAGTTATGCTGACATTATTGTACATTCTGTTGTGTACTTGAAGAAATCTATCTGTAGAATAAATTCCCTAGAACTAGAACCACTAAGTCAAAAGGTACCTGTATATTTAATTTGGATAGCACCTAATGAAATTTCTCTTCAAAGATATTCCACCTATTTATAGTCCTCCCCAGTATACAGACACACACCCCAGCAATTAAGGCAATGCCTCTGTGACCTCACAGGAAGCAAGCTTATAGCCTTTGCCAGCTTTTTTTTCTACCTTTCGTTAGTCTGACAGGTAAAAACCAGAATTTCTGTTTCAATTACGTTTCCCAATTAACTAAGCTGTACACCTTTTCATCTTTCTGAATGCCATTTGTTATTTATTTTCTGTGAACCATCCAAAACCTCCATGCTTGGGTCATGCTCCTGATTAAAGATCAGGCTGATGAAGTACAGTTAACTGTGTCACCTTAACATTTACGATAGAGGAGAAAAGGGAGGGTCGGGAGAGTTGATATTCACCAGACTTTTTTAAAAAGTAGATTTCCAGAAGTTCAGGTGGCAGTCAGTGTGATACCACCCTGGAAAGCTGAAAAGGGAATATGGGCAACATAAAAACAGCCAGGGTAGTAAAGGAATTGATTTCTAATGTCCATGTTTTCTTTCCTGTTTAGGAGCTTACTGAGAACTTTCCACTTAAACTTCTTAAATTCCCACCCAGACATTGTGAATTTTCTTGGTGCATTTGACCAAGGAAGGACAGATGTACTTTTAGTTACAATTAAAGTTCTGTTATATTGGATCTAAAAATCACAGCCATATCCCAAGAGTCACCTGTGGTTTTATGGGAGGAAAGGCCACTGAATTTAGAATATTAAAACTGCTGTAGCCTAGGCAATCCACTAAAAAAGGGTTAGAATAATTAGAGAAACATCCCCATAGACTCATGTTACAAGAAACTCACAGATACCTACCTAATCATCCCCTAGTGAATGGTGAATGGTTTAAACATCTACTTTCTGCAGCTGAGACCTCAAAAGCTGGAGGTGTTGCTATGCTAACAGCTCAACCAACTGCAGTCCCTGCCTGAATAATGGACACTATCTATATTAAAGGCAATTAAACCATCAAGCCCTTAAAATTAGTCCCAGTGTAGAGCCTCAGAGGCTAAGTATGTTTATAACAGAAGCTTCTGAACATCTGCAAGAAATGGGGAACAGAGAGAGGATCATTTGAGGAGATTTGTAAGCACTAATGAATACCAAAATAAAGTAATCCTCATCTGTATCACCTCAGAAACACGAACCCAGTTTCAACTCCAACTCCGGCTCACACTGGCTTCATGTGCAATTAGAATGTCTAAAACCTACTCTTAACGGATTATGCATTTTATTCATCTAACCTAACTACATTCTGGGATAAATAATGTTTTAATTTCATTCATTCGATGAGTTAGATGGTGTCTTGAGAGTGGAAAAATAACACTCCCAGCTTGTGCCCAAGTCTACTGTAGCCCTGGCAGGGTGCAATGTGTGTTAAGGAATCTGGCTATTTAGACATTATTTTACACACTCAGTTGAGCAGTTATTTTGCCTTGCTGTTCCTTAAGGGCTCCCATATAATACTATTTGGAGATATATTTAAAAGCAGGGGAGAGGGGCACCCCTGCTTTTGCACACCTGAAAAAAAAAAGAAGGGGCATGGGAACATAAAAATAAGAGGCGAAAAAGTTCTGTAGACAGCAGAAAGGAGGACACTTAAACTTATTAGAAGTGAATTCTGTAAAGGAAAACAACTACGTTTGTGTCTGGTTTTTTTTCTTTTTTCTTTTTTAAGGCAGGAATAAGATTGAATAAACTCTTAGTCATGAGCCTCTGAGTAAAAATGAATTTATGAAATAGTAATTCACTGGATTCAGATTCTGGAATTTAGCAGAAATTGCTAACATCCCTTGTCTCACCACAGAATTACTGAGCCCCACCTCACAACATCTTGACCTTCGTGGCACACGTGCGCGCGCGTACACACACACTCCCCACATGGAGACACACACAGACAATGTGGAAGCCATTGTAAAGCCCATCAAGAATAACATCGAGACAAAATGGACTTTCTGGCAGAAGAAATTCAAGATCTGCCTACAGCCATTGATTGAAATCATTTGATTTCACAGTTTGCCAAAGGCAAACACTAGACTCAAAATGGAGGCACATATTTTGGCACACACAGGAGACCCAGGTACTCCTGAACCTTAAAGGCTCTCATCACTCCTTAGGACATTATTACTCTGAAGTTTTGCAGAGATAAATAATGTAGTTAGCAACAACTAGGGAATTCAGGACTAAAGTGAAACTTTTATGAATTAGGTACTTGATACGTTACCTAAGTATAATTCAATTGTAGTGCACCAAAACTAATTCATTGAACAAATATTTGCTATGTTTCTACACTGTTCCAAGTACTAATATGTTGAAGAAGACACCATTTTTGGCTCCACATAGCTAATACACTAATTAGAACAAGAACTCCCAATCAAGTGTGGATTCAAATATCACCTGTGCTGACACTAGAATTGCTTGGAAAGTGATTGCTTGGAAAATTTCTTGAAAGATACACAAATTTGAAAATCTCTCTGCCAATTAGTAGTCTATATAAAGGAATCTAAATCACGCCAAAAAAAAAAAAAAATGTAATTTTGACCTTTTCAGACACACACAAAAAAAGAGATAGTGTCATCTTTCTCACCAGTCTTTTGGAAAAAATAAAACCACTAAGTTACTGTAAGAAATCATTCCTAATTAGTAGACCTAACATTTGTAATGTGTCACAATTTTAAGATGTTGATACAATTTTCTTCTCAAACCCATTATGAAAAATGTATAACTTTTCAAATATATACTCTACTTACCACCAGATAGGATGCTTGCCCTTAATTCAATAAGAACTTGGAACAACATATTGATCTGTTTCGTTTCTACTGAATTAAAATTAAAATAAGTGACAGATATCTTAGAATCCAGGATGAGTAAAATGCACTTTCTCTCATCTCTCAGCCAGACACCACACAGATCAAATTATGTCACTGAGCTGTAGTTCCTGGCAAAGAAATGCTTAATATCAAAAAAATGCAATGTCTGCAGTTCAGATAAGTGAAATGAGCTACCTAAGGTCACAAAGTCAAACAGCAGTGAAGCCAAAGCTAAGTGCCACCCAGTATTCCTTTTTGTCATTAGACTGCTCCTTTCAAACACGTAGCAAGACGGTGTTGCTTAGCACTTAAGAGAGCCCAGGGCTCTTGGATCAGTTTGCCTGGGTTCAAATCCCAACTCTGCCATTTATTAACTGTGTGTCTTTGGTAAAGTTACTCAGTCTTTCCACTTCTCTTATCTGTAATGTGAGGATAATAATAATTGTCCTTTCTTCAAATGGTTGTTGGAAGATTAAATAAATTAACTGATGGTACGTACAGTACTGGGCACTCAAAAATGTTAGCTTATGGTTTTTCTCCTCTGTGAATATTTAAAGAGCATGATTAATGCACCGGTGTTCAGTCAGGAGGTATGATTCTGGCTGACACCATCTGCTGTAAGAACATGCTACTTTAGTGAATGCTGCTTGGAGAGCCCCAGTTGCGGAGACACACTTCCGGGCAAGTGGACTGGGTGTGGACCAGCAGCAGTGCTTCCTGACTTTTTCTTGTCCTTGGCACACATAGAAAGTAATATATTTGTGTAGCACTCTGGAGTAAGCCGACGAGGCTACTTGAGGCTCCCCGCTCCCCGGGTCCTGTCCACTTCCTCCAAGGGTGGGACAACAAAAGTTTCAGCCCATTTGCAGCCCTTCTGCAGCTTATTGATTGGGAAGCTCTACATGATGCCTTTGTCTGCATCTCCCTGATGCTTCAGTTCTGATTAGGAATATGGAATTGGCCCTACCTAGGCTAAATAGCAACCAGTTTGTCCCAGCCAGCTCCTCTAGAAAGTGAGTGGAGAATGTGTGTGCTACCTGGGTCTACTGTCTGGGCTTCACGGATGCTGATTCCACCTCTGTTAGCCCTGCCTTGGAGTTAAGACACGTGCCATGAACAGGTGAAAGAGTAGGCCCAAGTACAGGTGGCACTCCAGACAAGATGCAGGGGACATTGGACAGGGATGCTCATTGTATTTTCCTAAGATGTCAGCTGGCCCTGTACCTGTGGGGGACTTCTCAATCATCCAGACATTGGTATTCTGTAAAAAGCAGGGACTCAGCCGGGCTCGGTGGCTCAGCCTGTAATCCCGCGCCTTTGGGAGGCTGAGGTGAGTGGATTGCCTGAGCCCGCAGGTTGGAGACCCACCTGGGCAACTTGGCGAGACCTCATCTCTACAATAAATCAAAAATCAGCCGGGCGTGGTAGTGCGCGCCGGTAGTTCCAGCTACTTGGAAGGCTGAGGTGGAAGGATAGCCGGAGCCCAGTGGGTCGAGTCTGCCATGGCTGGGAGCGGCCACTGCACTCCAGTTTGGGCAACAGAGTGAGACTTCAACTCAAAAAAAGAAAAAAAGCAGGGACTCTGTTGATTTCTTGGCCTGCCTGGCTGTTGATTTGGTTATTTGGAAGCTAGAAGAAGCTGTACAGGTATTATTGTTAATTCTGGTTAGTAAGGAAGACTACGTTGGAAATGTGTGACAAGATCCTTAGAGAAAATAATCCTGAGGTCCTGGGATCATTAATATGAAATGAGTGGAGTTTAGGGTTTAACCCTCTGCGTATTCTTTCAGAAGTCCTATTTCGAAGTGACAAAGAAAAGATAGACTAAAAGGGAATCTTTTTACATGAGCTATGAATATATCATAGATAATCTGAAAGAGAAAGGTTTTCAGGTACACGTTCAAGCAGTATTTTCTTTATTTTTTTGAGTTGGAGTCTCACTCTGTCACCCAGACTGGAGTGCAGTGGCAAGCTCACAGCCATCGCAGCCTCCACCTGCTGGGCAGGTGATCCTTCCGCCTCAGCCTTCCAAGTAGCTGGAGCCACAGGCAGGTTCCACCACACTTGACTAATTTTTGCGTTTAATGTAGAGATGAGGTCTTGAACCTCTGAGTTCAGGCAATCCTTTTATCTCCACATCCCAGAGTGCTGGGATTACAAGCATGAACTACTGCAAACAGTATTTTAAAGAGAAAGAAGGTGGAATGTATGATGAAAAAAAAAGGGGGCACAAAACTTTTTTTTAAAGGACTTTAAAGTTTTGCAGATTCACACTTTGACCAGAGCAAAAAGATGAACAATTTAATAATAGCCATTCTTGAACATGCTATTTAAGATGAACAGACAGAAGCAGAGCTATTCAACTTTGGTTTTGCTTTTTCTATTCTCAACAAGAAAGCCAGTCAATATACTAACTGCAGAAGGTGAAGAGTACAAACAAAAGAAAATAGAAGTCCAAGATAAGAGAGACAATAGTCAGAAAATATTTTACTGCTTTTGACTAACTCAAGTCTTCAGGCTGAGAAAAATGTCTCCCAGAATACTGAGAAAATTTGCATTTGTCATTGCTGAGTCAGCATCAGTACCCTTTAAAAAAGTATGGAGTCAAGATAATGCCAGAGAAGTAGACAGGGAAATGTCATACAGTTTCTTGGAAAATGAATTCCAAAAACTAGACTGATAAGCTGAATGGTGATACTGAGGAACGTTTGAGAACAGAGTCTTTTTAAAGCCCTTGGTAAAGGAAGTAATGTTCACTTAGGAACAGCATGGATTTGCTGAGAATAAGTCATGCTAATCTTTCAGGATTCTTAGTGAGCCACAAGTAGAAGGACTGCTTAACCTAATAAGCAGAGTTTGTCAGAAACCAACATTTAATGTTGAAATACTAGATAATCTACAAACCTCAGAAATAAGACAAGGATAATTGCTAATATTCATTACCATTCTGGAGACCTTACCAAAGCAATAAGCCATGAAAACAAAATAAGAAATAATTACTGAAAAGGAAGAAACAAAATTCATGTGATTATCTTCTTAAAATCCAAGTGAATTCCAACTAGTAAGAGAGTTCAAACTGGGCACAGTGGCTCACGCCTATAATCCCAGCACTTGGTGGGAGGCTGAGGTGAGAGCATTGCCTAAGCCCACAAGTTTGAGACCAGCCTAGGCAACATGGCAAGGCCTCGTCTCTACAATAAATCAAAAAATTAGCCGGGCATGGTGGCACATGTCTATAGTTCCAGCTACTTGGAAGACTGGAATAGAAGGATTACCTGAGCCCAGCAGGTCGAGGTTGCAGTGGCTGTGAGCATGCCACTGCACTCCAGCCTGAGTGACAGAGTGAGTCTCTGACTCAAAAAAAAAAAGAGTTCAGCAAAGTGGCCAGAGGCAGAAATACCCTAAGGTTGGTAGCTTTGTATATCTAATCATTGAAAAGTTAGGGTATATGCAATAATTGAGATCTCATTTTCAATTTTGACAAAACTGAAAAATACCTAGGAATAAAGTTAATAAGATATGTTATATACCTGAGTGAAAAAGTTTTCAAAATCAGACTGAAGGATATTTTAAAAGATCTGAATAAATTAAGAGAAATACCATGTTCCTTATGAATATATTCTTTCAAATTAATTTATAATATTTAATGTTCCAAATCAGAATTCCAGTGGAATTTTTTGGAGTAGTAACTTGAATTCTGAAGTAATCTGGAAGACTAAATCCATGATAACAGCTAAGAAAAAGCAAAAGTAAAAGAAAAATAATATGGGGAAGGGAATAGGATTTGTGATATGAGATATAAAAGCATATTAAGACAAGAGTAATTAATACAATATGATACTGGTTTAGCAATAGAGAAATAGATCAATAAACGTATGAAAAATCCAGAAACAGACATAGGATAATATGTGGATCAGTCATGGGCAGTCAGGAAACACACTACTCTAGGCATTTTCTATAGAGGAAAAATTTTCTTTTGAGTCAGATTCTCACTCTGTCGTCCAGGCTGGATTGCAGTGGTAGACTCACGGCCACTGCAGCCTCGACCTGCTGGGTTCAGGCAAACCTTCCTCCTCAACCTTCCAAGTAGCTGGAACCACAGGCATGTGCTGCCACACCCAGCAAATTTTTTTTTTTTAATCATAGAAATGAGGTCTCACTTTGTTGCTCAGGCTTGTCTCCAACTCCTGAGCTCAGACAATCCTCTCACCTCCGCCTCTCAAAGTGCTGGGATTACAGGTGTGAGCCACCATGCCCAACCTACAGAGGGAATTTAATGGTGAATTGGTTGAATAAAGGCTGACAGAACTAAGAAGCTGAATTAGACAGTGAGACAATCTAGAAATGAGCAACGACCAGAGCTTGCTTTTCACTCCTAGAGCTGAAGGACAAAGGGAGCACCCAGGAGCTAGGGCCACAGGAAGCCAGTCTAGGGGGAGCTGCTGAGAACTCACGTTTGCTGCTAGAAACACCACCATCGCTACCACAAGAGATGGGAGAGAAATACCCTGACCTATCTCCTTTTTCTGCCCACAAGCCTATGGGAGGAAGCCCAAGAAGTACAGTTCTTTGGAAACAGAGTAAGTCAGTCAGGAAAAGCAGAGAAAGGATGTGAGAGCACTCAGAAAAGTGGCCGGCACTTAGGAAGACGGCATTTCAAGTTCATGGGGCAAGGGTGAATTATTCTTTGGGTTATGTTGGAACAATTGGTTCTCCATTTCACAAAACCTTAGAACTTAACCTTGCAACATACGTGTAAATTCCTGATGAGTTCATAATAACCTGATATGAAAAATAAACTGAGAAAACCAGGAAGCTTATTCTCATGCCAACATGGAGCCCAGACAACAAGTCCCGTCAACAACTTGTGTGTGTTGTCAGTTCCAGGCCTTAGCACATGCTGTACCTTCCACTGGACGCCCATTCAGCCCTCCCCAAGCCCACTGTTCCTCATCCTTGAGGACATCACCTGCTTCAAGCATCACTACCATAGGAAATCTCCCCTGTTGGCTCCTACCAGGCTGGGTTGGGCACCCCTCCCCTGCTTATCCAGGTAGCAGTGAGCTCCTTGCAGGCAGTGACAGCATCTCGTTTGTCTTTGCCCTTGGGCCTAGCACCATGCCAAGCAAAAGAGTTGCCCCTCAAATATTTATCGGATGCCTGGGTTTTTATTTTATCCTCTGGGTAACCAGTATTATAGTTGAGCACCAGCTATGTGCTCAACACTTTTCTTAGCACAGTGGAGGACACGGGAACATGTGATGTGGCAGTCTCTGTTCCTACAGAGTTAACTGTATGGTTAGGAAGACAAGATGCCGACACAAGGATGTCTTAGCCAGGGGGGTTCTGGGGAGGACTTGGATTTTCCTGATGAGTGCACTTGCTGCCTTAAATAGAAGCTGAGACAGATGGGAAAATGTAGCAGATGGGCAGCATTTGCAGCAGCCAGCAGAGAGGCAGGAGTCCTGGACAGTGTCCCAGGATCAGCCAGGTCCCTGCTGTGTGACCTGGTCACCTCACTCCCCATCGTGAGTGCTCCCCATATGCAAGATGAGAAGGTGGGGCCAGGAAAGTGGTTCTCAGTCCTGGCTACACATTGGATGTAGAGACAGATTGCAAGGTAATTGGTAATGGAGGGAGAGCCTGGACACTGATATTTTTCAAAATCTCCCCTGAGGATTTAAAAATCAGCTTTATTAAGATATATATATCACATAACATACAGTTCACCAGTTTATGTTGCACAATTTAATGCTCTTGAAGTATTTTCACAAAGTTGTGTAACCATCATAACAATCTAATCTTTTTTTTTTTGAGTCTGTGTCTCCCTCTGTCGTCCAGGTAGGAGCGCGGTGACACACTCACGGCCACCGCAGCCTCCACCTGCTGGGCTCAGGTGATCCTTCTGCCTCAGTCTGCCAAGTAGCTGGAACTACAGGCACATGCCACCACACCCGACTGATTTTTTATTTATTATAGAGACGAGGTCTCACCATGTTGCCCAGGCTGGTCTCGAACCCGCGGGCTCAGGCAGTCCTCTTGCCTCTGCCTCCCACTACAATCTAATCTTAAAAGTTTTCATCCCCCACTTGAATGAAACTCCATGCCCAATAGGAGTCACTCCCCATTCCCCCCCTCCAACCTCCAAGCCCTAGGTAACCACTAATCAACTTTCTATGGATTTGTCTATTCTAAACATTTCATATAAATGGAACCATATAATACTTGCCCTTTTTGTGTCTAGTTTCTGTCACATAGCATAATGTTTTTTCAAGGTTCATTCGTGTCATAGCATGGATCAATATTTTATCCTTTTCTTTTTCTTTTTTTTTTCTCTTAAAGATGTGGGGTACAATTCAGGATTAGGTATACGAGTGGTCATTATACAGGTAAAGTTTGGGTCTTTCTTTGGCCCCCACTTTGCCTGGTTTGATGTTGTGGCTCCTCTCCCCCCTCTGCCCCCCACAGCAGTATCATTCCTTTTTATGGCTGAATAATATTCTGTTGTATGGATGGACCACATTTTGTGGAATCACTCATCAGCTGATGGACGTTTGGGTTGTTTCTACCTTCTGGCTATTATGAATAATGCCACTGTGAACATTCATGCATGAGTTTTTGCATGGACATGTTTTCATTTCTCTCTTGGCATATCCCTAGGAGTGAGATTGCTCAGTCATGTGTGAACTGTATATTCAACTTTTTGAGGAACTGCCAGACTGTTTTCCAAACTGGCTACACCATTTTACGTTCTCTCCAGCAATATATAGGCATTCCTCTAGTGATTTTAATATTTATCCAGATTTTAAAACCACCAAACTGGATGACATGTGAGGGGTTCCATTTCTAAAATTCTATGATTTCTTATCCAGGACTAGATCCCCAGGTCTACTCCTAAAAGCCCATGACACCCAGAACTTGGCTGAACTGTATGATGGCTCCTCAGAGCACCCTCATTACTCAGTCATATTTGTGAGCGAAGCCCTGTGTCCCAGCTTGGGGCTCTCTCCCCACCCTTGCCCTGCAGTGATCACAATTCTGGTGGTGGATTCTGGAGGATTCCATTATTAATAGGCAACACAGTTTGAGCACTGTGTTTGGTAGTCTGGCATCCCATGGTCGCGGGAGGGGGGGAGGCTCTGCTTGGGGGTGCCTATGGGATTGGGCAAGACTGGGAGAGCCCCTCCAACCTCATGGATTCTGCAGAACTGTGTTCACTTCTCATACAGTCAGTAAGGTCCCTTATGACATGGGTACCAGAAGGAACACTATCCTGAAGGCAGAAGGGGAACAGGGACTCCCCAGAAGAGAAGAAGAAAGAGAAGAAAGTAGGGCAGCGTTCATTCTCACTTTGCATTTATTAACAGAGCACATTATTCATCTTTGCTACGCCCCAGTGTCAAATGAGGCATCAGCACCTCCTTGCAGGAAAACCGAAAATTCAATATTAAAGTGCCTGGCACAGTGCTGGGCACATGGCAGCCCCTCCTTCCACATCACTTCTACACTGCCAGCTCATGGAAGCAGAGGCTGAAGCTTCCATATTCCTCCTCTACCACCTACTCTGAAAACTAGAACTTGGCACCTCCTTTCCAGAATGCCAGAAACTTCATGAGCCTCAGCCTCTGATGCTGGTGAGCATGGAGCTGGCTTCATCTCCTGGACCTAAGCCAAGGTTTCTGAGTGCTGCCAGACCTCCTGGTGGGAGGCGGGGGGGCAGTGCACAACCTTCTCTGAGGTCCCTGTGAATAGGACGGGTGCACAACTCAGTAGGCGCCATTTATATCAGCGTGTATGTGAACGGCGCCTCCAGTTCTGTGGGGAACAATTCATGAGGCCAGGGTTTGTTTCCTTAAAAACTTCTCCATGTTGGAATTCTCAGGATGGTCTGCCATGGCATAAGCTTAGAAAGCTCCAGGTCATTCTACTTCCTGCTTAGGAACCGTTGCTCTTCTAAAGACCCTTACTCTGACGAGATTCCTGGGTCCAGCTTCAGGCAGCTTCTCCAATTCTCATTTATTTCTCTTCTCGTTTATCTCTTTCTCAGTCTCCCCCTTACATAGCTGTAAGATGAAAGTCACACATGCATATTTTATTTGACATGTTATTAAATGCATTTTCACACTCCCTGCATATATATATGTATATATATATATATTTTTTTTTTTAACTGTTTAACTCTTTACTCTGGGTTTCCTGGAAGTAAAAAGCCACTCATTTTTAACTTGGAAATACAAAAGCAGGATACCACAGTGCTCTTCCAAGTCCATGCAGACATCAATAATCAATCACAGCACTATTTCCCCCTGAGCTGGGCACAGCCTCAGACCCCTTCTCAATCTTGCACTCCAAGCAGAGACTGAGAATCAATTGGATTTGGCATGAGAGATGATATCTATTTGCCATCCCTCAGAAACTCTCACTCAAAGCTTTCCAACTCCACCTCCAGCTCTGAACGTGTTCCAGATCTCTGCTACAAGACATCTTTTCCTCTGGGCATTCATTCTCACATTCATCATTACCCGTCTGAAGCTCAATCATAGTTTTCTCTGCTCAAAGCAGCCTCCGTTTTCCATCTCCTTTCTTCTATTAATGGCACACCATTTGCCTGGTCTTCTAGGCTAAAACATTTGGACTTTTCTGACCTCTTCTGTATTCCCTCTTCTCGAATCCAGCCAATAATTTATCCTGTTTCTCCCTTTCTTTCAGTGTTTCTCTGATTTGTCCCTCCTGTCTAGACAATTAAAGCGCCTACCCAGACCTTTAATAGGCTAGCAGGGCCAGGCGTGGTGGCTCACGCCTGTAATCCCAGCACTTTGGGAGGCCAAGGCAAGAGGATTGCATGAGCTCAGAGGTTCGAGACCAGCCTGGGCAACTTGGCGACACCTCGTCTCTACAATAAATAAAAAAATTAGCCAAGTATGGTAGCACATGCCTGTAGTTCCAGCTACTTGGAAGGCTGAGGCAGAAGGATCACCTGAGCCCAGCAGGTTGATGCTGCAGTGGCCGTGAGCGTGCCACTACACTCCAGCCTGGGCGACAGAGTGAGACTCTGACTCAAAAAAACCCAACCAAACAATAGGCTAGCAGCAGCAAGGAAGAAGGACAGGATAGAAGATGAACCGTCAGCTGGGATGCTCTCTCCAGTCTTGCAGGCAAAGGAGAATTTTCTCTGTTCTGAGCTCCCAATCTCTACACCGCCTTAGAACAGATATTAAGCCGAGCTCGGTGGCTCAGCCTGTAATCCCGCACCTTGGGAGGCAGAGGTGAGTGGATTGCCTGAGCCCACAGGTTCAAGACCCACCTGGGCAACTTGGCGAGACCTCATCTCTACAATAAATCAAAAAAATCAGCCGGGCGTGGTAGTGCGCACCTGTAGTTCCAGCTACTTGGAAGGCTGAGGCAGAAGGATTCCCGAAGCCCAGATATTATTTTCAACAAATTTGAGAAACAGCAAAAATAACAGGTTTTGAAGTCATACAGATCCCAACTCTACATCTTCGTTAATCCATCCTTCCCTCCCTACTCCCCTCCCTTCCTCCTCCTTTCCAGCAAATATTTATGGAGTGCCTACTATGTAACAAGCAAAGATTGCCACATTTATAAAATGGAATCTCTTCTGTAAAATAGCTAGCACAGTACCTGGGACATAGCAAATACTGGATACATAGTTGTGGGGGCGGGGAGGATGATTCTTACATCCAGAAATTTGCTCAGAAATTTCCTGGCCTGCCTCGTGTTACAGTTCAGGAAACTGAAGTCCACTACCCATGGTTCCCTGCAAGGGAGAGGCAGAACTAAGACTCCAGCCCAGGTACCCTTTTTACAGCCCCCATTGCTGCCTTCATGGGAGGGCGGATATGTTGGTTGTGTTTCATGTTGGAAAGGTGAGGATGGATTGTGATCCCCAGAAGCTAAAATCATGCCTTCCTCTACAATCTTACACACACGTGTGCTCACCCTCACACGATAAGACTGTCTTTGACCAAAGTCTCCAGGAGGCAGCCAGGGTGAATCAGAGATCCAGCTCTTGGGGCAACATGGGGGATAGCCAGTACCATTTCTTCCGGACTCTCTCCTGCATCTACAGCAAAAACCTCAAGGGTTCCTCCTTCTTCCAATGTCTCCAAGTGGCAGGCCTGCAAGCCCTGCTCATACTACTTCAGAAAGTTTCCAGAGGGTGGCTCACCTCACTCCGTCCACTGGGTCAGTCCAGGCTCCAATAAGATTCTCACCTCCTTTTACTCCTCACTTCTGTTTCTGTTCTCCAGACATCCTGTGTGCTTGCTGTCTGTACCTCCACTCCTTCCTTTTTTGAGTAAGGGTCTCACTCTGTCACCAAGACTGGAGTGCAGTAAACAATAAGGCTTACTGCAGCCTCAACCTCCTGGGCTCAGGTGATCCTCCTGGCTTAACCTCCCGAGTAGCTGGGACTACAGGCACATGCCACCACACTCAGCTGATTTTTTTTTTTTTTTTTTTGAGTTGGAGTCTCACTGTCGCCCAGACTGGAGTGCAGTGGCCTCTCCTGGCCACCGCAGCCTCGACCTGCTTGGCTCCTTCCTCCTCAGCCTTCCAAGTAGCTGGAACTACAGGCGCACGCTACCACGCCCGGCTAATTTTTTTTTTATTTACTGTAGAGATGAGGTCTCACCTGCCCAGGTGGGTCTCAAACCCGCGGGCTCAGGCAATCCACTCACCTCAGCCTCCCAAAGGCGCGGGATTACAGGCTGAGCCACCAAGCCCGGCTTGATTTTTCTTTTTTTTTTTTTAGAGACAAGGTCTTGCTATGTTGCCTAGGCTGCTCCTGGGCTCAAGCAGTCCTCTCACTTTGGCCTCCCAAAGTGCGGGGATTACAGGCACGAGCCACTGTGCCCAGCCCATTCTGCTCTTTCAACCATCATTCCTTTGCTTATACTATTCCTTAGACTTGTAACAACTGTTTCTACCTTTTCTACCTGAAATAAATTCTACATACATACAAACAATAATAAAATAACACACCTCCTCTGATTTAGAGCATATGGGTTATAAATGGGAAAACCCCAACCACCTCAAGCAATAGATAAATAAAAGCATTTACTGGACCTTAGAATTGAAAAGTTCAGGTGTGGCTAGAACCAGGAGCTTAAATAAAGTCATTAGGAATTTTTTTCCCTCCCTCCATCTACCTTTAACCTCTGCTTATCTTGTCTGACTTTGGACACTGTCTTTATTCCCACATATATTACTTTTTTGGCCCAGGGAAGACTTATTTCATCCTTATAGCCAGAGCTGGCTTATACATTATGCACAGTAGACACAGTGCCTTAGGCCCACAATACTTTTAGGGACTCACAAAAAAATTTTTTTTTCTGAGTCGGGGTATCACTCTGTCACCCAGACTGAAGTGCAGTATCACGATCACAACTACCATAGCCTTGACCTGCTGGACTCAGACGATCCTTCCACTTCAGCCTTCCAAGTAGCTAGGACTAAAAGTGTGTACCACTTCACGTGGATACTTTTTTTGATTAATTGTAGAGATGAGGTCTCGTCAAATTGCCCACTTGGTCTTGAACCCCTGGGCTCAGACAGTCCTCTTACCTCGGCCTCTCAAAGCGGTGGGATTACAAGCGTGAGCCACTGTGCCCAGTCACAAAAAAAATTTTATTTTAAAATCAGAAGAAAGGCCGGGCTCGGTGGCTCAGCCTGTAATACCGCGCTTTGGGAGGCCGAGGTGAATGGATTGCCTGAGCCTGCGGGTTCGAGACCCACCTGGGCAACTTGGTGAGACCTCATCTCTACAATAAAAATCAAAAAATTAGCCGGGTGTGGTAGCGCACACCTGTAGTTCCAGCTGCTCAGAAGGCTGAGGCGGAAGGATTGCCAGAGCCCAGCAAGTCGAGGCTGTGGTGGCCGGGAGTGGCCACTCCACTCCAGTCTGGGTGACAGAGTGAGACTCCAACTCAAAAAATAAAATAAAATAAATTCAGAAGAAAAAAGTGAACTTTTAGCCGGGCTCGGTGTCTCAGCCTGTAATCCCGCACCTTGGGAGGCCGAGGTGAGTGAATTGCCTGAGCCCGCGAGTTCGAGACCCACCTGGGCAACTTGGCAAGATCTCATCTCTACAATAAATCAAAAAAAAATTAGCTGGGCGTGGTAGCGCCTGGAGTTCCGGCTACTTGGGAGGCTGAGGGGGAAGGATCGCCGGAGCCCAGCAGGTCGAGGCTGCAGTGGCCGGGAGCGGCCACTGCACTCCAGTCTGGGCAACAGAGTGAGACTCTGACTCAAAAAAAACAAAAACAAAAAACAAAAAAGTGAACTTTTAGTTGAAGAAAAAATTTTAACATATGATATTAGTACATTTGCTTTTATATAGTCATAAAATTTAATTTTCTTAAAGATGAAGTCTCACTGTGTTTCTCAGGCTGGTTTCAAACTCCTGTCCTCAAGCGATCCTCTTACCTCAGCCTCCCAAAGCGCTGGGTTTATAGGCATGAGCCACCATGCCTGGCTAGAAATTTAATTTTTTTGTTTGTTTTTTTTTTGTTTGTTTGTTTGTTTTGAGTTGGAGTCTCACTCTGTCGCCCAGACTGGAGTGCAGTGGCCGCTCCCAGCCACCGCAGCCTCGACCTGCTGGGCTCCGGCGATCCTTCCGCCTCAGCCTTCCGAGTAGCCGGAATTACAGGCATGCGCTACCACACCCAGCTGATTTTTTGATTTACTGTAGAGATGAGGTCTCGCTGCCCAGGCAGGTCTCGAACCCGCGGGCTCAGGGAATCCACTCACCTCAGCCTCCCAAAGGCGCGGGATTACAGGCTGAGCCACCGAGCCCGGCTGAAATTTAATTTTTAATTTATCTTTATAGAAAAGGGGCAAAGGTGAAAGTGCTTAGGACCCACAAAAGTCACAGTAAGTCTCTGCTCAACTGTCACAAAAGAAGAGAGACCCTTTCTTTCAGTTTTCATGTGCTAAATCTTAGAAAAAAACTCTCATTGTCCCTAATTGGACCATATGCCAGAATAAATTATGCTGACTAGAAGGATGGGAGACTCTGACTGGCCAGGCTTGCATGTCAAGCCCTCCCATGAAGGGAAAAGACGTACAAACACAAGGAATGAGGTTTCCTGTAAGAAAGAGGATTCTGTTTTTAGAATGCCCACCAAAACTTTACTGTTTTCCCTCAAATGCTCTCCAGGAGATTCGGTTGCCTCCAATTCTACATTCCCTAATTCTGTGATTGTAACTGATGGAATCACAGAGTTTTCTACAGGGTGGGTGAGCTCTTTGAAGGTAGAGTGAAGGAACAGGCAGTAGAGATCTGGGCTATGGGAATGAGCAGCGAGGGGTTAGCCTTGCCTGGGAGTGACAAGAGGGGATTTCTTCTTTTCTTTTTTTTTTTTTTTTTGAGTTGGAGTCTCACTCTTGTCGCCCAGGCTGGAGTGCAGTGGCATACTTACAGCCACTGCAGCCTCGACCTGCTGGGTTTAGGTGATCCTTCTGCCTCAACTTCCAAGTAGCTGGAACTACGGATGCACACCATAACACTTGACTAGTTTTTGTGATTTGTTGTAGAGACAAGTGCTCACTAAGTTGCCCAGGCTGGTCTTGAACCCCTGGGCTCAGCAATCCTCTCGCCTCAGCCTCCCAAAGTGCTGGGATTACAGACTGAGCTACTGCGCCCAACCCAAGAAGGGATCTTTATTGGGGTCTTGAAAGCTGGAAGTCTTCCTGGGGGAAGGGGTGTTTTCACTGGGTTAAGAGATGAGGAATGTCTCCAAGGGGCAGAAAGAAGTGAAAGACATCAGGATGGGAAGGAGTTGGGGAGTGAAGTATGAGGATATCACAAGAAATGAGACTGGAAAAAGAATGGGACAAGATCATGGGAGGCTGTGAGTGCCATGTAAAGGATGGTGGCTTTTATCCTGAAAGCCAGGGCTCTTCACCTGCTCCATGGAGGGCAATAGAGGGCCTGAAATTGTGTGTGGCATGTTGTATCTTGGTGTAGGGAAGGTCTCCATGGTATCCATCAGATTTCCAAAGGGGCTTCTGTCTTAAAATAGTTAAGAGTGACTAGTGACAGAGCTGCTCCTTGAGGAAGGAAGGAGTGGTCTGGAGTGTCGTTGGAACAACACTCTGGCCTCTCCTCGGTGGAGGATGGGCTGAAGGACTGAGTACAGCTGGTAGGACTCTTACAAGAGACTGGGTGGGAGGTGGCGTGCGCTTAAAATAGGGCAACATTGGGTAAAAAGAAAAGGAGTCATTGGAATGAGATGTCACAGCATGACGTTAGCAGGGGCTTTCTTCATGTATCAGAGTAGAAGAGAGGAGGAGAAAGTGATTCCAACTTTATACCATGATCTTGTCATAGGATAATTTACAAATTATTTTTTATTATTGTTTTTATTTCTTTCCATTTAAAGAATGTCTTTTTTTTTTTTTTTTGAGTTGGAGTCTCACTGTCACCCAGTTGGAATGCAATGGCATGCTCACGACCACCGCAGCCTCAACCGGCTAGGCTCAGGATATCCTTCTACCTTAGCCTTCCAAGAAGCTGGAACCACCAAGCGCCACCATGCCCGGCTAATGTTTTTATTTATTGTAGAGACAAGATCTCGCTGTGTTGCCCAGGCTAGTCTTGAACCCGTGAGCTCAGGCAGTCCTTTCAGCTCCCCCTCCCAAAGTGCTGGGATTACAGGCGTGAGCCACTGCACCTAACTTTTTTCTTTTTTTTTAAAGTCAGGGTCTCTGTCACCTAGGCTGGAGTGATCATGGTTCACCACAGCCTTGACCTCCTGGCCTCAGATGATCTTCCAGCCTCAGTCTCCCAAGTAGCTGGGACTATAGGCTACCACCACACCCAGCTAATTTTTTTTTTAAAATTTCTTTGTAGAGGTGAGGTCTCCCTATGTTGCCTGGTCTGGTCTTGAACTCCTAGGCTCAAGAAATTCTCTGCTTCAGCCTCCCAGAGTACTGGGATTATAGGCGTAAGCCAGTGCGCCCAGAGGAGAATGTGGTTTTTTGTTTGTTCATTTGTTTGTTTGTTTTGAGTCAGGCTGAGATTACCCCTTACCACAGCCTCAACCTCCTGGGCTCAGGTGATCCTTCCACCCAAGAATGTCTTTTTTAAACAATAGAAATTTTATTTAATGTCAAAGTTAAGAATGTTTTACGGTACAAGATTTAAAGTCTCTGACATAGGTCTGGGCTCGGTGAATCAGCCTGTAATCCCAGTACTTTGAGTGACTGTGGCGAGTGGATTGCCTGAGCCCGCGGGTTCGAGACCAGCCCGGGCAACTTGGTGAGACCCCCATCTCTACAATAAAAATTATTTTAAAAAAAAATTAACCGGGCGTGGTAATGCATACCTGTAATTCAGGCTAATCGGAAGGCTGAGGCGGAAGGATCGCCAGAGCCCAGCAGGTCAACAATGGGGTGGCCATGAGTGTGCCACTGCACCCCAGCCTGGGCAACGGAGTGAGACTCCAACTCAAAAATAAATAAATTAATTAATAAAGTCTCTGATTATATACAACTTCCACTTTATTCTTTTTCTTTAAGTACGATGTTGCCATTGTATCATATCTTACCATAACTCTATGGAGCTATTTCTTGAGTTGATTTCTCTTGGTGTTTAATGTCTAGAGAATGTCTTTGAAAGCACATACAGGACTAGCAAGGCATCTTGCTTTTCTAAATCCTGACATTGTCACCCTCCACAGCTACCCGCTCCCTTCCCCAGTGCTCCCCAGCTCAGACCGGCTGCCATTTGGCCTCGAGGAGAATGGAGGCACACCGTTTCCCACCAAAACTTCAGGAAGGCATCACCACCAGCACCAGCATCCGCACCAACACCAGCACCAGCACCACTCAAGCTATGGCCTCTCATTGACCCTGGAAAACAAAGAGGGACCTTTGAGGTCCCCGAACTCCTGCAGCAAGTCCCTTACAAGTGAGTAGGAGTACAGGGGCAGGGCAGGGCAGCCATGCTGTGGGCGTGAGGGCCCTCCCTAGACCTTCAAGACAGACCCTTTCAGTGCATAACGGGGTGATGTTATTCTGGGGATACCAGGTTTGGGCAAGAGCCCTATGCAGCTAGGCAGGAGACCTTAAGGGATTATGACTTCCCAGTAAATTCCAGTTTCATTACAGCATAACAGTTCTCTCTCCACCTCATTTCTTAGTAAGTTCTCTGCTCATGCAGTACCCAGCACTGGCTTGAACAATGGAAAAGAGAAAGAGGGGAGAGAGGTGGGGGCTGGAATTTCTACTTTCCTCATTACAGAAAACCCCATTCCATCCCACTTCTGACATCCATTTCTGAGAACAAGGTGGTGTCAGGTTGATCCAGTCTGCCCACTGTTATGGGTCCCAGGAAGACAAGTTCCAGAAATAGAGAGTAAGCAATTAGAAATATTTTTAGCAATATGTTAGAGTAGTTGTATACCTGTTAAATCTAATTTAAAATAGGGCTTGGCTTTTATGTCAGTTATTTTATTTTTCTCACATTTTATCAAAGAATTTGTCTCTGGTGAACTAGGGGAAGAACTGGTTATTTATCAAATGTGGTCTAGAAAGCACTGAGGTGGAGGCTTCAATTTTAGTTCTTACCTTTTTTTTTTTTTTTTTTGAGTCAGGGTTTCACTCTGTCACCCAGGCTGGAGTACAGTGGCATGATCATGGTTACTGCAACCTCAACCTTCTGGGCTCAGACAGTCCTTCTGCCTCAGCCTTCCAAGTAGCTGGGACCACAGGTGCATGCCACCACACCCAGCTAACTTTTTAATTTTTTGTAGAGACACGGTCTCGCCATGTTACCAGGTTGGTCTCGAACTCCTGGGCTCAGGCAGTCCTCTCACCTCAGCCTCTCAAAGTGCTGGGATTACGGGTATGAACCACCACACCCGGCTAGTTCCTACTCTTGAGCTGAGTCCCTATTTTGATCCTGTTTTCGCAACCATGAAATGGGACAGAGGGAGTTAAGATGATTGCCAAGGAATCTTCCAGCTCTGACACTGTACAAGTCTATAAACTGGTGAGACAAGGTGGAGGCCATTCAGCCTTCACCTGCAGGTCACGGTGAACAGTTCTGTGTTGGCTGAGCCAGAAATGGGAACTTGTCACCACTTGGTATTGACAAATCAGGACTGTCCCCTCTCATTATCCACACTGCCCTTGCCCGAGTCCCTGACTCATATTCGTGTATCTGGGTAACTGTAACAGCCTCCCAAGGGGCACCCCTTCCGGTGCAGTCTCCATGTTGAAGCTGCCAGTGTCATAATCCTTACCAGATAGCTCTGACCACATGCAGAGACTTTTCAGGAACTCTTCAATGTCCTGGGATGAAACCACACTTCTCAGCAGGGCCACACATAGACCTTCACAGCCTGGCCTCTGCCAGGGCCTCCTCCCTGCCCCTACTCCTCACCACACTCTAGCTACATAGAACTACTCTCTTCTCACAAAACACTCTGCCAGGTCCCAGCTCTGTCCTTTGTGCCTGCTGTTCCCTCTGCCTGGAATACTTTTCTCCACTCTAGTGAACTCCTACTCATCCTTCAGGAGCCAGCTCAAATGTTATCTTGTCTGTGAAATGTTCTCTAACACTTCCTTCCCATCCCTGGTTTGGCATGCCTTCCCTCTTGCTCCTATACCAACTAAATACACTTTTTCTCACTCCTCTTTGGAATATCTGTTCATGCATCTGTCTCCCCCTTTAGACTAGAAGTATGTCTTATTCACCTCTATATTTCAACTCCCAGATTGCTAACTCGGCACAAATTTTAGTATGTAATGAATATTTAATATTTAATGAATATTTTAATGTACTAATGAGTAAATTCAAGCTAGAGGGAGAAGTGGTGGCAAACTAATCCAAAGACATATAAAAATCAAAATCAGTAGATTTGATCTTGGAAACATAACATGGCTTTTAAGGGTGTATTATATTCCTGTTAGCCTGAACACTGATATTTCCAATTTGCATCGTGCTTTTCCACTTTTAAAGCATTTGTACATGAATGACCTCACTTAATATTCACAGCAACCCCACAAGGTAAGTAATTTTATTTTCATTTTTAAACGGCTCAGAGGGTCAGAGAGGTACATCGACTTACCCAGGGTCATCCCACTCATATGTAGGGGAATCAGGCCTTGAAAGCTTGACCTTGGATGTTCTCACATGCCATCAGCTGATGTGCACACTGAAGGCATCCAAGCTGCTGGAGCAGGAGGAAGCAGAAAGGGTGCTGGGAGTCGTTTCTCTTTTCCCCTGTGTTATCTGTCCTTTCAACCTTTCCTTATTCATTTCCCCTGGCCACTTTGTAGAACTGACTCCAGGAACACCTGCTTTGTTCAGTGAAGCTGCTGCCCATTTAAAGAAGCTGGAGCTGGAAACTGTGAAGGCTGCTGGGCCCTGGCCTCCTCTGCACATCAACATAAACAAGGTGCCAAGGGGACCCTGCAGTGAGCAAGGACTTGGTGCTCACATCACACTTTTGATCGTGACCCTGGCCTACTCAAACCATGCGCCTGTGCCTTGGAGGGGTGTCTACTCCGTCTTTCCTGCCATTTGTGCTCAGACTGTCCTTTGGGAGCAAACATGGACTTCTTGGGTGAATGACAGCACCAGGCGTCGGCTTTGTGTTTTGGCCACCAGGCTACGTCTGCCTGTTAGTTGTCCCTACTTCCTCTAGACTGGAAGCTCCATGAGGGAGCATTCACATTTACCTCTTTTCATTTGACTCCTCTACCTCCCTCTGACAGTGCCTGGCACATAGTAGATGTTCAGGAACCATTTGCAGATGAAAGGAAAGGCGGGATTAAACTCTGGAGGGAGGAAGAGGCAGGGCAGGAGCCAAGCTCCCTTTTGGCCAAACCTATTCTTGCATCCAAATGGGCCATCTTGTACAAGCCAACATTCATCTTACAACTGTAAATACTGTTGCTGGATTCAACATATGAGGCCAGAGGAAGGGAAATGACTTTCTCAAGGTTGCACAGCCAAGGATTCAAGGACTGAATCCTTAAGCCCCTGATTTCCAGTCCAGTGCCCTTTGCACTCCAACATGCATCTTCAGTTTCTATGCCAGCATGGCTCAACTCCAGCACCTCAACTCTAGCACCTTAGGTGCTAACTCCAGCACCTAAGCCACATTTGGGCCTAATTCTTTGTGGTGGGGGCTGTCCTATGCATTGTAGGAGGTTTCTCAGCCACAACCCGCTAGATGCCAGTAGCGACCCATCCAGTTGTGACGACCGAAAGTGTCTCCAGACATTGCTAAATGCTCCAAGTAGGGCAAAACTGCCTCAGTTGACAACCACTATTGTATATATATTTTAATTTTTAAAATGTCCAAAGGAGCCGGGTGCGGTGGCGCACTCCTGCAATCCCAACGCTTTGGGAGGCAAAAGTGAGAGGATTGCCTGAGCCCATGGGTTTGAGACCAGCCTGGGCAACATGGTGAGAACTCATCTCTACAATAAGTAAAATAATAATAATAATAATAACTGGCTGTGGTGGCACGTGCCTATAGTTCCAGCTACTTGGAAGGCTGAAGCAGAAGGATCACCTGAACCCAGCAGGTCGAGACTGTGGTGGCCGTGAATGTGCCACTGCATGCCAGCCTGGGCAACAGAGACTCAAACTCAGAAAAAAAAAAATTCCAAAGGAATCATCTTCTTCACTCACAGTTCATTTCTTTCACTCTGATGGTTAGTTTTGACCCTTTAGGAGAGGGAATAGGAAGAATTTAGAAAAGCTGGGCTGAGAAGCTCCCCCTCCTTTCCTGCAAAGCATGGGAAGGTTGTACCTCCTGCCTTCCCGAATCTTCCGACCCCACTGCCTCCTTCCCCCACTGGTCTCTCAGCAGGGCAACATAAAGCCCTTTTTTTCACTTTTTTTTTTTTTTTGAGGTCAGGTCTCACTCTGTCACTGTGGCTAGAGTGCAGTGGCACAATCACAGCTCACTGCAGCCTCAACCTCCTGGGCTCAGGTGATCTCTCCATCTCAGTATCCTGAGTAGCTGGGACTACAGGCATGCACCACCATACCCAGCTAATTTTTTTATTTTCTGTGTAGACGAGGGCTGGCTATGTTGCCCAGGCTGGTCTTGAACTCCTGGGCTTAAGCAATCCTCCTGCCTTGGCCTCCCACATTGCTGGGATTACAGATGTAAGCCACCACAACTGGACTCCTCTCAGCATCAGTGCTGAACCTCAAAGCCCTGCTCACTCATTTTTTCTTCTATACCACCCTCCCTGATGGCCAATTGGAGAGAATATCTCCTGCAATCCCAACGCTTTGGGAGGCAATGGTGAATGAATATTCAGTCAACAAATCTTTTTTTTTTTTGAGTTAGAGTCTTACTCGGTCGCCCAGACTGGAGTGCAGTGGCCGCTCCCGGCCACCACAGCCTCGCCTGCTGGGCTCCGGCGATCCTTCTGCCTCAGCCTTCCAAGTAGCCGGAATTACAGGCATGCGCTACCACGCCCGGCTGATTTTTTGATTTATTGTAGAGATGAGATCTCGCTGCCCAGGCGGGTCTTGAACCCACAGGCTCAGGCAATCCACTCACCTCAGCCTCCCAAAGGCGCAGGATTACAGGCTGAGCCACCGAGCCCGGTTTTTTTTTTTTTTTTGGAGCTGGAGTCTCACTCCATTGCCCATGCTGGAGTGCAATGGCATACTCGCAGCCACCCCAGCATCGATTTGCTAGGCTTTCATGATCCTTCCGCCTCAACCTTCCAAGTAGCCCGCACTACCATGCCCGGCTAATTTTTTTTTTATTGTAGAGAAGAAGTCTCGCCAAGTTGCCTGGGATCTTGAACCTGAAGGCTCAGGCAATATTCACTTACCTTGGCCTCCCATAGTACTGTGATTACAGGCTAAATTACCGAACCCTGCCTATGATTCTTTATTATTAATAAAACATTCCTTGCAACAGACTTCACTTCTTTTTTTTTGAGTTGGAGTCTCACTCTGTCACCCAGGCTGGAGTGCAGTGGCAAGCTCCCAGCCACCGCAGCCTCAACCTGCTGGGCTCAGGCGATCCTTCCGCCTCAGCCTTACAAGTAGCCAGAACTACAGGCACGCACTAGCATGCCCAGCTAATTTTTTTATTTATTGTAGAGATGAGGTCTCGCCATGTTACCCAGGCTGGTCTCAAACCCATGGGCTCAGGCAGTCCTCTTGTCTTGGCCTCCCAAAGTGCTGGTATTATAGGCCTGAGCCATCGCGCTCAGCCCAGACTTCAGTTCTTATCATGACACCGCACTTGGGAATCACCGGTGTGGATGACTTTTACGGATTTTTTCCAGCCTCAAAAATCAAAGAATCCTCTGATTTGGCTGGGTTTGGTAGCTCATGACTGTAATCCCAGCATTTTGGGAGGCCGAGGTGGGAGAATCTCTTGAGCCTAGGTTTGAGACCAACCTGGGCAACATAGTGAGACCTTGTCTCTACAAAAAAATACACAAATTAGTTGGGCATGATGGCGCAGGCCTGTAGTCCTGCCTACTTGGGAGGCTGAGGTGGAAGGATTGTTTGAGCCCAGGAGGTCGAGGCTGCAGTGAGCTAGGATCGTGCTACTGCATTCCAGTCTAGACAAAGAGTAAAACCCTGTCTTTAAAAAAATAATAAAATAAAATAAAAGAATCCTCTGATTCTTCCAAGGGTTGGATAACTTCCTGTTCTTGATTGAATGGTGAGAAGTCATTTTCACTACTCAGTTCTGAAGTTGTACCCAAAATTATCACAGGAGTTTAAATCTCATCAGATGTCAAATGTGTAAACAGTTTAAATATGCATCTGATCATTTCTTTATCCCCAGATGATATCCCAAAACAGATGGACTATTTCCAACTATAATATCAAAGCCCAGTTGTCATTCATTTCCATGTTTTGAAATCTGTATTTCCATATTGAACGACAAAGTTATCTTTCCACAATTCAAACTGATAGAACGTAAAATACAAAATATGGTCATGAAAAAGAGAGAAAGCACAACATTCTTGGAGTCATCCTCCAAGCAATAAGTGTATGTTCCTGTAATCTAGATGTTTATCTCCCACAAAGATACCTCCTTTATTTACTTGAAACATTTTTTAAAATTTAAATTAGCTGGCTGTGGTGGTGCATGCCTGTAATCCCAATTATTTGGGAGGCTGACACAAGAGGATCACCTGAGTCCAGGAGTTGGAGGCTGCAGTGAGCCATATGGTGCCACTGTACTCCAGTCTGGGCAACAGAGTTAGACCGTGACTTAAAGAGAGAAAGAGAGAGAGAGGAAAAAGAAACATAGGGTAATTATCTAGCTGCCATCATTTAACAAAGAGAAGAGGACAAACCTGGGCACAGTAGCGCATGTCTGTAATCCCAGTACTTTGGGAGGCTGAGGCGAGAGCATTGCCTGAGTCCACGGGTTTCAGACCAGCCTGGGCAACATGGTGAGACCTCGTCTCTACAATAAATTTTAAAAATCAGCCAGGCATGGTGACGCATGCCTGTAGTTCCAGCTGCCAGGCATGGTGATGCATGCCTATAGTTCCGGCTGCTTGGAAGGCTGAGGAGGAAGGATCGCCTAAGCACAGCAGGTGAGGCTATGGTGGCCGTGAACGGGCCACTGCACTCCAGCCTGAGCGACAGAGTGAGACTCTGACTCAAAAAAACAAAAAAGGAGAAGAAGACATATATATACTTTCCCAGTGTGACCTCCAAACACATAGAGAAGCATTTGGTAGAGCAAGCAGAAATCAGTAATTTCTTGTAATAGCAAGACAAGCAGAGACAGAAGACCTGGATTTGAATCTCAGCTCTTTCCCTTACTTGTACCATTAAAAAAACAACAACAAAAAAGATGATGATGAGAAGAAAAATATTGATTGATGCCATTCGCTTACTGATATGTTAAAAAAAGTGAAAGAAGGAAGGAAGGAGGGGAAGGGAAGGGAAAGGAAGGAAAGAAAGAAGCAAAAGAAAGAAAGAAATAGAGAGAGAGAAAGCCTGTAGCCAACATTTACTGAGTGCTTATTATGGGTTAGCCACTGACTAAGCATTTCATATGGACATCACACTGAATTCCCTCTTTTAACCATCACATCGGGAGGTGGGTACTGCCATTATCTTCATGTTATACATGAGAAAAACAAAGCAGAGAGATGGTAAGCCACTTCCTCAGGGTCACACAGGAAGTAAGCACAAGAGCCAAGATTTCCACCCAGCAATGATGACTTTGGTTGACTCCAAAGCCAGAGAGGAATTGACTATTCAGCCATACTGGCTCTCCTTAACTTCTCAGACTCTGTTTCTTTTTCATAAAATGTTATGATGATCAAATGAGAAAAAAACAGATATGAATGGCACTTTTTTGTTAGATTGTCTTTGGTTAGAAAATATAAGCTGGGTACAGTGGCTCAGGCATGTGATACCAGCACTTTGGGAGGCCAAGGGTGGAGGATCACTTGAGCCTATGAGTTTGAGGCTGTAGTGAGTCATAGTGAGTCTGGGTGACACAGTAAGACCCTGTCTTTTAAAGGAAAAGAAAATATAACCCAAAAAAAGAGCAGATGTGAGGGCACTAATGATCAACTCTGAGCCATCAGTTTTAGAGAAAACTGGCTCATTTGATGGATTCACTATCCTGAAGGACACAACTTTCTCCTTATGCAAAAAGGTAATTTATTTATTTTGAGAGGTGATGTTTACAGTATAGCCTTGAGATAATTTCTCTTGTGTTTGCAAAACCTGTTACATTAACATAATTGAATGGATATTTTCATTGGTGTATGAGGAGAGAATTTTTAAATTAGGTCTAATTTTTTGAAATGGTAAGCTGGGATACAGGAAGTAAATTGGTTATAAAGCCCATTTGAGGTTTCTGGCAATTGCTTAAGGGAATGTTGTTATACTGACAGTAATGACCGAAGGCCTAATTTTAAAAATGGAATGCTGCTAAAATAAAAAAAGAATGAGAATTTAGCATTGATTTTCCCCTTAAATGTACTAATTCTAAACTGCTTTTTTGGACATAAAATTCAAGCTGACTTGTTCCTGTCCAATCTTGCTGTCCATAAAGCAAGAGCAGCAGTAATGTTCAGCTGTATGAATCGACTCAAGAGAAGGCCAGTATAAATTTTGGAAAATTTATACATAATTATTGAGTTACTTTTTTTTTTTTTTTGAGTTGGAGTCTCAGTCTCACCCAGGCTAGAGGGCAATGGCACGCTCCCGGCCACCACAGCCTCGACCTGCTGGGCTCCTGCGATCCTTCTGCCTCAGCCTTCCAAGTAGCCGGAACTACAGGCACCCACTACCACGCCCTGCTGATTTTTGATTTGTTGTAGAGATGAGATCTCGCCAAGTTGCCAGTGTGGGTCTCGAACCCTCAGGCTCAAGCAATCCTCTCGCCTCAGCCTCCCAAAGTTCTGGGATTACAGACTGAACCACCGAACCCAGCGAGTTACCTTTTTTTTTTTGAGTTGGAGTCTCACTCCGTCGCCCAGACTGGAGTGCAGTGGCCGCTCCCGGCCACCGCAGCCTCGACCTGCTGGGCTCTGGCGATCCTTCCGCCTCAGCCTTCCCAGTAGCCGGAATTACAGGCATGCGCTACCACACCCAGCTGATTTTTTGATTTATTGTAGAGATGAGGTCTCGCCGCCCAGGCGCGTCTCGAACCCGTGGGCTCAGGCAATCCATTCACCTCAGCCTCCTAAAGGCGCGGGATTACAGGCTGAGCCACCGAGCCCGGCTGAGTTTTTTTAAATAGAGATGGGGTCTTGCTATGCTGCCTAGGCTGGTCTCGAACTTCTGGGCTCTAGCATTCCTCCTGCTTTTGCTTCCCAAAGTGCTGGGATTCCAGGCGTGAACTACCACACCAGGCTTTCTGTGGTTTTCATGACACTCCTACTGTGCCCACCAAGGTATTCAATAGAACTTTTGAATCAGTGAATAAGATTAATTTTGGAACTTGCCAAACTTGAGGACCTTAGAACATTTTATTCTTGCTCTGGTTCATAGTGCCTGACATGCCACACTTAAGTTCTGATATTTCTGAACTGATTTCTAGCAATTATATGGTCTTTGCCTGTCTTATTAAACACATGTGTCTTTGGGTTTTTTTTTTTTTTTGGTTTTTTGGTCAGTATCCCACTCTGTTGCCCAGGCTGGAGTGCAGTGGCATGATCACAGTTCACTGCAGCCTCGACCTCCTGGGCTCAGGCTATCCTCCTGCCTTAGCCTCCCAAGTAGTTGGGACTACAGGCACACGCCACCATGCCTGACTAATTTTTTTTATTTTTTGTAGAGACAGCATCTCGCTATGCTGTCCAGTCTGGTCGCAAACTCCCGGACACAAACAATCCTCTCACCTCAGCCTCCCAAAATGCTGGGCTTACAAGGCATGAACCACCATGCCTGGCCAACATATGTCTCTCCTCTTAATAATTGTATATCATCATTATCTTCTTCAGTATGTATTTATTGGACACCTACTATGTGCCAAGCACTATATTAGCAATGGGATATGCAGTGACCATGATAGGCATGGTTAATAATAAAATCTGGCCAGGTGCAGTGGCTCAGACCTGTAATCCCAGCACTTTGGGAGACCAAGGCGAGAGGATTGCTTGAGCCCAAGGGTTTGGGACCAGCCTGGCAAATTGGTGAGAGCTTGTCTCTACAATAAATCAAGAAAAATTAGCCAGGCATCGTGGCGCATGCCTACAGTTCCAGCTACCTGGAAGGCTGAGGTGGAAGGATCGGCTGAGTCCTGCAAGTCGAGGCTGCAGTGGCCATGAGCGTGCCACTGTGCTCCAGCCTGGGCAACAGAGTAAGACTTCTACTCAAAACAACAACAACAACAACAATAAAACCTTATTTCCCAAAATGTGGTGTGTAAACCAGCAAAGATGATTTCAGGTTCTACACATAAATGAGTACTTTAATAGTTATGTATATACCATAATGTGTATTATAATAAATACAATATACTAATTATATAATATACTAATATAAATATAATAGTCATGACGCCTATAATTTCAAAGCGAGTACGGCCTATAATGTCATAAAGCCTATGATTTTAAAGATACTGTTGCTTTGAACACAGTTTGAATAGGTAGTCCTAGGGTAACCCTCCTTAACTGACTGAATGAATTATAGGTATATGCTCAGTGAATTCATGGAATATGGCAAAAATAGTGAAGGTGATGCCAAATTACTAAAGTCTAAGACACCCACAATAAGGTAACATAGATACAAATTCCCTGTTGGAAATCACAGTTTTCAGGAAGATTTGTTTTAAAAATACCAATGAGTACTTTGCAGTCTTCCCCTTGACCCAGTGAGTCACAGAGTTGAATCTATGTAACAGATGTTAGTTACGGGGATAATGGCACTGGACTGGGGTGTGGGAAACCTGACACTTGAGTCCCGCTTCTGCCTCCAGCTCTTGTCACATGCTTTTTCTTTTTTTTTTTGAGTTGGAGTCTCACTCTGTCGCCCAGACTGGAGTGCAGTGGCCGCTTGCCGGCCACCGCAGCCTCGACCTGCCGGGCTCCAGCGATCCTTCCGCCTCAGCCTTCCGAGTAGCCGGAATTACAGGCATGCGCTACCACGCCCGGCTAATTTTTTGATTTATTGTAGAGGTGAGGTCTCGCTTCCCAGGCGGGTCTCGAACCCGCGGGCTCAGGCAATCCACTCACCTCAGCCTCCCAAAGGCGCGGGATTACAGGCTGAGCCACCGAGCCCGGCTTCACATGCTTTTGAAGAGCCTTTACCCCGACTTCTGGGAGGTCCTCTCACATCTTCACAAGGGAATGAGTTGATGTGCTTGTGAATCCCTTGCACTGGTAAAAATACAGGGAGGTGGTGACACACTTGGTGTATTTAGTGTGCTATACACAGTTATGATTGTTGGGAAAAGTTCATGTACATGTTTTCTTTCTCCTTCATTTACCACCTGTTGTTTGTATTTTGATTTGTCTCAGGCTGAAGAAAAGAAAGTCTCTGAGAAAACTCTTCAGACCCCGCTTTTGCCTTCCCCTGTGGCGGATCATGTGAAGTGTAACATTTTGAAAGCCCAGTTGGAGAATGCTTCCCGAGTGAATGTCCAGGTGCGTGGAGTGTGTACATTCCTTTGATTTCATGCTACTGGATTACCTGTGCCATAGAGAAGAGGCACTGTGGAACCGAGATGCTATATCAGTCGGGGTCCAGTCGGGTCCAATCGGGAGATGGGAACTGTGCCGCGCATGTGAACCGCAGTTTTGACATAAAGATTTCTTAACTGATATGCAGTTATTAATTAGCTATGTGAAAGGCAAAGAGAGAACTGGAAAGCACCAATGCTCAAACACGAATGTGCATAAGAGTTACCTGGAGATCTGGGCCCATCCCCAGAGATCAGTCAATTTGGGGTGGGGGCCCATGAATCTGCCTTTCTTTTTTTTTTTTGTTAATTTGAGTTGTAGTCTCACTCTGTTTCCCAGGCTGGAGTGCAGTGGCACACTCACGGCCACCACAGCCTCAATCTGCTGGGCTCAGGTGATTCTTCCGCCTCAGCCTTCCAAGTAGGTGGAACTACAGGCGCACGCCACCATGCCCGGCTATGAATCTGCATTTCTAATGAGCCAGCAGGACCACACTTTGAGTCACACTACTCTAAGGTACTGGAGGTAGCAACTGCAGGCAGCAATTGCCCTCCCTGCAGCTGAGGGAACAAAGATGCTGTCAATATTCAAATTTAGATTTTGAAAGAAGAGTCCTGTGGAGTTGAAACTCAGACTTCAGAGCAGGGTCACCATAGCCAGTGCTGGTATTTCTGAGCTCTGAGACATGCCTGCGGGGCCTGGACCCAGACTCTGAGAAAAGGGCACTGGCCAGCTGGTGCTGATGTGTCTGAGGTAGACACGATGAAGCTGGATATGCCAGTGTTAGAAAACTACACCCGGAATCAGCTGCTGCTACAGGAGGAACTGCAGAGCGGGGCTGGGGCAACTCACAGGAGCAGGAAGCAGACAGGAAGGAGCAAGCCCCTCCCCCTGAGCGCCCCCTATGGACAGAACCTGGCATGGAACCAGCTGGCAAAGCAGAAATGAGCTTTGCAGACTCTTGGGCCCGCTCCACAAAGTAGAGGTTTGAAGGGTGGATTTGGAGTTGAGAGATGACAGTGTAATGGCTGCCATAAATTCTCCCATCTGCACCCATAACAGATATCACTGGTTGACCATTATTCTCTTTCTCTTTGGCCCTAAATGTAGCCTCAAAATCAATGTCTGTATGGCGGATGTTCTGAGGAGATACTACCAGTCATTAGAGTTGGCACTCAACTAGAAGCCTGTTTGCCATCCCTGCCTTGGAAACATTGTATGAAACATTATATAAAAACATTATATAAAACATTATGTAGAAAGCTGCAATTGTCCATGATTTCATTAGAAAAATATAGAACTTTCTTCTTCATTCTTTATGAACCTAATATTTATGTTTCTGTTGCCAAGGGAAAAGTAAATGTTCAGGAATCTCTTATATTATTATTTCCATTTATGTATGTAGCAATCTGAACAATTTAAGTCCTTTCAGAACACACCATGAAAGATAAGAGAAAGCTTACAAAATTTCTTCCATTTTGGAGTTGTTATATAAATAGGAGGCCGTAGGTATGGAACACAAGTTTCAAAGTCAGATGGTCTAGGTTTGAATCTTGATCTACCATTGATCAGCAATGTCCCTTTAACCTTGTTTGTTAACCTCTCTGAGCCTCAGTTTTCTGATGTGTAAAGTGGAGATAATTGAACCTACTGTCTTAGGTTATTGTGAAAACTAAATGAGATGCTGTATGTAAAGTACCTGGTGGGATGTCTTGTTCTACCATTGTGGGGATGTTGACAGTAATGATTATAGCTGTGGTGTGATAAATTGTTGGGGTCACTGACTGCTTGCAGATAACAGTGTTAGCACTTTTTTTTTTTGAGTTGGAGTCTCACTCTGTCGCCCAGACTGGAGTGCAGTGGCCACTCCTGGCCACCGCAGCCTCGACCTGCTGGGCTCCGGCGATCCTTCCGCCTCAGCCTTCCGAATAGCCAGAATTACAGGCATGCGCTACCACGCCTGGCTGATTTTTTGATTTATTGTAGAGATGAGGTTTCACCAAGCTGCCCAGGCAGATCTCGAACCCTCAGGCTCAGGCAATCCACTCACCTCAGCCTCCCAAAGCACTGGGATTACAGGCTGAGACACCGAGCCCGGCTGGTAGCACTTTTTACAGGACAGTCAGCTTCACTTCCCATCACGAACTCATTTATATCAAAGTTTACTTTTTTAGAGACTGGGTCTTGCTCTGTCACCCAAACTGGAATGCAGTGGTGCAGTTATAATTCACTGCAGCCTTGAACTCCTGGGTTCAAGCAATACTCCCGCCTCAGCCTCTTGAGTAGCTGGGATCACTGACTGATCTTTTTTACTTGTAGAGATGGGCTCTCACTGTGTTGCCAAGGTTGGGCAGAAACTCCTGGCCTCAAGTGATTCTCCTACCTTGGCCTCCCAAAGCACAGGGATTACAGGAGTGAACCATTGCATCCAGCCTACTAAAGCATGCCATTTTTATTCTATCAAAGAACAAGTAAAACCAACAGATATTTCACAATTTACAAAGCTGATATTATCTACATTAAAAGTTCTAGCATGTTCCCCATGGCCCCATGCTGCAGGTATTATCTGTAAAGAACCCATGTTTCTGCTCCAGTGAAGAAGTGCAATACACAGTAAGTCTCCTACATACGAATGAGTTCCATTCTGAGAGCATGTCTGTGAGTCTAATTTGTTCATAAGTTGTCTAGGTACCCAACTAACACAATTGGCTATACCAGCTATGTCACCACTACTTTTATGCTTGCTTCTAAACATCCTGGGGTTGAAATAAACATTCTGTACTACCGTACTCTAACAGTACTATAAAGTACACAAAAGCACAACCACTTGTAGAGGATGCGTGCATGTGACAAGTGTACGCCAGACACATGAACTAACTTACATGATTGGACATGTGAACACATGTTCACATCTTCAAAAGTTTGCAACTTGAAGGTTCGTATGTAGGGAACGTACTGTATTAGAAATATTTTATTTTCTAAAGTTTAGGGAAGAGGTGAGAGATAAGTGAGAAGAAATGCAAATGTCCTGGCCAAACTGACATAGGGGAAGCATATGAAAGCAGGAGAGTAGTAAGGGAGGTGTGAGGTCAGAAATTTTAGAGCAGCGTTTCCTGACATGTTATAAGGGACACTAGCCCCATGGAACCTCCCTAATAATTTTGGAAATCCCATGGAACAGTCCCGATGCACATTAACTTCTTATAGATTCTGTCAAGTCCTACAGGAAAGAAAACTGTTTTACTTCTTTCCCACCTAATGGGCCACAGAACACTTTGTAAACTAGCTCCCACCGTCCTCAGTAGAACTAGTGTTCACGGGGCCAGGCATGGTGCTATACACCTGTAATCCCAGCAATTTGGGAGGCTGAGGCAAGAGGATTGCCTGAGCCCAGGGGTTCAAGACCAGCCTTGGCAACATGGTGAGACCTTGTCTCTACTATTAAAAAAATATGTAAAATACAAATTATATATATATATATATATATATATATATATATATATATATATATATATCTGGTTTAGAGTTTTTGAGGGGTTGTGATGGAGGGAGGGAGATTAATACATGGCCAGGTGTACTGCTAGGGGCTTAAGCATTAATTGCCTGTTGGCATCAATGCAGAACAAGGATGTAAGGAAAGGAAGCCAAACAGGCCAGTAGTACTGTGTGTTCCCGGTTCTACAAAAGGCTTTGGTCAGGAAGCAGGACTGGCTCCATATGTGGGCAACTGTGCAGTGCCCTACAAGCTAGTATCTTTGAAATCTTTGCTCAACATGTATTTAGAATAGAGGCCAGCCAGATGTGGTGGCTCATGCCTGTAACCCCAGCACTTTGGAAGACCAAGGCAGGAAAATCATTTGGGTCCAGGAGTTCAAGACCAGTCTGGGCAACATAGTGAGACCTCATCTCTACAAAAAAATAGAAAAATTAGCCGGGCATGGTGGTGTGTGCTTGTAGACCCAGCTACTCGGGAGGCTGAGGCATAAAGATTGCTTGAGCCCAGGAAGAATCATACCACTGCACACCAGCGTGGGCGACAGAGTAAAACCTCAACTAAAAAAATTAATATATTGAAAAAAAAAAAGTCCAGACGTGGTGGCTCACTCCTATAATCCCAGCACTTTGGGAGGCCAAGGTGAGAGTATTGCCTGAGCCCTTGGGTTCAAGACCAGTCTGGGCAACTTGGTGAGACCTCATCTCTACAATAAATTAAAAAAAAAATTAGCTGGGCATGGTGGCGTGTGCCTATAGTTCCAGCTTGGGAGGCTGAAGCAGAAGGATCACCTGAGTCCAGCAGGTCGAGGGTGCGGTGGCTGTAGAGCATACCACTGCACTCCAGCCTGGGTGACAGAGTGAGACTCCAACTCAAAAAAAAAGAAAAGAAAGAAAAAAAGAACAGAGACCAAGTTCTATATGTTGTGAGCTCTGTATGGTGTTAGGGTCACGGGCTGCTGCATCTCCCATCGACCACCAGTGTGCAATCAGCAGGCCTGGCTTGCTGAGTGAGTGTCCATTCCTCCTCCACCATTCTCTGTGGGGCTTACCAGAGGGAGGAGGACAAGGCTTCTTTCAAAATCCTGTGATGTCATTCCTGCCAGGCTGTTACGGTTGTTATACTGTTGTGAAAGGACAGATTCCAAATTCCTTTGTCAACTGTAAGTGCTGTCTGAGGGTAGAGCTGATTATTATTCCTGAACTAAACTGGGCTATGAGGGATTAAACTGTGGGGTTGGTTTTTCCCACACCACCCCTTTGTCATTCAAGCATGAGCTGGCAGGTAGCAGGTGCTCAATAAAAGTATGAATGCAAGAATTGATTGCATTTGAATGATTGTCTTAATCCCGTTCTCTAGAAAACATTTTTTTGTTAACATATGTAGACGCCAAAGCAATGTTCGCTATTGATTGAATACTTGATGAACTACTTCTTTGGTCCACCTGCCTTTTTCTATAATCTTTTGAATGTGGGACACTTGAAAACATTTTTGCATGCCAACACATTCAGTGTTGACTAACCTGACTGTTTTGTTTAACAGGGTGGAAAAGAGGACTCACCATTTGTAAATATCAATAAGAAATCCAGTCTTCAGGACACTAATGTAAGGTCTGTTGCTTCTTGTTTGAATGGGGAAATGATACTCTTTATCATCAGCATTATCCCTGAATCGTTGCTCATGAGGGTATTTGCTAATAAAATCGGAGAGGAGAAATAAAACCGAGAGGATGTGAGCCCAGAGAGATGGAAGAAAGACTGGCTTAGATAACTTCCTTTAGCCTCAAAAATGCTGCTTTTTTTGTTTTATTATCTCTGCCTGCTGTACTAACAAAGAAATCAGTCTCATTGGGCTGTCTCCCAGCATACAGACCTGACCTTGCCATTTTCCTGCTTAAAGTCTTTAAAGGCTCTGTTTGCTCTCAGAATGGAGCCCAGACTCCTTAACAGAGCACAGGAGCCCTCCCAGACATGGCTTCCACTCACCACACCAGCTGAATCCTCACTCTTCCCACTGACGTGCCCCTCCTAGTGAGATCCTTCCCCGTGTTGGAGCCACGCCATGTTCTTTTTTTAAAAAAGAGGTACAAGTGTAATTTTGTTACATGCATAGATTGCATGGTGGTGAAGTCAGGACTTTTAGGGTATCCATCACCCAAATAACATGCATTGTACCCATTAAGCAATTTCTCATCATCCACCCCCTCCCCCCATGTTCCTTAAAGCTTCCAGGTCGCCATCACCCTAAATCCAGAGGAAATCCTTCCTCTCTGATCCCACAGAAGGCAGGAATTCTTCCCTTCTTAGCCTAGCTGAGTAGCAACCTGTAGAATACACTAGCTTCGTTGCCACCTGGTGGTTTACTAACACTGGTGAGGAGTCTTCCTAGAGTGGTTTCCCAAAGTGGGTCCAAGGACTACTGCATCAAAGTCTCTTGTTTAAAAAAAGACTCCTGGGTCCTAGTCCATGTCTTGCAGATCCTTTGTGTATATGTGTGTGGTGGGGGTTTGGAGGGCGCCAGAAGAGATAGGAATCAGCATTTTAACAAGCACCCCAGTTGATTTAGAACTGCAGCCCTGGGAAGTTCTTATACTCAATGCCAAAAATAAAAGCTAACAATTCTCTGTGTCACCTCATGATTCCCAATCTATGTTCTTCATATACATTTGTCTTACTCCAGACATACTGGGCCTCCAGGACTTTTCAGAAACTTAATTCATCTCTTCCCTCCCCATCCCACTATTCTTCTCCTGTTTTCCAATCTGGGTTGATGGTAGTATTCCCTCCTCCTCCTCCTCCTCCTCCTATCTATTTCACAGGCCTGAAACCTGGAAATCCTCGATTTTCTCCTCCCCTACACCCTTCTTGAATTGGTCACCAAGTCCTGCCAATTTGACTTTCGTATTATCTCCCTCACCCATCCTTTTCTCTTCATGACCATGATCCCTGTTGACCTTGAGCCCTCATCATCTCTCTTCTGGGATTACTGCTGCTACAACTTTCGAAGACGCTTCTGGCCTCCTCACGGCCTGACCCCTATTATCCCTCTAGTCGAAACTCCCTGCTCTTCTGCTGGAATCTCACCTGTCAGCCCTTCTAGTGCCCTGCATTCAGCCAGGTCTTCCCTCTGTCTCCCATCTTAGTAGTCTTCCTTCTGTTTGGTTACGAGGAAACTCCTCCATGAACCCAATACCAGCCATCCATCCAAGCAAAGTCATGTGCTTCCCTAGTAGATTATTGGTTCTTCCAGGGACCATGTTCCATTTACTCCAGGGTTTCCCCGCTAGAGGAAACTATGAACATGGAACACATTGATTCCAATTCCTTATTTGCTCATTCACATGTTTATTCAACAGACATTTATTAGGCAATGGCACATACTTGTCATCACATTAGGCACTGAATAGAAAAGAAAATGAAGGCCCAGAAGTGTTCGTTGACTTGGATGGGGTCCCTTATTGAGGACCTCAACTTGTTTTGATGCTCTTTTTGTCCTAAAAGGTAATTACTGATTTTTTAAAAAGTGAAATCGGCCGGGCTCAGTGGCTCAGCCTGTAATCCCGCGCTTTGGGAAGCCGAGGTGAGTGAATTGCCTGAGCCTGCAGGTTCGAGATCTGCCTGGGCAACTTGGCGAGACCTCATCTCTACAATAAATCAAAAAATGAGCCGGGCATGGTAGCGCGCGCCTGTAGTTCCAGCTACTTGGAAGGCTGAGGCGGAAGGATCCCCAGAGCCCAGCAGGTCGAGGCTGCGGAGGCCAGGAGCGGCCACTGCACTCCAGTCTGGGTGACTGAGTGAGACTCCAACTCAAAAAAAAAAAAAAGTGAAATTAATCATAACCACTACAAAAACATGTTAAAATGTTTCTTTAAAATCACTGTTTTGAGCAGGGCCTATTGGTTATCTGGCATAAATTCTTGAGGAAAGATACAAATGAAACAGTTTTTAATATTTTCAGACATACATAGAATTAGAATGTGTAGAACAAGTCCTAAAGGTCTTTTGATTAAGCATTTTTTTTACACAAAATATACTGTGGTTTTGGGGGTTTTTCAAAAATCTTTTTGTGCTATGTTTAAAACAGAATTGCTACCAGATTACTTGGAAGTAAAAACAGGTTCTTTTCATAGGTTCTCAGAGGTTCCCTGCATTTTACTGGCAAGACCTAGTTATGAACCAAACCCTCAGTTTGATTCACACTTCATATTTGAGATGGATGGGTGGCTGTTTAGGTATCCCAATTATATTTTGTTCCCCCATTTGCTATATTTTCTTCCCTATGTTTTTAAAAAAAATTTTAGATTTATTTATGCTTTTAAAAATAATCATAATTATTAAATAAGTAGAGGAAAAAGACCAAAAAAAAAAAGAGAGAATTTCTTGACTATCAATGTCATTGAGCTATAAATTAATTGAGAGAGCAGTCCCTATGACTGAAACAAGACCATAAACCTTTCTTGTTGGTGCTGTTCTGTTTCTTGCTATGTCTCTAGAAGTCCTATTCCTACACGTGTGGAAACCGCTCAACCAGCTGTGGAAAAGCCAGAAATCAAGCCTCCTCGAGTGAGGAAGTTAACAAGACAGTATAGTTTGTGAGTTCTGTTTGTTTTTTCAATGATAATAACTATGATGATGCTAAATGTTCAGATATAAATGCTTCTTAACCCCTCCTACCATTTCCAGAGAGCCATACCCCAAATTCTGTTTATTTTCATTTTAGGTAATCATGGGACTAGACCTTTGTCCTTGAAAACACTACTTAGTTGGTATAGGCAGTCATTACTTATTGCTGTGTAACAAATTACTCTAAAACTAGTATCTTAAAACAATCCTCATTTATCACCTCACAGTTTCTGTGGTTTGGGAGTTGAGCATGGCTTCTTAGCTGGGTCTTCTGTGTCAGAGGCTCTCACAAGACTGCATTCAAGGTGTCTGTGAGGGCTGTAGTCTCATCTGAAGGCTCATTCACTTAGTCATTGACAGGATTCAGTTCTTCAAGTACTGTTGGACCAAGATTGCCCTCAGTTTGTAGTCATATAGGCCTCTCCAGCTTTCTTTATCAAAGGAAGTACACAAGAGCCAGAGAAAGTGCTAGCAAGGCAAAAGTCACAGTCTTTTGCAACTTAATCACAGAAATGACATCTCATCACTTTTGCCATACTCTGTTCACTGGAAGCAAGTCACCCGGCCGGGTACAGTGGCTCAAGCCTGTAATCCCAGCACTTTAGGAGGCTGAGGTAAGAGGATTGCCTGAGTCTGGGGGTTTGAGACCAGCCTGGGCAACTTGGTGAGACCTTGTCTCTACAATAAATCAAAAAATTAGCCGAGCATGGGGGCATGCACCTGTAGTTCCAGCTACTTGGAAGGCTGAGGTGAAAGAATCACCTGAGCTCAGCAGGTTGAGGCTGCAGTGGCCATGAGCATGCCACTGCACTCCTGCCTGGATGACAGAGTGAGACTATCGACTAAAAAAAAAAACACAAAAAAAACTGTGAGCAAGTCCTTATGTCCAGCCCACACTCAAGGAGAGGAATCACACAGGGACATGAATACCAGGACATGCATGGATCATTGCGGTCCATGTTAGAAGCTGCCTTCCACAGCATGTCAGTGAAATGTCAGTGGTCTGCCAAGGGAGCCAGAGCTCATCTCTGAGCTTGGAGGAGCCATTTCCCTAAATGTCCCAGAACTACCAGGGCCTGTCCAGTTATGGATGGCTTAACAAAAGTCTCTTGGCTTCAGTGTGTGTTAGACTGTTGTAGGCATTGTCAGGGAATAAGGTGACTTTGACAGTTGCCATCCAAAGACTCATAATTTATTGCAGGGAGAGACATTGGAGGGAAAGAGTCGCAAATAATTATAATCCAAAGCAGACAGGTACATGCTCTAGTAAGAGGGGTGATGATATTAGTAATAATTGTAGTACTAATCACAATGGTAGTCCCTACTTCTTGATCTTGGCTATGGCCCAGACACCGTGCCTGGATGTGTCATTAGTCAGAGAGCTGCAGGGGGATCTTGGACGAAATAGGAAGCATGGGGTTCTGGAGTTGGAAAGCTTCTGTTAGGGCCCTGGCTAGTTTCCAGCTCTTGGCAAAATTATTCTTGGAGCCTCTCTTTCTTCCTCCGAAAAATGGGTGAGATGATACCTACCTCTGAGATGTTTTGTAAGGGTTCACATGAGACAATATGGGTAAAAGCTTCTATGCTCTGGCCACAGGATGAGTTCCCCTTTCTTTCTTCTCCAAGACCTGGAAGTTTCTGAGGAAAGGTCAAGTTTAGGGAGAACCCAGAATGCAAAGTGTAGGACAGGGAACATAAGGCTGGATGCGAACAGCCATCTCAGGTCTGCCATTTACATCTATGAAAATGAAATGAGGTGTGTAGAGGGGTTTTTAAGGGCAGACACATCCACCTCATTAGTCTTAATAGAAACTTCTGGATAGAATAGCAGCTACATTTTCTAGAAAAGCCAAAACGAGGAAGATTCAACTAATTAACAGTCCTAATGATCTCTGGGGAGCAAATTAAGCCACAGAAGTCTGTTTCCCTCAAGGATATCTTCCTGGCAGAACTTGCCTTTCCTTTTACATTTTGAAACTCAAAATGTTACCCTCAGCCATTTGAGATATGTAATCATGTTTGAAGCAATGACTGACTGATACATGGCCTGGAAGGAAAGAAAATTTCACTAACCCACCAAATTGACTCTTTTAAAGAAACCCTTCTTAAACTTAACTCTAGCTTCACGTATATATTTCTCATGCTGCCCCAGAGTATTCTGCTTTGAAAAATCAAAGAATGGTAGAATTTCCCCATTAGTAGAAAATAGCAAAATTAATGGATGTGATTTTCCCAGTTTTAAGTTTTTGTTCCATAAAGAATCCTTGAATTCTGGCGGGGCGTAGTGGCTTACACCTGTAATCCCAGCACTCTGGAAGGCTGAGGTGAGAAGATTGTTTGAGTCCAGGAGGTCGAGACCAGCCTGGCCAACATAATGAGACCTCCCCCATCACTATTAAAAAAATTTTAAAAATTAGCCAGGCACGGTGTCATGCCTATAGTCCCAGCTACTTGGGAGACTGAGGCGGAAGGATCACCCTTTTTTTTTTTTGAGTCGGAGTCTCACTCTGTTGCCCAGGCTAGAGTGCAGTGGCATACTCACGGCCACTGCACCCTCAACCTACTGGGCTCAGGTGATTCTTCCGCCTCAGCCTTCCAAGTAGCTGGAACTACAAGCACATGCCACCACACCTGGCTAATTTTTTGATTTGTTGTAGAGACGAGGTCTCGCCATGTTGTCCAAGCTGATCTTAAACCCATGGCTCAGGCAATCCTCTCACCTCCACCTCCCAAAGTGCTGAGATTACAGATGGGAAGGATTGCCTTTGAGGCTATGATAAACTGTGACTGTGCCACTGCACCTCAGCCTGGATGACAAAATGACACCCCGACTCAAAAAAAAAGAGTTCTTGAATCCTTGCTGCTGGTTCCCGCTCATTTGCCCATCTCCTTAACGTCAAGATATTAATAAAGTTGTTAAACACATGGTCAGGGAGTACAGATGGGAACACTCAGATTTCCAATTTTCTGGAAGTATTTTCTGCATTATCATTTTTGAGATACAGATGTGTGTGCACACACAACCCTGTTAGCTGTTATAATGTTCCTAGTTCCTAGGCTGGAATTCTGTGTATTTGGATTTTAGGTTGTTCTGCCAAGAGTATCATAACATCCAGGTGCTCTGAACCAGTTTTCTTTCTTCTTCTTTTTTTTAAGTTGGACTCTCACTCTGTCACCCAGGCTGGAGTGTAGTGGCATGCTCACAGCCACCGCGGACACGACCTGCTGGGTTCAAGTGATCCTTCCACCTCAGCCTTCCAAGTTGTTGGAGCCACAGGCATGTGCCACCACATCTGGCTAATTTTTTTGATTTATTGTAGAGACAAGGTCTCACCAAGTTGTCCAGGCTATTCTCAAGCCCCTGGGCTCAGGCAATCCTCTCACCTCCACCTCCCAAAGTACTGGGATTACAGGCATGAGCCACCGTGCCCGGCTAAACAAGTTTTCAAACCACTGCTTTTAAAGATACAAAAAAAAACCTCAGCCATGTTCTTTCCTGGAAACATGACAGAGAAGACTAATGTGATCCCCGGGTGCAAAGAGAAGGGAGAAGTGGAGGGACTCTGAAAAGAGTTTGAGGCAGTGCAACTGTTTGTATATTGATGCCAGCCAGTATGTTTGGAAAATGACGAGCTGTCTTATTTTTTCCAAAAATATAACTTTACTATTTATTCAAACATAGTGTAAAAAGTCTAAAAGAATTCAATAGGCAAGACAGAAGCCCCCAAAGAGAAAAGTAACCAATTCCTCAGAATCATGCCATCAGAAATAACCAGTGTTCACAGTTGATGACTTTTACATCAGACACATTTCTATATAGACATATTGTTAAAACAGAAAGAAATAGCTTCAAAGCAAAAATAATTTTTTCACATAAAATTTTACTTATTAAAGTATTGTTTTGTGAGTTTAACATGAATTTACCTCTGAAACGGAGGTAAAATTGGAAGGCTTTGTCATAAGATCAAAACTAAGACAAAGATTATAAAAACTATTAAGAATGTGGAGTTTTTTTCAATTTTTTTTTTTTTTGAGTCAGAATCTCACTCTGTTGTCCAGGCTGGAGTGCAATGGCATGATCACAACTCACTATGCCTCAACCTCCTGGGCTCAGGTGATTCTTCCATCTCAGCCTCTCCAAGTAACTGGGACTACAGGCGCATACCACCATGCCCAGCTAATTTTTTTTTTTTTTTTTTTTGGTAGAGATGGAGTCTTGCTATGTTGCCCGTGCTGGTCTCAAACTCCTGGCTCAAGCAATCCTCTTGCCTCAGTCTCCCAAATTGCTGGGATTACAGGCATGAGCCGCCACTCCTGGCTAGTAATGAATTCTAAATTCTCCTCTTGCAACTTCTCCATACACAGCAGGATCTAAAATGCCCCCTTTCATCAGTTCCTTCCACCCTGTAGCTGTGTCCTGTGGCCACATTTTCCCCACAAAGCCCAGTGCAGTGTTGAGGCCCTTAACTAGTGATCCTGCACAGGCTGCACGGGTGCCTACCTGTCGTGAGTCTTGTATCTACACTCTTGAATTCAGCCACATTCAAAAGCACAACCCCCATGCCAGGGTGGCTCTGGAAGTTCCATCAGACACCTGAGGGGCAGTGTGCCAGGAGGCCTTAAAAACACCCTCAGCCGGGCTCGGTGGCTCAACCTGTAATCCCGCGCCTTTGGGAGGCTGAGGTGAGTGGATTGCCTGAGCCGGCGGGTTCGAGACCCGCCTGGGCAGCGAGACCTCATCTCTACAATAAATCAAAAAATCAGCCGGGCGTGGTAGCGCATGCCTGTAATTCCGGCTACTCGGAAGGCGGAGGCGGAAGGATCGCCAGAGCCCAGCAGGCGAGGCTGCGGTGGCCGGAAGCGGCCACTGCACTCCAGTCTGGGCGACAGAGTGAGACTCCAACTCAAAAAAAAAAAAGAAAAAAAAAAAAACACCCTCAGGCAGGGCCTGGTGGCTCAGCCTATAATCCCAGCACTTTGGGGGCCGAGGCAAGTGGACTGCCTGAGCCCACAGGTTCAAGACCAGCCCGGGCAACTTGATGAGACCTTGTCTCTACAATAAATTAAAAAAAAAAAAATTAGCTGGCATGGTAGTGCGCACCTGTAGTTCTGGCTACTTGGAAGGCTGAAGCAGAAGGATCGCCTGAGCCCAGCAGGTCAACGCTGGGGTGACCATGAATGTGTCACGGCAGTCCAACCTGGGCAACAGAGTAAGACTGCAACTCAAAAAAAAAAGCACCCTCAAAGCACAGAGTCAAATAAATTTGTATACCATGTTCATAGCAGCACTATTCACAATGGCCAAAAGATAGAAACAAGCCAAATGTCCATCAACAGATAAATGGGTAACACGATGTGGTATATCTATACAATGGAATATTTATTTGCCATAAAAAGGAATGAAATTTTGATATATGCAATAGCATGGATGGACCTTGAAAACATTATAGTGAATGAAATAGACCAGACACAGAAGGACTGTGTGATTCCACTTACATGAGGTTCCTTGAATAGGCAAATTCATTGAGACAGAAAGTAGAACAGATGTTACCAGAGGCTGTGAGGAGAGGACCATGGGGAGTTATTGTTCAGTAACAATATGAGGTTTCTTTTGGTGCTAATGAGAATGTTTTGGGGATAGATAGTGGTGAGGGCTACACAACACTGTGAATAGATTTAATGCCATTGAATTGTATATCTACAAATGGCTAAAATTGAGAAATATCATGTTATGTATATTCTGTCAACAACAACAGCAACAAAATCCTGGCAAATGATGGAAAATCCAGCCCAAATTTGCTTTGGCAAAAAAATCAGCATACTGGATCCTGTAAGCTGGACATCTGGTGGACATCTGTTTGGGAAGCCCCCAGTCCCCACCCTTGGCCTTCCCCCCCTACCCATCCTCCCTCCACTCCTCACAGCCTGTTTATTATTGTAATGAGCAGAGCTTCATGTGCTTTTAGTAATCGCAGTGACGAAGACGACCTCCCTCCAGACCTGGCTGAGGCAGTAGGAGTGACCACAGCTATAACCACAAACACTACGACAGCTGCCACACAAGTCTCAGTGCCGCTGGCATCGCCCAAGGTCCAGAAAGTCAGCTCGCCTCAGAGATCTGAAGGCAAAGGCCACCTGTCCCCGGGGACCAAGGTATGGGGAAAACTCCTGGTGAGTAGCTACACTTGCTGGGAATTCAGTATCAATTTACTGAGTAGCACCTAGCATGTGCATTTAAATTTTGCATAATCAATTGGGTGCACTCATAAAGCAACAGTAACAACTACCAGAATATGTTTTTATATACTTGTCCCCAAAATATAAGCCAACCATTTGTAAGAGTCAGAATGAAATGTAAAATCATGTTCACTGTACTTTAGTTGTAATTGAAGGGATTTTTTAACAGTAATTTTGATTTTAAATATTATCCCTACATAAGCTATTACTCCACTGTAAAGATAGAAAGTGAGAAATGTTCCCCTTTCTCCCAACCATAATGGAAAATTTTGAAGATTAAACCTATAGAAGTGTCCCTGCTTCTTTCCTTATACTGGACAGCATGTGTTAATAGTTTTAAAATAGGAAATAGGCCGGGCTTGGTGGTTCAACCTGTAATCCCAGCACTTTAGGAGGCTGAGGCAAGTGAATTGCCTGAGTCCGCGGGTTCAAAAACCCACCTGGGCAACTTGGTGAGACCTCATCTATACAATAAATAAAAGGATCACCGGAGCCCAGCAGGTCGAGGCTGCGGTGGCCGGGAGCGGCCACTGCATTCCAGTCTGGGCAACAGAGTGAGACTCCAACTCAAAAAAAAAAAAAATTAGCCGGGTGTGGTGATGCACACCTGTGGTTCCAGCTACTTGGAAGGCTGAGGTAGAAGGATCGCCAGAGCCCTGCAGGTCAAGGCTGCAGTGGCCGGGAGCGTGCTGCTGCACTCCAGTCTGGGTGACAGAGTGAGACTCCAATTAAAAAAAAAAATGAAAATAGAAAATATTATCCAATTGTTGATTCAGAATTCCAAGAAATTGCTGGAAATCGAATGGACTGTGACAGAGGCTTTACACAAGATATTTCTGTTGGTTTTCTTTGAGTGACCTCTAACTACAGCCATTCTCGGGCAGTTGGTCCAAATATAGTCGAACTTGTTGCTATCTGAGTGAATGTGAGTCTGAGGTCACATTAGATAATCCCTGCAACCACACTGAGGAAAGATGACTTTGTCAGGAGTCACACAGGTGTGGGACAGGTGCCCTGGAGGCAAGACCAGAACTCCAGAGGGTGTTCCCAGCTTCTCACCACACACCAGAACTATCACTTCCAAAGCCCCTTTTCTCCCAGCCTCAGTTTCTTCTTCCTAAAAATAGGAGTAAGATGTTACTTTGCCCTGCTAATGGGCTAGAGTCAGGTCCAGTGGAAGTTAAAATGCTTGTGCAAACTGGATGCCTAAGGGTTCTGTAATTTCAAGGATCACAATTCCTGGTTGCAGTGAAATAATGACAGCCCACGCCCATATTCTACATAACCAAAGCCTGTATTTCACCTGCTCCTTCTCCAGGCATCTCCGGAAATACCTCCATGTTCCTCATGGGAACCTGGCTGGACCCTTCAGTCAGTAACTAGTCCAGACTGATGCTCTCTGCTTCTCTGTAGATTATCTCCAGGCATCACAAACTGGATTCCCTTCCACCATGGGGAGTCACCTGTACAGCTTTGTCCCAAGTGTGGACACAGTCTCCTGTCATATATCCCACGCTGTGGTTAAAACTAGGCTGGAACATTTACACAACACAAGGAGGTGGAGATGCAGGCAGCATCCTACTAAGGCCACAGGGCTCCCTCTCCTGGCCATCTCTCCCCTTAGGGCCCTGCTTGCACTGAGTAGATGGGGCCCATTTTTTCTCCCTCAAAAGGCCTCTAGCCATCCATGCAGCTTAGACCCAGAACTCGAGGACAAAACGTTTTCCAAAAATAAGCAACATAATTTTTTAACGTGCCACTCACCTACCATGAAGATCTTCCCTGTTACTATGCAGCTTCGTTTAGCTCCTGGGATCCTGGATCTGATCCTTCTAATCCAGGACAAAGTCTTTGCACTCTCTTTATATATTCAAAGGACTCTTTCAAGTGTTTTCCCCCAAAAGACCAGTTACAAAAGCAGAGTGCTTAAGAAAAGCTGTTTGCAGCTTTAAAAAGGACATTTCCCTACCCCACACCTATTTCTACCTATGAAGTTTTCAGAAAAAATTCAGGGTTCAGTCTCAATATTTTGTACACTACTGAGCTAGAAATATGGAGGAGGATTGGCATGCTAATGAGTTCAGTTTAGAGAGGAAGTTGGAACCTCTGTCTTTTCTGGTGAATTTCGTTGTCAGGTCAGTGCCGTCACTAACCAGGGATATTTCTGTCTGCCGTCCTAGAGCCCCTCTGACCGAGGAGGTGCCTTCACCTTGGAGCCGGGTGATCTTCTGATGGATTTCACTGAAGCCATTCCTCTGGTAAACTTCCTATTTTGCTAAAACCAGAAAAGCCATAGTCCATAGAAACATCTTGGCAGTGGGACGGATGGACGGAGGTGGGCGTTGCTGTTGGAAAGGTTCTTCCTCTTGTCCTAGAGGCTCAGGGATCAGCTTTCGTCTAGAGTTCAGGCACCACGGGTCTCTCCACCTCTCAGAGCCCTTGAGTGAGGATGGGGTGCTGCACCCTTTGCTCTGAGGGTGATTGCAGGGGTCATGCCCCCACTTGTCTACTGTTCCTCTAGTGTTATAAGGTTTCTCGGTGCTTGAGTCTCAGCTTCTTGGCTTCCTGGGCTGCACCCTGCATGCCCACCCAAGGGGCATCCCTTGCTGCTGCTTCCAACAATCTGGTCTGAAGCACTGGCTCAAGGCTGCACCCCAGCTTACCAGGCCCCTTGCACCTCCCACCATTGTCCATCCTCTGCCTACAGGTCCCCCTTAGGGATGGTGGCCCTTGTGGGACCCCTATAGGTGAGAACCCCCTTTTAGGGGACAGAACACCAAACCAGGAGTCACACAGGCCACACCTGTCTCCAATCTCTGCTCTCCTTTCCATTGGATAGCCACCCCCCATTTCCTATAACATAAGGATGTCACTGTCTATTTCTCAGGAAGGCTGTCAGGATCACATGATTGAGGGAGAGGGAGTCCTTTGAGAATAGAAAGCACCACAAAGTTATGCAAGGTATTATTAATATTAGTAGATGACCCAGGCAAACTTGGATATATCTTTGGCTGGGCTCAGCCTGATATCTGATTGTGCTTGAGTATGAATCACAATCCACAAATTTGGACTGTGGGTCAAATTTTGAGCCAAGTAAAAAATGATCTCCTGAGAGTCGACTGTGTGCCCTGTCATGTGTTAGGCTTTGGGGCAGAAAGGGCAGCTGAGGCTGGAGGGGAAGTCAGGTTGATAAGCAGTTATAGACAATGTTGACAGCTATGTAGAAGATAAGGGAGGAGGCAGAACTGGGAGTCATTCAGTCATTCAGGCAGTCAATCAGGGTCAGCTTGCTGGAGGAGGAGTGTGGTAGATGGGAAGGATCCTGGAAGGCTTTCAAGAGAGGACAAATGGGGCCAAGTGCTGTCTAGGCTTTAGGAGTTACCACTGTTCCTGGTCAGTTGGCATAAGGAAATTGTTTATACAGTTGTCCTTCTCATCTAGGGAGTTGGTGCAGTCTGAGAACTTCAAGGCAGGATAGATAGCTGAGAACTGACCATGGGTGATCCTTGCTCTTGAAAGCTTCAGAGTTACCCCTTCCTGTGTTCAAGTAGACATAGCAGCTATCCATTGGACAAATTGGACAAGCATGCCAAGGTGGTACACAGAGGGAAGGGTCTTTCTCTCTGCTTTTCAAATGGAGGAATCCAGAAACAGAGGGTCTTCCTGCATCACCTCATCACTCCTTTGCACAGATGGGAAATTGAGTCCCAGAAGGGGTAATCACAGCCAGGTGTCCCGGCTCTTCTTCTGGCGCTTTTTATGTGAGATTGGACTCAGTCTGATCTCCTCTTTAGGAACTTACCATTCAGGGAAAAAAGCAATACCTGGAAGAGGGGCTACATTTAAAGCACAACCCAGATTGGGAAAGTCGAAGAGTATGGAAGAAGGGACAGGAAGTTAGGTCACCTGGGCCTGATGCTACATCAGTATCCCAACAGAGTATCCCAGCTGAGGCCTTACATCCCAGGAAGGCCTGCTTGTGGGAGATGGAAGCCCAAGCAGCAGTCTGAAGACATCCATCTAGCTAGAAGACTGCATCCCCACAGGGACCTGAGAAGCCCTAGGATGGAAGCTGAGGGCCTATGAAGGCAAAAGGAAGAGAAAGCTAAGTTCTGAGGGCCACATTGAAGAAAGCATGCCTGGCAGGAATAGAAACTAGTGGAGGAATAGCCCTCAGAGTTGGGCATGTGGGAAACTTCCAGGCTGCTGAAATATGCTGTGGTGAATGCCATAAGAGAGTCTGTATGAACTGCTACTGCTGTGGGGCTCAGTGTCTAACCCTGCCTGGGAGTACCAGGGAGAGGAAGACTCATGTGCCAGGGTTTTCAAGTATGAATAGGAAACTTGCCAGGAGAGGAAAGTGGACCAAACCATTCTTTGTAGAAAGCACAGCATGAACAAAGTACTGAGTACTTATTAAAGGACCTAGTGGATCTGAGAACTAGGGTCAGTTTATAAAAAAATGCACTGTGGCTTTGACAAGAGCAATGGGACTCCTTTAGAAACTATCATCTTCCAGGTCCCGCTTGTAGATTTCATTACTTATCAATGTAAATTGTCTTTTCTTATGTTTGAACATAACAGACGAGATTAGAAAGGCAGCAGCATCTGGCAGGGCCCCAGAAGTTCCCTGATCCAAGGTATAAATGCCTGCCACATGACTGTCCAGCCTCTGCTTATACCCCATAAGCAACAGGAAGCTCATTCCCTCTCCCCAGGACACCCTGCTTATATCTTGTACTGCACTGAGACATAGCCACCACATTACAACTAAAGTGGGCAGTTAAAATGCGTCTTCAGGATGAAGCATCTGAGGCGTGAGTCTTGTCCACAGGCCTCGGGGAGAAGGTATCCTGGAGGCATGGCATTTTGGCCAGAGCTCACTCCATTTTGGGCTTTCCTTAGCACCCTTGGCTCTGACCTTACTTTGCTCCAGAATCCTGTTTCCATGAGTGCTAAAGGGTCCTGGAGAGGAAGAGGGGCTCCAGCAGTCTGCTTCTCTCTTTGTCTGGTCATGCTCCCTCCATCTTCTCCCAGCATCAGAAATCCAAGGAAGCCGGGCTCGGTGCCTCAGCCTATAATCCCGTGCCTTTGGGAGGCTGAGGTGAGTGGATTGCCTGAGCCCACGGGTTCGAGACCCGCCTGGGCAACTTGGCGAGACCTCATCTCTACAATAAATCAAAAAATCAGCCGGGTTTGGTAGTGCATGCCTGTAATTCCGGCTACTCGGAAGGCTGAGGCGGAAGGATCGCCGGAGCTTAGCAGGTCGAGGCTGCGGTGGCCGGGAGCGGCCACTGCACTCCAGTCTGGGCGACAGAGTGAGACTCCAACTCAAAAAAAAAAAAAAAAAAAATCCAAGGAGCAGCCCTCCTCCTATCTTGTTGCTGGGGTGATGGGCAGGGAGGTCTGTGTCTCAGGGAAAAGCTGAGGAGAGTGTTGGCTAAGGGTCCAGGGCAGGGAAACTAGCTCCTGGTCAGGGCTCACTGGCACCAGTATATCAGCAACCAGGCCCTCCTCCACAGATAGGGTCTTGGACACTGGGTGAGCTGCAGCAGGGCTTGTTTAATCTACTGCAAGAAGGAGCTGGAACCAGAGGGAGGCAAGGGCATCCCCTATGTCTGACTGTGACCAGAACTTCCTCAACTACTTGAACCCAGCCTATCAGCTGGAATGGTGCCTTGGGACCATCTCATCAAGTCCCTCACAGATAGGAAAACCAAAACCCAGATGGGGCAGGTACTTGTCCAGGGTCATATAGCAAGTCTGTTCAGAGCTAAGATTAGAACTCAAGTCCTAGGCTGCCATCCCAATGACAGATGGTCCATGCCAAGATGTGTTTCTCTTTTTCTGTTAGCTATTTTCCCTCCTGCAAAGCTGGTCAGATCCCCTGGCGTCACCCTGGGGTATAGGGCAGCTCTGGGACCAACTCTAAGCTGTCAGCTTAGGCTTGGTCCCCAGAGTTGCTGAATGGGGCATGAGGAAGGGAGGTGTTCAGGTATCTTGGTCAAAGAGACTTGACCTGGATGAGATGTGGTTCTTTTGCTGCCAGTCCTGTGTCCTTAGCCTCTGGTAGCTATCTCTGGCCCTTGGAAGAGGAAGCAGTTCTTTATGAGGCAAGAATGTCAAAACTTCCTGGACGATACTCATCACACAGGCAGGGAATTACCCCTGTGATTGATTACTTTTTCTGTGAGTACTTTTTCTGTGTAGTCACCTCCCAAGCTCACAACCTGTCTCTAGCCCCCTCCCTCCTACTGGCTGAAACTCCTGAAGCTCCCATCACTACCCTGGTTCCCAGAGCCAGTGCTGGAAGGACAGAGAACTGGAGAGAGAGGAATAGGACCAGATTTTCTTGCTTTCACTCAGCAGTATTCCACCAAGATGCTATCAGAACTAGTGGAAACTTTATGGCTCTTAATCCTTGTGATCGGCCTCTGAATTGAGCGGTTTTCAAAGAAGCACAGTCCAGAGAGACAAGAGTAAGAAAAAGGCTCAATCGTGAATGGACACCTCTCAAAAAATTATTAAATAATTTAAATTAATGCCTCCTGCTAACGTGTCTTGAATCTCTTTTTACTGGTTCCTTCATTCTCTTACATCCTGCATGACTCTAAGAACTCTCATTCTCAAACTTAACAAAAACACTCTTTCCAACTTCTCTCTTGCAGCCTGTTTTTCCTGCTTTCCCCAAAGTTTTTCTTGGCTCATCCCCAACTATCTCATTAGGTAGCTCAACTTAGCAATTTTTTTTTTGAGTCGGGGTGTCACTCTGTTGCTGAGGCTGGAGTGCAGTGGCACGCTGACAGCCACTGCACCCTCAACCTGCTGGGCTCAGAGGACTCTTCTGCCTCAGCCTTCCAAGTAACTGGAACCACAGGCATGCGCCACCACTCCAGGCTGGTTTTTTGGTTCTTTGTAGAGACAAGGTCTCACCAAGTTGCCCAGTCTGGTCTTGAACACTTGGATTCAGGCAATCCTCTCACCTCTGCCTCCCAAAGTGCTGGGATTACAGGCATGAGCCACCATGCCCGGCTAGCAATCTTAAGTCTTATAATTTGTGCAGCTTGATGTCTGCCCAGTCCCAGATTCTTCATTAGATAGAATCATAATCAGATTTGAGTTTCTGCTGGAAAACTTGCGAGGGTGGGAAGGAGGCAAGTGAGTCAAGACAGCATGTGTTCTCCATTTGGTATTTTCTTTGGGGTGTGAGTGTTGAGCAGGCACTTGAGGGTACTGGTGCTGGTTGAGTGAGGGGAGTGGGCAAGAGGGTGCATTTACATGTTAGTAATGTTGGCCCTAGGAACCCAGAGTCCTGCTCCCCAAAACCAGGACTGTCATGCCAGCTTCCTTCCCCAGGTAAGGCAGACCATAAACATCCCTATGCCTTCTGAGTTCTTGACTCTCTCTTTTGGGCCTGTTCTTCTCTGATGCCCGTACTTCGTGAACCACTCACCCAACTGCAAAGCAGAGCCGATCAGAACCCAGGTTTTTTCTGAACCTTGGCATGTTAGTCAAGAGTTCATGTATTAGGGAAGACACAGGCCTGGCCAAAGGAAGTCTGTATAGGGCATAGGAGCAGACCCTGGGTTGGCCATCAGAGGAAGTGTGTTCCAATCTGGCACAATAACTTAGTTTTATTTTGAGCTTTATTCTACCAGCAGAGCTAAAGCTTAACCTCAGGTCAAATCAGGGTGCCCCTTCTGTCTCCCTGTGGTTTCATCTATGTTCCTTAGGGCACGGGGAGGTAGAGAAAAGTCTGTTTAGTCCATGATGTCATCTGTTTTCTGATATATCCAGGACACTCTTTGCTTCTTTCATGATTTTTTGGGTGGGTGATCACGGTCCTGTTGGGATGTGTGAATCCCTACTTATTGGGCACCATTCTGTCCTGGAACCGTTCTATCTTGGGGCTAGTCACCTCCTTGGCTCTACCTGAGTAGGTGGGGCTTGGGATCCTGGTCCTTGCTGCTCTGGGTGCATGGAGCCCCTGTGCTCAGTACTTACTAGTGTTTGTCCCTCCTCCCTTTCCCTCTGATTTTCTCCCCATCCTCAAACTAGAAATCTATTTTCTTATCTCAATGATGAAGTCTTACACATTTTCTTTTTTTTTTGAGTTGGAGTCTCACTCCGTCGCCCAGACTGGAGTGCAGTGGCTGCTCCCGGCCACCGCAGCCTCGACCTGCTGGGCTCCGGCGATCCTTCGCCTCAGCCTTCCAAGTAGCTGGAACTACAGGTGCACGCTACCACGCCCGGCTGATTTTTTATTTATTGTAGAGATGAGGTCTCGCCAAGTTGCCCAGGCGGGTCTCAAACCCGCAGGCTCAGGCAATCCACTCACTTCAACCTCCCAAAGGCGCGGGATTACAGGCTGAGCCACTGAGCCCGGCTACACATTTTCATCATTATTTATCTATTCCAAGAGTCAGATTTTGAGCTCAAAAGCTAAGTATGTATAGAAGAATGTAGCTGTGTGAATGTGGAAAAGACCCAAGGAAGAAAGGAAATACCAGGAGACAAAATAAAATGCTATTTCAAAATAGTATGCTATTGCACGTGTTATCTTATTTCTCCTCATTTACCAACAGTCCAGGGTAGAGCCCCAGGATGTTCTTTTGTTTAAATTCAGTCAGAATCATATTTGGGAAGGTCAGAAATACTTACGTGATGGATCAACATTTTTTTTTACCATAAAAGTCTGATGATGGGCAAAACCTTAAGCCATTTATTATGTTCTTCAGTTAAGACCCTGGTGGCCAGTATGCATTTTGGCTTCTTGGCAGTATAATCATGTTTCTTAGTCATTTATGCCAGCTTTTATTTTCTTCAAAAAAAAAAATGCTTTCAAGCTCGTTACAGTGACTCATGCCTGTAATTCCAGCACTCTGGGTGGCCAAAGCGAGAGAATTGCGCGCACGAGGTCGAGACCAACCTAAGCAACATAACAAGACCTCATCTCTACAAAAATCAAGAAAACAAATTAACTGGGCATGATGGCTAATTTCTGTGGTGCAAGCTACTAAAGAAACTGAGGCAGGAAGATTGCCTGACCCCAGAAGGTCAAGACTGCAATGACTTGTGATTGTGTCACTGTCCTCCTGCCTGGGTGACAGAGTGAGACCCCAACTCAAACAAAGCAAAACAAAACAAAAAACCCACATTGCATGCCTGATGTCACCAGTAGGGGAAAAACCCAGTGACCTGGGGTCCCTAGTATAGTAGGTTCTGGCTGGAGCATGGGTGTCATGGAGCAGTGGTGGAAACTGATCCTGGAGGGGAAGGGGAACCAGCTTCAGCAGGCCTCGTGTACCATCCTATAGTGTGTGGGATTTACCCTGAGGACCACAGAGAGCCGTAGGAGGATTTTAAGTAGGCTGGTAAAACTTAACTGCAGGTGACTAATGTAGATTCACTTGTCTCTGAAGAATGAATTTAGAAACATCAACAAGAGAGCCTAGAACCTCAGATTCAGACTTTGCAAATGTAATTTCTGCATCTACCAAATTTGAATAGTAAAACAGGCTGTTGTGAGGCCATTTTGAGATAATGGTTGTAAAAGCCCTTGGGAAATTGTCTAGGTCTGCACAATTGTACAGAGGACGGAGTTAGATCAGTTTGGAGAAAGAAAAGAGGCCAGAAATTTTCTTGATCATTTTTCAATGAAACTTACCCAGAGGCTGTATTTTATTCTTCACAGCAGGATGATACCAACTATTTAAGGAAACACTCTTGAGCTAAAAGCTGTGTGTATTTGTTCTCTGGAGACAATGGTCCCTCCCTGAAACCCAAAATAACCCTGTCAGTGGCTCCCTCTTCTAACATCAAACATCCACTATCCACCATCCTCATTCTCACCAGAACAAGCTGCTGGACCTCTGCTGGGTGCATGATGCTATTCAGGGATAGGGTGGGGAACCCAGTGTATCCCAACCGATGCACCACTTTTCTCACAATGCTCAGTATTTTCCCACTAAACATCAAGGTGCCCCCTGCCAACAGGACGTACCAAGGACCATGGGTGTAGAAAATGGGTCAGGGCCAGTGTGTTTGCTGGACACAAATAACAAAGAGCCAATACAGATAAAATCTTAAACTATACAAGATGGGGACCCAAAAAACCCAAAATTTATTTATAAAAAATTGTGTATTTATTCTTACATGTTTAAACTTCAGTCAACTTCAGAGTACTCTTTGATGCAATACACCTATTGAGATGCCTTTTCCACTGCTCAAAACAGCTTTTGTACTTGTCAATTTGAATGGTTTTTAGTGCTTCTGTTGTTTTTTGTTCCACATCTTCTACATCGGCAAAGCGTTTCCCTTTGAGGACTTTTTTTTTCATCCAGAAAAAAAAAAAAAAAAAAACTGGTCCAAGAAAGATTGGGAGAATAGGGAGGTTGAGACTTGGAGGTCAACCCATTTTTGGTTCAAAACTGCTAAACACTCAGTGTGATGTGGGCTGGTACATTGTCATGGTGGAAGAACTAGTCACCTGTTTGCCACAACTCAAGATGTTTCTTCCGCAAATCATGACGCATCCTTCTCAAATTTTCAGATAAAAACTTTGGTTGACCATTTGATCCGGAGGAACAAATTCTGAATACACTACAAAGGGTCCACCCTCCAAAAGATAATTCCGTTTTTGGAGTGATTCCCTCACATGTTCCTCCCCCTGCTATACTTCTTTCGTGGTCTCTCTTTTGGACATCCACTCACCTACACACAGGAGGGCCATGGGCATGGAAGGCAAAAACTCTCAAGTATGTGGCCACTCCTCATAATGCCACGCAGCTGGTGTCACTAATTCATCATGGCTCTCTTTCTGGCTTGGCCTGGGCAATGCATCAGAACCTTCAATAGCATACCAGGAAGCCACTACCGGTCCTGTGCAGTTGGCATAAGAAGCAGCCTCTACCTACTGGAATCGGGCCTTAGTGGGTCATTGTACATCTATAGCGGCGAAGACAGATGAGGGCCAGAAAGGAGGTGAGAAAGCTGAGAGAAGAGGGTGGAGGGTGGGGCCAGAAGCCAGTTGGCGAGAGGCTGGAAATAGGCTGTGGGTGAAGCTGGCTTGAGAACAGTCTGGAGTTGCCAGACCCATCTTGCACTGTGCTGTCTTTCTCTCCTTTCCCCTCCCTTATCTCCTCTTCCTCCTTCCCCTCTCTTACCACTCCTCCTCCCCTTCTCTCCTCTCCTCGTGAGCAGGCAGAGCCCGCCAGCAGCCCCCACTGTGCCCACTCTCGCTGTTCTCCTCCACTTTCTCTCCCCATGAAGGAAGAGACCACTGGAGTTTGCATGTACCCTCCAATCAAAACAAGGCTGGTAGGTACCCTGGCAGGGAGAGGGGCCTGGCCAGGAGAGGTGAGGTGGGCCGAAGCCACCAGGTGAGGCGGAGGCCCGGGTGGGCCTGCAGGAGCTCCACAGCTCCAGAAGAGCCCAGCTGACAGGCACTCTCACTCCAGGATGGATGGAGAGTTTGAAGTCCAATTGGTCCTGGTCAGACCGGGATGCACAACTGTGGTCCCACTCCTTTACCTCTAGATCTCAAGACCCAGGAGGAGTTTGTTTTCCTAGAACTGTGACGCGCATAGGTACTGTTCCCAGAGAGAACTCCGGAACTCACCAGATGGACTCTTAAGTTGCATTCCCCTTGAAAATAAACATGTTTTAATTTGTCTTCCCCTGCTGTTTAACAAACTAATGACATAATAGGAGTGCTGCCTAACGATTTGAAAGGAATCACCCAGAATCCCAACCTAACATGATCTTTCTTCATTTTTGCATGTTTTCTTCTATGTATTCACATTATTCATAATTTTATAAAGTTAAATCATAGTGGCCATATCATCTTCAGTTTTTCTCTTTCCACTTTAATGCTGTGTTGCTTCTATCTTAATCGTGTTACCACATTCTATATTCCATCATGTGACTGGTCCACTGCTTACCTAACAGATTCTTTACTACAGGTCATGTGCTTTGTTTCCAGTTTGTCATGATTCAAGAGAATACATGTAGCTTTTTGCATCAGCTATTTTATTTTCTTAAGCTAGACCCTCCTGGATAAGATATTGTGATGCTGGCTTTTGCTCTCTTTCTAAACGACAGACAGTGCCATCAGAAGACAGTGAATATGCTTGGGCAATTACTAGAACAACACAGAGTGTCTCTGTTGGAATTTTTTTTTTTTTTTTTTAGTTTACAGGAGGTATAAAATAATTCCTAGAAGTTGCTATCCCCTTTCTTTAATAACAATAATGAACCACTTTTCGGAATAAAGTATGAGAAAAAATAAAATAAAATAAATAAACCACTTTCCTTCCCTACTTCATGATGATCTGAGAGTCTGATCTATCTGTAACTCTCACCATGATGTGGGTCTCAGAGCACCATGCTGACCTCATGAGCAATGCAAGGGGAATGTACCACAAGGCTTCACCCTGAGAGTCCTTCTCTCACTGAGTTGAAAGACAGTTTGGGGCCCATTCTAGAAATTTTAAGTTGTTTGAAGAGATTCCAGGGAAGAGGAGCAGGCTTGGACTGAACAGCTCAGTGAACATCGCAAGGGGTTGTCATCCCCACATGGATTGACACCTGCTCCCCCCATTCAGAAAACCTCAGCCAATATGGGTATAGGCAGATGTGCCCTTGCTCATCTCTGCCTTACCCTCCCATTAGAGCAGCTCAAGAGCTTCAAGTTGCTATCCCAGGGTCCAGTGGCAATACACTCAAGAGCAGTTGTGACCTCAGTGTCTTGGCTGCAGCCCTCCAGCAGTGAGTGGTGTGCATTCACCAGCAGGTATGCAGGTAGTTTCTGTATCCTGGGGCCTGCACACAAAGCTAGTGCCAGAGTCGTCAGGCCCCTGGGCCTGCTGGCATACCCTAGGTCAGGGTAAAGAAACAAGCCTTCCCATTTCCCAAGGTCTCCACAAGACCAAAGACAAAATGACCAGAGAGAAAGTAATAGAAGCCAAGGGTCTTTGGGGCCACCACTGCCTGATCAGGATTGTGTATCCAGACTCTTTCAGACTAACTTGGTGCTGCAGTTATCCCTAGTATTGTGCTCCTCTGTGCACCATGCCTTCTGTTCCCAAAGACTAAGGTGGCAGGATTTTTCCATACTTCCTGGAGTTTCTCTAACTTTATTGTTCAAAGCATACAGGGAGTCCAACAACTAAAATGATTAGACAGGGAATACTTTCTGGCCCAGCCTTCTGGTACCCTTCCTGCTGTGAGAGACTGTGTCCCAGGATATGACCTCTCAGCAGCCTCTTGGCCATTTCCCACTGCTATGGAGAAGCTGTCAGAAGTCACCCCAGGCAGCTCTGACTTCACTCATCATCCACCCTGGTTGTGGATTTGTAGGGGACAACCTAGAACCCAGCATGCCTGGAAAGCCCCAGCAGACTCCAGTGAAGGGACTTCCAGAGCAAGGCAAATGTAGGGTGCTTGATGAACCCAAGACTCCAACCTGTCATATCTTCTGGGTCCAGCCCTACAGTTCAACATCAGGCACGGACACAACTGCCAATCTCCTGAGGATCCTTTGTGTATGTCCTTACATGAGTGGTGAAGGCTCAGTTCACTTGTAAAGGTGCCCTGCCAAAGATTTCAAAACTTGGTTTTTAATCTCAAGGTAATCCACTTGTCTTTCTCTTTTTTGAAGATAAAAACATTCCCGGCTGAAACAATGAACCCGTTTCCTGATCCTTTTACCACAGGGCCACAGTTTACCGTAAGTAGATCCAGAAAACAGATGTGCATTTTCCAACATTGTTCCCATAGGACATGCTTTTCTGGGGTACAGTGTCAACAGCTTCTTTGGATCACTGTTGAATTCTGTGAGGTCAAAAGGATGCTTGGATTTGGGATCTACCTCTTTAAGCTTTTTCATTTTATTTTGCTAAGGTGAGATTTACATTAAATTAGCCATTTTAAAGTGACAATTCAGTGACAGTACATTCACAATGTTGTGCGATAACTACCTCTTATCTAGTTCCAATTTTTTTTTTTTTTTTTTTTTGAGTCAGGGTCTGTTGCCCAGGCTGGAGTGCAGTGGCACCATCACATTTGTAACTCACTGCAGCTTTGACCTCCTGGGCTTAGGCAATTCTTTCTCCTCAGCCTTCTGAGTAGCTGGGACTGCCAGGGAACACCACCACACCCAGTTAATTTTTTGATTTTTTTGTAGAGACGAGGTCTTGCTATGTGGCCCAGGCTGGTCTTGAACTCGAGGGCTCAAGCAGACTTCTCGCATTGGCCTCCCAAAGTGCTGGAATTGATTATAGGCATGAGTGACCACACCCAATCAAACTCCCTAAAATCCCATTAAGTAGCTACTCTTACTCTTCCCCTGCCCTCATCCCCTGACAACCACCAGCCTACGTCCTGTCTCTGTGGAGTTACCTGGTCTAGATATGTCATATAAGTGGAATGATACAATATATGACCTTTTGCAACTGACTTCTTTCACTCAGCATAGGTTTATCTATGCTGTAGTATGTATCAGTACTTCATTCCTTTTTTTTCCCCTGAGTCAGGGTCTCATTGTGTCACCCAGGATGGAGTGCAGTGGTACAATCACAGTTCACCGCAGCCTCAAACTCCTAGGCTCAAGCCATCTTCCCTCCTCAGCCTCCCGAGTAGCTGGGACTACAGGCACACCTGGCTAATGTTTTTATTTTTCGTGGAGGCGAGGTCTTGCTGTGTTGTCCAGGCTGTTCTAGAACTCCTAGGCCCAAGTGATCCTCCTGCCTTGGCCTCCCAAAGGTCTGAGATTACAGGTGTGAGCCATCGTGCCTGGACTTCATTCTTTTTTATAACAAAATAATATTCCATTGTATTTATATACTACAATTTGCTTATCCAGTCATTTGCTGGTGGGTATTTTGGTCGTTTCCACCTTTTGGTATTGTGAATAGTGCTGTTGTAAACATGTGTGTATATGTATTTGTTTGAACACCTGTTTTCAATTATTTTGGGTTGGATCTTAATAATGATGTGATCTTAGGCAAGTTACTTTACTACTCTGATCATCAGCCTCCTCTCATTTAAAGTAGAAATAGTAGCTGGGTGTGTTGGCTTACACTTGTAATACCAAGACTTTGGGGAGCCAAGTCAGGAGGATCACTTGAGGCCAGAAGTTTGAATCCAGCCTGGGCAACATAGCTAGGCCTCACCTCTATAGAAAATTAAAAAAATTTTTTTTTTTTAATTAGCCAGTTTCCAGCTGCTCAGAGGGCTCAGGTGGGAGGATTCCTTGAGCTCAGAAGTTCCAGGCTGCAATGAGCTATGATCATCCAGCCTGGACAATAGAGTGATACCCCACCTCATAGACAGATAGATAGATGGATGGATAGATAGATAAATACCTAGGAAATAGCAATAAGAATATCTTCCTTATATCCTGTTCAGGCAAGGATAAAAGAGGATCAATAATTTGAAAGTGCTTTGCCAACCATAGAACATTCAACAAACATCAATTATGATTGTTGTTTCTTGAGGCTGGAGAGGCAGAGCAATGTAATGAACAAGAACAGGTAGTCCTAACAACCAGCTTCTTGTTACTATCTCTCTGCGTGTCACTGGGCAGCTTATTGAAACTGCAAAATGTTTAAATGCTTTTTTTCATCTGCAAAATGAGAGAGTTCAGTGACTTTCACACTTCTTTTCCACTGCTCAACTCATTCTTTTTTCTTTTTTTTTTTTGAGTTGGAGTCTCACTCTGTCACCCAGACTGGAGTGCAGTGGCCACTCCTGGCCATTGCAGCCTCGACTTAATGGGCTCCAGCAATCCTTCCGCCTCAACTGTCCAAGTAGCTGGAACTACAGGCACTCGCTACCACGCCCAGCTCATTTTTTGATTTATTGTAGAGATGAGGTCTCGCCAAGTTGTCCAGGCAGGTCTCGAACCCACGGGCTCAGGCAATCCACTCACCTCAGCCTCCCAAAGCACGGGATTACAGGCTGAGCCACCGAGCCCAGCTTCTTTTTTCTTTTTTTGAGTTGGAGTCTCACTCTGTCGCTCAGGCTAGGGTGCAGTGGCACGCTCACAGCCACCCTAGTGTCAACCTCCTGGGCTCTGGCGATCCTTCCGCCTTAGCCTTCCAAGTAGCTGGAACTACAGGCGCATGCTACCACACCCAGTTAATTTTTTGTATTTATTGTAGAGTCAAAGTCTTGCCAAGTTGCTCGGGCTGGTCTCAAGCCTGCGGGCTCAGGCAATCCATTTGCCCCAGCCTCCCAAAGTGCTGGGATTACAGGCTGAGCCACTGAGCCCGGCCTCAACTCATTCTTTAAAAGAAAGCTTCTGCAGAAGCTTGCTGTACTATGAGCTGCTAGATGAAGCAGAAGTGGGGAGTCTAGGGTCCCCTCCTCCATCCTCTCCCCTCTCCTCCTCCCAGGATTCAGAGATCACAATTCCTAGAACTGTATGATTCCTGAGACTCTTCCAGAGGGTTTCTGTGCTCTCTGGAGGATTTGCGAGGTGGTCTGTGGACTTTGAGCTGGGGGCCCATGCCTGGCTCTGGCCAAATTTCTGTCCCATGTGCTTCCCTCTAACCTGGATCTGTCCTTCCTTTTCCTGCTTTGTTCCAGCAAAAATTCCTCCATTCATTTTCTCAATGAACAAATATTAAGTCTAAGGGTGGCTTGAGGTGTGGTCACATAAGCTGGATGATGGTTACTACCTGACCTAGCTTCAACCACATGGAGGGGAGGGACAGAGCAGTGGCTGATTCAAGTTTCAGAGGATGAACGAGGGGGTAAGGTATCCAGCAGAGGACAAAACTGTTTCCTAGAAAAATCTGTCTCTAGGGTCACGAGCTGCTTCCAGCATCTGCCTTTTAAGAACAAGAGAGCAGGCCGGGCTCGGTGGCCCAGCCTGTAATCCCAGCGCTTTGGGAGGCTGAGGTGAGTGGATTGCCTGATCCCGTGGGTTCGAGACCTGCCTAGGCAACTTGGTGAGAACTCATCTCTACAATAAATCAAAAACTATCCGGTCGTGGTAGCGCGTGCCTGTAGTTCCAGCTACTTGGAAGGTTGAGGCGGAAGGATCTCCGGAGCCCAGCAGGTCGAGGCTGCAGTGGCCAGGAGTGGCCACTGCACTCCAGTCTGGGTGACAGGGTGAGACTCCAACTCAAAAAAAAAAAAAAGAGGGTGGAGACGCAGGGGCTGTGCCAGGATGTTAAATGCTATTGCCCTGACACTCATCCCAGCCACCTGCAGTCTTGCTGGACACAGCTCCTCAGCTGGAAGCTCCGGCTCCACCTCTCTCTGTTGGCCATGGTAGGGCACTCTGGCCTCCTGCCCAGCCTTGGCAGTGCTGCGAGACACTCAGGGAAGCCTTTCCTGAAAGTTGAGGGCCAAGATGGGGCAGGAAGCCGATGGCAGAAACCACGCTGGGACTTTTAAGAACTGGACAAATGTGGCTCAAAGACAGCTGGAGCAGGCAGAGGGAACAGCATGAGCCAGTGTTCTGGGGCAGGCAGGGTCATCCCACATCCAAGGAACTGGAATGTAGAGAGCGGGGGAGGAGGTGTGAGAGAAGGAAGGGGACACAGGCAGGGACAAACCAGGCTTGGCCTTGTAGACTACAGCAGGTATTCTGATCTCCATCCTAAGAGCAATGCGAAGACTTTGAAGGACTTTGAGCAGGACAGTGACAGGGAAGATATACTTGGAGGGGATCCCTGTGACCACAGTGTGAGAACAGGTGGGTCTAGGATTTAGGACAGTCATCTGGAAACTCAGAACAATGGCTTAAAAGAGAGAGGGCGGAGAACTTGACCTTGACCCAGTGTGGTTTTGCTAGTGGAGGTGGAGAGTAGTGCAGAGATTAGGGAGATATTTAGGAGGTTGGGAAGATGTTGGGTTGGATGAGGAAGAGGGAGGGTCAGAAATGGTTCACAGATTTCTGACTTACAGAATATGGATGGAAAATGGGTCCATTCACTGAGATAAAGAAACTTGGAAGAAGTCTGGATTGGGGGAGTAATGAGTTTGCCTTTGGCCATGATGTGTTAGAAAGGCCTTTGAAACATCCAAAAGAGCCAGGCTCAGTGGCTCAGCCTGTAATCCCGCGCTTTGGGAGGCTGAGATGAGTGGATTGCCTAAGCCCAAGGGTTCGAGACCCGCCTGGGCAACTTGGCGAGACCTCATCTCTACAATAAATCAAAAAATTAGCTGGGCGTGGTAGCGAGCACCTGTAGTTCCAGCTACTTGGAAGGCTGAGGCGGAAGGATCACTAGAGCCCAGCAGGTCACGGCTATGGTGGCCGGGAGCGGCCACTGCACTCCAGTCTGGGCGACAGAGTGAGACTCCAACTCAAAAAAAAAAAAAGAAAAAATAAAAGAAAGAAACATCCAAAAGGAAACAAATGAGTAGGGAGTTACTGACAGCTGGATGGCGACAGAAGCAAAACTTTTGGGCTTCAGTCTCCCCAAATCCCTGTGAGTAGGTTTCTTTTCTTCCTGCCAAGGTCAAGACGCTTGAACTTACTACAGATTTGGCCACTTCACAAGCTTCCAAACCCATTCTGGCCTTTGTTATGGGGGAGTTTAGCAGCTCCAAGAACTCTACAAAGTTGGTCTGGCAACTGATCTAACATTGACCTTGGACCTGGTTTCAACATCTGGGCTCCTTGATTGATCCTGAGACCAGTTTCTACTTGTATTCAGGCCTTTGAATTAGGTCTCCTTGATACTTAGCTGAGTATGTTGGTCCATCTAGAATTAAGGACCCTGTCTGGTTCTGGCCAGATTTCTGTCCCATGTGCTTCTTTCTAACCTGGGTATGTCCCTCTGTTACCTGCTTTGTTCCAGCAAAAGTTTGTTCATTCATTCAGTAATTTCCTCATTTAACAAATATTAAAAAGACAGTTACTTAGAGTTGAGATTTAATAATATAAGTAACTTTTACTGCTCCCTCAAGGTCACTTTTAAGTGAAACTGGCTTTTTTTTAACCCTACATAGTGCATAACAGTGAAGAACACAATGACTGCTAGTACAATCTGGTGCCACTATCTTGACTTATTTTCTCACCATTCAAGGCTTCTGCACATTCACCCACTATTGCCTTTGAACCATTAGTGAGAATTTTCCTCTTTTTCTGGGAAGAATAAAAAATGGCATCAAAATCTCAGCCTCCACTCACTTCACTGAAGCAACCAAAGCTCTTGTATCAGATTGAAGGGCTAAGGATGGTTTAAAACAGCACGCCATAAGTGGGCACAGTGGCTCATGCCTGTAATCCCAGCACTTTGAGAGGTAGAGGCAAGAGGATTGCCTGAGCTCAGGGGTTCAAGACCAACCTAGGCAACTTGGCAAGATCTCATCTCTACAATAAATCAAAAAATTAGCTGGGCATAGTGGCACACACCTGTGGTTCCAGTTACTTGGAAGGCTGAGGTGGAAGGATCATCTGAGCCAAGCAGATGGAGGCTGCAGTGGCCGTGAGCATGCCATTTCACTGCAGCCTGGACAACAGAGTGAGACTCTGACTCCAAAAAAAAAAAAAACAACACACAAAGAAAACAGCATCCTGAGTTTCCTACCCATGCTGCGTATCTGTTCTGAATGTACTGAGGGTTCTGCTCTTTGATGTCCTCTTTCTGCAACACAGGCTGATGGAACAGTTGCCTGTTGTGTGGAATGTTGCTAGTCCCAGTGGCAGAGGGGAAAAACAAAGGTGACAAATCATACATTGGTTCTTAAATCTTTCCACATAAATGAAACACAGCACCTCAGCCCATATTTCATCAGCCAAAGCATGATACCTCACTTCAAAGGGAGCAGGGAAATGTAATCTTACCTTGTGCCTGGAAAATGGTGTGCCAGAATTGTCTGATAAACAATACAAATGGCTACTACAGCCCAAGATTTGTAAAAGCTCTTTGTGGCAGATATCACATGCTAGACAAACATATGACTGCTCCTTCTATGAGTGGCATGCTGGGATGCTGTTATGCATGTATGACATGCTGGGATGGCCTCAGTGAAGTGGCACTTAAGTAGAGACCTGAAGGTGGTCAGTTCTTTGGCATTGCTCTCCACTTCAGGCCAGATCAGTTCTCCTTCCAGAGGCAGGTGTTAAAACACAAAGAGGGTTGTTATTTCTTTTTTTTTTTTTGAGTTGGAGTCTCACTCTGTCACCCAGACTGGAGCGCAGTGCCCGCTCCCGGCTACCGCAGCCTCGACCTGCTAGGCTCCGGCAATCCTTCCGCCTCGGCCGTCCAGGTAACTGGAACTATAGGCGTGTGCTACCACGCCGGGCTCATTTTGATTTATTGTAGAGATGAGGTCTCACCAAGTTGCCCAGGCGGGTCTCGAACCCGCGGGCTCAGGCAATCCACTCACCTCAGCCTCCCAAAGGCACAGGATTACAGGCTGAGCCACCGAGCCCAGCTGGTATTTCTTAACAATAGCCTTGCAAAGCCCCTATCCTTTTCAAAGACAAGCCTTCTCCCCATTGCACAAGCCAGATAGATTCTTGCAGAACTAAAACTAGACTTGATATTTTTAGGGGCTTTCTGTGGTCCCCTCAGAGGGACAGCTCATCTTCTTTATAATCACTAAAGAAGATCTTGTTCATTTGATGATTAAAGTATCTTCTTTACAAAGTTACATAATATCTCCAAGTTCAGGACCAAGAACTAGCATGAAAAATCAAGTTATAAAATATATAACTGGTATTATCAAAAGGATGTAAAACAAACAAAAACTATGCATAGAAAAAATACTATGAGGAAATACATATATTGATGACAACGGTAAGGAATTATGGCATTTCTTCATTTATCTACTTTTACATATCTTCTAAATTCTCCATATAAAAGTAAGAAGCAGGCAGGTAGAGCTCATGCTTATAAATCTAGCATTTTGGGAGGTCAAGGCAGGAGAATCCCTTGTGGCCAAATATCTGAGACAACATAGTGAGATCCTATCTTTACAAAAAATTAAGAGTAAATAAATGTAAGTAATAAGCATACTTTGCTTTATAATAAAAATGACAGCAAGCCAGGCTCAGTGGCTCAGCCTGTAATCCCGTGCCTTTGGGAGGCTGAGGTGAGTGGATTGCCTGAGCCCACGGGTTCGAGACCCGCCTGGGCAGCGAGACCTCATCTCTACAGTAAATCAAAAAATCAGCCGGGCGTGGTAGCGCATGCCTGTAATTCCGGCTACTTGGAAGGCTGAGGTGGAAGGATCTCTGGAGCCCAGCAGGCGAGGCTGCGGTGGCCAGGAGCGGCCACTGCACTCCAGTCTGGGTGACCGAGTGAGACTCCAACTCAAAAAAAAAAAAGATGACAGCAATACATTAGCCTCTCCCAATGAGGCAGTATACTCTAGACCAGTAGTTCTGAAACTTTACCGTGATTCCTCCAAAAGAATCATCTGGAGGGCTTGTTAAAACACATATTATTGGACTTTATTCTCAGGCATTCTAGTCCCAAAGGTCTTAAATGGGGTCTGAGATTTTGCTTTTTTTTTTTTTTTAAGCAAGTTTTAAGACAGTGCTGATCATGGTAGTCTGGGGACCATACTTTGGGAATCACTGCTACAGTGATGAAAAACACCATTTATGAATCCCTGGTTCTGACTACTGTTCTTAACACTTACTGTGTGACCTTGAGCAGATTACTTAACCTCTCTGAGTCTCACTTTGTTTCCCCATAAGTTGGTTCTAAGAAGCCCATTTTTTACCTTTTAACATCTCTGAAGTCAGAATGTTTACTACAATAGCAGGCATGACAAAGTTTGAATGGCCACATTTTTCTTTCTCTGTGACACATGCAAAAATGGTGCATCTTACAACTGATGGTGTCTAAGATGTGTTGAAATATGATCTCTACTTTAAAGGGTTGTCAAGAGGTAATGTATGTAAAGTGCTTAACATAGTGTCTGGCACGAAGTAAAATCACTTAAAATGGCAATCGATTTTAGCTAGTATTAAAAAATAACAGGGACTGTAGAATAAGGCTTAGGGAGAAGCTGACAGGGTAAAAATGGAACCAAATTGAGATTGATTCCCCTTCTCACATTCTTCTCCAGGCAGACTTCAGAGACAGTAAATTACAGTGCTGTCCTGGCCAGTCTTCCCCACTGATTCCAGCAGCGACCCTGAGGCCTTTGACAGAGACCGGCTCCACAGTGCAGACCATTTACACCCCCCGGAAGCCTGTTTCTCTGGCAGCCAGGTAGGTCAGGTCAGCAGGTACTGCAGGTAACTGGTGACAGGGAAACCAGGCGCAGAGTCTAGTGCTTTGTGTTTGTAGCACCTGTGTTTGCCCTCTCATTCTCTCACTTACTTTATAAGTATTTATTGAAATGTCTACAAAGGGTAGGCTGTATTCTAGATGGGCAGTGAACAAAACAGAAAGGTAAAAGATAAAAGTCCTTCCCTTATGGAGTTTACAGTTTAATGCTTGTGAGGGAAGGAAGATAGACAAACAAACGGAGGTGTGTGTATGAGAGAGAGAGAGAGAGAGAGAGAGAGAGAGAGAGAGCGAGAGAGAGCCCGCGCCATGCTGGGGAGGAAAATAGAACCGTGAAAGGCAATAGCGGACATGCTGGGATGGCCTCCTTATTTATTTATTTATTTATGTTTATTTTTTTGAGATGGCGGGCTCTCCCTATGTTGTCCGGGCTGGTCTCGAACTCCTGGGCTCAAACGATCCTCCCACATCGGCCTCCCAAAATGTTGGGATTACAAGTGTGAGCCACTGTCCGCGGCGGGAGAGCCTCACTGAGGTGGCATTTAAGCAGAGCCCTCGAGGTGGTGACTGAGCAAGCTGCCACTATCTGGGAAAAGAATCTACTAGGCAGAGGGAACAGCCAGTGCTAAGGCTCCTGAGGTACAGCAGGCCTGGCATGGTTAAGGAAGATTAAGGGGCCAGTGTGGCCAGAGCAGAGTGAATGACAAGAGAGGAGGCTCATGACGTTGCAGATGGTGTAGGGCCTTGCTGGCCTTAGTAGAAACTTGGATTTCTACCCTGAGTGGGATTATGAACCTTGGCTTGTACCTATAAAGATGTGTGCGTACCATGTGTGGCGGGGAGGGGGGTGGAAAGGGGAGGGTGCAGGGGTTAAATTGTGAAGACACGTTCCACAGATAGGCAACTAGGTCTGAGGGCCAAGAAGTCAGAGGAAACACCTCAAAACAGCCAATTTTAACTCATTCAGTTTTATTCATTAAAACATAATGAATTCTTTGTGAAGACATTGCTCCAGTTATTAATTAAATTAAAGTCTGGGAGAAAGTGCATATAAAACCAATTTAAAGCACGATTTAAAGAACTCTAACTCCTGGACATATACCCATTCATTCAAAACACTTAGCTCCTATGCTAGGCTCTGGGGTTTTAGAGATGAATGATATATAATCAGTCCCCTTAGGAACTCTCTGTCTGGTGGGACTGAGAAGCCAGCAAGTAGCCAGACAATTTCAGGTCACTGCAATGCTAGCAAATGTAGAGGGTTCTTATGGAGCCTAAAAAGGAAAGTCAAGTCCTGAGATCAGGAAAGAACCTGGGAGATGCCACTTAAGCTGTCTGTTCCTGCTGTTTTTTGAGGGGTGGTCTCACTGTTTCGTGACTTACTCTCTTTTAGCGCAGAGACACTCCGGCAGGAACTGGAGAGAGAGAAAATGATGAAAAGACTGTTGATGACCGAACTGTGAAATTCTTCCCCTGTCGCCTGGAGGATGGCATGGTGCCTTCTGTCCATTTTCTTTCTTCGGGCTTTGTGTGCTCACTCTAGCACAACATACACATGTTGTGTGCTCTGTTCGCCCAGGCCTCCATGGTTAGTTGAAGCCAACTTCTGGCTTGACTTTAACTGGAGAAGTTATTTTATGTCTCCTGAGCATTAGAGTTTTTCTACTACTCAATGTAGTTGAGACAGGATTTGGTAAATCTTTAAAAGAAGGATGGGGAAAACGGTGATTCCTTTTCAGAAGTACCTATGTGTATCTGTTAATGACCACAGGAGTTAATATGGCATGGGATTCTTTGCTATCAATCTCAACCATGTGATATATATGATTGAAACTTGCACCAAGCTTTGACTGTTTGTTAAAGAATCATTTTTAATGAGAGAACAATTCTTTACTGCTGGCTTTTCATGTACACTGATAAATACACAAGTCTTATAAAGTCCTTAACATTCATTTGTATTCACATGTGAGTAGATGAACTGAAAAAAGAAAGTTACACCATGACTGAAAATACTTCAGTTTAACCTGAAATATAATTTCACTTATGAACTCTTTAGATATGATATTATTTGGGATATTGAACACAATTAATATTTTTTAGGCAATTATAGCTTAAATTGCCTTAAAAAAACTTACAAGGTTAAGATGATTTAATATCAAGAAAATTCGTTTGGGAGTTCCATAAAGGAAAATTATTTCTAAAGTTGGTCAAATCACAGCCTATTGATAGAATCTCGACCAGAAGAAATTTTGCTCTCTTTTTATATAGTTTCAAGAAATGTGTTTTTAAACTTTTATTATGCACTTGAACAACTTTGCAGGACTAAAGGAACCTCCCTAACCACAAAAGATCCCCCTAAATTATGTCCCTAGCTTTCTCAATGAATAGGCACACGTGTTTACACAGCTGTTATCAGTGTGTACACTCTCTTTTGTTGTGCTTCTCCACCTAACACTTGTCTCCCCTTATCAACACAGATTCTACTGTCACCGATTCAAATGTCTTTATATCCATGTAACATGGCTAACCTCTCGTTGCCCCGTTATTCTACATTTGAGTTCTATCTAATGTTTCACTCTTATAAATTGTGCTGCTATGAATGTCTTTATAAAATATGCTCCTTCTTTCGGATTATTCCTTGAGAATATCTCCAAAGAGGGATTACAAGGTAAAAGAGCATGAAATATTTTATAGCTCTTGTTTTATATTGCCAGATTGCTTTCTAGAAAGATCCAATCTTTGGGTTGGAAGGACCTTAAAGGTCATCTAGTTTAACCCCCCACTCCTTCTGAATGCTTGAATCCCTTCTACAATTTATAATGCCACCAGCAATGTATAAGCATTTGTATTTACCAGTAGCTCTGCCAGTCTTCGGTTCTGCCATTTTTATTTATTTTTGCTAGTTTAACAGGTGTGTATAGTTGTTCTTGAAAAGTTGTTTGATTTCATTAATTGCTAGCAAGGCTGAGCACTCTTCCATGTGATGATTTACTAGCTGTATCTCCTTGTGTGTAAAGTGTCCATTCATTTCTTATGACCACTTGTTAAGAGAAATTGATCTCATATATTTGTATCAGAATTGTATTTTTATGTTGTATTGTATAGTTTGCTCTCCTATCCCCATCCTTGAAACTGAATGGTGCCAATAATTTGATACTAATGACTATAAAAAGGTAATGCCTCATTTACTAGTATTGTTGTAAAATGAGGAGTGTAAGCAAATAGTCACATAACCGAGGATTAACCCTTTAAGTGCTGAGTCTTTAAAATTTTAATATTTTTTTGAGGGAAATCTTTCTAAAAGGTATTACACACTTCCCTGCCTTAGTAAACAGAGTATACCGGAGAGTATTTAACTTTTTCTTGATGAGTCTTGGCCATCATTATATACATCAACCGCTTTTGTACCTTGGTATGGTGCAGTGATGTCATAAGGAACTATCAAAATGTGTAAGGCTTGGCTTGGCCTTTTATAGAATATTATGTTCTTCTCACAGGTGGTTTTTTACTGCTGTCTGCTCTGTCAGTGGAGCTGTCCGGGGCAACTGTAGCGTTCGGGGCCTTTACCCCATGTCCCATGACTATACTTTTAAAACAGCTTTAGCCGTTCTTTATCTCATACACATGGTACAAAACGTGTTCCCACACAATATGGGGCTCTTGCCAGTCCAGCACTCTCTTTCTCTTCTACCCTGCTTTCAGAGGCTTCTGCTCTTCACCTCCTGCTCTCTGAAGGAAACCTCTAGGGCAAAGCTGAGGGTTTCTTGGGGAAGCCAGGAAGCCAAGTATTTTATCTGTGTCAAGTTTGCTTGGCTTCTCAGGAGGGATGCATGGGTTTTTTTGGCCAATGTTTCCAGGAGGCTCTGAACCTCCTGCTTCTTCCCTGCTTCCCCCTGAGTTCACAGATGTTTCTGAAGGTTGATGTCACTGGAAGTCTGACCACAAACAAGTTGGCTGTTGCTGTATTTGAAAACCCAGTACCTTTGGCAGCTCACCTCTAACCAGTAAAATCAAGAGGATTCCATTGTTTCAGCAGTTGTCCTGGTTATTTGCCTACTTAAGTGAATGGTGGGTGCTTGGCATTGTGACTGAGAGGCTGAAATTGTGTTGTACGGATTCTGAGGAACTAAAACAACTTGGTACAATTGTTTCACCCTTTTAATATATTTAAAACCAAAGCAAGGGCACCATATGGGCACACAACACATACTTTGTGTCCAGAGGAAACAACTTGCTGACATAATCATTCCAGAGCTAGGCTCCCAAGTGTTGGCCACAGACCCCTAGTGGGCATGCAGGGTTACTACGAGGGGCCTGGGAATCCTGCCTCCCACAAGGTTTATGGATTGTAGGCTGCATGGGAGATCCTTATAACTGAAGAGTCTGAAGTCCTAGAGCATTCAGAAGATCCCACCTGAGGCTGGGTGTGGTGGCTCATGCCTGTAATTCCAGCATTTTGAGAGGAAAGGATTGCCTGAGCCCAGGGGTTCAAGACCAGCTTGGGCAACTTGGTGAAACCTTGTCTCTACTTTAAATCAAAAAATCAGCTGGGCATGGTGGCATACACCTGTAGTTCCAGATACTCAGGAGACTGAGGCAGAAGGATTGCCTGAGCCCAGTAGGTCAAGGCTGCAATACCTGTGAACGTGCTAATGCACTCCAATGTGGGCGACAGAGTGAGACTCTAACTCAAAGGAAAAAAAAAAGATCCCATCTGGATGCACCTAGAATTTCATATTCCCCCGAATAGCACAGGAATATTCTGATATCACATTTATCTTTCTTTCATCATCTCGAAGGTCACAACTTTAAAAAAAATTTCTAACAAAATTCATCATTGTAACCATTAAAAAATGTATAATTTGGTGGTTTTTAAGTGTATAAATACTGTTGTGCAAACAGTAGCACTGTCTAATTCCAGAACATTCTCATTACACCAAAAAGAAACCTTGTGTCTGCTAGCTGTCACTACCAATTCATCCCCTTCCCTCTCACCACCCCCTTTCCCTATCACATGGCAAATACTAATCTACTTTTGGTCTATGAATTTGCTTATTTTGGATGTTTCCTATACATATGAAGTCTTTTGTGACTGGCTTCTTTAACTTAACATATGTCTTCAAAGTTCATCCATGTCGTAGCATGTATCAGAACTTCATTCCTTTTTATGGCTGAATAATGTATTATTATACGAATAGACCACATCTGGTTTAATCCATTTATCAGTTGATAAATATTTGGGTTGCTTCTACTTTTTGGCTATTATGAATAATATTGTTATGAAAATTTGTGTTTAAGTTTTTGTGTGAACATATGTTTTAATTCTTTTGGAATTGCTGGGTTATATGGCAACTCCATGTTTAATTTTATGAGGAGCTGCCACAATCACAGCTTTTATTCCTTATGAAATCCAAAGTGAAAAATTATATATACTAGGCAGTCAGATGCATGGGCAAATCTGTTACTGGTCAGATACCAAGATGCAGCACTGATGTGGGAGAGTTTTTATAAGAGAAAAAAAAAGTTGTTTTCGAGACATGGCATGGATGAGGAGAGAAAATAAAGGTGCTGTCTTTCTTTTAAAAGTGAAAATGAAATTAAACTCTGGTTCATCTCTAAGTTTTTGTTTGAATGGCTAGCTGTTGTTTAGTCAGTGGTCTCAGAATGTTTGGGCAAAGATTCTCCCCAGAAAATGTACACAAAAGAGGAAATGACAATATTTCTTGGCCAGTAGATTCACATTGATGGAGAACAGAGGGTCTTTGCAAACCTGGAATGTAACTAAGAAGGGAGCATATGCTGAAGGTTGGAATAGTCCTCCCTCCTGTCTCTCCAGGTCTTAAATCTTCTATAGATATGCGAAGAGTAAGAAGACCTCAAAAGTCAATTTAAGTGGATGGGCAAGAACGTTATGAAGCAGCCAAGTCTGCAGGGAACTGGAAACCCGAGTGGGTTCCAAGGCCATGAAGAGGCACACAGACTTTGAGTGAACCATGAAAGCTATGGGTCTTCTCCCTAGAAAAATCCACATTTCACATTATTCCAGCACTTTCTTAAGGTTCTCACACCACCCCTGAAGCCTATCTGTGGCCCCCTGTGAGTCCATGGACCCCGGATCCTTGAACCTTGAGTAAAGGATTGAAATCCACAGATTGCCTGAAAACTTCATTTCAGGCTGTGGCTGCAAGCCCTCCCTCAACAACCCCCTTTCCGCAAAAAGACAAGCTCATGTGTTTGTAATCAGACTAGTTTACTGGGAAAAGAATGACCTGGTTTTCATTTGCCTTCTATTTGGGCACCATTACTGTTAATTTTAGTAATTGAAATGAAGGGAATAAAAAATAATAATAAGTAACAGCTTCGATTCCCAAACCAGAGAATCAACACTGGAACCAGAAGTCTGATGCTTTCCCTTTTTTTGGCTAAAAACATTGATCCATTTTAAATTGACCATACCTTCCTGGTCAACAGAAAGAGAATAAAGAGATTTCAAGCTGGGCTCGGTGGCTCAGCCTGTAATCCCACACTTTGGGAGGCTGAGGTGAGTGGATTACCTGAGCCTGCAGGTTCGAGACCTGCCTGGGCAACTTGGTGAGACCTCATCTCTACAATAAATCAAAAAATTAGCCAGGCGTGGTAGCGTGTGCCTGTAGTTCCAGCTACTTGGAAGGCTGAGGCGGAAGGATCGCTGGAGCCCAGCAGGTCGAGTGGCCACTGCATTCCAGTCTAGGTGACAAAGTGAAACTCCAACTCAAAAAAAAAAAAAAAAAAAAATTTCAATTTTTAAGAAACATTAGGTGTTGGATTTGTTTTGTTTTGGGTTTTTTTTTTTTTTTGAAAGATTACATTTTAGCAGATTTTCACATCTATTGGATTACCTTTTTTGTATTTTAGAATTTTTTTGAGTTGGAGTTTCAGGCTCCCAAAGTGCGGGATTACAGTCTGAGCCACCGAGCCTGGCGTATTTTAGAATTTTATGCATTGCCAAGCATGCTGTTTGGGAAGAAATACCTTTGTTTTAATTTTTTAAAGTAACTATAGTTCATCTTACCTTTTTCAAACAATAAATCTGATCCATTTTTGCGACAACTGGAATCTAGTGAATCTAGTGAAGCCTGAGGTCTTCATAAATTGCAACTTGATTCAGCTGTCAGTATGAGCATGTTTAAACTTCAGTCGGACAAGCCACCATCAAACTCCAGTTAATACCTAACAGCAAATACCTGACCTTTAGGTCTCCTGTCATGTCTCCCTATTTTAACAGCAGTACCCCCATCTCCCAGCCAACTGGACCATAAAAGGCTGAGGTCACTGGTTTCCTTTGAATATTAACACTTCATAATATTATGCATATTCATGCATGCAACCTATAGCATTGAACCCTAGTGATCCTTTCCTCTATCTTACCTAATCTTCATTGCATCATGGAGATTACAGATCATGGGAAGCTCATACAGTCTGACTTCTAGGTCTGCCTTTGGGACCGCTATGCTTTTCTGCCTCCATGGTTACTTTGCATATGCAATAGAATAAAAAGAAAAGAAAAAGGTTAAAATGCTGACTCTGTGACAGCATGAAAGGAATTGTGTCCACATCTCTAATGGAAATTAGCCTAGCAGTTATGTTATCAGCCCAACAACCATCATAGGAAGAGAACCCTGGGACCTGGCATTACAGTAAGTGCTTGGTGAGAATAAGTGGATGGCTGAGTAAATAAGCAAAAGTGAATTGCAAGCAGCAGGAAGGGATTTGAGAAAATCAAGAGTTCGGTGTAGCCTTCAGACAGGCATGGGCCTGCCAAGGAGGGAAAGAGAGTAAAGCAGCTGCCTAGTTTTGAAGGGGGCAGGTTATGTGCAGGCACCAGCCTCTGCTGATTGCACACTCCAAGAACCTGGAGAGAAAGCAGACGAATCCAGTCCAGAGATCTGGGTTCTGGTCTCCTCTCTGCTTCTAAAGCACCCCAGTTTACCTATCTATATTTGGGGGGCAAGGAGTCTTGCAATTTCAATTTCCTTCTGTGATGATCCAAGAACTAGTTGTTTTAGTAGGTGCTTTATATAAACCAAAAGTGCTGGAGGGAGGTGGGGATGGAGGTGGGGGGTGGGGGTAGCAATTCTGACAATGCGTGCCCACGGCAAACCCTCTAGAGGCTTCTTAAATTTGAACATGCTTTGGGTCTCCCGGAGATTCTGGTAAAATGCAGATCCTGATGCATAGGTCTGGAGCGGGCCTGAGAAGAGCGATGATAACGAACTTCCAGGTGATGCTGATGCTGTTGGTTCGCGGACCACACACTGAGTAGCAAGGGATGGGAACTGCCAAATCCGCATCAGTGGGAGGCTGGAGGAGGACGTGGCGGGAGGGAGGGGAGAACCGGGGGGTGGGAAGAAGGACGGGAGAAGGAAGCCGCTGGGAAGGAGAGTCCGGTCGGAGCGGGCGGATGACAGGAGGAGGCGGGAGGCTGCGGGGCTGGCGCGAGGATGCGCAGACGGAGGCAGGGCGGCGGGGGTGCGGGCGGCTCCGCGGCTGCGCGGGGGCGCGCTGGCGGCGGCGGCGGCGGCGGCGGCTCGGTCCCGGCCCGCGCCGCGGCGCCCCCGCTGCGGCCGGAGCGGCCTGGCTGCGGGATCCGTGCGCAGCGATGGCGCGGCCGCCCCGGCAGCGCCCGGGGCCCTGGACGCCGCTGCTCGTGCTGCTGGTGGCGGGGCTCGCCGCCTGCGCCGCCAGCCCCGCGGACGATGGCGCGGGCCCGGGGGGCCGGGGACCCCGGGGCCGCGCGCGGGGGGACGCGGGCCCCGACGAGTCGGCGCCGCGTCACGACTCCTCCTACGGCACCTTCGCGGGGGAGTTCTACGACCTGCGCTACCTGTCGGAGGAGGGTGAGGCCGCGTGGAGGGGACCGAGGAGCGGGGGTGGGGGTGGGATGCCGAGGAGGCAGCGCTGGCACAGCTCAGCCCTCCGCCGGCTTGAGAGGGGCCCAGAGAGCTGTCGTGTCGGTGCCTGCCGCCCGCTTTACAGGTGGGGAGACTGCGGCCGGTCGAGAGAGGAGTCTCCCAAGCCCTGCGAGGTTGTGGACGGGGTGGGGGCTGTGCGGCTGAGCCTAAGCACCCCCAGTTCTCAGGTCTGGCTTCCATCCTCCCTGCCGGGTGTTAGGGGTGATAGGGGAGGAGATGGCCATGTGGCCTGGGGTGTGCGAGACCAGGGCTGCTGGGGGGAAGTGGAGACCCCAACCTATAGAGATGTTGCCTTATCTCCTCCCTGTCTGTGTTGACCTAAATTTTCAACGACTAGCGCCCACCTCATAGCGCTCTGTTCCTGCCCACTGACCCGTCAGAGCGGGGTCACATCAGCCTCCCCATTCCCACCCTTCTTCTTTTCTGTCAGCACACGTGTTATGGTTCCCTAGTGTGAGCCAGCATTGCTGGGGCCTGTTGGGCCCAGAGACGGTGTTTGTCTGCCACGGGCCTCCCTGTAGAGCTGCTTCCAGGAGCACAAAAGCCAAGCTGATTCTGGTCAGAAAGAAAGGAAACTGGCCTCATCTGCGTCTTTGGGAAGTAGTGCTTTTCCTTTTGTTCTGCTAAAAGAGATATCCAGCATTCAGCCTGGTGTTTGAAATGCTGTGTGTCCCAGCAACTGATATCTGTTAGGATTAGGTTCAGCTATATAAACAGGCAAACGTTAATAGTTTCGCTAAGATAGAAATTTCTCTCTCATGTAAGTAAATCTAGAAATAGGCAGTCCGGAACTGGATGGAGGCTTCCATGGTATTCAGGAACCCTTGATCCTGCTTTTCTGCTTCTTCACAATTATTAGCATGTAACTTCATGGTCTAAAGTGACTGCTTGAGCTCCAGCCATTGCATTCACATTTTAGACAGTGGGAAAGAGGAAGCATGAAGAAGAGCACTGACTGGAAGAGCATTACTCACAAGTATCATGTGACAATTCTTACACTTCATTGGCCAAAGCTTGGTCATGTGGTCACACATAGGTACAAAGGAGACTGGGAAGTCTATATAGTCTTTTGGCTGAGACATAATGTGCCCAGTCTTAAAAATTGGAATTATTGTATCAAGAAAGGTGGAAAGAATGGATTTGGGGAAGTATATTGGGTAGAGGCTTAACTGCTGAAATACAGACTCCAACATATAGTGGTTTAAATAAGATAGTTTATTTTTCTCTCAGATAAGAGTCTGGCTGGTCTGGGCTGGGTGGGGCCAACTCTGTTCCTCTAGGTCTTTCATGGATCCAGGTTTTTCCCATTTTGTTGCTCCACCATCCCCTAAGGCTTTGTCTTCATCTATTCAGTGGAAGACAGGGGGCTGACATATTCTTGTTCAAGATTGAGGGAAGGAAAAAGAGAAGTTCAGGGCAAGAAATGACCTTTTAGCTCGTTGTACAAATCACTGCTGTTCATGTCCCTTTGGCAAAAACATGATTGTATGACCTAGCTGTAAGGGAAGCTAGAAAATACAATCTTCCAGCTGAGCGGTCATGGGGCCAGGGAGGAGCAGAAAATGTGGGTGGGAGGATAACAAGCAGAACAGAATCTGTCACTTTGGAAAAGATTAGATATTCCAAAGCTCATCTGTTTCTGAAAGTATTTCGTGCATTTTTGTTCCTTACACAGTCAGCCTAGTGCTGCCAGGTGATGTGAGTGCTTAATTTTTTTTAATTTTTTATTTTTTTGCTGATTGTTTTGAATTGGGGTTTCACTCTGTCACCCAGGTTGGAGTACAGTGGCACAATCACGGTTCACCACAGCCTCAAATTTCTGGACTCAGTTGATCCTTCTGCCTCAGCCTTGTAGGTAGCCGGGACCACAGATGTGCACCATCACACCTGGCTAATTAAAAAAATTTTTTTGTAGAGATGAGGTCTTGCTAGTTGCCTAAGTCCCACCGTTCTGTACATAAAATGAGCTTAAACTTCCCAAAGCCCATCTCTAACCCTGTTGGAGATGCATTTAAGAATCTGTGATGGTTTCAACCTGCTCCCTGAATGAAGCTTCAACTCCCTCATCTGAAATTTTGTCTCTGGCCCAACTTCCTTTCCTTCACCCTGAGCTCTCTCCACTCTTCTCTTACCCTCTTCTCTCTGACAGTGTCACTTCCTCTTCAGATATAGATTCTACTATTATCTGATGGATGCCAGTGGGGATGTTTGCAGGGTAGGCCTATTGGGAGCAGCACTTCTGTCGCGTTACCCCTGGCCTGGGTTTTAGCCCTGCGAGTCCTACATAGAGACTTCCCCAAGACGTTTAGAAATAATCAGTGATGCTGCACTAAGAGGGGGCTAAAGAGGGACTGTCAAGCGGGAGAGACAACCAGGAGAGAGAAGGAAAAGTAAAAGAGGATGTTTCATACCAAGGTAAGGGCTGCTGGCGTGTTGACTCAAAATAGTTGCTGGATTTAGGAGAGGAGAGGCAATGGGTGAACTTCCTAGGATGAATACTCACTGGGGAAGGAAGAGAGCCCGGATGAACTCAGAGGAAGTGGCAAAAGAAGAGGTAAAAATAGTGCCTTTAAACTTTTCTTTTGGGCAGGTGTTGTGGTTCATGCCTGTATCTCAGAACTTTGGGAGACTGAGACTGGAGGATTGCTCGAGGCCAGGAGTTCAAGACCAGCCAGGGCAGCATAGCGAGACCTCATCTCTACAAAAAATCAAAAAAAATGAGCCGGGTGTGGTGGCGTGTACCTGTAGTCCCAGCTACTCAGGAGGCTGAAGGGAGAGGATTGCCTGAGCCTAGGAAGTCAAGGCTGCAGTGAGCTCTTATCATGCCACTGCACTCTAGCCTGGGCAACAAAGAGTGAGACCCTGACTAAAAACAAAACAAAAAACCCACTTTTCAATCAGTATGATTATTGGGGTTGTCCTTTTCTAGTGGTTGGGCTACTTGTTTTCTCTGTGCAGGGTATCCCCTTCTCAATTCCAAGTAGCCAAGAAATGGAGTAGGAAACCAGAAAACGGGAATCAGAATAATGGGGGTGGGAATAGGGATGTCACTGAAACTGTGGGAGAGCCCACTGACCATTACCTACCCTAACCAGAGACTTTCCCCAGTGTCCAGATTGTTCAAGATCCCTAAATCCACACAGGCTGAATTGCCGTCTCAAAAAAAAGATCACCCCCTAACAAGTTCAGTTTTTTAAAAAATTTATGTTTTGGTTTGACATGCTAGTTTTCAGAATTCTTGGGGTTCCCACTGTCTTATCCTATACTACTCATCCTTACAGTCTCACCTCCAATGCCACCTCTTTCAGAAAGCCTTCCCTGATTTTCTTCTTCTTCCATCTCTTGCCACTAGGCAAAGATATCCTCTCGTAGCCCACTCTGTAACCCTGTCACGACCCTCCTCTCTGCTCTCTGTGGTCAGGAGTCTGGATAGGGTCTTAGTGTTTGAATCCCACTGCTCATACCTCTTTTCCCTTGAGGTTCTCAACCCAGAATCTGCACATGCAGAACAACTGTAGAATGTGAAACAGGTTACCGTTTGATATGGGCAAATACTCTACTCTGAGGATTCTCTGAAAACAAAAACAAAAACAAACTGAGCTGGGTGTTGGCTTAGGGTTAAGTCCTACCTTTTCCCTGCTGTTGAGGTGTCCAGGTTTGAGGAGCAGACCCTGAGTCTTAACCCAGACAGCCACAAGGGTGGTGCTAACTTGGCCTTGGACCCATACTCTGCCTAGGAAGGAAAAACAGAACACCATTTCTGGTTGCTTACCTTTAAAGTGTAGTGATCTGACCACTTAAAAATGTGACTCGCTGATTTTCTGACCATTGAGTTCTGATCACAATTTTTCCTATCTTGGGAAAAAATGAGTAAGGAGGTAGAGAGAAGGATAGAGCAAGGGCAAAGGGCAGAAGTTTCTTTTTCTGCCTATATCCTTCCTCCATCAACTATTTGTGGTATATGGGTACATAACTTACCACCCTGCCAATCTGCAAGTTATTTTATGGTAACAATTCATATAGAATTAATCTTTGTATTCTCCATGAATCTAACCTGATGATAACACTAATTAGAGACAGCTTTTAATATGTGGTTACTGTGTGGCAGGTACTGTTTAAGGTAATGTAGTCATATTAACTTTAATCCTTACAGCAACCCTGTGAGTTAAATACTACTATTATCCCCACTTCAGAGTTAAGGCAGCTGACCTGCAGAAAATTTACATGTCCTAGCTAAAGTCGCACAGCTAGAAAATAGCAGAGAATTGTATGGATTTCTTGGGTGACTCCATGGGTAGGGTGGCATCAGATGTCATGCCTCCCTGGAGTGGGTGGGCTCTATTGACATGCGCTAGATCATGAGTTGGACAGACAGATGGACTGGGTATTTTTTTTTTTTTTTTCCCGAGGTGGAGTCTCACTCTGTCACCCAGACTGGAGCGCAGTGGCCGCTCCCGGCCACCGCAGCCTCGACCTGCTGGGCTCCGGCGATCCTTCCGCCTCAGCCTTCCGAGTAGCCGGAATTACAGGTGCGCGCTACCATGCCCGGCTGATTTTTTGATTTATTGTAGAGATGTGGTCTCGCTGCCCAGGCGGGTCTCGAACCTGCGGGCTCAGGCAATCCACTCACCTCAGCCTCCCAAAGGCGCGGGATTGCAGGCTGAGCCACCGAGCCCGGCTTGGACTGGGTATTTTTAAGAGTGAACTTGTAAAGAAGGGTTTGGAATTGACATGGTAAGCAATTAGGAACTGCAGGTTCCTAAGCAGTGGAGTGCCACCAGGAAGGCTGAATTCACACATGTGTGGGACTTTATGCTTTACAAAGTCCCTTGGCATTTTTACTTCATTGTACAACTCTGGAAAGAGGAGAAACAACGATTCAGGCAGAAAAATCTGATGTGGTAGTTCTGAGAGATGAAACCAAACGATATAGCCAGACGATTTCTGGTTAACTTTAAGGAACCAAGTACTAAATTAATATCTGAACACTGTGAGCCAAGCAGTTAATTAGAGGCAATAAATAGCAAACCAGAGGCCATTAACCACCCAGTAGAGTATAGCAAAATAGGCTCAAGGGATTGCAGAAAAGGGAGCAGATAGTGTCTGTGAATTAGACAAGAACAGAAACCACAAAACTATACTGAGAGCCTGAAAAATCAACCAAGATAAGTACCTCTCATGTTATGGGAATATCCAAAGGGAGGAAATGTTCATTGAGAGGAAATGAGGGGAAGAAAAATATGGGTGTAATCATTCTCCAAAACAGAACGGTTTTTGGAAGAGTTTACAGAGTCCACATGAGAAAAGGAAAGCAAATAAAGGAGAAGAATTTATTTATTTATTTTTAAAAATTGTTTTAATTTTGTTTATTTATTTAATTTATTTTTTGATTTGGAGTCTCACTCTTTCGCCCAGGCTGGAGTGCAGTGGCAAACTCACAGTCGACTTGCTAGGCTCTGGCGATCCTTCCGCCTCAGCATTCCAAGTAGCCAGAACTACAGGAGCGCATTATCATGCCTGGCTAATTTTAAAACTTTATTTATTGTAGGTCTCGCCAAGTTGTCCAGGCTGGTCTCAAACCCGTGGGTTCAGGTAGTCCACTCACCTCGGCCTCCCAAAGTGCTGGGATTACAGGCTGAGCCACCAAGCCCGGCTATTTACTTTTTATGTAGAGTCGAGGTCTTGCTGTGTTGCCCAGGCTGGTCTTGAACTCCTCGGCTCAAGCAATCCTTTTGCCTCAGACTTCCAAAGTGCTGGTATTACAGATGAGAGATACAATGGCTGGCTAGGAAAATAATTTATACAGCTTTTTTTTGTTTGTTTTTTAAAAAGGTCCCAAACCAATATTATATGGTCTCACTCAGGTTTTTATCTTAGAGGAAAAAAATAGCATCAAAATGGAAAATGGAGGGAAAGGAACAAGCTAAAAATATAAGTGATGAGAAATGAGGGAATGGACAAAACGGAGGGAAAAGCTGGCCATGCTTGAGTGTCCATTTATCTCAAGACTAAGGACAGGTAGGTGTAGGGGAGATAGAGTGGTGGGGAGTGAGGTGAGGGACAGTGGGATGATGACAGGTTCAGATTTCTGCTTTAGAAAGATGGCGCATGGCAGAAGGAGTAGAAGAGAAGCCAGGGATTCAGGCAGGGGCAGAACAACAGCAAAAGGCAGGCTCCCTTTTCTGAGATGAGAATAAAGGAAGTAATGACTGAGTGAATGTGCCAGTTGGCAGAGGGGAGACATCTAAAACTGAGGTTTCAGGATTGGGAGACTGTGGGTGGGTGGTGTCCACTAAGATAGCAAACCCAGGAGGAAGAACATTGGGGAGGTGGAGGAATTCGGTGTTGGGCGTCTGGAATTGATTTGCTGGTGGAATATGCAGGCGGAACCTCCTAGAGGCAGTTGGCTGTTGGGTTTAAACACTGGTTGAGGGAAAGAAGAAAGGCTGAAGATCATGGAGAGAAAGAAGAGAATAAATCTAAACAAAGTGGAAGAAAACAGGTGATAAGATGATAAATATATAGAAGAATTAATGAGGTAGAAACCAAATATTTAGTAAAGAGGATCCACAAAGTGAAACATGATTCTTTGAAAAGATTAATAAGATAGTTAAGTGTATTTATTCAGGGTTTGCCAAAAAACAGCACCAATAGGCTATGTATATGTAGACAGATGTGTTTTAAGGAACTGGCTTACGTGATTATGAAGGCAGGCAAATCCACAGCCTGCAGGATGGGCCAGCAGACTGGAGGCCCAGGGATGAGCCACTGTTGCAGCTCAAGCTCAAGGCCATCAGCTGCTGCATTACTTGGGGGGCTTGGAGGGGGTCACTTTTTTTACTTCTTTTTTTTTTTTGAGTTGGAGTCTCACTCTGTCACCCAGAATGGAGTGCAGTGGCCGCTCCCGGCGATCCTTCCACCTCAGCCTTCCAAGTAACTGGAATACTTTTTTTACTTCTTTTCAAGCCTTTGACTGATTGGATGAGGCCCACTCATACTATGCAGGGCAATCTGCTTTACTCTAAGTCTACAATTCAAATGTTCATCCCCTCCAGTCATCCAGAATAATGTTTGACCACCACCTATCCAGGGCATCATGACTCAGCCACGCTAACACATAAAATTAACCATCACAATAAGCTTCTGGCAAAATAGATCAAGAAAAAAAGAAGACATATAATATTAGGAATGAAAAAGAAGAAATCAGCCAGGCTAGGTGGCTCAGCCTGTAATTCCGCACCTTTGGGAGGCTGAGGTGAGTGGATTGCCTGAGCCCGCGGTTCGAGACCCGCCTGGGCAGCGAGACCTCATCTCTACAGTAAATCAAAAAATCGGCCAGGCGTGGTAGCGCATGCCTGTGATTCTGGCTATTCGGAAGGCTGAGGTGGAAGGATCGCTGGAGCCCAGCAGGCGAGGCTGTGGTGGCCGGGAGCGGCCACTGCACTCCAGTCTGGGTGACAGAGTGAGACTCCAACTCAAAAAAAAGAAAAGAAAAAGAAGGAATCTTAGACATAGCAAAGATTAAAAGGCTAGTTACATTGTAATTGTTACAGCTTAATAAAAAAGACAGATAACCCAATTTAAAAATAGGGAAAGGAAACGCTTTTTAAAATTTTATTTTGATACAGGGTCTTGTTCTGTTGCTTAGGCCAGAATGAAGTGGTGCAATCCTGGCTCACTGCAGGCTGTGCTCAAGAGATCCTCTTGTCTCAGCCTCCAGAGGAGCTGGGACTACAGAAACATGCTACCATACCAGGCTAAATTTTTAATGTTTTGTTGAGACAGGGTCATGCTTTGTTGTCTGGGCTGGTCTCAAACTTCTGGGCTCAAGCAATCTTCCTGCCTCAGCTTCCCAAAGTGCTTAGATTACAGGCATGAGCCACCACTCCTGCCAGGAAAGACTTTATTTATTTAATTAATTTTTATTTTAAAGATATGGGATACAATTCAGAGCTAAGTATACAAATGTTCATTATGTAGATACCCTTGTTGATGAGGTTCATCCCCCCAGAATCCCACCACTGCCAATCCCGCCCCTCCCCTTCCCCCCCAATTTCCCACTATTAAAAATATGTTTAGCCAGGCTCAGTGGCTCAGCCTGTAATCCCGCACCTTGGGAGGCTGAGGCGAGTGGATAGCCTGAGCCCGCAGGTTTGAGACCCGCCTGGGCAACTTGGTGAGACCTCATCTCTACAATAAATCAAAAAATTAGCCAGGTGTGGTAGTGCACGCCTGTTGTTCCAGCTACTTGGAGGGCTGAGGCGGAAGGATCGCCGGAGCCCAGCAGGTTGAGGCTGCGGTGGCTGGGAGCATGCCACTGCACTCCAGTCTGGGCGACAGAGTGAGACTCCAACTCAAATATATGGATATATATATGTTTTTTCCAAAGAAGATTTACAAATAACCAATATACACGTGAAGAGATGCTCAGCATCATGTGTTATTAAGGAAATGCAAATCAAAATTATAATGAGATATTACTTCACACCACTGGGATGGTTCTAATTTTTATTATTTATTTTTATATTTTTTGAGTCAGACTCTCACTCTATTGCCCAGGCTCGAGTGCAATGGCATGCTCACAGCCACCACAGCCTCAACCTGCTGGGCTCAGGCAATCCTTCTGCATCAGCCTTCCAAGTAACTGGAATCACCAGTACACGCCACCATGCCTAGCTAATTTTTTTATGATATTGTAGAGACAAGGTCTTGCCAAGTTGCCCAGGCTGGTCTTGAACCCATGGGCTCAGGCAGTCCTTTTGCCTCAGCCTCCCAAAGTGCTGGGCTTACAGACATTAGCCGCCGCACCCAGCAATTTTTTTTAAAAAAGGAAAATAACAAGTGTTGGTGAGGATGTGGAGAAATCGGACCTTTCATGCACTGTTAGTAAGAATGTAAAATGTAATACATACTTTGGAAAACAATTTGACAGTTCCTAAAAAAGTTAAATACAGAGTTGCCATACAATGCAGCAATTCTACCCCAAGAGAATTGGAAACATATTCACGCAAAAACTTGTACAGGCAGCATTATTCATAACAGCCAAGAAGTAGAAATAACCTAAATGTCTATCAACTAATGAATGGATAAATAAATATGTTCTATCCATACAATGAAATATTATACACCCATAAAAAGGAATTAAGTTCTGATACATTCTACAATGTGGATGAACCTTGAAAATATTATGCTAAGTAAAAGAATCCATGCACAAAATGCTACATGTATGATTTCATTGATATGGCATGTGCAGAACAGGCAAATTCATAGAGGTGGAAATTAGATTAGTGGTTGCCAAGGGCCAAAGGGAGGGGACATTGGGAATGACTGCCAACAAGTACAAAATTTCTTCTTGGAATCGTGAAAATGTTCTGGAATTAGGTTGCGTTACCTTGTGAAGATATTTTATTTTATTTTATTTATTTATTTATTTATTTATTTTGAGTTGGAGTCTCACTCTGTCACTCAGACTGGAGTGCAGTGGCCACTCCCAGCCACTGCAGCCTCGACCTGCTGGGCTCTGGTGATCCTTCCACCTCAGCCTTCCAAGTAGCTGGAACTACAGGTGCGCACTACCAAGCCTGGCTAATTTTTGATTTATTGTAGTGATGAGGTCTCGTCAAGTTGTCCAGGCAGGTCTCGAACCCTCAGGCTCAGTCAATCCACTCACCTCGGCCTCTCAAAGTGCTGGGATTACAGATTGAGCCACTGAGCCTGGCCATGAAGATATTTTAAACCATTGATTTCTATACTTTGAAATGGTGAATTTTATGGTATGTGAATTATAGCTTACTAAAAATGGAAGCAGATAAAACAAACTTATAGGAATACAAGGAACAACTTTGTGCAAATACACCTGAACATTTAAATGGACAAATTCTAGCCGGGCATAGTAGCATGCACCTGTAGTTCCAGCTACTTGGAAGGCTGAGGCAGAAGGATCACCAGAGCCCAGCAGATCGAGGCTGCAGTGGCCAGGAGTGGCCACTGCACTCCAGTCTGGGCGACAGAGTGAGACTCCAACTCAAAAAAAAAAAATAAAATACATAGACAAATTCCTAGAAAAATACAACTTATCGAAAATCGACACAAGAAGAATTGAAAACCAGAATAATTTTGTACCTATCAAAGAAATTGAGTCTGTTAAAAAATCTTCCAAACCAAAAGAGCTCCAGGCTCAGTTTTACCAAACAGCCAGGTGACAGCTAATGCTATTTTTAGACATATTATTTCAAAGGACAACAAAAGAAGTAATATTTCCAATTCATTTTATGAGGATAACATAACCTTATTAGCAAAATCAAATGAGGACAGAATGAGAAAGGAAAATTACAGAAAAATGTTCATCATGTACGTAAATGTATAAGTACTATAAAAATATTTCTGGAGGAATGGAAAATGATATTTTAGGCAGAGATGAAGTGATGGTAATATTGGACAAAATAAAGTTAAGACAAAACAGGAGCGAATAATGTCACATACTGATTAATAAAACCAATCAGGAATATTTACCTGTAACAATATAACTTCCAAATAAAACCAATGACTAGTGGAAATATGTGAAGAAAAATATAAATCACCATTTGTAACTGGACATACCACCCTTGGTGTTGAAAAATTTTAAATAAAAGATATAGATGATTTGAGTTATACAAGTGATAGGTTCAATCAAATAGATTTGTAGAATCCACAAATATAGAATCATATTCTTTTTGCTCACACAAACAAGAAGCACTAAAATCAACCCTTCCCCAGAATATAAGGAAGTCAGTAAATTACAGAGTCTACATTATACAGATGTCTTCTAATTGCAATGCAGTAAAATTTTGAGTTAACAAAAATATAGGGGAAAATATCACCTATGTCTATAAATGAAAACAACAGCAGTATTAACCCATAAGTTAAAGAGTAAATGATAAGGAAAATTAAGATATGTTGGGCACGGTGGCACACGCTTATAATCCCAGCACTTTGGTAGGCTGGGACAGAAGGATTGCTTGAGCCCAGGAATTCAAGACTAGCATGGGCAACATAGTGAGATCTCATCTCTGCAACAAGTCAAAAAAATTAGATGGATGTGGTGACACACAACCGTAATCCCGGTCACTCAAGAGGCTGGGGTGGAAGGATGGCCTGAACCCAAGATGTTGAGGCTGCAATGAGCCATGATTGTGCCACTGTCATCCAGTCTGGATAATAGAGTGACACTCTGACTCAAAAAAAAAAAAAAGATACATGTATATAATGACCATCAAAGTATTGCATGTCAGCCGGGCTTGGTGGCTCAGCCTGTAATCCCCGCGCCTTTGGGAGGCTGAGGTGAGTGGATTGCCTGAGCCCGCGGGTTCGAGACCCGCCTGGGCAACTTGGTGAGACCTCATCTCTACAATAAATCAAAAATTAGCCAGGCGTGGTAGCGCGCACCTGTAGTTCCAGCTACTTGGAAGGCTGAGGCGGAAGGATTGCCGGGGCCCAGCAGGATGAAACTGCGGTGGCTGAGAGCAGCCACTGCACTCCAGTCTGGGCGACAGTGAGACTCCAACTCAAAAAAAAAAAAGCATTGCATGTCAAAATGTTTAGCATGACTCTAAAACAGAGCTTAGCAAGAAATTTACAGTTTTGAATACATTTATCAGAAAATAAGATTAGAAACAAGCATTCAACTCAATGGAAACAACAAAAAAAGGAAATAATACATAGATCTGGGTAGGAATAAATAAAATGGAAAACACGTATACACAAATGAGAGTGATTACCAAACTATAAATAGACTCTTGAAAAGTCTCATAAGATACACAAATTTCTGGCAAGACTAATCAATGGAAAGGGTGAAGATGCAAATAAACTACATGTGAAACAAAAAGGCAAGTTTGTCAGGTGTGGTGGCTTGGTTCCCTCTGCATCTCTTCCAGCCTCTGTCTAGTGGGTCTGCCCCTAATGCAGAGGCTGTAGTATTACCTTGAATCCTGAGTTCTGGGAATTTTATTCCATCATTCAGATGCCTGATACTTAAGTCAGAACTGGGTTATGTGGAGCAAGAGAGTGGTATGCAAGACATTCCCTGGGATTTATTTTTTTTTTAAAGTTAGAGTCTTACTCTGTCACCCAGGCTGGAGTGCAGTGGCACGCCCACAGCCATCACAGCCTCAACTTGCTGGGCTCAGGTGATCCTTCCAACTCAACCTTCCAAGTAGCTGGAACTACAGGCAAGTGCCACCATCTCCGACTGATTTTTTCATTTATTGTAGAGATGAGGTCTCGCCAAGTTGCTCAGCCTGGTCTCGAATCCATGGGCTCAGGCAATTCTATCACCTTGGCCTCCCAAAGTGCTGGGATTATAGGCATGAGCCACAGCAACCGGCCAGGATTTTTTTTTTTTTTTTTTGCAACAGCTTTATTGAGTTACAGTTCAAATACCATACAACTCACCATTCAAAATGTACAATGCAGTGGTTCTTAGTATAGTTACAGAACTGTGGAGCTATCACCACGATCAATTTTAAAGTATTTTTGTCACCTTCAAAGGAAACTCTATGCCTTTTAGCCATCACCCTGCAGTCCCCTCATCTTCCCCACCCCTCCCCCTCTCCCCAGCTCTAGGAAACCAATAGTCTTATCTTTCTGTTTCAGTATTTGTCTATTTTAAACATTTCATGTAGTTGGGATTATATAATCGAGGTATATCCATGTTGTAGCCTATATCAGTGGTTCATTTTTTTATAGCTGAGCATATGGATTTTCCAAAGAAAATAATGAACAAAATGAGATTTACTTCATGGTATTATTTATGTAGAAAATATATACACACTATATATTTTTCAGTGCATGCCTATCAAAAATAAACACCTGGACAGTACATGTAAGTTGGGGTGAGCCCTGATCAGCACTGTTTGGTTATTTTTAGACCTTGTGCTTGCCATGGACTGGTTAATGCCATGCAGCTGTGGTCAGGTGACTAAGGCAGCAGCTGGCAAGGTGGCACTGCTGGCAGCATGAAAAACTGTGCCTGGAACCTGAACCTTAGGTCCAGATCCTGTGAAAGGTAGTTTTGGTAATTATTTTATCAGGTAGTCATGCAAGAGTTTCAGGAAGGTGGTGTTGGGAGTATGAAAAACTTTTTGTAACCTGGCAGGGCTTTTCCCTAGACAGGCAGAATTCCATGCTTTATGGAACTGACAGATGAGAACCTTATTCTCACCCATATTGTCTGGTATCTGTTATCGCTAATATGTCCTTTCAGTTTATCACAGTAAAATATTGCTTTTCCAAGACATATGTGTCAGAGTGTTCATTTTTGTTAAAACGTCTATCCTTAGCAGAAGGACATACATGAAATACACTAGACCTAGTGTCTAAGGTGGGGAGGAAAAAGGGGTGGGGTGGATTGGGGGGAAATCTAGGACAGACTTTGCATAGGCTGATAATGAGAGTTCCATAAACCCAGGAATATCTATTCTGTTCACTGAGTATACTTAAAATTCTACAATTAAGACAATTTCTTGGTAGAATTGTATAGTGCATGTACAACATAGATTCTATTGAATATCATTATTCTCAAGCCTTCACAATGATAACTGCTCATAGCTACAGTTTTGACAAATACATTATATCGGTATTCAAGAGTTAATCCATTAAGTCTATATCAATCAAGGTCAGAAAGACAGAAACCATACTGCTTTTTAAATAGATGACCAGAGCCGGGCTTGGTGGCTCAGCCTGTAATCCCGCGCCTTGGGAGGCTGAGGTTAGTGGATTGCCTGAGGCCATGGGTTCGAGACCCGACTGGGCAACTTGGTGAGACCTCATCTCTACAATAAATCAAAAATTAGCCGAGCATGGTAGCATGCATCTGTAGTTCCAGCTACTTGGAAGGCTGAGGCGGAAGGATCGCCGGAGCCTGGCAGGTCGAGGCTGCAGTGGCCGGGAGCAGCCACTGCACTCCAGTCTGAGTGACAGAGTGAGACTCCAACTCAAAAAAAATAAAAAATAAATAGATGACCAGCAAGCTGGGCTCAGTGGCTCAATCTGTAATCCCGCGCCTTTGGGAGGCTGAGGTGAGTGGATTACCTGAACCCGCGGGTTCGAGGCCCACCTGGGCAACTTGGCGAGACCTCATCTCTACAATAAATCAAAAAATTAGTCGGGCATGGTAGTGCTCGCCTGTAGTTCCAGCTACTTGGAAGGCTGAGGCAGAAGGATCGCCGGAGCCCAACAGGTTGAGGCTGCGGTGGCTGGGAGCGTGCCACTGCCCTCCAGCCTGGGCAACAGAGTTAGACTCCAACTCAAAAAAAAAAAAATAGATGACCAGCCCAGGGAACTGTCTTAGTAGGAGTTGGGGGACTGGAAAAGCAAAAAGGGAGCCCAGAGATAGCATACAGCAAGTAACTGCACGAACAGCCACCGCCCCTGAGGTTGGAGTTGCAAAGGGAAGGGCTCAGGGTTATCAGAAGGGTTCAGACAAGGGGCCTCCTAGAACTGTGGCCCATCCTCCAAAAATGGGGCTCTGCCCAGCTGCTGCTGATACCTTTAAGCAGCTTGGGATAAGATGTGGTTCTGGGAGTCTAGCAAAAAGCTGGGAACTCAAACCAACTGCCACCACATGGATGAAGTAGAGTTGCTGAGGACTTGCTCATTGGAACAGTCCTCCCCCTCCCCACACCCCCTTCCCCTCTAATGCTTCCTATTGGCAAAGCCTAAGCAGCTGACAATGGAGAAGTGGTTTGCAGAGTGCTTAGTTTATAGAAGACTGGGTTGTCACTGAGAGAAAAGAGCTTAAATATTGGCACATGGTCCAAACTTATTTTATGCCAAATAGTGAGGAATCATTTAATTTGGGGGAAAAATGTAATTCTGCTCTGCTTGTGTTTTGACATCAAGTCCCTACTAGTGTACTGTGATTCACTTCTGGCAGCAATGACCTGGAGTTAGTGCAGACCCTACAAGTTAAAGGGCAGCAAGCCCACAGGACCGTCCATACTTCAGACCAACGGGCTATAAATGCAGGCTCTTCCACAACCCCCTCAGGTTCTGTAATTTGCTAGGATGGCTCACAGAACTCAGGAAAGTGCTATACTTACTATTACAGCTTTATTAAAAAGTATACAACTCAGGAACAGACACCAATGAAAAGACAGCATGAGGCCTGGGTGGCTTCCAAATGAAGTTTCCATGCCCTCTCCTCATGAAATCAGCACATCACCCTTGCAGCATATCAATGTGTTCAACCAGGAAGCTCCACTGGGGCTTCAGTGTCCAGAGTTTTTATTGGGGTTTCATCATTAGGCATGGTTGGTTTAATCATTGGCCACATGACTGAACTCAATCTCTAGTCCCCCTTTCCTCCCTGGAGGTAGGACTAGTACAAAGTCCCAGCCTTCTAATCAGACGGTCCATCCTGAGTCATCTCACCTCAACATAAATTCAGGTGTGATTCAAGCGACTCATGAAGAACAAAGCACTTCTATTACTTAGGGAATTTCAAGGATTTAGAGTCTGTCTCCCAGAAACCAAGGAAAAAGACAAAATTCCTTCTTTTTCAACAGCTTGCATAACAAGGGAAAAATATGTTATTAAATGCATGCCCAAGTGCATTTGACAGAATGTAGTTCTCATTCCAACTTTTAGAAACATAGAAAATAATAGAAAATTAGTGCTAAAAAAGCCCTGAGAAGCCATTTGTCAACATGAATAAACTAGAACATTTACAAGTGAGCTCTCTTCCAGAATTCTATTTGGAGTTTAAAAACCCATTCTTTTTTTTTTTTTTTTTTGAGTTGGAGTCTCACTCTGTCGCCCAGACTGGAGTGCGGTGTCCGCTCCCGGCCACCGCAGCCTCGCCTGCTGGGATCCGGCGATCCTTCCGCCTCAGCCTTCCAAGTAGCTGGAACTACAGGCGTGCGCTACCACGCCCGGCTGATTTTTTGATTTGCTGTAGAGATGAGGTCTCGCTGCCCAGGCGGGTCTCGAACCCGCGGGCTCAGGCAATCCACTCACCTCAGCCTCCCAAAGGCGTGGGATTACAGGCTGAGCCACCGAGCCCGGCTAAAAACCCATTCTTAAAGAGGCAATCTTAGCTTGGCTCGGTGGCTCAGCCTGTAATCCCAGCACTTTGGAAGGCCGAGGTGAGTGGATTGCCTGAGCCCGCGGGTTCGCAACCTGCCTGGGCAACTTGGCGAGACCTCTTCTCTACAATACATCAAGAATTAGCTGGGAAATGGTAGCGCACACCTGTAGTTCCAGCTACTTGGAAGGCTGACATGGAAGGATCCCCGGAGCCCAGCAGGTCGAGGCTGCAGTAGCCGGGAGTGTGCCACTGCACTCCAGTCTGGGTGACAGAGTGAGACTCCAACTCAAAAAAAAAAAAAAAAAGTGATAATCCAGAAGTAATAATTGGCATTACTTGAGCTGGAAATCTGCTGTGTGTCAATGTATTATTCTAGATGCTAGGAATTAGTAAGGATAACATATTTGAAAAATTGAAGAAGATGGGGAAACTGAGTCAGAAACAATATTAAAAGAGATTGTCACTGGGCATGGTGGCTCACACCTGTAATCCCAGCACTTTAGGAGGTAGAGATGAGAGGATTGCCTAAGCCCAGGGGTTCGAGACCAGCCCGGGTAACTTGGCGAGACCTTGTCTCTACAATAAATCAAAATATTAATTGGGTGTGGTGGCACATGCCTGTGGGTCCAGCTACTTAGAAGGCTGAGGTGGAAGGATGGCCTGAACCCAACAGGTTGAGGCTGCAGTGGCAGTGAGCGTGCTCCTGCACTCCAACCTGGGCGACAGAGTGAGACTCTGACTCAAAAAATAAATAAATAAAACAAGAGAGATTGTCAGTCTTCTGTAGAATATTAAAAACATAAATAAATAGTCATTGCATTCCTAGATAAATATTCTGAGAAATGATCTTAGAATTGTAGTGAAAAACAAGAGGCAGAAGGTATGAGGAAGGACCTAAAAACCCGGAATTATCTTTTGGAGGGTGGGCCTCTTGTAATATAGGCTTCTCCCACTAGGTTAGTGTTCTAGGAACCCATAGGCATCAGTGTACCAGCTAGCATTGTTGTGAGAAGCTGCACTTGGTGATTCTTTCAATGTATTTGTCCGTTTCATGATAGGTGATCTATAGGCAAACCTGCCCACACTGTGCTGAATGTTCAGCGGTTTTTGTTTTTATTTTATTTTTTACCAAAAACGGCATGACCCCTGTGCCCTATCCTCCCTGATCTTGCCCCAGCAACCTTTTTTTGTTTCCCCCAGATGCAAAAGTCCTCAAAAGGAAACATTTTGCTGATGTGGAAGAGATGAAACAAAAAATGGCAAAAGCACTAAAAAGCATCAAAATTTTGAGCAGTGGAAAAACCATCTCGATAGGTGTATTGCATCAGAGTACTTTGAAGGTGACTGAAGTTTATTTCTATTTTTAAAATTTGTTTATTTTTGAGTTGAAGTCTCACTCTTTCTGCCCAGGCTGGAGTGTAGTGGCGTGCTCATGGCTCACTGCGGCCTTGAGCTGCTGGGTTCAGGTGATCCTTTTGCCTCAGGCTTCCAAGTAGCTGGAACTACAGTCATACGCCACCATGTCCAGCTTATTTATTTATTTATTTATTTATTTAGAAACGAGGTCTCGCTGAGGCTGGTCTCAAACCCATGGTCTCAGGCAATCCTCTTGACCCTGCCTCCCAAAATATTAGGATCACTGTACCTGACCAATACACAAGTTTTTAATAAATAAATTCTGGATTGGGGGGGGGCTCTTTATATATGAAGATGTTTAACATACAGTAGTTTGTAGCTGGGCAGTTGCTCAATAACTATTAAGCAAAAAATGAAAAATCTCATTCAAGACATGATTCAGTCTGTAGTAATGAAGTGGGTATAGGACAGTATAAAGTAAGCATAAAGTTAGAAAAAACAATAATGCATTTGACCCAATCACTTAGAGATGGTGAAAAGTTAGGGCTGTGTTTTATCATGTGATCAGCGTCTAGGATAGTAGAAACAGACTATCCAAAGTATACAGATGTGTGTGAAGTGCCTATATTTTAAAAATGCAATAAGTCTAATGGAATAAATTAACAAAACTTTGCTTAAAAACATTACAGCCTGGGCATGGTGGCTCATGTCTATAATCCTAGCACCTTGGGAGGCTGAGGCAGGAAGATCACTTGAGCCCAGGGGTTCAAGACCAGCCTGGGCAACATAGCAAGACCTCATCTCTATGAAAAAAAAAAAAAAAACAGGCATGGTGGTGCGCACCTTTAGTCTCAGCTACTCAGGAGGCTGAAGTGGAGGTATCACCTGAGCTTAGTAGGTCAAGCTTATAGTGAGCCATGATTGTGCCACTGCTCTCCAGTCTTGGCAACAGGGTGAAACACCGACTCAAAACAAAACAAAAAACATTACAAATCCCAAAGAAATGACTTCATAGTTTGTGAGGAAAAAAACTAATAAAATAGAATAATTTTTAAAAATTTGTATTTATTTGCATTTCTGTTTGCATTTCTGGGTGGTTTTATTTATTCGTTTGACAACCACATATTCAGTGTCCAGTGTCAAGCACTATGCTGGACAGAGAATACAAGATGAGCCACACATGATTCCTGTATACAAGAAGTAAACAGCCTAGGAGAAAAAGATTTCAGTTGCAAACTGAAGGCATAATTCAGACTTGCCCTTCAAAGTATGGTTCGATGCATTATGGTGGTAAGTAATCTTATAAGAACGACAACTGTTAGAGACTGTTTAAAGAATTTCATGACAAGAAAATGTATATACAGCTTAATGCAAAGTAGAAGTTAGAGAGATGGAATGAAAAAATCCTATTATCATGTATATAAGTGGAAAAATTCTATCAGGTATCTGAATGTATTATTGTTAATTGTTTTCTCAGAGCAAATGCATTAAAACTGATTTTCCAGACTCTTAGGGGACAGTGGTAAGGCTGTGGTTATATGAAACTGTGCCCCCGCTCAGTGCCTTAGTTTCCCTCCCTGTAAAACAAAAAAAAGAGCTCACTTAGTCTCAGTTCACATGTAAGGTTGGGTCCAAAGGTGTGTGTCCTATGTAATCCCCTGAAGGGGATGATTAGGCTTAGCTGAAGCCTTTTTCTGAAACCCCAAACATTTCTAGACATATGTGATAGAAAAACAGTCAACTCGTTTAAAAAAAAAAACCTCACTGGAAGGACTGTTACTAGATTTTCTAACCGTTTTTTATTCTCACTGCCCAGGTTACCCTTTCCCTACTGCGCCTCCTGTGGATCCATTTGCCAAAATCAAAGTGGATGACTGTGGAAAAACTAAGGGATGCTTTAGGTTGGTAGAACCACAAGTTGGATTACTTCAGTGCTAAGAAATTGATTTACTTGCCTGAGCCTGCTGGTTCAAGATCCGCCTGGGCAACTTGTTGAGACCTCATCTCTACAATACAAAAAAAAAATGAGCCGGGCGTTGTAGCGTGCGCCTTTAGTTCCAGCTACTTGGAAGGCTGAGGCAGAAGGTTCGCCGGAGCCCAGCAGATTGAGGCTGTGGTGGCCGGGAGCGTGCCACTGCACTCCAGTCTGGGCAACAGAGTGAGACTCCAACTCAAAAAAAAAAATTGATTTACTTCTCAGGATAGTATTGAAATCGCATGTAGTGCCTTCTAAACTAGGGACCTGTACTCCTTTGTGACTTCAACAGGGTTATGAAGTTTTCTAAAGGCCACCCAGTTTTCATCTTTAAGGTCTTTAACTTTAGTATGTACTGGGCCCTGGGCCTTTCTTCCTGGCTCTTCGTTTCTGGCTGTACTGCCATTGGCCCCGGTGTCTCCTCCCCAGCCAAATTGTTGTATGGAGAAGATTCACATGACACAGAATATGCCTGTGCTTATTCAGCAGGGGTTGTGGGCAGTACAGGTAATGATAGACATGTCTGATACCTAATTCCACTCCAAATAGGGATATCTGTATGGCCCTAACTATCCATTAAGCATTTATTATTGTCACTAGCTTGTTATGTCAGGAGTAGTGAGTTCCTACATGATTATTAGCAGTATTCTATCAAGACATGATAAACTGGGGCTAGAAAACAGTAGTGTGGATGGTGGGTCTCCCGTGTATACGGCTCTGCTTTTTTGAAAATCTTCCTTCTCTTTGAACTCAGGTAAAGGTTTTGATAGTCACCACACAGAAATTCTGATTTTGTTGTGCAGTGCTCAATGGCTAAAGGAAAAAATTGAATACAGGGGTTTTGAGCTTTCTTTGGATACAAGGCCATTTCTAGGGAATAAAAAATAATCCAATAATACTATTATTGAGGAAGATGGTCAGCAATGTATAATTCTGGTGATTGGAGGATGTTTTTGAGAAGGAAGGCATTTTAATACTCAATTGGCTTCAGAGTGACTTGTTTTCTGGCCCATTTACTCTTAACTTTATTTTTTTTTTTTTTGAGTTGGAGTCTCGCTCTGTTGCCCAGACTGGAGTGCAGTGGCCGCTCCCGGCCACCACAGCCTCGACCTGCTGGGCTCCGGCGATCCTTCCGCCTCAGTCTTCCGAGTAGCTGGAACTACAGGCGTGCACTACCACACCCAGCTGATTTTGATTTATTGTAGAGATGAGGTCTCGCTGCCCAGGCGGGTCTCGAACCCGCGGGCTCAGGCAATCCACTCACCTCAGCCTCCCAAAGGCGCGGGATTGCAGGCTGAGCCACCGAGCCCGGCTACTCTTAACTTTCTTTTCCCTTTTTTCACCTTTTTATGAGTTGGAGTCTTACTCTGTCACCCAGACTGGAATTCAGTGGCATGCTCACTGAATTCGACCTGCTGGGATCAGGTAATCCTTCCACCTCAGCCTTCCAAGTAGCTGGAATTACAGGCGTGTGCCACCATGCCTGGCTAATTTTTTGATTTATTGTAGAGACAAAATCTTGCCAAGTTGCCCAGGCTGGTCTTGAACCCCTGGGCTCAGACAATCCTCTCGCCTCCACCTCCCAAAGTGCTAGGATTATTGGCGTGAGCCACCATGCCTGGCCTTTTTTTTTAAATCCCAGTTCCCTGTTGCCTTAATCTTATATGTCTTCCCAGCTGCTCAGGACATCTCTGCTGGCATAGTAGCATATTCTTGCCTCCCTCCTCAATTACCTCTTAGCACCCTGTGTCCTGTTCCTTCAGCAATACCTTCCATCAGAGCTAAAATGTCCCACCCATTGCTACAATTTTCTATGATTCAGTAAATGATGTATAACATTGTATAACGTTCCTCAAACTAGGTCTTGCCAGTTCTTAAAAAAATCCACAAGTCCTCTGTAAGAAAATTTCAATTTGTGTTTTCATTTCAATAATGCTCTTTAAAAAAGATGCATGTAGTTCCAGCTACTTGGAAGGCTGAGGCGGAAGGATCGCCGGAGCCCAGAAGGTCAAGACTTCAGTGGCCGGGAGCGGCCACTGCACTCCAGTCTGGATGACAGAGTGAGACTCCAACTCAAAAATAAATAAATAAATTAAAAGATGCATGTCAGCATAATCTCACTATCTGGATAACCACCTTATATTACTATATGCTTTAGTGCCTGAATTTGTAATTGTATTAGCAGCAAGTGGCCCAACAGAACAAAGGCAAATTTTATAAACAAATAATGCAATCATTCATGCTCAGTGAATACCAGATGAGGGGATTCATTTGGTGTACTGTATAAATGAGGGTTTTGCAGCAGTTCAGACAGATAAAAGTGGAGGAGAGTTGATCTACCATGCTATAGTTAGTAGTAAGAGCATGCTCAACTCAAAAGACTCTGTACAGTGCAATTGGACATTCCACATGCACGTAAACAGAGATTTACTTTAAGTAAAATAATATTATCTGTTACAAAAATGCTGTGTATTTCAAAGTTCTTGGTGTTTTTAGCTTAATTTTTATTTAACTTGTAAATCTGTGTGAGTTTGTATGGAAATTTGTGATTTAAAACACAGTGGTATATATTTAATTAACAAATCAATTTAAGTTATTAACTTGGAAAATCATTTTCCTTTAAAAGGGATTCAGAAAGAATTCAGTAATAACTAATGTTTAAGAGACTCTAATATAATGTAGAGAACACTAGCTGGGAATTTGGAGACCCAGCTTCAAGTCCTGTTGAGGCCACTGACGTCTCTGAGATGGGGAGGCAAGCCCTTCCCATCTCAGAACCTCAGCTCATATGTAGATAAAGTGGAGAGCATCTCCAGACTTTCTCCTAGCTGAGTGAAACTGTTTTTCTGAGATCCCATGTAGCAAAGATCTAATACATTTAGTAATATTGCTTAGCATCCTGTCAAATACATAATAAATATCTCTTAGTGCCTTTTGAATAAGTAGAAGCAGTGATTTTTTTTTTTTAATATATGTCCTCTAGATATGGCAAACCCGGCTGTAATGCAGAGACCTGTGACTACTTCCTTAGCTACCGGATGATAGGAGCTGATGTGGAATTTGAGCTGAGTGCAGACACAGATGGTTGGGTAGCAGTTGGATTCTCTTCAGACAAGAAAATGGTAAGACACAAATCATGATAGAAGCTAATTTTTCTCTTTAGTTGGCTGCACTACTTTAGATTTTGGAAGCAAGTAAATTGATCAAAGCAGTAAATTGAACAAAGTAGCATAATTATATTAGTTATGGCTCTCTCATCACAAGTTAAAAAAAAATTCAAGCTAAATGGAAGGGTTGGTTATCAGAATACAAGGTGTCTTGTAGCACTCATATTCGCCAGCTATTTCTACAGTGCTTCCAAAACTGTAGAGGGTTTACTGGGGTTCAGCTGATTTCAGGTGGGGCTCACCTGGACTTGGCTCCAGTCTATGGGTTGGATTCAGGTTTTCTCTGTGTTTTTACTAGTCATTTCTGGTACAAGCAGCTACCAAGGCATGATCTTTTCATGGCCCAGGCAGAAGTGTAAGAACCACTGTAAGGGGAAAAACAAACTTTTTTCTCTCTGCACAGAACATTCTGTAACCAGATGTGTGAGAGTTTCCCCCACATCCCAAGCAACTTTCCAACAGACACCAGCTGGATATCCTCTAATTCAATTCATCTCTGACATTCTTTACTTGGAGATAGTGTTAGATCCTACGAGTTAAGGGCTCAGTACCACCAGACTGCCCCCATTTCAGACACCATCTGCAAGCCCCAGGTTGTGACCTGTGCTTCTGACCAACCAGCTTTAAATCAGGGTTCTCATGGTACCCTCTTAGGTTCATTTAATTTGCTGGAGTGGCTCACAGAACTCAGAGAAACACTTTCCTTACATTTACCCATTTATTATAAAACTATCACAAAAAATACAGAGGAACAGTTGGATGAAAGAGATGCTTAGGGAAAGGTTTAGGGGGAGGACTGAGAGGCTCTGTGCCCTGTCAGGGTGTCCTACCCATCAGGCACCTTTACGAGTTCAGTAGTCCTGAAGCCATAGACTGGAGCCATATCCTTTTGGGTTTTAATGGAGGCTTCATTATGTAGTCATGATAGGTTAAATCAGGGGAGTGAAGAATTCTTTCATACAGTTCAGTCTTCCTCAGTACCTAGGGGCAAGAAAACCTCTGGACCTCAGACAGTGGCCAGGAACAAGCAGGGCATCAGGAGCGCAGGCAGCTGTCATCTCTGACCTCTGCTTTTTTTCTCTGTGCCTCTGCTGCATTCTTCCCTCTTTCCTCTGGAGCCCTAACACATGTCATTTCACTGTGCCAGGCTTTTTCCCAAACTGTGGAATTCTTAGGCCTTTGCACATGCTGCTGCTCTTGTCTAAAGAGCCCTTCTCTTCACCTGGCCTATTTTGAGGCTGTGAAACCGTGCAGGTAAGAGAGGAAAGTGACTAGACAAGGGATACAGCAGTGGTGATGGTGAGAAGGGCTCAAATTTTGTATGTTTTGAAAGTAGCACTGACAGAATTCGCAAGTGGATTGAATATGAGTTGTAGGTGGGTGGTAGAAAAAGACTGAGGTATAGCCTAAGCAGTGGCTGCTCTGGTGGCTTTGATCTTGAAGAGGTCACCAGGAGAATGAGCCTTCACCAAGTCCCAGTCCAATCAGTAAGACAGTGGGTATAACTAGTAAGACCATATAGGTGTGAGTCGACCTTACTCATCTCCTGTGCTGTCATGTCAGCAGGAGAAACAGCAGATGATGTCACACTCAGAAGCTGGCTTACATTGAAAGTGACCACTGCCTGTCCTGGATATGGTGGGGCTTGTTAGGATTAGGTGACTCAGATGAGTGAGGCAGATTAAGGAGCATTCAAATTCTGTTTGGTATTCTGCTATCTAAAGGCCTTCAAAATATTTATTGTGATATGATTTGTGAAAGTAGAGTTCTCTTTTCTTTTTTCCAAGAAAAAGCACAGATATGATTTTATTTTTCAAAACCTGACTCATAGGAAAAGCAAAATGGAACCCCTTTTTATAGTGCATTATTGTTTCTTTTAAATATGATTTTACATTTTAGAGCAATTTTAGGTTCACAGTAAAATGGAGCAAAAGGTACAGAGATTTCCCATATTCCCCCGGTAGCCTTCCCCGTTATCAACATCCTGCACAGAGGGGCACACCTGTTACAATTGAGGAGTTTTAAACTCTTTTTTTTTTTTTTTTTTTTTGAGTTAGAGTCTCACTCGGTCGCCTAGACTGGAATGCACTGGCATGCTCCCGGCCACCGCAGCCTCGACCCTCTGGGCGCCGGCGAGCCTTCCGCTTCAGCCTTCCAAGTAGCTGGAACAACGGGTGCACGCTACCATGCCCGGCTAATTTTTGATTTATTTTAGAGATGAGGTCTCACCAAGTTGCCCGGGTGGGTCTCGAACTCGCGGGCTCAGGTAATCCACTCACCTCGGCCTCCCAGAGCACTGGGATTACAGGCTGAGTTACCGAGCAGGCCTTAAACTTTTTAACTTGTGGTTTTGAAAAAAATAAAGCAAACCTACAAATAAGCTGTAAGAATAGTACAATAAACTCATATACATATGCAATTAACCAAGTGATTACTTTTTTGTTGTGGTAAAATGCACATAACAGGCAAGGCTCCGTGGCTCAGCCTGTAATTCCAGCACTTTGGGAGGCCGAGGCGAGTGGATTGCCTGAGCCTGTGGGTTTGAGACCCACCCGGGCAACTTGGCAAAACCTCATCTCTACAATAAATAAAAAATTAGCCAGGTGTGGTAACGCGCGCCTGTAGTTCCGGATACTTGGAAGGTTGAGGTGGTAGAAGGATCGCCGGAGCCCAGTAGGTTGAGCCTGCAGTGGCCAGGAGCATGCCACTGCACTCCAGTCTGGGCAACATAGTGAGACTCCAACTCAAAAAAAAAAAAAAAAAAGCTCATAACATAAAATTTACCATTTTAAAGTGTACAGTTTGGTGGTATCAGTGGAATTGTGCAACCATCACCTTCCCTAGTCCTGGAACTTTTTCACAAATGATAACATTTTGCACCACCTACTTTATGCTCTACCACTGCTATTGCTGGTATTAATAATAATAATAATGTTTCAAGTGATTATTTTCTAGAAACCTTGGCACTTATAGCACAGATATCATAACTATTAAATGCCAAATACTTAAGCAGGTATCTTCTAAAATCAAGGCTATTCTCTTTTATTATACAGGGTATTAGTTAAATTCAGGAAGTTTAATGTTGATATGATAAAATTATTAAATATACTGTGTTTTTAAATGTGGCCAGTTGTCCCAGCAGAAGTTTTTAGTTTACAACTCAAGATTCTAGCTAGGAAGGCCTAGAATTGCATGTATCTTTAGCTTTTTTTTTTTTTTTTTTTTTTTTGGTTTCCCATGACATTGACTTTTTTGAAGATTATAGGCTTCCTTTTTTTGTAGAGTGACCCTCAGTTTGTATTTGTCTGATTGTTTTCTCATGGTTACCATAGTTTGTGTGTTTGTGTTTGGGGCAGAAATGCCACTGAGGTGATGATGTCTTCTCCAAACATCATGTCTGGGAGCACTTGATATCAGTTATTGTTATGCTAACTTTAGTCACTTAGTTAAAGCTTTTAAATGTTTTAAATAATTTTTTTTTGGTGGAATTTCAAATCACAAAGGTGATGGAATGTATATTTCTGGTGACAAGTTTGTGAAAGACGAACCTTTGACTTTCTTCTTAACTGTTTTTCACATTAGGGTGGTGACGATGTCATGGCCTGCGTTCATGATGACAATGGCAGGGTCCGCATACAGCACTTCTATAACGTAGGCCAGTGGGCAAAGGAGATTCAGAGAAATCCAGCCAGAGATGAAGAAGGGATTTTTGAGAATAATCGTGTTACCTGCAGATTTAAACGCCCTGTGAATGTTCCCAGAGATGAAACAATTGTTGATCTGCATTTGAGTTGGTATTATCTGTTTGCTTGGGGTCCAGCCATTCAGGGTAAGGTTACATTTTAGCATCTGAATTAAACACCAGACACCACTGTGCTTGTGTTCATGATTAATTGAAGTCGCACTGTGTGTACAAAGAGAGCAATAAGCACTATGGATAATATTCAAGAAAAAGTAGATGTGACTCCTACCTTCAGAAGGTTATGACGGACTTATCATGCACATAGACAAACAAATGAACAAATTATACACGTGCAAAACTATAACAGTCCAAGATAGTAGATCATGAGTTATGTGCTTAATGAAACAAATTGTATATCTACTGTACATGGGGTCATGGGCTGTGCTGAATTCTCACATCATTCTCATTTATTCCTCATAGCATCCTTGAGAGGCATGGATATTATAATCCTCATTTTAGAGAGATTAAGAAACATGCTGAAGGCTGTACAGCTAATTAATGGAAGAACTAAAATTCAATCCTAGGTTTGTTTTTGGGTTTTGTTTTTTTTTTTTTGAGTCAGAGTCTCACTCTGTCGCCCAGGCTGGAGTACAGTGGCATGCTCAAGGCCACCGCAGCCTCGATCTGCTGGGCTCAGAGGATCCTTCCACCTAAGCCTTCCAAGTAACTGGAACTATAGGTGTGTACCACCATGCCCAACTAATTTTATTTATTTATTATAGAGATGAGGTCTTGCTAAGTTACCGAAGCTGGTCTTAAACCAAACCCTGGGCCCAGCCCCTGGGTTTGTTGACTCTAAAGACAGTGAATACTCTTAGCTCCTATGCTGTAAATATGAAAACACTGAACAGGAAAGAGATTCTGGAGACGCATACCAATCATTTCATTAGAGCTCTCTTGTGACTATTCTAGTAATCACAAGTCCATCAAATTATCTTATAGTTTAGCCCATTACGCTTTAAATTTTAATGTGTATAGGAGTTACCTGGCTATATCGTTAAAATGCAGTTTTCTGTAGGTCTGGGGTAGAGCCTGAGATTTGCATTTCTAACAAGCTCCCTGGCCATTGATTACCTCATTTTGCATGACAAGGTTCTTCAGAGTTTCCCCAACAAAGATCCATCCTGAGATCTTTTAGAGACTGCTAAAATTAATTTACTTGAGTCTTGAGCATTCCTTCTGGTTGATGAGCCTAGTGGCTTGACCAAGAATGGAAGTGAGTTTGATTTGCAGTCCTTACACTGGGAACTCGTTCTGGCTTCTGGTAATTACATCTTTGTTTACTGTTATTGCTAATCTCATCCGGTTGTCTTTTTTCCCCCCCTTCAAATTGTTATGATTGATCAGTCTGGAGATTATTTAATTTAACTGTTTTGCTTTTTCCCAACTGGGAAAGCACCTGGATGCCTCCAGATTAGTGACATCTTTTCCATTTGTTTATTTCCCAGATTACCAAGTAGCTTTGCAGTTATATCTCCAAGTACCCAGTAAAATAAAATAAACTTTATCTCAGCTTGGAGAAATTGACTTACTTAAAATGATGGGATTTGGAGTCTAAAATTTTGAGTTTGAGTATTGATTCTTCCCTTTGGTAGCTATATAAAATTCAACCTGTTATCTAAATTCTGATTTTCATTTCCTTATATCTAAAATGAGGATAATAAGACCTACTCCATAGGGTTATTCTGAGAATTAAATGAAAACAAATATTTGAAAATGTGTTGTAGCAGGAGAAATAGAGAGATCGTGACACCGAGACTATTATAGGAAGTGGCACTTTATTACGCTGGCCATCCCAGTGGGCCCGAGGGTTTCATGCATCCAAATTGAGCGCCCCAGAACAGGAGAAGTGGGGTCTTATATCCTTGTTTAGGTAAGGGAGGGGGTCGTGTTGAGTGATTACATATTTTCTTTGGAACTTTATAAGGTTGTACTCAGCAAAATCAGATTTTTTAAAGAACAAATGGCCGGGCTCGGTGGCTCAGCCTGTAATCCCTCACCTTTGGGAGGCTGAGGTGAGTGGATTGCTTGAGCCCGCCAGTTCGAGACCCGCCTGGGCAGCGAGACCTCATCTCTACAATAAAAATAAAAAAATCAGCCGGGCGTGGTAGCGCATGCCTGTAATTCTGGCTACTCAGAAGGCTGAGGCAGAAGGATCGCCGGAGCCTCGCCGGAGCCCAGCAGGTCGAGGCTGCGGTGGCCGGGAGCGGCCACTGCACTCCAGTCTGGGCGACAGAGTGAGACTCCAACTCAAAAAAAAAAAAAAAAAAAAAAAAGAACAAATGGTTTTCAGGAACTGTAGGCTTGTAAACTGTCAACTTCAGAAGGGGGGTTTTAGATAAGCCTCTTTTCCATTTCCATGAAATGGCCGGTCTCTGGGCCATTTGGCCTTTTTTTTTTTTGAGTTCGAGTCTCAATCTGTCGCCCAGACTGGAATGCAGTGGCCCGCTCCCGGCCACCGCAGCCTCCACCTGCTGGGCTCCAGCAATTCTTCCACCTCAGCCTTCCAATTAGCCGGAACTACAGGCATGTGCTACCACGCCTGGCTTATTTTTTGATTTATTGTAGAGATGAGGTCTCGCCAAGTTGCCCAGGTGGGTCTTGAACCCCTGGGCTCAGGCAGTCCACTCACCTCAGCCTCCCAAAGGCACAGGATTACAGGCTAAGCCACCGAGCCCGGCTATTTGGCTTTTTTAAACAAAACCTGCCTGGTGCCTGTGGCGCCTGGCGGGTCTTTAAAGTTGCACTTGCCTTTTAAAAGGAAATACCTTTAACTGCTACCACCCACTTCCTGCCACTGGGCTAGTCGGAGATATTTAGTCAGCCCAGGTGAGGCCAACTGTTGATCCCAAATCAGCTACATGTGTTTTTGTGTTTATTCACTCAATTATATAAGAAATATATTTGAGCATTTGTTGCATCCTGCCACAGTGTTACCAGCTGGAAAGTGCTATATTTTCAGAAGACCATCTTCTTACACGTATGGCAGACTAGCCTAATGTTCAAAGCCTTCTCCAGATTTGGTCTTGCTTTACCTGAGAAACTCTTTTAAAGCTCCTATTATAGCCAGGCATGGTGGCTCATGCTTGTAATCCCAGCACTTTGGGAGGTGGAGGCGAGAGGACTGCCTGAGTCCAGGGGTTCGAGGCCAGTCTGGGCAACTTGGCAAGACCTTGTCTCTACAGTAAATTAAAAAATCAGCCAGGGCAGGGCGCCATGGCTCAAGCTTGTAATCCCAGCACTTTGGGAGGCTGAGGTGAAGTGATTGCCTGAGCCCGGGTTCAAAATCAGTCTGGGCAACTTGGCAAGACCTCATCTCTACAATAAATCAAAAAATCAGCCGGGCATGGTAGTGCATGCCTGTAGTTCTGGCTACTTGGAAGGTTGAGGCAGAAGGATCACCAGAGCCCAGCAGGTCAACACTGGGGTGGCTGTAGCATGCCACTGCACTCCAGCCTGGATGAAGAAGTGAGACTCTGACTCAAAAAAAAAAAAGACTTCTATTGTTCTTCTCACTATCTCCAAGCAAAACAGGCATGTTCCTACGCCATAAGCGTTTCTTGTTTCCTGAATGCCCATCTATTGATCAAATTCTATCCATTCTTCTAAGACCTCTTAGGGAAAACTGAGTAAGACTCAAAGGGTGTATGAGATTAGATTTCCCTCAAGGAAGGTGTAAACTGGAGGTAATTGGTTAAGTCTAGCATTAGAGTGGTCACTATGCAGGTGACCATGAGCTGAGGTTAGGTAGGAGAGATGAAAGGACCTGTTGAGAGAAAAGTCTCTGTGCCAACCTGAGGAGTTTTATTTGTGCCAACAGGAGCCAGCATGGACACTGGAGCAGGGAGTTGATATGTCAAGGTTTTCAGGGCTTCCCTAGCAGAGAGTATCTTAAAAACCCTCACTCTGTGTGCTATTAATACAAAGATCTCTGCACTGAATGCGTATGCCTTAGTCTCCTTAACCCAAGTTTTATATGGATTATTCAAGAGTCCAGGCATTTCCAATCAACTTCACTTCATTAATCATCTTTAACATACAGCCTATAGTTCTTTGCTTGTAACTAGGCCAAAAAAAGTTTCCCATACAAAGACTTTTTTTGGCATCTTCATTATCCTACCCTCTGTACCATTCTAATCTACTCCACCAGACAGACACACACCCAGCATACTACATCCACTCTGGTCTTGCCTGGGCAGGCTGCCTCTTTATGTCATGAAGACAGTGAAAGAGGGCTTCCATCTGCAAGGGAGACTTGAGTATTGTTGTCTGGAGTTGTTGATTATCCATATGTAAAAGAGATTTGAGGGGAAAAAATTAGTAGTCTCTGCTGTTTGAAATCAAAGTAAGATTTTTCCACTTGGTATTAATAAGATGAAACATTAGAGATGTTCAAAGTAGGCATTCATACAATATTATCTAAGTAGCAGTCTTAAGTCTGAGATACCAGTGGCCAGACCAAGAGAGCACTGTTCTGGTAGGGAGTGTGCAGATTAATGACAACTAGTCTTTTTGGATAAATTTAACTAATTTCCATTCTCTGGGTATATACAATTATGAATTCTGATGATAACTTGAATACTTGATTCCAGATATTTATAATTACTGCTTGTGTATACAACACTGAAGACTTCTTTAGTTTTTCTGTTGTTTGCCTATATCATTTTAAATCTGTGCTTTTTTTGATTGCCCCTCCCCTTCTCTTTTTGTTAAAGGCTCTATCACCCGACATGATATAGATTCACCGCCAGCTTCAGAGCGTGTTGTTAGTATTTACAAGTATGAAGATATTTTTATGCCATCAGCTGCCTATCAGACCTTCTCATCTCCATTTTGTTTGCTTCTGATTGTTGCTCTGACCTTCTACCTATTGATGGGAACTCCCTAACCACAACCTCAAGGCCAATGGATTACATGGATTGGGAAGTCTTTAGTATAAATATATTTTTAAAGAATATCCAGTATAATTTTAGCTTCGATTATTTTTTTAAAAATCTCATATGATTTCAGATTTTTTTGAAGAATGAACAGCTTCTTTTCTTGTCAGAGGATTGTTTAATAATAATCCCATACTTTTGGGAAGTAGTTAAAACTTTTCTAAGCACTTTCAAATATGTTTTCTTATTTAAGCTTCATAGCATCTCTGAGTTGGATTGATGAAAATTATGATTGCCGTCTGTCTGACCGGGATTTGAGACCCAGAAAGGCTGTCTTTTTATGACCATGCCTTTTTACGCCATGTAGCTTTGACTAGAAATAACATAACAGGGAAAAAAAGAACAAGACACAGAAATCATGTCTTGAACAATCTTTACGCTGAGTGCTATTGCACAGGAGAGATACTCTGAGTTTGAATTACTAGAGAGAATTTAACTGAATGTCACAGGTTTCCAGTCAGCCTTTTGGACGGAAGAACTTTCAAATTTCCATAAAGCATAAGTGCTGTTGGATATTTATACAGTCCAGGAGGAGACTGAGAGAGATTATAAGGGTATGAAAATTGTTCATATTTATTTGAAGTTTCTTCTCAATTAGTGAGTAGCTATAAGAAAACATTTCTTATCGATGTTTAGAAAGGCTAGAAATGGAACTGTGAGCACTCCTGAAGATGTAAAATTGTGTTAATGATTTTTTAAAAAGGGAATTCTTAGCAGTTAGAATTTGAATTATTTTACCACTGAATTTTATAAACTAAGATATTAATCTGTGGTTATAAGTAGTTCTGTTGTCTGCGTCAGCATAAATTAAATATGACTAAGTACATATTATGACAGATAAAACATCTTAGTAAACATTTAATACATTTTAATAATAAGCCAACATTTTTGAAGATTGTAAAGATTTGGAGTAAAACTTTTTTTTTAATGAGGTGGGTTTTTTAAAATTAGAAAATGGAAAAATAACTAATAAAGTGAATTCACTTAGAGTATCTATTTAAGATTTTCATACTTGTACATTGAACCGACAGTCAGTATAATTTGTAGTAATGCCTTGACATGATGCTTTTCCTTTTTTAAAAGGAGCCCCAAAGCTCCTTTGTTCCAAATGTCTGTGCTATGGCCCATTTACAGCAGAGAAGTCTGTGGGTATAGTTAGGTTGCTGAGGCATTTGCATTGTGGTGTTCTAGATTTCTCTGGCTTGCCCCTGTTGCTTTAAAGCTGGCTTCAACTTTGTTGATTTTGTGATTAAACAATACTGGAGACTGTGATTTCTAATGCTATCCTTGAGAATCACGTCAGAGGTGAAAGTCCGCCTGTGGGGAGAGCTTTCTGATTCTTCCAGAACTGAACCAAAATAAAGAAAACATCAACAAGCACATTTAACAAATGCTTCCAAGGGATATAGGAGAAATACTCCCTATTGCAGATGGGGAGAGATTAAATGACATCAAGCGAGCAGTGGAACTGGGTAGGATTCAAACTCAAGTCCTCTGGTTCAAGTTCTTGGCTCCACTCAATTACCACAGTCTCTTCACTAAGCCCCTCTGGTCACAGCTAAGCACTGCCTGTGTATCCTCTTCCCAGCTATCGTGGTTGTTTAGTAGTGAAGATACTGAGTTTGCTGGCACCCACCTTGTAAATAAGAAAGCTAATATTTTTATATTTCACTCTTATGTGTATAATATTTGAGCTATAAATGGGTTAAAACAAAAGAGAGAGTTTAACTAACAGCAGGCAGGGAAGGAATGCATAATTGGAGTTTCCTTCTGCCTGCATTTCTTTTTTTTTTGAGTTGGAGTCTCACTCTGTCGCCCAGACTGGAGTGCAGTGGCCGCTCCCAGCCACCGCAGCCTCGACCTGCTGGGCTCCGGCGATCCTTCCACCTCAGCCTTCGAGTAGCCGGAATTACAGGCGTGTGCTACCATGCCCGGCTGATTTTTTTATTTATCGTAGAGATGAGGTCTCGCTGCCCAGGTGGGTCTTGAACCCGCGGGCTCAGGCAATCCATTCACCTCAGCCTCCCAAAGGCACGGGATTACAGGCTGAGCCACCAAGCCCGGCTTCTTTTTTTTTTTTGAGACAAGATCTTACTCTTTCACCCAGGCTGTGTGTGGTGGTACTGTCATACCTCACTGCAGCCTCGAACTCCTGGGCTCAAGTGATCCTCCCACCTCAGCTTCTTCAGTAGCTGGGACTACAGGCATGTGGCACCAAGCTTGGCTTAGTTTTTTTTTTTAGAGATGAGATCTCACTGTATTGCCCAGGCTAGAGTGCAGTGGCACCATCATAGCTGCAGTCACAAACTCTCAGGCTCACCATTATATTTCAAATCAAGCTAATTTATTCACAAATTGTTTCAATTTTGATTACCAGTTTTCCACAATTATACTTTTTTCCCCCTTTAGTAATTAATTGGAGGACTTTTTATAGTTATATTTGGGGAAGAGAGCACTTTTTTACTTTATATCAACTTTCTGTTCTTCTTGTTTGATTATTTTACTAGTCATTTTAGTGATTTTAATAGGTTTTTTAAAAAATAATAATACATAGGTTGGACAAGACTTAAATACATTTTTTTTTCTCCTGAGACAAGATCTCACTCAGTCACCCAGGCTGAAGTGCAATGGCACAAGTCATAGCTCACTGCAACCTCGAACTCCTGGGCTCAAGCAAGCCTCCCACCTCAGACTCCTGAGTTGCTGAGATTATAGGTGCACACCACCATGCTCAACTAAATTTTTTTTTCTTTTTGTAGAGACAGGATCTTGCTATGTTGCCCAGGCTGGTCTTGAATGCCTGACATCAAGCTGTCCTCCCATCTTGGCCTCCCAGAGCACTGGGATTACAGGCGTGAGCTACCACCAAGTCTAGCCTTTAAGTACATTTTTAACATTTTAAAAATTTTAAAGTGAACTCACATGCCCTTTTATTACTCCACTGTAGTCTCAAAGGTAAATTTATAAACATGATTTCAGACAAAATGCAGAAGCTATGTTTTATTATTTTAAATTGGCTTTTGTCATCAAATAAATCAGAAAGTTTGGACAGTTTAGGAATGAGTTTCCATCCCAGATAGTATTTACTACAATTTCTGTAATTAAATCTACTGTGTATATTCAGGATTTTGTGCTTAAGAGATGTGGCCACTGAGGTTGTGTCATTCTTAGCTAGAGCCAATGGGTTGGCAAATTTCCCCTAAAAGGGCCAGATAGTAAATATTTTAGGTTTTTCAATCTCTGTTTCAGATTTTCCACTCTGCCATTCAATACATAAATGAAAGAGCATAGCTGTATTACAATAAAACTTAATTGCACTAAAATTTGAATTTCATATAATTTTCATGTGTCACGCATATTCCCTTTTGACTTTTTTTTTTTTTTTGAGTTGGAGTCTCACTCTGTCACCCAGACTGTAGTGCAGTGGCGGCTCCCGGATACTGCAGCCTCCACCTGCTGCCTCCGGCGATCCTGCTGCCTCCGGCGATCCTTCCGCCTCAGCCTTCCAAGTAGCCGGAACTACAGGCATGCGCTACCACGCCCGGCTGATTTTTTGATTTATTGTAGAGATGAGGTCTCGCTGCCCAGGCGGGTCTCAAACCCGTGGGCTCAGGCCATCCGCTCACCTCAGCCTCCCAAAGCGCTGGGATTACAGGCTGAGCCACTGAGCCCGGCAAATCCTGCTTTAAAAAAAAAAAAAAGGAAAGACCTGGTCAGGTGCAGTAGCTCATGCCTGTAATACCAACATTTTGGTAGGCTGAGGTGGGAGGATTGCTCGAGCCTGGGAGTTCGAGACCAGCCCTGGCAACATAGCAAAACTGCATCTTTTTTTTTTTTTTTTTTTGAGTTGGAGTCTCACTCTGTCGCCCTGACTGGAGTGCAGTGGTTGCTGCCGGCCACTGCAGCCTCGACCTGCTGGGCTCCAGTGATCCTTCCGCCTCAGCCTTCCAAGTAGCCGGAACTACAGGCGTGCGCCACCACGCCCGGCTGATTTTTTGATTTATTGTAGAGATGAGGTCTCGCTGCCCAGGCGGGTCTCGAACCCGCGGGCTCAGTCAATCCACTCACCTCAGCCTCCCAAAGGCGCGGGATTACAGGCTGAGCCACCGAGCCCGGCTGACCTTTTTTTTCTTTTGGGTTGGAGTCTCACTCTGTCGCACAGACTGGAGTGCAGTGGCCGCTCCTGGCCACCGCAGCCTCGACCTGCTGGGCTCCTGCAATCCTTCTGCCTCAGCCTTCCAAGAAGCTGGAAATACAGGTGCGAGCTACCACGCCTGGCTAATTTTTTGACTTATTGTAGAGATGAGGTCTTGCCAAGTTGCCCAGGCGGGTCTTGAACCCACGGGCTCAGGCAATTCACTCACCTCAGCCTGCCAAGCGCGGGATTACAGGCTGAGCCACCGAGCCGGGCAAGACCGCATCTTTACCAAAAAAAAAATTTAAAAATTAGCTGGGTATGGTGGCTGCACCTGTAGCCTCAGCTACTCAGGAGGCTGAGGTGGGAAGATCATGTGAGCCCAGGAGGTCAAGGCTGTGGTGAGTCATGATGGTGCCACTGCCCTACAACCTTGGTGGCAGAATGAGACCCTGATTAAAAAAAAAAAAAAAAAGCGAAGACTATTCTTAGCTTGTAGGCCATACGCAGGAAACAGACTGAGTTTGGCTTGTGAACTGTGGTTTTCTTATCCTTGTTCTCAGCTAGGAACATGCCAATGTGTCATGAACAGTTGTAAGGATACTGCCAGTAACTTTTTATTGGTTAATTGTATAAATATGGAAATTGTCAAGAATTTGTCTTTAAAATAAGTTATCATTGATTTTTTATTATAAATAAATGGCATAGTGACATCCCCATGCACTTGCATTCTAATATATTTTCTAGAGTTGATGCAAAAGAGGTGGCAGTAAAGTACCAAGCTGGCAAGGCAGCAGTTTTTTCTTATATAAATCTGGGGATCGTGAGCAGTGTAAGTCATCAGAATCTGCTACACCCACAGGACTGTTGTACATATGGGATGTGGCATCTACCTTATGTATCATAATGGAAAAATGTTTGTGAACCCCTGCACTAAGCCAAATGCTGAGATGTATATACTTTGTTGTGGTGTGTAATTGTTTGTCCTCATTCTCTAAACAGAATTGGTTATGTTTAATGAACAGTTTGATGATGGTTCTCAGTGTGTTTATACATACAGATGATCCTTGGCTTACCATGGTTCAACTTAAGATTTTTCAGCATTATGATGGTGTGAAAGTGATGTACTTTGGTACACTCCTCAATTTACAAGGGGGTTATGTCCTGATAAACTCACTGTAAATTGAAAATATTGTTGTTTCAAGTTATGGCATTTTCAATTTACCATTGGTGGGTTCATCAGAATGTAACCCTATCTGTATATTTGTATATATATGATGATGTGTGTTTATACATAAATGCTTATATATACACACCACAAACATTTGAAGGTCTTTGTCAGGGCTGTTTCTGTTTTATCTCTTGAATACTTTAAAACCCATTTACAGACAACATGCACTCACTAGAGTTTATAGTAATTTAGTTTGTAGAAAGGATTCTTGGATTTTTATTAAGCCTTGCCTCTTCCATTCAATGTTACATGAATTGTTAAGTAAAAATGTATAAAATACCATTGTGGAATTTGACTTTTCTATACTGTTAGTTAAGAAACCAAGACTAGTGTTAGCTGAATAATAGGCATGTTGATGCAACCTATATATGTTTTAATTAGATTACTTATTCGGTTACTCAGTTATTTAGTTTCAGGTTGGACTTTTTTTTTATATTTAATAGATGACTTTCATATAAGTTCCTTTTCACAAAAATAGTGGATAGTCTAATGTGATTTTAAATATGTTTGGCGACTGAAAATTTAAGTGAATAATTGAGCTATTTGGGTTTGTTTTTGTTTTTGTTTTTACTTAAAATATACTGATGATTGATTAATAATTTCAGTTTTGCCCTGGATATTTGCTGTTAGATTAACAGCCATTTGATTAGATTCTTCTGGAGAGTAATGGATTCTCTAAGGTTATGGGGTGCTGCAGTGGGTGTGGCATTCACCCAGGTCACTAGAGTCCTAGCCATTTCATCACATAGAAGGCCCTGGCCACCCGGAAGAGTGAAAGCAGTTTCTCCACATGCCTTATTCCCACAGACACGCTGATATGCTGGAACAATCTGGCTCCAGGAGTATTAATATACTTTTTTGAGACTGTCTACAAAATACTATTTTGTAAAAACGATGCCTTTAAATAGACATTGATGGGTTATATTTGTTTTATAATAATCATATACCTAATGTTGGATTGTGATTGATTTTGGGATTTATGTATATTTATAAGCCTGTCCTATGTGACTTTTTACTCTGATGCATTGTACATTACTAATAAAAGACATGAATTTCTATTTATGTAAAGGAATTGTAGCAGTAGTTCTAGATGCTACCTAAATGATTGTTCTGTCCATTTTGCCATCATAAATACTTTTATCTTTAGATGGTTATGTTACAGTCAAAATATATTACTCAGATTTAAATTTTAAAATATAAATTCTCAGCATAGTTTGAAATTCTTCCTGTTGATATAATTAAAGTTAGTTTATAATTCCTTATTGCTTTGCTCTGGTGCTTTTTTTGTTCTTCTGTTTCTTTGTTTTAAGTCCTTTCATTGATAAAGTCTCCCTCAATTCTCCCTGAATCTATAGAACTTGGAAAAGATGATAGTTTGTCTTGTCTGTCAGAGGAAAATCATGTTGCTGTAGTCAGGTAAAAATCCCTGTAAAAGAACAATTTGTAAGATAAACTTCAGTTTACAGCTTCAGTTTAATACCTTTTTAAGTAGTAAATGGGGAGTCTAATCCCATTTCAAGTGTATCAGTTGGTTAATTGCACATAGCTAGCTCTAAGAATTTCAATTATGAGGCTTATTGGCAACCAAATCATATTATATGTTAAGAATAGTTTGAGTTTAGTGGTAGAGCCTAATGGATCATGAAGGAGGTATAGAAAATTGTGAAATGTAGTAGCTGAGCTGATAGTACTATGGGGGCTAGATTGAGATTAAGGAATGGCATGATAAGAATCAGGCACAACCACATTCTGCATGTTGATGAGGCTCTAATACTTACCAAAACAAAAACAAAAAACCAAAAACAACCCAAATATTTTGTCCTTGTTTCCTGTGGTATTTATTTTGCAGTGTTCTCAGTGGGTAGCCCTGCTCTCAGACCTGACCATGGCTGATGTTTAACTTGGAGATTTTTCAGTCCCAGATGCAAGGAGCAGGGGAATAATTTGTAAAAAGAGATAGTTGAACTGGAGTGGATGTGAAAGTCACCTGTATCCAGAAGGTCAAGAAGCTTTAACAACTTGTTCATTCACTCATTCAATAAATATTTATTAAGGATGCTTATGTGCCAATCTCTGTGTTAGACCCTACCTCTTAGAGGACTCTAGGAAGAATAGCTCTCAAGGGGCTCACAGCCTAGTTGAGTCAGACACGTAAACATCATGACAATACCTTGTGGTGAATACTATGGTAAGGAAAAGCTCAGGTATGATGCAAACTCAAGCGAGGGTCCTCACCCAGCTTCAGGCAACCAGGAAAGCAGCAGTGATACTGAAGTTAAACTTAAGGAAGGGTGCTATGGACTGAATGTTTGTGTCCCCCAAAATTCATATATTGAAATCCTAATCCCCAATGTGGTAGTATTTGGAGATGGGGCCTTTGGGAGGTAGTTAGGTCATGAGGGTAGAGTCCTCACAAATGGGATTAATATCCTTAGAAGATAGGGGAGAGCTTGCTTCTTCTCTCCATTCTCTGCCATGTGAGGATACAACAAGAAGTCAACCATCTTTGAGCCAGGAGGAGGGCCCTTATCAGAACCTGAAAATGTTGGCACCCTGATCTTGGGCTTCCCAGCCTCAGGACCACGATAAATAAATTTCTGTGTAAATCACTCAGTCTATAGTAATTTGTGATAGTGGCCAAACTTGACTCACACAAAAGGGTAGAAATAAGCTAGGCAAAGGGCATACAGAGGCATCATTAAGAAAGGGGAAAACAAGTCAGGCTCGGTGGCTCAGCGTGTAATACTGCGCCTTTGGGAGGCTGAGGTGAGTGGATTACCTGAGCCCGCGGTTTCGAGACCCGCCTGGGCAGCGAGACCTCATCTCTACAATAAATAAAAAAAAAAATCAGCTGGACGTGGTAGCGCGTGCCTGTAATTCCGGCTACTCGGAAGGCTGAGGCGGAAGGATCGCTGGAGCCCAGCAGGCGAGGCTGCGGTGGCCGGGGCGGCCACTGCATTCCAGTCTGGGCGACCGAGTGAGACTCCAACTCAAAAAAAAAAAAAAAGAAAGGGGAAAACACCTTAGAAGAAAGACCAGCAGGATGTGTTCTGAAGCCACTATCATTTGAGAAATTTCTTATTGGCTTCCTATTGCTCCTGCAACAAATTATCACAAACTTAGTGACTTAAAACAACAGAAATATATTCTCTTACAGTTCTAGAGGCTGGAAGTTTGAACTGAATTTTGCAGAGCTAAAAATCAAGGTGTTGGCAGGGCTGTTTCTTTCTGGAGGCTCCAGGGGAGAGAACCCATTTCTTGCCTCTCCCAGCATACATTCCTTAGTCTGAGGCCTCATCACTCCATCTCTGCCTCCAGGGTCAGATGACTTTCTCCTCTTCTGTAGTCTAATCTCCCTCCCTCTCTCTCTCTCTCTGATATAGATACTTGCAGCCGGGCTTGGTGGCTCAGCCTGTAATCCCGCACTTTGGGAGGCTGAGGTGAGTGAATTGCTTGAGCCCATGGGTTCAAGACCCGCCTGGGCAACTTGGCGAGACCTCACCTCTACAATAAATCAAAAAAAAATTAGCCATGCGTGGTAGCGGGTGCCTGTAGTTCCAGCTACTTGGAAGGCTGAGGCAGAAGGATCGCCGGAGCCCAGCAGGTTGAGGCTGCAGTGGCCGGGAGCGTACCACTGCACTCCAGTCTGGGCTACAGAGGGACACTCCAACTCAAAAAAAAAAAAAAGATACGTGTAATATAAAGATACTTGGTATGTTTATATTAAGATTCTTAACTTAATGACATCTGCAAAGTACCTTTTGCCACGTAAGCTAACACACTCCACAGGTTCTAAGAAAAAGGGCTTGGATATCTTTGGGGGCCATTATTCCTTCCATCACAAGGCCTGACAATAAAGGATGAGGGGTGGAGTGGGCAAAGATGATGAAAGGTGAGCAGGGGCCTTCTTATAGAAGACTTTGCAAGTCATAGAGAACTTAGACACTTTCCTGGACAGGCATTGTGGCTCACGCCTGTAATTCCAGCACTTTGAGAGGCCAAGGCAGGAGGATTGTTTGAGTCCAAGAGTTTGAGACACCTTCTTACAGGGTATAAAAATACTTGAGGAGGGACCAGATTGCGATTTTAGAAAAACTATACTGGCTGCAAAGCAAAAGGGCAGGTAGAGAGACCAGTTACAGGCTGCAGTGACATCAGAGTGGTGCAGAGTGTATGAACATGTAACACTTTAGACTTCAAACCAGGAAGACTTGATCCGTAAATATAGTTTATTTACAAATATAGAGGTATTAGTCTGGGTCATCTGAAATACTCCAATCATCTTCTGGTTTTCAATCTTGCTCAGGTTTACGGCAGAAGGCTGGTTGTTTATGCCATTAGGTGGTCTCTGCCTTAGTGTGAGTATACTAGGGAATAGAGCCAAGCAAGCAATGGGCTAGGAATTCCAAATCCTGTCCCCTAACTCTCAAATTTCAACTATTCCAGGTAAAATAAAAATTATTCCTGTGAAGATGGGGAACTGCCAGCAAAGGACACTTGAAGCCAGTCACTTTCTGGACAGGGAATTCTGGTTTTCGGCACAAAATTGTTAATCACAAAGTTCAGCTTGCAATGCCTCCTCCCTACCAACCTTCCTCCCATCCTAGGAAGGGAAGGAGAAACTTCCTCGGTTAGAGGCCTAAAATAAATGTATGTCTCTCCACATTTCTTTTTAGTCATCTGGCCCTGTTCTGGGTACATCAGTCTCAATGGGGTTGGTTGAATCAATGTGGTAAACTCTTCACTGAACCACTTCACTCACTGGCAAATTGTCTTTGTTGACATGACAAAACATGGTATGGAAGATTAGCTGCAGCTGGATGGACAGACCAGAAGGACAGGAAAGGCTACCCCTTAACTCAGTGAACTGTCAGAACCTGCATTGTGAATGAGGGTCATGTGCCCAACTATGGGAAGAGGGACTAGGAAGAGTATGCAGGGAGTCAGGTAGGGCCTGATGGTATCAGACTTGCTTGCATCATTTATCCTTCGGGCAATGAGATTTAAAAAAAATTTGTCTTAGAGTTTCTCACATACTAATCTTACCTTCCCAAACTAATTTTTAAAAAAATCAATCACCTGGCTCAGCCTGTAATCCCACGCCTTGGGAGGCTGAGGTGAGTGGATTGCCTGAGCCCGCGGTTTTGAGACCCGCCTGGGCAACTTGGAGAGACCTCATCTCTACAATAAATCAAAAAATCAGCCGGGTGTGGTAGCGTGCGCCTATAGTTCCAGCTACTTGGAAGGTTGAAGCGGAAGGATCGCCGGAGCCCAGCAGGTCAAGGCTGCGGTGGCCGGGAGCAGCCACTGCACTCCAGTCTGGGTGACAGAGTGAGACTCCAACTCAAAAAAAAAAAAAAATCAACTCTATTTCAGTCTGCTTATTTTATCTAGTAGCAGACACACAATAGTTACAGTAGGGAAAGCAATTAAGTTTCATTTTGTGCGCCCACTTTGTTCAGTTGGTAGTAGTTCTCTAGAATGTTCTGCTGAGAAAGATTCTTTTGTTTTGTTTTTTAGCTGGACTCTCACTCTTTGTCACCAGGTTGGAGTGCAGTAGCATGCTCACGGCCACCTCAGCCTTGACCTGCTGGGCTCAGGCAATCCTTCCGCCTCAGCCTTCCAAGTAGCTGGAACTACAGATGCACACCACCACGCCCGGTTAGTTTTTGTGATTTATTGTAGGCTGGTCTCGAACCCCTGGCTCAGGCAATTCTCTCACCTCAGCCTCCCAAAGTGCTGAGATTATAGGTTGAGCCACCGCACCCGGTTGCTGAGAAAGATTTTTGAGGCTGTGTCTAGGCTCTGTGAAAAAAAATTTCAGCCGGGTTCAGTGACTCAGCCTATAATCCCGCGCTTTGGGAGGCCGAGGTGAGTGAATTGCCTGAGCCCGTGGGTTCGAGATCCGCCTGGGCAACTTGGTGAGACTGCATGTCCACAATAAATCACAAAAATCAGCCGGGCGTGGTAGCGCGTGCCTGTAGTTCCAGCTACTTGGAAGGCTGAGGCGGAAGAATCGCCGGAGCCTAGCAGGTCGAGGCTGCAGTGGCCAACAGCGGCCACTGCACTCCAGTCTGGGCGACAGAGTGAGACTCCAACTCCAACTCCAACTCCAAAAAAAAAAATTTCAGTGGTTGATGAAAAACGTCTGCCATAGACTCAGCAAAAGAAAGTGGTAACTCACAAGTCATATAATTACCAGCTCTGATTTACAGTAATTATAATCAAAGACTTTGTTATAACCATTCCAATAGTCACTGTGTAACAGTGAAACAGTAAAAGAACGAACTCCATTTTGCTTAAGGGGTCTTTACCCATGCTTGCACGTAGGCTAGAATAATTCCAAAACCCTGAAAAGATAACATAGGAACAACAAGTATGCAGCTGTCCAGACTGACTCTGGGGAAAAGGGCAAATATGTACACTATGTTTTGTTAAAAATTTAAAGGAACATTGTGACCTGACCAAGGACGAAGAAGCTTCGCAACCTCCTTGAACCCTTGCTGATGCCCAGATGTCTGCAGTCATCAGTCATCTCTTGATCCCAACTCCTGCACATAGTTTTTCCCCAAACACTCTTTCCTTTAAAAGCCCTCAGATCAGCCTGAGGAACTAGACATGGTCTTTGAGACATTAATACACCATCTCTTTAGGTTGCCAGCACTTGGATAAACCTGTTTTCCTTTCACCAATCCTTGTCTCAGGAGCTTGGTTCTCAAGTGACAAGCAACCAAATCTGAGTCCAGTTACAACTGTCTAGGTTTCTGATGTAAAGTAGTCATTATAGTTGGTTCGATTCATAGAAGCTAGGTGCTGTGTATAAATGGGACCAAGGGTAGGTAAGTAATGACAAATCTGTGGCCAAGTACCATACTAGCTATTTACATACATGAGATCTAATTCTCACAATAGCCCTGCAATATACATTTATTATCTTTCTTGTACAAATGAGGACACATTCTCAGTAAGTTAATTTAGTCAAGAGTATACAGCCAGAAAGTGGCAAAGCCAGGATTACACTTCAAGTCTCTCTACCCTAAAAGCTTGTATCCTTTCCAGCACATCTTGCAAGCTCTACAATAATATAGTGTCTACCAATTTTTAAAAATTATTACAAAAGTGTGTGCAAGGCACTAGATGAAATGCAAAGAATCTTACTGATGAATTTTGATCCAATAGGGAATTCAGGTATTTGTGAAATGATGACAATATAATGTGGTGGGTGCTTGAGAAGAGGTAGATATAAGTGCTACATGGGCATAGTGAAGGTAGCTGCTAAGTTTCCCTGGGTCAGGGAAACCTCACAAAGAAGGCAATTTTGAGCTGGGGCTTGAAAGATGAATGGGAGCCGGGCTCGGTGGCTCAGCCTGTAATCCCGTGCTTTGGGAGGCTGAGGTGAGTGGATTGCCTGAGCCCGCGGGTTCGAGACCCGCCTGGGCCACTTGGCGAGACCTCATCTCTACAATAAATCAAAAAATCAGCCGGGAGTGGTAGCGCATGCCTGTAATTCCGGCTACTTGGAAGGCTGAGGAGGAAGGATCGCCGGAGTCCAGCAGGTCGAGGCTGCGGTGGCCGGGAGCGGCCACTGCACTCCAGTCTGGGTGACAGAGTGAGACTCCAACTCGAAAATAAATAAATAAATAAATAAATAAATAAAAGATGAATGGGAATTATGTAGATTGGCAAGGGAGAAGAGCTGGGGCTCAATTTCAATCATACAGGGCATTATGTACCCCACAAAGCCTTTTTTATTTTTTGAGAGAAGGTCACATCCAGGCTGGAGTGCAGTGGCATGATCACAGCTCACCACAGCCTCGACCTCCTGGGCTCAAGTGATCCTCCCAGCTCAGTCTCCCAAGTAGCTGGAATTATGGCGCATGCCACTACGCCCAGCAGATTTTTGTATTTTTTGTTTTTGTTTTTTTGGTTATGAGAGCTCACTATGTTGCCCAGGCTGCATGCAAAATCCTTCATTCTTTTTGCCATGGGGAACCATCAGCAATTTCTTTTTAGCAAAGGAGTGACATTAATAAATTTATGATTTAAATATACAATCCTTATAGTGAAGGAGACAAGATTGGAGTCAAAGACATCTGTTAGGAGAACATTTCATAGCTGAAGCACCACAAAAGTGGTGGTGATACAGATTGGAGAGTTATGTATATGTTTCCATCTTTGTTTCCTACAAAGATGGAAAAAACATCTGAAGTTTGGTTGTTGGTCTAAGGAGCTAATATGCTTTTAACGTACCTGTACAACTCCAGGGGACACCAAAAGTGAGTAGTATGCCCAAATGTGAATTATGCCCCCGAAATTGTGCCAAGTGGAAGCTCTGGACCACAGAGAGATACCACAAGGTTGTCTTGGATGTTTAACATATGTTATTTTCCAATTTAATCCTTATTGCCACCCTATGGAAAAGGATTTTGCACCCTTTACAGATGAGGAAACTGAGCTCAGAGATACTATGTGACTTGCCCATGATTATATAGATAATAAGCTGCAGATTTGGAATCTGAATGCAAGTGTGTCTGATTTTATTCTCACATGGCCTCTGCTTCTGCATTGTCCATACTAATTCATACACTCACAGTGTAAGCACTGGACTTTGTACAAAGCAGGTACTCAGCACACCTTAGTAAGCGTTCCTGGACACACTTGAAGAACTCTGAGACAGACACAATACCTGGAGAATCTTCTCTGCTTGTATTTGTTGTATCTCTGGGGCTGTTGCCTTGCTATCTTGGGAGTCTGTGAACATTCATTATTGTTTAAGAGCTGCCCCTTGGCTTCTCTAGGCTTCTCTAGGACTAAAGGAAGAATCACCCTGGGAGCCACTATCAGATTCTTACCAAGTCCCAGGCACTGTGCTGCTGTTTTATATGTACTTTCTCACTTCATCTTCACAACAACCATTTTTATAAACCAGGGGTCTTCTTGTTGCAAGTAATGTAAAACCTAACTAAAACTGGCTTAAATGATTAGAAAATCCATTGGTTCATGCAACTGGAAGTCAAGTGACAGTGTGGTCTCTAGGGTCAGCTTGATCCATTACTGAGTGCATTTCACCTCTGGATATCTTGGGTACCATGGACGCTGTTCTTCCCTGAGGTTCTGGGAGTGAGTTGCTGTGTGGGCCAACAAAGAGAACCAGCTACCCTTTCATTTTGAAGGAGACACTTGAAAACATATGCCCTGTGACCTAGAGATTTGAGTGGACTACCTTTAGGTCCTATGTCCCAGTATTTTTTTTTTTTTTGAGTTTGAGTCTCACTCTGTTGCTCAGGCTGGAGTGCAGTGGCACACTCACGGTCACCCCAGCGTCGACCTGCTGAGCTCCAAGATTCTTCCACCTCAGCCTTCCAAGTAGCTGGAGCTACAGGTATGCGCTACCACACCTGGCTAATTTTTTTGATTTATTGTAAAGACGAGATCTTGTCAAGTTGCTTGGGTTGGTCTCAAACCCGTAGGCTCAGGCAATCCACTCAGCTCGGCCTCCCAAAGTGCTGGGATTATAGGATGAGCCACCAAGCCTAACTGTATCATTTATTTATTTATTTATTTGAGTTGGAGTCTCACTCTGCCACTCAGGCTGGAGTGCAGTGGCGCAATCATAGCTCACTGTAGCCTCCAATTCCTGGCCTCAAGCAATCTTCCTGCCTCAGGCTTCCTAGTAGCTGGGATTAGAGGTACATGCCACCATGCCTAGCATGTTTCCCAGTATTTTAATTTTTCTCTGCTTTCAATCACGAGTGCTCAGTAGAAACATCCCCAGAAGTTCAATACCAATTTTCACAAGAAGTGTAAACAGTCTTTTTTAAAAAGAATACCACTCATTCATTTTCTTGCTCAGTAAATACAGAGCTTCTGCCCGGTATTAGGAACATCTTATGCTATGTCAGGTGCTAGGGTCACAGGAATAAAGAAAACCCAATCACTGCTTTCAAGGAGTTCTCTAGGAAAACAGAAACATAAACCACTAACTTTGACCACAGTGTGATAGGTACAATCCTAGGAGGGTTGAGCATTGTCCTAGGGGAACCCAGCCTGTGTTAGGCCATATAAAGGCTGGACTCGGTGGCTCAGCCTGTAATCCCGCGCTTTGGGCGGCTGAGGTGAGTGGATTGCCTGAGCCTGAGCATTCGAGACCCGCCTGGACAACTTGGCAAGACTTCATCTCTACAATGAATCAAAAGAAAAAAAAAATTAGCCGGGCGTGATAGCACGCTCCTGTAGTTCCAGCTACTTGGAAGGCTGAGGTAGAAGGATCGCTGGAGCCCAGCAGGTCGAGGCTGCAATGACCAGAAGCGGCCACTGCACTCCAGTCTGGGCGACAGAGTGAGACTCCAACTCAAAAAAAAAAAAAAAAAAAAAACCAACAAAAAAAGTCTAGTCTAAAAAACCCCACTAGTTTCTAGTGTTTTAGCCTTCATTTCTGTTACAGACCCATTACTGGTGAGAAATTCTGACACCTGTCAGTATTGCTTTGGCCATTAGAATAATTTTGAAATGTTCAGCTATTTCACCTTTCATTGAGACTTGGAAGCAGAGCACCATGACAGGGCATTTTTGATTTGCTAATTTGGGGCCTGAACACAATTTAGCCAGTATTAACACCCCCTGTTCTGTCCAGCTTCTGTTTGCATTCATTCATAAATGCTTTTTTAAGGTAACATGGGCACTCTCATTTTGTAACTAGAGGAAGAGAGTCTTTGGTGGGAGGAGGACAGAGGGGAGGGTTCTTTGATTCCTCACTGACCCTTTGGATGGGTTTTGAGCCTCTGTGGTTAGAGGTCTCAGGTCAGACACAGAAGGAACTATTCATGAGAGGAGTTATAATACATTGGGCATAAGTGACCTGCTTAAGGGCCTGGGTGGCAAAAGGTCACAGATTTGGCAAGTCAGGGAGAAGAACTTCTTCCCTGTCTTTGAATGGAACCCAATTCTGCTTTCACACCCTAGGGATTAGTTTAGGATCTAGGGATAATGGCACAGGCACTGGCAATCTTATGATGGACACTAGACTCAGTGAGCTGTGTGGATAGCATGATGGCTGGTGGCTGACTCATGTCCCCTGGGCACATGTGAGGCATCCTTCTGAGGATCCCCTCTAGAAATGACTGAAGACTTTTGGGGAGGGAGGCTGAAGCCTTGTTATTATATAAATGGGAGCTTGAGTCAGTGTAAAATGGACACTAAAGGCAAATGTGACTAAATTTTGTAATCATAATGAAAGAGAGCCTGGACAAAGTAGTTAAGAAGCAAAGCAAGCAGGGCGCAGTGGCTCACGCCTGTAATCCCAGCACTTTGGGAGGCAGAGGTAAGAGGATTACCTGAGTTCAGGGGTTCCAGACCAACCTGGGCAACTTAGTGAGACCTCGTCTCTACAATAAATCAAAAAATTAGTCAGGCGTGGTGGCACGCGCCTGTAGTTCTAGCTACTTGGAAAGTTGAGGCGGAAGGATTGCCTGAGTCCAGCAGGTCGAGGCTGCAGTGCCCGTGAGCATGCCACTGCACTCTAACCTAGTTGGAGAGACTCCAACTCAAAAAAAAAAAAAAAAAAGAAGGAAAGCAAAATGTAGGCACAACTGAAGCAAACTATTTAAAGCCAAACTCCAAAGACCACCTGAAAAACTGAGACTTGAAACTTATAAACAAGATGGAAAATAATTACTTTTTCCTTTACTTCATTTACTGAATCCTTTTGTCTCTAAACTTGGTAAGCAACAGTTTCTTCATCTGAAAACTGTGGATAACGATACTTATCTTGTTTACTTTAGAAGATAAATCAAAATTATGTTGAAATTAACATGAAAACTTATTGAAATAGAAAAGGGATAGCTTGCAGGGTTTGAAGCAGTTACATATTGAGTACTCAGTGAAGGCTTTCCTTCTTACTTTTTTAAAAATAGGAATGATGATTGAGATATTTTATGGGTAGCAGGCTTGGATCCCAGGACTTTTCCAACAGAACAGAAGCACCTTGCAGTCCCAGAGTTTCCTCTTTTTCACAACTACCCTGAGGCAAGAGCTTCTATTATTATTATTTTCATGTGACAGAGGATAAATTGAGGTTTGGGGCTTAGTTGACCTGACATCAAGTCTGAAAAAGAAGCAGTGGTAGTTTGAGACCCTGACCTAGAACTCTTTCAAGAGTTTAGGTTGCTTCCGCCCTTACACCAGCACAAATAGCTGTCCACACAGGTAGCACGTTACAGGCCTCTGAGGAGCATTTAGCAGATGCCGAGAGTTCTTTCCTCAGGCCAGATAGCATAGTAGATAAGTATTTCCCCACGGGATTTTACTGAGCAGCTTGAGTTTTCAATCTCTGAATGCAGCGCCTCTTTGGGGATCTCGCCTCAGGAGAAGTTAATATTAACCAATGAGCGAAGGGAATTTTTTTTTTTCCATCTAGGAAGATGAAGACTTCAGAAACTTGTTAGCCGAACCTTGCAGGGACCAATGGGTGAAGAGAGCCCAAGGGCGGAGGAGCGCTCCTCATTCCCCTTGGAAGTTGTAGTTTCCCACAGGGCCTATGAGCGTTTGGTGGCCAGCAAGGAACTACAATTCCCACAATGCCGCGCGCCGCCGCCCTGCCTCCCGCCCGCACTTCTCGCCTGGCTCCCAGTACCGCCTCTCCGCGGCGGCGGCTGCGACCGCTGAGGCACCATGGCCGACGGCGGCGGCGGCCCCGCGGAGGCTGCCAGTCCCCGCGGCTCTCCGGGGCCGGCACTGCGGGCCCCGCGCACTGTCGGGCCGAGCGGCGGCGGCGGCGGCGAGACCCAGCGGACGGCGGCGCTGGCGCTGCGTTTCGACAAGCCCATCAAGCAGGCCTTCTACAACACGGGGGCCGTGCTGTTCGTGTGCCTGTGCTGCGGCGCCGCCGTGCTCGTCTACTTCATCCTGGAGGCCTTCCTGCGGCCGCTGCTGTGGGCTGTGCTGTGCGGCACCTTCCTGCACCCTTTCAAGAGCTCTCTGACGCGCCTGGGCCGCCACTGGCTGCGGCGCCTGCACCGCGCGCACACGCCCATCGTGCTGGCCGCGCTGCTTCTGCCGCTCTGCTTCGTGGACTACGGCGTTGAGGCCCTGGGTGAGCAGGCGCTGCGCCGCCGCCGCCTGCTCCTGCTGCTGGGCGCTGGCGGCCCGCTCCTTTACGGCCTCTACTGCCTCGGCAGCTACCTGGGCGTGCAGGTGCTGCTGGCGCACGCCGGCGCGCTCATCTGCCGCGGGCTGGACTACTTCAGCAGCCTGTGGGTGAGTGACGGGCGCCCCGGGATCCCCGTGGTCCTGGCGGGCACGCCACACCCTTCCTCGCACCCCCCCCAGTTCACTGGGGTGCAGTCCTGCAGCTGCTCCTCGCGACAAAGCGTCACACCTGCGCTGCAGTGAGTGTCGGTCTCCGCCTTCCTTCCCACACCTGAGGAACTTGGTGTACTTTCTTCTAGAAAGAGGGCGGATGTGACTTGAAACAGCCCTCTTTGCTCCTTCCCCCTCCCCCGTTTCGCCCCTCATCAGGGGACAGGGCGTATTCCATTTTGAGAGCAGCTGTTCCATTTTGCGTGGAGAGGCCCCAAAGCACGGCAGGAGGGCTTGGTTTTACTCCTAGTCGGAGAGGGGAGGGGTTCGCCGGCCACCCTCATTTTTGCACATCTGGATGTCAGAATTGGAAGGGACTTAGAGATTTCAGTGCAACTTGCCAACTTCTTACCAGAACAGGGCTAATTAGGGACAAAGAGGGGACCGAATGACTCAGGTTTCCCAAGTCCTAAAAAAAAGCTTGTTTCACCGGCTAGTGCTGCCTCTCAGTTCAGGTGAGTTCGGTATAGTATGTGCAAGGCGCTGGGTGCTGAGCCGCTTGGGCCTCTTCGTCTCCACACTATTTCTTTGGAACTGCTTTTGTTGTGCAGGGATTGCTGTACCATAGCACGCCTCCTCCCGCCTTAATTACAGCAACCCACCAACCCATCGGTTGAAGGAGAGGTGGATTTGTGATGCTTTGATCACCCTGAGCCAACGCTTAGAAAATCAGGGAGCTTTAGAGTTGAAGAGATTTCAAAGATAATCTAGGAACACAATTCCTAATTCAGACTATGGTGTAGACCAGTTAATTATTCACATATTTAACTGGGGGCAGTTAAAAACAAGTGGATATTTAGTGCATAAGAGTGCTAATTGCTTAATAAACAGCACCATTTAAAAATAAATTGATTCACTTCTTTTGTCATTGAAGTAAAGTTCAGTGTACCTATACATCAGTAAGTTGCAAAATAATTCCCCTTATTTGTCAAGCAAAGTTTTGACATGCCTAAGGTTATTGGTAGACTAATAATTGACCCCGGAACTCCTGTCTTCTTTTGTTCTGTCAGTACCACTTTTCTTTCTTTTTTTTTTTGAGTTGGAGTTTCACTCTGTTGCCCAGACTGGAGTGCAGTGGCCACTTCCGGCCACCACAGCCTCAACCTGCTGGGCTCCGGCTATCCTTCTGCCTCAGCCTTCTGGGTAGCTGGAACTACAGGCGTACGCTACCATGCCAGGCTAGTTTTTGGTTTATTGTAGAGACGAGGTCTCACCAAGTTGCTCAGGCGGGACTCGAACCCGCGGGCTCAGGCAATCCACTCACCTCGGCCTCCCAAAGTGCTGGGATTACAGGCTGAGCCACTGAGCCCGGCGTAATACCACTTTTCAATTCAAGTTAAAAGTTGGTTAAGCATGTGTTAGGTAACTGGACTTTGTGAGGAATTAAGTAAGATGCAAGCCCTGTCTTCAAGGTGCATATAATCCTAAATGAGCATATTCAAATAAAGGTGACAGACACACAGATAAATGTTAATTACCCACTATTTATGAGCCACAGGCCCAGAAAATGTGACTGTCCCAAAGTTATATTGTTTATGAGCTAATCTGTGGTTCACATGCATGGAGGCCCAGTTCAGTGCTCTTTCTCTTTTATCTTGTAGTTTCACAATTCACTTAGATGAATTGAATGCCTCTGATATAGAAGGCACAACACTGTGCTGTTAAGAAAGATAAACTTGATTCTTATACTTAACAAATTCAGCCTTGCCAAAGTCAGATACATTTAGAGTCTGCTAACACTTGACTGTTAATCCTGCCCGAGTAGCACACATCCATCAAACTGTAGGAAATTAGAAAAGATATATTAGAATAGTATACTTTTATACTAGCATAAGAAGTTGAATACATGAGTAAAATGGCATGGTTAGTTAAAAGTGAGACGTTTCTGCCAGCAGTTTCATGTACTCAATGGGAGTTGAGGAATTGAGTACTTGTAAAAAAGTATCCACAGTTTAGTGTATATAGCTTTGAACATCTTTTTACTGAGGATGTACCTTCATCTTTGTATTTTACTTGTGTGAATGAGTGGAAGAAAGGTAGGAGCCAACACACTGGTTACATTGGGGGTGGGGAAAGGAAGATCAAGCCAATTACAGATTTTTAAAAGGATTGAAACTAGGCTGTTTGGTTAAAGTATTGGAAGCAAGGGAGTTAGAAAAAACCCCAACAAATCCATTGTAAAAGAGACTGTAGGGGTTAATGAGAAGTGAGTAGGGAGTGGTGGAAGGGTTCAATCTGAAAGAGTAGAGCCTCCAGGTTGACCTGAATCTGAGAGAAGGTGTGGAGTTGGCCCTTTGCTGACTGCACTTAGGAGTGGGTAGTAGGATGGGGGTGAGGTGTACCTGGGAAGCAGAAAGTGCTGATTAAAGCATGACATGAAGTGAAAGAGGTCATGTGACTGGGCAGGGCCAGGCCCACTCTAATTTTTCCATCTCATAGTTCACAGCACTCCAGCAGAGCTACATGTTAAAGAGCGGTGGTCTTTATGCTTTCTAGACAACTTGTAAATATGAGCCTGCAGCTGAAGAGAGGTGTAGATGAGAGAGGCAGAGAGAGTTAAATTTAAGCAAATCCCCATTTTGACGAGCTGACAATTCATACTTCAGAGCATCTGCCATGTGTCAGGCACTGGATTTAGTTTGTTTATGGGTATTATTTCATTGTCATAACAATTCTGTAAGGTGAGAGGGAGGGATTTCTGATTGGAGAAAACTAATTTGGAGAGTGGTCTGTTTGTGCTAGCAGTAAGTGGCATTCAGTAGACCTATCAGCTGCTGAAGTCCTCCTGCTGTCATCAAAACACTTTGTAGTATAGTCTTCAATAAGGATTAAAAAAAATTTTCCTTAAATACATTGTGTTTAATATTTTAAGTATAATTGATCCTAATTTTTAGGGAAAAAAGTATCAGAATTGGACTAACCACAGATGTTTCCCTCAAAGACTCCTGGATTCTAGTCAACTATAAGCTCAGTCATCTCTTCTTTCTTCTTTTTTGTCCTGATATCTGTACAGTTTTTCCAGGTTCTGTCTACTTTTTCTTTGTAGTGTCTTCAGTATCTGTGTTTTCCTTTGTGACCAGTTTATCCTTCCAGTTCAGTTCCTTCATGTCACTTGTGAATTATGTCAGGCTTCTAACACTCCATCCTGCTTACAGGTGAAAGACTAGTCATTTATGGTATGAATAATTCTTTTTCAACAGTTCCAGATATATTAGCTTACTGTACTAGCCGGGCTCAGTGGCATAGCCTGTAATCCCGTGCTTTGGGAGACTGAGGTGAGTGAATTTCCTGAGCCCACAGGTTCGAGACCCGCCTGGGCAACTTGGCGAGACCTCATCTCTACAATAAATCAAAAATTAGCTGGGTGTGGTAGTGCGCGCCTGTAGTTCCAGCTACTTGGAAGGCTGAGGCGGAAGGATTGCCGGAGCCCAGCAGGTCGAGGCTGCGGTGGCCGAGAGCAGCCACTGCACTCCAGTCTGGGCGACAGAGTGAGACTCCAACTCAAAAAAAAAAAAAAAGAATACTGTACTGACTTATTAAGTGACTTCAGAACACTTAAAAAAAAATCATCTGTTGCACCAAGCTCACACGTGACTCTGCCGCTGGTGTCTCCCAGTGGTGTAGCGTTGTGTAAGAGAAATCTGAAAAGCAAATGACCTGCCTTGTTCCACCATTTTTCTCTGCTAGGAGTGTCCTGATTGCCCTGTTAGTTCAGACATGTTAGAAAATTTGAAGACCATTTACAGTTTTTTCAATAGTAATAGATTTGTTTTCTCCGTGGTCTCTGATCCCATTGTTTTCGTCTTACTTTATAAAGAAATAAGAGGTGGAAAGAATAGTGGCTGAAAGATCAGAAGTCCTTAAGTTCTAAACTTGGTTCTGCTGGCAACTTGCTTTGTGACCTTGGACAGACCGGGGCCCTGCTTTGGGCCACTCAACCCCAGTTGTGTAAAGTGAGTGATTGGCTTGGATGATTTCCAAGATTCCATGATATTCTCTTTTACAGATCACAAAAGGCTCTACAAAAGTGCTCATTGCTCAGCCATTCACTACTGACTCCATTCCACTTATAAACCTAGACTTGTTTCTGCTTGCCTGGCAGCAGTGAAGAGGAAAGTTTTCAGTGCTTAATTCTTTCTCATTTAAAGAGTGATTATAAAAATTTTTGACTCTAAGTTGTCATATGACAAAGAGAATAGTTTTCAAATTAGAATTAAGCTGTTTTGTTTTAAATTAATTAATTAATTAATTTTTGGAGTGCAGATCTCACTTTTTCACCCAGGCTGGAGTACAGTGACATGATCATGTGTCACGGCAACCTCAACCTCCTGGACTGAGGTGATCCTTTTGCCTCAGTCTCCTGAGTAGCTGGAACTACAGGGGTATGCCTCCATGCCCAGCTAATTTCTTTGTATTTTATTTATTTATTTATTTTTTTGAGTTGGAGTCTCACTCTGTCACCCAGGCTGGAATACAGTGGCACACTCATGGCCACCACAGCTTCAACCTGCTGGGCTCAGGTTCCGCCTCAGTCTTCCAAGTAGCTGGAAATACAGGTGATGCTACCACACCTGACTAATTTTTTTATTTATTGTAGTGACGAGGTCTTGCCAACTTGCCCAGTCTAGTCTTGAACCCCTGGGCTCAGGCAATCCTCTTGCCTTTGCCTCCCAACCTGCTTGGGATTACAGGCTTGAGCCACTGTGCCTGGCCTTTTTATTTTTTGTAGTGATGAAGTCTAACTGTGTTGACCAGGGTGGTCCCAAACTCTTGGCTCAAGCAGTCCTCCCATCATAGCCTCCCAAAGTGCTGGAATTACAGGCGTGAACCACTATGCCTGGCCAGAATTAAGCTGTTTTAAAGGAGAGTGAAGTACCTGAAGCAGTTGTTAGCTGAGGTTGATTAGAATGGTGGCTCCTTAACTTGGGAGGAATTTTGTCGTTTAATACTTGGCTTAGGAAACTGTTCTGCAAAAATGTGCAACAGAAGCATGCCAAGTTGTTTTTCTAGTGAATGTCCAGGTGACAGTAAATAAAACACAGACACTGTTTCAAAGGCAGAGTCTGTACTTAAACGTTTTATGCATTTAATGATATCTTTTTTTTTTCTGAGTTGGAGTCTCACTCCGTAGCCCAGACTGGAGTGCAGTGGCCGCTTCCGGCCACCGCAGCCTCGCCTGCTGGGCTCCAGCGATCCTTCCGCCTCAGCCTTCCAAGTAGCCGGAATTACAGGCATGCGCTACCACGCCCGGCTGATTTTTTTTTTGGATTTATTGTAGAGATGAGGTCTTGCTGCCCAGGCTTTTTTTTTTCAGCTGGAGTCTCACTCTGTTGCCCAGGCTAGAGGGTAGTGGCCGCTCCCGGCCACCGCAGCCTCGGCCTGCTGGGCTCTGGCAATCCTTCTGCCTCAGCCTTCCAAGTAGCTGGAACTACAGGTGCGTACTACCACACCCAGCTAATTTTTGATTTATTGTAGAGATGAGGTCTCACCAAGTTGCCCAGGCGGGTCTCGAACCCGTGGGCTCAGGCAATCCACTCACCTCAGCCTCCCAAAGTGCGGGATTACAGGCTGAGCCACTAGAAAAGTATGTGTGGTTAATCATGTCAAGTGAAAGGAAAAAATAATTTCCTTTACTTGTAGTGCTGTATAAATGTTGCCAAATTTTATGCAGTCTTATGTGGTGTCTAGCACAATGGTCTAGCTTTAAAATAACTATGGATTGTATATTTTATTTTGTTTTATTTTATCTTTTTGAATTGGAGTCTCCCTGTTGCTCAGGCTGGAGTGCAGTGGCATGCTCAAGGCCACCGCAGCCTCCACCTGCTGGGCTTAGGTGATCCTTCCATGTCAACCTTCCAAGTAGCTGGAACTACAGATGCACTCCACCACGCCTGGCTAGTTTTTGTGATTTATTGTAGGGACGAGGTCTCACCAAGTTACCCAGGCTGGTCTTGAATCCCGGGACTCAGGCAATCCTCTCGCCTCAGCCTCCCAAAGTGCTGGGATTACAGGCTGAGCCACTGATCCCTGCCAGGAATGTGTATTTTAAAAAAGACACATTGTTTTGAAGAACATGACTTTGGGAAAGTGTGCCACCTTGTCTGTAACTGTTGCTCGCTGATGTGTGCCTAGAAGAAAATTCAGAACAGGTTTGCTCCAAGGCTAAACAAATAAGAAGTTGACTTGTTAACCTGAGGCTTCTGTGTTACTGAGCATTTAGGAATAAAAAAACCGGCTTGGTGGCTCAGCCTATAATCCCGTGCCTTGGGAGGCTGAGATGAGTGGATTGCCTGAGCCCGTGAGTTGGAGACCAGCCCGGGCAACTTGGTGAGACCTCGTCTCCACAATAAATCAAAAATTAACCGGGCGTTGGTAGTGCGCACCTGTAGTTCCGGCTACTTGGAAGGCTGAGGTGGAAGGAGTGCTAGAGCCCAGTGGACCGTCGCTAGGGTGGCCGTGAGCATGCCACTGCACTCCAGCCTGGGTGGTGGAGTGAGACTCTGACTCAAAAAAATAAAAATAAAAATAAAGTAATAAAGCATGCTTGTTATATACAACTTAAACAACAAAGAAGTTTATGATAAAAATGAACCGTCTGTTTTTTCTGCAACCATTCCCACTCTACCGATGTTACCATTGTTAACTGATGTATAGCCTTCTAAACTGATTTCTGTGCCTGTGTGAACATATAGAGTTTTTTTTTTAAAACAAAGATGTAAAAATATACATATAATTCTTTTTTTTTTTTTTTGAGTTGGAGTCTCACTCTGTTGCCCAGACTGGAGTGCAGTGGCCGCTCCTGGCCACCGCAGCCTCGACCTGCTGGGCTCCGGTGATCCTTCCGCCTCAGCCTTCCAAGTAACTGGAACTACAGGCATGCGCTACCACGCCTGGCTAATTTTTTGATTTATTGTAGAGATGAGGTCTTGCTGCCCAGGCGGGTTTCGAACCCGCGGCTCAGGCAATCCACTCACCTCAGCCTCCCAAAGGCGCGGGATTACAGGCTGAGCCACTGAGTCCGGCTACATATAATTCTGTACTTTGTTCTTTCATTTTTCATTGTATTGGGGACATCTTTACCTATTAGCACTTATAGATATATTTTTAATATTTTTATAGTATAAAGCCCCTTTTTCCTCCTAGATACCTTTTAGAAAGTGTTTTTTTTTTTTTTTTTGAGTTGGAGTCTCACTCTGTCGCCCAGACTGGAGTGCAGTGGCCGCTCCCGGCCACTGCAGCCTCGACCTGCTGGGCTCCAGCGATCCTTCCGCCTCAACCTTCCAAGTAGCTGGAACAGGCACGCGCTACCATGTCCGGCTAATTTTTTGATTTATTGTAGAGATGAGGTATCGTCAAGTTGCCCAGGCGGGTCTCGAACCCTCGAGTTCAGGTAATACACTCACTTCAGCCTCCCAAAGCTCTGGGATTACAGGCTGAGCCACCGAGCCCTGAATTTGTGTTAGAATACTCTGATAAGCATTTTTAACCATTGGTAATTGTATAATCATAAGTTTAAAACAAATTCTGATGTGTTTTTATAAATCACTGTACCTTTTGAACTGATATTCCTTCGGTGAATCTTTTCTGAGGAAACACTTCAAAATACTGAAAAAAAATCTATAAGCTGAGGTTTTTTTAAGGTAAAACTATTTCTTTTTCTAGTTATAAGGATATTACATAGTTTGAGGACAAAATTTAATACTTGTAAAAAAAAAAAAGCAAATTACTCCTTGAAATCCAGCCATCCAGAGTTGGTATATATATATATATTTTTTTTCTTTTTTTTTGAGTTGGAGTGTCATTCTGTCGCCCCGACTGGAGTGCAGTGGCTGCTCCCGGCCACCGCAGCCTCGACCTGCTGGGCTCCAGCGATCCTTCCGCCTCAGCCTTCCGAGTAGCCGGAATTACAGGTGCGCGCTACCGCACCTGGCTGATTTTTTTTTTTAATTTATTGTAGAGATGAGGTCTCGCTGCCCAGGCAGGTCTTGAATCCGCGGGCTCAGGCAATCCACTCACCTCAGCCTACCAAAGGCTTGGGATTACAGGCTGAGCCACTGAGCCTGGCTTAGAGTTGATATTTTAAAACATTTTTTGTTGAGTATATTTTCATTATTACAAATTTATACATGCATAAATTTATACTATATCATTGAATAGATATTTATCATGCCTATGAAAGTGAATAATTATTCAATTTTTTGGCAATACCATTATTGAAACAGTCCCCTATAAAATGGCATTTAGGCTATTTAAAATTAATTATTATTATTATCATTATCATTATTTTTAGAAACAGGGTGTCACTCTGTTACCCAGGCTGGGGTGCAATGGCACTATCACAGCTCACCGAAGCCTTTATCTCCTAGGCTCAAGTGATCCTCCAACCTCAGCCTCCCAAGTAGTTGGGACTAAAGGCACATGCCACCACGCCCAGCTAATTTTTGTATTTTTTTATGGAGATGAGGTCTCACTATGTTGCCTAGGCTAGTCTCAAACTTCTGGGCTGAAGTGATCCTCCTATCTTGGCTTCCCAAAGTGCTGGGATTATAGGCGTGAGCCATTGTACCTAACCTATTTTTAATTTTTGTAAACATCAGTGAATATTTTATATCTGTACAGTGTGCAGCACTTATGCAAAAATCCCTAAAAGTGAAATTAGGGAATATATTTAAAAAGTGGTTATTTTGAACTGAAATGAGATAATCTGAGTTTCAGATTTACTAGATGAAAATATGTGCTTTGCTTTAGATCATACATTTCTCTCAAAAAATGTGAAGTATGCAGTCTTTACTTTCTCTCTCCTTGCAAGCGATACTAATTCCTTTATGAGTACAGATAAGAGATTTAGATTCTTTGAGATTGGTTTGAAAGAATTATAGACTTAAAATTTGAAGGTACTGTATATACCTTCTGTGATTCTCCAGTTCAGCTTCTTAATAAAGGCAGACTTTTCCACTTTGTCATCTTTGTTTGACACTTTTAGTGGTGGTAGCTTATTCCATTTTTAGACGGCTATGGTTTGTTAGAGAAACTTATCTTCCTACTGAGCTGATCTATGTTGTTTCCTAATTTCCACCTATTATTTCTGCTCTCAGAATCACAGAAAGTTGAGTCTTATGCCTCTCCTGAATGACATTTTAAAAAACTATTTGAAGATAGCTATCAAATCTTGATAGTTTCTTCTCTTAGCTAAACTATTTTTTCCCCAGCTATATCTGTATCTCATGATATATTGTGATTTTCCTTTCCTTTCCCAGGCTGAATTTTGTTGTTTATGTGGTTTGGTAGTGTAGAAATCATTGAAACAATCCGTTCCCTGATATGAGAATTGTACTTTTATAAATAAGCACTCATACTGATCATACTGACTAACACTAAACTGAAAAGTAGCATAGATATATTCTCTTTCCAGTCTGTACTTGTGTAGTTGAGTTTTGAACCGGAAAGCAGAACTTTGCATTTCTCTCCATTAACTTGAATCTTATTTGGATTAGCCTGTTGTTCTGGCTTCAGGATATCTTTTTGAATCATTATAAGTAATCTCAATTTTTGTTGACTACTCTCAGTTTTGTGTAATGTGCAAGCTTGGTTAGTATGCCTCTAGTCTTTCCTCTAAGTTGCTGACTTAATGTTGGGGCTGATAGCCCTGTGACATACCACTGAAGACCATCCATCTACTGAGGATCATTTGTTATTTTAACAAATTTTAATTGTCAAAATTGACTATTTTTATTTTCCCTTGGAGCAACTTTTGCTTATCTTATTTTTCTAGCACTGCACTTTTTTTTTCTCCCTTATAGTTAAGAAGGCATACTCTGAATTCTAATTCCTGGGTTCTATTCCTGGCTTTGTCATTTATTAGCTTTGTGACTTTGGGCAGTTCAGTTCCCTGAAATCTCAGTTTCTTTCATCTGTAAAATAGGGAAAATAATAGTATTTGTTTCCTGGGGTTATGAGGACTAAATGAGTTCATTTTTCTAAAGCATTAGAACAGGGTCTGGCACATTGTAGATGTACTATTATTTTATTTTATTTATTTATTTTTTTTTGAGTTGGAGTCTCCCTCTGTCGCCCAGACTGGAGTGCAGTGGCCGCTCCCGGCCACCGCAGCCTCGACCTGCTGGGCTCCGGCGATCCTTCCACCTCAGCCTTCCAAGTAGCCAGAATTACAGGCATGCGCTACCATGCCCGGCTGATTTTTTGATTTTATTGTGGAGATGAGGTCTCGCTGCCCAGGCGGGTCTTGAACCCGCGGGCTCAGGCAATCCACTCACCTCAGCCTCCCAAAGGCGCGGGATTACAGGCTGAGCCACCGAGCCCGGCTTGTACTATTATTTTACTCAGGTTTTGTACTGAACTCTAACAGTTAGATCTCAAAATTCTTTCAATTCCCAGGGTTAATTTATCTGCTTCTGCAAGCCTGAACTTTTTTGAAGCAACTGTCGACTCACTTTCCATGTCCTCATATATTCATAAAGATGAATATCTTTAATATTTCATCTGATAGAGTTGCTTGGAGAAAAATATTTTAATGTCCTTTTTATTGTAAAAGAATTCGTGTCTAAAGGAAATTTGGGAAATACATGAAAAAAGTAATAGGAAAAACAAAATCTTACCACCCAAACATAACCACTAACTTCTTAGTACATTTCTTTTCCCCCATCATAATCATTCCCTACGTATTTTTTGTATTTCACTTTCAACAATATATTAGGAATTTTTAAACTATATTGTTTTTGTTTTAAAAAAGGTTTTAATGACTATTACATTTTATTGCATGAATCATCCATAGTTAATCATTTTCTAGTTGTTGAACCGTTTAGGTAATCGCCTTTTCACTGTTCTAAATCATACTCTGCTTCTTCTTTTTTCTTTTTTTGTTTGAGTTGGAGTCTCACTCTGTCGCCCAGACTGGAGTGCAGTGGCCGCTCCCGGCCACCGCAGCCTCGACCTGCTGGGCTCCAGCGATCCTTCCACCTCCGCCTTCCAAGTAGATGGAACTACAGGCGCGCACTACCACGCCCGGCTGGATTTTTTGATTTATTGTAGAGATGAGGTCTCGCTGCCTAGGTGGGTCTCGAACCCGTGGGCTCAGGCAATCCACTCACCTCAGCCTCCCAAAGGCGCCGGATTACAGGCTGAGCCACCGAGCCTGGCTCTGCTTCGTCATATTTACTTCTTTTTCAGAATTTATCATTATTTGCTAAAGATATGGTTTTAAAGCTGAATTCTTAGATCAGAAGCGATAAACTTTTTTTTTTGAGGTGAAGTCTCACTCTGTGCCCAAGCTGGAGTGCAGTGGCACGCTCACGGCCACTGCAGCCTTGACCTGCTGGGCTCAGGTGATCCTTCCACTTCAGCCTTCTATGTAGCTGGGACCACAGGCATGTGCCACCACACACAGCTAATTTTTTTCTTTTTAATTTACTGTAGAGGTGAGGTCTCGCCAAGTTGCCCAGGCTGGTCTCGAACCCCTGGTTTCAGGCAATCCTGTCACCTTGGCCTCCCAAAGTGCTGGGATTATAGGCATGAGCCACTGTGCCCAGCCAACTATAAACATTTTTAAGACTCAGAGTTTACTTTTACTGATAGATATGACCAAAATAATGTAGGAGATAGTTTTTTTTCTGTCTTTTGTAGTAATCCTTAGTAAATTCTTTGTGCTTAGATTTGTTTTGGATTATGTATTTCTTCTGTCTTTTGTAAGTGTTCTACTAAAATATGAATTTCTGTGTGGGCTATGGCAGTTTCTTTTGATGTTTCTTAAGTACTAGTCATTTAGCTTTAGTGTAGGGAGAACTGAGGCGGGGATCCTGCCTAGTTCTCCTGTTCTCAAGTCTTACTGTTTGTTCCTCTAGTGATATTCTTTTCAGGCACACTTCTTCAGGTTGTGCATTATGACTTTGGATTAGGTTCTAACCATCTGTTACCTAGATTATTTCAGCAGGGTCACACTTCAGTTGTCTGCCTTTTCTCTAGTTTTAAAAAAAATTCCTTTCACAGTGACAAGCATGTTTTATAAGCTCAAATAGAATCTTTGAACTTGATTCTTTTTTTGAATGCTTTTATTTTTCTTGTTTTTTTTTCGTTTCTTTTCTAAACACTAATTGACAGAGAAAACTATAGGTATTTCATAAAAGTAGGCTCTTAATTTAAATTCATGATTTATATGTTGAATATTTTATCTTAAGTATTTTTATGTATAAAATGGATTTTGAACTTTTGCGCATCTTAAATTAAAACTGTGTTTTTTTGTTAAACAAAAAATGATGAATGACATCACTACATGAGATTTTAAATGCCTATTTATTTCAAAACTTAGTTTATCTAAACAGGGAATGAGAACTTAGGCATGTTTCTTTTATACCACCAAACATCATCTTATCTGTGGTATGTCCAGAGTGCTCCTGCTACATAGATGCTTGCAAACCTTGTATAATTGTGTGTTCATTTTCATTTGTATATATTTTACAGCTGTGTCTATATTTTCTTTATTTAAGATCTGGACGTTGGTAGTTGGCTATGTGTTGACTGTTTCATTCAAGTGGAATGCAAGCACTGAACGCTACTTGAGAGCAGTTTCAATTCCGGTCTGGATTATATTGCTTTTTCATTTAGGTGGGTTCCTTTGCTTTAAAAAAAAAAAATCTAGCTTAAGATCAGCAGGGGCTGATTGTGTGAATGAAAGTAAATTCTTTATGGTGTTATATCTTGCATATATCAAACAAATTCCTTAAAACGATCTTTTTTGTTGTTGTTTGTTTTTTTTCTTTTTTTTTAAGTTGGAGTCTCGCTCTGTTGCTCAGACTGGAGTGCAGTGGCATGCTCCCGGCCACCGCAGCCTCGACCTGCTGGGCTCCGGCGATCCTTCCACCTCAGCCTTCTAAGCAGCTGGAACTACAGGCGTGCGCTACCATGCCCGGCTAATTTTTTTATTTGTTGTAGAGATGAGGTCTCCCCAAGTTGTCCAGGCGGGTCTCGAACCTGCGGGCTCAGGCAATCTACTCACCTCAGTCTCCCAAAGCACGGGATTACAGGCTGATCCACCGAGCCTGGCTCTTAAAATGATCTTTAGAAAATGTTACGCTTTTGTTTTTTATTAATCTTCAGTAGAAAGTGTATGCTTTAGCATGTCTGTCTTTTAATTATACACATGTTCATTTTCAAACAGGTCCTTTAAAAGTAAAGGTATCTTAGCTGGGTATGCAGTAGTTCATGCCTGTAATCCCAGCAGTTTGGGAGACTAAGGTGGGAGGATTGCTGGAATCCAGGAATTTGAGACCAGCCTGGGCAACATAGTTGCCACAAAAAAATTCATCTCTACAAAAAAATTAAAAAAATTAGCTGAGCATGTTGGTATGTTCCTGTAGTTCCTGCTACTCAGGAGGCTGAGCTGGAAGATTCCCAGAGCCCAGGAGTTGGAGGTTGGAGGCTGCAGTGAACTGTGATCATGTCACTGCACTCCAGCCTGGGCAATAGAGCGAGATCTCAACTGAAAAAAAAAAAGTAAAGATACCTTAAAAAGTAGAGCACACTTGGGTTGTCATGGGCGTTTCTTGGTTTCATACTTAGCATATAGATAAATAGTCAAGGATGATAAGAGGTGCTCAGTTAAAGGAACTAGAGAGGATATTTACTTTGGATAAGAGGAGAAGATTGGGCTCTAGGGGTAGAGAGGAGGTTGGAGGTAAAGTAGTATATAAAATAGAAAACCTATTTCTGTTTTTTTTTTTTTTTTTTTGAGTTGGAGTCTCACTCTGTCGCCCAGACTGGAGTGCAGTGGCCACTCCCAGCCACCGCAGCCTCGATCTGCTGGGCTCTGGCGATTCTTCCGCCTCAGCCTTCCAAGTAGCTGGAACTTCAGGCACGCACTACCACACCCGGCTAATTTTTGATTTATTGTAGAGATTAGGTCTCACCAAGTTGCCCAGGCAGGTCTCCAACCCACGGGCTCAGGCATTCCACTCACCTCAGCCTCCCAAAGCGTGGGATTACAGACTGAGCCACTGAGCCCAGCTAGAAAACCTATTTGTAACAATTGAATGTCTGCCCTGTGAAAGAGTTTTTTTTTTTTTGTCAAATCTCACTCTGTCACCCGGGCTGGAGGGTAGTGCCATAGTCACAGCCACTGCAGCCTCAACCTGCAGGCTCAGGCGAGCCTTCTGTCACAACCCTCCAAGGAACTGGAACTACAGGTGCTCATCACCGTGCCCAGCTAATTTTTTGATTTAGTGTGGAGAGGAGACCTCATCAAGTTGCCCAGGCTGGCCTTGAACCCCTGGGTTTAGGTAATCCTGCCTCCACTTTCCAAAGAGCTGGGATTACAGACATGAGCTACTGTGCCTGGCCTGAAAGGGTGCTTCAAAAAGATCTCTGTAACCTTGAAAGAAAGATGTCAGAGCAGTGAGTAGCTTCAGAGAAACAAATCTCTATTCAATGTAAGGATGAACCATGTCAGAGCTGCTCAGAGTAATGAATTCCCTGTTATGTGAAACCATTGGCTGCTAATCTTAGTTGGTGATTTTCAGCATGGTACATATGGTTGAGACTCTCATCTCCAACTAAGTCTGAGTCAACAGAAACATTAAATTCTAATTTAAAAACAAAATTCACAGAGCAGTAGATATAGCCTTAGAGTAGTTTCTAGAACTACTTAGTTATTGTTAAAAATACAATTAAAAATGGTTATGTCTCTGCTTAGAGTCTACTGTCAAACATAGCATTGTTCTCTAGCTTTGTGTTTCTTTTTTTTTGGTTAGTCAGGTTCTCTGTCACCTAGGCTGGAGTGCAGTGCAGTAGCACAATCACAACTCACTGCAACCTTGACCTCCTGGGCTCAAGGAGATCCTTCTTCCTCAGCCTTCCTAGTAGCTGGAACTACAAGAATGTACCACCATGCCTGGCTAATTAATTTTAATTTTTTGTAGAGACGCGGTCTGCTCTGTTGCCTAGGCTGGTCTTGAATGCCTTGGCCTCCCAAAGTGCTAGGATTACAGGCGAGAGCCACTGTGCCCAGCTCTATCTTTGTTGAGTTGCAATGCTAGAGGAATTTATCTGCAAGATCCCCTACTGTCAGATATATGATTCATTTTGAATTTGAGGAAGGAAAGCAGAGGAAGGAGACAGGCAAATATGTCCACGAGGCTCTTGATAGGCTCGGGGAAATGCAAATGGTTATATGTAGGGACTTGTTCCTTGGTGACGTGTAAATATTTTTGCACTATTAATTGAGTAGGAGATATTGAAGCTTTTGCTATACTCCTTTGGCCATTTGCCCTTTCTTTAGAGGTGGAGTTCATACCCAGTGGTAATTTCAGGAAACCAAGTCAGGCTTCATGACTTTGAGATCTATGCCTGACTCTGATAGTTCTGGGGTCAAACAGGTGATTTGAGTTTGGGATGCTCTTAAACCTTTGATATGCCTCAAAACAGATTTGACTCCTCAGGCAATTCTAGCCCATTCAAGGTAGACTGGAACACACCTGATTGATTTGACTAGGGGCTTCTTATAGCAGAGATGAATTTATTTTGAAAAACCCTAAATTGAAGTTTAATCTGTCTGATGGCCTTTTAAAAAATGTGAATAATTGCCTGTGCAATTAACATCTATACCAAATTGTTCTGTCAAGCTACAAAACTGAGTCTTTTAAAAACAAATACTAGGTTTTTTATTTCACTAAAAATGTTAATTCTTAATAATTTGCAGCATCCCTGGCTGGCTCCTGGAGAATTCCAGTATTCCTGGTTATTGTTTTCCTGATGTCTGTGGGTACCCTTTATGAAAAGCAGAATGGAAAAGAATCTTCTGGTAAGAAGTAGGGAATTATATTAATATTATTCTTTGAATTATTTTGGAAAGCAGCTTTATAAAAAAATGCTATGATGAAACAGGTTTGAATCTATTTAAAAACTTGCTGTTTCTGAATGGAAAACGTGCTGTTTCTGAATGGAAAATAAATTGTTTGAAATATTTTAGGTTAGACTATACTCTTTTGTATTTTTAAATTGAGGTATACATAATTCATATAACATAAAATTCATTATTAACCATTTTATTTTATTTTTTTAGCAACAGTTTTGCTCTGTTGCCATGCAGGAGTGCAGTGGTATGACCATAGCTCACTGTTATCTTGAATTCCTGGATTCAAGGGCTCCTCCTGTCTCAGCCACCCGAGTAGCTAGGACTACAGGCACATTAACCATTTTGAAATGGCATGTAGTACATTCACAGTGCTGTGCAACCATCACCTCTTTCTAGTTCCAAGACATTTTCATTACTCCAAAAAGAAACCCTCTATGAGTTTCAGCACCTCATTCCTTTTTATGACTGAATAATATTGTAAGAATATGCACATTTTGTTTATTTACTCATCTGTTGATGGACATTTGTGTTTTTTCCACCTTTTGGCTATCGTGAATAGTGCTGCCCTGAACATTCATGCACAAGTATATAATTAGCTTCAATAGTTTTTTTGGTGTATTCCTTAGGATTTTGTATTTTTAAGGCATGTCTTCTGCTGTAGGGATAGTTTCACTTTTCCCTTTCTAATTTGCATGACTGTAATTTCTTTTTCCTGCCTGATTGCTCTGACTGGAACTTCTAGTAATTGTTCAATAAACCATGTTCTTTTAAAGATTATTTTTGAGGTACCCTGGCTTGCGAGTAGCCTGTATCTGGAAATAGTTTGCTAAAGGTAAGGTTCTAATGAGTTGTAAGTGGGGAGAGTGTCAGGTTACAGCAGTGGTCCTCAGATCATCAGACTAGATTTCCAGTTACCTAGCCATGTGGAACAGCTGTGATTGGAGAGATAAATCTGAACACACAGATTCTATGGTGACTGACACTTTGCTGCATCTTTCTGATAGCTGTACATAAACAACAGGAGCATATTACTAATTGCAGTAGGTGTTTAAAGAAAAAATAATTTCTCAGATATCAGGAAATACAGAGAAACAAAAGGAAGAAGCTAAAAATCACTCAAAATTCCACTGCCCACACAGATAATAACACAATATTAACTAATAGTTTTTATGCCTTTAGACTTTTTTTAAAGCAACTGAATCACTGTGAACATTCTCTTTGGTAACCCATATTTTATTTTTTTATTATTTTTATTTATTTTTTAACACTTCCTTTTTTTTTTTTTTGAGTTGGGGTCTCACTCTGTCGCCCAGACTGGAGTGCAGTGGCTGCTTCCGGCCACTGCAGCCTCGACCTGCTGAACTCCGGTGATCCTTCCGCCTCAGCCCTCCCAGTAGCTGGAGTTACAGGCATGTGCTACCATGCCCGACTGATTTTTTTTTTTTTTATTGTAGAGATGAGGTCTTGCCAAGTTGCCTAGGCGGGTCTTGAACCCATGGGCTCAGGAAATCCACTTACCTCAGCCTCCCAAAGCGCAGGATTACAGGCTGAGCCACCGAGCCTGACTGTAACCCATATTTTCAACTTAATTATGTCATGAGCACCTTTCTATGTCAATACCTCTACAATATTTTTCACATCTTCATTTTATTCTAATTGTGGCTATTTGTGACATTCTGGTGTATTTGCACAACTACCTCGTAGAAGTTTTTTTTTTTTTTGAGTTGGAGTCTCACTCTGTCGCCCAGACTGGAGTGCAGTGGCTGCTCCCGGCCACCGCAGCCTCGACCCGCTGGGCTCCGGCGATCCTTCCACCTCAGCCTTCCGAGTAGCCGGAATTACAGGCATACACTCCCACACCCGGCTGATTTTTTTATTTATTGTAGAGATGAGGTCTTGCTGCCCAGGTGGGTCTCGAACCCGCAGGCTCAGGCAATTCACTCACCTCAGTCTCCCAAAGGCGCAGGATTACAGGCTGAGCCACCGAGCCCGGCTAGAAGTTTTTAAAAGAATAATTAAGCTGGGCTCAGTGGCTCAGCCTGTAATCCTACGCTTTGGGAGGCCGAGGTGAGTGAATTGCGTGAGCCCGCGGGTTCGAGACCTGCCTGGGCAACTTGGCGAGACCTCATCTCTACAATAAATAAAAAAATTAGCCAGGCGTGGTAGCACGTGCCTGTAGTTACAGCTACTTGGAAGGCTGAGGTGGAAGGATTGCCAGAGCCCAGCAGGTTGAGGCTGCGGTGACTGGGAGCATTCCACTGCCCTCCAGCCTGGGCGACAGAATGAGACTCCAACTCAAAAAAAAAAAAAAAATAATAATTATATTGCTTTTTGTCATTTTGTTTGATAAATGAGTAACATCTGACTATTATCAGCTTTTTATTCATAAATATATGTTTAGAATTTTAAAATGCCTGAAACAAGGAAACCTTAATTACGTCTCTCTCTGACAATGGGAAGTAGAAAAAATTTTTTATTTTATTTTATATTTTTCTGTCTTTCTAAGTTTTTTTGTTCAGCCTGTCTTCCTGATCATAATCTGTTAGACTCTGTGGCTATTTATCAGACTAATCGAAGTAAATTTCCTGTTTGGGCAACTGCATAAAAAGTTTTTGGTGGTTTCCATTTGTTCCTTTGGTTAGCTTTATCTCCTTTCTTTCTTTTTTTTTTTTTTTGAGTTGGAGTCTCACTCTGACACCCAGACTGGAGTGCAGTGACTGCTCCCGGCCACCACAGCCTCGACCTGCTAGACTCCAGCGATCCTTCCGCCTCAGCCTTCCAAGTAGCTGGAACTACAGGCACGCGCTACCACGCTCAGCTAATTTTTGATTTACTGTAGAGATAAGGTCTTGCCAAGTTGCCCAGGCGGGTCTCGAACCCGCGGGCTCAGGTAATCCACTTACCTCAGCCTCCCAGGCGCGGGATTACAGACTGAGCCACTGAGCTTGGTTTATCTCCTTTATTTCTTTCTTCTAATAGTAAGTGATTCAGACAGCTTTGCTACTCCTTTACCCCTCATCCCGGGATGGTTTTCCCTTTTGTCTTCTTTTGTCCACAGCTAAGTAAGTATCTTCATTACAAGTACACACATAATGCAGGTCTAAACCAAGACTTTTTGTTGGGTTTTCTCCTAAGGTGTAAATTCTAGTCATCTGGTGATGGCAGCCTAGAAAGCTGTGAGGACAAGGATTCTAAGACTGGGTTTTGAGCAAGAATAAAAAGAATCATGACTGATTATTAGTATCTGCCATAGCCCAGAATAGTCCTGTGCTGATATGGAGGCCAGATTGTTGGTGTTTGCATTCAAGGCTGTTAGCAGAAAGGAAATCACAGAGACATCATAAATATTGAGAACAGATTTGGAAATGTTAGTTTTCTTTTTCTTTATTTTCTTTTACTTTCATTCTAGCTTGCTTCAGATAGGTTATTCTTGACCTCCTTTTCTGGACTTCTAGTCTGAATAATCCTTATCATAAAATAAATCTTATAAATGTTTTTCCAAATTTTTGAAAAAATTTTTTTTTTCCCTTAGAAATGTTGCCCTTAGAAACTTTATTCTTTTTAAGAATCAGAACTCAAACTGTCTGGTTCATAATGGGACAGCCCTTCTCTTTTATTTCCCTCCTGTAGATGTCACTGTAATATAGTTTGCTGCAGCGATACTTTGGTATACTGCCATGGCAACGCGTGTGTTGATTCCTTTGTTGTTGTTTGTGCTGGAACTTGCTCTTGTATTCCAGTTACTTGTGTAGGTATCTTTCCCTGTATCTTCTGAGCTTTGAAGCTTTTGTGATCTGTAATTCTCTAGACTCACAGAATTAGTCCTCTGTATTTTATGCAGACTCAAAGTATGAGTTTGTTTGGTTCCTAGACCTAGAAGACTCTTATTTATTTATTTTATTTTTTTTAGAGACAGGGTCTCATTCTGTCGCTCAGGCTGGAGTGCAGTGATGTGATTGTAGCTCAGTGCAGGTGTAACTCCTGGTCTCAAGCCTGCCTCAGCCTCAGAAAACTCTTCCTGTGGATCATTGCTGAGTTAGTTTCAGCTGTTTCTTCTGAACCCAAGAGCCTTACTCAGTGGTTTTTCTTTCTTTTTATTTTAAAACTTTCTTTCTTTTAACTTTTTTCTTATCTTCTTTATGATAGTAAGTGATTTTCTCTTAGATCTGGAAAGTTAGCCGGACTCAGTGGCTCAGCCTGTAATCCCAGCACTTTGGGAGACTGAGGTGAGTGGATTGCCTGAGCCCGCGGGTTCGAGACCCGCCTGGGCAACTTGGCAAGACCTCATCTCTACAATAAATCAAAAAATTAGCCGGGCGTGGTAGCATGCGCCTGTAGTTCCAGGTACTTGGAAAGCTGAGATGGAAGGATCGCCGGAGCCCAGCAAGTCGAGGCTGCGGTTTACCGGCCACTGCACTCCAGTCTGGACGACAGAGTGAGACTCCAACTCAAAAAAAAAAAAAAAAGTTTTAAACCTAGGTCCTTGACTCTAAGCTCAGTGTTCTTTCCCTTCACTAGTCTGTTTGAACAAGTACCAATCATCCTGAAGATCCCTCTTGTGCTCAGCTGTAGTTGACAACTTCTTCAGCTTTCCATGTTGGCTCTGTTCGACTTCACACAACTGCATGACCTAGCTTCTCTGCTTCCTAGGTCCCAGAAACCTCACTCATTAGAAACCAGGTGTCTTAGTCCATTTTGTGCTGCTGTAACAGAATAACAAAGACTAGGTGATTTATAATGTACACAGATTTATTGGCTTACAGTTCTGGAAGCTGAGAAATCCAATATCAAGGTGCCAGTATCTGGCATGGGCTGTTTTGCTGTGTCATCTCATAGCAGAAGATGAGAGAGAACAAAAGGGGGTTGGGCCTGAACTCACCCTGTTATAATGGCATTCATCCCACCCATGAGGGCTCTGCAGAGGCCTCACGTCCTAATCACCCCTTAAAGGTCCCACATCTTTTTTTCTTTTTTTTTTTTGAGTTGGAGTCTCACTCTGTCGCCCAGACCGGAGTGCAGTGGCCGCTTCTGGCCACCGCAGCCTCAACCTGCGGGGCTCCGGCGATCCTTCCGCCTCAGCCTTCCAAGTAGCCAGAATTACAGGCATGCGCTACCACGCCCAGCTGAGTTTTTGATTTATTGTAGAGATGAGGTCTCACTGCCCAGGCGGGTCTCGAACCCGCGGGCTCAGGCAATCCACTCACCTCAGCCTCCCAAAGGTGCGGGATTACAGGCTGAGCGACTGAGCCCGGCTTGTTACAGTCTTTAAACATGTTCTCTTATTTAATTTTTCTAGCAGTCTAGTGAGATTGGTATTATACTTATTTCACAGATGAAGAAACAGGCTCAGAGAGCCATTTTTTCTAAGTATGAGAAATTTCTTCAAAAGTTAGAGGGAAACAATCATCAGCTGTATCTTTAATAGCTTGGGCACCCACCCTGGAAAGTACCAGCAAGTATAGCTGAGTGCTGATCCTCCTGACATTGGTAATTGTTTGAAAATGACTAGAAATATCTCTGTAGGGAAGACCCGATAGTTGCCTTGTTTTGGGATAGCATGCAATAAGAATGAACAGGTTTGACCCATTTAAGCCCAAATTGGAAGAAGAAGAGGAGTAAATTAAAAATTTTTTACTGTTCCTCTCCCACTCCCCGTTACTGATATTGTCAGTTAAATAGGAGAGAAACTTCTGGTCTGGATCCAGGCCCTTGTAAAATGATACTAGAAGCCACTGAAAGGGACATATATTTTCCACATTAGCAATGGAAACAGAAGCCTTCTTCAAAGAGAACTTTGCAGTTTGGAGAGGTTTTATTTGGTATGCAGTGCCTTCTTTCAGTAAGCATCTTTGGATGTATTTCTGGCAACTGCTGCTATCCCTGTGAAAACGAACAAAGTGCATTAAGAAGTATCTCCTTATTACAAATATTTACCTATGATTATTTAAAAAGTTAGTCTGCTTATTGTTGAGCTAGTTGTATTAACAGATATTATCTGACCTTGTGATCTTTTTCTTATATGCCAGATCTGAGTTTTTGTCCTCTGGTGCTAGGCTGCTAATGTTAGTGGCCTGCTTGTTTGGCTTTGTGTAGATCCCCTATTATTTGGGCTTCCACTTAATACTGGCCCTGTCCCTAGGTAGATTGATACTTGAAACCTTGGATGCTCTTTTCTTTTTTGGTCCTTGAATCCCAAGATTATGTTCCCTTATTTATGTGCCTATTTTTAGCTGTGACTTTTTATCTAATACCATGACTTTGCCTAGATTCCCATTCTTTTTTCTGCAGCTTATCATCTCCCTGCCTGGGCCTTGAGATTTTTGAAGTTCTAAAGGGTATCTCTAAGACACAAGTCACTAAAATGCATATCTGCTTGATAAGAACAGTTGTCAAATCTTATTTTTGTAATTTTCAGGTACTCTTTGTTGATTTTTCTCTGTGTGCTACTCTTTTCATACTTTTATGAAGTTGGAGGCACTCTAAAACTTTGCTGAATCATTTGTTTATTATTTAGAATTGTATATTTTTCATTGATGTGGCTAAGATTTATTGAATATCTATTACATATTTTAGTGGCACCAGCAAATTGGAGGGTTCATCTTTAAGCTACAGCTTTGAAAATTTAATTTATTGGTTTTAGCTTTTTCTCAAGTCTTCTAATGCCTATTCTTTGGAAGATATTTTGAGTAGCTCTATGGGGAGATCTAAAAATGTCTACTAAGGGGCATAAAATTTAGGAAAATGCCTATAACGTAATAAAGTAGAAAGGGTAGTGAGAGAACTACTATAGGTATTAAGGGTTTATGATTATGGTTTATACTATAAAGTCAATAGGATTGATAAAGGTGATGATACTGATAATTGCTAACATTTATTGAGCACTTTCTATCTATCCAGCATTGTTCTAAGCCTTTTATGTGCATTGTTGTTTCACTTCATTCTTACATGGACAGTAATTTAAATACCTCATAGCACAGGTGAGGATACTGAGGCACCTAGATGTTAAGTTACTTGCCCATAGCCACCTAAGTAGAATGGAATGGACCTGGGATTTGAGCCTGGGCAGAGCCTTTCCTCCCTCGTGCTTCCAGCCACTGAATTGTGCTGCTCTGAGCATAGTAAATAGGAAATCTTCCATTTTCTGGTCTCAGTCTCCCTCTGCATCCTTGTACCTCTCTACTCTTCTCATTGCACCCTGTGCTTTGGCCTTATTAAACTTCTTAGAATTCTTTGAAGAAGACACTCTGTTTTTTCTTGCCTTTGTGTCTTTACACCTGTTCTTTTGTCTTCCTGGAACACTTTCTACCTCTGCCCTCTAAGATACAGCCTCTTTGTACTTCTTTTCTCTTCTTTATCTGACTCACTTTTGTTTAATTGATTTAAAAGATAGTGTCTGTCAATATTCTTGTCAAAAAGCTCCTTTGGAAACCCTTCCTAGACCTCTCAGAATGGATTAGATTTGCATCATCTGTGCTCCTTAGACATTTTACACTTGTATTACACTGACTCTTAACATGCTAAACCATAACTGATAGTGTAAGTGTTAGATTGAACTCGAGACCAGGGTCTTAATCTTTTATCTCAATATATGACCTAGTCACATATTTGTGAGTGAATGTTTAATAGGCACTTAGACGTGTAAGTCCAAATGCTGCCAAACTGAAGGTTCATATTTGAGTACTTACACAATGCTCTTGTTACTTTGGTGCTATCTAAAAACTGTTAGGGGCAGGGTGCAATGGCCTACACCTATAGTCTCACACTCTGGGAGACTGAGGTGGGAAGATTGCTTGAGCCCAGGAGTTTGAGACCAGTCTAGGCAACATTGCCAAACCTCATCTCTACAAAACATAAAAAAAATTAGTCAGGCATGGTGGCGCACACCTATAGTCCCAGCTACTTGGGAGACTGAGGCAGAAAGGTCACCTGAGCCCAAGAGGTCGTGACTGCAGTGAGCTGTGTGCTCCTGCACTCCAGAGTGGGTGACAGAGTGAGACCCCTGACCCAAGAAAAAGCAAAAAAACAAAAAAACTGTTAAGGGACTTTTCACAGTATCTCAGAAATGAGTCACTACTTAATTAAATTACTTGGAAAGAAGTCAGTTTAGTAATTCAGAATCCTTGACTAGTCTTTAATCCAGTATAAAATCTTATATGAAATTGAATCTGAAGGTATTTTTGTTTTCTTTTCTTTTTCTATCTTAATGTCCCAGGCTATTAGGTGTCCCAGACTTTGCTATTGAATGGGGCCTAAGAGATCTCTCCCGGGTATATTTCTTTGAAGCTAAGTCCTGTACTGTTGCTGCTGTAGTCCCTTAGTTTGTAAAACTTCTATCTGGAAGTCTCAAAGAAATGTAATTTGTCTAGGATTTTCATCCAGTCCCCTATATATCCTTTATCTAACCATAATCTGGAAACTTGGACACCTTTGTTTCTTTGATTCCACTTATCAGTTCATCACCAAGTATGGTCGACTTTGACTCCTCCATGTCTCTTGAATCTAGCCACTTTCCTCTGTCTCCCCTGATACCACTGTAGACCACATTGTCATTATGTCTTGCCTGTAGTGCTGCAATAACTTATCTCTCTGTAACCACTCTTAATCCCCTCTAGTCTGTTCTCCAAACAAGCAAAAATGATCTTTCTATATCTCAAAATAAATCATTTATTTACAGAGTAGAGAGATGGGGGAGTATGGTTATAAAAGGTCAGCATGAGGGATCCTTGTAGTGATGAAACTGTTTTGTATCTTGTACCTGTGCTTATATTCTTATTGTGATATTGTACTCATTTTGCAAATGTTACCATTGGGGGAAAACTGGGTAAAAGGGTTATTTCTTACAACTGCATATGAATGTACATTTATCTTAATAAAGTTTCAGTTAGCTGGGCTCGGTGGCTCAGCCTGTAATCCCACGCCTTTGGGAGGCTGAGGTAAGTGGATTGCCTGAGCCCGCGGGTTCGAGACCCGCCTGGGCAGCGAGACCTCATCTCTACAATAAATCAAAAAATCAGCCGGGCGTGGTAGTGCATGCCTGTAATTCCGGCTACTTGGAAGGCTGAGGCGGAAGGATCGCCTGAGCCCAGCAGGACGAGGCTGCGGTGGCCGGGAGTGGCCACTGCACTCCGGTCTGGGCGACAGAGTGAGACTCCAACTCAAAAAATAAATAAATAAATAAATAAATAAAGTTTCAGTTAAAAAAAAGATTACTATCCTATTAAAAACTCTTCAATGTTTTCCTACTGCTCTTAGGGTAAAGATTAAAGTCCTTAATGTGGCCATCTGACTTACCTCTCCAGCCTTGTTTATTTGATACTATTTTCTTACTAGCTGTCTTTGTTCCAGGCACACTGACCTTTTCTCACTGTCTTTAGCATGCCAGGTTCTTCTCACAGCCTGCCTTCTCACTTCCTTCTGTCCAGAAATTTTTTTTTTTTTTCTGATTCAGGGTCTTACTCTTTTGCCCAAACTGAAGTGCAGTGGCACCATCATAGGTCACTGCAGCCTCCAACTCCCAGACTCAAGTGATCCTCCTGCGTCAGCCTCCTGTATAGCTGGGAATACAGGTGCACTACTATATCCAGCTAATTTTTTTTTTTTTTTTTTGCTGAGTCTCGCTATGTTGTCCAGGCTGGTCTCAAACTCCTGACCTCAAATGATCCTCCTGCCTTAGCCTCCCAAAGTGCTGAGATTACAGGTGTGAGCCACTGCACATAGCCCAGAATGTTGTTATTTATGTTCACCTGGTTAATTCCTTCTTATCCTTCATATATCAACTCTTGTTTTCAGTTTTTAAGAGCAATCCTTCTTGATTCTCCAGACTAAGTCAGATTTCTCTTGTTAGGAGCTCACACAATACTCAGGATTTTTCCTTTATAGCATTTATAATTTGTATACATGCACTTATTTGTGTGGTTTTAAAATTCATATCTGGTTTCTGTTACAAGATTCCATGGGGGCAGGGTCTGTGTCTTTATCCCCAGCACGTAATACATGTAAGACATGAAAGACACTGTCTTTTTCTCAGCCCTTGTTCTTTAATTGGCATCTCAGAAGCTCTTAGATACATAGGCCAGGAGAATAAGGTTCCAATACAGATATCTAACCTGTGCTTTCTTTTCAGAACATGAGTTTGGATTTCATAATATTGAGAAAGATTTTATACCTAAAAATAAACTCTTTGAGGTAACAGGGGCATTTATTAGAGGAGGGATAGGGTATGATTCAGCAAGGTGAATACGATTGATACTGATGGCTGAATCTACCGGTGAGCCATCCTAGGCTCCGACTTGCTTCTTTCTGAGAGATGGTCCACCTTGGATTTGTTGTTTATATGGAGTTAATTTGGAGCTGAAATCCATTAGCCTTCTGAGAGGTCATGGCTCTTTTCATTGGCTTGGCAGAATTCTATGTTGTTACAGTGAGTATTGGCAAATCAAAAGTAGGGCCAGCTGTGTGAGTGTGGGTATATGATTTGGTGACTAGGAATGGCCAGTGTTCTTAGTTGTGGACAGTAGAATCCACTCTGGCTAGTTTAAATAAGAAGTAGTATTTGTTAGCATTTAGAATTTTTGCATGTAAAAGTTTTGGAAAGGCCAGACAAGTAAGCTTGTTGCAGGTAGCTTATGACACAGGCAGTAGCCATACATCCAGGAGAAATGCTCAGTGATAACAAAGGACTGTTTGGGCAGAAGACCATGGCTGCTATCACCTGCCCTGATGTTAGAGATCAGATATCAGAACCTCTGGAACTTCTGAGTTGATACAGAAAAAGCATATACCTTTGTGACTGATATGAAAGCTGTGTAGCTTCCAAATTACAGTGTACCACTTCAGTTTTTCAAGTCTTGCACAGGTATTTCTGCTTTGTAGAAACTACATTATATGTGAGGCTTTAGCTGCAAGGGAGTCCAAGAAATACAGTCTTCAGCTATCTAGTCCAGTGTGCAAGAAAGTGTGTTAGAACTTGATGTTGTGTGAGCTAGTCTGCTTTGTCTGCTGTAGCAGGTTAAAGACTGACTCTTCCAGACCTCATTTGCCAGTAAATGTTTTATTTGATCAAGTACAAATGATCAAGCTTGGTATACTAGGAACCTAACATAGGAACAAATAACATGAAATGAGGTCATGATGTTCCTTTAGATTTTCAAGTGGTGAATTTTGCCTGTGCTGAATTATATACTTTATAGATCTATATGGTTTTGTGTAATACCCATATATTTGCATATTTATTTGCAGAATGCTGTTGAGAACGCCAAGTGTGGGCTGCCCCATACTGTACTGGGGCCTAATACAAAATAGCCTAAGTCTGATCAGGGAACTTACAGACTTAATGTGGCAGTGCTTTTTTTTAATAGAAGTATGCATTAAAATCAACTTGTAATACTAAAAAAATATGCATAGCACTCTAAATTTATATATGTACTATCCATCACACCCACCAGCATGAAGTTTCCAGAAGAGGTAGATATACAGAATTCAGGGACTTGCAGTTTTAGCAAACTTTCCTGTTGATTCTTAAGCATTCTGGCAAAGAACCACTGGTTCAGTGGATCAATAATAACCATTTATTTTATTGCTGTTGAAAACTTTGAGCTGTATTTAAATTTGCAACAGTTATTTCCTGCTTTGTTCAGTTGCTTTAAAAAGTTTTAAAAATGCATGCTTCTTTTACAGGGGCAGAGTTACCAGGGCAAGTTATTTCTATGGCAGCTTCTACTCTAGCAAACTTGGCCATCTCTATCACAGGGTATGAATCAAGCAGTGAAGACCAGCCCTCAACTCGGCCTGCAGGTGACTGACGTTATGATGCCATTCAAAGCTGTTCTGGAAAATGAAATAGACAGAATGTAGAATTAAGAATGCTAGCATTGCAAAATCCTACTTACTCTTGTGGTCCTTCATTTTTTCTCTCTGATTCTTATTTTTACAACCCTTCCCTTCCATCTTTGTTCTCAGATATCACTTTTTTTACATTGAATTATTTACCATTTTGAGTTTATCTTGGTTCTTCAATTTTTCCTTCTTTTTGGTCAAAAAATGCTTTTGTTATTTTTTTGTTCTTTCTCACTTTCTTTTCATATTTTTCTTTTCCACATTTCCCCTACTTTATGCTTTCCTTACCTTGCTTTCTAGTTTCCATTTTTTTCTTCTACACATGTCAGTTCTCCTCCATTATTTTGTTTTCCTCTGTCTTTTCATGTTGTTTTTCTTTTGTTTTCTTTCCTCAGATCTTTTTCTTGGGAACTTTATTTCCCATCTTCTCATCCATTTCTCTGGCATTCTTTCTCTCAGAGTTTGATTTTATGTATCATGCTGTTATAGTGACCATTTCTCCTAAAACTGACTCCTCTGGTTGCTTTGGATTCATTATTCTGTATGGCCTGACTTCTGGAGTTGTAGGCTCCTCCAAGATCCTGCTGGTAGTGGTATATTAGCTGTAGAGGTGTGCTGTACTCTCTCCGAGTTCAGGAATGTGAAAGGCTATCTCAGTCTGTACCGAGTGGTCTATTAGTGCCAAAGGTATTTGGAGTTAGAAAGTATTTATAGCAAGTTCTTCTTAAGGAACTGACTTTAGAAATGTCTTGAAGGAAAGGATCAGCTAGGGGAAAGGCATTTGGAGTAGTAGGAACACATATTTTTCTTGTGCATTGAATTATTTTTTCAGGAGAGGGGATGATGTTTTGGTTATGGACTTATTCTTCCAAATATCTGCCACAACCTACCAACATGAAATTTCCAAATTTTAGAAAGAGTCATGTAGCAAAGTCAAACAAAAGTGTATTACAACTAGCTTGGGCTTTAGTACCGAACATGAGGGTAGAAAGTTAATCTTGGTGAGCTGAACTGACTTCTCATGGTGCAAGTGATCTCAGAAGTAAAAATTTACTCACAGCTGAATAGTTAATATTAAAAATGATAAGGAATTTATGATGTAGCACTCAGTGAGCTACTATGTGAAAATTTTAACTTATGTAAATTGTGAAATAACAGGAAAGTAATTTATTCAACAGAATTTTGGTGAACACCTGGTATATGTCAGATCCTATCCTATGTGCTAGGAATTCAGTTGAGGAAGAGGATGACAGATGGGGCTTAGCTGTGGTGGAGCTGACATTCATCTGAAGGGAGAGCATGAGAAGGGATTAGTAGAACATGGTACAACTGTGTGAAACTGTAAAGCAACACAGGGCAAATTTGAGATTGGGATTATGGATGTTCTTGTTTCTTTTCTCTTTTTTTTAGACTTTATAGAATACGATATACTTTGGTAATAAACTTGTTTTTAATGGCAGTCAAATGCAGGTTTTATATTAATAACTTCTATCATCATGGTGTATATAGAGTGATATAGCATTAAGGGTATGTGATTTCTTTTTTTTTGCTTGAGTTGGAGTCTCACTTTGTTGCCTGGGCTGGAATACAGTGGCATGATCACGGCTCCTGCAGTCTCAGCCTTCTGGGCTCAGATGATCCTTCTGCCTCAGCCTTCTAAGTAGTTGGAACTCCAGATTTGTGCCACCATGTCCAGCTAACTTTGTTGATTTATTGTAGAGACAAGGTCTCACCAAGTTGCTCAGGCTGATCTCGAACCCTTGGGCTCAGGCAATCCTGTTGCTTCCACCTCCCAAAGTGCTAGGATTATAGACGTGAGCTGCCATGCCTGGACTAGCGTTATATGATTTTTGATGAATATGGTGTGTTTGTTAAAAATAGGAAGTAGAACCTATAGTAAAATATAATAGAACCTATAGTAAAATATAACATAGTGGTTGCATTGTTAGAAAACAGAACCTTATGCGAAATAATCTAGTATGGTTTTCTTTATTTGAAAATTCCTCACCTCAGCAATCTGTCATTGTTTTTATATCTCATTCAAAGAAAAAGACATGTTTGAAAGTTCTGTGTTCTTGTAGGGACACTGAAATGCCTTATTGTGTCAGAAATATAAATACATCTAAAGTTCTATTAAAAGAGGATGTTTTAAATTGTATATGCATTCTATTGTATGTTAGTATTTATTTCTTCATATTGTTTGAATAATTTTAATGGATAAGTATAATTCTCAGATACTTTTGGTCTTTTTTTTTGTTTTAATGGTATGTATATCCTAGTTATAAAAGTCTTAAACAGTATAAAATGTAAAAAGTAAAGCATTCACTGTCTCCCAGTCTTACCCTCCTTAATCTCCCTAGATTCAAGCACTGTCAGCATTGTAATTCTCATACGTTTTTCGGTGCATACTGAACACACATACAAATCTTTTTGTATTTTTAACCTAATGTAATCATACCACATCAGAGTACAGTTTGAAGACTTAAATTAGGCTAGCCTAATGAATTGCTCTGTGTTACTTACATGTACTAATACGGTGTTTTTTCTTTCCCTCTTCAGAAACAATGGACAGGGGAGAACCCCCTCCAACATTGTCTTCCTCCCCTTCACCCTCCTCCCCTTCACCTACTTTGGGCAGACAAAGGCCTGAGATTGGAACATTTCTTAGAAAGAAGAAAACTAGTGATATCTACTTTGTGTCTCTCGTTTGGGCCATCATTGTTGTGCAGCTCTGGTTGAACCTGTGGATTGTGCAGTTGCTGCCAGTGCCTATTGCAGGTCATTACTTGGTTAATTATGGTCTTGCCTTTGAAGATTTTGTTTTTCTTTTTTTTTTACTGTCAGATTTAAATATTTGAAATAATTGTACTGTCTTTAAATAAAAGTCTTATGTTTGCATTTAAATAGTGAACAAGCTGGGTGCAGTGGCTCATGCCTATAATCCCAGTGTTTTGGGAGGCCAAGGCAAAGGGATCACATGAGGCCAGGAGATTGAGACTACTCTGAGCAACATAAAGATACCTTGTCTTTACCCTGAAAAATTTTTAAAACAGTTAGTGAAGTGTGGTGGTGTGTGCCCTTAGTCCCAGCTACTTGGGAGACTAAGGTAGAAGGATCACTTGAGACCAGGAGTTTGAGGCTGCAGTGAGCTATGATTTTGCCACTGCACTTTAGCCAGGGTGACAAAGTGAGAGCCCATCTCTAAAAAATTAAAAAAATAAGTATAGAGTGAACAAACACCATTTTGGAAATTTATTACTTTGATACTTTAATATTTCACTTTTAAGCTCCAAAGTGTATTTAACCTCTTATAATTTCATGGGGTATTTGAGATTGATAACTCCACGTAGAGATTTAACTGTTTAGCTGTCCATGATTCTGTAGAGGATAATGGTAACAACCCTCTGCATTTGGGTGCTTACAATTGAATTTTGAGAGCTGCTCTTAGGAAGCACATTTTACATTGCATTTTTTTTTTTTTTTTAGTTGGAGTCTCACTCTGTCGCCCAGACTGGAGTGCAGTGGCCTCTCCCGTCCACCGCAGCCTCGACCTGCTGGGCTCCGGCGATCCTTCCGCCTCAGCCTTCCAAGTAGCTGGAACTACAGGTGCATGCTACCATGCCTGGCTGATTTTTGATTTATTGGAGAGATGAGGTCCCAAGTTGCCCAGGTGGGTCTCGAACCTGCGGGCTCAGGCAATCCACTCACCTCAGCCTCCCAAGGTGTGGGATTACAGGCTGAGCCACCGAGCCCGGCTTACATTGCATTTTTAATTCAAGGGAAATGTAGACTTTGAGAAATATGTGTATGCAAAATCTTTAGTTTTGTTTAGAAGAAAAATTGAATTGTGTATACGCACACGTACACGTGTGTATGTGTATGTACTATGTATTACATTAAAATGAGATCATATGGGCCAGGCATGGTGGCTCATGACTGTAATCCCAGCATTTTGGGATGCTGAGACAGGAGGACCATTTGAGCTCAGGAGTTCAAGGCCAGCTTAGGTAACATAGCGAGATTTCATCTCTACAAAAAATATTTAAAAATTTGACTAGGCGTGGTGGCTCAAGTCAATAATCCCAGTTCTTTGGGAGGCCCAGGCGAGAGAATTGACTGAGTTCAGGGGTTTAAGACCAGCCTGGGCAACTTGGTGAGACCTTATCTTTGCAATGAATAAAAAAATTAGCCGGGTGTGGTGGCGTGCACCTGTAGTTCCTGCAACTTGGAAGGCTGAGGTGGAAGGATCTCCTGAGCTCAGCAGGTCGAGGCTGCAGTGGCCCTAAGCGTGCCACTGCTCCAGCCTGGGCAACACAGAGTGAGACTTCAACTCGAAAAAAAAAAATTAGCTGGGTGTAGTAGTCTTAGCTACTTGAGAGCCTGAGGCAGAAGAATCATCTGAGTCCAGGAGTTGACACTGTGATGAACCATGATCGTGCCACTGCACGCCAACCTGGATGACAGAGTGAGACCCTGTCTCAAAAAAACAAAAACTCAAAAACCAAAAGGAACCATATGTTTTTCCATAATTCATTAAGTCAGGTCTTTGTGCCTTAATACTATGGTAATTTAAAGTCCATTTCTATTGTTTTGATTCTCTCTAAAGCTATCTTCTAAGACTGGAAAGCATAAGGAAGAGATTTCTCTGACTTAGGTGGATTGAAAAGCATCTTTTATTTGATACTTTTCTGATTATATGGGCTTTCCTTTTATTACAGTCATATTTTATGACAAATTTATTAAGTCCTTAGTGGATGCTGTGAACTCTGCAATCCAGGTTAGTCCTGGTTTCCTTCCTCATGGTTTTTTACTGTTGATTAAACTATAATCTGATTTTTAGAACTCTTGTTTGCCACCATTGTCTAAAAATCTAAACTTATAGGCCCATTTACCATCTAGATCATTAGTTTTCATCTGTTATTTTTTCTCATTAAATTAGGTGATTAATTGATAGCCATTATTTTTAACATTTATTATGAACAGAACACTATGTAGTGCCTGTCCTCAGGAAGCATACATTATAAATGATTGACGTTTGCAAATCAGAGAGCACATACCACAGCCATGCTTTCTGTTAGGAATTTATGGAAATACTTAGTGAAATTACTCATCCAGACTGTTGTATACTTTGGTTTTGCAGGATGATTTCATTAAGCTGGCAATTCATGTGTCAAGTGCTGTTGGAACTTCCTTTTCCTTAAAGTTTGTAATTTCTCCTACTCTTATGTTAATCTTTTGGTCATCATAGGATTTTGACACAGCATGTAATTACCCTGGACTTATTCTAGAAACTATAGGAGCTTTCCTGGGACCTTAGTAGGAATTTAAAATTGCTAATGAAGGAGTTTTTGAACTGGTGTATAACACTGGGTCATGGTTCAAAATAGTAAACTGTGAACCTTTAGGTTATAAGGTCAGGGCTAAGAATACAAATCCCTGGAGTTAGGGACATTATACAGTTTGGGATTCAGGTTCCAGATTTCAAGGCAGGCCTCACAGATTAGTAACACTTCTTTCTGACTCTGCCTCATTCTTTGTTGGCTTTTAATAAAAAGCTTAACCCCTGCTTGAAGGTTCATTGCACTGCCCTACCTCCTGTAGGAGACATTCCTTTTGTGACCCATGAATGGTCCCCACTGAAGTTGTGTACAGTGCACAGTCTTGGAACATTTATGGTAGCCCTGCTTGTACTCAGCTTGCTTCTCTACTGAACTCTGGCACCTGCTTAGATGTTCAAAGCAGCATCAAATGGGGAAATAGGAACACAAATGAAAACGTTACCCTGTGCTGGGTGTCATAAAATTCATGATACATATTGTATACCTTATACTTTTCTGGTCACTGAACAACAAACATCTAAAGAAAAGAACAAAATTTGTCAAGAGCAGCTGTAAAAGTCACGGAGATGAGGAAATATCAGGGGTTTGTATTCTTTAATCAGGAAGGGGTAAGGTCCAAGGGGCCAAGATTGTAGTCATTGAGATCTTTATGATAAGAGTATCTTATGGTTATGTGGGCTGTAAAATAATCCTTGACTCCTTCAGAGATTCAGACTTCACAAAGAAGACAATATATAGGCAGGTGGAGATTGTGTGAAAAGTTACTTGGCCCAATTGCATCTGTTTGGAATATCCTGAGTCCCACCCCGCTTTTAACATAGATCTTTATTTTCATACTGGTTTTGCTGTTTTAGGAAGGTCATGCGAAATCAGGAGACCATCTCATTTTATAACTTTCTAATCTATATTTTGTTTATATATGTATCTTTTTTTATCTTCTTTTTAGTTTGGATACTCAAAAAGCTTGTCATTCACTTCGGAGTTGTGGACTTCCTGGCAAAACGCTACCACCTGTGGTGGGGGGTTATAGAAAGCTTCCTGAAAGAGCGGCAGGGAGCTCTTGCACCATGGCCAATTGTCGGGCTCGGAAAATTCTTGTTGAAAGTTGATAGCAAGGTATTGTATTTTGAGAGCTTGTGCTATCTTATTTCATGACTTGAAGTCTTCCATTCTATGGTGTGGTGTTTATATTATAACGGTTGATAACACATTTAATAATTCTATGATGGAATTTTAATGTGTAGAATTATGGTTTACCATAAGGATAGGATAGGTTTAGTTTAAATATGTATCATATAAGTATTTTACCTCTTAAAAATATGAGAAAGGACCAGACACGGTGGCTCATGCCTATAATCCCAGGCTGAGGTGGGAGAGTCCCTTGAGGCCCTCTGTTCAAGACCAGCCTGGACAGCACAGTAAGACACCTGTTTCTACAAAAAATAAGAAAATAAATAAAAGGAAAAAAAAAAAAAGAAAAGGATCTTGTGGAACATATAGTTCAACTCTCAATTTATTGGGACCAAATTGAAATTCAGAGAGGTTAAGTGACTTGCCTAAAATTATATAACTAGGTAGTAGCTTAGTTTAGTGAATATTTTTGGAGCAATTCCCTTGTGTCAGATACTGTGCTAAGTCCTAGGGAAAAGTCAGATTAATTATGGAAAACTAGATATAGAAGCTCTGTTTAATGGGAGAGAGCAGTTCACAAAAATTCAGAGTTGATGGTTAAGTTCAGAGGCTTAGTGGTTAAAGAGCATAGGCTCTGAATCTGTACTCTGGTTTCAGATTTCAGTTCTGCTGCTTACTAGCCATGTGACTTTGGACAAATTTCTTAATCTCTCTGTGCCTTGGTTTCCTTCTCAATAGAAAGGGTATAATAGCACCTACCTAATAGAAAGGGTATAAGGGCTTAATGGATTAAGGTAATAAGAACCTCTAGATCTGTGCCACGTACACAATAAGCCTTATATAAGTGCTAGCTGTTATAATTTGTGTAGGAGAAGTGTGTACAGGGTGCGGTGGTAGTATTGAGCAAGAGATGACTAACTGTTGATGAGGCAGTAGGAAAGGGAAGGTTTTGCAGAGGAAGTGATGCTAGAACAAATTTTGAATCACAAGCAGGAATTTATTAGATAGACACAGCAAGAAGCGCAGGCAGGTGGAGCAGTCTGCAAAGGCAGAGAGGCACTGAGCCTGCAAGCCTTCAGGTTATTTGATGTATTTTTAGTTGTTGGATTCCCAACTAAGCTGTGGTTATCACCATTTCAATCATTGTTTGTCTTAAAGGAATACTACATTATCTTGATTTTAAAGCCTTGTTGATGTGTTACAGTTTCTCCCCCTGGTTTATCCTTTATCTGGGACAATTTCCTTCTCCTGCTCCCAGTGATTTTCCTTTTCTTTTCTTTTCTTTTCATACTATTATTGCATTCTTAATGATATTCCGCTGTTCTTATCTTCTCTTTCTCACCTTACCCCCTATCCTCAAGCTCTGGCACTGGCTAAATAAGAAGGTAAATGAATACCCAGATGTTGGTTTTTACTATTGAATTCTGTAACATCTCCACCCTCAACCTCTGTATCGCCTTTCTCATTCTATGTTTTTGTTCATATGTCAAATTAAGTTTTTGTTTTCTAAGTTCTAATTATAAGCTATGGAAGGTCATGAAACAGTACTATCATAGTACAATTTGCTAAAAATTCAATAAAGACTATTTAGAATATGGATGGTATCTCTTTGCTCAAGTGTTTATAAGAAGTTCTGTCTCAGTCCTTTTGTCCACTGTAAGTGATTCATTTTCAGTTCTATATTGTGGTTCAGCCTGGTATTCATGAAAACACATTAGGCAGTAGTTATTGTAAAGGCAAGAACTGTATTTGCTACTTTTTCTAAAAATGACAGGAATTAAAAAAAATTATTTTGAATTTTAAAATATTTAATCCTCGAAATATTTGTATGACTCCCTTGACTGATAATTTTACATACTGCCTTTTTAAAATGACTGGTATTTCCAGATTTGATTTTTAACTTTTAATAATTACAATAAGGATTAATTTAGATATAGTAGGAGTATTGTACTTGTGATGTATAGCTCACATATAGTAGTGTTTAAATTAATTTTAATAAATCCCTAGGACAGATAGCAAGAGATGACATCATTTATATGTACCTGTTTAAACATAATAATACTAAAAGTCTCAATGGAAATATTATAGCAGGGTTTAAGAAACATGTGCTACTTATTGGAAATAGCTCAAAATGAGACCTTTCAGTGTGAAATTAGGATTTCATATTTTTCTGTTGAAGTAGAGGAAAGGGATGACTTGACAGTGCTGAAACTTTTAAGCTTGGAATTGAAGACAACCGATGTATAAAATAAACGTCCCTCCACCACCACATGGTTGTATGTACCTCTGTTCCCTGTAAAACTAGTATGGATAAATAACTTCAATCCTTGACAAATGATGTGAAAACGAAAATTACATTTTCATATTTTGATAAAAGTAGGTGGTTTTGTATGTTTCCGCAACTTGTGTTATATTGAAATGAAATTGTCCTTGAGATGGAAGAAAGGAGAGCTAAATTCATTAGGCTTAATTAGATTTAACCTTTAATAAATTAAATTAGTTAGATTACCTAATTCATAGCTAAATAGGTAAGTTAATTTTAAAAGATTTTTATTTTCTTTGTTGATTCCATGTGCATAAAGCATTGGTGTAAAGTTAGAGTGACTTCTTGGAATTCTGAGTATATGTGTTCCAGGAAAGCATATAAATAAGTTGAGAAGTATTTAATTATATTACTCTATGGTCAGAAAATTGCAGCATTGAGTAATTTTGATATGTAAAAAATTCAGGTGGGGAGTGAATTAGAAAACTGAAAGGAGAAGAGAGGATGAGAAAGCACATATCTTATGTATAACCTCTGAAATGTAACCTCTGTTTCTCAGGGTTAATTGTTTTATTTCCTAGTACTGATTATTTGCACTAAGACTTAACTAGAATTCATTAAAAAAAACCAACCCAACAAAGCAAAACAAAAACCTATAGGCCCAGAGTAGTGAAATAGAAGAAAAACTCAGTAGGAGAATGATACTTCAATAGCTTGATAAATAAAGTCAGTTAGAGTAGAAGTTTTAGGGTGTCTTTTGATATAACTACAAATTTACTGACATCTCTAAATTAAAAAATACATGCCTTTCATTCACCTTGAAACATTCAGAATGTCATTTAAAAATTCTTCTCTCCTCTTGAAAAATAAACTTTAAAAGTAAAAGTAACACTTCTCACAGCATGTGAAGACAGGGGAAATTACTAGAGACTTCGTGCAGTTTCCAAGTGAGGGCAGATGGTTTGGTTTCCTTTGCCCAAAACTGAGCATGGGACAGGATCAGCCTTGTGGGACAGCACCTCTGGCATTTGATCCCCTTCTCCATTGCTTCCTCTGCCCACGCTTCTCTTCCTATCTCTGTGAGTTTCTGTGTCTTTGTGAGTCTTGTTCCATTTAACTTTTTCAGGGGGTTGGCTCTGCTTTTTCTTTTTCTATGTTTTCTATCCTCTTTGTTTTTTCTTATCTATTGGTTCTTAGTTTTATACACCATCTCCCACTACCCACATTTTTTTCCCTTTTTCTCTTGACCTTTTCTGTTTGCCTTTATTCTTTAATAAGCTTTTCTGTGTGTCTCTTCCCCACTCTTTTCTCTTTACTGTCTCCCTTCTTGCCCTGTTCTCAGCTTAACTTAGCTGGCCACATGGGAATAAAAAAAAATTCTTAGCTTCTGTATTGAGCATCTTAAATATTTGTATTTTAAATGAAATATCTAACCCTTACTGTTATCCTTTGGATAAATATTTTTATTTAGGTGACTCTTAGTGTGAATTTTTTTCAACCCTTATGTTTTGTGGTAGGGAAATTTTACCCTAGCTTAAAAAGAAAAAGTTTGATTTTGTAATGTTTGGTATACATAATGTTTTTGAATATTCTTTGTTTTATATGTTAAAAATACTGGGATATAAGTTTCTAAGTAGAACATCATTTAAATTTTAAAATATACTTCAGAATATGATTTTCTTAAAAAAATAGAGGCTCCTATGTTATTTTCAGAAATTGTAACTTGTGGTTACAAATCTAGTCTTCATTGTGAAATAATTTATGCTTGTTTATTCAAATATATACTTACCAATACTATGTATTATCAGAGTTTGCAGATATAAAAGGAATGACATAACACTAAGTCTTCCCAGGATGCTATCTCAAGAACTAGATGTTCACTTGGTTCTGATTTTGAAGCTTTTTAGTTTCGTTGATTTTAGAACTTGCCTTCAAAATATGACATCTGACCTTCCATATCTTAGACACCTGTTACTCCTTTTTTTAATCTCTGCATTGTCTTCTATGCTTTGGTAGCATGCTTTGAAAATTAACTCTTCTGTTTGAAGCTGTAATAGTCAAGATTAAAGATTAACTTTTTATCTTCGAGTTTACTATATAGCATTTATCTCTTAGTGATGGTGTCCTTCATGAAAAACAGATAAGGGAGTACAAGCTTATTGATGTTGAATGGAAAATGTTTTAGAAGTTAAGCTGGTTTCTTGGGTGTTTAATTCAATGTTTGAAGAGCATAATTCAGATTTAAATTAAGAGTAACTTATTTAGCAACATGTTGGAGTTGAGGGGTGCAGTGTGGTGTTTCAGTAGTATTTAATGTAGTTTTTTTTCATGTCGTAAGTTTATTTACAAACATATCCAGTATGCCATGAGTTCAAGAGTTTGATTCATTTTTCAAGGAGACTGCACATCTTAAAGTGCTCTTCATATCTGTTAAATGGATGAACTTAAAACATCTTTACTTGTTAAGGAGTTGGTGTCTTACTATAAAGAAAGGTGCAGAAAACCCAGATCCAAAGTACAATGTCATCATCACTAGCAACCGCCACTTGTTTTCCACCGAAAATGGCAAATTCTTCCCCTGGCTTTCCTCGTAGTGGCTCCTGAGGACTGCCGAGGTTGTGAACCTCCAGGTGCCCTGACCCCCACATGGTGCTGCTGCAAGCTCCGCGAAAGGGCAGAGGCCGAAGGTGGAAAAAATGGCGGCACTACCCCAAGACCTCCCTTTTCACGGCCTTGCTCCTAATGTAGTTTTTAAATGTTAAATGGTAGCTTTATGTGACAGGAATTCTAGCAATCTATCAGAATTATATATTCTGAAAACAAATTGTTTAAAATGTAAGATTACTCGTGACTGTGACAGGAAAGTGCTAGTCAAGTTAGAATGTCATATAGCATTTAGGGAGATCATAATTTTAATTATTGATTAAGAAATGTATTAATTGATTTTACATTTTTAGTTATAATTATATAATAAAGCTTATGTTTTTGAAAGAGTGGAAACTTACAGTAGAATATTGGATAAAAACTATTTTATTGAGGCCAGAGTCAATGGCTTATGCCTGCAATCCCAGCACTTTGAGAGGTCGAGGTGGGAGGATCACATGAGGCTAGGACTTCGAGAGAAGCCTGGGCAACATAGTGAGACTCCTTCTCTACAAAAAAAGTGTAGTGACTTGCGCCTGTAGTCCTGGCCATTTGGGAGGCTGAGGTAGGGGATCACCTGAGCCGAGTTTGAGGTTGTGGTAAGCTATGATTGTGCCATTGTATTCTAGTCTGGGTGATACAGAGTAAGACCCATCTTTAAAAAAAAATAACATTTTATTTTGAAATATTTCAAGTATAAAAGTATAAGATGAAGTAAAGAACACCCATTTGTCTACATCTCCCCCAACTTGATAAAACTGCCTATATAATTGAAGCCCATTTTGTGCCCCTCTCTGATTGTGCAGCGTCCTCTCAACTTTCCCCACTAGCATAACTAGTATTCTGAATTTGTTATTTGTCATTGACTTAACATTAGGTTTTTTTATTACTGCTTTTGTAATTCTTTTTTTTTTGAGTAGGAATCTCCTTGTGTCACTCAGGCTGGAGTGCAGTGGCACGGTTATGGCCACCGCAGCCTTGACCTGCTGGGCTCAGGCTATCCTTCCACTTCAGCCTTCCAAGTAGCTGGAACCACAGGCGCTCACCACCATGCCTGGCTAAATTTTTAAAAAAATTTATTGTAGAGGTGAGGTCTTGCCATGTTGCCCAGGCTAGTCTTGAACCCGTGGGTTCAGGCAGTCCTCTTACCTCAGCCTCCCAAAGTGCTGGGATTACAGGCATGAACCACCATGCGTGGCTGCTTTTGTAATTCTAATGATATCAAAGGGAAAAATATTTTGAATGTAATTTAATTTGCTTTTTTTTTTTTTTTAATTTAAAAAATTTTTAGCAAATATAATTTATTGAGAGGACAGAAAAGCTCCCAGAGCGGGAAGGGACCCCAGGGGTTGCCCAGTTTGCTCCTGTTTTATTGGTATATTTTAGGACATACTTGTATTATAAAGTATTATAGATTGCTAAAGTCATCTATATTTACTAATTGACAGTACAGTTTCATGAAATTTTAGGCTACCTAATGAACTGTCATTATTTTGTTTAAAATATTTACCAGGTTATAAATTATAATTTGAAATGTAGATATACCACAGTATGGGAATTCAAACATGGATATAGATTATGTTCAGATTAACTGTCTTTTTAAATATGACAATAACAAACTTTATATAACAACAGCAGTAATTAATACTGTTAATTTCTAAAGTTGCTTACCGCTTTTATTGCTTTAATAGTTATGCCATAGTTTGCTTTGCAATGCTGAATATGCTGTCTTGTCTTCATGATGTTTTTATTAAGTTGTACTGTAAAGATAAGTAATTATCTTTTTCATTTTGTGCAGATGATCATCTGGTTGGAGAAGATGCTAGATAAAATAATTAGCATTTTCATCATATTTTTGTTAGTGATAGGAACCCTTCTTTTAGCCCTACTCCTGACTGCAAAGGTAGGGTGCATCAATTACTATTACCATTAATAAATTCTTAATTGTTAGAGTTATAATATGGTTAAGAAACTAGTAGACGTGGCATGGAAAATGTTACTTGTCTTAAAAATATGTATAACTGAAGTATTTATGATTTTTATATTATTAATTTTGCCATGAATTTGCCTAGCTTATTTCTTTTCAAACGTCTTTTATATGAGTTTTTATTTTATCATCAAAATCCTCAGGGGTAAATGCGGATGAAAAAATGAGATACTGAGGAACAAGTGGCCTTTTAAAAAAAAAATAGAATTGTAATCTGGTCTTAATGACTTCTAATCCAGTTAGTACTGTTCACTAGAACAGCATTTTTTGATTAACTCCTTCCCTTTTTGTCTCATTGGTCTTTCTTTCTGCAGACATATTGCAGGATCTTGATTTCTCGCTTTCCAGGTCCCACCAGCTTACATTTCTTCTTCTCCTTTTTATCTCCTCAAAGAAAGTCATTCCACAAAGCACAGCTAAATTTTTATCTCTACAGTGATGTCTCTTACTAGTTTTTTTTTTTTAAGGCTAGTCAAGTCATACTCGTTTATTTATTTATTTGCTTTCATAGTACATTTTAATTTCTTTTTTATCTGAACTCTGCATCCCAGATTTTGGTATGCTGTTTTCAAGGAATTGTGATGCTTACATGAAATCATGGATATGAAAGTTTTGTTTTTATACTTGCAGTTCTGTAGAGATATGTTAGTAACTATTGATAATTTAATATATAGCAGTTTGCTAAGTGATTGCATTGTTTCTTGTTATGTGATGTCTCCACTTGGAAGCCCTATTCTCAATCTCAGCCTCATTATACCCTCAAACTTGTCTTACCTTTTGCTTCTAAAAACCTGCTTTCCTAGTACTTCTGTATCAATCTCTGTGTAGTTTCTGTCTATTCTTTAGCTATTAATTATGTATAGTCACATGTACTCTACAGACTTGTTTAGAGGCTTTTATTTTTGTCATATTTACCCTGAATCCCTCCCACTGTGCGATCTTGCATTCCAGTTCTTAGAGAAACCTTTCATCAGCATGCCTTTCCTTTCTCCTGTCTCCTGCTCTTCTTTCTCTTCTTTATTCTTTTGCATAAGGTCTTTTTACCTGGCTATATCAATCTTTAAGTCCTTTTTCTTTGTTCATTCCATGCTTCAGTGAGCTTTTGGTTCTTGAACTTTGGTAACAGGTATTACTGAACCATTTATTATTGGTCTAGGATTCATGCAAACTGAGCTTTTGAGGGAATTTTATTGGTTATCTAATTCATTCTCCCAGCTAATAAAGGTATCATTCTCCAAAATATTCTTGATGGTATCCTCTAAAATGTCTAAAGACATCTCAAATGTAACATGTCGTAAGCCAAACTCCAGATCTTCTCTGCTTATCTGTCCTTCTCATCGTCTTTCAGTGACAACTCCATTATTCTGCTTGCTTAGATAAAGAGCCTCAGATCATCCTTGACTACTCTCTTTGTTCTGTATCCAGATCCAGTTTGTCAGAAAATCCTTTTTGGCTCCACCTTACTAATATTCTATAGTAATATCATAGTGAGGATGTCACATAATTCCTTTCCACAGAAATCAAGAATAAAACAGCATAAGATTATTATTATTATTTTTTTTGAGTTGGGGTCTCACTCTGTCGCCCAGACTGGAGTGCAGTGGCCGCTCCCAGCCACCGCAGCCTCGACCTGCTGGGCTCCGGCGATCCTTCCGCCTCAGCCTTCCGAGTAGCCAGAATTACAGGCATGCGCTACCACGCCCGGCTGATTTTTTGATTTATTGTAGAGATGAGGTCTTGCTGCCCAGGCAGGTCTCGAACCTGCGGGCTCAGGCAATCCACTCACCTCAGCCTCCCAAAGGCGCGGGATTACAGGCTGAGCCACCGAGCCCAGCTAAGATTATTAAAAATATCAGTTAAAGGCATTGGAATACAACCAGTTAGGCAAGAACTTGGGGAGTGTTTGCTAATGAAAAGCTGCTACCATAGCTCGTTGAAGCAGGTAGTTTGTAGCTTTCCTGTTTGGAACTATCCTAGCTTGGGCAGCAAAAACCTGTAGCTTTTCCTGAAGGAGGTCTTCTTTCATGCACAGATGTGTTTAGGTTTGATGTAGTTTCATTTGTCTATTTTTGCCTTTGCTGCCTTTGTTTTTGGTGACATAGCTAAGAAATCATTTCCAAATTAATTGGAGATGAGCTGAGCCTCAGAGATCTGTGGGAAAATATCAGACATTCTAACAGACACATAATTGGCATCCCAGAAGATGAGAAGAGGAAAAGAGGAAAAATTTGAGGAAATAATAGTCAGACACTTTCACATTTGGTGAAAAACATTAAGAGACCCAAGAAGCTCAACAAACCTTTAGTAGAATAGACATACTCAAACCAGATCCGTACCTAGACACATTATAGTCAAACTGTTGAAAGCTAAAGATCAAGAGAAAGCCTTGAAGGAAGCAAGAGAAAAGGAGAAAATAAAAACATTTCTATCCCGCGCCTTTGGGAGGCTGAGGTAAGTAGATTTCCTGAGCCTGTGGGTTCGAGACCTGCCTGGGCAACTTGGCAACCTCATCTCTACAATAAATCAAAAATGAGCCAGGTGTGGTAGCGCGCACCTGTAGTTCCAGCTACTTGGAAGGCTGAGGCGGAAGGATCGCCAGAGCCCAGCAGGTCGAGGCTGTGGTGGCCGGGAGCAGCCACTGCACTCCAGTCTGGGTGACAGAGTGAGACTCCAACTCAAAAAAAACCAAAACATTTCTAGGTAAACAAAAACTGAGAGAATTCATTGATAGTAGACCTTCACTATAGGGAATGCTAAGGGAATTCCATCAGAATGAGGAGAAATGACCCCAGAAACAACTTGAATCCAAAGGAAGGAGTGAAGGACACTTGGTAAATATGTGAGTACATATAAAAGTTATATTTTAGCTGGGCTTGGTGGCTCAGCCTGTAATCCCGCGCCTTTGGGAGTCTGAGGTGAGTGAATTGCCTGAGCCCGCGGGTTCGAGACCCGCCTGGGCAGCGAGACCTCATCTCTACAGTAAATCAAAAAAATCAGCCGGGCGTGGTAGCACATGCCTGTAATTCTGGCTACTCGGAAGGCTGAGGCGGAAGGATCACCGGAGCCCAGCAGGTGGAGGCTGCGGTGGCCGGGAGCGACCACTGCACTCCAGTCTGGGCGACAGAGTGAGACTCCAATTCAAAAAAATAAAAATAGGGCCGGGCTCGGTGGCTCAGCCTGTAATCCTGTGCTTTGGGAGACTGAGGTGAGTGAATTGCCTGAGCCCGCGGGTTCAAGACCCGCTTGGACAACTTGACGAGACCTCATCTCTACAATAAATCAAAAATTAGCCAGGTGTGGGAGCGCGTGCCTGTAGTTCCAGCTACTTGGAAGGCTGAGGCGGAAGGATCGCCGGAACCCAGCAGGTTGAGGCTGCGGTGGCCGGGAGCGGCCACTGCACTTCAGTCTGGGCAACAGAGTGAGACTCCAACTCAAAAAATAAATAAATAAATAAAAATAAAATAAAATAAAAAGAAATTAAGCAACATACATCTAATTCTAAATCTGGACTGGGAAGAAATTGCAGGGGAAATTATGACATTTTGAAGTGGATGAAAATGAAACCAGTGCTTATCAAAATTTGTGGGATGCAGTTAAAGCAGTTCTTAGAGGGAAGTTTATGGCATTAAATGCTTATATTAGAAAAAAGAAGCAATCTAAGCTTCCCTCTTAAGCTAGCAAAGAAGAGCAAATTAAATCCAAAGTAGGAAATAAGATCAAGTTCAGATCAGTGTAATTGGAAATGGAGAAGCAATAAGAAAAAACGCTAATAAAACCAAAAGCTGGTCCTTAGAAAAACATCAATAAAATTGAAAATTTTTTAGTTATACTGATTAAGAAAAAAAGGAAAGAAGATACAAATATATCAAGTATGAAAGAGGAGACATCTCTACATATGTAACAGATTTTAAAAGAATAACAAAGGAATATTGTGAACAACTTTATGCCAAGTTTGATAACTTACATTTCTTTTCTTTTTTTTTTCTTGAGTTGGAGTCTCACTCTGTTGTCCAGAGTGGAGTGCAGTGACTGCTCCTGGCCACCGCAGCCTCGACCTGCTGGGCTCCAGCAATCCTTCCATCTCAGCCTTCCAAGTAGCTGGAACTACAGGCGCGTGCTACCACGCCCGGCTAATTTTTTTTTTTTTTTTGATTTATTGTAGAGATGAGGTCTTGCCAAGTTGCCCAGGCGGGTCTCGAACCCACGGGCTCAGGCAATCCACTCACCTCAGCCTCCCAAAGTGCAGGATTACAGACTGAGCCACCGAGCCCGGCTGAAGAGATTTCTTACAAGGAATAAATAAAACAGATTCAAGAAGAAATATAAAAACTGAATAGCCTTATATCAAGAAAGAAATTGAATTAGTGTTTGAAAGTCTTTCAATTATAGTTCAGGCCCAGATGGTTTCACTGATGAGGTTTATTAAATGTTTAATGAAGAAATTAATACCTCTTTCAGATAGCAGAGGAAGTAATTCTTTCCAACTCATTTTATGATGCTAATATTGCCCAGATACCAAAGTCAAAGACATTTATTGGAAAGGAAACTTCAGACTAGTTTCCTTTGAAACAGACCCAGAAATCCTTAACAAAACATTAGCAGATGAGATATGTAAAGAAGATAACATACTGTAACTATGTAGGTTTATTTCAGGCATGCAAAATTGGTTTCACTTGCAACAGTCAACAGAAGATGTATCTTTTTTTTAAATTTATTGTAGAGATGAGGTCTCGCTGCCCAGGCGGGTCTCGAACCCGCGGGCTCAGGCAATCCACTCACCTCAGCCTCCCAAAGGCATGGGATTACAGGCTGAGCCACCGAGCCCGGCTAGAAGATGTATCTTGAATCCTGTTGCTTCTTATCCTCACTGCTACTGTTGCCCTGCTCAGAGCTATCTTTGTTCTCTCTTGGATTATTGCAGTATTCTCCCAGCTGATTTCCCTGCTTCATCTTTTGCCTCATTTAATCTGTTCTCAACACAGCGTCCGAATTTACTTTAAAAATCTAAGATTTTGTCACCTCTAAGCTTAAAGCCCATATCTGACAAAATGAAAGCCAAATTCTTCCCAAGAATTAGTAAGGCTTTATTCAGTCTGACTTTTTTTTCTGTCATTGTATTTCAGTTGATTTTCTCCCCATTGTGTCTGAAATCAGATTGTTTTCCTTTTCAAGCTACAGTTCTGGTTTTTTTTGTTTGTTTGTTTTTTGGTTTTTGGTGTTCTCCCTACTCTTCTGGGACCCTACAGAATTAGAAGTGGGTTCCTTTGGCAGCTGTGTATGTCTTTGTTAGGATACCTAGACTATTCTATTCTGGATTTTATATGTAACTTTGGCTAGTGATTTTGCCACTTGGTTAAGGTTATACCCATCCCTGTGGGAAAATACTTTTTATCTTTATATTGTTTTCCTCAATTCCTTGTATGCTCTGGAACTTTCACTGCAGAAAGGGACAGAGACAGAGGGTGAGTAGTGGACTATTGGTCTCTTTCCTCTGATTTATTCTTTTCTCCCCCCACTACAGTTGCTTTCCCTCCTCAGTCAGAAAAGGATAGAGATTTGGCTGCTTTTCTCCATGTTACCTGTGAATCTCAGTAATTTTTCAACTCACCTCTGAGTGTGAGGGTCAGTTTAGGAGTGAGCTGTTATGCCTGTTTGTTGTGCTCCAGGATGTTTTGGTTTTTTTACTTGCTTCACATTTATCAAAATATGCTTCTTTCCTTGTGAAGGTGTTGGGTAAATTTTATTTTCAACTGGTTTCTTTTTTATCACCCTCGTTTTGTTCGTTATTGAGCATGGCAAATTCAGAGGTGTAGTTTCTGTTGCTTTTTTATTCAGAACCTTAACTCAGTCAGTTATTTGCCTGTATCTCTTACACTACATTATAATTCTGTTAGCTCACATAATGCTGATATTATTTACATAGGTACACAAACACCCATACGCAATATATATACACACATATATATGCAAATGAAATATAGTTATGTGCATGTGTTAAGTATTTGCACATATCTGGTTAGGTTTTGTTTTTTTTTTAGTTGTTGAGTTTATTTTTATTATTATTATTTTTGAGTTGGAGTCTCACTCTTTCACCCAGACTGTAGTGCAGTGGCTGCTCCCGGCCACCGCAGCCTCGACCTGCTGGGCTCCGGTGATCCTTCCGCCTCAGCCTTCCAAGTAGCTGGAACTATAGGCGCGCGCTACCATGCCCGGCTAATTTTTTGATTTATTGTAGAGATGAGGTCTCGCCAAGTTGCCCAGGTGGGTCTTGAACCCGCGGGCTCAGGCAATTCACTCACCTCGGCCTCCCAAGGTGTAGGATTACAGGCTGAGCTACCGAGCCCGGCCTAGTTGTTGAGTTTAAAGGCAGGGAGCTGTCATGAACTTTTTATTGTGCATAGGATATTATGTATATCAACTTTGCAGTGCATGTTTTTAAATTAATTAAAGCTTAGCTGTATATTTGTTTGATTCTAAAAGCATTGTTCCAATAATAGAATAGAAAAATAAATGTTATATTTGGCTTATTTTTTTTATTGAGATTCTTTTCTCTGTTTATCTGTAATGCAGGTACATCAAGAGAGTGTACACATGATTGAAGTCACAAGTAATTTGATTAATGAAACTCTAGCAAATCACCCTGAGTGGGCAAAGTAAGAATATTGTTTTGAAAAGAACAGAGATGGATGACCTAGTTTTAGCATCTGTTTGCATGAAATGCTCTTCATTGGTTCAGCTACATTGGAAGATAAAAGATAGGGTTTGCCAAAGCTTTGATGAATATCATTTTTGTAGAAGAATGACATATAATAATAGGGGTAGAGAGAAGTGCTTAAGATTTTAGGAACAATTTTTGGAATATGATACCTTAAGTTTTGAGATTTATGGTTTATAGCATGTTTATAATTTACAAAGTACTTTTGCCTATCTTGTATCATTGTTCCTTACAGTGACTATTTGAGATAGAGATCCCCATTTCACAGTTAAGGAAACAAGATCAAAGGTTAAGGAACTTGAGATAATAATCCTTCAGTAGCAGAATCAACACTTATAACCACTGCTTTTGACCATCTGAAGAGAATTTTCCACTGTAACATCTCAATTTTCTTTTCTTTTTTTTTTTTGAGTTGGAGTCTCACTCTGTCGCCCAGACTGGAGTGCAGTGGCCGCTCCCGGTCACCGCAGCCTCGACCTGCTGGGCTCTGGCGATCCTTCCGCCTCAGCCTTCCAAGTAGCTGGAACTACAGGCGTGCGCTACCACGCCCAGCTTATTTTTTGATTTATTGTAGAGATGAGGTCTCGCCAAATTGTCCAGGTGGGTCTTGAATCCGTGGGCTCAGGCAATCCACTCACCTCAGCCTCCCAAAGGCGCGGGATTACAGGCTGAGCCACCGATGTTCTATATAATTTTTTTTTTAAAGAATCAAGTTCTTGCTATGTTGCCCAGGCTAGTCTTAGTCCTTGGACTCAAGTGATCTTCCTGTGTAGCTAGGACCACAGGCGTGTTTCACTCCACTCAGCTTTGTAATTCTTTACATATTTCCATATTATTCCATATTATTTTTGTGGAGGAGTGGGCAAATTATAGCCCAGGGCCAGATTTAGCCACCTATTTTTGTAAATAAAGTTTTACTGAAACACAGCTATGCCCATTGTTTTATATATTGTTTCTGGCCGTTTTGGGGTAGCAAGGGTAGGCAGAATTGAGTAGTTGTGGCAGAAAGGATATGTTTGCAAAGCCTAAAATATTTGCCCTCTGGCACTTTGCAGAAAACGTTTGCCAACCTCTGTCTTAAAGGATCTCTTTGTGTACTTGTTTAATTTAGCTTCTGTAGGAAGGGTTTTATATCTAGGGTATGTTCAGCAGAGTTATGCTGTGCACCAAATGGAACATGATAACAAATTGCATGACCTGCTTTTTTTTCTCTTTTTTTTTTGGTCAGGGTCTCACTCTGTTGCCCAGTCTTGAGTACAGTGACATGTTCAAATCTTACCACAGCCACCAGCTCCTGGGCTCAAGTAATTCTCTTGTATCAGCCTCGTGTGCAGCTGGGACTATAGGTGTGCACTACCACACACAGATACTGTTTTGATTTTTTGTAGAGACAAGGTTTTTCTATGTTGCCCAGGCTATGATGTACTTTTTACTCACATCAAGGTATCTCACTGATTTAAGTTAGGAAATAATCTGCCAGTTTTAGGATTATAGGTTGAGGTTTAACTTGATTTTTCTCTCTTGCCTCTGCTTTGTTTCTTCATACAAAGCTTGCTTAGCACATAATTTGAGCTTGGTTTAGAATGAAACTTGAATATTCTTAAGAGAAGTATATTTCTTTTGAAATGTAAATTGTTGTATATTTATGCAGTGGAATAATGCACAGCATTAAACAAAAATGAGCTAGTGATACATGCACTAATATGGATGAATCTCAAAATAAGCATCCTGAGAGAAAAAATTTACGCAATAAAGAGACCATATGGTATGATTCTGTTTCTGTAAAGCTCAAACTAATTTGTAGTGACAGAAAGATTAGTGGTTGCCTGTGGATCAGGGAGACGTGGGGCTCCAGGATGGCATACACAGAGGGGCAAGGAAATTTTTGGGAGCAATAATATTAATTGTCTTGATTAAGGATGTAAGAAGAGGAATAGAATCATCAGATTAATTCTAGAACAGTCTTTCCTACTGCCTTGTGGAGAAAAGATGAAAAGGATACAAGACTTGGGTCATTGAGATGAGTTAAAAGCATTTAGAGTAAACCAGTTGAGAGGTGACAAAGCTCTGAGTTGTAGATAGTTGTAGTGAGGATGAAGCGGAAGGATAGATTCCTATGATCATAAGGGGTTTAGTAGGTGACTGATTGGATATAATTTAGCATGATGCATATGTTTCTAGCTTTGAAAATTAGTGGATGATGGTGGATTCACCAAGATAGACTAGGGGGGAAAATATTTCCCTTTTTTTACGTGTGGAGTTTGAGGTGTCTGTGTAAGATGTATGGGCTGGCATCCAGTAAGCTGTCGTCTGTGTAGGTATGCAGTTCAGGACAGAAACCTAGGGTGAAGTTAAAAAGTGGGCAGCCAGGGGTGGTGGCTTAAGCCTGTAATCCCAGCACTCTGGGAGGCCGAGGCAAGAGGATTGCCTGAGCCCATGGGTTTGAGACCAGCCTGGGCAACATGGCAAAACCTTGTCTTTACAATAATAAAAAAAATTAGCTGGGCGTGGTAGCTCGCACCTGCAGTTCCAGCTACTTGGAAGGCTGAGGCGGAAGGATCACCTGAGCCCAGCAGGTAGAGGCTTTGGTGGCTGTGAGCGTGCCACTGCACTCCAGTCTGGATGACAGAGTGAGACTCCAACTTAAAAAAAAAAAAAAGTAGGCTGTTGTTGTGTGATTCCAGGAATCATATGAGAGGTCTGGGTTGGAACTAGGGTTTTGGGCAGCTTCAACATAAAGAAATAATGTATATATTTCATGGAAAGGATTCCTGGATGTGTACTCTATGGATCTTCAGCCTTTAAGGGTGAGCAGAAAATATTGGGCTGGCGAAGGAGAATGAGAATGAGCTATAAGACAAGTAAGAGTATAACCAAGGGAAGAGAACATTTTAAGAAAATAGTAGTGGTCAGCGTTGTCAAATTCCTGCAGAAAAAAATAAGAATGAAATTAGATTTAGCAATTGCAAGAGCATTTAATCGGTAGAGCTGAAGCCAATTAGATTGCAGGATGTTGAGCAATTATTAGGAAGTGAGGAAGTGAAGAAAGCAAGTATGGACTATTCTTTCTCAAGTTTGCCTGTAAAAGAATAGATGGGGGTTGGAGGGAAGTTGTCTTCTTCTGTTTTGTTTTTTAAGATGGAGAGACTTCTTTTTATACTGAAGGGAAGGAACTGGTATAGTAGAAGGGGTTGAAAATATTAGGAGAGAGGGATAATTCTTAGTGCATTACTCTGAGGAAGGAGCATGAATCAGATTCATGGCACAAGTACAGCAACTGAGGAAAGCAGTTCAGGATGGGTATGGGTGTAAATACTGTGAGTTTAGTGGGATGAGTGGGGAATGTGGAAAATTGAGGGCCAAACACCTCTGAAGTAAGAACTGAGTCCTTCTGCCCTCTAGCTCTTTGGACATAATGCATTTTGAAGTGAGAATGGGGTAAAGGAGAAACCAACATGTACTGGATATTAGATTTTAGGAAGGACTCATCTGGTATGCAGGCATGTAGGTAGAGCCTTACATGGGATGATAGACTTTCTTCTAAGTATTTTCTTCTAGGGCTCAGTCTCAGCTTTAATATCAGAAGGGCTCCTTTTCTTTGGTGACCATTCTTTTGTAGTGGAAATAAGTCCAAAGTCCTTTCATCCTGCTTTTGAATTTAACAGCACTGTCTCTGCTACTGTATTGAAGGCACATGCAATCTGAGTAGCCTCAGGTTAGATGGTTGTAGAAAGGTGTTTTGTTTTTGTTTGTTGTTTTAGAGTTTGAAAGTGAATTGCATAACCATGTACAGGGGGGTGCCATGAACTCTTCACTCCATCTCCTCCCGTGTTGTCATCTAGCATAACTATAATACAATAAAATCAGGAAATACATTGACCTTTTTCAGATTTCACTAGTTTTACATGCACTGTGTCGTGTGTGTGTGTGTGTGTGTGTGTGTGTGTGTGTGTGTGGCGCGTGTGTGTGTGTGCGTGTGTGTGCTCTGTGTAATTTTATCATCTGTAGCTTCATATAATCTATCAACACACTCAAAATACAGAGCTGTTCCATCTTGTGACTTACTCATGCCACCCTTTAATAGCCATATATACCTTCTACTGCCTCCTTCAACATATCCCTAACCCTTGGCAACCACTAATCAGATCTCCTTATCTAAAATATTGTTTCAAGAATGACATATAAATTCAGCCATGGCTTATGCAGCCTATTGAGATTGGATTTTGTCACTTAGCATAACCCCCTTGAAACCCATCCTTTTTATTGCTGATTAATACTCCATTTTGGAAGGTTTTTTATTTTTTGAAACTGCTTAGACTTTGGTGATTCATGGAAGGTTTGATTCTTTTGCAGCAGATTGGTGGGATTGGGATTGGAAACAGTGAGAGTGGGCATGAAGTGATAGTAATGGTTTCCTGCAAATCTTGGTACTCAGTGGATTCTGTCATGCCAAAGGCAGTTGGTCTTACAGGGAATTCATGTGGATACTCATAGTGGAGTAGATACAGTTAAGAATAAGTCAGATGGGCTAGGCGCGGTGGCTCACACCTGTAATTTCAGCACTTTGGGGTTCAAGACTAGCCTGAGCAATATGGTGAGACCTCGTCTCTACAATAAATAAAAAAATCAGTAGGGTGTGGTGGCACATGCCTATGGTTCCAGCTACTTGGAAGGCTGAGGTGGAAGGATCACCTGAGCCCAGCAGATCGAGACTGCGGTGACCATAATTGTGCTGCTGTACTTCAGCCTGGGGGACAGGGTGAGATTCCAACTCAAAAAAAGAGAATAAGTCAGATTTATTTTGTTCCAACTTGATGCATGTTTTTTATGCTCTATGTAATACCTTGACTTCTAGTGAATGTGCCTGGCAGATAAATTAGAAAGAATAGGATCATTCTAGTAAAGTTTCAAAAAAAATGAAGATGAAGTTGCAGCACATCCTAGTTCTTGTCTTAGGCAATTCTGTTCACCTGGAACCCATTTTTTACTTTCTCCTGGTGAGTCTCAAGCCTGTTGATTCATACATCTCAGAACTCTCATTAGGAGATGGCACTAAAGTGGTGCTGAATGTCACTTAGCCCTGCCCTTACTTGGGAGAAACCCAGTAGACTAAATGAAGTTGTTTTAATCTAGGCTGTTCTTTTGGTAGGTTGTAGGTGATAGAAATTAACCTTGACCCAGGAAGGTGAGGTTAGGCCAATCCAAACCGTAGGAACTTGGTTTTTGATGAAGGATCCCTCTCAACTGACTAGGGAAGTTAGTGATTGACTGAGGCAGTGACTCCAAAGAAGGAGCTCAGTTCAGGAGCTATGGGAGTAAAAGAGGCACATCCCAGTTCAGCCCAACTAAGACTGCTCAAATGTTTCTGGCTCCCTGTCTCCTCCTGTGGGGAGGTTGGGACTAAGTCAATGCCTTTGACTTGTCCCCATAATAGCCCCCTTCATCTATTGCTCTTAGGATACCTGCATGAGTACATTGGTGAAGTGTTTCCACAGTGGTCAGCAAGACTTTTTCCCAGGTCTAATAGATGTTTGTTAATCATTAAGGATTTATCCAGATACTTCTGTGACTCCTCACACTTTTTAATTACACTGCAGGATATTTTCCCCATAAAAGTGTAGTACCGCCGGGCTCGGTGGCTCAGCCTGTAATCCCGCGCCTTTGGGAGGCTGAGGTGAGTGGATTGCCTGAGCCCACGGGTTCGAGACCCGCCTGGGCAGCGAGACCTCATCTCTACAATAAATCAAAAAAATCAGCCGGGCATGGTAGCGCATGCCTGTAATTCCGGCTACTTGGAAGGCTGAGGTGGAAGGATCGCCGGAGCCCAGCAGGTCGAGGCTGCGGTGGCCGGGAGCGGCCACTGCACTCCAGTCTGGGCGACAGAGTGAGACTCCAACTCAAAAAAAAAAAAAAAAAAAAAAGTATAATACCATATAATGGAAAGTTGCAATCCCTTCAAGCCACTGAATACTAGAGTAATTTAAAAGCTACTTAAGTTTCTCCCAAATCACATTTCCTGTTTCGTACTCATATCCTTATGCTGTAAAATTAATATGCTTGTAAGCATCTCTAAAATTTTGTCTTACTTGCTGAGAACTATTTGAACAGACTGAGGAATTAGCGAAAAAGTTTCACAAATCCTTTATTTCGAGTGTAGGACAAACTGATTAATACTTAAAAATTAAAACCACTACTGATTTGACATTGCACTTTTAAATTTATTCAAAATATCTTTTTTTTCCTTCTGGTTAAAGACCATCAGCTTCCTAGGCACCATGACTTTTGTGGCTATCAATGGCAATTAGCTCCCTCCCCCCACACTTCTCTCTTCTCTTTTCTCTCTCTCTCCAGGATCTCACTATGTTACCCAGACAGGATTTGAACTCCTGGGCTCAAGTGATCCTGTTATCTCAGCCCCTCAATAGCTAGGATAACAGTCACCTTTCTCTTTATGACTATCTCCCCCAACATACACAATACCTACTCCCATACATACATAAACACGTAAAGCTGCTGTGAGTTGAGGATGTTGTACCTTTGACTTTACCCTAATTAGCTGACTGTTTCCCGTATGCCAGCTTTGTAGGATGTGTCATTTTGGGGCCTCAGGAAAATAAATGACTAGCTACTTTTTGCCCTGGACTTCTGGCGTCACTCATAAATAGCTGAAATCAGGACTGTTAAGTTTGTGAATGTCAACATCTTTAGTGCATAACATTGTGAGGAATAATTTAGAGAATATGTTAGCAAATTTTCTCTTTTGAAAGCAACGGGCATGTATAAAGGAATCTTGATTAAGGTATATGATGCAGAAAAATGGGGAGGCCTCTTCTCTCTACACAGAGTAAAGCTGTGGACTACAGTTCCTTGCATAGCTAGAACTCTGCTCAAGAGTTCCTTCCATGTGAAAAGGATCTTCAATGGATAGAAATAAATTGGAGATAATTACTTAATTTTCTGTGTTCTTTCTTAGTTCTTCACTTCCTTAGATCAGTGGTTCTCAAACTTCAGCATCAGAATCACCTGCAGGGCTTATAAAGTGGAATCACCTGCAGGGAACCCCACCCTCCCAGAGTTCCTCTTTCAGTAGTTCTGTTAGAATCTTCATTTCTAACAGGTTTTCAAGCAGTTCTGATGCTGCTGGTGCAGTTTTGATGCATATTTTGAGAATCCTGTCCTAGATGTTGAATATCCCAGTGTTCCAGAACCACTTTTCCTGATGCTGAGTAAGGCAGATCACCCAGGACATGTTTGGACAGAGAAACCAGGCAGAGTGGAATGAAAGGGAAGTTGTGGGGAAAATGGGACTACAAACTGAGGAAATACTGAAGGGACATCCTGAATGTTAGAATTAGGCCTGTTAGGCCCCAAAAATCAAGGATTCCTGCTCATGAGGCTTTTGTATTTGTATATTGATAACTGATCAATAATTTGTTATAGATTGCCTAAGTACATCATGTTCAGAGCATTGTTGGTACAGTACACTAAAAGTATACTTTTTCATTTTTATTTCTTTGTTTTAAATTAGTTGGCTTCCTGAGGCTCAGGTAGTCCAAAGAGCCTTGAATTCTGCAGCTAACAATGTGTATCAGTATGGACGAGAATGGATAACCCACAAGGTAAGGAAAGAGCCTTTCTTTATGGCTTTCTATTTGTAGGGTCTTCACTGGTGGTGACTTCTTACTTTGATAAAGTATTTATAACAGTTTCTGTTTTTGAAATAGACTTATATATACAGGTCAACAAGCAACATATGATGAACTTAAAACCTTCTGAATGATTATGTTGAATAGTGCCTTTACTGTCTGAGAGGTTGGTAATTTCCTTTTCAAGATAGATCTGATTCATTTGTGCTTTAGTACAGAATGATCAATCACTTTTTTAGGTGATCAAATAAGACTGTGGAGGAAAAGATATTAATGCATATTCCATCCTATTATCTGCTGGTAACTGTGCTTGGCCGTTTCCAGTTAGTTTTATTTAATCTTTCTGAGAAACCTACTGCAGTCTGAATTATTTTGCCTGCATTACAGACGAGGAAATGGACTCAGAAGGCTGAGTAAATTTCCGGTGGTCCTGTAGTAAATTGTAGAGCTTGGTTTCAAACTGAAGACTAACTCTAAATCTCTTGTCTTCCTATGGTAGCACACTAGCAGTATGTGCCTGGAACTGGATTAAGTACTTTAATGTGGCACTTGAGGTAAACCTTGTAGGAATGGCAGACCAAGGAAGAGTGGATTTTAAGAAGGGTGTTTATATGAACCAAAATACAGAGACAGGAGTGTGCTTGAAGAGATAATCTAGAGGCTGAGACAGGAGTGTGCTTGAGAAAATGATCTTGACTGAAGTCGAGGAAGGGGAAATGAATGATAGAGGAAAAGGCAGTCACTGCAGTTAAGGATTAGACTCCATAATATAGATTTAGGATACCCCTTTTCAGCCGGGCTCGGTGGCTCAGCCTGTAATCCCGCACTTTGGGAGGCTGAGGTGAGTGGATTGCCTGAGCCTGCGGGTTCGAGACCCGCCTGGGCAACTTGGTGAGACCTCATCTCCACAATAAATAAAAAATTAGCCGGGTATGGTAGCGTGCGCCTGTAGTTCCAGTTACTTGGAAAACTGAGGCAGAAGAATTGCCGGAGCCCAGCAGGTCGGGGCTGCAGTGGCCGGGAGCAGCCACTGCACTCCAGTCTGGGTGACAGAGTGAGACTCCAACTAAAAAAAAAAAAAAAGATACCCCTTTTCCTCCTAGTATTGCATGTAGGAGTAAAGGTAATTTGTACTTTTTCTTCTTCTTTTGCTTATTTATTTTTGAGTCAGAGTCTCACTTTGTCGCCCAGGCTGGAGTGCAGTGGCACACTCACAGACAACCCAGTGTCGACCTGCTGGGCTCTTGTGATCCTTCCACCTCAGCATTCCACTAAGCAGCTGGAACTACAGGCACTCGCTACCACGCCTGGCTAATTTTTTCATTTATTGTAGAGACGAGGTCTCGCCAAGTTGATGGGGCTGGTCCCGAATCCACGGGCTCAGGAAATCCACTTGTCTCAGCCTTCCAAAGTGCTGGGATTACAGGCCGAGCCACTGAACCCAGCCAGTAATTTGTACTTTTAATAAACTAAAGTAATTAGGAATAAGTAGGGATTTATAAGATTTGTTGCAGTGAGACTTGTGCCCCAGAAAAATGTATTTGTATTTGATTCCTTATTCAAAATTCAAAAACAAAATCTCAACAACAAAAAAGATATTATAGAAAATACACTGTACACACATACATGGTAATCTACCAGTGTAAAGATGGAATCAGTCAAATTAAAAGTTGAGAGAGATCAACTTAGACAACAAAATCAGACCTTGTCTTAAAAAAAAAGTTAAAAATTAACTGTGTGTGGTAGTGTACATCTGTAACCCCAGCTACTCAGGAGGCTGAGGCAGCAAGATTGTTTCAGCCTGGGAGATTGAGGCTGTGGTGAGCCATGGTTGTACCAGCTTGAGTGACAAAGAGAGATCCTGCCTTAGAAAAAAAAAGAGAGAAAGAGAAGTTGAGAGAAAGCTGTGTTATTGATTTTCATAGGCCAATCCTAGATGGCTTAATCAACTATTGCATGCAGGTATTTAAAAAAAAAATTATTGAAAAAGTGAAAGATAAGTGACTTACCTATTTGGGAGGAATTTTTATACGGGAATTCTTACCTTTAGGGGAGAGGTTAATGAAAGGGAATTTTGGTTAGTTGGAGAAATGTGCCTTAGATGTTAAAGTAGTAGATTTCAAATTACTTAGAGAAAAGATAAGCATATGAAACTTTTTGCTCAAATTGTAAAAAGAAGGCAGCTAAAGAGAGATGGACATTGATAATAAAAATTATAAATATTTGTGGTCCTGATTTAGAAGACACAACCATTCATCAATTAACGAATGGATAAACCAAAAGGTGTATATTTATGCAGTGGAAATTATTCAGCCATTAAAATAAATGAAGTACTGATAATGCTGCAGCATGAATTAACCTTGAAAACTATGTTAAGTAAAAGAAGCAGTTTGTATGATTCTATTTGTATGTAATGTCCGGAAGAGGCAAATCTATAAAGACAGAAAGTAGAGTATTGGTTTCTAGGAGTAAGGGGAATTGGGGAATAATAGGAAAGTGAATGCTAGTGGGCATGAGTTTTCTTTTTGGAAATGAAAATGTTTTAAAATGAATTGTGGTGATGGTTGCATAACTGTACATGTACCAAAAACCATTGAACTGTTTACTTAGGATGAGTTGTAAGGTATATGAATTATATCTCAATAAAGTTGTTGAAGACAACATTGAAAACTGCAGAGATAGCTTTCTAATGAGCCTCAGATCTTATCCAACTAAGAATCATATAACAGTTGGATCATGAGAGCTACAGTCTTGAGAAGGCCGAAGCTAGGGAAGAGTGCTATGCCCAGAAAGGGAAGAGCTTTTTAGGATGCATTCAAGTAAAAACACAGAAGATTCCTGTTTATCTGCCCGCAGCCGACTTAGCCTTGTCTCCCTTGTTTCTTACAGATTGAGTCTTACTCAGACCTCCCAGTTTGCTTTCCCTACTCAGCATTCTTGTTTGGGCTAACCTTTTTGCTTGGTGTATGCCCTTTCTAAGAGTTGTACCTGGAGATGTTGCCCTGGATCAGCACGCAAATAAGTAATATGTTTCCTCTGTTCCTTGTCCCGTGACTACAATGAAGAAAATGACAGCCAGTCCATAAACATGTCAGACAGTTTTCTAAGAGTTGGGGGAAAGGCAGTGAACCAGAAAGTTACCACCCTCCCAGAGTTTAGACTCTGATGAGAGAAGACAGTCATTAAATATGTGAACAAATAAAAATGGCAGGTGCTAATAGGTGCTGTTATGAGGAATCAGAGTAATGTGGTATTGAGTGACCTGGGTTGATGTATTAGGTAGAATGGCCAGAGAAAGTCTCTGAGAAGGTGACATTTTCACTAAAACTTGAATGATGAGAAGATAGCAACTTGTGAATATCTGGGAAGAGAATGCTTCAAGCTGAGGGCATAGCAAATTCAGAGTCTGAGACATTAACAGGTATGGTGAAGGACAGAAAGAAAGCTGGAATAGGGAATAAGGCAATGAGACAAGCCAGTAGCCGTGACAAGAAGTTGGGATTGTATTTTAGTTACAAAGGTAAACATACTGATTTTAAAAGACCTGACTTGGAATGTTGAAAGCTCATTTTGGCTGCTTTATGGAGAAGGAGGCAAGAAAGAAGGGAAGGAGGCCACATAAAAGGTTATGCTGATAGTCCGGGAGAGAGAGGTATTGATGGCTTGGATTAGGATTGTAGAAATGGACATTGTGAAAAATGGTCAGATTTGGGATATATTTTTGAGGTTATACTGATAGGAATTACCTCAATTCCTATCAATTATGCTGATTGGATGCCCATGGATTAGACATGGAGTGTTAGGAAAGGAAGTTTTGGTTTGCCCAGCCAGAAGGATAGCTATGCCACTTGAAGAGATGGAAAAGACTTGGAGGTGGTGGTGGGTTTTAGGTGGGTAGACCAGTGATTGTGTTTGGGCATGCTAAGCTTGAGATGCCTATTAGGTATTTAAGTAGAGATGCCGAGAAGGCAATTGGACATCCATAGCTGGAGCTCGGGGGAGAAATCTGGGTGGCTGTAGGTGACAATTTGAGAATCATTAGATGGTACCCATAGGATTGAATGAGATGGCCTCTTAGTTTGCTAGGGCTGTCATACCAAAGCACCACAGGCTGGGTAGCTTAAACAACAGAAATATATTTACAACTCTGAAGGTTAGATGTCAAAAACCAACGTGCTGGCAGGGTTGATTTCTTCTGAGGCCTCTCTCCTTGGCTTACAGATGACTGCCTTCTTCCTATGTCTTAACATGATTTCCTCTCTGTGTCTAATTATTTCCTAATTTCCTCCTCTCACAAGAACACAAGTCATAGTGGAAGGTCCTACCCTAATGACCTTATTTTGACTTAATTATCTCTTTAAAGACCTTATCTCTAAATACAATCACATTCTGAGATACTGGGGGTTAGGACTGCAACATATGAAATTTTAGGGGGACACAGTTTAGCCCATAATATGGTCTAAGAAGAGAGTATAAATAGAAGAGGATCGAAGATAGTTCCCTGGAGCCCTGAGCTATTGGAGTTCAGTTAACTGAGCCAGCAGACTAAAGAGTAGCTGGTGAGGGTAGAAGGAGAACCAGGCCTGTGTCTCTAGGCCTGTGTCATAGGAACCTAGAGAAGGAACTGTTTCAAGAAAGACTTGGCCAGCTTTGGCACAGGCTGCTGAGATTTTAAGCAAGATGAGAACAGAGAATTGCCCACTGACTTTTATTCCCATTTTATGGATGAGGTTATTTGCCTTAAGTTAGATGGCAGTCATGTGGCATTTTGACTACTCTTAATGCTTGACTGCCTTTCGTATGCAGAGGCATGTCATGTAACACCAACAGTACCTGTTGCTTTAGTGGTTCATCTTATAGCAGTAATAAGTTCCTAGACTCAGTACTTCTGGCCCATCTTCCTGAACTTGCAACATATATTGAAGTTGCAGTTGTCTAGTATTCTGGGTTTGTAGCATTCTTGGTATAGTTGATAGCACCACAGTTTTGGAAAGAGTGTTTTATAACATGCTGTAAAATTATGCAGAATTCTTTTTTACTTTAGTAGTTGTGATACTTTAGAATTGTTTACTGCTATGCTAAGAGTGAGACTGCTAAAAGAGAAGCCAGCTTGAAATAGTGCTTAACTGCAGTAAAGGCCACTGTGTGTGAACAACCTAGACCAGAGGCTGTCTGTGACAATTTTATGCGTTTTCTAGTTAGGGAGATCTGAGAAGCTGATAAGAGAATGATAGGGAAAATTGGCAATAGGAATTCAGTGAATGTCTAATAGTCATGATATATAAAAGATAAATTTAAAGTAACCAAAGGAAATTAGAGTGGGTAATTATGATTTTTAACCATTTTGGGTAATTTACTCTGTTAGATGTTCTTTCTTTATAGGTTATAGATGCTGTAGTTGAAAAAACATTAGAGGATTTTTGATCCTGACTGCCACATAGCTCCATGACCTTGGGACTGTCATATACCCTTCCTAAATCTAAGAACAAAGGATGACAGAATCTTTTTTTCTCTAACTCTTGGGGTTGTTTTGAAGGTGACATTTTTTTTTTCTTTTTTTTTTTGAGTTGGAGTCTCACTCTGTCGCCCAGACTGGAGTGCAGTGGCCGCTTCCGGCCACCGCAACCTCGACCTGTTGGGCTCCGGCGATCCTTCCTCCTCAGCCTTCCAAGTAGCTGGAATTACAGGCATGCGCTACCACGCCCGGCTGATTTTTTGATTTATTATAGAGATGAGGTCTCGCTGCCCAGGCGGGTCTTGAACCCGCGGGCTCAGGCAATCCACTCACCTCAGCCTCCCAAAGGCGCGGGATTACAGGCTGAGCCACCGAGCCCGGCTTTGAAGGTGACATTTTATGGGTGAAAGGCATTTGTAAATTATAAAACAATTTACAAAAGTAGATTACCTTTTTTTGGTTTATGAGTAAATCAATTAAGTATAAAGGAAAATTATTGGGCAGATGTATTCATATCAAATATGTCAGATAACTTGTTCAAGTACTTATAAGGCCAACATCAAATGGAAATACAATTGTAAACTAACGGGAAAATAGTCACTCTTGCATTGCTAAAGAATAAAAGAATAAATAATTAGCTACATTTCACACCTATTAAGTTACCTAAAAAATGATCAGTTCATAAAGCTTTGAGAAAATTGGTTCAGTCATATAATTATGGAAAGTACTAATTGGTATAATTATTATTATTATTATTATTATTTTGAGTTGGAGTCTCACTCTGTCGCCCAGACTGGAGTGCAGTGGCCGCTCCCAGCCACCGCAGCCTCGACCTGCTGGACTCTGGCGATCCTTCCGCCTCAGCCTTCCAAGTAGCCGGAATTACAGGCATGCGCTACCACGCCCGGCTGATTTTTTGATTCATTGTAGAGATGAGGTCTCGCCAAGATGAGGGCTCAGGCAATCCACTCACCTCAGCCTCCCAAAGGCGCGGAATTACAGGCTGAGCCACCGAACCATAGAAGACAATTTAGTGCATGCAAGAGCTTATTAAAATGCTTCTTTTCAGCCGGGCTTGGTGGCTCAGCCTGTAATCCCAGCGCTTTGGGAGGCTGAGGATTACCTGAGCCTGGGCAACTTGGTAAGACCTCATCTCTATAATAAAATAAAAAATTTACTGGGTGTGGTAGCGCACACCTGTAGTTCCAGCTACTTGGAAAGCTGAGGCGGAAGGATCGCCAGAGCCCATCAGGTCGAGGCTGCGGTGGCCGGGAGCGTGCCACTGCACTCCAGTCTGGGTGACAGAGTGAGACTCCAACTAAAAAAAAAAACAAAACTTCTTTTCTTTGCTTCCTGAACATTTATTTAATCTTAGTAATTAAAAAACTATGTATAATGATGGCCATTGAAATGTTACTTGTAACATTAAAAATTAGGAATCATCTATATGTGAGTAGTGATTACATAATACCAGAATTTAATGATCTAATATAAAAGCATTACAAATAAAGATGAAAGCTAGTGAGGAAGGCTAAAGTTGAAATGCTTATAATGCAGAAGAAAAATACAGAATTCTAAATTATCTCTATGTAAAGAGGTAGAAAGTTGCAGAGGAAATAGAAAAAATGGAAACAGTTGTATTAATGAAGTGGGACTACAAATCAGTGTTTGCTTTCAAAAAGATGTCTTTTATATAACAGTATGGTTTTGATACCAAGTAAGTGGGATAAGATAGCATAATGAGTAGCCTTCCTCTAAGTTACATTGTCTCAATGTACTTGATTCCCAGAAACCCAGAAGCCTGCCTGCACAGTCATAACTATCTCAAACCCGATAATTCTCAGCATGCAAACTGAGGGAAGGACTTAGTATATAGCTAAGGTGCTAAAATTTTCCTTAAAGTTTTGTGGTAACTTTTAATAGTAAAGATAAATGTATCATACGTATGTGTAATAGAGGGCACTGTGGTCACAGGGAAAGAATTTTTCTCTGGGCAGATAAGATCAGGTAAGTCAGTAATCAAGACTTCAACTGCATTATTCTGGTAGCCTCTGGTAGTTCTCTTAGAGATCTGAGAATAGAGTATAGAAGAAAGAAGCAACAAGTTGAAAAAAGAGAGGAAATTTACTAGTAATACTGAGGAGTAGAGTTTAAAAAAATAACACAATGTGACCAGAGATAATTAGTCTGGTACATGATAGTGTGATTTGGAACAAATATAAAGATCCAGCATGTATTAATTTTATTGGATTGTTGTCTGAAATATTAAACCAGGTCATATCTTGTTTCCTCTAGCTTCATAAAATTCTAGGCGATAAGATGAACAATACTGCTGTAATTGAAAAGCAAGTGCTGGAACTTTGGGATAGACTGTATCACTCTTGGTTTGTTAAGGTAAGTTATTTTAGCTAAGGCTTTCCATTGTAAACAAATAAAGTCCTTATATTGAATCATTGCCTAGATAGGATTGAAGTCACATTGGGATATCATTGAATTTTTTTTTTTTTTTTGAGTTGGAGTATCACTTTGTTGCTCAGGCTGGAGTGCAGTGGCACACTCATGGCCACTGCAGCCTCGATCTGCTGGGCTCAAGTGATCCTTCCACCTCAGCCTTCCAAATAGCTGGAACTACAGGAATACGCCACCACGCCTTGCTAATTTTTTTATTTATGGTAGAGATGAGGTCTTGCCAAGTTGCCCAGGCTGGTCTCGATCTAATGAGCTCAGGCAATCCTCTCGCCTCAGCTTCCTAACATGCTGGGATTATAGGCATGAGCCAGTGCACCTGGCCATCACTGAAATTTTTAAACAGTGTGATTTTAAGCGTCACTCGCTGTAAGTCAACTTGAGTTGATGGTTAGTCTCCGTGGTAGAACCTGTCAGTCTCTCTGGTGTAGCAGTATTCCATCCATTGTTCATTATCATTGACATCTCATCCTTTAGAATAGTTCTGTGAAGGAGAAATGTAATACAAGGCACATATGTAATATTAATATTAATTTTTCTAGTAGTTACATTAAAATTAATTTTACCTATTTTAACTCTTTAATAATTTCTTGACCCAGTGTACCAAAAATACTATTATTAGATAATCAATAGAAAAAATAATGAGATGGTTTATATTCTTTTCTTTTTCCCCACACTAAGTCTTTGAAATCTAGTATGCATTTTATACCAACAGTACATCTCAGTTTTTTTTTTTTTAGTTTTTATTTTTTTTTGAGTTGGAGTCTCATTCTGTTGCTCAGACTGGAGTGCAGTGGCTGCTCCCGGCCACCTCAGCCTCGACCTGTTGGGCTCCAGCAATCCTTCCGCCTCAGCCTTCCAAGTAGCTAGAACTACAGGTGCGCTACCATGCCTGGCTAATTTTTTGATTTATTGTAGAGATGAGGTCTTGCTAAGTTGCCCAGGCGAGTCTCGAACCTGTGGGCTTAGGCAATCCACTCACCTCGGCCTCCCCAAGTGCGGGATTACAGGGTGAGCCACCGAGCCCGGCTCATCTCAGTTTTTGAACTGGTCACATTTCAATGCACAGTAGCCATATGTGACCAGCTACTACTGTTTTAGATAGTATACTTGTAGACATTAAGAACTTTTCTGGAAGTGAAAATAGATCTAAAAGTTTAGAGATCTTTATTTTATTTTTATTTTAGAGACAGGGTCTCACTCTGTCGCCCAGGCAGGAGTACAGCGGTGTGATTATAGCCTACTGCAACCTTGAACTCCTGGGTTCAAGTAGTCCTCCAGCCTCAGCCTCCCAAGTAGCTGGGAGTTCAGGTGAAAGCCACTACTCCCAATTAATTTTTTTTTTATTTTAACTTTTTGAGAGATGAAGTCTTACTACGTTGCACAGACTGTTCTTGGACTCCTGGCCTCAAGTGAACTTCTCGCCTCAACCTCCCAAAGTGCTGGGCTTATAGGCTTGAGCTATTGTAACTGGCTGAGATCTTTATTTTAAATGAAACTTGTATGCTGCTTGTGTTTATGTTACTTCAGAATTTTTGATGGAAAATAATATCATTTTTTACTAAGTTCATAAATGATGGTTTAAAAGCAACTGGTTATGCCAAGCTACTAGATCTGACAGGGCAGGAGCTGTGCTGTGTATCCAGTGGGCAGAGTTGGTGGTGATTTTTCCGAGTTGATGAAAGGAGAACAGAAATATATACATAAATCTCTCAATGTGGGCTGGAGGGGGAGAAGAGCTGATTTTAAATTTGACTTTGTTGCTTAATGACCTGTTTGGGACTGTGCACTCTTCCTGGGGATGAGTTGAGGGAACATTGTTGGTTTTTGTATGTTTCCAAGACTGGTAAATAATACCTAGGGAATATCTAGGTGCGTATTGCAGATTTGATCCCCTCTGCTGAAGAAACAGATAATTAGAAATGTTGTGTCTACTTCCACTGCTAACTCATGGGCTTCTGCTCACAGACAAATAGCTTTTACTATTCCCTCACCCCTTGAGCTTCATTTTATGGTAGAGGAAGGTCAGTCTCATAGAAACATAGGCTTATAAGTGGTGAAGTGCAGTCGTCCCTCAGTATCTGTGGGGGATTGGTTGAAGGACATCCAGGGGTGCTCAAGTCCTTTATACAAAATGACATATTTGCATATAAGGTACATCTTCCCATGCAATTTATATTATCTCTAGATTACTTACAATATCTAACACAATGCTTGTACATCACCATATACAGTATTTTCAACATAGTACTCAGCTTACGGCAAACTCAAGTTTTGTGCTTTGGTACTTTGTGGAATTTTTTTTTCTCCCAGGTATTTTTGGTCCAGAGTTGGTTGAATTTATGGATGCAGAACCTATGGATATGGAGCTACAACTATGTTGCTGTCTTTACCTCTTTGACTAGGGCCTAATGTCTTTCTGTACTGCATAATGGAGATTAATATCACTATTCCATTAACGAAAGTGGGAGATTAGAAACACATGGAAAATATTAAGAACTTACCTCTTAATTTTAGCCTTGCCTGTCACTTTGTTTATTCATGTTTGTTTCAAATTTAGTTATTCCTGCATCTCTGCCAATCCTTCCAGATACACTAATTCAGTTTCTCTTCCTACTCTTGTTAATTTGTCATTTTCTTCTCTCCCTTGCTCTCTTGGTCTTATATGGAAAATTAATATGAGATATGAAGAAAGGAGGAAAAAGCAAAGATGGAAGACCAAGAGGAAGATGGAGGGGCCAAAAGTTTAAAAAAAAAAAAAAGATGAAAGTGTATGCTGTGTTTAGTGTACTGTATCAGATATTGAGGAATAAGGTGTGTTCACACATGTATTTGGGAGGGAAGCACTGGAACAAGGCTCATACAGGTGATTAGAATGTAAGCAGAAGAATATTATATTTCAGGTCTTTAGATGGAGTTCTTAGCTTATTTCTTAAATAATGCAGTGTTTCACTTTTGACTACCTTCTGAAGTGCTTAAGTAGATCTGAAGCAAAATGGGACTTTTATACTTATGTTCTTTAAGTTAAAATGGAAATTTCACATCTGAACTGTTTTATTCCATAGAATGTAACACATTCTGGAAGGCACAAAGGACACAAGTTGCATGTCAATCGTCAGAATAGCTGGCTGGGAGACATTCTGGACTGGCAGGACATTGCTTCCTTTGTTCATGAGAACATTGAAACATTTCTTTCGGTAAGAGTTAGTACTTATAGTTAAATTGGACTAAGTTTTCTTTACACCTGTTGAGACCTTCAGCTACCCTGTTTTTAATGTCATGGCATTTACAGGTTTGAGAACTTAAAGTACTAGAAGGATGTATAAAAGTACAGGCCTCAGGTGTTGCTCCCCTGGTACTTCCTCTGTGATTGAAGAGTAACTAAGCATGTGAAGGATGCTGTGGGCTCTCTGATTCTTAGACAGGATTCCTTGCCCCCTTGGGCTGACTGGGATGTTCCTAGCTGGGCTACTAGAGATAAACTTTCCTTTGTGATGCACAAAGCCCCTTGACAGATGGAAATATGATTTCAGTTACACTGGAGAGATGGAATGTGTAAATGCTTAGCTTGTTACCTTCCCTCTTGTCCTCCCACCATGCACCATTACCTCTGTAGTCTTGGAGCATTCCTAAGTGTTAATGTCTGCTCTTCATTGTTCTGTCGCATGCTTTGTGAGATGTCTTGACTTGCAGCTTTTCAGAGATGAGGTCATTTTTCTTGTGTATAGATTTGTGACTTTCATCAAAGTAACAAAAGTTGAGGTTTGCATTGCTAGATTTTTTAAAGTTTAATTTCTATTAAAGTAGTACATGACCATAACTAAAAAGTAAACAGTAGTTTAAGATTTTTGTCTAAAAAAATAGCAGTGCCTCTGTGCCTCCCAACTTCAGACTCATTCTCCAAAAACAGCTGTCGGTTCTTGTAGCTTTCCCTAGGTGTTTACCTCTGAATTTCTGAAATAATGTTTATGCTGCTCTTTCTCAGTTTTGCAGTTTTAGATATTGTCTTTTGGCTTCTGAATGTGGAAGATGGAGCGAGATGTGACTTTTTTTTGAGTCTTTCAAGTGCTTGCTTATACCTACCTCTCTTGAGATTGTCTTACAACTCCTTTGCCCCTGTCTGTCTCTTTTTTTTGAGTTGGATTCTCACTCTGTCACCCAGACTGGAGTGCAGTGGCCTCTCCGGCCACCACAGCCTCGACCTGCTGGGCTCTGGCGATCCTTCCGCCTCAGCCTTCCAAGTAGCTGGAACTACAAGTGCGCGCTACCACACCCGGCTAATTTTGATTTATTGTAGAAATGAGGTCTCGCCAAGTTGCCCAGGCAGGTCTCGAACCTGCGGGCTCAGGCAGTCCACTCATCTCAGCCTCCCCAAGGTGCGGGATTACAGGCTGAGCCACCGAGCCCTGCTCTGTCTGTTTTTATAGTCACACTCTTTCCTTCCTCCTCTGTACCTGATACAGCTATAGCAGCTTGCGATTAAATCTAGAAATTCATGTCCTCTTGTTTTTATGTTTTTGATCATCCTTTTCTCTGTTTTCTCTAGTCCAGTGATTCCCATACTGTTTGGTCTGAGGACTCCAAAGTTTGCATGTTTATCCGTTCATCAAAAACGCTTACTTAAACCTCAGACTTTTTCGCCACTATATAATGCAGCCATGTGACCAAAAACTATTTGTACCCCCTAAAGCTATTGAAATAAAGGAAAAAAAACTTTAAAAAAAATTGCATGTTAACATAATGAACTTTATTTTTGTTTGTGAAAAATACTGTTTTCTAAGACCAAAAAGATTTAGTGAGAAGAGTGACTTTCTTTTATATTTTTGCAATTCTACTTAATATCTGGATACTCATACCTGTTTTGTTGCAATGTTTGTTTTGGTTGAGTTTATTAAGAAAATCAGCCTCACACAGATTTGTAGTTGGAAAAGAGATGAATCTTTTAATAGCCTTCTTAGATAATTGTGGCTATTCTTTGATATACCAAAACTCAGCAAGTAGTATTTTTTTAAAGATTAGTTGCAGTGTGGAATTTGAAACCATATCAATGATATTTTTGCACTCTGGTTTACTAAAGTCCAGTGGTCTGTCTTGGCTAGGAGTATTTTATTAACCCTTGCCTGCTTTTGTAACATGCATTGGTCATTTGGAGTATTGGTTCACTGATTTCTGTACATCTTCTAAATATTGACATGTTTTGTTATACAGTATTAAAAAAATCACATTCTTTACTATCACTACCTATCTTATTAAAAAAAAGTAAGAGGCTATCAAGGTAACAGTGACCTACATAAAATTTATAAGATTCTAATTTTTGTATTGAAAGCTCACATTTTATTGCTAAAAAATACTGTCAGTTCTCCTTGAAGTGACAGGCTCACCTTATTCATTTTTCAGAAAATTTTTGCCAGATACCAAATCTGTCAGTTGTTTTTTTTACATAGAAATGGTGTTTTATGAAAAGATTGACTAGTCCAGCTCCTAACTTAATCATACAAATGCTTTTCCTCCAGTAACTGTCATACTTTTCATACTTTCAAAGCAACAGAAAGTGTTTTATCACAAAGAATGTTAAAAAGGTGCTCAAGGGTGGATTTGTTTTTTGAGTTGGAGTCTCTGTTGCCCTGGCTGGAGTGCAGTAGCATGATCAGGGTTCATCGTGGCCTTGACCTCCTAGTCTTAGTCTTCTGCCTCAGCCTCCCAAAAGTAGCTGGAAGTACAGGCACATGCTGCCACACTTGGCTAATTTTTTTTTTGTAGACACGGTTTCACTATGTTGCCCAGGCTGGTCTTGACGCCTGGCCTCAAGGAGTCTTCCTGCTTCATCCTCCCCAGAGTGCTAGGATTACAGGCATGAGCTGCTCCACCCAGTCCTTTTATGTTTTCATTTGCTTTGTTTTGTTTGTTTTCTTTTCTGATGTTGTTAACAGGCAGGTGATGGCCAATCTTGATGAAATCTTTTCAGTATATTTCAGAACACATTGAAGTTCCCCTACTTTTACATTCCTTTTGCATTTATTGTTTTCTTTTTTTTTTTTTGAGTTGGAGTCTCACTCTGTCGCCCAGACTGGAGTGCAGTGGCCGCTCCCGGCCACCGCAGCCTCAACCTGCTGGGCTCTGGCGATCCTTCCACCTCAGCCTTCCAAGTAGCTGGAACTACAGGAGTGCGCTACCACGCCTGGCTAATTTTTTGATTTATTGTAGAGATGAGGTCTCGCCAAGTTGCCCAGGCGGATCTTGAACCTGCGGGCTCAGGCAATCCACTCACTTCAGCCTCCCAAAGGCACGGGATTACAGGCTGAGCCACCAAGCTGGCTACATTTATTGTTTTCAACTCTTCTTTTGTTACCTTCTTTTAAAGTTTTTAACTCTTTATTGTTTACACCTAGTCTTCCTGGCTAGACTTTAATAAAAATCTCATTTATTACTGTCATACCTTGGAGTATGATGTTAATTTCTCAATTAAACTAATTGAGAGAAGACTATTACAGCTTGAATAATAATTATTTTTGTAGTTAGAAGTAAAGTGGCTGAATTGAAATAGTGTTTTGGACTGGCTCAACTCTCTTCCTTTATGGATAGATAAGAAAGATAGATAAACTGGAGGACAGCAGATACAGCAGAGTCCACTGTCTTCAGGCTCCCTCCAGACCCTTTGAGGCAGAGATAGCTGAGGCCTGCCAAGAGAAACATTGTCTCTTATTTTGACCTCTGCATCCTTGCAACGTTCTATTCCTCTTTTTTTCTAAACTGCTTCCTTTAAGTTTCCTTCACTGGCTCAGATAAGGTGGGCAGATGACTTTTCATGAGTACCTGAAAAGCCAAAATAATAATCAAAAGGTTTTTTGGTGAGCAGTGGATTCCGAGTAAAGGAATGCACAACAGTTGGGATGGGGAGGCCTTGGTGATCATTTCTGATCCACAGCAGAGACCACCTTTTACGACTGCCTTGCTTGTTTGCTTAAGTAAGACTCCTGGGCTTTTGTATGTATTTCATGACTGAGTTCATATTCTTGACATCATTTCAGTAGTGGAGTTGCTACCATTGCTTAAACTAACCCCAAACCTGGTTTATGTTTTTTTACTTTTGTGTTGTGATACATTTTGTCTTTATAAACCTGTTTTACTTTTAGAATTTTAGGGGTCTTGTTATTGCTTCTGCCTTTACTCATTTCCTTCTTTCTAACCTGGCTTATAAACTAAAACTACTTTACCTTAAGGATTTAGTTACTATTCTAGAATTGTTCTTTTCTCTGTTTTCTCCAGCTGACACCCCTCCCCCCCATTCATTCTTTCTTTTAAATAAGAAAGTTGCTTGTTGGAGACTATCAGACTACAATTAATATATTCTGTTACTTTCTTAAGAATTACCACAGGAGTATTTTTTTCTGTGTGACCCAGAAAGTATTTAAGATTTTTTTGATAAAAATTCCAAAATGACTGAAGCCCCAAAAAGAATGCTTGTCAAAATCACAAGTAAAGTCATTGTTGGTTTGTTTCTTGGAATTGATGGTATTGTTCATTCATTCTTTATCCCATAAGGTCAAACAGTCAATCATGCATATTTTTGTAGGCAATGTGAAACATTTTCAGGATTTTATGTAAGGAGTTTTTGTAAGTGAAACCAGCCTGCCAAGGCTTTCTCATGAAGACCCAGCTGAGGTTTGCAAGAAATGTTGAAGGCAACAAAATATGCCTTTATGAATGATACATTTGAGGTAGGAAAGGAATGGATAAGTCTTTCATAGAACAGATGGAATAACTGAAACATATGACAAAAAACAGACCTGCTGTTTTGGAAAAGGCACCAAAATAAAAATCAGACGTTACAAGTTTTGACCCAGCTCTAGTTCCACTTACTGCCTTTGTGTCCTTGGGCAAGTTATTAACAATTTCTGAGCTTCAATTTGTAAATAGATAAAGTAGAGATGATATCATCTAGATTGCTTCACCAACAGCATTCCTCTATGGAAGTGTTTTGAAAACTTTACAAGAAAGTGTTTTCCTGATGATTTTGCTTATGTGTTTGTTAATAGGAAGGACATTCCACTTTGGGAAGAATAGAACAGACATTAGCATAAGGGAATTGAAGTTCATGAAGAGATAGTAAATGAAAACATGCAGTTGTGCTACAGAGATTGTATATCTTCCTTTAGTAATACTGAATATATATGAAAAACCATCATCTTGTTACCTGATAGTAATGAATTTGCAGGTGATAGATTAACGGAACTCAATAGGTTTTAATATAGTCATCATTGTTTGGCTTAGGAATGATTTTCAGCTGCAGAGCTCTGCCCTTAACCCTATCTGTTCATTACTTTTATTATTATTTTAACAAAGTCCTTGAAGTGACTTATATTTGTAGATGAGTCTAAGTTGGAGATGGCAAGAGTGGTAACTAGGCAGCCAATAAAATAAATGCTGGAATTTCATGGCTTGTACTTACTATCCTACAAGATAAAATATAACCACAGGTTATATTCTGGCATATTCTCCTGTAGATATAGTCATGTCGTGTGTCACATAATGATGTCTCAGTCAACAACAAACCACATATAGGATGGTGGTCCCATAATATGAGAATACTGTATTTTTAATGTACTTTTTCCATGTTAAGATATACAAATACATACCATTGTGTTAGAGTTGCCTACAGTGTTCAATATAGTAAAATGCTGTCAAGTTTGTAACCCAGGAGCAATAGACTAAACCATATAGCACAGGTGTGTAGTAAGCTCTGCCAGCTAGGTTTGTGTAAGTATAATCATGATGTCCTTACAACAACAAAACCACTTAAGGACACATTTCTCAGAACATATCCCTGTGCCCTCTGCGAGGGGTAGGTTGGATACTGGCAATATTCCCATAGTTAAGTGACACTTGACTATTTTTTCTATGCTTGCCATTTTTACAGTTATAATTATATAGAAAATTTGTTATCCTTCTTCTTTTTTTTTTTTTTGAGTTGGAGGCTCACTCTGTCGCCCAGACTGGAGTGCAGTGGCCGCTCCCACCACTGCAGCCTCGACCTGCTGGGCTCCGGTGATCCTTCTGCCTCAGCCTTCCAAGTAGCCAAAATTACAGGCATGCGCTACCATGCCCGGCTGATTTTTTGATTTATTGTAGAGATGAGATCTTGCTGCCCAGGCGGGTCTCGAACCCGCGGACTCAGGCCATCCACTCACCTCAGCCTCCCAAAGGCGCGGGATTACAGGCTGAGCCACCGAGCCCAGCTTATCCTACTTCTTTAACTTAGCATTATATTATAAAATATTTTTCCATATTGTAATAGAGATGTTTTTAATGGCTGTTTAATATTATTTGGGGTGGACTCATCATAATTCACTCAACCATTTTCCTTACTGTTAAATCATGCAGTTCTTTTCAGTTCATTTTTTTTTCTCGTTTAATACATTCCTCAGTTCTTGTCTTTTCTGTTCATATTACTAAGACACTGTGTTAAAAGTACACTAAATAACTGTGGAAATGTCTTTCCTGAGTATTAGTTCTTATGTCCATCTTTCCCTCTTCATCAGATCTTGGAGTCTCTGTGGATTGTTATGAGCCGGAACGTGAGCCTGCTGTTTACCACTGTCACTACGCTCCTGACCATCCTCTTCTACAGTGGGACAGCCCTTCTCAATTTTGTGCTATCTTTGGTATGTCTACATAGATGAGTACATGTCACATTTTCTTCCCCATTAAGGCATATTCTTGGTTCATTTGCATTTGTGGATGTCTGTCTTCCTATAGTTTACAAATGTGATTTTTTAGGAGGTACTGTCCTTTGTTTTGCAGATAATTTTCCTGACCACACTATTTTATCTATTAAGTTCCAGTGATGAGTACTACAAGCCAGTGAAGTGGGTGATAAGTCTGACTCCACTCTCTCAGCCAGGTCCTTCTTCTAATATTATTGGCCAGTCTGTGGAAGAAGCTATCAGGTAGGGATACGGTTTGTTTTATTCTACTTCTTTCAGAAACTGTTTTCTGTGAGATGCCTCATTTTTGTTTTGAGCATCCTAGTAACATTCTGCATGAAACCAGTGAAGGACTCAGGTATTTTTGTTTAAACTCATTTTGGGAGGATAAATATAAGAGGTGTAAATATTAATAAGAAAGAAACTTAAAATAGTTTTGCTGTGTGGCCCTCAAACCTGTGATTAGCAAAGAGGTAATGGCCTGTTTCCATCAGTGGGATCTTAGTCTAGCTCTTATCATCATGTCACTTGCTTGGGAGAACCCTATCTTCTACCACACATCCCCCTCACCTCCTTTTCGAATTCTCCTCTGTTCTCAGGAATTCTGGCTTTGCTCCAGTAGCAGAATAGGTGACCTTCCTGTTTCTTCCTCTGTCCCTTCTGTACCAAGCCGTGCCCTCTGCGAGGGGTAGGTTGGATACTGGCAATGCAGAGTCTTTGGTTATCTCTTAAGTCACAGGCCCTGTGTGCACTGTGTGTTCTGGCCAGCAACTTTTGTCATGTCTTTGAGGGCCCATGTATTTCAGACTTGGTTTCTGAATGAGCTTCTTCAACTTTTATTCTCCATAAGCTCTTTTCAGATCATCGGCACCTGGCCCCCTTTTCCTTTTGCTCTTCATTATCATTCCTGGTAGGGAGAGACCCTTTGCAGAGCAGGCCTCTATGAGCCCCTCCTTCAGCCCCTGTCCCTCATTGCTCATTGATAAGACTCAACTACATTTTTTCTTCTTGTGAACAGCTACTAAACACTTATATTGTCCATTAGAGCTTCTTTTTCTAATAAGCTGTTAGCTAGGTAGTCTTAAGCTTCTCTTGACTAGTGTATCTTTGGCTAGCATTTCTGTTTCTACATGCTTTTCAAAAATATCATTGTTTGGAAGTAGTCTTGCACAGAAGTCTTGATTTGACTTGATAATCCTGTCTAACTGATCTTGACTTATTTTTTCACCGTGCTTATGTAACAGCTGGGGAGAATACCACTTTGATCTTTAGAAAAACCTCAGTTCCATTCAAATGGGATGCAATCTCCATTTGAATGAAAAAAATTGAAATATATTGTCTGTATCAACTTTGGTAGGTTCTCTCCCTTTTTCATACTAGCAAGGCCTGGGTAAAGCTGTCACCGTTATCTTGTTTCCTTAATTGACTGAGAGTGTGAGTTTAAAAAAAAAAAAAAGCTCTTAGTACCTATATGGTGCCATCAGGTATCCATCTACTTGGTGGGGGCCATCCATATAAAGATTCCAGGTTTGGGAGTGTAGTACCTAATGTAATAGTGAATCTGTCTTGAGGGAAGTACCAGCTGAAACATCCCTCCTAAGGCCTATGTGACCATTGGTTTTTAAGCTTACTGATAATATATATTATGTATACTTAGTAAATGAAATAATGAAAATCCGAGCAATAGATTGTTTTTTGTTTATCTAAGTGACATCTGACTCAAAAAAGCTTATGCAAATGCTCTACCAAAAAGGAAAACTAACCTTGTATCTTCCCAGTTGATAAAGCTATTGAATCAGCCATACCAAAGGCTAGTTAGAATCTTCTAGTCAGTGTGACTTAAGTCAAGCCTTGCAGAAAAATATCTACCTTGTAAAGAACTTCAAGAAAGATGATGCTTCCTTTTCCTCTGATTTATTCTTACAAAGTTTTTGTATTTTCAAATCACAGTTCTTGAATTTTCTCTTGTTCTGCTTTCTTAGAATAAACCAGTTACTGACCACCCTCTAAATGTATGTCATTAAGTCACCTTTTTTTCATAGCAGATATGCCACTTCCTTTGTTTTAAACTTAATTCTTAAATGTCATGGTTTCTGGTCAATGTTAAGTAAAGCTGTGAGTAACACCTAGATTCAGCTGACTGAAAGTATGTATTTTGCCATGAGATCTTCTTCCAGGAGGAGCTGTGTAGGGAATATCATAAGTTAAATTTGTGATACTGTTAAGACTATTCAAATGGACACAACAAGGCTGGAAACTAGAATCAGATCTTTGGCTCAGGAGAGAATTTGAGATGAGAAAGGATACTGTCATCTGCAGAGATAGGAAGAAATAAATGTATCATTTGTCTTATTTTCTTTGGAGTGTGCACACTAATTATGTACTATAATAGTAGCTCATATCTTGGTCACAAACTGGGACAAAAATGATTCATTTTATTATCATGTTTTTAATACAGAAACAATTTTAACAACCTGCTGTACAAGAACTATAATTCTAATGGTTTTCAAAATCAATAGTTTTTTTTGAGTCTGATAAATATGATACAGACTAAAGAATGTGCTATGACCTGGGCTAATTTTCTTTCTTTCTTTTTTTTTTTTTGGAGTTGGAGTCGGAGTCTCACTCTGTCGCCCAGACTGGAGTGCAGTGGCTGCTCTTGGCCACCGCAGCCTCGACCTGCTGGGCTCCGGTGATCCTTCCGCCTCAGCCTTCCAAGTAGCCAGAATTATAGGCATGCACTACCGTGCCCGGCTGATTTTTTGATTTATTGTAGAGATGAGGTCTCGCTGCCCAGACGGGTCTCGAACCCGCGGGCTCAGGCAATCCACTCACCTCAGCCTGCCAAAGGCGTGGTATTACAAGCTGAGCCACTGAGCCACTGAGCCCGGGTTGGGCTATTTTTCTAGCCAAAGCTGTATCAAGTTATAAAAGTTGAAGATTATAATTCAAGATGATTTTTTGCCGTCTAAGTTCTCTGGGCTGTTTCTTTACAGGGTCAGATTTGAGACTTAAAGTGTTCAGGTTTTATATAGATTCCTCTGAAGAGCTTTCTTATATAGATAAGATAGCAGTGAGTACTATTTCTCAGAACTCTTGTCAAATTTTTTATTCTGAAAGATTGTGTTCAGGAAGGAATATATTTCTTCATAGAAAGAGATAATAAGAGAAAAAAATATTATACAAATGATTTTGAAAATATAATGTCCTCAAAGTGCAGTTTAGTCTGCAAATTGTCAGCAGTGCCAAATTTTATAAGCATCATTGATCATCAGTCATCATCAGTGTTGCAGTTAAATGGAAACAAATATTTAAATAATTAAGTTCATTTTATATGATTCATTAGTAAGTTAAAAGTGGAATTGAAATTGGGGGTTAACTGCATGACCAGACAGTGAAAAAGTATCTGTTCTTGAAGTTTTGCCTTCTTAAATATATGGCTCCTTTAAGATCACTATTTCATTGAATTTTGAAGAATACTTCTTCTAAATTGATTACATTTGCAATTGGGTTTTCATTTCATATATTTTTGAGTCAGTGGCATGCATCCTTTATCCCCAAACCATTTTCCTCTCTTTAGCAGCATGTTGTCTCCTGAATGTATACATCATACCCTTCTTCCCTGATGCTCCCATTCTGCTTGCTCTGGTGGAGATATTGCACATTACTAAGTTGCATGTTGTCACGGCCTCAATGCAATTTAGTGTGTGTGATATTTTCACATGAGTGCATGCACACGGTATGGCTCTTGCTTGCTGGGATTACAGCTTTTCAGTGCCCGTGGGTGGGCATTCTGATGAATTAGATAAGAGAATGTGTGTTCTGTGACATTTTCATTTGGAAAGTGAATGTGCTTCCCATCTCTAGCCCACAATTTTGGAGAATTAAAAGTGTTTGGGTTAATTTAAAAGGTCAGCATTGACTATTTAGTAAAGCAGTATTTCCATTCTTTCCTTTGAGCAAATTAAATATTCACTGGAAATTCTCATTGATTTAAGAGTATAGACAATATTGTTTAAATGTATAAGGAAGAATATGAAACTGTAAGACAATGTATTTTCATTTATTTGAAAACTGAAATAGAGAGGCAGAATATCTTAATGCATATTTGGGGAAATTAAATTAGCTGGAGTTCTTAAATAATAATCAAAATGGTAACTACTTGCCTTGACCTACTTGATTAGAAGTTGGTCTAATAAACCTGAAGCTTTATTCTTTGAAGTTTCCAAGGAAAATTATCTTAAACAATTTTGTTTTATATTTAGTTTCTCATTGGGATGCTTTAAAAATTGTTACATTCATTTTTATGGGCTTATAATAGAAATAGTTTTGAGATATAAATGTTTACTACTTGCGTACGTAATTGAAACAATCCTTGTTATTTTTTTTAGTTAGCATCAGGGTAAGCATGTGTGATCACTAGGTATTATCAAGGATATATATATTAGTGATATAAAAATATTGGCAATATTACTGCTGCTAGCGTTTCCAGATTATCTAATGATGCCATTGTTGTATGCGTCGGTCTGTGACTCACACTATTTGAGGGAAGTGAGGCGGGGATGAAAGGCTTCCATGTAAGCAGCTCTTCCCCATGCCCGTCAGCAGCTCTGTAGGTCTGGATGCACAGTGAGACCATTCCCTCATGCCAGAAATCTAATGTCAGCCATGTTTCTATATGTCATACTGTGGAGTTGGGTCTCTGGGGCAGATGAACTAGGAAAGAAGGAGAGGATATGATTTCTCAGGAGAGATAAGGGCTGGGAAGAATAGGCAGAAGGGGAAGATAGGGAGAAAATAGTTAAAGGGACACAGAATGACAGCTAGATAGGAGGAATACGTTCTAATGTTCTGTACTACTGTAGAATGACTATAGTTAGCAATAATAAATTATATAGTTTCAAGTAGCTAGAAGGATGATATTGAATGTTCTCAACAATAAATGTTCGAGATGGTGCAGTGGCTTAAGCCTGTAATCCCAGCACTTTGGGAGGCTGAGGCGAGAGGATTGCCCGAACCCAGGGGTTCGAGACCAGCTTGGGCAACTTGGTGAGACCTTGTCTTTACAATAAATGAAAAAATTAGCCAGGCCTGGTAGCACGCTTCTGTAGTTCTGGCTACCAGGAAGGCTGAGGCGGAAGGATCTTCTGAGCCCAGCAGGTCGAGGCTGCAGTGGCCCTGAGCATGCTACTGCACTCCAATCTGGGCGACAGAGTGAAACTCCAACCCCTCAAAAAAGAATGTTCGAGATGATGGATATATATATATGCTAATTAACCTGATCACTATACATTCTATGTACTGAAACATCACTATGCACCCCATAAGTTTGTACAATTATTGTATGCAGTTTTAAAACTAAAATTACATTTAAAGAAATCAGAGAACAGTCAAGGAAGCTGGAGAATACTTTCACCTCTGGTAATTATATGCACTGCGTCTCTAGAAGCTGGCCCACCTTTCTCTGTTAGCTTGCCTTCTACTTGAGGCATACTGTATTGCACTGAAGAAAGAATACTAGGAAGGGAAATATAATCTGCTAGAAAGAAAAGAGGTGGAACCAGTGTAAGAGAATGTTGTGGAGTAGGCAGAATTTGATTTTGGACTCTTCATTCTTCTTTTTCTTCATTACTTGTCTTCTTCCTTAGACGTTTGCTTCCTATTTGGCTGAAGCCTATGGTCCTGTGTACTCTGAGTGTATAGAACTTCTCGACTGTGTTTATCATTCTCATTCCACTCCTTGCTTTAAATCTCATTCTATTAAGAGCAAGTCTTCTTTCAGGCGTGGTAGCTCACACCTCTAATTCCAGCACTTTGGTAGGTCAAGGTGGGAGGATTGCTTGAGCCCAGGAGCTCAAGACCTCATCTCTACAAAAAGTTAAAATTAAAAAATTAGTTAGGTGTGGTGGCATGCACCTGTAGTCCCAGCTACTCAGGAGAATGCTGAGGTGAAAGGATCACTTGAGCTCAGGAGTTTGAGGCTGCAGTGAGCTGTGATTGTGCCACTATACATTAGCCTGGGTGACAGAGCTGGGACCTCTACTCAAAAGAAAAAAAAAGTAAGTTATCTGATCAAATCATGAATTGTCCTATTTTTCTCTTACTCAGTTTAGAAAAGTGGCAAGAACAGTTTTGTTGGTCAGAAGTGAGAGAGTTGATAGCTGAAGTGAAGTATCAGGAAACATGTGAAAAAGTAAGTTTCATCTTAAAGTTTATAAAAGATGAAGATAAAGAGCTGGTTAGGAAGAATTAATGTCCTAAAAATTATTTGAAATTAGTCCAAGCCACTGATGCAGAGGATTTTTATATCAATGTATAGTTGTATAAAGGAGGCATGGATGCACACACTTTTAGTGCCACACACTATAAATGTGCAGTAGGGTTAGTTGGGGAAAAACTTAAAAGAGAAAAGTCTGGTGGAGCATGACTCTTGGAACTTTTATTCCACAGAGAGGTATGTTTAGGTGGGGAGTAGCTGGATTGGATGCACTATGGCCTGCTTTACCATAGAGAGGAACCCTGCCCTGTAATAGTCTACAGACACTATGGGGAAGGAGAACGTCCCTGTAGTCATGGAAGGTGTCTGCATGGAAGGAGGCCTTGTTAGAGCTCAGTGACTGGTGTCGTTCTCTTCTTCCATTGAGCTAAGTCAGATCCACTGAGCTACCAGTAGAAGGAGAAAAAGAGCCTCCAGAGTTTTCTGAATTTGATGCTTCTCACCTGCTGCGTGCTAGGAGAGCTTGGAGATGGAATGAACAACTGTCCATAATCCTTAAAGAATTACTGAAAAAGAAAGATTCCAGAAGACCAAGCACAGGCACATATTTTTTGAAAGTTGAAAGTGGAAGAAGACTTCTGTCAATTTCTGCAGTAGGTGCTTGATCATGTGGTTGTGAGAGTCATCAAGGATAGTAATAACTGTTGACACCATAGATTCACAGAGCACAATTCAAGCACACCCACCCTTAAGGAATGCCACAAGTTCGAGTCTGTTGAGGTTTTTGCAAGAGATTTGATAAAGTGTATCATACTGTCTTTCCTTGATAGCACGACAGGGAGAGCTTACTGAATTTGAATATCCAAGAAGTATTGATGAATTGATTGATATCAGTGGGTGAAATAAATGAGGGAATGATCTTTCAGTGGTATGATTATAAATAATATTTTTGCATTGATTAAAATAGTGATTTTTGGTAGTTCATTCAAACTATATTGTGCATACCATTATTTACATGCCAGATAAAGTTTTAATCTGGGAGTAAATTATTCCTAGCAGTCTCTTAATTTTAGTTTTCAAAGAACCCAAGAGATGAGCGATTATTATGTTATTGCTTATTTAGCCTGATCTATACCTTATAGTATAAAATAACTGAACCAAAACTTTCTAGTATGCTACTTGCAGAAGCAAGCACATATCACGGTGCTTGACACATAGTGGGTTGTATTAGTTTCCTATTGTTGCTTATAACAAATTACCATAAACTTACTGGCTTAAACAAAACTTACTTTTTTCAGGAGGTCAAAAGTCCTAAAATCAAAATATTGGCAGGTCTGTATTCTTTTTGGAGTATTGAGGGAAGTATCTGTTTTCTTTTCTTTTTCAGCTTCTAAAGGCTGCCTTTGTTTTTTGGCTCATGGCCCCTCCTTCCATATTAAGAACAGTGGTGTGACATTTTCAAATCTCTCTCTGTCTCTGAGTCTACTTCTGTCCTCACCTCTCCTTTCTTGATTCTTATTCTCTTGCTTTCCTCTTTTTAAACATTTAAAAAAATTTAAATAAAGTTTATATATAACATAAAAATTCACCATTTTAGTCATTTTAAAGTATACAATTTAGAGGTTTTTGTATATTCACAGTTTGTGCAGCCATCACCAATAATTCTAGAACTACCTTCCTTTTTTTTGAGTCAAGGTCTCACTCTATTCCCTAGACTAGAGTGCAGTGGCACAGTTTTGGCTCACCTCCATCTCCAGTTCCTTAGATCAAGTGATCTTCCTATTTAGCCTCCTGAGTAGCTGGGATTATAGATGCACATTACCATGCCTGACTAATATTTAAAATTTTTTTGTAGAAATGAGGTCTTGTTGCCCAGGCTGGTCTCGAACTCCTGGGCTCAAGTGATCATCCCACCTCCGCCTCCCAAAGTGTTGGGTTTATGGACATGAACCACTGTTCCCAGATGCTCCCTCTTGTAAGGATTTTTTAAAACCTTTTTTTCTGTCTTAAACTTCTGAAATTTAATTTTTCAACAGTTGAGAAAAGTTGTATGTATTTATGGTGTATAATGTGATGTTATGTGTATAAGTGAAATAGTTAAATCAAGTTACTATAACCATCATCTCACATACTGTTTTTGTTGTGAGTACATTTAAGACCTACTTTTAGCAATTTTCAAGTATACGGTGGATTATTATTAACTATAGTCACTATGCTGTACAGAAGTTCTCCTGAACTTACTCAATTGAACTGAAACTTTGTACCCTTTGACCATCTCTCTATTCCCACTGTCTAGCCCCTGGCAACCACTGATCTACTCTCTGCTTCTATGAGTTTTACTCATAGATTCTGCATATAAACGAGATCTGTCTTTGGCCGGCCTATTTCATTTAGCACAATATCCTGCAGGTTCATTCACATTGTCACAAATGACAGGATTTCTTTCTTTTTTGAGGTTGAAAAGTTTACACAGAAACATACATATATGTGTATTTATGTATGTGTTTGTATATTTACTACAGACAGTTTCTGCTTATTGAACATCTACTGTGTACTAGGTTAGTTACTAGGGGCTTCGGGTACATTGTCATGTAGCTTTTCATGAAATGAATTGCTCTTTCCATCAGTATCCACTCACATACTACCATAACCGAAGTTTAACCTCACACCTTGAGGAGATGTGCTGTGATATAGGAGGCAGTGACTTCTGGGTTGGTGTCCATGGACTATTAATTTGTTCTGAATTGAGAGATCAAAACTAGTTTGTTACAAAGTTAAGTAGACACTGTATAACCCAGTGTCTCCATTCCTAGGTATTTACAGAAGAGAAATGAAAGTGTGTGTCCACAATGACTTGTACTTCAATGTTCATAGTAGCATTTTTTGTAATAACCCCAAACTGGAAACAAATTCCCATCAACTGGTGAATGTGGTATATTTATATAATGGAATATGACTCAATAAAAAGGAACAAATGACTAATATACTCAACAATATTGGTGAAGTTCAGAAGCATTACACTAGGTGAAGGAAACCAAACACCCAAGCTACATAATGACAGTGTGAATGTACTTGATACCACTGAACTGTACACTAAAAATGACTAAGATAGTAAATATTATGCTATGTGTATTTTACCACTATTTTTTAAAAAAAGCTATGTAGTATATGACTTATGTTTATATGAAATTCTAGCAAAGGCAAAATCATAGTGATACAAAGCATATCTAGTGACTGTCAGAGGCCCAGGTTCAGGGAGAGACTGACTATAAAAGGGCATGAGGGAACTTTTTGGGGTGATCAGATGTTCTTTATCTTGATTGTAGTGGTGGTTATGGAACTTATGTATTTGTCAAAATTACTGAGTTGTACATTTAAAGTTCTGTGGGTTTTATTGTTTATAAATCATAGTTCAATAAAGCTGATACATACAAAGAGGAAAAAATTGCCAACAATTTGAGGGAGTTAATAAATTTTTTATCTCCTTGTAACAGTAGGATATTTCTCTACTGTTCTATAAAATTGGTGTGGTAGATTGCAAGTAATGAGATAGAAGAAAATATATTGTCTTCTCATGCCTCACTGGGTTGTATGAGTATGTTTAGTAACTGTAAACAATATAGAGTGTGTTTAGGGTCCATGAAATTATTTAAAAGTTGCCTTGATGAGCATATTACCAACATCCATCCAATGTTCTCAGAGGTAGAAGAAAGAAGACTGTGTGCTGTTTCCTACAGGTGATTCTTTTGGGATTGAACTTTACTGACTTGCCACTTGAATGAATCAGTGCGATATGCTCTTGCACCTTTGACTTTAACTTATTTTTGACTTAAAAATTTTTAAATAACGTAAAGTTAACGAAAATAGCACATATATATCTCTTTTCATTGACCCCCCTAATTCCAGATGGGTTTCATACTTTCCTTTTTCTCTTTGGTCGGTCACTGACATTATTATTCCTGCCTCCTGAAAACCTTTCTTTTCCCTTGTTCTCTGGGAACACTACACACTAGTGATTTTCCTCCTCTTACTGAAATGATTCATTATCTCTTTGGTATATTTTTGTCTCCAAACCCCTTATGAAAATGCAATGTATTGTCCCATTTTCTCTCAGCTTGCCCCTTTAGAATCTTTTATTCTCTCCTATGGCTGATCTGTTCTGGTGCATCTCAGATGTCTTGTCTGAGTTTGCTATTAAGCCCTGTCTCTTATTTCAGCTACCTTCAGAGTATTTTCATGATCCTTTTTGACTTCCCATTGTCCAAACTAAACTTACTCTCTTTTTTTCCATTCCTCTTTCATTTTAGCCTTCTCTGTGTCTTTGAGACACTGCCTTTTTTTCCTCCTTAGGTTAAAACTTGAAGCTCTGTCATTTATTTTTTCTCGATCCCTTCTATTCAGTTATTATTCAGATCCTTTTTATTTCCTGTGGGATATCTCCCTTCTTTTTGGTTTTCTTGTTTTTTTGTTTGTTTGTTTTGAGTCGAGGTCTCACTCTGTTGCCCAGGCTGGAGTGTAGTGGCAGTATCACAACTCACCACAGCCTTGACCTCCGGGCCCATGTGATTCTTCCACCTCAGCCTCCTGAGTAGCTGGGACTATTGACACATGCCACCATGCCCAGCTAATTTTTTGACTTTTTTTGGTAGAGACGAGATCTTGCCATGTTGCCCAGGCTAGTCTCAAACTCCTGAGTTCAGATGATTCTCCCACTTGACTTTCTTACACTCTGCTACCTTACTAATCTTCCACTGAAAAGCAAACACACAGCACCTGACACTGCAGATTTTCACATAGGTTCCTGTATTAATCACTGAATATTTGTGTCTGTTTTTACCCCTCTTGTATTTTCCTGTCTGATTTTATTTTGGAGTTACTAAGATAGTTTTCATAAATTCTGCCCCAATGACTTGCATTTTTTGATAGTATTTTACTTTGTAGGCTTGGTTGCATAGGTTAAGAAATGTGGGAAGATTTTGTTAACAAGAAACGAAAGACTGGTGAAATATAAATTACATTGTCCCCTTACTTGCTCTTTCCATAGGGGATGGCTGGCTGTAGTCTGGGTTTCTTGGAGTTTAGCTATATCCTTGGAAACATGTAATTTACATTTTATTTTCTTTTTTTAAAAAACACCTTAAAAAAATAGAGCTAGGGTCTTGCTCTGTCACCCAGGCTGTAGTACAGTGGCATATAGTGGAAGATAGTTCAGTGCAGTCTCAGATTCCTGGGCTCAGGTGACCCTCCTAACTTAGCCTCCCAAGTAGCTAGTACTACAAGCACGAGTCACCACACCAGCTAACTTTTTTTTAAATTATTTTTTTTAGAGATGGGGTCTCACTATGTTGCTCAGTCTGATCTTGAACTCCTGGTCTCAAGCAATCCTCCCATATCAGCCTCCCAAAGTGCTGAGAGCCACCATGTCTGGCCTCAAACTTAATTTTCTTCTAATTTATTTTGGTGTTGAAATAACTGCTTCCAAAGTAAAAAGTTGATGGATTATTTCAATGAATAGGGTATTTTAGGGTTTTTTCATTTCAGTTGTCTTTAAATCCAGAGAGAAATTTAAGGAGTAGTTTAGTAAACATTCTTTAGGATTTAAAATAAGGTCTTTATGCTTCTTTGAAATAAAATGACAACAGCATTCTCAGTCCACTAGAAAAATTGAAGCTATTGCCAGATTTGAAATGAGGTGACCAGCAGTCTACAAAGACTGGTTTTTCTGAATCATAATATGATAACATGTTGATTTACTTTTTCTTTTATCTTTGGGCATTCTAGAGGGGTGTTTGATGCTTCCCTCAAAATGGCTGGCTTCTATGGATTGTACACCTGGCTGACTCATACCATATTTGGCATCAATATTGTCTTCATACCATCAGGTAACAACTATATCCTAACTTCCACTGTCTTCTATTTAAGGAAAGTTAAGCTGTTTTACATACATTAAGGAAATGCTTACTTCTTCAAATTTAATATACTCAATTTTGTGACTTGAGATCTAATGTAGTCCAGATTAGTATGATTTGTAATGTGTTTGCTTATTGCTGTATTCCCAGTAGGTAGAATCACACAGAGCACTTAAAAAGCATTGCCTAAGTATTTGTTAAATGAATGAATATCCTAGCATTTAGTATAACACAACACCAGCTCATAATTGGGTCTCAGTAAATGTTTGAATTGAACTGATTGGTGGGGGAAATATGTTGTAAAGTAGCTTTGTCCTGTCCATCCTGGGGCACGATAAATGCTTCTGAGGCCAGTAAGCTGTCTCCATACAAGATTTGTTCTGATAGTACCCTTAATTCCATATGCGCTAGATGGTATAATGGCCATCTTGTTCCTTTTCCTTTATGTTCTGTTTTCTCCTTTTACTTTTTCTTCCTTGTTTCTGTGGCTGCTTGTTTTCCTAATGATCTCTTCTTTCCACATTTGTCTCTACCAACATTTTTTCCTCTTTTGTCTGTGCCTCTTTCCTTCTTTTACATTCCTGTGTTCATTCATGTTCTTTCTACTTTGGTGTCTACTCACTCACTCTCTGACATTCAAGCACCCTGTCAGGCAGGCAGACAGGCAGGGTGGGTGACGGTCTTTTTGTATTGATGAGAAACCAAAGTTTTCCAAAGTCACTTACTGGTAGGACCAGAACTAGAATTCACATGTGCTTGAATCTCAGTCTGGAGGGAAGCCAGACAGAGTACTTGATCATACTGCTCTTGAAGGGGATGAACTTGAAGCAAGGTTTTTGGTCCTTCAACTTGCAGGCTTTCTTTTTTTTTTAAAAATTATGTTTCATTTTTATTAGAAGCAAAGTAAAGAATATTCATTCATATCTATGGTTTAAAAACTAATATCTGAGCCGGGCTCGGTGGCTCAGCCTGTAATCCTGCGCCTTTGGGAGGCTGAGGTGAGTGGATTGCCTGAGCCCGCGGGTTCGAGACCCATCTGGGCAACTTGGCGACACCTCATCTCTACAATAAATCAAAAATCAGCCGGGCGTGGTAGCGCGTGCCTGTAGTTCTGGCTTCTCGGAAGGCTGAGGCGGAAGGATCGCTGGAGCCCAGCAGGTCGAGGCTGCGGTGGCCGGCAGCGGCCACTGCACTCCAGTCTGGGCGACATAGTGAGACTCCAACTCAAAAAACAAAACAAAACAAAAAAAACAACAAAAAAACTAATATCTGATTGGACTTTGAACTGAGTACAGATTTTGACATATACTCTACAGTTAAATTTATAGGACTGAACATTAATCACTGATTCAGAATAACAACTGCAGAACATTACAATTTTATTGCTTAAGAATAGATTCATACAGAAAACACACACTCTTTAGAAAGTTTTTCAAAATCACATTTTAAGATACTGAACCTTGATTTTACTGGAAAATTAAGTTGAACACGGCATATCATTCCCCTAATATTTGATTGGATTTGTGAGTAGTTAACGAGTTTTGGTGGAAATTTTTAAGTGGCAAGAGCTACTGCTTAGGTTCTGTTTTGTTGTTGTTTTGCTGATGATATTAAGTTGCTTTTCTTATATTAATCTTTATTATTAGCATTAGCAGCAATCCTTGGAGCAGTGCCGTTTCTGGGGACATATTGGGCAGCAATCCCTGCAGTTCTAGACCTGTGGCTGACACAAGGGTTAGGATGCAAGGCCATTTTACTGTTGGTTTTTCATCTCTTGCCAACATACTTTGTAGATACTGCAATCTATTCTGATATATCAGGGTAAGTATTACACAGAACTTCTGAGGTTATCTGTGAATCATCCAGGGATTTCTGTCGGTTTTTATTTTTTCGGGGAGTGGGTGAAAGAACTGGTGGTAGGAGTTTTCAGTGAAGTAGTCTTTTGTGTTCCTACGGGTATAATGAAATTTTATTTCAAAATAACACTGTTTACAAGGCATGATATTTTGTTATTACGTAAGTATTGTTTACAATATATGAGACCGTAGGATAAAACAAAATTGAGAATAATTTTCTCTTGATTTAGTGACATTTACCTAGAAAAGAAATATTGCCAGGTGTATATAAAATATATTAACAGTGAAGAGTTAGTGGTTATTCTTAGCATTTCTTTGCTTTTGAAGAAAACATTATTAGATTGTATGTTTGAGGATTTCCACATAAAACCAAATCATAGGAAGTTAATGTCTGGAAGGAAAGCTCTCTTAAGATAGTATGGTACTATGGTATGATGAATACAGGTTAAATTTAAGTTGGAACCAAAACTTCAGCCATATAACTCAGTAAATAAATATCTGTTTTTGTGAATTTTGATATCTCTTAGAAATTACATTAAGTAAATCAAGCTAGTCATGAATCCAGATTCACATTGCTTATTAAAATCTAGATTATGACCAAATATTGAATTTTGATCTGCTACTCAAATTCAGAATATGGCCTACTGAAGCTGTCATAATAGTTAATATATTTAATTTTCTGTAAGCAAATTAAAGGAAGAGTAGATAGGCTCTAAGTTTATAGAAAGAGTACCCTTCAGTTAATTTAAATCATGTAGACGTATACTGTATGCCACCTTGTTTTTACTCCAGAGCAAAAAGAAGCAAGCAACTCCATAAGTCAACCTTGGGGGAACCTTTATGGGTAAAGGTTAAAGAGAGAAAATTACAGTTAAAAAGCAGAACATCAGAGTGTGGTTAAATAGTGTTTAACAGTTGACATTTAAACAGGAGAAATAAGCATGTGATTTATACTTATGTGCTTTTATTTCTTTAAGCTCTGCTATAAATTTTAAGGTTTATAGCTAGAATTGAAGATTTATGTGTGATTTCATCTTAAAAATAAAATTTTGTTGCCTGAGCCCACGGGTTCGTGACCCACCTGGGCAGCGAGACCTCATCTCTACAATAAATCAAAAAATCAGCCGGGCGTGGTAGCGCATGCCTGTAATTCCGGCTACTTGGAAGGCTGAGGAGGAAGGATCGCCGGAGCCCAGCAGGTCGAGGCTGCGGTGGCCGGGAGTGGCCACTGAACTCCAGTCTGGGCGACAGAGTGAGACTCCAGCTCAAAAAAAAACAACAAAAAAATAAAATTTTGTCTTTAAATCATTATCATTAGGAAATGAAGGAGCTTTTTTGTCATTAGGAGCTTTTATTTGGAAACTCCCACACTTTTTTTTATATAAGCCTTAAGCATTTTTGATAGAAATTTTCCTCAAATGTGTTGTTTAGGGAAAAAGTTTTTCTAGCATGTATGGAATACTACTCTAAATCATTTTTTTGGAATGAGAAAGACCAATAAATTATGAATATAAAGTATTGTTTTCCCCAAGACTGGCTCACCACAAGTCTTACTTTAATCAAACTGTAACATAGAACATCCTTCCAGGGTATTTAGTTATTTACCCCTTTCTAAATTGTTCTTACCTGTGTTTGAAAACAAACGAACAGAATGTGACTTATTTTCCAGTACCTCTTATGTCATTGGTCGTTTCTTATCACTGTCAATGTCCTGTGCTGCTATGTTCTATTTTATTGTATTCCAGTTGCATAAGTGAAATTACGATAAGCTGGAGGGCATATTTATAACTTTCCTGTGGGGAAAAACATCTTGGACTTTGTAACAGATATTTTCTTCATGAGGATTTTCTCCCTACTTGTGTTAAAAACAATACATTAGAAGGTAGCCAAAAGTGTAACCTATGAGTAATAGGGATGCTATTGTTGTTGTCTTATAAAAAGCATAATTAACTAAATTACATGCTAAATTGTGCCCATTTAGTTATCCTTGATGGAAGTAAACTTAACAGGTGACTTTTATAACCAATCCTAAGTCAACATTAACCTATCTTAGGCAGCTGTCTGTAATGGGTACAAAATATGTGTTAACAGTGCTTACTGTATTCTTTCTGTTGCTGGAGCTATTAAAAGAGGCAGATGTCACACATTGGTACATAAGCAAGAAAGTCCTTGCGTTTCAGTATTATAGTCAATGTTCATTATCGACTTTTAGGTGATCTAAAGAAAACTGATAATAAAGCATGTATTAAAGGGTGAACATTGTGTTACAAATATATCTCAAGGCTGGGCAGAATGGCTCATGCCTTTAATCCCATGACTTTGGAAGGTTGAGGCAGGAGGATCACTTGAGCCCAGGAATTTGAGACTATCCTAGGCATCATAATGAGACCTTATCTCTAAAAAAAAAAAAAATCAAAAAATTAGCTGAGTGGTGAAGCATACTTGTAGTCCCAGCTCTGTGGGAGGCTGAGATGGGAGGATCACTCAAGCCCAGGAGGCTGAAGCTGCAGTGAGCCAAGATCACACCACTGCACTCCAGCCTGGGTGAAAAGACTGAGTCCTTGTCTCAAAGAATAAAAAAAGTATTTCAGATTTACTTCAGTTTATATATTAAAAGTCATGAACTAATTGGTGTGCTCTTTATTCTAGAGGTGGCCATCCTTACCTAACAGGCTTGGCAGTGGCTGGTGGAGCCTATTACCTTGGCCTGGAAGGAGCAATCATTGGGCCCATACTTCTCTGTATACTTGTGGTTGCTTCTAATATCTATAGTGCAATGCTGGTGAGTCCCACAAACTCAGTGCCCACACCAAACCAGACTCCATGGCCTCCTCAGACTCAGCGGTGAGTTAAAGCAGAATAATCATAAGCCTTGTTTAAACAGTTTATCAATATAAATAATTTCTTCCCAACTTGTCAGGATAAAGGTATTTGAGTACTGTTGCTATGACAAGGATTGTAGAAGTCACTAAGCAAATACAAATCATTTGCAGACTTTGGGTTTTATATACCAGGGAAATGCAAAACCTATATTGGATCAGAATTGTTAATGTCATGAAAGACCAAAAATAAATTAACAATTTTAAAGGGGTTGTGGGACTTGGTTTAACTAGATTGAAGGAAACTCAAGAAATAAGACGACTAAATGCTGTACATGAATTTGTGATACATTTTTGGATTGGGGATGGGATGAATGTATAAAGAACATTTCTGGAACAACTAGGGAAATTTGAATATGGTTCATATGTTAAATAATAATATATCAATGTTAAATTTCTTGAACTTGATAATGATATTTTGGTTATGTGGGAGAATACCCTTTAGGGATGGCATGCCATGATATCTGCAAATTATTTTCAAATCGTTAGAGAGGAAGTGACTGTAGCAAAATGTGAGCGATTGGTGAATCTAGATGAAGGGTATATGGTTGTTAATTGTACTGGTGTTAACATTTTTCTGTAGGCTTATGCATTTTTTTTTTTTTTTGAGTTGGAGTCTCACTCCATCTCCCAGGCTGGAGTGCAGTGGCACGCTCACGACCACCCCAGCCTCAATCTGCTGGGCTCAGGCAATTCTTCTGCCCCAGCCTTCCAAGTGGCTGGAACTATAGGCGTGTGCCACCACGCCCAGCTAATTTTTTGAATTATTGTAGAGATGAGGTCTCACCAAGTTGCCCAGGCTGGTCTCGAATGCCTGGACTCAGGCAGTCCTCTCACCTCGGCCTCCCAAAGTACTGGGATTACAGGCTTGAACCACCACACCTGGCCTGGCTGATATATTTTTAAAATAAAAAGTTGAAAAAGTTATTTGAGGACACCAATATAGAGCTGCAACTTGTTATTTTGCTGATATAGATATTAAAATAATTGCTGTCATCTGCTAACATCAACATTTCCTAAAATAAATTACAATGTTTACAAAATTTTCCTGATTGTCGCATAATTTTAAAAAACTTTTTTATTTGGGCATAACTTACATATAGTTAAATGTACAGCTTAAATAGACAAGTTCATTTTTTCCCCCATATGTTTAATACTCAGGTAACCACATCCATATCAAGGTATAGAATAGTTTTATTATTCTAGAAGGCTTCCCCTATTTCCTCTCAGCCATACTCCTCCTCTGGTATATCCATATCAAGGTATAGAATAGTTTTATTATTCTAGAAGGCTTCCCCTATTTCCTCTCAGCCATACTCCTCCTCTGCCTGCTAATATTTTGACTTTAGATCAACTTTGCCTGTTTTTGAACTTCATATAAAATAGAATCATATAGTAAGTACTTTTGAGTCAGACCTCTTTTGCTCAACATTACATCTAGGTGATTCATTCATGTTGTATTCTTTTTCCATTGTTGTCTAGTCTTTCAGTGCATGAATATACTGTAGTCTTATTTAGTCATTATAGTATTCATAGATATTTGGGTAGTTTCTAGTTTATGGCTGTTATGATTCTAGTGTTGTGAACATTCTTATGCATGTCTTTTGGTGGACATGTGCATAGTACTTATGTCAGCTGGTTATATAACTAGAAGTGGGATGTCTGGGGTTATACATATGATTTAACTTTAGTAGATACTTACAGAAAATTTTCTATGTGGTATACCAGAAATTACATTTTAACAGTAGAAAAGTAATGACAGTTTCAGAATAAAGGATTTTAACTTTCTATAGCCTGTAGTGTATTGTTGAGTATCTTCAATTGGAAAACACTGGCTTTCCCACCAATGGATATTCTAACGTAAGTGAGGAATCATTGAAAAATTCATTCTATGTATTTAATGGAAATATTTTATAGTTTTTTTTTTTTTTTTGAGTTGTAGTCTCACTCTGTCACCCAGACTGGAGTGCAGTGGCCGCTCCCGGTCACCGCAGCCTCGACCTGCTGGGCTCCGGCGATCCTTCCGCCTCAGTCTTCCGAGTAGCTGGAATTACAGGTGTGCGCTACCACGCCCGGCTGACTTTTTTTTGATATATTGTAGAGATGAGGTCTTGCTGCCCAGGCGGGTCTCGAACCCGCGGGCTCAGGCAATCCACTCACCTCAGCCTCCCAAGGGCGCGGGATTACAGGCTGAGCCACCGAGCCGCTATATTTTATAGTTTTCTGTAAAATTCTTTAACAAAACACTGCCCATTTGTTTTAATGTTATATTTAAAATGTTTTATTTTATATGTTATATTTAAATTTTTTTTTTTTTGAGTTGGAGTCTCACTCTGTCTCCCAGACTGGAGTGCAGTGGCCGCTCCCGGTCACCGCAGCCTCGACCTGCTGGGCTCCGGCGATCCTTCCGCCTCAGTCTTCCGAGTAGCTGGAATTACAGGTGTGCGCTACCACGCCCGGCTGACTTTTTTTTGATATATTGTAGAGATGAGGTCTTGCTGCCCAGGCGGGTCTCGAACCCGCGGGCTCAGGCAATCCACTCACCTCAGCCTCCCAAGGGCGCGGGATTACAGGCTGAGCCACCGAGCCCGGCTATATTTTATAGTTTTCTGTAAAATTCTTTAACAACATGACTCTGCCTATTTGTTTTAAATGTTATATTTTAAATGTTTTATTTTATATGTTATATTTAAATTTTTTTTTTTTTGAGTTGGAGTCTCACTCTGTCTCCCAGACTGGAGTGCAGTGGCCGCTCCTGGCCACCGCAGCCTCGACCTGCTGGGCTCCGGCGATCCTTCCTCCTCAGCCTTCCGAGTAGCTGGAATTACAGGCATGCACTACCATGCTCGGCTGATATTTTTATTTATTGTAGAGATGAGGTCTCGCTGCCCAGGCGGGTCTCGAACCTGCGGGCTCAGGCAATCCACTCACTCAGCCTCCCAAAGGCGCGGGATTACAGGCTGAGCCACCGAGCCCAGCTATTTAAATGTTTTAATGTTATATTTTATGAAGAGAAATGTTATATTTATAAACATAAATGTTTTAATGTTATATTTTGTGAAGAGAAATGTGGTCCTTTAATTCAGAACAAGCAGAATAAAGTCTCTGAGAAGGCCATTTTAGCCAATGCATGATTCTTACTTGATGACAGGGAAAAATCAAATTCTTCCAAAAGAAGTCCAGGTATGGTGATTCATGCCTGTAATCCCATCACTTTGGGAGGCCAAGGCAGGGGGATTGCTGAGCCCAGGAGTCTGAGACCGGCCTGAGCAATATAGTGAGACCTCGTCTCTATTTAAAAAAAAAAAAAAAATAGTTGGGTGTGGTGGTGTGTGCCTGTAGTCCCCAGCTACTGGGGAGGTTTAGTGGGAAGGATCACTGAGCCCAGGAGTTCAAGGCTGCGGTGAGCTGTGATCATGCCACTGCACTCTGTCCTGAGTGAGTGAGACCCCCAACTAAAAAAAAAAAATCCAAAAGAATAAATAAAAGAATAAAAGGAAAGGTACTTATGTGGTTTAGACAAAGTCCTTACCATTTTGGAGGTGGTGACACTATGATATCCTTTTCTGTCTTTGCCTTTTAAAGGTAGATCCTCCAGTCCCTGAGAAGGCAGTAGATCTCAAAAGCTGTAGAGAGGACTTGCTAACTTGATATTCTATTCTATGGGCTCTCCAAACACGAAGAAAAGAGAAAATTTGATCCATCAATATTTTGCTGTTATTTTGGGGAAAAACTTTTAATGATTTTAAGTTAAGACAAGAATGAGGTTTCAAGGTGAACAAAAGAAATTTAACATTAACTCTTCTAGCTGCAAAAGGCCTCATTTCCCCCTTTTTCCCTTCTGAAAGTAGATGATCCTTATCAAGTACTTATCATCATGGGTGGTTAAAGAAGATAATGTAAGGATCTATATAGCTTTTACCTTTTCCTTCTAAGTTTTTCATGCATGTAGTTTACAGAGTCAAATTTCTACAAAGGTTATAGTTATAGTGAAAAATAAGGCCTTTGCCTTCTCCCTGTTCTTTCTTTTTTTCCCTCTGAGAGGAACCACTTTTTGACCCTAATTATTTTGCTGTTTACCTCCATTTCTTGAAATACCCTACTTATTTCTGGATTTTGGTCATGTATGGGCATTGTCTATTGACTTCCCACTTGGAAGGTGAGAAATTAGCTTTCTTTTTTTGAGTTGGAGTCTCACTCGGTCACCCAGACTGGAGTGCAGTGGCCGCTCCCCGCCACCGCAGCCTCCCCTGCTGGGCTCCGGCGATCCTTCTGCCTCAGCCTTCCGAGTAGCCAGAATTACAGGCATGCGCTACCATGCCCGGCTGATATTTTGATTTATTGTAGAGATGAGGTCTCGCTGCCCAGGTGGGTCTCGAACCCGCAGGCTCAGGCAATCCACTCACCTCAGCCTCCCAAAGGCGCAGGATTACAGGCTCAGCCACCAAGCCCTGCGAAATTAGCTTTCATTACCCATTTTCCCAAAACAAATTGAGATATTGGTTAGATCCAGATTCAGTTTTTCTATCTTTATGACTGCAAACTATATTTATAATTGATCCTTCTCATGTATTCTGTCTGTATTTCTTTACCCCTACCCCACTTTTTGCTTTCTCTTGGGTTAATAAAGATGCTCGTTGTTAATTTGCTTTGTTTTCTGTGTATTTATAACTAATCCCACTTCAGGCTTTGCTCCGGGTGTTCACCCCTCTGGTTGTTATGTTCAATGCATCAGGCATGCTCTAAGTTTTATCTTCCTAAAGAGGCCTCTCCTGGGGTCCTCTGGTTAGCTCCAGGGGAGTGCTATCCTTTCTGTCTGCTGTTCAGCTACCACTCTGGGGATTCCTTAAATTTTTTTCTGTATTGGAACTTTTATTTCTTGTACCCTATATCATTTTCTTTCTTGATTTACTCCCTTTTGGTGGAGCACATCCGCTTCTAGATTTTTTGGGGAAAAATGCATAGGAGACAAATTTTGGGGAACAGTGCATGTCTTAAAAGGCGTTTCCTAATGTCATAATCGATAGCTAGCCTGCATGGAGAATTATATGTTTGAATTTTTTTTCTTTTAAGTTTCTTTATTTCTTTATTGTTTTCTAGCTTCTGGGTAGTTGTTAAAAGCCTGAAGCAATTTTGATTCCTGATTCTTGTTAATTTCACTGTTTGAAGACCTGTATGATCTTTTTGTTTGTTTTATCTATATTTTTTGTTTTGATGTATTTTATTTTGATACTGACCCTTGTAGACTGGTTATTTTATTTTTAAAAAATCTTTTCTGTGCTATTTTTCTATTTCTTTTTAGCTTTATTTTCTGTGTGATTTCTTCAACATTATCTTGTAACCTTACTATAGATGTTTTCATTTCTGGTATCGTATTTTTTTCAGTCTGGTTTATTGAGTTATTTATTTCGGAGAGTAAAATGTACCTTTTTTAACTTTCAGGTTTGTATTTATTTATTTATTTATTTTTGAGTCAAAGTCTCACTTTGTCGCTCAGGTTGGAGTTCAGTGGCACAGTCATGGCTACATAGCCTCAACTTTCTGAGCTTAAACTGCCACACCCGGCTAATTTTTTTTGTTTTGTTTTGTTTTGTAGAGATAAGGTCTCACTATGTTGCCCAGGCTGGTCTTGAACTACTGAGCTCATGTAATTCTGCCTCAGCCTCCCAAAGTGCTGGGATGATAGGCCTGAGCCACTGTATCCAGCCAATTTTGTATTTTCTATGTTATATAGCAGATTATACATGCTAGCAGCTTCAGACAAAGTGCATTGATTAATTTAAAGTCAACTGATTCAAAACAGTCATTGCACTTGTAAAATTCCTTCAACTTTGCCATACAGGTCGAGCATTCTAAATCTGAGATGCTCCAAAATCAGGAACATTTAAGTGCCAACATGATGCTCAAAGGAAGTGCTCATTGGAGCATTTTGGATTTCAGATTCTCAGATTTGGGGTGTTTAACTGGCAAATATAATGCAAATATTCCAAAATCTGAAAAAAATTTGAAACACTTCTGAGTCCCAAGCTTTTCTGATAAGGGACACTAACCTGTATCAATAATATCACAATATCAGGTATTGAAGACTTTTGACTGTTGTTTCGTATTAAGAGAGAGACACTCAGAGGCAGTAGGTGAGTTATCATGTGTGTTACCATATTATATCTGGCAGGGCCGTTGCCTTGTGCAATCCTTGATGTCATTTTGGTCCCTTTTTTTGGGGCTGGTAAATTCCTCAAAGAAAGGTCTTCTGATCTCTGGCTAGAGACTGGAAGCCTGGCTGCCAGCATCCTGGAAGCCAGAACGAGGAAAAAGGCTGGACATCATTCAAGATGTAAACATTCACTTAATCTCCCAATGTCAGCGTGGATCCCCACCCTCATCTCTGCCTGTTGTGCCCTAGTGCAGGGATTCTTTGTTTTACCTTCTCCAGGGGGAAAAAAAGCTCTAGTTTTCTGCCAAGGAAGGGAGAGGGAAGGGGCAGCTACTTGGCTGGGTGGAGGTGGGATGAGGATATTTAAAGGGTGTTATCTTACTGCTCTTTAAGCAGACTGTAAAGCAGTCTTTCTGTGTTAAGCCCCACCTTCAACTTGACATCCAAAGTTACTTGATGTCACCAATTCCTGGACCTTATGAGGAGTTTTACTGAATAAATCAGATTGTTTCTTGGCTTTTTCCTACTACTGGTTTAGAATTCAACTTTTTAGGGTATGCTGTGTCATAGTAGTCCATCTGCTTTTTACTTTTTTTTTTTTAGTTGGAGTCTCACTCTGTTGCCCAGACTAGAGTCTCATTCTGTTGCCTAGCCTTGACCTGCTGGGCTCCGGTGATCCTTCCACCTCAGCCTTCCGAGTAGCCGGAATTACAGGCATGCGCTACCACGCCCTGCTGATTTTTTGATTTATTGTAGAGATGAGGTCTTGCCAAGTTGCCCAGGCGTGTCTCGAGCCCCCGGGCTCAGGCAGGTGAGCTCACTCACCTCAGCCTCCCAAAGCGTGGGATTACAGGCTGAGCCACTGAGCCTCGCTTTTTTTTTTTTTTTTTTTTTTTTTGAGATAGGGTTTCACTTGCCTCGCAACTTTGACCTTCTGGTCTCAAGCGATTTTCTTGCCCCAGCCTCCCGAGTAGCTGGGACTACATGTGTGTACCACCATGCCCAGCTAATTTTTAAATTTACTGTAGAGATGCGATCTTGCCAATTTGCCCAGGCTGGTCTTGAATCCTGGGCTTAGGCAGTCCTCTTGCCTTGGCCTCCCAAAGTGCTAGATTACAGACATGAGCCACCACACCCGGCCAATGTGTCATTCTTTAATGGGAAGTTTAAATGACCTCTTAACTAGTAACAAACACAACCCAGGCTAATATTCATTGGGATGTACTATGTGCCAAATCCTGTAATAAGAACTTTATATGTGACATTTTATTTAATCTGTTCAGTGTTTTTATATGAGGTTAGGAACTATTGTTTCCCATGTTTTATGGATGAGGAAATCAAGACGTAAAAAGGTTAACTTGTCTACAGTCACATGGCTAATAAGCACATGAGCTGGTGTGTTTCATCAAGTACTCCTCCTCTGCCCTTTTCTTCCCTAAACACTCTGGACCCCGGAAAAAACAATTCTTCCCTGTTTCTTAGCTTGGTAACTGTCACCTTCCACTTATACATGCTCTGGTGTTGCTGTCTTCATTACTTCCTGTGTCGCCATTCACCATCCTTACCAAGTCCTTTCAGTTTTACCCCAAATTTCCCTTGCCTCTTAATCTCCAGTGTCACCCCCTGGTCTGAGCTGGGTTCTTGGCATTTGTCGTGGGACTGCCTCAGCCATGTTAGTCTCCTAGCTTGTTTCTCTTCTTCTGCTCTTACTGTTCTCTACTCTGTTCTCCACACCACAGCAAATGTGGTCTTTTCAAAGCACAAGCATATCTGATTGTGATACTCTCTTACCACAAATGGTTTCTCATCGGTTTTAGGAGAAAGATCAAAGCCTTTGTTGTGGCCCTGTGTGATCTATCCCTGTGCCTTCCTCACCAGTCCTTCAGCATTTCCCCCTTTGCTGTCCAAGCTGCAGCCACACTGACTTTCCATCAAGGCCTCAGATAACAGCAGTTCCCATTCAGACTCTGGGCCTTGTCTGCTGCTCTCTTTAGCTGGACAAATCCCCATCTTTCCTTCTTAATGAACTTCTAATCATTCTTCAGATCTCAACTCAAATGTCAGTTCATCAGAGAAGCTCTCCCTGTTCCCAAGATGAGGTTACGTCCTTTCTGCTAGTTGAGTGCTTTTATAGAGTGCACCTTGTACTTTTCCTTTGTAGTACAGTTTTCATTTGTATGCTTGATTGTCTTTTCTTCCCCACTTGACTGTAGTTGCTGTTACTGTAGGAGCCTTGTCTATTTTAGTTACTGGTGTATCCACAACATCTGTCAACAGCATTTTGTATTCAGAATGTGCTCACTTCTAGCTGAAAGAATGAATGGGCTGTTAGGGATTAGTGTCTACAGAGCCATGAACTCTGAAAGGACCTGGTTTATTTTAGGAACTCTTATGTTGTTACAGTGTGACAACAGAAGACGAATGGTTGCATTTTATTAAGTGGATATACCTCTTAGTTGCACACTGACTGAGAAGACACTTGCTCTAAGCTGTTTCTATGTCCTACTGTCCATTTTCAGACAGATGAATAACCAACCATCCACCTAAGGAAAAATTGTCAGAAGACCTTTCTCTGCTACTCACTGTTGATAGTGGTGAGTGAAGTATTTTGATGGTGATGAATGTAGTGAATACAGCATAACGTTGGACTCCCATTTATTTTGGCCTCAATTCAATAGTCAGAACCTTTTACTTCCTCTGATCTCTATTCACTGGGGCTTTAGGGAAAGGAGCATAGGGAAGGGCAAAAACATTCCTGTAATCGTGCATAATTTCTTGATTTGGGGGCAGGATAATCAGACTTGGTTTGATATACTTATTTCACTTCTACTGAAAACTGAGCATTAGTCTCTGAATTAAAACTCAGAAAAGCCTGTAAGAAGGTAGAAGCATATCCCTAAAACTCTCCAGGGGTGTTATTCTCCATATTAAAGTTTTCCCTTTGCCCCCTCATAGTGTCACAGGTGACTACTGGAATGTGGTGCTTTAGGAACTCAGCTTTACCCTTCTCTTGGGAGGAGTTATTAGTAACACATTGCTGTTTTTGTAAGAGTTGTCTTAACCTGTATCTTTTGTAATTAAATACCCAAAGTTCAGTCAAAAGTATCGTTTTATAAATGAAATTAATTGGTAATTAAAGGATAGCATGTCCTACTTTATAGAGCAAGACTTTCTTTTTCCTTTTTGTCTTTGCAGAGTGAGATATGGAGATGTTCTCCCCCCCCCCAAATCCCACTCCTGTAAACCTTTATGTTAACCTTAAGAATTTCAGTTGGAGCCAGGCTCGGTGGCTCAACCTGTAATCCCGTGCTTTGGGAGACTGAGGTGAGTGGATTGCCTGAACCTGCGGGTTTGAGACCCGCCTGAGCAACTTGGCAAGACCTCATCTCTACAATAAATCAAAAAATCAGCCAGTCATGGTAGTGCTTGCCTATAATTCTGGCTACTCGGAAGGCTATGGCGGAAGGATCGCCGGAGCCCAGTAGGTCGAGGCTGCAGTGGCCGGGAGCGGCCACTGCACTCCAGTCTGGGCACAGAGTGAGACTCCAACTCAAAAAAAAAAGATTTTCAGTTGGAGTATATTGCCTGTCATTCCAGTTTAGAATAATGAAATAAAGAGAACAAATTGGAGTTGGGAAGGGACTTTACTTGACTCATTCTTACTTGAAAATTTCTTGAATCAGTTTACTCTCTTTATTCCCATGGGTATGACCCACCACTGGGATTTCTTTTGTTTTGTTTTGTTTTGTTTTACCTCACACCATTTTATTGTGAAAATGCCCATACATACAGCAAAGCTGAATGAACGTTCATAATTGACCTGCCACTTACATTCTAGAATTAATATTTTACTGTACTTGCTTTACAATGTATATTTCCATCTATTTTTCTCCTTTCCCACTCACCAGTCTTCCTTCTTTTCTATTTTTTTTTTTTTTCATATTTTATTTTAAAGATGGGTACAATTTGGGATTAGGTATACAAATGGACATCATACAGGTAAAGTTTGGGCCTTCCTTTGTTCCCCATTTTGCCTGATTTGAGATCGGGTACCCTTATTGATGTTGTGTTTCCCCCACCCTGGCAGTACCTCCTACTGCCAATCCCTTTCTTATAGTATTATGGTAAATGTTCAGGGTCTGCTTATGAGTGAGAACATGTGGTACTCTGTTCTTTGTTTCTGTGCTAGATCACTGAGTATTATAGGCTCTAAATCCATCTAAGTTGCTGTGAAGTCCATATGTTTGTCTTTCTTTATGGCTATGTAATATTCCATTGTGTATATGTACCACATTTTTTTTTAATCCAGTCCAGTTTCAATGGGCAGCACAATTGGTTCTTGTTTTTGCTATTGTGAATAATGCTGCAATAAACATGCCCGTACAGGTGTCTTTTTTTGTAGAATAATTTGAGTTTCTCCAGGTATATTCCTAGTAGGGGGATTGCTGGGTGATATGGAAGGTCAATTTCTTCTTGCCTCTAGTCCTTCTTCCCTCCAGTCTATTCTCCAAAGTGCAGCTTCTCTAATTTTTAGAGGAAGCATACGTATTATGTTGCTCTACTACTTAAAATTCCCACAGTGGCTTTCCCTGGCCTTCAAGGTAACATTGAAACATTAATTGACCCATCAGACTTCTCTTGCCTTTTCTCGGTCTACTTCTTGGGATTCATGTCTATGCTGCTTGCCTTGCATTTTATTTTCCAGTCATATTGAACTTGTTTTAGTTCTCTGAAGTCACTGTAATCTTTGTTTGTGTTGTACCTTCTGTAAAGAATACCACCGCTTTCTAGCCAAGTCCTGTACTGCTGTCTGTACTCAAAGTGCTCTTTTTCTGAGAACCATTACTGGAAATCCTTGAACTAGGTAAGAAGTCCTTTGATATGTAGCATCTTGCACTTCTATTATTGGAAAATACATCTTTTATAAATGTATTTAATTCATTGTGTTTCCCACTAGTGGTTGGTAAGCTTTGTCAAGGTGGAAACTATGTATAACTTGTTTACCACTGTCTTACCATTCCTAGCATGACATTTTGGGCATAGAACATGCTCAGTGAAGATTTGGTGTTAATAGGTTAGTGAAACAAAAATTAGATGAGATTAGAAAAGAATTTTCAATGTAACCTTTAGGCTGAGAAAAGAGAATAGGACATAGAAACTCATTTCAAATTTGTTAAAAGAGAGGGAATATGCTTAATAGTGTTGGCACGTGCCCTCTCACAAAGATTTATATCTGTGTGTAGGGTGTAGGAAATACACATTCAGCCCGCAGAGTTAGTTAAGTAGATAAAAGTAGTCAGTTAAAACTTTTTATTTTAAGGCACCCAAAATTTATTCTGTATCTCTGGATAGCTAGAAGTCAACAAGTCTTAAGTTACGAAAATATACAAACATTTGCAGAGGGAATAAGTGAGGGGGTAAAATGAATATGTAAAGGTTACATGGAAACTTTGGGATAAGCAGATCCTGAACCATTTCAAGGAGCAAATAATAGTGAGAGACTATAATGTATAATTTCAATTGCTCTGAAAGGTGGTATAAAATGTTAACAACAGTCCTCTAGACCCCAGTCACACATGGTCCCATTCTGCATTGCTCGTTCTTAGATGAGAAATTCTACATCATAATCCCATATAATATAGCTTGGGAAAGAACACTCTATTTAGCTGGTTTAGGGTAGGACATAAAACATTTTCAGAATAGTGTCAGTGCAAAGTTTTGTTCTCTAATCCAGAGAGTTATAATTCTATGACCCTTGCTCATTAGTTAGAGCTATGCCTCCTAAATAAGCCAGAAACAAATCATTTTTGTATCTCTAGTTTACAAATTTTGTTTTCTTCCAGATAATTAGAGGTTTGTTCAAGATCAGTGTTACTTCAGTAGGGTTGAGTGCGTGTGTGTGCGCGCGCACACACACACACTCACACACACACCGTCAGCATAATGCCCTACATATCTAGAGATAACATTGAGATGAAATACTCCTAGTAACTGAGAGTTACTAATAGTATTTCATCAAGAGTTTGTGTTACTTTGTGTTTTTTCTTCTAAGTCCTTTTGGAGGCTTTATTGGCCTGTAGGCAAAATTAAATAGTAGGTATAAATTTCAAAGTTACAGCTAAGCTTATTTGTCAACAGAAAGCAGTCACTAGATTAACCACAGTCTTAATCTTATTTCATGCATTCTTTTTTCCTAGATGCAGAAATTTTCATTCATAATTTCGAGGAAATGAACAGTTATAGATTCATACTTGCAGGTATCTTAGAAATTTGAAAAGATGTCAAGGAAACTTGTAGGTTTTAGAAAATGCTTTGTAGATAATAACCAGTTTTGGACTATTGGTTGCAAAGGTTTTCCAGGACTTTCCAGAATTGAGCGGTACCTGAAATTCATATTGTATAGCCAGCTTGGCCTTTAGCAAATGTAAAAACAAAAACTTGAGTGAAATTATAAAAAATAGACATGTAGAGCAAGGGTTCATGCGGAAGTGGCAGATGATGTCTTTTATGGACATGTCTGGAGCCATTTTGATTATCACTCTAGTTGGCTAGAGGCCAGGGTGCTGCTAAACATCTTATAATGCACAAAATATCAATAGTGCTCTGACTGAGAAATGCTGTTTTTTTGGTAGATAGATATTAATGCATATAAACATACATGTGCATATACAAATTTTCATTTTGGATGTTTTTCAGAACATACAGATATTTAAGGAAACAAAATGCATTCTAATTCTTAGACTCGTCAGTAAACTGGTTGGTTTAGCCAGGACTCCTTGGCTCGTGCCTATAATCCCAGTACTTTGGGAGGATTGCTCAAGCCTAGGAGTTAACGACCAACCTGATCAACATAGTGAGATCTCGTTTCTACAAAAGAAGAAAAATTTAACCAGTCATAGTGGCTAAGTAGTCCTGACTACTTGAGAGGCTAAGGTGGGAGGATCACTTGAGTCCTAAAGGTCGAGGCTGCAGTGAATTTTGATTGCATCACTACACTCCAGCCTGGGTAATAGAGTGAGACTCTCTCAAAACAAAACAAGACTGGTCATGGTGACTCATGTCTGTAATCCTAGCACTTTGGGAGACTGAGGTGGGAGGATTGTTTGAACCCAGGAGTTTGAAACCAGCCTGGGCAACATAGTGAGACCTTGTCTCTTTAAACGATCAGAAAATTAGCCAGTTGTGGTGGCTTGGGCGTATAGTCCAGCTACACAGGAGGATGAGGCGAGGCGGAAGGATTGCCTGAGTCCAAGAGGTTGAAGCTGTGTTGAATTGTGATTATACCACTGCACTCTAGCCTGGACAACAGAGTGAGGCTCTGACTTTAAACAAAACAAAATGATTGATTTAGACATGCCACACACACATGTCCTTTAAAAACCTTAGGAGCCATAGCCAGGAGGCCTACCTATTTCTCAAAGTTGTTCCTTTGAAAATAGAGCTGTACTAGGTACAAGAGGCTTAGGACATCATTTTTAAAAGAGCCTTGAGATAACTGAGTATCCTTGGATGTAATTTCTTTTTCATGAAATTTACCTTTGCTTCTCTGAAGTACTTTCTACATTGTGTCCTAAAAGGTTAGCCTTTAATTTATCTCTACCCTGTCTGTCTAAGCCTCCTAAATGTTTATATGAACTGAAAGAAGACAAAAGGAGTAAGCAAGGGGGCATGATTGTGGAATTACATTTGAGGTTCAGACTATTTGCTTTGTGAGTTTTAGGTGAGTGTACCTAATGAAAGCTTTTGCCATTTTTTTTGTTTCTACCACTGTGAGCTGTTCCCTGAAGTTTTGTAACATGTACCTTATATTCTATTTTAGCTCTATTTCAAATGAAAAAGTTGATTAATTTGTTTATAATAACAAATAGTTGGTTATTGGTATGAAAATAGAATTAGCCTTATTTGACTATTATAAAAAAGAAAAATGTAAGAAGCAACAACAAACCGGGCTCGGTGGCTCAGCCTGTAATCCCGTGCCTTTGGGAGGCTGAGGTGAGTGGATTGCCTGAGCCCGCGGGTTCGAGACCTGCCTGGGCAGCGAGACCTCATCTCTACGATAAATCAAAAAATCAGCCAGGCGTGGTAGTGCGCGCCTGTAATTCCGGCTACTCGGAAGGCTGAGGCGGAAGGATCGCCGGAGCCCAGCAGGTCGAGGCTGCGGTGGCCGGGAGCGACCACTGCACTCCAGTCTTGGCGACCGAGTGAGACTCCAACTCAGAAAAAAAAAAAAAAAAGAAGCAACAACATAGTGTAGTGATGTGGCTAAAAGTTAATATAACCTGAAGGTGTTTTGAAAGATGCAAGCATTGTAAAGTCAAACATTTTTCTGTATTCCTCATTTGTGGTATTGGTGTAAAGGAGCAATATAACTTCTATCTAAAAGGATGATAATAAACGACATTATATCTGTATCATTTAATATAGGTTAGGCTATATTTAACCAAAAAACAAAAATCCACCATCAACAGAATTCACAAGAGCAGTGACTTAAATGAACTAGAAATTTATTTCTCACTTTTTTCACATACATCTGGGTCCAGCCTCTCTGCATCCTGATGGACTACTAGCCTTGCTTTGAGGCCTTTTTGTCTAAGATGGGTGCTTGGGCTCACGTTCATTGATAAATTCTGACCTAGACATCTGGCTGCCAACATAGATGTAAACTTTGCAAGGTACTCTTCCCAGCTCAGGCATTAAATTATGTTGCAAAGGCAGGTTAACTACAACAGTCTTGAGACAGGCACTTTGTGTATGCAGCAGATCACCTCCATCCAGCCCAGATATTACCTGCCAATTACCAATATTCCCTTAGCTTGTCTGATGTGGTCAGAAACATACAACACAAGGTCACTTGATGAAAAGACCTACCCCATTTCCCCTGTTCTGAATTACATCCCAAGAGCTTAGATGCTCTTGTTGGATCTTTTGTTATAAAATGGACCCACTTGGCATTTAGTCTTTGATCCCTTTCTTAGTTTTTTTCCTCTTTAATATCATATCCACTTTCTGGCCAGTATCAAGATAGAAGAACTGAAGAAGATTGTCCTTCTCTTTTAAGGAACTGCCCAGAAATTTCACAACACTCCACTTATATCTCATTAACCAAAACTTAGTCACCTGGTCCTATGTAGTTTATAGGGAGTCTGGGGAAATAGTTTTTTAGATGGGAGACAGTGGATTTAGCAAAAAACTGAAGTTCTTGTTACTAAAGAATGAGTGACAACTAGCAGACTTTGAAACAATACTCAGTGAAAATCTTAAGAAAAAATAGCAACTATATAATCTTGTCAGGGCTCTCAAAGATTACAAAAATAAGATGCTGTTATAGTAATTAGCTAATTATTCCATCTTTTCTTCTTTTAGGAGTTTCCGTGACATTTCTGAAGATCTGAAATCTTCAACAGACTGACATGGTTTCCACTGCAGTGATTCTTCTAGGAAGTTCAGCCTTGACAGTGAGTTCGGCTCAGCTGTGGCCTTCTGCCCTTTCAGCTGTGCCTAGCAAGCAGCGATCAGGAAAGAAGCAAAAGCCTTCTGGCCTTACATACAAAATGTCCGGACAAGAAAGAACTTGCAGTGAGCTGCTCTGCATTTAAAAACACAGCTTGAGAGTTCAGAAATGTGGTTTGCTCACTTAGACGTTGATGGCTTGAAAAGTTTCGGTTTATACACTGGTACCATGGCTTGAAATTTTCCCACTTTAGTTATCTATATTATTAAACATGTATTTATAAAGTTATTTTAAGAACTGTAAACTACCTGCTGTTAAAAAAAGACACAGTGTAATTTTCTCCTGCTTTAAGAGATCTATTCTTAAACTTTTCTAAGACAGTCACTTTTCAATGAACAGGGCTTTCATTTTTGTGTGTAGTTGTATGAACAGGAAAAATGAATCTTCGCACAGTTATCATCCCCTCTTTAAGAAAAACTAATCCTGAGTGCCAGGGTAGCCTGGGTTTGTTTGATGATCATTTGTGTGTTGCAACCATAGGAGACCCAGGGAGGCTGAAGCTCTACTTCCCATCCTTCCCTCTCCATCTCCATTAGTCTGTTAACAAAATTTTGAAACTTAGCTGACCACATTGAAGTAAAATACTTATTAAGCTGCTGTGAGTGGTAACAATATGATAAAATCCATGCTATCTTTTAAGTTTTTTCTTTCCAAATGTTTTAAGTGAAAAATCTCAGGTGCAGCAATACTATGATTTGTTAAACTTATTCCTGTTTCATTATTTGGACTCTGCCAATTAGTTATTAGCAAACTTTCATATTTTTATAGAAGTTTTTTCCATCCCTTAGCACAGTGCCTTGCACATATGACTCTAAATGAATGCCTGTTGAATTGAATTGCAACTTTTAAAATAACTCAGATTTCACAATAACCAGCATAGTGCTTTACATTTTCTAAAGTCCTTTTGCACATATTCACAACCACTTCACATCAGCTTTCATACAACTTTATATTATTTTACAAAAGTTTTACACCTATGGGGAAGCTAAGATTCAGAAAAATAACCAACCCAAAGTCATAATGTTTAGTAAGATTTGGCCTCAGATCTTTGACTCCATAGTCTGCAAACTCTGCTATGCTATGGAGTGTTTCTTCTAACATTTTGTGCTATTTTCCCAATGTTGTAAAATAGAATAGGTATTGCTTTCCGTTTGTTATAAATGAAGACTTTCCCTATAGTATATGACAGGACTGGGACTGGAACCTAGCTCTTAGCTATGCCCTTTCTACTTTTTAAACAATCATCAGGCCTTTCCTCTGCTTCCAAAGGAACATGGAGGAGAAGAGGGCTCAAAAGAGTCGAAGATTTCCTTTTTGGAAAATATTTAAAGTTAGAAATAATTTTTTCTAAAACATCTCACTAAGAACTTCATGATAATTAGCTGAAAGTTATTCTTATACTACTTAAGAAAAACCTCATCTAGAAAAAGATGACTGTTTTTATGTAGTAGACTACATGCATATCTCTTATTTCTATTATGAATCCTTCAGCAATTATTGCTATTCCACTAAGATTTGGTCACCAAGTCATTCTTTAGTCTGTTATGTAGCCATTCATTTGATAAAACAGTTATTGAAAGTTTGCTAAACTTTAGGCTCCATGCCAAGGATTGTATAGGGTGCTGTGGGAGATCACTCATAAGAAGGCCTCTTGCTCCTTAAATCTTAGCCAGATCATGTGGAATACTGTATTTAAACTTTTTGCATTAAAAGGTTAAAAAAGAAATCAGGTTTGTTTTTCTTAATTATATACTGGTGAATTTATAGCTGTAATTGGCACATATTCCTAAGAGGCAAATGTTATACACAATGAGTTACTGTATGAATACACAATGTTTTAGTTGTATAAAGTGATAGTGCAAAAAAACTACACTTGAGCTAATGTTTGGCCATTGCTGGGATAATTAGTATGATTACCAGGTACTTAGAGGACACTAAGAAAATAGTTTAGAGCTACCAAAATTAGCAGCAGTGATGTAATATCACCCTGAACTATCAGTAGCAGAGGTACCCCAGAGTGTTACACAGTCCTGATCATGAAGCTGGAACTGTCTCATTGCTACAGTGACAGCGTAAGGACTAGGAAGGTCCACTAGCTGGGCAGGTCTTAGAACCCTCAGAACCAGAGAGAAACATCCCAACATGCTTCCTCAGATACAGTGAGAAGGTTTTGTTTTGTGTGTTGTTTTTTCTTTTGTATTTTATTTTTTGAGTTTTGGAGTCTTCTCTGTTGTCCGGGCTGGAGTGCAATGGCATGCTCACAGACATTGCTGCCTTCATCTGCTAGGCTCAGGCGATCCTTCCACCTTAGCCTTCCAAGTATCTGGAACTATAGGCTCATGCCACCATACCTGGCTAATTTTTTAAACATTTATTATAGATACAAAGTCTTGCAGAGTTGTCCAGCTTAGTCTTAAATCCCTGGGTTCAGGCAGTTCTCTTGCCCTTGCCTCCCAAAGTTTTGGGCTTAAAGGTATGTGCCAGTCCTAGTTATTATGAAAATGTCAAGGTTTCCTAACACCCTCTTCTGTGATAGGTAGTTAACTGGCAGAGTTTTCCCTTGACTTCAGAGACTAGTGTGGTTTGACCTGTATCAGTGGAAAGATAGATACCCAAGATGTGTAACATGGAGACTCTGTATTGAAACAAACTCTGTAATGTTTGGAAATGGTAACTGCTTATTCCAGTTAAAGGGCTACTAAGTGTTTTGTAGAGGTCTTCCAGCTATCCTTGATCTTAACATGAACGATTGTGACCTATCAGGACTTCCTGTACCTCTAGTTCCCATTTTACTTATATTAGCACCCCAGTATTGTCACTACTGTGTCACTACTGGACTAAAAATACTTAAATTCAGGCCATGAGTGGTTAGATTAGAGCAAAGTAATTTAGGTGAGCTATCTAGAGCTTTCAACCTCAGGGTTTATGGGAAAAGTCCCTTAGGACTTCCTATACTCTAGCCTTGATTTTGCATTCTCCTCTGAGGGGTCTTCCAATATCCTTACAGGAGTATTACAGTAGGACTTTGAGGGTACATTTCACAGTGGAAGTTAACTTCTGGCAACACACTTCCAAAAGCTAGTTCTAGCTAAAGACAAGCACTTTTTTTAAAAACTAATTTTTAGTCTTTAAACATTTTATCATCAAAATATATTCATTGTATTAGCATATTGATTATTCAGAAGCTGCAAAAAATACACATGATATTTGAAGCCAAGAAAATTATAAGACAAGATGTTCTTTCTGTCTACTAGAAAGAACTAGTCATACTCTTTCTACTAGTTATAAAAATTCTGTTCTAGAATGGGCCTTATAATGATTAGGTTAAATGATCCTACCATTTTGTAGAGAAACAAATTCATAGATTTAAGTGGCTTGTCTGACACACATATACAACTAGTTAGTAACAGACATAAAAGTAAAATAGAGTTCTTTTTTCTCTCACTCCATTGTTCTGCTTCTCTTTCCTTTTCCTCATGGTTGAGCAGCTTTTGGCAAAATGTGTTCTTTATAGTAGTAGTTCCAAGAGATGTTAATAGATATTGTAAGAGGAAAAAAAGTGTGTTGGGGGAGGGGATTCCATGGCCAATTAAAATTGAAGAATGCTGAGTTTGTTTCCTTTCCATAGGACTTCCAAGAGTTTTTAACATGCTATTACACATTGTGAATTTATAAGAGGACACAAAGACTGTTTGACCTTAGACTGTGCCTCCTCCTCTGTTTTTCAGAGCATCTCATACGACTCAAAGGACTCTGAGGGTCCTTTGGGAAATATGACTCTCAGTTGAGTTCACAGTTCTTTCAGAAGACATCCCTAATGGAAATGGAAATACTGACTGGCAAATCTATTACTGTGGTACCATGTAATTTGTAATAAGTTTTGAAGTTTAGTGAGATACTAGGAAGGATTTTTCCATTTAGAGCTATACTTAAGGTATAGAGATTCTTTTCCACCTATGGTGTGCAAAATCAGTATTTGTGCTTAATTTTGCAAGTTTTTCAAGGATCAGTTAATGTGCAAATACAGTGGTGACATTGATATTACATTTTAATAATGCTTTTGTATGGCATTTTATAGTTTTCAGACATGTTTTGTAACAGTCCTGTAAGATAGGCAGTATTATCCTCATTGTACAGGTGAGGCATTGGAGGTTCTGAAAGGTTTTTGGTGATTTTTTCCCCTAAGTTTATACCACAAAATAATGGAGCCAGAATGCAGTTGCAGAACTTCTGACTCCAAGTCCAGAGTTCTTTACTCCATACTTGGTTTCTTTCTTTTCCTCTACCTTTATATTTTCCAATGAAAAGTCTGGAAGCAAATCTTAATAGTTTTGGTTTATTATCAAGTACCATTTCATCTTTATTACAGTGACTCAGAAGATGTAACTCTCATTGTAGCTATCCTTAAAGAAAACCCTTCTTTGTCCTTTGCAGTGCCACTTATTTAGGTGACTGGAGTGTATTTCATATACTATTTGATTTTGAACCAGGATTGGATATATAGTTGTAATTGTTTATGCAGCTCAAAAATGTATCTCTGCATTTTCAGGCAAAGGAGAGATGGCTTGAAAATAAAAAAAGATTATTCAGATGCTACAATAAATATTATTTATTCTCACATGCTGTTTCTTAGCTTTAACTTGCGTTGACAACCTATGATGTAACTTCTTTGCAAATGTAAAATATTTATATTTTGAAATAAAAGTACAAGTGTTGGAGGAATTTAGTGGTAAACTTAGTCTTTTATCTGTCGAGAAGCTTGTGAAACCAAACTTTCATGAATACATCCATCTCTTAGGGCTTTATGTTTTGTCTTTTCCTTTGGCACCATTGCCTACACTGCATTTTTATAAAGTACATCAGTTTTGTAAGGGAAGGTGTGTCTGGGGAGTGGACGCTGGGCACCTTAAAGAGGTTGAAGGGGGCCGGGCACGGTGGCTCAAGCCTGTAATCCCAGCACTTTGGGAGGCCGAGGTGAGGGGATTGTCCGAGCCCACAGGTTTGAGAACAGCCTGGGCAACTTGGAGAGACATTATCTCTATAATAAAAAAATTAGCCGGGTGTGGTAGCACGCACCTGTAGTTCTGGCTACTTGGAAGACTGAGGTGGAAGGATCGCCTGAGCCCAGCAGGTCGACGTTGAGTTGGCGTGAGCGTGCCACTGCACTCCAACCTGGGTGACGGAGTGAGACTCCAACTTAAAGAAAAAAAAAAAAGAGATTTAAGGGCCTTCAGTGCACAGGGGAAGGTGGTCTTGTGGTAGGTAAGGAAATGGTGAGGTATGTGATTGAGGGGTGAGAATTGGAAGAAAAGAAAGTTGGGTTAAGGACCTGTGCTTGTTGAAAGAAAAGAAGCCTAAGCGTAGCTGTATTCAATATACCTGTCTTTCAGAGATACCTGTGCAGCACTGGTAGACCAAGCTGAACAGATAGGTGGAAGCACTGCAAAGCACATTCCAACATTACTTGGAAAAGAGTTCTCTGACGCCTCAGGTTGATGTTATCCAGCTCATCAACTGACATTATGGAAGGAGAAATGACCCACGCCAAGCTCTAAGGGTGGACCAGCTGTAAGGGTAGACTAGCTTTTTACTCTGATAGGTTTTCATTGGTAGATAGGGTAGTTCACAAAACATTTCTTCATGCTTCTCAGTCTGTTGCTTAAGCCTAGAACTGCATGATTCTGACAGTTCCCTTTTGACTTTGCTCTTGGAAGCCTTAAGTTAAGTAAGGAGCATTCAGTTCTCCCTCCCTTCACTGTGCTGTCTATGCTCAGGGTTGTGCTTACAGAGCTGATTCTTAGCCCTCCCCCTGAATTCAGTCAGAAAAATATACTAATATATACTTTTCATGCAGTGATGAGTTACTAAGAAACTGCTCTGTACCTGGAGCTAGGAAAAAATAATTTTAAATTAAAAGTAATAGTACTGAGCAGTACACAAAGCTTTTTCATTTTTTATTTCCTTTTGAAGAGTAACCCTAAACAGTCTGAAAGATACTCTAACTTCTTCCCGAATGTCCAGATGCTCCTTAAGTGATTGCATTATTAAATGTTTCACATGCAATTCCGCTCAAAGTACGTGTGAGAAATACACAAAAGATGAGCACAAGCTAGGCACGGTAGCATGCCTGTAATACCAGCACTTTCAGAGGTCAAGGCAGGAGGGTTGCTTGAGCCCAGGAGTTCAAGACCAGCCTGGGCAACTTAACAAGACCTCGTCTCCACAAAAAATTTTAAGAAATTAGCCAGGCGCGGGGGCATGCGCCTGTGGTCCCAGCTACTGGGGGACGCTGAGGCTGAAGAATTGCCTGAACCCAAGAGGTCGAGGCTGCAGTGAGCCCTGATCGTGCCACTGCACTCCAGCCTAGGTGGCAGGATGAGACTCTGACTTTAAAAAAAAAAAAAAGGCAAACTGGGTGTAGGGGAAATGGGACCTTCCGGGAGACGACCCAGAGCAGATCACAGAAAAGATTCGAAGTCCCGTCCCAGGGCAGAAGCACCTCTCCACAAACGACTGTTTCTGCTTTACCAGTTTCAAAACCTAGCGCAACTTCCAGAAATCTTTGAGGGAATTCAGAATTGACTTAGGAAGAGTCACCTATCGGGAGGACAAGAAGCTTTGCTGGGGACGGTTGTCCTTGTCCGGGTAAAAGGCCAAGTGGCCGTGAGAGGCTCTCAGGTGTTTTGTTTCTCTTCGCAGGCCGGGCTGGAGGTGCTGAAAATCCATCGAAGAAGTCTGTGGAGAGATAGGGGCGGGGCAAGAAATAGGGTCAGGAGGCGGGGTCTTGCGGGGGTGGGACCCGGACCTGTGAGCGGGGCTGCGGAGAGCAGACCCTAGGCTTGAGTTCGGGGGCGGGGCAGAGGTGGGCGGAGCCATACCGGGGGCCAGACGGCGGCGCGCGGCTGGGGGCGGATCCCTGGAGGGGACGGGCCCCCCGAAGGGGCGGGGCCTCGGGTGGCGGGCAGCCGCGCCAGCTGCGGGAGGGCGGACGCGCGGCGGACTCTCGGCGGCGTGGAATCCCGGTTGCGGGACGGACCGAGGGCCATGGCCGCCTCTCCTGCACCCGCCGGCGCTGGCGGCGCCGGACCTGTCTACGGCTCGGGCCCGTCGGGCTTCGCCCTCGACTTGGGACTTGAGATCAAAACTCGCTCTGTGGAGCAGACGCTGCTCCCGCTGGTTTCTCAGGTAAAAGTGGCTGCCGGGGCGCCCCCTCGTCTCCCCGCCGCCGCGGCCCGCGATGGCGGCGGCGGCTTGCACAACCGGCGCCCGCGCGACCCGGCTGGTGGCAGCCGCTGCCCCGCATTCCTTGCCGGCGCTGCGGCGTTGTTGTCGTCCCGCCGGCGGGGGCTCGCGGACGGGCCTCGGCCGAGGCGGCGAGAGACCCGAAATCCCGCGGCGGGGCTGAGGACACCGAGCAAGCAGGGGAGGCTGCGGGGCGCGGGGGCGGGCCGGGCCTGTGCCCTGGGACCGATCCCGGGCTGCGGCTCCCGGGGCCCCCGGCCGGGCGAGGGCCCCTCGCGGGGCGGGCCGCCGAGCCCTGCTCCGGGAGGCGGAGCGTCCCCCGCGGGGGCCCCTGGCGGCGCTCAGGGCTCTCCGAGTTGCCGCCGCTGGAGCCGCCGCCGCCACTCGCTCGCGCTCCCGTCCGGAGCGGGACGGCCGGCCCCGCGGGCCCCAGCGTTGCTGCGGGCCTCCGCGCCCAGCGCGCTCTCCCCGAGGCCTCTGTCCCTCTCCCCCGCCGCGGGCCAACTCGCCCCGCGCTCATTCATCCGGGCTCCCTGCCTCTTCCCCTCGAGCTGCTGCTCACTTCAGTCGGCTTTTGTCCGGCCTCTGGGGAGAGTGACGCCGGGGACTGAGAGTTCATCCGCAGCCTCGCACACCTTTCGCCGGGCCCCGTGTGGGAGGTGTGCGGTATTACCCGCCGATCCGCTCACCGACGCGCTTCGATCCGGATCTGGAAAAGTTGCTGTTACTCGGAGCTGGGTTATCCGCAGCCCGAGGGCTAGGATTCTTCACCTAGATCTGCGGGGAGGCGCCCAGCGCGGTTGTGGGGAGTGAGGAATTTCTGTGCCCTCGGGAGCGCGTGGGCGATGTGTGACTCACACCCAGGTTGGAGCATCCTAGTGACTCACACTAGGATTACCCAGATTTTCGCGGTAGAAGGCATCTTAAAGGTGATCTGACTCTACATTAAAACATTCTTTCCTCACAGCATCCTTGACACCTGGCCACTAGTACCCCGCTTAAACATGTTCGGTGATGCGGAGTCTGTAGCAATTCCGTAGAATTTTAAATGCCGCCTGTTCTCCAGCCCAGTCCTGCAAATATTTGAAAACAGCAGTCACATATGTCCCTGAATTCCTGTCACGCTGATTAAATAAACAGCCTCGTTTTCTTCACCTTCGCCTGGCCAACAGAGCAGTGATGTTTGTACCTGACACTCCACGTCCTTCTGGTGCCTGATACAGAGGCACTGGACAGTGGGAGGGAGTGTTTGGATATCTTAGCAACACCTGTCCTCTCCCCAAAAGATGACCACCGCCACCAGTGCAATCACAACTCAAAATGAGAAATCCTGGAGCGGTTTTAGGAGACAGAGTGATAAGACAGTGGTGGAGTTCAAGTTGGTAGTTTTTTTCTCCACTTATTTAATAATGCTTATGTAATGCTTACTATATGCTAGGCCATATTCTAAACACTTTGTAAACATTAATTCATTTAATTATCTTAATAATCCTGTGAGGTAGACATATGTTCATTCTCATAATATGGATGAGGAAATGGAGCAGTAGAAAGGTTAAGTACCTTGTCATTAGGGCTTTTAACTATAAATGCCAAACGGATTTGAACCCAGGTGGTCTGGCTCCAGTCTATTCTTTTACATTGTACTGTGTCCCCTCTAGAGATTAGAAGCAGTGGTGAGGTCATCTAGTAGTAGGTATGGAAAAAAAGAGTCTACAGTGGAAAAACAAACTAGAAGGTTGTAATCTGGAGAAATGGTAACTTTTCACTGTATCACCGCTAAAAATGTGTCAGTCCTAACAGCTCTGCATTATATACTTTTGGGATAAAAGAAGGCAGGGCATGTAGGAGAGTGGAGAAAGAAAAGGATGAATTGCTGCTGAGAGTTAACTAGAGGTCAATGCCAAAGGCAAAGAATGACTGCTTCTCCCACCACCACCACCCCCAGTTAAAACCTTCAAGGCCACAGCTGAGGTTCTGCATCCCACGCATTATGTATCCACAGCTATGTCTCTAGCACAACACCATAACTGATATTTCTAACAAATGACCTCAACACAAAAAGCTAAATTATCCTTAATAACAAGAAATGTATAAAACATGGTCAGAATACTGTTGGTCAGGGTGGTGGCTCATGCCTGTAATCCTAGCACTTTGGGAAGCTGAGGCGGGAAGATTGAGGACTAAGTTCAGAATTAGCCTGGCAACATAGTAAGACCCTGTCTCTACAAAAAATTGTTCAAAAAGAAAAGAATATTGTGTTAGCAAGGCAAGGTGGAGTACAATTTAGAATGGCTTTAAAGTTTCAATGAGTGTTAGGAGATTAAAACTGCAACTCTATAGAAAAATCATAGTCTCATAGTCCAGAAGTATCATAATCTCATTTTCTTTTTTTTTTTTTTTTTTGAGTTGGAGTCTCACTCTGTCGCCCAGACTAGAGTGCAGTGGCTGCTCCTGGTCACCGCAGCCTTGACCTGCCGGGCTCCGGTGATCCTTCCGCCTCAGCCTTCCAAGTAGCTGGAACTACAGGCGCGCTACCATGCCCAGCTAATTTTTTGAATTATTGTAAAGATGAGGTCTCGCCAAGTTGCCCAGGTGGGTCTCGAACCCGCGGGCTCAGGCATAATCTCATTTTCTAAGGATGTTGTATTAACTTTTTTTTTTCCTCTTAAGACAAGGTCTTATTCTGTTGCCCAGTCTGGAGTACAGTAGTGTCATCATAGCTTACTGCAACCTGGAAATCCTTGGCTTAAGTGATCTTCCCACTTCAGCCTTACAAGTAGCTAGGACAACAGGTGCATGTTACCATGCCCAGCCAAGTTTTGTTGCTGTTTTGTTTAGACAGGGTCTAACTATGTTGTGCAGGCTGGTCTCAAACTTCTGGCCTCAAACAATCCTCCTGCCTCAGCCTCCCAAAGTGCTGGGACGGTAAGTCTGAGTCTCTGTGCCTGGCCAGATGCTGCATTATTATCTAACTTGTTTCACCATCTCATCCATAAGGATTTTTTTTCAGGGCTTATGTTCCAGTTAGTAGACAAGACATGTATAGACTAGCACATGCAAATATAAAATGAATGTCATCAATACAAGTATTCTAGGAGCTCAAAGAAGGCATGAATTAGTTAGGAACAATGCCATGGAAGAAACAATTTTGAGATAAACAAGTAGGACTAGCACTATACAGTTTAAAGTAGATAGTTTATTTTATTTTATTTTATTTTTTTGAGTTGGAGTCTCACTCTGTCGCCCAGACTGGAGTGCAGTGGCCGCTTCCGGCCACCGCAGGCTCTACCTGCTGGGCTCCGGCGATCCTTCTGCCTCAGCCTTCCAAGTAGCCGGAATTACAGGCATGCGTTACCACGCCCGGCTGATATTTTGATTTATTGTAGAGATGAGGTCTCGCTGCCCAGGCGGGTCTCGAACCCGCGGGCTCAGGCAATCTACTCACCTCAACCTCCCAAAGGCGCGGGATTACAGTCTGAGCCACCGAGCCTGGCTGATAGTTTATTTTCTGATGTCATCTGCTTCTTTTGACTGGCCAAGTGAGACATTCTGGGTTATTGACCTTATTCTAGGAATGCAAGATTATGACGTTATTAGAAGAATGTATATAGTTTTCTGCATTCACATGTTAGAAGAGTTACATGTTCATAAAAATATATGGAGAAAAGGTGTTCAATTAAATTTAACTTCTAATCATTATAAAAAGCACTTAGCAAATTACTAATAGAAAAAAACTTTTTTTTTTAACTTAGTAGAGTTAAAAAAACTTAGTTAAGAGCCGGGCTCGGTGGCTCAACCTGTAATCCCGCGCCTTTGGGAGGCTGAGGTGAGTGAATTGCCTGAGCCCGCGGGTTCGAGACCCGCCTGGGCAGCAAGACCTCATCTCTACAATAAATCAAAAAATCAGCCGGGCGTGGTAGTGCATGCCTGTAATTCTGGCTACTCGGAAGGCTGAGGCGGAAGGATCACCGGAGCCCAGCAGGTCGAGGCTGCGGTGGCCGGGAGCGGCCACTGCACTCCAGTCTGGGCGACAGAGTGAGACTCCAACTCAAAAAAAAAAAAAAAAAAAACTTAGTTAACATTACGAGGCCGGACAATTAAGTTCGCGAACTTATCACCAGGCACTTATGTTGGCAGCGCTGCACAAAAAACTCTGTAAGGTTTCATAATCTTGTTATATCAGTGTCTCACAGCTGTGTTTGTGTTGATGTGTGGTAGTGTCTTGCTGAGTGGCATTCATTATTGCTGTTGCATATTTTTGTGTGCTGTCATGGAATGTCAGAGCTTGAATTAGAGCAATGAACAAACATTAAATTTCTTGTTAAACTTAGCAAGAGTGGAAGTGAAATCAGGAACATGTTAGTCCAAGGTTAGGGGGATAATGCCATGAAGAAAATGGCAGTGTACAAATGGATTAAACATTTTTCTGAGGAGAGAGAAAGTGTCACTGATGAAGAGAGGTCAGGACGGCCAGTAACGAGCTGAAAACATTGCAAAAATTCATCAAATTGTGCATCAAAATCGTCAGCTGACTGTGAGAAGCACAGCAGACCAAATAAACATCGATAAAGAAGCAGACAAATCTTAGCTGAAAATCTTGGCATGATAAATGTGTGTGCAAAAATGGTCCCGAAAGAGCTCTTGCATCACAACAATGCACCAGTTCATACAGAACTGTTTGTGAGGAAGTTTTTAACCAGTAAATAACTGTGTTGTTACACCTTCCCTACTCACCTGACTTTTTTTTTTTTTTTTACCTGAAGATAAAGAAAATACTGAAAGGAAGACATTTTGATGACAGTCAGGACATCAAGGGTAATACGCTGACAGCTCTGATGGCCATTCCAGAAAAAAAGTTCCCAAATTGCTTTGACAGGTGGACTAGGTGCTGTCATCAGTGCATAGCTTCCCAAGGGGAGTACCTCAAAGGTGACTGTAGTGATGATATTCAGCATTGAGGTATGTAGCATTTTTTCTAGGACAAGGTAGCGAACTTAATTGTCAGATCCATGTAACAGTCAAATTTAAAATAAACATTTCCTTTAAAAACAGAAGCAAGAATAGGATGCTTGCTATCATAGCTTCTATTCAACACTATACCGGAAATCCTAGCCAGTGAGTAAGACAAGGAGAAGAAATAAAACGTGTAAAGATAGGAAAGGAAACATCAAAAGTCTCATTGTGTTATAATAATCTACATAGAAAACTCAAAAGAGTCTGCAAATAGCCAGGCATGGTGACTTACACCTGTAATCCAAGCACTTTGAGAGGCTGAGGTGAGAAGATTGCCTGAGCCCAGGGGTTCAAGACCAACCTGGGCAACTTGGCGAGACCTCGTCTCTACAATAAAGCAAAAAAAAAAAAAAAAAAAAAAAAAATTAGCTGGAATGGTGGCACGTGCCTGTGGTTCAGGTGCTTGGAAGGTTCAGGCAGAAGGATCACCTGAGGCCAGCAGGTTGAGGCTGCAGTGGCGGTGAGTGTGCCACTGTACTCTAGCCTGAGCAACAGAGTGAGATTCCAACTCAAAAAAAAAAGCATACAAATAAATTATAAAAATTAGGAGTGTTTAACTAGTTCATTAAAGATAGAATATTAAAGTCAATTATGCTTTTCTACATTAATAACCAACAAAAAGTAATTCTTTTAAAAACCCAGTTATAATAATAATTACAACAAAATATCAAGTTCTTAGGTGTATATATATGTATGTAAATATATCTAAATATCTTTATCTATCTACCTATAGCAAAAAAGATGGCAAGCTTCTTGGAGAAAATTTTTAAATTTTATCAAAAGCCAAAGTAGATCTAAATAAATGGGAAAGAAGAATAGTATTCATGCCTAGGTTGACATATTTTAAACATATCATTTTTCTCTATTAATTTAATACAACTCCCATGAAAATTTCAACAGAATATTTTGGTAGAATTTGATTAAATTAATTCTAAAGTTTATATGAAAGAACAAAGGGCCAAGAATAGCCAGAAGAGAAACAAGGTGGATGGACTTGCTCTACCAGATTTTAGGACTTATCATGGAGTATTAGTAATTAAGACAGTGTGGGTAGAAGAATAGGGAAGGAAGAATAGACCAGTGAAATAGAATGGAGAACCCTGGAACAGCGCCACATGTATATAGAAACTCAATAAATGACAACTGGCATTGCTGGTGAGTGGGGAAAGGAACATTTTTTTAGAAAATGAGACTAAGGGCAACCCCCCCACACTGTGGAAGCTTTTCTGTCCTTTCAATATATCCTGCTTTCTCACTAAAAAAAAAAAAGCAAGAAAGAAAGAGAGAAAGAAAGAAAGAAAATAAGACTAAGAACTATTGGTTATCTAAAAGAAATACATGAAATTGGGTCTTTGCCTCACAACATGTAAAAAAATTAATTCCAGATGGATTAAGGACATTATTATCAAAGTAAAAACTTGCAACACTTTTAGGGGAAAAAAATAAGGCGATATCTTCACTACCTCATGATGGGAAAGGATTTCTTAATACGCCAAAAGTACAAACTCTAAGGAAAGATTGATAAATTTGACTTCATTAAAATGAAGAACCTCTGTTCATCAAAAGACATTATAAAAGTAAAAAAATAAGTAATAAAGTGGGAGAATACAATTGCAACAAAAGTAACCAACAAATGAGTTGTAGTACCTAGAATAAATAAAGGACTTCAGTGAATCAAAAATAAAAAGATTAGCCATTAAAAATTGAAAAGAAGTATTCATCTACAGAAGAGAACACGGTTGGCTGAAAGATTTGTGGCAAGATTTTCAATTTTGTTAGAAATCAATGAAATACAAGCTAAAACCACAATGATAACAAGTGTTGGTAAGGAGTGTCAAGATCATGGGAATATCAATGGAACAACCATTTTGGAAAACAGTGTAGTCTAATCCATTAAAATTGAATGTGGGTATTACCAATGACCCAGCAATTATACTCCTAAGTCTGTATTCCTAGAGGAACCCCTGTGCATATATTAGAGAAATGGATTGGAATATCAGTAGCATTTTTACTTCTGATATCCCAAATTAGACTACCCAAATGTCTTTTAACATTAGAATGTTTAAATAAGCTGTGCTATGCTCAAACAATGAAATACATGTCAGTGAAATGAATGAACCACAGCTGTCATCAGTATGGATCATAGCATAATATAATGTTGAGTGGAAAAAGATAAACCAACAAAACTAAACCAAATATCATTTAGAGTTATACTGTATGTACAATAGTTATAGGAAATGGCTAGGACAAAATCAGGCCAGTGGTTTCTTCTGGGGTGAGGGAGGGAGATGGTCTAGACAGGGAGGATACCACAGAGTACATGGGCTGACAGAGATACTGGCATTGTTCTCTTAAGCTTGGTGGTGATACATAGGTCTTTCTTTCATTTCTCTAAACTGTACATATATGCTATATGTACTCAAATGTTGTATGTTTCATAATTCAGACAATTTGTGGAAAAGCCCTAGGCTAAGAACCAAGCATATTTTCTGAAGAGCAACTCCTTACCTCCTGTAATAATCACTTGTTTCTCCCCATCAAAACTCCTACTTCCAATGTTATAATGACTTTATCCAAGGAAGGAAGGAAGGTTATCTACCCCAGAGCTCTACCCTCATGTGGAATGTTATTCTACTGCCCGCTAGTCTTTTCCTGTCTATGATAGATTTCCTTAATTTATCACTATATAGATACCTTAATACATTTCTAAGGTCACTCACTTCGTTTTCTCACACCTCTCTCCATTGTCCTAGAAGTTTTTCAAAATCCTTGTTTCAATCAGTTGGGAATGAAGAGAGTAGATAAGGGCCCCTCTCTGCTCTTCATTGATTTGTGCATTTGAATATATATGTGTTTTTAATTGCAGAGATAAAGTCTAGAATTCAAATAATGGTTTTGTAAAGTCAGTGGAAGTGCTGTCTTTCTACCCTCTTGGAACGCATACTCCCATGATTGTTTGCTTCCATATAGTTTTCTATAGCTGATTAGATGAATTTAAGTTCTTTAAATTCTGAGAATTATATATAACTAATGAGTTAAGCCCACAGATGAGTTTCTGTGTCCCAAGCTTCTAGATTATTCTTCAAGTCCCAGGGAATTGGGCTTTGTTCTTTTTTCTGAGATACTACTACCTTTTTTTCTCCCTCCTATCCTCTCTCATTTGCTTTCTTGCCTCCCCACAAAAAAAAACAAGTAAACTAAGAAAGTCCGTTACAATCAAGGGCTTACTGTCAGTTATTCTAGAAAATAACATTGCAAACATGGGGAAAGAATAGATTCTAGAAATCTAACCGGTGTAATAATATGTGTTCACTATATACTACACACTAAGTGGTGTTCACTATATATTACACACTATGTGGTATTCACTATATACTACACACTAAGTACTTTGCATTTACTAATTTATTTGTTACCTGCAATAACCTTATGAGATGGGTACTATTATTATTCCTGTTTTCACAGGTGAAAACACTGAGTCACAGGAAGGCTAAACAACTTGCCACATGGTCACATAGCCAGAATTCAAACCCAGGCAGAGTTATGTTAGAGTCAATGCTTTTAACTGCTAGGATATCCTTTGTTGGTATTTTGTACTTCTTAACACGTTTTATTAGAAGGTATCAAGTAAACCCTGGTTTTTATTCTACAGCAGAGTCCTTCAGTATGCCAGATCTTCTTTCTTCTCCCATGGGATGCCTTTTCTGTCCTCTTTTCTGGTTTATTCAGGTGTTCTCTAGACTCTGGTGTTAGGGCAACTACAGGTTGTGACTCCCAATTAAGTATGTCTCCTGTTTTTGCAGAATAATAGCTAAAATTTTATTTGGTATGTTATAATTTACAAAGCACTCTTACTAGCTGTCTTTCTCTTGATCTTTACCATTATCCTGGGAGATAAAAGAGGTAGTGTGGTGATTTAGAGTGTAGGCAACTTCCTGGCTTTGTGACCTTAGACAAATACTTAACCTCTTCAAATTCAGGTTTTCTGTAAAATGAGGGTAATAATGGTATGTACCTGTTAGATACTAGAGAAGTAAGCATTAAATGAATTGATACATGTAAAACACATAGGCTATTGCCTGGTACTGTTATACTTACATGCTAGCCTTATTTTTTGCACAATAAGGATATTGAAGTTTAATCTCAATTTTGTAAAACTATGTGTTTAAGTGTGTATATGTATAAAACAAGATGGGAAAGAGTTATGCCAGAATGCTCGCTGGGTAGTGATTTTTATTGAGGCTTTCCTGTATTTCCAATTTCTGATTTTTTAAAAACAATTAACATGTGTAACTTTTGAACATTCCTTTTAAAACATTTGAAAATAATTTTAGAATATAAGTAGACTTTTTAATGAGGAATTTTATAAATTAACTCCTCTAGATGAAAATTTTAGAGGCATACCTATATTTGGATTGAACATTTTCCAGACTGCTTTCCAGTAAGAGGAAGGCAGCCACACCTAATTATGCACTGGGGAGGATACTTCTGGTGAGAGCAAAGTGTGTGTTTTGGAACTGAACAATAGTTGGTATTTTAGCCTAATTGCAGTATCTTTTCTTTATAATTGAAAATTTAATACTTCATGTAAACAGAGGATTAAATAAATAGAATCTCCTTAGTTTGTTCAGGTTGCTCTAACAAAAATACAATAAACTGGGTGGCTTAAACAACAGAAATTTGTGTCTCACAGTTTTGGAGGCTGGGTAGCCCAATCTCAAGGCACCAGGAGATTCAGTACCCCGTGAGGGCCCACTTTCTGGTTCATAGATGAGTATCTTCTCACTGTCCTCTCATGGTGGAAATGGGTGAGAGAGCTCTGTGAGGCCTGTTTTAAAGAGCATTAATCCTATTCTCAAAGACTCCACCCTCAAGACTTAATTTCTCCCCAAGGTCTCACCTTCTAATACCATTACGGGGGGTTAGGATTTCACCATGTGAGTTTGGAGGGGTTGAGAGCACAAATATTCAATCTATAGCAAGAAGTTAAACTCCTTTCACTGCAGAATTTCTTCCAAGATGGTGGTTTGGAATAGTCAATGGTGGCCAAGCTCTCTGTTTTTCATGTGATAATAAGAATTCCCTGGAGTCTCAGGTGTGGAGAAGGACTGGTGCTAATAGGATTCATATTTATTCCCTGCTTCCCAGCACCTTTTTTCTTTTCTTTTTTTGGGGGTGGAGGGGGGGAGAGAGAGAGAGAGACTGGACCCCTGTCTAGTGCAGAAGCCCGCTTCCCAGCACCTTAATCCACACTCATCCTTAAAATTCAACTGTAGCAATTCTTTGACATGATTATATAATGAGCTTTTAGGAAACATTTTAATTTGAAGAAAGGGTTCTGCTCTCTTCCAAAAAAAAAAAGAAGGAAAGATTGAAAACCTTCAGGAAAGGACAGTTCTAGGTGGGCTTTGGTGTCAGATCAATTTGGATTCAAAGTCTGAACTAGGCCACTTACTAGCTGTTTGAGCCAAGCACATAATTTTACTCAGCTTCTGTCTTCTTATCTTTAATAATACCTAAAGATTAAATAAGAGAGATAATTGTAATATACTTTTGAATGTTTACCATAAACTATGTTTATAGTACTATGTTAAACACAATACTCTCATTATTTCATTAAATCTTATTAACATTATACGGCAGAGAAAGCAGTATAGCTAAACAGTTAAGAGGCTAGGCTCTGCAGGCAGAATAGATATAAATCCTAACTCTCTCATTCTTCTTGGTGTCCAGTTCCCTCATTTGTAGAATGAAGATGATTATAGTACCTATTTCACTGTGTTGTTGTGAAACATTATAGGGTAGTATTTAAGAGTCTAGTCTCTGGGGCTGAAATGTCTGACTTTGAATCCTGACTCCATCACACCACTTGTTAGCTGTGTGCATCTTTCAGCATCGGTTTCCTTATCTGTAAAAAGGTGATAAAGTACCCATGTCCTAAACTTATTTTAAGAATTAAATTAGGTTATTTATGTGTAATACTTTTATGTACCTGCCACTTAGAGATGTGTTAGTGTTATGCCAGTCCACCCTGTTTCTCATCGCAAATTTAGGGATCTTTCTTTTTTTTTTTTTTCAAAGATTGGATTTTGCTACGTTGCTCAGGCTAGAATTAGTAGCTATTCTTAGGCACAATCATATTCCACTGTAACCTTGAATTCCTGGGCTCAAGTGATCCTCCTGTCTCAGGCTTCTGAGTAGCTGGGATTATAAGGTATGCAACACCACACCCAGTTTAGGAGTCATTTTTGACACCAGCAATCTAACAAGCAAGTCATATTCAAGACATTCTCCAATTTGTCCATTTTCCTCCATCTTGACTATTGCCACAGTATTTCAAGCCAACTTGATCTTTTGCCTTGACTTGCAACCGCTTCCTAACTGGTATCCCTGCTTCTACTCTTGCCACTCTAGCAATCTACTCTTCTCCTCAAATCTAGAATGTTCTTTAAAAAACAACAAAAACCACAAACAAGAAAACCATATATTTGAGATTGCATTATTTACTGCTGCAAATCAAATTACCATAAAAATTTATCCAGTCCGGGCAACTTGGCGAGACCTCGTCTCTACAATAAATAAATTTTGAAAAATTAGCCAGGTATGTGCTAGCACTTACCTATAGTTCTAGCTACTTGGAAGGCTGAGGTGGAAGGATCACTGGAGCCTAGCAGGTCGACTCTGGGGTGTCTGTGAGTGTGTCACTGCACTCCAGCCTTGGTAACAGAGTGAGACTCTGGCTAAAAAATAAAAATAAAAATTCATTTATTTTTTTCTTTCTGAAAGACCACTTTATTGATGGAGATAGAACGGAATGGGGTTCCCCACAGCTCTCCTCTCACTCATGTCAGTGGCTTCACTGGGCATCTGAGACCCGTGTGGCCAGTGGCCACACAGGCCGCTCCATGCAGGCGGCCACATAAAAACACATCACAGCACATGAAGATTCGTGGATGTACCTTGGAGCCCCCCACAATGGTTTCTGTGCAAAAAATAAAAATTTTAATCAGCAGACATTTATTTATTTAGTTAGTTAGTTGGAGTCTCACTCTGCCACCCAGGCTGGAGCACCTGCTGTGCACAGGTGATCCTTCCACCTCAGCCTTCTAGGTAGCTGGAACTGCAGGTGTACACCATCATGTCGGACTAATTTTTAAAAGAATTTATTGTAGAGACAAGGTCTTGCCAAGTTGCCTAGGCTGGTCTCAAGCCTCTAGGTTCAGGCAATTCTCTCACCTCTGCTTTCCAAGTGCTGGGATTACAGACGTGAGCCACTGTGTCTGGCTTCACCAAACATTTATTATCTTAGTGTCTGTGAGTTAAGAGTTTGGGAGTAGATTACTTGGGTGGTTCTGGACCACTCATGTCTATTGGCTTGAGGCCATGAAGTTCTTACTAGCTGTTAGTTAAAATGCTGTTTTTTGTTTTTTGTTTTTAAATCATGCGAGCCTTTCTACTGGGCCGGTCAACTGTCTTCATGACATGGGAACTGACTTCCCCTAGAATGGATAATCTTAGAGAGAAAGATGGAAACAACAGTGACTTTATAACTTTTCCTAAGTTCAGCCTTCACTCAAGGAATGGGGAATGAGACTCCACCTCTTGAAGGGAGGTATAACAAAGAATTTGTAGACATATTTTAGAACTACCACCTTTAACATCTGACCACAAATTCTTGCCACCTGCAAACAACCCCCCCCATACCTCCCAAAAGTTTCATGAGCTAGAGATCTGGGATGCTGGTATCTAAGTATGATCCAGATGAGGCTTCCTGTATGTAGAAGTTCCTTAAGTGAAACTTCTTTCAGCTATAGAATAACCACTGTAGACCCTTCTGTTCAAAAAATGAGAAAATATAAAATATAAAATAATTGCTATAAACTTCTGTTCAAAAAATGGGAAAATAGAAGCCACTGGCTTCTAGTATTCTGAAATCCTTCTGGACAGAGATTGTCAATTCCTTGATTAAGACTTAAGTCCTGGGAATAATTCTTTATGGCTCTTGGCATGCTCTCTGAGTCATCCTTTTTTCATGAATGGTAACTCATGTTTGCAAGCCACATAGATTTCTTTGCCTGCTCCCTGCCTATGGAACTTTAGGGTTACAAAGCTTCCTTTCATTTTGTATTGATCTGTCTTTTTCAGTCCAAGCTGGTGGTGTCTCTGCCAACATGATTATCTTAAAAATGTTGTGGTCTCCTGTGAGTCATATTGGACTCACTCTATTGGACAAAAGCCATACCTACAAGTCTCTTTGAGATATGCACTTTAACTCAGGTTTCTGCTGGAACTGCTCAGGAATAATACCTAAGCTTCTTAGGAAATTTGTTGCTTAACTGAATGTTTGTCTGAAGTACCACCTTGTATCTTTCTGAGATCTTAACATAAGATCTTATAGTCACCCTTAGTTTCATCTTTAGATTGTGCTTTCTTGACAGTGCCGTAGAATTTATTTTTGCCTGGAAGCCATTCTTAATTTTAGCCTGGTGTGCCATCTGGAGAAGGAATTTTCAAAACCAGCAAGTTCTGGCTTGTTTTTATTTAACAGTGTTTCCTTTAACTTCTCTCTCTCACGTTTTATCTTAAGCAGCAAGAAGAAACCAGGTTGTACCTTAAAAATCTGCCTTGAAATCTCCTTAGTTAGATCACCCAGTTCATTAAATATATTTTCTCCTTTCCATATTAATGAGGGTGACTTTCTTTTTTTCTTTTTTTTTTGAGTTGGAGTCTCACTCCGTAGCCCAGACTGGAGTGTAACGGCCATTCCTGGCCACCGCAGCCTCGACCTGCTGGGCTCCGGTGATCCTTCTGCCTCAGCCTTCCAAGTAGCTGGAACTACAGGCGCGTGCTACCATACCTGGCTAATTTTTTGATTTGTTGTAGAGATGAGGTCTCGCCAAGTTGCCCAGGCGGGTCTTGAATCCGCGGGCTCAGGCAATGCATTCACCTCAGCCTCCCAAAGCGCTGGGATTACAGGCTGAGCCACCGAGCCCGGCTCTGTTTTTCTTTTTTTAAGGCAGGGTCTCACTTTGTTGCCCAGGCTGGAGTGCAGTGGTGCAATCATGGTTTGCTGCAGCCTCAACCTCCTTGGCTCAGTGATCCTCCTGCCTCAGCCTGCCTAGTAGTTGGAACTACAGGCACGTGCCACAACACCCAGCTAATTTTTACTTATTTATTTTTCTCATTCTGTTGCCCATGCTTGTCTCAAACGCCTGGCCTCAAGTAATCCTCCTGCCTCTGGCTCTCAAAGTGCTGGGATTATAGGTGTGAGCCATCACACCCAGCCATGAGTGTGACTTTCCGTTGCTACATAACAAAGATTTCCCTTTCTACAGTTTACAATGTTTTTTTTCCTCGCTTTCCTTTAAGCTTTCACCCATAGCTTCTGCTATGGCCTGAATGTTGGTATCCCCCCAAAATTCATATGTTAGAATTTAACCCCCATGGTGATGGTATTAAAAGGTGAGGTCTTTGGGAGGTGGTTATGTCATTAAGGAGGCCTCATGAATGGACTCAGTTCTCTTATAAATGAGGCTTGAAGGAGCCATGTGAGAACATGGAAGGCACCATTCATGAAAAATGAGCCTTAGCAAACACAAAATCTGCTGGTATCTTGTTCTTGGACTTCTCAGCCTGCAGAACTATAAGCAATACATTTCTGCTGTGTATAAATGACCTAGTCTAGGTATTCTGTTATAGCAGCCCAAACTGACTAAGACAAAAGTCCTCAAAGGTTATCATGCTTCTACAAAGTTTCTTTGACACTTCTAGCTTTTACTTACTTCTCAAAGTTCACTCAAGTTCCACTGCCTGATTTCAAAGTTATTCCCACCTTTTACATTTTGTTACAGCATCGTCCCAGATCTCAGTACCAAAATCTGTTTAGTTATCTATTGATGCAGAACAGATTACCCCAACTTTAGTACTTTAAAATTGCATTTAATCTCCTATGATTTCCGAGAATTCTAGAGTCACTTACCTGGTGGTTTTGGGGTGAGGTCTCATGAAGTTGAAATAAAGATGTTTGACCAGGGCTGCTGTAATCCAAAGGCTTGACTGGTGCTAGAGAATCTGCTCCCAAGTTTACTCAGTTATTTCTTTCTTTCTTTTTTTTTGAGTTGGAGTCTCACTCTGTTGCCCAGACTGGAGTGTAGTGGCATGCTTCCGATCACTGCAGCCTCGACCTGCTGGGCTCTGGTGATCCTTCCGCCTCAGCCTTCCAAGTAACTGGAACTACAGGTGCACACTACCACGCCCGGCTAATTTTTTGATTTATTGTAGAGATGAGGTCTCACCAAGTTGCCCAGGTGGATCTCGAACCCGCGGGCTCAGGCAATCCACTCACCTCGGCCTCCCAAAGTAGGGGATTACAGGCTGAGCCACCGAGCCCGGCCTTACTCAGTTATTTCTGAGAATTCTAGAGTGACTTACCTGGTGGTTTTGGGATTAGGTCTCATGAAATTGAAATAAAGATGTTTGACCAGGCCTGCTGCAATCCAAAGGCTTGACTGGTGCTAGAGAATCTGCTCCCAAGTTTACACAGTTGGCTGTTGGCAGGAGGCCTCAGCTCACCACTATAGACTAGAGGCTTCTGTTCCTAACCTGTGGGTTCTCCACAGGGTGGCTTGAGTGCCTTCCACTGTATGGCATCTGACTTTCTCCCCCTGTGATTTATCCCAGAGAGAGAGAGTATATATGAGATGGAAGTCACAATATGTTCTATGACCTACTCTCAGAAGTACTCCATTACTTCCACTTTATTCTGTTCATTAGACATGAGTCATGAAATCTAGCCCACACTCTAGGGGAGAGAAACAAGGCCCCCTCTTGAGGGGAGCAGTTATGAAGGAATTTGTGGCATGTTTTACAACCACTACTGAGATTATACCACTTTCCTGATTATGAAGAAAAAACAATACTCTTCAGTGTCTTCAAACCAGTACAAAGATTATATTACTTTCTAGTTTAAAAATCCTTTAGTGTCTTCCTGTAATACATAGAGTAAAATATAAAGTCTTTACTCCAATTCATAGCCTTGGCTAGTCCCTGTACATCCTATTAATTGAATATTGGCTTTATATTTGCCTTCTTGCCCACTATACATTAACTACTTGAACAGGACAGGCTCATTCCTGAGGGCTATTTTTTTTTTTAAACCAACTATTTCTTTTCCCTAGATTGCTCTTTATCCCCTGATATTTGCCAGCCTATCTACTTGCTATCATTTCGATTTCAGCTTAAATATCATTTCCTCTTAGAAAAAAGACCAATCAATTTCAGGTAGCTATACAGATACTTTATGTCATATGATCCTATTTTTGTATAGCATTTATATGAAAGTTTTTTGTTTACCTATATGTGATTATTGCTTCTCTCCAACTCCTTCACTAGTAAGCTGCATGACAGTATAGGCTTTTTCTTTCTTGTTCACTGCTGTTTCATCATTTGCCTAGAATTTTATTTGGCATATGATAGTGTGCAACAAATATATTTTATGTGACTGAATTATTACTATTCTACTTTACTGTAAACCTCTGGGACAGGATTGAGTTAGTCTTGTTCACTGATGCATCCTCAGAACCTGACATCTAGTAGATAATCAAAATTTGATGAAATACAATATTGTAGTTAAGGAAATTTAGACAGATTAAATAAATTTTCCCAGACCACTTAGCAAGTAATAGCCAAGTCACAACCCAAACCTAGGCCTTTCAAATAATTCCAAACTAGCCGGGCTCGGTGGCTCAGCCTGTAATCCCGCGCCTTTGGGAGGCTGAGGTGAGTGGATTGCCTGAGCCCGCGGGTTCGAGACCTGCCCAGGCAGCGAGAACTCATCTCTACAATAAATCAAAAAATCAGCCGGGCATGGTAGTGCATGCCTGTAATTCCGGCTACTTGGAAGGCTGAGGCGGAAGGATCGCCAGAGCCCAGCAGGTCGAGGCTGCGGTGGCCGGAAGCGGCCACTGCACTCCAGTCTGGGTGACAGGGTGAGACTCCAACTCAAAAAAAAAAAATAAAAAAAATTAAAAAAAATTAAAAAAAAATTCCAAACTATTAATAGCTAAACATACATATAAAGTGCTTGGTGTATAGTCATTGCTCAGAGAGTAAAAGTGATTCTGTTCCTCTTCTCTTAATTATCTACCCTGGTCTTTGTTAATATACCATATAAGTTATTTCAAAGTTATACGCAAATGTACATACACTAGTTGGGGTCTATGTTTTTCATGCAACAATTCTTTTTTTTGTTTTTTTTGTTTTTTTTGAGTTGGAGTCTCACTCTGTCACCCAGACTGGAGTGCAGTGGCCGCTCCCGGCCACCGCAGCCTCGGCCTGCTGGGCTCCGGCGATCCTTCCGCCTCAGCCTTCCAAGTAGCCAGAATTACAGGCATGCGCCACCACGCCCAGCTGATTTTTTGATTTATTGTAGAGATGAGGTCTCGCTGCCCAGGCGGGTCTCGAACCCGCGGGCTCAGGCAATTCACTCACCTCAGCCTCCCAAAGGCGCGGGATTACAGGCTGAGCCACCGAGCCCGGCTGCAACAATTCTTAATAAGTAATTTTTAATCGACCTTCCATATGACCCTGCAATCCCCCTACTGGGAATATACCTGGAAGAACTCAAATCACTCTATAAAAAAGATACCTGCACATGTATGTTTATCGCAACATTGTTCATAGTAGCAAGAACATGGAACAACTGTGCTGCCCATCAAAAGAGGACTGAATTAAAAAATGTGGTACAGGCTGGGCTTGGTGGCTCAGCCTGTAATCCCAGCACTTTGGGAGGCCGAGGTGAGTGGATTGCCTGAGCCCGTGGGTTCAAGACCTGGCTGGGCAACTTGATGAGACCTCATCTCTACAATAAATCAAAAAAATTAGCCAGGTGTGGTAGTGTGCGCCTGTAGTTCCAGCTACTTGGAAGGCTGAGGCGGAAGGATCGCTGGAGCCCAGCAGGTCGAGGCTGCGGTGGCCGGGAGCGGCCATTGCACTCCAATCTGGGTGACAGAGTGAGACTCCAATTCAAAAAAAAAAAATGTGGTACATATACGTGATGGAATATTACACAGCCATAATGAAGAACAAAATCACAAACTTCACAGCAACCTGGATGGAGTTAGAGTCTATAATCCTGAGTGAACTTTCACAGAAACAAAGAACTGAGTATCACATGTTTTCACTCATAAGTGGACCTTGAACAATTATCGTAATACTATAAGAAAAGGATTGGCAGTAGCGAGAAACTGCTGGGAGGGGGATGGGGAAGTGAGATTGGTAGTAGTGAGAGTCTGCCTGGGGAAGTGGGGGGCACATCTCATCAACAAGGGTACCTGTATAATAAACATTTGTATACATAAACCTGAATTGTACCCCACATCTTTAAAATAAAAAATTAATAGTTAAAAAATAATAATAATTTTTATATGTCAGCATTGTTCATATACTAGTTTTTAAAGATATTTTAGAGGTTTATGTTTGTTTCAATAAGCTGAATTTGTCACCTTATATATTTATTTCAGGGCCTGGAACCAAGTGTTAAAACTCTTGGTTTGGCTGGGTGCGGTGGCTCACGCCTGTAATCCTAGCACTTTGGGAGGCCAAGGTGAGAGGATTGCTTGAGCCCACAGGTTTGAGACCAGCCTGGGCAACTTGGTGAGACCTCATCTCTACAATAAATAAAAAATTAACTGGGCATGGTAGCACATGCCTATAGTTCCTGCTTTTGGAAGGCTGAGGCAGAAGGATCACCTGAGCCCAGCAGGTTGAGGTTGCAGTGGCTGTGAGCATGCCACTGCATTCCAGCCTGGGCGACAGAGTGAGACTCCAACTAAAACAACAACAACAACAAAAAAACCCAAAAAAACTCTTGGTTTTTCATTTACTTTGAGTCTAGTGCGACACAACTTAGTGAAGTATGAAACACAGATTACAATGTTCTTCTAAAGTATCAAATTAATTCAGTAAATATTTATGGCACAAGTACTATTTTGTACAATCTATGCACCATGGTTGATAGTGGAGTATAATGGAGGGGAAGAAGATGCTGTCTCTACTATCACAGCAGCCCAAGTCACAGTAGAGGAAACTAGACCTGAAGTACTTTGGCTTTTGTGGATTCTGTGAATGTAGTTATCTTTCCTCTCCTACTTTTCTCCTGTCTTTAAGATTTGTTGAAAGATCTGGAAGTCCTCTGGAACTATATGACCCAGATAACCGCCCTCAGGTGAACTTGGAGTTGTAATTACTAGAAACATCCTGAGGAGTGATGCAGTATTGTTTCTGTGGAAACATCTCTGACTATTGATTTAGTGTATTGGGCTAGTTCAGTATGACAGGCTTAATTTTCTTGGACTTTGTGGTACAGCTGGGAAAAAAAAGGTATTAAGATAAAATTTAAGCAAATTGCTTTTATCTTTTATTTTTAGATCACCACACTTATTAATCATAAAGATAATACCAAAAAGTCTGATAAAACTCTGCAAGCAATTCAGCGTGTAGGACAAGCCGTCAACTTGGCAGTTGGAAGATTTGTTAAAGTAGGGGAAGCTATAGCCAATGAAAACTGGGATCTGAAAGAAGAAATAAATATTGCCTGTATTGAAGCTAAACAAGCAGGTAGGTATTTATTTTGAAGGCTATTCATGTCAATTTTATTGCTTTAGTTATGATGACAAATTATTGTTTTATTTTGAGTAAAGATGTATAACTCTTCAATTATGGATGTGTAAGACATTAAAGGCCTAGAATATTGAATTTCTCTTGTCTCAAGTCCTGAATCTGAAACATAGTACTCTTTCACTGGTCAGAGTAGTGATCTGCCATCCTCACCATCAGCCATTGAGATGTGAGAGATACAGAGAGGTATGAGGCGTGGACTCTGTTCTCAAGGAATATATTAGCCTACTTTCCACCATGTAGGAAATGGAAGCAAATATTAGCATGAACCAGTACTTCACAGTAAACAAATCATAGTGACATCAGACTTCAGGATGTTTCACTGTTCTTTTTAGCTGGTGGCACAGAAGCTTTTGAGAACCCGGGGTGTTTTGAGGCCTACAGATAGTTCAGCTTTGTTGAAGTATCATTTATCCATATATTTTTTTCAATAAATATTTACTGAGTGCTGGCAATATACCGGGCATTCTTCTAGGCTATAAGTTATAACCATGGACAAATCAAAGTCTGCCCTCATGGAGCTTGCATTCTAGTGAGGGAGACAGACTATAAACAAAATGAATGAATATATATAATTCAGGTGGTGGTAGTTATCATGAAGAAAAAATAAGTCAGGGTAAGAGTTAGGAGACCAAATTGAGGTGCTGTTCTAGAGAAGGCAGTGTTTCTCAACTTTAACACTTGACATGGTGGGCTGGATACTTATTTGTTGTGGGAATTGTCCTGTACCTTGTTGAGTGTTTATCAGCATTCCTAGCTTTTACCTACTGGATTCCAGTGTTCCCCTCTCATTCCCTGTAACAACCAACAAAATCTCCAAACATTACTGAATGTCCCTTGAGGAGTCAAAATGGCCCCCAGTTGATAACTACTGTTATAAGGGATTTGGAAGACCCTCTAAGGAAGGAACATTATTTAGATTTCGGCTTAAATATAACTTTTTCTTAGAGACTGCAATGCAGTGAAGGCCTCAACTATGTGAATACTTGGAAGAAAGGCATTCCTGGGAAGAAGAATGAGACTAAGTATGGCATTCTAGGCAATGACAGAAACTTTGACTATCTTCTAAGTGTAATGAGAGTCGAGTGGGAGATTTTGTGCTGGGCAGTGACATGATCTGATTTGTATTTTAAAAGGATAACTGGTGGCTTCCTGTATAGGTAATAGATTTTAGGGGATATGAGAGTGGAATTAAAGAAACCAGCTAGAAGGCTGTTGCAGTGGTCCAGGTGATAGACAATGGTAACTTAGACTAGGTGACAGCATTTGAGGTAGTAAAAGATGGCTGCATTTGGATACCTTGTTAAGATAGAGGTGATAGGATTTGTGATGATTTGGATATGGGATATGTGACAGAAAGAAGAGTCATTAATAACTCCAGAGTTTGGAGTATGAGCTGAGTAAATGGTGGTGCCAATTTACTGAGATGGGCAATCTTCAGGGAGGAGTAGGTGTTTTTGAAGGGTCCTCAAGGGGAAGAGAGTGATTGTGATAAGGCTAAGTAAATATGGAGGGGCCTGCCAGATCATACATGGTTCTGTACATTATATGGATGATTTCAGGTATTATTCTATAGGTAAGACTATAGGTATAGAAAAGTCATTGAGGAATTTTGAGTCAGTCAAAAGACATACTACTTTGTTTTAGATAGAAATCTTTCTGATAATATGTAGGAAATTAGCAAATAAGGACAGCTTGAGAGAGGGTTGAGACTGATATCAGGGAGATTAACTGGGAAAATTTTATGATAAAGCCAGCTAAACCAAGACAGTGTAACAGGGCTGTAAAGAGCAGGAAGAGTACACAAAATACTCATTATGGTGGTTGAATAGGTAGAACAAGGTTGTTAACTAAAGGAAAGGGAGGACTCTGGGTTGACTCTAGCCATTCCCTGGAATAAAAAACAGGTTATATGTGGGAAGCAAGGGGTATATTCTTATTCTATTCATAATTTATATTTGCCCTATTTTAAAAAGATTTGAAAGTGTTTACAATAAAGGGCATTCAATAAACCCATTAAAATAGGAGATGAAAATGTATCAGAAAGTTTGGCAAACATTATTTTAATTAAGCATGAAATTTTTGTTTGTACTTCCTGAAAGGCAAGACAAAAATGTGGGAAACAAAGGGTTATATAATTCTCATTGTTGAAAGGAAACAAACTAGCATGTAAGAGGAGAGACTTTTCCTGGCACTAAATTATTGTGCGGGTGCTTATGAAACAGACATTACATAATGGACAATTCAATAGAAATATAGAGATATTCTTCCTATTGCTGTTGCTGTTTCTTGTAACAACTGTGATTAAAGCAAGAGTAGAATTTTTTTTTTTTAATGCGAGGGCAATCTCAGTCCTACTCTCCTCCTTGGCTTTGTAGTATGTTGCTGTGCTCAGTGTAGGGTGAGAGACAGGGACATCGTACACGCTGTAAGCCCAGGCAGCTCCATACATGGAGTCTTTTGGAAGCCATCAGGTGTCGTGGACTCCACACGTTGTCTGCCTCCTGTGATCACTCAGGTAGGAGGATGAGAATGGTGCTTCCTGGAGTTATATAATATAGAAGGCTTTTTTCTCTTAACATGTACGAATTTGAGACTTCACTAAATCACTCCTGAAATACTTCTAGCCCACTCAGCCCATACTAATCATTTTCTCCTCTGGACAATTTAGCATTCATTTGAGGGAAATAATATTAAGCAGTGATCAAAAACTGGAGATTTAGAATCAGACTGCCTGGATTTCAATCCCAATTCTTCTATTTGCTGGCATGTGACATTGGGAAAGCTATTAAACTTTTTAAACCTTAGTGTTCTCATTTATAAAATGGGGCTATTAGTGTTTATAGTGGTGTTTTGATATATGTATGCATTTAGCACAAAGTAAATGCTTAATGGATATTAGTTGTCATTATAATAATTACCTTTTATTCTTCTTTCCCCATGTTGGCTCTATTACTTTTTAACTTGGCTACCAAAGTTTATATTTTATGTGGAAGCTCAGTAAATATTTGCATTTGATTGACTTTGGGTTTTCCTATTAAAATACAACAATAGCTGATTGCATGTAACAAATTTAAAATGTCAATCATGAAGCTGTAAAACAGCTTTGGGACTTTTTTCAGGAAACTAATTTCTGAACTGTCTGCACTTTAAACAACTTTGTAATGTTAAGGAAGTACTGACCATGTTGGTGGAGCTTACCAAATGTTACCATCCAATGCACTTATGATTTGAATGCCTGGGGTTTAGTAAGAAAAGGGAATGGTTGAATAGTGCCATATGTGCAGTCTCATGTATGATATCTTTAGTGATTGAGAGATACGGAAAAATCAACATTTTCCAAAGGAGAAGAGGAAGCACTTTTGTCCTTTCAACTATTGCTGATAGAATGCAAACTGATACTTTTCCATCTGCCCTTTTCTATATGTATTAAGGTTTAGTTCTAAAAACACTTTTGTTCTCTGTATACCTTGCCATAAAAACTTTGTACTAGCCGGTCTCGGTGGCTCAGCCTGTAATCCCGCGCCTTTGGGAGGCTGAGGTGAGTGGATTGCCTGAGCCCACGGGTTCGAGACCTGCTTGGGCAGCGAGACCTCATCTCTACAATAAATCAAAAAATCAGCCAGGCGTGGTAGCGCATGCCTGTAATTCCGGCTACTTGGAAGGCTGAGGCGGAAGGATCGCCGGAGCCCAGCAGGTGAGGCTGCGGTGGCCGGGAGCGGCCACTGCACTCCAGTCTGGGCGACAGAGTGAGACTCCAACTCAAAAAAAACCCCAAAAAAACTTTGTACTAGTTACCTATTGATGAGTAACAAATTAACCCAAACTTAGCAACTTAAAAACACAAACATTTATTATCTCACACAGTTTTTGAGGGCCAGGAATCAGGGAATACCTTAACTTGGTAGTTTTGGGTTAGTGTGTCACGAGGTTGTAGTCAATCAAGGTGTCACCCAGGCATCAGTTATCTGAAAGCTTGACTGGACTGCAGGATCTGCTTCCAGCCTCCTTTCATGATTGTTGGCAGGCTTCACTTCCTTGCTAGCTGTTGACAGGAGGCCTCAGTTTCTATGTAGACCTCCCTGTAATAAGGGCTGCTTATGATACAGCAGCTGCTTCCTTCAGAGAGAGAAACTGACATGGCTGCCTCAGTTCCTTGATAACCTAATCTCAGAAGTGACATATCATCACTTCTGCCATACCAACCCTGGTATGATGTGGGAGGGGACAACACAAGCCTGTGAATACACTCCAGTGTTTGGGGTTTATTAGGATCCATCTTGGAGGCTGGCTAACACAGACTTCATCTATCGGTGGAGCTTCAGCTGTGCCTTTATACACATGTCAAAATATGCATTACCAGTTCATTTCTAGTGGCTTATATTTAGTTTATTACTGTGTCATTTCAAACTTGCCTGACACTAGATTTGTCATCTCCTTTTCCTTTCCCTTCTGATTTTCTTTAACCAATTTAGATTCTCAACTTTGAAGCCATTTTTTTCCTCTTCCCTTCCTTCTTATCACTGATCAGATACTAATTTTATATTTTCTTTCCTCAGTATCTCCCAAATCATGTTCTTTATATTCCTTTGGCTACCATCCTACTTAGGTCCCTGCTCTTTCACACCCCCAATAGACATAGTAGCCTGGCTTTAGGTCTTTTCTTCCCATTCTATTTTATATAATTCCATTAGACTGTTTTTTCTAAATATTGACTTATATCATGTTGCCCCCTGTGGCCTGTCCATTAAGATTCCAATACTTTTACTCAAGATCCTTAACCTGCGGCCTGATACATTATTGTTTGTAAGTAACAGAATTGACATGAGGGCTTTTATGAGAAAATCAATCTCTTATGCACACAGGTTTATTTTGAGCTCTATACAATGATAAAAAGATATTGTTTTAAAAATCGTGTTAACAGTACAGGGATTTGGAGACTATTATAGCCAGGATCCATCTTTGAGGAGGCAAACACTTGTATTGTTTTATTTGTGGTTAACTGCCATTACAGAAATCAAAAGGTTTTATAGCTACAGTGAAGAAGACAATTTTTCTAGAGAGTTGGGGTTTCATTTTGTAGAGTATTTTATGTTGGACATCATAAAAAGTATAAATTCAAAATGCATTGTACCTGATAGGTGGTTTTTGTCCTTCCACCTCTTCCTCCCTTCCCCTTCTGAGTCTCCAGTGTCCATTATATCATTCTCTATGCCTTTGCAGGTCTTTAGTTCGGCCCCTACTTATAAAGTGAAAACACACAATGCTTGGTTTTCTGTTCCTGAGTGAGTTCACTTAGGATGATGTTCTCTGATTCCATCCAGGTTACTGCAAAATACATTATTTCATTCTTTTTGATAGCCGAAGAGTATTCCACAATATATATAGCCAGAATCTATTTGTATCCCCTAAAGCATTGAAATCAAGGGGAAAAATTTCAAATTGCAAACCTGAGTGAGGGTCAGCCTATGGTTTGAATTCTCAGAAGGTAGGCTTTTGTTTTGTTTACTTTCCCCACCCAAAGTCCAGGCAAACCGACAGACAAACTTGCTTATTGTTTCCCTTTGCCTACCCACATTCTTTCCAGGCCCATTTTCTTTGAAGATGTTATCCCTTGGGTCCCAAATCCTTATCTTGGGGACCAGAGTGTCCCCAAAATCACAAGCCACTTCAGGTTGTGGAGATTGGCAATGACCCTTTCTCTACCTCCCCACTGGCTGGCCTCAGCCTAGGCCTTGGGACCTGCTTACTGCCTGGTTTTAAGTTCTTTGGTTTTGACTCCTGGGACTTCTAGTTGGCAATACCACTGAAAACAAAACTTATGATATTTTTCAAAGTGGGTTAAGGCAAAACTTTGTCACATTTCTTAAGGATGTGCTATTATTTTTGTGATTAGAAAGCTTTATGTGATAATCCCTACGATCATCAATGTGAAACTGTTTCTTCCTGAAGTCAGACCCCAAAGCTGTAGTTGCTTCCCATGGTGCACATTACCTTCAAAATTAGAGAAAAGTCTAGATTTTAGTTTAAGTTTGTTTTATTGCCAAAGTAACTTTCCTGTCTCACCTTTCTTGTTAGGAGAGACAATTGCAGCGCTTACAGATATAACCAATTTGAATCATCCTGAATCTGATGGCCAGATTACAGTTTTTGCAGACAAAACAGGGGTTATAAAAGCTGCAAGATTACTTCTTTCTTCGGTGACAAAGGTGTTGTTGCTGGCAGACCGAGTAGTCATTAAACAGATAATAACGTCAAGAAATAAGGTACTTGCCTTTCTGGTGTTGCTATGCTTTTGTCTTTCAGTGTTGTTCAAAAGTGCTTTTTAGGTTAATTGCAGTAATTTGGTAATGCTTGCCTATTATAATTGTTTATAACTCTGATTGTCTGTAGTTTAACAGTAGTGCATCTCCTACATTAGTAATTCTTAAATGAGATATGTACTGGGCCTAAACTTTTGAATGCAGATAATGTTTCTTAGAAAATCATTATCTGCTTGTTGAGGCTTATTGGCAAAAGCTTTAAATGTGTATAGTGTTTAGAAAGAAAAATGAGCAGCATGATAATGTATGTAGTAGAAACCTAGTTGATAGAAACACTGAATTCTTTAGTACTTTTTTTTCCAAATCAGAGAGTAATGATTTATAATTTCAGACAAAATTAAATCAGTGGAAATGATAATTATATCCACATCTACAAAATTTCTGTATGCAGAGTCCCTAAATATTCCTGAATACTTACACAATTTAGAGAATGGATTTAAACTCTTCAAGTCCAGAACTTAGTCTCTCACATGATGGTTGTGCTACTCGATCATCTGGAAACCCAGAGTTTGTATGATCACTTCTTTCCCTGGATAATTCCCTAGGCAAGGAGGAGGGCAGTCAGCCAGGGAAGGGGTTGTACAAATAGGATTCAAGGACAAAACCACACAATGAATGTTGAGTGAATCAAAAAGTGTAAGTTTTAAGAGAAAAAGAAATTGGAGAGGTGAATCTGGTAGTGCTAGAGGAATAGACACAACCTTCCTATATTTGAAAAATGGAGGTTCTGTTCAGTGGTAGCAGTGTGCCTATCTGTGTTAGTCGCCTGGACTTCCTGAGCTGCCAGGGCAGATTAACATGCCAAATATTCATCATATCCTCATTAACAATAAGTAAACACAGGATATCTGTGTTTTTTTAACCTATCTTAGTCTGACTAAAACTAATTCAGTACTGTTATTTTAAAGAAAAGTACTTTAAAATGTTTCACATGTATTTATTTTGTTTCTTATGTCAAGAAAACACATAACATTGTCATTGGCTCTATTGATTCACACTCTCTATTCACCCTTGACTGCCCAAAGTGTCTTGGCAATTAATTTATTCAACACAGGCGATTTCTGACTGAGCCAAACTGTTTTCCTGTTCTTAAAGTCCCAAACCTCCCTTTCCATTCTTCACTCTGCAGATGACCTTCTTTCTATTTGCCTGACAAGTCTGGGATTTCTCTGGTTCACTGAGACTTAAAGCTTCTGTGCATCATCTTTTATCGTCACCCCTTCCTAATTCTGTGAAGATTTGATTACAATAGTCCTGCCCAATCCCACCTTCTCCAGACTTGGCTTCATGAATGATCTCTTCCTTCATATGTTTGGTCATTTCTTTTATTCTTTTTCATTTTCAAGTAAGCCCAAGACTCTTCATTCTAAAAACAAATAATTCCCTAAATGATTCTAACTTTTGAATCTGCTTCTACTTCTCTGAGCCCCTCCTTCTCAGCTTTCCCCTAGAATTAAGAATTTCCCCTTTTTTCCCCTCTACTCAGCCTTGATAGTCTCGGTCTCTTTCTTTCCTTTCTTTTTTTTAAAGCAAGATTTATTGAGAGGACAGAAAAACTCCCATAGTGGGAGGGGACCTGAAGGGGTTGTCTGTCTCAGTCTCTTTCATATCTATCACCTGATAATAAAATATTCTCTGTTTTGCAGGTTCTTGCAACTATGGAAAGATTAGAGAAAGTGAATAGCTTTCAAGAGTTTGTTCAAATATTCAGTCAGTTTGGGAATGAAATGGTGGAGTTTGCACATCTGAGTGGAGATAGACAAAATGTATGTATTTATCACATTTAAAATCCTTCTGATAAAAGCATACTTTTTAGTTTGGAGATGTGATTTTGGGGATCTTTTCGTGTTAAATCTATAACTTTGGTCTTGAAAGCCTTTCATAAATAAGCCAGGGTAAAGTAAGTACATCTGTATGTCTTTTTTTGAATACATATAAGTTAATTAGTTTCCCACTTCACACTCTAGAAAAGGGCATACTTACCTTCAGGGCCCAACTGAAGCGTCCTCTTTTTTTTTTTTTTTTTTTGAGTTGGAGTCTCACTCTGTCGCCCAGACTGGAGTGCAGTGGCCGCTCCCGGCCACCGCAGCCTTGACCAGCTGAGCTCTGGTGATCCTTCCGCCTCAGCTTTCCAAGTAGCTGGAACTACAGGCACGCGCTACTACACCCGGCTAATTTTTTGATTTATTGTAGAGATGAGGTCTCACCAAGTTGCCCAGGTGGGTCTCGAACCCGCGGGCTCAGGCAATCCACTCACCTCAGCTTCCCAAGCCGCGGGATTACAGGCTGAGCCACTGAGCCCGGCTAGCATCCTCTTTTATGAAGCATTCTATTTGATTTCTTTATCTGAGCTCAGGCAAATGAATGGAGTCATCATATGTATTCTTATAGTACCTTGTTATATGTTTCTGTTATTCCTATGACATTAGATTAATAGTAATAACCCAAACCATCATTTATTTGCACTGCCTATGTGTCAGGTATTTAATATACATTATCTCATTTAATTCTCAAGACATTCCTATGAAGTAGGTATTATTATTACTGTTTTACATATGAGGAAACAAACTGAGAGAATAATGAACTTTCTCAATATCATCATGCTAGTAGATTGAACTCAGTTATATCTGATTCTAAAGGCTGTAGTTCTCAAACTATAGCATGGTATTAGTTCTTTATGGGTCTGTTTCCCAATTCAAACATTAAGCTCCTAAATTTCGGGAGATGGAAGATTATATTATATACAGAATTGATTTCCTTGCTGGAGTATTTGTGTATAAGTCCATCTTGTCAGTAGGTTAAGTATATAATAATTGACCATTTCTTGAAATGCTTCTGGGTAAAGTTTTATAAGCTACTCCCTTAGTTTTGGACATGAACTTTCCTTGTTACAGCTGGAGTTGGGAGATGGGTATTGCCTGGCTGGATAATGGCACTGGTCTGGAATACCTAAGCTGTTTCTATAGGCACCTACTGTTTTATTTTCTGTTCTGCCAAAATGATTCTTTATACATTTTTTCTTTTCCTTCTCTTTATCTTCATTTTCCCTTTCTTCTTCTCTCTCCCCCATAAAAATTATTAGAGTATTCTTACAATAATTACAGCTTTTCATCATAGCATTTTTTTGATCACTTGAAGAAGCATGACACGATTTGTGGGTTCTAAAGTCACCATCCTTCAGTTGTATTTCATGCGGGAGCCTCTTTAGCCTCTGGACATACTAGAAAACTTTCACCATTATTTTGATTTATAGTTAGAAATTTGGTAGGAGAACCTTTATTTTTTAAAATTCTTATAAGATTGTGATCCAATATTTTCAAACTTTTGGCTGAAGAGGTATCTATTTTTAAAAAATTAACTCATCAAATGTGGGACCCTCTGACACTTACTAGCAGCCATTTTGGCATCTTGTGTTGAAATATGCAGCCAGGGTTCAAGTACCTTCTTTAGTATGGTCAGAATGTTCTGAAAATAGTGGTAGACCAGATTCATTCATGTTACTCAGCAAATATTCATCAACTGCATATTGTGAAACAGATACTATTCTAGGTGTTTGGGATTGAACAGTAAATAACAACAGTAAATAAAGACATAAAAGCCTCTGCAATCATAGAGCTGGCGTGGGAGGAGATAGACAGTAAAACAGAAACATGTGAAGTATGTTCAGAGCACACCAAGGAGGCCAGTGGATGCATCACAGTGAGCAAGGGAAAATAGGAGATAAAGTCAGAGAGGTAATGGGGAGGACATATTTTTTAAGGACTTTAGCTTTAAGTAAGATGAGGGTCCATTGGCTGTTTTAAGTAGGGAAATGACATTTTCTGACTTATATTTTAACAGGATCACTCTAGCTGCCATGTTGAGAATAGTTTGTAGGGATACAAGGGCAGGAGCAGGGAGATCACCTAAGAGACTATTATAGTGATCCAGTGAGAGATGATGGTGACTTGGACTGTGTTATTAGAAAGTAGCAGTGGTGAGAGCTTTACCCAAGACGGGGAGGATACTTTTGGAGGTAGTGGGATGCTTCACTTAGTACTTATTGGACCATCTGGGTTTTGTGGATGCTTCTTTTCGTCCTGTGGACCAGCCCTTTCCAAGTTGAGATGCCATCTTTTTTGGTCACTTGCTATCACTGTACAGTACGTGGTTGTCATATGTGACTTATAGGTGTTATTTATGGCATACACACTTGCTACATTGTCAACAAGATTCACAGGTTATTTTGAAAGAATTCTTGTCCAAAATGTTAAAGGCAAGAGGAACAGGTGAAAATTTTAGAAGCAACCTCAACTTTTATTTCTGATAGGTACTCATGGTGACTGTATTCATATGTGGAATAGAGTTCTTTTTTTTTTTTTGAGTTGGAGTCTCACTCTCGCCCAGACTGGAGTGCAGTGGCCATTCCCGGCCACCGCAGCCTCGACCTGCTGGGCTCCGGCGATCCTTCTGCCTCAGCCTTCCGAGTAGCCAGAATTACAGGCATGCACTACCACACCCGGCTGATTTTTTGATTTATTGTAGAGATGAGGTCTTGGCAAGTTGCCCAAGCGGGTCTCGAACCCGCGGGCTCAGGCAATCCACTCACCTCAGCCTCCCCAAGCGAGGTATTACAGGCTGAGCCACAGAGCCCGGCTGGAACAGAGTTCTTTGGGATGTGATCTGAATTAGTTTTAAACTTATGCATACTTTCTTACACACTATATGTAATTCCATCTATATCGTCTTTTAAGGAAATCTATATTAGAATGTAAAGGAATTAGAGTGATATTATTATACAGATAACTCTGAATCTATTCTATTTTATTAAAGCAAGTTTATTTTCAAAGGCAAATCATTCTCAAACTTTAGGTTTTTTCTTATTTGTAAGAAAGAGCTTTTAATCCAACTCACAAATGAAAAAAAAGACTAATGTGGCAGGTGAAAGTTTTGTGTATTCAAGTTGTGTCTATTAATATCTTATAGAACACAGTCCTGCTCATTTGTGTATTGTCTATGGTTGCTTTCACACTACATTACACTGGATTTGAGTAGTTGTGACAGAGGCCATGTAACTCACAAAGCCTAAAATATTTATCTGGGCTTTTATTGAAAATATTGCCAACCTCTGATTTAGATGTAATAACCATATTATTATTTTTACTTATCACTAACAACTTTTACTTTTATTTTTAAAGACTCTTTTAGGTTTATGTAGATTTCTTTCACAAATCACTCTTGCATATTCATTTAAAAAGGAAAAAATATATAAAATAATAATTGTTTAAGGTATTCCCCAAACTTTTTCATTCTGAGTCCAGTTCTTCCAAATTACTTTTAGACTCCAAGTTTTTTTGCACATGATTGTTCTTTGTGTTATTAGAGCATTGGTGACACAGCATTAAAAAAAAAAAAAAGACACCATTTTTATCTCTGAGACTTATTTATTTATTTGTTTTTTTATTTATTTTATTATAAAGACGTGGGGTACAATTCAGGGTTAGGTATACAAACGTTGATTTTGCAGGTACCCTTGTTGATGAGGTGTGCCCCTCCCTCCCCTACAGTTTCCTTCAACTGCCAATCCCACCCCCCTCCCCTGACAGTTTCCCATTATTGCCATTCCCTTTCTTATAGTATTATAATTGTTCAAGATCCGCTTAAGAGTGAGAACATACGGTACTCTGTTCTTTGCTTCTGTGATGGATCACTGAGTACGATCGACTCCAAATCCATCCAAGTTGCTGCAAAGTCCATATATTTGTCCTTCTTTATGGCTGCATAATATTCCTTTGTGTATATGTACCACATTTTTTTTATCCAGTCCAGTTTCGATGGGCAGCATGATTGGTTCCATGTTTTCGCTATTGTGAATAGAACACCAAACATTTGCAGGTATCTTTTTTGTAGAATGATTTGAGTTCCTTTGGGTATATTCCCATTAGGGGAATTGCTGGGTCATATGGAAGGTCAATTTCTAGTTCTTTTAGAAATTGCAACACTGTCTTCCAGAGACGTTGCACTAGTTTGCATTCCCACCAGCAGTGTAGAAGCGTTCCTTTTTTTCCACATTCTCACCAGCATCTGTTGTTGTGTGTTGTATTAATGATGGCCATTCTTACTGGGGTTAGGTGGTATCTCAATGTAATATCCATATTATTAGAATATTTTGGTGTAGATTTGATCAGCAATTTTTGGGTACCTCATAAAACAGCACACATTCTATTGAAGGTTCTATGAATAGTACCTCCCTCCCCCAAATTCAAAGCAGTACTTGTTTAAATATTTATAATCAATCTAGTTGGGGAGAATTATGTACCCCCAAAACATCTTAAGAACATTTCAGAGAAGCATATTGGTTAAGATGAGGACAAACATCAATTAGAGATGGATAAGTAGTTAGATGGGACTAATTAGACAAAGTGCTGAAATAATTTACTTTGTTTGTTTGTTTTTTTTAGTTGGGTTCTCACTCTGTTGCCCAGGGAGTGCAGCAGTGACACGATGATCACGGCTCACCATAGCCTTAACTCCTAGGTTCAGGTGATCCTTCTGATTCAGCCTCCAGAGTAGCTGGGATTACAGGTGTGCACTACCAAGCCTGGCTTATTTTTTTATTTTTCTAGAGATGAGATCTTGCCCAGGCTTGTCTCAGACTCCTGCGCTCAAGTAATCGGCCCACCTCAGCCTCTCAAAGCTGGGAATACAGGCGTGAGCCACCGCACCCAGCAAGAATTGACTTCTAGGTGTCTATTTTGAAGGAAATAATAGTTCAGGTGTGAAAACGTCAAGTGTGGCAGAACATTAGAATGTGAGCCATTTGCAGCCTCTACTAGGTCTCAGTTCCTGGCTAGATTGATCTTACTAAGGGTAGCTTTTCCTTTACTCATATTGTGTTGATATAGTTGATTGAAACAATGACAGTTTATAAAACTTTATACTTTTTTTCACTTAATAATGTGACAGAATTTTTAAGTATTACTGTTGAATAGATTATTTTTCAATAAATTGGATGGTTTACATGATCTTAGACTACTCAGTGATTTTAATCTCATTTTTAGGATTTGAAAGATGAAAAAAAAAAGGCAAAAATGGCAGCAGCTAGGGCAGTTCTTGAAAAATGTACAATGATGCTTCTCACAGCTTCAAAGGTAAGACAAGATTTGTTTTACTGTCATAAATTAATTAGAAAACCTGATTAAATGCCTTTAACTTACATTTTTACATTTTTAAAATGATCAAGGTAATAACTTAAAACATAGGTCTGAATAGTTAAATCTGTTATTACTTACAAGAAAGCTCTTTCTTCCCCACCTCCAAAACAATAATTAATTTATGAATCAACTTTGATTGAGCTAACTTACAGATTGAGCAGAAGATAGTGTGTTAGGTGCTGTGAATCAAGACATAGTCACTACCTGCAGGATTTTGCCAGTCTCATTGAGAAACTAGCATGTGTGCTCTAGAAAAGCTAGGCAAGTTAGGATCTGTTAAATAACAGTGGAATATGAAGTCATCCCTTAAGTTTGTTTATTCTGTAAAGTCATACCTCTAATTCCTTTTTCTACTTTTAACAAAATTATCAGTCAAGAGTTTTTATTTCCAAACAGCAGTTGGCCAGCAAATTGGTACAATTTGAGAATGAACTGGTAAATATCTCATTAGCAGTTTGTTTAGAATTGCCTTTTCTCTGAGAATACTTATTCTATGTTGTCATCAGTGAAGCTACAAAAATATAAACTTCATAGAACCCACTCAGAAAGCTCTGTTCTATCTAGGCCCTTGAGTAGTTTTTCATTTATATCATTTTTAAAAGTCAAGGATGCATCCACAGTCATATTTCACATCTGTTCGTTTTTCCTCATTCTTTTTTAGTTATTGATGTGTAAGGCAATATTTTAAAATACTTTTACTTATGATGAAGAGATAGGTTTTTCCCCTCAAAATTTAGTGAACTTATTATTGAAGTATAAAGGTATAGTTTTGCACTCTGCATTTTTCACTTAACCTTGCTATCACTTTTTACTCATCCTGCTTCCACTTTAGTGAGGAGAAGCAGCTGGGTGAGCCAGGGACCCAGGAGATTTTGGTAAAGAATCATTTTTATTAGCATGACATGTTCTCTGTAAGATTTTGTGTGTTATGATATGGATCAAATATTAAAATATACAGATTTTCAATTGTTTTGAAGACATGTCTCAGGCATCCCAACTGCGAATCAGCCCATAAAAACAAAGAAGGAGTATTTGACCGCATGAAAGTAGCATTGGATAAGGTCATTGAAATTGTAACTGACTGTAAAATAAATGGAGAAACTGACATTTCATCTATCAGTATTTTTACTGGGATTAAAGAATTCAAGGTAAGAATAAAAATAATATATTTTCATTTTTTCTTTCTATTTTAAAGAAGGATTGTTATGTCTGTTATCCATATTTTTGTGTAGTATTTTATTTTTATTTATATATTTTTTGAATCAGAGTCTCATTCTATTGCTCAGGCTGGAGTGCAGTGGCCTGATCATGTCTCACTGCAGCCTCAGCCACCTGGACTCAGGCATTTCTTCTGCCTCAGCCTCCTGAGTAGCTGGGACTACAGGCATGCACTATTATGCCTACCTAATTTTTTGATGTTTTGTAGAGACAAGATCTTGCTATGTTGCCTAGGCTGTTTTCAAACTCCTGGGCTCAAGTAATCTTCCTACCTTGGACTTCCAAAGCATTGAGATTACAGGTTTAAGACACCATGCCTGGCCTAATATCTTAGAATGATGCTTCAAAAAGTAGATTTATCTCTTTAAAGCAATGCTACTATGTGCAAACCTGGTATTCAGTAATATTTGGCTTAGTGTTGTATTTACAAAGAACACCAGTCTTTGGTTATAGTAGCTACTCTGACTCTGTTTAACTGTATGGTTTAGCTATAGCCTTTTGTTTAGAAAAATATTCCCTTGCTTTTTTTTTTTTTTAGTTGGATTCTCACTTCGTTGCCCAGGCTGGAGTGCAGTGGCACACTGGGCTCTGGTGATCCTTCAGCTTCAGCCTTTCAAGTAGCCGAACTATAGGTGCACACTACCACACCCAGCTAATTTTTTGATTTATTGTAGAGATGAGGTGTCACCATGTTGCTGAGGCTGGTCTGGAACCCATGGACTCAGGCAATCCTCTCTCCTCGGCCTCCCAAAGTGATGGGATTATAGGCTTGAGTCACTGTGCCTGGCCTTTTTTTTTTTTTTGAGCAGTGTCATACTATGAAATGATCTAGCAAATCATTTCTATTTTTTTTTTTTGAGTTGGAGTCTCACTCAGTCACCCAGACTGGAGTGCAGTGGCTGCTCCCGGCCACCGCTGCCTTGACCTGCTGGGCTCCGGTGATCCTTCCGCCTCTCAGCCTTCCGAGTGGCTGGAATGACAGGCGCGCGCTACCACGCCCGGCTGATTTTTAGGTTTATTGTAGAGATGAGGTCTCGCTGCCCAGGCGGGTCTCGAACCCGCGGGCTCAGGCAATACACTCAGCTCAGCCTCCCAAAGGCGTGGGATTATAGGCTGAGCCACCGAGCCCGGCTACAAATAATTTCTACTAGAATTGCTGCTCTTCCTTGTGCTATAAGGTTGAACTCTGACACTGTTAATAATAATAGTACTAACAATTAAAACATAAATGGAAATAATAATACATACTAATGTTTATTTAGTCCTTACTCTGTGCCAGCCCTGTTCTGAGTGCTTGAAACATATGAATTTATATAATCCTCACAAGAACTATTGTTATTATCTCCATTATACTGTTGAAGCAGCAGAGAAACAGAGATGAGATTAATTTGCTGGCTAGTAAGTAACAGAGTTGGGATTTGAAACTAGGCAGTGTGACTCCTAGGCATTTTGACTTCTCACTAGAAATCAGAGACATGGTGAAGATACTCTTTGGGTAAGAACAGTGTCTGAGTCAGGAGGTCCTTAAGAAATCATCTAGTACAATGCTCTCATTTAACAGATGGAAAAACTAAGGCCCTGAGAAGTTATCTAATATGCTAAGAGTCACCCACCTCTCCAGTAGGGCTGTGACAGGGAAGATTTTCTTTCTATCTTACTGCATTTTGATTTTTAATTGTGTGAAGTTCTAAGTAGGAACATGAGGTGAAAGAAAGTAATGGAAAGAGTAATTTATTTTTGCTGTTAATAAGTATTTAATCCCTAACTGCCCTTTTAGATGAATATAATTGTATGCTTTTTTTTGAGGAGGAAAGCTAATAAGTCCCAAGTCGCTGGACTACAGGCATGTGCCACCACCATGCTCAGCTAATTTTTTGATTTTTTATGGAGACAAGTTCTTGCTATGTTGCTCAGGCTAATCTTGAACGCCTGAGTCAAGCAGTCCTCCTGCTTTGGTCTCCCCAAATGCTGAGATTACAAGCATAAGCCACGCCCTATTTTCCTAACCCACTTTTTATAAATGCTATGGGAGATGTGTTGTCAAAGAATAATTAGGGAAACAAGTCAGGTTAGATCCTTTTGCCTCTTGCTACTGTAGTTTTGGTCTAGGCTAAGGAGGAGTAGTTCTCTGCCTATTGCCCCTGCTAATAGCTTTTCCTGCTGCCCTTTTCACGATCAGGCATTCTGGAGGCAGAACTGTTATAAATAGGCTTAGTTCCCTTGTCAGTGGTTATCTCTTTGGCATCTTTTTTCCTTTCTTTTTTTTTTTCTGATGGAAAGTGTATTTGTGGAAGGAAACTGGATACTTTACTGTATTTGGTACTGTGAATATATGCACACATTGTATAAAACTATGTAAATGAAATGAATAGACTTCAAAAAAAACCCCACAAAACTTTACTAGGTTGCTATCTCAAAATGTGTGTTTGTTTTCTCTAAAGGGATAATAAAAAAAAAATCTTAACATAAATGGTGTATAGTCAACATAATTGATTTTTATGTTTTAATTCTTCTTAAATTCTCAGATCCTCATTGTCAATTCTATTCCTTACTATTATTCATGTTCTTTCCTAGCTTATAAAAAAAAATTCCTGTCTACTTAGAATGGAGTGATTACTGGACATAACTTGGGCCAAAAGGAAAAGGGGAAGCAAGCACTCTTCTGTAGCCTCTTGATCTTCCAAAACTTTGGTGTTTTTAGAGATCATGTTAAAATGGGTCATATGTAAGGATTAACTTGCAATATTTGTGAAAGGACTTTAAAGTGCTAACCAAATGCAAACTATCCTTATTATCATATTCATTGTGACCATGATCATCCCTGCTTGTTATCTCTTGGCCCAAGTTGTCTCTGTGACATATTTCATGGATTAGAGTTTATTTATTTATTTATTTATTTTTACTTATTTCTTTTTTTGAGTTGGAGTCTCACTCTGTCGCCCAGACTGGAGTGCAGTGGCCGCTCCCGGCCACTGCAGCCTCGACCCACTGGGCTCCGGCGATCCTTCCGCCTCAGCCTTCCAAGTAACCGGAATTACAGGCACGCGTTACCATGCCCGGCTGATTTTTTTTTTTTTAATTTATTGTAGAGATGAGGTCTCGCCAAGTTGCCCAGGTGGGTCTCGAATCCACGGGCTCAGGCAATCCACTCCCCTCAGCCTCCCAAAGCACCGGATTACAGGCTGAGCCACTGAGCCTGGCTGGATTAGAGTTTAAATAAGGTTGGAATGGTGTTATGTATCTTAGAAAACTGAGCAAGAGAAAGAGTGCATATATGAGTATGTGTTCATTATATATTCAAGGAATTTTGAACAGGATGGCTAAAATGAAATGTTGTGAGGGAGATAGACTGACTGTTAGAGAGGTATATACAGATAAGGCCATAGAGGATTTTGTGCTATACCATAGAAGTTTGGGTTTGATCCAATTAGATGGTGGGGAGCTAATTAAGGGAGGTGGCAGAAGGTTTGCATTTTGGACAAATTATACAGGCCCCTTGGTAGAGCATGTTTAGGTCAGTGAAGTGCTACTAGGGATATACAATAAGATGTAGGGAGGCCAGTTAAGTGACTAGGAGGGTCTTTGCTGAACTAATAAATGAAAAATTGATGCCTTCCCCAGTTCCTCTCACACCCTACACCTTCTGCACCCATCCTTCTGGACTCAGAAAAAAAAAAATTTTTTTTTAGTCAGAGTCTCACTCTGTTGCCCAGGCTAGAGTGCAGTGGCACAATCATGGCTCACTGCAACCTTGATCTCCTGGGCTCAGGTGATCCTTCTGCCTCAGCCTCCTGCGTAGCTGGGACTATAGGTGTGTACCACCAAACCTGGCTAATTAAAAAAAAATTTGTAGAAATGAGGTCTCACTATGTTATCCAGACTGGTCTCTAACTCCTGGGCTCAAGCAGTCCTGCTTTTGGCCTCCCAAAGTGCTGGGATTATAGGCATGAGCTAACATATCTGGCAGCACAGTTTATATTTGGATGTAATATACTTTCCAGAACTTTGCCTAGGCATTTTCTCAGATGCAAATTCTTTACCTGGAGGCTGGTTCATTTTTCTTATTTGTTGCTACACCATGATGCTCTTTCTGACTAGTATTTGCTGATCTCAAAGGAATGTCATTGTTTTAATGAATCTAGAATGAAGTGTTGCATGATCGTTGATGGCTCTTGTGCAATGTGTCCTCCTGGGTTAGTGGCGAATATAATTATCATTAGAGGCTATATTTTCACTCATCCTGGGAAAGAAATTGCTTGTGTTTTCCTGGGCACTGTTAGAAATTATAGCCCATTTTGGTCAGGTAGGAATATTGAGTCATGTAGATATATATAATTTTTGTTCTCAGATGAATATTGAAGCTCTTCGGGAGAGTCTTTATTTTCAATCCAAAGAGAACCTTTCTGTGACATTGGAAGTCATCTTGGAGCGTACAGAGGACTTTACTGATTCTGCATACACCAGCCATGAGCACAGGGAACGCATCTTGGAACTATCAACTCAGGCGAGAATGGAACTGCAACAGTTAATTTCTGTGTGGATTCAAGCTGTAAGCACTTTTTAAAATCAAAGTAAATCTTATATAATAGCTTTCCCCTGTAGATTTGCAAGATATGGAAGCTAATATAATTACCAGGAGTGTGAATTTGTTTCAGAATGAAACAGGATATCTCATCTCTTTTCTCCCTTCTAGTCGGCCAAAATATCCTTCCCATCCAGCACTCACAGTCTTTGAAATTTCCAGGCCTGTTGTTTCTCAGCCTAGATTCCATGTCTAGATTCCATGTCTCTGTCACCATCAACAGTTCACTTGTATTGTCCCCATTCTTCCACCAAACTCATCTCTGGAAAATTCCTCCCCAAAATGTTTCTTCAGAGTGAAGAGCAGAGGAATAGACTCACATCTAGAGGTTCTTGAGAACTGACTCTTACTGCCAGAGCCATTCAGATATACTCTGTTCTTAACTCTGAGGGCCCCTGATTTACAGACATATGCATTAGAAAACTTACCAAGGTCTAGCTGCAATAAAGACAAGGGTAGATACAGCAGCAGGTAAAAGATTCTTCACCCTTGCACAGATTCCTGGTCTAAAATTTATGGGCAACCACTTCATGAGCCTTAAGTGGGCTGCTGGTATGCTTCAAACATGGGAGCTTATTTGGACAAAAGTGACCAAGACTGACAGAACTAGACCAAGATAGGAAGTGTGTGCTCAATCTCTTATAGTGGGTGAATTGCAACATGAAGAGGCAGAGTCTCTGGTACCGTTTATTTATTTCTTAGACATAGGCTATGTCAAAAAATATTTGACATGGTTTATAACATATAGCAGGAATAGTAAAAGTCTGGAGGTCATGAACACAGCTTTGGAAGTAAGGATTAAGAAAAGGGGTGAATATGGCTGAGATTATGAAGAAAGAAGCTGCAGTTGACTTCCTTGTAAATAGACTGATTTATGAATGAAGATAAATACAAATCTTAGGTATTTTCTTGGCATCACAATAGTACACATGCTCATACTAACAGAGAATCTTTTCCTAGTGTAGCGTGGTATAAGCTATTTGAGTAATATCGTGTTTAATTTGGATTTTCTCTGTGATGTATATTCTGAAGTGTAGATTGCTTCAGCATTAAGATTTAGGCCCAATATTCACAATAAGAGTTTCTTGTGATGAAATGCTCTGTGTTGGGAATCTGATTCTATCAATACTTAAATTTGTAGTTAGCATCCTGTACATATTTCACAATCATTCAGATCTGATTCAGCATGCCAAATATTACTGAGTGCCTTTTGTATGCTAGGCACCAGGAATCTAAAGATGAATAAGATAAAATCTTTACCTGCAAGAATTTTACAATATAGAAACCTGTGGAAAAGGGTGAGAACAAGTACAAAAAGTTTTGTTAAGTGTCCTAAGAGAAGGTATAGACTATATGTTGAGAGGGTTTGAAGGAGGACAGATTTATATTTAGGGAAAAGAATCAAGAAGGTCTCATGAAGGTATTAACATTTAATTTTGATTTACTCCTGCAAATAATTCAACACCTACCCCTTGCCACTTGTTGTGCCAAGTACTGTAATTCAGTGGTGAGCAAAACAGATATGAGCCCGGCTTTCATAGAGTTCATATAGGCCTACTGGGGAAGAAAGAGTTTAAACAAACAAAAAATCAAAAAATAGATATATAATTGCAAATTGGGACGATTACTTAGATAAAAAATTAGAGTGGGTTACAAAAAGGGTCTAATTTCGATTGAGTGGTCTGAGAAGCCCTTTCTGAGAAAGAGACATTTATGCAAGTTCTTAAGTTGAATAGGATTTAAATTTTTAACTAGGTTAAAAATAAACATTCTAGGCAGAAAATAATAGAGATTCATTTTGGATGTGATGAATTTATTAAAGAAAATTAGGTTTTAAAAATTCACCTATTTATAGTTAGTGTGAAAAAAATATAACTAAATAACTAAAATTTTATTTTGTACTCTAGCCTTAAATAGGTAAACAAATTTAAAATCTACTTTTCTTATTGTTCACAGAACGATATTAATATTTATTATAAACCGATAGCTCAAATAAAATTGGAATTAACAGATTAAAAAGATGAGATAACAGTAACATATATGCTTTTAAAAATTTTTAGCAAAGCAAGAAAACAAAAAACATCGCTGAAGAACTGGAACTCAATATTTTGAAAATCAGCCACAGTCTTAATGAACTTAAGAAAGAAGTAAGTATAACTTTAAATTTAGACTCCTATAATTCTTTGTTAATTTTCATGTTGTGTGTTATGTATGAAATGCATTAGTGTTAGTGTGTCCCTGTGCCTGAAAAATGGTTTTAAAAATTTTCCTTTGATATAGTTGTTTTGAAGCTAACATTTTATTAGTGCCACCATTTTCAAAGCTTATACATGAATGCTCATAGCAGCTTTATTCATAATAGCCAAAACCTGGAAAAAACCCTAAATTACAATCAACAGGGAAATTGATAAATTAATTTTGGAATAACTCTATCAAATACTATTCAGTAATAAGAAAGAATAATATTGATACATGCAACAATATGAATGAATCACTAAGACATTATACCAAATGAAAGAAGCCAGGTATATATACATAAAATTCCATTCAGAAAACATTTTAGAAAAGACAAAACTAATTTGTAATGACAGGAATCAGATCAGTGGTTACATAGGGTCAGAAGTTGGGTATAGTTATTACAAAGGGGGATGGTTGGACTTTTGAGGATAATGGAAATATTCAAATGTTGACTCCATGGCTGTACATGTTTGTCTAAACTCATCAAACTCTACCTTTAAAATAGGTACATTTTGTTGCATATAAATTAAGCCTCACTCAAGTTGGTTTTAAAAGTTATTCTTTTGGGCTAGTCATAGTAATTCATGCCTATAATACCAGAACTTTGAGAGGATGAGATGGGGGGACTGCTTGAGTCCAGGAGTTTGAGACCAGCCTAAGCAATATAGCAAGACCTTGTCTCTACAAAAAATCAAAAAGTTAGCCAGGCATGGTGGCGCATGCCTGTAGTCCCAGCTACTCAAGAGGCTGAGGTGGAAGGATTGCCTGAGCTCAGAAAGTTGAGGCTATGATGAGCCATGATTGTGCCACCGCACTCCAGCCTGGGCAACAGAGTGAGACCCTGATTCCAAAAAAAAAAAAAAAAGAGAAAAAGAAAAAAAAAGATTTTTTTGGTTAAGAAGATTTCCTGTACTCTGAATGAAAACTTTTCATCTCATGACTTATTTGGCCACTCTCAGGTAATTGAAAGTCTTATGGTTACTTTAAGCTGGAGATTCACAAACTATTACTGAGCTGTGTTTTTTCAAGAAAGTGTTTTGGGATATAATCCAGCCCATTTGTGTGTATATTGCCTACAATTTTCCACTACAATAGCAGAGCTGGATAGTTGGAATAGTGCCTGTGTGACCTGAAAAGCTGAAAATATTTTCTGTCTGGCCCTTTACAGAAAAAGATTACCCATTTTAGCTTTAAGTCATAAAACACAATCTCAGTTCAAAAATTAGGTTGTTCACTCTAGTATACTAATCAGTATTTTAATTTTTTTTTTTTTTGAGTTGGAGTCTCATTCTGTCACCCAGACTGGAGTGCAGTGGCCGCTCCCGGCCACCGCAACCTCGACCTGCTGGGCTCCGGCGATCCTTCCGCCTCAGCCTTCCAAGTAGCCGAAATTACAGGCGCGTGCTACCATGCCCGGCTAATTTTTTGATTTATTGTAGAGATGAGGTCTTGCCTGCCCAGGTGGGTTTCGAACCCACGGGCTCAGGCAATCCACTCACCTCAGCCTCTGAAAGGCGCGGGATTACAGGCTGAGCCACCGAGCCTGGCTAGTATTTCAATTTTTATTCAGTTGTAGACTTCTCCCTTGTTCCCTACTCCTTGGCCCCACCTTGATCTTTTGGGGGGAAGGTGTGGTCTCTATTCTCTTCACCCTCCATTATGTAGCTGCTGTTGCTGATTTTTGCCAGGTTGTTGGCACGGGGAAAGAAGAGAGGAAGTTAGGCGGAAAGCTCTTAGCGACCAGTGCCCTTGGAAGATGACTTTGGGCTTGGTAGACATTTATTCTCCCTCGAGATATCAGTGTGTTCTTCAGAGGCTTTCCAGTTGTCCCCTCTTCCCTTGCCAAGTCCCACATCATGCTTCTCCCTCCACTTCAAGGTGTGCCTGGATATGGGACTCACCATGCATACCCATCAGCTCACCAAACAGATTCTCCTCAAAATCTCTCTACTTCCTGAGCTCTGATCTTTTGTGTTTTTGAAGAGGGCCAGGATCTCAAGAAAATGAAATTGTGTTTTGGATTTTTAAAAATAAATTACATACATGGTGATCTGTTGTACATCTTATGTGGTACCGATACCTTTATTGAAACCTCCATTTAAGCATCCTGTTAGACATAGAAGGACATGGTTTACTATGCTTTAAAAAAAGTCTACCACCCTCACCACGAGGAGAAAACAAAACAAAAGAAGCCTACCCACTTTATTCCAGCCTATTCAATTTTAACTCAACTATTGTTACAATTCTGACTACTAGAACATGAAATCCTTTGGTGATAGACTGAGTGACTTTGCATGGGCTTTATTTTCCCTACCTCTTAATTGGGTGCAACCATATTAACATCATAGAATTCCTATAAGGATTAAGGGAGATAATGCACATAAAGCTGACCTCATGACATTGCATAGAGAAAGAACTTCATGTTTGTTCTCTCTTTCTCCCGTATGGTTGTTAATGAGTTGTCTCCAGAACCACTTGTAAGAGTTATGTGACCTTGGCAAGTCTCTGTGGACCTGCTTCATAGTCTGTTAAACAAAGGGCTGGCATTAGATATTCTCTGTCTGACCCTTTACAGAAGGTTACCCATTTTAGCTTTAAGTCATAAAACATAATCTCAGTTAAACAAAATATTTTGAAATTCTTACATGGCATTTAGTTTCCAAAATAAAGTTAATTTAATCTTTGTTTCTGACTATTCTCACTTGGTTGAATGAATGCAGACTATCCTATTGTTAATTTTGTAGAAAGTCCTATAATTTGAATTAACATTGGATTACTTCCTGGAAAAAAACAAAAACAAAAAAACTCTTCATTCAAATAGGTTTAATTCAAAGCCAGATTTTCAAAAAACAGTGTTATTAAAAGTGATCTATTTCTGGACAATCCCAAAATAATCTATCACATCAATTTAAAAAAAAAAAAGAGGCAGGATCAGAAGAAAAGATTTTGCAGTTAATAGTGTCTAAAACTATCCAGTGAGGGTGAATCATGCTTTAAATGTATTCCATCCAAAGTCAAATTAAATCTTGGGGGTTTTGTTACCTTTTTATCTATCTTTTCTTCTAGGACCCAATTTGTTCATAGAGTTAGAGAGTAAAGTTCTGGATAGTATCTATAGATAGACTGTAACCCCCTGGAGGGCAGGAATCGTGTCCTACTTGTCATAAATGTCCAGCCTCTAGTACAGTGTCTGCCATGTTGTAGGCATTTAATAAATTAAAAAAAAAATTTTAGAGATGGGGTCTCACTGTGTTGCCCAGGCTCAACTCAAACTCCTGGTTTCAAACAATCTTCCCACCTCAGCCTCTGGGTTCAAGCAATCTTCCCACCCAGCAAGTGCCACTCCGCCCAGCAAATAAATTTTATTGACTAATTGACCAAATCTCACAATGATGCTTTTACAAAAGTATGCTAAAAAAGTTGTTAATGATCATGAACTGCCATTTGATTTTCCTCTTAGTACTCTGAATACTATCCTCAATACTGTTCCAGTTTTAAAAGTAGCAGAATTACTTTTTAACTAAGGGAGAAGCTACATGGGAAAGAGCTGGTTAATAATAGTATGAAAAAGAAACCAGGTTCCTCAGCCACCAGTTCGTCTATAAACAGCATTTTCGCTAGCACCGGGGGATCAAGGATGAATTAGACATCATTCCTGCCCTTGGGAGAATTTGTAAGCTCCCCAGTGCTACACAACTACTACTAATAATACCACAGGGAACGTAATACTTTATCTTCAGTGGAACATGGACATGTTTCAGGTTTCTCCTCTTTAGTTTTTAAAGTGCTTATGAGGTGCTTGGTCACATAACCTTTTTATTTGTTTTCTTTCCTTCATCACCCTTCACCTTTGACATCTGCAGCTTCATAGTACAGCAACACAGCTGGCAGCAGATCTGTTAAAATACCATGCTGATCATGTGATTCTAAAAGCATTAAAACTCACTGGAGTAGAAGGAAATTTAGAAGCTTTTGCTGAATATGCCTGTAAACTCTCTGAACAGAAAGAGCAGCTTGTTGAGGTGAGTTATAGGTTTGATTGTTAGGAAAATTGTAGTTTAATGATAGCTCTACTACTATGAAAGAATGTTAACATGAATATAGTTTTTGGCTAACTCGTCTAAGCATTTTTTCTCTCCTTTGGAATCTTAAAGGTGTAGATAGCATATGCCTGTTCTGTTTCTACAACAGTCTAACCTCTAAAACAAAACAAAAAATGTTAGAAGCCAGAAATGAACTTCCTAATCTTCTTTTCCTTATCCTCTCATAGAGATTAGACCTCACAGTAAAACAGTGGGTGTATGCTGTGACCTTGTTTCTGTTTGAATTTGTCAGGGTCTCAGCAGGGAAGAAATGGCACATTCAAATTAGGATAAATTGAAGAGGATTTAATGAAGGAGCTATTTACAGTTGCACAGCCAGGGTGTGGGAGAAACCATAAATAAGAGAGCAGTAATTGGGGCTAGTGGTAGTAGGGCTGGTACCACCCCTAGGCCTGGATTAACAGAGGAGCATGGAACCTGGAAGCCTTTCAGAGAACTGCATTGATTTTAGGACTAGGCCCAGAGACAGCCCAAGATGACCTTGTGAGGGAGGAGTGGGAGAGTCAAGGCCCTTTCCTCATCCCTGTCCATCTATTGCTGGGGCTTCCCATGGGCAAAACACAGCTGTAGACAATACAGGTCAGTCTCCCAGGACAAAAAGCAAATTTTAGGAGGAAGGATAGTGGTTAAGGAGGAACAGAGAGACAACAGCACACTATTCCTTCCCTGAACCTCTCCTGTTCTACTCAAATTTCTGGTATGTGTTACTAGTGCTTCATTTGACACTTCTGTTATAATTCCAGTTAGGCTTACTAATTGATATTTGGAGCCTTTTGCCTGTTGAAAATGTCAGACATCTGTTAGTAAAAAAAAAAAAAAAAAAAAAAAATCCCAAAAAACTTAACCCATGTATACCTTGTATGTATGAGGTGAGTGCTAGCCAACATGTATATAAATTCACAAATATGAACCATCTAGCTATCTTCACATTATCTGATATACCCTGTTCACCAGATCCAAAGACTAATTGGTTAGAAGGTACCTTTAGACTTTTACTAATTGGGCTAACTTTCTTTCCTTACCTGTTTATGTAAGAGCCCAAAAACTTCTAGAAAAAAACTCCTAAAATGATTATAGCTATATATCCTTTGTTTGATAGATTTGATGCTGTTATGTTTAGAAACCAAATATTATAACTATGTGGAAACTTGCTAATTTTGGGAATCCTGCAGTGATATCTTTTTAACAGTGAAAAAAATTTTCTAATTTTCAGTTTCTCAAGGTTTTCAATAATTTCCTTTAATATGGGCTGTTTTCTCATAACAGTCTGCCTAATCCACTGTTATTTCCAGTGAAAGATGTGCTTAATTAATTGATCGTGAGGGGAAGTATGATTTGTTGATAGAAGGAATGTGTAGCTTATAGTAAATCTGATATAGTTGAGCTGTGAGACCTTGAGCAGGTCACTTCTTTGAGCCAAATTTCTTCATACATAAAATGTAAGGGCACTGCTAGATCTTTGCAAAGATTCCTTCTTGTTCTAATATTCTGTGACCACTTTGCCATGACTGGATAGGAAGTAAACACAGTATGCTGTACCTTTATTTGTTCCTACTTTGTCCCTCGAGAATCTGTTGGTGACAAATATAGTATAATGATAATCTTCTCTGTAATGTACAAACTTATTTTAATAAATTTCATTTTTGTTTTAATTAAAAATGATACCATAGATTGTAAAGGTTGAGAACGTGAAAGTTGAATTATAGACATGTTTTCTCATAGACCTGTCGATTGCTACGACATGTATCTGGGACAGAACCTCTTGAAATAACCTGTATACATGCAGAGGAGACATTTCAAGTGACTGGCCAGCAGGTATGATAACATGTTCCTTCTATATTGTGTCTTGTCAGAGTGTCATAACAAATTGTATGGAAAAACATAAAATGTTCTGCATAACTAAAGGCTAAATCTTCTCAATCAAGAAAAATAATGGCTGGGCTTGGTGGCTCAGCCTGTAATCCCATGCTTTGGGAGGCTGAGGTGAGTGAATTGCCTGAGCCTGTGGGTTTGAGACCCACCTGGGCAACTTGGCGAGACCTTGTCTCTACAATAAATCAAAAATTAGCCGGGCGTGGTAGCACGCGCCTGTAATTCCAGCTACCTGGAAGGCTGAGGTGGGAGGATTGCCAGAGCCCAGCAGGTTGAGACTGCAGTGGCCGGGAGCGTGCCACTGCCCTCCAGCCTGGGCGACAGAGTGAGACTCCAACTCAAAAAAAAAACAAACAAAAATAATGGAACTTTCATTGAGCATGCTAGAACATGACTGATCTTACGTGGAGTTATCTGGATTATCTGGTTATCTGCCAAACTTGAGTTTGACTCATTTAATGATACCCTAATGTATATTTATTTTAAATGAAGCGATTTACAATGCAAGTTGTTATAACACATTTGGAGATTAAGTTATCATTGTGTAATAAGCCTAAAAAATTCATGTTTTTAATAACTAGAACATAAGGAGTTTAAAAAACAAAATGATGTTTGTTGCAACAGTACTTATAAAAAGATTCAGTTGGAGGCAAAATGACTATGCCTGATAACTTAAATTACACAAATTATGCATTATGATGTTAAAATAATAATTATGATAATCAGAGTTAGCAACATCAAAAAATGTTGTTAAAATGTTTTGTGAAAGAAGCAGGATACAGATTAGTGTGTATACTATAATTGCTGCTATGTAAATGTGTGTACATATGAAAATGGAAACATGAGTACACAGAAATGAAAGTTCTTCTTTGGGAGGCTAATGAGTTATTTTTTTCTGGATTTTCTATAGTACAGGCATTATTTTGTCTTTATAATTTTCAGAATTCTTTTTAAAACTGATATCCTATTTAATACTTTGTCAAATTAACCTAAGGAAAAAAGTGAAGAATAAGGCCTTCCTTTCGTTTTTAGAATCTAAGCTCTTAAATTCAGTTTTCTAGGTATTCCTGTTTCATTTATTATAGTCAGCCAAAAGAACTTGCTCCTGAGTTGGTTGAGTCCCTGGAGCTTTGATGTATAGTTGAGAACAGCAAAAGTGACCCAAGCACAATGATGGTGTGTGCCCACTAGGAGAATTGTGTTGGATGCTGGAGGGATGATCATGCTCTCCCTCATAAAAAACAGTATCGATGGCTTATCGTGGAAGCAAGAACTATTTGAGTGAACCTCCACAGTGATCATCTGCTGACCATTCTATTGCAACCAGGGGAATCTCTGTTTATTGGGAGAAACTGAAGTTTCAATATTTGCTTGTCCACATGGGGGGGGCATCCTATTTGCCTTGGTTGCAAACGTATTTCAGTAAACTATCTGGTTTGACTCTCATGCCATATGCAGCTGGTTCTCCATCCTCTTGTCAGCCTGGTTGCCATCTGATTGCAATTTTCAGTTTACTGTTTCTGTTGCAGCAGAGATATGAAGAATAGTCATATTTTCTTCCTAGGATGGTGGCAGAGCCTTTAGAAGTCAATAACTTCTTGCCTCAACTTCCACTTCTTGTCTTTGACATCTGTCTCATTAAAAGATAATTTAAGGACATAGAGCATGTCTCTGGGATAATTGTATTTCTGCATATGTCTGCTTTAGCAGTGCATTTTTGATATTTCCTTTAAGATGTTAGATCATATTTAGGGCAAAGTTGAACAGTTTGCACACTGTACATAGGTCCCAAGTTGAGAGGGCAGCAATGCTACAGTCTAGCCTGTAGTCCACTGGTAAGTTGTGTACCTACTTTCCCAGGAGAAGGGGAGCCTTGTTTTTCTCATAAATGTGCCATCTGCTTGGCATTCCCTGTACTTATGGTGCTGTGTCCACCTTAGAGGGCCACCAGCCATATCAGCTAACATGGCTCTGATCATATCAATCTTCTGCAAGCTCTCCAATGACTTCCTTTATCACTCAGAAAAAAATCTAGTCCTTACCATCTGTTACTGGCACCTATCTCTTGCTCATGTCAATCTAGTCACTGTGGCCTACTTGTTTTTCCTTGAATACACCACAAATGCTCCCACCTCATCCCAAATGACATTCCCTAGATCTTGTGGCTTTCTTATCTTTTCAGTGACCACTAACTTAAAATACTGTGACTACCTAATACCTCCATTCTCCTTATCCTTTATTTTTATACATAACATTTATCCCCTTCTAAAATATCTTATAATTTATTTTAATTGTCTACCTCCCCCTATGACAATGTGAGCCCCATGAAGATAGAGACATTTATCTGTTTCTTTTTCACAGCTGTTTCCCCAGCACTGAAACATGGCCAACAGTGCATATCACACAGTAGGTGAATGAATAGTCATGTTAGCTGTATGTATGTGTGTATGTGTGAATAATCCTATATAATGAATTTCATGAAACAACATCACTTAATAGTAACACTAATGCATCTCTATCACATCATATTAATTTCTATCATAACACATCATAATTTATAATTATTTTAATTGTATGCTTAAAACTTTTTTTAAATTTTTCATAGAGAGGGGTTTCACTATGTTGCCCAGGCTGGCCTTGAACTCATGTCCTTAAGTGATCCTCCCATCTGGGCCTTCCAAAGTTCTAGGATTACAGGCATTAGTCATCATGCCTGGCCAATGCTGGTTTATTGTTACAAACCCTCACTAGAGTATAAACTTCATAATAGAGAGTTTTAACCTTTTTTTCATCATCTTTTCACTAGCACCTAGCCTGATTTTTTCATACAATGAATTCTATAAAATATTAATATTTATTAGATAAGTGTTTGATGTAATGTCCCAGTCTGTGAACCTAGAAAGTAGACAGAATCAACACCTCTTGTCATGAATAGGCGGTGAAAAGTAGTGGAAGGGATAGGGTCTTCTATATACATATCAGAACTGCACTCCTAGTTCCTAACTTCTGAATTTTTCTTTGTGTGTTTTGTTTAATGGAGTATCAGGAAATCTCAGTAGGTTTTGTTTGGTTGATGGGTTATATTTTGAGGTAGGTGCTAAAGTATAATTTGTATATATACATATAATTTGTATATATATATATAATTTGTATTGACTCAGGAGGTGTATAAAGACTCATCTCAGCCATCCATTTTCTGCCTATGCTACAAATAGGATTTGTCAAATCCTTTGTGTTATAGAGTGATTACTACATGAAAAATAAAATACTAGTCAGTGCATTAATTCACTCATATAGTAGCTAGTGCAAGATAAAACCTAAGACCCCAAATTTCCACAGCTTAATACTATAGCAATTTATTTCTCACTTATATCAAGTCCTGATTGGTAGCATGGCTTTCTCGAGGTGATCTTTCCATCTTGTAGCTCACCAACCACTAGGAACCTCAGATTCCCTGCTGGGTTCTGTGCATTGAACCATCAGATTGGGAAAGGAGAGAGCACTGAGGAGTGTGAGGGAGGTAGATGGGCCAGGCATGGAAGTGGTGGTCCACAGTCAAGTGGACAGAACTCAGTCACATGGCCATACTCCTCTATCAGGGAGGATGGGAAATGTAATCTTGCTGTGTGTTCAGGGGGAAGACAAAACAGTTTTTGATGAAAATAAAGCAGTTTCTGTAACAAGTCATTTACTTATTAAACACGTTTATTTAGTCCATATGGTGGTATGTAAGAGAACTAGGATGATTCCTGCCTATTTTACATGTATTTTGTGTGAGGCAGTGTGATGGTGAAAGAGCTTGGACTTGGAGTCAGCTAGATCTGAGTCGAAATATCAGCTTTGCATATACTAGCTGTGGGATCTTGGACAAACTACTTGGACTCTCTGAGTTTTAGTTTCTCTCACTGTAACATGGGAATAATGCTCCTTTGAATGGGTAGTATTTTATTTGTGTGTTTTAAGCACTCATAGTATCTCAAGTGTGTATGTACCATGTACTCATAAGTGTGTTTATATGTTACTTTGTCTTTCACTACCACTCCTACAACTACTGCCACTACCACTATTACTACCACTGCTACGACTGCCACCATACTACTGCCACTGTTATTACTACCACCGCCACTGCCACCATTACTAACCACTATTGCTACTACCACCACTACTACTATTATTACTAGTACTGTTATCTCTTTTCCATATACAGTATGCTTTTTGTAGTCTGAATATAACTCTTTGAATTGTGCTATGGAAATAACTTTGTTGAAACAGAGTTCTCCTTGAATAAATATGATTGCTCCCTGAATACAAGTTTGTATATAATCATGCACACTGTCTATCTGTAAGTCAGATGATAAGAAACAGCAAGTTTTGTCCTACTGTGAATCTTCATATTGTCCAGTGTAGGACCTATGTGTGGAAGTTACTTCATAGCTATTTATTGAGTTGAATTGAAAAGCTTAGTCTTATATTTACCTGGCAGGGAGATACCATGATCACGAAAATTTTTGTTTTCTGATTCTAAGGGCTAAGATTTTGAAATTCATACCTGTGTATATTGTGTTTCTTTAGATAATTTCTGCTGCTGAAACATTGACATTGCATCCATCTAGTAAAATTGCTAAAGAAAACCTGGATGTATTTTGTGAAGCTTGGGAATCTCAAATTAGTGATATGTCAACACTGCTAAGAGAAATCAATGATGTGTTTGAAGGAAGACGAGGTGAGAAACTGTCCACATATATTGAAATATATTATTACTTTAATGTTAACTCTGTTAGTTTTTAATGTCAATCCTCAGATGCAAAATGAATTATCTTGTTGTAACCCAACTTGGTTATTTTTATAGTATTATATCTCCCAGATAAAAATTTAAAAAATATTATTTTGTCCTTCTTTAGCATCTAAACAGTAAAATTTGTGGTATAACATTTTTCTTTGAATTAATATTAACAGTCTAGTTTTCCCATTGAAATTGTCATTTTTTAAATTCTTCTAAATTGTTTTTTAGTTTTAGTACAAAAGCTCTTCTATCATACAGTAATTCTCTGATTTCAATTCTACTAACTTTATAATGAAATGAATGTAGTTATTTGATTTTTGAATTGCTTTCCTTTCACTTGGATGGGAATCTCTTTCCTTGATGACTACATAATCTTGGGATATTGCCTGTGGTGGGTAAGTTCATTGGTATTTCTACAACATGTAGAGTAGTACAATACTACGTATAGGAAGACATTATTTTTACTCTTTATTTTAATATCAACTGATTTATTTTCCATTATACTGTGTGTTCTGTTATTTTTGTTTATGTGTTTTTATATATTTTTTTCCTTCAAATGGCTTCTGTTAGTGTCAATGCATGCTTATTTTTTAAAATAAAATATCATTTATAGTTATAACATCAAATTACCTATTTTTATTGAATATGAACATTTACATATTTCATATTTTTAAAATACCCATTTAGTATAAATGTTGATTTACATAAAAATCAAGGAATGATAGACTTTATAGCTATAACGTCATTTGTAAAGTATAATAAATGTTTACCGTGCTTTTGCATTTAAAGATTTCTATGATAGTCTGGATGTCCTATCATTTTGATGCTTCGACAAAGTATTTAAAGTTATATGGATTTTCATATGAGGCAAATTTCATATATTAAAAGATAAAGTGATATAATTGATCCACAATTCAGGAAGAATGGTCACTTAGCCTTAGGAATTGTTAGGAAGTAAAGAGAAGTGGCTTTGTGTGGTGAAAGGATATCTGGCCTGGGTTAGCCAGAACATCTGTAAGGCTCAGCTCTTTCTCTAACTGTGTCAGACAAGCTCTTTCCCACTCTGGGCCTGTGTGTCCTCACTCAAAAATGAAGGTCTTAGGCTGTGTGATCTCAGTGGTCTGCCAAATCTAAAAATCTTTTGTCAGAACTTCCTGAAGTTATGTACTTTTGAGCTCTGTCTCTCTCTCTCTTTACAGGCCAGAGAAATAATATCGTCTGGCTTTTTTATTAGTTGTCATCAGTCCATGAAAGTAGGGAGGCTGGAGGTAGTGCCAGAAAGTGGCCCTCTATTTTTCTGGGATGTGATCGACTCCATGCACTTGTAAACATGTTCCACTGTGAGAAGCTTTACTAATATTTGTAACCATTCTGAAAAGAATGTAGCTCCAAGCCTGACCAGCTGATTCTCCCGCTTTTCCAGAGAACCATTCAGCTTAGTATGGGTTTCTCCTGTTCGTTTTTCAGTGCTAGATGAGTTTTTGTTTTCATTCATGTAAATATGGTGTGTGCCTGAGTTTTCATCACTTGTACTACTTCCATGTCCCTGGGCCAGTGAGTTCACCGTCATCTGAAACTGGAATGGTTCTAGTCTCCTTGACCAAGGATCTGAGCTACCTTCCTCTTTATGTCTGGGATCCTCACAGCTTCTAAACCAGGCTGTTCTATAAGCATTTTGCTCTATGTTTTCTATTATATTTCTATTTTTAAAAAAAGGATTTATAGCCGTTTTTTTTCCCCCTCAAGAAAGCAGTCATTTAACTGTTACTCTCTGCCTTAATCTTGGCTCAATTTTTGAGTAGCAATTAAACTTGCGGGGATGGGGGTTCTTTCTATAAATATAAGTAAATTTCTCCCTTAAAACAAACAAGTCCAAGTTCCATTTTCCATCAAGGGATATATTCCTTCCTTCGGGATCTGAGTGATAATCTCATGTTGAGGAATATAATTGGGTAGAAATTGAAGTCTTTGCTGAAGCCAGACTGCCTGGTTTCCAATCCTACCTCTGCTACTTCCTAACTTAATCTCCGTGCTTCAATTTTTTTTTTTTTTTTTTTGAGTCAGAGTCTCACTCTGTCTTCAAGGCTGGAGGGCAGTAGCAGGCTTACGGCCACCGCAGCCTGGGCCTGCTGGGCTCAGACAATCCTTCCACCTTAGCCTTCCAAGTAGTTGGAACTACAGGAATGTGCCACCATGCCTGGCTAATTTTTTTGATTTATTGTAGAGATGAGGTCTCGCCATGTTGCTCAGGCTGGTCTTGAACCTGCGGGCTCTGGCATCCTTTCACCTCAGCCTCCCAAAGTGTTGGGATTATAGGCATGAGCCCCTGCACCCTGACTTTTTTTTTCTTCAAGTTTTAACATCTGCAAAATGGGGATGATAATGACATCACTAACTCATATGGTAGATGTGAAGATTAAAGAAAATAAGTTAAATTTATAGTAAATTCTCAACATCAGTATCAGCATCATGGCCACCATTACTTTACAGTAAAGCTAAATAGTTTAGAGAAAACACTAAATCCAGTTTTTCTCCCTTAATCTCAATCTTTCCTACTTCCTAGCATCATTCTCTCCCTGTGTTCTTTCTCCCACACTGGGAAGTCTCTGGGATTAACCTGTCTGGCTCTACATAGAAGGTCTTTTTGCCTTTGCCCAATAGAAGAGTCAGTCCTTGCTTCTCTGTACAAATGAAGCTCATCCTTTCTCCAGTGGGGAATTGACACTGAAAGATTTATCTCACTGGACATCTAATTCAAAGCAACATTAATTCAAAGTTCCTCTTTTCTTCTGTCTCTGAGATTTGCTTTTTTCTACCAAAGAAGAAAAAAATCTGCTTAAAAAAAAACAGCTGGGGAAATTCAATGAAAAATAAAAGTTACAGGCTACTAGGATCTGTGTGGGTAAAACTGTAAACAAGATCATTCAGAGATATATAACCATAATAATACAACCATAAAAATAACAATAGCTTCTATCTATTGAGAATTTACTGTGTTCCAGGTGCTTTGATAAGTGCTGGGTGTACATTTTCTTATTTAATCCTTTTAGTAACCATCCTGTGAGACAGGTATTATTGTTCCCACATTTTATTTATGAAACTGAGGCTTAAAGGAGTTAATATCCTCAGTGTTCCACAGTGAATAATCTACAGGAGCTGGGACTCTTAACTGACGAATGTCAAAGATGGAATTTTATCTACCACCCACACTCTATTATTACTCAAGCAGTTAAACTTTATTCTAGCCCTAAAGTATTCTAATGAGAACGAACCAGTTCTATGAAAAATGCTTACTACTGCAACTCTGAGTTCTGCTTTTTTCCCCTTCCAAAACCATTCCAGAAATGACTGGGAAAGCTCAATCTTAGGCAGTTCAGAAGGTACAGAGCAAGAACCAAGCAACGACTGGATTCTTGTTTTAGTCTGCCACTTATTAGCAGAGGATGGGGCTAGCTAAAATACAGAAGAGATAAAATAATCTATTAGTAATGGAGTCCTAGGCATATTACCTAGTCTTTTGCGTTTCAATTTTTTTTTTTTTTTGAGTTGGAGTCTCACTCGGTCACCCAGACTGGAGTGCAGTAGCCGCTCCCGGCCACCGCAGCCTCGACCTGCTGGGCTGTGGCGATCCTTCCGCCTCAGCCTTCCAAGTAGCTGGAACTACAGGCGCGCGCTACCACGCCCGGCTAATTTTTGACTTATTGTAGAGATGAGGTCTCGCCAAGTTACCCAGGCGGGTCTCGAACCCGCGGGCTCAGGCAATCCACTCACCTCAGCCTCCCAAAGGCGCGGGATTACAGGCTGAGCCACCAAGCCCGGCTGCGTTTCAATTTCTTTATTTCAACTGTCATAAATGAAATAATGTGTCATAGTTCTTCCAGTATAATAAGTGATATCAGATGTTTTTCTTTTTCTTTTAACTATTATATGATCTAGAACAAATCATTTAACCTGTATCTCTGAGGTTCCTATATTTAAAGCAAGAGATTTAGACTAGATTAGTGTAGGCAGATATATAGCTGCCATTCCTCATTCTTGCTCTATGATAAAAATTGCCTATTGATCTTGATATTGTTCTCATGCTGAGTTCACATGTGGTCTCCCAGTCTTTCTCAGCACAGTGTGCTACCATCCACTATGGACAGACCAGAGTAGATACAGGAGAATCCTACACTTGTTTCCGGACCACTATTACTACGGTTTCTTTTACTTCAAGCTGGGTATTATGTAAATGACATCTTTAGGTTTATGTAAACTATGCTAAAAATTCAGGGTTCCCTGAACTTCCTAAGAGCGGAATAGAAATTCCTTCTTAGGTGGGAAACTGTTGCCTTCAGTGGATGGAACACCCATTGTTTAACTGGCAAAGTACCTTTCTGCTCTGAAAGGCATTCTTAGGTGGGGCTAATTGAGATACATTTGGTTGATTCTTGTTCTGCCTTTCTTTTCCCTGACTTTTATTATGAAACTCATGAGCATAGCTTTTTCCACAAAGAAACTCCGGGTTAACCGTTATTGACTAGACTGAATCCAGTGCTGCAGTGTTGTTCTTCCTGTTACGTGTGGTTGTTATGACAAACCTGCATGTTACTTTGCATCTGACCACTGCTTTCCTTACAAAGGTGTATTCTGCAGGTCCTAATTTCTCTTTGCTACTGTAATAATTCATATTTTGACTATTATTGAAAAGCCTTTGCTATATTCTAGCCACTTTATTTCTGCTCTACGTAACTTGCCTCCTGTGATTGGGAAAATTATCAGATTTGTTTGTAAGTATCATTTAACCAACCAACCAAGTAGCAAACATCATGATAAGCAATGAGCAGGCACTTCCAGCATTCTCATGCTTGAAGTCAGTCTGAGAGCTAGGTCATTATCCACCTTAACCCAAGACACTTAAATTTCATACTAGGACCTCCTAGGATTGTTTCAAGAAAGTGAAAATCAGTCTTCCTGCCTTCTGCTTTCATCCCATTCTGCCTTCTTACCCAAACCTCCAGGGAGGCCATGGTCTTCGTATTAGAAGGGACCAGATCTAAAAGACTCTACTTTTCCTTGGTGATGAATGTCTCACGTTAGAATTGAGATTATTTAGGACAAATAAATGTCAAAAAGAAGCTTTCCCTCATAGCTTGCAGACTCTCGCCCTTATTTAAGGAAAGTGAATTCCCTTTGTTCTGTTTGAACCATTTTTAGAGTAAATAAGAGTAAGCTTCAGTTTATAGGGATGCACCCCTAAGTAAACTACATAGGGCAGTTATGATCATGGATGGCATATTTTCATAAATCACTTATTTTTAAAAGTCAAGACTTCTGCCAGGATTTTAATTTAATTTTCAGTTCTTTAACTACTATTCTCAACCCTGTTTCATTGCTCTACACTGAATGTATCACTTGGCAGACTGGCTGCCATTAAAATGGGGAGTACAGGAAGAGAAACATTTTGTTGATAAAGATGAGCTTATTTTGGGGAAGTATGAGCTTGGAACAAGGGAGTAATCTATCCAGACATGGGATGATGGCCTAAAATAGGGTGGTGATAGTCAAGATGAAGATAAGGGGACTAATTTTAGAACACTTTAAAATAATATTGGTGGGATTATGTTGGTCAATTGAATATAGAGATGAGGGAGAGAGAAGCGTTTGAGGATAACAGCTGGGTCTGGATTAGAATAGCTCCATCCTACTCCTGAGTTTAGCTAATAATCTACCAGGCCTTTAGTGGTCAGGGATTCATTAAGTGGGTCTGGCAACATGAGTTTTTCTTTTATTGATTATGCCATATAGAGCCCCTCAGAACCAAAGAAAGCTAATTATAAGAAATGCTCATAGGGAATAATTTAGTACGTTTTCAGTGAAATAAGGCATTTCTATTTTAGGGGAATGAGCTTTATCTTGTAGGTATACAGAAGGGCTCTAGATATTGAAAATGAGAATAAAACTACTCAATTAGGTTTTCATAGGAAATAATTTTAATACCCCCTTTTAAGATAAGAAGGCATTTGAATTAAAGGTGAACTTAATTGTGAACATTATTTATCAAAAGATATCACAATTGTGGTGTTGACTAAACAGGATTTAGATTTAGAGAGTTATAGGATACTTCTGTAAGTACAGTGCTTTAAAAACAATTCTGTGTATCAAATATCCTTACCAAGTATATTTCCCCCAAATAGTCTGGTTTTTTCAACTACTTTTCCTATGTATAACGTCATAGTTTGTTCATGCTGCTACTTTAATTTGCTGTCACAGCAAAACATAGTTGAGCTAGTTTATTCTTGTTCTGCAATATTAGACTCTGGCAATAAGTAGACTCACATGGAAATAACATCTGTAAAATTAACTGTAAAATAATTCAGATCCCTTGTTAGTATTATTTTCTTTTTTCTTATATCATTGTCAGTTTGTTTGATTTCTTTTGAAACTGGGAGGAAGAGTAACAATTTTACCTGCATCATATTTGGAGGAGGCCTCTCTGAAAAATGATCAATTTTGCAATTATCCACAGGCTTGTGTAAATCATTCTGACCCTAACTGAAGGAAGCCAGACAAAGTATCTATAAGCGGAGCACAGGGAGTAGAATTACCAAGTGATAAATACTACTAGGTAGATGAAAATGGTAGCAAAATAGATTATAGAAAAACTTTTTTCTCATCGCACTTTTATTTCTTCCTACATTCTGGTTTCTCTAACTCTTGTATCTTAGAGACATAAGGGACACTGTTAGAAACAATTGGTTCTCCCCTCCTTTTGCAGAGTAAATATGAATGTTTTAGTGTCATGCACACTATAGAAGATCACAAGGTTAGCTAATATAAGATTACTCATCTAAGTTGATTATATTTAAGTAATGATTGTGCCCCTTTAAAATTATTTATTTTTAGCACTGTCCAACTTTTGTTTAATGCACCCTTTCTTATAACATAAGTCCATTTTTTAAGGGACATTATGAACAGGATTCAGACTTTGAATTAAAGATAAATGGTGAATTTTGAGATTCTGAGTGAACTAAAGACCATCTTCTGTTAATACTGCAGCTAAATCAGACACATTTATCCCCCTCCAACTTTCAGTAGAAAGTACATTTCATATTAGTGCTTGGAGAGAAGGAATGAAAATAGCCTCTTCCTCTTCCTCCCCCCTTACAATTTGGACATCAGAAAGCTATTAACAAAATTCCCTTACAATTCTGGCATTACAAAGAAATGATGTGAATCATAAAGCCATTCCTAAATACCATTAGCTCACTCTTAGCAACAATTCCTTATTGATCAACACTGTTCCATAGAAATGGTATGCAAGCCACATATGTAATTTAAGATTTTCTAGTAGGTACAAGATAAATTAAAAATAAATATGTTGTTTTAATAATAGTTTTAATTTAATCTAATATATTCAAAATACTATCATTTCTGTATTTAATCAATTTAAAAATTATTAATAAGATATTTTACATTCTTTTTTCCCCCCTTTGTACTAAGTTTTCAAAATCTGGTATGAATTTTACACTTGTAGCACATCTTGATACAGACTAGCCATGTTTTTTGAGTACTCAATAGTCACATGTGGATAGTGGGTTCCATATTTAATAGCACAATTCTAGATGAAATTTTAAGTATTTGTATAAACTATTTGGAGACTAACAGGTTTGCCCATTTCATGTCATAGTCATTTTATAAGAAAAGGTGTGATGTAGTGTTATATTATGTTTACTTTTATTAGGTTAGACCATGTAAAATTGATGTTTTTGCATCTATTTATTTAGGGCATTTCAGAATGTCACTCTGTTGCCCAGGCTGGAGTGCAGTAGCACGATCCTGGCTACTGCCTTCATGTTAACCAAATTATTGTTTAATTTCTGAATCATATGTATTTAATTGACTAGCCTCAATCTGCTGGACTCAGGTGATCCTTCCACCTCAGCCTTCCAAGTAGCTGGAACTACAGGTGTGCACCACCACACCCAGCTAATTTTTTTATTTATTGTAGAGATGAGGTCTTGCCAAGTTACTCAGGCTGCTCTTGAACTCCTGGGCTCAGGCAATCCTCTCACCTTGGCCTCCCAAAGTGCTGGGATTCCAGGCGTGAGCCACCATGCCCAGCTTGTTTTTGCATTTCAAAATGGTTGCATTTCAAAATGGTTGAACATCAGCAATTTTCATGAAGAAGAAATCTTTAAGAAGCATTTACTGTTCAAATCTTATCTTGAATTTTTACTCCAGACATCACAAGTCAGCTTAAAAAAAAATCTATCATCCATTCTAACCTGAGTGTATACATGATCTAGAAGCAGGAAAGGTGATAGATAGATGGGACAGGGATAAAGTGGGCATTGAACAGCTCCTTCTTTTCTTCAGTTACTGTGCTTCATGCCATGTGTCAAATCACAGCCAATCCCCCCACCCCCATTTGCTTTATTTCATCTTCCTATCTTATACAGAGGGGTTGTCCTCTTCCCTGACTGGGAGACTACATTATGAGGTTATTTGTAATGGATTTAGTCTGGTACTTGTGGAAAAGGAAGAAGCACTGATACTGGCATTGATAAAAGAGGAATCTTGTTTCAATAGAGGTAGGCTGCTGTCAAAGGAGCATTCTATGAATGAAGCTGATTGGAAGTGGAAGTGCCAGTGAGACGTTTTTCTTTTCTCCTTTTATGTTGGGAGAGATTGAGATTGGTCAATGTACCTTAGAGATGCAGCTATTGACAGTCTTCATGTTAACCAACCAAATTACTGTTTAATTTGTGAATCACATGTACTTAATAGACTAAATTATCAAAAGTAATGTACTAACATTCTTTTTTGTTTAATAATATTTTTAAAATTAAATGTGAATAATAGAAAAATATATTAATAGAAAAAATGTTTTAAGTTATATGTGTTATTTGTAGGAGAGAAGTATGGGTACCTTTCACTTCCAAAGCCAATGGTAAGTAGAATTATGTACATTACAGAATGCTTTGATTCAGAATTCATATTATTCTCTTGTTATCTATTACTACTTCCCTCCCTCCATATAATTGACATTACAGAAAAAAAGTTAGGATATTAATGTTGACTTCAAAGTTGTTGTTCTGGGTATCAGTCTAAATGTGGTCCTTACTCTGAATGTTTGTGTTGGGTTTTGGGGTTTGAGAGAGTAGATAATAGAATTTGTGATTATTAAGAAGCCATAATCCAGAAGTTGTTTCGTCCTCCATATCTTGGGTCTAATTTACAAAATTATATTGGAATTATTTTCTGCAAATTAAGAACTTTTATATGCTTCTTACTTAGATGAAAACATGCCATATATATGGGAAAGAGATACAGAATGATATATTAGCTAGGGAATGGTTCTGAGATCCTTTTTAGAAATGACAATTTTTGTCGGTTGGCTGATAGCATTTTAACATCAGTCATGTTCCCAGGTGACTTTTTTTTGTTTGTTTGTTTGTTTTAAGAAATAAGGTTTTGCTATGTTGGACAGGCTGGTCTTGGCCTCAAGCGATCTTCCCACCTCAGCCTCCCAAAATGCTGGGATTACAGGTGTGAGCCACTGTGCCCAGCCTCAGGTGACATTTTGATGATCTTAGAAATTCATTATAGAGATTATTCTATGGAAATGTTTTGAATAAAATGCAGGATATGGAAAACAGAGATGTTAGTAAAAAAAAAAAATCAGTTATCAAGAAAACCATCAAATGTCCTGATAAGTCTAACTTCAAAAGTAGAGGAAAACAATGGACCATGTAGATGTACCTTCTGAGCAGAAAGTAATCATGACAGCAGATGAGAAAATCAAAAACTTGTAACTTATACTCAGTATAAAACTATATATCTAGTTTTTCAATCACAAAGAAAGGTGGCTTTGATGGCTGACAGAGGTTATAATAGGTCAAAAGTTTTATGTGAGAGGAACAAAACTTCATTTGTTCATTCATTTATTCATTAAATACTTCATCTACTATTTGCTAGGTACTCTGCTAGGCACTGGTGAAATAGATGAAAAGACACTAAAATATAAATTCCACAGGTAGCGATTAAAAAAGAAATTTGTTCACTGTAGTATTCCCATTGCCTAAAATTGCCTGGCACAAGTTTGACACTCAGAAAATAACGTGAGGCTGTGCGTGGTGGCTCACGCTTATAATCCCAGCACTCTGGGAGGCTGAGGCAGGAGGATTGCTTGAGGCCAGGAGTTCAAGACCAGCCTGGGCAACAGAGAAAGACCCCATCTCTATAGAAAATAAAAAATTAGCCAGCTCGGTGGCTCATCCTGTAATCCTCCGCTTTGGGAGGCTGAGGTGAGTAGATTGCCTGAGCCCGCGGGTTCGAGACCCGCCTGGGCAACTTGGCGAGACCTCATCACTACAGTAAAAAAAAAAAAAAATTAGCCGGGCGTGGTAGCGTGCACCTGTAGTTTCAGCTACTTGGAAGACTGAGGCAGAAGGATCACTGGAGCCCGGCAGGCCAAGGCTGCGGTGGCTGGGAGCGGCCACTGCACTCCAGTCTGTGAGACAGAGTGAGACTCCAACTCAAAAAATAATAATAATAATAATAATAATTAGCCAGGCATGGTGATGCACACCTGTAGACCCAGCTACTTGGGAGACTGAAGTGGGAGGATCACTTGAGCCCAAGAAATTGAGATTGCAGTGAGCCTTGATCACACTCCAGCCTGAGTAACAGAGTGAGAACCTGTCTCTAAGCAACAGCAACAACAAAAAGAATTTGATAATTTACTGAGTCAATGAAAAAGGTAATCATGGCTTCTGTTACCAGGAAGTTTACAGTCTAGCCCAGCACCAATTGGTAGAAATTTATAGTCAGCCTTCCGTATCATGGGTTCTGTATCTTCAGGTTCTGTATCTGTGGATTCAACTGATCGCAGATAAAAAAAATTTGTGGAAAAAATACAAAATAATAATACAATAATAAAAAATATTACTAGTAAGAAAACCAATACACTATAACAATAATTTACATGGCATTTTCATTGTATTAGGTTTTATAAGTTAATCTAGAGATGATTGAATATATACAAAAGAATGTATAGGTTATATAAAAATACTATGCCATTTTTTATAAAGAACTTGAGTATTTTGAGGGACAACTATAATTCAAAACACATGTAATTTGAAATTTCATAGTAGCCATATTAAAAAAAGAAACTTGTGAAATTAATAATTTTATTTAATTCCATATATTCCAAATATTGTCACTTCAACATGTAATCAACATACAACTATGGATTTTTTTTTTGAGATCCCCATCAAGGCTGGAGTGCAGTGTTGCCATCTGGGGTCACCACAGTCTCTAACTCCTGGGCTCAAGCAATCCACCCACCTCAGTCTACCAAGTAGCTGGGACTGCAAGAGTGTGCCACCAAGCTTGGCTAATTTTTTATAGAGATAAGGTCTTGTTATGTTGCCCAGGCTGGTTTCGAACTGCTCGGCTCAAGTGATTTTCCTTCCTCAGCCTCCCAAAGTGCTGGGATTACAGTCATGAGCCACCATGCCTAGTCACAATTATGGAGCTTTTTAAATAGCCTTTTTGTCATACTCACTCTACAGACTGTGGTGTGTATTTTAATTTACCCCTTACAGCACATCTCAATTCACAATAACTGCATTTCAAGAGTCCAATAGTCATATGTGGCTAATGGCTACTATACTTCAGTATAGTACAGCTTTAAACTCATATAAGAAGAAAATGAATAGAGAGGAAATATAAATTATTGATGCTTTTTTTTTTTTTTTGAGTTGGAATCTCACTTTGTCGCCCAGACTGGAGTGCATTGGCCGCTCCTGGCTACCACAGCCTCGACCTGCTGGGCTCCGGCGATCCTTCCGCCTCAGCCTTCCAAGTAGCTGGAACTACAGGTGCGCACTACCACACCCGGCTAATTTTTTTGATTTTTTTGTAGAGATGAGTCTCTCCAAGTTGCCCAGGCGGGTCTTGAACACGCAGGCTCAGGCAATCCACTCACCTCAGCCTCCCAAGGCGCGGGATTACAGGCTGAGTCACCGAGCCTGGCTTATTGATGCTTTTTAATAGTGGCTATGTGATGAACACATGGTGAATATTGGAAGAGAGAATGGCAATGAAGAGATAGAAAACAAAACTCTTAATTCTGTGTTTGTGGAAATGACAATGAGAATAGTCAGTACTGTAAGGGAAGAACAAATTTGACAAATGGTATATTAATTAAAGTTAATTAATTGGTGTAATTTTTGAAGAGGGACTGGCATTTAGTACTGAACTACAACATTAGAAGACTGAATGTAGGCTGAGCGCAGTGGTTCACACCTATAATCCCAGCACTTTGGGAGACTGAGGTGAGAGGATTACCTGAGCCCATGGATTCAAGACCAGCCTGAGCAACTTGGTGAGACCTCATCTCTACAATAAATCAAAAAATTAGCCAGGTGTGGTGGCACGGGCCTGTAGTTCCAGCTACTTGGAAGGCGGAGGTGGAAGGATCACTTGAGCCCAGCAGGTCGAGACTGTGGTGGCTGCGAGGGTGTCATAGCACTCTAGCCCGGGCGACTGAGTAAGACTCCAACTCAAAAAAAAAAAAGAGAAAACTGAATGTAGTTGGTGATGAAGCAATCATGACATTGCAACATAATTATATGAATTTTTGAAAACAGTTTCTATGCTTTAAGCTATCCTTAGAATAGTGTGAAACTATGAATAGAAATTTCTTTATTTTTGTTATTTTAAGCTAACTCAACCCTAACAGATGGTATTGTTGCTAATATCCTACTGGGTTTAAGAAAATCAGAATAGCCTCACTGTTCTTGTAAGTGCTATAATGTAGGGTTATTACAAAATAATTTTTTGAGGATTAGAAAAAACATCACATCATTATTTAACTGAATAGTGTTTTTTGTCTTTAGTAATGAGTCATTTCAGAATCATGAACCACTTCCTTAGTTGAGGACAACATAACTAATTATATTCCTAAAAAAATTGTAGCTCTTCTTTAGGAAGCAAAGTTGGAGTGTGGTACTATTTATATTTAGGTGTTTGACGTCTTTAGTTTTTACATCACTGAAACTGATGCATCTGACTGCATTCCAAAATAGTGTCCACTAGATGGCAAGTCTGGTTACATTATTAAGATGGTTTCTTTACCTTTTCAGTCAATCTCCTTTCGTTATTAAACATTTTAATGTTAATCATTTGTAAAAGTAGAAATAATGAAAACACAACTAAATTTTAAAAAATGAGATGAGGTATAAAATTCCAAATAAAACCTGTGAGCCTTGAGAGTGTTCTTAAGTGCTTTATCAATTGCTTTATTGTCTAGTAGTCCAAGAAAGGAGATAAAGATGGTGTGACTATATAAGGAGGAGCTAACGAGATCATTGATCATCTTTATTTTCTAATAAACACAAGAGGCAGTGTGTATTTGCCTCCCTTCCTCCCAACCTCCCCCCGTGTGTGTGTGTGTGTGTATGTAACTATAGTTTATTTTTATTTTCTATCCTTCAACTTCACCTATTTCTTTAATAATACTCTTCATTAGAACATCTCAAAAGGGCTGTGTTTAATGAGCAGGTCTAAACTCTGTGAGGCCATTTTGCTCTGCAGTGAAACTGGTGACAGAGTAACTGGTCAGAAGTAACAAGTCCTGGCAATAATAAAGGAAACAAAAATGATCTTGTTTTCTTAAGATATTAGTGATGGTCTTTTCCCTTAAGCTAAGCAGGCACATGAGTGTTTTGTTTTATTATAATTTATACTTTGTGTGCACATATATGACTTCATATACCCAGTGTGTTTGTGAGTGTATATGATTTAAAAGTATATTTTTATAAAATGGTTCTCTACATCTGCTGGTCCCTTTTTCCCTGCTAGCCATAGCCTTTCTGGAAACTCCTACCTCAACTATTGGAGTTCCCATTGGATCTCAGAGTTGGAGGAATCCCCAATGTGGGCTATTATCTCCAGATAACTTTTGAATATATTTTTCAAAGAAGCATTGCCATCAGTGGTGGTATGGGCTGTCCTGGTACCCTTTTCTTCAAGTAAACAAGAATCTGTGGACAACCCTGGTGACTTAACTAGTGTGGAATATTTTTTCTTCTTCTGGGGAAATATATTGAGTTACAAATAGTTTATATGAAAGCAAACTTGTTCTTTTAAAACTAGGGAGCCATTGAACATTGGTTCACATATAAAATCCTGAATTCTAAGTATAAACTCTTTACAACCTGGAATATGGGATTAGCAGTTGGGATGTCAATAAAACTAGAGTGTTGAAATTTTGCCTTCTAAGGGCAAATTAGTTAAAGGAATTGAATTCTAGAGTCATAACATTAGGAACATATAGAAAACTACATATAGTAGCTAAATATAATACACAGTGTCATAAGAATAATTCAAGCATTATATTAATCTTGATCAACAAAGAGGCCAGGGAGGTTTGGGGGACATAATAACTGGATTCCAGGTATGTTGCAGAAGTTGTCTTGAAGCTCCTGAAGCCCTTGTGAAAAGAAGAGAGCAACTACAAACACAGAGGCCACAGAGCAGAGCAGTACACCGACCTGCTTCACCTGGCCTCAGATTTCAAAGAAGCATCCTGTTCAGAGCTGAACTCATCTACTAGTAGAGTATTTGTAATTGGTTGTTTGTTTACGGTACTTTTTATAGTTTACATAATGAAAAAGGTTTAAATTAAAATTTTATTGCAGGTGTTTTGTTATGCTTTCTATTACTATTGTATTTCCTTACAATTAAATATCTGCTTTTTAAGATATCTTAATTTTTTTATTGTCACAGAAGAATAACGCAAACCTGAAATCATTAAAGCCAGACAAGCCTGACACTGAGGTAAGACCTTTTCCTTTGTAACAGTCTTATATCTAGTATTCCTTTTAAGGCATTAGTGACAAAATTGTTGTTATTAAAATGTGTGTTTTGTAGGAGCAAGCCAAGATAGCTAAGCTTGGACTTAAGCTGGGTTTGCTCACCTCTGATGCTGATTGTGAAATTGAGAAGTGGGAGGATCAGGAGAATGAGATTGTTCGATATGGACGGAACATGTCCAGTATGGCCTATTCTCTATATTTATTTACCAGGTAAATGTCATTACATTTTGATCTTTTAAAATCAGTATAATAATATCTGGTATAAAAAAGTACCATGTTGGCCGGGCGTGGTGGCTCATGCCTGTAATCCCAGCACTTTGGGAGGCCAAGGCAAGAGGATTGTCTGAGCCCAGGGGTTCGAGACCAGCCTGGGCAACTTGGTGAGACCTTGTCTTTACAATAAATCAAGAAATTAGCAGGGCATGGTGGCACAAGCCTGTGGTTCCAGCTTCTTGAAAGGCTGAGGTGATAGCATCACCTGAGCCCAGTAGATGAAGGGTGGCCGTGAGCATGCCACTGCACTCCAGCCTGGGCAACATAGTGAGACTCCGACTCAAAAAAAATCATGTTAAATTATTGGTTAAAGTCAATATCAAATATATGGCAAAAAGAATAGAAGTAGTTCTTATGACAATTAAGTGAATGCAACAAAAAGCCACATGTATTTAATTAGGATTTAGTTTTAGAAGAGATCCTCTTCTAATTTTGCATTCTTCTTTTTCATGCTGCACATCAGTGTCTCTCCCAACCAGTATCAGTGTGTTTGGAAAACATGCCATTTATATCTTTATATAGTGATTGATTAGACACAAATCAAAGAATAGAGCCATGAGGCCTACTTCAATAGGGCGCCAAATCTCTGTGAGTTATCAATCAGTATGTAGAGGAGAATTTCTTTAATATTATCTGACCTACATTCTCTTATTGAAGTCAAGGTTAATCACATTCCACAGTCTTCCATCATTGTAGTCAATATATAACGTATAGTAATTCCGCTTAGCTAAAATCAATTATCTGCTGAATGATCTGTTCTAGAATTTTCTCAAGGACTTCACTTCAAACTAAGTGAAACTTAGTTTCTGAAATCTATTTCTTTCATTCTTGGGAACCTGAAAAATCTTAGTATTTCCAGTTTTCTGGCCCCTTTCCTACTCAATTTGATGTGTGTGTGTGTGTGTGTGTGTGTGTGTGTGTGTGTGTGTGTGTGTGTGTGTGTCGGAGTCTTACTCTGTTGCCCAGGCTGGAGTACAGTGGCACACTCACGCCCACTGCAGCCTCGAACTGCTGGGCTGTGGTGATTCTTCTGCCTCAGCCTTCCAGGTAGCTGGAACTATAGGTGTGTACCACCTGTAGTTAGGTTCCTGGCTAATTTTTTTGATTTATTTTAGAGACAAGGTCTCACCAAGTTGCCTGGGCTGGTCTTGAATCCCTGGACTCAGGCAGTCCTCTTGCCTCGGCCTCCCAAAGTGTTGGGATTACAGGTGTGAGCCACCACACCAGTCCTCAATTTGATTTTGAAAAGATTATCAGCAGTGAGACATACCTGTTGTACTGCAAGTTTTTTCAGTATTCTGGAAGGAATCTGTATTTTGGTCTAGAAACTGAAGCTCAATTAAAGTAGGGAAGAATCTCACGCCTGTAATCTCAGCACTTTGGGAGGCAGAGGTGAGTGGATTACCTGAAGGTAGAGGTTTAAGACTAGCCTAGGCAACTTGGCGAGACCTTGTCTCCATGGTAAAAAAAATAAAAAAATTAGCCAGGCATGGTGGTGCAGTTGCCTGTCCAGCTACTTGGAAGACTGAAGTGGAAGGATTACCTGAGCCCAGCAGGTCGAGGCTACAGTGGCCTTGAGTGTACCAGTGCACTCCAGCCTGGGCGACAGAGTGAGACTCCTACTCAAAAATAAATAAATAAATAAAATAAAATAATAAAGGTAGTGAAGAATCTCTTCAGCTGTGGGTTTTGGGACTCAATAAAGAACACCCCTTTTTTCTCACCCAAGTTCTGACAAAATAAGCAAAAGAATAGACAGATGGGGGCCAGTAACATTTATACTGATAAAGCTAATATTGGAGAATGTAGTTTATATCCACAGGCAAGTAAGTTTTAAAAAATGATCCCTAGATGTCTTACCTCATAGGGGCAGGTTGGTGTCTCTACAAAACATGGAAGAGCCGGCATCTGTCAAAGGCAACTTCACTTCCAAGAGGAAAAGGAGAAAAGAAAGGGCTAATGTTTTTATTTTCACATAGCTACCATAAAGACTGAACAAATGAGCATTCACCCCCTTCTCTGGGACAGAATAAGTAAGAGCTCAGAAAGAAGTGAGGAATGCCATGCTTGTGAAGATTTCTTCCTATGGAAGGGAGATGAGGAGAGGGAAAGAAGCATTCCCAAGCTAGGAGGCTTCATTTTCCTTTTGATGATGTTTTTTATTTTTCCTAGATCGATCACTCTTCTGGAGAGAGATAAGGTGGAAATGATAGGAATTTTGCCACTGTTTAGCTATCATTTGTTAATACCTTATCATTATTTTCCGTCACTGGGGACCATTCCTCTGGTGGTTTCCTTCCTTTGTTCTTAATTGCCATTAACAAGCTTCTCCTGTGATTGACACTTTCCAACATGAATTTTGACCTCCTTTTTTAGTTCATAACTTTAAAAAATATGATGGCCCAAGTCTGCAAAAAAATGTGAAATGCAACTCTTGTGTTTACCTACAATGTATTTGCACAGACTGACATTACAAAAATCTCAACTTTTGGCTGGAATCACTGTTGATAAAAATCAAGCTTAAAATTTTTTTGACTAATCAAAACTGGAGAAATATTTTATTTCTGAATATAGACTGATTTTTAAATCTTCCTAAAGAGTTCATTGGTAGACTTTTTGTTAAAGGTTGTAGCTTCCCCTTGAATGAGTTCTTATTTCAGAATATTTCAGGATGATATGCTCTGTGTTTTTTGTTTCTTAGTCAGAATAATTGATTTTGGTAAGGGACAGAACATATCCCATGGACACTGGGGAATGTGAGGGGCTGCATTATGAGGGAGGCATTTCAAAAGCTCTATGGAATGAGATGTGTTACTAGGATATGGTATTGGACAGGAATGATGACGTTTAAGAAAAGAAAAATGGATTTTATGTAATGGATAGATACTTTGTGTCACTTTGGCACAAGGTACATTACTTGGTAATGTACCAAGACTTCTTGTGGTTCAAGAGACCTTGTGCCACAAGGAGGTACCTTGTGGCAATCCTCAAATTGTTTTTGTTTTCTTCCCACATTCTTTATATACATATTTCCCCCCATCCAGCAATCTGTTCTACTTTCCCTTAAGCCTGAGGTTTACCAGCTTCATCTAGGTACTTTTTTCCGAGACTGTCTGCTAACCTTCACAGTATCAAGCTTGGCAGTTTAATTTTATAGCCCTACCTCAGGCTAGTGTTTAAGGTTGTCAATACTTTATATAATTTCTTAATAATTTATATATTTAAGATTTTCTTGTGCCTTGTAGTTCAAAAATTTTCAAACCTATCAGTGCCTTATAGTTTTTAACATGGCTTTTGCTTCATAATTTCATCTGATCTTCTTAATAGTTTATCAGAGAATAAGAATGATATGTTCACATCTTATTGTTCTTAAGTGGAAGAACTGGTTGCTACTAGATTCCAGATCTTCTGATTTATGCCTAGTCCATTGCTCTTTTATTGCATTCTATTATTCTCTTTGCTATAATTTCTTCTCATTTTTTAGAGTTCTTAATTCTTCATGGCAGTGTTTTTTTTATTTTTACATTTTATTTGATCTTATTTTTTAGAGACAGGATGTCTCTCTGTCACCCAGGCTGGAGTGTAGTAGTGCAATCACATCTCACTGTAACCTTGATCTCTTGGGTTCAAGCAGTTCTCATGCATCAGCCTACAGGCATGCACTACCATGATTTTTTAGAAAAATGGGATCTCGCTATGCTGTCTAGGCTGGTCTTGAACTCCAGGCCTTAAGCAGTTGCCTGTCTCAGCCTCCCAAAGCACTGGGATTACAGATATGAGCTGCCATGCCTGACCTCTTTATAGTTGTTTTTAATTTGATATTCACAGATCTCATCAGATGATTAGGAACTATCAGATTAAAAACAACTGTAAAGTATAACATTATTTTATACAATTCCAAATTGAAACTTAAATGATATATCCCAATTAGAATTAGACGTGACATTTTCTGACTTTTGGTCTGATCCTCTTTCCAATATGTAACAAAGGCCTTTGGTTAAGACATATCAGATCTTACGTAGTTAATTTATGAAGCATAATGAAAAAGGTTAAAAAGGACAAATAGAACTTAAATGTAAGTTGTTGGTTTTTCATTTTTTTATATTATAAAATTAACATATATAATGTTTACTTGGAAAATAAAAGTACCCTAAGAAGTACTAGTTAAATATTACGGTTGCTTTGAGAATAAAATTACAATATTATTAGTCAATTCATATCATTCTTCAAAATTTGAAATCTGTGAATATACAGAATGCTCTAAAGCTTTGATATTATAAAACCAATTTTCAGGCAATAACTTTTTGTTACCTTAATAATTCATTTTATTTTAGAGGAGAGGGGCCACTAAAAACTTCCCAGGATTTAACTCATCAACTAGAGGTATGTTTTATTTTCATTTTATACTGCTACTTTAATTCTGGGCTAAAAGTAGATAGTACTGGATTTCTAAATGATTTTATTGTGCCATAGAGAGTGTGCTACAAAGAGTGTTAGAAAAGTAGAAAGGTAGAGAGATTGCAGTAACATTTTATAGAACTTTCTTGGTTCTCATTGGAAAGAAACTTAAATATTATAGGAATACAGTAGAATGGGGTTTGTTGATAGTCAAGAGATGCAATAATAAGTTTTAGGTTTTCCCAAGCAGATGAACTATCCTGGTAGATAAAAAAACCCTTGCACATTCCAGAGTTCTAGAAAGGCTATTTGGCCTCTTCATTCTTGAATTGGATGACTGACATTGATTAAATGAGGTAACACATGAGAAAGCATCTGCCATAGACTTGAGACCTTTAGAAGGTACTCAGTGCATGTTAGTTTCTTTCTTTCCATATTTGTGATGACTTCGGTCACTTAGGAAGAGACAAGTATGCTAACACACACCCTGTGCCCTGTGTGCCTTGGGGGACTACACGTAGGCCCATTTGTAATTTTCCCTCTTTTTAGAGGCTTTAAATGGGCAAGTGGGTTGCAAAATTCTTCTCCTATTTTCCCTGACCCTCCTGTTACCTGTTTGCCTCTCTAGAGCCAACAGCATTCCTGCATTTGAAATCTGAATTTTTTGCCACTTTATCATTCTTATACAGTTTCAGTTGACATTTCCATGCACATTTGAAATTTGAGCTTTCTATCACTGTATCACTCTAATATACTTTTCTTTGGCATTCCCATATGCATCCACCTGAATCTCTTCAGGAAAGGAATTTCAGCTTAAGGAGATGATTATCAACATAGTCAAAAGAATTATAGAAAATATGTCTTCCGGATTTCTGAGCTATTTCCCTTAAAACAGTTGGAATAGATTCTGAATGTATTATTTTTGGTTTGGTCCGTGTCAATTCCAAGTCATGCCACCCTGTAGGGGTGTTTTACTGCAGAAGATCCACTACTTACCTTCTTCCTGTGTGAGCTTATTTATTAAACCAGTGTTTGTTGAATTTTCTCCACTGTGATGAATGTAAAATGGTATACTCCATTCAACAAATATTTATTGAACTTGTGCTGTATGTTAGATTTTGGGAAAAGACCTCTGTGGAGAAAAGTGAACAAAGCAAATCCTGCCCTCATAGAGTTTATGTTCTAGTGGCAGAATATGGACAATAAGAAGTTAGGCATGCAATGCACATGTGTAAGTACTCAGAGATAAAATCATGTAGGATTAGGATTTAGAAATGATGGAGGGGTGGTCAGAAAAGGCCTCCTAAGGAGGTAACATTTCAGTAGAGACATTAATGAAGTGAGAGAGTTGAATGGATAAATGGGTAGAGGATTTTTAGATAGCAAGAGCAAATGCAAAGGCCCTGGTGCAGAGTGTATCTGAAGAAGAGTAAGGAGACAATTGTAAATGAAGGGTAGTGACCCAGGAGGAAACTGGTAAAATATGACATCGTTCTAAGCCATGGGAAGAAATGACTCCCCCACCTCCCTGCCACCCCAAGCATGATGGTGAACCCATTAAGAATTTGAGAATTATGCTCTGACTAACCTTTTAAAAAGTTTTTGGCTTGACCAACAGGGTAAATGGTAGTGTCATTTACTGAGACAGGGTACACTGAAGGAGAACACCAGATTTAGAAGGTGGAAATTAAACATTTTGTTTTATGTTACGTACAAAGGTGAAGTAGGATATATAGGTTTCATATCCATGGATTCAAACCAACTGTGGATAAAAAATATTCAAAAAGGAGAAAACAGTAAAACATAACAATACAGCAGTAAAAAATAATACATTTCTAACAGGTTAGAGTTCTAAGAAAAAATACAAATGAAAACAATATACTATAATGACTATTTACTTAAAATGTACACTGTATTAGGTATTATATAAATAATATAATAATCTAGAGGTCATTTGAAGTATAGGGAGGATGTGCAGAGGTTGTAAGCAAATACTATGCCATTTTATAGAAGGGACTTGAGCATCCACAGATTTTGCTGTCCTCGAGGAGGTCCTGGAACCAATCTCCCGCACATATCAAGGGATGACTGTGCATGCCTGGTATCAGGATAATTCAGGAGTGGAGAGAGAGACTTGGGAGTTACCAGCATTTAGGTAGTTTTAAATCCCTGATACTTTATGAGACAGACATGGATTTTGCCCCCAAGGGATTTGTGGGCTAGAAAGAAAGAAAAGATATGCAGAATAGAAAGTGGTGATGTGGAATGATAAGAAACACATGGGGAGGTAGATGTTAACCAAGTAAATGGTTAGAATCTCGATGTTAACCTCATTGGTTTCTCTTTTAAAGGACAGGGAAAGTTGCAAAGGACCTTGAGATCACTTTACCATTGATAGCAAGGTGTTAAACCTTTTGAATAAAGTGTAAAGTTAACCCTTGACTTATTGCCTGCCCTTCTTTGTCTAATTTATTATTAAGGCCTGTTATTTTTCTTCACAAATAACTCAGATTTGCCCTGTTCTCTTCATTATTACTGCTGCCCCCTAAAGCTAAGTCTTCCTTTACTCCCCTGGTATTTATTACCCTAAAATATTCTACATACCATTTTAACATAATGTTCTAAGTATTCCTATCCTACCTGTTCAACATTAGTCCAAATGTTCACTGTTAGGCTGTGAATGTTTCTTACTGTTCTCCATCATCCTGTATACCTCGCTAAATGGTAAAATGCATGGTACATGGTGAACAGTCAAAACTAATCTGAAAAAAAAAAACAACAGAAAACAGCCATCTGAATTAGTTCTCTCAAAAGGCTGGTTATGGAATGTGTATGGGTGACACATTTTATATCGCTTAGATGGAAGTACTAACCCTTTGACCTCATGCTCCAAGATTTATCATTCTTTTATAATTGAGAATATTATGACATGAGCTCTGAATTCCTCCAGAAATTCAGACATAACTTGTATAGCTGAGTATGACAGGTCTCTGTGACTCTTCAGAATAACTAGAGGTCTCCAGGCATGGAGGACCTCCCCAGAGATTGATTCTGTATCTGTTCTGTGAAAACTGCTTCTGAATACAGTTAAACCCTTGTTTTTTCCTGAATACAACAAAAACTTTAGAAGTTCCATGCCAGATTTTTTTTGTGTGTAGGTATTATTTTTTAAAATTCTGGATAAAGCCGGGCTCAGTGGCTCAGCCTATAATCCCGCGCCTTGGGAGGCTGAGGTGAGTGGATTGCCTGAGCGGGTTCGAGACCCGCCTGGGCAACTTGGTGAGACCTCATCTCTACAATAAATCAAAAAATTAGCTGGGTGTGGTAGCACACGCCTGTAATTCCAGCTACTTGGAAGGCTGAGGCGGAAGGATCGCCAGAACCTAGCAGGTTGAGGCTGCGGTGGCCGGGAGTGGCCACTGCACTCCAGTCTGGGTGACAGAGTGAGACTCCAACTCAAAAATAAATAAATAAATAAATAAAATAAAATAAATAAAATTTTGGGTAAAAATTACAAATGTGTATATTTTTTACCACTCTCCATGAGACTTGAATCTAAAATAATGATGTTCTTCTTTCTACCAGGTTTTTGCCACAGAGGGTTTAAAGCTTACATCAAGTGTGCAAGCTCTTTCAAAACAGGTAACATATGTCTACTTGCCTGGTGCTGGTGGTGATGTCATCTATACCCATTTTAGGAGTATGTTATCAAGGTGGTAAAGGTATTTAAGTTGCAAAAGATGAAGTTTTGTTGGGTGTATTATAACTTCTTGAATTACATTTCAGCTGAAAGATGATGACAAGCTAATGCTTCTTCTGGAAATAAATAAGCTAATTCCTCTATGCCACCAGCTCCAAACAATAACTAAGACATCTTTGCAGAATAAAGTATTTCTAAAGGTAAAAGAGAGAGTGGTTTGTTCAAGTAGACACTTGAGAAATGTTCACTTTTCTGTATTTATCTGGTTAGCTCCAGCCCCTTTTTCTTTAAATAAAGCATTAACAGCCACAGGAGGGCAATTTATTTCCACTTTTCATGGCTTGTTTGCAAGAATCATTTTTTTAAAATTGTAACAGCCTCTTGTCCAAAAGAATCATTTATTACCTGCTGTTATAACTGACTCCATGTTCACTAAATAGTTAGCTTTCTGGACATGATTAATTCCATAGCACTGAGCAGCTACCCTTAAATCCTGAAGTCCCACCTTTGTAACTAGGGCACAGATGCCTCAGAATCTGGGCTCCATAATTTGAGGGAATATGGGCTTGTGCCCCAAAAGTGGAGTGCCAGGAATTGCAAAGTAGGGAATTCATTGCCAATGTTTGGAGTGTTTTGAGAAGCCCCTAAACAGCCTGAAATAGAACCATAGATTTTCCACCCATTCTCCTTGGGATTCTGTGAAACTGGCAGTAATCCCTGCACCTGTATCTGGGCCCACAAGTCAGCTCTTTGCCCTAATCTATATACCTTTCAAGATCCCTTAGATTTCCATGGTGTAGAAATTGTATCATTTAAAAACTAATTAAATGATAATCTTTTTTTTGAGTTGGAGTCTTACTCTTTTTTTTCTTAATAAATACTTTTATTTATTATGAAGCATAATTATTCACCTGTTTGTTGGTGAAGTCTCACTGCTGTTGCCAAAGCTGGAGTGCAGTGGCACGCTCATGGCCAATGCAGCCTCGACCTGCTGGGCTTAGGTAAGATCCTTTTGCCTTCCAAGTAACAGGAACTACAGAAGCACACCACCATGCCCAGCTAGTTTTTGTGATTTATTGTAGAGACAAGGTTTCACAAGTTGCCCAGGTTGGTCTTGAACACCCAGGCTCAGGCAATCCTCTTGCCTTGGCCTCCCAAAGTGCTGGGATTACAGGCTGAGCCACTGTGCCTGAACTTTTTTTTTTTTTTTTTTTGAGACAGAGTCTCACACTGTCACCCAGGCTGGAGTGCGGTGGCATGTTCATGGCCACCGCAACCTTGACCTGCTGGGCTCAGAAGATTCTTTTGCCTCAGCCTTCCAAGTAGTTGGGACTCCAAGTGTGTGCTACTATGTCCAGCTAATTTTTTGTTTTTGATTTAGCCCACTATGAGGGCTCTCCAGGTTGCCCAGGCTGTGGTCTCAAACCCGTGGACTCAGGCAATCCTCTCACCTTGGCCTCCTAAAGTGCTAGGATTATAGGTGTGAGCCACTGTGCCTGGCCTAACTTTTTTTTTCAAGTATAAGCTCAGTTTTATTTTTTTCCAGAAGATAATTGTTTTTCAGTCCTTAAGGACTCAGCTTCTTACATGAGCTTTGATGGAGGTCATCAAAGACCCCGAAAATCTAAATCAGGGTGGGGGTGTCCAGTCCTTGCGGACTTCATGAGATTTGATTCCTGATTACCTTTCTGTGAATGGCACACGCAGCTTCACATGCAGCTTGGGAAGTACATAGTGTCAAAGACACTCACTTCAGAAATGTCCCTGACAGCTGCGGCCTCCACTATGTTTTGAATGACACACTTCTTAATAGGCTTATCCTTGGGCACACATGGGGTGCAGTTTGTGCAGTGAATAGGCTGCACATGGCTGTGGCCCTTTTTGGCATGACCATTGTTCCTTCTTTTCTTTGTCATCTTGGAAGCAAGGACCCAAAAGAGGGAAAACTTTCTTTAAAGTACCACTTTTAGAATATAATTTGCATGCTTTCTGTCACTATAGGTTGACAAGTATATTACAAAGGCACGATCCATCATGGCTCTCTTGGTCCAACTTCTTTCACTTTGCTATAAACTGCTGAAGAAGGTGAAGTAGTTTTTCTATTTTAAATTCACTTTTTAAAATTGGCTTAAAGGAAAATGCAAAAGAAAGTAATAGTTACTATTTAACTTTACAATGTTAAGCAGATACTAATTATTTTAACTCTTTCCAGCTTCAGATGGAAAATAACAGATGGGTCTCAGTTAATAAAGACACTGTGAATGGTAAAACTTGAGAAACTTCTGGGGTCAGATCTCTGGAACATCATGTGACAAAGCTGACATTTTTGAAAAGCAAATGATTCTTCATCTCCAGAAATTCAACGTTTTTATAAAGAAAATACGGAAATGTTGCTTTATTTTCTGATCATGAAACTGATTGTGAAACTTTTTGACGACTAATAAATGCTATAGTACTTGTTAGAATTCTAATTGCAGTGTGATTTTAAAATGGAACACTGTACTAAAAATGTTCTTTAAAAGTCAAACCAAATATCCCAACTGTCTTAATGACAATTTAATCCAAAGAAGATATTTTGAATGTGTGCTCACTTTTGGCACATTTTTACCTTAATTATTTTCCTTACGCTTATCACCTAGAACAGCAATTTCAGCAGAAAACATACAGTGGTCTGGGTGAAAGCAGGGTTTTCCTTAAACTTTTGGACTCTTCTTCAATGCCTCTGTTCACCAAGTGTGGCAAGGGCCTCTCTGACGTCCCTCTGTCACAGATCATCTATGCTAGTAGCAAGGGTTTGTTCTCTAATAGTGTTTCACATAGACAGGGTTATCTGTTGTGCTGTGTGTGTCCCTCCTCTACTCTCAAAGCAGGGTAATGAACTCACTCCACAGAATCCTGAAGCAACTTCTGGAAGATATGAGATGGCTATCTTTGGTTCTAGTTCTAGCATAGCTGGCTGGTCTGAATATTAGCTGGAATTCCAAGCCTATCTTACTTACTGCCTTAAACAGTATTTTGAAACATCTTTTTCACTGTCGATTGATGGAATGGAAGATTTTTTAAAAAGACAGAAAGCAATGGAACCAAGAAGCTATTTAAATTCTAAATAATCTATATTTTTATGTATGTAGCTTTGAAATAAAAGACAGAGAATGATGGAACCAAAAAGCTATTTAAATTCTGAATAATCATATTTTATGTATGTGGCTTTGAAATGTTTATTATAAAGCAAATAAATATCTTTCTGTAGTCTTTTTAATTTTAGAGTTTAAAGCTTTCCTTGTTTTTGTGGGGTGAGTTTTGATTGAAAAATCTGGTTTATAGGTTTCTCCTTCTGGTATAGTATGGTTAACTTTGTTTTGGACTCCTTTCACAGTGTTTGTATCCTAATGCTTTGACATTCATTTTGAAATCTAATAGGACATGTTAGTTGGATCAGTCACAATCAATATTCACAGAAGATCCTGAAGAACCACAGTATTATCAATTAGCTAGACAATATTTTGAGGAAACTTTTACTGTAGTCGTCGGGGGGAAAAAGGGATGCACTGAGCTTGATTAATGGCCTTTACAAAATACTTGCTTAATCAGAATAATCAATCATGATTTCTCTGAAACCTAAACATTCTTTTAAACCATAATAGAAATGATGGGAGAATGACATGAAGTAATGCTTATGTGAAATATATACAATTCTTTTACTATCTTTAGTGTCTGTTTTATGAAGTCTTTTAATCACTGTGCTATTCGAAGTGAGAATCTGCTGGTCTGTGCTTAAATTTCAGCTTATAGCACCATCACTGGAGGCATATAATGCCTGGTGGGTAATATTTAGGGGATAGTCATGCTGGCTGGCACTCAGGTTACAAGAAGTTTTTCGTGTGAACCAAAAATGATTTTTAAGATTCATTTACAAAATACTTTTACATACCTGAAAAAAGGAATATTCTCTTATGAAAGTGCAAGTGGGGGTAGGCAAGGGATAACTTAGAACTTCAACACCTTACAAGGACAGTGAACCAAGAGAATTTATGCATCAAGTGATTTATTCTGTATAAAAATGTATTTCATTTTGAAACAGGGATATTTAAATATATGTGTTTCAGCCCTTATGGAAAAATAATGTACATCAATCTTAAACTACATATATGTATATATTAGTTTTAGTGATGCAAAACTTTGTTCCTTTCAAAGGTATTTGTACCTTTGAATGGCACAGTCTCAGTTACTTCTTTGCTGGTTAACCTGTAAACTAGAGCAAGTAAAACTGAATGACTACAACATGCATACTTCAAGAATCAGCTTACCACTGCATTATGACACATTCATTTGCTAGGAAAACCTTTGTATTTTTCAGTCTTCATGTGTGCTCCCTCATTTAAGAAGTCACGGTGTTACAGTTCTACTCTGTTTCAGAGGGAACACCACCCTCTTGACATTAAGGAGAGAAGGTACTCTACACTCCTGCCTCCTCCTTACAATCTAAAGGGAGAAGAGTTGAGGCAGAATGGGTGAGACTAGATTTTTTGGTAGTATCACACTGAAGATTGGGTAATAAAGGTCAGTTAGGTTTTTCTTAATGTCAAACTGATAGGAAATTGAGGCCAGAACAATAACTATACCATAATGTTCAAACAGAAGTGTGTAAAAATGTAGTATATTTATCCAATGGTTTACGCAGGGGATTGGTTCCAAGATCTTCTGCATATGTCCAAATCTGTGCATACTAAAGTCCCACAGTCAGCCCTGTGGAACTTGAGCACATGAAAAGTTGGCCTGTCCTATACAAGGGTTTCACATTTAGCAAATACAATTATATTTGATCAGTATTTGGCTGAAAAAAGTCTGTGTACAAATCAACCCTGATAGTTCAAACTCATATTGTTCAAAGGTCAACTGTATTTACTTTTGAGTTATAGGAAGTTGGGTAAATTATTTGTATTTGGTGTTTTAAAACTTTTCTTTATTTTCCAAATTTTTCGCAAAGAGCTTGTTTGTTCATTTTTAATCAGAAAAACATTCCTTGCTTGCTAGTTTAGTATGCAAGAGAATAACAAATAAAAACATGGGCAGGCCAGATCTGGGAGGCTAAAAACAAATGGGAAGCAAGGCTCTTATATGAGACAAAGTAGGAAAACCCGGTTAAGGGAAGCATCAGGCCTTCCCTGCAGATGGGTGGGTGTGAAGTGTGCTTCACATATGCGGGTTCCTCTCATTTAGTGCACTGATGGTTTTAGGCTAGGTAACTATAAGAATCCTTTGTTGCTTTTTGCTCTAGCTCAGTCCTCATGACGTAGCTGTTGTGGCATTAATGCGTTTCACCAGGACTTCTTCATATTGTTTTTGTGTCAATAACCCTTCTGTTATGCTTTTACTTTCTTCAAATTTGGGCAACACAACTGCAATGTAGCCTTCAGTAGATGGCTAGAAAGGAAATAGAATATTTAGTACTGACAAATGATTTTTTTCTTCCCCTCCTTCCCCCATCCCCAAATGATTTTTTAAAAAATCCAATAAAAGGTATGTGGATAGAATCATACTTTTTCTTTTACCTTTTCTTGAAGAATAGATGGCTTATGGAGAATGTTTTCATTCACTTCCATCAACCGTCCTCTAACACAGCTATTTAAAAAAATTGTTTTTAAGACAAATATTATTTCCCTTGTGTTTCCTAAATAGTGGATAAAAAGTTACTCACCTAGATATGGTATATTCTTCTCCATCTGAGCAGTAAATCTTACACAGAGGTGCAAGTTCTGTTAGAAACTGTGCCCCCTGTGTAAAGAGCAGTAAGAAGTAATTAATTGATGTACATTTCCACTTTGCTTTGAGAGGCAGCCCTCCGTTCCATATTCCTGGAGTTGATGTTTTAAATAATGACTTAAATACATAAAAACCATCCACTCATTCCAATGCTTATATAATAAGTACCTACTATGTTCCAGGTACCATCCTAGGCTCTAGGGAAACCTGATTAAGACAGGTGATAAATGGGAGTTTAGTTGCACACTAGTAATATATTTTTATCAACTGTAAGAGAAAGCTACATATAACCACGTAAAATATTTTAAAAGTGTAAGAAAATCGATTAATAAGCAGTAATATCTAATTCAGCATGACGGCAATATTGTACAAAGATAGTTTCCTTAAGATTGCTACTTTATTTTTACAACAGCACTTAATAGATAAAGGATCTTATTTACTAGGGTCAGTTACTAAGACTTTTGTTTTTTTTGAGTTGGAGTCTCACTCTGTCACCCAGACTGGAGTGCAGTGGCAACGCTCCCAGCCACCACAGCCTCGCCCTACTGGGCTCCGGCGATCCTTCCACCTCAGCCTTCCAAGTAGCCAGAACTACAGGTGCATGCTACCATGCCTAGCTAGTTTTTGATTTATTGTAGAGATGAGGTCTCGCCAAGTTGCCCAGGCAGGTCTCAAACCCGCGGGCTCCCAAAGTGCTGGGATTACAGGCTGGGCCACCAAGCCCGGCCTCACTAAGACTTTTTGAAGAAGGGATATTTTCCTTTTTCTCTCTCCCTCCTTTTTAAAAATCTCCCCACAGAAACAAAGATCCGAGTATCACATGTTCTCACTCATATAATAGACCCTGAACATCCAATGTAATACTATAAGAAAATGACTGACGGTACTGGGAAACCATGGGGGGAGAGGGGGATAGGATTAACAGTAGCAAATATCTGTCTGGGGATGGGAAAACACCTCTTATCAACAGGGTACCTGAATGAAACGTAATTGTACACCCAACCCTTAACTGTACCCCACAAAACCATAATAAAAAATATTGATTAATTAAAAAAAAATCTTCAATGTCTTAGTAAGGGATGTTTTTCTAATTTTTTTTAAAAGTACTTTGAGAAGAATTTGTAAAACACAGAAAAGTCTTACATAGCAAAATAAAAATGATTTATCCATTATCCTATAACCCAACTGTCAATACTACATTTTAAAATACATCTATCTGAATGTTATAGCACAGTTATTGTTTCACGAATGCCCCATATACCTGGGGAGGCTCATGAGAACCAATACAGGCATATTTTATGTATTGCCTTCTTTTCCCCAGGAATTTATCCTATAGTGAACAAAAGCATTTGGGGTTAAGATGCTATTCTTTTTGACCTCTCTACTTACCACTTAAAACACTATTAGATGGCATTCAGATATTACTGAGTATTAGAGTCATTGTGAATCCCTGCTTTCTGGTAGGATGGATAGGGGATTTATCTCAAAGGGCTTGTTTACAACTGGGTTTGTCTCAAAAGACCAGAAGTGTCTGACCGTTTTTTATCACCTCCCTTGGGAGAATAAATCATTGACAATTATAAGATCCAGCCAAAACTTAACTATAGTGAGTTCAAAATGCAGATCCCTCTCTGTTCTTCATTAGTAACAATATTGTTACTACTATTTTGGACACAAATTTATCATAGGAACTTCACAAGCATTAACTGTTATTGTAATTTGTAGCTGTAACTTATAGACTCTCTCTTAAGAAAGGGCATGCTTTTTTAAGTCCATTTGTTTCTTGAGGAAAAATCAGTAATTATAAGGCACATTAGGAGACTTCAGGCCTACAAAGAGGAGTATGAATAAAGGTTTCATAGAATATTGAGAACAATCCACAGAAATTCTTTTTTTTTTTTTTTTTTGTTAGTTGAAGTCTTACTCTGTTGCCCAGGCTAGAGTGCAGTGGCATGCTCACAGCCACCCCAGCGTCGACCTGCTGGGCTCCAGGGATCCTTCCAAGTAGCCAGAACTACAGGTGCATGTTACCATGCCTGGCTAATTTTTGATTTATTGTAGAGATGAGGTCTCACCAAGTTGCCCAGGCTGGTCTCAAACCCGTGGGCTAAGGCAATCCACTCGCCTCGGCCTCCCAAAGTGCTAGGATTTCAGGCTGAGTCACCGAGCCAAGCTCACAGAAACTCAGTATGAATTCAGTAAGTGAAGAACCTAAACCATTCACAGAAACTTTCCCAACAATAGGTTTGTCAGGATACTTTAATATGTTACTAAATTGTCCTTGGTCTGATACGCTCTTTTAATAATTTCCATCTTCCCTAGAGTTGTAGAGGGTAGAGATAGCACTATGTATAACTGAGCACTGTGTGGAGGTATAGGGTGTGGGTAGACGTGTATTAGATTGGCAATGCTTTAGCAATGGAAAAATAGTAAGAAGCAAACACCTGATGTTTTCTCATATTGATTTTTTTCCTACTCCCTCAGGATATATATTTTCTTCTGTTAAACTTACATGTAAAAATACATGGTAAAAAAATAGTTGGTCACCTAAATTTCATAGAACTCAAGATATTAATGTAATACATCTAGAAGGGACAAAATACCTTCTTATACTGGTATTAGAGTTGTCCTTTCAAAGGCCTGCCTTTCCCATCTTCCTTCCTGGACATAACAGGGATAGTGGTAGAGAACCTAATATAATAGATACTATACCTCCCAAAATACCTCACTTTTTTGGTCTGAGAATTTCTTCGGGGTTAAAGTATATTTAAAGTCAGCACCTCAAACTGCTAGAGAAGTATGCTGAGCATTTGTCACTGGGTTCTAAGACTAACTGAATCTATCATTCCCATGAATATAGAGGATGTAAATAGATAATTCAGAATTACAGGAACATACCCGCTTAAATTTTCCAGAGACCTTGTTCTGAAGTCTGCTACAGTTGTTACTGATTTGATAGGAAATGCTTTTAATTGTTTTTCCACTTTGAAGAACTGGATGAGAACCTGCCAATGTGATGACACATATTCTACAAGGAGAAAAAAAATTGATCCTTTGTAAATGCTTGGTATAATTCTTCCTCCTATAACACATTCCTACTGGCACAAAAATGTATGAACTGCTATTTGTTTAGTCAAACTATCATCTCCTCCCTTTTTCCCTTGGAGCATAACTGTAACAGCATTGAATTTCCTTTACAGGAAAGGAAAGAGTACCAGAGGTTTTAGGTAGGCAGCACTGGTATAGAATAGAGACAAGCAAAGTATGCCTGTGTATGCTTCCTCATGGGCTCTGGCAGTTCAGTAATTAGGCACAAGCTGGCCACTTCAGATAGTAGCTGACTGATAGTGTGGTACTCCATTAAGACTTTTGGGTAATCAAATGTGTTCAAAGTGACCAAGCACTGGAAAACTCATTCTTGCCAGTCAAACTCCTTTAATAATACTATTTCACCACAGTGGAGGATAATTTAATGAATTTTCATTTAATGATCATTTGTTTATTTAAAGACCATACCAGGCTAAAATACTAGAGGAAAAAAGTAAGTTTTTTATCATTTAAAATTACCAACTTGCTTACCGGTTAGAATGTTGTAGTATACAATGGTCCTCACAGGGTTTTCCTTTGACATCTAGAAGAATAAATGTGTCTGTTGGTTGTTGAATCAATATTCACTACCACCGTGTGGTACTTGTACTTTGGTTCATTGAGATAGTTAATTATGAAAATTGGATACACACATGCTGACCACTGCTATCTCTTCATTACACACCTAAAAACTTCCCATAAGGTATTTAAAGAGACCTGACACAGACAGAATCATTTATTCAATGTTAAGGTGATTAATTCTTTGCTTGGTCTTTACTTCCCAGTATTTTCTATTTCTAATAGAAATAGCCGGTATTTCTGTTAGAGAAATACGATTAGCATCACATTCTTTATGATATAGTTTTATATTTTTTCTTGGTAGTTTCCAGGACTGTTCTGATTTTAGTGCAGAAAGTCAGGCATTCTGGGAAACCCCTCAGTCCTGGGTGAACCAGGACAGTTGGTCATCCTAAATTTGGCCAACAGAAAATACGCTACAATATTCTAAAAAAGTGAGTACACTCATTATCACTGAATGATAGGAAGAAAGGATTTGAAGAGTCCCCAAAGATGTCCCCACCCCTGGTACTGAGTACACAAAACAGTGCAACTGGAATATCTACTTCTAAGTGGCAAATGAACAACACTGGCGGCCTCTCATTAAGTGAAATTGTATATTTTGCTTTCTAAATGTAGCTAACATTCATACTGCCTCTACTTGAGTTTTTGCTAGTTTGCTTTTTTGAGTTGAGATGTCGCTGTCACCCAGGTTGGAGTGCAGTGGCACAATTACCGCGGCTCACTGCATCCTCGACCTCCTGGGCTCAGGCGATCCTTCTGCCTTAGCTCCGGAGTAGCGGGGACTACAGGGGCGTTTCACCAAGTTCACCAAGTTTAATTGTTGATTAACAATTAAAGAGGAGGTCTCACCATGTTGCCCAGGCTGGCCTCGAATTCCTGGACTCAAGCAATCCTCCCTCCTCAGCCTCTTAAAGTGCTGGATTACAGGTGTAAGCCATTGTTCCCGGCCTACCTTAGTTTCTATACGATCATTTAAACAACTTTATGTATTACTACTCCCTGTGAGATTGTCCCCTCAAATCCCTCTAGGCATTCAAGGTCCGTTGGAACACAGCTCTCCTTTTAGGCTACTTATCTTCCAGCAATCAACACGCACTCAAGCTCGCACCGCATTCGCCCTCTCTAGATACACCCTGCCGTATTTCAGGCCTCCAGGTCTTTGCAAATGCCATTCCCTCCGCCTAGAAGGAACACAGAGGTTCCGTTCCTCCTGACGTTGGGAGGAAGAGCCCGGGAGAGCGCGCTTGGCTTAGATCTGTCACTGTAGCAGCAGGTCAATATGACGGAGCAGAGACCGACATCATTCCGCACTTACCGGCTTTGTACCAGCGAGTGAAGTAACGATCTACTAGCGACGGCACCACAGGCTCTGAAGCTTCGGGCTCGGTAGCCATGGCTACCTCCGGCGCGGCCACCCCCGCCTTCCCGGACCCAAGCGTTTCCTCCCAACAGGCCAGAGCACAGGGTGTTCTTCCGGCGCACACGCGTTGTGCGCACGCGCGCTGCTCTCTGCCCCCGCAAGCTCAGTCCATCGCCGCCAATTTGTTTGGGGTCCGACATCAACGCAGGGATCAAATGCAATAGTGTGGGCAGAAGCTCGAGGGGACAAGAGGCGGTCACCAATGTAGCTTCTCTAACTCTTACCTTTCTGGGGCTATAGAGAAGGCCGGCCAACTCAAGCGACCTAGGAAGCCGCCCACTGCCCGACCTAGCGTTCTCAGCCTCGTGACGTAACTCCCGCGCCGGTCGGCGCGTGTCTGGTCTGTCTGGTTCGTGCGTTGCTGTCGCACCTTTTGCAGCTCAGCTGCAACACTGTTTCCCGGGGTTCGGGTGGCTCTACCTGTGGAGGCCTGGTGCATGCACCGTGAGGACCAGAGAGGCGCGTACGCAATCCGAGCAGGCTCTGGGAGGCCAGCCGCGCGTGGCTTGGGGTCCTCAGGGCGGCTCAGGTAAGCGTTCGAGCGACCCATCCGGGGGCACGAGGTTGGGCCCTGTTCGTTCAGTTGAAGGGGACCCCACGGCTCCTCTGCTTGCCGCGGGGCCGGGAGTGGAGTGCTGCGTGCACCAGTTTTTTCCTAGAGCGTCAAATTTTTTGACAGCGGCTCGATCCGGGGGCGCTGCAGGGCGCGGCAGCCCGGAGATGGAGCGCTGCTCCTCCAGCTGCACTTAACCCAGCCTCCCGATTACTCGTGGTCTAATACTGCTGACAGCGAATGAATTAATCGACAGTGGAAGGTGATGGTTAATAGAGGTTCGGATGCTGTGGTGGGGTCCCTTCTCCCCTGCGACTTTTTCGGGGAGGTGGTGTCCCCTGTGCCTTTTCATCTTCTTCCTCCCTCCCTCTTTCCCTCCCTCCCTCCCTCCTTTCTTCCTTCCCTGTCGCCCAGGTTGGAGTGCAGTGGCATGCTCACGGCCACCGCAGCCTCGACCTGCTAGGCTCAGGAGAGCATTCCGCCTCAGCCTTCCAAGTAGCTGGAACTACAGGCATGCACCACCACACCCGGCAAATTTTTTGATTTATTAGAGGTGACGTCTTGCCAAGTTGCCCAGGCTGATCTCGAACCCGTGGGCTCAGGCAGTCCTAAAGTGCTGGGATTATAGGCAATGAGCCACCATGCCCGGCCTCATGTCTTCCTCTTAACTCACATTATATGTTGTATAATTCGTATCACACTTGAAATTATCTGCTGTGTACTGTAAGGATTGATTTATCTTTATTCTTTCAATGTCATGTATGAAATGCCAAGATTCGATAGTTCACCTTGGGTTAAAGTGACAGTAAGACCATTGTCATCTGTGTAATTGCCACCCCTAACATAAGTTAGGAACTTATAATCATAAATCTTAAAGGGATCTGAATATAACTGTCTAGCACTTTAACATTTGTTTTTTTCCTACTTCGATAATGTTATACATTCAGGCAAGTCTGATTTTGCCAGATTGAAGTAGATGTCTTATTTAGCATTTCTTTTCTCACTTTTTTTATTGTCCCAGTAAAAGCCTGGCCAGGAAAACGAAATTACTGCAAGTAGTTATGTCAGGTCGTCAAGCTCCTTGAAATGCTGGTCATCATTTTGAAATAAACTTGTCATTTCACAGTATCTTCTCCCCTGAGAGCAGTAAATACTTTCATTAATTTTTATCTTTGATTTTAATTTTAATTTTTTGTGAACATACAAACTTAGCTTATAAATAAAAGTACTTGGTGGATATTAAAGTCACTTTATTCCAGATTGTCTTCAACTGCCAGTATATATACATTGGATTTTTTTATATAATCCTAATCAGTGGGATAACCTTTTGTTACTATGATTTCATAATCTAGCAGATTACAAAGATATCCTAATATGCAAAAATAAAATGTTTTCCCATTGATTTGTTATTTTTAATTTTCCCAGTGAATAGCTGATGTGAAAATTTTTTTCGAAGAAAAAACTCTGAAGTTGAGAATCTTACTTCTAAAGAGTGAGAATATAAAATAAGTTTCAGAATCCTCAGTTTGTAGACCATAACTATATATAGTGGGTCAGGTTGCTGCCATACATCTGTTTGTGGGTATGTGCTCAAAGAGGGAGCTTTTTTTTTTCCTTAGTTATTTTAAGAAAAAAAACAAAAAACAAAAAACTCCCACCTCTCCATCTCTGGAATTATTTTTCTTATATAAGCATAGTCATTTCTCACTATAAGCTGTTCTTTTTTTTCTTAGTGATTAATGCTTCATCAAGGGATATTTGTACTTTTCTCTTGGGAATTCCGTCATCATGCGAAATTTGAAGTTACTTCGTACCCTGGAGTTTAGAGATATTCAATCTCCAGGGAAACCTCAGTGCTTCACTCTCCGAACTGAACAGGGGACAGTGCTCATTGGCTCAGAACATGGACTGATAGAAGTAGACCCTATCACAAGAGAAGTAAGTTACTGATGGAGAATACTAGCACTTGGGTATGAGCCTTAACTTGTCTTCTTCCAAACTTTCTTCCCCTGTATAATCTTTCTTTATGGCTTCTTGCATTTATATCTTACTAAATAAACATTGTCTTTGCTTTGTATAGTTGCCATATTAGACATAGCTTAAATAATATTTATTAAATACCTTTAGCTCTGGTACTATTTTTAAGGTAAGTTGACAAAACTCTAACCATATATTTTGAGTAGGTGCCCTACCTTTTATCCTTTCTGTCATGTAACTCTTCCTTATAATAGTGGTTCTCAACTGGAATGTCCATGAAAATTCCCCTGAACCTTTTTTATTTTTTGAGGCAGGGATCTCACTCTGTCATCAAGGCTGGAATGCAGTGGCACCATCACAGCTTGCCACCACCTCGACCTCTGAGGCTCAGGTGATCCTTCCATCTCAGCCTCCTGAGCAGCTGGGACTACGGGGCACATAACACCACACCTGGCTAATATTTTTGTTTTTTGTAGAGAAGAGCTCTTGCTCTGTTACCTAGGTTGGTTTCAAACTTCTGGGCTCAACCAATCCTCCCACCTTGGCCAATCAAAGTGCTGGGATTACAGACATAAGCCACTGCACCTGGCCTCCCTTGAGCTTTTTAAAAAATATGTTTGAGCCTCCAACCCATATCAACTAAATCAGAATTTTTAGTGGTAGATCCTGACCATATATACTTAAATTGTTTTAAGTTATTTTTTTGTACAGATGGGGTCTTGCTATGTTGCCAAGACTGGTCTTGAACTCCTGGCCTCAAGTGATCCTCCTACCTCAGCCTTCCAAAGTGCTGGGGTTACAGGCATGAGCCACTCTGCCTGGCCTCATATATTTTAAAAGCTCTGTGGGTTGATTTTGATATCTTCCCTTACATTTTGCTATTAATGTATTTTAGGTGATTACATTCTTTTTCCTTATACTGTGGAAATCTTAGAAAATCATAGTTATTCGCTTTGTGTTTTATTGGACATTTTTAAATAGACCTGGCTTGATTTTGTGTTTGGCAAAAAGGTCACATTACCTGTTTTTCTTTTTTTAAATTAAATTAAATTTAATTTTTTATTATAAAGATGTGGGGTACAGTTCAGGGTTAGGTATACAAACATTGATTATGTAGGTACCCTTGTTAATGAAGTATGCCCCTCCCTCCCCTAGCAGTTTCTCTCAACTGCCACTCCCACCCTCTCTCCCCTGACAGTTTCCTGTTACTGCCAATTCCTTTCTTATAGTATTATAATTGTTCAAGGGCTGCCTATGAGTGACCTGTTTTTCTTGTTAAAGATCATAGAGTTGTGATATTTCTCAAATGACAGTTAAAATTTTAATCTAGAAAAAAAGATTTTTAAAAGCTTTTATATTAGAAAAGAAGTTTTAAAAAATATTCTGTTCCTGGAAGTGTTATTAATTGTTCTTGAAAGTAGACAGGGTTAATTTGCTGGTGTGTTTGCTTTGGTGAAAGGTGAAAAATGAAATTCCTTTGGTGCCAGAAGGCTTTCTCCCAGAGGATGGGAGTGGCTGCATTGTTGGTATTCAGGACTTGCTGGATCAGGAGTCTGTGTGTGTGGCCACAGCTTCTGGAGATGTCATGCTCTGCAGTCTCAGCACACACCAGGTAAGTGCAAGAGTCCAGTGAGGATGAAATCTCAGGTATCCTCAAACAAGTCACTTGTTTGTGGAAGTTTTCAAATCAGTAGCCATAATATTTAAGCTTTTACGAACTAGAGTCTTTGCATTATATATTTCTTTATTTAAAAAAATTATTGACATGGGTTTAGTTATACTTCAAGATTCTTCTAAAACACAATTATGTCTATTGCACCTATTAATAGGAAGAATTAATAGGAAGAATTAATAGGAAGAATCTCATTCCAAGTGAGAACTTAAAAAAAAACTGACCATTGTTGTGTTGATCATCTCTTATCAGAATCTTATCCTGAGTTGTAACATTTATTTTTCAATTTAGGAAGTCTTTGAAATGTTTATGTAGCTTATGTTTTCTGTTAAAAATGTTGATTGACTAACTTAAGAGTTGCTGGACTATAGGCATGAAAGTAATACATCATCATTACATATATAAGACTGCCAAGAGAGAGATTTCAACCAATTGAAAGCTTCTTTCTCTACTCTAGCATAAGGTTGAGTTTTTGGATTTCCATCTTCATAGCAAGAGTTTCAAATTACAATTGATTCTTTTTTAATCTTCTTTGATTATTATTAGCTGTGATCTTTTAACATCAATTATGTCCCAGGATTTATAGTTTTGCTATTATAGGATAAATAATAGTAGCTTACATTTGTTCAATGTTTATAATGTGCCAGATACTTTTTCTCATGCTTTTCATGCAAATTCTTCTTCTTTTTTTTGAGTCAGAGTCTCACTCTGTCGTCCAGGCTGGAGTGCAGTGGTACACTCACGGCCACCGCAGTGTGTCCACCTACTGGGCTCAGGTGATCCTTCCACCTCAGCCTTCCAAGTAGCTGGAACTACAGGCATGCACCACCATGCCAGGCTAATTTTTTTTTTTTTTTTATTGTAGAGACACGGTCTCGCCAGGTTGCCCGGGCTGGTCTCGAACCCATGGGTACAGGCAGTCCTCTCGTCTCTGCCTCCCAAAATGCTGGAATTACAGGCGTGAGCCACCATGATTGCCTTATGAGGTTGATTGTTTCCCATTCTTCAGAAGAGGAAATTGAAGCACAGAATGCTTAAGTAACTAGGCCAAGGTCACATAGTTATCAAATGGGGTTTGAACCCCAGCAGTCTAAACCTGGCAGTTTTACTTTTAATCATTCCATGTAGTACAATAATAGCCCTTACTCTCAGTTCCTGGTAAGAAATATCAAAGCTATAATGACAACTTAATTAGTATTTCTCATATTTAAAAGATATATTATTGCTTTCAAAACATTTTGTAGAATTTTTTCTTGATTAATGAGCTCTTCTAGTTCATTTATCTTCATTTAATGGTGCTGTTCCTGCCCCTTTGTGGCTTCTCAATTGTCTGGGACATAGAGTCCATATTCCTTATTGTGCCTTATAAGATCTTTCACTATTTGTTCCACAGATTCCTTTTTACCTTCCCTCCCCATTGTTCCTATGTGTATGTACACCTTATGCTCTAGTTGCAGCTGATGTTTGGCTGTTCTTTTTATGACTTTGTGCCTGAACACTGTTTTTTTTCCTGATCTGTCTCCTGCCCCTATTATCACTCTTTTTTGAAACACCACCTCAGAACAACTTTCCTGGACTTTACTAGGCCGCTTGTCATTCCCTTCATTGAGACCCACTTTGCTTCCCAGAGATCTTGTTTTTCACCCTAACCCTTGGTAGTCTTATTTTTTATCTCCCTCATGAGACAACTCTGGGAAAGATAGGATGTCTATTTTCAGTCTTTGCACCTAATAACACATCTAATCTCTTGATACCTGTTACTAAAGAAATGTTTGAATAAATTCATGTTTATATGTTTGTTCTTATTTGTTTTGATTGATGTTGTAGTAAATTTTTCCTGAAACACTAGTGTTTTGAGTCTTTCCTTTCGATTTTCTCTGTCTCAGCTGGAATGTGTTGGGAGTGTAGCCAGTGGTATCTCTGTCATGAGTTGGAGTCCTGACCAAGAGCTGGTGCTTCTTGCCACAGGTAAACTTGTCTCTGGTACCTAAATGACGTTTATAAAATATTACACCAAATACCTTATCAGCTTCAGTTATGGGTTGCTTAAGTTTCAAAAAATCCCTTTGAACAATGATACCAGTATTATAATGTAGCGTGAATGTGTTTCTTCTAACTTAAATTTCACCACGGTATTTTTTTTTTCTTTTTTCTTTTAAAGATGTGGGGTACAATTCAGGATTCGGTATACAAATGGTCATTGTACAGGTAAAGTTTGGGCCTCACTTTGGTCTCCACTTTACCTGGTTTGAGTTACCCTTTTAATGAAGTATGCCGGCATCCCCATCCCCCAGCTGTTTCCCATTGCCAATCCCTTTCCTATAGTATTATGATAATTGTTCAGCATCTGCTTATGAATGCAAACAGCATATTGTTATGAAAGTTGTTTCGTGTAACTTCTTCAGTCTTTGGGAGTGGGAAACAATGTCATAAAACCTGGGGAGGCTGTCAAGTCCATAATTACAGATTAAAATGTCAGCAGTATTTTATTTTAACCTACTCTAAGAGTTCCTGTATACATAGATTTTTAAAAAACCTATTGCATTTCTATTTTTTCCTTTAATTAAGTCTCTTCATTACATATGAGCTCAGAAAACCAGCACCACAACTGAAGTATGTATTTGAAGAGATGTCTTGGAAATTAGGAATGTTAAAGTTAGTGGAAGAGGGCTATGTGGACTTTTATGTTCAGCTTTAGACACATATATAGCTGAGCATAAGCACTAGGTCGCTTTTCTAGGCAAAACTTTTTGTTTTGTTTGTTTTTTGTTTTTTCGAGTGGAGTCTTACTCTGTTGCCTCTGGCGGAGTCAAGTGTCTATGATCATGATCGTCACAGCTCACAGCAGCCTCGACCTCCTGGGCTCAGGCGATTCTTCTACCTCAGCATCCCAAGTAGCTGGGACTGCAGGCACACACCACCATGCTTGGCTAATTTTTTTATTTGTTTGTGGAGACAAGGTCTTGCTATGTTGCCTAGGCTCTTGGACTCAAGCAATCTGCCCACCTTGGCCTCCCAAAGTACTAGAATTACAGGTGTGAGCCACTGCGCCTGGCCTTGTTTGTTTTCAAGTTAAAGCATTTTGAATTTCTGCCCTATTTGGACTAATTTCTTCACTTCAACTCTAGTTTACAGAGCCACAGATACTTAGAGAGTATCATTTTTGTTTCGTGAAAACAAAGTCATTTTTGTTTGTGTCCCTCTAAGGTCAACACACCTTGATTATGATGACAAAAGACTTTGAACCAATCATGGAGCAGCAAATCCACCAGGATGATTTTGGTGAAAGTGAGTATAGCTTTACTTAAAACATTTGTGACCTTAAGTGCCTTCCCAGTTTTTTTTGTTTTGTTTTGTTTTTGTTTTTTTTTGAGTTGGAGTCTCACTCTGTCGCCCAGACTGGAGCGCAGTGGCCGCTCCTGGCCACCGCAGCCTCGACCTGCTAGGCTCCGGCGATCCTTCCGCCTCAGCCTTCCAAGTAGCCGAAATTACAGGCATGCACTACCATGCCCGGCTGATTTTTTGATTTATTGTAGAGATGAGGTCTCGCCAGCCCAGGCGGGCCTTGAACCCGCGGGCTCAGGCAATCCACTCACCTCAGCCTCTCAAAGGCACGGGATTACAGGCTGAGCCACCGAGCCCAGCTGCCTTCCAGTTTTAATCATTTTCGTGTACACTAATAACTATTCCATAAACCCAAAGAGCTGTGAAACTTAAACCTCATTTATGAAGCATATGCAAGCCCAGTTCCTTCAGCCCACCCCAGACCTTTAAAGGCCTTCCTCTGGTCTTTCACTTCAGGTCTGAGGGTTGACTTTGTCAATAACCTGAAAAATAGAAATTGATTCTTTTTTTTTTTTGAGTTGGAGTATCACTCTGTCACCCAGGCTGGAGTGCAGTGGCCGCTCCCAGCCACCGCAGCCTCGACCTGCTGGGCTCCGGCGATCCTTCCGCCTCAGCCTTCCGAGTAGCCGGAATTACAGGCGCGCGCTACCATGCCTGGCTGATTTTTTGATTTATTGTAGAGATGAGGTTTCACTGCCCAGGCGGGTCTCGAACCCGCGGGCTCAGGCAATCCACTTACCTCAGCCTCCCAAAGGCGCGGGATTACAGGCTGAGCCACTGAGCCCGGTTAGAAATTGATTCTTTTCTTTTTTTTTGAGTTGGAGTCTCACTCTGTCGCCCAGACTGGAGTGCAGTGGCTGCTTCCGGCCACCGCAGCCTCGACCTGCTGGACTCCAGCGATCCTTCCGCCTCAGCCTTCCGAGTAGCCGGAATTACAGGCATGCACTACCATGCCCGGCTGGTTTTTTTGATTTATTGTAGAGATGAGGTCTCGCTGCCCAGGCGGGTCTCGAACCCGCGGGCTCAGGCAATCCGCTCACCTCGGCCTCCCAAAGGCGCGGGATTACAGGCTGAGCCACCGAGCCCGGCTTAGAAATTGATTCTTAAGGTCACCTATGGTAGTTGTTGTCCAAACCCTAGGAAAGGCTTAGAATGAGATTTCAGTGAAAGGGACTGTACAATCTAGAATAAAAGTAATATTTCTACATTACAGTTTTAGGGAGAAGAAAACGAGAGGTGGGATAGAAAGCTGATACTTTTTTTCTGCTTATTAGATCCAGATCTGCATTTTCATGGGAACAAATTGTTTTCTTGCTAAAATCTGGCTGAAGTCATTTGGGCATTGAGGCTGTGGGGTTATTAAAAGGGGTGTGGAAAAGCGAGGTACTTATTGAGTGTAATAAGCACCTCACTATTGGGTTCGTAGTACCTACTCAAGTATTATTTCAGAATAAATTATTTTTGAATAAATAAATGAGAAGCAGTTCTCTAAATGATTTCTCAGAGTTAGTGGAACAAGAAGGAATGAAATCAGATCTCAGCGGCAGTTGAAATAACTTCTCCCCCTCCCTTTCTCTTCAATCACGCCGAGTAGCTGAGAAATCATTTAGAGAACTGCTTCTCATTTATTTATTCAAAAATAATTTATTCTGAAATAATTCTTGAATAGGTACTACGAACCCAACAGTGTGTTTAGTGCTATGGATAGCTCAAAAATTGTTAAGTAGTTGCATTTTCCTTTAAAGAGTCTCATAAGTACAGTAATGACATGATGTGCAGGCATTAAGGTAGCATAAGGGAAGGAAAGCAGTAGTGAGGGAAGATTTCCCCAAGGAGGCTGACTTGAGCTGATTCTCAGCAGAATTGGTATTGGGTACATGAGGGCTGAGTAGTCCAAGCAAGGTAATGAGTCCATTTCAAGGGAGGGATGTTTCGTAGAAACACCATGGTTTACTCATGGCAGGACATGAGTGTAGAATGAAGTAAATTAGATGCATTTGGATTAATTTTGTGGTAAGGAATTTGGACACTAAGTTATAGTTGATCCACTATTAAAAGTTTTGATAATGAGAGGTTTAAAGCTATTTTTCTAGTAGAAAGATGGCTCTTGATGGCATTTTGTTGTTGTTTATGTGTGGAGAGGGAATAGGCAAGAGGCAGGGTGATCAGGTAGGAGGTTGCTACAGGAATCCAGGTGAGAGAAAAGGAAAGTGAATGTGGGGCTAGAAGTGGTAATGAATTCAGGAAAAACTTGATTCTTAGGATGGAAATACATTTTATGGAATTATCTGAGAAACCTTTTTGGAATATATGTGCATAGTTCCCCTCCTGATCTAGGCTGGTTTTAGAAATACCAGTTTAGAAGGTGAAATAAGTAGTCTTTGGATATGTAAGGTGAGGAAGAAAGGGTTAAGTGGGACTCCAGCTAGAACCTCAGGTGATGAGGATAAAGATGCCAGTAACTAAAAGAAGGAAGATGGAGAAGTGCTGGTTTGTAAGGGTAGGTGGTGAGTTCTGTTTTGTATTTGTTGAAGGACCGTATGGGATTGCCACATGGGGTAGGCAAATAAGGGGCTAAAGCTCAGGTGAGACTGAGCTGTAGACTAGGAGCCATTGGTTTGTAGGAAATCCTGACAATCTTGGGAAGCAGACGACATTGCCTAGAGAGCAGATATGGTCCTAAAGAGTAAGATCCAGGATGGAACTCAGGGGCATCTAACTTTGAGGACAGAGAGTAACCAATACACAACACACCTTGGGATGAGAAAGTGCTCTGGGCCTGACTTTTCCCACCAGCTTTTTCATTAAAAGTCTAATGCAGTAAATCAGGGAAAAGGGAGTCCAAGTTAGGGTCTTAGGTCTTAGAAATGTGTTTATCAGTACAAAAAAAAATCAGTCTATGGAGTGATGAATATTTTCATTCTAACCCAGGGATCAGTAAAGTTGTTCTGTGAAGGGCTAGGTAGTAAATATTTTCAGCTCTGCGACTATATGGTCTCTGCAATTCAGTTCTATTAAAGTATGAAAGCAGATACAGACAATACATAGCCATAGCTGTGTTCCAGTATGAGTTTGTAAAAGCAGATGTTGGCTGTAGATGCAGATGCCTGCTGTAACCCCATCACTTATTGTCTGATCTCATTGGAAAATTTATCTTTCTTCTTGGTTCTTTACCTCTCCATGGAAACTTGCAGATAGAAGCCCAGGGGTGTGCATCAGCCTAGGCATTGCTATTTGTATACACAGCAGCATGGTGTGCTTTGAGGTACTGTAGTGCTTGGATGTGAGCCGATAGGAAATGGTCATACTGACTAATTTTTTTTTTCTTAAATTTTAAAGATGTGGGGTAACAGGTTTCTTCAGGGAAAACTTGATTCTTAATGAGGATGGGAGTACATTTTATGGAATTATCTGAGAAACTGACTCATAATTTATAGAAAGTGTAAACAGCCCTGTTTCATCAGAATTAATTGCAGGGGGGAAGTACTGAGTTCTGGGTTTGATTGATTCTTTCAAGATTATCTTTATGGTACCTCTTGAAGATCTATGCCAGATCCTACCTCCAGGAATAGAAGAATTGTGTTGTTTCAGCAACTCTACTTTTATATTTCATGTAAGAGATCCATTATGATTTAGAAAGAAAGCCAATCTGGAAGGCAGAAGCCTTATGTTCTAATTTTGGCCTTTGCCACTAGGGGCACTCGGTCTGTAAGTCTATGTTTGGGGCTGGATTTGATGATCTGCTCTACACCACCTACAGTACAAGCTGGGAGGTTGGATAGAATTTGTTGATTGAAAGCTTGCAGTCAGATTTTTATTCCTACCTATTGTCTTGGGTTTTATGTTTTAGACATATTGCATAATTTCCTCATATTTCATTCTTCTTACTTGTAAAGCGAAGGTAAGATTACTGACTCATGTCATCAAGAGAACATGGAATATATTAGATGGCAGTAAAGTGCTTTCCAAAATAAAGAAGGGCTCACAGCTTGCCAGGAGAAAGAATGAATGAATTTTAGATTCATCAAGATCACTGTGGCATATAATATGCAACATAGGTTTTTCAAATATTGCTACTGGTTAATTTATTGAGTTATCTTAGAAGGTCCAAGTAATTGTCAGTGATTAACTTCATGAAGCATAACAGTGAACCTGCTTTCATTTTACTTCATGCAGCTTATTTGTTGTCTTGCATATTCTCAATCAATTGTTTTCTAGGCAAGTTCATCACTGTTGGATGGGGTAAGAAGGAGACACAGTTCCATGGATCAGAGGGCAGGCAAGCAGCCTTTCAGATGCAAATGGTAAGTTTGGTTTGATGGATAAAGAACCTTGACTGGAATAAGTAGAAGTTCTGCCATTCACCAGGAACTCTTAGGTGTCCAGTTAAAGGTCAATAATACATCGTTCTCTTCTGCGTTAGTAAAACTGTTTAGAGACTTCAGGGAATGAGCCAACCTAGAAAGACCCTTTTTAAAAAAAATTGCCAACTTGCTTTGTGATTTATTTTTAGTGTAGCAAATAGTTATAAGCAATATTCATCACCCAGTTTAAAAAATAAAACATCACAGACAGAGATGAAATACCCTGTGAAGCCCTTCGGTATCCCTCCCCTTCTTCCCCAGAGAGAGCTACCATCCTGCATTCACTGCTATTCATTCACATGAGTAATCTCATATTTTTTTACATATGTGTACATTAGATAGTTTTTCTGACTTTTTATTTTGGATGAAACTTTTTATTTTCCCTGTTTCTGAATTAGAAAATTCTAAAAACCACATAATGCTGTCTTAATGACTCAAGGCAGTACTTTTCTTTTCTTTTTTTTTTTTTTTTTTTGAGTAGGAGTCTCACCCTGACACCCAGTCTGGAGTGCAGTGGCATGCTCATGGCTACCACAGCCCCGACCTGCGGGGCTTAGGTGATCCTTCATCTCAGCCTTCCAAGTAGGTAGAACCACAGGCTCATGCCACCACATTCGGCTAATTTTTTTTTATTTATTGTAAAGACGAGACCTCGCCAATTTGCCCAGGCTGATCTCGAACCCCTGGGCTCAGGCAGTCCTCTCGTCTCTGCCTCCCAAAGTGTTAGGATTATAGGCATGAGCTATTGCACCTGGCTAAGGCAGTACTTTTCAATCTTAGAGAGCCCCTGAAGGCAGAGGAATGTGGACACAAGAGGAGTGCCTGCTCTCGGGGCTCCTGGGAAGTAGCATCACTGTCTACTGTCCCATTAAGTTAACTCACATTAAATAAACTCTTACATTTTATCTGTATACAATTTGAATATTTTAAAAAATATGAATTAAAGCATACCACTCTTCGATAAAATTAATGAAACAGGAAGCTATGCCATGTTTATCCTCTTGCGTGCTGCTGGGTACTCGTAGGGGCAGCACATATCTCTGTTAGAGAAGTACACATTAGATTCTCATCATGATCATGTCATATAGCGGTAAGACCTCGGCCAGTTTTTTGGCATTTCTGTATCTCTCTATTCCTTTCTTTAAAATGGGCATAATGATGTCCCAAGGATTGAGATTTGGAGGTAATGTATATAAAACAGCTACCACAGCACCAATACAGGATATGCACTCAAATGGTAGTTGCTGCTCTTATTATAGTGGACAGATAACTTTTGAAACTTAAAGCATAGTTTCTACTTCAGAACAACTATATTGGGAGTAAAATATGCAAGGTGGGACTAATTTAACATTCTGAAAATTGCTGATCTATTAGAATCAGTAAAGGATGTTTAGAGGGCAGAAAAATGGAGTAACTATTCCTAATCAAGGTTGATTCTTTGAGGTGATCTCTATAGTAGTCCAGCTTTGGACAAATGGTTTTTATGTTCCCTTAATTCTTAAGTGATTTTTTTTTTCCAGAAGGAGTAAAATCAGGTAGAGGAGAATTAACTTGACTAAATAGTTTTGCACATTTGTATATTCTAAGCAACAAGTAGATTATGCAGTGACTAAGGCCATATATTTTGAATTTTAAAATAATACTTTACTGATACACATTACAACATGGATGAACCTCATAAACATTATGTAATTGAAAGAAACCAGTCACAAAAAAATCACATATTATATGATCCCATTTATTCGAAATGCCCAGAATAGGCAAATCTGTAGAGACAGAAAGTAAATTAGTGGTTGCTTAGGGCTTGGAGGGGAGGAGGATGAGGCAGGAAGGAGTGACTGCTAATGTGTATTGGGTTTCTTTTGGGGATGATGGAAATGTTCAAAATTTAGATTATGGTGATGGTTACACTTTGTAACTATACTTAAAAGACATTGCATTGTGTACTTCAGGTGGTGAGCCTTAGTGGAATATAAATTACATCCCTATAAAGTTGTTAAAAGTTACTACTTTAAGGGAATTTGCAGTAGTATTCAGAATAAGGCAGTTTTCTATACTTTGTTAAGCTCTGAAAACATTGTATACCTGGTACCTGCTAGAGTAAGAATTGTCTAGTACTGACAAAATTAGGTTTTATTAGTGATATAAAATGATTTGGATAATAGGAAAAAAACTCTTCATTCTATTATCTAATCTACTGTCCAGTAGCCTACTCTAGGCCTACTCATGAACTTTTTCTGAAGACTTTCTGTGGTTTTGTTTTGGTGTGAAAGTTCATAACTACCCGTCAAAAAACAAAACAAAAATCCTTGAATTAGTCAGGCGTTGGTTTTCATGTGACTGGTTTTTTTTTTTTTCTTTTTATGTTGTATTGCTTTAGTTCTCAGTTTACTCCCTGCTTGGGTGCTCCTAGTGCCCAGTAATGCTGATACAGGGGGTTGGTTGCTTTGTGTGTTATTTTTCTACTTTCTTTTTTGTTTCAAATTTTTTATTTTAGAGATGTGGGGTACAATTCAGGGTTAAGTATACTAATGTTCATTATGCAGGTACCTTTATTGATGGTGTGCCCCCCCCCACAGAATCTGTTTTTCTACTTTCTTAGGCAGTCGATCATTTATTTATTTAAAGCCGTATATTTAGCACCTATTGTGTGCCAGGCACTGGAACAAAATCCCTAACCTCAATAAAGCATATATTCATTGGATACTCTATTAAAATAATATTAATGTATAATATGCCCAGGGGGTGAAAAATGCTCTGGAGGAAAATAAAGCAAGATAAGGTGTGCCAGATAGCAGCAGATGGGACGGTCAGGGATGGCCACACTAGGAAGGTGTTATTTGATTTTAGATCTGAAGGAGATAAAGGAGTAAGCATTGTGAATATATGGAGAAGACTATTAGACAAGGAAAACATTTATTTTCTTATCATAGTTACCTGATATGTTCCTTAGTTCATTATATTTAATACCTATATCTGTAGTTTTTTCCTTTGTTGCTATTCTTGGAGTTCACTTGAAAAAAAAATACCCAAAGAAGGACTTTTAAAGTTTTATTTTGTATATTTTAAAACTTTGTTGTTCTGTGATATACCAAAGTAGTGTCTTCAGCTTTTTTTTTTTCTGAGTCAACATCTCCGCTGTCATCTATGCTGCAGTGGCACAATCATGGCTCATCACAGCCTCATTTCCTGGGCTCAGACAGTCCCCCGCCTCATCCTCCTAAGTAGCTGGAACTACAGGCATGCACTACCATACCTGGCTAATTTCTGGGATTTTTTTTGTAGAGACGAGATCTCACTATGTTGCTCAGGCTGGTCTTGAACCCTTGGGCTCACGCTGTCCTCTCACTTTGGCCTCCCACAGTGCTGGGATTATAGGCGTGAGCCACCATGCCTGGCAGTTTTTGTTTTTATTTTTTGATGATTTCTTGGTTTACAAGCCCTTCTAGGAGGATTTCTGAGGATCCTGTGAAGCTGATTTTCAAAATAGCTTAAACTTCATATAAAAGATTTCTATGTATTAACCGGAGGCTCATTTGACTCTGGGCCCTTTAAGGTCCCCCAGTAATATTGGTGTTTCCCCCTCTCTTTAGCATGAGTCAGCTTTGCCCTGGGATGACCATCGACCACATGTTACTTGGCGTGGGGATGGGCAGTTTTTTGCTGTGAGTGTTGTTTGCCCAGAAACAGGTATGGAAATAAATTGAAACTAACCAAAAATTGTTCTTAAATTTACTACAGTTTCAGGAAATTTTGTTTCTTTTGCTTTTATTGGGGTATTCATGACACATATGAGGTAAAGATGTGCTGCTTTAGATGTTAAATGAGTTTGGAATTCAGATTTAGAAGATTCTTTTGAGACTATGTGGTCCAGCCTCCCACCTGGTGAGACATATTTTTAACAGGATTAATCTAATTGGCTTTGTAAAACCATGCAGTTTTTATAAGGAAGATGTTTGGAAAGTTCTAACTTGACATTTTCATAATGTTTTAAGTATATGTTGTTTTACTTCATCTATTGCACAGGGGCTCGGAAGGTCAGAGTTTGGAACCGAGAGTTTGCTTTGCAATCAACCAGTGAGCCTGTGGCAGGACTGGGACCAGCCCTGGCTTGGAAGTGAGTGAGAGAAGAAACTTTGGTACTTCTTCCTCAAAGAAATTCATGGAACCAGAGTAGAGGTGGTGGTACTCACCAAATGTAGATGTTTACAAAACACAAAAGACTGTTATACACATTTGACTGTAACAGCCTCTTTCTTTCCTTCTGTTCTCTAAAGTCTGAATCTACTATTTGAGGTCAAATAGTAGATTCTGGGCTTCTTTGCAGATCTCATCATTCCAAGGCTCCATACATTTTGCATTCCTAATTCTTAAAAGGTTCTGGTTATAGGCAGAGCCTGTATGAAGTCATTGTCTAAAGCAGAAAATGGTGCTTGTAAGGAAAGTCCCAGTTTGCAAATCTCAGTAGGGCAAACGGAGCTTTTGTGAAAACTGGAAAGAGCTTCCTTCCTCTGCATAAATACCCACAGTGAAGGATTTACTTGCCATGGAACATGCTTACTGGCCCCCTCCTTTCGTTCACCTCCTTGGCCCATATGCTTATGGCTGCACTAGTTTTAAATAGAAGTATCTTCTCTGTGTCAGCATCAGTTACATGCAAAACCAGTAGGTCTCCAGATTTCAGACATCTTGTTTTCTACCAGTATTTAAATGGTATTGGATTAGAGAGCAAGAAAAGACTGTATTTTACTTAAAATTCCTGAGAAAAATATGAATATGATGAGGCAATTAAGATGTTTTGCCAGACACAGTGGCTCACACCTGTAATCCCAGCACTTTGGGAGGTGGAGACAAGAGGATTGCCTGAGCCCAAGGGTTCCAGACCAGCCTGAGCAACATAGACTTTGTCTCTACAATAAATAAAAAAATTAGCTGACCATGGTGGCACATGCCTGTAGTTCCAGCTACTTGGGAGGCTGAAGCAGTAGGATCGCCTGAGCCCAGCAGGTCGAGGCTGCAGTAGCTGTGAGCGTGCCACTGCACTACAGCCTGGAAGACAGTGAGACTCTGATTAAAAAAAAAAAAAAGTTTTTAGTAGACCAAAAAAATCTTAAAAGAGGTCTGCCGGAGTATAGAATATTTGCTGAAATCATATAATTGAAGGAGACATAGGCTATGATTTTTAGAACATACTTGGAATAGTTTTATTTATTGGTTTTAAAAAGTCATCCAAATGCATTGTAGATCTGTAAGTCTCTGGACAAATAGAGCCTTCTGATTCCTAAAAGCTCTAAATATCAACCTACCATATGACCCCGCAATCCCCCTACTGGGAATATATCCTGAAGAACTCAAATCACTCTATAAAAAAGATACCTGCACACGTATGTTTATCGCAGCATTGTTCACAATAGCAAGATCCTGGAAGCAACCATGCTGCCCATCAAAAGAGAACTGGATTAAAAAAATGTGGTACATATACACGTTGGAATACTACGCAGCCATAAAAAGGAACAAAATCATGAATTTTGCAGTAACCTGGATGGAACTAGAGTCTATAATACTGAGTGACCTGTCACAGAAACAAAGATCCGAGTATCACATGTTCTCACTCATATAATGGATCTTTAATATCCAATGTAATACTATAAGAAAATGACTGACAGTAGTGGGAAACTATGGGGGGGAGGAAGATGGGATCAATGGCAGTAAATATCTGTCTGGGGATGGGGAAACACCTCTTATCAACTGGGTGCCTGAATGAAACGTACTTGTATACCTAACCCTTAACTGTACCCCACAACACCATAATAAAAAATATTGATTAATAAAAACAAACAAACAAAAAAACAAATAGAGCCTTCATGCAAATTAGGAAAAGGCACTCTTTCTTCTGGATGGTGCAGTTCTACACTAGAGTGATTTGATTGCCAAGAGACAAGGGATACATGGAACTTTAAATGTCCTTGGATAAAGATACTAATTCATTTCATTTATTTTTGCTGGAAAAAAAATCTCTTTTCCAAATTTCATATTGTTCTCAAGCCAGTTGAATGAGTTTTTGGAGTTCTAACACTGGGTTTGTTTTAAGACCCTCAGGCAGTTTGATTGCATCTACACAAGATAAACCCAACCAGCAAGATGTTGTGTTTTTTGAGAAAAATGGACTTCTTCATGGATACTTTACACTTCCCTTCCTCAAAGATGAGGTTAAAGTAAGTGCCATTAAACTTAGAGGACTTTCTACAGCTATGGATGGGGTTTATATTTGATAAAGATGTGTAAATAGATGTTTCATAGTAGATAGTAATAAAAATGATGACTTCCTGTGATTTTGTTGTTTTGTAAAAGCGGAATTGTTTTTCCAAAGAGATTTTGCAAATAATGCATTTCTTTCCTATCTGAGATAAAACACAGACAAGAAATAGAAATGCTAGTTTTTATTGTTTATTTTGGGAAAAACATAATTCTAATGATAAGTGTTTTCCATTTATAACATTTAAATCTTAAACAGCTCAGAACCATTAAGATCCTTGCTGAGGTAGAAAAACATCAAATGGTAATTTTTTTTTTGAGTTGGAGTCTCATTCTGGAGTGCAGTGGCACAGTCATGGCCACCCCAGCATCAACCTGCTGGGCTCCAATGATCCTTCCGCCTCAGTCTTCCAAGTAGCTGGAACTACAGGCACACGCCACCATGCCCAGCTAATTTTTTAATTTATTGTAGAGTCGAGGTCTCACCAAGTTGCCCGGGCTGGTCTCAAAACTGCAGGTTCAGACAGTCCACTTGCCTTGGTCTCCCAAAGTGCTGTGATTACAGGCTGAGCCACCAAGCCTGGCCCAAATGGTAATTTTTATGTAAAATTTTAAACATCTTAAAAGTTGAAAGTTTAATGAACTCCCACATACCTATTAATTTCAACAGATAATCAACATTTTGCAAAATATTTTTCATCTATTTATTCCTCCCTCACCTATGCATACACATACAAGCACACATTTTTATTTCCTGGCATTTTAATTCTAGAAATTATATTTTCTATATTTATTTCTGACAGGAACATTTTTCTTTACATAACCATCATTCTGTTATTGTACATTACCTTAGTGTTACCTAATACTCAGACCATAATCAAATTTCCCTGATTGTCTAAAAATTCTTGCATTTGATTGTTTCTTAAAGTCTGTTGTATCTTTAAGCATAATATATATATATATATTTTAAGTCCTTTACATATAGTGACGTACTTATTTCACAGATTTGTTTAATGCCTCTATAGATTAGTAATTTATAGGAAGGAATTAGCTCAGGTAGGATTATTTGATTTGTCAGAGCTCTTCAGCTATTGTGAGAGGAAATTGATCTATTGTAAAGATTTTGAAGTAAATGTATAACTAATGGCCAATGACAGATCTTTTTTACCTTCTAGGTAAATGACTTGCTCTGGAATGCAGATTCCTCTGTGCTTGCAGTTTGGCTGGAAGACCTTCAGAGGGAAGAAAGTTCTACTCTGAAAACCTATGGTAAGACAGCTGTAGTAGCTCAGCTTTATGCCCTACAAAATGTAGCTGTAAGTAGCAAGAGTAAGGAATTTCCTTCATCTTTTCTACTTGCTCCCTCAGTGGAACCAGCAAAGCTCAAGTTGGTAGATGGAGATAGAGGAGTGGTTAGGTTTTGATTATTTATGGATTTCAGTCAGAGTCTTCTAGAGAAACAGAACCGAAAGGAGATAGATATAGATTAGTTATTGATATTGATATTCATTCCTCAGTGTCCTCAGGGGATCAGTTCCAGGATTGACCATGAAAACAAAGATTCACACATACTCAAGTCCCACTGTTAGCCCTGCAGAACCCTTGGATATGTAAAATTGGTCCTCTGTATACTTAGATTTTGCATTTCTTGACTATTGTATAATATGATCTGTGTTTGGTTGCAGATGTGGAACACACTGATTTAGAGGGCTGATAATATTTACTGGAAAAAAATCTGATTTTAAATGGGCCTGCGCAGCTCAAACCCATGTTGTTCAAGGGTCAACTCTATATCGGGAGAGGGTGAGGGAGGGAGGGAAAGAGTAAGAGAGGTATGGATTAATTTTAAGGAATTGAATAATGTAGGAAATGGTAAGTTTGAAATTTGAAGGGCAGACCAACAGGTTGGAAATGCGGGTAAGATTGATGAGTCTTGAGTCTGAAATCTGTTAAAGCAGGCTGGTAACATAGGCAGAATTTGTAAGTTATATGGTCTTGAGGCAGAATTCCTTTGTGAAACCTCAATTTTTGCTTTTAAAGTCTTCAGCTCAGTGAATGAGACCCACTCACATTATGGAGGGTAATCTGTTTTTCTTAAAGTCAGTTGATGGTAAATGTTAATCAATCACATCTACAAAATAGCTTCACATTAACAGCTGAACTTAGTGTTTGACCAGGCAACTGAGCACCATAGCCTTGCCAAGTTGACACATAAAAATAACAAGTCATCTGTGCTTTCTCTTCTTGGATTGTATCACTGTAGAAAACCAAAACACTAACAAAGGAATACTGTGGAAGTGAAAAGAGATTTAGATTGGGTATAATAATTTTTTTTTTCTTTTTTGAGTCAGATTCTCACTGTGTTCCCAAGGCCGGAATGCAGTGGTATGCTCATGGCCACTGTGGCCTTGACCTGCTGAACTCAGGCAATCCTTCAGCCTCATCCTTTCAAGTAGCTAGGACTACAGTCATACACCACCACATCTGGCTAATTTTTTGATTTATTGTAGAGATGGGGTTTCGCCAAGTTGCCCAGGCTGGTCTCAAACACTTAGGCTCAGGCAGTCCTTTTGCCTTGGCCTCCCAAAGTGCTGGAATTACAGGCATGAGCCACTACGTCTGGCATGAATATTTTCTGTAGCTTTTGAAATGTATAATTATGTGGTTTTAAATATTAAATACTATATAAATATGTTAGATAATAAAGATAAGAAAAAATTTGTAATTCTACCACTCTGATTATTTAACCATTCTGGTTATTAACCATGCTAACAGTAATCACTGTTAAAACATTCTTTTAGATTTTATATGTATATCTCAGTATAGCTATGATCTTATTTTTGTTAAAAGTATAGGTGTGATACTTACAGTTTTGTAATTTGCTTTGACACTGTATCTCAAGCCTATTTCCATTGTACATGTGCATCATTTTAAACTGCTTTATATTCTTGTGCCAGTTTATTAAATCTCATGCTGTAAGATATTTAAAATTTTGTAATTTCTTATTATCATCAGTAGCAGTGCATGGTGCATTTTTGTTGATAAGTCTTTTTACTTGCTTATTTTCTTTTTTTTGAGTTGGAGTCTCACTCTGTCACCCAGACTGGAGTGCAGTGGCCGCTCCTGGCCACTGCAGCCTCGACCTGCTGGGCTCTGGCGATCCTTCTGCCTCAACCTTCCAAGTAACTACAGGCGTGCGCTACCACACCCAGCTAATTTTTTTGATTTATTGTAGAGATGAGATCTTGCCAAGTTGTCCAGGCGGGTCTCGAACTCGCGGGCTCAGGCAATTCATTCACCTTGGCCTCCCAAAGTGCGGGATTACAGGCTGAGCCACCGAGCCCGGCTACTTGCTTATTTTCCAAGTAACTTCCAAACTGTAATCTTTTAGCTGAAACGTTATTAAGAAAGGCATTTATTCTTTATAATAGTTCTCAACCCTGGCTGTACTTTTAGAAAAAAATCATGATATCCAGTCTTCATGTCAGAGTTGGGTTCAGTGTATTAGAATGGAAACTATACCTCAGTATTTAATTTTTAGAAAGCTTCCAAGTGATTTTGATATACAACCTTAGTTGAGAAGCACTGATTAACTAGTGTATCAAGGGATGACACTGTGATATGTTTAGGGATAAAAATTTTGCACAAGAACAGCCACAATGTTTGTCCTCACAGAGTATGCAAATGTTGTCTGACTTACCAACTCACGGCTACATGAAGGTGTTGAAATAGTATGATTGGAGACTAGATTATATTTGCTGTGATTGCTAAGAATTAGTAGCAAGGTGATTAAGAAAATGAATTCCTTATTATAACTATAATTTCTCATATTACTAAGGTATTAATTTTATATGTATCATCTGTGTAATAAAGCTTGGTTTGGAATGTTAGGTCTTATTCTTTTAATAGGCACTGGAAAGGATAATAGCGTGCTAATCTTCCTTGGACAGCTACATCATAGTTAACTCCAGATAGGCTTGGACATACTTGCACGCAAAGCACCTGGAAGAAAATAAGCATCTTAAGTCTTATACATCATAGTGAGACTAGTCCAGATCTTGGATTGAGAGTTTTAATGCTTTTAATCTAATTGCCAAATTATCTTCTTCCTAAGCCTTCATGGAATAAACGACTAAAACACTGTCTTGTCCTACTAGCCTTCCAATATGAGCATAAAGTTTGAAGGTAGAGGTGAAAATAAACATGTGTATTTCTGACCTTATTGACGCTTGACATTTTATCTTCATGGAAAACTATATTTTAGCAATTACTATTATATTATTATTTTAAAGAAGAGGCTGAGCAGGAAAGGTCCTTTGAAAACAGAAAGATTGCTCCTGTCCCCTTCTAACAAGCTAGTATGAAATCTGGTCCCCCAGCCTTTAAAGGCCTTCCTTTCGTTTCCCTTGCAGTTCAGCTCTGGACTGTTGGAAACTATCACTGGTATCTCAAGCAAAGTCTGCCCTTCAGCACCTGTGGGAAGAGCAAGATTGTGTCTCTGATGTGGGACCCAGTGACCCCATACCGGCTGCATATTCTCTGCCAGGGCTGGCATTACCTCTGCTATGAATGGCACTGGACGACTGATCGGAGCTCAGGAGATAATTCGAATGACTTGTCAAATGTGGCAGTCATTGATGGAAGTAAGCTGCGGTGAAATTTGTCTGTGAGCCTACAAGAGGTTCTGAGCCAAGGGCCTGCAGATATGGTGATTTGACTAGACCAGTGAGGGAATCTTTGTTTTGATTGCTTAGCTTATTTTTACTTGTTTAGTTTTTGACTGAATGGGAATGTCCTAAGGTCAGGTGCATACTTTCCTGAAAACCATAGTTCCTCCTCTCCACCCTAGTTTCCTATACGTGGATTTGTATGGCCTTCATACATTTACTTGTCTGGCTTTTGAAGATTCTGAAAATTTTGATCCTGGGCAGAGAGGAAAGATAACAGTAGAGTCTTGCGGGACTGGGTGTTTTTGCTTTATCTGTTTGCCCTGACTTAGATTTACGTTGACTCTTGTACCACTCTGCAGGTGTTGCTTTTTTCATGATAGAAATATTAATACTTGCTAATTATATACCTCTCAATATGTTCAGTTCATATCATAGACATTTGTCTAGTTATGAGGATTAGGTTGTGTGTTTTACAATTAGGTGGAAGGTTTTGGAGGGGCAGGATTGGGAGGGGCAGGATTGAGGAGTGAAGTAGTCACTTATTGTTTACCTATTGCTGGTAATATAAATTAGAAATCTTTCTCCTAAGATTGTTTTGTGAGTTTGTGTACTAATTTATGTTCTCTGTAGTACTCTATATAATACTGACTTTAAATCATATCTTCTATATAGAAAACTTAATCAGATTTGCCTTATTACCAAATCCATGTATAGGAATGTGCTTTAAGGATTTTGAAGGTGTTGATTCCCTTGATTTAGTGTGACTTGGTTGCAGGCCCTGGTTTAAAGCAATAGCTCTGACCTCTTGGCCTTTTTGCCTTAGTCCCTGACACCCAAAACTCCTAAGTTCAGAGCTGGACCATGCTAGGTCTGGAGGTGACAGTAGCCAGACATAGAACCCATGACACTTTTGCCCCCCCCAGACTGTTTTTAAGCTTATTCATGAGGAAAACACTGAAAGTTATTTTTAAGAATTGCTGTATGTTTTCTACCATCATTATTATTTGGATGATTTTCAGATGCCTTATTTTACAGATTGAATATCTATATGTCTAACCCTCTTTCTTTTTCATGTGCAGACAGGGTGTTAGTGACAGTCTTCCGACAAACTGTGATTCCACCTCCTATGTGCACATACCACCTGCTGCTCCCACACCCTGTGAATCAAGTCACATTCTCTGAGCACCCTAAAAAGAGTAATGACCTTGCTGTCCTAGATGTCAGTAACCAGATTTCTGTTTATAAATGCGGTATGTTAAAAAAATTGTTACCTAGATGTTCTGAATCAGCTCTCTCCTATTCCTACACAAAGGCAAATTATAGTTTGAGGTCATGTTTCTAAAAATTTTGAAGTCTTTCATTGATTTTATCATTATATATAATTTGCTTGAAATTTTTAAATAAAATTCTGCCATTGTTTTTAAGTGTTTTAAAAAATTCTGTATTGTTATAAGAGCAGTTGCTTTTATTTTACTGAACTTGCAGAATCGGTTATTTAAGAATAATATTCAAGCCAGGTGCAGTGGCTCATGCCTGTAATCCCAGCACTTTGAGAGGCTGAGGCAAGAGGATTGCCTGAGCTCAGGGGTCCAAGACCAGCCTGGGCAACTTGGCGAGACCTTGTCTCTAAAATAAATCAAAAAATTAGTCCTGCGTGGTGGCATGTGACTATAGTTCCAGCTTGCTTGGAAGGCTGAGGTGGAAGGATCGCCTGAGCCTAGCAGGCAGAGGCTACACAGTGGCTGTGAGCATGCCACTGCACTTCAGCCTGGGCGACAGAGTGGAACTCTGACTCAAAAATGATTAACATTCAAATAACATAGTATATTATTACATTGTTAACATGTTTTGCTATCTTGATTTTTACACATATTTTCAGTTGTTCTCACGTCCCTCCTGGGAACTGTGTCAGACTGTGTTTTCCAGTTTTATAGATGAGGGAATACAGTGGCAGAGGGCTTGTAGTTTGTTTGAACAAGAATGGACAAGAGCCTCAACACAGGGGTTCTAGTTTTTTGGGTTTTTTTGAGTTGGAGTCTCACTCTGTCGCCCAGACTGGAGTGCAGTGGCTGCTCCCGGCCACTGCAGCCTCAACCTGCTGGGCTCCGGCGATCCTTCCGCCTCAGCCCTCCAAGTAACCGGAATTACAGGCATGCACTATCACGCCTGGCTGATTTTTTGATTTATTGTAAAGATGAGGTCTCGCTGCCCAGGCGGGTCTCAAACCCGCGGGCTCAGGCAATCCACTCACCTCAGCCTCCCAAAGGCGCGGGATTACAGGCTGAGCCACCGAGCCCGGCTGGGTTCTAGTTTTTTATCTACTTTTCCTTCTATAGTCCCATTGCTGTCAGTTCCTTGTTGCTTTCCTGATGATGCACTGTAGAAGCTGAAATGGGTTTTAATTTGTGAGTTCTATGGTCATGTCATAAATTATACTGGCATATGGCAGTGGCATCCTTGTTTTCACATATCTTTCGAATTCTCAGAAAAGGCCTAGAACATTGCTGAAGAGCATAATTAAAATTAATAAATTTATACTGAAATTCCCTACTTTTATATCATTTTTCTGTTAGATCAGCAGCCTACTGTTTGCATGAATCCTGTCTGGATATATCACCAGTTTCTCTGATTTTAGTTTCACTCTGTAAAATGTGATTACAATCCTCCTTAAACTTTTAAAAATAGTTTTTTTTTTTTAAATTCAACAAGTCCCCAACATACAAAAAAGTTCCATTCCAAGAGCACTTTTGTAAGGCCAATTTGTTTTAAATCCAACAAAGTTAGTCTAGGTGCCCAACTAGCACAGTTGACTATACAGTTTCTGTATGTATTTAATGGGCTATACTGACACCCAATGGAAAGAGATAATATGTAAAAAACAAAAAACACAAGTGTCAGCCGGGCACGGTGGCTCATGCCTATAATCCCAGCACTTTGGGAGGCAAAGGTGAGAGGATTACCTGAGCTCAGGGATTCGAGACCAGCCTGGGCAACATGGTAAAACCTCATTTCTACAATAAATAAAAAAATCAGCCAGGCATGGTGGCACATGCCTATGGTTCCAGCTACTTGGAAGGCTTAGGTGGAAGGATCACCTGAGCCCAGCAGGTTGAGGCTGTGGTGGCCGTGAGCATACCACTGCAATCCAGCCTGGGTGACAGAGTGAGACTCCAACTCAAAAAAAAAAAAAGTAGGTGTGCATCATTAAAGTTTGTATCTTGAAGGTTCGAATATAGGGGACTTACTATAATACTGTGTACATTGTTAAGGCAAAGAATTAGATGTGAAATAAGCTTTTGTGGTGCTTACTATATGATGCTAGTGACTTTACATATCACTTTACAATGTGTGGGATGTTTTGTCCTAGATGCACTTAAAAAAATTGATTTATGCCATTCATGTATTTAAAGTGTACAAGTATATATGTATACACTTGACCCAGGAGGTCAAGGCTGCCGTGAGCCGTGAGCTGTGATCATCGTGATTATGCCACTGTATTCCAGCCGAGGCAATAGAGTGAGACCTTAACTCAAAACAAACAGAAAGAAAAAAAAAGAAAGAACTTGGGAGCAGACTTTTTTTTCTTTTGAGTTGAAGTCTCACTCTGTCGCCCAGACTGGAGTGCAGTGGCTGCTCCCGGCCACCGCAGCCTTGACCTGCTGGGCTCTGGTGATCCTTTCGCCTCAGCCTTCCAAGTAGCTGGAACTACAAGCGTGCGCTACCATACCCGGCTAATTTTTGATTTATTGTAGAGATGAAGTCTCACCAAGTTGCCCAGGCATGTCTCGAACCTGCAGGCTCAGGCAATCCACTTACCTCACCCTCCCAAAGCACGGGATTACAGGCTGAGCCACTGATCCCGGCTTGGGAGCAGACATTTGGGTGGGAGTGGTGTAGAGACAAATTAGTTGCCAAAAATTATTTTTTAAAAATTTCCTGTCCTTGCCTTTGTGGAGATTATAATTCTAGTTGGGGGCAAAAATAATAAGTAAATATAATCTGTCAGATGGCAAGTGCTAAGGAGAAAAATTAAACAAAATAGGGCATGAGGAGAGCTTGAGAATAGGGGTTTACTGGGGGAAAGTGGCTTTTGTATTTAGGACTATCTGGGAAGGCCTCTCTGTGACAGTGACGTTTAAGCAGAGATTGGTAAGAATCACAGTAGGAGCCACGAAAGCATTTGGGTAAGAGCATCCCAAGCAGAGTAAAAAGCAGCTACAAAGTGCCTGTAATGTTTAGGAAATAGCTGGGAGGCCAGGGTAGCTGCAGCAGAGCACATGAAGGTAGAGTGGTACCCAGAGGTGACAACAGAGGTGACAGGAGACAGCTCTTATAGGTCCTTGAAGGCTTTACTCTGAGTGAGAAAGGAAGCCACCAGAGGCCTGCAACAGGAAGGCAGTGTTCTGACTGAATATTTTTAAAGTCGTGCATTGGCTGCTGTGCAGTGAGTAAATTGAGTCAATAATGGAAAGAGAATATCTTTTAAGCAAATGCTTAGGACGTCATGGGATTCGAGGATATTGAGAGGTGATTAAGGACAGTGGAGGAAATATCACTGGGGTGAGACAGTAGTCTGTGCCTGGTCTTGCTCGAGTGTGGCCTTTATGGCAAAGATCGTGACTGATGTGGTACTAAGTAAAAGCAGAGATTTTAAGAAGGAGGATAAGATGTGGTTATTTTCTAGGCTGCTTCATTTGTTAGAACTCATTAATTGTCAACAAACCCCTTGGTATTAGAAGAAACAATGATAGTTTACAATGATAGTGTTTGCATTTTTTTTTCTAGGTGATGGTTCAAGTGTGGATCCTATGGTGAAACTGGGAGCTGTGAGTGGAAATGGATTTAAAGTTTCCCTTAGAACACCTTATCTGGAAAAGAGATACAAGTAGGTTCTTAATTACCTTGGACCTCTGAGAATAGAATCAGCCAGCATTTAGTCCTAAATTCAGCCAATTATGATTCTGTGCCTGTTGTTTAGTGGAACAGGAGGTAGAGACAACACCCAGGCCCTGGTTTTCCAGCCTGGTTGGGGAAGCCACTGACTTGTTTTTCTTTTTTTCTTTTTTTTTTTGAGTTGGAGTCTCACTCTGTCGCCCAGACTGGAGTGCAGTGGCCGCTCCCAGCCACCGCAGCCTCGACCTGCTGGGCTCCGGCGATCCTTCCGCCTTAGCCTTCCGAGTAGCCGGAATTACAGGCATGCACTACCACGCCCAACTGATTTTTTGATTTATTGTAGAGATGAGGTCTCGCTGCCCAGGCAGGTCTCGAACCCGCAGGCTCAGGCAATCCACTCACCTCAGCCTCCCAAAGGCGCGGGATTACAGGCTGAGCCACCGGCTGACTTGTTTTTCTTAATGCTGTATATTTTGATGGATGGCTGGGGAGCATGAGTGGTAAGCCAACCCAGAACCCACTCCCCAAAGCAGTCCTTGGTTCTTCCAGGGATAATCACATGTAAAAGGTACAGAAAAAGACAAAACAGAGTTGTATTCTCTCACATAAATGAGGGTGTATAGGTTGTTAACATGGATACCCTAATGCAGCCTATCTTTTCCTCATCCCACATTTCAGAACTTCTGGGTACTATGTTTTGGGGCTCCCAGGATGGAAATCAGAATGCATTTTCCCATTAAAGTACTTTTTTCTTTCCGTTTTTTTCTTTTTTTTTGAGTCGGAATCTCACTCTGTCACCCAGGCTGGAGGGCAATGGCATGAACATGCCTCACTGTAGCCTCGACCTCCTGGGCTCAGGCGATCCTCCTGACTCAGCCTCCTAAGTAACTGGGACTACAGGCATACACTACCACACCCAGCTAGCATTTTGATTTTTTTTTTTTGGTAGAAATGAGATCTCGCTTTGTTTCCCAGGCTGGTCTCAAATTCCTGCGCTCAAGCAATCTTCCTGCTGCCTTGGCCTCCCAACATCCTGGGATTATAGGTGTGAGCCACTGTGCCTGCCTTGAAATAGTATTATAAATGATTGGGTATAATTGAGTACCTTAGGTACGTTATAGGCATTTGCAAAATGATAAGAAGCCAAACTATAATGCTACTTCTGAGAAAATGTTTTTAAAGAGTACCACTTGTTGAGTGGTTATAGATAAGAAAACAAAGTTTGGAGGTAAGAAGTCATGGACCTGGCAACTTAGAGAATCCAAGATTTACTTTTATTCTATTTGCTAAGTCCACATTCTTAAATTATTGAATTACTCTGCCTCCTGGGAACATTTATTTTTAAATTAATAGAAATTATTAACTGAGTACAACAAATAACAAAATTTGAGAAATAATATGTTTCTTAAATATATGCAATATATTTAATAAATAGAGTATAAGTATCCAACTTATGTATGTTTGAGAGGATGCCTGTATAATGCTTAGTAGTATTTACAGAACATTTAAATGTATGATTTCATTTCACAGACTTGAAACTGCTAGAGTACAGAGATGAAAGGCAAATTAGAAAGTGTGAGAATATAGTCTCATTTTTTAAAATGGAGAGAAGGATAACAGTACATTGAGAGATTTTTATGAAGGGCATGAATACTTATTTGATCCTTGAGGAAGTGATAGGTTTGGGATTGGCAAAGATGAACTGGGAACATTGGGTCTGGTAGGAGGAGAGTGTCTGTGAGAACTAGAGGTGGGAATGATCCTGCATGGGTCGAAAGAAGTATAGAGCTGGAGTCTAGGGAGAGCTGGTTGAGAAGGACGATCAGGCTAGTGGCAAGCTTCTTTGGTGGTAGTTGAGGATTTTCCATTTGATCTAGAAGGCAGGAAGTAACCATTATAAGTTCCTATACGAGATGGCAAAACAGTGCCCTGGTCAGATGCTTAAGTGCTACTGATGGAATGCATTCAAGTCACAGAAACCATCTCTCAAGCCAGTTAATCATTTTGATGTGAGGTACTTAGGAAGGCACCCATTCTACTGTGACCTGCATTATCTGCTGGATACTGGTGAGTTTGAATACTGGTGAGTAGTGCCCATAGAAAGTCCCTGGGGTTTATTAATATAGGAACTGGAGTAGGAGATTCTCTTGTGTAGTCAGTTTCCTGAAGTGTTCTCTTCAAATCTAAAGATTTCAGGGTAGGAGAAACTTAATTTAAAGTAAATAGAAAAACATATTCTTAAGCCAGACAATCATTAATTTTAGATTTTCTAGTATTTGGTATTATTTCAGATTTTGTCCCTCCAGATAATTAGGAGCTGACTCTATACAAGGTGCTTCATTCTTCTTTCATCAGGAAAATCTCAGTGATTTTAATGTTTTATTCATATCTTGGCTATTCTTCAATATTTAAAACAGAATTCAGTTTGAGAATTGTGAAGATCAAGAGGTAAACCCACTGAAATTCAGCCTTCTCACCTGGATTCAAGAAGATGTCTTTCTGGCCATAAGTCACAGTGAATCCAGCTCACGGTCTGTCATTCATCATTTGACTGTGGTTCCTTCTGAGACAGATGGAGAACAAGGAGAGCTCAATGTCAGGTATTACAGTTCTTCCTATACTTCATGTGTTAAATAAGTAGTGGAGTTAGAGTTTTGCCTTTTATGAGCATAGGCCTTTTTTTGGCTTCCGGTGAGCAAGGTTGAGGAGTAGAGCTTTCTTGTTAGACACAATTAGCAAGAAGGTTAAGTCTAGTTGTGAGTCATGTCAAAATAATAGATCAAAAATATCTCAAGAAGTGGTGAAAAATAGGATAGATATGAATAGATGAGGCAAAAACATTTTTAAGATGTGTTAAACATTTCAATTCTGTATCTGTTCACATTCCTGCAGAGTAATTGGTAACTCTTATAATTGATTTTAATAATGATCAAGTGGAATTAGATTGGCTAATTCTCATGGGTTAATGCAGTGGGAAGAAGTTATATATACACACACACTCACACACATACAGCTATGTGCTGTATAACATTAGGCAATTTCATCACTATGCACAAATCATAGTGCATTTATACAAACCTAGATGGTATAGCCTACTATACACCTAGGCTATTTGAAATGTTTCATGCTGCAGCAGACCATATATTATATATGACAGTGGCCCCATAAGATTATAATGGAACTGCCCTGTACAAATGTACCATTTTAATCTTTGAGACCATATTTTTACTGTGCCTTTTCTATGTATAGATATGTTTAGAGACACAAAAACCATTGTGTTACAATCACCTACAGTATTCAATACAGTAACAAGCTGGACAGGTTCGTAGCTTAGGAGCAATAGGTCATTTCATATAGCCTAGGTGTATAGTAGGCCATACCATCTAAATTTGTGTAAATGCACTATGATTTTTGCACAGTGATGAAATTACCTAATGATACATTTATCAAATATGCCCATGTCGTTAAGCAACACATGACTCTGTGTGTGTGTATATATATGTGTGTGTGTACGTGTACAGAGGGTGCCAAAAAATGTGTATACATATTAAGAAAGGAAAAGGGTATTAAAATTATAGGTGAATACAATTCATGTCTGATTTCTGCAATTACAAGAGGTACTCAAAGTGGATATCATCAGTGTCCAGACACTTCTGATTATGGCAAACTAAAAGTGATACATAGATAACATCGCTTAAAATGTGTATACATTTTTTTGGTACCCATGGTATACATATACATACACCACTTATATGTTTTGTTTTGATGTGGTGACTTAAAAATGCTTCTTCAGGCCCCCTCTTCTATACAGAAGAGTATTTCACTACAATTGCCACTAGAAAGTCTCTGTTTTTCCCTGTTCCATGGAACTGAGTTTTGTTTTGATTTCTGACTGCATCTTCATCATTTAACTGGTTTCATTTAATAAATGCTGTTCTCTGCAGTGCAAATCCTGTAGTGCAGTAGATAGCATTTTCTGGCCCATTCCAAGAACTCCTTGTTTCCAATGTGAAGACTTGGCAATTTAGTCATACACTGGTATTAATCCTCAGATTCATTTGTAACTAAAACCCTGCTGGTTAGATTTATATTCTGAAAGCCCTTGTTGCAAAATTAGGAACCTTTCCTTATATATACAATACATTTTAATGCAGTCACTCACTCCTATTCATTGATTCATAATGCTCCAAGATATTTTGAAAAAACTTTTTGTGACTATGTCTACATGCAGATTATATTCCAGTATATACAGCATTTAAAGTTAGCCAGGAGCTTACATTTTGAAAAGCACAACAATTTATGAAGTTTCTAACTCTTCAAATTTGATCGTTAACTTATAGAAGGAAGAACTAGATGGAGTCATCTCATTGGCTGTAAAGGAATGCCACCATTTGTTTTTATCACTACCTCGTCCTTTAAGAAGTTCTGCTTCTCTCTGTTGATTTGGAAAAATATAATGCCAAAAACCAATTCCCCTCTTCTCATTAATGAAGACCTACGGTTTTCCATGAATGTCCATGAATGTATATGATAACAATAGAATTATTGCATGTGCTCATTTTCCTAGCCAGCTGCTTTATTTAATGCAGCTTTTATTTTAAGAAGACAGAAATGATACAGTACCATCCATGTCTAGTGAAGGCAATTATTTGTAATGCCAATAAATTGTAATAACTTGTGGTAAGTTATAGCCAGAATAGGAGTGATGACTTCACCATGTAGACAAGTAGCTTATTGACTTTGTGGAAAATAATATTATATAAAAGATGTAGTTTTTCTGAGCTTGGAATAATTTATCTATCTGTCCATCCAACCATCCATCTATTCTTTTTTTGAGTTGTAGTCTCACTCTGTTGCCCAGACCTGGGTGTAATGGCATGCTCATGGCCACTGCAGTCTCGACCGGCTGGGCCCAGGTGATCCTTCCGCCTCATCCTTCCAAGTAGCTGGAACTACAGGCAGGTGCTACCACGCCTGGCTAATTTTTTGATTTACTGTAGAGATGAGATCTCGCCAAGTTGCCCAGGCTAATTTTTTGATTTACTATAGAGACGAGGTCTCATCAAGTTGCCCAGGCTGGTCTTGAATCCCTGGACTTAGGCAATCCTCTAGCCTCAGCCTCCCAAAGGGCTGGAATTACAGACTTCAGCCACCACGCCTGGCCTTCATCCATTTGTATATAAGTGTGTGTGTGTGTGTGTGTGTGTACACATATATACATGCATACATACATATGTATATTCCCACACACACGTGTGTGTGTGTGTGTGTGTGTGTGTGTGTGTGTGTGTGTGTGTATGCATGTATATATTACATTGAAATAAGCATTGTGGCACCAAAGGGAAATTGTTTATTTCTTTTTCTGTTTTGCAAAATCAGTGAAATGTCACTACTTTTGAGGAAAATCGTTTGTTCACACCACTTCCCCCTCTTTTAAAATTTATTTTCATCAGTTCATCTGTGATGGTGGATGGGGTCGTAATTAGTCTGTGTTGCAATTCTAAGACCAAGTGCGTGGCTTTACAGCTGACTGACGGCCAGATACTTAAGTATCTTTGGGGTGAGTATAAAAGTGTTAGGAAAGCATGTTTATGATTTACATAGATGTTCAATTCTTGAGAACGTGGAGTTGTGAGTATCTTGTCAGTGCAACTACTTTGTTAGGTCTTTTAACTATCCTGGGAATCCCTAAGCTGTAGAGTGGAATTGGCAGGTGTATTCTACTCCTATTTTCTCTTGTAATGAACTAGAGTACCCGATGAGTTTCCAAAATGCATTTGGAAAGTGATCCAAATTGCATGTTAAGTGTTTTAGCAAGTATTGTTGTTGGTTTTTTAAAAGAGCACATCAGTTGTTTGTAAAGCAGATCTGCCAATTTTGCAGAATCACCTTCTCTGGCTGCTAAACCATGGAAGAACTCTGCTGGATTTCCTGTTCAGTTTCCTTATCCATGCACACAGACTGAATTGACCATGATTGGAGGAGAGGTAAATGAACCACTTTTTTTTTTTTGAGACAGGATCTCACTTTTGCCCAAGATGGAGTACAGTAATGTGATCATAGCTCTCTGCAATCTTGAACTCCCAGCTAATTTTCTTTTTTACTTTAAAAAATGTCTTGTAGGGACGAAGTCTCATTGTGTTGCTCTTTTTGAACTCCTGGCTTCAAGCGTTCCTCCTGCTGCGTCCTCCCAAAGTGCTGGGATTACAAGTGTGAGCCACCACACCTGGCCTGTAAACTTAGCATTTAAAGTAGTTACGTAGGCATTGTCAGCATAGGTGGAAAGAACCTGGGCTTTGGAGGTGAACCTGGGTTCCCACTAAATCCCAGGGCAACATTGGGAAGTTATTTCATTTTCCTGAGCCAACTTTCATCATCTGTAAAATGGGAAAATCTGTGTCTGTCTTTCAGGTTCAGGGAAAGACTAGATGAGATGTGTGTGATCGGCAAATGTTTATCCTTAGTTATATGGAATATTCAAAGTTAGTTTTATTAAATATATTTTGGCCAGGTATAGTGGTTCATACCTGTAATCCCAGTACTTTAGGAGACTGGGGCAGGAAATTGCTTGAGCCCAGGAGTTTGACACCAGCCTAGGCAACATAGCCTAATTTTTAAACAATTTTTTGTCTCTATAATAACACTGGGGATAGTGGTGCACTTCTGTAGTCCCAGCTAATTGAGAGGCTGAGGTGGGAGGATAGTCTGAGTGCAGGAGCTTGAGGCTGCTGTGAGCCATAATTGTGCCACTGCACTCCAGCCTGGGTAACAGAGTGAGACTCCAACTCAAAAGATAAAAAATAAAAATTTTGAGGAGCACAGAAATGTGATCTTGAAAATTGTATTGAGTAGATTGTTATTCTGCAAATACTAGAATGCTTATAATTGTGGTGGGTGGTAGGATACAGTGGTTACAAAACAAAACAACTGAATAATCCCTGTTCTTCTGGAATTTGTAATCTATTATTATAGATATCATTATTTCATTTGATGGGAGAGTAAAGGAAATGAACAGGGTGTATTGGTAGAGAATAGTGAGGTATTTGAGGGATAAGTAGAAATGATAACTATGAGAATGGGAGTCCTTCTTTTGGTGGTCTGAGAAAGCCTCTCTCAGATGGTAATGTATATGCTGAGATGGGAAGAAAAGGCTGTCTCCTCAGGAAGGCAGAGTATTCTGGGTAGAAGAAACTACAAACACCTTGACTATGGCAAGAGATTATTTTATTCAAGGAATTGGATAAAATTTTATTTTATTTTATTCAAGGAGTTTGGAATTTTTTTACTTAACAAAGATTAGAAGGTTATTGATGATTTTTAGTCAGTAGAGTAATATGTTCTGTTTCATGGTTTGAAAAGTGATTCTACCCGCCCAGAGGACAATAGGTTGGAGAAGGATGCGAGTGGAATCGGGGATCAACACAGAGACTGTCGGGGTGGAGTCAGTGAAGGAGGGAAAGGAGATGTATTTGAGATATGCACGGGAGATAGAAGTGACAGAGCTTGCTGATGGATTGCATAGAGTCATATTCCATTTTGTACTGGACTGGTCATGTCTTAGGTATCTATATTCCAGTCCTGATTACGAGAACTTAGATGTAAAATTATAGAACTATGTAGTAGAAACTATAAATCTAACTGGTTTGAAATAGAATTGCTTGTAATTTCAGTTGTATTTCTTTGCAGGAATGTGTCCTTGGTTTGACTGACAGGTGTCGCTTCTTCATCAATGACACTGAGGTAGCAAGACTTGATTTGCTGTTGGGTACTTTTCATAGTGTTGGCTCCAAGTATTAACAATATAACTAACTTTCCTCTTGCCTCTCTTGTTGCAGGTTGCATCAAATATCACATCATTTACAATATATGATGAGTTTTTATTGTTGACAACCCATTCCCATACCTGCCAGTGTTTTTGCCTGAGAGATGTTTCATTTAAAAGTAAGTTTTCAGTGTATAAAATAGAGATAATCCCTCTTGCAGGTCTTTTGTCTTGTGAAGTCTTGATGACTTTTAAATTCTTCACCTACCATAGCTCTTTATCCATGAGACTGGAGAAAACTTTTAGAGTTCATCTGCTTAGACCCTAATCTCAATGTAGTATCTCAGTTAGATGATTCTGTAAAGACATTCCAAGAAGGAGTTCTGCCTTAAGCAGCACATTCTAAAGTTAAAATTGTTTGAAGAAATCTTACTATATAACTGATCTTGTATTTTATTTTGAATTACCTTGTAGATCCCAAACTGGTAGTATGTTCTTACTTCCTTTTCTCACTGTGGTTACCCTCCAGTATACATCTGGACTCTAACTTGTGGTTTTTAGGATATTGGCTCCACTTTTTCTTCTCTTCCATGCTCCACCTGTGTGTGTGTGTGTGTGTGTGTGTGTGTGTGTGTGTGTGTGTTGTGTGTGTGTGTGTGTGTGTGTGTGTGTGTGTGTGTGTGTTTCTTACTCTAAAAGCCCACTTTTATTTGCTTCTAACCTGGAAACAGGAAATCTTTCATTTATATGATTATAATACACTAATAATGCTAAGAAACAGAGAAACCGCTCCAGTTCTTCCTGTGTTTGTCCAAATCATTCGAGAAGTTGTATATGTGAATGTGCATGTATGCATGAGGGTGCTATGAGAGAGAGCACGTTCCAGGGATGACCCTCAGAAGAGTTTAGGGTCTTGAGATTAAGTGGGAGAGCTTAGGAACCTGTTTTTTTTTTTGTTTTTTTTTTTTGAGTTGGAGTCTCACTCTGTTGCCCAGACTGGAGTGCAGTGGCCGCTCCCAGCCACTGCAGCCTCGACCTGCTGGGCTCCGGTGATCCTTCCACCTCAGCCTTCCTACTAGCCGGAATTACAGGCATGCACTACCACGCCCGGCTGATTTTTTGATTTATTGTAGAGATGAGGTCTCGCTGCCCAGGCGGATCTCGAACCCGCGGGCTCAGGCAATCCACTCACTTCAGCCTCCCAAAGGCATGTGATTACAGGCTGAGCCACTGAGCCCGGCTGGAACCTGGTTTTTAATTTCTCTCTTCTACTCAGTTAATATGTGTGGTTTCAACTGCAATTAATGGAGAGCGGCTTATGATAATTCTTGAGGCTCAGCCAGTGATGTCTTTAGCATTACAGGCAGGTCTGAGCAGCAATCATGTGTCCAATGGGGAAATTCTACGGAAGGTGGAAAGGGGTTCACGGATTGTCACTGTTGTGCCTCAGGACACAAAGCTTATATTACAGGTAAGCTGGTTTTTCAGACTTTCTGATTGCCATTTAGTCAATACCACCAGATTTCTTGGAGGTTGTTTTTAGGCTTTCTTATCATTTGTAATAATTTATTGTAAACCTTTCCTTGTTAGGTTTTGTTAACTTTATACAAAGAAGTGTTGATACAGGTTCTGACCAGTAAGGCTCAAAGGGAAACTTTTCTTGAAAGTCAGGATAAATATTGAGAACATGTGGTATTTGATTTTCTGTACCTGGGTTAGTTCACTTAGGATGTTGTTCTCCAGTTCCATCCAAGTTGCTTCAAAATACATTATTTCATTCTTTTTGGCAGCTGGATAGTATTCCATAGTGTATACTGGGGTACCAAAAAAATGTATACGCATTTAAAGGGATGTTCGTCACAATCAAAAGTGTCTGTACACTGATGGTAACCACTTTCAGCACCTCTTGTAATTGCAGAAGTCAAATGTGACTTTCATTCATCTTATTGAGTATTACAATTTTAATACAGTTTTTTTCTTTCTTAAAAGTGTGTGTAATTTTTTTTGCACCTTCTGCATATACCACATTTTCATTATCCACTGATCAGAAGATGGGCATTTAGGCTGATTCTACATTTTTGCAGTTGTGATTTGTGCTGCAATAAACATGTCAGTGCAGGTGTCTTTGTTATATAACAACTCTGTTCCTTAGGGTAGGTATCTAGTAGTGGGATTGTTGGATCAAATGATAGATCTACTTTTAGTTCTTTGAATAATCTCCATAGTGCTTTCCATATAGGTTGTACTAACTTACACTCCCACCAACAGTGCATAGATGTTCCCTTTTCTCAACATCTGTACCAGCATCTTCTGTTTTTTTATTTTCTAATAATGGCTATTTCTACTGGCATAAAGTGGTTTCTCACTGTGGTTTTAATTTGCACTTCCCTAATGATGAGTGATGTTGAGAATGTTTTCATATGTTTCTTGGTCATTTTTTGAGAGATGTCTGTTCATGTCATTTGCCTACTTTTTAATGGGGTTATTTGCTTTTTCTCTGCTGATTTGTTTTGAGTTATTTGTAGATTCTGGATATTAGTCCTTTGCCAAAATGTATAGTTTGCAGATATCTTCTTCCATTGTATCAGTTGCCTATTATTTGCTTTGTTTATTTCTTTTGCTGTGCAGAAACCTTTTAGTTTAATTAAGTCCCACTTATTTGTTTTTTTTGTTTGCTGCATTTGCTTTTGGGGTTTTAGCCATAAATTCCTTGCCTAGACTGATGTACAGAGTTTTTCCAAGATTTTCTTCTAGAACTAGATTATGCTAAACGTGTTCATTTTATAGCATTGTGATAGAGTTAGGTAAAAATTGTGTATTCTGGCTATTTAAATTTTTCTATTTAGTTAAAATGTTATTTCATTTATTTTAAGATGCCAAGAGGAAATTTAGAAGTTGTTCATCATCGAGCCCTGGTTTTAGCTCAGATTCGGAAGTGGCTGGACAAGTAAGTGCCATGTATGTGACTAGTTAGCTTGTGACATGTTTAAAGACAAGTATTTTATTACAATTTTTAAAACTTGTGAAAAACTTTCATTACAGAGATCTTCTATCTGATTCTCAGAGGCTTTTATTTTTTCTACTTTAAATACTGTATTTTGTAGCTGACATTCCTAGCAGAAAGAATCATAACATTCTTCATTTATATGCAGGGTTTCTCTTAACCTAAGGGATTCCATCTGGGCTTTAGGTGGCCTGTGAATCCAGGGGAATTGTACCCCAAACTTTGTATTTATCCAGGTAGAAAGCTCATGGTTTTTGACAGATTTACAGAGTAGCCTATGACCCCAAAAAGCCTGAGCCACTCTCATGAAGAAAACGATTGATTTTCTGAATCTGTTTGGGGGAAACTTTACATTAGAAAAATTTGTATTTGTGCTTTGTTTAAAAAGTAGACCTAAATTCTACGATGATTTTTTTGTGTATATGGGGGATGTAGTCCTCAGATTGCCATTATGACTAAATCACATCTTTTAAGAAGGTAAATGAATGTAGTAGCTGATTTTTTAATTTTTTGAGTCAAAGTCTCACTCTGTCACCCAAGCTGGAGTGCAGTGGCACACTCACGGCCACCACAGCCTCAACTTGCTGGGCTCAGGCAATCCTTCTGCTTCAACCTTCCAAGTAGCTGGAAATATAGGCGTGTGCCACCATGTCCAGCTAAGTTTTTGATTTATTGTGGAGGTGAGGTCTCTTCAGGTTGCCCAGGCTGGTCTTGAACCCCCGGACTTAGGAAGTCCTCTTGCCTCTGCCTCCCAAAGTGCTGGGATTATAGGCATGAGCTACCATGCCTGGCTGATTTTTTATTCTATAATTTCAGAATAGATAGAAATTCAGTAGTAGTTATTTGGCTTTTGGGCTATAATCTGATTATAATTGAATTGTGTCATACTGAAAAATATGCTGGGCCCAGGGAGCTAAGTTTTTGTAAAATACCCTTTCTGTCCATTCTCTGTCTCCTCACAGACTTATGTTTAAAGAAGCATTTGAATGCATGAGAAAACTGAGAATTAATCTCAATCTGATTTATGATCATAACCCTAAGGTAACTTTCTAAATCTGACATTTATTTGAGCTTACTTTATACTTGAACTAATGTGATCTGAACTAAAATAGTTTTCTTTTTTTGATAGGTGTTTCTTGAAAATGTGGAAACCTTCATTAGACAGATAGATTCTGTAAATCATATCAATTTGTTTTTCACAGAATTGAAGTAAGTATTTTGAATAATTCATGAGTATCAAAACATAAATAGCTAGAGAAGAAAGATTATTTACTGTTCATTTTTAAAGAATTACTATAACTCTCAAATGACAGTTGGTTTTCTGCTCTTTTCTTTTTTTTTTTTTTTTGAGTTGGAGTCTCACTCTGTCGCCCAGACTGGAGTGCAATGGCCGCTCCCAGCTACCGCAGCCTCACTTGCTGGGCTCCGGCGATCCTTCCACCTCAGACTTCCGAGTAGCTGGAACTACAGGCGCGCGCTACCACACCCAGCTAATTTTTTGATTTTATTGTAGAGATGAGGTCTCGCTGCCTAGGCGGGTCTCCAGCCCGCGGGCTCAGGCAATCCACTCACCTCAGCCTCCCAAAGGTGCGGGATTACAGGCTGAGCCACTGAGCCCGGCTCTGCTCTTTTTTTTAAAGTAAAAAACCTATTTAAAACTGTGTCATTCAGAATTATTATTTGACTTGATTTTTAGGTAGAGATATAAAACTATTTGATGGAGATTGAAATCAAGTGGTACTTTTTTCTATCATGATTTTTTTCCAAGACAGGGTTTCACTCTGTCACCCAGGCTGGAGTGCAATGATATGATCATGGCTCACCACCGTCTTGAAGTCCTGGGCTCAGATGAGCCTCCTACCTCAGTCTTCTGAATAACTGGGACTGCCGACGGCCACCACCATACCTGGCTAATTTTTCTATTTTTTGTAGAGAAGTGATCTTGCTTTGTTGTCCAAGTTGGTTTTGAACTCCTGATCTCAAGCAGTCCTCCTGCCCTGGCTTCCCAGAGTACTGGAATTACAGACATGAGCTACCACGTCCAACCTACCCCCAACTTTTTAATGAAACATTTAAACTTATAGAATAGTTGAGAGAGTTGTCCAGTAAGCACCCTGTACCACCATCTAGATTCTCCAGTTCATAATTTCCTGTATATGCATTATCTGTCCATCATTCACTTTGTTTTTAGAAAATTTCAGAGTAAGTTATAGATATCAGGACACCTTTCTTCCAGTACTTCACCTTGCATAGCATTAACCAGAGTGTATTCTTTGGTTTTTTGGACCTGTTTAGATCAAATTTATCTACAGTGAAATGTACAAGTCTTAAAGTGTGTCATTCTGTAAGTTTTGACAGATGTATACTTCATGTAACCTGGACCCCTATCAAGTTAGCACTTCCTTCTTCTCAGAAAATTGCCTCAACTGCCTTCTCCGTCAGCCCCTGTCCTACCCTCTCTGCAACTACAGTTCTGAATATTTCACCATAGATAAGTTTTGCCTGTTCAAGAACTTCATATAGGTTGGACTTGGTGGCTCAGCCTGTAATCCCAGCACTTTGGGAGACTGAGGTGAGTGGATTGTTTGAGGCTACAGGTTCGAGACCAGCCCAGGCAACTTGGTGAGACCTCATCTCTACAATAAATCAAAAATAAGCCGGGCATGATAGCACGCGCTTGTAGTTCTGGCTACTTGGAAGGCTGAGGCGGAAGGATTGCCGGAGCCCAGCAGGTCAACGCTGGGGTTGCCATCAGTGTGCAACTGCATTCCAGCTTGGGCGATGGGGTGAGACTCCAACTCAAAAAAAAAAAAAGAGGACTTCATATAAATGGAAGCATAAAGTATTTATTCTTCTGCATAAATAAAACTGCCTTCATTAGTGTAATGTCTTGAGATTTATCTTTGTTTTTGCATGTATCACTAGTCCATTCTTTTTGTTGCTCAGTAGTATACCATTGTATAAATATACCACCATTTTCTTTATTAATTTCCCCTATTGCTTGGATACCTCTTTTGTTCCCTATTGGGGGCTAATGTGAATAAAACATCTGTCAACATTATTATACAAGTCTTTTGTGGACATATTTTATTTCTCAATGTTTTTATAATTAAACTGTTTTCCAAGGCCATTTTTACTTATTGTCTCATCAGCGTGCCAGGTATATGTTAGTAGTTTGATCCCTGGGCTACATGTTCCATTTGTGACCTTTTCATACATACTTGTTTTTAGGGAAGAAGATATCACACAGACCATGTACCCTCCACCAGTTACCAGCAGTGTCCAGCTGTCCAGGGATCCTGATGAGAAAAAACTAGACCTTGTCTGTGATGCTATGAGAGCAGCCATGGAGAGCATAAATCCTCACAAGTACGTGTGCTGTCTCTAGTTGGTATCTTTCTAATAATGGAAGTGGATAGTTATCCTGTTTAGCTTCTTCATTGTTCTCATTCTGGTGTTCTTAACCTATTACCTTAGGTACTGCCTGTCAATACTCACATCTTACGTGAAGAAAACAACCCCAGAACTGGACATTGTGCTGCAGAAGGTACACGAGCTTCAAGGTAGAGACCTGCTCGGAGAGAAAGTACTTAATGTGGTTTTGACTCTCACTAGTCTTCTGCAGATGATCATTACCATGTCATTGTCACATCACAGATTTCATGTGTGCCCTTTTAGTCACCATTCATTTATTTACTTATTATTTTTTGAGTTGGAGTCTCACTCTGTCACTCAGGCTGGAGTGCAGTGGCACGCTCACGGCCACCACAGCCTCAACCGACTGGGCTCAGGCAATCCTTCTGCCTCAGCCTTCCAAGTAGCTGGAACCACAGGCATGTACCACCTGACTAATTTTTTGATTTATTGTAAAGACTAGGTCTTGCCAAGTTGCCCGGGCTGGTCTCGAATCCCTGGGCTCAGGTAATCCTCTTGCTAGGCCTCCCAAGGTGCTGGGATTACAGACTTGAGCCACCACACCCAGCTTGGTCACCATTTTAACACCTGTGTACCCTAGATCTGATAGAGAGTACACGGTTTTTGTGACATCCTCTTCCCTAAGAATAAGTGTGTATGAAAAGATCACTACCTGAACATGTGGCCTAGTACTGCTCTATAAAGCATGTACAAAAGAGTCAAAAGTATATATTCATTTATTACTTTGTTTCTTTGATTATTTTGCTAGATCTGTGGGTTTTTTTCCTCAAATAGTTTAGATCTGTTTTGTTTTCTAAACACTGACAGGAAATTCTTCATCTGTTCCTGATGCTGTGAGTGCTGAAGAAGCTCTGAAATATTTGCTGCTTCTGGTAGATGTTAATGAATTATATGATCATTCTCTTGGGACCTATGACTTTGATTTGGTCCTCATGGTAGCTGAGAAGTCACAGAAGGTATATGGAGTTACTACTTTTACTCCATCTTGGTTCTTGTTTATACCATATTTTCACAGTAGTAGAAAAGCTGCTCTTGACGGTGCAGTATCTTTTCTGAGGTTAACCCTGTGAGTGTAGAACTGGAGTCACGTCCATGAATCTCTGGGTTGCATTCCTAAGCCTCTGTCATTGTTCTGTACCATGAAAGTAGTGTGATTGCTAGATTGAGGAAGTAAAATTACATGGTTATTTTTAGGATTTTAGTCATGTGTGTAAACTCATTCCTCTCATTAAGGAAATGTAGCAAATGATTCAAGTGCCCCTCCAGTTCTTTATCACATAGCTCTTTTTTCTGGTGGAGAGTGGGCTCATGGAGCACAGAAAGGCTCAGGGCCTCTTTTCTATGTTGATACGTAATTCTGCAGTCAAAAAGCTTGAGTACTACTGGTCTGTGTGTTCTTTATCTAGCTTTTTGTAGCTTGTCTCTTCCCCATAATCTTTCCAAAAAGGAAAACAGAATCCTTCCTTTCTCTACTTAAAAGCCTTCATGTGCTTCCTCTTGTCCCCAGGATAAAGTTCAGAAAATACAGTATTTGCAAGATTTGAGGCTCGTGGATACAGAGGGCCGATTTTTTGTTTAAGCAAGTTCTGCAGGGCAGAGTGTATGACTTGAGTATGCTCTAGTATAGTTGAATTTTGGTATCCTTGGGGGGTCCTGGAAGTAATCCCTCACAGATACTGAGGAACAATTATAGTTTGATTTCTTATATTTTACAAAAAAATCAAATTGTATGTAAAAATCAAACATATATATGTGTTTACATAAAATATAAAAATGTTTTATATAAAAGATACATTATGTAAGTAGTTATATATTATACAAAAATATACATTATATAATACACATTACGTGTTAAACTTGTATAGATTTGGGCTTATTGCTGTATATAAATGTTAAGTAATAAAGTTCTCATTATTTATTTTCTTAGGATCCCAAAGAATACCTTCCATTTCTTAATACACTTAAGAAAATGGAAACTAATTATCAGCGGTTTACTATAGACAAATATTTGAAACGATATGAAAAAGCTATTGGGCACCTCAGCAAATGTGGTAAGTGTGAGGATTTGTATGTTTATTTCCGCTTCACATCTTCTTTGTAACTAGGCAAGATATAAATTAAAATGTTCATTTGACAGAGAATGAGTTCAGTTCCTGCTCCTGAAAACAATTACGAATGTTCGCCCTACAAAGCAAGTCACTTTTAATGAATTGGAAGCTCTCCCTACCTAAAAACAATCTTTTTGGGTTAAGATTGAGCACCTCTGAAATTAACTTGTGTCTCAATCAAATTGGTCGACAATAAACTCTCTGATGGTGTTTGTGAACATGTGAGGGAAACCTTACCTTGTCTAGAGTGAGTGGCTAGGCCCGCTGCCCTGTGTTCTGGAACACAGTTTTAACAGGCAGTGACAGTGCCATTTCTGCTTCATCCTGTCCCTTTCCCATGCTGGAGAAGTTTGATTCTTTACTGAGGACTAGGGTGGGGGTGGGGGTGGGGGGAGTAAGGAAGAATCACCTGGTGGGGAGGATGTTAAGCATTCAGCTTTTGGCATCCTTGGAAAATATGATTCAGCTGGTCTGGGGTAGGACTGTGTGTGTGTGTGTGTTTAATAAGCTCCTCAGGTGATTTCTTGTCAAAAAGCTTGAGAAAACATTGAGCTGGATAGCTGGAATCTTAAATAGAATGCTGATCCCAGTCAGTGCTTCCCTTACCTCAGAATCTGCATTAGGGTCGGTTAAAAATTAAACTCCTGGATTCCATTTTCCAGGTACAGTATTCTGATTATGTAGGTGATTATGTAAGTTGATTTTGTTTGGTGATCATTGGTATAGATGAAGTCCATTATGCTTCCCAAGTCTTAAGCCTGTGTTTTCTGTAAATCTTGTTCTTGCAGGATCTGAGTACTTCCCAGAATGCTTAAACTTAATCAAAGATAAAAACTTGTATAATGAAGCTTTGAAGTTATATCCACCAAACTCACAGCAGTACAAGGTGTGTGGTGTGTGAAATGAGGCCCTCTTGGTTTTCTTTATACAGTAGCTGGAAAGGGGTGAGGATCCTGAGTGTATGATGTCATCTTTTGCTCAGGGTTTGTTTTAATGCTAATTTGCCTTATCTTGAACTACTTATCTGGGAGGATGGTCCTGACCTGTAGAAATTGCCCAGGCCAGATTCTCTGATTCCTCATTCAGAATACCACACCAGTTTCCACATGACTTCTGCTTCCTCCTCTAGTCCAGCCTCACTGCTGCAAGCCTCATCATCCTAAAAAAGTACAGATCTTTCCCATATAGTTCAAGATAAAGGGAAAGTTCTGTCTGTTTAAACAATCCTCTATTTAGCTTTTCTCATATGCCAGGCACTTTGCTTTTAAGCTAAATGTACTATATGATCCTCATAACAGCCTGAAAGGATGCTGTGCACAATTTATAGATGAGGAAGATCAGGGATCAGAAGCCGCAAAGTGGCAGACCTGGAACACAAAGCTCAGGCTACTCATGACCACCTTGCCCATGCCACTAACCGTGCTCTACCGTGCCCCCAGCATCACTGTTTTCAGTTTGTCCTCAGGTGCCTGCACATCTTTCTGTGACCTTGCCCCTGCCAACTTCTTTACCACCACTCTCCACATCCCAGCTACTTGTTCCACAAATGTTACACCACATGGTTTCTCTGCCAGCTCTCCACCCTTCCCTTCCTTTAGCCACACTTGTCCATCTAAACTCCTGGATCTCCTTCCCCGAAAGCCATTCCTGGACTAGGTGCCAGGTGCTGAGCTGCCCGAGCACCCTGTTCTTACCTCAGTGATTGCATTTGTCAAACTGCTATTGTACTGCTTTGCCTCCCCCCAGAGGCTGTGTTGTATTCCTCTCTCATCTCTGCCTAACAGCAAGCCTGGGAATAGAGGGTTTGGCCAGTGGCTGCCTGTTTACTCTCTTTTTATATTCCTGTCTCTTTTACTGTCTCTGCTCCAGTCACACCTGCCTTCCCATTACTCCTCTGACCTGCCATACACATTCCTGCTGTGTGACTGTGGTGCCTTATGCACTCTCCATTTAGACACCTCCCTGATTTGTTGTCACATGGCTTATGCAGAGCCCAGGAGGTCAAGTTTGCAGCTATCAGAGATAGCACTCCCAGAGGGGTGTGAGGAGAATCTGTTCTCTATCCCTTCACCCCTCTCTGCTGTTATGTTGTAGACTATCATGCCTGTAGCTCCATCCTCTATCAACATAAGAGCAGGCACTTGGTGGTGGTTCTGTTTGGTTTTCATTTGTTTGGTTTTATTTTTTTTGCCTTGCTGTGTTATTCCCAATGCCCAAAATAGTGCATTTGTAGGTACTCAGTAATTTTTTTTTTTTTTTAGTGAGTACATGTCACATCCCCAGTAAGATTTTGAATGGGTGATTGAACTAACTGATCAACCATAGTATTTTCCCATGGGATTTTATTTTATATTTTTAAAATCAAGGTCTCATTCTCTCACCCAGGATGGAGTACAGTAGCACACAGCTCGCCGTAGCCTTGACCTTATGGTCTCAGGTGTTCCTTCTGCTTCAGCTTCCCGAGTAGCCGGGACTATAGGTATACACCTCCACACCCGGCTAATTTTTTGATTTTTTGCAGAGATGAGGTTTTAAGATGTTGTCCAGGCTGGTCTCAAACTCTTGGGCTCAAGCAGTCCTCCTGCCTTAGCCATTTAAAGTACTAGGGTTATAGGTGTGAGCACCACACCTGACCCCAAGTAACTCTTTCAAGAGAGTTTCAAATACAGTGACTAAAGCTCCTATACTTTAGCTTTAAAGACATGAGTATCATGTTTCCTCATTGACCCTAAATCTCCTCTTGTCACAGGATATCAGCATTGCTTATGGGGAACACCTGATGCAAGAACACATGTATGAGCCAGCAGGGCTTGTGTTTGCCCGCTGCGGTGCCCATGACAAAGCTCTCTCAGCCTTTCTGACTTGTGGCAGCTGGAAACAAGCCCTCTGTGTGGCAGCCCAGCTTAACTTGACCAAAGACCAGCTGGCAGGCCTCAGCAGAACTCTGGCAGGTAAGCATGGCCATTTATTTGTCTATTTCTCCAGAGGATTTTTTTTTCTTTGTTTTGTTTGTTAATTTTGCAAATAAATTTAGGGCAGTATACCTCATACTCACTGATAAAAATTAATTTAGAGTGGCTTATTAAATAGGGTAAAGATGATGCTGCTACAACAGGAGTCCAAAATGCAATGGCATAATAAAGATAGCAGTTCCTCTCACACAGAGGCTGAAAGGTCCTTTCATTGTGTAGCTCTGCAGCCTTTTAGGCAAATGGTTGTAGCTGGGTAATCTCCTCCCCACATATGCATTCCAGTCCTTTGGGGGCATAGGGAGAGCGGAAGCTAGAGTCATGGGAAAACACATTTAAATTGGAAAAGACCTGCAAGTTAAACTATCACTTGTAGTCCATGTTATCCACCGAAATTTACATCACATGGCTACATCTAATACCAAGAAGCTGGGTGACCTGTGCTCTGTAAGAAGGTAAAGATGAATTTTGGGATGGGGCCACCATTCTGTTATAGTCAATAGATCTTTGGAAACTGTAATAGCATTGGCCAGAAATGAAGTGGAAGAAAAGGCCAAATGTCCAAGCCATCTGAAAGTAAAGGCAGTTTAGCTACTTCAAGGTCTAGGAATTGTCTGAACCTGATGTGAGGCTGGTGGTAGGGTTTGATATTTTTAGAGTTGAAGAAAGGTTAAGAAAGCCTGTGAGAAGAGCTGAGCAGGGGCTGTGGCCTTATCAACAGTGCTTGAAGTAAAGGAAAGACTGGTAGATTTATCCTCCTACCTTTTAAAAATCTTGTGGTCTCAAAAAACAAAAGTCCTGAAAAAAATTTCGATGATATCCAGTTAAGTTTATGTACATATGCTCTATTATTTACATTATTCCTTTTTTCTTTGGGTTAGAAAATTACATGAGATTATCACTTTTCTTTCTTTGGTTATTCAGTCTAATCTGTAGGTTCTTCTATAATTCCTCTCAGTTGCCAAGATGAACTCTTTTTTAAAATGTTGAGAATTCCTTAGACCTCTTAATTATTCCTTCTGGTTCCATTGTTACTTCTGCTTTACAAACTTATGTAACTGGTAGTTTATACCTTACAGTTCTATTCTATTATTTTCTCTTATATTCTTTGTAACTCTTAATTTGCTATTTACCATGTCTTATGATGAAATATACTTAGTTCTCTCAGATGTTTAGCAAAAAGAGGTTGGGAGGGGAGTGGTCAATGACTTTTGAGAAATGTTATACAGTGGAGTCATTTTATGTCCATATTTAACTTAGGCAGTTTACACAAGCCAGCAAAAGAAAAAAAAGATAACTATTTAAATAGTGGAGGTGATTCTGCCTGTTTTTTTTTTTGAGTTGGAGTCTCACTCTGTCGCCCAGACTGGAATGCAGTGGCTGCTCCCGGCCACCGCAGCCTCTACCTGCTGGGCTCCAGTGATCCTTCCGCCTCAGCCTTTCCGAGTAGCCGGAATTACAGGCACGCGCTACCACGCCCAGCTAATTTTTTTGATTTATTGTAGAGATGAGGTCTCGCCTGCCCAGGCAGGTCTCGGACCCGTGGGCTCAGGCAGTCCACTCACCTCAGCCTCCCAAAGGCACAGGATTACAGGCTGAGCCACCGAGCCTGGCATATTTTTTTTTTTTTTAGGGATAATATGCTCCACAGTGAGCATGAGATGAGAGATATGAATCTACCAGCCCCTTTTTGTAAGACTGGCTCTGTGTACCTCTCAGTGTGATTTATTGCAACAGGGCTGAGAGTAACTAGAATGTAATACTGCATGACCCAAACGTAAGTCAGCTACCTTCACCTAGTGCTTAACCAAAGAAACAGCAGTCTCTTCCTGCTAGTAGAAGTAATGGATTAGTGAGAAATATCTGATCAGTTTTCCTTACATACCTTTGGAAGCATTTTTCAAGGCTAATTTTGGCTACACAGGATTTTCAAATCCTGTGCTAAATTTAGATTCTAATTGCTATTTAAGGTAGGACTCCCTAGTATATGTACCTATTCAAAATCCCTCACAGAAATTCACAAAGTACATAGTTTGATACTTAAAGACATTAAATAAAGACCTTAAAAATAACTTTGTTGTAAAATGCTTATTGTTATTTTTGCAGAAAAACTGGTTGAACAGAGGAAGCACATGGATGCAGCCATGGTTTTGGAACAGTACGCCCAGGTAAACTCAGTTCCTAAACCACAGTCAACAAGAAAGGACTTCTTGGTTGTACCTTATTGATCATGAAAATTAATAGAATTGTGGGTAATTGTTAAATCCAGAAGTAGTGTTTACCCCAAAGGTCTTTCATCTTGCTGACTTCACTTAGAAATCAAAATTCAGATGTATTTCTAAATAATAAATCTTGTGAGGTAGAATACCAAAGACCTCTACTATAATATATAATAATAGCATGACCTTGGTAGAAAGTACTAAATTAAATCTCAAGGTTATTGTGCTTTTTTGGTTAACCCTGAGAAAGGACCATTATGAAACAAAGTAATTGAATGTTGCATACTTTTTGACTTTTATTCCCATTCGCTCTCTGTTGGAAAGTTTCTTTTGCCACAGCAGCCTGAGGGCTTCCAATTTTACAACAGATTTTGAGGATAAAATACCCCATGAGCATTTGATAGAATTATAGGACTTATTATGAAAATAATAAGACTGTACTGACAATGACTGTAGACGAATAGCACAGAGTACATAGTTGACACTAGTGAGCACTGCCTTGCAGAGTTTTAACCTTTGAGAGAGTGTTTTTTTATAGTTGTTACATGGTGGACACATTTATGGAACATAATTGTGCTTTTAAAGTATCTCTGTGTCTCTCATATAATAAGATTGAGTAAAAGAAGGTAACTAAAATTTTATATCATTAGATCCTGGAGATAGAGTTCAAAACATCAATGACTAAAATATGATTAAGAGGGTAGAGAAGTTGGAGTGGAAAGATATACTTCCTAAGAGGGTTAATTAAATGGCACCATCTTTTTTTCATTATAAATAAGAATTGATTCATGAAAGTATTTTGTTTAATTTACATACAACAAAATTTTATGTTGTAAAAATTGTGTATTTTACGTATGGTAAAATTAATTTGCCAATTTAAAATGAAGAATTAGATGCATTTTGACAAATATATGTAGTCATGTAGAGGACATTTGTAACACCCCAAAACGTTCCCTACTTCCCATTTTGCAGTCTTTTCTGTCTACTTCTAGTCTCTGGCAACCACTGATCTGCTTTCTGTCAGAAAAGTTTTGCTTTATCTAGAATTTCATGTAAATAGAACCATGTGGTATATAGTCTTTTTAGTCACTTACATAATGTATTTGAGATTCATCCATGTTGTAGTTGATTCCTTTTTATTGCTGAATAGTATTCCGTTGTATGGATACATCAGAATTTATGGATTCCTTCACCAGGTGATGTACATTTAGATTGTTTTCAGTTTGGAGCTATTATGAATACAGCTGTGAATGTTCTAAAACAAGTCTTTGTGGGGACAGGAGTGAGAATGCTAAGTCACTTAGTAAGTGCATTTTAACTTTATAAGGAGCCACAGAACTCTGCAGTGGATGTACTATTTTGTGTTCCCACCAGTGATGTGAGTGCCTCAGTTCTAGACTCACCAGCATTGGGTGTACTTCTGTGACACCAGGTGTATTATGTATGGCTACACAACAATTTACCTCAAAATTTAGCAGATTAAAACAACAAACACCTGTTATGTCACTTTTTATTTTTTTTTTTTTGAGTTGGAGTCTCACTCTGTCGCCCAGGCTGGAGTGCAGTAGCCGCTCCTGACCACTGCAGCCTTGACCCGCTGGGCTCCAGCGATCCTTCCTCCTCAGCCTTCCAAGTAGCTGGAACTACAGGCACACGCTACCACGCCTGGCTATTTTTTTTGATTTATTGTAGAGATGAGGTCTCGCCAAGTTGTCCAGGCGGGTCTCGAACCCGCAGGCTTAGGCAGTCCACTCACCTCAGCCTCCCAAAGCGTGGGATTACAGGCTGAGCCATCGAGCCCAGCTGATCTCATTTTTTTATGGGCCAAGAATGTTGTCGAGACTTAGCTAGGGTCCTGTGGCTCAGGGTCTTCCACAAGGCCACAATTAAGGCATTGGCCAGGGTGGAGTCATCTCAAAACTTGACTAGGTTTTTAAAAAAATTTTATTTTCCAATTCTTATGTTACTAGTATATAGAAATATAGCTGATTTTTGATTTTCATTTTTTAGTGGGGGCAGTATATTAATCTTGTATCCTGCAACCTTATCAAATTCATTAGAAGCTTTGGGGTATGTTCTCTAGGATTTTCTGTATTAATGAACGTGGTTTCTGTGAACAAAGATAGTTATATATCTTCCTCAAAATTTATTTCTTCGTATTTTTTTCTATCCCTAGTACATCTGCTAGTTAGTAATCCTAGCAGACGTACTAGGGATAGAAAAAAATATGAAGAAATTTATATATAATACAGTGTTGAAGTGGTAAGAGTGGATATTCTTGCCTTTTCCTGCTATTAGGGAGAAAAACTTAGTTGCCTTTTATCATTAAGTATGATGTGTGCTTTTTTTTTTTTTTTTTTTTGAGTTGGAGTCTCACTCTGTCCCCAGACTAGAGTGCAGTGGCCGTTCCCGGCCACCGCAGCCTCGACCTGCTGGGCTCCGGCTATCCTTCCGCCTCAGCCTTCCCAGTAGCTGGAATTACAGGCATACGCTACCACGCCCGGCTGATTTTTTGATTTATTGTAGAGATGAAGTCTCGCTGCCCAGGCAGGTCTCGAACCTGCGGACTCAGGCAATCCACCCACCTCTGCCTCCCAAAGGCACGGGATTACAGGCTTAGCCACCGAGCCTGGCGGTGTGTGTTTTTTTAAAATGCTCTTTATTGCTGGGGTTGGCAAACTATAGCCTGTGAGAAATCCAGCATGCCACCTACTTTTGTAAATAAAGTTTTATTGGAACATAGCAATGTCCATTTATTTACATATTGTTTGTGGCTGCTTTTACACTACAGCAACAGAGTTGAGTTGTGACAGAGATGGTTTGGCCCACAAAACCTAAAATATTTACCATCTAACCTTCTTATAGAAAAAGTTTGTCAATTCCTGCCCTCTTGGTTTGGGGAAATCCCCTTCTATTCCTTATTCTGAGAATTTTTATCATGAACTGGTGTTGAGTTTTGTCAAATGCATTTTTTTGACTGCGATTTGGTTTTGTTTGTTTTTAGACCAGTGATGTGATAAGTTATGTTGATTTTTGATTGTTAACTCAACCTTGCATACCGTTGAGCCCCACTTGGTCATTATTTATTATCCTTTTTCTGAATTGGTGGATTAGATTTGCTAAAATTTTCTTGAGGATTTTTGTGTTTGTGTTCATGAGGGATATGGGGTTATAGTTTTTTTTTATGTCTGTCATGTTTAGGAAGTGTTCTTACTTTTCTGTTTTCTGGAAGATTTTGTGTAGAATTGATGTGAGAAGTTTGACTCCTAGTTAAAAACCTATGTGAATATTTCAGACCTGACCATGAGCAATTATAGACTTTACCTAGGAGGCTGCATGGGGTAAAGCTGCCCTCCGACACCAGACTTGGTGTACTGCCAGTGCACTGCAGTTTCTAAATGGAGTTACAGTCAAGGACTCAGGCCCCCCAGCTGGTCCTGCTCTTGGCACGGTGTTTGCATTCCAAGCCTAGCATGCCTTCACTCCTAGGTCTCTTTATCTGAGGCCTTGGGCCAAGGTCTTCTCAGGCACCTCTGCCAAGGCCTCCTTATTCAGGGAGAAGTGGGAAACCTTGAAGACACTTTTTCCCCCCCACCCCGCTCTGACTTGCTGCTCAGTACTTTTCCACTCTTAGCCCTCCCCCTTTACACCCCCACCCCCCAAGTTCCATAAAACTTGGAAACTCTTTTGTTCTGGGCTCCCTGAGTAGTGCAGCAACCCTTTTATCAGTGCTGATCCACATGACACTTGAACAGTGTGTTGTTCCTCAGGGAAGAATGAAACAGAGTTGGTACTGGTTTTAGCCTCTTGTTTATACTGATGAAATGACTAAAGGCTTAACTCTTTCATTTTTGTCATGTTGCTTGAATCAGCTACTCCACCACTTGGCAGCTTTCTTCCAGCTCAGCTGAGCTCCTGACATGATTTTTTTTTTTCTTAAATGTTTAATAGAATAACTAGTAAAACTATCTGAGCCTGGAGTTTACTTTAGAAAAGTAAAGAGCAAATTTAACACAAAGTAAGCAATAAGTAGGAAATAATAAAGAGAAAATAATGAAATAGGATACAGAAAAATAATAGAGAAGACACAAATAATATCTGGAGTAAACACAGGAAAGTTTTTAATATGACTTAGATTATTTAGTAGACATAAGCCTATTTAAGTCATCTGTTTCTTTTGGAATGAGCTTTGGTAGTTTATGTTTTCCAAGGAATTTGTTTATTATAAATTATCCGATTTATTGGCATATAGTTTGTAGGATTTTCTTATCCTTTAATTGTCCATAGTGTCTATAGCAGAGGTCTGACCCCCAGGCTGCAGAATGGTATCATTTTGTGGCCTTTTAGGAACCTGGCCATATAGGAGAAGGTGAGCAGCTAGCGAGGGAGTAAGCAAGCAGAACTCCGTCTGCGGTCAGATCCGCAGCGGCATTAGATTCTCATAGCAGCATGAACCTTATTGTGAACTGTGCATGCAAGGGATCTAGGTTGTGTGTGCTCCTTATGAGAAGCTAATGCCACCGCTGATCTGCACAATAAATGTAGTGTGCTTGAACCATCCCCCCACCACCTCTCCTCTGTGGAAAAATTGTCTTTCAAGAAACCAATCCTTGATGCCAAAAAGGTTGGGGACTGCTGGTCTATAGTGATGTCCAGTCTTTCATTCCAGATATTGATTGTGTCTTTTTTTCTGATTATTCTGGCTGGAGGTTTACCAATTTTGATCTTACCAAATAATTAGTTGTTTTTCGCTATTACTTTTCTGTAATCTTTTTCACTAATCTCTTTTTATTTCTTCCTAATTATTGCTTGCTTTGGGCTAAATTTGTTCTTTATTGTTCTAGTTTCTGAAGATGAAGGCTTAAAGCACTTAATTTGAGCCTCCTCTTACTTTCCAGTTTAAGCATATAATGCCATACTTTTCCTCAGGCACTATTTTAGCTGCATCCCACAGATGTTGGCACGTTTAGTCTTCATTTTCTAATTTCCCTTGTGATTTTTTCATTCACCCACGGATTATTTAGAAGTGTGTTGTTTAGGCTGGTCCAAAGGTAGTAAATTATCTCAGTTGATTGTTTACAGTTACAGACCAAACTCCTTGTTCTACTCTTTCCCCCTCCTCACCATTACCGCAATTGACTAGTCTTAAAAAGAAAAAAAAAGTGTGCTGTTTAGGCTGGTCCGAAGGTAGTGATTTTTCTCAATTGATTATTTGCAGTCAGTTGCAGATTAAGCTTGGTGTTCTTCGCTTTTCCCCTTCTCACTACTGTTCTTGACTAGTCTTTAAAAAAAAAGAGTTGTGTTGTTTAACTTACAGATATTTGAAGATTTTCTTCTTGTTACTAATTTCTGTTTTAAATCTTGTTGTGATTAGAGAACATACATTTTATTAATTTAGTCTTGTTGTGTAGCTCAGAATATGATTTGCTTTGTAGAATGTTGTGTATGTACATGAAGAGAATGTGAATTCTACTGTTACTGGATGGAGTGTTCTATAAATGTCAATTAGATTAGGTTTGTTGATTGTGCTATTCTTCTTTTTCATGTCCTTACTGGTTTTCTCACTACTGGCTCTGTCAATTACTGTGAGAAAAAAGTGTTAAAATCTCCAGCTGTAGCCGGGCTCGGTGGCTCAGCCTGTAATCCCGCGCCTTTGGGAGGCTGAGGTGAGTGGATTGCCTGAGCCGACGGTTCGAGACCCACCCGGGCAGGGAGACCTCATCTCTACAATAAATCAAAAAATCAGCCGGGCGTGGTAGCGCATGCCTGTAATTCCGTCTACAAGGCTGAGGCGGAAGGATCGCCGGAGCCCAGCAGGTTGAGGCTGCGGTGGCCGGGAGCGGCCACTGCATTCCAGTCTGGGCGACCGAGTGAGACTCCAACTCAAAAAAAAAATCTCCAACTGTAATAGTACATTTGCCTATTTCTACTTTCATTCTACTAGTGTTTGCTTTATATGTTTTGAAGATCTATTATAGGTGTGTGCATAAATAAGTCCTAGATGATTTCATTATGATATCCTTCTTTATTTTTCAATATTCTTTATTCTGAAGTCTACTTTGTGTGTAATATAGCATTTCCAGCTTTCTTTTGTTCAGACTTCATTGCATATCTTTTTCCATTCTTTTACTTTTAATCTATCTGTATATAGTCTTTATTTTTAAGGTGGAGTGTTTAGATATTTACATTTGATGTGATTATCATTGTAGTTGGATATAAACTACCATCTCGCTGTTTTCTGTTTGACTCACTAATCGTTTGTTTCTTGTTTTTTCTTGCCTTCTTTTGGTTTTAGTATTTTTTCATAATTCTATTTTATCTTCACTACTAGCTATACTTCTTTGTTTCAGTATTTTTAGTGGTTGCTCTAAGAGTTACAATAAATATCATTAATTGACCACAGTTTACCTTCAAATAATAGCATACCACTTTGTATATAGTGAAAGAATCTTAGAAGAATGTACACTCCATAATAACTTGTTATTGCTTGTGCTTTAAGTGATCATATATTGTTTAAGGAAATTTTAAGTGACCCAAAAATGTCTTCCATATTTCTTCTCTTTTTTTCAAGAGAAGTTGGAAATAATAGATTTTTATTTTATATTTCTTGAATTTTTAAAAAACTACAGGCCACTCAAAATGGATCAACAACTGAAATTTATGAGCTAAAACTGTAAAACTCTTAGAAGAAAACATAGGGACAAATCTTCATGACCTTGGATTTGGCAATGAATTCTGAGAATTAATAACAAAGGAACAAGCAATAAAAGAAAAAAATGGACAAAGTAGACTTTAAATAATTGACTTTTGTGCATCAAGGACATTATCAAGAATGTAAAAAAACAGCATATAGAAGAAAATATTTGCAAATCATTTATCTGATAAGAGTTTAATATCCAGAATATATAAAAATACTCCTATAAATCAGCAACAAAAAGCCAAACAAACTACTTTAAAAATGAACAAAGGCCTGTTTGTTATTCCAACTACTCAGAAGGCTAAGGTGGAAGGATTGCTTGGGCATACGAGTTCAAGGCTACAGTAGGCTGTGATTGTGCCACTGCACTCCAGCCTGGGCAGTGGAGTGAGACTCTGACTCTAATATAAATAAATTAATAAATAATTAGTGAGTAAAGCCTTTGAATAGATATTTCTCCAAAGAAGATGTACAAATGGCCAACAAACACATGAAAAAATGTTCAGCATCATTGGTCATTAAGGTAGTGCAAATGAAAACCACAATGGACTATCACATGATACCCGTAGAATAACTTTTAATTAAAAAAATGGAAATCATCCATCACAAAAAAGACAGATATTGTATGATTCCATTTATATACAGTGCTAGAGGATCCAGATTCACAGAGACAGAACGTAGACTGTGGTTACCATGAGCTGGTGGGAGGGGGAATAGGTATTGTTAAATGAGTATAAAAGTTGAGTATTGTGAGAGGAAAAGAGTTCTTGGAGATTGATTGCACAATCACGTGAAGGTGCTTAACACTATTGGACTGTACACTTAAAAATGATTAAGATGGTAGACTTAATGTATATAAAATTTTACCAATATTAAAAAGAAAGTAAGTATTGGCAAGCATATGGAGAAATAGGAATCTTCATACATCACTCATAGGAATGTAAAATTGTGCAGCTGCTGTGGAAAGTTTGACGGTTGCTCAAAAAGTTCAAGATATAATTACCATATGACCCAGCAGTTCACTCCTAGGTACATACTTTCAAGAGGAATGGAAACATGTCCACAAAGAAACTTATACATTCAGGTTTGTAACAGCATTATTCATAGTAGCTGAAAGGTAGGAACAATCCAAATGTCTCTCAATGGATGAATGAATAAATAAATTGTGATATATATTATAGATGCAGTTGAATATTATTCATCCATAAAAAGGAACAAAGAACTGATACCTGCTACTTGGATGAACCTTCAAGAAAGTATGCCAAGTGAAAGAAACCAGACACAAAAGGTCACTGTTTATACGAATCCTTTTTATGATATATCAAAGATAGGCAAATCCACAGACACAGAAAACAGATTAGAGGTTACTAGGAGATGGAGGGAGTGGGAAATGGAGAGTGGTTACTTAATGAGTACAAGGTGTTTTTATGGGAGCAGTGAAAAACTTTGAAAGTAACAAAAACAACATTGGGAATTCACTAAATGCCACCAATTGTACATGTTAAAATGATTAATTATGTGTTGCATGAATACTACCTCAATAAAACACACACAAAGAGCATGTCAAGCAACAATCCTACTATGTTGCTTTGTGGGTTGGCACATATGAGAACATATTTAATCTTTGTAATTAAAAATAACTTATAGAATCTAAAAAACCTTCTTGCACTGATAAAGGATTTTTGCAAAGTCTCGGTACAAAATCAACATGCAAAAGACAGTTGCATTCTTATGCACCAACAACAGACACGCAGAGTACCAAATGAAAAGCACAATTCCATTCACAATAGCAACAAAAAGATGAAATACCTCGGCATCTTCCTAACCAGAGAAGTAAAAGACCTTTACAACGAAAACTACAAAACACTGCTCAGAGAAATCAAAGATGACACAAACAAGTGGAAAAATGCTCCATGCTTGTGGACTGGAAGAATCAACATTGTTAAGATGTCCATCCTACCCAAGGCAATCTACAGATTTAACGCAATACCCACTAAATTATTTGCTTTATTCGTCTCAGACCTGGAAATGACAATCCAGAAATTCATATGGAAACATAAATGACCACGAATAGTCAAAACAATTCACAGCAAAATAAACAAAGTGGGAAGTATCACACTTCCAGACTTTAAACTTTATTATAAGGCTGCAGTAATCAAAACAGCCTGGTATTGGTATAAGAGTAGGCATATAGACCAGTGGAACAGGATAGAGATTCCGAAAGCAAAACCTCAATTTCTCAACCAGGTCATCTTCAACAAAGCCTCCATTGACAACCACTGGGGAGAGAATTTATTCAGTAAATGGTACTGGGAAAACTGCTGACCAAATGCAGAAGATTGAAGAAGGACCCCTACCTATCGCCATACACAAAAATCAACTCTAAATCGATCAAAGTCCTAAATGTAAAACCTCCAACTATAAGAACCTTAGGAAATGCAGGAGACATCCTTATGGAAATTGGAACTAGCAACCAATTCCTGGTCAAAACCCTGCCCATACCATAAGAGAGAATATAGACAAGTGGGACCTCATCAAACTGAAGAGCTTCTGCAAAGCAAAGGAAACCATCAAGAGAGGGAGCCAAATTGGGAAAAAATACTTGCCAATTGTATATTTGACCAAAGCCTAACATCTAGGATCTAAAAGGAACTCAGATGTGCTGAAAAGAAAAAAACAGCCCTATTAAAAAGTGTGCAAAAGATATGAATAGACACGTCTCAAAAGAAGACATATGAGCAGCCAACAGATACATGAAAAAATGCTCAGCCTCACTAGTCATCGAAGAAATGCAAATTAAAACCACACTGAGATACCACCTAACTCCAGTCAGGATGACCATCATCAATAAACAAAAAACAACAGATGCTGGAGAGGATACGGGGAAAAGGGAGCACTTCTACACTGTTGGTGGGAGTGTAAACTAGTACAACCTTTGTGGAAGACAGTGTGGTGATTCCTAAAAGTTGTAAAAATCAACCTTCCATATGACCCCGCAATCCCCCTTCTGGAAATATACCCAGAGGAACTCAAATCTCTCTGTGAAAAAGACATCTGCTCTTGCATGTTTATTGGAGCATTGTTCACAATAGCAAAAACATGGAATCAACCATGCTGCCCATTGAAACTGGACTGGATTAATTTGTTTGTGTTTTTTTTTTTTGAGTTGGAGTCTCACTCGGTCGCCCAAACTGGAGTGCAGTGGCCGCTTCCGGCCACTGCGCCTCAACCTGCTGGGCTCCGGCGATCCTTCCGCCTCAGCCTTCCAAGTAGCCGGAATTACAGGCATGTGCTACCACGCCCGGCTGATTTTTTTGATTTATTGTAGAGATGAGGTCTCGCTGCCCAGGCGGGTCTCGAACCCGTGGGCTCAGGCAATCCACTCACCTCAGCCTCCCAAAGGTGCGGGATTACAGGCTGAGCCACTGAGCCCGGCTGAAACTGGACTGGATTAAAAATATGTGGTACATATATGCGATGAAATAGTACGCAGCCATAAAGAAGGACAAAAGTATGAACTTTATGGCAACTTGGATGGATTTAGAATGTATAATACTCAGTGATCTATAACAGAAACAAAGAACTGAGTACCACATGTCCTCACTCATAAGCAGACCCTGAAAAATTATCATAATACTATTAGAAAGGGATTAGCAGTAGTGGGAAACTGCCAGGGAGGGAGAGCTGGGGCACCCTTCATCAATAAGGGTACTTGATCTCAAACCAGGTGAAGTGTGGACCAAAGTGAGGCCCAAACTTTACCTGTACAGTGACCATTTGTATAGCAGACCCTGAATTGTACCCATCTTTAAAGTATAAATAAACAAATAAGTAAATAAATAAGTAAATAGAATCCTCCTCAGCTGCCCTTCCTACCCTGTGCCCCTCCCCCGAGTGACCTCTGTTTTCAGTCGGCATGTACCTTCTCAGACTTTTCTGTGCATTTACATTCTGAAAGAATATGGTATGTCTAACTTTCTATTAAAACTTCCAGTCGAGGGGAAAAAAATAACTTAAAGTAGTGTATACATATTATAGATTGTTTAAAACGCTGCAAGCAAATACAAGAAAATAAAAACACTTTATTTTTAACACTCCAAGATTGGTTTTTTGTTTTTTGTTTTTTTGAGTTGGAGTCTCACTCTGTCGCCCAGACTGGAGTGCATTGGCTGCTCCCGGCCACCTCAACCTCGACCTGCTGGGCTCCGGCAATCCTTCCGCCTCAGCCTTCCAAGTAGCCGGAATTACAGGCATGCACTACCACACCTGGCTGATTTTTTGATTTATTGTAGAGATGAGGTCTCGCTGCCCAGGCAGGTCTCGAACTCGCGGGCTCAGGCAATCCTCTCACCTCAGCCTCCCAAAGGCGTGGGATTGCAGGCTGAGCCATGGAGCCCAACCAAGACTGGTATTTTAATCTCTTGGTATTTTTAATCTTATATAATAAATAATATTTGAATTTCTCTAATGATTCTTAAAATCTAGGGCCATGTATTGCATTTTATATCTTATGTCTTTTAAATTTCTTTAATGTATACCCCTCACCCCTTTTTGGTGACAGTGACTATTTGAGGAAACCAAATGTGTTGTTTTGTACCAGGCACAGTGGCTCACTCCTATAATCCCAGCACATTGGGAGGCGGAGGCGAGAGGATTGCCTGAGCCCAGGGGTTCAAGACCAGCCTTGACCTTGTCTCTACAATAAATCAAAAAAATTAGCTGGGCCTGGTGGTGCATGCCTATAGTTCCAGCTACTTGAAAGGCTGAGGCAGAAAGATCATCTGAGCCCAGCACCTCGAAGCTGCCGCAACTGCGAGTGTGCCACTGCATTCCAGCCTGGGCAACAGAGTGAGACTCTGACTCAATAAATAAAATAAATAAAAATATTGAGTTTTATATGATTTATAAGTATATTAAATAAACATGTACTCAGGCACATGATCAAAATATTTTTACTGGTAAAGGTACAGTATAAATTGTTTGAAACTATATGGTTTTATTACACAGATCCTTATTACACTCATTTTTCAGTTTTCTGTAGGTTTGAAGTTTTTCAGAATAAAAAGGAGAAAAAATAGACATTAAAAAGACTAAAAGCCAGGCTTAGTGGCTCAGCCTGTAATCCCGCGCCTTTGGGAGGCTGAGGTGAGTGGATTGCCTGAGCCCGCGGGTTCGAGACCCGCCTGGGCGGCGAGACCTCATCTCTGCAATAAATCAAAAAAATCAGCCGGCCATGGTAGCGCATGCCTGTAATTCCGGCTACTTGGAAGGCTGAGGCAGAAGGCTCGCCGGAGCCCAGCAGGTCGAGGTTTCGGTGGCTTGGAGCGGCCACTGCACTCCAGTCTGGGCGACAGAGTGAGACTCCAACTCAAAAAAAAAAAAAGACTAAAAAAGAAAGTTTAGAAGATTCCTATTCTATTTTACCACTTTTTCAATGTGTGATCTTGTTAACAATTCCAGAGGCCACCTAAAACTGTTCCATCAAACTTGGTAAAGCTGGGGATATGGGCATTTCTAACAGACCTTTCTGGAGGCTTTGATGTTCAGTGGTATAGAGAGATGATGCTTACCTTGTGTTTTGTCATGATTTCCAGAATATACAACCTTCCTTAGTCTTTTGCATCAATATTTATGGATCATGGACTCTAGGCCAGGCACAATGCTGAGAACTGGGAATGTAAAGGATAAGGCGGACCAGAGAGATAGAGGCAGCTCTGTGGGCAGTGTGTAGTTGGTTTGTGATTTGTTGTGTTTGAGACTGAGTCTTGCTCTGTCACCCAGACTGCAGTTCAGTGGTGCTCTCACTGTAATCTGAAACTCTTGGGCTCAAGCTATGTTCCTACCTCAGCCTCCTGTGTTGCTAGGACTAGAGGCATACACCCCTCTGCCTGGCTTATTTATTTATTTATCTTTGGTAGAGAGATGGGGTCTTGCTATGTTGCCCAGATAGGTTTCAAACTCCTGACCTTGAGTGACCCTTTCTCTTCAGCCTCCCAAAGCACCAGGATTACAGGTGTGAGCCACCATGCCTGGCCTGCAATTGGTTATGATGACATTTAACACACTCGTTCCATTCACCTGTTGCTTTTCTTTGTTCTCCTTCAGGATTATGAAGAAGCTGTGCTCTTGCTATTAGAAGGCACTGCCTGGGAAGAGGCTCTAAGGCTGGTAAGAGGATTTTAAAAATTCTTTGTATGTTGGAGGTTAAGCAGAGAGAGCGAGCAAGGGATTCCAGAACTGCAGGAATCCTTTGCCTTCTGAGATTAGTGAAATTAAGTAAGTAGAAATAGTTCAGGTTCCCAGTCTAAGGATAAGTATTATTTTAAAGATAATTTGTAACATTTATCCTTGATAATGTTTACGTTTGAATTAGACTTCTAAATGTAAAATATTACTGTTTTTTACTGAAATGAGTTTAGTTCCTTTGGCTGCCTTGTAAGAGACCAGCTTCTCAGGAAAATATCATGGTCACCTCTGAAAGTGGTTCATATCTTTCTAAGACTCTTACCCTTCCAGTGGCTAGAAGTTTCCCTACCTAAAATTACTGTATTTTTTTTCTAGGTATACAAATATAACAGACTGGATATTATAGAAACCAACGTAAAGCCTTCGATTCTAGAAGGTGAGGGTTACATTTTAGATGGAAATCCTCATTTTGAAGTTTAGAGAAGGGGAAGGGAGAGAGATGGGAGAGTTTCCTTCTTCTATTATATTTTTAAATAATATGTTTTATAGACTCAAGCAAAATTACCCACTGGGTATAATATTTAATTCTCATCAGAATTTTTAAACATGCTAAACTATTAAATGTTAACACATAAAAGACCTGAATGTTAGAAAACTGTGATAAAACATTATTAAGAATCTTTGTATTTGGGAATAGTTGGTAAACTTGAATATGAATTATATTAGATACTAGTATTATATTAGATACTAGTATTTCCAGCATTTAATACTTGTGTTGTGATTATGTAAGATAACATCCTATTTATCTTGAGATAAATGCTGACTATTTAGGAATGAAGATTCAAAATATGCAACTTACTTTCAAAGGTTTCACAAAAGTAATAGTGTGTGAGCACTCACGTGCAGAGAAATAGAAAGCCAAAAATATGGCAAATTTAACAGTTGGTAAATCTGGGTGGTAGTGTGTGTGTGTGTGTGTTCATTGAGCTATTACAATTTTTATGTAGATTTGGAATTTTTCAGAATATTAAAAAAATAAAAAGCACCTTTGCAAATGAAGTTATGGTTCCTAGAGAACATATGAAAAGGACCAGTTCTAGAGTACTTAGATGGTCACGGTGACCTCTTAAAAGCAAAGTAGAGAAAGACATCAGTTTGACTAACAGGGATCTTAGGAAGTGAGGATTGATTTTAAACTCTGCCTTTTTAAGCAAGTCTGCCCTGTAAGTAATGTCTGACCTTTCTGACTTTTACATTTATTCACAGTCTTACTTTGTCTGCTCCCCCTTCCTCTATCCCAAGTACAACTGTTGTTGGGGTACTTTTTGTATCATTCACTTTAGGTACCTCTAACTAGATACAGAAAGCATCATTCCTGGCTTTATAACAGTGTATCTAGCCAGTTCTTATTTAGATTTTTACCACTAATGAGAACCTAGAAAAATGCTGATAATCCAACTGTATAGGCCTAATATCTGTGAATAACATATGTCCTTGGATAGTAGCATTTTGTTTTTTAAAAAATATATATTCTACGAGTGTCATTTTTCTCTTGTGTATTTTCCTGTTAGACGGTTATTTTTAGAAATCATTAGATACATTTATTCCACACCCATGGGCATTTTGATGGGCGTTTAGTCAAAAACATCTAAGTAACTTTCCTCTTATTTGTGTTAACAGCTTCCTGTGCACCCCTTTTATTTGCCAGTTCTCTCTTGGGTTAGATATTGAGTCTTTGTTCAGATGATTTTACAAGATTAGTGGTAGATAGTATTCTGAGATGATACTGATGCACTCCAAGATCTGGAATCTCAGTCTTTAGTTGATTAATGCTCATTAAGGGGGAAAAGGCTTGCTTGGAAGATCTAGTAACCTCTTTGTTTTTGTTGAATTCTAATCCTCCCTCATCACCCCCAACCTTTTAGTTTTTCCCTTTGCCTAAATGTCACACTCAAATTATTTTCTTTTATTTAAGATTGGAAAATATAGTTTAGAAAGTAAATTAGGAAGAGAGAAGAGAGAGGAGATATTCACCTCTACAAGGGAAGGGGCCAAGGCTAGGAAAACATGGTAATCATAGCTCAAAGAGCCACATGGACACACTGAGTTTAACAAAGCAATGACAAATGGCTGCTTCAGGTTGAATTATTTTCAAATCATTTTCTATTCTTCATCCCCAGCCCAGAAAAATTACATGGCATTTCTAGACTCTCAGACAGCCACATTCAGTCGCCATAAGAAACGTTTGTTGGTAGTTCGAGAGCTCAAAGAGCAAGCACAGCTGGTGAATCTGGGTGAGTGTTGGCATGAAGACTATTGATGCTTACAGGGGAATGCAGAGTATGTAACATACACATTGTCTAAGCTGCTTGGTGTTCCTCCTGCAATTTGGTTACTGTGTCATGGGGGGAGTCAGACCTCTGTGAAACCCCTTAGGGGCCGTGCATGTTTGTGTGTGTTTGTTGGGGAAGGACTTGGGGACAGGACCAAGCATGAATGGGATGTCTGTCAGACATTCCCACCCACCTTCAGCCAACCAGAGCAGCTGATGACTTCTGTGTTTTACAAAGTGAATTTCCTTGTTACTAAAAAAGAAATAAAGAAAAAAAAAGTTTGATAGACAACTGACTTATAGTAATAACTGTATTTAATATTATCTCTTTTTTTTTTTTTTTTTTTTTTTTTGCATCAGTGTTTCACTCTGTTGCCCAGGCTGAAGTGCAGTTGCATGATCACGGCCACTGCAGCCTTGTTCTGCTGGGCTCAGGCAATTCTTCCGCCTCAGCCTTTCAGGTAGCTGAAACCACAGGTGCATGCCCACCATGCTCTGCTAATTTTTTGATATTATAGAAATGAGTTATTGCCAAGTTGCCAGGACTGATCTCGAACCCCTGGGCTCAGCAATCCTCTTGCCTCTGCCTCCCAAAGTGCTGGGATTACAGGTGTGAGCCATATGTCATTCATTTTGATGTTAACTTAGTAATAACTTAGTAATAATCCATCCTTTGATAGCCCTGGCTGACTCTAATTTGTTTACATCACTGAAGGTAAACCCACATTAGCAGGCAACGTTTTCACCTGCATCTGTTGCTTCTTTTCTAGATAATGAGGTGCCCCATGGTCAAGAGTCAGACCTCTTCTCTGAAACTAGCAGTGTTGTGAGTGGCAGTGAGATGAGTGGCAAATACTCCCACAGTAACTCCAGGATATCAGCGTACGTATCAGATTTATTTAGCAAATTGACTATGCCCTGGGCTTATGGAGAAAGTAGAAGCCAAATAGGTTGGGTTTCTACTAGGACGATGTAGTGGGAGTGGGAAGGATGTTCTTCAACATGTGGGAGTTGTGTAAGGACTTTCCCAGCATATCTAAAGATTAGAGTTGATGTTAAAATGTTTTCTTCTGCAGCTTTGTGGCCTGTATGTTTGCCCATTGCCTGTGAGGCACTTGTACTGAACACTCAATTTACTCATTGAGCAAATGTTAAGTGACTATAACATGTAGGCAATGAAAAAGTGAAAAAGAAAGATTATGAAGAAAAAAGATTCCAAGCTTCTTCAGTTCAAAATCAGGAGTGGAAGAGATAACATGTCATCACACTTTTACCCAGTTATGTATTGCTTTAACACCCATCACCATTTTCCCCCAAATACAGTCTGTAGATTCTTTGGTTTTCCAGAAGGTCTGTGGCCAACAGGTACAGTCTTTTTAGTCTCGTCAGCACAGGAAAAGCTCCCTTTTAAACATTTCTCTAATTTCTTTTTTTTGAGTTGGAGTCTCACTCTGTCGCCCAGACTGGAGTGCAGTGGCCGCTCCCGGCCACCGCAGCCTCGACCTGCTGGGCTCCGGCGATCCTTCCGCCTCAGTCTTCCAAGTAGCTGGAATTACAGGCATGCGCTACCACGCCTGGCTGATTTTTTGATTTACTGTAGAGATGAGGTCTCGCTGCCCAGGTGGGTCTCGAACCCGCGGGCTCAGGCAATTCACTCACCTCAGCCTCCCAAAAGCGCGGGATTACAGGCTGAGCCACCGAGCCCGGCTCATTTCTCTAATTTCTAACAGGAGATCATCCAAGAATCGCCGAAAAGCCGAACGGAAGAAGCACAGCCTCAAAGAGGGGAGTCCTCTGGAAGATCTGGCCCTTTTGGAGGCACTGAATGAAGTGGTACAGAACACTGAAAAACTGAAAGGTAGATTGACAGTACTGATGATATTTTTTGATCACAAAAACTAGTAAATAGGCAGCACAGATGGGCAGGGCTCAGATAATTAAGATACAATTTTCCTAGTTTGAGGAAAGGTAAAATTGTTGAACAGGTGGGGTCATTTCAGCACTCATTCCTGAAACAGCCATTTTCAGCTGGTAACTGAGTAGCCTTCCTCCTCTTGGCATCCACCAAACTGTACTAACTGTGAAAGATTAGCATGGAAGCCAGGAGAAAGAATTGTGGGACCCTGCTTCCTGCTTGGGCCCCAGTGTGTTTGTTTTTCTTTTTCTACTAGATGTGTTAAATTACTTCAGCATTTGGGAAGAAAATAATGGAGAAAGCACCTGTAGTGTAATATTAAAACTTTTTTGCTTATAAGAGAGAAACTATGGTGTAATTCTGTCAGTGGAGTAGAGGACAAAACTTACTACTTTCTCAAATGTCTTCTTTCTAGATGAAGTATACCATATTTTAAAGGTACTCTTTCTCTTTGAGTTTGATGAGCAAGGAAGGGAATTACAGAAGACCTTTGAAGACACCCTGCAGCTGATGGAAAAGTCACTTCCAGAAATTTGGACTCTAACCTACCAGCAAAATTCAGCCACACCTGTAAGTCTTCTCAAAAATAGTGTCCATTTTTAAACCATTTTTCACAGAGTATTACATTCACACAGTCCCTTAAGAGTCAAAGCAAAAAACTTTCCTATTCAAACATAATACGCCATAGTTAAATGATCTTAATTTCTGTTTAAGCTGTCAGTATGATTTAATATTTGCCTATACAGTGACTAATACATCTTGTTGTAGGTTAAGTGGGCTATTATTTCTTCTGGATGAAGCAGCTGTCATGGAGAAGATGAGAAAGTCTGGTGGTTGCCCCAGCCTTCAGTGAGGTTGAGATAGGGGAGGGAGAAGTTAGGCTCGGAGTCAGCCTCTCACCTCCCAGTTCAGAACCTGTAGACAGGATCAATCTTTAAAGGGACCCCAGACCATTGCTTTTCCTTTGTTTTATGGAAAATTTGACTTATCACTTCTGTATGGTTATCACCAACTTTGCTAATTGTTTAAGGCTTTTTGCTCCATCAAGAATTCTAATGTATTATCATCTGTTTATTTTTATACCTTTGCTCACTCTCTTATACATCATCTATTTTTTTTTTTTTTTTTTTTTGAGTTGGAGTCTCACTCTGTCGCCCAGACTGGAGTGCAGTGGCCGCTCCCAGCCACCGCAGCCTCAACCTGCTGGGCTCCGGCAATCCTTCCGCCTCAGCCTTCCGAGTAGCCGGAATTACAGGCATGCGCTACCACGCCTGGCTGATTATTTGATTTATTGTAGAGATGAGGTCTTGCCTGCCCAGGCGGGTCTCGAATCCGCGGGCTCAGACAATCCACTCACCTCAGCCTCCCAAAGGCGCAGGATTACAGGCTGAGCCACTGAGCCCGGCTGCATCTTCTATTTTTTAAAGGTTTTGATTTGGATCTAGAAAGGCTGATATATCAGTCAGGGTCCAGTAATGAAAATAACCACAACTATTATTTTCTCACAGAGGATTTAGCATATGGATTGGTTAAATAAGTATTGGAGGAGTAAAAAGCAAAAGGGGAATACAGAAAAGGACACTGAGTAACTATAGGAAGCAGCTTCTCCCCTTCTGGCTGAGAGAACCAAAGGAAGAGTTTAGAATTAGTAGATTTCGAAGCCAGGAAGGTGGGACCTTGCAGAGCTGGTCCCTGAACCTCTGAGAAGGGGGTACCAGCCAGCTTGTCCTGATATCTCTGAGGGGGCATGGTGAAGCTGGTTCTAAGTATATAGAAATACATGGAAGCTGAGAGGCCACCTGCTGCTGAGGGAAAAGCAAACAAACCAAGGAGCAAATCCTCTCTTCCTCCTTCAGCCTTACACTTTCCCTCTGCTGTACCCTGTTGAGAACATAACGGGGAACCCCCTGACAAAGAGGAATGCTCTTTCAGGTCCCAGCTCCAGTGTCACAAGCAGTGTATAGATTGATGGGTTTGGAGCTAAAAGATTAGGAATCAGCTCCCTAGTTAGAAACACATACATTTACTGGGTCTTGATTTCCTCAGTGGGTATAGCAGTGGGGATAATACTTCCCCTCTGTGCTTCACTGGAACGTTTTGAATGGTAAGTAAAAGAATGGGTGTAAAAGCACTTTACAAATCATAGAAATAAAGCAGCTAAGAATAGGACCCCTACAGATTAGTGAATGTACTATAGTGGGTATTGCCTAGAAGAAATGTATCAACTTCAAAACGACTAGTTTTGAATAATTTATAAAGCCACTGCTATCCCTTCTACTCTCCTATCTTGATCACGTTAACTTCTAAGACATCAACTCTGTGAATACTTTAGGGAAAAAAACCCAGGAAAATTGTGGTTTTGTTTTGATTGGTGAATTATGGTAATGGTATTTGCAGGAAGCCATACATCACCTGGAAGTGCTTTGAGCAGATGGCACTGCTTCAGATACCATACTTCTAAGGGACTACACTAACCAGTGGACCTGGCATGTACCCAGAAGCTCACTGCAGGCTTGAAATTCCTATGAAGTCTTGTATTTTACCGTGAGCACGTGCACAGAGTTTACATTCTGCTCCAAATTATGCACATATTTGCATTTGGTTTAATATAAGAATGTTTCCCACAACTCTGAGTATAATTGATACTCTGAATATTCTATAGCCTCTTGTACTGTTTCCCCTCCCCTTGGGGAATGGTTTGCTCATTTAGGAAGGGCCAGGCATATATCATTGTAGAGTGCCTGTTCTTCCCCCACTCCCCGCCCTATCATTACCTTGTTCTGGGAGAAAGGACATTTAAAGGTCTGAGTTGAAACTAGAAAGGCTAGCAAATTGAAATCACATAGGGAAAGAGAATTACTGTATTTGATACCATATCAGTATAAATGACAGGCTATTTACTGCTGGTAGAGAGTTGGCCTTTGGTGTTCGCAGTCATCAGAAGTACAAGATAATCTTTGCTGATACAATCTACCTTCTCCTTAGGTTCTAGGCCCAAATTCTACTGCAAATAGTATCATGGCTTCTTATCAACAACAGAAGACTTTGGTTCCTGTTCTTGGTTAGTATGTTTTTCCTATAAATTATTAAGTAGAAGGATTATCTTTTCCGTGAATATTGAGAAAAGTTAGCAGTATTAGGCGAGACTGGGTATTGACTACAATGTTTCCTTAGTACTAAGACTGCATCTTTAGTAATGCTTTTGATGGTGAGGGCACAGCAGGGGATATTGAACATGACCATTATATGTGTAAATTAAAAAATTTTTTTTACTAGCAGTGGCATACACTTGTTCATACAGACAAATCACATTACAGTTTCAGTCTAAATAGTCTACATTTACACATACATTTGCAAGATTCTTCTGAAGCATCATTTTTGGCTATTAGCAGTTATGCATTGCATATTGGGGCATTTTCATAATTCCTGCTTATGAATGGGACCTTTTTATCATGTTTAGGATCAACAGTATAATTTGAAGGCACATCCAAAGAATATTTGCATTTTATCTATTTAGTTATACCTTAAAATGTTTTGTTTGTTTGTTGAGAGGAGATGATTCTCAATTAGCTTATATATATATATATATATATCCCTAAAAGTTAAAAGCCCTAAAGACTTTCTTTTGAAATTTGATTAGAAACATTTGACAGATAACTTGGCATCTTGATTTGCCCTTCAGGTAGGTCAGTCAAGCATACTGACTTCTCTTAGCTTTGAAAAAATAAATGGCAGTTTGTACTGCTGTTATTTGCATTTTCTCGCAGGCGACCAACAACATTACAATTTTTTTTTAAGTGCTGCACTACAATAACAGCATTTTGATGATATTTGAAGTAACCTGTGGGGATTCAGATTAAGTTTACAGATTATGTCGTTGCCAGTAACGAACAGCTACCTTCCATGCCAGCTAAACTCTTCCATTCAGACAGTAATCACTATCTGTAGTTCCTCTTCTTTCTGAAGTCTGGCAGGATTCTTTTGATATCGGTTTCAACATATACACTTATTTATGAGATGCTAAAAATTCATTTTAGACCTGAGGCTAATTGGTAATTGTTTATTTTGTACTGTTCTCTAATCCAGTTGTGATTTCTGCCCCATTATCCTCACTTCTGACCTGATGCTGACCTTCAGGTCAGGTCAAGTCCCATCATTTCCTGGAGTATTCTAGATCCCACATCAATGAACTCTTTCATTTTCTAGCTGAACCTTAAAGACACCTTATAATACTTGAGGGTGCCTCATTATGTGAGTGTTTATTACCATTATCCTTGTGGCTACCTGGTTGTATAGGAAAAAGGATGTTCTCATAAGCAAAAGTTGGCATAGGCTGGGTACAATGGCTCACACTTGTAATCCCAGCATTTTGGGAAGCCAAGGCAAGAGAATTGCTTGAGCACAGGAGTTTGAGACCAGCCTGGGCAACACAGTGAGATCTTGCCTTAAAAAAATTAAATTTTTTAAAAAGTTGGCATTAGTGAACTAACTACAAAATTAATCCTACTTAAATATTCCTCAGCTGCTACTCCTCACCTAACAGTAGTTAAGTATATTCACGCATCCCCATGAGTGAGTGATTGATGGGTCATTTTTTCTCTGATTGTTTTGTGCTTTGACACAATGCAATATCATACAGATCAGTTGCAAAGATGTAGTATTTCATAATATGGATCAAAGTGATACTGGAAAAGTGCTTGAATGACAATCGAGTTGACTTTCTGACAGTTGATAACCAAGTAAATACTTCAAATGATTTGACTATCAAAGGATGAAGAGAGGTCCTTGGAAGACTTGAAAAGCTCTCAGGATATAAATGACTCCTTTTGTGTGTTGTGAAATTCCAACAGGGGCTGGGTGTGGTGGCTCACGCCTGTAGTCCTAGCACTTTGGGAGGCCAAGGCAGAGGGCTTGCTTGAGCCCAGGAGTTTGAGGTAGAAGAATTGCTTGAGCCCAGGAGATCAGGGCTGCAGCGATCTGTGATCATGCCACTGCTCTTAATCATCCTGGGCAATAGAGTGAAACCCCTAACTCAAAAAAAAAAAAAAAAAAGAAAAGGAAAAGAAAAACCCTTATGATAATCCCCTTCCACTTAATAAATAGTAAATATATTTTCTCATATGATATTCTTAAAATTGTATTTTCTCTAGCTTACTTTATTTCTAAAAAATTATATAATATGTATAACTTAAAAAACATGAGTTCATCGACTGTTTAGCTGATCAGAAGTAGGTATATAACCTTTGGTCCCCCTGAAACTTGGGAGGTCAAAACTTATACAAGGGTTTCGGACTGAGTGGGGGAGTTGGCACCCCAACCCCACTTTGTTCAAGAGTCATCTGTAACTTTTAATGTCTGTCTGGTTTCCATGTACAGACACACCGCTGGAAGTTTAATTATCTTAGGTAACGCCAAGGAAGTACATTTATGTACATATTTTCTCATCTCTCTGCTACGTATATATGATTCCTAGCTAGATGAGGGACTTCACAAATGTAACTGTAAGTGCTTGAGAGTTCTAGGTTGCAGTGAGAATTTTCACCTAATCCTCCTCCTCCATCTACTTTTTTTTTTTTTTTTGAGTTGGAGTCTCACTCTGTCGCCCAGGCTGGAGTGCAGTAGCCGCTCCCAGCCACCGCAGCCTCAACCTGCTGGGCTCTGGCTATCCTTTGCCTCAGCCTTCCAAGCAGCTAGAACTACAGGCGCGCCACCACGGCCGGCTAATTTTTTGATTTATTGTAGAGATGAGATCTTGCCAACTTGCCCAGGTGGGTCTCGAACCCGTGGGCTCAGGCAATCCACTCACCTCAGCTTTCCAAAGCACGGGATTACAGGTTGAGCCACCGAGCCCGGCTACTTTTTTTTTTTTTTTAAAGCAATGGTTTGGTTAATGTATTTGTAGAATTGTTTTTATCATGAAGAAATTTCTGTTCATTAACTTTACTTACTGAATACATGCTACTACATTTTTTTTTTCTCTTTAAAAGTTGAGGTAAATTTTACATGTAGAGGAATGCACAGATCCTAGGTGTACAACTTGATAAATTTTAATAAATGCATCCAGTCATCTAACTGCCACCACCACCGCTTTCCAGTTGAAATATAGAACATCCTCCTACTTTGAACCACTCAGTGAGCATGCCTGAAGTTGAAATGCGGTCCCTCCTCTTAGGGCCGGGCCTCCAGGCTGTGTCATATTTGCCCTAACCTGGAGGTTGTAAGGGGAACAGACACATTAGCTCTGGATCTGATGTTCTTTTGTAGCTGCAAAACCCAGTCTTCTATTTTGTTGAGCTTAAGAGTTTCTGTGTCAGCTCCCACCAACCAGAGTGAGTCTGTCACAATTTCCCTTCCTTTTTTTCTTTTAGATGCTGAGCTTTTTATACCACCAAAGATCAACAGAAGAACCCAGTGGAGACTGAACTTGCTCGAGTGACTGACCACAGTTGGGAGGGCTCTGATAGAGGAGGAGGCTGTTTTCTACTTGTTCCTAGTTGTCATTCCACTCTTGCTCTTTGAGGGCTGGCTGTTGAAAAATGAGATGATGATTTACCTTGGCATTGCCAAGAACTGCTGTGTGCACCAGACCTCAGCAGACATCAAGCAATTTTACGTTTTGTGGAAACATCCTAATCATAAGCAAATGTAAAACTTTAACCAATAAACATCATTTTGTGAGAATTATTCTCTTCTTTGTGCTATTTGAGAGCATATTTATGGTCATCGTGAGATTGGGTTTTGTCCCCAGCTACAGGTCTGATTCATATTTGGACCTTGGATAAGTCACAGTTGATTTGTGCCTAAGCTATTCATCTGTTAATTGGGAATAATGTTTCGTGGTTTCTACCTCAAAAGTGTGAAGACAAGTAAAATAATGTTTCTAAACATTATGTTGCTGAAGGAGAGGATTATATATGTAACAACAATAGCGACTAGTCCTACATTTGGTCAGATGTAATCATCTGAATGGCTTCCTTTCACCTTAAACTAAAGCAGAATAAAAAGTATTCTTTGAAATTCTGAGCCTTCCTATGCTAACAGCTGCTGTTTTGTAACATCTTACTAGGTCGTGTGCTTTCAGTTATAAGTGTACTGAGGCTCCTGTAGTTACATTGTCCATAGGAACAGTTTTACTGCTTGTGTGTTTTCTGCTAGAGAATTCACAGTGTTAGAGCTGGAACAGTTGAGACTGTCTAAATAGGATCATGCACCTTTGGTGTGGGTGGGCAGTGTGTACTATATGGCATGAGCGGTTATAGATTATTTTCTGTTCTCCAAATACTGCTTCATTTAACTGAAATATTTTTGTCATTGTCTAATGCATTTCGTTTGTGTTTCTATATCATGCTTAACTGACCTGTTTCATTCTGTTTCTCAAAAGAACTTTGTTGTTTTCTTTGGGAGAAATGAGACTTTTTTCTCTTTAAAGGTGAGTCTAGAAAAAACCCCAGCTCATTCTGATAAGTTATGTGGCCAGTCCTTCCCTGTCTGTCATATTTATAATAACTGGGTGAGGATGAGCATCTTAGGAGCTGGATAACTATAAATATTGAAGAGGCTGTAGACAAGACAAGGCTAATCTGGTGACATCTAGCAATGCTGAAGGCCTGCTCTTGCTTCTTGTGTTCTCTGCTCCCTAAGCCCTTGGCTGTGCCTTTGTGCCCACAGTGGGCTGCTTCACCATTATTACCCTTATTGGCTTTAAAGTCCCGGGAACTAGCCGGGCTCGGTGGCTCAGCCTGTAATCCCACGCCTTTGGGAGGCTGAGGTGAGTGGATTGCTTGAGCCCGCGGGTTCGAGACCCGCCTGGGCAGCAAGACCTCATCTCTACAATAAATCAAAAAATCAGCCAGGCGTGGTAGCACATGCCTGTAATTCCGGCAACTTGGAAGGCTGAGATGGAAGGATTGCCGGAGCCCAGCAGGTCGAGGTTGTGGTGGCTGGAAGCGGCCACTGCACTCCAGTCTAGGTGACAGAGTGAGACTCCAACTCAAAAAAAAAAAAAGTCCCGGGAACTTTAAGAACAACAGATGTCTTCCTGCTACAAAGGAAAGAACAAGGCAATGGACCATGTGTCCACCCATCTTAGTGTCCTTGGACAAAGTCACTCAATTTTGCTGAGCCTTCCAGCCTTTTGTGCCCATCAGGCCAATAGGCACTTAATGGCACTTTGATGTTTTTGGTCATATCGTTCTTGGTGTGGTGTGGGGATGCTGACCTGTGCATTGTAGGATATTTAACAATTTCCTTGGTCTCTACCCACTGGATGCCAGTAGTACGCATTCCCACCCCTATTATGATAATCAAAAATATCTTTAGATTCTGCCAAATGCCTCCTGGGGGTCAGAATTTCCCCACATTGAGAACTGCTGGGCAAGATAACTTCCAAATACCGTTCATCTTATTTTGGGAGGGGAGGAGGATTCTCTTTTTCTACTAGAGCAATTCTGAGGATCAAGTGAGAGAATTTGAAAAAGACTGTTCCATTGCTCAGCCTTATATTGGTTTTTTTTTTTTTTTTTAAATCTTAAATGAACATTTAGGTTTGAGAAGGCCTGGAGACTCCCATTCTCCAGAACCATCTCCCACTCGTCCTCTTCACCCTTCCTCTTGCCTTTTGGGATATTCTTGATTTGAGGTTCACAGACCCCTAAGGGTCTGAAGATAGATATATACTTCTAAGTGATTAGTTTCCTCTAATCCTATGTGTTATGCATTTTAAAACATTATTCTAAGAAGAGGTTTATAGGTTACCACTCTGCCAAAGGTGAAGAACTAACCAAACTCAAACGTGCCCATTAGTGTATGATCAGGGAGTGTTGACAGTAGAGTGGTTTGGGCAGAAACTGAGTTGAAGATGATGTGCCTCTGTCTCAGGTCAGTGGCCCAGCTCTTCGCAGATTGACACTCCAGTGAAAGGCTTCATCATCCTTGCGGAACCATTGGGACCTCAGATGCCCTTCTGCGCCATCTGCTGGTGCCAACCAGATATGCTAACTCACCAGACCTGGATTCTGGGTCAGGCACTTGGGGCCTTTCAAGACTGTCTAGGAAAACCTGGAGACTGTGAGTGTGGCTCTGTAGGGCTTCTCCCTGGAGTTAGTGGAGATGCCAGCCCTCTTCTGAATGCTGCATGTGTGCCTTTGAGTGCCTGTTTAGTTAAGGACAGTAGTAAGAGACTTTGGGCCTTCTGTGTGAGAGGTAGACATCGAAGGTTACTGGCTAGTTATTGTGAGCACCTTCAGGAGACCAGATACTGGTATTTAGGTGTTTGTGTCTGAGTTTTATACTGCTGTGTGAGGTAGGCATTTGTATTCCATTTTATAGGTAAGCAAACAGACCCGCAGCTAGTGCTGGTAAAATGGAGCTCAACACCCATGCCTTTCCCACTGTTCTATACTGCCTACTAGGGTATTCAGATGCTAGGCTTTAGAGATGGGGCAGAGAATGTATTGGGGGCTGTTCTAGAGAATCTCCAGTTTAGAGTGCTCCAAGTACAAATTCCCCCTGCAGGAATACCATAGAACCTGCTGGGTCCTGAATGTTCCTTTGGGCCCCTTGTTTGGGTTGGGATGACCAGCATAGGGGCAGCCTCTATCCTGAGCCCACCCCAAACTCCAGCTGTATGCCGTACAGGCTGATGGAGAATCCAGTCTGCTGGGAGCTGCTTTTTGAAGTATCTGGAGAATGACCATGGCTTCCATCCTTGACCTCAGTGCTGATAACCCAAACTAAGTCTTACCCCAGTTGTTAAGAAGAAGAAATATGTATGGCACTTGTTCTCTGAAGAGTTGCCCCTTAAGACATGTATGTACACCCTGTGCATAATATGCTAGGCTTCATCAGCCAGTCACTATGATGGCTTAATAAGAACTGGCAGGTTGCAGTGGCTTATGCCTGTAATCCCAGCACTTTGGGAGGCCAAGGTGGGAGGATTGTTTAAGCCCAGGAGTTTGAGCCAGTCTGGGCAATATAGCGAGACCCTTCTACGGGGGGGGGGACTGGTATTGAGACATAAGTGACTGCTGGAACTAAAAGAAAGTCCAGCTAAAGCAGAGGTCAGACATTTTTGCCAGCTCTTTCCAAGGCTTCAGAGTTGATCTTGAGGTTAGGAAACATGCTGCCGCTTTGTGGGAGATTAAACTGTTACAGCATACCTCCAATGGGTGTTTATGGAATGGGAGCTTCTTATGTGCCCCAACAACATTTGCCCTGTAATCTGTCTTCATCCCCCTCCAGCAGATTTTAACAATAAAGTAGTCCCTAAAGTGGGCAATGCCCAAAGTAAGGGACAGAATCACTTTAGAGCTGCTTTCTCTGAGGAAAAAGCGAGTGTGCAGTCAACGTATAATACTTGTCTTTTTCATTCACCCTCTACCCACTCCTGGTTTTGTTTTGGCAAATGCACAAGGAGGACTCAAAAAACCCAGAGTTCTCTTTTTGGAGGGCAGGCCTCTTGTAGTTCAGGCTTCTTCCACTAGATAAGTGTTCTAGGAACCCATTAGTTTTTATCTGGAAGTTTTGAGAAGGTTGTATCCCAATTTGTGGAAGAAACATCTCGAGTTGTGGCAAACAGGTGACTGATTCTTCCACCATGACTACACACCTGCCCACATCGTGCTGTGTGTTTGGCAGTTTTTGACCAAAAACGGCATTACTTCTGTGCCCCACCCTCCCTCTTCACCCGATCTCGCCCAAGCAACCTTTTTTTGTTCCTCCAGATGAAAAAAGTCCTCAAACAGAAACGTTTTGCCAATGTGGAAGAGGTGAAACAAACAAACAAAAAAGGGCAGAGGCACTAAAAGGTATCAAAATCGATGAGTTCAAAAACTGTTTGGGGCAGTGAAAAAAGAATTTTGATAGGTGTACTGGATCAAATGGACAGTACTTTGAGGGTGACAAGATTAAACATGTAAGAAAAAATACGCAGTTTTTAAAAAGTAAATTCCTGTTTTGGGAGGTTCCCCCTTGTACATTTAAGGCAGGTGCTGCATATGTAAAGAAAAAAGAAACACACTGTGGAGGGGAACATGAGGGGTGTTTAATGCTATGGAAATGAGTGCACTGGCCCAGCTACCTGTGTAGGAGGGCGCTCACCCCACAAAGCTGTGCACTGCCACTGCTATGGCCATGCCTCGTCAGAGTTCAGAAGCACCTTCTGTAGAGGAAGAAAGGCCCATGTTCCTCGTACTCAAAGCGGTGGACCCACAGTGGTTGGAAGCCCTGAAGCGAGGCCAGGATGGAGCCGCCAGTCCACACTGCACTGTCTCTCTCAGGCAACACGTTCACCTGCGGGGTGTCATTGGGACACATGCTGCTCAGCTCCTTCTGCAGACGGTTAGGGAAACCGCTGAGCATCGTGCTGCCCCCGCAGAGCAGGATGTTCCCCATGAGGTCCCGTTTGAGGGCAACATCGCACTTGTTAAGGCAGGATACTGTCTGGGTGTGGAGGCCTAGCTGCATGGACTTGATGAGGGATGGCTTGAAAAACATCTCTGAGCAGAGGAACCTTTCCTGGCACAGCTGTATCTCCTTCCCATCAGGCAGAGTGTACTGGATCATATGCTCAGTGGGAGGGACTTTCTTCTCCTCGATAGGATCCAGGGCCACAAAGCAGCATTTCTTCTTGATATTCTCCATGATTCCCATCTGGTCCTCAGTGAAGTTATATCCTGAATTGTTCATCAGGCCCATCAGGTAGGCTGTCAGGTCAGAGCCTGCATAGTCTAACCGTCCGGTGATGCTAGGCAAAGGATAACCCTCATAGATGGGGACCACGTAGGACACACCGTGGCCGACCTCCACCACCAGGCCGGAGGTCCTTCCATAGGAGTACATGGACAAGCGGGACTGGTAGGCGATGTGCATCGCGGGGGTGTTGAAGGTTTCAAACAGCATTTCGGCATACTTCTCTCTGTTGGTGTGAGGGCTCAGGGGTGGGTCTGAAACCAGGACTGCATGCTCTTCTGGGCAGATCTTCATCTCTTGTCGGAAGAGATATTCCCAGATATCCTGCACTGTATCCCAGTCCACAATGATGCCGTGTTGCAGAGGATTAACCAGCTTCAGAAGCACCTCTGGATTGACGAGCTCCTGCCCCACAAACGTCTCCTTGCGATTGTCTCCAGTCTTGGCAGTCTCCATGTAGGGCTTGCCCACTGTCGTTGAGATCCTGTGGGTGGGGGTTGGCAGGCCGGCAAAGCCACACTTACAGTAGCCAGTGCCAAGGTCCACGACCACTGCCTTGGTCACCTCTAGCTTGGACCTCTCCTTGGCTGCTGCTGACTTAGTAGGTTCTTGTGGCTCCGAGCTCTTGCGGTGAACCCACACTGCCCGCTTTGCTGGGCCATCCCTTATGGAGGCAGTCTGGAGGGCCTGTGGCTGCAGCGGGGCCTGGTCACCCATGATCTTGGCAGGCCCATCCCCTGTGTTTGCTGCCTGCGGAGCCCACACACTGTCAAGAGCCATGCTGCTCTCACACAGCTCCTCAATCCCACCAGCTTCGAGGCCTAAAAGGCCTAAATCAGGACAACTTCAGAATCTTCCCAACAATGACATCACTAATTATGATGTAGCCCAGTGATCCGGGGCGTTCTAAGTACTGGTAACCATTGCCCTGTATTAGGGTATATTTGGGGGTACTTTTCTAAATTTTTCAATAAACCTGATTTATTTTCAATAAACCTGAATTACTATTTATTGAGTGCCTGCTATGTACAAAGCAACTAGGACTTCAGTAGTGACAAAAAAAAGAGAAAAATCTTATATTCTAGTCGGTGAGAGTTGGGAGTGGTGACAGATGATAACTAAGATTAGCCTTAAGATCAAAAGAGAAAAAGCAAAGAAGATGGATAGGCGGGGCATCAGTGCTATTGTGGCCTGGGCAGGGCTCCCTGAGAAGGAGGCGTTTGAGTGAAGACCTGCAGGAGGTGAGGGAAAGAGCCACATGTATGTCGGGGACGCAGCAGGTGCTGGGGACTGAGGCAGATGTGTGACAGGAGTTAGAGCAGTACCAGTGGGCTGCAGCCAAATCCAGCCCACGGCCTCTTGTTGAGTTTATAAACATCGGAACCCAGCCGTGCTCATTCGCTTATATATTGTCCGTGGCTGCTCTTAAGGTACAACCGAACTCAGTCACTGCAGCAAAGACTATGGCCCAAAAAACTGAATGAAAGTAAACACTGACTGGCTCGTTACAGAAAAGTTTGCTGCCACCCCCTCTGAGTTACAGAATCAACAGGAAGACCAGTGTGGCTAGTGTGGAAGCAGCAAGGAAAAACAGATGAGATGGGAGAAGTAAGGGGGTTGCAAGTGAACCCCTTACATCAGGCCTCGTAGGCCATTGCAAGGACTCGACCCTGACTATGGGTGATGTTAGAAAGCACTAGAGGCCGGGCTCGGTGGCTCAGCCTGTAATCCCAGAGCTTGGGGAGGCCGAGGTGAGTGGATTGCCTGAGCCTGTGAGTTCAGAACCTACCTGGGCAACTTGGCGAGACCTCATCTCTACAATAAATCAAAAAATTAGCTGGGCGTGGTAACGCGCGCCTGTAGTTCCAGCTACTTGGAAGGCTGAGGCGGAAGGATCGCCGGAGCCCAGCAGGTCGAGGCTGCAGTGGCCGGGAGCGGCCACTGCACTCCAGTCTGGGCAACAGAGTGAGACTCCAACTTAAAAAAAGAAAGAAAAAAAAAAAAAGAAAGCACTAGAGAATTTTGAAAAGAAGACTGACACCATCTGATTTAGACTACAGCAGGATCCATTGCTGGTGTGGTGACTAAGTCAAGCTCTTCTAGCTCACTTAGGACACTAAAGGTGACACTTAGGACAATATTAAAAGGAATTATTTTGGACATGCATTTGTACTCCTACTCCTCCTTCATCAGGATTATTGGGTAGGCAATGAAATTAGACCCTAAACAGTCTCACTGATGCCACTGAGGCTCATAGGTACATAGCTCATCCAAGGATATCCAGCCAGAAATGGCCAATCTCTCCTTCCTACAGCTTTCTCTCGGGTGTGCTAAGACACACTTTGACGGGCACTAACATGCATCTTTGAGGCTTCTCGGCCAGCATCTTGCCATGCTATCTCTGAAGGTGAACATATCAGGCACAGGGGCTCGCACCTGTACTTCTAGCACTTTGGGAGGCTGGGGCAGGGGGATCACTTGAGGCCAGGAGTTCAAGACCAGCCTGAGCAACATAGTGAGACCCTTATCCCCACCCCCACCCCCAAATACAAAAATTAACTGGACATGGTGGCACACATCTTTAGTTCCAGCTACCTTGAGCTCAGGAGTTTGAAGCTGCTGTGAGCTATAATAATGTCACTGTACTCCAGCCTGGGCGACAGTGAGACTGTTTATTAAAAAAAAAAAAAAAAAGAGTTTACTAGGCATGCTTTTGGCTCCTTGTGGGGTGTGAGAGAAGAAAAAGACCAAATCCAGTCTCATGAACTTTGTTACTATCATCTGATGGCAACAGCCAAGCTGACACCTCCAAGACCAAATCTCAGCTTCTTGACTCGGTGAGCAGCAGATGAAATACTAGCACTGAAGTTTGAAGGAAGAATAGGAAAGTACTTTATGTGCCTGGCTGCCTGAAAAATAGTTTACTTTCCTCTGTTATTCAGGGATTTGCATGACCAACTCAGATGGTTTGACTTTATTTCAAAGAAACTTATATGATAACCAGAGGCATAATTTAGAATCATCTATTCTTCCCAACCCCCTCTTGAATTCTGAGAAATCTGCCACTGCTTAGTACCTTTTCATTAACCTAAATTTCTGTAAGAGCTTGTATTATTTTCCTATTGCTGCTGTGACAGATTAACACAGATTTAGTGGCACAGAACAACACACATATATTATCTCACAACTTTGGAGGTTAGAAGTCCACAATCTGTCTTAGTGGGCTAAAATCAAGGTGTTGTCAGGGGTGTGTTCCTTCTGGAGGCTCTAAGGGATGATCCTTTCCCTTGTCTTTTCTAGCTCCTAGAGGCCACTTGTGTTCCTTGGCTTGTGGCCCTTCCCACCCTCTTCAGAGAACTTTCAGGTTTCTTCCATGGTCACATTTCTTTCTCTGACCTTGACCCTCCTGCATTCCCCTTAGAAGGACCCTGTGAATCCTTTGGGCCCACCTGGATAATGCAGGATAACCTTCCCATCTCAAACTCCTTAACGTAATAGCTTCTGCAAAGTCCCTTTTGGCATGAAAGGTAAGATATTCACAGGTTTCAGGGACTAAAATGTGAACATCTTTGGGGGACCCTATTGTTACCCAGTGTAATGTATACATGACATAGCTGAATTTCTACCCCAACCTAACCCTGCATATTTTTTATTTTATTTTTATTTTTTGAGTCGGAGTCTCACCAAGTTGGCCGGGTGGGTCTCGAAGGTCTCGAACCCGTGGGCTCAGGCAATCCACTCACCTCAGCCTCCTAAGGCGTGGGATTGCAGGCTGAGCCACCGAGCCCGGCTACCCTGTATATTTTTAAGAAACAGAAAAGCCCAGAGACAGAAGTGTCCTTGACCAGACCAGCTAAAACCTATCGGATCCAAGATGGCAGCTCAGTTGGCCTCTGAAGAACCTCTAACTTGATTATAATATGCTTTTCATGCTAAGTGACACTCCCCTCAACAGCCATGACAGAAACACCAGACCAAAAAAAGGAGAGTAAAGACATGACAGAATTCTAGGAAATCTCCACTCATTCCTGGAAAAGACATAAATATTCTTCCTCTCCCTTCTCATGTCCAACCCCTTCATTAAAGAAACTCTATATTTTAAGCCTCTCACATCCCACCTAGTGAGAAGTTGATTTGTGAACCACGTTCCTGCTTCTCCATTCTATGGCCATAGAATTATAGCCTGCACTGCTTGACCCCACTTTCAAGCAATTGTTTATTGGCTTTGCAACATGAGACAGGAGAGAACCCTATTTTGAAGATAAAACCAACTTTGTCATTAACACTGTCTTGACCTGTGCCTCCCACTTCACTAAGATGCTCAAGTCCTACATGCTCTGATTCACATGCCTTCCTGGGCTGTCCAGGCTTCCCCACCTGCCATCTGTCATCACCCTTTCTGCATTTGTGGGTGGAAGAGGTAGTGTGCTAGTTTAAGACCAGGTGCTCCATCTACTCTGTAAGGTCCTTGAGCATAGGGACTCTCCTCGCATTCTCTGGGCTAAAGCCAATGGGACACCTTCCCTCCTTTGACTTCACCTCTTAGAATTTCACATTCTGGGTGCTCCTAATTAACACCCTATTTTCCTTTAGTTTTACTCTTTGCACCTCTTCTCTCTCTCTCCAGGTCATCACAAAGTGGTACCAATGATAGAAGAATGTAGAGACGACACACTGCCTCACACTTCCACTGCCTGTCATACAACCCCCCAAAATTGTCACCAGGTATCTAAAGTGTGTGTGAGCTTGCTGAGCTGGTGAGGTCCCTCTGGGTAGAAGCATCCCGTATTTCTCAAACTATCTTGGACCACATTTTCTTATGGGATCACACCTATTTTTACTCCTCTAGCTTAAGACCAAAATCCATGAGTGATCCCTTTTTGAAAGCAGCCCTGGAACCCTCTCCTATAGTGGAAAGAGAAAACATGGAAAGATTCAAACCAAGAATACATTTCTCCTTGGTGTATCCTGGCTCCTGGTTTCAGTTTCTGGGACGGCACCCAGCCTTGACCTTTGGAGGAAAGGTAAAGCAGGCCCCTGGAATTTTAGCAGCTGTGGGAGGGAAGAAAGAAAATCTAGTGAGGAAAAGGCTGAGGTGCGTTGTTTCTTCTCTGGACTTTTTCTTAAAAACACAGATGACTGGCTCCCCCAGCACAGCCTTACTGAATCTGCACGTGGAGGCCTAAGAATCCTACTCATCAGTATGTTGACATTTGAAAACCCCTGAGTTGGGAGCTCCCAGCAAAGAGGATCCTTGCCAAAAAGGCACTTGGGCCTCTTTCTCAAAGTTCAGCACCCAGTATGGACACCCAGTTACTAAGACTGTTTATTTTCCCTGAGGTGGAAGGGAGAGGAGGTCTCTTCAGAAGATGAAGATACTCTATTGAGGGACTCAAATCAGGTTAGGCATGGTGGCTCACGCCTATAATCCCAGCAATTTGGGAGACCGAGGTGAGAGGATCACCTGAGCCCACGGTTTCGAGACCAGCCTTGGCAACTTGGCAAGACCTCATCTCTACAATAAATAAAAAACTAGCCACGCATGGTGCCACATGCCTATAGTTCCAGCTACTTGGAAGGCTGAGGCGGAAGGATCGCCTGAGCCCAGCAGGTCGAGGCTGCAGTGGCCATGAGCGTGCCACTGCACTCTAGCCTGGGCGACAAATGAGAAGCCAACTCATAAAAAAAAAAAAAAAAAAAAAATCAGGGGACTCAAATCTGGATTCAGATACTTCCTTTCTTACAGGCTCTCAGACCAATGTTCTGCAGTCTGGTGGTCTTTGGGCAGCTCAAACTCAGCATAGTCAGCATACCCAAAATGGAACTCATTATCTTCCCCACATATCTGCTCCTTCTTGTGCGTATATGTGTCACCACCATCTGCCTAGTAGTTATTCAAGGCAGAAACCTGGAGGCAGTGACTAGGGATCAAGTTGATGAGGAGGATATAGCACCACAGTAATCAGATTCAACTAACATTTTTGATAGTTTGCCTAAGGTCATACAGATTATAAATAATAAAGCTAGACTTGAACCTTGGTCCTCTGAGTCTAGTTCCTGAGTCTTTCTGTTATTCTGTATTATCTTCCCATAAGGAATGAAAGAAAAGTAGGCTTAGGCCATCCATGAACACTGCTTTTAAATAGCCTAAGGGTTGTCATGAAAGAGTTTGCTTGTCCTGTAGAGCCTCAAGAGTAGACCCAAAACCGATTAATAGCTTCAGAGAGGTATAGATATCTGTCCAGTGTGAGGAAAAGTTTATCACTTTCAGCTGACCAAAATGGGGTGAGCTGTCCTTGTCAGACTACCGGGTGGATGTTCTAGAGTTGGAGTCTTTAACCCCTGGGCCACAGACTGGAACCAGCTGCACAGCAGGTGAGTGGCAGGTGAGCTGAACTCCACCTCCTGTTAGATCGGCAGTGGCATTAGATCTTAGATAGGGAACCCTATTGTGAACTGCACATGCCAAGGATCTAGGTTGCACGCTCCTTATGAGAATCGAATTCTTGGTGATCGCCTCACCCCACCCCCAGTCAGTGGAAAAACTGTCTTCCACAAAACCAGTCTCTGATGCCAAAAGGGGACTGCTGTTCTAGAGGGGATTCAAGTGTCCAATCCTCAGGTTCTGTGATTTCGTGATCCCACCAATGGGGTTTCTAGGTCATGATTCTCATAATTGTAACCGTTATGAAGTTGTTACCCAAATAATCTAGTTAATAGTGTTATGTTCCAATAAACAATTTGGCAGACAAAAATCCCTTCAAGTTCTTCACTACTCCTGTGGGTTCCTCTGCAATTTTTCTTTTCTTTTTTTTTTTTGAGTTGGAGTCTCACTCTGTCACCCAGGCTGGAGTATAGTGGTATGCTCATGGCCACCGCAGCCTCAACCTGCTGGGCTCAGGCTATCTTTCTGCTGCAGCCTTCCAAGTAGCTGGAACTACAGGTGTGTGCCACCATGCCCGGCTAATTTTTTTTTAGATTAGAAAATATAGCTTATTTAGAAAGTAAATTAGAGAGAGAGAGAAAGAGAGAAAGGAGATTCACCTTCCCAAGGCAGCAAAGGGGATCAAAGCCAGGAAACATGGCGATGGTCATAGCTCCAAGAGCACCTGATTTTTTAAATTTATGTAGAGACGAGGTCTCTCCATGTTGTTCAGGCTGGTCTCAAATCCCTGGACTCAGGCAATCCTCTTGCCTTAGCCTCCCAAAGTGTTAGGATTAATGGCGTGAGCAACCATGCCTGACTCTGAGATATTTCTTTTCCTTTTTTTTTTTTTTTTTTAAGTTGGAGTCTCACTCTGTCGCCCAGACTGGAGTGCAGTGAGTGGCTGCTCCCGGCCACCACAGCCTCGACCTGCTGGGCTCCGGTGATACTTCTGCCTCAGCCTTCCGAGTAGCCGGAACTACAGGCACGCGCTACCATGCCCGGCTGATTTTTTGATTTATTGTAGAGATGAGGTCTCGCTGCCCAGTCGGGTCTCGAACCCGCGGGCTCAGGCAATCCACTCACCTCAGCCTCCCAAAGGCGCGGGATTACAGGCTGAGCCACTGAGCCCGGCTCTGTGATATTTCTTAACTAAGTCTTTTCCCCTCTGTGAGTTGCCTAATCCCTGTCACTTCTGCTTTTAATTCTCCGAGAAATCTTCCTCAGCCCCAGTCGCTCCTCTTCTCCATTTTCCCCCTGATTCTTCACCACCAAAGCCCTATTTTTTTGAGGGGAGAGGGGACAGTTTAAGCTGGAATTTCCTGTGGGACCCTTTCTGGATGACAGCCCATCTTTCTTTGCTTGGGCACAGGTAAGGGATTCACCCTACCCTTTCCCTCATGTCCCACATCTGCTCATCTAATGTAAGTGCCATGTCTGAGGCGACAGAGGCCACAGGAGTCTATGCAGGAAGGCCTCAAATGCCAGAGTAAGAGCTTGGGCTCAAGTGAGGATGGTTGGGGAACCAACCAATCTGATTCCAGCTTCTCAACCTCTCTAGAACCTGTCTCTTCCTCTCTTCCATACTCTCACGGCCCTAGGTCAAGCCACCATCAAGTCTTGCAAGAGCCTCTCCAGTGGCCTCCTTTCAGACTTGGGCTTCTAGTCTTGCCCCTCCCATCCATTCTCTACATTATAGCCAAACACAAATCTTTCTAAAAATTTCCAAGGAGGTAAATCTCACCACTCCCCTGCTTAATGGCTTCATGGGTTCCCCAGCTATCCTCAACTGAGTCTGAGTCTACTCTTAGCATTTGAGCTAGTTGGCTCTGGGCTGCTCTGGCTTCATCTGTCTTTCCAAACACTTTAACAACTAGAAGACCCTCACCATGTATCATCCTGACCCTTTGTCCAAGTTGTGCTGTCTGTTTGGGATGTCTTCCCCTCTTCTTAGCTACTTGATATATACCCGTACCTCTTTCAGTATTCCACATAAGCATCACCTCCTCTCTGGAGAATCTTCTGACTCACTTCCTCAAATAGGTTCTCAAGTAGACGTCTACCGAAAAGGCATCTGTGTCCACTCTGTCTTCTCACTTAGTCTGGACACCGCTGGTGGCTGGGTGTCTATCATCTATCACCAGCAGGCTGCACTGGGCTTGACCCACTACCCAACCCGGTAAATGAGGATTGAAGGGAGGAAAGCACTTTTGGAGCCCTCAAGCTTTATTTATTTTTTTAATTTTAATTTTTGTAGCCAGAATCTCACACAGTTGTCCAGGCTGGGGTGTAGTGGTGACCATCCTGGCTCACCACAGCCTCAGCCTTCTGGACTGCAATCCTTCTGCCTCAGCCGTCTGAGTAAATGAACCACAGGCACGCATTACCGTGCCTGGCTACTGTTTTTGAAACTATTTTTTGTAGAGACAAGGTTTCGCTATGTTGCCCAGGCTGGTCTCGAACCGCAGGGCTCAAGCAATCCTCCCACGTCGGCTTCCCCAAGTGCTGGGATCACAAGTGTGAGCCTGGAAAGAGCTTGGGGCCCTCAAGCTCTTTAAGGACGCCTGCGTGCATTGGAGTTGGTTGGATTTGGGTTAAAAGTACCAACACTCCAAGAGCTGTCTGGTCTTGGACATGTCCTTTGAATTCTGAGTCTTTGTTCCTCAGCTCTGCCTACCTCCCAGGATTCTGCAAAATAACATTAAGTACCTGGTACAGTGCCTGACTTTCTGAAGGAGCTCAGAGAGCACCCCCTACACCAAGAGGCAGAGGAGGAAAAGCTGTTTGGTCAGTGAACAGAGGGTTAGACGTGGAACCGCAGGGGGAATGAGCAAAAAAAACCTGAGCCCCCGGTGTGCTTGGATTTCTAAGACTGCTGGCCACCCACTGGGTCACGGAGCAAACTCCATTTCGGGAGGTGGGAGCGGGGAAACAGACCAAGAGCCCGCCCAGCCCAGGCCCTCCCCCGGCCGCCTGAATGGGCCGGCCCCCGTGACGTCACAATCCCGGGACGTTGCCAAGGCCCAGCTGGGGGCGCCGCTCGTTTCTCGCCACCGAGCCCTGGGATGCGGGTGTGAGGAGGCGAGCCGGGAGGGCGGATGGCGACGAGGAGCAGCCGCAGCCCCATGCCCCTGGGCACGGCCCAGGGCGACCCCGGAGAGACGGGAGCGCCGCCGGACCCCGACGCCGGCCTCCGGGACGCGGGCGCGGCCGACCCGCTGAGGACGCCGCCCCGGAAGGTGCGCAAGGTCAAGGCGCTGGTCATGGACCTGGGCTCGCAGTACTGCAAGTGCGGCTACGCGGGGGAGCCCCGGCCCACCTACTTCATCTCCTCCACCGTGGGCAAGCGCAGCCCCGGGACGGCCGACGCGGGCGACACCGGCAAGGAGACCTTCGTGGGCCACGAGCTGCTCAGCACGGAGGCGCCCCTGAAGCTGGTGAACCCGCTGAAGCAGGGCGCCGTGGTGGACTGGGGCTGCGTGCAGGACATCTGGGAGTACGTGTTCCGCACGGCCATGCGGATCCTGCCCGAGGAGCACGCCGTGCTGGTGTCCGACCCCCCGCTCAGCCCCAGCAGCCACCGCGAGAAGTACGCCGAGCTGCTGTTCGAGGCCTTCGGCGTCCCCGCCATGCACGTGACGTCCCAGGCGCTGCTGTCCATCTACTCGTACGGCCGGACCACGGGGCTGGTGGTGGAGAGCGGCCACGGCGTGTCGCACGTGGTGCCCGTGTCCGAGGGCAACGTGCTGCCCGGCCTGACCCTCCAGGCCGACTACGCGGGCCGCGACCTCACCAGCTACCTGACGCAGCTGCTCAACGAGGCGGGCGGCGCGTTCACCGACGACCACCTCTACATCGTCGAGCACATTAAGAAGAAGTGCTGCTACGCGGCCCTCTGGCCCGAGGAGGAGCTGGGCCTGCGCCCCGAGGAGCTGCGCGTGGACTACCAGCTTCCCGACGGCAAGCTGGTGGCCATTGGCCAGGAGCGCTTCCGCTGCGCCGAGATGCTCTTCCAGCCCTCCCTGGCGGGCAGCAGCCAGCCCGGCCTGCCCGCGCTCACGGCCGCCTGCCTGGGCCGCTGCCAGGAGGCGGGCTTCAAGGAGGAGATGGCCGCCCACGTGCTGCTGTGCGGCGGCTGCACCATGCTGGACGGCTTCCCTAAGCGCTTCCAGCGGGAGCTGAGCCGCCTCTGCCCTGGGGACAGCCCCGTGGTGGCCGCTGCTGCCGAGAGGAAGACGTCTGTGTGGACCGGCGGCTCCATCCTGGCCTGCCTGCAGGCCTTCCAGCAGCTCTGGATCAGCAAGGAGGAGTTTCAGGAGCGGGGCAGCGTGGCCATCTACACCAAGTGCTGAGGGATGCGCCGCAGCGAGCCCTTGTGGCACAGGCGGCCACAGGCCACTCTATACACATTTACAGAATTTCACATAAAACTTTAACGTGCTGTGGCTCTTGTCTAGCCTGGAATTTTTGCTCCAGTCCGATGGCATGAGGTGGAGATAGCTGGACTTAGAAATATGGGCACTTTTGCTCTGCTTGGAAATGGAGGTGGGGGGATAAGGGAGGGGGTGTGAGGGGCCCGTTCACTGATCCCACCCTCCCACCTTACAAGGGTGATGTCATCTCAGAACCCAGAGCGTGGCTACCTGTTCTGTTAGCACTTCCGGGTTCAAAACCGATTCAACAGAAATCCTTTGAAGGGAATTTCTGGGGCTAGCTTGGGTCACACTGTCAAGTGGTAGTTGGAGGAGACTCACTACCCAGCATCTGACTTCAGTCTTCAGTTTCTGCTCCTGCTTGCTCCCAACTTTGTCACTGATCGCCTAGTTTCGCCACTTATTGCCTGCCACCCTCCACGTGGCAGCCCATGGTAGGCCAGTGCATCTCTCAGATGTGTAAGGCCATTTCTCCCCATCATTGCCCTCCCCTTCAACCCCAGCTGAAACTGCAGTCACACAGCAGAGCCACTGAACCCAGAAGGTCCTTCAGAAATCATGTGATCCTCTCCCTTCTGTGGAGATGGGGAAACTGAAGACCCGAGAGAGAGGAAGAGGGCCAGACCCATGTCAGTGGTTGAACCCAGGTCTCCTGACTCAAGTCGATTATTTCTAGAAGGGCAAACAAACATGGTTCTTGATGATTAGTCAGCAACCCAAAGCACAGTCCAAGCATGTACTGTGGACCAGCCCAGTGCTGAGGACTGAGAAATGACCAGAACACAGTCCCTTCCCTTGGGATCACACAGCTAGCGGACGGCCACATTGGTAGGGCCACTTCCTGTCCTGCAAAATGGGCAGGGGTTTGGGACTTGGAATTGCCCAGTAGGAAAGACATAGGAGTGAAGTGTGTGAGAGTGAAAACAGGGTGGTGAGGGGTGGTAACTCATCGCCTCTTTCTGGAAGACACCCCCCCACACACCGTTAATGCCACACAGGAAGAAAGAGGGTGAGCACAATAGCCAGCCTCTACATGAATATATATATATATATATATATATATTTTTTTTTTTTTTGAGTTGGCGTCTCACTCTGTCACCCAGACTGGAGTGCAGTGGCCGCTCCCGGCCACCGCAGCCTCGACCTGCTGGGCTCCGGCGATCCTTCCGCCTCAGCCTTCCAAGTAGCCGGAATTACAGGCATGTGCTACCACGCCCGGCTGATTTTTTTTGATTTATTGTAGAGATGAGGTCTCGCTGCCCAGGCGGGTCTCGAACCCGCGGGCTCAGGCAATCCACTCACCTCAGCCTCCCAAAGGCACGGGATTACAGGCTGAGCCACCGAGCCTGGTTTACATGAATATTTCTTAAGAAAAAAAGCTGAAGGATTCTCTAAAGGTGGAGCTAATGCATGAAGGAGGAGGGAGGTGTGTGAAGAGCAGATCATAAACCCTGCCTACACACCCTTGACCCTGCTTCAAGTCAGGAATTGCACTTAGGACCAGCTGATATTCCCGAGGTGGAATCATGGATGCCCTCCACTGCCCTCTCATCCCTTTCCACAACTCCCACCTTCTGCATGGGCATCACACGTGGCCCAGGACTGTCTTTACCCTCCAGCTCCCAGGGCGGAACATGTGATTTAGGCTCAGCCAACCAGAGCATCCCATCACCTTGGCCTTAATAATTGGCTCTGGGTGAGCACGTGATCTCAGTAGGCGAGTCCTGTAGAGTCACGTGCCTTTCGCTTGAAATTGGGGTGTGTGTCCTAAAACACCCATGGCATTTGCTAGGAAGGAAGCCCCCTTGAACTGACCCACCAAGGATGGTGCAGCTCAGAATCTCGAGAAACAGGGCGGGTGCCCTGATGATAAAGTAAACTTTTGAATCAAACTATACCTAGAGCGACCCCCACTGTCAGATATTTTATTTCTGTGATTCCCGGGCTTTCAACCTCACTGTACTCATTATCCCTGCCGGTTAGAGCCACGGGTTCGTTACTTGTAACCGAGAGCAGTCTAGCTGCTGCGGTTTCCATCTCATCAAGGGCCTTCCTCTGGAGCAAGTTTGCATGGAAGAGAGACTGGGATTGGAGAGACATCTTATGATTTAACTATTAACACCAGGTCTTCATTTTTTTCCTAACAAAAAGCTGCTGCATAAGAATTTTTATCAAGGTGTTAGAGCATGTCAGATAACACTCTGAACTGAAGGGCAGAGACCTAAGAATTTCCGTTGACTACTGTATATTCACTTCTTAGATGTTTGTATCTAAGGTTAGATGCACAGATTCTTGAAGGCAGGAACTGTGACCCCTCATTTTGGTTTTCTCAGAGTCCATTGCAGAGCATGACACAGAATGGGTGCTTAGTACAAGCCAAGTGAGTTTATTCATTCCCAATCTGTGAGGAAGAAGCTACCAGCACTTCTCATTTTACAGATGAGGACACTGAGGTTAAGAATCTTGTCCAAGTTCACCTGCCTTTGGTAAATCGAAGTACTAAATTAAACTTTTGTAAGTTCAAGATGCCTCTTTGCCTTTGTCTCTTTCTAAAAATTATTGATCTCTCTTTCAAGAAAAAATATACCTATAAAAATTACTTTCAAATCTTGAACAACAGGTATGGTATAACTTAATGGTTACCATCCTGAGGCTTCAAAGAATGTCAATCTCTTAGCAAAGGAGACTTAGCTTGCTTGAGATTTCCAGAGACATAAGCAAGTATTAGAGTGACATCAAGTGGTGAATTCGTACTACTTCAATACAGAAAGAGGCCTGTTCCCTTCACTGTCTGCCTGATCTCTCTCCCCCAAATGTTTATCTGCTCCGAGTTATTTGCACAAGGTGTTTTTAAGAAATTATGTTTACTACAATACAATCTCAGTCAAGATAAGTCTCTCCATTAATGAATTTCTGCTAGATGAATTTTTTTTTAACAATACATTTTCTTGTGATGTGGTCACCTTTAACCAGTGGGGAAGTGACAGTGAGGTGTGGGGTACTGGTTTAATGGCTAGCCAGACTGTGGTTAAATATTTAAGAATTAACTATTGGTAGCTTAACACTGGCCAGGATGGGAATATTTGCATCCATAGAAATCAGCAAATGCTACAATCGGGGGTTCCCCCCGCCCAAGAGAGCTTGTTTAAAAAGGGGAGCACGGGAGTGCAAGAAAAATGATGGGTAGCAGAGTCATCTAGGGAACTAGTTTAAAAAATATAACCCAAAGCAAACTGAACCTTCTCCGCAGACTGCGCTTCAGCAGATCCAGGGAAGAATGTAGGAATCTGTATTTGAGAAGCTTCCAAGTGATTCTAATAGATACTCCTAGTAAACAAACTGCTGGAAAAGTGCATGGCACAGACAAGCACATGTTTAGAAGTAAACAAGAAGTGTGAAATGGCATGGGACAAGCCAAAGGTGCTGGGTGACTAAGATGCTGCTGCTCCAGTTCAGAACATTTCACCACCTAGCCAAGCTCCACTCATCCTTCCAGGTGCTGCCCAAATGTCCGCTCCTCTGGGACATGTTCCCTGACATGCCCAGGCAGGGAGCTCCTGCCCTGAGTCCCCTTGGCACTGCTGTGGCTTGGTCATGGCTGCTTGGTTTTTATCATCTGCACACCTCAGCAGAAAGGACAGAGACTGTGTCTTGTCCATCTCTGTATCCTGCTTTGATCTGGCACAGAGCAGATGGAAAGTATGCCGACTTTATCACTTACAAGCACCTTCTTTTGTGTTTGCTAGTGCTTGACTTTTTGTTGTTTGTCTTTCTTGCCAGAACTCTGCAGGATCCCCAGGGTGCTGGTTCTCAGCCCTTCCATCCTGGCTGCATGTTAGAATCACTTGGGGAGTTTTCAATGCACACATACACACACCTCCTCCAAATTAAATTCCAAAGCAGAATGTTTAGGGGAGTAGAAGCACCCTTAGGATCCAGAAGGCCCCCTGGTGGTTTCATGTGCAGCCCAGTTGAGAACCAGTGCTCCAGGGAAGCCCCAGGGCCTAGGCTTTCATTTTCACAGCCAGCAATGGCAGCCTATGAGGCAGCTCTCAGCCTAGACAAATGTTATTTTCTTGGCATGGAACCCTAGAATCTGCCAATTTTCGGACCCTTCAACATTCCAGAAGACACTGCACAGCTTCTGAAAGAGTTCCACCCCTCCTGGTTTCTGTATTTACATAAATATGTCAAATAACATTAGGAACCAAATGAGTCATAGCAAAAGCAATAGAACTATGCTTACTGAGCTCTGGGAAAGTCAGGCAAGAACAGTGCTTTAAGGATGAGCAATTGCAGACAGAGAAATTAAGGGCAAACAAAGCCTCATAACAAAGTTTTCAGCAATACCTGCTCTACTCCAGCCAAACACTAATGGAAACGACATGCCTAATCCCCCCACTGGAACTGTGGTTTCCAGGGGGAATCTTATGTGAGGAATTGATCTTTCATTGCACGCTCCCATTCCACAGACGTGGGTGCCATGTTCAGATTCCTTCCAGGGGTAGTGTCAGTGGGTCTAGCCGTGAGCTGAACCTTCATTGCCACCCAGCGCTGATGAGTCAGAACAAGGTGATGAGCAATGGGGCCAGTGGGCATCCAGCTTCTCTCATACCCTCATCATCTGTTGACAGTGTGAACCAGTGGGGAGAGGGTTTTGGACCTCCGTTTGGAAGCAGTGAGATGTTACAAGTCACTGACCCATTTTTGCTAAGAAAGTGTTAACAGGGCTGCCCAGAAGCTGAACTTTCACCAACTCATTTGCAACAAGGCAGTGTGAGCCTGCACTCTACCATTGTTGTGGTGGTGCTAGTGAGGCACAGTGGGAAGATGAACTTACACAGCCATCTGGCCATTGAGCTATACCTCAATAAGAGGACTTCTGATTTTAAAAAAATTTTAAGTAAAATCTGGAGTCTCATAACACTCAAAATGTCCAAGATTCCATCAAATGTCACTTATCATGTAGCAAAATATTTGGCTTTGTGTAAAGGGAGGTCTGGCCTTTGTCCTCAGCAGCTGGGGTTAATCTATGTCATACTTCATAGAAATGCCTTTGTTTAGGGTGGCTCTTTGGGGTAGACTGGCCACACCCAGTGCTCCTGACTATGACAAAAATACCAACAATGTGATTTAAGATAGGGGCTTTGGGTCCTACAATATCAATGGGCCTGGAGTTTAAGAAAAATAATGTGGGCATTTGATAATTTATGCCTACATAATGGATCCCTGATAAAAATTATAAATACTGAAGGTTGGAAGGTAGTTTTGGGAACCTAAACTTGTAGTTGGTGTCAGAAGTGAAGGCAGTCTTGGGAACTGTGTCCTCTAACTTTGTAGTAACTTTGCAGTTGACCCAAAAAGCTCTTATTGTCATACCAAGAACCAGAAAAACTGCAGTAAGCACGAGAAAAGACAATCAGCAGATTCCAACAATAAGGTGAATCAAGTGTTAAAATAATATGACAAAGATTGTAAAGTAATCATTATAAAGTTATTTAACAAGCAATTACAAACTTTTTTGAAACACAGAAAATCTTAGAAAGTAATAAGATCTATACAAATAAACACATGGAAATTATAGAACTGAAAAATATAATTACCAAAATAAAAAATATATATGTATATATACAAAGAGAGAGAGAGAGAGAGAGAGAGAGAGAGAGAGAGAGAAGCCACAGAGAAATGCATTGCTTATAGTAGGAACACTACTAATTTGAATGACAGTAGACTTCTCATCTGAAACCATGGAAACCAGAAAGAAATGACACAATATTTTTCAAGTATTAAAAGAAAAGAATTATGAACCACAACTCCTACATCCGGCAAAACTATCCTTAAAGAATGAGGGGGAAATAAAGATCATAAAATAAAGGAAAATTAGAACTTTCTTTAACATTTTATTTATTTTTTATTAGCAAGCATAACTATTTATTTATTTATTTATTTTGAATTGGGGTCTCACCCTTTCACCCAGGCTGGCAGTGGCACCATCACAGCTCACTGCAGCCTTGACCTTCCTGAGCTAAAGTGCTTCTCCTGCCTCAGCCTTCTGAGTAGATGGGACTACAGGCACATGCCACCACACCCAGCAAATAAATTTTTTTTTCTAGACACAAGGTCTCACTGTGTTTCCCATGCTGGCCTTGAACTCTTAGGTGCAAAAGATTCTTCTGTCTTGGCCTCCCAAAGTGCTAGGATTACAAGCATGAGCCACCATGCCCAGCCTAAGCCTAACCTTAAAGAATGGCCAGAGGAAGTTCTTGAAACAAAAAGGCAATGATAACAGAAAAAGACTTGGAAATTTAGAAAGGAAAGAAGACATCAGAATAGTTAAAATAGGGGTAACTATGGCAGACTATCATACTGCTTATAAAACTGAAATATGGTTTCTGAAATATTTGATGGTTGAAGCAAACATGATAACTTTATCTGCTGTGGTATTCAATGTATGAAGAGAAAATACTTAAGACAATTATATTTTAAAAGTTGGGAGAGTTAAAAGAATCTAAATGAACATGAGGTCTCTACACTTGAAGTGGCAAAATATCAATACCAGAAGACAACAATAAGTTACATATGGTTAGTGTAATACCTAGAGTAACCACTAAGAAAATTTATACAAATTGATGTACTCAAAAACACAATAAATAAAGCAGGACGAATTTTTTTTTTTTTTTGGCGTTGGAGTCTCACTCTGCCACCCAGGCTGTTCAGCCTGGATGGCAGAGTGAGACCCCAACGCAAAAAAAAAAAAAAAAAAAAAAGTAAAAGTGGCTATATTGATGTCAGATAAAGTAGATTTCAGAGCAAAGAACATCACAAAGGATCAATCCACCAGGAAGACATAACAATTCTGAATGTGTACATACCATAACATGGAATCTCAAACTACATGAAGCAAAACTGACAGAATTGAAAGGAGAAATAGATATATGCACAATTGCAGTTGGGAAATTCATCAACCTGTCCTCAGCACTGGTAGAGACAGAAAATTAGTGAGGATATAGAGGAATTGAAATGCATAATCACCATAGTATATAATTAATGTACACAGATCATTTCACTCAACAACAGTAGATAAACATTCAAGCACCCAAGTAATATTCACCAAAGTAGACTATATCCTGTGTCATAAAACAAACTTTAACACATTTAAAATAATTGAAAACATACAGAGTATGTTCTCTAACCATAGCAGGATCAAATTAGAAATCAATAATAGAAAGACAACAGGAAATCTCCAAACACCTGGAAATTAAAAACATACTTCTAAATAAATCATGGGTCAAAAAGGAAGTCTCAAAAGAAATTTAAAAAATAGAACCAATTAAGAATGAAAATATAACATATCAAACTATATGGGATGCAACTACAGCAGTCCTGAGAGAGAAGATTTTTTTTGGGTGGGGGGGAAGCAGGATTTATTGAGAGGATAAAGAGGCTTGCACAGAGGGAGGGGATGCAAAGGTGTTGCCCTGGTTTTTCTTTTTCTTTTTGAGTCAGAGTTTCACTCTGTTGCCCAGGCTGGAGTGCAGTGGCATGCTCATGGCCACCATAGCCTCGACCTGCTGGGCTTAGGCGATTATTCCGCCTTAGCCTTCCAAGTACCTGGAACTATAGGCACTGCGCCACCATGCCCAGATAATTTTTTGGATTTATTGTAGAGATGAGGTCTCACCAAGTTGCCCAGGCTAGTCTTGAACCCCTGGACTCAGGAAATCCTCTTGTCTCTGCCTCCCAAAGTGCTGGGATTACAGGCTTGCGTCACCATGCCCAGCCGAAAGAGAAGTTTATAGCACTAAATACATTGGAAGAGAGCAAAGACCTCATGAAAATCTCAATTCCTACCTCAAGGACCTAGAAAAAGTAAAGTGAAACAAACTCAAAGTAAGCAGAGGAATAAAATAATACAGATCAGAAATTAGTAAAATTGGAAACAGAAAAATAGAAAAAATAAATAAAACAAAAAGCACGTTATTTTTTTAAAACAGAATAACATTGATAAACCTTAGCAAGACAAAAATAGAGGAAACAAATTCCAATATCACTATTAAAATATGATCTCACCATAGCACCTACACCCATTAAAAGGATAATAAGGGAATGCTATGAACAATTTTGGCCTTTCATACCTTACACAAATTCAAAATGGATTATAACCTTAAGTGTAAAACATAAAACTATAAAACTTTTAGAAAAAAACAAAGGAGAAAATCTTCAGGCTCTAGAACCAGGCAAAGAAGTTTTAGATCTTAGACCAAAAGCACACTTCATAAAAAGTAGTATAGTGCCGGGCTCGGTGGCTCAGCCTGTAATCCTGCGCCTTTGGGAGGCTGAGGTGAGTGGATTGCCTGAGCCCGCGGGTTCAAGACCCACCTGGGCAGCGAGACCTCATCTCTACAATAAATCAAAAAATCAGCTGGGCGTGGTAGCGCATGCCTGTAATTCCAGCTACTTGGAAGGCTGAGGAGGAAGGATCGCCGGAGCCCAGCAGGTCGAGGTTGCGGTGGCCGGAAGCGGCCACTGCACTCCAGTCTGGGCGACAGAGTGAGACTCCAACTCAAAAAAAAAAAAAAAAAAAAAGTAGTATAGTATATTGGATTTTATCAAAATTAAAAACTTGCTCTGTGAATGGTTTTGTTAAGAGACATGAAAAGGTAAGCAACATTTAAAAAACACAATACCAGGCCAGGTGCAGTGGCTCACACCTGTGATTCCAGCACTTGAAGGAGTGAAAGAGGGAAAGTTTCTTGAGACCAGGAGTTCAAGACAGCCTTGGCAACATAGTAAGAACCTGTCTCCACAAAAAGTTAAAAGATTAGCAGTTCTTACAGCATGTGCCTGTAATCCTTCCTACTCAGGAGGCTGAGAAGGGAGAATCATTTGAGGCCAGAAAGTCAAGGCTGCAGTGAGCTGGGATTGCATCACTGCACTCCAGCATGGACAACAGAGTGAGACCCTGTCTATAAATAAATAAATACACAATACTATTTATGTTAGCACACACGCACAAAGGAAATACTTAGGAATAAGTCTAACAACATATGTGCTAGATTTGTATGAGGAGAACTACACACTGTGAGGAAAGAAATAAAAGATTTAAATGAATTGAGAGATAGATATTCCACATTCATGGGGAGAAAGACTCAATATTATTATTATTATTATTTTTGAGTTGGAGTCTCACTCTGTCACCCAGACTGGAGTGCAGTGGCCGCTCCTGGCCACCGCAGCCTCGACCTGCTGGGCTCCGGTGATCCTTCCGCCTCAGCCTTCCAAGTAGCTGGAATTATAGGCATGCGCTACCATGCCCGGCTGCTTTTTTGATTTATTGTAGAGATGCGGTCTCGCTGCCCAGGCGGGTCTCGAACCCGTGGGCTCAGGCAGTCCACTCACCTCAGCCTCCCAAAAGCGTGGGATTACAGGCTGAGCCACCGAGCCCGGCTAAGACTCAATATTATTAAGATATCATTTTTTCACAACTTGATCCATAGATTTAACACAATCTCGATAAAAATTTTAGCAAGTTGTTATGTATTTATATATATATATATGTGTGTATATATAGATATATATATATATCTATATATACACACACATAATAGAATCAACAAACTGATTCTAAAGTTTAAATAGAAAAGCAAGACTCAGAATAGCCAACACAATACTGAGGAAGAAGAACAAAGTTGGAGAACTGGGGCTATCTGACATTAAGACTTACTATAAAACTATAGTTATCAAAAACAGTGTGGTATTGGCTAGAACATAGACAAATGGATCAATGAAACATAATAGAAAACACAGAAATAGAGCTACACAATTGTAGTCAACTGATCTTTAACAAAGGATCAAAGGCAATTCAATGGGAAAAGGATCGTCTTTTCAACAAATGATGCTGGAACAATTAGAAAACCTTATTCAAAAAGTAAATCTAGACACAGATTGTACACTTCATCAAACTGAAAAGCTTTTGCACCACAAAAGAAACCATCAAGAGAGTAAAGAGCCAATTCACAGAATGGGAAAAAAATATTTGCAAGGATATGTACAATATCCTTGTACAAAAATATGTACAAGGAACTCAAATGAAATGAAAGAAAAAAAGCAAATAATCCCATTAAAAAGTGCACAAAGGATATGAACAAACACTTCTCAAAAGATGACATACAGGCAGCCAACAGACAAATGAAAAAGTGCTCAGCCTCACTAATCATCAGAGAAATCTGACAACAGATACTGGCACAGGCGTGGAGAAAAGGAAACACTTGGAAACTGAGGGTCAGAGTGCAAGGTAGTTCAACCTCTATGGAAAGCAGTGTGGAGGTTCCTAAAATAACTAAAAATTGAGCTTCCATACAATCCAGCAATCCTTCTCCTGGGAATATACCCAGAGGAACATAAATTGTTCTACAAAAAATACACCTGTACACATACATTTATTACTGCACTGTTCACAATAGCAAAAACATGAAGCCAACCCAGATGCCCAATGAAAGTGGACTGTATAAAGAAAATGTGGTACATATACACTATGGAGTAATATGCAGCCATAAAGAAGAACAAAATCGTGGACTCCACAGCAAATTGGATGGAGTTGGAGACCATCATACTAAGTGAACTATCACAGAAACAAAGAACTGAATACTGCATGTTCTCACTCATAAGTGGATCCTGAATATTAGTCACATTAGCACAAGTGTGGGATCAGCCAACATGGGACACTACTAGTAGAGGCAGGAGGGTGGGGTGCATGTGACAATACAAAGCGTACCTGGTCCACTGCCGGGGGAAGTGGGGTCAGTTAGAAGCTCAAAGTTCACCTGCATGCAGCCTACTTATGTGGTTAATCCTCACTTGTACCCCACATCTCTATAATTACAACAAAACAAAACAAAAAAACTTGCCTGTGAATGACACTGTTAAGAGAATGAAAAGACAAGCCACAGACTAGAGAAAATATTTACAAAACACACATCTGATAAAATATTTGTGTCCAAATTATATAAAAATCTCTTTAAACTTAGCAATAGGAAAACCCAATTAAAACATGGGCAAAATATTTGGACACTTCACCAAAGAAGATATAGAGATAGCAAATAAACATATGAAAAAATATTCAACATCATATATAAAATATGCAAAATGGTACAGCCACTTGAAAGACAGTTTGGCGGCTTCTTATCAAGCTCAACATATTCTTACCATACAATGTAATAATCATGCTCCTAGCACAAACCCAATTAAGTTGAAAATGTATGCCCACACCAAGTCCTGTACACAAATGTTTTTACCACTCTAGTTATAATCACCCAAAACTGGAAGCAACCGAGATGTCTTTATTTTTTATTTTTTTACAGAATAACAAACGGCTTTATTACATGAGCTAAGGAAGAGGATTTATGTGCCTTTCCAGGCCTTGATTTTCCTCAGATAGAACTCCAGCTCTTTGTCTTCCAGCACATAGCAAGCTGCTCGGCCACACTGGCCTGGTCTTGATGGAATGCAAGCAAGAAGTTTGCCCTGCTGGAACTGCTCCTCCAGAAGACTGCTGATTTTGGCATTCTTTTTCCTTTCATCATATTTCTTCTGATTTTGGGGGGATCATTTTTTGTTTAAAATCTTTTCCTCCTCAGGAGTCAGGATGGCACCCTTCTTGCAACCCAGGATCAGCGCATAGCGGGAATTCATACCACTGTCAGTATGGTGTGCTGTCAATGAGCACAATGCAGCTCTTCACTAGGGTCTTGATACGGACTAACTCGTTATTGGATGTATTGTAGACAACATCGATGATCCTTGTTTTGCCAGTACAACACTCAGAACCCCAGGAAAAGTTGCCCATGTCCAGCCTTGGGGCATGGTATTTCTTGTTACCTCCCCACACTGGGACCATGTGGATGCGGCGGGGGCCAATCCACCTTGGTGTTGGCAGTGGGGCATTCCAGCTCATACTTCCGCTTCTTGTGGTAGGGCTTTCTCTTACCCCCAGTCTTGAGGCACTTGTGCCAGTTGGCCCGAGAGATGCCCATGGATCGGCGCTGTCTGGAAAGGCCGAGTTGTCTTTAAATAGGTGAGTGGTCCTAGAATGAAAGGACTTAATAAAAAATTTTTTTATAAATAGGTGAGTGGATAAAGAAACTATGGTACATTCATACAAAGGAGTATTATTCAGCAGTAAGAGTGATGATCTATTGAGCCACAAGACATGGAGGAACTATAAATGCACATTGCTAAGTGAAAGAAGCCAATCTGAAAGGTCGCATAGTATATGATTCCAACTATGTGATAAACTATGTGATATTCTGGGAATGGCAAAAACATAGAGACAGTAAGATCAGTGATTGCCAGGGGTTAGGGGAGAGGGTGGAGGGATGACTGGGTGGAGCACAGGAGACTTTTAGGGCAGTGAAGACATTTTGTGTGATACCATGATGGTGGATACATGACATTCTGCATTTGTCAAAAACCCATAGAACTGTGTAACACAGAGTGAACTTAAATGTAAACGATGAACTTTAGTTAACCATAAAGTATCATTACTGGCTCATTCATTATAACAAGCTTATCATATTAATGCAAGAGTTAGTAATAGGGGAAACTGTGTGTGGGGGCAGGGTGAGAGGTGGGGTGGTATATGGGGAAAACTGCTCAGTTTTTCTGCTAATCTAAAAACTGTTCTAAGAAATAAAGTCTATTAAGTTTTTTAAAGCATGGCTTAAAAATAGACAATCTAAAGACTGCAAGGAAATATTTGTAAACCATATATAACCACCAAAGGACTAGTATCTAGAATTTTTAAAGACCCCTCAAAATAGAACAGTTAAAAACATCCAATTCAAAAAATGGGCATAAGACATGACAGACATTTCACCAAAAAAGATATACAATTGGAAGATAAGTACATGAAAAAATGTTCAATATCACTAGCTATGAGGAAGATGCAAATTAAAACCGTAGTGAGCTATCATTAGACATCTATTGTAAAGGAAAAGAAAGCTGACAATGCAAAAGTTGGCAGGGATGAGGAGACACTGGATCATTCATACGTTGCTGGGGGGAATGCAAAGTCATACAGTTGCTATGGAAAACAGTTTGGCAGTTTCTTAAAAAACTAAACATTCAGCTACCATACTACCCAGAAGTTGTACTTGGGCATTTATCCCAAAGAAATAAAAGCTTATCTTTGCACAAAAATCTATACACACATATTCATAACAGCTTTGTTCATAATAGCCTGAAATTGGACATAATCCAGATGTCTTTCAGTGGGTGAATGATTAAACTGTATATCCATACTATGGAATACTACTTAGCAATAAAAAAGAATGAATTACATGTTACAGGTCTTTTAGAATTTGTCTAGTATGTTTTCCAGTTCTTACTAGAAGATTCCACTGTGTGGGGGATGGATGAAAGAACATAGATAGATGATGCAACGACTTGGATGAATCGCCACAGAATTATGCTGAGTGAAAAAAGCCAATCCCTAAAGATCACATACTGTATGATTCCATTTATATACCATCTTTTTTTTCAACAAGCAGGCCATTTATATAGCATTTTTTAAAAAACCCAAAATTATAGAAATGGAGAACAGATTTGTGGTTCTAGGGTTTAGGGTTGGGTTGGTAGGGGAAAGTAGGAATGGGTATAAAAGGAAAATTGGAGGTGTCCTTGTATGGTGAAACTACTGGGTATCTTGACTTTATGAATGTCAGTATCATGGTTGTGACATTATACTATCATTTTGCAAGATGTTACCATTGGGGAAAACTGGGTAAAATATACAGAGTATGTCTCTATATTAACCCTTACAACTGCATGTGAATCTACAATTATCTGACAATAAAAAAACCTAATTTAAAAAACTTAGACAAATGAAGAGATAGAGAAAAAATACACATCCTAATGTCCAAGACACACCTTAGACAAGTTAAAATCTCTGAAAAGGGAACTAGATATCTACATCTCTGTATCTATATCTATATTTAACTTTTTTTGAGACAGGGTCTCACTCTGTTGCCCAGCCTGGAGTGCAATTGGTGCCATCTTGGTTCACTGCAACCTTGATCCCCTGGCTCCAAGTCATCTTTCTGCCTCAGCCTCCTGAGTAGCTGGGACTACTGGTACATGCCACCATGCCTGGCTAAATTTTTTAATTTTTTTGTAGAGACATGGTCTCACTATGTTGTCCAGGCTGGTCTCGAATTCCTGGGCTCAAATGATCCTCCTACCTCAGCCTCCCAAAGGGCTAGGATTATAGGCATGAGCCACCATGCCCAGCCTGGTATTAATATTTATTTTTAAGTTTTTCAGACGGATCCAATGCACAGCCAAGTTTGAGAACCAATACTTTAGCCAACTGTGTGGAGTATGCGGAGTCAGCTTAGGGGGCAGTACAGAACTTTGGGGTTATACGCATTAGCTCTGAGACTAGCTGTGTGGTCTTGGGCAAGTCATTTAAACTCACAGAGTAGCCTCAGGCTCTTCTTTGTAAATTGGTGACCACCTATCCTTACTTCCCTGCAATGTTTTCAAAAACAAGAAGAAAATATAAGTGTTTCATAAATTGTGAAGTGCCATATAAATGTTCTGATCAGCATGCAATGTATATTGGACATTTGTATTAAAGTATTTTTAATATATAAAGAATATCTACTGTATGCAGAAATGTTCATGTTTACTATCTCATTTCATTTCTTCAACAACCCTGCCATGTCAGAATTGTGATCCTGTGAGCCCGAGGCACGCAGATGATAAATAATAACACTTGTGGCATGAGAAATACAGATTCTGCGACAGCAAAACTCCACCAGTCATGGGTTTACCCCGCAGAGGTATTTGTCAAGGTCATTTAGGTATAAAAGTGAGTCCCAACTTTTGTTTCTAAGAAACATAAACAAATATGTAAATAGAAGTCCTGAAAGGGCAATTTTGTTTGAGTGATCTGGGTAACACTTCACTTTGCCATTATAGATGAAGCTAAGTGCAAGAGAAAAAAAAAGACGCTGAGAATAAGAAAGCGCTTGGTTTCTAAGTGATTTATGCCCAGAAAGATGCCAGAAGAGAGAGGCCACCAGAGCTAAGAGCAAGCTAGGACTTGCGGTATCCCATTAGCGAGGCTTAATCCTTATTAATGCCCGCGTTTGACGACAAAGGTTGTTAAAAACACATTAAGTGTGGAAAAAGCTGATTCTGGCATTAGGCATTCACAAAATAAAAAGAATGCAAATGTGAAGGAGAAGGAGAAGGAAGCTGTCACCTTTTTATGTGCTTCTGCTAGAAATTAAATCACTGGAACATTTGTAAAAATAAAGTTGAAGAGGGATCAGTTAAAAATGTATCAGAAAATGAAGACAATTTTTTTTGTCAGAGTCCATGTATTCAACTGGAAATATCTAGATCGCTGGTATGCTTTTTGGATTAAGATTATTTGATTGACCAACTGTGTGTATATAAATAAAGACCAAGTAATTCAAGGTCTTCCACCTCCCAAATGTATTGGGAATAAGGGACCAATCTCAGTGTTGGCCACCTGGCAAAGTTTTTCTAATGCTCTTCCAAGAATTTGGAACTTTGTATGAACTAGCCACCATCTTTCCACCTCTGAAGGATATTTTTTCATCCACTTTAATCTCTGGTTCTGTTAGCTGGTTTAGAACTAAATTAAATCCTTAAAATTCTGGCTCAGTGAATTCAATCTTCAGAGATTGGAGAAGGCATATGTGGGGTATGGTCCGGGCATGGACTGTTTCCCCCTCTACCTGACTTCTTCCTGCTCCCTCTCTCTGAGAGTTGCCTCTGGCCAAGACTGATCTCTGAAGGGTACGTATATTCCCAGTAATGAGTCATGGCATGCAGGTGACCAAGCGAAGTTGAAAGCAATGTAGTGGTCACGCTTAATGTAACTTCATGCACTGCATAGGAATTTGAATGATTAGCTTGATCGCTTTGATTGTAAAACTGCTTGCTATATTGCCCCAAGGTGCGAATTCTTCACCAACTTGCTGCCATTGGAATGTCCTGTAAGTTTTAATAAACCAATGTTTTTCCCTCCAGGTGACTTCTTTGGAATAGGTAAGCATGACACAAAAGCCCCCTCAGATTTGGGGTCAACATATTACAGCCTAATTAAAGATAGTGGGATAATTTTGCATCCTGTTCCATTTTCCTTTTGAAACTATAGAAGAAACCTTACTACTGGCCCAGGTCTTAGGGAGAAACGGCAGGTTTCAGTCTTAATTTGAGGATGTCTAAGCCTTGAAGAAGTTGGACATGGCTTTTCACTGTTATTGGTCTTGTTTTCCTAAACTGGTGAACTGATACTAAGAAGTGATGTGGAAAACCATGTAGCAATCTTAGGTGAGTTTCCCAGCATTGGCCTAGGTCCCTCGGAACTGGGTTTCTACAGAGGCACCTATGAGGGCAATATCTAGGCAGTATCTGCTTCTGTCTCCAATGGATCCTACCCCTCTGTTCCTTTTGTTACCCTCCTTCCTAGCTGGCAGGGAACTTCTTACCTTCTGGGTCTTCTTACCTTCTCAATTCCTTCTCTTCCTTATCTGAACTTTTATTTCACCCTGGTACTTAGGTGCCAAATGCCATGCTGTTCCTCAGCAAACCATTAATAGCTTTCAATATTTAAAAACATTGACAAATTGAATTAGATACAAATTGTATGTTTCTTTATCACTAAATTAGAACTGCCGATGTTAGTGATAATCATCCTTCACAATTGTGTGGTTCTTTTCAGTCACTAAGCACCCGTGTACCTCCTTTGTGACATTTGATTCCCGCATGTAGCCTAGAAGAAAGGCTAGGGTGTGAATATTTAACAGTATTCTATTTTTTTTTGAGGTGAAGTCTCTCTCCTTCACTCAGGCTGGAGTGCAGTGGCACGTTCACAGCTAACCCAGCATCGACCTGCTGGGCTCCGGTGATCCTTCAGCCTCAGCCTTCCAAGTAGCCGGAACTACAGGCATGCGCTACTACACCTGGCTAATTTTTTATTTATTGTAGAGAGGAGGTCTTGCCAAGTTGCCCGGGCTAGTTTTGAACCCGCGGGCTCAGGCAATTCACTTGCCTTGGCCTCCCAAAGTGCTGGGAATACAGGCTGAGCCACTGAGCCCTGCCAACAGTATTCTTACCGTTGATAAAACTGAGGTTCAGTGATGTGTTTATTGTGCACATAGCACTGTGTCTGGTGCATGGAGAGGACACAAGAGATGTGTTATTCCTTATGGGCAGTATGGTAAAAGCTAACACATCAGGCAAAGGAATCCTTTGAGCACTGGACTTCAATACAATGAACTGAATGAGCGCCCACCTGGTCTGGGCTCTGTGCTAGCCCCTGGGGGTGGGTGGATGGAACATGAGAATGCACCAAGTCCTCCTGTCAAGTTGCTTATGGTTTTTCAGAGGTTGGGTAGGGTTGGCAGTCTAGCAAATAAAGATGAGGATACCCAGTTAAATTGGAATTGCAATAAACAATAAATTATTTTTTAGTGTAAATAAGCACCATATAATTTTACCTGGAATATTTTATCTGATAAATCTACATGGGAGAAAATAGACTAAAAGTCTGAAGCTATTATAATAGCGGGGACTCTGGGAAGATCTCCTGAAACATGTAACAACCAAGTTGGGTCTTTTTTTTTTTTTTTTTTTTGAGTTGCAGTCTCATTCTGTCACCCAGGCTGGAGTGCAGTGGCACCATCGCGGTTCACCGCAGCCTTGACCTCCTGGGCTCAGGCGATCCTTCTGCCTCAGCCTCCAGAATAGCTGGAACTATAGGCATGCACCACCACGACTGGCTTATTTTTTTATGTTTTTGGTAGAAACGAGGTCCTGCTATGCTGCCAAGGCTGGCCTTGAATTCGTGGACTCAAGCAATCTTCCTGCCTTGGCCTCCCAAAATGCTGGGACTACAGGCATGAACCACTGAGCTTGGCCTGAGTTGGGTCTTGAAGGCTACAGAAGCCATAGAAGGGGATCTAGGCACAGGAGGCACAATAGAGTCTGGTGACCTTAGGGAATGGAGTTTTTATTATCTTGGTCTCAGTTTCCTTATCTGTAAAATGTTTATAATAATGTTATCAAATCAAATGAGGGTCTGCTCACCTGGAGCAGTAAAGCCAAACACTGACATGGATTTGCAGCAAGAGAAAGTGAGGCATTTATTATAGGGTGCCAAGCAAGAAAAGGCAGCCAATGCTTAAGACCCGAACTTTCTGAGGACTTGCAAGGAAGGGTTTTTTTTGGTAGAAAGAAGTTTATTTCTGAGTTCGAATCCAAGGAGCAGAGCCTGATTCGAAGTCTTTCTAAAGTGGTTCTGCTCGCCCTCCAGGCTTTCATAGTTCACTTTTATAATCCAGAATTTTCGGTAACTATACATTAGCCACATGACCAGTAGAGCATTGTATAGGACTTAAGTTACAACTGCGTTTTACATTTAGATAGTGATATTTAGAGTAAAGGAAGTTTATCATGCATTACAAAAGTTACACAAGTCACAAGACTCATGGCTGCATTGATGCAAAAGTTATGCAAATCACAAGACTTATGATTACATTGATACTTTATTGTTCAAATCTATGATTACTAAGAAGGGAAGTAAAGAGGTATTACATCTTTGGGCATAGTCTGCAGGGAAGTCAAGGATCCCCTGAAACTACCTACTGGGAGTGCCCTTCTCTAGGGGCTGTGGCAACATGGACGGACATTAGTGGGTCTCTGTATCATTTCCCTACTGTCAGTTGAGGCCATGCTATCTATCATGGTAGTAGTTATGTCATGCTATCTTAACATAAATGTGCGTATGGTTCTTTCCCTCAGCTGGTTTTCATGCTTTATAGACTCAGTTATGGCACAGGAATTTTAACAATACGTTAGGTACAAAGTGTGATGGTTAAATATTTTAATATTGCTATTTTAAATATAGTTAAAGAAAAAACTTCCCTATGCCTGAAAAGAGGCCCTATAACCAGGATGAGAGCCAAGAAACATGTTGGAAAACCAATCTGAGACCTTTCCAGGCACCTTCTTAGTGTAAACATCTGCATCACCTATAGCATTAATGCTAATTTTCAGTTGGCTTAGCATTGCCATATTCCCTGATTCATCTGGGATGAAAGTGTAACACTTAGTATGGATAATGGCACATGTGCCTCAAGGAAGGGTTTTTAAAAGCAGGGATGAAAGCCGGGCTTGGTGGCTCAGCCTGTAATCCCGCGCCTTTGGGAGGCTGAGGTGAGTGGATTGCCTGAGCCGGCGGGTTCGAGACCCGCCTGGGCAGCGAGACCTCATCTCTACAATAAATAAAAAAATCAGCTGGGCTATGGTAGCGCCTGCCTGTAATTCCGGCTACTCGGAAGGCTGAGGTGGAAGGATCGCCGGAGCCCGGCAGGTCGAGGCTGCGGTGGCCGGGAGCGGCCACTGCACTCCAGTCTGGGCGACAGAGTGAGACTCCAACTCAATAAATAAATAAATAAATAAATAAATAAAAGCAGGGATGAGGGGGTTCTCTAAAGTGAGTTAGGAGTTGGAAATTTCCGGAACTTTCAAATCTGTTTTCTGATTTTTGTCTGTCTAGGTCTATGTGACATTACCTGACATTTCCTGTCTGGTGGGGGTCCTGGTTTTTGAAAAACATGAACATGTGTCAAAATATTATATTTAGTTTCTCTAGGGAACCAGATATCTTGTGACTCTGACTACTCGGGTGATGATTGTTAAGCTATTATTATCTTTTTGCTTAGTAGGTTGCTTATTTACTTTTCTAATTGCTGGTTGCAGGGCTAGCTAGGTGCTTGAACTTTTTTTTTTTTTGGAAGGGTCTTAAAATTTCTTCTTTATTTTCATGATTAAGGAAATAAAGCCCAGCAGGCCCCAAAGAGGGGTTCTTTCTCAATAATGGTACACATCTTGTTGGATTGTTAAGAGGATAAAATGAGTTTATATGCATAAGGCACATAGGAGAGACTGCCTGGTATAGGGCAAGTGAGAGGTGATGGTAAAATTAACTAGGGCAGTCAAAAGGCAGGGAAGAGACATTCCAGAGGTCCAAGTTAGTGGTCTATAGGAGCAGAGCCGTGAGGCAGAAGGTGGAAAAACAGAGGAGTAACATTCCCAATGGGGGCGAGTGGGAAAAGGTGGAGTCTGGGATGAAGTGAAGAGAAGTAGGTTTAGGAGAAAGTGACTAATCCTCTTTATGCCTGAATGTCCAGTCAACGTGAAGAGATGTGGCCAGAATTCAAATACAGGCTCTAGAAAGAGGCCGAGGTTAGGGTAGAGGCCTGGGAGGCTTCCGACTGTAGGTGAGGAAAGCCAAAAGGCATGAATAAAATTGCCCAAAGTCCAAGTGAGAAGTGAGAAAGAATGCAAAGGCCACCACCTCGCCAGTATTCTTCTTGCAACTCAGATGGATTTTTTTTTTTTGAAAGTAGGATTTATTGAGAGGACAGAAAGCTCCCACAATGGGAGGGGACCCAGGGGTTCCCCAACTCAGATGTTTTTACTATTTCGTTTCACTTATACTCTGTTACACCTGTAAATATGCTTGCATGGGCATATGGGTGTGGGCTGCCACCGGAGGGCAGGCCTTGGGGAGAGCAGGCAACTAGGGGTGGGAGAAGAACTCACTTTTTACATTTTTGTTACTTTTGTTTCTCCCCAAGCATGTACCACTTCGAAAAATGATATTTAAAAAAATCTGCTGGGCTCGGTGGCTCAGCCTGTAATCCCGCGCCTTTGGGAGGCTGAGGTGAGTGGATTGCCTGAGCCCGCGGGTTCGAGACCCGCCAGGGCAGCGAGACCTCATCTCTACAATAAATCAAAATATCAGCCGGGCGTGGTAGCGCATGCCTGTAATTCCGGCTACTTGGAAGGCTGAGGCGGAAGGATCGCCGGAGCCCAGCAGGTCAAGGCTGCGGTGGCCGGGAGTGGCCACTGCACTCCAGTCTGGGCGACAGAGTGAGACTTCAACTCACAAAACAAAACAAATCTAAAAACTAGACATTAAGATAGCACAAGAGCCTGCAAAAAGTGTTTCCCATTTATACTTCATTCTTTTAGCCATCCTGGCATGAGTTGTGCGGACACCTATAGCTTTGGTCATTTTTGCCCCTGGAAATGAGAATCTGCCTCAGAATGTCGCTGCTTACACTTTGGCTGGGTCCATAGACTCTTAGCTTAAGGAGGAACTACTGCTTCAATGACTGTAAACATTTTTCACTTCTCTCAGTGTTTGCTGCATACCTCACTTCTCCATAAAGTTGGATTGTGGGAATCAGTTGTCACCGTTGTGTTAAAATCCCTTAGACACCTGTCTGAGCCTGGTCCAGGGTCTTGGTCCCCAGGAAGTGCAAATGGGTGGATCACTTTGGAGTCCTTGGATTTTTCTATGTCTGGGAATAGACATGAGAGAAACAGAATGGTAAGGGAAGAACTATCTGTTCACTACAGTTACTGCTGAAATATTCCAAAAAGGAACAAAGAGGAGATCACGGAAATGAACTGTACTTATAACACTGACATCAGATGTGTCCCCCCTACCCCATTTTTCACACTGACCATTTCTCCAACTTTGGACATTAACTTGGTGTCCTACAATTCAATTCAGACAATAATTACCTGAAGTTAATGCAGACACCACAGGTTAAAGGCTCATTCCCACAAGACTACTTCCCACTTCAGAGGCTAGTTGCAAGTACCAGGTTTCCACCTGCTTTTCTGACCAACCATCTGTAAGTCAGGGGTTCTAGTGATCCCCTCCTCAGGTTTGATAATTTGCTGTAATGACTCACAGAATGGTTTACTTATTATTACTGGTTTTTTAATTAAATTTTTATTTTTGTGGAGTCTCACTATGTTGCCCAGACTGGTATTAAACTCCTGGTCTCAAGCAATCCTCCCTCCTTGGCCTCCCAAAGTTCTAGGATTACAGGTGTGTTCACCATGCCTATCTCAACTGGTTTATTTTAAAGGATACAACTCAGGAGCAACCAAATGGAAGAGAGGCATAGGGTAAGTTATAGGGGAAGGGGTGTGGCACATCCATGCCCTCTCTGAGTGTGCCACCCTCCCAGCACCTCCATGTGTTCACCAACCCAATCTCTCCCAACCTCATTACTTAGGGTTTTTATGGACATTTCATTTCTTAGGCATGATTGATCAAATTAAGGCTATTGGTGATTAGCTCAATCTCCAGGCTTTCTCCTCCCTCCAGAAGTCTGGGAGTGGAGAGGGAAGGTGACATTTCCAACCTTCAAATCATGCCTTGGTTTTTCTGGCAACCAGCCCTCATCCTGAAGCTATCTAGGGGGCTCCACCACCGGGCATAGCATACAAAAGAGACTTCTATTACTCCAGAGATTTCAGTGGTAGTGTCTGTATGTTGGGGAATGGGACAAATACCAAAGATTTATTTATTTTTGTTATATCACAGTTGACAACTAGGAAATTGGAACAAGAAGAGTTTTTAAAATAAGCATACTTAGATGAGAAAACAGAAGTCCAGGGTTGGAAAGTGACTTGTCCAAGGACACACAGCTGATGAACAGGGAGCGGAGACTACCCAGCTTCTGGTCTCATACTCTTTTCACATCATAGGGCCTCCAATTCAGCTGTATGCAACTCAGTACATCCAGAGCCTTTGTATTGTATGTTCTTTAATCCTTTAAGAATCATTTAAAGAGAAACAGACTTGTCTTCAAGTGCCAGAGAACTGAAAAGAGACATCCTTTACAGGAAGAATGTGATTATGCTGCCTCTACAAAGAGCAGATATGGGTCATATCCAGTAACATCCAAGCCAGGATCTCTCATAATACTGGGGAAAAGGCCCCACACATCAAAACCGTCTCTTCAGAAAACAACCGGATTCATGGTCTGACAAGAGCCCTCACCCTGGCCTGATCTCCCAGGGCTCCCTCTTTGGGCCCCAGCTTTTCCTTCAGTGTTAAGGAGCCTGAAGGACTAATTGCATCTTACCAGGAGGTCTGATGGCATTGAGGAGGCTTCTCTAATGGGCCCAAACTAGTGAATGGCAAAGGCCCACAGTTGGACCAAGATGTGTGAAACAAGAGGAAGACCATGGCAGAGACTGATAGTTGTCCAACAAAACACCTCCCTTCTTCAATAGTAATGAATTTTCAGGTAGATGTATGGCTGCCTAATTGGAGACTGCATTTACTAGCCTTCCCTTTTTTTTTTTTTTGAGCTGGAATACAGTGGCACATTTACAACTTACTGCAGCCTCAGCCTCCTGGGCTCAGGCGATCCTCCCGCCTCAGCTTCCGAGTAGCTGGGACTACAGGCACATGCCACCACACCCAGCTAACTAAAAAAATTTTTTTAGAGACCAAGTCTTGCTTGGTCTCAAACTCCTGGCTCAAGCAATCTTCCCACCTTGGCTTCCCAAAGTGCTGGGATTACAGGTGTGAGCCACTGTGCCTGGCCAACCAGCCTTTCTTGCCACTAAGTGTGACCACGTGACTATGTTCAGGCCAATGAGATGTGCATGGAAGTGCTACATGCAACTTCTGGGTCATCTTCAATGTAGAAGAAGCTCCTTGTCTTGGAGCAGCTGTTACCTCCACCCTTGAACTGACCATGAACTTGCCTGTGGCTTAGCATGGGACATGCTGCTCATAAAGATAATGCTCTTGGTGATGGCAGGATGGAAAGAATCTGGGTTCCTCACTGTGTGGAGAAAATGCACTTGCCAACCTGGACCTTAGCACCACAGTCACAGAGAACAAATCTCCATCTCCTTTAAACTTTTTGGGGGGCTTTCAGATATAGAAACTTATCCTTTTATGATAGTAGAGCATGATAGTATTGTCATAGCCACACCACAAGTAAGGAGTCACCAACTCACTGAGAGTCAAATATTGAGTCCTTTATTGCTGGTGGTCAAGAGGAGGCTCATGCCAGAAAGAAACTCTCGACCTCGAATAGAGCAAGCAAGGAGTTTATAAAGGCCAAGACTGCAATTTCATCAGAGTTGGGTGGGGTGCAAACAGGAAATTTCAGTTACAGAACAGTTAGCAGAACAGTAACAAGTACAGAACAGTTTCTCTTGAGCAGTTACAGAACAGCTTATCTGGGCTTCCTTCCAAGCAGGATGTGGTTTACTGCTTACTGGAAGGTTGGGGAAGTCACATGGAGGAGGGGTGAGAGGGGAAGCTGAGAGGCAAAATGGGGGATTCACTATAATTGGAGTCACCATGGTTGGCTTGTTAACAGGTATTTCAGTATGTGGATGATATTTTTAGTGAAACACCAAGGTCTCTAGGCTACATTGGGTAGAGATACCATACTCTTACAATGGACACTGAGTTTTCCTGTAGGACTATTCCTTGTCTCTTTTATTTTTCTGACAAATTTCGAAGTGAGCAAATTGGCTTTCTCATTTAACCCTTATAATAATCCTATGAACAGAGCTTTCTTCCATTTTATAGTCGAGAAAACTAAGACTCAGAATGGAGAGGTAATTCACCCCAAATCATACAGCTAATAAGCGATAAGGCCATGATTTGAACTCAGGCCTCTGTGACTCCAGAGTCTAGCCTCTTTGCTTTGCAGCATGACGCTCTTCCCAGTAAGTGAGAACCTATTTTTGAAAACAGGTGCTGACTATGCCTTACTGGTTTCAAAATCTTAAGCTTATGAATAAAACAGGCTTGGCTGTTTAATTCTGGCAAGAAGCTCTATTTCAGGGTGTATCCAGTTTATAAATGACCATGATTTGACAATTCATTTGTATTCCTGTTGTTTGGGACTCTGTGTTATTACACAGAATTAATGTGATTCATGGTGACACATATCCAGGCTAGTTCCCAGACACCTATATTAACTCAAAGTCTCAGGTCTGGCTCTAAGGAGCAAGAAAAGGGAGTCATGATAGAGATTATGATCCCCCAACAGTCAGATGCCCATGCCCAGTCTGTCCTATGCTTCTGGCCTGCCTGGCCTTCAAGTTTCTTTATACCAGGTCTCAGATGTCACCTCCTCTGTATTTCAACCATATCCCCCAACTCCTCAGTCTAGCTTATTTCATGCAGAAGTGAATAAGAATACAAGCTGTTTGAACTGATTTATGCTGACATAATTTTTATCTTAGAAAATCCATGTCATTCACTATGGAGGACTTAGAAAAATATGTTCTATACAGAGAATTGATTACAGTGCAGTTATGGGCCATAAGCATGCTTGGATCAGTCCAGGGAATTAGGTTATTTTAGTGACCACGTTTGCTTTTTACAGACAGGCTAAGGTTAATATGGAAAAGCATAAATGGTAACTTAAAGGAGAGTGAGGTGGGGAAACAATTTCAAAAGGCAATCAGATACCTGGCAATGTAGTCCAGCTGCCAATAGGAGACTGGATTGCATTTATGAAGTTTGGAGAGTAAAGAAATAATCTGGAAGCAGAAGAGTTGTGTTATAAGTCTGCTTTGCACCATATCAGTGAGAGTTTGGTTCAAGAAACAGGATCCATTCTGAATATTTTAGGCAGGAAGGAACTTTAACACATGGAATCTTATCAAATTTTGCTTACCAAAATAGTGGTGAGAGTTGAGGGAGCTGCCTGTGGTTATGGGTCTCTTAGGATGACTTGGAGAACACTACAGAAATGACCTGCCAGGAGGGCTGCCACCTCTGAGGTCACTTGAAATTATCGAGTTCAAGAACTTATCACTTTAGCTCTGCTCAGGGTTAAGGAAGTGGGAATTGGGAAGTTGCTGCCACTGCTGGTGACCAAGGTCAATGCTATAGTTGCCTTTGGCCCCTGGAGACCTGGAACAGATGCTGATGTGTGGCTACATAAAAGCCCGACTCCCTCATCAAACTCATATAAGCATATCTAATAGGGAAACCTAATTTGCATCCAGAACCTGCAAAGGGGTATGGGAAGTGTAGTTTGTACTCTGTAACCTCTGCCATAGAGGAAGGTACTCTAGAGCCATGCTGTCCGATGGAACTTTCTGTGATGAGAGAAATGTTCTCTGTCTGCACCGTCTACTACAGGAGCCTCCAGCCAGATGTGGTTATTGAGCACTTGAAATGTGGCTAGTGCAACTGAGGAATTACATTTCAAATTTTAATTATTTAAATTTGAATACACTTGGGGTGTAGTATGAAACAAAACAGATAATACTTCTCTCTCAGAGTTTAATTTTAATAGGAAAGACAGAGAAGTAACAGGCTATCAGTGGGGTAAGTGGAAGTACAGAGTGCTGTGGAAGTATCTTGGAGGAGCAATCAGACCTGTACCTGTACCTGGTGTCCCAGGCTGTGTCAGAGAAGGATATAGCCAAAACAGAGGGGAATAACAAAAGCAGAAACCTAGAGACAAGAGGGAATACAGTGCATTCCAGGAACCAGATTGTTCAGTATGACCAGAGTGTGTCCTACAGAACTGTTGCTTGAGGTCACTACATTTGTGATAATTTGTTAGGGCAATATAAAAAACAAATATTGTTTGAGGTCACTACATTTGTGATAATTTGCTAGGGCAGTATAAAAAACAAATATTTTGGTAGATAATACACATACATCGTTGGTAGTTGCATTGGTCAGCGTCCAGTCAGGAGCAGAAACCACAGCAGTAATTTGAACAAATTTAATTTAAAGAAGTATTAACTAGTAAAAGGTGATCGACAAAAACAAACAAACAAACAAACAAAAAACAAGTAAAAGAGAAGTCTAAAGAATATAGGCCTAGCAAACGTAGGAAGTAACCACTACCTTTAGGGCTGAGAGAAAGTATTCTAGGTAGAAAAAAAGTTGGCCAGATGATTTAAAGGAGGTATTGCAAGATGGGAAATCAGTGGGGATTTTTAGTCTGTGATATAGTAGCTTTGTATTGGGAGGCACATCAGGGATTCTGAAGCAAGTCTTGATGAGCAATTGTTAGTCCTGATGAGTAAATCATTTTAGTTGCTTTGCGTTCTAATCTTCCAGGAGTATTTCTGGGAATAAACAGCTACATTATTTTTGCTTGTTCATAGTATTGTTTAAGTTAAAGATAGAAAAGTATGCAAGTCCTGGTATTATTTTAATACAAGGACAGAAAATTATGCTGGCTTAAACTCTCATTTTTGTCATTCTGATAGGGAAAAAGATACCGTCGTTGTTTAAATTTATGCTTCATAAGTGAATGGACAGCTTGTCATATATATTTCTAACTGTGAAACTGTTCTGTGAATTCATCATCTTTTTCGTTTGTAAGAATGTTCCATAATAGCCAGGCTTGGTGGCTCAGTCTGTAATACGACCATTCTAGGAGGCTAAGGTGAGTGGATTTCCTGAGCCCATGGGTTTGAGACCAGCCCAGGCAACTTGTCTCTACAATAAATAAAAAATTAGCTGGGCTTGGTAGTGCGCGCCTGTAGTTCCGGCTACTTGGAAGGCTGAGGTGGAAGGATCTCTGGGGCCCAGCAGGTCGACGCTGGGGTGCCCGTGAATGTGCCACTACACTCCAGCCTGGGAAATGGAGTGAGACTCCAGCTCAAAAAAAAAAAAGTTCCATGATAAGGGAATTAGTTCCTTATAATTTGCATTACAATCCTTTCCAGTCCATCATTTGTTTTTGACTTTGTTTTTACCTTTTATTTTAATATAAAAATGTTAAAAGTTTATATTGTCCGACTAATCAGTCTTTTCCCTTTAAGGTGTCTGGATTTTTTTCCCGATCAGCCTGGGCAACATGGTGAGACCTTGTCTGTACAATAAATATAAAATTAACCGGGTGCAGTAGCACACACCTGTAGTTCGGCTACTTGGAAGGCTGAGGTGGAAGGATCATTCTAGCCCAGCAGGTTGATGCTGGGGTTGTTGTGAGCGTGCCACTGCTCTCTAGCCTGGAAGAAGGAGTCAGACTCCAACTCAAAAACAAACAACAACAACAACAACAAAAGATGTCTGGGTTTCAGGGTAGGCCATTCCACACACACCTAATTATTAACTCTGCTTACTTCCAGGGAGAGGGATTGTAGCATGATGGAACTAATGCTTTATTTATGTGCTATTTTGAAAAGCATGCTCTCTATCATGGTAAGCCTGGTGATAAAGATAAAACATATGCTCTTCTATAATACTTTTAGAATATTTTTAAAATATGGAAATGATTTTCACATTACAAAATGATAATCTTCTAGAAGTTTGTTTTTTGTGTGTCTCACTCCGTTGCACAGGCTGGAGTGCAGTGGCATCCTCATGGCTACTCGATCTGCTAGACTCCGGCGATCCTTCTGCCTCAGCCTTCCAAGTAGCTGGGACTACGGGTGTGTGCTACCATGCCTGGCTAATTTTTTTATTTATTGTAGAGAAGAGGTCTCACCAAGTTGCCTAGGCTGGTCTCAAACTCACTGGCTCAGGGAATCCCCCATCTTTGACTCCCAAAGTGCTGGGATTACAGACGTGAGCCACCGTGCCCAGCACAGAACTTCTATTTTTTAAAAAATATGCTTATTTAAAGAATGAGTTGTATCTGGTTTTGTATCCAGTTTTTCCTTTCAAATACCTAGGTAACTATTGTCTCCACTTTGTTGACTATTCCATATATTCTCATTCATTTTACATGCAACCTTTACAAGATGACAAGTTTCCATATACGTTTGTGACAATTTAGGGACTCTGTTCACATCCACATTCCTATATATTCTTGTGCCAATACCACCATGTTTTACTTATTGCAACTTTAAAATATTTAAATACCTTTTGGGTCATTTGCCCCTTCATGATTTTTTTTTCCCAGAACTTTTCCATTCTTGCATGTTTTTTTTCTTTTGAATTTTGGAAACATTTGATCACCACAAATCCTGTTGCTATTTTAATTACCATTGCAATGATTTATAGATTGAGGAAAAACTGACATTTCTGTAATGTATCTTTTTTCTTAAAATAAGGTGTATTTTTCTCTCCAGACTTCTTTTAGGGCCCCAAGTAGAATTTTAAAAACTTGTGATTTTTGTGTATTTATTTTTTTACTTAGCTACTTTGTTATTTTATTGTTCTACTAGTTAATACTCTTGGTCTTTTTAATTGATATGGATTTTTCAGATCAGTCTGGGCTTCAGAGTGTCAGCTTCATGGGTAGGCCAGCTGAGCCCCAGAGAGGGTCAGTTCAACGGGTTGGCAAGCCTAGCCCCAGAAGTGTTGGCTCTAATGGGTTGGCAAGTCAAGTCCTGAGAGTGTTGCTGATGAGGTAGACTGGCAAGCCTAGCCACCAGAGTGTTGGCTCTAATGGGCTGGCAAGCCAAGCCCTAAGAGTGTTGTAGCCCCCAGAAGTGTCTCAGCTTTGGAATCTTGCCTTCTTCCATCAGCTCTCCCAGTTCAGCCAGCTCCATCAGCTGGCAACCAAGCCTCTGGGGTGCTCTTAAACTCCGATGATCTTCTGCAGCTCTTCAGGTTGGGGTTCTTGTCTCATGCCCAGGAGGAATGAGGGACATGGATGGCCAGAAAGGAGGATTTATTGAGAGGACTGAAAAGCTCCCACAGTGGGAGGGGACCCAAGAGGGTTGCGATATGAAGCTGAAACCTGGTGCTCATATAGCCCTAAGACTAAGCCGATGGGATAACACTAGCTGTGAACTGATTGGTAGGCACTAGCTGTTCTAATTGGTCAGTACTGAGGACCAATCAGCAGGAGATAGGGGCCTAATGGTGAGCTAATTGGTCAGTACTTGGCAGCAAGCTGATTGGTCATTTTTCTATCCCAGTAGTAAGTACTTAAGCTCCAGCTTGAGAAGTTCACAGGCAGCTTATTTACTAATGTGTGTTTCAGTCCAGAGGCCTGCTGGACGTTTGCTACATTGTTACGGGTACCCCCTCTGGCTGTCTGCCTAGCTTTTCTCTAGCTATCTCCTCTCTCATAAGCTTTCTAAGTCTCTTCGTTTTAGGCATGTAGTTTATAGACAGCATAGAGTGTGTGTGTGTGTTTGTGCGTGCTTTGTTTATTTTGGGGTTTTTTGAGTCTCACTGTTGTCCAGGCTGGAGTACAGTGGTCCAATCATGGCTCACTGCTGCCTCGATCTCCTAGGCTCAGGGAATCCTTCACCTCGAATAAATGTGCACCACTACACCCAGCTAGTTTTTGCATTTTTTGCAGACCTGATGTCTTGCTATGTTGCCAAGGCTGGTCATGAACTCCTGAGCTCAAGTGATCCTCTTGTCTTGGCCTCCCAAAGTGTGGGATTACAGGTATGGGCCACTGTGCCAATGACGTTTTTTGAACTACTTTAAAAATCAAATGAAAGGATTGGAAGTGAGACTTTTCTGAGTATAACTTATTTACTTTTGATTTTTGAGCCATGTACATATTTTATATTTTTCAATAAAAATTAAATCACCAAGGAAAATAAAACTAATCCTAAAATTAAAAACAAATGGAAACTAATAAGCTTAACTCTTTATCAAATCGGGTACATAACCACACAGAGAAAATGATTATTCCAAGTAACTTTGGAATATGTTCCTGTAGTATACATTTTTGGTGGAGTGTAATCTAAGAAAAAAAGAAATGCAAATAATTTCAAACTTCACTCAGTAGTTTTATTATTAGAAGTAATATTTATAATTTTGGAAGTATTTTATGTATAATTCGAATAAAAAATAGGAATATTAATGTTACTAAGATCCAAAATTTTCTGTGAGGGAAAGGCAATACAAATAAAACCAAAGTCAAAACTCTGTAATATTAAATTTGCATCGGACATGTTAGTATAAACTCATGGTAAAACTTTTTAACTTTCTCTGTGCACTTAGAAGAACCTTTAAGCAGTGATATTTCAGTAGCAATGTTCACTGAGAATCTATCCCCTATTTTTGATAGTTTTGCTGCCAGTTCTGGTAAAGCCTCATTACATAAGTGGGAAAGGATTGGATGCCCTGGATCAAGGCTATTTCAGGTAAGGAAATAATTAAGTGCTTAATTCTGCAGTTAGGCATCTCAAAGTTGTTTGCTAGGGGGTGCTCTGTCCCTAGCCCTCTTCATCACCTTACAATAAGGGGTCCCCAACCCCTGGGCCACTCTCTGGTAGTCCACGGCCTGTTAGGAACCAGACCACACGGCAACAGGTGAACAGAGCTCTGCCTCCTGTCAATCAGCAGGGACATTAGCTTTTCATAGGAGTATGAGCCCTATTGTGAACTGTGCATGTGAGAGGTCTAGGTTGTGTGCTCCTTATGAGACTCTAATGCCTGATGACCATCGTCCCCACCACCCCCTACCCTGTCTGTGGAATAACTGTCTTCCACGCAACCAGTCCCTGATGCCAAAAAGGTTAGACCGCTGCCTTACATTCTTTTGTAAAGGTAGCAGAGCTCCCAGAGGGGAGACCCACAGGAGGAAGCCTGTTTTGCTCTTCTATCTGAATGAAAGCATGAGGTAGCTGGGCCAGGGGTCTTGCTCACTAGGGGCGGGTGATGTGAGGCATATTGGAACCACTATTAGTTTTGGAGGCAGAACTCCCAGGTCCTGATTTTGGACAAGCTGTCTAACTTCTCCAAGATTCAGGTTCCTCCTCTGAGGAACCTGGCCTTCATACTTCACAGGATTGTTGTGCAGATCACACGAGATAACGTGTGTGAAAGGCTTAACTAATACTGTCGAGAACCATCTCATCTTGCTATGAATCTTGATGCTTTTAGAGACTAGTCTCCCTAAAAGGATCATTCCACTCAGCCTCCTCCTACAGCACTTTGCTCTCCTCTTCACCACAAGAAACCCAGACACTAATGCTTTCAAGTGAAAGTGAACTATTTTGGATGAAAGTGAAGGTGGAGTTGTGTCCTATGTCTGGATTGAAGTCAGAAGGGAAGCGTGAGAAGAGAGCAAATCCTGGGAATGTAAATCCCTGGGCAGTAGCAAAAATTCCTGGGAGAACTTCAGACTTTCAAGGGCTATCTGGTATGTAAGGCCAAAGCTGAGATGACCAAGGGCGTAAAGGAAAACCTAGCTTATATCTGGGTTGCAGGTGAAATAAAGAGAAAATGGCACTACAGTTTGTGATTTGATTAGAGTGGAATTGGAAAATGGTAACATCAAGAGAAGGATGGAAGGATCTAGAAAGCCCAGGAAGGGTGACAGAATCTGCTTGGCTGGATGCTGCGGGTTGGGACTGTAGTTTCACCTTCCTCTTTAGGGTCCTCTCTCACCCCCAAGAACACTGCTGCTGTAGCTCCATGATGTGGGCCTAGATCTCTAGTCTAGAACACACAGTCTCAGTGCCTGCTCATCTGAGGCAGCTCTCAGATAAACTTCTCAGATGCATCTCAGTGGGCCTTGGAGCTCTAGTTCCATCTATCCTTTCTGTGCAACGTGGGCTCCTTTTGCTGTTCCTCTACTATTTACAGAGGAATCAAAATCCAACCCACACTTAGAAAACATAGACACATTAATCTGGCAAGGAAACCCTAGGGCCAGCCCCCAGAAGAGCTCAACTTTTTCCTATTCCTCTTCCTAGTTTTCTAGATCAATTATGTTGACACAGAGAGCCACGTGGGTGAGTACTCTTAGGAAAGATGAGAATATCATAAAGGGTAACAGGGCAGAGATAGGAGTGGGGCCTGGACTTATATCCAAAGCCCACACACCCTCTCTCCAGGTGTGACAGAGGCTCAGGATAAAAGCCTTATCCGAGTGACTCATTGGATACAGATAGGTTTGTTGAGAGAGTTTGGAATACTTGTAGGAGAACAGAGTTCCTCCCATTGTAGTCATCAGTCACAGACCCATCTTAGGGTTTCTGGGCCAAGAATTCCCCTTGTGTTAGGGCTGTTAGGGAGACAAATGCTTTGAGCCTGTGAAAGCCTCAAATCAGGTGCATTAGTGTAAGCCCTTCTTGAAATTTTCAAAGTTTGAAAAATAGAAAATATTTTTATCCAATTTAAAGTGATTAACAAGGTGGATCACAGACCTCTATTCACTCAAGATAGAACAACAGATGATCCAGGAATAATGAATGTCTACTGCTTGCCTAGAGAGGAGAGTGGGTCACAGCCACTTACTCTAGTCTCTCAACAAGAGTGCAGAGAGAAAATGACCAACAACGAGGTATGATTAAAGGGTAAGGTTTTGTTTAGTCAACATGGGGCTGCCCAATGGCTAACCTTTCAAAAAATATTTTATTATCTAGAGACAGGGTCTTGGACTCCTGGCCTCAAACAGTCCTCCCACCTCAGTGCTCCAAGTGCTGAGATTTCAGACACGAGCTACCATGCCAGGTCAACCAAAGACTAACCTTGATCTTGCCTTTCCATGAGAGGCTAGGACCACAATCTCTGAGGACATCAGTTCCTAGAACAAGTCTCTATTAGAAAACAGAGCTCTCAGATGGGAGGCCTATAGGAGGAGTTCTGTTGTGCCTCTCTATCCAAATGAAAGCACGATAGTGCTGGGCACGGGTCTTGCTCACCAGGGGTGGGTGTTGTAAGACACATCGGATCCACTAGTAGTTTTGGAGGCAGAACTTCCAGGTCCTGATTGTGGACAAGTTAATGTCCCCAAGATTCAGGTTCCTTCTCTGAGGTAATACCTGTCCTTCATACCTCACAGGGTTGTTGTGAGGATCACATGAGAGAATGTGTGTGAAAGGTCTTAGTACTGCTGTCAAGGACCGCATCATCTTGTACACGACATCTTGTATACGATTCCATTCAGATTCCTCCAATAGCACTTTGTTCCTCTCTTCACCACAAGTAACCCAAACTGGGGTTGACATTAGGGCAAGACCATAGGGATGAGAATGTGAAAGAAAGCCTTGGGGCGAGGAATAAGAGAAGCACTGTGAAGCCAGGGAGGTGGGGGAATGTGGTATGCTTCCTGCTCTGCCAAGCCCCCCACCCAACTCCTTTGATTTCAGCTTGTTCCTCTAGTCTTCTGCAGCCACTTGAACAAGCTCCCTGCTACAGGCAGTTTGTAGAAACAGTTTCCTCAAGGTTCCTGCTGTGAGTTGTCTAAAACAGTGGCCATGGAAGCCGACATTCTCTTGTTTGGGGAGCCTGTGGAAGATGCTGCTGCCTCAGTGTCCCATAACTTGTACTATTACTCTGAGGGGTCTCAATCTCTGCCTTCAGCTTGTCACCAGACTTCTAGAAGACCCATAACTCACTCCTCTCTATTAGCCTTTTACCTCTGGTTTTCACCATCCTACTGGATTCTACAGAGGCCCAAGTTCCAGACTATCTACAGACTCTATACTACCAGCTGCCATCTTCCCTGTGGGCTCTCTGGAGGTTTCTTTACCTTTTTTGCTTCTTTGTCTGAGGATCCCACAGAAGCACATCTTCCCTCACTGAATTCTGTTTCCTGTCCTCTCATTGTATCCTGTTTTCTCAAGTACTTCACCATCACCCCTCTCATCCCCATCACTGGCTTTCCTTTTGTGAGAAGCTCAGTTTCACAAAAGGGTTCTGAGCATTGTTTTGAGACTGAAAACTTCCTTTCTATGTATGATGAGATGGGGTTTTAGAATTCTGGTTGTTTGTCCTATGATGGTATTTGTCATCCACAAATCACTTCTTGGTTGAGTCTCATTACCTAGGTTATCAGCTGATTCCAAGAAATTGGTAGCAAAGGGAGTTGGGTGGCACCCAGAGGAAAGTATAAGTCAACAGACAGTGTAATTGCATGTTTTGGCCTAAGCATGAGCAAATTGTAGCCTGGTGATGGACCCATACCAAGGAGTGATTAAGTCTGCAAAAAACAGTATTAAGGGTAAAGACCTTAGAGATACCCCTGTTTAATGAAGTGTCAACAATTTAAATCACAACTTGGCAAAGAGGAAAGCCCAAAGAAAAAGAGCAACAGCACTGCATAAGAACAAACGATAATCTGTGGCTGTGGTCATCTTATTTGATGTGTCTTGGGAAGTTGTACACTTCATAAAGTCACCAGCTTGGTCCCCTAGGTCTTGGGTGGAAGGTACCTCTTCTGCAGCCATCTACTTTAGGATGATTCCTCTGTGGGTGGTCTCCATTGGGACAGCCTTCCAGCGATTTCAGAGTTGTGTCTTTATACTCGGGAGGTATGCATTTACTGTTATGTTAGTTGTTAACAGTACCTTGTAAGGTCATTCTCATTGAGGTTCAACGGCAGTGTCTTTCTGATGTCTGATCTAGTAACTTAAAAAGTAAAGATATTTGCGTTAAAAGTATTCAAGAGAATGACAGACAGAGAGTTAACAAAATATTTTGGTGATTCCAAAAAAACAGAAAATTATTATCTGGGCACAAAATAACTTGGTCATTTTATGGAAAGAAAACCCTAATTTTACCTTTTGGTCTATCATTTATTTTATAATTTGCAGAAAAAGGTTTTTAAACCTTTTTCTGTGAATAAAATCATTTTACATGGAATGTACCCTGAAATTTGTTTTTATCATGTATAGAATTATTTATTTTAGAGTTGTGGGGTACAAGTGGGGATTTAATACAGAAGTAGGTTGTATGCAGGTGAAACTTGAACTTCTAGTGGGCCCCTTTTCCCCAATTGTGGACCAGGTACCCAGTGTTGCCACGTGCCCCCTCTCTCTTCCCTCCCTCCCTTCCCTAGTCCTCCAGTCCAGCATTGACTGATTCCACTCTTGTGCTAGTGTGACCAGTGTTCAGGGTCCACTTATGAGAAGATGCAGTATTCAGTTCTTCGTTTCTGCAATAGTTCACTTAATATAATGGTCTCCAGCTGTAAACAACTTGCTGCAAAGGTCATGATCTTCTTCTTTAATACTCCATCATGTATAAATACCACATTTTCTTCATCCGGTCCACTTTCAAAGGGAAACTGGGTTGGTTCTATGTTTTGCTATTGTGAATACTGCTGCAATATGCATGTGTAGGTGTCTTTTTGGCAGAGTGAATTATGTTCCTCTGGATATATTCCCAAGAGAGGGATTGCTGGCTTGTATGGAAGCTCAATTTTTAGTTGAGAAATCACCATACTGCTTTCCATAGAAGTTGAACTAGCTTACATTCCTACCAACAGTATAGTAGCATTTCCTTTTATCTGCAGCTTCACCAGCACCTGATGGTTTTTGATTTATTAATGATAGCCATCTTTACTGAAGTTAGGTGGTATCTCATTGTAGTTTTGATTTGCATTTCTCTGATGATTATGAGGCTGAACATGTTTTCATGTGTTTGTTGGCTGCTTGTATGTATTCCTTTGATAAGTGTCTGTTCATGTTCTTTGCCAACTTTTGTTTTTTCTTCCTTTCAATTTGTTTGAGTTCCTTGTAGATCCTGTATGTTAGGCCTTTGTCAGATGCATAGTTTGCAAATATGTTTTTCCATTCTGTGGGTTGTCTCTTTACTCTCATGGTGGTTTATTTTGCCATGTAAAAACGTTTCCATTTGATAAGGTGCCACCTACCTATCTTAGCTTTTGTTGCAATTGCTTTTGAGGACTTGGCCTACTCTGATGTCCAGAAGGGTTTATCTACATTTTCTTCTAAGATTATTAAAATTTGAGGTTTTACATTTAAGTCCTTGATCCATATTGCATTGATTTTTTTTGTATATGGTGATAGGTAGGGGTCCAGTTTCAATCATCTACATGTGGCTAGCCAGTTTTCCTAGTACCATTTGCTAAATATGGTATCCTTTGACAATGTTTGCTGTTGATGACTTTGTCGAAGATGAGTTGGTTGAGTGACCATGTTTTTATTTCCAGAGTCTCTGTCCTATTCCATTGGTCTATGTGCCTATTCCTGTACCAATACCATGCTTTCTTGGCTACTGTAGCCTTGTAATACAGTTTAAAGTCTGGAAGTGGAATATCTCCTGCTTTGTTCCTTTTGAGGAGGATTGTTTTGGCTATTCATACTCTTTTTTGCTTTCATATGAAATTTTGTATTGTCTTTTCTAGGTCTGTGAAAAATACTATTGGCAATTTCATAAAGATTGAATTGAATCTGTAGATTGCCTTGGGTAAGATGGACATCTTGACAATATTGATTCTTCCAGTTCATGAACACGGATGCTTTTCCATTTGTTTGCATCATGCTTGATTGCTTTGAGCAGTGTTTTGTAGTTCTCAGTAAAAATCTTTCGCTTCTCTGGTTAGGTGGATATCAAGATATTTCTTTTTGTGTGTGTGTGGCTATTGTGAATGGGATTGTTTTTTATTTGGTTCTCAGTCTGCTTGTTGTTGGGATATAGAAAGGCAACTGTCTTTTGTGCACTGATTTTGTATCACGAGACTTTGGAGTTGTTTATCAGTGCAAGGAGGGTTTTGACAGATTGACTAGGGTTTTCTAGGTATAGAATCATATCACCCACAAGGAAGTATAACTTAACTTCCTCTTTTCCTATTTGAATATCCCTGATTTCCTTCTCCTGCCTGATTGCTCTGGCTAGGACTTCCAGTACTATGTTGAATAGGAGTGAGAGTGGGCATGCTTGACTTGTTCCAGTTCTTAGGGGGAGTGCTTCCAGATTCTGCCCATTAAGCATGATATTGGCTGCAGGTTTATCATAGATGGCTCTTTTTTTTTTTCAAGTTTTTTTTTTTTTTTTGAGTTGGAGTCTCACTCTGTCATCCAGACTGGAGTGCAGTGGCCGCTCCCGGCCACTGCAGCCTCGACCTGCTGGGTTCCGGGGATCCTTCCATCTCAGCCTTCCGAGTAGCTGGAATTATAGGCACGCGCTACCACGCCCGGCTGCTTTTTTAATTTATTGTAGAGATGAGATCTCGCCAAGTTGCCCAGGTGGGTCTCGAACCCGCGGGTTCAGGCAATCAACTCACCTCAGCCTCCCAAGGCGTGGGATTACAGGCTGAGCCACCGAGCCCAGCATAGATGGCTCTTATTGTTTTGAAAAATGTTCCTTTAATGCCTGGGTGTTTAAGGATTCTTATTAAGGATGCTGGGTTTTATTGAATGTTTTTTCTGCATCTGAGATGATCATGTCATTCTTGGTTTTACACTTATTAATGTGCTGAATTATGTTTATGTTCTTATAAATGTTGAACCAACTCTGCTTCCTGGGAATGAAGCTCACCTGGTTGTGATGGATGATTCTTGAAATGTGTTGTTGGATACAATTTGCTAGAATCTTGTTGAGAATTTTTGCATCTATATTTATCAGGGAAATTGGCCTGTAATTCTCTTTCCTTGTTGGGTCTTTGCCAGTTTTGGATAGCAGGACGATATTAGCTTCATAAAATGATCTGGGGAGAATTCCATCATTCTCAATTGCCTGGAATACTTTCAATATCAGCTCTTGTATGTCTTGTAGAATTCAGTTGAGAAGCCATCTGGCCCAGGGCCTTTTTTGGTGGGGAGGTTTCTTAAAACTGAGTAAATTTCCTGAATTGCTATTGGTCTGTTTAGGGTTTTAATTCCTTGTTTCAATCTTAGGAGGTTGTGTGATGCCAGGAAATCCTCCATTTACTCTATATCTTCTAGTTTATTTGCATACAGATGTTTATAGTAATCTCTGATACTCTTTTGAAGTTCTTTGGGGTCAGTTGTGACATTACCATTTTCTTTTCTAATTATTATTTGGACTTTCTCTCTTTTTTAGTCAATCTAGTCAGGGGTCTGGTAATCTTATTTATCTTTTCAAAGAACCAACATTTTTTCTTGTTGATCCTTTCTATGATGTTTCCATCTTTTATATCCTGCAATTGTGACTTTAACTTAGTAATCTGTATTTTTCCACTGAAATTAGAATTGTTAATTCTATTTAATTGCTAGAATTGTTAGAACTTAATTGTTTGTTAGAATTGTTAGAATTTAATTGTTTAATTGTTAGAATTTATTTGCTAATTCTTAGTAATCTGGGTTTTTCCACTGAAATTAGAAAATTAATTGTTAATTTAATTGACTTTCCAGCTCCCTTAGGTGTGATTGCAAACCCTCTTGATATGTGTGTGCAATGCTATGAATGTTATGAATTTCCTTCACAACATTGTTTTCATGGTATCCTAGAGGTTTTGATATGTTGTGTCTTTGCTTTCGTTTGTTTCCAGGAATCTATTTGTCTTGATTTCTGTGTTGACTCAAAAGTCATTCAGCAGTATGTTGTTTAGTTTCCCTGTCTTTGTGTGTTTTGGGGGGGTTCTTGGTGGTGATATTTATTTATAAATTCCATTGTGATCTCAGAAACTGCTTGGTGTTATTTCAATCTTTTGAAATTTGTTCACACTTGATTTATGCACAAGAATGTGATCAATCATGGAGCATATTTCATGTGTTGATGAGTAGAGTGTATTCTCTGTGGGTGTTGGGTAGAGTGTCCTGTGGATGTCTATTAGGTCTAATTGGTCAAGTGCTAACGTTCTGGATCTCTTTGTTGGTTTTTTGTCTCAGTGATCTGTCTAGGGCTGTTACTGGAGTATTAAAGTCTCCAACTATGATTATATGGGTGTCTATGTCCTCTCTTAGTTTATATAGCAATTGTTTATAAACAAGGGTGCTCCTGTGTTGAGTACATATATATGTGAGGTAGATATTTCTCACTGGTGGATTGAGCCCTTTATCATTATGTAGTGTCCTTTTTAACTTTTATTGGTTTGAAGTCTGTTTTGTCTGATATAAGAATAGCTACCCCTGCTCTTGGTTTTTTGTTTTCTATTTGACTGTAAGATAATTTGCCAGTCCTTTACTTTGAGCCTGTGAGTATCCTTTGCAGTAAGATGGGTTTATCTAGTTTGTTACTCTATGCCTCTTTAGTGTGACATTTAGTGCAGTCATGCTCAAGTTAATTATTGATATATGAGGGTTTATCCCTGTCATAAGGTTCTTAAGAGGTTACTTTACTATTTTTTTTTTAGATTTTGTGGATGATCTCTATGCTGTTAACTCTACTTGCCTGTGCTTTTGTGATGTGTGGAACCATTCTTTCATTTCTGTGTTCAAAACTTTAAGCATCTCTTGAAGGGCTAGACTGGAAATGGCATATTCTCTTAGAGATTGGATGTCTGGGAAGGATTTTAATTCTCTATCACTGATAAAGCTTAGCTTAGCAGGGTATGAAATTCTTGGCTGGAAATGTTTATCTTTGAGAACATTAAAGATGGGAGACTAGTCCCTTCCTGCTTGTAGGGTTTCTGCTGAGAAGTCTGCTGCAATACTGATGGGTCTTCCCTGGTTGGTGGTCTGACCCTTCCCTCTAGCTGTCTTTAGTATTTTTTCATTCATGCTTACCTTGTGGAGACAGATTACTATGTGTCTTGGGGGTAGTCTCCCATGTAATACCTTGCAGAGGTTCTCTGAATCTCTTGTGTTTGGATGATCACCTCTTTAGAGAGATAGGAGAAAATTTCTAAGATGACCTCATGGAAGACTAGTCCCACACCTCTTGTAGGCTGTGCTCATTCTTTTTGGGCCTTTTCTCCTTGTTTTTGTCAGACTGAATTAGTTCAATATTTTGATCTTCAAGCTCTGAGGTTCTTTTTTTTGTTGTTGTTGGTCTGGCTGACTCTGCTCCCTAGGCCTGTTATATGCTTTGAAATTCTAGGAAGGAATTCTTCATTTCCAGGGTTTTAGATTGGACCTTTCTTATATTGACCAGTTCAACTTTTATTTCCTACACAGCTTTTGTTGCCTGGGTGATCTCTGCTTCCATCTTCTTGTGGTTTTCCTTAACTATTTTTGCCACCCATTGTCTGAATCAGGGACAGGTCATTCTGAGTGAATTCCACTGTATGGGGACTGGGAGGTGTTTTTGTAGGTGACGCCTTTCTAAGGCTTTGAGGATTGCCAGCGTTTTTCCACCAGTTCTTCCTCATCTGTGAGGAGCCACTCTTCTCTTTTTAATATTTTTTAGTTTTGTAGTTAGATATGGTTTAGTTGCCATTCAAAATGGCTCACACAGGGAGAGAAAGGGGCGTTTGCTCCTGCTCTGCCACTCTTGCTAGGCAATGCGCAGAACTCAAAGTGACTCTCTGTTGCAAAGTTATTCCCACAGTCAGGCCAGCTAGACTGCTTTCAGACCCCATTGTGCACTCTTTGTGGGGATCAGGAGGGGGTATGGGTCCCATGGCAGCTGGCAGCACTGCTGGAGTTTTGGCTTTGCTGCCCAAAAGCACTCCCACTGAAAAACAGGGTCTCCAGGTACCTTTCACGATTCCTCCTCCTGTAAAAGGCATGACTCAGAACCTAAAAGCAGCAAATTCCCTGTTGCCAGAGAACCACTTTTTTGGGCATGTGAGGCTGGCAGGCAAACCCTCCTGGTTTGGGGGGAGGCTGGCCACCAAGTGCTGGTGGCGAGCACCAAGTGACTGGAATCAACAGGCGAGTTTTCTTGGTCTGGGAGCTGGCTGCGAGGCACCTCTGGTGGGGAATGAACTCCCAAGGGTTGACTGGCGGTAGGTGTTTTCAGTATGGGTAGATTTCCCGCTCCATGTGGGCTCCAGCAGCATACCACGGTGCCCTAACCAGGTCTCCTCCCACATGGGACTAAAGAACCATGCAGCTGGGAGGAGAACTGTCAGAAGCTCCTCTTGCATACAAGACAGGATTGCAGATCCTATGTGAGCCTGATGCCTGGTGGGGAGGGGACCTCCTGGCTTCAACATCAGCTACCTCCTTGCTCCCTATGCATTCTAAGAGTCCTCTGTGAGATGCAGGGTGCTTTCTCTGTCCAAATCTGCTTAAACTGCCTGAGTTTACTGGTGGCTGAGTTTGTCCTCACTGTTCTGCTCTGTGGGAGGTACACTTCGGCTACTCACTGGTGGCCATCTTGGATCCACCTCCATCTCATTTATATAATTTATTTTTTTTATTTGGGATCTCACTCTATCACCTAGGCTGGAAGGCAGTGGCACAATCATGGCTCACCACAGCTTTAACCTCCTGGGCTCAGGTGATCCTTTCACCTCATCCTGTTAAATAGCAGGGACTACAGGCATGCACCACCACACCTGGCTAATTTTTTTACTTTTCTTAGAGATAAGGTCTTGCTATGTTGCTTAGGTTGGTTTGAACTTCTGGGCTCAAGCAATCCTCCTGTCTTAGCCTTTGAAAGTGCTAGGATTACAGGTGTGAGCCACTGCACCTGGTCTCATTTATATAATTTTTTTTTTTGAGTCAGAGTCTCATTCTGTTATCTAGGCTGTAGTGCAGAGGCATGATCATGGCCACTGCAGCCTCCACCTGTTGGGCCTGAGGGATCATTCTGCCTTAGCCTTCCAAGTAGCTGAGAATACAGGTCCATGCCACCAAGCCTGGCTATTTTTTTATTTATTGTAGAGACGAGGTGTCGCCAAGTTGCCCAGGTTGGTCTTGAACCCCTGGGTTGAGGCAATCCTCTTACCTTGGCCTCCCAAAGTGCTGGAATTACAGGCGTGAGCACTGAACCCAGTCTTAATTTTTAAAAATATTAATATGCCTTTTTACACATAATAATATGTGTAAAATTATATGAACATATATAATAAGCATAATAAAATTAATTTTAAGATATAATTCATCTTAGCAATTTAAAACAAAAATATGTTACATTGAATCACAATCTTAATAAAGTAATAATTCCTTTTTTTTGTTTTGAGTTGGAGTCTCACTCTGTCACCCAGACTGAGTGCAGTGCCGCTCCCGGCCACCGTAGCCTCAACCTGTTGGGCTCCAGCGATCCTTCTGCCTCATCCTTCCAAGTAGCTGGAACTACAGGCGCGCGCTACCACACCCGGCTAATTTTTGATTTATTGTAGAGATGAGGTCTCACCAAGTTGCCCAGGCGGGTCTCGAACCCACGGGCTCAGGTAATCCACTCACCTCAGCCTCCCAAAGGCGTGGGATTACAGGCTGAGCTACCGAGCCCGGCTAAGTAATAACTCCTTAACAAACCATATTTATTATCTTGCATACACATTACATAAAAAACCTGTAATTTTTATGTAATTACAGGTTGAGCATCCCTAATCTGAAAAAATCCAAAATGTTCCAAAATCTGAAACTTTTTTATTGCTGACATGATGCTACAAGTGGAAAATTCCACACCTGACCTCGTATAACGAGTCACAGTCAAAACTTTGTTTCAAATTATTTAAAGTGCTATAAAAATTATGAGAGAGGACCCAGAATTATTTTGGGGGGGGCAGGACCTTTGTAGTACAGGCTTCCCCCCACTAGGTAAGAGTCCTAGGAACCCATTGGCATCAGTGTACCAGCTAGCGTTGTTGTGAGAGGCTGCATTCGGCTTCAGTGAAACACTAGATCCCTTTTAGTTTCTGGAGCCTATAATCATTATGGGCCATCTTCTCCCCTCACCATTGACCCTTCCTCCTCTCCCCCAGAACATGCTCAGATACTAGATCCTTTCTGAATAGACTCCATCTCTTCACATAATACTACCCCCCATTGTCAGCACCTCACCAATATCTCTCACCAATATCTCATTCACCCCATCCCAATCCCACTAATTCATTTGTCTGTCACCTCCCCCACCATCAATCATCTCTACCCCGCCAATGCCTGACTCCACTTTAATATGGACTCAAATCGGCGTGATTTTGATTCTGTGGAATACTGTTCCAGATAGCTCATTTTTAGAAAAGTCCTTTTGTCTGGCATTATCTGCTGCAACAATCTCAGGCACTGACTGCCAAAAAGAAACAACAAAAGAAACCTGTCCATTTTTGGTTAGGTTTGGTAGCTCATGCCTGTAACAACACTTTGGGAGGCTGAGGGAAGAGGATTGCTTGAGTCCAGGAGTTTGAGGCCACAGTGAGCCATGATCACGCCACCACACTCCAGCCTGAGAGACAGAGTGAGACTTTGTCTCTAAAACACACACACACACACACACACACACACACACACACACACACACACACTCTTACCCCATTTCCATCTGCTCCCGGTGGCAGGTGTCTGCTGAGGACTTGTTTCTCCTTACCTTTTCCTGTAGTGATTTCCAGCAGGAGTTTTCCTCTGTCTCTGGGGAGACCCTGAGATCAGACATGGAAGCAGGCAGGCTGTCAACTTCTGGAGATACAAGGTTCAAAAAGTGCAGATTCCAAACTTGGGAGGAGAAGGTATGGAAGAAGGGATTATTTCTAAAGCAACTGAAGGCACATTACCACCTTGCTGTCAAGCCCTAGCCCATAGCCCTCAAATCCTTCTGGCAACAAGAAGGCCAACTCAAGTAACTGCATAGTCCTTGGGAGCTTCCAAGATCCCCAAACCTCGGAGGAATCTGAAGCAGAAATGTAGCTAGGTCTTCTGAGGTCTCCTCTCTGCACAGCAAGTTCCTTCTGGCTACTTTCCTATTCTGACACATGTTCCTTACCAGTCTCCTTTCTCTTTTCCAGTTTTTGATACTCTCCTCCCTCAATCCAAATGCAGGCAACAAATCCCCCCACTGTTTCCTCAGCCTCAGACTTTGTCCCCACCTTAAGGCTGGCCCTTGGGGGAAAGTTCCAGAGGAAAAGCACTCACCAAAGAACAATAGTGTTTTCTTTAAGTCAAGTTTCTACTTTAGGAATATGATGATGGAGATTAATTTAAGAATTCTTTCAAGGGTTAAACAGTCCAGGGCGATCGCCAAGGCCAAAGAATCCCCAGTTTTTGATCAGCCTGGGTCAGCAGAAGCCTTATGTCCCTAAGCTTCAGGTAAAGAAAACAATGTAGGCCCGAAGGGTGAGAGAATCTTAATAGATTCAACGCAAAAAATGCATCAAGGAGAGGTAAGATTAGGGACCTACTAAGCCCCAAAGTAGGGACTTAGCTGACACCCCGTGAACAAGACCTCTAGTTTTTGCCCCAGGCGGAATAGAGGTCTACAAAAAGTAACCTGGCGAAAAAGGCTGAGGTGCTTCAGTGGCTTTGTCCCAGGTCACAAGGTCAAAGGCAGGAAGTTCGCTTGCAAAAAACTGTCACCCGGGGACTGTCCAGAGTCAGTTGAAACCATAGGAATCTCTGGGTGAAGTGTGGTCGTCGCTGTTCCGAGCACGTGGGATGCCATAGTCAGGAAAGCAAAGCTCCCTGCTTCCCGGTGCTTCCACCCCTTAAAACTATATCAAATCTTCACTTTTCTCAAACGTCTGCTCCTCCCACCCCCTCAACAGATTTCCTGTACCTCCCACTTCTGAAAGGAGCCGTGCTCCCTGCGGCAACTTCATCAAGTCTTTGCAAACGGTTGCATCCCACCCTCCTTTCCTTCTTTCTTACTGCTATGTGAGAAAGGTGTCCTTCTGGGAGGCCTGCCTTGTCCCTCCCAGGAAAGGATTGGTGCCCTTGCTTTCGCCATCACAACTCTTGTTTCTTTGGGTTTCTTATCCAGCTTCCCTGAGGACAGGGGCCTTCTGTTTCTCACCAGCGGACCGTTGCATCGCACCTGGTTAACTGTCAAGGGGAAACTAACAAGCAAGCGGCTGGGTGGAGTCACTGGGAGAGAGGCCCCGCCCAGCGTACTCCGGGGCTCCGGTGGGCGGGGTTCCTGGTGGGCGGGGCTCCGGGGGCGGGGCCATCCTGGTGTCGTCTCTGTGTTGCTCCCCAGCTACCCGAGTCCTGAAAGGATAACTGGGCGTCCAACCTCACAGATGATGCCGACGCAGGGCGGAGGGCGGGGGGGCTTTCTGATAGCCCGAGGGGCCTTTTGGCCTTCCCTGCCAGCAGGCTCGAGCAGCGCCACCTCAGCCGCAGGGCGTCGCACTGAGCCCAAGTGGTTTAGGCTGTGGCCTCAGAAGGCCCTGAGAGGTCCCAAGAGGCCCCTGGCACCCCTGGTGGAAGCTGGGAGGCGCCTTCCCTGCTCGAACTCCGCGAAGGTCGTCTCCACCACTAGCACAGTGATGAAATCTGAGCTGCCTGCTGGCTGTTGAGGCCTCCCCTGAACTGGTTGCCCGGCTCTGAGCATGCCACTGAGCTCAAGCCCCAAGGGCCCATCCTTCCATGGCAGAAGCAGCACCATACTTGAGAGCAGGGGAAGGACAGGAAAGTAAAGTGTTTCCTAGACTTTCTTCTAGGAATTTTTTTTTTTTTTTGAGTTGGAGTCTCAGTCTCAGGCTGGAGTGCAGTGGCATGCTCACGGCCACCACAGCCTCGACCTGCTGGGATCAGGCGATCCTTCCACCTTGGTCTTCCAAGTAGCTGGAACTGCAGGCATGCGCCACCACGCTTGGACAGGTCTCGCCAAGTTGCCCAGGCTGGTCTTGAACCCTGGGCTCAGGCAACCCTCTCACCTCAGTCTCCCAAAGTGCTGGGATTATAGGCGTGAGCCACGGCACCCGACCAGATTTTTATGTTTATATTTTTTTGAGTCAGGGTGTCACTCTATCACCCATGCTGGAGTTCAGTGGCACAATACAGCTCACTGTAGCCTCAACTTTCTGGGCTCAGGTGATCATCTTGCTTCAACCTCCTGAGTAGTTGGGACTACAGACATGTGTCACCATGTCTAGCAATTTTTTGATTTTTTTTTTTTTGTAGAGATGAGTTCACACTATGTTGCCCAGGATGGTCTTGAACTCCTGCACTCAAGCAATCCTCCCACCTCAGCCTTCCAAAGCGCTGGCATTACAGGCATGAGCCACCATGCCAGGCCTCTTCTAGGATCTTTATAGTTTGAGGTCTTACGTGTAAGTAAGGTATCCATCTTGAGTTATTTTTTGTGTATGGTGAGAGGAAGGGGTCCAACTTCATTCTTCTGTATGTAGTCAGCCAGTTTTCCCAGCACCATCTGAGAAATAGAGTATCCTTTCCCCTGTGCTTCTTTTGTTGACTTTGTCAAAGATGAGTTGGTTGTAGGTCAGTTGGGTTTTATGTCTGGATTCTCTATTCTGTTGCATTGGTCTGTGTGTCTATTTTTGTACCAGTAACCAGTTGAAGCTGTTTTGGATACTGTAGCCTTGTAGTAAAGTTTGAAGTCAGGTATTATGATGCCTCTGGCTTTGTCCTTTTCTAAGTATTGCTTGGCCATTAGGGTTCTCTTTTGCTCCGTATGAATTGAAGTGTTGTCTTTTCTAGATCTGTGAAAGATGATGCTGGTAGTTTGGTACGGATTGCATTGAATCTGTAGATTGCTTTGGGCAGTATGAACATTTAAAAAATAATGATTTTTCCAGTTCAGCATGGGATGTTTTTTCATTTGTTCGTGTCATCTATGATTTATTTCCACAGTATTTTGTAGTCTTGTTGTAGAGGTCTTTCAACTCTCTGGTTAGATGTATTCTGATGTACTTTATTTATTTATTTGGTGGCTATTGTAAATGGGATTGTGTTTTTTATTTGGTTCTCCGTCTGTTGGTTATTTGTGTATAGAAATGCAACTGAATTTTTGAATGTTGATTTTGTAACTTGAGACTTTACTGAAGACATTTATCAGTGCTAGAAATCTTTAGGGATTTCTAGAAATAGAACCATATCATTTGTGAAGAAACATAACTTCCTCTTTTTCTATTTGGATACCTTGTATTTCTTTCTCTTGCCTGATTGCTCTGGCTACGACTTCAAGTACTGTGTTAATAGGAGTGGCCTGCTTTCATTCTCGATCTTGGTAATCTGTGACTTCTCTCTCGATCAGTCTGACTACAGGTTTATCAATTATCTTTTTATCCCCCCCAAAGAAACATCTTTTGGTTTCAATGATTTCTTTTTAATTTTCTAGGTTTTATTTCATAGATTTCTACTCATTTTTGTATGATCTTGTTTCTTCTGTTTGCTTTGGGTTTGGGTTTATATTACCTTCCTTTTCTTTAGTTTCTTAAGATGAATACTTATTAGATCATTGACTGGAGACCATACTTCTGAATGTAAACTTATTTTTTTTTAAGTGAACATACCTTCAAGAATTTATTGTACTTATAATAAAACTAAAGATGAGGCTCAAGACTGAATCGTTTGGCTTTTTTTGTATCTCCTCCCAGTTCAAAATGCTTACATCTCTGAATACCCAGCATTTTCTTAGATCTGCAGTTGTGCTCAAGTGTTCAAGCCTCAGCCAAATGTTCTTTTTAGTTTGTTTTTTTTCCTCAAAAATTGACTTAGTTCACCTTAGCCACTCTGCTTCCCATTGTAACACTGCTTTCCCTGGGCATACAGAGCTTTTGCCCTTCTTAAACTGTGTCATTTTGTGGGGTTGGTTTTTCCACACTTTTTACTGAAAGTCTGGTGGGTTTTAGGAATGTTCATGTTCTCCAGAATACTATGGCTATAAAAGTTTGATGCTGTGAATTTTCTTGTAAACAATGATTTCGCTATATTCCCAAATTTTGATATGCTGTTGTTTTCATTTTCATTCAATTCAAATTATTTTATAACCTCTCATTTGGCTTTTTCTGAGTTCTTTAGAAGTATGTTTTTATTTCCAAATATCAGGGTTTTCTAGATATCTTTCTGTTCTTGGTTTCTAATTTCATCCCATTCTGGTGAGAGAACATACTTTGTACAAATTCAGTTTTTTTGAATGTTGTTGAGATTTGTTGTATGACCCAATATATGGTCTGTCTTGGTGACTATAATGCCATAACCCTACATTTTAGAGGGCTTACATGTAGTGTTTACCTGTTCCAAAGAAGTCACCTGGAAGTCCAGCAGAGAAAGACATTGGTTTATTTTATTTATTTTTATTTTTATCTTTTGAGTTGGGGTCTCACTCTGTTGCCCAGGCTGGAATGCAGTGACATAATCATGGCTTACTGCAGCTTTAGCCTCCTGGGCTCAGGTGATACTGACGCCTCAGCCTCCCAAGTAGCTGGGACTGCAGGCATGTGCCACCATGTCTGGCTAATTTTTTGTAAAGACAAGGTCTTGTGATGTTGCAATCCTTCCACCTCAGCCTTCCAAAGTGCTGGGATTACAGGCATGAGCCACTGAGCCTGACCAGTGGTTCTTTTAAAAAGATGGTGGCTGGTTGGTGACGAATCTGTACCTCGGGACACTAAAGCAAGTAGTTTTATAATCAAGCAAGCGAATTATTCAAATTGCTATATGGTGTTTGCAATTACATTGATTAAGAGTAATGCCTACATTGATTTCAGCTTTTCCTGGTCACCTATATCCCGTGACTCATTACTGGGAATATGCATTTTCTTCAGATTAGCCTTGGCCAGAGGCTGCTTCTTGAGGAAGCGGGCAGAAGAAACCAGGTATCGGGGAAACAGTCTATTTAAGGACAATACCTCACAATGACTGTTTCATGACTATTTGAAAAGAATGGTTATTCTGTTGAGGTTGGATAGGGATTTCTTTAAATATCAATTAGTTGGTTTATAGTGTTGTGCAGGTCTTCTATGACCATTTTGATTTTCTTTCCGTTTCTTTAATTAGTGACAGAGAATTGTTGAAGTGTTCAATTATAATTGTGAAATTGTCTGTTTCTCATTTGAGCCCAAAATGCTTCATGCATTTTTTAAAGCTTTGCTGTTAGATGTATATACATTTAGGATTCTTATATCTTGTTGCTAAATTGTCTCCTTCATCATGATCTAGTTCTTTTTATCTGTCTGTATCTCAGGTAGTGTTCCTGTTCTCAAGTTTACTTTATCTGTTATTCATAAAGGCACTCCAGCTTCATTTTGATGAGAGTTTGCATGGCACAGCTTTTTCCATCCTTTTACTTTTAACCTACTTATGTTTTTATAGTTAAGATGGGTATCTTGTAGGGCTTTGCTTTTTATCCAATCTGACAATGTCTGCCTTTTATTTGGGATGTGTGGACCATTGATCTGGCTATCTTTAAGCCTACCGTTTATTAGTTGGTTTCTATTTTTTGCACCTGTTCTTTATTCCTTTTTTCTCCTCTTTGCCCACCTGCTTTTGGATTGAGTATTTTTTATGATTCACTTTATCTTCATTCTTGTTAAACCTCTATTTCTAATTTTTCTTTTGTGTGCAAGTCTCAGGATTTTTTATATTTATATTTAATTAAATACATATTTAATCAATTACATTTTAAAAATAGTCTTCTTCAAATAATATATCACTTCATGTATGGCATAAGAGCTTGACTACAGGCTGTATTTCCTTTTCCCTATCCTTTGGGAGAGAGATTTATTAAGCAGGAGAGCCGTATACTCCAGAGAATTAGGAGTGGACTCAAGCACGTGAGTGGCTCAAGAGCCCATCCTTCCAAATCTTTGCTGTGCATTTACATGTGTGCGTGTGTGTGTGCATATACTTATACACATAAACTTATTATATATAGTTTATTTTTTCCATAAAAGATAGTGTATTATGCATATCATTTTATGGCATGCTTCTTTTATTCCACAATGTATCTTGTCAGTCTGCTCATATTATATTTAGCTCCACCTCATTCTTTTGAACTGCTGCATAATATTCCATTAAATGGGTTTCCCAGTTGTTTTTGGAGGTTGATAGACATTCTCTTCTTTTTATTCGTTATGGTAAACAAGGCCTCAGTGAACATCCTTCTGTATGCCTTGTTGTAGATATTGGCAAGTGCTTCTCTAGAGTACATACTTAGAAATGGATTTTCTCATAGAACCCTCTAGCAAGAAATAAAGGGGAGAGGAGAGGCAGCGATTAAACCTAGAAGGTTCTAGGGTTGCAGTTAAAATAGGGCTAATGCAAAACTGACAATGATTAAGGAAATGTGTTTTAGAAAAAAAATTAGGGCTAATGGGAGAGTTGAGAGGATTTAAAAGAAGGGTTTTGGAAAATCTTATGTAGTAATGGCATCATCTTTGGAATTTAGGAACTTATGGAGGTGGCATGGTTTGGTATATTTCATGCCTTGGGTGTAAAGAAGCAACTTTTTTATTTCATCAGAAACAGAAAAGGAAGGGTATGAATGACAGGGTATGGGTTTAGGAAAGCAATTGAACTAAGAGATTGTCTGGTTAAACGCCTTCACGGTTCACCTGGTAAGCAAGGCCCCCAGAGGGAAAGAGACTTGCTCCAGATCCCATATGGAGTCATTGTTAAAGCTGGACCCTCAGCCCTAAATGCTGACATATTTCAGCCCAGCTGTAGGAGACAAAAGCAGAGACAGGAAGGAGATAGCTTAGTCCAGCTAGGGAAAGTGGTGGTGGGGGCCATGGAGAGATGGAGAAGCAAACAGCATTGCCACCGCCCACTCCACCCCCTGCAGCTCCCTGTCTTCCTTTCCCCAGATTCCTGCGGACTTCTTTCTCCAGCAGCATCAAAGAAGTCCAAAAAGGAAAACTAAACAATCCAAATTACAGGATAGAGAAAAAGACCCATTTCCATGTAAATGTTACCATTCTTCAGCAAAACAAACATAGTGGAAATAACGAGACTTTGGTTTGGATCTGCGATGTGGAAGATGGGCCATGCTTATAAATAGTCTCTAAACCAACAAGTGGAGCCTAGTAATTCTCTCTCGGAGGGCAGAGGAATGGGGGCTGGGCACATTATCCAGAAGCAGTTATTCGGGCAACCCCTTCGGGTCCCCTCCCACTGTGGGAGCTTTTCTGTCCTCTCAAGAAATCCTGCTTAAAAAAAAAAACAAAAAAGCAGCTATTCAGAAAGTGGTCCAGGACCCCTTGTAATAATCATTAATTTCAGGCAACAAACATCAGCCAAAGGCAGGGGTGGGTCATTAAAAAAGCTGGGTACTCAAAAGACATCTCACAGCTGGAAAGTTACGGAAGTGGGATTTGAAACTGTGTCCCTCCAAGTTCTAGCCCACTTATACAACAGAGGTCCTCAAACTGGCCTGTTCACAGGCTGGTTGAAGATGCCCTTTGAGAGTACAGCGTCTTAGGGTGTTGTGTTCTGAGGACTTGGGAACAGAATATTCTTCTTCCCAGTGGTGCTCCAGAAGAGTACCCTCCGAGAGAAGTGTTGCATGATCTTTCCACCCTGGGATGCCTTTTACACAAGTACGTTCCTGAACTACCCCACCCCAATTTCAGTACTGAATCAGCATTTCTGGGTACGGCCCTGGGCAGCTGCATATTAAACAATTGCCTAGGTGATTTCTGTGCCTGACTGTTGTTTGGCTTAACGTGGGATTGTCCAGTAACTTTGCAATGAAAAGGAACTGTCTTATTGAAGGTCTGCGAGAATTATGTTGAATTCTGTCGATTTACTGTTTTTATTTATTTATTTTTGGTAAGTCAAAATAGTCATATTTTGGCAATTTCACTTGGTTTAACCTAGTATCTTTATTTTCTTTAAATTTCAGTGGCGCTCCAGAAAATGAGTTTTCTGGATCTTGGATCTAAATCTTTGGATAGACTCAAGGTTAAGAGAATTTTCCAAGGTATGAACATTAACAAATTTGGAAACCATTTCAGGGAATATGTTAGCATTTTGGTTTCTGTTTGGAGCCATGCGGTTAGGTCTTCAGATTTTACATGACTATTGATATTTATGTTTTTAGATCCAATTCCTTTTCAGGATATTTACAGACACTGTGGAAGGGGTTTCTCTCATACAGCAGAAATGAATTTAATGTGCCCATGTTAAATCTCTTCTGGAATAAAGCAAGGACATCAACCCATCAATCAGAACAAAACTCCCTGTGGTGAATTGACAGAGCCAGGGTCCCAGACATAGAAAACAGAAGAATTAGGCTTTGAACTTAAGTCTTTGGAAACAACCCGGTGGTGTGAAAAAGTATGAATTAATTTGAATTTGAGTCCTAAAGTAAGGCTGCCTCTTGTTATTTGTGTAATCCTGGTCAAATCAAGTAATCTCCCTCAGCTGTCTGTGTCTTGCAGTGGTGGTGTGGAGGTGCTGTTCTTGGGGAAGGTATGTTGAAAACTTCAGCACTGTGCATGCCTCTAGAAGGTGTGCAGTAGTGGTTATTATTAGGAAATTCTAGGCTGGAGGTTTCCCTAAAGATGCACAGCAATCTCTCAGGTAAGAAGTTTTCCAGTTGTAACCCATCTCCCTTCCCCTATCCCATTTGCACATACAACCCTGGGGCATTTCCCCTTAGGGGATAATTCCCAGATGAAGAAGGTAAAGCTGCCTACCATGGGCACCAGTAGATGCCAGCACAGTCTAAGCTTTCAGAAGTGCTGCTGGCTCGATTGTATCATTCTTCTGTCCCTCAGTGTGACTCATGAAATCCCAGACTTCCTTTCCTTTCATCCAGAGTGATTTCTGTCTCTCATGGCCTTTCTCGCTTGCCACTCTGAGCCTGGGAAAAAATGCTCAGGGTTGCACTGTCAGAAATCCATGAAGAAGAGAGAGCGTCTCTTTTGGGGACATTTGTAATAAAACTAATAAATACCAGTGACTACATTTGGGTAGCACTTTGCAATTTGAGAAGTACTTTCATATCCACCGGCACATTAAAAAGTTACAAAGCCCTGGCAGGGTAGTGCGATGGTTAAGGACTGTATGGAATCTGTAGACTGTCCTCAAATTCCCATCATCACCCCTTCCTAGCTGAACCATCTCAGAAGCCCATAGATTTAAGGGGAAAGTACTTAGAATGTGGCCATAAGAACCCAATAATTGTTAGCTGTTATTTCCATCATGCCCCTTTAACCAAAGAATGTCAAGTTTTTCCATCGTATCTGACCTTAGCCTAGCAGGTTGAACCTCACTTTCTTCACATGTGCAATCTCATCCTTTCTTCACAGCTCCCTACCTCCACGCCCTCCTCAGCCTCACTCTTCTGCACGCACAGCCTATGTGCCACTTTCCTTTCCTCTTAGTTGCCCACTGTCCCCTCTGTCCTGAATACCCAACTGGTCCCTGAATCTTGGTAAATACCTGCCTGGCCTTCAAGTCGACTGATTCTATTATCCCTATGCTCCCGATTTACTTTCTGCACATCTCGGTCACAACAGTTATGTGGACTGAGATGGTCTCTTTTCCGGTTTGTCTTTTTATCTGACTGAGTGCTTTCTGAGGACAAGTACCATGTCTTCTCACTTGTGTAATCTCTGTGCCTGATTATCTATAAGATTCCAACATTGGGATAAATATTGGTTTGAATGAACAAATATTGCAGAATCCATAAATGCAGGTAGATTATCTCAGGTGAACATTCAAGTCACAAACCCAGCAGTTGTGGAGCCAGTCCTAGAACCTAGGCACTTGCTCCCAGACCCCATATTCTCTGAGAAACCCCCTGGGCTGCCTCTGAGCACAGTCATCTCACATTGCTGCAAAATTTTGCTGACAAAGCTGGACACACGAAGATAAAAACAAGTGATATGAAAGCACTAGACTTCATATTTACAGGCCTAGTAGAAATTTCCAGTGACACCAAGCAGCCAGTGTGCAAAGGCCTGCTTTTAATGTATCAGAAAAGACAAAATTATAGGATGACCGCCTTTGATGTCCCGTCTGTTTCGTCTTTTTGAATAAAAGGGAAACTCTGGCTCCAGGCTGATTTTCAATTGCAAAAATAGACCAAATTCCAACCCTTAAATTATCAAAAGTGCCACATACTTGACAAGCAGCTAGGCAGAGTACAGAAACTACCAAGTTAGTAATTAAACAGAGCTTAAGTCAAATTAACAGAGACAGACATTCTTGTCTGGCGGTCAGAACAGAGGACCAGAGGCCGGATCTGGCCTTGGTGCCTGTATGTGTCAGAGTCAAGTCCTGATGTGCAGCCACAATTGCCAGGGAGAGAACCCCTGGGCTCCCTCCACCCCCATCTGTCCTGGGAAGGCTTCCAAGGTGGGAGGGGGTGTTCCAGTGGAAAGATGGGATGGAGGAGGGTAGGCCTAAAAGGAGTAGAAGGAAACTGAGGGCACCCAGCTCCTCTCCTTTTCAGAATTTCTTTCCAGATATTGCAAGGGACCGTGAATGATTTTTTTTTTCTCATTAAATAATTGGAGCTAAGGAGCCCTGACAAGTATTTTTATATATGTTATTATTCATTCACTCAAAAAATATTGAGTGCCTACAACAGTGGACAAAGCAAAATCCTAGACTCAGAGAGCTGACATGTTGGTGGAAAAGGCAGAAACAAGTATTTAGTATTTCAGGTGGCTTTAAGTGGCATGTCATAATTATAGTGAGAGGAGGGAATCAGGGAGGAGGGGCTATGAAATTGCTGCTATATAGCTAGGGGAGACTTCTTTGATAAGGTGATATTTGAGCAGAATCTTAAAAGCAGAAGAGAATTCCAGGCAGAAGAAAATGCTTGTGCAAAATTTAAAATTTAAAAGACTGCTTAACATGTTTGAAGGAAAGCAAGGAGCCCAGAGTAGCCAGATCAGGGGCAGGAGAGAGTGGGAGGAGATGAGATGGGAGAAAGATTAGGGGATACATTAGTAGGCATTCTAAGGATGTAGGCTTTTATTCTCAGTCAAAAGTGGGCCAGGCTGGCCAGGCTCCGTGGCTCAACCTGTAATCCCAGCACTTTGGGAGACTGAGGTGAGTGGATTGCCTGAGCCCGTGGGTTCGAGACCAGCCTGGCCAACTTGGTGAAACCTCGTCTCTACAATAAATAAAATAGCTGGGTGCGGTAGCATGTGCCTGTGGTTCCGGCTACTTGGAAGGCTGAGGTGGAAGGATCGCCAGAGCCTAGCAGGTTGACGCTGGGGTGGCAGTGAGCGTGCCACTGTGCTCCAGTTTGGGTGATGGGGTGAGACTCCAACTCAAAAAAATAAAAAAAAAAGTGGGCTCGGCATGGTGGCTCATGCCTGTAATCCTAGCACTTTGGGAGGTGGAGGCGAGAGGATTGCCTGAGCTCAGGGGTTCAAAACCAGCCTGGGCTACTTGGCGAGACCTCGTCTCTACAGTAAATCAAAACACTTGCTGGGTGTGGTGGCACACGCCTGTGGTTTCAGCTTCTTGGAAGGCTGAGGCAGAAGGACTCTCATAAAAAAAAAAAAAAGTAAAGGCACTGAAGGATTTTGGGCAACTCTGACATGATGTACAAAAGTCACTTAGGCCACCATGTTAAGAGGCAAGGGTAGAAGCAGGTAGATGTGTTCTGAGGCTATCCAGGAAGATGCAGTTGTGGCTTCGATCAGTTGGTGGGCAAAAGCATTCTGATTCAGAATAATTTCTGAAAGCAGAGCTTGTAGGATTTACTGATAGTTTGGCTCCAGGATATAAGAGGAAGAAAGAGGCTGGTGTGGTGGCTTATGACTATAATCCTGGCCCTTTGGGAGGTTGGCCGAGGTAGGAGGATTGCTTGGGCCCAGGAGTTTGAGACCAGCCTAGACAACATAGTGAGACCGTGTATTTACAAAAATAAAAAAATTGGCTGGGTTTGGTGGCACGCACCTGTAGTCCTGGCTGTTCAGGAGGCTGAGGAGGAAGGATCATTTGAGCCCAGGAGGTTGAGGCTGTGGTGAGTATGATTGTGCCACTGCATTCTAGCCTGGGTGACAGAGTAAGACACTGACTCAAAAAAAAAAAAAGACCCGCCTGGGCAGGCGAGACCTCATCTACAATGAATCAAAAAATTAGCCGGGCGTGGTAGCGTGTGCCTGTAATTCCGGCTATTTGGAAGGCTGAGGCGGAAGGATTGCTGGAGCCCAGCAGGTCGAGGCTGCGGTGGCCGGGAGTGGCCACTGCACTCCAGTCTGGGTGACAGAGTGAGACTCCAACTCAAAAAAAAAAACCAAAAAACAAAAAACAAAGAAAGAAAGAGAGAAGAGGAAGAAAGAATTCAAGGGTGTCTTTAAGGATTTTGGTCTGACCACATGGAATGATGGAGTTCCTATTTAATGAGATGGGGAAGACTATGGCAAGAACAAGTTTGGGGGATGGAAATCAAGAATTTGTCTTTGGATATGATAATTCGGAGATGCTTTTTATACCACCATAACAGGTATTGCAAAAAAGCACAGCTCCAAGGATGCAGACTAATTGCATTTTATTTTTGTCTTCTAATGCCCCTTTAACATTCGGTGGATAAACAGTTTTCTTTGCCATTGGGTGAAAACTCTAGCAGGCACCATGATTTTTCTGGTCACTCTTATGTCTCAGAAATTCCCATGGTTCTCTTTAGGAAACTACAGTCTTGATTCAGAAGGAAATGTCCAGTTCAGTTTATTTATCAATACTTATGTCATCATTAGAAGGTCTTGGTTCTGCTTCCAACGCTCCCCAACTTAAACTTCGCAAGCTCATGCATGTGACAAGTAGGCTATCCACACTGGGGAGGAAGTTATGGTCAGCTTTTTTCTTGTTGTCACTCATCTTCTCATTAGCTATGGTTTCAGTCCCTCCATAGCTGGAGACCTTAGAGGGTAGAGGAGAAAGATCAGAAAGTTCTCACTTGGCTGGTACTGTCCTAACCTGGTTTCACTTTCCCTGGGTCTGGCTAATATTCCACGCTTAATCTTTCTTGATTCTTTCATGAAAGAATTTTTATGGCTCCCACCTGCTGTGACTCCTCTTTCTGCAAAATCTCTCGTGTGGGTGAGGCATCCTCTTCCTCCAGCTGCTGCTGGTTCTCCTATACCTCATTCCACTAGATTTTCTCGCTTACCATCCCATTATTCTACCATTCAGAACACATGAGCAAGAATAAGGCTCTAGCTGACTGTCTCCTACATGGCCACAGGAAACATACACCCTGTGCCTTGGCTGACCCCCGAGAGATCATCTCTTTAGCAGCCTCTCACTTTTACAGCTCCCCAAGTGGGAGTCAGATTCCAGTTAATTAGACGGCTTCTACCACTTTCCTCTTCTCCAAACTGCAGGGAGCACATGTTAGCTCTCCAAGTCACCCTCTATCACTAGATATGAGCTAGCGATATGGTGGGAGAACTTCCCCCACCTTCCTATTCTCCATTGAGAGGATTACTCACAGCACAGCTTTCTCCAAAGAAAACCTTTCACAGATCCTCCTTACCTCCCTCAATCTCTAGTAACCAGGACATTTTATGCCCTTGATTACAGTGAGGGGCCCAAGTTTAATTATTCTCAGATATCTACCTTAGCCGGGCTCGGTGACTCAGCCTGTGATCCCAGCGCTTTGGGAGGCTGAGGTGAGTGGATTGCCTGAGCCTGTCGGTTCGAGACCCACCTGGGCAACTTGGTGAGACCTCATCTCTACAATAAGTCAAAAACTAGTCGGGTGTGGTAGCACGCGCCTGTAGTTCCAGCTACTTGGAAGGCTGAGGCGGAGGGATTGCCAGAGCCCAGCAGGTTGAGGCTGCAGTGGCTGGGAGCGGCCACTGCACTCCAGTCTGGTTGACAGAGTGAGACTCCAACTCAAAAAAAAAAAAAAAAAGATACCCACCTTATCATTTGCATTGGCCCCCACTTTAGTATTTGATGTCTGTTGTGTTGGAACCTTGCCCAAACTCCCTTTTAAACATCTTGTTACACTTTCAAAATTTGGGAGTCAACAGCATGTGAATCATACTTAACTCCATGAGCTTAGAGAAAATCACTTATGGAGTGAACAGCAAAGCAGTCTTAGGATTGAATCCTGAGACTTTTAGAAGTTGGAAAAATGAAGAACCAACTAAGGATATTGAGAAAGTGCACTCAGAATTTACCCTGTTTCCGGATTGGCCTATAAAGGACAACATTTAGGCTCTTAGAACTGATTTTCTATTCTGAATTGTAATCATACTCTAATGAGAGAGAATTTTCCATTCCTGAGATGCCATGCTTCATGTGATCTCACTCTTCTTTTATAAATGTCTTTGGTGTTTACAAAGTATCTATTATGTCTTTTTAACCTCCTAATACTCTTGGGTGGAAGGTTCATTACAGATGGGCAAACTGACAGCCAAAGAATTTGAAGAGGCTTTTTTCCAGGGTTCCAGATTTAAGAGGCACAGGGCAGACTTGAATTCAGGTTTTTTTGGTCCATGTTCTGAGCTCTTAATTTCATAGCTGCCTCAGAGACACTCATAACAATCATAGTTATTTTATTTTATTTTATTGAGTTGGAGTCTCACTCCGTCGCCCAGGCAAGAGTGCAGTGGCATGCTCATGGCCACCCCAGCATTGACCTGATGGGCTCTGTTGATCTTTCCTCCTCAGCCTTCCATGTAGCTGGAACTACAGGCATGAGCTACCACACCTGGGTAATTTTTTGATTTATTGTAGAGACAAGGTCTCACCATGTTGCCCATGCTGGTCTCAAACCCGTGGGCTCAAGAAATCCTTTTGCCTCGGCCTCCCAAAGTGCTGGCATTACAGGCTTAAGCCACCACACCTGGCCACAGTTATTAAAAAAAAAATTTTAGGTTTTGCTAAAGTAGACTGATTAATAAATGGATACCAAAGGTTGCATCTCTCATGCCAGCTCCCATGAATCAATCAAGGCTACCTAGAGAGTTGTGTTGAAAAGGACTCCGAGGCATAATGAAGTTTGGCAGGAAAGAGTACCTTGATCAAAGATTTTGACTGCCTTTGGTGTAGTAGGAGTTCTGGTGGCAGATATGCCAGGCCTATCACTCATTTAATTATTTTGTTTATGTATTTGTGCGTGTATGTATGTACAAATTGTTTCTTGGAACAGTGGTGGTTGCTCAGTGTATATTGTAAGAATGGAAAAAGGAATAAAGAGCAGCCTAAACCCACACTGGGTTACTGAATATGACAACATTGTATGCATGCATTCTGAGAGCACATACTTTTTAAGATGTGGCGTGAGCAAAGAAAACAGCCTGAACTTAGGGCAGCCTTGCAGATAAATAAAACTAGTCACTGTTCTCCAGCAGTTTTCTCTAAATTTTTATTTTGAGAAATTTCAAACCAAAAGAAAAGTTTAAAAATAATAGTACAAGCTGGGTATAATGGCTCACGCCTGTAAGCCCAGCACTTTGGGAGGCTGAGGCAAGAGGATTGTTTGAGCCCCAGGGGTACGAGACCAACCTGGGCAACTTGGCGAGACCTCATCTCTACAATAAATAAATTTAAAAAACTAGCCAGGCATGGTGACACATGCCTGTAGTTCCAGCTGCTTGGAAGGCTGAGGTGGAGGGATAGCCTGAGCTCAGCAGGTCAAGGCTGTGATGGCTGTGAGTGTGCCTCTGTATTCCAGCCTGGGTGACAGAGTGAAACTCCAACTCAAAGAAAAAAAATTATAGTACTAATAATAGTACAATAAGCCCACATGTCACTTTCCTAGATTCACCAATTGTTAACATTTCTCTCTCTGCTTTTATTTTGAATTATTGAGAGTAATTTAAAGATTCAAGACACTTCAGCATTTATCTCTTAAGAACAAGGACCTTCTGCATAATCATGTAATGTACTTTATTATGCCTACAAAATTAATGTTGGTTCAATAATATCATATAATATATAGGCCATACTAAAATTTCCTCACTTATCTCTAAAATTGGGATGAGAGTGGATGTACTACTTTTTGACCAGCCTTTATTTTGGCAAATGATATATTGTAAGATGTTTTTACTTCATTATTAAAATGTCCTTCAGAAATGAGCAGGTTATTATTATTATTATTTTTTACCTGGATATAGTATAATTTCTTTTACCAGCCCTTTACTTTTGGGCATTTAGTCTTTTTCCTACTTATTGATTACTCATATAAATGCTGCTACAGTGAACATCATGGGAATATGATGAATTGGCTTTAGCATATATATTCCAACCTCTTTTCAAGAGGCTTCTTATAGTGAGAGGTTATATTTTTTCCCAGCCTACCTTGCAGCTGGAGTTCTAGGTGTAATTTAGGTTCCACTAACTTGCACTTACTCAAGATTTGGAAGGCAAAAGTGTATTAGAGGTCATGCTTTTGCTGCTTCTGTGTTTCTCCTGGCAAGTGTGGGTATTTATTTATGTTTTCCTGCCATGTTAGGCGAAGCTATGGAAAACCATTGGAGGGTTGAGAGGCATGATATGATCGGATGAATTTTAAAGAGCGTGTTCCATACTACTGTATGGAAAATAGACTTTAAGGGGTGTATTTGGATATGGAACCAGTTGGAGACTCTTGCTGCCTGAGTGGAGATGATGGTGGTTTGGTCTAAGATAATATCTATTGTTAGAGAGGGTGAGAAGTAGTTAATTGGATTCAGAATATATTTTGAAGGTGGAATCATTAGAATTTACTGCTAGGCTGTATCTGGTATATGTGAAAAATGATCCCTGGACTCCCATGTAGCTAGCCTTCTGGATGTAATTCAAATTCCACCTATCAGATGCACTCACATGAGATTTGGAAGGCAAAATTGAGGTAGAGATCACGCCTTTGCTATTTATGACTCCAAGAGTTTGGGCTTGAGCAATTGGGTGAGTAATGGTGTCATTCATTGTCTCCTGCATGGCCAAAGGAAACATACACTCTGTGCCTTGGCTGATCCCTGAGAGGTTATCTCTTTAGCAGCCTTGCAGCTTTACAGTGCCCTCATTGGGAGTCAGACTTCAGCTAACTAGGTAGCTTCTACCCCATTCCCCTTCTGCAAACTGCAGGGAACACATGCCAGCTCTCCAAGTCATCCTCTCTCACTAGATCTGAGCTAGCGAGGTAGTGGGAGAACTTCCTTACCCTTTCTGTTCTCCATGGAGAGGATTACCCACAGCACAGCTTTCTCTAAAGAAAACCTTTCACAAATCCTCGTTACCTCCTCAATCACTAGTGACCAGCTCATTGTATGCCCTTGATTACAGTGAGGGGCCCAAATTAAACTAGTCTTAGACATCCACCTTACTCATTTTGGTGGAATTGGAGGTAGACATTCCAAAGTTCTCTTTTGATGCCATTATAAATCTAAAGTGGAGATGTTAAGTATGCAGTTGGATATATGGGGAAGGGCCAGGGCAGATGGGCAGGTCTTCAGTGTAAATAGCATATGTATTGCTATGGATCATATAAGTTCATCTAGAGAGGACTGATGAACAGTATAGAGCACTCCACCTTAGAATTTGGGAGAAAGAGAAGAATTTATCAAAGAAGCTGGGGGAGTATGAATTGGAGAAAAACCTGGAGGCCCTGAGTTTCCAGAAGCCAACTCAAAAAACCTTGGCAAGGAGGACAGAGCAATCAGTGTGACCAATGTGCATTAGACAAGGAGGGAGAATTTAACACTAGAGTCTAGCAATGTGAAAGTTGTCTGTAACCTTGACAGAAAGCATGATGGAGGCAGCAACCTGAGTGGAGCTGGTTCAGAGAGAGTTGGACATGAGGAAGTAAAGAAAGTGACTCCCTCCCTCCCTTCCTTCCTTTCTTACTCTACCAGGCTGGAGTATAGTGGCACAATCATAGCTCACTGCAGCCTAAAATTCTTGGGCTGAAGTAATCCTCCCACCTCAGCCTCTTGAGAAAGTGACTCTTTCTTGGGGAGTTTTGCCATAAAGCAATAGAGAACTGGGACTATAGCTGGGGAGAGAGATGGAATCAAGGAAAGGCTTTGTGTGTGTGTGTTTTCATAAATATTATGTAGCGTGTTTGCATGCTGATGGGAGTGATTTAGTGAAAAGGAAAAAATGATGATACAGAAAAGGATGATTGAAAAGTGACTAAAACGTATTTTTTTAAAGAGAGAATAGTCTCAGAAAATAAAAGAAGATTTTCCCATTATCGTAAATTGAATTGTGTCCCCCTCACAAATATGTTGAAGTCCTAACTCCTTGTACTTCTGAATGTGAATTTATTTGGAAATATAGTTTTCTTCCCCAGGCATTATTAAGTTAAGATATCATCCTAATAATATCCAAAGATATCCTAAAAATTATGTTTCATTATGGTGGGCCTTAATCCAATATGAATGGTGTCCTTATAAGAAGAGGAGAAGAGAAGTGTCTATTCATGTCTTTTACCCACTTTTTAATGGGGCCGTTTGTTTTTTTCCTTTCAGCACATTTGAGTTCCTTGTAGATACTGGATGTTAGGTCTTTGTCAGATATGCAGTTGGTGAATATTTTTTCCCATTTTGTGGGCTGTCTCCCCTCTCTCGATAGTTTCTTTTGCTTTGCAGAAGCTTGTCAGTTGTCTATCTTATCTCTTATGGCATAGGCTTTTGATCAGAAATTGGTTGCCTATTCCGATTTCTGTAAGGGTGTCTCCTGCATTTTCTAAGATTCTTAAAGTTTGGGGTTTTATATTGAGGTTTTTGATCTAGTTGGAGTAGATTTTTGCAAATGGTAGTAGGTAGGGATCCTGTTTCATTTTTCTGCATGTGGTCAGCCAGTTTTCCCAGCACCATTTACTGAATAGGTTCTCCTCTCCCCAGTGGTTATTGTTGGAGGCTTTGTCGAAGATGAGTTGGTTGAGAAATTGAGGTTTTACCTCTGGAATCTTTATCTTGTTCCATTGGTTTGTATGCTTATTCTTGTACCAATACCAGGTTGTTTTGGAGGATGTGGAGAAAAGGGAATGCTTCTACACTGTTGGTGGGGATGCAGACTAGTCCAATCTCTGTGGAAAACAGTGTGTTGATTCCTAAAAGAACTACAAATTGACCTTCCATATGATCCAGCAATCCTTCTTCTGGGAATATACCCGGAGGAACCGAAATCACTCTACAGAAAAGATACCTGCACATGTATGTTTAATGTGGCACTGTTTACAATAGCAAAAACATGGAACCAACCATGCTGCCCATCAAAACTGGACTGGATAAAAAAAAATGTGGTACATATACACAACAGAATATTATACAGCCATAAAGAAGAGCAAAATTATGGACTTCGCAGCAACTTGAATGAATTGAGTCTATATGCTCAGTGACTTACCACAGAAGCAAAGAACTGAGTACCATATGTTCTCATTCATAAGTGGACCCCAAACATTTGCCATAATAATATAAGGAAGGATGGCAGTAACTGGAAACTGCCAGGGGACGAGGGGCACATAGCATTAATAACTGTACCTGATCTCAAACCAGGCAAAGTGGGGACCAAAAGGAGGCCCAAACCTTACCTGTATGATGACCACTTATATAGTTAATCCTGAATTGTACCCCACATCTTTAAAATAAAAAAGAAGAGGAGAGGAGACACAGAGACAGACACAGAGGAAGAATGTTTGTGATAATGGAGGCAGAGATGGGAGTGATATGCCCGGGCAAGGAATGCCCATGGTTGCTGGGAACCACCCAAAAGTGGAAGTGGCAAGAAAAGATCCTTCTTAGAGGCTCAAGAGAGTGTGATCCTGCTGCCATCTTGGTTTCAGACCCCTAGACGATAGCCTTTTTTTTTTTTTCAGTCGGAGTCTCATTTTGTTGCCCCCAGGTCGAGTGCAGTGGCCTGCTTATGGCCACTGCAGCCTCTAACTGCTGGACTCAGGTGATCCTTCCACCTCAGCCTTCCAAGTAGCTGGAACCATAGGTGCACACCACCACACCTGGTTTACTTTTTGACTTACTGTAGAGATGAGGTCTCGCCACGTTGCCCAGGCTGGTCTTGAACCCTTGGGTTCAGGCAATCCTCTTGCTTCTGCCTCCCAAGGTTCTGAGATTACAGGAATAATGTTTTCACAGAAAGATTTACCAGCCAGTTGCGGTGGCTCAAGCACTTAGGGAGGCCGAGGTGAGAGGATTGCCTGAGCCACGGGTTTGAGACCAGCCTGGGCAACATGGTGAGACCTCGTCTCCACAATAAATCAAAAAATTAGCCGGGTGTGGTAGCACGCGCCTGTGGTTATGGCTACTTGGAAGGCTGAGGCAGAAGGATTGCTGGAGTCCAGCAGGTCGACGCTGGGGTGGCCATGAATGTGCCACTGCACTCCAGCCTGGGTGATGGAGTGAGACTCCAACTCAAAAAAAAAAAAAAAAAAAAGATTTACCTTTCACATTAAGATAAATCAGTGCAGTAAACTAAGGAAGGAGATTCACGTTGTTATATTTAAACCCGAGATTTCAACAAATAGTTATCATTAAAAGTGTTTCTGGGTTTAGAAATGCTTTCTGATTCTGACCTATCCCCAAAGGTTCTGTGCCTTTCCAAGATGTGACTGAGTCTCCTCAAGAGGCAGATAATGTTTCTGTAAGGGACAAATATATTCCTATATTTGGAAACGCTTGAGACTCCTCTAGTGTTTTTTCTGACAGTCCTGGAAAGAGTTTGGTAATCTTTAAAACATTGTATGGTAAAACTGGTTATTCCTCTCATGGTTGGTATTTCTTTTTAGAGTGTGTTGGAACTTTTTAATTTTTTCCCCCATCATCCTTTGTTGTGCTGAATTCTAATTTCTTGATTCAAATTTCTTTACTTAACCACTAAGCATCTTCAGATTGGATTGTTTAGACTTTATGTAAGGCATTTGTGGCACCAGTAGTGGAAAAGTATTTGACTTGGAGCTAGAAGATACAGTTTTGAGTCCCTCTTTTACCATGTCCTGGCTGTGTGGCTTTGGATTATTCAATTAAATTCCTGAGACTAAGTTTCCTTACTTAAAACAAGGGTGATACTCACATCTTTAGTTACAGTAATAATGACAACTAACATCTTTATAACTTTCAATCATTTTCTACATATCATGTAATTTAGTCCTCAAATCAATGCCCTGAGATTGGTGGGACATAATTATCAACTCTTTTTACATACATTGAAACTGAGACTGGGCAAGACTAATGTAAAAAGTCCAAACAGGAGGTGTCAGAACTCAAATATTTTTCCTGTCAAAGTTCATATTCCGTCCACCATGCTTCATTTATATAGCATTTTATAAATCTCAAAGCACTCTGCAAAAGTAAAGAATTCTTATTTCTGCTATGCTACTATCTCTTTCAAGATATACACATAGTGGTTCTGTTCTAAATATAGTCAGTCCTGAAAGCGTATGTGAAAGTTCAATACACCCAAGAACAAACAGGACTAGCTATAAGGTGAATATTGTAAACCCATCATCTGAGATATACTCTCAGATAATAACCTTGTCTTTAAGTCACAATCTTTGATGCTATCTTTCCAACATTTCATATATGTACTTTAATTTTGTTATTGTATTCACAGCTGAAAAACTCAATTAACTAGCTAAATGAACCAATACGGCTAAAAATTTGCCACTTTCGACTAGGCGCAGCGGCTCACACCTATAATCCCAGCACTTTGGGAGGCCAAGGTGAGAGGATTGCCTGAGCCCATGGGTTTGAGACCAGCCTGGGCAACTTGGCGAGACCTCATCTCTACAATAAATCAAGAAAAATAAGCTGAGCATGGTGGCGCTTGAATGTAGTTCCAGCTACTTGGAAGGCTGAGATGAAAGGGTCGCCTGAACCCAGTAGGTCAAGGCCACGGTGGCTGTGAAGGGACCACTGCACTCCAGCCTGGGTGACAGAGTGAGACTCTGACTCAAAAAAAAAAAAAAAGTGCCACTTTTAACACCTCAACAAGTACTATAATTTTTCTCAAATATATTAAGTTTATAAAGCCCATACTTCTTATCAATAGTATTAATATTTGTAATTTTCCACTGCCCTTTTGTAGAACTATTAAGGGTAAGGAAAACAGCACTTTTCAAAAAAAATATTTAGCTTTAGATTTATATTTTATTTTTCTTTTTCAAAAGAAACCTTATATGCAAGCCCAGTAAGTAAAACAGGTAACGGCAGGATACTGTGGTTGGAGCAGGGTGTGTGTTAGGAGGGAATGGGGGTAGAGCAAAGGTTATATGGCCTCCAAGGAGAGCAGAGTGCTATCAACTCACCATTAAAAAAAAAATCACTAAATCACTGAAACAACCTATTCAGACAAGGCATATTTTCTTTGCCCCACAAAGAAAATGATGCTGCTGAAGCTGCTGTTGACTGTCAGGTGGTACCATCATGTTTTCTTGATGTACAAGAGCCTGAAATTGGCAATTGAATGTTGACTTGGGGCTGTCACTGTGTCTTGCACAAAAGCGGGGTTTGTTCACTTAAGGTCTCATTGGTCCCTGCTGGATTCTTGAATCCCATACTAGGCAGTCTGGAGGGAGGCTCTGTGTGTGTTTTCCTATGAGAACAAGCCTATAATTTGGGAGAGGAAGGCAGAGCTATGGATAAAGACACTTTACTCATGCTCATCAATCTGGTTTTATCCCTTACCATTGAATTCTCTGAAGACATGAATAGTTTTCCTGGCCAAGTTTTCCTCATAAGTCAAGAAGGTAGAGCATTTGGGACACTTGTCAAACACATGAAAACAGACTATTAAGCTCCTGATTGCCCTGTTATACAAACTCCCCTCCTTTCTTAGGCATTGCTCTAAAATTGACCTGTTTACATTACATTAGGAAAATACCCTTAACATTAGAATTACTAATTCTTACTTAGCATCCCTATATCCTTTTGTACAGAATAGACTATGACACATACTGTGACTTGTGCCACGTATCTGTTTCCCTCACTATGTGAGGGCTCCCTGCTGCTAGGGACTGGGACAGATACTTTTGGTTCTCTGGTCATCAGCCACATTTCTCTTCCTTGCCAGCAGGACTGACCTCATTGCCCAGGAATAGTCATATGACCATACTAAGTTGCAAGGGAGGCTGGGAAATGTAGTCTTTTCAAATGGACCGTTTCCTACCCTCAATAAAAGCTGGGTTCTAATTGTCAAGGAAGGAGGGTAGTTTGGATAATTGGGTGGGAAACCAGCAGTTTCTGCATAGAGTACTTTTTAAAATATGTATTTTTAAATACCTTTAGAAAAGGCACACTTTCCAGCTCCTTCCCACTCCTTTTTTTTTCCTTTAACCCTGCCCAATTCACACATTTGTGTTACCTCTAGACAAAGAATTTGGAACCAAGCAGAAACTTTTGTGGAGGCAGGATCCTCCTTTCTTCTCCTGACAATTCCCTTCTGAGGTCAGAAGTGGGTTTTCCTTCTGACTGTGCTCTTGGAAGGGGCTCCTGCCCACTGCCCAAGATCTGGAAGTGAAGCTCCAGTCAGTGGGAAGTGGCGCCCTCCATTCTGACTCAAATGGAGGGGTTCTCTCCATTCTTACCCTGCCCTTTTTGAAAGCAGTTCTGTCTTATCGAGTTCCCCTGGCCACAGCTGTTGCATTTGCCTGGAAACTATAAGTGACAGTTTAGTTCCTTAAGTAGAAATGTGTGTACCACCCTCCTCACATGTGATGCCTGCACTTTTACCCAGTTCCTGGTCCTAGACAAATATCACTTATGGGAGCTTGCTCTCTCTCCTTTCTCTTTGCAGCGAACTGACTTGGCTCTTTGCTTTAGGTATTGTGGTTGGTGGTATTTGTGATGTAATTAACCCTTTTGGAGAAGAGATCCATGGAATCTGACAGAGTGGTTAGCATAAAACTCTCTCTCCCTTAAACATTAAACAATTATTAATTAATTACTATTATTATTTTTTACCAGTAGTTTCTTTGATTCTAGGGAAGGCTTGGTGAAATATGGGCAATTTCCAATGGTTTCTGTAGTTGTTTCCATGGGAAATGTGAAAGCACACTTTAATTTTAGTTAATTCGAAAGCATTTCAGGAAAACAGATCTAATGTGGACATAGGGAAGGATGTATAAATAAGTAAATAAAAAAACACTTAAAAATCAGGAAATGAGTAATTTCATGTGATTTTGTGGAAGCCCAGTGAATCCTACTCATGTCTACGATTATTTTAAGCCAACTGTCTTTGGAGGGCATAGTTGCCTGTTGGGCTGGCTCTGTAGGGCAGGGTTGTGGATTTGTCTTAGTCCTTTTTGTGACTAGCACCGAGATAAACACAATTAGGGGCCCAGCACTTTTGTGTTGGATCGAATGGACACCAACAGTGGAGTTTCATTAATGCACCTAATTGATTCCTATCTTAAAACTGTGACGAGAATGTTGTAGACTACTGGCTATTCTGTGTTGGGGGGATCAGTTTACAAGTTAATTAATTAGCCTCATATATATTATTGCTTTCAATTCTAAGTGTTTATGAGCTTTATGCAGACGACTTTGCTCTATTTGAGAGACTCAATGCTTACAAACAATTGAAATTGTTTGACTTTTCTGCACTCTATTGTGTCTCTATTATGTATATTATAGCAGGATCCAAGGTTAATAAATTATTTTGACACAGAGAATTGTTGTTACCTAAGTAAGACTATAAGTGGTTCTCCACAGTGGCAGTACAAATAGAATTCTGAATTTCCTGGCTGACAAAATGGATCATGTCCTTCAGGTCAGTCCTATAGCCTGTGGGCAAACCTTTTGACTATCCACTTAAAAATTTCAATAATTAGGGATAACCTGTAGAAGTATTTTGTATCACTGGCTTATGTATTCTCATGTATTTTATATCACTGGCTTATAGAGATATAGCTAGATCTGCCACACATTTGAATATATATATATTTTTATTTTTTTTTTTTGAGACAGAGACTCACTTTATCACCCAGGCTGGAGTGTGGCTCAATCATAGCTCTTCGTATGTTCCAGCTTTTAGACTCAAGTGATCCTCCTGCCTCAGCCTCCTGAATAGCTGGGACTACAGGCATGTCACCATGTCTGACTAAATTTTATTTTTTGTAGAGACAGGATCTTATTATGTTTCCCAGACTAGTCTCAAACTTCTGGCCTCAAGTGATCCTCCTACCTCGACTTTCCTAAGTTCTGGGTCTACAGGCAATTCTTAAAAAATATTAAAGTGAAATATGTATAAGAAAAACATAAAGATTATAAGTATTTATCTTGAATTTTCACAAATGGAACCCAGCCATTTAATTAGCACTCAGATTAAGAAACAGAATATTACTAGTACCTAGAAGCTTCCCTTGGGGCCTCTACAGTCTGCTGTTATTTGTTTTTATTTGTTTTTTGATAGACATAGTGCACCTTTTTTCTTAGGCACAGAAGAAAGGAAATCCTTTTTTGTTTCCATCCATTTTTAATACTATCCAAAAGTAAATGAATTCTGCTCAGTACAAAGCCATTGCTTGTCTTATTTTTAAAATAGCAATAATGGTCTGTTTAACAGCAGTTTTATATTCTACTTACATTACTTTAAACGCAGTTTTACATTTATTTTGCCATTTAATTTTTACAAGCACCACTGAAGTAAGGGTTATTTTTGCCACTTCATACACGAAAAGTTGAGGCTTGGGGAGATCACACAACTGGCAAATCCACTTACCTGGTCACACACACAGGACTGAGGGACTCCAGGGCAGAGTGTTTGCTGCTGTACTAGGAACAGATGTATGAGCCTTCACTTACCCAGAGTGTATTGCATCTTCAAAGAACTTGAGAATCCCTGGCTTAAGACCCACACAAGGAGACGTCTTCATCCTTCTTCATTCAGAATCCCTGGCTTAAGTGACCCACACAAGGAAATGTCTTCATTCTTCATTCAATTTCCCTCCAGTCCTACTCTGAATTATCTGCAGATAATTCAGAGTAGGACTGGAGGGAAATTGCCATTCATTTATTCACTCTTTCTTGGTCAACTGCTCTTTGCCAGGCACTACAGGGATACAACATGCAACAAGATGGGTATTGCCCTTGTTCTCTCTTGGTGTTTATATTCTAGAGAAGGAGACAGAAAATTAACAAGTAAGCACAGACATAGACAAGTTATTGTAAGTCAATTATAACACCATGAAGACAATATCTAAGGGCTAACATGAGAATGAGGCATGAGGTAGTCAGGAAAGGCTTCTCTGAGGAGGTGACTTATTTTGTAAAATAAACATTTTCATTGAAGTCTGACATACATACAAAAAAGTGTACAGCTTGATGAATTTTTGCCAGATGAACATACCCATAACCACTCCCCAGATCAAGGAGTAGAACATTGCCAGTACCCTTGAGGTAGCTCTGTGCCCTGAGGAGGTGACATTTGAAGTGAGACCTGACTACTAAACAGATAGCTGTGTAAAGATCTGGATTCAGATTGTTTCAGTAAAAGAGAAGCAACTGAGAAGGCAAGGGAAGAACTTGGCATGTTTGAGGAAAAGAAAGAAGGGCAATTTGTACCAATCTATCGATTTAGCCCAGCAATATTTGATTTCTGTGTTTGTGATACGATACTCAGCTTGGGACTGGAAGGAAAGCATCACTTTGATTATAACTTCTGTTCTAAGCCCATCTATCTGTAAGCTGGGCCCTTGGCCTCCCAAAGTAACATGGAGCAGAGTCTTAGCAAGAGAGTCTTAGGAGAGTTTACTTATCACACGGCCTCTACCACATCTAAGGTGGGCAATAGCCCTACCCATGCCCAACTGAAATATAGGAACTTTCACAAATATTTTAGAATATCTCACATTATAACAACTCCGTCCACCTACCACCACCATAGCAACCCCTAAATAAAAGAGCCTTTCCTTCTATCCTGGCCAAGACCCTGGTCTTGACACTTGATATTCTAAGATTAATAATGACCATGTGCTTGAGAATCCCAAGTTATATAAACATTTGCATACAGATTGGGCTGGTTCCTAAGAAGGGGTATAGGAAAATAACAGAGGTAATGGAAAGCATTTACATAATTGGGAACAATAGGAACACCAGGAACATTATGACACAAATGTCTGCAAAACTATTATGCTCAGAGGAGATAATGTCAAATTGTGGCAGAGGATGCAATCGTGAAAGTGTTCTAGTGAAAGCCTCTCTAGTGAGCTTCTTCTTTTAAAAAATTTTAAAGTTGTGGGATACAATTCAGGATTAGGTATACAAGTGGTCATCACACAGATAAAGTTTGGGCCTCCCTTTGGTCACCACTTCTCCTGGCTTGAGATCAGGTACTCTTATTGATGTTATGTGCCCCCCACTCCTGCTCCCCTGGCAGTGTCCTGCTACTGCCAATCCTTTTCTTATAGTATTATGGTAAATGTTCAGGGTCTGCTTATGAGTGAGAACATATGGTACTCAGTTCTTTGTTTCTGTGATAGATCACTGAGTATGATAGACTCTAAATCCATCCAAGTTGCTGCAAAGTCCATATTTTAGTGAAATTCTAATTCTGCTTTAACTTTAGACTGCTTCAAGATTATTAATATTTCCTTGTTTGAACAACTTAGCACTTGGCAAATGAGAACTTCTGGGGAGTGCTGCCTCTGTACTGAGCACACGTGACACAAATTAACCTGCTTTGGCCTTGACTGCCCACACAGAGACTCCCTACAGGCCCCTAGCAATTCTTTAAGGGTGTCCACTGCTCTTATGTCTGTACCAGGCCACCACAGGGGGCTGTGGTATTGCCATCCCTGTGGTGGGTACTGCTACTGCAGGGAAGGTGCTCTGGACTGAATATTTGTGCCCCATACCCCTGAAATTTGTAAGTTTGTAAGCCCCAAACTGATGTTATTAGGAGGTGGGACTTTTGGGTGGTGATTAGTCATGGGAGGGGACCTCTCATGAATGGGATTAGTGCCTTTATAAAAGAGGCTCTGGAGAGACCCTGGCCCCTTCCACCATGTGAGGATGCAGAGAGAAGGTGCTATCTCTGAGGAACAAATGGGCCCTCACCAGACACTAGAATCTGCAGACACTTTAATCGTGGACTTCCCAGCCCCCAGAACTGTGAGAAATAACTGTTATTCATGAGCCACCAGTTTAGGGTATTTTTTGTTATAGCAGCCTGAACAGACTAAGACAGTAGTCATGATGGGGACACTGTTCTGCTCTTTGTTGGTCTGTAAATGGCTGTCACTTCTCCTGCAGTTCTAATTGGCTGCCATCCCAAGCCCTCAGGGGTGCCAGGTATGTGGAGGAAGACCGTCTCCCTCACCTTTGCCACACTTAGTTAAAGAGGTCCCAAAGCAGGGCTGCTAAGCTCCAAGGTGTTTCTGTTTTTACTTACAGCTTGATCAATAGGGTACGATGACAGGTACCCAGCGGGAACTCGATCAAAAGAAATTGGAGTCAGACACCTCCCTGCACTCAGAATTCTCACATTCTTAAGACTTTCTCACAGTCTATAGCCTCAGCCTCTTTCTTCCTTTAGGGTATGTCCCCTCCCAGAAGGCATAAGGCTTCTCTGGTAAGCCTTTGACCTGGACTCAGCCCTGATCTTTCTCAAGGCAGCTCCACAACTCACTGGTGGTTCATCAGACAGACTCAGGAAGGCCTGAATCTTGCAGCTTCAAGCTGGGAGTCCCCACCCCTCTTAAGACTGTGCGCAATACTTTTTCCTTTTTTTCATCAACAAAAGCCTGATCCTTGTTTTGACAAGTTGTATCCCAGCAAGAGAAGGCAGTGCTTGAAGCAAACCCCTTTAGCATGTAAATCTTCTGGGAAGTTGGGTCATTTCTTTGGCTCATTCTTGTTAGTGAGGAGGATGGCAGAAGGCAGTGGGCTCCTAGCTGGTCTCAGTGACCAGAGCCTCACCTCTGTAATTGATCTGCTTGCAGAGGGCCACTTCAGTCATCTTTCTAAAATACTGAGTCACACCCATGCTTTCAAAATTGCCAATGCTTGCTCAGCACTTAAAGGCCAGGTTTTTTTTTAAAAAATCATGACTGACAGGGCCCTTCCTGATCTCACTTCCCGCAACTTCCCCCAGCATGTTGTACTTTCCAGCCATACCAGACTGCTCCAAATCCCCTTGATACAAGCCAGTGCCTTTCCTCATGCTGGTCCCTTTGTCTGGAATACCACTCCCCATTTCCCACGACTGCCTGGCAAGCAGCTCATCCCTTAGGCACAGCCTAATGCCTCTTCTCTAAGAAGCCCTCCCTCCCACCCCATCATAAGTAGTCTCCTTACTGCAGAGACAATGTCCCCAGCTGGCATTGCAGGGCCTGGCTCACAGTGTTGCAGTCAAGTTGAAGTTCTGCTCAGGGGTTGGTTGTTCCAGAGGTGTGGTGTATCTTTCTATAGGGGATGGCTTTTCTTTCCTGGTTTGCATTTGTGAAATGCACCTTTATGTTATTTGGCTCCTGGCACCCAGTGCTCCATCCGTTAGTACACCAGGGAGTTGCCTGTTCATGTGGGATCATTAGCCCCCTTAATCTCCTCTGTAATTGGATTATGTCAGACTTTATTGTATGCTTGGAGGCTTCCCATGGGTCTAATTTCAAAATAACAGAGAAATGTCATATTAACTACCCTCCAACCCTCTGCAGCAACATATTTATTTTTGAAGCAGCTTAATAGAATTATATCCCAGTAAGAAACAGGAACAAGAGACAATAATAATAACAACAACAACAATAATAATAAACCATATAACTCTCCCAAACTCACAAGATAGCTTATACATTAATATGTCCAAGGGCTCTCAGCTCCTCAAAGAGGTCTACAGGAAAAAGAAAAGGATCTCAGAGTTGAGGGGTAAGCTCCCTTCCCCACTGGACAAATAATACCATCTTGGGCTGCCAGTGGGGAGGGTCCATTATCAATAGATCCCTCAAGGCCCAAACCATTGCTCATTTACTAGATATTAAAGCAGCAGGAGGCAGCTGCTGAGGGTGGCAAAAGGATGGGGGTGGGGTGGCATGGGTGAGGGGCGGGAGGATGGATTAAGGTCAGAGTTGAGGCATTTAGAATGTGCCAGGGTCTCTGGCTTGTGTTATTCATGTTCCTCCTCTACTCAAAAGCCTCTGGGGCCACCCTTTTACAGCCACAACCACTTTCCTCTCTCCCTGCTTCCCTAAGCTCTGGCAACTATCTATCTGTTTTCTATCTCTATAATTGTGTCATTTCAAGGACGTTCTATAAATGGAAGTACACAGTGTGTAACCTTTTGAGACTGGCTTGTTTTCGTTCAGCCTAATGACCTTGAGAGTCAAGTTGTTGCATGCATTGACAGTTCATTCCCTTGTATATCTTTACAATTATATCCTGGGTAATAGTCCATGTTATAGATGTACCACCATTTGTTTAACAGTTCTATAAAAGGGCAGCACCAGGGATCTTTGGGATGGAACTATTCTGTATCTTGACTATGGTGGTGGTCACAGGAGTTAATACATGTGATAAAATTGCACACACGCAAATTAGTGTAAGTAAAATTAGTGGGTTTTGAATAAGGTGGGTGGATTGTACCAATGTCAGTTTCATGGCTGTGATACTGTACTATAGGTCTGTAAGATCTCAACATTGTGGGACACTGAATGAAGGAGTTCTCTGTATTATTTCTTGTGACTGCTTATGAATCTATAGCTGTCTTTTAAAAAAGTCATTGGTGACACTCTTTTGCCTGTGGAACAAAGGCTAAACGCAAGAGGCCATTCCATATACTGTCTACACCCTCACCTGCCTGCCTTCTGTCTTCTGTCTCATGACTTTGGCTTGGCAGACTTGTTCAACATTTCTTATCATCCTATGTACTTTTTTAAAAAGTAAATTGAGGTGGGTGTGGTGGCTCAAGCTTGTTATCCCAGCACCTTGGGAGGCTGAGGCAAGAGGATTGCCTGAGCCCAGGGATTTGAGATCAGCCTGGGCAACTTGGTGAGACTGTGTCTCTACAATCAATCATAAAATTAGCCGGGCATGGTAGTGTGCAACTGTAGTTCTGGTTACTTGGAAGGCTGAGGTAGAAGGATCAACTGAGTCCAGCAGATGGATGCCGGGGGGACTGTGAGTATGCCACTGCACTCCCGCCTGGGTGATGGAGTGAGACTCTGATTTAAAAAAAAAAAAATTAAGCTGTTCTTTTTAATTGCAGTATAACATTCATATAGAAAAAGACTCAAACCAGGAAGTAGAATATTGCCAAGACGCCAGAATCGCCCTCCTCCCCATATCCAGTACTACTCTCCAAGGGATAATGCTGTCCGGTTTCCATCATTTTATATATTCGTTGTGCCTGTTTTTGAATCTCATACAAATGAATTCATGGACTCTTTTTCAACTGGATTTTCTGCTTAACATGTTGGCTAGATTTATTCATGTTGTAGGTAGTGGTAGTTTGTCCATTATCGTTGCTGTATACTATAGTTACACAATTTACATAATACCATTGATTATTGGGTTGTTTACAGTTTGGGGCTATTTCAAGTAGTTCTGCCATGAATGTTCTTTTACATGCTTTGTGGCCCACATATATACTCATTTTACTTGGATATATACCTAGAAGTGGAATTGCTGTATCAAAGGATATGCACATGTTTAGCTTTAGTACATACTGCCAAATAGTTTTACAAAGTAGTTGCACCAATCACACTCCTATCAGAAGTATATGAGAGTTCCTGGCTCTACATCCTTGCCAATTATCAGTCATATTAATTTTAGCCATTCTGGTGAGGTGTGGAGCTGTATCTCATCATCTAAGATCAGTTGCCGGGGAGTTTTTGCTTTTACTCTTACAGGAGATTGCTGTGGCTTCTGACTCAGTGTAAGGCAGAGAGCTTTTTTACTTCTTCCCCAGAGGCAGGTGCCCTGACTTCTACCCCTGTTACAGACAGTGGATCTTTGCCTGGACCTTGGAGTGGGAGGGTTACCTATCTGAATCCTAGTGGCTTAAGGCTTTGGCTTCTTATAAGGGAAGGGTCTGGATAATGGGTGGGGTTTCATGCCTGTGGGTCAGCGAGGGCTCTCTCAGCTCTCTTGTCTGCCCCAATCTTTCTTCTGAGCATCTGGTAGACATTGTAGAAAATAACTGGAGTATGAACTCCTGTTGTGTTTGAGTTCCCAAGGATTCGGAACTGTCATGCCTACCCACACTTGACTTTTAAAAATCTGTTATAATGAATAATTTATTGTATATTTCAAAACAGCTAGAAGAGAAGATTTGGAATATTCCCAATATACACAAAAAGATAACTGTTTGAGGTAATGGCTATCCAGTTACCCTGATTTGATAATTACATACTGCATGTATGTATCACAATATCACATGTACCCCAGAGATGTGTATGAGTAGGACCCAGAAAAACCTGGAATTTATTTATAAACAATTTTGTATTTATCCTTACATGTTTAAACTTCAGTTACCTTCAAAATATTCTCCGTTTGATGCAATACACCTATCAAGATGCTTTTTCCATTGCTCAAAACAGTTGTCGAACACGTCAATTTTGATGTTTTAATGCTTCTGCTGTTTTTGTTTCACCTCTGCCACATCAGCAAAATGTTTCCCTTTGAGGACTTTTTTGCATCTGAGGAAACAACAAATAAAGCTGCTCTGAAGGAGATCAGGTGAATAGGGAGGGTGGGGTTTAAGAATCATGGTGTTTTTGGTCAAAAACTGCTGAACACTCAGCATGGTGTGGGCAGGTGTGCTGGTAAATCACCCATCATGAAATGGGCAAGTGCACTGAAAGTCTAAAAAAAAAAAAATTTACTGAAACTGAACTCAGCCCCTCACAACACTGGCTGGAACACTGATGCCGATGGGTTCCTACAGCACTTACCTAGCGAGGTAAATCTGTACTACAAGGGGCCTGCCCTCCAAAAAATAATTCCTTTTTTGGGGTCCCCCTCATACAATCATTATGTGTTGATTTAAAGAAGAAGAGTGTCACAATGTTAGCTTTTCTCATCCTCTTTTGTAGCCATCACCCCTTTTTCTAAAGAGGCTCCCGCAAAGGTGGAAGAGTTTTTGCAGCCTCTCTGAGTGGGCAGATTGTTACCGTTTGGTCCTTCAGTTCTCGTGGCTACCTTGTAACCCCAGCTCTCTGATGGGCTCAGAAATAGTTATGATTTTGTCAGTTGTTTGACTTTGTTCTCACTTTAGGATCAGAGTGATGTTTTCTTGTGGCTTTTTACCTCTCACTGTGGTTTTTAATTTGCATTTCTCCCATGACAAATGAGTTTGTATACCTATAAATATAACAACCATGTCTAGCATTTTTGTGCTCTACCAGTGTCCTTTCCTTTTATTCTCTGCTTATTCCTTCAAGGGTTAGTTCAGGGGTTTCTTTTCTATGCAGCGGTCTCTAATCATCTCTGTGTTCAACCACCATCCCCAACAAACCTTGCTCTCTCCTCTCCTCCCTCCCCAGAGTCTTGTGCTATTTGGATTAGGCAACTGAGAGTTGGGGAACAACATGACTTCTCTCTGGTTTCCATCAGTTTTCCTTGTGATGACCATCTGGGAGAAGCAGAGCAGGTAGATGAGAGGCAGTATCCATCCAGGGTGCATCTTCCCCGGGTCTTGGAGAGGAATAGGGCCCAGAGACCGGGGCTCCCACAGTTAAGGCTGCACCTCATTTCCTTCTTCAAAGGCAGAGGCAATGTTGCCACTTTGTAGTCTGGGAATTTGCAGGAGGATCCCCTTGCAAATGCCCCAAAGGCCTACTCCTGGTTTTGGTTGTATCTTTGTTCTTCGCCAGGCACTTTTCCTGCTAGCTAAGCCCAAATTGCTGAAAACAAACTTTCTCAGGGTTATTCTCATCCTGCTGGGTATCAGCTTTCCCTAAAACCAAAATTGCCGCTTAGTCTAGACCTGCACGTTTATTGTTCTATTTTAAGGGAAGCCCCACATCCACCCCAGAATAGCAGAGGTGGCTGCTTCACAGAAGACTGCCTTTCCCTTTGGCGTGTGTTCATATGCTTGTCTCCCCCATGGCTGTGAACCCTTTTTGTCCAGTGTCCGTCCCTGGTGACTTCTAAGCAGACCTCAGATGCTCTATTACTTCTCAGGGCGGCAGCGAAGACAGAAATAACCTTTTCAAAGTGACAGAAGAAGAAGATAGAAGAAGCTTCGGGCATCGAAAAGCAAACCTGAAATGTAATATGATCATGAAAGATCACCTGTTGACGAGGCTCTGTCTAGGTGTGCAGCGTGGGTATCTGACTCCGTGGGCTGCATTTCCTCTTTGATTTTGCTTCCCTGTCTGCGTTTCCTGGGCGAGTGGGTAAATGCTTTAGTTTTCTGTGATTCTCTCCCACCGGGACCTAAGGACAGTGGAGTGCTGGTCAATGTTTAATGACTGACTCTTCAGGCACAAAAGTCCTGATTTGCAGTGAGTGTTTGCCCGTTTCCATAGTGTAAAGACTTCCCTAAGGTTGGTTTTAAGTTACTGCCATGATATCCCAACACGGAGTTGGGAAAAGATGTGCAGTAGCGGACGATCGTGTAGTGTGCAGGTAAGTAGATGAAAATAACCTTACGTGCATAGATCAGCGTGTAGCAAATTCGGACCTGTTTTTTGTGCAGCCTATTTGACCCATGGCCTGTTTTTTGTGCAGCTCATTGACTTTTTTTTTTTCATTTTTAAAGGGTTAAAAAGAGAGAATCATGTGACAGAGACTGTTTGTGGCCCTCAAAGCCTAAAATATTATCTGTCCTTTTACAGAAAAAGTGTTCTGACCCCTGGCATAGATAGTAGTAAACTGAAATAATTCGGAAGTGATACGTTTTGTGTTTATTTACTGTTTTCATATAATTTTTTAAATTGTAAATGTATACTTACATTTAATTTAAAAATGTATATTTACATTTAATATTTTCTAATGGCTGTGCTTAACAACAGGCTCACAAAATCCCCCCAAGTTTAATAGTTGGTTATCAGATGCCAGTAAGAATAGTCCAATCTCTCCACATCATAAGTGGGGAAACTAAGCCGGACTCGGTGACTCAGCCCCGTAATACTGCGCCTTTGGGAGACTGAGGTGAGTGGATTGCCTGAGCCCTGTGGGTTCGAGACCTGCCTGGGCAACGAGACCTCATCTCTACAATAAATCAAAAAATCAGCCGGGCGTGGTAGCACATGCCTGTAATTCCGGCTACTTGGAAGGCTGAGGCGGATGGATCTCTGGAGCCCAGCAGGTCGAGGCTGCGGTGGCTGGGAGCGGCCACTGCACTCCAGTCTGGGCGACAGAGTGAGACTCCAACTCAAAAAAAAAAAAAAAACTGGGGAAACTGAAGTCCAAAGAGGAGAATGATTTATTCAGTGCTACTTGCCAAATTAGTGGCAGAACCAAAATTCCTAACCTGCAATTCTGCTATCTTTGCTGCCCAATAAGCACCCACGGTTCCCTTTTAACTGCTGTTACCTCTTTGCTCAATGATTTCTCCTGCTGTCTGAGTCAGACAAGTGGGCACCACACACAAGGAGCTTCCTGGTGTTCCCAGTGCTGCGCAGCCTTAGGGCAGCCATTCAAGACTCTTGCCACCAACTAACCGCGACCCAGTTCAGTTTACTGACTTTGTCATTTTCCTGTTTACTTTGAGGATGAATATTCTTTTTCTCTCCCTTGGATTGCTGCCCTGAGTATTTTATCAACCCCCGACCTCTTACCCAGTCTGATCTTGGCTTCTTTTGACAGGATGGGTGTTCTTGTATTAGCCTCCTTGATCCACCCACCTCTACTTTGGGTTTTGCACTGAGCACTCTTTGTGCTAATTCTTTGTTCTGGTCGGACTCGGACCTTGTTTATTGGGACAGAACTTATTGCTTTCTGAGGGGATGAGGGGGTGGGGAAGGGAGCAGAGGAAGCTGGCTTGCGAAAGACAGGCGAATGTTGGTGTTAGAATCTTGGTGGACGGGTGGCTGGGGCTGCCCTTGTGAGTTGGTAAGTGAAGAGTGGTGGGATCCAGGTGAGAAAGAGGGAGAGAGAGGAGAGAGAAAAGAGAGAGAAGAGAGAGGAAGAAGAGAGGGAAGAGAGAGAGGAGAGGGAGAGGGAAGAGAGAGAAGAGGGAGAGAGAGAGAGGGAGGGAGGGAGGGAGGGAAGAGAGAGAGCAAAGAGAGACAGAGAGAGAAGGAGAAGAGGAGGTAGGGAATAGGGGGTGGGGGAGAGACACACACACACACACACCCTGGCTTTCCCAGTCCCACAAGGCCCAGGTGAATTTCCGTGCTTTGGAGGTGTTGCAGACATCTTGGGGCATCTTATAATCAACTCCCATATAACCTGAGCTAGTTTAAGTGGATTCCTGCTCTTCGTGTTAAATAGTCTCTGATTAAAACAGTGGCATTATCAAAATTCTCCTAGACTGACAGCAGTCGAGAAGCTGAGAGAAGGTGGTCCTGTGCAGAGCAGGTGCCTTTCCTGCCGAGTGTCCTGGCTGCTGGGGAACTATGGCGAGTGCCCGCTTTTGGAGTGTTCATTGCTTTCTGCTGTTTTATCTTCTTTTCCCAGAGTAGTTGAATGCCAGACTGTTATAGTACAGTAATTGCAGTCAAGGCCAAGGAGCAATTACAGATACTGGCCTGATTTTGATGTATTCCAAGGTTCCAAAAGACAGAGTAAAAAATTATAAAAGAGCCCATATAAAATATGGAATTAAAAATCCTAGTTTAAAGAAAGTTGTTTTATGCTTATTTTTGTGAGACACAATGACATTTATTTGAATTGGCAGATAGAACAGATAATTTGAGAAAGCACATATATCTGGCATTGAAAAGTCAGCAGGGATATTGTAAACTTACTTGTTTGACATTGTTAAGACAGCAAAATGGCATTTAAAAAAAAACACTTGTAAAGAAAAACAATGGCTCAAGCCTGTAATCCCAGTACTTTGGGAGGCTGAGACGCGAGGATTGCCTGAGTCCAGGGGTTCGAGACCAGCCTGGGCAACTTGGTGAGACTCCATCTCTACAATAAATCAAAAAATTAGCTGGGCATGGTGACACATGCCTGTAGTTCCAGCTACTTGGAAGGTTGAAGTGGAAGAATCACCAGAGTCCAGCAGGTCGAGGCTGTGGTGGCCGTGAGTGTGCCACTGCACTCCAGCCTGGGTGACAGAGTGAGACTCCAACTCAAAAAGTAAAATAAAAAAAAAAAAAATAAAAACATACCTAAAATTCTACTTCCCTCTAAGTAGGGCTTCCATTTTACCTGGTGTCCTGCCTACCCTGATTTATATAGGTATACTTTTACACAGTTGTGTTCATAATATACATACACATTTTTTCAGTTATGAAAAGTTTCAGTGTTGCTATACCCAACAATATTTTTATATTTCTAATTGCTGAATAATATTGTTTCTAGTGAATTTGTCCCAGTTTATTCAGTTCTCCTATGTAATTGACATTCAAATTGCTTCCAGTTTTTGGTATCATAATCAACAACACAGTGAACACTTTTTATTTGAAAATGAAAAAGTAAAATTTCTCAGCATAAATTCCTAGGAGTGGGATTATGGGGTGACCTGGAAAGGCTGGCACCTGGTGACCTGGCAGGAACACTGGCTTTAGAATCAGAAGACCTGGGATTGAATTCTGACCTACCTGTGTAATGTTGGGCAAATTACTTATTGTTATCAAGCTATAGTTTTCTCACCTTTAAACTTGATTTGTGCTGTATCAGACCTCAGAATTTTCATGAGTATCAATGAGATATTATGTAAGTACTAGGACACAGCATTCTCAAATGAGTTAGTTTCAGCAGAAAGGGGATGGATATTTTTATTCTTCCTGATCCATCTCATCAGATTTAATTTCAGAAGGTAGAATCATCAACCATGTAATGAGTAAGTAGATACAGGTTTGAGTGCAAACTCTCTAGCATTGTATTTTCTGATTTTAAAGATCAACATAGTAGACACCATAAGTTACAAAAAAGTATTTAGGGAAATTTTGAAGTGTTAAAAAAAAGTGCTTAGATAGTAGTAAAAAGTAAAAAAATTACAAAACGGACAAAGCACACAACACAGCATGGCACGAACTGACTGAAATTAGAGAAAGGATCAGAGAGAATGGGGTGTGGTGAGGAAGGGAGCTAGTACTTTTCTGCTGCATCTCTCACGTCTGTCAGGTGGCTTGGGGGTCAGCGCAGCAGGGGCTTTCAGGACCTCCCTTCCTCTTGATGAGTACTCACAGCTTTCTCTTCAGGCCTGACTCAGTTCTCTTTCTTTGCCCTCCACCCTTAGGGGAACAGATGTGTCGCAGGAGGGAACAATGCCCCCATTGTAATCCCAGCTACCACACAGAACTCCCTGCTCCTGTCCCCACCATAGGGTCTGCCCCCCAGGCTGCCAGACCCTCCAGCCCACCTCTGCCCACTCAGGCTCAGCCCTGCTAGAGCCCAGGGGACAAACAATGCCTGGTTGTCTCCTCCTCCTTTGTTGGCAGCCCACTTGCCTGTGATCATCTCTGTCTTAGGACAGTGGACTCACTCTACACAGCTGGGTCCTTGGCAATGGAGGCAGTGACAGCACTTATGTTCCAGGGGACCTGGTTGAAGTGACCTGGGTCTGTCCTTTCTTTTCGAGGGGCTTCAGTGGTCTTGATCGTGAACTGAGGGAAAAGCATCAGAACAACTTTGATGAGCCCAAAGCTTCAGGACTGCTTTTCTGGAAACTTTTGTGGTCTCTTCAACCATAGTTCTTACTAAGCACCCACACAGTGGGCTGAAGAAAACAATTATCTCTGCCTCAGGCAGTTGATTTAAAATCAAGTTGATTCAAAAACTTTCTAAAGTGGGAAGAGGATTTCTTCCACTTTAAATGGTGCTCTGTGTTTTACAAAGCCCATTTCCAACCATCCTCAGTGGGAGAGGCAGACTTCTAAATGGGGAAACTGAGGCCTGGGAATGGAGGGTAGTTAATAAGTGTGGGAGTTTGGACTGTTAGAAGCCAGGCCATTGATCTCCTGGGCAAAATTGTGTTCTTCCCACCATAGCCCACCGTGTTTAGTAAAGAGGAGAGGGCAGGGAAGGAGGGGTCAGGAGACAGACCAATCCCGGGGGCTGTGGATGCGGGTCTCAGAGCGAAAGTCCAGAGATCTGCCAACAGCAGAGCTTCCCTGGAAAAGAGCTTAGGTGGTAGAAGCAGTATAGATTTCTTCTGAGTTGGTTTGCACCAGAGCTTCTTTTCGGTTTTCTGTGACCTCTCCTTCCTGTGTTTCTTTGGCTTCTAATTTTTAGGACTGAGAGGGCTGCTCTGAGCTGAGAATGCACAGCAGCCTCGGGCATATGAACCTCTGTGAGAAGCCGGGACTGGGGGCATCTGCTCAAGATGGGATTGCAATGGTTGGTGGATCCCAGGTCACCTCCGGTGGAGACTAGCAATGTATGTTTCTCCCATTGGACCCTCAGTGTCTCTCTCTTCTCTTCCCCTCCATCAAGGAGGGGATCACTTAAAAAGGAAAATCCCCTGCTTGATTATTTTCCATGCTCCCCATTCCTTGAGAAAAAGTACTGTTCCTCTAATGATGTATAGGGTCTGGACCCGTGTGGGGCCTGCCCCCAGGCCTCCTCCCCACTGCCTTTCCAGTCTCCCACCCGAGCAGTGCTCCTGCATACAGAACCTCATCAGGGTTTCTAAGTGTAGCATGCTGTTTCATGCCTCCCTGCTTTTCTTTGTGCTGTCCCTCTGCCTGGGATGGCTTTCCTTTCTTGTTTGCCTGCAGAGCTGCTGTTTATTCTTTTTTTTTTTTTTTTGAGTTGGAGTCTCACTCTGTCGCCCATACTGGAGTGCAGTAGCCGCTCCCAGCCACCGCAGCCTCGACCTGCAGGGCTCCGGTGATCCTTCCGCCTCAGCCTTTTGAGTAGCCGGAATTACAGGCATGTGCTACCACGCCTGGCTAATTTTTTGATTTATTGTAGAGATGAGGTCCCGCTGCCCAGGTGGGTCTCGAACCTGCGGGCTCAGGCAATCCACTCACCTGAGCCTCCCAAAGGCGCGAGATTACAGGCTGAGCCACCGAGCCTGGCTTGCTGTTTATTCTTTAAGATCCAGTTCAAATAAAGATCCAGCTCACACAAGTCTTTCTTCCTCAGGCACTCATCCCGCTCCCCTCCCCATCTTTCAGCCACCATCACCTCTATTACAATGCGACCCTCTCCAGACTGAGAACTTTAGAAGGTAACGGGTCAGGTGTAAGTCATCTTGGAATCCCTTGAGAGATCTCTGTGGGAATCACTTTGATCCCCTCAAGTAATCAGGGGAATCATTTTGCCCCTTGGTAATAAGCAGGAGACAGAAGGCTTGTTGAGAGATTGGTCAAAGGGTTTTGTCTGGGCATCTGGCACATGTTGTCTCCTTCTGGCTCCAGTTCATTTCTGCTCCATAGCCAGAGTGTTCTTTTAAAAACAGAAATGGAGCCTTATTACTCTTCTGCTTACCCTTCCAGGGCCTTCTGTTGCATTCAGGATAAAATCTTTATCATGGTGGTGCTAGATGCCTTCTGACCTTACTGGTGTTACTGGAGCCACACTGGGTCCTTCTAGTTCCTGGGTCCTGCAATACCGTTTCTTCTACCTCAGTGCTGTTCCCTCACTTTTGGCATGAAGGAGCCAACCTGCCTCTTTCTCAGCCTATCTTGCCTTTGAATGGCTTCCCTTGAGTTCTGGTGAATGAACTCTGAACCATGTGACTGCTTTTTGCTAAGGCTTAACACCTGTGTGCCCATGCCCTGCATGGGTCATCACCATATAAAAAATGAAAAGAAGAGAAACAAAGTGTGCTGGGGCCCTGAGGATGAATAGTAGGGAAAAAAAGAGAGGAAGAAAGATGATCACACTCTCATCACTTAGCTCTGCCTTCAGATACTGACTCCATGCTTATTTTTGACACTTTGGGCATGTTACTTAATCTCTCTAACTTGGGGTTCATAATGGTTCTTCCCTCATATCATCATGAGGTTTGACTTAATGTGAGTAATGCAGTTTAGCACAGTGTCTGTCACATAGTAAGTGCTCAGTTTTATTTATTACGAGTGTACATAAATATGTAAATGAGCATTTATTCAGAGTTACTTCAGAATCTTTCTTTCCTCTCCCTTCTTCCTTTCTTTCCTCTCCCTTCTTCCTTATTTTCCCTCCTCCCTTCCTTCTTCTCTCCCTCTTCTCTCCTTTCTCCTCCTTTTTTTTCTTTTAAGCATTTAATAAACATTATTGGGTGCCTACTGTGTAAAGGGCAATATCTCAGAGTCTGGGAAAAGATCTTGGAGGGAAGAATGTGTGTTTTGTTATCTTTTCTTGCCCATGTCCCTGAGTGAACTTTGAATGTGTCTATATGACTTAGCCTCAAGTGACAGGCCCAGCAATTCGGGGATGGGGGAGGGGCACATGGGACTGAAAAGGTCTCAGCTGGATCTGTCTCCCCATCTAGTTCTGCTCCACCCACAGCCCAACAGGAAGCCTTCACTTGTGATATGAAAATGCCCTTTCAACAGCTCAGTGTGGAAGCTCAGATGTTGGTAGCTGTTGCTTAATTTTAGGAACCAGGATTGTACTTTGCCAAGTTTTCATCCCACTGGACCTCAAGCAGTCTGAACTTGGAATGAAATTCAAACTGAGAAGTCTTAAACTCTTGAAATTGGAAAAAATAAAAAAAAGAAGTGATTTCCAGATTCAAAGAATAAAGCTTTACCAGGCTGCCGGATGAAGGAGTTCATCCAAAATATAACTATCTGACTAATATTCTGAAGGTTTACTTTAGAAAAATCAGAGACCTATGGGTGGAACTTTCTCTTTAACTGAGAGTTATGAAAAAGATACACTGTTGGGGGAACAGGTTTCTTCAAGCACATTAAATGAAGGTTGTTTTGTGATATCAACTGCCTAGACGAAAGAAAATGCTTTCTTTTTCGAATGGGAAAGGTTTTTTTTTTTTTTTAACTGCTGATGAATTTACAAGTTGGAATCTCCAGTTATATTGCTTACAATTTTTTTTTTTTTTTTTTGAGTTCAGGTCTTATTCTGTCGCCCAGACTGGAGTACAGTGGCATGCTCCTGGCCACCACAGCCTCGACCTGCTGGGCTCCGGCAATCCTTCCGCCTCAGCCTTCCAAGGAGCTGGAACTACAGGCGTGTGCTACCATGCCTGGCTATTTTTTGATTTATTGTAGGGGTGAGGTCTTGCCAAGTTGCCCAGGTGGGTCTCGAACCTGCGGGCTCAGGCAATCCACTCGCCTGGGCCTCCTAAAGTGCTGGGATTAGAGGCTGAGCCACTGAGCCTGGCTGTATTGCCTACAATTTAAAGGTGGATTTCATAATTATCCCCTCCCAAGTAGAAGCGACTTTAACATGAACTACACCAAAGACCATTAGTGTAGGTCAAAACAAACTTGGTGGATCATATGCAAACTGGCATTCTGCAGAATAGTTATGCTGATGTAACTTATCATCCTTTGGGTGTAAATTCCGTTTCAGTTCCTCTCAAAAGCATTCCTTACTCCTCTTTTCCTTCCCATGCTTCCCCCAGTCCTGGTCTGCCCCTCTCCCCTAATCTACTGCCTTTAGGACCTGCCCCTAGGGCCTACCCCCCCCCCCCAGCCCTCCCGGTGCCTGAAATCTTTGGGAAAAGAATGGTTTAAAAAAAAAAGTTTGGTGAATAGTTCCAGCTAGCCCAAGGCTGTGGGCGTTCCCCCCTTGGACATCATTCTGAGTCTGAGAGGTTTCTTGGTCCATCTTTCTGGTTGTGGGGAGGAATGAGGATATAGAGAAGAGATACATTCCCTACTGAGTTCCTTGGGAGGGATCACTGGCTAGGGTGGGAGTCCAAGACTCCAGAAGGAAGAACTGCCTGTCTCGGGGCGGGGGGGGGGAGAGGGAGGGGTGAGGGTCAGACGTGGCTCAGCTTGCCTCCTGGGTCATCCAGTGGAGAAGATAGAAGAAATGGCAGGAGACAGGCCTGCTGGCTTCAGAGGCTACTTGGACCACAGGAGTGGCAAGGCCTAGGGACTGAGAAAGGTCTGCTTGGGTGTTGAGGGTGCTCAGCAAGGTGGGAACTGTGAGCATGTGGTTCAAGTTCAGTCCCAGCTGCCCTAACAGTTGGGCCGTGGATCTAACTTGATAGGATTGGAAGATGCTTCTGGAGGAATAGGAACTAAATCCCTGGGGGCCTCCTGGGGTGGTGGGCTTAGTCTGGGGTAAGAAAGGGAGAAGTTTATACCCCTAAGGCAAGGCTACCCTGTTTTGTGACCTTGGATAAAAGAACTACAGTTAATTCCAAGACAGGACCATCTGCGGAGTCCTCAGCTGTCTTCTTCCAGGAAACCTACAGGTGGTCTGAGGAGGTGAGTGGTGGGGAACGCACATCTCCTGGGTTCGAAGTGTAACTTCAGGAAAGAACTCTCCCTCCAATGGGAGAGTTTTATGATAGTACTCAAATGTGGTTTTAAAACAGGTCTGCAATTTCTTTGGCACTCTACCACTCAAAAGGTGGAGTCTAATTTTCTCCTTGAGAGTGGGCTCGCCTTTGGTGATTCACTTTTAAATGATGGAATGTGGCAGAAGGGATGCTACATGACTTCTGAGGTGGGTCTAAAGAGGCAATACAGCTACTGTCTGGAGCTTTTTCTTGGGATGCTCACCCTTAGAACCCAAGCCACCGTGTTGTTAGGAAGCCCAGACCACAAGGAGAAGCCATGTGTAGTGTTGGCGTCCCAGCTGACAGCACCAGCTCTGCTCTCAGCTGACAGCCAGGCTCAATTGCCAGACACTAAGTGAATGCCTTCTGATGATTCTAGCCTCTAGATGCCACTCTCCCTGGCTGATGCCAATTAGAACAAAGATGAGTGTTACGCTGATGTAATAGTAACTTAGCATCCTTTGGGATGCAAATCCCATTTCAGCTCCCATTGTAAGAGTTTTTCTTAGGCTAAGCACAGCACTAAGCCAGCCTCCCCCTCCACTACCCCCAAGTCTACCCAGTTTGCGTATTTGTGAATGCAATGACTGTTGTGTTGTTTTAATTCACTGAGTATTGGGGTAGTTTGTTACATAGCAATAGAGAACTAAAACACCAAGTCCTACAATTCCCTGAATTCTCTAATTTCTTTCACACATAGGTTTGTTGTCTTCTGTCCCCCAGCAGGATAATGCTTCGGTTAATCACGACATGCCCAAAATGCAGGACATTATGCCACCACTGAGCATGCTATTTAAAAATAATTTCTGACTATTTGAGGGCATTTTTTATATTGATTACTTGATTACTTGAGTTGGAGTCTCACTCTGCTGTCTAGGCTGGAGTGCAGTGCTGGGGTAGGCGATCCTTCCGCCTCAGCCTTCCAAATAGCTGGAACCACAGGCACGCACTACCACACCCGGCTAATTTTTTGGATTTATTGCAGAGATGAGGTCTCTCCAAGTTGCCCAGGCTGATCTCAAACCCCTGGGCTAGGCAATCCTCTTGTCTCGGCCTCCCAAAGTGCCAGGATTATAGGTGTGAGCTATCATGCTTGGCCATGTTTTATATTTATAACATTGAATTAAAGAATAAAACTACATGAATTATAGAATCCCAATTATGTTCTGAAAGCATGTCTATAGGAAAATAACTAGAAGGAAACATACCTACATGATGGAAGTAATAGGATTATAGATGATTTTTAATAATTTCTGTTCATTCCAAATTTTCCATAATGAGTATATAATATTTTTATATCAGAAAAAATTGTTACATTTATAAATATAATCTCTCTCTCTCTCCTTTTTCTTACATTAAGCATGATGTTATTTTCTCATCCTTAGTTTCTAGTTTCCAACTACGCATAAGTGGAGATTTCATATTAACTCCAGGAAACAGTTTCAAATAGATAATAGTAATTGAAAAATAGGCTCTATCAAAACTCATGTTAAATAAATTGGCTTTCAGACCTTTTAAAAGTTAGTCTTTTCAGTCCTCTCTTCCTCTTCTTATATAAGCTTGACTCTGAACTATATTTCATCCCATTGAGTCTCAAAGGCTTCTTGAAACCCCAAGCTTTCTGGAACAGTCTCCTGGAGTGGCCTCCTTGTCCTGCTCTGATTCTATTCCCAAACTTTTGATTTCTTGCTCCCTTAGGGACAAAAAATATCTTTTGGAATCATATCTCTAAAAGGCACATATACTATGTTAAATTAGCCTCCAGATGAAAGCGTGCTCTCTCTCTTTCTCTTCCCAGCCCTAACTCAACTTTGTAATCCTGGAGGTAGCAAATGGAGCCCAAGAATGTTAGGCTTGGAAGAAACCCTGCAGACTATCTGATTCCACCCCATTCTTTCAAAGAGAAGGAAATCAAGTTCCAAGGGTTTAAATGGCATTCCCAAGATGATACGACAAGAATGAGAAGAAACAAGTACCAAGGCCAAGTTTTCTCATCTGTTTTGAGGCAGCAGAGCCTGCTAGAAAGAGTGAGTGTGCTGATACCAGACATTTTAGGTTCAAATCTCTGCTCTGCCAATTAATGACTCTGTAAAGTTGAACAAAGTGACTTATTTTCTCTTAGCCTCAGTTTCCCTATCTGTAAAACAAAACTAGTATGTACCTGAAGAACTGCTGCAATATTATGAAGACTATATTTCATTTTCCTTTTAGATGATCAAGGACAAAGTTGTTATTGTTGGGTTTTATTTGAGCACATAGTTTCTTCAGAGGAATTGATTAATTGATTCAAGGATGCAGACAACTATACTTCTAAGAAACAAATACAGGCATTTTCAAGGCCCACCATTTTAAACACCTGAGTTAAGAAATATCTTTTCCGGCCATTGCCTTGCTAGAGTCTGGTGTGGCCATGTGCTCTTTGAGCCATGGCTATCGCCATGCTTCCTGGCTCTGGTCCTCCTCCCCTATCTTGGGGAGGTGAATCTTCTCTCTTTCTTCTTTTTCTCTCTCTTTTTTACTTTTAAATAAACTTTTCTTTCTTAAAAAAAAAAAAAAAAAAGAAATATCTTTTCCAGGTCAGACCTCTCCTCCCCCAGTCTGCCCACTCCACTCCTTACCACTTGGAATGATTAAGTTAATTATGATTTTTATTCATTTTATGTAATATTCTGAAACAGCTAAAAATAACGTAATTAGATATGTACTTGCCAACACATCTAAGACGTTGTTATGTGAAAAGAGCAAGCTGATGAACAGTATGTATGGTATGATATCATTATTTAATGTAGTCATACCTTAGTATCCTTGGAGGATTGACTATAAGACCCTCTCAGACACTAAAAATCTGATATAAAATTCCTGTTATAAAATGGCATAGATTTTCATATAAACTGTGTACATTCTCTTATATGCCTTAAATCATTTCTAGATTACTTATAATACCTAATACAATGTAAGTGCTATGTAAATAGTTGTTATACTATAGTGTTTTTAAACATTTGTATTTTTTATGTTATTATTATTATTGGAATATTTTCAATTTGTGGTTTGTTAAATCCACAGATGCAGATGTGGAGGGCTGACTGTATATAATTGTATAAAAAAAGATATAGAATAATATGCTCCAGAGGGGTAAAGAGTGGTTATATTTGGGGAGGAAAGTGGGTTTTTTTCTTTTGAATTTTTTAAATAATGAGGCTATTTCACTTACAAAATTAAAAAATAAATAATATTTTAAAATTAAATTATGACTAAAAAAACGTAAAATTCTCCATGTGACTTTGATGTCTATATGGGGTTGGAGATCATAATCTGTGCTCTTTTACTGTATAATAAATTCCCTCAACATTTAGCATCTTAAAACAACACACTTTTGTTATATTACACTTTCTGTGGGTCAGAAATCTAGACCTGGCTTACCTAGGTCTTCTGTTGTAGGATCTCTCAAAAGGCTGCAATCTAGCTATTAGCAGGGTCTACAGTCTCATCTCAAGGCTCAACTAGGGAAGGATCTGCTTCTAAGCTCACTCATGCAGTTGCTGGCAGGGCCTAGTACCTCATGGGCTGTTGGACTGAGGGCCTCAGTTTCTTTCTTTCTTTTTTTTTTTTAAGATGGAGTCTTACTCCGTCACCCAGGCTGGATTGCAGTGGCACACTCACTGTCACCCCAGTGTCAACCTGCTGTGATCCAGTGATCCTTCCACCTTAGCCTTCCAAGTAGCTGGAACTACAGGCATGTGCTACCATGCCTGGCTAATTTTTGATTTATTGTAGAGATGAGGTCTTGCCAAGTTGCCTGGCCTGGTCTCGAACCCACAGGCTCAGGCAATACCCTCGCCTGGGCCTCCCAAAGTGCTAGGATTACAGGCTGAGCCACTGAGCCTGGCCGAGCCTCAGTTTCTTAATGGCTGTTGGTCAGAGGCCTCCCTCAGTTCCTTTCCAAGTCAGCCTTTTCAATATGGTGGCTTGCTTTCTCAAAAATGCAAACTGAGGAGGTAATAGAGAATACCAGCGAGATGGAAACCACTGTCTTTTGTGACCTAATTATGGACATGATGTGCCATCACTTTGTCATATTCTGTTTGTTAGAAGCAAATGACTAGGTATAGCCCACGCTCAGGGGGAGAAGATTGCACATGGCATGAATACCAGGAGGGCATTTTTTGGGCCATGTCAGATATTGTTTTACCACAGAAAACATTGAGAAAAAAATCTAAAAATAAACTTGTTTTTCTTATTCTTTTTTACTTATTTATTATTATTTTATTTATTATTATTTTTTGAGCCAGGGTCTCAATCTGTAGCCCAGGCTGGAGTGCAGTGGCAAAATCTCAGTCTTGACCTCCTGGGTTCAGGCGATCCTTCCTCCTCAGCCTTCAAGATAGCTGGGACTGACTACAGGCATGTGCTATCATACCCAGCTAATTTTTTGATTTTTTGTAGAGATGAAGTCTCACTATGTAGTTCAGGCTGGTCTTGAACTCTTGGCCTCAAGAGATCCTTCTGCAACCTCAGCCTCCAAAAGTGCTGGGATTATAGGAGTGAGCCACCATGCCTGACCTGAACTTGTTTTTCTCAAGGATCATCATTTAGATTTTAAATTTACTTGTGTAATTGCACCTTTAACTTTAATTGTAATAGTTTCTTAAACACTTTTACACCTCAATGCATCTCTTAAACAATATCTTTTATGTTAGTTAGCTATGCTTTTGTGGACCAGCCTAGAAACCCCATCATCATTTTGGTCAGAGTTTCTTAGGAAAATGCATTTTGAATTCTGTACAGCATTTCCACAGATTGTTGGAACATCACCCACTTGTAAACTGGGGGCACAGATCCATTCAATCCAGAGATTTTAAAAAAGTGTACTTTGAAATCTCTTTCTCACTTCAGAATTTGCTTGCAACGGCTATCCGTTTCAGTTAGCTTTGCTGTGTAAACCCAACCCAAAACTTAGTGGTTTAAACAGTGACTGTTTTATGATTGTTCATGAGTCAGTGATTGACTGGGCAGTTCTGCAGTCCGCTGGCCAGTTGGTGGGGTTGGATAGTCTAGGATGACCTCACTCACTCATACTTCTGGTGGTTGGCAAGCTGGTTGCTCTGTGGGGCATCAGCTGGGATGCATGTCTCCATATCACATGGTCTCTCATCCGCCCGAAAGCTAGCTGGGCTTCTGCACGAGGAAATCTCACTGGTCAAAGCAAGTTCCATGGCCAAGCATGGAGTCAGTTTCTAGGAAGGGACTGCCTATGGGAGACTTGATTCATTAGGGGCCACTACTGTACGTTACTACCACCGTGTCATACAGCTTTCAAGATCTTTTGTTACTTCCGTGTTCTATGCTATTTTGTTAAACATAGCCACTAAAGAGTATGAATCTTGCCAACTAGTAAAAGAGTAGCTGTACTTTTGAGTCTCATCAGGGAGTGTGGCTCATTAAAGATGGATCTAGCCCCTGTCCAAAGCTAGGCCAGGACCACTGCTGTTTGAGTGATGTGTCATCCATTTATCTCTGTACTCTAAGGTATACCTGCATATTAATAAAGACCAATCAGCATTAATATGCATACCTGAGCTGTGTGAACTCAGCCACCTGAAAGACAAAAGCATTATTAAGTAACTGTTTAATGTCATGCCTTGATCTCTATTCATGGTCAATATGAGAAATGACCATGGAAAGAAATCTGTATACCTTTAATGAAATGGATGTGGAGGATGCTATTGGGGATGCTTTTCCATGTCTCTCATACAAAATGCCGAGTGATAGATTCCTGCAAGAAATTATTAGTAGGAAAATTCTTGTCTCACTTGACAAATGGTAACTGATCTTCCTTTATAAGGCAATAAATCTATAACTCTCCCCCTTCCTTCCATCTCAGCCTCCAAAGCACTGGGATTATAGGTAGAGCCATCATGCCTGGCCAATGCTTTTTTTTGGCACGGGAGGCCAGAAATAGCAAAGTAAAATTTAATGCTTTTTAAATAGCTGTATTAGGCTTGTTGTCTTGGGCTTTTGATACGTTTATTTCTCTCTCTACTAGATGATTATTTTTCTGTTTTGATGACCTTAATTCTGGGGGAATTGTTTGGGGTTAAAATTATAAATACACGGACAAGCAAATAAACGTATTCGGTTCTGCTGCTAACAAGTTGTGTAACCATTTAAGAATAATAAATAAACTTCCCAAATGTATAAGATGTTGAGATAAGGTTGGACTAAGTGATGTTTAAAGTCCCTTTGCTCTTAATACCTCCCAAACTCTTTCTCCTGTGATTCTTGCACCTGGATGTCAGTTACCAGCTATTAAAAGACTTGAATGACTTTAAGACAAAAAGGTGCATTCAGACCTGTTTCAGTGTGGTTGAAGATTTTTCAAACATCTTGTGTTTGACAAAAAATGATGGACGTGGACAAGCCTTTGTCCTTTATTTCTAAAGCCCAGGTGTACAATTTTCCCAAGGAACTGGAAAGTGTATGGTACAACTCACAGTGATCTTTAAAACACATTTGATACCCAAGTAAACTTTATGGCCTGACATACTAAAATTTAAATCTTTGATTTTCTTGTTAAAATAACTCAGATGTTTACATTTACCAAAAGACAATGATTGATTGACAGGTTTTTTTTGAGTCAGCGTCACCTAGGCTGAAGTGCAGTGGTGCAATCACTACTTACCACAGCCTTGACCTCCTGGGCTCAGGCATCCTTCCACTTCAGCCTCCTGAGTAGCTGAAACTACAGGAGCATGCCACCATGTCTGGCTGACTTTTTGTAAAGATGAGTTCTTGCTATGTTGCCCAGGCTACTCTTGAACTCCTGAGCTCAAGCAATCCTCCTACTTGGCCTCCCAAAGTGTTAGGATTACAGGCATTTGCCACTGGGTCTGGCCCTCCCAAGGTATTTTAAAATTCAGCCAAACACTTTCCTAATGGTGATTCTGGGATTATATTGTTTAGATTGGCTGATGTGTTGTAAGGAAAACTTTTTAAGAAGAGACTGAGTTTTGTATGAAAGCCTGATGGATAGAGCCCCTGTAGGTTTATTCCTATATATTTATTAATTGCTGCTACAGAAGCATAAGGAAATATTGCTATTTGAAGGTGGTGTGGCCTATTGGTTAGATTAGCTGTGGATATCAAGCCCCCCTCTGCCTCTGTCTCTGCATGGCCCTCTTCTCTAAGACTTGGTTCCCTAATTTTTTTAAGTATTATTTTTTAAGAAGACAGAAAAGCTCCCCCAGTGGGAGGGGACCTGAAAGAAGGTTGCCCAGTTCCCTAATTTTTAAAAGAGTGGTAGTGAGTATCCTTATATCATAGACATGTAAGCAGGAAATGTGGGTTAGCTGGTTAGCACAGTACCTGGCACTTAGAACACACTTAATAGCTGTTAGCTATTATTAAAAGTGCTGTTGTTATTAATGTTAAATTATATAGATATATAGAATTAGCCCCATTTTTCCTCTTTATATGAAAAGCTTTTCTTGAGATTGGAGTGAGCTGGGTGAACTTAGATTTGCTGATGGTTAAATTATCACCTATGTGTAGAAGGAACCAGAAGACCTGGGCTTATATCCTGATCCCTCCCCTTTCCAGCTGTGTTACATTATTCACATCTCTGAATTTCATTAAAAAAGAAAAAAATGTCAGTTTTCCTGCCAACATACTACTATGTAATGCACAGAGCTTCCCATTCAACCAGCAACATAGTATGCCTTTCTTTTTTTCTTTTTTAGAAGAGACAGAATCTGCTTTGTCACCCAGGCTGGAGTGCAGTGGCATGACTATAGTTTACTGCAGTCTCGAACTTCTGAACTCAAGTGATCCTTCTGCCTCAGCCTGCCAAATAGCTGGAACTTCAGGTGTGTACTACCACACCCAGATAATTAAATTTTTTAAAAATAGAGACAGGATCTCACTATGTTGCCGGGCTGGTCTCAAACTCCTGGCCTCAAATGATCCTCCCTCCTCAACTTTCCAAAGTGTTGGGATTACAGGTATGAGCCACCATGCCTGGCCTCTAGTATGCCTTTTCATGACTCAGCATGCAAAGCCCTGATAGCAAAATATGCCACATGGAGTTCTCAGCCAGGAGATATTTGGAATAAATTTAGGGTTGCTTTGATCATCACAATAACAGGGGTTACTGATATAAATTAGCAGGCAGGAGGAGGGATTCTGGTTTCCAACAGTACATGAGATATCCTGCTCAGTGAAGAACTGTCCTGCCCAAGTATCAGTAGCCTCCACATTGTGAAATACTAGATTAGAGGGATGAGAGAGGGGTCTCTGAGTCACAAGGTTAAACAAAGGTGTGAGTGGTGGTATTGCTCCCAGGAAATCAAGGCTTTTGCTTGAGGTTCAAGAACACCTTTGTGGGTGCTACCTTCTCCAAGATCTTGGTACTGGAATGGTACTGAGTTTTATGATTAAAGTGCTGTACAAAACGCACCAGCTTTCCTAAGACAGCCTCCTTGCTCTTCCTTAAACATATTGGCCATACTCTTCCCTCAGGACCTTTGCACTGGCTGCAGTCTTTGCTTAGAACTCTTCCCTAGACTGCTCTCCTCACTTTCTTCATGTCCTTTCTCAAAGGCATCTTCTCTGACCACCCTACTTAAAATGGCCTTTTTCCCAACACTTCTGCTTCCCATGTCCCTGCCTTTCCCCCACAGTACTTAATATCTTGAGAAATATTACATTACTTACATGTTGATTATGTTTATTTTTTTGTCTCTCCCCCCCAGGATGTAAGCTCCACAAGGCAGGTGTGTATGTGTGTGTGTGTGTGTGTGTGTGTGTGTGTGTGTGTGTGTGTGTGTGTGAGTTTAATTCACGAGTGTGTTTCAAGTCCTTAGTCCAATGCCTGGCACATGTATTTGTTGAGTGAGTGAACAAATGAATGAATATTAGCAAAAACAAAGTATAGGGGGGATAGAAGATCCCCAAACATAATAGCAATAGAGAGAGTTTTTTTTTTTTAAAGGAATAAATTTGAGAAATATACAGGGCACGTGTGATGAAAACTAAAATACAGAAGGGCATGAAAGAAGACTGCAGCAGATGAAGAGAGATGTGGTGATTCTTTGCTTGGAAGATTTTGTATTAAAAAGAAAGTCCTGGAGGACTTCCGGCAAGATGGTGACGGGGCACCTGGTCTACGAAACCCTCTGCAAAGGAGATCGCAGAGGGTCTCTGGCTCTCTCCCCGGGGGCTGTGGACCCCAACATCGGCAGCCTGCTCTTCACACGGAGCTTGGCCATTGCCACCGCTGGGGTATTGCAGCAGTCTGGACAGCCACTGCAGCTGAAGACACAGCAGCCGCCGGTGCTGCTGCGGCCTCTGTGGCGGCCATAGTGCATCGCGCCACCAGTGCCTGAGGCGATCCACGACTTCAGTCCTTGAAGCCCCTGCAGGCAAGATCTGCTGGGATCGCTGCCACCTCTGCTGCCACCTTGACATCCTGCTGGCCGTGGGTCTCCTCCCATGTGCCCTGAGGCAGGCTTCCATCAGGCAGCCCCTGTCCGGCCCCACCCCCTCTGGGGCTAGCAGCTGAGATAGCACCACCTGCTGGCAATTCAAGGTAACAACACCGAAACAGGAGAAACAAGCTTGAAAAAGAGACACAGGCCAGATTTGAGTGGTGAACGGAGGGTGATCTGAACTGTCCTTCTCAGCAGGCCAGGGGTAACTGACCCTAACTGTGAACTAATTTACCAGCTTGAAAAGAAAGCTAGAAATCAGAGCTGAAAGGACATTGGACTTAAACGAAAAGTCTCAGAGTGTGCTCGATTGGTTCTGTTAGTTTAATGACTTGATTGTATTCCTATTGTTTTGTTCCATTTTTTTCCTCTTCCTTTTCTTCTCTTTTCTCCTCTCTGTAAACCATATCTTTGTATAGAGGAACAGCACACCAATAAGGTGGTTGGTTAGCTTGTATGTTAGCATCATTGTATGTTTTATTATTATTTTTTTTGCACGGGAGCTGGTTAGTCTGTAGCCATGGTCTATTGTTTTTATCTGTTTCAGTTTAGGTCTCTCTCTCTCTATTTGTCGACACACTCATCTGTTTCCCCCCTTACTCCTCTCTCTCTCCATCCCCCTCTTTCCCCCACCATCTGCTCCATTCTCTTCCCTCTGCTAACCACATTTTATTTCAGGGAGTAAACCTGCAGCCCCACTGCACAGACAGATTCCAAGGCAGTGGGAAGTGGGTTTCAGATTATCCATACACCTCTTGGCGAATATCAGGACCTGCAGATAAACTTTGAATCACAACTCCTCCCTTAAGTAAATCTCAAAACTGCAAAAAGGACCACCCCCAACCTACAGTGCAACTCCAGAATTAAACAAAGTAAGAGGACATACATAAAGAATAGGAGATTGAACAAACAGAAGTGAAACCAATCCCTCTACCCCTGAATAAAAGAATTGAAGAAGACGGTGATGTGGAGGGAAGGAAAAAGTAGGGAGGGGGAAAAAACCGCACAAATGAAGAAAAACCAAAAGAAGAATATAGGTCTCACACAGACCCCTGGGAGATCAGACACTGAGAAAACAGATTCCGGAACACAAACAATGAAGAGCCCTCAGAATGACTGGTCACATGCAACAAACCCAGACATCAAGACATTAATAGAGAGAATTAAAAAAGTTGAGGAGAGACAAGAGGAAAATAGGGAGGAGCTGATGTCAGAAATAACAACAGTAAAGAATACTGTGATGGAAATAAATAATAAACTAATAAGCATGGAAAGCAGAATTAGCCAAGCAGAAGAAAGAATCTCAGAGCTCGAAGACCAAAACACAGAACTAACCCAAACTGTCAAAAGCATAGAAAAGAAGCTCAAAAAGAGAGAACAAATCTTTCAAGAGATGAATAATCACTTCAAGAGAAAAACCTGAGTAATTGGCCTTCCTGAGGCAGAGAGAGAAACAGAGGCCACAATGGAACAAACATTTCATGAAATCATTCAAGAAAACTTCCCTCATCTCATCAAGGATGAAAAAATTCAAACACAAGAGATTCAGAGAACCCTGCAAGACAACAAATGAGAAGACCCACTCCCAGACATATAATAATTCGCCTAAACAAAGTAGGTATAAAAGAAAAAATCCTAAAGGCTGCAAGAGAAAAAAGTCAGACTACGTACCAGGGAAGACCAATTAGAATACCAGCAGATTTATCTACAGAAACCCTCCAGGCTAGGAGAGCCTGGAGCCTTATCTTTAAAGTTCTAAAAGATAAACAATTTCAACCGAGAATAACCTACCCAGCCAAGCTAAGCTTCATTAGTGAGGGAGAATTGAAATCTTTCCCAGATATCCAATCCCTAAGAATCTACACTGCCACAAGACCACCTCTACAAGAAACACTTAAGAAAGTATTGAACACAGAAGAAAAGGAAAAAAGAACAGCGTTCTTCACAAGAGTACAGGCAAAAGATTAAAAACACACATGATCCAAGTCTAAAACCAAAAGAAAGACAACACACAAACAGGAAGAACAAAAACTCTGTAAGAACATTATGATAGGGATCAACTCTCACATTTCAATAATTTGTTTGAATGTGAATGGACTAAATGCACCACTGAAAAGACATAGAATGGCAAAATGGATAAAATATCATCAGACAATAATCTACTGCCTTCAAGAGACTCACCTCGCTAGAAAGGACACTCACAGACTCAAAGTAAGAGGATGGGAAACAAATTTTCAGGTGAATGGAACACAAAAGAAAGGAGGAGTTGCGATCTTAATCTCAGACAAAATACCCTTTAAGCTATCAAAAATTAAAAAAGATACAGAAGGCCACTACATAATGATAAAAGGTTCAATCCATCAACAAGAAATATCTATCCTAAACATATATACACCGAACATAGAAACACCAACTTTCATAAAGCAGCTCCTAGGTAAACTAAAAAAAGATATCAACTCCAATACCATCATAGCTGGGGACTTCAGTACCCCACTCACAACCCTAGACAGATCATCAGGACAAAAAATCAGCAATGAGATCTGAAACCTCAATGTGACTCTTGATCAAATGGACTTAATTGATACCTACAGAACCCTCCATCCAAAGACCACAGAATACACATTCTACTCATCACCGCATGGAACGTACTCTAAGATCGACCACATACTTGGCCATAAATCAAGCATAAGCAAATCTGAAAGGACTGAAATTTTGCTATGCACCTTCTCAGACCACAGTGGAATAAAAATAATCATTAACACCAACAAGGTCCCCCCAAAACCCACAAAGACATGGACACTAAACAGCATGATGCTAAACAACTCCTGGGTCAATGATGAAATCAAAACAGAGATTAAAATATGCCTGGAAGCAAATGAAAATGAAGAAACATCTTACCAAAATCTCTGGGATGCCATGAAAGCTGTAGTAAGAGGGGAATTTATATCCCTACAAATGCACATGAAGAAAATGGAAGGATCACAAATTAAAAGCCTAACAAGCCACCTAAAAAAGCTGGAAAAGCAAGACCACAGAAACCCTAATTTTTTTTTTTTTGAGTTGGAGTCTCACTCTGTCGCCCAGACTGGAGTACAGTGGCTGCTCCCGGCCACCGCAGCCTCAACCTGCTGGGCTCCGGTGATCCTTCTGCCTCAGCCTTCCAAGTAGCCAGAATTACAGGCATGCGCTACCATGCCCGGCTGATTTTTTGATTTATTGTAGAGATGAGGCCTCGCTGCCCAGGTGGGTCTTGAACCCGCGGGCTCAGGCAATCCACTAACCTCAGCCTCCCAAAGGTGTGGGATTACAGGCTGAACCACCGAGCCCAGCTAGAAACCCTAATTTCAGCAGAAGAATCCAGATCACCAAAATAAAAGCCCAAATCCAGGACATAGAACACAAAAAGATAATACAAAAAAATCAATGAAACAAAAAGCTGGTTCTTCGAAAGGATAAATAAGATCGATGGTCCCCTAGCTAGACTGACCAAGAAAAAGAGAGAAAAAGCACAAATAAACACAATCAGAAACACAAAAGATGAAGTCACATCTGATCCTGAAGAAATACAAAAGATCATTAGAGACTACTATGTACACTTGTATGGAAACAAACTTGAAAACCTTTTGGAAATGGAGGACTTTCTGTCATCACACAACCTGCCTAGGTTGAAACAAGAAGAAATTGAGACCCTAAATAGACCAATAACAATCAAGGAAATTGACTATGTAATAAGAAAACTACCTACACACAAAAAAAGCCCTGGACCAGATGGCTTTCCAGCAGAATTCTATGACATTTAAGGAGGAGCTTATACCAATCCTACTGAAGGTATTCCAGGCAATTGAGAAAGATGGAACTCTCCCCAAATCATTTTACGAAGCTAACATCACATTGATACCCAAGACAGGTAAAGACCCAACAAAGAAAGAGAACTACAGGCCAATATATTTGATGAACATAGATGCTAAAATTCTCAACGAGATCCCAGTGAACCAGATTCAACAACACATCTCAAAAATCATCCATCATGACCAAGTAGGCTTCATCCCTGGGATACAAGGCTGGTTCAACATTCGTAAAACCATAAATGTTATTAAATACATCAACAGATGTCAAAACAAAAACCACATGATTATATCATTAGATGCAGAAAAAGCTTTTGATATAATCCAGCACCCCTTCTTGATAAAAACCCTCGAACATCTAGGCATATGGGGAACATACTTCAAAATAGTAAAAGCCATCTACAAGAAACCCACAGCCAGCATACTCCTAAACGGACAAAAACTGGAACCATTTCCCCTGAAAACTGGAACAAGACAAGGATACCCGCTCTCACCCCTCCTGTTCAATATAGTATTGGAAGTCCTGGCTAGAGCAATCAGAGAAGAGAAGGCAAATTAGGGGTATTCAAATAGGAAAAGAGGAAGTCAGGCTATCTCTCTTTGCAGATGACATGATTGTGTACCTTGAAAACCCAAGAGAATCTGTCAAAAACCTTCTTACACTGATAAAGGACTTTGCCAAAATCTCAGGATATAAAATAAATGTGCAAAAGACAATCGCATTTCTTTCTTTTTTTTTAGTTAATATTTTTTATTATGGTTTTGTGGGGACAGTCGCATTTCTTTACACCAATAATAAACAAACAGAAACCCAAATAAAAAGCACAATTCCATTCACAATAGCCACACACAAAAAAGAAATACCTTGGCATCTTCCTAACCAGAAATGTGAAAGAACTTTACAATGAAAACTACAAAACACTGCTCAAAGAAATCAAAGATGACACAAACAAGGGGAAAAATATCCCATGCTCGGATTGGAAGAATCAACATTGTGAAGATGTCCATCTTACCTAAGGCAATCTATAGATTTAATGCAATACCCATCAAATTACCAGCAACATTCTTTTCAGACCTAGAAAAAAATAACACAGGAATTCATATGGAAACACAAACGACCAAGAATAGCCAGAACAATCTTCAAAAACAAAACAAAACAAAACAAAACAAAAAAAAAAACAAAGCAGGTGGTATCACATTATCAGACTTCAAACTTTACTATAAAGCTACAATAATCAAAACAGCTTGATATTGGTACAGGAACAGGCATATAGATCAATGGAATAGAATTGAGATTCCAGAAGCAAAACCTCAATTTCTCAACCAACTTATCTTCGACAAAGCCTCCACCACCTACCACTGGGGAGAGGAGAACCTGTTCAGTAAATGGTGCTGGGAAAACTGGCTGACCACATGCAGAAGAATGAAACAGGACCCCTATCTATCCCCATACACAAAAATTAACTCTAAATGGATCAGAGACCTAAATATAAAACCTCAAACCATAAGAACCTTAGAAAATGAAGGACATACCCTCATGGAAATTGGAACTGGCATCCAACTCCTGAACAAAACCCGAAAACCACAGGCCATAAGAGATAAGATAGACAAGTGGGACCTCATTAAACTGATAAGCTTCTGCAAAGCCAAAGAAATCATTAAGAGAGCAGGGAGACAGCCTACAGACTGGGAAAAAGTATTTGCCAACTCCAGGTCTGACAAAGGCTTAACATCTTGGATCTACAAGGAACTCAAATGTGCTGAAAAGAAAAAAAACAAACAACCCCATTATAAAATGGGCAAAAGATATGAACAGATACTTCTCCAAGGAAGACATCCGAGCAGCCAACAGACACATGAAGAAATGTTTAACCTCACTAATCATCAGGGAGATGCAAATCAAAACTACACTGAGATACCACCTAACTCCAGTCAGAATGGCAATTATCAATAACTCAAAAAATATCAGTTGCTGGAGAGGGTGTGGCAAAAAGGGAACACTTCTACACTGTTGGTGGGAGTGCAAACTAGTGCAACCTCTGTGGAAAACAGAGCTAAAAGCTCTAAATATTGACCTCCCATATGACCCCGCAATCCCCCTACTGGGAATATACCCAGAAGAACTCAAATCACTCTATAAAAAAGATACCTGCACACGTATGTTTATCGCAGCATTGTTCACAATAGCAAGAACCTGGAAGCAACCATGGTGTCCATCAAAAGAAGACTGGATTAAAAAAATGTGATACATATACACGATGGAATACTACGCAGCCATAAAAAAGACCAAAATCATAAATTTCGCAGCAACCTGGATGGAACTAGAGTCTATAATACTGAGTGACCTCTCACAGAAACAAAGATCTGAGTATCACATGTTCTCACTCATATAGTGGATCTTGAACATTCAATGTAATACTATAAGAAAATGACTGAGAGTGGTGGGGGACTATGGGGGAGTAGGGAGGGGAAGGGAGGTGGGACTAACGGTAGTCAATATCTGTCTAGGGATGGGGAGACACCTCCTATCAACAAGGGTGCCTGAACGAAGCATATTTGTATACCTAACCCTTAACTGTACCCCACAATATCATAATAAAAAATGTTGATTATTTAAAAAAAAAGAAAGCCCTAACTTTAATAGAATTTCTGTAAAAATTCTCATGAGTTTTTAAAAGCTTGACAAAAATGGTTCTCAAATTTTTTTGGAGAATAAAAGTGAGGAAAGCTAAGGAGTAGGCATCAAGAAGAGTAAGGAGGAGAGCCCCACCCTGCTGGGCTGAGAGTAGAATATCTGTTATTGGATATTAAAGCAGTGGCCTGCGTGGCAAGAGTAATCAGACAGAGCAATGGAACAGCATAGGAGCCTCCGAACAAGGCACAGATATATTCAGATCTAGAGAGGCATTGGCCAGGTGCGGTGGCTCACGCCTGTAATCCCAGCACTTGGGGAAGCCGAGGCAGGAGGATTGCTCGAGCCCAGGAGTTTGAGACCAGCCTGGGCAAAATAGCGAGACCTCATCTCTAGAGAGGCATAAAGGCAGCACAGCTGATTTTTAACAACGTGGAATTTAGGGGCTCCCACTTCCACGTGGTCAAAAATCCATGTATAACTTTCAACACCCTCAAAACAACTACTAATGGCCTACTGTTGACTGGAAGTCTTCTTGGTAATGTAAGCAGTTGATTGACACATATATGTTATATGTATTTTATACTGTATTCTTACAATAAAGTAAGTTAGAGAAAAGAAAATGTCATTAAGAAAATTATGAAGAAGAGGAAATACATGGACTATTCATTAAGTCGAAGTGAATCATCATCAAGGTCTTCACTGTCTTCATATCAATTAGGATGAGGAAGGGGAGGGTTTGATCTTGCTGTCTCAGGGGTGACTGAGGAAGAAAGGGTGGAGGAGGAGGAAAGGGAGGCAGGAGAGGCAGGCACGCTTGGTATAACTTTCAGCGAGACCTCATCTCGACAATAAATCAAAAAATCAGCCGGGCGTGGTAGCGCGCGCCTGTAATTCTGGCTACTCGGAAGGCTGAGGCGGAAGGATCGCCGGAGCCCAGCAGGTCGAGGCTGCGGTGGCCGGGAGCGGCCACTGCACTCCAGTCTGGGCGACAGAGCGAGACTCCAACTCAAAAAAAAAAAAAAAAAGAAAAAGAAAAGAAAACGAAAACTATGTATAAGTGGACCCGTGCAGCTCAGACCCGTGTTGTTCAAGGGTCAACTGTAATTTGAATTAATAGCGGAGAAACACAACTAACATTTATTGACTATAATTTGCCTGGCTTGTAGGAAAGGCTTTCCATACATTATTTTATTTACTTATTGCCATAGCCCTAGGTAGCCTGGACGATCATTATTCACTTATTACAGAGAAGGGAATGAAGTTCAGGTGCAGTCACAGCTCAGCCCAAAGCCACCCAATTAGTATGTTGTAAAATCGGAATTTGAACCCAGATCTAATACCAAAGTCCATACCCTTCACCTCTACATTAGATGAATAAAAGATGTGAAGCTAATGGCTACATATCTGGAAAAATATGTCATACACAGATTTAAATGTGAAATGTGAAAATGTAGCAGAGACTTAGCTTTAAGGATTTTTACCAAAATTTGAAGCTAAATGAATTTTATTTTCTATTTTTAAACTGTCATATATTTTTAAATTAGTTGCGTAAATTGGAATTTCAGAAATTATCAAAAAATGAGGTAGAGGAATATTTAAGGAGTGTGATAAATTATTCACAGTGTAGGTGAAGAAAAGGCAGTTTGCAAAATAGTGTGTAAAGTATGATATTATTTCTATAAAAATGTATTTTGATGAAATAACAAAAGAAGAAGAAAAAAAAACCCCACCACATGAATTCTGTGTGTAATAGGCTAGGATGTGAAGAAATCTGTGACTGTTTATCTCTCTTGTGGGATGGTTTGCTACTAGTGCCAAGCAAAAAAATGGCACCCTGGTACCTTGCAAAAATAGATGCTCAGGCCTTCTTTGGCCACAGTCGTTTCTTAACCTGTCAGTCCTATCAGCAAGCCAAAATAACAGCTTGACTTTCTCGGTGCCGAGTTCCCACAGGATCCCATGTCTTCCTTGACCTGACAAGTCAAACCCTGTAAAAGACAAATTGGAAGCCTTGTTAACTCTCCTCCGACTCTGCCTTGACTTGGAGCGTTTGAAGATTGAGGCTGGTTAATGATGGCTGTTTTCACAGCGACTCAACCCAGGGCCTCGTGTCTTACACAGGCGTCAGTGGGAGGCGGGCAGTTCTTCATGCTGGCCCCAATAATGATGCAGTGGTCCCGCACCAGCTCCTTGCTCCCGGGCCTGGGTGATGGCCAGGGATGCTCTGGGGTGGGGGTGGCTGGAATCCCTAGCACATGAACTGCACTCAGTTCCTACCTCTTGTGTGAGCAGGCCTTCGTGTTCTGGTTATTTAATATGAGTCGGCCTGCCCAGTTAAAACTATGTGAACACAGAAAGATCAAAGAGCCAGCAGGTTCAGGATCTTACTCATCTCTGGATCCTCACTGCTTTGTACTCAGTGTGATATTGGGGAAGGAGCCCTGGACTGGGAATTCCCCAGATCTTGGTTGGAATCCTTTTCGGCTTGGTAATTCTGGACATGTGATTTAAGCTTTTTGAGCTTCTCTTTCATTGTCTATAAGAGGAGTTTAATGAGAGTCACCTAATGTGAGCATTAAGAAGACTAAGCATGTGATGGCAGATAGCCCAGAGCTCTCAGTTGATGTGGACTGACCATGTTTGAGTGAACCTTGGCAGGGCTGATGGTTTCCAGTGGGCAGAGGAATCCTCCCTGGCAGTAATCCAGACCTGCCACTAGGAGTCGTAGGAGCTCCATGATTGATTTTTTTCCCCACCTCCATAGTCAAAGCCAGTCTGTGCAATACAACCTCTGCAACTTTACATTTAGTTTATTGTTTAAGAGTGACAAATTACCTGCTCCTGCTTTCCTTTTCTATTCAAGTCACTGTCATTAAAATTAAGAAAGTGTAGCCGGCTAGTAAAAAGTTAGTCTCCCTTTTTTTTGTTTTTTTCTAATTTCCATCTGGGATATCAGCCCCGTTAGCTGGGTACCTAACTAAAGTTAGCCTTCCTTTCAATCTGGGTACACTTAACATACTTGGCTGACTGCATGTGTCTTGGTCCAAAGGTTGGAATATTTGTGAGAAGGAAAGTAAAACTGGTCTTGATTGTCTTTTATGCAACCAAGGAGGGCCATCTGTGGCTCCCAAAAGGGCTGTGGTTCCTTCTTTTTCCTGTATTAGAAGCATGATTGGCCCCAACTTTGTTTATTTTTTCTGGTATGGTCTTTGAACTCTAGCAGTGTACTTCCAGTCCAGAGAGCTGGGTGTGAGCCTCTCTGGAGCCTCTAGTCTTACTAATCCTTCAGATGAGGAGACTGAGAGTCAGGGTAGGGCTAGGGACTTGGTTTTCAGTTCCTTTATGGATAAAACAGGAGGAATTGGGCTGGGTACCTTCCAACACCCTTCCAACATTGACATTTTCTTGCTTTCAAATCCAAATACCAAGCTTACAAGCCTGGTAACTCCAACTCGCCTGAATGGTGGGAATTTCAGTTATGAAGAGCAGACAGAGATATTGTAAACGTGAATGGCACTGTGACTTATGGATGTTGTGGCAACCTAGGCCTAGGAGCCATGTTGGGACCTTCTCAAAGTAGACATTGGAACACCTTGGAACAGGTTGTTCTTATGAGGAACACAAGGGCACGTCAAAGACTTGTTGGCTTTCAAACACCCTGTTGGCTTTGTGACCCGTGATTCTCCTTTTTCATCGTCCTGTGACACCAGGGCAGCATTAGCATTTATTTCCATTTGCTAAGGGCAGGACATCATGCCATGAGAAGGCAACGGCGGTGGATTTTCTCATGGAAGTCAGTGACCAAGCTGAAGGAGACCGCAGTCTTCTGACAGTTGCCAGGCATTTGATGTTGGCTGCAGCAAGAATATAGAGGAGGAAGCCCACAACTTGGAGCGGAGCCTGGCACTGCTGTGTGACTTCAGGCAGGTGACTTAACCCCTACCTGTAAAATGGGACAATAATACCACCCACTGCTCAGGGTCGTGTTTGAGGAATGAGAAGAAAACTGTAAGCTGCTCATGAAATATGAGGCTTTTAATTTTTTCATTTTGAAGCCCAGGAATGATGAAGTATGCTTTTCTATTCTGAAATATAGGGTTAGGGCAGGGTTAAAAAACAGAACACGCTAATGTGAGAACTTGAAGAACTTCAGTGAGCAGCTCTCGAGTTTGAATTAAGGACATGTAAAAACAAAAGGAAAAGAGTGACTGGGATTAAATGGGAAAAACACACAGACCTGCTCATGTCCCTGAGCTGCTGAAGGAAGGAACCCAGGAATCTGGAATTCACTGGGGATTTCTGAAGGACCCGATTGCCAAGGATCACATCATGCTGGAGACTGTGACTTATCTCTTATTATCAATCTGTCAGAATAGTTATCCTCTTTCTGACCCTTCTGCCTCATTGGGCCATGCAAACAGCTGTTGAGCACCTATCCTGAGCCAAGCATGTGTCCCCAAGCACTGCTGGGGACACAAGGCAGCTGAGGACAGGTCTTGGCCTTTATGATCCAGTAGCAAAGACTCAGGTGAAGAGGCAAGTTCATGATTCCTCCGTCAGGCTCTGCCCCAGCAAGGAGGGAGGTGTGAAGGAGCCTCCACCTCTGCCTTCTGCAATGGGGCTAGAAAAGACTTGTCCATGGAAAAGGTGTGGGCTGGGAGTGGGGGATGTTGGGGGGACAGAGGAGGCTGTGAAGGGGGCGATGATGGGAGAGGAGAGTCAGGTCTCCAGAGTGGCAGTGGGCTGCCTGGCTGTGAGGATTGTTGGAGGAGGCTGCTTCCTCTGTCTCTTTCCTTTTCATGCCCAGCACAAGCATCTGGATTATTTCACAGAGAAAACTTCAAACCTGGTGAAAAAGCCTTCTCCCGCCTTAAGCGCTAAGAAGACCATTCAGCTATATCAGTGTCTTATTTTAATTCTGACATTCATTATCTGATACAGTTAGTCCCCTACATACGAACCTTCAAATTACAAACTTTAATGATGCACACCTGTTTTTTTAATGTGTCGCTTCTCTCCACCAGGTGGCAGTATAGCCTGTTAAATACATACAGTTCTATATAGCCAATTGTGTTAATTGGGTACCTAAGCTAATTTTGTTGGACTTAAAACAAATTGGACTTACAAATGCACTCTTGGAATAAACTCGTTCATATGTTGAAGACTTCCTGTAGTGTCTGTTTTAGTCAGTTTGGGCTGCTAAACAGAATACCATAGACTAGGTGATTTAGCAACACACGCTTCTTTCTCATAGTTCTGGAGTCTGGGAAGTCCAAGATTAAGGTGCTGGCAGATCCAGTGTCTGGTGTGGGCCTGCTTTCTGGTTTGCAGATGGTCTTCTTGTTGTACCCACACATAGTGGAGAGCAGAGAGAGGAAACAAAAACTCCTCATGTCTTTTCCCGAGGGCATTGCTCTCCTTGAGAACTACCCTTGCAGACCTAATTACCTCCCAAAGATGCTGCCTCCCAATGCCATCACCTTGGGGATTAGGATTCCAACATAGAATTTTGGGGTGGGACACAAACATTCAGTCCCTAGCAGTATCATCATAAATATTGAAGGAAGCCTCTGAAGAAAGAGTAAGAATACCAGGGAACATACATATGAAATCTGGAGCTTGTCTTCAGGGACTCTTGTGAACTGACTCAATTGGCAAATGTTTGAAAAGAATATTAACACCTAATGCTGATGAGTTTCTGTTGAAAATGACACATTTGCTGTCTCTGCTAGCAGTGAAAATTGGTACAATGCCTTAGAAGAACAATATAGTAATATTATAGTGGTGATAGCCATGAAATGTGACTATCCCTAGGTATCCCTAGACCTGCTCCTGGCCTTTAGTTCCTTTGACCTACCCCCACCCCCAAAAAGGAATCTGCCCTAAGGAAGTAACTCCCTAACGTGAGTCACACAGGCTCATGCAGGGTGTGAATGGCATTCCCTAGTGTTGTGGCCTGCTGCAGGAACTTTGTCTTATTTACTACTAGATTCCTGGGGGCCTAGAGTTGCATCAGGTACACAGTAGGAGCTCAATAAATGCTTCCTGACCTACTGCAGCCTGCTTAAGTGATATGCCAGTTCATGAGTTCATTGTCCAGAAATTGAAAATGACCATCATGAAGATAATGCATGAACTTATTTGGCTGAAACCTTATCCAGGATAAGAAATCAAGATAAGTATCACTTGTGTGTAATTACAACCATGCAAAATTGTATACAGTTATGAAAACAAGGCCTGTAATGGAATAGGCGAAAATGAAAATAATTATGTTAGTGTGCTGAGATTATGGGGCATTGCTTTTCAGTGTTAAGACATTTCCAGAATAAAGTGAAGTCAGATATTTTTTGGCCACACATTTAAGGTTAATTTAAGAGAAAGAAGGCAAGGAATTATTATTAGTAGAATTGGATTTAAATAACTCCTTAATTTCACAACTTTTTCCTCCTTGGAATTAATAAATGTTCTTCAAGCATCTATAATCCATACTTTATAGCATCATTCCCAAGACAATCAATAAGCTCAAAAGCAAAAGGACTGCCAAGATGGGAACCGAGAAGAGTATCTTTGTTTTCAGTAGATCCACTGTGAGAATGCACGCGAACAAACAATAAAGAACCCCAGAAAGAAAAACAAGCCCTGGTTTGTTGGAGGTTTAGATTCACTAACAGACCAGAGCAGAATTCCCATAACGTATTGAGGGTGCAGTGGGACCCAGTTTCCTAAGGTGGGACTAGCTTTGACATTGAACATCCTAATTTGCCAATTTCAGCCTCCATCCATTCTCACTACATGGATGGATGAGTTCCTAACTGGGGAAATCGACTTGAGGTGAAGCTTGCTGGGTTCAGTCCCCCATTCTGAAAGGAAGTCTGAGTCCTTGGAGGAAGATACCTTCCTTTCTATGTCTCATTTCCCAGCCTGTGGTTGACCAGTAGTGCTATTTGCCACCCACTGCACAGAGATGCTGTGTACAGCAGGGTTCCCAAAGTGTAGTGGGCATCACAATTACCTGGGGAGGTTGCTAACACAGACTCCCATGCCCTGTCTTCATATGTGCTGACTCAGTGGTTCTGAGTGGGGCCTGAGAATGTGATTCTAACCAGCCCCCAGGTGATGGTGCTGCTGTCCTTTGGGGGACCACATTTTGCATAGTGCTGGTGTACAGCTTTCCTAGGTAGTCACCAGATGGTGCGCTGGGGGGGCCCTTGGATGAAGATTCACCTCCTCTGTGACCAGGTCATAGTCACTTCCTAGGTGATGTGAACCCCATTCATTTCTTGAGGGGCAGCCTGACACAGTATGAAGAGCAAGAGCTTTGGAATTAGGACCAGGGACAAATCTCTGCTCTGGCCTTTTCTCCTTTTCTCTGTGACTGTGGGACCCTAGCCTTTCTGGGCCACATTTCTTCCTCTACAATGGCGTGAATATTGCCTACCTGGTAAAGGTCTCTAAGAGATTAAATGAGACAATGTTGGGAAGGTAACTTGTACAATACCCGATTCATAGTAGGTACTTAGTAAGTGGTGGCTCTTAATAGAATTTCTTTTGAGATTCTACAGATACTAAAATGCTATTTCAGTTAATTCTTTAAGCATCTCTGTGTGGAGGTTCACAAGAGCACCTTTATTGAGCAAGTGGATGGAACTAGAGCCTAGAAAGGGAAGTACAAAAGGGAAAAAACGGATACAATTCAGCTACAGCCTCTCTATTAGCCTAATTTGTGTGCTATGTGAGGGAAAATGTTCTCTGCTCCATTCTGTCCTACCATACCTTTTCCTCTCCTCTCTCCTATCTGACTCATTAAAATGTGAAGTCCCAGCTGGGCACAGTGGCTTATACCTGTAATCTTGGCATTTTGAGAGGCTGAGATGGTTGGATTGCTTGAAAACTGAACCCAGAAGTTTAAGACCAGCCTGCCAGCCTGGGCAACATAGCAAAACCTCATCTCTAAAAAAAAAAAAAAAAAAAAAAAATTAGCCAGATGTGGCGGCATTCACCTGTAGTCCCAGCTACTTGCGAGGCTGAGGTGGAAGGAATGCCTGAACCCAGGAGGTCAAGGCTGAGGTGAGCTGTGATTGTTGTGATCATGCCACTGCACTCCATCCTGGGCAACAGAGTGAGACTCCAACTCATAAAATAAAGTAAAATAAAATAAAATAAAATAAAATAAAATAAAATAAAATGTCCCTAAAATGCCATGCACTACCCTAGGTGTTTTCAGTCCTTAAGGAGAAGCTTTCTAACAAAATGCCAAAGGAAATATATTTTGAAACAGGCTGATCTGGATTTGAATTTGGACTCTGTCATCTTCTGTTTCTGTGACCGCCAAACTAATTCAGTTCCCCGAGCCTTAGAATTCTTGTTTATGGCTGGGCTCGGTGGCTTAGCCTGTAATCCTGCACTTTGGGAGGCTGAGGTGAGTGGTATTGCCTGAGCCCGCGGGTTCGAGACCCTCCTGGGCAACTTGGTGAGACCTCATCTCTACAATAAATCAAAAAATTAGCCGGGTATGGTAGTAGCGTGTGCCTGTAGTTCCAGCTACTTGGAAGGCTGAGGCAGAATGATCGCCTGCACCCAGCAGGTCGAGGCTGCGGTGGCCGGGAGCAGCCATGGCACTCCAGTCTGAGCGACAGAGTGAGACTCCAACTCAAAAAAAAAAAAGGAATTCTTGTTTATACAATGGGGAGAATAAATAGCACAGGGAACACTGAGCGGAAAGGCACTTGGGTGTTTACTTGACTGAGTGGGGACATTTGATGGAGACTGAAGGACATATGAGACAGCGATGAATGGACTGGGATGAATAAATGGAGAGCGGGACGGACAAACAGTCTGTGATGGACAGATGGACAGATGGAAACTGTGATGTGTGCACAGATGGAGACAGTGAGGGATGGACAGAGATTTGGATGGACGTTGGAGACTGATGGTCGGGTGGAGACTGGGATGGATGAATGGAAGCTGTTGACGTGGATGGATGGAACAGACGAATCCTGGATCCTGCTTGGACAGGGAGTCCTTCGCACAAGCCTAGATGGTTGTTCTATTCACTTTGAACAGAACTGTGGTCCCTCTACCAGGATTTTGGCTCATGAGGAACCAGCATAGGATGGATGGCCTTTCCTATGGGACCAAACTGGGCCTCTGATGTTTCCTTGGAATGCTAGTGAGAGAGCAGGTAAATTGTGTTCTATGGGCTCACCCAGACCTGAGTTAGGTCCTCATCTCACTATTTATTGTAACATGACTTTGGATAAGGAATACATTTTTCCTCTACCTGTAACAGGACCATGAGGATAATGGAAATAATAGCTTAATATAATGCAGGCATAGAGTAGTTTAAAAAATATTCCTTTTCCTCCTCATCTGTCTAATCCTCCCAACAGATCACACTTATTAAGCATTTACTGGATACCAGGCTCTGTGCTTAATGCTTTACAGGGCGATCTCAGCAAACCTTTCTACCACCTACCAATGGGGTAGGTGTCATATGACCATGTCAGTTTACAGGCAAGGTAACTCAGCCTGAGCTGTAAGATGGGTAAGTAACTTGCTCCTGGTTTTACATCCTGTAAAAAGAAGAGAGAATCTGAACCCCAGCAATCTGGCTTCATTCCTGGAAGATGTTGGCACTTCTGTTCTGCTGATGATGGCTCTGGGGCTTACAGTTGTGGAATGACCTTCTTGGGTGTTAGCCCTTTGACGCTAAGCCCCTGACTCTTTTTTCAGTTCCTCAAACTCATCAAGTTCTCCTCTGTACATGGCTTCATCCTTCCTGGCTCAGCTGCAAGCTCTCTTGTTCAGAAGCCTCTCCCGAGCCTCATATCTGAGGAAGCTCCCCACCCTCAAGCCTTTATCATTTCACCGTGTTTGTTGTCTTCATAGTGCCAATTACTACCCAAAATGACTTAGTTCATTGTTTCTTTTTGTGTTCATTGTATCTTACCCCCACTGAATTGTAAGCTCCGTGGGGACAGAGACTATGTGGCTTGTTTTAACTGCCTATCCCCTGCTTTGTCAATTGTTTGGCAAATATTGGTCTAAATGGATGAATGGATGAATGAATTGATGGATGAAATGTAGCCATGAAGCAGATCATTGTTTCCTGCTTCTGATGTCACTTACTGAGTGACCATAGTTACTCAGAGCCTTTGAGTCCCACCTCCCAGAGATGTGACACTTAAATCAAACAACACATATGAAAATGCTTTGTTATAAGTCATAGAATCCTGTGCACATGTGAGGTGAAGAAGAAATAGCTTTCTTTTCTGTGCAGGTCACTGATAAATATCCAAATTTGCTCCCACACCTCTAGCCCTCTTGAGTCTTCCAATTTGATATATTTCCTGGCAGTGGGGGAAAACCTAATGCCACCTTGATCATGAAATCTAATAATTAGAGCTGGGCATGGTAGCTAACACCTGTAAACCCAGCACTTTGGGAGGCTGAGCTGGGAGAATTGCTTGAGCTCGAGTTCACGACCAGCCTGGGTCAAATAGTAAGACCTCAATTCTACAAAAAAATAAAAAAATAAAATACGTTGGTGTGGTGGCATGCACTTGTAGTCCCAGCTACTTGGTAGGCAAACTGAGGTAGAAGTATGGTCTGAGCCCAAGAGGTCAAAGCTATGGTGAGCCATTATGGTGCCACTGCACTCCAGCCTGGGTGATAAGAATGAGACCCCAACTCAAAAAAACAACAGGCCAGGTGCAGTGGCTCAAGCCTGTAGTCCCAGCACTTTAGGAGGCCGAGGTGAGGGGATTGCCTGAGACCACGGGTTCCAGAACAGCCTGGGCAACTTGGCAAGACCTTATCTCTACAAAAAATAAAAAAATTAGCCGGGCATGGTAGCACGCACCTGTAGTTCCTGCTACTTGGAAGGCTGAGGTGGAAGGATCACCTAGTCCAGCAGGTTGATGCTTGGGTGGCTGTGAGTGTGCTACTATACTCCAGCCTGGGTAATGGAGTGAGACTCCAGCTCAAAACAAAAAAACTCCATCACCACCACCAACAATAACAAAAAACTCCCCAAACCCACTAATGATTCACTGTGAATGTAATTTTCAAGTAATTGTGCCTGAAATGGTAACAGAAATCCTTCCCATTCTTTGTGAAGGCATTTGATGCTCTATTTTGTAGCTGCAGGTTTCTTGGTTGATTAGACAGTCCGTTGTGTAGAAGAAATCTCTGAGCTTAAAATGCATGGACCTAGGTTTCAATTCAAGCTCTCTCAAATGGTAGACTTGGGCAAGTCTCCTCCCTTTAATACAAAGACAATATGAGGACTGGAAGCCAGAGCACCTCTAGTCCAAGAAAGGCACACTGTGGGTTTGTGGTCCAAATCTGGTCCATCACCTGTTTTTGTAAATAAAGTTTTATTGGGACACAGCTGTGGTTACTCATTTACATATTGCCTGAGGCTGCTTTCTTGCTTCAGTGACTGAGTTGCAACAGAGGCCATGTGGCTTATGAAACTGAAAATATTTGCTATCTGGCTTTTCACAGAGAAAGTTTGTTGACTGCTTCTCTAGTCAAACCCCCACCCCTTGTTAAAAACAAATGTGGGATATTAATTACAGAAAGAGAAAGGAACTACCCACGATTACCTAAAGAATTAGCAAAAGCAAAAACTTAGGAAATAAAAAAAAAAAAGAAAATTAAGAGTAGTGAATGCTACACTCCAAAGACAAGACATAGAATTGTTCTAAAATCATTCAGAGATGTTAGAGGAGACTCTGTCATCCTCATTTGATATCTGTCCAGATAGGACAAGAACTTTCATGTTTAAATGTTTCTAAGGAAATGAGTCCCTTGGAGAGTCCTGCAATGAAGACTTTGCAGTGTGACTCCAAGAAATTTATTATAATGAATATAGAGCCCAAACATGCACGAGTATTTTGTTTTTGTAATAATCTCCCTGATGTCATGATTCACTTAAACTTCACTAATTTGGAAGTTGTGTTAATTTGACGACATAGGCTCTGGTTAAATTTATCTTTGCATACTGCCTGACAAAATGCTTCATTAAGCAAATTGATGGTATAAACAAGATTTTAGGGGAGTGGTGTTTAAATTACTCAAGAGGATGAACAATTTTTTAGGCACTGCCAAATCATTTAAAAGCATTTACTTGAAAGTAAATAATGACCATGCAGATCACAAATAATATCTGTTTATTAATGCATGACCAAGGTTCTAATTGGAAAATGTCCTGACAATGTTTCTGTTTGGATAGTAAAAGTCAATTCTCTCAGATTTTCCACTAACATGATCATCCTTTCTCTGTAGTAAGCCCAAGTGGGATATCAATGTAGGAGAAGACCTTAGAAATTTATTGATTGTTTCCTAAACCCTAGGAGCATTGAGATGATTCAGGTGATAAAGACAGAACTTTAACTTTGAGTACTGCAGTGAGATTATTCCTTTTTAAGTTCTCTTTCAATCTTTTTAATTAGTGGAGGGAAAAAATCTCAGGTGATGCTGGAACGTCCTTAACACAGCTACCATTTGCTAATCTTCCTATTTCAGAAAGAGAGAGCAGATCTCAGGCAATCATCCTCAACAGGCAGCAATTTGCAGAGGTAATTGAAAGCATTGCTCTGTTTTTATTGTATTTACATTTATGACTGCCTCTGTTCTGGCAAGTGAGAGTGGTTTCTATTTATGTTAATTTTATCAAGTTTCCTTTTAAGCCAATTGCAAAGAAAAAAGTGAGGAAGTAAGACAATTTTAACTGAAAATATAATATAAACAGTGCAGATGACATGCAGACATGACAAAACTAAAAATGTGGCATATCTTGGTGTGGGAAACAGAGTGAAGGCGGGGTTCACATGATGGGAGTTTGGGCAAAAGTAATCTAGTTCAATGGTCTTATTTTACGGCAGGTGAAACTGATGGCCAGAGAGGATTGAGACAGACTAAGGTCACACAGCACAGGTGTCAGAGCCAAGATCAGGAAAAGGCCCCGACTCCCAGCTCTCACTCTTCCTACTACCTGATACTACTACCTTGCATTAATTTTGGTTTTTCTGTCCAGGTGCAAACAAACATTTGGTTATGCTAGCTTGTTCTTGGAACATGACTTTTTTTCCCACCAACCTACCCTGCATCAAAATGCTTGCTCAAACCAGTCCTGGGCATTGAAGAAAAGTTTACTGGAATGATGGTCGGTGGAACATAGGGTCAGCTTTTCCCCCTACTGTGGTTCTAATTCACTCTGTGACTTTCCTCACACATCATCAGAAGCCATAAAAAAACTTTTTCTTTGAGAAGAAAAAAAAAAAGATTTTTCCTTGGACTGTGGTCTACTTCTTAACTATATCCCCGGAAGTATTTATATTCTCCCTCAATGAGAAACTCACCACTTTATAATGTGGCCTGTTTTATTAATGGCAGTGAATGCAGTACTAAGAGTCCAGTAATATGTTTTGGAAGTATTTGACTCATGTCCACATGAGCTCTGTCTACACTGAAGTTTGGGAATAGCTGAAAGGCATGGAGATTTTTCCCTGCATGGGAAAAGTTGGTAATTCCAGATTATCTTGAGCTGGGGACCAGGTAAGTGACAAAGCCCTGCCCACTGTATTTTTTAAGCACATCGTGTCTTGTTGCCTGTTACAGAAAGACAGCCACCTTCCTCTAACCAGGAATAGAGCTCAGGTTAGACTCAGATTGCAGGGCTTAGTACAGAGTCTACCATCTTAGTTCTTAGTTTATTTCAAAAACTTTAATTGATAGGATGAGAGTCCAGTTCCCTTCACATTTGTATAATGGTCTTCCCATCTCCCCTGCCACTCAGGCTTAACTCCCTTTTTTCTAAATCACCAAGTATAAGGGCAAAATTCAAATTTTTATTCTGTTGTCCTGGCTTTTATTCTTCAAAACGTTTTTATTCTTCCTGAGTACACAGGCCTTCAAATGGCATTACAAATTTTTTTTTCAGTGAGGAATGACATATATATATAGTCAAGTATGTAAAGGGTGTGGGCGGTCTTCACTGTACAGTGGGATTAATTTTTACTTATCACTTCCATTGCCTTAGCCATTGCTCAGATCAAGATATAGACATTTGTGGCCTCCCAGAAGGTTCACAAAGGGGGCTCTGGTCACAGTGTAATAGGGGTTTGCAGGGAGAGACCTCAGAAGGCTGCTGTGGTCCAGGTGAGATACTGGAAGTGTGGTTGCTTGATGAGACATGAGAAGTCCCCTCAACAGGACTTTGGGGGAGTGACTGGAGCTAAACTGGCAAAGATGACCAGGCCTCAGACCTAGAAACCTGATGGGAGAAGGGGGCTGCAGTAATGGCCTCAGTTTCTGTCTCTTCTTACAGCAGGCTGGAAGGAGGCCTCACAGGGCAATCGGGTAAGTGATCACCTTCATTTTCCCCAAATTCTTGGCCTCTGAGTTCAGCTTCTAATATGGGCCCCACCCATTGACTGTGTCTCTCTGGCATCCCAAGACGGTAGAAAATGGACAGATGTCACCTCCTTTGAAGGTAAAGCAGTGGAGGGAACAAAGGCTCACTTCTCAGAAGATTATACCAGGGTACATACTTTCTATGCATCTTTTAGATGCCACCAGATCTGCCAGAGTCAATAACTGTCCTTAAACCACATACCAGCTTTCATGGCACATGATGACATCTGTTTTCAACAGTCGCCCTTCCAATGACATGTATAATTGACACATTAAGAGATGAAGGGCCAGATGAGGAAGCCAACTGGAGACCAGTACCTTCCCTTGGTCTACATTTAAGAATCACTGTATCCAGATTTAAATAATGGTAGCACAATGGCTTCCATTTATTGAGCACCTACTTTGAGCCAGGCACTATTCTTAGCACTCTATTTCTCTTGTCCTATTTAACTCTCTCAAACACTTTTTTTTTTAAAGAAAGGAGGATTTATTGAGAGGACAGAAAAGCTCCCACAGTGGGAGGGGACCCAAAGGGGTTGCCACACTTTTTTTTTTTGACAGAGTCTTGTTCTGTCATCCAGGCTATAGTGTGGCGGCACGATCAGCTCACTGCAGTCCAGAACTCCCATGTAGCTGGGACGACAGGTGCATACCACCATGCCTGGTTAATTTTTGTATGATTATTATTATTTTTTAGAGATAGGGTCTCCCTATGTTGCCCAGGCTGGTCTGGAACTCCTGGCTTCAAGCAATCCTCCTGTCTTGGCCTCCCAAAGGGCTGGAATTACAAGTGTGAGCCATCATGCCTGGTCTTTCTCAAACATTTTAAATCTAGATATTATAGTTCTTAATTTTTAGATGAGAAAGTGGGGCTCAAATAGGTTAAAGTATTTATCTAGTGCCAACAGGAGACAGCTCTGGGTTTGGATTCCAGGTCTTTCTGATGTTGGAGTCTGTGGTCTTCAAATTGTACCAGCCCTTATCTAAACCTTGGATTATCAGGACTCTTGGTCTTGCCTGAATTATACTATTCACTGGAGACACATTGGATTAGAGTGCATTAAAAGAGAAATATTGCAAAATTGGAGGAAGGCTGACATGAAATGGAAAATTATTGCTGGCTTGTTTTTATTTCTCAAGGTAGCTGCCCTATCTCACATCCACTAGACTATGGGTGCTGCAAGGGTAGGGACCAGAGCCCAGCAAAAGGCTTGGCAAGCAGGGGACTCGCAGGCAAGTGGGATTTAGAATTACTTGTACCCCTGAGACCTGGAATAAACCTTCATTGGAAAGAGAGAGAGAGTCATCAGGAATAGATTACATTAGAGTTTGGAAAATATTATTATTATTGTTTTTGAGTCAGGGTCTCACTTTGTCACTTAGGAGTACAGTGGCATGATCATGGCTCACTCCAGCCTTGATCTCCTGGGCTCAGGGGATCCTCCCATCTCAGCCTCCCGAGTAGCTGGGACTACAGGTGAGCACCACCATGCCTGGCTAATTTGTTGATTTTTTTGTAGAGATGAGGTCTCGCTTTGTTGCCTAGGATGGTCTTCAACTCCTGTGTTCAAGCAATCCTCCTATCTCAGTCTCCCAATATGCTGGAATTACAGGCATGAGCCACTGCTTCTCATATTAGCTCCTTTCCCTGCCAATATGCTTCCTGATTGTAATTAAATCATTTGGATGATAGCACCATTTCACATTCAGTTTTCCTGCCTCTCGTCTTTCTCTTCCAATCCAATTAATTTCCCATGGTCCTGCTAGGACAAGGGACTTCTTTCTCAAGTGCAGTCATGATTAGATCTCTCCTCAGTAACCCCTTCATTCTTATGGAACTCTGTGTGCACCTCTTCCTCCTTGCAGTTTGGAGGATTTTAGATTGTGTTTTGATTGCTTTGTCTCTCTTAGTGCATACTACTTTGCCTGATGCAAGTTTTTTTTTTTTTTTTTTTAGTTGGAGTCTCACTCTGTCGCCCAGGCTGGAGTGCAGTGGCACACTCACCGCCACCCCAGCGTCGACCCACTGGGCTCTGGAGATCCTTCCGCCTCAACCTTCCAAGTAGCTGGAACTACAGATGCGTGCTACCATGCTCAGCTAATTTTTAAAACTTTTTTTTTATAGAGACGAGGTTTTGCCAAGTTGCCCGGGCTGGTCTCGAATCTGCAGGCTCAGACAGTCCACTTGCCTCAGCCTCCCAAAGTGCTGGGATTATAGGCTGAGCCACTGAGCCTGCCTGATGCAAGTTTTAATAGTTTTTTTTTTAATTGATGACATTCCTGCTTATGGAAATGCCCTTCTCTTTTTTCTTAATTAAAAATCATTTCCACCCATTCCTCAGGTGGTCTTGGGTCAGGTTGCTAGAAGCAGAGCCCCTGATGGGGAGAGGTACCGTGTAGCTTACAGAGAGAGTACTCACAGAAGAGAAGTCTGCATGTATGTGAGGGGTGGGGGAGGTGTTTGGAGCACAGGATAAGGCAGGGATGGAGCAGATCAAAGAGGGGGTTTCGGCTGAAGTCTGGCTCAGTCTGACCCCACGGGGGCTCTTGAGTGTGCAGGGGACCCCTTAAGTTAGGGGCTGGCTTTTTCTACTGTGGTTTAGCCAGGTATTTACTGAGGGTTGCTCTTGGGTTTTTGTGCGGTAGAGAGGATGTGTAACCTCTTAGGCATTGTCAGGCCAGGTGGCTTCTGTCTGCTGCAGGCAATTCTCTGGAAATGGGCACAGCTGTGAGCTGTTGGCAGCCAACACAGCATCTGGGGGATGGGTACTCCAGGAGGAGGGTTTGCTGAGCTGGGGCACCAGCAGCACCAACTGAACTGCAAAGACCAGACTCAAATATCACCTCCTCTGGGGCAGGGGGGACAAATCATTGCTTTTTACTGTTAACCAGCAGAGAACTTGCTGCCTTCTTCAGCACATGAGATACCTGCTAGTAATGGAATAAACTGAGGGTTTGGAGACTTGTTCAAAACTAGCTTTGTGTTATTGGCACCTTAAGCATCACGTTACCTCTCTGAGCTCAGTTTCTGCTTCCTAGGATTGCTGTGGCACCTCATATGAGCTATGGACTCATGGTTTCTGGCCCACAGGGGCTCAAAAGTCAATCAATGAATGACTGAGTGAACTTGCAATGAATTCTATGCTTTTCAAAGAGCTGTTAGTTCCCACCACTGTTATTATCCCCATTCTATGGAAAGAAGAGACAGAATTGAGAGATCTGGTCACTTGCAGAACTGGCAATTCTGGGTTTTATAACCTGGGACTCCACGGAGGAGAAGCACACTTGGATTTGCTGCATTTTTCTATGTAGCCCATCACTGTCACCTCTGAGAAATTCTCAGTGATAATTAGTTTGAAACCATATTTTTCCAGTTGAGAAGGCAGACCAAAAATAGAACCGATAGAAAGACAAAACTATAGAGATGATTAAAAAATCTGTGGTTGCCAGGGGATGAGGGGAGAGAAGGAAAAACAGGCAGAGCACAGAGGATTTTTAGGGCAGTGAAGTTACTCTGGATGATCTTATAATGGTCGGTCTAGGTCATGATACATCTTATAATGGTTGGTCTAGGTCATGATACATTTGTCCAAACCCATAGAATGTGCAGCACCAAGGGTAAACACTAATGCACACTGTGGACTTTGCATGATAATGACATATCAAGGTAGGTTTGTCAATTGTGACGAACATGCCACTCTGGTGGGTATTTTGATAATAGGGGAGGCTACGTGTGTGTGGGGTAGGGGGTATATGGGAAATTGCTCTACCTTCTCTCAATTTTGCTGTGAACCTAAAACTGCTCTAAAAAATAAAACCTGTTAAAAAATAGAACTGGTCGGGCATGGTGGCTCCCACCTGTAATCCCAGTACTTTAGGGAGTAGAGGCAGGAGGATTGCTTGAGACCTGGAGTTTGAGACTAGCCTGAGTAACATAGTGAGACCTCATCTCTATGCAAACCAAAAGAAGTAGCCAGGTGGGAGGCTGTGGTGGAAGGACCATCTGAGCCCAGGAGGTCAAGGCTGTGGTGAGCCGTGATGGTGCCACTGCACTCCAGCCTGGGCGACAGAGTGAGACCCCCAACACAAAAAACAAAACAAAAGCAACAAATATTTACTAAGCACCTAGTGTGTGCCAACTCTGGGGAAAGTATTTTTGTACCTAAACTCTCCTCAGAACCAGGTAGAAAATGTCATCCCTAATGGGTGATGGGGAGATGGGGAAAGTGAGCTGGTTGCTCAAGTCACACATTTATTATGCGGAACACCAGGCTCCTCCTCTAGAACAGGGCTTCCTTCTTCAGGAAGGAGAGGTGGTGACTACAGCTGTCCTCTGCCGTAGTCTGATCTGACAGTGGCTTCTTATTCCACTCTCATCACGTGCCGCCTCCTCCCTTGGTGTGTCTCCAGTCCTGCCTCGTGTGTCTGTGCTTGGTATTTTTATTGCTGTGGACACAGAGCTAGACTTTTCCCAGGCCAGTGCCATCTGTCTGCCCAGTGGACACTGGCGGCTCTTTAGAGCACATACCGTCCGGAGGCCACATTCCACGCACTCCTCAAAGGCGGCGTTGTGTGGGTCCACGTGTGTGTACTCGCCCAGGCCCCTGGGATCAGTCGGTCAGAATTCCTCTCAGGAAGAGGTTGGCGTGGCCGCCTCCTGTTGTCTGTCCACACATGTCCCTGTGCAGCGTCTTGGTGCCTGGAGCCTTGCTGTCCCCTCTATGCAATGAAGGGAGAGGCTGAAGTCTTACAGTGAATCTTCCTCATTCATTCATCCTCTCACTCATACGTTCTACCCCCACTAACTGAGCATCTACTGAATGTCACTCCCCTTGATCTGAGTTCAGAATCCAATGGGAAACACGCCAAAGGTAAAAAAGATGCTTAGAGTTTGTAGAGAGATGAACAATTGTCTAAAATTTACTGCAACCCCTGCTGCCTTCCAGGGTGAGTGGGTTAACTCAAATCAGGGAAACTCTTTAAGCTAAAGCCTTTCCTCTTTTGTATTTTCTTCCTTGATAGGTTCTAGCCACTCACTCCTCTGTACACAGCCCCCTGCAGTCACATCCGTGGAGGCACATGTCACTTCTGTTGTAATTGTCCACCTGTGTGTCTTTATCCACAATCAGACTATGAACTCCTTGAGAGTTTAAATATAGTCTGGTCTTTTTGCTCATTGGAAACATTATGGCTTTGGAATGAGAGAAACCCAGATTAGAATCTCAAAGCTGCTCACTACTAATTCAGAGCCAACACTAGGGTGAGTAGAGTGAAGCACTTGTCTTGGTTATAAATTTAAGGGGGCACCAACAAACTCAGTAATCAAGATAAATAATGTTTTAATGCAATATTTAAAAAAAATCAACATTAATGCAAATAGCCCACAATGAATAAAATGTCAACATTTAAATAAAGACAGAATCTGACCTAGAATTTGCATGACTTATCTGATTTGCCTCTTCATAATAGTGTTCTGTGCTATTAAGTTTGCATAAGTTAATTCCTGCATCTTTTTTTTTTTTTTTTTTGAGTCAGAATCTCACTCTTGCCTAGGCTGGAGTGCAATGGCATGATCACAGTTCACCGCAGCTTCCAACTCCAGGGCTTAGGCGATCCTTCCACTTCAGCCTTCTGAGTAGCTGAGACTATAGGTGTGTGCCACCATGTCCAGCTAATTCTTTAAGAAAAGTTTTTATAGCAACATGGACTTGTTATGTTGTCCAGGTTGGTCTCAGGCTCCTGGACTCAAGCAGTTCTCTTGCCTTGGCCTCCCAAAGTGCTGGGATTGCAGGTGTGAGTCACTGCACCTGGCCTTGTGTGGATTTTTAAAATGTAAAAATACTTTAATAAATGGATTTTATTTTTGAATGAACATAATATATTCATACAAAATGTGAATAATACCAAAGGATATACAATGAAAAGTAAGTCTTCCTTCATCTCCACCCTCAGTTTCCCTCTTCATGCCTGCTACCTTTACCAATATATTTTGTATTCTTCCAGAGATATTCTCATATAACATGAGCACAGACACACCACAAATAATGAATATACATATATTCTTTTCTATTTTTAGTACACGAATGAAAGTGTATGTACAGATGAGGAAATTGACAAGTTTCCTCATTTTGCTTTCAGAGACTTAGGAGTCAATTGTGTGGCTGTATCATAGTATGTACAAGGGGGGGACCCCCCCCAAAAGCCCAGAATTTACTTATAAAAAATAGTGTATTTATTCTTACATGTTTAAATTTCAGTCACCGTCAAAATACTTTCTGTTTGATGCAATACACCTATTGAGATGCTTTTTCCAGTGCTCAAAACAGTTGAATTTGTTAATTTTGATGTCTTTTAGTTTTTCTGCTGTTTTTTGTTTCAGCTCTTCCACATTGGCAAAAATGTTTCCCTTTGAGGGTGTTTTCATCTGGGGAAACCAAAAAAAGTTGCTCACAGCAAGATCGGGTGAATAGGGAGGGTGAGACTTGGGGGTCATACGGCTTTTTTTTGGTCAGAAACTGCTGAACACTCCCTGGCAGTGTGGACAGATGCACTTGTCACCCATCATGAAATGGGCAAATGCATTGAAAGGATCCCCCCTCCAAAAAAATCACTGAAGCTGAACACAGCCTCTCACAACAACGCTAACTGGTATACTAACTGGTACACTGATGTAAGTGTTCCTAGAACACTTACCTAGAGGTGGAAAGCCTGTACTACAGGGGCTTGCCCTCCAAAAAATATTTTCTGTTTTTTGGGTTCCCCCTTGAATAACCAGCTTCTGAGGATGAACTTTAGTTTCTAATCTATTATTACCACAGACAAGGTTGCAATGAATATCTATTCACATTTGTCATTTTGTATATGTGTGAGTAAATCTGTAGTACAAAACCCTGAAAGTAAAATTTTAAGACTAAAGGTTTGTGTATTTATACTGACTATTACAGACCATTTGGAGGGCGATAGCAGCAGATCTTTTATCCAGATCTCATGAGTTCATTTTCTATTTCTGCCACTTAAACTAATTTTCTTTGTGACTGGGCAAGTTACTTGTCTTTCTAGACCTCAATTTTGCCCTCTAAAATTTAATTTTGACTTTATTTTATTTTATTTTTTTTGAGTTGGAGTCTCACTCTGTCGCCCAGACTGGAGTGCAGTGGCCGCTCCCGGCTATCACAGCCTCGACCTGCTGGGCTCCGGCGATCCTTCCGTCTCAGCCTTCCGAGTAGCCGGAATTATAGGCACGCGCCACCACGCCCGGCTGATTTTTTGATTTATTGTAGAGGTGAGGTCTCGCTGCCCAGGCGGGTCTCGAACTCGCGGGCTCAGGCAATCCACTCACCTCAGCCTCCCAAAGGCGCGGGATTACAGGCTGAGCCACTGAGCCCGGCGAATTTTGACTTTAAATATTGCCATCAAGGAGCTCACATTCTAGAGGGAGAAGCAGACATGTGCACCAATAACTATAACAAATACCATAAAGGAAAGCACAGCATACTGTGGGAGTTCAGCAAAAGGCACCGTCCATCTCCAAGGTATTGTTGGGAGCTGCTGAGTGGATGCTGGGAAACACTGTCACGAATGGGTGACATTCGACCTGGGTCTTGCAAGACAAGTAAGAGTTCAACAGCAGGATGAGAGGTGGATGGTGAAAGGGAAGCAGAGGGAATCCCTTGAGAAGAAGTCCAAGAGTATGGAAATGTTGGCATGTTTGGAGAAAGTCAAACAGGTTGGGTGTTAGGTTTGGTGAGAGAGATCAGATTGGTAAGAGGAATGATGATTTCTAGTCTTGAAGTATTGTGTTTCAAAGGACATTCAAGTAGTTTCCCTCTAAGCAATAAGAGATCCAGGCCTGGAAATGAAAATTGAAGAAAGATTTGAGGGTCAGAAGTAGTAAAGGTAGGGGGTAAAGCCATGAAGGAATGTTTCTCCAGGGAATGGTAAGGGTTATCTGGCCCCTTACAGAAGTTAGCTGGCCCTGGTCTATTACACAGCAGGTCGCATTTAGTTTCTTGTATAATTATGCCATTCATTCCTCATAACAACCCTGCATGATATTAACTCTTATTTTAGAGATGAAGAACTTACCAATGAGGCTAAGTAACTTGTCCAAGAGTTCATAGTATGAGAATCACTGGAATATAGAAAAGAGTTGAGTCACAGGAAGTTGGAGAGATAGAGAGAGAGAGAGAGAGAGAGAGAGAGAGAGAGAGAGAGAGAATAAAGACTAGAGCAGTTGTTCTAAAATTCTTTCAAAATGGTCTCAGACCTATTTGAAAATCTGATGAAATCTAGAACTGCACCACCTCCCCAAACATCTGTAACATCTCTCCCTATCTCTATCTATCTATCTATCTATCTATCTATCTATCTATCTATCTATCTATCTACCTACCTGTCTATCTATCTACATATCACCTATCTCTCTTTATCTAGATACATACTCATGTCATATATTCCCTCAGCCAAGATGCAAAAATGGACATGGGAGAGGAAGAAGAAGAATATGTGGAATAGTGAGGAGGCAAGAATATTGTGATGAGAAATGAAAGAGGTGATATGGAGGAATCTTGTGTTAGGTGGCTGGCATATTCTCAATCAAAGAGGTGACAAAGTCATGCCATGAGAAGAGGTGAGCCCCCAGGGTAGGGTTAAGGGCTTAAAGGAATGTAAAGACTCTTGATGCCCCCCCTAGGGAAATGGGAGAGCATGCCAGCCATCACAAGATGCCTGAGAGAATCCCCAGGGCCTCTGGTGGCCTAGCCGAGCTCAGAGAGACAGGCCTGGAGAAAAATCTGTGGGTGCATAGATTTGTACAGTCTCCTTTCCAAGTTTGTATGTTCTAGAAGTCACTTCTATGTCAATGTTATATATCTCTATTTTATAATTATATATAATGCACATGTAAGTGTTCACAAGAATGAATTTTGACAATTGATCTGTTTAACCATCATCCCAAACATGATATAGAATATTTCCATTATCCTAGAAAGTTCCCTCATGCCCCAATCTGGTCAGTTCCCTGCTTCTCCACCAACCCTAGAAAAAACTTTTTTTCTGATTTCTATCACCATTGATTTGTTTTGCCTGTTCTTGGACTTTACGTAATAACGGAATAACATAGCATCTACTCTATTATGCCTGTCTTCTGTTGGTAACGTGATTTGAGATTCATTCATCTGTTGCTCATATCAGTAGTTCATCCCTCTTTTATTGCTAACTAGTATTCCATGGTATGAATTTACTGTAACTTATTTATCCATCCTCCTGTGGATGGACATGTGGGTTATTTACAGTTTTTGTCTATTCTGATGATATTGCTATGAACATTTTTGTATAAATTGTTTTGTAGATATATGCTTTCATTTATTTCGGTTGAACACTTAGAAGTGGAATTACTAGGTAATTTGGGTAAGATATTTGTTTAACTTTTAAGGAACGGGAAAATAGTTCTCCAAAAAATGCTTGTTACACACTACTACCAGTCATGAATTAGAGACTCCTCTCCAACATGCGTTATTTTCAGTTTTAAAATTTTAAACTATCTCATTGGTATTAAATAGTATCTCATTGTGGCTTTTATTTGCATTTCTCTGATGACTAATGCTGCTGAGCTGCTGCTTCTTTGCTTACAACCCATTTACTACTTACTTTTGTGAAGAGTTTTTTCAAGTTTTTTTTTTACTAATTTTAATTGGATTGATTTATTGCTTGTTTGTAAGAGTTTTTTAAAAAATATATATTCATTGTTTCTATATGAATATACAGTTGTATCAGCACCATTTGTTGAAAAAATTTTCTCATTGAAAGATTAATCATTCAACTTCCTTGGGTTCAAACAGTAAGGAGTTTATCCATCTAGAGTAGAACTTGCTGTAGTCTGACTTTTATTAAAATTATATGCCTGAGGGGGAAAAATTTTCCCATGGAATTGACTTGGCATCTTGGTTAAAAAAAATCAATTGATAGTATGTATGTGCACCTATTTCTGAACTATCCGTTTTGTTTCATTGATCTTTATGTCAGCAAAACACTGTTTTGATAACTAGTTTTTTAGTGAGATTGAAATCAGGTAGTGTAAATCTTCCAACTTTGCTTTCCTTTTTCAAGATTGCTAGTTTTGTCCAGGACTATTACTTTTCATAGGCATTTTAGGATCAAACTGTCAGTTAGGATTTTGTTGAGATATATATATATATATATATATATATATATATATATTTTTTTTTTTTTTTTTTTTTTGAGTTGAAGTCTCACTCTGTCACCCAGACTGGAGTGCAGTGGCCGCTCCTGGCCACCGCAGCCTCGACCTGCTGGGTACAGGCTATCCTTCTGCCTCAGCCTTCTAAGTAGCTGGAACTACAGGCGTGCGCTACCACGCCTGGCTAATTTTTTGATTTATTGTAGAGATAAGGTCTTGCCAAGTTGCCCAGGCGGGTCTCGAACCCGTGAGCTCAGGCAATCCACTCACCTTAGCCTCCCAAAGGCGCGGGATTACAGGCTGAGCCACCGAGCCCGGCTGAGATATATTTTTAACTATAAATTAACTTGGGGAATGGATACCTAACAGTATTGCCTTTTTGAATCCATAACCCTGATGTATATCTTCATATACTGAAGGCTTTAATTATTCTAAGTAGCACATTGTAGTTATCAGCATAGTAGTTTTGCACATTTTCTTTAGATTTACTCCTGGATATTTGATGTTGTAAAAATTGTTATGGAAGTAGCTTTGATTTTTAAAATTTCATTGTCAATTATTTGTTATTATTATATAGAAATATGACTGATTCTTCTATGTTGACCTTGTATCCTGAAAACATACTTAATGATTATTTTTAGGTTCCACAGGGTTTTCTACACACATAGTAATTTAATCTATGACTATAGTTTTCCTACTTCCTTTCTAGTCTATATGCTTTTTTCTTTTTTATTGAGTCTTATTGTACTAGCTAGGATCTCCAATGGAATGTTGAGTGAATGTGGTGGGAACACTTTGCTTTGCTCCTATTCTTATTAGAAGGACATTCAATATTTCATCATTAAGAATAATATTAGCAGTAAGTTTATTTATAGACTCCCTTTATATTGAGAGAGTTTTATTTTTCCTCATTTCCATTTTTTTCCCTTAATGAATGGCTGATAAATTTTGTCAAATACTTTTTCTCATCTGTTGAGTTGGTCACATGATTTTTCTCTTATTCTTTTGTTGGGAGCCAACATCTATAGCTACATGGCTGAGGCCTGTAAAGGCCCATCTGGAAGATCGCCTCTGACATAGGATATCAGTTATACCTATAATATTGGCATGTGATTAGTGACCAGTGTGCATACATGGCAGTAAAACTTATAAGTAAAATGTCTGTACACCTGATGAAAGGTTATACAGCAGAATGACCTTGTCCTTTCTAAGTCTTACTTCTTTCTAGATATTTTTTAACTTCTATTTCCTGGTAGACTGGTGAGTCAGCTCTTGTTCCCAAAGGCAGTCTCTCCTAGGATTAAGATTAGAAACTAAATTATCATAATAGTTTTATTGCCCCGCCTTTTAGCCGGGCAGGGCGTTTTTCTTCAGGACGTTTTTTCTAGTTTCGTTACATGCCGAAACTCTGTTTGCTTCAGCCCGTGGCCATTGCCATAGTAACTGTGCAGTCCATTATCCAAGAGTGTGACAGACACTATTTGATTTTTAGAATAGACTTGTTCGGATAAGACATTCATTTAAGACGATATAATTTCCATCGGAAAGATTTAAACAGTAATAAGCATTCGTAGAAAACTTTTAGGTTTTGTTTAAGCTTTTTAAGTTTCCTTTTCTCAGATTATGACTTTAGTTCCTGTTCCTGTAGGCCAATTTTAAGATCCTTTGATTAGTATACCGAAACTTTCCCAACGCTGTAGTTTTTGCTTCTAATATGACAATAGGAAATTTTACACGAAGCCATGTATTAATATACTAGGAAAAAAGATTTAAGTTTTGGGTTAAAGTCGTAGTTTTATTAAAATAGAATGAGAATTATAGTGTTATGATTCTAAAATCATACGTCAATGATAATTATAAGATTTGATGATAAGGTATTAGCTTAATGAGATACAGCATAGTATTAAAGCCCAAACACTAGATCATGAAACTCATATAAGTCATGGTAAGAAATAAGTTTTGAATTAATTGTTGTAGAATTACAGGCCACTATGTTGAATCGTAATAGGTTGATGGAATAAATAAAAATTAAGTCATTTAAGTAAACTTATAAATTATAGTATAGTGTTGATAATATCAATCGTTAAAAAATATTAGGAGTCAGTGAACTTGGACTGAACCTAGAGTTAACTAAGAAAGTTTTTGTATTAATCAGGGTTTAGAACAAAGAGTATAATATGAATGATTTGTTGAACACTATGGAAGACACTTTTAAACGAACTGTATTTGTGCACCTGTGACATTGATGTGAGATTTGTAAGGCACGCCTGATTGGAGCTTGCAAGTCTCGTGATGGTCTTGTAATGCATAGTTTGTAAATCGCAATATACATCATGGAGTTTGTACGCCCCCAGCAAGTGATTATCACACTGCTGGAGGGTATGAAAAATGGTATATAAGTTGGAAGGAGTCTGAATAAAATTTGGCTTCAGTCCTGATCAGACTGTTCCCAGAAGAATGGCCTCAGAGTCGTTTCTTCTCTCCGTCCGGATTCTCTGGAGCGGGTCCTAACCCTTCCCCCTTTGGTCGGGGCTGGAACCCCGACATTCTTTGAATGTGGTGAATTAATTAAATTAATTGATTCACTAATGTGAAACCAAGCCTGCATTTCTGCGATAAACCTCACTTGGTCATGGTATGTTATCCTCTTTATATATTGCTAATAAATGTATTTTAATAATTTTTACTTGTATACTTACACGTAATTTTATTTGTCTTGTTTGGTTATGATATCAGGTAATGCTGGCTTCAAAAATAGGGTAGAAAAGAATATTCTCTTTCAGTCTATTTTCTAAAAGAGCTTATATAAATTTGGTATTATATCTTCTTTAAATATTTATTAGAATTTACTGGTGAAGCTATCTGGACATGGGATTTTATTTGTTCAAAGGTTTTTTGATAATGAATGAAATACAAAAAAATAGATATGGACAATAGATTTTCTAATTCTTTTTGCGCCAGTTTTGTCCTTTTATCTTAGTTTTTCAAACTTGTTAGCATAAAGTTGTCTATAATATTTATGTCCATACCTTCATTTTTTTATGTTGCCAGTTGATGTTTTCTTTCTTATGTATTATTATTATTGTTAGCATTTTATCAATTGTATTATTCTGATTAAAGAACCAACTTTTTACTTTACAGTTTTTCTCTATTTTTGTCCATTTTCAATTTCATTGGTTCTACTCTTATTTTTTATTTTACTTTGATGTTTTTCTGTTTTCTTACTATTCAAGATTAGATTATTGATTTTTGTTTTTTTTCCTAATATAGGCATCTAAAATTAAAACTTTTCTTATAAGCACTAAATTAGCTGTGTCCCACACATTTATGTCATATTTTATCATCATTTAGTTTAAAATATTTTCTAATTTTTTAAAGACATTTTTAAACAAAATGAGATATTTTGAACATACTGCTTAATTTTCAAATATTTGGGGGAATTTTCTAGATATCTTGTTGCTATGGTTTTTTTTTTTTTTTGAGTCAGAGCCTCACTCTGTCACCTAGGCTGGAGTGCAGTGGCATGCTCATGGCCACCCCAGTGTCGACCCGCTGGGCTCAGGTGATCCTTCCACCTCAGCCTTCCAAGTAGCCAGAACTACAGGTGCGCGCTGCCAGGCCTGGCTAATTTTTTGATATATTGTAATGACGAGGTCTCACCAAGTTGCCCAGGCTGGTCTCAAACACCTGGGCTCAGACAATACTTTCGCCTTGGCCTCCCAAAGCGCTGGGATTACAGGCTTAAGCCACTGCGCCTGGCCAGTTTTTAATTGAATACAGTGTGGCCAGAGAACATCTGCTGTATGACTTCAGTCTTTTGGAATTCATTGAGATTTATTTTATGGCCAAACATATGGTCAATTCTGGTAAATGGTTCATACTCACTTAAAAATAATCTATTCTGCAGTATGAGATATAGTGGACTGTAAACATGAATTAGGCAATTTGGTTGGTAGTATTGTTGAAATCTTCTCTATATATTTATCACTATTATTATTTTGGTCTACATGTTCCATAACTTACTGAGAAAAGAATGTGAAAATCTACGCTGTGATTGTGTATTTGTCTATTTCTCATTTTAGTTCTGTCAATTTGTCCTTCGTGTAATTTAAGTTCTGCTATGAGGTTCATGCACATGTGAAATTATGAGTCCTTGACAAATTGACTCTTTGATGGTTGTGAAATGTACTTTTTGTATTTGATAGTATTTTTTATGTTTACTTTTTTGTGATCCAGCTTTTCTTATATGTAGTGTTTGTGAGCTATATCTTTTTTAAACTTTGCTTTCAACTTCTCTGTGTTATTATATTTAAAGCATATTTCTTAAGACAGCATATATTGTTAGCTTTGCTTTTTAAATCCGGTCTGATATCTTTGCCTTTTAATTGGTATGTTTCATCCATGTACATTTAATGTATTCATCGATGTGGTTAGTTTAAATGTACAATCTGATTAGTTATTTTTAAATTTGTCTCATTGTTTCTTCTTTTCTGCTTTCTTCTGGGTGAATTGTGTATTTGTAAACATTTCATTTTTATTGCCTCTGTCATCTTTCCCCCTGTATCTCCTTGTGTTATTTTTTAGTGGTTTCTCTAGAGAAGAATTTTTCAATCTTGATACCATTGCCACACAATTCTTTGCCATGGAGTACTGTCCTGTGTGTGGTAGAATATTTAGCAGAATCCCTGGTCTCTACTCACTAGATAACAGTAACACCCCCTCTTTCCAGTTGTAACAGCTAAATATACCCAGACATTGCCAAATGTCCCCTGGGGGGCAAAACTGCTCCTGATTGAGAACTGCTACTCTGGAGATTATAACATTCATCTTTATAGTATAACAATCTATCTTCCAATAATATTATACTACTTCACAAACAGTATAAGAATGTGACAACAATATAATACAATTTATTCCTTCTTAATCTTTGTGCTTTTATCATACATTTTGCTTTACGTTATGTTATAAATCCTATAATACATTGTTATTATTTTTTCCTTAGATAGTCTTTCAAAGAAATGAATATGTGTATATGTGTAATATCTTCCCTTTCTCTTGTTACCTTCAATGTGTATTTGCTACTGGTTTCTGCTCCTTGGGAGACCTATCTCTGTCCTGATGTCCTGACCCCAGGCTTGGAATGCCCACTGCAGTGCACTCAGTAAAGGCCTGAAGGGACTGGTAAAGAACTCTCTCAGTTCTTTGGCTTATGCCCATTTCTTGGAAGCTACTGCAGAGCACTCTGTGAAGTGGCCCAGAGGGATTTTCCTCAGTTTTTCACCTCTGCCTTCTACCAGGGAAAGTCTTCATGTATCTTAGAGGAATCTCTCTTGGATCTCCTGCCCTACCCAAGTCTTTGGCATATTCCAATGCACTTGGGGAAGGCCTGTGGGAAGGAGTTGGTTGGTGGGTAGACTTACTCTGGAATTCTGATCCACCATCATTGCATCCTACACCAGGGCATTAACAGTTCATTGAAAGTTCAGCTGGTTTCTCTCTTCCCTGTCTGTGGTGAGTCTTTTTCTTTCCTCCTAGAAAGAGTTTGCCACTTTCTGGAATTGAGTTCGTCTGGGTTTATGTCATCATTTCTCTGATGGGATTTTTTAAAATGGTGATTTTGTAGTTTACTTGACTTTTGTAGCTTCCCTCTTGTTCCTGTGGGAATGACAGTCTTTTCTGACTTTCTACATCCTACCTGGAACTGTGTCAAACTTTTAAACAAATACCAGGGACCACAAATATTATTTCAGTTGAGTTCTTGCTGCAAAGCCCTGCTAAACTTTCAACATCAGTGACTTGTCACTTACCATCCCCCATGCCCCACCCCACTCCATTAAGTCACCTGATTGCTGGGTCTTTAAATGCTCATATAATGCGCTAGACTCAGCTTTTGTGTTGGATTAAAAGAGTTCTCTCCTCAGGAAAAATAGGTTGGTTATTAAAGAAAATAGTCCAGGGAAGTGAATGCTGACATTATGGTCAGGATTGGGTGCCCTCTAATTTGTGGGCTTTGTATTTTGAGAAAGAATACAAACTTTTAGCCTGCCCTTGTTACAGCAGGTAATGTTTATCGGTCATAATATTTTTCATGTTCTATTTCAGTTTGCCTACAATCTTGTCCTCAATAGGTGGACAGGTCACAGCAGAAGTGGGTAAAACAGAAATAATAAAACCTATCCTCCAGGGCTGGTAACAATGAAATGAGGTAACGTCTATGACATGGGTGGCTTATAATAGGTAATTAATAAACACAACGTCTTATTACCTTCAGTTAGAATGAAGGGGCTCTCAGAATTGAGAGTGAGTTTCTCGCTTTCATGTGAAGGCTGTATGGGACTGTTCAGAACTTGTGTAGCAAGTAACCCAGCTTAAACTTGGCCTCACTGGCTTCAAACCTGGATAAAGAGCTAGTGGGGTGTACTAACAGAAATCTCTTTTTGTCACCCACCATGGAGCCTCCTATAAAAAGTTCATCCTAGGGGAAGAAGGAGTCAGGTGCATAAGCTTGATCCAATAGCAAAGTCACAGGTCTCAAGGGCAGAGGCAACTCTGATCCTGTCTCTCACTTGTATTTCTCTTCTACTTCAGCTCTTGTGAGTTCATGTCTTTGTCCTGAGATGAAAGGACACTGTGTGTAAAAAAAAATTTTTTTGATCTAAAATCATTCTGTGATGTTGAGGCCAAGGCCATGCAGCGTTAGCACCTGTGCCATAGAATGTGGCATGAGAGTAGCAGAGAAGACTTCTCCCATTGGCAGGGGCAGCACAGGGCTCTAACTGTCTAAGCAAGGGTCCTGGCTGAGTGACTGACTCAGTGGTTAGAGGCAGAGTCTTCAATTGTAGCATCATGGTGATGTTTCAGGGTCTGTCCAGTTTAGGAATACCTCCTTTCTCTGGGCCTGACCATTCTGCTTTTCTTAATATCAGTGGGATAACACTTTTGAGCCACAAAAGAGAGATTAGTAGAGTCTCACTCAGGTTTTATTCACTACCAAAGGCAATGTTTATGTAATACTTCGATGGAAACTGCTTGAGAGTTGGTGTCTTCCATTGTCTGAATGGTCTTGGACCCCAGAACTGATGGGTGTGTATCAGGACAGATGGATTGTCTTCATGGCTGATTCTCTCTTGACTGAAGCTGCTCCTCTGGCAAAGAGAGGAAAGAGGAACTTCTTTTTTTTTTTTGAGTTGGAGTTTTGTCACCCAGACAGGAGTGCAGTGGCATGCTCACCGCCACCACAGTCTTGACCTGCTGGGCTTAGGCGATCCTTCCGCTTCAACCTTCCAAGCAGCTGGAACTACAGACACATGCCACCACATCTGGTTAGTTTTTGTGATTTATTGTATAGATGAGGGCTCACCAAATTGCCCAGGCTTGTCTTGAACCCCCGGGCTCAGGCAATTCTCTCAACTTAGACTCCCAAAGTGCTGGATTATAGGCTGAGCCACTGCCTGGCCTTTAAAAAAAAAAAAGAAACAGGATTTTGCTCTGTTGTCCAGGCTGGAGTGCAGTGTGTGATCATAGAAGCCTTGAACTCCCAGGCTCAAGTAGTCCTTCTGCCTTGGCTTCCCAAGTTGTCAGGACTACAGGTATATGCCACCACGCCTAGCTATTTTTAAAAAGATTTTTATTGTTTTTGTAGAGATAGGGTCTCACTATGCTACCCAGGCTGGTCTGGAACTCCTGGCCTCAACTGATCCTCCTGCCTTGGCCTTCCCAAAGCACTAGGATTACAGGTGTGAGCCATCACATGTGGATAAGAGGGACCTCTTCTAACCCTTATCACTATTTTCTGTGATGCAAAAAGTATGGGCCCAAGGTGAAATTCAATTAGACTATATTTGGGACATAGAGACAAATTTTTCTGTAATCTATTTATGAAGATAAATATTACAGAAGAGCAAACTACACCCTCTCACAACAGAGGAGGTCTAGGTGTGGGTTTAGTAGATGGCATCTCCTTGTCTTAACACAGACATGCAGACATCTTGGAGAAAAGGGGGCTTACCTTGGCTTTATTAGTTGCCCCTGTGCCTGTAAGGAGGAAGAAACCCGGTGAGGCTGGTGCCAGGTGTTTCAGGATCCAGTGGGGGATTTTTCTGAGCTCCTCCATGGCAGATGGTACCGGCATTCTCCTGAGGCAGCGGCATCTGGGCTTTAATGGGGACTGATTGTGCAGCATTATTAGCCACAGCATAAATGTTGGCGATTTGGGGAGCATCGGGTGACAGAGGTTTTGCCATGACTCATTGTGCCCTTGCTGCTGGGTGTTGACAGCGTGGCAGGAGGCACAGCCACATGACTTGCCACTCGGCAGAGGCCCAAGAGCCAACACAGGGCAGGCAACAGGGGAAAGGAAACCAGTGGGCACTATGTGGGGGTGGGCAGAACTTGCCTATGTGCCCACATGTGGTCTTCCTGCCCAATGGGGGCAGAGTGGAAACTTTTACAGGGAGGGTCTATTAATTTCCTAGTGCTGATATAATAAGTTGCTACCAACTGGATGTCTTAAAACAACAAAAATGTGTTTGCTTGCAGTTTAGTAGGCCAGAAGTTTGAAATCAAGGTGTTGGCAGGGCTCCTCTCCCTCCGAAGGCTCTAGGGGACGGTGTGTTCCTTGCCTATTCCTGTCTCGGGTGGTTGTTGGCATTCCTGGTGGCTGCCTCACTCCAGTCTCTGCCTTCATCTTCATGGCCTTGTCCTCTTTGTGTTTCAGTTCTCCCTCTTTCTTTCTCTCCTTCCCCCTTTCTTTCTTATGGTAAGAACAGATAACATGAGACCCACCCTCTTCTTTTTTTTTTTTGTGTTGAAGTCTCACTCGGTCGCCAGACTGGAGTGCAGTGGCTGCTCCCGGCCACCGCAGCCTTGACTGCTGGGCTCCGGAGATCCTTCCGCCTCAGCCTTCCGAGTAGCCGGAATTACAAGCATGTGCTACCACGCCCGGCTGATTTTTTGATTTATTGTAGAGATGAGGTCTCGCTGCCCAGGTGGGTCTCGAACCCACAGGCTCAGGCAATCCACTCACCTCAGCCTCCCACCGAGCCCGGCTGAGACCCACCCTCTTAACAGATCTTAAAATGTCCAGCAGATCTTTAGAACTTACACATCTTGTATAACTGAAACCTTATACCTGGTGAACAGTCACTCCCCATTTCTTCCTCCCCTACTCCCTGGCAAACCCCATTTTCTACTTCTACTTTTTCCTTATAAGGACACTTATCATTGGAATCTGGACCCATTTAGGTAATCCAGGATGATCTTATCTCAAGATTTAGTTTATTTACATTTGCAAAGTTCCTTTTTTTCAAATAAGGCGATACTTACAGTCCCTGGAGGTTTCCCAATGAAGAAGGTCAGGGGCCTAATTATTTGGCGGATGGGGTACAGCCAGAGAGAGCAGAGTCAGGGGAGCTGTGACCCTTCTTCACTCTGTGCTGATGTGTATGGCCTTGTATATTATCCCTATCTTCAACCAGACAACCACTTTTAAAAATTTTTATCGGCTGGGTGTGGTGGCTCAAACCTGCAATCCCAGCACTTTGGGAGGCCAGGGTGAGAGGATTGCCTGAGCCCAGGGGTTCGAGGCCAGAGTGGACAACTTGGTGAGACCTCATCTCTACAATATATCAAAAAATTAGCTGGGTGTGGTAGCGTGCGCCTGTAGTTCAGCTACTTGGAAGGCTGGGGCAGAAGGATCGCCTGAGTTCAGTAGGTTGACGCTGGGGTGGCCGTGAGCATGCCACTGCACTCCAACCTGAGTGACAGAGTGTGACTCTGACTCAAAAAAAAGTTTTTTACTTTAGATTCAAGGGATATACATGCATATTCGTTACACAGACATATTGTGTAGTGGTGGGAATTGGATCTCAGCTGGCCTATTCCCCGGGTGGTGAACATTATGCTCCTTAAGTAGTTTCTGAACATTAAAACCCCTCCTCCGCCCCCCTTGTTGGTGTCCCCAGTGTTTATTTCCATCTTTGTGAATGTTTATCTCCCACATATGAGTGAGAACATGCGGTGCTTGATTTTCTGTTTCTAAGTCAGTTTACTTAGGATGATGATCTCAAGTCCATCCATGTTGCTGCAAGGCCACGTAGTATTATTCCATGGTGTATATATACCACATTTTCATTATCCACAGATTGTTTGATGGGTATTTAGGTTGATTCCACATCTTTTCAACGTGAGTTGTGCTGCAGTGAACTTGTGGGTACAGGTGTCTTTGTTATATAATGACCTCTGTTCCTCAGGGTATTTACCTAATAGTGGGGTTGCTGGATCAAATGGTAGATCTACTTTTAGTTCTTTGAATAGTCTCCAAACTGCTTTCCATAGAGGTTGCACTAATTTAAACTTCCAATAACAGTGCCTAAGTGTTCCCATTTCTCCACATTTGTGCCAGTATCTATTTTTTTTTTATTTTTTAATAATGGCCATTCTGACTGGTGTAAGGTGGGCTATATCTCATTGTGGTTTTAATTTGCATTTCCCTGATAATGAGTGATGTTGAGCATTTTTTCATATGTCTTTTGGCCATTCATATATCTTCTTTTGAGAGATGTCTATTCATGTTGTTTGCCTACCTTTTATTGGGGTTATTTGTTTTTTCTTGCTGATCTGAGTTTGTTGTAGATTACGGATATTAGTGCTTTGTTAGATGTATAGTTTGTGAATATCTTCTCCCATTCTGTAGATTGACTATTTGCTCTGTTGATTATTTCTTTTCCTGTGCAGAAGCTTTTTAGTTTTATTAAGTCTCACTTGTTTATTTTTGTTTTAGTTGCATTTGCTTTTGGGGTTTTGGCCATAAATTCTTTGCCTAGACCGATATACAGAAGAGTTTTTCCTAGGTTTTCTTCTAGGATTATTATGGTTTTAGGTTTGATGTTTAAATCTTTAATCTATCTTGAGTTAATTTTTGTATATAGGTAGAGATAGAGAACAAGTTTCATTTGTTTGCGTGTAGCTATCCAATTTTCCCAGTACCACTTAATTGAATAGGAGGTCCTTTCCCCAGTATATGTTTCTGTTTGCTTTGTCAAAGATCAATTGGTTGTAGGTATTTGGAATTGTTTTGGTATTCTGTATTCTGAACAGAATTGGTCCAGGTGTCTGCTCTTGTACCAATACCATGCTGTTTTGGTTACTACAGCCTTGTAGTATAATTTGAAGTCAGGTAATGTGATGCCTCCAGCTTTGTTCTTTTTGCTTAGGATTACTTTGGCTATTCTGATTCTTTTTTGGTTCTATGTTCATTTTAGGATTGCTTTTTCTAATTCTGTGAAAAATGATGTTGGTAGTTTGATAGGGATTGCATTAGATCTGTAGCTGACTTTGGGTAATATGGTCATTTTAATAATGCTGATTCTTCCAATCCATAAGTATAGGATGTTTCTCCATTTGTTTGTGTCCTCTACAATTTTCGTCAGAGTTTTGTAGTTCTCCCTGTAGATCTTCACCTCCTTGATTAAATATATTCCTAGGCATTTTAGGTTTTTGGCTGCTATTGTAAATGGACTTGAGTTCTTTATTTGAGTCTCAACTTGGTCACTAAGTATATAGCTTGGTGTATAGCAATGCTGCTGATGTGTGTGTGTTGCTTTTGTATACCAAAACTTTCCCAAATTCATTTATCAAGTCCAGCAGTCTTTTGGAAGAATCTTTAGGGTTCTCTAAGTATAAGAGCATATTATTGGCATATTGAAATAGTTTGATTTCTTCTTTTCCAATGTGAATAGGCTTTATTTCTTTGTCTTGCCTGATCGCTCTGGTTAGGACTTCCAGTACTATGTTGAATAGTAATGGTTAAAGTGAGCATTCTTGCCTTGTTCCAGTTATGAGGGGGAATGTGTTCAACTTTTCTCCATTCAGGATGCCATTGGCTGTGGGCTTGTTGTATGTAGCTTTTATTATTCTGAGGAATGTTCACTCTATGCCTATTTTGCTGAGGGTTTTTATCATGCAGGGATGCTGGATTTTATCAAATGCATCAATTAAAATGATCATATGATTTTTGTTTTTAATTCTGTTTATGTAGTGGATCATGTTTATTGACTTGCATATGTTTAGCCACCCTTGCATCCCGGGGATAAAGCCCACTTGGTTGTGGGGTATTTTTTTTTAATATCCTGTTACATTAGGTTTGCTAATATTTTATTGAGGATTTTGTGTCTGTGTTCGTAAGGGATATTGGACTGCAGTTTTCTTTTGTGTGTGTGTGTGTCTTTTCCTGGCTTTGATATCAGTGTGCTACTGGCCTTGTAGAATGAATTAGGGAGGATTTCTTCCTCATCAGTCTTGTAGAATAGTTTCAGTAAAATTGGTACCAGTTATTTTTTGAAGGTCAGGGAGAATTCAACTGTGAGTCCATCAGGTCTTGGACTTTTCTTTTGCTTTTTTTTGGTGACTTCTAATTACTGTTTCAATCTTGCTACTCAGTATTGGTCTGTTCAGGGTTTCTATTTCTTCCTGATTCAAGGTTGGGGGGGCATTGTATGTTTCTGATAATTTATCCATTTCCTCTAGATTGTCTAGTTTGTTTGCATAGAGGTGTTCATAATAGTCTCAGATGATCTTTTAGATTTTTTTCATATTCATTATATAATGTATTTTTTCATCTCTAACTGAGCTAATTTGAATCCTCTGTCTTCATTTCTTAATTAACCTAGATAGTGGTCTATCAATTTTGTTTATTTTTTTAAATAACCAATTTTTTGTTTCATTAATCCTTTGCATTTTTAAAAATTTCAATTTGTTCTGCTCTGTTCTTCATTATTTCTTTTCTTCTGTTAGTTTTGGGTTTGGCTTGTTCATGTTTTTCTTGTTCCTTGAGGTATGTTAGGTTGTCAATATGTGATCTTTCAGTCTTATTAATATAGGCCTAAGCACTATACATTTTCCTCTGAGTACAGTTTTGGTTGTGTCCCAAAGGTTTTGAAAACTTGTTTTATTGTTATGATTTGTTTGAAGGAATTTTAAAATTTCCTTCTTGATTTTCTTACTGACCCAAGAATCACTCAGGAGCAAATTGTTTAACTTCCATGTCTTTGTTTTTGTGCATGCTTCCTGAAGTTAATTTCTAGTTTTATTCCACTGTGGTCTGAGATGGTGCTTGACATGATTTTTTAAAAATTTATTGAGACTTGATTGTGGTCTATCATATGGTTAATCTGGGAGAATGTTCTATGTGGTGATGAGAAAAATGTATATTCTGTAGTTTTGGGATTAAATGTTCTGTAGATGTCTGTTAGTTCTATTTCCTCTAGTGTCCTGTTTAACTCCAATGCTTCTTTGTTGACTTTCTGCCTTGATGATCTGCCTATTGCTGTTAGTGGAGTGTTGAAGTCTCCTATTAATATTTTATTACTGTCTCTCTTTTTTTTAGGTCTAGTAGAATTTGTTTTATAAAGCTGGGGGCTTGGTGTTAGGCACATATATATTTAAAATTATTATGTTTTCTCATTGGATTTCTCCCTTTATTATTATAAATAACCCATCTTTGTCTTTTTTTTAGCGAATTTAATTTAAAGTCTGTTTTATCTGGTGTGAGAATGGCTACTTCTGCTTGTTTTTGGTTTCTGTTTGCTTGGAACATTTCCCCCCATGCCTTTACCTTGAGTATCTAGGAGTCTTTGCAAGTTAACTGGGTCTCTTGATGACAGCAGATATTTGAGTTGAATTTTTAAAAAATCCATTCTGCCAGTCTATATCTTTTTAGTGGGGCATTAAGATCATTTATGTTCAGACTTAATAATGATATGAAGGAGCTATTTTATTTATCATACTGGTTGTTATCTGGCTGCTTTGTTTATTTATTTTCTCTATTGTGTTGGTGTTCCATAAAGCCTTTGAACTTTATGATTTCCAGTACTTTTCTACTGGTGTGTTCCAACCTTTTGTTTCACTATTTAGGACTCCTTTGAATCTTTTCTTGTAGAGCCAATCTAGTGGTGACAAATTCCATCAGTGTTTGTTTATCTGTGAAGGACTTCATTTCTCCTTCATTTATGCTCCTTCATATCCTGTTTTGCAGGATACAAAATCCTTGGATGACAGTTATCCTGTTAGAGGAGATTGAAGATGGGGCCCACTCCCTTCTGGCTTATAGGGTTTCTTCTGAGAAACCTGCTGTTAGTCTGGTGCTTTTGTTTAGCTTCTCTTAACATTCTTTCTTCACATTAACTTTGCATATGCCTTGGGTATGACCTTTTTTTGCAATGAATCTTCTGGGGGTTCTTTGGGCTTCTTGTGTCTGGATGTTTAGATCTCTGGAAAGGCCAGGGAAGTTTTCCTCCTTTATTCCCTCAAATAGGTTTTCCAAACCTGTTGTTTTCTTTTTTTCTTCAGGAACACTTATGATTCTTAGGTTTGGATGTTTTACATAATCCCATTTCTTGGAGACTTTGTTCCAGTCTCTCGATTCTTTTTTCTTTATTGTTGTCTGTGTGAATTCTAAAGCCTTGTCTTCAAGTTCTGAGATGCTTTCTTCTGCCTGTTTTAGTCTACTGTTAGAACTTTCCACTGCATTTTGTACTTCCCTAAATGCTTCTTTCATTTCCAGAATTCTAGCTTTTTTTTAAGGTGCCTATATCTTTGGAGAATTTTTTATCCATGTCCTGAATAGTTTTTTAAAAAATATTTATTTATGTTGTTTTTTTAGTTTTGTTCTGAAGTTCACTGACCAATTTTATCATCAGTCTTTTAAATTCTATGTCTGGAATTTCAACAGTTTTATTTTGTTAGTTTGTTGCTGAAGAGTTGGTGTGATCTTTTGGGAATATTGGAGAACTTTGTTTTTCATATTGTCAGAATTATTTTTATAGTTCCTTCTTATCTGACGTGGGTTGACATAGGCATTGTAGTGTTCCCTTGGTTATATGTAGCTTTGGTGTGGTGAGTTTGCCAGATGTGACAGCCCTGTACTGTGTACCTGTGTTAGCTCACAGTGTCCTGAGTTGCTTGGAAAGTGTTGTGAGCTGGTGCTTGGGTTCTGACCTTCTCCAAAGATCAGGTACTGTTATCCAGTGTTATTGGCTGGACTGTTGACTTCTTGCCAGGAGATGGCACTTGTGGGAGAAAGCCAGCAATAATGTTTTCCTTGGTGAGTGTTGCTCCAAGAAAGTGCCCAGCCAGCCTAGACTAAGAGTTGGGCTCTGAGGCTTTCCCAAGTTTTCTCTCTGTTTTGAGCCTTCTGGGGTAGTGCAGGGGAAAGGAGCTAAAGCACCCTGCAAGTGTGCATTCTTGTCTACTCCAGTAGGGATTAGGAGGAAATCTCAGGCAACTGGGGTAATGCTGTTGTGCAGGTCCAGAAGAGTTCACAAGGGGAGTGAGAGGTTGCTGTGGCAATATGTTCCACCTAGTTCCCAGTTTGGCCTTAGGCAATCTGTGATCTGAAGGTCAAGGTGCAGCTGGCCTCAGGGCCTCAGGTGTTCTCAGGCAGTGTGCCCAACCAGGAACTGTCTGGAGTTGTATAGTTTGTCCTTGGGGTCTGTCCCCTCCCAAGAAGGCTGGAAAGCAGCTGCTCCACTCTGTAAGGGCTGAGTTTCTGGGAAATGGTGGCTGGCATTGCTCAAGGCTTTTTTCCTGCACCACTCTATTATATAACATGACTGTGGGCAAGGCAGTTTCCTGTGAGGGGATTGGGTCCCACAAGTCCCAGGGAGCTCTGCAAGTTTGTGGCAGTTACACAAAAGTCCTGAATTCCCATCACTTACCATCTCCACTGTGTCTGGAGGCTATGATGAACTTTGGTGGCACAGGAAAGAGTTCAGTCAGCTCCAGCCCAGTTGGTGTATTTTTTTCTTCTTCTTAGCTCTAAGTGGTTATTATTACTTCTTTGGAGACTTGTGGGGCAATCTGCTGAAACAGATCCTTTTTGGGTACTGAAGAAACTCAATCTTGGTTTACTCTCTAGGAGAAGCTCACTCTAGCTGCCTCATGTTGGTCATCTTAATCGGAAAAAATCCAGACAATCACCTTGATCTTAATGCCAAAGCCCCCTTTCGGTTCTGCCCCCCCCACAAATGAGTAATGAAATACCACCTTCTAAATCTTTTCTTCACCTTTTGATCAAAGAGCTGTTTGCCAGTTTTCATAAAGCCTCAGAGACTCCTTCTTTACCAGATAATTAACATGGAATTCATGCTTGTGTATGTCTGTCTATTTGTTCAATGATTGTCTTCATGCAGAACATGGCTTGGAGGCCAGCATTTCCCCATGTCTATGGACTCATTGACATTCTTTCCCTTGTGCCTTGGCATCATCTGGTGACATTTGCATTTTCAGGCCTGGACCAGTGAGCTGATGATAGAAGAAAAAGAGAATGGCTCTGGAGCCAGACCTGAATGGGATGTTGCCTGGGCCACTTGGCTCTGCTGTGGGACTCTGAGCATGTCACTAGTCTTTTGTTTCCTTGTCTGGAGAAGGGGGATAATAATTCCTATTTATAGGATTGTGGTAAGGATTAAAAGAAAAATGTTTGTGGCACCTGGCAAAGGGGAGGTGCTTAATAAGTTAGTTCCCTTTATCCTTTATTTCCTCTCCTTTTAGGTGTCTTGAGAAATCACATTCCTGTCTCCACCCCCCCACCCAAGACATAACTCACTTCTAGTACTGTAACTCCAAAGACAAACACACAAATTGTTCACCAGTGACCAATTTTGTACCATGGCAACCTGCTGTTTTTAATTATCTGCCTTTACCCTGTAACAGCTGTGAAGAACTTGGCCAGGCCAAGTGTAATTGCAGTCTTGTGACGTGCTCCAGATGTGGAGGTATTCTGCCAGGTGTTTATTTTGAGTGTATACTGTGGCATTTTAGCACACTTAGCCTTTCTTTCCCCAATGTCCCCCGCCCCATCCCAGATGTTTTTCAGAAAAGGTCCAGGTTTGGGCCCCCAGAGCCAGCATTGTGAATTTGGAGTTTTTTAAACTGGGTTTCTTACTTCTTCTGGGGTTCTCCAGCTCCCTGAGGCCTCTTCTGTTAATTAGGAAAGTTGCGGCTACTGCTTTGAGAAGGAGCCATTGCAATGCCTTGGGCTGTGCCACCTTCTGTGGTGGTCTGGGTCAAGTCTTCTGGGCTTCCACTTGGCTGAGTCTAGCCCTGCTTGGTGACTTCACTTTCTGAACACATACTTAGTATCCTAGGAGAGAGGCAGTACTCCCCTATTAGAATGCAGCTAGAGTATTTTAAAAGCATATATTAGTTAGAATCCAGCAAGCCAGACTTGAGTCCAACACACTGCAGCTCCCAGCATCAATGCCAGATCAAATGCACGTGCTTTCTCACACCGCAGCACCCTGGAGCCCTGCCTGGACCAGGATCTGGCTGTCACAGGGTAAAAATAAGACTGCTGTGTGGAAGTGCTTGCTGCCTGTGGCAGTGGCAATGTCTTTTCACATTTTGTTTTCTTTCACCATAGTCTTTGTAACTCTGGGACAAGTCCTCTGTATTGTTAGAGTTTTTTTTTTTTTTTTTTTTTTTTAACCTTCTTTCCCAGCCTCATTTGCATTTGACCAAATCTTTGGGGTAATTTGTTGAAAGCATTGAGCAAATTTGGCTGATGTGGCTAGTGTGAAGCTGGATATAGGTTATCATTGAATTCAGTTTCACTTTTAATCCAATGCAGTCCACCCCTTTACACATTCAACAACAAGTTTTTGAGCACCCACTATGTGCTAGACACGCTTCTAAACGTTTACTAGGGAAATGACTGTGAACAAAACAAAGTCCCTGCTCTCAAGGGGCTTGTAATCTAATAAGGAGCACAAATAATGAACAAGTTAAACAAATAAACACATAATATTATGTTAAGTATAAGTTCTAAATAAAAATAAAGCAGGAAAACAGGATAGAATATGAGAATTTGTTATTTTTAGAATAGCTCAAAAATAGTAGATTGAACCAGGTAAAAGTATATATATTTTTCCTTAGGCAAAATCAAGTGTTCCACTGCTGCCAAGTAACACTGAAATAATCAAAGACTCACTTCCCTTTATCTTCTGTTCCACTATCTTCAATATGTAGCTTGTGCATCATGACCTTACATGGCTGCTCCAGCTCCAGCCATCACAGCTGCACTCTAATAAGCAGGAAGAAGGAAAGGGAGGGAGAAGAACACAGCTCTCTCTTGAAAGATATTTCCTTCATATTGCGTATAATACTTCTGTGTTCATCCTTTTGGTCAGGGCTTAGTTACATGACCATGCCTAGCTGCAAGAGAGGCTGGAAAATGTTTTCTCTATTTCAAGTAGCCACACATCTAGCTAAAAATCAGGAGTCTTTTTTCACAGAAAAAAAGGAGAATGGATAAGGGGGATAACCACAGGTGGTGAAAGAAAACCTGTTTAAAGAGGTATCATTTGAATAGAGACCAGAATGACATGACTTTTATTCAGTCCATTTATTTAATCAGATCACCTGAGTGCTTCCTCTGTGCTTGGTATTAGAGATGTAAAGATGAATAGTGCCCAGTCCTGTCCTGAATGCTTGCAATCCACAGTAGCAGTGGCACATTATTTGGTGGTATAAGCATAGTATCTGGCTAGTAAGTATAATTTGTTTGGTCAATATATGTTTTAACAATTAGAAAATTTCACATACAAAAAAATCAGAGTTCCAGCTTTTCACAAAACTTGAGAAAATCTGGTAATGTAGGATCTGCAGTCCCATAGATCTGAAGACTGATGCACTTTTCAAGCTGGACTTAAGCATTCCAGTTTGCCCCAGTCTCCACTATGCCCCACTGTCATGTACTTGCTTGTTTCCTCCCTTTTCTTTATCTGCCTGGCTCCTATAGGCATTTGAGTTTGTAGTCCATGGTTTAAAGAGAGAGGAACTGATTAATAAAATGAAATAGGCTTCAGTGATTTGGCTTGTCTCTCTCACCATTGAGGATCCACAGCCACTGCCTCTTTCTGAAATCTTAAGTGCCTAAGAAAATCATGGGAGTTCCAGTCAAATTCACTCTGAATTTTTGTTTTTCTTGATGTGTAGGTGGGTAAAACATCAGACACCGAGTCAGAAGACCTGATTTCAGGTTCTGTCTTTTGGAGGTAGTTGGGTGAATAATCTTAGAAAAGTTAACTTTTCTTCTCTGAGCCTCAGATTTCTTATCTGTAAAAGAGGGATGAGGGTCATCATACCTGGTCTACTGATCTTCCAGGAGTGGGAAGGATCAAGCAAGATATTGGAGGTAGAAACAAGTTGTAAGCCAGAAGGTGCATCATTATGTCAAGGAGCAGAAAGCTATCGGGACCCTAGTCTCTGATAAGGGACTGAGACCTCACTCAGAAATGAAGTACAGCCTCACCTCGTGGGAACTGGGGCTGGAAACTGGGAAGCCATTAGAAATTGAAGTGGCTGCTTTCTCTCACTCTGCAGCCACATGGGCTCTTTCATTTTCTTCTCTGAGTCTATGTTTGCCTTTTTTGTGATGGTCTTCTCTTTATTATTATTATGTACAAGGCCACACAGGGCTGCTCCCCACTAATGCTGCATGGCCTTTGAGTTTAACTGGCTCCCATTGATTAATGACTGTGTCTCTTCAAATATTCAAGGGAAAGTTGCTTAACTGATGTCTTGGTTTCCCCTGGGTCTGGTGGCCATGCAGGGTACAACCATCTGAGACCATGGGAGCAGTATCACATAGATCAAATATGGTGACTTAGGTCCGGCCCTTTGGTAGGGGCCAAGTGTAGGCCGCCCTGGGGCAAGGGGCATGGCTAAACAAGGACACCAAACTTGTCTCCTATGACATAAAATGTTTGTTAACAATATAGCTATGTTGATTCTGTCTCGAGTGACTCTGCAGACAGTTCTTGTGGCAAGAGGATGAAAGGCTCTTTCTGAAGAGAGAAGCCATCTGAGACAATCCTATAATGGAAACACCGTCACTTCAGGGTTATGAACTTGTGAAACAAGTTTCCTTGCAAAATCAAAGGTGGTAACCTTGCCACTCTACAGAGCATATTTAATCTATAGTGGCTGCTAACTTCTGGGCTCCAAAAGAAGGAATTGTGTACAAAGAGGCAGACTGAGGAAATGAAATGAGGGTTTCCATGGCTACTGGCTTGAATGTGCATAAGACAAAAGTTTTGAACTGCGAAGCATCAATTCATCCAAAATATTTTCCTTCTTCTATTTTGCTTGTTTACTTGGTAAGCAGAGAAACAGAGCAGGGAATGTTCTGGTACAAATACATAGCCTGGGGGAGTCAGAACTTTTCTAGCTGCCAGGAACATCCCAAACAGAGTCTTGAAAATTCAAGAAGCTTTGGAGACACTCAGAACCGGCTTGGGTAAATGTGGAGACCTGGGGTTTGGGTCCCATGCCTGACAGTCTCTAGTTGAGTGGTAATGGATGAATAACTTTACCTCCCTTAGACTGGGTGTCCCAAGTGTAAAAAGAAATAAGTGCTGGTTGACTCTGAATTTAAACCCTTGCTGGAGTTACTACTAACAACCTATGTGAGCTGCAATGAGAGTCACCTGCAAATGAAGGAAACTTATGTGAGTGGCTTTAAGGCAATAGTGATGAGATTGCCAGGGACTCAGCCTCCTCCCTTCTGTTTTCTGATCTACCACCACCAAGTTGTGGCTGTAATTCTTACAGACCAAGATGGCTGCCAGAACTCTAGCTGTTTTATCTATGTTCCAGACAGGAGGAGGGAAGTAGGTACTTTTCTGTAATCCTCTCTTCTTGAGTGTGGGCTGGAACTAGTGACTCACTTCTAAGGAACAGGATAAGCAAAAATGATACACTATCATTCCTGAAACTGGTTTACAAAAAAGACTAGCCTCTTCTCCCCTCTCCTTCCTTTCCTTCTCCTCTCTCTCTCTCTCTCTCTCTCTCATCCTTGGTGCTGAGGGAAGTTGTCTGCTATGTTTTGAGGCAGGTCTACAGAGAGGCCCAAGAGGCAAGGTTCTGAAGCTTTCTAACAGCCAAATGCATGAGCTTGGAAGTGGATTCTCCAGGCTCAGTTGAACCTTGAGATGACTGCAGTGGCTGACAGTTTGACCACAACCCTATGCGTGACCTTGAACTGGAAGCATTCTGCTAAGCTGTACCTGAATTCTGGACCTACAGAAACTTTGAGATAAGAAATGCTTGTTGTTCTCAATAGCTAAATCTTGGGGTAATTTATAATGCAGCAATAGAAAACTCATTGACTTTGTCACTGCTTTAGAGACACTTATTGAGCTTTGGTTAAATCTAGAGACCGCCCCCCAAAGACGGACTTTTGAGAAACCGACTGGAGTCTCTGATTCTCCCAGGCAGCACTCAGGCAGCATTTGGGCCAAAGCTTTGCCTAATTTCCTGTCACTTGAATATTTTCCTAAAATTTGTTTGGAGGAAAAGAATGAGACCAACACAAGCCCTCCACACACAGTACAGAACTGACTCAGCACATGTCCTCAGAGCCTGCTCTGTGCATGCCATGGCGTTTGACCCTGTGCTCTGGGGCATGGAACTGGCACAGAAGAGGCGGACGAAGGCACCTCTCTGCTTGCCCCCACTGGCTCCAGCGTTGCTCCGAAGCGGGCTCTCTGGCTTCAGGATCTCCATGGCTAGTGTCAGCCCTGACCACAGGCCAGTATACATGGCGCCTTTGTGCAAACCACACAGGGGCCCCCTTCCCTAGGGGTTGTAGCCATGCCAGGACTCTGCTGGAACAAGCTGGCATTCAGATCCCATGTGTCTCTCTGGTCTCTGTGCAGGGCACAGGCTGTACCACTATAGGTGATGGCTCTGTCTCTGAGGACTAGTTTCACAAGTCAAAAAGAAGATTATAAACAAACTACTCTAGTTCTTTTCACAAGGCTGAGCTAAATGCAGACGAATGGCCTAAAAATAAAGTTTTCTTGATTTTTCATCATGTATAACTTGAGTGGAAAAAAAATCACAAAGCAGCATGAATAGTATATTATTTACTAATAATTATATGTATCTGCACATACATACAGACACTCAATAGTTTTCTGAAGTCTTAGCTTTAAGTTGCTAATTATCTCTGAATAGTGGATCTTTAGATAATGCTTATTTTCTTTTATTTTTTTCTGTGTTGTTTTATTCCTTTTAACATAAACACATATTATTTTTTTATTTTTATTTTTATTTCTTTGTGAGTTGGAGTCTCACTCTGTCACCTAGACTGGAGAGCAGTGGCACACTCATGGCCACCCCAGTGTCAACCTGCTGGACTCTGGCGATCCTTCCGCCTCTGCCTTCCAAGTAGCCAAAACTACAGGCATGCACTACCACTCCCAGCTAATTTTTTGATTTACTGTAGAGATGAGGTCTCATCTTGTTGCCCAGGCTGATCTCGATCCATGGGCTCAGGCAATCCTCTCGCCTTGGCCTCCCAAAGTCCTGGGATTACAGGTTTGAGCTACCATGCCCAGTCTATTCTTTTAAACAGAAACAAAATCTAATATGTTCTTTTTTAATTTTGAAAGAAGGGACATTTTCTCTTTCATTTGTGTAGTACTTTTCAGCTTGCCAAGTCATTTTACATGCATTATTTCTTTTAAAATTTCATAGCCACCCTAGGAGCTACATATAATTATCCTCAATTCACAGGTATAGCAACTGAGGCCTAGAGAGGTGAAGCAATTGGCTATACCCGGAGAGAGCCTTCTTGTCACACCTTCTCTATATTGCTATATCCCTTAGGTGTTACCCCAAGAATTTTATCTGACACGACCAAGCCTCTATAACTTGGACTAGTCATTTCTTCTCTCAGTTTGCTCATCTGTAAAATGAAGCTCGTCCCTAGCCCCTAGCAGTCAGTAACTGCTAGCATTTGTTATTCTTGGGTGACTTTGGAGGAAGGGATGGAGTGAGGCCAGATGCCAGTGGCATGGGCTGGTAACTCTTTCCAGAAACAAGTCCTCAGCCACAGTCAAGAAAACAGTGCCCTGGTTGCAGGACAGCTAAAAGGAGTGCTATATTTTTAAAGGCATGCAGTATTTTCTTAGTTCCAGTTTTATGTATCTGTTTTTGCTCATTTGTATTGGACTCAAGAACATGAGAAAAGTGTCATATCCATGCCATACCATACATCAGAGGTCTGGATGTGGCTTTTCCATCTTTAACAAGTCCATTGAAAACCTTTGAGAATTACTGCCCTGGCCGAGGTGATAGTGGGGACAGGTACAGGTGACAAGGAAACTACTAGACCAGTAACATTCTGAAAGTCCTCCATGGAAGCTGATGGGGGGGGCGGGTATAGATGCATAATTTGGGAGCCTGGGATGTCTGAGTCATGGGAAATGAGGATCTGTCTAGGACAGGTGGCCAGCTGTTGACATGTTCTGGCTGGGGAATGATATCATGGCCTTTATTAATTTATTAAAGAGCACATGCTCTTTGCCAAGGTGTCATTATGCTCCTCTGGTATGAGGGGACATTGACAGTGAAAGGAGTCATTTTTACTCTGCTTTTGGAAGATGTGAATGAGATTAGAAGACAAAAGCGAAAGCAAAAAAAAACCCACAAAAAAACAAGTTGTTGTCTGGTGAAGTATGCCAACCCTCCTCCTCCATTCCCATCATTTTTCTTACCTCCTGCTTGGGGATTGCTGGGATAACTTGATTTCAGGATTTGGGCTCACCTCCCCACCCCTTCCATGTATTCCTCACGCATCCAGGCCTTCAGGGTGCTTTGCTAGTCCAGTGATCTGTTTGCATTATTTCCCTTTCGTAGCTTCCTACTGGCTAAAGCTCAACTGCCTTAGCATGGCAGGCAAGGTGTTTTGTGATCTTGTGCTAATCCTCCTTTCCAGCCTCTTCTTTCCACTTTCTCCATACTTGAACTGAAATGCTTTTGGGGACCATCTAGTTATTTTATTTTATTTTTTTTGCCTAGAAAAAAGGAAAGATATTTCTATCTGGAAGCAAGAGGGCAGAGATTATTTATCTGAAGAGGTTGCAGTGGTAGTGGTGGGACCCAGAGGCTCACCCCTACTATGACTTCTTAATATCTTTCCCCCCAAACCTGCAGTAGCCTTAAATTTATATGGCGAGACTATAGGATTTGGTTGGAGTTGCTTGAAGATCATTGGTTTTATTTAATTATCTCCTATTATGTAGAAGTTGAGTTGCTTGCCCAGGGTCTCCGAGCTGCTACATGGCAGAGCCAGGACTCAGTGTCAGTTCTCTAAGATCTGGAGTAGTGGCCTTGCCTGTGTGTTTTCCCAATGTTCCTGCTTGATTTAGACTGCAGACTCCTTTGAACTGATATTCAATTCCATCTCCTGTCAAAACTTTTTTCACAAGGGGCAGCTGAGGGAAGGTGCTGAACAACCTTGGAGATGCATCTCTTTCCCAATCACTTGGTCTTTAGGGCACCATGTGAGCAACCTAATGACTGGATTGCTTTGCAGTGTTATCAGACACCACAAAATCACAATAGGGAGCCTCTTCTTTTTTGAGGGTTTATTGAGTCCCTTGAAACATCTTCCTACTCTTAGGGAATCTAGTCTCTCTGAGCTTCCACTATTTTCACCTATAAAATGAATCTTCTTCATGGGATTGTCATTAAGAGTTTTTCTCTTTTTTTTTTTTTTTGAGTCAGAGTCTCACTCTGTCACCCACGCTAGAGTGCAGTGGCACGTTCACAGCCACCCCAGCGTCAACCTGCTGGATTCAGGCGATCTTCCATCTCAGCCTTTCAAGTAGCCAAAACTACAGGCATTCACTACCACACCTAGCTAAACCCTCCCGAGTAGACTTCTTGACACAGGACCAGATTTACCTTGAGAAGTCTATGTCTGCTGGCGTATTTAGCTTTCACATCATTCTAAGGAATCCTACCCCAGCATCCAGGGGTTCATGAAGCTTTTCTCCCCCAGTCTCTCCCCCAGTCTCATACAATGTCCTTCTTTGTATCTGATCTATCCAGTTTCAGGTGGAATTTGGTGAGAACTGACTGTTCCACTCACCATGCTTCATGGGAGGATGCAGATCCTGGGTAGTAATGGCGAATGTTTCCATCCATGGTCAGCCGATTATATTTAGTTTAATACATGGGACAAGGGAGGCTGGGCTTGACTTGAAGTTCTGAAAATAGCCCTCCTGACTCGATGACAATGATGATGGTTATGGTAATAACACTAATACTGATTTTGTGTTGCTAGGTACCAGACTTTATGCTAAGTGGTTTACATGCATGATCTTTTGAAAAACTCTTCATTCTGCTGGGCCTGGTGGCTCAAGCCTGTAATCCCAGAAGGATTGGGAGGTGAGAGAATTGCCTGAGCCCAGGGGTTTGTGACCAACCCGGGCAACTTGGTGAGACCTCGTCTCTGCAATATATCAAAAAATTAGCTAGGTGTGGTAGTGAATGCCTGTAGTTTTGGCTACTTGAAAGGCTGAGATGGAAGATCGCCTGAATCCAGCAGGTTGACGCTGGGGTGGCTATGAACGTGCCACTGCACTCTAGCGTGGGTGACAGAGTGAGACTCTGACTCAAAAAAAAAAAAAAAAAAAAGAGAAAAACTCTTAATGACAATCCCATGAAGAAGATTCATTTTATAGGTGAAAATAGTGGAAGCTCAAAGAGACTAGATTATTGCTCCTGGTTTCACAGCCAGAAAATGGTAGAGCTGCCTAAGCATAGGCACTTGATTACAACTCTATACGATACCGTCTCAATGTGAAAGTCAAGGACACAGAAAGATAGTGAAAGAAAATGATAACCAAAGGTTAAATTGTATCAGAGCCCGGGAGAGAATCTGGTTTCCTGAGAACCTCACTCCATCCCCATTCCTGGGAATGACCCCTCTGGGTTGGACTGGACAGCTATATTGGTACCAGTAACACCCACCCTTGCCCAGAACTGTTTGATCCAGGTGTGGATACCTACCTATGGGATGGTTTTGCCTAACCAACAACTTAGTAGACTCTCCATGCAAATTTGAAGTGAGTTGTGGAAACCAGAGTAAGTTGGTCTTTGGCCTTTGGCCCTTGGCCAATGATGAGTCAGAGTGGAAAAGAAAACTGAAATTCATCTCCCTGTGTGCCGATCTCCCTCTCATCCAGACCGCACTCTTATTCTGAGACCTAGATGGGAGACAGGCAGGGAGCAGACTTGAAAAAAGAAGAGCGATGGGTGAATTTGTGCTCTGTTAGGGGTTGCTGTCGTCTTGCCTGGTGACCTTGGAAAGACAGGAAGTCCCAGGCCAAGGGGGTTGTGACTTGGCTTGCCAACCAGCGGGTGGCAGCAGTGGGCCTAGAACCCAGGTCCTGCTTCTCAGCTAGTGGGGTGGGACGACCGGAAAGGAGAGGAGAGATTGTATTTCACATTTGCATTAGGCATTTGGAAAGGAACAATCTGCTTCAAAGAGGTAAACCTGGATTCTGTGTTGCCCCGATGACATAAAAAAAAAAATTATCAGACCCACTCTAAATGCAAACATTTCATAGTAATCATTAAATTTCTGTCCAATTTACCAGTAGGGTTAGGGTTATGCCTATCTGGATTTATAAACAAATTTATCACATTTCTTAAGATTTCACGAAAGTCTCTCTCCCTAAAAACTGAGATGGCAAGAGAAGAGAGGAGGCTGGGATCAAATGACTTCAAGCTGAGCTCGATTCCCTCCTGGCGTTTTTGGCATGAATTGCACACACACCCTGAGAAATGTACTTTTTCCCGTCACCAGTTATTTTTCTCCATCACTGATGATGTTGGATGCTAGCAACTCTGTTTATAATGCACTGTGGGATTAGTTATTCTTCTGTGCAACGCAGTCGTCATTAAATACTGACTTCAGGAAAGCTGGAATCCTTGTTTTGATTATTGTTACCATGGCGATGAGTGGCCCATTGGTACGGTGACAAACAATGCCGTAAGTAATGGTTCTTGAGCCTCCCGTGTGACGCTCACAGTGTTTCCTCTTTCTTGTGTTACATCGTTACATGCAAGTAGCTGGTGACGTTTCTAATAGCTCACGTCAGAGTTTGGACATGCCCAGGCACGCTTAGGGAAAGGCTAGGAGTGAAAGCAGAGCTTCCTCACGGAGAGAGAAAGAGTGAGGTCAGATACTGCTGTCAACAGGCTAAAATGTCCTGTGAAGTCAAACAGATCCTGTCTTTGCCTTGCCTTTGTTTTGTCACCTTTTCCCAAGCCAGGCTTCCTGACCTTTCCTGTTCTAGGTGACCTCTGCGCAGGCCCTAGATCCTTCTGGACTTGAATAAGCAGCCCCAGGCCGTTGGAGATCTCTCTTGACCTAGTTGTCTTCTGGAGACAGGGATTTGCTGGTGATTTACCGCCACTTCTGACATACGGGATCAATTGCTCCAGGCCTGGTTTCATGTCCCCCGCCTCTCATCATATGCTGCCCCTTACTGGAACACTGGTGTGTATGTTCACCTGGGACTCCCTCAGTTGACTGTGTCTTACTTCTTTGGACACTATGCTTTGATTGTGTCTTGCCTACCTGCCTGAATGTCTGCTGTCATCTGGACCGTTCCCCTCCCTCCCTGACTACTTTCCCTGGTCTTTATAGGCTTGGCAAGAATCCAGATCTGACCTTTCTCTGCCACCTGCTCTTCCAGGAATCATCAGACACAGCATGTTTTTCTTTTCTAAAATACAACAGGCCAGTGGGACAGATGTTGAGTCACTTTCTGAGAAAATAGGGCCTGGGGATAGCTGTGAAAGTTCATTGTGTTCACCGGGATTTTCTGCTGGCTTTTGTAGGAGAATGGACACATAACGCAGGCCCAGGTGAGAGCCACAGGGAGGCAAATCTCCTCTCAGTTCTGTCTTAGGATCCTGCAACCCCTCCTCTGATTTTGGAGAATCAAGTAAACTTCTTTGCTCAAAAAGTATTATTGCTGCTTCTTGGTTTCCAAAGTAAAGTTCAACACCTTCCCAAATGTGCCCTCAATGTATGTGTCTCCAACCTATGGAACAGGGTTATAGGATGACTGAGTACAGTTTGGTATGTTTGGGAAATGGTTCTATTTTTCTCCCACCAGTGCCTCCAGACGTGCTCTGTCAGCGTTCTTCCTCCCACCCCATGGGGGTAGCTGGGAACAGATCCTGTTGCTTGCTGGTCAGGTTCAGCCATGAGCCATGTCTTATTTTCAAGTACAAGTTGAGTATTCCTTATTCAAAATGTTTGGCACTATAAATATTTTGGATTTTTTTTTTTTTTGAGTCCAGTCTCACTCTGTCGCCCAGATATTTTTGATTCTTAAAAAGATATGGAATATTTGCATATACATAATGAAATATCTTGGGAATGGGACCCAAGTCTAAACATGGAATTCATTTGCTTCATAGTTACCTTTTACATGTAGCCTGGAGGTATTTTTAGACAAAATTTTTAGTAATTTTGCATATAAAATAAGGTTTGTGTACGTTGAATCATCTGAAAGAAAAGGTGTCACTATCTCATGTTGGTGCTCAAAAGTTTCAGATTTTGGAGTATTTTGGGTTTTGGATTTTCAGATAGGGAATGTCCAACCAGTATTAAAAAATCAGTTGAAACCAAAATCTTAATCCATGCTGGATTCAAATCATGACTTTTCCCTTACTCTGTCCCCACCTCAGACTTGGCCTGTGGCTAGGGAACCCACTTCATTGCGTTCTGGCCACATTGACTTCCTGACAGTCCCCAGAACTCACTAGCCACATCTTGTTTCAGAGCCTGCTCCTTGCTTCTCCCTGCTGGGTATGTCCCCATAGCTTGTCACATTCCATCTCAGCCTTCAGGTTCAACTTCAATGTCTCTCTCCAGAAGGAGCAACCCTGACAGCTCCCTGTCCAAAGGTGTCCTGCTCCAGTTTCTAGCACGTCGTAATCTCTCTGTGTGTTTTTTGCCATTTAAATTAGTTTATTTATCTCTGTTAGCCGAAGTATGGTCTGCTTTCTCCTACACCAGTGTTAACTCTGAGAGGATAGAAGCTGTATGTCTTATTTAGGGGTTATATTTTCATGGCTTAAGTCCATGTCTATCCACTGTAGGTACTCAGAATTATTTGTTTAGTTAATAATGAATCCCTATGTGAAATCAAATTCAATATTTTACCTAATGGCCAAATGATAGTTTGAAACCCATGAAATTACTGACATTTAACATTTTTTTGGCCTCCTGGAAAAGTATCAGTTTCATATGGTTCAACCTAACGTTTTAAGTATTCCCTTTACAGTCTATAACCAGGGCAACCCTCTTTCAGGGCCCCTCCTGCTGTGGGAGCTTTCTGTCTTCTTAATAAACTCCCACTTTAAAAAAATGATAAAAAATAAAATCTACAGCAAGATCAAGATGGTTGCTATCACTATTATAGTGCATGTTCCTGGAAATTCAGTTTTGTTCAATGTAATAAGATGAGGGAAAAAAAGTATAATATTGGAAATGCTAGTTGCAGGGCATAAAACTGCCTGCCTGCCAATAAAAATCAACTGAAAAATTAAGTCTCTATAAAAATTAAGAGTCCTAATAAATGAGTTCAGTAACATAGACATACAAAATTTAAAGTAATATGGAGAATGATAGAAAATATTTTATAGACATTAGCAATAGAAATGACAATAATAACACTATAACGCTACCAACAATAACAACCACAAACTCTGGAAACTAAGAAATACATATGATTCCACATGAAGGCAACTATAACACTTCTCAGGATTTTTAAAGAAAATTTGGTAATTGGAATGACAAAAGTGTTTCAGAGTGTGAAGACTCAATATTATAAAAATTACAGTTCTCTCCATAATTAATGTCAACATTTATTTCCATCCCAATCCAAATTCTAATAGAATTTTGGAGGCAGCTTGACTAAAACAAATGCAAAGACAATCTGGGAGAAAAAATATCAGATCATCTAAAGTCTTCTCAAAAAGAAGAAAAATGTGTAGGAAAACTTTTTTGCTTGATAGTAGCACAAACTATTAAGCTACAATTGTTAAAACAGTGTGAAAGTGGCCCATGGATAAGCTGACATTTGAATGAAATGGAATAGAAACTCAAGAAACCAAATCAATTTCACACAATAACTGTATATATCACTGGTGATATTAAATTCAGTGGAGAAAGGATGCATCTTGTAAGGTATTTTGGGATAACTAGCTACCATTAAAAAAAATTCCTATTTCACAACTCATACCAAAATAAGTTTCAGATGAATTAATTTAAACGTTTTTATATGTTAAGCCATATTCTAGAAAAAAATATAAGGGGATATTGTTCAATCTGAGGTAGGGGTGGACTTCTTAAGCAAATAAGCAACACATAGAACTCCAAAGGAAGAAAGATCACAGAATTGAAAAGGACTTATCAAACTGGGAAAATATTTTCAAAATATATGATAAAAAAATGATCGAAATTTATAATGTATAAAGAGTTTTTACAAATCAAAGAAAAGGACAATCATTAATAATTCAGAAAACAACAGATGTTGGTGTGGGTGTGGAGAAAAGGGAATGCTTCTACACTGTTGGTGGGAATGCTAACTAGTTCAGACTCTGTGGAAAAGAATGTGGCAATTCTTTAAAAAACTAGAAATTGACCTTCCATATAACCCAGCAATCTTTCTCCTGGGAGTATACCTAGAGGAACTCAAATCATTCTACTAAAAAGATACCTGCACATACATTTTTATTGCAGCACTATTCACAATAGCAAAAACATGGAACCAACCCTGCTGCCCATCAAAAGTGAACTGAATAAAGAATATGCAGTACATATACACAATGGAGTATTATGCAGCCATAAAGAAGGACAAAATTATGAACTTTGCAGCAAATTGGATGGATTTAGAGTCCATCATGCTCTGTGATCTATCACAGAAACGAAGAACTGAATACCACATGTTCTCACTCTTAAGTGGGTCCTGAACATTTATCACAATACTACAAGAGAGGGATAGGCAGTCAGTAACAGGACACTGCCAGGGGAGTAGGGGGCATGTAACATCCCTAAGGGTACCTGATCCTAAACCAGAGGAAGTAAGGACCAGCTGGAAACCCAAACTTTACCTGTAGTAGACTACTTATGTACCGAATCCTGACTTGTACCTCACATCTTTATTAAAAAAAAAAAAAAAAGAAGAAGAAGACAAGTATCACAACTGAAACAGACACAGGAGATAAATAGACAAGTCATGAAATGAGAAATAGGAATAGATGAGAAGTCTGCATACAAAGGTTAATACTTGTTCCACCTCAAGTATTGGTTAATACTTGTTCCACCTCAATTATTCTTGCTGTGTGAAATAACGAACACTTAAGCCAAAGCATGAGACTCCATTGCAGGCCACAGGCAGAAAGATTGTCTCTTAGCAGAGCTGTATTTTCTTCCCTTTATGAATTCTGATGGTCCATGTCAGCTAAGATTGCTTACAGAATCTTACTGAAGACAGGATTAGGCCAACCATGTCAACATCCTGAGTTGTTCCTACCATTTCTCCAATGCAATACCTATGACAGCACAGAGTCAAGATCCTGAAGTGTCACAGGAGAAGGTAAGAAGTTTCATGGCCATATAACAAGAGTCATCAACTTCCCAACCTGAAATAATTGAGTTATCTCAGCCTAGATGCTTTCTCTGTTATTTAGCTAATTCCATGTTTTAGAATCAATTGCTTGTAATAGTCTAGCTTTGGGTTGCAAATAACAATAACAGCTCCCTCAGTTTAAAATGGCTTAAAGGTGTATTGTTTCATAAAACAAGAAAGACAATGATAGAGGATTAGTTAAATGCACTATGGAATAGTCTCATCATGAACTATCATGCAATGCTCAAGATATGTAAAGTTTAAAGAATTAGGTTACAAAATTGTTACCAGAACATGGTTGGGGATCAGAGAGGGATCTTTTGGCATAATTGATGTCATGATCACACTTTTTAGTGAACAGTTGCTTTATATACCAGTTATTCTGCTAAGGGCTTTACCACACCACTTTTATTCAATCGTCCCATCTGCACTGTGAAGAAGGTACTGTTCTTACTCTTTTTTTTTTTTTTTGAGTCAGAGTATTATTCTGTTGCCTAGGTTGGAGTGCAGTGGCATACTCATGACCACTGCAGCCTTGACCTTCAGCCTTCCAAGTAGCTGGAACTACAGGTGTGTGCTACCATGCCCGGCTAAGTTTTTAATTTATTGTAGAGACAAAGTCTCACCAAGTTGCCCAGGCTGGTCTTGAACCCTAGGTTCAGGCAATCTTCTTGCCTCTACCTCCCAAAGTGTTGGGATCACAGTTGTGAGTCACTGTGCCTGGCTCTTACTACTTTTACAGATGTGAAAACCAAAGGTGAAATTTTATAACTTGCTCAATTAAATGGTAGAACAAATAACTCAAGCTTTATTCCAAAGCCTCTACTTAAAACTCTGAAGTATTTTTGCTTCATCTGTCTTTCTTTCCATGCATGGCATCCAGTGAATTTCCAGTGAATTTCCAAATTCTATCAAGTTTCCCTTTAAAATTTATTTTACTTCTATCCTTTTCTCTTATGTCCAATGACAGTAGCCCAGATCAGGCCCTTTTTATTTTTAACTTGGACAATCCCTGTAGTAAAAGTCATTTCCCTTTTCCATTTTCTTTTGTTATGTCATGAATTTGATCTGTTACTTTCAGATTAATCTTTCAAATATTTCACTTCTTTTTTTAATTTTTTCCTTTTAAAATTTTTAAATAGAAATGAGACCTCACTATGTTGCCCAGGTTGGATTTGAACTCCTGGACTCAAGTGATCATTCCATTTCAGCCTCTCAAGTAGGTAGGACTATAGGCTATTTCACTTTAATTGTGGTTAAAACATTCCTTTCTCTACCAAATACCTGCTCAAAAAAGTCTCCAGGAACTTCTGAATGCTTACCAAAGTCTAAATATAATGACTTGGCATTCAAGGCTCTTCACAATCTAATTTCAACTTGCCCTTTAAACTTTTTCTTCTATTATTTTTTTAAGTGAGGTGTCAGCAAATTGTGTCCTGGGCCTGCTTTTGTAAATAAAATTTTATTGGAACACAATAAACCATGCCCATTTATTTGTACATTATTTATGGCAGCTTTTGTGCAGCAGAACTGAAAAGTTGTGAGAGACTGTATATCCTACAAAACCCCAAAATATTTACTATTCGGACATTTATGAAGTCACATTTCAAATGTGGACTTCTGCTCTAGATGAACCCATTGCTTTCACAAAATGGGTCTATTCTTTGTCTTTGCCTTAAATAGTTTTGGGAACAAGACAGGATACTTAAAAAAAAAAATGTTGTCTCTGGACACCACTTGAATTTCCTTACCTCTATGCCTTTTAAAAAAATGTTTTCTATTCAAGGAGTGAATGGTTAAATAAATTCCATGGTATGTCTAGACCACAGAATGCTACTCAGAAATAAAAAGCAACAGTATTCAATCATGCAACTTGGATGAATCTCAAGGGAATTATGCTGAAGGAAATCCTAAAAGGTTACATGCTACATGATTCTTTTTATATATTATTCTTGAAATGGTGAAATTACAGGGGTACAGAACAAATTAGTGGTTGCTAGAGGTTAGGGAAGGGAGATGGTGAAAGAAGATGTGGTTACAAAGCAACATGAGGGATCCTTGTGATGAAGTTGTTCTGTATCTTGACTGTGGTGGTGGATATGTGAACTAACACGTGTGATAAAAGTGCATAGGACTAAATACACACATTCACATGCACAAATGAGTACAAGTAAAACAGGAAATCTGAGTAAGATTAATGGATTGTATCAAGGTCAATATCCTGGTTGTAATATTTACTATAGTTTTTTAAGATGTTGCCATTTGGGGAAACTGGGTAAAAGGTACATGGGAACTGTCTGTATTATTCCTTACAACTGCATTTGAACCTCAAAACAAAGAAGTTTAATTAAAAATGTAATGTAGCTAAGTTAAGGAGAAACCATAAGCACTCATTTTTCCTTCATGTCGATAAATGCTAGATTGTAAATTGCATTTAAAAAGCCTGTTTTCTTAAGCTTTGGATACTCAAAGATTGGCTCAATAACTGTATAACTCATGTATCATGTATTAGGTTGTGTGGGATATCAGATAAAACACCATGTAGAAACACATGTAATATATACTGTGTAGATCAGGAACAATAAAGTTAACTTAGAAGAGATGGAAAATTTAAATGTTGCATCTTTTTTTTCAGGTAAGCAATATTATTGAAACAGCAACAAAATGTTTTCCTAAGTAGCAGGGAAGAATTTTCCCTATCTCTGCTCAGTAAAACCCTTCAATGACTAAAGTCAATTTCTATGGTTACCTGTTAATGTCTGAAAACTTTATTTGATTAATAAGAAGTTTGTCTCTGAACTCTTTCCTCTACTACTCCAGACACTTTAAAATTTTTATTGTGCTATTCACACGTGTTTATTTCTTTCAATCAAATTTTCCATTCTTTTAGTGTTTTCCAGTTTATAAGGGGAGACCCACCAAAAACTAGGATTAATTTTTGGAGGGCGTACCCCTTGTGGTACAGGCTTCCCCTGCTAAGTAAGTGTTCGAGGAACCCATTGGCATCAGTGGAACAGCTAGTGTTGTGAGAAGCTGTGTTCCTCTTCAGTGAATTTTTTTTTTTTTTTTTTGAGATTCAACACATTTGCCAATTTCATGATGGGTGATTTACGAGCACACATGCTCACACTGTGCTGAATGTTTTTTTTTTTGAGCTGGAGTCTCACTCGGTCGCCCAGAGTGGAGCGCAGTGGCCGCTCCTGGCCACCGCAGCCTCGACCTGCTGGGCTCCGGCGATCCTTCCGCCTCAGCCTTCCGAGTAGCCGGAATTACAGGTGCGCGCTACCACGCCCGGCTGATTTTTTGATTTATTGTAGAGATGAGGTCTTGCTGCCCAGGCGAGTCTCGAACCCGCGGACTCAGGCAATCCACTCACCTCAGCCTCCCAAAGGCGCGGGATTACAGGCTGAGCCACCGAACCCGGCTCTGTGCTGAATGTTTTTGACCAAAACTGGCATGACCCTTGTGCCCCATCCTTCCTGTTCACCTAATCTCACCCCCAAGCAACTTTTTGTTTCCTTGATGAAAAAAGTTCTCAAAGGGAAATGTTTGCCAATGTGAAACAAAAAAATGGCAGAAGCACTAAAAGGCATCAAAACTGATGAATTCAAAAACTGGTTTGAGCAGTGGAAAAAACGTTTCGGTAGGTTTACTGCATCAAACGGAGAGTACTTTGAAGGTGACTGAAGTTTAAACATGTAAGAATGAATACAATTTTTTATGAATAAATTCTGGGGGTTTTTTTTTTGGTCCCTCTAGTACAGCACTTGTAAGTTATTTTTCCATTGTATTTACACAACAAATCAATGAGGGTAGATACTGATAGGCTAATACTTGCCATTTTGTGGTGCAAGGCATTCTGAGGTTCTGTGATTTGCCAGCTATTACATTGCTGGAAAACAAAATGGTAGCACTGGTTCTTGAAATCCAAGTTTAGTATTTGTTGTCTTTGCCATCTGTCTAAGGGCAGTAATAACGTAGCTTGAGTAATTACATTCCTAGTATACTTCTGGAATTGGGAAGCAGTCAGGGAACCACAGTCCCTTAATTCTCAAAGTGTGTTCCTACCAGCAGCATCAGCAATTTCTGGGAACTGTTAGAAATGCAAATTCTCAGGCCCCACCTCAGACCTGTTGAGTCAGTCACTTTAGGGTGGGGCCCAGTAATCTGTGTTTTAACAAGCCCACCTGGTGATTCTAATGCATGCTCAAGCTTGAGAACCACTGCCTAGGCAATCCTGAGACACATTTCCTGCTGCTCTTCACTCAGTGCCACATGGCAGGAAGGCAGGGACGCTCCTGACACCCCTTTCAGTGATGATCTCTCATGAAGCTGAATGATTGCAAGGATAGCAAGGGAGGTCAGTTCAGCAAAATGTTTTAACTGCATGCGCCATGCCTTAAATAACGAAACCTGTGTCTTTCAACATAGGATCAAAGCCTAGAAATGCCTTCTTATGTTACCTTGGATTTCCCCCAATTAAATAACCTTCACTTTCCTACAGGAGAGTGGGAGAGATTAGCTAGGACTTCAGTAAGGGTAGAATTCATAGTATTCTTTTCTTACAGATGAAATTAATAAATGAATGAATGAATTCATCCACTTACACATTATCTATGCAGTGTCTAGTATTAGCCAGACACTGGAGTGGTTTTATAATAGAGGATACAGATGATACAGACAGGTAGACATATACTTACAATATAATGTGATATGGGCCATAACAGAACTTAGCACAAGATATAAAGGGATGCAGAGAAGGGAATAGTGCCCTGTGTATGTGTGTGTGCATGCGTGTACATGTGTGTTTTGTGTAAGGCACGATGGGTTTAGAGAGAGGTGTTTAGAATTGCACAAGGAGAACTTCTTGAGCTGGCTTTTAGGCTCAAGGAGTTCAGCAGGTAGACAAAGAAAAGAAGAACATTCCAGACATTTCAAACAGATCGTGTAAATATAAGGAGGCATGAGATAGCATGGTGTGTTTAGGGAGCCACAGTGGTACTGGTGGTATTGGTAAAATTCACAGTGTTTGGGAACAGCTGACCGTGAGATGGGAGAAGGAGTCATCAGGAGGCAGATCACAGCTATGAATGTGCTCTTGAGAAGTTTGGTTTTTTTTTTTTTTGCTTTTAAAAAAGTTATTTTAAAGATGTGGGGTACAAGTCAGGGTTAAGTATACAAATGCTCATTATGCAGGTACCCTTGTTGATGGGGTGTGCTCCCCCGCCCCTGAAAGAATCCCACTATTGCCAATCTCCCCTCTCCCCACAGACAATTTTCCACTACTGATAATCCTTTTCTTATAGTATTGCGATAATTATTCAAGGTCCACTTATGAGTGAGACCATGTGATACTCAGTTCTTTGTTTCTGTGATAGATTACTCAGTATTATAGACTCTAAGAGGAGTTTGCTTTTGAGCCACTGGCTAGTAGTTCCTGAAGTGTATGCACCATGGAACGCTGGGCCCAGTAGGGGTTTGTGCTAGGCGTTCTTTGAAAATAAATGTACAAAGTTTAATAAAGTTATATGAATTTATTTTCTTGGAGGATGCTGAGAACCTTTAGTATGCTAATGTGCATAGAATACCCAAGATAGGGATTCAAAGGGCACTGGAAATTTTCTGATGCTCTTCTGCAGCGTCTTAAGCTCCTCAGGAATGGACTTTGGGCAGTGCCACTGTACACAGGAGTGGTTATTTAGTCATAGTCTCTTAGGATAAAATCTAAGTCCTTAACATGGCCTCCAAAGCTCTGCAAAATCCAGGCCTACCTTTTCTGGCCTTGCCACCCACCCCCATTCTTCTGGAATACAGCTACATTCATTCACTTATGCATTGTCCATGGCTGCTCTGAGGTTACACCTACAGAGTAGTTGAAACAGAGCCTAAAATATGGACTATATTCTCCTTAACAGAAAAGATCTGCTGATCCCTGCATTATAGTGTTTCCTTGTTGGTCTGTCCCTATAGACTTGGAGCTCCCAAATGGTAGGACTTTTGTGTTGCTATTTTTGATCCATTCATCTTTGTGTCGCCAACCTATCATAGAATTTGGCCTATAAAAGGAACCCAGTGAATATTTAATGAGGGAATGAATGCAACTCTCATAATAATTATAACAGCTGGCCTTTATACAGGGCTTTTTGGTTTAACACATCCCATCTCTTTTAATCTTCATTCCAACTCTGTGATGGATGGTCAGTATCTCTGTTTTATGTATGAGGAAGCAGAGGCTCAGAGAAGCCATGAGATTTTTCCAAAATAGCATAGCCTCGTTAGGACACGTGGGTGATCTTCCCAATTTCCTCTCATTGCCCCGGGATGCCTTACACCATTGCCCTGACGAGCAGATCCCTCCTAGCAGTTTCACTGTGCCTCATTCATCCCTTTCCAGTCTCCCCCTATAGGTGGATCTCTCCGTGGTGCCTGCTGTCTCTGTCCCTACTGTTTTCTTCTTCCCACTCCCCCTAATCTTTCTCCCTACTCTCCTTGCTCAATCCTGCCCTCTGTGCAGTCTGTGGTGCGATCGCTGAGGGGACCTGTTTCCCAGGAAGCCCATGCTCAGTGCAGTGTGTGGATCAGTATTTTGGCTAGTTCTTGTTATAATTAGAGGATGTCAAAGGTCCAGGAGAAGACAGCTGTCCTCCAGGCCATGCCCCGGCAGGATGGACAGACTCCTCTGCCAGTAGACAGGCCCCTGAACTTCAGGAGACTGGTGTATCTGCTACTTTGCTCACAGAACAGTACTTAAGGCCTGCAGATAATTGCATCTGGCCTCTCCCCTAGGACTCTCACAAGCTGCCTTACGGGTACAGTTTGCAGGATAAATATTATGCTGAGCACCCCCGAGAGAAAATGAAGTCATTGCTTGCCTGAGAGTGATGTATTCTTTCATTAATAACATATTCGCTATCTTTTCCAGTGATAAATTAGGTCCTTACGGCAAAAGCTTTTGTTTCTAACCTGGCTCAAAGGATAGGCTGTGCCTCCCTAACAGGCTGTCAGTTTTCCTTGTGTTCTTGTTTAGTCAACTGACAAATCCCTCAAACTCATCACTAGCTAAAATATGTTTGAACTTTATTCCCTAGCTGTCTAATTGTCATATGATATGAGGCAAGCCTCTAGAAAGGGTTGCTTTTTAACTAGCAATTTGGCTTTTGAAGGAGGTACAATAAGCAAAAGAAATTAGGTGAGAAAAAAAAATCTAACACCTTCTCTACCGAAGTTACTACACAAAGTCCAGATATGAATCTTGTAAAATGAAATCTGAGGTCATAAACATGCTTTGCACATCTGGAATCTTGCCTGTGGCAGATATTCTAAAACTTGAGATGCTATATTAATGCAAAGAAAAGAGCATTTATTGAATGCCTACTACGTGTTAGACTTTTTCACACTTTACCCCATTACAGCAACCCTGTGAGTCAAGGTTATTATTTTCATCAGTTTACATAGTAGATAATCTGGGCAGAGTTCAAACTCCTGCTTTCTGAACTAAAGTCTGATCATCTTCTGAGTGCATTTTGCTGCCACTCCAAGTCAAGGGTATAAGAACATTTACCAAGAACACCAAATAGTTTCACCTGGGGCTTAGGAAGGATTCTGGTCCCTCAGCATTCATGAGAAAACCTGTCCTGTGTGGGTGGAGGTAGAGAGCTCTGAGCATAGGGTTGGAGCTGGGGTTTGGGATAATTCTTTGTATCCAGTGGTCACCTTTAAAATGAATATTGACTAACTGGCTATTTACAACTCAATTATTGATTTGGGTTGTGACTTTTAATTCTCTTTTGATAGCATTTCTTACTTTGCTGCCAAAGAACCAGGACACATTTTTTTTTTAAAGTCCTGTCATTTAGCTAAAACAGGCAATCTTCTCTTGAATGATTTACCTAATTTGTATTGTTGTTAAAAGTCAGTAAAACGACTTCTTTTCTTAGACTCTTCATCTGTCTGCCTATATCCATCTGTCAACTTCCTCATTGGGCTGCCCTTTCCCGTGAGTGCAATAAATTGTGGTGCTCTTCCCATTGCCACACACAGATATTAGGTATCCCTGGTGATCATAAGGGCTGTTCATCCATCTCGTGTGTCTCCACCTTTCTGGCCCCACTGTGGCTGGATGGGATGAGACTGGTTCTGGCCAGTGGTTGGGAGTGAAAGTGGTATGGATCACTTACATTTTAGGGCATTTAATTGTTGATGCAAGAGTCTCTAGGGCTTTTTCATCTTTCTGAAACAAAGACTGCCAGTGTTCTAGAATATGCCAGCTTCTTGCTCAGCCTGGGTCCCTGAGTAATTTTAATGAGCAGAGAGCATTTCTGACATTCTGTAATGAACTTTTACTATGAACAAGATGGAAACAGAAACCTTTTTTTTTTTTTTTTGAGACACTGAGATTCTTGGTTTTTGTTGTTACAATATAATTTATACTATCTGATAGATACAGTAACTGTTTATTGAATGAATTAATTCATTTCTAGTTTCTGTTCTCACCACTGCATTCTACACTGTAAATATTTTTATTTATTTTTATTTATTTATTTTTTTTGAGTTGGAGTCACTCTGTTACCCAGACTGGAGTGCAGTGGCCGCTCCCGGCCACCGCAGCCTCGACCTGCCGGGCTCTGGCAATCCTTCCGCCTCAGCCTTCCAAGTAGCTGGAGCTACAGACGTGCACTACCACGCCTGGCTAATTTTTGGTTTATTGTAGAGATGAGGTCTCGGCAAGTTGCCCAGGCGGGTCTCGAACCCGTGGGCTCAGGCAATCCACTCACCTCAGCCTCACAAAGGCGCGGGATTACAGGCTGAGCCACTGAGCCTGGCTCACTGTAAATCTTAATGGAATATTCTCAGTTTTTTCATTTGTATAATTATATTGCCTTTGTCCTGCTAACTTTAAAGGTTCAATTTCATATCCCCATGTTCTCTTTCTATTTTTTTAAAGCAAATTAATCTGCTTATGTGATTTTAACTACCACCTGTTTTGATAGCAAAACAGAGGGATGTAGGTGAAAGAATATTGAATTTGTAGATAGGCCTGGATTCCAGTCCTTTCTCAGCCACCTTACAGAGACTTGAACAGAGTGTTTTAAATCATCTCGTTTATTTCATGTGTACAACTGGAGTGATAATGACTGGCCTGCCTTTTCACCAGATCACCTGTGAGGATCACATGAGATAAGACAACAGCTTTTGTGAACCTTAAGTCTTCAGTAGGTGAAACACACAGGATTTTTAGGGTGGTAAGACTATTTTGTATCATACTAAAATGTGAATACTGTACATTATGTTTTTGGCAAAACACATAGAACTATATAGCACAAAGCATTTTAAACGATGGACTTTAGTTAATACTAATGTGTCAATATCGGTTCATCAGTTGTAACAAATACACCATCTAATGTAAGACGTTAATATTAGGGGAAACTGGGAGGGGGGGAACAGGGGAGATGTATGGGAATGCGCCATACTTTCTGTACAATTTTTTCTGTAAACCTAAAGCTGTTCTAAAAAATAAAGTCTATTAACAATTTTTTTTGAAGTTGCAAAAAAGGAATTAGTCACATGAGAGGAAGAGTTCTAGAGAAACGCCCAACCTCCATCCCAAGCAAAGCTTCTGCCCTGATCGTCCTCAATTTCAGCATCTGCTATGCATGGCTGTGTCCTCAGAAAGATGATCTGCCCTGCATTCCTGCTCACCGAATTTGTTGTGGCTGCATTTGCATTACCGGCCCTTTGTCCCCAATATTTATTCCACCCTCACTCCCCACGGTGGTCACATCTTTATATCTCTATCACTTCTTCCTGATGATTCACCTTCAGTTGGGTGCCTGGCTCTCACCTGCTTCAGCCTGGTAACCGTCTCTAGGCCGTGCCCTAAAGATCTCACCCTGCAGTTGCGATGGCAGAATTCAGATATGCATCTTCTTTTCGAGCTCTCACTCCTTTGGCCTGACCCACTCTCAGCAGTGAGAACAAATTTCCTTAAGCCTTACTTAGCTTGCATCACTGTACTCCTCCGAATTAAATGATGACTCCCAGTGACCTCTTTAAAATAAAATGTGTATGCACACACACAATTTTTGTGGTTATTACAAAAGGAATTTGTGCTTAATGTGCCAAAATAGCAGAATTCAGAAAAGCAAATGAAAAAATAAGCAGATCATGTACTCTCCAATCACTTTAAGGTAATCACTATAAATATTTCTATTTTTTTTTCTGTCTGTGTTTTATGAAAATGCTATCAAACAGTGCATCATGTTTTTAAAATTTTAAAGTTGTGGGGTACAAGTCAGTGCATAATATTTTATACCTAGCTTTTTTAAGCCTTTGTCATATATTCTGAACATTTTTCAAGTCATTGAATTCAATGAGTCAGTGGCTTCATTGCAGTTCATTGAATAGATTAACGTATTTAATTCCCTATTGTAAAGCATTGTTTTTAATTATAAATGACATTATGAAATATATTCCTATGCATATATCTTGTACCTATTTATATTTTGTAATTTTGGGGGGGAGGAGTATGCATCTGTAGAGGTGGAATTGCTTGGCTCAAGAATAGTCACATTTTAGGACTTCTGAGTTAAATTGATAATTGCCTTTCAAAAAACTATGTGCTCACTTACATTCCAAGCAATATACAAGAGTGTTAATTTCTTTTTTTCCCTCTTTGAGACAGGATCTTGCTATGTTGTCCAACCTGGCCTCAAACTCCTGGGCGCTGGTAAACCTCTCACCTCAGCCTCCCGAGTAGCTGGAACAACAGATGTCAGCCACCACACCTTGCTCAAGAGTGTCAATTTCTAAACACCCTCACTGAGTTATAGTCTTTGCCAACTTTATTGGAAACATACCCAATACTGACCTTTTAATTTGAATGGTTTTGATTAATAATAAAGTTGAACATTTGTTCATATATTTATTGACTATGTTTCTTATTTTGGAAATGAACTCTATATAGTATCGCCATTTTTATGATGTAGGGTTATTTATTATTTTTCTTATTGCAATATAAAATCTTCTAAAACTATTAAAGATATTAATTTCTTACCTATCATATATGTTTTAAGTTTTCTTGTTTGCCATTTGCTTTTTTTTCTTCAGTACAAATGTTCCTTATTTTCATATAGTTCTGTATGTCAGTATTTCTCTTTAAGATCTCTGACTTTGTTGTTATATTAAGGAGGAACTTCTGGATACACACACACACACACACACACACACACACACACACGCATATATATTCTATTTCTTTTATGATTTCTTTAAAAAAAATTCACTCTTACATCTAACTGTAGCTTATTTTGGTCTATGATGTAAGGTAAAAGTGTGACTTAATTTGCTTTCACATAGTTAATCCATTAGTTCAACAGAATTTCCCATGGAACATAAGCACTATCTTTGTCATTTAATAAATTCTTAAATAGTTATACTTGGGATTCTCTTTCAGCTTTCTTTCTGCTCCTTTGATCTATCTTTCTCTTCTGGCACCTTTACAGCAACGTTTTATTTATTGTAGGTTTATAGTACATCTTAAAATCCAGTAGAGCAAGTTTATTCACATTATTCTTCTTTTTCAATAATTTCTTGACAGTTCTCATGCATTTATTTTTCTAGCTGAACTTAAGAATTATTTTTTCAAGTTCCAAGAATACCATTGTGATTTTGACTGAAAAAGTAGTAATTCTGTAAATTAATGCAAAGGCTTACTATCTTTACAAAGTTTGACTTGTTATCCAGGAGCATGGAATTTCTCTAAATTTATTCAATCCTTTGTTTATGCCTTTCTGTAAAATTCTGAAACTACTTATTAAGCTTCAGAACATTACTTGTTAAGCTTGTTAGTAGGCTTTTCAGTTTTTTTGGTTACTTAGTTTGAGTGGAGTCTTTTTAAAAAAATACTGTTTTCGAACTGGCTATTGCTGATTCCATTGAACTCTTTTTAGTGGTTCTAAAATAAATTCTCTTGGACTTTTCTTGGAGAAAAAATTTAGCATCTGAAAATAATTATAATCTGATTTCCTTCTTTAAACTATTTCTACCTCTTATTTATTTTTCCTGTCTTATTGCATTGATTAAAACTTCTAAAACAAGGTGAAAAAACAAGAGTGAGGGTTGGCAGTTCTTAGTCCTAGTGTTTCACAGTTAAGTAGATTACTGGCTGCTGCTGTCAAATAGTTATCCTTTTTCATGTTAAAGAAGTAGATTTCAATTCCCAGTTTAAAAAAATTCTTGAGTGACTATTGGATGTTATTGAATGTCTTTTTGGCATCTTCTACAATGATCATATGGTTTTTCTCCTTTGACCTGTTGATGTGATAAATTATGTTAATATATTTTCTCATATTAAACTATCCTACATTCCTGGAATAAACTCTACTTAGTCATTCTATATTATTCTTCAAATACACGGCTGGATTTGATTTGATAATATTTTATTTAGGATTTTTTGCTTCTATGTTTTTGAGGCTGGCCTATAGTGTTTTTTTGGGAGTCATGTCTGTGCCAGGTTTTGATTTCAGGGTTTCAAAAATAAAATGGGATGGTCTTCATCTTGAATCAATTAAGTGACATTCCTAATGTGGATTTAAAGGCTCTCAGTATGGTGTGATGGAAAGAACACAGGACTGGAAAATAGAGGACAAAGGTTCAATCCCTGCCTTTGCTTCATTAACTCCATAAATTTGGGCAATTTTTTCACCTCCCAAAAATTCAGATTCCTTAATCTTTAAAATGGGGGTTACATTTAATTTCTGCCCTTACTACCTTGAAAGGTTGTGTGACAGTCCAATGAGCAAGTGAGTATGGAAACACTTTGCAAAAGAGGAAAACATTTATCAAGTACTTTTTCCATGCAAGGAGCTGTGTGTGGGATTTTACATATATTATGTCATAGTGACAGTCTTCCCTATAGTCCTCATGGGCTCCAATCACAGTGAGAACTCCTTAGAGCTTTGTGGCTCGATGGTCTCTGGACCAGCATCAGCATCACTTGGGGGCACATTGCAAGTGCAGGATCTCCAGTCTCACATACCGAATCAGAACCTGCATTTTCACAAGACCTGCAGGGCTATTTGCATTCACATTAAAGTTTAAGAAATACCTATGGTTCCCAAATCATAATGGTGTGGATTCTCAGCATCCAAATAGAAATACAATTGTAGCATTTAGAAATGATTCCGAGGATGACTCTCTTGTTCAATCTTCTGATATTCTGGATAGGACAGCTGCACCACTGAGGCTGTAAATGATAGTCATTTAGAGAGAGCAGTTGTCACACATATGCACAATACTTTCCATTTCAAAGGTGACTGGCTTTGGAAACTGAGCAAAACTGACCCATCCGTTATGAGTTATTTTTCTATCAAGTCCAAAATTTAAAAGTAGTTTTAGTGCCTGCAGATGTACTTTTCTCTGGGGAGGCTCAATCATGCTGCCTTCCCATCAGTCAATCTAAAGGAATTTTTCAGCTGATCCTATGAGCAACCACAGGCCTTTCACTGGGGCAAGGATTACTATATCATTTTCATCACAAAGATTACACTAGTCACTCCTCAAGCATGTTTTGGCTTCCACCAAGAGCAAAGGGCAGCATGTGCTAAGCTTCAACGCACACATTAATATATGTACATGCATGTACACACACGCTTAGAGAATGTCCAAGATCACAGCAGAAACAGAAACCATGGCGACAGAAAGATCAACAAGGATTCCCTCCCTGGGAGTCTGCAGGGATGTGTAATGCAATCGAGGTAACTGTTTGCAGGCTGTGACTAGCAGTCTCCATGGAGACTGGCAGTTGGGTGAGGGAAACCCTCCTCAGTGACGTTGCCAACAGCTGTTTCATTTCTCTGTGTCTTGCACGCAAGCAATTCTTTCACACCCTACATAGGAGAGAGGCACAGGTGTGTCTTTTGCGAAGCTGAGGACACAGAAGAGGAAATGTAAAAATATTGGCATTCTTTCATGACGAAGAAATGATTTCTCTTAGAGTTTCAGTGGACATTAAAAATAACAACAAAAATAAACATTCACTGTGTCAAGGATGCTATCATTTTAACTCAAAGTGTAAAACTTTCTGTGTATGTGAAATGATTTCACTGTGTTAGAACTTCCTTCCCAGTTCAGATGTTGTGTCTGTAATGCTTTTCCCAACTCCCTAGGGCAGAAATAATTGCTTCTGTGGCAGCATGCACTCAGAAATTTGTTTATTGTGGTTTAGGAATAACTATCGTATCTGTTTAACCAATGCCCCTGCCTAGGATTCACTGAGCTAATATGATCACTGTGCTTAGAACAGTGTCCAACACAAAGCATAGTTATGACTGTGTTTGTTAGTTATGTATTGCTGCATAAGAAATTATCACAAATGTAGCAGTTTAAAATCACACTTTACTATCTTACAGTTTATGTAAGTCAGCTTTCTGGTTCTGGCTTAGCTAGTTCCTCTGTTCAAGGTCTCATAAAGATGCAGTAGAGGTGTCCTCTGGGCTGCATTCTTATCTGGAGGCTCAACTGGGAAAGAATTTGCCTCTAAGCTTATTGAGTTGTTGGCAGAATTCATTTCCTTGTGGTCTGTGAGAACTGAGGGCCTCAGTTCTACAGGCTGCCCACAGATCCTACTACCTGGTCCTTTCCAAAGGCAATTTATATATAGAAACTTATTTCTTCAAGCCAGCAAGGGGCAAGAGTGACCCTAGAGAGACAGGGTCTTACATATCATAATATAATCATTGGGGTGACACTGTATAGTCTTTGCCATATTTTACTGATGAAAAGCAAATCGTGGGTTGCACTCACATACGGGAAGGGAATCACAAGAGTATGAATGTAAAGGGTTGGGAATCACCTTAAGGTGTGTCTTCTGTAACAACCCTTTGCAATCCGTCCAATGAATTGCCCACTCAGTGGCACCAGAAGCATAAATATTCCATTTGAACTTGTTAGGATAGGAAAGAGACATCCACCCATCATAGAACTGTATTATCATCTATATTCTGCATTCTTGTCAGAGTTGAGTTTTTTTCACGTGTAGGATACCTGAATCGACTTCCATGCCAAATCCATGTCTCTTATTAATGGCTTTATTTTATTGTATTGGCTATTTTTTACTTAGAAAAAAACTGCAAAGTGTCCAACCAGTTTTACAAATAAAACCACAGGTGTTTCAAAAGAATTAGAATTTAGACATATTTAGAAATATTTTACATGATTCTGTACAAAATTATCAAGGCAGCTATTAGAAGGAGCCTCTCTGACCGTAGGGAGTATGATCAACCAGGGACCCTCGTTGCTTTAAACTTCATCCCTGCATTCATGCCAAATCAACACTTCCTGGGTTTTTCTCAGCTAGTGACTGAACCTGGTATGTGAGGGGGGACCCAAAAAAACCCCAGAATTTATTTATAAAAAATTATATATTTATTCTTACATGGTTAAACTTCAGTCACCTTAAAAGAACTCTCCATTTGATGCAATAACCTATTGAGATATTTTTTCCACTGCTTAAAACAGTTTTTGAATTCATCAGTTTTAATGACTTTTAGTGCTTCTGCCATTTTTTGTTTCACCTCTTCCATATTGGCAAAATGGTTCCCTTTGATGATTTTTTCATCCAGGGAAACAAAAATAAGTTGCTTGGGGGTGAAATCAGGTAAATAGGAAGAGTGGAGCGTGGGGGTCATGTCACTTTTGGTCAAAAACTGCTGAACATTCAGCGTAGTGTGGGAAGGCACACTCTTAAATCACTCATCATGAAATGGGCAAACTCACTGAAAGAATCTCTAAAAATAAAAATAAAAATCACTGAAGCTGAACGCAGCTTCTCACAACAACGCTAGCTGGTACATTTATACAGATAGGTTCATAGAACACTTACTTAGCAGGATAGGCCTGTACAACAAGGGGCCTACCCGTCACAAAATTATTATTGTTGGGGGCGTTCCTCCCTTATAGATATTAGAGGAAGACTGTTCCTGGCTGATGGAGAGCTCTCTGATGGGCTGTTTTGGCCTGCAGACTCCCCACTGACCAAACTTTCCTTAGGCCCGAATGGCATCTGGGGTACTTCAACTCAGCCTTCCCTCTTTCCTCCCTTTCCTCTCTCCCTCACTCAGGGTCAGACCTGCACCGTGGTATATGGCTCTCCCAGCTTTCCCTGATTCCCTCCCCATTTTTTCCTCACAGCTAGTTCCTGTAATACATTCCTGACACATTTAATCCTGTCTTGATATCTACTTCTCCGATGACTCAGACTAACACAATTTGCACAAGTCTGCAAAATTATTCAGTGCTGTGTATGGGAGTAAGGTTCCTCCCTCTCAGCTGACTCTAGGAATGGGATGGGGACACTGGCAAGAACATGGAGCCCAGACCTGGGATATTTAAAAAAAAAAACACCAAACCAAATTATTCCTTTATTTAACTATTTGGAAAAGTTACATAAAGGCTTTAAAAAGCTGAAAAACACAATATTATCTATAATAAAAAACATTTCAAAAGCATTGTTTGACACGTAATTAGGACTTTATGAGTAGACTTGATACAAATAAAAGGATGACTTTAAGGTGCTAGCCTTGTTTAAAAAATAAAACCATGAGTTTAAAATTGAACATTATATTTTTATAAGCATGTGAAATATAGTAAGAAAACCATTTTTATACTATTTTCCAAGACTGGTGATTCAATATACAAGGTGACTATAAGATAGTCTGAGAAATGTGAGAGTTGAGAAAGTGTCCAAGGTAGGAGAATTAATTCTTTGCATTTTAGATCTATCTTGAGTTAGACCTGGGAGATTTGAGGAAGAATCTTAGTATTACCTGGATACTTTCAGACAAGTCACTTAATCTCTACATGGCTTATTTATCTCTTCTGCAAGGTGAGAATAAGAATAATGCATTTATCATAGGATTCAAATAAAGTTGTGCCTAAAAACATAATGCCTGGAACAGAATAGGTGCTTAAAAAGTGCTGTGTTAATATTTTGCAAGACATGGTAAACAATGATAATTTTTACAAACTGAGAGGATGTATTTCCATATGATGCATCTTTTCATCAATCTCATCATCAGAGGTAGAGGGGGGTATAGGAAGCACAGGATACTTTTCAGGGCATTGCCATGGATGAGAACATTATAAAAAAAACGAACTAAATTAACATTATGGTCCATGCTGATGAAAGGCTGGGCAGGGAACGGGGAGGATGATGGGGTTTATTTTTTCTTTCTTTATTTTTTCTGAGTTGGAGTCTCATTCTGGCATGCTCACAGCCACTTCAGCCTTGGCCTGCTGGGTTCAGGCAGTCCTTTTGCCTCAGCCTTCCAAGTAGTTGGAACCACAAGCATGTGCCACCACACTGGCTAACTTTTTGATTTATTGTAGAGACGAGGTCTCGCCAAGTTGCCCAGCTGATTGTGAACTCCTGGACTCAGGCAATCCTCTTGCCTCCGTCTCCCAAAGTGCTGGAATTACAGGCATGAACCACTGCACCCGGCTGATGATGGTTTAAAGGTAGAGCAGTGGAAGGAGGCTGGGTTCATGCTCAGACTGTGGGAAGAAGGCAGAACCTGGAGGACTCTGGAGCATTGGGACCCCTGGCCACCCTCTGTTCAGCTGGGCAGCAAAACTTGCAATGGGAATGGCAGAGGGGCTGGAGAGGAGGAGTCATTTTTGGGGCTTCTCCTCACTCCCTTCTCCTCCCGTTCAGTTTAATCTCTCCTATACCTTCCAGGTGGAATTTATGGCTAGATCTAATGGGTTTTCTGTGGTTTCCTTGATGACCCCCTACCCCCAGCCCCTCAATTCTCAGCTCACCTAAACCACCTTTACCAGGAAACAGAATCCTTTCTTCTATGGCTAGGTATCATCAGCTAGAAGCTAGAAGAAGCAGATGCCTTTGGGGGAAGCACAGAACTCAGAGTGCATAACCTGGCACACAGCAAATGTTGCCACTAAAAGCTTAGGTTCTGGATTCAAATGGGTCAGGCTTCAAATCATGTTTTCATCTTCCTGTAGATTCTGAGCAAGCAGCTCAACTTCTCTGAGTCTCACTCCTCTCATCTAGAGAAAGAGGTGATGGTCCCTTTCTCTTATGGTTTGAGGACAGATGGGCTCTCAAAGGGACCTCACTTGGGGTGCACTCAAAGTTAGTTCCTACCTTTCTTTGTATACAGTATTGTTTAAAACGGGTTTTCCAGTCATCCTAATAGGGACTTTGGTTCCTGAGAGCAATATATAAGAGACGTGTGAAGGTTTAAGTGTGTTTGTCCAAGTTATGGCCATTGGGATTTTGAAAGTGAGAAAAACATACTTGAGTCTTGTGTCTGATGGTGAAGAGCAAATGGCCTTGGACCTAGCTTCAGAAGTTGACCTAAAGAGAAACATATCACTCCGAAAATCAAATAACAATATCAACAACATAATAAAAAGCTAAAAACCTTTCATATGTATAAATATGAGCACCATTCTGACAGCATAGGCCATAAAGCTCTTTTTAGTGGTCATGAGAAAAAAAATTTAAAGGAGAGGTTTAGACAGAAACCTCATTAGGCCCTTCTCCCTTCTGTCTCTCACTTTTCCCAGACAAGGAGGCAAAGTAGTAGTAGCGGGGATCTCCCATCCTGGTGGAGAGCAGAACTAGGGCAAGTTTCTTTGCCATGTGACCCTTGCTGCTGTGTCAGAGTCAGAGTGGAAAAGTGGACAGTTACCAGATCTGGAATCTGAACACCTGGGCCCATCTGTAATCTGCCACTTACTATGTGAATTGGGGCAAGTCACTTTACCCCTCTGAGTTTCAGTTTCATTATTTATAGAAAGAACATAAAATTAATTACAACACAGGATTGTTGAGAGACTCAAATGGGATAATGAGTGCATTGTGAAATCTTGTAAATTACCATGCCGATACTAGCTATACTTTGAATACTATGTCTGTAGCAGTCCACCTAAATTAGAGCCTCCCTGTGGCGATCATTGAAAGGTGACTGTTAAATCAAATGAGAATTCAGAATAATGGTTTATCATACCGCAGATGATGACGATGATAATGATAATAATGACAACACTTACATGTTTCAACAAGGCAGTTTCTATATAGGAGGGATTGAGGAAAGCAATTTGGCTGAAAGTAAATGCTAAGAGACTTACCTGAAACTTGCCCTTGCACAGCATGCATGCAGGAGTCTCACTCCATCTCCTAGGCTGGAGTGCAGTAGCATGCTCACAGCTACTGAAGCCTCAATCTGCTGGGCTCAGACGATCCTTCGGCCTCAGCCTTCCAGGTAGCTGGGACTGCAGATGTGCACCACCATGCCCGGATAATTTTTTGATTTATTGTAGAGACATAGTCTCGTCAAGTTGCCCAGGCTGGTCTCGAACCCCTGGGCTCAGGCAATCCTTTCGCCTCGGCCTCCCAAAGTTCTGGGATTACAGGCATGTGACACAGGCATGGTGTTCCTACCTATAGCATACATTTGTTTATCTGGAGAAGCTGGGAGGAATGTTGGTGAAGATCATGGAAGGGGAGGTGGGGCCAAGGGGGAGTTAAAAAAATTCAGTTCCTTTGCTTCATTTGAGCTGCATGCTTGCTCTTCTGTTCTTATCCCATTTTACAAAAAATTCAGAGAGGTGAGTTAACCTGATTAAGGCCACACAGCTCACAGATTGGAGCTGTGTTCCAAACTAAGCCTGACTTGATGTCTCTGAGGCAGGGCTTTGTAAGCAGGACAACTCCATGGAGATGAACATCACTTTCTGTGGCGTTTAGACACAGGTGGCAGCTGAAGCCCAGAGTAGTGTAATGGTTTGCTTAAGGCCACACAGCTTAGAAGCAATAAAGCAGCTAGAAGCTGGATCTCCCCATTGCCTGTTCAACCTTGGCTGCTGCCTGAGGAGGGCTCACTAACTCTGTCCCTTGCCCCCCTTTTCTTTTTAAAAAATTAATAAAAGGCAGCCAAACAATGGCTAATGGGCTCACGAAAGGTTAGGAAACATACTTGTAAGGCAATCACAGGATCGCTTTCAGCGAAACACATGATCTTGGTAACAAAAGGGATACAGAAATAAATTTCTTTGAATGCTCTTCAGCCTAATCAGCCCTGATGCTGCTAAACTGTTCCTGACGTTCTCTGGTCCCCCCTCCTTTAAAGCCCCAAATAAAGCATAATGAAATAAGCTATAAGCATTTGGGGGTTATTCAACTCTCTGAAGTGCTTGAGGATGCAATTTGTAGGCAAGATGTTACGGAATTAAAAAAAAAAAATGCTGGCTGGTGCCAAGCCGCACTGTACCAATTTCTCCACAGCCCTGCTATATGTTAGGTATGCATATGGTCCACATATTTTTCACAAACATACCCCCAGGTGTCAGGGCCTGTTCTTTAGAGCGTATCAACTAAATGTGGAGAGACGGGTGTGCTGAGGAAATGAAAAATAAAACCTCAGCCGCTCCTTAGAACATAGCTGTAATTTGAAGGCTTGGCATGGGCTGCAGCATTGCTGTCTAGAGTCCCACAAATGCAGCACCCTCAAGGTGCTCCTCCAGGACAGGACTGAGGGCACTGGTTCTGTGTCCCCTGGCCTAGCGTGGGACCTGCCATAGGATAGGGGCCCAGGAATTCCAGGTGAGTAAATGAGTTAGTGAGCAAGGTGAACAACTGGTACAAGGAGAGAAAAGACCCTTTGAATGAAGCTAATGGAAACAAGTCATTATCCCAGTTCCATCCTGACTCAGTCCATTCCTGCCTAGAAACCCACCTCATTTTGGAGAATCAGTTGTACAGTGTGGTGAAAAAAATGGGACAAGAAATGAACTTGGAAGACTTGGGTTAGTGACCAATGGGATTACATTTGAGTCCCTTTCTTTTCTGATGAAATGTAGGAGCTGTAGAGCACCTACCTCAATGTTTGCCATACAATAGGCATGCATTCCATTCATTCATTCACAATTCACTTAGTAACCTACAATATACCGGACCCGATGTTAAAAGCTAGTGATGGAAAAGTCACTGCCCTCAAGGAGCCAAACTTGAGTGGATATGGGGAACTGGATTTCATTATTTAATTCCTTAGAAAACTCCATCCAGGATGAGATGATTATTTCTCTTTCTTGAGTGATAAGGAAAATCAGGTTTCAGGGATGCTCCATGGACCGCACCCAGTTCTATAGCTTTAAGTGGTGGTCTCTGAGGTGGATTCAACATCAGAGGTCAACAACGGGTAATTCACAGCTCAGTTCTGCCTCAACACATGCTTTGTTGGGTTACTTATTGCTTGTGGAGAAGGAAAATATGGAATGGAAATGCCTAGATAGGGTCATTACGGGCCCTTCACTCCTGATGTCTACTCCTAGGCCCTATTTACACTTTTCCATTATTAACCTGGCCCGTGGGCAGCTGAGTGTGTTTTCTCAACTCAGATTTGCTGTTTCCACACCCAGTGCTCTTTCCAGGGGATATTACCTAAGTCTGGTAGGGCCTAAACCTACACTGCTGATCTCTCTGGATCTTTTCTGTTTCAGGGCTGCTGGTCACCACTGTCTCTGGTACAGTTTCTTCAATCCCTTGAACATGAGCTTTGGGTAGAATAGACCCAAGTCATTTTGGCTAGCACATGTTCTGGTAGAGTTCCTGGATGTTTGGGGTCAGGGATGATGGTGGTGGAGGTGACAGTAGTGGGAATATTGTATAGCACATATCAGATACTTGGTCAGTGTTTCCTAAACAAAAGAAAAACATTCTGAAGCTAATCTCTTCCAATAGCTCCAATTGAAGTTTTTCTTTTCTTCTTTTAATAGTAAGGAACACTTCTAGAGCCATATTCGGTTCACTTTCTTCAGCCCTCTCTTGGAAAGGGCAGGTAGCTGATATTATATCCCCTAAAATGTTTCCATGCCGAAGTCATCTGCTTCATTTAGTGTAGTGTGCAAGGCTTTGGGGTCTTCATGGGTCACAGGGAAATGAGCTGGAGAAAATGCAAATCTCCCTCCAGAAAATCACATTGGCTTCTGGGTGCCCATGCGAGGACTGCCTTGGGCTGCCTTGGGTTGGACTAGAGGAGAATCTGGTCTCAGAAGAGGCATGACCTCCCTGGACTGATAAAGAAGGAAGGGCCATTGACTGGGCTATAATTCGTAGCACAGCCTAACTGCCCATACCTACTTGGGTAACTTAATAGGGAGCTGAGTGAGTTCTAGCACTTTTCCAGTACTCAATGAACACATAAGAGGCTCAACATATGGTAACTGATCAAGCTGAAGTGCAATAGTCCAATGCCTGTGAGTGAGGATTCCAATCAGCCTGCCTGGGTTAGAACCCTGGCTTCACCAGTTACAAGCTTTTTGACTTTAGGCATGTTAATATCCTTGTACCCCAACTTCTTCATTAGTAAAATTTGGATAATAACAGCACCCACCATATAGGGTGGTTTTGAGGATTTAATTAGTTATCACATGGAGATGGCTTAGAACAGTGCTTGGCCCATAATAAGCACTCCATGTGTAGCTATTATCAATCTTTGACAGTTACCCCAATTTCACCCCTGAGTTGGGTTTGATATACAGAAAACAACCAACTTTCACTGACCCAGGTTGATGCGATCCCTTCAGTCAATAGCAGTTGATGCATTTTTATCCTTATAATGGCATTTGGAGATATTCCTATTGTCCATAAAATGCATTCTCAGAAAGACACTGGCTTCTGTCCATGTATATGTTTGTTTTCTTTTGACAGAAAAATGAAAGTGATGTTACTGTGTGTTTTCCTTCCTTACTTGTCAGAAAATTTAGAATATTACTCACTACTTTTTTTTTTTGCATTTCACAGTCTTCATATTTAACAATAAAATGAGGTTACACGGAAGTAGAACAAAACCTTAAAAGACAGTAAAGTATTGATTTGCCAGCAGCTTTAGCTCATTGCTTTTCATGAGTGCCCCAAAGCATCTATTTTTTTCCATACCCATTAAGTGGTATATTTATCCTAAACCAGTGCTTCTTAATTTCCCCCATAAGGTTCCACTAAAAATAATAAAGTGTAGTGACTGAAGGGAGTTTTTAGAGTATAGTCCTAAGACTCCAGAAGCCTGAAATTCCTTTCTAATCTAAAAATTTATGCGTATTCTAAACTTGAGCCTGTTATATATCTATGAAGGGGCCCCAAAAATCCAGAACTTATTTATAAAAAAATTGTATATTTATTCTCACATATTTAAACTTTAGTCACCTTCAAAATACTCTCCGTTTGATGCAATACACTACCTATCAAAACACTTTTTCCACTGCTCAAAAAATAGTTTTTTCTTCAAAACAGTTTTGAACTTGTCTTTTAGTACAAGTGCCATTTTTTGTTTCACCTCTTCCACGTCAGCAAAACACTTTGCTTTGAGGACTTTTTTTCATCTGAGGAAACAAAAAAAGTTGCTAAGGCCGAGACCTAAGGTGAATAGAGAGGGTGGGGCACAGGGGTCCTGCTATTTTTTTGTAAAAAAACTGGTGAACACTCAGTGCAGTGTGGGCAGGTGCACTTGTGAAGTACCCATCATGAAATGTGCAAACATGTTGAAAGAATCTCCAAAAAAAATTTTATTGAGCCAAATGCAGTCTCTCACAACAATGCTAACTGGTACACTTTTGGTCACACTTCCAAAAGATAATTCCATTTTTGGGGGGGTCCCCCCTTGTCTGTTGGTTTTACCATGAAATTAATGTTTTGAATTACCAATCTTCAAGTAAAATTGATGCTCTAGGAAGGTGTCCCTCATTTATGCTCTGATTGCTTGTGATGATGATGATTTTTTTGACTTAGGGTCACACTCTGTCATCTAGGATGGTGTATAGTGGCACAATCATGGCTTGTCACAGCCTTGACCCCCTGGGGTCAGGTAATCTTCCTGTCTTACAGCCTCATGAGTAACTGGGGCTATAGGTTGTACCACTACACCTGGCTGTTTTTGATTTTTTGTAGAAACGAAGTCTTATTATATTGCCTAGCTTGGTCTCGAACTCCTGGGTTCAAGTAATCCTCCTGCCTCAACCTTCCAAAGTGCTGGGATTACAGGTATGAGCCACCACACCCAGCTTACTTATGAAGTTATTGGTGCCACTACTAAGTATTTCTGGTTATTTCCTCTTTCAGGCACAAAGTAGGACTGTATGCCCTTGTCCCCTTGGAGCAGGTGTGACTATATGATTAACATTGACCAAAGAAAGTATATAAATTCTGGCCAGTATGCAGTTTGCCACATTCCATTGCTGTGGCGAGGTAGAGGCATAGGCTGAGAGGAAACCTTCAGTGACTGGATTCCTAAGTGACTCTGAGGAGCCTAGTTCTTCTCCTAAACTGTTGTTTATAGCCACTGCGAGGTCAAGGTTGTTTGTTGTTGCAGTATGACTTCACCCATCCTGACTAACACACTCCTCACACCCTTTGGCTATCCTCATGTTTCTGAAGAGGAATCTGTCCCCATTTTGAAAGCAAGGCCTATAGCATCTTGCCTAAAACGACACATCTGGAAAGATGAGGAACACAGATGTGAAATGAGACATTTCAAATGTTGGATTTCCCCTCTTTTATGGGAAGATTATTTCCTTATTCCTTCTTAATTTTAAAAATGCATTGAATAGTGTGATATTTATGGGTCCTTCTCAGAGGACATTATGCTAAGTGAAATAAGCCAGATACAGAAAGACAGTATTGCCTGATCTCAATTATACATGGAATCTAAAAAAGTTGAACTCATGAGATCAAGAGTTGAAGGGTGGTTCCCAAGGGCTATGAGAGGGGAGAGGGGAGATGTTGGTCAAAGGGTGCAAACTATAAGATGAATAAATTCTGGAGACCTAATACATGGCATAGTAACTATAGTTAGTAATTATGTGTTGTATAACTGAAATTTGCTAAAAGATTAGATTGTAAGTATTCTACCACACACACACACACACACACACACACACACACACACGTAACTGTGAAGTGATTGATATATTAATTAGTGTGTATACCTTGGATATATACAATTTCGACTTGTCAATTATACCTCAGTAATTCTGAAAACAATAAGGTCTCACTATATAGGCCCAAATCAACTTGTCTTTTGTTAATTCTTGGCATATAGCATTCATTTAACAGTTATTTTTCTACAAAGTGTCCAGGACTAGGGACTATATCTGAAAGTATGAATTATAAGCTTAAGTTGAGTTATAAACCTCGGAACATTGGATTTTGTTGCATTGTAGTGCCTAGAATATAGCAGGTACTTGACAAATGCTATGGACTGAATGAGTGTCCCTTCCTTTACATAACAATACAAACTCACAGACCCTTCACTTGCTTCTATTCCACTTTCTCATCAATTTTGTTTTGTCCTGTTTTATAGCTTGGTGTTGATATATTAGCCTCTAAAATAATAACCCATTTATGCTGGAATTAGATAATTTTGTTGCTTGGTCTCCAATAGGGATCAGCTTGAATGCAACAAGCATTCAAGAAAGGCTTGCAGAATGAGGTGATACGTTAGTGTGGTTTTGGGAGTCAAGGATACTATGGTGTGCCCTAACCTTAGACACAGATTCCTCTTGTATTGACTTGAACTCTCAGCCAAAGCTCATTCCTGTTTCTCTGGCAGAACCTTCTTACCTTGACCAGTGCGGTTCCTGAGGCCTGTCACATGGATAAACTACAACAGCAATCTGACTTTTACTGTCTCCTTTTTCCCAGAAATAAAATGAAAATGGCCCCAGCCCCTCATTTACAGAGTGTAAATTTCCTTGATAAAAATTAATTTTTAAAATTAAGGCAAAACCAAGGAAACGATCAGGGGATTTGTATATATCCAAAGCACCTGGGAAACCAGCTGACCAATTTGCATGAAAAACTTGCCATCTCAGACTTCAGGATAAGAGAAAGATAGCAAAAGACGGAAAATGAGAAATGTGGGAAAGGCAAGAATCCTAGACACATCTGCTTTGGTTATCTATTGCTATATAGCAAACCAATCTGAAATTTGGTGGCTTAAAAAGATATGTTACTGCTTTTTACACGTCTGTGGGTTGTCTTGGCTCAAGTGGGTGGTTCTCGTTTGAAGTCTCTCTGTGACTGCTATCTGATGGCAGCTGGGGCTAGAGTCATTTGAATGCTTGAGTGAGTCAGTTTCTGAGATGGCTTCTCCACTCACATGTCCAGTACTACAGCTTCATGGATGGATTAGTCTGAGGCTGGCCAGGTATCCCTCTCCCTACACGACTAGCTTGGACTTCCTCCTAGCAGGGGATCTGAGGAGAGTAGGGCTTCTTACGTGGTATCTAGCTTCCCTTAGAAGGGGGTTTCTCAATCTCAGCACTATTGACATTTTGGGACTTTTTGAAGTGGGGGCTTTCCTGTACTTGGAGGATGTTTAACAGCATCTCTGATCTCCATCAATAAGAGGCTCTAGGAAAGAACCTTGCCTTCCTTTCCCCGACCAGTTGTGACAACCAAAATTGTCTCCAGACGTTGCCAGATGTTCCTGGGAAGAAAATTACCTCGAGTAGAGAACCACTCACTGCCTTAGAGTGAGTGTTGAAAGAAACTCAGGTGGAAGTTGCAAGGCTCATATGAGCTAGCCTTGGAAAATTATGCACAGGCACTGCCTCTGCATTTTGCTGGTCCAGAGTGAGATCAAGGGCCAGCCAGATCCATGGGGAAAAAAATGATACAGGGCATGACCGCAGGGAGGTATGGTTCATGGGGAGAAAGTCACCTTTGGAGACCAGGTGTTTGTTAACAAGATGACTCATGGAAAGAATCTTCCAGGACACTTTTCACACTTAGCTGCCATCAACAATTCTCTGCAGGATGCCACCTCAGTGCCTGGATAAGATGATGCCTAAGTCACGATGTCAATTCTTAAGGATCTTACAGGTCGTTTGTGAAGACATGTTCGAAACCAGAGAGTTTTGGCATGATGTGGTACACGATGAGATGCATAGAGCAAAAGGTGTAGCAGGAGCATGGTTAAGGGTGCTGTTCTAATATGGGAGTTCCCTTCCTGGAGGAAATGACACTTGAGCTAAGACTTGAAAGACGAGTGAATCAATCCAGTTGAAGGCATTCCTGGGCAGCAGCACAGTGCCATGAGACAGCAGGACACACTGATACATGCAATAGCGACAAACTATAGGTGTATAGGTGTGGGGTGGTCATGGAGTGGGAACTGATACCTGCAGGATAGGGAAAGGTAGATTATGAAGACCCTGTGCACCAGGCTAAGGGGCCGAGATTGATTCAGTATCCATTTCTTTTTTCTTTTTCTTTTTTTTTGAGGGTCAGAGTCTCACTCTGTCGCCCAGGCTGGAGTGCAGTGGCACGCTCTTGGCCACCATGGCCTCGACCTGCTGAGCTCAGGTGATCTTCCGCCTCAGCCTTCCAAGTAGTTGGAACCACAGGCATGTACCACCATGCCTGGCTAATTTTTTGATTTATTGCAGAGACAAGGTCTTGCTGTGTTGCTAAGGCTGGTCTTGAACTCCTGAGCTCAGGCAATCTTCTTGCCTTGGCCCAAAGTGCTAGGATTATAGGCATGAACCACCGTACCTGGCTTTCTGTGTCTATTTCTTGGTTATTCATTAGTCATCTCCAGTTACTAGGAAATGACACATCACTGTTTTGTAAAGCAAACAGCAGTAATGTTTTCCTTTTAGGGCACCTGCAACCTGAGGTTATAAGGGAGGCAACACCAAGCACTGTAAACCAGGTCTGACATGATTCTCTACCAGAATTAGCGGGGATGGCAGGAGGCAGTCAGGTGTGTTGGATGCCTATGAAGTGCCAGGTTCTTTGACAAGGGCTTTGGAAACCCTTCTGTCAGTCCCTGCAATAGTCATGTGGATGCATTATCACTTGTAGATGACATACCTGGGAGTCACAGACTTTGAGTAATTTGGTCGTTGTCTCACAATTAGTGGGTCGTAGAGTTAGGTTTAGACTCAGGCTTTTAGTTTTGACATATGTTATAATAAGTTGAGTGTTGTCAAAAAAGGAACAACATAAGGAAGAGAAAGAAAGAGAAAATATAGCAACTGAGTACTATTTGTTTTATGGCTGAAGCATTAGAAAACATTGATTTGTAGTTATTGCCTCAATGTGTTGGGGCTCAGTCAGGGGCCCGGGAGTGTCTACTTGTCCTTTTGGTTCCAGTCCCTTCCCTTCTTGCTCTATACATTTGCTGCCCACCCTAAGATTCAGCAGTCTGTCAGCGGGACATTTGTCACCCTTGAAGGACCAATGATAGATCTGGGCTCTCAGTTGTAAAGGGGCCTCCCCATAGGAGAAAGCAGGTCTCTGGGCCACTGGGCAGACACCTGGTTGGACTATGATTGAAATCCTTGTGCATTCACTTCACTCCCTGGGTCATTCCACAGGCTACCAAGATAATGCTTTTGATGTTAAAAAAAAGTCTCCAACTTCAATTGATAAGGTATATCTGCATGGATCCACTCATTGCAAGCCTCCACTAATAAATCTATCCTTTGTTCCCAGGATAAAGTTCCAACTGTTTTGCATGACATACGGAGCCAGCTTCCTTCTCTAGCCTCACCTGCTGTTCACAATACCACACTCAGTCTAAAATATTTGTCCTTCCCCAGAGGTCCATGCTCTGGGCCTTTCATCATGGTGCCCTCTTCCTGTGGTGTAACTCCTTTCTCCTTTCTGTCTGGTGACTCCTACTCATTCTCTGAGGTCTTTATACTTAGTTGGCACACATCTATGAGCAAAACCCTGTACTATGCATGAGGGACACAGTGATGAGTAAGACACAGGCCCTGACCTCAGAGAGGCATTACTTTCTCTGCGAAAACGTCTTTAATCCCTTTGGTAATTCCCAGACCATGCTCTTAGGGTCTCTGTTATACTATTGATTACAGTGTGTTGTTATTATTTGTGTCTGTGTCTAACTTCCTCATCACTGTATGAGGGCAGAGACTACATGACATTGTGCTCGTGCTTACAATACCAAGCTCATGTCTGTCTCACAGTTGGACATATTTTAAAGTAAATGAATAAATGAATGAGGCAGTGAATAGATACGTAAATGCAGCTTCTTGGCACCCAAGCATGTAGATCTTCACCAGTATGTACCTCACAATAGTGGATCGGGAGAACAATTTCCCTATTCTATATGGATGTTCTCTGTGAAGATTACTATATATGTACTTCACCTCTGCAAACTCTTAGTGGAAGAACAGGTTTTTGACACCCAGCCAGCAACGCTGACAGAGTCGAGTTGCTTTCTTTAAGAAGATTAATGAACAAGGACTTAAGAGAAGGGATGGGTGAACTGGTTACTAACAAGTAAGAACCAGCCATAATCTCAACCCTATTTCGGGAACAAACCAAACCAGGATCTTCAAGGCTGAGCTTGGCTTGGTTCGATTAATCCTTCTCCTCTTCTTTGTGCCTTGGCTGCTCCCACACCCACCACAACCTCTCTCAGTCATCTCTGTTGAATCATGAATCACAACCCGGCAGCACCTCCACGCTCTCCGTCCTCTGTTGGGTCTGGCAGTTTCCTCACATCACCGTCCTATGAGGACAGAGAGGACTGGAGGTGGAGGGAGAGTCTTAGGTAAATAAACCATTTTGAGTCTTTTGGAGAGAAGGAAGGTGTGAGTGGGCCCCCGTGATTCATGGTGAAGGGAAGATGTGGAGGAGGGAGGAGGGCTGGGTTGGATGAGGATCAGAGGGGAAGAAAGGGAGGCTGGGCCATCTGGTGGGGATGGGTGGGAAAGGTGAACCACTAGATCCTGATAAGGAGTGGAAGGGTTGGGGAAAGTGGGCGAAGGACTGCAGGCAGAGTAGGAATGCAGCAGGCACACTTGACCTCTTCTCCCTGGGCAATTTCCTAGTCAACTTTCAGAATCAGCTTGAATGTCCCTTCCTTGCGAAACTGTCCCTGACTTCCTGGTGTCCTCTGAATTGCTGGCATCTCTCAGTTCCTTGCTACACTACATCACTCTGCATCCTGTCCCATTCTTCTAGTGCCTTCTCTTCTAGACTGAACACCTCAAGGGCTGAGATTGTGCCTCCTCACTCCTGTACTCCCAAGCAGAGTCTGGCAGACACCTACAATGACCATTTTTTTCCCTAACCTGAAAGTGAGTCACATGGCCTGACACTGTGTCCACCACATGGTCTGACCAAGGCACAGAGCATCTGAAATGAGGACCGTCTTGGAAAATCTGGACCATATGGTGAAAACGTGCTAAAGACGCCTTGTGTACTAAGAGTCAGTGGAATTTAATAGTGTTCATTTTATTGCCTTTCCCCCCAAATTCCTGGGTTTCTGTCTTCCCTAATATGAAGATGCATTTTGTTGAAATGATTCATTTAAGAAAATTCCTGCAGGCCAGAGGAGAAGAAGCATGCACTTAGGTTTCAAATGGAGACACATGACATGGAGTTCCAGTTTAGTTTATAATAAACTTGGCTAGCTGTTTCAAACCTCCTTTCCTAATCATGATCTAATAGAAAAGTGAGGTATGCCAACAGACCCAGCATGCAGTGATCGACACCTACTCTATGCCAGACCCTTTCTCCTACATTATTCCATTTAGAACCACCCTAGGAGACAGGCAGATATCAACCACATATTAAACAGATGAGAATACTGCTTGACTCCTGGGGGGTGAGGGGGACAGAAGTGAGTGATGTGAGACTCATTCTGAGGCTAACCACCCATGTCACAATCAAGACAATCAATACAAGCTAAAAGAGCCCTCGTTTGTAGAGAATGTGGGGATGGTAGCTGCTCTTGTCACCTTTGTAGATGGGGACAAGAGTCCCTCCTCTGGGACACTGGGGGGCAGTGTCGTATAGTAGATTGGGATTTGTAGTGAGGGGATTTGGGTGTGGACTTGAAAGCTGTGTGGCCTTGAGCAAGTTAAACAATCTCTCTGAGTCTCAATTTTCTTGTCCCCAGATGGAGATGATCATTGTAAGACCGTACAGGACTGTTGTGAGGATCAGATAAAAAAATAGGCATGGAAATGCTTTGTAAACTGTGAAGAGCTAAACACCTGATTCTAGTATCACTGTAAATACATGATTTGGTGGGAGGCTGAGGAGTGGAACCTAAGGCTCTTCCTGAGCAAAAATTATTTCTCTTGAAATTCCTGCCTAATGCTTAACTTTCCTGCCACTGGAGTTTGCTTTTGGGGTTCAGATACACTCTACAGGAGGCCATTGCTCAAATAAACTTACTTGCATTCCCTGAGTTGGAGGTGGGAAGGGGTAACTCAAGATAAATGGGAGTCCATTTATCCATTTCATCTTTTCTCCTCACAGGAAAGCAGGTGGTTTGGGGTCCAGGAGAATTGCATTTGGCTGGGGAAGAAAAAAGGAGAGGTGCCAAGATTTGGTGTTTCCAGGAAGCTGGGGGAACACAAAGGCCCTGGGGACTCTAGGTCTGGAGTCTGCCTGTACTTTGCTAGAAGGGGAAGGACAGAAATCAGAAGTGATCTTAATGGGAGGGTGAGTATTAAAGATCTGAGAATCTTGGAATCTCAAGGTAGGAAGGAGCTTTCATTTCCATTGTTTCATTGTCTTCAGTCATTCATGAGTTTTGCGAAGTCTGCATGTCCCCTCTCCTATCTTTTACTTGTTTTTCTTTACCTCACCTGACCCACTTCAGTAATTTCAGCCTCTTCTGAATCAAACATATCTGTGAGATCATCATGTAACTATTAAAATAGAAAATATTCATTCATGTGCCACCTAAAAATCACCACAGGACTGCCAGTTGCCCACACACTGACTTTGTTGGGAACTTGTGCTCCAGACCAACTACCCATCTGAAGATGGAGTCTGCTCTGCCACATCTTCTACAAGTTCTCACCTTGCATATGTTTGCACATCTCTAGTGACAGGAAGCTCAGTTCTTCTCTTGATATAACTCTACCAGAAAGTACTTCTGTAGATTGTGCCTAAATTTTCTTACTCCTAATCCTACCCTTTGACTCTACCTCTTGGGTCACATAAACGATATCTATTCTGACTTTTCAAGACAGGCCTTATAAAATCTGAAGCTGGCTCTTAGATATCCAGGTTGGATATCTCCAGTTCCAACTCATGTTCCTCTGCTGATGTGGTTTCAAGTGTCCTTGACATCTTCTAAAAGACTCAGTTTTGGGGTCATCTCTTAAAATACAACTTTCAGCATGGAACACAATCCTCTAGGTGTGGTCTGGATAAGTAAGGGTGAATGGGACTGTCCCCTCCCCCATTCTAGGTATGCTACCACTATTAATGCAGCATAAGTACCACCCTCTTCATAACGTATCTACCAACAGTCACTGTGTTCAATGCAGAATGACTATTATAGCAGAGCTGATGTCTCACTATGAGCAGTCTCACTCTCACCTGACCATCCCGATGCCAGAAGAAGGCATGTGTGAGCTAACTGACTGCCATCCAGAGCAGCATTCTTTTTTTTTTTTGAGTTGGTGTCTCACTCTGTCACCCAGACTGGAGTGAAGTGGCCGCTCCCGGCCACCGCAGCCTCGACCTGCTGGGCTTCAGTGATCCTTCCGTCTCAGCCTTCCAAGTAGACGGAATTACAGGCATGTGCTACCACGCCTGGCTGATTTTTTGATTTATTGTAGAGATGAGGTCTCGCTGCCCAGGCGGGTCTCGAACCCGCGGGCTCAGGCAATCTGCTCACCTCAGCCTCCCAAAGGCGCGGGATTACAGGCTGAGCCACCAAGCCCGGCTAGAGCAGCATTCTTTAAATCTTTTTGATTATGCAAGCATCTTGGTAAAAATATATTCAGCATGCATCTCTAATATGTGTATATTTATTTACTGACTTATACATTGTATAAGTATACATTCTTGTACACCAATAACAAGCAAGCTGAGAACCAAATAAGAAACACAATCCCATTCACAATAGCCACAAAAAATTGAAATACCATGGCATCCACCTAACCAGAGAAGAAAGACCTTTACACAGAGAACTACAAAAGGCTGCTCAAAGAGATCAAGGTTGACACAAACACATGGAGAAACATCCCATGCTCATGGATTGGAAGAATAAATATTGTCAAGATGTCCATTCTACCCAAGGCTATCTACAGATTCAATGCAATTCTTATCAAGTTGCCAGCATCATTTTTCACAGACAATACAGAAATTCATATGGAAGCAAAAAAGAGCCTGAATAGCTAAAGCAATCCTCAGCAGAAGGAATAAAGCTGGAGGCATCACACTTCCGGTCTTCAAACTTTGCTGCAAGGCTACAGTAACCAAGGCAGCATGGTACTGGTACAGGAATAGACACAAAGAACAGTGGAGCAGGACAGAGAATCCAGAAATAAAACCATGGACCTTCAGCCAACTCATCTTCAACAAAACTGACAAAGGAAACATTGGAGAAAGAAAACCATATTTAGCAGACTGGGAAAACTGGCTAACCACATGCAGAAGAGTGAAACTGGACCCCTACCTATCACCATACACAAAAATTAAGTAAAAATGAATCAAGGACTTAAATATGAAACCTCAAACTATAAGAATCTTAGAAGAAATTCTAAGGGAACACCTCCTGGACACCAGACTAGGCAATGAATTCTTGACCAAGTCCTCAAAAGCACATGCAGCAAAAGTGAAGATTGACAGGTGGGACCTCATCAAACTAAAAAAGTTTTTGCACAGCAAAATAAACCATCAAAAGAGTAAAGAAATAACCCATGGAATGGGAAAAAATATTTGCAAGCTATGCATCTGACAAAGGTCTGACATTCAGGATATACAAGGAACTCAAAGAATTGACAGGGAAAAAACAAACAACCCCATTCAAAAGTGGGCAAAGGACATAAACAGACACTTCTCAAAGGAAGACATTCAAGCAGTCAACATAATATCGACAAATTATCAGCCGCCCTAATCATCAGAGAAATGCAAATCAAAACTAAAATGAGATGCCACCTAAGGTAGTTCAACCTTTGTCGAAAGCAATGTGGCAATTTCTCAAAGAACTAAAAACTGAGCTACCATATGATCCAGCAGTCTCATTTCTGGGAATATACATCATAAATCAATCTAGTAAAAAGACACTTGCATATATATATATTCATTGCAGCACTTTTCACAATAGCAAAAACATGGAACTAACTCAGATCCCATTGAAAGTGGACTAGATAAAGACAATGTGGTACATAAACACAATGGAGTATTACGTAGCCATAAAGAAGAGCAAAATCATGTCCTTTGCAGCAACATGGATGCAGCTGGAGATCACCATTCTATGTGAACTATCAAACTGAATACCACATATTCTCACTCATAAGTGGGCCCTGATCGCTGGTTACATGAGCACAAAGGAGGGAACAACAGATGCGGGACACTACTAAAGGAGGGAGGGAAGGAGGAGGGACAATAGCACACAACCACACACTGGGTACCAGGCCCACTATTAGGGAGAGAGAGGGCTTGCTAGAAGTCCAAACCTCACCAGCTTGCAATTTACTTATGTGGTAAATCCTCACATGTGCCCCACAACTCAAAATAAAATGAAATAAAAATAAAATCAATTATATAATGAACTAACACATATAGTACATAAAAATAGAAATATAAAAGTATGAGATAAACCAGAAGTAAAATTCCTAATAATTTCAGCCTCACCATATTGGATTGTCTTACATACTACGTGGGTATGTTCCTTCCAGGATTCAGAGCATTCAGCGCCCTCCTGCTAGACAAAGCAAATCTCTGTATGAGAAGATGAAACCTCCAGTTGTGGTCATCCTAGCATCAGGGTCTAATGCACTGTTTTTCAGAATTCCCAGATAATACCAGTGACATCCCTGGGTATGCACCCAGAAGAACCAGATTGAAAAAAAAGGGGACCATCTTCACCCACCATCCCATTCAACCATGCTTATCCTGCTTTCTCAACACATGCACCCCATGTTTTCTTTTTCTCATGGCTGCCTCTGTCTTCCACTCTGCAACCTTTGTGCATTTTATCTTCAGAGACCAGAGATGTTTTTGGAATGCATAGAGGTGTAGTGACACGTTGAAAAGGAATTGTGTTTTTGAAGTCTTTGGAGTAAGATTCCTTCCAACACAAAAATCTCAAGAGATTAAATTGGAAGTGATTTTGGCCTTGGCATGAGTTCAGAGAAGCACGAAGAGAGTGCAGGTAAATGTAAAGTCACACCGTGGGGAGAGGCTGGGGAACTGCAGGGCTTTCATCAAGAGAAGAGGGGGTGGGACTGGGCCTTTTCCCTCAGATGCTTGATGGGTGTCAGGCACAAGTGGAATTAACCCTTTTGCCTGTGGTACTCTGGTAGAGCAGGGAGGCATATTGGGCTCAGTGTAAGGAAGACTTCTGAATGGTTGAAACTGTCTACAGACCTGCTGGGTTGCCAGGGAGTGCGTGCTCACCCCTTCTAGGAGGTGTTTAGGATGAGCTGGTTGAACGACTGATGAAAGACTGTTGAGGCCACTGGATTGGAAAGGGGGCTGAGTTCCCATGAATCCCAAGATTCCGAGATTCCAGGACAGAGTGGGGTATGATTGTGAGGACTCCAGGCCCTCTTAACCCTGTGTCTCCCTCATGAACCTGTTTCCCTGCTTGGGATTTTGATGCCTTGCTTCTTTCTGTAGGCACAGGGTTGCCTCCTTTTGTGAAGCCAGGGCATAATAAGATAGCAGGTGTATCTAGAACACTTCTGGTGTGGCAGCAAGCCTCGGAGGACCACCACCTGCCATAATGGAGGCTGACCCATCTGGTGGTGCACAAACTTTGAAGGGAAATGTCACCCCCACCACTTCTGCCCTCAGTAGGTGTCTCGATTCAGGACATCCTCATGAGTTTCTGTCTACTTTCATTAGGAAGTGTGTGAGATCTGAGGATGGGGGACTTGTCTTTCTTGAAGACAGGAAGAAGACATTGGGGCCATCCCTTATGCTTCTATGGGGCTGCCTTACATCTTATGGAGACCAGGTTAACACAATCTGCTAACTTGGCCTCAGGAATATCTTGGGATCTATTTTTCCCCTTTGCAACTTCTTGGGCTCATGCCCTTGTCATCTCTCACCAGGATGGTGGTAAGAGCCTCTTGCTGTCCGGTCTCCTGACCTCTAGCTCTGTCCTTTAGGTCAGAGCATTCAGTGCCCTCCTGCTAGACAAAGCAAATCTCTGTATGAAAAGATGAAACCTCCAGATATGGTCGCCCTAGCACCATAACTTACTAATAATTTACTGCTTTTCAAACTTCCCAGATAATGTCAGTGACACCCCTGCGTATGCACCTGGAAGAACCAGATCCCCTTCGGAGTGATTTTCATGAAAAATGACCAAATCACCCTGTTGCCCACATTACCTGAACACAGGACAACAACCTGTAACATACTCAGCCCTTCACAGCTTCTCCCACACCCTCTCCATTCATAAGTCCCATTCCATTGTCCCTTTAGTATCCCCTTGCCATGGGACTCCAGACTTTTGCATATGACATTTTGGTTTCTCAGAATGCCCTCATCTACCTTTTCTACTTGGGAAACTCCTCATCCCTTTTTTAGACCTTCTCAAACATCCCATTTTCTGTGAAGTCTCCCCTGACTCTCTCAGACAGAGTGAGGGCTCCCACATGGCTGCTTGAGCATCCTCTGAGTCAATACTGGACTGGATTTAGGGTGCTCAGTGTTGAGTCTGCAGCTTACCTGTGCACTCATCCACAGTAGGGACAGAGGCATGCTTATGGCGGCACTTCACATGCATGTAGGAAATATTATTCAAAGGAATAACTAATCAAATTCCCTAGCCTACAGTTTATTTGACCTTCTGACCACTCAGTAAAGAGGTATGATATTAGGCTTACCCATTAAAAGTCAGCTGAAATGGCCTTTCATTCAGAGGTATTGGGTGTGTCTCAGAGTATGGTATTAGCTTCCTGGGGCTGCTGTGACAAATTAAGCACAGACTTGGTAGCTAAAAAAGGTAAATTTCACGGTGGGCATGGTGGCTCATGCCTATAATCCCACCACTTTGTGAGGCCAAGGTGAGAGGATTGCCTGAGCCCATGGGTTCGAGACCAGCCTGGGCAACTTGGTGAGACCTCATCTCTACAATAAATCAAAAAATTAGCCAGGTGTGGTGGCATGTGCCTGTAGTTCCAGCTACTTGGAAGGTTGAGGCAGAAGGTTCATCTGAGTCCAGCAGGTCTGCACTCCAGCCTAGGTGACAGAGTGAGACTACAACTCTAAAAAAAAGATAAATTTCTTGTCTCACATTTCTGGAGACTAGGTGTTTGAGATCAAGATGTCAGCAGGGTTGATTCCTTCCAGGAGCTGTGAGAGAAACTGCTCTATACTTCTAGTTTAGCTTCTGGGGGCTTGTTGGCAACTTTGAAAGCTCCCTGACCTGTAGAAGCATTCTCAATCGATCTTGGCCTTCTGCACATGGTATTCTACCTGAGTGTGTATCTGTCTCCGAGTTTCCCTTTTTAGAAGGACACTTGCCATACTGGATTACAGTCTACCCTAATGACCTCATTCTGACTGTATTTACCTCTCTGAAGACCCTCTCTCTGAATATAGTCACATTCTGAGGTTCTGAGGGTTAGAACTCCAACATATAAATTTGGGAGGGAGCACAATTCAACCCATAACAAGTCTTTAGGAATTTGACACTGATTCTCTGCGGTGTCAAATGGAAGGCCTGTGCTAGCTAGATTAACCCTGAGGCTCTACCTTTTGTACTTCCTCCTTCACTTGGGAAAGTTCAGTGATAACTTTGTTTTCACCCATTTGTTTCACATTTTTTTTCGTGTCTACTATGTCCCAGGCACTTGGAATTAGTGCTCCATAAGCAGAGTTCTCTCAAATGGTTCATGCTTTCCTGTTGAATGTAACATAATGAAGTGTCCATGACATATCTATGGTCGGCATCTTCAGAGGACTTTGTCATTCGATCGGGAATCTGCCTCATCAGCTATTTGAATATTGGTTTCACAATCTAATGAATAGACCCGTGGTTGCCAAGTTTAAATCTTAGACATAATCTGGTTTATGAAATCTGTTTGGAAACACTATGACTGAGCCGCTTTGCTCAGTCATCCTCCAACCCCACGTTTCTGGCCTCAGGAGGCTCAGGCACCATTTATTTGTGAAGGAAGTAGTGACATGCCCCTCCTGAGGGCCTACTTTGTTCGGAACCAAGTCTCATTCTAAATGTGTATAACATAGCCCGTGTCCATGCAGCATAAATCAGGGACTGGATGCCTCTTGGGGCAGTAGGTGAGCCAGGTCCCTGAGTGTCATCATGAGGGCCAGGGATCTCCCTCCTCATCATGGTGCACCAAGGGCTGTATTTGTCACCTCTGAGCATGGTGGCTGACACCTGTAATCCCAGCACTTTGGGATGCAAAGGCAGGAAAATCGCTTGAGCCCAGGAGTTCGAGACCAGTCTGGGCAATGTAATGAGACCTCATCTCTATTAAAAAAAAATTCCAGGTGTGGTAGCATGTACCTGCAGTCCCAGCTACTTGAGAGACTGAGGTGGAAGGATCGCCTGAGCTCAGGAGTTAAGGCTGTGGTGAATCATGATTGTGCCATTGTACTCCAGCCCCTGGTGACAGAGTGAGACCCCGACCCCCAAAAATTAAAATTAAAATTAAAATTCCCCTGGAGTCAGTTCTAACTGTGTGCTCTGGGCTCTATGCTGAGCACCTTAAATGCTTTGCCTCGTTTAATCTCCACTACAGCAATGTGAGATGGTGACTATTATTAGGACCATTTCACAAGGAGAGACAGTGGATAAATTGTTAACCGTCTTGCCTGAGATCTTACAGTTAGTAGGGTCAGAGCAGGGTCTCAAACCCAGGTCTGTTTGACCCTAAAGTGAAGGCTTTTACCCTCTGCTCTTCTGCTATCTTTTTTTTTTTAGTTGGGGTCTCACTCAGTCGCTCAGACCGGAGTGCAATGGCCACTCCTGGCCACTGCAGCCTCAACCTGCTGGGGGTCTGGCGATCCTTCCGCCTCAGCCTTCCAAGTAGCTGGAACTACAGGCGCGCGCTACCACGCCCGGCTCATTTTGATTTTATTGTAGAGATGAGGTCTCGCCAAGTTGCCCAGGCAGGTCTTGAACCCGCAGGCTCAGGTAATCAACTCACCTCAGCCTCCCAAAGTGCGAGATTATAGGCTGAGCCACCAAACCTGGCTTTTTTTTCTCTCTTTTTAAATAAAAATGGTGAGTAAGATGTATAACATGATGTTTTGAAATACATATGCATAGTGAAATGATTACTCCAGTCAAGGTAATTAATATATTCATCTTCTCACATAGTTTTCTTTTTGTGGCGAGAGCACCTGAAATCTACTCTTTCGGCCAATTTCCACTATACAATACAGTATCATTAACCATAGTCCTCATGGTGTACATTAGCTCTCTAGATCTACTATCTTATATAACTAAAATGTTGTGCCCTTTAACCAGCTCCTCCCCATCTCCTCTATCTCTCTGCCTCTGGTAACCACAGCTCTCTCTGATTCTGTGTATTAGATTTTTTTAGATTCCACATATAAGTGAGATCATGCAGTATTTGTCTTTCTGTGTCTGGCTTATTTCACTTCACATAATGTCCTCCAGGTTCATCCATTCTCCTGCCATTCTTAATACCTGGATCTGTTCGTGTTATTCTTCTGCTAAAAACAGTCTCTAGTTCCCCATTGCCTGTAGCAGGGGCACCTAACCGGAGATCTGAGAACACCTTGATACTGAATGCAGAAGTGTGTATGTGTGTGTGTGAGTGTATTTTCTTGGGAAAGATTTGGAGCTTGACCAGGCTCCTTGAGACTCATTACTGTCTGACTTCTAGTTTCTTATTGGTGTTATTTTCTGAAACTTCCTCTCCGTGCTGTTTTGTTGTTCTGAATGTCTAACAACTTTCTGGAACTTTCCTTGCACTCTTACAACTCCAGGCCTGGCTTATGTGGTTTCCTCTACTGGCACTGCTTGTCCCTTTCCCCACTGAGAAAACTCTAGCTTGTCTACCTCAAATGCCACTTGCGTGACACTTTCTCCAACCCTCCCAGGCAAAATGGGTTGCTCCTCCTGCTTTGTGCTTTTTTCCTGTTTTGCACATAATTAGGATCTGTGGAGCTGTTGTCTGAAACACCAAAGAGCCCAGTGTCCTCTTTGTTCTTCTGTTTGGCCTGATATAGGGCCTGGTCTAGGGTGAAGATGCAGCTACTATCTGTTGAATGGAGTTTAAAAAACATTGAGTCATTTCATTTTCTCTGGATCCCCAAATCTAAGGGACACAGTTAAACTTTGGCCTTGGAGGGGAAGACTGACTTCCACCTTGTCAGCTATGAGTTTTCTGCTGATTCTTGCTTTCTGGAAATGTTTGATTCTGGGGAACTAAGTTTGTGGAAAAAATAAGCCCTTCTATGCAGCATTCTACTGGGCAGAATAGAAAGAAAGCTTAGCTTTAGTGAATATTACTGTGACTTATTTCCTTTCTGCTGTCTGTCATCCCCCCCCCCCCGTCTCTCTCTTTCTCTCCATGCATCATTTACTGACTCTCTTTTAAAATCACAGTCTCCCTCCCTCCTTCTTCCCTCTCTCTCCCTGTGATACCCAGTTCTAGTAGTTCATAGGTCTCTGTCTGCCCCTGCGTGACTTATCACATGGGAGGCTGATGTTGGATAATCAGGAGGGTCTCAAGCATCTGCTCTGGGCCCATGAGGCCTACAGACTCCCCTTGGAGACCCAAGTCCCCAGAGCTGAAGGCCTCCTCTAGAGGAGCTACCTGGGGGCTTTGTGGTCGTCTCCAGCGGCTGGGGGATCCCCCCCTCCACATAAGGTAAGAGAGATCCTAAACCTTTCATTCATGCTTTGTTAGAAGTTTCTTTCGTACATGGAGGGGAAGAGTGAGTGCTTGGGCCCTCTCTTATCATAACAGAGCCATGAGAAAGGCTGGCACCAGCAGTGGCCTATGCCATGAAGCCAGAGAATCCTGTTGGGGCATAAAACACTACACGGAGACCCCCTCTGTTAGCAGCTATACACTGGTGGCCTCAGTCAGGGAGGCTCTGTCGGCTCTTTTCACATCTTCTTCTCTCGGGGTCCTCCTGCAGCCTGGAATATTGTCGTTTTTGTTATGTCCAAAAGCTTCTGCTTTTAGAGGGATCGCCTGAGCCCAGGAGGTCGAGGCAGCTGTGAGCTGTGATCATCGTGATCATGCCACTGTATTCCAGCCTGGGTGACAGAGTGAGACTCTGACTCAAACAAACAACAACAAAACCTTTTACTTTTGTATGTCATGTATTTCTTTTCTTTCTTTCTTTCTTTTTTTTTTGAGTTGGAGTCTCACTCCATCGCCCAGACTGGAGTGCAGTGGCACGCTCCTGGCCAACGCAGCCTCGACCTGCTGGGCTCCGGCGATCCTTCCACCTCAGCCTTCCAAGTAGCAGGAACTACAGGCACGTGTTACCACAGCTAATTTTTGATTTATTGTAGAGATGAGGTCTCGCCAAGTTGCCTGGGCAGGTCTCGAAACTGTGGACTCAGGCAATTCACTCACCTTGGCTTCCCAAAGAGCTGGGATTACAGGCTGAGATACGGAGCCCGGCCATGTTTTTCTTAAAAGAAAGTATATGAACTCAACTCAAACAATAAATACATATATACATTAGGGATCTTATTCCTTGAGAGTTGAAAAGTGATATGAAATCTCTGTTTTTTTTACCTTGCTTTTGGATAATGTAATTTCAGCATGAAGACTATGTTTTAATCTCCTTTCCAAGTAAGTACACTGTCTTAAGACCATCAAGTCTCCAAATGAGGCAAAACCCCACCACTACCAACTTGCCTAAGGATTTCCAGGACAGTGAAGTCTCTGAGATCTGAGTTGCTTATTGCTGGAGTCAACTGGTTCATGCTCCTGTTTACCAGGCCTGCTGGGGAGAGGACAGCCATTTCCTGTCTTTCCTGTCCTTCCTTCTTGCCTCTCCTCCCCTCTTCCAGCACATAGGGAGGTATTTCTAGAAAGACGTGACTTCCCTGAAGGGAACTCTGCTTTGCCTCCTTCTAGACAGGGACTTGGCTTGTAGAGACCACGAAGGGGCCTGCTGGCAAAATTTTCGCCAAAAAAGAAAGTTATTGAAGGAGGGGTGCTTTTTCCTAGTCCAGAGGCAGGCTGCAGGCTGTCTTAGGGGTTCTTAGGACCCTGAGGGCACTGAGCAACCTTCTAGGGCAACTGGGGTTTATCCCATTCTTTATTCATTCAGCAAACCTTGAGTGAGTTCCAGGGAACCACTCTGGGAAACCAGAGCGAATGGGACCTGACTCTGTTTCAAGGGGCTCAGACTCCTGGTAGGGTAAATAGAAATGGAAATAAGCAACTGAATGTAGAGTACTAGGGCAGGGTAGGCAAGGGGGTTGTAAAAATGCATAGCAGGATTGACTAATTCACATCCATTGTTTCTGATGCCTACTGTGTGTCTGTTCTGGGTCAGCCTGCTCATATTTATGATGTGCTATGACTCTACTTACATATATATTAGGAATAAGAGTTCACTTTTAATTCTCTCAGGGATTTCTTATCAAAAGTGGCCACTCTCATTACTCCCCAGGAGAAAGTTCAAATTTCATCAGAGCAAAAAAAAAAAAAAAAAAAAAGCCATGTTTCATGGCTCGGCCTGCAGTCCTAACACTCTAGGAGGCCGAGGCAAGTAGATTGCCCGAGCCGTGGGTTTGAGACCAGCGGGGGCAACTAGTGAGAACTTGTCTCTATAAGAAAAAAAAACAACCTGAGCCGGCGGGTTCAAGACCCGCCTGGGCAACTTGGCAAGACCTCATCTCTACAATAAATCAAAAATTAGCTGGGCGTGGTAGCACGCGCCTGTAGTTCCAGCTACTTGGAGGGCTGAGGTGGAAGGATCACTGGAGCCCAGCAGGTCGAGGCTGCGGTGGCCGGGAGTGGCCACTGCACTCCAGTCTAGGTGACAGAGTGAGACTCCAACTCAAAAAAAAAAAAAAAAAAAAATTCAAAAAAATTAGCCAAGTGTGGTAGCGTATGCCCGTAGCCCGTAGTTCTGACTACTTGGAAGACCGAGGTGGAAGGATTGCTGGCATCCAGCAGGTCGATAAAGGGGTGGCCGTGAGTGTGCCATTGCACTCCAGCCTGGGTGGCAGAAAGAGACTTCAACTAAAAAGAAAAAGTATGCTAATTTTATCCTCCACTACATACCCAGCATTTAGTAGCAAGGTTAATGAAAAGGGCAGCAAAAGAAAGATGATCTTTGGTGGTGGCTCTTTAACAAGAATTGTGTGATGAGCTTGTTAAAATATAGATTCCCCACCCCCAAAGACTGATGATGTGGTGGGTCTAGAGTGGAGTCCAAGGATTTGCATTTCTAACAAGCTCCAGGTGATGCTGATGTGGCCGGTTTGGGGGAACACACTTTGAACAGCACTGGCCTATGGAATCTTCTTTCCTGTCAGAGATTGATGGCAAGTGGTGGCAGTGGATGTTGTTTTCAAGGGACTGCAGGACTGCCGGGAGTTTGATGCTTGCTGCCTTCTTAGCAAGGACCCAGGACTGTCATTGGAACCAGTCCAAATGATTGGGATTCTGTACAGGTGCAGGATGACACAGCCATGATGCAGGTGCTTGACACAACCAGTGGAAATATGAATGTGTGCCTTCAGCAGTCAGCTTGTTAAGTGAAATATAGGGCTATTAAAATTTCTCTGCTTGTGAAACTCTTTTGTCTGTCATGAGGATCATTGTCCCTTCTTATGTAATCAGCTTCTTCAAGGAAAAGGACCAGCTCTTGTGGCAATTTGGGTTTTTACTTATTCATCACCACTGCCTATTCATGCTGAGTAAGTTTTAATTGTCTCTGAAATTGAACAAAGAACTCAGTGCTGGTGTTCTGGTGTGCTAACCCCTCTCTCGCCACACTGCTGAAGAATGTACTGACTCCAGGCCTGGGGCAGCTTCAGCTGGCCCATCGCGTGCTTCTGAACGAAGAGCACTGACTCAGTCTCCGTGAGACTCTGTGGTTTCTTCCCTTTCCACAAATACTTGGAGGCCGGTGTCCCTGTCCAAACTAACTGCAGACCTCACGCAGCAGGGGCACATTTGCTGTCACTGTTGAAAGCTGTCTGTCATTTGTTTGATGAAATGAGCAGTGTGGTGAAGTGGAAAGAGCTCTGGAGATTTTCAGGACCTCATTTGGGTGTCCTTTGCCTCACAGCCTGGGCTGGGTCATGTGCCTCATCTCTGCACACACAGGATTCTGCACTTCTGTCATAGCCTATAATAGGCGCTACTGAAACTGCCAAGGCACATGTCTGCTTCCCTTGCTGGATTTGGAATTCCCTGAGCACAGGGATCATCTCTTGTCTCCCCTTTAGCCACAGAACAGGTCAGAACAGGGCCTGCTGCAAGACAACAGCTCACTCAGTGGCTACTGAACTCATTAGGAATCGTACAGACCTATGCTCACATCCTAGCTGGACTGTGGGATCTTTTACTTTCTCCTCTGAGCCCTTTCTGAAAAATGAGATGATGATATGTATCTGGATGTTGACTTTCTCTGTGCCAGGTTTGATTCTGTGTGCTTCACGAGTGATGTTTCACTGAATCCCCATAACCACCCTATGTGTGGATATTCGTGTTAACTCCATTTTCAGTTAAAGCCATTTGAGAATGGAGAAATTAAGATATTTTCTAAGCTCACCTGATAAATGGGTGGTCAGGATTTGAATTCTGGCTGCTTGACTCCAGAGTCTGCACTTTAAGCCATTATAGTCGTGCTTTTCAACTGGGGATGATTTTGCTTCCCAGGGGACATTTGGCAATATCTGGAGACAATTTCTGTTGTCATAACCATCAGGAGGAGGTGCTACTGGCTTCTGGTGAGTAGAGGCCAGGGATGCTGCTAATCATCCTACCATACACAGGACAGCCCCCACAACAAAGAATTATTTAGCCCCAAACGTCAAATATGCCTGGGTTGAGAAACCTTGCACTATATTGCCCTGCCTCCATGAAATCAGGTGTGCTAAGAGTCAGGCCCAGAGCAGGCCCGCAATAAATGACACTCCATTCTCAAAACATACAGGTTGCAGCTCAGAGAAGAATCACCTAGTGTCCAGCTTCGTTCAGCAGCTCGAGTTTTATTCTTAATGGTTCCCAGCTGCTTGGCATCTCTGTCTTGGGAGTTCCTGTCTTTGTGAGATGTGCTGACAGTTATCAAGAGTCGGGGCAAAACTCTTCTTGGGAGAAGTCCAATTTCTCTGAGATCTGGCAAGTTCAGACATTCCACACAGAATGCACACCTTCCTGGCCTCTGACCTCATGGCATGCATGACTCTGGGGATGATTGGGCTTTGTGCAAGAAGTTTCTCCTTTCATGGGAACTGACATTTCTCAACCTTTGCATGGAAGGCCTTGTAGGGTGCTTGCCACTGTCAATGAGGCCTTGGTATGAACACTGTCATGGTTCTGGCCCTTGAAAATGAATGAGTCGAGGAGAAACGTGACAGATGGCCTGTCATCTGGAGCAGCAGCCACACCTTGCATGCCAGGCACTTTGGAAGGAGAGTTGCAAGACCATGGCTTTACCATTGACTCACCAGGTAACCTTGGGCAGGTCCCTGGAACTGACTTTTTTTATTGCCAGCGTTAGGGCTTCCCACTACCCTTATACAGTTTGGTGGAAGACCTTTGGACAAGCTGGAATTAGGGATATTTGTATGTATAAAAGAGATCTAGAAACAGGAAAAAAATGGCAAATTGAGAGTGCACTGCTGTGCCGGGGTGCTGTGGGTTAGCATTTGGAGTCTTGTTTTCTTGTAGATTCACATTGTTTCACGCTTCAGCAATGTAGAGTGAAGTCAGAACAGTGTTTTCAGCTGTAAAAGACTGTTGAATTTTGGTTGAAAGCTTGCTTACAGCCTTGCCTGGCTCTTGAACTTCAATGCAATGTTTTATAGACATCAGCTTGAGGCAGTTTGACTTAAAATATAGCATACATCCACTCTGGAGAACCAGTGGCAAACAATGAACTATTATATGCGCCCTGCAATATGAGCAGAAGCAACTGGTTTCTCTGAGGACTAAAGAAAAATCTAGTTTCAGTCAGGATGTTACCTGGGATTTATGTGCTGAGAATGTGTTTTTTCTTGAAGATGACAGATATAGGCTCCAGATAAAAGAGTTGGTTGCTCCTCTTGTGGGGCTGGGAAGGTGGGTGAGGGAGTCTATAAGGACTTTTCACTGCTCATGCTTCATATGACATGAGGATATTTGAAGGACTCTTGGTAATTGACAACGTATACTTTTTATCAGCACTGACATGGTTCAGAGTTTTGACTTTCATGAGCAGAATGGACAACTTGGTTGGTATTGCAGGGTGTGACTGCTGCCTCCATGATGCAAACCTGGACACTTCTTGGCTAAAATGTAAGAGGGCTAAAGAGCTAATGATAAAGTTTTCTCATGGAGCCTCTTTTCTTAACCGAGTCTGTCACCTAAACTGGAACTGGAAAGCCATATCTAGTGAGTTGCCTCAGTTACACCCCAGAAACAAAAGGAGCAGCTAGCTCCTGTCGGTGCTGAAAGTTGTCAGGATGTTCTGCTGACTTCATGAACTGCATGTACAGAACATCCACTCTCAGGGCTTCTGTGGGCTCAGACCCACCCTCTGCTGCTCAGGCTTGATTTGTAGAGTTGAGAGGCCAATACCAAACTGAAAGGTTATAGATGTTCAAAAGCAGGACCAGCTGACAGAGTTTGGATCATACTTCATCAGAGGAACTTGACTGTTCATGGGTTATTGGAACCTGAGAATTCTAATGTAGACAGAGGGTTCCAGGTTGGATGCCATAGGGCACTGTGGTATTTGCAGTAGGCCTTATCAGTAACCCCAAATAAGAGAACAATAAAAATAGTAGCAATTATAGCACGCATAGTATACCAGCACTGTATGATGTCCATTATTAATAATCCCTTAACAACCTTAAAATTTCTTATGATTTACCTTTTTTTCATGGGAGAAAAATGAGACCCAAGGTGGTTATCTAACTATAGATTATTAGTTAGTGATAAGGCTGGAATTGAAAACTAGATCTCCCTGTCTTCAAAAAACACACACTTTCTGTCATTACCTTTGGATTAATTCTATATAGTTAGGGGAAAGCTACACTGTTACATAGTAACCCGAATACACAGTGAATTAAATCAACTAGAAGCTTATTTGTTTCCCTTAAATAATAGCAGTCCTATGGTAGCTGGATGGTCCAGGAGAGGTGAGAGGCTCCACGGTGTCATTCGTGTGTTGGTTGTTTCCTCACCTTGGGGTCTCCTAAGCCCCATGGCCTCTACCCTCAATTCTCACATACTTTCTTGCAAGGTTCCTTCTTTGTTGATGCCCCACCAACTCCCAGAATGTTCCCCTCATCTACATAGTCACTGCCTAGTCAATATACCATGTCCAGCCTCTGCTTAAGGGAAAAAGAGAATGAATGGAAGGCAAACAATTTACTCTGAAGAAAGTGACCAGAAGTTGTACACATCACTTCCTACTTGCGTACCATTAGGGAAACTTAGTTACATAGGCACACCTCACTGCCAGGGAGTCTGTGAGATGTTTCTGGTGGGGTGGTTATGTGTTCTGCTAAAACTTGGGGCAAACGTGTGTGTGTGTGTGTGTGTGTGTGTGTGTGTGTGTGTGTGTTCTAATGCTAAACATAAGAAAAGAATGAATTTGGGGGGACATTTAACAGTTAGTGAGATACAACTCTACATGAAATTAAAGTCATATTTTATTCTCTTTAGAAAAAAGTGAAGCACTTGAAAGTGTAACCTGATGAGGCTACCTTGATCTAGTCATGCCCACCCACTGAGTTAGTACTAATGCTAATGAGGGGTGCCATGGCCTGGGCTCAGTGAACAGGGCCCCTGTCAGCAGGCTCCTTGCTGATCTTGCCTGGGGGAGGGTCTCAGTAAATCCTGACCTTGGCTAGACTTGTCAAGAGCTGGTTACTGATCATGCTCAGCAAACACTTGGCTCTTCATTCAGTACTTAGGGCCATTCCAAGGGGAGCACTTTCTCTTTGGAATCCCGACTGCTTCTGGAAACTTCCTAATTCTGTAGGTTCTAGGGGTTAGGAAGATGTGATCAGCCTAGGAGGATGGTGCTGAAAATTGTCAGGATGTTCTGCTTATTTCATTCTCCCTATTTTTTCAGTAAAGTCAAATGAATTAAATAATGCCACTGTCACTCTCTAATGCCTAAGATGAGATATGGGCAATCTTTGTAATTTGAAATGCCCCATACTCTCTTCTGGGAATGTATTTCAGGGACAGATGTGTACCTGGTTGGGGCCCTGTGGTTCCCATTCACACATTCTTTTTTTTTTTTTTGTATCCCTTCCTTCACCTGTATTGCATGAACAAAAGACCTTTAGTTCTAAGAAGTCCAAGTTTATTTCATGCCACTTCCCTTTTAATGTATAGATTGTTTCCTCTTCTTGGGGTCTCTGAAGCCCCGTGGTCCCTACCCTTAATTCTCACATACTTCCTTGCAATATTTAGCCAACTCCTCATTGGTTGCATCTCATGGCCACCTCTTTCTCAGGGATGTCTTCATTCCCTGTCTGATTCAGGTGCTTTTTGCTTATACTCTCGAAAACCTTTGTACTTCTTTCTCTCTCTGTAGTGTAGTGCTGTTGTCAAAAGTTGAGCCTGAGTCAGGGCTTTGCCACTTACTAGCTGTACAATCTTGTACAAGTTTCTTCTTCTTGCCAAGTCTCAGTTTCTCAGTAAAGTTAGGTAGCAAAGCACCCGTCTTCTACAACGGCTGCAAGGGCCATATGAAATAGTGCATGTATGTTGTTTAGTGCAGTATCTGGCATATGGGAAGCATTCAGTCAGTGTTTGGCTGCCTGGCATCTGAAACCCATTCTGATATTTTAAGAATTTCTTCAGAGTGAATCCTGGAAGGAAGCCACACCTGCTTCCACCATCAAAGCTGAAGGTCACATGCTGCCCTGCCCTCCTCTCCCCTCAGGAAATGAGGGCATGGGCTTCTCTCATCAGATGTCCCAGCCTCAGAACCAGTGCCACATCTCATTGCATAACGTGGGGGGTTTGCTCTATTGAATTTGGCAGCAGCAAAGACTTTTCCAGAGCAGGCACAAAAGCAGGGCCAGTCATGGGGTCCTCAACAAATCCCTGTAGCGCGATTTGGGCTGTGGTGCAGTTGTGTGGTCTCTCTTAGTTTCTTCCCATTTTCCCCATCTGGTTCTCCAAGATTCCCAGCAATTCTGCGAGCAGTTTTTCTTTTTTCCCTCAATACATTTCTTTTCTGCTTAAATCTTCCAGAGCCAGTGTCTGCTGCTTACAGCCAGAACCCTGGCCAATATATATATCTATATATCTATATATATCAGGGGTCCTCAAACTTTGAAAACAGGGGGCCAGTTCACTGTCCCTCAGACTGTTGGAGGGGCGGACTATAGTTTAAAAAAAAAAAAGAATTTATTTATAGTTTTTTTTTAACTATAGTCCGCCCCTCCAACGGTCTGAGGGACAGTGAACTGGCCTCCTGTTTTAAAAGTTTGAGGACCTCTGATATATATCTCTATATAAATATTGATGTATATATTTTATTTCAAAGATGTGGGGTACAATTCAGGGTTAGATATATAAGTGGACATTGTACAGGTAAAGTTTGGGCCTTCCTTTGGTCCCCTCTTCGCCTGGCTTGAGATCAGATACCCTTATTGATGTTGTGCCCCCACCCCCACCCGGGTAGTATCCTGCTACTGCCAATCCCTTTCTTAAAGTATTATGGTAATTGTTCAGGTCTGTTTATGAGTGAGAACATATGGAACTCTGTTCTTTGTTTCTTTGATAGATCACTGAATATGATAGAGTCTAAATCCATCCAAGTTGCTGTGAACTCCATATATTGGTCCTTCTTTATGGCTGCATAGTATTCCATTGTGTATATGTACCACTTTTTTCATCCAATCCAGTTTCTATGGGCAGCATGGTTGGTTCCATGTTTTTGCTACTGTGAATGGTGCTGCAATAAATATGCGTGTGTAGGTATCTTTTTTGTAGAATGATTTGAGTTCCTCTCAGTATTCTCAGTAGGAGGATTGCTGAGTCATATGGAAGGTCAATTTCTAGTTCTTTCAGAGATTGCTACACTGCTTTCTATAGAGGTTGAACTAGTTTGCATTCCCACCAGCAGTGTAGAAGCATTCCCTTTTCTGTGCATCCTCTGTTGCTGTTTGTTTTATTAATGATGGCCATTCTTACTGAGGTTAGGTGGCATCTCAATGCGGTTTTGATTTGCATTTCTCTGATGATTAGTGAGACTGAGCACTTTTTCATGTGTCTGTTGACTGCCCATATATCTTCTTTTGAGACGTATCTATTCATGTCTTTTGCCCACTTTTTAAAAATTAGAAAATATAGTTTATTTAGAAAGTAAATTTGAGAGGAAGAGAGAGGAGATTCACTTCTTCAAGGTAGGGGAGGGGCAAAAGCCAAGAAACATGGCAGCCATAGCTCAAAGAGCCATGTGGATACACCAGAGTTTAACAAAGCAATGGTGACTGCTGTTCAAAGTTGAATGCCTTTTATAGGTTCCCTGAGATGAGGGCAAGTCATTAAGGTGATTGGGTGGTGGTCTGCTTCACATCATCACGAAGGGGATAGGTAAGTGCAGGTACTGACATCAAGCGATAGAATAAATTGCATTCTCTGGAAAAGGCAGGGCAGTCCTCTCAAGCAGGCTGGATAGTTTGAGAGGCTAGGAAGTAAAAGATCAAGGCACTGGCAGACTTGGTGTCTGAGGAGAGCCAACCTTCTGGTTCATAGACGATATCTTCTTAGGTGATGGTTCTTCTCAGATGATGGAAGGGTCACAATAATGTTTTGGTTCTCCAAGAAACAATGTCAGTTCAGAGTCAGTGTCCAGTAGTCCTACCAAAATCTGATTATTTCCTTTTTGCCAATTTTTGCCCACTTTTTAATGGGGCTGTTTGTGCTTTTCCTTTCGGCATATTTGAGTTCCTTGTAGATCCTGGATATCAGGCCTTTGTCAGATATACAGTTGGCAAATATTTTTTTCCCATTCGTTGGCTGTCTCCCCACTCTCTTGATAGTTTCCTTTGCAGAAGCTTTTCAGTTTGGTGAGGTCCCACTTGTCTAACTCATCTCTTATGTCATGAACACCTGGGGTTTTGATCAGGAATTGGTTGCCTACTCTGATTTCTGTAAAGTTGCAACATTATTTACTTTTATCATTATTGTTGTTTTTATCGCCCTCATCACAATACACAGTACTGCAATCAATGAGTTACTTATATCTGTCTCCCCTCTTGGACTGAACCCAGCCCTTCAACTGTCTCTGGCATGGTATTGGGCTCAGAATAGAGTTATTAAATAAGTGTATAAACGTCTAATGATTGACGGGATGTGAATGAATGAGTAGATGAATGAAATATTTTCTCAGTGCTTATGTTGATTCTCATAGCACCTAACTTAGAGTAGAGGTGTCCTGAGTATTGATAACATAGCAGAGCTTAGAAAATACACTGTTCTTTCTGCTAGATATTTTAATATTAGAAAGCCTAACAACCCAATTTTTCAGGCTGAAAAATAGCTTACAGGTAGCTGCTGAGGTTCCCTGATTGCCACTTGTTTTATCTTATTCTGACTTCAGTAGAGGCTCCCCAGGAGTAACCATTACCAGGTAGATGATGTTTTGCTCTTTGTGTGTAAATGCCCATTCCTTTACATAATCCTCACAAAAATGCTGCTTGATAAATATTATTATCTCCATTTTACAGATGAGGAAACAGAGTCTCAAAGAAGGTAAGTAGCTTATAGAGGATGAATCACCCAGGAAATAGCAAAAATATGTCTCAACCTAGGTCTCCTAAGCTTCAAATACTATGATCTTATTATTTCCCCACCCAAGGAGTTACAAACTGTCAAGGAGGGTTATTTATTGACAGTATATATTTTTTAAAATAAAAAAGTTGAATTCTCTTCGAAGGCACTGATCACATCATCTGAGGCATTCCCTTGGCAACATACCAGGAAGATTTACATATGTCATAGCCCAGGCGCTATGCTTGATGTTTTGGAATTTATTCTGTTTATTAGAAAACCACAGAGGATTGTAGTACATATTATGCTTCACAATGTAATCAACTAAACCAAACAATTTTTCTGTGGTAATAACCAAGAAGCCTTAACCAAGAATCCATATAGATTTTGTAGGACACTTCCCCAAGAAGAGGTTCTTGAATGGTATTTGTCTCCCTCTCATATTGGCTCACAATGTTCTAGTTTTTTTTTTCTGATGTTAGCAGTACCTATAGCTCTGTTCCTTGTGGGAAACATGCAGGTCTGGGCCCCATCATGCTGATAATAATGGGATTTAACCACAGTGGAGCTATGGAACTTGCAGACAGGAATTCTTTCAGAACTGTCTCCATTTTAACCTATAGCTCCAGGCTGGTAGTCTACCTGTGAGCAGCTGTCAATGGCTAAGGATGTCTTAAAAAGAATTGTTGGAGGAAATTGCACACCTCCAATCTGCATAATTCCTCTTCAGTAATACACTACTCTATTTGATAACAAGAAATCATTTGTCTTGGCCCTTGGATCATTTATCTTTAGCAAAATAACTAAGATGGGTGGCATCATACAGTCTCTATTTTAAGTTTTGTTGAGAAAAATAAAAACTCTTTATAAAGTAAATGACACCTTTGTTCACTCAGTCATCATTCAAATATTCATTTAAAATTTCTTCATCACACCTGTCACGACGTGATAGTATCGTGTTGATGTATTTGTTTACCTATTTATTATCTGTCTCCTCTATCTAGAATGTGAGCTCTGAAAGAGCAGAGACCTTCTCTTTTCTCCTTAGCATAGTACCTGCAGCACCTGGAACCATTCCTGACATCTGGTAGGCACTTGATAAACATTGGTGGAATGAACAATCTTCTGAAATAAGGTTAATTATTGAATTGAATTGGGATCTTGATACTCAAACTCAACATCCTCATAAATATATGTTGAAAAAACACTAAAAACAGGCTAACAAAATTATGGAAATATGATTAGATGTGCAAAGCAAATTTAATTCTAAATCTTCATCAGAACTGTGCTACCTTATCTGTATATTGAGAATAATGATAGTTACCTGGCAGGTTTTGGGGAGGATTAAAGTTAATGGGTGTACATGTAGGTGGCATGCAGTAGGCAGATGATCAATGAATATTAATATTAATAAAGAGTTAACAAGGGAGGTAAAGGAAGGTGTGGGGAGTGTCCATCCACAGACTAAACAGGACACTTTCATGGGAATTCTGCTTCTAATCCTCAAGTCTTATTTTAATGTATCTTTGCATATTTCCTCATAATTTACAGAGCTCTCTGTCCACTTTATTCACCTATTGCTCACTCAGCAAGATCTTACCTAGTGGCTATTAGTCTCATTTCACAGATGGGAATCAGAGGTAGGGCTTCGATTTAAGCTTTCTTTTCATGAGCAGACCCTGAACTTCCCAAGTGAGCTTCTCTGGTTGTAGACACATTGTCTGTCTTGTCTACCTGGCCAGGCTTGCCTGTCAAGCCTAGTTTTGCATTGTTTTTGTGAAATTTAGACAGTAGTCCCTTGAAGGCAGGGACTGTCTCTATTGTTTTATTTTGCAAAATTCCCGATGCAATCTGGTTGCTCATGTGTTTATTAGTAACAGAGTTATGCAAAGATGTTGCATACCTGGCTTGTTTACTATGGGTTTAGGCAAATACATAGGCACTTTCATTTCCTCTGCCTACCTCACCCTGCATCCTCCTTTTGATGTAATCTGATGCCCCCTCTGTCAACCAGTGGACTCAATGGGGAAGGAAAGTATGCAGAAGTCAACTTACAGGTAGGAGGGAGATGGCTGCCAACAGGCACCCTGTCTCCTGTCTCTCCCCTGGCTTTTCCATTTCTCCCCTGAATCTCAGTTCCAAAACACTAGATTTAAACCTTGCCTACTGCATGTAAAATCATCAAACAAACAATCCCATTAAATTATAGGTTGAAAAGATGACACAAAGAAATGGAAAAATATTCCATGTTCATGGATTGGAAGAATCAACATTGTTAAGATGTCCACCCTACCCAAGGCAATCTACAAATTTAACTCAATACCCATTAAATTACCAGTAGCAGTCTTCTCAGACCTGGAAACAACAATACAGGAATAAATGGCCAGGCTCGGTAGCTCAGCCTGTATGTAATCCCAGCACTTTGGGAGGCCAAGGTGAGAGGATTGTTTGAGCCTGTGGGTTCAAGACCATCCCAGGCAACTTGGCGAGATCTCATCTCTACTATAGATAAAAAAATAAGCTGGACGTGGTACTGTGCACCTGTAGTTCTGGCTACTTGGAAGGCTGAGACAGAAGGATTGCCTGAACCCAGCAGCTCGAGGCTACGGTAGCCATGAGCGGGCTACTGCACTCCAGCCTGGGTGACGGAGTGAGACTTCAATTTAAAAAAAAAAGGAATTCATATGGAAACATAAACGACCATGAATTGCCAAAACAATCCTCAGCAAAAAAAAAAAAAAAAAAAAAGCAGGAGGTGTCACACTCCCAGACTTTAAACTCTATTATAAAGCTACAATAATCAAAATAGCCTGGTATTGGTACAAGAACAGGCATATAGACCAATGGAACAGGACAGAGATTCCAGAAGCAAAACCTCAATTTCTCAAACAACTTATCCTCAACAAAGCCTCCACCACCAACGACTAGGGAGAGGAGAACCTATTCATTAAATAGTCCTGGGAAAACTGGTTGACTACATGTAGAAGATTGACCACATGTAGAAGATTAAAACAAGATCCCTACCCATCACCACACACAAAAATCAACTCTAAATGGATCAAAGACCTAAATGTAAAACCTCAAACTATAAGAACCTTAGAAAATGCAGGAGACACTCTTATAGAAATTGGAACTGGCAACCAATTCCTGATTAAAACCCCAAGTGCCCAAACCATAAGAGATAAGATAGACAAGTGGTACCTCATCAAACTGACAAGCTTCTGCAAGGCCAAAGAAACTATCAAGAGAGTGGGGAGAAATATTTGCCAAATGTATGTCTGACAAAGGCCTAACATCTAGGATCTACAAGGAACTCAAATGTACCGAAAAGAAAAAAAAAAGCCCCATTACAAAGTGAGCAAAAGATATGAATAAACAGTTCTTAAAAGAAGACATGTAAGTAGCCAATAGATACATGAAAAAATGCTCAGCCTTACTAGTCATCAAAGAAATGCAAATTAAAACTACACTGAGATACCACCTAACTCCAGTCAGGATGGCTATCATCAACAACTCAAAAACAACAGATGCTGGAGACGATGTGGCGAAAAAGGGACACTTTTACACAGTTGATATGAGCGTAAACTAGTACAGCCTCTGTGGGAAACAGTGGGGCGATTCCTAAAAGATCTAAAAATCAACCTTCCATAGGACCCCGTAATCCCCCTACTGGGAATATACCCGGAAGAACTCAAATCACTCTATAAAAAAGATACCTGCACACGTATGTTTATTGCAGCATTGTTCATAGTAGCAAGAACATGGAACTGACTGTGCTGCCCATCAAAAGAGGACTGGATTAAAAAAATGTGGTACATATACATGATGGAATATTACGCAACCATAAAGAACAAAATCATGAACTTCACAGTACCCTGGATGGACTTAGTCTATAATACTGAGTGCTTTTTCACAGAAACAAAGAACTGAGTAGTGCCTGTTCTCACTCATAAGTGGACCTTGAACAATTATTATAATACTATAAGAAAAGGATTGGCAGTAGTGGGAAACTGCCAGGGGAGGGGTAAAAATAAAAATAAATTATAGATTGAAAATATGAGTAGCAATTAAATTATAATTAAATTACGACTGAAAATACTAGGGATGCTTCAAGTTGAAGGAGCCTGAAGAGGTCCAATAAGATAGAACTCCTACCCTCTTCAATTTAACCACTATTTATTGATCCCTGTGAGGTATGAGGTACTTGTCCTGCTATTTCCTCTACAGCATGCTGGACTGATGGTTATTTCTATACTCCTTGATTTTCTGGTGAATGGCAGCTCACCTGGTAAGAGTTCTGGATAGAGGTTAAGGGTGTGTGTCCTAAAGCTGGAAAGACTTGAGTTCACATCTGTAACCTCTAAATTGATTACATTGTCTATCAATGTTTCTAACTAAATGACCTCAGACAAATTATGTCATTTCTGTAAACCTCTGTTTCCTCATCTTCACCACAAGGATTAAACAACACTTTCCTCTTAATTTCCATTGAGTGTTAGATTGAGCTCTATTCTTAAATCCCCCAGGACAGAGTCCACACATAGTAGACTCCCAATCAGTCCATTTAAACAATAATGTCAGAATATTTTTTGATCCATAAAAAATACTTATCTTTTTGGATCCAGTAATTTATAAAATGGGGATAATGGTTCTTTGTCCCAAGAAAATGATTCTAGAGAATGAAAAAATATTGTCAGAATATTTTTTGATCCATAAAAAATACTTATCTTTTTGGATCCAGTAATTTATAAAATGGGGATAATGGTTCTTTGTCCCAAGAAAATGATTCTAGAAAATGAAAAAATTATAAGCATTAGGAAGTTTGTGGCACTACTATTTATAATAAGAACATTTTGGAAATTACTTAAAAAGTGATACAACAGGAAAAAAGCCTTATAACATAATGAATTAAGTAAATTATTATCTATCTATTCTGAGAGATTTATAAATAGTGAAGATCAGGAAACAAGGTGGATAAAACTTACAATATAATGTTAGATTTAACATGCTAAATCTAAAATTATATTATGATTATAAAATGTAAATATATTTACGCATGTGAGCAAGAATTGGTGGGAAAAACAGAAACATAAAAAGGATTTTCTTGGTTACACGACATTCAGGATGTCTCCTTTTCATTAATATCACTCTAGGGTTATTTATTTTTATGTTTTTCTTTTTTTTTTTTTTTTTTGAATTGGAGTCTCACTTTTGTCACCCAGGCTGGAGTGCAGTGGCAAAATCAAGACGATCACGGCTCATAGCAGCCTTGACCTCTTGGGCTCATGTGATTCTTCCACCCACTGCAGCATACTGAGTAGCTAGGACTACAGGCATGCTGCCGCGCCCAGATACGTTTTTGATTTATTTATTTTTTTTAGAGACGAGGTTTTGCCATTTTGCCCAAGCTGGTCTCAAACACCTGTGCTCATTTGCCCACCTTGGCCTCCCAAAGTGCTGGGATTACAGGGGTGAGCCATGTCACCTGGCCTCTAGTGTGATTTATGTAGTAGTCATACAACTTTTTTTTTTTTAGAGAAAGAAAATCTTTTTCTTCTCTTTAATAAGGTGGTGGCCTCTGACCAGAGCTTCACCCTTCACCTTCACTGCTAAAGAGCCACTTTATATTTTATGCTCTGCAGGACATTTTCTAAATTAGTAGACCCTCGACCACAAGATCACTTTGGTTGTTAGGAAATGATTTGCAAGTTGACATGGCTAGGAAGATCTAGAGCAGAGATTCTCTGGCATAGGTTTTAAAGAACTTATGCCTTTAACCACTAAGGCTTCCCTCCTGCATGGGAAAATTATGACAAGGCTAGTGGCTGGGGTTGTGAGTGAACCTGAGACCGTGTTACCTGAGGAAGAGTTGAAGGAGATGGGTCAGTCAGCTGGGAGATGGGAGGTACTTGCTGCCTTCATATTTTTGTAGGTAGGTCAGGTGGAAGAGAGACTAGACTTGTTCTGTTCAGTTTTAAAATGATGAGAATATATCAAGCAATAGAGTTTAGCATGACACGAGGAATAATAATAATAATGATAATAAAACCAGTTACAGATGTCCAAAAATAAGATGATGCAACTCAGGAGGTATATGAGGTCACTGTTATTCTTGGAGGTGTTGCCAATAGAGGCTGAAGGCTTTGGTGGGGACACAGCATTGGATGGTTTTGGAGGCCCTTCTAAGATTCTTGACTCTTGAGCTCCATTCCTAGCTGGTGACAGCAAGTCTTAGGGACCCACCCTCACCTCCTTTCTTGTCACACACCCCGAGGCACTCAGGGGAATTACTCCCTGTCACTGTGTTTCAATGTTGCTGTTTTCAAAATAGGCAAGTTAATGGGCTATTAACTAATCTCCATTTACTGTGGGGATTAATGAAGATTAGTAAAGAAGATTGCCAAGAGATTAAATTTCCCTAAGGACAAATATTATAATTTGGCTGCAATTTAGGTGAACCATATTAGGAGAAAGTTACAGATAACAAAATACTCTGACTCTATATAAGTAATATTTATTTTACAAATTCACTTGTTTCTGAAATATTTATTGAGACCATATAAATGCTAGAAGTTTTCTCTAACCTATAGAATATGCATATATGATACATATAATGTACACAAATAATTTAAGCAAAATTATTTTTTTCTTACAAAATCCTCCTAGCTAACCTGAATTATTCTAAATCCCTTTTAATTCCTGCCCTTTCCATTTCACCTTCCGTTTATACTCCATTTCGTGTATATTAGGCTATATTTTCACATGGATTCTGGGATACTGTTCAATCACTAGCAAAGAACATGATGATTTTTTTACATTATATAAACAGTGAAAATAATGATTTTTTTTTTTACCACTTTTATTCCAGTGTATTTTTGTCTAGCAGCTACAATGAAGCAACTTTTTCTCATGGTGGGTTTTCAAGATAGGTGAGGTCAGGAATTATTCTTTTCTTCTAAATGGTCTCTATAGAGCTCCACGTTGGAGAACTGGTTTTCCTATCATTTGGGGATTTGTACATGTTTAAGGACAAGTAGGAAAGAGCTGGAATAGTGGGGAACACACACAGGACGGTGGGGGCGATGAGGGGGAAAGAGCAGCCTTTGGCAGTGATTTGCCAAAGGTGAAGGGGCTGCTGGTGGCAGTGGAGGGGATTGGCTTCAGGTGCTGGTGAGGCTGAGGTGTATGGTCCGTAGAGGACTTAAAACCAATAATAAAGCCAATTAGAAGTCAGCCCTCCTTTTATTATCACCATGAATGTGCAATTCTCAACAAGTCAGTGACAAAATGCTTCTCGAGAAAATGTTTTTATAAGTTTTAAACAATTACAAAGATAACTTAATATACCAGTTTCACATTAACACATTATGATGTCTTTTCCTTTAATGAGCACTGTCTTCTACATACAGTTTAATTCAGAAATCTCCTATTTGTCCAGTCAATGCTCAGGACACAAGGACTGAATTGCATGTGTGGTTTTGAGAGTAAGTTTGTAGTGGTTTGGAATCTTTTGTGCTTGTTTCAGATGCGCTTTGTGTTTCCAACACCTGTAGCTCCACCTATTCCTGTGTTTAAACTGTTTAAACAGAAGATTGGAAATAAATGACGATTGCTTAGTGATTGTGAAGATGAAGAAACAAAATCAAAGCTGTGTCATTTCCATCAGTTTGAATGATCATTTGCAGGTTTTATTTGTACTGGATATTTGGAACAGTAAGACAGAGTATGTACCACAAGGTGTGATTTGTGTGTGTGTGTGTGTTAAGTTTAGTGCGTGTCTGTAATATCCTACTTATTTTGAATAATATGCTCAAAATTGAAATGCATACTTCATTTGAATTGCTAATTGTTTTAAAACTAAAGGGCTAAATAAAATAATGATGATTTTATGGTAATAATTGAAAATAATTTTGCTGTAAAGAGGTAGAAGTTTTTTAAAAATGATCTGTTTCAGGTGTCAAAATACTAGGGCCACTACTGGTTTTTGGAGCTGGGCAATTTTGGGCCAAGTTCTGTGAATCATTGGGTCAATCCACTGAATTATTCAAAACCTTATCTTTCTCATGGGTGAAATAAGTACCTTTTTTGTAGAGTTATTATGCTATTAAATGAGATAATGCATATAAGTACCTAGAATAATACTAGGAACATAGTTAATGCTCAATAAATGATAGTTTAATAGTAATAATAATAATATAATTGTGAATTTCTATGGAATACATTAAAGAAAGGCTTTGCATATAAAAGAAATCCAAGCTGAAACCTAAGGAATTATAGGTAGAGACATGGTAAATTATCTGAAAATAGTACACAGTCTTTGTTACAAAAAAAGTAACCAGGCTCATTCATTCATTGAAAAACAATTTTTGAGAGGGCTGCAGGCACCTTTTTGGTGCTATACATTGCAGAAAATAAGACAGAAACTATATTTTCATGAAGCCTACATTCTCAGGGAGATCTGATAGAATTAAAAGCCTCTTCAGGTACCACTGCCTGAAATGGGTAAACCCAAGAACCATTCACAGTCAAATGGTGGTGCCTAGAGTAAGGAGGGAGTAGGGAGAACACCAGCTCAGTAGTGTGGTCTCTTTGAAAGAATACACACTGTGTAGTCAGACTGGGTGAATTCCAGTTTCTCTGTAAACTGTGTGATCTCGGGAAGGACATTTCACATTGCTATTATTCAGGTTCCTTATCTCTAAAAGAGTGATAACAGTCCCTGCCTCATAGGATTCTTGCAAGAATTAAATGTGAAAACAAAGATAAATGATATAGTATTGCCCCACCACACAGGGATGCTCAATAGATGTTATTTTTCTTATCTGTCTCCTCTTATCAAATTGTGCCTGAATAAAACCCAGCTCCGTTGGGTGCATTGTGTTGTTTTTTACAGACACGCACACACACGCACATGCGTACATGTGAACACATCACATTTGGGAAGACCTCAGCTGGAAGGATGTTGATTGATGTTTAAGCAAATGACTCAGGGTTGCCATTGACTGTTTATTCTAGTACATGAAAACACATCTAGTGATAGTGCATAGTCCACGCCGTGTTTAATAGAGCAACCACCTTCTTTTCCCAAACTATATACCTGTGTGTTTGCCAGCTTGTCTAGAATAAGTACCCATTTGCTTCTCTCAAAATGCACACGTGTACTTCTTAGACCAAATCTCTTACATGATGAGTAGGCCACCTTTAAACATTGGCCATTGTTGTATTTTTTTACTACCTTGTGGAGAACATTAGAAAGAGCAAACTAAGAGTTGAAGTTTTAATTGACTTTTTCGTAAACCTTGACTCTATGGACAGAAATTACTTAGGGGAGAAAATCTACTCCCATGTAGATGAACGCTCACAGAGAATCTAAACTTTAAGATTACCATGGAAAGCAGCAGAGACAGAAGCATCTCTTGAGGAAGATGCTTTCCTGTGGCATAAGGCTGTACTCTGATGCCCCATTTTTATAAACGTGTGTGGTAATAATGTGACATCTTATTTGGAAACGATGGGTATTTCTACCCCACTTGACGGGGAGAGTAACAATATGCTGACCTCACAATTTTTGTTTCTAACTAAGATGCCTTAATAGAAAAACATGCCGTCATTTAATGGCATCCAGAAAGAAGAGCCTAAGATCAACTATTCCAAAATGAATTTTCTAAATTTTGGTAAAGGTCTTCCACCATTGTCATAGTTAGAGTTAAGAATCCTACACAGCTGACACCTGATTAGTTTATTTTGATACATTTTACAATTAGTTTTTCTATACGGTTCCCAGGGAATTGACATTTCTTAATATCTGGTATTATGCACAGACTCTATTGATTCTTTTATGATCATTGTTGGCATCTGAAAAAAAAAGGTGTACAACTTTTCCTGGCTAAAATGAGCATAATCATGCATATTGTATCTTGATTCTTCATTGTCTGTGCACTGGACAGAGCATGTGAATGTAGAAAACTTCAGCCTATAATAGGTGTCTGCCTTTACTTCCCTCTGGCTAGCAGTGGGCTGACCTTCACTCCAGGGATAATTCTGTTTAAGTAGATGTCAATTTCCATTTCTCAGTTTTCCTTCCAGTCAGATCTGGCTATGTCACTAAATTTTGGTCTATGGGATGCAAACAGAATTGATGTGTACAATTAGATCACATTTTTGTAAGGAACTTGCTGGCCTTTCACCCTCTTTTTTTCTTTCCATTGACTCTAAATTGATGATGACCAGAGAAGCTGCCTTGGACTCAGAAAAGCCACACTTTGAAGATTGCAGAGGCACACTGCCAACCAGGATCCCTAGATGACTTGTAGAGTTGCCCACCTACCTTCTATGACCCTCCTACCCTTGACCTGCTACACGAGATAGAAATAAATCTTAGTTATATCTAGACTGTTGTATTTTGGGGCCTCTTTGTTATAGCAGCCTACCCTACATACCTGACTGATAAATCATATGGAACTCTCCATAGTTCCACAACATTGACAATGTTCTGAACACTTGTCTCTTTCAATTCACTGTTGCTTAATACTTATTAGAGATTTTAGTGTGAGAAATAAAATTCACAGAGCCCAGCATGAAGGGTGTGCTGTTAAATGATTCCTCCAGAATCACCAGATGTTCTTTTTGGATCAAGACAGACCATCACAGAACTGTACACCTGGGCTGTCTTGATTTGGCTCCTTGGAGATTTGCTCCATGGATCTGAGCCTTGGCCTTGTGCCATCAGCCCACACTGCGGAATGCTAGCAAACAACTCTGTGAGACCCACTATTGCATGTCTTGGAGGATGTGATTGAGGATGTGGTTTGCTACCCTTTGTGAGGACTCAAGGGAGAAGTTTCTTTCAGACCTTGTACCAGGAATAGTCGTGCTTCTCCTGAGCAACTGGCTTGTTTTGTTTTTGTGGACACTCAAAATTGTGTAACTGTCTGTGTCTTTAAAGTCACCTCAGATCCTTTGGGAACAAGACAGGGTATAAAATAAAGCTGTTCAGAGTCAAGACCAAGCTCCCTATTTAGCTCATTATATTGCTTTTGAAAAAGTCACTTCACTTGGCTTAACTGTCTTTGCTTGTAAGTTAGAGATAATGAGTTCTTCCTGTGAAAAGAACTCAAATTAATATTTATAACACACTCAGAGTTCCCTCAATGCAAGTCATTATGGAAACTAACAGTAATATTTAATTTCTACAATTCTCTGCCATTCTGTAACTCCCTCTCTTTGAACATGCTTCCTGAACTTTGCTTTTTTATTCATTTATTCAGCAGATTTGAGGACACACTGGTGCTCAAGTAACCTGGAGGGATATAGTTTAAAAATCTTGGATCTTTGCTCTCAAGTCACATGAGGAGGTGTTTTCTACCAAATGAAAGATTTAAATAACAAACAAACAAATACGTATGTTAATTATAAAATTCTGAAACTGCAATGAAGAAAAGAAGTAGGAACTGGGTATGCCTGTAGTTCCATCTATATGGGAGACTGAGGCAGGAGGAACACTTGAGTCCCTGAGTTTAAGGCCAGCTGGGATAACACAGTGAGAATCTGTCTCTAAAAAAAAAAGAAATAAAAAGAAAATAACTAGAAAGAGGTGAGAGAGACTCATGATAGTTCTAGAGGTGGTGCTAAAGGGCATCTTTAAGAAGGCAACTTCAAGCAAAGACTGGAGATTAAAAAGAAGCAACTCTGCTAAGAGCTGAGGAAATAAGTCTTCAGATGTGAAAGGGTGTGGGATAAGAATGAATCTGTAATTCCAGCTACTTGGAAGGCTGAGGTGGAAGGATGGCCGGAACCCCAGCAGGTCGAGGCTGCAGTGGCCGGGAGCAACCACTGCACTCCAGTCTGGGCGACAGAGTGAGACTCCAACTCAAAAAAAAAAGAATGAGTTTGTATGTGGACAGTGACAGTTAATAAGCAAAGGAAAAAAGAGGAGTTTACAGAAAAGGTCAGGGACCCAGCCATTTAAGGCCACGAAGGCCAGAGCACAGCCCTAGTCTTCTCTTACCTGCTATAAGATATCTCTTGAAGAATCCTGTAGGGCAGAGTGGTGCAGTCTTTTCTATGTTTTAAGGAGATGAGTCTATTTGTGTCTTTAGTCTGAGATATTCTCAACACAGTAAGGACAATGTTGAGGTGAGCTAAACACTGAGATTAGGGGGTCCAGAGGAAGGGTGCTTTGAGTGGTGAGGAAGACTTCCTGAAGCATTTGGTGGCTGAGTTGAGTTCTTGAGGCATGAGTAGGAGTTAACCAGAGGAAAAGCGGGAGAGTAAACTAGGCAGGAAACTTCATGAACAAAAAAGTATGACAGCATGCTATGGAAGCAGCAGGAGCAACAGACAGTAGAGGACATGAAGCTGGGGAGGTGGCTAAGAACTGGATCAGGGAGAACCTTGAATATCAGATACTTTCTTCCCCATTCCATGGCTGGTAGGTGGTCGGGGGCTGAGTTTCGTCTCCTAATAATTTCAGGAAAATTATTTGGGAAAGTATTTTTTTGCAATCTCTTAAGTAAAAAGTTACTTTTTCATACTTAAAAAAAAAAAGAACCCTCAGAGTACAAGATGACCATAAGTGACTCTTCTGCAACCTGAGATAAAGCAGCTGGGAGACGCTAGGTAATCCTCATCCTTGCCTGTACCTTGTCAGCTCCTGTCAGTCCTGCTCTTTTCCCCAGCTCTGGTCTTCTCCAAACCCCTGCAGAGGGAGTTACTGGTGGGCACTCATCCCACTTCCTAATGGATGGAGCAGTGCTTAATAAAACACTGCAGAGCTGAGTTATTATGATTAATGTCAGTTGCCCTGGATTAGGAGTCAGGGTGCTGGTTCTGGCTCCTTTACTTAGTAGATGAGTGACCTTGGGTATGTTACTTAACTTCTCGAAGCTGTTTGCTCAAGTGCAAAAAAGGGGCAATACCTACTTTCCTGAGTTGTTGTAAGGATTAACGAAAAACTGAATTTATATAAAGCCTGCTTAGTAAATTGTAGGCGTTATTGTTGTTCATAATAGAAAAAATAATAATAAAAAGGGGAAGCAAATTTATAGTTTTGTTTTTTGTTTTATTCTTGAAGACTGAGCATGGAGGACTAGGAAGTGGAGAGCTACTGAAATAGCGAGGTAATTAATCTTGGCCAAGTCACTCAATCCATTTCCTCATCCAAACAATGGAGTCTACAATTTCCCTTTTGTGTAATTTATTGTATATTTATAGATGATAGATATGATTGTGGATGTGGAAGTTCTTTGAAAAGTGGGCCTCATCCTCCTCCTCCCCCTTGCTCATCTGAATCCTCCAGAAAAGAGATGCTAAGGATTTTAATATGGGAAATAGTTGTGAGAGAAAATCGGGTCGGGGCTGGAGAAGGCTGTCACACTATGATGGAGGTATAACCAGAGTGGAAACAGACAGGAAAGTTGGGCGGAAGAGTCTCAGACTGGAGTGTAATCCATGGAAGGTTCGGCAAGAGGACGCAACATTGAACCAAAGACAACCAATAGAGGAGTGCCGCTCATTTCAGGAGCCAGGGCGGCCAAATACGATCCCTGCCAAGCTCAATCACTGGCTGGGAAGAACCCATGGGAGGTGTGGTCTGAGCTCAAAGGAGAGATGGTTTTCAGAGCCCAGCCCTTAGGTCTAGGATGCTTGGGCAATTCCGCACCCTGTAGTTGGTGCATTCTCATGGCCACCACATTTACCATGACGATGAACCTCCTTTTCCTCCTAAAAGTATTTATTTGGCGTCCCCTTGATACGTGCAAGAACTCTTCCCAGGAAATCAAATGTAGCCATTTTCCAGAGAAGGTTAACGAATAGCGTGCAGTTTCCTGATAATGAACTAGAGGATATCTTGAGAATGGCACTGCTTTTATCATAAGTGGAACCTTGAAAGAGCTAGTGGGGATGGGTAAGCATTCTCTCTTACTGCTGGTGCCTTTTCTTTCTTTGACAAAATAGAGTCAACTAATAACGACCTTTACATTCACTGGCTTTTAAAAAAGAAATGAAAGCACTCTCATTTTAAATAATTACTTATACTTGGAAAGCACTTTACATTTTACACACTTTCATATATGTTTTCTCATGTGATTGTCACAAAAATCTTGAGTAACATTTCCCATTTTAGAGGGATCACAGTGAGGATCAGAAAGGTTAAACAATTTGTCTAAAGCACACAGCTCATAAGAGGCTAAGTGGAGAGTTGCACCCATGTGGGACTATTTCCAGCCCGGTACTACAGCACAGAGCTCACAAACACCTCTAATGAGAAATAAACATCTTGAATTTTTCTTATTATTGCTTATCAGTTTGCATGTCTTCATTTTATAAATAACTGGAAAAATCTGGAGAGGTTCCACAGAAAAGCATCAGATATTTTGAATTGCATCATAGGAGGAGCGTTGAAGGGAGTTGGAGCCACTCACCTTGAAAGGAAGAAACCGAGGACTGACTTCATTACTCGCTTTACATCCACAAGGGATTATTATGAGGTGAGATGGACAAATTACTCTCCATCTCTAGAAACATCAGGACGCCAGGAAATGGGGCTTAACGTGGAGGAAGAAGAACTTTCTGAGTTGTCAGGGCAATTAAGCAAATAAACCACCAAGAATATGGGGAAAAGCTTGAATAGCTTACAAATAAAAGTGAACACAACTGGCTGGCTGGTTTCCTACCTGCTTATGGGGGATGGACGTAACCTCTGTGCCATGTTGGAACTGTAATTCTGTGACATCAGAATAAAGACTTCTGAGTCTACTTGTTAAGATAATGATGTGATAATTTGTATCACGTGAGAAGCATGATGTAGCTGAGTCAGTCAGCCTTTATGTTGGTGCTACAAAAAGCTCACTGTCCTTTCATCTGTTTCTTCACGCAACAAATATTTATTGAGCACCTACTGTTTTCCAGGCACATCCTGGGTGCTAAGGACCTGTACGGTGGTGAATAGACCAGGTCTCTGTCTTTGCAGTTTTTATATTTTAGTGGGTGGAGGTAGACAATCAATAAACAAGCAAACAAAATAACAAATGCATGTTGGGACAAGTGTTGTGGTAAGAAAGAATAAAACAGCATGATATGATAGAAAAAAACTTGGGCTATTTTGGACTCAGGTGTGGTCTGGGAGAGTCTCAATGATGGGGTGTGATTTGATCTGTTATCTCAGAAATGAGAAGGACACCCAATCCTGCAAAGATTTAGGGAAGAGCATCAAGGTATACCCAGAAGGGATAATGGTGTAAGGTAGTACTTGGGTTGAGCCTTGAAATGAGGAACAGCAGAGGGCTATGCAGCCAGGGAGATGGAAGAACAAAGAGTGTGAGTAGCCTGGCTAATGAAGACAGGTAAAATAGCCAAGCATCAGGAAGCATTTTCTTGGAATGGTGACTGGTGCAGTTTGACTAGAGGTGAGTTGGTGTAGAGCCTGGGTTCTCAAACTTGAGTGTTCTTCAGAATCACTGGGAAGGCTTGTTAAAGCTGAGTCCTACTCCTAGACTTTCTGATTCAGTTGTCTGCCATGGGGCCTGAACATTTGCATTTCTTATAAGTTTCCAGATGATGCTGATGCTCACTGGTGGAGGAGGAGAACCATGCTTTCTTAATATTAATAAGTTAATTGAATGTAAAAAAAATAGTGATTGAATCCTCCTACGCTTTCAGAACCATAGGAGAACTCAATTACTATTTTTTTTTACATTCAATTAACTGACTAATATTAACTAAAAAAAAAAAACCTTCACATTTACTAAGCCATCACTATATGTCAGGTATTTCATGGACTCTTTTGTGGAATCATTAGAACAGCCCTGTGAAGTAGTTATTATGACTACCTCATTTTATAGTTGTGGGAATAAACAGAGTATAATGTACTGAGGTTCATAAAGCTTGTTTACAAAGGAAGAAAGTGGCAGAACTGGGGATGAGCTCTGGCCTTGGGATTCTGGAACTCTTTGCCACCATACTATGGAACTACAAAACTCAGAAAGATGGAGAGACAGTAGCTAGTGGGTAATTTAATCAATGTGGAATGAAGGAATTGTATGAGGAAACCACTGCATGGGTGTGTTGAATCTGTTGGTTCTCTGCTAAGCGGGCCTTCCCTTCTCTTCCAAGAAAACCCTGATTTTATTCATATACCTCCTTCCCAGCTCTGGGGATAAAACTTAGTAACTCTGAGTCTAGGTCTATCAGCACACAGCATTTTTTTTGGCAGCTATTTTTGACTCTTGGTCAAATGTATAATTTAAATTGGTCAGATCAGACTAGATGGAAGGCTTATATCCCTGTGATTGAAAGAGCAACTTTCTTCTTATCTTTGCTTGTGCATCAACAACAAAGTGTGTTTCCCTGGTTGTTGCTGGCAACCATTTTCTGACCATGCAAACAGCAGTCGGAGCACAAAGCTGGTCCACTGAGGCTGCAGAGTGGGATGAAGGAAGGAATCTGAGTTCTTGATGAATTGCCATTTTACGAAATAGAGGATCTCAGTGAAGCTTGCTTGACCTCTGGGCTTTAAGTGAAATAACCAATTTCCGTGTTGCTTGAGCCAGTTTGAGTCAGGGTAACAGGTAGCCAAAAGTATCATAGCTGGAAGAATAGGCACTACAGTATGAAGAAGAATGCTTAGAATATATAAACTTTAAGGAAAAAATGGTATGTAGGTGTTCTTAGTTTGTAGAGTTTGGGGGACATAATGATGACCTTTATTCTGGACTGTTGTCTGGAAAGGGGTTGGGGAGAGAGAGAGAAGGAGAATGAGGTTGTGGAGATTTTCCTATGATGGCCATAGTGCCTCACACCCTCAAGAATGCTCTTGAGAAATTCAGACAACTTTAAAGTAATGACTGTCTCAATACTTCTCTTTATTCTTTCCCCCTTCTAGCTCTTTTATCCTGATCTCCATGTGCTTCCCCAAAAATGAATGTAAAACTTATATGTCAGAATTACAGATGGTAAGGTTAGAAACATTATGACCAAGGCAATTTGGTGAGGGCAAGTTGGCCAGCAAAATGATGTGACAGGAATGATGATTTGGTAAAAAATGAAAACTTTACAATCACCATTTTCGCCCCCAATCACCAATGAGTCTAATATTGGTGGATTATGAGGATGATTTTGTACTTCCTTTGTTTCCCTGCTTGTGACAAAGAGAGACTGCAATGCTTATATATCTGGAAATGGGCGATTCATTAGAAAAATTAAGTAACCAGTAATAGAGGATTAGTTGGAAGAACTTAAATGGCAGAAATAGGAGATTAGTTGAAATAAATATCATTTACACTGTCCACAAAAATAATAGTCAAGTAAAAGGGCAAGCATAATTGATTGAGAAAGAATTATAAAAATTTTTAAGAGGGAAAATCAAACCTCCAAATTTAGAAAATTCAGAATTCCAAATGCTTTTTTTATTGTTCTTTGTTTTTATTCATACTTACAAAACAGATATTAGAAATGCTGACAATTAAAAAAGAGCATAATCTCACAACCCACTTGCTCAGAAATGAACAGTCAACATTTAATTTACTTCCTTCTAGTTTGCAGAGGTAGAAATAATCATCAACGTGTCCATACCTGGATATAATATATATGTTTATATGTTAGTGTTTTTCTAGCAAACATATATGTACATGTTGGCTATTTTCTAAAAAATGTACTTGTGACACTTTTGATATAAAACAAAGTGCTTATAACTCAGCCATTGATTTTTAAATTGTTCTAGCAATGGCTAATGAAATGGCTCCAAAATTTTTCTCTTAAAATCATGAAAGAAATGGAGTAATACTTGGAATAATAATAATGTGTGGGAAAATAGTCTTTAAAGTGTGAAATATTTTGAAAAACAGGTAACGATGTTAAAAGACATCTAAAATGTTTGCCAAACTGTTCTACTATGCATTCAGATGATCAGTACTTAGAACAATCAGTGATTGGGAATATTTACTTTTGAATGTAATTGTGATTAATTTTTTATATTGATTATCTTTCTTCTATAGCTGGGGACAGTTGTTAAGGTGAACTAGAAGTGAAACTCTAGGATGATCAGCTTATCCTCATTTGTGTGGAACTGTCTGGCTTTAAAACTAAAAATCCCTTCAGAACAGTTGGCCATCCTATTAAATTTCTTTCCTCCAAAAGTCGGGGAGTAATGTAATACCTCTTAAAGAAGGAGGCAAAGGATTTTGAAGATCTGACTGTCGGTCTATCAGGCAGCTGGAGTGAAACATATCTGCTGTATCTCTTGCATTTGCAAGGGTCGGAGCAGCAGCACACAGGAAAAGAAATGTTCAGGACTACTAACTGAAATGTTGAACTTCAGGTGACTCAAAGTAGAGCTGCAGAGGTCCAGCCAGGAACCCTGCCTGACTTTTGGTCTAGTCATACTGCCTTGTGCCCCTTCACTACTCCCTCTGAGCCTATCTCATAGCTTGGGGATTTGGAGATTTCCTGAGTCACACTGTGGGTCATGTAGCTCAGAGAGATGTTCCCACTTGCTGGTGTAAATGAGAACACATCATATGTCTCAAAAAGAGCCAGTACATGAGCAAAATGAGGACAACAAGAAACATTTGCCAAGCAAAAAACTAGAAAGGAAAACAAAACAAAACAAAAGCACAAACAAAAACTCAGAAGCAAATAACTTCAGAGGTGGTTATTCCTTGTCAAGAAAGTGGAACATGTAGGAAACGTATGACAAGTAACTCTAAGGATGAGGAGGAGGATGAAGAATAGGTTAGACAGTTGCTCACAGTGGATGTTGTCATGTTTTGGGCTTGGCGAGGATGTGTGTGACTTTCTTAGGTTGAAAAAATGGTTGGGATTGACCTTCAACTAGAAAAGAACAGACTTAAGGATGATAAACTTCATCAAACAAAGGATTCTTTGTTGTGTTTAAAGAGGAAATTGGTGTCAAGCAAAAAAGTGACCTCGTAATTATTTTCCCAAATTCATACCAAAATATGTTCTCAGATACCTTGGTGAGTTTATCTGATCTCAGGTCGGTCTATCTATCAATCATCCATCTGTCTATCTGTCATCTATCTTATAGTTTATTTTATTTTGCTTCATTTTACTTGGGATTTGGTTTTAAAAGTGAATGCAGGCCTTCTGCTTTAAACCAATATGGAGTAAAGGAAGTGGATTTAGGCTCCTGCCTGAAACAACCGCCAAATCAGACAAAATATCTGAAAGAGTGACTTTCTGGTACTAGACATCAGGTGATGAAGTATCTTTGATCCCTAAGAGATGGGAAACAAATGAAGTGAGCCCTATGAATTTCCCAGTTTACTGCCTGGAGAAATTTCCAGGCTGTGGTGCAGGGAGGGGTTAATATAGAAGAGCCCAGAAAATGCCATGACTGAACTGAGTTATTTTTAAAAGAGTCGAAAACACAAATGCAGACAGGAGATGGAGAATTTTCTGCAAGACTTCCGTCAACTCGCCTGAAAGGAGGCAAACTCTCTGCGAGTACCCCAACACGGGGCAGAGAGGAGGGTCTGCAGAGGAGAAGCCCAGACTCGACAGAATTGGGGGATCAAAACCAGGGCTGTCTGAGGGCTTTGTAAATGTTCTAGTAAGGAAGGACTGGTAGTTAATGCCAGAGCCACGTTGTGGCTTGACGAGTAAATTATTTGCAACTTGCTTTGTAGTATTTATGCATAGTAACATAATAAACTGTACACAATTCATTTTATAGGATGCGGTTCTTTTCTCTTGAGTTTCTCTTTTGTTTTTAAAAGTCCTTCAGGAATAAAAGACTCCTTCAATAACTTGCAAGGAAGCAGCCTGAACTGAGTGTGACCCAGTCAGCATCTGTAGTTCCTTATCCCGGTGTCCTGAGACTGTGCTGCCCTTCCCAGGAAAGGAGTCTACAGAGGGCTCATTCTTGTTCATCTGAATTAGCTTACAGATATTCTTCACATGGCTAGTGATAAGGACTAAGGAAGCCCAAGTGAGTTGAAAGGGAAAATGAAAACAAAGAAGAAAAAGGTTAAATAACTTCCTGGATTGTACCCTGTACTTAAAAAGAAAGAAAGAAAGAAAGAAAGAAATACCTGCTTGCATTTCCTTGTGTATGTGTATGTCTACACGTGTGTATTATTCTTTCCTAAAATGAGGCAGGATTTTTCTGGATGCTTTTAACATCAGAGATTTCCCAGTACTTAATTTTATATGCATATGCATTTCATAATGTATATCTTATAATTAGGTTAATCGCTTAGTAGTATTCTTTTTTAAAGTAAAAAACTAGTCAAATAATTTAATGATGGTGAGTTGAACTCCTCCTATGTACACATCATAGAGATGGAAAAAAGCGAGTTTCTTCTCTGAGGGCCCTTATGGTCTGGGAATAAGGGGTTGGCAGAATGACAGGTGGGGACAGAGTTGAGGGAAGCCACTGGACAAGCCACACATACCAGATGGAACGTGGGAACTGGAGCCAGAATTGTTCTTCAAAGGTTTCATGAATGAGACAGGATTTTCAGATTTTTAGGAAGCAAAAAAGACCTTAAATGGATTTCTTCCCAAGTGAAAAATCATACCCACAAATCACATGGGGACCCATGGGCACGTGAGATGCCTTGCACATGAAAAGTCTTCTGCGGCTACAATTTTTTAAAAAGTTAAGCACCAAGATATAGGACAGACATTTTCTGAAATGACACTATTATGCCTCACCATAAGTAGCTGGGAACATAAGATTATTTTGGTGTCTTGTGAGTGATGTTAGTGATGAGGCTTGAGTAGAAAGTCACGTTCCTGAGGTTGGTATGTGTGGCCAACACCCCAAATTCCCATCAAGTTTGTTCCTGTGGCAGTGGAAGTTTGCTTTCGAGTTTGGGTTGAGTCACTGTCATGACGACTCTCCATCCAAGAACTGTGGCATTTTTGGGCTCTAGAATCAAAAGCAAGTGTGAACTGGTATTTGTGAGATTTTCCAACTAGAAGCAGTGTCTGAGGTGGAGAGGGGGGAGGTGGCACTGGGCAGAATGGCAGACACAACATAGAGCTGTGCTCTAAAAGGGGCATAGCCGCCCTTGAGTAAGGGTCAAAGGAGGGTTAATGGGTAGGCTTTGTTAGAGAAACATATTTTTATAAAGTCATAAAAATTAAAAGGCAGCTTGCAGAGACCATTGGCTTTGTGATTAATGTATCCAGCTACTAATTATTCAGGGGAGGTTGTGTGTCTGTCCAGACTTATATGTTAGGGGCAGCACTGTGAGTCACTGGGGAGTTAGTTGCTACAACCACAAAGACCAAAATGGGTTTTAGGAGCAGAATTCATTAGAATTAGCAGAGTTGCTACAAAAATAGCCTAAACATCCAAGGGTTTATTTTCTTACATAAATGAAGTCTGGGAGTAAGTCATCCAGCGCTGGTATGGAGCTCCATAAAGTCTTCAGGGTCTTGGAATCCTTCCAGCATACAGAATTTCCATCCCTGGGGCCCGTCCTTGTACGCACAGTGCAAGATGGTGGCTGGTACTTCACCTGTTATCTTCTAGACAGGGGCAAGTAAGGAAGGTGAAGGACCCTCCTCTTCCTTTTAAGAAAACTTCCTGGAGAACCACATAATTCTTAAATCTCATTGGTCAGCCTTAGTTACTTAAGGGAGGCTGGGAAATAGTCATTTAACTAGGTACATGGTTGTTTCGAATAAATTCAGGAATTCAGGGTTTTGTTACTAAAGAGGGGGCTAACAGTGGATTTTGGGAGGTGATTGGCATCTTTGCTAAGTAAGTTTGCAATTTAAAGGTGAAAGTAGAAACAGCATATAAGAAATATGTATCATAAGTATTAGAAACTAGTTACCATTTATTTAGTCATTTGCCTTCATTCACTCATTCATTCATAAACAAATGATGTGCCAGTCTGGGGATTAAATAGATGACTCTGGATTGACTCCTGGGAATCTCAGTCTTGTAAGAAAAGTCATGTCCTTTAATTAGAATAATCCTTTGAGGGGGATTTGGAAAAGAGATCATCTGTCGGCGTGCACCCTGCTTTTGAGGACATTCTTAGTGACTGTTACGCTTACAGAAGAGTTTTAACATGTCCTTTTGAAATGATCAAATTTTTTTGTCAGTGGCAATGAACAGAATTATTCATAAGGTCATAACTTATAGATGAAAGATGGTTTCCTCAGAAAGCTTTCAGAGCCGCCAAATGCTAGAAAGTTCTCTGCTATGATAAACCCAAATTTTATACCATCCTCATTCTTCTCTTTCTCCCTTAATTCAGAACTTACACTCATCTGATTTTAGTTTTGTATCTTGGGGATCACCCAGAATAATTCTTGAGTCTCTCCCCTCCTCTGTTTACCATCTTTCTGGTCTTCTCTCAGGCTTCATTTTTCCAAATGGAAGGGCCCTAATACTCCTTCAACTGTTTTCCAAGTAACATGATTTGAGGAATGAAGAGGGAAATAACATTTTTGTGGGGGCTTACTATGTGCTGGGCACAGTGCCAGGCCTTTTATATTATATATATTATCTTGTCTCAACCTTCACAGCAGCCTTGCGAAGAGGGTGATATTTTCATATTTTGCAAGTTAGAACCCAGGTTCATGGAAGTAGCCTTCACCAGTTTTTACCTCTGTAAATTCTCACACTCAGCCGGTATCCACACAGAATTTGATCCTGATCTATTGAGGACCTAGACTGTACTTTTCGATCACACCTCACTGGTCCATCTTCCTGCTTAGTTCTGTCTGAAGATGTTCAGCTTTCTCAGCTGAAAAACAGGACTCACTTCCTACTACCTCAGGAAGAGATTTCAGGTAAGACAAATTCATCAGGAAATGAAACTTTCTCTCTCCTGGGCTTGGAGTTTTCATAGAGAATGTGGGTTGGTTGTATCAACTTTCTACACATGGTCGGATGGAACCAGAATGCTCAGAACAGTAGAGGAGGCCAAAGTGGATATTGACCCTGGCCCAGGAATAGTAGTGGGGACTTCTTGAAGGGCATCTCAGTTGAATAATATTGTCAACAGCAGGTGGCTTTATGGGACTTTAGAAGTTTGGAGAAGTGCTTCCGTCCAATGGGGATGATGAAATCACTTCTCCTGCATCAACCAGTTGCCTTCATACAGCTAAATTATTCTGCTTTTATCTAGTTAAAGGAACTTATGCCCCCTGCCTGTGTCTATGGCATTTTTCTGCTGGTTGTCATTGCTCTTGTCAAACTGTTCTGTATCCTCACCAAATAGCACCAAGTAGTTTGTAAGAATTAATAGCAATAACAGGGAAATGTATAAGAAATGGCTTTAAGCCAGGCTCGGTGGCTCAGCCTGTAATCCTGCGCCTTTGGGAGGCTGAGGTGAGTGGATTGCCTAAGCCCGCGGGTTTGAGACCCGCCTGGGCAGGTGAGACTTCAACTCTACAATAAATCAAAAAATCAGCCGGGCATGGTAGCGCATGCTTGTAATTCCGGCTGCTTAGAAGGCTGAGGCGGAAGGATCGCCGGAGCCCAGCAGGTCGAGGCTGTGGTGGCCGGGAGCAGCCACTGCACTCCAGTCTAGGTGACAGAGTGAGACTCCAACTCAAAAAAAAAAAAAGAAATGGCTTTATTAAAATAACAGCAATCTGATGGAAATGTTGGTTTGTATGAGTTCATCTTCAAAGTCCACTGTACAAGAGGCAGAATCATCAAGTATTTCTCCTTAATTTAATTTAATTTTATTTTATTTTTTGAGTTGGAGTCTTACTCTGTCGCCCAGACTGGTGTGCAGTGGCCGCTCCCAGCCACCGCAGCCTTGACCTGCTGGGCTCCGGCGATCCTTCCGCCTCAGCCTTCCAAGTAGCCGGAATTACAGGCATGTGCTACCACGCCCGGCTGATTTTTTGATTTATTGTAGAGATGAGGTCTCACTGCCCAGGCAGGTCTCGAACCCGCGGGCTCAGGCAATCCATTCACCTCAACCTCCCAATGGCACGGGATTACAGGCTGAGCCACTGAGCTTGGCTCTCCTTAATTTTAAAGGGAGGGAAACTGAGACCCAGAGCAGGGTCATATAGCTAGCTGGTCCTTAGAGGATGTTTGCTTCGGATCCCAAATTTAAACACATCACTAAAGGCATGACTTAGGTTTTAGAGACAGTTCTGTGGTCAGTGAAGTATGGTATATAAGAGTGCCCACTATGCATGTAACTTTAAGTGAGTGATATAGCTTCTTTTAGCCTCTGTTTCTCCATCTTAAAATGGGATAATAAAAGTAACTACCCTCAAAGCTTTGTTATGAAGACTGGGGAGATTACTATTATGAAACACATAGAATTGTGCATATTAATAGGCATATAAATGGCTGCTTAAAAATGAAAATAAACTTTTATTAGAAGAGAAAATTATCCTGCATCTGCAAGATTGAAATTGCCTTATTCTACCCCCTTTTTCTCACTAATAATAGCATTTTGTAGGGACTTTTTTATAGCTTATTCAATAATTATATGGGCATTATTCATATAATGTGACTTGCACAGAAACCTGTGAGCTCCTTTTTAAGATAAAGATGCTGAGGGTCAGAGAGAAAACGTGATTTGTTTACTCTTACCATCCCACACATTTAGGATGTGACAGAGCCTAATGCACATTACTAGTACTATAATTGTTATTTTTTTATAGTCCTTTTTGTGTACCATGTGGCATGCTAGTTTAATGTTAACTTCAACCCTCTTGGCAATTCTGTAAGGTCCCGATTTTGCAGGTGGCAAAAATGAGACTCAGAGGGGCTAAATAACTTGCCTCTGGTCCCAGAACTAATGAATGGTGTTAACAGAACTCAAAACTAGGTCTGCTTCAAACCAAAACCCTTGACCTTTTTCTCTTAACACACTAACACTTGTTAACCATCTTCCAGAAGAAAAGATGGATTGTCGACACCTTGGCTACAGGGCTTTTGATAGCAAGGATTGTGTCTTTTCATCTTTATATTCTCTGGATCTCAGTGCCTGGCACCATGCCCAGTGTCTGGCATGATAGATGCAAGCTGATCTCAGTGGAATTGGCCCCCCTTGTTGGCCATCTCTTCTCCCGCCAGCTAGGTAAGAGGATGAGGGGCCTGAGTCTGGACTTGGCTCAGCTGCAGCTTGGTGCTGTTCTCTATTGAATGTAATTTCTAAAGTTGCTTGCTTTCTTCATCACTGGATGCCATCAGGTCTCACTTCCTTCATATTTTTTGGTCTCTTCTTTGGAAAACTGTTCAATGTTATGATTTCACTCATCCGTAGCAGAACAAGGGTTCAGTAATGCAGTGATAATTGAACTGTTAATGCAAGCAGGTTTTTGATGAAATGGAACTCTCAGTTCTCTGCCAGTTGGAATATTCAGAGTGGGGCTGTGGGAAACATGATGGATGGATTCAGCTGTGCTATCAATGATGAAAAAGAATTATAGGGAGAGACAGGATGGACAATGTCTGGAGGAGAATGATACTACACTTTAAACAACCTTTGGCCACTCAGTAGACAAATGGAACCTGGAAGGCAAGTGACTAAGATGGACTGTATCCAAAGGGATGGTCTAGCTCAATCACTCATAGGTTAATCCTCAACCATATGATAAGGATGCTAAGACTTGGATGTGGTAATGGCTAATCTAAAGTCATAGAACAAGCTGGCCCCAAGACCAAGCCTGGGACCTGCACTTTTCATTCTCTATCTAAGGTCTTTTTATACAAGGTTTAATGAGTGACTGGCAGTGGAAAGGAGGGGCGAGGAGAAGAAAGCATTGTAGGTGACCTCCAAGTTTCAGGCTTGATGCTGGGGGAAGGAGGGAAAGAAGTAAGCCGGTGTGTTGTTTGATAAGTTTACTTATGGCTGCTAGTAAGGTATTGGTTTCCATTGTCAGATACTGGTGACCCCGATGGTGATGTTTAAATGGAGTCTTCAGGGTAGTCATATTGTAATGGACTGAGGTCTAAAGGGAATTGAGGTAGCTGAGGCAACTGGTACAGATTATACTTTCAATACATCTGGTGAAGGGAAAAACCAAGAGGTAAGGTGGGAACTGGAAGAAGAAAATAAAATAGTTTTTTTTTTGTTTGTTTTTTAAATGATTTCAAGACTTGAACTTGTTTACAGGTTGAGGAGGAGCCAGAGTGGAAGTAATTGATGACAGGTATACTAAGGCATGGCTGTTGGAACACAGTCCTGGAGGAAGATGGACCAGAAGGAATCTGGTCCACAGGGTGGCAAGCTAGCTCTGGAAGTGAGGAAGGATGTGTGAGGGAAGAAATTAAAAAGGCTTGGGTGCCGTTATATCTAGAGGAGGAGGTACTAGTGTTGAAAGGATTTTACATTCTCTGCGAAGTAGGAAATACTCATTGACAAATTGGGTTGGCCTTTGACAAGTTTTGTACTGTTGATAGGGGAGTCAAGATCAGTTAACACTTTCACATAAGAGCATAAAGGTAAAGGAATAATGTGTGAATTAGACAAATTACTATTGTTTTTTGGAACTGAAGCATGAACAGAAGGGATAATGCCTGGCTTTGCTAATTGTTTTGTCTCATTTGGTAACACAAGTGGGCAGTTGATCCTTAACCAGGATGCTTATGGATGGGTGCACATAACTGATGTTTGTGCGTGCTTGTTAAGCCTACCAGAAAACCGCCTCCTGCCAGATTGTTAGCATTCCCTGATCGATCTTGGGCTCCTAATCGGTCTAGACCACTATGGTGAATTCTGGCTCCTTTCCCGTTCTCTTCTGAAATGCACAAACCTCTGAGATAGAGTGTGAGATTGACCACGAGACAGACAGAAAATTCTCTCCTCTGGGAATGGATGAGGCTGGTGAAGCTGGTGTGTACAGGCTGGAACCTCTGTGTCTCCTGAGACTGAGAAAAGTATGGATACCCAATTGCCCTTAGCTGAGCCCTCTGCTCTGCTGTCCCATGATTTTAGCCCCATGTCACAAAATGTCCAGTCCAACTTAAAGTCCCTTCTGTGGAAACTCATAAAGCCTACATGTTGGACTAGAAAGTGTTTCAGCTTGGAGACAGATGTGCCCAGATTTGAGTCTTGACCCCGTCACATGTTACGTGGGTTCTAAGGGAGCCTCACTGGACTTCCCTGAGTGTCAGTATGCTTCTCAGTAAAAGGAGATGATAATTTCTTCCCTGGTTACTTCTAAGGTTTGTTGAGAGGATTGCCTAGGCCAGTAAATATAAGAGGCGATATATATGATAAAGTGCTTTTATTAGGAAGCGGGGAGGGAGCTGTCCTTTATTGAATACCATTTGTATGCAAGATGTTGCACTGGGTGCTTCACTTTCATGGTCATGTTTCATTCTAAGGAAAACCTCTGAGGTTTGAATTTTTTCCATTTTACAGATGGTAAAACACATCAAATGTAGCTCATTTCAGAGCATATGCCATCCCTTTTCCCATAGGACAGTCCAAGGTCACACCTGTTGTCCCAGATTAATCATTACTAAACTTACCTTTCATTCTCAAAAGTTTGGAATGCAATTTATATGGTGGTGTTCTCTGCAAGGACAAGGGCCTAAGGGTGGGTAAAATCCTTTCTTTCTCTGCTAAGTCAGATCCTAAGTCTTTCTTTCACTACAGGTTTAGATGGGAGTAGTTTTCTTTGTGTTTTATTTTTTTTGTTTTTGTTTTTGGTGCTCTATTTCTTCCCTTGCAACAAGGCTACACTTTTCTGTCTCAAAATCAAGCAAGAAGCCGGGTTCGGTGGCTCAGCCTGTAATCCCGTGCCTTTGGGAGGCTGAGGTGAGTGGATTGCCTGAGCCCGCAGGTTCGAGACCCGCCTGGGCAGCGAGACCTCATCTCTACAATAAATTAAAAAATCAGCCGGGCGTGGTAGCGTATGCCTGTAATTCCGGCCACTTGGAAGGCTGAGGCGGAAGGATCGCCAGAGTCCAGCAGGTCGAGGCTGCGGTGACCGGGAGCGGCCACTGCACTCCAGTCTGGGTGACAGAGTGAGACTCCAACTCAAAAAAAAAAAAAAAAATCAAGCAAGAGACTGTCTGCTAATCTGCTAAGCCCTGCCTGGGGTGCTTATAGCAAGGCCAGTTCACCTAGAAACAAATGTTTAGAAATGAAGCTTCAGGAGGAGAGAACTACTTAGTTATGTGCATGTCAGGTTCATTCATTTATTCATTCATATATTTATTCATACTGAAATTCACTGACCACTTACTACTTGCAAGGGTCAGTGATGGGCCTGAGAATGGGAAGATAGGAAGATGAAAATCACACATACCTGCTATCAAGAAGCTTACAGTAAAAAGGGCAGACGCAATTAACTAAGATGCAAAACTGAAAGTGCAATTTAAGGGAGTAGTGAGGGAATGCATCATTGGGATTCCAGGAGGTGGAGACTACTTCCTGCTTAGGGTAATTTGGGGAAGTGTCTTAGAGGACCTAGCCTTTGGGCTAACTTTGAAGATTAAGTAGACCATGAACCCATACAAAGTATGGGAAAGGGCTGTCAGGCAGATGGATCACCACAAGTGAGGCAGGGTATCTTAAAATCAGGTGCCAGTAACAGTTCAATTTTATTAAGATGAAGATTATATGAAAGGGGGTGTGGGGAAAATAGAGTAAAAGAAATTGATTGGGTTTCCACCACGGAGGGTGTGCATTCTGGACAAAAATGTTTACATTTTAATCTGTTTACAATGTGGACAGACATATTAGTAAGGTTGCTTACTTTAATCTATCTCTCTATCTATTTTTCAACTTGTGGCAGAAAGGTGAAATGATCAAATCTGGTAGTTGAGTAGAGATTGACTGGATGGAGAGACAGAGCAAAGACATGAAGACTGTTTTTGAGTATGCTGTCTAAATAAGAAAATCTATCTCCAGAAAGAAATTAGTAAACTTAATTATAATCCTAATTCTAATATTCTGTGGGACAGTGCAACTTTTATTTATGTACACATACGTCATGACATATTGGGCATGGCGTGATTAAGTACACTGGTTCCTGGGAAGATGTGTGGTGGTGTGACCCAGGAAATATCGCAGAACTGTAAATGGGGATCTTTTTCAATTTAGGCTCTGAGTAGGAAGTGATTTTTTTTTTGAGTCCAAAGGGGATTTAGCTTTGGACTAAAAGCTAAATATTGTTCATAGCAGAGAGAACACTGATTAGGACAGAGGGATGACAGCTGCTAAAAAGAACATGATTACTGTAAAATTCTCAAGTCAATGAGACAGAGTTGTAGTTTCACTCAACCATTCTAATTAACAAGCAGAGCAGTGACTCAAAAACTTTTCATACCAATAGTATGAACTTTATGATACTAGTCATAATGGCAACAATGCAGTTGGTTTCTTAAGAACAAATCAGGAGAAATAAAATCTAACAGTAATTCTGTAGGTCTGTGAATTAAAACAAGAGCAGAGACAACTAATACCATAGTCAACTTTAGACCCCAGTGATGAAACTCTGGAAGCAATGAATTTTTTTTTTCTGAAAATTGCTAGAATTCCAACCATTTGAGATTATTCACACACAACAAGAGCTTTGTGTCTTATAGAAATAGCCAGATTTTGGGGGAGTAACAACTGAATTAAAGAATTCAGCACATTTTATTTAACAATGTGCTGATTTGAATAATGTGCTGCTTTTAATATATTAGTAACCAATTTTTGTAATATCTAGTAGCTCAGTAAGTAGTTTTTAGTTATACAAGCATATGAAAATTCATGGAATAGTTTAATGTTTGCCAAGTAGAAACAATTCATTGCTCCTTAGGGGCAACTTTAGAGCAAAACATGCTGCCAGGACTTTTCACAGGAAGTTGGAGGGAAGTGCCCCTTCCATACAGATCAACTGATAATGAGTCAATCATTTGATCAAGAGTAGATCAGTAAAGAGGAAGACTTAGAAATGAAAGTCCTCAAGATAAAAAGCATACATCTCAACTCAAGTCAAGTCTGCGAGAGACACAATGACGGTGAGACACATCAAAGTACATCTGGATCTTCTGGGCACAGGGACAGTCCCTGTGGCCTGTCTGGGTAGAGGCCTTCTTAGCCCCTTAGTGGGAGCACTTGACTTGTCCCATTATAGACACACTAACGAAATGTAGATCATTTCAGAGCATAGACTTGGCCATGTCCAACAAGTATTTTACCATCTTCATAAGTGTAAGGTAAATGAAACCAGACCAGGCGAAATGGCAACAAAGGAGCCAAGAAAAATTTATTAGCGCAATCCAGGGCAAAGTTCACTAGTCCATGTAGCTGTGGGCCAGAGAAGTCGCACCCAGCAAGATGGGCGATGGGTTTATAAAGGGCACACTGAGAAAACTGTGAGGGGATTGGGGAAGCAATCACTGGTTGGGACAGCTGTCATGTCTGCTGGCGATTGGATGAATGGGGTTGCTAGAGTCGCTGTAACAGGTACGGGCTGGCTTTGTGGCTGGAGTCTTAGTTGTGGTCACTCATTTTTGCTGGCTCACTTTCGCCCATTGTTCTCCTGGTTTGGGTTGGAGCCATCTTGTTGAGGCAGCTCCCCGCCCTCTGGTGCCTCCGGCCTTACAATAAGATTGTAATGTAAAAAAATTTACAAAATAACTCTGCTTTTGTAATGCAGTGGAAGTCCTCTTATTGGATATAATAGGGACCAGTAGTTGGTTGGTTTTTTTAAAAGTTGGATAAAGTGGGGAGAACATCAACATTTTGTTTCAATGAGGAGTACATACATATCAATGTCTTTGCCAGTCTTTTGATGTTAGGCCATGGCTTTTTTTTGGGTATTGGTTCACTGAGTTTAGTCTTTTTTCTTTCCTAAACCACTGCCATGATGTGCAATCTCCAATTTCCAGTTTTGCTTTCTTTAACATGCAATAAGAACTTGAAAACATTTATAAAACAACTTGGGCATAGTATATTGTAGACTTTTATGGTTTTTCTTTTCCCCCAATTATTTAGAGTCATCTCACACACACCTATTTCCAAAATATTTATGTAATGATTCATCCTTCTGTGTCTTGTCAAAGTAGTATTCAAATTTTTTTAGAATAAAAGCAACTCTTACTGCATTCCTATTTCACTGGATTTCATAATATTTAGGTTATGTCATTGTAGAGTAAGTACAATTGTCATCAACACATTTGGATACAAACCCAGATGACTGTTTTAAGCCAGTAGCAGACTGGTGGTTCTGCTAACAGCTCTGTTTGCTCTGAGTGTCTGTCCATATGCTTTGGGTGTCTGTCCATATGTTTCACAGAAGGAATGGCAGGTGTAGTTAACTTAGCAAGGAGGTTAAGTGGAGGATTCTTTTTTTTTTTTGAATCTGAGTCTCACTCTGTTGCCCAGGCTGAAGTGCAGTGGCATGCTCACAGCCACCACAGCCTCGACTTGCTGGGCTCAGGGGTTCCTTCTGCTTCAGCCTCCCAAGTAGCTGGGGCTATAGGTGTATGCCACCACACTTGGCTAATTTTTTGATTTATTGTAGAGATGAGGTTTTGCCAAGTTGTACAGACTGGTCTCAAACCCCTGGACTTAGACAGTCTTCTTGCCTCTGCCTCCCAAAGTGCTGGGATTACAGGCATGAGCCACAGCACCTGGCTAGTGGAGGGTTCTTAAGACAGGTTCTTGTTCTTGTATGCTCCTCTGCCTAAAACCTAAAAATCATAGTGCCTGGGATGAAAAACCCAGATGAGTTCCCTTTCCCCCAACTCTACAGAATTCTTTGCGAATGAGGATTATTTCTATCTGGGTTAGTGGCATGTTTTCAGCATTCTGATTTTTTTTTTTTTTTAAGTTGGAGTCTCACTCTGTCGCCCAGACTGGAGTGCAGTGGCCGCTCCCGGCCACCGCAGTCTCGACCTGCTGGGCTCCGGCGATCCTTCCGCCTCAGCCTTCCGAGTAGCCGGAATTACAGGCATGTGCTACCATGCCCAGCTGATTTTTGATTTATTGTAGAGATGAGGTCTCGCTGCCCAGGCGGGTCTCGAACCTGCGGGCTCAGGCAATCCACTCACCTCAGCCTCCTAAAGGCGCGGGATTACAGGCTGAGCCACCGAGCCCGGCAGCATTCTGATTTTTAAATACTAAGTGGAAAACTGAAAGAAAATCTATGGCTGAACATCAGAAGACTAGCAAAGTCATGGATATGTATGTATGTATGTACTCTACATTAAAATAAAATGTTGATGGTGTGCGTGTATCACTCTTTCCACTTTAACCAACTTTTCAAAAATCCAACCAACTACTGATCCCAATCATGTCTGAAAGAGGACTTCCACTGCATTACAAAAGCATAGTTATTTTGTAATTTGTAAAGATTTTAATATTTCTTTTGTATCTTTGGCTTCTGGATGAGAATTCTGTAAAATTGTAGGTGCCCAATATGTATTGGTTTCATGACTGAGGGATTTCCAAAAATACCCCCTGCTTTAAAGAAAAATTTCAAAGCTTTCTCTGTACCTTTTGGAGATTAGAGTGAAGGTTTAGTTATGCCCATGTTATAGATGAAGTAGCAGAGACTGACGCAACATGGCAGGGACAGGAGGAGATGGGAATGCCTTCTGTTATAATGGTCGCACCAGTGTCCTGGCAGCACCAGTGGTGGTTATCAGTAGTGTAAATACTCAGGTAGCTTACTCTAGGTTTGAACTTGGCACTGTCAGTTACTAGCTGTATGACTCTGGAAGTAATGTGCTATACAACATCTCTGAGCTTCACTTTATCTACAGTGAATGAGGGATAGAAATACCTACCTTTCAGAGTGTTGCAAGTACTAAATGGGCTAGTTTAGGCAAAGCATTCCCCACACTGTTTTGGCACAGAGTTGATGTTCAATAAAAGATTTTTTTTTGGTCATTATAATTACAAATGTGTTTCAGGGCTGGCCTAAAAGGAAGGAACTTTATACTAACTGTGATTATAAAGTGCTTTCTGAGAGACTTTGGTGTGTCTGCGCATCACAGAACATTGACTGCTCCTCTCCATCACTTTCTCACGTCATTTCAGAGTCATGCAGATTTTGATTGAACCATGCAGAAATGTCCTTCAGTTCTACACAAAGGTCTGGAACACTTCTTTATTTTTGAGCAGTTGGAGACTGTTTGGAGTCTCCTGGCAGGCCTGCAAGCAGGATGATGCCTACTACAAAAACAAGGTTCACTCTTTACCTGGATGACTGGGTTGAAGTAGTTGTTTGGACAGAGTAAAGAGAGACTTGAACTGAATTAAATGTAACTTTGATATTTATGTTTATCTGGAACTGTGTGAAAATAGAAACCAAGAATGTTTTGCAACGAGAAATACATGCAAGAAGCCGAAGCAGGAAGTTAGTTTAAGACAATGGAAACATCAACTCTCATTCCCACCCCTGGGAAAACAAACAAGTAACAGGCACATCAACCACCACTTAAAAGCTTTAGAGTGTCCCCAGGAGAAATGTTTTGCCTGTGAACAAAAGCCCCACCTCCTCAGAACCATACTTGGGACCCTTTATGATTTGGCCCCTGTCTTGCGCCTGTCCCATTCTTAGATCTCTGCCCACTCTGCTTCCTTCCCAAGTATCTGGTACTTCAGCCAAGCCAACCCACCATGCTAAAAACCCACGGTGTGCTTTTAAGCTGCTGTGGGGTGGTATAATCTGTGGCTCCTCCTGTGAAAACTTCTTCCCCCATTTTCCATTGGCGAGCACCCCTCACCCCTCAAATAAAGTCTTCACTCTGCAACTTTTCCTAAACACCTTCACCCTGCCCCTCAAACATTCCATGAAAATGTTTATAAAGCTTATAATCATATTCACCATATTCTATCCTTTTTTCTCCTCTTCTTTCTTTTCTTCTTCTGCCTTCTCTCGTACCCTCTTTCTCCTCTTCCTCCCTTCTACCTCCTTTTCTTTTCTCCTCCTCCTTGTTTTTCTTAGCTTTCCTCTCCCTCCTCCTCTTTCTTTTTCTTCTTTTTTTTTAAATTCTAGAACTGTGCTACACGCTAGCCATCATCCACACATGTCAATTTAACTTTAATTAAAATGAAGGATTTCCTTCCTCAGCCTTATCCCAAATGTTCGGTAGCTACATGAGACTGGTGGCCATCATATTGGAAAAAGTAGACACAGGATATTTCCTTTATTACACAGAATTCTGGTGAATGAAGCCATGCTAGAATGTAAGCTTCTTGAGGGCAGGGACCATGTTAAATTTACTTCTCCATATGCAGAAACTAGTCACATGTGTAGAGGCTAATGAAAGCTTGTGAGAATGAATAAACCCTAGGCGAGACTATGGGCTCTGACTAGTAGATTTGAATTCTCTGTCTCTAGACTTTTTAAGAAAAATACCAATTTCCAATTCTAATACCCCAAAATGTTTCAAATCTATAAATTTCCAGGATGGAAACAGAAGAAAAATGATTTTAATGGATTCTTCTTGTATTCCTATGTTAGTCATTTGCATCTCTTATATGCATTTTCCATAGGAGATAGAATCTTGAACAAAATAAGTGTGAAATGAGGGGAAAATGAAGAAAGGTTTTTTACCTTAGGTGGATGTCATTTGTAATCCCACAACTGTTTTAAAAGGCTCATTTGTGGGGAGAAGCTTTTGAAATCCTGAAACTTTGTTTTGACAGTTGGTCACTGAGGTGGCTGAATTTATCTTTGCCAAAATTCTCATCATTTTTGAGGGAAGTGAAATATGCCTCCATTCCCTGAAGGAGGCCAAACATTAAACAGATTCATTGGAAGCTTTTGAGACAAGACCTTTAGAATCCTTTGCAGAGGTAGAGATTAGGATCAATGCAGCATATGCTACCACTAAGCATCAGCTTCCATGAGACCCTACATCAGGACATTTAGAAGTAATGTTCCTCTTTTCAAAATGATACCAGAGTTATGGGACTTTGAAAAAATCATAAACTTGCCAGCATTCTATGGCTAATTAGTCATTAACTTTGATTGGAACCCAGGTCTTCTAACTCCTAGTCCAGGACTCTATGCCTCAAACAAAAGTCACCTAAAATTGTCTGTATCATGTGTGGTCTCTTGTTAAAAGTAGTCAAGTTAACTGAATCAGAATCTCCAGATTGGCAACCTGGGAATCTGTATTTTTACTAAGTGCCCAAAGTGGCTCAATATATCTTAAATATAATGTGTCAACTCCCTCTGGGATTAAAATCTCATTTTAGTACACATGAATCGTAGCATAAAAGATATTACTATTTAATTACACAGTTGGAATTTATAGTTGAATTTGGTTATTGCGCACAGGTACAGACTCTAAGAGATAGGAGGGCTGGGTAAAGGGCCACTCCCAGCCACAAGTAGAACCACATACCCTCCCTTTCCTGGAAAGAGGCTTAAACCCGCCCCCCCCCCACCTAAAATGGCGACCCGGCAAACAAAGGGGGCGTCTGAAACAGCACCTTCCGGGTTCTTCTTCCACAGTCCGGCTCACCTTTTCCCACGCCCGCGAAAAACCCACCAACCTGGATGGAGCTCTGCCAGCCGACCTATAGACGACAGACAGGTCGCCCTAAGCCCCTATAAAAGCCACCGCGCCCTTGCCTCGGGGCTACAGTCTGACCCTCAGGTCCTGTAGCCACCTCGTTCGACCCATTAAATCTCTTGGCCTTAACGGGTGTCGAGTCTCACTGTGCACCACCGTCTTTCACTGGGCGTGGTGGTTTATGCCTATCATCCCAGTACTTTGGGAGGCTGAGGTGAGAGGATTACCTGAGCCTGCAGGTTTGAGACCAGCCTGGGCAACTTGGCGAGACTTCATCTGTACAGTAAATCAAAAAAATTAGCCGCGCATGGTGGTGTGGCCTGTAGTTCCAACTACTTAAAAGGCTGAGGCCGAAGGATTGCCTGAACCCAGCAGGTCGAGGCTGCTGCGGCTAGGAATGTGCCACTGCCCTCCAGCCTGGGTGACAGAGTGAGACTCCAACTCAAAACAAATAAATAAATAAAGATTTAAAAAAAAAAAGAAAAGAAATGGGAGGGACGTTGAGGTTATTTATTCTCATTCACCTGACACGGTATTATTAGTACCCCAGTAGAGGGTGAAGCAACTGCAACTTGGTTAGTTTCATTACTGTGTGGGGAAACTGCTTCCATTTCTGGGCTGCTCCTCTTATTGGAAAGCACTTTCTTCTTTTGAACTAAAAATCTTCCTACTTGTTGGTCTGGTTAAGTCTTCTGGAATAATAGGGAATGTGCTTTAGTGTTCTAAGGAGATGGCTCTCAAAGATGAAGGAAACTTAGAGATCACACGGTCAGGTCCCCTCATTGATCAAATGAAGAAACTGATGTGTATTCTTTCAACATTCCTTTAAAAGATACTTATTATGCACTTACTCTTTGCCAAGCCCCATGCCATGTGCTGGGGACAAAAAGGGGTGAAAGTGAACCTAGACTCTGCTGTCCTGGAAGTTACAGCCTGTGAGGAAGACAGACAGATACTTATTAAAAAAAATCACAGAAGTATGTCATTTATCAGCACATCTATAAGAGCTATAAAGAAAAACAAGAGTGAGCAAAGAGCATGTCCGACAGAGCCTGTCTGTTCTGGGGTTAGGGAAGATGTCTCTAAGGAAGCAATCCCTGGGATGGCTGAAAGGATGAGGAAGAGTTGAAGAGGTGATGGAGGTGTCTTAGTCTGTTTAGTGTTGCTATGAAGGATCACCTGAGGCTGGATAATTTATAAAGAACAGAGGTTTATTTAGCTCATGGTTCTGCTGACTGGGAGGTTCAAGACTGGGCATCTGGTGAGGGCCTGAGGCTACTTCCACTCATGGAAGAAGGCAAAGGAAAGCTGGTATGTGTAGAGGTCCCATGGTGAGAGGGGAAGCAAGAGAGAGAGGGGGAAGTGACAACCTCTTTTTAGGAACAATACACTCTTTCAGGAATGAAGAGAGTGAGAATTCATTCACTCCCCCCAAGTCTCCTCCCCAGAGCATTAATTTGTTCATGAGGGATCTGCTCCTGTGACCCAAACATCTCCCATTAGGTCCCATCTCCAACACTGGGGATCAAATTTCAACGTGAGATTTGGTGGGGACAGCTATCCAAACTATAGCAGCAGGAGGAAGGAGACTTTCAGGCTGAGGAATATTTGCAAAGGCTGTGAGGAAGCAGGGATTTGGGGTGTTTGAAAAATGGTAAGACTGAAGCTCAGGGAACAGTGGGGAGAGAGGTGGGGTGAAGTTGGAGTCAGAGGCAGAGGTCTTGCATGCTGTATTAAATATTTGGTCTTTATCCTAAGAGCAAATGAGAAGCCATGAGAAGTTTGTATTTTTAAGGGTACAATCTGGCTGTAGCACAAATCTTGGGTTCGAGGCTAGTCGGAGTGGGTGTGAGGACACCAGGGGTGAGTTGGGAATCAACTGCACAAGTTCAAGTGAAAGACGAAGGTGGCTGGTATTGGTGGTGGAGATGGTGAGGAGGAGTCAGGTTTGACATATACTTGGAGATTGAAGAAGTAACACTTGTGATGGTTTATAGGGTAAGATAATTTTAAGAAAGGAGAGGTCAAGAGACCCAGGTAAGAGGGAAGCGACTGTCTAAGGTCACATAACTAGCTAATTACAAAACAAAACAAAGAGGACAATGCCAGTGATCCCAAGGCTACTTTCTCTGTGTGTGAGGGCTACAGTGTAAAGTGATTGGACTTTAAAAGTAGGGAGACTAGCAATGAATGTTGTTCCTGTCACTTATAAGCTCTGTGATCTTGAGTAGTTTTGTTTACCTCTCTGAGAAGGGGGTGAAGATAATGAACTTATCTTTCACAGGGGTCATATAGGAAATTAAATGATAAGGTTTTACATAAAGTAGTTAACACCATGCCTAACACATACCAGATATCCAAATAGTAACCCAGCTGAAGTTATTGTTAGGATGATTAAGAGCTAATATATCTTCCTGAGTTTTCTTCAGGCCTACTTCCTTCATTTTCTTTTCATATATGTCATGGTTTCTAGCATCTTTCCACTTCCCCCATACTAATGTAATATAGTCGATGTATCAGACAGTCTGCTAGGTTCTGGTTACACAAGAAGAAATACCTTATGGTGCTTACAACAAATGGACCACATCCAATGTTGAGTTGGGTAACAGTCAGATGTCATGTAGCCACTGACCCTGCCTCCAATGACCAGGAAAGATGTCCGAAAGTGATGACGAGCTCAACCTTGAAGGATGAGCAGGTATGTTTAAGTATCTGTACTTAGTTATATTCAGAGGAGTGCTTTATGAATATGACTAAAAGATTTGCTGACAGTAGTTTAACCCTTATCCTAAAATAAGGTTAATAATACATATACAGTACAGCAAATATATTTTAAAGAATATGAAATTTCCTAGGAAATCATTCTAGTTTCATCTGGATGTTTCTGGAAAAGAAGAAGGGGATGACAGTGGTGGTGGCAAAGCTGGTGGTGGGGCATTTTATTAAGAAGAAACATTAAGTAGAAAAGCAGGGGATTGAGAGAGACTCTTTTTTGAGGATCTGCAAGAATTTTAGAATGACTGAAACTGATGATTTCTCATGGCTAAGTGGCAGAATATGTCACTGGAAAAATAAGCAGCTGATAGATTGTAAAAGGATTTGTAGCCTAAGCTAAAGATCTTGAATGATATTCTGTAGACAATGGGAAACATTGGAGACTATTTAAGCTGAATGACATAAACATAATTGTTTGGATAGGGGTTTTTTGCAAGAAATTAAGTTTGTATTTTTTTTTTCTAGTGAGTCATTGCAAATAGTCCCTCTGAAAAGGTTGATGTTAGAATCATTAGGGGAATATTGCTCTTCTTCACAAGGGTGTCTAGGAAAAGGGAATATAATCTGATCCTCTGTTTTTGCGTACTTCAATGAAAAGACTACCTAATCCCTTGGGGTTGATCTCTAGGGGAAAGAAAGGGAATGGTGGTTGGGGTCCCTGTCGTGGTGGGTGCTGGGACTAGTGGCACTCAAGCAGCTAATGGGAACCATAGAGATAAGATCACACTTGTGTCCAAGTTTTTGGATAAATCCACACAGGTTACAAGTACTTTACTAAGATCAAGTTCACCTGGTTGCATTTCCTAGGAATCTAGAAAGAACAGAGAAGAGAATGTAACCTTCAGACCATTCATAGCATCTGAAACAAGTGCTGTTTACCCCACTTGTTTTTGCCTCTTGAAACTGAATCTATTTGACTAATTTAAAAAGAAGGCTCTTGTTTCTGAGTGGTTCAATTAAAAGACTACTCTTGTTAAGAGAGTATTCTATAATGAGTGTTCTTTACATAGTTTTGTTCTTTTCTGAGCACAAGACTTTTGATGATCATAGCCGGGTGTATCTGTTCAAGTAGCTGTACATAGTGATATTCAGAAGAGTGCTTTGTGAATATGACTAAAAGATTTGCTGACAGTAGTTTAACACTTATCCTAAGATAAGGTTAATAATACATATCAGTACAAGTAATATATTTTAAAGAACCTGAAGATTTCCTAGGAGATCATTCTGGTTTCATCTGGCTTTTTCTACTATATGTCCCAAGATGGTAAGTTTTGCCCGTTTTGGTCTGGACCATTTGGATTCTTCGTCATTTTATCTTGTTAACCTTGAATTCCTCATGATCCTTGCTTGCACCTTCTTGCTCTTAATTAGTTTTTTCTCAGTGGCTGGATTCTCTGGGTGTTCTAATCATGTGGAAGGTTAAATGCCTTTGGTTGGAAATTACTCTCTCTCTCTGAAGCTGGAACTGAATATGGATTCCCCCTGCTTTTACACCACACCTTGACAGTTCTTCCATAATACTTTAGGCATCTCCTAGACAATATAAACTTGGAATCATGATTTTTATGTTACTTTGTCTTAAATCTGGAATGGAACACACTTTTGTTCATATTCAGCATTGATCCAGAGGTTTCATTGTTTGCAGTAAATTATTTTCATAAATTGGGCATGATGGTCTACCTCAACTCCCAAGTGCCTCATGGCTGGAACTAGTTCTCCTTCACCTGTTTGGGAACTTGGTGTCCTACCATCTTCATCCTGGTCAATGTAATGTGATGTTATAGCATGTGAAGGAAGCCAAAGGGCAAGCCGTCTTGTTAGTAACCATAATTTCTTTTAATATGTAAGGCTTGAAGACTAAATAATGAGCTTATTTAAGAAAAATAAGAAAACAACAACAACAACAGCAACAACAATGGAGCGAGGCTGTAAGTTGCCTTCTGGTGCATAAATACACACATGTGACACATAAACCAGAGATGCTTCTTTTAAAGATAGTTTAATGTTTATATTTAAACAGCAATGATGGGTTGAACATGGTGATGTTTGCCTGCAATCCCAGCACAACAGAAAGCCAAGACGAGAGGCTCGCTTGAAGCCTGGAGTTTGAGACCAGCCTGGGCAACAAAACCAGACCCCCCATCTCTACAAAACATAAACAAAAATTAGCCAGGCATGATGGTATGCACCTGTAATCCCAGTTACTAGGGAGGTTGAGGCAGGAGGATTGCTTGAACTCAGGAATTCAAAGTTACAGTGAGCTATGATTTTGCCACTGAACTCCTGCAGGGGTGTCAGAACAAGGTCCTGTCTCTAGAAACAAACAAACACAGGCCATATATAAGCATCAAATCTAAACATCATCACAAGCCATATATAAGCATCAAATCTAAACATATTAGAATAGGATCATAAAAAATACCAAGAGTTTAGAGATAAAGAACACTGGATCATAGAGAAATAGATAAATACACAAATAAATAGTGATGATAGTATTGACTTTTTTTTTTAAAAAGAGTATTTAATGGTAAAAGGCAGTGCTTAAAATTTGTGGGAAAAGGAATATTTCTCAGTACATCCAACAAAAGTATGACTTTTTTTTTTGAGTTGGAATCTCACCCTGTTGCCCAGGCTGGAGTGCAGTGCACACTCATGGCCACCCTAGCGTCGACCTGCTGGGCTTTAGCAGTCCTTCCGCCTCAGCCTTCCAAGTAGCCAGGAACTACAGGAGTGTGCTACCTTGCCCGACTATTTATTTTTTTATTTACTTATTTATTTATTTACTGTAGAGATGAGGTCTTGCCAAGTTGCCCGGACTGGTCTCGAACCGTGGGCTCAGACAATCCACTCATCTCGACCTTCCAAAGTGCTGGGATTATAGGCTGAGCCACTGAACCCAGCCAGTTTTTTTTTTTTTCTTGGCACAAAACTTGAGAAGCATCCTGGAAAGGATGGTCAAACAGCCATTATTGCTGTGAACAATATTCTGGAATTCTCTTTGCCAGTCTGCTTTCTCTATGACCCTGTGTTCTTTATCTCTAAACTCTTGGTATTTTTTATGATCCTATTCTGATATGTTTAGATTTGATGCTTATGTATGGCCTGTGATGATCAAGTTCATTTTATGCATTTGGGCATTTGTTCTGTCTGGGCTTTTTTCTACTCTGCATTTCTTATATAGTTGCCTTCCTCAGTAAGTCCACCTGGAGCCTAATTTCTGGGCATCCAATCTCAAGTGTAGGAGCAGGGTAAGGAATTAAAGTAGGATTTAAGAAACGGGAAGACTTGCAGTATGGGAGATGGGGAGCTGAAACAAATCGAAGGAACATTTGAAATAAGATGAAATGCAAAAATCTTAAAATATTGGTTGCAATAACCCTCAGTTAATTGAAAGATCAATTAACCAGACTCTCCATTCCTCAACATTTCCATTAACTTTGAAAAAAATTCTAAATAAAGTCATTAAAAAAAGAAAACAGATGGATGAGATCTGAAACTTCAAAAGAGGCAAAGTTTAATACAAGATTTTAATGGGACCCACCTGACAAAACAAAGTCAGGACTCGAGCTTGTACTGTTGGAAATAAAGAGACAAAGAAATAGAGGCATGCAGGACAACGTCTCCTGGATTGTAAGAACTTAACTTAATGCAATTTGTAAGGACCAAAGCATGCAAAGGACCTAGAGGACCTGCTTGGAATTAACTTCTGATGTTGCTGACTTCAAAGGCACTCAGGATGTAGACCCCAACAAGACAAATCTTCTCACAGTAATACAGGTGGCATATTTCATGACCCAGGACCTGGCAAAAGAGTTCATTGCCAAAGGTCAGACAAGAAAAACGAAATATTTCTCTACATTGGAGAAAACAATTTTATGAATTACTTGCCTAGTCCTGAGCAGAGCACCTAGACCTGATGTTGTACCTGAGGGTCAGGGGCCATAAAAAAAAGGTGATGTCATCACCAAAAGGCAGCAGCCAAACTACCTGGTTTTTTATTGCATTTTTCTCACAGTCTGTGAAGCTTAGGGCTTAAGCAGTTATTGCACAATCGACTACAAGACATAATGGGATCTCGGTGGAAAGAAGATACAGGCTGTGTTGAGTTGCCGTTAGAATCTTAACCAGACTGAAGGGCTGACCCAAAACGTAGTGCCTAAAAATGTGTTCAACTTACTTCCTTCTGGGTTAGACTTGACAGCCAAGGGTCTTGCAAGTAGTGATTGTGCTAAAAAATGAGCACAGCTATTGTTCTAGGTGGTTTGCTGACTGTAGGGCAGGGCTCTGGCCAACTGCTTGGGAAAGAAACAGAGATGAGCCTCCAGGAAGATGATGCTGGTCCAAATTAGGCAGAGTGTCAAGGCCTCAAACTACTAGCTGGTGTTGAGAGCAGGGCTTCTTTCTTTAACAGTGAATTAAGACCAAAATTGGGAATCAAGGAGGAAGCTCAGTCATATAGGTTTAATAAATGTGTAATAATTGTGATAGGAATCACTTTGTAGAGGCATTCTATAACTGATCTAGCAAGCCTCATTCCAGAACTTCCTGAGTATGCTAATAGACTGGCTGGCCTGGTCCACACTGGCTCAGGGACCAAGTGGTAGAGGCTCCTCAGTGGCTGCTGCAGGATGAGGCTTGGAGGAGGGGATGACCTAGTTCTGAGTTTGGCACAAACAGACTTAGACAAGCTGGGCTGCTTTGCACCCATCTGGAACTCAGACGGTGGAACTTCAGAGATCCTGCCTACACAGTATCTAAATCTTTACAGTCTTTGTGTCTAGAACTTAGAAAGGGGATCACAAATACATCGAGCTAGATGTTTTCTATTGGTCTTTCTAGATACATCTCACAGTGTCTTCGCCCTGCTCTGTACCCAGAGAGGCTGAACTCAATGAACCATACCAGCCAAGTCCCTGTGCCCTCTGCCTGGCAGTCAGAGAGCAGTGGCAAAAGAAATTAGTGTGTTTTTTTCTCTGGCTTCCTCCTTGCTGGTCCAGTTTGGGAGAGGCTGCCTTGCTAACTGAAGGACACATCCCCTGTCAAATGGCCCCTCCTTTGCAACAGCCCTCACTGGTAGCTTCCCCATCACCTTTGCCCCTCCAGGCCTGGCTGGGCGGGGCTTCCTCACTGTTTTTGGCTCCACTTCTTTTTGCCTCACCATCCTTGTTTGTTTCCCTTTAGTCCCTCTCCTCTAATACCTTTGTAAATAATCTTTCAACGAAACTCCTTTTATGTCTGCCATCCTGACTGGGTCTGACCGATATAGGGGTGCAACCAGATTTAGATATGAGTATTGTCTTTTTTTGTTACTTACACTAACAAAAAACTGGAAACAAACCGAATGTTCATTGAGGATTGGTTAGATTATGATATTTTCATATAATAAGATCTTATTCAGTCAATAAAAAATCATATTAATAAAATGTACTATATAATATCATAGAATAATGCTTGGGGAAAATGTATAAAATAACCTGTATAGAATGGTGTCAAATGCCCCCAAATACATATCATGGGTAGAAATAAGCAGATAAAATACAGAATACAGTCAATTATTAAAAGTGGTTATCTCTGGTACAATTGAAGGCAATTTTTATTTTTTATATTTTCCAAATATACTATGATGGATATCATTCCTTTATAATCAGAAAAAAAATAAACATAAAAAACAAAATAGGAGAACTAGCCATGATCTGGAAGAATACATAGCACTATGGGGGTGTAGTTATATTTTAAGTGTTGTCACGTGTACTTGGTATACATTCAGAGGGTCAAGGCCATCAGTCCCTTATATAGTTATTGGATGGCTGTCTCCCATCAAATCCCATAGTGACATGCCCCTTCCTATAACATTTACCTCGCTCAGCTCTTTGAAGATGACATGAGTCTGAACATGTCATATGCCTAAACTTTTCCAGGAGGAATGCTTGTCCCAAGTCAAAACCATTGTGCTGCAGTACTGAGAAGTACACTTAACCACATCTGACAACAAATGGCATTAGTAACAATAAGGAAAGAAAAACCAAGTATCACATTTCACATATGATAGCAAAGAAAAGTAAGAATCATCTCTCATTTTGAGCAAGTTCTTTTTGTTTTGGTTCTTTGAAATGTTGGTAATCAGTAGCCTCTAGGACCCCCCCCCCATGGAAATGTCCTGTAGGCGACTCAAGCTCAGCAGGTTTTAGATAAAATTCATTATTTAGGTTTCCCTCTATCTATATTACTCTTTCTCCTGAATTCCTTATATTGGCAAATGTTACTGCTATAATAATGCCTTCAGGATATATAGAGTTAAAATCTAAATCTCACTATTTCCAATTCCAGGGTCAGCTCACAAATGATCAACTGAAGTACTGAACTAGAGCTTATAAGTCCTAAGATTCTATTTGTGTTCTTCTTGGGTGGCTCAGCAACCTCAACATACCATGAGGGTTACTACAATGGGAAGATGGTGCCCCAAAACTTATGGGTTAAGGATATCAGTGTGATTCTCTGTCATGCCATTAAATCCCACATGAATTACACCTCAATTAAATTACACTGTTATCAATTCCATAGGTTTTTTCTTTTTAACAGGTGCTGACTTTGGTCCAAGAAGGAAAAGTCTCAAGTGGTTGAACCATAAGTGAGATTGAAAAGGCACTTTCCCTCATTGTTCTAGACATAAATCATCTGATTTATATTTGTGGGCATGCATGATGTTGGTGTTCATTTTGGGTGAGAACTTTCTTTCTTTGAGGCTTTCTTCTCACTGTGGCCATTATTTGCCTCCTAGAAGATTGCTGGGCTGCCTGGAAGCTCTCTGCGAGGACTTCCTGGGGCACTTTTAAGCCTCCTCAAGCCTCCTCCGGGTCCTGCATTGGAATTCACACTTTGCCGATTTCCAAGTAAGGCTCATCTATAACATTTTAATGAGTAGGGCAATTACTCATGTGCATGAGAAAATCTCTTATAATGCTCACTTGAGTCCTGTCCAAGTTTGAGGTAAGAGATAATTGTGCCTCTGGTTGGGAACTCCATACTCTGTTTATGGTATTTGGGCTTTGTTTGTCTTTCAGTAACTTCAAGATTTCCCTCCCTCCCCACAGTTTTTTGGAAATGATCTTCCTGCTGCCTGAAGTGTGTCATTCTGCATCTTGCCAAGAAGAAAACCTCTCCATAGGGAAAATGACCCATCTCTTCCCCTCTGCAGCCATCCGACTTAATTATGCACTGTGCTTGGCCCCTGGAGAGCCCAGTGAGGAATATGAGGAAGTCCTGGCCTGATCACCAAGCCCTAGGGTCTTTGTCAATTATCATCTGGCACCCACGAGTCTGGCCAAATTTACAGGCATGTCTGTCTCTTAAAACATGTCAGGCCTGAAGAGTGAATCATTTTTTTTTTGGAGGCTCTGTAAGTAGAACAATCTTTTCCATTAAAACCCACTTTACTATCTTCCCAACACCCCAGAGCCTCCCAAACACACCTTCCACTTCACGTGCAATGCCCTGGAGCCTGCAGTTGAATAATATGACTTGTTTCCCAGGATGCATGGCACGCACAGTGGTGTTGTAGTCTACGGGGAAGGACTTGGCTTTGCAGGCAGGAGGGGTTGGATTTGAGAGACCCATTCTTCCCTATGTTAGCTGTGAGTCCTTGAGAGAGCCACTTTCCTCTCTGACCTTCCATCTTCTTATCATTCAGTGGAGATAATAATGCCTACAGCATGGGATTGTTGTAAGGCAAACATTAGATAATGTGTGTAAAGGTAATTTGGCAACTAAAACACAATACAATATTAATAGATTTGGTAAAGAACAAGACAAACAGCACTTATTAACCATGTTCCTGATCTCTCCCCACCATACTCATGAAGGGACAAAGAAAATAGTTTTCTTCTCATGTCTTTTTCTTAGGTTTTCATACCATTAGAACTCAAGGATCCCATCCCGTCCATCAAAGGCATGCTTTTAAGACCTGGATTTGCAGTGTTGTACACAAATGCCATACCTTCTGAGATGTCTCTTTGACCTTGACCTTCAATGTTTCAAGCAAATGAATGATTTCTCCATGCCACTTTGAATATTTCCATTTTCTTGAAGGGGAATAACACAACTAAATTCTAGTGCCCGTCACAATCTCTTGGGATTATTTATTTGCCAGTGTCCCCCACTAGGCTCTAAGAAGAGATCGGGTTTGAGTTCCATTCATCTCAGCATCCCCAGGTCCCAGTAGAGGGACTGGCCCAGAGGAGGAGGTCAGGATATGACTGTTGGAAAAGGAAAGAAGGAAGGAAGGCAAGGTGAGAGAAGAAGGGGAAAGGAAGAAATCCAGACTCAATATTCTTAGAAGTGTAATCAAGGCATAGTCGTAACTCTCCATGAAAGCAACCATATTGGGAAAACCTATTATTATGCCCTGGCTTCCAATGCTGTTTTCAAATCTGGGAGGAAATATATTATTTGTGTTTTGGACCAGCCCCACCAGTCTGGTCTCTCCATCCCGTCCCAGACTTCCTCTGGAGTTGTGTGGGCAGCATGAGGGTCTCCTGGTTTGTGCTGGTAACTAAAGGCTAATGAATGTTTTCATCCTCAGAGCCAGCGACTTGTAGTTACTGATGAGAAGGTGGGAGAAAAAGCCCTCCAAGTAGAATTCTTGGGCTTCTGCCTTACCCTCAGTTCTGCATGTAGCTGCTTGTAATATGGGAAGACTCTGGGAGTTTGAAGATGACAGCCAAATACTGCTCTAAACGGGTTCAGATTTTTTTTTTTTTAAGAAAACCATCACATCAATCATGAGTTGTGTTGGTTTGATGTCAAATATCTGTTTTGTTGCATTTCCCATCAAAGTGAAAGAATGGAGCTGCTTTTCCTTGATTTTCATATGTGTCACAGAGATTACTTCTTTCTGTCCTTGGTAGTCCTGGTTAAAATTTGGAACTGAACTGATACACGGCAGGGACAGGAGACATGCACTGGCCTTAGTTCAGAAGAGCTGAGTTTTCATTCCAATTCTGTCATTTATTGGATGTTTGACTTTAAGCAACTTATGAAACCTCTCTGATACTCATTTCTTTTTCTCTTTAAAGTGGGGACAATACTACCTGCTTTTCTAGTTTATTGTGAGGTTTTATTTACATAAAGCACGGTGACTGGCTGACAGAAAATCCTCAGGATATGTTTGGTGAGGGTGGGTGGGCGGGATGACGACCTCTTTGACATATTTTAAGGGCTACATGTAGCTTTGAGAATTGGCATGGGCTATAAGTCTCTAATCCTTTAGAAGAGGCTGAAAAAAAATGCCAGCTATACCAGCTATACAGCTCTTCCAGTGGTTAATAATCACAAGCAGATTCAGGTGGACTCCAGGTTATTTGGCCAGTGGATGCAGTCACATTGTGTTTTGTAAACACCAGGCACTCTGGTAGCTTTGGTTTTTCTTCCCCATGGTGGAAGCAAACAAAAGAACAAACTTAAAAATCCCTCCACCCTGATCAGTCACCTGACCACATGTTTTTAAGTTCTCTTCCAACCCTGATTTGCATGCAGACATCTATTTTATACTTTGGCAAAGTGAACATTCTTCTCCCTCCCTTCCTTCCTTTTAGAGTATAGATGGGGATCTCACTGTGTTGCCCAGGCTAGTCTCAAATTCTTAGCCTCAAGTGATCCTCCCACCTAAGCCTCCCACATAGATGGGACTACAGTCATGCACCACAGTGCTTAGCCACATATTTCATTTTGAAGCTAACACATTTCCTGATCTTACTGATCGCCTCAAGCCTAGGCATGGCAGGAGGAGTTGTTCTTAGATGTGGACCCTCCACACAACATTCACGGAAGAAGAGTGGAAGTGGCCAATGTCTCTCTAGAGCACTGATTCTTAACTGGGGCAGCTTTGTGCCCCTCATGCTCTGGGAACTTTTGGCAATGTCTGGAGACATTTTCAGTGTCACAACTTGGTGAGGAGTGGTGGGCTAGCGTATAGAAGCCAGAATGCCACTAAGCATTCTACACAGACCCCTGCACCAAAGAATTATAAAACTCAAAATGTCAATAGTACTGAGGTTGAGAAATGATGCAATGAAAGAACTGGAGGCAGTGAAGTCAAAGAGCCCCATCAAAGCGTATGCAAAATTTTGTGTGCAAATGAATTACAATGAGAGTGTGAAGCTCTTAGGAGATTCACAGAGGGCAAGGATGACTCAGTGAGCAAATGGCTCCCTTAAGCCTTGTTAGCTTATAGTAAATCTGCCACTCACTGCCAAGCTTTCAGCTTCCACTGGGTGACTAACTGGACCCTGGTCTGCCTTTGTCCTTCCAGCTTAGAATATCTAGCAGGCTTCTTGCTTCCCGGGCTGCATCACCAGTATCTTCGTAAACATCCAGCTCCTCCATTATCTGTGTAATCAATTATTTTTATTTAATTCCCTCTGTATTAATTTCTTGTTTTCCTAGTTGGACCCTAACTGATAAAGCAAATTAAATCAAGGAAAAACAATTAATGCAATTATTTTTGTTAGCCATAACCCATAACGAGACTGTCTGTTTTATATGGACAAATAACCAATTAGAAACATTTTAATATCACAGAAAGTTAAGTCACTCCTAACAATGTTGGGATACTGAAGTGCATTTTACATAACTGCTCTGAACGAGCTCTTAATTCTGAAATAATCACAGAAAGGACTTTTGATTTCAGAGAGAAAAGCTGGATGAGCTGAGTATTGATAGCCTGAAGGTGCAGTCATTTACTCTGATGTGTATTGAGCACCTGCTATGTACTATGGGCTCAGTTGGCTGACAATCAGCCACTGAGGCACAGTCGTAGCCACTAAAAAACTGATGATCCAGTAGGAGAGACAGACCCCAGATGTATATTCTCAGTGCCTTGTAGAGGAGTGTTGGACACCATGCCCAGGAGTTGGTGTTGGGGGTAGTGAGGGTTTTTGATTCCTGGCTGGTCATATTCTCTGTGATTATGAAGACAGCAGTGATGAAGAACCTGACATGGCAGGAGAAGCAAGCAGGGAAACTGGTTATGAAGCTATGGCAAAAGTCCAGGCAACAGGTTGAGAGGTTTTGACCAGGAACTAGGACAGTGAGGACAGGGATGAAATAGAAGGAGTCAAGAATTCCTAAGCTTTCTTCCTTGAGTGGAGGCTGATGAGGCCACCAATTACGGCAGCAGGCACAGGCAGATGAACAGGTTTTGATGGGGAAGTTGGGAGTTTGGACTGGAACAACTGTGTTTGAGGTCAGAGGAGGGTGAGAGAAAGAGAGAGAGAGAGAGAGAGAGAGAGAAAGAGAGAGAGAGAGAGAGAGAGAGAGAAAGATGGAGGGAGAAGGGGGGGAGAGAGTAAGAGAGAGAGAGAGATTGATTGATTGATTGATTGATTCTAGGAGGATTCTATGGAGGAAGATCTATGGAAGGAGAAGGGGGCCCTGGGAAGGAAACTTCAGAAAGCCCATACCTGGGGATGGGAGTGAACAGAGGAAGAAGGATCACCCAGGTGAACTAGGGGAGCCAGGAGAGTGGGAAGTGTTAAGAATCACAGAGAGGGGTAGCTTTCCGGAAGTAGAGGGTGGCCAAAGTAAAAAATGCTCAAGTGGGGCCAAGTAGGGCAGGGCCCTGTTGGACTTGGAAAGGTTACTAGTGACTTGCAGAGGACATTTCTTTCAGTTTCATGGGGAAGGAAGAAAGGGCTGTTCACAGGTTGGGGTGACTACCGGGTGAGAAGCCACAGTAGGTGTGGGATACTCGGAGCGGCAAACAGTGGTAGAGGGAAGGAGGCATTGTTCAAAAGGGAGAACAAGAAATTTCCAGCATGTTTGTGAGTGAGAGGAAAGAGTCAGAAGACAGGAGAGAAAGAGCTAATTCCTGCAACTGAGTAATGTTTTCACACGTGAGTGCCCGCAATTTCTAAGGAAGTAGTTTGGAGCAGGATTCCCAATCCTGTCTGAGCTGGGAGTATCAGAACTGTTCCTGGATAGTAAATTAACTGTGTTGACAGCAGAAGCTGTGTTCAGAGCTGTGGGCCATGGGAGCACTGTTGCTTCCTATAGAAGTGATGCACCTTCTACGTGAGACAGGACATGAAAGAGTGATAGGTGTATGCTTAGCACATATGTTGATGCCTCCATTCTGCACTGTGACTGCACTCCTAGACTGAGGGAGAAATTGTCAAATAATCTCTGGGCCTTGTAGATTCCGACTGGAAGCTGGGCACCAGGCCAGCGCAGCTTGTCAAACCAGATTACGTGGGAATGTGCCCAGGGCTGCTGAGAACACGCACCACTGGCCGGTGTGTATGGGCTTGTTTGATTCAGGCTGGATTTTTGCTTTCCATCAAAGGGACACCTGAGCCTCCTGTATAGGTAAGAACTCTGAGTTTGTCCCCACTGCTCTTGTTTGCTTTGGTTACTAGTGCTCAGCAGAGGAAGCTTCGGTCTTGGTGAATGAATCCTTTCTGATTTCTGAGAGCATTCTTGGCAGAAGATGGCTTTTCCACTGTAATTATGGTGGCTATCACTCGTGGAGGGCCTGCTCTGTGCTCAAAACTCTGCCAGGGACCTTGCATGCATCTCTGACTCATGGCAAACCAGCCAGGTTAGCATCATGATTGCCATGCTACGCATGAGGAAACTGAGGCTCTGTGAGGTTGGCCAAATTGTCCAGTGCCATTCAACCGATACATTGAAAAACTGGTGTGTCTGTTGGGTCTTTCTCCCTCTAAGACCACCATTCCGTGCTGCCTGACTCTCACTTGGCACTGCGTTCTGATTCCCATGTGTTGGTCCACTCACCTGGTGCTAAAAAGCCCCCACAGTAGCCCACGTGGAAGGTTATGAGACCACATGACTTACTCCTCTATTGTTCCTTTTAGAACAGATGCTCCACACAAAAATAGCAATAAAACTCCTCCTAACTTGTCTCCTAACCTTCCTTCTCTCCCTCACCAGTCTGCTTTCACAGTGCCCCAGAGATGAATCTGATCATGTCACTCTTGTGTCTGGAAGCTCTCAATGGCTCCCCATGGCTGTTGGACAAAGGCCAGGCTCCCTGCTTTGGCACACAGGGCAGCCGTTTATGACTTGACTCTTGCCCACATCTCTAGCCTCATCCTCCACACTCCCTCCCTCCAGACAACTCGCGGTTTTTTTCAAGCAGAAAACTGAACAGGTTCTCATGCTCCTTTCCCCCTCTGAGCCTTTACTCAAGATGTTCTTTCTGCCTGACATGTCCATAGTCCCTGCTCTGCTTGGTGAACCTCCAAGCACCAAGCACTTCCTCTGCAACACCATCTCTGACTACCCCAGATAGAATCGATTCTAGAACCTTGCGTATTGAATTTTCCTTGATTATATGTCTGACTTCCCTAAAGTTGGTGAGCAGAGGAGCCAAGTTCTGCGCACCTTGCTCTAGGCCTGGCATGCAGTTGGCACTTAATAAATGTAGTTCCATTAGGACTCAGTGTATTTGCAGATGCTATTGAGTTTCATGATCATGGAGGTTGGCGAGTCCCAATGGTGGCTGCATGGCTGCAGATTCACCATGTTTAAAATTGAAACTGGCTGCAGATGACTGGGTGGAGAGGAAGAGTCTATCTTCAAGTTAGACTGGGCTTCACCTATTAATAAAGAACTACAATACCTTTTTTCTTTTCTACCTCCAAAGATGCCTGAGAAATCATAGTGAGACAGTTTTACACAGAAGTATTTTATGGTCCTCTGAAGAAATACAATAGGTACTTAATTGTATAACCTTAATTAAGCCTCTATCATTTCAGAGTTGAACATTGTTTTCATGGAGGTGGGTCCCAATATCACTGTCTTCCTTCCCCCTTGAATCTTATTATGGTGTTCATGCATGTACTATACCAATTAGTTTACTCTGTGTTTCAAGTAGGTGTTTCATTTAATTGAAAATATCTATCCCTTTGAGGTCAGGAGTACCATTATTCTCAGGTTAGGGATGAGGGAACTGAGATTCAATTCCATTTTCAAAGATATTATCACTTATAAATAAATAATCTTTCATTTTTCTACTTGTAACACTGACTTTTACTCTAGTCAGAAGCCCATAAAGTGACCATTCTAAGGTCCAGTGGACGTCACCCTTACTACAGTGTTACTTCTAACACCCCCAGGAAGGACAGATGTCCTTCTTCTCATTCTTTACAGCCCTCTGATCTTTACTTTTGGACCTGAGTATCTACCTGTCTCAATTCCTAGAAATGAGTGTGGGGTTGGGGCTTGTGTCAACTCCTCTTGGTTTCCATTTATTAATGTTAGTGTTTGGAACAATACAAAGTTCTCAGTGCTTTGTCTGTATCTTACAGAGGTGTTTTTCCTGCCTTCTTTATAAGAGTTTTAATGAAAATTTTTGAGTTAGATTTTTCAAAACCTGGGATTTTATGTCTGCTCATGACTGGATCTATAAATATCCTTTAATTCAAGCATTCTGATTACTATTTTGAACAACGAGAAGAAAACACATTCCATGGTGAATGAAACATTCCAAAGTGGCTCTGCTTCAAGTGGCTCCATGATACTGCCTTTACTCCTTTCTGGTTATTGTGCAGATTAGGCAGGTATACTGTTACTTTTTGGCCCATACACATCCCTGATCATCTCCACATGGATGGTCTTTTGGCATTATTGGAGACTTGTCAGCATGGCCCAGCTCCCAGATTCCTGCTGTGAACATCTTATTTCATCTACAGAATATCAGACCTGTGTGGGCCCCTAGAGACCATTCTATCCAATACTCCCTCATTTCCCAGAGACAACCCAGTGAGGACCAGGTGGGAAAGGAACTCCTGCAAGGTAGCTGGAGAGTTAGACACAGAGCCATCAATGGGTACCTCCCTCCATTCCCCAACCCTCCACTTGGTGCTATTAGTATTTTTTCTATTTTTCTTACACGTAGGTTTATTAATATCCTCTTGCTGATGTCGGCTTCTGATGAATTTCACAGAGAGAGTGAGCATTCCTGTTCAGGGTTTTGTCAGTTCACCTTCTGGAACACACACACACACACACACACACACACACACACACACACACACACACACACGCTGGAATTCTTATGTATGTCCAGTCCCCCTTATTAACATCTCTGTCTTATCTTTGCTTTCTGTGGTAAGGAAAATGTCATCTCCCCAAGGCGGGTGCGTGGCTAGGGGATAGGAGGGTGTCAAGAGAGGTTGTTCAGCTCTGCAATATTGGAAGGGGATTAAACTGCAGATATGCCATTTGATTGAAGAATCAAATCCTGTCAGTTGCAGTCTGCTGATTGCAACATGGATTTGGATGACTATTTCTCTCACATTGCTGCATTGGTACCAATATTGAAGCACTTGACATTGACAAACAAAAAAGCTTGTTTGTTTTCTATCACCTTTAGCAAGACACATATAATATGTGTATATAATGTGAATTTACAAAGAACATGACTTGAGAATTAGTCACCAGAGTCACTGGTCTTGATAGGACATTACTGGAAAAGGAGGTTTTGGGTTTCAAAACATGGCCAGCAAGGGGTAGTTGGAAGCCTATTGAATTAGAGCATAGAAAAGGCTTTCAATTTGATCCCAAATTTTGACTTATAGTCAAAGAGATCTCTCTCTTTTTTTAAAATTTCACTAAAAAAAGTGAAAAGATTTGATTGACTTTTGTTTTTCATTATTTTTCCATTTCACTCATTTCTATACTTCTGGCTTCCAACTGTGACTAGGGAAAGTGCCAAAATATCAGGCGAGGTTGTCCCCTTGGAATTTAAGTCTGACCAAAGGCTTAAAATATGAAAACTCCACCAAATTAAAGAATCCAAATTCCGGGCCTATTGTGCACACCATGAGTTTAGGGGCATTTTCCTCAGATGCTATAAAGTTATTACATTTTTATGTTTCACCAAACTAAGTGTTTGAACATTTTCTAGTTCATTGACTGGTGTAATGTAGGGAAATTGACCATGCAGGGGAAGGAGATATGGAAGAAATAAGGAATGACCACTTTTTAAGTCCTTGTTAGATTTTATTCCAAGGAATTCTCATTAAAATTCTGTGAAGATTCATTTTGCAAGTGGGGAAATTGAAACTTATTGTGTGTGATTTTCCTATGGCCATGCACCTAATAGGAGGCAGAACTGGGATTCAAAACTAAATTTGATTCCAAAGCTCTTGTCCTGTCTTCCTATTTCCTGGTTACCTATTTGGAAAGAACACAAAATGACAGTCCTCTTTCTTTCTTTGCTAATTGCAATAATTTCTGAGCTCTGGTTGATTTAGTTTGGTTCCTTAAAGTAATAGTAATTAATTTACTCTACTAAGCCCAAAACATTGACCAAAACCTGAGATTCATAAGTGTATTTGGATGTCGAACTGGGGACCATGGTATTTATATCTCTGTGACTGAACGATGCTTTATGGCACCATGACTTTTCTCTCAGGTTATGATATTAAGCATTCTGGAACCACTGTAACCTAGGCAGGTTGGTGTGGATGGAGAAGCACTGAATTTATGGTCAAGAGATTGGGGTTTAAATCCCATCGTTGTTACTAACTTGTTGGATGACCTTGGAGAATTTATTTTTCCTTTTTAAAATTTTTATTTTTATTTTAGAGTTTCTGGGGTACAAGTGAGGACTTACTACATAGGTAAGTTGCATGCAGGTGAAGTTTGGGCTTCTAGCTGGTCCTCTCTCTCTCCCTGATGGTGGACCAGGTACCCAGTGTGTTGCCATGTGCCTCCTCCCTCCTTCCCTCCCTTAGTAGTGTCCAGAGTCTGCCAATCCCACCTTTGTGCTTATGTGATCAGTATAAACTCTTTTAAAGTTAGATTTTTAAGAAGGGCCTGCTTATGTGTGCCTTTTTTTTAGATCTGAATTTCTCTCTATATACATTATGTTTAATTACTTATAGGTGTGTATATACCTAAACTAATATGGAAAAATATATGTACATATAAATGTCTATCTGATATATAAATAATATCTTAGAAAGTACACAAATGAAGACACGCACTAGCATACATACAAGATGCATTTAGGTTATACTAAAATCCACTGGGCCTTGTAACTAACTTTTGTTAGTGAGGATTGCAGAAAGCCCATGGGAATCTCTCATTGTCAATACAATGTGACCCTTCCCTCATGGTCAACACCAGACCAGGGGCTTAGCCAGATCCAGCCCAAGTGCCATCACCTAAATGTGAGAATGCTGTCTACTTCCCCAAAAGTTTTCAACCGAGATAGGTGCTCTTTGAAAAAACATGTGATGTGGAAATAGACCATTGTGTTTTAGTTAGGGTAGGAGAAGAAAAATCTTTCCAGGAAGAAGAAGAAAGCCTAGATCTGTGCCATCAGGATAGGCTAGGGAACGGGAAGGTGTCTGCTGGGTAAGATGGTACCTGGGGAAAGGACAACCAGGCCAGGGTCAATGTGCACTGAGTGCAAAAAATGACTTTTGTTGGCCAGCCAGAGGATCCTTTGGTGGAAGGTTGCATACACTGTGGTCAGTCAGCTCTGGCTAGTTCTAGCTGGATTTATAGAACCCAACTGGACTGGTTTGATGTACCTCTGAATTAAAAACACCGGTGTACTAGGTAACTGAGAACTGTTTAGCATGTTAAAGAAGCATGGAAAATGATGTGTGGTTTGACATGCACTACCAGGCTCCAAAGTAAAAGGCCAGTGAGAAGACTAGGTCAGATGTCATGTCCTTTTCCCTGCCAGTGTGGGTGGATGGAATAACACTATCATCTCAACTGGCTGATGTTAAATGCACATGTGTAAAGTGGGGAGGAAAACAGAGCCCTGAGGTGCTAAACTGAACATAAGGCCTTGTTTTCTCAGCACTGCTAGCTTACTGCACCTAAAGGCAAAGCTGAGAAGACCCATGTCTCCTATTCCTAAAAGCTTAGGAAGGTATAAACCACATAAGACTTGAATAGAAAACCACATGATCTTACTTTTGTAGGCAATGAGAGAATTGAGGTGTAGATCTGTAACTTCTGACTCTAACATGCTGAGCTTTTGTCACATTGGATTTAAATGGAAGCCTCATGAATGCAGGGACTGTTTATTCACCACAGCATCCTTGATATTCAGAGCATGTGCTAGCATGGCCTTTAGTATACATTTGCTAAGTACATGAATTAATCTGCTTCCTTTATGAATTCACTATAGATTAGTCAACTATTAATTGTTGAGCACCTATTAGGTACCAGCACTGTACAGAACACCAGATGTCCTTGAATCTGTTGTTAACATGGCCCACATCTCATACCAGTGAACAAAACTTTTTGGCATTCTCTGTCAAGTACTACTTTCCTCTTTGGTCATAAAATAGTCTTTTAAAACTTCCAGTATTCAGATTCACTGTTACTTGAGCTCCTATTAAGGACAGGTATGGTTCCTAGTTAGTCAATTTCACTCCCAGTGTTTACTTTCCAAGAGATCTCCAATACTGTCCTGATCTCTCCATTTGGAAGTGCTATAAAAGTAACTAAAGTGGTTGTGTATTTCCACCTCCTTAGGGTTCAAAGTTAGGAGGAGGTGAAGGCTAGTTAAAGGGGTAGCCAAAGTAAACTCTGTATTGCTAAAACAAGTCTTATATGATTACTGCTTTTTAGTCTTCTTTTGAGAAGATGGAGAAGCCAGGCTAAGAAATGGCTTGCCTAAGATCCCACTGGGAAGGGTCTCACAAGGGGCTCCCACTAACTTCTTCCCCCTAAAAAATATTTCCAAAACATAAATACAACCATGTTCTTCTCCTGATTACATTCTTTATTATCTCTTCATTGTCCTTAGGATAAAATTTAAGCCCTTTAACACATCATTTGTAAGAAAAAATAAGAAGGTATATGCACTGCCTGTGAGTTATACCAGGCTATGGTGCCATTGGCTAGTAGGGAGCCCTCATGGCACAACTGAGAGCCAACCTTATTCATTTATGCACTTACTCATTCTTGCCTTGTTTTTCATTTGTTCTTTTACTGTTTTGCTTCTTCATCCACTTTATTCTTTACCATCCATCCATCTATCCACTCACTTGTTCATTCACTGATTTTCTCACTCACTCATGCAACATTTATTGATTACTTACTTTTTCTCTCTTCTTGTTTGAGTTCTCTCTGGTTTGACTTCTTGCCCAGATTACTTCTTTAGATTTTCGTGTAAGCTGCTCACTGGCACACTGGATTAGGGTTTGGGCCTGGGATAGGTCCCCAGTGAAGTCACCCACCCCAGATCTACTTTTTCTGAATATTGAGGGGTCACTAAGGAGTGGCAATGACAAGGACTGGGAGACAGAGGAGCAGGCTACTTTGGTTAGTTGTATGTTCTCAAGTCTTTACCCAGAAACTCAGATTTTGGGGTGGGAGATACACAATACCAATAAGCGTACCCAACCTCAAACCAGGTGAAGTGGGGACCAAAGTAGTACCAAAGTTTACCTGTACAATAACCATATTGTACCTGACCCTGAATTGTAGTCTACATCTTTAAAATAATAATAATAATAATAAAAGCCCGGGCTTGGTGGCTCAGCCTGTAATCCCAGCACTTTGGGAGGCCGAGGCGAGTGGATTGCCTGAGCCCGCCAGTTCAAGATCACCCAGGCAACTTGGCAAGACCTCGTTTCTACAATAAATAAAAAATTAGCCGGGCATGGTTTCGGTTACTTGGAAGGCTGAGGCAAGATTGCTGGAGCCCAGCAGGTCGACACTGCGATGGCCGTGAGCATGCCACTGCATTCCAGCCTGGGTGACAAAGTGAGACTCCAACTCAAAAAAAAAAAAAAAAAAGAAACTTAGATTCTCCTCTAAACTCGAAGGTGTGGACTTGATAAGTCTTTACCAAATTGGTCATCTACTGAGTACTCTCTGTCTGAGATTTTCAGCTGTGTAGAACAAAAGAAGTTTTCTAGTTAAGAAAACTTGGGAAACATTGGGCTAATTAAAAATAAACATTTGATTTTAAAAAGTTTTAAAAGATGTTTGTACTGCAGGCCTTCTCAGAGACACTAATATAGTAATCATGCTTCTCTAAGAAGAGGATATGGCAAGAAACTCTGACATCCTGAGAATTTATGAGCATTTAGAGCAATTGAGTATCTCTTGATTTGTACAGTCCTTGATGTTTTCAAGGAGTGAACTGGGTAATTGACTTGGTCCTTCCAGATCTAGAACTGTTGAACAATAAAATGCAGTAGTTCTACTAGAGAATAAATGACATCATTAAGTCATTGAATTTCTTTGGCATATAATTTGACACACTGAAAACCAGCAGTGGCAGTAAGGTGGTGGTGGGATAGGACTTGGTGACAGAGTGGAGAGGTTTTTTTGTTTTTCTACTTTGCACTTAGTAGGTGCTCAATACATGTGAATTGTCTCTTAGAAATTGTAAACATTCATGATGTAGAGTCATCTATTTCTTTTCTTTCTTTCTTTTTTTTTTGAGTTGGAGTCTCACCCTGTCTCCCAGGCTGGAGTGCAATGGCATGATTCCAGCCACTGCAGCCTTGACCTGCTGGGCTCAAGTGATCCTTTTACCTCCGCTTCCAAGTAGCTGGAACTACAGGCATGTGCCACCATGCCCAGCTAATTTTTTTGATTTTTATTGTAGAGATGAGGTCTTGCCAAATTGCCCAGGCTGGTCTTGAACCCGTGGGCTCAGGCAATCCTCTCACTTCAGTTTTCCAAAGTGCTGGGATTATAGGTGTGAGCCACCACGCCCAGCCCAAGTCATCTATTTCTAGAGAGCAAGTCACTTAACTATTCAACCTCCCCATCTGCAAATGGATAAGAGGATCCCCAAGTTATTTTCTACCTTAGATGGGTGGCAATTCTGCGATTTGTTCTCTGGTGAGTCACCAGGAACTGGCCTGACCTGGAATCCTTATGGGAATTCATCATGTCACGAGGAGCTGAAATAATATGGATTTTGATTATGCCATTGTTAATTAGGTAAAGTTTACCCTGACCCTGACTGAACAGTGTGGGCAGGGGGGCTTGTAACATTAGAAAGGGATCTACATGAAAATGCACTACTTGAGAGAGGGTGGGAAGCATAAAATTCAGGTTTTTTGAATTGGGAGATTACTAGGACAGTTTCTGAAAGGATGAAACCAACCCTGGTGAAGTATAGGCCTGTTGAACTGCTGCTTATATACTCTTATTTATTCCTTGGCTTCCACCATCCACTTTTGGTTAATGCAATGCAAATAATAAAACTAACATAATAGTTATCACTTACTGAGTGCCTGCTAAGTGCTATATGTATTCCTAAGTACTTTACAAATAGTACGTCGCTGAATCTTTACAACAATCCCTTAGGGAGCTGTTCTCCCTGTTAGAGGCGTGAAGAAAATAAGGCTCAGAAAAGTTAAGCAACTTGCTTGAAATCTCACTTGATTGCATGAAGATTCAAACTTATACCTGTCTGATTTCAAAGTAACGGTGTGCTGGTAAATGTTTAACAACCAGTGCTCTGTGGGGAAAAGTGCCTTAATCTGTAGTGTTTGCTGATTCTTGTGATGTAAATATTCTCATTATGGTCAATTTCCAGCTACCACATAATGTTTTTAAACAGAGTGTTGGGAAGAAGGATGCACTATTGGCTCTACGAAACTGATTTGAGCAGTTCCCTACATGCCACTGCAAAAACTATGATTTCCCTCTCTATCCAGACTCAAATGTTCCATAGTGAGGGCCACTGAGGAGTTCTGCCCAGTTTCTAAACAGGTCGGAGCATACTGTTAACTTCAATCCTGTCAGTTGCAAGCGTCTGGAATGTTCTCCTGTTTGTCAAGAAAATAGCATCTCAGAAGAGAGCCCTGGGTCCCAAAAGCTACTGAGTCTAAGCCACCTCTAGATGTTTCATGATGAAGATGATGATGGTGATGATCATGAAGATAAGTTATAGTCTTAGCAGTAGGTAAAATAGTGACTCTTTTTCAGAATGTAATATGTGCCAGATACTGTTCTAAGCATCCCGAGAAACAACAGAATAGAATGGTTAAGGGACTGGGCTCTGTAGTTAGACTGCCTGTGTTTAAATCCCATTTGTGCTTGTGAGTGATGTGATTTTGGGCACTAGACAGTAATAGAGTTGGTGTGATCCTCTGCGTAGAACAGAGGATTGTATGAGATCAGGAATGTAATGTAATGGTAACTACCTGCTCAATAAATGCTGGCTTCTCTTATGTTACATTCCTAATCTCATATAATCCTCACATGAAGCTTCTAAAAAGGTATTATTATTCCCGTTACACCAGTGAGAAAACCGAGGGATGAGAGGTTATGAAGAGGGTCAAGGTCAACAGTGTGGAAGTGATAGGGCAAGGTCTGGGACTCTGGTCAGTGTTATAAAGCCTGCATTTTTATCTTGCAGGCTGTTTTGAATATAAGAAAACAAGAGTAGGAATTTTGCTTTGTAGCCAAATGTCCATCTGGAGAAGAAGTCAAATGGAGAATTAATCTTGGCATGAATGTCTTTACTCCACCTGAAGGCCCTTTAATGTGTGCTTTAGCAAAGACACCTCTCCTAAGTTGGTACAGGGTAGATGGCAGGGTTGTTGATGGGCCCAACACGGTCAGTTCTGCCCAACCCAGCCCAGGGTGACGTCTACACCCAGAAGTGCATGGCAAAACGCCAAATACTGCCAAAATCTCTATTGGAGGTGACTCATTTCCAGTATATGAGGCATTCGTCAGCTTTTCTTCTTTTTGAAAGACAAGTGCTGGGTCTCACAGCAGAATATGCAGACTGAGCAGCGTTAGACTTGGATACTGGACCAACCAAATCCATCCTCCTCTCATTGATCAGTAGTTAGAATGAGCCAGAGAGAGGGCTTTGATGATCTGCTAATGGGGCTTGTTGGGAACACACATTGTTGTGTTTTTTGCATTGTGGAGAGTTCTTTTTCCTGGAATATAATACATCTGAGCATTACTTTAATATGGATTGGGTGTGGAAAAGTTCAGGTTTTAGCTTTTCTTCTTCACATAAACAAGCAAGGTTTGGATTCTCTTTGGAGAACAGATGGAATAACAGCTTTTGATGAGCTAAGGCCCACTGTGAGGACCACTTAGTGGAAATAGCATGACAGCCAAGTACTGTGATGTAGAATCTGCTAATCTGCTATTTACTTCTGTTGTGTGGTTAAGAAAGTTGAGCTTCAGGGTCTGTCACCAATGAGAACTCCAGGAATGATGCTCCATCTTCCAAAGCCTGGTATCACCCATTTTTTACTAGCTAGATCTTAACAAATTAGGCCTCTCATAACTTTCACATGATATCTCATCATTAAAAAAAAAAATCAAACTTGTTACTATATGCCAGGCACCCTGGTAGAGATTGGGACCTAGAACCAGGTATGACACAGCTCCAACTTTGGTTCTCATGGCCTTGTAGGAGAAACACATAATTGTAATACAAAAGTAATGAGTGGCAGGATAGAGTTACATACCTACGTGCAGTAGGGTTGTTGGTGAAATAGTAACCAATTCAGTCTGGAGTTGAGTAAGGGAGCATTGGAACTCCAAGACAGAAATAGGTAAAAGTATCCTCAACCCATTTGTATCCTCAACCCATACTTCACTTTATTGAGGGTGAAGACTGTGCTTCTCTTTCATTTTTGGATTCCCAAGTCCCAGCACAATGCCTGGAATTAGTGGCTGCTCAATAAATGCTAACTGAAAGAATTAATGGGGCATGAAGGGGGTTTGACAGTTACTTCTGATCAGGGGTACTGAAACATCAACTGTGCTATGATGGAAAGAGCTTAGCTCTGGAGACAGCAAACTCTAGCCTGTGGACCACATCCATCTGTTTTTGCAAATATTTGAAACACAGTCACATCTATTTGTTTACATATTGTGAATGGCTGCCTTCATGCTATAATGGTAGAGCTGAATAGTTGTGACAGAGATCGTATAACCAAAAAAGCCTAAAATATCTACTATCTGGTCCTTTACAGAAAAAAATAATTCTGCTGACCCTTGGTTTATCAGGTCATACTGGCTCTGACAGTTGAGAAATTAGAGCCAACATGATTAAATTCTTGGAGACCCAGTTTTCTTAATTCTAAGTGGAGTAGAGATAATCCAATGTCATATTGCAGATCCAATGATCTGTTATCACATATTTGGATATAGCTTTTAAATGATCACTTAAAGCATGCAATATAATTTTATATGAATTACCAAGTTTTGTAATTCATCTCCTTTTTATTGTTGGTGGATCTACCTCTCTGTTGTGGATTAATATCTATTGAGGCATAGTGAAGAGTATTCATCTGTATTTTTTTTTCTTGCACAATTAATATTCACTCAAATGGTGTTATTGGCACCTACTAGAATTCCATCCTCATAGAGCTCATGTTGCAGTAAGGAGGTCAACATTGTCTTGTTTAATGTGTGGGAACACAAAAGGTTAATATTTTCATGTCAGTTTAGCTGCTTCTGCAGCCTTCATAAGTTAAATATTTCTTTTGCTTGCCCATGTGGCATGAAGGAAATTAAGGCACACAACTCTGCCCTTTCCAGGAGAAACCATTTGAAATAAAATGTTCCTCTTAGTGGATAGGGTCTCACTTTATTAGCTGTGAGTGGTTTTGAATTGTGATCTGTGGAGCATAGTTCTTTGCAGACTTTTGACTCTGAGGCTTCCACAAAGGCAGAACTTCTTCAGGATTGTTCTCTGAATGTGCTAAATATTACTTGAAGGCCTACAATAGGATGCAAGTGTGCCACACTCACACCACCATTCCTCTCTCCTGTAATGAGAGCAGACATTGTGAATCAATCCCTGCTACTCTTTTCACCTCAGCCCAGAAATAGCCTTAGAATCCTCCCTCAAGACAGTATTTCAAGCATCATTTATTGTCAACTGACTGTGAAAAGAGAAATTCATTTATCCTTTGCCATCTAGGACCTCTACAGCATAATAGATGACCTGCAACCTGGGATAGAACTGAGACAACCTTATCAGCAATATACTCTTCACGCTAGATAATCAGTATTGATAATTTACCTAAGTTAAAGCCTGAAGTATCAGAGAATCAAGGGTCAACTGAAGGCTGAAGGATTTGGAATAAATTTCTATTGAAGAATTATTTCAGATGAATGTTTGCTATTGTATAGTAATATAATGACTAGGTAACCATGCTTTGTAACCTGCAAAAAAGAATCTTCTGAACCATAAAGCAGAGGTATCCAAATTATAATATGCATGCAAGTCGTCTGTTAAAACGAGATTCTGATTCAGTGGGTCTAGGATGAGGCCCAAGGTTCTCCGTTTCTAGTAGCTCCTAGGTGGTGTTGATGCTGGTGATCCTTAGTCAAACTTAGAGAAGTAATCTGTAAAGAATCCTGAGCCAGACTCAGATTAAAAACAAATAAAAATGAAAGAGACATTTTGGGGAAACTAATAAAACTACAGGGCTTCTGAGAAAGATTCTCACAATATTCAGCCAAAGTAACAGACCAAAGATATTTTAAGGAGTCCTAATATGCACAACATGTTTATATTGATCCATAGCCAGATCCAAGGGTTTCCCATTTTCCTTTTGGCCCTGCTTCATGCTGATGTGGGACTTCTACCATAATTATTGTCTATGAAGATTGGCTATGTGACACAGATATCCTGGCAGAATGACTCACATTATACAAAGGTGTGTAAGTTACGATGTGTTCTGGGCTCTTTAGAAATAGGCCATATCTCTTCTGGGGTTACAAACAACTTGTTCTCCATACATTACCTGTTGGATATTCCAGTTCCTGGAGAACAAAGAGTGCCTGACGTTAGGCAACAGCACAAGGAGGGCCCTCACCTCTGGTTGGCAGGGTGCCATTGGAGGTGTTATGTACAACAAAACTCCTGTCCTCTTACAGACTTTTCCACTGATAAACCACTCACCAATGTACTGTTCTTATCTTATGTCCTGATAGGAGGTTCTCTTGTCATCTCTAATGATGGAGAATTTGATTAAAGTAAAAGAATAGACCTGTGCCCTATCCCTGCACGACAGCTAGGCCTACACCCATTTTTAGAAGTAAATCAACAGCACGCAACAGAATTCTCAAAAACATAGATAAACATGAATTTTCTTATGAAAAACAGTGTAGTGGAAGAGGCAGCATCTTTCTAGATATTTCCATCAGTCATCAGAGCAGTGAGACAGAGCAGAAACCCAAAGTTTCTTGAAGATTGTATGTTCTTTACATTGCTGCCTGCTGACTCACAGGGCATTCAGTTCTAGCTCTTCATTCGCTGCTATAAAGTGACTGAGGAGTTAAGGCAAATTCTTGAAGTGACTAAGACACTTTAGAAATGAAATACCACAATTTTAGAAAAATTTCCAGTCTAATTTTCTACTCTCCCCTCTTTCACTCTTGTTCTCTCTTTTGCTGTCGTTTGCTTGTTTGTTTGTTTGTTTTTTGAGTTGGAGTCTCTGTTGCCCAGGCTGGAGTGCAGTGGCATGCTCATGGCCACTGCAGCCTAGACTTGCTGGATTCAGGCGATCCTTCCACTTCAGCCTTCAAGTAGCTGGAACTACAGGCGTGCACCACCATGCCTGGCTAATATTTTGATTTATGTAGAGATGATGTCTCGCCATGTTGCCCAGGCTGGTCTCAAACCCCTGGGCTCAGGTAATCCTCTTGCCTCAGCCTCCCAAAGTGCTGAGATTAAAGGCGTGAGACACCGCGCCCAGCCTCTTTTTCTGTCTCTGTATCCCATAACGTCCCTCGCTCCCAGTATCCACTAAAAATTCATTTTTATCTCCATGAATATGCAGTAAACATGCACTTGAATTTGGTCTACATATTTCATGCCCATAGCTGCTCACAGGTATACAAACTGATATTTTCTTTCTTTCTTTCTTTCTTTTGAGTTGGAGTCTCACTCTGTCGCCCAGACTGGAGTGCAGTGGCCGCTGCCGGCCACCGCAACCTCGACCTGCTGGACTCCAGCGATCCTTCCGCCTCAGCCATCCAATAGCAAGGGCCCAAGAAAAAGTGGGAAATTTACAATAGCTCCAATAGCAAGGGCCCAAGAAAAAGTGGGAAATTTGAGTCAAGATTTTCACAGAAGAAGGAATAGCCCTTCCTTGTGTTATGCCTCTTGTCTCCTTCCCGCTACTCCCATCTCTGCATTTTCTTCCTTGCCTCTATCCTTTCTTTCTTTTCCATCCTAGTGTGATGCAGAGGAGAGTACTTGGGCTCTGGAGTCTCATTCATTCATTCAACTGAGGTGTATTAAATATGATATGCCAGATACCGTTCTGGGTAGTAGAGAAAGGGCTGCAAATTAAAACTGGCAGTATCATTGCTCTTACCAACTTTTCATTTTGTCAGTAGAAGACAAATAATAGTAAACAAGTCTAACTATGTTAGGTGGTGATATGTCCAGGTGAGAAGTGGATTTTGTGTGTGTGTGTGTGTGTGTGTGTGTGTGTGTGTGTGTGTGTGTATATATATATGTGTGTGTGTGTGTGTGTGTGTGTATGTATGCATGTATATATACTCACTTAGCATGGTTTCTGACACATGATAGTGCTAAAAATGTGGCTCTCAGAGTCCATAATTCTTCCCCTTTACAAAATACCTAAACAATGCCTAGAAGAAAAACATAGCTGGATAAGAGACAGAATGAATGGGTGCTATCTTAAGTAAGTTTATTAAGGAAACTCTCTCTGATGATTGAGCAGGGCCTGAAATGAATTCATGTGGATATCAGGAGGAAGAGCATGCCATATAAAGGAAAAGCAGTCACGAAGACCACAAAGTCCTGGAGTTTGCAATATGTCTGGGATGGTAAAGGAACTGTTGCGGATATGGAGATTTTTTTTTGAGAGAGAGACGGGGTTTCCCAGACTGTAGTACATTGTACTTTAAACTCCTCAGCTCAAGCAATCCTCCTGCCACAGCCTCCCAAGTAGCTACGAGTATGGAAGTGTGCCATCACACCTGGCTAAGTTTTAAAAAAATTTTTGGAAAGATAGGGTCTTGCAATGGTGTCCAGGCTGGTCTTGTACTCCAGGCTTCAAATGATTCTCCTCCCTCACCCTTCAAACCATGCCCAGTCTGAAAAGTGGATTACACACATACACATACATACACACACACACACACACACACACACGTATATTCACTTAGCATGATTTCTGACACATGATGGCGCTAAAAATGTGCCTATCAGAGTCCATAATTCTTCCCCTCTACAAAATACCTAAACAATGCAAGATTGAACCACAGAAAACTGCCAGTTTTGAACCATTTTTAACCTATGAAGTGGCAATTTCATATGGCTCAACTTAGTAACTGAATTAGAATTCAACTTTACAAAAAGGCAGGCCTTTACTAGTCTATTCTCTCATATTAAGATTTCTAATTGCACATTTCCCATCTAATAAAATTTTCTGGGAGAAAACTATCCTGGCAGTAGTTTCTAAGCTGCTCTGCAGTTCTGCCTTTGCTGTGTTTTCATTTTCCTTTTGGTGTGGCATGAAGTATGAGGGCCCAGCTTCATCCTAACTGATCACCCCAGTGTCTAGAGCACAGGTGTGAAATGCACAAATCCAAAGTATTCTGTGGAACTCTTCTGACCCACTTCCTGAGTGATTGCTGTGATGCTCATCCTCCTTTGGAAGGTCTCATTCTGCAGGGCTGTTTCCCATCAGGTACTCTGCCTGCCACTTGGGGAAGCTTCAACCAAGTAGACTGTGATGTCAAGTCTGGGGATGACCACATCCATGAACTGTGATTCAAGTCTGGGGTTGACCACATCCATGAACTGTGATTCAAGTCTGGATTTGACCGCATCCACCTAACTTTCTTCTGCTGGAGCTCCTGCATGTCTCTGGTACAAGGTTGGTGACATCTACGGACTTCCCTCATCAAGAACACTTATGAATCTGATTTACTAGCAGTCCAATTTCTTCTCATGGTTTAGCCCAGGAGAAACCAACAAAACAAAATATAGCAAAATGAAATTATTTTCTACTTTCTAAAACTTGGCAGAAACTTGGAGAAAAAGTGATTAAGGTCCATCAACAGCATGATTTCCCAATGATGCACTTTTTCCAGAGGCATTTTTTAACTACCTGGCTACCTCTATTTATGTTAGCTCTTTGCCCTGGAAACTTGGGTTTACTAATTAGCTTACATACTTAAGAGAACTAATTAAAGCCTCTGTTGGCCACTGGCCTTGCACCTCACTATAAAGGGACTCTTTTAACTAGGCTATATTCTCTTTCCACAAAAAAAACCATGTGAATCTATTTTAAAGACAGACCAAGCATTTCAATGAAAAAGTAAATTTGTTATTTCTCTCTCCACCATTCCAGCAGTAGGAAAAACACCCTTAAGACTTCAGCAAGCAAGAGTGAAATATCTTATGTAAAATTGTCCCATTTGGTGTACAGAGTCACCTAGAATTCCGGGAAGGAATACATATTAAGAAAGAAGACCCTGAAAACATGTTCTGAGCTTTCTGTCCTTAAACATCTGCAACCATATACAAGGAAGTAGAAAGTTGAAAGTCAGAATGGGAGAGGTGAGAAAAGCAGCTGATAATTACTACACTACATTTTCTGTGTACCAGACTGTGATCCTATTTATATCTCAGACATCCTAAGGGCAGGTAATATCTACATTTTACAGGTAAAGAAGGCGAGGCTGACTAGGATTAATTGGCTTGTTAAAAGTCAAAATGCAATAAACAAAAGAGCCAGGATTCAAATACAGGTCTGGGAATCCCAGCATTCTGTTACTTTCTGAAAAGTATTAAAATAGTCAATGAGTCTGAAGGTGGACAGGCAAATTGGATATCCTTTTTTTTTCTTTCCCCTGTAAGGAGTACATTGTGATAAGAGAAGAATTTTGATTTTTGAACCTACCTCAAATGGCATGCCCCTAAGAGATCCAGACAGAAGCAAAATTTGTCCACTAAGACAGATGACACATGCTTCAGAGCACAAACTTTGAATTGGAGCTGAATTCTTATCCTAAGTGAGCTTGGGCAAGTCATTTAATTTCTCTGAACCTTAATTCCCTCATCTGTGAAATGGGCATGATCATCAGTTGCTACTTCATAGAACTTGTGAGTATGAAATGAATGTAAAACATGTGGTCCTAGTACCAGGCAATAATCAGCACATTAGTTATCAGGGAGGCCTGTGGTCAAAATACTACCGTCACCTAGCTCTGCTTATGTAGAAGAAGAGAAGTGCATTGTCTCTTACATGATTTTTGCACAAGTTTTAATGCTGATATGTCTCCTGGTCTCCATGTCAGGACCTCAGAGTAACTCAGTGCTTTAGGAAGCAAATCTTTTAAATAACTCTTAGCCTACTCGGTTCAGCACACTTCATAGAAGGAAAATCTACACACACACATATCTGTATCATATCCAACTCATCTCCTGTGCTACAGGTACAAGATCTATTAGTACAAGTTTGTTTACTATCCACTTAACCTTCCTTTAAGGTCTTTCTTACCATTGTGTGTTAATGGAAAAAGTCCTAGAATAGTATTGTGGACGTTTGTTGGTTTGACTCATTAGTATCCATTGTCTCCTTCCTCTTTCTCAAGGACTCCTGATTTCCTTTGGGATTTCACATAGTTCCACAGAAGTGATGTGCACCCCAGATTCCAGAAAAGTAGCCCATGACCCAGGCTAAGCCAGTCAGCACATCCCAGGTCTTGCCTTCTGGGATTGGTTCAGGGAGTTGGTATGTAACCTAAAGCATTCTAGAGGTGAATCTCAGGATTTTTCCAGGAATGTTGGGGCAAAGACCCACTTATTTTCCTACTGGATGCAGATTAAAACGAAAACAAAACATGTAGGCCTGGGAACTGTAGACAGCCATCTCACAATCATAATGGACACTGGTCTTAGGGCAAAATTGACTCTGGAGAAGGAAGAGAAGAGAATGAGAGAAACCCTACTTTGTTCTTGGTCATATTACTGGCCTGATCAGGTTTCCTTGAACCAGGTACCACCACACCACTTGACTTTTCTGTTATGAGCATAAAACGTGTATTTTTAATTCTAAATTCTTGCAACTGAAAAACTCTCAACTATTATAACTGGAGAGAGTTGGTCAGTGTCACTGGTGAGTTCTGCAAGATTTGTAACCTTTGGCACCTTGCTTATTCTCTCTGAGTCTCAATTTCCAAATCTGCTAATTAGAATTGAATTAGATCATGAAGGTGAAAGCACTTTTAAAACTATAAAGTAATTATACATGTAAGGCATTATTATAATTAGTATTATATGTTAGCATCATAACGCATGATTCTTCTTCTTTGATATCAAAACCTTTGAAACCCTGGGTTGGCAGCTGGAGTTGACCCCCAGGCTACAGGCAGACTCCTTGACTGGCATTTGTTGTATGTCATTCATGCAGGTTTTAGTAGATCATGAAGAGCTGTGGCTGGTAGGTCAAATTATCATGAATAGGTTTATGATTGATAATAGAAATACAATAATCCTCAAGCCAGTGATTTCCTGTTCTTTCATTTTCCTTCACCTGGGATTGAGGTTTTAAGTCAAAGTTCTCTTTACCAGAAAGTTAAAACAATGTAATGATAACAATGATGAGGTTACAAAGCATCCAAATAACTCGGCAAGAGGAAGTCAGATATCTTTAATCCAGAAACTAAGAACAGGGATAGGTGATCATTTTGTAGTATTATCTAACAGGTGGATCTTCTTTGTATGGGAAGATAAAAGAGGGAAAATTATGTTTTTTGAGTAACTATCCTATGTACAACTGTGTCAGGTGTTTTCCTGTGACATCCAAATTAATCTAGTAATGAATCTGTTATTCCGTAGAAAGGAACTCTCTCTAAACCCCAGACACTGTTGGAAAAAGTAAGAACTGTCAAATGAAGCTTTTTCTATCAGCTTCTCTATGATACCTTTTACAATTGAATGTGAAGCAGGGTGGAAAGATCGCCAGACTTGGACTCGGAAGTCCTGGGTTCCATTCACTTAACTTCCCACAACCTTAAATCTTCATTTATCAAATGGGCATAATAAAACTGCTACTGCCCACATCATAGACTTTAGTATGGAATTGGGATTCAGTGAGGTCTATACATGAAACACTGTGATATGCTATGTATTATTATCCTATTTATTAATGTGAAGTAACAGTAAACTCAATGACCTCTAAGCTAATTTTGATTTCACTTTCTATGTCTCAAGTGTCTGATTTGGAGAATATCCATTTAAAATAATTCTTTATTGTTTGTAAAACATGCAGAGGAAAAAAGTATTCTGGCAGAACAGAAAAATATCACATGTAGGATTTTTTCCTTTAAACACTTCAGCCATCCCTACTAAGAATGATTCACAATTTGAGCACACATGGTTTTATCCAGGTGTAGTAAGCTATGTGAAATATTAGTTTATATTAGAGGGAAAATCCACAAAATCAGGAATTTATTTGTAAAAAAACTATGTATTCTTACATGTTTAAACTTCAGTCACCTTCAGAGTACTTTCCGTTTGATGCGACACACCTATCGAGATACTTTTTTCACTGCTCAAAACAGTTTTAAACTTGTCAATTCTGTTGCTTTTTAGGGCTTCTGCCATTTTTTGTTTCACCTCTTCCACGTCGACAAAATGTTTCCCTTTGAGGTCTTTTTTCATCTGGGTAAACAAAAAAAAGTCACTTGAAAAAAAAAAGTCACGCAGGGCAAGATCAGGTGAACAGAGAAAGTGGGGTATAGGGGTCATGCTGTCTTGGGGTCAAAAAACTGCTTAACACTCAGTGCATGGGCAGGTGTGCTCATAAATCACCCATCATGAAATGGGAAAGTGCTTTGAAAGAATCCCCACAAAATATTTCACTGAAGCTGAACATAGCCTCTCACAACAATGCTAGCTAGTACACTGATGCCAATGGGATCCTAGAATACTTACCTAGTGGGGGAAGCCTGTACTACAAAGGAGTTCACACTCCAAAAAATAATTTTGGGTTTTTTTGGGCCCCCTCATATTGTAACATGTTAGATGAAAAGATATATTACTCATGAACACAAGATCTCATTTATTTATAAAACTACAACTCATACACAAAGCTGTGGGAAGTTTGAAAAACAAAGCAAAATACTAGGCAATGCTAGAATAAAGACAGGTAAAACTCAAATTCCATTAATGGTCAAGAAATCCCATCCAGTACTTGACTAATTAAACAACTATACCTTGAGTTATGTGTTCTTATACCGGGATAGTAATTTTCAAATAGTGAAGACTTTTCATTTTTGTATTCTAGATCAGTGCTGTCTAAAACACATAAAATAGCCTCAAATATAACCTTAAAATTTCCAGTAGCTGCATTAAACAAAAAGTAAAAAGAAGCAAGTGAAACTAATTTTACTAACATATTTTATTTAACCTATTTATATCCAAAATATTAGCATTTTAGCATGTAAACAATAAAAAAATTATCAGTGAGATATGCATTTTTTAAACTAAGTCTTCAAAGTCTGGTGTGTGTTACATCACATCTCAGTTCAGACAGATGTGGTGAATGGCTACTGCATTGGATAGGGTATTTCTAGATTTTGCTGAGTGGGATTTTAGGATTCAGGAAGACCTTGGTTTGAATCCCTACTCCATTCATTATTTTCTGTGACTTTGAACAAGTTACTGCCCTGCAGAGTTGTCATGAGACTTAAATGAGATGAGTCGCATGCAAATGCACTTCTCCATCAGTAGGTGTCAATTTGTGTTCATTCTTGCACCAACTTTTCAAAATGGAGGTGGAGGGTAGAGTAGGAGAAAGGCAGAAGCATCAGCAGCAGGATAACCTGGATGGATCTCCCCATTCCAAGAAGAGCTGGGCACAGAATCAAGGACTGGATGGTTAGAGAGAAAGGGTTGAGGTGCTGAGTTGAGTGAACAGATAGGGGACAGTGGGTATTTCCAGATTAATGGTACCTGGTTACTACATGGTAGTTGAAAAGCTGAAGCCTCTATCTTTACACCAATCTAGAAGGTTAAGTAATGTCATCCTGTTCAGATATGAGCTATCAGCAATGATGAAATGACTCAAAGTCAGGCCTCAGAAATAATAGCTGAAGGAGGTGATTATATTTCCACTTAAAAGAGAGAGAGGGGAGGGGAGAGGAATACTGGGGAGAACACAGTCTTTATCTTCAAATGAGCCAGCTTTGTCTTACATCAAGAGGCAGAACTAATGTGGAAACTATAGGAAGGAAGAGTTCAGTTTAACAAGAAATAACTTTTTAAATAACATATTTTAAGATGTGATGAGTTGTTTTGTGAGGTTGTATTTTATCAGAAGATCAGCTGACTCTTTAAAACAGTACATACAAAACACTATGATATCCTATATATTAATATCATTATTATTAATATTAGGTAACAGTAAATGCAATAACCAATGAACATGGGTATAATTGTACTAGATGAATAATGAGACCTATTCATTCCTAAGTTACTACTCCTTTCTTGGGACCATTGACTAATTATTCAACATGGGAAGCTCTACTTCAAGGATATGACACTCAAGAAATTGAGTATCCCTCCTTGCCGCTGGCTGTGAGAAGAGTGACTTCCCAAGAATCAAAGTGAATTCATCTTTTTTGCCTCAGTGAACATTTCAGACCCAGTCAGGTCAGCATCACCTTGCCTACTAGCTTGATGGGCCTGGTGGGAGATGGAATATTGTCTCACGTCGTGGATTCATTTGACAGACTCTCAAGATTATCTCTCATCTTGGTTTCTGGGGGCCACTTTCTTCCATATTTTTCTATTTCTGGCCTTCTATTCTTAGATTCCTACTCCTCAGTTTCAGAGGTTTTTGAGGGGTCCTGCCCAGGCCCCCTTCTCTCCTGTCTTCACTCTTCCACAGTGATCTCATCTATTTTCTTGGTCCTGTTCTTGACTTCCACATCTTTTCCCTTCAGCTGAGATCCCCCCCCCGCTGAGCTGCCTACAAGATGTCCTCACCTGATGTGTCACAGGCTTCTCTAACCCAACATGCCATACCTGAACTTGTTGCTCCCAAACCTGCTCACCTCCTTGGCTGTTCCATGGTGAGAGGCACCATCATCCACTCAGTTGTCCCACTCAGAGTCTGCAGTTGTTCCTGGATACTTCCTTCTCCTTGCCTCTTGCAGTCGGTCTATCAGCAGGAACTGTGGGCTGCATCTCTTCATCTCTCACCTGGGCCAATCCTGCTGTCTTCTCAACACACTGGCACATGTTATTTGTCTCAGAGTCCTATAACTGTTATAGAGGGGTCTTGGGTACAATTGTGGGACTGAGAAGCTCAAGTGGATCTTATTCTTGGTCCTAGTCTTCTGTTTCTACCAAAGCAGCTCTACTTGTGATTCATACCATAAGATTCCACTTAATAAGTGACTTGAAAGAAGAGTTTTGATATATAAAAAGAAGTCTGGAAAAGCACCCGTGTGTTGACTTACTAGCTTTTAGGAATTTTCTCTTTCCAGCCATTTTCCATGCACACCAGACAGATTTTTCTAAAATGAAAGTCTAAAGTGTTGTATTCAAGTTTAGAACATTTCCTTGAATTCCCATTACCTACAAGGTAAAGGTCAGCTTCCATACTTGTACTGTTGTCTGACTTTGCCTGTTCCTGCACATTTTTCTCATAGTGCCCTTTCCATCTGACAGGTCAGATAATTTTTGAGTTCCTGAACACTAGGACTGTATCAGGCATTTGATCTCATACCTCTCTTGGGAATTCCTCCCAGTTGCCATCTGCCTGGTAAATGCCAGCCTATCTTTTTTTTTTTTTTTTTGAGTTGGAGCCTCACTCCATTGCCCAGGCTGGAGTGCAGTGGCATGTTCACGGCCACCCCAGCGTAGACCTACTGGGCTCAGGTGATCCTTCCACCTCAGCCTTCCAAATAGCCAGAACTATAGGCACATGCTACCATGCCCGGCTAATATTTTTGATTTATTTTAGAGATGAGGTCTTGCCAAATTGCCCGGGCTGTTCTCGAATCTGTGGGTTCAGGCAATCCTCTTGCCTTGGCCTCCCAAAGTTGCTGGGATTACAGATTTGAGCCACCGCGCCAGGCCCAGTCTGCCTTTTAAGACTTGGTTCAAGAGTCGCCTCTGCTCTGAAGCTTTCTTGATTGCCCAAGTAGAAGGGACTGTTCCTGTCTTTTGTTCCCATTCTCTGTACCTTGTATACAAGTACTTGTAACATGCAGTGCTCTAAATGGCTTATGTGTCTCTCTCCCCCATCCCGCTATGAGCAGGAAACATGGCTGTCTTGATTGTATTTATTTGCTTAGTAATCAGCACAGGGCTTGGCCTGTAGCGGGTGCTTAGACAAGGTTGAGTGAGAGAAAGTTTGAACATCAGGCTTAGTTAGATCTTGGAGAGTGAAGAAGTTGTATGTAGATGGGCTGGCGCTAAGCCCCTTGTGGGAGGCTAGTGATGACACTTTTTACACGTTTTCCATTCTGGCAATAGAATGTACAGCAACCAGCAGACATTCTGAGACTTGACATTAATTTATAAATGCATTTGTTTTTATGAACCTAATACAATAAAATCAGCTTCTGTTCAGTCTCTCTGGATTTGATTTTTGGATAACGTCTTTTTGGTACCAAAAATAATGATGATAGAAATATTATCTGTACTGAGCTTTCTACCTACAAACTGTTTTTGCTTCCATGACTGTATCTTGCTTGATATTTACAACAATCCCACGAGTCAGGTGTGGCTGACATTACTTGCATTTCACAGTCATAGAACCAGATGCTCAGTTATCACATGACTTGTCCAACACAACTGGTAACTAATAGAGCCACCTATTTAAGTCTCCTTATTTCAAGGCCAGTTAATGATTCATGTGTATTTGAGGGTCCCACTACCACTAAAGGAACACACTTCCATTTTGTTGAACATGATAGAGAAACTGGTCACCGGGGTCAGAAAAAAAAATCCTTGTTTCCACACCTGTCTGATACTTGGTCATCTGGAGAATAGGGTTTTCCATTGTTTTGTTTACTTGCTGCCCCATTCCTTGCCTCGGGGCTTCCCTGTGTTGGGCTGCCAAGACTGCAATGGTCATTGCCATTTGTTGACAAATAACAAAGATGCTCCTTGTCTTGCTGTCAATTTTACATCCTCTGGATTAGCCAAGTGAGCCTGACATGCCAGGAAGGGCTTTGTTGTGGTCTGTGACTCACTGTGCTCACTTCTCTGCCGCTCCCCGGGTGCAGGCTATTACAGTCTGCCGATTACACAATTTCAGAATGTCTTTGGATGAATTGGCAGAAGATGAAAAAAAAAAACAAACAAAAAAACTAACCCAACAGACCAAGGATTTAGCCACTGCTATATGAAGCAAAAGGCATACTACCTAGGAGAGTTACTCTAATCTCATCCGCAAATTGCTTCTGTCATCGTTCAGAGGTTTATTAGAAGTATTCACTACTGGAGGGAAACCCTTTTTCCTTGGTGGTTCCATCAATCACTCTTGAATGTCTCTTGGGATAAGGGATGTGAGTAGGAGAAAGGGCCACTCTCACTTGTTCAGAAGCAGCTCAGATCAAGTCTTGTAGACGAGGGGTAGTGCTTACATGGCCTGTTCAGAGATTGTTGTATGGTTAAGATTGGGTCCTTCTCAACCTTACCAGGGATCATCATATTTTTTTGTGGGGGATGACTTTATTAAGACAGCAAAAGGATCATTTCACATTGGAATTCCAGTAGAAAATGAGGCAACTTATTTTCCTTATAGATAATGTATTTGTGATAAATCACAAATTGACATAGATGTGACTAGAGTTTATTTCAATTACCAATGTTAATTGCAACTATCTTCTAAAGGTCACTGGTGAAACTCTTAGCCTGGAGAGGTAAAGGGAGTTAGTATCTGGGTCTGATGAGTATTCTGTGTTTCTACCACCACCTGCTCCATGAGTTCACTAGGCATTATTGGATATGAGCCTGTCCTGTGCCATACTCTGTGTTGGATGCCTAGGGTTCCATAATAATGAATGAGATACAGTCCATGTTCTTAAGCTCCAAAGTGTAGTGAGAGAGACAGACCTAGAAACAGATCATTGTAATACAAGAGGCTGAGTACAGAATTTGAAAAACCCACAGGATGCTTTCAAAGTACAGAAGAACAACTTCTAGCTAAGGGAATGAGGGAAGCCTTCTTGGAAAAGGCGATGGAGCTTAAAACAAGCCTTAAGTTGAACCTCCCTTGCATTTGTACAAGCAGGGTCCCTGCCTGGGACCTGAGCTTTAGAGGGTTCCTCTGTGGCTCTTCTCCAGTAGCATCCCTATCTATGGATGGAGGAGTCCTTGAGTCCAAAAGGAAGACCCTCCCACACCCAGAGTCTGTGACACTCCACCTCTTCTAGACCATGCTCCAGATAGTTTGAACCCTGAATTCTCTGCCTGGACAACTCAGACTCTGCATCTTGGTCCCATGTGGGGGTCTTTTGTAGGTCCTTAAGCTGACTTGCATCACTAGGTAACTCCTAGGACCGAAAAGTGGTCAGAGAGTGGTTGTTTGATAGGGGGCAGAGGTGATGCTTGAACATGGGGGCTAGGGTGACCACTTACATGCTTGAAAGGTGGACAGCGCACTGCAAGACAGAGTTACTGTGTGGAAGAGAAGGAACCAGGCCCAGGCCTGGGGCAAAGCTCTGTTATCCTGTCTCCCAGTTTCGGTGCAGATCCCTGGGGAGTCCCCAACATGTAAACTTGAAACTAGCCTTCCAGATTTTGAGGTATATTCCAAGGTAGGAGAACAGAGTAAATTTTATTTAATAGGAGTCTAGCTTGACATATCTTTTCAGTAGTGGAGACATCCACTATTTGGGCCTCTGTTTATGCTCTTGTTCTGAGTCCTACAAATGTTAGGGCCTGGTCTGATCCTAAGACTGAGTGTGACATCTCCAGGCTGTACATCAATTTAGCTTCACTGGAATGAATGAGACCCTTATTCTTGAGGGGCTCCATTTATTAGGGACACAGGCAAGTAGTGACCAATCACAGTGATAGATGCAGAGAGAGCAGTATATGCTGGAAATCACAGAGACACGTTGAAAACGTGTTCTGTCTGTACATGAGACATAGAGAAGAGAGAGGTCTGTTCTACTGCTGTGATGGGAAATTGGTTAGAAAAACTTTGTAGAGAAGTCTTCAACCTGAGCCTTGAAAGATAAGTATGTGAGTCTGGTGTGAGAGTACTGGAAGAAATTTCAGACTGAAACAGAGACTTAAAAATATGGCATTTTAGGGAAAAATAAATAGTCCAGCACATGGGAGCATGGGACATGAGCAGAGGGAGGAAAGCCGGGGTTGGATCATGAGCAGTCTTATAAGGTCCAGCTAAGGAGGGTCTGATGTTGTAGACCATGAGACTTTTTAATGGTTCTAAGCAAGGGAATGAGGTGATGAATATCCTCTGTTAGAAAGATCCTTCTGGAAACTGAGTGGATAGTAGATTAGAGGGTCCAAGCTTGGGTCTCAGCCTCTCTGGTCAAAGTTTATTAAAAAAAAAAAAATATATATATATATTTAATATATATATTTCATTTTAAAGATGTAGGGTACAACTGAGGATTAGGTATACAAGTGGACATCATACAGGTAAAGTTTGAAGCTCCCTTTGGTCCCCGCTTCACCTGTTTTGAGATCAGATACCCTTATTGATGTTGTGTCCCCCTCAACTCCAGCAGTATCCTGCTACTGCCAATCCTTTTCTTATAGTATTATGGTAAATGTTCAGGGTCCATTTATGAGTGAGAACATATGGTACTCTGTTCTTTGTTTCTGTGATAGACCACTGAGTATTATAGACTTTAAAACCATCCAAGTTGCTGTGAAGTCAGTGTGTTTGTCCTTCTTTATGGCTGTGTAATAGTCCATCATGTATATGTACCACATTTAAAAAATCTAGTCCAGTTTTGATGGGCAGCATGTTTGGTTCCATGTTTTTGCTATTGTGAATAGTGCTGCAGTAAACAAACATGTGCAGGTATCTTTTTTGTAGAATGATTTGAGTTCCTCTGGGTATATTCCAAGTAGGGGAATTGCTGGGTCACATGGAAGGCCAATTTCTAGTTCTTTTAGAAATTGCCACACTGTTTTTCATAGAGGTTGAACTAGTTTGCATTCCCACCAGCAGTGTAGAAGCATTCCCTTTTCTCTGCATCCTCGCCAGCGTCGATTGTTGCTTGTTTTATTAATGATGGACATTCTTACTGGAGTTAGGGGATATCTCAATGTGGTTTTGATTTGCGTTTCTCTGATGATTAGTGAGGTTGAGCACTTTTTCATGTGACAGTTGGTTACCCCTATATCTTCTTTTGGGAAGTGTCTATTCATGTCTTTTGCCCACTTTTTAATGGGGCTGTCTGTTTTTTTCCTTTTGGCACATTTGAGTTCCTTGTAGATCCTGGCTGTTAGGGCTTTGTCTGATATATAGTTGGCAAATATTTTTTCCCATTCTGTGGGCTGTCTCCCTGCTCTCTTGATGGCTTCTTTTGCTTTACAGAAGCTTTTCAGTTTAATGAAGTCCCACTTGTCTGTCTCTTATCTCTGATGGCATCGATACCTGGGATTTTGATCAGGAATTGGTTGCCTACTCCAATTTCTGTAAGAGAGTATCTCCTGCGTCTTCTAAGATTCTTATAGTTTGAGGTTTTACATTTAGGTCTTTGATCAATTTAGAGTTGATTTCTGTAGAGATCCTGTTGTTAGGTAGGGGTCCTGTTTTAATCTTCTGCATGTGGTCAGCCAGGTTTCCCAGCATTATTTACTGAATAGGTTCTCCTCTCCACAGCGGTTGTTGGTGGAGCCTTTGTCAAAGATGCATTGGTTGAGAAATTGAGGTTTTGCTTCTGGAATTTCTATCCTGTTCCATTGGTCCACATGCCTATTCTTGTACCAATATCAGGTTGTTTTGATTATTGTAGTCTTATAGTGACGTTTAAAGTCTGGAAATATGATACTTCCTGCTTTGTTTCTTTTGCTAAGGATTGTTTTGGCTATTTGTGGTTGTTTATGTTTCCATATGAATTTCTGTATTGTCATTTTCAGGTCTGAGAAGAATGATGTTGGCAATTTAATGGATATTGCACTGAATCTGTAGATTGCCTTTGGTAGGATGAACAGCTTAACAATGTTGGTTCTTCCTATCCATGAACATAAAATATTTTTCCATTTGTTTGTGTCTTGGATTTCTTTGAGCAGTGCTTTGTAGTTTTCATTGTAAAGGTCTTTCACTTCTCTGACTAGGAATATGTTAAGGTATTTCATTTTTTGTGTGTGGCTAATGTGAATGGGATTGTGTTTTCTTTTTTATTTTTATTTTAAAGATGTGGGGTACAATTCAGTATTAGATATACAGGTGGTCATTGTACAGGTCAAGTTTGGGCCTCCCTTTGGTCCCCACTTTGCCTGGTTTGAGATCAGATACACTTACTGAAGTTGGGTCTCCCCTTCCCCCACATTGGCAGTATCCCTCTACTGCCAATCCCTTTCTTACAGTATTATGGTAAATGTCCAGGGTCTGCTTATGAGTAGAGCATGTGGTACTCTGTACTTTTTTTCTGTAATAGATCACTGAGCATGATAGATTCTAAATCCATTCAAGTTGCTGCAAAGTCCATATATTTGTCCTTCTTTTTGGGCTGTTTGGTGCTGGTGTATAAGAATGCCACTGTCTTTTGACATTTATTTTGTATCCGAGACTGCCAAAATCCTTTTTCAATGAAAGGAGGTTTTTGATAGATTCTCTTGAATTTTTGAGGTATAGGATCATATCATCAGCAAAGAGGGATAACTTAACTTCCTCTTTTCCTATTGGGATACCCTTGATTTCCTTCCAAAATTTCTTCTTATATATGTGTAGAATTCACCCATCAGGCTTCTGTTGCACGAGCTCAGTGGTTTGCATCCCAGCTACTTATTAGAATCACTTGGGGGAATCATTTAAAAACACCAGTGCCAAGCCCTGGCCCCAGACTGATTAAATTAAAATCTTGGGGACTTGGTCATCTTTAATTTTTAGAAGCATCCCAGATACTTCTGATGCATACCGAGGACTGAAAACTACTGTGAATGATTTCTATTTGACACCACACAGATTGCTGTGAGGTAAATATATTTAGGAGGTGAGCACTAATCCCTGACCCCACACTAGCATGCACATTCTTCCTTTCCTGTTTTTGTGCTTTGGTGATTGGAGGGATATTATAAACATCTCTGACTTTACTCAGGGGCAGGGAATGACTTACGGTTTTGAGTGCTGTGTAGGGATACCTTCTCTCATGTCCCAGAAGCTCTAGCCTTAATGGTGGCTTCCCATTTCCCACTTGCAAAGATCTCCCTGGGTGGCAGAAACTGGGAATGAAAATTGCCTACTTGGTACTCTTTTGGGATTTTGCAACTTAACTGTTTCATGCCCACCCACGAATAGGTTCCCTTCAAAATCAGTTGCTTCATTTCTCAAAGGAGTGCTTTGCCCTTTAGGCTTTATAGAATGCCTTTGCATGCCAAAGCCCATGGAAACACTGTGGTGGAAAACTCCCTTCCACCTACCTGTGCAGACGGTGAGTAATGCGTGAGATTGGCTGCAGAGGAGTGTTCCAGTCCCATCTGACCGGGGCTAGATTTTGAGGGAAAGGCCATTCTCTTCTTGTTTGCCCCACAGCAAGAGCACAGTGGGCATAACTACCTCGTCAGGTGTTCCCATGGTCACTGTGATCTTCTGTAGAACACACTTAGATCATCACTGCCCTTGAGTTTTAGGAAGTGGGAGAAGACTTTCCCAGAGAAATGTCCCACTCTGTCCCGTGTCCTAGTGTAGACAAGCTCTGTAGAGGAAAGGCAGAAAAGGTGGAACTGGGGGGAACAGGAAGGTGGGGACTGAATCCATACTATATATGTATTAGAAGGTGCCAATTTGTTGTATGAATGAATGCCTGGAAGACACATACAGGAAACTAGGCCACTGCAGGGAACAGGCTGGCCCTGTTGGTATACACTGCTAACATTTACTTTTCCTTCCTGTCCATAAAGTGAAAGATCAAATCAGCATTCCCCCATGTATTATAGCTGGAGCAACAGAGACTGCTGCATGATTTGGGTTCAACTAATTGGTCCAATTAGGTAACTGGAAAGTCTCCTAGGATTCTAGAACTCTCTGAGTGTACACTAAGGCAATTTCTTTTGTCTCTGTTCCTTCTTCCCACCTTTACCTGACTCCAGCTGTGCCCAAGGAGGTACTGACACTTGTTTTGTCTGTTAGTGCCAAGTGTCCTCATATCCTTGTGTCTTTTCTCTGTCTTGTTGAATCTATTTCTTCCAATATGACTTATTTATAACCTTTTAAATGAGGTCAGTTCTTTATTTTCATTTTATTTCAAAATGTGTATTTTTCTGATTATAAAACAGTGAATATTAAATATAGAAAACTTAGTGGTGAACAGGGAGAGTATAAAGAAGAAAGTAAAAATTGTTCAGTAAACCCATCCATAGATAATTCTATTATTTGCTTTTCCTTCCTGTCATTTTTCTACATATATATATGTGTCTTAAAACAAAATTGAGATTCATATAATATTTGTATTCTGCTGCCTTTTAAATGTATTGTATAATATTTTTCTATACTATGTTATTTTTTGAAATGATTAAAATACATTAAATAAATAAGTAATGAATGTTTACTATAGAAAAACTGAGAAATAAAGATAAAAGAATATAAAAATCACAATCTCAACAACTTGTCATAATCACCATTTGTGGCTGGCTGGTCGGTCTGTCTGTCTATCTATCTATCTATCTATCTATCTTTTATCTTGTTCTAGGAGAAATTGAGGCTGCATATACACAAAGCAATAAATGCACAGGGGGAAAATTCAAGCACTACAGAAAGGAATAGAATAATGAGTCTCCATTTCTATTTTTCTGACCCAGGTCTCTACCTTTGTAATTAACCGTTGTTTATAGTTTCTTTGGTCTACTTTGAAGAGATATATGTATATGAAAGCATAGTATATCTTTATACTATATAGTTATAGTATACTTTATACTTTATATAGTTACACATCTTTATCTTCCATAGATGATATCATATTCTTTATACTGTACCTTGATTTTTCTACTAAATATCTCAGAAATCTTTTCATATCAGCACATAGGAATATATCTTGTTTTTTTTTAAAAAAAAGCCTATATGGGGCCATCTCAGTGGCTCAGCCTGTAATCCCAGTACTTTGGGAGGCCAAGGCAAGTGGATTGTCTAAGCCCATGGGTTTGAGACCAGCCCGGGCAACTTGGCAGGACCTTGTCTCTACAATAAATCAAAAAAATTAGCTGGGTGTGGTAGTGCACACCTGTAGTTCTGCCTACTTGTAAGGCTGAAGCAGAAGGATCGCCGGAGCCCGGCAAGTTGATGCTGGGGCAACTGTGAGCATACCACTGCACACCGGGCTGGGCAACGGAGTGAGATGCCAACTCAAAAAAAAAAAAAAAAAAAATAAAAGCCAATATGGTATGGCTGTACTATAATTAGGTCACTTAACCAGTTTGCATTGATGGAAATCTAGGCTGTTTCAAGTTTGTTTGGTTTTTGCTGTCACCACATTGCAGTAATAAACATCCTGTACATGTACTTTACTATATTTCTTTCTTTTTTTTTCTTTGTTTCTTTCTCATGCCTCCTACAACCATACACCTAGAGTCTGTTCTGAAAATAATATTTCTAGTATTTTTCTGCCATTAAGTAATGCTTCATCATTATTTTTGTAAATAAAATTACTTCTATAATATTTTAAAAATGATCACATTGTATCCTATTAAATAGACATACCATAATTTATTCAATAAATTTCCTATTGCTGAGCATTTAGATGTCTCCCTCTCCCTTTCTCTCTCCCTCTCTCTTTCCTTTCCTTTCTTTCTTCCTCCCATTATTGTCAATACTGAGATAACATTCTTGTATTGAAATCTCCATGCCAATCTTTAATTATTTTCACAAAAATTTTTAGAAGCAGGTTTACCAGGTCAAAAATATTTTTAAGTTTTAAAATGCAAATAACCAGATTGCAGCTGAAAAAAGTCATACCAGTTTAAATTCTGCCACCAGTACATAATCTTGTCCATTTCTCTGCATCTTCACATCTTCAAAATTAATATTCTTTAACACTTGCCAATTTTATATTTGATAATCATGATGTTTTACTTTATATTTACTTAATAGTGATAAACTTTCTACATGAATTTATTCAACATTTGTGTTTCATCATTGGCTCTGTTTGCTCATCTCTTCTGCCCATTTTAAAATGTAGAGAGTTCATTTTCCTACCTAATTTGTGAGATCTATATTTCATAGATAATTAATCTAATGTCAAGCATACCACAGATATTTTATCGCACGTGCCAATAACCTTTAATTTTGTGATGGGTTGAGATATACAGATGTTTGAAATTTAAAAATCAATTTCACCCTTCATGGTTGTGCTTCCAGTACAATATCCTCCTCTTCCTAAGATCATATTTATAATTAGCATGTGCTTTATTCACATTGATATCTTTAATCTATTCAATACTTGTTTGTATACTTTTCCCCAAAGTATTAGTTAGTTAAAAATACCATTTATTATTTTTTTCCATTCTAACTGGAAGGCCTACTTGCTCTAATATAAAATTGAATTTGTTTTTGAGCTATCTATTGCTTTCTATTGATCTGTCTACTTATTTCTGCATCATCACCATCCATTTATTGTTCTGGTGGGAAACATTTTCACATCTCATTGGATAAGTTTCCCTTTCAGTTTTTTTTCCGGATGTGGATCCAAGACATAAAACTATAACCAGTGAGGGGAAGCTATAGGAAGATAACTTTGGCTCATTATAATGACTCAATAACCAAGCTGTTAAGAGAGTTTTTGTTATAAAGGTGAAAATAGGAGGGGAGATATTAGTAATGTAAAGAAGCATGAAAGACATACTAGTGCCAAACTGTGACTTTCTTTTTGGATAACTAAAAGCATTGAAAATATTTGAAAAGGGAGTAATAGTCTCATTCTGTAGGAGCATATTATGCAATTTAGCTATTCTGCCTAGAATTGTTTCTCACACTGCTGGTGGTACCTGTCCCTCACCTTGGGAAAATCCATACCACAAAGGGTTATTGTGAGGAGTAATGAAGATTAATTCTGTATGTAGCCTTCTGGTGCCTAGCCGGTGCTTCGTATATGGTAATTACTAAAGATGGATAGGCAAACTCAGAAGAAATCTTCCGTCTCTCGGGCTTTTCCAGGAAAAGCTTAATGGTGATGTGACAAGAACATCATAGGGGAGACTTTCTTGACCTGAATGGGCACAGAAATCACCTGAGGATCTTTTTCAAGATCAGTTTCTGATTCAGTGGGTATAGCATGAGGCCCAAGATACTGCGTTTCTAACAAACACCCATGTGATGCCAATGTTGCTGGTCTACGGACCACATTCTTAGTAATATGTTTATAGGGACAATTCAAGGGTTAGAGGTGAGGCTAGACTAGATGACATGAGACCCATTTCAGTTTCCAGATCCTTGAATCTGTGTCGGGATAGACCGTTCACAATTCTAGAAATAGGAACACCAGGGAGGGGTGGTGGTGGCAATATTTAAAGAATGATATTGATGTTTTTAATAGGTAATGCTTATGCTGCAAAAGGCACAGGAACGTACTCAGTGAAAAATAAATTTCCCTCCCACCCTTGTTCTCTAGCTACCCTGTTCTCTTCTTCAGAAGATGTGTTGTTACCAGTTTTTTTTTTTTTTTTGAGTTGGAGTCTCGTTCGCCCAGACTGGAGTGCAGTGGCCGCTCCCGGCCACCGCAGCCTCGACCTGCTGGACTCCAGCGATCCGTCCGCTCAGCCTTCCAAGTAGCTGGAATTACAGGCGCGTGCTACCATGCCCGGCTGATTGTTTTTTTTTTGGCTTATGGTAGAGATGAGATCTCGCTGCCCAGGCGGGTCTTGAACCCGTGGGCACAGGCAATCCACTCACCTCAGCCTCCCAAGGCGTGGGATTACAGGCTGAGCCACGGAGCCCGGCTGTTACCAGTTTTTAGTGTACGTACACTATGCATGTATAAATATATATTTTCTTTTCTCTATTATTTTTTATGTCTTGTTTTTTAAAACCTGAAACGTGTCACAGAAATTACTTTATATCAGTGCAGATGCAGCTGCTGTAACTTTTAAAATAACTCCACATGGATATAATATAATTTAATCAAACAGTCCCCTGCTAATCAGTGTTGCTTCCAAAATTTGGCAGTACCAACATAGTTGCAGTGAAAATATTTGAACCCATCTCACTTCTAACTAGTAGAATAGATTATAAGAAGCAGAATTGCTGGATGAAAGGATATGTGTGTTTAACGTTTTGATGGGTAGTGCCACATTGCTCTCCATGGGGATTTTGAAGATCTAATATCTCACCAGTCACGTAAGGGAGGCTTCTTTCCCCATATTTTGACCCATGAAGTATGTTACCAAACATTTGATCTTTGTCAAAATAATAGGCAATACATGATATCTCGTGATTTTAACTTGCATCTCCCAAATTATGAGTGATATTGAGACAACTAATAAGTTGTCTGAGAGGCATTTGTTTTTCTTTGCTAAGAACTATCTGTTCATATTATTTCTCATTGATTTGCAGGCATTCTTTATAAATTCAAGAAAATTAATCATTTACCTGTGATATAAGTTGCAAGCATCTCCCCCAGATTGCTTTTATTTTGACTTCAAAAGTCTGACATAATGATTTTACAAAGTCTCACATATCCATTTTTTTTGGAGGGGGGTGTTGTTTTGTTTTTGTGTTTTCTGTCAAACTTGGAATGAGCCTCTCCCCTGCTCTGAGAGTGTAAAGAACAATTTTTCTCTGCTTACTTTCAGTATATTTTTAAGTTTTATTTTTTCATGTTGTTCTTTGATACCTTAGAATTTATCTTCATGTAGGATGTGAGGTATGGATTCAACTTTATCTTTCTTTCCAGATGGCTATCTAGCTGACAGAACATTTATGGAATAATCCTTCTCCCACTCACTGATTTAGAATATTACCTGTTCCTACATATATTACAACATACATTTGCATTTATTTTGGAACTTTCTTCCATTAATCTACCTGTTCTTGAGTCAATCTCACATGATCTTAATTTTTTTTTTTTTTTTTTGAGTTGGAATCTCACTCTGTCGCCCAGACTGGAGTGCAGTGGCCGCTCCCGGCCATTGCAGCAACCTCGACCTGCTGGGCTCCGGCGATCCTTCCGCCTCAGCCTTCCAAGTAGCTGGAAAAACAGGTACGTGCTACCATGCGAGGCTAATTTTTTGATTTATTGTAGAGATGAGGTCTCATCAAGTGGCCCAGGCGGGTCTCAAACCCCGCGGGCTCAGGCAATCCACTCACCTCAGCCTCCCAAAGCGTGGGATTACAGGCTGAGCCACCGAGCCCGGCTGATTTTAATTTTTAATAGCTCTTAAAACATTAAACCTCATCCTGGGACACTGCCAGGGGAGGGTTGGGGGGGGCACATAGCATCAGTAAGGATAACTAGTCTCATCCTAGGCGAAGTGGGGACCAAGGGGAGGCCCAAACTTTATCTGTACTGTGATCACTTATCTACCTAATCCTGAATTGTACCCCACATCTAAAATGAAATAAAATAAAAAATAAAATAAAGCATTAAATCTGCTAGGGCTGGTAGGTCCCACTCAGTACTCTTCCCTACTTCCTCACACATTGTTTAGTTAAAAAATCTCCTTGCTATTTTTATTGAAAATGTACTAAGTTTATAGATTGTAAAATGTACTAAATTTATAAATTTAAGAGAACTTTAAAAAAATGATATTGTATGTTCTTATCAAAGAATACAGTGTATCTTCCTCTTGTTTGTTTTGTTTTTGTTTGTTTTTGGTCTGAGTAACGTTAACATTTTCTGTATGGAGATCTTATAGATTTGTTTTCTTCATGGTGGTCTTTTTATTCCTAGGTCTTCTGTCTTTTCTTGTTTCTATTGTAAATAGGGTTTTCTCTCTTATTATACTTTAGTTTTTGCATATATGAAAGTTATTGGTTCCAGTATATTAGTTTTGTAATGAATTTTCTCATTTTTAAAAACATTTGTCAATTGTTTTTCCTGGATTTTCTTCCTGTTCTTTTGGTATTTCTTTGATATTTTATATGACACGATTGTTGAGACAGATTTCTGTTTTTGTGCTGTTCACCATTTGTGCTTTAAAATCAACAGGGAGAGTTAACAATGTTTTCCAGGGAAAATTTTTTTTATCATTTTCATTTATCTGATGCTACCTCCATAAGTCCAAGAACTCTGAGTCCTGAGGTAAAACTTACTGTTTATTTTAGATGCCTATGCAAATAACAATATTATCTGCAAGTACTCATAACTTTATTGCCTCTTTTTCACTTTTTAATATCTAGTATTTCTATATCTTACCTATTGTATTGGTCAATAGCTTATATAAGTGTAAATACTGGTGGTGTCAAAGAACTTCCTTGTCCTGTTTCTGACTGAGTTAAAATGCTTCTACTGTTTACTTGAAAAGCAAGATGCTGCATTTTTGGGTTGAGATATATCCTTTTCACTGCTGAATAAGTTGTCTCTGTTCTTATTTTTAAGTAGTTTTTTTGGGGTTTGAATTTTTCAAATACCTTATAGGGATGAGCACAAGCTTTTTCTGTCTATGAATATTAAACTGTATTTGGAATCATCTGCCTGATATCCAATATGTGAAGGAGTTCCTCTACCAGCTCGCTTTCTTTGAGATCTCAAAGGTGGATTACCCAGGGTTACATATCTGTGGTTATGTTGTTTCTTTTGCTTTTTGTGCCCCGAGATTTCCTAATGCCCCGAAATGGGGCCCTTGGGTCAAGCCTCATGGTTGATTTTTGTATCAAGCCTGGCTTCTCCTACTAGAGCAATTCATTTTCTGTGCTCCTTGGCAAACGCTTTGCTCTTCACTACTCAGCTAGAAAGAGGTGGAGGGTGAAGAGCCATTTGTTGAATTTCTGCTTCTGACAACCCAGAGCTGCCAGGGGCTTCCTTTTGACCTCCCTGGCAGGAAGCACTCAACATCAGTCTCTACACATGCACCAGACCAGTGGCCTCACCACAGAGCAGTCATCATCTGTGGCCAGCCAGCCCCCCGACACTGCTCAGGGCAAGAGGGGCACCCATTGATTCAGCGAGTCATGGCCCGGGATGTGGACTCAGCCAGGATGGTCTGACACACGTCCTCAGCAGTTTCTCCAAGTGCTGAGTCAGCCCAGGTGGCTGGTCTTCCAGGCTTTTCTAGTGTGGAGTCATGCCTCCTCAAGCCCTGTTATCTCCCCATCTCAGGTGTTGACCTGGGGCCATGATGGTTTTCCAGAGGCAGCAATGATTTCACCTTGGGAAATCTCATCCTTGCAAATGGGACAAAGCATTGATTGAGTATGATCCAACAAAGAGTCATTTGCTTTTATTTATCAACTCAGTGCCGGGTGCAGAAGGAGAGAGGAGTAAGATGAATATGACTGCCATCACTTTCACGGAGTTCCCTGTTAAAAAGAGAGACCAGATCGTATAACAAGAACAAACAAGTGTTCAATACATGCTATGGTTTAACCTTTTTGCCTGCTGTCTCCCCCTTCATTCTTCCTTCACCTAGCGTCCAGGATCTTTCTACAATATAACGCCAGTTCTCTGATTATCACCTCTCATTGCTCTCAGGCGAAGCTTTGGATTTAGTCTGGTCCACAAGGCCCTTCTGAATCCGGTTCTAATCATGTTTGACCTGCCTCATCTTCCTCTTTCCTCCTCTTACAGACAGCAGAGCCCCGTTATCTGAAGACAGCACGTTCCTTTTCACCTCTGTGTCTTTGGGCAGGTTGGCTCCCCGGTGTAAAAGGCCCGTCCCCTTGCTTTGCCTGATAATCTCCTGCTTATCTCCCAAAATTTAGGTCAAACATCCCTTCTTTGACATTCCTCCTCTCACAGCCTTTCCTACATTCAGTTCCTCTCTTCTCTGTAAACCTCGGAGGTGCCATGTTCACCTTTTTCCTCAGCATTTCCCCCAAGTCTTCTAGTTCAGAGGTTTCCAAAGTTGATGTTGGAAGAATATAATTCCCGTCTCTATTATTACCTGTATACTTTCTAAAGTGCCTAATATAAGCAATTACTTCATAATAGTACACATATATACTTCATGACTAATAAATACACCTATACTGTGGTTGTGTGCTCAAAAGTTGTTTTACTGATTGAGGTTAATTATCTGAAAAGTTTGAAGGTCATGGCTGTAGTAGTTAGACCCTAGAGGGCATGAGCCCTATTTTATCTTTAGGAGATAATAAAAATTGGTTAAATAAGTGAATGGCTTTTATAGGAGTGCGATGATGATAAATGCTTTAAGTTAGATACAAACAAGATGCCAAGTGTAGCTCTGGATTCAAAGGATTTCTTTATGAGAGATTCAAAATGCCCACTGAATTGTCTCACTCGTCTTTCTTTCTTTCTTTCTCTCCTTCTTTCTCTCTCTCTGTCTTTCTTTCTTTCCTTACTTTTTTCCTTCCTTCTTTTCTTTTGAGTTGGGGGTCTCACTCTGTTGCCCAGACTGAAGTATAGTGGCACAGTCACAGCTTGCCACAGCCTAGAACTCTTGGGCTTAGGCAATCCTCCCTCCTCAGCTAGGACTATAGGCACAGGCCATGCCTGGCTAATTTATTTTTATTTGTGTAGAGACGAGGTCATGCTATGCTATGCTGTCCAGACTGTCCTCCAATTTCTGGACTCAAGCAATCCTCCCACTGCAGCCTCCCAAAGTGCTGTAATTACAGGCATGAGTCACCATGCCCAGCTGTTACTCATCTTTCTAGAGCTAGGATGGCAACCTTTTATTGTAAAGAACCAGATAGTAAGTACTCAGTTTTGCAAGCCATATAGTTTCTTGGCCAAAGACAATATGTAAACAAATAGGTATGGCTGTGTTCCAATAAAACTTTAGTACAGAAACAGACAATCATCTGGTTGGCCAGGGGCCATAGTGTGCTGACCCCTGTTCTAGATGATAATTTCTAACTTGTGCAATCATTGAATTACATGAGATACCTTTGCACATGCCTAGACCATGGCTGATGAGTTATTGTTAAATAAGTGCTACAAAATCTCAAAAGTAATTAGTTTTGATTTGGGGTTCTTGCAAGAAAAGAGATGACTCCTTAGCTTTGAGTTCCCCAGACAGGGGAGGAAGGTAGGCAAAGAGACCAGAGGGGGCCATACTGGAGGAAAGAGCATATGCAAAGGTCCTGATGTCCTGCTAAGGGGACCCTTGAAACTGCTGCAGCAGTCTCCGGGTGGTAAAAATAGTGAGGAATAAACAGACTCTCCTATCTTAGTGATGAAATGGAGACCTTAGAAACCTCCTTCCCATAGTGAGAATCATGGAAATTGTATGTCTAAGCATCCAGTGTCCTTGGTCATGTCCTGTGACTTGCTGGGTTACATCTTTTGACTCTGACCTCCATCTACTTTCTGCATGTTGGCTACTCTGCTTTGCCAACCTGAATTTCCTTCCAGTGCATGGGTTTAGGGTTATTTGCTCTTCATTCTGAGTTTTAACCTATCTCAGTAGACCTCTTGTATGAGCTCACTGGGTAAAAATTGATGGCCCTCTAACAGCTAAAGCCTGGGAGAAAAGAGGTTTTTTGATCAGGGTTTCTCACGATGCCATCTGTGGAACACCTGGAGCGGAATCACCCGGAAGTTTCTGTGAAAAATGGAAATTCCTGGGCCCCATCTCGAACACTGGTGTCAGGATTTTTGCTCTGGGGCTCATGATTCTTACGAATACCAGAGTAGGAGACCTGCTGCTGTTCTGATCAAAGCTTTAAAACAGGCCAGGTGTGGTGGCTCATGCCTGTAATTCCAGCACTTTGGGAGGCCAAGGCAGGAGGATCACTTGAGGCTGAGTTAAGAAAGCCTGTCTCTTTTTAAAAAAAGGCATTAAAATACATTTTCAAGTCCTCCATTTAAATTTCCTTCAGCAGATGCTTAGTCTTTTAAAACCAGAGTTATCAGCAAAAGATAGAAAATTCTGCCCACTGCTAGCTTGCTTGTTTTCTTTTTCCCCATACAGTTTGCTATTTTAAAATAAATTGTGCAATGAGTAGGTTTGTGTTTGTGTGGGTCTCAAAGTTGCAGGACTCTGAGGGGCCCTTTATCAAGCAGCTTGGTCCCTAGGTAGACCCTGCTCACATCACTGCCTTGGGGAAAAGGCTCCTGTGACCCTTCTCTCTTTGCAGCTTCCTGATTTGCTTTCTCACCTGCTCTTCCCGGAATGGACGTTGTCGCTTGGATTTTCTTTGTTAGTATCTCCACAAGGAGCTAGAATCTTCTCACAGGCCCTCTTCCAACAGCCTCTTTAAATCAATAACTGGGTTATGGGGACACTAATGACTGTCTCTCAGGAGTTGTCTGTTTTGGTGACTTTTCAGTCAATTCAGTGTTTCCAGGACTGTCCTCAGTAGGATGTAAATTTTATCCATTACGTAACATAGTCAAAGTCACCCATTTGAAGGTAATTTTCTATCTTCATGATCATAGGATACAAGAGCACAGGATTAGCTTCCAGATATTTAATTAATGAATTATCAATTGTTCATGTGCCACATGTGTCAGGACCTTCATGACAATGAATATGTATACATATGGTGGCAACAAATGTGCTAATTTGCACATCAGCGACCTCATGACTATAAACATTTCCTGGTGATATAGAGGACTGGGTTATTCTCTTCATCTTTCAAATGAGTAAACTGAAGCACGGGAAATGAAATGACACGTTCAACGTCAACTGACTGGCACGTTGGGGAGACGAAGCTCACATGCAGGTTTGAGTCTGCAAGGCAATCGTTCCGATTCTCAGTTTAGGTCTGGGTCGGCTTCCACCCTGGGCACTCTGCCCAAATAAAATCAAGGACCTGTAGATACTCCTGGAGGGGAAACCATAGGGCATTTTGCAAGTAAAGAATGTCCAAATAATAAAAGGGCCTGGGGTTCTAGCACCGTAATGAAATTTCTCACTACAGCTGGGGCACGATTGCATCTTTGACTCGCCCCCCTCCCGAAAAGCCACAACCACCACTAGATGGCAGTATATGAACAGTAGCAGAGAAAAGACTCCTGCTATTGATTTTGAAGAACTCCCTGGGACTAAAGCCTTGGCAAGGACATCCCAGTGGAACTAACCTTCCAAGAACAATGATTTCGTAGATCTGTCATGGCTTCAGGCTCCAGCCCAAGGCAGAATGGCCATGCTTTGGAACTATGAGAGGCTAGGTCAGTGGTTCTCGACCACACCTGTGCGTTACAATCATTTGCCATTCTGATTCATTTAGTTCAGATGGGGCCGGGGCATCCATAGTTTTTGTTAACACTCCCCAGGTGCTCCAACGTGCTCCCTATGCTGATAATCTGTGCTAGCTAGAGACTGCCCATTTCTGGGTTGCAAGAACTCACTGCAAAACAGCACAATGTGACTTTCTAGTGATGTTCCAGGTGTGGGGTAGGCCACTAAGGCTGTAGGAATGAATGAGATGCTAAAACATGGTCTCAGGAAGTTACAGTTCCAATAGGACTGATACTTAAAATTCCAAATAAGATCCCAGTGTGGTGAAGCGTTTCTGCAGTCGGGTCCCTACCCTGCCCATGTGGCCTTGGGTAAGTCACTTGTCAGATCTATGACTCACTTTCTTTAATGGGTTTGGATGGGATTCCTTATTGGAAAAATGAGAATAATGAAATAGGTGCCTCTGAGGATCTGTAGAGCTATGTGTCTGAGGGCAGTATCTCTTTCCAGGCAAGTTCTGTGAACCCAGGGGCAAGCTGGCTGTGATGGGCTCCCCTGGTCTGGCATTAGCTCAGTACTTCTGTTAGGTCGGGGGGGGGATGCTGCATCTTTCAGGCGTGATGGTTCATTTGCCAACAGTGGCATTTTAAAGCATTGTAAAGTAGATTAGTTGTTGATGATAAAGCTTTACAAACATTCACCCATTCCATGTGCTTGTTCCAGGCACATGTTTCAGAGCAAGGTGGGGGCAGGAGAGGGTGTCTCCTAACCACAGAGAACCCCCCCCATTCCTGCTTCCATCTCCTCATCTTTGTATCTGCAGTTTCAACATTCTACTAGAATTTTCCCTAAGCTAGGAGGACCTCTATAGAAGTTTACTTCATGATAGCTCCCTCTCATGTGCGGGGAGGGTTGATGAAATTGATGGTGGAATTGACAGTAATAGCCTTGGAGTCTTGATCCGCAGCTTATGCCCGTGAAAGACTTGATGGGCACAGACTACATCTTACCTCATCTCACTCTTTTAATACCTGGCACACGGCTTGTACAGAGTAGGTGTGAGCGAATGTTTGTTGAATTAAGGTTTCTGTCGTTTGAAGTATTTATGCTAAGCTGACATTAAATATTCAGAGCTGAGCATCAGAAATAGCTTTGATGCTATTTGTGTCTTATAGATCCAGAAAATTATGAAATACGTCGTGTTTCCCTCTTTGCATCGTCTACTAGGAAGCTCAGAGACAAATTAGTGGTCTACCTCTAAGAAAATAACTAAGAAAGATTTGATGACACACATATGTGATTATATGATGTCTGATTTCACTTTATTTTCTCAAGATTGGTACTTGTGTTGAATTTTTATTTCAGGCAGCCTCAAATTCTCTTTGGAACAAGTAATGAAAAAACTCATTTATTCTTAGGCAATATCTAGGACAATTCCTGGTACATAATAGGAGTTCAAAATATTTATCGATTAAATTAATGAATAATATTGTTTAAAGAAATCTATCAACCAACCCGAAAGTCATAATCTCTCACAATAAGCTAGAATAAATGAAAAGATCATCTGTCAGAGAGGCAGTGACCTACCCAAGATCACACAAAAATTCAGTGATTCTAAGGTAAACCCAGTTTTTAAGATGTATTTGTTTGTTTGTTTGTTTTACTCCTGACCTACTTACTGAATTTTCTATTACTTCAAAAACACCTCTTTTGATCTTCTGAGAGAGAGAAGTATCCTCAAATAGCCTTCAAAAATGAAATATAAAGGAAGGTTGACAGGGCACAGTGGATCACACCTGTAATTCCAGTGCTTTGGGAGGCAAAGGTGGGAAGATCCCTTGAACCCAAGAGTTTGAGACCAGCCTGGGCAAAACAAGGAAACTTCGTCTCTACAGAAAAGTAAAAAAACTTAGCTGGGTGTGGTGGTGGGCACTTATAGTCCTAGCTACTCTGGAGGCCGAGGCAGGAGAATAGCTTGAGCGCAGGCATTGGAGCCTGCAGTGAGCTATGATTGTGCTGCCGCACTTCTGCCTGGGCGACAGAGTAAGAGAACCTGTCCTGGAAAAAAAAACTTTTTAAAAAAATGAAGGTATGTTCATTCAGTTGACCCTCAGGTAAAACGGGATAAAACAAGAAAGCAGTGTGACCTGTGCTTGATGGAACTGATAATTCTGTTTAAGTTTTCTCCTTTGACTAAGTCAATGACAGCTCACATGGCAGCCTGGGATACAATTTCCTCTCTAGAATTCATAAAGAGAAAAGGCTGGAGAGTGCCAGTTGCTCCATTCAGCAGGTCCGCCACAGTTTCCTGGGCAGTTGGAAGGAACGGTTTTGCTGACAGTGTTTATCCTTGGCAGAAGTCAGCAGGCTTGTCAGTTGACACATGTGCCGCTTCATCTTGTCAAACATCTTTGTCTAAAACTTAGTGAAAAGATCAGGACTTGCACGCTATCACTGTCAATTCCACTGTCAATTCCACTGTCAATTTCATCAGCTCTACCCTGAAAGGGAGCTATTAGGAGACAACTGAGGTAGCTGAATTTTGCTGGAGATTTATCTCTCATGCATTTATCCAGTGTTTTTACAGAGAAAAAAAAGTTATGTTCTTGTGGAATGACCTGACCTATTCACTTTTCCAGTCACTCTCCTCCAGTGCCATCATTTTTACTACGTTGCCTCCATAGTGGAAGTCTCTGCTGGGCACTTGTTTTTTTTAAAAGTTGAACACTTCCTAACCAAAAGAAGACTTCTTTTCTCTTTCTTATTCATGGGGTATTTTTTTTAGACATAGATAGGTGTATGAAGGGGAACATCCCCCCAAACAGAATTTACTTATTCAAAAATGTATATTTATTCTTACATATTTAAACTTCAGTCACCTTCAAAGTACTCTCTGTTTGATACAATACACCTTCCGTGATGCTTTTTTCACTGTTCAAAACAGTTTTTGAACTCATCAATTTTGATGCCTTTAGTGCTTCTGCTGTTTTTTTGTTCCAGTTCTTATACATTGACAAAATGTTTCCCTTTGAGGACTTTTTTCATCTAGGGAAACAAACCAAAAAAAGTCACCTGGACAAGATCGGGTGAATAGGGAGGGTACGGCATGAGGATCAGGCTGTTTTTAGTAAAAAAACTGCTCAACATTCAATGTGGTGTTGAATCACCCATAATGAAATGGGCAAACGTGTTGAAAGAATCTCCAAAAACAATTCGCTGAAGCTGAATGCAGCCTCTCACAACAACATTAGCTGGTACACTGATGCTGATAGGCTCCTAGAACACTTGCCTAGTGGAAAAAGCCTGTACTACAAGGGACGTGCCCTCCAAAAGATAATTCTGGTTTTTTTTAGGTCCCCTTTGGATATTGTGCTGTAAAGTCTACCTACTTCTGGCCAATCCATTTTCACTGGTATCCCATCCATGGAAGGTGTTGGGTCTGCCTATGCAAACACTTTTAGTTTGGGCTCATCATCTACAGAAGTCGTGTTTTTTCAAATTCCGTAATAAATGAACCTCAGACCCTCCATTTCCCCAAATGGCTGCAGCAATATCTTGCCTCTCTGCCTGTCCTCATGTTTTCCCCTCTGCCTAGCATACTTTCCCCCAGTTCAGATGGCATAACATTCGTGAGAGCTCCCCAGGGATCATTGGTTACCCCCTGACCTGTGCTCAAACAGACCCATCTCCAGGAGGGCACCCCATGTCCTGTTACCCTTCTGAGGTTATATGTCTGTTTTCCCAATGGACTATGAGCTCCTCAAGGGCAGTGGCCATGTCTCCTTCATCTATCTGTGAATCATGAATTTCCTGCACCTAGGAGGACAAGGTTGTGGTAGGTGCTCACGTGCATGTTCACTCATCCTATTGTTGACTCATTGCGGTTGCTACTGTTGCCTTCCTCAGATTGCTTGCCTGCCTCGTGAGGAGCGAACTCTGCAGAAATCCCAGCCAGAAAGAAATCTGATGTGCTAGTCACAGCAGCTCACCTGCTGGCTCACGGCTGTGAGTGTGATGTGATGATCACACAGCCCAAAGGCCTGGGCTTCGTTCACAGGCTCGGATACGTCTTCTGAGTCATGCTCGGCCAGCTATTGCCTGGGTCTCAGTCCACGGAAGGAGAAGACCCAGCTCTTGCCGGCATTCTCTTCTGGAGATTTTGGCTGCTGGTTTTGACTGCTGGGGATTCTCCGAGTCTGGTTCAGTCTCAGTCTGTATTTGAAATGAGGTTGTCAAGGCAGACACCCTTGGAAGAAGACAGTTGGTCTTTTGGGAATCTATATTTAATCCAAGGGGAGATTGTATCTTCTTAGCTGCAGCCTGGGCTGACCAGAAAAACCCCAGATCCTTCTCAGGTCGGAGGTGTAGGAGAACTGTGGAAACATAATTTGTCACTAAGAAGGAGACAAAACTGACTGAGACAATATTCAAAGAGAGGGGAATTGGACAGATAAGTTAGAGGATAGTGAGTGCTTGCTTGTTTTTTTTCTTTTGAGTGAACAGAAAGGAACATCTTTTGTTTTGCCAAAGAGAAAGGCTTTCAATGAATCTATTAGGAAAAATGTCCTTGGCATCCATAGGTTGCTGTTGGGCCTCTATTGGGCCTTCAAATTTTGGATTCTTGAAAGTTAGGTCATTTTTTCCCTCTCTCTCTTCATCCTAATCTTTGTATCTGTTAGAAGGATCATCAAGCCAAGCTCCATTTCCCAGTTCTTTCTTGCTTGAATGACCACATTGCAGAGGTGCTCCGAGCTAGATACGGACACTTTCTTTGACAGGTAACCCCCAACTCCTCCCACTTCCCCTCTCCAGCCTAGAAAGCTCATTCTGGGTCACATAGCACTGAGAGCTGAGAAATTTCTCTCCTAATAGAGAGCAAATTTCTGCCCCTGCCATTGTTTCTATCTGTTGTTTCAATTCTACCTCTTAGTATAGAACAAATATGTCCCTTCAGTCCCTGCCTGCAAGTTTTGTCCTTTTTTTTTTTAGCTAAATAATCCATTTCTTCAAGTTTTTGTTCTTGCAATGCTGCTTCAGGACTTTCTTTTTTATTTTATTATAAAGATGTGGAGTACGACTCAGGTTAGGTATACCAACGTTCGTTATGCAGGTACCCTTGTTGACGAGGTGTGCCCCTCCCTCCCCTGGCAGTTTCCCTCAGTTGCCAATTCCTCCCCACCTCCCCTGGCAGTTTCCTGCTACTGCCAATCCCTTCCTTATAGTATTAGCTTCAGGACTTTCACTTGAACCAATGTCCTTTGAACACTCTTCGTTTGTTCCTCTTGAAGTCTGTGAAACCCAGATAAAGTGGGAGGGCTCATGCCATTCTCCAAGAAGCCCTTGTCAGTAAGTCAGAGTGAGTGAAAGGAAATTTATTTATTTTTTTATTTATTTACTTATTTATTTTTGAGTTGGAGTCTCACTCTGTCGCCCAGACTGGAGTGCAGTGGCCGCTCCCGGCCACCATAGCCTCGACCTGCTGGGCTCCAGCGATCCTTCCGCCTCAGCCTTTCAAGTAGCCGGAATTACAGGCATGCGCTACCACGCCCGGCTGATTTTTTGATTTATTGTAGAGATGAGGTCTCGCTGCCCAGGCGGGTCTCGAACCCGCGGGCTCAGGCAATCCACTCACCTCAGCCTCCCAAAGGCGAGGGATTACAGGCTGAGCCACCGAACCCAGTGAGAGGAAATTTAGATATTTAATGAAATTATTTGAAAACCTCAAAGGGGTCATTTTCTAACTCACAGCATAACATCGTAAAATTCATATTTTCCACATTTTTCTATTTCTCTCTGCTTCAATTTTATAGTCTCTCATCTTTCTCTATCAAAATTCTGAGAAAACTCCCCAGCTCAGCCCAGGCAGGGTATCTTAGTTTCTTCTATTCTCTCTTTAGGCTCAGTTCTTTATTACTAGGGAGGGAGAAGGGTGAAGTGAGAGGAGAGGTTTCAAACATATAATTAAAATAAAAAGTCTTCATTATGTATGGATTTGGAATTTGTCAGAGGAATGACCGCAAGTGAAGCCTGATCAAAGTAGATAAAACGTATCCATATCCCTCCTACTTAATGCTCTACTTTAAATAAGAGAGCTTCAAATATTATCGACTTCTTTGGCGGAACAATTCTTCTACTGCTGTTAATACTTCCCATGAACTCAAAAGCTTAGAGAATTTATCTAGGATTTGGAGTTGAGGTGGGCACAGATTCCTGCATGAAGCAAAGGCATAAGGGAAGAAGGAAGAAACTGGTTAAATTCTTGTAGTTTTATTTTGTTAAATTAGAGATCCAGTTGCTTGTAAGTGAAAGATTGCTTCTTTGTTTTTGTCCTTTTTCTGTAGGGCTGAAGGGTACAAATGACTGTGGTGTTCCCCCACCGGATTTGATTACCCAGACTGTGGTAGTTTCCAGTAGTCATTTGTGAGCTGGAGGTTGGTACTTCTCTCCCGATCTAATGGGGCCTTCTGTCCCTGGTTTTCAGGGTGTGAGGGCTGACTTGGGGGTGCTGTTACAGGCCCTGTGGTCTTCTTCTCTACTTGTCTTGGGTGATAGGATTGCCCACCAATTCAATGCTTTCCTTAATTGTCCTGGTCTGCTCTATGTCTGGGAGAAATTCCTCATATATTTTGATTAATGATACCATTCCTGAGACATTTATCTAAAAAAATTTTTTTTAAATCATTTTAACAAGAATTTGGGAATGAGGAAAAGTAGATCCATGGGCACAAATGGACAGTTTGAGTTAGAACTCAGTAAAGCTAAATTTCAGCCTCATTGGGTAATGCAGGATGGGCAGGAACGGTGAACTGTGTTGAGGCTGGTTGTTTAGATGATTGTAATGTTGTTGCTCTCTATACATTTTCAAAGCATTTCCATGTCCAGTATTTCATCTGACTTTTGCAACAGATTTGAATAGGAGAGCTGCAATTATTACTCATACTCTAATTCCAGAAAATTCTCAAAGAAGTTGCCTAAAATACTTGTGAGTTCCTTAGGCTCTTTGCCTTTTAAGACTAGTGTTTTAGCCACTCCAGGCATTTGGGTGCCATCCTCATTGTTTTTACAATATCCACAACTACATGTAATAGTATTTCCTTATTCTTTTTCCTTAAATTGACTTATTTTTGACTCAAATATATTTAACAAGAGAACGTCATATCACCACAGTAAATAAAAAAAACCAATAGTATTTTCTATAACTGGAAAATAACCATGAAAATAAAAACAATGAGAATGAAGCAATGTTATTATATTTTAACTAAGTATTAATTTCTCTTGAAGTCTCCGAGGCTAAGTTCTGCTCTCTCTTTGTTACATTTTTTTTAAGTGTGGTTTTAAAGATGTGCTAAATTCATAGGGCATCAAACTGAGACTTTCTTATTTACATCATTGGAAGGGCTGCAACAGAATTGGAAAAGAAATAACTTTCCCTGCATGCCAATCAATCAGTGTTACTTAATATTATGTCCACGTAGGATACTCTCACACATAATTTAACTCTCACCCTATGAGAAACGCTGCATAATATCACAGTTATATAATTAAGGAGTAAACATTGGCTATCAGTTGGGTCGTTCTGATAGATTATGTGGCTATCAGTAGCAGTTGTGCTAGTTCAGTTACACACATCCATAAATCAGTATTTACCTATTCACTCACTCAGTAACATCTAATGAACACCGACTATGAGCTGACCATGCAAAGATAAATAAGACATAATTTCATCCCTGAAGGAAGTTTGTGGTCATTAGCATTAGCAATGGTGCAGACTTCTAAGTTCTAAGTTCTCTAGTATAAAGTATATGTCAGCCGGGCTCGGTGGCTCAGCCTGTAATCCTGCACCTTTGGGAGGCTGAGGTGAGTGGATTGCCTGAGCCCGCGGGTTCGAGACCCGCCTGGGCAGGCGAGACCTCATCTCTACAATAAATCAAAAAATCAGCCGGGCGTGGTAACGCACGCCTGTAGTTCCAGCTACTTGGAAGGCTGAGGCGGAAGGATCGCCGGAGCCCAGCAGGTTGAGGCTGTGGTGGCCGGGAGCAGCCACTGCACTCCAGCCTGGCGACAGAGTGAGACTCAAACTCAAACTCAAAAAAAAAAAAGTATATGTCATCAACCTCATTTGAAGGCAGGTGAGGGGATGGCTTCATGAATGTGTTGATATCTGATCTGGGTATTTCAGGATAGGCTTCAGACTTTCCGGGAGTGCCACTACTACAAAGAAACAATGGTAGGAAAAGACATGGTGGTCTTGAGGAGCTCTTTAGTTTGGCTCCAGTGTAGCACCAAAAAGGAGAGAGGTGGGGTGGGATGAGGCGGTGTCAGAAAAGGAGGCTGGAGTGGTAGGTCTAATCCAGTCTGAGAAGGGCTTTGTATGCCCTGCCTGAGAGTTTGAACTGATTCTGTAGATAGCAGGGAACCACCCAGAATAGGTAAACAGGAGATGACAGGATCAGATGTGCATTTCTGAGAGGTCACTCTGGCAACAGCGAGGAGAGATGGGAAAGGAGAGCATAAGATGTCAGCCCAGATGTCTGACTGGATTGCCAAAATCAGCTTAAGTTATTCCATGCAAATTCTATTCGTTAGCTCTCCTTGCCCATGTAAAGTCTCTTGGCAGCCACCACCTTGGCCGGAATAGAGAGAAGGAGGGTCTGTTGCTTTAACCTGGACAGAGGTGCCCTGGGAGTTTTATGACTGTATAACTTCTTTTTAAAAGTGGCCCAGTCCATGTAGGCTATTTCAAGTGTAACCTAGGAAAAGAAAAATCCCACAGCATCCATTTTATAATCAAGGAATTAATGAGTTTAGCCTTCTTTTGACTTTGAGTAACTTGAATGATTAGGAACTGATTGTGTTTGGGAGTGCGTTTTGCAATTCCCTTAACTCATTGATATACACACAAGATGGGGATCCACACAGCATGACAGAGCAAGAGGACCTTCGAAATTATCTTGCCCCCTTTCATGGAGAACTTGAGACATGGCACTTGTTCTTGATCATAGCAGATATTCAGTAAAGGAACTTAGGTATTCTACATCGATGCAACTTTCCCCTACACCCTTTACCTTCTGAATTAACAATGTTAATATTTCTTTAATATTTTGTATTACTCTTTCCTTCCTGCTTTAGAAAGAAATGTACTTTTAGTTAAATAGATTGAAAAGTGAACTTTCTTTTGGTAATAATACGATACATTGCAAAGCCAACTGGGCACTTATTTGAAAGGCAGAATTTAAGACTTCGCTTGGCTACCTCCTACATATGTTGTCTGGGACAATTCACATTACCTGTCTGAGCCTCACTTCCCCAGTCAGTTAAAATGAGATGCTTGGGCTATCCAAGATGGCACATAATTTCCTTTCATGTGCTAACTTTAGGGGATTGGCAGTAATTTCCCAGAGCAGTGGTTCTGAACCTCTAAGAGGTTTTTTGGAACATTTTTTTCCCTAGTCATCCCCCTTACTCATGTAATTCTAATGCCACAGATATACCATATACCTGTTTATGTACTGTGATCCCTTGGATGGCCAGAAACCCTTGTAGTATCTAACTTTTTTCATCCTCCAAGAACCATGTTTTGGCCCCTTTGATGCTATGTTTCCTTGTTGAGAATGTATGGCTCAGAAGATTTGGCTGATAGGGATTGTGAGGCCATGGTCATGTTAAACAAGAAAAAGGACTGGTGATGTCTGCCACATGCATGGGAAAGGGAAGCAATAGGATGCAAACTTAGCATTGGACTTGATGATCTGTATGTCCTTTACCACTCAAATATTCTGAGATTCCACTTTCAAAAGAAATAATTGGTTATTGTTATTATGGATAATCTATTGGGTGTTGACTAGGTGTTGATCTAACTCTCAGGTCTGAAAAATATCTCAGAGTCATCAAATTAGTAGCCACAAGCAGACAGGACAGGCCATATTTGTGGAATATTTTATTTATAATCCTTAATACCTTGAGTAATTAAGATGTTCTCCTAAGATATGCCTTCATACAATTGCAATGCATCTGAAATTATTCACTTTTGTTCTCGCAGGTTTCTCAAGTTGTTTTGAAAGCAGAAGTATCTGTTTCTCAATGGAATAGTTATCAGATGATTTGTCAAAAGAGCTTCTAATGCTTATCTTATGGTGAACCCCTGAGTTTGATGCAGTGGGGGCTCTTTGCAATGAGAATGCATATGCATAAACTCCTGTACACTTCTGTTCTATGTTTCTTGTACTCAAATCCTACTTTGAGCCAGGAATTATGCTAGCTGGTAGAAGTGGAAAGATGACAAAGGAATGATATTTACTCCAAAGGAGCTTACAGGTTTACAGTCTTATGGAGACTGTCAGCAGAAGTAACTAGCATGGCCAGGCTACATCAGGCTCTGACTATGAAATGAGGTCACCTTTCTTAAACACCTGTTACTGTTGACTTGAGCCTTTCTAAGCTTTGATGGCCAATGTGTATTCTTCTTGATACATTTACAGTTAGCTCTCAGAGATGCTGGATTGTGCATGTAAACAAATAGGCCGCTGTTATAGACCTGTGTTTGACCTCTTTGCCATGTTGTAGAGCTTCCATTATTGTTAGTCACGGCTCAGCTAAGCATGGCCATCTTCTGCTGATGATCATGACTGCTGCCTGGGCTCAGGAGAGGGTCCTACTCTCATCTTAATGATTTCACCCAAGTATGGAGCAGACTCTTCTCTTAATTCATCATAGCATACTTGGGCCCAGACTGTAAAGTTTGAACAGAACTTTATCGAATGTTGGGGATTATAGAAGGCAAGTACAAGCAGAGACTATTAAAAAGACTGCTGTTTCATATGCCAGGTTTCGGAGATCATAGTTCCAGATCCACCCTCCATAGGCCTTTGAATGGTCATTGTCCAGCCAACCTATCTCTAAGAGGCCATTTTGCTTTCTTTATGGGAGTATCCCTGACCTATGGTATAATTCCTTCACCAGAGTCTAGACCTCAGTTTATGATGGCACTAAGTTATAATGGAATTATATGCTATCTCCTTCCTACTTCCACCAGACAAGTTTTGCCTCTTTAGTCATCATAGGTTGTCCTAGGCTTGCCTTTTCTTGAGAAGAATTCACAGCAGGGACATTCATTCTTTTCAGTGGAAACTTTGCCCCTGAGCCCATGGTCCCCCAAAGACTATCACATCAGAATGGAATATTTCACCATTAGTTCACAAAGTTTAGGTTGTCGTTCATCTTGAATAGTATCATAGTCTAGTTCAAGATGACTTAAACATAGCCAGGCTCATCTTAACTACAGGCTAAAGTAAAGACAGGGTCTTCCCATTTTTTTCTACAGTCTTTTAGGTCACTTCCAATCTCCTGAGGCCAGGTGCGGTGGCTCACACCTATAATCCCAGCACTTTGGGAGGTCAAGGTGAGAGGATTGCCTGAGCTCATGGGTTCAAGATCAGCTTAGGCAACTTGGCGAGACCTCATCTCTACAATAAATCAGAAATTAGCCAGGCATGGGGCATGCCTGCAGTTCCAACTACTTGGAAGGCTAAGGTGGAAGGATTGTCTGAGCCCAGCAGGTCAAGGCTGCAGTGGCCATGAGCATTCCACTGCACTCCAGCCTGGATGACAGAGTGAGACTCCAACTCAAAAAAAAAACAAACTTCTAGAAAACTTGCACACACACATGCACATATTTTCTCAAGAACAAACAATAATATACAATCATAGGAAAGAATGGAACCACCTCCTCTCTCCACACACATATATGTATATATGTATACATACACAGTTTTTTTCTAAAGAAGCTACAGTCTTTAGCAAAGATATAACTATGCTAAAACAAATATCTAACTTATGTACCAAAGGGAACTCTTTACTTCTTAGTATAAACATTTACATTCAGATTAATGGGGACTTTATTTTTCCTCCTGTATAATGGTAGGATACATTGCTTTGCATCTGGGTAATTAAAGGGCCCATTGGATTTCTTTTTCAAAAACAAAAGACAAAGGGTAGTGTCACCCAAAGGTAAGTTTAATCCTTTAGTTCCCAAAAGATAAAAGCTACTGGCAACTTTTAGATGTTTTTTTTTTTTCAGTTTCAAGACCCATTAAAAAAAAAATCTTAGCATCCAGTTGAGTAAGAGCATTCTACTACATTAGAGCAGATGTTGGCAAACATTTTTCTGTAAAGGACAAAAATAGTAAATATTTTAGGCTTTACAAGTCATATGGTCTCTGTCACAACGACCTAACTCTGCCACTGTAGTGTGAAAGTGGCCATAGACAATATATAAATGAATGAACATGGCTCTGTTTTAATAAAACTTTATTTATGAACACTGAAATTTGAATTTCATGTAATTTTCACATGTTGCAAAGTAGATTACTATTCTTTTAAATTTCCCAACCATTTAAAATGTAAAAACCAGTCATATGTGGTGGTGTTTGCCTGTAGTCCCAGCTATTTAGACGTCTGGGTTGGGAGCATTGCTTGAGTCTAGGGCTTTGAGACCGGCCTGGGCAACATAGTGAGGCCTTGTCTTTTAAAACAAACCAATAAATAACAGCAACAAAAAAATCACCACAAAACATAAAAACCAGTCTTACCCGTATGGGTCAAGCATAAATAGGTGGTGGGTCAGATTTGGCCCTTAGGCTTTAGTTTGCTGACTGCTGCACAGGGGCCCTGAATTACAATATAAGATTATATATTCATATTAAATTTTATGTTAAGCATTAAAATAGAGGAAAACATAAAGCACTTTGGGACCATGCAGAACCAATAAACCCAACTTGGAAGAATCTCTGCCTTTTCAGACTTAGTGTGCAAATCTAAATACATCTAACTCCTTCCAAGAGCATCCTGGAATCTTTTGCGATTTCGATGTGTTTTCCTTTGGAAAGAGGCAACTTCCTACACATAGGAAAAAAAAAAAAAAGAAGAAAAGATCTTGGAAGGCTCCTGGCTATCCAAACTCAAATGTGAAAGACAATTTTGATGAACTAGGCAGAAATAAGGCAGAAGCATATGGTTTAAATTGTACTTAACAGAGACATGTGTTTCAATCTTGCCACTCTGGGAAGTGTGACCGTTGTCCTAATGATTAGTGAGCACTTCTGGGCCGGGCCTGTGGAAACCTGGTTGAGTGGGTGCAGGTGTGTGTAAATGGACATTCTGAATATGGATACCTTATGTGTGTGTGCACATATGTTCTCATCATGGCAAGACAACTAACACTCGCTAATCATCTGCCTTGGGTAAAATATTCTTCTTTCACTTCCACCTGTCAAAGCCTATTCGTTTATCAAGGTTTAAATCAAATGTCATGTCCATGGAGAAACCAGCCCCAATTTCCAGCCTCCCTTCCTCCTTTCCCATTTCCCTGTCAGAATTAGCACTTTCTTTGTTCACTCTTACAAGTCTAACTTGGATTATAGTTGCATCTCACAAGACTGTGGGCTCTGGAGGTAAGAACCATTTGTCTTTTCCTCTTTAAATTCTCTTTGCCTTGGCTAGTACTTAGTACTGGGTAGGTCTAGAAAGCAACTTACTGAATATGGCAAAGTGACCTAAGTGTGCTGACCGTGACTAAAGGACAAGGCTTTAATTTTAAACACCTCACCTGTGTCTGGGAAGGCTCATTTTGATATTTGCATGTCTCCCTGGTTGAGAGTAGGGTCCCCCTTACACACACAAGGCCTCTTCTTCCCCACTGAGGCTTAAAGAGAACCTGTTTTTGGTTGTACTAACTGTTCTTCCTTTCAGTCGGTCTCCAGCCTTGTGTTTCTAGTAGTAACTCACAGACACGCCTACATACCTGTCTAGCTTGACATATGATTCACTGGGGCTGGGGCCAAGGTGCTGTCAGGCTAAGGGCTTATTTCTGTGAATGTGGATTGGATGTAGGGTGGGAGATGGAGAGGTAGACAGGTGTTCAGTGTAGGCTTTGGATGGTGCCTGGCTGGGTGAACTTGGGGCAAGACCCTGAATCAGATTACCGTCAGAGGTCATTGAGTCCAACCACTTCCCTGTTCAGAGGGGAAGGCCAAGGCCCAGGGGGTTGTGCCTGGCTCCGTTCCATATGGCTTATTATTGTCAGAGCTGGCTTCCAACCAACCCCTTTGTTCCCAGTCTAAGGTTCTTTAAAATTACCCGTTTAATTAATTAATTAATTAACCAAACGTGACTGGGGACTCCCATCCATCAGGACTTCAACTGGGCCCTGGGGGACTCACGATGACTCAGGCACGCTCCCTCTCCTCTAGGATCCTTCAGTCCAGTGGAGTTAGAGCGTAGCAGAAAGTGTGTGAACTTGAGCTTCAAGTAGAGATGTATGTGAGCCCCCACTTCTGCCTTTTTCTGACTGTGGGAACTAGAAAAATGAAACACATATGCCAACCCCATAAAGCTGTTGTGAAGCTTTAATAAGATAATTCATGTAAAACCCTTCACGTATTTCCTGGTACATAGTAAATTCTCAAGAATAGGTGGCTATTAGTTTTTTTTTTTTTTTGAGTTGAAGTCTCACTCTGTCTCCCAGACTGGAGTGCAGTGGCCGCACCCGGCCACTGCAGCCTCGACCTGCTGGGCTCCGGCGATCCTTCCGCCTCAGCCTTCCAAGTAGCCGGAATCACAGGCATGCGCTACTATGCCAATCAGCCACCTCAGTCACCCTATTTAAAAAGTACTGTATAAGAATGCAGGCAAAATATCTGGGCTCAAAAAAAGAGTGCGAGGTTAGCTCCTTTGCCTCAGATGAGGTAGACAGATTCTAGTCTGTCTACTAAAAAGCAAAAGGCCATTTTCTACCTCTTTCTAGAACTCAGGGTAAGCAGAGGGGAGGAAATGTGATGATCAGATGAAAAGTAATTTAATCTATGTAGATAGTCACATTCACAGTCTCCCTGGTCACTTTAGGAATAAATCCTGGCACATTTGCTTTAGACTTTTCACAGGAAGACATCATTTCTTTCATAAATAGAGGCCAGCTTTCATTATCCAGCTGACTGCTGACCCAGCCCTGTCCTAATTTGGCCACATCTGGGGCTCCCCTGCAGCTGGCCAGGGGCTCCAGACTGCTTCTCTGACTGGCTGGTGTAAGCGGGTCACTGCCTTCAAGGCACTTTTCCGATCTCGTTTGTGGATGAAGTCCCATGGGGTGCAACTCACCCTGGTTTCATGCGGTGTTGCAATCGAAACTATTGAATCTCAAAATGGAATATAATTAGGCTGGGTTAATAAAGCGTGTTCCACTCGTAGCCAGCAAAGGGTGTCGTGTTTCTCCTTGCCGCTTTAGGCAAGGAAACTTAATCTCCAGCTTTGTCAGGGCAGACTGAATCAGAGGTGTGTCATCCAGCGGAAAGCCTCTTGTTTGACTAGTTGCACTCACTCACACAGTCCAGCCTCATCTCTATGGATTTGCACTGAGCACACAGAATCCAGCCTGTGGCAGGGCCCCCAAGGAAAGTCCAATGCTGCAGTATCTTTGGAGAGTAATCTGCCTCTCTGTAGGAGGGACTACGAGACTCCTGCTCTGTGCTGGGTCCTGAAAGTGATCCCTCAAGCACAGAGCTGTCACGGGCACAGAAACAGAAGGTTGTGAACCAAAATGGGGTATAGTGTTTTAGAAGCAAGAGCTCGAGAGCAGCATGAAGGCTTCTCAGACTTTGTCTTGCCTTTCTTGCTGCTTTGAGTTCTTTTCCTTTTTCCATTTTTCTCTAGCAGTATTCTACTCATTCTTTAGGACTTAACCATGGCAAGCTTCCCTCATACCCTCAAGCAGAGATTGTTAATGCTCATTAAGGCTCAGACTCCCTTAGCACTGAAGCCTACTGCATTGTAAATACTGAACAGTAATGGTCACTTATTTTGCTTATTATGATCTAGTCTCCAAGCTGGGCATTATGTGCCATCTGTTCCAATCATCTTGACATCCCCCATATTATAGATGGGGACATTGAAGCTCAAAAGAGGGTGAGTAAATTTCCCAGGGACAAATAGTGAATTCATTCACCCGACAGGTTTATTCAACACCTGTTATGTGCCAGACACTGTTTTAGGCCCTGAAGATAGGTCCCTGAACAGACAAAAATATCTATCCTCATATAATATCTATCTGTGTGTGTGTGGTGTGTGTGTGTGTGTGTGTGTGTGTGTATGCACGCACATGTGCATGTGACAATAAACAGGCAAATTAAATAGTATGTAAATAGTATGTTAGAAGGAGATAAGTGCTATGGAAAAATGCAAATATGAGGTGGAACTGGAATTTGAACCCAGAATTCCTTTACACCTGTTATACTCCTAAACACTCAGTTATATTGCCTGGATCTTTTTGTAATGATCTATAGACTTCCCAGCCTCTCCCTCCTAGACTGTAAATTTCTCTGGGACCAGAACCTCTCCTTAAGAAGTTCCCTATCCTGGCACACAGCTCAGTGCCTGGCACAGAGTCAGCATCCAGTGAATGTTTGCCCAGCGTGTGAATGAATGAGTGACCATAGGATGACACAAGAACCTACAGGAAAGCAGTAATTTCCCAGGAGTCTGGTCAGTCCTGGAGGCTGGGCTCTGCCACGAATGTGTCCTGTTACCCCAGGCAAGTGTTGGAGCCCATAAAATTTGCAGAAAGGGAAAAAATAATGACGGTTTTTGACTTCCTTATAGATCGGTCATGAGGATTAATGAGACAGTGCTTGGAGACATCAGCTTCTTTGAAGACAGGGACTCATGTTATTCCCAGGGGTTTGCCTACTGTTCACAACTCCACCAAAGATCTGGCATGGCATTTTCAGAAGGGATTGGTCCTGGAGAATTTTGTTACACTGACAAGTTTCTCAGTAGGTTTTATGAGCTGTCTCTTTTAAGGGGGTTGGATCTGTGTGAGGATTCACTACCATTTGGAGCAAACTTGAAAACACATTTTTTCTTCCTTTGCCAAAGCAGAATCTATGTCAGTTCAAAATCAAGTTTTTGTGAATGTTTCTTTCCTATCATAGAATTTAAAAAATGCAGAGGGTTTTTGAAGGAAATTTCATTTGTTGGCTCTATAAGAGCAGCTCTTGGAATGCTTGTAGACCAAATGCCAAATATAAGTCACCAAGAAGAGTGGTCTTAGTCCCTGGGAAGAAAAGGGTCATGCCACTGGACAGTGGGAATGGGAAACTCCAGGAATGTCACAAAAAGCATGAAAATGACACTAGAAGTGGAAGGTTTTAATTCTCTGTTGTTGCTGATGACTCAGCATCAAACCTGTTCAGTCACTCCTACGCGCAGAATGTAGGAGGCCCTCTCAGGATTTTCCTGTTCATCTGATGCTGTGTCTTTAAGTATAATGAACTCAGTTAACTAAAAGCTTTGCCAAGATTCTATTTGACACTGGCAAATAGGTCAGCACTGTAGCATTTACTTGATGTGGACAATGTGCATTCTCAAGAGCAGAGAGCTGTTTCCTGGTGGGGAAAATCCCCTGTTATTACTCAGCAAAGACAGGTAATAATAGTTTGGATTTCTCTAGTGTCTTTTTGCTAGGTGTTCAAAGGTCTCTCCTACTTTATCTTGCTCATCTTTATAGCTCTGTCATGCAGGCAGAAGCTGTTATCATTCCTGTTTTGGAGAAAGGCATGTTTTGTTGAGTTGTCCCACTTCATGTTGACGTTGCTTGACTCAAGCTCAAATCTTCTGGCTGCTATGGCAATAAATTAATTTAGGCCTACACACTAAAGATCTATCATCTACCAGGCAGGTTCATGCTAGGTATTGTATATACAGTAACTTATTTATTTCACTAAATAAATAATCCCTACACGGTAAGCTTTATTATTGCCATTTGCTAGTTTAAACAGGTTGTCCAATTTGGTAAGTAACTTGCTACGCCAGTCCTTATAACACTGTTGTATTCAAGTTCTATGTCTTTGTCTACATCAAGAGGCTTCCTTTTACTTATCGAAAGATAGATCTGCCTCTGATTCTGTTAGAGCTATGCCATACCCAGGCCTGGGTTGAGATGTGGACACTTCAAACAGCTAATTTGGCATTTGTTCATATCAATGTTTTAAAAATATTTGCTCAACATTTATTGTAGTGGGAAAGGAGAGGAACTGCTTTTCTACTAAGTTGAATTCCTTTTGCTACATGTTTACATATAAAATGAGGTATTCATTACAATGTAATGAATATTTCTATATATTTGAAACAGCCATCCAGGTCCCAGTTTTTCCATCATTGTAGATGGGGAGTGTTCATCACTCATACTCAGAAGGGTAACTTCCAAGGATAAAAGTTAACATCCAAGAAAATAGTTGCACAGTCTCATTCAAAAAGAGTTTAAAAATTGCTTTTCCTAGTTTGTCTTTCAGCAAAAATTTCTCACTCTTTTCTTATTCTTTTCAACTTTTTTGGTTTGGTTTTCTGAACCAGTAAGCCTTTTGGTGAACTGATTATATGAATCAAATTTTAAATATTACCCCAAATAACTCATTACTAGTAAACAATAGGACCTTGGGTATGGTTTAGCTTAGGATTTTCCATCAGCTTCTGGGGACAATCAGCTGGCCAGTCTTAGGGTTGGTGGCCAGGCCATCATTATACTGAGCAGTCACCATAATAGAACTACCAACAGGGATGTGAGATTCCAGTGATTAGTGGTTGTCAGATTTCAATTCGAGATTGTTCTTTATTTCAGTAATACCATTTATGTAAGTGGAGATTTGAGTTAATTGGAATAAAGTTATTAACTTTATTCTGGTCTATTCCTGTGATATTTTACAACATGAAGTAGAGATTTCTAGTTGCAAGAATAGTCTCATCTTCTCTCCTTCTTGGGCATCTAGGAGGACCTCATGTTCCAGTCTTCTGTCAGGTCAGTGGGTTATTGAGTAGTTTCAGTCAATGGGCTCTGAGTGGAAGTGATGTGTGTCATTTTTGGCCAATGTATCTAGAAGTGAGGGTGAGTTTTCCACTATTCCTCCTTCCTATGGTAGTGAGCCCTGAAGCCATGTGTTAAGATGGAGGTGTCACAACACAACTTGCTCCCCTGCCAGCCTGAGTCCTTGGATGACCAGAAGGAGTCCTTTGCTGACCTGCATTAGATATATGCCACAACCCAGAAGGAAACCTTTGTGGTTTTAAAACCTTGAGATTTGGGGACTCTATTGGCATCCTGACCAATACAGCTGGTGTCCTGGGCAGGTACCTGGCTTTCTCTCACTGGATCTTGTATCCCTTTGATGACATAATCCCCTGTTCCTCTGTTCTTTTCTTGTCATCATGAGGTGCTTCATGGACTGTCTAAATTCAGCTTGGTTCTTCCTGAATGCTCCAGAAGGATACATGGTGAATGTTGGACAGATGGGTACTGCCAATAGCCCCTATAACACAGATCTCTCCCCATGATCTACCCACTTTGGGCTTTGAACATAGGCGGTAGAGAGGAAGCAAAGATTAAAATGAGCAATGAGAAGAAAAGAGTAAGGATTGCTGTGGGAATTATCCATGTTCTAAAATAATTAGAACTGGGAAAACAAGATATAGAGGAAACTAAAGTTTTCTCACATTTTGGTCCAGTCAAGCACTTTATTCATGGATCTAATCAATAATAACTTTATAAATTCACTCTTAACTTCCTGCTAAAGTCATTTGTCCATACCATACACAGTAAGACCTATTCTGGGCCAGATCTTGAGCTACGGAGATGGGGAGGACATATGCCTTGGCTTCTATGTGTTAATGTTCTGGTAGAGGAAGCATTCACATAAAAGCATTTGCAGTTCATTGAAGCAAAGAAAGCAACACAGAGCTTTTCAAAGGCAAGGGTGACTGGCCAGTGGGCAGGAATGAGGGGCCACAGGAAGTTGATGTCAGGGCAGTAATGTCACTGGGGCCTGACCCAAGGCTTTGATACTCAAGAACTTCATCTAGTCATTGTTCCTGGACTTTGGAAAGCTCACTCTCATGCTGAGTGAATTCTTGCCTCTCACTCTAGTTATATGGAAGCTGAATGTCAATGCCTGAATTTGTAAGACAGAAAACCTAGATAGCTTTCAGGCACTATATCAAGAAAGTAACAAAAATCTATCACTAATAATAACTGCCATTTATTGAGGGTTATTGTGTGCTGAGCACTGTGTACTTTCTACAAATTATGTTATCTAATTCCAAAACCAATTTGTAATGTTGGCATTGGTCTCTATGTTAAAATTTCAGAGATGAGAAAACGGACTCCAAGAGATTGTTAGTTGTCTAAGGTCTCTAAGACAGTGGTGGAGCTGGGTTTTGAATCCTGTTGAGTTTGATACCATAGACCACTCTTCTGCTCATTATGCTTTACTGGCAGGTTAGCAAGGAAAGGAAGTGAATCCTCAGTAGTATCTTGGTGAACATGGTAGCAAAGCAGATGGTATTGGAGGGCTTGAGGGGACACTGAATCCTGCCCCACAATGGAATCTTCTCTCCAGGAACCAGAAGGCTGTTGTCATGTAGGGTCAGTGCTATCTACCAGGGCAGGAATACCCAAGCTCTGACAAGTTCTTCTGTTAAGGTCTTTTCTTTCTAGACTAGCACGTATCATCCAGGTCTGAGTACTGATTCAGAGATCAGAGTATTGGAATGTTAACTTCCAACTCCAACATATGGAGTTGTGATGATATACCTTTTTGACAGAATTGAAGCAGTAAATACCGTCTGGGATGCTTTTGACTTACAAAAGCATTCAGATCCCCTCCCTTCTCTTCATAGTTTCTCTTCCAAAGGGATTATTCACCACAGATCAGGTTACATCTTTCCCATCATGGCATAGCTGTGTGCTGCTCCCCTGCTTTGAGTTGGAAGGTAAGTCAAGGTGGTTTGGGAAGATGCTGCTTGGCTCATGCTGTGAGGGCTTCTCTGTTTCACTCTTTTTGGGCCAACAGTCTCTCAATGAGAATGCCTCTACACAGACCACAGTACACAGAGCTATGGCAGAGGCAGGGCAGTATTGAAGGGAACTCAGAGGGACTCTACAGCCATACAGTCCATGGGGGATCTGGGGCAGCCTAAACCAGAGATGACTGTGTAGCTGGGCTTGAAGAATTGAACAAGATTTTTCCAGGAAGAGAAGAATGGAAAAGACTTTCTCCAGGAAGAGAATGGAATATGCAATACATGGTAGCTGACAGAGTCCTGGTTGTCAGGGCAATAGTTAGCAGATCAGAGTGGCTAAAAGAGTGCCGGGAGAGGCTGGAAGATGCTAGAGGCCAGAGGCTGTGTTCCCTCCCAGGTATCCAGCAGGGACTGAAACAGAGTAGATGCTCAGTCATAATATGAGGCATGTATGCTATGTTGTTGAGCAAATGAAGGAAAGATAGAAACCGGAAAGCCCCGTGCCCTTTAATTAGTCCCCTGCTAGAGCCCAATGGGCTTAGGGTCACTAATGCCAGCTCTTTGCCTTTAGACCTATCTTACAGAAAATAATTTCAACACAATCTACCTGTCTTTCTTAGTTTCCTTGTCTCTCTACCTATCTGGTTTTAATAGAAAAGACCTACATTTGAAGTTGGAAGTCTTGGGTTTTAATTCTCGCTTCTGCTGCTTCCTAGCTGGGTAAACTTTTGCAACTCACTCGATCACTTGGTGCCTCAATTTCATCACCTACAAAATGGGAATAATTATGCTTATCTCACAGAAATGTTATGTGGCTCAGATGCTCTATGCTGGTGTTTCTCATTGTATCTTCTAAAGATTTTTTACAGGTGTTATAAGAAGGTGAAAGAAACATCCAGCCTGTGGACATAGGAAAGTGGGACATTTTGAGTTGAACATAATATATAAAATTCTGAAACCTTTAATGTGCAAATATATCTCATAATCACCAAAAGGAGAGAGTGATGGCTAGGGAGTAGAAATACAATACTTCAGTGGCAGGCACTATTTATTACCTATGTAATACCCCTCCCCATTTTCTTTTTTGCTGTAAGAACCCCTGCTTCTTCATGGTATCAAAAATGCACAGACGCTCTGCAGCTGATCTCTGGCAGTTCAGGGCGTGGTGCTGTAAGTCAGTTAACTCTACTGACTAGTGCAGACTGCAGGCAGGAGGTAACATCTGAGTGGGGCCTTATGCGATGACTAGGAGCTTTCATGAGGCACAGAAGTGGGGGTAGGAACTCCATGCAGAAGGCCCAAGGCCCCAACAGTTCATCATGTCATGGCTTGTGCATGAGAGGGACCCAGCTTACTAAGACTTTTGTCCCAGGTCTGAGTAATGGGACCTTGTGAAAGTAAGGGGTAAAGGGAAATTACATAAATCATTAGCTTTCTATTCTCCAGGGACAGCATTATTTGCTTAAAAGATCAGACCCTGTGACCTCCCTCTGTTATAATTGCATACTGTGTTTGGGGAAATGGAGCATTCCCCAGGCCGACCTCAAGGCATGCCCTAATCCTTTTTGCCTAAGTGACCTGGGGAGCAGCAAGGAGGAGCAGGTCCCTAACAATGGTGCAGGCATTCCTTGGCCTTGACTCTTCCTCCAGGACACTCCCAGGTGCTGTCCCTGGGAGGTGGGTGTGCGTGACTCGAGTAGAATCAGCCTTGAGAGCTCACGCTTGATGTTAGCAGCAGCAGCCATCACTTCCATCTCCCTGTCCCCAGTCCCTGTGCTTAGAATCCCATGACCTTGCAGAAGAACACAGCAGCAGGTGGGGATGGATGACAAGTGCACCTAACACACAAGGCCCAAAACAAAATCATACCAAACTAATCCTGTGGCTGCCGACACCTGAGGCAAGAATGAAAGATGAGCTTGTATATATAAAAGACACCTGCACTCACATGTTCATTGCAGAACAATTCACAATTGCAAAGATGTGGAATCCACCTAAATGCCCATCACCTGATCAGTGGATAATAAACATGTGGTATAGACACACTATGGAATACTATTCAGTCATCATAAAGAATTGAAATAATAATGTCTTTTGCGGCAACTTGGATGGAATCGGAGAACATCATCCTAAGTGAACTAACTCAGAAACAGAAAACCACGCACCACAAGTTCTTACTTCTAAGTGGCAGCTAAACTAAGGATCTGCAAAGGCATAGAGAAGGGTATAATGGGCACTGGAGACTCAGAAGGGGGAAGGGGAAAGGAGTGGAAGGATGAAAAATCACCTTTAGGGTACAATCTGCATGTGTGGGTATGGTGGGTACACTTAACGCCCAGACTTCTTCACCACTATACAATGCAACCATGTAACCAAAAACTATTTGTACTCCCTGAAGCTATTGAAATAAAGAAAAAAATTAAATGATATCACACAGACAAAAGAATGAAAAGTGAACTTGGGCATTCTGGAACAAACTACAGGGCATTTGTTCTGTTTCTGGGGTGCACTCTTGGTTCCAATCACCAAAGCTCTTTTGAGATATTTGTCCCAGACCACCCAATGGTGGGTCAGATTCCTGCTCTGGGTTTAGCTCATGCCTCAGCACATGTTGTTGTTAACATCTGCTGGATTCTCTGGTCCCTTCAATAGACTGTGGGCTCCCTTCACACTAAGGGCCTGCGCCTTGGTTTCCCCATTGCTATCCAGAAGAGATGCCCGATGAATGAAGAAATGCATTTATCTAAAATATTGCAGCAGCTTTGAGGCCTGATTTCTTATATTTCATACCATCATCACTGCTCTCCATATTCTCAGATTGACTGCAATTTTATTTATAATGGTCATGTTGGAAAGACCATTTCTTCCCTACGGATAATAAGTCATAGCTGTCATGCTGTTTTATGTCTGTCATGCCCACATTGGTTTAGTATAGTTGATAAAGACATCTCACATGCAGGTTTCCAAATTGGTGCTTACCATAATTTTTAGGCAAGAAAAAACAGCCATTCCCAATGTGTAGACAAGACACCTGCGACTTTGGAATGCTGAATGCTCACGGGAGAGCTGAGATGCAATGCCTGTGGCCTGGTTCAGTCAGATTTCTCCTCCCATTTTCTTACTCAAGTCAAAGGTGGTTATTGCACATTTATTCATTTAATAATAAAAGTGACTAATGCCTAATTTTTTTCTCTTGGTGGTTAATAGTCTTTAACGGGCAAATAAGCTGCTTTACAAAATACACCAAAAAAATTATTCTATCCTTTACACTAAAAAGGAAATGATGATTGTGATAATGGAGATGATGTGGCCAGGCTGTCTTTCATTTCCTTTGCATTGCTTGGTTCCTCACTGTGTGTACGTCTTCCAAGGTGTCTCCAAGTCTTCACGTGTTAGTTTGTACTGCTGAGAGCCTCGGGATCTCAGCAGGGGGGATACAGCAGGAAAACAAAATTCAGAAGTATTTCCTTCTGAAATTCAGACAGTCGGAAGGAGGGAAAGATCAAACACTTGAGTAAACATGGCAGAGCACAAACAACTATAACATATTATAATTCTGGGATTCTTTTCCAGCATTTGTCAAATTCTTCATTTCATGTTTGGTCTTGTTACTGAATATTATTGCCTCTGAATGTCCTGATCACACGATGAAACTAACCTGACCACCCAGCATGAATTTTTTACCTTGGATTCGAGAGATGAAACAAGCCCTCTCTCGGAGCTCCTTGCCAACTTCTACACAGGCTCTGGGGCGACAGAACTGGAAGCAGCATTGAACAAACTGTTTTCATTTTCACTCTCCTCAAAGACTAGCACTTGCTTTTGTCCTGAGGGTCCTTGTGAGAAGCTTTAGTGATGGCCTCTGATGCCATTTTCTGGGTGAAACAGGGATGAGCATTTCCTAAGAAGATCCAGGAAGCTGCTTGGAGTCCTCCCATTTCCTCCTCGGGCTTCAGTACTGGCAGCTGCTTAGTCAAAGCTCATAGGAGTGATGCAAGGTGAGGTCATTTCTGCTCTCCAGTCTGACTCCCCTTTGAGGAGGAGAAAAAGAAACTGTCTTGGGCTCTGCTCCCTTAGGCATCCTTCTGTGGATGGATGGCCCTTGCCCCACCACGAAGCTACTCCCCAGACCTCCCCAGAAGCTCCAGTGCTCAGTAGCAGTCCAGTACAGGGTGCTTCGGGGGCTTCCCGGCAGCTTTGATCCTCATCTGAATGAGTGCATTTCTTGGATTGGCTTGCAGTGGAAGGAGCAGGAGAATAGCCCTGAGGCCCAAAGCAACCTGGGAGGGAATCTTTTATCTCTTGGAACCCGGGTGAGGAAACTCAGGGTTGAAAGAAGGCTTGGTGTCTGTTCAGCCCAGCCACTGTGTGGCATCTGGCTTGCCCACCTCTAGAGATAGAGTGCTCTGCTAGCTCTCTTCCTTCTCACTCATCCCGTCAAGACTTTCTGGAAGTTTTCTAGGGAGAACTGAGGCTAAGAGGCTGTTGGCCTGGTGAAGGCACTGAGCCAGTTTTAACAAGGACCCTGCCAAGAGACCAGTGTGTTGCAGTGCAGAGATCTCTAAGCATTCAGAGCCAGATGGACCAAGGTGTTCCAATTCCCAACATGACACTTACCAGCTTTATGTCCTTGGGTAAGTGACTTAGCAATTAGAACCTCAGTTTCCTCATCTGTAAAATGGGGGTTACTAATACTTGTTTCACAAGGTTGCTGCAAGAATTGCCTGAACTAATGTAAGTTACATTTCTGGCACACAGCAGGAGCCCCAAAAATGTTCCTCAACTTCCTTTCCCTGCTAGGGGACAGGGGCTCTCCTCTAACACTTGGTCTTGACCAGAAGGTAAGAGAGTGCCTGGAGAGACCTTAGAGGGAACACCAGCTTCTTCAGGGTCAATATCAGTTACTTAATGCTTGTTCATTTACTCATTCATTCATTCAAAGACTGACTGTGTGCCTACTGTGTGCTGAGTGCTGTCTTGAATGCTTGAGAGGAATCAGACATGGACCCTTGCTGCCACCCCTGCTGCCACCACCACTGCCACCCACAACACACACTCCTATACCCTGCCAGACCAACTGAGACAGAGAAAAGGATCAGAAAGAACCCACTCTCTCTCCCTCTCCAGAGACAGAAGGTCATAGAGCAGAGCCATCAGTCCAGTGAGTCCCCAGGGCACCTATAGCCAGAAAGGGCTGGAATCTCCAGGGGCTCAGGCATTGCTCTATGTGACGATAGGGATGCAGCAAAAGCCACTCCCTTAACCTCTCTCTGGCCAGCCCTGCATGCTGGTGTTGTGAGGAAGACAGACCAGACCTGGGCCAAAGCAGATGGGAAATATTGTACAGGGGGTGACTGGGGCCTAAAGCAAAGGAGTTTGTGACTCAGTGATCCTGGCCTGGGGAGAGGCTCCCCTAAGAGCCCAGTGAGTGGGCAAAAAGCCCCTGGAGATGATCACTTACTCTCTATTAATTCAGTTAACAAATGTCTCGAGAAGTTGGGAAAGATAAGGTCATAGTGGGAGGATTAGATAGGGTTTTCAGATATTTTTCATATGTACCCCAAATGCAGTTCCATTTGTAATCGATATCATGATATGCATTCTTAGCTACACCTGGCTAAGGCACTGTCTTGCTGTAGAGCTGCATTATGAAGCACAGAACACCCCTTCCATCCTAGGTCACCCGTGTGTGTCCCTTGTGGATGCAGGTTTCAGGAGGGTGGACAAGGGGAAACGTGATCAGAGCAGACGACACAGGATGCTCAGTCTGCAGCAAAGAAAACTTGGGCCTGGGGGCAGGATCCCTGCTTTCTAATATCAGCATAGCTGCAGAAGGGAGGAGGCAGCAGTATGATTGTGTTTGGGACACCAAGGGGTGGATATCTTGGGAGTTCACTGCCCTGTCTCCCATGCTTAGCACTGCGGTGGGTCTAGTGTAGACTCCCAGTCCAGGTTGCTTGACCATTCCCGTCATGGAGACAGTCACAGAGATGAGTAACTACTTGGAAAGCATTTGGAAGAGGTAAAGAGTGAGCACTCAGTGTAGCCTTGCTTGGAGTGACACATGGCTAGGAGCATAGGGCTGGAACTCAAAGCCAGAGTGGATTCCACATGCCTGACATTTTCTGTTGTCCTGGACCATCCCTCACCAAATGCCACTTTCATAATGAAAGACTCTGGCACATCTCAGCCACAGCAGGCCTCTGATTGTCCATACTGCCCTCTCTCCCTCCCCTCTACTTTATTATTATTTAATAGATGAGAAAACCCAGAAAAGTAAGTAACTATGTCTTAGCCTCGTTTGTGGCAAACCAGAGTCACCACCCAGGGCTCCTGGCTCCCAATCTGTTACTCTTTTTGTGAATTCAACTTCTAAAAATTAAAAAAAAGGAAGAAGATACAGCCCCACGCATAGCAAAACAGCGTTTCTTGAATTTCATGCCTGCCTCCAAGTAACACTCAGAACTCTTGTGATGGGTAATTCATTCCAACTGCTCTGATTTGTCCAAGTGCAGTTCAACGTATATTGATAGTGGCAAGCAGACGGGGTCTGGAGTCTCCACGGGAGAAGCACTTCTTTAGAAGTTCTGCATGACTGAGCGGCAACCCATGCTCCTCCCGTATGGTGCCGGAATTGCAGATTACATTCGTTCAGTTCCACATCCCCTTCTCCGCCTCCCAAAGGGTAGAACAAGTGCAGGCTGGGGTTGCGAGATCCACGTGTCAGATAGAGGGAAGACGTCCCAGCAGCTCCCTGGAGGGCGTGCTGAGGAGGGCTGGCTCACATGCTAGAATTCCCAAATAAAAACAAACAAAAAAATCTATCATCACATTGGTGTCGGGTTGTTGCTTCCAGAGCTGGATTTCCTGGCGCCTGTCTCCTCCTGTTACAGCATATGGCTTTCCCATGAGTGAGAAATCCAAATGCCAAGACAAGATATATGGATAAGCTTGAGAAATGGCTTTGGCATTTCAGGTGGCTCCGTAGTAGCTAACTTTAGCCTACCTTTCAATCTTACCTTTCATGACTCTTCTTCATGTACCTTAAGTTCCAGCTGAAGTGAACTGCTTCTTCAACCTGTGATCCTGAAGCCTCCCTGTCTCCTGTCAAAGCAAGCCTCTCTGCCTAGAATATCTTCGTGGGTAACAACTCTTCATCTCCATAAAGCATGATCTTACATGGCCTTAGATGCTGCTTCCTGATACCCTCCCTGAGCTCTGGGAGTGATGCTCCTTCTTCTGGTTCCTCAAAAATCCTATCTCATTATTCATTTGAATATTTATTGAGTTCTTCCTGTGAACCAGGTGCTATTCTAGGTATGTGCGTACATCAGTGAACCAACATGCCTTTGGTTTGGAGGTTTACATTCTGGTATATTCCTTAATTTGTTGCTTTTTTAAAGACATGTTTTCCTGCCAGACATTATGCCACTCATGGTCAGACTGATGTCATATCTGATACTTCTATGTATGTCTTCAATGGCTTCCTATCACATAAGGACATCAGTGGTGAGCATTTTCTACCAAATCTTCTACGGCTCCAACCTTATTTCACATGGTTTTCCTCCTTGCGTTCTCTATCCCAGCTTTCTTTTGGTCTCTTATATACTCACCATACCAGGGTGCCTTTGCACATGTCTTCCTTCTATATGACATGCTCTCCCTTTTCCTCTCCATGCAATCACCTTCAAATCTCAGTTTAAGTATTGATTAGTTCCTGCAGGAGAGCTCCCTTGACTTCCTTGACTATGTGAAAAGCCTCAAACTTCCAGGGCATCATAGCTGTTGTGTCACTTATCTCAGTTGCCCGTTTACATGTATCTGTGGTTATTTCACTAATATCTGTCTTCCTACCCATATGATAAGAAACTTGAATGCAGAGATTGTGTATATTTTTGTTTGCCATTTGAAGCTCCAGCATGTAGTAGGGAGTCAATAAATATTTGTTGAATGAATGAATGAATATCCCATTGTTATCATGTATGCCAGATTATGCACGATAGGCTCAGTTTCAAAATTCTATTCTGTCCTCATTTGAGTTTCAGAAAGTAGAATTACCTTGACCATAGCAATGTTCTCATCTAAGAGATACTCAATCTATTTTTATTATTGCTGACTGAATAAATGAGTGAATCTAAAGCTTGGTAGAGTGGCAATGCCAGGTGAGTAACACATATCAGAGGAAATTGTGCTCCAACCAGAGCTGACAGTAGCATCTCCTAAGGGACAGGTGTACGCTTTTCAGAAGGGCTCATCAAAGGCAGCCTAGGCCTGCTGAAGGTGTGTTCACATTGCATCAGCAAGTGATAAGGCAAGTCTTCCCCAAAGTGTCACTCAAGACATACAAAGATTTACCTGAAGACCTTGCAGTCAGTGTAGAAGACTAGTTGAAGTAGAATATCAAGTTTTCTTTTAAGTGGGTAGAAATTCTTTCCTCTCCTGCTATTTGTCCTCCTTAAAAACATGACAAACCATCGGTAATACCTCAAGTTTACTGAATGAAGAAAAACATTGTCAGTTTGCAACGCACATTCACATATATCCACTTCTTATTACCATAGTCCAGTGAGTGAATGGTTTCTTTGTTCCCATTTTTTTATAGGTGAGGAAATTGAGAATGGTATGCTCAAGGACATATGGCTATTGTTTCAATCAGTATTGACTAGGTTATACTGCAATAACAAGAGTTCTAAAAGCTCTGTGTACAACAAAGGTTTATTTCTTCTTGCCCATGCTGTTCATCTTTTTTGAGCTTGCTAGGGGTGGACCCAGGCTGACAAAGCAGCCACTATCTTAAATGTTGCTGGTCATGGTGGCCAAGTGATTGTGAGAATTCTTGAGGTTCTCACACTGGCAACTTAATACCCTTGCCTGGAAGTGATATAGACCTTGTCAGCTTACGATTCATCAGTCAGAACTAGTCTCATGACCCTACCCAGTCATCAGGGGACCAGGAAGTGAAATACTATGATGTGAGTTTAAGTGTAAAAGTCCCAGCCGGGCTTGGTGGCTCAGCCTGTAATCCCACGCCTTTGGGAGGCTGAGGTGAGTGGATTGCCTGAGCCTGCGGGTTCGAGACCCGCCTGGGCAGTGAGACCTTATCTCAACAATAAAATCACAAAATCAGCCGGGTGTGGTAGCGCATGCCTGTAATTCTGGCTACTTGGAAGGCTGAGGCGGAAGGATCGCCGGAGCCCAGCAGGTCGAGGCTGCGGTGGCCGGGAGCAGCCACTGCACTCCAGTCTGGATGACAGAGTAAGACTCCAACTCAAAAAAAAAAAAAAAAAAAGTGTAAAAGTCCAATGTGTAATTTTGCCCAGCAAAATAATAAACTTCAATGTTCATTCAAAATCATAATGATTATCTTCAAAGAGGACTTCTTGTCATTCTCATGTGATGTTCAGTTGAGACCTCAAACCCTATTTAAATTGACCCTTGGGAACCCTTTCCCTAGGATCCTGAACATTGCGGTTCTGCCCTTGATCTAAATCGATCACAACAGTTTCTAGGCCTCCTACAGTCTCTTGCCTAAAATTTGATTCATATATGCAGCCAGAATGATCTCCATGAAACTCTAAGATGGCCATACTCAAACTGTTTAACTCCTCTCTGTTTCCCAAAGAGTAAAGTATAAAAAAAGATGCTTCATAATTTAATCCTGCCCACATTTTTGTCCTATCCCTGACTTTGCTGGTTGACTGCTTTTTCTTGGAAGCTTTCCTTGCTCTTTTTTTTGCCCTGCTCTGCATCATAGGGAATTATATTTTCCAGACTCCTTTGCTCTCTGACTTCCAGGTTGGTTTGTCAATGGGAGGACAAGGGACTGACAGAAGACTGAAGGGCAGAAGGAAAGGATAGTCCAGGGTACTTATTTCCTCATATTTGCTTTGGATGGTAACTCAGTATCAACTACATTCCTTCAAGACTCCAGATCCTGGTGGACAGGGCTACTGTGGTTCCAGTGTCTTCTGACTGATTCTGATCACTAGACTCCTTTCAGCCTTAGGTGAGATAGAAATTTCCTGCTGTAACTAATCTATGGGTAACTCACTACCCCCTGTCTTGTTTCTCAGCCATATGTACAAACAATTTCCTTTATTAAATTCCTTCTGTTGGAATACCTAGAGTGGTTTCTGTTTTCTAATGGCCTCTAATGAAACTTACTGTATTTGTTCAGTTTATTTAAATGGCCATAGACTAAACTGCCATTCCTCTGACTATTCCAGCTTTGGTATTTTAACTAGAGCTGACCCGTATCTTGCTGCAGAAAGCATGTAAAAGATCCTCTCAGGCAGCATTGCCTGCTACCTGACCAGCATGATATTACCACTTACAACCTCCTGGCTCTTAGACACCATGATCCCATACTTAGCCCTCTGACACCATTCTCAGATTCTCCTTAATTTGGTGAATAGTTTGTATCTCTCAGTCTGCCATCTGGAATCTCAGTTTGCATAATCTATTGATTTTAGTAAACCCACAGATCTAAGATCTAAGTTGGAGCTTCTACCACTTTGGCCTGTCAGGACCCACCCAGTGTTCCATTAGAAAAGGAGAACCAGACAATCAAACTTACAATATTACTTCATACCTGTATACTGTTCCACATGTTATTCCCTCCTACTGTGATCTTCTTCTTTCTTCTCTACCTGGCATACTTCTAGTTGTTCTTTAAGATTTAGATCAAGCATCACATTTTCTTGAAAACCTTCCCTGAGTTTGGCTGAAGATGGTTGTGATTGAGGTCTGCAAGTTTTCCTGGACTCATGTTATAAGACTATCCTGCAGCTAATGGTTTATTTGACTATTCCCCAGTAGGCTCCATGCTTCTTGGAAGAACTGTACTTTGGTTATTTCTTCATTCTCAGTGCCATTTATGGAGTCTGACACCAAATAAGTGCTAAGAATGGAGAAAAATGACTTAAGTCCCATGGTTATTCTCATGCTTGAGAAAAAGCTGAGGTCAAGAGTCACCATCTCTCTACTCCACTCATTCAAATATAGCACTGTGATTCCAACATGGTATCTAATTTTAAGAAACTGGACCCTGAAAGGCACATCAGGTTGATTTATCTTCAAATTGTCTTCCAGGGTAGTTGAGCCATATTGAGCTGTTGGTGAAGGTGTTTAAGATTCACCATTTAAACCCAGATGAAAACATACCAAGTAAAATAACTGTTTTTTCAGACAAATTCATACAAAGCTTCTTACTGCTGGCAATAGTAGATCAACAAAACTAACCACATTTCAAGACCATTTGGTCTAAATAAATTTGAGTAAAATCTAGCCTTTCAGTTTTTCCAAGAATTTAGTTGTATCTTTTTTGTTGCTTTTGGATAGCTGGATAAATTGTTGTTTTTCTTTTCTGTCATAGTTCTAGACTTTGACAGGTCATTGTTTATGATTTGGCATGTCTCATTGGTAATATACCTATGGAATGATGAACTATGAAGATTTAAAATATGAACTTTCAGCATGGGGAGCCATAATTGTCTTTAAAAATTACATCTCATTAACATCATATCCATAATGGAGCAACTCTTAGAAAAACTGGACACCTGTCCCAGGTTCTCTCTACAACTGGTGTAGGCATTTCAAGTTTAGAGTTCTATATGTGATTTAGTGGGGTGCTACAGATACAGAGAAGCTAGACATTCCTGTGTAGGCACACCCAGAATATGAATGTGTTCAGAGAACAAGTCCTTCTCTTCCAGACTCCAGACTGAACGAAGGGGCAGGGTTGCTAGAACATCTTTGGTGTTTAGCAGTCCTCTGGTTCATCCTCAGGTTGCTAAAGTAGGAGAAAGAGTTTGGTCTTGGAGTCAGAGCACCAGTCTAGTTTCCTTTCTTGATTTGTTCAAAGATTGATTACAGGAGAGGCATTTTTACTTTTCCACTATCCCAAAGCCTTTGATGCAGGGTTTAATAGTCTGAGATGCCTGCAGAAGGAAAAAGTTTTCAATGGAGGTGAATTTTACCATGGCTAAAGTTTTTGGTGTGTGGTCCTATGTGATCCTGGGAAAGTTGCTTAAGTTTTCTGAGCCTTGGTCTCCTCATTTGTAAAAGGAAGAAGACAGCTTTTACTTTACCTGAAATGGCAGGACTGAAGGCAATTGTGTTTGTCAAGTGTTTGGCCATAATGACTCTCATTAGTGGTCACGTCATTTTGCAGCCCTCTGGTGTTTCTGGTGGAAGAGACTAATTTAGTAACCCTTCCTCTCTTTCTGACAACTCCCAGCACACATGAAATCATTCATGGAAGGGGCAGAAGAGTCCACCTATGTCAACCTCAATACCTACTATGTGAATCTGGATGTGGCGCTATGTTTTGTCTCTCCAAAAGCTGATACATTTTGGTTAATTGTTAGTCCTTACACTGGATTTTAGATTATTGAAATGTTGACTGACATTTTATTTTGTTTCCATTTATTATTGGCATTGTGATCCTGATTTTAACTACAATCCAAAATTAGAGATTTCATGGTACACTATAAAGACTCTTTTGAATGTATTTTTGGTAGCCAAGTCAAAAAGTACAGGGACTGTCCCAAGAATTATTTTCCCTCATAAGACTGTAAGGTAGATTTATATAAGGTTTATTCATCCAAATATCTGTCTGCCTTTTTCCATTTGTTCTAACCCATCATGGCTTTGGCCATTCCTGAAAAATAAATATTTTCCTGGAATTTTCGTCCTTCAATATGAATTGAAAGCTTAAAGTGTAAAGGAAAGAAAAAAATTAAGTTCTAGAAACATCTAAAAATGTGTGACTATTTCTTGCTTCAAATAGCAGGAAATAAATAAGAGTATTTCTTTTTCTGCTCAGTTTCAATCTTAACATATCACTTTCATGTCAGAAGGATTTGGACATTTGTACATGAAACACATTAATATATATATTTTTAAAATGCTCATGACTTTTCCTCCAAAGGAATAAAAAATTCACACAGTAATGCATATATCAAAACCAAAATGAAGTAATTAAATAAGCATCTGAACAATGAACATGTATCATATCTGATTTAACCACAGAATGTTTGTCATCAGTGCATATCAGAACTGTTAGATGAGCAAGCCATAAGTAACTTTGGCTTTCCTCTAGTCCTTCAGCATAACGCTATATTTATTCAGATATTGTTAGTATGCAATTCCAATTGCTTTGATTTTGGCAGAACTATAAACACTGTTGGACAAAATCTCTAAGCAAATAACATATTTTGGGTGAATCTAAATTCTAGACATGAAGTGTGAGGACTAAAACTTGCAGTCCTGTTTTCTTCTTTTTATTCCTCCCTCCCTCCTTTCTTCTCTCTCTCTGTGTATTTCTCTTTCCCTCTCCCTCTTCCTCTCCCTCTTTCTTTTGATTTTTGGGGTTGATCTTAGAAAGCTGTACCACATTTCTGAGAAAAGACATCTCACCCACTCACTCATTGATAGCACTGAGTTCTTAGCTGTAACATTTTCACTAACTTCAGGTTGTCCCGATAACTATCTAAAACTTGGAAACAGGCAAAAGAGAATATTCCATGTTCTGTCAATGCAGTACTGGATGTGACTTTCTATTGACTGGACTGTTTTACAACTCTGTAGGGACAAGAGAAGCAAATAATTCCTGTTGGTGGGGAAGACAGCCCCAAGGATTAAGGATGATGGCCCTGTTGGACACTGACCAGTTTTGTATCTAACACAGAAATCTATGAAATTTCCCATATGTACCTAGCTTCTCAAATACTCTTTAGACTTATCGTAACATCTTATTGGTTCCTCAGTTAAGTAATTAGTTGAATAAAGTCTTTGACACATGTTCATTTTATATTCGTTGAAGTTTGAAAATTATACCTAAATGGTATGTGACATTTTACTTATACTTTATTTAATTTTTTTAGAGGAATATTTTTCTTTATTACCAAGACTGAAGTGTATTGGCACAGTTATAGCTCACTGCAGCCTCAAACTCCTAAGCTCAAGCGATGCTCCTGCTTCAGCTTCCCAGTAGCAAGACCTACAGGCATGCACCATGGGGTCTGGCTAATTTTTTTTTATTGCTTCTTAGAGATAGAGGTCTTGCTTTGTTGCTCAGGCTGGTATTGAACTCCTGGCCTCAAGCTATTCTCCCTCTTCTGTTATCTTTTAAATATTTTGTTTTTATTAATATTGATGGAATTAATGCATTCAATCACATATAATGAACTACAAGGGCAGCTTTGGCTGACATCAAGGAGCCAAGATGATCTCTGTAAAAGTCTTCTGATACCTAGTATGTGCTCAACCAACATTTTATTGTTGCTGTTCCGATGGTTAATGGCAAGATGAAAGGGAAGGTAGGCTAGCTCAATGGCCGGCTTACTATCATGGGCCAGAGGATAGAGCTAGGAAGGAAGTGCCAAGGAAGTGTAGATAAAGAAGCCTAAATAAATTCCCTTTATATTCAACTGTATGTCAACATACATTTCATGGAAGAAAAAGCCAAGGAACAAATAGTTTTGATTACAAAGCCACAGGACTATGAAAATATTTGAGAATCTTTTGAGAGGAACTTACATTGGAGTATGTTTGAGGATAAAATAATCACACAAGTTTACAAAATTAAATATTCCTTTTAAAAATATTTAAAGAACATCCTCCATTAAATTTAAAAAGCAGTCAGAACTGTCTCATGAGAGTTTCATGAAGATTCAGAGTTCGGTAGCTTTTTGGAAGTTAGTTTTGATAAAGATCTATGCCGGAATTATCTAGAACTGTGTTGAAAATACAAATTCCATGCCCCAGTTTAAGACTTGCTGAGCCAGAATCTTCAGGGGGTGGGTCCAGGAATGCAGGAATGTTGAGATGTGCATGTGCATGTATGTGTAAATGTGTGTGTATATATGTGTGAGTGTGTGTGTCTTATCAACTTTAACATGCTCCCAAGGGGTTTGCATGTGTCTTTGAATCTGGGAGCCTTTGGTAGGGAGATCATTGTATCAGGTTAGAACATTTACTGGTTTTATGACATCTGTATCAGGTTAGGACATTTACTGGTTTTGTGGTCAGAGTCTTCTTATGCTGCTGAGACTTGGGCAGCACTGTGCACTGTGCACTTTCAAAACCATACAATTCTTGCAATTTTTCTTAGGAGACCGAGTGAGCTGCCCCCCCATCCCAGGGGCCCATGTTACCCAGGTCTGAAAAATTAAACATGCACACTTTTTTCAAGCTACTTTGTGTGTTTGTTTGCTCTCCAGGGAGCGCTTCCTCTCTGGGGAATAAAAACCTCTGATAGGTAGAAACTTTCTGGAAGACAAGTTAGCTTTGCAGATCAAAAACCTTAAAACTGATTGTATCCTTTGACTCTTTTATTCCACGTATCTAATTTAATCTAATTTAACAAAACCAACAGAATTGTGCATACTGATTTTTTTTTTTTTGAATTGGAGTCTCACTCGACCTGCTGGGCTCTGGCGATCCTTCCGCCTCAGCCTTCCAAGTAGCTGGAACTACAGACACACGCTATCACGCCCAGCTAATTTTTTTGATTTATTGTAGAGATGAGGTCTCGCCTAGTTGCCCAGGTGTGTCTCGAACCTGCGGGCTCAGGCAATCCACTCACCTCAGCCTCCCAAAGCGCGGGAGTACAGGCTGAGCCACCGAGCCCGGCTACTGATTTTTTAAAAGTTATTCTTGGCAGTGCATTTTATAACATTTTTAGAAAGAGAAACAACTTAACTGTCCAATAATAATGGAATGAATCAATCTTAACTACTTAGCATCAATAGGATGCAGTCATTATAGTATGTAAAAACAATTTTTAATGATGTAAGAAAATATTTATTGGGTGCTCACTTTGTTTCAGGCATTTCTCATCTGTATATTTCAAATTTTCTATGATGAACATTTATTAATTTTATAATCATAAAAGTATCATAAATTTTACCTTTTTCTTCCTCTTTCTACAAAAAAATTTATGAACTAAATGTTGGGGTGATAGTGAACGATGTTTGAATAAGAGACAGATTCTATTAGGAAATTAAGCATATTCTGTTTATTAGTCTTTAGGCCAAGTGCTAAATGCAAATGGAAAGTTTTTTTAAAATTATGATTTACTAAATCTGGCCTCTGCCTGGCAATGTTTTAGCAGTTCTATTACTTAATTCAATTTAATGTCAGAAACTTTAAAAATTTTTTAGCCCCCCCCACCAATTAAGATGATCTTTTTTCAGTCAGAGTCTCACTCTGTTGCCCAGGCTAGAGTGCAGTGGCATGCTCATGGCCACAGCAGCTTAGACTTGCTGGGTTCAGGTGATCCTTCTGTCTCAGCCTCCCAAGTAGCTGGGACTACAGGTGAATGCCACCACTGGCTAATTTTAAAATTTATTATAGAGTTGAGGTATCGCCAAGTTGCCCAGACTGGTCTCAAACCTCTGAGTTTAGGCAATCCTCTCGCCTCGGCCTCCCAAAGTGCTGGGATAACAGGCTTGAGCCACCGGCCTCAGAATCTTATTTTTTATATATTAATGCAAATTGTTTTTATTCTCTCCTCCCCTCGATCTCCTTTCCCTAATCTTCAATGTCTTTTACCTGCAAATACCAACATCCATGCAAGAGCCAGTTAACTCATTGGCTGGAGAGACCTGTTGCCACACTCAGACAGAATCTGTCTAAGGTCTAAGGCTCTAATTCCTGTGAACCACATCTTCTCACAAATATGGAGAGTGTGTGCTTATGGCTCCTACCCAACACTGCAGACAAGGGTTGGAGTTTTTCCGGGGTAGTTTGATGGAGAGAGGTAAGAGAGTTGAAGTGACAAGTAAGTGATTATGAAAAAGATCATGCAGACCCATCTGGGTAAGAGGAACATTAGGATATGATAGAGATGATGGAAAGTAACAAGTGTGCGGGCCTCATGAATCAGAGCTCTTAACTGGGCCAAAGAATTATTGGTGTGGGCATGATAGAGGATGTAAGCTGGTAAGGGAGGAGGTGGGTATCCAAGGGTGGGAAGTTCTGAAGGAAATTGCAGAGTAGGCCAAGACGGGTCAATAAGGTTCCAGGTATAACTAAGCATAAGAGTGAGAGGCCAGGGACATGGATGAGTAATCTCAATGGATGAGGGAGTCAAGACTTGATAAGTGCTGAAAGAAGTCACCAAATTCTAAAACCGTCAGTGAATGAGGACAGCAGTAGAGTGGATCTGATGACATGCCTTTTAATGGAGCTGAGAGTTTTTATTTTATTTTTTATTTTTTTAGTAGAAAGTGGGAGTAGGAGGAAAAATGATGTGAAAACAACAAAGAGGATCAAAGAGAATATTACCCATGAGTTAAACATGTTATAAATCACCTAATTCTAGAGAATCAACTTGGAAACCTAAGCCTGGCAAGCTTTCTCCTTAGCTTTCATTCACACTTAAAAAATGATCTTCCCACTCTACTTAGTTTACGGCTTGTCATTGTTTGTGTACATATCTGTGTGTCTGTTTCTCCTCTGGATTCTAGATTCTTCTCTGAACAGGGACCATCACTGTTTGGCCAGCATAAATGCTTAGTGAGGGTCAGATAAATAATTCGTTTGACTGAAATATGTTTAAGGAGTTTTCCGGTTTTGGTTTTTCTCATGAGCCTGATCTAAACCTCTATGGAGATGTATACCCTCAGGACCCCAAAGGACTCATCAAATACCTCTGGACTTGGAATTCCTGATATGGGCATCTACATTCAACTAATATTTTCTTTTCCTAAAACAACTTCTCTAGTGTATCATTCTCCATTAGCCAGTTTCTGGTTTTCCCTGGTATAAAGGCAGCCTCCCCACTCTGTACCAGCATGTCCCCCCATGTGTGCAGCCTCATGGATCTTCTGAAATATGCATCCATATTAATGTGTAACAGACCTCCATTGGATAGACCCTGAAGTAGAATCCTGGCTCTGTCAGGACCTAGCTTTGGGATTTATTGAAATTTGTTAACACATAAAGAAATTAAGGATCAAAGAGTTCGGATGACTAGCTGAAGAGCTTATAATTTAGGAAGTTTTAAAACCCAGGTTAATGAGGTGATAGAACCTGGACTTTCTCCATTGTCCCCAAATACTTCTCAAATGTTTTCTGTCAGACTGGGGAGAGCATTTTTCTGTTAATTCTAGCAAATAACTAACTGTAGGCTTTAATTATTTACATTTTCAACTCGGATGGAACCTGAATATGAGCAACAACAGCACATCAGCTCCTATGCACGAGGAACCTGCATGTCTTCCTGTTAGTAGAACGTGACTTTAAATTACATGACCTGCTGTTTTATCTTGGGTCAGCCCCAACGTTATTTCCGTCATAAACAATGGTCCACATGCTCAGGGTTTGGGAGGAAACACCTTTTCCTGCATGGCTTGATCACGTGATGATGGCAATTAGGATAACTGTGACTTCATTGTAATCATGAGTTAGGCAACCAGGAGGTCACAAGCAGGCCAGAGGGTGACCTGCCTAGCAGACATCATTTCTCATCAGCTACTCTTCTGTAGGAACTAGGGGTTTTCAGATAGTAAAGCTATGCTGTGTGTCCTGATGCTGCCGAACGGGGTAGGAAAAGATAGGCAGCTCACTTAAAGAAGAAAGAGCCTGAATCCAAAAGGGTACCTGCATAATGAACATTTGTATACCTAACCCTGAGTTGTACCCTACATCTTTAAAATAAAAAAATTAAAAGTTAAAAAAAGAGCATGAATCTTGGAATCAAAAGATGTGGATTCAAATCCTGACCCTGAAAGTTTCTGCCTGTGGGACCTTGGGGTGATCACCTTATCACTCTTAGCTTCAGAGTTTTCATCAAGAAAACATGGTTCTGATATATCCTTTCCATAGCTCAACAGTGAAAACTGCAGGGAAGTGTCTATGTACAGACTCCATATTACTTTGTATAAAGCATTTTTAGAAGCTTAAATTTTTGATATTTGTTTCTGAAGTGGCTTGGTGCAGAAAATATGTTAAATTATTATTTCCCTTTAGGTGCAATATTTTTAATATATTAAAGCAAGGACTGATATGCCTGGTTCAATGAAGAAAATTCCCCCCATGTATTTTACATGTTTCTGTGGGGTTCTAGATGCTGAGTTCATTTTTTTCAAAAGGAAAAGCAATGATGTTTCTAACATGGTGTTGTATGTCTTGACACAGCAGGCAACAACAGGCCTTTGGTGAAAGTTAGTGTTCTTAAGAAATTGGAGAATAACTTACATTGGTTTCTTACTATTACTCATTGCAACAATAACAATTCTTCACAAAGGGTACAAAGGACTTTCCGGTTCATTATCTTCTTAGCTTCTCAACACTCTTGTGAGGTGTGAGACTTAGAATTTGGCATTGACCTTGGTCTTAACTGGATATTTGAGACTGGATATTTGAGTCTCCAATTAAATGTATCTATCCTCCCAAAAATACATCTAAAAATACAATTCTTAGCCTATTTTGTTGACTAAATGGATTACATTTATGATCTTCATTATAGCGCTACACTTCTCATTGCTGGTTTTCAACTTTGTCCTCTACATACATATCTATAAATCTCACCCATCAACTCAGAATAATAGTGTTTATACAGCCTGGAGTGGGCGGTGTGTTTAGATGTAGAACTAACAAGTGCCCTTTCATCCTCTGCAATGCCACCGGACAGCTCAAAATAACAGTATTGCTGGGCCTGAGACACCCAAAGGCAAGCCCTTGTTTCGTGAAAGGGGAAACACAACAAAATGAAAACAAACTGTGGAGTTCACCTGAGCCCAGCAGAGCTCCATCCTGTTTATCATTCACAGAGTGCCCTGTTATTTCATCCATGCTGTCCCATTGAATGTGCTGTTTCAGTACTGCTGTGCCCATCACAATTCCTGCTGTGGATGTGGGACTTATGAGTGTGACCCCATGTTCTAGTGACTGGCTTTGTGGCTATTGCTTGTGACATACACGCAGGGGATGCAAAAGAGCCTCCAGGTTAGGGGTTGGCCAGGTGGCAAGGAACCAGGACATTGGTCATTTACAGTTTTAGGGTATCAGTTTCATAGCGTCTTAGTGTTGAAGAAGGGTTTAAATGCCATGAAGACCAATGAACCCTTATTAATTTATTTTGATCTCAAAATATTATACAAACAATATATATTTCTTTTTTAAAATTAGAAGCACATATAAGCAAAATGAAAACAATAATAGCAAGTGTAATTTCACCACTCAGGGACAAATATAGTTAGCAATTGGTGGATAACTATCCAGAGTTTTTTCTGTGAATGAGATCCTGCTATACTTTACAGACATTTTTCACTATATTATGAATATTTTCCCATATAAATAAATATCTACATAGTAATTTGCATAATGTTCCATGGTGTGGATTGCCATACTTTTGGTAACAAATCATTCATTATTGGATTTTAGCTTATTTCTGGTTTTTTGCTGTTATAAATATGTTAAATGAACATCACTGTGCATGCGTTTTTTTCACATCTCACTGATGTTTGAAAACTTCCAGTGTTGAACAACAATCTATTGCCATTGCCAAATCTATGGCAGTTCTCACTAGAGTATACTTTCTAAATATGGGACCTTTAAATGAGTCTGCATGTTATGGGGGTCTCTATAGCATGGTCTCTGTCAAAGTGTGTTCCTGTGGTTCTTCTGTACTCTTCATGTTCTCTTAAGCCACCAGCCATGTGCTTCCACCTACGCCTTCCGCCATTAGACTATCATAGCTCAATCCTCCAGGCTGCAGGATCATTTTATGATGTCAACAATATTGCACAGTGTTAAAGGACTTCCCCCATCTCTAACTGCCTGCTCATTGTCTTTTTCCCAACCAAATATTTTATTGTGTTATCAATGATTATATGCATGGAAGTGAAAATGAAAAGCAGTAGAACACTTGAGTTATAAGAACAAACTATGCACGGAAAGGGCAGCATGTCGCTGAGAACAGAAGCTCCTAGGAGATGGCAGGCAGGAAGACCTTCTGAGAGCTTCTCTGAGAGTTTACAAGATGCCCTGCATGGGAAGTTGGGGAACAAGGTCTTGAATGTGCGATAGGAAATGTGAGGTGTCCTCGTAGTCAGGCTATCTGTCAGGGATGCAGTGTAAATTAAGATTCTGGACATCTGGCAGAAATGTGGTCAAGGCAGTATAACGCTCTGCCTTTTCTGATTCAAAGCTCACCCTGCAACTCCAGTTTGCAGGAGAAGGTCTAAGTAGATTACATCTGTGGAGCAAAACAAGTGAATTCAGCTGATCCAGGTATTGAGAGAATAGGAACTTCCTCAATCACTGTACAGTCCAGGCAAATCAAGTATACGGACAATCTGCCAAAGGCACTCCTGATTACCTGCTAGTCTTCATCCTCAGTTTCTTCATCCATTTCCTTGAAGAGATGTTAAAATGTAGCAAAATGTGCAATTTAATTGTCATTTAACATCTAGTATGTAAAAAATTCTAGAAAATCCACACTAGTCTCAAACAGGTTTTGCATTTCACACACCACACATGCATACTCGCACACGCATGCACACACACACACACACTCATCCACAGAGTCATAAAAAGAGAAGAGGCCATAGTAGATAAAGCACACGTGATGCAGGGCACGCTTAGTTCAAGGACAAGGGTAGTTTCCTTTGGTTCTACCTGCTTGATAGCTCTTGTTGGCTGAAAGCATACAACATCTAGAATGTGTGAAAAAACAAAACAACACAGGGCACTGTTAGATACTTACATGCATACTTATTTTAAGAAAATGTTTCAGAGCCATAAAAGTTTTATTAAATTGAGGCTGTTTAGGAAAAGCAAAAAATGGGCCTGATGTGTATTCTGTTAAAACTCTCCTAAGAATAATTGGTTCTAATTCTCTCTTAGGGCTATTCAGAATACTCAGAATATGTTTCTGGTCATTTTCATAGATAGGAAATGATCTCTGGGTTGTCTCTTGTGCTTTTGCAACAGAGAAGTTTCAGTTTTAGTCAGTATTGCATTACAAGCATCATTTGTAAATGTGTAGTTTTCTTCATCCTGGTTTTGATAGGGACAGTTGATAGGTGTAGAGGGTTCTGACATTCTGAAGTGGGGAATACGGGGGTTGGGGGTGGTGTGGGAAGAAAAATGAAGAAAGAAGCAAATGACAAAAGGAAATGTTCTGGGCTAGGATGCCTTGTCAGATGTCTTTTCATTTTCTCCTAGAATGGCCTAAAGAAGAGTGGGAACCCAAATAACCTGCCATTCAGTGTCACACCTGGGAAGCCCAGCTGCCCCATTGCATGAATATTTCTCACACTGATATGTTAGGCAGCCAACAAGTCACACTCCACAACTAAAATGAGAGACTCAGAATTAAAGATGGTGGGTGCCGAGATATCACCTCTGGGTCAAATCTTTACCTTAAGGATGAAAAATCTACATTTACATTAGAGATGAGAGATCTAGAGAGGGATCTGAGTGCCTGAGGCCACTCAGTAGACTGACCAGAACTGGGAATTGTATTTAGCTGCCCCATTTTCCAGGTTGATGTCCTTCCCAAGGTAACATCTTCGGGAACAATGTGACACGTAGCAGCTCAGATTAGCAGCAGCAATTTGAGACTGATGTCCTCCATATATCATCTTAAATAAGAAACTACTTAGATAATTGCACATAAGATATATGGCACTTTGGAATCCTATTGTTCTAAAAGAAAATCTTCTTTCCCCTTGGTTTTCTCATTTAAATTTATGGTTCTATTACTGGTCTGCAGGCAGCAAGATGTATGGTTGTTTTGATAGGTTGTTAACTATCACTTTTCACTCCCTCTTAAACACAATGTTCTTCTATTCCTTTGGGGGAATGTTTTTGTCATTTATTACAAAAAGCAGATACGTAAAATCACAGGACCTCAGGCAAACCTCCCTGGTCCCATAAACACTTGAGTAACGAGGCTCAACATTTCTATAAGGCCTTGGTTTACCAGGAGATCTTGATGCTGCTTGCTATGTGCCCTGGGAAGAGAGTCTTATGAGCCCTATTTTAGTGCTGTGGAAACTGAGGCTCACTGTTCTGGGAATACAGTGTTCTGAGAATTTGTACAGATTCTCTGCAAGACAAGTTTCATAGCAGTGGCTCCACTTTATCACTTACTACATTCCTATTTCAAGGCCCCCATTTGAGACCCATTCAAGACACATCAGTCCTTCTCTCACCTCCTTCTAGTTTAGCAAACCTAACCATTTCAATCTCCCATACTCTCAACATTAGCAGTGTAGCTGCTGAGGTCTTGGGTCACCCCCTTGTTACCCTCATTTTACATTTTCACAACATATACATAATTAGTTAACTAGGGCCTTGATATTCTCTGGTTTGTATAAGCTATTTGAGCAGTTTATTTTCCTGGTTATTTGCATTTTCCTGTTTAGTGTTTGAATTGAGTCCTCCCATTTTGTTCTCATTTGGTCATACTTTATTATTATTCTGTCACTAAAGAATAAAACCATTCTTGAATCAGTTTTTAAGACATGGTATTTGAGGTTGGAAGGCATGATTGCTTCCCAGTTCTTCCTCTCTCCAGATTTGTGGCACTGGCTAAATCTAGTACCCACTTTGGGCTTTGGTTTCTTCACCTGTAATATTAGGATGTTGGACTAGATGAACTTTAAAGGCTTTAACTGGTCTGAAATACTCAACTTGAATTTTTCCTTATTTTGTTCAATACTGACTTTATAAAATAAGGTCGATGGCTGGGACTTTGGTCTAGAAATTTTTCACAAAATTGGATGATCTTGTTTTATATTTAAGAATATGGGAACCAAGCATATTTAGCAAAGATAATCTCAGTTTGAGATACTCTCTTTATAATGTCCAAATTTCCCAGAAATTGTCCAGGCAAGCCCTCTCAGCTCTGAATCCCCATAGACACTATGTCAAGTGCTTTGGGCTCTTGCTCTGTTAAATGTTGAGATTTGACATGCTGGGACTACGAATGCCTTCAACATCCCACAAAACCCTTAGCAAACTGTCAACAAGTACAATTGCAGGCTTTGTATCTGGTTGTTTCTGAAAAAAAAAAAAAGAGTAAAGATCCTTCTAGCTTTATAAATGATGTCCTCTGGGAGGAAAGCTTTATATCTCATTTGATAGAGGGCAATGGAAAGGTTCAGAGAATAAGTAAACAGGGGGACTGCCAAGGGGAAGAAGGTACCCGTTGGACCTGACTCTGTCTCTCTTTCCCTGCTTGAAGCCTGTCAGTTTGGGTTATGTTTATGGAGCTAATCCAACATTGTGCCTTGACTTTTTGAGCCACGTAAAGTGCTCATTGGTGTTTGCCCTGGTAATGGAGTCAGAGACAGAATTCAAGTTCAATTCCTATTGAGGAATTGCTCTTCTCAAGCAGTTGGGATCTATTTGGGGGAAGCCAGTTGGCCCTCAATACCGTGAGGGTAATTGTGCCATCATCTTACAGAATAATGTACAAATTTCATTGCATGGCATTCAAGGCTGTTCAGAATTTAGTTATGATCTATTTGCTTTAGCCCTGGCTAACCCTGGCTGACTGATAGTTCTAAGTTGCCCTAGTTTGTTCTTGTTCTGCTGTAGTTTGCTTTAGCATCCAGCTTACACTTGGTTCTGTCTCCCATGAATCATTGCACTCTAACATTTCATACTCAGTGCTAGTGCTTGGTATCCCTGGTTTGGACTCTGTCTCAATGACTTGGCCTGGTATTTCCCTCATGTTCTTCAGCTTCTTTCCCAGAGAAAGGTACTCACCCATGTCAGCCTTCTAGAGCTTACCCTCTGGCTCCAAGTTGCTTGTCTGACACTCTGACTGGCCTCACCTTTTGGGATAGACCAAGAGCAGGAGATTCAGGATAACCTTCAGAGATTTCCTGGGTGTCTCCTCTGTGCCAGGCCTTGGCCTAAACTGGGGGTGTAGACATGGGCAAGACACTTTTCCTCTAAAGGAGCCTAGTAAGAAAGAAAACTGGTAAGATAACTAAAGGGAATACTAATGTTATGGGTACACTTCTTATGGAATGAGTGAGGGGCACAGAGAAGGGACAAATCAGTTGTGCTAGGGTTGTGGAGATGGTCAAGGAAGCCTTCAGAGATAAGGTGCTGAGTCCAAGGGATGTCACATGTGAACTAAGAATGCCTGATGCAGAACTAGAATGTCTTCTCTGAGACCAGGGAAGTAGATTCTCTGGAAGTCCATGGTTTGTTAGTTATGCCTTCGCAGACAGGGCAATGTGAGAAAATGATTGCAGCCTCTTGGACGGAAATCTTTGACATTTGGCATCCAAAGCGTTCTATGGTCAGCCAGCCTGGCCGAGGGGCTAATTCAGTCTTCTTCAGAGAGGGAAAATTCCTAGTGGCGGCAGCAGTGGCAATGCTAAATGTGGAAGGCCAACAGAACAGACTCCCATTTTATCTGGCTGAAATGAAGGGGAAATGGCTCTTGATATGACCTTTCTTCCATGTGGGGTTGCCTTTTGGGCCTGGAAAATTTGGCTCAGAAACAGAATGTCAGGTGAAAGGACAGATCCAGATCATCACTGGATAGTAGCTTTCCCAAGACCATTCTTCTTCCCCTGTGAGCTGAGAAAGCTATGGCCAGGTGTCTGGTTGAGGCCTGTGATATACAGGAGAGTTTGGGCATGTGATGATGGTGGCTGCTGGGTATCCTTCAGCGGGCTGCAGAGCTGGGACAGGCCATTTGACAGGAGAGATGCAGAGCAGAGGGGAGAGGACTGGCCTGTCCCTCTCCAGAGGCAGGGAGTATTGAGCATTTGGCTCACTGAAAGGGATGTTTCACCAGACACTTTTTTTCCATGGTGATGTTGGCGGCAGTGCCCGTTGTTCCTGTGGGAGGCGGAGTAGTGAGAGGAATGGAAAAAAACAATGTTTTCCATCAGGACCATTACATTATGGAAACCCTGACACTGATTTGCAAATGTCTTTTTTCTCTTGGGAAGAGTTAGAGAGGTTATTGACTCTTATTGACTGCTGACTACCTGGGGCTTTTATTAACATCAGAGGCCATGGTGCTTATGATTCAGAGTTGACAAAACTAATCTACCTTTAAGTAAATGCACATAGGTTAATGTCAGGATCATACCACTGAGTTAAAAAAAAAAGCCACAGAAGAATATGTACAGTATAATTCCATTTATATAAAGCTCAAAAACATATACAACTCTGTGTGTGTATACATAGTTTAAGAATGCAAACTTATACAACAACAAAGTTAAGCAAGGAAATAATAAACACAGAATTTGAGAGTCATTACTAATTTTGCAAGGGAGAGGTTTGGATTAGGATGGGGCATTCATAGGAGATTTCAAAGTAATGATAATGTTCTCTCTTTCTCTTCTTCTTTTTTTTTTTTAAGTCAGAATCTCACTCTGTCACCCAGGCTGAGTGTAGTGGCATAATCACAGCTCACAGAAGCTTCCTGGGCTCAGGCAATCCTTCCACCTTAGCCTCCCTAGTAGCTGGGACTACAAGTATTTGCTACTATGCTTGGCTAATTTTCAATTTTTGGTAGAGATGAGGTTTTGCTGTGTTGCTCAGGCTGGTCTCGAACTCCTGGACTCAGGTGATTCTCCTACCTTGGCTTTCCAGAGTGCTGGGATTATAGGCATGAGCCAATGCCCCTGACTATGTTCTCTTTTTTAAAATAGGCAGTGTGAACCAAGTTGTTCATTGTATTGGGATTCTTATATGTTACATGTATGCATGAATATTATTTATATGCTACATGTATTTTATGAATATTATTTTTATCCGCCATATTTAGTAAAAAAAAATTAAACTGAACTCCCCTAACTGAGGTGGAGTGTTTGTGGAGGGGAAGGGGTGAGGGCAAGTGGTGCCTAATAGTCACACATTTGAAGGAAGAACATTTGCTGGGTTGCCACCTTCTTGAGTCAGTAAGACCCCAGGTTTCCTTAAATCAATGTATTTATATTCTGGAGAAAAACCCAAGTGTGCAAACCGACTTCAGGAGCCCCTGTGGAATCAAAAGGTTGTTTATTTTCTTGACATGGGAAATGCAAAGGAAATAATATAAAGTAGAAAAAAAACAAGATATAAAACTGCATGCAGTTTCATTCTAATATTGCTACAAATCTGCTTATATGCATAGATTTTAAAAGGTTGGAAAGTATCTCAAACGGTTTTTCTCTGGAATGCTTTGTTTTATTTGTTTTCAGGAAGGACGACAGGTTTCACAGCAGCTGACCCGTTGGTCTAGTTCATTTTCCCCATTTCCGGTATGGCGGATCCATCCACTCTGCTGTTCTGTGCTGTCCTGTGGCGGCGCTGCTTTCCTTTTCTTGTACTTTGATTGTCTGTGGAAGATTCTCCTTTCTGCTTTCCAAAAGCGATGAAAATTTAGTTTGGTCACTAGAGCTTGTTGATGAGCCAGGAGACTCGCGCAGGAGTTAGGAAAAAATCACAGTATCAGGAAACATGCGGCAAGGCGTGGTCTTCACCTGGTTGGGCTGTGGTTCCCAGCAAGCACTGCCCAGCCCACAGCAACTGCCTCCTGCCTTTTTCCTCTTTACTTTTTAATCCACTTCACTGTTCCAGGTTAGATTTCCTGGGAAGCACACTGAGACTCGGGTCAGGGTGCAGAGGTTTTAATAAACCTGGGAGTGCTCTTGGGGTCAGCATCTGGACAGGGAAGGAAAGGGAAGCTGCAGAATCAGGATTGCACAGAACTGGAATGACAGTCTTAGTGGAAGCTTCAGCAGACCCTATAGGAGATGGGAAGTTGAGATAATAACGCTTCAGAGCTGTTCTGATTGGGGTGATAAGGTCGGGCATCTATTCCCATGTATGTCAATCAGACATAGGGTGCTGGCCATCTCAGGAAGGGGGCATGACCTTGGTTGAGGGGATAAGTCTTCAGCTGAGGCAATTCCTTACAGGGGCAACAGTATTTCCAGCAACTTCATCCCAAATCTTTCCACTACACCTCCATGCTGTATTCAGACTATTTCTTAATTGAAATATGAATTTAATAATATCACCTGCTGCTAAAAATCTTTCTGTGGCTCTCCATTGCCTACAGAAAAAAGATCAAACACTTACCTCATCATCAATGCTTTTTACAGTTTGGTCCTGATTTTCACACTTTTTTTTACTAATACTATTCCGTACCCTTTTACATGTCCCGACAAAAACACACTACAATATTCTATATTCCAGCTACACTGAAAATTTTCACTTGCTGATCATGCATCTTCATATACCCATTCATTCTATCTAGAATCGTTTTCTCAAATTGTATTCAACCTTCAAAACCTAGGTCAAGTGTCCTTTTGTTTGTAATGTCTTCCCAAATTCTCTAGGCAGAGTTTTTCCTTCTACAGGTCTCACAGTCCATTTCCTCCCCTTCTTCTTTTTTCCTCTTCTGTCCTTACTTTTTCTCCTCCTTGTTCCTGCACTTCTGCCCATGCTCTTTGATTTCTCTCTTTTTCTCTTGCAGCACAGCTTCTCAAGCATGTCTCGCATGTAAATCTAGCGCCTATGGATTTGCTTGTGTCCTGTGTTGTATGGGAAATACACTTTCGGTGTCTAGGCTAGTTAATCTTGTACCCCTTGAGTATTATGTAGACATTTATTGCATCACTTATGCTGACATGCTTCAGTGGTTTGATCAAGAATAGCAGGCACATCAACATCAGCGAACAGGGTTTCTTGTGTTATCAGACAAGTTATGTGGCCTTTCTTAGAATTAATATCAGAATTGCTCAAAATACCTTACACGGCAAGTAAGTGGCAATTTATTTATAATTATTTGTTTATGCATCTGACTTCCCTGGTAGACTGAGACCAATTTAAAGCTGGGGACGCTGCCTCTCATCTGGGTTTTCCCTGTGCCTAGCACAGTCCTTGGCGTAAGGGAAGGCTTCATTCGATGTCTGCGAATGAATATTGTCACATATATTTTGTTTTTTATTTGAGAAAGGGTGAAATGAAAGTGAATTTCTTTGTAAGAGAAACAGCAGAAGAATAATAATGACCACATATTTTCTAATATACTTAGGGATAATTTGATATTCCTTTTCACTGCTGAGCTGGTGGCACTCACGAGTTCATTTGTGTGATGGATTGCTTGTAGCAAATCTAAAGACACTTGCTCACTCCCCTTTGCCTCTTATTCACACTGGGAGAAGCCACTGATTGACTCCTACCATGACCTAGCTCTGTATTTGTCATTTCTAATCCTCAGAACCATCTTTGAGGTAGATACTACTACAGCCATTTTACTGGTGGATCAACTGAGGATCGGGAAGGTTAAACTAACTTATCCAAGGTGATACATTTTCAAGTGACAGACCAGGATTTGAATCAGGGAAATCTGATTCCTGAACTCTCCCTCTTCCTATGACTTCCTATTGCTGCAATTCAATGTTGCTGATACCATCTGCAATAGGAGATACTTGCCTATTCGTGGTGGAAAACTTTCGTGGGGAAAGATTCTGCTATCTTTTAAAAGAAAGACCACATGAGTCATCTTATAAAGCAAGAAGCACTGCTGGTTTGATGTTCACAATCTGTTTATAAGTGGAAAAATTAAATGGTGTCTGTATGCAGTTTCTTCAACCATGAATCAGAGTGAAATGTGAAAATGTAATGAAATAATCTTATACTATCATTATATATCATTACCAGACAAATGCATATGATACATGCTGCTGCTTATAGCATATCATCATAGTAATTTATCTGTGCTGAGAACTATGCTAAGTATTTTCTGTGTGTCATTCTGTTGAATCCCCACAGCAACCTGGTGAGGTGAATGTGATTATCAACACCCTGAATCCCAACAATCTCACTCTTAGGTATCTATTTGAGAGGAATTAAAATAAAAGTCCACGAGATAGTTGCATAAGAATATTAATAGTAGCTTCATTCAGAATAACAAAAACTGAGACTAGAACAGGTGTCCATAAATAGGAGCCAAGTTAAACAAACTGTCATGTCCATAAAATGGATTATTATTAAGCAGTAAAAAAGAAATAATACTGATATATGTAAGAACCTCAAAATCATTGTGCTGAATGAAGATAACGTACTTTTGCAAAAGAGTACATACTATGTTATTCTATTTAAAAGAAGTCTAGAACAGACTTAGAATTTTATGGGGTGATGGCAATATTCTATGTCTTGCAAAGGTTGTACAAGGTTGTGCATTTGTTAAAATGTATTGAAAGGTACATTTAAGGTGTATATATTTCATTGTATGTAAATGTTACCTAAAAAGTACAAACAAATATTAAACTCTAGCTAATTATATACATTATGAAGTGTTAAGAAGAGGTACTGATATCTGCAGCTTATTTTGAAATGCATCAAAGAAATGTTCTCAACACAAAGAAATGATCAATGTTTGTGGTGATGGATAGCCTAATTATTCTGATCTGATCATTACATATTGCATGATGTACCAAAATATCACATGTGCCCCGTGCATATGTAAAATTATTATACATCAATGAAAAATAAAATTTGATGGATGGAGAGGGGGATGAATAGATGACTATATGTGAAGATGCAAGCATATTGAATACCAATGTAGGCTCTAGGTGGTGGGTGTCGTGGGTATTCATAATGAATTTTTTTCAATTTTTATCTATACTTGAGAATTTTCATCAAAATGTTGGAAAAAGAAGTAATACACACCCTGAGAGAGTGTAACTAGAATAAATTAGAAAATAATAAATCAGAATAAAGTGCTGTTGTTTAGTTATTTTTCTGATTAAAAAAAATAAATCTTTTTACTCAACAGAGCTCAGAGAACTCTCCATTACCTATACATATATTCCTGGACTTACAATGGGGTTTCATCCCAATAAACTCATTGTTTAAGTCAAAAACATCATAAGTCAAAGTGCATTTAATACACATAACCTACCAGACATCATAGCCTAGCCTAGCCTACCTTAAATGTGCTCAGAACACTTATAGTAGGCTACAGTAGTGCAAAATTATCTAACACAAAGCCCATTGTATAATGAAGTGTTAAGTCTCTCATGCAATTTTATTTTACTTTATTTTATTCTTTTGAGTCAGAGTCTCACTCTGTTGCCCAGGCTGGAGTGCAGTAGCACACTCCAGACCATTGTAGCCTCAACCTAATAGGCTCTGGCAATCCTTTGCCTCAGGCTTTCAAATAGCCAGGACTACAGACGCATCACCACACCCAGCTAATTTTTGATTTATTGTAGAGAGAAAGTCTTGCCAAGTTTCCCAGGCTGGTCTTGAACCCCTGGGATCAAGCAGTCCTCTCGCTTTCACCTCCTAAAGTGCTGGGATTATAGGCATGAGCCAGCGTGTTTGACCCTCACATATTTATTGATGTTCTACTGAATGGGTACTACTTTGTACCAATGTAAAGTCGAACCATCATAAGTCAGGAAATGCCTGTGCACTGGAGTCAAAACTCCATCACACTCAAGACCCTTTACTTATTGGTCTTATCTAGCATTCTGGTTCATCTCCTGCCACATCCTAAAATATTTCACTCACTACCCACTTGAGATGACTTCTTCCCTGCATTCTCCACGTACTTTTAGGCTTCTGTGATTTTGTTGTATTCTACTTCCTGTGCTTAGACGATTTTCATCCCTGTTAAATCTTTACTTATTCTTATGGGTTTAGCTCACTTGTCCCTTATTGCTGATGTTTCTCTAATTCCCCTCCAGGACTTAGAGACCCTCTAGGATTGGCAGAGTACATGTCTCATTAAGTCTTCTTTCTAGGGCCTGGCATGGAATTTGGTGCAGAAAGCAAACTCTGGTGCAGGCAGCAAGCTCAAGAAATGTTGAATAGAGGGAATGGGACAGAACTGCTATTGACTAGTCCCTGAGCCACTCATGGGCCTTTTTGTGTCAGGTCCTTTCCTTGCCCTTTCTTTTTCTGCATGAAAATATCGTAAGCAAATGCTAACCCACTGAATGTCATAACAGCCTAACCTACCTTATATGTGCTTAGAACACTTACATGAGCCTCCAGCTGGGCAAAAGCATCAGACACAAAGCCTGTTTTAAAATAAAGTGTTGACTGTCTCATGCAATTTATTGATGTTCTACTGAATGTACATCACTTCATATCACTATAAAGTTGACCCCTGCAAATGTTTCCTGGGCTCCTTTACCAACTGGCTTCTGTCTAGATTCAGCCACCAGAGGTTCTAGTGATAGAGTGAAGGGAGAAGAAGGGGAAAAGCGAGGGTACTCCTCCCTTCTCTCTCTGCTAAAGGAAGTGTCCCCAACAATGGTTGGCTCTACTGCACAGTTCTAGCTGCCGTCAGATAAGCCCTCCTTCTCTGGTCCCTAATTTTGCCAGGCCATGGTGCCAGCTCTCTTTTGGTGTCCCCAGCTCCTGGGCTTTGGTAACAACACCAGCCTCTCCTTCCATCCCTCTAGCTCAGGATGGTAGTGGCTTTTAATTGTTGATAATTTTTGGTTTGCCTCCCCATTCTCGACTTGGCTTTTAGACTCTTCTGACGTGTTTCTTGTATAGCTAGCCTAGGATCTATTTTCCTGACTGGGTCCTGGCTATGAGAGTCCCTTACTTTGTACCCCAGTTTCTGCATTTTAAGAAATGAGATGATTGAGTTATAAGATCACCAGTTTTCTTCTTGTTAAAATTCAGATTAAAGAGAAGATGTACTTTAGCCTGCCAACTCCACTGGCCTATTTCGAATTTAAAAAAGAGAAAACTCCTAACACTTCCACTTAGCACTTTCTATCCTCCTCCTCTTCCTCTTCCTCCTCCTCCTCCTTCTTTTTACTTTTTTTTTGTTTAGAGACAGGATCTCGCTTTGTTGCCTAGACTGGTCTTGAACTCCTAAGTTCAAGCAATCCTCTTGCCTTGGCATCCCACAGTGCTGGAATTGCAGGTCTGAGCCACCGTGCCTGGCCTGTTTGTCCTTCTTAATGCAAATGCACTCTGTTCATTCAGAGTACACGCATATAGGGGAGCGGAGTGACCATCCACCTGGAGTGCTAGCTGGCTTGGTAATTCAGATGCTTCCTTTCAAGCACCAGTGGTAAAGCCACCAGCACTGGTCAAAGCGTGACCTGAGGTCAGCGAGGAACAGCAGGACCTGGTGTGGCAGTGAGGAGGGAGGGAGGGACTTGGGACTAAGGCTCGCCCCTGTCCACTTTGGCACTTCTCTGGAGATAACCCAAGACCCTGAGCTCAGTGTAAGGCTGGAAAGATGTCCATAGAGAACAAGCATGTTTCTTTTAATTTTTCTTTTTGAGTTGGAGTCTCACTGTGTCACCCAGACTGGAGTGCAGTGGCCACTCCCGGCCACCGCAGCCTCGACCTGCTGGGCTCCGGCGATCCTTCCGCCTCAGCCTTCCAAGTAGCAGGAACTACAGGAGCGTGCTACCACACCCGGCTATTTTTTTTGATTTATTGTAGAGATGAGGTCTCGCCTGCCCAGGCGGGTCTCGAACCCGCGGGCTCAGGCAATCCACTCACCTCAGCCTCCCAAAGGCGCGGGATTACAGGCTGAGCCACCCAGCCCGGCTTAAGCATGTTTCTGCTGAGACCTGTTAGTTCCTGATCACTAGTCATCCACTAACATTTTACCTACCCATCTTCTAACTCCCAAGCCCAGCACACTTTCCACCTTGTCAGGCTCTATATTGCATAAAGCAATGCTTTATACATGAAAAAAGACAAGAATGAATGATATCTAATCCCTTCAGATACTCTCATTAAATGTGAGGTATAGATACATATATGACTCTCAATCATAAGAGTAGTTCTAACACAGCACGGTTGGTAATACTTACTGTGATTCATACAAATCATATGTTTGGGGAAAACCATGAAGAAGAAACCTTTCCAAGAAGAGTTTTTGGAAGAAAAATGGTGGAGGGGTGATATTTTGAACTAGACCTTGAAAACTGATGGCTGGGTTTAATCATGAGGCAAAGGCCATGGTAGGCAGGGGTGACAACCTGAGCAAAGGCACAGGGGGAGAAATTTCAGGGATCAGTTCTCATGCAATGTGGAGTTTAAACCCATTCTTATGATTCTTATGCAACTGGGAGTTGATGAGGGTTTTTGAACAGGAATGCAACAAAATCAGGTCTATATTGTATAAAGACTGCCTCTGTGTCATGGAAGCATATGGGTTAGGCAAGGAGGAGGAATGAACGGAGCCTAAACAGGAAGCTGTTGTCGTAACCAGTTTTACCACCACTTAGACATGACCTCAGTGGTCATGGCCTCAGTGGCCATGGTCTCCTTAAGGAAATCAAGACAAAATAGAAACGAGTTGAGCTTGTGTATCTTAGGAATTTTTACAGACCTCAAGGTACATGGAAAAATGAGCTATATCTGTGTTTATACTTGGCAGGGTTATGGAGAGGGCTCTGGGGAGGGGCCAAAGGGCTAGGGTGCTTGTGAGATTTCAGCTGAAATTATTGATCACAAAGCCCAGCACAGAAAGGGATAGAGGGTCAAATAGAAGTAGCTGTTCCATAACAGACAGCACTCAGCTGCAGTAGGGGTGAGAGACAAGGACAGAAAGCTAAGAGGATCCTATGGATGTCCAGTGGTCACTTCTTTTTTTTTTTTTTTTTTTTTGAGTTGGAGTCTCACTCTGTCGCCCAGACTGGAGTGCAGTGGCCGCTCCCAGCCACCGCAGCCTCGACTTGCTGGGCTCCGGTGATCCTTCCACTTCAGCCTTCCAAGTAGCCGGAATTACAGGCAAGCGCTACCACGCCTGGCTGATTTTTGGATTTATTGTAGAGATGAGGTCTCGCTGCCCAGGCGGGTCTCGAACCCGTGGGCTCAGGCAATCCACTCACCTCAGCCTCCCAAAGGCGCGGGATTACAGGCTGAGCCACTGAGCCCGGCTCAGTGGTGACTTCTTATACTGTGTATTATCTTATGCATCAGTAATGGGATTTGGTCTTTGCCATTTTGCTCTTCTAAGCACACAGGGAGGCAGAGAGTAGTAGGAACACATGGTGTCTAGAGTAAGGGATCATAGATTGAATTCCAGATCTGAATTAACTAACCCTGTAACCTCTGAAATGGCTCTTAACCATTCTGTGCCTCCCCTTGTCACCCCTAGCAAGGCAACCTGGCTCAGTGGTCAACAGGGTGTGCTCTGGAGTCAGTCGATGAAAACTTGTGTCTGACCTTGTGCAATTGACTCACCTCAGTTACTCGGTTTCTTCCTTTGTAAAACGAGGACACTAGCACTGTCTATAGCTTGGAGTTGTGAGGACTAAATGAGATAACATAAGCTAAGCTTTTAGCACAATGCCTGGAACACAGTAACTAATTAATAATAAATGCAATAATTGTGTTATTTTCTAATACATAATTATTATTGGCAACTATAAATTGGAATAAAAATTTGTAGCTCTGGGAGTTGCTATGATGATCAAATAATGAATCTCAACATGCTTTTCAAACTGTAAAATGGTATACAGAGGTTAAGATGTTAATTATGATGATAACAGCGACCCATTGGCAGTGAAACACTCCCCAGGCCTCCGTCCAGAGCCAGCTTTGCGGTGCTGCTGAGGGAACAGCTAACTCCTTGCTGGATATTTAGCTTGCTCTGTCTGCCCTGGCTACTCTCTCTGCTGATAACTGCTCATCAGCCCATGCTGCCCTGAGTGGTGTGGTAGATCTGGGAGGCAGCTGTTCTCAGTGCAGCTGGTAATAAGGACGTTGTCACAATAAGCATATGATGGATAAAGCCAACATCTTCCCTGAAGGCAGCCTTGGGTGAAAGCCATCGCTCCCTGGCTCTGATGATGGAGAATGCAAAGCCCTGCTGCCATTTCGAGTGTCAGCACCTATCTACCATTCAGAAACTTGTTCTTGATCCCATAGCTGGGCCATGAAGGAGTCAGCTTTGGAGGCTGCTCTGTCTGATTCTAAACCTTGTGTTTTTTGCTCTCCTTCATCCCTCCTTTGGGGGTGAGAGAAAAGGATTAACTCGTTTTTTGGGGAAGGGGGAAGTTGGCAGAAATGTGGTGATGAACTTGAAAGGTCCTTGGTATTGATATTTAAATCAGTTCACTGAATGAGTGGATAATAGATCTATCCCTATCCCAAAAGGAGTGCTAAGAGTTGCTTAAAGTAAAACGACCCTTCTGGCATTCATGGCAAGATTTAATAGCCAGCCCTGGTATTCTCACTAAGTAAGAATGAGCACCAGGCCAGGAAGACTCAGGGCAAAGTGATCTTTTCCTTATTAGTTCTGTTTTTGCTCCCAATTTCAAGAAATATGAAATTCCCTCTACTCACTGTTCTAAACCTTGTAGTCATCCTCATTCCTCCCTTTCTTTCTCCATCTTCAATCAACCCTAAGCCCTGTTGGTTTTACTTCCCTGAAGTCTCTGTTCTGCAGTCCTTCCCTTCCCAACTTTGGTCAGGGTCCCTTATGTTTTCTTGGGTTGTGGTGGCAGCTCCCTAACCAGCTTCTCCCCTCCATCTCTGGGCTGCCCATTCACCCTGAGCATGGGCACCCGCGTGAGCATTCAGAAGCAAAGCTCTTTTCATATCACATTCTTCGTCAAAGCAGTTGATGATGTGTCCACAGCCTACAAGATATAGCTCAAGTTCACGGGCATGGTATTCAAGTTCCTTCAGAGCAGACACGTCTAGTGATCTCTCATGCTGGCCAGCAACACCCTCCTTACTTTGTTGTACTCGCCCTTCAAAGCTGAGTTTGCAAATCAACTTTGTGTCATGAAGCTTTTCTTGATTCCCTTAATCAGGGATAGTGAGTCCCACCTTTAGTTTGGGTGTGCTTATTACGTGCTGCATTATGTCTTTTGACTTACCTGAGTGTTTATCTTCCTGCTCAGGTAGCAGGCTCCATGTGGGCCGAGCATGCATCTGCATTCATGTTAGCATCCTAGAGAACTCACCCATCCTAGAACCCAGGCACCAGACTACAGAAGGGGCTTAGTTAACACTTAGCTATTTACATGTATTTGACTGCAACTGCCTAGCTGAGCTAGATTTTTTTTTTTTTTTTTTGAGTTGGAGTCTCACTCGGTCGCCCAGACTGGAGTGCAGTGGCCGCTCCCGGCCATCGCAGCCTCGCCTGCTGGGCTCCGGTGATCCTTCCGCCTCAGCCTTTCGAGTAGCTGGAATTACAGGCATGCGCTACCACGTCCAGCTGATCTTTTGATTTATTGTAGAGATGAGGTCTCGCTGCCCAGGCGGGTCTCGAACCCGCAGGCTCAGGCAATCCACTCACCTCAGCCTCCCAAAGGCGCGGGATTACAGGCTGAGCCACCGAGCCCGGCTCGCTGAGCTAGATTTAAAAAAAAACAACTGTGTTTGCTTCATTAACCCATGTATAGAAAGCTTCTGAGTTCTCTATACAGTCATAGTCAGAACCTTTCTTTTTCCATCTGGATTAGGAAACTGATCATATGGGAAACAGGACTACGCTAGTGGATTGAATTTTTTTTTTTCTTACCGGTGACTTTTTCACTGGATTCAAAATTTAAAAGGAAATATTAATGATATAAATAATGTCAAAATAATAAAGCAGATGTTGATTGCTCCATTGGGATTGTGCTTTGTTTTATTTATTATTATTCTTTTTTTGTACCACACAGCTGGCCAGCTTAGGAACAGAGTGGGCCCACCTAAACCCACTGATTGCTTTTCCTGCAAAACAGCAGTATGAAGAGAGCTGTTCTTCTATCACAGAATCAGACATATATTTTCTGATAGCTACAAAAAGAGTTCAGAAGTCATCTAGATCTATTATGTAACTGTTCATAGGTGCAATTAAATAATTTCACTTGGGTTGGATAGCTTGTTAATGACCCTTCGGTGCCTGTGATCTCTTTATTCCTAAAAATCTTTGATCAAGAAAGAATTTGGTGCCTATTTGTATTTATTCAGTCAGTGGAAACACATTGGAAAACAATGGTTTGAAAGTGCATATTATAATTTCCCTTTGGTAGTAAAAATATGTGACATTTTAATACCTATAGCACTCAAGAATGATGGCCATTATTCAATTCACATTCATAGCCACGGTCTGAGCTCCAGCTTGAAACCAGACAGCCTCTCTTACTCATTCTGTTTCCTTTGTACAGAGCTATCTTGTGCTTATATTTCACTTCATGGAGTTGAAACATTGCATACACTCTGTTATAAACCCTAGTTTTTCCTTCTTATTATCTCAGGGAATATTTTCATATCAGTCCACATAAACACAACTAGTCATTTATTCATTTGCCTAGAATTCTGTTTTGTAAACATAACAAAATTTATTTAATCATTTCCCATGGATGAGCATTGAGATTGTTTATAGTCTTTTTGGTATTACAAACAGTGCTGCAACAAACATCCCCAGACATCTATTGTTGGGCACAGGGAAGGATGTAGAATCCAAGTTTCTGGAATTCATATTTTTGAGACATGAGGTTTTTTATTTTGACATTACCATATCGAACAGGTTGCTACATTTAGCTTGAGGTTATCTTAGACAATAAAAACTATTTTGTACATACATTCCTAAAATAAAACCATAAGAAGAATGTATAATAACTTAGGTTTTGACAGTCAGTTGTGACACACTTTGTGGAACTTCTATAGATTCCACCCTCTAGTCTGCATCCTATTCAGTGGGACTCCACAGAATGGGTTCCTTTTCATGTGATGATAGTGCCTTAGAGACTTGATGACACTGGCTGTGAACTTTTGAATCTTGTCTTTAGGTGTGCCATTCCTGTGTCTTCAGTCATTCCTCGGGGGGTGGCTTGAGTTCCCTTATACCTGGACACTCTCTCCTGAATGGTTTTGTTGTTGTTGTTGTTTGCCTCAATCTCTCTTGAAGTGTAAAGAATAGAATGAGACACTCTTGAGGCAGTTTGGGGAGAATTGTACTATTACCTCCCTTGTTCAAGATAGGATTCTTCTGGTAATATGACTTAAGTTTTCGATAGCCTTTCTTGTGGGCTGTAATCTGTGCCAAGGACTAACATGGTCCATGAAAATCCCATGTCTTTTTTCTCAGTATTAAATCGAGGCTCTCTCCTCCTCTTTGTGCTTGTAAGTTGATTTTGGGAGGGATGTGCATGTTTCCTTATTACCTTCCATGTTGTTTTGTTAGATTCTGATCATTTTTCCAGCTTGCTATGGAATTTTTTTGTTCTGGTTTTTATCCAAAATATGTATTTTCCCTTCCAATTTCATGTAATATAAAACAATGCAAAAGTGAGTGCAGGCCTTGGTCGGACTCCTAGAGACCGCTTTGATATTCTTGAGCTGCCTTTGGGTATGGTGGTCTTGCCATCTAAAAGCCATCTACAGAATATGTTTATATGAATTCACAGGGAGACTAGAGGTTCACCACTCTCAAGTTGCTTTACTTTATTTTTCCGTCACATTTACCCTCTTCAAATGTGCCATATAATTTTCTCCTTTATTTTGTTATCTGTCTCTCCTGACTAAGCAAGATACAGGCGTTCATGAGGACAGGGGTTCCTGTCTATGTCATTCACTGACGAACCCTTGGTACTTCCCTCTACTACTGCTTGGCACATGGTCAGCACATGGTAACCCCTTGTGGAGAAACGTATGAGTTGTTTCTTAGAATCTATGTATGTTATAACCTTTGTATTTCCTTTTCCTATCCATGATGACAAAAATTCCTTTATTCAGTTTAATCGGATAAGGAAGGGTGCCCCCTAAATCTCATCCATTGTTCTAGTTTCAACATTAAATTTAAGAGAAGGTGAAATGTTTACATCACCACAAATCCTAATAGCTCATTTTTCCAATGTCCTAAAGAATTTCTCTTTTAAAAGAATTATTAAGCAATGATACTCATGTAACTCAATAATAATAAGATACTGTGGACACCAATAAGGGGGGCATTAGGGTTCAGAAATTACCTATGGGGTACAATGTTTGCTATCTGGGGAACGAACCACTTAAGACCAAATAGCTGCGAGGGGGATTAGGGTTCAGAAATTACCTATAGGGGCAGTGTTCACTATTTGGAGAATGGGCCACCTGAGACCCAATCCCCACCACTACATAAAATGTCCATATAATGAACATGCATGTATACCCCTGAATCTAAAATAAAAATAAATAAATAAAAATTGAATGGCTAGGACATTACAGATATCACATATAAAATGCATAATATATTGTGTGATTTATATATACACATAACATATGTATCTTATATATTTTATATATGATATATATAGTCTAAGAATCTACAAGGGAAGTTGCACTAAGCAGAAAATCTTAGAAAATGTAGGAGACACCCTTATGGAAATTGGCAACCAATTCCTGATCAAAACCCCAAGTGCCCATGTCATAAGAGATAAGATAGACAAGTGGGACCTCATCAAACTGACAAGCTTATGCAAAGCCAAAGAAACCATCAAGAGACCGGGGAGACAGCCCACAGACTGGGAAAAAATATTTGGCAACTGTATGTCTGACAAAGGCCTAACATCTAGGATCTACGAGGAACTCAAATGTGCTGAAAAGAAAAAAACAAACAACCCCATTACAAAGTGGGCAAAAGATATGAATAGACAGTTCTCTAAAGAAGACATACGAACAGCCAACAGATACATGAAAAAATGCTCAGCCTCACTAGACATCAAAGGAATGTAAATTAAAACTACACTGAGCTACCACCTAATTCCAGTCAGGATGGCTATCATCAACAAATCAAAAACCAACAGATGCTGGAGACGATGTGGCGAAAAGAGAACACTTCTACACTGTTGATGTGAGTGTAAACTAGTACAACCTCTGTGGAAACCAGTGGGGTGATTCCTAAAAGATCTAAAAATTGACCTTCCGTACAACACTACAATGCCTTTACTGGAAATATACCCAGAAGAAATCAAATCACTCTGTAAAAAAGATACCCGCACACATATGTTTATCGCAGTATTGTTCATAGTAGCAAGAACATGGAACCAACCATGCTGCCCATTAAAAGAGGACTGGATTAAAAAAATGTGGTACATATACACGATGGAATATTACACAGCCAAAAAGAAGAAAAAAATCATAAACTTCACGGCAACTTGGATGGACTTAGAGTCTATAATACTGAGTGATCTTTCACGAAACAAAGAACTGAGTATCACATGTTCTCACTCATAAGTGGACCTTGAACAATTATCATAATACTATAAGAAAAGGATTGGCAGTAGTGAGAAATTGCCGGGAGGGGAATGGGGAGGTGAGATTGGCAGTAGTGGAAATCTGCCTGGGAAGGGGGAGGTATACTTCATCAACAAGGGTACCTGCATAATGAACATTTGTATACCTAACCTTGAATTGTACCCCACATCTTTAAAATAAAAAAAAAAATTAAAGGAAAAGAAAATCTAGGGTTCTTTTGAATGAGGTCCCAAATATACACAGATGTGGTTTGAATTCTAGCTCCTCCATTTACTGACTGTATGATGAATGGAAAGTTAGTCTCTCAGATTCTGTTTCCTCATCTATGAAGCAGGTTACTAGTACCATCTTATTATGTGAATGTGAAGATTAAATGACATAATGCAGACAAAGTATGCAGTCCATTAAATTCTGGTTTTCTTCCTATTTCCTTAACAAAGAAGACATTTAGAATAAACTGGAAAGCTGATTCAAACCCTCCAGTATAATTTCTTATTTAGAATAGAAACAAATTGCTGTTCAAAAAGAAGGTAAACAAATCACCAGATAGGATCAGACATGATGTAATTGTAATAACTTCTAGTAAGGGCAATTAAGCACTCACTTAGACTCTTTGAGAGCATCACAGAAAACTTTTCTACTATCATCAGGTGGCTGGTTGACAAAAGTAGAACTCAGACTTTGCTGTGCTTAAAAATTACAGGAAAAGAGTGCTCAGGCATAAAATCAACGAACAACACATCAAAGGTGGAAAAGCAGATCCGGGATCCTTCTTTCTCTTTGTGTGCAGCTAATCCTGTTGTCAGCACCTCTGGAAGAGGTAGTGGCATCATGTATTTGCTTATGTTATGTGTTCTTGTGCTCTTCTCTTTCCTCTTACATTAAACTTGTTGCCAGATGTCCCTAAATGGGGATGAAATCGTGTAGGCTGTTTAGTTTTAAAAGGGTGGCTTGTGAGTTTCTGGATAGCTGAACAAGTGGAAGTTCCTGGAGGGTGATATGCCCAGGGAGGGCATGGAAGCTCTGCCCCTTCTTCCATACCTTGCCAAACACATCTCTTCATCTGTATCTTTTGTGATATCCTTGATAATGAACTAGAAAATATAAATAAAATAAAATAGTGGCTTGAATATATACCATGGTTACTCATATGTCACTAAGTCCAGGAAATAATAGAGAAGAACAACATTAAAATAAATCTGTCTCTACCTGATATGGAGAAAGTAGGATATAGTGGACCAGAAACTATACGGAATCTCTGAAAGACAGAAAACAGATGGATTTGAACTGAAGAAGAAGCAGCCTGGGACAAGTGAGAGAGAATTGCACCCCAGGGATGAGAACAACACCAAGAATGTGGTGGGTCTGGGGTTGCAGGAAGCTCAGGAGGCCTCAACAAGGCAGGGAGTAGGGGTGACACAGAAGGAATACCTGGGTGTTGTGACCCTACTTGTTGGGTAGGGAAGGGGGCATCTGATTCCAGGTGAAGTAGTGTGTGAGATCTTTGGGCCAGAGAGATAGGACTGAGATTCAGGGGGTTGGAGATGCTGCGAAGAACATTTTAGACAAATTGTCCTTAAAAAGCAATACAAGGAAGAAACCAGAGCATAGGAAGCAATAGTGACCATTGAACAAATAGCTTTCTAGGTCTTTTGAGCTAGGAATAAAATAGGGCCAGGGAGTTAATAGTTCAACAGAACATTTCACATTTCAGCCTTGAGTCCTCCCCATTTAGGGTGACAATTGCTTCAGACTGCCCAGGACTGAAGGGATCTCAGGGTCCCAGAACTTTCAGTGCTAAAATCAGAAAAGTTCCAGGCAAATAGGGATGAATTTGTCACTCCACCTCCATCCTACCACCTCACATCCCATCAACCAAGCAGGGTCTCATTTGACTTCTTGTTTCAAGAGGCTACTGGTTACTCTGTGTCTCACTTTTTGACTGTTCCCATTGATGTGTGTGTGGGTCTCAGGTGACTTAAGTGATACATTTTATTACCCTCTAGAGAGATCTATGATTTCTTGTTTTCACTGAAAACACTTACACTTACATTCATTTGACACACAATGAATGGGATATAGACTCATGATGATTCATGGGAATCTGAAGACACCTTGTGATTCTCCTTTAAGGCTGCCCAAAGGAATCAACACTGTCGGCAATGGCTTTCCTATTTCTGGCTCCAAAACTGTGAGAGAATAAATTCTATTGTTTTAAGTCACCATGTTTTTTGTGAATTTATTTATTATGGCAGCCATAGGAAACTAACAGAGAGGGGAAGAGAGAAAGCAAGAATATCTCCCAAGTCTTTCAGCATTAGCTACTTAGAGGATGGGGATGCCATTTGCTGAGATGGGGAAAACTAGGGAAGGCACAAGATTTTCTGTTACTGGTCATGTCTTCTGGAATTGGCAAGGTGGAGGGAGGCTTGGGGTAGGGGAGGGGTCAGTGGAAATGGCTTCAGGCTGGGATTAAAATTACAGGGAGTGAGGATCAAGAGCATTGCTCAAGAGAAGGATTGGCTAGAGAACTAGTAGTTCCTCACCCCAGTCTTTCTCCCCTTACTTTGTGAGATAGAATGTTTATAGTCCTGAAATCTAATCCTCAGTTTGATGGTATTTGGAGGTCAGGCCTTTGGAAAGTGCTTTTGTTATAGAGGTGAAGCCCTCATGAATAGGATTAGTGCCCTTATACAAGAGACCCCAGAAAGCTTTTCACCACTTCTACCATGTGAAGACACAGTGAAAAGACAGTTGTCTATGGACCAGGAAGCAGGCCTCGCCAGACACTGAATCTGCCAGTACTTTAATCTTGTACTTCCCAGGCTCTCAAACTGTGAGAAACAAATTTCCATAGTTTACAAGTCGCCCAGGCTATAGAATTCTGTTACAGCATTCTGAATAGACTAGACATTTAATGCGTAAACTTAGGTCATTTACTTAATTTCTTGAAGTCTCATCTAATTCATCTTAAAATGGAGGTACAAAAAGCAGCACTTTTATTTCAGAGTCAGGATGATAGTGGCTCATGCCTATAATGCCAGCACTTTGTTAGGCCGAGGCAAGAGGATTGATTGAGCCCAGGAGTCTGAGACCAGCCTGGGCAACATAGAAAGACCTCGTCTTTACAAAAAAAATTTTTTTTAATTAGCTGGGCATAATGGCATGCACCCATAGTCCCAGCTACTTGGGAGGCTGAGGTGGGAGCATCACTTGAGTCTAGGAATTTGAGGCTGCAGTGAGCTATGATAGTGGCACTGCATGTCAGCCTGGATGACAGTGAGACCCCGACTCAAAAAATAATAAATAAGTAAATAAATAAGATAGTCTTTATTTGATCATTTTCAGGTATGTTTCTAAAGATCAATATTTTCCTCTTTTTATTCCATTTCACAATATCAAAATAATTGGTTGTAATGCACTAAAGTTGTTAAGGTGAAGAATTTTCCATTAATAGAAGCAATCTCTGCTACCTTGCAATATTGAAAGATGTTCAAGCCAGCTGTGGTTTTGAACATGTGACCAGATGTCAAGTGCCTTGAAACTTATATCGATATTTTTTTTTCAGAATTTTCCCAAGTTTTCACTCAAAAAATTATTCCCACCCCCAAAAACCAAGTCCAGAAGGGATCACTTTATTGTAATATGGTATTTATAAGCACGTTAAGGTATTTTATTGCAAAACAAGTTTCAAATTGTGGAAACAAAGAACAGTTCTTTCAAATCATTAAAGCATTTTCCTCTTCCTTTCCATGTAAGATCATGGGTGCTATGATAAAATGAAAGGAATTGCTCAATTCTCCTGTGTCAGCTGCCTGTAAATTTTCAAGATTCAGTCAGTGATCCTCGAATGTGCTGACAGATTCTTTAGGTTTTGGTTTCTGTGGTTAGAACATATCTAGGAAGCTGTAAATAATTCCCTCCCTGCCTTTGCCCAAGCTGTTTTCTCTGCCTGAAAAGTCTTTTTTTCACTTCCCTCATTGTCACATTCATCAAGTCTCCTTGGTCTTTTGGGACACTACTTGAAGGTACCCAGAGATTATAAAATTCCCTCCTTTTATTATATGCATGATGAGGTGGAGATGTGAGGCAAACCCAGGCATGTCCCACCCACATTTCTCCCCAGCCAAATGTGATGTGCCTTTCTCAAAGTTCCCTCCCCTGACGACTTCTGTGTCTCTCTCAGCTCACTGGACACTGTCTGCCCTGAATGCTATTGTTTCCCTTGTCTTGTTTCTTTCTTCCTACTAAGGCATCTTGACCTATACTCCATTTGACTCTGCAATGCCCTCAGCACAGCGTCACACGACGATTTATATATTCCAGGTCCTTGGAAGTGTCCTTAGCATGGACAGGTGCATGCATGCTTGCCAGCACGCAGGCATGTGAACAGACTGTCTATGCATTGTACAGGGTCTCTTTCTTTGCTCAGTGCTTGCCTTGGCCAAGTGCTGCAGGGAGCACATAGATGGAATATTCTAGTACATGGACCTTGTTCTTCAACTGAGCTTCTTGAACCACTAGTTTGGCTCCTTCTTCTTTACTGCTCAACTCCCTTGATTTATCTTGCTCAGTTTACCTTAAAAATATCCTCAGGTCAAGCACAGTGGCTCACACCTGTAAACCCAGTACTTTGAAATGTCAGGGCAGAAGAATCACTTGAGCACAGGCATTTGAGACCAACCTGGGCAACATAGCAAGACCCGCCCCCCCCGCCATCTCTACAGCAAATAAACACAAAAACTTTTTCTCAACTCACAGCTGGTTTTTCTTGGATAATAAATAGTTCAGTTTATCTCATGACCATGGTTTCTCCTAGCTGTGGCTTCTCTGCCTTGACAATAGAGTCTTGAATTACTTTAGATCAAACACTTCTGTACTCAATTTATTCTCCAGGACTCTCCTTTCTGTATTCTACCATTGAACCTGTCTTGCCTTTTTAATGGAACATATGTATATATACTTATGTATATATGTGTGTGTGTGTGAGTGTATGTGTGTGTATGTGTATATATATATGAGGGGAGGACCTAAGAAAACTTGGAATTTGTTTATAAAAAATTGTGTATTTATTCTTACATGTTTAAACTTCAGTCACTTTCAAAGTACTCTTTGATGCAATACATCTATTGAGATACTTTTTCTGCTGCTTATAACAGTTTTTGAGCTCATAAATTTTGATGCCTTTTTGTGCTTCTGCCATTTCTTTTTTTTCTCCTCTTCTACATCGGGAAAATGTTTCCCTGTGAGGGTTTTTTCTTCCCTCACAGGGAAAAAAAGTCATTCAGGGTGATATCAAGTGAATAGGGAGGGTGGGGCATGGAGGTCATGCTGTTGTGGGCCAAAAACTGCTGAACACTCAGTGCAATGTGGGTAGGTGTGATTGTAAGTCACCCATCAGGAAATCGACAAATGCATGGAAAGAATCTCCCCTGGCAAAATTCACTGAAGCTGAATGCAGCCTCTCACAACAACACTAGCTGGTACACTGATGCTAGCACTGTACAAGTGGCCTGCCCTCCAAAAAATAATTCTGGCTTTTTTGGAGGGGTGGAGTTCCCCCTCATGTGTGTGTGTGTGTGTGTGTGTGTGTGTGTGTGTGTGTAATATATATATGTGTGTGTGTATTATATATATAATGTATTATATATAAAATATATATATATGATAGTGACAGCTTGTTAATCCATCAGGTTTCATGGAAAACTTGCTTTAAAGTACAGAAAACTACCTGTTTTTTTGAGGCTCATTTTCAAAGCAGGTGGAGTTTTGGGAGACCCTAGTCCATTCTGTGACCTGGTAGATCATAATGGAGCCCAATCATGTATGATGGCATGTCAAAGAAGAAGAGTTGTTGTAAAGGTATAAGATTGTTTTTCTGAAGTCAAGCAGGAAAATGATGTTCATTGCTTCCCCATCCCATTTTATATAGTCTTGCCTGCCTTACACTGATCATTTTATGGATGACATAATTTAAAAGCCATTACTATAACAACCTAGAATCATGGAATGTCAGAGCAAGAAGACTTTTAGAGACCATCTAGTAGGCATTTTTCAAAGTGAGAGACTGTATCTTTGGTGGTACCTGGGGTCATTTTGGTCAGATATCTGGATATAATACTAAATACCTTAGACTTATATAATGAGAGACACTTCCTTTTTAATTCTCCAGCTTTCTGATGAGCAAAGGGATGGTTGTAATTTGTTGCAAAAATGATCTTGTCACCTCTCCACTACTTACTAATCATCTTTGTTTATTCATTTGTTTATAAATAAAGCGAAAGTAAACTGCAGGCTTTGAAACTTCTGAAGTCAACACCTTCTATAAGGTGTCCCTCTGTTTGTTTTTCAGGGTTAATATCTACATGTTTTATTTAAGGTGGTGATATAAGTTTCCTTTTATAAAACATCTATGTAAGTAAAAATGTGAAGTAGTTTAAAGAAAAGTAATAGTCACTGAGACCCATAGAGTCTCAGTCTCTGGGAAGTCCATGGTGAAAAAGCAAATATGGTCCCCTCTTTCTGAAAGCCACCGGCAGACGAAGGCAATGACAAAGTAGATTCTTTTCTGTTTTTAACAGTCTTGTGGCATATGTGTTTCCCATCGTGAGCTGCTTCAAAGCCTTGAGGGAGTGGCCAAAGCACTCATTATAATGAGTTTGCTCCTTTAAAATAAGGTCATTTTTGTTGATCCTCACAGTCTTCGTGTATCACCTTGGTCCCTCTCATTTAAAGTTTCCATGAATTCTTCCCACCAAGTGTGTGATTTAATTCTTCCTCATGGCAGTTAACTCCTCAAGAATAACTGACACAATGGGAAGCCAAGTGAAGCTGGAATGTGTCAAGGCATGCCAGATTGGGGCCACACCTGCAGCCAATAGGCTGCCCATAAGTCTATCTCCATCTCACCAGGCAACTTAACTAATGGCTTCTCCAAGGAAGAATTAGTTCACCAAATGCTTCCATAGCTTCTGTCAAAATGGGGCTAGGTGCTTCTCCCTGTAGCTCTCAGGACACGTAATCCCCTATACCCAGCAGAAGGTGACCTGTTGCCGCAGCTGGGAAGGGATTGGTGATGCTGCCTTCAGGAACACTTCCCCTCAATTGTCATCTTAGCTTTCCCGTTGTCAGATCAAGTGGGGTAAAGAATTCTGGGGTCTGGAGAACATCTGGGTAGCACATTGGCCAAAGGGATCTGTTTCTCTTTTCTTCTTACGGCAAGAAAACCATCCTCCGTTCCTGGGAAAATGATTAATGATAGCACACGGAAGCCAAAAACATATGAGCTTTTACTTTATTTTTTTTCCTACCTGTGGACAGATAGGCTCTTCCTGTGCATTTTGGCTTAGGACACTCAAAATTCCAAGAATCTCCCTAAGTCTTGTTTATTGAAGGACCTGTGGATTTTGCTGCTGACTTTTCTTTTTTGTGCACTCGAGCAATCATCTGGTGTAGACAACACAGAAATTCTGAAGCATAAAGACCTGCCTTTGCCCTTTTCTTCAATTTCTCTCTATCTCTGTTCAGTGAAGGCAAACCACAGCCCAGACAGACAGGAATGCGTGTTCGTTAGTGTGTGGTGACCTGAAAGTGCTGGCTGACTCATGATTGAGGTCACGGTCACCTCCTGTGGCCACCTGACTCCAAACACCACAAAGAGGACAGAGGCCTGGCCACCAGTCCCCATCTCTCCCCTTCTAGCAGTGGCTTGAGGTCTCAAAGTTGCCTCTCCAGTGCCCAAGAGCCTTGAAGCACAGTCTGATTCCATGCATATGTGTAGGGAGTGGAGGTCTTGGTGCCTTTCCTCAGCCCTATGACACCAATGCAGCATCCTCTGTCTGCTCCAAGATCCTCCCCCTTCAATCCTGACATCCATATGTATATATATATTTATATTTTCATCTTGATAGTTCTCCTCTCAGTCTCTGGGTTTTGCCACCATTCTCCTTTTTCCCACTCCTTAACACACAGAGCAGCCTCTCTGTCATGATCTGGGCCTATGGAATGGCTTCTTTTCCACACTTAGGTCTTTATATTTGTATCCTTACACCTTCTGCTAACTCCTCACATCTCTACTTCTCCTTCTCTTCTCCCACACAGAGGCCAGGGAAGACTTGCTATGGGGCCATAATCGACTGCCAAACCTGAGTCACAGTTTGACTACAGGAAAGTCCCACTCCACTCATCCATCTGGCTTCTGTGCTACCTCCATATGGGGATTGGTCTTATTTGTGGCCCATTTGTTCCTCTCAGAAGCCTGAACATTAAGGTTAAGGTAGAAGAACTCAACCTCATGTCTTCTGGAGAGTGTTCATGTCTGCTACCCTCCTCACTTCTGGGCGCCGTGTCCTGCCTTTCCCATGTGTTCTTCCACTCTTTCCAGGTCCAGTTCTCTCTGCCCTGGTCCGTTACTTGTCTTCCAGCTCAGCTGCTTCTCAACTCATAGCACAGGGTCTGTGCTGCCACCCTCACTGTCTTCCTTAAGGACCCATGAGTCCCTGGAAGGCAGAGAGCAACCTGATTTACCTCGGTCCTCTCCCTCGTTCACAGCACAGTTGGGCATGTAGCAATCATTCCATTTGCTGACTGAAAAGTGAGAGAGAGGGTAGGGACACACCAGCCTGGCATGATATTAGGGATGCCATAGAGCTCTGTGTGATCCTAACCACACCCAGGGACACCTGAAACGGAGGCAGAAGCCAGTGACAAGACACAGCTCTTCATTCCAGAGTCTCTGTTCAGGTAGCCCTGACTGAATGCCTCTTCTATGCCAGGTGCTCAGATGAGGAGGAGAGGAAGACAATCTTTTTTTTCTGCTTTGGAGCTCACTGTCTGGGGTGATGTGGCATTGATAGAAATGATAAACATTTAGGAAAAAAACTTAGTGTTACATGATACATATAAAGGAAAATAAATTTCATTTATTTATTTTTATTTTACAAAGCAAATGATGCCTAGTCCCTCCAAGACCTTGTAACCCAGAAGAGATTTGATCGCATCTGCAGCAGAGTGATCATTATTGTACTTTGACAATATAGTTACATGAGCCTGTATTACTTAGACATGTAAGTATATTTTGAATAATAAAAAACCAAAATTTAGTCAATAGCATAATATATCTGTAGGAGAGAGTAGTTAATAAGCTTAGCAATAAGTTTAATAAGCATATTAATCAGGTTGATATGCTTATGCTCATCAGTTAACCCCTTGATAATGTTTGGCAGCATTCAGAGTAGAGGGAGTTCTAGTAGATAAGACCAAGTGTTCTCTGAATCATTAGTTTCATCTTACTTCAGAGGCATAGAAATGGATTTTGAACTAGAAAGAATCAGACTGTCTCTCAGAGAGTGATTGAACAAATAATGTACATGCCATTTCCATGTCTCTATATAATACGTGTCTCTTTCTAGTTTGTAAGAACAAAATGGCATAACATAGTTTATATTACCAATGCTATGGTCTTTGCATAAGCTGTATTTTTCACTGTACTTTAAATAGAGCATTATTGAAATAAAATTTTTAAAATATGCAAATTTACTAGACATTAAATTATATACAGTTAAAAATCAGGCATAAACAACCTTCTATTTAGTTCTTAAAGTCAACATATCTGACAGGTCATATCTTTACCATTAGTCAGTCAGTGTGCTACCTCTGCATTTACCAATTATCTGTATAATATCCCAGATTATAGAATGTAACGTAGCATAAAGTTGTAAACAATAAGAACAAAACAGCTTAACAAAGGTCACTTGAGGACATCTCTATCACTGGAACATATGTTTTTAGGTATCAATTTGTTTTGAAAGAGTTGTCAACCTCCAAAATATATATATTGTTGACAAAGCTGAATTTTCCAGAAATGTCTAGTGAATTACGAACTATTTTAGCTACGATCTCTGGAATAGAACTTTGAGCATAGGCCATCCATATTTCTGGGTATTGAAGCAGGTTAAAAGCCATTTTTCAAGTAGAATCCTGGTCTAGTCCCCAGGCATGTGGCTCTCAGAAAGGTGGGCTGGGGTGAAGGTGTGGGGATAATAGCCAGATGGCAACTGGCATTCGGTCATAATCATGATTCCTGGTTAGGAACCCAGAGCCCACTATAGCAGTATTTTTTTTTTTTTGAGTTGGGGTCTCAGTCTGACGCCCAGGCTGGAGTGCAGTGGCACACTCATGGCCACTGCAGCCTCAACCTACTGAGTTTAGACGATCCTTCTGCCTCAGTCTTCCAAGCAGTTGTAGCTACAGATGCATGCCTGACTAAATTTTGTGACTTAATGTAGAGATGAGTTCTCCCCAAATTGCCCAGGCAATTTGAACCCCTGGGCTTAGACAACCCTCTCACCTTAACCTCCCAAAGTGCTGGAATTACAGGCTGAGCCACTGTACCCACGGCCTGCAGTATTTTCTAAAGTATGGCTTGAGACCCACCATAAATTTAGTTTATTGAACTGTTGTCCACTAGCAATATAATATAAGCCATAGATATAACTTGAAATTTTCTAATAGCTACATTACAAAAGCAGTTTAATTTTAAGAATATATTTTATTTAGTACGATATATCCAAAATATTATTATTGCAACACGTAATTAATATAAAATTGTTAATAAGGTATCACATATTGCAGATTCATTTTATTGAACAAAATTTTCAGAATCTGATGTATGTTTTATACTTCGGGCACACCTCAATTCAGACTAGCCACACCTCAGTGCTCAATAGCCAGTGGCTGCCATATCAGTCAGCACAAGTTCAGTGCTTGCAAGTTTATACTTTGAAACAGAATAGGACAGAAAATTTCAGAGCGCATTGCTCATAGTGAATAATTTTTCAGGGAAATAAAACATGCTTCTTGGCAGGGGTCATGGTTAAAAAAAAGCAACTTGAAAGCTGATTTAGTGGAGCAGATTATTCTTCCACAGCTCAGGTGTCTATGTAGCTGTATTGAAGATGATTATTCTCTTGGCAACATAAAGGAGCTCTAGGGGGTTCGTGTCTGGCCATGCATTAACCCTTAGGTTCATAGCTTTTTGCTGTCTATTCAAGGCATAGCTGTCTGTCACATATGTCTTTGGGGGATTGCTTGAAGGATATGTAGCTCACAAGTCTCCATGTATGCTAAAACTTTCCTGGATCCAGCCAGAGGAACCAAGAGATGGAGCCTTCAGCCCTGATCAGGTCATTCTTTCTATAATTTGACTTTGCTATGACACCATCATAATAGGGTTGACAGAGCAGTATTGTCAGTGTGTGTTGTGGGCACTATAATGCATTTGGTGGGAGGTATGTGTGTTGGTACAACACTTCCGGTGGGCAGTTCAGTGATATATGTAAAAAAAATTTTTCTTTTTTTTTTCTAGTTGGAGTCTAATTCTGTCACCCAGACTGGAGTGCAGTGGCCGCTTCTGGCCACTGCAGCCTCGACCCGCTGGGCTCCGGTGATCCTTCCGCCTCAGCCTTCCAAGTAGCTGGAACTACAGGCGCGCGCTACCACACCCGGCTACTTTTTTGATTTATCGTAGAGATGAGGTCTCGCCAAGTTGCCCAGGCGGGTCTTGAACCTGCAGGCTCAGGCAATCCACTCACCTCAGTCTCCCAAAGGCGTGGGATTACAGGCTGAGCCACCGAGCCCGGCTTAAAAAATTTTAAAACCTCCTGTCTTTGGACCCAGCACTTCTAGGAGTTTCCTCTCTCCCATATCCAGAAATAAACAGAAGTAATACAGATGGCTCCCAACTTAATGATTTTTCAACTAAGATTTTTTGGTTATACTGCGGTGCAGTAGCAATACACATTCAGTGGAAACTTTGTGTACCTGTACAACCATTCTGTTTTTCACTTTCAGTACAGTGTTCAATAAGTTACATGAGATATTCAACACATTATAAAATAGGTTCTATGTTAGATGATTTTGCTCAATGATAGGCTAATGTAAGTGTCCTGAATATATTTAAGGCAGGCAAAGCTAAGCTATGAAGTTTGAGAGGTTAGTTGTATAAAACATGTTTTCAGTTTAGGTTATTTGCAACTTACAATGGGTTTGTTGGGATGTAACCTCATTGCATAAGTCGAGGAACATCTGTATATGTATGCATAAAATTTCGGCTATGCTAAATGCAATGTGGTATGTTGGTTTGGATCTCAGAACAGAAAAAGGGCATTGGTTAAAAAATAAAAGTAATAAAATCTGAATAAAGTGTAGAGCTTAGTTAATAATAATGTATCAAAGTTGGTTTTTAGTTGTGACAAGTGTACCATAGTAATATAAGGCTTTGGCATTAGGGGAAACTGATTAAAAATATATGGGAACTCTTTGTACTGCCTGCAACTTTTCTGTAAACCTAAAAATAATTCTAAAATAAAATGTTTATTAGAAATATTCCCATGTATATTAATCTATGAGGATTTTCCAGTATATTTGTAAGAGCAATAAGTTGGAAACAACCCTAATATTCAACCATTGATGATTGCTTAAATAAGTTTGATGCCCTATAGAGTGAAATAGAGAGCCATCCAAATGATGTTTTAGAATTGTCTTTATTAACAAATAAAGATGCTCATAATATATTAAGTAGAAAAACAACTTTTAAAATATTATTTGATTAAAATACATGCATAAAGAGAACTGGCAGAATGTTCTGGGTCAGTGGGATTAAAGATTTTTAAAAATTATATTTGTGTGTAAATGTATTTTCTATATGGTGCTTGTGTTGGTTTTGTAATAAGAATTTTAAAAGTTTTTTTTTTTATTTTGCAAAGGTGAAATGGGTGAGTCAGAGTGCTCTGATATAGGAGTGACCGTGATGAATGTGCTTTCACCACAAACTTGGAAACAAGAGACATTACTCTCTGAGAATTAGGCTCAGAAATCAACATAGAAAGTATTAGCGTTGAGTCGGGTAAAATCTCTTTAAAGAATCAGAATGACTCACAGACTAGGATTAGTCCTGGCTACAGCCAAACTGGACATTCAGAAACACAATTCAGAATGTGTCTGTCAGAAAGCGGTTGGTATGAAAAAGACTGAGCTAAGAGTGTCACAGCAGGTGTTGGTGTCATCCCAGCAGGCGCACAGATGACATGTCTGGTCAGACTGGCCTCAGTTTCTCTTTATCCCTGATAAGTCTGTCCCACCTAAGATGGAGCATTATCCTGTTATCCTGCCTGATACCATTAACATTTAGATTACCTGGTTAATTCCCTATCTTTAATCAGGATTAGACCCACAAAAGAGCTTCCGGTTACTTGACTCTCCGTAGCCTGTCCCCAGCTGGTCAGGCTGACATGAGCATCCATTCAGTTGACAATGAGCTTCCTCATTGGGAATTAGTAGATCTGGCAGCTCATTTGATGGATGTCTTTGTGCACATTGTTGGAGTGAGTCAGTGTTCTGGGTCTGGTCAAGTCTGTAGCTCTGACAGGAGGAATTTATGAGCCTGAGAGGGAAGGACCAGACCATCAACCCAGCAAATTGCACATGATAAGGAATCCCTTTGGGCCTTGTCAGGAACCCCCTCAGCCTCTTCTCTTCAATGCTACAACTGGTATTTCCCCTGGTATGTGGCGACTCACTCATTTCTTTTGCCATGCTTTGCCCAGTCCCTACATCTGGCATTGAGAAAACCCACCCAGTCTCCTTGAGCAGGGCAGCAGAGCCCAGGGGGATGAGCAAGTCCTACAGGAACCTATTCAGAAAACTCTGATAGACATGGGAACCCAACAAACTTCTACTGAGGGTGGAGTGGTTCCCAGGTTTTGAGCTTGGTGGAGATCCCTCATGTCCACTGTTCATCATGGCTCTGTTGTGGCGAGAGAAGCAATAGACTGGAAGTTATCAGATTTTGTTTCTATGGCTTTGGCCTAATTATCTGGGTGACCTTGTACAAGCCAACTTTTTGGCTCCTTGACCATAAAATTAAGGATAACAATACCTACTACACAGCATTGTTGTATGCTTAGTTGCTATGATGAATAAGAACATGCACTGGAAACTAGAAACAACTTTACAAATACAAAGTACAGACATGTGCCACATAACAGCATTTTGATCAACTACAAACCACACATTTAACAGTGGTCCCATAAGATTATAATGAAGCTGAAAAATTCCTGTTGCCTTGTGACATTGTAGCCACTGTAACATCCTAGTGCAACATATTGCTCATGTGTTTGTGGTCAGCCGTTTTAAACATGCTGTATAGATTTGTAGTCCAAGAACAATAGGCTAGAACATATAGCCTAGGTGTATAGTAGACTATACCCTCCATGTTTATGTAAGTACACTCTATGATCACACAATGACAAACTCTCCTTACAACATATTTCTCAGAATGTATCCCCATTGTTAGGCAATGTGTGACTGACTCTACTATTATTTCTGTCTTCATAACCCATAATTCATATGTGTGTGAACAATTTTTGAAATGCAAACAAATTAGAATCTTTTATGCCCTAGAAAATGGAGAGTTGATTTACGTTTGTTAACAAGTAGAGTATAGAAATGCATCAATTACTAAAGAGACAGCATGCAATGCCCTAATGTGCTTAAAACTTTATAATTGAATATTTAATGTATATTAAGAATCCAATAACTGGGTTTTGTTCTGAATGATTGCTTTGCATCCAAATTAGATTTCTACATAGTGTTTTCAAGATACAATTTCATTAAGGAGACTATTTTGCTGCCACAATTCCAAAGCCTTGTCTGAAGTCTCTCCAGTCTAGAAGCCACTAGAATTCTTATAATTTTCTCTGACCTTCAAGACAAGCTGATTCCCTTGTTTAGCCTGTGCCCTCCTTCTTAGAAGATTAAGTTCACATGTGACTGTTGAATGGCCACACAGGGTACAGCTGGAGAAAGTCCCTGGAATTGAAGTTAAAAGACCCTCACTGTGTGCATGCCTCAGATTCCTATCCATAAAATGAGAAAAAAGACTTACCTTGGATGAGATGGTTTAAATGGAATACAGAATTGTTACTAGATTCTTACTTTGTTCCATAAAACTGTAACATGAATCATTTTGAGTTTATTTCTAAGACTGAGACATAGTGTAGGGCAGGTCAGTCTCCTAACCCAGACCATAGATGTATGGCCACCATTCTGCCCGAAGCTTTGGAACTTGTCCATTGACAGACACTCCCTGCTGGTTGAAGCAGCTACTCTTTTTCTGGAAGAGCTCTGGTTCTGAAATTCTTTCTATAAATAGAAATCTGCCTATTTTCTATTGTTCTTAGTTCTTCCTGCTTCAGTGACAATAGAATAAATCTGCACCCTCTTCTGTTATAATATGACCTCCGCTTTAGGAGACAATTGTCAGATTCCTCCCACCATATTTCTTTTTTCCACTCCTTAATTCCTTCTACTATTCTTTGTCTGAAATATTTTCCAAACTCTTCAACATCTTGGCCAAGTTTCTCTAGATAGATGGCAATTGGTCAATATCTCCCTTCAGATCTGTCACCCAAATTATAGTTAGGAGTGGCTAATGTTGATGGGGCATTTACTCTGTGCTAGGCACTGTTCTAAGAACTTTATGTAAATTTGCTCATTTAATTCCCCACATAATCCTATAAAATAGGTAGTCTTATTAATCCCCTTTTGAGAGAAAAGGAAACAGAGGTACAGAGCACTGGTAACATGCTTGTCTGGGTACTAAGTGGAGAATCTGAGATTTGAGCACTGGCCTCCACTGTATTACATGTCCTGGTATAAAAAAGGACATTTGTCCCTATTGGGTGGATCAGCACAGGAGACTACTACACATTATCCTTTCATTAGAAGGCCCTATATTTGGCATACACTAAGTTTTTCTCTACCACACAAGCCCAAGTAGCTTCTTTCTGGATCTTGGTTTTCCCACACTTTGTATGAAGGAGTTTGACCAGGTAGTTGCTAAAAGACCTTCATAGCAATAATATTCAATATTTATGACCCAGAAATTTATAGCAAGTGCAACTTAAAATGTCTGGCCTGCTTCCTGTGCCAAAATATATACTAATTTACCTATGATTTAGACATCCCACAGGTCATTGAAAGTGATTTTCTTACTAAGAAAATCCTGTTCTGATCTTTGCAATTGTTTCTACTTAATGGGAATGTTTTAAGGAAAATCGGTTCTGGTGATCTGGTTAGATTTCTTTCAGAGCTGGTCTGCTGTCTTCTTCACTCTTATCTATCCTGCAGGACACTTGCCAGTGGACTAGTCTTTTTAAAGTCGTGACCTAATAGTTCATTCCAGTGACAAAAAATCAGGACTCCCCAGTGTTTACTGAATGAAGTCAAACCCATTAGCCTGGTATTCAAGGCCCTCAGTGTTTCTAGTCTCTTCCTCCATTGTGCATCTTTATCCGTTGGCTTCTTATTTCCCCAATTTTCCTTCTACCTGGAACAACCTTAGCCCTTTTCCCCTGTTGAAGTCTGTGTCTTTTGACTTTGAAGTACTTTTCTTTTAAGATCAGTATAGATAACATTCTTTGCTTGAAAATTTCTATTTTTTCCTCAGTCATATGATCTATCATCTCCACACTCCTATAGTGCATAAATGGTGCTGCTTGTTGCATTTACTCCAGTTTAACTATTTTAATAATCATTTGTGTATGGAAATAAATGATCCTATTCATGTAAAGAGACTCGGTTTTGATGAATACAAAGCTTAATAAAAACATGTACAGATATCTGCTCTAGTAATCTTGAAGTATTTAAAAATGAAATACTCATAAAAAAAGAGAAATTGAAAAGAAAGTCTATTTCAAGGAGAGAGAGACTGTGTTGTTAAAACAATTTTAGCAAAGAAAATGTAGGGTCCATCCTAGAAAGTCTACCTCAAGAATAAGTTTTAGGCTATTTTATTTAAAAAACCAGGTTGCTAGCTTTCTAGAATCTGACAATGAACATGTCAAAAATATGGCTTTGTTGAGAGCTATTTTGTTTTCTACAGTTAGCACCATGTGGAGATAGAATAGTTTTTGGAGTCAGGTTCAGATAAATTCTGTCTTCATTTCTTAAGTTTTTGCCCCAAAGTGTCTTATTTATTAAGATGAATGAAAAGGAATTGCCCTGTTTGTGACTGTTCAACAACTTTGAATACCCTTCTTATATCTAGGGATATTTTACATTACAAATCCTGCTTCACATTCTCTGGAGAAAGCCCGAGATCCAACTAGCAATGTTTTGGGTATTGCTCCTGGACTTTTATACTCCAGCCTGGATCTCGTGCGCTCTCCAGGGATTCTTTATACTACTTCAGCAAATCTCTTTTCTGCGTGGATTAGATGGAAGGATTTACTTGGTTGCAACTAGGATTTCTGACTAATAAGAGGATCATAATTCTATGAGACAGGATGTTAAACACGATTCTTCCACTTTCCTTGGAATTTCAGAAAAATCCCAAAGGAGAAGAAACACAATTGGCACACATCCTAAAGCAAGGCTCTGGGTCATCTCTGCTGGACCTGCTAAGAGACGGCAGGTCTGGTTCTCTCTGGGTCATCTCTGCTGGACCTGCTAAGAGACTGCAGGTCTGGTTCTGCTGCCATTAGTCTAATACTCACTTTCAAGCTGCATCAGGGATGGAGGCTCAACCTCTAGGAGAGTGACAGATTCCTGTGGAGGAAGCTGTTTTTGTCCCTCAGTGTTTTTCTTCTGCTTTCAGTCCAAGTGTGAGAGGCTTCAAAAGATTCACCATGCAATGCTTGACATGTTGGGTCTCCTGTAGACGTAGGTGATACAGTGGGGAGTAATTAACTCATTCCTTGTTTGTGATGCCAAAGGCCATGATTCAACAAGGCTCTTACATTTCCTCCACTGGAGGCTACTACTAGATAAAAATGCATGTGCATATATCCCTACTCATGTCAATTCATTTATAATCTATATAGAGTGCTCACTTCATTGGCCCTGAACAATCTTTTCCTTGTTTTTATGAGGCTCTGCGTTAAAAATGTCTCCTGTAGGTATCATCGTAGTAAGCCATCTGAAGTGAATGGACCTCAAATTTTGTTGTAAAGATTCTGGTATCTAGGATAGGGAAAATAGTGGGACAATTTTCCCTCCACCCCCCACCCCCCTGCAATTTCTCCTTCTCTACTCTCCTTCCCTCAACACACACCAGCTTTCAAAGTTCTGATCAAATCAGGCAAGTGTCTAGCTGAGTGTGCTCTGAGTTCCAAGCTCCTAGCTCAGTGCCTGTCACATGGAGTGTCTTTCCTAGAAAACACCTATTGTGTTCAATATCAGTTTTTATATCAGTAGCTGACAGCGTTTTAACAGTCTAAGATGATGATTAATGCTTGTGACTATCTGGCATTCAGTAATGTTATCCCCCATTTTCACTGAGGCTGGCGAGGACAGGGATATTGCGTTTGTCTTACATATTTGCTGGGGCACAGCCAGAGGAAACATCGACTGGAGGTTCTGTCTAAGGCCAGCTCATTAGAATTTTAACCAATTTACAAGAATAATCTCAATTAGCACAGCTCATTAGACTCTAATTGGACTTTAAGCCCTTTCTTTAACCTGGTAGGGGCTGCCGAGAATGTGTTGGTAGGGCTGGATGTCTACATGGATGTATACGTGTGGACATGCCAAAGAGTTAATTTTCCCACAGCAGGGTGGAGTAATCCAAAGAAAACAAACAAGGATTCAGACTGGCTTGACAAAAGACCTGCGTAATTATAAAAGGCAGCAGGACCCAGGTTTTGCAAAAAAACAAAAACAAAAAACAAAAAAACCACAAATCTTTTTTTTCCCTTAATTTTTATCAATGAAAATGTCTTTGGAGAACAGCCATCTCTCCCTCATTCCAGGCCAGCCTTAGGTAATCTTAGGATGATTTGCTCAGTGTTAAGCCAACAATCTGTCTTGGCCCTAGTTCTAGTTAGCACCTATCATGTGCCTGTAGCAGTCCCTAGGCACCATTTCTCTCAGGAAGATATTTGAAAAATGTCCAATCTGTGCTCTTCCAGTTAACTTCTTCTGCACGTTATGCTCCCTTCCTCCCTCATCCTCCTTGAAATTATAAAATATTTTACATATTGGTTGATTTTGATTGTGAAATACATCACTTCAAGACTTGAGACACCCACTATCTTTTCATATGTTTAATTTCTAGGAGTCCGTGGACTTGGAAGAAAGCCCAGTGGTCCCACCCAGCAGAACTCTTCATTTCCAATAGCGTAGATGGGTGCTCATTGCCTTCACTTCCAGTAATGGGGCCCTGTCCTGTCTTCCTGTGTATTCTACTCAGCCATATAGTCACAGCTCTTGATTTCCGGAATTACACTGAATATGCTGAATCCAGCTTACACCTGATGGCCTTTCAAAGCTCCCATGACTCGCTTGAGTCTGTTCTTCAGGCGAATAACTTTCCTTCCTCAATTCTTCTTGGGTGGTGCCATCTTGAGATCTTTCTCCATGCTGACCTGCAACACTTCTCCCCTTTGTTACTTTCTGTCATTTATGGTGAAAGGTTTAAAGTAGAGAATATTCTGCCCACCGATCCCTGTCCCCAACATTGGCATAGCATAAAATTCCCCTTTCCTTGTCCTGGCTTTCATACCTCTGTTGATACCATAGCCAGCTGTAGTACTTTGAACTTTCTTTAGCAGTTATGTCAGACTTTTGCTCCATAACAAGCATGTGGGGCCTGTGCTCAGAAGGGCCCTGCATTTAGCTTAATGCTCTGCTGTCACCATCTTGAAATTCTTGATTTTTGAAAAAGGGGCCCCCCATTTTAATTTTGCACTGGGCCCCACAGATTTTACAGATGATCCATCCTGATTAGGAGCCTAAAGTATCTCTTTGTGTCCTTCTTCCCCAGTCTTGGCATATCATCCACCTCATTTTCATTGTAAGTAAAACAAGGGTGTTTTCACCTTTGGCAATCTATGAGTCTAAAACAGAAAAGGTAGAAAAGGGGAGCAGTGCATTCTGTCAAGAACAGGGAACAGGACTGAAGCTTCCCATATGGTCTTTGACCTGGTCCAGGTCCTTAGTTTTATCTTAGACAAAACTCAGTTTTTAAAGGGGAGAATGCCCTTCTCAAGTCCCATAACACACTGGAATAGGGTTGTCCAAAGGTGATCTCCCCTGAGAAGAGCCCATAGAGTGGGTGGTTAGTGATGGGCAAGGAGAGTGAGACCAGACTATTCCCTCTTACCCTGGTGTCTTTCTCTTGCTTTCTGAGACACATATACACATACTCTTAAAATAGCATTAAGCAGTTCTGTGCACACCTTTCAGTGATAATTCCAAACCGTGCAGAGTTAGGAACCCTGTGCTGTAGAGACCTGTGCCCCTGGGTCACCCGTGTATCCTTTGTAGATTCCCTTTGGGTGTGTTGTGTGAGTGTGCTCTCCTTCCATCTTACCCTGTCTTCCTCCTCCCTGTAGTCCTTAACTCCTTTAACTCCCTGTAGGCTTTACCTCCTCGTTTCTCAAATGTCCATCATGTTCCTCCTTTCCCATAGAAACTATGGCCTTGGATATTTGAAGTCCCCAATCCCCTTCGGTGTCATGTACATATTCGTGGCTCACTGGCATCTGTTCTGAGTGCAAGGTTCAATCTGGCCAGCCTTCTGGATGACATGCCACAGACGAGGTTGGAGGGAATTAGGATATGAGGGTGTGGAAAGAAACTCCTCTGCTGTTCATTTCTTCCTCCAACTATTGTAAAAACACAGTTTCAAATAGCAAAAATTAGTCTCCTGCTGAAAACCTTTAGATCTCTGCTCTCGCTTCATATTTCTCCTGGGACAGTAATTTTGACTATGTAATTCTAAAAGACTTCCTCCTTATGCTTTCCCCTCACCCCTGTCCACACACCTCCATGACATCACCAGGTCCTCAACAGGGCCCGTGAGCTTACCTCTTCATGTCACTTTGGACCAGGTTCCCTGAAACTCACTGGAAGTCCTCTAGCTTCACTGCTCTTCCAGTTTCTGGGATGTGCTATGCATCTTATACACAGAGCTTCTGCCTTGAACAACTCTCACCTACTTTTTTTGATACAACTCTCACCTTTTTTTTTTGAACAACTCTCACCTTTTTTTTTGAAAGTTTAGGCATCCCTGGTGTTCACACCACTTATGGTTCTCTTAACATCATGTTGTTTTCTTTCAATGTACCTGTGACTATTTTGGTTCATGTTTGTGTCCCTCACTAAATTAAAACACAAATGTAACATTTACTGAGAGTTTACTACTTTCCAGGGGCTTTACATATGTTATTTAAAGTTTATAATAACCCTAAGAGGTAGATGTTGTTATTATTTATTATTATTGTTATTAAACTTTCCATTTTACAGATGAGGTATTTGAAGCATAGACAGATTAATCCATTTATTCAAAGTCACACAGCTTACAGGTAGCAGAATTGGTAATCAGATCAGACAGAAGATTTGGACCCAAGGTCCATACTATTCATGCCTGTGTCATCTGCCATGATGATAGTGGCTGTGTTTATATTTGGTTACCATGGTATTCTCTGTGTCTAACTTTTGGCTCTTTATAGACTCTCAATAAATACATGTTGATTCATGAGAGTTAGCCAATTTGTTTTTATTAATTTTAGGATTTATCTGTCCCCTGTTGCAGGGAGAATAAATGGGGACAGACATGCATACATATAATACTATTGGTGGTTACAACTCTGCCTTCAAAGCATCTGGTACCTTTATAGACAGGCCACAGAAGCACTGGGAGAATACAATTGACAATAGGGCTTGTGTTACAGCTCACTGCTTGCCTTTTAATCACTGTGGCCTGTCCCCTCCATACTCCGCCTCGATGTCAATGGAAAACAGCACTCCAACAATTCCGATGAAACTCTGCCCAAGAATCATGGAAAGGGATAGTGGGGGTGAGAGCAAAATGGACATTTTCCACTTTAGATGTGGTTAAGGACAAAATTTCCTCTTGGTTTGTCCTAAGATTTGGCCCCATGGTGACTAAGGAGAATGACTCATCAGTAATCTTCCAACTTTCACTATTAAAACATTTAACCCAATCTAGTTTCCATTGCCATGGAAGACAAACCACAGCCATTCTGAACTTGTAAATATTTAAAGCAGAGATTGGAGAGGCAAAGAGGATAAAGGCAGTCCCCTGAGGAACACACACTTGATTTATGGTCTGTGGTGGAGGTTACAGATAAGGGGTTCTGATCACACCCGATTTTATTTCATTCAACTATACAAACAATATCCTGAGCCAGGCTCTGGGGCAGTTATGGTGGATATGGAGAGGGATATGGTAAAGTGACTTCTCTGGGTGTGTTTGTGGGGCATACATTTATATCTACTGTGATACTAGGCTGAGTGTGCTGGGTTACTCCAGGAAACTGTGTTAAGATCCAGGAAGGTCTTTGAAAGAAATGCCATTTGAGTTCTGGCTAGGAGGATCTGTAAGTTTGATAAGAAGAGGTGTTGGAAGGGTATCCAAGGAAGGGTGTGAAATCAATAGAGCTCTGAAAGGTGAAGATGGGTTTGAGACTCATGAAGTCATTGGTCTGGAATGGATGATACATCAGGTTTTGTAGGAAGGCCTGGTACCACACAAGGTAGAGATAACATAATGGGACCACACCATGGAAAGATGTTTCGCTTTAGTCAATGGAGGAGACTTGGTGGGGAGGAGCTCTCCCACTCTTCCCTCTCCCATCTCCAGTTGAATTCAGAGCTCAGATAAGCAGGCTGAAGGCAGAGGAGAGTCACTCACACGGCTCCTCTTACATGAGGCCTGATAAGCTCTCCTGCTTCCTGAGGATTTAATCTACAAATGCTTATTTCACCTCATCGTTTCAACACCATTCCACCAACCGCTCTAAATATTGACACCAGATTAAACCATGACCAAACTCCTACTACTTTAAGGCATTCTGCTGGCTGTTGAAAAGATATATTGAACTGAATAAGACAAACAGCCTTTGTGTGCCAAGTTTACACTATATTTTTACAACAGTTTTATAAGTCTGGTATAGATGATAAACTGAGGCTGTAAGAGGTGAAGTAGCTTGCCCGAGATTATGCAGGGAGTGAGTGACTGAGCCTGAATTCAAACTCTGGAAGCTGTCCCAAGCTCAGGTTCCTAATCTGTTATGTGAGAAGATGATATATACATCATAGAATGGCTGAAGATTAAATGAGAGCATAAGCGAAAGCCTGGCACAGCGCCTCGCACCTAGTTACTGTTGTGATTTTTATTGCTTTCCACCGAGTGAGTGCAGGGCAGAGCTGGGACTGGGGTTTAGGGCCATCTAAGTTCTTCCCAGATTCCTGTTCTTTCTGTATCCCCATGCGGTCTCCCTGTAAGATGATACAGCATATTTTGGTTTAGCCTCAGTATGAAAACTAAAGGCAGAAATAGCCTAGAGAAGGAAGTGGCATTAAAGTGATGCTGGAAGAGTGATTACAAAGTAGATGACTGGTCTGAAGTACGTGCTGATCTGCCATTCTTTGGGACTCACTAAGCTCTCTCAGGTCCAATTCCAGTGAAAATCATCATCCGGGGACTGTTGGAATCCAGATCCCGATGGCCTTTCTTCAAATGACAGCAGCATGACCTTGCTCTTTGCTTCTAAAGCAGTGACCATATCCAAAAAGGCTTTGGAACTTGGCAATTCCGTATTCCAGCACTTGTGTGCTCTCTGATCATGGGTTAGTTTCGTAACTTCTTTCAGTTTCAATTTCCTCTACTGTCAAATGGGAATATGAATACCTAGTCACAGGGTTATTGTAAAGTTATACAAAAATAAAAATTATATACAGGGCTTTACACTGAATTTGGCTAATAGAAAGTTCTCAATGTGTGGTAGATTTTCCTATAATAAAGTTTTGCATCTTTTGTAGGAAGCTTGGTGATGAGTTTGCTATAGTAGTTCATGTGGTGTGTATATTTGTTATAAGTGCTTCTTTAGAAAAGAGAATCACTTCTTCCAGTCTGGTTCTTTCTCCTACATTGCACAGAGAAATTTGCAAGAAACCAGAGAGAAGTTCGGGAGAGATTTGTTGCCAGCCTGACTTTTATTCCAAACAAACCTGCTATGTAGAAGACTGAACCTATTCAAAGAGAAATCACAAAGCAGTTACTCCCTTCATAAAGGACTTAGAAAGAGTATATGTAATCCATTATAGAGTAGTTTGGAAATTTTAAATGTAAAATTAATAATACATTTTATATTAGGATATTGGGTGGTTATTTAAAATTTATTTTTCATTTTATCATAGTTTTCCTTTCAAAAAAAGAAACAAACATTTAAGTAAAAGTGTGAAAATGATGAAATATTTCACAAATTATCCTTTTTTATAGTTTTCTAGGAGTACGTGCTAAGGGCAACATGTCTGTGCTTTATTTCCATTTTACTGTCTATTTTTATATTTTTATATCCATTGTTTTATTTTAGTCTTAGCTCCATTCCTTCTTATCCTATTTCTGTCCTTTTCTTTTGTGTTTTAAATTTTGCCTTTTTGAGGCCAAAACAGTCAAATATTTTCATCAAATAATTGTTAATTCAATTTTAGGGGAAAAAAAGAAATCCACAAACCAAAACCAAAACCAAAACCAGACCACAGGGGGGAAAAAAATCCACCATCACCAGCAACCACAGTCATCAAATCCTACTTCCAGACTTTGTCTTAGGTACTGAATAAACCAACTTCAAAGGGTTTACTATGTGGTTTGGTTTTCATTGGCAGCCACTCTTCTTTTGCTCATCAAGTCAATGAAGCCAATTCCTCATTTATTTATCCCCCCCAATGCTTATAGCTGAGGGTCCTTTCATGGTATTTTTCTATTCCTGGAGTGACTGACATTTTCAGGTAAGGAAGAACTGATTTTTCAGTCCTAACCTCATCACTTATGATCAAATAATACAATTGATCTATGACTCAGTTTTCTCATCTGTAAAATGGGGCATTACTATGAGAGTCAAATTAGATAACAGATGTGGGAGCTCTTTTCAAAGATGACATGATGTACACATGTAGGTGATTATTATCCCTCGTTGAGATCCTGTTGTAAAACTGTTTTTTCTTTATTTTTCCCCCAAAAGGTAAATGTTACCTTTAATAGTCTAAAATAATTTGGGACTGGAAAAAACATACCAACTTCTTATTCTATTTAGTTTAGCATATCCTAATTTTTTTTGAATGATTAAATTAAATCTTAAAAACATTTAAGCAAATTCTCACTTGACTGAATTTAAAAGGAAGTGTTCTATTGAATTCTAAGAATTTTTAGCCTCTATAATTCTTGGAGCTACTTTAGTTTGCAGCCACTTCCTCTATTCATATAGGTTATGAAGTGAATCTTCCACAATTAAAAGATGAGTATGCGTTGTCAGAGGGCGATGCGCACCTATGTAAATTAGCTCGCTTGAAACTTTTTCTACTTGCATCATAAGGAAATAATAAATTAACATTTGTGTTATAAGACTTCATGACCTGTAAAGTGCCTTATATAACTCTTATTTTATCTTCATAATAATTGTATGAGATAAATGCTCACTATTTCTTTCTTATAGGTGAGAATCCTGAGGTTTAACAAGGTGAAAATTCACACACATCTGCATCTAAATTCTATGGGTTTTTTCCTTTCTTATACCACACTGCATTTATCCTAAGATAAAACATTCATGAAAGAAAATATGGCTTCGTTTTTGTGTTTTAATGTGGCACAAATAGCATTTGTTTTTCCTTGCCAAGTTCATGATTACCCTTCTGTCTGTTCTCATGACACGCTAGAGCTTTAAACTTCTTGGAAGAAAGGAACCGTCTAAATTCAAGGTATCGTTATTGTTGTTGTTACTATTAGCCAAGACAAATGAAAAGTGGTGAATAGAGCATCTCTTGTCTTACTAGAACTCTTTAATGAAGAAAATTGGTTGTTTTCATTCCCTATAGCTATGCAATGATTAATACAGCACAGAACAATACATTCACAAGAAACAAGTTAATTTTTCTGAAAAGAAATGAATGGTAACCAGATTGCATCCAATAATGACATTCTATTTCTACAGTGAAACATCATGCTAGATTTTGCAAATTCTAGATAAATTATTTATTTACAGCTTAGGGATCATAAAGTTACCCAGTAGAACTATTTGAATAAATTTCTTTTGCAGGTGGATCTGAATAAAAAAGAAAAGAAAATAATTTTGGCTTTCTAGAGCAAAGAGAAGATATTAAAAGGCAGATAAATAGTTCATTAATGCCTTGCCATACAGCACCCTTTACAGCTACACAAAGGGGACAATGTGTTTTATTGGGTGGTTTACCTAAACTGTCAGAGGCTCAGTATTCTTGGCTGTGAAATAGAGGAAACAATACATACTTCATGGGTTTCTATATATAAAACACGTGCTTAAAATAAGGTCTAGCTCAAGTAAGTGAATAATAAATCATAGTAAAGATGTTGATGCTTATAATGGTACTTTGGCACCAAGCTTTCACCACCTTTTTGAAAAAGCCAAGAAAGCATTGCTCAACCACTGTCCACTGAATTCCACTGGCAGAGGTTGGGTCTCAGCCACAGCTCTGGCTCATGTCTTAGGAATTTGGCTGTGGCCCACAGTCACACATCCAGTCCTTTCATTCCATCCCAAATCTCCAGCCTGGCCCACATTTGGCAAGTGGTGATGAGGGCCTTGAATAAGGTGGACTATTAAACTATTCATGTCCTTTGGGTATATGAAGAACAATCATCCAGTCCTCAGGCTCACAGCGACTTGAGCCTTTTGTTTTCCTGTGACTCTGGTAGATTGTGAACCTATCATCAACTGTGGGATTCTGGGGTCATCACCACAGGTATGTTGGGGACCATAGCTGGTGAGATGAGAGTCGATTCTTGATTAGACTCACCTCCGTGTAGCTGACTTTTTAAAAAAAGGTGAAGTATGATTGGCATACAAAAAAGTTGTACATATTTAATGTATATATTGATGAGTTTGAAGATAAGTATGTATACACTTGTGAAACCATCACCATAAACAGTGCCATTAATGTCATCATCTCTAAAAGTTTCCTCTTTCCTTGTTTTTATTTTTTTATTTTATTTTTTGAATTGGAGTCTCACTCTGTCGCCCAGACTGGAGTGCAGTGGCCGCTCCCGGCCACCGCAGCCTCGACCTGCTGGGCTCCGGCGATCCTTCCGCCTCAGCCTTCCGAGTAGCTGGAATTACAGGCATGCACTACCACGCCCAGCTGATTTTTTGATTTATTGTAGAGATGAGGTCTTGCTGCCCAGGCGGGTCTCGAACCCGCGGGCTCAGGCAATCCACTCACCTCAGCCTCCCAAAGGCGCGGGATTACAGGCTGAGCCACCGAGCCCGGCTGTGTTTTTATTTTTTGTGATAATGCACCTAACATAGATCTAACCTGTTAACAAAATTTTAAGTATACAGTATGTTAACTATACGTACTATGCTGTTCAGTAGCTCTCTAGGACTGAGCCATCTTGCATAACTGAAACTATGTCTACTTGGTGACCAACTCTTCCCCAATTTCCCTACCCCCAGATCTAGAAATCTCCATTTTACTTTCTGCTTCTATTAGTTTGACTGTTTTAAATTACTAATATAAGTGGGACCATGTATTTGTTCTTCTGTGTCTGGCTTACTTCAGTTAGTACAATGTCCTCCTATTTGTCCATGCTGTAGCAAATGGCAAGGTCTCCTTTTATTTGGATGAATAATAGTCCATTGTATATATACACGCACCACACTTTTTTATCCATTCATCTGTCGCTAGACTTTTAGGTTGTTTCCTTGTCTTTGTTATTGTAAATAATACTACAATGAACATGGAGTGCAGATAGCTCTTTGAGATACTGATTTCAATTCTTTTGGATAAATACCCAGAAGTGAGATTGTTGGATATGGTAGTTCTAATTTTCATTTTCTGAGGAACCTCCATACTGTATCCGCAGTGGCTATACCAATTTACATTTTCACCAAAAGTGTGAAAAGATTCCCTTTTCTCAACATCCTAGACAGCACCTGCTTTTATTTATCTTCTTGGTAATAGCCATGCCTACCAGTGCTAGGTGATTTCTCACTGTGGTTTTGATTTGCATTTCTCTGGTGATGAGTGAAGTTAAGCACCTTGTCATATATCTGCTGGCCATTGTCTTTGGAGAAATGTCCATTTTCTAAAAAACCTGAGTTACTTTTTTCTTTGCTATTGAGTGTAGCAAAGGAAACTTGTATATTTTTAATATTAATTCTTTATCAGATATAGAATTTGCAAATATTTTCTCCAGTTTTGTTGTATGCCTTTTCTCTTTGCTGATTGTTTTCTTTGTTATGCAGAAGATTTTTAGTCTGATGTAATCCCATTTGTATGTTTTTGCTTTTGATGTTATATCCTATAAATAATTGTCAAGACCAATGTCAAGAAGATATTTTTCTTGACTTTCTTCTACGAATTTTAAAGGATTGTGGTTTGCATTTAAGTCTTTAATCCATTTTGAGTTGATTTTTGTGTATGGTATAAGATAGATGTATAATTTCATTCTTTTTCAAGTGGATATTCAGTTTTCCCAAGACCATTTATTGACGAGACTCTTCTTTCCTCATTTTGTATTTTCCCCTCTTGTGGAAGATCAGCTTACTATAAATGTGTGAGCTTATTCTGGGGCTCTCTATTCTGTTTTTATGCCAATATGTTTTGATTACTGGAGCTTTACAATATATTTAGACATCAGGAAGTGTGATGCTTGCTGCTTTGTTTTTCTTGCTCAGGATTGCATTTACTATTCAAGGTCTCTTGTGGTCCCACATGAACTTTAGAATTTTTATTTCTAGTTCTGTAAAAAATGCTATTGGTATCTTTTAGGGATTGCTTTGAATCTGTACTGTGGACATTTGGCGATATTAACTCTTCCAATCCATGAACAGAATATATCTTTTCATTTATTTGCATCTTCTTTAACTTCTTTCATCAATGTTTTATAGTATTCAGTGTACATCTTTCACCTTCTTGATTAAATTTATTCCTACGTATTTTATTATTTTTTGAAACAACTGTGAGATTATTTTCTTGATCTTCTTTATGGATAGTTTGTTGTTAGTGCAAAGAAACTCAATTGATTTTTGTATGTTAATTTTGTATCTTGCAACTACTGAATCCTTTTACTAATTCTAACAGTTTTTTGATGGAGTCTTTAGGATTGTCTACCTATAGGATCATGTCATCTGCAAACAGAGATCATTGTACTACTTCCTTTCCTATTCGGATGACTTTTATTTCTTTTTCTTGTCTAGTAGCTCTGGCAAGCACTATCAGTACTATGTTAAATAGAGGTGGTGAGAGTGGGGAACCTTGACTTATTCTTAATCTTGGAGGAAACCTTCCCATTTTTCATTGTTGAGTATGCTGTTGTCATATGTGGCCTTTATTATGTTGATGTGCATTCCTTCTGTACCTATTTTTTGAGAGTTTTTGTCATAAAAGGATGCTGGACTTTGTCAAGTGTTTTTCCTACCTCTATTAAGATGACCATATGGCTTTTATTCTTCATACTGTTAATATGGTCTATCATGTTTATTAATTTGCATATGTTGAAACATCTTCGCATCTGAGGGATCTTACTTGATCATGGTATGTCATCCTTTTAATGTGCTATTGAATTCAGTTTGCCAGTGTATTGTTGAAGTTTTTGCATCTATGTTCATTAGGGATATTGTACTGCAGTTTTTTTTTCTTGTAGTGTTTTTTACTGGCATTTATATTAGAATAATGCTGACCTTTTAACATAAATTCAGAAGCGTTCTTTCCTCTATTTTCTTTTTGAATATCTATAAATGGATTGTTATTAGGTAGAATGCACTATGAAGTCATCTTGCTTTGGATTTTTCTTTGTTGGGAGTTTTTTTTAAAATTACTGATTCTATTTTCTTGATTTTTATTGAGCTGTTCAAGCTCTCAGTACTGCTTGATTCAGTCTTAGTAGGTTTTATGTTTCTAGGAATTTATCTGTTTCCTCTAGGTTGCCTAATTGATTGGCATATCATTGTTCATAACAATCCTTTATAATCTTTTTAAAAGATGTGACATCAGTTGTAATGTCTCCTCTTGTATTCTGGTTTTATTTGAATTTGCTCTCTTTTTAAAATTCATATTGACACGGGTTGTTTTTTGTCTTATCTTTCAAAATACCCAATTCTTAGTTTTGTCAAATTTTCTATATTTTTAATATTTTCAATTTTGTTATTTCTGCTCTAATTTTTATCTTTTTTCTGCTAATTTTGTGTTTATTTTATTCTTTTTCTAGTGCCTTGAGTAACAAAGTAAGGTAGTTTATTTGAAATCTTTCTTTTTTTAATTAGTTTTTTTGGTATAACTTCCCTCTTAGTACTGTATTTGTTGCATCTCGTAAGTTTGGATATGTTGTGCTTCCATTTGTTTTCATCTATTCTCATTTCCCTTTTCATTTTTTCTTTGACTCAATGATTTTTCAAAGTGTGTTCTTTAATTTCCATGTGTTTATGAATTTTAAAATTTTACTTATATTAGTAATATCTAGTTTTTTTTCTTTTTAACATTTTATTTTAGATTCGGGGTACCTACGGGTGTTTGCTACATGGACATACTATGTAGTGGTGAGGATTGGGTGTTGGGTGGCCCATTTTCCAGATAGTGGACATTGTCCCATGTAGGTAGTTTCTGAACTCTAACCCTCTACCCCTTCACTCTTTATTGGTGTCCCCAGTGTCTATTATTTCCATATGTGTAGCCATTTAGCTCCCACATATGAGTGAGACCATGTGGTGTTTGGTCTTCTGTTTGTGAGTCAGTTCATTTAGGATGATGATCTCCAGCTCCGTCCATGTTGCTGCAAAGAACATTATTTCATCCTTTTTTATGGTTGTGCAACATTCCATGGTGTATATGTACCGCATGGCTGTTTAGCTTGATTCCATGTCTTTGCCACTTGTGAACTGTGCTGTGATGAACATGCAGGTGCAGGTGTCTTTTTCACATAATGACCTCTGTTCCTTAGGGTAGATACCTAGTAGTGAGATTGCTGGATCAACTGGTAGATCTACTTTTAGTTCTTTGAGTAATCTCCATACTGCTTTTCATAGGGGCTGTACTAATTTACACTCCCCTCAACAGTGTATAAGTATTCCCTTTTATCCTTACCCATGCCAGCATCTGGTGTTTTTTTGGTTTTTTAAACAGTGGCCACTCTGACTGGTATAAGGTGGTATCTCATTGTGGTTTCAATTTGCATTTTCTTGATTATGAGTGATGTTGAGAGTTTTTTCATGTTTGTTGGTCATTTGTATATCTTCTTATGAGAGGAGTCTGTTCATGTCGTTTGCCCACTTTTTAATGGGGTTATTTACTTTTTTCTTGCTGATTTGTTTGAGTTCTTTGTAGATTCTGGATGTTAGTCCTTTGCCAGATGTATAGTTTGTGAATATCTTCTCCCCTTCTATAGGTTGCCTATGTGTTATGTTGATTATTTCTTTTTTGGGTTTTGATATTTTTTTTTCTGAGTACCTCTTTTCTTTATTGTAGATATGTGGGCTACAAGTCAGCTTTAGTTACATGGGCAGGCTCCAAGTAGGTGAAGTTTGGACCTCTAACTGGCCTTCACTTTCCCTGGTTTAGGGCAGGTACCTTTTGTGATGCTACATGTCCCCTTCCTTTCTCCCTTCCCTGACAGTGTCCATCAACTGTCAATTTCTGCCTTGTGCTAACGTGATTAATGTTCACGTCCCACTTATACGTAAGAAATTTAGTATTCAGTTCTTTGTTTCTGTGATAGATCACTAAGTATGGTGGTCTCCAACTCTGTCCAATTTGCTGCAAATTCCATAATTTTGTTCTTCATGGCTGCATAATACTCCATAGTATATATGTACCACATTTTCTTTATCTAGTACACTTTTGATGGGCAGTGGGACTGGTTCCATGTTTTTGCTACTGTAAATAGTGAAGCTATAAACATGCATTGCAGATGTCTTTTTGGTAGAACGGTTTATTTTTCTCCAGGTATATTCCCAGGACAGGTATTGCTGGATTGTATTGAAGGTCAAGTTTTAGTTTTTTTAAGTATCACCACACTGCTTTCCCTAGAGGTTGAACTAGCCTTCACTCCCACCAACAGTGCAGAAGTGTTCCATTTTCTCTGCACCCTCACCAGCATCTGTTGTTTTTTGATTTATTAAGGCCATCCTTGCTGGAGTTAGGCGGTATCTCATTGTGGTTTTGATTTTCATTTCTCTGATTATTAGTGAGGCTGAACATTTTTTCATGTATCTGTTGGCTGCCTGTATATCTTCTTTTGAGAAGTGTCTATTCACTTTGCCCATTTTTTAATAGAATTGTTTGTTTTTTTTTTCTTTCAGCCCATTTGAATTCCTTGTAGATCCTGGATGTTAGGCCTTTATCAGATACATAATTAGCAAATAAATATTCCCATTCTGAGGATTGTCTCCCCACTCTCTTGATGGTTTCTCTTGCTATGCAAATGTTTTTCAATTTGATGAGGTCCCACTTATCTAGCTTATCTTTTATGGCATTTACTTTTGGGGATTTGATCTATAATTAGTTGCCTACTCTGATGTGCATAAGAGTGTTTCCTACATTTTCTTCTAAAATTCTTATAGTTTGAGGTTTTATGTTGAGTTCTTTAAGCCATTTAGAGTTTACTTTTGTATATGGTGATTGGTAGGGGACCTGTTTCATTCTTATGCATGTAGTCAGTCAATGTTTCCAGCGCCATTTGCTAAATATGGTCTCCTTTCCCCAGTGGTTGTAACTGGTGGCTTTGTCGAAGGTGAGTTGGTTGAGCGATTGAGTTTTTGCTTCCTTAATCTCTGCCCTTTTCTATTGGTCTATGTGTCTATTATTGTACCAGTTCCAGGCTGTTTTGGCTACTGTAGCCTTGTAGTAAAGTTTAAAGTCTGGAAGTGTGATACCTCCTACTTTGTTCCTCTTGTTGAGGATTGTTTTGGCTATTCATACTCTTTTTTTCGTTTCCATATGAATTTCTGTATTATTGTTTCCAGGTCTGAGAAAAATGATGGTGATAATTTCACGGGTATTGAACTGAATCTGTAGATTGCCTTGGGTGCGATGAACGTCTTGACAATATAGATTCTTTCAATTTGTGTGCATGGGATATTTTCCCTTTGTGTCATCATTGATTTCTTTGAGCAATGTTTTATAGTTCTTGTTGCAAAGTCTTTCACTTCTCTGGTTAGGTGGATGCCAAGGTATTTCACTTTTTTAGTGGCTATTGTGAATGGGATTGTGCTTTTTATTTGGCACTTTTCTTGTTGCTGTTGTGTAGAAATACAGCTGTCTTTGCAAATTGATTTTGTACCCTGAGACTTTACCAAAATCAGTTATCAGTGCAAGGAGGCTTTTGACAGATTCCCTAGGGTTTTCAAGATACAGGATCATATTGTCCACAGAGAGGGATAGCTTGACTTCCTCTTTTCCTTTTTGGTTACACCTGATATCCTTCTCTTGCCTGATTGCTCTGTTGAGGACTTCTAGCACTATGTTGAACAGGAGGGGTGAGAGTGGGCATCCTTGTCTAGTTTCCATTCTCAGGGGGAGTGTTTCCAATTTCTGTCCACTGAGCAAAATGTTGGCTGTATGGTTGTCATAGATGGTTCTTACTGTTTTGAGGAGTGTTCCTTCTATGCCTAAGTGCTCGAGTTTTTATCAAAAAGGGATGCTAGATTTTATTGAATGCTTTTTCTACATCTAATGATATAATCATGGGGTTCTTGGTTTTACATCTATTGATGTGCTTATGTTTATGGTCTTGCAAATGTTGAACCAGCCCTGCATCCCAGGAATGAAGCCCATTTGGTCATAGTGGATGATCCTTGAGATGTCTTGTTGGATCTGAACTGCTAGAATCTTGTTTAGGATTTTTGCATTTGTGTTCCTCAATAAGATTGATCTGTAATTCTCTTTCCTTGTTTTGGTTCTTTGCCAGGTTTTCTGTTGATTATTTCCTTTGCTGTACAAAGATTTTTACTTTACTTGAGTCCTATTTATTTATTTATGTTTGCTTTTGGGGTTTCAGCCATAAATTCCTTGTGTAGGCTGATGTCCATAAGTGGTTTTCCTAGGTTTTCTCCTAGGATTTTTATAGTTTCAGGTCTGGTATTTAAGTCTTTAATCCATCTTGTGTTAATTTTTGTATGTGGGGGTAGACAGAGATCAAGTTTTATTTTTCTGCATGTAGCTATCTGATTTTCCCAGCACCATTTGTTGAATAGGGTATCCTTTTCCAGTGTATGTTTTTGTCTGCTTTGTCAAATATCAGTTGATTGTAGGTGTTTGAGTTTACTTCTGTATTCTCTATTCATTTCATTGGTCCATGTGTCTGCTATTGCACCAGTACTGTGCTGCTTTGGTTATTACAGCCTTGTAGTATAATTTGAAGTAAGGTAATGTGATGCCTCCTGCTTTGTTCTTTTTACTTAGGATAGTTTTGGCTATTCTGGGTTTTTTTTTGTTGTTGTTCTATATGAATTTTAGGTTTGTTTTTTCTAATTCTGTGAAAAGTGACATTGGTAGTTTGATAGAGATTGCATTGGATCTGTAGATTACTTTGGGTGATATGATCATTTTAATATAGTTAATTTTTCCAATCCATGAGCATGGAATATTTCTCCATTTGTATGTGTCCTCTGCAATTTCTTCTATCAGAGTTTTGTAGTTCCCCTTGGAGAGATCTTTCAACTCTTTGGCTGAATATTCCTAGGTATTTCAGTTTTTTGGCTGCTACTGTAAATAGAATTAAGTTCTTAATTTGATTCTCATCTTGGTCAATGTTAGTGTATAGCTGTGCTGATTTTATATGTTGATTTTGTATCCCAAAACTTTACTGAATTCATTTATCAAGTCCAGGAGTCTTTTGGAGGAGTCTTTGGGGTTCTCTAGGTGTAAGATCATATTGTCAGCATATAGAGATAGTTCAATTTCTTTTTTCCAATTTGGATATCTTTTATTTCTTTTTCTTGCTTGATTGCACTGACTAAAACTTCCAGTACTATGTTGACTAGTAATGGTGAAGGTGGGTATACTTGCATTTTTCCAGTTCTGAGAAGGATATGTTCAACTTTTCTCTGTTCAGGATGACATTGCCTATGGTTTATCATATATAGCTTTTATTATTTTGAGGACTGTTCCTTTTAGCTTGTTTTGTTGAGGGTTTTTTTTTTCATGAAGGGATGCTGAATTTTATCAAATGCTTTTTCTATGTCAATTGAAATGATCATACGATTTTTGTTTTAAATTCTGTTTATGTAGTGGATCATGTTTATTGGCTTGTATATGTTGAATGACCCTTATATCCCTGGAATAAATCCACTTGGTCATGGTGTATTATTATTATTATTTTTAAATGTTCTATTGAGTTCAATTTGCTAATTTTTTGTTGAGATTTTTTGTGTTTGTGTTCATAAGGGATATTGGACTGTAGTTTTCTTTGTGTGTGTGTGTCTTTCCCTGGCTTTGGTATCAGAGTGGTACTGGCCTCATAGAATGAGTTAGGGGAGGATTCTCTCCTCTTCAATCTTGTGGAATAGCTTCAGTAAAATTGGTACCAGTTCTTCTTTGAAGATCTGGTAGAATTCAGCTGAGAGTCCATCAGGTCCTGGACAACAGGAACTTTGTTCTCAATGCCATGCTAAACTTTTGTTGTTGTTGTTGTTGTTGGGAGACTTCTAATTACTTTTTCATTCTTGCTACTCATTACTGGTCTATTCACAGTTTCTATTTCTTCCTTATTCAAGGTTGGGAGCTTGTATGTTTCCAAGAATTTATTTGTTACTCTAGATTGTCATATTTGTTTGCAAACAAGTGTTATAATAGTCCCAGATGATCAGCTGAATTTCCATTGTATCCATTTTAATGTCTTTTTTCCCCATTTCTGATTGAGCTAATTTGACTCTTCTCTCTTCCTTTCTCAGTTAATCTAGTTAGTGTCTATCACTTTTGTTTTTCTTTTCAAAAAAACAACTTTTTGTTTCATTGATCCTTTGTATTTTTTTTAACATTTCAATTTCACTTAGTTCTGCTCTGATTGTCATGATTCCTTTTTTCTGCTGGCTTTGGGTTTGGTTTCTTTGTGTGTTACTAGTTTCTTAAGGTGTGATGTTAGGTTGTCAGTATGCAATCTTTCAGTCTTATTAATGTCAGTCTTAAGCATTATACATTTTCTTCTGAGCACAGCTTTGGCTGTGTCCCAGAGGTTTTGATGACTTGTTTCATTGTTTGATTCATTTCAAGGAATTTTTAAATCTCCATCTTGATTTCATTGCTGACTCAAGGATTTTTCAGAAGCAAATTGTTTAACTTCCATGCTTTTGTTTGGTTTCATGAATTCTTCTTGTAGTTAATCTCTAGTTTTATTTCACTGTGGTCTAAGATGGTGCTTGATATAATTTCAACTTTTTGAATTTATTGAGACTTGTTTTGTAGCCTATTGCATTGCCTATCTTGGAGAATATTCTATGTGCTGATGAGAAAAATGTATATTCTGTAGTTTTGGAATGGAATGTTCTGTAGATGTCTGTTGGTTCCATTTTCTCTAGAGTCTTATTTAACTGCAGTGTTTCTTTGTTGACTTTCTGACTTGATGATCTGTTTATTTCTGTCAGTGGAGTGTTGAAGTCTCCCACTACTATTGTATTGTTGTGTGTTTCTTGTTTTAAGTCTGGTAGAATTTGTTTTATAAAGCTAAGAGCTCTAATGTTAGGCACATATATATTTTAAGTTGTTATGTCTTCTCATTAGATTATTCCTTTGTCATTATATAATGGCCATCTTTGTTTTTTTTTTTTTACTGTTGTTAATTTAAAGCCTGTTTTATCTGATATGAGAATGGCTATTCCTGCTCATTTTTGGTTTCAATTTGCATGGAATGTTTTTCCTCATCCCTTTACCTTGAGTCTATAGGAGTCTTTGTGAGTTAAGTGGGTCTCTTGAAGGCAGCAGATATTTGGGTTGTGTGTTATTTTTTAAAATCCATTCTGTCAGTCTCTATCTTTTTATTAGGGCACAGAGACCATTTACATTCAGAATTAATAATGATAAGTAAGGTACTATTCTATTCATCATTCTGGTTGTCTGTTTGCTTTATTTATTTTCTCTATTGTGTTGGTGTTTCATAAAGCCTGTGAACTTTATGATTTGCAGCATTTTTCTACTGATGTATTTCAAACTTTTGTTTCAGTGTTTAGAACTCCTTTAAGTATTTCTTATAGAGCCAGTCTAGTGGTGACAAATTCCCTCAGCTCATCTGCAAAGGACTTCACTTGTTTTTCATTTATGAAACTTAGTTTTGTGAGACACAAAATCCCTGGCTGACAGTTGTTTTGTTTGAGGAGATTGAAGATGGATCCCCAATCCCTTATGGATTGTAGGGCTTCTTTCACAAGGGGAGTCAGAGGTTGATATGGCAACGTGTCCCACCTGCCTTCTGCCTTGGCCTCACCAATCTGTGATCTGAATGTCAAGGTGCAGCTGGCTTCAGGGACTCAAGTATTTCCAGAAGTCTGCTGTTAGTCTGATAGGTTTGCCTTTGTAAGTTATTTGATGCTTTTGTCTCACTTCCCTTAGAATTCTTTTCTTCACATTAACTTTGCATAGTCAGATAATATGCCTTGGGGATGACCTTTTGCAATGAATCTTCTGGGGATTCTTTGGGCTTCTTGTATCTGGTTATTTAGATCTCTGGCAAGACCAAGGAAGTTTTCCTCTATGATTCCCTCAAATAGGTTTTCCAAACCTTTTGCTTTCTCTTCTTCTCAGCCACAGGTAGGTGTTATACATAATCCCACATTTCTTAGAGATGTTGTTCTGTTTTCTTTTTTTTTTTTCCTTATTGTTATCTGATTGGGTTGATTCGAAAGCTTTGGTTTCAAATTCTAAGATCCTTTCTTCCGCTTGTTCTAGTCTACTGCTGGTTAGGATTCACTGCATTTTGTACTTCCTTAGATGCTTCTTTAATTTCAAGAATTTCAACTATTTAAAAAAAATTTTTTTAAAGTAGGATTTATTGAGAGGACAGAAAAGCTCCCACAGTGGGAGGGGACCTGAATGGGTTGCCCTATTTTTAAAACTTTTTGATGTCTATCTCTTAGGTCTATCCCTGAATAATTTTTAAAATTTATTTATGTTGGTTTTCAATTTTCTCCTGAAGTTCATTGATGAATTTTATCATCAACTTTTTGAATTCTATGTCTGGAGTTTCAAAAAATTTAATTTTGGTTAGAGTTCATTGCTGAGGAGTTGGTGTGGTCTTTTGGGTATGTTGGAAAACTCTGTTCTTTTCATATTGTCAGAATTATTTTTCTGGTTCCTCCTCATTTGGGTAGATAATTTCTTATTTGAGGTTGACAAGGGCTGATGTAGGTACTGTAGGGTTCCCTTGGTTACATATATCCTTGGATTGGTGGGTATCTCAATTGCCAGATGTGGCAGTCCTGTGTTGTGTACCTACACTGACTCATGGCATCCTGAGTGGCTGGAGTGGCTTGGAAACTGTTGTTAGCGGGCATTTGAATCGGGCCTTCCTTAAGTCTGAGCTATTGTATCTGATGTGGTGGGTTGTATTGTTGACCTCCAGTCATGAGGTGGCACCTGTGGGAGATAGCTAGCTGTAATGGTGGTAATAGAGTTTCTCCTTGGTGAATGCTGCTTCAAGGAAGTGCCCAGCCAGTTTAGGCTAAGGGTAAGGCTTTGGGAATTTCCCAAGTTTTCTCTTCATTTTGAGCCTTTAGGTGTCATGCAGGAGAAAGGAGTTGAAGTACCCTGCAAGTGTGCACTCTTAGCTAACTCAGTGGGGATTAGGAGGAAGTTCCAGGCTGCTGTGGTAACCCTGTTGTGCAGAGCAGGCCCAGAAAATTTCACAAGGGGAGTCAGAAGTTGATATGGCAACGTGTCCCACCTGCCTTTTGCCTTGGCCTCATGCAATCTGTGATTTGAATGTCAAGGTGCAGCTGGCTTCAGGGACTCAAGTATTTCCAGACAATCCACCAGGCCAGGTATAGCATCATATTGCAGCCATGGGCTTGCCTATCTGCCTTTATTATATTTTTTGTACTGAAAAGATATTTAGGGTGGTTTCAAGCTCTTACAATTTGTTAAGTCTTGCCTTGTTTTGTGGTCTATCTGGAGAAAGTTTCATATGTGCTTGAGAAGAATGTGAATTTGGCTGTTGTTGGGGAATGCTTTGTATGGGTCTGTTGATTCATTTGGTCTATAGTGTTGTTCAAGCCTGTTGTTTCCTTATTTATTTTCTGCCTGGATGATCTCTCCATTACTGAAATGGTATATTAAAGACTCCTAAAATTTTTGTATTTCTGTCTTTTTCTTACTTCAGATCAATGTTTGCTTTAAATATTTAGGTGCTTTAATGTTGAGTGAATATATATAATTGTTACATTTGACACTTTTATCACAATTGATAAAATTCCTTATCTCTTTTTTACAATTTTATTTTATTTTAAAGATGTCAGGTACAATTCAGGATTAGGTACACAAGTGGTCATCATACAGGTAAAATTTGGGCCTCCCTTTGGTACCCACTTTGCCTGGTTTGAGAGCAGGTGCCCTTATTGATGTGTCCACCCCTTGTCCCTGGTAGTATTCCCCTACTGCCAATCCTTTTCTTATAGTATTATCGTAAATGTTCAGGGTCTGCTTATGAGTGTGAACATGTGGTACTCAGTTCTTTGTTTCTGTGATAGATCACTGAGTATTATTGACTTTAAATCCATCCAAGTTGCTGTGAAGTCTATATGTTTGCCCTTCTTTATGGGTGCGTAACATTACGTTATGTATATGTACCACATTTTTTTGTATTTAGCCCAGTTTCAATAGGCAGCATGGTTGGTTCTATGTTTTTGCTATTATGAATAGTGCTGCAATAAACATGAGTGTGCAGGTATCATTTTTGTAGAATGATTTGAGTTCCTCCAGGTATATTCCCAATAGGGAGATTACTGGGTCATATGGAAGGTCAATTTCTAGTTCTTTAGAAATTACCACATTGTTTTCCATAGAGGTTGAACTAATTTGCATTCCCAGTAACCGTGAAGAAGCATTCCCTTTTCTCCGCATCCTCACCAGCATCTGTCTATTATTGTTTGTTTTGTTAATGATGGCCATTCTTACTGGAGTTAGGTGGTATCTCAATGTGGTTTTGATTTACATTTCTCTGATGATTAGTGAGGCTGAGCATTTTTTCATGTGTCTGTTGGCTTCTCTTATATCTTCTTTTGAGAAGTATCTATGTCTTTTGCCCGCTTTTTAATGGGGCTGTTTGCTTCTTTCCTTTCGGCACATTTGAGTTCCTTGGAGATCCTGGATGTTAGGCCTTTGACAGATATACAGTTGGCAAATATTTTTTCCCATCCTGTATGCTGTCTCCTCACTCTCTTGATGGTTTCTTTTGCTGCAGAAGCTTTTCAGTTTAATGAGGTCTCACTTATCTATCTTATCTCTTATGGCATGGACACCTGGGATTTTGATCCGAAATTGGTTTCCTACTCCAGTTCTCATAAGGGTGTCTCCTGCATTTTCTAGGATTCTTATAGTGAGGGATTTTATGTTTCAGTCTTGGATCCATTTAGAGTTGATTTTTGTGTATGGTAATAGGTTAGGGGTGGAGGCTTTGATGAAGATGAGTTGGGAAATTGAGGTTTTACTTCTGGAATCTCTATTCTATTCCATTGGTTATATCCTGTTTTTGTACTAATAACAGGCTGTTTTGATTATTGTAGCCTTATAGTAAAGTTTGAAGTCTGGAAGTGTGATACCTCCCACTTTGTTTCTTTTGCTGAGGATTGTTTTGGCTGTTTGTGGTTGTTTATGTTTCCATATGAATTTCTGTATTGTCATTTGCATGTCTGAGAAGGATGATATTGATAACTTAATAGGTATTGTGTTGAATCTCTAGATTACCTTTGGTAGGATGGACATATTAACAATGTTGATTCTGCCTATCCATGAACATAATATTTTTCCATTTGTTTGTGTCTTCTTGGATTTCTTTGAGCAGTGTTTTGTAGTTTTCATTGTAAAGGCCTTTCACTTCTCTTGTTAGGAAGATGTCAAAATAATTCTTTGTGTGTGTGTGTGTGTGTGTGTGTGTGTGTGGTTATTGTGAATGGGTTTGTGCTTTTTAATTGGTTCTCTGTTTGTTGTTGGTGTATAAGAATGCGACTGTCTTTTGCACATTTGTTTTGTATATCGAGACTTTGCCAAAGTCCTTTATCAATACAAGGAGGTTTTTGACAGATTATCTTGAATTTTCGAGATATAGGATCATACCATCAGCAGAGAAGGATAACTTAACTTTCTCTTTTCCTATTTGGATACCCCTGATTTCCTTCTCTTGTCTAGTTGCTCTAGCTAAGACTTCCAACAAAATGTTGAACAGGAGGGGTGAGAGTGAGCATCCTTGTCTTGTTCTGGTTTTTAGGGGAAATGCTTCCAGTTTCTGTCCATTTAACAATATACTGGCTGTAGGTTTATCATAGATGGCGCTTACTATTTTGAGGTATGTTCCTTCTATGCCTAGGTGTTCAAGGGTTTTTATCAAGAAGGGATGCTGGTTTTTATCAAAAGCTTTTACTGCATCTAATGATATAATTATGTGATTCTTGTTTTTACATCTGTTGATGTATTTAGTTACATTTATGGTCTTGTGTATGTTGAACCAGTCCTGCATCCCAGGGATAAAGCCCACTTGTTATGATGCCTGGTTTTTGAGATGTGTTGTTGGATCCAATTTGCTAGAATCTTGTTGAGAATTTTTGCGTCTATGTTCATTAGGGATATTGGCCTGGAGTTCTCTTTTTTTGTTGAATCTTTACCTGGTTTGAGTATCAGTGTGATGTCAGCTTCATAAATGATTTTGGGAGAATTCTGTCTTTCTCAATTGCCTGAAATACTTTCAGTAGGACTTGTATCAGCTCTTCCTTATATGTTTTGTAGAATTCCACTGGAAAGTTGTCTGGTCCAAGGCTTTTCTTATGACAGAATCAATTTCCTGGGTTGTTATTGGTCTATTTAGTGTCTCAGTGTCTTCTTGTTTCAACCTTGGGAGGTTGTGTGATGTCAAAAAGTCCTCCATTTCATTTAGGTTATCAAGTTTGTTTCCGTACAGGTATGCATAGTAATCTCTAATAATCTTTTGTATTTCTTTGAGGTTGTTTGTGATTTGATCTTTTGCACTTCTGATTGTGTCTATTTGGGCTTTCCCTCTCTTCTTTTTGGTCATCATGGTTAGGGGTCCATGAATCTAGTTTATCTTTCAAAGAACAAGTTTTTTGTTTTGTTGATTTTTTTCTATGATATTTTTGTCTTCTATGTCCCATATTTGGGCTTTTACTTTGGTGATCTGGATTCTTCTGCTATATTTAGGGGTTTGATGGTCTTGTCCTTCCAGCTCCTTTAGGTGATTTGTTAGGCTAACTTGTGATCTTTCCATTTTCTTGATGTGTGTTTGAAGAGATATAAATTACCCTCTTAAAGCTGTTTTTTGGCATCTCAGAGGTTTCATAGGATGTTTCTTCATTTTCATTTGTTTCAAGGAATCTTTTAATTTCTGTTTTGATTTCTATGTTGACCCAGAAGTTGTTCAACATCATGCTGTTTAGTCATGTCTTTGTGGGTTTCGGGGGAATTTTGCTGGTGTTGATATTTATTTTTATTCCACTGTCTTTATCTCTTTTGATAGTTTTTTACTTAAAACATATGTTATCTGATATTATATAGCCATGTCTCACTTTTTTGTTTACCATTTGAATGAAATATATATATATTTATTTTATTTATTTTTTAATCCCTTCACTTTCAGCATATATGTAGTCTTAAATCTGGCGTGAGTATCTTATGAACAACTTATATCTGAGACCTTTTAAAAGTCCACTCAGTCACTCTTTTGTCTTTTGATTAATGAGTTTAATCCATTTATGTTTAAAGTAATTATTGATAGGTAAAGACTAATGTTATATTGTTGATTGTTTTCTTTCTGTTTTAGTAATTCTTTTGTTCCTCTTTTTAAGAAATTGCCATCTTTCTTGTACTGTGATGGTTTTTTGTGGTGGTATACTTTGATTCTTTTTTCTTTATTTTTTATGTGTGCAGTACAGATTTTGCCTTTATGGTTACCATGAATCTTGCTTAGGACCTCTTATAATTATTATAGTCTTTTTAAAGCTGATAATAATTTATCTTTGATTGCATGTGCAAACTCTGCTATTTTATTTCCTCACCCTTTATTGACATCAGGGTTTATCTCTTTTTATATTGTGGATCCAATAAAGATTTTTGTGTCTATTTTTAAAAATATTCTGTAGTACATGTGCAGGTTTGTTGCTTGAGTATATTGCATAATGGTGATATTTGGATTTCATTGGAATCTGTCACCCAAATAGTGAACGTGGTACCCAATAGCTTTTCAGCGCTTGCCCCCTTATCTCCGTCCCCACTTTAGGACTCCCCATTGTCTGTTATTCCCTTGTTTATGTCCATGTGTATCTAATGTTTAGCTCTCATTTATAAGTGAGTATATGCAGTATTTGGTTTTCTGTTTCTGCATTAATTCACTTGGAATAATGGCCTCCAGTTTCATCTATGTTGCTGCAAAGAATATGATTTTATTCTTTTTTATGGCTGTATCACATTCCATAATGTATTTATACCACATTTTCTTTACCCAAAAGAAATTGTTGATGGTCTTGATTTTATGTTTTTACTATTGTGAATAGTGCTATGATAAAAATATGATTGCAAGTGTCTTTTTGGAAGAATAATATTTTCTTTGGGTATATATCAACTCATGAGTTTGCTGGGTTGAATGGTAGTTTTATTTTTAGTTTTTTGAGCAATCTCCACACAGCTTTCCTCAGAGGCTGAACTAATTACATTCCTATCAGCCGGGCTCAGTGGCTCAGCCTGTAATTCCGCGCCTTTGGGAGACTGAGGTGAGTGGATTGCCTGAGCCTGCGGGTTCGCGACCCGCCTGGGCAGCGAGACCTCATCTCTACAGTAAATCAAAAAAATCAGCTGGGCGTGGTAGCGCATGCCTGTAATTCCGGCTACTTGGAAGGCTGAGGCGGAAGGATTGCTGGAGCCCAGCAGGTGAGGCTGCGGTGGCCGGAAGCGGCCACTGCACTCCAGTCTGGGCAACCAGGTGAGACTCCAACTCAAAAAAAAAAAAAAAAAAATTCCTGTCAACAGTATATGAGTGTTCTCTTTCTTCCACAATCTCACCAACATTTTTTTTTTCAGTAATAGCCCATCCTTACTTGTGTGAGTTGGCATTTCATTGTGGTTCTGATTTGCATTTCTCAGTTATTAGTAAGGTTGAGCATTTTTTCATGTTGAGTATTTTTTCATGTTTGTATATCTTCTTTTGAAAGTGTTCATATCCTTTGCCAATTTTTAATGGGGTTATTTGTTGTTATATTTGTTTAAGTACCTTATAGATTATGAATATTAGTTCTTCATCAGATGCATAGTTTGCAAATAATTTCTCTCACTCTGTATGTTTGTTTGATCTGTTGATAGTTTCTTTTGCAGAAGTTCTTTGATTTATTTAGGTACTGTCAGTTTTTGTTTTTGTTGCGTTTGCTTTTGAGGACTTAACCATAAATTCTTTGCTTAGGCCAATATCTAGAAGAGTATTTCTTGGGGTTTTTTCTAGAATTTCTATAGGCTGAGGTCTTAAATTTAAGTCTTTAATCCATCTTGAGTTAATCTTTGTGTGTAGTAAGAGATAGAGATCCAGTGTCATTTTTATGTAGATGGTTAACTAGTTTTCTGACCACCATTTATTAAATAGGGTGATTTTTTTCCCCCATTGTTTATTTTCGCTGCCTTTTTTGAAGATAGTTGTAGGTATGCAGTTTTATTTCTATATTTTCTATTGTGTTCCATTGGTGTACCATGCTGTCTTGGTTAATCTAGTCTTATAGTAAAGTTTGAAGTTGGGTAATGTTTCTTTTTTCCTTAAGATTTCTTTGGCTATTCAGATTGTTTTTTGGTTCCATGTGAGTTTTAGAATAGTTTTTTTCTAATTCTGTGAACTGATATTAGATATTTGATAGGAATTGCCTTGAATCTGTTAATTGCTTTGGGCATCATGGATGTTTTAAAGATACTTATTCTTCTAATCCATGAGTATGGAGTGTTTTTACTTATGTGTGTGTGTATGTGTCATCTATGGTTTCTAGCAGCAGTGTTTTATAGTTCTCCTTGTTGAGCTCTTTCAACTTCTCGGTTACATGGATTTCAATTTTTTTTTTTTTTGAGTTGGAGTCTTACTGCCGCCCAGACTGCAGTGTAGTGGCCGCTCCCGGCCACCGCAGCCGTGATCTGCTGGGCTCCGGCGATCCTTCCGCCTCAGCCTTCCAAGTAGTTGAAACTACAGGCACATGCTACCACACCCGGCTAATTTTTTTGATTTATTGTAGAGATGAGGTCTCGCCTGCCCAGCCGGGTCTCGAACCGGCGGGCTCAGGCAATCCACTCACCTCAGCCTCCCAAAGGCGCAGGATTACAGGCTGACCCACCGAGCCTTTATGTGGTATTGTAAATGGGGACATATTCTTGATTTGGTTCTCAGATTGAAATTATTGGTATCCAAAATACTACTGATTTTTGAACATTTATATTTCATTCTGAAACTTTACTGAAGTCATTTATCAGGTCTAGGAGCATTTTGGCAGAATCTTTAGGGTTTACTATATAAAGAATCCTATCGTCTGTGAAGAGAGACAATTTGACTTCCTCTTTTTAAACTTGGATGCATGGTAGCGCATGACTGTAATTCCGGCTACTTGGAAGGCTGAGGCGGAAGGATTGCCGGAGCCCAGCAGGTCGAGGCTGCGGTGGCCAGGAGCGGCCACTACACTCCAGTCTGGGCGACAGAGTGAGACTCCAACTCAAAAAAAACCAAACAAACTTGGATGTATTTTAGTTCTGTCTCTTGCCTGATTGCTCTGGCTAGGACTTGCAGTATTATGTTGAATAGAAGTGGTGAGAGTGGATATTACTGTCTTATTTCAGTTCTTAGGCAAATGTTTCCAACTGTTTCCCATTTGGTATGGTGTTGGCTGTGGGTTTGTCATAGATAGGTCTTATTATTTCGAAGTATGTTCCTTTAATGCCTAGTTTTTCGAGGGGTTTTTGCCATGAAAGGATGTTGAATGATACCGAATGTTCTTTCTGCATATATAGAAATGATCACTTAGCTTTTTTTTTTTTTTTTTTTTTGAGTTGGAGTCTCACTCTGTCGCCCACATTGGAGTACAGTGGCCGCTCTCGGCCACCACAACCTCGACCTGCTGGGCTCCGGCGATCCTTCCGCCTCAGTCTTCCAAGTAGCCGGAATTACAGGCATGTGCTACCACGCCCGGCTGATTTTTTGATTTTATTGTAGAGATGAGGTCTCGCTGCCCAGGCGGGTCTCGAACCCGCGGGCTCAGGCAACCACTCACCTCAGCCTCCCAAAGGCGCGTGATTACAGGCTGAGCCATCGAGCCCGGCATCACTTGGCTTTTAAAAAAAAAATGGTGAGTCATATTTATTGATTTGCATATGCCGAACCATTCTTGCATCCCAAGAATAAAACCACATGATCATAGTGAATGACCTTTTTAATGTGCTGCTGGAAGTGGTTGCTAGTATTTTATTGAGATTTTTTTTGCTGTTGTCGTTGTTGTGTCTTTGCCAGATTTTGATATCATGATACTTGTTTCGTAGAATTAGTAAGGGAAGAACGACGACTCCTTGATTTTGGGGGGAATAGTTTCAGTAGGATTTCTACCAGCTCTTCCTTTTACATTTGAAATAATTCGGCTGTCAATCTTTCTAGTCCAGGGCTTCTTTTAGTTGGTAGGTTTTGTATTACTGATTCAATTTTATAACTTGTTATTGATTTGTTTAGTGTTTCACTTTTGGGAGATTGTGTTTTCAGGTACTTATAAGTTTCGCCAGATTTTCTTATTTGTGCACATGGACATATTTAAAATAGTCTCTTAGTACCTTTTGTATTTCTGTGGGATCAGTTATAATGTCGCCTTTGTCATTTTGATTGTGTCTGTTTGCATCCTCCCTCTTTTTTCTTTTTTATGCTAACTAGTGATCTCTCAATCTTCTTTATCTTTCAAAGAACCAGCTTTCTGTTTCATTGACCCTTTGTATTTTTTTGGCCTCAGTTTCATTTAGTTTTGTTTTGATTTTGGTAATTACTTTTCTTCTTCTAGCTTTGGGCTTAGTTTGTTCTCATATTTCTATTTTTTTTAGGTGTAATGTTAAATTGTCTATTTGTGATCTTTTTATCTTTTTGATATGGAAAATTAGTACTGTGAACTTTCTTGTTAACACTGATTTTGCTGCATGCCAGAGATTTTGGTATATGTGTCTTTACTTTTACTTTTTTCAAATAATTTTTTTTTTTAAATTTCTGTTTGATTTCATTTTACCCAAAAGACATTCAGGAGGAAGTTGTTTAGTTTCCATGCATTTGTGTGGTCTTGAAAATTCCTTTTGGTATAGATTTCTATTTTTATTTTGCTGTGGTCTGAGAAGATGCTTGGTATGATTTTCATTTTGTGAATTTATTGAGACTTGCTTTATGATTGAGCATGTGGTCAATCTTAGAGTATGTTCTATGTGCAGATGAGAAGAATGCATATTCTATGGTTGTTGGGTGGTTATTCTGTAGCTGTGTATTAGATCCAATTGGTCAAGTGTCAAATTTAAGTCCAGAATTTTTTTCAGTTTTTGTCATCAAAGCTCTGTGCAGTGCTGTCAGTGGTGTGTTGAAACTCCTTACTATCATTGTGTGACTGTCTAAGTCTTTTCTTAGGTCCAATAGCAATTATTTGAGTGCTCCAGTGTTGGGTGTACATATATTTAGGATATCTTCTTATTGAATTGACCCTTTATCATTTATAATTCTCTTCTTTGTCCTTTTTTATTTTTTTTTACTATTGTTGGTTTAAAGTCTGTTTTATCTGATAAAAGAATAGCAACCCCTATTCTTTTTTGTTTTCCATTTGTGTGATAGATCTTTCTCCATTCCTTTACTTTGAGCCTATGGGTAAGATTACATGTGAGGTAGTCTCTTGAAGACGGCAGAGGATGGGGTTTGTATTTTTATTTTATTTGCCACTTGAAGTCTTTTAAGTGGGATGTTTAGATTATTTACATTTAAGGTTAATATTGATATGTGAGGTTTTGTTTCTGTTGCAGTGTTGTTAGCTAATTGCTTTGTAGTCTTTATTGTGTAGTTGCTTTATAGTGTGTGGACTTTGTGCTTGTGTGTGTTTTGTGTGTGTTTTCCATGTTTATAACTCCCTAAACATCTCTTGTGTGGCAAATCTGGTGGTGTTGAATTCCCTTAGTGATTGCTTCTCTGGGAAACACTTAAACTCTCCTTTGTTTATGGAGCTCAATTTGGCAGGATAAGAAATTATTGTCTAGCATTCTTTTCTTTAAGAATTCTAAAAATGAGTCCCCAATCTCTTCTGGCTTATAGAGTTTCTGCTGACAAGTCTGCTGTTACTCTGATGAATCTCCCTTTATAGGTAATGTGGCCCTTTTCTCTAGCTGTCTTTAAGATTTTTTTCTTTCACATTCACCTTGGAAAATCTGATGATTGTTTGCCTTGAAATAGTCATCTTGTGTAATTTCTCACAGGAATTATCTGAATTTCTTATATCTGTATGCCAACTTCTCTAGAAAGATTGGGGAAATTTTCCTGAATTATGTTCTTATTTATCTGATAATTATGTTTTCAAGTTGCGCTCTCTCTCTTCTTTTCTCTCAGGGATAGGAATATATTTTAGTTTTGTTTGATTTATACAATCCCATATTTCTTGAAGACTTAATTAATTTTTAAAAAGTATTATTTACATTTTTTTTTTCTGACTGGGTTGATTTGAGCACTGAAATTATTTCTTCTACTTGGTCCAGTCTGTTGTAAAGGGTTCCAACTATATTTTGAAATTTCTGTAATAAATGTTTCAATTCCAGAAGTTTTTATTTTATTTTTTAAAATCTATGTTGTCTTTCAAACTTTCACTTTACAGGGATGTGCCAAGAAAAACCACAGGGATGGGGCTGCTCAAGTTCTTGGGATACCATTCCTTGAACCAGTGTGCTTATCTACCCTTTCTGCTTTGCTCTGAGATCTTCAGGGGTTGGTCTCAGACACACTTTTACTGTTTTACTTTTTTTTCCTTTCTGTGTGCCTCAGCCTTTTTTGTGTTGGAGCTACTGTAGGCTCTGTTTCTCCTATTTCATGTTTTGCTCAAAACTTGAGCATTCACTGATTCTCTGGCAATTTTTATTTTTTTTGTCTCAGGATAACTGGTGTGTGATGATCATAGTCAACCATCTTGAACTAGCCTCTGGGGATGGACTATAGTTATTTTTAATGCTTTTATTTTTTGAATTATATACTAGGGCATTAAGTTGCTTATATACCACCATCACAGTATTGTAATATTCTGTATTTGAGTATTTAGTTGCCTTTACCAGTAAGATTTTGTACTTTCATATGTGTTTGTGTTGCTATTTATTGTTTGTGTCTTTTAATTTGAAAACTCTCTTTAGTATTTCTTGTAGGGCAAGTCTAGTGGTGAAAAAAATTCCTTAGTGTTTATTTATCTGAGAAAATATTTTTCCTTAATTTTTGAAGGACAGTTTTATATTCTTAGTTATCAGGTTTTTTCTTTCAGTAATTTAAATACACCATCCCCCTTTCTCCTTTCCTGCAAGGTTTCTGCTGAAAATCTGCTGATAGTCTTATGAAAGGGATTGTCTTATACGTAATGAGTCACTTTTATCTTTCTAGTTTCAAGATTTTGTCTTTTTTTTTGACTTTTGATAAATTGATTATAATGTACTTTGGTATAGAACACTTTGGATTCAATCTATTTGTGTACTTTTGGGCTGTATAAATCTGAATTCCATTCCTTTTCAAATATGGGGCATTTTCAGCTATTATTATTATTATTATTATTATTATTATTTTATTTTACATAATCTTTCTTCTCTCTTTTCTTTATCATCTTTTTCTGGCACTCTCACAATGCATATAATGTTTTCTTTGATGGTGTTCCATGAACCATCCACTCTTTTTAATTCTTTTTACATTGTATTCCTTTGACTAGATTATTTAAAATGTCCTGTCTTCAATCTCATTAATTATTTCTTCAGCTTGATAAAGTCTGCTGTTGAAGCTCTCTATTGTAATTTTCAGTTCATTCCTTGTATAGGATTTATAGATTTTTAAATAGTTTATATTTCTTTATTGTACTTCTAATTTTGTTCTAATATCATTTAATGGTCTATGTTATCTTGTAGTTCAATGAACTTCTTTAATGTAATTACTTTGAATTCTTTGTTAGGCAGTTTGTAGATCTCCACTTTAGGACTGGTTACTGCTGCTTTATTGATTTATTTGGTGGTGTCATATTTCCCTGATTTTTAATGGTCTCAGTCTGTTTGAAGACATGTTCATCTGATCCAGTCTTTACAGGCTATTTTCAGCAGAAAAAGGCCTTCACAAGTCATCTGGCCTGGGATTCTGAGCAGGTCAGTTGGCAGCATCTATGGATAGGCAGGGCTTGCTAACAGGGTATGTGGGCAGGTGGGTGGGACCTGATGCTGGGGCTCCATGGTTGACTGAGGCTGGCTAGGGGAGTTCCACAGTTAGGTGAGCTGGCTGAGAGTTCCATGTTCATGGGTGATCTGTTGCAGGGATCTTTAGTGAGATGGAGTCTGCATTCGGGGTCTGCAGAGTCATGGGGAACCTATTGCCATGGATCTGTGATTGAACGGGGCTGGCTGGCAAAGCTCTGTGCTTAGGCAAGGCCATTAGCAGGGATCTGTGGTGGGGCAAGGCTCCTGATGGGGCTTTGTGGTAGGCAGGGCTAATAAGTGGGGCTCCTTGGGTTAGTGAGACCATGTGCATCTGACTTCTGGCTCCCACACCTGGGTTCAGGACTTCTCCTGAGTTCCAGATAGTGTGGTGGGAAGAATCACTGATGACTGTAGTTTCTCTAGGGAGAAGCTTAGCAACCTTGCATCAACAGTAATGATATCCCACTTTGTCTCCCCACTGTCTGGGCCATAACATCACCAGGAAGTAACTACATCTTATGCTTTTCTTTACATAGTGCCTGACCTACCAGTTGTCTTGTAACTTCTCAGTAAAATGTTTTTTTGAATGAAATTTTCTGACTTTGGTCAGAATGGTATACAATGATGATGATTCATAAATGTTTCTAAATAAAATTCATAGTGCATTAGTGGTTTTGAGATTCTAGAAAGTTATCATGCCATATACAAATTTCACAGTGCAGTATTTACAAGCATGTCTATTCACCTCACTGAGTACTTTGTTGTACTAGTAGTCTTCAGGGTGTTGGGATCATTTAACCAAATTATGAGTGGCTCTGGTTTGCCATCTATTTAGTTGATGGGTATTATGCAGCGCCTGATTCATAGGCAACCTTCAAATACATCTGTTGAATAAATAGACAAATGTAATAAGATGAGTCAAGACACTGAAAGGTTCTGGTGGCCACTCAAGCCAAGACTTAGTGACAAATAGCCTAACAGTGGACAAAGATGTTTACAGACCTGGCCAGTTATGGTTTTTACACACGTGATGATGGGAACATAAGCCTGTAGAAATGTTTTATGGAATTAAATCAATTTCACAAAATGAGAGAGGAGTACTCTGATGTCCACAGGAACAAATAATAGCTGGAAATCAGGCTAGTGATCTTTAAAATGCATTAGTAATCTGATTCATTTAAGAAGTAGAAATGTATAGTTATAAGATGTCATGGTAATCAGAAACCAGTCTAGAATGGACTCATCTACCAATCACTTTGAATTAAAAATTTTGGTTAAATATAGGCAAAGGCAGAAAAAATAAAGTTCTTTTCTCTTTGGAATATATTTTATGTTCACTGGGTTGGACCAATTCCTTATCTTGCATTTGTGCTTTCACAATGGAATATATTTGTAATCTGAATCTGGTTTTTGAATCAGAAATGGTTACTAAATTCTTACATAATTATGTAAAGGTTGCAGAACACCAAGGTAGCATTTCTCTTGTGTATTCTTCTGACTCCTGAGATGCTTCCTAACAAAAGTATTCTGAGGGCAAATAACTCTTACTTTAATGATGTGAAGGAATCAGTGTCATGTTAAAATTTATGTTTAGCTATTTCTAAATTAGTGTAAAATACATCTAATAGTTTGTATCACTTAAAATATTTTCCCACTTAAATGTAATCTTAAAATAATCCTGAGTAATACTGAAGTTACTTATTTGGCTTAATGAAGAAATAAGCTGCTTAGATAAATTTCTACAAAAAACACTTCAGTGTAAAGTGGGAAGTAATTTTGTTGGTATCATTTGATGAAAGATGATAAAAAATGAATTAATTCCAAGCTTTTCTAAAGATAATATAGTAAATACTGTACCTTTCTTCTAATGCCTCAGGGTTATCAGTATGTATATTGTGTAATATCACAACACAGAGAAGCCTTCAAAACTGTATCAGTGGAACTCTTTTTCCTCAGACTCTGATAATTCGTTGAGATTTATATGCATTTTTATTGACAGGCTGTGTCATTTCCTTATCTGAACTTAACACCTGTCACTTCTTATTTCCTTCTTCATCCTGATTTCTATCAGTTTTACTCTGATGTGATGTGGGATAAGCTATTGCAGTGCTTAAAACTTTGTATAAAGTATGAAGTTTTTAGAACTGTGTATCAAGTTTTTAGACCATTTTGAAGGCATAATTTTATTTTTATTATTATTATTATTATTATTTTTAGAGACAGGGTCTTGTCATATTGCCCATGTTGGTTTCAAACTCCTGGCCTCAAGTGATCCTCCTGCCTCAAACTCCCAAGTGGCTATTACAGGCACAAGTCACCATATTCAGATAAGAGGCGTAGTTTTAGTCAAGTCCGAGTACTACTTTAAATTCATGATATTTAGGGAATATTTGTTTTTACTGTTTTTCTATTTCTGCTTATTCCTTGGATTTGAATAATTGCTGTTTTGAATGTATAGCATTTCTACTTCTTTTTTTTTTGAGTTAGAGTCCCACTCTGTCGCCCAGACTGGAGTGCAGTGGCCGCTTCCAGCCACTGCAGCCTTGACCTGCTGGGCTCCGGCAGTCCTTACACCTCAGCCTTCCAAGTAGCTGGAACTACAGGTGTGCGCTACCACACCCGGCTGATTTTTGATTTATCGTAGAGGTGAGGTCTCGCCAGTTTGCCCAGGCGGGTCTTGAACCTGCGGGCTCAGGCAATCCACTCACCTCAGCCTCCCAAAGGCGTGGGATTACAGGTTGAGCCACTGAGCCCAGCTAGTATTTCTACTTCTTAACATATATAATTAGTAGATATAAATTTTCTTTTGTTTATTTCTAAAAATTGGCACATTTTACTGTAAAACACCACTGATCTCATTTGCATTTATCTATAGCTAAAAATTGCCTGACTAGTTCCAACTAATTTATCACCAAGTTTCTTCTTTTCACCTAATGACAACAATATAATTACAAACAAATTAAATAAGAATGAAATACTTATTAAGTTCTGCAGTTGCAAACAAAAATATCATAAAATAAATGAATGCCATAACATATAGTCATCTCAAACACACCAAAGGGAAGATTTTCAAATGACCCTAAATGATAAAAATGGGACATCTTTCTTTTCCCTCTGAAGTCACTAGTTCAGAGGTGTTTCTACGGTACATCACTTTTTGATAAAACTGAGCTGCCTGATCACATTATGCCAGACTACTTGCTCACATCTCTACCAAGGGAAGTCATATGCAAATATCTGAAATTACATTTTGCCTGAAAACTAAATTCCTTTCAGGTGCTTCCAGTAATGTTCATAAGAAATACAGAGAGAAAAGTAAGTCTTTTTACATCCAAAGTTCTATGTATTGAAATGTAGAAGAAAAGTTTTAGTCCACTAGGCTGAATACTAAGCTAGAAATTAAAAAACTCCCAGACAGCTTGGATCCAAATCCCTTGAAGCAGCATAGGTATAGTTTGGATGTTTGACCCCTCCAAATCTCATATTGAAATGTGACCCCCAATATTGGAGGTGGGGTCTCTAGGAGGTGTTTGGGTCATGAAGGTGGATCCCCCTGAATGGCTTTGTGCCATTCTCATGGTAATGAGTGAGTCCTCACTCTATTAGTTCACTGAGAGCTGATTGTTTAAAGGAGCCTGGCACATCCCTTCTCTCTTATTTCTGCTCTCACTATGTGATAGGCAACTTCCCTTCTTCCTTCCATCAAAGTAAACGCTTTCTGAGGCCTCACCAGAAACTGAGCAGATACTGGTACCATGCAGAACCATGAGCCAAAATAAATCCCTTTTCTTTATAAATTATCCAGCCTCAGATATTCCTTTATAACAATTCAAAACAAACACAGCGTGATACAAAGAACAGAACTCTGGAGGCCCACACTAGTCTAGATCCAGAAATTTTGAGTCCACCACTAAGTAGTTGTGTGACCATGGACAAGTCCCTTGTTTTCTCTAAACGTCATCTCTATCCTCTAAAAATAAGGAGTTTGAGTAAGATGCTGAGGCAAAAGGATCACCTGAGCCCAGCAGGTTGATGCTGGGGTGGCCGTGAGTGTGCTGCACGCTGCACTCCAGTCTGGGCAATGGAGTGAGACTCCAACTCAAAAAAAAATTAGTTATAGTTGGCACAGTGACTAATTATCTATCTATCTATCGTCTATCTACCTATTATAAATCTACTCTTTATATATAAATAACAACCAACTAGAACATATTCTAAAAGATAATTTTGATTCATAATAACAATAAAAAAGCATAAACCAGCAAACTTATGAAGAAAATAATAAAATCTATATAGAGGAACTTGGAGAACAAAATTGACAAAGATTTGACTAAATGAAGAGATATACCTATTTTTGGTTACAAAACTTTAACTTTAGAAAATAATGATTCTCCCTAAATTAATCTATACTACTCATGAATTACCAACTAAAATCACAACACAATTTTGGAGAGTGGGACAAAATTATTTTAAAAATTAGTTAAAAAAATTAGTTTGACTATATAACGATATAATAGCTAAAAATTTTTAAAAAGTTTAATGAGGAAAAACTTGTCATGCCAGTTACCAAAATATTTTAGACTGTAATAGAAATTAAAACAATGTGTATCTGCTAGTGGAGAAATCTGCCACTAGATAAGTGGATCAATATAGAAGCAGTCTTAAGCATGTTGGGAACTTTATGTATGATAAAAGTTGGGGAAAATATTTTACATTAGTTGGGGAAAATATCTAATAGTTAGTATTGGAAGATAAGGATACAATGTTGTGTCCCCATCTTGCTTCTTGTCCCAGAGTAATTTTGAAATAGATCAAATATTTAAATGTTAAAAATAGAACAATAAAAATACTACCTGAAAAAGCATAAATACAAAAATCCATAAATAAAAAAATAGATAAATTTGATGACATTAAAAAACAAAGGGCTCTGAAGACCTTATCTTTTAGAAATACCTACTGAAGTATTTGTAGATGAAATAATAGGATATCTGGGATTTGCTTCAAAAGAATTCAAGTTGGAAGAAAAGAAGTTTAAAATGGAAACAAGATTGTTCATGAGTTAATAACTGTTGAGGCTGGGTGATGGGCACAGGGGGTTTATTTATATTATTCTCTTTTCCTTGTGTATATGTTTGCAATTTTCAGTAACAAAAAAAGCCTTTCTTATGGCTAAAAAAAAATCTTAAGATGTTGAAGCTCTGTACTGGAAAAATATTTGCAGCACCTGTATTGCACAAGGGATAGTATCTCTAATAGAAAATTACTATCAAACAATGAGCAAAACAGGTCTATGCAAATAAAAAAGAAATGCCAAAGGACAGGAGTAGCCAATTCACAAATGAAAAGATACTAATTGCCAGTCAATACATATGAAGATTTTCAACTTCACTGATAGTCAAAGAAAAGTTAATGAAAACAAAACTCAATGTGTTTCACCTGTCAGATTGGCAAATCTGATAAACAAGCAAAGGTTCAGAAAAACAAACAAAGATAATGAGAGTACAGATAAGTGAGGTAATTTCCTATATGATCTATGAAATAGTGAGTTGGCAGAAAACAATGCTTCAAAATATAAAATGTAAATATACCCTGATACCCATATACTACTTCTGGAAATTTATTTGAAAGAGGTATTGGTAGAAATGATTTTCAAAAATGAATATTAGGAGATCTGTTGAATTAGTCTTGCTAATATAGAAAAATTAGAATACAATGTTCATCAATAGTGAGTTGGACAAATATACTATAGTATAGACAAATAATGAAATATTTTGCAACAGTTAAATGATGATATAAATTAATATATTGCAAAGGGGAGAGATTAATGGCATGAATTGGAAAGAAAAAGCAATATTTAAATATCTGTATTTTCCAACTGACAGAAAAGAATATACATGAAATTTATGTATGCATTCATAGAAAGATGTCTGGAAGAAGTTCACCAAGTTATTAAGTGTGACAATCTCTGGCTGATTGGCTCTCTGGTGATTTTTATGTTTTGTATATTGTATAATTTGGTAACAATTGAGAAGTATAATTTTTTTAGATTAAAAAATATAGTTTATTTAAAAGTAAATTAGAGAGAGAAAGAGAAGGAAGAGAGAAGAGTTACTTCCCCCAACGTGGGGGAAGGGGCCAAAGTGGAGAGGTATAATTTATCAAGAACTAATATGTTAAAAAATAATTTATTTCATACACCTGCTTGTCCCACTAGATAGTGAGGTGATAAGGGATGGTGAGCTTGTAACTCATTCATTTTTGTATTTCTCACATATACTGGCACCTAGTAGGTGCTCAGTGACTATTACTTGGTTAAGTTGAGTTTTATCTATCATCTTCCTTGACATTGATCCAGACAGGTATTTTGGGTTGATATGATACATGGTCTGTCTACTAAATTTAATTAGCATTTTTAGAGAAGCATAGCATGCTGGAGTTGAAAGAGACTTCTTTCTCTTTAGATCAAAGCTCTTACTTTGTGGATAAGGAAAAGTTTAGAAAGGTAAAATGACTTAGGAACACACAACTAGTGATTTTCTGAATGTGAGCTCCATGACAGCAGGTGTTTTAAACTGTTTGGTTTATTTTTCCATCTCCAGCACTTAGAACCTGGAACACAGAAGGTGTTTGATAAATATTTATTGAATGCATAAATGAATGCATCTTTCCACCACTCTGTGTCAGAGAGCTTGTTCCACATTTTTTTTGTCTCTACCATTCTTCTTGTGTAAAAAAGTTTTCAAATATTGTGTGAGTCCTTCCTGTTCTCATTGAAAGTAAAGATTCACTTTTTGAGGGACTTATGATTGACTAACATACTGATTCCCATTGTTATTGGCAGTAAAACGAGGGCAATGAAAATAATTGTAAGAAAGCTTTGCTTCTTTTTTCACTGATAATTCTCTGTCATAGCTCATGATGGCTCTGACCTAATACATTATGGGTCAAGGTTAGTAATACTACAATGGAGCCAGGCCTGGGCAAAGACACACTCTCCAGAGCTGAAGGTAGACACAGGTATATGACTGGCTTTAGAGAAGTCAAGAACAGTCCTGAGAGAGCACCTCTGAAGTCTAGCATGCTAGGGATATTTTTGGAAGAAGTTGGTACTGGAGGGTCATCCAGAGTCATCTAGCATCTGGAACTCCCAGCAGTGACCACTCTTTAGGATTGAGACTGGGAAAGCAGCAAAATAGAAGCTTCTCAAAGTTTGGGGGAAATGGTCTCATGTAAATGGCCCAAGCAAAGTCATGCAGGGTTCCCATGTCTTACTAGAAAGAGTGGGAACTAGGGCTCACCAACTCTAATTCTACCAACTCAAATGGTCTGATCAAAGATGGATGACAGGAAACCAAAGCACAGTCCTAAGGGCAGGGCTAATCTAGGTTATGGATACTGAGAGTTTGGACCATAGAGCCAGGCAGGTGCCCTGGAATGAGGAAATTGGAACTTAGTTGTAATTTCATTAGAACCCCAAACTTATCAATCCAAGTTGGATATATGGCATAATTTCAAGACCTGGAATATTATAAGAAAATGGGAAGGGTGATAGGGAAGATGAGTTATCATATTGACTGACTTAGCTGGCACTAGCTTACAAGATCTGACAATTAAGTGTGCGAACTTGCCACTGTGCACTTCTGTTGGCAGCATTGTACAAACAACTCAGTAAGGTTTCATAACCTTGGTATATCAGTGTCTCACAGCTGTGTTCGTATCAACATATGGCAGTGTCTTGCTAAGTTGTGTTCATTATTGTTGTTGCATTTTTTTGGTGCCATTGTGAGAATGTCAGAACTCGAATCAGAGCAATGAACAAACATTAAATTTCTTGTTAAACTCAGCAGGAGTGGAAGTGAAATCAGGGACATATTAGTCCAAGTTTATGAGGATAATGTCAGGAAGAAAACAGCAGTGTACAAACGAATTAAACGTTTTTCTGAGGGGAGAGAAAGTGTCACTGATGAAGAGAGGTCAGGATGGCCAGTAATGAGCAGAACCAACGAAAACACTGCAAAAATTGGTCACATTGTGCATCAAAATTGTCAACTGACTGTGAGAAGCATAGCAGACCAAGTAAATATTGATAGAGAAACAGTTAGGAAAAGCTTAACTGAAAATGCTGGCATGAGAAAGTTATATGCAAAATGGAGCTCTTACATCATGACAATGCACCAGCTCACACAGTACCGTATGGGAGGGAGTTTTTAGCCAGTAAACAAATAATGTACCGTAACACCCTCCCTACTCACCTGATCCGGCCTGCAAAGACCTTTTTCTTTACTCTAAGATAAAGGAAATATTGAAAGTAAGACATTTTGATGACAGGACATCAAGGGTAATGCGATGACAGCTCTGATGGCCATTCCAAAAAAAAAGAGTTCCAAAATTGCTTTTATGGGTGGACGGGGCATGAGTGTCAATGCATAGCTTCGCAAGGGAGTACTTCAAAGGTGACTGTAGTGACATTCAGCAATGAGGTATGCAACACCTTTTCTAGGATGAGTTCGTGAACTTAATTATCAGTGTTCATAGGCACCAGAGTAAGAATAACTCTTCAGAAAGAGAACATTTTGAGGAGGGACTAGGCAATCAATGATAGCAGCTGTCAACATCTATTTTCCATCATTTATAATGAGGTTGGCTGATGTTACTCATTAATCTGTTGCTCTGTTTACTTTCAGTGTATTTAGTTCTTATTTACTTCTAATCAACTAACCCTCACATAATCCTTTGGACAAGAAATACTTTCATTGGTAGATAGTCAAAGGAAAATACTGTGGCACATAATGTATAGGACAAATAATTTTCATGCAATCTAAACATAGTCTAAAAGTCTTATCCCTTCATCTCAGGTTTTTACATTCACTTAAAGTAAGGCTAACATTTCATCTTAAATTTGTGATCCTGAATAATAGTCTAATCTATTTATCATGGATAATAAAATAAAGTCATCAAAAAGGTGTGTGTATGGGAAGAGACTGGATATATTGCTTCATTTAATGATATTTTTAAAGCCAAGTTTTGATTGTTTTGTTTTCAGGACTTCTTCCTTCTCGGTTGTAGGATCATCTGGGTCTTTTTTACTTTCTCTCTGCTATGGAGTCAGCTGGTTCCTAGACAAAGGCCCTGAAATGCAGTTCAGTATTATTTAATAGAACTCCGGGAGATGACTTTAAGTGAATACTGCCCACACTGTGGCATTGAAACTGGGGACTGTCAGCAAAGCAGATAAGTCAATTTGAAGGATTCTCTAGGGGAGCTGTACAGAGCTCCTCTCACTGTTGATGGCATATCCTGTTCACAGCTTCATCCTCTGGAAATGCTTTGATTCAGCAGCAAGTTCGGGCTTTCAAACACTGCAATGGGCCTTTGTTGGCAACTGCTCTGCCTGCGTGCACAGAGGGTTCATTCTTCCATGAAGGGCCAGACGGCCTGCTGATGGGCCAAAGCAGTTTACACTGATGTTGCTTGTGGGAGGGGGAAGAAAGCAAGCAGGCATGGATTGGTGTGGTCCATAAAGGGGCCATTTATCCCTTTCCAGTCCAGTATCCTCTTCACCCAGTGCATGCCAACGTCAGCATGCCTCTTGTTCAATGGTCTCTGAGCTGCAATTCTTACAGACTGAAACACCTCTGACACTCCTCTAAAATAAATTCCTGAATATACGACAGAGGCTGTTACAAGGTACTGTCTCCAGTGTCCCTTGGGGGAAATGCTTTCCTGAGAAAGTAATGTCTTTACACGCCCCTCCACACACCCACCTTTCCCTTTGATCTTACTGTGTTTACCTGTGGCTTATGGGTACCAAGGTAAACTGGGTATTGAGCATATGACTTTGAACTAGGTCTGGTACTCCGATAGGCATTCTTTGATGTCAGATCCATTATGCATTGTTTATTACCCTTTCAAACATACCCACATGTATTTCTAAGACCGAGGTTCTTCTTTACTCATTCAAAAGGGAACTGGAGTTTGCTGCCAAATTGGTTATCCTTTGATATTTTTGAAATGAGAGAAATATTATCTCTGGAGTCCATTTTGTCCACTTACAAATTATTTTAACAATATATGTTAAGGGCAATTTTACATTCTCTCTATCCCATTACTATCTTCCAAAGCACAATTATATGTCAATTGAATGACTCAGAACTTCTTCTGCCCAAGTAATAAATCATAAGTGTAATGGGTAAAAAGAATTTGTCATTGTTCAGCGTGTATACAGAGTTATGTGGCATATAACCTCAAATTTCTTTCAGATCATATATAAATACATAATAAAATAATAATACTCATTAGTCAACACCAAATATAAGTTCCAGATGTCTGAACATCAAAGTATTTATAGGCCTATAGGAACCGCCTTGAGACAGAAACAGTTCTTCAAAAATGGTACTGGAAGAAAGCAGACGACAAAAACCTCCCAAATTTTCTGAAACAAAAGCTATTCTTGTTTATACATAAATTATGAATGACTTTTTAAGGGCTGACTCATTGGCCAGGGCATGTGCTTACAAATCCGGTTTCACAAGAGAATGGGAGCTGACTGGACTAACAGGAATTCTACAACAAATCATTTTTTCCCAGCTTGCCTCTAAAACAAGTCAGTTTGTTGGGAGTTTCAGCCACCACTCTTGTCAAGGCACAGCAGAGCTTGTTGCTTCGGCTGAGAACCCTGCCACAGTTGAGATAGAAATGGGTTCACCTAGCAGGAGCTGCCAGCTGCCGGGGCACTGGGAAATAAGATCTCTTGAGTTTAGTCTTGGGTAGCAGGGACATGACAGCCCCCTCAAGTGGCAGGATTGAGTAGCAGCAGGTGGGCATTTTGCCTAAAGCCTCTCACCCCACCCAACTGCAATTTCCAACGCTTTTCCCTGGATGTCCGACTCCTATCCACAGCGAAGTGTAGAACAGCCCTGGAGGCTTCTAATTTTGACTGTGCCATTTATTTGCGACCCAACCTTAAACGAGCTGACTTTTCTCAATTTTTCTCAGTCATAAAATGAGATGTCATACAGAATGACCTTTCAGGTCCTGTCCAGATGTGATGAGCTGTGATTCAGTTTTCCTCTGCACAAAAGGAAATAAACGCACATATTACTTAGTTCATCAATGTGATGTTACATCCCAATGACCAATATTGCTAATGAGTGGCTTAATTAATCATGACTCAAAATAAAATTTCATCACCAACAAAGACCTCCCATGACTAGAAGCATTTCTCTTGCAAGGAGGAGCAGGGACAGGATATGTCAATCAATTTCTGAGGGTTTGATTTGCCCAGACAACTTGTTGGAAACATGAAAGAAAAAACCCATTATTCTTTTCTGCAGATCTTCACCTTACAGGAATAAGGTGGAAAAGGGAAAGCACATTTTAAATGCAGTGATTCAACCCTTCCAATGACTGTTAGTGTATGAATGTCAGGAATTTTGAATAAGAGTTATTCATTCTCATTTTTCTCTCCTAAAAACGTGTTGCTGATTTTTCTAACCACGAGAAAATGTCCCTTAGAAGGAAGTATTTAGTTCTTGAAGTGTTAAAGTAGGAAATGAGTATTTCAGTATGATCTTCACCAGATCTCTTTGAGAAGCTGTTTTAAGTGTAGATAACCACACCACTCTTCTTCCTTTCCTCAAAGAGAATTTGCTTTTATTGACATACTTGTCCATGTGAAGAATCCTGAATTTCCTCTGAGGAAAAAGTTTGGTCAATACAAGGTGGTAATGGTGTTAACTTATCAGTTTCCATTCATCAATAAGTGAATGTAAACTTCCACAGTCAACATGGAATAAAGTCAACATGAAACAGAGATTACTTAAACCTTGAAGCTCCAATGTTGCACAATTAACAATAAATCCATTATTACTTGATGCATTTTCTCAAACAAAAAACACATGCGACTGAGAATTTAAAAACTGAACAGACGTTGGCAATTGTTTTCCAAACATAATACACTATCCTGACAGCTAATGCATCAACAATGTTTACTTCAGCAAATGTTTCCAATTTGGAGGGAGGAAAAAAAAACGAGTGTCTAATAATAATCTTTTACATTTGAATACACGTAGAATGCTTTACAGTTTAGAAAGCACTTTCAATGCTTGTATACTTTCAATGTATACATCCACTCAACTGATCCTTGAACCCATCCTGGGAGGTAGACAGGACACGTATTTTATTATTTTCCAGCAATTTTTAGTTTCCCCGACTTGTCATGCTGTTTCATGTCTGTGATTTCATACGTGATCTTCCTGAGTACTGGAATGGCCTGTTTCCCCTCTCCTGCCCCATTTTTCATCTAGCTAATTCCCAATCAGCTTTAAAAATCAACCCAACTGCTGCCTTCTTTCTAATCCTCTGGAAGTCTCCAGTCTGATTTAGATGTCTCCCTTCTGTGCAACTCCTATACCTTATGCAGTGTGGCAATGATCACATTTTACTGTAATGTTAGCTTTTCTGTCTCTCTTACTAGACTGTGCACTAACTTGATTATATGGGTCTTGTCTTATTTACTTGACAACTGCAGTCTGAATAAGGACTCAATAGAGGTCTAATGAAAGAATAAATGTAATCTATTTATGAGATGAAGAAACTGATGCTTACGAATTTAGGTGTCTTGTTTGAGGTTACACAGCTCATGAAGGGCAAGTGTCGAACTTTAGCCTGTGCTTCTGGTTTCTCAGTCCAAGAGTCTTTCCTTAATGTTGTGCTGTTTGCTCTGCTCATTTCTACTGAAATATATTAAGCAATCATGGATGTAACATAATAGCACCTTGAGGACATTTTTACAGCATATATTGTATAAGAAGCCATTGAGAAGAAATACACTAACTACTTTTCTTAGTTATTAATTTATTATTTTATTTGAATACATGTATGGTGCTTTACAGTTTAGAACTTTCAGTGTATACATCACTCAACTGATCCTTGAACCCACCCTGGATGGTAGACAGGACACAAATTTTATTATCTTCCAACAATTTTTAATTTCCCCAACTTGTCAAGCTGTAGTTCACTATTTACTTCCTATTTTCTTCCAGCAAGTATTTGAGGAAGTTTAAAATGAAGTTTTCTTAAAACAAAGATAAAAGGCAAAAGGGCCACAAAAAAAGAGAAAGTAAGGAGGGAAAATGTTGTGCCAGAAACCTTAGCCCAAAAAGAATGACTGTAATTGAGTTTAAAACTTGGCTTTGCACTTCCTGGGATCCCAGTAGAAAAAGGAAACACAATGTGGTCTAGTGCTCTGATTATTACATAAAGAGAGAGAGAACATCACAAAATGGTTTTTTTTTTCTTCTAGCATTAAACTCTCAGAGAAACTTATTGTATGGATATTTACATGACTTCTTGAAAAACACAGTGAAAAATGCCTTTCCCTACAGCTTATATAAGAGCAATTCCTTCATCAGACATTTATTGACTATTTCCTACATATTAGACACTATAGTAAAGATTGGGACAAAGATTCAAAGATGAGTGAGATAAGACCTTACTTTCAAAAGACTTCATAATCTGCTGGAAGAGAAAAGTAATATACAACTAGCTAGACCTAAATGGGCAGGAGCTTTCTTAACAGATGTTTCTTATAGCAACCCTAATCATAACTGGGGGCATTATATTAAATTAGAGTTTCCATGAAGACGTCTCTCTGAAGAAGCTGAATAAATGCAGAATATACATATAGGTTGAATTTTGGAATTAATGCCTTCTACCCAGGATTCTTTAAAGAAAAATATATAAATATTTATGCATATTGTAACGTTTGATAATGAAAAATTAATGCTCTATTTATCTTTGCTTGTATTTCTGTTAATTCTTTCATTTAAAGTCTGTGTACATTGTATAATTGCTGTTCAAGACAAGAATGTATGTGCTTTGAAAGCTTGTAATTGTTATCCACACATACAGGACATCTTTTTCAACTATAGATCATTGGGAAGTAAACCTAATAATAAATTGTCTGGCCTTAGAAAACATGGTTGGAGTGAAAAGTCCACATTTTGTTCCTGTAATTTGTAACGCACTCAGAAAATCCCAAAGCTGGCTCAGACCCAGCTGACGATCCCTCCAGCACTGGAATCATAATGGGGAGCCTATTTTTCTTTTATTGCTGGCAACTGGAAAAGCCTAGCAACCATTTTCCATTGACATTCCCTCCAGGATGGAGAGCTTGTTTTCTCTGGATTTTCATATATTTTTAGGCGGTCATCTTGGGCAGTCTGGCTTTGTATCAAAAGTGTTATTAATTGAAGAGGTTCTCCCTTAGGCTATTGGGTAGAAAAATACACTCTCTGTATCCTCATGTCTATTTTTGGGGTCACGGCTGGGTTCCAGTTCCCCATCTTTTTGCAAAGTGGCTGTTCTTTCATCTTATCATTCCTGTAGTGTGCCTGGAAAAAGGAAGGAAGGAACAGAGTCTTACAGCTATGAGTACTCTTCTAAATGGCTGGCTTGGAAGTGACAAGAGTGGCAAATTTGGTAAACTACTCCATTTTCTCAAACTTATGGAAAATTGAAAAAATGCAGATGCAGAAACAGGAAGTTGATTACTGGGCAATGATAGGATGGTGGCCTCTACTTTCAAGGTGGCTGTTGAACAGAGCTTTTGGAAGTTTTAATTTATACTTGATTTTGCCTCTGCTGGGAGTTTTCTATTTGCATAGTTGTCCTTTTCTTAGAGGCCAAGGATTCAAAAACATTTTTACAAGTCTAATGGCATATGCATAGGTTTTACTCCTTTTGCATACTACTTGAAGTAAACACACTTAGTTATCAAGGAGAAATAGCTTGATATTTTATTATTTCAGAACATCATTTAGCTGTCTGGAAAGCACTGGGAAAGGACCCTAGGCTCTTGTCTCTCACACAGACAAAATGGAAAGTGAACTCACAGAAATTGATAGACTGGAGGTCACCGGTATCATGGTAGATATGTTAATACATCATCTCATTTCATTCTCACATCCAGTGTGCAAGGAGGGAATTCTTACCCCACTTTCTAGTGACAGATTTCAGAGGTCAGTTAACTTGTGCAGATCATGCTCTTTGTAATGGTAGAGCAAGAGATGGTCTGAAGTTGATGTGACTCCAAAGCCTGTTGGTCTCTCCTGTTGACCAGATGGCCCCACATAGGCGCTATGTGCCCAGCACATAACGGCCTTCCATGATACATCTTTAGAAGAGTAAGAAATATTGATAATAATAGTTTTCCTTAAAGGATTCTTTTCAAAGGGTAGTATTATCATCAGTAGGGCAGTTTTAGGTTACAGCCCAGCATGCATCTTCTGAGGAGACACTGATTCACCCAGTTTTATTTTTCATTGGAGTCTAAGAATATGAAACACCAACAGACAGTGAAATTCCTTTTCAATGAAGCCAGAGATGTCAGAGAGAAAGCTGTTAATGACATTTCATAATACTTTATACAGTGTACTTATCCGATTCTCAAGTTCTCTTATCCTAGATAAGAGGACAAAATAAGGGGTGTGATGCCCACATAGTTTCACTTGAAAAAAGATACATGCTAAAGTCAAACCTTTGAAATATTCACTGATACGACTTGTTAGGAGTGGCTGCTTTTCAGTTGAGGGCATCATGATTCAAGTATGGAGTTTAGATGTCAAGATCTGGGCTTCTGAACAGCTAGCCATTGTACTCCATAGAAAGTTGTTTTACTAAATGAACTTATTTTATTTCACCAATAATAAAAAAAATTCTGGAATTCTAGTCATAAATAAAATGTCTAGGGCGTCCTGAATTGTTTAGCAGCATGCATTCTGGGGCTATGTTCAAAATATTAAATATGTGCTTTGGCATGACCACTGATCATTAGCATGGACTCAGGCTTCAGAGTTGGGGCTGGGTTGGGAAGAATCCCTCCCTGCTGGGTTCTAACCCTTTAGGGACTGGACCATGGGAAGTTCTGGGGGCTCCCAAGCAAGGGACCAAGAAGTCCAGAACAGCAGAATCTCTGAGACTATTTACCAACTGACAGAAAAGGGTCAATGGTTTTTAACAATGGTTACTGCTTCACCAGTGTGAATATCAGATCTATGTACATCACCAGCAATCTAATAGTAATTGAAATTCTACTGATTAAATGAGAGGCTAAACAAGGGAGACGTTGAAGCCAATGTAAAACTCCTTTTATGGAACATTTTCTAGAAATACTGTCATTTAACACTGGGAAGATTATAACATAACATAAATCAACATAACATAACATAATTTAACATAACATAACATAACATAACATAACAGATTATAATTAAGAATACATGCATTAGTTTCCTGTTGCTACTGTAACATATCACAATTTAGTGGTTTAAAACAACACAAAATTATTCTCTCACGGTTCTGGAGGTGAGAAGTTAAAATCAAGGGCTGCATTCTTTCTGGAGTCTTCAGGGGAGAATCTGTTTTCTTGCCTACTCAGCTTCTAGAGATCACCTGCATTCATTCGTTGACCCATGATCCCTTTCTTATATCACTCCGACGTCTTGCTTCTGGTATCACATCTCCTATTACCGACTTTGACTTTCTTACTTCCCTTATAAGGATCCTTGTGATTACATTGGATCTACCTGGATAATCCAGGCTACTCTTCTTGTTTTAAGATCCTTAATTTAGTGCCATCAGCAAAGTGCTTTTTGCCACATAAGATATTTGTAGATTCTGGGGATTCAATCCTGGAATATCTTTGGGAGCCCATTATTCTGTCTGCCAAAATGGATTCCCACCTTAGCTCTGCTCTTTCTAGCTATGTGACCTAGTGACTAGCTATGAGTCAAGTTACTAACTTTCTCTGAACCTCACTTTCCTCATTTGAAAAATGTGGATACAAGTAGTACTTTGTATTCATAGGGTGAAGATCAAATGAGTTATTACAGGTGAGTTATTACAGGTGAGGGGCTTGAAATCATTCCTATCCCTAGGCATGTGTTCAGTGAGAGACACCTATTGTATCCATGCTCTTGTGCTCAGTCTACACCCTTGACAAACTCTGTTTAGCTCTCTGCTGCTGATTGCAAAGCCAATGTCCTTGCCGGGTCAACTCAAGGAGACAGTGTCTTTTGGTCCTTCACGAATCTGTTGCAGATGATTTGTCTAGCTTCCCATTCCTGCAGTCACTCCCTGACTGTAGTCAGGGAGCTTCTTGAGTTCCTCTTGCAGTTTCAACCATTTCAACCTCTGGGACAAAAAGGAGAGACAAAATTTAAGAAATTATAGCTCTATTTCCCAGAACTCACCGTGAATACATGTCCCAATTCCACCAATTTCTTGTTTCAGCAGCCATCCTTGTAAGAATCTTCCAAAATAGAGTTTCATCCTGTTCTCTCCAATCTTCCTAGCACAAGGTTCACAGTTTGCTGTTCCCTGCCCCCACCCTAACATCGCCATTCTTCTTGTCTTTCCACTTCCCGGGGCCCTGTGGATTTTTCCTAGTGTTGATTTCCTGGACTGGTCCCCACATCCTCAAAGCCTGGAGCAGCTCACCCCCAGCACGTGCCCCCCTCTGGAAGGGATTTCAAAGCTCTGCCTTCATATCAACCATGGGGAATAAAGTCTGTTCCTTTTTATAGAATAAATTGGATTTGGACTTGCAGGCATCTGTTGTCTGAGGGTTGTCATGAAAGAAGACAGTGGCATGTGTATCTGAGGGTGGAACAGATGGCTCCTTCCAACTTGGGGAATCTATGAATTCAGTGGAAAAATTAAGGAAAATTATAAGATGCTCTTCTGGCACGACTGACTCCAGAGACTCTATGTTTCTTCAGAGTATTGTAACCATTTATTCTACTTCTGTGTGTTCACATTTGCCTTTTTAATATTCCTATTTGTAGAAATTTCTGATCTGTAAAATCATAGGCAGATAAATGCAATATATTCTCTTAACAGTAAAAATCAATCGGTTTAAATTATTGGTCTCTTTCCCCTACCTCGCTACTGCCATTAAGAAAAAAAAAAATTCCAGTTTGTGGCCTCACTTTGGTAACTTCTATTGCTTCTAAACTAGGTTGTACTATTTTGAAAAACAAAAAAGCATTTTATCCAGACCTATTTTCAACGGCCTTTGCCACAAAAGGCTAAATTTATCTGAAATTTTAAATAGACCTCAGTTATAGAGAAGTTTTACTGGCTACCTTTTAAAAAGCATGGTTATTTTAATGAGTTGAATAATCTGGTTTTTTTTTTTACATTTTCTAGCTCTCTTTTCAAAGTTAAAAAAAAACTTCATTAAAAGACATGCATACTGTCTCCATAATATAAAAACATAACAACTCTTTAACATTAAGTATCTGAAGAGTAAGACACATACTCAGTCCAAAGTAGGTTTTTCATCTTATGAAGTAGGAAGGAAACTTGATTAGAAGTTAAGAAACTTGGGTAGTGGCTCTTCATTACTAATTATTAAGACTTTTTTTTTTTTTTTTGCTTTGACTCTTTACCTGTGAAATGTTCATAATAATTCATCCACCTTGTGAACTTATAAACAGGGACAATCTTTAAGAAATTGCATTGGAGAGTACAAATGATCTTTTTAAAATGTGAAACGTCAGCACTACACAGTAGACAAGGCATGGATTTGCAGTCAGTCTGGGCATTGGATGCTTGTTCTACCGTGTAACAAGCTGTGTGACTTGCCCAAGTTAATTAACCTCTCTGGGCTTTGATTTCAGTATCTGTAATTATGAACCCCATCTGGGTGATTGTGAGGACAGAGAGAACCTAAATCAAGTGTCCAATAATGATAGCTCTTATTGCTTTTCTCCACTGAGCAAGGCATTCCTGTTTGTATACCCAAGCTATAAATATACTATTCCCTGGACGAGCCGCTCTTGGAACATTTGACTCCTTTCTCCTTTTTTATGAAAAATTGATACTGTGGGTAGGCTTGTGGCTTTCCATGTCATTAAGTTCAGAAATAAATGTGCTCAACCACAAACTTCCCATTTTGTCATCAAAGGCAGTTCAGGTTTTCAGTCTGCACATAAGTTGAGTGTGTTCTTGCCTGCAAGGAGCATCTTTCTTTCTTAGGGAAGGGCCCAGGGCCCAGGCAGGGCTCAGGCTTCTGAAACTTTCAGAGCATTATGTCTAAGGGTTTTCTTTCTTTCTTTCTTTCTTTCTTTCTTTCTTTCTTTCTTTCTTTCTTTCTTTCTTTCTTTCTTTCTTTCTTTCTTTCTTTCTTTCCTTCTTCCCTCCCTCCCTTCCTTCCTTCCTCCCTCCCTCCCTCCCTCCCTCCCTCCCTCCCTCCCTCCCTCCCTTCCTTCCTTCCTTCCTTCCTTCCTTCCTTCCTTCCTAAGAAAAGCCAAGTATCACTTGCAGCTCAGCCTGGCATAGCCAAAAGTCAGGGAGTGAGTGCAAACTCAAGCAAGGACAGGGAGTGAGCACATGGGTGTTGGTGGGGTTGGGGTTGGGAATGGGGAGTGGTGGAGACGCAGCCCGGGGACTATGGCCAACAGCAGAGCCTCTTCCCTGCCTGGGAGATGGCAGCTCTCAGTCCAGCTGATGTTTGCCAGGCAGGAATGCAGGTCCCATTTTGCTCTATTCTGCTTGTTTTTCTCAAGAAAAGCCACAGATTTGAATTTTCATATGATATTTTCCAATTTTTAAATGTTGGAAACGAATCCAAATTTCTCTCTAACCCTGTGGAAATTAAAGTTGGCCCATGGTCTGCCAGTGTGTACTCTCTACTATGTAGTCCCAACTACAGGTCCTTAGTAGTTGCTGTGGATCAGGGAGACACTTTGTCAGCATATTCTTGGGGCACTTAGAACCATAATCACTTAAATGAAAAGGCCAGAGGCTCTCCATAAGAGGGATTTTAGCTCTGAAATGATGTAATATCTTTTCTGTTGTTGATCATGAATAATTTTTTGTTTAAAGTTTAAGAAAACGTAACCCTTCTTGACCATTATCTCTTGATAAAAATTGTAGTCTCAAACCACATTCATACAGGACTAAGACACTTCTAAATTAGTACACATCCAGATTCCCAAAACCCATCAATTTTTGGAATGGGATGGAGAGGTCTTGCCAGATGTGACTTCTATCAGCATCAAGTCCTTCTGACTTAAAGATCCCTCTGTGATCAACAATCTGTGGGCTGAAAACTCAGTGGGAGTGGAACCCCTGGGCATTAGTGGAGAGAAGCAGATATTGCTTCATTCCCTAACCCCTTCAGCTAGGCAGAGAGAGAGAGAGAGGAAGCTTTACTTCTCTAGGTAAATGGGGGAATAAGGTAGTGGAGCTGATAGTCAATTCCTTGTTTAGAATATCAGTGCCAGAAGAAAAATTAGACTCAATTCAAAGGCTTTTATGGAGCATTCTGAGGTTTTCAGAGGAGCTTGGGAATCTTGCAAGGGTAGTTTTTTCAATGACACTGTAATGTTTACTAGAGATTATTGATATTGTGTGTAAGAGGTGATTTCAGCAAAGAATTCCATTAATTTAAGAAAGAAAATTCCACCGGTCTCATTTTGACTTTTGGTTGAAGAAACAGCCCAATGTCTAAATTGCCTAGAGCTACCCTGCTGATGAAGGTCAAGTTGGGTCTGGAAGCCAGCTCTGCTGTCTCTTTCCTCTGACCTGCACATTGGCTACCTCTAGTTAATAATCAGCACCCAGTTTATCTCTTCTCAAAGGTGTTGGAAACATTTTCAGCTGCTTGCTGAAAAATGAAGTAGCTTGAACTGCTTTGTTTTTTAGTTAAGTTTGAGCAATTGTGACACTTTTAAACAAAGGTTTAGCAGCCACTAGTTAGCAGCAAGCTGCATGCCATGTAGACTCATTTCTTTGGCTAGTAGGCCCCTGGCTACCACCAGTCCCTCTTTCTGGCCTCTGTCTACAAGAACCGTGGTCAATTGGGAGGTATGTTCCAGTGGTGTGCTGGTAAGTGTTTAACTGCTGGCTTTCTGAGGCTGGGTATCCTTGATTTGTAGCATTTGCCAATTTCCATTGTCTAAATACTCCCACCACAGCTAATTTGAAATTGGAAAGAGATGAGCACAATTGGGCTGCTCCAGCAGTAGCAACGGGTGCTAGCACACCATTGCACAATCTCCTCTTATCAGTTAGTAATTCATAGGCCCCTAGTTTACTCTGCAAGTATCACCTCCACAGTCAGTCTTTTCCATTTTTCCTTATTCCAACATTTCTCTCCCCATAATACCAAATGAACACCTTGAGATAATCACTATGTCAAGGGACTAATTGAATTAAGAGCATATTCACATTATCTAAGTGTTTTAAAATGTATTTCAGATAAGATCAGAAGCAAATTCTTGCTGAGTCCATCTTTTAAAAATTCCATTGATTTATGTTTTTAACTACTTAATTTTGACTTAAAAAATAAATATCCTCAGTTATTTCACTAGATGGTGCTATGTATAGTTCAGAATTAGGATAAGTGTCAGCATAGAACCCTGGAAATCCTCTGAGGAAAGCATTTCCTCTTATGGCCAGAAGTTGTCATCAAATTGAAATTGGGATGTTTCAATTGACTTTATTATTTTCCTTGCCTTTGTTTGTGGGATTGGTGGAAGGTACTCAACAAGACAGATTGCCATTCGCCACTTACTTTAAGCACGACATTCCCCAGTGGTTAGAAAATCCTTTAAATTTTCTCTGTCATAAAGATCTTGCCATATCTTTTGTGCCATTGAGCTTTGCCACAGGTCATACTTTATTTGGAAGATGTCTGTCCTGTATCCTGTGACCACTCCTTAATCCTTATTCTTTGGATATCAGCATTCTTATTCCTATAGTTGTATTTTTGAGCTGCAGAATACGTTGATGAATGATTTTCAAAATTGTTCATACAAATATGAATACTACAAACTGATTCAGTACCTGTAATTTGTTAGAAAATGTGTAAACCCTTCCTTCTATAAGTTTCATTGTATTTCATTCATTAAATACAGAAACTTGGTATATTTACTCAACTTTTACAGTGTTTCTTTCCACTCTTTATACTAGAAGACACACAAAAATAGCCTCTCAAAAAAGAAGATAAAAAATGTTATTGATTTATATTTCACCACCTGCAAAATAATCATCAATCATTTTTACTGCTAACCAGCATGAAATACAGTTTTTAATCTAAAGTTCCACATTCAAGCACAGAAATGAAGAACGGTATATTAATTGTTATTGAGAGTATCTTTCCAACAACCCTGTTGTGTCCATGAAGGAGCCATGTTTTGTTTATAACTGTATCACTTAGCAGAGTACCAGGCACATAGTAGGTGATCACTAGATTCCTGCTACACTGATAGCAAGGCTATACATTTAATTTATCCCAATTATTCTTTACAATACTAGAGAAAAGCAGTATTCCCTAATGTCTCATAAAAGGAGGAAATGGGTTATCAGAGACAGGCAGTACAAATAAAAGAGCTAGATTTTTCTCCCAGACTTGACTGTAAAAATCATCATCATGTTGACTTCATGAAGAATAATCATTAGGTCAGATAGAATTCTTTCAAGTTCTGAAATCTGGGAGAGAATTACAAATGCTTAATTGCATCTTTTTGGGGACAACAAAATAACCAAACTTTATAGCAAATTGGAGCATTATAGAATTCAATTCGATAAATACATCTTTGTGTTGTTCTCATAAACATTATTCACCCTACCTGGGGGGCAATGCCCTTTATATTACACTCACAAACCTTCACTAGTAACTATATAAATATGATGGAAAATGAAAATATTAAGGCATATTTGACAAGTCTGATAAGCTGATTTGATTAATAATTACATCTCTTTGCTTACTATGGGTTCTGAGAATCTATTGATTTTTTTTTTTTTTTTTTTTTTTTGAGTTGGAGTCTCACTCTGTTGCCCGGACTGGAGTGCAGTGGCTGCTCCCGGCCACCGCAGCCTCGACCTGCTGGGCTCCGGAGATCCTTCCGCCTCAGCCTTCCGAGTAGCCGGAATTACAGGCATGCGCTACCATGCCCGGCTGATTTTTTGATTTATTGTAGAGATGAGGTCTCACTGCCCAGGCGGGTCTCGAACCCGCGGGCTCAGGCAATCCACTCACCTCAGCCTCCCAAAGGCGCGGGATTACAGGCTGAGCCACCGAGCCCGGCTAATCTATTGATTTTTAAATTGGTATTGCAATTTGTGTTCTTCAAGGAATTTGTCCATTTCATCTAGGTTATCTTTTTTTGCTGACATACAGTTGTTCATAGTATTCCCTTAATATCCTTTTATTTCTGTAAGGTCAGAAGTAATATCCTCTCATTAGTTTCTGAGTTATCCTTGTTTTCTTCTTGGTCAGTCTAACTAAAGCTTTGTCAATTTTGTTGATCTTTTCAGGGAACAAAATTTTGTTTCATTGATTTTCTCTATTTCATTTATATCTGCTCTAATATTTATTATCTCCTTCCTCCTTCTTGGGTTAAGTTTGCACATCTTTATAGTTTCCTAGGATGGAAAGTTAGATTATTGATTTGAAAGCATTTTTCTTTTCTTTTTCTTTTTTTTTGTACAGATGATTACTGCTATAATTTTTCCCTCTAAGCATAGCTTTCATTGCATTGTATCACATAAGATTTGGTATGTTGTATTTTGATGTTCTGTCATCTCAAAAATATTTTCTGATTTGTCTTTTGATTTTTTTCTTTAACCCACTGGTTATTTAGGAGAATATTGTTTAATTTTTTTCATATTTGTGAATTTCCTAAGTTTCTCTTCTATGTTGACTTCCAATATCATTCCACTGGGTTTAGAAAACATACTTTGTATAATTTAAATCTTTTTAAATTCATTGGGACTTATTTTATAGTGTAAAAATATGTTATATCCTGGAGAATGTTCTATGTGCCCTTGAGAAGAATGTGTACTCTGTTGCTATTGGGTGGAATATTTTGTAGCTGCTGTTAGGTGTTAGATCTCATTGTTTATAATGTTGTTCTTGTCTTTTATTTCCTTGTTGAACTTCTGTCTTGTTGTTCTATTCATATTGAGAGTGGGGTACTGTAGACCTTAAAAATTCTTATTGAACTGCTTACTCCTCTGTTTTGTTTTGTCAGTTTTTGCTTCATGCATTTTGGTGCTCTGTTGTTACATGCACATATATGTAGGTTGTTATATCTTTTTAATGGGCTGATCTATGTCATTATAAGACATTTTTATTTGTCTTCAGTAACAATTTATGTCATGTCTTATTTTGTCTGATATTAGTATAGCCATTCCAGATATCTTTTGGTTACTGTTTGAACTGCATGTATTTTTCTATCACTTTTTTTAAACTATTGTGTCTTTAAATTATTGTGTGCCTCTTGTAGATGGTATATAGTTGGATTATTTTTTAAAAATCCGTTCTTTCTTTTAATTGAAGTATTTAATCCATTTACATGTAATGTAATCACTGATAAGGTAGGATTTGTATTTGCCATTTGCTGTTTGTTTTCTATATCACTTTATGGGGAATTGTATTGTTGTATTGCAATTCTTCATTACTGCTTTTTGGGTGTTAAATATACTTTTTCTAGAGTACCACTTCAATTCCCTCATCTTTTCACACACACACACACACACACACACACACACACACACAATTTTTAAGTTTTTTTAGTGGTTTTTCTGGGATTATAATTACCTTATAATGTATAACAACCTAGTTTGGATTAATGCAACTTGATTTTAATACTATATAAAAACTTTACTCCTATATAACTCTATTCTCTCCCCTACCACCTTTGTGCTGTTATTACCTTACAAATCACATCTTTACATAGTTTGTCACCATCAACACAAATTTATAATTATTACTTTATGTAGTAAATATCAGATAGTGGAAAAAGTGTTACAAACTAAAAATAAATTTATGCTTTTTTATGTTTACCTAAGTTATCTTTATTGGTGAGCTTTACTTTTCCAAATGGTTTAAACTGTCTAATTTTTTTTCATTTGGTCCTGAAGGACTCCTTTACCATATTTCTTGTATACCAGATATGCTAGCAATAACTTACCTTAGTTTTTGTTTATCTGGGGATTTTGAGTTTCTCCTTCATTTGTGAAGGATTGTTTTGTTGGATATAGAATTTCTGGTTGACAAATTTTTAAAAAACACTTTGAATATGTCATCCCGCTGCCTTCTGCTTTCTATGATTTCTGATGAGTAATTGACAATTAATTTTATTGAGGGCCCATTGTATACTTTCAAGATTCTCTCTCTGTCAGTGGCTTTTATTGTTTAAATATGATATAGCTAGTTCAAGATATTATTGAGTTTATTCTAGTTGGAATCTTTTGAGCTTCTTGGATATAGATCTCAGTGTTTTTCGTTGAATTTGGAAACTTTTTGCCATTACTTCTTCGAATATTATTTCTGTCCCTTTGTCTCTCTCTCCTCTACCTAAGACATCCTTCTGCATATGTTGGTATGCTTATTGGTATCCCACAAGTTTATGAGACTTTCATTTTCTTCATTCCTTTTTTTTTCTGTTACTCAAACTGTGTACTCTCAATTGACTTAGTACAAGTTTCCTGATTCTTTCTTCTTCTTGCTCAAATCTGCTTTTGAGTTCTTCTAATAATTTTTAACTTCAATTATTTTGCTTTTATACTCTAGGATTTTTATTTGGTTCATTAAAGAATAATTTCTGTATTTTTAATGATATTCTGTATTTAGTGAAATGTTCTCATATTTTTCTTTAGTTAATAACTTATTTAAACTCTTTAAAACTTAAGTGATTTAAATATTTGTCTTGTAAGTCCAATGCCTGGGCTTCCACAGAGGCTGTTTCTATTGTTTGTTCTGTGTATGGGTCATATTTTCTTGTTTTTTTTTCACATCTCATATATATTTATTGTCTCAAATTGGACATTTAAAGTAATATTAATGTGACTACTTTGGAAATCATATTTTTCTCTTTTTCCAGGGTTTGTTGTTGTTTCTTCCTGCAGTAGTAGTTGTTTGTTTAATGACTTTTCCAAACTACTAGACACTGTAAAGCTTGTATTATTTGTCACCTGTGGCCTCTGAAATCTCTACTCAGTTAACTTATTGGTCATCTGATGATTGGATGAGATTTTCTTAAATGCGTGGAACTCATGTCTCCTTTTTTTTTTTTTGAGTTGGAGTCTCACTCTGTCACCCAGACTGGAGTGCAGTGGCCGCTCCCGGCCACTGCAGCCTCCACCTGCTGGGCTCCTGCGATCCTTCCGCCTCAGCCTTCCCAGTAGCCGGAATTACAGGCATGCGCTACCACGCCCCGCTGATTTTTTGATTTATTGTAGAGATGAGGTCTCTCTGCCCAGGCGAGTCTGGAACCCGAGGGCTCAGGCAATCCACTCACCTCAGCCTCCCAAAGGCGCGGGATTACAGGCTGAGCCACCTAGCCCGGCTAATGTCTCGTTTTCACTCAGGTGCTCTGTTTATCACACTCAGTCAGTTTACAATTCAGCCTTAATCTCCATTTTCTGCTTGTGTGGAGCTAAAAGACACCAGAGATGAGAGCTTAGGGCCTTCTCAGGTTTTTCTTGTAAACACATACATAGCCTGATGCTTGGCCTTCTAGAGTCCTAGAAATGCACCAGAACTTTTCCAAGTCCCTGTGGGCATCAAATCCCCTAGCTTTTTCTTGTAAGCTTTTTAATGGGTCTATTGTTTGCCCTAATTGTTATCCACTACCTCAGGCAGCTGCAGAATTAAACAGTTGCTGGTTTTTATTTTTTGACAAAATACTCCCGGGGCAAGACTTCTTTCACTGGTCAAGCTTCAAGTTAGGTCAAATAAAGACAATCTCATAATTAGGGTCCTCTAGGAAACCATTAGGTCAAATAATGGCATTGTGAGGGGAGTGGCGAATAAACCTTTGAGGGATCTTCAACCACATTCCTTCCTTTCAGTTGCTGCCAGGCTATTGGTTTTTTCCTTAAAAATCATAGAACCTGGAATGCCTGAGACCGCGGGTTCGAGACCCGCCTGGGCAACTTGGCGAGACCTCATCTCTACAATAAATCAAAAATTAGCCGGGCGTGGTAGCGAGCGCCTGTAGTTCCAGCTACTTGGAAGGCTGAGGCGGAAGGATCGCCGGAGCCCAGCAGGTCGCAGCTGCGGTGGCCGGGAGCGGCCACTGCATTCCAGTCTGGGCAACAGAGTTACTCCAACTCAAAAAAAAAACAAAAAACTCATAGAACCAGAGAAGGAGGAATGGGACTAAGGCACGTTAGAAATGCTACAAAGCTTCTTGTTTTTAGTTACATTCAGATTGTTTCCAAATTAGTGCCTCCTGAGTGCTGCAAGTATTTGTTAATTTCAGAGTTTTAAAAAAGATGATTTAGGCGGGCTCGGTGGCTCAGCCTGTAATCTCAGCGCTTTGGGAGGCCGAGGCAAGTGTATTGCCTGAGCCCGCGGCTTCGAGACACGCCCAGGCAATTTGGTGAGACTTCGTCTCTACAATAAATCAAAAAATTAGCTGGGCGTGGTAGCGCGCGCCTGTAATTCTGGCTGCTCAGAAGGCTGAGGTGGAAGGCTCACCGGAGCCCAGTGGGTCGAGGCTGTGGTGGCTGGAAGCATGCCACTGCACTCCAGTCTGGGCAACGGAGTGAGACTTCAACTCAAAAAAAAAAAAAAAAAAAAAAAAAAAAAGAAAGAAAGAAAGAAAAGAAAAAAAGTTGATTTAGATAATTTTTTGACAGTTTTTTGTTGCTGTTGTTGCTTTTATGGAGTAGAAAAGTTTTGGAGGTCGTTACTCCACCATTTTTGATAATTTCATCTAATTCTAGGCAAACTGATCTGAACCAAAAAGAATACAAGCATTGAAAAAATCAAAGGAAAGCTGAGAAACTATCTCAGTCCAGAAGAGATGATTATTATATGAAAATGGTCCCCTGGGTTGGATCTTGGAACTACAATAACAAAAAATATTAGTGAAAAAAACTGGCAAAGTCTGAATAAAGCCTTTAGCTTAGCTAAAAATATATGAACAATCACCACATGAAAAAAGATATACAAATAGCAAGTCAACAAATAAGATTCTCATCATCATTTGCCATCAGTGAAATGAAAATTAAAATTACAATGAGATACCACTACACACCTTTCAGAATGGCCAAAATCTAAAACACTGATGACATCAAATATTGGTGAGGATATGAAGCAACAGAAGCTCCCTCCATTGCTGGTGGAAATGAGAAAATGGTACAACCACTTGGAAGACACGTTGGCCGTTTCTTACAAAACTAAACAGTTTTATCATATATTATCCATTATCACACTCCTAGGTATTTACCCAAATGAGTTGAAAACATATATGCCCTCACAAAATCTGTACATGAATTTTTATAGCAGCTTTATTCATTATTGTCAAAACTTGGAAGTAACTAAGATGTCCTTCATTAGATGAATGGATAAACAAGCTGTGATACATCCAGACCAATGGAGTATTAATCAGTGATAAAAAGAAATGCACTATTAAGCCATGAAAAGACATGAAGGAAATTTAAATGCATATTACCAAGGGAAAGAAGTCAGGTCAAAAAAAGCAAGATACTATATGATTCCAACTCTACTGACATTCTAGAATAGGTAAAACTATGAGATAGCAAAAGGATTAGTGTTTGCCAGGAGTTTGGGGGGAGAGATAGAGGGCTGAATAGGTAAAGCATAAGAGATTTTTAGGGTAGTAACACTATTCTGTGTGGTACTGTAATGGTGGATACATGACATTATGCATCTGTCAAAATACAGAACTCAATAGCACAAAGAATAAACCTTAGTGTAAATGATGAAATTTTGTTAATAATATATTAATTGTGACTAATATACTATACAAATGCAAAATATCAGTAATAGGAGAAACTGTAGGATAAGAGAAGGTTAATATGGGAGCTGTGTACTTTTTGCTCAATTTTTCTGTAAACATAAAGCATCCCTAAAATGTAAAGACTATTAATAAAAAAATAAGTTTTTGTCTTGGATTCATAAAATAGCCATATTTGGGGTTTCTAATGAAAACAACTTTGATGACTAGAATATTTTAGGAAGAGGCAGAAACGAGTTCAGGTAAGCCATTATTTACTGAGGCACGTGAGGCAACAAATGCTCAGAATTGTTCTTTTGAGGTATAATTTGGTTCAAACACAAGGTTAAACTTTGTGATTTTTTACTTTTCATCAGTGAACACAAATACAGGTTCAGCACCCCTAATCAGAAAATCCAAGATCTGAAATACTCCAAAACCTGAAACTTTTTAAGCACTCATATGGTATCTGTCATAAGTGGGAAATTCCACACCTGACCTCATGTAATGAGTTACAGTCAAAACTCAATCAAAGCTTTGTTTTGTGCACAAAAACATTTTTAAAAATATATACAGTTATCTTCAGGCTATGCGTATAGATGTATATGAAACATAAGTGAATTTCATGTTTAGACTTGGGTCCCATACCCAAGATATCTCATTATGTACGTTCAAATATTCCAAGATAAAAAAAAAGTGAAATCTGACACACTTCTGGATCCAAGCATGTTGGATAAAGGGTACTCAACCTGCAACATGCTTCCTAAAGGATTTTACCAAGTGGTAGTGATAGCATTCTTTCCGTGAATGCATAAACAACTCTGTAATCTCAAACCCTCTGGGTATTCTTCCCTTGGCTGCCAGGACAGCAAAGGCAATCAACAAATCAAAAGACAAATCAAAGTCTTCCCCTATTCATATTTATTTAATAGCTTTCCTTTCTCTGTGGGATAAAATAAACACCTTAGTCCTGCATATAAAGCTGTTCATGATCTGGTTCTTATCTACCACATGGTTTTATTTGTTGCATAAGAGTGAGTAGATCAGTGATGCAGCATATTATTTATTGACTGATTTATTTTGGTTCTGCAATGATTTTTTTCCCTCCTTTAAAAAATAAATTTTATTAGAAAGATGTGGGGTATAATTCAGGGCTAAGTATACAAATTTTCATTTTGCAGGTACCCCTGTTGATGAGGTGTGCCGCCTCCCTGCCTGGCAGTTTCCCTCAACTGCCAATCTCACCTTCTCCCTCCCCTGGCAGTTTCCCACTACTGCCAATCTCTTTCGTATAGTATTATGATGATTGCTCAAGGTCCACTTATGAGTTGAGAGCATATGGTACTCTGTTCCTTGTTTCTGTGATAGATCACTGAGTATGATAGACTCTAAATCCATCTAAGTTGCTGTGAAGTCCATGTGTCTGTCCTTCTTTGTGGCTGCATAATATTCCATTGTGTATATGTACCACTTTTTTTATCCAGTCCAACTTCAATGGGCAGCATGGTTGGTTCCATATTTTTGCTACTGTGACTTGTGCTGAAATAAACATGCGTGTACAGATATCTTTTTTGTAGAATGATTTGAGTTCCTCTGGGTATATTCCCAATAGAGGGATTGCTGGGTCATATGGAAGGTCAATTTCTAGTTCTTTCAGAAATCACCACACTGTCTTCCAAAGAGGTTTCGCTAGTTTGCATTCCCACCAGCAGTGTAGAAACATTCCTTTTTCTCTGCATCCTCGCCAGCATTTTTTGTTTGTTTTGCTAATAATGGCCCTTCTTGCTGGGGTTAGGTGGTATCTCTATGTGGTTTTGATTTGATGTAGCATATTTAATGAGCACCTACTTAGTAAAGGTCACTCTGTAACATTCTAGGGACTAGCGTTGAGGACACATGCTTTCTTTTTTTTTTTTTTTTTTTTTGAGTTGGAGTCTCACTCTGTCACCCAGACTGGAGTGCAGTGGCCGCTCCCGGCCACCGCAGCCTCGACCTGCTGGGCTCCGGCGATCCTTCCATCTCAGCCTTCCAAGTAGCTGGAATTACAGGCATGCACTACCACGCCCCGCTGATTTTTTGATTTATTGTAGAGATGAGGTCTCACTGCCCAGGCGGGTCTCGAACCTGCAGGCTCAGGCAATCCACTCATCTCAGCCTCCCAAAGGCGCGGGATTATAGGCTAAGCCACCGAGCCCGGCTAGAGGACACATGCTTTCTATCACCATTTTACCAGCTAAGTGTCTCGCACTTTATAATCTAGCAACATGGATGCACCTTAAGCTTTCTAAATCTTCCATGTTCTTTCCTGCTTCCATGTCTCTGTGATTTCTAGACCTGCTGGCTGAAATACCCTCACCAAGCCCTTCCTTCACTCTTGTCCTCCTGTAAAACTCATCCCCCAAGTTTCAGCTCAGTTTACCTCCTCTAGTATTTTTTCCCATGTCACATCATACCTTCCTCCAATGTAGCCATTTCCTGGTGTGTTGGACTGGTTTTTTTTTTAAAGCCATTATCTCCACTAAGCTGTGAGCCCACTGAGAACTGTGTTATTTCATCTCAAAACTCTTAGCAAAATCTTGCAAGAAAATGTGGGGAAAAGAGTAGGTTCCTTCACTTATTCAGCAATCATTTATTTACTGATTGCTTTCTCTTAAGCAGACTGTGTGCTGGGTGCTGAGGACACTACAGTGACCTCATGAATTGCATTCCACTAGGGGGAGGGAGGGTACAATAATAACAAGATGATCATACGTGCTATGAAGAAAATGAGTAAAAAAGAGGTGATGAGCCGGGCTCAGTGGCTCAGCCTGTAATCCCGTGCCTTGGAAGGCTGAGGTGAGTGGATTGCCTGAGCCCAAGGTCTTGAGACCCGCCTGGGCAACGTGGAGAGACCTCATCTCTACAATAAATCAAAAATCAGCTGGGCATGGTAACGTGCACCTGTAGTTTCAGCTACTTGGAAGACTGAGGCGGAAGGTTCGCCGGAGCCCAGCAGTCGAGGCTGCGGTGGCTGGGAGCGGCCACTGCACTCCAGTCTGGGTGACAGAGTGAGACTCCAACTCAAAAACAAAAAAAGAGGTGATGGAAAATTAATGGATGAGGAGGGCAGGACTTAACTTAGGCAGGGTGTTCAGGGAAGGCCTCTCAAATTAGGTGACATTTAGGTGAGCCTAGAAGGAAGAGAAGGAGATGGTGAGAGGGAACTGGGAAAGAAGGAAGAGCAGGAAAAAGGGTCATTCACATGGAAAAATCTTGGTGTATGCAAAAAGCAGATAAACTAGAGCACAGTGGGGGAAAGGGAAAGGAGCAGATGAGGCAGGAGAGGTCATGGAACCTTTAATGTCATGATGAGGACTCTTGAGTTTTATGGTCAGTGCAAAGTTTGGAGGATGATATCAAGGTGAGTCACACGATGGGGCTTATGTACTGATCATGCTGTTCTGGCTACTGGGTGAGAATGAGTTTAGGGGGCAAGGTGAGACCAGTTGGAAGTCTACTGTGGTTGTACAACTGAGAGATGGTGCCTCGGACGGGGAGGGTGGTGGTGGAAGCAGGGAACATCTACAGTTCCTAGTTTCCAACGAGATCTCCACTCTAGTACTAAAGAGGCTATCTTGATTGCATCTTCTGAGGGCAGAGTGACAGACTGACTTTAGGTGGGTATGGCATGGGGTAGATGGATGGATGGTTAAATGGAAGGAAACAAGGTAGGGTTGGGAGGCAGGTATGCTCCATGTCCTAAACCTTTACATACATTATTTTTTCAAAGTAGGATTTTTAAATAGGGTGGGAAATGGGTCAGATTTGTATTTTTGTGCACTTTAATCCTCTGGGAACTTATATGCCACCATATTGTATCTATATTATGCATAAATGGTATGAAGACTTATGTTCATACATTTGTGTGTCTGGTTTTAGGTTTTGTTTTAAATTTAATCTTTTTAAAGAAAGGTTTGAGGACACTACCTTACTACTAATTTTTCACTGGGATGCCTTGCACATAGTATGTATTCCATAAATATTTGTTGACTTTAAGGGAATTGGATCCAGCCAGAAAACTAACCTTAATTGGCATGCTTGGAAATATGTACTGATTAATGACATTTTTTCCTCCCTCCCTCTCTGACTTCCCTTCTCCCTTTATACATGTTCTCTCTCTCTTTCTCTCTCTCTCTGTCTTGCTCTTTCTGGCTCTTTCTTTCTTCCTTCTTCCAGGGATTGGCAGTTTAACATCGAACTGATATCCCAGTGTTTTGTTAGCTGTCAGTGAATCAGTAGACCTTTGCGTTTTGGGCAAGGACTATTTTTACAAGAACCTATAAATACATTTGAATCCTCAGAAGTACAGATTTAGCTATTCTGTGCTGTGTTCAGAGATGTCATCATCCTGGCTACTGTTGGGCTGAAGAGATTCATGCATGAACGGATGGCAACATTACATTGTTTTTTCCCAATGATCTTGAAAGCATCAACAAGTCAGGCCAGCCTCTCATTGGCAAATATACCACTTGTATACAGTTTTAAAGTTATTAAATAAGTTTCCAATGTTAAAACATAGATAAATACATTTTAAAAGATACATTGTTTCTAATCTGAAATGGAATCCTTTGAATTTGAGGGTCAATTTGATCATAAAGATGTCTCTTGAATAGACAATTCTCAAAAGAAGATAAATGGGCAGCCAACAGACACATGAAAAAGTGCTCAGCCTCACTAATCATCAGAGAAGTGCAAATCAAAACCTCATTGAGGTACCAACCAACCCCAGTAAGAATGGCCATCATTAAAACAAACAACAACAGATGCTGGCGAGGGTGCAGAGAAAAAGGAATGCATCTACATTCCTACCGGGAATGCAAGCTAGAGCAACCTCTTTGGAAAACAGTGTAGCAATTTCTGAAAGAACTAGAAATTGACCTTCCATATAACCCAGCAATCCTCCTATTGGGAATATGCCTGGAGAAACTCAAATCATTCTACAAAAAAGATACCTGTACACTCATGTTTATTGCAGCACTGTTCACAATAGCAAAAACATGGAACCAATGGCGCTGCCCATCAAAAATGGACTGGATAAAAAAATGTGGTACATATACACAATGGAATATTATGCAGTCATAAAGAAGGACAAACATATGGACTTCACAGCAACTTGGATGGATTTAGAGTCTATCATACTTAGCGATCTATCACAGAAACAAAGAACAGAGTACCATATGTTCTCACTCATAAGCGGACCCTGAATAATTGCCATAATACTTTAAGAAAGGGATTGGAGCCGGGCTCAGTGGCTCAGCCTGTAATCCTGCACCTTTGGGAGGCTGAGGTGAGTGGATTGCCTGAGCCCGCGGGTTCGAGACCCGCCTGGGCAGTGAGACCTCATCTCTACAATAAATCAAAAAATCAGCCGGGCATGGTAGCGCATGCCTGTAATTCCAGCTACTTGGAAGGCTGAGGTGGAAGGATCGCCGGAGCCCAGCGGGTCGAGGCTGCAGTGGCCGGGAGCGGCCACTGCACTCCAGTCTGGGCGACAGAGTGAGACTCCAACTCAAAAAACAAAACAAAACAAAACAAAACAAAACAAAAGAAAGGGATTGGGCGGGTTCGAGACCCGCCTGGGCAGCGAGACCTCATCTCCACAATAAATCAAAAAATCAGCCGGGCGTGGTAGCGCATGCCTGTAATTCTGGCTACTCGGAAGGCTGAGGCGGAAGGATCACCGGAGCCCAGCAGGTCGAGGCTGCGGTGGCCAGGAGCGGCCACTGCACTCCAGTCTGGGCGACCGAGTGAGACTCCAACTCAAAAAAAAAAAAGAAAGGGATTGGCAGTAGCAGGATACTACCGGGGTGGGGACAGCAGGGGGGACACAACATCAATAAGTGTACCTAATCTCAAACCAGGCAAAATGGGGACCAAAGGGAGGCTCAAACTTTACCTGTATTATGACCACTTGTAAACCTAATTCTGAATTGTACCCCACATATTTAAAATAAAAAGAGAGAGAGAAAAAACAGAGTGTCTCTGAACACCAGTTTGTAAGATTTAAAGTCCAGACTTCAAGGCCCATTTAGAAATGAAGATGAAATGTCTTTTTCTGACTGTTACCACATGCAGAAGGCTCTCCGGCTGACAAGCTCCAGAAACATCATTTCGCAATAGCTTCCTTTCTGAACATGTCCTGGCCCCACAGACACAGACACAGCTCTCCCAGCCTTCCCTGGAAAACTTAATTGTGAAGAATTCAAGAGAATGTCTCAGGTATCTTCTCCCCTAAATTTCCTTTTTGAGTTATGGTGCTGCTGAGCTTGGGAGGCTGGGATGGGGTCAGATGGCACGTTAGGCTGACCAAGACCAAAACAGACCAAGACCCAGGAGAAGGAGTGCTTAGGAGGACGCCTGCCTCCTTGCCCAGGGCTGGGTGGACTGTGCTTCTCAGAATGGGTCCAAGGGAATGTGAAATAAGCAAGCAAAGACAATTCGGGGTTGTGCTTACCCATTCTTACCCGGCATGTCACTTATACAAGGAAGCAAAATCTCTCTTCCCTGTCATGAGAGAGTTTTGAACTATCCTAAATGGGCTGGATAAAACGTGTTTAGGACAGTGAAGGAAGGTGGCGGAAATGGAACAAGATGTGCCTAGTGATGGGAAAATGGAATTATTGCCCCCTTGTTTCATTTGGCATCACTCACCTTTTCCCAGGGACAATTGTTGTCCATCTCTTCAAAATAGAAATATCTTAAGGCTCATTATAAATTGCCTGGCAAATGCCCTACAAGACAGCCAGGCAAATGTAATGCAAACAAACAAAAATTTAGAAGGGCATTAAACAGTGTGTTTCCATCCAGAGATTTAAAGAAATAGAGGACAGTAATTAATAGTATATTTCAAATCAAAACAGTGCTTATGTTATCTGGATACCTTATCCTGAAGAATCTGGGCCATGCCTTGCATCCCCACCCCCCATCGGTGGATAGCACAGCACAGTACCCTAGCTTGTGGGATCTTGAATGAGGAGTTCCCCCAGCTATCCCCTTGTTCCAGGACAGAAGCAGGTGATGGGATGGTCTCCTTTCCTTTCCTGTGTCAGCTTCCCGAGTGCGATGCCAGGTCCCCTACCATGGACATTTATTTGGCAGCACGTGAGGAGAGAACTTGCCAGCCAAGCTCCCAGGTGTTTATGGTGTTAGCTCCTTCCTTGGCATCCAATGCGGTTTCACCAGCTTTTGTTTGGGATTTTCTTGGAGCTCATGCTAATTTCTTTAAGATCGTAAAAGGATGAGGTATTTTCACATTTGCAATCACTCATGCTTGCTCAGTGGAAAATGATGAGAAATTATTTGGTCGCTTGTGCAGGAAGCCAAAGGAACGGGTCTGCAGCACTTTACAAAGAGTTCTCACACCCAGTGTTTCACTGGAGTCTCTTGGCAAGCCTGGGAAGTAAATATCACTTGTACCAGCAGTTTACAAGCCCTAAATAAGTTGACTAGCCCAGGGTAACTTAACTAGTGAGTATCAGAGTCAGCCAGGACTTAAAAAAATAATTAAACTTTATGTCTTACAGCAATTTTTGGTTCACAGCAAAACTGAGTGTAGAGTACTGTACAGAGACTTCCCTGTATGTCCCCTATCCCCACCCACTCAGTTTCCTCCATTTCAGCATCCTCCACCAGAAGAGTACTTTTTGTTAAAATTGATTAATATTTGACACATCATTATCACCCAAATTCAATAGTTTATATTAAGATTTTCTCTTTGTGATGTTAAGTTCTGTGGGCTTGACAATTGCCTAATGTCATGTATTCACCATTATAGCACCACACAATGTAGCTTCACTATTCTGTGCTCTACTGGTCTCCCTTATCTGTGGTTACACCTTCCCCAGTCTTAGTTACCATCAGACAGCTGTGATCCAAAAGTAGGTGAGTACAGTACAACCAGTATTTTGATAGAGAAAGAGAGAGAGAGACAGAGACAGAGAGAGAGAGAGAGAGAGAGAGAGAGAGAGAGAGAGAGAGAGAGAGAGAAGGAGGGAGGGAGGGACAGGACACTCATATAACTTTTATTACAGTGTGTTATAATTTTTAATTGTATTTTTACTATTGTTAATCTCTTGCTGTGCCTAAGTTATAAATTGAAATTTTATCATAGGTATGTATCTATAGGAGAAAACATAGATATACAGAGTATATAGGGTTTGGTATACCTGCAAGTTCAGGCATCAACTGGGGGTCTTGGGATGTGTCCTCTGAGGATAAAGGGAAACTACTGTATTCATTCCTAACTTGCTCGTTTCAAACACCTGAGTTTTTTGGTTACCATTTCCATAGTTTTGTCTTTTCTAGAATGTCATATAGTTGTCCATGTACACTATGTAGCTATTTTAGACTGACTTCTCTCACTTTGCAACATGTATTTAATTCTTTATGAGATGTATCTTTTGCAAATATTTTCTTCCATGTCTTTTCATGGCTTGACAGCTCGTTTCTTTTTGCCATTGAATAATACTTCACTGTCTGGGTGTATCTCAGTTTGTTCACTCACCTATTGAAGAACATCTTGGTTGCTTCCAAGTTTTGGCAATAATGAATAAAACTGTCATAAATATCTATGAGCAGCTTTTTGTGTGGGCATACATTTTCAACTCATTTGAGTAAATTCCAGGGAGAACGATTGTTGGATTGTAAGCATCTGCTTAGTTTTGTTGGAAGCTGCCAAGGTGTCTTCCAAAATGACTGTGTCATTTTGCATTTTCCTATTGCTCCACATTCTCAGCTGCATTTAGTGTTGTCAAGTGTTTAGGAATTTTGATGGTGTAATAGGTTTGTATTGGTATCTCATCTTCTAATTTGCAATTTCCTCATGACATATAATGTAGAATTTTTTATATGCTTGTATGTTATCTGTATTTCTCCTTTGGTGAGGTGTCTGTTCAGGTATTTTCCCAGTTTTAAACTGGGTTATTTATTTTTTTATTGTCACATTTTAAGAGTTCTTTGTATATTTTTGATAATGATTCTTTATGGGATGTATCTTTTGCAAATATTTCCTTCCATTCTGTGACTTGTTTTCTTATTCTCTTGACATTGTTTCTCAAAAGTAGAAGTTTTAAATTTCAGTGAGGTCTAGCTTATCACTCATTCTTTCATATTAATATCTTCCATGTTGTATCTAAAATGTCACCACTGTCCGGGCTCGGTGGCTCAACCTGTAAACCCAGCACTTTGAGAGACTGAGGTGAGTGGATTGCCGGAGCCCGTGGGTTTGACACCCGCCTGGGCAACTTGGTGAGACCTCATCTCTACAATAAATAAAAAAAAAATTAGCTGGTCATGGTAGCGTGTGCCTGTAGTTCCAGCTACTTGGAAGGCTGAGGTGGAAGGATCGCCGGAGCCCAGCAGGTTGAGGCTGAGGTGGCCGGGAGTGGCCACTGCACTCCAGTCTGGGTGACAAAGTGAGACTTCAACTCAAAAACAAACAAACAAACATAAATAAATAAATAAATAAATAAATAAATAAATAAATAAATAAAATGTCACCAACATTCTCAAAGTCATCTAGATTTTACACTTTATCTTATCAAAGTCTCATAGATGTGAGTTTTACATTTAGGTCTATAATTGATTTTGAGTTACATTTTATGAAATGTGTAAAGTCCATGTCTAGCTTCATTCTTTTGCATGTGGATGTCCTTTTTTCTTGGCACCATTTGTTGGAAAGATTATCTTTGCTCCATTGTATTTGCTTTGCTCCTGTATCAAAAATTATTTGACTATGTTTATGTGGACCTACTTCTGGGTTATATATTTTGTTTCATTGATTTACTTGTCTATTCTTTCATTAATGGCAATCTGTCTTGGTACTGTAACTTTGTAGTAAATCATGAAGTCAGATAGTTTCAGTTCTCCAACCTTGTTATTCTCCCTCAGTATAAAGTTAGTTATTCTAAAAATTTTGCCTCTCCTTATATTTTGTTAATATTTACAAAATATCTCGCTAGAATTTTGATTGAGATTGCAGTAAGCCTATTGATCAAGTTGAAAAGAACTGGCATCTTGACATTATTGAGTCTTCTTATCCATGAACATAGAATATCTATTCATTTATTTAGCTCTTTCATACCTTTCATCGGTTTTGTAATTTTTTTCACATAAATCCTCTACATATTTATACCTAACTATTTCATCTTTTTGGATGCTAATGTAGATGATAATGTATTTTTAATTTCAAATCCCACTTGTTTATTGGTGGTATATAGGAGAGTGATTGACTTTTGCTATTAACCTTGTGTCTTACAACTTTTTTACAATTGCTTATTAGTTCTAGGAGTTTTGTCTTTTTTGGGGGGGAAGATTCTTCTGAATCTTCTATATGGACAAGCATGTCACCTATTAATAAAATATTTTTTTTCTTCCCAATTGGAATACCTTTTATTTCCTTGTGTTGCACTAGCTGAGACTCTAGTGTACTGTTGGAAAGCACTGATGATAGGGGTACTTTGACCTTGTTTCTTATGAGTTTCTCACAATTAAGTATAATGTTAGCTGTAGGCTTTTTGTAGATGTTCTTTATCAAGTTGAGAAAGTTCCCTTTAATTCCTAGTTTGCTGCATTTCTTTCTTTGTTTTTTTTAAAATTATGAATGAGTGCTGGATTTTGTCAAATGTTTTTGCTGCATCTATTGATATGAGCATGTGACTTTTTCCTTTATCCTGTTAATGTTACATTAATTGATTTTCTAATGTTAAACTGGTCTTGTTTACCTAAGATACATCCCACTTAGACATGATATAGAAGTCTTTTTATATTGTTGGATTTGATTTGCTGTTTTGTTAAGGATTTTGGCATCTATGTTTGTGAGTGATATTGATCTGTAGCTTTTTTTGGTAATAATTTAGTCTGGTTATGGTATTAGGGTAATGTTAACCTCATAGAATGAGTTAGGAAGTATTCCCTCTTCTTTTATGTTCTGGAAAAGATATTAAAGAATTAGTGTCATTCTTTCTTAAATGTTTGGAAGAATTCACCACTACACCCATGTTAACGTCTTCAACTATGATAGTGGATTCATCCAGTTTCCTTTGAAGTTTAAAAAATTTTTTTCCTTATATATTTTGTATTCTGTTGTTAGGCACATACACATTAACAGTGCTATATCTTTTTGGAACACTGACCCTTTTATTGTTATGTAATGCTCAAATTTATCCCTGAAAACTTTTTTGTTTTGATGTATGCTCTCTGAAACTAATATAGATACTCCTTCTTTTTTTTGATTATGCTGCTCTTTTATATGTGTCTTAGTCCATTTGTGTTGCTATAACAAAATATTACAGATTGGGTAACTTGCAAAGGACAGAAGTTTATTTATCATAGTTCTGGAGGTTGGAAAATCCAAGATCAGGGTGCTGGCTGGTTTGGTATATCATGAGGGCTACCCTCTGCTTCTAAGATGGCTGCATCCTCTGAAGGGGAGGAATTGTTGTGCCCTCACATGGTAGAAGGAATGGAAGGGCTAGAGTGCTGAATGCTACAATAATCCTTTTTATAATAAGGTTTTTAGTTCCATTCACGAGTAAGAAGCCCTCATGGCCTAACTATATCTTTCTTAAAGACCCCCTACTCTTATTATTCTCACATTGGCTATTATGTTTCAACTCCTGAGTGTTGGGGATACATTGAAACCGTAGCAATAGGTAAAAAACCTCTTTTTTTTTTTTTATTTAAACGTTTTCTTTTATTTTTTATTTATTTATTTTTTTAAATAATCAGTATTTTTTATTATCGTTTTGTAGGGTACAGTTAAGGGTTAGGTGTACAATTACGTTTCATTCAGGCACCCTATTGATAAGAGGTGTTTTCCCAGTCCCAGATAGATATTAGCTACTGTTAATCCCATCCCCCCCCATAATTTCCCAGTACCATCAGTCATTTTCTTATAGTATTACATTGGATGTTCAAGGTCCATTATATGAGTGAAAACATGTGATATTCTGATCTTTGTTTCTGTGAGAGGTCACTCAGTATTATAGACTCTAGTTCCATCCAGGTAGCTGCGAAGAACCTATTCAGTAAATGGTGCTGGGAAAACTGGTTGACCACATGTAGAAGATTGAAACAGGACCCCTATCTATCCCCATGCACAAAGGTTAACTCCAAATGGATCAGAGACCTAAATGTAAAACCTCAAACCATAAGAACCTTAGAAAAGGAAGGAAATACTCTCATGGAAATCTGAACGGGCATCCAATTCCTGTACAAAACCCGAAACCCACAGGACTTAAGAGAGAAGATAGACAAATGGGACCTTATTAAACTGACAAGCTTCTGCAAAGCCAAAGAAACCATCAAGAGAGTAGGGAGACAGCCTACAGACTGGGAAAAAGTATTTGCCAACTCTAGGTCTGACAAAAAACCTCTTTTTTAAAGATTCTTTTTTTTTTGAGTTGGAGTCTCACTCTGTCGCCCAGACTGGAGTGCAGTGGCCGCTCCCGGCCACCGCAGCCTCGCCTGCTGAGCTCCAGTGATCCTTCTGCCTCAGCCTTCCGAGTAGCTGGAATTACAGGCATGCGCTACCATGCCCGACTGATTTTTTGATTTATTGTAGAGATGAGGTCTCGCTGCCCAGGCGGGTCTCGAACCCGCGGGCTCAGGCAATCCACTCACCTCAGCCTCCCAAAGGTGCGAGATTACAGGCTGAGCCACAGAGCCCGGCTTTAAAGATTCTTTTCTTTAATTTTCTGAAGTTTGAATATGATATTCTTAGGTGCAGTGCTTCTGGCATTTATCCAGGTTGGTGTTCTTTGGGCTTCCTGGATCTGTGGTTTGATGTCTTATATCAATTTGGGGAAACTTTCAGTAGTTATTGCTTCAAGTATGGCTTCTTTTTCATTCTCTTTCCTCTCCTTCTGGTGTTCCCATTATGTGTACGTTACACATCTTGTCATCCCATAGTTCCATCCCATATTTTTTCAGTGTTGTTTCCTCTTGGTTTTTCAATTTTAGAAATTTCTATTGTCCTATCCTCAAGTTCAGAGATCCTTTTACCAACTATGTCTAATCTACTACTGAGCCACCAAAGGCATTTTTCATTTCTGATGTGTGTTATTATTTCTAGCATTTCATTATTATTCTTTCTTAGAATACCCATCACTTTATTTACATATCCATTTGTTCTTGCATTTGTCTACTTTTTTCCATTAAGCCCTTAGCCCTTAGCATATTGTTTTAAACAATACCTGCTCTGATAACTCCAATATTTCTGCTACATCTGACTCTGGTTCTAATGCTCATTCAGTCTCTTTAAAATGTGGGGTTGTTTTGCCTTTTAGTATGCCTCATAATTTTTTATTGAAGGGAAGATGTTATGTAATGGGTAAAAGCAACTGTGATAAATAGTCTTTTAAGTACATAGCAGTAAGGTGTGGGGGAGGGGAAGTGTTATATAGGCCTATGATTAAATCTCAATGTTTTGGCGAGTCTGTGTCCCAAACTTTGAACTTTACCAGTGCTTCTCAGGCCTCCATCCTTCAGGTGGAACAGAAAGGCTACAGGTGACTGGAGTGGAGCATTTCCCTTCCCCCAGGTAGGTTAGGCTCTGATAAAACCCCAGCAAATTAGGCTCTAGTTCCTCCTTAGAGCAGAGCAAACTTTGTTGAGAAGAGCAGACTGGGCCGGGCTCAGTGGCTCACCCCGTAATCCCAGCACTTTGGAAAGCTGAGGTAAATGGATTCCCTGAGCCTGCGGGTTTGAGAAGAGCCTAGGCAACTTGTCGAGACCTCGTCTCTACAATAAAAAAAACAAACAAAAACCAGGCATGGTAGCATGAGCCTGTAGTTCTGGCTCCTTGGAAGCCTGAGGTGGAAGGATCACCAGAGTCCAGCAGGTTGATGCTGGGGTGGCTGTGAGTGTGCCACTGCACTCCAGCCTGGGTGACAGAGTGAGACTCCGACTCAAAAAAAAAAAGAGTAGACTGCTCTGGCATATTTCAAAATGATGCTTTTTTCTTTCCTCTGTCAGAAGCTCAAGGGAATTTTTCTCCAATATTCACTGTGTAGACATGGACTAGCTCCTGGAGATAATACTCATAAAAGTGTGGGAGCTGCTCCTGTGACTGGATCTCCCTGTAGTTTTTCTCAGTGTTGTCGTCACTGAGCTTCCAGCAAATCATTAATTACTGTTCAGGTTTCCCTACTCTGGCACTGGTTCCCGGGGAGTTTTCTGCTTGTGGGTTTCTGCTCTGGTAAATTGCAATTTTCTGTATTTATCTGCTTGTCTCTCTAGTTTTGGAGGTAGCAGTTTGTCCTGTGACCTCATGCTTCTGATAGATAAGAAAAGTTGTTTATTTTTCAGTTTGTTCAGCTTTTTACTTTTTGGGACAGAGTGATGACTTCTTTTTTGGAGTCTCACTCAGTCACCCAGGCTGGAGTGTAGTGGCACACTCACGACCAACCCAGCATCGCCCTGCTGGGCTCCGGCGATCCTTCCACCTCAGCCTTCCAAGTAGCAGGAACTACAGGTGCAGCCTACCACGACCGGCTCATTTTTGATTTATTGTAGAGATGAGGTCTCACCAAATTGCCCGGGCTGGTCTTGAACCCGTGGGCTCAAGCAATCCACTTGCCTCGGCCTACCAAAATGCTGGGATTACAAGTTGAGCCACTGAGTTCGGCCAGAGTGACACTTTAAAGCTCCTTGCATGCTGGACCAGAAACTGAAAAATCCCATTGACCTGAAGCTAGCCCTCTTTCCTCTGTACCATAGCTGTTTCACAAGGCTGGATTTTATAGGAAGAATAACACCAACACGTCTTATATTGTCATTCATCTTGTGTGGGCCAATATCAGCCTTACTGCATAGTTTTGAATCTGTCAACAATACTGACATCTGTCGTTTCATGGTCTCTTTTGCCTAATTTAAGTAAAACTTGGAGTCATGCTAATTTCAATTTATATTAGGATGATATAAATACAATTTTAGTGACCTTAAGCAAAAAAGTATGTATTTGTGTGTATGTGTATATATGTATATATACACATATATGTATACATACAAGAAGGCATACTTGAAACAATAACGACTGAAAGTTTCCCCAAATTGATGTCAAACATCAAACCACAGATCCAGGAAGCCTAAAGAACACCAAGCTGGATAAATGTCAGAAGCACTACACTAAGAATATCATATTCAAACTTCAGAGAGTCAAAGAAAATAATATTTTAAAAAGTCAGATGCGGGGGAGAACACCTTTCCTATTGCTATGATTTCAATATACTCCCCAACACTCAGGTGTTGGAAGTTTATAGCCAATGTGAGAACAATAAGAGACAGGGCCTTTAAGAGGTGTGATTAGGCCATGAGGGCTCCTCCCTCATGAATTGAAATGAAGCCCTGATTTTAAAAAAAGTTGAATATTCAGCTCTTTAGCCTTTCCATTCCTTCCACCCCTTGTTTGCCACAACTTGGGATGTTTATTCTGCAACAGGGACTCTTGCAACAATGCTAACGGGTTCACTGATGCTGATGGATTCCTAGAACACTCACCTAGTGGTGGAAATCTGTACTACAACTGGCTCACCCTTCAAAAGATAATTCCAGTGTTTTTGTATGTATGTATATACGTACGAGGGGAGACCACACACACAAAAAGAATTTATTTATTAAAAATTGTGTATTTCATATTACATGTTTAGACTTCAGTAATCTTCAAAGTATTCTCTGTTTGATGCACTACACCTATCAAGAAGCACTGCTCACAGTTTTTGAGTTCTTCAATTTTGATGCCTTTAGTGCTTCTGCTGCTTTTTGTTTCACCTCTTCCTTAGAGGACTTTTTTCATCAAGGAAGCAAACAAAGAAAGTCACTTGGAGTGAGATTGGGTGATAGGGAGAGTGGGGCAAGGGGGACATGCTGTTTGGGATCAAAAACTGCTAAACTCAGCACAATGTGGGCAGGTACGTTGTCATGGTGGAAGAACCAGTCACCTGTGTGCCACAACTTGAGATGTTTCTTCTGTAATGCAGCCTCTCACAACAATTATAGCCAGAACACTGATGCTGTTGGATTCCTAGAACTCTTACCTATTGGGGTAAGCCTGTATTACAAGGGCCCACCCTACAAAAGATAATCGTTTTTTGGGGGGGGTTCCCCTCATATGTATTTATGTGTGTGTGTGTATGTGTGTATATATATATATATATATATATATATATATGTATATATATATATGCATACTCTGCTTAGGATGGTAAAAAAACTATGTCTTTTATTACCTTTTATGGCTCTCTGGATGCTATAAGCTTAGTATAATTCTTAAGGGGACGAATATTCTTCTGATCATGAGTACACTTCAATCTACCCAATACATTTATTTAGAAAATGCTTTATGCATGTTATTATTTTATAAATATATATTGTGTCAAAAACATGTTTCCTTTAAAGAAGCTCAAGGAGAATGATAATTAAAAAGCAAATGCAGGGACTATGAGAATATTTGTTAGGATGAAGATTCCAAATTGACAAGCAAGTGCTAGGATCTGTAAAGGGAGGAAAAGTGGATAATGCAAGGAATGGGCGTTTATTTTCTAAGTATTTATGCATTTGGGAAAAGGTCATGATAGTAGGTCAAGCAAATAACATTTATTTGTGATCAAGCAGCTAAATGCAACTGCCTGGGATAATGCAAAATAACTGAGTGTATAATAAAAGATGCTTAGAGACCCAAGAGACATAATCCTACAAGCTCACTCCCAAATCTGTTTTTTTGAAGGAGGGTACGATAATGTAGGCCATACTTCCTGGATGTATACAGAGGGTGTGACCTAGGGTGAAATCTTGGGAGGAGTACATAAGGGTTAAACAAGGAGACAAGACTCTCAGCCTCCATCAGGTTTTAATCTGAGAGAAGACATTGATGCAGGTATGTACAATCCAAAGGATTAAGAATGGAGTCAACCAAGACCCAGGTGGAAAATGTCAGTGCCTTGTCTTTTTTTTTTTTTGGTCACAAATCATTTTAACCTAGTGGTGTCAAAGGAGGAAGAAGATGGCTCCCAAAAGGCCAGAAAAGGAAGGGGCTCAGGTTCCCAGCCAGGAATTAGAGACTACTCCTCTAATTCCATTTGTCCCCTCAAATGATAATGGAACCACTAGTGAATGCTGTGGGCCTCCCTGACATGTGGGCTTTGCTGGCATGGATTTCTCAGCATGGGCACAATTCTCAGCCTTCCCCCATTTCTAGGTTTGCTTTAAGCCCAAGTTTGTTTATTTTTTCAATTGGACTTTCAGGCCTTTCAGGTCAGGTAGATTAACTTGCTCAACTACACTCCCCCTTTTTTTCCCCATATATTTAAAAACATGCCCCAACTCATAGAGTTTAGTGGGTTTTTTTCTTTAGGAATACACTTTTGTTGTTGTTTAAGCATTTCAAGTTGTAGCCTGTGGCATTTATTGGAAAGACAGTGCTTGATACAATTAACAGTTTTAAGACTACCATTTTAAAATTAATTTCATTTCAAGCTCTCCCCCTTCCCACTTTTTTTTTTTTTTTAAAGCTCAAGAGCATTTCTGAAGAAATCAACATGCATATTAACTTTACAACATCTGGGCTAATTCAATATTCTTTATTTGCCTTTTAAATTTTAATTTAGGTACACACGAACAAAAATGTTTTCCAGTCATGCCTTCAAGTGCTGACTTTACTATACAACGTCACAGACTGTGCACATAGGAGATAATGAGAGGGTTAGGTGCAGAGTGCATTCATTCTATACGTAAATTGCCCCACATGAGAAACCCAAACCTGTATCCCAGAATGCACTCGAGTACACAGAAGCTTCAAAGGGAAACCTTTCCCTGGAGGGAATTGGTAAAATTGGAGTTGGGTGAACCTCAAAGCATCTCGATTCACAAACATTGCTTATGTTTGGATTTGGAATTGAATTTGGCTCCAGTGGTTGGCATCTTTACACTGTGCTGTGAACTACCCAGCCACAGAGAAGGGGGGAGGAAGAGGAGGAGAGGAAGACAGAGTTGTGGAGTAGAATTTCCAAAAACACACAATAGTGCAATGTTGATGCAATTAAGAAAATTAGAAAATGGAGTTTAAATTGAAAAAGTCCATCTTTATCTTTTGCTTCCTTTTTGATACTCTTTCAGCTCCATATCCTCTGTCTTCTTTGATCTCATTTGCCTTCCACTTTTCCTTCCTTTTCTTTTTCTTGTAAGATTGCTATTCAAACCCACTCCTTTCTTTCAGAGTTTGCCTTAAGGGCTTGAGTTATGAATTTCAGGGCTTAAAAAGGCCTCGCAGGTTACAAAACAGTATGTTCAGTATGAACTAAATTTGGGGAAGGGAAACTACGCATTTATTTATGTGCATGCATGTGTGTGCAAAGACAAGAGATTAGAAGGGTACTTTTAAAACTTCAGCAGTATTTTTTCCTGGACTAGGACTGTTTTTTCATTCTTTTTTTTTCTTCGTATTCTTTGTAATGTAATGTATTGTCTCACTTTTATGTAAAGAACACTTACATTGTAATAAATATAATGTATAAAAGAGCTGTCAATTTGGCATGGTTTTATTACCAACCTTTAGAACCTTATGCTGTTTCCTGTGTCCTTTTATTTATTCTGTATTACCATTATTTAGTTTTACTAAAACTTTGATCTTGTGCCTACTGTACTTGAATTATAAAATAATGTTTTGCTTCTCTGTAATTGAATAAAATATTTTATTTTTAATTGTTTGAATATATGTGTGATTAAACAGGCATAACTTCACTTTAGACAGTGGACTGGTTTCTGATATGCTGTGTGTAATTAAGGTTTAACAAATATATAGAAGGCTTTAGAAAAATATACTCTTCTTGCAGAACAACAAAAAACATTTCTTTTAAAAAAGGAAAAATCTTCTCATACAAACCTTTCCTTCTTGAAAATTTCACATATCAGTTTTTCATTATAAAAAAGATAACCATATAACTCAAGGGAATAAAAAATGATTGCAAAGAACTTAAATATGTAGAGATCACATATAATTTAGTGAACGAAAGGAATTATTAGGTATCTGTACACACATAATTGTGCATATATATCAAACAGAGAGGGATTTAAAATAGCTCTTAAATAAATACTTCAGATTAGATTCAAAATAATCTAAGTTAAAGATATTGCTATAGAAGAAGTAGTGAAAGGAATGGGCAAAGTTAACTGTGTAAACTGGTAAAGATCTTGGCTGCTGTTAGTTATGTTCTCTCCTAAGAATAGACTGAATAATCTTTAAGAGGAGATAGAAACAAACTCTCCTCTAAATCATGGTAATACTTACATTTTCTGTCTTTAGTAATCCACTGTCCTTGGGGCTTTAGCTGGAAGATGGATCTCCTTTAAGAAGAAAATATTTCCTTATCTGGGAAAACTTTGTCATTTCAAAAGTTTTACTCTTTTTTTGGAGTACAAGAGAAATATACTTTCACCAAATTAATATAATATGTGTGTATCTTTATGTGTTCTGGAAAGATTATTTATTAATTCATCCCCTTACTCACCAAAGAAACACTCATTAAAGTCTTGCTATGGGCTAGGCATCGTGCTAGTGGCCAGGGATGAATGTTGCTGTGCTGCTGTTGAGATAGATTGGAGTTTATAGATGGGAAAGCATTTTGAACGTTTCATTTAATTTTCAGAGTAGTGGAATCCCAAAGGAATGTCTGCCAGGGAAAGCTGCTCTCCTTAGAGTGAGCTAAATGGCACACGATAACTGAATGTTTGGCTACTTCATTTGGCGTCTGGGTCCTCGGCAAATGACTCAGATCTAGATTGAAGAGCCATAGGGACCAATGGAATGTCACTGCTCCAATTTGATTTTGCTTGGATGAAAAGTCTTATCAGGGTGACTGAGGTCAAGAAGAAACACTGACTCAGACATTTTCTGTTTTCTTAAATGCATAATCTTCAGTGAAACTCCCTTTTCATGGGCCATAACATACAACAAAGCTTTTTTAATTCCCTTTGAGAATCTGAAAGGAAGAGTAGTCTTGATTGGTAAAAAGCCTGCATTATGTAACATGCCAAAAAAGATGGAAATATCTGTAGGCCCATTTCTTGAAACTAGCTGAAGCCTTATCAAGGAGAGATACTATAAATTCTGCATTTTGGAGGCTTAATTTCTCATGCATTCTAGTATTGTGGTTGAAAACATGAGCTCTCTGGCCAGACAGCCTGGATTTAATCACTGCCCAGCTTCTTACTAAGCATGAGACTTTGGGCTACTTACTTATCTTCTCTGTGCCTCAGTATACTCATTTGCAAAACAAAGAAAATAACAGCATTTACTTTCTAGAGTTGCTATGGAAATTAGTTAGTTAATACATGCATACTCCTAGAACAAGATCTAGTCATAAGTGTTCAACAACAATTCATTATCATTATTGTTTCAATGAGGCAGCTTAATACGTGAAGACAAGACAGGTGTTGGAATAGTGGCATTGTGTAATGGTTAAGAGCACAGGTTTCTAAGCCAGGCTGCCCGGGCTTAAATTCCCATTTATCTCTTATTTGCTGAGCAACCTTAGCCAAGTTACTTAACCAAGTTACTTAACCAGTCTCAGTTTCCTCATATGTAGAAGTGTGCTAATAGTAGTGCCTGCCTCATAAAATTATTATAAAGACTTGGAGATTGTTGTAAAGAATTAACACACGTAAGACACTTAGAACCATGTATGGTACATAAAAATTATTTCATAAATATTGATATTATGTTGCAGCACTTACTTTTCTGTTTTATTTTTTTCTTCTTTTTGAGTTGGAGTCTAACTCAGTTGCCCAGGCTGGAGTGCAGTGGCACACACTCACGGCCACCCCAGCGTTGACCTGCTGGGCTCTGGCGATCCATTTGCCCCAGTCTTCCGAGTAGCCGGAACTACCACGCCCAGCTAATTTTTTTTTTTTTTTTTAGTTGTAGAGACGAGGTCTCACCAAGTTGCTCAGGCTGGTCTCGAACCCACGAGTTCAGGCAATCCACTTGCCTTGGCCTCCCAAAGTGCTGGGATTACAGGCTGAGCCACCAAGCCCGACCCAGCACTCACTTTTCTAAACCTTTTTTATGAGTAAAATAGGAATGATAACTCTCAAGTAGCTTTAAATTACTTTATATCTCGAAAGATTGTCTCACATCTCCAAATCCATCCTTCTATACCCCACTTTCTGGAGCTGGCCCAAGAGTCTGCAAGCGTTATTACTGCTTTGCCTGCAGGCTTCATGACAGGTTCTGTCCATAGGGGGCACTAGTGAGAAGGAATGTGCTCCTTCCTGTCTGCTTCCTGCTCCTGTGAGTCACTCCAGCCTTGCAGCTTCATCCCGGCAAGGGCACTTCCTCCTGTAGTGGCTGCTGAATGCAAGTTGCAGTTTTCCAACACTGGCAGATCCAGCCTCATAGCATCTCTTTCAGACACAGCACCAGCCAGTTGATGTGCCCCTCTCAGAGTCTGGGTCTGGCCCCTCCAGGCTTATCCTCAAGGCCCAGAGATACCAGCCTAGACCACAAGGACCCCTGCTCAGAAATCTGGGTTTCCATTCCATAGGGCTACTCCTCCATGCTTCTAAATTTTGATATTTCCAAACACATTCTTTGTTGCCTCGGCCTGAAGCTGCTTCTTGAGTTGTGACCTCTGTAACAGCTTAATCTGCTTTCTTATAAGGTCAGTGACCTAGCTGACAACACTAGACCTATTTAACAGGTCTCTATATTTAATTATCTTTAGTCAAACTGTGGGGCTTTTCTCTCTTGGATTGATCCTGACTGATAACTTGGGTAATCTTAGATGTGTTTAGGAAGCAGAGCACCTGGAGACTATGGTATTTGGAGTCAAATCTTATGAAAGACATATATTTCATCTACATTGAGAATAGACACTATTTTCTCTTATCAGCTGCAGTTGTCTTAGCTTTCTACCAAATATTAATAATAAGCCAAAGATCTAATTTATATCCATGGGGAAAAAACTGAAAATTGAGAAACTTCTCTCTATCAATTTTTTTTCTTGTTAGAATTTTATTTTGGAGTGAATCACTTTGATTCAGCTCAAAGGAAATCAGCACATCTTGGTAGCAAAGTCAAAAAACTCTTTACCTCTCTATATGTTTCTGTTTTGAGGGATCATATTTTTTTCCTCAACATAAATGGGAAGGTGAACTGCAACCCAAGTGCAATTAATATAAACTCTACTTTCCATTTGTAAAGTTTAAATTTAAAGGCACCTGCTCTGTTAGAAGCATCTTTAAAAACAAGAAGGCTACTTGGAGAGAGGCAACAGTGTTCTGAGACTAATGTGGAACTGAATTCAAACCTTGTTGTCCTGCTCAGTCTTTTTAATTGTGGCAAATTGTGACTTCCTGTTTTTTTCCGGCGCAGAGACAAGGCTAATGAAAAGGCCCCATAAGGATACTTGGACATCAAATGACTCTTACAAAAGAGCATTTTCATGATTTAAGTATAAATAAATTAGAAACACACTAAAGTATTTGATGTCTTTTAAAGTCCCAATGAGGATAAAAATGGAGAGCCAGCAAAGAACCAGAGAAAATGACAAACTTAATGGCATGAAATATCTTAAAGTAGTTTTAGAACTTTTGATGGGTACCAAAATATGGAATTATTTGCATACTAATTTACATGATCTCAACTGATCACAAGTTAATACTGATCATCAAATAATGCAAGCAACAATTACAGTTGAAATCTGTTTCAACAAATAGAAATTCATGTCTTTTTAGAAGTGGCCCTGTGCTAGTTAATATATTTTAAATTATAGGTATTTTTAAAAAATTACATCCCCCAAAGGAAATGTCTTGTGGAGAAAGCAGAAACATTCTTTTTTTTTTTTTACAAGCAGAAAAGGGAAAAAAAGAAAAAAGAAACCTGGTTATTTTAGCTAGGTCCTAAACATTTTTGGATACTGAAAGAATTTATTTCAATTGATTGGCTTCTAAGTTAAAGTAAATTATGAAGAATGTTTCCTGTTATATTTGCTAGCTTTGACGTCAGTACTTTTCATCCTGTTAGCCCTTCTTCAGTGAGTTCATAGAATCAATAAAAGAAAGTTTCTTCTTTTTTTATTCTCCAGAAATCCTGTCACTACAACTCTTGGCACTAAACTGAAGGTAGAAAATTAAAGAAACCTTATTTTCACAATACTTTAAGCAGGCTTACCATTTTGGGCCAGGGTTTCCTCTTTCTGGACCTTCATGTCCTACTTTGTAAAATGACAGTCTTGGAGTAGAGGATCTTTAAGACCCCCTACGCACACCTTGAATTCTGGGAGTCAAACATTTTACACTAAGAATTTAACACTCTTTACTTCCTAATTTTCTTTCCTTCTCATACATAAACTTTATTAATATAATCATAGGCTTGGTTATCAGATTAAAGGTACTAATAGTTTTGCCTCACATTTGCTATATTTGAATAATTTTTTACAGTTGCTTTGTTGTCTAGTCATATTTACAACGCTTAACATAGCTCTGGGTTTACCATATTTCAGTAGTTAGCACTGTTTTTTTTTTTTTTGTACCCCGATTTCTTAATTCTCAAGTCCTTATCTTTCTCTTGGCTGGTGTATATCTTCAGAAAATACCTTAGAAGTATGTTTTCTGAGAATTTACAAATCTGAAAATAACTTTCTCTATACAATATCTAAAGAGGTTTATTTTTAGCCAGTATGTATGACCGTGGCCCAGGGTACAATCTCAAGAAGTCCTGAAAAAAGTGTGCCTGAGGTGATTGGGTAACAGTTGGTTTTATACATTTCAGAGAGGCAGGAGTTACAAACAAAGACATAAATCAATACATGGAAGGTATACATTGGTTCAGCCTATAGAGGCAGGGGGTGCTTACAGGTCATAGGTGAATTCATAGATTTTCTGAAAAATCTATGGTTGAAAGAGTTAAGCTTTGTTTAAAGACTTAAGAAGTCAGTAGTATAGATACTGGAGCTAAGTTAAGGAGATTGTGGATGCCAAGGCCCTTATTATGTAGATGAAGTCTCATAGGTGGCAGCCCTCAGAGAACATGTGATGCTATACTAGAGTCTGGTTGAAATTTGTGTCTTATTGCTATATAGAGTCTGTTTTGTTCGTCTTATGATCTCTGTTTTAATGTTAATGCTGGTCAGTTGTGCCTAAACCCCAAAACGGGGTGTAAAGAGGCATATCCGACCTCCCTTCCCATCATGGCCTAGATTTTAGTTTTTCAGGATTCTCTGGGGTTTCCTTGGCCAAAAGTGAATCTGTTCAGTTGATTGGGGTGCTTAGCATTTTATTTTTTGGCTTACACACAAATGAATGACGTTTTGACTTGGTGTAAAAGGTCTCCATCTCTAAATTTTTGCCCTCTTGGTACTCTGTAGACATTACAGTTTTCTGTAATTTAATGTGTTGAAGTCTGAGGCAAGCTTATTTATCTAATTATTTTTGTTGTTAACCTATTAAATATATCTTGAATGTTTTATATTTTCTTAATAGTTAAAATTTGAAAACAGCCGTCAGTGTGTGTCTAGAAATAATTGCCTTAATTTTGCTTTTACCTGATATAAATGAGGCAACTGGCTTGGCTTCTGCTCTGAATAGCGAGTGTTTGTGCGTGAGAGAGTGTGAGTGTAAACATATATTTGTGTGTTGTAATGGTTTTTCTCTGATTTTTTTCAGAGATAAACTATCTTATCACATAGCTACTTTCTTTGTGGTAAGAGCTCTACCCTAAGATCTACTCTTAGAAAACTTTAATACAGTATTATTAACCATAGTTGTCATGCTGTACATTAGATTCTCTAGAATTTATTAATCCTACGTAACTGGGACTTTGAGCCCTTTAAGAGACATCTTTCCATTCAGGCCCCGGTCTCCAACCTCCAACTCAGGGAACCACCATTCTACTCTTTACTTCTATGAGTCCAACATTTCTGGATTCCACATATAAATAAGAGTGCAATTTTATTTTTTCTTGCAATTTTACTTTTCTGAAATTTTTCTTCACAAGAATGAGTTTGTTTGTATGTAAGTTATGTCCTTTTTTGTGTGTTTTTTTTGAATGTCAGTTTATTTTTCAACGTATTCTCTTCTTTCTCTCATTGTTTTCTCTTTTCATCTCATTCTGTTTTCTCCTTGTGGTTTTACACTTCTGTCCCTTTATTCCCACCCCATTTCAAAGAAGTCATGCCTTTCTTCTTCATCCTCAAAAGATACCAAATAGCTTTATAAATTTTTTTTTCTGGTTCCTATTGTAAATTATGTTAAGGAAGTAACCTATTATCTGAGTTACTAAAATAATATTTTTTTGAGTTGTTCTAGAAAGTTTTCCTGTAGCTCTAGGCTTGCTTTCCCCTTTAATTCTCTTCATAAGAAAAGCTCTACCAGGCTTTGGTCTTGAGCTAGCATGATTCTATAGGACTGGATAGAATATTCTTACTCACCTGGTCATTTGGCACTTGGAACTGATGGAAGCCATGGCATTCAAGAGTCCAGCATGCATTGTTCACTGGCTCCTTCTCTTCCTGATTTTGTCTACTGCATCTACTGTCTTCAGGTAAGTGCTTCACCTCCTAGCATATGACATGCCAATTCTAGACCCTTCCCCCATATAAACATGAGATTGTGTAGGCTTTTAGTTTTCAGATAGATATAAAATAGCATTTTTAGTTACTTCCCATACTGCAGAGTGAGGTTTTCAAGTTTTTTGGTTGTTCATGTCAGGCCTAATTTTCAGTGTTGATGGAGGTTTTCTCTTTTTCTCTGATGTCATCCACATTTTAATGCCAATAGCTCCAGCTGGGGCTGGTAGCCAGATGCCATTGTAAAGCATAAATAAAATGATTGGGCCAAAGAGTCTGCACACTTAAAACTCTCGATATATATTGCTAAATAGCATTCCAAAGACTTTGTACTGATCTGCACCTCTGTTAGCCAGAAATTGTTTTTCCCAGGGTTGCCTATGAATCTATATTATTGAAATCTCTTAAGAATGACTCTTTCCAGATAAATATTTTTATCATCATCTGACAAAATATTTTTGTCAGTCATGTTAGACATTTACATTGTTAAAGCATCTGAATATTAAACTTGTATTTTGTTTTGTCTTTCTTAAATACATTATCAACATGCTTTGTATAGCAAAAGCCCAGCATTTGTTATCAGGAGTTCAAGGCTTGGTTTCCTCATTTACCTGTTATGTGATCAGTACAAAATGTTCAAGTTATTTGGAACTGGTCTACCAAATGCTGATTTATAGCTCTACATGCCCAGTTGTAAGGGACACAAAACTGAGGGCTGGGCAGGTGCTTTGTAAATATAAATTCCATAGGAACGTTGACAGAGTAGTTGAGTGAATAGATTCTCTAATCAGAAAGGTATCATCTCAGTCACTTATTTGCTGTAGGGCTACAGGGCTTTGGATAAGATTTATTACTTCCCTGAGACTTGGTCTTCTCATCTATAAAATGGTTATATCCTTCAGAGTTGTTGTGAGGGTTAAATAAGGAAATGCTTATAAATAAGGAAATGCTTATAAAATCTCAGCAAAGTAAATGGCACAAAATAAGTGTTCAACAAATGTTAGTCATTGTGGATATAAGCACTAAATTCTATGGCAAGACACAGTACATGTCACCCACATGCACATGTACCTGTGGACAGAAATCTAAGTAAAATCATATACAATAATTTAATATATCTATTTTTTTTGTTCTATCTTAGACTAGACTCCAAGACTATCCTGGAATGCTGCTTTAGTTTTTTGTCATTAAAAAATTTTTTTGTGGTACTGTTGTTCTGTTTTGTTTTGTTTAACAAAAAACCAGCTGACAGTTTGCAATGGTTTATTTGCAAAGGAATTTTCTTTGTTTTCTGCATCTCACTCTCACAAAAGGAAAACCAAGAACACAAAGAAAATGCAAAACTTCCTACCCCTTTTCTTCTACTCTAAGATGCCAAATAATTCTTTAAAAACATCACACAAAAATATTTCTGTTGGGTGTTCTTATTTAAATTCTTTTGTCACATAATGTTCACAGCATCATTGTTACTTACTGATTTTTGTTAGAATTTACGTTTCAGGTTCTTAATATTCTGGTTTGTTAAATGGATGTCATGTGTAGGATTTGGGGAAGATTAAACAAGGTGCAATATGTAACAAAATGTGCCTTAGCAGAGTCCTGGCACAAAAAGGAACTCAACCTGGTGTGTTGTATTCATTGTTTGTACAGATGAACAGAGTGAGGGCAGGTCATCTCAAGTGTTGGGCCTTTCAGCAGTGACTGACTTGATGCTTGTCCATTAGCAGCAGACAGGACAAATTGAGGTCTGTGTTATGAGGGGATCCCAGCCCAACTTCTCCCTCTGCTTAGGCCTGCTTCCTTCACATCCCCAAAGTCATGGAACATTCTGGAACTCCTCAGTAATCTTCCTGGATGCAAATATCTGTCTCTGAATGGGCTTCCCAAAGAGCTCAACCTGTAGCACAACATCCTCTTACCTACATGGCTAACTGGACTTTCTGTTGACTCTAGGATGAAGTTCAAATTTGATAGCATGTTTTCTAAGGCCCTTCCCAATCTAGCCCCAAACTACTTCTCTAGTATCTTGGAGAATTTCCTCCCCTGTACTTCGGCCACAGATCACTTCTCTCCAGTCCCCTAATAAATGATGCTTTTTTTCTATATTATTGGTTTATTCCATATTTTTTCTTTTGCTGATATCTGTTTATATTTTATCTACCTGACCTTGACCATGACTCATCTACAACCCACCCATTTGCTTGACTCCTTTCAAAAGTCTTTGGTTTCTTCTTGCCTTCCTAGTATCTATGACTGTTTCCCCCCATTTTCAGCTTTCCCATTCTGCCTCCGTATTGACAGTTGGAATAAATTCTGCTTCTCAAGTTGGAACATTTCGAATGTCTTGATTTCCATGTGATTGTGGATTCCTTGAGTGAAAGGACCCTGATGTGTCTTTGTATTTCCATTTCCCCATTCAGGGTCTGCACTGAGTAGGTACAAATATGGTGTATTTATGGGGTGGATGATCATCAGATTATGGAGACTTTTTATCAGCTGTGCTCAAGTAAGACCCTATCACAAAGATATTTATGGTACTCACACAATTGAATTGTTTGGAATATGATATTCTCGCTAAGAAGTGGGCTAGTATGGAAGCATCATCATTAGGATTCAAGGGATGTTTAGGGCAACTTGCAGTAATTGCTTCTGTGAGGAAAACCTCCCATATTTCAGAACCAGGCCTGAATGCTGTGGCAATTTGAAAATAAAATCCTTAGAGACTGTGTACCTAATATGTTTACAAACTTATAGGGCTGGCAAGAAATACCTATAAGACATATTAAAACACAATATGATTTAAGATAAATCTGCCAATCATAGAACCTAGGAGCCCGGGGAAAAGAAAGAAGACAGGTATCTGGAAGAAAGTAAAATCAGAATAAAATTTTAGTTCATCACTAGCCTTACTATATTGCATTTCTCCAGGGCAAAAAAAGTATCTTATTTATATTTATATCTGTAGCCCTTCTTTGCACAACTTCTTTGCACAGTTAATTCCTCAACAGAGAACCTAAAACATACTAAGTTCATTGTAAGCATTGGATGTGGGAAGGAAGGGCAGGTTTTGGGCATATGAGGTGGAACGGGGAGGGTGTAACTAGATTTTGCTGAACTATATTTACTAGGTTTGTCTTAGCTGGGCTTTTTGGTTGTACAAAGAGTTTATCTTTGGCTATTTCAATTGAGTGAGAAGTTATTCAAAGGATGGTCATAGGGTGGTGTACAGAATCAATGAAAGGCCAGAGAGTCAAGCTCAGAGGATGGACAGGACCCCTAGAGGACTAGCAATGGGCAACATCCATGGTAATTCTGTAGCACCTCAAAAGTCAGGTTCAAGGGCCTGATGCTCAGAGAGCCAAACATGGACATATCAGCACTTCGGAAGGGAGAAAGGCTTATTCAAAAAGCGTGAAGAAGAAGAGGTAAACTCGTATTCAACCTGCTCTTCAATGTAACTGGAGACTTTTATGAGCAGGCTAGATAATATCCCCAGTGATCAAAGCTGCTCATCCCTTGGTTGATCAAACCTCTGGATGCCATCAAGGAAATCTACATGACTAAAAATCATTGTTCTTTAAAAGAAAAACAAGTTCATGAATCTTGTGGGAAACCCCCAGGGCTTTGGATATGAAGACAATAAGTTATTAGTGACTACCCTTTACTAACATAACTACCTGTAAGCAGTCATGCCTGGAGGAAGAAAAGGACAAAGAGAAAGGAAAATAAGTGAAACAAACTTCTTATGATCTTTATAATATAGGCTTGGTTACAGGCACAGTCACCTTAGGCCTCTCTACTGCCACACTGTTTTGACCCTGGTCTGTGTCTCTGGATCATCAATACTCTTACTACATTTGTAGAAAATTTCTCAAATGATCCTTCAAGCTTGAATTACTGTGCCCCTCTGAGACTCAGTGTTCCAGAGAGGTACTTTCTCTGACTAAATAGGCCAGGCCAAGGTCACATGCAGTTGTCCCAGAATATGGGGATGGCAGATAGAAATAGCTGCTGATTCCAAAGTAGCAGAAACAAGTTTCTACCTTTCCTGAAAACTTACTTGGTGGTGATTGTCTCCTGACTGCCCACCTCTATATATGAAGGGCATCTAACTGCTAGTTAGCCAAAGTTGACAACTGTGCATCCAGGGATGACGAGTTATGAGTTTTGGCATTTAGACAACTTGTGTAAATTTTCTAATTCTGCCAGTTGGCAATGGGCTGTGCCCACAGAAAAGGCTTAGAAGTGGATAATTAGTCTCTCACATCTTCCCTAGGGATCTGACAGTTGGCAATATTTAACTAGTCTTAAAAAGAATGATCCCTGAAACTTGTCTGGATCTTTTTCAGGTATGAAAACTAAATCCAGCTTTCTCCCTTTTGCCTGCACATCTGTGATGTGCATTATACAACTACAGAAATACCTTTGTTGCGAGAGGAGGTTTCCCCAAGGGAGAAGCACACACACAGGAAACAAGTGAAACAGCCAACAGTGAGTGGGTAAGACAGTTGAAATTTGGCTTCATGACCACCTTACACCTCCAGAATCATTGGTGAAGTCATTTTCTAGTGGAAACGGATATAGGCAGCTGGTTATATCAGTCATATAACGTACCTTTTGTATGGGATTAAACTTTTTTTTTTATGTTAGTGCTTATGCTACATTTTCTTTGAGATTTAAACCCAGTTTGGTGGAATTTTGTGTCTCCAATAAAACATTTCAAAGGTGAGGAAATGGGTTATGTCTCTGGGAACTGATCAGTTTGGGCAATTAATCATTCATGAGCATAGCATCAATTTCAAATTTTGCTGATTATATTATTAATTCTCATAAGGACTATATTTTTACTAATTTCTCACGGTGTTTCACATAGTTAGGATAGCTGATTTTATGGCTTACATTTGTATAGAGTTTTACTACTTACATTTGACAGTGATTTATTTGTTTTCCATAATGAAGCACTGAGGCAAATGAAGTGCTGTCCTATTTTATGGGGGAGATCCCCCCAAAACCTGGAATTACTTTTTGGAGGCTGCTTGTAGTAAAGGCTTCCCCTTTAGGTAGCCGTTTTAGGAATCCACAGCATCAGTGTAACAACTGGCATTGTTGTGAGTGGTTGTATTCAGCTTTAGTGAATTTTTTTTTTTTTTTGAAGATTTTTTCAATGTGTTTGCCCATTTGATGGTGGGTGATTTACAAGTGCACCTGCCCATACAGCACTTCATGTTTAGCAGTTTTTGATAAGAAACAGTGTGACCCTCATGCCCTACCCTTCCTATTCACTTGATCTCACCCTGAGTGACTTTTTATTTGTTTTTCTGATGTAAAAAGTCCTCAAAGGGAAACGTTTTTGCCAGTGTGGAAGAGGTGAATTAAAATGACAGAAGCACTGACTGGTATCAAAATTAATGACTTAAAAAACTAAGCAGTGCAGCCGGGCTCGGTGGCTCAGCCTGTAATCCCGCGCCTTTGGGAGGCTGAGGTGAGTGGATTGCCTGAGCCCGTGGGTTCGAGACCCGCCTGGACAGCGAGACCTCATCTCTACAGTAAATCAAAAAATCAGCCGGGCGTGGTAGCACATGCCTGTAATTCCGGTTACTTGGAAGGCTGAGGCGGAAGGACCGCCGGAGCCCAGCGGGTCGAGGCTGCGGTGGCCGGGAGCGGCCACTGCACTCCAGTCTGGGCGACAGTGAGACTCCAACTCAAAAACAAAACAAAACAAAACAAAACAAAACAAAACAAAAACACTAAGCAGTGCAAAAAGTGTCTCGATATGTGTATTGCATCAAATGGAGAGTACTTTGAAGGTGACTGAAATTTAAACATGTAAGATACACAATTTTTACAAATTCCTTTTTTTTGAGGGTCCCCACTTGTACAGGTTAGTTTACAGAAGAAACTATGACTCATCAAAGTTAAATGATTTGTTAAGGTCACATAGTAAGGGACGGGTTGAGGTCTAAGTCCTAGATCTTTCAGCTTCAAGTTCATAGCTTTTATAAGTACCATCACAATGACGACTAATGAAGGAACTGGTCAAGAAACGATGCATGAATTGAGATCTTCTGTTTTACTTATTCATTTGCACTTACTGATATCGTTTAAACAAAAGATATTTTCTTGCGTGCTCTTAGTGACTATGAAATCAGCAGACTGATTTTACTATATGACTCTACTCCTCTCCTTTGATAAATAATAGAATTAGTCAAGTTAAAAATTTTTCTACTCAATCACTGGACTGTAGTAAGAAAGCACCTAGTTTTATATTGATTTACTTTGGAGGAAGAAGAGACATATTGACAATCCTAGCATCAAAGGTGTGAAGCAAACTTAGAAGGCCCCAAACCATAAGCTCTAGCTGAATTTTTATACACACACACACACACACACACAATGTAATTTCATATATGCATATAATTCCATTATATATGTAATTTCACAGTTGTTAGTGAAATATGTTCATATGAAATATTGTTATTGTCCATATTGTTTGTTTCAGATACAATGAATAATCTCATTAAATTATTCTTCTGTTGTCTTGAGAAAGCAACGAATATTAACCTATGGCTGTATATAAGTTTTAGCTACTATAAGCAGATTCAATCACATTGGTTCCTTTGATCATCTCAGAATTGTGCAGAATTTTAATAAGCAAATTTATGCACTGTATTATGAGCAAAATAGATGACAAATATTTAACTGCTGTCTGTTGTAGAAACTTTTAAATTCGTTTTTAAAAATTAAGTTAATATTTTTAAAAATATACAATGCATACACCCTTTGCCACCTGTCTGTCACCTGTTATTTTCAGCATTTATAAATTAGCTGGAATGATTTTCCCATGGTCACTAAATGCTTAGAGTCTTCACTGCCTGAAGTGATTCTGTGAAAGCTACACTCATCTGAGACTTAGCTAAGAGCATGAAAACCATGTAAAACTGAACTTAGCGGAAACACTCTTAGCTAATTTATATATAGAAAGTCTGTACTTTAAGTACAGAAACATTCATATCATCCCAGAAATATGAATATCTACTTCTTCTTTTTGAATTTTCATTTTTATTCCTTAATAGCTAGCTACTGAACACGTAGATAGATTTACATATTGATTTGTGTCCTGAAGCACAAGCAGCAAAGTCTGTACTTTGTGCAATTGTTAAGATAGATAAATGATATACTAATCCTAATGTACTGTTGGTAGACTACTCTACTTTTGTTTCTGAGATTTTTCTGGCTTTCCAGGGCCTTCTCTTGGTTGAAACTTTACAGATATCCTTCAAACAACAGAACAAAAATCCATGGATTAGTCAGATACAAGTAGGCATATGAATAATTTGGTTTTTAAGTTGTGTTGCTCCAGCTTTTGCTTTTTCCTGCCTGATTTGTCCTAATGTCCAATAATGTTGATTCAGGAGGTGGCATGTATGTTGTTTTCCAAATGTGTTAGATGATTGAGCATTCATTCATTACATAGTTAACTACTGAATGCTTACTGTGCTCACTCTGTTTGAGGCATTGGTGTAAATTTCAGTTACATTGGTGTAAATTTCAGATATGTTAGCTGTTAATAATTGCATAAAGTACAGACTTTGCTGCCTGCACTGACATGTACAAATCACTGTGAAAATAACACATGCATATCATGCTCTACAACGAATCATTTCACTTCCTTTAATGTCATGGTGATTGGTCACCATGAATCCATAATTTAATTCTTGCACAGACAGCAAAGCATGTAGTTGTGTTATCTCCTTCTCTCCCTGTGATAAAACCACCACCACCATACCATAAAAGTACTCATAAAAATACAGAAAACACACCAATACTCAAGAGCACTGGAAATTAAGGGTATGAGTCTTTAATACAGATAGATGCCTTTGAGAAATAATCTGGGGTCAATTCATGTCTAGAGGTAGAACAACTCCATCAACCAGAAAGTAATTATAAAAGAAGGTTTCTATCCACTTTAGTTATCTACCTCAGACAGATAATCTCAGACTGGAAAATCTCAGTTACTACCAGGTTTGAAGGAAGTTGACTTTTGGGGAAACCTCTACTGCATCCCCATTCCCTACACTCCTGGTCATTGAGGGAAACATTGTAGCTGGGCAACCCTATTCAATCTATGCTACAACCACAATATAAGAGATGTTTAATTAACTCCTCTCAAATTTAGAGAGTTTAGTACCAAACTTAGTAAACCATGGTATACTTTTATCTTTTCATATCTTTCTTCATTTTTTAATCTTTAAACCTCTAAAAGAAAACTGATAGGAATGTAGTATGAAGGTAAAGTGTTATTTTATTATCCCTCAATGCTGAAGCAATAGTATAATAAACACACATGTACTCTTTATCTAGATTCAACAATTATTAACATACTGTTCTATTTACTATCCTTCTCTCTGTGTGTGTATGTCTCTCTTTCTTGCTCAATAAAATTTTCTGTACCATTTGAAAGTATGTTGTATCATCTTGATACTTCATCTTTTAAAACTTCAGCAGATACCTGCTAATGATAAGGACTGTCTCCAACACAATCATAATACTATCATAAATACTAAGAAAATTAACAATAATTTCATAATATCATCTAATGACCAGGCCAGATTTAAATTTTCTCATTTGTCTCAAAAATATTTTTTAGGGCTTCAAAAACATTTTTGGAAATGGGATTTAATCTAAAATCACAAAATGCTCCTTGTTGCTATTTCTCATAGACCCTTTTAATGTGGGGAAATCGATAGAGAATATCTATAATATTTATCAATAGTGTGTTCTGAGTTAAAGTGGTTTCAGCTTGAATGATATGACCTCAGAGGGAAATTCTTGCTTACATTCACTCATAGCTTTGCTGGGATGGGAACAGCTCACCCATCTGTCTTCTCTGTGTGACCAAATTCTGGGGTAGGAAACATAGTGACTCATGATTGGATCCTGGGTGAATGTGACAGTCTGCCAGTTTCCTTGGACACTCTTTGTTATGCACCTCCCATGGTCTTAACAGGATTGAAAATTAGATTTGGGACATAGGAAAAGTCTTTAAATTTAGAATCTTTAGGCCATAATAAGACACTTGGGGTGTAGTAGCAATAAAAAGTTGGTTAAATTTATACATTTTAAAAATGTCTTCAGTAATAGAGTATTAATTTGCCAAATTTAATCTATCTTTACTGCTGTTTAAAAAAAACATTAAAAAGTCATAAAAATTTATTATGATTAAATTAATGTCCCAAACTACTAAAACTTATCCCCTTAAATGATACAACAGTTCTGATTTTAAATATTTTTGATGGGAAACTGCCAATAAACATTAAATAGCTACATCAGGTTGAATCCAAATAATAACACAAATGGCTCTGTTTGGTGTAACATTTCTAGACTTGTCATATTTCATAATAGTTCAAGGGATAATAGTTCAGAATAATCTAGGCTAACGATATTGGAACAAACATTTTTCTCAGTCTGCTTTTTTTAAAACATAGACAAATTCAACTTTTGCTCTTTCTTTTTTTTTTTTTTTTTGAGTTGGAGTCTCACTCTGTCCCCCAGATGGAGTCTTGACCTGCAGCCTCGACCTGCTGGGCTCCAGCGATCCTTCCGCCTCAGCCTTCCAAGTAGCCGGAATTACTGGCACGTGCTACCATGCCTGGCTGATTTTTTGATTTATTGTAGAGATGAGGACTCGCCAAGTTGCCCAGGCGGGTCTCGAATCCACGGGCTCAGGAAATCCACTCACCTCAGCGTCCCAAAGCACGGGATTACAGGCTGAGCCACCGAGTCTGGCTAACTTTTGCTCTTTCAAACTCTGTTAATTAAGATAAATACTCTGAAACACAAGGGCTTCAAAAGCCAAGTATAGTTAGCTTCCTTAACAAGCAATTGCTTACTATACAAGGTTTTTGAGATAGAAGTTGGATCTGTGTGAAATAGAAACATCAGGTGTAGGATTTCTAATGGTGAGGTGAGAACTATTTAGCTGCAAATGATAGAAAAATCTCATTAAACTAGCCCAAACTAAAAGACGATCTATTTACTCACATAATTAAGAAGACCAGGAATAAACATGGCTTTTGACATGACTGGATATAGGGGCTCAATGATATTATTGGAGCCTAGCCACCCCCTACCCCTCCTCTGCTTTTCTCTGCTTTGATTTCATTCTCAGTCACTCCATCATAGGGGCAAAATGGCTGCCAACAGTTCCCAGTTTGCATTTGCAAAATTCGCAGTCTTGAGAAGATGAATTCCCCTTTTCTACAAACAGTTTGAAGAAAAAGTTCTGGGCCTGGTTTTTTACTGGCTTATATTTTGTCACATTTTCATCCTTGTGCTAATCCCTGTGGCCAGAGTAATGTAATGCATTGATTGGCTAAGTCCGAGGTTACATTTACTCTCCTGAAAAAGTTGTTGATTTTAACTCTTTCCAAGCCGTATTATAAGAGAATAAGGGAGGAGCTGGTGCCCCTGAATGAAACTTGCTCAACAAAAGAAAGGGAACCAGATGAGGGAATGCCAATGAACATGAAGCATCTATGTCAGGTTGAACTCAAATTATAAAACAAATGGCGCTATTTGGCATAACATTTCATATTTATGAAACACTTTTACACATATTATCTCTACTATAAGCTTCGAGACAGTTCCATTAGGGAGGTTGAAGCGATTGCTAGTCCTATTATACAGATTAATGGTTTGTTTGGGAGCTCATAAAGATCCCTCCCTGCCTGCAGCAGCAGCGGAATAAAGCCATGTTAATCTCTCCTCTGACAAAATCTCTCCCAGGGATAGGTAGTACTGTTTAGACCAGGGCTCTGGTTTGGTTCCATTTTGGTACCAGGGCATTTACAATCTTTGGTCTCTTCAAGGAACCTGAACTTCCGGTTTCATTTTTTGGAACAACCATAGTACCTCACAAAAAAGTTTTTCCTGGGGTATGGAAAGAAGAAGAAACGTTCATTTGTGTTAGGTTTTGTCATTCCTACATGAATTAAGAGCAACAAAACAAACTTCACTAAATTAAGTAAATGTGATAAATACCTTAGAGCCATCGAAGTTTGGAGCAGAAGATAAATTGGTTAGCTCTTTCATTCCCATTCTGCAGATGAGGAGACTGAAGATCACACAGGGGAAAGAAGGGTCCTAATTCCACAGATCTAGTTAGAGGTAGAGCGGGTACTAACATTAGCCTTTCTTGACTTCTAGTTGGTGTTTTTTTCCTCCCTATAGCATGCTGCCTTTTTTCCTAGATGTGTCTAATGTGGAAAAATTATAGTTCATTTATAGGACTTCACTATTTTGTGCTATTTGCCATTGCTTGTATACGCAGTGAAAAACAAAACATTTGGTATCTTGGTTCCTGAATTTAGCCCCATACTGCTACACCCACAGTGTCCAGCAACCCCCAAGAGACCAAACTTCTGGACATTGGTCTCTCACTTTAGGGCAGAATTGTCAGATTTAGCAGCTAAAAATACAGAATGTTCAGTTCAATTGAATTTCATATAAACGGTGAATCATTTTTTAGCACACATATGCCACCTGCAATATTTGGAAAATACTTATACGAAAAAACGATTTGTTGTTAACCTGACTCTGGAACATTCTGGAAAGGGAGGGAAGAGGCAGGGCTCCCCTTGCTCTGCTGTGATGATTAATCTTAGGGTACCAGAGGTCTGCTTGGTAAATGCACACGTCTGTCTGCTCACCCACAAGCTTACCTAATCTTACTGAAGCTGAAATTCAAGCCACTTATATGGTTGCAGATTTTATTAGTTCATTTCTTTACTTTAACACTTTCTGTTAAGAAAATCTTCAGAATCAGGGACTCAGAACAAAGAAGGAAGAGATTAAGTGTAGAAACAGACATGTAAGGAAACCATCCATGTGCCACATGGCTATGTCAGCTATTTTAACCTTCAAACTATTCTTCCTTCCTTTCCTCCCTCTTTCTTTTACTCCTTTCTTTCCTCTCCCCACTTTTCCCCCCCTCCTGTCCCACAGGCAGCCATCCAAATGTATTTTGTATATGCTTTTATTTGTACTTATTTTGGTAACATGTTCCTTTTATTTTCATACCAATGCATTTTAAATTTACGTAAGTACCATGGTGTTAAATGCTTCATTCTTTTTTAATTAGCTCAGCAACATATATTTTAAGATGCATTTATATTGCTGTGTCTTTTCTACATTGGTTAAGAAATTGGTCGGTTACTTCTAACTGCTTGATTTTTTTCTTTACCCCCAGTAAAGAAAAGGTGTTCTATGATAACTCCTTAATGGTCAGATCTGTCTTATTTAGGTTTGAACCTCCAAAGCTGAGTTTGGAGGCTGACACTTAAAAAGTGCTTAAGTAATTTTTATCGAGGATTGAAATATTATATGAATAGTTGAGTAGAAATAAATGAAATGTTAATGAAGGAAATAGCTGCTTATTATAGATATTATTAAGTATTCACTTAGAGAAAATTTTTATGTTGCCAGAATCTTTGACGATCATTTGTTAGCTTTTCTAACTTCAACTTAATACCAATGAGCTGCAGTCATAACTCTGATTACCTTGAGACTTCTGTGTATAGTTGAAAAGGTTTTAACATAGTCCTACTTAAAGTATAGCTTAGGGAAACAAAAGTGATACACCCAGCACATAAAGTCTGACTTAACTCGCAACTGGGGTAGGATTAACCTTTAATGGAGATTCGTCAATAGCAATGCTCAAGTCCTACCAGTTCTTATGACATTCACATCTCTGTTTTGAATCAACTAAATGCAGAAAATTCCACTTTCATTTCTCTCGGAGTACATAAATGTTTGTGCAAGAAAAAGATAATGGCCTTGTCAGTAACAGCACAATAGTCATGGACCTAATTAAAAAAAAATTTTTTTTTTGAAACCTGAGGTGACAATTACCAGCAATACTAGTGGATTCATGTCTTGTTGTTTAGCTTTCAGTTGCTGTTTATTTTATTTCATTTTATTTTATTTGAGCTGGAGTCTCACTCTGTCGCCCAGACTGGAGTGCAGTGGCCGCTCCCGGCCACCGCAGCCTGGACCTGCTGGGCTCCGGCGATCCCTCCACCTCAGCCTTCCAAGTAGCTGGAACTACAGGCGCGCGCTACCACGCCCGGCTCATTTTTTGATTTATTGTAGAAATGAGGTCTCGCCAAGTTCCCCAGGCGGGTCTTGAACCCACAGCCTCAGGCAATTCACTCACCTCGGCCTCCCAAGGCTGAGCCACCGAACCTGGCCTCAGTTGCTGTTTATAAGTGGGCCCTGAATATGCATTTGGCTTCACCCAGCATCAACATGGCACATGCAGCAGATTGTGGAAGAAAAATGACCATGTGACAATGGGTCTCAGTGGGATTTCTCAGAGAGAGGGCACTGGAAGCCAGTCTTTCTCTGCTGACTATTGCCTCCTACCTCAGAAGAGAGGAAGTTCTCCTGGGACATTTTGCTTGTGCGCTGGGATTCAGAGTACTGACTGGGGCTTTTAAGGTAGACGTGCAGAGCCTGTTATGGAGGGATATCACAGCAAGTTCACCACTGGGTTTCTAGACTTTTGGAAAGATTTCTTAGAAGAAGAGACTATTATAAGTTCCTTCTTAATCTTACAATGTTGTAGAGTCATAGAGATCTTGGGCTTTGAGCTAGACCACCTGGGTTCACAGATCAGTTCTACCAATTACCAGCTGAAGAACCTTGGCCAAATGACAGAGCCACTGTGAGCCTCAGTTTCATCATCTTTTGAGAGAGCCAAACAACTAAGCTAAACAGGTGCTTTTGTTTTTTAACAGCAGAACTTCTTAGGGTTTTTAATATGATTAATGTCCACATGAATCTCCTAGAGCTTGTTAGACTAATACATGGAGTACTTTTTTCCCCCTTGGAACATCTTAGGGGATTAAATGAGCCACATATCTGGGAAATGCTACCATATGAGGATGTTCTAGACACATGTTTAAGTCGTGACTGAACAATAGTTCTCAATGAATAGGTTAATTGAAAACTTACTAGAGCCCAGGCACTATTCTGAGTGTTTTACATATATTATAATTATTTTTATACCTCAACTCATAACATAGGTATTATCATCCATCTTTTGCAAATAAGAACCCTGAGGCACAGAGAGTTAATTATGTTGCCTGAGATCATACAGCTTTCCTTACTGTCCAATCTGCTATTTAACCCAGATCTTAAGTTTTTAGTTTCAATGACTATGTTTTTCATTTTTGCAAGTTCTAGTTGATTCTTTACACTTCCGTACACTCTTTAAAAAAAAAAATCAGTGTTCTATTTTATTCATTAGAGTTTCTATTCCTTCTTTTCTCTGTAGTAGTTTAAAGCATCTATTTTGTAGTGCCCGAATTTGCTTTATAATTCTGGTTCATGGAGTGACTTTGCTGCATCTACTGACTATTTATCAGGATGGCTCATTTTTTTGTGCATGTAATTTTAAAATTTTGGGGCATAATCTTATCTCCAGGATACTTTGCTGTCTCTGTTGTTGTTTATCTCTGGGGCTTCGCTGGATTACCGATTTAGCAAATAAAGTAGAGGGTACTGAGTTAAATCTGAATTTCAGAAAAAACAACAAATGATGTTTTAGTAGAAACATGTCCTTAGATTGCAACTTAAAAACTGTTGTATAACTGAAATTCAAATGTAACTGAGTGAACTGTATTTTTCCTTCAGTAGGCCTCAGCACCCTGCTTTGTGGAAGACTCTCTATGGAGTCTGATTGATTCTGACTGAATTCACAGGAATTCCCAAGAGTCAAACCAGTTTTTATATAATTTCTTTGCTTGGGATTTCTATAAAACATATAATCCAAAATTGTATAAATTTGGGTGCTACATGACAGTTCCAACTTTCAAGGTATGCCTGGGACTGAGAGGCTGCCTCGGAAGCAGGATTTCTTGTTTTTACCAGGAAAGTTTCAGCAAACGAGGGTGAGATAGTCACCCTAATGCCACACCCATGTGTGGATGTGGACTTGGAGTCTAAATTTCTTTTGGGGTTTACTGTCCTCTCTCTCCCTCCCCTTTTAAACTCCTGAGCATCCAGCACATTCCCTTGATATATCTGAGGTTTATTGCTTAGGATTATTCTAATTCTCTTCTTAGGAGATGGAAAATTGTCTGAGGACCCAAAGTCAGTGCAGGTGCCTCTCCACCTGGTCATTTTCCCTGTCTCCATATGGATGTTAAATTTCCATCTCTTGGCACTTTGACCTATTTTGGGATTTAATACTCATGGAACTCTAAGGTGTCCACTGAGCCATACTGGTCAGGCTTTGATTTTCCTTTTTGTTTCTGGCTCTTAGATTTTCCTCTTTTTCTTTCACACTAGGCTATGTATATATTTTTTAGTTGTGTTATATATATATATTAGCACAACAAGGAGTAGTTTTATTAAGCAAAGAACAGTACACTCTCAAGAAGGGAGAGCAGGTAGAAAACATTCAGCATTTAGTTGTTATAGTTAATATGGCATTTTTTTCTGCCTTTCTGGTAAGATAGGTCCACAGTAGCTGGCCACCCTCCTGCCAGAGTCTTAAACATCTCTATAAATTTAATTTAATTTTCTTTTTTCTTTTTTTTTTTTTGAGCTGGAGTCTCACTCTTGTCACCCAGGCTGGAGTGCAGTGGCACGCTCATGGCCACCGCAGCCTCCACCTGCTGGACTTAGGCAATCCTTCCGCCTCAGCCTTCCAAGCATAATTTTCTACAACAAATAGGTAAATAAAAATAATATTGTGAAAGGTGCAATGAATCTGAAACTCTCTTATGCTGATGGTAAGAGTATATATAGGTGTAAATTTTTGAGTGGGTAACTTGATAAGAATTATCGAGTCTTAAAAATGTTTACATGTTTTAATTGAGGAATCTATCCTAAGAAAATAATTCAAGATATAGGAAACGTTTCAAGTACAATATATTTTTCATAATGTTATTTATGAGTAACAATTGGAAGAAACTCAGAAAAATAGATAATGGTATAGTATAGTACTTTCATATATTGAAATCTTAAATAAATTTTATTTACAAAAAATTTACTAAAATGAAAAATGAGAACTAGATGTTGTTATCATTTCCATTTTACAGATGATAAAACTGAGATTCAGTTTCCCAAGAGAATCCCAGTTGGCCTGACTCCAAAGCTTATTCTCCAAACCACCAAGCTAAGACTACACAATTGTATTTAAATTCTTAGAGTAAAAAATCAAAAACAAGTAAAATAAATATTAACCGTGTTTGCCTCTGGGTGGTAAAATTGTGGAAGTTTCACTTCCCTTTTCATAGTTTCTACATTTTCTTCAGTAAGAGATTTTTCTTAAAATCAGAAATTACATTTTAAATTTAAAAATACATATTGATACTATTCTTTTTCCTCCTAAGGAAGTTCTAACTAATTATACTGGCTTTCATTTTGCATTATATTATTCATTATTATTGCATTTGCATTATATTATTCATTTTGCATAAGTTGTGAAAGATAGACAAACTATTTAAAAAGATAATTCCTACTGAAAACATGTTTTCAACTTGGGGAGTTTTAAAAAAATAAAGGTCACATTTACTGAGGTATAACTGCCATATAGTAAAACTTACCTTTTTGACTATAGCCTTGACTATGAACTATGGTCAAAAAGTTGTAGTGGTTTTGACAAGTGCATACAGTTGTGTAACCACCACTATAATCAAGATTTAGTAAGTCCCATCACCCCTCAAATTCTCTTGTGTCCTTTTGTGGTCAGCTTCTCCTCTGACTTCCAGCCACTGGTTACCACTGATTTGTTTTGTGTCCCTATAATTTTTCCTTTTTCAGAGTGTCATATGAATGCAATCATAGAGTATATTGCCTTTTGAGTTTGTTTTTTGATTTTTTTTCACTTAGCATACAACATTTGAAATTCATCCGTGTTACTCCATATATCAGTATCTCTTTTCCCTGTTATGAATGGCCACAGTTTGTTTATCTAGTCATTGGTTTAAGAACATTTGGGATGTTTATAATGTTTAAATGATTATAAATAAATAAATATAAACATTCATGCTCACATTTTTGGCAAATATCATTTCCATTTGATGAATACTAAAGAGTAGGATCACTGAGTTGTAGGGCAATTTTCTGTCTAATTTTATAAGGAAATGCCAGATTGTTGTCTAGAGTGATGGTTGTACTAAATTTGCATTCTTACCGGTAACACGAGGATTCCAATTGTTTTAAATTTGTACCAGTACTTCCAGCACTTGGTATTGCTAAGATGTTTTTTCTTTTCTATTTTTGTGAGGGAAGGGGAGCATTCTAATAGCTGAGTAGTGGAGAGCCTCATTGTGATTTTAACTTTCATTTTCATAATGATGATGAATATCTTTTTATGTTTTTGCCATTTGTATATCTGCTTTGGTAAAGAGTCTTCACATTTTTGCCTGTTTTTAAAAATTGGGTACTTCTTTCTTATTATTGAGGGTTAAAGGATCTTCATCTATTATGGATATAAGTTATTTATCAGATATGTATTTTACAAGTATTTTCTCTCAGGTATGAGGTGTCTTTTCATTTTCTCTTTTTTTAAAATTTTTTTTATTAAAAAAAAATTTTTTTTTGAGTTGGAGTCTCACTCTGTCATCAAGACTAGAGTGCAGTGGCCACTCCCGGCCACCGCAGCCTCGACCTGCTGGGCTCCAGCGATCCTTCCGCCTCAGCCTTCCAAGTAGCTGGAACTACAGGTGCGCGCTACCACGCCCGGCTAATTTTTGATTTATTGTAGAGATGAGGTCTCGCCAAGTTGCCCGGGTGGGTCTCGAACCTGCGGGCTCAGGCAATCCACTCACTTCAGCCTCCCAAAGCGCGGATTACAGGCTGAGCCACCGAGCCCGACTTGAATTAACTTTAATTCTTTTCATTTTCTTAATGGTGTCTTGAAGAACAGAAGTTTTAAATTTTGATAAAGTTCAATATTTTCTTTTGTAGATTTTGTTATTATATGTAAGATATCTTTGCCTAAGCAAATGATCACAAAGTTTTTGTCCCAGAAATTTTTTAGTTTTAGGTTTCCTTTTTAGTTCTGTGATTCATTTTGAGCTAATTTTTTATATTATGTACAGTTATGGATTCTTGTTCATTTTTTGCATTTGGATGTCCAACTTTTTCAGTGCTATTTCTTTTTTCTTTTCTTTCTTTTTTTTTTTTTTTGAGTTGGAGTCTCACTCCGCCGCCCAGACTGGAGTGCAGTGGCACACTCCCGGCCACAGCAGCCTCGACCTGTTGTGCTCTGGCGATCCTTCCGCCTCAGCCTTCCAAGTAGCTGGAACTATAGGTGCGCTACCATGCCTGGCTAATTTTTTTTTATTTATTGTAGAGATGAGATCTCGCCAAGTTGTCCGGGTGGGTCTCGAACCCGTGGGTTCAGGCAATCCACTCACCTCGGCCTCCCAAAGCACTGGGATTATAGGCTGAGCCACTGAGCCCCGCCACTATTTTGTGAAGAGACGTATTTGCTGACAAGATGCCCTTCCCCTTTGCTGAAAATCAAACGTGAGTCTATTTGGAACCCTATTTGGTTCTAATGATCTATGTGTTTGTTATTTTGCCATTATTACACTATCTTGATTACTGTAACTTTATAATAATTCTTCATATCAGAAAATATGAGTGCTCCAATTTTATTGTTCCTTTTCACAGTTTTTTGTTTGTTTGTTTTTTGCTGTTCTAGTGCCATTGCCTTTCCATATAAATTTTATCAGCTTCTCAGTTCTAAAATTCAAAGTCCTACTAGGATTTTGATTGTGGTTGTGTTAAATCTATAGATAAATTTGAGTAGAACTGTTATCTTAACTACATAGAGCAGTGGTCCCCAGCCTTTTGGCATCAGGGACCAGTTTCACGGAAGACAATATTTCCACAGACTGGGGCTGGGGAGGAGGGAGGGTTGGTTTTGGCATGATTCAAGAGCATAACATTTATTGTGCACTTTATTTCTATTATTATTAGATTGTAATATATAATGAAATAATTATACAACTCACAAAAAAAAGAGGCATGGACAGAAGTGGTAAATAAAATAATGGGTGGGCCACATGTGGACCAAAATGTGTCAGATTCTGAATAAAAGTTACTACTAGATACAGCTGTACAATTGAAGTACATCAACTCACTTGCCATTCACTGATGGGGTTTTGATATGAGTCTGCAAGTAATTTATTCATTATCCTCTCTGTGCAGTCAAATCTCACTGCTGATGTTAATCTGTATTTGCAGATTCTCCACAGCACTAGCATCACCACCTCAGCTCCACCTCAGGCATTAGATTCTCATAAGGAATACCCAACCTAGATCCCTTGGTATGCAGTTCACAATAGGGTTCACACTCCTGTGAGAATCTAGTGCTGCCACTGATCTGACAGGAAGTGGAGCTCAGGTAGTAATGCAAACCATGAGGAGCAGCCACAAATACAGATGAAGCATCGCTTACTCACAGCCACTCACCTCCTGCAGTGTGGCCCAGTGCGTAACAGGCCATGCGTGGTACTGGTCTTTGGCTTGGGGCTTGGGGACCCCTCACATAGAGTCTTCCAACACATGAATATAGTATCACCAGTCACTTAGTCCTTCATTGATTTTTGTCTCTGTATTTTGTTGTTTTCAATATACAGATCTTACACATATTTTGTTAGAGCTATACTTAAATTTTTCATGTTTTCTGGTGCTATTTTAAATGTCATTACTTTTCAATTTCAGTTTCTAATTGTGCATTGCTAGTGTATAGAAACATGATTTATTTTTGTTATATTGAACTTATATCCTATCCCTCTGCTAATCTCAGTTATTGGTCCTAGTATCTTTTTTAACGATTCCTACTTTTTATAGAGATAATCATGTTGTCTGTGAAGAGAGCCACCCTTCCTTCTTTCTTTTTTTTTTTTTTGAGTCGGAGTCTCACTCTGTCACCCAGACTGGAGTGCAGTGGCCGCTTCCGGCCACTGCAGCCTCGACCTGCTGGGCTTCATCAATCCTTCCGCCTCAGCCTTCTGAGTAGTGGAATTACAGGCATGTGCTACCATGCTTGGCTGATTTTTTTTTGATTGATTGTAGAGATAAGGTCTTGCCAAGTTGCCCAGGTGGGTCTCGAACCCACGGGCTCAGGCAATTCACTCACCTCAGCCTCCCAAAGCGCGGGATTACAGACTGAGCCACCGAGCCTGGCTATTTCTTTCTTTATAATCTTTATGCCATTTATTTCTTTTTCTTTCATCATTGCACTGGCTAGGACCTCCAATGTAAGGCTACATAGGAGTGGAGTGAGTGGACTATAAATTAGGTTTTAGGTAGTTACAGCAGTTTAAAGAAATTAGAGGAAATTCATGTGTGTCATATATGTGTGTGTGCTATGGTGACCAAATAATCCTGGTTTGCTCAGAACTTTCCTAATTTTATCAATGAAAGTTGGGTGTCCTGAAAGCCTTCTCTGTCCCAGGCAAACCTAGACAATCAGTCAACCTATTTATGTACTGTGTGTGTGTTTCTGGCAATGTGTGGGTTGGGGGGGTGGAGATGGAGAGTACTGAAGGTAGAGGATAGGGGATGAAATGACTAAATTTTCTTCCTAGACTCACCTTTAAATTATGTTATTTATTAAATCACTTAAAGGACTTTAATAATCATCAAGTTGGCTTGACACTAATAAATAGTTATAATTAAATAGAAATCAATATTATTTATGAGTTTGTCTTCTAAAATGAGTACCGTTTAACTGAAAGTTAGATTAATGCATAAACTTCATGAAAAAAATCTCTCTCTGACTGCACCTTACATTACATAAATAAACCAGATCTTCTTTTCCAGTGTGGTGAAAATGCTTTTTTATCTTTCTGTTTCCTGAGAAAGTAGTCAGAAGAGGAAAATTCATGTACCCATGTGTGGCTCAAGCCAAGAAGAAAAAGAAAATGAATTCTTTAAACATTTCCAGTTTAGAGGTTTGTACAAATCTGTCATATGTCCCAGTGAATAAAATTCATAATTATTTGTCCTACTATATTCCCTAGTACCTAGTCATATGCAAAAAAGACAAAAAGTAGTTTTGCCATAATCTTCCATAGTAATCCTTAGGATGCTCATAAAAACCATATTTAAAGTATCATCTGAGCCACTTAGGCTTTGAATATGATTTGTGGAGTGGAGTTAAAATAAATCTGAAATGCGGAAGCCCTTAGTTCTATTGACTACAAATATTATCATAGTAATTCCTTTTTGTTTTTCTTGTCTTTGCGTGAATCATGGGCAGTCGTGCAAGTACCCAAGGAGAGCAGACACTAATGGGGCTAAGCAGGAAAAGCTTAATCCACCCAGTTTTTCTGAGTCTGCAAAGCAACCTCTGATCTATTTTCCAGTTTCCCTAACAGGACATCAACCTTCTTTACATCATTTAGTCAGTTGTTTTCTACCTTTCCCTCTCCATACCTGGGACCCACTCTCTGCCATCAGTTTCACCGTGGTCTTTGACTCTCATTTTACTGTCATGTCTATACTAAATATGGCAGTAATGTTGTGATTGCTATTTTTCCAGCAGTAAACCATAACTGTGGTTGATATGGAGAAATAAAATTGGTAGTTATCCAGATATCCCTGCTCTTTGAGAACATTCAGTTTTAGAGTTTGGCTTCCAGACTGTGATTCAGTGAGTGTCTGCTATGAGCCAGATATTGTTCTTCAAGCTCTACTACATCACCTCAAAATTTGTAGGACTTTCTTGTCCCCTCCTTCCCTCCTTTCTTGTCCCCTTTTCTCCGTCTTATTTAGTCTAATGTACACAGAAGAAGACTAATAGCCTACCTATCTACCTTCTGTTGCAAAGGTTAAAGAATAATCAACTATATTCATTTTATGTACAAAGACTTCTTTCTTCCACATCAGCTCTTCCTCTTTTATTCTCAATCTCAGTTAATGACTCAACAGAAACTGCAACCTGTCTTTGATCTTCTCTCCCCATTTCCTCCTCAACCAACAAATGGCCATTTTCCATCATCTGCTTTTATTCATTCCTGAGTCTGTTCTCTGCTTTTATTCATTCCTGAGTCTGTTCTCTCCTTTTCCACTCTACTTCAGAATTTATCCTCTTGCCTTGACCAGAACAATAACCACTTAATTAATTTCTCTGTTGTATTCATTTCCTAGGGCTGCTGAAACAAATCTCCACAATCTTGGCTACTTAAAACAACAAGAATTCTTTTCTCTTTCAGTTCATGAGGCCAGATGTCTAAAAGTTCTTGAAAACACCTTAGTTTGTCAGTTTGAAATTCAAGGGTCAATAGCCATTTGTTTATTTATTAATTTAATAAATATTTGTTGAACCTACACCATCTGTCTAGTCACTGTTCTAGGGGCAGACCAAAAAAGTGCATAATAACAGCTCTAATCTTTGTCACTCAGAACTTCTAGTCTAGTAGACAAAGGTACACTTAATCAAAATAGAAGGTATGTTTTATAGAGAGTAAGGCCCTAGGAGTATTAAACTCTAATAAACGTGAAGAGCTGAAGGCCTTTTAAAAGCATCTGTCCATAAGTTTTCCACTGTTGTATTATCTGAAAAAACAAAACCTGTATGTCCGTCCCTCACATGCTTGTGGCAGGCATAATTAGTTATGAAGTGATCAAAGAGAAAGAATGGTAGGCACCCTAGCAGGACAGAGTGTCAGAAAGATTTAGCATGCTTCCCTCTATTCCTGCTGCTCTTCCAGGCATCTGGTCAGCCAGTCCAGGAAGCTGGGGTCACTCTTCTCTTTGCTTTATTTCCATATCTAATCAGTCACTAATTCTACCACTATTGTCTCTCATATCCACTCTCTACTTGTCTCCCCTGCCATATTCAGTCCCATATTATCTGTCTCCTCTTTATCATGTATGTTTTAACTTTCTTCCTCCTCTGTTCTTCACTCCTTTCCATAACCCTCTTTCCATCCATCCCTTCTCATCTCAAACTGAATTTTATTTCTAAAATAGAAATTTAGTTTAGACATTAGGTTATTCCCCAACCCAGACACTTCATTGGCCCCATAACCTTCATTACAAAGTATAAACTCCTTGTTTGGATATACCTGATAAGGTTAAGATTCAAGGATGAATAATGTTTCATTGTTGTCTATTTCTTCAACTTCATATCATAGCACTCATCTCTACTCCATAAAATACTTTGCTCCAGCTTTTCTGTACATCTTGACATTCCAGGGAATGTCATAGTATCTCTACCTTTGCATGCACTGTTCCCTCAACCCTTCTTCCTTACCTTGCCTTTCTCTGCTATCTCCATTCCTCTTCAAGCAAAACATAGGATCAGGTGACTTCCAGCTGACCTCTGAATCCCTCAAAGTCTGCATGGAGTCCTTCCTCTGGGTTCCAATAGATCTTGAACTTTCTCCATAACAATATAGGACAATCATTTGTTTATCTGCTTTTCCCTAGTTATTCTTCACTCTGGGCTTCAACCTAGTGATTGTGATTTAATTAATTAGCAGTGAGACCCATCAATACTTTTTCAAAGCATCTGAGTTGAGAAACACTGACCCAGACTATTAGTTTCTCTGAGTTTGGACCCTTTCTTAACTAGCTTTATATCCTTAGTGTGTCTTCTCAGGGCCTGCCTCAAAATGGGTTCGCCAGGTCCTCATTCAATATTTGTTTGGTAAATGAGTACAGATCATGAAAGAGGAAGTTTGTTGGGGCATATTTAGAGGCTTGGGAACAGGAGAGGTTGGTTATTCCAGTCTCTGGCTGAGACTAAGCATCTTGCCTTGAATACTTATCCCTAAAGAGCTTGGCCAAGTTTAAGATGCTGGAAAAGTGCCAGACTCCTACCCTGGAGATGTTTAATCTGGGAATGTTTCATCTCCATTTGCACATTTCAACCTCACTGGTCCATCAATCACGAGTGCTCCATGCATGAGTGAGTCTGTGGAAAGAGTGGGAGTTTCTTAGCTCTGTAGTTTATGGTGTAATACAATAATTAATAGAATAGACAGTTTATTTAAGTGGGAGGGCAGAGGACTGTGGCTCTTAAGATTCTTTTTTTCTGTCTCTTCTCTAATCTTCCAGAGTTGCATTTAGTAGAAGACATTTCTGTTATTCAAAGAAAAGCCTTTAAAGCAGCTTATACCCTCCCATCCTATGTACATCACAAATAAAAAAAATTAAACCTATAATATTAGCTGTGTTCACAGTAAAAGCTTTCATCCTGGCCTCATATATTTGTCTTCCTTATATCTTCAAAACATGTGTCATATCAGCTCATTTCTTGGCACTTTGTACATAGCAAATATTGCGACTCTTTCTGAATTCAAGGGGAAAAAAGAACAGGTATATATTTTCAACAGATAATAAACTAGTCTTTTATTTTTCTCCTTTCTCTGCCAGAGTGGTAAACATATTCTATTTTGCCAGTTTGAATTGTATTCTTTTTAGTGTTTTAATGACTAGAGTAAAAGCCTGAGCTGTCCATAAAAAATAACTTTAAGTCAAATGCAGATCGTCCAACGGCAACATTCCCTTTTCACAGTTCCTGTCTTCCTATTGATTTTGTAGCCTTCATAGGATCCTAGATCCTAAGGCAAAGATGAATGGTTCCATAAAACCAGGAAGTTTTTCAGAATTCAAGTTGTCATTTCAGAAAAAAGTAAAGGGATCTCAGATATTTACAGTCTTTTTGACACTATGTAGAACTTTCCTTGTAAATCCTTAACAAATAGAAATGACAGCAGTGAAAGGATGGGTGAGGCTTTGCCTTTAGTCCTGTCACCCAGTAGTTGAGAATGGGCTCCAGTGCTTCATTCCTGAATATTATGTGATATTTGTTTCCTCCGCTGACTTCTCCATACTATATTTCCAGAGCAGTCCTCAAAATACATGATGTTTTCCTATATTCCTAAGTTTAAAAACCTTTAAGTCTCATTGACTGTCCATTGGATAACTTCTCAATTCCTTCCTCTGGCATTCAAGACCCTCTAATATCAGGCCCTAACATTCCTCTCCATCCTCTCCTGGGAAGTAAGCATGTTACCTTGATTTTATAATTGAGGAATGTAAGACCTGAGAAGGGAGGTGACATTTCCATTGTCACAATGACAGAACAGAGTTGAGATTAGGCCACCTGACTCCTGGACAAGTATTCTTTCTACTATACCACATTTTCTTCACACTCAATATCTGCTATTTCATTTGCAAGATGGGATTCATAATAATAACTCACTTTTCTTATGTGGAAGGTTTGTTGGCAAAGCTTCCACGATGGTTCCCATTAGCCACAACTACTGGTAGTCATGCCCCATTTAGTCCCCTTCTACAATGAATAAGGCTGACATGTGTAAATCAATAGGGTATTCTGGACATGGTAGTGTGCCACCTTCAAGACTAGGAACACTTGCTGGGGAAAGTCAGCCTCTGTGTGTCAAGGACACACGGCAAGGAACTGAGGCATCCAGCCAACAGATGAGTGAATGATTTGGGAAACAGACCCTCTCACTCCAGTCAAGTTTCCTAAGACCTCAGTATAGATGGCATTCTGACTGCAACCACCCAGGTAAGTTAGAACTACCCAGCTAAGCCACTCACGAACATCTGACCCATAGAACTTTGAGGTAATAATATGTGTTGTTTCAAGGCACTGAGTTTTGGGGTAATGGATTATGCAGTAATAAAGAATGAATACCGGGATTAGAAAAAAGTAATCTTTGAAGTTCTTATTTCTGGGATTTTATGAGAAAATGATGATTTGCCCTTCTCAGACAGATAGGAATCGACACAGCAGCTGAATAAAAGGGCTGCCCGGTGGCATTCTGATAGACTTTGGTTCCAGTGATTATGATTAACATATAAAATTATCCCCATTTTCATAAAGACATAATCAGTTTTCCCAGTTTCCTTCTTGTTACTCATGCTCTACGCAGTGGATACTGACACCTGTGGATTCTATCTCTAGACTTCTCCTCTGTGTCCCACCCCTGCCTTTGTCCCACAGCCAGAGTTACCGTTGTCATGACAGCACCTCCTGAGTGGACTTTCAAAGTCTTCCCTTCTCGTTTACCTTCTGTGTGGCCATCATGCTGTTCCCAAATCCAGAGCTGGCAATATTACCCTCCGTTTAAAAATATCTTCTCTCCGTTATCCTTAAGCTCCTCAACCAGTGGCACAGAGCCTGCCAGGACATGGCTCCTGCTGACTTTTTCAGCTCTCCTCTCACTGGCCCTAGGTTCTGGCCTCCCTATAATACTCAGATCACTCTAGTTCCCATAAACCTTCCCATTCCGGCTCTTTCTGTTCCCTCTACTTGGACTGCCCCTCTTCTCTAATGCTTGCAGTGCTCTCTTTCTTACCTGCCTGTGAGGGTCTGGGAACAGGGTCTGCTCCTTCTCATCATCAAGACCCAGCTCCTGAGAAATCCTCCTGGGTGCCCCAAGAAGTTATTTACTTTTTTTCCTGGACCTCCAGGCACCTTGAGTTTTCTTCAATTAAAACACTTAACACACTAGGTAGGAATGCTTTGTTCATTAGTATGCCTCCCCATCCTAAAGGACAGGCTGGAATTCCTAAAGGACAGTCATTGTGTTTTATTAGTCATCTCAGTGTCCCCAGCACATAGTCTGAAGCCTGGTATGGTGTAGATACCCAGTAAATTTCTTCGGAATGGAAAGATGGATGAAAGGATTAAAATACATCAATTTTCCCCAGGAATCTCTTGTAACCTAAATTTTGTAGTGCATATATGGGCAGTTGAATCTTCTTTTAAAAGTTGGCCTACTTCTTTTATTGTCTGAAGCCTTGTGAACATTTTAGATTTAACCTGTTAAATCTATAAAACCCCCAAGTCCTGAAGAGTTTCTCAAGACAAGGCAGGGCAGGTTTTGGTAACTGTTCAGAGCCTGGTTTGATGATAAGGGGTCTGAACTGTGTCCTAGACTGGCCAAATAGGGTGAGGCAGGAGCTGGGATGGTTCTTAAGGATACCAGACTGGCTGGCAGAATGAGATACGGAAAGGATAAGGCAAAAACAGAAAGAGGGTCTGGGAACAGGTGGTGCACAGAGACACAGAGGTCCAGATTGGTGGATGGAAATCCAGAAGCAGGTGATATCTGGAAATTCAGCTGGACAGGGAAATCTCTGTGATGGGAGTAAATATGGCCAAATCATCTACATTCTCCATACCTCACCTCTTTTTTTTTTTTTCCTGAGTTGGAATCTCACTCTGTCACCCAGCCTGGAGTGCAGTGGCATGCTCCCAGCCACTGCAGTCTCAACCTGCTGGGCTCCGGTAATCCTTCCACCTCAGCCTTCCAAGTAGCTGGAACTACAGGTACGTACTACCATGCCCAGCTAATTTTTTTGATTTACTGTAGAGATGAGATCTCGCCAAGTTGCCAGGGTGGGCCTTGAACCTGTGGGCTCAGGCAATCCACTTGCCTTGGCCTCCCAAAGTGTTGGGATTACAGGCTGAGCCACCGAACCTGGCCATACCTCACCTCTTTATCTGTGAAGAAAGAAAAGTAATAATATTTACCTGATAGGGTTATTGTGAAGTTTAAATGTATAAGTGCCTGTGAAACTCTGAGAACAGGGCTTGCTTCAGAGCAATCATTCAGTACATGTTTGTTTTTCATATTTATGTTACCATGATATTAGTATTAATGCAAGACCCAAGGACTCCAATCCCTAAAGGGCTGAGTCAAGGGGTCTGATGGGTTGAAGGAAAGTAGAAGCCCACCCTAGGACCCAACTCAAGCACATGTAGCAGGACAGAGGGCTGATATTAGATATCGTGCATGACATGGGTTTGGGGAATATGGCAGAAAGGCAGCTTAATGAACAAAACAAAGCCAAACAAAACAAAAAAGCAAGACAGAAGACAAAAGACCTTTTATTGAAGCCTGCTTATATCTCAGGCTCTACAAATACCCATAAAATTATTCCTTGTATAAATCAAAAGTCGTAGGATAGTGACAATTTGTTATAGTTTAACCTTATACATCACACAGTATAGCTCAATATTTAGAGTATGATCTCTAGAGTGTGATTTATGGGATCCCTATTTACAAGCTGTGACTTCGGTCAGTTATTTACCCTTTATGCCTCAGTTTTCTCATTTGTAAAAATGGGGACAATATCATATTACTCTTTTATTGAGTTATTGTTAGGATTAAACAAAATAATTCACAGAAGCATTGTGAAGATTTAGCCCATTTAGAAGTGTAAACTGTTTTGAAATAACGTGTTTAGAAATGTACATGGCACATAGGAAGCATTCAATAATGTTAACTATCATCATCATCATTGTCATTATTCCAGACCCCAGGAAATCATGCCCAGTACACGGCAGGGATTCAATGAATATTCATCAAATGAATGAATGAATAAATCTATATAAAGAGCTGTTCACAGAGCTTGGCTCATTTTACTCCCTGAATAAGTGTTAGCTATTATAATTACGTTTTTCTCTTTAACTCTTACAGTAGTCCTTTGAGGTGGCTATTGTTGTCTTGTTTTATTAAATGGGATAAACCAAGTTATGAAAAGGTGAAGGAACTTTCCACAGGACATACTGTAAGGAACAGGTAGAGCAAGCCTTTACAACCGTGTTTGTCTGACTCTAACATCACAGTGGGTTCAAAGTCTGTCTCAGTCAGTTCAGGCTGTTATAAGAGAATAGACCAGGTGGCTTATAAACAATAGAAATGTATGTCTCACATTTCTGGAGGCTGAAAAGTTCAAGATCAAGGCACTGGCAGATTCTTTCTGATGAGGGCCCACTTGCTAATTTACGGATGGTGCCTTCTCTCTGTGTCCTCACATGGTAGAAGTAGCTACGAGCTCTCCGTGGGCCTATTTTATAAAGGACAGTAATTCCATTCGGGCAGGATTTGTTGCCTTCCCAAAGTCCCTACCTCCTGATGCCATCCCCATCAGGGGTAGGATTCCAACACATAAATTTTGGGGGGATACAAACATTAACACCATTGCAAAGTCAGGCCTTCAGTAGGACAGAAGATATTTGATGTTTTCTATTTTTGAGTGAGGCCTAATTAATCCTCCTTGATTCAAATCTGGTTGGATCCCCAGATTTGTGGGGCTGAGCCTACCGGTAGGAGGCCACATGGCCCAGTTGTGTATATAGGGGACTAGTCTAAGACTACAATTTAAAGCCCTAGATTATAGTTAACTATGTATTTTTTATATTTAATAAATGTATTTTTTATATTTAACTCTGAAAAAGTTAAATATAATTATATTTTATTAATATATAATATATAAATATTATTATAAAATAAATGTATTTTTTATATTTAACTCTGAAAAAGTATTTTCCCCAAAAGATCATTGTAATGAAAATAAAGAGGAGGTCATGATGAGACAGTTGCTTTTGGAAGTCCTGAAGTTGAGGTGAGAATGTGCCTGACACTGGCCAGCTCCTGAGTGTAGGGCCTCACGGATTAAAAGCCTCAGTTTCACAAAACTGCCCCCATTTCAGACTCCAGCTGCCTGTAGGGTGCCCAGGATATCTATGTCTCTGCCTAATAGATCATACATTTTGGCATTCTTAAGATCCCCTTCATGTTCAAAATTTGTTTTAACAACTAACAAAACATAAGAAAGCACTTTACCTACTATTACTGTTTATTATAATGGATAAAACTCAGAAACAGCCAAACAACTCAGGAGACCAAAGCTTCCATGTCCTCCTAAGGTGTAGCTCCATCCCAGCCCTGAGAGGTCTCTTAACACTGTTATTTAGATGTTTCCCCCGACCCTGCTGTCATAATTGATTAAATCATTGACTGTTGGTGATTGAACTCAACCTCCAGACCCTCTTCCCTTCCAGGAGGCCAGGCATGGGGCTGAATTTCCAACTCCCTAATAATGGCTTGGCCTTTTCAATGACTAGTTCCTATCCTGACACTCTCTAGGGGCTCACCAAGGGTCACCTCATAAGCATAAACTTCTGGTATGGTCTAAATGGGTTTTATTATCTAACAAAAGATGCTCCTATTAATCTTATCACTCAGGAAATTCCTAGAGTTTTAGGAATCTGTTCCAGAAACCGGGACAAAGGCCAAACATGTATTTCTCACAACACCACCTATGTAAAGGCAAATATAGGGGTACATCATAGTAATTCTACTTTTTGCATGCCCCTTTACTATTTATAAAGCACTTTACCATATTTTCTCTTGTTTGCGCCTCATCAAACTCTATTTGATATGCATGGAGTTACATTAGTCCAGTGGGTGCATTATTTGCACCCATAGTTTAGATAACTTTCTAGGTTGCCATAGTTATGAATTGTTTAAAGTACACCCCAAACAACTAAAGTTTCTACATCCCATTCATAACAAAAAATGGCATTTCTTTTGAAAGAATGAAGGGCAGAGATAAAGTAATGAAGTGTGAAGCTGACTGGGATTTGCTGGTTGGCATCCTTCATTTGCCTGGGGTTGGGGCTGGCGGCGGCCAGCGAGCAGGAAAGCCATTAGAAATCAAGTCTCAGATTGAGGAGGGAGAACTGGCAAAGCTTTCATTAAAGGCTCATGTGGAGCCACTAGCAAATGGTTTGGGTCAAGAGCCAAAAAATGTTCTTACCTTTATCTAACAAATCTCAGTTCTAGGCATTTCAGAAAAAAACATGCTTACATGTTAGTTACAGGACCTTTTGAAAAATAGCACAAAATTGGAAACAAAGTGTCCAAATCACCAGAGGACTGACTAGGTTACAGTATTTGATGAACTATGCTGCCAGAAAAATTGTAGGGTATGCACCCAAAAATGCAATAAAAAATAAAAATTATGCATCAACATGGAAAATGTTTGCAATCGAGAGTTAAGTGAAACAGCAGATTATAAAAATTTATGTGTTCTCTGATTGCAATTATGTAAACTAAAGATAGGAATGAGGGTACAGAGAAGATACATTATTTTGATGAAGTGTTGGGATTAGAGAGAATTTTTCTTTAACATTTCCTTACTGTTACTGCTTTTATAATGAACATGTACATAGCCTTAAAAATACAAGTTCTCTGTATGCCTAAGCAAAATTGCTGTGTCCTAACAGTTCTTGATGAGGAGGACAAAAGTTTGAAACAAACTTTTATTAACCTAAAACTATCTGTATGAATAAAATTAATTTTCTGTCTCTTTTTCCACTAAAAGTGTCATGTGTGAAAATGACTTAAAAAATGGTTGTCAAATTCAAAACTGTGGCTGGGTGGGTTCCACCCAAACTACAGGCCATGTGACATTTCTGGCCTTCTTTGAGGGGTCCAGTGTTATAGTTCATAAGGCAGTCAGTGAGAGCTTAAGAGCTACTAAACTGAGCCATGGTGGGAAACACATTGTCAAATGCAATAATGTGATGTGATCAGAGAAGATAAATAACTGCAAGTATGAGCCCACATCAATAGTCACTTGACAGATACTTCCAACTCTGTGCATTGATTATGATGAAACTCCTTGCCGGGGCAACTCTACGTAGAGAACTGGCATTATTGAACAAGGACTATGTAAGTAAGGATAGAGAAAGAATTGTCCCAGCAATACCTGGGAATCTGGGTGGTTACATAATAATTTAAAATATCTTGTATATCAAAAAATGTCTCCATATCACAGTTAAAAATAAGAAGCATATTTCCATGCTTATTAACATTGTACATGCTGTGACTTTGTTTGTGCTAACATATGGGCAATTATGAAGAAATAAAATGCTTAGCTATTCACATAGTTTCTTTTATTTACTCAATTGATGCTGTGAAAAAGAGTAGATCAAGTCAGTACTTCTCAAACTGCCCCATCTTACCCACCTCCCAGGGGTATCAGGTGACACTTTTACTAAAGTCACTAACAAACACAGGCTTAGCGGCAAGTGCCAGCTACCCAGAGGCTCCTGTCACAACTCAGAGGAGGGCCAATGTCATAGCAATTGAGAAGGGAGACAAGGCTTGCATTCTGCCTGCCTGTGGCTTTCAGGATTATCTCAGTAAGTTCCTGCCCAACAGTGCTCTCCCATTGGTTCACATCTACCATGTGACTCCATTCCCAGAAGCCTCACCTTGGAGTCCCTCCCTCATTACTATTACTGCTTACATGCTGGGTAATTTGTTGGTCCTATATGACTTACCAAGGACATTTCAGAAAATGAGATTATGTGGTCATATCAACCAAAGTGTTTGTGTTGCTTTTCCTTTTCTCAGTAGTAACAGTGATCTACCTACACATAGAGAAAACCAATGTTATTAAAATATACATCTCTGAAGATAGATTATTGATGGCAAAGGCTCTTTTAAAAGACGACCCTAATGTTTAACTAGAAAGCCTCCAACATTAAAACAATTATTCCCTTTTAGTTGCTGCACAAATAAAGACATCTTGAAACTATTTTTTGTTTTTTGTTTTGAGTTAGAGTCTCACTCCATTGCCCAGACTGGATGCAGTGGCATGTTCCCGGCCACCCAGCCTCGACCTGCTGGGCTCTGGCGATCCTTCCACCTCGGCCTTCTAAGTAGCTGGAACTACAGGTGCGCGCTACCATGCCCGGCTAATTTTTGATTTATTGTGGAGATGAGGTCTCACCAAGTTGCCCGGGTAGGTCTCGAAACTATTTTTAAAGGATAATTTAACCTCAGAATAAAAATTTAGCATTCAAAACCTCTAAGCAAACAGTTGAGATAAAATTACAGCAATATGTTTACCAGAGAAGGATTTTGAGTCAACTTTTGAAGTAGAAGTAGATGCCATCATGATAAATAGGAGTGGGGTTCTTCCAGCACTGTTCAGAGGTATGACCAGATGGACTGGACACCCTGTCTGAGTACATGCTACTCCCTCATTTGTGCTCTCTTCCTCCTCCCCTTCTTTGATTCCTGACTGACATACCTATTTGATTAGAAGACCCAGATTAACTCTGGATCTAGAGGTAGAGAAAATGTGAATAACTTTCCAAGGTTACACAGCTAGAAAGTGACTGGGCCAAGACAAACCCAGCTTTGTCTGACTCCAAACCTCATGATTTTAAACTCTGTGTTTTACCGTCTCCTATTTCAACCTTAGATCACTTTCCTGTGGATTTCTGTGTAATTCTCATCCTTTCTGTTCTCTAGGAAATGGGGAACGTATTCTGAGCTTCTACAGGAAGGACTGCCCAGGGCCCACTTGTCAGTATAATTCATTTCTTTCTCTCCCTTACTCCCAGTGAAAGTAAAAATAGAAATGGAAAGGAGTTGGACATTGTATCACTAAATGTGATGTGAAAATACAACCAATGTCTCGTAAAGAGTTTCCCAGATTCCCTCCCTGGAAGTCACTTCCTCGGTGGGAGGGAAGGTCTCAGCTCACAATCTTTTGCTGCTTCTCCCTGACTTGTTCCAGAAAAGCAGACCTAACTCCTTCTGCCCAGACTCCTCCCTGATCATAGTAGAACTCTTAGAATTACTTGATTGAGAAAGTAATCAATCAAACTGACATCTTCCATATCCTCTAGACTTGGCTTTGACTCTCTATTTCCCAGGTGTGCTACACTGGGTATGTTGTGTAACCTCTCTGAGACTCAGTTTCCTCATCTGTGAAGTGAGGGCAACATTCCTTAGGAGATTGGATTGAGACTAAGAGATAATAAACCATAAGAGATTATGAAACTTTGTTAACCTGACTTAGGCCTCAAAGCCTGAGTAGTGGATTCAGGATTTGAATGCAGGAAATTTGAGTCTAGAGCCTTTGTTGTATCTTACTATGCAATGTGATAAAGTCTATGCATGGCCCAGGAACCCAGGAAAGACCTCTAACACAGGCCAAGAAAGAAGGGGTCGGCAAAAGCTTTTTGGGAGTTATAATATCTACTCTAGAAACCGAAGGAGTTAACCAGAGAAAGGGAGGAGTTTTGGTAGTAGGAAGGAGGTGTGAGGGGTATTAGGATAAAGGTGGAGTGACAGACAATGTTCTAGGCAGAAGAAACAGTATGTACAAAGGCCAGGAGGCAAGAGAGAGCATGGCACATTTGGGTTGTAAATCATAGTTGGTCAATCAATATGGTGGAAACTTCTCTGCAGGTACTTTCTGTGCCAGGGCTATTGCAGTGAGCAATTTTTGCTTTGTGCACAGAGCCTCCTGAGCCTTATGATTCATGACTGTGTGGAGGGCTAGACTGGCCTTTGTGAGCTCCTTGTGATTCTAACTGTATTATAAGCTTCCCGAGGGCAGGACCTAGACTTTGGACTTAGTTTCATCTCCAGAACAGAGAACATGTCAAGAATTCCAAACACACCTTGCAATACCAAATTGGTATACATTTATTTGTGAATGACATGGGGATGCCATGTGTTCCTTAGTGGAAAACGTCATTTAGTATGTTCTCCAAATACCCAAGGATATAGAGCAATAGCTAGATTCGTTTTTGTCTATGGGGAACACCCATGTCACATAGTTTGAATGTAAATGGCTCTGTTGTGTACAAGCAGTACTGCCATGGCATTATGAAATGGAGCTGGTAGGCAGTGCCCAAACTGAATGGCAGACTCAGAGAAAAGGACTTGCTTTCCTTGGGATGAGCAGGCATTGCTATTCTGGGCCATTGTAAATAAGGACTTTAAATGAAACTCTGTCATGAACCTCATTGTTCAAGTCACCAGGGAAATGGTTATTGTCTTTTCTCATTAGAACCAGGAACCTCAGAGTGGTCTGATGTGACCATTTTCCTGTTCATATTTAAAAGCGTAAACTTTCAATTTTTTTTTCAGAGAGAAAACACGTGGGTTAATGATTTTACTCCATTATATAGGTATCAGCTTTCTCATTTCAACTTCTAGGATAATAGAAAGTTGTTTTCTTATCCTACTATGAAAGATCATAACAAAATTGGTGAGTGACAGCAGGCCCATAGGGCATTGAGCCAGCCCCAAATCAAGGCATAAACACCAAGCTGGGAGGCCTTCTGAGGTGATCCTGCTCCTTGCCTATACTTACTGAAAGTTTGGTTTTGTGGTAAATATGTATGAAGGATGTCATGACTTTAAAAGACTCTACTCTGTATTTTTGGAAATGTTCTTAAAATGCTCTCCTTTGCTTTTGAATGGTGGGTGGTTATAACTTTGTGGTGCTCTTGGTAATATTTGCATGGCTTAAGTTTTTTTTAAAAATGTTTTATTTGGAATAATTTCAAACTTACAGAGAAAAGTTACAAAAATAGAGCAAAGAACACCCTTATAACCTATGTCGAGATTCAGCTATTGTTAACATGGTGCCCGGTGTGTTCTATTATCTATCTATCTATCTATCTATCAATCTATCTACCTACCTATCATCTATCATCTTTTTTGACAAAATTGAGAGTGTGTTATATGTCATATTCATTTACCTCTAAATATTTCAGTGTCAATTTCAAAGGTACCCTTATCAAGCTCAGTAAGTTTAACAGCAGCACAATACTTTTATCCACTTTATGGCCTATATTCCAATTATCAATTGATCTGATAATGTCCTTATAATATTTCCTCCTCTAGCACATTCCCATCTAGTTATGTATTTAGTTACAGTATCTGTTAAGTCTCTATCTTAGTTCTTTTGGGCTGCTATAACAGAATACCATAACCTGGGTGGCTTATAAACAACAGAAATTTATTTCTCACAGTTCTAGAGGCTGGGAAGTTTAAGATCAAAGTGCTAGCAGACTCAGTGTCTGGTGAGAATGTTCTTCCTGGCTTATAGATGGTGCCTCCTCCTTGTGTCTTCACATGGTGGAAGGGGAAAAGCAGCTCCCAGGGTTTCTTTTAGGAGGGCACTAATCTCATTCATAGGACTGTGTCCTGGTGATCTAATCACCCCAAAAGCCCTGTATTCTGATACTATCACATTGGAGGTTTGGGATTTCAACCTATAGATTTTGGGAGACAAAATTCAATGATTGCTTATTCAGTCTATGAGGGGGACCCCCCAAACAAGAAATTTATTTATTTAAAATAGTGCTCTTACATGCTTACTTCAGTCATCTTCAAGGTACTCTCCGTTTGATGCAATACTCCCATCAAGGAACTTTTTCCACTGCTCAAAACAGTTTTGGAACTCATTAATTTTGATCCTTTTAGTACTTCTGTCACTTTTGCTTCACCTCTTCCACATTGGCATAATGTTTTTTTCATCTGAGAAACAAAAAAAAAGGTCACTTGGGGCAAGATTGGGTGAATAGGGAGGGCGGGGCATGGGGGTCATGCTGGTTTTTATCAAAACTGCTGAACACAGCATGGTGTGGGCAGATTCATTGGCTTGCCACACACTGTTTATGCAAATCACCCATCATGAAATGGGCAAACCTGTTGAAAGAATCTCAAAAAAAAAACCCATAAAACAAAACCCCAAAACAAAACAAAAAAACTTACTGAAGCTGAATGCAACCTAGTACAACGCTAGCTGGTACACTGATGCCAATGGGTTCCTAGAACACTTACCTAGCAGGGCAAGTCTGTACTACAATGGGCTTGACCTCCAAAAGATAATTCCATCATTTTTGTTTTGTTTTGTTTTTTATGCTCTCTCGTGTAGCTATAGTCTGCTTTTATCAGGAACAGTTCCTTAACTTTTCCTTGTCTTATATTGGTATTTTGGAGAACACGGTTACTCTCATCTTTTGAAATTAAAATGGTCTTTCTTCTAGGTATACCTGATATTTCCTCTGATTCAAGATATTCATTCTCCACTGGAGGTATGACTTTTAAATGAGACTCCATCATGTGTGTATCACAGACTCTTTGGGACAGAATTAATCTAATGACTTTCCCAGTTCAAAGTAGAAAACCTGCAGAGGAGAACCTGTTCAGTAAATGTGCTGGGAAAACTGGTTGACCACATACAGAAGATTAAAACAAGACCCCTATTTATCATCATACACAAAAATCAACTCTAAATGGATCAAAGACCTAACTGTAAAACTTCAAACTATAAGAACCTTAGAAAATGCAGGAGTCATCCTTATGGAAATTGAAACTGGCAACCAATTCCTGATCAAAACCCCAAAAGCCCATGAGATAAGAGATAAGACAGACAAATGGAACCTCATCAAACTGAAAAGCTTCTGCAAAGCAAAATAAACCATTGAGAAATTGGGGAGACAACCCACAGAATGGGAAAAAATAGTTGCCAACTATGTATCTGATAAAGGCTTAACATCCAATATCTACGAGGAACTCAAATATGCTGGGAAAAAAAAAAATGAAAAAAAAAAAACCCAACCAAACAACCATATTACAAAGTGGGCAAAAGATTTGAATAGACACGTCTCAAAATAAGACATATGAACAGCCAAAAGACACATGAAAAAATGTTCTGCCTTGCCGGGCTCGGTGGCTCAGCCTTTAATCCCGCACCTTTGGGAGGCTGAGGTGAGTGGATTGCCTGAGCCCGTGGGTTCGAGACCTGCCTGGGCAGGTGAGACCTCATCTCTACAATAAATCAAAAAATCAGCCGGGCGTGGTAGCGCGTGCCTGTAGTTCCAGCTACTCGGAAGGCTGAGGCAGAAGGATTGCCGGAGCCCAGCAGGTCGAGGTTGCTGCAATGGCCGGGAGCGGCCACTGCACTCCAGTCTGGGCGACAGAGTGAGACTCCAACTCAAAAACCAAACAAACAAGCAAAAAAAAAAAAAAAAATTTTCTGCCTCACTAATCATCAAAGAAATGCAAATTAAAACCACACCGAAATGCCACCTAACTCCAGTCAGGATGGCCATCATCAACAACTCAAAAAACAACAGATGCTGGAGAGGATGCAGGGGAAAGGGAACATTCTATACTGCTTGTGGGAGTGTAAACTAGTGTACAACCTCTATGGAAAACAGTTTAAAAGATCTAAAAATCAACTTTCCATACGACCGAGCAATCCCTCTTCTGGGAATATACCCGGGGGAATGCAAATCACTCTATGAAAAAGATAACTGCACATGCATGTTTATTGCAGCATTATTCACAATAGCAAAAACATGGAACCAACTGTGTTGCCCATCAAAAGAGGACTGGATTTTTAAAATGTGGTACATATACACAATGGAATATTATGCAGCTGTAAAGGACAAAATTATGAGCTTTGCAGCAACTTGGATAGACTTAGAGTCTATAACACTGAGTGATCTATCACAGAAACAAAGAACTAAGCACCACGTGTTCTCACTCATAAGCAGAACTTGAACAATTATCATAATATTATAAGAAAGGGATTGGCAATAGTGGGAAACTGCCAGGGGAGAGAGGTGGGGGCATACCTCATCAACAAGGGTACCTGCATAATGACCATTTGTATACCTAACCCTGAATTGTACCCCACACTTTTAAAATTAAATTAAATTAAAAAAAAAAAGAAAACCTGCATGAACCTTGTGCCACCAGTCCAAAGCTTGAGTTACAGGCTCAGCTCTGCCATGAACTCCTTGGTCGCTTTTCTGGGATTCATCTTCTTCATTTAAAAAGTGTGGGATTGATCTTTAATAGTCCTCAGGTTTAATGCCTTATTAAGAGTGAAAACCAATAACAACTCTCTTGGTTGCCTAGATCTTGGGAGAGCTTGATCTGGATTTGCAGAAAAAACTGAAACTTTAAACTAGCAAAATGTATTGTATTTTGATTAGTGAGAGGGGAGATTATGCCTTGGCCTGGGCACAAAATCCAGTTTATGTCATGCAGATAAACTGACACATTCACACTGAAATTCCAAGATGCTCACATATTTCAAAATATATAGTGAGGATCTAAAGCCTTCATTCTGGCTGATAACAAGATTGCTGTCACAACATGCATTTCGGGTATTTTCCAAATACCCAAAGGCACGCCTGACTTTAGAGAACATGTGCATTTCATTGCAGCAACCCACTTTTGTGCTTAATTAAATTTTATTTGGCAGAAGTGGCAATATGAATTCGATACACTGTTATCACATAGCATTACCAACATGCCTCTCAGACTTCTGGATACCCCTGGTATAAAGCAATCTGTGGCAGAAAGAAGTAATCTGTGAAGTTGCCAAAAGGCCGGCTGAGCACTGCTCAGAGCAGCCCCCAAGTCCTAGAGAGAGGAACGTGAGAACTCATAGGAGTTGCAGGATCCTGATGCTTTGAAAGGCTGCTCAAGTACCCCTGAGAGGATTGGCTCTTCATTCACTAATTGTAAGTCCTAAGAGTCCCTTTTTGACTGCGCTTGGGCACTCGCTCTGGGCTCACAGACATTTGTGTTGGGCATCATGTTAATATAAGTGTGTGTAGTTGCATGGAAATTTACAAAGCATTTATGTTTATATTTTATGGGAGGCAGCTTGGAGGAAAGCAGGGAAAGGAGAAACTTGTGTTCAAAAATCTTACTTTAACCCTTACTTATCATGTGACCTTAGTCAAATTACTTGGCATCTTTGAGCCTCCATTATCTGCAAAGTGGGCTTCATAGTGTCTGCCTTATAGAATTGTCATGAGGATTAATGTAAATAAGGATATGTAAGCTATCTGGCATAGAATTTGCACTCAATATGTATTTCTTTTTCTTTTTATCCCTGTCTTCCAAAGTAAGTAGGTAGGACAAGTACTGCTAATCCTGTTTTATAGGAGAAAATGGTGGTTCATAGAGTTTGAAGGTCACTCAAATGGTAGGTCCCTGGATGGATTTGCACTTGTGACTTTTCACTGGGTCATTCATGTTTATCACCCTTGGAAACTGGCCTTCTGGAAGTTGATTACAACACTTTGCAGGTTTCAACAAGGATTGGAAGAATTTGTTTTTTAATAAACCTTGAAAAAATCTAGAATAGTCTTAGTAAAAGGATGTAACATAGAGTTAATATAGCCAAAGAGCAGCCATTTTAATACTGCCTAGTTATCGTGTTTTTCTAGCAGTTCGCTTTAATTTACCCTCTAATCTACTAGCCAAGGACAGAACCAATTTCTCAGAGGTAGCTATTGATAACTGCTCTATAACACCCTCCTCAGTTTGTTTCGTAAACAAGTTAACCTTCATGACCATCATGACACAGACCCCATCAACGTGGCAATTGTCATGTGACTAATCCACCCATCTATTTGCTATCACCTGATGTCAGTACCGGTGCGTACTTACCCTCTGTGATGACGTGGAGCAGACCACCACTCAATTACCTTAACAGCCTTCCCCCATCAAAGGCAAAGTTTAAAAAGGATTCGGTTTCAAGCAGCTGGCTGCCATTGCCTTGCTAAGTTATGGTGTGGCTATGTGCTCTTTGAGCTCTGGCTGCCATAATGTTTCCTGAACTTTGACCCTGCTCTCCTACCTTGGGGAGGCGAATCTTCTCTCTCTCTCTCTCTCTCTAATTTACTTTCTGGCCATTGCTTTGTTAAACTCTGGCATGTCCACGTGGCTCTTTGAGCTATGGCCACCATGTTTCTCAACTTTGGCCCCCTCCCCTACTTTAGGGAGATGGATCAATCTCTGTCTTCCCTTTCTCTAATTTAGTTTCTAAATAAACTATATTTTTCAGTCTAGCTTCTGTGCAATTCTTTGCATTTTTCATGTGGCACTAGATTGCACGACCCCACCTCAGCAGGTCTGACCTAACATTTTGTAGGCCCCATTGGGATATATATTTTTAACCTAACACTTAGATTTACAGAAAAGTTGCCAAGATGGTATAAAGATTTCCTATAAACTCCTCATCCGGCATCCTCTATTTGTCACCATCATACATCCTGACAGTACACTTGTCACAACTATGAAACCAATATTGGTATATTACTACCTTAATTACTGTATTACTGTTAGCTAAATTCTATGCATCATTTAGCTTTTCCCTAATATCTTTGCTCTGTTTCTGGGTCCTATCCAGGATCCCACATTACATTTAATTGTCACGCCTCCTTAGCCTCTTCTGGTTTGTGACAGTTTCTCAGATTTTCTTTGCTTTTGATGACCTTGACAGTTTTGAAGAGTACTAGTCAGGTAGAATGCCCCTCATTTAGGTTTATCTGATTTTTTTTTTTTTTATGATTAGACTGGGGTTACGGGATTTTGGGAAGAAGAAAACAAAGGTGAAATGCCACTCTTATTACATTATATCAAGGGTACATGCAATCAACATGCTGTCACTAATGATGTTAACCTTGACTTCCCAAAGTAGTATTTGTCAGGTTTCTCCACTGTAGAATACTCCCTTACTCTTTATATTCTCCACTCTTTAAAAGCAAAACATTAAGCAAAACCCACACTTAAGGGGTAGAGGGAAGTTACACTCCACCCCATGGAGAATGTTTTCAATTGGGCTATTTTACATACCATAAAGCAATGTTTTAATAATTTGTTCTCATTTTCCAACACATCTGAACAGGATTTCCTGGTGTCTCAAATTAGACATCAGGCAGTTTCACTAATCCCCCAAGACAGCCTTCAGAGAACAAGACTATTTTACAAAGAAGTGTTGAGTTGCTGAAAATTTTTACAGTTCCCATATCTCTCTATGTATTTTACTTATATAATACATGTAATACTCCATTTTATAAATTTCACTCTTTTATATGTGTGACTATATGTAATAGTGGGTGTTTATAATTTATGATGACAAATATATGTGCTCTTAGGTGGTTTTAAGAAAGCTTCAGCATTAATAATAATCTCTTCCATTAAAAAAAACTATATTATTTCTAGTGTTGTATCTATCAGTCCAGGTAATTAGAACAAGGCACTATGTTTATATTAGTTAGACATTTTAAACTTTTCCTGCAAGACCTGCCCTTCAGGTACCAGTCAGTCAGTAGCAGTAGTTTTCTATATGCATTGTCAAAAATTGTAGAAGCAATTCAGAGAGGCAAGTCATCAAATTCTTGATCTTTGAGCTCTCGTGACACATGTCTTGAATATTGTGACTTTCTCTTTTTTTATAGTTTAATATATTTTAATAGCAAACTTCTAGGAACAGCACAGAAGATAGACAACATTAAGAACATGTACTTGCATGTAGGACAACTCAGAAAAGTATAGTGAATGGATGGAATCTACTGTATGATAAAAATGTTACAAATGCCATTTGGTTGCCATCAATAAGAAATTTACTTATTTTAAAAAAATCCAAATGCTGGCATTGTCCAGAAAAATTTAACAGGTTTATTTATAATTGTTATAAAGTTGAACTGCTGAAACTTGTTCACTGAAACATCTTGACTTGCATTAATGCGTTTACATACCCGCTTTTATATTAAAAATTCACACACAAATGAAAATGGAAAAACTGCCAATACCTGATTTCTGTCCCCTATTTTTCCACTCGCAATCATATACTTAGGTACCTTTTGATCCCATGGGGGGTGGGGGGAAATCTAACGTTCGGAACTACCAATAACAGGAAGAAGAGAATTTTTTTTTTTTTTGAGAATGAATGTTTCCCATCATAGGGGATTTAAGCACGCTCTCCATGTATGCGGCATGCTAGCTGGATGTCTTTTGGCATAATTGTTACACGTTTGGCTTGGATAGCATACAGGTTGGTGTCTTCAAAAAGGCCAACCAGATAGGCCTCACTAGCCTCCTGCAAAGCACCAATATCTGCGCTCTGGAAGTGCATATCTGCTTTGAAGTCCTGAGCAATTTCTCGCACCAGACGCTGGAAAGGAAGTTTGCGAATCAGAAGTTCAGTGGACTTCTGATAAGTCTAATTTCACAGAGTGCCACAGTACCAGGCCTGTCATGATGGGGTTTCTTCACCCCTCCAGTAGAGGGCGCACTCTTGCGAGCGGCTTTTGTAGCCTGTAGGCTTCCTGAGTGCTTTTCCACTGGTCGATTTCTGGGCAGTCTGCTTTGTACGAGCCATGGTATAGAGACCTCCTTACTTACCCCCCTTCTCCTTCGGCTGGAGCTCGGCGAGCTAGAGGCGGCACTGGCGTTGGAGAGCGACGGCGGCGCGGCAGCGGCTGCGAACACAATTCTATTGTGACTTTCAATTGCAAGAGCTAGGCACTGGAGAGAGAATAGAAACATCATATTTGTATTTGTTTTCTTCCCAAGCTTGACTTAAAATATGAATAATGAAAACCTGGAGGATTGAAAACTGCAATTTTTTAATCCAATACATAATACTGAAAAGAATGAACTTTTTCCTGCCCAAAAGGAAGCAAATGTTTGACTGGCAGATAGAAAGAAAAGAATTAGAGAAGACAAAGCAATCTTGGTTGCTGGTAGGATCACAAGAAAGGACCCAACATCCACTTTCCTTGACTGAAATTATTATTATTATTATTTGGAATGTGGGGAGGATTGGGGATGGTTGTTATTGTTACCTAGTTTTAATAGTTATCAGATAATTTGGGGGGAACCCCAGAGCAGGATACGTTGCTTTACTTCTCAGGGTAAAGTCCGGAAACTGCAAAACCCGTAGATATTTAGCATTCAAGCCAATGAATGAGAAATCAAATAACAATGTCTGGGAAGCAGGAACTGAGGGTGGCCTTATAGGGTGCCACCCACTCTAGGTAAATGAAGTAACTGAGTGTTCTTGAGTGCAATAGCAAGGTAAGAGCATGGCTCAGAGCCCACCAGCCATCATGATGTGACTTTGTGGTATAGAAGAGGTGGATACAAAGTAATGTTGAATAGAAGTATGATAGGTGAAAGACATCTTTGCCTTGGTCCTGATCTTGGAGAGAAAGCATTCAGACTTCTTTCATCACTAAGTATGATGCTATCTGTGAGTTGTTCATAGATGCTTTTTATTAGGTTGAATAAGATCCTTTCTGTCCTAATTTGCTGTGAGTTTTACCGAAATGGATGTTGGGTTATTTTCAAATGTTTTTTTCTTCCTTTCATCTATTGACATGATCATATGAGTTATTTTCCAGTCTATTAATGTGGTGTACTAGATTAAATAGCCAAAATTGTGCCATGCTTAAGAAATAAGTTCCTATAAATATTTGCCAACTATATATCTACCAAAGTCCTAACATCCAGGGTCTACAAGGAACTCAAATGTGCCAAAAGGAAAGAAACAAACAGCCCCATTAAAAAGTGGGTAAAAGACATGAACAGACACTTCCCCAAAAAAGATATATGGGCAGCCAACAGACACATGAAAAAGTGCTTAGCCTCGCTAACATCAGAAAAATGCAAATTGAAACCACATTGAGATGCCACCTAACCCCAGTAAGAATGGCCATCATTAATAAACAATAGATGCTGGTGAGGATGCGGAGAAAAGGGAACACTTCAACACTCCTGGTGGTAATGCAAACTAGTGCAAGCTCTTTGGAAAACAGTGTGGCGATTTCTAAAAGAACTAGAAATTGACCATCCATATCACCCACCAATCCCCCTGCACAGAATATACCCAGAAGAACTCAAATCCTTCTGTAAAAAAGATGCCTGCACACACGTTTATTGCAGTACTATTTACAATAGCAAAAACAACTGTGCTGCCCATCAAAACTGAACTGGATAAAAAAAATGTAGTACAAATACATGATGGAATATTACACAGTCATAAAGAAGGACAAACATATGGACTTTGCAGGAACTTGGATGGATTTAGAGTCAATAATATTCAGTGATCTATCATGGAGACAAAGAACAGAGTACCACATGTTCTCACTCATAAGCAAACCCTGAATATTTACCATAATACTCTAAGAAAGGGATTGGCAGTAGTGGAATACTGCCAGGGTGGGTGGGGAGGGGGATCCAACATCAATAAGGATACCTGATCTCAAACTAGGCAAAGTGGGGACAAAAGGGAGGCCCAAACTTTACCTGTATGATGTCCACTTGTATAGCGAATCCTGAATTGTACCCCACATCTTTAAAATAAAATAAAAAGATATAGCTTCCTGTTCCAAAGCCTAAATTGTGTCCATTTATATTTATTACAAAGTATTTTAAAGCTTTATTTTGGACATACAAATTTTATTTCTCACATGGCATTTATTTTTGATACAACTGAGTTGATATTTATGTATGATATTAAGCAGAAATCCAATTTGATCTTTTTCCATATTTTACTGGGTGAATAGTGTTTTCTCAAAATTCATATCTACCTGAAGCCTCATTTGGAAATAAGGTCTTTGCAGATATAATTAGGTAAGTTAAAATGAGGTTATACAAGATTAGAGTCTGCCCTAATCAAATGACTGGTATCCTCATAAGAAGACAAAACAGAGACATAGACATAGAGGGGACAATATCATGTAAAGACAGTGGCAGGGATTAAAGTTATGCTTCCAGAAATCAAGTGGCACCAAGGATTGCAGACAACCACCAGAAGCTGGGAGAGAGACATGCCCAGAAGAACTTAAATCATTCTGCAAAAAAGATACCTGCACACACGTTTATTGCAGTACTATTCACAATAGCAAAAACATGGAACCAACTGTGCTGCCCATCAAAACTGAACTGAATAAAAAAAAAATGTAGTACAAATACATGATGGAATATTACACAGTCATAAAGAAGGACAAACATATGGACTTTGCAGCAACTTGGATGGATTTTCCCTCAGGACCCACAGAAGAAACCAACTTTGGAAATACTTTGATTTTGGACATCTAGCTTCCAGAACTGTAACAAAATAAATTTCTGTTGTTTTAACTCACCTAATTCATTGTATCTTGTTATAACAGCCCTATGAAACTAATATACATGATCAATTACATTGATTGATTTTGTTTAAATGATAAAGCAATCTTGCACTCTTATTATTGTTCCTCTGTATGTAATATGCCTTTATTCTCTAGCTGATTATAAGATTTTCTCCTTATCACTTGTTTTAAGTAACTTGATATTATGGTATGTCTTTGTGTAGTTTTCTCCATTTTTTTGTGCTTAGATTTGTGGAGATTCTTGGATATGTGTAGTTTTATAGTTTTCATTAAATATGACCACATTTTGATCATTTATTTCTTCTAATATTGCTTCTGCCCCTCCTCTTCTATTAGAGACTTCGGCACTCATATATTAGGTCACTTGAAATTGTCCTATGACTACTGATTTCTGTTCATTTAATTTATGTCTTTTATCTCTTTATATCTCTTTTTAGATTTCTGTTGCCATAGCTTTGAGTTTGCTAATATTTTCTTTTGCCGTGTCCAATCTGCTATTGTTTCCGTGCAGTATATTTTAAAATCTCAGATATTTTAGTTTTCATCTTTATAAGTTCAATTTTGAAGATACATATATCCTTCCATGTTGCTGAGCAAAAGGGTTTTTATAACTTCTTGAGCATATGGAATCCAATAACAATAACCATTTAACAATGTCTCTGTCCACTTATTTTACCATTTGCATTATTTTGAACTCAATTTTGATTAACTCATTTTTCTCCTATCGTTATATTTTTCTTTTCTTCTTTGCCTTCAGATACGTTTTTTATTGGATGCCAGACTGCAAATTTCATTTTGTTGGGTACTGGATATTTTTGTGTTTCTAAAAGTGTTTTGGAGCTTTGTTCTGAGATGTGATTAAATTGCTTGAAAATAGTTTGATCCTTTTGAGTCTTTCTTTTAAACTTTGTTAGGTAGGACGGAGCAGTTTTTAGTTCAGGACTAAGTTTTTTTTTCATTTCCAAGGCAAATAACTTTTTTATTATCATAATCTGCTTCCAGGTGAGACTGGGCAGGATATGGACATGTTCTATTGATCTTTGCAAGCCTGAATCTTAGCCCATTTTCTGGGTCCCAAGTGGAGTTACATAAATCCTTGCTGATTAAAATAATATCTTTTCTTCCCTGGAAACATTTTCATGGTTAGTTTCTATCATCCTCAACAGGAATCAATCTTTTGATTTTTATCTTACCAAACACAGAATCTAACTCCTAGGTAAAACCTTTTTTACTACTTAGTTTTCATTTAATTTCATAATCATACGCTTACCTATAAGATCTATCTAGATGTGGATGGCAATAATGAAAATATGGAACCCAAAGAACTGCAGCAGGAACACGAAGACTTTAGGATATTGCAAGCAAATAGGATGGAGGAATGCTCTCCTGAGCTACAGAAGGAATGGTCTGACAGGTAACATAAAACAAGTCAAATTTATTAGAGTTGTCCATAGTCAGATATGGTGACTTTCTTGCTGGTCTTGCCATTCCTGGACCCAAAGTGTTCCATGACTTCCATAATATTCCTGCCCTCTTTCACTTTGCCAAAGCCCACATGCTTGCAATCCGACCATTCAGTCTTAGCAGAGCAGTTCAAAGACTGGGAATCGTTTGTGTTTGGTTCAGCATTTGCCATGGACAAGATGCCAGGATCTGAATGCTTCAGGATGAAGTTCTCATCATCAAATTTCCCCCCAGAGACGTACTTGCCTCTAGTACCATTATGGTGTGTGAATTCACCACTCTGGCACATAAACCCTGGAATAATTCTGTGAACACAAGAACCCCTTATAATTGAATCCCTTCTCTCCAGTTCTCAGACCACTAAAGTCTTCTGTTAACTTTGGAATTTTGCCTGCAAACAGCTCAAAGGAGATGCAGCCCAAGGGCTTGCCGTCAATGATGATGTTGAAGAACATAGTGGGGTTGACCATGACTAATGGCAAAGGGCTCTAGGTGGTGGTGGCGGTGTCTGCAAAGCTGGTAAAACCTCTTGACCATCCCTGAGTTGTCCCAAACTTTCCCCTAATGCTATTTAGTTACATCTCTGGACTGATTCCATGTTTATTTTGTATACATTTAGTCCCCAGATTGCTCTGGGTAGCATCTTTTTTGATATTGTTAATCACTTTATTAAAATGCCAAAAGTGACTCAAATAAAGATTCTAAATTATGTACAAGATTGAAAAGGAAGTACCGTTTTCCCGTACTTCAACAAAGTGCATTCAGGCATTCCCTTCTCTGTGCAAGCTTCCTTGGTCTGCCTGTTTCCTTTTTTCTCTATGCTGTTACACCCTTTTGGAAACATATTTGTTATAGTGTTTGTAGATGAATTCTGAGTTAAGAAGTATGTTCATAGGATTTTTACTTGGGAAGGTTGGAGTTGCCCAGTTGGTGTGACCCAATCCCATCTCAGATGTTATGTCAAATTTGTACATGTAATTTTGCTTCAATTTTACTGTTTCAGAAAAGGGATACAGAGAAAAATCAAGCAGTATTGAAGCATATTTTTGAATTGATCGGAACACATGCTGTGCTTTGCCGAGTGGGTGTACAAGAGAAGACACTAAGAATAGTCAACATTTCCAAGGAGTGTTAAAGAGTAAATAAGCGAAAAATGCAATAACCATGGATGAAATTTAGTTCCAGTAGGGTGCTATACAAATTTGCCATAAAAATGTATTTGTGCAAAAAGTCTATACATTGATGCAGGGAAAGGCTATTCTAATGAAGGACATGCTCCTTAGCACAGAGACTTTGAATAATCCATCTCTACATTCCTTATAGAATTTAGCCCAGTGCCCTGAACAGAATGAGTATTCATTTGATGAGTATGTTTTGTTATTACTAGGGTGACAAGAAGGCATAAGACATATTTCCCCCACTTTGAAGAGCTCAGAATCTAGTGGAGTAGGTAGATAAGGAGTCAGATAGTTTGGTTTCAGTGCCATCAGTGTTCTGAAGAAAGACATTACTAGCTCTACCTAGAATGGTCTTGATAGCTTCCCAGGGAATGTGGCTTCTATACAGGGTTTTAAGGTGTACTTAAGAGATCATGAGGAGGGTGAAAAGGCAGGAGAGTCATCCTTGGAATAATAGCCTGTCATGCTGAAAAATGAATAGTCAAGTATTTCGAGAGGACAGAGAATGTGGTGTAGCATGGGAGACATCAGGTTGGTAGATTGGGACTAGATTTTCAAGCACCTGTCTCTCTGCCATGTTGATGAGTTGGTACTTTATTCTGTAGGTTTAAAGTAACACCAAGGGTTTTCAGCAGGGGAATGACATGAAGACATTTATATTCTAGAAAGATCATCTTGAGCTGGTGGTGGGAGGGAGGCGGGGAAACCAGTCAGGAGACTCTTGCAACAGTCCCACCAAGAGATGATGTGGGTGTAAAGTCACCATTAACCAAAGCCGGTTGCATTTACTTACCATCCTGTTTGTTTGGTAAAACGCCTACTTCATGTTATGCATCATAAATACAATCAGATTATACAGTTCTGAATGATGATTAATCTCGCTTTCTTAGATCAATACCGAAGGAGATATGTGGGGGCAATAGAGAAGTGTTTACTTGAGACGCAAAGCAGGGGTGTGCCCAGGAAATGAGGTAGACTGTGTGGTGTCCTCCTCAGGAATCCAGACGGCAGTCCCCCAGAGTAGTGAGAACCGGCGCCTGTCAGAAGTACAAGTCCATATTTGCATGTCCCTTCCCTTTGCTTCCTGATACCCATTACTCTTGTTGACTCTGCCATCCACAACATGCACGGACGCAAAGAGCTAACCCGAGGAATTATCTAATTGCGTACTCATGCTTTTAGCAATTCACATTACCCGTATTTGACAAACCGTCAGAGTGCAGGGACAAAGAGAGATCTTTATGTTACAGGTTTAAATGTTAAATCCTGTCATAAACCATTCAGTTGTACTTCACAGAAAGAAAAATAGATTTGGTGAACAATGGAATCAAGTTAAAACAAGAAAAAGAGTGTGTTCTGTTCTCTGGTGACTGCTCTCTGCCAAGTATAGACGTTCTGTAGTTTTCAAGGCCATGTACAAGGTTAGAGTCTTAAAAAAACCAAGAGCTATAGGCAAGGCCACCCTGGGTAGACAAACAAGATTCCTGAAGTTGATGGGGTCAGAAGGTGGCATGGTGGGTGATTGTGGAACATGATTTAAAGAACAATTAGCATTTGCTCTATTTGGGGTTGAACTGGTGGATTGGCGGTATGGCTGGTGGCTTTTAGTCCTCTCTATATGTGCCAGTGATAGGAACAGAAAGAGGCATCTGTTTTGAGCAAGAAAGTTCCCAGTTGAGGTGGGAGAGCTAAGTTCAGTTCCAGCTTCCTACTGTCACTCCCGTGAGACCTTGGCAAATTTCCTTCAGCTACCTTGGGGTATTTTCTCCACCAGCAAAATGGGTGTTGATTAGATCATCTCTAAGTTTCTTTTTACTCTCACAAATCTTTTGCTTCATGATGCCTAATGTGAAGTGTTACAAATGGCCTATATGTAATAGTAGGGCTCTATTTCTGTCTCTGTAAAATGGGAAATATGACCCACCTACTAAAGATGGCTCGAGGATCATATTTAAAGTGAGATCATGTGTAAAAGGCATTGTCATAGAACACAGATTCTCAGTAAACCCATGTGTCCTTTCTGAAGTCTCCCAGCCATTAAAATTGTTTATTTTTGAGCACCTACTATGAGCCAAGTAGTGTTCTAGGAGGTATGTATAGAATAGTGAATAAATTAGATAATTTTCTGCCTTCATGGAACTTGCAATAAATAAACTAATGAATAAACAGCACAGTACTTTTTCCTCTCATTTCCTCCCTGTCTCCCTCCTTCCCCCTTTCTCCTTAACCCATCTGTTCTCAGCAACTACTGCAGATCTTGGTTGGCTCGAACCTAATCCCAGGACTGAGTGATGAAAGGCTAAAAGGATGAATGTGTGAGACTTCGAATGTTTTTGCTCAGTGGCCGACCTTGACCTTTATTTACAAACAGGGCCTGAAAAAGTGTGTGGATAAAGGAGGACACAAACTGTGAAAGAAATAGGAAGAGAGTTAATCAAAGTAGGTGGATGCCAGGGCTGTACTTCTTAATTCCCTGCATCCAAAAATGCTGACAAAACTGGTCATGTATTGGAGAAAACACCTGAGTCGTGATGAAGAAAATGAAAACATTTATGACTCTACAATCAACCTATTTCTAATAAATGCCATCTTGGGCAGGCTGGGCAAGGCGTTGGCTTCCCAGAGGTACATTCTACATAATTCCCACTCTCAAGGAGCTCACTCATTTTCCCCTGGGAGGAAGACATGAATCTCAACATACTGTGCCAAGTGCTTTTATAAATGTTTAAATCCAGGAAATTGCACAATGTCAAGCAAGATATTCTGACCCCATCATTTTGATGCTGCCATTTTAATCCTACTTGAGTAAAATGAAAGGTTCTTCTGAAATTAAACAATGTCTGTAAGTATTAACTTTATTTTTAGGTGATAAAATCACAACTAAATATTATGAGTAGAGATAACCAATATAAAGTGATATTGATAGCAACAGCCGCTATACGTAGATTTAAGCTTATTGATTAAAAATTATGAAAGATTAAACTATCTTAATGAGATTTTTATCTGCAAAATTTTACTCAAAAATTTTTTTTAATTGACTTGGTAGAAATAACAACAACAAATCCCAGTGGCAGAAGGTATAATTTCTAAAACTTAATACAAAGAAAAAGAGTGATAAATTTAAAAATGCCTTTATTGTGGTGTATATGGAAAAGATCCTTTGGGCATTATTTAAGCAAAGTAAATATTAAAATAGAAAATACATTTAGTTTCACTGTGCTTTGAAGAATATTGAACAAGAAATTCAAATAGTATAGTGGTCTGCTTATAAAAAATACATTTGGATGCAAATTCATCCATGTTGAAGTCCATTAAAGGTGAGTTTTGCAGGTCACAGAGCAAGGTGGAAAAGATGGATTATAGATCTGGAGAGCAACAAAAATTATCCAGCCCAGGTACTGTCTCTAAATTGTTAATAAAAGTGCTTTGTGCACATAATTTTCTCCAATTAATTTTTGTGGACCCCAGAGCAATGAATCACACATTGCATATTATGGTTACTTGTTAAAACTTTCTGAGTGAATAAAGAATGAATAAAACACATGAAAATGAAAGGGATAACAAACCACTGACCCTCAAAATACCACTAATCCACCTTTAGACAATAATACCTCCTATCGCTTTGGGCTGTGATAATCTGCTTCTAATATTATCACTTCCAAAGTATGTTTTTTTTTAAAGTTGAGGACTAAGTGTTTTACGCATGTGTTTGTATTCAGTGCCCAGTAACTTAGTGGGCATTCAGAGAATGTTTGCTCAGTGAATGAATAACAAAGTGTTATACTAAAGCTCATGTTACGTAGTCTAGGAAAGCTGAGGTGCTTCCCTCATAGAATAGAGGAATAGAATAGACTGGAATAGAAGTCGAGCTGAGGGACATGATATTTTGGGGTTTCTGAGTCTCTGTAGAATCAGTCTGACTAGGAAATGTACCTTGTAAGGGTAACACCTACACCATTTAGAGGAAAGTATGAAAATACGAAGATGTCTACTGAGAGCTCTTCCAGATGTCTACTGAGAGCCCTTCCAGGTCTTCCCTGGAGACCGCTGGCTCAATTTGCTCTCTTCTTCTTAGCAAAACTTTTGGCCCTAGCTTTGATAGCAGCTTGGAGGCGGATAGGGGCATTGTTTCATGAAGTAATTTAGATATGATTTTTTTTAAAGTAGTATCTTGCCACAAATTGTGCTAGAGCTTGGGTTTAACTGGTTACTATGACACTGCAGGAAATAGCAGGTTGAAAACTGGAAAATCGTAGAAGGTTGGGAAGAAAGAACTTAGGTTACAATTTGCATGCAAGCCATTCATCATAAAAAAGGGGGGCACTCAAAGGAGGGAAGTACATTAGTTAGTGTAGAGTCACTGTTTCCTCATATAGTTATAGTTATAAAAACACTTGAATAATTCCTTCTTTGCCCTAATATCCAGAAAGAAGAGGTACTTGAAACTTCTCAACTGTGGAATCTGCAACCAAACATGGTTGGGAATGCTTGCCATCAGGCCAGAGGTCTTGAGGTTCTGGTCATAGTTTATGACTTCAAGGCCCCCTCAGATATTCCACCCTCGCTTAGGCTCAGAGATTCATTTCATTCTCTAGGCCTGAAAGGCTACATGGTGTCTGTAGATTCAACCACTGGGAAAGGTAGTACTATGAGATGGAGATAGAGAATCCTGCTTTGTGGTCATACAGATAAAGTTGATATGAGTTTGGGCAGGTTATTCGACTGCTTTAAGACTGTTAGCTTATCTCTAAAATGGGTGATTGAATAAGGAAAAGTCACTAAAGCCCAGAGGGTAGGACCAGCTGCAGAGCACATGTCCTGAAAACTGTAGTCAGGAAAACTGAAACCTGTAGGTGGGAAGTGACTAACTTTAGTCTCAGGCACACTCAGATCTACTTTTTAGTCCATTGTCCTATGAAAAAAAATATTGAGATAAAATTTATATAACATAGAATTAACAATTTTAAAGTGAACAATTCAGTGGCATTTAGTACCTTCACATTGTTGTGCAACTACCACCTCTAACTAGTTGCAAAACATTTCCATTACTCTAAAGTAAAACCTTTTACCCACTGATCCATCTCTCCTCATCCTCTCCCCCCACCTCCATTCCCTGGCAACTATCAGTCTACATTCTGTCTCTATGGAGTTACTTATTCTAGATATTTCTTATAAGTGGAATCATTCATTTATGTGACTTTTTGTGTTTGATTTCTTTTACTTAGTATAATGTTTTAGAGGAATCTTTAAAAAAATCTAGCAATTGAGTATTTAAATTTAAGATAATGTTGATATAAAATAAAATGCACAGATTTCAAGTATAGAGCTTCAAAAGATTTCAAAAATGTGATACCTGTGCAGTCACTGCTCTAATAGAAATATAAAACTTTTCTATCATCTCAGAAAGTACTCTTTAAAAATGAATGTAATTCTAACCATTTTATGTTTTTGATGCTATTATAAATGGCATTAAATCTTTTTTTTTTTTTTTTTTTTTTTTTTTTTTTGAGTTGGAGTCTCACTCTGTCGCCCAGACTGGAGTGCAGTGGCCGCTTCCGGCCACCACAGTCTCGACCTGCTAGGCTCCGGCGATCCTTCCGCCTCAGCCTTCCAAGTAGCCGGAATTACAGGCATGCGCTACCACGCCCAGCTGATTTTTTGATTTATTGTAGAGATGAGGTCTCACTGCCCAGGCGGGTCTCGAACCCCTGGGCTCAGGCAATCCACTTACCTCAGCCTCCCAAAGGCGCGGGATTACAGGCTGAGCCACCGAGCCCAACTGCATTAAATCTTAACTTTCTATTGTAATTGCTTGCTGTTGGTAATATAGAAATAGAATTGATTTTTGTACATCAACCTTGTATTGTGTGACCTAGATAAATTCACTTCTTAGTTCTAGTAGCTTTCCTTGGGGAGGTGGGAGTGGGGAGGACATTTCTTAATATTTTCTATGTAAGCATTTATGCCTTCTGTCAATAAAAGACAAATTTACTTAATTTTTTCCAATTTGCAGGACTTTTACCTCTTATCTTGTCTTATTGCTCTGGCTAGGATCTTTAGTAGAATGTTTAGTAGGAGGGTGAGTGTAGACATCCTGCCAAAATGAGTCTGTGAATGAAACCCTTAGATATTGGTCACACTAATGGGATAAGAGAGTCAAAGGAAGCAGGAAAGGGGACAGAGATGGAGACACTACAGAGTTAGAAATGCACCATGATGAATCCCAGTAGCATAGACAAAAGACAAGCCCTACAATGAAATATGCTCAGGCCCCTACTCTTGTCTTTTTGGATGCACCAGATCATGCTATGACCTAAGAAGTATGTTCCCAAAACTTTTTTGCGCAATTGTTAGGCATTTAATCTAGATGTGTTGTTTCGAATTGTAAAGTCATCCTGAACACAATTTAAGAACATTTGCTGCTCAGGAATTGTGATTTTTACCATGTCATATGTGCTGCAGCTGAGTTTTATATACTGATTTATGAATGTGGTAGAATAAAATCTACTCAAAATCTGGTAATTTTTAATGAGTTAGAGGTCATCACATTTTTTTCACTCCTAGGTGTTTATTTTTCTCTGCTCTTAAGACATCCTCAAAAAAAGTTGAGAGTTTACTGAGACTTTTCATGTGTATTATTCATTCTTGTTCTTCATGGAGACCCAAGTAATCAAACCCGTGGACATCCATTTCTCTAGCTGGGAAAACTAAGGCTCAGAAACATGCATGATTTGTCAAGATTGTACAGAGAACAAATGGCAGAACTGAGATAGGAGTCCACAATTTTATCATCCAAAGCCTAGAATCTTCAGTCTGCCATTTTCTCACAGAGATGATGCAAAGTCCCAGGCCCTGTATCCAGCTTCATGAAGCATTAGGAGTTAGGAATTGAGTAGACTCTCAAACAAAATACAAAGACTGTTTCACTAATGAAAAATATATGAATGCCACACAATATGAATCATACTCACTAATTGACTAGTAAACTGGGTAATCAAATTTTCACCTCAGTAAAAGAGAAACTGGAAGGTGTTTCTGATTTTTTCTGCTCAGGATATTCTCAGTCTTTTCATGAAAGAAGAAAATCAGGAAATTATTATTATTTTTTTTGTTTCCACCACTTTCTTTTTTTTTTTTTTCTTTTTTTTTTTATTGTGAAGTTGTGGGGTACAGTTAAGGGTTAGGTATACAATTGCGTTTCATTCAGGCACCCTGTTGATATAGGTTGTTTCCCCGTACCTAGACAGATATTTGCTACTGTTAATCCCATCTCCCTCCCCCCACCATAGTTTCCCAGTACGGTCAGTCATTTTCGTATAGTATTGCATTGGATATTTAAGGTCCATTATATGAGTGAGAACATGTGATGATTGGATCTTTGTTTCTGTGAGAGGTCACTCAGTATTATAGACTCTAGTTCCATCCAGGTTGCTGTGAAATTCATGATTTTGTTCTTTTTTATGGCTGCATAGTATTCCATCGTGTATATGTACCACATTTTTTTAATCCAGTCCTCTTTTGACGGACAGCATGGCTGTTTCCAGGTTCTTGCTATTGTGAACAATGCTGCAATAAACATGCGTGTGCAGGTATCTTTTTTATAGAGTGATTTGTGTTCTTCAGGATATATTCCCAGTAGGGGGATTGCGGGGTCATACGGGAGGTCGGTATTTAGAGCTCTTAAGAATCGCCACACTGCTTTCCACAGAGGTTGCACTAGTTTACACTCCCACCAACAGTGTAGAAGTGTTCCCTTTTCACCACACCCTCTCCAGCAGCTGTTATTTTTTGAGTTGTTGATAATTGCCATTCTGACTGGGGTTAGGTGGTATCTCAGTGTGGTTTTGATTTGCATCTCCCTGATGATTAGTGAGGTTGAACATTTCTTCATGTGTTTGTTGGCTGCTCGGATGGAAAATCAGGAAATTATAGTTAGAAGAGCAATAGAAGAGAGATAAGACTTTAGGTAATTGATGATATGGAAAGAAAGTGACCCTGAGAAGAAGAATGGCCAATTGGGTAAGAGGAGTCTGATTAGGTATTCATACATGGAAATTCTGACATTTTTCCAGGGATGGAAACTATATTGAATGCTCAGCATGTGAAACCACGTGCAGTTTCTCAAAATGTCCTGCTTTTCTCACCTCACAACTTTTTCTTATGCTGTCTCCTCTATGCAGATTTCCCTTTCTCTTGTTGACCAGTGATCAACTCCTACTCATCCACCAAGTCCCAGGCAAGCATCACACGCTCAGCAAAGGCCTCATGGACCTCTGAGAGAGTTCCCTGCTCTTCCTTCCTGAGTCTTCCCTATGCCTTGGACACATTTCTAAAAAAATGAGGTACAATAATAATATCCAAATGTATTTAAATTATTGGTATGTGTCTACCCGTTTAGCTCTAGAGTTCGTTAAGCAGGAGATTGTCTTATTAATTGCAGCACTCCGCACCCATGTGAAGGCTGGTGCACAGAAGATACTTTTAAGTTTTTGTAGCAGACAAACAATGAAAAAACTCACAACACTGGGAAATTCTTGTATTACACACACCTTATATAAGTAGAAAAAAACTTGTAATAAAATACATACTTGCATGTTGTTTCCAGCGTAGATGTGATACTAAATAGAAATAAATGTCAGTATTTCATGAGATTTCTTTGTTTATAGTCACGCTGTGGAAACAGAACATTGTCACTGCTTGCAAAATTTCTTGATATCCAAGATTACATATTTCTTTTGGAATGTACAACATGAAATAAAACAGGTATGGCTAAAGAAATCGGTGAAAATGTGAATATGTTGGTTAAAACAACTTAATCTCTAAAATTTTATTTGAATACGTTTTATTTAATTAATGATCATAGACAACACAATTACGCATATTCATCAGATGTGACTTGACTCTAAAATAAACAACATGTAGGTACCCATCGTCATCACCACCACCAAAAACCAAACCAACCCTATATTACAAAAAAAATTTTTATATACTGCATATGTTCATGTGGTATATATGTGTATGTATGTGTGTGTGTGTGTGTGTGTGTGTGTGTGTGTGTGTGTGTACAGGTTTGAGGTATTCAATAGCCACGTGTCTACTTTTATTTAAACAAATTAAAATAAAATTAAAGATTCAGTTCCTTAGTGGCATTCGCCTTATTTTGGTACTCAGTGGCCATGTGTGGCCAGTGGCTGTCATATTGGGCAGCACAAATATAGAACATTCTGTTCAATGAAGAAAGTTCTATTTGGTCAGCCCTGTCCTAGGCAGACATGAAATTGCGCTCATTTTTCCATTATCTTGACTGGTACGTACAACTCTGTGATGGAGGTATCATAGTCATTATTTTATAGATGTGAAAATTGAAGAACAGAGAAGTTTAATGATGTTTTCAAGGTCTTGCAGATAGTATACACCTCTAAGTTTATTTCTCGTCATTGAATCATAACTGAGGAGAAACTCAAAGACACTCTCAACCTTCTTTTTTTGTTATTTATTTATTTTTAATTATTTTTACAGAAATGGAGTGACTTGCCGAAGGACATGCATTTCCTCACTAGGAGAACTGCACCCATGTCTAGGTTCCTTGGAGTGAAAGTTCAGACATTGTGATCTCAATAAGTTTTTAAAGTTTAATTAATCAGAAAGATTAACTCAAAATCCCACTCAAATTCGATTATTCTAGCATGGTTTTATGTGATTTTTGAAATAAAGAGAAAAACAATTTCTGTTCCTTTTGAGCAGAAAAAATGCTTTGAGCACTAATGTTAGCATAGACTCAAAGCCAGAGGAATTGCCCACATACCATTTTATAGGTGCTGAAAGAGGGTTCTGTCTCCCTGCCTAAGGTTATATCTGCTTTTGGCCATAAGCTCAGTATATCTGATTGTTGCATTTCAGCTTAAAGTTCCAATTTGAGATTTATCCTAATGTCTTTCATTCATTCAGAAGTGCTTTCATACTCTGCTTTCCTGTAGAATGAGATAGTATTTTTGTGTGTGGGTTTGAGGTTGGAGAAAAATAATATATTGTTGCCAATACCAGAATAAACATAATGGTGTAGGAACTAAAGATATACCACCTGATATTTGGCTTTCCAAATTTTCCAAGACTTAGCTATGCAAAATCATCCTTAAAAACCTGATATTTTACAAAATATGAATTATGGGCTTAAGTTTACTAAAAAAAACCTTTTCTCTAGGGAAAGTAAAAGCATTAAAATACTCCAGTGGTCTGAATTACTTAAGAAAGCTCAACATTTTGAGATCCAATGTTAATGAACAAGAGTAATGTTTTATAAAAATAATATATTTATTCTTTTTCAACTGTCTGTAAGCAAGAATAAACATCTGAAAGCTGAGGACAAAATACCAATTAACTTTTTTTGCAATCATTTTATTAGTCATAATATTATTCATTTAATGAAAAATATTGATATTAATTAAAGGCAAATGGAAGGAAACATTTGGGTTATATCTTGGGAACATAGTAATCTGGATTATTTATTGGTTTGCTTATTTATTTATTTACTTATTTTTAAAGATGTGGGGTACAATTCAGGATTAGGTATACAAGTGGTCATTGTACAGGTAAAATTTGGGCCTCCTTTTGGTCCCCACGTTGCCTGGTTTGAGATCAGATACACTTATTGATGTTGTGTCCCCCTCTCATCCACCCCAGCAGTATTCCTCTACTGCCAATCCCTTTCTTACAGTATTATAGTAAATATTCAGGGTCCACTTATGAGTGAGAAAATGTGGTACTCTGATCTTTGTTTCTGTGATAGATCACTGAGTATGATAGACTCCAAATCCATCCAAGTTGCTGCGAAGTCCACATGTTTATCCTTCTTTATGGCTGCATAATATTCCATTGTGTATATGTACCATATTTTAAAAAATCCAGTCCAGTTTTGATGGATGGCACAGTTGGTTCCATGTTTTTGCTATGGTGAATGGTGCTGCAATAAACATGCATGTGCAGGACGCTTTTTTTAGAATGATTTGAGTTCCTCCAAGTATATTCCCAGTAGGGGGATCGCTGGATCATATGGAAGGTCAATTTCTAGTTCTTTCAGAAATTGCCACACTGTTTTCCAGAGAGGTTGCGCTAGTTTGCATTCCCACCAGCAGTGTAGAAGCATTCTTTCTTCTCCGCATCCTCACCAGCTTCTGTTGTTTGTTTTATTAATGATGGCCATTCTTACTGGGGTGGTACCTCGATGTGGTTTTGATTTGCATTTCTCTGATGATTAGTGAGGCTGAGCACTTTTTCATGTGTCTGTTGGCTACCCATATATCTTCTTTTGAGAGGTGTCTGTTCATGTCTTTTGCCCACTTTTTAATGGGCTGTTTGTTTTTTTCCTTTCAGCACATTTAAGTTCCTTGGATATCCTGGATGTTAGGTCTTTGTCAGATATACACTTGGCAAATATTTCTTCCCATTCTATGGGCTGTCTCTCCACTCTCTTGATGGTTCATTTTGCTTAACAGAAGTGGTACCTAAATTTTGACATCATATTTAAGATGATAAATAGTTTTAAGTAGAGAGAGCCACAGGTCATCGGAGACCTGGCATATGAACTAGTTAAGCAAAGAGAACGAAGGCCCCAAATGGAGAAGATATGTGTTCAAGTTGGAACTGAGAGTCACATCTACACCTCCTCTGGTCTGGCTGATGTCTCTTTTATTACTCTACTAGCAGGGTATAATGAAAAGATCATGGTTTTTAAACTTAACAGATTAAATCTCTACTCTACCACTTATTTCTGCAGTGAGTGCCTGAGACTTTTTTGAGCCTTATTTATCAATTAAATGTAGGTAATACATACCTGCCACCACCCCCACCAAAAACACCCACATAGTTTTAGTCTCAAATTAGACAGTGTTCCAAAAATATTTTTGGAAAAGGTAAACTGGTATTTGTCATTAAAGTTATTTTGCTGTAAAAATGCTAATTACCGCTAAATCAATATACAAATTCCACCTAATCTCAATGAAACTCCCAATAGTGTTAATATTGAAATTTTAGGAGATATATTCAAATTCATCTAGAAAAATATCAAGATAGAGTTAGTCAAGAACACTTTGGAAAAAATATTAATGAAGTTTTACCTACACCAAAAGGTATGAAAGCATGTTATACAGTTAGAGTCACTTAAATAGTGTTGGCACAGGACTAGGACCAGATAGGAAGATAGTACATCAGATTTAAGTAAATAACAAAAATAAGATTTCAAATTAGGTATGAGGGCAGAGGATATTCAGTGAATAGGTTAGCAAAAGTGGTTAGTCATTTGGAAAAATGATAACTAGTGCTATGTGTTAAGTATGGCTCTATGCATTTTATACCAATGAAGAATTTTTATTTTTTACAGGGATGCTATAAGTAGACACCATTATTATCATCATTTTGTACATGAAAAAATTGAGACACAGACAAACTAAGTTTTTTTCCAAGGTCATATAGTTAATCAGGAATAAAGTTAGGATTTGAACCAGATAGTATAGAGTCTGGAATTATTCTATTAACCTCTTTACTGTCTCCCAGTCTCATACCTTGCACCAAAATGCAAGATGGACTAAAGTTTCCAAAGTAAATGTAAAACTAGAATAAAATATAGGTAAATATTTCTAAGTTTGGGAAGATGTAAGGCATTTGAAAACATTAAAATCAGAAACTATTTTCAAATGATGGTTGATTTAGCTATATAAAAAGTAAAACTGCCTTATCAAAACAAAGCAAAAACAATAAAAAAAATCCAAAAATTAACCAAACCAAACACCAACAACCACAAAATAAATGCAGAAAATTAACACCATCAAATGGCCAATTGGAACATGTATAAACAACATATCTGATAAAGTATAAATAGGTAAATGAATAAAGTAAGAGTTCAGTAGAGAATGGGTGAAATAACTCCTGGACATCCATGCGCTGTGGGAAATCACCATTAAAAAATAATAATGTAAATTACTTATTGGCATGGAAGAAGTCTGTGATATATTAGCTAATGAATATAAAATTATGAGCTCACAGTATAATCATACACTGTAGGGGAACAAAAGCATGTGGGTGCTTGTGTGTTTGTGTGTGTGTTAGTTTATGTGTATGTGTGTATATATACACATATACTTTTTATTTTATTTTTTATTTTTGAGTTGGAGTCTCATTCTGTCACCAAGGCTGGAGTGAAGTGGCACGCAGCCTCGATCTGCTGGACTCAGGCGTTCCTTCCACCTCAGCCTTCCAAGTAGCTGGAACTACAGGCACGCATTACCACTCCTGCCTTGTTTGTTTTTGATTTATTGTAGAGATGAGGTCTCACCAAGTTGCCCAGGCTAGTCTTGAACTCCTGAGTTCAGGCAATCCTCTCGCCGCTATCTCATAGGTTTGAGCTACCGTGCCCAACCATACTTTTTATATGTATAAAAACCTGAAATGGTAAAATCAAAATGATCTCTGGGTGGTTTGATTATGAATAATTTTTATAATTTTTCTTTATACCTTTATTGATTGGATTTCTTATAATAAGAATGTATTTCTTCAATGATGAAGGGCCTAAGCCTTGAATCATTTTTTTCTGTTAAGTTAGCAAAACAGGAATATTTCAAAAGCATAATTAATTTACATATCCTTAGTTCACAATGATTTCTATGATGTTTTATTGGAAAGTTGTGGTTTTTGGGAGTGACTTATAGTAAAAGGTCAGTGAGACCCAGTAAGTTACTGATTTTGACATTTAAAATCGTAGAACATTACCTACACAACTCCTACTTTTGGGAATTTATTTTGGCTTTATTTTTGCAGCCAAATTTATTAGTTATATTTGTAAATGTTTCATAGGATATTGGAAAAAAGGTAATTTCTCTGTTTCATCCTTTGAAATCCTTTAATAAGTTAAAACAACTTATTAACTTTATTATTCAAATCTTCTGTGTCTTTGGTTGGTTTTATCTACTTAAATAGTCAAGGCTGGGTGGTATTTTAAAGTCTCTTATAGTTGTATTTCTTCACATTTTCTCAGGAGTTCTCACATATAGATGCATTTTTATTCTTGAAATAGTTATAGATTATGCTTTTTGTCAATATGCAGTGATACTACCTGCACTATTTCTTGCTACTTGCTGCATATTCTCTTTGTCTGACATTAATATTGTGACTCCTATTTCCTTTTTGTTTGGGTTTGCTAAAACAAAGTGTGTCTTTCCCTATTTTTGTGTTTTTCATTATTTAAGATAATGTAATAGTTTAGTTTGGGAGATGTCTTCTACAGTTAAGTTTTAATTTCTGACCATGTATATTTATTGTGACAATTGATATGTTTGGTCTTATTTCTACAATCTTTTTTTCTCTCATGCTTTCATACTGATTTATTTCACTAGTACTTTGTTCTCCAAAATGGGATGCATATACTCCAACTGGCATACAAGATAATATTCAACAGTCTCACCAGAAAATACTATTTTTAAACTTAAAAACTAAGAGAGATATTAACTTTTATTTATACTTATATGAATTGATTCTGGTACTTTGCTCAGGTTCACATGGTTCACAGGTGAGACAGATGCTCTCAGTTTATTTATAATATTTGAGATGGAAGTGTGTGAGTTCCAGAGATCAGGGTGAATGACAATGACATTGTTGCTTTTGTTCACTTTTACATTCTGCTCATTTTTGACTCACTGTAATTTAAGTGTGCTCAGTTAGGTAGATTTAAGGGTTACTTAATTTGCTTTTATCCAAGCTAATTCACAAAATTGACAATGATCTTAAAATGATTCTTGAAACAAAAAGTATAGGTTAAAAGTCATGCCCATAATACAAACAGAAGAACAATAATGGCATTCCCTTTGTCTTCCCCCACAACAGTCTACTTAATGCTTTCCATTTCCCTGGCAGGAGTACACCCTCAGTCACATTATGAGGTCATAGAGAACCTTTTCAAAATGGATGTTTGGAAATATTTCCGTGTTTCCATTGCTATGTGATACTTTGCTGAAGCCATAGAGATTTTACACCTATAAAAATAATCTCTCATATCAGTACACTTAAAATACTTAAAATATGATTTTCATAATCTTTGAAAGTTTTAGAGAATTTTAAACTTGTCTGTTGAGGCATAACTATACAACACACCACTGATTCCTTTTCAAGAACCATTGATCATGGAAGGTGGAAATTTACTACCAAATTTCAGCAAAAACAATTGTGTAATTGATGGGTGGACTAGAATATAAATGTCATGATTACTAAGTCTACCCAATGACACACTTCTTTCCCTTGAGTTTATCTATCTTTCTGAAGAATCTTATTAGTTACTACAGTCATGAAAACCACGTTGGAAATTAAAATGGACTTTTGGATTGCTATATTTCAAGGTGCGAAGCCAATATTTTAAAAAACATTGAAAAATTTAATCATTCTACTATTGCTGAAAGTTATTATTTTAGTAATATAAAGAAAAAAGTTGTTATTAATGAATGCAATACTTTAAAAATGGAATGTTAACTTAAAATTCATTCTTTTAATGATTCTATTATGTTTTATAATGCATGCACCTGCACATGTACACAATTTATTAAGAAATCACTATAGTGGTGATACACTGCTCAAAAAGTCTTGCTGACAAAAATGAAAGATGAAATCTTATGTGGCATTTTTTCTCTTAAATTTTTAAAAATATTTGGAATATATGTTCTTTAATTAGTGATGCTGAGAATTAAACTATATTTATTTCCATTCTGTGAAAAATTTAATATACTTGTCTATATCTTTCCCACATTTTTTATTGATAATTTTTATTGATAATAATTTGTGACTCTGGCCCATATGATTACCATTTTCAACATGTAACTTTTTTAAAAAAAGATTCATTATAAATATATGCATTTAGTTGTGAAATCATATTCATAATTCTTTAGACAACTTTGTCCAGTCTCATTTTACTACATTCTTGAATTTTTAAATTTTGATTTATGTCTTGGTTAAATTTTCTAGAAATATCTAGCTATTTATATATAGATGATATAATTTCCTTGTTTTATGTCATGTCCTTGAGTACAATTTTATGAGCCATGTACATATAGAGCAATTGCCTCATCATAGAAATCTTTGTCACATCTTTTTCCCTCAAAATGCTCCAAATATTATTCATTTTTTTTCCAGATATTTTCAATACAGGGACTTCTGTGACTAGCCCAAGTTTTGTTTCTATTTTATTTTTAAAGGTTATCTGCTCTTGAGTTTTACAATTCTGCGGTCTTCTTGATTTCTGCTGGGCTCCAGAATTCTCACAATGTCCCATCTGCCCCATTCTGTTGGTCTTAACAAGACACAAGGTCAGACAGGTTCCATCTATCTCTGGATAGAAGGTGCAACAAAGTCACAATGCCAAGGAATCTTCAGCCATGAAACAATCTGGCATACCAACAAACTCCGACATTCAACTTAACAAATATAAGTTTTTCTCCCTCTACATAACAACGTAGAGTCCCAGTTTCCTTCCATCTCAAGGACCTCTGAGTTTCTCTCCTCAGACAGCCAAAGCAACAAGACATAGTAAGGAAGACAGACTTGCCTCTTCAAAACCTCAGCCCAGAAGAGATGCCTCACTTCTGCTCACTTGTACTTCTTTGTCAAGAACTGTTCACGTGGCAGTATCCTGAAGGAAGGCACAGGTGCCATGCAAAAATGATCACGAAAGAGGGATTATGAACTTCTGGTGGACAATTATGTTTGTTTGTGGTTTTTACTTCCACTGCTGACTCTGTTATCAGAGACCGATCGGAAACACTTTCGAATCTTTCTGCAATGCAAATTAGTATATTTGTGTGCTTATTTCTTAGAGTAACTGTTAGGTGGATGCAAAAGTAATTGTGGTTTCAGATAGTGAATTTTAAATCATTATAACTAGGCTTAAATACATCTTTATTAATCAAAATAGAAACCATTACAAACAACACGGTTGCCAATAAGAAATGCTTCTCTATTCCCATAGCATAAAAATTCGTGTTTCAGGATTCAAGGAACTCTTGGAAAGAATTTTCTGCATCCTGCTGGTTGTGGAAGCATGTCCCTGCAAACAGTTGTTGAGATACTTGAAGAAGTGGTAGTCACTTGGTGCGAGGTCGGGTGAAGATGGTGGGTAGCCAAAACTTCGTAGTCCAATTCCTTCAACTTTAGAAGCGCTGGCAGTGCAACATGGGATTGGGCACTGTTGTGGAGAAGAATTGGGGCCTTTCTGTTGACCAATGCCAGCTGCAGGCACTGCAGTTTTTGGTGCATCTCATCGATTTGCTGAGCATGCTTCTCAGATGTAATGGTTTTGCTGAGATTCAGAAAGCTGTAGTGTATCAGAGCAGCAACAGATCACCAAGCAGTGACCATGACCTTTTTTTTGGTGCAAGTTTGGCTTTGGGAAGGGCTTTGGAGCTTCTTCTTGGTCAACTGCTGAGCTGGTCATCACCCAGTTGTCAGATAAAATCCACTTTTCGTCGCACATCACAATCTGATCAAGAAGTGGTTTGTTTTTGCATAGAATAAGATGACACTTTGAAATGACAGTTTTTAATTTTTGGTCAGCAGCTCATGAGGCACTCACTTATTGAACTTTTTCACCTTTCCAATTTGCCTCAAATGCCGAATGACCATAGAATGGTCCATTTTGAGTTCTCCAGCAATTCTCATGTAGTTGTAAGAGGATCAGCTTCCATGATTGCTCTTAATTGGTCATTGTCAGCTTCCAGTGGTCAACCACTATGCTCATTTCCTTTGCAAAACTTCTTGAACCACCACTGCACTGTACATTCATTGGCAGTCCTTGGGCCAGATGCTTTGTTGATGTTGTGAGTTGTCTCTGCTGCTTTACGGCCCATTTTGAACTCGAATAAGAAAATCGCTCAGATTTGCTTTTTGTCTAACATCATTTCCACAGTCTAAAATAAATATAAAATCAACAGCAGGTTATAAGTCACTAGCAAAAAAAGCATAAAGTGAGAAATGTGCATTAAAAATGATACATAACATAACCACATTTATTTAAGAATCTATTCCAATAACAGGCAAATTTCAACAATGCAAAACAAAAATTACTTTTGCTCCAATCTAATATTCCAAGAGAAGCATTTCTACTTTTTCAAGATGATCTTCTTATTTGGACCAACAGTATCTTTTCAGGACCTAGGCTCTCCACCCAAGGTGGCCCTTTTTGCGGTGGCCACCTTATCTCATTGTTGCTGCTTGCTTCTGTATAAGCACTTTCTTCTTGAAGCTGCTCCTAACTTAAGGGAAAGCCTAGCAGCAGAACCAACATTTTGATTGGTTCATGTCTCCAAATTAATTGGTCTTACATGCATTGTCCAGGTCCCTCCACCCCCTTGCCTCTCTTGCTGTGTCACAAGGGCAATCATCAATCGTGTATAAATTATACTTTAAGTTCATTACCATTAGCCTATATGAAATATACATTTCCTGATGTATTGGGCATATGTGTGGCACCCTTCCTATTTTCCAATACTGATGCTGGTTTTCCCCTAATTTTATATCCACTGGTTACCCCATTTGACTGAGGGTGGAGGGCTGAGTGTTCAATGCCTGCACTTACTTACATCATCGTCAGATGCAGAGAAGTTACAGTCTTAGATTTAAATGCTTATGGAAATTATACGGGCTGTGATATCAGTCTCTTTAAAACACCTTGTAAACTTTCACTCTTGCAGAACTATCATAAATCTATTTAATTCAACGGTTTATACTAAGAGCTTCAGTATTCCACTTGGAAGCAAGGCATTTTTATGCTTGATTGAAACTTTGCACTGTTGGAAGTTAAGAATACCATTTGTTGCAGCCAAATTTCTCCATATCTGATCATCGAAAATAGTAACAGCTCACATGTGTATCCATTTAGAGAGGAGTTTCTGAGGTTGCACTGTTCTGGAAGTGGTGCTAAGCCCTGGGGTGCAGGCATCAAGCACAGAGCTTTTGCCTTCAGTTGGTCCATAGTCACTGGGAAGCAGGCAGTAACTGAATAATGATGGTGTGGTGATGCTTTGGAGTACCAGCATTGTGCTTTCTTTTCTCTACTCCATTTCAGGTAGGCTTTCCTCTGGGGCATTCACACTGTCTTTGGGGAAAGCAGGGCGAAGAATAAAAACCAGCGAGCAAGCTTTTCTCTTTCCTTTTGTTTTTCAACCTTTAAAACAGGCTTTTAAAAACAGAATTCCCAAAAGGAGGGCTTGAGGAAAGCATGGTGCAAACTTTATGCCAACAAGGGAAATTTTGAAAGAGGCCTCTGTCTCATTCCCTGAACTGGGGCATGGTCTGTGGGGAAGGAAGAGAAATGGCCTGTGGAACTTGGTGGTGTGAGACACGAGAGGGCCAGATCTGGGTGCCATGGAAAGGAGAAAAGGCTCAATAGGGAGACCCTCACCAGCTTCATCTAAGACCTGCTGAGCTGTGAGAAGTGACCTCTGTAGATGGTCCCTCTTTTTCATGGTTTGAGACAATTATAAACCTTTCTCTCTCAAAAAAATTTTAAAAAAGGCAAAGTGCTGTGACATTCTGAGAAGCTGTTGATGACACCAAAGAAGACTGGAATGAAGACTGGGTAAGAGTGAAACCACTTTCTTTCCCTGGAGAGTTGCAATGCAAGAGTCTGAAATGGATTTTTCTGTGGCTGACTCTTGAGCCAGGAGGTAGGGAACTTCTGTCGAGAGGCAATGGCCATGTGGGGCTCACCAAAGGCAGTTTCCGTGCCCTAAACTTGTGTCTTGCTGGGTACGACCAATAAGAGGGTGTCTCTGATAACACAGAGGTGTATAGATGGTTGTAGGATTTTAGTAACTAGTATTTGAATTCAGAATAAAGACATCATCCAGCAAAAGACTCCTGAATGTATTCATATGAAAAGTTTTACAAAACATATGAATCAAATCATGCACAACCATAAGTTTAATAGAAACCACCTTAATTCAAAAAATAATTACATAAAATCAGTATCATCCTGGAAAACCCTAATTACTACCCAAAGTAAAAAATAGGAAAAAGATTATGAGCTTTCTAAAATTGAACATGAAGTACATGTGACATATGTAATATATAAACATATTTTTACTTGTAGAAAAAATTAACTTGGTTGATGGAATTATGAGAACTTTCTTCTTACTTTTCAAATTTCAAATATTGAACATGTATTTTATAATTGCATGATTTTTTTTTTGAAATTGAGGCTATGTTCTGATGAAAAAAGAATTTTTTTAAATAAAATTTTTCCTATAAATTATCTTGATGTTTCGATCAGAATAACAAGTAATATAAGTTTGTAATTTAGGTTGTTTTTCAATTTTTTTTTTTTTTTTTTTGAGTTGGAGTCTCACTCCGTTGCCCAGGCTGGAGTGCAGTGGCCCGCTCCTGGCCACCTCAGCCTCGATCTGCTGGTCTCCGGCAATCCTTCCACTTCAGCCTTCCAAGTAGCCAGAACTACGGGCCTGCACTACCACACCTGGCTAATTTTTTATTTATTGTAGAGATAAGGTCTTGCCAAGAAGCCCGAGCGGGTCTCGAACCCACGGGCTCAGGCAATCCACTCACCTTGGCCTCCCAAACTGCTGGGATTATAGGCTGAGCCACTGCCCGGCCTCAAATTGTTTTAATCAGAAAATCAACTACATACTGCATGTTCTCATTTATAAGTGGGAGTTAAACAATGAGCACACATGGGCATGAAGATGGACATAATAGACAATGGAATCTCCAAGAGGGAGGAGGATTGGAAGGAAGATGAGGGCTAGAAAACTATCTATTGGATACAATGTTCACTATTTGGGTGATGGGTTCACTAGCAGCCCAAACCTTACCATTGCACAATATATCTATGCAACAAACTTGCACATGTTTCCCCTGAATCTAACTTTTTAAAGTCTGACATGAATCTTAAAAAAAATGATTTTTATGGTTTTTTTTAAAGGGGAAGATTATTTTTGTTTTTGTTCAACACCTATTGGAGTTGTAACTACCTTAAACATTTGATATTTTCCATTTAGCACAATGTTTTCAAGGTTTAGACATATTGTATCATGTTTTAGAATTTCATTCATTTTTAAGGTTGATAATAATTGTATCTATAGGCCACATTTTGTTTTTCCATGCATCTGTTGATGAACATGTAAGTTGTTTCCACTTTTTGGCCATTGTAAATAATGTTGCTATAAACATTGGCATACAAGTTAAAAAAAAAAGACATTTTTTCATGACTAATTAATTTCTAAAAAAAGGAATAAAAGTGATTCTTCATTCTTGAAACCAAAGACAAAGAATTATATGACTCTGTTTCCTCTAACTTTATCCTGTTTGACTTATTTTAGCATCTATTTTATGTCCTGCCTCAGTACCGTGCTTGATACTGATCTTAACATTGCACTAGGAATTCATGGTAGAAAGAAATTACTCTGTGCATGTTTCTTTTCCTGCTACCTTATAACCTCTTGAAGACTTTGGGTAGTTTTCTATTATTAGCTCAAAGACATTTATACATTTTCCCTCTTCATTTGTGCTGAAACCTCAATGATTGAACCATGATTTTAGGAATCATTATATAAAATTATGTAAGTGCTTCAAGGACAAAAATATTTCTTTAAACTTCTTGACAACAAACTAAAGGAATTGATTTCCTAGCTTTTCCTTTGTAAAAATGCTGCGTTATTATAATGGTACAGTTTCAGCTACTGTGGTTTGATCCTCTGGATGTGAAAAGGTACAAATTTATATTATAGAAATGACATTTTATAGTGGAAAGAGCACCAGCTTTAGAAGTGATAAGCCTGAGTTTTCTTCTTCAACACTCAGATATTACTTGCTGTGTATTCTTAGATAAGACACTTCTGAAATTCTGTTTTCTTGTCTTAAAGACAGATTTTTAAAAAATTATCTCTCAGGGTTGTTGTGAGGATGAGAAATATAATACACTAAGCACTCTGTAGATAGTAACTGTTCAATAAATGTTAGTAATAATTTGTTCATATTTTTGCTTTTTGCACCATCAATCCCTACATTGGCAGAATAGCAGGCACAGGACAAGTGATGAATTGCCAACTGTGGCTCTGAGTTTTGGAATTTAGGGAGGGTGGTTTGATGGTTTGGGACACAGAAGCTCTTATCTGTATAACAGCCTTGAAAGTTCAACCACTTTTTCAGTATACAAGGAGTAGAGTGCTCAGTCACACATTTGTGGTAACTAAGTCAGAGAGCTACCATTGTTGATGTTTTAACTATGTGCTTTGAAATACAACCAAAAGTCAGAAGTTTGACTAATCTTGCTAACTGTGAAACTCATTTGCTTTTAAGATCAATAAATATTCATTGAGCACCTACCAAGTTTTTGGTTACAGAGTAAAAAGACAGGTTAGGCCGTTTGGTTGCATGCAAATGACTTTTGCACAGGGAGAAAAATAAGTGGACACATAAAATAATTAGAGCTTGTTGGAAACAGTGAGTAGCTCAGCTGAGAGAAAAAGAGCAATGATCTGCCCCTGGAAGGCCCAGGGATGGGGTGATATTTAAGCTGCAATGAGAGCTGTGATTCCTGAATTAAGTGAAGTAAGACCATTCAGGAGGCCAGGAAAGTACAAGCAGGGCAACCCCTTCGGATCACCTCCCACTGTGGGAGCTTCTCTGTCCTCTCAATAAATCCTGCTTTCTAAAAAAAAGAAAGAAAGTACAAGCAAACTCTAAGTCTAGGAATATGGAAAATGTGATGAATAACCAGATTGCTTTGGTTTTATCTATGATCCTTTTTTCTTATATCATTTCACTTATGGAATAAGAACTGATGAAGTGGGAGATGATAATTTGAGGCTTCTGCTAGCCATATAGTAAAATATTCTGGTATAAAATAGTCCAGAAAATTATATATAGGTGGGCATAATTTCCACTAAAGGTTTAAGGGTCATTAAGTGAAAACTACTCAGCCCTCATGCTTGTTACAAATAATAATAATGATAATACTGTTATTACTGTATAGTGAGCTTATAGTTCACAGAATGCCAAGGAAACATTAGATTATTAAGTAGAGTTTGGGAATTGGGGTTGAGGTCTATTTCCTCAGGCTCTTGTGGCCCCTGTTAATGTTCTCTTCACCCAAGTCCACAGAATATCTTAGTGCAAGCAGCTCTGAAACTTCTGTCATAAACTTTACTCCAAAATCTTTACTTAGCCTGGGAGTTATAGTGATTGGATTCTCCTCACAGAACCTTCCAGACCTTATCACCTTCCATGCCTTAGGGAATCTCTCTCTTCTATCCCTCTGTGTTTCTCTCTCCTCCACTCAAAGGCACTTACGATTCCAATCCCCTCAACAAAGCTTTTTCTTGGTATTGCTTTTGGAGGCCAACAGTCCAGAAGAGGGTTAATTGTGGGCAAGAGAATGATCCTGGTTTCCCTTTTGAAATAGGGTGGGGAAAATAGAATAAGAACTATAACCTAACATTTGCCAAACCAGGAAGCATAGAATGTAATAGAAATTTAGATTCTATTTTATCAAAGTCTTATAAGTGCTTCTTCCTGCGAAAAGCAGCTACTCTGCCAGGCTCGGTGGCTCAGTCTGTAATTCCATGCTTTGGGAGGCTGAAGTGAGTGGATTGCCTGAGCCTGTGGGTTTGAGACCCGTCTGGGCAACTTGATGAGACCTCATCTCTACGATAAATCAAAAAATTAGCCAGGCATGGAAGCTGTGCCTGTGTTCCAGCTACTTGGAAGACTGAGGCAGAAGGATTGCCGGAGCCCAGCAGGTCGAGGCTGCAGTGACCGTTAGCGTGCCACTGCACTCCAGTCTGGGCGACAGAGTGAGACTCCAACTCAAAAAAAAAAAAAAAAAAAAAAAAAAAAAAAAAGTAAGAAAAGCATCTACTCTTTGTTCTTCCAGTCAGAGGCCTCCACTTGCAAGACTTCTAATGAAATCTTTTGGCATATATTTTTATATATTTAAATCAGACCTATGTTGCTACTTCTTGATCTGTAAAAATTAGTTGAAGTATTATTATTGATTTCCCACTATTGTGGAGGTATATGAGGATTTACCTCTATCCACATTTCTCATTTCCCCAGTCTCTCAATGTAAAGATGATTTATAACTGGGCACACTGTATTGTATCATTACTTATCTCGCATAACATTTTATTGCCTTGGAATTAATCCTGTCTTTATCTTTTGCTTTGGTTTCTATGCACTCCTCATTAATTCATTCCCAGTTGTGTCAATTTAAAACACATTAGGTATTCTATTAATTTCATCTCTTTGATGATTTTTTTTCGTACACTCTTTTCACCTGTGCCAGCCTAGACCCGTGCAGTGGGTGGAGATGTGTTGCCTAGAAGGCCCTTCTAGGAGGGATCTTTGGTTCCAGCTATTGGGGATGAGCCAGCAGGCAGACTCCAGCTGTCAGCTCCTTCATCTTTTGCCTCAGCTGCAGAGAGAGGCCTGGTCTGAGGGCATGCCCTTCCCAGGGTGGCTTGTACCCAGGGACTGATAATGGAGAGGGTATGAAGCCTATGTCAGCCTGCCATGGGATAACTCTACTGGAGTATATCCTGAGTTCCCAGGGGGTTGGTTGAAGCATTATTGTACCTACCTCATAATTCACCTTCTCCCTCTGCTCAATCTTGCCTCTTCCCTTTCCCTTCTTCCCAATCCCTTAGAAGTATTGATCTCTTGTAAATAGCCTGCCTTCTTAGAATCTGCTTCTGGAGAACCCCATCTGCCACAACTAGTTACTCTCTAGGGCTTCTGCAAGGAGTCATCTGGTAATGCCCCTTCACTATTACCCTGGATATTCTCTTTGTTTTGTTGTTGTTTTTATTGTGGTAAGAACATTTAACCTGAGATCTACCACCTTAACAAAATTTTAAGTGTGTAATAAGTACTGTTAACTAACAGCTGCAATGTTATGCAACCGATCTCTAGAATCTTTTTATCTTGCATAACTGAAACTTTATACCGTTAAACAAAAACTTCCATTTTCTCCTTCCTGAGTCCCTGGAAACTACCACTCTTCTCTCTGCTTCTATGAGTTTGACTATTTCAACTGCCTTATATAAGGGGAATCCTGCACTATTTGTCATTCTTCATGCATTGTTATGTTGGTTTCACTATTTCCCATATTTGCATGCCTTCTCTTGGGTTTATTCTCTTGTTTTGATGGAGCACATCCTCTAATAATGTCCCGAGGAAACATATATGAAAGATTATTTTTCAAAAAAAGTTATGTGGCTAAAAATGGCTGTATTCTATCAACACATTTAATTGATAGCTTAGTTGGATATAGTCTTCTGGGTAGGACATCATTTTCCCTCAGAATTTAAAGGCATTGCATAATTTTCTTTGTTTCCAAGGTTTCTGTTTACAACAGCGATGCCAATAATTCTTGAACCTTTATATGAAACTGTGTTTCTTTTTTGCAAACTTGTGGAGTAGCTGCTTTGTTCCCACTGTTGTGAAATTACATCTTCTTTCAGTTTAGGATTCTAAGTCTATCACTCCTCATCTAGTTTTTTTCCACCTTCCAAAATGTTGTTGTTTTTAGCTTCTCTCTCTTTTCTTTGTCCTTGTGTATTTATTCCTTAAAACGAATAGATAGGCAGACAGACAAACAGACAATAATAAAGCATTGCAGTGTTTAATGCCATTTAAGTAGAATTTTGGGAAGGAGAGAGCAGAGGTTAAATAAGTATGTTTAGCCTGATGTCTTAAGTAAAGGTATAAATAGATTATTTTTTAAAGGAAAAGTTCATCTGCTGAAACTGCTCTATCTTTCTTTCTCCTTCTTTTCCTCCCATCTTCCCCTTTTGTCTCTTTTTCATAGATACTAATTGAATAATTATATCAACCAGACCTTATGTTTATAAAGTTGTGTTAGCACCTTTGACTCTACATATCCTTGGCTAGGGTAAGAGAGAGCTCTGCTTTTCCTATCCAATCCTGTGTAGACTGTGTCAAGAGTTAACCAAACTGAAGAGTCGTATCTCTGCGTTATAGAGAAGTTGGTCACCTGTGAATTTCCTTGAGACTCAAATTTAGGAATGTCCATCTTCAATGAGTATGAAGAGTTGAAGCTCTCCCTAAGAAATATAAATAGTGAAGAGGCCTTTAGGCATACTGGTGAAAATTCTTACCCTCAATCCTTTTATTTGGTGGAAATGATTACATGGTGAAAACAGAAACTCTTCAGCTGAAACTAGTAAATAAAGACCCTGGAAATGAGTGATAAACGGGTTCTAATGAATCAACTGCCTAATTCTTTGCATCCTTTGGAATTAGACATGATCTATATATGAAATACAGCAATTTAGCATCATGTGGTAAATTATGGGAACTCATAGGCCGTAATTCTTATGGGCATTGATTAGGGAAGGTGAGAAATAAAAGGAAAAGCTCCTAACAACTCATTCTTTGTGTTGTAGAGATGAGAACACCCGCAGAAGAACCAAAAATCCTTGCGTCCCTCCCACTATGTCTAATAGCTTTGTGACTTTGGTTAAGTCACTTTATCTCTCTAAGACTTATATTCCTTATTTGTATTCTGGAGAAAACATAAATTGCTCTATAGGGTTTCTATAAATGAATTTAATGTATGTAAAGCTATGAGCACACATAGTGTCTATATATGACAGGTGTTCAATCAATGGTAGTTTTCTTCCCTTGTGTCATCTACAATTGACTGAGAGCATTATAATTTTTATGTGTAATAAAATTCTGGGGCCCTACTTCCTTCAAAGAATCTGTAAGAGAAGTTGGTTTCATCTGTATTAATTGAATTGTACATTCAGATGGGGTTTTGTTTTTTTTTTTTTGAGTTGGAGACTCACTCTGTCACTCAGACTGGAGTGCAGTGGCCGCTCCCGGTCACCACAGCCTCGACCGGCTGGGCTCTGGCGATTCTTCCATCTCAGCCTTCCAAGTAGCTGGAACTACAGGCGTGCGCTACCATGCCCGGCTAATTTTTTGATTTATTGTAGAGATGAGGTCTCGCCAAGATGCCCAGGCAGTTTTCGAACCCGTGGGCTCAGGCAATCCACTCACCTCGGCCTCCCAAAGCCCTGGGATTACAGGCTGAGCCACTGAGCCCGGCCTCAGATGGGTTTTAATCCCATCTTTACATACTCAATCCTCACATTAAGACTAGTCAATTTGAGGTGGCATGAGCACCTCAGAATTAGGGAAGATTTCATAATGAGAGTTAACTGCAGCAAAGAAAAGTTGGGTTTGTAAATAAGAACTGACAGCTAAAGCAAAGATTAATCTTTATGGCATGCATTAAAATATGCAATTTGAGATTGGCAGTGGAGAATTGTCCCTGAGAATTGGCAGTAGGCAGTATGGACCTTGACATGGGAATTCCTATGTGCAAGCAGACTCATTCTGTACACCTTTTCTATCCCAAAGACTTTCGCATACCCACAGACACACATAATCAGGAAAAGTGGCCTATTTTGATCAAATCATCTTGTGTACAGACTGTTTCCACTTAATATAATAGTCATTCGGCAGCGGTAAAGACTCGCTTGGTATAACTGAGAAGTGACAAGGAAATTGGATGGAACTTCAAATAGTTGACTATAAAAAAAAACAAAACAGCAAAACAGTGACTAGAAGTCAACGTTAAAACCTAACGTCTACAAGGACTTGGAGGGTTTGCGTTCATGTAAAAAGTGACGGCAGGAAAGAATCTGGTTTGGTTATTAGGGACTTTGATCAGACTTGTTTCAGATTCCAGATGAAAATGGTAATACTATGATCACCAGCTCTTCTTCATGACTGTGGGTGGCAAAGAGCCGAAGGGTAGAAAAGCCATGAGATGCTTGGAGGTTGCCTGCTTCACAGTGGTTCATACCAATGTTGAATCCTGGGCTAAGTTGGTAAAATGTCACTTTTCAATGCCTCATTTGAGTAGGTTCAGTTACTACTGTATTCGTCCCACTTGATAAGGATGTTATCACAATGTCTCAGAAAAAAGGATACAATCAATTTATAATTTGATAAAAAGCTTATTTTATTGACTTCTCTTTATTAACAGCTGAACGCTTAAAAAGCATTTTCATAATGGGAAAATACATTTTCTTTTCTACATTTATATTTCTAAGAAAATGTATTTTCCCATTTGTTGAAGTGGCTCTTTCATTCTTTTATTAAGCAAGTAATAGATCTTTGTTGTAGATGAAATTGTATTTTCTAATACCACATACCCTACATTGGTATGTCTTTATAGAAAATACAAATATGCATTATAATTAGTGGTTGTTGGGTAATAAAGTATTTCCCAGAAGAGCATAATCTTGGAACTCAGTAGTGAGGTGAACTTGTTATTGGTGAATGGGGGAATCAGATCATCTGTAGTGTTATGACTAGGATATGAGAAATCTATACATGTCCCAGTAACTGCCTGTAGATTGAACCTACATCACATATTGAATGTACCCAATGGATATTAAGAATAGCACATGAAAAAAATTCCTTTAAAAAGCTTTCTTCATTCACATTTGAGAAGTTTGGTGGCTGCTTTTCTATTCTGAATTTTCTCTTTTTTTTTGAGTCGGAGTCTCACTCGGTCGCCCAGACTGTCTACTACCTCACCTGATGCAGACTGCCATGGATCCGAAAGGGGTGTTGGGGTGTGAATCTGGAATGTCTCCATGGGTCAGATACCAAACTCAAGCTCAGAGGTTCTGTAATGCGATCAAGGCCATATAGCTAGTTAGAGGCAGGACCAGGTCAAAAACCCAAATTAGTCTGATTTTAAAGCTCAAATGCTTTGTGCTCTACCATGGTGCCTTCTAGCTGAGGAGAATGACTTTTTGGACCATACTTTCAAAGCTTCTCTTCCCATGAGGAAGCAGCAAGAGTGTATGTGTGTGGGGATGTGGAACTATGTTTCTGTGTGTGGTTTTGAGCCTCAGTAATCAGTCGTTTAATGTAATGAAAGAAATAGGATTAAGTAGTGCCCAGTGCAGAGTAGGGGGAAAAAATGACCCTAAGTCCCTACAAGAGAGAACAGAACTCTGCCTGGGGAGTCAGGAGACCTACCTTCTAAAGGCAGCCTTCCACTGAGCTTCTGTGTGACCCCGCCCTATTCTGACCTCTGTTTTCCAATTTGTAAAATGAAAAGATGAAACCAAGCCCCAGAAACAAACTAAATATACATCTGGCATCCTAATCCAACCATGGAAAGCAGGCAAGCTGTGGAACAAAGTTAGACTTGATTCAAGTCTTTATTGTTATCACTGGCTGTGTTTCTGGAGCAAATAATTTAATTTAATCTATTTTTTTAAACAATCCATTCTCCTCCCCAAATCATATTGATGAAGAAATCACAACAAACATTGTTCTCTCATTTATTATTTTGCCAAGAGGCAAGTAATGCTATAAACTCTGTTTCTGAGACTTGAACATCATGTTGATTTCATTGTCAAAACAAACAAACAAACAATAGGAAAATGGATGCAAAAAAATTACAAAAACTTTCTTCACAAATGGAAAGTATTACAAAATAGCCACAGGAGAAACTCTGTTAAGTAAAATGAATCCCAAACATAGATCCTAGATGTATATACACCATTCACCATAAAAACATTCTCAATGAAACTTTCAATCAGATTTAATTGATATATGAATATAGTGTATTTTATAAGCAAACCATCTCAGAGGTATCCTATTAAACAAATTAAGACACAATGATAATAATGCAAGCATCACTAGAACCCATTGGTACCTGAAGTTAGTGCTTGGAAGTTGCCCTTGGCTTGTGGCCCTCAGAGGATGGATAAAGGTTGAGGGACCTGCCCTAGAGCAACTCTCAACTCCCAAGGCCATCCTGTTGGAAGGGTCAGAACACCTTGTCTCCAGGTTCCAGCTTTATACCCTTCCAATATGGGCTCTCTGGGACCCAATACAGCCATCTTCATTTTGAATTGTAAGTTAAAAAGGGCTTGTAGACATAGTTTTTTGAAGTATCTCGGAGTTAAAAGATTGCTTAGCACTGAGAGAGGAACACATACTTTTGATTCAGAGCATTTTATAGCTAAAAAGAAACTCTTATGTTATGAAGTATTGCAAATCATAGGAAAGGTAAAGTCTGTGAGGGAGAGACTTTCTGACTTGCGCAGTAAGGAAAAAAGAATCAAGGACAGAATAGGTGGGGGGCAGTAGAGCAGGGCTGAAAAGATGACGCATTTCATGCCTTTACCTGTACAATGACTGTTTGTATACCTAACCCTGAATTTTACCCCACATATTTAAAATAAGAAAGAGAATCGAGAAATTGAGAGTGAGCCAGAGACCACCATGATCAGCCTACCAATCAACAATTGGTGTCCCGCAACCCCAGAAATGTCAACTTTTCAATGCTTGAACCAAAGAATCAGTTTCGTACAAGCATGGCAGGGGTGAGAATTGTGAAGCTTATGCAATAATTTTCAAAGAAATAGGAAAAAAAAGGATAAATTATATCCAATCTGAGAAAACTGGGCCTGACTGAAACTGACTCATAAAGAGGACCAACATCCCTCCTATCAAGATCCGTCATATCTTTCTTTCTTTTTTTTTTTTTTTTTTTTTGAGTTGGAGTCTCACTCGGTCGCCCAGACTGGAGTGCAGTGGCCGTTCCTGGCCACCACAGCCTCGACCTGCTGGGCTCTGGCAATCCTTCCGTCTCAGCCTTCCAAGAAGCCGGAATTACAGGCATGCGCTACCACGCCCGGCTGATTTTTTTATTTTATTGTAGAGATGAGGTCTCGCTGCCCAGGCGGGTCTCGAACCCGCGGGCTCAGGCAATCCACTCACCTCAGCCTCCCAAAGGCATGGGATTACAGGCTGAGCCACTGAGCTCGGCTCTGTCATATCTTTCTTTATGCTGCTTTTGTCCTAGTCCTCCAAACAGACTGAATAGTGATGCTTTGGCTGCATTGCTGAGCTTCTTCAAGTCAACCCAGCAGTTCCTCATCCCTCATGTAACCCAGGGAGATGGCTTTGACTGGTTTCTGGAGATCCAGATTCTTGTTTAAGTACCCCCAATCCTGCCCAATATCCACATTCTTATTGGCCTTTATCAATCATTCTTACCTGGTGACAGGCCTTGATAAACCTGTAAACCACCAAACCACCACCAAAACAAAACAAAACAAAACAAAACAAACACACACACACAAAACCACCTTTTGTTTTTAAGAATGTAGGCTTGAGCCAAAGAACAACTGCATTGGTAAACTCCTCTTTATGGACCCTACAGAGGCAATGGTGAAGAGGTTGCCTCTCCCAGGTGATTAGTAGGCTTCATGTCCATAACTATGCACACAAGATAGTCCACCCCAGGGAGGAAGGCTGCTGAAGAAATTGCCTTCCAGGAAGAGTTGTTGGAGCCCCCAGGACTAGCATCTGTCTTCTTTGTCAGAGGGCAATGTGAGAAACACTATTCAGCTGGTTGGTGAAGACATGGTTTCCCTACGAAGTGCTTCTCTGTATTCCAAGGCAAAGCTTCATGAAGACCATATGTCTTTTATGCAAGCCTTGTTCATCCAATTGCAATGTTTTGGAGTCTAAACTCCTTTTGTAAATCAGCACTGAAGTCCTAAACAATGGAAGAGAGCAAAAGTGTTTCGGGGGCTTTAGGACCTTTGGCTGAGAATATGCCATCCTTGGCAACAGCACATTTCACTGGGCATTCATCTTTCTTCTGGCTACCATTGATTTATCTAGCATAACATTCAGCTTTTGAAAGGTTCAGGAAATCATAATTATAAAAGCCCTTGGAGTGGACAAATGCGTGGAAAAAAGCCCACGTGGTAAAGACACATTTTGGTTTTCTAACCAGGACTGGGAAAAATTTGCCATGGCTCTCAGTCCATCAGAATTCTGACCTTGGACCATTGCACATGAACACATCTGAGCCCAGATTGATGCATGCAGGTCCTTGGCCCCAGGCACACTGCTGGTCTCTAGGTGATCAGCTCTGGTGGGAATCAGAGCAGAGATACCTCTTCCCCTAGTTCATTTTCCTGAATCATAGTCCTCTCATGTGTAAGATGGGTGCAATAATAGCTTCTGGTAAAGCAGGTGCCTGCTGGGTGTTGTAAAAATCAAATGAGATAATATGTTTTATTTCTTAGCACAGTGTCTAATTAATTCCATTCCTTTGCTTCTTCTCCCTCTTTTCCATTTCTGAATTAGAACCAATCCAGATTCACTCTGGAGTCAACCTCCATATCCAGAATTCTCTAATCTTCCTCTCTCTTGGTGAAACAAGTAAAGTCTACCTTTTCCCTTTCCTGCCCTGCCCCCGCCACAGAACTGGGGCTCTTTTATGAACTGCTCTGGCTGACCACTTCAACCTTATCTCCGGCCTTAACATCCCCACAGGAACTCCACTTTTGTTACTTTCTTATTACTATATGAGTCATATGGCACTGCAGTGTGCCATGTCTAGTTCCTTTTCCAGACTCTGTGCTTCTTGAGAGGATGGACCATGTCTCGATTATATTTGATATCTAGTTCCTGGTAGGTAACTAACACACTTTTGGTTAATGAAACATCAAAGCAGACATGGGGTGGGAGGGGGGGAGGGTTGTGAAGATGGCCTGAATATTTTAGAGGGCTCCTCCTAGTTTCTTTGAAGATTTCCCACCAAATAAATACATATGATTTCATTTTAGAGGGGAGGATAATTGATTTTTCTCTGTGAACAAGGAAGACACTTCCTTTTTTCTTACAGATGTGTGGTGAAGGACATAAATTACACAGGAAACAGGATGAGGAGACATAAACCTGCTTAATCCAATTATATATTTCCATCAACAGACAGGGTCCCAAGAGAGGGGAGGGTGATGCTCAGGACATAGATCATTAGGAAACTTTCTTTCTCACTTTTCTCTAGAAAGAGAGAAAGAGGAAAAGATGATATAGCAGCTGTCATAGGAAGTGAAACCAATGCTCATTTGTTATACAATATAAAACTGATCTTGAGGAGGATGTTCAGTCTTTGGAATGTTAAATGGTGAATACATAAATAATTTTTGAAGAAAGATGAAAAGCGAAGCGCGCGCGCGCCACACACACACACACACACACACACACACACACACACACACACAAAACAAAACAAAGAAACCGAAGCGAGAAAAACAAGAACCAGGCTTTTAAAAAGAAATATAATTTGACTGGGAAAAGTCATCCTTGTAACCACATGTAGACAACATAGAATTCATAATTCCAGGGACAGAGTGCCTAAGGAAGAGTACCTGGGTGGGTTGGGAGGGATTAGAGGAACACTGCGTTGGACATTGATAGTTAATAAGCACAAGGTCAAGCACTTTCATTTTATATACTAAACATGATTTAGGCCTTTATAGAACAATTCCATAAGGTGAAAGTTCACTACTTATTTTTTGAAAATGAATGAAATTCATAATAAGCTATTTCAAGGTTAAGTTTTTTGTTCAACAGATTAGTGGCCCAGCTGAGATTTGAAACCATGTCTACATGACTCATCTTCCATGTCTCCTCTGTATCATGCTCCTTCCTATAATGAGATGTAACCTGTTAGAACCTTTTCCCCTGGCTGCTGGTTCCAGGTTATTTACACAGTTGACCTTGAACTTCAGGTTAGGACCACATAGTAGCCTTTATTGCCTTGCTCCAATTAAATGTTTATTACTTGCTCCAGTAGCGTTTGGACCTCTCTCTTGTATACAGCCTTGCTACTCTTTTCCCCTGTGGTTTTTACCTGATACCCAGGCTGATGGAGTGACTCCCACCTGACACCTTGCCCATCACCATGGCAGCAGGCAGAGAGTGCCCTGGAGGGTCTTAAACTAACAATTACATGCTCCAGTTCAGAAGTCACACCACTTAGCGCTCATTTGCCAGATACTGATATATGAAACCCAAATACCAGGAAAATTTGTCGAACCTCAGTGACTACTGCAGCACTGGTTGCCTTCGACATACTGTCTATTTTATGTATTTATTATGTTTATTTTCTGTCTCCGCATCTAGGTGCTCTGTGAGGACAGAGGGTTTTGTTTTTTCTGTCACAGTTGTATCTTCAGTATCCATAGTAGTGCTTGCCAATAGCAGACTCTCAATAAATGGTTTAATGAGCAAATCATGGTATCTGTTCTGTCCCTTACTTACTGAGTGGACTTGGGCAAATTGTTTGTACTTCCTGAGCCTCTAAGAAATTTCCTTTTAGAAATGAAGATAAAGGGATGATTTCTCACAGAATTGTGGTTAGAATTAATGAGCTAAGCAGCAAAGTGTCTAGCACAAGTCCTAGGCCTGAACAATAAGCTCTGAATAAATATTACTTTCTTTCAATCTCTGGTGGCAAATAAGCCTCTGACTTTTAATCCAATTTTCAAGCAATTTTATGTTTAAAAAAATAGAGCAGCTGTGTAGTTTGAATAACACTTCTGTGTTTTGCCCAGTGTGAAGAACAATACTGATGCTCCTTCCAGAATTTTTTTTCCCTAGAATTACAGGAAAACTCTGTAAATAGAGCAAGTTTTAAAACTTGGGGTGAAGAGGGGTACAGCCACTAGTCAAACCTTTCAGACAGTTTAACAAATGACGTGTGGACACACATTCTTCATGAGTCTGGTAGAACCATGTTTAGCCCCCAGGTGCACTTGACCTGTTAACAGCATTTGGACAGATTTATCAGCTGTAAACCTTGCACCAAGCCAAAAAAAAAAAAAAAAAAAAAAAATACAGGCATTAAGGAAGACAGTATGGAGTTTCCCCAGAAAACTAAAAATAGAATTGCCATACAATCCATTAATCCCACTTCTGGGTATATATTCAAAGGAATTGAAATCAGTATGCTGAAGAGATATCTACACTCCTACGTTCGTGGTAGCATTTTTTCACAATAGCTAAACTCTGAAATAATCTAAGTGTCCATTATCAGATGAATGGATAAAGAAAATGGGATAAGTGTACACAACGAAACACGACAAAGCCTTAAAAGGGGAGAAATCCTGTCATTTCTGACAATGTGGATAAAACTGGAGGATATAATGTTAACTGAAATAAGCCAGGAACAGAAAGACAAATGACACATGATCTCATGTACAGTAAGTTCTCTACATACAAACCTTCAAGTTGCAAACTCTCACAGATGTGAACGTACATTAGCATGTCCAATCATGTAAGTTAGTTCATGAGTGTGGCATATATTTTCATGTGCTGTGCTATAAGACTAAAAATGTTTTCTTTATGTTTTGTGTTTTTTTGTGTGACTTTTGTGAGAAAAGTATTATAAACTTATTATAGTACAGTACTATATAGCCAACTGAGTTAGTTGGGTATCTAGGCTAACTTTGTTGGACTTACAAACAAATTGGACTTATGAACGCACTCTCAGAATAGAACATGTTTGTATGTAGGGGACTTACTGTATATGTGGAATCTAAAAAAATTGAATTCATAGGGTCAGACAGTAAGACTGATGGTTACCAGAGACTGGGAGAGGGAGAGGATGGGGAATGAAGGGGTGCTGATCAAAAAGTCTAAAACCTCAATTAGACAGCAGGAATCACCTTTAGTAGTCTATTGCACAGGATGGTGGCTATAAGAAATAATACTGCAATGTATTTTTCAAAATTGCAAAAAATGTAGATTTAAAGTTTTCACCACAAACAATGATACGTATGTGAGGTGATGGGTTTGCTAATTAGCTTGATTTAATCATTCCACATAGTAAACATATGTCAAAACATCACATTGTACTCTATAAATCTTTATAAATATATGCAATTATTATTTTTCAATTAAAAGTAAAATTAAATAATTAAAAAGACCCAGTTATTTTTCTCCTTCTGAACATAAACAAGAAAGGTGTGTTGGCAACAAGGGAAGTTCAAGGTTTGATTCTCTCCGGCCCTTCCTCAGTGACCTGCCTGGTTGTGGCCAACTGCACATGCACTTCAAGTGTGAAGTTCACAGAAGCCTAAAGAGTTTCCGAGGTCAAGTGAAGACACGGGGTTAGTGCTCCAGCAAGAAAGCACTAACTAGACAGAGTAAGAAAAAGGAGACCATATCTTGGTTCACAGCAAAACCAAGAGGAGAAAGAAAGAAAGAAAGCACACAAGTTGTGCAAAACTTCCCAGAACTTTTTGTGATCCTCTTCCTTATGTATTTTTATGAGCTCATTTGCTTGGAAATGTATTGTTTGAAAAACTAGATGGAGTTAGTTTTAAAATGCCCCAGATCGAACTGATTGCAGTGAGTCAGAATACTGTAAACCTTCTGTTTATGAAACATCTTTTATGATACAGGGGAAAGAGAATAAGATTTGGACGCAAGAAGTGAGTTCATGCTCCGCAATTTCCTGGCTGTATGATGTGTAAATTGTTAACTCTTTAAAACCTCGTTTTCCTCGTTTGTAATATGGGAATTATAGAACCTTGCCTAGGGGACTGTTAGGAGAATTCCATGAGCTAAAGCTTGTGAAACAGGGTTATCCATTTAAAAAGCAATAGTGCTATTTATGATTATTCTGGGGAATTATAAACAATTGAAAAATATTTTCCTAGTTGTCCCTGTAGAGGAGATAAAGATTCATCGTTCCCTTTTTCCCTAGCCAACCCCTACTTTCCTATAGAGCCAATGAGTGTATGTGAATATACTGTTATATAAACTATAAACCCTAATATATATTAGCATATATATTCATTCTATTATTTTTATATGTGGAGAAAGAGGAAAAAAATATCTTCATTAGCATTTCCATTGTCATTCATAATTCCTTTCCTAGACTGTTGCGATTGCTTCTAAACAAGATTGTCTGAACCAGTGATGTCTTTCTAATTTCAAAACATTCTCAATTAAATGCATATCTGACCATGCCACTTCATTTGAGGTGCCTCTAACCCATCATAAAGTTCAAAGTCCTTAGGTTAGTCCAGTGGTTCTCAACAGGGTGATGGGGGAGGTATGATTGTTCCCCTCTACCGCGGACATTTGACAATGTCATAGACACAAGCAATGTCATTTGACAGACGATTTTGGTTCTCACAGCAGGGGTGTGTGTTGGGGGATTACCACTGGCATTCAGTGAAGAGAGACCAGGTCTAACCATTCTACAATGCACAGGACAGTCCCTCACCACAAACAACACCCTGCTCGGGTTGTCAATGACTCCGAGGTTGAGAAAACTGCATTTAGCCCAGGAGTTCTCCCTAAGAGCCTCTACTTGCACCAAACCCCAGGATCATCTCCATGCTTGCACCCTGCCTCTAGCGCAAGAGAATTGTTCTCACATCTCATTCTGGCCATTCCCAGACTGCATGGCACTTCTAGGCCCTCTTTCTGGCTGCGTTTCCTGCATTGAACTTGCTTCTCCTGCCTTCTTCTGCTGGAGGAATCCACCTTCCCATGCTTCTGAGGATCCCCTTGCACCTCTTGTCCTTCAGGAAGCCTTCCACATGCCTTAGGCCCCTTCTCTGCGTGTCCACAGCCTCCCACCACCCCACTCAGCTTATTACACTATATAAAATGGAGTGATGGCTTCTTTTTGGACCTGACTTCCCCAGATACCCATGAGTTGAGAAAGGGCTGGGGCCATTTCTCCTTCGTCTTTGTAGCCTCAGCTGGGCACTGGCTGGACACGTCATCTCAGTAAGTATGTGTTGAATAAAACAGAGAACAAATCCAAATCAGTGACCATATCATAGTTGAAACAACAGGGTTTTTTTGAATGTTGCAAGGGGAGCACCTTGAGCAAAGTTCTGTCCTGATCCTACCCTGTACTCTAGACTGTCAAGGATAGCTTATTTCACCAACAGTAGTTAAAAACTTACTGATTTGATTGCATGATGGTGGCTTACAAGGCTTTTATACTCTGTCTTCACTTAACTGAGCCTTTACTCTTTACTTTACACTTTAAACCTTTACTTTACTCATATATATCCTCTCATTATGTTCCTTTTGCAGATGTGGAAACTGGGACTTGGAGTTTAAGAAAACAAGTCACACAACTAGTGGCAAAGTCAAGATTTAATCCAGGCATTCAGACTGCAGAGACCACGCTCTCAACTGCTGTGCTATATCATCTGCAGTTACATCTGCTGGCCTGATTTATAGTCTCCTGGGAACACACTTTCAGTGGGTCTGCATTTTAGAGATGAAGAAATAGAGCTTGTAGGAAACAGTCATTAATGACACATCCATGTCACAGCCAGGCCAGACATTGTTTGAAGTCTTTCTATTCAACAATATCTCAATGATGCAGTCCTAATCCTACATTTGTCAGAATTTGCCCATCAGCTGGGTCAAAAAAGCCTGCACTGGCAGGTCTCCCGTGAGAATAGACCCTATGCATCCTAGCGCCCACCTTGGGGACCTGCTGCAAATAGATCTTTGATAATTACTTAAGCCCTCAGAAATCTCTACCAGATCTGGGACAACTTTGATTCCTGTCTGGGACAAATCCTACATCCTGGGAGGTCTCTTTGCTGAATCCCATTTGCTACAGATCTCTAAAAGCTTCCAGGCTGCTGCTTAACTCTTCCCAAACTTTCTGGTTTAAAAATACATTCCTAGTCAGTCGGTCTGGGTGCATTCTTTGTGTCTAGAGAATGCTGTTCCCTTCAACTCTGGAGCAGGCCAGCACACGGCTCAGACCAAAAAATGTGACACTCCATTTTCAGACTGTGTGGCCTGAGAGCAGCACCATGTGGGCGGAGGGGGTTCCCATGCACTTCTGAGAAGAAGGCAGCACTTTTCCAGGGTGGTCTAGTGGTCTTGGATTGTACTCGGCTCCATTTGCTGAGTTTTTTTTTGGGGGGGGGGATCTCACAGAAAGTTTACTGCAGAAGTTCTCACACTTGGGGATGTCTTTTCCAGAGTCCATCTCCTGCTTGAAAGATATGTGGTTGTCGAACATCAGGTGTGTTTCCTGACTTGCTTTAGTTCTTTTCATTTATTCATTCTATAAGCACTTATTGAATCTTCCTTAGTTGCCAGGGCCCCTAGGAGATGTTGAGGTACAGGAGTACAAATTCAGGTCCACTCTCAGAGTGCTCACAGCTTAGCAGGAAATACACAATAAAACCAAGTAAGGGCGATCCGTCTTACAACTAAAGTTTAGAGATCTTGGAGTGCACACAAGAGAGATACCAAATAAGTCCTGGGAGTCAGAGATAACTTCTCAAGTGATGGTTAAACTGATTGATGAAGAATAGAGATGAAGCAGGTAGAGGGTATGGAAAGGAATGGGAAGCAGATTCCCAGTCAACAGAAAGAGGACATCCAAAGTCCGTGGGTCATGTAAGAGTGTAGTGCATTTGGGAAGTACAGGTGATCCAATCTGGCTGGAAGGTAGAGTATGAATGTGGGGCAGCTGGAGGAGGGTGTGGTAAGAGAGGCAGTTAGAGAGGATATCACGAATTGTGTCCTGATGGACTTGGCAGGCCGTGCTAAGGATCTTGGATTTTATCTTGAGGACAAATGAGACAGATATTAATTAAGAGCATGGCATGATCAGATTTGCCTTTTTTTTTTTTTTTGAGTTGGAGTCTCACTCTGTCACCCAGGCTGGAGTTCAGTGGCATGCTCACGGCCACCCCAGCGTCAACCCGCTGGGCTCAGGCGATCCTTCCGCCTCAGCCTTCCAAGTAGCCAGAACTACAGGGGCATGCTACCATGCCTAGCTAATTTTTGATTTATTGTAGAGATGAGGTCTCGCCAAGTTGCCCAGGCTGGTCACGAACTAGTGGGTTCAGGCAATCCTCTCACCTTGGCCTCTCAAAGTGCTGGGATTATAGACTTGAGCCACCACGCCCAGCCAGATTTGCCTTTTTTAAGGTCCAGTTCTATGGGCATACAGCAGTAAGACCTGGGATCTTTGTGATGAGTTTTCATCAGAACAGAAACTTATTTCTACCGTTGTCATCAGAGCCAGCTGCAGGGGATGTTCGTTAGGGAGCCACTCTGGACAGGATGATGACAGAGACCTGGGGTAGAGTCTGGGAAGACCTGGAAGATCCAGAAGCAAGAGGTGTACAGTATTGAGCCATGGTGTAGGAGGAATGTCAGGAACAGGGAGAGAGGATGAGCAGGAAGAGAAGAAAAAAAGGGAAGAGGACTCGCTTCCAACAGACTCCATTCCTTGGAGGTAGATGGGTTTCCAGACAAGTTAGTGCCACTGCGCTGACATTTAGGGATTCAAATCAAGGTTGAAGTTTAAGATTCCAGATGGGTTACCGAAAGGAGAAGGAGAGAGTCAACATTTATCTACCACCAGACACCAAAGTAAGCACTTGGCAAACACCCATCTCCCACCAGTGCTATGAAGTAGGTGCCATTATTAACATATGCCAACTGAGAGGAGGAAGACTCAGAGAGGTGCAGTAACTTGCCCAACATTGCACAGCTAGCAAGTACAGAGCCAGAATTTTACTACAGTGTTATCTAGCTTCAAACTTATTTCCACGAAATGTTAGAGTTGATACAACCCCAAATCTATTCTTTTGGTCTGTCATGCTCTGACGCCTTTTTAGTTTTTCTTCTTTGAATGAAAAATGGGGTTGCAGGAACCATTTCCCAACATGAAATCTCCATCCTACAATACTTTTCATCAAGAACCCTGTAGCTCCAAATATCCTATTAGAAACATCATCTCACACCAGGGTCTGCTACCTGCATGGTCATACTGAAGTTTCCCTGACTTTTCCACATCAGCAGTCATGCCACAGGTGCCCAAATATGCCACCTTGTTCCAGAGTGACACCCCTGCTTCTTTTGGAGTTCAAAATTCATTCATCGGGTAGGAGAGGCATTGGCCCTCACATGATCTCTGGGGTGCAGAGCGCCTTATCCCTGCTCTGAAGTTCTCTTGACTCCACCTACATCTTCTCCAAAGGACCACCCCCAGCCAGCTCCCTTAGGTAACTTTAGTACCTGGGAAGAAAAAGCCCGAGTTATCTAAAATATGTACCCAGTGTGGTGCTAAGCAAAGAACTGGGGCTTTGTGTTCATCCACCCTGAGTCCCCAGCTCTGACACTTGCTAGTTGTATGAACTTGGGCAAGTTCCTTAACTTTGCTGAGGTTCAATGTCCTCATCTGTATGTGGTGATCATAGTGCCACCTCTCAGGACTGTTTTGAGCACAACTTGAACAGAGCTTGGCCTGGCCCATAGTGGGGTGTTATAAATAGTAATCAGTGTGTGACTGTTATCACTATGGACATTATTCCTCTCCCAAATCTAGGTGATGTGCCATCTAAAGCATCTTTCTAATTTTTGTGCTTGGGGAGCTAGGGTCCTTGTCTCATTCCTCTAAGGTGTGAAGATGAATCCCAGACCCAAGTGAGACACTGCAGCTCACAAACAGAACACATAATTTTAGGACTTTTCCACAAGAGGAATTCTTTTCCACAAGTATGCATGCTTACTTCACAAAGTGGTGGTAATGATTAAGAAAATCAACCGAACAATGAAATGTCTTTATAAACTGTAAAGTAGTATGCATGTTTATCTTTATTTTTATGGTTTTTATTTTTTAATCAAATTTCTTGATATACAATACAGTGCTTACATTTTTAAATGCACACTTTGATGAGTTTTGACAAATGTATACACGAGTGTAGCCACCACTTAAATCATGACATACAGCATTTCCATCACTCTAGAAATGCCCCTCATGGCCCTTTACAGTTGGTCTGCCCATACTCCTTGCCTCAGGCAAATACTTACCTGATTTCTATCCCTATAAACTAGTTATACGCAAAAAAGAACTTTGTATAAATCGTGTTGGATATACTCTTTTATTTCTGGCTTCTTTTATTCAGTATAATGTTTAGGATTTGCCCATGTTTTTGCATCTATCAGTGGTTTGTTTCTTTTTATTACTGAGTATTATTTTATTGCTTGAATATATCATAGTTCAGTGATCTATTCATCAGTTGATGACTGGGTTATTTCCAGTTTGGATCTACTGTGAATAAAGTTGATTTTAATATTCATGTAAAGTCTTTTTGTGAACATATATTTTCATTTACCTTAGGAGGTAAATACCTAAGGTTGAAACTACTAAATTATATATTAAGTATATGCTTGACTTCTGAAGAAATCACCAATCTGTTTTCTTTTTTAAAAATTTATTTTATTTTAAAGATGTGAGGTACAATTCAGGTGGATAAGTGATCATTGTAAAGGTAAAATTTGGGCCTCCCTTTGGTCCCCACTTTGTCTAGTTTGAGATCGGGTACCCTTATTGACCAATTCGTTTTCTAAAGTAGTTGCACCATTTTACAATCCAGGCAGCAATGTATGAGTTCCTCCACATTTTTGTCAATTCTTGTTATTGTCATTCTTTACATTTTAGCCATTCTAGTAAATATGAATGGGATCTAATTGTAGTTTTAATTGATATTTCACTAATGATTACAGATGTTTGCTATCTTTTTATGTACTATAGCCATTTGCACATTTTAAAAATAAGTGTCTGTTCAAACTTTTGGTCCATATTTGTTTATTATTATTTTTAATTTTCTAGATGTGGGATACAATTCAAGGTTAGGTCTACAAATTTGTCTCTTCTTATTAATGTGTTGGCAATAGCAAACCTTCCTTTTATAATTTTAATTCTAGTTCTCTCTCATATGTCTTTATTGTGGATATCTTCTTTCTATGGTTGACCTTTTCATTTTCTTAACAGTGTCTTTTGAAGAGTAGAAAGTCTTAATTCTTAAGAAGATAATCTTGTTATTTTTTCTTTTATGACCCATGCTTATTGTGCCATATCTAAGAAATTTTTGCCTACCCAAGGAGGTTTATGAATATTTTTTCTTTTTTTTTTAGAACTTGTATTGTTCTAGCGGCTTTCTAGAAATGTTTATTGCATTTTCAGATTCCACAGTGAACATACATTCCTATGCACATATTTTTTCTGTTTGCTTTGTTCTGTAATTCGTTTTGAGTTAAATTTTATATGTGGCATTAGGCAATATCTGAGTGGGTAGTAGGTGAGATTTTTTTTCTCTCTCTCTTTCTTCACATGGATAATAAGCTATTTCAGAACCCTAAGTAAAAATACTCTTATTGAATTATGCTGATGCATTTGTAAAAAAAATAAATTGGCCATGTATGTGTGAGTTGATGTCTGGAGTCTTTAGTACTTCCCATTGATCTATACCTATATCTTTAGCCAGAATGATATCATGATTCTTAAAGTTCAAAGTAAAACTTAATGTCAGGTTGGGTGAGTCATCCAATCTTTGTTCTTTTTTAGTACTGTTTTTGCTATTTTTTTCCTTGCACTTTCATATAATTATTTTGAATTATCTTGCCTGCTGGAATTTTGGTTGGGGTTGCATTAAATCTATGAATCAACTTGTAGACCAAATGAGTTTTCAGATTCATAACTATAGTATACCTATACATTTATTTAGATATTTAAAATTTTTTTCTCAGAAGAGTGCTTTTGCATTTCTCATTATTTCTAATGAGCTTACTTTTTTGATGCTATTGTAAATAGTATTTTAAGATTAACTTTCTAATTATTTATTGCTACTTTTAAGGTCTACAGGAGGAGAGCTCATCTAGTATTAGATATTTTATCATAGCCAGAACTAAGATTTCATTTTTACTAATAACCACGAAAAATTAACATATGCCTCATGAATTGACAATTTTCTTTTTTAAAAAATGTTTCCAGGACTCTGAACAAGATAGTTTTTTTAGTTTTTTTTCTTTTTCTTTTTTGGTCTCTGTTGGACTCCAAAGCATTGAATGACAGGTAGGGGTGTGTGTGTGTGTGTGTGTGTGTGTGTGTGTGTGTGTGTGTGTGTGCGCGCGCGCGCGCATGCTGCCAGTTAGATATAAATTTTCTTCTGGAGAAATGTACCACTGCCCTTTTTCTTTTGGCAACAGTAAACTAAGACCAAACAGGTATAATACTGTCTATGTTTGGTTCATTCACAAGCTTGGAAGCATCTCAACCTTCCTTATGACGAGTTCAGAGACACTGCTGAAATTTTAGCTCAATTACTAAGCTTAAATTAGAAAGCACATAAAAGGGTAAATATTGACTTGTTCCACAAAGTTGTTGTATTTGCATTCAAGGCACTTTTGCAGACTTGAAAGAAATTATTTATAAGTAAAACGGAATATACTAAAGTCAGACTAAGAATAACTATTTATGTAAATTCTCAGACAGGAGGGTTACAAAGTGTATTAATGACATGTTTTTGTATCATAGCTTCTACTTTTTAAAGCTATTTTCAGATTCCACATTAAACACATGTTTCTATGCACAAGTTTTTTCTGTTTGCTTTGCCTAGAACAACTGCCCCTTCTCTGATCTTTTAGTCATTTTTAAACAATAAATTAGGTGTGTTCTCAACCTCCCCACCTCCAGCTCTATATTTTTCCTGCATGGTTCACATCTCCTTTGTGTTCCCATCATGAAACTTTGTACATTTAATTTAATTTAGCAAGTACCAGTTTATGCTCAAAATAGAATGTAAATGAAACCTTTTAGGTTTTCTTAAATACCCTAAGTAGCATTTGTAGACTCTTTTTTCTTTCCTTTCTGTAAGTATAATCCTATCACCATTTAGGATTTGTTTTAGGTAACTTTTTTTTTTTTTTTTACTACACTCCAGTAAGGCGAACCCATCCTAAATACATACCGAAAGAAGCAGCCAGATTTGCGTGAGATCACATGGTGATTTCTGAAATAAAACTAATTCAGGGGCACCACTTATGGAAGGAGTAGAAGGAGCTCCAAGTTCTGAGTCCTTGCCTGGACTTTGTCAGCAACCAACTCTGTGACCAGCCCAGTGCTTGCCACATAAAAGGTACTTAATGATGATTGAACGAACTTGAAGGAGTCTCAACCTCTGTCAGTTTCTGTGTCTACATCCTAGAATCAGGGAGTTGGAGCTGATGGCCTCTAATTCTATTTCAGCTTTATAATTCATGAACTTTTTTGATCCTTTAAGACTTAAATAAATAACTATAGTAAAAATTCATTATTTAGGTTACTCAGGAAGGGAGACTGAAATTGACACATTTGGAGTGCCTGCTATGTGTTAGATATATTTGGTATATTGAGACTTGTTTGAGCATAATAAATCATAACTGGTCCTGGCCTCTCATTCCTATGGAATCTGTTGGGTTTTCATTTATCCTTCTAATTTCTCTAAATAACTTCCAAAGTGAGCAAAGGTGAAGAACCCCCTTCTAGAGTGTGAGAGGAAGGGAAAGAGCTGCTCTGTGGAGAGAGATAATCACTTCAGAGGTGATATAGCCATTGTTTACATGACAGTACATATTTCTAACATACTTGAAGATAATCCAAGAAAATATGCCATTTTCCATGAAATTGATTAATTGATTTTCTTCATTACCTCATTTATACCCTGTATAAAGACAAACTTTAGCACACTTCACCAAATCCAAATAAGCATGAGGTTTGAATGAATGAGGTCTTAGTAGAACCGTAAGATATAGACTAAGGAGACTGGATACAACAGACATTTTCTTGGACAAGAGAATCTTTGGATATGGGTTGCTCCCTGAAATATGATCCTGCTCCATGGTTGCCAGAAAGAAATCTGCCTTGCGACAAGGCCACCATTCTTCCTTTCTATTACTTGAGAGGTTGAGTACCTTGGCATGTGTATCATTACAAAATAACTGGTTGGATTTGATCATGGGAAGTGCCAGAAGACACACAGTTCATTCCCACCCACTGGATACTGGGTTCTAGAATCACAGTCTGGCTCCATCTTTTTGAATTGCCCTATGTACTATTTTCCTAGGGCTGCCATAACAAAATGCCACAGACTTGGTGACTTAAACAACAGAAATGTATTTTCTCTGAGTTCTGGAGGCTTGAAGTCCCTATGTAGATGTTGGTGGGTTCAATTCTCCTTTGCTTGCTGGTGGCCATTTTCATGCAGTGGCCTTCTCTCTATGCATGCACATCCCTGGGATCTTTCACTCTTCTTATAAGGATGCCAGTCATATTGGATTGGGACCCACTACCCATATGTCCTCATTTAACATTACCTTTATAAGTGCCCTGTATTTAAATACATTTATATTATGAGGTACTGGGGGTTAGGACAGCAGCATATGAATTTGGTGGGGGGCTGGGAGGGGACATAAGTCCTCCCATAACCCCCTAAGAAAAGCTGAGCATCTGCGGTGGCCCAATAACACATCCATTCTCTCCTGCCTCCCTCAGCAGAGAAGGGTCCAGCAGATTATGTGTGATTTATATTGGCACCAGTCTTTTCTGGGTCACTAAGACAAAGAAACAATCAAGTGTCCTGTGAGGAGAAGCACATGGAGGAAGCACCATCCACCTCTCTTTAGGTCCTAACATGCCACAGAGGTGACTTAAGAGACCCTTCTGAAAAAGTTGTTTGAGAAAAGGAAGAACAAAACCTGGTTACTGTGGTTAGAATTTTAGGGGATGTGCAACCTACAAGAAAGAGCTCTGAAGGGAGGTCATCCTGGGGCTAAAGTAGGGTGCAGTTCGTAGAAATTCACATCCACACTGCTGTGTTTGTGTGCGTGTGACTCACTTTGTCACAAACCAGAGAAGGTACAGCGTATTGCATGGCATGTGTGTGCTTCAATGCTTGCACCAGGGAGGCAATCAGGGTAACCCTAGTCTGCCACTGTTAGCTAGACATGGCATCAGCAGGGAGACCCACAGGGACCTGGTGGGTCATACAGAAAGCTGCAGTTGTAAAGTCAGAGGAATAAGCATGTGGCAAAGTTAATAAAGTCCCGTCTTCCTTAGAGGAGATGCTTTTGTGACTTTGCTCTGCTCTGAGGTTTACTTATCATCATAGGCAAGAAATCTGGTGGATCTGGGAAGCTTCCTGTTCTGGTTCATAAAGCAGGCTCTGGCTTTGTGCAGGGTGGTGCCTGGGTCACAGAAACGTGGGATTGAAAATCAGGCCACTAATGAACTGTGTCTCTATGGCCAATTCGCGTAGTCTCCTGCTGCCTCAGTTTACTGCTCTGCAAAATGGGGGGAAAAATCTCAAAAGTACTCTCCAGCTCTACAATGCACATTGTTCAGGCAGTGATTCTCATAAAACATCTGTAAACTTTGGAACAAATGAACTCATCCAGGAAGTATTCAAGACCCCAGAATCACATAAACAATCACATTACGGGAGCTCTTTTTTTTTTTTTTTTTTTTTTGAGTTGAAGTCTCACTCTCTTGCCTAGGCTGGATTGTAGTGGCATGCACACAGCTCACTGCAACCTCAATCTCCTGGGCTCAGCCAATCCTTCCACATTAGCCTCCCAAGTAGCTAGGACTATAGGTGTACACCACCATGCCTAGCTAAATTTTTCTATTTTTTTTTTTATTAATCAGTATTTTTTATTATGGTTTTGTGGGGTACAGTTAAGGGTTAGGTGTACAATTACGTTTCATTCAGGCACCCTGTTGATAAGAGGTGTTTTCCCAACCCCCGACAGATATTTGCTACTGTTAATCCCATCCCCCTCCCCCCCATAGTTTCCCAGTACCGTCAGTCATTTTCTTATAGTATTACATTGGATGTTCAAGGTCCATTATATGAGTGAGAACATGTGATATTCGGATCTTTGTTTCTGTGAGAGGTCACTCAGTATTATAGACTCTAGTTCCATCCAGGTTGCTGTGAAATTCATGATTTTGTTCTTTTTTATGGCTGCGTAGTATTCCATCATGTATATGTACCACATTTTTTTAATCCAGTCCTCTTTTGATGGGCAGCATGGTTGTTTCCAGGTTCTTGCTATTGTGAACAATGCTGCGATAAACATACGTGTGCAGGTATCTTTTTTATAGAGTGATTTGTGTTCTTCAGGGTATATTCCCAGTAGGGGGATTGCAGAGTCATATGGAAGGTCAATTTTTAGAGCTTTTAGGAATCGCCACACTGCTTTCCACAGAGGTTGCACTAGTTTAAACTCCCACCAACAGTGTAGAAGTGTTCCCTTTTCACCACATCCTCTCCAGCAGCTGTTATTTTTTGAGTTGTTGATAATTGCCATTCTGACTGGAGTTAGGTGGTATCTCAGTGTGGTTTTGATTTGCATCTCCCTGATGATTAGTGAGGTTGAGCATTTCTTCATGTGTTTGTTGGCTGCTCGAATGTCTTCTTTTGTGAAGTGTTGAGATCTATGTTGCTTAGGCTTCTCAAACTCCTGGCCTTAAGCCATCCTCCAACCTTGGCCTCCCAAAGTGCTGGGATTATAGGCATGAGCCACCACATCCAGTAGGAGCTCATGTTTTTAAGTACACCAATTTTTGACAATCTCTTAAAAAAATAGCCTTTTATAGCATGCTCCAGTAGCATCATAAGGAAATAAATCATCCTCTTTTAAAAATGCTAACTTTTTAATAGAGTAAATTATTGGCATTTACTTTCTAATTAGAGTGCTTACTCATATAATAACAGTTGGGAATTATTTACATAGTGACACTTTCAGGGCCTGGAGAAAGATGGATTAAGAGGATAGAAGACTATAATATACACGTGTATGCAAATGATAATTATTTCTGCATCTTTAGTGCTGGTCTGGAATACATAAAACAGACAAAAACTGAGTTACCTTAGGAAAAAAAGCGAGACTGAGCTTTCTTTTTTATTCTCATGGAAAGTTAATGCTGTTGTTCATGTATTTAAAATATAGGTTCCAAAAATATTTCTTCATTCCACCTGGAGTACTTCTAAAAACAAGTTAACACAATTATGTAATGAAAATGTTATGGTCCTGTGGGTTTTTCATTAATAAAATGACAATATGAATAATTTACAAAGTATTAATTTAATTGGGTGATTGCATCATGCTATACAGGTTCTAAATTTTGCCTTCAATCAAATGAACTGATTCGCCCTACTGTGAGTTTCAAACCCACAATTTTCCAATGGGTGCTTTTCCTGCTATCTCAGCCCAGACCAAATTCACCTCTGTGGTTTCCTCCTGGTCACTAGGACAGCCACTCGATTCAACACCTCCCAGACACCGGTCACACCTCCCTTTCCTCTGGCCAAGTTACACTGGCTCTGTTCAAATCCACCCTTCATTGCTGTTGGCGCTGCTGTTGCCTTATGTTAGACTTTCTTTATTGCTTAGTTGAAGTTGCTGCCATTTCCAGGTTGAACTTCCTAAAAAGAGCAAATCTGGTCATCTCACTGTACTCAAAACCTTCAACAACTCCCTAGGGTATGTTAAGTAAAATCCATGCTCCTCCACCTTTTAACTCAAGGACCTCTGTGACCTCATTCTCTCTAGGTTACCAATCATATTCTTCAATATATTTCCTGATGACCTTAGACATAGCTCCACGCCGTTAGTCACTTTTCTCTACTCGGGACTGTGGTCATGCTGTAATTTCTACCTAGAATGCTTTTTCTTTCCTGTGTTACCAGTGAAGAACCTTCTGGTCTACAAACTCCTTCTGAGTGTCCAGTCTGGAAGACAGAGCCCATACCTATTAGTTCAATACAGGGTATTTAATCTGGAGAACTAGTCAAAAAATGGTTGGAAAAGCTGGCTGGCCCAACAGGAGACGGTGATGCACTTGAGAGCTTAGCATCAACAGGAAGCTACTAGCAATGCAGGGCCTGGAGGGACAATAGGAAGAGGTGGTGTTACTGGATGCCAAGAGCTGGGGACTCTTCAGTGGAAGCTGAGGCATGATGGAGATTCAGCTATAGCCAGCTACACCACCTAAAACACACAGAGAGACAAATATTCTGGCCTCCTTCCTTTCTCTGATCTCCCACATGAGTCTCCCATTGGCAGAATCTAGCCCAAAGCTAGTTGTCAAAGAATCCTGGGGAATGCAGTTCTCAGGAACCAGCTCTCCTGTGTCACAGGGCAAAGCAGGGGAAGGGTGAGAAATGTAAATAACCAGCATGTAACTTCTCCATGAAATCACCCATTTGCTGATGGAATTATAGTTGGTTTGTCTCTTCTTTGTGTGGTTTGAATCTTTATGACAGTTTCTAATAAGTCTTCCCTATGTAAGATCTATTTTTTTTGCCTGTGATTATTGGTACCACCAGATCAGAAGTTAATTGAAGGCAAAGACTCTATTTCATCCGTCTTTGTAACCCCAGAACCCAGTAAAGTGTTTGGAATATTGTCGTACAAAGGAAAGTCAAATAACTCATAAGAACAGAAGAGAAATGAATAGTAAAGAAATGATAAGCACTTAAATCTCACAGATTTATAAACCATAAAACACTATCAAGCTAGTTCAACCTCTATGGAAAACAGTTTGACGATTCCTAAAAGAACTAAAAATTCATCTTCTATACGATCCAGCCATCCCTTTCCTGGGAATGTACCCAGAGGAACATAAACTGCTCTGCAAAAAAGATACCTGCACATGCACATTTATTACCACACCACTTACAACAGCAAAAACATGGAACCCATCCTGCTGCCCATCAAAATTGGTTTGTTTAAAGAAAATGTGGTACATATACTCAATGGAGTATTATGCAACAGTAGAAAAACATGGACCTCACAGAAACTGGATGAAGTTGGAGACCATATACTAAGTGATCTATTACAGAAACAAAGAACTGAATACCACAAGTCCTCACTCATAAGTGGGCCCAAACATTAGTCACATTAGCACAAGGTGGGGATTGGCAGTCACTGGGCACTGCTAGGGGAGGAGGGAGGGAGAAGGATGAGGGGCACGTGACAACACAAAGGGTACCTGGTCCACTACTGGGGCAGTGAGGGCCAGTTAGAATCCCAAACTTCACCTGCAAGCAGCCCATTTATGTAGTTAACTCTCACTTGTACCACTTCTCTATAATTGAAAAAATCAGAGTCTACAGTTCAGTGTTTTTCAGTGTGGAGTCCTTTGATGGCATTCACATTGGGTGATTTCATTAGAGTCTGTGCAATTATAAGCCTTCCAGTGCTTTTTATGGCTTGTCTAAGGACGAATGTACTTGCTAACTCTTCCTAATTACCAAAGGACCAGTCCATAGCACAGGAATTAAAAGTGGAGAAGGAAGTGTGTGTCATTTCTGTGGGCTTTCTTTTTTTTAAAATTTAAAGATGTGGCGTACAATTCAGGGTTAAGTATATAAATATTCATTATGCAGGTACCCTTGTTGATGAGGTGTGCCCCCTCTCCCCCAGCAGAATCTCACTACTGCCAAACCTACCCCCTTCCCCTGGCAATTTCCCACTACTGACAATCCTTTTCTTATAGTATTACAATAATTGTTCAAGGTCCATTTATGAGAACATGTGACACTTAGTTCTTTGTTTCTGTGATAGATTACTCAGTATTATAGACTCTAAGTCCAGCCAAGTTGCTATGAAGTTCAAAATTTTGTTCTTCTTTATGCTGCATAATATTCCATTGTGTATATGTACTACATTTAAAAAAAATCCAGTTCTTTTTTGATGGGCTGCACAGTTGGTTTCATGATTTTGCTATTGGGAACAATGCTGCAATAAACATGCGTGTGCAGGTATCTTTTTCATAGAGTGATTTGAGTTTCTCTGGGTATATTCCCAGAGAATATGGGGTCATATGGAAGGTGGGGTCATATGAAAGGTCAAATTTTAGACCTTTTAGGAATCACCAAACTGTTTTCCACAGAGATTGTACTAGTTAGAGATAAGATACACAAGTAGAACCTCAATGGGCCTTCGTGGGGCTCATTCAGTGTTGGGTTCTTAGACCTCAGAACTTTGGTTTCCTAGCTGACCCCTCCCTGAGCCATTCCTCTAGTTTATATTTACAGTATGTATTTCCTGTTTTATAAAATGCAAAGATGGCTGAAAAATAAATGTTTGTTTGAAAAATAATCTTTTTCAAATTATAAAATCAACACATTCACTGTATCATAGCCAGAGAACACAGAAAAGTAATAGAAAAGCATAGAAAAATCCTATCACCAATGATAATCATTCTAAATAATTTGAGTGCATGCTTTCAGTCTTCTCTCTCAAATTGAGGTCATGCTCTATATTCTGTCTTACAAATAGTTTTTTTAACTTAAAAATGTAACACACACATTTTCCTATTTGACTAGACATGAATCAACACTTTTTTTTTTTTTTTTTTTAGTTGGAGTCTCACTCTGTCGCCCAGACTGGAGTGCAGTGGCCGCTCCTGGCCACCGCAGCCTTGACCGCTGGGCTCCGGCGATCCTTCCTCCTCAGCCTTCCGAATAGCCGGAATTACAGGCATGCGCTACCACACCCGGCTGATTTTTTGATTTATTGTAGAGATGAGGTCTCGCTGCCCAGGCAGGTCTTGAACTCGCGGGCTCAGGCAATCCACTCACCTCAGCCTCCCAAAGGCGCGGGATTACAGGCTGAGCCACCGAGCCCGGCTTGCATCAACACTTTTCAAAGGACTGTATTGTATTCCATCATAACTTATTTACTCAATTCTCTTTTGTTGGACATTTTGGTTGTCACTCAATATTTTTGATAATATACTGTTGTATTAGTTATGTATTGCTGGTGTCACAAATTACCACAAACTCAGTGGCTTAAAACAAAGCGAATGTACTCTTATAGTTCTAGAGACCAGAAGTCTAAAACCTGTGTCACTGGCTAAAGTCAAGGTGTCAGAGGGGGCTAGTTCCTTCTGGAAAGCTTTAGGAAGAATCTGATTCCCTGTCTTTTGAAACTTCTAGTGACCTGCATTCTTTGGCTTGTGGCTCCTTCCTCCATCTTCAAAGCCCACCATCCATCATTGCTTCCATTGTTGCATGGCTTTTTCTCTGACTCTGATTCCTCCTGTTTCCCCTAATAAGGGCCCTTGTAATTATATTGAGCTCAACTAGATAATTCAGAATAATCTCCCCATCTCAAGATTCTTAACTTAGTCACATATATAAAGACCCTTTCTCATATAAAGTAACAATCACCAGTTCTGAGAATTAGGCATCATTTGGGGCCATAATTCAGCCTACCTCACAGCTATAAATAGCCCTGTAGGAAACTTTTCAGGCCTATCCCAGCTTTATAATTCTATGATGAGACTTTTGGAAGGATGATTGTGATTGTTGTAGCTTCAGAAAGATTTATGAGGGCAGGCTCAATAGTGGACAGAACACTGAGAATCAGGACACTGGGGTAGCCCTGGATCTGCCACTGACTTGCGGTAGCATTTTCTCTACTTTAGTATCCTCATCTGTGAGGTGATGAAAATGAAGATTCTCTTGAATAGAATATTCTGTAATTCTTTGAACGTAAGTTCTGTAAGTGGAATAACATAAAGAAAACAAAAGATGTGTTCAAAATAACATAAAGAAAAAAAGGTGTGTTCAAAAGATTAATGGCAATAACATATGTACAGTATCCTAGAGTCAGAGCCAGACACATTGTGAGCACATTTTAATAACTAAAATCTTGGAGGAAAGTATCCCTTCAACTTTAGTGACAACTACTGTTTATTAAGCACCTACCTGTACAGAATAGGTGCTTAATAAACAGTACTCTGTTTTCTGTATATCGTCAATAATTCTTACAGAAATATCATATGTTACAGAATACTCTGAATATTTTTTCAAACAGTTTAAGTAATTTCTTCAAGGCTTTACAGTTAGTTAGTAACAGAATTGTTGACTTATGCCATACTCGTGTGAATTGAAGTTTAGACTTATTTCACGTAGATCCTGCTGACTGTGCACACACCATATACAATTAAACACAGCAGTGGAGTGAGAACATTTACCAGGCATTTTTAGAATAATTGGTAACACCATATCAGTGGGAATTTGGGCATTTTTGATGTGGTTAAATGGGCAGTTCTTTGTGGAACTGCCTGCTATGGTTTGAATGTGTTTTCCAATTTTATGCACTGAAAACTTAATCTCCAAATTTGTATGTTAATGGCAATTGGAGGCAGGCCCTTTTGGAGGTAACTAGTATTATACGAGGTCATTAGGGTGGGGACTTCATAATGGGACTAGTTGTTTCAGAAAAAGAGGAAGAGAGTCCTGAATGGGCACATTCTTGTTCTCTCACCATGTGATGCCCTCTGCCATGTTATAACACAAAAAGAAGACCCATATCAGATGCCAGAGCCATGATCTTGGACTTCCCAGCTTCCAGAACAATGAGATAAATAAATTTCTTTTATTTAAAAGTTACTCAGTCTGTAGTATTCTGTTATAGCAACAGAAAATGGACTAAGACATTGACCAACAAGGTTGTAGAACACTCCATTTCTCTTGAAAGCAACTTTTCCTTCCCTAGACTGTACAGAAGAACTGAGAGAAATTTGTGTATTCTCTTTGGCTCCTTTTACTGGTGCTCGTGGTTAGATTGTGCACGTGCTGGAGTTACGCGACCAGTCATTCGCCAAGTTCCCTTGCCTTATGGAAACCAGATGGAAGCTGGAGTCGAAGTTCTCAGCCACAGAAGTGAGTCTGGGCAGCTTCTTTGGATTGATTCTCTGAATTTCAGGAGGCACAATCCCCTCTCCTCCCCTTCCCCTGCCCCATGTCTCCTTCTAAAACCAAGAGTCAATTTCAGAGATATAGCCTTTCTCTGTGCCTTGCCCAGACACTTTCTTTTTCAAATTTGTAACTGCAATTGTGTTTGTAGCAAAATCTGTTTGGTTGTCATAAATTGTAACCAAGAAGAATAATATCCACAAAATAGTCGGTGCTAGCATGTGCTTTGAATAGCCTAGATTGATAATGTGAGGTCTTGCGTAACTTTCCTAACCTCTACTAGCATTTGGGGGGAATTAAACAAGTACTCAGTAAAACAATCAATCAGACAAAAACAAAAAACAAAACTGGGAGAGAGGGGAGGGAAAATTTCAAATGTGTTGGCGGACAGTGAAAGTCAACAAGATTTTGAGCCTTATTCAGAAGTATTCAGGGAATCAGCATTTCAAGAGGAGGAGAGATTTTAAAACTCACTCAATAATTAATTTTATCTCACCATTCCCTAATGGAAGAGTCTAGACAAACCAAGGTGTAGTTCTATTATAAAATATGCTTGCCAAAAACTACTACTTGCTGCTTATTAATTTTTATAGTAGTAGGAGGAGTAATGATAATTTTTAAAATAGAGCAACTGGTGGAATGTAAGAGGTGAAGGATTGAGAATTTCATAGTTAAATAGTCACACTCTAGTTACATGCTTTGGAGGAAGTGCAGTGCTGCAGTAAAAGCATATGATATAAGTCAGAGACACACTAGACTCTTTTATTTATTGGCTGTGTGGCCTTGGGCAGCATATTTAACATCTCTGAGTTTCTGTTTTGGCATCAGAAGCAAGGTTAGGATGACTTTAAAATGTGCTGAGAATATGGTACGTGCTTGCAGACTGGTAGCCTCTATGTTTGATGCACACCATTCCACGAACTCTCTACCTGTGCGTCTGCTCTGCCCTGGAGGTAAGCCACAGAGGACTGTAGAGGGATTTATCTTTGGATCCAACCCCTATTTTTTCACTGACAATCTTTGTCCTTTTCCAGAAAGTCATGCTCCTCTTTTAAGTAATCATAGTCAAGTGGAAATTAGAGATGGATAATCTTGAACTCAGTCTCTGGGCTGTACATTCTTGAGACAATTCACTTAAAAGAGGACCAGGCCCACTACAGAGGCTAAATAAATGTTTGTTGAATGAGTAAAAAATGAATGAATCATACTTTCCTACATTTGTTGCACCATTCCACGAACTCTCTACCTGTGCGTCTGCTCTGCCCTTGAAGTAAGCCACAGAGGACTGTAGAGAAATTTATCTTTGAATCCAACCCCTATTTTTCACTTACAGTCTTTGTCCTTTTCCAGAAAGTCACGCTCCTCTTTTATGTAATCATAGTCAAGTGGAAATTAGAGACAGATAGTCTTGAACTCAGTCTCTGGACCGTACATTCTCGAGACAACTCACTTAAAAGAGGAACGGGCCCACTACAGAGGCTAAATAAATGTGTATTGAATGAATAAAAAATGAATGAATAAAAAATGAATAAAAAATAAAAAACGCTTTCTACCTTGACTTTTTTTATTCATTCTTTAAGTCCCTCTTTTCTACTTCTGCTGAAGAGTTCCTTCAAAGTATTTTAGAGACTTGTTTTGTAACACAAGTCACAGCCTGCACATGCAGCGATGGATAACTAGTTTCTCAATGGCAGGACTGTGACTTTGCATTCCCCCAATATAGCACAGTTGCTGGAAACTGATTGTTAAATAAATTAAAGAGTAAATGGAAAAAGAATTTCCAGTGACAGGATCCCAACCTGTTCTCCCTGATCTTCCACACTTCTGAGCTGTTTTGTGGTTCCTACACTCAGGTTCTTTATAGAGCATTGGCCACACATTGCTCATGCCTGCCCATTGTACAGTCACATTAATTTACTGCCAGTTCCTATGCCTATCTCTTGAGGAAGATAACCCAGAATATTTCCTGAACAGAAGCAGAAAGCCACTGCCAAGATGTTCTCAGAGTTTTGTAGCATCCAAGACAGATTGACAGATTAAGCATACATAAATTTGACTGATCAATTTCAAGGTATTGACCCACCGAAATGTGTTGCTCTGTGAATTCAGAGAATGGTATTCTCCAAATCTAATTTGTCTCTCCTGCCTTGTTCTGAAAGATTTTCCTACTAATTTTCCTATTTCTTTTCAGGGAAGCGTTCTTCTCTTACTCAACTAAAAAACCTGTCTCTTCTCTTTTTTCTCAGGGTGTTGAATCAGTCATCAGGCCCCATTATTTGTATTTTGTTATCAGATCAGGATTTGTGATCTTATCCCAGCACTTAGTAACTGTTTGATTTGGGGTAAGTCATTTATGTTTTCTGAATCTTCATTTCTTAATAAATAAGATGGGACATAACCTATTCTGCCTCTCAGAATGAGAACTGATGGTAGAAGAGAAAAAGCTTTTGTGTCTGTAAAATTCTGGCACCATTAGTCATTGCAGTCTATGATTTGACCTTTTAGGGTGACCAACCATCTTAGTTTTCCCTGACTGTTCCAATTTTAGTACCACAAGTACTACATCCCTGGGAACTCCTGAGTCCTGTGAGAATCAGGATGGTTAGTCATTTTTCCTCTTATTTCTGTTCCTTTTGCCTCCTCCCTGATTCTGTTTACCCGCGTCTTGCATACAAGTTTTTCCAAGATCTCTCCAGTACATCTTCGCCCAATCTCACCCATCCATCACCACCAGCATGAATTATCTAAAGCACGGTATAGATGAAGAATGACTTCTGTGTACTAAAACAGAAAGGCTGCCCTATGGGGAGAAGGAAGGAAGCAATGTGGGCACCATCAGAGCTACCATTTGGGTAGGAAGAGCGAGGATCTCTCATGTGGTGTGGTGTTCCAGAGTTGCTGCAGCCAAGCTGCCAGGTTCCTTCCTGGACATCTCGTGTGAGACTGGCTGAAGCTCTGACCTCAGACTCATACCTTGCGCCATATGATCCCCATCCTTGAGGGCCATTACAGAAAACAGGCTTTGAGGTCATTCTGATCTGGATTTCCAGGTAGGGCTGGCCCATGGAAAGTGAAAACACCAGGCCCCAGCTGAGGAAGGCAATATCCCCTTCCCACAGGATTGCTATCCCAAGAGTGAATGAGTATCCCCTAAATACTACAACCTCTGTACAGGGACACTCCCTACCCGGATGGGAGTGGGTAACAGATCTCCACTCAGTCAGCTGCCAGAGGTACTGTGCTAACCTGTGGCAGGGAGAGTCACTGCTTTTTCCCATCCACAGATGCTGTGGGACACATGCCAGACATGAGCCCCCTCCAGCCCCTCATGCTCTTGGAAGGCAGGGGTGGAAGGCAGGTCTTTTCCTGCCAACAAGACCCAGTTGCTGGCCTAGGTGTAGGGCCCAGTGGTTGTGCAGTGGAGAGGGGAGCTGGGTGCTGATGTCAGGAAGCAGGAGGCCAAGAACCCATCTAGGCAGGCAGGGAGAAAGTGGGAAGGGAGAATACACATCAGCTGGAGGTTCCCAGTTCCAGAAGTATGCTCCATTGTCCTATAAGACTTCACTTGTAAAACTTAAATTGAAAGAAGTATTAAAGATTTCAAAATGGTAGCAGCTAGGGCCCTTCTGAGCAGGGGTGGCACATCCATGAAGTCAGTCCTAGTTCCAGGTCAAACACACTTATCTATTGCTTCTTTAGCACTCTGTAGCTTTTTATTTATTTATTTATTTTTGAGTTGGAATCTCACTCCTTCACCCAGGCTGGAGTGCAGTGGCACGCTTACCACCACCCCAGCGTCTACCTGCTGGGCTCTGGTGATCCTTCCGCCTTAGCCTTCCAAGTAGCCGGAACTACAGACACGTGCTACCACGCCCGACTATTTTGTATTTTATTTTATTGTAGAGACGAGGTCTTGCCAAGTTGCCTGGACTGGTCTTGAACCTGTGGGCTCAGGCAATCCACCCACCTCAGCCTCCCAAAGTGCTAGGATTACAGGTTGAGCCACGGAGCCCGGCCACGCTCTGCATCTTCTTTAGTACATCTGCTGTGCCATTTTGCCATCTGGCTTCTTGTCTATCCCTCCTTCTAGACTGGAAGAAATGTTTAGTGACTGTGCTTTGCCCAGCCCTGCATTCTTCATAAGCCTCAAGGGCAGGAAGGGCTCAATAGGAGCAAAATGTTGGTTGAATGAAGGCTTGAAAGTGAAGGTGGGCTCCACGAACATGACTGTTAAGTTTGTAGGCAATACTGTCTCTACGTCTTATTGCAGCTGCCTCCTGGGAAGACTTAGATTTTCTGCTAGCAGATCTGGCTGTGGGTGCCAGCTTCTCAAAACAAAAGCAGTCCCATATATATGAAAACGTGCTGTTAACATCAAGAAAACAGATATTTAACTGGAGGTTTAGGTGTCGCAAAGTCAAGGCTATTCTCTTGTGTTGACCTGAATATTGTCCAAAATGGATTAACAAGGTCTTTTAATCTCTTGGTTCATGAGACATGATGACAGATCATTATTTATGTGTTGCTGGACCAGGATGGAAGAGATTTGTTTGTTTTTTAATAATAATTTAGGTGTTCAAGTTGATGACTTGACAAAGAAATGTTCCCGCAAAGCCCTTACAGTTTTCAGGAGGTGTTTGTGGAGCAGAACAAGGGCTTATTTGAAACTAAAAATTACCATTTTTTTACAGGTTTCTGTGCTTGTTGCTAAGATATCCTCACCTGATGGGCTGTAATCCTTTGCCTAAAAATTGAACATACTGCAAAAGTAGCATTTCAGTACATGTATTTTAAAAGTTGAAGCACATTTTGATTTTTAGGATGTGAGGATTTCTTTTTTCTCCCCCCTCCCTCATCCTGAGATGGTAGCTGTGTCTATGGTCTTCCAGCCCATTCTAGGGATATGGTTGCTTCCATAATGTGACTTTGAACTAATGCAGTATTTTTCCTCTTCCCAGCAAATTCCCCATCTCTATTAAACTGCTTCAAGTTTGGTTTTCACCACTCACAAACCAAAGAACCTTGGTGTCTGTGTCTATCACCACCCTCGCCACTCTGTTTTAAACTTGTGTTTCAGTCTATGGGTTACTTTCCTCTATTCAACTGAGATTTTCTCAAAGTCAGGGACTATTTTTTTCATATCCTCTGCACTTAGTTTATATCTGGCACAGTGACTACTTATTACATGAATGAATATGTGAATAGAAGATAGTAGCCTGTCAGCTTAATCCATTCATCTAGGAGACGCACCTGTTAAAACTGATACACAATTGCCATTCATTTGAAGATGGTACAAGTACACGGTAGTCCCACCTTATCCATGGGATACAGGTTCCAAGGGGATCCTTAGTGGATGCCTGATACTGCGGACAGTACTGAACCCTTTATATATTTTTATTTTTCCTATACATACATACCTATGACAAAGTTTAAACATTTGTAAATTAGGCACAATAAAAGATTTACAACAATAGCTAATAATAAAATAAAAACAACTAAAACAATATGTTGTATTAAAAGCTATATAAATGTATGTTCTCTCTCACCTAAAATATTTCATTGTATGATACCCACCTATTTTTGGACCACAGTTGACTGTGAGTAACTGAAACAGTACAAAGTAAAACTGCAGGTGAGGAAGGACTCTGATTCATCTTAAGTATATTTCAAGTCAATAATTACATATATATTTATGCATACCTTCAGGATGCTGGGAAACTATTGTGACAATAAAAAGGAGAAATTATTTTTCAGATGCAAAGTGGATATTACGCAGATAACCTTAGTAAAATGGGTTGCATACCTAGAAATATCGGTTCTAGAAAAGGAATGAGGACAGAGACTTCGTCTGGGGCTAGACCAAAGAGGAGTGACTTTATGCCTACCTTGAGGAGTCTTTATTTCCCAGAACTGGCTCCAGAAGGAGTTCTGAATCCTCAGCCTTTGGTGTATATTACTGATAAGTCCTCCAGCTCCCCAGGGGGGCTCTGTGCATGGAGAACTCTTTCTGTGCACATGATTCTTGGGAGAGATGGCGGGTAGTCAGGAGCTGATTACCATGCCCAGGCACACTCATGGGAGTCTGCCAAACTCAATAGCTAAAGAGGCCTTGACATGTTTCCATTTCTGATTCTGCCCTTATAAAATGTGTTGCTAATTAAAATAACTGCCAGCTCAGACTCCTGCAGGGAAACCCATCCACGTGCTCAGAGGCTGTTGTTTTCCATGTTTCTAGCTTTGGCTAAATAAATAAAAACTATAAAACCAGCAGCAAAACCCAACTATCTGGGGCAGCTTGGTGGGGGGGGGTGCTTCTCCATGTGTAAGTAATCAAGCAGTGTGTTAACTCAGCCCTCCCTGCACTAGACAAGGAAAGGGTTAAGTAGCAGATGATGCCACTTCTACACAGTGCTATAGGCATGTTTGATTTGGCAAGTGGATAAAGAAGCACAAAAACACATGTCCTGACAAAGTCAAGTATTAAATCGAATTCAGTACATTTACCGAATTGAATCTGGAGTGTGTGTCTTTCTTCTTCATCTGAGCCATTGTTTGCGCAATGGCTTAAAAATGTGTGTCTGGTCATGTTATTCCTTGCTAGTCCCCTTTCACTAGCTTCCCGTTGCACTTTACATAAAGTTTATGCTCCTTCATGTAGCCAGGAGACCTGTTGTGATCTAGACCTCCCTTAATTCTCTCTCTTCTGGTCCCATTGTTCATTCTTTAGTCACACCTAACTGCTTGCAACATCCTGAAAATGCCATATTCTCTTTTCCCTCTATGCCTTTGCACATGCTGTCCATCTACCTAGAATGCCCATGACATCCATGCTTACTTCCCTGGCCACCTCATAGACAACTCAGTGTCAGGAGTCCTCTCATTTAGGGAGTCTTCCCTGACATCCTACCAATCTGCACCCCCAATCTGAAGAGACACCTCCTTTGAACTTTCCTGGCTGTTACCCTCAGAATTACCAATTGCAATGGACATAAATGAAGAAATGAACTGTTCCAAAACTATGTTTGGAACCCAGATCCTAGGCATCCACCACTCTAATGCTGCAGATAACTGACTGAAAATAGGGCTTGCAAAAGTTAAAACTGTATGGAGAGGATCCCAGAGACTAACCAGTCTTAGAAATGATGTGATTAGAAGTGTGAAATGATAAATTCATTGATTCATTTATACTTTTATACATTTTTATTAAGCACTTACTTTGTGCTGGACCTATAAAGAGTACTGGAGATTGCAGACATAACTATGACCTAAGTGAATCTTTGCAACTTGGCCCTTACAGCTGAGTTTGACATAAAAACAATTATTTAATCACAAACTTGATTAGACCGACAAAGTAAAATCACGGCATTAAATGAGAGGTTTTATAGGGAGATCTGACATAATCTGAGTCAAGGAAAAAACTTCTGAAAAACTACTGCTGGAGGTGAGACAAAGCAGAGTGTGAGCAAAAAGGATACCAAGAAAGGGAACAGCATATGCACACCCTAAGAGACAGGAAAGAGATTGATATGTTCAGGGGACAAGAGGAGACCAATGGAGTTAGAGCAAAATAACAACAAGATACAGAGTAAACAGATAAGCCTGGAGAAGCAGATCAGAGGCAGAGCAAACTTCCTCAGACCAGGTTCACCTCTTGCATTTTATCTTAAGTATAATTGGAAACTACTGAAAGGATTTCAGCCTCATTTTTAATCCAATTTGCAGTGTTAAAAATTATTTGGCAGCAGTGTAGAGAATGGATTGGAAAGGGGCCCGAGGGGAAGAGAGTAGACCAATAGAGAGTCTGCTGAAGTATTCTGGGGAGAGATGGGGTGACTTGACCTAAGGCGGTGAGAGATACGATGCGGAAGAGCAGATGGAGTCAAGAGATGTTGCGGAACTAGAATCAATGATCCTTGGGACTGATTGGCTGTTGGGTTGAAATAGAATGAGGTATCAATACACAATACAAATAGCATCATTCATTAAACAAGTAGCTACTAACTGCCTATTATCAGTAAAACTGCAAGGCACACTTATGGAAAGAGAATTGTCTTCATTTGAGAGTAGACGAGAATGAGGCTGTGTAGTTGTAGCTAGCTAAATATTTGACCCAATGGCCTATAATGTGCCAGGTAACTGAGGATGACGCCTTGCACAAGTTCCTCACCATTGCAATAAAAATCTGTAAGACAGCATTCAAAAGCTTACTTTATTTCTGATACCTAATAGATTGTAATATAAGCCTTAAAAAAGTTTTCCACTAAACTTTCATTGGGTCAAATATTTAGCCAGCTACAACTCCACAGCCTCATTCTTGTCTACTCCCAGTGAAGACAATTCTCTTTCCATAAGTGTGCCTTGCAATTTTACTGATATGCCTCAACATTAAGTTCTACTTTTGTCCACTTAGAATATTTTGAGAATCTGTCTGCTCTCGCTCCCTGACTTGCACAGAAAGGTAGCACATTTAATTCTGCTTCAGTCTCTCACCAGTTGATTAGGCATGCTCTCTAATGTCCCTAAGCTCCTGGTTCTCCTCTCTAAATGGGCCCAGTTTAACTGATGTGTCACTAATATCCTTTATCCTCAACCAGACAAATAAAGAAAGAAAACTTGTCAACGATGTATTCTTGTCAAAAACTTTTAACTATAATAGAACCTAACCTTTAGATCCAACTTCTGGCTTACCAGAAACAAAAGGAATAGATGTCATAAGGAAACGGAAAGTAGACATTCTACAGGACAATCGGTCTGGCGTCTCCAGTTGTTACAGGAGGTGGGGACTGTTCTAAATCAAAGAAGGGACAAGAGACAGAACAAGTACATGCCATACATGTCCTCGATTGGTAAAAATGTGAAGGTAAAACTGGGGAAAATTAGGGTGCAAATGTGAATGTAAAAATTATACCGGTTGATGTTGGGGAATTCCCATTGATTTTGTTAGTTGTTAATTTTATAAAGTATTATTATTCAAAATAAACTGATTGTATCATTAGCAATGCATTACAAAGAATTTAGGGGAGAAACACCCATACCTCTGTTTTACTTTGGAAATTGTATGTGTGTGTGTGTGTGTGTGTGTGTGTGTGTGTGTGTGTGTGTGTGTATAGAAAAGTGTTATTGCTATTTCAATCCAGGTGATACATAAGAGTATTTATTATACTCGTCCTTCTACATTTCTGTATTTAATAATAAAAAGTGATAGAGATAGATAAAATTATATCCATACTACAGAGTTGTGAAAGTGAGAGATAATATGTCTAAAATGGCCTAATTTGTATTTAGTATTAAATACATGCATATTCTCTTTTACAAGAGTTTTCTTCCAGTTTTCTCATAGAAACCTTACTCAAATCCAGAATCTCATTGCATTCTATCAGCAAAGGTTGGCCAGAAGTCTCTGGAGCCTGTTGGAGGGTAACACGAATGTGAGTTGGCTGACTGGCATCATGCTTGCTGGAATAAACTTTTAAAATTTCTGGCTTATTCCCTACTGTGGACAGCAATGCTGCACTCTTTTTAGCACTTAAACATCAAAACTCACCATATTCACAATCAGAAGTGTAGAATTGTTCAAAAACAGAAGGATCTTTCCTGAGCTGGCCCCATGGTCCTTACACATACGGATTGATACTGACCTAAACATAGTTTTAAGCCTCACATTTACAAAGGAATCTTACTAGGTTCCTAATCACAAGCCATTTTCCTGACATTCTTTGTTTCCCCCAGGTCTGTCGCAAATACAAAAGAAGACTGAAGTGTCTGCAAACCCTGGAGAAAGTGGAAAAAGCACTACACCAATGATGATGTCAGGACACATAAGTTTGCTGTGTATGGCAGATACTTTATCATGTATACATCCCTGTTTGATCTTGCTGCCTCAACAGTTATGAACAGCACTCCCATTTACTTTCAAATGTGTCCTGGTTCGATGATGAGTTACGTGGTCCTCCTAAATATACAGAATGTTTCTCTCCTGAGTTCTGTGAATTGGTTCTCATCTCATCCCTAGCTAGCCCCTGTCCTGCCACCCACTTCTCCAAGCCACCTTGCCACGATCCAGCCATAAAAGTTCTCTTGATTGTGCCTCTGTGTGTACTCCGCTCTCCTTTACCTCTGTGGTCATACATTTGCTGACCCCCTGCTTTCCCCACTCTTCTTTCTCTGCCTAGTTAGCTTGTGCTCTTCTGCAAAGGCTTGTGTTCAACGTCATCTGCTCTGGGAAACTTTCCTGGATACCACAGAGGAGAGCTAGGTCTTTCTCCTCTATACAGAGTCAGGATGAAGGTAAGTAAGTGAAATATTTTGGGCACAATATTTAAGGAAGCACTCATTCTCAGGTTGGTGCCAGTGCTAATTCTGCAAATCCCACAACCCTGAGAAGGAGGGCCTCCTTAATTGTTGCACCCTTGGAGCCTAACTTACCTTACTCTATCCTGGCACTGGTTTTAACAACATTTCCTCTATGCCTGTATCGTGATTGCACTACAGAATTTATTTGTTGATCTGTCTCCCTTTCTGGAATGTAAACTTTTCTGGCTGAAGAACCACCTGTTATTCATGACTACAACCTCAGTGCCTGGAACATGGGAAATGTTTATAAATAATGGTCTATTGCCTATTTCAGACAATGATGAAATATGGCAAATAGTATTGAAACCACACACGGTATTAGAAACTTATTAAACTAACAAAGACCGAATGGCATCTGCTGGAGAGCTAGGAGAGGAGTCAGAGATGGGAAAGAAATAGATAAAACATGAAATCTGTCATCTGACATATTTCTAGTAACTAGATACTGGTGAACTGCTTAACAGTATTACTTGCCCACTGGAGAAACCTGAAAAAGGTTGCCTAAGTACAAAGTCCAAAACATCAACAAAATTTGGGTAGGGTGAAACCAGATTGTCCAGATTTCTATTTCCTTCATATAAAGAACCTTTCCACATCTCCTCCATCCTTCTTCATATCTATTTACATGATGTGCTCATGGTGTCAGTTTATAAGGAATGGTATGAGCTGGACATTGAGAAACCTCTTTTGTGTGCCCGTCATAATGCTATGCCACTCATAAAAATTATAATATTTAATCATGACAACAATGCAGTGATGCAAGAATTGGTGTCCCTAGTCTATGGATGGGGAAAGTCAGAGATGTTGTGTAACTTGCCTGAGGCCACACAGCTAGAAGGAGGATGAAAAAAAGCAAGCATCTTCAATGTTCAGGACAATTAAAATAGACTTGATTGTGTTCTCCACTCCACCAAAACTTGTCACAGAATGGAAATGTAAATATATTCATGAAGTGCTTATATTCATGCAAAAATCAGATCACCTACTGTGTATTCTGCTGTGCATGTAAGGTCTTTAAAGTTTTTGCAGAGAAGCTTTATTGGGATGGATTTGAGGGATGGGGAGGAACAGGAGGATAGATATGGAATAATTCATAGGTGGTTTTAGAAGAACAAGCATATTCTCTCATAAGATGTTCTTCTGGGGATAGTGCATGGAAATTGCAGTTACAAGGGTTGCCTCGGTGCCAAAAGCCACAAGACCAAAGAACCCCAACAACAACAATGCTGTCTCCTGAAATGTTCCCAGAGAAAAACAACTCCTATGTGTAGCGCCTGTAACTAACATAAGGTGGGTCTTTGTGTGAATTAAGGCAGAGAATGAGACTATTGTGCAGATGATTTTCAGGAGAAGTATCTGGCAACTGGTTTTTGGTGCACTTTTCCTTTTTTTTTTTTTCTTGTGAGGGAGACGTACTTTTGGGGATGAGAAGCTAGAAATTCAGCTTCATTTTTGTATGTGTAAACAGAATCTTGGTCTTCACCTACACGACCTATTGAGGTATGACTTCAGACCCCACGATTGGCCCCCTGATTCCTGTGTTTCATGGACAACTTACAAATGTGTAGGGACTCTCTGAAAACTTCAAAAAAGCCATTAAGGCTGAAACATTTCACAGTTTATTTACAAAAATGCTCACTCATCATTCCCAAAAGCCAGCAGCAGGAGGGATCAAGTGATTTCAAATTCTCCCAACCGAAGTCCCACTTTCTATGATAGAGTTAAAAATGCTTTTAGCTCCATTTTGCATACATTCTAGAGAACTTCTTGGCAGGGTTCATAAAGTGTGCTTTCATATTCTTTGGATTTCATCTTTGTAGCACGGCCTCATGGAAAAACATTGCATTCCAAGTGCGACTGGGAAATTTCATTCACCACAGTGGTTGCCAATAACATGTGGGGAGTTTATTATCCCTCCAGCGAGCTCGTCAAATCCAAACAAAATGTGTTCACTGCAATTTCAGCTGATTCATTTCCATAAGATGCAGTTGATGCCATTTACTAGATACCCAAAGATCAACTTAAGGCTCTATACTATGGTATAATTTAATAAACAATAGTTTTTAACTCAATCATATATCATTAGTATCTTAGCAAGAAACAAAGGGGCACACTCAAAAGGGGTTAACTGAATATAATTTCATAAAGAGAGTATCTACAGAGGCATGAGCAAGGTTAAGGAAATCGATACTGAAGAGTTAGGAACTGTCAATAGCAGGAAGGTCAACCTACTATTGTAATAAACTAGAAATAACAATAATGACCTACCTAATTGTGTTACTGGGAATATTAAACAAGTTAATTAAAAAAGAGCCTGACAAAATGCTTGACATATGAGGGATTTGGTATTTGTTGGTTTCCTTCCATTAGCTCTTCCATCAGTTACCCCTTGTAGGATCAGATGCCTGCCATGTGGAGGAGGGAGAACCTGTCCGACCATTTTTAAAAAATTATTATTACAGGGGTTCCTGTGGGGAATTCCCAGTTGACTCATACCTGGAGTGATGGGTGGGACAGTGTCACTCCTAGAACTTTGTGTACTGGGGCTGCCTGGAATGAAAGAACCAAACATTTTGCTGTTGTCACTTCTCTGAAGAAAACCTATTGGGACATCTTCAGAACAGTCTTATCTTTCCACAGGGTCACTGGTTCTTAGGTGGCTATTTCCTCCACTGTCATACAAGTCTTTACCATTTCTTTAGCAAGTTTCATTCTCTCTTCATAAGCTAATCCTCAGAGAACTTGCCTTTCCTTCTCCTGTACATTAGCTTTTGGCAAGGCATATCAACATGGTCCAGTTCTGCTTTTGCAAAAACTCAGCCAATGCAGTTACTGATAATTAGGGCCGTCTTCTTCTTACCTGTAGCCACCAGGAAAGTTTTTATTTGTTTTTGTTGTTTGTAATGTTTTGAAATGCATGGAAATGTTTTGTTACTTGTGAATTCTGACTGAACTCTTGGAAATGGTATCAGTGATTTAAAAAATAAAAAGTCACATTAGTCATATATTTAACTATTCATTACTTGAAACCAACATTTATGCGCTATACATATCCCCAATTCTCACAACCATCCTATAAGATAGTGTCTTATTTTTCAATTGAGGAAATCAATGCTCATAGAGATGGAATGACATGTCCAGCAGCTAAGAGGCAGATCTGGGCTATAGAACATACGTCCACATGAATCCAAGCATAGAACTTTGTTTAACTTTGAGGTGGTTAAGGAGAGTCAATTGCAATATTTTCATCCAGCCATGACCATTTAAAAATGCAAGTCACAAGGTTGTGGGTTTCCTCGATGACAAGGAGTAAGTCTTATTCATCTGTATCTTCCCACTGCTGACCACTACCCCTGTCATAACATAGGTGACTGATTAATGTTTGTTGAATGAAAAAATGATTGACCGAATGAATCATTGCTACAAAGATATTTTTGTCTCCACATAGCATTTTTCTAATGCATATTTACACTTCATTTGACAGTGTTTGCAAATTTCATAATATCCCCCTTCAGCATATCTGGTACAGTGGAAACACTTCCATATGCTAGATGCTTCCCTTCATTTGACTGAAGGAAAAAAAGACTAAGGAGAACATCACATCGTGGCTGAGCATCCATATAAACACAAGTTATAGCATGGACTGTTCACAAATGGTATATTTTGGAAGGATTATTTTGCAAAAAGTTATTAAAGTAGACATTAAATTTGGATTGATATGGGTTAGGAAGATGTTCTTGTGCAGCTAAATATAGTCTTATATGAATTCATTGTGCTATAGGAGGTAGAGAGAAAGAGCATGGGTTCTGGAGCAGCTTCTTGGGTTCAAATCCAGGTTCTGCTTCTTATTAGCTGTGTGACTTAGGCAAATTATTCTATCTACCCATATCTTAGTTTAACTTCTCTGTAAAATTAGGATAAGAATATTATCTCTCCCAAGGGATAGTTGAGAGAATTAAATAAGTTAATACAGGAGGAGTGCTTAAAACAGTGCCTGGTAACATCTGGCAAGATTCAGATGTTATGATCCACAAGCCCCATGGCATCTAGTTCAGAAAAATCAGATCTTTTCCATGCTCTCCATCTCCACTACCCCTACCTTACTTATTTCAGGAGCTTATCAGATCTTGCCCGACTTAATTTACCCTCCAGCTCCCCTTTCATATGGTGATTGGAGTGAATTTTTGAAGATTCACACTAAACCAGGCCCTGTGACTTCTGGAAGCTCTGTTATTGTTCCCTATCAACATGAGGACTAAATACAGTCTTGTTAGCATGTTGTTCAGTGTCCTTCATGAACTCATTCCTTGTTCCTCCTCTGGCCTCATCTCTCATCACTTCCACATGCATTCTACAGTGCAAGTACCAACAGATGCCCAGAGGAGAAAAAGGTACTTTGGCTTGTTGAATAAGAAATACTTGAGTAAGAGGAGAGAGCCACTATTTTTGCTGATGGGCTCATGAAGAGCTTCAGAGAAGAAGGGATATTTAAGTTATGCCTTTAAAGAATAAGTTGATATCGGTCCAGCAAGCTCATGTAGAAAGTGATCAAGGTGCTGCACCTAGCTCAGAAAACAAAATGTATTCATGGAATGAGAACCACGGAATGCTTAAATATTGGAGGGATGCAGAGGGAGCATCAATAAGGATCCTTAAATCTGGCATGAATGCTTGGATAGTAACATTGTTAATGAGATGAAGAACATATAGCAGAAAGTGTGTATGTGTTGTGCATTGTGTGTTTTCAATGGGAAGTAATAATTATCTGTTTTGTACACATGTATACAAAAACTACCTGCGAATATTCAGTGCTAAGTTCCTTATCTTGTCCCCAGTAGCACTCCCTAGACCTACTTCCATCAAACTTCCCCTTCTCAGCAAATGGTTTAGAGTCTTACAGGATTATTCTCTCTTACATTCCCTATCTGATCCTTCTGCATATTTTTGCCTTTTTCTGCAAAGTATATCCAGTATCTGATCATTTCTCTCTGTCTTCGTGGTCACAACTCTCATTGAAGCCACCATCATATTTTATGGGATTATTGAAATAAGCTCCTACACTGCCCCCTCTGCTTTCTACTTTGCCCCTTTTAGTCTGTCCTCAACACAGCAGCCAGAGTGATCCTCTCTAAGAGATGTCAGATCCTGACTCTTCTGCCCAAAACCTCCCAAAGATAGTCCATCTTGCTAGGGTAAAATCCCCAACTACTTACTGTGGTGGTCTGCATGGCCCACCCCTCCCTAATCCCTGAAGCCCAGACCCATTGCCGCTAGGACTTCCTCTTCTGCTCCAGCCAGCTCTGCACCCCTCTGCCATATTAGATTCCTAGTGTTCCTCGGACATCCCGGCACACTCCTGCCTAGGAGCCCTTCAAGTGACCATCCTTCTGCCTGGAATGACTTTTCCTCAGATGTCTACTTAAGCCGCTCTCTCACCTCGTCCAGGTCTTCCCTGTGATGTCACCTCCTCAGTAAGGTCAGTATGGCCACCTTATCTAAGAGGTAGTCTCCTCCTATGCTCTCCCAATCCCTCTTCCTGCTTTTTTATCCTCTAGCACATACCACCATCGATTATACTCTACATTTTCCATTTTTTTCTGTTGTTTGTCTTTCCCCAGCTTTCTTGCATCTGTAATGCATATTCCATGAAAGCACTGATTCTTGCATTGTTTTCCACTGTATCCTCTGTACCTAGAACATGCCTGACCACAGTGTACTTAATAGATAATTGCAGAATAAAAGAATGAATCCAGGCGGAGACTATAATCACGAGTTGCTACAATGATCTGGTATTCAGGGGGCAGATCTGGGTGAAAGATAGGTTTGAGAATCCTTAGCAATGATATGACAGCTGCGTGGGAGTAGCTAAGACAGACCAACAGAAAGATATTTAGTGAGTTTTTTTGTAAAGAAAACATAAAACTTGGAACAAATAATAAAGACTGTGCAGATGAAATAGAAGAGTTGAGAGCAGTGACTTTGGGGTCATAGACTTGTGTTAAAATCTCTGCTTCACCATTTACTAGCTGAATGACCTTGGACAAGTGACTAAATCATTCTTGGCTTCCCTATTCTCAAGGGTAACTGGAAAAAAAATCTTCACTTCAGAGGGTTAAGAAGATTAACCAATACAATGAATATAAATCAGCAGCAGAAGGTAACAAAGGATACAAATTATTGTTGTTGTTGTTAAAAATACTGACACCATTGTATTCTCAAAATCCAGAAAAAAATCCTGAAAAAAATAATAAAAAAGGAGTAGGGATGTGTAATGGAAGCTAGATGAGGAGAGGTTTTCCAGAAGGAGAGGCAGTAAACAGTGGACGTTGTTCTGTGGCCAAGGCACAATATGCTAAACGGTATGCAAGGCCCCAGGGTAGAGCTATTTGTGAGAACAGTTTCACTTGAACCAAAAAGTTATAATGCCACATTTTAAAATAAGCTAATGTTTTGTGGAAAATAACAATAATTGTGCTAGGAAAAAATCAAATAAAAACAAAACAAAATAACACTAGGCCCTCAATTGTGTCCAGCTGACAAATGTAGGAACATGGTGACCCAAAAACTTGCTTCTCTCTGGTCTTTGGGAGCTTTACTTGCTCGCTAGTCAGAACTAGCTTGCTGGTTTTATGAGGTGAAGCTATTGTGCAATACTATTCAGTTGGCTCTGTGGGTGTTTATTTACAGATGGCTGCCATCTTGATTTATTGTCTGTCAAATTATAATTATTAAGGATGGAGTTAATTGTCATTTCAACCACCTGGTAATTACCTACTGTGCTTTCATGTGGTGACAAATCTGTCCTTTAGACCAAAATTGGAAGGTTCGTAAGATATTCCACTTCCATGTTCACCTCCATTCAGGTCTTGTTCAGAATAAAAGATGAGTAGAAATAATCAATGCTTTTCAGTTTAATTTGTGGGCCTCTGAGTAAAAGAATTGCTGATTGTTGTAAATATTTTTGAGTAGTAGGGCTGGTATAACAAGAATCCAGTGATGTGAGTTACAATAATTGAAATCAAAATTACGAGTCGTGTTCTTTCAGAGACCGGTCTAATAAAAAAATTTAACAATACTTCTAGTATGTTCCATGGTGCATCACCTAGAATGATAGTTTATTAGCCTCATTATTTGTTTGCCCCATTGTTTACCAAAGCCATTTTATCGTTATGTTTTTCTAAGCTTTTAGGGTAGAATTCAGCAGAGACAGTATGGATACCCTAGTCTTATAAGGCTTCTATCTCTTTGACCTAGGACCATGAATGGGATTATCTGCTTGGGTCTTAAGGGAGAATCTGATAGAACCAATGGGGTTAAAAACAAGGGGAAGTTGCCAAAGAAACTACATCTCTCCTCCCACTTTTGGTATCAGAGCCCTTCTTTGTGTATTTTTCTTTTTTTCAGCTTTCTGAATGTGTCTGTTTTCAGGAGGGCACACATAATTTGCTAAATTAGTCAGCAAGGGATCACGTGGATGCTTCCCCACCAGAGTACAACCTTGGGAGTTCCTGTGAGCTGATTATTTTACTCTCAGAAAACCCATCAAACAAGTATGTGTCCAGCTTCCTCTAACTTTTAGACTAGTGACATGGAGGGAAGAAGCCCATGTCCTTGGCTTCTCAATGTTTCTATGAAAAGTCACCTTTTAATTGATAACAGCCACATCAGAGCAAAGTCTCACCTTGGCCCTTGCTCTGCATGAGACTCCGGCTAGGCTGACTTTCGCTACTACCTCTTCCTAGCCAGAGAGGAATATATTCACTGGACCAAAGAAAATCTATGAGCAACTTCTGCTTCCCTTCACTTTGTAGAATTGTGACTCAGTTAAGGAAGAAAAGCTCAGGGACTAGAGGTGGGTAGCTAGAACTAATCTGTAGTTTGTCACCAGGCATGTCACAAATTTGCCCAGGCATTTCCAGATCCCCCTTAGCAGATGCTGACCTGCTATATAGGATTTTAGGCTTCCTCCATTTCCTGTGATCAAGTTCCATGACACAGCTTTCTCAGCCTTTCTTGACTCACTTCTCCATAGGTCATGGTAAAGATCGCTTCTTACCTATAATAGCTCCTTATCCTGACCCCCTTAGTCTAGCCTACATACGGCTGTTAGTGGGAGTCCTGAAATCCTTATGGTACTGCCTCATAAGATCCAAATTACCATGACTGTCTGTGGCTTTGATCATTTGGTCTCTACCTATGCCTTCAATCTAATGTTCCTGTATTTTACCACACTGGCTGACATGTCTATGTCTTTACTCTGAAGGCTCCAACTGACTCAAATAGCCTCTCCTTCTCTGCTTTATTTGACCGAAGAATTCTTCATTGTTCTTCAAAATTCACAAATCAGAAGTGGCCATCTCAGTAGAATCTTCCATGATCACTCCTGTTTCCTTAATAATAAATTTATTCCCTCTCTGTTTTCTCTCTGTAACTTATACTTCTTTCCATCATTGCCATTTCACATCATATTGCATTTTGTTTGTTTGTTTTTCTGAGCTGCTTGAGAGCAGGATCTAGTATGGAAATATTTCTGTGATCATAAAGTAGTAGCTAAATAAGTTGAATTCTGTCTCATTAATTGTACATTTCCCATTCCCTAGTGCAATGCTTTCTATGCAGTGTATACTAGATTCATAGTTTCTGATGGATCCTTATTAAGAATGGTTAAAATCTTAACTAACATTTTTGGTACTGATGTTAGTATAGATACATATTTTTATGGACAAATAAGAACTGGCTTCATGGAGAAGAAGTCTGCTCTATCCAAGACATACATGACAGCTGCTGATTGGGATAAAACACAGTTAATCATAACCAAATGGAAATAAAGCAAGACTTTGGTTTTGGTTAAAGAACCTCTTTTTAACTAAATATTAAGGAACTGTAATATGCATTTTATGGTCAATGTATATTTGTCTTTTATGTAAGGGGTTTCTGTGGGACTCAAAGGATATTCTTTTCTCTTCCCCTCCCTCCCCTCTCCCTTCCTCTCTCTTCTCACTTCCCTTTTGTCTTTCTTCCTTCCTTTCTTCCTTTCTGTCTTCATTCCTTCATTCCCTCCTTCCCTCCAAGACAGGCAATCTTGGGAAAAAACAGAGGGATGCTGACTTTTGTAGAGAAAAAGAGGTAAGTCTGCCCGCAAGACAATAAAATCCTTCTGGTGACATATTAGGCTATCTTATCCCCAACCAAGATTGTAATTGAAGTAGACATTTCTGTGAAACTCTTCTCTTATTCAATGTCAACTTGAAGATCATTGACATTCTTGGCCCAGCATGAAGACTAGGTCCATGAAGGGGACTTTTTCCTCCCCTCTTGATTAAAGTTGTATAAGAATTGTACGTTCTGAAATTAAAAACAAAAAAACTCTCTGTATGAACTTGAACTATTATGTTTCTATTCTCTTCTGCTCTGTTATCATCAGGAACTTTTCAAGGCAGAGTAGACAGCTAAGCTCTAGAGTGGTTTGAAAATTGTACTAATGGAGTGAATGACTCCTCGAGGCTCTCCCATTCTCTAGGAACCATTCATTACTGTCACGATGATTTATATGAATACATCCATTATCTTCATATCAGAAAAGTACTGTTCAGTATTTGCTTCAAAGTCTTGTGAGAGAAGCTGCAGTCTTTGTACCTCCTACAGAAAACAGTTGAATGAGAAGAGTTTAAATGACAGGTGCAGGGATAGCGCTGTGTTGATCAGATTCAGATTCTCCCTTGGTCTTTCTGACATTGAATCCTGTTTTTGAGCAGAGTCTCATCTTTATCCTGCTTGTCATCATGTCAACACAGAAATTAAAAGGGGGAGGAGTGAACAGAACAGTATGTTTAAGTTTCTAAGTAGAAATCAAACTCTATCATATTTCCTTTCCTCAAAACAACGGGTCCTAAAAGCTTGAGAAAGCAGTATTTGCTGTACCTGACCAAAAGGTGGTGTAGGGTGCTGATCCAAGAGTTAGGAGACCTGAGCCCAGTCCTTGTCTGGCACTGAATGGCCACAGCACTTCAAACAACTCACTTCTTTTCTCTAGCCTCAAATTCCCTCCTTGATATGATGAGGCGATCACTAAGGCTTCTCCCAGGTCTGAATTTTCTGAGCAGTTGAACACTGCCAGAGAATGGGTGAATCACTTGGTGAACCTCTAAGTCCCGTGCGCACACACCCAGCTGAGTGTCTGCCAGAAAATTCCTCTTATCACCACTATCGAAACCTACTCTTAGCCACACAATTGTTTACACCTATCAAATTAGTAATTCCACTCCTGGGAGTTTATTTTGAAGAAATAAGCTCCTGAAGAAGAAGGGAAAGCTACATTTTAAAAATTTGCTTATGGTATAATTCAAAATTTGATGTAAGTTTCATGGTTAATTGTAGGAGAATGGACCAGCACAGTTGGCAGACTGTTTTAAAGTCATGAGAACCATGAAGAGAAATGTTTTTGATGACACAGGAAATCAAAGTGCATCTGTCCTGATTGTAAATGTGCATATGCATAAAAGAAATGTAAGAGGAGCAAATGTCTGTGGTGTATCCTCTAAGGGTCAGGAACTGTTCAAGCATTTGGTGGCATTAACCATCTCCTTTATTCTTCAGAACAGCCAAGTGGATATTTGCTGTCATTACCAATTTACAGATTAGGAACACAAGACAGGGAGTTATAACCACCTGCTAAATTACCACTGCTGTTGATGGGCTAGTGCTCAACCCAGGTATGGTTGATCTTTGTTTTTCATAGTAGTTATGGTTTATAACATCTCTGAGTCTCGTTGGACACCGAATTAGTGGATACTGAGCAATTGCTCTTTGGGGAAATATAGGATTAGGTTTCTGCAAGACTCTGGTCACAATATTTTTATCAGCTGTTTTTGTGTGTGCTTCTGTTTAAGAACCCCTTACTTAATATATATTGTTGATTCATTAACATTGGATTCTTGGCCAATAGCGTTATAACTCATACCCAAATGACGCTTATCTAACATATCTTCTCTGTAAGGCACATCACAGCTTTCTTGCACTTAGGAACACTGGACCACTTTAGCCCTATGTATGGGGCCATTCCAAACTGTGAGATCACCAACAAAAGCTCAAAAATGTGAAAAGCATAGCACTAAATACACTGCAAAAAACAATTGTTTACATTATAAAAGCTGAGGCAAAAAGACATCTTGTTCAACCTCAGCAGGGAACAGGTACTTTGGGTAACTCAAATATTTTATCACTGCATTTGTCTGTGAATGTGAAATGGTTTTGAATATTGATTTTGGGGTTACAAATAAATTTTAGCAAGTAGGCAAATTTTCAAACACAGAATCCATGAATAAGAACCGAATTCATTCATTTGGCAAATATTTATTGTGTGTCTGTTGTGTGCCAGACACTGCTCTAGTCACTGGGGATTACGGGAGAAGGGTAGATACATCATGGCCAGATGGTGATAATTTATGGAGACAGATTACACTGGGAATGGGTCAGAGAGGGATAGGTGCACAGGTTGCTATTCATTCTGGGAAAACAGGGGGAGGTCTGAGAGGTAATATATGAACAGACACTCAAAGATATCAAATCATAGGAACACGTGTGGGGAGAGTGATTTGGGAAGTGCTGAGTATGAGGCCAGTAAGGCTGAAGCTGGGATGGCAGTGATGAGAGAGGAGATGCGATGGAGTAGGCTGATAAGCAATATAGGACTTCAAAACCTGGGGTCTTGAAAGGAGCATGGTATGAAGATGCAACATCTGGGACATTTTCTAAGTTGTCATACAGTTGGCAGAAGAAAACACTGTATGCTTTTGCTCTTGGAAAAGACTCAGGTAAGATCCAAAGAAAGGATCTTTGCAGAGGGATGGAGGCTTTGCCAAGTGTCCCAGACCTCTGCTTCATTTGAGGCTTAAGGGTGGGGCACCTTAGGGTGACTGTTTTGGGGAAGTGATTTAGAATTAGCCGGGGCTTGGGTGAGATTCTTTGGGAGATAACATGGCCCAGGGCTGCAATACTGAGGACAATTTCATCAGCATTGACAGTGCATCCGAGGAGAGATTGGTCACAACAAACACACCATCCCCAGGACAACAGGAGGAGCGGAGGCGGGAAGCAAGTCCACACGGTGAGAATTAGCTTGTGGAAAAAGGCTGCTCACCCAATGTTGAGTTCTGCTCACTGTGCTTGTCAGAATATGAATGAATGCCATGGCCCACTTGGGAGACAGCTGCAAAATTCATCTGGTGTTAAACACACTCTCACCACTGACTGATAGGGAAACTGAGACTCAGAGAGGGAAAGTGATGGGCTTCCCATCAAATACCAAGGGAGGGTCTGAGCTAAGACTGACATGTAGCTCTGGCACCAAACCATCAGTCTAGATAGTTATGACTAGAATTTAAAAGGAGAAGAAATTTGACAGAATTCCCAAGTTTGCAGAAAAGCCATTGACTGTTCCAGCCGCCGTGTTTGTGCCCATGCCAACAACTGCAGCCACCTCTACAGTTTTGTTTGGTGATTTTTTTTTTTTGAACTTGGACATTTAACATCTGGCTCTCAGGGTACCCTGTGGAAATTTGTGTGGCCATAATAAGAATCAGTCCCAAGAGAAATGTCCTCAGACAGCAAAGGTGGTCACTATGTGGAAAAGTCAAGAAGAATTAAAATTAAAATCCTGTCCTGTGTTCTTTAGCTCTAACTCAGGCGGTGGGTCCTTTGGTAGATTTTTGTTTGGAGGCCTATCTTTTGTTTGTAGAGTTCTCTGGCTTTTGCTTTCTGCCCAGCCTCTATGAGGCACTTAATCCCAAAAGAGGTGGGAAATGATTGGTCAAGAGCAGTGCTGTGCTGGTAAACCAACTCTTTGCTGAATGGGAAGAAAGTCTAGATTTGTTGTGTTTACCATTATCTGTGGTGTAAATCTTTCACCATGATGAATTTCAAGCTACCAGTAATTAACCACCGGCTAGCAGAAATCCTGAAAACAATAATCTGCTCTCATGAGCCTTCCCCGGGCCATTTCCAGCTCTCGGAAGAGAGGGTAGGACTAGGGGAGGGGAGGTGTGGTTGATCCTGCTTAGTTCTGTAAAGGCAAACTACCTTTCAAATTCTAGATTGTAAGAGGAGTGTTGACACATTGAAAATTGTTCAATTTGAGCAAGAAGCAATTTCCACTGTGAAATCCATTGAGAGAAATATTGCTGGGATGAGAATCCAGGAGAAGAAATATATAGGATATCCTGACCATTGTTTCCAAATCTCTGTGGGCTGTAAGATACTTTTCCTAAGCAGTAGAATCAGAACAAAGGGGACGGGGAGGCGTCTAGAACAGGGGGCAGGATTTTAATTTTAATTCAACCTAAGAATGTTCTGATAAAATTGCCCAGACCCAGTCCCTCAGTTTTCTCCAGGACACATATGTCAGAGAGAGAAAGCACAGCCCTCCATTCCTCATTTTTGTCACAGTGGTAACTACACTGACGTCACAGGGGATGCTTTATCACCAGAGGAAGAGTACTACGAGGAAGACGACGTGGGGCACCCACTAGGTGGGGCTGTGGCAGTGGGGACTCCAGGGGCCACTCTAGTCCCTAGGGTCAGATCCTGCAATGGCTCTTCCTCCTTTTCCTATTTAACCAATTTCATCCTCTCAGTTTCCGTTCTCTTTCCCCTCTCTCTTCTGGCTTCTTTTCTTAGCCACCTTTGGCTTCTTTGCTTGGTTGCCCACCCTTCTGGGACACTGACCTCTAGAGCATTCTGCAGAGAGTGGACCCAGCCCCTCAGCTTTCTCCAGGACACATATGTCAGGGGAGAAAGCACAGCCCTCCATTCCTCATTTTTTCTTTGCTGTCTCTTCTCTCCTCCAACATGCCAGCTCCACATTTGTGATTGAAGAAGGGCAAATAAACAAATTGAAACTGAAACTGAGGGTTGACCATAAAGTGAGGACATCTGGGAGGCTTGTAAGGAAATTTACATGCTTGCTGAGTTTCAGGTTACATATTTTGTGTTGCCTGGTAACCAGCCTAGGGCTCCCTTTCATGCTTTATTCTCCCCCATCCCCTGTTTATAGTGTAATTACCACTGTGACATCATAATCCCCCATTGAACAGCTGTCAGGGGGGCCCAACTGCTGAATAAATAGGGCTCTATAATCTCTCCTCCCACAGGCTGGTTTACTAAATAGATCAATATTTGGTTTGTAGGCGCAGAGATTAGGAGGTGGAAGTGTCTTTTGAAAAAGCCCTCTCTCTTCCCAGGGCCCCAAGTGCACCTGAGAATGCTGGAAAGAAAAGTCAGGTTCACAGACAAAAAAAGAATCCCCTAAGCTACTTTCACCTGCCTGCAATTTCCCAAAGAGCAGCTTGTCTTTAAGTGAGACCTATTTGAGAATGAGTAATGTTGTAGGCCCTTTATTCTAATTCTCAGCGAATTCTACTTTCTTCTTTCCCTCTGTCTCCCCTTGAACTTCCCTTTCTCTGTCCCCAAACCCATTTTAGTTAATCTTTCTAAATGGATATTGTAGCCTCAGGGACTAAAAGAATGACACATGCATAAACAGGAACTAAGCTCCTGGAGCTCCCCTCATCTACCCTCATCTTCCCACTCTGCTTAGGGATTAGAATCTCCACAAAGAACGCAGCCTCCAAGGTTTCTTTGTCAAGCTGGAGATTCCTGGGCGATGGTTTGGGAAAGGATGATCTAAATCTTGCCTTTCCTGGAGTGTGACTGAAACCCAGAGACCTTGGAGTCCTGGTTTGAGCATCAGGTGATGTGAGTTCCAACCTTGGTGCTGCCTATGAATTGTTCTGTGACCTGGGATAAGTCTCCTGTGGATACAATAGGGGAACTGAGCTGTAAGCATTTCCAAGACTTCTCCCAGGGAGGCAGACTGAGCTGGGCTCAAAGTCTGGTACTGACACTCATCAACTGTAAAACCCCCAAAGCCACGGACAGCTCCTTAGAGCTGCATTTGCTTTGCTTTTGCTTCACTGTACAAAAGGAGAGAGTTAATGCACCTCTGTGAGGATTAAAAGAGATCCTGCCTGTGACGTACCTCACTGGGGGCATGATTCCTGGTAGATGTTTTTTTAGAGCTGACATTGTGTAATTCTCATAAAAACCAAAGCTATGATTAAAAGAAAAAAAGACTTGGAGGTAAAAATTAGAAGGAAAGGGAAGAAAACTAATAGTAACAGTCAACATTTGGGCAGCTCATTCACAGGACACAAAGCATCTTTGACATATAGGAAGCTGGGCGTGGTGGTTCACGCCTTTAGTTCTAGCACTTTGGGAGACAGAGGTGAGAGAATTGCCTGAGCCTAGGGGTACGAGACCAGCTTGGGCAACTTGGCAAGACTGCATCTCTACAATAAATAAATAGCCGGGTGTGGTGGTGCATGCCTGTAGTTCCAGCCACTTGGAAGATTGAGGTGGAAGGATCATCTGAGACCAGCAGTTGCAGGCTGCGATGGCTGTGAGCGTGCCACTGCATTCCAACCTGGGTGACAGATTGACATTCTGACTCAAAAAATAAATAAATAGGCCGGGTTCGGTGGCTCAGCCTGTAATCCCAGCACTTTGGGAGGCCGAGGTGAGTGGATTGCCTGAGCCTGCAGGTTCGAGACCAGTCAGGGCAACTTGTCAAGAATTTGTCTCTATGATAAATAAAAAATTAGCCTGGCATGATGGCACATGCCTGTAGTTCTGGCTACTTGGAAGGCTGAGGCAGACGAAACGCTGGAGCCCAGCAGGTCAATGCTGGAGTGGCTGTGAGCGTACTTCTGTACTCTAACCTGGGCAATGGAGTGAGACCCCAACAAGAAGAAAGAAAGAAGGAGAGAGAGAGAGAGAGAGAGAGATTTAGACAACAAATATGAGCTCAGGTAATCTGCACATAATCTTGAAGAATAGAACAGTACCACATGTATCGCCCTCTTAGAATAGGCCATTCACTGTGCTTGTTTCTCACAATCAGCTCTGTGGTGATTTTTCTATTTCAAAAGTCAGAGTCCGAGGTTACCCAGCTGGTGAGTGCTGGAGCCAGCTCTGGCAGATCTGGTTCTAAATCTCTATAGCCTATGACACAGAAGGGAGGCAGCAGAAAGACGAGGTGCTAAAAGTTAATGGCCTAGGCAAAGAAAAGAAATATTTACACATCGTCCAATGCTTCCTTCACAGTTGTCATGCAACACCATCTCATACTTTGCTGAATCAATCATTTCGCAGAGTAATTAGAGTCTGCCTCTGAAAAATAAAACACCACAATTGGCTGCTACCTCTAAGACTTTGTGAGACCTTCTTTCGACAGGTGGTTGCAAAAAGCCCGCACCTTCTAGAAGTGCCCTCTGGAAGACTTCATGAACCCAGAATGGAGAGAATTGTAGGCTACGACTGATGGTAGGGGGGAGGCTGGCTTTAGATGATCTACAGAAACCCAGTTTCCTGATTTTTCTGTGCAAGAAACAGCACAGGCGTCTGGTAATTCCACTACTCTGTCTGGTGGCTTTCTTGTTGAAAGACTGCATGGTTTCAATTCAGTTTCATATAGATCTGTGTGTAGATCTCTACAGTGATAACATTCCTTCGTGCTAAGTCGGTCCAAGATAACTAACCTGTTTCCAAGATCTAATTTTGTACGTGGGAATCTTGCCTTGCCCTGATTTCCAGACCCATAGGCAGGCTTGGCAAGCTGTAGTTGGGGGAGGCCCCATGCTTATTCTGGTGCCCTGGGCAAGACATCCTCCTCCACTGCCAGGAAGAAGCACCTGTCCTCCTGCAGGAGGCACTGTCTTTTGCTGATAGAACTTAGTTTCCCTGAAGCGGAAGTGTCTTATGATTTAAGGCCCCTCGACAATCTTCAAACCCATGTTTATTTGCCAATAAGTAAAATAAATAAAATGCACTAAAAGTCTCTTCTTATGTCAGCCTCTGTGAATTATATACTTTTTTTTTAAGTTACTGTCCTCTGGGGATTAGCCATCAACTAGCAGTCCTCAAACTGTCGTGTGTGTCAGTCAGAATCACCTGTTCAAACAGGTTGTCCTGCATCCGCAGATTTTCTGCTTTAGTGGTTCTGAAGTGCAGCCTGAGAAGTGCATTTTTGACCAGCTCAGGAATGATGCTGATGCTGCTGGTCAAACAGACATACTTGGAGAAACACATATCTAAACCATCTACCATAGCTACTTGAGTTTGCGGAGCTGCTGGAGGCTGATATCTTTCTGAACTTGCCTTTTTTTTGCAGTTGGTCATTGATTTGATCCCTTCCTCCATCAAAGAGTTCAAGGAATGCCTTCCTCCTCCCAAGCAAGAATGCAAGTCAGGTTGCTTTATCCAGCATCATTTTCCATTTACTTTTGCAGCTTCTGTCACGTCAGCTGGTAGATGTGGAAAAATCCCTAATTTTGCTTTTTGTCTCACAACTGGGCACCTTTGGGCTTACTGTTTGCTCTCTCGGCTGGAAAGTCTCCCTAGATTTTTCTGATAAATTCTGAATTGTATGTCAGAGTAGAACTCCTGGCATGGCCCCAGAGTCATCCCTGAACAACCTACCCAAGCAGAGATCATTTTTATTTTCTGCGTTTACTCTTAAAGTTGCTAGCTCAAATGTTCATTCCAGTCCCTAGCACACAGTAATGTCAGGATCTATTTGCAGGCTTCTCCTGCCCACCAGACAAGGAGATAGAGACCAGGAATGACTTAACTTGAAGTTCTCTAAGTATCAAGCATAGTGTGTCTTGATCCTGTCTACACCTTACAATCACCTGGTAATTCCCAATGCTCATGTCTTTCTCTAGACCAAATTAGAATCTCTGAAGAACAGAGATGTAGTTAAGGCCTCCAGTGTCCAGATTTCCTAATCTGAATGTTTTTAGCATCTACAGCTTTATTCGGCTAGTGTGACTGTGTAGGCCTGTGTCTTGTCTATGATGTAGGTAGAACAGACTTTGTGAGTCCTGTTTTATAAGTGAGAAAACACTCTTAGAGAAGAACATTGATTGATAGATTCAGTAAATCATTGGTTCATTCATTTATTTCCTATTCATTAATTTTTTCATTCATTCAGTCATTCAAGTATTTTTGTAAAAGAGAAGAACAGTGATTGATTCAGTAAATCATTACTTTCACTTATTCCCTATTCATTCATTCATTCAAGTATTTTTGTAATATCTACTATGTGTCTGGACACACTTGTAAGCAATAACAGACGTTGCCTCTGCTCCCATGAAGCTTTTGGCCTAGTGAGTGAGATAGACTGACCAATCACCACACAAATGTAAAGTCACACTCCTAATAAATACCATGAATGAGAGTTTTCAGAGATGAGAAATACAACTACCTTTGGAGTTCATAATAAGAGAGGTGTTGACTGAGTTCTGGAGGCCAAGGATGGTTTTGCTGGTCTAGTTGACTGGAGCTTGGCAGGATGTGATGCTCACTGGGCCAAGAAGAAAAGGCAGAGTGTCTCAGGTAGAGGGAGCCAAGAAAGACAGCAAAGCCATGGTTCCTCAAGCCGGAGAACCCCTTGGGTCTAGGCTCCCATTGTTGCCATAGTCTTTCTTTTTACCACTTTCTTGTGGCATAAGTAGGGCTTTAGGGACATGTAAGTGGTGTGCACAAGAGTGTGAGTGTGCACACATGTGGACATGCATACACATTCACAAACACACATATGAATAAATACACATCACATTCATACACTCACACACACTTACACACCCACAGCCAGATCACATGTCCCTTGCCCAAAGCAAAGCTGGGCTTGCTGCTCTGGGCTGTGTGCCTAATTGTTGATACTCAAGATGCTCTTTCTCCAGGAAGTTTAGAATAAGTTTTATACCGCATTGTCTCTCTGCTTGTCCAGAGTCATCTGACAAATGGTGTCTCTTCATCATAGTAGCGTAGGGGAAGATGGGGAACTCAGATAGCCCATAGAGAGAAGCTGAAAGTCACATTGCCTAGAATTCTGGGGTACACTCTCCCTCACTTAGTCTCAGTTAAGTTCTTTCTGTTTGTTGTTTGCAAAAGACCAGATGAAGGGTTGAGATGCCCTGTCACTCTGCTCCAACCCTTTTGGTTGTTCATGTCACATCGATTTTTCCCTTTTCAAAACACTTATTTTTAAATGGTAGGAAAAACCCTTTTGTCCTATATAATATATGATTAATATCAATAATCTGGCCTTGGAGCATTGCTATCAATAAAACCTGTGGACTCCTGAAGGGGAGTCTGTCCATGCTGGTCAAGCAAAAAGAATCTCCTAAACTTTCTGGGTGTGATGCCCTCTCTATTTTTTGGCAGCATTTTACAGGGAAAAAAATGATTCAGGCAGTAAAAGTAGTTAAGGGCTGTGCACAACATGACCTTTCAAAAACAACAGAAAAATAGATGAATTAAACAGAGTCTAAATTTTCAATAAAATAATGATGACTGCAGAGGAGACCCAGTTATAATTATAGCAGCTACCACTTTTGAACACTTGTCAAGTGCCAGATAATATATCAAATATTTTACTTACTTTGTCTTAGGCAATTCTTTTAACAACCCCAATTTTATAGAAGAAATCTAAAGTTCAGAAAAGTTAAGTAGCTACCCTCATGTCACACCGCTAGTAAATGGGATTTAAGTCCACCAGATTCTGAAACTCAGTATTTTCCAGCATTACAATCCTTTGGGTCTCTGTACCTGTTTTTTCATCTGTAAAACACGTGAAATCATATTCATCCCTTTATATGCCTTGCAGGCATTATGGAATGATAACAATTATTAGCAATAATAACACCTTCAGTTTTGTAGTTCTCCAGTTTCCAAAGTGCTTTTTGTATCCTGAGTCCCATTTGAGCAACACAACAACCTTGTGTCATAGATATTATCATACCCATCTTCTAAATGAGGAAGCTGAGGCTCAGAGAGGTAAAGTAATTTTTGCTCAAGGTCTAAAGAATGATGGCACCAGAAAATTGATACCAAATTCAGTGGTTGGTCTACCTAATGCCAGTTTCCTCTCTAATTACCAAGATAACTGTAATAGAATCAAAGTTCCCCATGAGAAGGAAAGACTCATGGTATAAATTCTATAGGGAATTATTATCATTATTACCATGCTTTTTATTAGATGCCAAAGGACAGTTGTGAAGTGCTGGGATTTTTTTTTAAATTTTTTTTTTTTTAATCCTAAGCAGATCACCTTCTCTCTCTCTTGTTGGTCACACTTTTCCCTCCTTCATTTCATGCTCCTTGAGACCATGCGGTACTCATTTTCAGGACTCTCATGTGTTCACATGGTTCCTGGAAATTAAAGTCTGAATTTTGTCAGGGCTTTGTGACTATTCAGGGGCTATGTTTTCCCTCATGTTAATTAAAGGAAGTTGAAGCACTCAGCAATTCCATGAACATCTCAGATACATGAATGGCAGTTGTGTTCATCAAATTGCCCTCTGCTGTAAATTTGTGAGAGAGCAAGCCCCTGAAAAAGTTGGATTACAGTTGGGAATATCCTTGATCTTTGGGGTTGGCCTAGTAGATAAATGGAGGCCCCTCGGAAAAAATACAAAATAGTCATTCAGGAGAGAGGAATGAACTATTTACTGAAGAATAAGAAAGAAGAGCTCAGAGTCACAGTGGGTTACAAGTTATGTATCAGACATAGTATGAATAGAAAATCTTTCTAATAGAAAATCTTTCTAATTCTCATAGTGTTATTTACTGAGATCCTTTGACTCCAAAAATATGGAGTTTAGGCAGGATCTAGGGACAGGTTAACAAAAACAGTTAATGGTTCTTAAAGGGATACTATGAGGAAGAACCAAAGGAATTGTATATAGCTTAAGTTAGAATTGGCACAGAAGGAGGCCATATACTCAGTTATATTCCAAAAGAACAACGCATGAGAGGTCAAGAATTTTCATGAGCAGGATAAATTTAGCAGAACAACCAGAACACTACCCCTTCTCTCCCCATTTTCCCGCCAGCCATAACATAGAAACTTCTTCTCTCTTCAAAGCATTTCTCTGCTTCCTGGCTCCTGGTTTTTATTGGCGAGATAATGGACATTGTTCTTTTGGACGGGAAAAGCAACACTGCTTATGAGTGACCTTTGTTTCTTGATTTCTCTATACTCAAGAAGGCAAGTTATGATGCTCCAGGTGGCCGGAAGCTGTCAGGCCCAACTCCCAAGATCTGGAACTTTGGGAAAAGGAGTAGTAGCTTATGTAGTCCTTTTATCTCTCATCTCACACTTCAAAATACCACTTTTCTATCAATAATCCTGACATTCAAACTCCTGCTTGACTCTGGTGTTTCTTTCCCAATGAACTCAGAACTCAGATAGATGAGGGTATGATTATTGCTTCCTAAAGTAATTCCAACAAAACTGTACCAGCAGAATTATAGTTTAATTCTGAATCTTTCCTTTTATGATTGTGAGATACAGGTAGAAGAGGATTATGTAGGAGATGAATCTTCTTTTGAGATAAAAATAAATTTAAGAACTAAAACAGAAATGAACATTGAAAAATTTTCTATATGCTAGATTGAGGGTAGGCCCTCTCAAGGCCCTTTAAGATTTAGTTACTTGACAGATTATTAAATTCAAAGAAAGGTCCAATGGAGAAATTTGTGTATGTGTGTTCTTGCTCCCTGAAAGACTGTAAGGGAAGGGTTTTCTCATGTGATCATGAAGACTAGAATGACCATGCAGGTTCAGGTTGGAGGAATCCCCAGAGCTGAAGCAATATGGAGAAATATGAATGACTATGACATATCAATTTTTAAAAGACCTTTTAAAAATAAAAGAATATGGAGGACTATGGACAACTATGACATATCAATTCTTTTTTTTTATATAGATAAATCAACACGAAGGAACTCCCACAGGCCTGAGAATTACAACGGTTGTCAATTAATGTGAAAGTGACGTGTCACTTATAGGGATATCCATTACAGAGAGAGTTGGACAGTTTCTCTGTCCCCATTCTCTCACCTCTTCCCAGGCTCATGATCTCAGAATGGTTATCACGCCCTGAGAATGCGGAGCCATTTTGCATCATACAGAAAGAAAAGAACTAGCATGCCAGGCACTTACCTACATTATATTACTTAATCCTATGAGCAGGTGGATGTATTCCTGGCTTACAGAAGGGAAACCAAAGCTTTGTGTAAGTAAATTGCTCAAGATGAAAAAACTTGTAAGTGTTAGAAACTGGGTTCAAATATAAATCTAACTCATTCCAAATTCCTTTCTCAAACATTCTGCCTCTGAAAGCCAAAAAGAGTCAGATGCTTGTCTTCTCCCTGTCACTGCTCATTCTTTTCTCTTTGTCTAGAATGCCATTCATTCATTTATTCAATAACTATTTGTAGAACATTTACTATTTGTCTGAGAATTGACTTGGTCTGAGAAAATGGATAGACAAGAATATACTACTTCTTTCCAGAAGCATAAAATCTAGGGAGAGGCAGGTGTAGACAAGAAGAAATCAGTATAATGTGTAAGTTCTGTGGGTGAAAACCAAACAATATGCTGTGAAATCATAGCTAATAAAGCACTAAGCTCTACCAGCAGATGGGAAGATGGGTGGAAGACAAGAGACTGGTAAAGAGAAGACAAGGTTGTTTGAGAGAATAATTTTGAGCTAATATGCGTGCCAGTGTTTACCACAGTATCTGAAAAATAGCAAACACAAAAACAATTAACTGTGTATTTCTTAAGAATTAATTCAATAGATATTCACTGAGAGGCCTCTGTACACTAAGCACCATTTAAGACAAGTCCTAAATTTCCTGGCCTCATGAAGCTTCTGTTTTGGTGGTAGAGTCAGATGCAAAATAACGAAAAACTCTGTCACGTAATTCCAGGCAGTGGCGGACGCAACAATGAAAAAGGAAGCCAGGCAAGGAGACGGAGGGAGAGCAGCTCCCATTTTGGGTAGTCTGACCAGAGAAGGCCTTGCTGAGTGAGCCCTTTGGGGAGTCGGGTGGAGCCATGTGGATTTCGGGGAGAAGAGTGACCCAGGTTGCTGAAGGAACAAGTCTCTGAAGCCAGAACATGCTGCCCAATCTTGAAGGAAAAGGAAGAAGCCTGTGTCTGGACAGAGCAAGAGAGGAAAGACTGATAGTAGATGGGGTCAGTGAGGTTGCCCTATAGGCTATCGGAAGGCTTGAGAAGCAATAATTCATTTACTTGCCATTTCTTATAGAGACCTATGACTGGGTATAAGGTTGCTCAGCAGTCATTTATAATACAATTACTTTTTACAAATCTAATGTGAAGTAAAATACATTTTAAACATGATTCATTAGGCTGGCTTATCCCATTCTCAATGTAATCAAAACCCATATTCCAAATCTCTGGTTGCTATAGGCTTTAGAGATGCTAGAAGACAAGATGTCTGTCATTTGAAGCATAGAAAAGTTACATTGTAAAGAAAACTTGAAGTTGAGAAAACAGGCACCCAAAAAGTTCAGATCTACTTGATGGAAAACCAATTTGCCGTAGGTCAAAACCAGAAACTGTCTTCATGTGGTCACTTTAGTTTGGTTCCTTTACCCAGGTTCTTTCAGAAAAAGAGATGGCATTTTCACAGATACTCCTGCCCTGAGGCTGGCTGCAACACCTCAGACCAGAAAGAAAGGTCAGAGAATGAAGGCCACAGTTCTACCTAAGCCTGTGTTCCCTTATTCGGGAGCATTCACTGCTGGGTTTCCTGGTGTGAACATAGACTGTGGGGGTGGCTCTGGCCTACTTACAGATGCAGAGAGGTCTGACTTATGGCTCCCACAAAGGGGGTGGGCATTCAAGCCTGCCACCCACCGTGAGAGAACTATGCATTGTTCCCTAGCCCTGGCTCTGCTCCCTGGCAATTCCAGAGCCCTAGACACCAAGAAAAGCCTTGACCCCCTTGCCGTTCCTGAGGAGACTGAGTCAAGAGGGAGGGGTAGCAGAAGTTGAGTCAGTCCTGCAGTATCTATCCAAGCAGGCCCTTAGCATAGGAGTCGGGGGAAGGGGACCCCAGCGGGGAAATCCTTGTTATCTTCCCACTGTCTGTGTAATGTTTACTTCCCAGATCTCAAGGAATGGTGAAGGGAACTGGCAACAACCACCAAACTCCCACCCAGACTCCCATGCGTGTCTCTCCCTCATTTTGGATGATGGTGAGTGGTGGATCTAGAAGTTTTCTGCAAGCCAGGCTCTTCTACTTCTGTTACTGGGGCTCTCAGCAAATGAGAGTAGATAGGTACTGGACCAAAATGTGAGTTCCGCTCCTCAGTGAATGGTTCTAGCATTAGCCCTCCCTCTCCTGCCATACCTGTCTGGTTGTAGTAGGCTTTAGAGCCACTTAATTAGTTGGGCTTTAAAGTTGGTACCCACCCAGTTCCCTGATGAGTTTTCAGTGCATCGACTCATCCAGGAATATGAATTTTACTGACTTCAGAATGCCTACTTTCATTTCTGCAGGCTTCTTCAGTTTTCCCAGGGCTGGAAGTTGCTCTATAGTTCATTAGTATTTATATTAAATTCTACTGTGTCTCTTGCAGCATCCCCCTACCCCATCACTGTGGTTCAGGAAACTGAAGCCAGAGATGGAAAATGGGGCTGGGCACAGTGGCTCACACTTGTAATCCCAGCACTTTGGGAGACTGAGGAGAGAGGATTGCCTGAGCCCAGGAGTTCCAGATCAGCCTGGACAACATGGCAAGACCTTGTCTCTACAAGAAACAACAAAAATTTAGGCAGGTGTGGTGGCGTGCTCCTGCATTCCCAGCCACTTGGAAGGCTAAGGTGTAAGGATCGCCTGAGCCTAGCAGTTCAAGGCTGCAGTAGAATGATCCCATGAGTGTGCCACTGTATTTCAACTGGGCGACAGAGTGAGACTCCGACTCAATACCAAAAAAAAAGGAAAAGAAATGGGAAATTGGTTGTTTCTAAGTCTCATACCTTCTTGCCACTTTTCTTTTAAGGAGAGGCTGTTTTTCAGAGGAAGGTTATAGACCAAAATTCTACAGGCGTTTTCTCATAAACACTTTGGGAGACATAATGCTATGGCTTCCTCTAATTTGCTCATAGATAAAGCACCCACACCACATGACCTCCCTTACCCTGCAGTCACCACCCTCAAGGTACTCCTCTACCGTACTCCCTCACACTCCCTTCCCAGGGGAAGGTACACTTGAGCAACCACATGAGCATTTGCCTTCTAAAAGTAATTTCTTAAAAATGTTCCAACTGCAAAGGCAACTTTTGGAAATTAATCTTGCCAGGTATTCTTTTTTTTTTTTTTGAGTTGGAGTCTCACTCTGTAGCCCAGACTGGAGTGCAGCCTCGCCTACTGGCCTCCAGCGATCCTTCCGCCTCAGCCTTCCGAGTAGCCAGAATTACAGGCATGCGCTACCATGCCCGGCTGATTTTTTTTTTTTTGTTTGATTTATTGTAGAGATGAGGTCTCGCTGCCCAGGCGGGTCTCGAACCTGCGGGCTCAGGCAATCCACTCACCTCAGCCTCCCAAAGGCACGGGATTACAGGCTGAGCCATCGAGCCCGGCTTGCCAGGTATTCTTAACTCTGGGTTTTTTTCAGCTTTTTAGTATAATTCTGGTTATATAATCTTGGTAAGAATTTTAAATGGTTTCTGACTCATTTTCTTAAAATTAGGCACATGACATGTGTGCACACACGCATAGATTTCCCCCCCATAGGCACATGCACATCTCTCACTCCTTCCACATGTTAGATTCAACTTTATTTTTTAGTGTATGATCTTATAATTAAGTATATTTTCTTTGAAGAGACTATTATAGTTATAGATGGCAGTTAGCGGAAAGCTCAAAGAATGTTCCCCAGTATTAATCAAAGGCTATTTGCATTACCACTTAGAAATCCTGTTGAAGTTTCAAAATAATAAAGTGAGAATGCTTATAAAAATGCCAAGAACACGTCTTTGCTTAAAGCTGTAATTATTCAAAGAATTGGTATTTCCCTGCAAGGGTTCAGGACAGATCTCTTCTCTCCGCAACTACCTACATGTCCAATTTGTAGATTCTTAGAGCATCTGAACTATAAAGATAATCATTATCATTGAGGAAACTTAAGCCAGAAATGGGAAATAGGGTTGGGAGCAGTAGTTCACACCTGTAATCCCAGCACTTTGGGAGGCCAAGGAGAGGATTGCCTGAACCCAAAAGGTCAAGATCAGCTTAGACATGACAAGACCTCGTCTCTACAATAACTAAAAAAATTAGCCAGGCATGGTGGCACGCACCTGTAGTCTCAGCTACTTGGAAGGCTGAGGTAAAGGATCACCTAAGCCCAGCAGGTGGAGGTGATTGTACAAAACCATTTCATCAAACCCCCTCATTGTATAAATACCTAGAAGCAAAATGACTTCACCAAGGTCAAGATCACACAAAGAGCTGGGTGTAGAGTTGGACCAAGGTCCCTTGAACTGTAGAATCTTACCCAGATTGTCCCATTACCCAAGTTGTTTTTATCCAACCTGAGGGTAGAGGTAGTTTTTCACCAAGATGATTCCTCCATTCAACTAATCTCTAAAAAGATGAAGGCCAGGCAATTGGATGAGTAATCACAGAAAAGGCTGGGTATATCTAGAGATCAGAATAATTTAACTGGTTATATCGTGGCACTGTTGAAAAGATAGATGATTTTATTAAGGGTGGATCTCCCCATTGAAGGCAGACACATGCTTTATTTATTTTGGTAAATACCATATTCAGATTAGTATCTAGATAAAGAAATCAAGATTTAATGAGCCCCTATTAGGCAACTGACACTTTAGACATCATAGGAGTCCTGTAAGATAAGTTATACCATACCCATTTCATAGATGAGAAAACTGAGAACAGGAAAATTGTACCTTATAGAAAGTCACTTAGCTAGGAAACAGTGGGGGCAATAACTCAAACACAGGTCTTGACTGCTCTAAAGCTTATATTCCTTTAATCTTACTCCAGTGTGTTTGTTGAACTAGGGCAGCCAGTGGAAACAATGAAATAGAGTTTGGTTAAATTAACTTGAGTTAGCCAGGCGTGGTAGCAGGCACCTGTAATTCCGGCTACTTGGAAGACTGAGGTGGAAGGATCGCCGGAGCCCAGCAGGTTGAGGGTGCCGTGGCTGGGAGCGGCCACTGCATTCTAGTCTGGGCGACAGAGTGACACTCCAACTCAAAAAAAAAAAAAATTAACTCGAGGAAGTAAAAGTTATCCCAGATGCCTAAAAATTGAATTGGCTGCAATGGATAGGAATAACCACTCTGATCCTGAAAGTCTGAGAAAAGGCTAGTTGCACCCATGATGGGGATGCCATGAGGGATCTGTCCATGGAGGAGATACACAGTCAGGCAGAGAGCAAGTGTTGTCTCTGCAACCCACAAGTCTTCCTCTTGGACTAGACATAAGCCAGCTTCTTTTATGGATAAATTATTGGCTAATGAGTATTCCTGTGTGATATGTGAAGTAGAACTTTATCTGGTCTCCATGCCCCTGCTCTTATCCCTGTATAGATTATTCTGGCACAGTGGCCAGGATAAAATGCTGTTTCCCAGAACCCTCAATTCCCTTGCTTTGTTCTATTATTTCCATGGCATTTATCACTGTCTGGCTGAACTATCAAATTCCTCTGCCCTACCACTCCACCTTACCTCAACAGGATTTAAGCTCCACCAAGAGGGGGATTGTTTGTTTGCCGACGCAGTTAAGTACTTAGAATTATTGCTTGGCATATAACGGTCATTCAGTAAGTACTTGTTGAATACATGAATAGATAGGCGATTCCATATTGTTTTTAGTGGTTGGAGGCATCTGCAGAAAGGCAGATATCTTGCTCCTGACCACTGACTTCTCCTGTGCTTGGCAGATGCCATCATGCATTACGAGCTGATAAGGCTAAGGCACAAAAATACATCACAAGCCGAGATGCTGGACTATGGTGGTGGCAGCAGAAATTAAAAATAAATAAATAAATAAAATAGAGAAATTTGAGATTTAGTTCAGGGAACTTGAGAGATTTCACATAAGGGTGGGGTAGTGTTCTGCAAGTTCTGCAAGTTCCTTTTCACATCTGCACATGTCATTTGTTTATTCATTTTGTCATTCACGCATCCATCCACCCATCCATCCACCCATTCACCCATCTGTCTGTCCATCTTTCCATTCATTCATCCATCCACCCACTCATCCACTTACCGATTCATCCATCTGGCAAATATTTCTTAAGATATTTCTATGCCTCGGGTATTATTTTAGGAGGTGGAAACATAGCAGCAAACATGACAGCAAGGGACCAGCTTTGCCGGAGGTTATAATCTAACAGGTGAGCTAGAAAAGGAGCCTGAAAACACTAAAATTATATCATTTGAATTCATTATACATACTCTGAAGAAAACAAAGCAAGGAAAAAAAAAGATTTTTTTTTAACCAAAAGAGATGGTTAAATTGCATGATATCAGAGTCTGCTTCTCAGCTCTGACTTTGTAGGCTCCACAAAGTCAATTTATCATTTAAATAAACACCCACAATTCAGCCACTCAAATAGTACCAAATGGAGTTCAGAAAGTGTTGCATCTCAAGGCCCTCTATGTCTATTCTGTTCTATTCTGTTCTATTCTATTCTATTCTACTCGAGTTGGAGTCTTATTCTGTCCTCCAGGCTGGAGTGCAGGAGAACACTCACAGCACCACGTCCTTGACCTGCTGGGCTCAGGTGATCCTTCTGCTTCAGCCTTCCCAGTATTTGGAACTACATGTCTACACAACCCTGCCTGGCTAATTTTTTGATTTGTTGTAGAGATGAGGTGTTGACAAGCTGCCCAGGCTGCTCTTGAACCCTCATGCTCAGATAATCCTCTCACCTCTGCCTCCCAAAGTGCTGGGATTACAGGCATGACCCACTGTGCCCAGTCATGTGCATTTAAAAAAGTACCATCTCTTAACTAAGATTTGATAATTAGGCTTTGACTTTTTGTAAAATGTTAGTTTTATTGAATTTAAGTAGTAAATGTAACATAATGGTAGATACGTAAAATAACAACTTTTAAAACTTCTTGTATTAATTCAATAAATGTTATTGAGCACCTATTATTTGGTAGGTACTATGCCACATGCTGGAGTTAAAGGAGGAACAATACAAAGTCCTTCCTCTTAAGAGACTGATGATCTCCCGAGGCATGTGAACAAATAGTGACAGGACACCAAGCCCAATGGTGAGATCTTTTAAGATAACAGTTGGTATGCAGGGCTCAGGGAACACAGAGGAGAAAGTGACTAACTCTAGGTGGTAGGGAAAGGTCAAGGAAACCCTGAAAGAGGAGCTGACTTTTAAGCTGAGTCCTAGGGAATGAGATGTCCTTGGCATGTACTCACCATTCATCTATATTTGAACTTAGTCAAGATGATGCAATACGATCATTAATCACTCCACGAAGGCTCTTGATATGGGAATAGGTTGGTCTGGTTTGAAAAGAAATGTGGTCATTTCGGCAACAACAAGCTACAACATGAGAGTGAAAAGTAAGCAATTCCAAAGATACACAACTGTGTGCAACTGCAGTTTAAAAAAAATTAATATAGAGGAAAAAACCCAATAAAATAAATTAATTTCATAACAACGTTTGGAAAAAACCTGTAAAGTCTATAAACATTTAACAAATGCCTTGAAACTTTTTTCACCTTTGGGAAAATTAAGAGAACCTCTGCCAGAGTTCTGCCTGGTGGCCTGTTGGGGTCCTCACTCCATCTGCCCTGGTGATCCTTACAATGTCATTCTAGTGAATGAGTCAGAGGCCATCAACTGGGAGGCCTGCCCAGCATGCCTGCAATGGCCAGAGGAAGGAAGCTGGTCAACAGACTTTGGACAGATACAAAGTATCCCTTTTAATCTAAAATCATAGCTCAAACTCAGTCAATAAGATTATGCCCACAGTGGTCACTGACGTGGATATCAGACCATTTAGTCCTCCCAATGGCCTGTGACATAGGATCATCTTTTCTTCCATTTATAGACAAGGGAACTGAGGTAAGGATAGGTGAAATAAGTTGTCTCATTTGTAGAGCTAGACAGCGGTAGAGCTGAGATTCTAAATTAGGCTTTCTGAATATATAAAAATAGATTAGTTAGGAATTTCAGAAATGATGCAAAAATGAGGAATTACTGACTACGCTTTTAACAATGTATCAGAGCTTATATGCAGAGAAACACTCCTAGTATGGGGAAACTAAGAAGTTAAATCAAGCAGTTTTATCAAAACATGGTTAAGCTTGTGGTAAGGTAAAAAAATTAGAGAACAAAAACACAAGAAAGTGTGATTCCAGAGGGATAAACATATACAGATTCCCCAGATGGAATCTTCAGATCTTAGATTCTTAGTTATAATGGACCATAAATGCAGAGAAGTGGAGACAAATCCAGCAGAGTAAGAAATGATAACAAAAATGATTGCAAAAATAAAAAAAGAGGAATTCTCCACGAGGCCCGAAATGTATGACCTAAAATAAAACCTGCTCCATAGAGGGAGAGAGCAGTATATTTGACTGTTTTGACCTTCGTTCTTGACGGAGTGGCTGGGCAGCGAGTTAGAGGGTAGGGAGTGAGTATATGTCTCCTTTGAGAATTTCTAACCACAAGTCTGCCTATACCCACATTGGGGCTAGGATTTCCTCTACCTCTCTGGCCTGAAAGCCCCAAAGTGAAAATTTAGTTTAATGTGACTCCTGGTTAGCAGTTTTCAATACATGCTTAATTGGGTTTCTAGAATAAGAAAATAGAAGGGAAACAAAATATGAAATGATAATAGTTGAGAACTTTGCAAAATTGATGGGTGAAAAACACAAGTCTCAAGAGACTCAAGCAAGATCAATTTTTAAAAATCCATATCTGAAATTTCAGAGTAACCAAGATGAAGAAAATGTCTTAAAAGCAGTTAGAAAAAAAAGATTACCAACCAGTAATTGACAGATTGGCAGCTGACTTGTTGACAATCTCTTCTTGCTGATGATCAGCATGAATTACTCCTGTAAATGTGGTGACTTGTTGCAGTTAAAAAGAGAGACCGTGACACTGAGGTTAATTCAAGAAACAGCATTTTATTGGCGCCTGTGCGACTTAGCGGGTTAATGCTCCAAGGCTGAGCAAACTGGAGAAGGAAGGGTTTTATATGTTAGTTTAGGTAAGGGATGGGGTTGGGTTGTATGGCTATACATTTTTCTTTGGAATTTGCAAGGTTGTATTTAGCAAAACCCACTTTTCAAAGAACAAATTTGTTTCCAGGATATACATGACAAGCAGGGGTTGTAAACCGATAACTTCACAAAGAGAGGATGCAGAGGTAAGGTTGTGAATTGATTATTATCTTGCACTTACAGGAAAGTGACTTGTGGCTATTTGGTTTTCTCACGTCCCATGTCTTGGAGCTTGCAGGTTGATTTTTTTAAAAAAGAATAATTTTAACTGTTTTTAGCCCCTCTCTGACACATTGTTTCTTCATCTACTGCTCTCTTGGTGTAGGGACTTTGAAGTGATGGGGTTGCAGCCAGAACTTAAAGTTCAACGAAACTCTCATTGTGTTCCCAGGTGGAAGTATTTACTCTCAGCAAAGCAGCGGAATTTCTAGATCTGCAGAGCCTATGACTTCAGGTACAGGAAGCATAGATTCTCTAAGTAGATCACTGGAGATCATAATAATTGGGTCCACTTCTGCTTCTATGTCTTGACTCCTAGAGCAATGTATTTTAACTGCTCGCTCCGAGGATGCATCACCATATAAAGATCATTGACCTAGAATGTAGACCACCTCCTACAGCATAGTGCCTCTTCTCAGCAGGGTCCTCTCTCAAGATGGTACTCATCTGCATCTTCAAGAGGCCATTCTACCTTTCATTCTATCAAACCAGCAAGTTGTGGGTGGGATGGATTATGAAAGGAAAAGTGGATTTCCTTGGTGTCATGCTGTACTTTCTTTGCTGGAAAATGGAAACTTTGATCTGAAAATGCTGTACAGAATCCCATGTTAGAGAAATTCACTCTGCAATTCCATTTTTAAAAAACAGTAGACCTACCATCTGTTCATTCAATTATGTTTCTCAGGATTTGTAACACTTCTACATTCAACCTTCTCTAGTACGTGTATCTATTCCTTTAAGGAGCAAACGTTTTCTTTTCCTCATGACTGTGCTTGGAATTTAGAATGAGTTCTCTTACCAGTCAGATTTTTTAAAAATGTAGGACTGAAACAAATTTGTAGACAAAATGTTTAATGCTTAGCAAGCCACAGAATCCATGTGACATTCATTTGTAACATTTGTTAGTAGTATATTTAGCACCTCAATTTTGCAGATAGGGAAGTTATTTTATATGAATGGGGGTGGGAGTAATCATGATGTTTAAGGAGATGAGACCTATGGATTTTTTTGCCACAAGAATGGATAGAATCAGAAAAAGATTTCTATAAAGTCAACAAAGGTCACTAAAGGTTAAGCTTGAGGGTGACCCTCAATCCCCTCTTATGTGGTCATGTGATTTTGCAATATTTTCAAAGAAAAATATTTACAATTTGTTGAGATTTCACTTCCCATTCCAGATAAATCATCACTTTTTATAATTTATGTTGTATTCATAAGTTAGTGTTCTTTTTCTTAAAGAGTACACCCCTCCTACTTATTGTATAACTGAATCTACTCCTGAACCAAAGTGAGCAGGAAGTTGCTCCCTGCTTGGATGTAAATATTTGAGCTCCGTTGAGAGACAGACAAGTTGATGCTCATTGGCTTGAGACTGCCTGGGCTGAGTTTTGAATATTAAAATATTTCCAGGCTCTGGCTGACTCTTCTTATATAATGGCTTGTCCTCTGAATTAAAAGTGTACTACTAATGACTTACATATGAAAAGTATAAATATCTACGTCATTGCAGCTTGAGCCACTGAATAATTTACAAGTTAGGTATTACAGATGAGGAAATAAAGAATGAGAGAACTTAAATAGTGCACCAGATGTCACAGGGCTGAAAAGTAATAAACTGTAACTCACAATTAGCCTCTGACTCCTTGCCTATGGGACTTGCTACTCTGCCATGGTGTCCTCTCAATAGAATACTCATCTTGATGTCTATGACATATTTTTTCCTATTAGAATGGCACCATTATGGGTATGGCTATGTTCTAATAATGCCTAATTTATGAATATTAAAATTTGAATTTTATGTAATTTTCATATTCCATGAAGTAGTCTTTAGAATTTTTTCAGCCGCTTAAAAATGTAAAAAAATTTCACATTCACAAGTTACATGAAACAAACAAAATTATAGATTACTGGAATAGAGGAATGGTACCCAGAAAGAGATAAAATGTCTTTTAAGATAACAAGACAGTGATATACCTGGCGATATCATCACCTCTAAAATATGAACATGATAATCTGAAGGGAATCTGGTCAAAAAAGGAAACCACAGAAGAAAAGTCAAAGGAGAAAAAGAAAAGTCAAATTCAAAAAAGTAGTCATGAGCAGTGTCCATTCCTCAATGACTCAAGAACGTTAGCTCAGCCAGTGGAGGTCACATACTGAGACTCAATTTGAAAGTTCATTTTGAAATAAGAGAGAATATCTCAAACTATGTTAGTAGATTTCTTTTTTCATTTAAAAAATGTATGCACACATATATATGGTGTATAAACAAACAAATGTGTATATATATGTACCTCTCTCTACATGTATACACTTTGCAAAGTAGAAATTTATTTATAAATTAACATACATAAATAAAATTATTTGGTTGGTTCTTATTTTAACCACTTGATAGCTCTATGACCTTGGTTAACTTTTTAAAAAATTTTCTTTGCTTCTCACTTATAAAGTGGAGGAGGTGATACTACCTATTTAAATGGGCTATTTTGAGAAATAAATGAGATAATGCAGGTGAAATGTCTAGTACATAGAAAATAATACCCAGTATATAGAAAGTGATACATAATAACTCTCATTAAATTTGATATTTATATTATATAAAAATACATACATGTATACATTCACATATATATGCTATATCGAATTATTTCTGTACACACACATCAAGGAAGTACATATCATAACAGAGATCCTTCTATACATACTGTTTTGAAATTTGCTTTTTTTCCCTTAATATGTGATATGTGGCATGTTATATGCTGTGTTATGACATGTTATATCATAGCCAGGAGACAACATAGAACAAGTGTTGGCTACCGCCATCTGGCTTTGTGGATTTGAGTCCTCTCTCCATTATTATAAGAACTTGGGCGAATTACTTCAATTCTCTAGGTCACACATCTTTTCCTGAAATCTGATGATAAAAACAGTACCTACTACACAGAGTTGCTGTGAGGATTAAATTATAAAACATATGTAGTAGTACACTTCAAATAAATAAACAAAAATCATGAGCACAAAACCCAGCCTACAGCAAGTAACCAAATCATATTCTAAAAATGAAAATGTATTATTTAGGAAAAATTATAATGACCTGGATTATATTTTCAGCTTTCTCATAAATTCCTAGCACAGCAGCAAGAAAGAACACATGGGAAAAATATGTTTGAGAAGAAAGAGGACTATTAAAATTGCCTCCTGTGTTAGGGACACTAGAATGTCTACAAAACAAGGCTGCCACTTAACAGGATAATACTTTGCACTTATGCCAAGTCATTGATAAAGCAGTTTTCAGAACAAGCACCCTTTTGAAGACATTACTAAGCACAAACTTTGATCTCCTCCAGATTATTGTGATAATGAGGCTGTAGATATGCTTTCAAAATGTGACTCAAGACTTGTTTTAACCATAAATTATGCACTTTTTAAAAAGATCTCTCTGATTCATGGAACTTTCTTCAAGACAAAGGCCCTAACTTCTTACGTGATTTGTGGAGTCACCTTTGTAGTGTAAGAGTCAGGGGGATTGATTTTTTTTGTAGTCTTATTTATGCTATGCATAGAGCGATATGAGTTAATTTCAGAAAATGTGAGTGTCTGGTGTAACAACCAAAAGGAAGATGTCAGTGTCATCCAAAGAGTGTCAAAAATAAAAATGTAAATGACTAATCTTTTTTTTTTAATATTTGTGTCTACAATATCAGGGAGCTATTGTGACCAGATTGTCAGTGACATGAATTAATGAGCTAACGCTGCAGAGACACTGAATGAGATGACAGGCAACTCCCACAAAGTAGGTGCTCAATTAATGTGAGTCACAATCAATTGTACAGTTACTGAGGAGTTTGCTGTGTGCCAGCAGTTTCTAGTTGCTGTCTTATTTAATTTAAATCCACAAAACCCATGAGGAAGGTAATATGATCACACTGTTACAAGTGAGGAAATTCAAACTAAAAAGTGCTTCATTCAGAGATTTCACAGACAAATGCATTGGATGAGTTCTGCTCTTTTCTTCATCAAATTCCTTTATTTTTATTTTTTAAAAAAGATTTTTCCTCCTTCCTTCCCTTTCCCTTTCTTCCCTTTCTCCCTCCCTCCTCCTCACCTCCACCTCCCTCCTTCCCTCCTTTCTTCCTCATTCCCTTCCATCCTTTTTCCTCCTTTGAGCAAGTGAAATACTTTGCTATGGATAAAATGCAAATAATTTGGTCTCTTACTGTATGAGTATGTGTCTGTGTGTGTGTTTTTGCATGGAAGTATGGGTTCTTTTTCAGTGAAAATGCCAACCCTATAATAAGTCTGATGAGTAAATTAATCTGTATTAAAAGTATTTTGAAATACTCATTTTCTTCAAAGAGAAATGATGACAGGGAATTATGTATAAACTTCACTGCCTGCAATATTTATTACGTCAAAGATGTTTTTAAATTATACTGCTTATGAGAGAAAAATCACATGTAAACTTCACTGAATACCATATTCAGTATGTCAAGGATGTTTTCCAAACTGTAGTACTTATTAGAGTCTGCCACGCATTATAGTTACATAGTCATGCACCTGTGTTCTTGAATGAGAAGTGAGCATCTTAGTGTCAAAAATGATGCCTGTCTCTTTACCTATTCCAGTATTAAGTTGAAATGAAGAGAACTTTGAAAAGATGAAGACTATAATGGTAATTTACTAGGTCACAACTCTAACTAATACCTTATTTTTGAATTCTTCTGTAGGTGTACAGACTCAGTACTCTGCTAAGATTGAAGAGAACATAAGAGATGGTGCAGAATATGTTTTTCCATGAGAAGGAAGTGTGAACATTTGGGGTGGAGATTGTTGAGGAGAAAAAGGTTCACCCACATGGAACACGGCAAAATTCAACGCAAATTGAGGCAGTAGAGAGCATTGTTATGAAGCTGTAAGGAGTGCTAGGTTTTGGTATCAACTCTAGACCTAGTCATGGAGCTTTAGACTTATCAGTCAGCTTTGCTATGTTTTGATATTATTACTTGTAAAATAGATAGGCAAAGTGCTGAATTCCCAGATCAGGGCTGACTCAATTTGTCTACTTAGTTGTTAAGATCAGAATAAGTAGTCCCTTCTCTACCTTTCTAATCAGTGGGAAAAAAAAGAAATAATAAATTACCAGAGAAAACATAATTCTTATATTGGAAGATCTTTTTAATGAGGCAAATAAGCACTCAAAACACAAACTCTTGAAAAATGACCAAGTGAGAATAAACATATCTTTTTTTTTTTTTTTTTGAGTTGGAGTCTCACTCTGTCGCCCAGACTGGAGTGCAGTGGCCACTCCCGGCCATCACAACCTCGACCTGCTGGGCTCCGGCGATCCTTCCAACTCAGCCTTCCGAGTAGCCGGAATTACAGGCATGCGCTACCATGCCCGGCTGATTTTTTTTTTTTTTTTTTTTTTATTGTAGAGATGAGGTCTTGCTGCCCAGGTGGGTCTCGAACCCGCGGGCTCAGGCAATCCACTCACCTCAGCCTCCCAAAGGCGCGGGATTACAGGCTGAGCCACCGAACCCGGCTATAAACATATCTTATAAGCATAAACATAAAAGTACCTGAATCCTCTTTTTAAGAAACAAGGACTAGCCGGGCTCGGTGGCTCAGCCTGTAATCCCCCGCCTTTGGGAGGCTGAGGTGAGTGGATTGCCTGAGCCTGCGGGTTCGAGACCCGCCTGGGCAGCGAGACCTCATCTCTACAATAAATCAAAAAATCAGCCGGGTGTGGTAGCGCATGCCTGTAATTCCGGCTACTTGGAAGGCTGAGGCGGAAGGATCACCGGAGCCCAGCAGGTCGAGGCTGCGGTGGCCGAAAGCGGCCACTGCACTCCAGTCTGGGTGACAGAGTGAGACTCCAACTCAAAAAAAAAAAAAAAAAAAAAAAAAAAAAGAAACAAGGACTTTCAGATTAGATTCTACCCCCCAAGTCAGGCATATCATAGCTAAAAGAGATATAGCTAAACAATATAAAGCAAGATGATAAAAATAAATGGGCAAGATATATCAGGAAAGTGCAATTAAAAAGAAAGCAAGAATTGCAATAGCAACACACAATAAAGTAAAAGCAGAAAAAAAAAATAGGAAAAAAATAGACTCAAAGAGAAAGTGGAAAAATAACCAGGAAAAGGGTGAAAAAAGTCATCAAGTTAGTAAACATAAAAAAGACTTTAGGTCTAAACATTTTTACAAAGATTTCAAACTTTAAAAAGTATTTTCTTACATGAAATATTTTTTGCTTGCAGTTTTTCTTTCTTTCTTTTTTTTTTGAGTTGGAGTCTCACTCGGTCACCCAGGCTGGAGGGCAGTGAGATGCTCCGGGCTACCGCAGCCTCAACCTGCTGGGCTCCAGCGATCCTTCCACCTCAATCTTCCAAGTAGCTGGAATTACAGGTGTGCGCTACCATGCCTGGCTAATTTTTTATTTATTGGGAGACGAGATCTCGCCAAGTTGCCCGGGTGGGTCTTGAACCTGCGAGCTCAGGCAATCCTCTTGCCTCCGCCTCCCAAAGTGCTGGAATTATAGGCTGAGCCATAAAGCCTGGTTGCAGTTTGTTTCTTAATAGACTTTTTAAAAAGAATAGTTGTAGGGTTCACATTAAAACTGAACAGAAGGTACAGAGATTTCTCATTTAACTCCTGCACCTACACAATCCTAGCTTCCTCTCCTATCAATATCCCTCACCAGAGTGATACATTTGTAGTAATTAATGAAACTGAATTGACACATCATCATCACCTCCAATTCATAGTTTTCATTAGGTTTCACTTTTGGTTTTGTACATACTTTGGGTTTGTTCAAATGTATAATGACATGCATCCAGCATCATGGCATCATACAGAGTGGTTTCACTGTCCTACAAATCCTCTGTGCTCCAACTAGTCATCTCTCTCTCCTCACTCCCAATCCCTAGTAATCACTGATATTTTTATTACCTCCAAGTTTTGCCTTTTCCAGGATGTCATATAGTTGAAGTTACACAATATATGGACTTTTCAAACTGGCTTCATTCACCTAGCAATATGCATTTGTTTACTTCATGTATTTTTATGAATTGATAACTCATTTCTTTTTAGTGCTGAACAATATTCCATCATCTGATTATGCCAAAATTTATTTATCCATTCATCTACTTGAAGAGCATCTTGGCTGCTTCCTGTTTTTGGCAATCATGAATAAAGCTTACTGTAAACTTCTGTATGCAGGTTTTTTTTGGTGAACATAAGTTTTCAACTTCTTCGAGTTGGAGAGATATTGAAGACTCAATATTGATTTCAATTATTTCCAACTTAATCTATTTTTGGATTCAATGCAATCCAAATTAAGAATTTCAACAGGTTATCTTATAGATATTGGCAAACTGATTTTAAAGTTTATATGGAGAAAAAAAAGAGCCAGTTTAGCCAACACAGTGTTAAAGCAGAAGAACAAAGTTGTGGGACTGATACTACTTGACTTCAAAAAAGCTACAGTAATCAAGACTGTCTGGTATCAGTGGAAAAAATAGATAAACAGATCAATGGAACAGAATAGAGACCAGAAATAAACGCACACAAATATAATCTACTTAATATTGGCAAAGGAGCAAGGATTTAGAATGAAGAAAAGATAGCCTTCAAGATAGTCTTTTCAACAAATAGTGCTGGAATTGGATACATACTTTTAAAAAATAGTCTAGACACAGACCTTAAGTCTTTCAGAACAATTAACACAAAATAGATCACAGATCAAAATGTAAAATGCAGCTATGAAACTTCTAGAAGATAATATAGGAAAAAACGATGAAACTTCTAGAAGATAACATAGGAAGAAATTGAGATGACCTTGAGTGTGGTGGTGACTTTTTAGGTATGACAGTAAACGGCACAATTGATGAAAGAAACAATAAATAAGCTTAAATTTATTAAAATTAAATATTTTATTTGTGAAAGACATTATCAAGAAATTAAAAAGAGAAGCAACAGACTGGGAGAAAATGTTTGCAAAAGCCATATCTTATAATGGACTATTATCCAAAATATAAACAGGATTCTCAAAGCTCAACATTAAGAAACAAACAACCCAATTAAAAAATGAGCCAAAGGCCTAAAAAGACATTGCACCAAAAAAGATACACAGATGAAAAGTAAGCATACGAGAGGACACCTCCCCAAAAAACTGGAATTATTTTTTAGAAGGTGGGCCCCTCATAGTACAGTCTTCCACGACTAGGTAAGTGATCTAGGAACACATTGGCATCAGTGTACAGGCTAGCATTGTTGTGAGAAGTTATGTTTGGGTTCAACGAATTTTTCTTTTTTAGATTCTTTTAACACATTTACCCATTTCATGATGGGTGATTTATGAGTGCACTGGCCCACACATGCTTGAGTGTCCTGCAATTTTTTACCAAAAAAATGGCACGACTCCCATACCCCATACCCCCATTCACCAGATCTCGGTTCAAGCAACTTTTTTTTTTTTTTTTGCTCCCTGGGATGAAAAAATTCTCAAAGGGAAATGTCTTGCCGATGTGCAAGAGGCAAAGCAAAAACAACAGAAGTACTAAAATGCCTCACAATTGACGAGTTCAAAAACTGTTTTGAGCAGTGGTTAAAGCATTTCTATAGGTGTATTACATCAAATGGAGTGTATTTTGAAGGTGACTGAAGTTTAAACATGTAAGAATAAATACACAATTTTTACAAATTCCAGGTTTTGGGGTGTCTCCCCATATAAAAAGATGCTCTACATCATATGTCATTGGGGAAACGCAACATAAAACAACAATGCAATATCACTACACACCTATTAGAATGGCCAAAATTCAGAGCACTGACAATGCCAAATGCTAGTAAGGAAGTGAAGCAGCTAGAACTCTCATTCATTGCTGGTGAGAATGCAAAATGACACAGTCACTTTAGTAGAAAGTTCAACGTTTCTTATAAAACTAAATATACTCTTACATATCACCCAGCAATTGTGTGCTATCCAAATGAATTAAAACTTTTGATAAACAAATATCATAAAGCATGTTCCAAAACTGTAACAAAAGAGATAAAACAATTTTTAAAAGGAGCATAACTATAATATTGAAACCCTGACAAAAATAGTGGACACCAAAACATTCAGGCCTATCTCAACTGCAAATGAAATTTTAAAAATTCTATTTTACAAAGCACTAGCAAAATAAATTCAGTAGCATATTAAAGAAACCATATATAATGTCCAGGTTGAGTTTTCAAAAGAAGTGTAGGATTATTTTATATTAGGAAAATCATTGTTATATCATCATACAACCAAAGGGGGGGGAATGACACATGGGCATCTCTATAATTGGCCTTTAGTCTGAGGATCAGATAACATTCATCTTCAATTTCATGTGCTAAAAAATCCTTATAACTAAAAATAGGAGAATATGACAATTTAACTAGAGACAGATATATAATCAATGACTACACTTTGACAGTGGCCACATGAAAAGTTAACTCCTGCTATTCAGAGGGTTTAAAGTGAATGAACCCATTGCCACTCTTTCACATTGGGTGGTAAAATGCAATGCTGTATATTTTTCCATTGTGAAAGTCTAAATGTTTGGCTGATACAGCAGGCCATTTGAACTTGATTTGTTCTCTGTCCAGTACTGATCACTTGCCCTGAATCTTTCCAGAGTTCATCATACATGATAGCTTTAGATCCTAGGACCCTGACATGATCACACTAGAGAAACTTCCTTTGCTACTCATTGTTTCTATATGTCTTTATTATAAACCTAGTCTTAAAGTCATCTATGTATCATCCTTAAAACTTCAAAACAACTATTATTCTTTAAATTTGGCAGTAATTTTAAGGATGGCCTATGTTGTGGGCTGAATCACGTCCTCGAGTATTATATGTTCAAGTCCTAACCCCTGGTACCTGTAAATGTGACCTTATTTAGTAAAAGGGTCTTTGTAGACATGATCAAGTTAAGATGAAGTCACATGAGATTAGGGTTGGCCTTAATTCAATGACTGGTATTCTTGTACAATTAAGGACATGCGAGCATGCAGACACGTTGAGGGAGGACAGTCATTTGAAGATAGAAGCAGAGATTACCCTTGCCACAAGCCAAGGAATCTCTGGCACTACTAGAGCGGTAGACAGAAGGCAGGATTCTTCTCAGGCTTTGGAAGAAGCACGCCATGCCAACATCTTGACTTTTGGCCTTCAGTACTGTGAGAGAATAAATTTCTGTTGACATAAGCCACCCAGTTTGTGGTACATTTTTATGGAAACTAGTGCAACCTTTAATGAGTGTGTTCATACCTGTAAGTGTTGTTTTACTGGACTATGATTTATAATTCTCAAAACTACTTTTGTAACACTTATTCAATGAAATATTTTAATAGAAACCCAGTTTCTAATTTTTTTGGTATATAAGTTATACCATGAATCATTTTCCAGATTAGGAAGAGATGTTATGACAAGATCAAATAATGGGAAGATAGTGTGTATAAAAAATATTGGGAATCATTATTCATTGCTTTCAAAATTCTAAAAGTTGACAATTCTAGTTGCAGTACATAATATGATAATACATATCTAATAACAATATATTTTAAAATTCTATCTTCTCATTCATTCATAGATCAGACAGATAATTTATTAAGCTTTTATTAGGTTCTTGGCATCTCATGAATCAGGCAAAATTCCTGCTTTAAAGGAACTTGTGTTCTTTTAGGGAGATTTAGACATTCAGCTAATAGTTATGTTACATGGTAAGAAAAAGAGAAGGAGAGAGCAGAGTAAATTATTCGAAAGTTCAAAAGAAAGAGACATAACTTTCAGCAGAAATGAGTGATCATTTTCACCAGACTCAGAAGACATGAAGGAAAAGTGAGTGAGTCTGAAGAAGCTGAACCCTAGAGAGAGGGCATCCTAGGGGAAGGGACAAGTAAGCCAAAAGACGGAGTTGGTGATCCCAAGGCTGACAAGAACGGCAAGTAACTTGTTTAATGCATGTTCTATGAAAACATTCTTTCAAATAGAGTAAAATCAGTGAGTCGTCCAAATAATGCCATCATCTGGATTGAGGACACCAAAGTTAAAAACAGTTGGTTGAGTGAACTGAAATAGAAAATCTGCTTTTATGGTTCCTGAAAGAATGTGTGGGAAAAAAGTTGGGTTGGGATGGTGTGCATATAGTGAGTTGGAATGGCATGGGCTCAGTGAGTTGGGATGGCATGGGTTCAGTTGGTTGGGGTGGCGTGTGCTCAGTGGGTTGGGATAGTGTGTATGCAGTGGACTGTTTGGCCAGTGTGGACTGGGAGGACCAAATAATGATGCTTTGGGTCCTCACTGGTGGCCAAGGGTATATGTCTGCACTGCATCTAGTGCTGTATCACTGTGCAGCATGGAAGCTTTGGAATATGTTGCTTAAAAAGGTTGTCAACTTTCTCCTTAAGATGTACACAGTTGGAATAGATTGTTATCTACACAAGACAGTCTAATAATAAAATTTTCACATTTCTTTTTGATGTTATTCGAGATAGTCTAGCAGAATCAGCCATTTTGTGGTAGAGGGAGCTCTGGGATTAGAATTAGAAGCCTGGACAATGATCCTTTATTTTCCTTGTATATTTATTTATACTCAGACTATTTTCAAAATAGACTCGAAGCACCTTACAATGACAATCTCAGAGAGAGTAAAACTAAAAATCTTTCAAGATCAGATACCGTGAACAAATAATGCTGTTTGCTAGGATTAGGGTGCATTTTGTACGCATGTGTTCTTTGTTTTCCTCATGTATTGAAAAGGGAAGAAAACCCAGCAATAATCTAAATAAAATGGTGAACGAGGGAAGGCTCCTTTTTTTTGTTATTACAACTTGGACAGTAAACAAAACCTTGGAAGACAATGATGAATAAGCACAGATGTGTATTTTAAATTACAATTTGGATTTTTTTTCATTGGTGAGCTTGCCTATATCCTGGAACGACTGAATATACTTTCTTAAACTGGTCAGTTAAAGAATCATTGTATAGACATAAGTGTGACACAATTCACCATATTTTAATATTTTCTGTCACTTAAAGGCTAAGTTTTTGTGGGGTTGAGTTTCCTTCTAAGCATTCAGCAGTCCAGTTTCTTAAGTGTTGGTAGGCTAAAAGTGACTTATAAAAAGTGACCAGGTTTCATAGAGAGATTCCTTGTTGCTACACATAACCAAGAGAAGCAGAGATTGCACAGATTTTAGCCAATCATGTTTTCTAATGAGAAAGCATAAATCATTAAGCATCTGCCATTGTTTCCAAACTTTACACATATAAAATCTGGAGCAGAATTTAAAGAAAGGCACACAGACAACTAGGTTCAAATCAAACATCTCTTCAATAAGTTCAACTGCTATTTGGCAGCATTTGACTTTGAATTTCTTTTCTTCTCTGGGGGAACCCCCGACTCCCAGGGCTTTTGAGTGTGTGAAAACTGGAGGACCACAGGACCAATCTTCTTCTTTGTGAACTATTTGTAGCTTGGCATTCAGCATTCTCACGGTTGTGTCATGTTTCTTTAGAGTTCTCCATGGTCTGGTTTCTTCATGCTAGGATTCATCTCTGGTAAGTTAGCTAGTCCTACTTCTGTCTTGGAGTCTATGCAAACACAAATGTGTAAGTGTGTTTTGGATGAAGCCAAGGCGTGACCAAAAAGTTGTCTTCCTATACACTATATTATTTTATTAGTAAAAGGATTCAGCTGAATTTTTTATTTATTTTTAACTTTTCTTGTCTGTAGACTGTTCTAGAAAACACTGATTTTCAATAAAAGAAAAGTTGTCTTTAGCAATTCAGTGACTCAAGAAATATATGATGTCGGCTAATGAAACAAATGACAATTTTACTAAGTCTTATAGCTGAATAAATGACTCTGATAGACCACGCTATGTCTTAAAGGCATAGCCTTTCTTTTTCTTTTTCCTTTTCCTTTTAAAACTAGGTTACAAAATGTATGCATGGCAAAGAGTACCAGCACAATCGCCAGCCATGTGACGATGGTCATGAAATATTGTGAATAAATAGCTCATGACACTTCCCTCGTGGAGGCTGCATCTGGTCTCACTCCTTTCAGTGAGAAGCTTCAGAAAGTCAGTAACAATTGATCAAGATTAAATGGCACTTGAAAACAAATTTCTCATCCTTGTTTTACATTTTATCAACATTTGAAGTTAGTTTCTAGGTTTTAAAAGTGGTTGTTCTAGTGATACTCCCCCTCTGGTCGTGACACACACTGCTCTTCATGAACTGGCATCCTGGGCTTTTTTTTGGTTTGTTTCGGTTTTTGCTTCCACCTCTCATCTGGAAGTTCTCTTTGCAAGACATTTAGAATTTTCTAAATAAAACCAGATTTGGTAGTACCTATCAGTATCACCAATATAGATGGGCTGAAACTCTGCAGTTAAATTTTGCTTATTTAAAAAAATGATTATCGGGCATGTATTATATGGCAGCTTATTCTTTGTATAGAATATAAAAGACAGAATCCCTGATTTCAAAACCCTGTATTTAAAAAAATAAAAAAGGTACTGTGGAGACTATTTATTCTGTCTTCAGGATTGATTGGGCCCTCCAAACTCTTTCACAATTTTTTTTTTAGATAAACAACAGTCTCAGATACAAATTCTTTATGCAGAATTCTTCTGAAACAATCATCTAGCCATTTGGCAGCATCTGTGATCAACACCAACTGCTCCAAAGCTTCTGGGGAAGGCATGAGCATGTGTGTGCTGTGTGCAATACAGGAATGCCATTGGAATCCAACTTAATCCATTAGCTCATAAAACAGATTCAATATTTGCTTAGTGCTTGGCAATACATTTTCTTCAATTTCAAAACTCGCTGGAAATCCCACCCACATTTGAAAATAACTTTTTTTCTCCTAAAATTCTTGAAAGTCCTCTTTGCAGAATAGGAACACCAAACAGAACATGTAATGAGGGTTGAAATTCCCACCGACACCTGACAACTCAGCACATTGGAAAGAGCATGGTCTTTGACGTCAGGAAGGTCCTCTAGTCTCTTTTATGTGAGCCTTGGCAAGTCGGATGACATCTCTGAGCCTCATTTCTTGAGTGGGGATAATGCAATTTACCTGCCAAGACCATTAAGGATGAGAAACATCATGCATATTTAAGTCTTGGCACATAACTTAGGCACTTCATAATAATTAGCTGTTATCATTGTTCATATTGTCAGTGGGAATACTGTCAAGAGAGTGAAGTGAAGCTTGTGCTCATCCCTCATTCATTCATTCATGCAATGAGTGTTTACTGCTCAGTGTCTGCTGTGTACAGGATTCTGTGCTGGGCACTACAGGGTGAGTGGGAGTGACACAGATGCTTGCATTTTGCTTTCAATGTCCTATTTTATGACTGGGAAACAAATATGTCCATAAGTACCGAGGATAGAAATCACTAAAAAGGGACAGACTAAATGACTTCTAAGGAAGGAAGAGTCCAATTTTACTAGGGACAGGAGTGTAAGAGGAAGTAGGGGAAAGCTTTCTGGAGGAAATACAATTCTGCTGTCTCTCTCCATAGGGAAAGTTGTTTTTTCCAGGTCAGTTAGCTCTAATCAAAACTACTCCTTCCCTCCACTGACACTCTTTGCCTGCCATGTTTCCAATGTCTGTTGGCTGCTTCTCCTTCTAGTGGACCCTCATATTGGCCTAGCAGAAGTAAAAGGGACATGGGAGATCAACTCCTTCATTCTCCTGAAGGATCCCATAAATCAAAAAAAGTAGATTTTCAAAAGCAAACGTTTACTTTCTTTGTAAGGTATGAAGCAACTATACAACAATCTCTTACTTGCCTGGAGGCATCTTTACTTTGATTTCCCATTATAAACCCCTTGGGCAATGATATTTGAGGTTTTCCACATAAATATTTGATATTTGTTCAGTTTTGTGGCATTTTGCCCTCCTTAAACAGTGTGTAGGTCATCATTTATTTTAAAAAATACTCTGAAATTGTTTTCATATTATGGATCTACTTGAGATTACTGGAGATGCTCGACAGAATTGAGAGAAACTTGTCCTTTCCTATTACAGGCCATGAACACAATGTAGCCAAAGTTGTTCTCACATTTTTGCTAGAAAGCTCCCTGCCAAATGCAAAGCCTAGTTGCAGAAATCACTTTCTCTAAGTGCTATGATTGATATTAAGAAGACATTTAATAGCTCATAGTAATTGTTCCTTATCAAAAGTCTAGGAGGGGCAGAATATAGTTACCTTTTCCTTCATATGACAAACATGTTGATACATGCACTTTCATGTTCACACCAGATGAACACACACATACTCCCATGAAAGTCAAGAATGTCTGTTATGGCTACTATTATTTCACATTGTTTTGAAAAAGCTAACCATGAATATAGTCACACACAAAAAATAGAGTAAGAGATATAAATATAGGAAAAGGTCAAATTTCCAATGTCATAAAAACTCTAGAAACGAACTAAAAACTCTTAGATATTAAAAGAGGAATCAATAAGGTAGCCGGTTATAAATGAGTGCATAAAACTTGAAAAGTTCTTATTTAACAAGAAAGACCAGGTAGGAAAAACAGTGGAGACATTCTGATACAAAATACAGTTTAACACACAGAGCATTTAGGAACAATCTGAAGAAAATAGAGTCAGAACTTACATGAAGAAGTTTTATAGTTATACAACTTCATCAAAGATCATAAAAAGGGGAGACAAAATGAAAAGTCCCACTTTGTTTTAGTGCAAATCATCACTCTGATGATGCTATTATTCTCTGAGCAAATCTATATGTTTAATACAATCTCGATTACATTTTTATTGAATTATTTAAACTTGACCCAAAAATAAATGGTAATAAAAACATTCTGAAAGGAAGCAACAATGGGAAGAGTACTGAACTGCCAGACGTTGAAATGCAAGAGATACAAGGTGACCAATAAGCATTTGAATAGATCCTGTACTATACTAGTAATCAAAGACACACAAATCAAATTAAGAATGAAGCCGGGCTCGGTGGCTCAGCCTGTAATCTTGCGCCTTTGGGAGGCTGAGGTGAGTGGATTGCCTGAGCCCGCGTGTTCAAGACCCACCTGGGCAGCGAGACCTCATCTCTACAATAAATCAAAAAATCAGCCAGGTGTGGTAGCGCATGCCTGTAATTCCGGCTACTCGGAAGGCTGGGGCGGAAGGATCACCGGAGCCCAGTAGGTCGAGGCTGCGGTGGCTGGGAGCGGCCACTGCACTCCAGTCTGGGCGACAGAGTGAGACACCAACTCAAAAATAAAATAAAATAAATTAAAATAAAATAAGAATGGGAGTTCCATTTTTGTTATAAAAATTTTAAGTTATCTAGTGCTTGATTGCTATGGGTATCAAGCGTTCTTACTCTGCTAAGGTAAAATGTGTATAAATTTCTTGAGATAAAATTTGACAATTTATTTCAAAATTTCAAATGCACATACTCTTAGGGTTATGTAACCAAGTATGAAGGGTTGAATGATGTACGATGAGTCAATTGTTTTATCTGGGGATTTTTCCTATATAAACAATTAGACGAGTGACTCAAAAATAAGAACAAAATATCCATTGAAGCTTTTTCTTTTATAAGCAAAAAGAATACAGATACAAAGACAGAAGAAAGACAACAAGCAAGCTTCCGTTTACAAAGGATTGACTCACCATTTATATGCATGATTAAGTCTTTACAGCAAAAATATAGATTTGTACTTATAGACTAGATGAGGGAGATGAGAGGAGAGGAGAAAAAGAGAGGGGGTGGGTAAGAAGGGGAGCGGAGGAGAAGGGAAGGAAGGGGAGGAGAGAAGAGTGTATGTTTGGACAGGCTACACACCAAAACGTTATTAACTTGAATCTCCAGATGAAATGAGCATTAGTAATATTCCTTTCTTTTTTTTTCTTTCCTTGCCTTACTATCTGAATATTTAAGATAAGCTCTTACTAATTTTAGATATCTCTGGTTCTTGCTCTACCAATTGTTATCCAATCTCCTTTCCTGTGAGTCTTAGCAGACATCTTTGCCAACTTAGGGAAAAAACCATCTTCTTTCTGGCTCTTATCAGTAGATGTCTCCTACCTCTGGCCTTTCTTGTTGACTATGAAGCCATAGTGAGGAGTTGCTTTCTCACCACAGGGATTGAAATTCTCTTTAAAAAGGCTGATATCTAAGTTGTTATCTGACGTGCTCAAAGCTGCCAGTGCCAGTGGAGGTGAATTCCCTGGAATCTATTAGCTAATCACCAACCTATTTTCTTTCCTCCCTGAGTACCCAGCAAGACTATATTTCCCAGGCTCTTTCACACTTAACTTGGTCATGTGACAAATTTCAAACCAGTAAGTGGGAGTGAGGGGCACCACTTTCAGGCCTGGTACGACGAACCTGCCATGGGTGATTTTCTGGGCTCTTCCCATTCTCTGGCAAGTCATTGCCTGAGGTGACCTTGAAAACCATGTGTTGAAAAGGACAGAACCTAGATCTTTGAATGACTTGTGAACAGCCCCCTTTCCCCAACTAGAATTGCCTTGAACTATTTCTGAGCACACATACACACATACACACACACCCAAAGTATAAACAAATGAAATCGAAAGCAAACAACAATATCAAGAAAAACATCTGTGATTGACCCATTATGCTTTTGAGGATCTACTTGTAAACTATTACATAACTGACCCTGACACCAAAACCATGTTGTTTCCCATGCAGAGCTGGGGCGGTGACCTCTCTCCTACTCTGGGTTACATTTGTGCCTTGGTCAGCACAGCTTACACCCTGTGTATCTGAGTCTTTCACAAAAAGAGCTTCTCCAGCTGGGCCCTCAGCCTTCCTTTTCACAGGGTTCACATATGAGTTCATGGGGCCCATTAGGGAACATTCTCAGATACCTCCACCATGGGCCTCTCCTTTCGTCTTCTACTCTCTCACTGGGTATACCTATTCTGAACTTTCATTTTGCCAAAACCCTCATGGAATTTGATCCGCAGGGGAAAATCTTCATGTACCTTCTTCATGAGTGATTAGCTATGCTGGGAAGCTTGAGGCCGAACTGGGATTTCTGTTAGGTCTGCAAAAAGCTGTTTTAGTTCATAGGATGTTTATAAGCTGCCAAGTTTGAATCAAATGAATCAGGAGCACATGAATGAAGAAGAAGAGTTTAGTAAAGAAAGCTCCAGAAGGACCTGAGTTTGAGTCCTGGATCCCGCTTATGAGCTGTGCTGACGTCTTTGACTCTAACTTTCCCCAGCAGAAAATTTTAAAAAGTAACTGCTGTATAATAAGCAACACATTCCAAAATTCAAAAGACACGATCTTCGTAAATTGCTTGGCATTTAATGGTCACAATAACTGACAGATAAATTTAATAAGATAGAAAATATTGACAATAATAGGAAAAAATCCATTGGGTTGACATTTTACAGGAGAGAAGGAAAGACTGAAAGAAAGACACTTCTGGGAAACCCAAAGGGTAAACACTGTCCCTGAGCAAATTAAATTACAATTAGTGATACTTTAATATTCCCTATGATCCACAGTTATAAAATATAGCTTTGAACCTAGCATAGCACTAGTATCAACTTGGTCTGCCATGTCTGCGGTTCTCATTCTCTCCCCTCCCCCAAATTTCCATTATTTTTCTTTGCCACATTTTAGGTAAGTGTAGATCTTTTCAGCTGCTTATTATGCCCCATTGAGTTATTAGCACCTCCTAGAGCACTTCATGATTTCATCTCCTTAGAATGTATTCCCATGGAAACAGAATATAGCATAACACAACTGAACAGGGGCCCCCTATGCCTTTCTTGTGTATATCTTCAAGAATGACATTACTAGGGGAATGAGACTGAGAGCAGGGGGTTTACTGTGGCTTTTCACAGCGACTCCCTTTGCATCTCTCAAACAGTTCTGTTTTTAATAAACTTTACTAGAAATGTAACATTACCAAAAAGTATAATCAAGTCCGTTGTATATATATGAATCATAATAAATGGGGATTAGATAATGTTTTTGCTTACATAAATAAGCTATTTCACAGTTGATATTTATTTTTTAGTGGAAAATTTTGTTTAGATGAAGTAGGGAAGTCTGAGGGGGAAGGCTTAAGAATGGGGTTGACTTATAGTCAAGTAAGATATGTGAATATATATGCAGTTGACCACAGTGTTTTCTCCAACAACTTAAGGTTAACTTTACTCCATGCCTGAGCTGAGTTGGTGAGCTCCATGGGCTCTAAGAATGACAACTGCCTCATCCTCATGAAGGACTGTCCCTGTGATCGTTCTTAAATTTGGAGCCTTGAATACCTAACATCACTGAGTTTTGCTTTTCTTGTTTGGTAGACACTGCTGCTGAAAGTGGTGTGCCCAGCATACCTGACACAAGAAGGCAGATCATTCTGAACACCTCCCTTCTCTAAGTGACAAATTGATCACGTAGAGCTCACTTATAATCAGGAGATGAATGAGTAATAACAGTGGCAGGAAAAGAAATGCAGACAGTAAAATCTTTCTATGACTACATATGTAATCATGCCAGTATAAAATAGCATTACAAAAAAATGGGAAAAAGTTAAGCGATGGATAATTTCTAATTACATTAATGTATTTATTAAGAAGGTCAAAAGCTTGCATGTACATAACACTGCAAGTTCTGCTTTTATACATTCTGCAAATTTGTCAATGACCTTATCAAAACTTGCTTTCTTTACCTATTCAATTCAATAGATAGCACAGCCAAGACTTGTGTATCTTCCCTCACAGTTGATCAAAAATTTGAGTTCTTATTAATTTTAATTTCAATTTTTTGTAAGAATCAACCAATTCACAAATCATTAAGAAAAATATTAAATAGAAGGATACATTTGGAAGAGTCATAAAAACCCAATTTCACAATAAATTCCAGAAATTGTTACAGAGGCCATGGCTTTGTTTCTTTGGGATGAATTCTACCAGCTTTCAAATATCTCTGAAATTTTATTACAAAATGAACTAAAATAGTTTCACCAGAAAATGTATCAAGAAGATTTATTATATTTTATAAAATCTTCTTTAAAAATCAGATAAAATGACTATGATAATTAATATTAACATTGGTCAATTGCTTTCACATAAGTGTCAACTCCTTGTGAAACTGAGGCTTATAATCCTTTTTTCTTTTTTATGTCTTCTAATAATGTAACACCAACTTCTTTTATTATTTCTCGTCACATTTTTCTTAGAAATCTGGATTATTTTCTTATGCAAAAAGTTCATTTCCTTACATCTTATTGTACAGTTAGTGGCTTTTTTTTCTTTCAATTTTTATGTACTAAAGTTCAATAATTAATTTTAAAGTATGATGTTTTATTGTAGGTTTGAACAGGCTGATTTTGGCTGGTTGTAAATAGTGTTTTTTGGTGTCTAATAACATCATCTAAAATGTCACATGAGAAAAAATTAAATTCAGAACAATATTTCCTTTGTGAACTAGAATTTGCTCTTTCCAGTCAAGAATATAACAACACCCTGTCCCTTTACTCTGTTTCACTGTTTTAAATTTTAAATGCAAATTAATTATCTGAGCAATCATCTAGAAACTCAACAGTGATATAACTCTAGTTCTGTTTCTTCATCTTTTTTAATCACTTGTTCAGAATCACTTGCTTACCTACAGGGATAGACAGTATCAAAAGTATCAGGGATGTGAAATGCACTTGAAGTGAGCTGGAATTATTCCAAATTGTCACAAATGCAGTCTTAGCATGAGTGTCTATGCATGTCGGCGGCCGACTGTGTAACTGGGAGTTCTCGGAATTAACTTCTGTGTAGAATATAATGTTTATTAAAGAATAAGTAACCAAAAATGTGTTAATTTAAAGCTTACATATATATTATCAAAACTCAATAATAACCACAACAATTGTTTAGAATTTAGACTAACAAAACATTTTTTCTCGTGGTGAAGTATTTTATAACAGATATTGTTTAGTATTTCTGGCTCATGGTGATAATAAAGAGCAGACCAACTCTTCAGTCAGTTTTTCAGTACTGCTTAAAATTCTTTGCAGTCAATGCACCCCCCAGTGCTATGCCCAGGGTAGACAGCTCACACTGTCCTGTCCTTGGTACCACACAGGTTTGGGAAATCTAGTATGACAAGGGCTGGCTTATGTACACTTGTCAACAAATACTATGACTTTTTGTAAAAGAAAATTTTAGAGTTTAGTCACACTCACTCCAAATTCTACTCTGCAATTTATTTGTCTACATAGATATATATGTGTACACATCACTTGTTTACTGAGCACCTGCAAGGTGTTAGATCCTGATCTATGACTTGGGAATATAAGGCTGAAAAACTAAATGTCCCTGCTCTTGCAGAACATCCTGTCCTAAAAACAGATTGTTTTTCAAATGTTTAGCCATCATTGGAAGTTTCCTTAGTATTCTTTAGAATAAGGGCAGCTACAAGTAAATACATTGCTGCATGAATGGCTTAAATTCTAAGGACAGCCTACTGGCTGTCCAGAGGTGAGAGATCTCAGGTTTGGTTTTCAGCTAAACAATGTCATCAAGAACTGGGTTTCCTTTGGAATCCTCAGTTTGCTTGTGTTGTCTCTCCTCATGGTCACAAAATGACTGCTGCAGCTCCATACATCACTGTTCTCACAGAATACCTTCAAAAGTAGCAAGTAAGGATGCAGGTTAGAAAGCAAAATGACTTTATTCCCCTGTACCTCTGTGTTAATGAAGGTGGCAGGGGGGGGGGTTCCTTTTACAGAACCTCTCAGTGACTTCTCTCTACGTCTCATTGGTCAGAACTGGATTATCTGTTCAACTCTGAGTAAATAGTGTTAAAAAGGAAATGGGGTTATCATAACTGATTCACACCAATTATGGGCCAGAGCACATGACCACATGAATTAAATCAGAACTTGGTTAGCCAAGAAGTGGGGCATGACAGTTAAGTTAGGCAGTCTCGACTCAGGAGAACTGTATGCAAAGCCTGTGAAGGCACAATCTGTCGGGTCACTGCCTCAGTTACTTCTTTGTAAATAATCATTTCACCTGACTCTACTTAGTTCATAAAAGTGCTTGAGCCAGAGACTCAAAGTTTGGGTCAGAAAAGTTCAAAATTATTTTTATTTACAACTTTATTGAGGTATAATTGGCAAATAAAAATCATATATGTTTAAGGTGTATATGTGATGTTTTGATATACATATACATTGTGAAATGATTACCACAATCAAGCTATTTAGCATATCTATCATCTTCTCATAGTTATCTTTTCTCCCTGTGTTGAGAATACTTAAGTTTTACTCTCTTAGCAAATTTCAAATATACAATATATTGTTTTTAACTGTAGTCACCATGGGGGTACAGTAATCATTTATCTTATAACTAAACATGGGGGTCTCCAGGAATTATTTATTTTATAACTTAGAATTCGTACACTTTAACCAATTTCTCCCCATTTCCCTCACCCCTAACTTCTGGCAAGTACCCTTCTACTCTCTGTTTCTGCGAGACTGACTTTTTTAGATTCCATGTGTGAGATCATGTATTATTTGCCTTTTTGTGTCTGGCTTATTTCACCTAGAAAAAGTGTTCTTTACATTCATCCATATTGCTGCAAACAACAGGATTTTCTTCCTTTTAAAGTCTGAATAATACACACATGCACAAACACACTATGTTCTCTTTATCAGTTCATCTGTTAACAGATGCTTAGGCTGTTCTCATATCTTGACTGTTGGAATAATGCTGCAATGGACATGGAAATGCAGATATCTCTGCGATAAACTAATTTCATTTCCTCAGGCATACACTCAAAAGTTGAACTGCTGAATCATATGGTAGTTCTATTTTTAATTTTTAAAAGAATCGTCATACTGTTTTCCATAATGGTTTAACCAACTTAGATTCTACCTTTTCCCCCATATCCCCGACAACACTTGTTATCTCTGCTTTTTTGATAATAACCATTGTAACAAGTGTGAGTTTATATCTCATTGTGGTTTTGATTTGCGTGTCCCTGATGATTGGTGATGTAGGGCACCCTTTCATATTTCTGTGGCCACTTGTATGCCTTTGGAAAATGTCTATTCAAGTTCTTTGTCCATTTTTAAATTGGGTTATTTGTTTTTTGCTACTGAGATTTATGAGTTCCTTATATATTTTAGTTAACCTCTTACTGAATGTGTGATTTGCAAATACTTTCTCCCATTCAATAGGTTGGTTTTTTTTTTTCATTTTGTTTACTGCTTCCTGTGCTGTGTAGAAACTTTTTAGTTTGATGTATCCCCATTTGCTTATTTTTGGTTTTGTTGCCTTTGCTTTTGGTGTCATATTTGAAAAAAATCATTATCAAAACCAATGTCATAGAGCTTTTTCCCTGCAATTTTTTTTTATAAAGTATGATTTATTGAGAGGACAGAAAATCTCCCAGTGGGAGGGGACCCGAGGGAATTGCCCTTCCCTGAATTTTCTTTTAAATGTTTTATGGCTTCAGGTCTTACATTTAAGCCTTTAAAGCTATTTTGAGTTAATTTTTGTGTATGGTGTAAGATAAGAACTCAATTTCATTTTTTCTTGTGTGTGAACATTCAGTTTTTCTAATATCATTTTTGAAGAGACGATCCTTTCCCCATTGTGTATTCTTGACACCCTTGTCAAAGATTGGTTGACCATATATTTGTGAGTTATTTCCTGGGTTTTCTATCTGTTCCATTGGTGTATGTGTCTGTTTTCATGCCAGACTATACTGTTTTGATTACTAGAGCTTTGCAATAAAATTTGAAGTCAGGTAGTATAATGTCTACAGCTTTACTCTTCTGGCTCAAGATTGCTTCAGAGACTTGCGGTCTTTTGTGTTGCATATGAGTTTTAGCATTTTTTATTATTTCTGTAAAAAAGTTAATTGGAATTTTGATAGGGATTACTTGAATCAATAGTTCAGTTTGGATAATATGAACAGTATTGAGTCTTCAGACCTATAATATGAGAAGTTCTAAATTCTTTCTGTTCATTTTTTTTGAAAATTGACCCGTTTTAATTATTTAAAAACAAACAAACAAAACAACATAACATCAAATTTCCTTTACCACCTACAATTCAGTATATCCATACATCCTAAGACCAAACAGAAGCAGGGAATTACAAGACGCTGAAGATGCCCGAGGTGAAGGCTGAGGATGTGCCTTCCTGCTGGGCACTGAATCTTCCCCCCAGACATGTGCCGACGTTGCTCATTTCAGTTGGGAAATAAAACGTTTTACCAGAAGTTCTTTAAAATATTCTCATCCCAGAAACGAGGTTTCTTCCAGGGTTCAGTGCCATGCAATCTGTGTTTCCATCCAACTGACAGGAAGGAAAAGCTATTTTTGTCTTTTTTTGGTGGCGAAAGTAAAACCATCCGTCAGATTCCGCTAGGAATCCATGGGAAGGAGAGGAGCTCTGTGCTGGTTTCTGCTTGTCTTTCTGAGGGTGTGACTCACAGGAGTTCGATCACACTTAGGCCACTACAATGATTAGTACTAGTAATCTTTTTTTTAGATGATAAAAAAGAAAATGCCCAGTGGGCATAAAAATGGTCAAAGGGCGTATTTTGCGGCAGGTCAATTTTTTCCCCAGCCCAGAAAAGGTACAAAATGAACATACACATGGGAGGGTGACTCCGTGGACATTCCAATGCACTCATCCGTGTGTCCCCATCCAGGTGGGAGGAACAGGCACAGGTTTGATTAGTCATGTTAGAGCAGTAATCAGATGTGTGAATGGCAGCTCATTTGAGTTCGCTGGTCCTTGCAGTAAGTGGAGGAAGGCGTGGCCGTCGGCCTCCGACTGCCCACATCTGAACACATTCAGTACCGTGGAAACTACAAGGGAAGGAAATAGACTTACTGCGAGAGGTACAAGGATGCTCAAGGGCCCTTTCTTCCAGAGCCCGGCGTGCTGGTGTGCTAGGGGCTGCTGCGCTTGCCAGCATGTGCTCCCATTCTCTGAGGGTCCTGGGAAGGGTAGTGGATTGGTCCTGGCGCCCTCATGAAAGGAGGGGGTGGTCCCATCGGGTGGAACATGTGGGGCCCAAAACCTGGGGGTGGGGGCGGGGCGATGCCAGGGGGCGGTGGCAGGGCAATGTTGAAGTAGTTGGCAGAGGCTTCTTCTTCGGCAGCAGGGGGAGGAGGGAGGGCTCCCGGCAGTCCTGGAACCGGCTCCAGCTTGATCCCAGAATCTGTGGTTCCATCCTTTTCCTTCTCTTTTCCTCTGGCTGCCTGGGATCTTCCCCATTTCACGTTGAGCCTGCGGCCATTGACGATCAGTTTGTTGAAGGACTTCTCGGCAGCCACCTCTGCAGCCTGCCTCGTGGCAAACTCGATGAAGGCACACTGCTGTCGCTGCACCACCGTGATGGTCTAGATCTCTCCGAACTGGTAGAAGTGATTTCTTAAATCTTGTCTCAGTAATGGTGTCCCCCAGACCACCGACATGCAGTGTGGTGATAGTCTTATCCCCTGGGGGATCCAGACGAGGCATTGTTGAGGCCCGCTTCAGAAGCTTATCAGCCACAGGGTCATTGATTCCATAATATCGGTCTTTAATATTCTGATCAGCAAGGGGGTCATCAGGATCTGTGGGCTTCTCATGTCTGCACGGACACTCCTCTCCTCTCTTGCACTCCCCTTTCACCCAGAAGGAGCAAATGTGGGGCCGATTCCTTTTGTAGTAGGCTGTAGTCCTAGCCAGCTTGAGCAGCCTGTCACTGGTGGATGTGGCTTTCCCCAGCATGCCGACCGGCTGTGTTCCATCAGAGTTAGAAACCTCTCCTCCATATTCTGTGTGTAGAATTCTTTGTTGACATCTGATTTGGGCATGCCATCTTTAAAAGACAGCCCTGCATCACGAACCTGGATGGGCAGGCCATACTCCAGGTCTAAGAGGCAGGTCTGACAGACATTCTTCAATTTACTGCAGGTCTGGCACACTTCAGTCTCCTTGAAACGCTTGCGGACTCCAGGGCACCAGCGAAACACTGTGAATGGTCTGGCACAGATTTTGCATTCCTTCCCATACTTTTCTTTGGTCATTCGGATGTAAGGGTTTTCTCCAAGACACATCTGACACAGAATGGGGAAGTCCGCATCCTCCCAGTTCTGCCTGTTGTAGGTGTTGGAACCCAGCGAGGTCGCCATCTTGGGAGCGTCCAGAGGCCGCGGAGATTCCGAGTCGGTCTTTCTGTTCTTTATAATCAGAGAGAAGTCCTTCTTTAGTCCTTCATCTCCTTCAACTTTAATTTCAATTTTTTTAAAATTTGGAGTCTCATTCTGTCACCCAGGTTGGAGCGCAGTGGCTCACTCATGGCCACTGCAGCCTCAACCTGCTGGGCTCATGCAATCCTTCTGCCTTAGCCTTCAAAGTAGCTGGAACGTCAGGTGCAGGCTACCATGGCTGGCTAATTTTTTAATTTATTGTAGAGACGAGGTCTTGACAAGTTGCCTAGGCTGGTATCGAACCCCTGGTTCAGGCAATCTTCTCGCCTCTGCCTCCCAAAGTTCTGGAATTACAGGCGAGAGCCACAAAGCCCAGCCTCCTTCAACTTTTATGAGGAATTTAGGATTAGACAAACTTCCTTCCTTCTTGTCCAAATAGCACATGAAATAGCTCACTGGTGCCTAGCCTTAATCAATAATGGCAGCCTTTGTTTTCTTTGCTCTTGTCAACATCCAGGCAAGATTCTCTTATGGCCCTACTGCATGCTTCTGTCAACAGAGGTATCCAAGGCCTTTGTTCCAGTCATTTAATTACTCATTGAGAACCCCCCTGCTCCATGGTAGGTCAGTCAGTGAAGCAAAAATGTGAAATATTTCAGTCCAGCTACTGTCAAAATAGCATAAATATGCGACAAATTTTTCTATGTGGAATCAGAGCACTGGATGCAATTCAGACAGCATAAGTCGTTGCAGCAATTCAAATATCTAACTCTCCCAGAGGCACTCTGGCAGTATGGTGTGCAATCCAGTCATACAAAACTTAAAAGAATGGATAAGACAATATTTCCATAGAGCTATGCTTACTTTCTAAGAAAAGACGTGTGCTGCAAATCATTGTCTTAGATATTTAAAGGACATATCTAGATACATCCTCTTAGCTATCTAAGGACACTTCAAGGTACTTAAGACTTGAGTTTGCTTCAGGAGATACAAGTGATGCTCAGCATTGATTTGTTCACCTAGGTTTTCTCTAGGACTTCCCAATATAACCTAACAGGAAAAAAATTGTGCAATCAGGAATACCTAGTTTAAATGGTTCCTTTTATCATTCATTATCTGTGTGATCATAGATAAGCTATTAAACCCTCTCCAAGTCTCTATCCTGTCATGTATGAGATAGCAATATTAAAGATAGTAGACTAGATCTCCCCAAATGAAGGCTTAGCATCAAGAAACAGGGAGGTATCACTTGGAGGACTAAGCTTGAGTCTGTTCCAAACTGTGTGTGGTCTTAGTGCTCTCTGAGTTTCAAGCACCATAGTTGGGCTGTGAAGGGCTGCACCCAGCTCAAGTGACCTGTAACTCAATGTTGCCTTTTAAAAATGTAAATGGCCGGGCTCGGTGGCCCAGCCTGTAATCCCGCGCCTTGGGAGGCTGAGGTGAGTGGATTGCCTGAGCCCGCGGGTTCGAGACCCACCTGGGCAACTTGGTGAGACCTCATCTCTACAGTAAATCAAAAAATTAGCTGGTGGTGGTAGCATGCGCCTGTAGCTCCAGCTACTTGAAAGGCTGAGGCGGAAGGATCTCTGGAGCCCAGCAGATCAAGGCTGCGGTAGCTGGGAGCGGCCACTGCACTCCAGTCTGGGTGACCGAGTGAGACTGCAACTCAAAAAAAAAAAAATGTAAATGATCACAAGAGAAGACCACGTGTTAAAAAAGGAAAGGAAAGCTCTAGGAGCTGAGCTGCAAGCAACCAGGTTTAGAAACTCCTCAGGAAGTAATAACAAGATCAACAGCAACCTTGGGGAAACTGCTGGACAGCTTTAGGGTTGTCTGGAGCATAGATCATCTCATCTTGACTGTTTGACATTTGAAGATTTCCTCTAATACTACAAAACGTATCTGAAGCCAGCCAGTGGTCTCACTATAGACTGATTCCATGACAGCAACTTTGACAGTCACCTTGTTTATCTTTACCTTTCTTTTTGTCATATTTTGCATGATAAAAGTAGGATGAGCGGGGACTTGGAATGATAGTGGCTTACTTCTAGCTACTTCCCTAAAATGCTGAGATTGAATAGCTTCCTTCATCCTCTTCAACAAGCCGCCCATGTAGTGAAAAAGGATGTTTTCCAGGACTTTCTTGTCTACAGCTCTCCAAGTCTTTATACTGATGTCCTCTACCACCTGCTTAGCTGTCCTCTCTGATTCCCCAGAGTATATCAGGCAGTTTTGCCTCAACAGGCAAGCATACCAATAGGGACCAAATTTTGGGCCCTTAGCCACTCTGGGTATTCCCAAATCACTTTTCATATGACACATCTGGAAAAAATTTACCTCCTTACTGACCCTGTGAATTCTGTTCTCCCTATATCTGGACTTGTTAATCCTTCCTCAGTGACTCTCTATTCTGTCTTCTTTACTTTTATTCACACCTTTTATCTCACTCCAGCTTCATGATTTGCTTATTGGTCTTCTCTTCAACAGAATTTGAGCTATTTGATAGCAAGACCTGAGCCTAATAATCATCACTGCAACCTGGTACCTAGTACAGGACATGGCAAAAGGGGAAGGTGCTGGACATGATGACTGGTGAATGGAGGTATATTCTGTGAGTCTGACTCATTGACTGATGGTGAACCCAAGATTCTTGATAGTGAAATAATTTTGCAACTTCCACAGGCTTCAGTTTTTGAACAGGTTCCAGCGCATGAGGACTGTTTTCTCCTTTGGATGCAAATCCTCATCTGGACCACATTCCATTGCCTCAAATGTAAATTATTCAAGAGTCGATAAGCTGACTTTTTGGACATGGGCTCAAACTGAAGAATCTAAAAGCAAATGGAAAATGAGATACTGACTATTTCAAGCTGCCATGTTAAACACACACACACACACACACACACACACACACACACACACACACCCCTCTCTCTCATATCCATCCAAACCCAAACCTATTGAATCAATCCAGGGAGAGTGTTACTGAAAGAAATTTCTTCTGATGGGACAAGAGGCTGACTCTTAGGCAAAGAAAGACCAAACAAGTTTAATGGGATGGAGGAAAAAGTGTCATCCCCTTCACACCATAGTGGTTTAAGAAAGTATAAGTGATTTAGCCCTGAAGATAGCACAAGAGGCTGCACTTGAGATTAATCAGTAAGTTAACCAAGTCTTCAACTGATACTCACTAAATACCCATTCTTCCTTAGTCTCTGAGAAGTCAGAAATGGAAAGTATCTTACAGTAGTGGGAGAGAGAGCAATTATGAAACCATGTACTAAGTGCTGTTATGGAGAGATGTACTTGGCATGATGTGAAGGACCTAAGATGACTTAGGGAAAGAAGAGGCAGGCTCTGGGCTGAGGTTTGTGGATAAAGAGGGCAAAGTGGTGGTGTAAGGAAGTGTCCCATGCAGGAAAAAGGCCTGGACTAAGGCATGGGGACCAGAAGGTCTAGCAAAATAGGGGAGTGGTAAATAATTTTATATGGCCGAGTCAGTCAGTCAATAGACAAAGGGACAGAAAGAATACATGTGAGAAGAGGAGACCAATCATGGAAGAAGATAAGGGGGAACATTAGTTAGGAGCCAAATTATAAAATGCCTTGGAAGCCATGATAAGAAATTTTCAGTCCTGGAAGGCACCAAAAAGCCAAGGAGATGCTTGGGTATGATGCCATTTACCCAGATAGCAGAAGTAAAGTCATGTCCATTAAAGTTAGTGCTTTTCTAGTGCAGCCCAGGGAAGAAAAGGGTCAAATGGGTTTTTAGTATCCTAAGGCCAAGTTTATAATTTCTCAAGGAATATAATCAAAGTCATGTTTATAGGAAGATTCTCCAAAGTTCAAGTTGACTAGGCAAGTGGTACAGAAAAAAAATTCAATACTCACAGTTACACATTGTATTTGATATCAGGAGATTAAGAGAAAGCCAGCTAGAGACCAGAATTAAAGCATTCCTTATACTCAACCCCCTCCTGTTCATCTGTAGATCCATCAGAAACTGAGCAGCCTAAGGAAGAATTGCAGAACTTGGAAGACATAAGAAGGAACCATGGGGGCTGCGACCACCCTAAGAAAAGGAGTGGAAGAGGCAGCTGATAGAGACCATGAAGGGGAGAATGGAGTCTGAAAGAAGAGGACAGGGTCGCGAGATCTCTATGGAACATTCTTCCAAATCTCTCACATAACAGAGATTTGCCCTTAAATGGTATAGGAGCTACATTGAAGTAATTAGAAGACAAAGCTTTCCGTTATTGATTAGTGCCCTTTCATAAATTGCTGGAGGGCCTGGTGTGGTGGATGCTCACACCTGTAATCCTAGTACTTTGGAGGCTAAGGCAGGAGCATCAATTGGGGTCAGGAGTTCAGGAACAGCCTGAACAACAAAGTGAAACTCCCATCTCCACAAAAGTAAAGAAAGTTAGTTGGACCTGGTGCTAGGCACCTCTAGTCCCAGCTACTCGGGAGGTGGAGGTGGGAGGATGACTTGAACCCAGGTGTTTGAGGCTGCAGTGAGCTATGATCGCATCGCTACGATCCAGCCTAGGGGATAGAGAGAGACTCTGAATCTAAAAATACATAAATAACTACTGAAATTCCTTCAGGGTACAATAGGCAATTATCCCACAGAAAGTCTGGGCAGATGTTATTTCGAATGGTGAAAGGAACTCAGTGGTTTCTAGCATTCATAGGCCCGTATTCCACGGTGGAGTAACAACCAGTGAAGAATATTCATCAGTAGAAACAGAGAGGTAAAAGGCTTATTTTACTAATTTTTCCCTGTTTTAATCAACCTAGAGATATTCCTTGTGAGAAAAAATGATGAGAATAGGGGTGAAAGGTGTTCATGGAGATCCATTACTGTTTTTTGGGAGCTTTCTATGTGGCAAGGGCTGAGCTAAGTGTGTTATGTGCATGTTTTCATTTAATCCCTACAATGATTTTTTGTTCTTAATACTATCTACCTTTATCCTCATTTTAGAGATGAAACCAGAGTTAACTTTTAACTTGTATATGTTAACAGGTAGCATGGTAATTTAGATATCCTGAAAATTCATATGCTACAAAATTCATAAAACATTTGAATAAAATATTGAAGTAGTGGGGTGTAACATTCCTCTAAATTGGTGAATTGGTGGGATTTGTGTTGCTGTTGCAGTGCTGCCATACACGACTTTATGAAAAGAAAGAAAGGTTTAGATAAAAGATGATCAGAACATAGCTCTACATTACTGTAAGATCTAATGACCACCCTATAATCAATTTTATACTTGTTATTTTTCATTGGATAAGGTAGCCTCACATTCAGTATAAACGTATACAGCAAGCAAATCCAAGTGGTCAGTTACAAAGAAGTCACACAGCATATCATCTCAACCTCTGGAAATTAGCAGCATGTCTCTTTTTTGCTACCCAACACCCGCTGATGCCATGAGAGCACCCCAGTTTTTTGTGCATATCTATAGAAACCAATAAATTAATTTGTCTTCCCATGTCAGGCGCCATAAGCATGTCTGAAGCACTTACCACCAGATCAATTTTTCTACCGTTACCACAGCATGGCCATTGGGTAGGCAGGTGCCTTTAGCTCATCCAGTCAATCATTCTCTTCCCAGGCTTGGAACTTAAAGTTGAATGAAGCAGGGGCAGAACAAGTGGATGAAATTTACTTATTCCAGATGTGGCAACCAAAACAGGTTAATGTTGTTCTTGCTACAAAGAAATTGTGGAGGTTCTCTGTTCCTGTTACCCTATGATGAGCATCCTTTGTGGGAAGCACTGAACTCTGATGAATAGAAATATTATTGATCACCACTGTATATCCTGCACCTTATACAGGGCCTGTCACCCAGTAGTGCTCATTGTTTATGGAACAAATGATATCTCATGCTGACATCTTTTCAATTATTCTGGTAACACTTTAGAAAGGGCATGATGTCTCATGCCTGTAATTCCAACACTTGGGGAGTCCAAGACAGGAGGATTGCTTAAGCTCATGGGTCTAAGACCAACCTAGGCACCATAGCAAGATCTGTCTCTACAAAAAATCAAAATATTAGCCAGGCATGGTGGTGTGCAGCTGTATTCCCAGCTACTTGGGAGGCTGAGGCAGAAGGATCACTTGAACCCAGGAATTTGAGACTGCTACGAACCATGATCATACCACTGTATTCCAGCCTGGGTGACAGTGAGTCCCAGCTCAAAAAATATACATATAGTAATACTGATTATTCTGCAATATTAGGATATGATGTAGCCATGTGACTCATTTCTAACAAGTCATTTGTTTATATCTTGATGAAAATGCCCACTCTACTTATTAAATTTTGTTTAAAAACTATACATATACACATTTTAAAAAATGATATCTGTTTTCTCATGCAATAGTTAAAATGCTTGGGAGACTGAGTGCAGTTTGTTGAAAACTGAATCATGATTTGATACCTAAGGCCATGCCCTTTCTTTAAAAAGAATCTCCATGACTTAATATCTCTGAACTTTTTTGTGTTTGTTTGTTTGTTTAATGTCATTATGCAATAGTAGTAGATTCCGATAGTTAAATAATCCATGCTCAAATATTTCTTAAGATAATGAGATGTGTCTTGCCATTTATTCAGTCTGCTTTTGTGCTTTTAAAAAAATTATTTCAGATTCAGGGGTACACACGCGTATTCGTTACATGGACCTATTGTGTAAGTGGTGGGGGTTGGGTCTCAGGTGGTCCATTCCCCAGGGAGTGAACATTGTAACCCATAGGTAGTTGCTGAACACTAACTCCCCTCTCCCCTTCCCCATTATTAGTGTCTCCGTGGTCTGTTATTTCCATCCTTGTGACCATTTTGCTCCCACATATGAGTGAGAACATGCAGTGTTTGATTTTCTGCTTCTGAGTCAGTTTACTGGAGATGATGGTCTCCAGCTTCATCCATGTTGCTGCAGAGGACATGATTTCATTCTTTTTTATGGTATATTGAGGAAGTGGGGGAAATAGAAATATTCCTTTAAGTTGGAAAATTGGTGTTTTTTTAAAACTCTAGGCCCTCTTCCACTGGTATGTGAAAAGATCAGTTTAGTGGGTTGTGAGTAGCATTTTAAAATGGAATGGTATAGAATGGAATGGAGCAGAACAAAACAAAACAGATTAGAATAGAATGAAAATGTCAGAGTGTGCTGCGGTTGTCTGGGTAAGTATTGTCCCATGAATTAAAAGTTTTTGTGTGTACTGGATTGCAGTATAAAATGTTTATCTTTATAGGAGCTATCACCAGAATTTGAAAACCACTGTTTAAATGCATGACTGAATTTGTTAGAAAATTAGGAAAATCTGTAGAGGACAAAACAGAGCAGGGAAAGAAACCTAGAAAAGGTAGCGAATACCGAAGCCATCAGATGGGGAAGCTGTTGGGAGTCCTAAGGGATTTTTTTCATCCAGGTAGTTTTTCTCTTTGTTCTGACAGTTCCACATTGGAAACCTTGAGCTGGAACGAGGTGGGAAGTTGTAGTGGAGATCTCTGCAAAAAAGTTGGATCTTCTATAATGAAAGATCAATGGAACACTCAACGGAAGGCTAGACTGGAAAAAATAAGTCATCCCCACAAAGGAGATAGCAAAGTAACAAGTCAGATGAAAAAGATTACATAGGCTGGGTGCTGTGGCTCATGCCTGTAGTCTCAGCTGCTTAGAAGAATGAAGTGGAAGGATTGTCTGAGTCCAGGAGGTCAAGGGTACAGTAAGCTATGATTGTGCCACTGAACTCCAGACTGGACAGCAGAGTGAGATCCTGACTCACATAAATAAAATAAAAGTTTTAAAAGATAGTATATGTAATACAACCTGTCTTGAATATTTGAAATTACAAATGAACTGTTTTAGATATCTGGAATCTGAATTTATACGACTGTTTTGGTTTATAAAATCTCAAATGGAGAAACTGATATAAAGTAACTCCACTTGATAAGAAATTTTGATACGTATAAAAACTTTATTACGGCAGTAGTGCGTGGAATGTCAGCAAGAAAAGGATGAACTATTCAAAAAATTCAACAAAACAGTCATTTACATAACAATAAATTTGAGCAAACACAAGAATCATATCTAGATGGACTCAAAATTTTAATATAAAAAGAAAAACTCTAAAACAGATAAGAGGTTAGTATCAATAATATAAAAGAACTTCTATGAATCAGAATGAATAAGAATAAGAAAAACAACAACTAAAATATAGAAGAGTGTACTTAAAAATTGCTAAGAAAGGAGATTTTTAGTGTTCTCATCCAAAAAATGTTGTTTGATTGATTTAATCACTCTAGAATGTATACAAATATCAAAACATTATGTTGAAAAACCATAAATACATATACACAATTTTTATTTGTTCATTAAAAATAAATAATTTTTAAAAGTTACAAAAAACCTTAAATGTATATTAAAAAGTACATTAAAGTTATAGACAATCACTTCGCAGAGAAAAGAAACACAATGATCAATAAACATGTTTGCATTGGCTGCTTGTACTTTTGTAACCTTAATCAAGAAATCTTTGCCTAGACCAGTGTCCTAGAGTTTTTCTCCCAATGTTTTATTCTATTAGTTTAATAGTTTGGGGTTTTATATCTAAATCTTTATTTTATTTTGATCTGATTTTTGTATATGGCAAGAGGTTGGAGTCTAGTTTTACTCTTCTTCATATGTTATCCAGTTCTCTTAGCATTATTTATTGAAGAGACTTTTTTTTCATTGTTAAAAGTCAAGGCAGGTGCTAGCTTCTGAGAGGCTGGCATCAATCTGTTTCTTTTTTTTTTCAATAATCAATACTTTTTTATTATGATGTTGCGGTGTACAGCTAAGGGTTAGGTATACAAATACGTTTCAATCAGGCACCCTATTGATTAGAGGTGCTTCCCCATCCCCAGACAGACCATTGCCCGTTAATCCCATCTCCCCCCCATAGTTTCCCACTACTGTCAGTTATTTTCTTATAGTATTTAGATTGGATGTACAAGGTCCATTATATGAGTGAAAACATGTGATGTTTTTCATGGGACCTTTGTTTTTGGAGAGTTCACTCAGTATTATAGACTCTAGTTCCATCCAGGTTGCTGCAAAATTCATGATTTTGTTCTTTTTTATGGCTGCATAGTATTCCATCATGTATATGTACCACATTTTTAAAATCCAATCCTCCTACAGACTGGGAAAAAATATTTGCCAACACCAGGTCAGACAAAGGCTTAACATCTTTGATCTACAAGGAACTCAAGTGTGCTGAAAAGAAAAAAACAAACAGTCCCATTATAAAATGGGCAAAAGACATGAACAGACACTTCACAAAGGAAGACATCCGAGCAGCCAACAGACATATGAAGAAATGTTCAACTTCACTAATCATCAGGGAGATGCAAATCAAAACCACACTGAGATACCACCTAACTCCAGTCAGAATGGCAATTATCAACAACTCAAAAAATAACAGCTGCTGGAGAGGGTGTGGAGAAAAGGGAACGCTTCTACACTGTTGATGGGAGTGTAAACTAGTGCGACCTCTGTGGAAAGCAGTGTGGTGATTCCTAAAAGCTCTAAATATCTACCTCCCATATGACCCCGCAATCCCCCTAATGGGAATATATCCGGAAGAACACAAATCACTCTACAAAAAGGACACCTGCACACGTATGTTTATCGCAGCATTGTTCACGATAGCAAGAACCTGGAAGCAACCATGCTGCCCATCAAAAGAGGATTGGATTAAAAAAATGAAGAGACTTTTCTTTTCCCCAATGTATGTTCTTTGTGCCTTTATTGAAGATGAGTTGACTGTAAATGTGCAAATTTGTTTCTGGGCTCTCTAGTCTGTTCTATTGGTCTATGTGTCTGTTTTTATGCCAGTACCAAGCTATTTTGGTCACTATAGCTCTGTCGTATAATTTAAAGTCAATTAATGTGTGTAAAGGTTTGTTTTTTTACTCAAGATAGTTTTGGCTATTCTCAGTCTTTTGTGGTTCCATATAAACTTTAGTATTGTTTTTCTGTTTTTGTGGAGAATGTCATTGGTATTTTGATAAGATTTGCATTGACTCTAGATTACTTCGGGTAGTATGGAAATTTTAACAATATTGATTCTACCAATGTATAAACATAGAATAACTTACTTTCCATTTTTTGTGTGGGTCTTCTTCAATTTCTTTCATCAAAGTTTTGTAGTTTTCATGGTAGAGATCTTTCACTTCTTTAATTAAGTTTATTCCTGGGTATTTGATTTTTTATATGCAACTATTGTAAATGGGGAGGCTACTGGCATGGTTTTTCAAATTTGTGGCTGTTGACATACAAAAATTGATTTTTATATGTTGATTTTGTATCCTGCAACTTCACTGAATTCATTTATCAGTTCTTTTTTTTTAAAGAGCTTTATTAAAGTATACTTGATATTCAAAAACTACATATATTTAATAGATACAATTTGATAAGTCTGGATACATACTTTTGTATATTGCATCCATTTTATTTAAAGCAAGGATTATATAATTAATGACTTTTTTTTATCTCTGTTGTCACTTATTAACATACTGTAACACTTAATGTTAATACAAGTTGTGCTATATAATTTCAAAAGATACCAAGTAACTATTCTTGGTTATTATAATTTGGATGTCCATTTTTTCATTGTTTAAAAATTTTGCTATAATGAACATCTTGGTGCCTGCTTTTTTGCATCACTCTATGATTATTTATTTAGTATAAATTTCTAGAAATGGAATTATTGGGTCAGAGAACATATGTTTTATTCTATTACTATTTTCTTATTTTAAAAGAGGAATATATGTATAAAGTACAAACTGTAAATGATGCAAAAGGGAATAAATGAAAATAAGTTTTAATCACTCATTTGTAGGAGCTAGGAAAATTGACTTCATGAAGATAGAGAACGAAATGATAGCTACTAGAGACCGGGAAGGGTAGTGGAAGAAGATGGAGAAAGGGAGGAAGAGGGGTATAAACATATAGATATAAGGAATAAGATCTAGCATTTGGTAGTACAGTAGGGCTACTGCAGTCAACAATAACATAATATATACTTCAAAATAACTGGAAGAGTAGAATTGGAATGTTCCTAACACAAAAGAATGTAAAGAATCTGAGGTGATGGATACCACAATTACCCTGATTTGGTCATTATTACACATTGTATGCTTATATCCCATAAATATGTACAACTATTATGTGCCACAAAAATTAAAAATAAAACTTTTTAAAATAAAAAGATAAACTTAAGCAAACAAACAATCCCCCAGAACACATATTACTTTACAGGATCTTTCATTCTAATTACATAACATGGATCTTCTGTGTAAAGAACTGTAGAGTTTTAGGCTCAATGGACACGGTCTTTTTATTTACTTTATTTATTTTGTTTTATTTTAAAGATGTGGGGTACAGTTTAGGATTGGGTAGATAAGTGGTCATCGTATAGGTAAAGTTTGTTCCCTTTGGTCTCCGCTTTGCCTGGTTTGATATCAGGTACCCTTATTGATGTTATGTGACCCCCCCTTCCCTTCCCTGGCAGTGTCCCACTAATGCCAACAGTTTCTTATAATGTTATGATAATTGCTCATGGTCCACTTATAAGTGAGAACATGTGTACTCAGTTTTTTGTTTCTGTGAGAATCGCTGAATATGATAAACTCTAAATTCATCCAAATTGCTGTGAAGTCCATAATTTTGTCCTTTTTGTGGCCGCATAATAGTCCATCATGTATAAGTTCCACATTTTCTTTATCCAGTTCACTTTTGATGGGCAGGATCGTTAGTTCCATGTTTTTGCTATTGTGAATCATGCTGCAATAAACATGTGTGTGCAGGTATCTTTTATATAGAATGATTTTAGTTCCTCCAGGTATATTCCCAGAAGGGGATTGCTGGGTCAAGTCTATTGATAATTTTCAGCACACTTGAAAAATGTTCAAGAGAATGCAGATATTGAATGTAAACTAGACTTTCTATTAGAGGTAAATGGTTGCAGAACATTTATTATTTGTTTTTGAATCCAAATACCCCTTAAAAAGTTACTTTTATCATTAAAATGTGCCCCAAAAGCACATAAATTTAGAGCTTTGGGATAAAATAACTGGTAAATTAGAGAGAACGATTTAATTTCAAAGACAATTTTAGAAAACTGTATCATCAGAAAGATTGTTGCCAACTGGTGAGCAGAAAAATTGGAGCATCATTGTTTCCTTTTGAAGAGTCTCCTGAAGAGAAGAGTCTCTTCGTTTCTCCTTTCTTGTTTGAAAGAAAGTGAAGGTCTCGTTTCTGAGACTCCATCCAACATCTCGAAAGGACACACTGAGGGAATATGCTTAGTAGTTGGCAAGCAGGCTTAGTGTCTTAGGGAGGAAATCTATTACATTTCAGGACTTCCATGCAGTTGCCGTCCAAACCACAGTGAGCATGATAAACCATAAGTTAAGCTGACCTCCTGCTGATAGGCCTGGGACACCATCAGTATCTATTTCCAAACATCACGGAAGGGACCATGTGGATGCCTCTGACTGCTGGAGCATCAAATTGAATCAGAAGCCTGTTTTTTATTATGGTTTGGAATAAAAAAATAATGTTTAACTATTCCATGACATTAATGGAACACAGATTTGGTTTGTCTTAGAAGTGACTGTTCAGCATTATAATTACAATTTGCTCGCAGCATCAGGGAAGATGCACAGTGGTCCAAACCACAGAAGCAAAGAAGAAAGAGGATATGCACTGAGATACAAGTGTGTGTACACACTTAGACACATGTGCACGCACACAACACACACACACACACACACACACACACACACACACACACACACATCAGCCATTGGTTCATTTGCAATTCATGACACTATAGAACTGGGAGGAATTTTTTCAAAAGGTGGCATTCATTGTCTGACAAACTCATAAATCACTTCTTTCCCTGCTATAAAGCAAAAGCCATTTTTAAAACCAGTGCAAACGTTGAGTCTCTGTTCATTTGGCAAATGCACCTCCTGCTGAAATAAACTTGCCATGGAGTTTGACAGGAAGTCCACGTTCTTTGTATACATGTGCTTTGCAATGTTCACCCAGAAGCTCGCCATTTTGGATAAGTCCTCCCTGAGCTGCTTTTGCAGGGGTGCTGCATTCAGATTTAGGTTCATCCCTTGCATCCCTGCCAGCATAGCCTTTTCACTACTTTTGAGGGCTTTAAAGTTTCACCCAGGGCTTAAATGTAAGAGTTGAGCCTGGAAAGAATCCAAATGCGGCAGGAGAAATGAAGCAGATCCCAGCTAATGAGGTTCTGCAAAGCACCATGTGTTGATTCTGGGGATTTCACTGCTTTTTCTTAGAAACTATAATCTGAGGCTGACTGAATGTTGTGGGCTTTAAATTATTCAGTGTCCCATGTTTCATCAGCTGGGCCTTTGTGTCCGCTATTCTCTTTCCGAAAAGTGCATCCTCCAAGTCTTTGCTGCCTCTTCATCCTTTAGGTCTCAGTTCATTTAATTCTGATAATGAACTAATGAGTTCGGTGTCATTATTATCACCTTTTAAAATATAAAGAAACTGGGCATAAAGAGTCTAGATTGCTAACTGGCTGGTAACCAGTAGAAACAGGATTCTAACCCCATGGGTCTGAACTCAGAACCCATATTCTTAAAGATTGCCCAAGCAACTCAAACATGCCGAAAGGAAAAAAAACAAAAGCATAAAACCAGACCCATTAAAATGTGAGCACAAGATATAAATAGAAAGTTCTCAAAAGAAGACGTATAAGCAGGCAAGAGATACTTGAAAAAATGCTCAGCCTCACTAATGATCAAATAAATGCAAATTAAAACCACAACTGAGCTACCACCTAACTCCAGTCAGAATGGCCATCTTTAATAACTCAAAAAACAACAGATGCTGGAGAGGATGAAGAGAAAAGGGAATGTTTCTTTTTTCTGTACTGTTGATGGAAGTGCAAACTAGTACAACCTCTGTGGAAAACAGTGTGGAAATTCCTAAAATCTTTAAAAATTGGCCTTCCATGTGACCCAGCAATCACCCTTCTAGGAATATACTCAGAGGAACTCAAATCATTCTACAAAAAAAGATACATTATTCGCAATGGAATATTACGGAGCCATAAAGAAGAACAGAACTATGGACTTTGCAGCAACTTGGATGCATTTAGAGTCTATCATACTCTGTGATCTACAGAAACAAAGAACTGAGTACCACATGTTCTCATTCATATGCGGACCCTGTACATTTATCATAATACTACATGAAAGAGATTGGCAGTAGTGGATCTCTGCCAGAGGAGAGGGGAGCACATAACATTAATAAGGATACTTGATCCCAAATCAGGCAACGTGAGGGCCAATGGGAGGCCCAAGCTTCACCTGCGCAATATGTACCTATGTATGACTTATGTACCTAATCCTGAATGGTACTCCACATCTTTAAAAAAAATAAAAAGATTACCTTACACTGCTTAATCCTCTGCTCTGAAAGGGATCTCAGACTAGTGCAGAAAGGTGACCTACTGACATTTTCCACTCCTACAAAGGCAGTTTTAACTTTTCAGAATGCTTGTTATCCCTTCTATTGTTGAACCCACTCAGCTGGGGAGCATTGAAAGATTCCTGAAGGAAACAAATTTTGAGTCTTAGAAGAGTAGTAGAAGAGGAAAAGATATTCTATGCAAAGAAATGGAGCACCAAGCAAAATGGTCCATGTTTGTGGAGTAGAAGGAATTGTGGAGAAAGCTACTTTAAGGAGTCTGGGATTATTTGAGCATTATCATCAGAAAGATAGGGGTAGAAGCTAAGGCTGGAGAATCTGACAGGAACACATACGAGGAGTCCCCTCCCCCCAAAAAAACTGGAATGTATTTATTTTAAAAATTGTATATTGAGTGAAGAGGCATGGCTGTACTCCCATAGGACTTCACTTTAGAACATGGAAAATTCTAGTTTCAAAGTGTTATAAAATTTTGTTGTTTTGAAAAAAATAAACAAAAATAAAAATTGTGTATTTATTCTTACATGTTTAAACTTTAGTCATCTTCAAAGTACTCTCTGTTTGATGCAATACACCTCAAGATGTTTTTTCCACTGCTAAAAACAAGTTTTTCAACGTGTCAATTTTGACGCCTTTTAATGCTCCTGCCGGTTTTTTTTAATTCGTTTGTTTCACTTCTTCCATATTGGTAAAATGATTCTCTCTGAGGACTTTTTTCATCCAGGGAAACAAACAAACAAAAAAGATCACTTGGGTGAGATTGAATGAATAGGAAGGGTTGGACACTGGGGTCTTGCAATTTTTGGTCAAAACTGCTGAACACTCAGCGTGGTGTGGGCAGGTTGTTTGTGCAAATCACCCATCATGAAATGGGAAAAACATTGAAAAAAACCTCAAAAACCAAAAAAGTAATTCATTGAAACCAAATGCAACCACTCACAACAATGCCAGCTGGTACACTGACACTGATGGGTTCCTCAAACAATCACCTAGAGGAGGAAACCTGTATGTGCTACAAGAGGCACACCCTACAAAAGAGAATTCTGTTTTCTGTGGGGGGGGGGTCTCCCCTGTATAAAATATAACTTGCCAAGTTACATTGCCTCCAACCCAGGAGACGGTGCAGAGCAATTGTAGATGGCAGGGTGACATGGTCAGACTTGTCTTTAGGGATATCACTATAGCTATCATGTGGAGAATGGATTGGAGTGGGGCAGGGTTCAGGAAGAAAGACCTTTTAGTAAAGCACTCCAATATGGCAGGTAAAAGATGTGGTGAGCCTGAAGACAGCAGCGACATAAACAAAGCAAGGATGCGTCTGATTCTTGAAGATTTAGAAGATCAATATAAGACCGGATTGGAGAGATGGGCAGGGTGGAAAGTTCACTCCTAGGTTTCTGCCTTATGTTCCCTCGGTAGATGATGGTCCTACTCTTGGGGAGATGGAACTAAGTTTAGTGAAGACAAAGAGAGGCTACTGTGGTTTAGTGCAGGCTAAGACGTGGTAGGACAAATGTCCATCATGTCCTTGCACATGTAGTGCTGAAGAGATGACAAGACTGGGAAGGTGATTTGGAATTCACAAACATGTAGGAGATTATTAAAGCTATCACTTCAAGAAAAGTGTGTAGAGAGTGGAGTTGAGTCCTTGGGCCCTAGGGCAATACAACAGTGTTTACAGGGCCATTAGACCTGTCAGACCTGGAGAAACTCACAGTACAGACTTGAACTCTGAGAAAGGGCACTTAAAAGCACAAGGTTCCCTTGTTAGCATGTAGCTTCCCTTCGATCTATGAGATCCGACAGTTAGGTTCACGAATCATCCTAGAAAAAGTGCTACATACCTCATTGCTGAATATCCATCACTGTGATCACCTTTGAAGTACTCTCCTTAGGAAGCTATGCATCAATGTCAGTGTCTAGTCCACCCATCAGAGCAGTTTTGGAACTCTTTTTCTGGAATGGCCATCAGAGCTGTCATCGTTATTTGTTGAGGTCTGACAATTAATTTCTCAAGCCTGCCACATGTGCTTACACTGGCAGCACTATACAAATAACTGTATTGGAATACTGTCCCTACTCACCTCATCTGGCCCCCACTGACTTTTTTCTTTACCCAAAGATAAAGGAAATATTGAAAGAAAGACATTTGATGGCATTCAGGACATCAAGGGTAATATAACGACGACTCTGATGCTTTCAAAGGTGACCATAATGATATTCACCAATGAAGTATGTAGCACTTTTCCAGCATGAGTTCGCAAACTTAATTGTCAGGCCTCGTATGAAACATAATTCAACTTCTACTTTAGGGATAAAGAACTATAGTCTGAAGAATCCGTGAAAATTATTGCAAACCTGTCATTTTTTCACTTGTTCATTTTTCCAATTCTTGGAAAATCCATTGCACCTAACAACGGAGGGCATAAACAATATCCTGAAAAATTAAAACTGCTTTTGAAGAGGTGAACATTTTTCGATTTTCTTTTTTAGCAAAACCCACAGGATTGGAATTTCATTTAAATGACACGAACGTTTTAAATGCAATAACTACTTATTTTATTTTTAAATAAATTCAGCTCTCTATTTCTATGGCAGTAACTTTCACAAATTGCTGGCTCTTAATTGTGACAGTACGTCCAATTTTAAATAGAAAATGGAGGCGGGAGGTGACTTTGTTCATTTGTGTTACTATGAGGGAATATTGGAGGCTTATAAAGAAAAAAGGTTTATTTGGTTCTGCAGGCTGTACGGGAAGCATGATGGTGGCATCTGCTTTTAGTGAGTGCTTCAGGGTACATCTAATCATGGTGAAGGGGAAGGGAACCAGCATGTGTAGAGGTCTCATGGTGAGAAAGCAGGAGGGGGGTGGGGGAGGTGGAGAGAGAAAGAGAGAGAGAGAGAGAGAGAGAGAGAGAGAGAGAGAGAGAGATGAGAGAGAAGGTGCCTGACTCTTTTTCACAGCCGGTTCTTGCAGGAACTAAGAGTGAGTGAGAACTCATTCCTTCCAGAATGGTGTCCAGCCATTCCCAAGGGATCCACCCCCAGCATCCAAACATCCCACCAGACTCCACCTCCAATGTTGGGGATCAAATTTCAACATGAAATTTGGTGGGACCAAGCAAACCATATCCAAAGCATCACAGGAGGAAAAGAAGATTTTTATTTTTAGCATTAACCTGTCTAAGGTTTGGTTTATGTAATTATTTTCTAACTAGACTTCATTTGCTACTAGCAAATTTAATCAAGTCTTTATGCAAGCCTACTGTCTGCCTGGAGTTTGGTTGGGAAATGTTATCTTTAAGCCTCACAACAGGACCAGAGTGAGTTCAGAGAATGCTTTTGTCCATTTTACAGATAAAGAAACTGAGGTTTTAAGCAGTGAAGTATTTTGTTCAAGCCAGTTAAAGGAGGGCAAGGATTTGAACACATGTGCACACACATGCACACACATTTTAAATTCTAAGTCTAGCGTTTTCTTTTCTTTTAATATGACTGTTTTGTTTCTAATTCCAAAATGTAGTCCACATCTTGCTGATTTTTTAAAAAATAAATCTTTTCTCTTTTTTTAAACTCCTGAGCTCCCCAATCCTTCTAAACAAATGCATAATAAAAGAGAAATAAATGAAACTGGTAACCTTTATCAAATAATCATTACTAGTAATCTGTGCTAATTGTTTTTTCTCTGCGTATTTAAGTCTTACAACCTAGTTTTGATTACAAGTCTAAGGGAAATCAATAGGTAGTAAGTAAAATTTTGTATTAGTGATTTTTCTCACCAGCTTTCTTTAAATCTATATTATCTTCGGAGTTTAACAACAAGGCAATTGGGCACAAACATGCTTCAGTGAGACAGTCCTTTGTGGCTGTAGAAATGTTCCTTGGCTAACAGGCCTAAGTAGCTTCGACAACTAAGTAGATCCCCACATTTAGCTCAGCAAAATACACATAATTGCCATTCACTTTTTTGTCTTCCCTTATTTCATTTTCCTGGGAAATTGAGTGGACACAGACTGTATGTGGAGGATAAATTCATGTGTTTTCTAACCAGATTTGCTAGAACCTGAAAGCAGATAATAGGAAAAAATAACAAAGCAGTAAAATTTCCCCATGTTTCCAGTATACCAATAAATTCCATACACCAAACTTTTTGATAAACACAGTGGTTTTTAGAAAATCAAACAGTGATTGCATAGGAAGAGTAAAAACGTGCAGTGTTCATTCAGTGTTCTTATTAATGCAGAATGCTGATCAATTTTCTGCTAGACACTGGAGGCATGAAATTAAGATAGATACGATATGCTTTCTGTGATTACTCTTATTGTTAAATAAGTCACCATGAGTGCCCACTAAGTGCCACAAGTCTACTCTAGAGATACTGATAGTGGCCATAGATATCAGCAGTAGCCCAGATGTCTGATGCTCACAGAAGAATTTCTGAATAGGCAGTAAAGCATTTAATTTGGATGGGGACTCTCTTTTTATTTTTATCTTTTTAGGGCTTAACTAGCAGTAGAGAAACTGTGCCGTAAGATCTGATACATAGAGAAAGGAAACATTATTGAGATGGAGAACCAATTCTGTGTGCTTGGACTTACCTGCTGCATTCAAGAAGTAGAGATTGTTATAGAAAAGTAAACAGGCTGGGGGGAGGAGGGGACTGTAAGACAATTATCAATAGCTATCTCTGGGAAAACGGTTCTGTCCTTGAATAATGATTAGAGGGTAATTTAACATGAACTGCTAAAAAAAATGACAGAACTAGGCTGTATTAAAATGGTTCTTTGGCTATATCGGATCCATTTTGGTCTTTCACCCTTTCAGAGAAGGAACTGCAAGACATGGTTAGGGTTACTGAAAAGGCCTCAATCCAGAAATTCCATTTTCACCTGTAGCAGGTTCCTGAAATGTTATTATTCGTTTTTTTTAAAAAAATATTAACTAGAAAAATATTGTCCAAATGACTAAACTCAGTTGAGAATCTGTTATATGTAAGTGCTGTCCCAATTACTCTACAAACATGATCTCATTTTGTGAATCTTCAGCACACTGTTGTGAGGTGTGCATTACCACTGTACCAATGAGGAACAAGATCAGAAACACAAATAGAATGTCTGACCCCTGCTGTGCTTCCCAAACTGCTTCTGCTTTCCAGGATGTGGTCCCTCAAAGCTCTCCATTGCACACAGCCTGGCACTATTAAGACATTCTCCTGTGGTAATCCTTTTCTGTGTTTTCCTCTTTCTTATTTCAGCTGGCAGATAAGCCAAAGGCACAATCTCATCTCATGAAATAAGATATACTATCTCACTTAAGCTACTGGAACACTGTGGTATGGGAATCATACCTGTTCTATTCATGTAAAGAAATTTGTTTCCTTATTGATTTGCCCAACGTCACGTGGCTTGTAAAGAATGAATTAAGGCAAGGAAAGGAGATCGTGCTCTGAAGTTGGAAGATTGGCAATAAACCTCATCTCTGTTTCTTACTGCCTATATTAGTTGTCTATTGCTATGTAGAAATTATTCCAAAATGTAGCTGCTTAAAATAGTATTCATTTATTATCCCACAGTTTCTGTAGGGTAGGAATCTAGGAGGGTTTGTCTGGGTCCTCCCACCTCTCATAAGGCTGGAATCTAGGTGTCCTGGACATCTCAAGGCTCAGCAGAGGTGAGGTTCACTTTCCAGCTTACTCAGTAGTTGTGGCAGGATTTAGCTCCTTATGGGCTGTTGGACTGAGGGCCTGGCTATTGTCCAGGGGCCACACTCAGTTCCTCACCATGTGGGTCTCTGGATAAAACTGCATGGTAGCTGGTTCCAACAGAGTGAGTAAGCAGGAGAGAGGGAGCACAAGCAAGATCAAAGTCACAGTCTGTTATAATCTAATCTCATCAATTTTGCTGTATTCTATTCACTAGTTGTAAATCACTAAGTCCAGCCCACACATTGAAGGAGAAGATTACATAAAGGCGTGAAGACCAGGAAGCAGGACTCACTGGGAGTCATTTCAGAAGCTGCTTACCACACTGAGCTGGCTTTTGTTTCACCTTTCTGTTTATTTATTTGAGTTGCCTAGGCTGGAGTGCAGTGGCACAATCATGGCTCATCACTCACCACAGACTTGACTCCTGGGCTCAGGTGATCTTCCTGCTTCAGCTTCTTGAGTAGCTGGGGCTACAGTGCATACCATCATCCCTGGGTTATTGTTTTTTATTTTGTGGAGACAAAAGTATCGCTATGTTACCCTGGCTGATTTCGAACTCTTGGGCTCAAGCAATCCTCCCGCCTCAGCCTCCCAAAGTGCTGGGATTGTAGACATGAGCCACTTTGCTTCTTTTAACCTTGTTTTCCCCATATTTAAAGTAAGAATAGTATCCACATTGCATTGTTGTGGGAATTAAACAAAATGGCCTATATAAAGCCCCTGTTCCTTCATCATAGCTTATAAAATTATAACTACAGTTGTTGCTGATATCCTGAGTAGAAGAGTCAGAATCTGAATCTGGGTAGTATATGTGATTTCAGTCCGTGCTGCCTTCTCCTACACAGTGTAGTTGCTTTTGTTCTGAGGTAATCCATTCTGAGCCGGGCCCTCATTTCTAACATAATTTGCTTAAAATAGTCCACGAAGATTCATCGATCCTCGTGTCATGTGCAAAGGGAGAGGCAAGGTGAATTTTTTTTCCCCTAACAACTATAAATTTGAAGAAGCCTTCATATGAGAGGTTTTCTTTGTTCAAGTCTTTAGCTAGTCTCCTAAGACATTTTAATGTTAATAGGGCTCCCAGTGGGATAATATAATTGATACAATACTCTTCCAAAGTTGTTCTACACATTGCAGACACCCAAGTATCGTAATATATCTTCCCAATGTCAGAACGTGCAGAGCGGTTACTGAACTCCGACTTGCTTGACTCTTGGATGGTTTCTTTGAAGACGAATTCAAATGGAGAGGCTGACGTGGGAGCCCTGGGAGCAAATCTGATGAATGTGCTGGAAGTGCCGCAGTGGCCTTTAAAATGCCTGAGTGTCACTGGGGGAAATAAAAATGCTAAGGAGAATTAACGTGATAAGCAAGTGCTGTCCGTGAGCCATCCCAGAATCACGGACTTTGGATTTTAGCGAAACCACATCATGTGGTCGAAAGACTGTGGGTTTCAGACTCAGCCAGACAAAGCCGTATTTGAGTCCAGGTTCTGCCTCTTTCTAGCTGGGTGGGATCTTGAGAAAATCATTTAACTTCTCTTAAGATTTTCAACTACAAAGCCAGGTAGATATAGCTATATGTCTAATAATAACTGCATCACAAGCTTGTGTGGGTGCCAGGGGTCACACTAAAGGTGCTTAATATATTTTAGATCTCATTGTCCTCTCAGAGTTTGCTTTTAATACAGTGGTGGCAATATTTAACGACTGGCTCTCCAAAGGCTAGGAGAGGAAACCCTGATTTGTAGCCTTTGCCTATTTTCATGGTGTAAAGACTTCCACCATCCCTATTTTGAGTTACAAACTGGAAGTCACCAAACACTGTTAAAGTCTCTGTTCGATTTTCTCCCTCTTTCATGATGATTTATGTCTTTTGTCAGAGTTTTGCCAAAAAAAAAAAAAAATGTGCTCTCTCTCCTGACCACAACCACTGGGTGGATCACCCTGCCTCAAGGGGTAGGGCTTGGTTAGCAGGTGACATCTTTGTCTAAAGAAAAAGGCAGCCTCTTTTCCCTTCCTCTGGAAGGATGTAGTCCTAAGTCAAAGCATGGGGTTTGGCAAGTGGAATATGGGCTGGATTTCAATGCCCTCTCACCATCTAGGTTGAGTATTGTTTTGTAGGACACAACCCTTCAACTTTATCCAGAGGTCTTGCCTTTTGGGGGTTCCTTTCGCAATGTACAATGTTTCCTCTGCCACTGACAAAGTAACTGCTCATTAATACGCCATACCTCCCAAGATAAGCAAATAAACATTTATCTTCCATTTTTGGTGCTTCTCTGAACAAAGAAGACAATAAATCTGTCGTGGCTTGCTCTCAGTTTATCTGGTTTTAGGCAGAAATATGTGTATAGATGTGAGTGTGTGTAGGAGATGTAAGGCTGGAGGGAATAAATCAGAAAAGATATGTGGTTTTTTTCCTGATGATTAAAACACTTGCTTGGGAGTCAACTGTTGGTCTAATAACTAAGATTCCTTCTAGTGCATAGCCAATGCTCACATCTGTACCATATGAGACAGATTACAAACCATTTTCAGAAATGCCATATCATTTGGAACATATCTTGTGAGGTCAATAGTATAATTATCATATTTAACCGATAAGGAAACTGAGGCTCTGAGAAGTTAATGTTATAGAATGATGAAACTGGGCTACAAACCAGCATCTTCTGACTATAAATTTCTGACTTTTTGACTGTATTATCTTTGTTCCCTGTTACCAATTTATCCTTCTAGGCTGTCTTTCCTGTCTGGGGTATCCCATTGGAAACACAGTACATAGAAATAATCTGAATGACTATTATCTCAATTTTCCCAAGGTTGCATCTAGTGCATTCTAGAGGCATTTGGGAGAAGTTCATTTACTACAAACAATGAATGCCTTGGGGCAATTAGGCTTAATTTGCTTTTGTTTTTTCTTTCTTTTTTTTTGAGTTGGAATCTCATTCTGTCGCCCAGTCTGGGGTGCAGTGGCACACTCATGGCCACCCCAGCATTGACCTGCTAGGTTCCAGCGATCCTTCCCCTCAGCCTTCCAAGTAGCTGGAACAACAGGCACATGATACCACCCCCAGATAAATTTTTTGATTTATTGTATAGATGTCTCGCCAAGTTTGCCCGGGCTGGTCTCAAACCCGTGGGCTCAGGCAATCCACTCACCTTGGCCTCCCAAAGTTCTGGGATTACAGGCTAAGCTGCCGAGCCTGACCAGGCTTAATTCTCTTGCTGAAGTCTTGTTGAGGAAAGCTGCATAACCTATGACTAGATGCTTCACTACCTCATACCACCAACAAACCATAGGATAACCTATTTAGGCCCAGGTTCAAAGACTCTGACTCCTTGATTGCTCAATCTTAGTCCTTACTAGCTAATATCCAATTCTCTTTCAGAACAGATGAGATGAGCAAAGTTGTGCTCTTGGAAAATGCCTCAAGTTACATGTGCAAGACTGATGATCTGGATTTCTCTCTTGAGCAAGTTTTCACATCTCTTGGCCTCAAGTTCTTTGTCAGTGTAATAACTTCTGCCCAAATCCACATCCAAGAGGTGTAGTGAAAACTCAGGAACAGCAACAAGACAGAGTAAGACATGCTGCCTTTTCCTCCTGATCAACAGACTGGGATTCAGAGACAAAACACAACCGGAGCCTGGTAAAGAAACTGTAATGTGTAACTGCAAGAAAAGAGAGAACCCAGGGCACAAGTCTGTAGAAGGGAAAATGTGGGAGAATGTGACAAGGCTTAATAAAGAGATAGATCTTTGAGTTGGGTGGTAAAGAAGGAGTGGAGGTTTACCAGAGAAGAAAAGGGGTTACGGCAGAGGACCCATAGACCCAGTGAGGAGGAGGAAGGCCTGTAACCCAGAGTGAATGCCATGGCACGAGGGAAAAGAGATTGGGTTTGTCTAAGAAGGAAGGAAGTGTGAACACATTGGAGAGCAAAAAGAAACTACAGGTAGGAGAATTACCTGTATTAATAACTCCAAAAGCATTATATTAACTGAAAGGAACCAGACACAAAGCACTACATATGATATACATCCACTTATATGAAATCTAAAGGCAAAAATGAAGTACCTTAGCTTCCAGGGACCAGATTAAGGGAGTGAGTTGCCTGCAGAGGAGAAGAGAATTGGGGGTCGGGGAGGGTGAAATATACTTTACCTTGACTTTGTTAATGGCTACATGATTATGTGCATTTGTCAAAACTTATTAGCCTGTACATTTTAAAACAGCAAATTGTACTGTGTATAAATTACCCCTTAATAAAGCTAATTTTTAAAAAAAGCATTTGGAATACTTACATGGAGGGGAGGGAGAAAATAGAACTTGTGTATAGGGATAAAAGGGAACAAATAAATAAGTAAAAGAGAGAGGGGTTAAATACATAAATCAAATGAAGTAGAAGGCATGAGAAATTTATCTCTGTCTTGTTTTTTACTCAATAGAAGTGTGTGTGGTGTTTCCATATTAAGCATGTTAATAGATCTTCAATTCCTTTGTGACAATTTTACACATTTATTTTCCTTTGTTTCATCCAGCTTTTTATTCACAAACACAGTGAATTGTCACTGTTATTGTCCTGGAGATGTACCAGTTTTTCTTTCCTTATTCTTCTCTCACGTCCCCATTTTTTTTTTCTTTTGCATTTTTGAAGAGTTTTTTTTTCTCTGTCTTCCAAATTATAGCCTGGAATATACACACTGGTGATTTTGTCATTCTAAAGCAAACGTTATTTTATTTTTAATTTTAAAGTTGTAGGGTACAATTCAGGGTTAGGTATACAAATGTTCATTATGCAGTTGCCCTTGTTGATGAGGTGTGCTCACCCCGACCCTTGCAGTTTCCCACTACTACCAATCCTACCCCCACCTCCCCTGGCAGTTTCCCACTACTGCCAATCCCATTCTTATAGTATTATGATAATTGTTCAAGGTCTACTTATGAGTGAGAACATGTGGTACACAGTTCTTTGTTTCTGTGATAGATCACTCAGTATTATAGACTCAAAGTCCATCCAAGTTGTGAAGTTCACAATTTTGTCCTTTATGACTGCGCAATATTCCCTTGTGTATATGTACCACATTTTTAAAATCCAGTCCTCTTTCGATGGACAGCATGATTGGTTCCATGTTTTTGCTATTGTGAATAATGCTGCAATAAACATACATGTGCAGGTGTCTTTTTCACAGAGTGATTTGAGTTCCTCTGGGTATATTCCCAGCAGGGTGAGTGTGGGATTATATGGAAGGTCGATTTTTAAATCCTAAAGCAAATTTTAAATGTGCTATTGCATTTTAATTTTTTTCTAGAATTTTAAAAAATTTTATCCAGCTCCCATTTGTTTGTGCCTGGCTCTAAGTCCATATCTGAGAAAGTAATTAAGTGGGGGAGATTCCTGTAGTTGACTGCTTTTTTCCAAATTTGGAATTGTATATCTGACTGTTTTATTATTATCCCATCTTTTATCTTTTGCTTCATAGCCTGAGCTTTGCTGGAATTTTATTGGGAGTACAAAGAATATATATGGCTTATTTTTTATATGTGATTTTTTTCAATATGTGTTCTTTCTTTGCCTCTGCAGTGCTAAATTATTGATTGCTATTGCTAGACTTTTTATTTGACTGAGAGCATTCCCCACTTCTATTTATTCAACCTTGCACACAGGTGAATGAAGGCCCTTTGTCTCCCATTCACCCTTCAGCACAGGTGAGTGGATGACCCAGCTTCCCTCCCTGCCAACCTGTTCCTCACATCACAGGCTAGAGGGCAAGTCAACATGCTTACTTTCAGTCAACTGATAAAGCAGCCAGAGAGGAGAGAAAAGGAAGCTAAAGCCATGAGCCATCTCAACCTTGCCTGTTCTCTGTGTTTATTGAAACTATTGTTCCAAAGGTCACCTTCTGCATCTGGTTTCCCATTTGGTCTTATTCCCTGTCTAGGTACAAAGCATGGCTATAGCCAGGTACCGGAGCTTCATAAATAGGCAAAATGTCTACTCCTTTGCTAATTTCTGATAAAGCTGCTGTCTTGAAACTATGATAGTTACCGTAAAAGCATCTGAATACAAAGCTTCCTGTGTATCCTGTGTCCTCTTCTTGCCTTTCTCAATTTGGAAATTTGGGGGCCCACACAAATCTTCTCCACTTAATTGCTTTCTCAGATGTGGGACTGACTAGTTAGTTCGCACCAGCTTCCTTTCATTGTTGGGTCCTATCTAGCAGGGGTCTGGGATATAGAGATGGGATTGTTCCCTGAGATGCAACACAAAAACAGTCTTTTCCTAATTAAAAAAAAGGCATCTTGTGATAATTTCACTAGAGATGTGGGAAGCCAGAAGTTGTCTCCTCTTTTCAAGTCAACATATCTGTGGTATTAAATGCTATAAGGAAATAAAGACAATATAGTATACACTTCCACATACCACTGAAAAACATTTATTGGGGATCAGGAAGATGTTAGGGTTTTTAAAATTCTTCTCTCTAGGTGCCTACCAAGTCTACCTATCCTTAATATTAGTCCAACAATAAGTGAAAGATCCCACTTAAATGTTGGCTCTGTTATAGCTAAATTGTTTTTATTCTACTAGACTGGGAAAAAAACAAAAAGCAGTCAGCATGATTATTATAATTGCTTTGAGAAGCTTTTCTAGCCGCCCCACACAGCCTAGTGGGAACCAAACCTTATTTCCTTTCTTGTATTACAAGTACCAAAATAAAGAGGATAGCAAGCCCTCACCCATATCATATACTGGGGAGGGTGTACACCATAACCTATCCCCTAAGCTCTCCAAGCATCCCTTTAGACCCATGGAACCATCACCCTATGATAAAGAGGATTTAGAGAGAATTTTTGGAGCCACAAAATTCCATGTGCACATATCCCATAAGATGAAAGAGTGTTTAAATGGAATATTTTCTACATAAACTACCATGACTGTCCCATTGTGTTTTCAGAAAAGCCTACTCTGCTCCTGGACACAGCTGATTGGAAAGACCACTGGGCTGGAGGGAGGCCAGCTACTTCTGGGATGTCTGCATGGGAACTTTGGCTGATGGAGAATTTTATACCGAGTAGTAGCAAATTGAGCCAATTGAAACCTCTGTGGGAAACAAGTTGTAAGTGCTAGGTTAATTAGAGAAAGGGCAGTCACTTCGGCTCAGGCTGCTGCCCCAAGAAAATTGAGCAAAGCTTGTGATTTCTATAAACCCCATTGTCCACCCCAGATTAAAAAATACTGAGCCCCAGCGTTCTCATAACTGTGACTAATGACACAGTTCCCAGTGTGTGTCTTTTCCTTGCATCACAGTTGAGCGGGCATAACTATCAAATAGTAAGTCAAATATCTTAATGGTTAGGGAAAGAGAGCTGGACATGTTTTTCAATAGAGTAGTGGTCTTGAAAAGAGCAGTCCATCACAAATCCCTTATTCTTTCTGAAAAGGAAGCTTACGCAAGGGTCCCCACTCCACCCATACCATCCCCCAAAGAATTCTAAACTCTCTTGTTATAAAAGAAATGCAGATTAGGATCTGGCAGTATGAAACTGAGGCAAATGTGCCCTTTGACTTGTTTTATGGAATTGCCCCTTGTAGTATCCTGAGAGCTGCGCCTAGTTCATATGAAGACAGTTTAGAAAGTTGGATGGGGTTTCTGTTGACAGTATTAACTTGGCGCTAGGTACCTTATTACACATCCAAGCATTGGAAGATCATTTTATGACTAACATTTGGGTTAAATCTGTAAATATTGTTTATCTTTGACATTATTTCCCTAAAAGAAAAAGGCAATAACAGCAACAATTTTCCCCCTGTCATTCTGGCCAGCACCAAGGGGAAGGAGGTTGGGAAAGAAGGGAGAGGAAGGCAATGATGACAAGACGTTGAGGTACTTTTTGTCTTTATATCTTCCAATTTTGCTGGTAGAGGGGAGAAAATATTGACATGACACAAGGTCATACCTCAGGGAGTCCAGTGAGTAAAAGTTGATGGATGTTCACCACCAAATCCCTTTCTTTGAGGGATGCTATCATGTCACATTTCTGAAAATACAGATGCACCCTGGATAATATTTTCACATATGCTGATAAGTACAGCTGCCAAGAAAAACATGCTTTAGAAAAAATCCAAGAAATGCTGAGGGTTGTGACTCTTCTGAACAAAATTTATATCTTCATGGTCTTTCGTGGTTCTGTTATAAGGTTCACCTAGTTCCCTCACTGCTGACTCCCACCTTAACCTTGCCCAGAAATGAATGACTGGGAATAATTAAAACTTGATTCTTAATTTCCTAATGATAAATGATAATGGAAGTAATAAACTTGTCCTATTGAGAGTGAGGAAAGCATGTGTGGGCACACACACACACACACACACACACACACACACACACACAACCAAACTAAACTGAAAGACGGTTTTTTTTTGTTTGTTTTTTATTTTTTATTTTTGAGTTGGAGTCTCACTCTGTCGCCCAGACTGGAGTGCAGTGGCCGCTCCCGGCCACTGCAGCCTCGACTTGCTGGGCTCTGGCGATCTTTCCGCCTCAGCCTTCCGAGTAGCCAGAATTACAGGCATGCGCTACCACGCCCGGCTGATTTTTAGATTTATCGGAGAGATGAGGTCTCACTGCCCAGGCGGGTCTCGAACCTGCGGGCTCAGGCCATCCACTCACCTCAGCCTCCCAAAGGCGCAGGATTACAGGCTGAGCCACCGAGCCCGGCTGAAAGATGGTTTTTAAAATATGAAACAAAATTTGTCTGTAATCTATCTATAACAAAACATCATAATATTTTTATTTTCTAGTCTTTAGTTTATATATTTCACATCAGTGCAATCATTTTGAATTTTACCCTCCAAGTTTTATTGAAGAAACTAAGCCAATTTGGCAGCATTTTTTATGCCTCCAAAGTAATTAATGGAAAGAATATTCTATGTTGTGCCCAAGCATTCTCCTATTTTTTTTTGCATAACTAGGGTGCTTCCTCTATAACTAGTTATAGATAAAACTGCAGTGATCATTTTTATTCATTGACTTTTTTTAACTGAATTACTTTCTTAGGAAAAAACCTTGAAAATCTTGAAAACTGGTTAACATTTTTATTACTTTTACAAAATTATTTCCCAAAAGAGTTTTGCCAAGAGTTGCTATGGGTACCAATACCTACATCCTTAATTTCAAATAGCAAGACATGTTTACATAGGCATTAGAGATCTTGTAACATTTTCTCAGCCCAAAGGAGTAGGTGTGGAATTTCAGGTGTTCAGGTGATAAAAGATGGAAAGAGCACCAGGTCATGCTGATGCAGGACCAGCTGATAACATCTTTATAAACTCTCTGTAATCAGTGGCTTTTTCTCTTGCATTATCTTCTGTGGGGGAAAAATATATAGCCCATCTTTACCAGAGTATAGAATTATATCATAGTTCTCCTGGGTAAATCTTATGTCTGGCTTCATTTTATTTTTCTGCCTTTGTTTTTCCTTAACTTCACTTCCTTCATCTATTTTTTAATCCATCTTTTTCTAATTATTGACATAAGACCATCTTTTGAACTAGGCCAAAATAATTTTCAAAAAGAGAATCCTATTTTAAAATGTTCTGGTATAGTGTATGCTCACTGAATAATTGTTAAATAAATAAGCAAGTAAATACACTGTTTAGAAGACTCTTGAATATTTTTATTAATACTCATTTTTGTCAGATAAAGCTAGACAAAATAAATCCTGGCCTGATAATTCAACTTCTTACTAATTACAATTTTTAGTGTCATGACAATATACTTCAAAAAGTGACTTCACTTCCATTACCTCATTTAATACAAAACCGTATGAGTTTGAAAAGACTAACACTACTTTCTCCATTTCACTGAAAAGTGAACAAAAGCCAAGAAAGGACATAAAGTATTTGAGGCCATGCTACAGATCAGATTCTGTGTCAGGATTCTTATTTGTTAAACTTTGGCAGATATTCTTATTCTGATATCACCAAAGGAAACAAACTTTCAGAGGAATTTAGTGCTTGTCAAAGAGCAAGGAGGGCACCCAGGCCTGTTGGATCCCAAGGCTCATGCTCTACTCTTTATCCACTTACCCAATGGTTCTCCCCCACCCCCAGCCACCATTTGATAGAGCTGTGAATTCTCTTCTTTTACAGATAACGGAAGCTCAGAGAGTGTTGTAACTCACCTAAACTCGCGTCATTCATAAAACGAGCAGCCAGATGGAGACCACATTCTTGATCAGAGAAGTCTGTGCTCTACCCCCTACTTCAGTGGATACGTAGAATGCAGTTCTGAAGTTACCTTTGAGGTCATCTGGTATAATGGCAATAATAAGCAAAACAGCTAACATATTGAGTAGATACTGGTCAAGCATCACGCTAAGCATTATACATATGTGTGTGTGTTTATGTGGTGTGTGTATATGCACACATGGAATTCTCATAACAAGCCTGTGAGGAAAATACTATTGTATTATTAACCTTCCTTTCTCATTTTACAGATAATAAAACTGAGGCTCAGAGACGTTAAGTAAATTGCTCACAGTCCCAAAGTTAGTAAGGTCAGAGCAAATCTTGTTTTAAAATAGACAAAGAGTATATTGTTCCAGGAGGTTTAGAAAAGTAGCGAGGCAATAAAGACAAACAAAATTATGAGCCTAAGAGTCAGAGGGTGGCTGCTCTAAAGGTGGGCATCGTGATTAGAAAAGGCACCTTACGATGTGCTGATGACGGTCTCTTGATCAGGATGGCGACTATTCATTCAACAACACTTAAGAAATTCCATGTCTATAGGTTTAAAGCCCTTTATGTATGTCATTCGTACATAAAAATAGCCCTTTATGTATGTCATTTCACAATTTCAAATCTTTTGGCCAGGTAGAGTGGCTAATGCCTGTAATCCCAGCACTTTGGGAGGCAGAGTCTAGAGGATTGTCTGAGCTCAGGGGTTCAAGACCAGCCTGAGCAACACAGCAAGACCTTATCTCTACAATATATCAAAAAATTAGCTGGCATTCATGCCTGTGGTTCCAGGTACTTCGAAGGCTGAGGTAGAAGTATCACCTGAACCCAGCAGGTTGAGGCTGCGGTGGCTGTGAGCAGTGTGCCACTGCACTCCAGCCTGGGTGACAGAGTGAGACTCTGACTCAAAAAATTAATTAATTAAATAAAATCTTTTGAAAAAGAACAGTGATTAGGAGAAAAAATAAATCCTGCTGCCCAAATCTACTGTTGGAATCATCTCAGTGTATTTCGTCACTGTCAAGAAAGTACATGTATCATGCTCATCTGCTTCACTCATGGCTTCTGTGACGGCACAATGGGACAGAGGAGGGAGAGGAGGGAGGATTGCTTTTGTTTGGTTGCCTTTCAGTATTCTTCTCCTGTATTTGAATGAGCCACATTGAATAAACAATGAGTTGATGGAGCAATATGTATCTTATTAAGCCATTGCTTCTCTGATGCATTTCAGGTTCCTAACATTTACCAAGGCTGGTGAGATTGCCTTTTGTGAAATGGTAAACAAACTGCCCAGTTGTGGATTTTATTAGAAGCTGTAAGCAGTGGCAGGAATACCAAGCAGTACCAAAGTGATCCCTGCTCATGCCTGTCCGCCTCGCTCTTCTCTGTGAGAATGGATAGGGCCTCCTTTCCACTGTGTTATGTAAGCCCAGAAATTGAATCGCGATGCATGGATGGGCTGCACACGGCTCTCAGCTGTCTTCTTGCCAAGTCTTCCAAGACATCTAGCCGCTCCCTTGAACGATTCCCCAGATGGGCATTTGGTATGCACTCTATATGCTCCTTCACTGACCCCCACATACATCACAAAACGTTTCTGTTTTATTTGGATTGCAACATTGCCTAAATATTTGTCCTATTTTTCTAAGATGATGGAAACTGGATCAGGCTAAATGTGAAGCAAACCAGGCCTGTCTAATTCATCCAGGCCACTCATTAACATCCTCCTGTTTGCTCTGATCTGGGGTTCATTTTGGGTCCTTCCCATGATGACCAAGACAGGGGCTCAAGACATCAATAGCTACTAGGTATTATACCTCTGCAAGGTCATTGTACCAAGGCAGGGGATCTTCCCTCACTTAAGGTGAAGAATAAGCTGGCACAATGTGTCTGTCTCTCAGACTCTCTGACTTGCTCTTTTGACTTCAACGGAACAAATACACTTGTGCCTGGTTAAATGTATTCAGGACCACATTAACTGAGCACCCACTATATGCCAAGCTCTGGAATGTGTGTTGAGGTTCAGAGGAAGATCAAATTTCATAGCTGACATGAAAGCTAATACAACTCAATCAAATGAGTGAAATGCAATGTCAGGGGTGTTAATGGGCCATTGAGGAAGAAATGGTTAATGATTAATAGAGACAGGTGAGTGCCGTAAAAGCTTCACAAGAGACTGATTTTTCTATGAAGGAAGGATGATTCATCATAGCATTGACAAAGCAATTTGGAAAATGCAAAACTAAAACACCTCTGGTCAAAGTAAGGGGCCTAACTTTGAAAATATGAAATGAAACAAGGACACCCCTAATTAAGAAATAAAGAACAGTAGCTAAGAGCTCTATTCCATTATCCCATCAAGGTGATTAAAAACAAAGCAAAAACACCTCAAAGAAACAACAAAAATCCTCTACGTTTTCTCAACATGGAAATAGAGCATAGTAAATATTCCCCTAGGATTTATTCATCTTTGTGTTCTGAGTACCCAGTATATCTCACTTAGCACACACTGATGGAATCAATGAATGGATGATGTATTCTATGGCTGGAAAATATATACGTACAAATATGTAGAAAGTGTGTGGGGGCAGTTGTCATGTGTATAGCATGTAGAAATGAACACACTTGCAGAGAGGGCTGCTATAATTGGCCTAGCCATTGGAGTCATGGTACTAATATTCGCTCGGTTTCTGTACTGGTTTTAGTGCAGCCTGAAGAGTACCCTCAAGTGGCCTCAGCCACCTGTGGCAGACTCTCATTGGTCCTTGCTTGAGGAGGACATTGGGTGAAAAAAAGAGACACATGGATGGGGTTCTGTTCACTCTCATCCACAGTGGTGTGCTGCACTAAGAATAGACCCAAGAAACATAAGAGGGAAACTCTCAAGGGAGCAAAATCAAAGTCAGAAGCTCAGTTTCTGAGCTGTCCTTCAATTGCCCATTCCTCTGTCTTCCTTTGGCCACTCAGCAAGGCCTTCACTTTCCATCTCTGGGCCTCTCAATAGTTTGGTGACCACCTTGGAGGTAACTCCAGGAGCTTTGCCCGCCCTGCTGTATTTACAAAGGACGTGCTCTCTCCTTCCTTGTATCTGACCATGGATCTTGAGACCTGCCTCTCATGACTGCACACTGGCTCTCACATGCTACCCTGACTGGGATCAGCCCAGTCTTTCCCACTAGCTGGGTCTCTCACAGCTGCACTAGATGCACCATTCCTTCTCTCGGACAACCCAAATCTCTCTGCGTCCATCCTCAGTGGCACTGAGTGAGCAGCTCATCACTGGGCATGGGGAACCCTGGGTCTCCATCGCCTGAATCAGAGCAGTGTGGGACAGAATGAGTCACCACTAAGGATGATGGCAGGAGATGAAAATGTGCTAGGATTTTTCCAGGAGTCCCCTCTAGGGCGTCACTTTTGCTGTCAGGTGTTGCTCTGGATGTAGGAAGTGTGGCCAACTGGAGATGGAGATGCTGTTTAGAAGAAGGGTGCAATCAAGTTGGAAGGAATCAACGAGAAGCATGGCCATGTGAGGTGCCAAGTGAGACTGGAAGACGCAGAGGAAAGAATAGAAACATGTCCACTCATCAGTATGGGGAAAGAAATGATTGCTTCTCTCTATACAAGCTCTTACCTTCCTCTTCAGTCACACAGTAGACTCTGGTACTGCTGTAAATGAAAAGATTTCAGCTGGCTTCAAGATCATGCTCTTATACTGACTCACCATGTGATAATGGGCAAGTGACTCCCCATCTCTGGGCCTCAATTGCAATCAATAAAATGACTGGGATAAGAAACGTAATAATCCTTCCAGTTATCATAATCTGTTAAATTTCAATATATTCTTAAAGATGAAGTTTTGAAGAAAGATTTTTAAAAAGAATGTGGAAGAAAATATAGTTCGGAAGCAAAATGGACCCTCAGTACTTTCATTGTTGGGGTGGGGGGATCCAGACACGAAATCCCGTAGTGTCTTTATTATCCAGTGACTTCCTGTAATATTCATTTTTCAATAAAATGCAAATGACTTAGCAGCAAATGCTCTGCATGAAGGGCTTGTGCTATTCAATGTTCCAGCTTCTTAATAAACATATCCTTCTGAGGATTTCCCGAAGTTATAACTTCCTTACAGCTTTCTCAAAAGAAACTAAAATTTAGAAACACAAATGCCATAGTTCATGTAAATGAAGCAAGGAATATTTCATTTTCTTTTGACACCTGAGGGGGAGGGGGCATTTTTATGACCTATTCCCCTGTTACTTTAAGCCACAATGCACTGACTCCTGTGTCCTCTGCTCTTACCTCTATGCAGACAGCTGTCAATCATTATCCCTCTAACTATCATCTATTGCTGGGACCTCATTTCCACCTGGTTATTGGACACCGCCCCTTAGATGTCTGACAAAATCAGCATGGGAAACACTCAGCTCCTAAACCCTGCCTTACTCCCCTACTATGCAGTTTTCATTTTCAAAGAATAATTACACCTTATATCTTAAAAGAACTTCACATTCTAGAAAATATTTTCACATACACTTTTCATTCGATTTCCATTTTAAATTATCCCCACTTGTCAGATGGAATAATTGAGGCTCAGAGCAGCTAAATGTCATATAACTGAGAAGCTGAGTACAGATGGCTTCTGGAACCTCAAAACTACTTTACATGCTCTCACCTGTGGGTTGAAAATCCTTTGCTGGTTTCTCATCACCTGCAGAATAAAATTTAGTCTCTTTACCCTGATAATCAAGGACGCTCATAAGATCCAAAATATCATTCCAACATAAATTTAAAGATTCTGCCTTCTAATGATTTTAGGCAAATTACCATTCCTTATCCCACTGGACATTCTGTTCCTTCCTGTACAGTTCTGCCTCTTAGAATCCTATTCATTGTTTAAGACAACTCAAGTACTGTACCATAATCTTTTATTTGATTTTGGTAACAAAATTCATATTTAGTATGTTACAAAATATATTCAATGAAGTGTAAGGCAGCACCTTGCAATCACATGCACCCATGTCTTACAGCAAAACATATGAATACTCACACTAAGTGGAATAAGTAAAGACACTAAGTAGGTCAAGTAAAGTTTTACCAGCTAATGAGTGAAGAAAAGACTTTCAGTTTTCAAACTGTTGTATTTAGAATTGTTTTTAAGTGACTAAAGACCAGCACTGCTTATTTCTAGAAGCTTCTCTGAATTGACCTCATCTTCTCTCAGTGCCCTTTCCTTCCCTGCCCCTGAGGATTTTATCCTATGTATTCATTACTTTAATTACTTGCTGCATAATATTTATTGTGCTTTATGTTAGATACTGAAGACAGTGATAAACCAGATTAATCAGATGCCACCGACAGTTTCTGGACTGGTGGTGAAAACCAAGCCACAAAAAGGCAAAAAAAGTGATGTGGGTTGAGTCCCAGAATGGAGCTCTGGAGCAAAGAGGAGGTAACCCAGCCATGGGTAGAAGGTAAAGAGAGAAAACAGTAAAGACTTTCTAAAAGTGAAATCATCTAGGCTAAGCCTTGATCCAGGAATAGAGGTTAGCTAGGCTAAGACATGGAGAATGGAACTGAAAGTAGAGAGAGCAGCATATTTATAACATGAAGAGCAAGCGAGAGTGATTGACATCTACTAGTGTTTGAGTTTCAGAAGTTTGAAGGATGAGTTGGAGAAGGGTGAGAAATGAAACTATAGAACTCTACTGAAACCAAAACTTGAAATACTTCTTATGGGTGCTAATGAGGTAACACTTTATCCTTAAAGGCCATGGGTGTAGGATTGAGCATGCACTGCATTGTCGAGAATGGGCTGAAGGAGGCAGGAATGGAAGCAGGGAGCATCACGAGGATCTCACAAAAATCATGGGGGACGAGGGAACATTAGGAAGGGGAAGGCTGTAGGGCTCTGTCAACCCCATTGTAGCACTTGTCTCTGATTGCTTTGTTTTCTGTTTAATCTTAAAAATGAATGATCTTTCAGGCAGGAATCAGTTCTCAATTTATTCATTCAAGAAACATTATTGAACATCTATGGTGGACCAGGGACTATTCAAAGCCCTAGAGATACTGCTACAAGCAAGCCAGGTCAGATTCTTATTCTCATGGAAATATTTACTCGAAGGGAGGAAAGGAGGGAGTCAAATAATAGCAAGTTAACTAAGAAACAAGCAGATTTCAAACAGTGAAAGGTAGGTGTTCTAATAAAAATAAAATGCTGTGAGTGGAGGGAAGGGAAGCTCTCTCAGAGGAAGTGATTCTGGTTGAAGCCTGAACAATGAGGAGTCAGCCATGCAAAGATCTGGAGAAAGAGTATTCAAAGGAGAAGGAATAGTGATTGCAGAATTGCTGGTGTGAGAATCAGCTTGTGCGATAAAGGCAAAGAGAAATGCCCAGAGCAGTTGGAGCACAGAGAGCTTTAGGGGTTAGTGGGGTGTCAGGAGGGATAAGTAGGCAGCAGCTGGGTCACACAGGGCTTTCTTGCTTGTGGTAAATAGCTCTAATTTTATTGTAAGTGTCTTGAGATATCATTAAGCAAGTGAGTGTCATAATATGGTTTAATTTTTGGTTGGGTGTGGTGGCTCATATCTGTAATCCCAGTGCTTTGGGAAGCTGAGGTGAGAGAATTGCTTGAGGCCAGAAGTTCAAGAGCAGCCCAGGCAACATAGCAAGACCCCATCTCTCTACAAAAAATAAAAATAAATTAGTTAGGCATTGTGGTGCACACCTCTAGTCCCAGCTACTCAGGAGGCTGAAGTAGGAGGATTGCTTGAGCCCAGGAAGCCCAGACTCAGACTGTAGTGAGCTATGATGGCACCACTGCAGTCCAGCCTGGGCAATAGAGAGAAACCTTATCTCCAACAACAACAACAACAACCAATAAAACATGATTTGCCACAAATTATTTTTTAAAATTTCACAAAGTTGATTTGCCTGTTACACAGAAAATTGAAAAATAACAAAATAGAATTAGAATTCTACTGTTCAGATTGATGGTAATTTATCAGGGTTGGAGACATAAACAGGAAAGAAGGTAAGAAATCATTGCTCTTTTGCTGTTTTGAACTTGCTTATGGAGCATGTGGTGTGTGTGTGTGTGTGTGTGTGTGTGTGTGTGTGTGTGTGTGAGAGAGAGAGAGAGAGAGAGAGAGAGAGAGAGAGGAGAGGGAGACGGGGGGGGGGGAGAGACAGACACTAATACCAGAGATCAAGGGAACTGTGGTCACCTCAAGAGTTGGCATGTAAGTAGCTCTAAATAAGTATTTGATGCATTGAAAGCATGTGTTTCCCTTTATTTAGAAATTATCATCCCTTGAATAATGACTTAATAACTACACAGCCTGTGCATCATGCGAGCTTAATGAAAGCATTCTGAGAGATTTTTCAACAAAATTGCATTTTGAAGTAAATATTTACTTGAGTACAACTCATTTGTGAAATTAAGTCATCTTTATGAGACATGCTCGATTATTTTTGTAACTAGCAAGCAGCATAGTATCTATGGAATTATACCATGTGAAGCCTTTCTAACTAATTATCTTACTTAGAAAATGTAAACACAGTATTTTTTTCCAAAGTGCAGTTACAGGCAAAACAAGTTTCTTAGCGCCTCCAAGGTATCTAGCGAGTTAAAGTGTGGTGCCTGACGGGGTACAATTAGAAGTCTCTGAAAAGTGGGAAAACTTGATTTTTTTCAATATCCTTTCCCAGTTACAAAGCACATTTTCTCTGGTGTGTCTAGTTGGCTGTGTCTGTGTGTAGCACTTTCTAGATCCACTAGGATCTAGGAAAGGAAAAAGAAATGGTCTCTGCCTTAAAGGAGCCCCTGGAATAGTCAAGGAAGAGAGACATATAAAGAGACCACGGATAACTGGGTGTGACAAACGCTGAAGGCTGATGCAAATGCAGGGTGCTGCTGCGGGCGCCCTGCAGGGGCAGCCAACTCATGAAGAGGTGGGTAAGGGGTACTGGTAAGGAAGACTTCCATGGGTGGGAGGCATGATTGAAATCTTGAAAGATGAACAGGAGTTATTTATGCGAAGAAAGGGGAGCCAGAGAGGAACCAGGGTACCAGTTGCAGCGTGAGAAAGATCTCAACGAAGGAATCACAAGTTCCTCTGTGTGGCTGGAATGGACAGCAAGATGGAGGTGAGGAGAGTCAGAGGAAGGGTGGGAAACTTACAAGGGGTAACTAGGAGTCTGGTCACAGAAACTTTTGCCAGCCATGCTAAGATCTTTATTCTGAGATCACAGGGCACCCCTGGAGGGTAAGCCGGAGAGAGGTGTGAATAGATTTACCTTTTATAAAGTTAATCTGTTATCCCAGTGGAGGGTGCATTGAAGGTCAGAGTCTAGAGGCAGGAAGAAAAGGTAGGAGGCTGCTGGGTCCCAAAATAGGTAAACTGAGGCTCTGGGGGTGGGAAGAGAGAAATAGGAAGCAGAATGGATCACTGAAATGTGGAAAAAAAGAATGAAGAAGACAAGGCTCGCTTACATTTAGGCTAAACCCAGATGACTTTATATTTTAACAAACAAGTCAGCAAGCAGGCCACCAAAGTAAAACTCTCAACCTTAAAAGATTACAAAGGACAACAAAATTACATTACTAAACTAAGAAATGTTTTGACTTCTTTATGTAGTCTCCCTAGCACTTTTGTCTTTTCAAGGCACTAAGCAAGAATCGCAAGACCTGAGTCTGCAGACTGGGGGCAGAGTGGTGTGGTGAAAGAGCATGGTACTGGGAGCATCTAGGGAAAAGTCTCATAGCTTCTGATGAGGTAGATGCACCACTTTCCCCTTGTGAGGTTGTCCTTTACTCATCTGCAAAATGGGGTGGTAAAAATTATCTTGACTCCCTTTGAATTGTACAATGGTATTTAGTAATTCGAGATGTGTAACATTTTATATGTTTTAACTTATTTTGTTTTTTTATTTTAAAGATGTGGAGTACAATTAAGTATTAGGTATATGAGTGGTCATCTTACAGGTAAGGTTGGGGCTTCCCTTTTGTCCCCACTTTGCCTGATTTGAGCTCAGGTAACCTTATTGATGTTATGTGTCCACCCCCTCCCTCCCCTTGCAGTATCCCACTACTGTCAATTCCTTTATTATAGTATTATGGTAAATGTTCAGGGTCTACTCATGTGTGATATTTTATCTTATTTTAATCCTTACAGCATACCTACAAGATATATGGGTATTATTACCTTCTCCTTTAAGGCACAGAGAGATCCAGTAACTTGCACATGGATACACAGCAAGTAAGAAGATGTAAGATTTGAACCAGGCAGTCTGGCTCAGAGTCTTTGCCCTTTACCACTGTATTCTCCAGCTGCCTCTCTTGCCTCAGTTTAATACCCCACTTTGCTCTAGGTGGGCATTTAAGTCATTTTGTTTTGTAAGTACAAGCACTGCTCGGATAAACATGCTTCCACCTAACCCTGCTGTCTCAGTCAGTGTTTCCCAGATTGTGAATGGTGATGCTGAGTCCTAAAATGTCGTTCACTCTTTTGATCACAGCATCTTGGTTTCTGGCCCATCACTTCTCCAAAACTGCTCCATTAAATGTGGTCAAAATCTCCCTGCCTGCTGCATCCAGTGGGATGTATCAGCCTTCCATCCAACTTGCTATCCCAAACCCTTGTCCTTTGCTTCCAGTTGTAGCACGTTCCCATAGATATTTATTTCCACTTCCTTTCTTCCCTCTTAGTCTGGTCAATCAGATCAAAAGGAGGAGATGAGTGAGCAGGCTTGCAGTAGCTCAGGGGCTGGAACTGGGGCCTTAACAGATGGAGATGAGAAAAAAAATGGAAGGAGTCATGAGCTATTTGGGAAGGAGAATCAACAGGTAACGTATTTGTGTCAGACCCAGGAGACTTTAGAGTCACCTGGGGTCAGGGGGGCAGAGAGCTCTTAAAAAATTATTTTGTCTAGATCCCACTTCAGACTAAATATTCTGGTCTCTACCTATGGGACCTGGGCACTGGTACTTTTTCAAACCTTCCCCTGATGATTCTTAGGAGATGCCAGGGTTGAAGACTGCTAAGCTGCCTTCTGTGTGCCTGTCTACCTAATCTCACCTTACACTCTCCTTGAAAAATTCCATTCTGACCCCTTTAGCTAGAGTCCTTGCAGTTTTGGATCTTAGGACTTTGAAATACGCTCTTTCCTCTGCCCTCTTCAGAGTCATTTGACGTTCCAGTTGGATAATGTGTAATGTAAGGCATTACATAGGTAGAGTACAATGTCCAATGCTTTGTGATAACCATCAGCTCCGCCCATCTGTAAATAGGGTCTGTTCTTTTTTATACATCAGAGAAATGATTCATGGAATTCAAATCACTTGTCTTAGTCCCCAAAGGCGCCAACCTGCAAGCAGAAAGTAACCAGATCCTAGAATAGCCTACCTCCTCTCTTCTTCCCTCCCTTCTCCCCTTGTCCCTCCTTCCCACCTCCTGCTTTCTTGGCTCCCCACTGTCTTGGCCCCCACCTCTGCCTTTCCACATAATTTCTTTTTAACACCAATAATCCCTGCTTGACCTCATCCTCAAAACTGTTATGCACTAAGGGGCCATCTCATATAAGATCCTGCTCTAGGAAATTATGTAATAGTGCCCAGTGTGCTGCTGAGAGCCAAAGCGACTCCCCCAAACGACCACAGAAACCAGGAGCCGGGGGAATCTGGCCTCTTCAAATCATTCGATTATCCTCTTCTCCAACGGAAAGAGCAAAGGAATGATAAAGCAGCCAAAGACTTGATTCATAAACGGGATTTAAGATCCTGACATGTTTTTGATGAAAAGAGAGGAAATAAAAAAACAACATTTGTTCAGGAGACACTGAGCATTTACTGCCATAAGTGCTAGCATTCACAGCAGTACTTTGTAAAGTCGTATCTGCATTTTCTTATCTAATGTGAACAGCAGCCCTGTGAATCCCATTTCATAAAGGAAAAAGGCTGAACTCAGAAATGCCCTATAAATGTGTCCAGGTCACATCGCTGGGAAGTGGTGCTGATGTGACTTGGAATTATGAAGCTGATTCTTGGATATGTTTTTGCATTACAGCAAGTACCAGACAGGAAGAAGGCTAGCGTGGGTTTAAAAAAAAACAGAGAAGGCATTTGTGAATGGTTTCTTCTGCCCAGGATGCCTGCCCCACCCCCCCATCACTCTACCCTATCCTCCTGGTGACCATAACTCTTCAGAAGAGCTCTGCTTCTGAGCACTGCTGCTTTCTCCAGGAGACCCTGAAGCCACACAGAGTCCGTCTCTGCCTCCTCTGTGCTGCCTCCTTTGTGTGCCCGTTGCTGCTTTGTCAGTCACTCCCACATCCCTTCCCCTCTCCCTTTCTGGAAGGTTCTTGTGTGAATACGGCCCTTCTGACTGGCCAGAGCCTGCGATTTCTATTGCACATAACCCGAGTCTCCCTTATTATCCTTTCGCTCTGGCTTTTTAGCCACTTATCTGAATTTCACATAATCACTTGGAAGTCAACCACAGAGTGAATGCTGCTCCCTCCAATCTAGGCCTGCTTAGCTTAAGCCTCTTCCCAGAACCCTAATTGCCTAGGCATCCATTCCAAGCAGAGTTGCCAAATAAAATAAAGGAAATATTCATACATACAATAAAAACTCTATATAAGTATATCTCAAATGTTGCTTGGGATAAACATATACAAATCTTTATTTGTTGTTTATCTGAAATTCGAATTGAATTTTAATACTAACTGTTCTGGACACCCTGCTGTTTTTTCACTAAATCTGACAACCCTAATCTTAACTCTTCCTTTTCCTGGGTCCAGGCAGTGGGAAGGGGCAGTGGGGAGGGATTGTGTGGGCTGGACAGGATATCCAAGGCGATGTCCTTGGAAACATTTCATTGTTGGGCATAGAAGAGCGGTCCTCTATTCTCCATGGTCCTACTGCCTTGCTCAGACTGTGGGAGGGTGCAGCTAGCTAGTCAATCATAAAGCATTTTCCCATTGGACTAAACCTTCTGAGAGCAGGGATTGTACTTTATTCACAAGCAGTATGGAATTATGGGAGGAAACAACAAAGAGGCTTGACATCCTGAGTGGAAGACTTGGCAACACCATTTACAAGTTACTTAACCTGTGTAAGTCTCATTTCCTGCATCTTATTATAATTGAAAGGTTGATGTAAGCACCTTCTCTAGCACATAACAACCACTTCATAAACAGTAGCTATTATCATTGAATTTGGATTTCCAGATCCTGGCAAAGTTTCTGACCCAGGCACTCTTAACTATTAGATGGGGAAAAAGTTGAAGAGGGTGATTGGAGAGCTAAACTTTAAAGATTAGGCCAGACATGATAACTCACACCTGTGATCCCAGCACTTGGGAGTCCAAGGCAGGAGAAGTCCTTGAGGCCAGGGGTTTGAGAACAGCCTGGGCAACAACAAAGTGAGACACGGTTTCTACAAAAATTAAAGTAATTTGGCAGGCTCAGTGGTATATGTGCTTGTAGTCCCAGCTACTTGGGAGACTGAGGCAGGAGGATCACTTTAGCCTGGGAGTTCAAGGCTGTAGTGAGCTACGATGACGCCACTGCACTCCAGCCTGGATGACAGAGCAAGAACCTGTCTCTAAAAAGAAAAAAAAAAGTAGAAAGAAAAAATGAACTGGCCATCAGCCCTGAGGGATGCTTGGAGCTCTCCTCCTCGAAAAGAGGATTTCGGTAGGCCCACATCTACTTGGCTTTATGAGATGGCTGTTGCCTTGGAGTAAGTTCACAGTCAGCTTACATGGATGTCTGAGGCCTGGGTCCCTCATCCAGGCTTGGCCAGTTAGTTCAGAGCATTGAACGCTCCAGCAGGGGATTTCTTGCCATTGCCAGAGCCTGGCTCCAGTGCACACGCTCCAGGCTAGGATGCTTGGCCATCTCCCAGGCTGTTGGAAGCATCTAGTGCATTCTTGGCCAATGTACATCATATGTAGATGAGGAAGTGGGAAGCATAATTTACTCTCTGGGCAAACTGGGGGCTGATGAATGAGTATATTGACCCAACTCTCTGACTGGAGTTCCAACTACAAAAAGAAAGATTGAGTCCTGAAGCTGGGGTATCCCAGAGTGAAAGTGTATCCAGGAGGAAGGTGAAGGAAGTAGAGAAGAATGTGGATGACTGGTATCCAAGAAGGCCAGGGCCAAGCATGCTGGAGTACCTATGCTGCCTGAAAGGGCAATGGAGAGGCAACCTGGAGGCAGGGGAGTTCTTATCTTTGGTAGAATTTGTCCACTCAGAACACAGTTCAGATCCCTGGGAAGCACCAGCTCACTATATATGTATTTTTTTTTAGTTGAAGTCTTACTCTGTCGCCCAGGCTAGAGTGCAGTGGCACGCTCATGGTCACCCAGCTTCAACCTGCTGGGCTCAGGCAATCCTTCCACTTCAGCCTTCCCAGTAGCTGAAACTATAGGTGTGCGCTCCCATGCCCAGCTAATTTTGTATTTATTGTAGAGACAAGGACTCGTCAAGTTGCCTGGGCTGGTCTCAAACCTGTGAGCTCAGGCAATCCACTCACCTCAGCCTCCTAAAGTACTGGGATTATAGGCTGAGCCACCGAACCCGATCGCCAGCTCACTATTAATAGCAATGTTAATAGCTAGCATTTACTGAGCACTTACTGTATGCCAGGTATTATGCTTAGCACCTAACATAGATTGTGGAATCTAATCATACTAATTGCCCTCTGAGGTATTTACTAATAGCAAGGTTCATATTTAGCTGGTATGCCTTGGTGTTAAAATATGAAATAGTTCAAACTTGGTTAGTAAATAGCTTCTCATCTGATCTCCCTGATTGGCTTCTGCCCCTCTCATGAGGCCAGAAAGCAGAGGATAGTGCTGAAGTGTCCGCACCATTCTATATTGGTTAACACATATTTTTAATGTCATGCTAGATGAAATTATGGTCCTCAAAGAGTACCAGGTTCAAATTTCTGGAATCTGAAAATGTTACCTTACATGACAAAAGAGACTTCACAGATGTGATCTTAAGGATATGGAGATGGATTGAATCCTGGATTATCCTGCTGGGCCCTATGTGCAATCACAGGTGTCCTTATACTCGGAGGTAGAGGGAGATTTGACCCAAAAGGCTGAAGGTGATGTGACAGTAGAAGTGAAGAGAGATCTGAAGATGCTGTGCTCTGCTCCTAGCTTTGAAGATGAACAGAGAGGCAGGCCACAATCTGAGGAGTGCTGCTGGAGAAGCTGAAAAGGACCAGGAAATGGATTATCCCTAGAGAAAAGAAACAGAGAAGATCAGGAAATGGATTCTCCCCAGAGAAATGAAGCTAGAAAAGAATCAAGAAATGGATTCTCCCTAAAGAAAAGAAGCTGGGGCAGTTTCTTTCGCCCATGCCAGCTCTGGCATGTCTCCCTTTCTTTTCCCTCTTTTTTCTCAAATAAACTTTGTTTAAAAACTAAAAAAAAGAAAAGAAAAGAAAATGGAAAAAAACTAGGAAATGAATTCTCCCCAGAGAAAAAGAAACAGAGATCAGGAAATGAAATTTTCCTAAAGAAAAGAAGCCAGAAAATACCAGGAAATGGGTTTTTTCTAGAGAAAAAAAAAAGCTGGAAAAGACCAGAAAATGGATTTTCCCTAGAATAAAGAAACTAGAAAAGAACAAGAAATGGATTCTCCTTAGAGGCAAGGATCTAGAAAAGAACAAGAAATGGATTCTCCTTAGAGAAAAGAAACTGCAAATCCCAAAAAACTGGATTCTCCCTGTAGCCTCTGGAGGGAACACAGTACTGCCAACACCTTGTTTCAGCCCGGTGAAACTGACTTCAGACTTCAAACCTCTATTACTGGATGGAAGCAGATAGATTTGCATCATTTAAGCCAGCAAGTCTGTGATAATTTGTTAGAGCAGCCATAGGAAATGAATACAGTTGTCCTTACTAACAGTGGTCCAGCTGAGGAGACCAAAGCTTGATGGTGTCAGTGATTTGCTACAAGCTGGTGATCTGAGTTTGAATTGCAGGCTGCCTGATTCTAAAACACCTGCTCTTTGCTACTAAACTGCCTTCCAATAATGCTGCAAGGAAATTGCCATTGAGCCCATTTTTAACATGAGATTAGTCACAGAGAGTTAGAGAGCTATGTGACTTTGAGGCCAGAACCTTGCCTAAAGAACAGAGCTGAGATTTGGAACACAGGTGAATCCAATTCTGATGCATTCTAGATGACAAACATCCTCCTGCCCTGTGGCCTGGGCCAAAATAGTGGCTGCAATTTGGAGGCTTTGTGGGTATCCAGGATTCAGCCCAGGCCATCAAATGCTGCCCTCTGAGGGGGCAGCAAAACTTCCTGAAACACCTTCCAGCACTGGAGGCAAGGCTGCAGGTATTCATCTTGGCCAAGTTGTGTGGCTTAGGAATGTAGGTGGAGAAGCCACCCGGGCCTGCCAACTGGTTTGCTGCAAGGAGCCATAAATACTAGGATGGGGAAAGGAAGTGGGCCTGACTCAGCCAAGCCACATACTGCTCTTGAATAGCCCACTTTCTGGATTCAGCGATATCCAGAGAAATCAGTGGGAGGACACTCCATGGCTGGGCAGGCAGGCTGAGGCTCACACCACAGGGGAACCCATGGGGCATCTGTTGGCCAGAGCTTTCCTGACCAGCTGTGGCAAATTTATGCCAGTACTTTCTTTCAATCCTGGATTCTGCGACAGGAATCCCAGGGCCAGAGATCTCTCTGCAACTTCAGGCCAGGCCAAGGAATGAATATAGACACTCTGTAGGCTGTGAGAAGCTATGCAAACCATAAAGTGGTATCTATGAGCCCAAATTAACATTTTCTTCCCCTTGTGCACACTAATTCTCTGCCATTTCTCCCAAATTACCACATCCATGAGGGAGACTAATATACATATCAAAAGATGGAGACTGATTCCTGGAAGGGCAGAGGGAGGAAGGACTCCATCTGGTTATGGCACCAGGGAGCATTCCCCGAATGATGGTAGACTGAGCCTTGAAAAGTGAACGAGACCTATTATGGGTTGAATTGTGTCTTCCAAAAAGATCTGCTGAAATCCTAACCCTTAGTTCCTGGGATCCTACAGTATTCCCTTCTTATTCATAATTCCTCTTTTCATAATTTTGATTTCCATGGTTTCAGTTTCCTGTGGTCAACAGTAGCCCAAAAATATTAAATGGAAAATTCCAGAAATAAATAATTCCTAAATTTTAAATTGCACACTCCTCTGAGTAGTGCGGTGAAGTCTTTCAGTGCCCTTCTCTATCCCTTTCAATTGTCCCTTTGTTCCATGAATTGGTCCTTTGGTCAGCATATTCACACTGTATAAGCTGTCTGCTGTTAGTCCCTTACTAACTGCCTTGGACATATGAGGACATCCCCCCCCAAAAGGAATGTATTTATAAAAAATTGTATATTTACTCTTACATGTTTAAACTTTAGTCACCTTCAAATTACTCTTCGTTTGATGCAGTACACCTATCGAGATGTTTTTCCACCATTCAAAACAGTTTTTGAACTCATCAATTTTGATGCCTTTTAGTGCTTTTGCTTTTTGTTGTTATTGTTGTTTGTTTGCTTCACCTCTTCCACATGGGCAAAATGTTTTCCTTTCAGGACTTTTTTCATCCAGGGAAACAAAAAATAGTCGCTCAGGACAAGTTCAGGTGAATAGAGAGGGTGGAGCATGGGGAACATGCTATTTTTGGACAAAAATTGCTGAATACTCAGCACGGTGTGGGCAAGTACATTGTCATAGTGGAATAACCAGTCACTTTTTGCCATAACTCAGGACTTATCTTCTGCAAATCATGATGCAACCTTCTCAAAGCTTCCAGATAAAAAAAAAACCGGTTGACCATCTGATCCAGAGGAAAAAATTCCAAGTGTACTACAAGGTGAGAGTCCCCGCAAAATAATTCCAGGTCTTTGGGGGTTCCCCTTCAGAAGATCAACTGTCGCAATATCTCAGTGCTTGTATTCAAATTACCCTTATTTTACTTTATAATGGCTCAAAGTGCAAGAGTAGTGATGCTGGCAGTTTGGATACACCAAAGAGAAGCTATAAAGTGCTTCTTTTAAATGAAAAAGTGAAAGTATTTGACTTAATAAGGGGGGAAAAACTTGAGGTTGCTAAGATCTACGGTAGAAACAAATTTCATTTGAAATTGTGAGAAAGGATAAAGAAATCTATGTTGGCTTTGCTGTTACACCTCAAACTCCAAAAGTTAGTGCCCCAGTGTGTGATAAGTGCTTTGTTAAGTTGAAAAAGGCATTAAGTTTGTGTGTAGACAGCATACACAGAAACATGTTCTTATCGATGGCAACCAGGTTCGGTACTATTCACAATTTCAGGCATCCCCTGGGGGTCTTGGAATGTATCCCCAGTGGATAAGAGGGAACTACTGTATTTGGAAATAGGGTCTCTGCAGATGTAATCAAAGTTGAGATGAGGTCCTTAGTCCAATGTGATTGGTGTCCTTATAGCAAGAGAATGCCATGTGAAAATACAGACACACACACACACACAAAGGAAGAACACCAAGTTACAACAGAGGCAGAGGCAGAGATTAAAGTGATGCTGCTGTGGGCCAAGGAGTAGCCAGGCTACCACTAGAATCTAGGAAGAGGCAAGGAAGGACTCTACCTCTCAGAGGGAGCGTGGTTCTGCTGATACCTTGACTTTGGCCTTCTAGCCTTCAGCACTGTGAGAGAATAAATACTATGTTTTAAGCCATCCAGTTTGTGATACTTGATTCTGGCAGCCTCAGGAAACTATTGCAAGTTCAGAGAGTTTGTCTTGAGGTAGCCCATTCTCCTTCATGTCTTCTTCAGACCTGAAACAAGGCCTGTCTCACTGAGTCCCATACTAAGGCTAAGAGTGGAGATGTGGGAAGACCCATGTGAGCAAAGGCCTGGAAGTTGGAGGCTTGGATCACTTTTAGGGTAAAGAGAATTTGGTTATAGAGCAGTCAGCCTTAGTGAATGAGTTTTGAAAGGTAGGCCGGGGCCAGATTGTGACTCATTCCCAAACCAAATAGAATATGAGAATATTCTTTGGACTTCCTCTTTCTCCAAGGGACAAAGCATGTGAATCTCACATAAATTACCATGAAGTCAAAACATCAGAGCCAACCTCTCTCCTTTTTGCGCCTTATTCAGATATACACTGTGAGTTTTTGTTCTGAAAATTTCTGCTTTCTGTTTGTTCTGAAAAGTGCATTGCCTCCCTGATCTCTACCTACAGTTGGAACAAATTGAAAGGCAGACAACGAAGTCAGCAAGATGGATATCAGAAGATGACTTTTAAATGATAAAACCTTGTTGAAGTGTGTGGTTTAGTGTGAGAGCCAAATGCATCTGACCTTGGAGCAGTTAAATGGCAAGAATGCTTAAGTTTGCAGAGAAGACCCATTAAGCCAGAATCTCTGCCTCACTCCAGTTTGGGGTTGGAGAGGAGAAGTCAAGCAAATCCCAGGCTCAGAACTAGTGATAAAGGTACCCAGAGGAAACCATGGAACATCAACTGTTCCCCTAGCCAAATAACTCATCACATCTCCCAAGGGAGGAGTCACGGCAGGGCAGGTGGCCAAAGTGCTCAAGGTAATTCAGAGGTGAGGAGAATACGCTTTCTACCTCTCGAAACCGTAATACTATGCCTGCCTGTGTGTCTACATGACATCATACTGGTGGAGGGAGGGCTTGAGTCCAAGAGGGGCAGGGAGAGAAACAGTCTTCAAAAGCTACATCAAGACAGAGAAGGCCTGTAGTGGAACATTGACAAGGAGCTAGAGCAAAAGTGAGCACCAGATTTAGAGTAAAGAGACATGGGATATTTTTAGTTTTGCTATAAACATGTTGAGATTTTTGCTATCTCCTTCTTTTAAGCAGTAGTTTGTTAGTTGGACCAAAAAAAAAGTGTGTGTGTGTGTGTGTGTGTGTGTGTATTATATATCATGTGATAAATATCATATCTGTTTATATATGAGATATATTAATCCTCTAAGCTCAGATCTAAGATGATGATCTGAGGACAGGGCCCAGGTGAAATGTTCCTGGAAGAAAAAATATAGACTATTCCTTAGCTGGATAGAGCAAGAGCCCACTGATAATATTTTGCCAATAATATTTAATTGAATTGAATTAATTTGATATAATATGAAAGAAGAGAAAGCTGGTTCGGTACTGTGGAGGAACAAAGCAGGTCCATTTTTCATCCTGACATTTGGAATCACTTGAACAGGACCTGACGAAGCAGTACTTGGAGTGATATATAGAAAATGATACAATCTTGTAGATCTTTCAAGATGGGACCCTTCTCTGGTAGAAATAATGGTGCTTCTAGAGCTAGGAAGCAATGGAGAGCTCCCCAAAGCCCTCAGCCTTGCTCTGTCTTGATGGGAGAGGAAGGAGGACCCTAAACTTCTGGGTGGGAGGCAGCCTTCCCCAGGGCCCTGGGTTCTTCTGGCTTCTGTCTGCCCCTAACTGAGCTCTGGAGAGTTTCCAAAGCTTCATCCTTCTTCCACAGCTGTTTTTGTGTGTATCCACTCTCTTACCACTTTAATCTCCTCTTATAACATACCCTAGAGCAATATCTCCAGGATGCTCCAGGGCTGGTTATTCTACTGGCTAGAGGTTATCTCTACTTGGATATCCCTGAGGAGCCTCAAACTCAACATGTTGTAAACCCAAGTGTATATCATCTTTCCCCATCCCGAAACCTGTTTTCCTTTCTCCGTCAATGATACAACATGTACCTGATCACCCAAAAGAGAGACAGGAAGTCATTTTGACACCCTTCCTCTACCTCCCACCAAGCCCTGAGTCCTAGCATTTCTATCTCTTAACATCCTCATAACCCTCCTCCTTTCCATCCTCACTGTACTGGCAGCTGGCAGCCTTTAACTGGTTTCCCTGTCTCTGGACTCATCTTCTCCCTCTTCCTCTAGATGAGGTATCAACATATTTTTTTTCTAAAGGGTCAGGTGGTGAATATCATCATCAGCTTTGCTGGCCTATCTTCTCTCTCGCAACTACTTAACGCTACTGTAGTAGTATGAAAGCAGTCACAGAAAACACACAAATGGATGAGCGTGGCTGTGTTCCAGCAAGACTTTTACTTAGAAAACTAGGTAGAGGGCCCGATTTGCCTCATAAGCTGTGCTGTGCTGACTGCTGCTGTACTCAGGAGTCAAATGATCTTCCTAAAAGGCACGTCACCATCTACCAGCTGGGGAATGACAAAAGTCAGTAGTGTGGCTCAGTCCAGGTCTGAAAGCCTTGAAACCAGTGCAGCCTCTAGTATGAGGCTGAAGGCTCACGGGCCCCCACCAGGAGGCCAATGGTGCAATAGTCCAACAGCTGAAGAACCTGGATTCTGATGTCCAAGCATAGGAGGAGAGAAAGCAAAGCATCCCGCAAAGGAAGGAGGTGAGAGAGGAAATTACTGACAGTTTTAGGACAAATTGAAGCCTGGTGCAGTGGCTCACGCCTGTAATACCAGCACTTTGGGAAGTTGAGGTGGGAGGATTATTTGAATCCAGGAGTTTGAGAACAATGCAGCGAGACCTCATCTGTACAAAAAATCAAATAATTACCCGGGTGAGATGGTGTACACCTGTAGTCCCAGCTATCAGGAGGCTGAGGTGGGAGGATCACTTGAGCTGAGAAGATTGAGGCTGCAGTGAGCCTGCTTGTGCCACTGCATACCAGTCAGGGCAACAGAGCGAGGCTCTGATTAAAAAAAAAAATCTGGGAGAATCATTTATCACACAACTTAAAATTTGTGTCCTAGTACTAAAACATGTTATCCAAGGTGCACTGTAATTCAATTTTTATTTTTTATTTTTGAGTTGGAGTCTTACTCCGTTGCCCAGGCTAGAGTGCAGTGTCATGCTCACGGCCACCCCAGTGTCAACCTGCTGGGCTCAGGCGATCCTTCTGCCTCAGCCTTCCAAGTAGCCAGAACTACAGGTGCACACTACCACACCCAGCTAATATTTTGATGTATTGTAGAGATGAGGTCTCGCCAAATTGCCCAGGTTGTTCTTGAGCCTGTGAACTCAGGCAACACCTCAACCTCCCAAAGTGTTGAGATTACAGCCTAGAGCCACTGCGTCTGGCACAATTTTTTTAAAAGTGCTGAACTTATGACTAAAAGGATGACATTACATTCTGTTTTTAAGATATTAATTTGTTACATGCAAACATTTAAAACAGCATAATTTTTGTAATCTCTTTCTGGCATTTCTTTATTTTTAAAATTGCATTAGGAGTTTAAAATAAGTGGCCATGGGCCCCTCTGGATTTCCAAGGGGCTATGGTCAAATAGTGCCACAAGAGGGTGGCTAGGAGTGCTTTGAGCTGCTTTAATTTCTGACAGTCTCCCTACCAATACCATGCCAAATAAACTTGGCAATCATCAAAACAAGCAACACAGGACTTGCTATGAAAATGGAGATTCACGTCAAAAAGTATGAAATAATGTTTTTTGCAGCAACATAGGTGGAATTGTAGAACATCCTCCTAAGTGAACTAATGCAGGGATGGAAACCCAAACATCACCTGTTCTCACGTATATGAGGGGGGACACAAAACCCCTGGAATTTATTTATAACAAACTTTGTATTTACTTTTACATGTTTAAACATCAGTCAGCTTCAGAGTACTCTCCGTTTGATGCAATACATCTATTAAGACACTTTTTCCATTGCTCAGAACAGTTTTAAAATTTGTCAGTTTGGATGCCTTTTAGTGCTTCTGCCATTCTTTGGTTTCACCTCTATCACATTAGCAAAACACTTTTTTCATTGGAGAAACAGATAAAAGGTAACTTGGGGCGAGATCGGGTGAATAGGGAGGGTAGAACATGGGGGTCATGCCATTTTTGGTCCAAAACTGCTGAACACTCAGTGTGGTGTGGGCAGGTATGATCCTAAATCACCCATCATGAAATGGGCCAACACGTTGAAAGAATCTCCACAAAATAAAAATTTACTGAAGTCAAATGCAGCCTCTCATAGCAACACTAGCTGGTACACTGATGTCAGTGGGTTCCTAGAACGCTTAACCTAGCGGGAGAAGCCGTTCCTACAAGGGGCCCGCCCTCCAAAAGATAATTCCGCTTTCTTTTGGGACCCCCTTCATAAGTGGGAGCTAAACTAAGGTTCGGCAAAGGCATAGAGAACGGCATAATGGACACTGGAGACTTAGAAGGGAGAGGAGGAGAAGGGACAAAGGAACAAAAAAAAATCACCTATCAAGTACAGTGTGCACAGGTGGGAGTGGTGGGTTCGCTTCAAGCTCAAATTTCTTTGCCACTATACAATGCAAACATGCAATCAAAAACTATTTGTGCCCTTTAAAGCTTTTGAGAGAGAAAATGGAGCTTCAGTCCTACTCCTGTTCCACACAGGTTGCTGTCTTGAAACAGCTCTTGGCCAGAAGTTGTGGAGTACCACTCCCCAGAGCTAAGTTCGGTTCTATGTGGTGGTTGCACAGTGATGACTGGGACAAACTAGGCATCTCTACTTCTGGGGATTTCATCATAGTGTAAGTAACAAGTAAATGAACAAGAATGGCACAAGCTTCAGCAGTGAAGGACATTATACAGGGGATATGACCTAGAGGGACAGATGAGGGTAAGAGAGACAGATAGGGCCGGGTTGCCTGGAATTCCCACGTTCCCACGTGTGATGGAGCGGTCACGAAGGGTTCCCAAGTTGGCCACTCTCCGGCTGTTCTCTCATAATACTCGGCTAGCTTTGCAATTAAGTCAGTCACATTCCATTTCTTTATCTGTTTACGCATCTGTCTTTCCTGGTCAAATGTGAGCTCCTCCTCAGCAGAAACCCTCCCTGAGTGCTCTGCAGCCCTCCCCTCGTGCCTGGGACAGAATAGCTTCTTCACTGGAATTTGCTGAACGAGTACATCTAGTGGCACTCTTCCAGTGCTGTCTGCATTCTAACTCATGAAGCGATTTAGGGGGACCAAGCCAGCGTCAGGGGAAACCTTGAAGTTGAGCTCAGTGGCATGCCCACTTCAAAGGAAGATGCCTAAAGAGAGATGGTTAATACATGTGCATTAAATTTACCTTAGAAATTAAGGGCAGACATCTTTCAGACAAGCGCTGTTGGGGTTTCTCCAATCATCTGAATGTCTGAAAAATAGCTCGTAAGACATCGAACATACACAAAATGTGGCTGGGTTTAGTTGGTTGTGGTGATGCCTCAAGATAAAAATAGCCACTCTATGGTCTGATCCCACAGGGAAGACAAAGCCCTCTCAGTTCTGATGGACAGAAAAAAAATTCACTTTTTAAATCCTACTTTAAAAAAAAATGTTTTAGCATAGTCTTTATTTTCCAATTATAAAACAAACACTCGCTTAGTAGAAAACATTTGGAAAGTACAGAAAATTGCAAAAACCCTCATCGAAAGTTTTGATACACTTTCTTCTAGTTTCTCAATACAACTTATGCTGACAACAGAGTTAGGAATAAGTAGGAGAGGGGGAAAATACAGTCATTTTGCTATTATTTTATTTTTATTTTTGGAGTCAGAGTCTCACTCTGTCACCCAGACTGGAGTGCAGTGGCACGATCATGGCTCATTGCATCCTCTACCTTCTGGGTTCAGGTGATCCCTCCACCTCAGTCTCTCGAGTAGCTGGGGCTACACTACTCACCACCATGCTCAGCTTATTTTTTTTGTCTTTTTGTAGAGATAAGCTCTAGCTATTTTGCATAGGCTGGTCTCAAACTCCTGGGTTCAAACGATCCTCCTGCATTGACCTCCCAAAGTGCTGGATGATAGGCATGAGCCACCACGCATGGCCTTCTTTTTGCTGTTATTTTTTATATAGGGAGCTTTCAAAGTGACCCTCCAGCTGCCAAGAAGACCTTGCTTTTTGCATGTGTTTTTACTTTTATCTGATTGTAAGAGCAAAGATATTCTAATTTTAGAAATAAGAAAGAAATACCTGTCATCCAGAATCCTACCCTCAAGACTATTAATGTTCTGACACACTTTTCTGCAGCCTGTTTTTTAAGCAAATCAATACAGGTGAGATATGCCTGGGCAGACAGTGTTGCATGCTGAAATATTATTGTTACTTAGTTTCAGATCAGAAACATTTCCCCCATACTTAAAAATCTTCCACAAGTGAATGTTAACAACAATACAACAAAATTTTCTGGATTTATATTTTTTCTAATATTTTGAAGTGTTTGGCATTTCAAAATTTTCACAACAATAAATATAAATATTGAGATCAACATCCCAGACACAAATTGTTGGATGAGTTGCAGATTCTATCTTTATAAAAATGAGGAGAATCTATATCTGTATTTATAACTATACATATATATATATATATATGAGTGTGTATATATATATGTGCCTTTATCTGTATGGTTGTTCAAATATATGATCTTTAAAATATTATCAAGGAGTTTAAATTGGTATAATTGCTGTGGAAAATAGTTTGGGGTATCTATTGAATTAAACACAAGTTTACCCTGTGATTCAGAAAATCACTTAAACATCTACACCGAAGAGAATATTGTTCATAGAATATCAACAAAAAGATGTGTTCAAGAAAGCTCATAGCTTTATTCATAGTAGCCTCAAACTGGAAAGAACTCAAATGTTCATCAACAGAAAAGTGAAGTAAATTGTGGTGTATCCATATAATGGAATACCACATACTATGGTCTGAATGTTTGTGTTTCCTCAAAATTTGTATGTTGAAATCTAATCACCAATGTGGTGGTGTTAGGAAGAAGAAGCTTGGGGAATAGATTAGGTCATGAGGGCAGAGCTCTCATGAATGAGATTAGTACCCATATAAAAGAGGCCCAACAGAACTTCCTTGAGTCTTCTGCCATGGGAAGACACAGCAAGGAGACACCAGGAAGCAGGTCCTTAACAGACATCAAATCTGCTGACACCTTAATTGTGAACTCCCCAGCATCCAGAATTGTGAAAACTAAATGTCCATCAGTTATAAGTCACTCAGTCTACGGTGTTTTGTTACAGCAACCCAAATGGATTAAGATCCTACATAGTTTTTTAAAAGTAAAATATTGTTGTATGTAATAAAATGGATGATTCTCTCAAAAATTATATAAAGCAATGAAAAAGCAAGACTCAAAATGATGAAGACATATGATTCCATTTTTACGAAGTTCAAGTACAGATAAAACTGATCATGGTAGAAATCAGATAGTGGCTCCCTCCCTATGGATGGCTGTAGGGTGTTTTTTTACTAGGCAGGGGCATGAGAGGATGTTCTGAGGTGCTAGAAATATTCTGTATGTTGACCTGTGTAGTGTTTATATAGGCGAATTCAAATATAAAAATCTGTGATGCAATATGTTTAAGGTTAATGCAGTTAATGCTGTTTACTATATATATGATATGCCTTTAAAAAAAAATCCCACTTTGCGAGTGTATCTTTTCACCAAAGTAGAACTTTTGTCACTTCTGCGTGTGGTGGGCCCTCTCTGGGAAAATTTTTATGACAGAGCATTGTGAACTAGAAAACAACATGCTGTAAAGACTATCCTGCTTCCTGCAGTATCTTACCCCTAAGAAAGTCTGGGAAAAAAAAAAAAAAAAGGAAGTGGTCAAAGCTTGCCTTTGAGGACCCATTCTTTTCTTTTGCTCGATGCCTTAGAAATACTGTCCTTCTGAGGTCAGGCGGAGTCCTCAGAGATGACCTTATGACTCCTTCACTTGATGAGTGAAGATGTTGAGATTGGGAGCAGTTAGTTGACTTGCCCATGGTCAAAATCAGGCCTTACTTGGTTGCCTTATTCACTTGTTGAATGATCTTGTGCTAAGCATATAACTAGTGCCAGATCCTAGCTAGGTGCAGCTCTTGAGGAATTCATCATTGACAGTGCAAAAGCATAGGGTCTTCACAGCTATTAGAATATCTACTATCAAAAAAATAACAGGAGTTGGTAAGGATGTAGAGAAATTGGAATGCTAGTGCACTGTTGGTGGGAATGTAAAATGGTGCAGCCAGTTCAGAAAATTATATGGTGGTTCCTCAAAAATTACAAATAGAATTACCATATGATCCAGCAATGCCAATTCTAGGTATATACACAAAAGGATTGGAAATAGAAACATGAAGAGATATTTGCCTACCCATGTTCACTGCAGTATTATTCATTATTTCCAGGAAGCAAGAGCAACCTAAATGTTCGCTGATGGATGAATGAATAAAGAAAATGTGGTATATACATACAATAGAATATTATTCAATCTTAAAAAGGAAGGAAATTCTGACACATGTTCCAACATGTCTGAACCTTGAAAACATTATGCTAGGAGAAGTAAGCCAGTTATAAAAAGCAAATGCTGTATGATTCTATTTATACAGATTACTCATACTTAGGATAGTCACATTCATAGAGACAGAAAGAAGAATGGTAGTTTCCGGGGGCTCAGAGTAGAGGGAAATGAGGTACTGACGTTTAATAGGTATATACAATTGTACCTTGATATTCATGGGGAATTGGTTCCAGGGCCCAAAGTATAAGAATACTCAAGTATCTTATATAAAATGGAATAGTATTTGCATATAGTCTATGTACATCCTTTTATGTATTTTTAAGCATCTCTAGATTACTTATATTACATAATACAGTGTAAATGCTATGTAAAGAGTTGTTATAGTGTTTTTGTTGTATTAAAATTTTTTTTGAAGTGTTTCAACCCACAGTTGGTTGAATTTGGGAATGTGGAGCCCATGAATATGAAGGGCAGATTAAGAGAGTTCTGGAGAGTTACTACCAACAATTAGAATTTACTTACCAGTGGACTGTACACTAAAAATGGTTGAGACTGTATACTTTAGATAGTGTTTATTTTACCACAATCACATGAGCAGCTGGGAGGACAGGTGAGAGAGCTCTAGTTCAGCCTTGGGCATCAGAGCGGAAGGGGTCCTTCTGAGAGTGGCTCCTCACAACTTTTATGCCCACGCTCTTCCCTAATAAGTTCCTACCCCTCATACTCCATGCCTATGAACTAGAGTGAATACGAGTCTTAAATAGCGGGTATCGATCAGACTCCATGACATCAGATCAGAAAGACGCAGATAAGAAAGATGCAGAAAGAAGACCCATGTCAACTTTCAAGTACCCCGGGCAGATCAGAGACCCCCTAATGATACTGGGTTAAGTGAAGTGTCTTAGTATGTATGTGTGTGATTTGGTCACCGAAGTCAAAATAAGATGGACAATTTTCAATCAAAGGTTAGATTATAATCACATAAAATGTTACACATTCCCTGTAGGTTACAGCTACCAATGAGTGCTGATAAGATACCTCTGGGAGCTTCTAAGGAGTCAGGGATCCTCCTGGGGGCTGAAAGGGGGAGACACTGATTCATCAGTCCCTCTCCCTCAGTGGTCAAAGATAGTTCTGCACTCATTAATGCTCCTGTGCTTCCTAGAAGTGCATGCATGAAGGCCAAGTGGGTTTCTATGGCATCTCATGCCATAGTACCAGGGAAGTTCCAGGATAGGAACTGAGGAAACTGAAAAGCTCTGAGTGTATTGCAGATTGACTGCCTCTGAGCTAAGCTAGGAGATGCTTGCTTGGTGCTGATCTCTACAGTAGCAGCTGGAGCAAGTGGTGGGCTTAAGCAGCTTTGAAGTTATGCACAAGAAGTATCTAACACTGTCAGTCTCTGGTACCACCCATATCTCTTCAAATCTCAGTGGAAGATTAGTTTCCATACTCCACTAACTCAATAAATAGCCGGCTTCTGTTAATGCTTCATCCATTCTCTTCATTGTCTTCAAATGATACAGTTGAAGAGCCTGATGTTTCCTTTGAAAATAATGTCCTTCTGTCCATTTTATTAGTGAGCAAACTGAGGCTCCCCTGTACTTTTTGGGGAATCGTCATATTGTTTTCTGTAGCAGCTGCATCATTTTACATTCCTGCCAGCAATGTACCAAAGTTCCCATTTCTCTGCATCCTACTTTTTATTTCTGTTTTACAATAGCCATTCTGATGGGTGTGAAGTGGTGTCTCATTATAGTTTTGAGTTTCATTTCACTAATGTATGTCTGTTTTTTATAAAGGAGGAGACTAAGTCACAGCTCTAAGTAACTTCTCAAGATCATATAGCGGCAAAATTGTAGACACAGGATTCAAATCCATTTCCCTCTGACTCCAGAGTCCATGCTTTTAATTGTCTCTTGGGTTTGTCTCACTTCCGATCAGAATTGCTTGAGGTAGCTTGTGTTATAGGTTAGAAATTGTTTCAGCAAGAAGCCGTGGAATATTCCTCACCTATGCAGACCTACATCACAGCATTCACTTAATAGACACTAAAAGATGGACCCTACTTTCAAAGATCTCTCAGACTTGGGGCCAGCACTTCTTAAACTTGAAGCAAAGAGCTGGTTTTTGTTTATTTAATTTTCAATCTGTTACATATTGATGTTTTTGTAAACACCAATAAAAGTGAATTACTAGAAAAATAAAATGAAAAAACATACATGATACAAATCCAAATATTTTGTTACTTGATTCACTACACACACACAAAAACTGCTTTACCAATAGCTATAAACATTTACTTACTTTCAATTTCTATGCTTATAATGGACCAGTAACATTTTACAGACAGCACCATTCATAAACGACATGTTGAGAAGCATTATCCTAAAGGAAAAAGAGGCACATATGGAATTCTGAAGAACAAACATGAGTTGGCATTGCTAACTTGAAATGTCTGGGCCTCTGGTTGTTCCCATGTCTTTTCTTGAGGTGTCAGAACCTAGAGTATTGGATTCCAGGAACATTGAAATTCGGCTACCAGGAATTGATGCAGCTGAATTATAATAGGCGATGGAACTAGACAGATCTGGACTAAATTCCAAAGCCTGTGTGTCCTAGTAATTCACCTGGGTGACCTTAGAAATTCAGTTCTTCTCTCTAAACCTTATTATCATCATCCTAAAAAATGAAGCTAGAAAGTCCTATCTTGCAAGAATGCTGTTAAGATGGAATGTCATCAAGGATGTAGATCACTTAACCAAGTGCCCAGTCCATCATAGCCACTCAACCAATAACTGGTAGTCCCTTCTCTTTATCTTCGGCAGAGCTTTGTCAGCTTTCAGAAGCTGCCAGCAGGGTGCCAGACCACAGCAGTCTAAAAATGCATCTCCTCTTAATTACCGTTTGGTTTGGTAGGAGACTGACTCATCAGTAGCCCCAGCAGGAGCAGGTCCTTTTCGGGATAGAGGCAATGCTGGGTCACTGGACGTGACTGCAACTCTGCCTCTTCCCAGCATGCTCTGGGCTGCTGCTGCATTGGGTCATTCAGACTTAGCAAAGCAGAAATGCTGTGAACATGCCATTTTATTTGAAAAAGATGGACTTTGGAAGAGCCAAACAAGGGATTCTTACAAAGCAAATGCAGTATTTCCCATTACCTTGGCTTTACTTCAAAAGAATCAAACACTCTAACCAAAGAGTTTAGCACTATCTTTGAAAATCTGTGAAATCCTGATATCCCTGATATTAAACCTTGGAAAATATGTCATATTCCTCATTGTCCCCTGGAGGCGTCCACATGGAAGGATTTTTTTTTTTTTTTTTTGATATAGTGCATGGTCGGTGTTTGGCTTTGGGATCTGGATTTAAATTCTAAATCCATAACACCAGCTGTGTGACCTTGGAGAAATCATATATAAAATGGATTTCATGCCACAATTCCAGTTTTTGAAAGGAGTGAATAGGATTATGAATGTGAGACTGTTATATAATCACTCCTCCCTGTCCATTTCTTTTTTTCAAGTGGTAAAGGACAAATGCGTTTGAGGCATAATCAAATGTTTTGGGTCCTATGGCTCAGTGAACAGAGTTTCAGGACTGTTCTGCTTCCCATCTAGAATACTAGGATTAGCTCTGGGCAGGTGGATTATAAACTTTTACTGTTTAGAGGGCATACATCAAAGTCTAGTTTAACTGCTTGCAAACCTCATAGTGTTCTATCCTGAAATATGAGCACAACCAGTGCGCTTTGAGTGACTGAACAAGGAAATAATTTGTTCACCATTTTTTTTTTTTTTGAGTTGGAGTCTCACTCTCTCGCCCAGACTGGAGTGCAGTGGCTGCTCCCGGCCACCGCAGCCTCGACCTGCTGGGCTCCGGCGATCCTTCCGCCTCAGCCTTCCAAGTAGACAGAATTACAGACATGCACTACCACGCCCGGCTGATTTTTTGATTTATTGTAGAGATGAGGTCTTGCTGCCCAGGCGGGTCTCGAACCCGCGGGCTCAGGCAATCCACTCACCTCAGCCTCCCAAAGGCGTGGGATTACAGGCTGAGCCACAGAGCCCGGCTTTGTTCACCATTTGTTAAAGGAGCTCTGAACTTACACCAATAACAAGGAGCCAGTGTTTATCTGGAATCCTTTTCGAAAAAATTTATAGCTCAGCTCAGGTCTGGAAAAAAAGGGATGATGTGTGATGAGGACCACATGGCTCTAGGAATGCAGCTGATTTTGTGCCCACTACATGTAGGATGTGTTGTTCCTCTTTATTCAGTAGAGAGTTGGATGGGACCTTTGATATGCCTTCTGGAGAGACCATGTGTCATCCTGGTTCCCAGAGAGCGGGCACTCAAGCAGGGTGCATTCGGCATTCCAGCTTTGGACCAGTGCTCTGCAGAGCTCAGCAAGGTGCGTTTAGCTTGATGCCAACCTTCATCAGCAATTCATACCTTGGACGTTCTGGTGATTTCATACTTGCTCTGCTGTGTTATCCTTATGTTGATGCCCAAATGAGCTTTGGGATCCTTGGTGAAAATCTTGACAACCAAGCAAAGATGCCTTAGTCTGCCATGTGCAACATCCCTCCTGCTTTGACCTTGGTTGTAGGACCCTTTCCATTTCAAAGCTATCCTCACAAGCAGCACTCTACCTTGACTTTCCCATGCCTGGCATAACTTGTTCAGGTCGAATATGTATTGAGTTGGTGGGATTCAAAGTAGATCACTATTTTGGAAATTAAATTAACCATGAAATGAGTCATAAACATGTCTTGAGTCCTTCTCTATTTATGTAGTTGACTGATCTTTAGCTTTTTAAGAAGATGGGTCCCTGAAAACATGTTCTCTTAAATAGTTGGGAAAGAACTAACTTTCCATTTTCTGTGATACGGACAGAGGCACATGTAACCTAGAAAAGCACATAACTCCCAAATCTTTGCTATTTATATTCTGAGTTTATCATGCTAATAGTACAAGTGGTAGAACACATAAAGATTAAAAAGCGTAAAGTTGACTGTGGGATGCAGGGCTTTTATAAACATTATTAGGACTCTGTGAGCAACTTTGTTCCCAATAATTCATGCAATTTTTTTATCACTTTGGAATGTATGGCAACTGAACAAACAATTAAAACTAAAATCCTTCTGTAGGCAAGTGGACTTTGAGTTTGGAGGACTGTATGGTTTAGGGAGAAGAGAATGAACTTTGAACTTAAACTTTCTACAAGTAGCAGGGCAAAACCAAAAAAAAAAGTTCATTTTTAAGGAGCTGTACCTATTTGTAAATTTTGGCAGAGTTCACCTTGTAAGGAATATTTGTTTTTTGTGTAAAAACATTTTGATGAGGTTATTGGTTACTTAAATACAAGACCTTGACCAAGAATGAAGGGGAGGTTTTAAGACAAAGGGAAGAGCCAAGTGCTGTGGCTCATGTCTATAATCCCAACACTCTGGGAGGCCGAAGTGAGAGAATTACCTGAGCCAAGGGGTTCAAGACCACCCTGGATAATTTGGTGAGACCTAAGCTCTACAATAAAAAAATAAATAAATAAATTAGTCGGGTATGGCAGCGTGTGCCTGTAGTCCCAGCTACTTGGAAGGCTGAGGCGGAAGGATCCCTTGAGCCCAGCAGATCGAGGCTGCAGTGACCATGAGCATGGCACTGCACTCCAGCCTGAGCGACAGAGTGAGACTCCAACTCAAAAAAAAAAAAAAAAAAAAGACAAAGGGAAAATACATTGCCCTGTATAAAAGGTCAAGAGAGTCTTCAGTAAGAAGAGAGACTATTTGATTGTTAACTACATCTTACATCTGGAGGTAGAGAATCCAGAAGCTTAGAGTTTGGAGCAGTAAGAGATAAAGAGAAGACTCTGGAAGAGGGACTCAGATATGACAGGAGTGGCCCTGACATGGTGGCAGGTGGGAGAGGCAGGCAAGAAAGAGGCATGGCTGTGGCTTAAACATGGCTCCATACCAGTGCTAGGCAATTCTCTATACTTCTTCATCTTCACTCCAATTCAGATTATACTGGGAGAGGGAGGGGAAAACAAAGCAGAGAGGAAGGAGAAAAAAACCTTGAGCTGGTTGAGTTTGTATCTTGAATTGGCCAAGTTTGCATAAAGAAGCAATCACATTTGCCATGAATGTAATTAAATGTTATTAAATTAAAGTTGCAGCTTCATCCTTTGTCGAATCAAATGACTAAAATTCATTCTTACACCATGGAATCTGCTGAGTTGTCATTTAAACTTTCTGATGCCTGTGGTCTTTTTGTTCCCAGGAGTTGATGACATGCTAGGATGGGTATATGTATCCGTGTCTCCTTGTGTCTTCCACATCGGTTTGCTTTTCTCTTGTGTTTCGAGGGCAGAGACTCTAGAAGGCACTTTCACAGTTGTACCCTTAGTCCTAAGCATTCAGTTTATAGTATGAACTAAGCAATTGTTTGTTGGTTGAATGCCTGAAAGAAGAAGAGAAAAGTGGCCAGGAGAGGAGAACCAGTTAGAATGGGAGTAAAGAATAGAATGATTGGTGGATCCTGGGGAAGAAGGAGGCCATTGGTTGGGTCAGCATACTATGGGGGACAAAGAGCTGGCAGCATGGCTGCAGGATATGGGGACAAGAAAGTTCACAGTAGACTGGAGGGGGCAAAAGAGGGTTGCTACAATTCCATACCAAGCATCCGGTGAGCTGGCAAATTGCTGATTCCCTGTGATTGACCATCAGCCTGGTGAACAGTGGTCAGTTGGGGAGGGGATAGAACAGATGATATGGAGGCAAGATGTTCTGGGGTTTTCAGACTCTTTCTAGAAAACAGATGCTATGCCAAATCTAGGATCAGAACTATCTTTTTGAGCAGCTGCGATCACTTTCTCATCATGTCAAGCTGTCCTTTAGAGAGCTTGTGGTTTTTAAGAGCATTCTCTCATTAAATAAATATTTATTGAATATCCACTATGTGTCAGGTATTATTCAGGACAGTGACTATATGTATTTCTCATCAATATTGCTCATTGTAGCCTACATATTTCCAGAAGTTAGCACAAGCAAGTTTCTTACAAGTATGGGATGAATGAATAAATGAGTGAATGAATAAAATGGTCTCCACTGTGCATTTTCTCTGCCAGTATGAGAAGCCAGAAGCTCAGGGAAGACCCTCTACCACAAATCATAAAATACTACCTGGATTATGTTATTCCCTCTTCCAACACTTTCCAAGGCTTCTTCTTGCCTTCACGATTTATTTTAAGGACATGGGGCTTGTTGAAGCCTTCTCACATAGTAGCTGAGGCATGTCTGATGCCCTTCCAGTCGAATACATCTTCTTGAGTGAATCAGATTCTTCCTTCTTTGCAGATACTGTTAGGGACAAGGAATGGGACTAGAAGACAAAATGAACACTTGAGTGGATGGGAGATTATGAAGAACGATGCTGGACAGAGATATGAATAGACTATGCAATCATAAAGGAAGGGCTGAGAGTTGGATCACTCTTGGCAGCAGCCTCTCCTCTTCTCTGTGTCCTCCTCTTTTAGTTCAGCCCCTCTGTGACTGGAGCCTTTGTATTGCTGTCTATCTCTTTATGAATCATAAATATGGAAATAATCTTCAGAGTAGCAACTGGCTCAGTGACTAGCACTGAATGATTGGCATTCTTTGCACATATTCTATTTTATCATTTCTGCTTCTTACTGTTCATGTTGTTCCATCTTTAGTCAAGGTTGTAGTCAACATACAATACATTCAAGGAGAGTACTTGTATAGGGGGGTGGTACCCAGAAGTTTTGGCGAGGGAGATGCATTCGTGTCTGGAAGAGAGTGTGTGTAGAATGCCTGGTGGGAGAAGCAGATGGAAATGATGTCCTTCTGCCACAGGGTTTGGGTGAGAGAAGGATCAGGCAGGTGTCCATTAAACGTTTACTGAGCGACATGCCTAGTGATATTTGTGCTGGACTTTGAAGTGTGGGTAGAGTTACTTGCCAATCAGAGAAAGAGATGTGGAGGGTGACAGTTTCTCTGTTGAAGAACTAAATAATCAGAAGAAGCAATCTGTATATTTAATATTCAAAATACTATGAAAATGTGAACAAAATGGGAAAAAAGGAACACAAGTGTGAGTAAAAGCATGTGAGAATTTTGCATTCCAGATTTCTGAATAAACACGACTCACGCCATGGTGCTTAGAGAAATCCCTATGGAAATGTGTGCTACAGCACCAGGTGGGTCGTTTTCCTGCACAGAGACATCGTGCCCACCCACAGCACAAGGAGAAAGCTGAGCATGGCTCTTGGAGGCACTGATACATTAAGCTGAGCCACCCATATTTGCACTGAAGCTACATACCTGAACGTAATGTTGGGTGGGATCCCTCCCTGCCCAACTGCCTGCAGGGTAAGTCCAGGATGTTTAGCTTAGCAGAATGCCCCTGCTGGTCTCTCCAGCTTCAGTTCATACAAACTTTAACCACACCCATGCATGCTACAGTCTTGTGGCACAGGAATGCTGGTGGGCACCCAAGCACACCATCCTCTTGTCTACCCTCATGACTATGTACATAGCATTTCCTTTACCTGAATTTCTTTTCCCTTCTTATAAGCTTATCAGATGCCTATTTATCCTTTGAAACCCAAATCAAATGGATTTTTCCATTCAGTAGCTTTCTCTGAAACACCATAGTTCATTGCCAACAAGCAAAAATAGAACTAAGTGTTGAAATTTCTGTTTGCTTCATTAGTTTGAATATAGCCCTATGATAGTAAAATAACATATACTTACTTAGGTTCTCTTTTAAAGGTAGCTTTTAAGAGCATTCTCTCATTCAATAAGTATTCATTGATTATCTACTATGTGTCAGGTATTATTCAGGACAGTGACTATACTTCTCATCAATATTACTCATTGCAGCCTCAATGTTTCCTGAAGCTAGAACAAACAAGTTTCTTAGACGTATGGGATAAGTGAATAAATGAGTGAATGAATAAAAACATTTCCACTGTGCATTTAAAGCTTCTGGTTTGCTATGCCATGAACATTTGAGTACTCTAAGCCCCCAGGGAAGATTCTGAGAGCCTTTTTTGAGCTCCTCAGGCTGCCTATAATTTGATGTAAGCCAGAGAATCTATGCAGTTGTCTGGAGAGAAACTCTCTCTGGTGGTCACTCGGTCTTTTCTATTCTGAAACCATGTATTCCTGTGGTTCTAAAGGTTGAAATAAAGCAGTATATCATGAGTCACCATCCCCTTAGTGGGCCACGAATGAACTGCTTGGCACAAGCCCCACCAGTGGGAACGCTGGCCACTGAAACCAGCCCAGCTGCCCGGCTGTGTCTTGTTAGAAACCTTGGACCGATGCTGCGGCAATTTGGGAATTTTCTAAAAGCACTCCACACCAATTTGAAAGACAACTTTCAAAATGGGGTTTGAGGAATAAATAGGCAGCCATATAATCACACACTCCTCTTCTTTGAGAGAGATATAATAAGCTCTCGTTTTGATTTGATGATGGGTAGTTTGGTCTGTGTGTTTCCCAGGCCCTTGGCTATAATTAGAATATTTCTATAAAGGATGACTATGAATCAATATGACTGATTTCTTCTAACCAGCACACCTGGATGCAGGTATCAAAAGGGTGGGCGGCTCCCTTTAGAGGGCCTCCTTCTGGAGAGAGGTGTAATGAGAAGAGTACTTGACTGGGTGTCAGAATCTGGGGTGCCAGTTCCCAACTCCACAGATTACTAGAGTGACATTGGGCAAATCATTCGTGTCCTTCATAAAAAAGTAGATAATGCTAACTTTGGAGAGGTGTTTTAAGGCTCAAATGAGGCAATGAATATAAAGCTTTTGGCACATAGGAGATAATAAGTGTGGATGTGTTTCTTAAGAAATCATATGTTCTTTCTAGTAATGTTGGCTTTGAAGCCCCTCCCTGAAAATGACTATCTGAGTCACATGTGAAGTGACAATATTGTAGTTCTCGTTTCTGATGATCTAGGGCACTTCCATCAGTTCCCAGGATTTGCTGGGAACTGCTGGTGATTCATTCTGTGCTTTGCTTCCATAATTGCTCTTGGGGCTTACATCTTCAAGGAGAGGAGAGCATTCTCTTGGGGCTTATATCTTCAAGGAGAGGAGAGCACTTGTTGGATGAGGGTCAGTATTACAACTGTTGGAGACCTTGCATGCCTCTGCCCAAGCACTGAGCCAATCCAACTCAGCCGAGCCTCATGCCTCTGTCAGGGATTTCAATGAATAGCATGCCCCTCCCTGCCTCAGTTTTGAATTATTCGAGAAACCAAACCAACGTGTCAGTGACAGGAGAACAAAAATACCACTTTTGGTGCTGATAAAGCTATTTTAAGGCAGTAGCTTAATGTGAGAGTCAAAAAGGAATTTCTAACTTCCTGGCCTTCAGTCTGGACTTTTCCACAGCCCACCTAAGGACAAGTTTGGGTTTGCAGAGCAGACATACTTACCCAAGCTATTGCCTCCTTTCTACCAGTCCTAATAGAAATGGAAAAAGACTTAATCTGACAATTTTGAGATATTTGAGGAAATTAACTCCATTTAATTGAGACCAATGGCTGTTACTCACGTGTTAGGTGGGGTGAGGGATAGGGCAAGGGCCAAGGGAACTCATGGTGGCCACATCCAAGAGCATGTTAGATGTGTTGGCCTTGTTTTTAATCCCCCTACTGATATCAGGATCCTGGTAAACGTCCAATGCAGACAGGCAATATGCATTCCAAAGCTGCTTATCCCGTCTCAGTGTTACCATCTTGGCCCTTTCTTACACCTGGTTTCCTCCTCTCTGTCCAGCTTGCATTGGTGTTGCAGTTTGGTTCTTAACAGGACTTTCAAATACTTCTTGGCTTTACACTTTTGCAGATGGACCATTCCCAGTCTACCCCTTTTCACAGCCAAGAACTTCAGCCCCCATTGCTTGTCCAGAAGAGTTCAGCGTCCAAGCTGGCTGATTTCCCACCAAGACTGTGAGGAGCTGGAACAACAACAGAGACTTTTAGAGCCACCTGGTTTCATGCAGTGCCTGCCGGGAACCCTCAGTCAGAAAGAGAGGGAATCCTCTTCCCGAACTGCAAAGTCCAGCCTCAAATAATTTGCTCTGCTTCCTCCTGGGGAGCTTCTGTGAAGGCTGTCCTTGGGGTGATGACTTCTGTCCCTGTTTAAGAAGAAAGGAAAAAAGTCACAAATCCCTGGGGTGATCAAATGCTGAGCCAAGTAATTTCTTCAATTATTTTTTCAGGAAGAGGAGTCAGCGATTGGAAAGACAAAACTGACACTTTATATCGAGATGTAAAAACAAAACCCTGCATTTTATGTTACCGAAGTGTCAGCATGTGATTATGTGCCTTATGTTTTCCCTGACTTCCATTTCAAACAGGTAGTGGTTTCTAATTAATTTCATGTTTCATGAAATTTTTTAATGCAGTAGATAGAAGCCTCTAGAAGACCACACTTCTTTTTTGTATGTGTTTTGCTAAAGCCTTAACTGAAAACAATACACTAAATGCTACTGACAGAGGGGTGGAAAATGTGGGCAAAGAGAGGCTAGGGTATCTCCACGATGGAGACGGGCCATGGGTCTAATTATCATCCCAGGTTTATGCCCTGCATTGTTTTCCTTTCTGGAAAAATGAACAAACCTGGGAGGGTTTGGCTGCTTGGTGTATATAGAAGGTAGGGTTCCGGGTTCTGGAGTGGCAGAGTCCCGTGCTCCACGGGTGCCGTGGAACCAGCAGAACTTCAGGGAGCTGCTTTAGGCTTAGATACTGAAGATGTTCATGGTGACCCTGGTGGATTGGAAACTGGAGAGCCCTTCTTTGGGAGAGAGGACAACCCTTCATTACCGAGATTGGGCATCTTGCCAACCTGGTAGGCTAAAGCTCAGCGTTACATTTAATTCAATTTTAAGAGAAGGTAGAAATATGATGTTTGTCAGACACCTGGACACCTGGAGATGGAAACTGGCATTCACATTTTTGCATATAAAATGAGTTGAGTCTTTAAAGATAGTTGCTTGTAGAAGAATCTTCAATGGGGCGATTGTCAATAAATATAATTTTAAATTTATAAAATAAGGATTTGGGTTTTAGACCTTTCTTCAGAATAATTCTTATGTAACATATCACTATACAATTCAGGAGAAAATGGATGTGTTTTGATCAGAGTTGGTGGGACCCAGGGCCCTTCTATTTGTCTTTTCCCTCACAGTGACCTCTAAGTGACGTCTCTGAAGTCCCAGGGTTCTGAGGGTCAGCTTGGATCCCTGCCACAGGTAACAGACTTGCTTTGATAAGTAAGTGACTGAGATATCAGTTAACAAGAAACTTCCAGATCATGCCAAAAGTCTTTAGCACTTTACCTAAGGTCCTTCATAATGTAGCCCCTTCTTCCCTCTCAATGCCATCTGCATTCATCCTTGTATTTTGAAAGATGACTTCAGTGTCCACCTCAAAGCCTGTCACAGAGTGGGTGCTAAATACATGTCAAATAAACAATGTGATACGTATGACTTGAGGAAAGCCATCTTCCAGTCCAAATGACGTAAGAAAATACAATACAATTTTTGGCTTTGCAGAGAAAAATAGCACATTAACCTTAATTTTTTTCTCTCTTAGTTTGGAATGACTTCTACACAGTTCTACCTGCGTTGAGGTTTAATACATGGAAACCTCACTGGCATTTTTCACTACACCTCTTCCAAACTCATTTCAAATACACATTGTGTTTGAAACCATTTGAGAGAAGGAAAAGTCAGAGATGGAGATTGAAACAACTCTTCTTTTACTAGTAATGCTGGGTCAAAGAGTGTGACTTGAATAGATTTTTTTCCTTCTTGTCTCCAAATCTAGACTTTGAAATAGCTGCCTTAGTGCAGCAAATCGACTCTTAACCAGTCAGTTTAGTTTGGCCAAAGCATGGCCATCTCATATCTGAAAGGCCCCAAAGAGCACAGAGATGTAGGTCTCCAGAGCTGCCTCTGGGTTCAGATCCAGGTGTGCTTCCTCTGGGAAATATATGCAAAGCAACACACACACACACACACACACACACACACACACACACACACACACACTACACGTGTGCTCGCGCATGTATGTGCACCAGAAATAAAGGGAGAAAAACATAACTGCTTAGAGAAACTTTTTATACTCCTTGGGGGGGGGTTGGGGGTTGGAGATATAGAATCAAGTTTAGGGGCTACTTCCTAATATTTTTGAATGGACAGCAATTCCCAGTTCACAGAGCAAGGTGGAAAATTCAGAAAGAGGAAAATAGCCTCTAAGATCATTTTCACTATGGTAAACCCAGTTGCATTTCCAAAAGGCCCTACATGAATCTTTGTGTCAGTCATTTTGAATTGTGGTTTTTATGTTTGTTGACTGTGACAAGCCCTCAGCTCATTTCTGGCAGGGTGACTACACTTGGTGGGTACTGCACAATGGCTAAATTCTTTAAAAAATGAAATGAAACCAACCCAAAAGTTACGAGAACTGTGTTTACAAATGTATGATCAAGTTGTGCATTAAATACCCTAAAAGAATTTGGCATTAACCCTAGTGTACACAATTAAACTCTAGCACACACCGTACATGATATGTATAAGTTATAAGTTAGGAACTGTAAACAGATGGGCAGAGACAAAACAGCAATTTAAGTGAAGAGACATGGAGCCAAACAGTCTATTAGGTCTAAGAAAAGCAAGAACACAGTTAAACATCAACTTATAAAATTAATCATCCATTTCAGCTCCTCCCTAAGTGAGGGCTTAATTCTGACAGTTTTCAAGGGGAGAAAGCCAATGAAGATGGAAATCTGAGACCGGGATGAAGATTATATGTGAGGGGGACCCAAAAGAAACAGGAATTTATTTATAAAAATTGTGTATTTATTCTTACATGTTTAAACTTCAGTCACCTTCAAAATACTCTGTTTGATGCAGTATATCTATTGTGATGCTTTTTCCACTGCTCCAAACAGTTTTTGAACTTGTCAGTTTGGATTCCTTTTAGTTCTTCTGATGTTTTTTTGTTTCACCTCTTCCACATCAGCAAAACGTTTCCCTCTGAGGACTTTTTTCATCAGGGGAAACACAAAAAAGTCGCTCAAATTGAGATCAGGTGAATAGGGAGGATGGGGCAAGGGGTCATGCTGTTTTTGGTCAAAAACTGCCGAACACCTACAGTGATATGGGCAGGTGAGTTTGTAAATCACCCATCATGAAAAGGGCAAATGCGTTGAAAGAATTCCCCCCATGCCCCCCAAAATTCACTGAAGATGAATGCAGCCTCTCACAAAATACTAGCTGGTACACTGATGCCAAAGAGCTCCTAGAACACTTGTGTAGTGGGAGAAGACTGTACTACAAGGGAACCACCCTCCAAAAGAAAAAATCTGGCTTTTGTGGGTTCCCCTCATGCATAGGGAATCTGGGTTAGGCAAGATTCCCAGGGAATAAAGTCACAGGATGTCAAAGATGGTTCCAGGGAGAAAAATTGTGTGTCACCCAGACTTCTTGATTGCAAACAACAGTATACAATTGACTTGGTGAAAAAAAAGAGATAAATTCTATAATTCATGGAAATTTAAAGAAGTCGTTTTGGAAATAGATAAGATTCAAAGAGCATCTGAATGCCCGTCAGCAACAGGTTCTTAGTCCTTAGCATGACCACACAGCATTCATGCTGGACTCTACCGCAGCATGTGGCGTTTGGCTTCCACTCCTGTGAGACCTTGGTTCTCACCATTCATCATCACTGCCATTACTGGACACTGACGTTGGGTACCGTGGTTGTTGCATGCCACCACAATCAGATACAACCCTGATTCTTTTTGACATCTCTTGTTTCTGTTTCTAATCTCCTAGTGGGAAGGTGTCTTTTTTTCACTCTAGATTATGTGCCTGAGCCCTGGTTACCAGGAGATTACCCTTCATTTGCCATCAAGAAAGCCCGCAATGGGAAACGCTTTCCCTGGCCTCGGCCCCCAGCCCCAGCTGTCAGAAGGAGAGCTGAATGGTGGGCAACCAAACTACATTCAGTGTAAACCTAGTGGATACATCAATTATGTGTTTTGAGGAGATTTATCATTCAAATGACAAAATTAAATGGATGTCTGAAAGCATTAAGTGCCACAAAACCAACACAAGCATTTCTTCAAGTCTCAAAGGGGTATTTATTTAGTTTGAAGACCTTTTTATTCAAGTAGAAATCAAATCATGTATCTTCTTTTATTGATGAATTACAAACAACCGAGCCCATGCCTCCCTTCCTATAATTCTTCTCCCCTTTCTACCTATTTGCTCTTGCAATTTCCAACACATGTACATTACATACAGAGCTAGGTGCTGATAAAAATCACTGGGGAAAAAAGAGAAATCAGAATAGAGTAATGATACAGTTGACTTTTTTAGTCATTGGAGTTAGCTCACATATTAACAGGTAGATTGTACTAGTTATGTTTGCTAAATGAAATATCTAAGATAATACTAATTTAGATAGTATTTACTGAATGTTTACTATGTTTCAGATGCTTTGCATATGTTATCTTAGTCAGTCATCATGGCAACTTGGTTGAAATGGGGTTTATCGTTACCCTTTGATGAAAGAGGAAACTAAGGCTTAGAGAACATAAGTGACTGAGCAATGAACAGAACTGAGATCTTAACTTCCTGTCTATATAACCCGGAAAGTCCTTCCCACATGCCACGTCCTCTCTGTGTATTAGCATATTTGAATAGAACTGAGTCAATGTTACTCTGCTGGGTGTTGACTTTCTGCACAGGCACAGTCCTTCAAAGGTAAAAGTATCACTTTAACGAAGTTTTTTGGCAGCGAGAATGGGAATTTTGGCGCCAAAGTGAAACAGGATTGAATTCAAGAAGTTGGAATTGGCAGCAAGTGGGAAAAGGTGGTCTTGAATTGCAAGAGGCAGGCACTAACTGAACAAGACCCACCGGAAAAGCAATGCCCTGTGGCATGTCCTGGCCAGTGAAATTGCTTTTGGCTAAAGATGCCCTCTTCACAGCAGATGGAAACTAACGGTCATCTCAGAATAATACAACACAATTTGCCCTGGTCTGATGGTTCCTTCTGCCTGTGTGATGTTTCCCAGGCTTCTATTTATACAAGCATTGATTTTAAAAGTAAAAAAAAAAAAAGAAAAAGAAAAAGGTTGTTAGACATTTTGTAAATTATGATCATTTTGCCTTGGCATTGGATTAAAAAAATATTCAAACACATTGCAATTAAACTGGAAGTACAAATAAATTCACAAAATTCAATGTGTTCTCTTCCAAAAACACCAAATACATGAAAGAAAAATAATAGGTCTATAGTACTTTTCATATAGTACTAAAATCTTTTTCCCCCTACAGAGAATACACACTATAACTCAAGTTTTGAAAAAAGTGAAGAAAATGTAATACTCTTATTTGATGTTTTCTACTTATGAAGATTTATTTCTTGACTATTCAGTAGTATAAGCATGCCAGAAATCAATAAACTGATAAAAGAAAAAATCATTGAAAAAATTATTTCACCATTTTAATAAGTCAAGCTTGTTGTTAATTTATACAGAGACAAGGTATATCTGGATTTTCCTACTTAACCCTGTGTCATAAACATTTTCCAGTAAATATCTAGTATTTTAAATTGCAATCAAATTCAATTGAAGGGATATGGCACAATTTATTTAACTGATTTATTTGGGGACTTTAAAGTTGTTTCTAATTTTTCATTATTATGGAAGGTGACAAAGTTTTGCATTTAGCTTCCTCCACCCTACATTTACACTTTTAGATATATAGATCCTTAAAACAATTTTTCTGGAGTTAAATCACTTAGCCTAATGAAATAAACTATTTTGCTGTTCTTGGTAGATATTGTCAAATTGCTATCCAAAAAAGTTTTTATCAATTTGCAATGCCACCAGCAGAGCAGTGCTTTCCTAACCCATTTTTTTTAACTACAAAACTTAGTTGCGTAGGATGTTTTATTTCTTTTAAATTGAAATTCTTGAGATATTTTTAAAATTAAGTTAAAGTGTGGCTAAAAACTCACCACTCAGCTATTATAAGAACTCTTAGAGACTGACTGAGAAATCACAGTGATAAAAATTGGAGATGTCAGGGGCTTTTTTAGCTTGATCAGTCCCTCTGTGGCAGGTGTTGGATTGTTACCCACATGCCAGTGCTTTGGGGACACAAATGAGTGGAATATGTTTGTGAAACACGTCAATTGGAGTTCCCAGAAGACTTGGCCACGGAATGCGGACAAGGCTGGAATACAAAGGCCTGGCTCTTTGCCCGCCATCCCCTGCAAGGCTTGGGAGCCCATGAAAGGAGGGGCATCCCCTGGGTATGCTACAGAGCTCTTCTGGGTTCCAGAACTTTGCTTGGACACCTGGAATTCAAATTTCCACCACTGCTGAACCGGAATAAACAAATGTACTCAAGGGCTGCCTTCTACTATTTCATTCTCTGAATGTGTTGTTTGTAATGTTGAAATGGATTCTGCTAGAATGACATTGGACATACAAGTTGCCAGGGCATTGGAAACCATCTAGTGTAACACCCTTGTTTAAAGAGGAGGAAACTGAAAACAGGGAGTGGGAGGTACTAATGCCTTACTTTCTTCACTTCCAGCATGGTAGTGGTACCCCTTGCCTTCACACATTATTTTAGCAATGAAATGTCTTTTGTAAAAGCTGATTCAGGAGTGTCTTACTAAAGTCATCTGTTGGTAGGGTCTTCCCTGTTACTTATGACTGTTACTGATGTGTCAGGCAATAATCACAACATGTGTACTGAGAAATTGTGGGTATTGGTCTCAGAATTTGTGTATAGTTCAGTTATAATGATTAGTAACATTTATTTAGTGCTCATCCTGTTTTAGACTCTGTCCCAAGAATTTTTCATGAATTGACTAATTTACTCCCATAGTTTTCTAAAACATATTTTTTCCATCATCCCTACTTTACAGAAAGATAAACTAAGAGTGGCTTCTGAAATAGTACTTTAAACAATATAGAATAGGTTATGCTGCAGTAACAAATAACCCCAGATCTCACTGTCTTACAACAATAAATTTTTTTTCTCTCTCATGTTACATGTACATCATTGGTTAACGTTAGTTCTTTTCTCTGGAACCCACACTGAAAGAGTTCCCCTTATCTGTGACCTAGTTGTATTTTAGCCAGTGGTATATTGTGAAGATAGAATATACAATGGTCCTTAAAGCGACAGATTGAGAAGTGATATGTGCTATTTCCTCTCAATTTCATTGCTCAGTGCAAAAAAACAAAACAAAACAAAATAAATATGGCCATGCATAATGTTAACAAAGCAAGTACTATTAAGATTCCTCAGCAGGGAAAACCCAGCTAACATACTGAACAAATGTAATCTACCATTGATAATAACTTAATCAAGGTCCCACATCAAGTTAATTCTGGAGGCAAGAGTTGAACGCAGTAAGACTTCAGAGCCAATACAATGGACCTATCTGCTTCACTCTCTCAATGATCAAATGCTGGGAAATGTCCTTAGAACTCATGTTGAACTTTAGAATCTATTCTTTTGCCTGCCGTTGTGAGGATTAAGCATGTACGCACATTTTTACGCCAACTATTTCACAACATTCGAGAATACCTCATCTATTAAAGCATTAGCACATTATGAGTTTGCATGCCATTTCTAAGTGAAAGAAAAGATCTCTCCAGTCTTTTAATGAGCCTATGCACAGTAATTTCTTCCAAGTCTTTACGCTTCCAGGGAACACAGGGCCTCAGATGACAGCCAGACCCAGCACTGACATTGCTGATGTATACATTCTAGAAGCCTACCAGAAGGTCAGGTGGTCTTTCTTGCCCCAGGAAGGCTGTTCTCTTCATACACAGTTGCAATGACTGGAAGGACCTACCTTGAACTGAGTCATTCCTCCACAGCTTTCATTCTGGGGGCTACATTTTAAGATGAATGTAATCATTCATATATACACATGTATGCATACATATAATAGATATTATCTAAATTTATAATGTACTATATATCCTTATATGTTTTACATAAGAAATGGAACGTATGCTTAATGTATATTATGCAATAAATGCTTATATATTTTGTATTTATCTACTTAGTATATTATATATATCCTTTGTATATTATATGTATACAATAGTGACATATTATACATTTGCTGATATTTATATTTATTATGCTATTGTATATTACACATACTATATATAGTAATATTTAATTATACTTTTTATTTTAAGGCAGAAATTATTACTTCCCCTTCTCGTTTTTATTTTCTCTAGTCTCAAAAACCCAATTTCTTCCTAATGTGATATGATTTTGTGGCTCAAAGCATACCAGTTACCATCTTTGAAGGTATTATGGTCTATCTTTAATAAAAAATGGGATTTTCTTAATGTTATTTTCCCCCTCCTCTTTTATTGATCTTACTGGAGTTGTAATTCTCATAACAGTAATGCATTTCAGAGTTAATAAGGTATTATCTTTTCTGCACTGAATTAAATTAATTTAGCAATTTTCATCAATACAAACCAAGTTTGAAATTTATAACACTCAGAGATGCTGAGAGGCAAGGTAAAGAATATCTCCAAATCCTTTAGGACATGTTCCAGAAATTATTACAAAGTAAAGAATACATTACTCTTTTGATAAGTTAGGTGATTTTACTTTGGTGCTTATTATCTACTTTGAACAACCTGTTTATAAATACAGTATATATAGATATTTCTTTATAGTAAACGTTTGATGAATTCTGTTTTTAATCAGATTTTAATATTGTGAATACTTTTTTTTTTGAGTTGAAATTTCACTCCATCTCCTAGACTTTAGTGCAGTGGCCGCTCCCGGCCACCGCAGCCTCGACCCACTGGGCTCTGGCGATCCTTCCGCCTCAGCCTTCCGAGTAGCCGGAATTACAGGTGCGCACTACCACGCCCGGCTCATTTTTGATTTATTGTAGAGATGAGGTCTCGCCAAGTTGACTTTTTGATAAGTAGGCACAATGTAGCCACTTTCAGAAATTGTTTGAGATGAAGATCATAGAATAGTGAACACATATTATGCTTTGCTTTTGCACATAGCTGTTGGTTGTGTTCAATAAATAAAGTAATAGCACAAATTTTTGTAATTAATCTAAAGATAATGATAGAAGAATGGAATAAAAGAGAGGTGAGCTCTATTTGAGGTAAAGACTAGTGAGATTTAGTGGATGATTGGAGGGTGTGAAGATTAGGGGAAAAGAGAAGTCTAGAATGACTTAGGAATTTCTGGTTTGAGTGATTGTGAGTGGGTGGTTCACAGCTCACAGGACAACCTTGTCTACTTTTTGTTTTTGTAAATAAAGTTTTATTGGAACACAGTCACAAACATTCATTTACATATTGTCTATTGCTGTTTTCACAATACAATGGAAATGTAATTTGTGACAAAGACCACATGGCCCACAAAGACAAGAAATTGACTGTCTCTTTACATTAAAATGTTAGCTAAATTTTGCCCTTCTAAATACAGTTTCCAACTTATATGGTTTGACTTTTTTTTTTTTACTTTACAGTAGTGCAAAACAACATGCTCTTTAGTCTATGATTGGGTTACATCCCAATAAACCCATCATCATAACCCCGTTCTAAGTCGAGGAGCATGTGGATTCTTTTTGGATGGTAGAAATGTTGGGGCAATACCTTCTGTACATTGATATGCTGAGTTTGTGGTCCCTGAAGAACATGCCAGTGAAGAAATTCATTATAAAGTTGTGGATACAAGCCTAGAACTCAGCATGAAATTATGACTGAACATCTAGATTTAGTAGTTTGTGGTCAAGCTGTGGTTTTGTCAGCAATGTTGGAACAACATGGCGGCTAGGCATCTAAAATGAAGATATTGTTACTGATGTATAGTACCCATTGCAGTCATGCTTAGGAGGTGAGTCAGTGGTGTTTGATTATATCTTGTGTAAATACATGAGGACAAGGATAAGGGTCTATTGAGTGCATTTCCTACTTCTCCAAGAATGTGGAACAGAGGACCCACAGAGCATGAGTTCCAGGAGGGATCCTCCAACCTGATATCACCTCATGTTTGCTACAGTATAACTGCCACTGCGACTGGTCTTCACAAAGGGCCCCAAGGCAGCCACTGTCAAATTAAAATCAGAAGTGCCCCTTCCAGCTTTACTATGCAGTTTTAACAGCCCAACCACAGAACATCTCATATTGGGTGATTAAGGGAAGGAAAGATGAAACATTGGTTACAGTTCTAAAATAATGCCAGTGCTGGAGATGTAAAACTTTGCTCTAGCCATCAGGGGTAAGCCTAACAAGGCAGTTCATGTACTTTCCCAGCTGGTGAGTGAACATTTCTGAACTGCACATGGTACAGAGAGCTCGGCCCACTGCAAGAACAATTTGTCCCAACAGAGTTTTCAGGCTAGTTCTAAGGTGCCTTTGAATCCTCTTACCTCCTGAGTGACTCACTTCCATTTCCTCATTTGCAAAGTAGAGGAAATAGCAAGTCCCCTTTTCTCACCCTTGGTGAATGCTGTAGGGACAAATATTTTTAATGAGATGGAGATGTGTGTAACTGTATAACTAGTGAGTCCCTGGAAGGAGAACTCTGCAACTTCTACAATTCTGACTAATGAGAGTGAATATTCAGGGCATTGAGTGAATGGCTCTTGGAAGAATGATTTACTTTAAATGTTGTTGTATAGACTTTCTAATGTAGTGACCCATACAATAGACATTATCTTAAAGAAGCAAGATTATTGGCAAATGTTGTTGTTGTTGTTGTTGTTTCACAATTTACTGGAGAGAAAAAACTTCATGAATAAAGTTAATTTGATTTTGGGGGGTGGGAAAAATAGAATATCAGTCTATTCCTGTATGTGCTGCTTAAGTGGGCACTCAAATGATAGCCTTTTAATAAAGGAAACACTTCTTACCTCTGAACCTACTCCAGTACACATTCTAGAGTTGTATTCCTGGAAATGTAGTTTCAGACAAACCTGTTTGAATTTTTTCAGTTCCAGCAGAAGCCATTACACTAAATACTGCAAAGTACAGTGAAAATGGATAGAATCAAAGGGGAAAAACACTTAAAACTATGATTAGCTATTTCTTCAGCTCACACTTATTTTTTTTAACCCATTAAGAAATTCTTAGATTTTTATTTTTAATGTTGAATTTAGGCACTTCCTTTTTGAATTTCATGCATTAGCTAGTGTGTGTCAGTGTGTATATGAGTGTCAGAATGTGTGCACATGTCTGTGCATCTATGCATGGCTGGAATGAATTTGTGGATCTGTGTGCATGCATGTCTGTGTATAGACAAGTATATTTTCCTTGTGGATGTGCTAATCTCATGGAAAGAGCTCCTGGATCTCATAAGAGTCACATGCCTAATAGGAGGGATCTTCATTAAGTTTCCCAGCACATGCATTTGCAGAATTAAGGGGCGCAGGCACTAGGATAACCACAGAACCCTCCATGAACTATTCTGGGTCTCCCCCAAAGACCTTTAATTTACTATTGTATTTAAAGACAATGCATGGTCTTGCATAGTTATAACTGCAAATACTCGTCTGCTCAGTGGCCTTGGAAGACGGACATCACCTAGTTGGGACTGACTCAAAAGTTAAACTGGCATCCACCGCACCTTAGCTGGATAACACATTTTGCTAGAGAGTTTGTGTTTGTGTGTTTGTTTTCCTCCTGGCTCACTCTTGGCCCAGACTCAAGATAAACTTTGCTTCTTTTCTGACTGCTGTGCTTAATTTTCTGTGGTACCTAAAATGCTGGATTTGTAGCCTTTTTTCATTTGGCTGTGGTTTGGCTTCTTCTGTCCAATTCAGCATTCAAGTTTCCTCTGTGTGCAGGACTCAGAAATGTTTCACTTGAGAGTTTAAGTTTCATGATTTTAATTATTCACATCGTCTAAACTTGGCTTTGAAATCAACCATATCAGGCATGACAATTCACCCAAGAGTCTGAAATGAAATAAAGAAAGCAAGATGAGAGACATCTGGTGCCAAGCCACCCCAGTGAGGTGCCCGCATGCTTATGAAGGGGGCTGAGGAGAAGGAAAGGACTTAGGAAGAGAACAAAACTAACTTTCATGAACCACCTCCAGTAAGGTAAACAGTGGATTTGAGATGCACTTTATTTACACTTTACCATCCCAAGAATCTTTTTGGAGGTACGAATTTTCCAAATTATTTTTCTGTTCCTGCTTACATTTAAACACATTTGTGCTGTAGAGTGGTTGCTATAGCTGAAAAGGGGTCTCTAACATGCTGGATGACTTAGAAGGTTTGCTCTGTCATCTAGAAGTTCTCATCTCTCTGGGTGTTTTCTATATCCCATTGACAAATGCCACCTTATTTTGTAAACTGAAGTCAAAAACTGCCAGCTCATTTTTTGGACCACCTGTATCTTATTGTTCAACTGTTTCCTGCCCACTATAAGTGGATTCTTTCTAGAATGAATCCTCCATCTAATACTAAGGAGTCCACAGCATCAGGTACAGAAAGCTCCTGTAAACACATCAATCTGAAATTTCAATATTTGGAAGTGAATTTTCTCCCATCTCTTAGTGGCCATTTTTATCTGTCTTAAGCATTCTTTGGAGTTCTCCTTTATTTCCTTTTTAATTTTTTAATTAAAAATGGTTGATTTATTAAAGGGAAGATATGTTGTGAAGGACACAACAGACAGGACAACAGTGAGAGTGTCTGCTGTCTGCCAAGAGGTCTCCTTTTGAAAAAGCCATACACTGCGTAGCCATTGAGGAAGGGATCTTTTGCATGGAGGGGATAGATACATATAAAAATTATTTTTTGACTATAAATAAAATGTACGTAAAGATATTGGAAAGAGGACACAATAGAAAATAAAATCCATGCATCACTTACCAACCCAAAATGATTCTACTAACATTTGGGTGTATTTTCTTTTGCCTCCTTTTTCTTCTTTTCTACCATTAAAAGAATAAATAAATAAACATAAAGGAACTAGTGCCTTGGACAAGAGCAACTCTTGGGATGCAATCACAAAGCAAATTTATTTAATCCCTTCCATTGTCTCTTTAAAATTAATTAGAGGGGACAGTTTCTTTCCCTGCCTATAATGAAACACTGGGCATCTCATGACTTTTCTGTTCACTCCTATGTGTTAAGAGACCTGATGTTGCCTTTTGCAGCAAATGCAACAGAAATTCAGAAATGGCAATCCCCAGTCCCTTATATAATTCAAACTTTGACTTTGATTTAAAATTGTCCTTTTCACTTTCTCGGTGAGGCTGGCTGCCACAGAAGAACCTGAAAAAGGCAAGTGGGATGTAGTTAACTTCCACTGTGTTTTGTGCCCTTCTCTGTGACTTTTTGTCCATTTCAGGCCCCACCAGAGTTAGAGGTGCTGGAAGGTTCTGGAAGTTTCTTATGAACCTGCACTATCCAGATGGGCTTTCTACTCCTTGGATAGGGCAGGTATCTAAAGTTAATGTTTTTGCTGGCTTTTTGTGTGTTTCTTAGGACGCTCTTGCCCCATCCCGTACGTCCCAGGAGCTTTTACCTGCAGCTTTCCTGAGGTTGACGATACTTTCTTCTTCCCCAATTCTCGTTTTATCTTTCTCAGTCCTTAGTAATCCAGTGCTACAATATCCTGTTCTTTTCCTTAGTGTGGGTCCTGGTGTGGGTGAGGTAGGAAGGATCATCCCTCCAGGAGTCCTGTTGGACAGAGCTCAAGCCTCAAGCTGCTTCTCTTTCACTCTCACTTCATATTGCTTCATATTTGTTGAAAATTATTTTTAATTTCGCATTTCTCTTCTGCTTTTGTCATTTTTTGTAAAAATGTCTAAGTTTTGTGACGATGTATTATTTGTGATTTTTTTGCATTTATTTTATATTTAGAAGTTATTCCCTGCTTTCAAGATAATTTAAATATTTACTAAAATTTTCACATTTGAATCAGTTTCTCTTGTTTTCACAGATCTGTAAAGCATGTGGAATTTGAATTGGTAGACATGTAAGATGAGGTTCAAGTAAATGTTCATTTTTCTCCATATTTATAGCCACTTCTGCCAATATCATTTGGTGAATATTGTACCTTTCCTGCATTGAATTTTACTACTGCCATTACTATTATATAGTAAGTTCTATAGCATTTTGTGGTTATTCTAGAACTTTCTGTTTTGTTCTACTGATATAGCTAGCCAGTCTTGTGACAATATGATCCTGTTTTAATGATTATAATATTATACAATCTTTTGGTGGGCAAACTCCCTCTCATTTCTCTTGTCTTAAACTTGCTCTTAGCTATTTTTCTCACCTATTTAGTCTTTTGTGAATAACTTTGCAATGATTTTCTGAATGTAAAAACCCTACTACTATCATGATAAGTTTACTCGCCAATTTAGAAAGATCTGGCATCTTAGTTCATTCATTCATCTGACAACTTAGAACTTCTCTTCATTTTTTAAAAATTTATTTTGAGTCTCTGTAAAACTCTGTGGTTTCATTTAAATAGATCACACGTTTTAGTTAAAGGTACCTGGGGTTAAATTTTAATGCAAGTATAATTCATCTTTTTCCATTGTGTCTTTTAAATTGATATTGTTGTTACGTTGGAAAGTTATTGGCTTTATTTTAGATTGTGTTTGGCTAATTTACTGAGCTCACTTATTAGTCCTAAGAGTTTTTACAGCTATTATTCTTTAGTTTTATACTATGTAATCAATCATCAAAAAATAATAAATTTATATTCTTTCCCCAGGATTCTTCCTTTATTTTTCTGAGTTTTGCTTTATTTTGTTGACTAAAATGTCCAAAAAATAATAAATAGTAATGTCACTGGTGGGCATTCTTGTCCTTTTATTCTTCTGGTATTTCACCAATGAAATGGGGCAAAATAGGTTTTCTCCTCATGGAAGTGCTCAAAGATTGTTCTAATTACTTCCTTTGAATGTCTTCATTAGAACTGGGGAAAAAAATGCATGTCAACAGCCCAGAGATATAATTGGCACCGTTTTATTCCCCCTGAGTGACATTTAGTACAAAAGAACATAAGAACATAAATAAAAGCTCATGCCTTTAATTTCAGCACTTTGGGAAGCCGAGGCAGGAGGATTGCATGAGCCCAGGAGTTTAACACCAACCTGGGCAACATAGCGAGACCTCGTCTCTGCAAAAAAAAAAAAAAAAAAAAAAAATCAAAATATTAGCAGGGCATGGTGGTGTGAGTCTATAGTTTCAGCTACTTGGTAGGCTGAGGCAGAAGGAGCACCTGAACCCAGGAGGTCAAGGTTGCAGTGAGCTGTGATTGTGCTATTGCACTTCAGCCTGGGTAACAGAGTGAGACTCTGACTCCAAATTAAAAGAGAGAGAGGGAAAGAGAACATAGGTTTTGGGGTCAGGGGTACTAGAGGTCTAATGCTTGTTCCAGTTTTTGTCTGAATAGACAATTTACACAAACACCTACAGTTTTTTTTTCTTTCTTTCTAATACGTAGGTGATTTTATTTCTTTATAAGACTGCATTGGGCGGTTCAATAGGATATGGGGAAAGCGCCTAGGACATTGCCCGGGAGATAGTAGGTACTGAGCATGGAAGACATCCTATATACATTAGCTTTCTTCTACATAATGAGGATTGGAAACAGGCAAATTAAATTTAATAAGAAAGGCCCTCTGGAACTTGCTGTTGACCTCTACACACTTCAATGTCTGCTTGTATATACAAACTAGATAATTAAAATACCTCCTAGTGTTGAAAATTCTTTGGTTTTCTAATTACAGTCACAAAAGCACCTGTTTCTCAGACTCTGTGGCAAAGGGGATGCCAGGACAGCCCTGGTCCCAGTGGGATTGCTGCAGGAGGAAGAGGGAAAGCCACAGGAAGCCTGGGCAGCAGTTGCAACTTCCTCCTCCACAAGCAGCACTGCGTGTTGCTGCAGTTATACTGTACTGTTCTATCGCGTGGACTCATAGTTAACATTTTTCTTCCAGGCACATTTAAAACGTTTGGCTTGCATCCTCCTTGAGCTGTTTTATAAGGGCAATAACCGAGGCCAGGGTGTGCTCTTGTCAGCAGGCAAAGCACGCAGTGGAGGCTGCCAGAATTTCCTGCTCGGGGGCCACCCATCCTTGGCCGCAGGATGCATGGCTGGAGTTCATGGCAACTTGCACAGAGCAAGTGCTGGGACTTTCTGTTCTCAGGGTTCATGCCTTGGATTCCATCCTTCAGTCCTGCTGCATTGATCAGTGGAGTGTGTTGTGTTTGCGCTTGTTTGGGACTAGTTCAGAACACATGTTACAGCCGCGGTCCAAGGCCTAGCTCTAAGGCTTGGAGCTGGGAAAACGCTCTTGAAAGACTAGCAAATGGCTCTTCCCTCCTGTTAATGCAGGCTCAGAGTTTCCATGAATCAGCTGCTGGGGTGGCAGGCATTCCCTTTATCCTATTCTCTGTGAATTAACTTCTGGAATGGGCAGACAACACAGACGCCAAATGGAGAGTTCAAGTACTGTTACAACACCCTCTTTGAAGTCCACCTTGGCACGGAGACATCTTTTTTCATGTATTATTTATTGCCAAGGACTGTGATAGGAAGAATCCCCAGAAGATTGCTGAAGCGTCCCCCCGCCCCCTGCAGAATTTCTTTTGATTAGAAGCTGTTGGCTGTGCCTTCTGCAGCTGGCTTTGTCACAAAGCAAGGGCTCCATGAGTACCTGCAGTGACAGCTGCCATGCCAGCAGCAAGGAGGTTCTGTCTGTGAACGGGCCTTGAGCACTGTAAAGAACTACACAAGTGGAAGAGGTATCGTTAGTGCTTTACTCATCAGTAGGGAGGCAATGTGGTGTCATGAGTGCAAGGAACATGGGCTCAAGCCTGAGATGCAAGTTAAAATGTCAACTTTCCAATGACTCAAAACATGACCTTGACCTCAGTGGGCTCATCCACAAAATAGTCAGCAAAAAGATTCATCCCCAAACTTGTAGCAGAGAATCTACGAGATAAGACATGTAGAGTGTTCAATTTCTTTCCTCTAAATTTCCAAAGCCGGTCTGGAAGTTTTAAACAGCTTGGATAATTGCTACACACAATTTTGATCTTATTTATTTATTTATTTAGAGATGAGAGCTCGATATGTTGCCCAGGCTGGGATTAGTGACTATTCATGGCAACCATCATAGCTTATTACAGCCTCAAACTCCTGGCCTAAGGCAGTCCTCCTACTTCAGCTTCCCAAGCAGCTGGGACTATAGGCAGGTGCCACCACACCTGGCTTTTCTTCATTTATTCACCATGTATTTAGTCAGCATTCACTAGATAAAGCTAAATTAATTAATTAATTAAAAACACTTCAGAAGCTTTAACATTTTAGATAGTGTATTAGATGCTAAGAAAGAAATTTATGTTCTTTCTTAAAATTTCTCTTGAAATGTATTTTCTTCAACATTTGTGTAGATTTTCCTCCCTCCCCCCCTTTAATTCTGTTGTTCAGGGATGGGGGGGTAGCTTTTACTTCTGTTTGCTCAATCTCCTATTCTTCCGTACGTGGATTCTCTGGCTTGTTCAATTCTGAAGCTGGAATGTGGTGGGAGGCTGTACTTTTTGCAGTTTTGAGATTTAATTGTGGGGGGAGCTGTGATTCAGAATCTATCTGTAGATCCAAGTATCCACCGATAGGTGTATGGGGCCCCTGGAACTCACTCCCTACTGCCTTACAATCTGTCCATGCAGTGGGGGTAAAGGTTTGCTTCCTGAAAGCAAAATGAGGTAAGAAAAAGGAAAAGAATGGAAAAAGGAAGGGGGGAGGTAGAGGAAGGTGGAGAGAGAGGAGTAAGAAGGAGAACAGACAGACATACCAACTAACAAATGAAAAGAGATACAAACAGGCAGAAAAGAGTAAAAAAAGTAAAACATACAGACAACCATACAAGCACACAAACCGACAAAAAACCCCTATTGGTGTACTCTCCCTCAAAAATACTCATACATAGATAGAAAGTCTAAAAAAAAACAGCAATAAAATATCAGTAACAAAGCAAGTATGAGAAAAAAAACTAAGACAAAAAACAAACAAACAAAAATGAGCAAACAGACAAAAAAACAACAACCTCACTTTGAGGTGGTTTCTGTAAGTCCAACTTCTTTTTAGCTCTGATCTCCAGCCCCTCCCCTTGAAATGTATTTTCAAGATACAACCCCTTATCATGTCTATCTCAAAGATTAAAAAATTAAATCACAATACAATGTAAAGATGTTACTGTATGGAAGACTCAAGAAGAAAGGGATGCACCCAGACATGATATTCAACACCATTTATGGAATAACAAAAGACCTTCCAGAAGAAGCAACATTTAACTAAGGGGTTGATGTCAGTGTACAGAGGACAACATAAGATATTCTAAGAATTTAGAGACAGAGATCTTTTGACAATGCCCAGAAGTGACCTGTGCTTAGAGGCAAGAGTTCATGAGCTGTGATGGGAAGGGTAGAAAATGTCACATCTTACCAAAGAGTTCAGGCTATGATAGTCTGTTAACTACATTCGGTCATGTCCTACTTTACAAGGGTGTTTTTATCAGTCTGAAGCTCAGCCAATCAGGGGCTTCTTGGAAGCCATGAAACGGGATATTTGATGTAAGCCCCACCAGGAAAAAACTGGATACTTTGAGGCAGAATCTAACTAGGCGATCATCATTCCCTTTTTGCATTCTTGGACATATGGAGGAAGCTCATCTCACAGCTTCCTCAGAGTCATGTGCCTGGGTGGCCAATTGAATGTGGACTGAGTATTCTATGACATTTCTAGCCTTGAGCATGAAAGCTTTAATACAATATTTCATGCACCATGTCTCCCACCTACATGACAAAAATCACACTATGTAAAGAGCCTGAATACCTGACTCATTGGCTTAGAGGAGAGTTATACAGTTTCATTGCCCAACTTACATGGGACCATGATGTAAACAAGGAACAAACTGTTGTTATGATAACCTACTGAAATTATGGGGGTTGTTTATACAGCAACCAACCACCTTCCTTACCCTGATTAACATATGTATCTGAAACATCTAGACCTGTGCCTAACTCATAGTAGACACTTAACATCATTGAACAGCATCCATGGTAAGAGGTAATCAGTGTTTGTGCACTATCAAAGGCCTCATTTGAATGGATGAAGGCACAGTATGTGGTGGGGTTGAGGATTCTAGTTATCAGTTCATTGGGTCAGACTATGGGGCAGGATGGGTCCACCTAGATGAACCTCAATCTGGATGACAGTAGTTGTACAAGGCCTACCGGTGCTATTCCATATGCTGACCAGGCTTCCAGAGTGAATCTAGCTCTCATATCTAGAAAGAGGTATCTGGGATAGCAAAAACAATTATTCCTTTTTTCAGAAGGATCTTTCATTATAAAACTTAGATTGGTAACTAGTTTTCACATTCTTCTTTTATTAATTTGACTATTATGGTCGATCATTCAAAGTTTGATCACTTTGAGGTATACTAGTGACATTGACTTTCTGGAGTTGTTTGTATAGTTGAGGAATTGATGCTGGTAACTTCATCAGAAGAACTGACAGCTAACTAGTCTGGACTGAGTGAAAAAGAGGGCTTCATTTTTAAACAAGGCTCTGCTAATTACATGTGAAATGTTGCTGCTGCTGAGCTGAGGATGATGATGATGGTGGTAGTTATCATTCAATGTTTACTTGTTTTCAGATACTCTGTCAATCACTTTACAATAATTATCTCTTTTAACCTACACAATAACTCTAAGTACAGTCATGTGCCTCATAATGACATTTTAGTTTACAATGTCTGCATATATGATGGTGGTCTCATAAGATTATATCATATTTTTACTGAACCTTTGCTATGTTTAATTGTATTTACATACACAAATACAAATGTTTTACAACTGCCTATAATGTTCAGTGCAGTAACATGCTTTATAGGTTTGTAGCCTTGGAGCAAGAGGTTATACTATATAGCCAAGGTGTGCAGTAGGGTATACCAACTATGCTTGTGTAAGTACACTCTGTGATGTTTTCACAGTGACAAAATTGTCGAACAATGCATTTTTCAGAATATATGCCCATTATTAAATGATGCATAACTGTGGTTGTCACCGTCCTTATTTTCAGATGAAGGAACTAAGGTTCAGAAGAGTTTACTAACTTGCTTAAGCACACACTTCTTTTAATGTCAGAATCTAGATTAAAACCCTATGGCACTCCAAAGTCCAGGTTATTTTCATCAGATCAATAGTTTCCAAATTGTTCTCTCCTGAGCTCTAAGTGGTCTAAGAAGCCAATTTAGAATTGGAACCTCATGAAAGAATAGATTTCTGTCTTCTTACCCTAATTCTACCACAATGGAACTTATTCTCCTTGACTTTTTGGTTGTTTTGTTCACATAGACCTTTGTTTGAGGCTAAATAAAGACTTTGAAAATCACTGCAGCACACCTTTTCACCCAGGAAGAGATTTCTTAGAAAATGAGTTTTATTGCTAAACACAAGAAGTCTATTGTGATTTGCAGACTCTCCTCTTCTTGTTGGTCTTCCTCCACATTATCTGTGGATAACCATTTGATATCCTTTGGTTAGTCACCATTTTACTCTCAATACTTAGTGGAATACTAACCAGACAATTGCTACTCTCACTTGCTGCTCTCAGGGCTGCCATCTGAATGGTCATTGTAAAGTACAAATCTGATGCTACTTACTTAATGCTACTTAATATTTATCAGGGAACATCATTACTCACAGAATGGACCAAAATTTCTCAAAAAGAACCATGGAAATACCAGCTTAAAATGAATGATTATTTAGTGCATTAAATCAAATTCCTCTGTCGGTTTGTCTCAGTGGGACGAGGAGCTGGAACTTGGACCCTTTTCTATCTCCCTGTGATCATAAGTCATCAGTGTGTAAAGATAATGCATGGCAGGATCTTCTAGGCCTCCCCTACAGCTCCTAGAGAGATCAAAATAGAAAAAAATAACAAAACAAAACAAAACAAAAAAACCACTGGTTGGCTCTTGAACAGCATTGTAACTTTAGAACAATGTTGGGATTTGGATTGCATTTTGCGTGGCCTCTTTCTTTGCAGAGATTCATACCAGCATAGCTGGCACTTGAAAATTCAGTGACTTTTCAAGACAATCGACTGGGAATTTTCAGTGCGTGGTGTCTGCTTTGAAATCTTCCTGCAATTCATGGCTGGGTATATTGTCCCATGCTGGGTAGCCTAGAGACAAGTTTAAATAAGAGGTTACTCTAGAGTTTAAGTTCAGTATAGGTCTAGAGATTGCAGCTCCAGTGAAATTTACTTTTGGGGAGAGTAGGGAGCTATTTAAGTGGCGAGACAGAACTTCCTCTTGTGGTGACTTAATTTAAAAAGAGACTGTTCATTAATAGTAATAACACATTGAGAGTGAGAACAGAGATCACTGTGCTTAGTGTTTGGGTGATTTGCAAGGGATTGAGCATCCCTAGAAGGAAAGTCTTTATGCCTTCCTGTGCTTAGGGCAAATACTAGCTTCTTGGAAAGACAGAACATCTTCCTTGACTTTGGAATATACAAATGTCAAAGCTTCATGCTCCACCTGGTTTAAATATCTGGTTTTCAGTCCTTCCTCATCACATGCACCAAAGTAATTTTTAAAAATAGTCTTTGCTTAGAACTCTCATTAGTGGTTCTCGGTCTTATCTTCAGCACACACCAGATAACTTCAAGGCTCCCATGAGTTATAGACTCTATAAAATATCTCTGCTAGGGAAATGTACTTTGCTTGAGCAGAGGTGTATATAGTTTAGAAAAGCCCTCTGTGAAGCTTTAACACATTCCCTAGACTATGTTAAGTTTCTTGAGAGCAGAGAGCTTGACTGTTTTGTTTTGCTAATTGCCTGTTTCCTCAGCACCTAGCTCAAAGTCTGAGAATAAATGAATTGTTGTTGCATTAATTAACATACACTGCACCTGTGGGGGGATCATTGATTTCCATAGCTATAAGATAAAGTTCATACAGCATGTGATGGCATTAAGGCCCTGTCCTTAATGGTCCTAATTTGCCTGACTAGGGTCTTTTTTCCTTCCTCCTTGTGGTTAGTCTATGCTCTAGCAATTAGCATTCTCAGATGCACCGTGCATTCGTTTTTACCCCTCAGGACTTTGTGTCCCTTATTCCATTTGTCTGGAATATCCATAGATCCCTTTTCTGTATGGCACACTCTTACTGATCCTTAAAAACATGGGTCACCTCACCAACCATAGTCTGAGTAGAGCAGTTACCCTGCGTCTCCTATTATCTCTCAGAGCACTCTGAGGACTGGAATCTTAGGCAATAATTCTGTACCTTCTCACAGCTAATATCAGAGTACTCAGCTCATAGTAAATGCACAATACACATTGGCTGAATTGACTTGTATTGTATCTATATAAGGGAGATGACATCTGTAAATCATGTGAAATATTAGGATATAATTGCTATGTTAGAAAATGGTAACCATGCCCAACTCACTGAGTAGATGATACCTATGGAAATAGGTTCCTAGAATAGCTTTCAATTCAGCAAACATGCATTAAGCACCTACCCTGCATTTGGTAATAGAGACACAACCAGAGATAAGTCACTCTTTCTCAACTAGAAGGAAAAATAGATACATAAACAGAAAATTTCAGTAGAGTATGCACGCAATTTGTGTGGCAGAGACTACCTAGGTACTCTCCAATTCTGTTTCTTCTTCTTGGACAACAGTAAGACTATATTTTCCAGCTTCTTTTGCCAAAAGATTGTGAGTATATGTATAGCTCTGGCCAAAAGAATACTGGGAGAAGTGATGTATAACATTTCCAAGCTTGGCTTCTGAATTCTCCTATGATATTCTTGGTGTGCTCTCTCTTCTCTTGTTTTTTATCTGATTCAGAAAATCTAGTAGAAGATTCAAAAGTCTTAGGAAACGGAAAATCCATAAATAGAAGGAAACTTAATCCTTGAATCACTGAAGGCTACCTACCAAAAAACCGACTAGACTCTGACATTAGCAATACAAAAAAGTTGTTATAATTTTATTTCTTTTTTAAAAGTCAACAATATAGCATTTATTTATTCAACAAATACATATTTGAACTTATTAAGATCCAGGCACTGAGAGTAGGACTGAGGAAGGAATATCAAACACAGTCTGAAAGGAATAAGTAGAAATATATCCTTTCATTATGATACCATAAAATGAGTTTAACCTTAAAGGTACTTATCACACAGACAAGGTGTGAAAGGAGTATTTCAGGAAGGGGAAGACTAATGAACAATGGACAAAAGATCTAAGTAGACGATAGACTTGGGATATCTTGGTTCTGCTGTCTTTCTCCCAGGCTTTGTGTATTTCTATCATAAGGCTACTAAAAAATATTCTGAAGAGATAGAGCTTTGAATATTAATATTTCTTGTAGTAAATAATCCTTTTAAGATATTCTACTGGGACTAGGACAATACTAGAATATCCACTTCAATAACACCCTCTACTAGGGAAGATTCTCAGGAACCCAGAATGACCCAGAATGGCCAAACTAGATGGACAAGTGACATGGTCAAGGAAATATTTTACAGATGGTAAAACCAAACTCCAAGAGAAAAAATGAGGTGATTAGATTCTTATAGAGGTTGGTGTCTTGGACCAGAGCCCAGACTCCTAACCCAGTGTCTTTTGAACTGACATTGTTTGTTTGTTTTTTCACTTACTTTGTGAAAAAAGGGTCTTTTGTCTACTTCTAGGTTGAGGAGAGTGTTATGGATAATTGAACCTCAAATTAGGGAAATCCCACTATATTCCAGCCCTGGACCAAACACCACATGCATTCTCATTGATCTTCATGGTAAATAATGTAGAAATAATTTGTTCGGTTTACAAATGAGATGTCTGAGACTATGGGATACTGTCTGAGACTTTCTAACGTCAAGGTCACTTAGTACCAATTCATCCCCTCATCTTTCCATTGAGCAAAAATTGTATCCTGGGGTCAGTTTTTGCTTTGAGTCAGTGTTTCATCCCTAGTGATAGAACAGAAAATAATAGGAATCTCTCCATGTCTCTGCCACTCCACTTCATGGTTTTCCATGAAAAAAGCCAGAGGCTCTCCTTAGTTTGTAAATTGTACTTAGTGTCAGTCACAGCAATTGACATTTAAGACTTTGACAAATTGGATCCTGAAATGTTACTGAAGGAAATACAATTAAATTTTCGACTTGGTATTCATCTTGACATACAATTTCTCTAAATTTAAATTGCAAGTGTAGCATCCATATGTGTTAATTATTTGAAATTGAATGAAATAACCTGTTCAAAAAGACTACTCCTTGTGTTAACTTATTAATAGATGCAGTGTTTACCAATATTATTATTTCACTGCTTAACCTAATGAGAAAAATATCTACAAACTTATGTTGCATATATGTGAGTGAGTATGGGGGAGAGTTACCTGATCAGTATTATTCATCAAATTAAACTCTTAGTCTTCAAAGTCATCATGTACACCACAGGAAATGATTTTTAAAATTAAATTTTTACATGATCATTATTTGTCAGTAGTGAATTTGAATAGCTCACATGAACACCATATCTTATAAGTAAGAAAGCTAGTCAGAGCTTGATGAATACTGAGGAAATGTGATAGCCTGATTATTTCCAGTATCTGTGGGTATGAGGTGCTAGAGAGTGAGAGAGTAAATATGTACAGGACTATGTTTACGAACTAAAGTAGCAAGTCAAATAAAAAGGAAAAAGTTCTTCTGTGCTGGGTGGCCAAGGTGAGGTCAATATCAATATTGGCATTGGCACTGCCAAGTTCATGTTTTGCATGGAGATAATTTAATCAAGATGTGTTGGTGACAAAGGGCTTATCAAACACAGAATGTTTTAGTACACAGGTTGGTTTGTTTGTCAAAAGTGACACCCATATTCTTTCATAAAACTACTGCAAAATTCATATCCGGCTTTGCAACATTTTATGTTGACAGCAAAGATGGTGAAGTGCAAATTTACTGGACATTTGGCATGCTTATTACTCATCAGAAAAAAATGATGTTTCTTTTCTCAGGAAATGGGGATGTTTATTTTTACCCCACAGAAACAAATGTATAATAGAAATTATAATTGTAAACTTGGAGTTCAGAAACAAACTTATTGAATCTTAGTGTATAATGTTCTTATACACTAAGGACAGTATAGATATTGTCCAATTTTACTAATTAAAAAACTAAAATATAATGATTTTGAAATACATACCAACTTTATTTATTTAGGCAACTGCAATAGACAACAGTCTGGTAAAGTCATTCAATATTAAACTTCAGGTTCTGAGAGGCCATGTCAGTAGTACATTTTATGTATAAATGATCATTTTCATTATTTGTTTTTTTTATATATTTTCAATTTCTTCCAAATTTACAATGGGAGTTTTGCTCTCCCCAATTATTCAGAGAAGAGGGAAAATTAATAGTTTTAATAAAATTACATTTAGTCAATTTCTACAGGTGAAGCTCATATTGAGTTGTCTTTTGTTAGCCAAGACAAAAAAGAAAATAGGATAAAACCTTACTGTCATTATTTGAATAAGAGGCAGTGTACCTTTTTATAGCACAGGTGGATACATTTTCCCAAGCAGTGAACTAAAACAAATGCATCTACTGCTTTATGTACACACACACACACACACACACACACACACACACACACACACACACATACACACACACACACACACTTCACTTATATAACAGACATTGTTGTTAATAGAACCATCAGACTACCTATGATACAAATAAGAGAATCAATGAAGTTTCTTCATGAATTATTCGTAGAACTTTCAAGGGTAGTGACTGGCTACAGGAAAGTAGAGGTCATTGATAGTTCATTCCCAGGCCTAAAAGATGGTGAAATCTCATGATTAAAAGGTATCATACTTCTTAAATTAATTTCCCATCCATGCATTTTGGCTCATTGAGGGAGAAGTTTCCAAACATATTGAAATATGTTAAAACATGAAGTGGTTTTCTAACCATATTCAACACCTGCCAGCAACCCAATTTGCTCAGCCTCACTCATGTAAAGGGTCTGTTTTAGCTGAGCCAGTACTGCTTCTTTGGAGCTTCCACCCATTTGTTGAAGTTCTAAATCTGGACTATACCACTAAGCTTCATTTCTTCCTCTCAACTATAGCCCTTCAACTATTTACAAATGGGTGCCTAAGTGGCAACTCCAGCATTTCAGTGCAGAGAGAGTTGAGGAATGGCATTCTGATTGTTTAAGGGTGAAAGGATTTGCTGTAAAGCTACTTCTGTGCAGCAGATGTACTGTTCTGTTGTCCACTAACTTGGAGGAAGAGGGGTTACGGAGAATATGGGACTGATCTTCAGCCATTCCCACTCTCAGTCATTAAGATAGTAATATCAATGTCTACTGAAAAAGCTTGGATATATGCAAGCAGTGCCCATTGGTCCATGGTCAACAAATGAGGATAATTCTACTCCTAATTCCCCATCACTCAGTTACCTTCAGGGAAGAGCTAGAGAGGTACCCTTGTCTGAAGCCATCTTTGAGGACAATGTTCTTGTAAACTCACGTTGTATCCTAGGGAAATTAATGGATCAAGAATTCAAGGGTCCCAAGTTTAAAACCAGCCATTAAAGACCGATTAGATAAAAGGAATGAGTGAACTCTCAAATAAGGTTCTTATGACTCATGTGTGCCCCTCGGGGATATCCTACCCAATGTGGGCTGGATCCAGCACCCAGGTGGTCTGGCCTCTTTGTATTATTAGGGATGTCATCCATGGAGTATCAATATTTTCCTGAGCCTGTTGTTCATTACAAGATTCATCAAAGCAGTTATTTTAGCCTCTGAGATGGGTGCCAAAATTCTAGTTAAATTTTTTTCTGATTTCCAAGCACAAGGGTGTCAAAAAATATATACACATTTTAAGAGATGTTGTCTATGTATTACTTTTCGAAGTTGAATTGAATTACAGTAGTAAGGTGTAGTGTGATGGTCATTCAAAAGATGGTGTTAATCAAATAAATGTTAGTGTCACAATGTGACAGGCAGGACAGTCAAGGGAAATGGCGGAAGCTCAGTTGTCATTTTGAGGGGTGCAAGGCCATTTTGAAGTGGTATTTGAGATTCGAGAACATTGTGGAAGTACAACGACAATGGAGGCATGAGTCTGCAACAGAACATCCAATGACTGTACCCATTCATGGTAAGGTTGAGACACATGGTACTGTGTGTGATGTGCTCAAAGGAAGATCCGGAAGGCCTCAGACAGTACCAAGTCCTGCAGTCGTTCACTGTAATCAGTAGCGTCTAGATGCAGAAGGTAACCACTTTGAGCACCTCTTATAAATATAGAAGTCAAATGTGACGTGTATTCATCTTTTGTTATCATTATGTATTGAATACTGCAATTTTAATACAGCTTTTCTTTTCTTCAAATATGTATATATCTTTGGCACCTTTTATATATTCCCTGATGGAAGTGTTCACATTCATAGTCATAATATTGACAATCACAACAACAACGTTTTTGTTTGTCTTGCTTGGCAGCATGTAAGGGACCTGACATTTGTTCTTTACAGCATCCCTGAAAGCGTGGCATTCATGGTTCCATGATATAGTAAACAAAACTGTGGTTGAAATAGGTGGCATGGCTTGCTTTTCATTGTGCAGCTGGTAAGTTGCTGTAGCCCTGGGAAAGCTGAAACTCTTTAAGGGGGTCCTCCTGAAGGTAAAATGCAAAGGTAGTTTTTGGGTCACAGTGCTTGAGAGTAGAACTGTCTTTATGAAGAATCAAGGGAATTAAAATCTGAAGCCAGAAGAGAATGGAAAGGTAATAAGAGGCTGAGAGAGGCTGCTTCCCCCGGGAAGAGGCCAACCAACTGTTCTGGTAACTCTTGACTTTCTCTTTCACTACCTACCCCCCTCCAATCTACTCTAACAAGATTTGACAAGGTCAGAAGTTCTTGTCGTCCTGCCCTAAAAAATTCTGGACCAGGAGACCTAGGCAGCTCTGCTCTAAACTTTGTGGAAAGCTCTTTGGCTCTTGCTCAAAGCAGCTTGCTCTTTCTGGACTGGATTTTGCATAAGAGTGGTTAGACTTAGGGAGATAAGGTACTTTGGGAGACAGCTATGTAATGGTGAAGACTCAACAGTAGCGTGAGGGAAGAAGAGAAAAGAAAAGGAAAGATAAAAAATAAAACAGAAGTTCTGACTTGTAGCATTTGCCAAATTCCGTTGTGTAAATACTTCCACCGTGGTCCATTTTAAGCTGTCAATTTCACATCAACTGACTAGCAAAACTCCCCCAAATTTAGCTACTGGCTCTTACAGGACAGTACAAGCTTCTCCAGCGCAACACAGGTTAGAAAAATGGCCAAAGGAGAAAAGGCAGCCAGTTTTTGTCTCTAGCCGGGCAATAAGCATTTTTCACACCCCTCAGTCTAGCTTGCCAAGGGACTATGTAGATATTTAGGGCACAGTTATGAAGGTAACACATGGTTGTGGCTTCATGCTTGGAACATTTATTTCTCTTAGAAATTGCAAGAAATCCAGGGGGTGACAGGGTACAAAATATTCTAGAATTCTTAAGTTCTTCCTCTCCCAACAAACAAATGTGTGTGTGCACACAAATTCACAGACATAAAAGAAAAATTCCCCATAGTAGTAGAAAGATTTATAAGCTATTACCTAAGTAGTGCAAATATTAAGAGGTTGGGCTTTGCAATGTTAGAAATAAATTCCATTCTTAGGTCTTTCTCATAGTCAAGATGCCTAAGCACTACGTGTCTTATCTGCAAATGAGGGATATTAATATGTACCTGATAGAGTTGGTCTAATGATTAAATAAGATAATAGTGACTTAAAGCTTATTAATATGCAACAAATATCGTTGCAGTTTTTACTTTCCCTACATCTGCCTTGGTAAATTCTCAGCTGCTCTCAATGTCTTTTCTCCCTTCTTTTGTGGACACTTTGGGAAGAAGCTGCCAAGTGCATGACATTTATTTGGTTCCTGTTTAAATTGATTGATAGGGCTGTTGATAATCTTGTGAATTTTTATTTAAATAATTTTCCCACATGTTCAAATAATACACTTGTCACCCCTTACAATCCTGGGAACAGATCTTATCTGCTTTGCCACAAAATGGCACCTGCCTGAGTAAACACAAATACCGAAAAGAGAGACTGAGCTTTGCTCTGAACTTGTAATCCAATTCGCCAAGGCAAACAGACAACATGGCTGCAGGATTAGCCTTCCAGAGCAATTTTAACCACACCAGCAGTGATTCTGAAGTTTCTAAAATGCAAATAAAACATCAATGAATTGTCCCAGGGGCTATTTTAAATCCTCAAAGAGTAAGAATGTAGGTGAATATGAATATTTAGAGACTAAAATTGTCTCTGGAAACCAAAAGTAGATAGAGGTCAATGTCTTACTTTCTCTACAACTTGATAAATTCATTTAAAAAAAAATTTTTTTTTAATTTTTATCGATGTGATTCACACACATAGCTTAAGGATAGTATTCTGCAAAGCAAGTACATTTAATTCTTTCGGCTCATTCTTTTTATATTTGTCTCTGTATCCTCTAAATAATATCTTATAATACTACTTCTTAATTTTTATTTTAGCTTAGAAACTGTAAACTAAATTCTCACTATGGGATATGAGAATTTCGCTGTTTTTCACCATCTGCATCACTTAACCCAAGCACCCTTTTGTTTTTCTATTCACACAAAATAGCTATATTTTCATTGTAGCCCAGTTTTCAATATTTATGTTACAATGTTTATAGAAGTTCTATTTGCAGCTGATTATGTAGCATATTTCCTTCTTTGCCCAGTCCTTTGGTTTTCCCAAAGATTTTTCTTTTGCTTAGTTTTTCTACTACTTACCACTAATTTCCAAGTACTTGTCAAGTTGTGAAAAATCTTCTTTCAATACATTCAAGAATATTAGGTAACTATTAATGTCATCTTGAAGAAATACCCCAGATCCTTTTGAACTGGTCTTACATAGACATTGTTCTCTAGATCACTTGAACACCTGACGCTTGGGGATCTTCCTTTGGCCATTGCCATGGGGACTCCCTTTTGCCGGTATTTTGTACTGGATCTAGTGTTCTCTGGATTCTGCTTCCTAAATGAGGATATGTGATTAACAGTTTTGTGAGAACTTTTAAGTTGAGAAGATTTTTTTTTACTATCCCTTTTAATGGATAGTTTGGCTAGATGTCACATTCTCAGCTTGAAATCAGTTTTGAATATATTTTTCGGTTTTCTTTTAGTTTTTAAAGATGCTTTGAAAAGTCTGTTGTCTGAGGTGTTTTTTTGTTTTTTGTTTTTTGGTTTTTTTTTGACCTCTGAACTTTTTATTGACTTCCTGCTTCCCTGAAGGACACCCTGTTCCCGCCGCCTCAACGCCTCATAACTTTGGTGTCATTGGTCTCAGACACCAATTTGCCATCCACTATCTTGTGGGTGGTCTTTTGGATGGTCTGGGTGGAGCTGCTGCTGTCCAGGCCATCGCTGAGACTGAAGTCCTCCCCGTCTTCTAGTTGGCGGCAGTAGGTGGCTGTCTCAGCCTCTAGCTTGACCTTGATGTTCAGTAGGGACTCGTACTCCTGGGCCTGGCGCTGGCCCCCTGTCCGGGTCTGTACCAGCTCAGACTCCAGGTGCAGTAGGGTGCCATTGAGCCACTCCATCTGCATGGCGCAGCGGGCCTCCACCTCTCTCAAGCTGTTCTCCAAGCTGGCCTTCAGGATTCTCATGGAGTCCAGGTCAATCTCCAAGGACTGCACTGTACGTTTCAGCTCTGTGAGTGTCATCTCAGCAGCTCCAATCCCAGCGGACTGTGTGGTGACCACTGTGGCACTCTCTTCGATCTGCTGGAACCAGCACTTGTCCAGCTCCTCTCAGTTCCTCTGAGCCAGCTCATCATACTGGGCCCGGATGTCCGCCATGATCTTGCTGAGGTCCTGAGATTTGGGGGCATCTACATCCACGGTCAACCCCACACTGGCAATCTGGGCTTGTAGGTCTTTGACTTCCTCCTCATGGTTCTTCTTCATGAAGAGCAGCTCTTCCTTGAGAGCCTTGATCTCTGTCTCCAGATGCAGCCGGGTGACATTGGTGTCATCGATGACCTTGCGAAGCCCATGAATGTCGCTCTCCACGGACTGGTCCATGGCCAGCTCTGTCTCATACTTGACTCTAAAGTCATCAGCAGCAAGACAGGCGTCATCCGCAGAACGATGTGCGCATTGTCCACAGAAGTTGCAAATATCTGAGCCCTCAGGTCCTCGATGGTCTTGAAGTTATGTCCCTAGTCTCTAACCTGGGATCCCTTCTTCTCCAGGTGTTCCCGGATTTTGCTCTCCAGCCTCCGGTTCTCGGTCTCCAGACTCCTCACCCTCTCCAGGTAGGGGGCCAGGCTGTTGTTCAGCTCTTGCATGGTATCCTTCTCGCTCTGGATGCCCCCAGACTCCCGGCCATCCCCGTGGCCAGGCCCCTGGATCCCCAGCCGCCCCGGAAACTGGACACAGAGATCCGGGAGCCCGAGCCGCCGGCGCCTGCATAGACGCTGGCCGCGCTGCTGGTGGGCCGGAGGCTGGGTGGCGGGATGGAGTCCAGGGACCGGTAGTTGGAGGAGTAGGTGGTGGAGCGAGTGGTGAAGCTCATGGTGGCAGCGGAGGAAAGCCGGACTGTAGAGCTCACGTTCCGGTTTTTTTAAAATTAAAACTTCTTTCCTTTTTTCTGAAGATTTGAGTTTTTCCTTGTGCCCAGTGATCTAAAGTTTTGCAATTATATGTTTTGACGTGAGTATATTTTCAGTCATTGTGTTAAACCCGCTAACCTGAAAACTCCATCCTTCAATTCTGAATTTTTAAAAATTTCTTTAACAATGTCTTACCTTCTGTTTTATATGTCCTCTTTTTCCTAAATTTTATTTTTTCAGATGCAATACATTTTAATATGATTTATTTATTTTCTTCTTCTATTTTCCATCTTTTTTTCTGAGTTTTTTTCTGGATGATTTTCTCAGATTCATCTGGAAACTCTCCCATTTAATGTTTTCATTTCAGCTCTCATTTTAAAATTTTTCATCTAATGTGCCTTTCTTATACAATACTGTTCTTGTTTCACTGATGCAAATTCTTCTCTCATCTCTTGGAGCATATTAATGATAGTTTTTAAAAGTTTTTTCCCCCTACTGAGCCTGTGTTTCTAGTTGGCCTATTTATTTGGTCTCTATATTTAAAAATACTTTCCCCAAATGTCTCACATTTAAGTGAGGGACACTAAAAAGCTCTGTGTACATGGAGGACTGTCCATGGACTTCAGAGTATGGTTATTTGGTTGGGCCATTTCATACCCCAATGTCAGATTTCTTTTTCTTAAAATGATCAGATTCCCTTTAAAAAGTCTCCTTCAGCCTTTGTCTTGAGGGTATAAGCCTGGATGCTTACAACCAGGGAGCTGTATATAGAGAAAGTTTGAATATTTCAACATGTGGTATGTGCACTTTTATTCAACAATCCCCTTTTAAAATTCAATAACCCCTTTTCATGGAGTGTGAACCCACTTTTCAACTCTGCTGAGTATTCTCCAATCTTGAGATCTCTTAAGAGAAAAGAACTGCCAATATTTTGCCAGGATGTAATTGTAACAGTCATTTAGCTGCTACAATGAGAAATAAGGAGTCTTGCTAATTTTTAAATACACTTTCAATCAATCCTCTGCCTTGGATCTTTGTTTTCAGAGGTATCTAATACTACTAAGCTTGGGGCTTCTGCAATGTTAATCAGGTAGGTTTTCAACTTTTTTTTTCTTATGTTTGAATTATAAGCTGTTGGCATATAATTTTACTGGATCTGCTAATGCAGTTCCCATCTGCTTTCCATCTTCCAAAAAATTCTTTCTGTTTTCTCTTGCTTTCGTTATCTTTCTGAGTTTCTGTCTTTATTTTTTAGTCCCCAAACTATTGTTTAAATGGACTTTTAAGACAGAAGTAGAGGAAACTGCATGTGTATAACAATTCATAACTTGACTACAAGTTTATGTTTACTTTTGAATGTAATTTTTCCTCAGTTGCACTCACTGCATTTTTCATTTGTTACTTTGATTCTTCTTTGTCCACTCTATTATTATCTTTAATATCAGATTCAACCTTACATGTGAAGGCAATATTAGGAGTCAGTCAAAGTACTGAGTGTTGAGGATATAGCCATACAAACACAGGACGCCCTCAAGGAATTTTGCTGGTGATGAAAAGAAAGTACTAACACTCTTTGAAGAAGTCATTCTACTGATCCCAACTATGTCTTCCTGTGTTTTCCATCTCCCTTTTGGTTCATCTAAAATTGCCAAAACGTTGACTGTCTTTCCAAGTCTTTCAATGTCTGTGACATAAAGATAAGGCCCTTCATTTTTATATTCTACATATTCTTATGTTTTAGCTCCAATGTTTATCAGGTTTTCTGCCACGCTTTCTCTTCTTTCACCTCATCCCCACCATGCTTAATGGATCTTTTTGCTGCTTTTTTCATGATCCACATGTATCATGCACACAACATTTGAGAAAATTCCGCTCTTCTCCTCTTTATATCTTTAGTTCCTTGTCTCAAACAGTGATGGAAAGATAAAGCCCTTGCTTGTCAGAATTTCTTGCCTTAGTAGGAAAGTGCTTAATGCAACCAATAATTTTAAGATAGTATGTAGCATGTGTTCACAAATGCAATTAGAAATGACATTAATTCTTCAGATCAAGAAAAACTACTGGTGGCAGCTGAGCTATTTTTAAGAAAAATTAGTTGAAAGAGGACCAGGTTCTTTCTACTATAATCACATACAATCAATTTGTAAGTTAGTTTCTTTATTACATTGTAATCATGTTAATGCCGGAAATGTATTTGAGTCACTTCTGCAACACATAGTGCCTGGCACATAGTAGAAACTCAATGAATGCTGAATAAATTAGTTATAGAAGAAACAGAAATTTGAATTAAGTCCTTCAGAATTTTCCCTGAATTCAATAAGTAAAACTAATGCTATAACGTGATTTTTAATGACAATTTTTATTACCTAGCTCTAGTTTTTTTGCTTTTTTATTCTTTTCTAAAGAAATATACATTTTAAGGTCATATTTACTTTACAAAATTACCGGTATGTGTCCACTAGCTTGATTGGAATATGCTGTACTTGATAAAACCTTGTAAGACACTCAACTATTTCTCTTTCAAAATGATCCAATTATTATAAGTTGCAGGTAAACAGAAATATTTAGTGGTTTATTTCAAGATTCAGAGCTGAGTTCAGTGTGAAGTTTGAAAAATAACGCTAGGAAATAACACTAGAAGTTGAGACTGTAGTATTCTGGGTCACTTAGGAAGAATCTGAGTTGGAAGCCTAGTTACTCAGCTAATGAGACACACAGAGGCCAGAAAATGCCCCTTTATAAAGGAAATTGTTGATCTGGAATGAAACTCCCTGTACTCATTTGCATTCATATTTGTACCTCAGATTTTATGAGACATCAAAAGCGTCATTTGAGGATTACTGAATTCTCATATGGGATTCAGAATTGATGCATGCTACTTATACTGTTTGTGTGAATATAAATATCTAGAACAAGTAGTCAATAGTCAATGAGATTTTGATTCCGGCTTCCAAATCCTTTTCCTAGAAACTTTGAGGTACTCTACTAAATATGCTTAAGAAAAATAGTTGTATTCAAGTTTAGTGAAGATTTCTTTATTTTGTACCATCAGGTCCTGATGGTCCTCTTTCAAGGAGATCAGAAACAGTGTGAGTAGGGATTCATAGGTGTCCCTTTGAATGAAACATGTAGTCTCAACTTAATGGCAGATCCTACTGGTCCCCCGTTGCCACCTGGACTCCAAAGGCATTTGACTTCTCATTCCTTTATATTGAACTATTTTCCCCTTATGTTTGTATGGTCTGCAGGCTATCTAGGACAATTGTTAGTAGTTCAATATTTAAAAATAATTTTGGTGAATGCCAAATTGTGTCAACAGTCTGCATATGCATAACACACACTGCATAGCACAGCAGCATGGGTTGTGTGGGTTTGAAGTCCAGCATCACATCTTCTAGCTAAGAGACCTTAGGGGATAGTTGCTTAGCCTCTGACCTCAATTTTGTCTCAGAATTTAGTTTCTAATTTTTGTGAATTAGAAATATTAACAATATACATCTAACATATCTTTTCCAAAGACAGGATGAAATGGTCCACGGATAAACCTAGGGAATAGATGGTAAATATTAGCTCCTTTCGCCCATTTTTCCATCTTCTACTGTTGTCATTTTCATTATTATTGTCTTTATTGTATTATTTGGTAGCTGTCTTATCATAGGTATAGGAGATTTTTTTAAAAACTGAACAAGACAAAAAGTTTGACCTTAAAGAATTCATACATCAGTAGTGAAGAGATACAGTGTAACAAGTGCAATAGGAGAAACATTTCTAGGACTTTTAGGATCAGACTGATAGAAGGAGAAGAAGGAAAAGGAGGACGAGTCAGAGGAGCCACCGCCTAGATGATATCTCAGAAATGAATCTTATTTTAACACAATGAGTAGAGTATATGTGCTAGAGTCAATATCAAGTTTTTAAAATATGCTTAATCTTTATCTATGAGCTCACAGTTGTGCATCTTCAATAACTGTTCTCATTTCAACACTTAAAAAGTAATATGTGTTACTTATAATGTTTAGGAAAAAATGCAAAAGTAAAAATTGTTTTCCATTCTAATGCTGTAGCATTTTTTTTTACATGCATGGTGTGTTTTGGTCTTTTTTTTTTTTAATTTGGTTTGTCCATACTTTATTAAAGTGCTCTTTTAAATTCACTACCTAAATCCAGGGATGGTGGTTTTATAATGACTTGTCCCCTTGTTCTCTGAGTTACTAGGGAAAAAAGGAGGTGCCTTAGTGAAATATTAACACTATCCCACTCCCATTTCTTGCCCAAGAGACAAAGAAAATGCATATGGTGCACCACTTGATGATTATTAGAGAAGAACAAACTCTAAATGTTGTGAACTGCCTTCACATAGCAGTAAGGGTTCACTTCCAGATACAGAGGCCCAAGTGCTCCTCTGCCTTCCTTTTGTGTTCCTGGAGCTTATGCTTAGAGCGATTAACAAAACTGAGAGAGGGAGAATATTTTTTCAATGATGTAGCCAGTCCAAAATGTAGACTCATTTCTAACCTTTGTAATTTCTTTCTTTCTTTTTTTTTTAAAGCAGGATTTATTGAGAGGACAGAACAGCTCCCACAGTGGAAGCGGACCTGACAGGGTTGGCCTAACCTTTGTAACTTCAAAATGGATAACTTTGAATAGAATTGTTTTATCTGTTTCAGAGATCTATTAACTAAGTGTTTACTACAGACCACTCTTGTGCTGACACTCATACTTTACCTCCTATAATCCTCACTATACCCCTAAAAGACAGACCACAGGTTACAGATGGGTAAACTGAGGCTCAGAAAATTTAAGTTCTTTGATAAGCTCACATGGTCAGAAAGGGGTAGAGCTGTGATTCAAACCCCCAGATAAGATCAATTTTCCCTAATAAACACTCTTGGAACTGCACATGCTTCCACTTAGCCCATTTGCAAGACCAAATGCAATTATATTGTTATTATTTGAATTTGATTAATCTCTTCCTTCCATCCCTGAGGTCCTAAACTCTGATTTTAGTTGATTAACTATTTTAAATACAGCACACAGTATGGAAAAATAAAAACAAAGCTGAAGTTCAATAAATATTTGTTCAATATATGAATGAATACAGGTGTCTCCAATTCCAAATTAGAGATTTCCAAATTCTTATAGCCTATACTTCTTTAGTTCTCTGGAAACTATATTTAAGCTGACCAGAGGCATAATATTACTCTAATACAAAGAAGCATTAAAGAGCTAATGATTTACATTTTTTCCTCATTTAAACTAGGAGACTGGAACTTTCCCTCAAATTGAATGAATTTATAGAAAATGGAATTTATGACAGAAACGAAGGATGTTAAAAATCATACATGGTGGGCAACCCCCTCAGGTCCTCTCCCACTGTGGGAGCTTTTCTGTCCTCTCAATAAATCTTGCTTTCTAAAAAAAAAAAAAAATCATTCATGGTAAGACCAAAGGCAACTGTTTAATAGTCTTTTCCCCTAAGTGCTAAAAAGTGATGAGGACAGGAACCTTTATATGTATCATTTACATTTTTAATAATCTTTACTTCCTGGTATAAGGCAGCAGGAGAGGAATAAGAAATGGATACTGGATGAACAATGTCCAGTCCTAGTCTAGGAGATCTGAAGATTTTGCAGGAAGTTATTAAGAAACATCTTTCTTTGACCAAAACAATGCCCTATGAAGTACCCACTTTAATATGAACCTTATATTTCAGCAGAGGGCAAATGATCCTTCACGGTCAGTGTGTGAATCTTCCAGCAGTCAGTCAATGATGCAGAGGGAGATGCAGAGGCAGCTGCAGGTCAAATCCCTCACTCATCACAGAATACCCTAGAGAGGCTCAGAAAGAAGCCCACCACTGGGTGGTGGAGGCTGCACGTGGGAGGCCTCAGAGGCTTTGAAGCCAGAGATTTCCCTCCCCCGGTTTTCTTTCTTTCCCTCCCCCACCAAAAGTACCTGTCAGTATACAGTAAGTGCACATTGTCCTTGTTCCACCTTTGTGTTTTCTTGGTGGTATTGCTTGCTATGGTTTTTTGTTTTAATTGTTATTGAACATACATTTTGGCCAAATGCTATGTTAAGTACTTTATTTGACTTATTTTTAGAGATGCCTATTTCACTTGGTGTTGACTTGATTTTTTTTGATATTGAACTTGATGAACTGGTGTGGTTGTTTGCAACTCAGCTCTAACCACCATCCCTCTGATGATCCCATCTGTCTAGATCTGGACTCTGACTCATGCTTCAGTCCCATGCTCCAGTCCCACTTCTTCGCCCTTGATGCTCCCATCGCAACACAAGATAGTAAGTTCCCACAACATTCTGCTATGAGTGCCCACATTGTCCCTCATGTGATGAACTGCTTAAAAACCTTACTAAAGAAGCCTTCCCGAGTACTTCCAGAAACTCTCATTCCTTCAATTAATTATGTACCTTGTATACATTTCTAGAATACTCATCTCCTAGCGTAATTGGTTTGGGACACATCTTTCTAACTAACTGAACTTCTCAAGGCCAGAGACAATGTGAGAACCATGATTATTTTCATCCCTCTTTTACCAATTCAGAGAGGGAAAGTAACTTGTCCAAAGTCACAAAGCTGTGTCTCTAGGTGCCTTCATGTGGTGAAGGGTTCCAACAGCATGAATACTATCCAAAGACCCCACCTGACTGTTTCCTTCTCTGAAACTGTGGTTTCAAATGGTGTGAGGTTTATTTCATCATCTGTTTCTTTTGGTAAACTTAGCACTTGAGCAGAGAACCTCAAAGGCTCAGGTTCTCGCCTTCTTGCTGATAACTTTATGTGGACCCTGGAGCTAGACCCTCCCTCTCTCTGGGGCTCAGTTTCCTCATCTGTCAAATGAGGGTTTTGTGTCAGATGGCACTGAGCTTCCTTTCACCGAGGCTACTGCAAACGTGTAGCTCACAACTCCTGGGTGACCTTGTCACGTCAGCAGCCAGGGTTTGCCAGAAGTGCTGACTGAGCCGGAGTGTGGAAACGGGCAGAGGAAAGAATGGCTCCTTCACACAGGCCGTTTGCGTGGGGCACATGTTATCATCAGAGGAAATTGACTCAAGGAGATAGCACCTTAGTATCAGAGAAAGCCAGGCTATCAGCAGGCAGCCCCCACAGTCCCAGCCCTCCTTGCCAAGGGTGCCTCAGGCTAGGCGGCCTTCTCAACGTGCTGCAAAGACAGTGCCAGGCCCGGGACAGGCCACTGTGGGAAAGCGCAGACTGGAGTCAGGCCTTGGGGATTTGGAGGGCGATGGGATGGTCGGGGGAGGAGGAGTGTTCAGATAGGCCTGGGCTGCTCTCTGTGGCCCTCACAGCATGCAGGCAGTCATCAAACTCTGCCATTTCCATAGTCACTGTGACAGAGGGGATCAATATTTCTCACCAAACAGACTCTGCTATTCCAATGATGCCTGGTGTTGTGTCCTATGCAGACCTTACTCAGACTCTCGAGTTTTCACCCTGTTCCCTCCGTACCTGGGCCGGGGGATATCCAGCGTCTGCCTACCATTTTCCAGAAATGGGCACACTGTGCAGAAAGTCTGCTTACCATTTTCCAGAAATGGGTGCACTGGGCAGAAAGCATTTAAGCAACTTCAGCCCATCTCTCAAGCCATGCAGATGGGCAGAGGAAAGAATATCTCCTTCACACAGCCGTTTGCATGGGTTGTGCATTATTGCCAGAGGAAATTGACTGTATCAAGTTTCCCCAGCTTTTCCTGACACTTTTTCTAGGCCAACTTCACCTTAGCCATGGGTCACCTCCTCTAGGAGGCCTTCCTTGACTTCCTATGGTCTACGTTGGGCACTGAGCCTGGTGCTTTCTTCAACCTTGACATTATCACTGTTTATTTCTTGGGTTCTGAGCATCTAGAGAAAAAAAATCATTTTTCTCCTCTTACTCATTTATTCATTAATTATGCAAATATTCTTGAGTGTTTACTCCCTGAGAGACACAAAAATGCATTGGGTCAAAAAACAACCAAAGAAACAAAAAACCAGAAATGGTCCTTGATGTCATCCTGCATACAGTCTACTAAGGGGTTAAATCATCATCTTGGCTGGGTGCAGTGGCTCACGTTGGTAATCTCAGCACTTTGGGAGGCCAAGATGGGGGAACGCTTGAGTCCAGAAGTTTGAGACCAGCCTGGGTAACATAGTGAGACCTAGTCACTATGGAAAAAAATAAAAATAAATAGTCAGGCATAATGGCAGGTACCTGTAGTCCCAGCTACTTGGGAGGCTGAGGTGGAAGGATTGCCTGAGCTTAGGAAGCCAGGGTTGTGGTAAGTCATAATTGTGCCACTGCACTTTAGCCTGAGCTACAGAGGGAAACCCTAACTCAAAAACTAAGATAAGATAAAATAAAATAAAATTAATCATCATTGACTACATGAAAAATGAAAGCTTACAAGTGCTAGGAACAGCAACTACATGGTGCACTAAAGAGTAAGAGAATTTAATATGGTCGGGGGGTAAGCAGAGGCATGTTGATGGAGCTGAGGAATTGTAGAGGTTACAGGCAAAGGAGTCAGGGGAGATCATGTCTCATTGCATGTCTCATTGCTCTCTGTGTCCCTAGTGCATCTCAGGACCTTAATTACTCAATAAATGTTTACAAACATTGAAGCCACATTTTCTGCAAAAAGTTGTTTATAAGGCCAGGGTTCAGTTCCTGTCTTGGCCTATTCGCTCTGTCCCTGTCTCAGGAAATATTTTCACTTCACTGTCATTCTGAGAACTGTCCCTGTCTCACCGGTACAACTTCCCGTCAGATCCAGTCTTTTATGGAGTCCTGCCCTGGAGCCCATGGCCATGCCATCTGCTGTAAACTTTCACACATCCTCTGTGTGAGGGTCTCCAAAACCCATGTACCCATACTTCCTTTCACTTGAGAGCTCACGTGAACTCTCTTCTTTACCTTTCTGAATCTTTCATGCCTATGGACACAGTTTGCCTAAGCTGCCTGACCTCCTCTACCACCATAATTCCAGCTATTGCAAGTTTCTGCTAGTGACTTGGACTCTTCTAAGCATGTTCCTCATTTCTCCCAGTGCCTTCCTGGCTCCAGGGAACAGGATTGGTTATGGGACCCAGACATCCTTGATGAATACAGCAGACCAGCTATGCCCAGCACCCTCCTGAGACACTACCCAAACTTTCTAAATGTTGGCTTCATCGCAGCCAAGAACAAACACATTTGGTTAATCAACTCTCTTCCCAAACTGGAGCCACTCTGATAAAGATTGAAAATGTGCCCCCATTGTAAGTGGCTACTGTTTCCAATTACATATGCTTCTCCCAGCCACCATGCAATCTGTTCACTTCATGCTGGTTTGCAAGAGCTGTTCGCACCAAACCATTGACAGCCACTATCTAAACTGAAACCATCTGCTTAGCCATTTGCCATGCGTGGCTGGGTCTTGCAGGCTTACCCAATTGAGGCCCTGTGGAGCAGTCCATTAAACAAGCATGAATTAACGCAGCCTGTTTTTATTAAATGTCTTGCAACTGATGGGAAGATGGACAAGCCTGTCTGGCAGGCATAATGGCCGCTCTCCTCACAGCATCTGAAGTCTTGGATTAACTCCAGCGGCGCCCTGCATCTCAAGACCATTGAGTGTTTTAGGAGTGTGGTCCTGCTTAGAAACTATTTATCTGTAAAAGGCTTTTAAAATGATTTTATGGTTTCTCCTCTTTCTTGTGAAAAATTCAGCTGTAACTTATCCTCCTTCTGTTTCCTTGATGTGAATTAGATAGAAACTCAAAAGAAGCAAGAGTAACTGGGAACCTTAGCGGAGTGCCGATGTGCTCTACAGCTGTTATAAAAAATCGGAGATGGGTGGTAGGTTCTTCTCTTGCTGATATGAATGACCCAAACAAGAGTCAGGTCTGGCTTATTCAAGTAACCTTGAATCTTTCATGAATTTTGTCTGAACACCTTGGTCAAGGTAGTAATGCCCTGGGGCACAGTGAGGATATTTGATCCACTTATACCAGATTCTGACCTCCATGACTAGAACTTTTTCTGGACATTGGAGAGAAAAACATCAATGGGTACCACCAATAATTCTAAAATTCAGCAAACTGCCTACTCTGATTTCAGGGTCATCAAGCAACGTTCTTATGCCTTGACTTCCTAGGTAGAAAACTATCTGTGAAAACTATCTTTAGCAAACACAAGCATCGATTTCACTTGATAATGCATTTCACACTGTAAAGTAATATAGTGGTATAATGTCATGGCATTTGATGTTTCTACTATTTTTTTTTTTTTTGAGTTGGAGTCTCACTCTGTCGCCCAGACTGGAGTGCAGTGGCCACTCCCGGCCACCACAGCCTCGACCTGCTGGGCTCCGGCGATCCTTCCACCTCAGCCTTCCAAGTAGCCATAACTACAGGCGTGCGCTACCACGCTCGGCTGATTTTTTGATTTATTGTAGAGATGAGGTCTTGCTGCCCAATCGGGTCTCGAACCCGCGGGCTCAGGCAATCCACTCACCTCAGTCTCCCAAAGGCACAGGATTACAGGCTGAGCCACCGAGCCCAGCTGATGTTTCTACTATTATTTTAAAAATTTTTAAATAAAAGAAGTGAACTCAAGAGAAGAGTTCAAACAAAGAATGGCATATCCCTTCCCCTTTGCAGGGTATATCTAGAATATTTAACACCCATCAACCAATTACAATGGACTCTGACTAAAAACAAGTAGGTCAGCCATACTGGTGCTGGAATATTGGTGCTGCCTCTACTATATTCAACACTTTATTCACTCAATATTAGATGGGTGAAAAGCTTTGAACTTGGGTCACATCCTTTACCTTCACTGATTTGCTCTTACAGAGAACATACTGAGATTTTTGCAAACATTGTTACCAGCATCAGTTATACGAAGTGTGCTTTTGTATTTGCTGTTAAGACTACAATCAATTAGTCTGTGATACACTGATTCATTCATCCATCCATCCATCATTTGTTGGGCTTCTACTTGGAGTCACAGTCCCTCGAACTCTAGGAGTCAGAAATGAAAAATAATGAAAAAGGTGAAAAATAATGTGCCCCCCACAAAAAGCTCACACTGAAAGGTGAGGGATTTTGTCCTTTCTTTTTCTCAATATTCCTTATGTAAAACTCCTAAGTCAGGTGTTAATTTAAAAATACAACCCCAGGAAAAAAGGTAAAAGAAAAATCCAATAAAGTAGAACTACAATAATACCCTTAAACAAAGACTTGTATCTTCTTTATCAACTTTCACAGTCATTACTGCTCAGATACTAAGAGCTACGGAATTTTATACTACTGTATTTGCCAGAGCTGGAAAGCTCAGAACCCAATATTTTGCTCCATCATGTCAAGGAAAATTATATTATCCTCTAAACATCCCAATCTTTCCTTTTTCCTCATTTTTTTTAGTTCTCCTTTACTGTTGTTTTCTTAGTAAATTCACAGATGCCTGACCCTTATTATAAACAGACCCCACTCTTTTTTTAATCGACCTAAAGTATAACTATATTAATTACATATATTATTAAAATATAATATGTATTTTATGTCATATATTAATTATATATATTAATAAAAAGGATTTGGTTTATGACTTGCCTTTTGTCTGACCTAAGAGAAAGAAATTCCAAATCTTCTATCTTTGAGACATTGCTACCCTCTTTGTTCATCCATGCCTTCTTCTCTGACCTCCTCTCTTTCTCTTTTCACATGGTTTGATGAAGTTATGAGGTTGTTGATTGGAGAATGTTAATTTATTTGAGGGGTCATCTGATACATTTCTAGAAATAAAAATTAGGACTTATGGTTTACTGTACAAACATATGCATAGACAGGTGTTGTTTATTCTATTACATAATTAAACCAGAATTGGAAGGACCTTAAGAATATTTTTTCTGACCATTCTTTCTTATTTATCTCTATCTGCAGGGCCCAGCATAAAGCACAGCACAAAAGCAAGTGCTCAGAAAAGTGATACTGAGTGAATGAATAAATGAATGAATGAATGAATAATCAGATAATGAAGTCCCTACTCTGACAGTCATATTTGGCCTGAACTCTTAGTTTTTCTGAATATAAGACAACTACATGCTGCCAAAGCACATATTTGAAATATGAAAAAAGATCATGGCCGGCATTTTTATATTCTCTGTGCATGTCTGTAGATAGAAAAAATATATATATTTTTAAAAAGAAAAAAATATATACATATATGTATATGATTTCTTGCTTTTTCCTGGGTTTAGCCAGGTTGTTTCTATGTTGATGCTGTCAGACAAAACAAAGCCACCTCCAAAAGAACTTGACATTTAAGTTACAGTTGTCCTTTGAATAACATTGACCCCTGTGCAGTCAAAAACTCAAGTATAACTTTTGACTCACCAAAAATTTAATTACTGATAGCCTATTGTTGGCTGGGAGCCTTCCTAATAACATAAACGGCCAATTACCACATTTTGTTTATTGTATGTATCATATACTGTGTTCTTATAATCAAGTAAATAGACAAAAGAAGATGTTATTAAGAAAATCATAAGGAAGAGGAATATATTGACTAATCATCAAGTGGAAGTCGATCATCATAAAATTCTTCATCCTCATAATCTTCATGTTGAGTTGACTGGGGAAGAACAGGAGAAAGAAGGGTTGGTCTTACTGTCTTGAGGTGGTAGAGGAGGAAAAAAAAACGTGTTAGTGGACGTGTGCAGTTCAAACCTGTGCTGTTCAAGGTTCAACTGAATTAACCTTTTATGGGTTTTCTCCCTGAAGCACCATCCTACTGGACACATATAATGCAAAGCGCAGAAGAAAGAGCACAGTTAGTGGTACCAGAAGGTTTGGGTGAGTTCCAGCTTTGCCCTGAATTTTACCATGACCTCAGTGAGTTACATGGACTCTTAAAACTCAAGAAGACGTATTTACAAAAGGTGAACCATGCAGGATTGACTAAGGAAGAACATGTCAATAATGCAAGTGAAAATGGTTTGTGAGCTAGGTCAATATTATCCACCACATTTGCCTGGGTGCTGAGGGCTCTGGGTGTCTTTGCTGTCACTCATACCTAGTTTCTACTTTTCTATCATGTGCACTGGCCCCTTGGTTCTTCATCATTCTTTTCTTTTGCATGAACTGTCAAAGATCAAGAAGAGTGGAATTCCCCTTGGAAAAGTCTCTACTGGGTGCTAGGCTGTGTGCAAACACATTCACATGTGTACTATCTGATCCTCACACAAAATCCAGAGAGTAAGCACTATCCTGGTCTGCAGATAGAAAAAGGAGACCCAAGGAGAGTCAATGAAGCTCTTAGTGAGAGAAGAGGGATTTTTTTTTAACTTTCCAAGCTAGTATTTATGCTAATGTACCATGAGCTAGTCCATGGACAAGGCCACTACCAGCAAATCTCGAATAGGCCTAAAGACAGAGAAGACATGAATCAGAGAAGGAAAATTGAGCAGTAACTAGACAGTGGCAAAAAATTCGCTTTTGTGATGATAAGGTGGGCCCTTGGGTATTTCTTCCTTCCAAAATTGCATAGAAAACAGTGTGACCTTGGACTGGGCTCCTCTGACATAGCCTATTTCTCATTCTGCACAGACTGGGGAGACTGAGAACTTGAAGGTCACTTTGCAGAGAATAAGAGGAAGCTCTAGGCAGCAGGTTCACTCATTGGTATCATTACTGGAACATTCCTTGCTGCTGATTCTTATAACCAAGTAAACTTGGCCAAGTCTGAATCTTCATTCCAGGAATTTCTTTTCAGTCTGGCTCAGTTCACATCCTACTATTCCTGGGTTCATTATTATCTACTAGAAGTGACAAATGTAAAAGATCTAAGGTATCTGATTTAACTAAGTACTAAACCAATGGGCCAGGCATTGGGTTAAGTGTATTTTATATCCATTTTTCTTCTAATAATCCTGTATGTTAGAAGCTGTTGTTATCTTGTCTTGAGAGCATTTAAGTTTGCTGCTTCTTTCTTTTGGGTGTTTTGCTTTATTTTTTGGTATTATAGGTAAGGCTGAAATGACAATCTTTGTCCACATTGTGGATTGTTTCCTTAAGATGACTTCCAGGAAATGAGACCAGTTGCTCAGTCTTCTTTTGAATAACTTAAAGACCTTGACTACAGATTGTCAAACTGCTTTACGAGGATTTGCACCACAGTGTATGCTATGGTCAGCAGGACATATGCTTGCTGGGATCCCTGAAGCCTTGCTGATACAAGAATGTGCAGCAGGAAAAGTACCAGTTGCACATCTTCTTAATGAACCTAGCAACAGTCTGGAAAGGCTCTGGCCTGAAATTAGAAACCTGTTGTCTGCTCTACCTTTGACCCTGTGTGACACTGAGCTAGTGCTTGGCTCTCTCTTGACTTCAGTTTTCCCAAATGTGACATGTAGGATGCAGAACAGATGATCTTGTAGGCATTTTCTACTTTAATTTTCCTTGACATTTTGGGGGAAATACACATGTCTTCAGGCAAAAGGTGGCTCCAAACATAAACAAATTCTCATGTGATGTCTTCAGTTGCATGAAAAAAGCAGCTGGGAAATAGGGCTTTAGCAGAAATAGGGCTTGGGGGTTTTAATACTATTTTTTTGCCATTTACTATGTGGAAGACTTGCAAAATCATTCCTCCTTTCTGAGCTCTTGTTTCTTTATCTGCAGACTGTAGATAGCAATGTCATAGGGTTTTTAGAAAGATCAAATGAGACAATATGTATAAACACAGCATAGGCTGGGTGTGGTGGCTCATGCATGTAATCCCAGGACTTGGGAGGCTGAACCAGGAGGATCTCTTGAGGGTAGGAGTTTGAGACCAGCCTAGGCAACATGGTGAGACCCCATCTCTACAAAAAATAAAAAGAAAATATCAGCTGGGAGTGGTGATATGCATATGTATTCCCAACTACTCAGGAGGCTGAGGTAGGAGAATCACTTGAGCCCAGGAGTTTGAGGCTGCAGTGAGCTATGATCATACCATTGCACTCCAGCCTGGGCAACAGAGTAAGACCTTGTCTCAATAAATAAATGTAAAAATGAATTAGTTCCCTAGTTAATCAGCATAGAGTAGGAGTTCAATAAATTAGTAGTATTTTTTATAGAAGAAAATGTAATGCCTCCCCTCCTTCCTCTTAAGAAAAGAATAATGGAGTTCTTAAAGGCGTTTCTAAGTGACTATTCAAAGCCTGTGAGCACCCGGGGACCTTAGGATTCTGGTTTCTTATCCTAGGCATCTGCAGTTTTCAGCCTCTTCCAGCTTAACCTGCCAGCCTAGAATACTATCCACCCAAGTCCAAGTGCTTTTAGATTTAAAATGAATTTGAAGGTTCTGTGTTGACCCTCCATGTTGACCAGAGGCACGGTTGCGTGGATACAAATCTGTGCCTGACATCACGGGTTGTCCTCAGTGGCTTTGATGTTGCAAAAGTTTACTAATGGCTCTGTCAGTTCAGGGAGCGCTTTGAACTAAACACAGATTGATTAAATAATGAATTCATTCTGCAGGTTTGCATCTGTTCACCACACATTTATCAATGTGTACTTCCTTGGGAGATAGTCTTACAGGGATGAATAAGAGTTAATCCCTGCCCTTTGGAGTTTCTAGGCTAGCCGGTGAGAAGCCCAGGTAAACAAATAATTGCAATACAATGTGACAAGTGCTATAATAAAAGCAGATTCAGGGATCTTTGGGATCTGGGGGAAGAAGTGACTCATTATATGGTGGAAAAGAAGTTAAGACAGGCTCCCAGGAAGATATGACACTTGATCTAAGTCTTGAAATCTAGAAACATCTAAAGATTTAAAACATATAGGAGTTCAGTTTATATGTGGGGAAATTAAATAGGAAACAGGGTAGGAAATAAGGCAGGTAATGTACAAGGAGGTACCCCCAAAAAGCTGGAATTATTTTTTGAAGGACAAGCCCCTTATAATATAGGCTTCCCCCGCTAGATTAGTGTTCTAGGAACCCATCAACATCAGTGTACCAGCTAGCATTGTTGTAAGAAGCTGCGTTTGGCTTCAGTGAAAATTTTTTTTGGAGATTCTTTCAATGTGTTTGCCCATTTCATGATGGGTGATTTTCAAGAACAACCTGTCCACACTGCACTGAGTGTTCAGCAGTTTTTGAGCAAAAATGATACAACCCTGGTGCCCCACCAATCCTATTCAACAGATCTCACCCCAAGTGACTTTATTGTTTCCCTGGATGAAAAAATTCCTCTAAGGAAAACATTTTGCAGATGTGGGAAAGGTGAAACAAGAAACAGAAGCACTAAAAGACATAAAAATTGATGAGTTCAGAAACTGTTTTGATCAGTGGAGGAAAAGTCTCGACAGGTGTACTGCATCAAACAGAGAGTACTCTGAAGGTGAATGAAGTTTAAATGTACAAGAATAAATACACAATTTCTTATAAATAAATTCCATTTTGGGGGGTATCCCTCATAAACAGGGACTAGGTCATAAATGCTTTCTAATGTAAGACTAAGGGACTTGGACATTGCCCTGTAGATTTACAATGTTTAATATGGTAGTACATTAAGACTAATCAAAGTTAAAATTTCAGTTCCTCGGTTGTACTAACTATATTTCAGTGCTCATTAAGGGACACGTGGTTAGTGGCTGTGATATTGGAGGAAATAGAGGGCATGTCCATCATTGTAGAGAATTCTATGGACAGTGCTCCTGTATATGAAGTAAAATGAGTGATGGATTTTAAAAGGAAGGTCATGAATAGATTTGTTTGTGATATGTAGAATGGATTTAAAGTGCCTAAAAGCAGAGACAAAGAAAACAATGAGGAGGTTATTGCCACCCTCTAGATAAGAGGTGACGAAGACCGGCATTGCCCTATGGACTGTCATAATGAAGGTGGAAACCAAGACTGTCTTGCAGCTCATAAAATATCAGGATACCAAAGGCCATGGTTATCGACGCAGTTTGCCAATTAGGATCTGATGGGAGTTCAGGAAGACATCAATCTCATCTCTTGTCATGAGCACTTTTTGGCTTGAAACTTCCATCCCTAAGCTTCTCACCTGGCTCCTGTCATGTGGGCATCCTCTCAGATGCCTGTGAGCTCCCTGCAGTCTCCCTGCCCCTACTTGCCTCTGTTCTGTCATGCCATTGGATCTTAATCAGATGAGTATCTCATTTGGCCCCTTTTCCAACCATGGCAACTGGAGCTTGGAAAAGGAGGATTATATGCCCAGCCCACGTGTCTGTTATGCTCTGAGTGTCTGGGTTCCATGGTTATAACATGGCAATGGATACCTCTGAAAGGCAATGGCAGATTAGATGATAAGATCCTTGCTCTTCCCTTCCTGATAGAATCTCTGCTAAATGTAAACAAATTACTTCCAGTCACAGTTGACAGGAGGAAGGGCTGTACTCTGCAGGGGAAGTTGCTGGGGACACTGTGGTAAGGAATGTAGACTATTTTTCCTAGGAATGCAAAGATGCTCTCAGAGATAGTCATGGTACTGTGGGCGGTTTACTCAGATCCCAGAATATAGGGCCTTGATATAGACTTTTCAGAGCCATATCACTCTGGTTTAGCTTCTTACACCGTAAACATTTCTTGTTGTCATGGTACCTCTTAATTCCTACTCTGTCCAATGAAAAATGTTGAAGAGCACATAGAATAAACACAACCCGTAAGGAAAGGTGGAAATCCTTTGATAGTGAAGCGCTAATTTTCTGAAATCTACTCATCTTTCAAGTCCTAATTCAAGTACTACTTGCTTTGTGAAACCATCAGATCCTTAATACTGTTCAAATGGATTCTTCACACAAATCTCTGGCACATACCAACTGTAGCTGGATGATTATGTTCCTGCCTGCCTCTCTACATAATGAGCATTTCCGAGCAGGGTTTGACCTAAGTCAGATTTGCATCAAAAGTATCTGCCCAGAATTCCATTCTGTAAAGTTTCGCTAAATTGTATAAGTTATAATGTGTATTCTCCATTATATTTTAGAGAAGACAAATCAGAAAAGGTCTAGAAAAGAGTTACATAAGAATCTAGGGGAGGAGGCATCCATTTATTTTAGGTGTTTTTGTTTTATCATTCATTCATGCATTCATTCATACATTCATTTCATTATTGCACAAACATCTACTGTGTCCCTACTGTTAGTCAAGCAATGTGCAAGGCATAGAGAGATTAGCTAGTCTGGAAGGGTAGGCAAAGCTTTAAGTAAACAATGAAAGTTCATTGTGGGAATGGCTCTGCTGGAGGACATGTAATAAGTGCAGGTGAAGAGAATCAGGGAGAGGAACTCGTTCTATTAAACAAAGAATACGTACTCTGGACTTCAAATCTCGGTTGCAATTATTAGTAACTGGGTGTGTTGGGCAGCTCATTTCTCTGAGCCTCAATGTCCTTCTCTATAAAATGGGCATAGTTGTTATGGGGAAAAAACCACGATAATATTTATAAATGTCTTGGTACAGTGTCTGGAATAAATACTTACTGATGTTATTTTTCAGTCCATTATATTTGTCAACTAAATGATCAGGACTATTTCCAACTTCTCTTTGTATGGGCAGACAGACGCAATGTGAAGAACTTGAAGCTAAACACAAAACTCAGTTGTTTCTGATAATATATTTTAGAAGACTCAGCATTTGACCAGATGCCTTTTAAATGCACATCTCCTAGGTTTGGCTTCTGATAGAGCAAACAAAATGAATGTATTTTCTCTTTCCCATGAGACAGAAAAATGTGAGTAATCAGACAGAGAAATGTAGCAATTTGAGGCAGGATTGGTGAGCTCTTTTTCATGAGCTTTCATTGTAAACGCAAATGAAAACTGAGACACAAAATTTTTCTGAGACACAAAATTCTAAAGGGGTCATAGAAATCTACTGAAAATATTAAATTGATACCTTCCACAGGAAGCACATATGTACCCAAATCTTGATTATGATTACTATTGTTGTCATTAAGAAAATAGAGAGTTAATATTACATGATTGCAGAAGATGGATATATGATGTTTAGAATGTTGGTCAAAACAGGGAAGAGATGCTGGTGCCACAGCTAATTTAAGTCTTAAGAGACAGACAATGAAATTCAGAGATACTAACCAGTTAACCAATGCTGTTATCTTTTCCACTGAGGAGTGAAGAAAGGACTCCCTGGTTTCTATGCTCCTTATATATTAGAACACACGCCTTTCTTCAGTTGGAATAAGAACAAAGGATAGGCTGTGTCAAAATTTTATGATTGTCTCAAAGAAGCAGAACAGGGCCATTGGTGGAAGAGAGGAGGAAAAGATTTCTCACTGACCTTTCTCTCTGCAGGTCTTCTTACTTCCACTTAATTGAGAACAAACATCCTGGACAATCAGTAATTTCTGTGTATTAAAAAAGGTGAATTTCTAAACCACTGACTCAAAAAAATAAACTTTTCTCAAACACACTTGGGAATTTCCCACCCTCCAAATACTTATTTAAAGGGAAGGGGAAGAAAACAATATTTAATGGATCTTCTCTTCTTGAAGACAATAGATTTGCTTTATATTTCATTCAAGAAATCAAATCACTTAAAAAACATGTTGAGAAAAGCAATTATATTTATACTAACCCAGATTCTCTTGACTCTATGTAAAAAAGTCAACTAGAAAGAGTTTAAGTTTTCAAAAAAATCTTGCCTTCTATAACCACAAGGAAGAGATGGCCTAGGAAAGATTTGAAGGTAGGGAATATATTTGATTTCTTTCCATATTCCTAGTGCCTTCTCTTGATCTGAACTAGCCTAGTAGGGAAGGATATTCTTGAGATTCTGTAACTGAATCTATATTTTTAGAGTAATCAGATAAATCCTTTCTGTTTCTATCCATTTCTGGGATGTTTCTAGTCAATGGAATTCCAGACAACTAGTTCATTTCCTATGAATTGATGGTTGAATCTCTCAGTATCTTCTGCCAAAATTGCCATCCTGAGCACTTCCTTTGTCAAGAAATCCTTTCCCTTCCAATTCAATTCTGACATATTTTAGAGTTCCTTGATTCTTTCAGCCCAATCAATAACTTTTCTTAAATATATTTTTTTCCAATGTCACCATCATGCATCCAATCATTCTAACTAGAGGTTCCAGTGCTCAGTTTATTCTCACTTTTTCAGTTTGACCTGATTCAACCAAAAATTTTTGAGCATCTCTTGAGTATATGGGACTCAGATAGAATTCTGGGAATACAGAATTGGGTACAATACAGTCATTGCTCTTAAGATTTTGTTCTATAGATTGTTCCAAAGTTATAATTTGTTAATCACATGTGCTCTGAAATAAAAGAGAAATGTATATGAAGCACAAGGGAGGAAGTGGTACTTTTAGGTACTGGAAACACAAGAATAAATAGAATATCGTCAGTATTCTCAGCAAGCTCCAGGACAAGCAGGGAGCATACAATTAATATTAATCACAGTAAACATATTAATATAATAACAATAATATCAGTAACATATTGATATTAACATATTATTAATATTATGATATCAAATACTCTATATCTAAATACGTTATTTATCAAGTTAAAATTATTGATGATTGAGATTATAACTATAATATTATACATTATTTATGTTACTTAATTAATTAAATTTTTAATAGAAACAGAGTCTTGCTCTGTCACCCAGGCTGGAGTGCAGTGGCATGATCATAACTCCCTGCAGCCTCAAACACCTGGGTTCTTGAGTAGCTAGGACTACAGACTAACATCACTATGCTCCACTGAATTTTTTTTTTTGTAGAGATACTTTATTTTGTAGAGACATTTCTCACTATATTGCTCAGACTGGTCTTGAATTCCTGGCCTCAAGTAAATCTCCTGCCTCAGCCTCCCAAAGCTGAGATTAGAGGTGTAAGCCACTGTGTCCAGCTAATGTGTTTGTTATATTTATATTTATCATGTAGAGATAATACTGAATTCAGTATATTTTTATATAAAACTATATATAGTGTAAGGGCGGGAGTGGTCAGTTCCAGCCTGACAAAGTCAGGAAGGACTTCACAAAGTCAGTCAGGTCTGTCATTTCTTTTTTCTGACATTCTGCCACCCTCATCCCTGCTACCACCTCAAATCTCCCCTGCTTCCCATGGTTTGCTTTCTATAGCTGACATCTGCTTTTTCACTTAGTTAAAAAAACAAAAAACCCTGGGACAGGCTGATAGCATGCCTTGTGATAACATCTGAGTGCCGATGCAAATGTCCACATTTTCGCTGAATTATTTCTCCAGGATTAAAACACATGCAGAGGGACTAGTCCTAAGCCCTTTCTGATAGGAGCAGGGATAGCTGAGGCTGCTCCTGCAGGAATCAAAGGGGTGGATCTCCTATGTCTGGACCATTTGGCCTGGATTTTACATTCCCCGGGATTTTAGTATCTCAGGGATGGGCAGGGTTGAGAGAGGCCATCAGGACAACATTCTCTTGTTTTCTTTTAATTTCCCCAGAGGAGAAGGCTCTACATTTTTCTTCAAAACATTTTCTCTCAGCATCATTTAGAGCAGGCAATTCTTCCTAAATAGTGCAGGTGGTGGTAAAGTAGAAAAATATTTTTCTTGTTCTAGACTCTCTCTTGATTTTCAGAATAGTTATCATTTTTTTTCCTGCTATTAAATCCAAGTAGAGCCCTCACCAACCATCGAGGCAACTAGAAATACCCTACACATTTTCAAACATCCACCCCAGGGGAACAATTCCATCCCCAATTGAGAACCATTGGATGATTTCATAACATTTGATTTTAGAGCCTGAATTATTGATTCATTTATTTAAATCATACAGGAACAAAGCACCTAAATACTCTTGTGGACCTTTAATTGTCTTGTGTTGTGAAGGTTACAGAGAAGACCAAGGTACCTACTGAGATCTTCTTCCAAGTAAAAACAAAAGATGAGCACAAATACTAATATTTGTTCATTCATTCATTCATTTGAAAATATATACTGAACATCTGTTTACTCTGTGTTGGGGCCTGTGATTCAGACACTGCCCCCATATGCAAGACAGAATGGTGTGCAAGTCCCATGGGAGCTCAGAGGGAAAAGGGATCCTTCCAAGCAGGGTGTCAGGAAGTTTCCCGGAAGTAACATTTCAGGTAGTACTTGGAAGGACTTGGTAGCTAGATGGTGATGTCTGGGAGAAAACAACCCAAGTGGAGAAAGCCACACAGGGAAGTGAGAAGGCAAGTGACCTACCCTGACTGGAGTGACAAGTGAGAACATGTGAGTGTGAGAACAGCATCCAGAAAGGTAAGAACAAGAAGTTTGAACAGTTGGGGAGTTTAATTTCCATTCTAGTAGCTGTTGAAGTGACTTCAAAGGGCATATTAATCCTAGATCCAGAGTCTGTTGCGTACTTCAAACCATTTCTCTAGCTGCTTCTTCCACTCCTGTGCTCCACACCCAAGTGTGCGTGCGTGCGCGCGCGCACGCACACACACACACACACACACACACACACACACATGCAAGCACACACCTTTCACCTTTTCCAAGTAAAATATTATTTGCCCATTTATTCTCACAAGGACCATGTTCCAGTTCAAGAGGAGAAAGGAGAGGTGCAGGGAGGTTTTACTCAGCCCCTGCTGTGATTGTTATAATTGAGATTAACTGTTTTTAGTCCACTCCAGCTCCCCATTGGCCCAGCACTTTCCAATGCCCTGCCTCTCTTATTCTGTGGCTCTCTCCAGGTTGCAAGTCCCTTGCTGACCTTCACAGCTTCTCATTATCTGGCCTCCACCTACTTCCCCAGCCTCTTGTCTGCCCTACCCTCCTGTGCTTCACCCCTGAGCTGCACCATTTTATTTCACGCTCCTCTGCCCTATTTTCTTGACTAATTCCCAGTCCTTCAGTTCTTAATCCACACCACAGCTTTACAGGATGCCCTTCCTGAGCCTCAAACCTCAGTTAGATTTTACCCATCCCTCACTCTCTGCCTTTTCTGATTTTTTTTCAATCTAGATTCCTGCCCACATCATGATACTCTCTGAAATGATTCCAGCCCTTTTTCTCTTTTAGCATTTATTATCTGAATTATTTGTCTGGCTGCATAGCACTAACAATTGTTACAATACAATGCCTTTTTATGTACTAATACATACTCTCCATGGCTCTCCAATCACACTGACCCTCTTCCAGTCCCATCCTGCCCCAGGACCTTTGTGCCTCATTCCTTGTACCCTGAATACAATTCCCACCTTCACCTCCTGCCACCTAACCCTTGCCCTATCCTCCCTTCACTAAACCACCCCCCACCCCTCTTCTTCTAGGTCTCAGCCCAATGATTATTTCCTCAGAAGGCCAGTTTTCTCTGATCAATATATGTCTACCTCATGCCTTATCTGTTTCATTGCATCAGTATCTGCTCCTTTATGTTTATTTGGATAATGTATTGATTAGATATATCTACTCCAAAACATCACAAGCTCGAGAAAGCAAGATTCTGGATTTGCTTTTGCACATGGTTTTACTGCTTGAGCACTCTGCCAAGCGCCTGGCATGTAGCTGTTTCAGGGGCCAGTAGCTGTGTGTCAATAAATAAATACATGATCAAAGAGATTGTTGTCATATAGTATAGGGCCACATATACTGTGCCAGGGGATTTATATGGCCTCTAGCTATAGTGATTGATGAATGACAAGACATGAATCGAAATAGCATTTTAATTCCAAGTTTTTCTTTGTCTGGAAAGTTTTAGTCAAGAAAAAATATGACGATGTCTTTTTTTTTTTTAAGCTGGAAATTGAAAGTGGTGGCTTTACAAGAATTTTGTTTCTCTTCAATATGGAGATTTATTGTGTATGTGAGATTTTACACACAGACTTGGCTCCAAAAGGGTGCTATTACTGACTCATCAGAAAGAGATTTTAAAATGTGGTTTCTAATCAAATCATCTGCAGAACTATCAGGTGCTTCCTATGAATCCTGTGGTAATTGAGATTCTGCCATGAGATATCAGTCATTAGGAGCTTTTCTCATAATCCCATCAGTTGTCCTGGAATCAAGTCTCTTAAGTCACTATTCAGGCACACCAATTTATGAAATCGAATGACCTGGAGCCACAGCTAAGATTCCATACTGATGAAATGCTTTCTGGTAACTCCTTTTCTCTGGAGACTAAAGAATGAATTTACAGTTCTTAAGATCAGGACTTGGTTGTACATATTTCTGAACTTGCAAGCAAAACAGTATCAGCCAAAAAACAAGCTGTCATTGAACTCATACCCAGAGTCCACCTCTCTGTACTATTCTCTTAAAAGTCATGGGCCACAAGAACAGGCAAAAAGTTTAGAAAGCCAGGTTCAGTTCTCCATTCAGACTGCTAAGCAGACTCTTATACTGGCCACCCCAACCCAGAAGAGGACAGATTTGAGCTGTGGCCTTTAACCAAGAACAGAGGGTGCTGGCTAGAGGAGGGGCACATCACCCAGTGACTAACCTCCTCTCTGCAAAGCTGCAGGGTTAGGGTCCAGGGAAAGACCAAGATCAAACCAAATAAGACTACCCAAGCCCATTCCCTCCACCTTGTGCCACAAAGATTCAAGATAACATCTTCTATATCTCTCTGACTTCCTTTCCTTTCACTCATCTGTCCCTTCTAGATCCCTTATATCTTCTCCCTTTTAGCAGTATCCATCTAAACATCTTGTTTTCTTCCTGAGTAAAGCCCACACACCAGGCTATATTCACTAGGATTAAACATTCCAATGCATTCTTTCCTGAAACATATTCACTTCATGCAAATAATTTTTCTCATTATATCTGACTTCCAGAGACGCTCCTCAGTCATAACTTGGTGGCTGGGTGTTCATGGGTTAGTGGTTGTCAATTGTGCTGTGACAGATGGAAGAACTAATGCTTTCAGGCTGATGATATGGAATACTTCCTCCAAATGAACTTCATGGTAGTCAGGGTGATCTTTCTGAAATATAGTTTCCATCTTGTTTCCCTTGATTCCCTCACTTAATAACCTTGGATGTCTCCTCAATGCCTAAATAAAAAAGTCAGTTCCTTAAGAGCATTCATTGACCTTCATTTCATTCCTCTGCCAGTATTACCGTCTATCATTTTCCCTGGCACTCCCACTCTGTATTCCCACACATTGACTGTCTTCATTGCAGCTGTCACAGTAACCTTTTCCATGACTCTGTGCTTTTCCAGTGCTGTTCTGTCTGCCTTAAATAAACCTACACGTGTACATCTCCATTGGAAAACACTGTGCTTTCAAGACACAGATCTCAGACCTCTTGTCTTTCTTTCTTCCCCACCCTTTCCACTCCCAGATGGAGGGATTTATTTTTCTATGCTCTCTTTGCTTCTAATTCCACTTCTGTTTAGTTTCTAAACTTTCATTAAGGACAAGGAGACTCTGGGGTATTAGACATAAGTAAGGAGTCTGAAAGCCCAAACTAAGTCACCAGATGGGGACGGGAGACAAACCAGAGTATGTGTCCCCACTAGCCGTCAAGTATGGATGAAATGGATGTATGAAGAACAGTATCCAGAGTCAAGGTCATATTTTAAAGTAAGGACAAAATTTTAATACAAGGGGCCAAGGACAAGCAGAAATCAGATACCCTGGAGTTAGGAAAAAAGAGGGAACTGCACATACAGAATCTGGAGAAAGAAGAGAAATGATTCTGTTTGGGAGGAGGTGGACAAGTTATCTTCCACCAAGGAGATGATATTTCAACTGAATTTTGATAAATTTGTATTTGTCATCTCAGAAGGAATAAAGGGTATCCCAAGCCTCTATCATCAATGTTCCCAGCAGTCACAAAGATAAATGGATAATCATACCAGACAGTGAAGAAGTAACAGCTCCATCTGTTTTTCTGTAGAAATGTTATTGCTGCAGTTGGAAATTTTAACAACCATTTGTAATTTGTCAGCAAATTATATGGAAATAATGATAAAATATCATCTAAGATTTTTATCTTCAAGTTCATTCAAACTTATGCATACTTAATCTCATGGATTCAGGAGAATTTATAAACTCTAATTCCAAAATCAAAAGGAACCTATTGGGTAATCATGGTATAATGATAGCCTCTACTATTTGTATAGAGATTTGCAGTTTGTTATAAGAATAACAGTTGGCACTTTCTATGTACTTTAAGTGGTCCCCATGAATTAACATATTTAATCCTTGCAGTAATTTTACAGCTAAGTTCTTCTATTACCCATATTTTACAGATAATGATACTGAAGCATAGAGAAGATATATAACTCAGCCAAGATTGTATGGCACAAATGTTTAAAACTAGGCAAGCTGACACCAAGAATGCAAGCTGTTATTTGTCTGTTGAATCACCTCAATCATCTCTGAATGAGGGGAGGGCAAATTTTATGATCAGAGAACTATTTCAATGCTAAGTTCTTTTCAACTCAAGACAAGTGATGGAGACTTTAATAGGTCTGTTCAGAGAGTTTTGAAATATGTTCCCTGCAGTTGGTTGATGCAGAAATTGGTGTACCACATGCCCAGGAAATCTAGGCAGTGAGAGATTAAGAGTTTTGGGGCAGAGTCAGGAGAAAATATTTGCTCTATCATCAGTCTGCTTTTGCAGATTGTTGAAACAAGGGAGTTGTGGGTATTTCCTGTGGCCTAGTTGCCAGCCATATGAAAGAGAAAAACCTCTGTGTCTGTGAGAGTGTATGTATATGGGGTAGGGAGGCAATTTTATCTGCCAACCTATTCAGCAGTGTCATCTTGAGGTGAGAAAGGAACAGGTACTGGAAGTTGGGAAGGCAGAGGTCCTTGGAATTCCAGGACTGAGGAAAGCATTGAAAGGAGCCAGCTGAAATAGTGGTGCATCCACCCTTGACCAGAAACTGTAGGACAGAGGGGCCTAGGAGAGACCCCTGAAGAAGCACACAAAAAATGCCCAGTAAACAAAGAGTCAGCTATAATTTGCCTGACCTGGAGAGCTCAGAGTCAGCTTAGAATAGAATACATTCTGCTGGCGAGGATGCAGGAAAAAAGGAATGCTTCTACACTGCTGGTGGGAATGCAAACTAGTGCAACTTCTCTGGAAGATAGTGTGGCAATTTCTGAAAGAACTAGAAATTGACCTTCCACATGATCCAGCAATTCCCCTATTGGGAATATACCCGGAGGAACACAAATCATTCTACAAAAAAGATACCTGCACACATATGTTTGTTGCAGCTCTATTCACAATAGCAAAAACATGGAACCAACCATGTTGCCCATCAAAGCTAGGCTGGATAAAAAAAATGTGGTACATATACACAATGGAATATTATGCAGCCATAAAGAAAGACAAGCATATGGACTTCACAGCAACTTGGATGGATTTGGAGTCAATCATACTCAGTGATCTATCACAGAAGCAAAGAACAGAGTACCATATGTTCTCATTCTTAAGTGGACCTTGAACAATTATAATGCTATAAGAAAGGGATTGGCAGTAGTGGGAAACTGTCAGGGGAGGGAGTGGGATTGGCAATTGAGGGAAACTGCTAGGGGAGGGAGGGGCATATCTTATCAACAAGGGTACCTGCATAATCAACATTTGTATACCTAATCCTGAATTGTACCCACATCTTTATTTTGTTTTTGTTTTGTTTTGTTTTGTTTTGTTTTTTGAGTTGGAGTCTCACTCTGTCGTCCAAACTGGAGTGTAGTGGCCGCTTCTGGCCACCGCAGCTTCAACCTGCTGGGCTCCGGCGATCCTTCCTCCTCAGCCTTCCGAGTAGCCGGAATTACAGGTGTGCGCTACCATGCCCGGTTGATTTTTTGATTTATTGTAGAGATGAGGTCTCACTGCCCAGGCGGGTCTCGAACCCGCGGGCTCAGGCAATCCACTCACCTCAGCCTCCCAAAGGCGCGGGATTACAGCCTGAGCCACCGAGCCCGGCTCCCCACATCTTTCTAATAAAAAAAGAATAGAATCCATTCTAAGAGTACTTACCTATCTTTTTATATGCCCTCCCTCTTTCTCCTCAACCTGACACCTTGGGGGAATCAAAACAGAATCCAGCAAGGGGAGATTGATGGTAAGGGATCCCTAGGTGGAGGATAAACAGAAAAATGTTAGGCAGAGAAATGAAGAATCCAACTGTGTCCTTCATTCCACTGAGGACGCCAAAGCCAAACAACCCAAAAAGAGAGGGGGAAAGACTTGATACTAACCCAGATTCAGCACTGTGATTCATTTCTGGGAGGAGACACAGTCAAATAACAGCATTGAGATTGTGATTTCAAACTAAAGATTGTGATTTCAAGCCTGCTGCTCTCTGACCTACAAGGAAGTGAACTGTGAGGGCTGGAGGGGACAGAAGATTATTCCACAGGATAGTTTTTAAGGTAGAATAGGAAACACAAATAAAAGTGCATCATCTATGAGGCAGCCTCTGTAGCTTGACTACCTACAAGCCCACTTTGAAAACAGTCATGATAGAAATGAACATATTAATAAAAAAAAAATAAATACTTGAAGAGGCATAGAAAGGAAAAATGATCAAGTTACTTAATAAAGTTGTTGTCTGGGCCAGACACAGTGGCTCATGCTTGTAAATCCCAGCACTTTGGGAGGCTATGAAGGGAGAATTGCTTGAGCTCAGGAATTTGAGACCAGCCTGGGCAATATAGTAAGACCTCATCCCTATAAAAAGTCAAAAAAAATTACCTGGGCTCAGTGGCACGAGCATGTAGTCCCAGATACTTGGGAGGTTGAAGCAGAAGGATAATGAGCCCAGGAGTCCAAAACCCGCCTGGGCAACATAACAAGCCCTCATACTACAAAAAAAAAAGTAGTCATGTGTGGTGGCGCATGCCTGTAGTCTCAATTGCTCGGTAGACTGAGGCAGGAGGATTGCCCAAGCCCAAGAGGTCAAGGCTGTGGTGAGCTGTGATCATGCTACTGCATTCTAGCTTGGGTGGCAGAGTGAAACCATGTATTGAAAAAAAAAATCATAATAAAAAGCATACAATAAAGTCATAATCTCACAGTAATTAAAATAGCTGTAAATGGTTAAGCTCAGCAATTAAAAGACAGTCTTAATAGAGATTTTAAAAAATATACAAACTGTGTGATCATTAGGCACACATTTAAATAAAAAAGATACGAGAAAGTTTAAAATCTAAAAATGGAAAAAGAAATGTCAGGCAAATATGAAACAAGTGAAATCTAACAGTCTTAAAAACTGAAGAAGGACAGTTTCCTAAAGAAAGTTATTCCAGAAAAACAGAGCAAGAATAAATGCCCAAAATAAGAACATATGCTTCTAAAATGTAGCCTTCAAATATATTAAGTACTTTATAAAACTGTGGGAAGAAACATATAAATCAGCAATCATAAGTAGGAATTGTTTTTAACACAACTCTCTCAAAACACAGTAGATCAAATACTGAAAAATAAGCAGGAGAATACCTGATCTGAATAATATAAATTCAATAGCCAATCAAAGATATATCTTATATTTAAGTAAGGATTTCTTGGGAATTAAAATGTGTTTTAACATCACATAGTCTATCAACATAATTCATCCATAGGAATAGATCAAATAAAAATTCATACTTCATGGATGAAAATTATGTAATAAAGTTCAATGTCTACATCTGATAGTAAAGCAAGAGAACACAAAGACAAAAACAAGCACAAATTTTAGCAGACTTAGGATAAAGTCTTGACATCAAAAATCTATTGCAAACATGATACGAAATGAAGAAACTTTAGACACATTGTCTTGAAGGTCAGACATAGATGAAGGATGTCCACAGTCACTGCTGCTGTTTAAGACAGAGCAGAGTTTCAGAGTAGAAGTGGGGCCTTTTGAGACATGATCAGCTGATTTTCAGGTGAAATGTTAACTTGTCAAAGGGTTAATGAGATGGAGAGAAGGGTTTCTTGAGCATCACTTCACTGGTGGTCAAGAGTCCTCAGGTCCTTTATTGGTTCTGCATTAACTGATACTAGAAGATGCCTTGAGGTGGGTAGATAGCCAAGCCAGGGAGGAACAAGTGATAAGGTGTGTAGACACTCATTCTCCATCAGGGGCTTCACTTTATCACCTCATGCAATCGTCTCAAGAGCTCTGCCAGGGAACAGCTATGATTTTATCCATTTTATAGATAAAAAAGTTGAGATCCAGAAGGATTAGGTAATTTATCCAAGGTCAAGGGACAGGAATAGTGGGGGTCTGACATTCGAACTCAAACTGGCCTGACCCTTGCTTGGCCCATAACAATAAACTGCTTTATAGAAATAAAGCATGGTCAAAGTGAGAAAGGCAATGAGGGGTAGAAAATGGTTAAGTAGAAACAAAAGGAGGAAAAGAACAAATACAGATGATGACTTACCTTCACACTTCCTTAGCACCTGACAGAAATCAAAAGTTTCTGCCCCTTGAGCACATGTTCAGGGTCACTGTACCTTTTCATTGTTATTATTATCATTAATTCAGAGATTCCTTCTGTGAGGGAGTCTGCCCTATGGCAGATCCGCAGCTACATGGTCACGTGGTAATGGGCATGTTCCTCACAATTCTGAAAACCCACATGGTCCAATTCCAGAGCAATTCTACTTCAAAGAAATGCCTATCCAACAATCAAAAGCAACTACAAAGTTATTCAAAACCTCCATTTGTGTTTCTCAGAGAACAATCAATGGGACACCAATCCTGGTCTTCCACGGCTCTGTGTAATTTCCCCTTCTTCCTCGTGGATTACTTATATCCCAGAGCAACTTCCAATTCTCTTTTTTCGATCATCACTCTTCTCTATTACCCGCAGCAACTCAACCTGTGTGTTTGTTTCTCTCTGCTCCTGCCCCTCATTCCTTCATTTTACAGCCTGACTTTGTCTCTCTGGTAGAAAAACAGAAGTCCTCAGAGGAATGGACTTGGGGAAACTGAGGGCAGAATTCTCTTGAGTAGTAGGGGCAGGTGAGAAGATTGGAAGTGGATACATACCTATCCTTTCTGTTCCATCAAGGGCACAGAATTCTAGAATAGAAAAAGCAGAAAATTTGCAGTTTTGACATGGCCATGAGCCTTACCTCTGTGATCCTGGGCTGGTGATTCCACCAATTTGAGCCTTCAAGGACAGCATTAACAGCCATCACATCACAGATATGTGGGGACCAAATGAAGCGTGGAATATTTTCAAAGTGAGGTTTTGTATGGTAAGACTACTAAGACTTTAACTGCCTGAAAATATGTTTACTGCACCTTCACATTTGAGTAAAAGTGTTGGAGGCTGTCAATTTTTTTTTTTTTGAGTTGGAGTCTCACTCTGTCGCCTAGGCTGGAGTGCAGTGGCACTCTTATGGCCACTCCAGCATCGACCTACTGGGCTCAGGAGATCCTTCTGCCTCAGCCTTCCAAGTAGCTAGAACTACAGACACGTGCTACCACACCCGGCTAATTTTTGATTTATTGTAGACATGAGGTCTTGCCAAGTTGCCCAGGTTGTTCTCGAACCCATGGGCTCAGGCAATCCCCTCACCTCGGTCTCCCAAAGTGTTGGGATTACAGGCTTGAGCCACTGTGCCTGGCTGGTTGTCAAATTTTAATATTGAAGTTATAGACCTTTAATACCTCAAATAAATTACTTCATTGTCTTCTTGTACCAGTGTGCTATAAGAGAGTCTGAGGTTAGGGCAACCCCTTTAGGTCCCCTCCTGTTGTGGGAGCTTTTCTGTCCTCTCAATAAACCCTGCTTTCTCACTTAAAAAAAAGAAAGTCTAAGGTTAATCTGAATCTTGTCCCTTTGCACAGTAGTATGTTCTCTGTCTCTCGAAGCTCATAGAATTTTTTTCTTTGTCGATGATGTTTTCAAATTCTAGTAAATTATGCTTGTTTGGGGTGTTTAATCCTATTTGATCTTTGATTCTAAAGTGCCTTCCTTCCTTCCTTCTTTCTTTCCTTCCTTCCTTCCTTCCTTCCTTCCTCCCTCCCTTCTTTCCTTTCCCTCCTTCCTTCCTTCCTTTAAAAAACCTATTATTAATATTTTTCAAACATTCCCCCCCTTCATTTTTCCTCTACTTCTGTATTTCTTGATCTAATGTCCTTCAAATTAGGCATTCCATTTTTGTCTTCCATATCCCTTAATGTTTCTTCACCTCCTTTGTGATGACTTTTGGAGGGTATCTGATCCTCAAGTTCACTATATCATTCTCCTGCTATATTTATTATGATAGTTTTCTCTAATAAATTTGTCCAATATCTTCTTTTTTATCCTATTTCCAAAATTATTACTTGGAATACTAATCCTTGGTAAGTGGTGTACTGAGACTCAAGAATGAGTTCTCAACTTGAGTTCAGTTCCTTACGGGTAGAGGGTTAGAAAGTTAATTAGTAGCTTAGAAATCATCACCCCATGGTTACCATTGTTAGACTTTGGCCAAGTCAATCACCTCTCTGAGTCACAGTCTCCTCAACTGTCAGATGGGGATAAGAATACTCCCACCCCACCCCAGGCGAGTTTGCAGGTAAAAACTGCCATGAGGCTGAGTGAGAGGCTGTGTGGAAAGTAGCCAGCACAGTGCAAGCAGCATTTCCAGATACTTGGCCCAGTTGTACTTCCAGAGCTTCATGCCCTTGCTTTTGATTCTTCACTTGGCCCTCTGAATTGGCCATTTCCAGTGGCAGCACAAAATCTATCATCAAGACCAGTAAATATAGCAGGTCTGAGTTCATGGAATATGCCACACTCCATGGATCTGTGCCCTGTCCTTTCTTGCTTCCAGAGTTGTAAGGCCTAGTTGGTGTAGGCTCTAGATTCTGGGTTATTTTCTTGCTAAAGGCCCAAGTTGCTTACATATACAGCTCTTATCCACTATCTTGAGTCTAAGCAGGCCCTTGACAGAAAGCATTTGTTTTTATTAGTTACTGGAAATATGCAGGCTGAAAGACCTCACCCATTCACCTTCTCTTCCCTGGGTACACGTATAGACAGTGAGAAGGATCAGGCAAAATGTACCAGCTATGGCCTGTGGGGCTGTAAAAAGCAAATGACTCCACAAGACAATATCAGCATTTCAAGGCTTTGTGTACCAACCTAGTGTTTCTCTGGGAGATCCTGAGTGTCTTAATAATTGACAACCATATGCAAGAGAACCTGGAAGAAACTGCTGTATGCTAATGTAGAAATTACTGCAAAGGGCAATCATAACAAAACTCCCTCTTCTTCTTTTTTATTTTTTATAAAATGAGCTACTTGTCACTAATACAGCATAAGATAATTAGAAGAGAATAGACTCTGACTTCACTGGATAGCTGTGTGCCCTTAGATAAATGAATCACATAATATTCCCAAAGCTCATTTCCCTTACTTGGAAAGTGTAGCCATAATAATTGATATACTTTAGTGTTATTGAGCTAAATGAAATATATGATGACATCAATTATAACTGCTTATAAATCTAAATAAAATATTGGAGATTATAAGAGATGCTGTAGTTTTGGCTGTCACTATTTTTACTGACTTGGTCCTCAGCAGAGTCTGAGCATTAATAACTAAATTTATTTGATGATAATTGTGCTGGGGTCACCACTCTACTCTGGGTTTCTGAGTGTGCTTTTAAGGTTCCAAACTCATATATATGCCCTTGAGCCCATAAAATAGAATTAAGTTTTAATAAGCAACTATGTGATAAGCACATAAAAACCTTCATTACATCTCTACATGAGAGGTGTTGTTCTCCAACTCTAAGATTGCCTCAATGATCTCACCTACTGGTCTTCAGATCTTTCTGTGGTCTCCTTCCACCCTGGGCTAGGATTGGTTTCTGTGACCAATCCATGACAAAAGTGATGGTATGACACCCTGTGCCATTCATCTTAGGGTGTTTTCTCTCTCTTCTTCTCAGATCTTGTTACTTGGCGAAAGCTAGCTGCCATGCTGTGAGAGGTTCACATACTGGAGGGTCCTTCCCACAATTATATGAGGTAGCTTGGAAGTAAATCTTCAGCCCCAGTCAAGCCTTCAGATAATGACAACCCCAATAGATATCTTGAGCAAAACCTCAGGAAATGACTTGAGCTAAATCCACCCTGCTAAGCTATTCCTAGATTCCTAATCCTAAGAAACTGTGTGAGATAATGCATGTTTGTTGTCTTTAGCTACTAAGTTTTGAGATAATTTTCTATGCCACAATAGATATCTAGTGTAATAAATATGATCATTCCTTTTTTGTAGATGAGAAAACTAAAAATCAGAGGCTAAGTATTTTTTCCAAGGTCATACAGTTGAAAATATTGGATTTTCACCAGTTCTTCCTGACTTCAAAACCAGCATGATCCCACCACTAAATATCCTGCCTTCCCACAATGCAAATACACCATTCCCTTAAAGGGGGAAAAATAACAGAAAACTTAGGCTTTGGGGATGGCACATAGTTTTCATATGTAGTTTTTATTATTACTCCAACTAATGCCTCAAATAAGAATTATTGTGAGTAATGATACCCCAAACTAAATATAAAATAGATTCGGGGGGAAGGGGAGGAATGGATTATTTTCAACACAAATATCTTGCTGGCTACTCAGTGCCAGGTTGTGGGAATAAAGCAATATAATAGGCATGGTTCCGGTTCCCATGAAGGTTGTAGACTCCTGTGGAAGATTACAACTGATAAGTAATAAGAATAAAATAGCAATAGAGGACTCTAAAATCTGGGTAGAATTTGATTAAAAAATTTATCACCTATCCTCAGTGTCTCTTGGGCCAGTGACCACTTACTTACCATGTAAAAGATTGTGCTAAAAGCTTCAATCCTTTAGTGCTAAATGCTTTAAGTTTATCTTCTCTTCCAGTGGTACTGGAAGTGCTGAGCTCTTTACATCCATTATCTCATTTAATTCTCACAACAATCCTATGAGTAAGTATTATTATCCAAATGTTACGAATTAACACCCATCTCATCAGGTTACTATGAGAATTAAAACTTATAATCCTTTCACTCATATAATGGACCTTGAACATCCAATGTAATACTATAAGAAAATGACTGATGGTATTGGGATATTATGGGGGGGAGGGGGATGGGATTGACGGTAGCTAATATCTGTCTGGGACCGGGAAAACACCTCTTATCAATAGGGTGCCTGAATGAAACGTAATTGTACACCTAACCCTAAACTGTACCCCACAAAACGATAATAAAAAATACTGATTATAAAAAAAAACAACTTATAATCCATATAAAGAGCTTGGCCCAGTATCCAGCTCATGGTAAGTGCTGACTAAATGGTTGGGACCTAGTGACTCTAAAATCAGACCCTGAGAAAGGATTTGTTTACTAGCAGTTTATTTGGGAAAGGATTCAAGAAGGCACGGAAGAGTGAAGATGTGACAGAGAGAAAGGAAGAAAACTAATAAAGATGTGGTCATAAGCAGGTCACTCCTGTGGGCAACTGGAACTCAATCCCACTGGGACTATCTGAGACACAGAGCAGAGCACACCTCAGAATTGACCCACTAGGGTAAAAATGATAAGTTCTTTATCTACCAATTCTCGACTCTCATTGACTGAAGTAAGCTTTGCAGTGCTTCTAACCTGCCTTAAGTGTGTGTCAAGCATGCTCTAGGATTAAAGAATTTTAAGCAGAGGTGCAGAAGTTCTTAAGTGGGGGAAATGTCTTCAGATGACTCAGGGAGAAATTCCAGAGAGCACCTGTTACAAGTAATCATTAATCTTACTGTTGCTGTAATATCACAGAATGGTTAATATTGTGATAGAAATATGACATAGGCAGTCATGGAGCACAGAAGATAGTCACTTTCCCGATGTGGAACATAAAAGTAAGGACAGGTTTTTTGGTGATGTGGGGTCAAAGGGAGATGAATAGCTATTTGGGGAGAAAAGATAATCAAAGAGTGTTCTGGGCTGAGAGTAACTTGTGTGAGAAGCCTTATCAAGGGACAAGAAAAAGGAAGGTTTATTCTAGAAAATGAAAGAAATTTGGTGACCTGAATTTTAAGTTGAAAAGACAGAGTCATAAGAAAGAAGTTTATGAAGGTCAGCAGGAGTCAGATCATAAAGGCCCTATAGGTCACATTAAGGAGTTTGGGCTTTAGCCTATGAGCAATGGGAAGTCTTAAAGAATTTTCAGCAGATCCATGTTTTGACATTTCACTCAGGTTCATACAAGGAGAGTGAATTTAGAAAAGGAGACAATTTGAAAGCAAAGAGGCACCTTGGAGAAGCAATTGCAGTAGTTTAGTCAAGGGTTAACATGACTGGGCAAAAGTAAAGATAATGAAAACTTGATAATGAACACTCATTTCACACAGCTTGTGGGTGTGGAATTCAGTAACATCTTATCTGGAGGTTCTGACTCAGGGTTTCTCATGACATAGCTGTCAGAAAGTCAACAAGGACTGCATCTGAAGGTGTGATGGCTGGAGGTCTACTTCTAACATGGCTCACTCACATAGGTGGTGACGAGAGATCTCAGTTCATTGCCATGTAGACCTCTCCACAGTGCTGCTCAATGCCCTCATGGCATGGCATCTGGTTTATTTTAGGGTGAATGATCCCAGAGGGAGAGAGATAGAACAAAACTGAAGCTGCCATGTCTTTTATGACCTAGTCTCAGAAGCCACATGCTATCATTTCTGAAATATCCTACTGGCTACCCAGTCCAGCCCTAGCCAATATGGAAGGAGTCTATGCAAGGAGGCGAATACCAGTAGACTGGGATCATTGAGAACTATCTTAGAGGTTGGCTGTGACAGTCTGACTTTACCTCCCAAATAATTCACATTCCATATAAAACATAGTCACTCCTCCCCAAGGCTCTCAAAAGTCTCATTCTGTTTGGTCAATAAGACTGAAGTCCAGAATCTAATAATCTAAATCAGTTTAGGTATCAATGAATCTTGTTGGGTATATTTCCTTAAGCCTGACTTCTTGAGTGTGACTTCTTTCAATCTGAGCTCCTATGAATGAAAGACACAAATTTTACCCCCTGCATGGCAGCCAGACAAGCCTAGGGTAACCTCAATAGCACTCCCATTCAAAAGAGTTATCATCAGAACTAGCTGGGAAATTGCTGGAATTTTCTTGATTAATGCTTAGTCTTGCTCAAAGAGAGGAATGACTCTCCGTAATTCTTGGATCTGCCCTGCTGCTGCCTTACCTTGGGCAGAGAGCCTAACCAAATAATAAATATGTGTCACTGAAATCTTAAGTGTTGTTTGTTAGTGCAGCAAGACCTAGCCCATCCTGACTAGTAGAGTTATTGGCAGGGAAGGGGACCATTTAAAGGGAAATCAGAAGAAGAGAAGTCTGCAGTGGAAACTGAGAAGTGTCTAGGGAGACAGGAGAAAAACCAACAAACTTCAAGAGAAGGAAGAGAGTCTTCCAAGAAGTGGGGAGTAATCAAGAATATCACATACTTTTGAAAAGTCAAATAAAAAATATCTTAGGAATAATATAATATATATAATATCTTAGGTTTAGGAAAAAATGGTTTGGGCAAACCATGGCAAGAAGTAATTTCAGTAAAATGGAAAGATAAAAAGTCAGATTATAATGAATTAAAGTTAGTAGGAGGCAGAAAATTAGAGGCAGAAAGTATTGGCTAAGAAGGGCTTTAGCTGGAGGGAAACATGAGTATTGGTGAGTTTTGTTAAAATGAGAGAGAGTTAGCATTTTTAAGCTTATAAAAGGAATAACTAAACAAAAAAGGAAGAAAACACAGAAAAAATGAAGCCCCCGAGAAAGCAATGGGATGTGTTCCATAGCAGGAGAAGAGGAAAGGATAGGCTTTTTACCCAGAAGTGTCTGGTGCAGGAGAGGAAGGTTGGGAACAACTTGCTATATTCAGGTGAGAACAAGAGGTTCTTCCTGGCTGGAAGGTGAACTTCCCTGGAGGCCAATGGAAAGAGAATGGGAGAGCAGGAGAGGAAGTTAGAAGTTAGAAGGATTGGTGACCATTACAAGTTAGGACAAGGGGAGAAGAGACGAGCATTTCTATAATAGTAGCTTGGAAGGCTGTGGGATGTTTGCCATGGGCTAGCTACAGATAGTGTTGCCAGGGTGAAAGTATTCACCAAGACAGTTATGAACTCAGAAAGACAGATTTAGTAAAGGAAAAATATGTTGTGAAGAGCACGGCGGGCAGAGTAGCAGAGATTGTTTGCTGTTTGCTCTGAAACAGTGGCTTTTCCCAGTGGAGTCTGACTTTCTTTTCAGTTAGGGTGAGTTTTAGGATTCCAGTCATACATTTGGGTTCCTGCCATGCAAATAAAGTTGTTCTCATTAGTTGATGTTAACACAGGGTTGCTCTTGCACAAAATGGCTTCCATAATGTTGACCTGCTTAGGGACCACAAGGGGAAAATCACTATTTGACATTTATTTTGGCAACCCTGGAACATATTTAGAATTACTATTGAGCTTCGATGACCAGGCTTCATATCACTGATGTACAGGAGACCCTGCAATTCTGGGTTTCACAGTCAGGGCCTGTCAGGGCCTATCAGAGTCTCCAAGGCCACATGTAATACTGAGAAAGATGCTTATGCTGAGAATGTCCTTTCACATCACGGACAGAATTTGAGACTTGCTTGAAAGTGAACATTTCCTGGATCTAGCTGGTTCCTACCAGAACTAAGGGTTAAATGGAATCCAGGCAAAGTTGTCAGTTTATAAAGACAGAATCTCTGAATGTCAGAATTAGAAGTTATCTCACAGCTGGTCTAACACTAGTGGCTGTAGACAAGTGGGGTGGTAGCAGAGTTATATAACCTTGGGGACATAACTGTTGCCTGAGCCTCAGATTTCTCAGGTAAAATGGTGATGAGAATGCTTTTCTAAGCATCTACAAAGTTAACTAATTCAACACTCTTAACTATTGTATGAGGTAGAACTCTAATTATCCCCGTTTTGAAAGTGGAAAAATGGAATCACCGGAAGGAGAAGGGACTTAGCAAAAGCCACCTAAACATTTAGAGAGAGAACTAGGATGAGCACCCAGGCCTCCTGACTCCCAACCTGTGCTTTGTACTCTTTCAGTGCAATAAACATAGACATTTCAGCTGCATTTCATATACCTGTGCATGGCTTGTTTCCAAGATGTGGCTTCTGCCTAGGAAATGCTGTGAACACTGTCACATGAAAGGGTTGCAGAAGGTTCCATTAGCGTTTCACAAACACCCTCCTTCCAGGCCCTTGGCCAGGTGTGTGCTAATGTTGTCAGCTCTCCTCTGTGCAGGAAGATGGACGCCTATCCTGGGACCTATCCTTTCTGATCTTGTTAGTCTTGAAAGGATTGTTTCTGCCTTGAGTGTTTCTCATTTCCTTTGGTCATTCATTCATTCATTTTGAGGTCACCAGCAAGGATTATGAATTTGTGACAGGATTTTAAAGCAATCAACACTTTCCTGCTTATGTGTAGGTATAAGAATTCAGATTCTTCATTTGTCTCCTGTAGAAATAGAAAAAGAAAGTTGGTGATCTTAGCTCTTATAAACAAGAAGAATTATGGAATCACTGGCTCAGAAAAACCCGATATCCCAGGTCAACTAACACAGGTTGCTGGGATTGTTTCGAACCTTAAGCTCTATCTGGTCCAGTTGCCCATTTGATGCTTAGAGCTTCTCCACCCCTCTGTTGAATGGGCATAAACCTGTCCCTTGCTCATCATTTCCAAGGATAAACACTTCACTCCCTTATGACTTGATCAAATCCCCATCCAGAAGTTTCTGAAAGCTAGAAGCTCTTCATTATTCTAAATCCAAAGGTTTCCTTCTGAAACCTCTACCTGCTGGAACTGGACCCAATTTACCAAAAGAGTGATTCTGCAATGTCCCTCACCAGTATTATGGACAATAGAATCTGAGTTATTACTGTCTTAGAGAAATCTCCTCCGCTATTTCTTTGTTTAAAATGGAAATAGCTGTCTTTCTTTTCACCATCAAAGTCCTTTCTTCCCCAAACTTCAAATAAAGTACTTTCATGATTTCAAAGCTTTTCATATTCTAAATGACCTAATTGTTTTATCGAAAGAGAAAAGAATGGAGCCACCCAAACCCTTCCACATGCAGATATTTGAGGAACACCTGGTACCTGGGAAGTATTAAGCCAGGTCCTGGTCACAGGAGGAAATGATTTGGATAATCATGTCTGGTGCTGGACACCATCATGCTGCTATTCTGTGCGGACCCAGGAACCAGCCGGTGTCTCAGATCAAAGCAACAGTTCAGGCTGCAGGGGAGCTGGGGGGAATCGCTTGAAGGAGAGTGACAGTGAGACAGTGAATGGGCAGGAAAGCAGGCTTTCTGGGAAGGCCTGGCTACATAATTTTGGGGCCCAGTGCAAAATGAAAATGCAGGGCTTCTTGTTAAAATGATTAAGAATTTTTAAATGAGGACAGCAACGTATTAAGCCAAGTGTGAGCCTTGGGCCACCACTCAAGAGTAAACAGCAGGCTTTTGGACTGTATGGCTGATCTCATTTGCTCTGCTCAGGAAAACTTAAGGTGTCCTCAAGGGCTTGGAATGCAAAAGAAAGATCCACATCATCCTATCTTCAGATACTATGGAAAGATAGTAGGCCCAGGTCTCCTGGCATCTTATTTATTGCATTTCTTACTCCATTGACATTATTCTCTCATTTGATGGCAAGAAGACACTTATACAGATTAAAAGAAACATACGTACCACTTTCCAAAATTTCCAAAAAGAGGTGGCACACACGGTCGAGGGGAGGACAGGGTTTGCCATTAATTCCAAAGTCCACTCCTCACTGGCCACTCACCAGGCTGTCACCTAAAATCTATGAGCCACATTTTCCTCATCTCCAGGGTGGGATTAATAGAGTGGACTTTGTCTTTATGTCATAGGCAGCATTAGATTAAAAATAATACATGCATAAGAATAATCAAAGTCCTCAGTATTTTGCTGGGATTAAAAAAACATGTTATAGCTGAACACAGGTTCTTATGCCTACTGCCCAGAAAAACCAAAACCGATATAACCATTACAATGGAGAAAGAGTTTGATATTGTAAAGTAGCTAAGTGAGGAGGGTGAGACATCTCTCAAATTCACCTCCCCGAAGATTCAGAGGATAAGATTTTTAAAGCAAAATTGACGAGACGAGAGATAGGAACTGTAGATTGATGTAGAATGATGGTGTCATTGGGGGCTGTTGAGATCATCTTCCTGGGGTCCTGTGACTAGTAGAGAACTTCCAGGTGCTCTGGGTTGAAGCCGGAGTTCTTGTCCACCAGAGTGCAAAGTCTTTACAATAGATACTGTCTATCAAACAATCCCCTGACTGTCAGGTTCTACCAATGGCCGGAGCCATTATGGAGGCAGTCCAGGAGGAAGGTATAGGGAAGGTGGGGTTCCTGGAGACTGAAGCCACTTTTTGTCTTTGAAATAATTGCTTGAGGAGACAAGAAGTCATTTGTTGATTGGCCTTGACTTGCAGGGCATGTTTCCCTCCCTCCCCCAGGGTCTGACATGAAGGTAATTGCAAGTAAACTTAGAAGTAACATATTCCTTAATTTCTATTCATAGCTGCAGCTTTTACTCCATGACCCAATATTAACTCTCTATAGGCAGTTTCAAATGGACAAGAAGGGAGGGGAAGGCGGATGAAGGCAGGTAGACAGGGACATGACCTTTCCTACTGTGTTTCTGCCTAGAATGTCCTTGTCCCTTTCTCCCTGTAAAAGCTTATCCTGGAAGTCCCAGCCCCAGTGGCAATTCCTTGGTAGAAGCAGCTCTGTTCCCAAACCACTTGTTCCCTTCCTTTGGGCTTCTCAAAGGATGGGTCCCCATCTGGGGAACTGTGAGCATCTCTTCCTTCTGTTTCCAGATCCATTGCTCCTGGTAGACTTGCTACCTGCGTTCCTCACCTCTGTCCCGGGGGTCTAGACAGTGCTTGCAAGAGGAAGTGCTCTGCTCATACTTATTGAAAGATGGAAGGAGGAAAGGACGGGAGAAAAAAGAAATTGAGTGATTACAAGAAAGACTTGATTGACGCCGAGTCTACTGAGCAATTGGTCTATTGAGGAGCTGCTTGCTGTCATGAAACCAGGTTTTCAATGCCTTTAATCACCTAGACCCATCAAGCACCTTCACTCTCTCTTGACAGGCCCCACACATATTTTTTTTTGAGAGATACAAAGTGAAAGACATGATAGAAGGAATAACAAAGATGAGGCAATGCTACCTTTTCTTGCCCATCATCTCCCCACCATCCATCAAACCCCAACCATGGGCTGAGTAAGAGGCAGAATAAGATACTCAGGGAATCCCTGACCTCAAGGAATCCCTGACCTGAGCAAGTCCAGGCAAGGCACTAAGCAGAAGAGGAGAAAGGAGTGGGGCAGGACAGAGAGCTGGAGGGGCAGAGGTAGAGGTGGGTCTGAAGGCATTTGGGGACAGAATTTGGAGGCTGAGATCTGAGGGGGCAGAGTGAAGGCTGAGATCTGTGGTCAGGATTCAAGATCTGGGGAGCAAGTCCTCCTTGGTACTTGGGCAGAGGAGGAAAAGGGGGTGGAAGGCAAGGCTGGAACTGTGGGTTAGAACACCCACTATAGGTCTGGCAGTGGATAGGACTTTTAGGAATACTCACACTGTGATTCTCATTGGGCACCTAAAATCTCACTGCCCACCCAGCACAAAGGGGATGGGGCATTGCCAGATTCGTGACCTGGTGGCTCCAAATTGATCCTCCTCATCTCTGTGTACCCTTTGCACTGAGTCCCCAAGACCTGTGCCTTGTTCTGATATCCTCATCTCAGTTAATGGGCCTTACCAAAGTCATCCAACTCAGAAAAGCAGATTCTTCCTCCATTCCCACTACCTTGCCTCTCTCCCTACAACCTTCCATGGACAGTTTTCTCTGATCCATTTGCCCATTCCCCTGGTACTACCCCATTCAAGGTACCATCATCTTGAACTTGAAGTACTGCAGCAGCTTCTCTCCATTCTTCTTTCCCTTGTCCTTCTCTCTTAAGTCTTTTAGGCTGCAGCCAGTGACTTAGCTACAATACAGTCTAGATCACATTCCTCCAATCAAGCACAGTCATATCTCCTTCTGCATTTGCAGGATCAACTCGTCAGCCTGACTTTCAAGGCACTGTGTGATCTGTCCTCAGCCTACCTTTCTGGCCTCACCCCTTCCCACTCTGTCCACATACCCCAAGCATCAACAACATGCCGAACATCTTCTGCCTTTTTACACCTCCATGGCTTTGCTCAGGCTGTTTCCTCTGCCAGAATTCAGTCCTGCTCCAAGTCTGCCTGATAATTTCCTACCAGTCCCTTGTGACATTCTCAGCTAAGTTGTCCCATCTACACCAAATGCCAAGCCTCTAGTGGAATTGCAACTCCTCAGCCCACAAAATTGGCCTAGAACACTAACCACCTTGCATACTAATTAGTGGTCCCCTGCACGTTAAGTGCCCTCCCTGGAGACTGTGAGCCTCTCAAAAGCAAAGGCCACCTTAGAATAGAATCCCTGCATGGTTGTTGATCTGAACTGCTTTGCTATATGTCTGGCACCTGTGCTCACCATGACTGAAGAGTAATTGCCTCGTTAAAACACACCAGAGACACGACGACTCTCCTTGCATCAAATCCACCCTGGCAGATCCTCTGGGGAAAGAGAAAATATTAGCATGAACAAATACATTATTGTAAGTGGCACATCAGATTTGTAATTAAAAGATAAACATCTGGAATGCATGCACTTCCTCGGTTACAGTTTACACAGAGAGCCTGCAGATGAGCCCCAGAGAATGGGTTTCAGGTCACACTGCCAGAGAAGGCGGCTGTTTGTCAATGTACTTATATAAGGTCTGCACACTTGTCTGAGGGAGTGTGGGCAAGCAGGCAGGGGATTGTGCATTATCTCCTTGCTGAAGGCTCAGGGAGGCAAGTCGCAGAAAGGTAGAGCAACCTAGTCAAGCTGAGATCAAGATGGCCACTTTAGCAAAGAGTTGTGAGGCACCCTGACTGTGTAGAGGTATTTGAGGGAAATATTTTCAGCTGCTACTCATGGTATGCCAGCAAGCCCCCACAGTGTCAGTCTCCTTTCTCACTGGTTTCCATGTCTCCACTATCTGGTCATAAAATCCACTCCACCATAGGCAGCATTTTACAAAGTTCTCTCTCATGCTTGGTCTCTTTAGTGGGGACATAGGGAATGAGCTGAGGATCAGGTAGGGGAAGTGATGTGGCCAGGGTTACCCAGCAAGCGAGAGGCACACATGAGAGCTACAGCTGGTTGGGTGTATCTATCTGGTGTCCTTTTCTCCTGTTAAATTCACCTGTAGTGGGTCAAATAGTGGCTCCCCCCGAAATTCACATCTACTGTAACCTCAAAATATAACCTTGTAAGGGTCTGTACAGATGGAATTAAGGTAATAATCTAGAAATGAGATCATCCTGAATTATGGTAGGCTTTAAGTCCAATGACAGGTGTCCTTATAAGAGACAGAAAAGCAGAAGACACAGAGACACAGAGAAGAAGGTGATGAAAAGGCAAAGGAAGAGATCAAAAGGGTGAGTCTACACACCAAGGAATGCCAAGAACTGCCTATAGGAACCAGCAACTAGAGAGAGTTGAGGAGTGAATTCTTCCTCAGAGCCTCCAGAAAAAAACAAAGTCTGACAAAACCTTGACTTTGGACTTCTGGACTCCAGAACTGAGAGCAAATAGATTTCTGTTGTTTTAAGAGACCGGGTGAGTGGTCATTTATTACAGCACAACAGACACTAACTGATACCCCATGTCAGTTACCCTTTGCTGTCAATTGTATAAGGGTTTTGAAAACCCGTGACATCAGCAAGCTATTAAAAATTAACTTTCATTTTATTTCACCCTTGCAAGGAAATAAAATCATACTAATGCCTTCTTTAGATTATTGTCAAGAAAGATAGAATTTGACAGAAAATATGGGAAAGGTATCCTACTATGTGTCATCAATAAAAACCATATTAGCTGACTTAATCACTAAACAAATTAGTATATTTGGTAGTATTTTGACCCTATTTTACAAATGGAGTGTTGCTTATAAGGCTCCAGAGCAAGAGATCTAGAACTGGAATCCATGCTGACAGATGATGGCAAACTCTACGCCCTGCAGGAAGGAGCTGCCTCCTCCCCACAGGTCTCTAGATCAAAGGTCCACAGTCATGCCCTCCACACAGGAGCCTGGAGCCTGAATTCTCCGAGAGCCTCAGCCTGGCTCACCCTCTATCTCGCTCCTCTCCCTCATTCTCCCACAGCAGTCACTTGGGTCTTGGGCAAATCTCTTCTCCCCAGCACGAGTGTAAGAGACCCAGGCATTCCTCAAGGAGACTAAGGAGTCAAGTAGCACTGAATCATTCAGTCAAGAGGCAGAGTCCAACTTAGGCCTTCACATATATTTAGCACTAACCCCAAGCAAAAGACTCCGCCAAAGATTCCTTGCAAAGGGGAGCATATATCTCACTTAAATCCTCTAGGTATCAGTTTCCTCTTATGTAAAATGGAGATGAAGTAGTATTTGAACTTAATTTGGACTGAATTCAAATCTGTATTCTGTCTCCTGTCATTAAAGTCACTTTCTCCCTCCAAGTCTTCTATATCCTGCATGGGGTCTGAGCTGTCATGAGAGGCCATGCACTGCAAGTGCACGTGCAAATGCTATGCAGTGGTCAGTGGTTATCCTTCCACAAATCTAGTCATATTTGATTTAAGAGCACATGCCAGAGAGCTGTGCAGAGGTGAGTGGTTATTGTTTAACAAGTCTAATTGTATGTGATTTGGACTATTTCTTCCGCTGCCAAAATATTTTTGACAGCCCAGCATAGCACCTAAAAGTGTGACTCTGGAGACAGACAGCCTGGGTGGAAGGCCAGCTCTGCTATTTATTAGAAGTGTGGCCTCAGGCAGATAACCTAAATTCTATATTTCTTAGTTTTTTCATCTGTGATGCTTGAAAAAGCCAGTCTCTACCTCATGAACTATTGTGAAGATTAAATTAATTAGTACATATAAGGTGCTTAAAACAGGACTTGGTACTAGAGAACACTGAATGAATTCTAGCTTTTTAACATTTAACATTTATGTATTTTCATAAATACATTTTTTTATCCAATTACTTTACAGTCATAAGCAATGGTACAGACCCGGTCTTGCTGTTCTTCTGCTGATATCACCTAACATTTGGCCTGGAACTAAGGATGTGCATCTCTAGAGTGTCAGTTGGATGGAATAATTCAAAGAGAGTCTCTTCATTAGCACTGGAGTGGCAGATTACTAGGGTGAAGTCTCTATCTTCAGTCACAACTCTGTGACATAGGGTTATGTGCTTTGTGGGACAAGCCACTTGTGTTTTGTAAGGTTCAACTTGTTCATCTCTAAACTGTGCACATAAGTGTGTGTGTCTGTGGGTGGCAGGAGGGCGGGGAGATACAGTAGTTGAGGCAGGTGATGGCCTAACTCTAAGCACTTTGAGGTCATACCTGGCCTGCAGCAGAAACCATGGATTCCAAGTATCAGCAGGGCATCTCCATCATGTAGCCTTGAACATGTGGCAGGGATAAGATGGGAACTGTCCAGTTCAAGCCAACATCAGGATAAGGAGACAACTGGCTTTGGAGACAAGACATACCAGGGAGATGAAAGATCTGCTCAGATCTGCTGAGCTGGGCAACCTGCTGACACAGCCATGGCATCTCAGGGCCCAGTGTGGAGACCACAGGCAAGTCAGTATGAGGGACACTACCCAAACAAACTCTGGTTAGAAGCAAAGCAGCACTTTGGGTCAACCCTGGAAGGTTGTTAGTGTCAGGACCTCAGAGTAGCCTAAGTCTGCCACTTATGGCACTGGTATAGCTGTGCAAAACTCACGACCCTTTTCTGTAAAACCAGCCTCTCTTGGAACTTCCAAACAACTGCATTTTTTAAGTCTCAAACCCCAGGAGAGCTAATCTATACAGAAAACACTTTTTTTTTAGTTCCCTAATCCTCTGAGAATGGCATGAAGAAATGTCACAACTGCTGATGAACTTAAGGTTGAGAAGCATGAGTCACCACCCACCCCACTTGTTGTGCCACATTATATATGACATTCCATCTATCAGCCTCTGTTTCCTCATCTGTCAAATCAGGAAGATGGATCATTCAACCTCTAAATATCTTCCAGCTCTAGAATTCTATAATTTCAGTTTTTTCATGTAAAATCTCAGTTTTCATGCCAAGAGTTCCAACCCCCACAACGTAGAACCTTCCTATTCTCTTCTTAATAATCTTAATGGGAAAATAAGTCTATAATAGGTGTCACTAGCCATAACGAATGTATATCACAGCCATACATTCACCTGGCTGCTTCCTTCATAGAGAAACTTTGGGAAACACAGTTTCACCTAAAAACACAAGTTTTGAAATCAGAGAACTTGGGCTTGAAAAGTATCCTACTCTGCTCCAGATTCTGTCTGTCCATCCTTAGCATTTTAATATTCCCTGTGAACTCTGCCCAGGAAGCACTTAAAAGCCAACACAGGCATCCATCTCTCAAGTTTTCCCCAACATTTTGATATCAGTACTCTCTTGATTTGGTTATTCTTAAGATTTTCTATTTCTGATATCTGTTTCAAGTTCTTCCTTCTTGTTTCAAGGACCCAGGTAGATGAACATCCTGGGGTAGCGTCCTTAACTTTTTAGACTTGGCTGAAACTCCAGAGTCTGCCCTGATTCCAGCCAAACTGGCCTCTGCATAAGAAGTGCTGATCCCAAGGAACCTTCTTGCCTCTCTCCTTTTCTTCTCCCCTCTCCCTTCTCAAGGAAGGACTTTATTCATACATAACCTCATCTCTCAACTGGGCATGATACTACATTACCTAGTAAATGTAGAAAAGGGAGCTTTACTAATGGAAAGTAGTCACCTAGATTTTTTTTTTTTAAGTTGGCATCTCACTCTGTCACCCAGGCTGGAGAGCAGTGGCACGTTCACGGCACCCCAGCGTTGACCTGCTGGGCTCTGGCGATCCTTCTGCCTCAGCCTTCCAAGTAGCCTGAACTACAGGCATGCGCTACCACACCCGGCTAATTTTTGATTTATTGTAGAGATGAAGTCTTGTCAAATTGCCCAGGCTGGTCTTGAACTCGTAGGCTCAGGCAATCCACTAGCCTTGGCCTCTCAAAGTGCTGGGATTACAGGCTGAACTACCAAGTCCAGCCCTGGATTTTTTTATTTGAACATTGGTTCAGAACACTGAAGAAAGCAGCCAGCGGGGCTGGGGTCTCCTGTTGACCCATTTTGTGCCCAGAGGAAAGCAACCCCTCCCCTAATGCAGTTCTCACCTTTAGAAGAGGCACATGGTAGAAGTGACCAGCTCTGTGCTTCAGAGGAGTCATGATGCAGTTCCTCTGAATACAATGGGGAATTCAAAACATACAGCGCAGCGTAAAATATCAATTCAGCCCAGGCTCTGAGTGCTGCGCATGCTGGGAAAGAAAGAGAGAAACGGTGGGAGGGAGTGTAATTTGTGTGGAGGAATGGCAGATGTGGTTGATCCATTTTGGATTTATCTACCCATCTGGACTTTCAAAAGAAAAGAAAGTGGTGTGGTAACAATTTCATAGCAAAGGCCACAGGCTGGTTAATCTTCAGGGATTTTTTTGAGTTAACTTCTGAAAACGTCGATTTGGCCTATTGATTTCATATTAATTGGCTCTGACTAGCTGGAGCACTGCCAGAGTAAATCCCGGCACGTTGCATGCTGCAGTTGTCAATCCGGGTTTCTCTGGCGTTCTCTGGGGTGCAGCATGGCTGAGTGGCTTCTGCCGCGGCACGTGGGCCCTTTCCTAGGAAATGCTTTTGGCCAGACTTAGGGATTCTGGAATGGAAGGAAAGATGATGAGGAGGGAAAAGAAATTAACCCTCCGTGTGCAATGTTAGCGATAGTGGAAACTGAGCCCATTTTATTTGGGACCTGGGCCAAGCTGCTAAGCTCCAGAAAGAAATTCACAGAGAGGGGTGGGGAAAGGGAGAAAGAGAAGCGAGGCCTTGAGAAAGAGTCATAGGAAAAAAAGAGAAAGTGACAAAGAGAGAACCGAAAGACAGAGAAATGAGAAACAGAGAGATAAAGAGAGAGACAGTGAAAGAAACTTACAGAGAGAAAGATACAGAGACAGACAAGTAGAGAGTCAGACACAAAGTGAAGCAGAGCGAGACAGTGAGAAAGCAGAAAGATTGAGACACAAAAGAGACAGAGAAAAAAGAAAGAGAGAGAGACAGTGACATAAAGATCAGAAAGGCAGAGAGACTTACAGAGACAGAGACAAAAAAAAAGAGACAGAGACACAGAGATGAAGGTTGATGGGGAGATACCCATCTGCCAAAAGAGAAAACATGAAAATGTTAGGAATTGGTAAATTGCAGAGTTAAGGGGAGAAAGGTTGACAGTGAGGGCTCAGCCCCAAAGAAATGCAGGGGGAACTAAGAACAGCTTTACTTGGGGCTGCCTACCTGGCCCCTGTGGCTCATCCTGGCCAGCTTTGAAAGGAATCACTTGGAGCCTTTGCTCCAAGGAACCCAGGAACCCAGGCTGCATTGCACTTCAGATTTCAGGGCCTGCAGAACCGGTTAGCATGTTGTTGTTGTGTGATGGCACAATGAATGAATCATAAACGACTGAAAACAAAACAGGATAGCAAAGTGGGGAGGAAAAAACCACAGGAATAGCTTGAAATCCCAATTTCCTACGTGCAGTTGCTAAGCACTTCCTTGTTGGGTGCGGCTCTCTTGGTCTGGAGAAGTATAAGCACTAGGAGAAAAGCAGGTGTCAGGGATGCTGTGTGGTCTCCGATTTCTCTGGCGTAGAGGGACTGTTCTTCTCGGCAGGCCAGGGAAAATGAAGCTATCCTGAGCAACAAAATAAAAAGGGGCTGACTTCTGAGCTGAAGTAACCCAGTTCCCTAGAAGCCACCCACTACATCACAGGGGGAAAAGTGGTGGCCCTTTAATGTCTCAGGAACATACCATCATTTAAGTTAGGAAACGGGGTCACTTGGGCTTCTCCCTCCTTGTCACTCTGTCTGTCACTGAAGCCTCTCCTGCCTTCACAGCCACGGCTATTTCCCTGGTTATCTCATGCCAGAACAATGCCACCCAGTTGTCTTTGTGCCTTCAGACACAAATGCAACCCGAGGCTGCACACTGCCCATCTCTTTGAGCCAGTTTCTAGCATAGCACAGAGAAGGTGCTCAGTCTGTGGCTGCCAGATAAGTGAAAACAGCAGCGTAATAAAAACATGGGTGTCCAGGATCCAGTTGCCTAGCCCAGCTTTCTCATATTATTGATGAGTGAACTCAGAAACACATTGGGGAAGATGCTCATGCAAGTTTCGGGTTTGTAGCCATTCGTTGTCCGTGAAGGTTTTGATCACTTATAACCCATGGTTATTTATTTATTTATTTATTTTTGAGTCAGGGTCTTACTCTGTCACCCAGGCTGGAGTGTAGTGGCATGATCATGGGTCACTGTAGCTTCAACCGCCTGAGCTCAGGTGATCCTCCCGTCTCAGTCTCCCAAGTAGCTGGGACTACAAGCTCACACCACCACATCTGGCTCATTTTTAAATTTTTTTGTAGAGACAGTGTCTCACCATGCTGCCTATGTTGGTCTCAAATTCTGAACTCAAGCATTCCTCCTAGGTCAGCCTCCCAATGTTCTAAGATTACAGGTGTGAGCCACTACAGGCCTCAAATTTAAATTGTCTTCAGGGTCAATCTCAACTCCCACTCTGCCCTCTTTGGTCTGTAGTTGTTCAAGGGGTATGTGCCATTGCTAAGCTAGGTTCACACCTGACCAGAGTTGCCAATGGGCTGTCACCAGAGCCCCTAGCCTCAGCATGTGAAATTTTCATTTACTTAGCACTCTACCAGTTAGGGTTGTTTTGATTGTGAACAGTAGATCCACTGTCCAACTTGAGAAAAACAAACCAATGAAGAGAGTTTAATAGAAGATAAGCTAGGTCATAGTAAAGATAGTCTGGGGATAAAAGAGGATCCAGGGCAGCTATGGGACTCGAGTTTGCAGGAATCTGGGGACAGGCTTCTCACATCTCAGCCCTGGGAGGCACCACTCTTGATTGTCTTCCACCTTGTGGAATGGTGCTCAGAATTCCTCAGACAGAGTCTGTGTAGTTTAGACTGTGTCTATTGTCTTCCTTTGAACTTCTTGATTAAAAATGCCACCCATATCAATGCACAGTCCCACAAAGACAGCATGAAATGGAGGAGTGGAATAATGTTAGGCTAAGGGAAAGGGGTGCTGGGGAGGCAGAAGCACCTACTCTGGGAATTCTCTGACTCTGCCCAGGTCCTTCAGCAGAGCGAGAGGAAATCTTGTTGTCCATTCAACAGATAGTATGAACTTATGTCGCCTTTTCAAGGTGTCTTGGGGGCATGCCAGGGAGGTGGGGCATCAGAGGGGCCTGGTTTCTGGGGAAAGAAAAGGAGAGATGGCCACGGGGTTTGCTTTGTGAAAAGACTTTTAGGGAGGAGCAAAGGAATGGGTGTTTGTGATCACTTGAGCTTGGGCAGTCAGTGGGAAAGGTGGGGGCCAATCCACTTGCAGTGGCTCCGCAGAGCCCAGGATCAGTGCTCTCCCCCTGGACCTAAGGCAGAAGAACAAAGAGGAATACATGAAAGGGGCTCAGCTTGTTCTTTGCTTTGATTGTCTGAAAACTCCAATTTTGTATAGGCCAACGTGCTGCCCTGCAACAGACTTATTTGAGACTATATAAAGGCATTTTCAAAAGACGACATTTCTAGCCATTCAACCAAATGAGCTTACCCTTTGGCAACAGTTATAAGATTCCCGTAGCTGAGACCGATCAAGGTGGCTGGATCAGGTCCTTTAATGACTCAGGGAACACCTACTACCCACTGCCCACTGCCCTCTAACTCTTTTTCTCAGAAAGGAGGACACCTTGATCGCCTTGGGGATATCATTGTTCTTCCCATTTGCCACAACCCAAAGGCTTCAGTTTAAGAAAAACAAAACTTTCTGCATAGAAGCAGATACCACTCCCAAGTATAAGCAACGAGTCTGAAACTTGGCAGATCTTCAGGCTGAACACCTGGGCCGCTCTGGCTGCTGCCAGTGGCTCAAGGAATGTACATCTATTTCAGTACAGGCCACACAATAATTAAAAGGACAATTTGCTTCTACATAAAGAATCACAGAATGTAGCCTCAAACCACATAAAAGCCGTTTGTGCACTCGCTGCAGTTTGGTTCTTCCCCGCCAGCCACAATCTGCCCTGGGAATGGTGGCTGCTTTGCTTAGCGGTGCTTTGCTGGCTTTTGGGGGCAGCAAGGTGGTAGGGAGGCCCCCCGAGCCACACTCCCTACCTTGCCTCATCATTTCCATACAGTCACTCAGAATTGCCATTTTCCCATTTGCAAATTGAAAATAACACTAACTCTGTCTTTCTCAGGGTCATGGTGCAGATCAAAATAAAGAAATATGCATGACATCACTTCAAACAATAAAAGGGTTCTGCACAAATATTTGTACCTTTTTGACCTCTGTGAGCATAATACTAGCATTTCTCTAGAAGTACACACCAAGAACAAATAGGGGTGGAAGGGTAGAACTCAAAAACACCTGGGGAGGTGGGGAAAAGAGAATATAATTGAGAAAGCATGAGCAAAATTGTGGGTTCCACACTTGAATGCAAGCTTAAGTCAGTGGTATACTGGTACATAGTTAACAACCAGCTCTTTGGAGAAAAAAAAGAAAAAAGAAAAAAGGATCTTGGCTGTAGCATCATTTACAAATGTCCCTGGTGTAAATACTGCTGACTATGACCAAATCTGAGCTATCAGGATGATACCAACTGGTTAGTAAAACTCAAAAATTTAACAATTCTCTCTCTATCTCTCTCTCTCTCCCCCCCCCCTCTCCCTCTCATCAGAGCTGCCTCCAGCACACCACTATCCTAAAACATTATCAAGGTTTTCTTTCATCACAGAAGCCTCACTTAGACCTGCTCATCTGATGGATTTAAAGTCTGCTGATTGAGAAAAGCAGAAATGGATAACACTAGAGGGTATTTCTCCTCGTGCTGTGTGCATGAGGGAACTTGCAGGGGTGAGACCAGTTTCCACGGTGATGGTGACATAGGGCCTTCTCCAGTGAGAACAATTTTATCTCCTCTGACCAGTCTGATGAGAGGAGGCCCTCTCAGGCTGAAGCTCAGGCTGTCCCACTTGACTCCCTGGGCTAGGCCAGAGGAGAGTCCTTCCTGTTTGCACATGTCATATACATATTTCATCCACCCATCTCTATTAAACACTTCTTACTGCCTGCCCTGCATTGGCACTGTGGCTTCAAAGATCAGTGCATTAGGTTGGTTTCTCTCAAGTGGGGGCAAAAATCACACAATAGCAGGGCTCTGGTGGAGTAAAGGATAGAGCATTCTTCCATGCTGGTAGCTCAGGGAAGACACCCCAATTTTTGCATTAAAAGAACATATCTCCCACTAATAAATAGCATTTACTGGGTGCTGTGGTGTTTGTGAACATCTTCCCATCTACTGGCTTGTTTGATCCGCACAACAGCCCAGGAAGCAGATCCAGCAGGGATGTCACTTGTCTCTCTCTCATGGGCAAGAAGGAAGAGGAACAACAACCTAGAGTCCAAAAAGAGATGACAAGAATGAGTTGTACTGAGGATGCTTTACCAACTGATAGCAAAGGAAAAAAAAATGAGATTTTGATTTCTAAAGGGGTTTTGCATTGCTTATTGCTTCTTTCTAAAATGAAGGAAAAAATGTTTTTGGTCAGTTTCTCATTGGCATTTGGCAGTTCAAAGGTCCCTGGGGGATGCCTTTACCTGTGGAGTAAGAAGCACAGTAATCATAAACTGGGCATCCCTTAACAATTCCCAGAAGCAATCAAAGATTTTGAATCTGTTAGCACACATTTTGCCAAAGGGTGTAAAATGGAGTCATCTCAATGCTCCATCTTCCAGTGGCTTTTGGAATTAAAGATATCACAAGATGTGTGTGTGTGTGTGTGTGTGTGTGTGTGTGTGTGTGTGTATGTGTGTAAGTTTTGTTTTTTAAACTCCCTCGATAGTTGTGAAATGGGAACACCATGACCTTCTTCAGAGAGTGCTGTGGCGTTAATGACATGAACAGGTGGGTGACTGTCGCTGTCTGCTCAGTTAGTGGCGGTTCTCATCCTGCAGTCAGTCCTTCTCTTGTACCTGGTTCTTCTGCACCAGATAGGGTCATTCATGAAAACCAAGTCACATGATCAGCCATCTGTCTTTTTTATCAGTAACCACCTGGCAAAGCTCTCCTTGAGGAATTATCTCAGGGGCAGCTGGAGTGTTGTCAATTCCCACACCCTTTGGACCTGGTTTTCTAGGTGGGCTGTGATGTCAGGACACAGGAAAGCTGAGATGCTGCAGGTCTGAATGGTGCCTCCGAAGGACCTGCTGATTGTCAGCAGACAACTAATAAGACAGCAGCTTGGGGCTCTCCAGAGGGATGGATTCTCTCTCTCTCTCTCTCTCTCTCTCTCTCTCTCTGTCTCCCTCTTTTTCTCCCTCTCTTCCTCTTTCCCTCCCTCCCTTCCTCTCTCCCTCTTTTCTTTAACCCCCCACAATACCAAGACATCTAGCCCAAATCCTCCAGCAGCTGAAGCTGGGGAAGTGGAGTCCTTTCCAGGGTCCCAGGAATCCCTGCCCATTTTTCTTCCTGGAAAGGAGTCTGTGGTTTCAGGCCTGAAGAGCTACAGCTTGGGAAAGAAGCCTTGGTCCATTCCATGTCAAATGGAGACACAGCCCAAGAAAGCCACTGGGCATCTCCAAATGATCTTAGCCCCCAATTTTTAGCCAAGAGGAGAATTGCTACAGAGAATTTTTTCTGTCATCAAATAAAAGTAGAAATGTTCATTCATTTTCTGGAAATTTTGTCAACAAATACCATATCTGGGACAGTTTACATGATGGCTGTGCATTTGTTTCTTTTACCTTTCAGCTGTATCAATCCAGATTGTAACATTTTTTTCATTTTCCAAGAGCAATAATGACACTTGTCCATTGGGCTGTAGTTTCTATCTTAACTAAGTCATTTAAGAGTAACAGCCCATTGATGTGTCTGTGTGTAAACAAAACCCAAGACCCAATTCCAAAACACTTAAAGGACATTTGTGTGATTTTGTGCTTGGTGTGATGAGAGGAAACTTAGTTATTTGTTTGTTTTTTGAGTCAGGGTCTCTCTTGGCCTCCCAGGTTGGAGTACAGTAGCACAATCATGGCTCATCATAGCCTTGACCTCCTGGGCTCAGGCGACCTTCCCTCCTCGGCCTCCCAACTAGCTGGGGCTACAGGTGTGTGCCATCATATCCAACTAATTTTTTGTAGTGACAAGGTCTGACTGTGTTTCCCAGCCTGGTCTTGAACTCCTGGGCTCAAACAATCTTCTCGCTTCAGCCTCCCAAAGTGCTGGGATTATAAGAGTGAGACACTCTGCCCAGCCAGAAACTTAGTTTTAAAGTCTGACTCTGAGCCTCAGTTTTCACTGGTGAATGGGGATGTAATAATAATGCCATTCCTGTCATCACAATAGCATTTTTGGAGAGGATCATAGGAAGTTAAGACTGTGAATGCATCTATAAACTATAGTGTCGTACACAGTGGCAAAATTAGCCTGGGAGTCTCCCAGGCATTTCCAAGGAGCAGGAGGGGTAATGCTTTAGCTTTTCTTTCTTTAAATGGGGCATGAGCACTGTCCCAATGACAGTAAAGAATACAGTCCTAAATGCATCACAAGCAGTTTTTACGTGTGGGTCAAGTGGAAGAAAACCAAATCTCCTGAAGACCTGATGTCTACAGGAGAGTTGTTCTCCAGAACTTATGCTTGTAGCAGAGTCATCACAATAATGGTACCTGCAAGTTCCTGGAAAGGTGGTGGCAAGTTAGAGGTTTTGGCAGACACCAGCTAGCATTGCTTGGTACAGACTGGGACTTGTAGGAGAAGCATCAACAGGCTGCATGAGCACCCAGTGCAAATTAGTCTGTGCCAGGGCACAGCTGAACACATATGGAGTTGCACACTAGAAGAAGAATCACCCCGTTGTTCCTTCCAAGTATAAGGCGAGAGAACATTATCTCCTCATTGTCTCCTGCAGGCTTGGAGACAATGAATGTGAATTTGGGCATCAACGGCCCAGGTGAGATGCCAGCCAGTGCTGAGAACAGCATTTGAAGACCTGGTGAAAAACAGACTTTGAGTGCAGGTCTACCTGCTGGAGGGAAGACATCCCTGCTTGTTTTCCTGAAGAAGTCCTGCCTGGATTTATGGGAGCAGAATGTGAGAAAAGAAGACAAGAATTCTAATTCGCCAAGCACTTACTCTATGCCAAGCTCTGTCTGTTGCTTCACATAACTTGATGCCCTCTAATTTTTCCAAAACCTCCATGAGCAAAGTACTAAATCACAGATGAAAGAGGAAGGTCTGGAACTCAGATTGAACAACTTCTTCAAATTCCTGGAGGAGAGAGACAGGAACCAACCTGTGCTTCTCAATCCAAAGTTCTCCATGAAGTGACTACTCTCACAAGCTTAGAGAGGTGGTTCCAGTCACAGGACATTGGGATCACCTGGGGAGTAGGGCTTTTAAAAAACAACCATACATAAGCTCCACCCTTAATGATTCTGCTTTCATGGCTCTGGAATGGGTCCTGGGCCCTGGTGTACCTTAAAATTTCCAGCTATTCTTAAGATGAAAACGATTGTATCATGTTTTGTTTCAAATAGTATTCAGAGGAGCTCCTAATTCAACTGAAGCTAGCATAAGATCTAGTTCCAAGGAGAATTTACTCATTCCTTCATTCCTTCATTCAATGGGATAACCCCTAAGAAAACAAAGGTGAGAAACAAGTGGAAGGATTTTGACCTCTGGGAACCCACCGGTACATGTAGTAAGTCAGGCCTCCAAGGGGATAGTGAATGGAATCCACTAGAAGACCAACTGACACTGCTTCTTTTAAAATGATCTGACAAGGCTGGGCACGGTGGCGCATGCCTGTAATCCCAGAACTTTGGGAAACCAAGGCGAGAGGATGGTCTGAGTTCGGGAGTTTGAGACTAGCCTGGGCAACTTGGTGAGATCTTGTCTCTACAATAAGTGAAAAAATTAACTGTGCATGGTGGCATGCATCTATGGTCCCAGCTACTTGGAAGGTTGAGGCAGAAGGATCGCCAGAACCCAGCAAGTGGAGGCTGTGGTAGCCATGATTGGGCCACTTCACTCCAGACTAGGCAACAAAGTGAGACTCTGACTCAAAAAATAGAGTAGAATAGAATAGAATAGAACAGAATGTTATGATGATGTTACAATTCGTATTTAAAAACATTTTAATCTGTAAGAATTGTATGCACACATGCACACACACCCCAGCTAACCTCTGGTGACATGACGCATGGACCATGGAAGTGTTTCCAGTTTCTTGTTCTAAGGAAGGAAGAACAGAGGTTCTAGGAGTTGTGCAATAATAACACCACATTTCACTGGGAAGATTTTTCAGTCGATGTGTCCATCCTTGAAAATGATCACTTGGTGTCTCCTTTTCCTTAGCTCCCCCTTTCTTCTCCTTAGCCTTGTTTAACTGCCTGTCTGCTCACCTGTGTTACTATCTCCTGATAATAAACAAGACCGACACAGAGAGAAAGCAAATAATAAAGGTATGAAGTTCTGTTCCTCTCTGGTCTTTCCACGCAAGTGGATCTCCCCAAAGCTCAGTTCTGACTGTCTCTCTCCTGTTTAAACTCCTTCAAGGCCTCCTCACTGCCTGTTGGAGGGTGAGATTAGTGTGAGGGAGATGGAACCAGACTGTGGGATCTGAAACCTAGTGTTGCAGCATTATTCCTGGGTTAAGCTCATCCTTCCTCCGTTGTGCTAGTTTTCTATTGTTGTCACAAATGACCACAAATTTAGTGGCTTAAACCAAGGTAAGGTGATTATGGGGCAAATTTGTTGTCTTCCAGTTCTGATGGTCAGAAGTCTCACGTGAGTCTGAGTGGTTAAGATCGAAGTGTCAGCAGGGCTGCCTTTCTTTCTGGAGGTTTAAGGGAGTATCTGTTTCCTTGTCTTTTTTTTTTTTTTAGCTTCTGGAGGCTGCCCACACTCCTTGGTTCATAGCCCCACCCTCTACCTTCAAAGGCAGCAGTAACAATGGGCTGGGTCCTTACATAATGTCCCTCTGACCATTCCTCTGTAGTCACATCTGCCTTTGACAGCAGCCAGGAAAGGTTCTCTGTTTTTAAGGTTTCATGTAATTAGATTGGGCTTACCTGGAAAACCCAGGTCAATCTCTTCACCTGAGGACCTTAACATTAATCTCATAGGCAAAGTCCCTTTTTTCCACTTAAAGTAGCATACTCACAGGTTCCAGGGATTGGAACATGGACATCTTTGGGGAGAGAGTATTATTCTACTGGCTATACCTGTTAAAGTCATACTTCAAGCTCATCTTAATATTCATATCTGTTTTCTTCATCTTCATCACAGTCCTATGGCAATGGCAAATGAGTTCCCATTTAGCTATCTAAGAAACAGAAACTCTGAAAGCTTAAGGGCCTTGTCCAAAGTCGTTCATACAGCTATTTATTGACAAAGTGAAAAGTGTTGTGGAAAAGCTCAATCTATTAGCTAGAAAATAAGTATTATGATGATGAGACGTTAACCTGAGAGGTACTTTCAAATTGGAACCTCTTGTGGTTAAAAAGCCATTAATTTGGAGCAATTGCATGATGCAATAAACGTAACTAGAAGGTTTTAATTATACAATATTGTGAAAAACATATTTTTTCTTTCTTTTTTTCTATAGCAAGCATCCTGAAATAGACTCAAGAGTTGGCTGTCTTGAAATCATTAGCCTATTCTGCTAACATTTATTAAGAACATCTTGTGGTCAAGTGTGGTGGCTGACGTCTATAATCCTAGTAATTTGGGATGCCGAGGTGAGAGGATTGTCTGAGCCCAGGGGATTGAGACCAGCCTGGGCAACTTGGAGAGACTTTGTCTTTACAATAAATCAAAAAAAGTAGCCGGTATGGTGTTGTACGACTGTTCCACCTACTTGGAATGCTGAGGTGGAAGGATTGCCTGTGCCCAGTCAGTTGAGGCTCCCGTGCTGTAAGCATGCCACTGCCCTTCAGCCTGGGTGAAAGAGTGAGACTCTGACAAACACACACACACACACACACAACACACACACACACACACACACACACTCCAAAAAGAACATCTTCTGTGCTGGGCATAGTGCTATATACTGTGGTTAGTAGAAATAAATAAATGAAGAAGGGCTGGGCACAGTGGCTTACACCTGTAATCCCAACACTTTGGGGAGGCCGAGGCAGGTGGATTACTTGAGGTCAGCCTGGGCAACATGGCAAGACCTGGTCTCTACAATAAATGAAAAAATTAGCCAAGTGGGGTGGCATGTGCCTGTGGTCCCAGCTACTCCAGAGGCTGAGGTGGCTGAGCACAGGAGGTCAAAGCTGTGGTGAGCCATAGTCATGCCACTATACTCCAGCCTGAGCAACAGAGTGAGATCTTGACTCAAAAAATTAAAAAATAAAAATGCAGACTTAAGTTCTGTCCTAATGGAAATCATAGGACAGTAGAAAACTTCAAATACACTTAAGTGTCTGCAATACAAGATAGTGTGATATGCCACAGACAGGCATGTTATGGTGCTGAGAGGGCTCAACCAACCTAAATAAATGGATAAGAATGAAATGAAAATGAATACATGTGCATTTTTTAATATGTATCTACATCTTCTTGTTTGGAAACTCTTCCTTTCTCTGGCCATTCAAAATGTTTTCTCAGCTGGGCACAGTGGCTTATGCCTGTAATTCCAGCACTTTGAGAGGCTGAGGCAGGAGGAATGCTTGAGCCCAGGAATTTGAGACTAGACTAGGCAACATAGCAAGACTTTGCCTATACAAAAAAAATTAACTGGTCTTGGCAGCACATGCCTATAGTTCCAGCTACCTGGGACACTGATGCAGAAGGCTCACCTGAGCCCAGGAGTTGGATGCTGCAATGAGTCATAATTGTGCAACTCTAGTCTAGATGACAGAATAAAACCTTAACTCAAAAAAAAAATTCTCCCTCAAGTAGGTAAAATATCAACTCAATAATCATACTTGTCATCCTTTATCATCTGAGAAACCATGGTTTTTGTTTGTTTACTTGCTTTTTCTCATAGATGAAGCAAAATAAAATCTTTAGTCATGAACTATAACATGAAATTCAAGGTCAGTGGCTCCCAAATGAATGAGGTTCATAAACATTCTTGACCCCATGGTCTAATAGCTATTCTTCATAAATAGGTAGAAGTTCAGTGGTCATCTGAGGATGCTTTATATACAATCACAATTGGGACCAGAAAATAGTCTGAAAAATCACATGTTGTGATGCATATGGAAAATATAAGAGTAAACATTTGTGACCCATCTAGTTTATAGATATTGACAAGTGAGAATGTGCTGTTATGTAGTAAAAGAATGAAACATTGGAGCAATCCAGTTTTTTACCCTGGGCTGACTATAACAATGACAATCCCCAAATAAACAGTAGAGCCATGGGAAATCCTCACCTGTGCAGATAAAGCCATCTAACTCCCTCCATCTCTGCATTATACACAGTGATGAATGAGTCTCCTGAGCTCATTCACTTTCATGGGTCTTTAGACTGCCTTGATTCTTCTCCTCCATACCCTTCGATGTCCTTCTCAAAAGTCACCACTTCCAAGAAGCCTTCCTGGCAGCCTCAGTGAAATTAAGTGTTTTTTTCTTCTGTGTTCTTATAGTCTTGAGCTTGTTTCAATCACATTTTTAGCTCTCTTGGACTCTGTCTTCCCCATTAGACAGAGAGTTTCCTAGAGGTGGAGATTTCTTTTTCATCTCTGAATTCCCTGATTCTAGAAATAAGGCATGGCATAAAGAGAGTACTTAAATATTTGCTCAAGTCAGTTACATTATAGTGCAATATAATCATCCCCACAGTCTGTCCCAGAGCCCTACTTGTCTTTCTGACTGCATGTATAAATACAAGAATGTGCATACGTCCCTCACTGTGCCATGAAATTTCAGAAGCTAAAAGTAATAATTAAAGAGACACAGATATGCAAAGTGTTAAATATGCAGGATAGATGAACTTGAAGTTAAGAGACAATACGCACCCCTCCACCCCATTCAGACAAAGCTACTCCGCATGACCACATTTGGGTTATATCTGTAACTTTTACCAATATGTTTTCTATTTCATGATTCAATGATCTTTGTAATGAAAATGTATGCACTTATGCAGTGATTTCTACCTCACTCAATCAGAATTAGGTTGGACTCCAGGGGTTCATTTTTTGGTTACTTTTTTGAAATTCATAACCATTCTCCAAGAGAAATATTTTTCTAAATTGTAGCTTTCTAAACATTTCTGTGAAAATCTATTTAACTCCCTTATTCCCATCAGCGCTTCTAGGGACACGAGTTCAACAGCACTGAGCAGTTCAGGAAAATATGCTTACTAATGTGAAAATGATAGTGGGATGGAGAAAGAAGCAGAGGTAGAGCAGGTTTATTTCTTGACTCAATTCAAGTGTCATCCTCTCTAGAAGCTTTTCCTCACGTTCCCCACCCCCTAGGTGGGATTAGGGAGCTTGTTGGTTGACTCTTTTGGCTTCTCAGACTTGTTTTTCTCATGAGCCTGGAATCCTTGGGCTCTGTATGTCCAGTGCCAAGAACAGAGCCTGATATATCTAAGGCTCTGAATAAATGAATAACTAAAAGAATAAATGACCAATTTGGGGCACTAGTAACTTGTCAATCCTATTGTAAGAAGCTTTAGAAACCAACTGTGGTCAACCTGATGGAATGAAACTTACTGGGATGACAGGCTGTAGCTGAAAATTTGTAAGAGGAAAGACCCTGGGGGACTTTAAGATAGCCAGACAAATGATATAGTTTCAAGGAACTATCTTTTGGGCAAGGGGAGAGAAGAAGGATTGGGGGAGTTAGTCTCTAACAATTTTATTCAGTCCTTGTGTGACTCTGCTCAAGATTCAAATTCCAGGGAGAAATTAACTTCATGGGGTTCAGGGGAGGTGGAGGCATCTTGACAGATTTGTCAGGACTGCATGCAATGGAGAAAAAGTAGTGCACTGTAGGGTGGCAGGTGCTGGTCAGGATAGCAAAAAAAAAAAAAAAAAAAAGTAGATAAAAAATTAAAAACTCCAACAATACCAGCATTTCACAACTGTTCATTTTCACAGAAAGGCATTGCCCACTGTTCCACATGCACAGACCTTGAGTAGTGAGGTTTTGCAAGGTTATATTCAGTTTTTCACATAGCATCTCTGGCCAAGACAGGACTTCTCCAATAACAGGGACTGCCTTCTTTACACGGTCAGTTTAGACTTTTATTTTTCCCATAGAGTCCTCTGGGTTATTAAAATAGACTTATATGTATTTCCTTTATTGAGCTGAAATCTGCCTCCCAGAAACTTCTGCTCTTTTCTCTCCCACCCACCATAAGACAGTCCAGAACAAATTGAGTTTTTCTTCCATAGGACTATTCTCTGAGTATTAACCCTGTGCCTTTAAACCTACTTAACTTTGTATATCCACACTGAAAGGTACCTATAGAAAGCTAGAAGAAACTTAGCTTATTCTTAGTTTAGTCTTTTTGCCTCAGCATAACCACTAGAAAGAATTCAGACATTCTACTATAGAACAAGCAGCAGCCTATCCCATCCCCCCTCAGCAAATCTCCATCGAATGCAAGACCAGGACAGCCCAACCCTTCAATTCATGGTTTAGCATAATAATCTCTAGTAAACTTTTAGGTTCCTTGTCAAGGCCGAAGATCAAAGATCACCTTTTGACTGGCTAAAGTCATAAAAGTAATAATACGACCACCTCTGGTCAAGGAGTTTGTAAGTTGCAAATGTCTAAGTTTGTGAATTGCAAATGTCTAACAAGTCTCTTGCAGGAATCCCCCCTTGTTAACCTAATCAACCCTTTGTGACCTATGTGACATGAAAAACCCCACCATGGCAGCAATCATGTGACTAACCCCCCCATCTGCCTGCTGTCCATCACCTAACATCAGTATCTACACTTGCCTTCGTGATGATGTGGAGTAGACCACCACCCAAGATCTTCCCCCATCAAGGGGAATGGTTAAAACGATTCAACGACAAGCAACCTGCAGCCATTGCCTTGCTAGACTCTAGTGTACCATGTGCTCTTTGAGCTATGGCTGTCACCATGCTTCCTGCTTTGCCCTCCCCACCTTGGGGAGGTAAATCTCTCTCTCTAATTTACTTTTAAATAAACGTTTCTTTCTTTGCCTCTTTGTGTGTTGTAATTCTTTGCATTACTCAGATCTCTGGGTTGCCGGTGTTGTGCCCCGCCCCTCCCCTTTCTATCCATCCATCCTCTCTCACCCTGTCCGGACCCTAACACACACCACACGTCTATTCTTTCCAGGTGCAATGCCTCTCACCAGGGAGAGCTTCCATTATTGTTGACATGCACCTCTCTGCTTTGGGCCTTCTGGTGCTTTCTAAGGTTTGTACCTGTATCTCTCCCTGGCTCTGCTCCCTGCTTCATGTCCTCCAGCCTACCCAGCCCCAGCTGCCAGGACATTCTCCTTACAGAACACTCTCATGCTCTTCTGCAGGGAAGGTTGTGGGCTTTGACAATAGGCGGGTCTTGTTCTTATCTGGCTCCACAGTTTAGCCCACATATGTCCAGAGAGTAGTTTTTTAAACTCCCTGAAACTCATCCTCTTAATCTGTAAGATATCACAATGTACACCTTAGCAGGTTGCTCTAGGGTTGTATGAGAAGATGCATTTGAGGCAATTTTCATGATGTGTTGAACACAGGTGCTTAAGTTGCTATAGTTATCCTTTTTAATATTGATTTTATCATATATGAAACCACAAAGGTTATATTTTCATCTAATTTTGGAAAATCAAGCCATAAATTAACAAAACTGAAGGTGAAGGACCTAAATAAAAAGTGAAGTGTTTATTTTCCCCCAATCTCAAGTCCCTCCCCAAAATTAACCACTGATATTCACTCTTCCAGAAAGCGTACAGCCTATGCCTGTCTCTGTGTCTGTGACATATCTTGCTTTTTTAGTAGAAATTGACAAATTTTTGTCAATATTCACATCTCTATCACATCTTTTAAAATGGCTACATAGTAATCCATAATATGTATGTATATATGTACGTATAACACTTATTTAGCTATTCCTCCCTTGATAAACATTTAAGGCATTTCCACTGCTTTGTACCTGTGTGCACATTTAAGAAAGAGCTACTCCTAGAATGGAATTGCTAAGCTAAAGAGTTCAAACATTTTACATTTCAGCAAATCTTAATAAATTACTTTTGAAAATAAACCTTATCAATTATGTTATACACACAGTATATGAAAGTTGCTGCTGCTTCACACCCTCACCATCATGTAATATTGCTAGCATTTTTCATGTGTTACCAGCTAAATATTATACAATGTGTCATATAAGCTATAGTGATGAAAATGATTTTTGGTATTGACACAAGAATATCTATATAACTCAGTGATAAACAATAGAGAACTCAAAAATGGACTCAAGTGTTCAATTAGTAAGAATTTCATATATAGTAAAAGGGGAATTTAAAATCAGGAATTCTATTTTTATAATATACGTGATATATTATATATTTTACATATAATTCACATACATGCATTCAAATCTGGAGGTACTGAACAAAGGCTATGGAATTTCAGAAGCAAAATGGTTTATTTGTAATTTGGGAAATCAGAGAACAATTTGCTGAGAGGGTGACATATGAGATGTACCTTGCAAAGAAAGAACATTCCAAGAAAAAGGAGTTGCTTCAACAACATGACAGAGACAGGAAAACACAGGTTATGACCATGTCTACCACCAATCCACAAAAGCAGGTGTTGTAATTTGGTTGAATTATAAGAAATGTGTAGAAAAGAGAGATGTTCGAAATTAAGTTGAGAGAGTCAGATTAGGTCAGGATCATAGAATCTCTGAGTGCCAGGCTAGGGAGAGTGAAGGGGTCTTGATTTTGGGGGCCATAGCAGCCTTGGAGAGATTAGCAGTGTGATGGCTTTAACTGTATTTTGAAAGCTGATGGGATGGGTAGACTTGAGTGAAACAAGGATAGAAACAGGGAGAATAATTAAGTCACTGTTGTAGGGTTTTAGGCAGAAGATGAGAGGTCTGAAGAAGTGGCAAAAAAAAGTTTCCACATGATCTTAGTCAGCATTTTCTATTTCTTCTTAATACACTGTATTAAAAGGAACTGATTGAAGGAGGCAAAGTCAAAAGCCTTGTATTTAGGCAACAAACAGAACAGAAAAGCTGACTTTCCCACTTTTTTCCTCCCTCAGAGGCTTCCAAGTTACTTAAAGTATTAAAATTTGTGCATTCTGGTGAAATCTATGTGGACTTGTAACAGAGGATAGTTTAGGAGAGCAACTCTGGCCAGAGCCTTCCCTCTTATGCAGGGCTTCTTAGCCTTGGAACTATTGACATCTAGGGTCAGATAGTTCTTTGTTGTGGGGTCTGTCCTGAACGTTGATATTTCATCGCATCCCTGCCCTTTATCTACTAGACACCAGTAGTATCCTCTAGTCGACTATGACAAACAAAAATGTCTCTAGACATTGCCAAATTTCTTCTGAGAATCTGTTGTCTAGTGGGTCCTTGAGCCAAAGTCTCTCTCCTGGTGGATTAGTAGCAAGTCCAAGAAGTTACAAAGGCTAAGATGATGGAAAGTACTTGAATTTGGTGTAAGGCACCAGCCTAGTCCCACCACTTAATAGCTGCAGGCCCTTGGACACATCACATATAGTGTTGTTGCCAAGGAAATGAAGATGATAGTAACTACTTCGCAAGATTGTTTTTGAACAGTAGGCGAGAAGACGTGTGTAAAGAGACAAATACAGGACTTGGTACACTATAGCTGCTCAATAAATGTATGTAGACTTAGGTGCAATTTTCCTCAGCTCTTCAATGCAGTTTTCCCCGCCACAAAGAGAGACTCTTGTCTTTGAAATGCCCAGTCTTTGGCACAACTTACATCCCAGGCTTCAGGACCTTCCTCCTTTTTCAAACAAGGCACATGAAGAATGTTAAGCTGGTGACCAACTACCCAGGGTACACAAGTCATCTTCAGGTAACATGAGATAACTGACCCTTGTTTTGGTTCTGTTCAGGCTTTGAAATGATATTGCTCTGGATAATGCCATAGCCACCCAGAACAAACCTTCCCTCTTGTGGGACTGTGATGGCTGTTCCATTACCATCAGAGTTCTGAAGTTTTAAGAATGAGAATGTGAAGAGATGAAAACAGTGGGCCTTCATTCTGCCCATGAAGATTCCAGATGGTGATTTCTTCTAAAGTTTTAAGTGAATATGACTCTTTTCCTCCATTTTCTCTCCCTTCTGACTCCTCTTCTTTCTTTACCGAGAGTTGACTTTCCCCCGCAAACTTTACCCTCACCTTCTATAGAAAACTCTTCTTGTATTTTTTAACAGATTCTGCTTCCTGCTCTCCTTCCATCCACCCCATCTCCTCTACTCCTCAACATCTTTCTCCTACCTTTCCACAATCTATCTAGTATTTATTAATTTAAAAAGCTATGCTCCCTGTTTATAATCTACAAAGCAGAAGACTCAAACATTTTATTTCTTTTTCTGTTTTAGTCACATTTTAATTATATGTGAATTTTTAAATCTTCTGGACCCGGTGACCTAAGTAGAAAGATTTCTAGCACTCTGTCACATTTTCCCAACTTCAAAACCTTCCCTTACCACTGCTCTAAAGAAAATCTATTAGGATTGTTGTAAGTTTTCTTAGCAGCTGGTTTAGACAGAGCTGGGAGATTAACGTGCAAGTATGTGAAAAATACCGTGTATTTAGATAGCATGGTTGTTTCAAGAATCTCTGGAGAGCTTGGTTACTCTTAACAAGAACAGGAATGAAATCATTAACGCTCACCTCAGCTAAATTCCTGCTAAGAGAAACAGTTAACACACCCCAAAACAAATACCTTTTCCTTTTACTTCCTCTTTCCCTTTGCTCCCTCTGAACCAAACATTTCAGGACTCTGTCATTTTGACGATTGTCCTGTAGATGCTGATGGAGATAGTGCTAGAAATGAAAGATTGATAATTATTTTGGACAGGAAAAGCACCTTGTGCACACAGTAGGCTCTCGTTATGGGATTGCATGGAAGCTACAGTTGCCCCATAGCTGGGGGTGGAATTTGTAACACCTGCCTGTGATTTAATCTTTAGTACCTTGTATAACATGTATCCACACACCACATAAACACAACACAGAAGGACTTCAAAGCGGCACCAGTGTTTGCTGTTTTTATATGTTGATCGACAAGAATGGAAATTAAACCTGGGCAGTGGCTTAGTAAAGTTTGGTCTGGAAAGAGCTCACCAATTTCTTGGGAAATTTTACTGGTCTGGGCCAAGTCCAGGACTTGAGAATTTTCATGGAGACACCCCCAAGCCTTACAGAAGAAGAAACCCAACATTTAGCCAACTGAATGGGCACATGTAGATAAAACCCACTCAGTTTTTGAAACCCAGGCTGTATTTTCCTTCATTTGTGAACCCTTCCTTATTGCCTGGAGGAGATCAACATGTTTCCTTCTCTTTGATCTCACAGCACTTTGTGCGCACCTTGTTTATTGCTCTTAATGTGCTACACTGCAATGATGTCTTCTCTAATCTCTCCCAGTTACTTGAGGGCAAAGGCTAAACACTTCCTTCTTCTCTGTATCTAAATACAGTTTTAGCACAAAGCTCAGCCCAGACGAAGGATGGTAGAAAATATCCTATCAAGAGCTAAATCCCATCACAGTCTATTTTTGTCAATAAAGTTTTATTGAAACACAGTCACACTCACTTGTTTATGTATTGTTCATGGCTGCTTTCATACTAGAATTGAGTATTGCTACACAGCCTGAATTTCTTACAAAGCCTAAAATGATTCACTCTCTGGGCCTTTACAGAAAAGGTTTTCCCAATCCTCTGCAAAGACATATAGCCAGTATAAAAGAGTCAGGTAAACTAGAATTAGAGAGGTTAGCATATCAGTGAAATGAGCATCCATTCTATCTTCTCTCATAAAAACCTTAACTTTTTCTTAAAAACCTGCAGCTTATCTCATTTTTTTTCTATGTTTGATTTTTGTCATTGTTTTTCCACACTTCGGGGTGTTCCTTAAATACTTTTTCCCTTCCCATAATGGGATACAATTTGTCCACTATATATTATCTTTTTGAAACATGTTATATATTATAGCAAATAATACAAATAACATCAAGTGAATAAAGCAAAATACACAAATTCACACATGATCTAATCCCAGCCAGTTTTTAAAAACCAGCATTCAGAGACAATAAGAAAGAAATACACCACAGTGGCCTGAATAATTGCTTCTAGATAGCTGGGCTTGGGTGAATTTTACTCTTTTCTTTGCACTTTCTTCTATTTACAGTAGTAATGAATCTATTCTATCTGCCAAGCATCTCTGACATGAGCAGTTCTGATTTCAGTGCTTCTGTTGTTCCATAGACGCTGCCTTGAGTAGGGCCTCCCACACTGCTGCATGTTAGCCTCACTCATAAATCCTACCTATGATTCATATTTGTGAAACTGCTTTGGCTAGAAATCACTGTGCGTGTGGAAATATTATATCCATTTTTTTTTCAATCTTGTAAAAAAATTTAAAAACCAGGTCATCCACAAAGTAATTTGCAGTATTAATTCTATTCATTAGGTTGACTCATAAAGATGGATTCCACTGTTTCAGCTGCTTTCTTTAATTAGCTTCTTTCTAATCCAGACTTCTCATTTCTGCCAGAGGCTAAAAGAGAAAGTGACATATATAGTTTTGGTGTGGTGGAAGGACATTGGGGTATGGTGTCTTCAGAGGGGGACTCCAGCTTTGCTGCCTCCTAGCATGTGACCTTGGGTCGGGCACTTCAACTATCAGAGCCCCAGTTTCCTCATCTGCAAAATGGGGTTACAGGTAACTCACTGGATTACTGGGAGGGTTAAAGAGAGTAGTTTTTATTTAAGCACCTATAGGTGCTCGCTAAAGACACTTCTGTGGAAAAAAAAGAGATGCCTTTAAAACCAGTGCAAGTGCTTGTTGTTGAAGGAAATGCAAGGAGCTTACAGTGGAAGAATCCCAGGAGGAAATGGTACTTCCTGTCACTCTGACTCAGCCAGAAGCAGGAAGAACCTTCCTTCACATGCTTTACTAGCTGCATACTGTAATTTATTTGAAAGAGCATGGAAAGATGAGTCAGGGGGCCCAGGACTAGCTTTGCCTGTGACTTGCTGTGCAATCTTAGGTCACATCCCCTCTCTGAGCCTCCATTTGCTCATTTGTAACATGAGGGCCCTTGAGGAGAATCTGCCTTAGGTTTTGTCATTTCTGGTAACAAGAGTCTTCAGATTCAAATGCTTGCAAATGGGTGTCATATTGACCAAATAAACGAATGAAGTGTTTAAAGAAGTCACCTCAAAAATGAAAACATGAAACATAGGTATAGTACTTTACAGCTGACCACACACTTTCACAAACGTGAGCCTCAGGACTGTCCTGAAGCTAGAAAAGGCAAGGACTGTGACCCCACGAAATAGAGAAGGAAAACAGGCCTACGACCACATAGCTAGCAAGTGACTGAGCCTGGATATGAACATAGAGCTGCCTGAAGCCAACTTTCACAAAACTTTCTACTATACCAAGAAGAATGTATCTCAATGTTATGGTTGTTTACCTTGAAAAACCTTAAGTTTCCAGTGAATCTTTAATTAAATTACCTGGGTGTTTTCTCTTTGATTGTAGGTCTTTCCTGTTCTGCTCTAGGATGTGATGGCATGGGGAACTCACTTGCACAGGGTCATCTTTGCAGTGCTCACAGTCTAGACTTTATTGAAAGAGAGCCACCAGTCAAGAGACACTCCTTCAGAGGGCAGCCAGTAACATTAGGTGCCAAGAGAGCAAGCTCTTTGTTTCCTGAGAGGCTCCACGTGGCCAAAGCTTTTCATGTTGTGACCTCAACTGGAAGCTTGAGGAGAACAGCCCCATATAGAGGTTGAACTTGGTCTGTATATAGGGAGGCAACTGTTCTAGTAGGAAGGAGACTGGACTGATGGCCTATGTGTTGGGCAACTTGGGGGAAGACATCTACAACCTTGGAGTCTCAATGCCCTCAAAGGCAAATCTGTAAAGTAAAATGCCTAGCACACTTAACCTTTACCTTAACACATAGATCCAGATATCTTCTCTAGAAAATCTCTGATTCCTCCTAACAGGAGGGCAGATGGGATAATAAAGGATCAGAAATCTTTCCCTCAAAGTCTTTGTCTACTATAGAATCTACTTGTCATGTGTGTGATTATTATTATATATTTAATATATAATAGCATATATAAATTTACAATATATAAATATATACTATTTATATGTATATAAATATATATTATATTTAGGCCAAGCACATGGACCTGCTCCTTCTCCTTTCCATAACCACCCTGGTTTGTGAAAAGTTATAGTGTCAGTTGGGCGTTTTCCATGAAACTGTTGGCTTGTTCTCCTCTGCACCATTTGGTAACTTCCATCAATAATTATCCCTTCCCGGCCTTGACAATCTATATAAAAATTTATGTAATATTTATATATGATATATTTACTTAGCTGTCTCTCCCACTAGACTGTGAGCTTCCTAAAGGAAAGAGCTACATGATTTTTTTCTATATAGACATACATATTTTTTATTTTTGTGTCTAAGCTATTCAAGTCTCCTAGAGCATTCAAACTTAGTGTTGGCAATAGTCTATCTTGGCGCTATCTTCACAAAAGCTTCAAAGACCATATAGTTCCTCCACTCAGTCCCTCATCCTTCTGAGCCTTCATCCTTACTCCACACTACTCACTTCACTTTAAACATGCTGGTCTCCTTGCTGCTTTTTTTTTTTTTTGACATACGCAAGCACAATTCTGACTTGCCCCTTTGAGGAATACTGTCACTCTTCCTGGAATCTCTCCCCTAGAAACCTTTAAGCTGACCTCATCACCTCCTTCACGTCTTTGCTGGGGTCTCTTCACGTCAGTGAAGCCAAATGTGTCCACGCATTCATCCTGCTCCCTGGGTAGACCTCAGCACTCCCGACACTTCTTCCTGTGCTTAACTTTTGCTTCCCTTCTGTAGCACTATCAACTTTAACCTACGATGTATCATTGTAGTTTTCATTTAGCACCTATCGCCCTCTCTAAAATGTGAGCTCCGTGTGAAAAATGAATATTTGTCTTGTTCACTGGAACAAAACACAACCCAAGAAAAGTAGTAAATGTTCACATACAGTGTTGTGCTGAATTAAACCTATCGATTTTATTTATCTTGCTTGAGCTATTTAATCCCCCAGGTGAGTCAGACTGAGCTCTTCCAATATTTCTAACTGAAACATTTCAGCTGATTACTCTGACCCTCCCTTGGTGTTTGTAAAGATGTGGGCCCAGTGAGGAAGAAACCTATAGCATAGCTTTGCCCAAAGGAAATGAGTCCTTTAGGCACAGAGCTCATCTAGCTATTCCACAGCAAGGGCTTTTGGCTTTTAAAAAATCTTGCTTTGCTTTATAAAATAACAGAGGTGAGGCTGGGTACGGTGGCTCCTACTTGCAATCCCAGCACTTTGGCAGGCCAAGACAGGAGGATTTCTTGAGCCCAGGAGTTCAAGATCATCCTGGGCAACATAAGAAGACCTCATCTCAACAACAACAAAAAAATCAAAAAGCTTAGTTAGGTGTGGTGGTCTGTGCCTGTAGTGCCTGTTACTCAAGAGGCTGAAGCAGAAAGATCACCCGAGCCTAGGAGGTCGAGACTGCTGTGAGCTGTGATCGAGCACTTCAGCTGGGGTGACAGAGCAAGACTCTGCCTCAAAAGCCAAACAAAAAAGTAAACAATCAAACAAAAAAACAAAATGAGCAGAGGTGTCCTAGGCACCCTGAAGGGTTGACTGAGTTCTCCTTCCTGCTCCTAGCTAGAGCAGGAAGCCTTTCTGTGAGCTCATCTTCCCCACTTTCATTGTCTTTCTGCCTCTACAAGTCGTTGACTGCACTAATCACAACTAAAACAAAGCTAATAATTGCTTCTTGGAACGTTGTGTAACACCCGTAACACCATGGAATGCTGCCACGGGCCTCTGAGACTCAGTCCCTAACTCTGCTCAGAGTCATTTCTCAGGGCTTTTAATACAGCCCGCCTTTAAGCTGAATGTTTATCATTTTCCTTTTTATTGTTTCTGGCTCCTCCCCTGCCTTTGAAGTTTCTGAAATCTTTAAGCATTTGGCTGGTCTCTATTCACCACAGGTCTTCTCCCTCAAAGAGGGCACCTGGCCAGAAGAAGGGAATTGGAGCTCCTCTCTTGGCTGGGCCTATAAAACAATCAGATTGCTCCGCAGCCTGCTATTCGAAACGTGAGCTGTGCTAAAAGTACAGATAATGCAGCGTGTTCCAAGGAGATTAGAATATCCCAGTGGGATTTCGAGTGAATGGAGAGGGAGAGCAGTGAGTCCTCCGCATACCATGTAACCCTCTCTTTTCCAGACTGCCTTACCTACAAGGGAAGTCCAAGCACATGGACCTGCTCCTTCTCCTTCCCATAACCACTCTGGTTGGTGAAAAGCTACAGGGTGACAGCTGGGCATTTTCCATGAAGCTGTTCATTTGTTCTTCCCTGCACCATTTGGTAACATCCATCAATAATTATCCTTTCCTGGCCTTGACAATCTCAGATCAGATCCACGGCTTCCTCGCAGGGAAGGTACATTCTTGTTGTCCTCCCCCAAAGTAGAGAGTGATTTCTTCTCCACCTCTTACCCCTTCCAGGGTTTTCGGCTCTTTTGAAAATTTCCAAGAGAAAGAATGTGTTTCAGTCACCATGTCACGTAGATATCCTGGATGCTCCAACTTAGGGCCTAGAGTGAGCACTTGTGTTGAAGGGAAAGCATATCATATATTTGAAGTCTAGTTTTCATGCAAGTATCTGGGTCCAAATTGGCTTTATTCGTTTAAAGATTCAGCCCCAAATCAGGAAGTTGAAAAAGTTGAATCTAGTTTCACCTGACTCCAATGTGAACTTCTTTTGCTTTCTCCACATAAGTTTGTTATCCTTTCTACATCATCCATGGAGCTTAAACTCAGCCTCATGTGGGACTAGCAGCACCATGATAAAATGTGTGTACCTTGCAGGGTTAATGCTAATAGGCAAGCCTGCAGGACAGAGACTGGAGAGGCAAGTGGTGGCAGAGCTCAGAGTGTTGCATAATTAAGTGTTGATGCAAGGAATGGAAGGGCAGATGGGGTAATAAATGTCTGGCTAGAGTGCAGACATGGCAGGGACCAAGTCAACCTGTGAGGTATCCCAAACCTCCAATGATATCCAACCTTGTGCACTAAAAGCCAGGTGGACCAGACAACTGATGAAAGTTCAGCTACTAATGAAGAGGGAGTTGTTTTCCTGCCTGCCTACTGAGTTGGAGAATTCTGAATCTTTGTCTTATCCAACTTCGATCCCTGTCATTCTTCTTCAGGGTCTCAGGAGGAGGAGTTTTGTGGAACCTGTCAAATGACAATGAATGCTCCCTATGGAGAAAAGCAGCAAATGCCACAATGTCCCTGCCAAGCTCATGATCTCTTTAGTTAAAAAATTACTCATCTCCAAGGGTTGAAATGATCACCTAGGTGATTCCCTCTCTCACTCAGTTGACACTGGAATCCTATCCACAGTGTGTCTGATAGGATCTCCTCCCATCTCTCTTTGGATGTTTCCATTGATGGTGAGCCTCCAATCCCCAAAGGTAACCCAGTTTGTAAGCCTGCATCATATTTTTTGGATTATTTGAATTGTGATAATGTGGTCTAAATGCCTACTGAATTGATAATCATTCCTTGAAAAACACCAATATCTCATGGTCCATGATTTCCTAGGAATTCCCGTGGAAAATTTGTGTTCTCCACATTTATGAAAGCCATTTGCAATCACTTCCAGCTGCTAAAGCTTGGAGCAGTAGCTGCTGTTAAGGTCACAGGACACTTTGTATACCCCAATCCTCAGCAACACTAGGCTACAGGCTCATTCACTCTCTTCTCTGACTCATTGTGAATCAAAGTATCACCTTCTTCACGGTGCCTAGCAGAGCTGTGGAAGCTCTCAAAATTCACAGGTTGCAACCTGTCCTAGGGATCCCTGCCTTGCCATCCCCATGGGATTGGAAAGAATCAACTTCATCCCTTAAGAGAGAACCACAAGGTCTCTCTATCTAATAGGCTCCCTTCATGCCACAATAGGAGGCCTAGAATAATTAAAACTGCACACACACACACACACACACACACACACACACACACACACAGACCATCTCAATAGGAAGCATTTGGATTAATTCGGTGCCTTAGGTAAGTTTCCCTAGAAGCAGACATTGAGATGACAATTCAAATACAAGCGATTTATTAGAAGAGTGTTCCCAGGAGAGCCTAGAAAAGGAATGGGGAAACAGGAAAGGAAAAGGGAAGACATTAATCAAGGATGCACTCTTGAGCAAAGTCCAGCCTCAGCCTGATCCCCACAGGGAGGCTCTCAAGTGGAAATTATACTTCAGAGTTCATTCAGACTCAAGGCAAGGGAGCTGAGGGTTCATATTCTTCACTGCAGTCAGACGCTGGCAAGGGCCACCCCTCAGGTTGCAAACTCTTGAGTACCTCCAGCTCTTTGAGCTGCTGGGCGAAGTGGACCTAGTAGCCCAAAAGTGCTGTCTGTTAGAAACAGACACCCAGAAGCCAGAGGAGGAGTATGCAGAAAAGTAAAAGGGACCTGGAAGGATCTGGACAAAGTATCAACACATCCTTTTATTCACCCAAGTCACCTTCAAACAGTGAGTTCTTTGGCCTTAGTCTTTAAGATATACCTTTAACAAGGTAATACTGTGGTATTTCCACAATAAGAATGGTCAGCAAACATTTAATGGGAGTTAAACAAACTCTAGAGTAGGGTGGGACTGTGAAGATTCTGCCTCATCCCACAACCCAATTGTAGGTATAATGCAGTCTAGGTCCACACTGGCTGTTTGCAGTACATTCATATTTTAATGGACACTGTTCAAATAAATCTTTTGAAGTCACTTTATAGAGTCTATGGCGAAGTCTTGTTTGCTGAGCCTCTGTGGTCCTATGAGCATGCTCATGTTCCCCTCTCTCACTAGAATTTTCTATCTAGCTGCCCATGATGACCAGACAAATCATCTCTCAAAGGATGATAAAGATTTTTATAAGCAAACCTGGAGCACGTCCCCCAGTTCCACACATGCTGGCATCTTTTAGAAGGCAGATTGTACATGTGAAATCATCCACATAAAACTCTTCCTCAAAGACAATTACAAACTCAAATAAAGCTGCTTTTACTTTTCTTACAGTAAACAATCCAAAATATAGAGGACTATCAAATAAAGACTTTATCTTTGTGAATACCTTTTTAAAAATTTTCTAGTAATAACTACTAAACCCCTGGTGCTCCATCATTTTATGTCCAAGAACCTATAACATGGCAAGGAAATCTCAAGACACTGCCACTTCAAAATTATCAGAGATTTAATGGCCCAGAATTAGGGTCTGTTCTCTCTCTCTCTCTCTCTCTCTCTCTCTCCCCTGCCCCCCTCTCTTCCCTGGAGTAAAAAAAAGTATATGCTCCTTTCTCCTTTTTCCTAAAAAGACGGGCAAGAGAAAACTCCAGAAAAGCAGCACTCTTAAGTTGGACACTTATGTCTGTTTAAAAGAATTTATCCTGTTTCCTCTGACATCTTCTCTATTCTCTAATCTCTGGTAGGCATCAAGTAAGAGTGGGGTCCCAGAACTTCTTCCTTCCATTTTGATAACTCTGGTCCTACCAACCTCCTCCCCCTAGGCTTTCTACCAGTCTCCACCCTTTACCTTGAGAAGGTGTTTCTCTGTTTATCTAGTTGTCTACTGCTCCCAAGGAGACAGATAAAAGAATAAAACCACTAATGAACATATATTACATCCCGGGCACCTTCTATTCATCATCTTATTTTCATTTCCACAGACTTCCCTGTGACGTACAAGGGAGAATCCTAAAAGAAAGAAAGAGAGAAAGAGAGAGAGAGAGAGAGAGAGAGAGAGAGAGAGAGAGAGAGAGAGAGAGAGAGAGAGAGAGAAAGAAAGAAAGAAAGAAAGAAAGAAAGAAAGAAAGAAAGAAAGGAAGAAATAGAAAACAAACTGGAGTTGTCTTTTGGAGGGAGAGTCCCTTGCGGTACACTTGGAATTTGTTCCTCTGGAACAACCGTCAATCAAAGTTTTTATCTGGAAGTTTTGTAAAGGTTGCATCACGATTTGCAGAAGCAACAATCTGAGTTATGGCAAACAGGTGACGATTCTTACACCATGAGAATGCACCTGTCCATACTGCACTGAGTATTCAACAGTTTTTGACCCAAAACAGTCTGATCCCAATGTCCTACCTTCCTTATTCACCCAATCTTGTCCCTAGAGACTTTTTTCTGTTTCCCTGGATGATAAAAGTTCAATGGGAAATGTTTTGCTGATGTGGAAGAGATGAAATTAAAATGACAGAAGCACAAAAGGTATCAAGATTGACAAGTTCAAAAACAGTTGCACTGTTTGGAGCAGTGGAAAAAGCATCTTGGTAGGTGTATTGCATCAAATAGAGACTACTTTGAAGATGACTGAAGTTTAAACATGTAAATTTAAATACACAATTTTTTGTAAATAAATAAATTTTTTGTGAACAAATTCTGTTTGGAGGGGGAGTCCCCCTTTGTGTCATTGTTTTTCTCAAAGGAAATTGAGATGCAGAGAAAGTCAGTGACTCCTCCTAGATCAAGCAGAGGGAAGCAGAATGTGACATAGAACCTATGTTTGGCTGAATCTGGGTCTAATAATTTGTGCCTTATCCCAGTTTCCATTTCTAGAATATGCTTTGGATCTTCAACTCCCATGCCAACATGACAGGATAAGTATTTCTGAAACCACATCGGTCATCCAATTATGGACATATTCTGATTTTAAGCACATACATCCTAAAAAAAAAAAAATCAACAACATGTACTTGGAAAAAGAGAAGTGATGTCTTCTGTCATTCAAAAATGTCTGTACTAGCTCAGCATTATTGACTGTCCTGAGTTAGACTGAGGAAACTCTTGCTTACGATTTCCATGGAATTATTTTGTTATTAAAGTGTTTAAAAACTTTTCTAATATATTGTTCAAACAAATGACAGTCCCTATAGCCTGCAACTTAATATGTCATCATGGTGAAATACTCATTAGTCATCTGCTATAAGTTCAGTGGAATGTGCTAGAGCATGGAGTTTGTAAAAGCAAATATAGTCTTGTTAAGCTGTCAGGTCACATAATGTACAGCGTCACATCAGGACACTGTCATCAGGGAAAAGGCTTAAACTGTGTGCTCCAAATACACTGAGAAACTGGTTTCTGGAAACCCAACTTTTCATTGAACGCTCTTTAAAACCAAGTTAATGTGTTTCCTACTGTTATAACAATGACATGTGAGTCACATCTGTGGTTTCGAGATTCCTAAACTGGATCTGCACGGATGCTGATGTAATCAGAAATAACCTCTGGCTGTTTGAAACCAGAAGATTCAGGAGGAAAACTGCCTAGTTGATGCAATTGCTGATTTTTGTTAGTGCTATGACCTGCATTCCCAGCATCAGATCTCTTTAGGAAATTACTCATTAATATTATGTTTCCATTGGAAAATTTTTTATCATCAAGGCAAGAATTTCCAGGATTCAGCCTGCAGGTTTATCTTGATTCTCACCGTCTGGAGGTTGTTTGTTATGGGGGAAAGAATGTGAGACTGGGTGTCAGGCAGATTCAGCTCTGTCACTTGCTTGTGTCATTTTAGAGAGGTTACTTAACCTCTCTGGACCCCGAATTTCTAATCTGGAAAACCAGAAAATGATTCCTAACTCACAAAGTTGTGAGAATAAAGTTAGACAGAATAGTGTCTGGAAAAACAAGAGGATACAACATACACAACCAGGTTTGGGGATCCAGGCTTCTCTCTAGGGGTCTAGCTTGGCTAATCCTCTGGGTTCTGAGGCCTGTGTGGCCAAGACAGACACCTGCTCTAGTTCTGGGTATTCCAGTCCCTGCTCCCTTCCCCAACCTTAGAACAGAGGATTCACGCAGGTCTTCACTGAAAGCAAAAGGAAAATGAGAAGGGGGAGGTTGTTGAGCCAGCTCTTGCAAGGATAATTTTTCCTATGGAATGCCATTTGTCAATCATTAAATTTGCAAAACAGCAGGAGTATGTGACTGAACATTCTGACGTTCAGGAGTTCTGTGAGTTGCCTCTTTGCATCAGAAAAAGAAGGGGGGTAGTGTCAGCTTTGAAAGAACGAATATCATGGAAACAATAGCAATTTCAGATGGGCAGAGATCAGGGCAGAAGAAGAAATCACAAGCTTTCTGACAGCAGTGGGTGATTCATTAATCAGGAAAGAGGAGGATGTTTATGGGTCTTTCAACCACCAGAGACCCAAAAGAAGGAAACATATAGGATTTCCTCTGATGAGCACATTGAAGTACCTGTGTCCTCAATCACCTTCTACTTATAAAACATTTCCATATATACCACCCCCACACGATGAATCAGGAATCCCCTTTTCAGAGATGAGAAACTGGAGGCACAGAAACTCTGTACGACCTGAAAATTCTGTGAAATCACACTGGAGAATAGCTACGTGTTGCTGCAGTGTGATAAGTGTCCCTCATTTTGGACTTCTTTCTTAATTGCATCATGAAGTTGGATTCTATCCTGAAGATCTGGGGAAGGGCAGAAGATGTTGTCCAATTTTTTAAGTCCTTTCATGTTTTCATGATCCTATTCCAAATAAATCAAGAGGACAAAAAATGCAAAAAGTGAAATGCTGACATTAAAATTCTACAGTAAAACTCGATGGTGTGGAGTGACCATGTTCTTAGGAATTTGCTTTCAAAAGAACAAGAAAACTCTTCAAGAAATGGTAAACATTTTTATCTTATCAATGGCTGATATGCAAATGAAAAATCACTTCCTCTTTCTAATGATGATATTAAATGCTTAACATATTCTAAACAGTATAAATACTCTGCAGTCATTATCCCCTTAACCCAATGGAATGGATATTATTACTATATTTTACTTAGAGACGCAGAATAGAAGACTGAGAGAATGAAGTAACTAGGCCAGGCAAGGTGGCTCATGCCTGTAATCCCAGTATTTTGGGAGGCGAAGATGAAAGGATTGCCTAGCCCAGGTGTTTGAGACCAGCCTGGGCAACTTGGTGAGCCCTTTTCTCTATAATAAATCAAAAACATTAGTTGGACATGGTGGTGTGTACCTGTGGTTCCAACTACTAGAAAGGCTGAGGCAGAAGGATTGCCCAAACCCAGAAGGTTGAAGCTGCTGTGGTCTTGAACATGCCACTGCACTCCAGCTTGGGTTCAGTGAGACTCAAAAAAAAAAAAGGAATAGAATAGATAAAATAAGTCACTAGACCAAGGACACTCAGTTTATACATAGCAGAACCAGGATCTGAACACATTCTGATGCCAAAGCATGTTCCTCCTTACTCTGAACCACAACCTTACAGAAACTGTACTGACAGATCACACACCTGTTATCACTGAATTATTGGTGGAATAAAGCCCCATGTGGTAAGAATTAGTACTGTTATTTCTCAGATAAGGAAATTAAAATTCAAAATCCTTACATGACTTCTCCATGGCACACAAATAGTCAGAAAAAGAGTCAGAGCTCTTGATTTAGAACTGCCCTAGAGCTGAAACTAGAACCCAAAACTCTTGATCACAGAACAGCCTAGAGGTGTTTCTCCCTTTGTATCTGACATCATGATTCTTAATCAGAAAAAATTGAGGGTTAGTGCAAAATGTTAGAACTCCCTACAAGCAAGGAGCTCTTAAATTGTATAAAGACTTATACCAATGGGACCACCCCATTCACGCACTGCCAAAATATTCATTTACTCAGTAACAAACCAATATTTATTGAGTACCAAGTACATATGACACATTGCCAAGTACTTTGGAGTACATAGTAAGCACAGAGTAAAAAATGGGTCTCCAGCCTAGTGATACTTATTGGGTCCCCAAATTCTTTATTTCTCAGGCACGCTTTCTCAGTATTGATGGAAACAAGATTAATGGATTGGATAAAGAATATGTGGTATATCAGGGCCAGGTGTGGTGACTTGTGCCTGTAATCCCAGCACTTTGGGAGGCCAAGAGGGAAGGATCACTTGAGTCCAGAAATTCAAGAACAACATCATAGTGAGACTGCATCTCTTAAAAAAAAGGAAAAGAAAACGTGGTACATGAACACCATTGAATACTACACAGCAATGAAATAGAACAAACTCATGTCCTTTGCTGCAACATGGATGCAGCTGGAGGCCATTACTCTAAGTGAGTTATCACAGAAACAGAAAACCAAACACAGCATATTCTCATTTATAAGTGCATGCTAAACACTGAGTACACGTGGGCATAAGGATGGGAATAACAAACAATGGAGACTCCTAAAGAGAGGAGAGAGGGAGAAGGGCAAGGGTTCAAAACTACATATTGGGTACCATGCTCATTATTTGGGTGATAGGCTCAATAGAAGTCCAAGCCTCACCATCATGTAATATACCCATGTAACAACCAATACCTGTACCCCTTGAATCTAAACCAAAAACAGAAAAAAAAATCAGTGATTTTTTACTAACTTTTTCCCTGAAACCCCCATTACCTTTGACATAGTCTGCCTGCTCTTTTGGATTCTACAGAGCTGTGACTACAATGAGGTCAACTTTAGGGACTCTTTGACAAATAACTTCCACCTTCCTTCTTCCCTAGCCTGGATTAGCAGCTTGTCCTGAGCAACTCCAGATGCAGCTAACACCATGCGGTGATCTCAAAGTACAGACACGTGCCTTGATGTCATCCTGAGGTCTCTTTGGACTTTTCTTGAGATGATTTTTCTTGAGATGACTTGATGTCTACTGAGAGATCACCTTCTGGATTCTATGGATGGACTGCATACTCCAGCACTTCTGCTGCCTGGAAGAACCACCACAGGGAGATTCCTTGCAGTGGTGATGGAAGCGCATCTTGTTTGGTTTCTCTGAATGCAGGGGAGGACTGGAAAGAAGCATTCAGATGGAATGACTGGCCGCTAGCAGTTTCCAGTTGACTCTGCCAGGCCCAGAAGAGCTATGACCTAACCTCTGCTTCAAGGAGACTATACACAAATGTAAACAATCAGTTTCCAAGGCTGGTGTCCAACTCCTGGTGTCCTGGTCCCCTCTACATTGTAATGTATATCTCAGTATCCTGGTAACTGTTTGAGAGAGTCTCTCAATCAAGATGACCATTACAGATCGCAATCTCAATAGAAGGCAGGATCCATGTGTGCACATCTTTTTATAATTAACAAGATCCTGCTATTTCTAATACCTCACTCGATACCCATGATGATACTGAAAAATATGTTTTGTTATTCTCAGGTCACAGTTGAAGAAACTAGCACAAAGTCAGTGACAGAACTGGGAATAGACACTAGGTCTGTCAAGTACCATATAATTTCTATCCTCTACTTTATCATAAAATGAGATTATTAATATAATGGAATACTTTCCTTGAAAGTTTCTTATAAGAGCCAGAGCTTATGTAAATAAATAGATGCATATATTTATACATCCAGCTTCATCTCTATCTCTATCTGTATATATACATACCATCTAACCCTGTGCATGGCATAAAGTAGTCTCAGAAAAAAAGAATGTGTTTTTTTTTAAGTAAGCAGAGTATAGTTATTCAGCCACAGTTTCTGAACTCAGGCCAACTTGAGATAATTTCCTGACCTTGAACCAGTTACTTAATCTCTTTGGATATCCACTTCCTTATCTAAAAGTGGAATAATGATTTAAAAACTTTCTAGGGTTAGCATGAGAGTTGTATAGATAGAAGACAGGATTTTGTCCCCCAACACTGAAGTACAAGAAACAACTCACTACTTTTGCAAGATGGCATTGGGGGGACCTCTCATGTCCTTTCTAGGCTACAAACAAAGATCCAGGAGACTTTCATGGCACTTAAAAAAAATGGAAGAATGCATTTTATTCTTAAGTCCATAGCTATTCACTGAGATGTAAAGTGAAAATGTTTCCATTTACAGAGAATTCTTTGTCATCATGCTAAGTATGAGCAATGTGCTATTTTGCTCTGAGTGGTCAATTCTATAGCATCCATGCCTGGCCCATCAAAGATTCTGGCACTCCTCAGGTACTATGTGAGCTCCTGTCCCTGTCCCTAGTGGGACCTGCCATAGTGTGCTCTCTCAACCCAAACTCTAAGATGATAACCTTTGCGTACCAATAGGGCAAGTTTTGCCTCCCTCTCCACCCCATATGCCAGCCTTCCTCAATATCTTTCTCAGACAAAGACCTTAGGGTGGGAGTAAGTGAGGGAGTGTTTAATAGATGCCATCTCCTTTCAGGGCTGCAACAAAAAAGTCTTTAATGATGCCCTCAAGGAAAAAGAACGTATATTCCAGACACATTTTTTCCAACTTCCTGTCATAAGGAAAACACAAATTAATACCCCAGTAAGTTTTCCTGCCAAGAAGGAGGAGGAGGAGCAGAAGGAAGAGGAAAATAATATATGTGAAGTGTCAAGTACAGTATGGCATACTGTAAACACTTAAGTGATTATATAACTACTGTGCTATTGTGGTTTTATGTTACTGGGACTTCCCTGTGATGCCTTAGTACTTGCTTTTTATGCTTTTCAGGGTTGATCCATGGATGTCACAGAATTGACCACTGAGAAACTGTGATTTAAAACTTTGTCACATACACAATGATTACAGAAATTAGCTTTGAAACCTCATCTGGACCTTTTCTTGCTAACCTCCCCCTACTTTCTTAATGTGGTTTAGCTTTAGGCTCAAAAAAGGGAATAGCCATATATATTGATATAAGACAATATCATTTTTGCAAGTATCATAAATGTAATGTTAACTGTTTCAAACTAGCAGTATCTTAAAGAGTAATCCGTGCTGACTAAGCAGGATTCATTCTAGAAAGGCAAGGATGGTTCAATACTGAAAATGTCGATCATTATATTAGATTAATAAAGGAGGAAAAAACCCAGATAATCATTTCAATGAAATTTACCATACTGTTCTGATTAGGCTAGAAATAGTAGAGAAGAAATAGAAGGATAATTCTGACACGGCAAAGAATATCTGAAGTCAGTTTCAAACAATGAAACACCAGATGCCTTACCATTAAATTGAAATACAAGATACAGATGTCCACTATCACTTGTTATTATTTAACATTATTCAGGAGGTTTAAGTAAATAAAATAAAATACAAATATAGATAGATAGGTAGATAGATAGATAGATTTAAAAATGAATAATCATTTTCTGTTTCTTAACCTTGAAAAAAACAAACTAAAAACTTTTTAGAGTTTAGAATGGTCACTGGCTACAAACACATAAAAATCAATAAATTCTCTATATGACTGCAGCAGATAGTTGAAATGTTAACAGAAAAAGAAGAGAAAATTCATTGTATACATCAAATGATGTAAACCATATAAAAATAAATTTAATAATGTCATGCACAAAAAGTCCCAAAGTTTGTACAGGCCTAAATGTAAAATCTATAACTATATAATTCTTAGAAGAAAAGATTGGAGTAAATTTTTATGACCTTGAGTTAGGTGAGGTCTTCTTATCTATGACACTAAAAGCATATACAACAGAAGAAAATATAGATAACTTGAATGCGAGCCCACAGAACTATATAAAATGTGGTAGTAAGAAGTATCCTTTCTAGATTTGAAGGAAAATCTGTGACAAAGTACAGCCAGACATCAGGAAGATCACCTTGGGTTCCATGTGGAGAAGGGACTGGAGTTGGAAGCTTAGAAAATAAAGAAAAACCGGTAGCATTGGATCAGTTAATGGTTGGCAACAGGTAGAACAAATAGGAGAGGAGGAGTTGGTAGATTTTCACGCTTTAGAGAGATCAAGGTCTTAAACCAACACCAATAGAGCCATGTTTAAGCAACTAAACCATTATGGGGACATACCAAATACATATAGCTGTGAAGGACAATGGAAATATGATTAGAGTGTTTCCAATACTCTCTTTCAATAAATGGTTTACCCTGAAGTCCTGTTCTTCTGACCTTTGATGCAATAAGTAGATAAAATTTACATTAGGAGGCAATTTATAAACCAGAAGGACTCCTGAGCAGTCTGATTCAGTAGAACAATGCCCTTTGGACAGACAAGTCCCAGCTCTGACACTCACAAATATCATAGGTCCAGGTGAATTACCTACCAAACTCAAGCACTAGTTTCCATTTCACCAATATAGAGATAGTAACCTCTCCCATGCAGGACTACAACTGTGGATGGAATGATCCTGGCTCAGACTGTGCAGTCAGTAAACATAGGTCTCTTCCCTTCCTCTCTTCAGTAACGCATCCAGCCTCCAACCTGTGAACAGTCCTCCTGAGGAGCCCTTGTACTCTCTGCAGTTAAATTCTGTTGCTTTGTGCTCATTTTCCACAGGGAATATATCAGGAAATTACCGTGGCCTTTTTTCCATCTATTGCTTTATAAATCCATAACGTTCAACTCTGCTTCTTCCCTGTTATTCTGCCGTACTTTATTGTATATTTAGCAAACCTAAATCTGCTTCTCTAACCCAAGAGATACTTGCATATGCTCAGAGACATTGCTAAAATAAGAATCCCCTGTTAGCAAGGGGTGTCACTCAGTCAGCACTACTGACTACCTTCTTCTAAAGGTGCTTATACTCTTCTTTCAAAGTGGCTTCAATAATGGATTATACACTTGGTGCCCAGGGCTCAGATATACACTTACAGTCTGCCTGCCCATTACTTCCTGTCTCCCAAGGCTGGGCAGCAGATGAACAAAGCTGGCTTCCTATCTGATGCTGGCTAGCCTTGTGAATGTCCCTCTTAGTTTGTGAAAGAACCAGACTGGACACAGAATGGTTTTTGACAGACAACAGGAGGTTGAGTCAAGACAGAAAGCGGAATTGAGCCATAGTGAACTTTAGTCATTGGAATGGCATTTGCCATTCACCAAACATTTATCAAGCTGTGCTGTGGGCTGCTATTTTCTCACATGTCATCTCACCAGTTCTTCAGTTATCCCATGAACAGACATTGTCTCCTTGATTTACAGGGGAAGAAAGAGACACAAACATGTTGTGTAACCTTCTGTTAAGCCCTCAGCTCATAACAGCTAAAGGTAGGGTTTGAATCAGGGTCTCCAGATAAGGAGTGGTGTTTGTCATGTCACAGTTACTTGGCTTCAAGTCCAAAGTGTGTTAGTGAATCCTGCCTGTGATCACCTAAGGTGTCTGGTTGAAGTATAAGATTGGGATCTTAGGATTGTGCTTTTCTTAGAACAATATGCCTCCCCCTCCATATATACACACATTCCCCAGTGCTGCATGTTTATTCCTAAATTCTGCAGTGATTTACAGAATACCTCCCATGTTCCTTGCATCTTGCTGGGTTCTGGAAATACAGAGAAGACCAAAGACTGGGATATAGCCTTTACCAACACAATAGCTTAGAGTCTAGCAGAGAATATACCTAACTTGTGTCTGTACAAAATGAATAAGCAAGAGGACAGCTCTATCAGCTCCTGCTTTTCCCAAGCTAGCTCTCCAACAACTTACAAGGCATTCAGTTTACAAGTCCAGCCTTACTCTGCCTGAAGCAACATAGCAGTGTTGTTCATAATTGAGAAGCATGATCCAACACCAGTCCCTCTCAGAGAGCAGCATCATGCTTCTGGTCACTACTACCATTGTCTGGAGTCTGATGAGTCAGCTCTCTGTCCTTGGGCTGCTTACAACACACCCCCATCTAGGACAAGGAGTGCCCATTAATACCCCAGGGTTCCTCCTCACTCCTGACACAAGTCTTATGTCCTGCTTAGGTAAATACCTGGTCTGATACCTTACATCTCTTGGCTGGGATCCTGAGCACCTATCTCTTTCAAATCATCTTCTTCCAGAGGGCTAGGCCCTCCTTCAGTCCCATGTCCTTCTGTCAATGGATGGGAATATTTTTTAAAGCAGGTGGGACCGCAATCAACCATGCAGACTGGAGGAGTGGAAATACTTGGCCCTTGACTCTCATCTACAGAGCAACTCCTTATAGGTCTTTATCAGTATATAATATGGTGGATAGCCAAATGTGGTGGCTCATGCCTGTAATCTCAGCATTTTGGGAGGTTGAGGTGGGAGATTCAGTTCAGCTTGAGTTTAGGAGTTCAAGACCAACCTGGACAACATAGAAAGACCTCTATCTCTGCTAAAAATAAAAAATAGGCAGGCATGGTGGCTCAGACCTGTAGCACTAGCTACTTAGGAAGTATAGACAGGAGAATTGCTTGAGCCCATGAGTTTAAGGTTACAGTGAGCTATAATTGAACTACTGCACTCCAGTCTGGGCAACAAAGGGAAACGCTGTCTCTAATAATAACAATAATAGGAGGAAGAAGAGGAAGAAGAAGAAGAAGAAGAAGAAGAAGAAGAAGAAAAGAAGAGGAAGAAGAGGAAGAAGAAGAAGAGGAGGAAGAGGAGGAAGAGGAGGAAGAGGAAGAAGAGGAAGAAGAGGAAGAAGAGGAAGAAGAAGAAGAAGAAGAAGAAGAAGAAGAAGAAGAAGAGGAAGAAGAGGAAGAAGAGGAAGAAGAAGAAGAGGAAGAAGAGGAAGAAAAGAAGAAGAATTCCTATAGGACAGATTCTCAAGTTAGACCACATAGTAGGCTACTATTCATTACCTTATGTTTAGATTCTAGCCAGGGAATGAATGCTTGGTCCAACCAGTTGTCACTAGGACAGTCACAGTGCATAGAGCATTGGCAATAACTACCCAAAGCACTATAGCCTGGTATGTCTTAAGAATTCCTGGCATTCTTCTCACTGCACTTTATCAAGAATTGGCCTTATCTCACTGCCTTGACAGTTAGCCATCTAAAGCAGCTCTAAGGATTGCTAAGATCCCAGCATACCTTGCAGTTCAGCCCAGTTAAATGATCGCAATATCATATAAATGTTTTTTATTTGTTGCAGATGGACCCAATGCTAAGAAAAAGAAAAAGTTATCTGACTTTTTTTCTGGTTCATCAGGACCCACTCTTGTTTCTGGTTCATCAGGACCCTAGATTTTTGTTTTTTCAGCCATCTCTTAGAATCAAACCTGATTTCCCATGAACTCACTTGAGTCTTGAGTTCAATTACTTTCCCAAGTAACTCACTCCACATGTTTATCCTTCTTACCTAATTCAGTTCTCCTGAAGGATCTGATTTTGGTTTTTTATTGTTCTTCCACAAACATTACTTAGACCTACTCATCAGTCAGGCCCTGTGCTGGGATCTGGGAAGGATCGATCTCCAGTCTCCTCAATATCATCACCAATCATCACTGCCAGATATTTAGCATTTGCTAAGGGGAAGACAGTAGGTCTGGCACTTTCTACTTATGTGCTGGCTAATCTGCATAATCCTCACACAATCACTCTGGAAGGTAGTCATTGTTATGTTTCCATTTAGATGTGAAAAAAAAACGAGTCTCAGGGAAGTCGAAATTAAGTAGTTAATGTCAACTTGAACCTTTTGGAGTTTCCAGTTGATCACTGAATGGGAACAGCACACTGCCCCATGCCTTGAATCTGGCCCTGTTGATATTGAATATAATCTAAATGCTTTTTCTATGCCAAGCTCCACTCAGAAACCACAATATGATTCCTTCCATAAACATAAACAAGGTGACTTTGTTCGATTCCCCTTGATCCCTGCCACCAAAACAGCAGCACATATAGTAGCCAATACAGTCCATGTGAACACACATATTAACTGTTCAGGGTCCGTATTATAAATCAATGAGAATAATGGTCCACATCTGTTTAGAACCTCAATAGTTTGTCCTGCTCTCATATATCTTGCATCTTTACTGCAATAACTCTGCAAATTCAGGTATCACTATCTCATTCATTGATTCACTGATTTATGTATACATTTTTTGTGGCACTAATTCAATACATACTTACTGAGAACTTACACAGTGCCAAGTCCCATGCTAATTCATAGAGGGACATGATGTGAATAAGGCTTGTCTAACTCTCAAGAAGTATGGATTAGAGGTCGGTACAATACCCCACACGGGTTTCTGAGTACTTTGCTGTCAAGTGCTGTCAGAATGGTTTCAAAGAGAAGGCAGCATTAGAGAGACTGGGTTTCATGTGGTATACTCAATGCTGGGTTAAGAGATCTGGACTTGATCTTGAGGGCCATGAGCTGTAGGCTCAGAGCAGTTAGAGAGGCCATCCAGGCTGCAGAGAGTCTACATTTCTCTTGTCCATCTGTAAAGGGACAGAGTAATCTAGGAACTCCTCAGGAAAGCCTTGGTTAGAGGAGCCTTAGTATGGTTTGGTTTGATGGGAACAATAGTATGGTTTGATGGGAAGAGATCAGATGAGAAGAAGATAAAAAGAACAATGAATGGGTAGCTGCTATGTACTAGTGTGCTTATGTATGTTATCTTAGGGGAGTGAGGGTGTAATGTTAATCCCATATTAGAAGTGTGAGCAATTCAAGAAGGCTGGTTTCAGGTCAAGGTCTCACTTCTTCCTGGTCATGAGACCTTGGGCAGATCACTTTACTGCTCTATGAACCAGGTGCAACTTGGATGAAAGAGGAGAAAACTGGGGCTGAAGAGAGGTAATAACTGGAAATTGGCATTGGATAATCAAAGGCTGTTCCCAGGCAGTGCTTTTTGTTTGTTTGCTTGTTTGGACAGGGAATGATGACCAAAACCTCAGAGCATCCCTAGGCCCATTCTAAGATGAGAGCATGCAGTGACCAAAAAGAAGAAAGTACAGGGAGGTGCAGGGCAGGGGAAGAGGAATGAGAATCGGGCTTGGTTTACAGCTGGGATTCATAGACCAACTCGCTGTATGGACACAGGTCTATCACTTCACTGTGCCCAGAGCCTTCTCCAGCAAAAAGAGAGGGTCTTTCTAGCATCAAGACCCTATGAATCTACAAGACAGGAGAGAAGAAGGTAGCAGCTCTATAGATATTAAAGTACATGGAGAAGAAAAAAATAGCAAGTCCCATGCATATACCACCCATCCCTGCCCCAGTCTCATCTGCATGATTCCAGAATTTCTCTCATTTCATTCAGACAAGGAGCTGCTTAGGCTTTTAGGAAAGCTGAGGACTCATTTTCTCTCCACCTAGAGCAGGAGAAGAAAATCCCTGTTGTATTCACCATAATAAATAAACCTCCCCCACCTTCTGAGAGTCCTATTTGGGTGAACTGCACTGCTCTTTGTCAACAGCCCCATCTGAACATCTATTGACCATTCTAGTCACTCCCTCCCCCTCTTCTCCCCCATCCAAGCCCTGTGGATTCTACCTCCCTAACCTCTCTGCAGAATGGTACCTCCCTTACTTCCCACTCCAAGTGATTTGCTTTCCTCCCTCACTACTTTTCTCCTGGTCTATTGCAACTGCTGTGGCCTAAATGGACTTCTTCCTGTCCCTTGTCACCTTTCCTCACTCTCATACTGTCATGGGATCTTGCATTCACATTGCTGTACCTCCACTCACCTCTTTGCCACCCACCTTCTACTCTAGCTGTTGCTGGTGGGGTCTAGTCACAGCCCCTCCATCTGTACCTCTGCCTTGCTGACTCACTGCCTGGGGCTTCTCTAGCTTCATGAAGCAGGGCACCCATGGGAAACCTGCTCAGCACCTGTGTTCAGACAAATCTGAAAATGCAAAATAGTTCACATCCTATGGGGTCATCCTTAACCAATGGGGGTAGGAAGCAGGTGGATTCATAATCCCACTTCCCACCATCAGATAGGCAATTTTGAAAGACTTTCTACAAGGCCTTCAGAAGATCCCAGAAAATCCAGCTTCCATGGCCTATAGTGTTGAACAGCTAGACATAGCCCCCCTGGTATTGGCTTTATTCCTCTCCTACGTTCCAGTCCCCTTGCTACTGTTTCCTATTATATCTCAAAAGTAACTACATAGTCACAAATGCTTACCTTACTCTCTGTGTTCTAGGGGGAAATGCCAGTTATGACATGTCCCTTGCACCTTCAAACAGAGTTGTTCCACCTCGATATGTTCTTTCTGTTGGGCTCTGTTTAAGATTGCTTTCAAAAAAGAGGTTCCACTATTAGAACAAAAGAAAGAGAAAGAGGGAAGGAAGGAAGGAAGGTAGGTGGGAGGGAAGAAAGAAAGAGAGAGAAGGAAGGAAAGAAGGAGGGAGGAATGAAGCGAAGAAAGGAGACAATGAGGGGGGGAGAAAGAAAAGGAAGGAGGGAAAGAAGGAAGGGAAGGAGGGAGGAAGAGAGAGAGGGAGGGAAGAAAGAAGGAAAAGAATTGAGGAAAAAAGGAAGTAAGGGGAGGGAGGGAGAAAGGAAGGAAGGGAAAGAGGGAGGGAGGATTGAGAATCACTTGCCTACAAGACAAAACCTGACATTGGCATTCAAGTCCACAAAGTGACTCTTCACCTTTCCAGTCACCTGCAGATGCTCTAGGAAGGTACTCAGCCTTCACATTGACCACCTCAAGTTGCCATTATTTTTTGAGAACGCCATGCCACCTCATTCCTCTCTGTCAGTTCTCTTTCCACATCGATCCTTCCATCTGCTGAGCTCTTATTTATCTTTCGTGTTCCAACTCAAATGTCAACTTTCTGATCTTCACCACACTTCCACGGCCCCTATTTTAGTGACTCAGGACAGAACCTTGTCATTCATCACCACTATCATCATACAAATCACATGTACTGAGCTCTTGCCATGGGCTAGGAGCTCTGCTAGCTGCTTTACATGCGCTGTTCCACAGAAGCCCTGTAAGCCATTATGGGACTATGATACCAATCATATAGGTGCAATGGGGAAACTGAGATTCTGTGAGGTTCAGACGCTGACAACGCTTCCAAGGGTTCCTGCAGGATTCATACAATTGTGTGACTATTCATGAGAACTATGGGCATTTTGCATGAGACCTATGGACACTTTGGGGACAGAGAATGAGTCCTATTTGTCTCCGTGATCTCCTCAAAGCATAGCCTAGCAGATTCCCGCACATAGTAGGTAGAAGAAAGTATGGCTTTACGTGACAAGGATGCATACCAACCTGAAAGTAGAAGACCCTCTGGTCTCATTCAGAGCCCCCTGCTCTCATCAAAGCTTCCCTCTATCCCACACCACTCTGCCTCAACCCCTGTGACTGGACTTGAGAAACTTTTCACTGCTTTGAAAGCTCCTGGGCTTCCCTTTTCATAAGAATGATTGTCACCTTTTTTTGAGGACTTAATACAACTAATTTAATCCACAAATAAACCTATGAGTTTTGTTGTCATAGCTTGATCATATCACATTCTATGCTAATCTCTTCTTTTTTCTGAGCACCCCTGAGGGTCTCCAAGGTAAAATCCTGGACTTCTCTGCCTCTGCCTCTTTCTCCTCCCATCCAGGGCTCGGCACTGAGAAGTAGCGTCCCAACAGCATGAGGGCGAGCAGTCGGGACGCCCGTTAGGTGTGGTGGCCTGGTGTTTTCCCAGCTGAGTCTTGGCTCTGTAGTCCTGTGGTCATCTCAGTTCTGCTTTTGGATCTGGCTTCTCCCAGGAGTCCAGGTTTATAAACAAAAAACAAACAGAGCAAATAAAAACATTATCTCATTGGTGTTTGAGTCAGCTACTCCAGATGTCTTGGGAGGTGTGTGTGTCTGCGGGGGGGGGGGAGTGTGCGGCGGAGCCAGCCAGAACTCAGTTCAGCCTGAGGTGGTGCTGCTGTCGGGTGTTTGAGGAATGAGGGTGACCCCTCAGGTTTGGTGTCTGCAGCTAATGGGGCCGCCTTCCCTGGCATCCCCACCCCCAATCTGCCTCTGCCATCCAGCGATGATGGACACCCACAGGCTCCTGAGCCTGGGCTGGCAGTTCTGTGTCAGGCTGGCACAGGATAACTGTTTGCTTTGATTAACAGAGCTGTGGAAGGAGCTAACTTCTATTCATTACCTCATGTAATGCCTACAGATGGTCTAAGAGATCAGACTTAGAGCTCCACTTCACAGATGGGAGATTAAGCCCAGAAAGTTAAGAGATGTGCCCATAGTCATGGGCAAAGGAGCTAAAGAACCTGGACTTAAGGCAAAGTCATGTGCCTACTTTGGGCTTGTCCCAATCCACCCCACCAAGAAGATGTAATGTGACCTCAGAGCCAATAACCAACTTCTCAGCCAATGGGGGCATTTGGAAGGATGGAACAGGAGACAATTAAGGAAAAAATTTCAGTTTATGCTTCCCAAAACCCTGTCCCCTTTGTTGAGCTAATGTCCAAGAGCCTGGATTGAAGGCCCGGACTTCCTTGCTACAAAGGCTCTCTGTGAGCTCAGCAAAGTCATCTCCCCTCTCTGGGCTTTCTGATTATGAATGAGTGTGTTTGAAACAAGCCCTGACCCCAGGCAACCCACTCAGCTGTGGCTTCCTGTCCCATATAAGACGTTACACACTTTAGAGCAATCTCCAACCACTTCACCTATTCTGAACATTCTGCAGACACAAAACAGCAGAGGTTCATCAACAGCAGAGGTTCATCCAGCCTCCCCTGTGAGCCCCAAGAGCAAAATCCACAACAACAGGAGCCTTAGGAAAGCAAGCTTCTGACTCTCCCCAGCCACGTGGATTTTTTTTTCCCCTCTCAAGGATATTACAAAGACACAGAGACTCCAAGGAGAACTGTGCTCCCTTCTCCTATTTTTCTCATGTGTTTCAGGATTTGGCTCCCTTCAGCGTTTCATTCTCCAGACGTGATTCAGAGAAGTTTCATTACATCTTGACATTTTCCACCCAGTCTGAAAGTCCTGCACGCACGTGGACCTATCCTCAGGCCCTGCTGCTGTTTATTTAGTAACTAATTAGTGCTGGTAGAAGAACAAGTGTAGCCTCAAGGATGCTGCCAAGACCAGCAGCATCCAATTACTCACTGGAGGTAGAATGGGGTGGGACAGAGTCCAAAGTCTGGCAGAGTCCAGCAGAATAAGCCCATGTTCTAGGGTGGGGAGGGGGAGAGGAGGGGTAGAGAAGGTGAAGGGGTATGGGGTGGAGGTCAGGGTACTTTTCTGGGGAAAAGTATGGCTGAACTTAGAAGAGCCTTAAAGTTATGAGAGAGAGAACTTCTCTTCCCCTCCCTTCTGTTTGCTGACATCTTATGTTCTGACTTTAGCACCAAATTAAAATACATTTGAGACATTGGGAGACTGACATTATGAATCCAGCCAGGTGAAGTCAGTAATTCAACTCAATGATTCCATTTGTATTTGCTCAGTGAGTACATTTTCTGGCTAAGACAGCATTGAGGATGTAGACGTGAATGTCAAATAGCCCCTGGTCTTAAAGAATTGACCAGGTAAAGGAGATGGTGAGACAGGTAGAAGAAACTGTGTAAGAAGGAGGATGACATAAAAGGGAAGGCATTCAGTTCTGGCTTGGGGTGTTGGCAAGGCTTCCTGGTGGAGGGGGCATTTGAGATGGGACCTGAAGGGTGAGCAGGAACTGATGGAGAAAGGAGAGCACTGGAAACTTTCCAGACTGCACTGCAAGACCCCAAGAGGAGCATGTCACTAAATTGTGCACCCTGGGTGCCTCTCTTGTTGTCTAGTCCCAGGGTCATGCAAAAGCATAGGACAGCAAAGTAGCTCAGCTGGATCAAGAGGCTGCACGCAACTGCAAGTGAAAGAGGCATGACTGGAACACTCGAGACTAGATGAAAAGTAGTGCCCAGGTTAGGAAGAGTCTCACTGTCAGAATGAAGACTTGGGATTTTATATTCTAGATCTGCACTGTCCAATATGGTAGCTACTATCCACATGAGGCGATTTGCAATCATTAAAATTAAATAATATTAAAAATTCAAACCCTGAATTGTGCCCCACATCTTTAAAATAAAAAGATTAAAAACAAAAATAAATTCAATTCTTCAGTGGCACAAGCAAGACTTCAAGGGTTCAATATCCACACGTTTATTGTCTATCATGCTGAGTAGTGCAGATACAGACCATTTCCATCATCACAGAACATTCTATTGCAAAGCACTATTCTAGACATTGGGAGTCATTGAAGATTTGCAATCTGAAAAGTAAGAGGGTCAGGCTTGTGTTTCAGGTGGTATGAAGGTCTGGCTGCGGGGGAAGAAAATTGCAGACTAGCAGTGATTTGGGAGCCTGTTCTTGTATTCCAGGTGAACCTTGAAGAGGACGAAGAAGAGAAAAAGCAGGAGGATTGTGCTGGCCTTCTGGTATTTCAAGTGAATTTGATGAGGATAGAAGGAGAAAAAAAGGTAGGGGATGAGTGTTATTTTTTGGCACTCTAGATGACTTTGATGAGGTTGGAGAAGAGGTGATGAGGAGTGAGTACTGTCCTTCTGGTACTCCAGGTGACTTTGATGAGGATGCAGAAGGGAATGGAAGATGAATATCATGCTTCTGGTATACCAGGTGACTGTGATGAGGTTGGAAAAGCGGTTGGGGAATGAGTATCATTCTTCTGGTACTCCAGGTGACTTTGATGTGGATGAAGGAGGGAATAGGGACGAGTATCACCCTTCTGGCACTCTAGGTGACTTTGATGAGGATGCAAAGAGGATGGAAGATGAGTTCTTTCTGGTACTCTAGGTGAGCTTTGATGGAAATAGAGTTGAGAAAATGTTGGGGATAAGTTCTTTTGCCAAACTTACGGTCAAGTCTTCCGCAGGACTGTTGCCTTCTGGAGCTGATGGACTCGAGTGCTTCTCCCAAAGTTCTTAGAGCCCAGTGCTTTCCTGTCTACTCTTTCTGGCACTGCAGAATCCTGAGGCCCAGTCAGGTCAGCAGGGACTCAGACCCAAACTGCCTGAGTTCAAGCCCCATGGTGGTACTCACTAGCTGTATGCATTTATGAAAGTTTTAAAACTTTTATTTCTTGAGGTATAAAATGGACACAATAACAGTATTAATTTTGGGCAGTTGTCAGTAGTCAAACGATATAATATTTAAAATCCTTAAAATAGGACTTAGCATATCATAATTCCTAATATTTATAAACTCATGTCATGACCATGAAGCAGTGGGGCCTGGAGTTCAGAGCATGAATTCTGGCCCACTCTTCACATGCTTCAAACTCAGCTCAGTCTCTCTTTCTAGCCAGAAACTTTGGAAAATTCTTTTCCAATTCTCTCATATTCATTCCTTCGTTTCTGAAATAGGAACACTTGTCTATATAATAGTACTTGCCTCATGAAATTATTGTAAAGGGTCATTAAAATCATGTATGTAACAAACTTCGAATACCACATGGCATGTATGGAGAGCCCGTAAGTGTAAGTTCTTCTAGTTGCTGTTATTATCATTCCTATTGTTACTATTTGCAAGGAAGCAGGGTAATGTTGTCACTCTGGCTTACTTACTAGAAAATTCCACCACCCCTCTCCCTAAATATTGACTCCCTCAAAGAATAGGGGTAGTAAGGACACTAATTAGGAGATCTCGTCCCATTTATTCTCCATGAGTCCCTTGACGGAAGCATTTCTTCTTCCTCTACATGTTTCCAGGAGGCTCCCCAATCTCGGATTCCACATTGCACAGATTAACAATAGAATTAGCACTTAAGTAAGGGAGCTTTGGGGATTTCAAAATCTTCTTTGTTCTCTTCTTAGAGGGATATAGCTTCTGAGTCTCTTGACTTACTTTAACTAAGAGGAAGCTGTCAAAAACTAGGCACTGATGCTGTTCTTATTGAATTATTGCTCAACATTTAAAAAATTCTTTCTTGGGGGACATGGAGGTCTTTGAATAACTGGGGGAAGAAGGTTCTGTATACGAAAGTGCAAAAGAGCCGGGCTCGGTGGCTCAGCCTGTAATCCCGCGCCTTTGGGAGGCTGAGGTGAGTGGATTGTCTGAGCCCGCAGGTTCAAGACCCGCCTGGGCAAGTTGGCGAGACCTCATCTCTACAATAAATAAAAAAATCAGCCTGGTGTGGTAGTGCATGCCCGTAATTCAGGCTACTCGGAAGGCTGAGGCGGAAGGATCGCCAGAGCCCAGCAGGTCGAGGCTGCAGTGGCCGGGAGCGGCCACTGCACTCCAGTCTGGGTGACCGAGTGAGACTCCAACTCAAAAAAAAAAAAAAAAAAAAAAAGAAAATGCAAAAGAAGAATGTGAGCTAATAACTTTCAGAAGCACACTGACCCTGTGAATAGGTGTCTACTGAATTTAAAATGACAGTACCCAAGATTTCAAGTCCAAAATATGGAGCAGGGATAAGTCCAACATAGGCTCTTTCCTATGCTTCTCATAGGTTTGCAATGAACTCTGAATTTTTCCTAGACCTTTCCAAAAAGGACAGTCTCAAATAACATCAAGTACATATTGGAACCCCCTGGCTGATAGCCCACTTGGCCTGGGGAACTGCTAAGTGATGGAAATGACACCCATGTTTTTAAAGCCACTTAGTTCCTATCACTAATCCCTTCACATTCTTCCCCTGCATTGTCGTGCTTATGAATCTGATATGATCATGCCATTCACCAAGCTGCTTCTCTGACTTGCCCTGACATTGGCACTAGAATGCTTGCTTGCTGTTTTGCACCAAGGACAGCCTGGGGAAATTCTGGAATTCATTTGAGTATTAATTAATTTGATTCCTTGAGTTATTAATTTGGGTATTCATTAGAGTGGGAGTTGAGGGTGGTAGTTGACTTCTGCCCACCAGGCGTGAGGCCAGACCTTTGGTACTTTGTATGAATAAACCCCAAGACATGTGATGGTCATGTAGCTTTTCAGAGATGGAACACGAATTGAATTTTTGTCTCCCTTCCCCCAATGCTCTTTGCTTGTTGAGTTTCCCAGGGCACCTTCTGGGTGCTGTAACCTTAACAAGCTGAGAGCCTTGACTCATGCTCAGGCAATCTATATCACTAACCAAGCTCATTCAGGTCCATGTCCTATCCACAAATTTAGGCTGAATGTATGACTTACCATCTACACTGGAGATCTTTGAAAGGAAAAGGGGAAACTATTCATCTATATGCCTAAACAACAGGTGACAATTGGGGCATAATTCTCCCTACCAAAATTAGCTTACACAATGAATGACCTGACTTTTCCTGGCAGTTTATAGCTGGAAACGCTCTATGTAGTTCAAGGATAGGGAGTCAGACACTGAAGAGAGTGTCTATTGGGGGAAGTGGATGTGGGAATCAAGGCGTGGGTGTAGTGGAGTCTGACAAGAATGAGTTTTTTTCCTAATAGTGTCTGATGATAAAACCTAATTAGAGAAGATATGGAAGAGGCCAAGAATAAAAAGAAAGCAAAAGAAAACTCTGCAAATCCTGGCATGATTCCTTTCAGTTTTTCTTTTTTTTAAAGTATACGTATGTATTTTGTATATATTGCAATCAGTATATATTCAATCGATATATATTATAATCAAAATCATATAGCATTTTAAAAATTTAAATGAGCTTAAACATATTTTATTTTCTGCCTGATGTTCTATTGTAAAGATGTTACAACATGTATTTAAGCAGTCTCTTTCATTGGGCATGTAAGGTGTTTTCAGTTCTTTGGTTCCATCAATGATACCATGGTGGATCACATCATAGCTCAATCTCTTTCCATATTTATTTTAGTTTCCAGGGAAATTTCAATGATATAGGGAGAATACATGCCTTGTGCTACTCCTTTCCCCTTATTCTTGTCTTGGAAAAAAAAAGTGATAACTGGAGCTATGGCAGTCCTCTTTTGACTCTGAGGTACCAAACATGAATTAAAGGCCAAAGAATTTCCAAGGACATAATTCCTTATCCTGATACTGATGAAGCATTGAACCCATTCCAGAAACCAGATGCAACATTTTTGAGAAAATCTCCCCATGAGACTGTGTGTCTCAATGTCTCTGTTCCTTGTAGCTGAATACGTTCCTGTCTGACACAAGTAGGAAAAGGAAAGAAACTGAGTAGGCAAAGACAGACAGAATACCCTTTAGTGCAGCATTCCCCAACCTTTTGGCATCAGGAACCGGTTTCATGAAAGACAATTTTTCCATGGATGGGGGTGCGGGGGTGGTGGGTGACGGGGATAGTTCCAGGAAGATTCAAGTGCATTGCATTTATTGTGCAATTTATTTATATTATTATTACATTGTAATATATAAAAAATAACTATACAAGTCACCATAATGCAGTATCAGTGGGATCCCTGAAATTGTTTTCCTGCAATTAGATGGTCCCATCTGGGGGTGATGGGAGACATTAATACCCGAAGTATGTTGTTTATGTTCAGTCTATTCTGTAATCTCATTTTGGTTGCTGTCATTGCAGAAAATCTTGCTTCACAAAGATAGAATGTTGGAAATAGAAGCAGACTTTTCAGTGCTTTTGTGTCAATCTCAGGGTATTCTGCTTTGACTTTACTCCGGAAAGTATGAAGATTTGAAATTGTCTCAAACATACCTTAAAGGCCATCATCATTTGTGATCTCAAGCAGTTGATTCTCTTCTAGCAGGGACAAAGACGATTCACCTGGCCAATTCACAAACGGGTTGTGGTTTCCCAGTTTTGGGGTCTTTTGCAGTTGGAAGTAATATTCAGACTCTTTTGAAAACTGAAATAGGTGATCATGCATCAGCTGGGAGAAAGAAGGCCCTGGCTCAGTCTCTTTCAAAATCTCTGCTGATGTTTGAAACATGGCAAAAACCTCAATGTTCACTCCTTGCCCGCCATGATTCCAATTTGGCTTTGAGTATAGCCAATTTATCTGATGACTTGAAAACAGCTGTCATTCTCCCCTGAAGTGACAGATTGAGTGTGTTAAGCAGGTTGAATATGTCACCCAAGTAAGAAAGTTTTGTGACCCATTCTATGTCACTGATATGTGCTGCCAGCAGTGACTGTTTTTCTAAAAGAAATCTCTGGAGAAAGCTCTCATAATTCAAAACTCTGGTCCGTGATCTACCTTTAGAAAGCCAATACATTTCTGTGAATAAGAGGAGACGTGTTTGCTCTGCGTCCGTCTCTCAAAGAGCTGCATGAATAGATGTGAGTTAAGAACAGTTCCTTTAATGTGGTTGATAATTTTAATCACATCCTGCAAAACATTGTTAAGTTCAAGTGACATTTTTTGCCTAGTCAGCTTTTCTCTGTGGATGATACCGTGCATAGACTCACATTCAGGAGTGACCTCTTTGACTTGAGTAGTGAAATCAGAAAGCTTCCCCATCATGGCAGCTGCTCTGTCCATGCATATGCCAACACAAAACAACCAATTCAATTTTCCCCGATATGTAATCATTCAAAAACTTGAATAGTTCTGCAGTCATGGTATTGCTTAGCAACAAAAGTGCACATAACATATCTTCATGCACATCCTTCTGGAAAATATATTGCACAAAAACAAGCATTGTTGCCTTGTTGTCAACATAGTAGACTCGTCAACCTGAATTGCGTACCATGACTCATTAACAGTTGTGTCTCAATATCTTCTGCTATTTCACCAATTCATTTAGTCATGGTGCTAGCCAAAAGAGGAACACATCCCACCTTTTAAACTGCAACCCCTCCTAAAAGTTCATGGCAAATGTCCTTAGCAGCAGGCAGGATCAACTCCTCACCAATAGTAAAGGGCATCTTAGCTTTAGCAATGTGGTTAGCCACTAAGAATGACGCTCTCATTGCAGGCACATTTGATGAAGTGATGGCCTTCAATAATTGCCCCTGCTCTTCGTGTTCATGTTTTTTTCTTTTGAGAAATTCCAAAGGCTTGTCTTCTAATGCAGGGTGCTTGGTTTCCATGTGGCAAAGCAGTTTTGAAGGTCTCAAGGCTTCATTGGATAGCCGGTCACCACACATTATACAAAGCGGATTTGGAGAAAATGAATCAATCACCTGTTGTAATAAAGCTGTAATTTAAGGAGGACTCTTGGTATTTTCTCTTAAACATAGCTTCATTTTTGTTGGCAGCCTTAGAGTCTTCTGCTATCTCTTCATTGGGTCTTTTCAAAGATGCTTTCCAGTGACGTTTGTTTTTTACTCATTTTGGCTAGGGTTAGCTTGTGAGCTTACCAAAACTGTGACTGAGACATGTGCGCAATGCAGGAAAGAGGCATGGACAGAAGTGGTAAATAAAATAATGGGTGGGCCACATGTGGACTAAAATAAGTATCAGATTCTGACTTAAAGCCCATCACCAGATGTAGCTGTACAATTGAAGTACTTCAGCTCACTTGCCACTCACTGATAGGGTTTTGATATGAGTCCGTGAGCAATTGATTTATTATGGTTTCTGTGCAGTCAAACCTCACTGCTAATTTTAAGCTGAATTTGCAACCACTCCCCAGCACCATCATCACTGCCTCAGCTCCACCTCAGATCATCAAGCATTAGATTCTCATAAGGAGTGAGCAACCTAGATTCCTCACATGTGCTGTTCACGATAGGGTTTGTGCTCCTATGAGAATCTAATGCCACCTGTGATCTGACAGAAAATGGAACTCAGGTGGCAATGCATGTGATTTTTGCTTGCTTGCCCACTGCTCACCTCCTGCTGTGCGACTTGATTCCTAACAGGCCATGGCTCAGTACCAGGGGTTGGAGACCCCTACATTTGTGGACTGAGAAAAAGGGAAAAGTAGTAGCATTGTGAATACTTGTAGTTTAATATCTTTTCTTAAAAACACATATTTTATTTTATTTTATTCAAACTATAAAAGAGTGATAATTTATTCAAATTAATATGGCATACCATTGTCACAGAAACATGTGACATACATATACATAATATCATTCTGTGTAAAATGAAAAAAATCAAACTATATTTCTGTTTTTATATGGATTTCTTGATGTTACTCATAAAAATGAAAACAAAAATATTTGCATTAGTTTTAAATTTGTCTTTGTTGTTTTTTTATAATCAATATTTTTTATTATGATATTGTGGGGTATAGTTAAGGGTTAGGTATACAAACATGCTTCGTTCAGGCACCCTTGTTGATAAGAGGTGTCTCTCTGTCCCCAGACAGATATTTACTACCGTTAATCCCATCTCCCTTCACCCACCCATAGTTTCCCACCACTGTCAGTCATTTTCTTATAGTATTACATTGGATATTCAAGGTCCACTATATGAGTGAGAACATGTGATACTCAGATCTTTGTTTCTGTGAGAGGTCACTCAGTATTATAGACTCTAGTTCCATCCAGGTTGTTGCAAAATTCATGATTTTGTTCTTTTTTATTGCTGCGTAGTATTCCATCCTGTATATGTACCACATTTTTTTAATCCAGTCCTCTTTTGATGGACAGCATGGTTGCTTCCAGGTTCTTGCTATTGTGAACAACGCTGTGATAAACATACGTGTGCAGGTATCTTTTTTTATAGAGTGATTTGAGTTCTTCAGGGTATATTCCCAGTAAGGGGATTGTGGGGTCATGTGGGAGGTCGATATTTAGAGCTTTTAGAAATTGCCATACTATTTTCCACAGAGGTTGCACAAGTTTGCACTCCCACCAACAGTGTAGAAGTATTCCCTTTTCACCACACCATCTCCAGCAACTGTTATTTTTTGAGTTATTGATAATTGCCATTCTAACTGGAATTAGGTAGTATCTCAGTGTGGTTTTGATTTGCATCTCCCTGATGATTAGTGAGGTTGAACATTTCTTCATGTGTCTGTTGGCTGCTTGGATGTCTTCCTTTGATAAGTGTCTGTTCATATCTTTTGCCCATTTTATAATGGGATTGTTTGTTTGTTTTTCTTTTCAGCACATTTGAGTTCCTTGTAGATCCAAGATGTTAAGACTTTGTTGAACCTGGAGTTGGCAAATACTTTTTCCCAGTCTGTGGGTTGTCTCCCTGCTCTCTTGATGGTTTCTTTGGCTTTGCAGAAGCTTATTAGTTTAAGGAGGAAACTTGTTTATCTTCTCTCTTATGGCCTGTGGATTTTGGGTTTTGTTCAGGAATTGGATGCCAGTTCCAATTTCCATGAGGGTATGTCCTTCATTTTCTAAGGTTCTTATGGTTTGAGGTTTTACATTTAGGTCTCTGATCCATTTAGAGTTAATTTTTGTGTATGGGGATAGAGAGGGGTCCTGTTTCAATCTTCTGCATGTGGTCAGCCAGTTTTCCCAGCACCATTTACTGAATAGGTTCTCCTCTCCCCAGTGGTAGGTGGTGGAGGCTTTGTCGAAGATGAGTTGGTTGAGAAATTGAGGTTTTGCTTCTGGAATCTCAATTCTATTCCATTGGTCTATATTCCTGTTCCTGTACCAATACCAAGCTGTTTTGATTATTGTAGCTTTATAGTAAAGTTTGAAGTCTGGTAATGTGATACCACCTGCTTTGTTTTTTTTTCTGAGGATTGTTCTGGGTATTCTTGGTCGTTTGTGTTTCCATATGAATTCCTGTGTTGTTTTTTCTAGGTCTGAGAAGAATGTTGCTGGTAATTTGATGGGTATTGCATTAAATCTGTAGATTGCCTTAGGTAGGATGAACATCTTCACGATGTTGATTCTTCCAATCCATGAGCATGGGATATTTTTTCCACTTGTTTGTGTCATCTTTGATTTCTTTGAGCAGTGTTTTGTAGTTTTCATTGTAATGGTCTTTCACATTTCTGGTTAGGAAGATGCAAGGTATTTCTTTTTTTTGTGTGGCCATTGTGAATGGAATTGTGGTTTTTATTTGGGTTTCTGTTTGTTTATTATTGATGTAAAGAAATGCGATTGTCTTTTCACATTTATTTTATATCCTGAGACTTTGCCAAAGTCCTTTATCAATGTAAGGAGGTTTTTGACAGATTCTCTTGGGTTTTCAAGGTATACAATCATGTCATCTGTAAAGAGAGATAACTTGACTTCCTCTTTTCCTATTTGGATACCTCTGATTGCCTTCTCTTCTCTGATTGCTCTAGCCAGGACTTCCAATGCTATATTGAATAGGAGGGGTGAGAGTGGGCATCCTTGTCTTGTTCCAGTTTTCGGGGGAAATGGTTCCAATTTCTGTCCATTTAGGAGTATGCTGGCTGTGGGTTTCTCGTAGATGGCTTTTACTATTTGAGGTATTCTGACACATATTTTAATCACCTACTATATACAAAATGCTAGCAAACACTTTGAGTCCTACCGCATCAGCTGCTTATCTCACTTATTTATTTTCACTGTCAGTTCCTTTCTTTTATTTTTTTTTTTTTTTGAGTTGGAGTCTCACTCTGTCACCCAGACTGGAGTGCAGTGGCCGCTCCCAGCCACCGCAGCCTCGGCCTGCCGGGCTCCAGCGATCCTTCCACCTCAGCTTTCCAAGTAGCCAGAATTACAGGCACGTGCTACCACACCCGGCTGATTTTTTGATTTATCATAGAGATGAGGTTTCACTGCCCAGGCGGGTCTCGAAACTGCGGGCTCAGGCAATCCACTCACCTCAGTCTCCCAAAGGCGCGGGATTGCAGGCTGAGCCACCAAGCCCGGCAGTTCCTTTCTTATAGTATTGGGCAGAGATAAATTTTGTACATTGAAGTTCAGATTCCCATGAGTGCTTAAATCTTATACATAAGCAATCATATGTAGTGAGAATTGTATAGCAGAGCAACTCATGGTAGACGCAAAATACTAGCCTACTGATTAAAGCACCTACCTAGAAATGTTTCTTCAAGGAATCAATACTGATTCATAGCAGAAAGAAAGCAAGCAAGTGACCTTTCTCTTGTATCCTGCCACCATCCTGGGTGGCACATCCATGTCTGCACCTGCTGGCTCAGAGATCTCTCCTTACTTGTCTACAAAATGGATACATTAGTGCTGAACTCTCTCTATGCAAGGAACTATGGGGGGAAAAGTATGCTAATAAGTCTATCTCTCCATTAGCCAGAGGAAACAGTAATATTAGGGTCCTGAGCAAGGGATGGGGAAAAAAGGGAAACATTTATTTAGGTCAACTTTGTACACGGCAGTGCACTAGACATTTTATTCTCTAGTTTTGCTTGGACGTCTCTTGCTTTAATAACTTTTATTTCCAAAGTGACATATGTCTCACCAATTGTCTCATTTAAAACATGATTTAAAGATTGTTAAACTTAATAAAAAGTGTTATAGGCACAGTTAAAAAATCAAATAATACAAAGATGTGTAAAGGAGAAATAACCAGTTTTTTCCTATTTCCTTGCTATGTGCTGCCACCTTCCTTGAAGAATCAATGTTATCTTTTTTTGGTAGTATTCCTCTATACTTTCCTCAGTACTCAAATATATACAAACATCATCACCATCAGTTACACTTACTGAGGAACTACCACATCTAGTAAAAGTATTTGATCATTTTATATGTAGTAGCATATGCACATACATGTATATATATATACATACATACATTGGGATGCTTAAAAACAATATTCAAGAATCTTAGCTCAGTGCATGGCACAAAGCAAACCCAAAGTATACATTGCTTTTGTTGTTTTTATGGTTGTCATTGTTGCTACCATTATATTTCTATAATCACTCTGTGAGATGGATGTTTTGGGTAATATAACTCATGTGTAAAGATGCAGAAAATTTCATTGAACTCGTCAAGATCACACACCTACACAATTTTAACTGCACTCTGAACAGTTCACACTAGATAAGTTCTGTCCAGAACAAGAAGAAAGTCTTCTTGTGAAAGATACTGAACTTTGAACTATTGCTGACAGAGAAACTGAGGCCTCTCTTCAAAAAACATATCAGCACTCATACAAATGACACATCTAATTCAAATTTCCGGTGGCTGCAGAACTTTATGGTAAAGGAATGACAGAAGGAGCCAGGTGAGGCCCTGGAAAATGGTCACCCAGCTCCTGGCCAAAGTAGCCCCTCTATTCTGGGAAGAGGTGAGGAGATGCCCCTGGACTCACCACACTGGAATCCATTTAGTCCTGAGAACTGCTCCCTATCATCTCTAAGAAACGGTAAGACAAGATCTTGCCTTGAGAAGCTCCGTGTCGAGTTGGGGAGAAAGTAAAACTGCAAGTGGAGTATAGATCCTAGGTGAAGAGGGAGAAATCCTCAATATTTTGCTCATGCTCAGGGAAGGCTGTAGAGTTGCAGTCACTATAGTCATTAAGAGCATAGAACCTGGAGTTGAATGCTCCCTCACTAATGTGTGGCATGATCTTGAATACATGCTTCACCTTTCTAAGCTTCAGTTGCTCCAATCATAGAATGGAAATATTATGAAGGCCCATGCTACGGGACTCTAATCAGGATGCATGTGAAAACACCACGTGATCCCCTGCACACAGCAGGTCAGCTTTCCTTGCCAGTGTTCTTCCTTCTGTCCAGCAGTATTCTTCACGGAACTAGGGCCTTTCACTCCTTCCTTTCTCTTCTACCTGTCCTTACTCCGAACTCTTGGACCCTGGAGGAAGAACTGACATGGGGAAGGTGAGCTGAGTCTGTTGGCAGGTTTTTAATCAGAAATGATGTCTTAGGAGAGGTCATCTAGCTTGTTTTTAAACAAATAGGAGTCTCGAAAAAGAAAGTATGAATGAATGGGCTTTATTCACTGACTGATGGAATCTATTTGTCTTCTGGAAACCACCTTCATTTTCTTCACGTTCAGAATCTCCCTTTGAGTGAGTATGGGGTACTTGCCAAGTGTAGCCCTCCTTTGCTCAATACCTGGACTATTCTCTTCCTGGAGGGCAAGTAAAATCTCTCTTCCTTCAGACCCCCTTGTCCAATCCTTCCTGGTTTTTGGTTTCTCACTTTGAAGTTAGATTACTGTTTAGAATTTAGATTTTAAAAATAATTTTTTGCTACTCAGACAAGTACATATAGATGCACAGAAGCATTATTTTTAATAGCCAAAAGGTAAAAACAACTCAAATACTTATTAACTGATTAATGGATAAACAAAACGTGGTATATATGTCTACAATGAATTATTATTTAGTCATGAAAAAGAAGTAAGTACAGATAAATACTACAACATGATGAACCTTGAAGCCAGACACAAGGGGTAACATATTATGTGACTTCATTATATAAAATATTCCGATTGGGTAAATCAACAGAGACAGAACATAGATTTATGGTCATTAGGGAAAAGAGGAATAGGCCACATTCTCTCTATTACCTTACATTTTTTTGCTCCAAGATGAGACTCTTTCTGTCCTGTCCCTTTAATATTTGTCAGTTTCATTGTCTTCTCACTAGTCATCTGACAGAGTGAGAGTCAGCACTTGTGTTCTACCATTGTTATTTTCAGAGATTCCTTCTGCATAACTTGACTTCACATTTACACTTGAAAGGAAATTTACTTGAAATCTGTTTTGGTGTCCCAGAAAGGAAAGTTCCCAGAAGTCAGGGCAGTGATTGCTTCAATCTATCCTTTCCGTTGTTGTTCACTCATTCATTTAATCATCCAGCAGTAGTCTGAGGTTTACTTTGTGCCTGACTCCCTGTAAAGTAGTGCTGGGTTACTGGAAATAAATTAGAGCAGAGCAGCTCCTGCCCTCAGGGGACTCACAGAATGAGATTACCCTGTAAGAGCAGCTGTGTGCAGGGAGAACCATGCTTAGCAGAGAAGAAAAAGAAAGGAATCTGCCTATGGGAGTCAGAGAAAGCTTCAAAGAAGTATAAAGACCCTTCATTCCCACCCCACTCTCCATCTGAAAGCTAACCCCATCCCTTTTGGTATCCTCTTCCATCATGGCTGGTCCCTTAGTGTTTCTGGCATCCTTTACCATTTCTGAAGCAACAAGAGACTCTCCCCTAAAAATGCACTCAAAAGTCCCTCCATGCCGCCTTTTTATTTTTCAGTTTGTGAAATTAGAATATCTCATCTCCTATCACTTCCTTTTTGGTTGTCACCTAGTTAGAATATCTGTACTGAGAATACAGCATGGGATATATAGGATCAATAGGTATGTGTTTCAAGCAGAAATAGGAGACAAAGATGGTCACCATTGAACTGAGGATTCACAAGGTCACAGCTGAAGTCTTGAATTTCATAACCTTGGGCAGGAGATTTAACTTCTCTAAGCTTTCATTTATTCCTTTGTCAAATGGAAACAATCACACCATCAAACTTGCTGAAAGATTCACAGGAGATAATAGAGGAAAAAACATCTCTACAAATGCTTGCTACAGTTGAAGCTGTTGTTACACAAATACTTTAAAAGGAATCTACTTTGAACATTTTTAGACATCCTTGACTTACTAGCCCTTAATGTTGTGCTCTCATAGAACCCTATGAAAGAAAATGAGTCCAGCCCACTGTTTTTTGTTCTTGTCATGCAGACTAGTGGGACTTACAGTCTCTTCTCATGTGGTTCTCATCCAAGCTCTTGAAATGGACTCAATGGAAGCAAGACATCTTCCCTGTAGGAACAGAAGATGAAAGACCTGAGATCTTTGAGGCGCCCCCTCTCTCTTTCATGCTTCTAGTCCATTTTATATACTACTGTGTTTTGGCTCCTTTATCATCAGCCCTGGTTAGCCTAGAAGTTAAAGATTTACTTGGGGTGGGGGTCGGGGCACAGATGAGACTTATAGAAATTAGCTACATATTCCCACTTGGCCCCCACATTGCCCCAAGATGATATAAAAACAATGACTCATCAGTAACAGGAAGCCCATTTGTCAGAACTTGCTCTTACCAAGGGACCCTACCAGGTGTGACAATGATCAGAGTCACAAGGTACTTTTTATTGGAGGCCAGTTGTCTTAGGTAGAAGGAGTCTTGAACCAAATAGAAGACCTGGTTCCTAGTTCCAACTCTGCCAGTATCTTCTTCCTGTAGCCTTTGATAAGCCAAAGGCTGCCATTCTCTGGGTCTTTACGTCTTTTAAACTCTGATATTCTAGATTATATTTATTTCTTCCCTGTAGCCTTTGAAAATGATCCTAAAGCACTTTCTTCCCTCCCTTTCCTCCCTGTTTTGAATGGGTTATATACCTGAACTAGATTGTCAAAGCTAGAGTCTGGAATCCCTCAGGTGTACCAAACACAGAGCTGACACTAGGTACGGTTCTTGCTCGTGGTGTTGGAGGCATATAGATAAACTAAGGGAATTTGAATGAAATATGGACTTTGGTAAACTATTTTTGTCGGTGTATAGAATAGCTCTGTGTATTAAACTGCTTCCGGAGACAGTGCAGATGGTAAAATATTCCTTCCCCAACCCAGTTTTCCACTTCACCCTTAGCAGAGCAAGACCCAGGATATTTGAAAGTCCATGCTAAAAATTTAGATGATTAGTACTCTAGGGAAACAATATGAAAAGACCATGGTGAGAAGGTCAGACTTTGGAGTCAGAATTAACTGAATTTGTCTCCATTCTCCACTTATTAACTGTGTGACCTTGGGAAAATAGCCTAACCCCTCTGACCCTCAGTTTTCCACTTAGAGATTTGTGACAATCAATAGTGGATTGTTTTTAGAACACAACTTAATATGTCAAGTATTAATATAGCTTAAAAATTAATTATAGCTGCTCAGAGTGATTTCCTTACAGATTGTAGTATAGAAAGAGAAAAAAATGTGACTGTACATTGGAGAAATCTTGATTTGATGTGATGGGAATGGCACTTTACGTTTGTGAGTTTTTTTCTCTTAAACATGTCTAACCCCAGTCTAATCAAGGGAAAAACATTAAATTCCAATAGACAGTCATTCTACGAAATGCCTGACCAATTGTCTTAGTCCATTTTGCATCACTATAAAGGAATACCTGAGGCTAGATAATTATAAAGAAAAGAGATTTATTTGGTTCATGGTTCTGCAGACTGTGCAGGAAGCGTGGAACCGATATCTGCTTCCAGTAAGAACCTCAAGAAGTTTTTGATCACGGTGGAAGGTGAACAGGTGTGTCAAATGGCAAGAGAGGGAGTAAAAGAGAAGGAAGGAGATGCCAGCCTCTTTTTGACAAACAGCTCTCCCAGAAACTAACAGAGCAAGAATTCACTTAGGAGGTTAAGTTCACAGTCTCCAGGAAGCACCAAGTCATTCATCAGGGATACTGCCTCCATGACCCAAAAACCCCCCTACCGGGCCCCACCTCCAACATTGAGGATCAAATTTCAACATGAGATTCGGAGGGGACACATATCCAAACTATATCACCAATACTCCTGAAAACTGTCAAGGTCATCAAAAACTAGGAAAGTCTGACATTCTCACAGCCAGCAGGAACCTTGAGAGACATGATGATTCAATGTAATGTGGTAATCCGGATGGAATCCTGGAACAGAAAGAGAACATTAGGTAAAAACCAAGAAAATTAATTTCAATACAATATGAACATTAGTTAATAATAATATACCAATGTAACCAATAATATATCAACATTGGTTCATTAATCATCGCAAATGAACCATAAGAATGTAAGCTGTTAATTAAAGAAATAACTGGGTGTAAGGGAATATGGGAACTCTACTATCCTCTCAATTTTTCTGTACTTCTAAAATATTCTAAAAAATAAAGTCCATTTAAAAAATGTACTATAATAGCCATTTTCTGCAAAGATTCGCTTATTTGACACACTTATGTGAAGTGCATATTCATTCCTGGACCCTGTGCTGTGTTGTGGACCAGAGGAAGGTCGATCCTGACCTCCTGAAGAGCTTTAAGCCTAGCTGAGAGTGAGAGAAGTGCAGACACTCTGTCCCCTATTTTACATGCTACAGTAGAGGCAGGAACAAAGAGTAAATGCTGAGGGCTTTGCGTTGAGTCTTGAAGGAGAGTTGGCGTTCACCAGGTAAACAGAGGGCTACAGCATTCTGGGCAGAGAGAACTGTGTGTATGAAAAGCACTAACAAGCGAGGAACATAGTATACTCAGGAGACAGTGTAGAGAGGAGTGTGGGGGAACATAGGGAGTGATATAAAGTCAGGAAAGTCAGAATTCATTAAGTTCATAAGTATTTTTGAGCACCTACGATGTGCTCGGCAATATGCTAGGTGCTACATAAAATACAAAAGACAAGCACAATGCCTGCCCTCAGCAAGAGGGAATATGGACAAAACACAAGTCATCCCAAATGACAGCATAGTTAAAAATCTACCATTGGCATGTCAGAGGCAAACATGGAATTAAAAGTGAGGAAATGTTCACCTGGATGTGGGGAGGGTGAAGAGTACTACTTTGGTTAAGTGACTGTGTTTGTTTTCTAAAGCTACTGTAATAAATCATGACAAACTTTTTGACTTAAAAACAGCAGAAATTTATTATCTTACAGTTCTGGAGGCCAGACATCCAAAATCCTTCTGATGGTTCTGGGGGAGAACGCTTCCTTGCCTATCCCAGCTCTGTGGTGGTCAGCATTTCTTAGCTTGGGCTGCTCACTCCAATCTTCGCCCCTATCTTCACATAATCTTCTTCTCCCTGTGTCTCTGAGTTCTCTCTTCTTACAAGGACACCTGTTGTTGAATATAGGGCCCTCCTAAATCCAGGATGAGCTCACCTTGAGACTCTGAACTTAACTGCATCCGCAGAGACTCCCTTTCCAAACAAGATCACTTCCACAGGTTTCAGGGGTTAGAATTTAGACGTATCTTGGGGGGGGGACTCTTAATTCAACCCACTGGAGTGGCCAAGGAAGGACTCTAAGATGAAAGCATTTGTGTGGAAGAAGAATCTGACTTGCAAAGAACAGGAGAAGAATGTTCCAGGAAGACAGAACAACATGGCCAGAGACCTTAAAGTAAGAAAGTTGTCTATGTCAGAGGAACTGAAAGGTCACAAGTGGAATTGGAACAGGGGGCGGGAAAGAAGTGACTGAGAAGACCTTGGCAGGCTTGGGAAGAAGGCACAGAGAAGGCCAGGCTGGGACAGTCTCAGAGTGACTCGCTCTTGACTCCAGTTTCATTCTCAGCCGCAAACTCTCCTTTGTGTCTACCCACCGTTCTGGAACTTTATGTTCAGTGCATTGCAATAGCTTCTGGGCCTTGGTGAGAGGACATTATGCCCTGCAGGAAGAAGCCCTTTGTTCCTGTCCGTTTCAGTGCCAGGCTGCTGATGCAGTGGCAGCTTTATAGTGCCACAGTGAGCCCAGGCCTCAGTGCCAATTTCCAGTTTCGATGCAACATGCCCCATCAGGCCCCATTGTGAGCTACTAGCTTATGTTCTTAAACAAGCCCTGCCCAGTTTTGTTTGCAGTCACTGAGGCAGCTACGGTGTTGAGGCTTGAGCTCTGGCCTGAAATCTGGGGAGAAGAGGTGGAATCCCATCTTGAGCTCCTACTAGCCATGCAGCCTAAGAAAAGTCATTTGGCCCTCTCGAAGCTTCAGTTTCCTCACCAGTAAAATGAACAATTCAATCTCATAGCAATGTTGTGAGACTCAAATAATATGATGCATTTTTACTCGGAAGACTGAGGTGGAAGGATTAAAAAAAAAGATGATGAATTTGAAAGTATTTTGTGAATTATAAAGAGTTTTGCATGCAGCAGGGGGTGTTATCAATAATACTAAAGCCCTGAGGGCCTCAATCCATCTTTCCAGAAGAAACAGAATACTCAGAATTCACTTCATCTCATCATGAACTCATATACTCTGCACTGACAGCTGTGTGCTATTGTGTGTCACTCCCCACTGGGTTAACAGGCATCATGTCCCATGGAGGTGTCACCACGGAGCAAGCTCCAAAAATGGAAAGAAACAAAATCCAAATTTGTCTCTCTAAAAAAAGCAGCCTGCCTTTGAAATTTGACCCTCTTGAAAACCTACTAAAATGAACATGGAAGAAAAAGAGAAGAAAACAAAAATAGCTAAGTAATTAATCAACAATTTTGTCTAATCCAATTTTCTTTTAAAGAACATTCATCAAGACCAACATACCTGCCAAGGCAGATCCTGGGAGCCCGTGAGTGGCCGCGTGGACTCGTCATCCTCCTTGTCTGCAGTTGACTCGTTTGCAAACTGGTGTCAATGAAGGTAACAGTTTGTGGTAATGGGAACCATATGGGCTGGTGGCCGCTGTCAGTAAAAATAGCTGACAGGGCCTGTGTGGCCAGACACAACGTCAAGCTAAAGAAAGAAGACGAAAGCTGTGTGAAGGAAGAAAAAAAAACTACTTTCAGAAGGCTAGAGACAGGAGCCCGCCTGACTGTGGAGGAGGCTTTAGGGAGTTGGGATATGAAGCCAAGGAACTCATTACCGGCAGGCAGGGATGTTTGTATGAAACGACAGCTCTCCCAGTCTGAATTTCTATACTCCTGTGCTCCAGTTGAGAGAGGATGGAGAGGACTCTATTTGGGAGTAGAGCCAGGCTCAGCATATGCACAGGAGATCTCTCTAGGATGTGTCTTGGGTACAGGATTCTCTACTACCTACCATTTCAATAGAGAGCAAGAGCCTCAGGGAGGACAGGGTGCGGTGGTTTAAGCTGTAATCCCAGCACTTTGGGAGCCAGGGAGAGATGATTGCCTAAGCCCAGAGGTTCGAGACCAGTCTGGGCAAATTGGTGAAGCCTCGTCTCTACAATATATCAAAAAATTGGCCGGACATGGTAGTGTGTACCTATAGTTTCGGCTACTTGGAAGGCTGAGGCAGAAGGATCGCCTGAGCCCAGTAGGTTGATGCTGGGGTGGCTGTGAGCGTGCACCTCCTCTTCAGCCTGGACTACAGAGTGAGACTGACTCAAAAAAAGAGAGAAAAAACCTCAAGGAACTATGCATGATGGTAAGGTCAGAAGAGTACAAGAAGAAAGTCAGCATACACTTTGGCCTCCTTTAGAAAGGTATTAGCCGGGCTCGGTGGCTCAGCCTGTAATCCCACGCTTTGGGAGGCTGAGGTGAGTGGATTGCCTGAGCTCGCGGGTTTGAGACCCACCTGGGCAACTTGCCGAGACCTCATCTCTACAATAAATCAAAAAAATTAGCCGAGCATGGTAGCGCATACCTGTAATTCCAGCTACTTGGAAGGCTGAGGCGGAAGGATCGCCAGAGCCCAGCAGGTCAAGGCTGCGGTGACCGGGAGCGGTCACTGCCCTCCAGTCTGGGCGACAGAGTGAGACTCCAACTCAAAAAACAAAACAAAACAAAAAACCTACAAAAAACAAAAAAGAAAGGTATCATGTTTTGTAGCACATTAGAAAGATTGTGGATTTGAAAATTATGAGGCCCTATTAGAATCCCACAATAAATACACTCATTGCATAAACCCAAGCAAATTATTTAATCTCTCAGAGCTTCTGTTTATTAGTCTGCAAAATACAGATAATGTAAAAAAACTGTTATTGTAAAGAGTCTATGAGCTGATGTTCTTCATGCTTAGTAGAATGTTCTATTCATTGACTCATTCGTTTATTCATTCATTCAGCAAATATTTACTAAGTGCCTACTAGGGGCCAGGGCCATTACAGAGGAATACACCAATGAATAAAATAACAAAAATGGCTCTTTTCACAGAGTTAACATTCTAGTTAGAAGTATAGCACATAGAATGTTGAAAGATGAAAACTGCTGTAGATAGAAATAAAGCAGGGAAGAGCGATCAGGAGGGCAGGGACTGGTACAGTTGTAAATGGCGTGGTCTGGGAAGGTGACACTTAAGCAAATATCGGAGGAGGCAAGAGAGCAAGGCATGCAGACAGATGGAAGCAGAGGAATGCACTAGAATAAAGCCCTGGTCAGGAGAAAGCAGCAGGCTCAGTGGCAGCAAAGAGACCCTAGAGAAGGGAGCCAGACATTGGTCAGAGAGACCACGCAGGCCTGGAGAGCTATGGAAAGAACTTAGACTTGACTTTGTTTAAATGTTAAAGTCTTAAAATGGTTTCAAACAGAGAAGTGACAGAATTGGGTCTTTTTTTTTTTTTTTGTAGAATGGCACCAGCTGCTGAGAAGTTTCTACATGAGCATGTGCAAAAGCAGAGACTAATCGGGAAACTTAAAGAATTCAGGTGCAAAAGAATGGTGTCTTGGATTGGGGTGATGATATTGGAGGCGGTAAGTAGTGCTAGGGTTCTAGAATATGTTAGGAAGGTAAGAAGAGCCTCCAAGATCTGCTGAAGCTTTGAATTTGGGGTTGGAAGAGGACCGTCAAGAAAGACTCTAAACTTTTGAGCCTAAGCAACTGGAAGAAGTTGCTATTCACAGAAATGGGGGTAATTATAGGTGAAGCAGATTGGAAAGAGAAGATAAGGAGTTCAGTGTTGCACATGAGAAGTGTGAGATGCATGCTAGATGTTCAAGTGAGTATGTAGAACAGGGGTCCCAACCTCCAGGCTGTGGACCAGTATTAATCCATGGCCTGTTAGGAACCTGGGTCACACAGCAGGAGGTGAGTTCCGTCTTCTGTCAGACCAGCGGCAGCATTAGAATCTCAAAGGAGTGGGAACCCTACTGAGAGCTGCACATACAAGGGATCTAGTTTGCACACCCCTTATGAGACTCTAATGCCTAATGATCCCCCTGTCCTTCCGTGGAAAAATTGTCTTCCACGAAACCAGTCCCTGATGCCAAAATGGTCGAGGACCACTGATATCACCTATCCAGGTAGATGAGAATCTTAAAACATAGATGGTATTTAAGACCAAGAAACACTATGAGATCACTAAAGGAACGAGTGAAGATAGAGAAGAAAAGGTAGAGATGTTTATCCATTGAGCAGCAACAAAGATTTACAGAGCTTAAGTCGTTTTCTTCATGGCATTTTCCAAATTCATGAGCATCAAGAACAAATAAAAGGAGGAACCAAAAAAAAAAAAAAAACCCTGGAATTATCTTTTTTTTTTTTTTTTTAAGAAGTGGGCCCCCTGTAGTACAGGCTTCCCCCACCTGTAAGTGTAAGTGTTTTGGGAACCCATTGACATCAGTGTACCAGCTAACATTGCTATGAGAGGCTGCATTCAACTTCAGTGATTTTTTTAAAAAATTTTTATTTTGGTGATTCTTACATTTCAGGAGGGGTGATTTACAAGTGCAATACCCACACCATGCTGAGTGTTCAGCAATTTTTGACCCTAAAATGGTATGACTCTCAATCCCCACCCTCCCTATTCACCTAATTTTGCCCAAAGTGACCTTTTGTTTGTTTCCCCTGATGAAAAAAAATCCCTCAAAGGGAAACATTTTGCCTATGTGGAAGAGGGGAAAAAACAAAAAACAGCAGAAGCACTAAAAGGCATCAAAATTGACAGTTCAATAACTGTTTTGGTCCGTGGAAAAAGCATCTCAATAGATGTGGTGCATCAAACAGAAAGTACATTAAAGGTGACTGAAGTTTAAACATTTTAGAATAAATACACAATTTTTATAAATAAATTCCAGATTTTGGGTAGTTCCTTTCATATGTTAGGAGCACATAACCATCCTGTGGGTACCATGTCCACACTAGTAGGCTTGTGGGAGAGAGAGCTCACTAGAAGCCCAAACCTCGCTTTCACGTAATCTACTTATGTAGCAAATCCTCATATGTACCCCCACTACTCTGAAATAAATAGATAGATAGATATTTAAACACTCTGCTCCTCCCCAAAAGAACAAATATATAGAGTATCTACACAGCTCATATGCTGTGGACATGAATTTTTAGAAAATAGATGTTGCTATAATTGTTTTTACATACAAGAAAATTACAAACCAGACAAGTGAATGAATTTGCCGAACATCAAATAGTGAATGAAAAACAGAACAGGAATTTCAACCCAGGCATCAATCCTGATGCCCTTCCCACAGTCACCATCCACCCAGTGCTGCACTTACTTGGTGTGTAAGATAGAAACACATTTTTTATCCCAACATATTTGCTAGGCTTCTCCAAGTTTGAGACAAAAACCAGATCATTTCAGCAGTTAAGTACTCTTGCTTTCCAAGCTAAAGATACTGCCAATCTGGGAAAATTAAAAACAAAACAAAACAAAACAAAAAACCTCTTTGGTAAAGTTAAAAAAAAAAAAAAAAAGGAAAGAGAGAGAGGGAGAGAGAGAGAAAGATAGAATGATGACAAACTAATCTTGCCTTCTATTTTCCCATAGTACTCACTGTCTCCTAGACTTTAAATCATCTTCTCTGTCTTTGGAAGATGTAGATATAAGACAGATACAATCTCTCCTGTCTTCTAAATCCAGCATGAAGGATAGAAAAAATAGAAGATCTATGTGGGGTCACCAAGTAGAAGTGACTTGGAAGAGGTCCTGGCTGTCTTGCATCACTCCTTTTCCCTGCGGTCTATCTAACACTGCTTCATACAATGTATATAGAAACTGGTGAAAAGGAAATCTCATCTGATAATTCTCAAAGCCCTTTTAATCTATGATTGATGCAAAAGCACTTTTAGAAGTAACTACTATGAATGCTGGCATCCATTTGAAAGATAAATAAGCCATGGCTTGGAGAAATTAAATATTTGAAAGGTAACTATAAAGCAAAAACAGAAATTTTATAATATGTGAGCCACCAAATGTTGTCCCTTTCAGAGGAATGGTCTGAGTCTTATCCGTCCTGGTATTTCCAACACCTTTCCAGTTTCCTGATGTAGTTCAGGGCATAACAAATGTTGGCTGGGTTGTTCTGAGTCAAAGTTGCGAACTGAAGAGAAAGAGGAGGAAGTTTGTAACAGCAGATTGAGTGAAGACCACAAATACTGAGTTTCACTATTTATATATCCATCTCTAGTTAACAGGTAGCCAGGGCCACTGTCTTGTCTAGCTCCTAGACTCTGCATCTCTATGCTGGATTGCCTTAAGGAAAAGGCTTGTTGAGTAAATAAAATGGAAATGGACATGTCTTCATCGCAAGCCTCAGAAAAGCCCATGTCAACACTTATTATTATTTTTCAGATTTGAAAACTTCATTTTATTTTTCCACCCACACCCCCAGTCCTGCCATGGTTTCAGCCAAAGAAAACCAATTCCGACAGGGCCATTTCAGGCTTGTCCTGAATCCAAAGTGGGAAGACAGGAAGTAGGAGGTGACATTTGATTTTTTTGAGGTTTCCTGCTCACATTTAAGACCAAGAAATTTTGTGTGGGTTGTTTAAATCAGATGAAGTAGGGAGAAATGTCCAATTCCATTCAACTCATTCCATATTTATTAGCCATGCTAGAACCAGGAGGAAGAAAGAGAGTCACTAGTTCCTGCTTTCATGCAGCTGTCTGTCTCAAGGGAAGAGAAGAAATATACAGGTAAGTGTACAGGGGTAGAACGAGATCCTAAGAAGTGATGGCAATGTGCTCTGTAGACTTAAAGATCATATCCCTTTGGGAAGAGAAAGCAGAGAAGGCTTCTTTTGACAACGACACTTGAAATTGGCCTTCAAGAACATGTAAGATTTTGACAGGTAAACATGGGATGGGAGCCGGACATTCTAGTTGAAGGGAACAGAGTGGATTGAGTGAAGGAGGTCTGAGGTCACAGGCTAAGAAAGTAAAATCAGGGAGCAATGGTTATCTGTATTTGGCATGAAATAGTATATTGAGGGAAATGAAAGCAGATTGATTCCTTTTTTTTTTAGAAGACAGGATTTATTGAGAGGACAGAAAAGCTCCCACAGTGGGAGGGGGACCCGAGGGGGTTGCCCCCTTATTGATTCTGAATATATTAGGTTTGGGGGTCAAGACCAACACCTGTATTTGAAAGCATGTCAAGAGAAACAGGAATCAAAAAGAAATGTGGTCGCCAATCAATTTACAGTGCACTCGAGTAGATAAAAAAAGGATATTTTGGTATTAATATTTATTTCACCACTATACAATAGATGTATGCCAACGACTATCAGAGATGAAAGACATAAGGTATGAAAACTTGGATAGTGGAGAGATAATTATGCCCAGGAAAATTCAGGGAAAGTTTCTTGAAACAGATGACATTTGGATGGATAGAATTTGGCCTTATAGAAAGTGAGCATGGGAATTACTCTAGATGAAGAAAACAGAATAAACACTGGCAAGCAGGAATCAGGAATATTTAGAAAAACTAGAATAAGACTAGCAAGAGCTCTTAAACTGGGGAACATGGATTCTTGAAAAGGTCAATGAACAGAATTCAGAAATGGGGAATTAAAAAGAAAATAAAATCCTCACTGATCTCTCACTTAAATCTAGCATTTCTTTCAAGTATGAATGTAGACTACAAATCACAGTGGTATTTGCAGTACCTTGACTTTGCATCGTTAGAATTCACAGATGCTTTCATAACATATTACTTTTGTTGAAGCTATCTTAAATTAGCTTTTATGTACTTCATAGTCTCACAATTCCAGTAGTTTAGACCTGGTGCTAGATCTTATTCTTTAATGCATTATTAAAGAAGCATGTTAATAACTTTATCACAATACTAATTATTTTGATAAGTATATTTTAACATAATTGTTTTTCTTCATAATACTGTGTATTTTATCTAAGAATTTGAAATCTTTATTTTCAGAAGGTGTTCATACGTTTTTCCAGGCTGCCAAAGATGTTCTTGGCATAGAGTTTAAGAACCCAAGGGAACCTGAAGAGAAAGATAAAATAGGTTCTAATGGCGGGTTGAAATAAGATCACAAAAAACTTTGAATGCAATCTAGATTGACCTATAGCTAACAGGCAGCCAGCTGCAATGTCTTGTGTAGCAGCAAAACATTTCACCACTGGTCTCATTCTCAAGTGGGAGCCAAAGGCCCTGAAGTCAGGGGTTGTCCTTTTAAATACCCCAGAGTCTACCTGGCTTATTACCAGACACAGAGTTCAATTCAACATAGGACTCTAAAGCACAACTTCCCTCCCAAGGCACATTGGTGTATCTGTCTCCTTACTTTGGAGATATAATTCATAATTTTTTCCTGAATTTCATGATCCAAGGAGGCTTTTTTTTTAAGAAAAGAGCAATCCTAAGACTGTTAACTTTCATTCATTTATTCCAAGTAATACAATTAAAAATAATAAAACCAGCTTCTATAATGTCATAATCATTTCAGAAAAGAAAGAGAATTTTAACAGCCTCCCCCTCAGAAAGAAAAGGCATAATTTTAGAAAGAAAATCATACTTTCCAAAAAAAGAAAATTGGTAATCTAACACTGTAATTTTAAAGGATATTTAAATTTTTAAAATTAAGAATACAATGTAAAATGTTATATTATGAATTATGCTGTAGATAATGTTTTTTCTTGGCAGAAGTTGTCAGTTGGGAGAGAATAATACTGCAACACAGAAAGAGCTTGAGTCTCCAACTAGTCTGGTCACTTCATTATTAATAATATCATCAAAAGTCAAATTTCAATAAGATTTTAAGATGAAAAGGAGAAATATGTTCTCTCACTGCTTCTTTCATTTAATAATGTTCTGGGCACTTCAGAGAAGTGGAATAACTCAACCTCACCTGACTTCCCACAGTTTGCCCTCTTTCTTCCCTCAAAACTGGAAAGCAAATTTGCTAAGGTTGCCTAGGAGTCTGACTGTGGAGGGTGGCACTGAAGGCTCTGCCAGTGTTTTTTTCTGCATGATCAGCAGGGAGCAGTTGATTTCCCTGGTAGCCTAACATGGAACAAACAGGAAGTTATCTGAGCAGGATGTCATGGATTTGACTTCACCTTAGGTCAACACCACTCCAAGCATATGTATTTCAGAACCACTGGTCTGATCTAGCCCTCTCATTTTTCAGATGAAGAAACTGACATTCAAAGGCCCAGAGACCAACCTCATCTAGAGCAAGCTGGGTTAAGAAAACCCCCACTCAGAATGACGGAAATCAGTCCTTGTCTTCCTTGCTGCCATTATAGCTTTGACATTCAGCCCTAATACAGGTACTGTGGAAAACTTTCTTTTACCTAAGGTACTATGTCCACTGTGGGGTGTCATTCTGGCAAGTGGATGATTGACTCTAGAATCTGAATCATGCCCCAGGCATACTAAGGCTGGGTCCTCCCTTGATCTTGAAATTTCACACACACACCCACGAAGGGTATAATCAAAGAAAAATTAGCCATTCTTTTCTAAACCCACCTGAAGATCGAAGGCCTGACCCTAAATCCAGGTCAGTAGGACCTAGGATTTTGCTGCCTCTTGGTAGATGTCTCTGAATTTGACTGGTAGCAGGGGTGTCATTTTTTAAAACAAGCTTCAGGCCAAGCCCTGTGCTCATCACTCTCCATACATTATCTCATTTGTTATTCACAAGGCCCTGTGAGATTGAAAGGATTGTACTCATTTTATAAATAAGAAAACTGAAGCCTAGCAAGCTTCTGTGACTTTCCTAGAGGCACACAACTGACGAGTGGCAGAGTTTAAGCACGGGCACTTCTACAAAGTCCTAGGGCTTCATATACTGATATTCCATGTTGTCCAAGACCTAGCACAGAGAGCGTTGCCCTGATGAAGAAAGGTGTAAATATCTTCCTCCTCTGTCCAAAGATGCTGTCCGTCTACCACCACTCCATCTTAACATGATTAACAAAATGTCCTATTAAATTACCTTCAAGGTAATTCATAAGATGCCCCATTAAATGTGAGCCATGACTATGAGTATAATCATCGCATCAACTAAGGGTAAACTTGTGTTACACTTTTAATTTAAATACTCTATGAAAGTTAAACTTGAGGCCTGGTGAAGTCCCCAATCCCTCCTATGGCCAGGGGCCAAGCCAGGCTCCACCCTCCTCACACAACTAACTGGAGGGAAATGCCAGCCCAGCGTGGACTCCTGCTGCACTTCATCTCTCATTGTTTGGCTCATGATTCTAGCAACTGAGATCATTTAGAAGTTTGATTTTGTCATCAATCATGTTTTTATCCCTCCCAGCTGTGCGTCAGCCACAGATGCGATAAGCAGACTTTATATGTCTTTGTCCAAATCATTGGTACCAAATATTAAACAGGGCTAATGATATTTCTGGAGCATACTTCTACAATGATCCCAGGGCATTTGTATGGGTCTTTATTTCAGCATTAGTCCCTTGACATTATCAATGTTTTTTGCATTTATCTTTAAGAGCCGAGCATTGATATTATGTCCTTTTTAATCTTCATTGGTCACAAAACTGGCTGTTGAAGAAAAACTCAGTCAATGTTTCCTGAACAGTGCAATTGATTTGGTGTCAGAAGACACAGGTTCAAGTCACATTTACCCCCCTTTCTGTATACAAGCTGTTTATCCTCCAGGGCCTCAGTTTTTCTGCCTACAAAATGGGAATAAGGATCTCTGCATGCAACTTCACTGCACTGTTGCAGAACTCAAACGAAGCAATGAAGAAAAACATCCTTGTTCACTCACCCTATTCCATGCTTTTATACACTTGTTTCTCCAATCGGAAATATCTTTTCCCTTCGTTTTCCCATCAACACCACCCTCACCCTTTTCCCTTTCTTTTGCTTCTTTGGGAATCCTTTCCTGACACCCGAGTAGACACTCACCATATCCTCTTAGCTCCCACGGAGATTTGCCGACCTTCACTTGTCCATCTTCTCCTCCCGGAGATGGTCTTAGAAGTCAAGCTCTACGTCTTAGATATCTCTGGTCCCGGCACCAACTCAGGGACCTGGGACACAGAGGGTACTCAATAATAGGTTGATAAAACAAATATGAATTACTGCAAGCTGCAAACCTGGCCCTGCTCCAGCATCAATGGTGGTTTTAGAGAGTGGTGTGCTGTAAGAGTCTTTTCTCAGGGACATCAGTGTTACCATGAGCACAACCCTACTGGGCCTGGGTGTTCCTGGTTTGTCCTTGGGAAGAAACAAAGGGAGGACCAGCTGAAAAGCTATGCCAGCTAGACTTTCCATGAATACTCCCTGTGTGAATGAAGGAATCTGTGGCCAACCTAATATGGAATCCTGCAGGTTTTCGGTGAAACTTCCAAGTCCATGCACCTTAAGAGTGTGCAGCTTCCCTGCCAGGGCTCAGGGAAAGGGAAGACAAGTTCCTTTCCTTTGAGAAAGGAGGCAGACACACACATAGCCAATCCTATCCCAGGTGAGGATTTTAGATGGGGCAAGCTCACAGGGATGGGGTAGCCAAGACAGGCAACTTCTTGAAGGTGGCTTTGAAGCTGAAGCCTAAGAAACATAAGTAGACAGATTCTAGGAAAATATGCAGTATAAGCAAATGAGGCTGGTGTGAGAGACCATGCCCTGGACCCTGTGCTGGATATAGGCCAGGTCAGGTTCTCAGGGCCTGGAGTCCAGACTACAGAGCCTAGACCAGATCCTACGATCAGTGAGGAAGCCATGGCAGGGCTTTCATCAGAGGACTAACAGGCCAGGATTTCCTTCTAGAAAGAACACAGGGTTTATTTCCTTGTGTCGTTTTCCATCCAGGGTTTCCTTGGGAGAGACCAGTCACCCAAGCACATTCCATACCCGTGGCCTCCACCCAGAGCACAGAACAAGCTGACTCCACTGCTGGGTCCTCTGAGGGGTTGAAAAAACTGCTGCCCCTTGGGAGGAAGGGCACACTCATTCCTTCACACTCAGGGCAGTGAGCTCCTAAGGGTGTGATCCCACTGAAAAGAAAACCAGAGAATAAACCCAATGCTATCCACACTGAGAAATCAAGGCAACTGTTTGCATATCGTATAGTAGAAAGAGCACTGACCAAGTAGTCCACCTGGGCTAGTCTTCAGTTCATGCTCAGCTACCTATTGTTTCTGCGGTACAGTCAAGTCATTAACTCACATCTATAAAATGAGAATGAGAACTCAACCACATGAGTGATGAGGACACACTTATTGACTCAGTAATAAGATATAGTTTTATGTCTATCTTACTGGCACAGATTTTTTAAAAGGCAATACTCAGTACTGATGGAGATGGGTAGTGCAGGCTGGCTCATTCGCTGTGTGTAGGCCTGGTGAATTGGAATACAAAATTCCAGGAGATGTCAAGTCTTTGAAATTTGCATATTTTTGTTCCAGAAATTCTCATTTTAGGAATTTATTCTAAGGGAGTAATTAGAAATACAAGGGGGGAAAGATGTATGTTAAAGGATATGTAAGGAAGCATTACTTATGAGTGAAAAAATTGGAAATAACTTAATGTCCATCAACACCTATCAGTAGATAATAATATTAATAAAGTGTAACACATACATTGGTAGGAATACTATGCAGCAATGAAAAAGTAGGCTTATAGATTTGAGATATAAAATACTTATAATCTAATACTAACAAAGAAAAATTACAAAACATGTATATTTCAATCTTAACTTTGTAACTGTAACAAATGATAGAAAAATATATTTTGTTGTTATAAAATTGAAATTAAAATATCTTTTTAAAAATTTAACATTTGCTATTAGCAGCTGATTTACAAACTATTAACAGTGATTATCAATCAGAGTACTAGAGCAATTCTAATTTCCTACTCCTTCTTTTTAAGTATTTCAAGCAATCTACAATGACTGTTTTTATAATATTTATAATCAGGAAAACAAAAGTATCATTTTAAATAATAACAATGTTGGCCCTGTAACTGCTATAATGATCAATAAGATAATGCTCATGAAGGTGTCCTATAAACAGTAAACTCTTGTGTGGACATGAGAGTCCATTTCTTTCTGAAACCCTGCATCTTTTTTTTACCAAATCATCTCCCATTAAGGGGAATAGTCCATCCTGAGGTCCTGGCAACCTGGAAAGGTCTCTGGCAAGCAATAGATGACTATTCTGTGAGGTGACATCACAGCAGTCTCCCAAGGATGCCTCCTAGCTCTCTGCCCTCCCATTTATTCAGCCCCACTGTCCTGTCCTGTTAAGGTCCTCATCACTTCCTGCCTATGTGACTGTATCAGCCCCATTTCTGGTCTTTCTGTGTCCTGGATTTTAGTCTCCTCCATCCACTGTGCTGCAACTCAGGCCATTGATTTTCTGTGTACCTCTGACCGGGTCACTCCCATGTGGTTGCCACAGGGGACAGTCTGAGCTTCTTGGTGTGGTGTAAGAGGCTATGCATGATCTAGCCTCCATCTAGTTCTCCAATGACATCTACTGCTTCATGTCCACAGACACAACCTTATCTTGGCAAAACCATATTACGTTCGTTCCCCCAAACACTTCTTTCTTAATTTAGGCCTTAGATTTTCTGGAGTGATCTTTTCCCTGTGTTCATCCAGCATACTCCTCGTCAGCCCTTCTAGGCATTCTCTGTGACGTTGCTTCTCTCCACTCCCCATCCTGTACCCAAAGATGTCTACTGTGACATGTGCAATACTTCTAATGCAAGGTCATTTTTAAAAAATAACTGAACTATGAGCTTTATTTGGAATTCATGAGTTTTTCACCAGAGTTCTCTTCCTTTTCACTTTAATCCAGGTTCCACACTGTATTCAAAAGTGCTTTACTTTTATCAGCTTATATCACCCTTACCATAACCTATGAGACAGGCACCATCATTTCCCCTTTTAGCCCACTGTAAAAATATGCTTAACACATCTATCTCCTCCATTGGACAGCAAGCTCCTCAAAAAGGTGCCTCATCTTTGAAACTTTGTAACCTCGCATGTGCCCAACACAGCCCAGGGATTTGCTAATATTTTCTTCAATGAATTTTGTCAGAATTGTAACCTATGGCATAAAGCAAGTCATACCTACATTTGCTCTGGCTTCACTGTAGTGCTGACTTCACAAAGTCCCCAACCATCCAAGTGATTTCTCACAGTCATCATCTGGAGGACCAGGAAGATTTGGGGGGAAAGCAGAGCCCCTCAATTACCAATTCTGACAACTCTCATTTGAGCCTGGGGCTCCCCATGCAAACAGACAGTCGACATGTGATTGGAGAAGAAATAAAAGTATGTTTCTATTAAAACCATGTTCCTTAAGTTGTCGCTCTGAATTTATATTCCTCTGGCCTTTGCCAAGTTGGCTCTGGGCTATACTCTGTCCTGAAATGAGAGTATTCTTCTCACAGCCCCAGGAGATGCCTATAATGCCTGAAGATTGAAAACAGACCCTGATACACGGATTTGGGAATTTGTGGAGTCCAAAGAATCACTGCCCTATATAGCCTGCCCCTGATAACCTAGCTTCTTTTTGCACCTCTGATTAGAACTTTGTGAGGATAAGAAGTTTGCTTCTTGAATTATGATTCTACTACCCAAGGTGACAGGCAAAAATCTAGCTGGAATGGGCAAAGTCAACCAACTTGGGGCAAAAAAAAAAAAGCCACTCATGCCAGAGGACTTTGGTCTTTGGGCAGAACCAACCATGGAGTATTTGTGCATTTAAGTGTTGAGTCTGCCCAAAATGAGCAATTATTGGGTACCTACTATTTGCAAGCCCACTTGCTGAGTCTGGTGAGGGTTGAAAGCTTGAGCAAGAAGGTCTTTAGCCTTAAATGGCTCATTTCTACTAAAGAGAAAGGGTTTGGATTTAAATAACCACGCCTGACCGTAGAATAGGATAAGTGTTAGGAGACTTAGAAAGTCCTGTGTGTGTGTTTCGGGGCAGTGTGAATGGTGGGAAGAACACAGGTTTGGCAGCCAACCATATTCAGGTTCAAATGCAATTGAACTTCACCTTTCAGAGCTCTGGTCTCCTTGACTGTAAAACAGGCTCTAACAGCCACTTTACATAGGAGTTAGATGGAGATGAAATGAAACAGAATACATGAACTCCTCCTTTTCACTGTCAGTCAGAGCTGAGACCCAATGACCCCATGGATAACCCTGGGCAAACACTCATAGGTCCCAAGAAGGAGTGTCAGGAAGGGAGGCCAGAGTTTGGGGAGGTGAAAGATTTTACCTCATTCTTTCAGTTTTTAGATAAATCTCTTCCTGTCCAGTGACCTCGAGTCTGCATGCCTTTGGATTTAATAAATGCTCTGTCAGTTCATTTAGATTCAAGTTTCTGTCAGTTTGAGAAGTTGAGCCAGTTTCACTAGACCTGGAACTGAGGAGGGCTGTTGTTGCGATACTTTCGCCATTGGGGTACCCCACTTATCGCCAGATCACAGAGTGTATAAGAAAAGGAGCATGAACAACAAGCCTGAGGAAGCATGACTATCTTCACTCGGGGCTGATAACCCAGCCTGCGGTCTTAAGTGATGCAGTCAAGCTTGGGGATTCTCGGCTCACACTTCTGACAGAAGTACATGGAGCAGCTGGTTCATCTCTGTGTCTTCTTTCATTTTATATATAAAGGCAAGCACATTTCCAAATGTATATGCAAACAGAAGAGATGGCCCACTTTTCCTTTTGTGGAACTTCTTATCCAAAATCCAACTCAGCATTAATACTTTACTTCTAGCTTCTTACAGTCAGACGTGAGGAGTTTGAACAGTAGGTTACATTTAAGTATAACAGACTAATCATCAGAAAACTAGGGAGTCAGTGCCAACTTAGCTACCTAAGGACTGTGGACTTTGAAATAGCTATTTAAATCTCTCATGACTCAGTGTCTTCGTCTTCAAAATGGGCACAGTAATATCTACCCCAACCGGTTGGTTGTATTAAACAAATTAGGATATACAAAGAATCTGGCACATGGTAGACAATAAATGTTAGCTCCTCTCACAACTCCTACTCCATGAGATATTGAATAAATCCTTTAATCAGTGTCAAAATTTTTCTTTTGCCAAACTAAGCCCAAGTACATTAATCTTTCTACCTCTCAAGGCTGATGTGAGAGGTTAAAATGACAGTGTAATGAATGTGTTTTATTAATGCAAAGCACTAAGGCAAAATGAAGTTTATTGAGACAGTTTGGGAATGACGGAGGAGAAAAGAAGAGAGTGTGTTCTTGTTAAAGGCCCACCCTCTTAGATCTGAAACCATTTTGAAAAGTCTTGACTTCTAGACAGATCAATTGTCATTAAAGAGTTGAAGAAAAAATGCAGGCTCCAGTTACTGTTGAAGCCAAACCACGTTGGCTCCAGGACCAGTACCCCAAAACTTTGAATGCCATAGAGTCTCAATGAAACAAAGACTGACAAAGCCTGACGCCAACTACATGATTACCTGGACAAAATCTATATGCTCTAAGCTGTGAGATCAAAGAGAGCACTCTTTCCAACATGTAAACTCTCTCAGAGAATTGGAACATGATTCATCCTACAAGCCACTTAGGATCCAGGTAAACAGATTGTCCCCTGCCTGAGGAAATAGATACAGGTAAGTCCCAGAAAGAAGGAGAGTGATGGGGTCATCCCTAAGGACCTTCATATTCAGAAGCAAGATGTTTATGACCTGAGACCAGAGCCTAAAGGGCTAACTGCCTGAGAAAGTTCTCTCTGTAGCTACAAAACTATAAGATGCTTGAGGGCAGAGGTACCTATGATTCAGCTGACATATGAGATTCTAGGTCAAGACCTTGCATTGATTGAATCATTAGGAAACTAACTTTTCATGCTTGTGTCAGAAAAAAATCTTCACTGTTAACTCATAGTTTAGTCCTACCTCACCTATTGAGGCTCCCCTTCCATCACTTTCGTACCAGGGATGGAAGGAAAGATGAATGAATGGAAATAAATGTGTTTGGAAGCTTCCTCTTGAAATCACCAAAGAGGTTAAAATCGATCAGAACAGGAAGATGACTGGGATAAATGGCACCGTTATTTTGCTCTTCTTAACTGGGGGTGTTATGGACTAAATGCTTGTGTTCCTCAAAAATTCATTTGTGGAAATCTAACTCTGGGTCTAATGACATTTGGAGCTGTAGCCTTTGGAGGTGATTAGAACAAGATGAGGTCATGAGGGTAAGGCCCAGTTGATTGGATTAGGGCCCTTATAATAAGAGATGGTGAGAGTTTGCTTGCCCTCTCCCAAGCGTAACACTGAGGAAAGGCCATGTGCACACATGGGGAGGATGTGGCTGTCTGCAAGCTAGAAAGAGAGCCTTCACCCAGAAACCAATCATACTCATACCTTGATGGACTTTCAATCTCCAGAACTGTGAGAAATAAATTTTGATAGTACTTTCTCCTGGCAGCCCAAGCTGACCAAGACAGGAGGAAAACAGATACATTCCTCCCTAGTATTTGGCACCATTATTTACCCAGTTGTCCAAGTCAGAAACCTGGGAGTCGACTTTGACTTTTTTTACATCTTCTGCTTCCTCACCTAATCAATTACAATGTCTCTTAAAAATACCTCTCCAATCTGCTTTACCCTGTACCAGCGTTTCCCCAGAGGATTCACCAAACCATCTTTATCCCTGGGCCCTTTGCACTAAACCAGACCCCCAGTGTTTCTCTTTTGGTGATATCCCTGGCTTTGGTCTTTCCATTCCAATTCAGCCTCCACATGACCATCAGAGCCACATTTGCAGAACTTGACCTGCCCCTCCCCTGCATAAAGCCTTTCATTTACCCCTACAGTGTGAAGCTTGGCTTTTCAGCTGGACATGTAAGAGGCTTTAGATAACCTGCCCTGTTCCTGTCTCATAGCCTCACCTCTCACCTTCCCATTCCCTAATCTGTTTTCTTTCATGCTATTTTCCTACTCATTCTTGTCCTCTAAAACTCAGCTTAAGTGTTGCTTCTCCAATGGAGGCTTCTCTGCCAGCCTCCTCATGTCTCCCTCCAGGGTCAGAGGCTTTCTCTGGTTTCCAGAGAAATCCCAGCTCATGACCACCCTGATATTTGTTTTAATTGGCCAGATCCTACTTTGTCTGCCTTTCTCTTTAGAACCAGTCATGAGCCCCTTAAGAAAAGGCACTATGTCTCACTGTCACTGAGTCAACAGACCTAGGCCAGATTTGGTTATGACAGATGTCTCAGACGTCTCGGAAATTATCTGTGAAATGAAGAACTTCAGTCAAGTTCTGAGCAAGGCAGAGGGCACCTGCTTTGTGAATACTGACTCTTGGGATCCCTCCTTAAGTCTTGTTCATTCTTTGAAACACACAAGCCAGCCAAATGCCTAGAGGGAGCCAAGACAATGAGAGAAAACATCACATAATGGGTAGATTGCTGTGCTAGGAACTGGGACCACCAGCTTGGACTCCTAACCAGACTCTGGTATGAGTTGATTTCCCTAGAGCAAATCATTTAACCTCTCTGAGCTTCAGCCTCTTTGAATGAAAAATGAACCATTGAAAAAGAACCAGTGGTTTTCATGCCTGGTAGTCCTTAGAATCTTCTGTAGTAATTCCTGAGCATTGATCTTTTTAAACCCTCCTTGGTGATTTAGTACCAGAGTTGGGTGCCTCTGAGACAGAGGATGAAAATGGTACCTGTGAAGGGCATCCGATTTGACTGGTATGCATCCAGCTGGTGTGAAGGGCGCTATTCATAGTGGTGAAGCCAATGTTGAAAAGATTTTCAAAATTCCCCATCTGAGCTGTCTGGAGTACTTAGCACACACAACTGATGCAGATGGGTAGGAAGAAAGACGGAAAGAATGAATGAATTAAGCTCATTCCCTTGCCAGGCCCTGTGTGAGGTGCATGATGTAATTGAGTCACCACAGCAAACTTGTAAGTGTTCTCTCCAGGTGAGGACAGAGGGACTCAGAGAAGGAAAGTGATTTGCCTAGCGTTGCACACCAGTAAGAAGAGGAACAAAAGGCAGAGCTGGGCACCGACTGAAAATTCCATACTAGCTATATTATAATGTGCACAGTGATGACCATCTGAGGGTTGAGCCCAGGACACTGGCACATAAGCAGTGTTCAACAAAAAGTTATTGTAGGAAGGGCATGAAATAGCACTTGCTGTCCCCTGCCATGTCCTGGGTGCTGTACTATGCTTGGACCCTCTCATCTCAACTGAGTTCACTGGTATTACCTGATTGTACAGGGTTGGTGAGGTGAAATAACTCATCTGTTTGAACATGTTTTAGCTTTAAAAAAAGAAAATGTTAATTCTCCCTAAGAATGAGTAGGAGGTCAGATAGCTAGTACATCCCAAACCCAGGCTTCTTAGCTGCAAAACTAATGCTCTGGACTTGAGACTGTGGCAGGCAGCCTCCTGGAGGGCACTGTAACCAAGCTAACAGGACATTTCCTTTGGGGAAATTAATCTGTGATCCCTGTGGTTGCATCTCTGTTGAAACAGCCGTCTGCTGATTTTCATGTGCTGCTCGCATCCTCAGCTGCCTGGACTCCTGGAATCCTGTGTCCAGAGGAAATAATTAGGAAGGGTGCTTGACTGGATTTAGCTCTGCACTCTGGGCAGTCTCCCCTTCCAATGACCAAGCAACCACAAATCGGGAGCTCAAGAAGGTACCCTTGGCTCAGTGCAATTTCCAAAGCCAGGCAGGACCCCGAGGGGGAAATTCTCTCGAGGACACCTCAACTGAGAGTGTTTGGGAGCAGGAGGTAGGAATGGTGGTAACTGATCTCAGGCCTTAGAATCCTGGGGATCAGGAACTTGCCCTCAGAGAAGCCAGCTAAGAGGACAAATGTCCTCTGTGCTCTCCTTTTGACTGCTAGATGTTCACAATGACAGTCAGGATTTTAGCAAGACTGCAGGCACCAGAGGAGTCTCCCCTAGAAAGCCTTACAAATAACCAAGGCTTGCAAAGTTGAAACTCTAAGAGCCCGGATGTGGAAGGCACAACTCAACCTTTCAAATGACTGATTCACAGTGCAGAGGTGGGATTGCCCCTTCCCCTTCATTTTCAACTTCCTTCAAGCAGTTCTTAAGGATACAATTCTCTTCTGAATTGAAAACAGGAGAAAAAGATCTAAATCGTCATTTTCAGTTGTCCTGTGGTGTTTTCTCTAACTCTTAACCATAAAACAGCAGTCTATTATATAAATGTCAACTCCCTTTGATAACAGAAGGGGCTTCTTTGATTTCTAATAATGGCACTAGTATTCACTGGGAAACGTACAAACCTTGGAGGAGACAGAAGACCAAATTTGGAATTATGTGGTCTGAATGCCATTCTGGCTCCAAGCATTATGCTGTGTGATCTTGAGCAAATTTCTTTTACCTCTCTGTGTCTCAGTTTCTTCACCTGTAAAATGGACACAGCAACAATAGAAGTGAAAATTCATTGAGCACTTTGATGTCGCCAGTCATTTTGAATGTTAGAATGGATTCAAACTCAGTCATGCAGCCTCACTACCAAGCTGTCCACCACATGGTAACAATAGTGTGTCAAGGCTGCTATAGATAGCTCTTGATGGCTTACATGCATTTTTATATCAGACATTTTGTTTGCTTTTTACAATTGTCCAGTGAGGTAGACCCAACAGAGATGACGATTCCCATTTTAAAAGGAAGAAATGGTGCTCAGAGAGTTTGAGTGACTTTTCTGAGGTCACCCAGCCTGCAAATGGAGGAGATGGGTATATACCCTGGTCGTAATCACAATGCTGCGTGCCAGGCTTGTGCCTTACAAGTTTCTCATTTGCTATGTAGAGTGGCGGTCCTCAACTAGGGGTGACTTTGCCTCCCAGGGAACACTTGGCAATGTCTAAAGACAGTTTATGTTCTTACGACTGGGGGATGTGGGCCTACTGGTTCTGGGGTGTAAAGGCTATGATGCTGTTTAACATCCTGCAGTGCACAGGTCAGCCTATGTGCAACAGAGAATTACCTGCACCCAAATATCAATAGTGCTAAAGTTGAGATACCATGATACAGAGTAAAGCATTAAAGCAAGCTGTTTCTATTTTACAGATGATAATACTGAGTCCTAGAGATTATGTAATTTTCCCAGGGTCACATAGGATATGGTAAAGTGGGGATTTAAAGCCAGACTAACTGAATCTACGCCACTTCTTAACCCCTAAGCTGGATTTCTCCAGGGAAATCTATAATCCATCTAAGGGCCTTGGAAGATATCAAAAGGACATACGTCCTTCAATGGAGAAAATGCATGTAGGGAGTTTGACCACTCATCCAAAGAGAAAATGTCACCCTAATTTATACCTGAGACTTGAGAGTGGGGCCAGGATAGCTCAGCCATTCACTTATATTATATGAAACAGTGTGCTTGTATTATTCCTGAGGAATGTGTAGCTCCTCCACTAGAATGCCTATTTTCTTCCTCTTAAATTCTAAAATAAAGAAAAATGAAAGACCAAAAATGATTGTGGATGAGAACACAACAGAGGGTAGGAGGGAGATGAGCCTGGATTCCCAAAAGTGTCTGCTCTCGGGCTGCTCTGAAATCCATTTTCATTTTTATAAACAATCCAATATTTATCAACAAGAAATGAAGAGCTGTTAAATATAATATCAGCTTTAGGCATTCTTGAAATGCTTTAAAATTTTAATTATCTTTGTGTGAAAAATTTCTGATCTATGGTAAAGAATTTCATGAAACCATTATTAAAATATCATGGTTGGAGATTGTCTGCAGTCATTTCAAACATGAAGAATAATATTTTTGAAAGTTATGTTAATAGAAGAAAGCTTAATTTCTCATGGGAAAATTCAAAATCATGTATTTGGAAGTTTTATATAAAATCAATATTTAATATGCTTTTCAAACATATTTTATCTTATCATAACTACATAATACAAAGAAAAAAATAGTGATTTTTTAAAAAAATTCAAGCCCCACATAGAAAAACACTGATTCCTTCCAACCTGCCCTCTCATGCTGGGCAAATATTGTTATTTCCTCAGTGTACTATGACAGCAAAGAGTTGAAGAAGCACTGTTCTAAAGTTCAGACTGGGTTATGCCTAGATTTGCTGACTGTGTTTATGTGCTGCTGAAGCTAAACTGTAAGCTCACTGGGTTGGCAAGTCGCTATTTATGTATCTTTGGATGTCCTATGACATCCCTTAAATAAAATGAAAACTTGAAATGCCTGTTTCAGTCTACAACAGCAGCTAACATTTACTGAGCACTTACTATATTCAGACCACACCAAGTACCCCATAAACATTCTTTTCTGTCAAATAGAATATTTGATATGTACAAAAACAGACAAGTTATGGATCTGCCAGTTTGAAAGCTAATAATATAATGAACCATTCAAAACATTATGTATAATCCTCACCACAAACCTGTTGAAAGATGAATATCCACTAGTCCTTTTTTGACAAATAAAGAAAGTGAAGTATGGAGAGGGTAAGTCACCATTCAAGGCCACAGAACAGATAATATTTTAAACCACTGACACTTGACTGAGTGACTTAGATTAGCGTGTCTCTAACATCTATAGATATCAAACCAATATAAGAATCAAAGGCCTGAAGACTTCTCCCTCCAGCCACTGGTGGGGGTGGAGGGGAGAGAGAGAAGAAAGTGTTTATACAGATCCTATAGATGTCAGAAAAAACTACATTTAAAATCTGGGAAGCCAAGTGTGATGGCATGCACCTGTAGTCACAGCTGCTCAGGAGGCTGAGGCAGGAGAACTGTTTGAGCCTAGGAGTTCAAGTCCTGTCTGGGAAATATCGTGAGACTCTATCTCTAAAAAATGAGAAAAAATTTAAATAAAAATAAAATCTGAGAAATGGTCCTCTATCCTACCATAACTTAAAAAAAAAAAGTTACAGGGAGTACAAGTAAGTGTTTGCTACATGGGCATATTGTATAGTGGTGGAGATTGTGTCACATGTGGTCTATTCCCCAGATAGTAAACATTGTACTCGATAAGTAATTTCTGAACCCTAACCCGTAACTTTTTAAAAGAAGAAAAGAAGAGGAGGGAAGAAAGAGAGGAAGAAAAAGAGGAGCAAAAAGAGAGATTATAGAAGCCTGAGATAAATTCAATAATATAAACCAAAATTCTTTGTTAAATCAAGCCATGATTTAACAAAGTTAGATGAAATCAGTAAAACTGTAGAAAAGATATCCAATAACATGGGATTTTAAAAAAACCTTTAATAATGTATGTGTCAGTGAAGCAATTAAAAACATGAGCCAGTTTTTAGGACAAAAAAACATAGACCACAATGGCCTTGCTTCCTGTTGTTTGACAGCACTCTGACCTGTTTTGTGATCATCAAAGACACACAACTGGCCATCTTATGGGGTGGACATTTCACTAAAAAGGAAGAAGAAGAAGAAGAAGATAAAACTGTCTTCCAGATCCCATCAGTTCCCTTTCCGCGTGCCCTAGGATCAGTAGAGTGAAATTGGGTGTACGCTTTGCTTGGGAGGTCCTCAGCTTGAGATGACCCAGCAAAGTTAAGGTGGGGCCTACAGAAATAAGTTTGGAGTAAAACTTGGACTTAAAAGAGCTCAAAGACAAGTGAGGAAATTTCATTTTCACCCTATCAGTTCAGTACAGTGGAAAGGAAGAGGAATTATTCTAGGTACCAGAGAAAGATGAGGGAACTCGATTTGAGAAGAACTGATGTCCTGGGTTTCTACTGAAACTTCTAGGGGAAATTAAACATGACCCTGGTGTCCTAAGGGTTGGGGTGTGTCCAGTGGCAAGTCAGTAGATCTAGACACATGTTTAACAAGCATAGCACGCTGAAACCCACAAGGTGGTAAGAAGTAGCATCAATAAATGTCCCTAAAAATTTACCTCAGAGTGCAGCAGATACTGCGTCTGCAAAAAAGTTACCCCCAATCCAAGGTTGATGGATAAGACAACAATGGAAATAAAAATTGTTACTTGAAATAACTTTAATAACAGGAATACAGAAAAATATACTCTTAGTATATTCCTTGGTGATTTAGAAAAGAAGCAATAAACTAGATAGCATCTGAAATAAAAGAATAGACAAAAGATGTAAGAAAACATTAGAATCAATAAACTCAATTAAAAAACTAGTGTACTTGAGTTCCCCAGACAAACAGAACCAAGGATGTGTGTGTGTGTCAGGGTGTGTGTACGAGAGAGAGAGAGTGCGCGCGCGAGAGAGAAACTTGTTTTAAGGAATCAGCTCATGTAATTGTGGAAGCTTGATAAATTTAAAATTTGCAGAATGAACTGGCAGCCTGGAGACCCAAGGAAGAGTTGCAGTTCAAGTCTAAAGGTTGTCTGCTGGAAGAATACTTTCTTGTTCAGGGGAGGTCAGTCTTTGTTCTATGGAGGTCTTCAACTGATTGGATGAGACCCATCTACATTGCAAAGGTAATCTGCTTAATTTCAAACACATGTATTTAAATGTTAATCTCATCCAAAAAACACTTCCACAGAAACATTCAGAATAATGTTTGAACAAATATCTTAGCACTTGAGAAGCTCACACATAAAAGAAACCATCACAACTAGTTTGTAGAGCTATTCTTCAGGACTTTATAGTTCTTAGTGTACATTTATAGCCATTATTTCTTTCAATACATGCGATACTTTTTTGTAGATTAGCAAACTGGGGCTGAAATGCTGAATTAACTCTCTAATCACACACAACTAGTAAATGTCTTGAACATGTTACTTGACATCCTTGTGCCCCCCACATGGCAACTAGCCTCTAACTCCAGAGCTGTGTCAGGCACTTCTTTGAAAACAATAATCTTAAACAAAGAAAGACCAATGTGAATCTCTCAGCAGAAATAATTTAGTTCCCTCGTTGAGGGTGGCAAGGAAACGGGCATAGGACCAAGCAATGCCTTTCATATTCTCCTTTTTAAAAATATTACCTATGAGCAATGGTCTTGCTGCTGCCCTTGGTTTCCTTATTTAAAAAGATTTGTTTCTGGCCCTGGAGATCTTTTCTTTTAAATAGATGTTCTTTTAAAAATCAGTTTTATACATAGAGCCTTTACACATTTGTTTCACTGAATATGCATTGAGTGCCCATCAGATGGCAAAGAAGAAGGTGAATTCCTGGTAGGAAAGGATAGGAAACTAACCACAAAACTATATATGCCGTATGCTTATATGTATATGAAGTTCAAGAGTAGGTAAAACCAAAGTCAGAATAATGATGGCCTTTGACATGAGGCACTGATGAGCTAGAGGCACACAGGAGGCTGGGTGCTGGAACGTTCCATCTCTTGCTCAGAGTGATTGCTACACCAGTGTCTATGTACACAGAAATCACTGAGCCATACACCTGAGTTGTGTGTTCTTTGTTGCATGGATATGACATCTCCATCAGGAAAATAATAAATTTTACTAGGAGAGAAAAGGAAGAGAAAGGGGCGAGGGAGCATTGGGAGGTGCTTGTTTCCACTGTGGGATGCTAAGTGGGGGCACAAGCAAAATGAGAAGAGACTTCTCATTTGTGGGCTTCTGCCACAGGGCAGAGAACAGTCAAGACCTGTGGGAGGCAGGGCCGTAGGAGGAGTACTTCTGCTCAGTAGAAGTTTGCAGAGCCAAGCCCAGTTCCAGAACAGGATTGTGGGTAGAAAGGAAGTTAGGAAACTGTGCTTATCATAAGGGAACCACAGAAACACTATTTCTTGAACATCCTTTGGAGGCAGGAAGTCCAAAGCCCCCATATTTTCTTAGAAGATTTAGAAGTAAGAGAAGGAAGTGAAACATAACCTTCTGTACTAACAAGTCTTGAAAAAGCTAAATTGCATTTTACTCAAAACCATGATGTGCCAAAATCCAGAGCCATTATGTGTGGATGAGTGGGGACCCATATGGGTTCCTTAAGGAAATGAGCATCTGGCTCAGTGGGAGATCCAAAGCAGTCACCTAACTTTTTGGTAGAAAGTTCTGGTACGATGAAAACTTCTGTGTGGATACATAATGTCTTTGACCTCAGAGCCCTTTCCAGGGTAGTCACAGATTTTCATTTACACAAAGGAACAAAATAATTAGAACAATGTCCTTGCCCCCAGAGATGATTCTGAGACAAAGAAGATGCTGCAGATATGGATTTCTGGATGGTTTCTAAGAATTGCTTGGGTTTTGGTGAAAAAAGAATTCTCCTAGATAATATTTTCTGAGAGTTTTCAATTACTTGCTCTAAATACAGCAGAGACCCTGGGCTCTAAGTCACCTTGCCGGTTGCATGTTGTCCTAGAGTCACCCAAACAGAGGGAGCCACCAGGCTCAACATGGCTCACAGCTCAGCAACTGCCTCTGATGGGCTCTGCTGCCAGGCCATGTGTGGAGGGCTCCTGTGGACTCTGAGAGGCAACAATTCTGACTAAGAAGGATGCACGTGGCTTCTGAAGAAGCACACTCTGGGCCCTTGGGGCTGCCAGCTTAGTGGGGTGGCAGAGACCTCACCAGGCTTCTTCTGAGCAACACTTGTGGGGCTGGGTCCATCCTGGCCACAGATTCCTGGATGCCAAGACTTCCTGGTGAGGTGAGAAAAGCATCAACCTCTGCCTGTTCTCCAATCACCCCTATCAATCTAGAGACAATGACAATGTCCCCAGAATTCAGACAGATGAGTGTAGGAGGAGCTTGTGCAAGTTTCACCTAGTAAGCCTCTGCCAGAATGTTTCCTGTTCCGACTCCTTTTAGTCACATCCTCCTCCAACCCCCCATTCACTCTCCCCCCTCCATTCTATGTGTTTAGCTATAAACTTGTTTTCCTTCTCCTCTAAGCCAGCTAGTTCTCAACACTTTAGCTGGATTTTTCCTTTTAAATGTGAGACTTAATTTCAAGAAAAAACTTGAAACTATAAAAATCCTTGAAACTATAAAACATTTTGGAGCAGAAGAAATGAACATCAAGCTGTCGTGTGATGAGCTAGCCCCCTCCCCCAACCCCATTTCATTCCAGTTTGACAATATCTACTGCTTCTCTGCCAGGCATTCTGTAGGATGCTTCAGAAGATCGAGGTGGAAGAGAAACTCACAAAAATGAAGGAGTGAAAATGTTGTAACAGTTAATGCGTATGGAGCACTCTCTTTGTGTCAAGTGATGTGCTGAACTCTTTCCATCTGTTAGCTCATTTTATCCTCTCAAAACCTTATCCAGAGGGACCTGCTGGTCCTCTATTACTGAAGAGAAAGCTGAAACTTAGAAGGTTAAGTAGCTGGATAGGACTGAGCAGCTAGTTGGTGGGGGTGCTGAGTAATCCCAGAGCACTAACCTGTATTGCCAAGCCCTTCCATTCATGTTTATCTTCCCTTGCCATCACAACTGACTTGCAAAGTAGGCTATATTATCCATGTATCATAGATGATGAAACCAATTCAGAAATGTTGAGTAACAACTCATGTCACACAGCTTATCAATGACAGAAAAAATTGAACCCAAACATCTATCTGCAGAACATGTTTTTTTTCCATCAAACTCTATTGCTGTGGTCTCCAAAATTAAGGAGTCCTTAATTTACTATTAAGGCACACAGACAGTTATGATTAGCTTCGTTTAAAAAACCAAGATATGGAGGAAGAAAGTCCGCCTCTGGTTGAGGTGAGAATAGATCTCCTAGGGAAGGAGGCACTGAGATGGACTAAAAAGGCCAGGCTCAGGGACTCAGCCTGTAATCCCAGCCCTTTGGGAGGCTGAGGCCAGTGGATTATCTGAGCCCACGGGTTCGAGATGGGCTAAAAAACATGGTCTGCCAGTGGTCCCACATCTCAAGGTGAAGAGATTGCCTTAGTGTCCTTTAGCCTGAGTTACTGTGTAGGGGTCCTAGTTCTAATTTTTCTTAATTGAGCCCTTTCTTCTGGTGGAACTCTTTAAGGACACCCAAATACAAAAAGTAAAAGGAACAAGTATGGAATGGGAACGGCTTTCCAAGAATATTAAGCAATGGTTTTCATACCATAAAAAAGCAAAAAAAATTTTAAGTAATAATAATGATAACATAATAACAACCACTCTGAGCTGTGATGGCATCTCTCACCCAAACGCCTACTGCTAAAGAGAGTCAGTTTCATTATCAATAATGAGACTGCCTCCTCTGTCCTGATTACTATCGAAGGATGGGGAAATGGCTTCCAGGGCAGCCAAGATGGGTTTCTTCAAGTGGGTTACTCAGTGTTGTAGAAAGGACAGGGAAAGACCTCCTGAGACCCTCTTCCCCATTGAGTCTGCTTTCTCGTCCCCAAAACAGCAGATCTGTCTGCTTGAGTGTCTGCTTTGAACTAGGAATTCTGCTGGGGCTGGGAAGTGAAATGTCTTTGGTGGAAATGGGGCTGAGCTTCTGTCATGCCAGAAATAGCCTCCAAACCTCTGCTTGCAGTGAGGTCCTCCTGCCCATTGCACCATGTGAAGGTTACATAACTCTCATTTCAGCAATCTAAAATCTTACTTCAAATCAAAGATTTCACAACTGCATAGTTGATTTTCAGCCTCCTGCTTTGCACTTGGTCTAATTGTCAGAGGCTGGAGAAGAAACCAGGTCAGCTCCAAGAATCTGAGAAAATAACAATCATTTCTTGAGAACTCACTAAATGGGTCACGTCCCAGGATTTAGAGTCAGGTCTGTTGATGGAGTGGAGAGAGGGTGGGAATCAGCAATGTTTTCACCAGGGAGACTCTTGAGCTGAGGTTTTAAAGGATAAATGGAAAGGTACAGGAAGAAAAGGGAGGAATAGTTCCTCCAAACAGAGGGAAAGCATGTCAAAGGCAGAGGTGAGAAACTGTATGATGAATTCATGAAACTATAGCAATCTGGCTCAATTAAGCCCTGGTGAGTTCTAGGATATTGTTGTAGGGCAGGAGAATTCCTGCAACCAATTGAAAAACCCTGGACTATCTAAAATGTTCTCTAAGAGTTCATTTGCAAGAATATTCTATGACCTCCTGGGAGGAATGGTGAAGCCAATCCTTCAGAGTAACTCAGGCCTCCAGGACTAACAGGATTAAAATGGTAGTTTGAGCAGATTGTGAAGTTTTCCCAAGCTTTGTGATGGTTTCTCAGATAAGCCTGGGACGCATCTTGGGATTTAAGACCCCCAAAGAAATTGACCTTAAATGGGGATGCTGGTGAGGAGTTTTTCTTCCTTCCTTCCTCCCCTCCCCTCTGTTCCTTCCATTCCTTCTTTTTCTTTTCTTTCTTTCTTTCTTTCTTTCTTTCTTTCTTTCTTTCTTTCTTTCTTTCTTTCTTTCTTTCTCTTTCATTTTTGAGATGAGGTCTCAGTCTGTCCCACAGGTTGGAGTATAGTGGCACAATCACGGGTCACCGCAGCCTCAACCTCCTGGGCTTAGGCAATCTTTTTGCCTCAGCCTCCCAAGAAGCAGGGATGACAGGTGTATGCTACCAGGTCCAACTAAATTTTTTTATTTTTGTAGGGATGAGGTCGCACTATGTTGCCCAGGCTGTTCTCTAACTCCTGGGCTCAAGCAACTCTCTTACCCAACCTTCCTAAGTGCTGGAATTACAGGTGTGAGCCACCATGCCTGGCTGTGAGAAGTTTTTTTCTGTGATGTACAGATGTGCTGCTTAAATTCCCGCCCCTCCGCCCCCAATCCCTGAAAGGGAGAGGCATCAAGTCAACTGAGGAAGACGCCAAGTAAGAGCCACAGTGGATCAGAGCCCTACTGATGTTGGTCATGGAAACTTTGGAAAGACCATTCCCAAACTCTCTTTCTGTGGCATAGTCTCTGTTGCTATCATTCAGAAGAAAGTCAGAATCTTTGGATCTGCTCCTAATTAAGTCAGGGACTTATTTACAAATCCTTCCAGTGATCAGATGTTCTGGAGCCTATGAAATGTATTAAAGTTGCTACTATAATCCTTCAGCCCAGAATACCAGGCACGAAGGAGCCACATGGGGGCTGCTGTCGTGGCTGGTGATTACTCAATATTAATGAAAATAATCAATAGTAACTAGCATGTGAATATCACTTTGCCTTTTAATAAGCTTTTTCATGTACAGTATTTCCTTTATCACCTATAACATCAATTTCATATTGGTATCTCTAATAATATCTCCAATTTACAAAGTCAGTCTCAAAGAGCTTAAACAAATTGCATACCACCACAGAGTTAGGTGAAGAACAAGGCAAAGACATCAGACTAGCTCTCTTTGACTCCAAAGCCCACTGGCTTTTTCAATGTGGTTACTATTAAAGTCTTCTGTCTGAAGTTCTGTGAAATAATAACCTTCTGTCCCAGGCCCAATGCTGCTAAATGTCCTATAGTTATACCATCTTTTTGCTCAAGTTCAACTGCTCATCTTGGAGTGAAAGGGAAGCACACTAATACTGTTCACTCAGCAACCATGTGCCAAGCCAAATGTATGCTCAGCATCCCTGAATACACACAGCAACAACTATGAAATGCACCTCTGAATGGGCGATTGTGTTTTTCTTACTCACTGCTATATTCCCAGCACAGTCCCTGACACTTGAATGACATTCAACACATATTAATTGAATTGAGATGAGCATCTAGTATCCTCATTTCTTAAAAAGGGAAGCTGAAACTCAGAGGAACTAGGCAGCATACCTGAGATGACAAAGCCCAGCAGAAGTGGAAGAGAAGCTCAGAAGCAGTCTCCCTCTGGTCATGGCTTCCACTTTGCCTTTTTTTCCCCGGGTGCCCAGCAGTCTTTCTCAGCTATGAAGCAACTAAAGAAAGCTGACGCCATTGCTTTTGCGTTGCCTAGCTTGGAGGTCAAGGACGTGCATGCGTATGTGTCTGTGTGTGTATATGTCTGTGTGTGTGTGCGTGCAGAACATGTGTGCAGGTACATGCTTGCCTGTTTAGGGTGGGGAGGATTTAAAAAAAATAAAGTAGTCTCTCCTCAGTCTTATTTACCTATTATCAGGAGATGTGATATTCTTGAGAATGCATTGCTAGGCATACCTCTACAAGTCTAGTCATTTTGCTCACTTCCAGATAACTCTATATATCCTTTCAGGCTTATTGGGATTTTTATCTTGGTGTTAATTAAGATTATCCCTTTTATATTTCCAACACATACCCTTTATTCCGCAAACTAGATAGTCTTTGAATGCCAAGAGAAGTTAATATCTTAGTGTAGGTAAGACCCAGCTCTCTGGAATCTTCATGTAGAAAACATGGACTTTACCATACTGCTGGGTCTTTCATCCTTGGGGGTAGTGTGGGGGTGCCTTCTCCATCTCAGTAGGAGCAGACGTCTATGATTAGCTATACAAAAATGCCAGTTTGATGATAAAAGGTGTACTTAGCATTGACTCCACTGCTACAGCAGGAGTCTGGGGGTTACAGCTTTTGAGGATTTTTTTTTAAATGGAAGCTTTTGTTAACATCAGATATCTAATTAACTTAGGTTTTAAAGCTACAGAGGTGCTGTGTCCTCAAGAAAGATGGTTATCAAAATAGTTTCATCTAACCTAATTACTCTAAATCTACTATGGAAGAAAGAATTAAAATGTTTCTTTTTTTAGATAAACCAATGCATTGAATAACATGGAAACATTTTGTGGTGGTATCCCTGTCCACATAGCTGGGGCTAGATCAGCTTACTAACCAGCATAATTATCCTATCCAGAGTCTGTCTCGGGGAATGTCTTCCAGAATGAGGGAAAACACGGCGTCTGTGCCCACCGGGATGGTGTGGCTCCCCCCGGGGATGAAAGGCTCCAGCTGCTCTGCAGTTATAATCAAACTGGCTCTCCCTCAGCCTCCTCCGGCTCATCCTCCACACAGTAATAACAGAGTTGCTGGCTGCTCATCCCCAAAATGGTGTTTAGGACATCAAATGCTTCAACTACCACCTATGTGCATAATGACTCCCAAGTGTGTGTGTCTCCAAAACATGTCTTCCTTCCCTACCCCCAAGACTCCAAGTTCTTCCTCTGCCTATTGAGCATCTGGACTTAACACCAAGCTGTCCAAGGCAACATCTTCAAAACCAAAGTCACCATCTTCCCCTTTGTTCCCCACCACAACCAATGCCTTTGGTCAAATTCCTAACTTCTCAGGCCACCATCCTGCCAGTCACCCACAATCCTTATTTTAAGGATTACCGTTATTTTGTAGTAGATTTTCTATTTTGGAATTGTTTTAGATTTATATAAAAATTGAGAGCATCTTATAGAGAGTTTCCGTATAGTCCATACCCATTTTCCCCGTTAACATCTTATATTAGTGTGGTACACTTGTTACAATTATTAAACTAGCATTGATACATTATGATTAACTAACATCCATACCTTAATCCTATTTTCTTATATTGTACTTAGTAGCATTTTTCTGTTTCAGGCTCCACCTATGATACCATATTACATTTAATCACCTTATCTTCTTGGCTGTGACAATTCCTCAGGCTTTCCTTATATTTTATGATCTTGAGAGTTCAGAGGAGTACTAATTAGACCTATTCTAGAATACTCTTCCATTGTAATTTACTGATATTCTCTCATGATTGAACAGGTGATAGAGGTTATTGAGGGGAGACTGCAAAAGTTAAGTGCTGACATTACTTTTAAGATGTTGTTTGGACATTAGACAATGACAGTGTTGGTCCAGTAAAATGAAGAATTGCCTTCATTTGATAGAGAAAGTGCTCATTACTAATTTATATAGTGCATTAGCATATCTAGAACTGGGAGAGAAATTGAGTAAGGGTTTTATGAATGTTTGAAGCTTAAGTATGTTTCTTTGACTGCAGAGTGGGGTAATAGAATTTATTTTATAAAGTTTTTGGATAATTAAAACAAAATACAGTAAGTCTCTTACCTACAAACCTTTAAGTTGCAAACTTTCAAAGATGCAAATTTGCATTTTCATGTCCAATCACATAAGTTATCGATAGTTCATGTGTCTGGCATACACTGTCACATGTGTGCATCCTCTACAAGTGGTTGTGTTTTTGTGTACTTTACTGTCCAGTGCTGCATAGAGTACAGTAGTAAAGTATCTTTATTTCAAGCCCAGGATGTCAGGAAGCAAATGTCAAAGCAGTGGTGTTATAGGTAGTACTGCTAAGAAGGCTAAGAAGCACCATGCAATAACAATGGAAGCAAAAGTGAAAATAATTGAGAGAATGAAGTCAGAAAGATGGTAGACATCACTCATTCTTATAACTTGAATTGTTCAACCATCAGCATAATTCTAAAGAAGAACAAGGACAAGATCATGGAACATGTGAAGTCTGCTGTGCTGATGATTTTGATAATATTGAAGCATGGAAAAGTGATGGAGAAGTTGGAGAAACTTCTCAGTGTGTGGATGCAGAATCAGTATCAGCGTCGAGTCCCACTCAGCTTAATGCTGATGATTAACAACTTTCATCCCAACATCAAGAGAAAGCTAAAAGCCTTTATGGAGACTTGAAGAAGAAAACACGGTGAAGAGACAGAGGGCATAAGTTTTCATGCCAGCTGGTTTCATCGGTTCAAGGCTAGAGTCAATCTTCACAACATAAAAGTAAGTTGTGAGGTAGCAAGTGCAGATACAGTAGCTGCCTAAAAATTTCCTGAAATGCTTTGAGAAATTATTGATGAAGGTATGTATTTATCCAAGCAGGTTTTTAATGTGAATGAGACAGGACTGTACTAGAAGAGGATATCAGACCAAAGTTACATAAGTAAGGAGGAAAAGTTGATGCCAGGCTATAAAGCAGCAAAGGATAGGCTAACTCTGTGGTTTGGTAGAAATTCTTTCGGTAATATGAAACTGAAACCTCTAAAAGTTTATCATTCAGAGAATCTAAGAACCCTTAAAAACACAGCCAAGGGTTCTCTTCCTGTTGTTGAAAGAGTAACCTCAGAGCCTGGACTACGCAGGCCATTTTTCTCTTTTTTTACATTTTTTTTTATTTTAAAGATGTGGGGTACAATTCAGGGTTAGGTACATAAGTGGTCATTGTATAGGTAAGGCCATTTTTCTAGCATTTTATTCCTGAAGTAGAAAAATACTGCTCAGAGAAGGACGTTGCATTCAACATTCTTTTGATGCTCAACAATGCCTCGAGCCACCCCCATTTGTGGATGACTTTCATCCCAATGTCAAAGTAGTGCATCTATCTCTGAATACTATGTCACTCATCCAACCTATGAACCAGGGAGTTATAGCAGATTTCTTTTTCTGTTTTTTTGAATTTGGATCTCACTCTGTCGCCCAGGCTGGAGTATGGTGGCATACTCACGACCACCCCAGTGTTGAGCTGCTGGGCACCAGCAATCCTTTCGCCTCAGCCTTCCAAGTAGCCAAAACTACAGACGCGTACTACTAGGCCCAGCTAATTTTTTTTTGACTTATTGTAGAGATGAGGTCTCGCCAAGTTGCCAGGGCTGATCTCGAACCCGCTGTCTCAGGCAATTCACTCACCTCAGCATCCCAAAGTGCTGGGAATACAGGCTGAGCCACTGAGCCCAGCAGTGGATTTCAAGAAATATTATTTACATCACTTTTCTTTCGGCAGTAAAGGGAACTGACAAATCAGGAACATCTTTGCGACAATTTTTGAAGGACTATAACATCTGCAAGACCAAAAAAACACTGGCTTTGCTTGGCGTTAGGTTACAGCTGTCACCATAAAAGGGGTTTGTCTGCAGTTTGTTCACGATATTCATGAATTCGAGAAGGTGGATGAAGAGTCCTAAGAGGTCTTCAGCAACTTAGTGACCTTCAGTGAGAAGCTGGAGCTAGATCTTTAAGAGGACGACTTCACTGATCTCCTTGCTATGCAATATGAAGAACTTACTAATGAAGTCCTGATAGAAATAGAGGCCTGAGAAAGGATGAAGAAGAGACATGAAGAAGAAGGAACTGAAAGATTCACAATGAGACTGAAGAGATTCACAGTGCAGGAAATGGCAAGGGGATTGTCTTTATTTGAGGAGGCACTGTTGGTTTTTCAGGCACAGGACCCAAACGTAGAACGGAACACAACAGTTGCATGCAGCCATTCAGAATGCAGTTAAGTGCTACTGTGTCATCTCTGATGAGAAAAGAAGAGCTACTATCCAGACATCAATGAATCATTTTTTCAAGAGTGTAGATGGAACTGAATCCAGTAAGGAACTGAGAGCTGTATCATCAATGTCAGGTGTGAAGGAAATTACAGCTTGCCCTCTGTCTCCTACTGCTGATGATTCTTCAGTTCTACTATCTTCCACCTCCTCCATCTCTTCCAGTCAGGAACTCTTCTTGCCTGTTCACCCGATTCCAGCCCCTGTTGTACTGTACTGTACTGTACTACTGAGCTTTTCAAGGAACTGTACTGTAAGATTAAAAATGTTTTCTTAAGCCGGGTTCGGTGGCTCAGCCTGTAATCCCACGCCTTTGGGAGGCTGAGGTGAGTGGATTGCCTGAGCCCGCGGGTTCGAGACCCACCTGGGCAGGCGAGACCTCATCTCTACCAAAAATTATCTGGGCATGGTAGTGCGCACCTGTAGCTCCAGCTACTTGGAAGTCTGAGGCAGAAGGATCCACATTTATTTAAGAATGTATTCCAATTCAAATGGCAAACATCAACAATGCAAAAACCGAAATTACGTTTGCACGAACCTAATAGTTGGGTACCTAGGCTAACTTTGTTGGACTTAGAGCAAGTTGAACTTTTGAACACACTCTCAGAATGGAACTTATTCATATGTAGGGGACTAACTGTATTAAAATACTTGGTATAGGGCCTTGTACATCATATAGTAAGCACTCAAATATGTTAGCTGCTATTATTTTTGTCACCATTATTAGGATCTACATGCCATGCAAGATATACTGGAAACCTATGGAATTGACTTGGATCCATTCCATATATGAACCACTAAATTTAGTGATTATATGAAATTGAGGGGGAAATCTCAGCTTTCAACTTTGGAAAATAACCTCCTATAAAATTAACCTTGCATTTAGTTCACTTTGATAAGACTTCACTGATCATCAATTTTCTCCTAAACAATAGTCCAAATCCAAAAGAAACATAAGACATGGCTCCTAGACCCAAGATGTTATACATTTATTGTTGGATAGTAATGCAGGACAGAATTTGGTGAGGAGCCAAGCAGAGGAGTTGTAGGTGTGGGAAGTTCAGAAAAGGGGCTATGTCTGTGTGGGCTGTGTTGTCACTAAGGCCTAAGATGTGGGCCTTAAATGATGGGTAGTGTTTGAATGGTCAGAAAGGTTGGAAAGTCATAAACAAGGATCTGGAAAGAATGAGTATACAGTGCCTGAGAGGAATCCAACCTGCCTGGTGTGAGTGTCTATGCAGAAAAGAGTAGGAGGTGGTGTTGTACAAGACATCAGACAGAGTAAAATAACAGGGTGGGTGTAGCCTGACAGCCATCCTCAAGAGTAATGGAAAGCCTCTTCCACTTTAGAGCAAGGGAGGACCAGGGTATAGATGGAATTTTCAGGAAGTAACTCTATTTGAAGCTGGCATGACTAGCTGGAGAGGGAAGATGAGTGACAGAAAGTTTAGTGTGCTAGTTCATTCATCCATGTATCCACCTATTGGTCACATGTACATTCATATTTATCAAGCTCCTATCAGACTCTTTATATGCCTCTGGAGGTATATAAGACTTGGTACCTGATCTAAAGTGACACAGAGACTGGAAGGAGAAACATTAGAGAGGTTTCTACTATAATTCAGAATAGATCATAGTGAAATAAGAGAAAAGAAGGGAACAATTTGTGAGACATCATAGATGATTGATCGATAACAGACATAATAAATGTATATCATAAAACATATGTGCATGTAACATACAGACTGATTATATGTATATATGTTATATGTTATAATAATTATGTTGGCATATAGTATATACTATACATATGTCAGAATCGACACAGGGAAAAAAGCACTTTACCAGGAAAGGATAATCCCAAATGGTAAACCTGAATGTGCCAAATAGAGGTTGCCACTAACAAAAAGGGAATACTGCAGGTTGAAGCTGATTAGGTAACAAGATGAATCGTGTTTCTTACAAGAGATATTAACACAGTTAACCTGTTGTCACCTGGAAACACAGTGGCAGGGAGGGCTGGGCTCAAGGGACAGACTTCAGAATTATCATTGTGCTATGGTAAGGGTGGAAGAGCACTCAGAGAAAAGAGTGGTCAGGAAAGACCAGAGCTAAGCCCTGTGAGGGGTGTAGAGAAGAGAAGGAACCAAGAGGTGGCATTAGGAGAGGAGATGGTGAAGTTATGATCCAAGAAGTAGGAGGAGAACCCAGTGTGAGAGAGGTCTAAGAAGAGGGAAGTCGAAGATGTCCACCAAACACTGCTAGTACAAGAGAGCAAACCTACCTGGGCACTGTGACACCTAAGAGCAACAACAACAATGACAAATAGTAATAATAGCACTTTTAAACAGTTCCTTTGTTTCACGCCTGGCACTTGTTCTAAAGCACTACGTATATGTTTCCTCACTTCCTTTCTTTGTGCCTAACCTAGCACAAGGCACATAGTAGTTCTCAATAAATGAGTCATGTTGTAAGTCCAACTTGAGAGCCCTTAGGAATCTGGATGTTTTGATATGATAGCTGCTGCTGGAATGTTAGAAATGGATTTGTATATGTTGATAGAATAGTCATTTCTTTCCTCAGGTCATACTGTCTAGACTAAATCATTGGTTTCCTCCATAGCCAGTAAAATCCTGTTTGATAGGATTCCTTCCCTTCTGTCCTTTATGAGAAGGCACTGTTTACCCATGTGGGGTTGGGTGGAGCCCAGAATGTTCTTCCATCCAACCTCTCTGGCAAATGCAAACTCTAAGAAGTAGCCAGGATCTTTCAGGGATTAGCCTTTTTTTAAAAAAGTGTTACAAAGGAAAGGATGTGTTCTGAACCTGGGCTAGATTCAGACATAGGTGGGTGGGAGTAGCCTGTACTTCCAAGGAAAGTTGGCCAACAAACTTGTTCTTTCTTCTCATCACAGTATTTCTGAAATTGCTTTGCATTCATCTAAAGACTGACCACAGATTATTAAAACAGGAGGAGATTGCTGCTGGCTTTCAGTTTAGGGAACCACTTCTCTCTCAGAATGCAAGGGAAACGTCACATTAAGAAGGGATTGTTACCACCAGTGAGCCTTTACATAGGCTAGGACTCACTTCCTGTCTTGTTCAGTACACGGCATGTAAAGGTTTTCCACATATGTATGAACTGCTCCCATAGCAAATGCCCCTGGAAAGAGCTTTCAGGAATACAATGAAGTGTATTGAAAGTTAAAGAATATAAAAGAAATGCAAACAAACACGTTTGTTCTTAAAACTAAGGAGTTTTTTTGTTTGTTTGTTTGTTAAGCAGGAGCAGGAATTCTGGTGCTAAAATAAACCTTAACAAACAATTCCCTTAAGTCAACAAGGTTACATCTTGCTCATAGGGCCAGGCTCTAATAGGAAACAGGCTTCCAATTCCCTCTAAGTCACAGTTCTCCTGGTCCTGAAGTTTGTCTGCCTCTGGAAGGCACAGAGCACAACACAGGTACTTATCAGGGTAGAGGATTCCACCCAAGGTCATGCATGTGGGAGCACAAGGGGGCAGGATTCAAATCCTGGTTCTGTATCCTCCAAAGTTCTTCCTATCCACCAGGTGGACTTCTGTAAGCTGACATTGATCTCCTGATCAATCAAAGACCGCAGGCAAAATCAGGTTCCTTCAGAAAGCATGAACCATTCTGAACTGAGAAACGGGGCAGTGGTTGTGAGAATAGAAGGATTAAGTGATGGGACTCAACACTGGTGGGTGCTTTGGTGAAAGATGTCATTTCCAAGGCCTTTTTGCTCTTCACCCTGAATTTCTGTAAGTACACCCTCCTGTGCGTGGAATTTCAAAATCATATGTCTACTAATGTATGATTGGTTTTGAATTTTACTTTCCATAAATGTATGAGGGCATGAGTGACATAGGAAAGATGGACAGGGGCCATGCCTATAGAGGGTGTAAGAGCAAGATTGATGGGTGTGTTCCATTCCAGGCTTTGGAACGTTTGACTCTCACAATCAGGAAAATATTTCAATGTTGGCAGGAGGAAGGAAGATGCATGGACAGGCTGCTGCAAGGAGAATGGAAACCTGTGTGATCAAGAGGTAGCTGGGCAGCCCTCAGGATCCTGCCTCCAGGGCCACCAGGGGATTCTTGGAGTTTTGGCCACCTAGTCCCAGAGAGAATGTCCTGGATGCGTGCCTTGGTCAGCTTGGGCCTGGCTTAATTCACTTTTGATGGCATATCTCTACTCAAATCTTAAGTGAATGGTGGAGTTGGGATGGGCAACAGATGGGAATTCCCAACTCTTTCTCTCTCTCTCTCTCTCTCTCTCTCTCTCTCTCTCTTTCTCTCTCTCTCTCTCTCTCTCTCTCTCTCTCACACACACACACACACACACACACACACACACACACACACACACACCTCACCCCTCTCTAATATCAATCCGAGACTTGAGAACATCCTTAAAATCCACTATTTCTAAAATAATAGCAGATTCATCAACAATTTGACCTGGAATAGCTGGGAAGGAAAATAGAGCCACAACAACACAGTATGTAATTCAATTTGGAAAAATGCCATGTTTTTTTCAATTTGAGTCAAATGTTTATTTTGCAACCCACTAGGCCCTGGTGTAGAGAAGCAGGCAGTGTTTCTGTCCTCAAGGAATCCCAGACAAATTGACAACACCCAGGGCAGTGTTTCTTCAGTGTGGGACTTAGATCACCGGCCTCAGAGTCACACACACACAGATTCCTCGGTCACAACCCGGATTACTGAATTAAAATTTCCAGGGTGATGGAGCCCCAAAATTCATATTTTAAGAGGTCATACCAGGTGATTCTTGTGCATCAGAAACTTTGAGGATCTCTGGCTTAGGCTCTTGACTAACTGCCATTTTTCTTTCTAGACCTCAAGCACAGAGAACATTCTAGTAGCCCACCTGATGGTGGTGAGAGACAGACTAAGGGGCAAGTTTTGTCATCAACCACATATTTCCTGAGCCTCTACCATGCAGGAAATTGCAGCTGACTTCACCTGGAATTGCAAATCAAGAAGATATTCAATCCAAAGCTCCTCTGCATCCCTGCATCACAGAAGCAAACTCTAAAGGAAAAGACAGCAGTGGCTTGAGGAGAGGACCAGCACATGGTCCCCAAGACTCACACGCAGATGACTCCTTTGCAGGTGGCACCCATTTCTTCTACCCCACTCCCACCCCCCTTTGAAATGAGCATTTTGACTACCTGGGGCAAACAGAATGGGGATGCCCACTCGGCAATATTGAGTGGCCTGCCCATGCCATAGGGTTTTTAATCCAGATCCTTTAACTCCAAGTCCAAGGTTGTTAGGAACTTCCAACTTCAGAACAACTTTTCCAAGAGACCCCTATCCAAGGGCACAATGTCTCAACTGAAACAGAAGGAAATCACGCCCGACCACAGGGAGCCAGCTGTGGTACATGACAGCCTAAGCCTTGGATCACAGGCTGACCCTGCTGGTTACTAACTAGGTTGCCTCAGGTCTGTTACCATTGCCCATGCCACTCCCCAAGCCAGACAGATACCCAGGGTTTGTCCTTGAAACTTCTGTCTCCTTCACCTCCACATGGAAGCCATTCTTATACCTATATAACTTCACACTGCTACACCTCTCCCCACCTCCACTGCTATCACCATCAACCTGAACTACTGAAAAGAACCCTTAACTGATCACCACCCTTCCATTTTTCCAATCATTCATTCATTTCATTCATTCAAATTCACTCTCCCCACAAAAGCCTGTTATAGCATGTCACTCTTTACTTAAAACTTTCAACAGCTTGTAATTGTTCTTAGGGCAAACCTAAATCTCCTGCCTCTCTCTGTCTACAGTACCCCACCTGGCACAGGTCCTGTCTACCTCTCTAGAGTCATTCCGAGTCATTCTCCATCTTGCTGTCCAGGCGCCAACCCCGAGGGCGTTTCTGTCTTTCCAACTCTCTGCACCCCCTTCTGCCAGGAGGCCTTCCTATGGTTTGGCCCTTCCCAGGGGAGCACTTTTCACATCCTAATGCACTCACTTAACTAACTCATCCTTCAGATCTCAGTTCATTATCATTGCTCTCGGGAGCCTTCCCCATGACTCCTGCCTCCTCCTCCCCACCTCTAAATCAGTTCCTCCTGTTCCACACTCTCCCAGCTCCCCGCATTCACCACAGTTTGCAATTAGACACTGAATGACAATTTCCTGTCTCACCCACTGGCGTGTGAGCAACATTAGGGTTGAAACTGTGTCTGTTTTATCTTCCACCACCTTGTCTCCAGCCTTTGAGCACAGAACCGTGGAGGTAGTAAAAACGTTAATAGCAGTGATGCTGCCGCTGCTGCTGCTAATAGCTAAAACTGGGTGCCCGGTGTGTGTCAGTGAACAAGAGCAAAGTCATATCCCTGAGAGTTAAAACATTGCATTGCGGACTTACATCCTATTTGAAAAACTATTGTGAATTATATAATCTAGCCCATATGGTGGACTGTTTAGACATGAAAATACATTAAAGTGTTTATTCTTCACAATGTTAAGAGATGTAAATAGTCTAGTAAATTCTCCATATCTGGCCAGTAGTTGCCCTGACTCCCTCATCCAGGGATACCCATGCCCTGTTTGACATACAGAAGTAGAGAAAATGACTCAGAATTGGAAGTGAGAAATCCAAGTGCAAATTCTTATCCTGCCACTTACTAGCTGTGTGACCTTGAACAAGCATTTTGACCTCTCTGAGATTTGATTCCTCTGCAGTGAAAAGGGCATTATTACTACCCATCTCCATTGTGAAGATCAAATGAGATTAAAATATAGAAAGTACACAATAGATGTTTAATAGGTAGTAGCTCACTCTTTTTGAAATGAGAGGGGAAAGAAAACGGAATGTATAGAGAAGGAATGGCTGATATACCAGGAAGACAACCTCGGCAGTTCAATATTCTGGAACTGGAGGAAGAGAGCATTCCAAGAATGAAATTCCTTGAAATTAATTATTAGCTGCCTCGGAGAGTATGTGGGCAAAGGCACCTGAGAAGTATCTGGAACTGGCATTTGAGTTGCTGAGCTGTGGCCTGAAAAAGCAGCGCGAGGGGTCTGATGGTGGCAGAGTGCAATTAACCAGTGAGCAGAAAGGAACAGACGGAAACCCAGAGCATTCTTCCCACAGGTTTGATGAGGAAGGAAGATGACATGGTATGGGAGGCAGCAAGATGAGAGTAAGTCATAATAATGAACTTACAGCTGATCACCCAAAATTTCAAAAGATCTCTAAGGTAGGAGCTAGTGACAATAGAATCCAAATCCAGTGTGTTAGCTGTGATCATGTGTCTTGCATTATTTAAACAAACATTAGAGAATCACTTTCCTGCACTGTTTCTTGCATTGTTACACACACACACACACACACACACACACACACACAATGGCTCTGCAATCAATATAACAAATGTTGTGCTTTAAACAAAATTGGACAGATCACAGTTTATTTACTGCACTGTGAAATCTTTAAAACAAAAATACGTACTATATCCCAAAGGTAGTACATGATGGAAATTGTTTTCCTCAGAACATCTATGACTTGTGCTTGAAACACCATGTTTAAAAAATGGTCCCTGAGATGTTGCTAGCCACAATCCTTTTAGCACAAGTAATCGATTGCAACAGTTCTCTAGCACGCGGAAATGCTCCAGCATCTTAGCTCATGGCCTTTACTAATGTGGTAACATCAGTGGACTCCTTAAGCTCGTAAACGATCTCTATGTCTAAAAACATTTGCAGCCCTCTGCAAACATATGTTAGGTCAGATGAAATCACAGTATACAGCCAAGTTGATGACAGTGAAGTTTCATTATAATAACTATATCCATAGCAATTATATTTTTTGGCCATTGGGATCAGAAATTGAAATAAAACTCATATTCAGTCTTCCAGGTAGGTGTTTATCAGAAAAAAAACATAATTTTTTAAACACCTGGCCGGACATGGTGGCACATGCCTATAATCCCAGCACTTTGGGAGACCAGGGCAGGAGGATTACTTGAACCCAGGTGTTCAAGGCCAGCCTGAGCAACATAGCAAGACCTTGTTTCTCCAAAAAAAATCACCTGGGCTTAGTGGTGTATGCTTGTAGTCCCAGGTTCTCAGGATGCTAAAGTGGAAGGAGAGCCTGAGCTCAGGAGATCAAGGCTACCATGAGCCATGATCATTGTGATCATGCCACAACACTCCTGCCTGGGTGACAGAATGAGATCCCAACTCAAAAAATAAAATATAAAATAAAGTAAAATAAAATAAACTGGCAGGCAATACTGGGTACAAATCACCTTCAGCCACTCCTCTTACAAATTCCTATATTGTCCTGAAAGGTTTTGCGTGGGGAATGCAAGCACCTGTGGAAATGCTCAGATGAAGAGAGGTAGGGAAAGTTGAAGGAAGGACAATTTCTACTTGATGCCAGAACAAGAAACAAGGACATTTGGTCACAGCTGCTTCCTATTCAGTCTTCACTGGAGAGAACAACTCTTCTACAAAGAGGGTGAGTGGAATTCTTATTTAGGATTTCTTCCTATGTAAGTTTCATTGTTCCCCATTTAATAGGGTAAGTTTGAGAGTCAGAAATAGCTCAATTTTTAAAAATTCAAAATTCAAAACCTGAAACCTTTTTTTCTACTAATTATGAGCACTATGGAAGAAAACTAGAGTTCCTGTTCTTCCAGGAGATGAGGGGAGGTTTGAATTCCCTTAATACTGATATTTTCTTCTCTGATCATTTCCATGCACCAAATCTAGAGAAAGATCATGGAAATTCCCGTGCTTTCCTCGTTAAATGCTGAAAGAACTCGTCCCCTCTAACCAATCACAAGAGTAACAAAATGATTCACCAAGCAAGTTCACACATTCTCCTGTCACCTCAGCATGTTTCTAAAGCCTGTTGTGAAAGAGCTCTGACAGACGGGCAGGACAGAAATGCATTGACATCACTTCTATGCTGAGGCAGAAACCATTCCTGAGAGGACACATCCTTTTCCTATCAAAGCCCGAAGCAACAGCAGCAGTGAGGAGGCTGTCTCCAGAGACCTGACAACAGCTGGCTGGAGTCGGAGGGTAGGGCAGTTGTGCAGAGGCCAGGATGACTGTGCTGACCTCCTCACAGGATAAGTGGCTCATGCACTCCTTGGGCAAACATTCATGAGTTTAGCCCAGGTGCCTGCTCTCCCTCTCCTTCCCCACATGGCATCAGACCACCAGACACAACTCTCGCCTGCAGGAGACAGGGACCATGATGCCCTGCAGGTCCCCAGCACTCATGCCTGTACCACTGAGAAAACTTCCTAAATAGTCTTTTGATAGCTCTCCCCTTCTCCCATCCACCTGTGTATGACCCCTGTGACCTTCACCGGTTTAAAATCTCCACTTGGTGCCCATTGCCAAGAGGGCAAAACTCATTCTTCTTGACCTGCCGTAGATGAACCATCTCATCCTTACCTCTGTGGTCTTCTCTCGTTTTACCTCTCTTCCCTTCTCCACTACTCATGATGTGCCAGCCCCACCAAATCCCACAAGTCTTCTGAGACAAGGATGCCCTTTTGCAGTTTGTTGACTCTGCACTGCTGTTCTCTCTAGCTTAGATACTCCCATTGGGGAACCCAGTTTCATCCTGCAAGCACCAAGCTGAAATGTCATTTCCATAGTAAATCCTTTCCCAAATCTCCCTTGCCACCAAGAGCAGTGGAAATTCTTCCCTCTTGTATGCTCACATCACTTTCTGCACACCTGTGGGAAAGAGACAGCAAAGCATGGTGCTAAGAGGTCATACTTCATCATAGACCACCAGGAGGCACAGCCCAGCTCTACACATGCTAGCTCTCTCTAACATTGGATGAATTTTCCATTTCCTTGACTAAAAATGAGGGGAAGAGTGGTAGTAGTACAGGGGATTGCCATGAGAAATAAGTTCAAGTGCTTGAAGCCCTCAGAAGAGTGCCCCATTCTTAAGTACTCAGGAAGTGCTTGCTATTATGATGCTGTCCTCTAAAATTTTAATACTGTCATCATCTTAAATAGATGTGTCTGTCTCCCTGTCTAGAGAAGAGGGTGTGTCTTATTCATGCTTATATTCCTGGTGCCTCTAACTTCCATGTAATAGGCTCTCAATAAATGTTTATTGAATAAGTAGATTATCTTCAAGGCAGTAAAATATCTGCATAACTCTAGAGATTATATCTCAAGAAACTTTGTTTCTTTTCATTGCTCCATGGAAGGGAAGATCTTGTGTAGAGCCAAAAAATGTTCTGTCCTGAACAAAGACTTTTGAAGTCAATTCATGAGTCCCTCACTGAAGGGAGAGTTTGGCAGCCTGGTTCTGCCAGGACTGTGTGTCTCTGGAAAAATCACTTACATTCATTTGTTCAAAAAATTCTTATTGAATGTCAATCAGGTGTCAATCAGCTGTTCTAAGGGTCTAGGGAAAAACAAGGTTCCTATTTTCATGGATCTTGACAGGAGGGAGATGGCACATTAAATAATGAATAAAGAAACAAGGAAAAAAGAAGCTGGATAGTGATCGGTGGTATGGTTGAATTGCAACAAGAGAATACAACAGAAAGTGCCTAGGAAGACCACTTTTTTTTTTTTTTGAGTTGGAGTCTCACTCTGTCGCCCAGACTGGAGTGCAGTGGCCGCTCCCGGCCACCGCAGCCTCGGCCTGCTGGGCTCTGGTGATCCTTCCGCCTCAGCCTTCTGAGTAGCCGGAATTACAGGCATGAGCCACCACGCCCAGCTGATTTTTTGTTTTATTGTAGAGATGAGGTCTCGCTGCCCAGGCGGGTCTCAAACCCGCGGGCTCAGGCAATTCACTCACCTCAGCCTCCCAAAGGCACGGGATTACAGGCTGAGCCACCGAGCCCGGCTGGAAGACCACTTTTAAAGAGGAAGTAAAGGAAGTCCTTTCTGGAGGCCAGCAAGTAGCACTTAGGCTTGAGTGTGAGACCCATGGGAGATATTCCAGACAAAGGCAGCTACGAGAGCTTAATGGAAAGCTGAGTTTGGGATATTCCAGGAATCAGAAGAAAGGCTGTGTGCCTGTAATTTGGGGAGTGAAGACAGAAGGAGTTCCACATGAGGTCAGTGAGAAAGTCAAGGGCTCTACAGGCCAGGGAAAGGAATGTGGGTTTTATTGTAAGTGCAATAGGTGGTCGTTACAACTTACAACTTCAGAGTATAGGAAGAATGGATTATGAAGTAAGTAGAGGCAGGAGTGCAAGTAATGAGACCAGTTCCAAGGCTATTCCATTGATATAGGTGAGAAACAAATAGCATACATTCACAGGGTATCTGTGAAACAGGACTTGAAGGATACTTATGAACCAGAGTCCTGATGTTGATGGATTAAATGTAGGAATGGGTGAGAGGAGAGAGAAAATAAAGGGCAATTCTTAAGTTGTTGCCCTTCAGACGCAATCCTGCCAGTAACATACTCATCACCCACGAGTACTTCTCCAGTACATTTACCAGGTGGCAGCAAGACTGCCAATTATTAGATGGGGACAACTGGGCAAGGTATAGGCTGGAGGTGGGAGATCAAAATTTCTGTCTTTAAAATATTGAGTTCGAGATGCTTTATAGAGCACCTCACCAAAGAGAAGAAGACATAAAGTTGGATATGCAAGTTTGAGCGGGGCAAAGTCAGAACAGTGGGTATGCAGATAGACAGAATCATTGGCATTCAGATAGAATTTAAAGCCACGTAGACAGATGTGATACCTAGGGATAGTATATAGTTGAAGAAGAGATAGAGTCCCAGAGCATTTGAAGGTAGAATATTGGGGGCCAAGAAAAGAGACCAAGAGAAAGCAGCCAGTACTAAAGAACAAACTCTAGAACTAGAATATGTTATCACAGAATCTAAAAAAAGAAAGCAGTTCAAGGTGAAGGGAGAGAGAAACTGGATCAAGTGCTGCTAAGAAGTGAAGTAGAAAGAGGGTTGAATTTAGAAACAAGAAAGTCTTTGACAACCTTGAAGAAATCACTGTTTATCTCTTGGACCTAGCTTGTCTTTTTTTAAAGAAGGGTGAGGGTGGAGGGGAATTGTTTTCAGACCTTTTATTAAAGCCAAAATACTTTTCTTCAAAATAAATTATTAAAAGAATCTCAAGATATAGAAGAGAATGAGATCAGAGCTGCTATTGGAAGCAAGAATCCCAAGAACTTATTTAATCCAATTTCCTTGCCCCTGCACTTGATCCTAAGATAGCTTTGGGTAATTCTGGAATCCCTTGAAGAGAAGATCCAAAATCACTGGACTGGAAGCTCTAGAAAGGGCTCTGGCCAAGAGAATCTGTGTGGGAAAGTGTGAGTAGCTCTTAGTCTGCTGAGCAACGGGCTATCTACTGGCTAGGGGACTCATTATATGTGGTTAGATTTTTCTGTCATTAAAAATATAGCACCCCAGTCTTATAGGTAGGAATGCTTAGGAGCTTCTATCATCATGGATCATTCTGGTTTCGGAACCCAGTTCCTTCTAGAGTGGGCCATTAGCTGCTTAGGGTTGCACCCATTCAACTGGTTTACCCAGATCCTGCCACTTGGGCACACCTCCAAGAAGCATCCAAAGCCCTTCCTTTGTTGCAAAATGATTCAGTGTCGTTTCCATAAAACCTTGGGTACCTGAGCGTATATTCACACACGCAATCTGTGTATATTAGGAGATTTAAAGGGATACATTCTTAAGGGATCAGGCTCACTAGAATAAATTTCTGTTTGACTTAAAGGAGCCACAAAGTACACCATGGTTTTCATAGAGTAGTCTCTCTAAAATGAGCTACAGCACTGCTCTGTTGGAATTCATCACAAAAGGGATATTTGAGTGTGGTTAGAGGGAGAAGAGGAATAAAAGAGAATGTGAGAGATCATTAGGAACTACCCAGTACACTGACAGAATAAAATCAAATTCTTAAATCATGGGGTACCCACTTTGTATCAGCTACTCTGTTAGGCTTTGGAAAGGGGTGAATAAAAACAAAAATATAAACTCCACAAGGACATGCCTTTTGCTCATCTGAACTGAGTTAATTTTCTTCAATTCGTTTTAAGAAAGATAAAAATCAAGCTATCCATTGGATTTTCAAGGTTTTTCTAAGAAGTACATTCATCCAGGCTACTCATATATGAGATCAAGAGTGCTCGCATCACAGTGGTCACCCCTGACATCTATGTGCACAAATGCCTTACAGGTTACAGAGCTCTTTCATATACATTAAAAGATGGAATGTTCCTTTTACTTTTTGTTGGTGGAGATTTTATGTTTTTCTATCATTTTCTCACTAAATTGTCTTTCCTGCAATTGAGACTATTAGCCTTCGTAGAGTTGTTTACTTTTGTTTGTTTCTCAGCTGTATATAGACTACTCAAAAAAAAAACCTGACATTAGAAAGTGTCAATGTGGGTAGGTATATGGGTATTTATTCCAGAACTCTGCAAAACTATTATTGCCCAATAGCTACTGTCTGATGTCTAGCCTAAAAGGGAAGGGGATCAGTCAAGGAAGCTTTTTTTTTTGAGTTGGAGTCTCACAGCCACCACAGCCTTGACCTGCTGTGCTCAGGTGATCCTTCCAGCTCAGCCCTCCAAGTAGCTGGAACTACAGGCATGTACCATCATGCCTGGCTAATTTTTTGATTTATTGTAGAGATGAGGTCTTGCCAAGTTGCCCAAGCTGGTCTCAAACCTGTGGGCTCAGGAAAATCCTCTCACCTCAGCCTCCCAAAATGCTGGGATTATAGGCATGAGCCACTGCCAGGCCAGTCAGAGAAGCTTTTAATGGGAGATGTGGTAGAAGTATACATATAATCTGATCTGGAAAATAACAAAGAATCTACATTGGGAAAGACCTTTAGAGTATTACCTACCTGACTGCCTCACATCGTCACCCACCAAGGGAAGCCCAAACCCCAGGCTAGACCAAAGTCCCCTAAGTTAGCCCTTTAGCATGGCTATATCCCCAAAGAAAGGGAAGCTGGGTAATAAGAGTCTTGAGAGAAGGGATTTTCTACTGTACCCTCCTGGGAGCCAGAAGAATGGGCGGAGGTGACAAGGCTTGTGAATGTGATGTATTTTCTTCCTATCCTTTTTCGTTGAGCTCACAGACAGCTTACATTTGTGAAATAACTTCCCTCCAATCTATACCCACTGGTTGTAAGTAGTCTTATCTCACACCCAGCCTATAAGAAAGGCATATGTTCATATCCTCATTTTGCAGAGGGGCACAGAGAAATTAAGTTATATGAGCAAGGCTACAAAGCTCTTAACAAAATCTGGATGAACCAGTTTCCAAATCCTATGGTCCCAACTACCCCATCACCCAGGTCATATACGAAGCCATAGTAGGGTTGCAAAGAGAGCCCAGGTCTTCCTTACCAGCCCCACAGCTGACTAAAGCAGTTCCCCAACACCTTTTTTGCTGTGTTTTTAGATCTCGGGTTCATGCCTGAAGTTTTGATGTTTGAGTGCCCTCCCCCACCCTTTTCTTTCATCTTCTACAGATTTTGTTGTCAGGATATTACTCTTGGAAAGCATCTTGCTTGGCAAGTTCCCATGGCCCTGGGGATTCACTTGAAGGAAAACACTTGGAAAACATTTTTGATGACTCTGGAATAGAAGAAAAGTATACCATTCTTGTTGGATTTCACCCAGAAAGCATTCCCCAAGGTTTATGGAAGCCAGGGCAGGGGACAGGGGGTGGTGCCTGAGTCCGAGGGTGGGGGGTGAAGTGACATGTGTCCATTTGAGGTTAACTATGGTCATTTGTAGCCTGAGATTAATGAGCCACAGGTCCTAATGCAGCAATGGTAGAGATCACACCCAGATTTTCATCTTAATCTATGGAGCTGTGCAAACATCAAAAAGCTCAGCAGGTTGGTTCAGATCATTATGATAATGATTAATAACAGGCTGTTGACAGAGCTTCTATCTGCTTAGCTTGCCATTGCCTTTATGGAGAATACGCTATAGCATGAAGGTAAAAGCAAAATCAACAGCACTGGAAACTGAATGAGTTTCCCCAAATAAATCAGTGTCCCCCTGCTTTGAATCTGACTCTGGTCCTCAAGGCCCCTACATTGTAACTTCCTTTTACTCTCTCAATTCAAAAGCCAGGTTGTCCTTGTTTATGGATATCAGGAAAATATCTCATAGAATGATGGGTCGAATTAATTCTTTTTTTTTTTTTTTTGAGAAGACTGAAAAGCTCCCACAGTGGGAGGAGACCTGAGGGGGCTGCCCCAGGATGTATAAATTCTAACATAACATGCTTCTTGTGTTGATACTATCAGTATCTGCCGCTCCCTTCTAGATCCTGAAAACTTAAGAGATAAGACCAGTTATAATTTACCTTTTTACTTGCAGCATTTAACCAGTGTCTTAAACATAGTAGATGCTCAATAAATGTTTGCTGTATTAGTCAACTTTTGAATACGTAACTGCAAGGAACTTTCTGGCACAAGCCCTTTATTTTACAGATGAGAAAACTGAAGTCCAGAGAGTGGGCATGAATTAACCAGGGTCACTGAGCTAGTCAGAGTCTAGAGGCATTGTCATTTGACTAACCTCCCACTCCTCTTTCCACATTCTCTATCAAAACCTGGAGATGACAAGCCAGCCAGAGTCCAGCCTCCCAGGAAATCTGCTGTCAGAAAGGTCTGAATGATATGACCCTGTGTAACCTTCTAACCAAACCTCCAAGCTACTGTCACAACCTCCCAAGGAAAAGTTCAACAGCACTGGTTTATTCCTGGGATGGAATTATATTAGTCAGGCTTTAAGCTGTTGAGCCAGGAGTAGCAAGAACATATTCTGCTTCTATTCCTACCCACTTAAAATTGAAATGGAGAGAAATCAAAAGAAATCTCAAGGTGTTTTTTTTTAGCATTGCATAGGAATAGAAGATTTCTAAATAAAGACAGAGATTAGCATGGCTCATGACATTAGGAAATAGAGCAAAGCACCAGTAATTAATGTTGCTATGCATTCAGTAACAAAAGGAGAGTCTTGGGCCGAGCGTGGTGGTTCATGCTTGAAATCCCAGCACTTTGGGAGGCCAAAACAGGAGGATTGCTTGAGCCCGGCAGTTTGAAATCAGCTAGGCAACATAGTGAGACCTCATTTCTGCAAAAAAAAAAAAAATCTATCCAGGTGTGGTGGCACACAACTGTAATCCTGTCTACTTGGGAGGCTGAAGTGGAAGGATTGCCTGAGTCCAGGAGGCTGAGGCTGTGGTGAGCCAGGATTGTGCAACTGTACGCCAGCCTGGGCTTCAGAGTGAAACACTGACTCAAAAAAAAAAAAAAAGAGTCTCAAGTGAAAAAAACAGTCTGAGCAATTATTTACTTATTCAAAATTTTAAAAAATAAACTAACAAAAACCTCTTACCTTCCAACTTGAACAAATCAAAAAGACCTCCAAAAGTGTTCTTAATGCCAAAGGAATAGAGAAATAGCAAGCTTTACTTAGCATTCCAGAGCCTTGAGGACTGGCTGGATGACTCATCTCTCTTAGCCCATAAGGCCCGTGCTGTGTTCTGAGACTGTGGTCACTGGATGAATGGACTTGAGCACAGCAGCGTACCTCTCTCCAGCCTTCCTATTGCAGGCACAGAAGATCAAGAAGATGTATTATGGTGACGCTAAATGGACTAGAAGATCAGGCTCACAAACTTTGCCTCATTAGCCCCAGAACATTGTCAGCAGAGGCTCCAAAACAGGTCTCATTTCTAAAGGTCATCATGTATCAGATGACACATTGAACAGTATAAGGTCCAGGCCAGTGTCAGGCCTATTCGTTGGTCCAAACATGTCCCATTAGGGTTTTTGTGGCAATAGCACACTGGTCTTGAGTTGCTATGGGCCCATGGTTGATTTACTTGATGAACATAAATAAAGTTTAATTTGATGAACTACTTAATGATGTATTTAGCAAATGCTAAAGAATAATGTAATTGTCCTCCTCTATTCCTATCTCAGAAGAAAAGGCAGCTTTTTATTGCCAGATCCAGTTTTTGATCTACAAACTGGGTGATGTTGGTTAGTCATTTAACCTCCCTGAGCCTCTGTGTCTTTACCTTTAAAGTGAAAATAGTAATTTTGCCACCACAAGTATTGCTCTGAAAATTAGCTGAAAAAAATTAAGAGCACAGATGATCAAGAGGATGTTATGGATTTTTTTTTTACTTCTCCTTCTCTTGAAATCTTTGTTTTCCTATTCTTAAAAAATAAAACAAGCCAGGCTCGGTGGCTCAGCCTGTAATCCCGCTCCTTTGGGAGGCTGAGGTGAGTGGATTGCCTGAGCCCCGGGGTTTGAGACCCGCCTGGGCAACTTGGCGAGACCTCATCTCTACAATAAATCCAAAAAAAAAAAAAAAAAATAGCCGGGCGTGGTAGTGCACACCTGTAGTTCCAGCTACTTGGAAGGCTGAGGTGGAAGGATCACCAGAGCCCAGCAGATCGAGGCTGCAGTGGCTGTGAGCAGCCACTGCACTCCAGTCTGGGCGACGGAATGAGACTCCGACTCAAACAAAACAAAACAAAACAAAACAAAACAAAACAAAACAAAACTAAAACCCCCAAAAGTCCTGAACTAAATGGATTCAAGTGGGTGCCTCTCTCTTCTGAGTACCTCAGTCAAATGAAAGGATGATTCAATTGCTAATGAAAGCATGTGCTTATAAACAGCATGGCACATTCATTGGGAGGCAGTCCATCAGCTAGCATGATTGATCACTCTGCTCATTTTATGGGAAAACTTCCTTTATGGTTAATGAACCCCAGATCAGACTTGTGTTATAAGATGAGGGTGTGTCCCTGAGGGCACCTGGGTCATTTTCTGTGTGTGTAAAATGGTATGTATCCATTTGGTTGCAGCCACACCCAGCGGGAGCACCTGTGGCTTTGTGGGGAGAAGCGGCTGTAACTACGTGTGTGGTGTGTGTCAGGATCTGAGTGAACGGAGTGTGCTTGATTGCCTCCATATTTTTGTGTAGATTCCTCAAAATACTCTACTTGGATTCTGACCCTCTTTGTGAAGAGAAGGGCTTGGGGTGGTCCTAATATGGCGAGCAAAGCTCATCCTATGACTTCCTCCTGCCTCCCTCTCCTGGGCCTCTTCCCATCCTCAGTTTACCTGCTCGTGTATATGTGTATATAATTCAAAGATAACAGTAGAGTCTTCATAGCTTCCTGAAATATGTAGAGTTCTTTTACTTGGTCACACCTTTGTGCATGTTGGTCTCTGCCTGGGACACCCCACAGCTTTTCATGCTTACTCATCTTTCTAGAATCAGGCAGGTGGTGCTTCCCTTCAGAGCCTTATCCGACTTCTGTAAGGTGACTGGAACACTCCTTTGTCGATTCCTTCTGAACATTTTTTCATAACAGAACTTTCACACTGAGGGTTAATTACACCTGTTTGTGACCCCAACTTCCCAAACCAACAGTGAGTTTCTTAAAGATGTAGTGTATATTTTATTTATTTTTCTCAGCCTCTACAATGCCCAGCACAGCACCTGGCATACTGATAATCTCAATATATATTAAATGAATACATACTTACATGAGAGAGTGAGTAAATAAACAGTTTCAGGTCCAGGGCCAGACCTCAGGGTGGTTACTGCCAAAAAAGACTGAGAGTTGTATAAGGCAGAGTAGGAGCTCACTCAGTAATATCAAAAGCATTTAAACTAAAAAAAAAAAAAAAAACCCAGCTTCCTACAGCAGGTGCACTGGCTTGTATAACACTACAATCGTGGAGTGGCTAATAGATCAGGTAATTTGTCCACTTTCCTGGAGTGACGTTTCCAGCCTGGGCTTGCCTCATCTCAGAAAGCTGAGTGCATGATGCTGCATGCCTCCTTCAGTGGAGTTCAATTAAGCTTAATATCTTATGACTCAAGAGTTTGCGCACCAAGGCTTGGCACTTAATATTGTAATTACCCCTTTTGATTAGAACTGCCTTTCATAAGCAAATCAACGCAGTGGTTTGACAAGCTTGAGGAATTGTTTTTGGAGCTCACCCTACAAGTTCCACGGGGAATTATAATCATGGTAATTACTATTGAAGCGAGATTCCAGTTCTCGATGTACTGGAAGGTGAGTGAATAAGAGTCACACGCTGCACCCTTTCCAATCTGAAAACAAGGAATGAAGGTGGAAGTATGATCACCCGTTGGCCCACAGGCTGCAATGTTTCTCCTCCGCTAGGGCAGAGCCTCCGGGGTTCAATACACTGAAGAGAATTCTTTCGCTGCCATGTGTTTTTTTGTTTTTGTTTCCCCCCCCTCTCCAACTGAACACATGGTTGGTGGTATCTCCTCTTTGAGTCTGTGCTAACTTTGGGGGATATGTGGATATGGCAAATATGAATCCACAGACTGTCCTTTGAGGAGCTCCCAAACTAATGTCAGGGTTGAATGTGGAAACTTGAGCCAGTAAGAAGCAGGGTCTGTAATGACCTGGGACTTGGCTTGGCTCAGAATCACTGAGGTCCCAGGCAATTTATAGATAAAACATCCCCTGAAGAATGAGTTCAGAGCTTCACCGGAGGGGCTTGGCGTATGCTGGGCTGGCTTTTAAAGGACAAATGCCTTACCAGGGACAAACCACAAGGGAGACTCGCAGCCACAAAAGTATTTACCCGACTCACCAGTGATGCTGCCCTTCTGTTCCATGGGTTGCCTCCCGGAACGCTGGAACAAGTTGTGAATGCTAAAGAGGACTATTTCCCTAAGGGATTCAAGAGGTGCTGTGAGAACCTACTATTTCTGTTCTCTTTCTTAGATGAATTGTTTATGTTGAGAGCCCCCTACTCTCTGGAAACGTGATCTCCTGTGCCTAAACTCTGCAATGGTAGCTCCCCAGTGTCTGTGCTTTACAGAGTCCCTCCCCCATCCTCTGCTTTTCCTTCCATCATTCACAGCCTGAAAATTCATTTTAAAATGAACAGCACAAGGAGAAAAATGCCACAAGGCCCAGATTGCTAGCAGATGCTCTGGGGCTGCTGGCAAGAGAAAAGGCAAATGGAACAGGCATCGTGCGACTGGGTTCCCTTCCCTTCCCTTTAGAAAAGCTACACTGAGTCAGGTGAGGGTCTTTAAAACACACCTCTGTCCACCTACTCGCTCACTCATTCCTTCAACAAACACCCTTTGAGTCATAAAATGTGCCATACCTGCCGCTGGGTTCTGTAGCCTCAATTGACTGTAATAGTCATAAACATTTATTGAGTGCTTGCTACATGCAAAGTACTATTCTAAACATTTCATATTTAATAACATGTTAACTCAGCTTTCATCACCACCCTATTTGTAATCCTCAGATAGGAAGCAGTGACACAGAGAGGTTAAGTGTTTTGCTCAGTGTCACATAGGTAGGAGGAACAGTGTTCAGCATTTGATCCTAGACAGTCAGAATCCACAACCTAAGCCAGGGACTGACAAACTTTTTCTGTAAAGGCCTAGATAGTAAATATTTAGGCTTCCTGAGACAAATTGTCTGTTATAGCTACTCAATTTTGCATTCGAGCTCAAAAGCAGCCATTGATAATAACATAAATGTGCATGCCTGTGTTCCAATAAAATTATATTGATGGATGCTGAAATTTAATTTTATAAAATTGTATGTTTCTCGAAGTGTTATTCTTCTGTTGATTTTTTTCCAAGCCATTAAAAAATATAAAACCATTCCAACCTCACAGTCTACACAAAAGTAGGCATTAGGCTAGATTTGTCCTACAGGCACAGTTTGGCAGTCCCTGGCCTAAGCTATGCTAACTTTCCATGAATTAACAAGGAAGAATTGTTGTCCTGGAGATGTTCACCGATTAATAGGGGAGACAAACAGTGTAGTGACAGAATCATGTAAACTTAAAGCCCTTTCAAAAATCCTTTCGTTCGCATACATATTACCAGCCTTGCCTGAATTACTGCTCCTGGCGCATTCCTAAGTGCCCTTCCAAATCCAGTCTGGCATTTGCCTCTTTCAGGAAGTTTCCTTGATGTTCACCCTATACCCAGTCCCTCTCCTGATTCCCCCAGCATTCTGTCCTCTCTTTGATTATCACATTTCTGCAGATCTCTGAGTACATGTCTGTAATGGGAAGGCAGCCATGTCCCCTCATTCCTGCTTCTCTGGATCCTGTCCTGTCTCTGGCACTAGTGGGGTCACAACACATGTTTGTGGAATTAACTTATAGATAAGGGAAATCTTAACCAGGATGAAGGGACAAGGAAACCTTTAGACTTCGAGTTGAATAAAAGACTCCTCCAAGCCAATCAGAAGAGGAGGGACAGTGTTCTGGTTGTAAAATGAACAGCATGAGACAAGACAAGAAGCAGGAATGAGGGAAGCGTGGCATGTGCAGAATGATCAGCAAGTGACAGAAATGCCCATATCAAAAGATGAGGCAGACGACCTCCATACTGACAAGGATCTGGGCCTGCAGGAAGTAGCATTAAGTATGGAAGTGACATGCTCAGATTTGTGCTTTAGAATAGGAGTCATCAAACTAGAGCCCATGGATCAAATCCAGGCAAAGATCACAGAGTTGCAAAGGATTGGAGCTGGGGGTTGAACCCAAGGGTATGAGTCCAATTCTGTGTTCTTTTTGTTTACCAAGCTGCTTTCCCCCATGTGGGAATCTGGTCCTGGATTGGGACTGGTTGGATGTGTTTGGGGTTCCTGTCTTCCTAGTCCCAGTGCTAGTTCACACACTGATGAAATTGACCTTGGGGAAGAAGTGAGGGACAGGTTTTATGAGTCTTTCCAGCCTTGCTCCTGAATATGTGGATGTTGAGTAAAAGGCTCATGGCCTCTGTGCCCACCTTGCCACTGATTTTGCCTATTCCTCCTAGACCTTTGTCCCCATCAATTCAATTAGAAGTTGGACTAGATGCTCTTAAAGGGCCCTGATCACACTGGGATTCTAAATATTATAAGGATTTTATAGGCCATATTAAAATCTGTGGCTAGGATTCCGAAGGGCTGAAAGTCCTGGAAGTAGAGGAAGCAAGACAAGAAGTGTCACTGTCACCCTCAAGACACATAGGTGAACAACTATCCAGGGATTTAGGAGGGAAGAGGAAGATCCACACCAGATTAGCTCCCAGGGGAGGGAGCTTGTTAAGGGGATTTAAAGTCTACCTTCTTAATAACCCTTTGTAGTTCTTTGGCGCCTGCCTTTTCTTGAAGCTCAAAGTATTTTGCAAACATTAGCTCTTTAATCCTGCCAGCAGCCTTGTGAAGTGGGTAGGTGTGATGTCTTATCCCTGTTTGAGAAACTTGGATTTGAGGGAAAAGGGACTCCAAATGGTGACTACCGAAGGGTTGGGGAGAGCTTCCAGGGCATGGACTAAGTTGAATTGTCTTTTTTTTCTTCTTATAATTCCACTAGAGGAGTGATGGATGGTGGGAAAAGCATGAGCTCTGGAGTCAGTCAAACCTGGAAACCAGATCTAACTTGACCTCATTACAGTGGTGTAACTTTGAGCAAGTCCTTCAACTTCTGTGAAATTCGGTTTTCCCTTTGGAAAAGAGGGTAATGATACATACTGCCTCATCAACTTATAGCCTGAGAATGTGAATGTAATCTGCATGTCAAAAGTCACTTGAATACTGAACTTCCCAATGAGTAAATATACGAGTTTTAAAAATTAAAACTCATTAGGCATTTGGCACAATGTTCTGTGGGGTTTTGTGTTCTGGGGAGTGAAACTCCATGTCCTGACTTCAGCTTAGGAGTGGGAGGGAGGATACAGCTGGGGATGGTTTCCCAGCAAGGAGAAGGAAAAAAAAAACAGGCAGAGGAATGAAGCCCTGGAGACTACAATGGACTGGGCTCATTCAGAGAAAGCAACCTACCACCCTGAGCAGAGTTGTCTTGAGAAAAAAACAAAGAAGGGGCTCAGATTCCACTTTCTGGGGAAGGTATTAGGGTTGTATTCTACCTGGGAATCTTGGAAGGTTTGAGTAGGAAACCAACCTGGCAGGATCTGCAATGTGAAGATTGCTCTATTTCAGCACACAGAACCAATGAGAGCAATGGGCACGGCAACCCTTGGGCAAGACACTGTGGTATGAAAAGAAAAACGTTCTAACATCGACTGATATTTTCTAAAGCTCATTCCTTTAAAAGTTACGTTTGTGTGTTTTGCAAATGCACACAAATAATGTGTTTTAATAGTATATTTACTAATATGTGAAATACATTATATATGTTTAATGGGAGGATACATTCAGATTTGTTACTGATAGAGTGCATGGTCCCAAATTTGGAGGCTGCTTACTGCATTAGAAGGGGAGAAACTAGATGCAGACTCCCATTTGAAAAATCTTCAATACATCTGAGAAAGTTTATGGAGGTCTGGATAGAACAGTGAGTTATGTGGGAATAAAGAAGAAAGAATGTAAAAAACTTCTCACACAGGAGAAAAGGGAGGACTTGACCATTTGGGGACATGAAGAGCAAGAAACTAGAGAAGATGGAAGAGGCAGAGCTGATTGCGACGTTTCATTCCTTAGCCTACAGAAGGCTGGCGTCACTGAGGAAAATGAGGAAGATCTAAGAGGAAACAGGTTGGAAGGAAAGGTGAAGAGTCCTACCCTGGTCAAGTGGGATTTCACATAAGGACAAGAGACACCAAGGACAGAACAGTGAGGAGTTGAAGATACAAGGCTGGGGTTTGGAAATGAGGCCTGGCTCCAGGTAGAAGAGCTGGGTGACTCCCAGGGAGTGAGTAGAGCATGAGGCTCCCCAAGGAGAGAGGGCTTGCCCCAAGGAATTAGCAAATTGGGAAGGAGAGCTCTTATTCCTAACCAATATTCAATCTTAAGCAAGTCCACTGTCAGAGTACTTCCTGAGGTCAGCTGCCATTTCATGTAATCTTTGGTGTCTGGATAATTGTTGATCGTTTCAAGTGTATGTACTCATAGAACATCAGAGTTTACATGGCTATTTGGGGATGATCTAGTTGATGGTTGGCTTGGTTAAGTAACTTCGTAAAATTACCATTTCAGTATATCCATACATGTGAGTAGGTGTTCTTAGTTGCAAACAATACAATTCACTCTAATTTAAGCAGAAAATGAATTTATGAAAATATATGAGAAGGGATATCAGGGAATCCTTGGGAAGGCCAGAGAAACAGACTTGAGACTGTGCTTCCAGGAACAGTGTTCAAAAACACAGCACAATGGTTTGTTACTCAACAACAAAAAGAAATGAAGTAATGATTCATGCTACAACATTGATGAGCCTTGAAAGCCTCATGCTGAGTGAAAGAAGCCAGACACAAAGGACCACATTACGTATGATAGTATAAGATGTTCGGTATAGGCAAATAGACAGGAAGCCGATTATTAGTAGCCTAGAGTTGGAGGAAACGGTGGTTGGGAAGCTGGAAGGTGGGGTGCAGGGTTTCTTTTGGGGGCTAGTACAAATGTTCTAAAATCTACTGTAGTGATATATGCACAACTCCATTAATATGCTAAAGAATGGAATTGCACACTTAAAATGGATGAATTGTATAGCATGTGAATGCATCTTCATAAGGTTGCTAAAAATAATATAAAATGAGCTATCTAGAGGGACTATATACAAACACAATGGAAAAGATATTGAGAAGAGAGTAATGACAATCATGGCTCCCAATGCCAAACAGGAGATGCCAAGAACTCAGGTTGAATGCAGTCTCCACTACCACTATCCCTGATGCCACCTCTACCCCAAACACTCAGCCATTGACACCTATGAAATCCTTACATCTCTGCCACCATCCATGTCAGCACATGGGGTGTCTGAGAAGATCTCATTTCTTCAAAATGCTCACTTTAATTTTTGCCCTGCTTAGACACATGCAACTGATGAAGCCTAGAACACATGGTGAGACTTAACTATGAAAGACTGTGGGAATTCGAGTTCTGACCACTACACCAGAAATCAGGGAGGTGTCCCAGACAAGAGGTAGTCAAAAGATGACAGGTAGTCACAGGTATAACAAACGTCCATTGGTAGAATATGTTATAGAACTTGAAAATAAAACTTAATAGAACTTGATAGCTTTAACTGTGTCTCTGTGGGTTTTTTTTTTTTAACTCCAGAAGGAAAAAAAATGCCAAGTAGGTTATAAGAGAGCAGACTTTGAAGCCACCAAACCTGGGTTTGGATCCCAGGCCTGGGGGCTATTTGACCTCCATAGTCCCTTAATGTCACTAAGCCTCACCTTGAAAATGGTAACTACGTTATCTATATCACAAGGCTGTTTCTAGCACTGAGATAACAAATGCTAAATAAATCTTGATTTCTGCTCAAAAAAAGAAGACAAATACTATTGTTTTTATTGATTTTTATCAGATCAAACTCAATTGTTATCCTGATTTCCATATTTGTATACATTTTTAAAGATATGCTATTGACTTATTTTATTGTTACATTGAGCTTTTCTTTGTAGGTGCATTCTTGTTGCTTGTGACAGTTTTATAAGCTCAATCAATTATATAAAAATTGCATTAAAAATGTACGCGAAGAAAAATCTTCCAAAATGTCAGTAACGATTGTTTCTGGTTTGTGAAAGTAGGAAAAATTTCCTTTTTGTTTATTTCTATATTTATTACTTTCCACTATGTTTCATTCTTTTGCAATACTGAATATGTACTACTTTTAAAATTAGATACAAATTATAATTGAACAAAGCAGAAAGTGAAGAATATATGCTCCATAAGTTAAATATATGAGGAGGACACAAAAAAACCAGAATTTATTTATTAAAAAATTGTGTATCTATTCTAACATGTTTAAACTCCAGTCACCTTCAAAGTACTCTCCATTTGATGTAATACACCTATTGAGACATTTCCTCCATTGCTCAAAACAGTTTTTGAACTCCTTAATTTTGCCTTTTAGTGCTTCTGCCATTTTTTGTTTCACCTCTTCCACACGGGCAAAATATTTCCCTTTGAGGACTTTTTTCATCCCAGGAAACAAACAAACAAGCAAAAGTCCCCTGGGGTGAGATCTGGTGAATAGGGAAGGTGGGGCATGGGGTCATGCCATTTTTGGTCAAAAACTGCTGAACACTCAGCACAGCATGGGCAAGTTGTTCGTATAAATCACTCACCATCAAATGGGCAAATGCACTGAAAAAAAAATCCAAAAAAAAAAATTCACTGAAGCCGAATGCGGCCTCTCACAACAATGCTAGCTGGTACACTGATGCTGATGGGTTCCCAGAACACTTACCTAGTGGGAGAAGCCTGTACTACATGGGGTCCATCCTCCAAAAAACAATTTTGGGCTTTTTGGAGTCGTGTGTGTGTGTGTGTGTGTGTGTGTGTGTCCATAAAGCAGTGACAACTTCTCCATGAAGTAGTCACAGTAGCCTTTATGCAGAAGTGAGCTTCAAATAGTAATCAGGAACATTACCCAATGGACCAACTACAGGCTAATCTCCTGATTTTTACTTGTCCTGTCATGGCATTCCAGATACCACCTCGTTTCAGAAAACAGAGGAACTCTTCACACATTTTCCAGAAACAGTTAGGATTCAACAAATTTTCCAGGACTTTTTCTCAACACATGGTGTCCAAGTCTCATGGGTTATTCATGGGTTATTGAACGCAGGATGATAACTCTAGTTCCTTGATTCTCCAGCTAATATCCCCAACATTCTCCTTCCCCCTTGTTAAATCTGACCCTCGAGGAACTCATTTACCATAGATTGTAAGTAATCAACCAATTTCACCTGTGCTAGATTCTTTAGGGGCCACTAGGAATGCTGATGCATACAACGCTCCTGATGACAAGTTCTAAACCTTTCTGATGCACAGTTCTTTCTTAGTTTCTGATGGTCTCATTAGCAGACCTTCCTGTATTATATCATAACATATGGCTGTTTTGGTAGTAGTTAGGGAGCCACAGTTTTCTCTTTCAAAAATTTTCTTTCCTTCTTCACACTAAAGACCCACTTAATCTGAACTATTTGGGAAGACTTCCTGACTCCTCTAGGGAAAAGCAGAGGCTCTCTCCTGTGTATTGCCAAAGCACAAAGGCACCATTTCAGTAGTCAATCCTTAGACATTTACTGAGGGCACTAACATAAACTCTGCACTTTGCTCCCATCATCCCTTGTACTTGTGTCACACTGTTACAGCAAGCGCCACACTGGGTATCATATGTTTACCTGTCTACAAGGTGCAGCTTGGCGACAGGTAGCTGATGTGGAATGTTTGGTTAAGACAACGACATTATTTCCTCTCTTCAGACCCACCCAGCTGGAGTCACCCGCACCCTTTGTCTGCATGTCCAGTCCAGGACAAGGAGAGCCTCAGAGAACCCACACACCCTCGTACTTATTGCCCATTAGTCTTCTCTTCATCTCTGATGTGTTGATACAAGCTATATGATTGGGTTTCTATCTCCACTTCTCTGCCACTGGAATGCAACCTGCTGTGAAGGTCTTTCCAATCTACCTTGCTCATGCCAGACTCTTACTACAGAGGCTAGTCTTGTTCCAGGTAGATCCAGGGATGGCTGGGGTTCTGCCTGCCATATGTTTTGGACCAGGAGCTCCCCAGGTGATATTGTAATTGCCTGGTTTGAAAGCTCTTTTGACTGTGCACTCAAATCATCATACCTGAGCATCTCATCCCTCTTGCCCCACCTGCTGAATGGGACTTTCTCTTGGAGTAGCAAGCTCCTTTATACCATGAACTTTCTTAGATATTTCTTCCAGGTTCAAGCTGAAGTTTTTTGGTTTTTGTTTTTTTGTTTTTGTTTTTTTTAGAGACAAGATCTCACTATGTTGCCTAGGCAGGAGTGCAGTAGCCACTCATAGGTGTAATCATAGGTCACTGTAGCCTTGAACTCTTGGGCTTAAATGATTCTCCTGACTTATTCTTCTGAGTACCTGGGACTATGGGCATGTGCCATTGTGTCTGGCTCAGGTTGAAAATTTGTCATGCCCCAGGGAGAAGTCAAGATGTCAGGAAAGTGGGGTGATTAAAATAGTCACAGAGGAAGACTTTAATAGTGTTTCATTTGGAAGAAAAGGGAACACAAGAGAAAAGGAAACTGTAATTGGGTATGAAAAGCCTAAGAGAGCAAAAATGTCAACGTCTTTGCATGTTTACATCTGAAAAAGAGTTGTTCACACCAAAAGCGTTTTAGAGAAAAATAACACTATTATCTAATATTTATGGAACACTTAGAATATGACAGGAATTCTATTGTTTTATGTGAATTTTCCTATTTAATTCTTACAACAGCCTTATGAAATAGATTCTATTATCTTTTCAGAAGAAGGTTTCAGAAACCTCTCACTAGTATGCATGCATATATGAGGGGAGACCCCAAAACTCTGGAATTATTTTCTTGGGGTACAGGCCCCTTGTTGTATAGGCTTCCCTACTAAGTGTTCCAGAAATCCATCAGCATCAGTGTACCGTCTAGCATTGTTGTGAGAAACTATGTTCAATTTCAGTGAATTTGGGGCAGGGATTCTTTTTTTTTAAAGTTGAAGCCTCACTCTTTTGCCCAGGCTGGAGTGCGGTGGTATGCAGGCTCACGGCCACCCAGAGTTGACCTGCTGGGCTCCAGCGATCCTTCCGCCTCAGCCTTCCAAGTAGCCGGAACTACATGCGCGTGCTACCACGCCTGGCTAATTTTTTTGATTTATTATAGAGACAGGTCTCGCCAAATAGTTTGGGCTGATCTCGAACCCGCGGACTCAGGCAATCCATTCTCCTCGGCCTCCCAAAGTGCTGGAATTACAGACTGAGCCACCGAGCCCGGCTTACAGGGGATTCTTTCAACACATTTACCCGTTTCATGATGGGTGATTTGCGAGCACACCTGTCCACACCACGCTGAGTGTTCATTTACCAAAAATGGCATGTCCCTCAGGTCCCACCCTCCCTGTTCACCTGGTCTCATACTGAGCGACTTTTTGTTTGTTTCCTCACTTGAAAAAAGTCCTCAAAGGGTTTTGCCGATGTGGAAGAGGTGAAACAAAAACCAATAGAAGCACTAAAAGGGATCAAAATTGACAAGTTCAAAAACTGTTCTGAGCAGTAGAAAAAGCATCTCAATGGGCGTAATGTATCAAACGATGACTACTTGGAAGGTGACTGAAGTTTAAACATGTAAGAATAAATACACAATTTTTTACAAATACAGTCTGGGTTCTTTGGGGGGGTCCCCCTCAAATATTTAAAAGTATACTATACAGAGTAATGTATGTAGTATGATTCTATTCCAGAAAAAATTAGAAGTTGATTGTAGTTGATTATTATTTGATTATGCATGACTGAAGCAGAGAATATGATGGGAGAATTCACATTGATCTGTTGACCTTAGCAATCTGGGGAAAGAGAGAGGGAGAAGGATAAAGAAAGAGAGCTTTTGGGTTATATACCTTTCCAACACTGGTCTTGTTATGACAAGTATATACTGCTTTTATAATTTGAAAGCATCAAATGAAAAAATGGCATATAATAAGTAAATATTTTTCCTAAAGTTATATGCTTTTCACCTTGATGCTGAACAGTGAGGAAGAATGGCCTGTCCTCTAATGATCCTTCTTGCACCCTGGACTGCCCAAGATGGTCTGGAAGTCCATAAAGATCCACCTGCTTCTGGGACATTCTCGGCTTCACTGGCATGTAGGGCCAATTATATTTTAATTCAGAATTTCCAGAGACTGTAGGTCACATGTCTAAGGCCACACAGCAGGCACTGAGAGATGCCAAAATTGCCACCCAAAGCTTGAGACTACGAATCTAGTGCTCTTGTATTGAAGGTGTAAAATTGTGTAATGTAGAAACACCTTTTAAAATACTGAGGTTTAAAACTCTGCAAGAATCAATCTAGTCAACACGCAGAAAACTTTGGGGTATATAAAGTATTGCACATATTATTGTTATAACGAACCCTTAATTTCCTTTTTGGCTATCATTAGGGCAAGATGTCATCAGTTACATGGGCAGTGGATCCTTGATTATGGCCTCATATACATTCATTCAACAAATACGTATTGAGTGCCTAACATGTGCCTAGCACTCAAAGTAGGTGCTGGGTCAGCCTTACACTCTGAACAAACAAACTCCCTACCGGTATTTGGCCAAGAACTTTTGTTCTTTTGAAACCAAAGACTACTATTTTATTAAACATGAATGTCCAGTAAATATTAAAGACTTTTAAATTTTAGAATAAAGGATCAGAAAATACTGAAAAGAAATGAACATCATTTAGAGAAATATGTACTATAAATAAATCCCGCATGGATGAGCAGGATAGTGACTAGAACTAGCATTTTAAAGTACATTTTATGAGCCAGATGCTTTTTAGATATAGTGTTATAATAAATTCTTCCAGTAACCCTTTCCGGAGGACGTTTTTAACATTCTTCATTTTTTTCATGATGAAATTAGTATCTTTATATATGGAGGAGGTTACTAGTATTCAGTTTGCAATGAGGAGACTGTACCTCAAGGGACTATAAAAGAATTTTTTCAAGGTCAAAGAGAAAAATTTTGGAGCCAGGGGTTGAATGTAGACTCCTCTTACTGTAGAAATCATGGGTTTATTTTACTTATTTGTCCTACTTGCAAATGAGACTGTTCCCCTAAATGGCACAACAGGTTTACATGGCCAAGGTGAAGGTTGGTTGAGTGTATCCATTACCAGGGCCATGCTTACCAAGCAGAGGTCTCCCGTGACCACTAACATAGTAGTGCTAACATTTGTTGATGCCCCATTACCTACCATTCGTCATGCTAGACGATGTTCTAGGCTCTTGCCACAGGTCATTTCCAAATTTCCAACCCTAACTGGCTAAGCAAGCTTTTTGCTTCCTGCCGCGCCCCTCCCACCTACCCCCTCCCCACTTCCCCTACCCACTTCCCTCAGCTTCCAGCAGTCTCCTTCAGTGAAGAAGCTAGAGGAGTCTGCTTCACACTCAAGTTCTATCTGTTCCCTCCTCTGCTCAAAATACTTGAATGGCTTTCAACTTCACTCCAAGCATACACAAAGACTTTAACGAGACCTATAGGCTCTATCTAGCCTGCTCCTACCTCAGATCTGATGGCTGTTCCCCTTATTCCTTGACTTTGGTCCTTTTGTTGATGAATTTAGATGTCCTTGTTGGTCTGCTTTTTAAATTTTTGATTACATCAAAAATATAGGGTTGGACAGTATGAAGTTATAAACTTCTTGCAGTTCCACAAATACTTCAAGCCCACTCCAGGTCTGAGACTCTGTGCTTGTGGCTCCTTCTAGCTGGAAAGCCTTCCTGCAGTCTTTGTTTCAGTGTCATCTACTCAATGAGGTCCTTGACCACTTCATTTAACACTGTGTACCACCCTCAGCACTGGGTACCTCTGCAGCCATAATTTTCTCTTGTATCATTCATCACCTTCTAATGTGGTATAGTATAATTTCATTATTTGTGTGGTTCATTGCCTGTCTCTCTCCTCCAGAATATAAGGACCATGAGAGCAGAAACTTCTGGTTTGTTCACTGATGCATTCCCATGACCTAGAGCATTGTCTAGCAAGTAGCACATGGTCAGTAACCACTTGCTGGATTATAAACCCTCTCCCCAGTCCCACAAGGATGACTGCTATTATGCCCATCTCATAGCTTCAGAAACTCAGGATTAAACTTCTGTGTGCAAAGTCAACATGTAGAGAGTGCCAGAGCTGGGGCTTAAAACCAGTTGTTTCCTCAGAGAAGAAAGGAGAAAAGAGGAGAAGAGGAGGCAGAGGCTACCCCTTTCATACTAGATTCTTTGTTCCAAGTTCCCTACCAGCAACTCCCACCACCATGGTCTCTGTCTTCTACTGTGACATTAGAAAAGTGTTCAGGTAAGTGGCAGAGACAACCTCTGCCACTGCTGTCGTTTCGTAGAAGCCAGTCTGGGAACCAGACAACAATGTACTTCTACAATTCCCCTCAGCCTCCTGAGTAGCTGGGACTACAGGCACATGCCATCATACCTGGTTAACTTTTCTTTTTTTTTTTTACAGTCAGGGTCTCACTACATTGCCTAGGCTGATCTTGAACTCCTAAGCTCAAGCAATCTTCTCACTTTGGTCTCCCAAAGTGCTAGGATTGTAGGCATGAGTCACCATGCCTGGCCGAAAAATAGGAACATGAAGCACTATTTTGGAGGTATCTTTCTTGAAGACAAACTACACACTTATTGTTAGCACATTTTTCACAGTTTCCCAGATATCTTGCTAATGGTCATGACAGACATAAAAAGGACTGTAGACCTTGGCCCAACCTTGACTGCAAATTAAGCTGATATTTCTTTATTTCTTGTCAGTTTGTCAGCCATCAGTTGCAAGCTATCCACGGCCAAAGGTGTTAGGCCCTGAGTAATCACTGAGGGAATGTGATGATTTCCGGCATGGGAAATACAGTGTGAGGCCTACTTAATTACTACAGAACCCATAAGTTATAATTACCAAACTGCCTGCAAAAATGGCATCTGCTGGCACTGTCAGATTAGTCTGTGTACTTGCTCTTAAGCAGCAGTGGTCAAGCTCTTTTATTGCATGAACTTGGGTTTCCAAATGGGAAAAAAATTAATTTTTTTAGATTTTTTTTTTTACATTAAACTTTTTCTTTCTAGATAATTGTACACTTATATGCAATTATAAGGAATATTACAGAGAAATCCAATGTGCCTTTTTACCAGGTTTTCCCAATGGTAACATCTTGCAAAACTATAGTACTGTGTCACAACTAGAATGTTGACATTGATGTAGCCAAGATACAGAACATTTCTGTCATGACAAGGATCCCATATGTTGCCCTTTTATAGCCATGCCTACATCCTCCTGGCTTGCACCCCTTCTTTATGCCCTGCCAACTAATAATCTGCTCTCCCTTTCCACAATTTTGTCAGTTCAAAAATGTTAGATAAATGCAATCAAACAGTATGTAACCTCTTGGAGTTGTTTTTTTCACTTGGTGGGATTTTGTGGAGATTCATCCACATTGTTACATGTATCAATATTTCCATTGTTATAGTCCCACTGTTATCTGGGTTTTTTTGCTTTTTATTTTTGTTTTTGTTTTTTTTTTTCAATTTGGGTGTCTTTCATTTCTTTTTCTTGCCTAATTGCTCTGGCTAAGGCTGCCAATTCAAGCCTTAAGAAATGAAAGAACATTCATACAAGGGACTGAATAAAATTGGAAACTCAGAGAGGCTGGCAGAGCACATAGCCTGGTGCCATGTCAATGGTATCTGCCAAGCCTGGTGGATATAAGCATAATTTTGCTGCTTTGTAGTCTGAGTGGCAAAAGCTCAATGTTCTAAAACGCCTTGTAGGAATCCATAAAGCTGGGCTCTGAGAGCCTACATTGTCAAGATGAACTGGAAATCAAGGTGGCCTCCATTGCCTCACGGAAGACTGCAAGGGAAGCTGCATGTCTCCCTCACTGGTGCAGAATAGAGGGAAAAAAATCTGTCTTAAGAATTCACAACTGCAAACCACTCTCCCATGGGCTGTTTAGTCTAAATTCATAAGCACTTTATGGTTTCAATTACTACAAATAAGAATTTATTTTTTAGAATCTCTTTTAAAATTTATCTTAATGACCAGGAGTATCATTAGACACCTGACAAAAGTAAATACAAATCTTTTCTGCAGGAACCCATATTCATTCCAAATCTTTTAAAATTTCCATACATAAAGTTCCAAAGTAAAATCTCATTAAATATGCAAGTAAACCCAGCACCATGAGTGAGAACCATTAGAAACAGTTAGATAAACCGGGCTCGGTGGCTCAGCCTGTAATCCCGCGCCTTTGGGAGGCTGAGGTGAGTGGATTGCCTGAGCCCGCGGGTTCGAGACCTGCCTGGGCAGCGAGACCTCATCTCTACAATAAATTAAAAAATCAGCCAGGGGTGGTAGCGCATGCCTGTAATTCCGGCTACTGGGAAGGATGAGGTGGAAGGATAGCCGGAGCCCGGCAGGTCGAGGCTGCGGTGGCCAGGAGCGGCCACTGCACTCCAGTCTGGGTGACCGAGTGAGACTCCAACTCAAAAAAAAAAAAAAAAGAAACAGTTAGATAGCAGAATCAGACCTTAGAAATATTAGACAGATATATAAAATAAATATATTCCCTTAATTTTATAAATTAAAAACAAGCTTGAAAATTAGTATATTTAAAAATAAGACAATTTTTTAAAGAACCAAGTAGAACTTCTAGAAGTAAAAAGTATAATCATATAACAGTATTGTAATATATTATATATAAATAATAATATAGTAAATATAATTATATGATATATTAAATTATATTTAATGTATTGTGCAACTTTTAATATTGTATGCTATATATAATGTATAAATAAATAATTCAATTATTACATTTCATATTTTTATATTGTAGTATGTAATATGTGATATGTATTGTACTATCATGAACTACATGCAATAATTTAATATAAAATAAACATTTTAATATTATGAGACTATTAAAAAATGCAATATGTATCTAACTTTATGATGTTCCATAAAGTGAGAGAGAGAAATGAGAGGCAATATTAGAAAAGATTATGGTGGAAACTTTTACTAAGAAACTGATGAAAAACAACACAAACTGAAAACAATCCACACATCTACAAATTCAAGAAAATCAAATAATTTCAATCAGGATAAATAAGAAGAAATTCACATCTAAATATATTACAGTGAAACTACAAAATTGCATACATAAATTAGAGATCTTAAAAGCTGGCAGAGAGAAAAGATAGGGTGTCTTCAAAGAAGCGATTCATTGACTGGCTGACTTCCTGACAACAACGTTTGAAAAACAGAGAGTGAAATTAGTTTTTCAATGCACAGAGAAAAAATAACTTTAAACTTATACCAAATAAAAATATCTGTCGAGAATGAAGGTAAAATAAGGAAATTTCCAGGCAAATAAAAATGGAATAGTTTGTTAGCAGCAAATTCTCACTAAAGGAGATTCTAAAAGAATTCTTCAGGTGTGCAACCTAAACAGGTTGCCTAAACTTTCTGTGCCTAAATGTCTTCATTGTAAAATGGAAAAAGTAATAAAATTTAGTCTGTAGATACGTCATAAGAATTAGATGGTTTAAAGTCAACACAGACACTTAGACTAGTGTCTGGCATATAATAAAGGTTACACAAGTGTTAACTGCTAGTATTATTGTTGTTACAGACATAAAATACTCCCAGATTAAAGGTCTGAGAATTAAGAAGAAATTAGATACAAACTTTGATTGTGCAAATCAATAATAAAATCTTACAGGTTTAAGATAAAAGAAAAGATAATTCAAATAAATGTCAATAAAGGTAAAATCAAAGAGGCAGTGATTGGTATTAAAGAGGTTTGAGGTCTTTGTGCTATTTGAGATTAAAGATATTGATTAACCTCACAGTTTGAAAAATTAAGTATGAATATTAAAATCTATTGAGTAGTCATTAAGATAATGGCAATAAAGTGCATAACATCCAAACTATAGAGTTATCATGAAAATTAAACTAAAACATATGATACAGTTATAATAATGCTTGATACATAATAAGTACTTCATAAATGTTTTATATGTATATGCTTTAGGAATATCTGCAGGGATATAGGAAAGTGAAAATATTGGTTATGTCTGAATGGTCATATTTAATTATAATATTATTAGTTTAAAAGGTGTTTCTATTATGCTTACACTGCATTTTAGTAAGAAAAGCAGATATTAAAAAGCTTCTATCAGAAAAAAGAAGCTGTTAAAAATCCCCCAGTAAGAATGGTCATCATTAATAAAACAGCAGATGCTGGCCAGGATGCAGAGAAAAAGGAACGCTTCTACACTGCTGGTGGGAATGCAAACAGTGCAACCTCTTTGAAAGACAGTGTGGTGATTTCTGAAAGAACTAGAAATTGACCTTCCATATGACCCAACAATCCCCCTACTGGGAATATACCCAGAGGAACTCAAATCATTCTACAAAAAAGATACCTGCACATGCATGTTTGTTGCAGCTCTGCCCATTGAAGCTGGACTGGATTTTTAAAATGTGGTATATATTCACTGTGGATTATGCAGTCATAAAGAAGAACAAACATATGGACTTTGCAGCAACTTGGATGGATTTAGAGTCTATTATACTCAGTGATGTATCACAGAAACAAAAAACTGAGTATCGCATGTTCCCACTCATAAGCGGACCTTGAACAGTTATCATAATACTATAAGAAAGGGATTGGTAGTTGTGGGAAACTGCCAGGGAAAGGGGGATGAGATTGGCAGTTGAAGGAAACTGCCAGGGGAGCAGGGGGGCACACCTCATCAACAAGGGTACCTGCATAATGAACATTAGTATACCTAACCCAAATTTTACACCATATCTTTAAAATAAAAAATTTTAAAGTTAAAAAAGTAATAAAATCACAAAGGACTACCATAATTGGCCATAAAAGAACAAAATAGAACTTCTAGATATAAACAATATAGTCATTAAAATTAGACACTCAGCATTTGGGTTAAGAAGATTAAACAGAGCTGAAGAGAGAATTAGTGAACTGAAAAATGGCTCTTAGAAAATTACTCAGAATGCATCCCACAAAGTCAAAGAACAGGAAAATATAAAAGAGGTTAGGAGATACAAAAATAGAGTGAGGGAGTAATTGTAAAGTTTTGTGATAATGGACATAAAGTATCTAATTGGGACCTAGAAGATGGTCAAGAAATGCAGCTGTGATTATTATTCAAACTTCTAAATTATTTCAGAGATTTATTCATCTTATCAAATCTGTCCAAAAATATCAAAAACAAGATAAGATAGCTTTGCATCATTTTTTAAAAACTGACCAACTCACACTTAGTAATTTATTAAGGGAAATGTAATTTTAGTGTTAAGTCCTGTCCTCTGAGTCTCTATTTATTCCCCAAGCCTAGAAAACCTGCTGAGTGCATCAATAATTTACCTAACTGGCTTTAGTCAGTCTGTAAGTAAGGTCACAAAAACAAACAAACAAACCTCATAATGATGTAGTAAATCCTTAACTCTCTTATAAACAAAAAAATTGATTATGGCTTTACATAGACCAATTTCTACATGGAGTTATATTCACTAACAGCTTTGGCCCCTAAAATTCTTGAGAATTAACACAGACCTGTATTCTAAGTTTTTTTCCAAAGGAATCATTGCAAGAATTTGGAAGAATCCTATCTAGACATTACTCCCTCTTCTTCACCTCTCTTATTCTCTTTCTTCTATTTCCCACCTGGTTTTCTCAATCCCATGCTGTTTTCATCCCTTCATCTTTCCTTACCCTTAGACCATCCATCCTGCCTCTTGACCAGCAGTGATCATCCAAATTTATTTCACCACACTCCATGCTAAACTGATCCAAGATGACTAGAGATTTCCAAGAGTCCATGTTCCTGATCCTCTTTCATTCCCTATAAAGGGAAGAACTCAGAGCCCCTACTAAATTAAATTCTTCCACAAAATGTAAGCTACAATGTTAATTAAATAATCCACCCAAACCAGTAGCCATACAGACAGAACCACACTGTTCAGGAACTGTATAGGCAGAAACAAACTGCCTCCAACATTCAAGACCATTCAAACACATCACTGAGTAGTCTGTTAAGGGAACATAAGGTTTATTATCATAAAAGGAAGGAGCATTTACTGGGGTTCTTGTGGAGGAGAAAAGCATCACATATCATTATGAAACACTCTGTGAAAAAGAAATATACAGAAGGTATCCCAACCACTGCCACTTCGTGTGAATTCCAGAATAAGGAACAACAGTTGTTCCAGCAACAGTCACCAGATGTTTCATTCTCAGAATTACCAAAGCTCTTACTCCCACAGTCAATTAGCTATTCAGTGACATGAGCAATCCCTCACGTGTTTCCTTTCTCTAGGATCACTGATACACTAAGGTGACCTGATACAAAAAGTGTAATTTTGTAACAAAAACATCACACAGAACATAACCTAAATTTCAGATTCAAATACATCCACATGTATTAAGAGTCTGCTTATATACAATCCTTACAACAGTCATGTGAATTGACTGCATTTTTTATACTTTACAGATAAGTAAATGGAGGAATTGACAGTCTGAATAACTTGTCCAAAATCAGACATCTAGAAAATGTACCTGAAACTTCAAACCCTGTCTCCCTGGCTTTAAGTACTGTGCTCTTTCACTAGCCAACCTGGGAATTAAAGCAGGAGAATTAGGCCACCTATAAATGGGAAAATTGTGTAGTGTCAAAAGATCTATGCTATTGTGGTCAAGGTTGTGGACCTGGTTTTGGGCAATTGGCTCTTCTCTGTCCCAATAACTTAAATTCTGAATCCTGCCAGAGTTTGGGCAGATTAATCACAATAGCAGCTGAGTAAGAATTGGTGGATGGTTAACACACTTAATAATTTCTCACATGTACATGGCATTTCTGCATTTTAAATTTTCCTTTTATGTTAATTATCCTCTTTGAACCTCCAAAATAGGGTGAGATGGGTTTCCTGCCCTCATTCTACATATAAAGAAACTGAGGCTTAGAGAAAAGTGTGGTGTGACTACTCAAGACCAAATAACCAGCAAGTGAAGAAAACTGGGACTAGAACCTAGCATCTCTGACTCCAAGATAAGTGTTCTTCCCACCGAGCCATAATTGCTATGGATAAACTCAGACTCTCTCTAATGCTCAAAACATTATTTCAAAGCCCACAGCTTCTTGAAGGTCGGTGAAGGCATCCTAGAGGGAAGACCAGGTATTCATATCTTCCCAATTGAGTCCATATTGCCCTCCATTGCCCTGAGGCTCATCTGGCTTCTCATGCATTCCTTTCCCCAAAATAAATGCCAAATGATGCCAAAAAATGTCAAATGCCCAATTCCTAAGTCTCTTTCCTCAGGCATGTATCCATGTAAGCTACAAAGGCAGATGTCCCATCCACCAAGCACATGTGGATATTTGGTGGTTGTTCTCATCATCCGTATCCCTCTCTCTCTTCCTAACTCTGTCTTGACTTTCCTAGCAAGGTGTTTTGAGTGGAATTAATTTTAAATGCTGACTCCTTGAAAATATCATCAAAATAACCAATTGATAAGACAAAGTTGAGTATATTCATATCAAGATATAGGAGAATTCTTATTAAAAAGTGGGTAAAAGACATGAAAAGACACTTCTCAAAAGAAGACATACAGGCAGCCAACAGACACATGAAATAGTGCTCAGCTTCACCAATCACAGAGAAATGCAAATCAAAACCACATTGAGATACTACCTAACGCCAATAAGAAGGCCCATCATTAGCAAAACAAAAAAACAACAGATACTGGTGAGGACACAGAGAAAAGAGAACGCTTCTACACTGCTGGTGGGAATGCAAACGAGTGCAACTTCTATGGCAATCTCTAAAAGAACTAGAAACTGACCTTCCATATGACCCAGCGACCCTCCTACTAGGAATGTACTTGGAGGAACTCAAATTATTCTACAAAAAGGATACCTGCACGCATGTTTATTGCAGCACTATTCACAATAGGAAAAAAAAAAAGGAACCAAAGGAAAATGGACTGGATTAAAAATTCATGTACACAATGAAATGTGACACAGCCATAAAGAAGGACAAACATATGGACTTTGCAGAAACTTGGATGGATTTAGAGTCTATAATACGTGATCTAGCATAGAAACAAAGAATTGAACATCACTTATTCTCACTCATAAGGGGACCCTGAACATTTACCATAATACTATAAGAAAGGGATTGGCAGTAGAGGGACACTGCTGGGGGTAGGGGGCGGCAAATAACATCATTAAGTGTACCTGATCTCAAACCAGGTAAAGTGGGGACCAAAGGGAGCCCCAAACTTTACCCATACAATGACCACTTGTACACTCAATCCTGAACTGTACCCCATGTCTTTAAAATAAAATAAAATAAAATAAAAATAAGATCTCTTAGAAATAATAATTTTTAAAAAGGTATGGGAGAATACCACCATGATAGAGTCTTAATAACATCACAGGGCAAAGTTGGGATATTTATAAAGTTTTGGATTCTGGTCTAAGATAAGCTTTCAGTGGAAAGAGGTCCAATTAGGATTGGATAAGGATCACAATATACCAGTTTGGCACAATATTGGCAGACAATCAAGTGTTTCAAGCCAGGATTTCAAAGAGTCTTAGAGAAAAGGCAGTCATTTGAGGTTATTTATTGAAAATTTAGAATGTGATGTTTATATAAATGGTTTTGTTTGTTTGATTTCGTTTTTGGTGGGATATGGAAAGAAAATTCCTGAAATGAGCAATAAAATAATCCGCAACTTGTATCTTCCTGGGCAAGAGTTCCCTGGAAGAGTCATACTGCAATGATGAAGACAGGGGAATAGTAAAGTTAGGTTAGTGAAGATGGCCAAATAGTAAAGACAAATTAATATGGACAATAAGCCCTGTTAGTATAGATGGATTCCATTCTGAATCCCATTCCCATGTCCAGCACTGTGCCCCGATTAGCTTGAAGTAATCAACATAATCCATCCCTCAGTCACATTGATTGGTTCAGCAATGGGCCCAACAATCAAGTTAGATAAACTGGGACCAGTGGTTTATCTAACCATTGAGCTATGCAAAGCAGAGTTTCTAATATCTCCTGAGTTTGAACCCCGGAATCTGTAACCCCACTAGTTGCTGGCAGCTACCTTGCAACTATAATTTTTAAAGACTTTCAAGAAAACTAATGCTTAGGATGAAGGATAAGAAAGAAGAGAGAGAAGCTAGGTTCATCCTAATCACTTGAGCCATAGAATCAAATCTTGAAGCCAGCCTAACTGGGACTGTATATAATTATGCAAGCAATATATTCCCTTTAGAAACTAAGCCATTGGAAAGTGGGTCTTCTATTATTCATGATGCAAGGCTTTCTAATAGATCCAGAACACACACAAGAATTTCTTTGTATGTTTCCTATATGTATGCCTTTTAAAAAGTTATCTCATTTTTTACAAACCTTATTCTCTACATGGATGAATACTAGGATTCATCAATGACTAGGATTGTGAGAACGAAGGTAATATACGCAAAGTGCCCAATGCCTGGCACACAATTGCTACTCAATAAATGATAACCCTAACCATGGCAACTCTAGCTATGACTCCACAACTAACCAGCCAAGTGACCCAGGAAAGTCACTAATCCTCTGGGCTTCTCATCACTCCTCTGTAAAGTTTCAAGATCATTAGTTGGTCTTTGAATTCCCAACCAATTTCCAGATTTAATTATTTTGTGCACTATCTTTCTACAAACTAGAATAAATTAAGTTGGAAATCCCCCTCCATGCTCTGCCACATAATTCAACAAGCCAGTCCCTGAGAGATGATATACAGGTATTTGATACCAGCCTAAATTCTTGGCTGCAAAAACAAACAGGGCACTGAGATAACTAACACTTGGTTGCCACTGAGCAGATTCCAAGTAGCAGGTCAGATTTGGGAAGCTAGTTGGATAAATATTAGCACTTATCACAGCTCAAACAATCCCAACTGCCAAACCAAAGAGTTCTTGGGGAGGAATTGTGTTCCCTCTTCCGCTTTGGAGAACCAGAAATCACAATGTGATTTTGTCACATTGCCCAGCAGATAACTCTTTTCTAGCTAGTAAATAAAGGCGGGCCCCACCCTGTGTGCTTAAAGGTTTGTCTGCACTCTCCATTTTCGTCAGGTAGAAAGGAGCAGGCTTGGATTCCCAAGAGTCATTGCCAAGAAATTGAAACTTGGTTTTGCCTTTGGTCAGTTGAGAACTCTGATCACAGGAAGGGTCTGGACAGTCAGAAGAGTTATTTTTAATTGTTTTTATTATAATGATGTGGGGTCCAATTCAGGGTTAGGTATATAAACATTGATCATGCAGATACCATTGTTGATGAGGTATGACCCTCCCTCCCCAGCAATTTCCCTCAACTGTCAATCACACCCCCCTCCCCTGAGAGTTTCCCACTAATACCAATCACATTCTTATAGCATTATAATTGTTCAAGGTCTGCTTATGAGTAAGAACATATGGAATTCTATTCTTTGTTTCTGTGACATATCACTGAGTATGATTGACTCCAAATCCATCCAAGTTGCTGCAAAGTCCATATATTTGTCCTTCTTTATGACTGCATAATATTCCTTCATGTATATGTGCCATATTTTTTTTATCCAGTCCAGCTTTGATGGGCAACACTGTTGTGTGCAGGTATCTTTTTTGTAGAATAATTTGAGTTCCTCCGGGTATATTCCCAATTAGGGGATTTGGTGGGTCAAATGGAGGGTCAATTTCTAGTTCTTTCAGAAATCGCCACACTGTCTTCCAAAGAGGTTGTACTACTTTGCATTCCCATCAGCAGTGTAGAAGCTTTCCTTTTTCTCCACATCCTCTCCAGCATCTGTTGTTGTTTTATTAATGATGGCAATTTTTACAGGGGTTAGGTGGTATCTCAATGTGGTTTTGATTTGCATTTCTCTGATGGTGAGTGAGGCTATGCACTTATTCATGTGTCTGTTGGCTGCCCATATATCTTCTTTTGAGAAGTGTCTATTCATGTCTTTTATTAAAAGATACTGAAAAAAGTCATATCCAGGACAAAGACGTTTCCAAGTTCATGTTTATGGCAGAATTCCTTTCCAAATTCCAAAAGTCAGGTCAACACAAACAATGGAAGTTGGAGATCCAAAGTAATCATCTGTGTGATTCACGTTTAAAAGGCTTTCTCCTAAATTATTTAGTTGAAGTAAGAAGAGTTTCCCACACTAATTATATAGGCAATCATCCTAACCTTAATTAAGAGCTGAAGTTTGGACAGTGTCTTGCAGTTTTCAAAGTACTTTCATTTAACTTACACTACTCTCATTTGATAGGAGAGTGAGGAACAGAGAGGTGAAGAGACCTGTGCAAAGTCATACAATGCTGACCTTGCAGCTGGGACCCAAGGGGTGGAAGATATGGCAGGAACATGAGAGCATTTCAATCCTTTGTAAGAGTCAGAGCCACCTAAGTGTCTAACTCCTTGTCTCTGTGAGGCCATGCTGCATCTCACTTCTCTCTTCCAGGGATGTTATATCATCAGCTGCATTACGGATATTAAGGCTTATCAGCTGCCAGATGTTGATATCAGGGAGAAGATAATGAAGCAGCTTAGTCATGGAAGGGAACTACACTTTGAGCACTTTTTATAGACTGGACCTATTGCTAAGCATTTTAAATATATTCATTCATTTCATCCTGTCAATAGCTTCATTGGGTGGAAATTATTATCTTAATGTAAGCAATCACAGTCTCTGAAAGGTTTGGTTACTTCTTGTCTCCAGTTCAATCTGGAGGGAGCCATTGTTCCCCAGCCTCCACTCACAGGCCTCACACTTCCTGGAGGGAGCGTTGGGAAGGCCAAAGTTGCTTGCTGGGCCCCCGTCACATGCACTGTCTGCTTGGATCTAGCAGCATCCTGTGCAGGAGTGGCACTGAGACTGTTGGCACACCAGCCTTGAGGGAAGGAAAGCCTTTGTTTGCTCACATGTCTAAGTGGTGGGTTCTGTCCTCAGGGGTGGAAGTGGCACCAGCACAGGCTGAATGCTCTTATATGATCAAACTTAGGTGGTACATTCCAATACATGGATACCATCTCCAACTCCACAGGCAAAAGAGCTTATGTTTGGTTCCTGGCTATTTCTTTAAGTATTTACATGTGTTTTGCAAATTCCCCAAACCTCTTTTGCCACTAAATTCCCTGTTATCCATTTTTCCACCCCTGTACCATACTTCTAATTTCATCTCCATCTTTTACCTTCAACTCACAGCTCAGCCCACACTAATCTAGTTTCAGACCTGCCACTCTACCAACCCAGTGCTTTCCAAGTTCACCAGTAAATCTCTTGACTAATTCAGTTGGCCCATTCCACTGGTATCTTCTGGCTCTTTCTGCAGCATGGAGACACAGCAGTTCAACCTACTTCAATCCCTTGCTTCCATTACCTTATATTACACTAGCTCTCTCTGGAATCCCATCTTCATTCGCTTTCCTTTCTCATTTGATTTTTAATAGCTTATTTCTGTGAAGACCACTTAAATGCTAGAAATTCTTAGGTTATGTGGTTTGTCCTGCTTCCCTTGCTTCTACTTAGTCTCATGAAACTATCATGCCTTCTATAAATTTCACTCACCACTTATCTGTTGAGGACCTATAGATGTCTATCTCCTTCCCAAACCTCTCTCATGAGCTCCAGATATCCCCCCAAAATGCCACACTTTCATATGATTCATATTAAACTTCTCATAATTGCCCAAGACCTTTTCTTCCTCCTGTGCTCTCACTCTCCGTTAACACAATCCGACCACCCACTTTTCCAAGCCAGACCCCTAGGAGTCATTCTTAATGCACTTTTTCTCCCTCAATGGCTGTTAGCTGCCACATCCAATTAATTATCAAGTTCTCATATTTTTTTTATCTTGTGTGTCTAGAATCTGTCCCTGACTCCACATTATGTCTGTCCTACCATCCCTATTTTTTAATAGCTAATCTAGTTTGAGTCCTCCTCATCTTTGCCTAAGTGAACATGGCAACCTTCTAAATGGAAGTGGAGACTCTATCCTCTCCATACCTCAACTCCATCTTTTACACAACATACAGAGTGATTCAAGCATATATATATATGCTCATATACAGGGAGAGAGAGACAGAGACAAGAGAGAAGGGGGGGTGGAGAATGTTCCAGTTGCCATAGATCTATGCTCTATAGAACTACCTAGAGTGAAAATTTAATCATGCAATACCTTTCTAACATGTCAAGCAAGGCCTTTCTTGCTCACTTCCCTTCCATATTCTCCACCTTCTCTGTCAACACTACCCACTTGACATTTAAACCCCAGCTCATCTAACTGCATGTAGTTTCCTGCACAAATTATGGTATTTTATAACACCGTATCTCTCCTCATACTGTCTAAATATCCTTCCTCACCTAATCATGTCTTTCCAAAGATCCTTTAAGTTTCAATTTAGGTATCATCTTCTCTGAAGAATTGTGGCAATAACAGCACTATGTGATTATCAAACCTACTTTATTTCCCTTTTCCTGGGCACATAAGGAGCTACATTTCCCAACATCCCTTGCAATTAAATTGAGCTTATGTGAGTAGCTCTGGCCAATGGGTGGCAAGCAGAGGGTATGTGAGTTTCTTCCTGGTGATATAGAATGAAAGCACTGAATATGGTTTCACAGAGTTCTCTGTGATTTTCCTGCCCTGACCTGGAAGCCATATGTTGAAATGACAGCATCACAAGACAGAAACAACCTGGGTCAGAGTCACTGCAAGAAAGAGAGCTAATCTGGAGAGTCCTCTAGACTCACAGCACTCCTTCTCTATACCCAAGAAACACACTTTGTTATTTGGTATTTGTAACTGCAGCAGAGTACTGTCTATCCTAATCAATACAGAGACTGTGGTAGACAAAAATAAAGACCACCAAAAAGTGCCCATTTCCTAATCCCCAGAACCTATAAATAAGTTATACAATATGCCAAAGAAGAAGTAAGGTTGCAGATGGAATTAAGCTTGCTAATCAGATAACTTTGAGATGAAGAAATTATTCTGGATTATTTGAGTAGGCCCTATGTAATCCCAAGGGTTCCTAAAAGTGGAAGAGGGATGGTTGGGTGCAGTGGCTCACACTTGTCATCCCAGCACTTTGGGAGGTCAAGGAGGGAGGATCACTTGAGGCCAGGCGTTTGAGACCAGCCTGGGCAACATAGAAAGACCTCGTCTCTATTTAAATAAATAAATACATACATACATACATGCATACATACATACATACATAAATTTAGCTGGGCATGGTGGCATATGCCTGCAATCTCAGCTACTCGGGAGACTAAGGCAGGAGGATAGCTTGAACACAGGAGTTCGAGGCTGCACGGAGCCATGATCGTGCCACTGTACTCCAGCCTGGGCAATGAAGTGAGACTCTGACTCAACAACACCAATTTTTTTTAAAGTGGAAGAGGGAATCAAAAGAGTCAAAGAGATGACAACATGAAAGGAACTTAGCCCAATGTGGCTGTCTTTGAAGATAAAAGAAAGAGGCCACTCACCATGGAGTATGGAGTCACCTCTCTAAGCAGGAAACATCAAGGAAATGGTTTTCCCCAGAGCTTTCAGAAAGGAATGCACCCTGCCAGCACCTTGATCTTTGCCTAGTGAGGTCTATCTTCAACTCCTGAGCTACAGTGCTGTAAGATAATTAAAAGTAAAACAACTGTGCTGTTTTAAACTACTACATTTGTTACTTTGCTACAACCTTAATAGGAAACTAATACAAAGACTTTCTAGAGCTCAAGCCTCATTCAATAATTCCCATGTTTCTCCATAATGCTCTAAGTACGTTGTATTAACTTACTTCCATATTATATTTTGATTATCCTTTTGTGTCTCAGTTTCTTCTCTAGACTGGAAGTTTTCTTGAGGGCATGAATTAAATCCTCTTCATTTTTATATCCTTAGCCATGCACTCAGAGACAATCCTGGTACACTCTGTGCTCAGCGAAGGATGGTTTAAGAAATGTATGTGAGCCGGGCTCGGTGGCTCAGCCTGTAATCCCGCGCCTTTGGGAGGCTGAGGTGAGTGGATTGCCTGAGCCCAGGGGTTCGAGACCCGCCTGGGCAGCAAGACCTCATCTCTACAATAAAACAAAAAATCAACTGGGCGTGGTAGCGCATACCTGTAATTCCGGCTACTCGGAAGGCTGAGGTGGAAGGATCGCCGGAGCCCAGCAGGTCGAGGCTGCGGTGGCCGGGAGTGTTCACTGCACTCCAGTCTGGGCGACAGAGTGAGACTCCAACTCAAAAAAAAAAAAAAAGAAATGTATGTGCAATCCAATATGAAAAGTCCTGTGGTTGCAATACAGCACAGTAGTATATGGGTGTAAAGGAAGGAGGGAATATTCTATCTGGTGAGGATTAAAAAGCTTCCTTAGAGGAGGTGACATGAAGTTAGTTGTGAAGCCCACAGAGGACAAGAATCATAAACTGAACAGCCTTCAAGTAAGCTCAGTGGAGACTGAAATACACTGACTTTTGATTAGTGGCAAATAAATATAAGAAACAAAACACTGTAAAACACACACACACCGCGCGCGCGCGCACACACACACACACACACACACACACAAACTAGTAAGTTTTTGGACAGAATCTAGCCCAATTCCTGATATAGAAGATCTCTAGATGAAGAAAACTGCGAATTGTACTCTTGGGGAAGAAACAGACTATGCAAAATGTCAATGCTGTGAAAGACAAAGGAAAGTTCAGGGAAGAGTTGAGGCATCTCAGCTCTCAGTCTCAGCTGAAATTGGCTGCATGGGGAGAAGCAGAGAGCCAAGCCTGGTCAGGCTGGCAGCAGTCCTGAAGGACACGCTCCAGATCTTGAATTGTATCATGTGAGCCGTGGGGGTCTGGGTTATGGAAAAGGGTTAAGGGGAGAAACACTGTAAAATTTGTGTTCTGGAATAATCATTCTGGCAGTAGATGGAGGGTGGAGCAAAGGTAAGGGACTGGACGGAAGAGGGGGCTGAGAGCAGGACTGTCACATGCATTTGTTACGTGCAGCATCAAGCAATACTTTCCTATAGGAACAGACCAGAACAATACTTGTTCAGGGGGCCAGAACGTCCATGATAACAGTCTTTCCAAGTGAGATCAATTTCAATGCTACACTGGCTTTGAGGACCCCAGCAAGTCTGCAGCCTGATGGGAGAGCATGTGACAAGGTTAGAGGGAGAGAAAGAAAGAGAAATTAAGAGAGAGAGAGAGAGACAGAGAGAGAGAGAATGTGTGTGTGTGTGTGTGTGTGTGTGTGTGTGTGTGTGTGTACGCATGCATGCATGCGTGCCCCAAACTTTCTTTGCAGGGCCAAAGTATCTCATAATCCTTTTGGATGGGAGTCAGTTTTGGACCATAAATCACTAGGATCGTCATTTCTATTGGGAGATGTTTGTAGCAGGTCTTGAGTTGGGTGGAATGTAAATTTTCTGGAAGCCAGAAAAAAAGATGAATAAGCATTTCTTTTCTGGTTATTCATGTAGAGTACATAGCCCCTCTCCCTCCTGAAATAAAACAGGACTGTCAACTTCACATGCTTTGCTCTGAGTTTCTGGAAAGTGTAATATATATACTTTCCCAGGGAGGTATGCCCCCAACTGCCTCTCCCTGTAGGATTGGTGGCAAGTCATTCTGGGACAGAGACTCTCAGGCACAGAAGAGCAAATCTGAGCCAAGTGAGTGCCAGGTAGAGCTCAGCATGGGAGGAGAAAGCCAAGTTAGCCACAGCCTCTCCAGCAAGGACACCCTGAGGCTAAGGGAATGCAGACAGACTGAGAGGTTTCAGAGAGGCCCATTCCTGTCCTCAAAGTAGATGTGGGCCTAGGGGTTCCAGAACCAGCTTTGCTAAAGCTAGTTCTGAGCCTCCAGCAAGTTACATCTCCCTGCATTCAGGAGTCTTCATACATATGACAATGAAGTGGACTGGTTCAGCTTGGAGATCCATCCCATTGGGAAATCTCTATAATCAGTCAACCAACCAACCAACCAGTCAATCCAATGCACAATCAGTGAATATTACCCAAAAGACAGACCCTGGGATAGGTGCTAGAATTATGCATGGACATTAAACTTAGTGCCTCCTCTCAAGAGCTTCCATTCCAGTGCCTGAGACAAACCAAACAATGACTTATAGTTGAAGAAAGTGACAATAGATACATACAAAAGGGAAGAGGTGGGAAGAAAGGTGTGATTAGGCCATTGCCTTGCTAGACTCTGGTGTGGCCATATGCTCTTTGAGCTGTGGCTGTTGCCAGGCTTCCTGGCTTTGGCCCTCTCCCCCACCTTGGGGAGGTGAATTTTCTCTCTCCCTTCTATGTCTCTCTAATTTACTTTTAAATAAACTTGTCTTTCTTGACCTTTAAAAAAAAAAGGTGTGATTAAAATTTTCTAAAGAATTGGTAGGGGGAGGTCTTGAAAGACTTACTGAAGGAGGAAACATATGAACTGAACTTTGAAAAGCCAAGCAAAGTGACCAGCATGAGCACAACCTGTGGAAAGGAGAGTGCTGGATATGTGAAATAAAGAATAATGCCTGGCTGTGGTTGGAGCACATGAAGAGATGCCTCCATCTTAAGGGCCACCCCTCCCCTGCCCCACTTGTATTCAGCATTCACTCAGTGTGGGGAGAACGTAGAAGAGAAGCCCATAGGAGCTTTCTGTCCTGAGTTTGAGAACAGAGCATAGGACAACAAGAAGTGAGCACAGAGAGAAAGAGACTTCTAGTGTCAGTAGAAAAGGGATGGGACAGAAGAATTTTTTTATGTTCTCTCCTTTTTTGGTATTTTAACGTCACTTCATATATACCCATTATATACAAACATTTATTTACTTGACTCCATAGGTGTATTTTCTCTTTCTTTCTTTCTTTCTTTCTTTCTTTCTTTCTTTCTTTCTTTCTTTTTTTCTTTCTTTTTTTTTGAGTTGAGATCTCACTCTGTCACACAAGCAGGAATGCAGTGACACAATCACAGCAGCTTCGACCTCCTGGGCTGAGGCAATTCTTCTGCTTCAGCCTCTTGAATAACTGGGACTACAAGTACATACCACCACACCCAGTTAATATGTTAATTTTTTGCAGAGACAAGGTCTTGCTATGTTGCCCAGACTGGTCTTAAACTCCTGGGCTCAAGCAATCCTCCCACCTCAGCCTCCCAAAGTTTTGGGGTTACAGGTGTGAGCCACTACACTGGCCCTCATTTTTTTCTTTTTATTTTAGCTTGGTTCTTCAATCTCTTCTTTTCTCCCCTCTTTCGCCATCTCTCACCTCCACAGTCCCTCCCCCTAGAGACCCCATGTTAACAATTATAAAGGGCAGGGTCACTGCAGAAAACAGATGACATACTCAGAGTATTTGAGGAGATTTTAATAAAGGGACAATTTTCAAGTGTGAGCAGGGTTAAGAAAAACTAGCAAAAGATGGTGAAGCAACAAGAGATAACTGACATATGTTAGGATGTTCATGTTTATTAAATGAAAGAATGCACAAACCTAGTAAAGGTGCTCATAACTTTCGGGTTTCCTTCTCTGCCTTCCTAGGATGAGGAAAGCAGCCTGGACTCAGGACAGAAGCTTTGCATTAGTGCAAACAACTTGCTGTTGGGTAGAACACTCTCTGTGCTCTACTTCACAGGTCCTGAGCTTGACAAGGTGCAAATGGCAAGGAGCTGACCTCAAACAAGGAAGAGGGACATGAAATGATCACAGAGCATGGATAAGACCACTTATCTACCTAATCCTGAATCGTACCTCACATCTTTAAAATTTAAAAAAACTATTTTAAAAGAAGGGAAAATAAAAACAAGACACCAGCCCATGTAAAAGTCTTTGGAAAGATGTCTCTAATCTTTCCAACACAATTCCCAGTAACAATAAGATGAGACTTCTTTCAGAGTATTCCATTTGAGTTCAGGACTCTCTTCCTCCAGACCACTCCATGTAGAGTGTAGACTATGTTGTCTAAGTCCACCAGCCAGAGTGTGGATGTTGGCAAAAGTTATTCTTCTCAGAGTTGATGATTTTAGAAGAAATAAAAAGAAACGGCAAAGAAATAATGATATCTCTGCTCATCCAGAAACACGAGGGAAAAGGTTGTTTTGAGTGGTTTTGTGTTTCTTTCTTTCTTTTTTTTTTAATAGTTTGATATTTGTCTTGCCAGTGTCTCCAGAAAGCCTGACTACATTGTGTTCATCCCGAAAATACATTTGTCACCTGTAGAGTTAAGTGAAATGTGTCTTCACTAAGGAAATTAACCTTTAATGAACTGATTCGAAGACTGGGACTTGGACTCCACCACTCCGTGCCAACACAGATCCTAGGAGACACAGAGGAGGAGGAGAGACTGACTGTGCTTCCTCCTGGAACAGGTAATGTTAGGGAACACGAGTTGGAGATGATGCTTTCAAGGAGCCAGGTGGTCTAGTGGGGATTAGCTTAGTTCATTTGAGCTTCTGTCACAAAATACCATAAACTGAGTGGCTTATAAACAACAGAAGTTTATTTCTTACAGTTCTGAGGTTGGGAAGTCCAAGATCAAGGCACCAGCAGAGCTGGTGTCTGATGAGGGCCAACTTCTTGGTTTATAGATAATACCTTCTCACTAGTAGGAGGTGCAAAGTGGAAGAGGTAAAAGAGGCAAGAGTGGAAGGAACAAGGCAGCTCTCTGGAGCATCTTATAAAGTACTAATTCCAATCATTAAGCCTCCACCTCCATGACCTAATTATCTCCCCAAAGCCTCACCTCCTAATACCATCACATTAGGGGTTAGGCTTCAGCATATGAATTCAAGGAGGAGGAGGACACAAACATTCCATGTACAGCAAGGATGATACATTTGTTTGGGGGTGTGAGGGTAGGATATGCAGGTTGGGATGGATGGTTCACCCAAAGTGACTGGGCCAGACAAGTCAGAGAGAAAATCTGGAATCTGATCAACCTGAGGAACCAGGGGCATAACCAGGAAAGGAAGACTCTGTTTCAAACCAGGGCTTCTCAACTTCAACACATTTAACACTTTGAACTATAATCTAATCTCACAATCCCATAACATTTCCCATATTCTATTTATTGGAAGCAAATCACTAAGTCTAATCCACTCTCAAGGAGAGGGGTTTACACAAGGCTCTAAGATGAGGAATCAAGGATCATTGGGAGTTGTTTCGGAAACTGCCAACCACAAGGAGTTATCAGGACACATTGGTCTTCACAACCATTGCCACAGGGAAAAATTTACCCCTTTGAATGAAGGTGTGGATTGTGGGCAACTGGAACAGATTGACTGCAAAAAGAGGAGTTATGGGGTCGGTTCCTCTAATGTTATCTGTCCCTATTTTGAGGTTTAGCTGCATGCCCTCACCCTCTTGGCTCACTCCATTATAGCATTATGTAGCAATCTGTTTACTCATGTGTCTCTCCTCTTGGCAATGTCTTGTTTACCTTCGTACACCCAGTGACCAGCACAGGGCTTAAAACAGAGCTAGTGCTCAGGGTCTGTTGTAAACAAAACTGAATATACATTTGCTGCCTATTTTTCCAGTAAGGAGATGGGACTGCCCCTTTTTTCACCGGACACATGTTTTTCATGAGAAAATTTCCTACTAGAAATAGCAGTATTGGATAGCAACCGGCTGGGGCTGAAGCAAGGGAAAGAATGGGGTCCTGCATTGGACACAGATGGCTTAGCCCTTTCTGAATGAAACAAAGAGAACATAAATGCTGAAGAAGAATGCCTTCATTATTGCGATAACTTTTGCTCTCAGAGGAGTCAAGTTGAGTGTCTAAGTGGCCTTGTTTTGTTTTGCTATTTTGGAGGAAGTTCTTCTACCCTTGGCGTTTTGAGTAGTACTAGAAAGCAATCTCTGTGAAGAATGAATGTCCCCCATACTTGTATTGACTTTCTTAACCTCCACTTCACCTTTCTTATCTTTGAAGAGGTTGGAGAATCAATTGCACACACACATTCTTTGAAAGAAAGAAGTGAGGCAAAGGCCATCTCCTTGACTTCTGGTTGTTACCACTGCATAAGAAAGTTACGTGCTTCTTGCAGCAGGTTGCAGTTTTCATTTTCCAAGGTCCTAAGTATGGACAAACAGTGTTGGTAGTGCCGGCTTCTAGGCCTGACTTCCTGATCTCTGGACTGTCGCTTTGGCTATCCCTCCTCCAGCTTCCGGCTGGCCAGAGGCTACTATGGTGGTGGTTCCCACTCAGGATCTGCCTAGTGCTAGTGGTACCCTGGGAAGTAGTACCTCCCTCGGTAGGTCAGTTCTGCATTTCTTGGAAAGCATCCAAGAGGCCTAGCCTAGAACCTTTTCCTTCTGCCTTTACAACTAATTTGTAAGCATGCTCATATTTATATCAGACTCTATCTTGCTTAATTCCATAACACTGTCTTGCTTAAAATTTCCAGAACAGTTTTTTTTCCTGCATTTAAACTAAGTGATACATATTTTGTCATCTGAAGTCCAGCATTTTTAAGCCTTCCCTTTGGAACTCAACATCATTAATTTGTCAATGTCTCCCAGTTACATATAAACTGAAGGAATGCTAAGGCATGCAGGGTTTCTGATGATAGCCCAGACACAGAGCTAACTTACTTCCCTAGGATCTGCCCCTCCTACTGGTAAAATAATTATTTCTAACATTCCTACACCTCTGCTAGGTAGTCTATACCTGGAAGGCAGAGAAGAGATTGTGATGGGCTCTAAGTTTCAGGGGTCATCCCCAACACATGCTTCCCTGGATGTCCAAGCAGCCTAGAGAATCTGAGCCCTTGTCCCAGGGGGTTCACCAGCCACTGCTCTGCCCATGCACAGAACTGTGAGCAGCTCCACTCTCCGATGTGGAAAGGGATCTCTCCTGCTAAATCAATCAGACAGAGCGTTTCAATCTCCATTTTTACCTGAACACAAAGTTGTGTCCCAAGTTTTTTGAAAGAATTGAAAATCCTGAGAATGGACATAAAAATTTGCTTGTCTTGGGGAGTCAGTGAGGCTTCAAGAAATAATCAGGCAGAACTGAGTTCTAGGCCAAGTTCTACCCACTAGAAGAAAGGTAACCTTGTGTATGTCGCTCACCTCTATGAGCTAGGTTCCTTCTTTATGAAATGAAGTTATCACTCAGCAGAGTCAGTGAAAAATTCAAATAAAATTATCTTTCTGACTCCTAGAATCATAGCTCTTTTCTATCCAATCTATCCTATAAGACCGTATCCAATCAAGGGTTTGGATTTTTATAACATGTGAAAGTTGGAAAGGACCCGCATGATGCCTGGAAGAGAGTTGCCAGGCAATAAATATTTATTAAACTAATGAATTAATCATTTAAAAATGTAATTTAATAATTTTACAACTCCCTATGAAACTCAAAATCTTGGGGCAACTTGCCAAAGTCACATAACTACTTGGTGACAGGGCCAAGGATCAGCATATAAGCCTCAATTCCCAATCAGTATTCCCTGCTCTGACTCATATTTTATAAAGACATAACATTTTCCAAAATGATTTGTAGGCAAAATAGCACTGATTTATGAAAAGTAAATCATAAATTATACTAAAATACTAATTTCTCGGCATCTGAGACCCATTTTACATGGAGCAGGAATTCAGATTTCCTATTGAAAATCACTTCAGGGACCAAGGATTACAGAACTTATTTCCCCAAAGTCAATGCTCCCCCAAGTTTAAAGAAGATGCTGAGAATGAAGCAAAGAGGAAGACTGGAATACAGAGGGAGGAGCAGAGGCCTTTTGTGCTGTGTGCTCTAACTGTTCTTTAGAAACTCACTCCTTTTGGGAAGTGGGAAGAGTGAATGTGAGATCCAGACGAGGACATCCTTAGCGATACACAAATATTATGAGTCGGCAACCTAAACTGCCGTGATTCACGACAGAAAGTCCCATTAAGAGCAGCTCAGCAAACACTCTCAAGGAGGAATCTCCAGATTCAGGGTGGGGGCAGCCCTAGAGAAAACTGCCATTGATTTAAGTAAAAGCAGTCCAGAAGTTTAGGAATAATAGAGTCACTGGGCTGGCTTATTTTTCTGATCTGTGCTTCATACAGTTTTCTTCCCTATACTCCCAAGGCAGATTCTTCCTGTGGATGAATTAAGCTGAGTGAGGAGAACAGGATCCTTGCCCATAATTTTTTCAGCATATCTAGTTGATTTATCTGTTGATACCACTGTGTTATGGCAGTTAAACACTGCAGCATGAGAACAAGCTGGAACAGACTTCATGCATTCATAAAAGCCATATGAAGACCACATGTAGGAGGCGTGGGAGAACCGGTCCAGATAAGAAAATGGATGCAAACATTTGCAATTCTTTGCTTAAAGCTGAAGAACACTGAGTGCTTGGCTACAGAACTGTAAACACTGCAATGGAATTTGGGGATCGGATCCTCACCTTGTACAGTCCTTGAGATCGAGAAAGTTCTGCACGCAGACAGGTGAATGGCCAAAGCACATGGGATAAACTTTGTTTCATTCTCCTCCTAGGAGGACCACTGTTGACCCAGAGATTTGTCACATTCCTCATCTTTGATCCCAACCACTTCGAATCTGTGCCCACGTAGATCTTTTAGGGAGAAATTGAAGCCTGTTAGTCACCCTCTGGTTAAAATACTGAGTTTTTTGGGTTTTTTTTTTAAGAGGTAGCCTGGATGGATTTGGTGTTACAAGATGTGGTTTGATGCCAAGATCTGTGAACCTAGGCTATGAGTTTGGGTACAAATCTAAACTCTCTTCAGATTCCTCATCTGTGAAATGATTATAATGAACACTCACTCACAAATTTCAAGGAGAGATTGCAGAAATATTTCTACAACTCAACAGGGAAGCTGTGAATCACAGCTCAGAGTTCTTGAAAATTGTGTAATATATAAATTCTTTCATATGGAAAAAAAATCCTCATAGAGCCCTAGAAAATGACTTCAGACATGAGACACAGTATCCAACCACTTTGAGATTTGCAAACTGAAGCAAGGAATTTCTTATTTTATGCATTAGAAAGTTATCTTTCCATTTCAAATAATCAGTGAACACTTTTTAAAGTAGTTGTTATTGTATAAAGCAAAATGAGATTAGAGATTATCACCAAAACAACAATGTAACACTTTAAAAAACTGTGTAAACTTTGGCTCTCTGAGAATGAACCATGAATTTGTCCTTGTTTGAAAAACAGGGATAGATATAGCAAGAACTGAGATGCAGAAATCTTTGTTTGAAAAACAGGGATAGATATAGCAAGAACTGAGATGCAGAAATCAGGATTTTAATCCTGGTTTTGCCATTTACTAGCTGTGTGATTTGGGACAGGAAACAAAATCTCTCTAAAGCCTCAATTTCCCATTTTAGATTACCAGGCCAAAAGTACTGCTTAAAGGTGAGAAAACCTGCTGGAATCAAACTCTGTGAACAAAATCATGAGAGAAAGGAATTCTGGTCCAGGGTCTTAAGGCAGAAGGTCAGATCCAGCTGTGGAAGCTTGGCCAAAGCCCTTGCCCTCCCTGAACCTCAGTTTCCTCTTGCAGAAATCTGGTGATCTCTGACAACCTTGTCTACCTTGCAGAGCTGCCAAGAGGATCAAAGTGTTGCTTTGAAGGAGTCTGCTCCGCAAACAGGGAAGCATCACACAGAATAAAACTTCTCCTGGAAACAGGACGCCTAACACTGCTCAAGGCTTAGAAACCACCATCTCTATCTGGCAAATCGAATCCATCTTGAGGTTAGAGTTCTGGTTTATGATCCTCTGCTCCTCGTGCCAGAAATGAGCTCAGCCGAAAGTGCCATTAACTACCCTTGCTGGGGTGGGTTCGCTGTCAAGATCCTTTTTATCAGTCAGCTGGCTGTGAAAGGCCGGATAAGTACTTAAATACAACCATTACCCAGAGAGCCCAGTGGTTGTGCTTCCCAAGGCTCTGGCAAAGCCCTTCCGTCTCTGACCAGGACAAAATGCTGATAAAGTCGTGAAAGAATTCTCTTCCCTTTCTTTCCCTGGCTGCCTGCAAACCACTACACATAGAAGAGATCAATGAGAAGTGAGGTAGTCCCTAAGGGGTTTACCTGCTCCTCCTTTATCTAGCCCTACCACAGTGACGCATGTGATGAAGCATTAAAGCCCATGGAGCAGAGCCCAAAGAAGTCTCTTTCTGATTTCCTAGAAATGATCGGGCACACATCTGGTGATAGCTAATATTTCAGCCTACGTTAATTGACTTATCTCCTATAGGTCAGGAGCTGGGCCAGGGCTTTCATGCAACTTTATCCCTATTTCATCTACACAATCATCCTGAAATATTAGAATTCTTATTCCCATTTAACAGCTGGAGATAGAGGAGAAATATACTCTTCTACATAGGCCTTCCCAAGTATCATGCTGTTGGTTCTACATAATCTGTTCTGGCTTTATCATTATGACTATGGCTCTTCACAGAGGGGCCCATAGATAGTAGAAGGATGGTTCTGATCCCAGCACTGCCCCCAAACAACTGTGTGCCCTTGAACTCTTGCCTTAATCTGCTCCAAGCCACGGTTTCTTCATGGTTAACTTCTGCCTGCCTGTAAGGTAGTTATGGGGTTTAACTGAGATAATACATATGTCTTCTTCTCCCCTTGTGAGGCACCGAGCACCTGGGAAGATTGTTTCAAGTCATAGAAAATACAGTAGGTTCTTCACTCAGACTCTAAGTCATCTTCCTAAAGAGGCAATCACCCCACTGGTGATGGGGCAGAACTGATAGGATGCCCAATGTGTGACCAGTTTCTGGAGTTCAACCTGACCGTATTCACTTGCCTAATACAGAACAACTTTGGGACCAGAATTTTATTATCACACAAACCATGATGTAGAGTTCATGCATCTACTTGGCTGGTGTGACTTCTAGTCTGTGTAATTTGGAGCACTAGCTCTTTGAATCTCAGTCCCTTTTTCTCTAAAATAGAGCTAGTAATCACTACTTCTCAGGGCTGTTGTAAATAGTAAGTAAGACAAAGTATGTGGACACATTGGCACAGTGCCCAGCACACTGGGAGAATTCCATGGGTGTTTGTTCCTTCATGTGTTAGTCCCATGAGCTTGGTTAGGTTTGCACACATTCATGCAGCTACTGTTCACAAGGCAGGATTTCACAAGGGGCCAGAAGAACAAGGGCTTCCCTTCCCATGTGTGGATCTGTGGGAATGCCTGTGTCATTAGATATGCTGCTGAAATGAAGGTCTGTACCCAAGAAAGGTATTCAGAGGACAATCACCAGTAGGTAATCTGCATCCGACCCCAAAAGTAAAAGACTCCCAAGAACACCACCCACTTTAACAAACTGCTTGGACAAACTTTAACAAACTTTAACAAACTGCTTGGACATCAGGTCTTGTTATGCTCAATAATCAAATTTCAGATGATCTTAGTCCATTTGGCTTCCTGTAACAAAATACCTTAGAGGGTGGCTTATAAACAACATAAATTGATTGCCCTTAGTTTTGGAGACTGGAAAGTCCAAGATCAAGGTGTCAGCATGGTTAGATTCTGGTTCATAGGTGGCATCTTCTGACTGCGTCCTTACATGATGGAGGGTCCAAAGGAGCTCTTGAAGGATGCTTTCATAAGAACATTAATTCCATTCCTGAGTGCTTCATTCTCATGATTGGATCCCCTCCCAACTGACCCTACTCCCTATTAACATCACCTTGAGCAACAGGGTTAGGATTGCAACACATAAATTTGAAGGAAATACAGACATTCAGACCATAACAGATGGTTAAGTAATGGCACTTTTGAAAGGAAATTTAACCATTGCCAGAAGCTTCTAACTTGATACAGAACTGTATGTCACTCTTTGGTCCATATTGCCAGTAGCAGCTGCATGCCAACTAACCTTTGTCCAAAGGATGGAGCAGACACACAGCCAGACAAATTGACCCACTAAGTTCAGGGAAAAGTTTCTCCTGGGGAGGTTTGGAGATGCTATACTTGCATCTCTGCTCACACTCTTCTCAATTTCAAACCAAATTGCATCTTCAAAAGGGAGACCAAGGCCAGGCATGTGGCCCTAGCTATAATCCCAGCACTTTGAGAGGTAGAGGCAGAGGACTACTTAGGCAACTGAGGTGGAAGAATTGCCTGAGCCCAGGAGGCGGAGGCTGTGGTGAGCTGTGACTATGCCATTGCACTCCAGACTGGGAGATAGAGTGAGACTCCAACTCAAAAAATAAAAATATAAATAAATAAATACATACATACAAACATAAAAATCATGTCTAATTTTACCCACGTAAAGAACAAAATAGTACCTCCTTATCCTCAGACTGAAAATTGTGACTGTGAGTCCAAGTTCTTTAAGTTCCTCCCCTTATTCTACATTTGGCTCGCTCGAATGTTTGGGAAAAAATAGTGTCAGAGATGTTATTTTTCAAGGGAAAAATAACACACTATCAGAGAATAGATTTTAAAAAACAGGGGAAGATGAGGAAAGAGGAGGTGGCGTTTAAGGTGAAATCATGAAAAATGGGTAAAATTTGGAAGTGTAGCACTGGAAGAGAAGTATATTCTAAGCCAATGAAACAACATAAACACATGGAGACAAAACATTCAAAGGATTTTAAGGAGTGTATGCATATGGACTATGGAGCACACCCTATATACACACAACCTTCTTGCTGTCTGTCCCCTTGTCCATTTATGGGGGAAATTTGGTGAAGAAGAAAATACAGCAGAGACTTTTGGTGTTGGTGCATCTTTAGCTAGGTTTTTCTTCTGGGAACAAAGAAGGATTCTATTTCCCTACCACCCTGTAACCAGGTGGGGCCATCTGACTAATTCTAGCCAATGCATTGTGTGCAGAAGCAGCAAGTGTCACTTCCTGGCCAAAGCAATTGCCAGTTCATAATCCCCGGGACCTCTTGTCTTGCCATGTCAACTGAAGTGGTCATATTTAGCTACAGGACAGTTTCTCATACATGAGTTTGTGAAGGGCTAGTGGCTTAGAAAGTCTTCTAGATCTTTAGTGAAGTTGTCATAAGCAGGACATAAACCTCTGATGTTACACCAGTTTAGGAATGTTTATTATGGCAGCATAACCTGGTTTACTCTGACTAATGCAAGGAGTCTCTAAAAAGTGACCATGAGTCTATGAAGATCACCCTGGACTGCCTCTGAGGATACTAATACTAGGTATTCTTTCAGACAAATAAAGAGTTACTCCATTAGTACCAGGTCTCTGGCCTAGTTCTAATCAGTATCTGTTCAAGACAGCAACACTATCAAGGGTTTTATTTTAGAGGAATGATAATGTTGTTGACGACTTCTAAAGCTGCACTGAAATTTGGATAACTTGAACAATGACTTCATAGCAACTTTGCATAGTAATAATTACTACCATTTAGTAAATTACTGAGATTCCAACATGTTAGTGGACACCTTACAAACTTGGCCTTACACTAATTCTGCAATATTTAGATTATTATCTCCATTTGCAGAGAAGAAAACAGGCCCAGAGAGGAGATGTGACTTGCTTAAGCTCACCTAAGTCAGTCAAAGGAGAGTTAAGATTCAAATCCAGATATGTTTGACTCCAAACCCAAGTTCTTTTCATGAAGCTATCCTGTTTCTTAAAGCTCACAGGAAGGATAGGTACAAACAGAATCTTACTTAGAATTGTTCATCTTTAACAAGGAAAAATGCAAGAAGTATGACAGAGAGTGCTCACTAAATATTCATTTCCTCTTTTGCATTTTTCAGTCTCCCCAGCAACTAGTCTGGGGCCATGAGACTAGTTTCGGCCAATGAACTATGAGCAGGAGTGGTATGTGTTATTGTCAGGTTGAGGTAATCAAACCTCAGTGTTTCTTCCATCCTCTCTGCTCCCAGTTACCTAGGAGAACATATAATTCAGTTTGTGTGGCTACAACATGGACGAGGACCTCTAGCCCTTCATGATATTTTATGTGAGAAAAAAGACCCATTATACTAAGCCATACACAACTGCCTTTTAGAGACTTATGTCTGGGGTATTTTTGTTACTGGACTACAGGTCAACAGAATTAAATTGACCAGGCTCGGTGGCTCAGCCTGTAATCCCAGCACTTTGGGAGGCCAGGAGAGTGGAGTGCCTGAGCCTGCAGGTTGTGACCAGCCCAGGTAACTTGGTGAGATCTCGTCTCTACAATAAATAAAATAAAACTAGCCGGGCGTAGTAGCGTGTGCCTGTAATTCTGGCTACTTGGAAGACTGAGGCGGGAGGATCGACTGAGCCTAGCAAGTCGAGGCTGTGGTGGCCGGGAGCCTGCCACTGCACTCCAGTTTGGGCAACAGAGTTGACTCCAACTCAAAAAACAAACAAACAAAAAAACCCCAGAACTAAATTAACCTTAATGGTTCATGATACATTTTGATCACTGGTCTTTGCATGACTCACTTTTATTTATTTCATTAGCCATTTAGTTATTTTTTAAAATGTATGTATTCATCAAAGTACTTCTAACATCTACAATTAGGACCCTGACAATAACTTTCAGCTAACTACACAATTCTTCCTTGTCCTTCCTCCCACATAGAAACCACCACCTGAAATCCTATATTCTTCATCCCCTTGCTTTCTTTAATACATGGTTTTATTTTATCTATATGCATTCCTAAAAAAGAATGTGTATTTATTAGTTTGTTTTTAAATTTACAAAAACAGTGTCATGTCATAAGCAATTGAGACCGAGTAATTTTTAGTTAATATTACACTACTAAACTTTATTCATATTGTTGAATGCTGCCTCACTTCATTTATTTTGACTGCTATATATTGGACTTTGCTACTTTTACTTTCTTGACATGTCCTGCTTATTATCCTCTCCAAGTGTTGGGGGAACTTATTGGGTTGCCATATACACTAGCATAAGAGGAAAAAAAATTAGGAATGATGCAGGCAAAATTGAAGTGGCCCAGGACTGGGATTCAGGCTGGCCTGTGAACTCACACCTCGTCCTTTCCAAATCTGGATTTGGGGCACAGTTTCCTTTGCTGTAAAACTCCCATTCATGCTTTCCTCCCATACAATGGCAAGGATTCAACAAGATAAAAATTCTAACGTGTTACATAAATATTATTATGAGTAACAGAAAAGTCTTTCAAGCTGCTTTTTTTGAAAGCGCCTGTGCATGCGCGCACGCACACACACACACGCAGTTTCTTATTTCAACTAAAATCAACATATGCATGCTTATAGCCATATTTCTATTCGGGCTGCCCTATGAGTAATCATGGATAGAATGACTAGCAAATTGGAATTGTCCCTTTCGTCTGCCAAATGTCTCTACCTTTTTTGTTCTTTGACCATTAAGATGATACTCATTATATGTCTTCCAACAAACTGCAGGTAAAGTAGATTTGGAGCTGGGTGTCTTTCACTGAGCACACGCTTCTTTTCTCAATGTTTGTGTGTGAATGGGACATTTTTTAAGGTAGCCATGATTCGTATTTTACAGAGTGGCTTGCTACCATAAGTTCTACTTACAACAGTTGAAAGAGAATGAAATTTTGGAGGCACTCAACCTAGGTTTTTAATCAAACAAAGGCATTTTACAGTCTTATTTTGGGAGTTCTGAGTATCTATTTTTTTTATCAGTAAAACATAGTTGTTATGAAAAGTAAATCAGATAACATAAGCTGAGTGCTAAGAACAGATTGTGAAGTGAAGTAGGTGTTCATTTAAATGTTTTCTTTTTATTTTCCCTTCCTTGGCAGTTCGTTTTCTCAGAGACATTTTGGTAAAGGAGCTGTGTCACAGTATGATTTGAAATACCCAAGGAACATTGTGTGACTTACCAAAACAATACAATAAAATGGCAGAATACATATTAGAAGAAAATGAAGCTTCAGGTCTGAGAAAGGTTTTGGCTTTCTAGATGTTTGTATTGGCAGAAGCAGAAACTGACAACTTGTTGCCTGCTGAGCAGTAACCCACAGGGGACTGACACTGCATTTCCTGGTGAGTGAAGTCAAGGAGACAAAGCCTAGAGGGAGAGTAGACCTAGCCAGTTAATTCCCATGATACTCCAGGAAGAGAAGTATCAGTTTCAGATTGAAAGGAGACACTTTCAAAAAATCCTTTTTTTAAATTTCAATAACTTTAGGGGGAACAAATAGTTTTTGATCTAGGTTTTGCGCATTCCCTCCACCTACCTCCACCTGTGTACAGTGTACCTGATAGATGGCTTTTCATCCCTCCACCCCTTTCCCTTCTTAAAAGGAGACATTTTTAAATTCAGGAGATGAGATTATGCAAAAGAAGTTTGCTTAGATGGGCAGGAGCATTCCCTGATACTTCACTCGGATAATAATAAACAGTAAATTATTCTAAGGAGGAACATAAGGATCGGGAGTAGCTAAGAATGCCAAACTCTCTGTCCAGTGTGATGTCTAATGATCTTACTCTTTAAAAAGCAAAGTAGAAGAGAACTGACAAAGAAAATGGATTCGATTTGGAGGACCTATGCAAAGATGGCTTGAGCTTAGGCCAACCTCCTTGCCCCTAGTCTGTGAGGTGACCCAGATGAGTTCCAAACAGTGGCTTAGAGGAGAGAAAAGAGTAAAGTAGGTCAGTAGGTGGAGCGCTTTAAGCCATGGGAAAGATTAGGCTACAGTCAGACAATGTCTGATATGTTAATTAACCACCTGTGGTTATTTTCATTAAACATAACTAAAATTCTAAAATTAAGACTTCAGTTCCTCAGTCACATGAGCCACATCTCAAATGCTCAGTAAACACAGGTGTTGGTGGCTACTGTATTGGACAGAACAGATATAGAATATTTCCATCCTCCCAGAAAGTTCTACTGAATAACATAGAGCACCAAAAAGCCCAGAGCACAAGTTTGAAGCAGGTGCTAGAAGCAAATAGGGTCAGCAGAGAAAAGGAGCACACCTGGGGCAATGTGGTGACCATTACCTGAACCAAAGGAGCACCTGGGGCAATGTGGTGGCCATTACCTGAACCTACCTTCAGCCAGCCACAGTGGATCATGTGTGTACCAGAGAAGGAGTCTGTGTGTGAAACAGAAAAACATAGGAGATGGAGATATTCAACTTTCACCTCTGCAACAAACCACCTGGAGCATCTATGGCCCAAAGTAGACACTTGATTTAAATCCTTCATCCATAACCTTCAGAAGACCACTGTGACACCCCCCGCCCCGTGGATCAATGTTGGAAGCTACAGAATGGTGGATGGGTCTTATAACTTTGAGTGTTTTAAATCTCCAGTATATCTCTACATTCACTTTAGCATTTTTTTAGTCATTGCTTGTAGTGAAACAAGTCATTTTAATATCTTACTATTACTGATGAATCAACACGATAGGGTGCCTATGTATGGGAATTACTTCCAACTTGTCTCATTTCTTCTCTGGAATGAAGAAAAATGACAACTCAGCCTTGCAAATAGGTTTCCACAGCAATTTCCACACAGCTGTCATTGCTACTAAATGCCTACTCCCCTTTCTGAGCTATCTGCCATCATGAAGCTGTAGGATGACAGACCTCCAAAGGGTTTTAAGGCTAATCTGGTCAGAACCCTTCATCTTCCAAGGGATAAATCTGGGGACTGGATTTACCAGCCAAAGAGGCCAGAGTTAGATGCCAGGTCTAAATCTTTTATCAACCTCATATTACAGTCCTCTGTTAGAAGAATACAAGTGTCTGTATGGAGATTTCTCCTTTGCAAAACTGAATAAGAATGAAAGCCAAAAGTAGGTAGAAGAGGTGAGAAGGGTGAGACCTCACAGGCCACCTGAAGTCGATATCATAAGTCAACATCCTCGGGGATGGTCCAAAGACTGAAAGAGCCTCTGTGGGGTGCTTCCTGTTTGCAAGCTATGGCACTGGATGCAGTCACTGCATATGAGAATCTTGCAATCTGGTAAAATAGAAATATACAAGTGCTTGAGGAAAAGCTTCTCTCATCTGCTCTACTGGCACTCATACTAGCCTCTGTTTCGATTCTGAACTCTTATGGGCCAACAAGAATCAGAGATAGTATTCTTCCATGTTGCATTAGTGTTTGACATCAGACTACAAGAACAGGATGGAAAGACTCCAGACAGTGAAAAGGACATTTCAGTTCTTGGCGGTTATTAACAGTGTAGCCTTAAGCCTTTACTTCTAAGTTTGCTGGATTTAGCAAATAAAAATATGGGGCCCAGTTAAATTTGAATTTCAGATAAACAATGTGTAATTTTTTTTTAGTATAAGTATGTCCCAAATATTTCATGGCACATGCTAAAAACAATTCTTTGTTTATCTGAAATTCAAATTTAACTGCATTTCATGTATTTTATGTGGAAACACTATTTATTTCTCTGAGCCTGCTTCTTCACTTGTAAAATTGAGATAAGAAAATCCACTTTGCCTGTATGATGAGGATTAAATTCGAGAGGGTGTGAAAAGCCTTGGCATATAGTACACAATCAATCAATGATGCCCTTCCCCACTTTCCTGTCTCCTCACAACAGACACCAAGTAGCAAACTGGACTTGGACAAATGTATCCTGCCTGGTAGATGGCTTTATTGAAGCTAAATTAGACAGGCTTGGAAGAGAAAATTAAGAACCTTGGATTCAGCTCTTCTACCTACAGGATTCTCCAGTAAAATCTGGAGTGTGTGTTTATAAATGAATGCCAAGGCTTATAGAAACTGCCTAGAGAGAGAGAGAGAGAGAGAGAAGAGAGAATGTATGTGTAAAGACAGGATCTTACTATGTTGTCCAGGCTGGTCTCAACCTCCTGGGCTCAAGTGATCCTCCCACCTCAACTTTCCCAGTATCTGGGACTACAGCTGTGTGCCACCACGCCCTACTAAGTTTTTTTAATTTTTTTTTTGTGGAGACGGGGTCTCAATATGTTGCACTTGTTGGCCTTGAACTCCTAGGCTCAAGTGATCCTCCTGCCTCAGCCTCCCAAAGGATTACAGACATGAGCCACTGCACCCAGTCCCAACTGCCTGGAGTTTTTGACATGTAGGATGCCTGAGTCTGAATTGAACAAGGAGGTAGGACTTCCGTACCAAAAGAAAGAGCACCTAAACGACAGGTGACTCATAACATTTTTGTCTCTGAAATCTCTGCTGTGAAAAATCAATCTCTGGCAACTCAATGTCACAAAAAAGATCAGAAACCCAGGAGGACATGATAAGGGGGTTGAAGATGAGAAATAAAAAGTGGTAGCTCCTGGAGACCTCTATTCCTGTAGAGACAAGCGACAAATGTGGGGACGGAGAACTGGTCCCAAGGGAGCACATCTGGGTTGTGTCCTATTCAGACTATGCCAGGTACACTCTGCTCTGCAAAGCCCACAAGACCGTTTGGGTTCATGCCCACCTTGGGTGGTAGAGAGGATATCATGGAGAGAGCTAGAGCTCCAGAGGAAAGGAGGGTGCTGCCTGATCTGTCCCTGAGAGTCTTTGATTCTGCGAGCTCATTCCATGATGGCAGAATGAGCATGAGTTAGTTTCAGAGTTTATTCTGAATCCTCAGGTAAAAGAAGGCCATCCTCCTCTGTTTCAGACACACCCCACCATTTAACATTGTAGGAAGGGGGAGTTGTATCTGTCAGGTCTGTGTTGTCTTCTTAGGAGATCAAGTTGTTTTTTCAAATAGGCACTGACTTGTTCTTCCTGGGTATCCGTGATTTTATGCCACTGGAGGGTAGAAGGCAAACTGGGAGAAAATTCTAAGTTATGATCAATTCAATCTCTCCCTAAAAGGCACCAGACTGAAAATCTTGGTATTGACATCCATTCTGGAACAGTAAGCAGAGTTAAAGAAAAGAAGTGTGTAGGGAGACGGAGGAAGAACTCTTGCACCCACTCCTTAAAAGTTACTACTGGAACAAGCCTAAAGTTGTAAATTTAATAGTTTAAGGTGGCAGTTCTCAAAATGTGATCTGAAGACCCCTAAGGTTCCCAAGACCCTTTCTGGGGTTCTATGAGGTCAAAATGGTTTTTATAATAATATTTAGATATTATTCACTGTTTTAAGCCCTCTCATGGGTATAGAGATTTCTTAAAGTTTCATGACATATTCACAATTATCTTAAAAGGTTATTACAATGCTCCCTCCTTTTCCCACTATATATTACATGAGAACCCTATTGTCTTCTGAGCTAGATATTAAAGAGAGCTGTAAAAAATGTAAAACTAAGCCATTATTCCCTCTAAACATTTTTTGGACTCTATTGTTATTTTTATAAAAATATTTTATTTATCTTAACATACAATGAGCTTATTATTTTTATTCTTAAATGAATTAATAATTTTCTAAATGTCCTGGTTTTAATTCTGAACAAAGTAAATATCAGTAGCTACATATCCACATAAGACAAATATATCTGAGTCCTCAAAATTTTTTAAGAATGTCAAGGACTTCAGAAACTAATAAGCTTGATAATTTCTAATTTAAGGGAAAAAATAAAGGCAAAGAATTATGAGTGCACACGCAATTCATTTAAAAATTGGGCTGATTCTTACAGAATTGAGGGCTGCATTTGCTGGTGTTGTCCTGGTTGGACACAAGAGATAAGAATAAGTAAAAGACCTACATGTGGATTTCAGCCTAGTAAGAACTTTCCAATGACCTGAGCTAAGCCAAGACAAAAGGAATGGTTTTTAGCAAGAAGTGAACTCTACACTCCCGAGGGTATGTAAGCAGTATCTGGCAAACCATCAGGCAGAGATGTTGCAGAGAGGAAGCCAAGTACCAAGGAAGCTAATGGGGTGGGGGAGGGGTTGGGATGTCTAAAAGGCTGTAATGATCCTTTGCAACCTAAACATTTAACTTGAGGAAAGATCTGAAATGATTTTTATGAAAGTCAAAGGCAGAACTTTATTGACACAGTCCTAAACACAGAGTTGCTCCCTCTCTTAGCAATACTGAAAGAAAAGATTCTCACGAGTTGCCTCGTAATAACCCTTTTCATCTGCACTGGGCTTTGCAGTTGACAACTTCCCACCTGCTTGATTCAGTGAGATTCTCTCAGCTGCCCCTTGAGCTAGATGCTTCACAGAGGTGGCTCCAAGAGGCAATGTGAAACATCCAAAATGCCACAGCTGGTAAATGACATATCGTTCTGGCATCAAGCACTGATATTTTTTCAGTGTCTCAGCTGCCTCCCGACTGGCCCAGGGACTGGACTAGCACCCCACATGGAAAGCTCAACTCTGACATCTCCTCACACCTCCTCATGTGGCCTCTGAGTATGGAGACTGTTTACCTGACTTGGCTCCTGCCAAGGCATCCAGCACAATGCTCTTGGTCACATAGAAGAGTCCTGACCCACAGTCCAGCCCCTGCCCGAGTAAATTCCTTCCTAGGGAAACACTGGGCTCTTGAGAAGCCTGAACTGCTCAACTTTCCCCAGGCACACTCATGAGTTGTTTCAAGCTATGTGTGAGTTTAATGCTCAGGAAACCCAGGAGCTGAGTGATCACAGCCCAGGCGTGCAGGAGCAAGGTGCCACCCATCTTTCTGCAGCCTGCCCTCTGCTCAAATGTTACCACCTCTTCTGAGTGGCACTTCCACTTGCCCGCGGCCAGCCCTCCTTGGGCAGGAATCCAATCAGATTTGACATGCCAGGCAGGGTCAGGCCTGGTGAAAACGTGGATGGGATGCCCAGAACAACAAAGGCAGCAGGCAGTTTTCCTCAGGAGACAAGGGCGAGCCAAGCCACGTGCCAGCAGCCACGGGGCCCCCATGGGGAAACAGCCAGCAGGCCAGTAGCTGACCCCAAGAAGTGGGACTAACTGGGACAGACCTATGGGTATTCGCACAGAGATTACAAAGACAATGTCTGAAGAAGCACATTAGTTTTGATGACTTTCAAATAGCTCTATACTGGATTGTCAGTAACTATTTCTAGAGCAGGGTACACAAACGTTTCCTATAAAAGGCTGGATCAGCAGTATTTTGAGGCTTTGTGGGTGCATAATGTTTTGCAGCAACTACTCAATTCTGCCATTGTAATGGGAAAGAGTGATTGGCAATATGTAAATGAGTGAGCCTGGCTATGTTCCATTAAGATTTTATTAATGGACACTGAAATACGAATTTCATTTCATTTTAACATGTCATGAAACAGTTTGCTTCTTTTGATTTTTAAAAACCTTTTAAACTGTAGGCAGGCTGCAGTGGCTCATGCATGTAATCCCAGCACTTTAAGAGGCTGAGGCAGGAGGATCACTGGAGGCCAGGAGTTTGAGACAAGCCTGGACAACATTGTAAGACTATATAAATAATTAAAATAATAATAATAATGATAATAATAATAAAATTGCAAAACCATTCCTAGCTCATAGGCAGTAGAAAAATAGATGGGCTGGGTTTGGCCTATGGGCTTGTAGTTTTCCAGCCTCTGTTCTGTGGCCATTCTTCTCAAATACATGGTAAATGGGTCATGCTTTAAAAGATTTACAAGCCTTCTCAGTTAGATACTTTTGTAAATTTATATCAAAATTTGCTACCATAAAAAGGGGAAAAATAAAACCAACAGTTACAAAATACAGGTCCACTGATAAAATTGCTAGTAACATTTCTAATGCATGCTCTCAACCTATGAACTTACCACACTGGGGACTGGACAGGCAGGGGGAAGTCACCCACACTTTGGGTTATTCTGTAAATCTAAACTGCTTTCTTGATCTAAAAGCAATGAAGTCATCAATTATATGAATTACCATTTCTATCTAGAAGTGTTTAAGGTTTGTGGTTTACCTACATGAACAATCCTCCTTTATGTCTTATTTGCCTGTTCTTAGCAAATCTTCTGTTGCCTTACCATGGGTTGGCAAAAGCACGCTCAATTAAGAGCTGTAATTCTACCATGGTAACCATTGAAATTCAGTATTTCTCTGGTTCTGCCCCTGGCCTTTCTGGTCCTTTCAGGCTCCCACCCACCTGTCTAGGGTGCCCTAGGGAAAGTCTTACAGGGCTCTGTGATCTGCTGTTTGCCTTTCTGCCTGCTCTGGTGACTAGATCCAGACATCTGTCAGAGCTTCTATCATTGCCAGACTTGTGACAGCATGATGGTTGCTCTTCCTTCCTCTCTGGAGGTGAACCATTCTGTTCTGCTCTTAAGTCACGACGTCTTTACTGCTTTGGGCTGTTCTTAACTTGTCCACCAGTCTTCCCAAGCAAAGAAAGTCATACGCACCAATGCTCTATGGCCCATTCACCCTTAGGAACCTCAAAAGACCAGTTCTCACATTTTACTCCCTTGTACTTCAGCTCAGTCTTCTTAGGAGGCAGGCTGCACCAGAGGAGATCTGGGTGGCAGGTCCAAGCTGCGATCAAACCTCTCAGCTACACAATAAGTACCAAGCTGACTGTATTTAAAAAAAATATGGTATATATACACAATGCAATATTACACAGCAGTAAAGAAGGACAAACATATAGACTTTATAGCAACTTGGATGAATTTAGCGTCAATAATACTCAGTGATCTATCACAGAAACAAAGAACAGAGTATCACATGTTCTCACTCATAAGTGGACCCTGAACATTTACCATAATACTATAAGAAAGGGATTGGCAGTAGTAGGATACTGCAGGGATGGAGGAGGGAGGGAACACAACATCAATAAGGGTACCTGATCTCAAACCAGGCAAAGTGGGGACCAAAGGGAGGCCCAAACTTTACCTGCACAATGTCCACTTGTACAGCTAACCCTGACTTGTACTCTACAACTTTAAAATAAAATATATTTTTTTAAAAATTTAAAAAATGTATATACCAAGCTCAGGTGACCTACCCTCACCAAGTTCAGGAATTATGAAAAATTCTTTCACAGGAGGCCTGGGGTTTCTTGTGATAAGAGACCTAGTTGGACCCTGAAGGCCAGTCCAGGCATATCTGAATACCTGAGTAACTATAACTGAGGATAATGCAGAGGTCCACTTTGAACACCAGGATATCCCAGTGGCTCAGAGAACTCCCCATTTGGTCCCATGGAGCCCTTGCTGGTATATGGAATATTCTGGAGAGACAACAAGCTTGATATTTTTAAATTTTTTTTTAGGTATAATTTACATACAATAAAATAAAATGCAAACATTTTAAGTGTACAATTTGATGAGCTTTGACAAAATGCACACATCTATGCACAACCTCAATCAAGATAAAAAAAATTTTTCATCAACCCAGAAAGTTTCCTGTTTTTATTCCTTTTAGATAAATACCTAGTAGTGGAATTACTGAATTGTATGGTAAAATGCATGTTTAGCTTTATTTTAAAATCGCCAGTTTACTAATGCTCCTTTACTATTTTACATTTCTACCAGCAGTGCATGAGAATTATGATTGCTCCAAAAACCTCACCAATACTTAATATTGTCAGTCCTTTAAATTTTAGCCATAGTAGTGGATATGTAGTATTATCTCATTGAAGCTTTAATTGGCATTTATCTGGTGATTAATTTTATGTGTTTATTAGTCATTCCTATATCTTCTTTTGTGAAGTGTCTTGTAAAATATTTTGTGCTTTAAAAAAAAATGGGGCTGTTTGTCTTCTTACTATTGAGTGGTGAGATAGATAGATATAGATAAAAAGATAGGCAGGCAGATAGGCAGATCAACACACACACAACACACATCCTGGGTGTGATGCTTAACTTTACATGTCAACTTGACTCGACTATAATTTGCCCAAATATTTAGCTAATCGTTGTTTCTGGATTTGTCTGTAAGTGTGTTTCCAGAAAAGACTCGCATTTGAACTGAACTCGCTGGAGCAGATTGCCCTTCCCAGCATGGGGGAACACCCTCCAATCCACTGAGCACCAAATAAAACAAAAAAACAGAGGAATGGAAAACTCACTCCTTCTGCTGGACTGATGGAACTGGGACACTGGTTGTCACCTGACCTGGAACTAACACTTACAGCATCTGCTCCTTTGGTTCTCAGGCCTTGAGACACATACTGAAACACACCACCACTTTTCCTGAGTATCAAGCTTACAGATGGAAGACTGTGAGACTACACAGACTCCATACTCACATGAGTCAATTCTTCATAATGAACCTCATAATAACAAATAAATGTAAAGTATATATATGCATAAAATATGTAAAGTTAAATATATCTATATCTCTATTCCAATGGTTGTTTCTCTAAAGAACTCTGACTAATACATTAATTATAGGCCTTTTGTCATATATGTGCTGTATATTTTTTTCTAGGCTGTGTCTTGCCTTTTTATTTGTTAAATGGTATCTTATGAATAACAAAATATTTAGGTTTTAATTTTGATGATGTGAAATTGTCCATTTTTTTCTTTATGGTTAATGCTTTTTATGTCTTGTTTAAGAAATTTTTGCCTATACCAAAGTTGAAAGGGTTTCTTTGATGCTTCTCCATCCCTTCTCTCTCTCTCTCTCTCTCTCTCTCTCTCTCTCTCTCTCTCTCTCTCTCTCTCTTTCTTTCTTTTGAGCCAGGGTGTTGCACTGTCATGCAAACTGGAGTTCATTCTTTATCTCTCTCTCTTTCTCTCTCTCTTTCTCTCTTTCGAGCTAGGGTGTTGCACTGTCACGCAAACTGCAGTGCAGTGGTGTAATCAGAGCTCAATGCAGCTCCGAACTCCTAGGCTCAAGTGATCATCCCACTTCAACCTCCCAAGTAGCTTGGACTATGGGTGTGTGCCACCAAAACTGGCTAATATTTTTTAAAATTTTTGTAACAATGGAATATGTTTGTTGCATACTGCTTGTTGAATAAAATGCTCTCATACTTTGCGAAGAGTCTCACTATGTTGCCCAGGCTAGTCTCAAACTCCTGGCCTCAAGCAGTCCTCCGCCTCAACCTTCCAAAGTGTTGGGATTACAGGTAGGACCATTACATCCAGTTGTTTTCCTTACATTTTTGTCTGGAAGATTTAAAATTTAACTTCTTATGTTTAGGTCTATGATCTATTTTACATTAATTTGTGTTTGTTTTGTGAGGTGCAGATCAAGGATTTTCTTTTTCAGGTGGCTATCCAATTGTTCTACTGTCAATTATTGAGATTGTCTTCTCCCCACTGAATTGTCTTTATTCCTTTGTCAAAAATTAATCAACCATATATTTTGACTGCCTAGTCTATTTCATCGATTTTTATGTTTATCCTTATGCCAATACCATATGATCTTGATTAGAACTCTATATTAAATCTTGAAATTGGTAGGATATGTTCCTAAACTTTGTTCCTCTTTTTCGAAATAGTTCTGACTAATCTAAGTTATTGAAATTTCAAATAAATCTTAGAGTTTAATAAAAATAAGATCTGATATTTTGATTACAATTACACTGAATTAATAGATAAGTTTTGGAAGAATCAAAATCTTGCACCAATTCTTTTAAACAAAAAATATGGTATATATCTTTTTAAATATCTTCTTTAATTTTTGTCAATAATGCCTAGTAGTGTTCAATATGGAAGTGATGTACATATTTTGTTATATTTATTGTTGTAATAATTCTTACAGTTATTTATTATATACTTATAAAAGACTGCCCAGAATTGAACAATAGTGGTGATATCTTTGCCTTGTATCTGATCTTATGGGAAAAAACCTCTAATCCTTTACCATTATTATGTGAGTAGTAACTATTTATACACAGTTATCATCAGATTAAGGAAGTTACCTTCTATTCCTAGTTTGCCAAGAATTTTTTAAAACATAAGTGAGTGTTAAATTTTGTCAAATATTTTTTCTTCAAATATTGAAAAAATCACATTTTTCTCTTTATTCTGCTAATATGTTAAATTCCATTATTTGATTTCTGAACATTAATTCAATCTTATATTCCTGAAATAAACCCACTGAAATGTATCATACTAAATGTATTACATATTGCTTGTTGAATAAAATGCTCTAATATTTTGTGAAGAATTTTTGTTTCTAGGTTTATTAGGAGTATTATGTTAGGTGTCTGACACTAAGAGGTCTCTTGAGACATGTGATTTTCAGTGCTAAAAATGGATAGTTCCAGGCAAACCAAGAAGATAGGTCACCCTAGATAATAGTCTCTAAATACTAGTTTCTTCTCATAATATTTTTGTCTGGTTTTGGTGTAAAAACAATGCTGGATTCATAAGCCAGAGAGTATTCCTCAACCTCTCTTTTATGTAGCACTTTGTAGAATTGGTATTATTTCTTCTACAGTTGTTTGATGAAATTTACTAGAAAAACAATTTCTGCCCAGACTGTCCTTTATGAACAGATTTTTAGTCACCAACTCAATTTTTTGGTAGATGTAGGGTTATTTATATTTTCTATTTCTTCTTGTTTCATTTTGGGTAACGTGAATAATAGGCAGAAAGATAACATCCCCAAAATGTTCACATCCTAATCCCCAGTTCCTGTGAACATGTTATGTTACATGGCAAAGGGAAATAAAGGTGCAGATGGAACTAAAGTAGCCAATAAACTGACCTAAAGATGGCTAGATGGTCCTGGATTATCTGAGTGGGCCCAATCCAATCACAAAGGTTCTTACAAATGAAAGAGGAACGCAAAAGAGAGAGAACAAGAGAGAAAGCAGCATGAAAAGGATTCACCCCAACGTCGCTGGTGGAGGAATTGAACCATGAGCCAAGGAACGTAGACCTCTAGAAGCTGAAAAGGTAAGGAAAGAAATGGATTCTCTCCTATAACTTCTAGTAGGAATGCAGTCCTCCTGATACCAGTGAGACACGTTTCAGACTTCTGATTTCCAGAACTCTAAGATCTGCATGCTGTCTTAAACCATTACATTGGTGGCAACTCACTACAGCAGCAATAAAAAACTAATACAGTGCAGTATTAAGATAATTAGTTCATTTTCTCTAGAGTGTCAGATTTATTTCCATAAAATTGATTATTACATAAATTTATTGGTAATAATATTATAGGATCTAACAGACAGCCCTTCTTTTATTCCTGATATTGATTTTTTTTGTCTTCCCTTTTTTTATCTTGATCACTTAAGCCTTTTATTTATTTTACTGCTATTTTCAAGGAATAAGCATTTTACTTATTTTTTTATACAGAGTAACATTTATTTTAAAGACTTTTTTATTTTAACATTTTACTTATTTTTAATTTGTTTCTATTTTATTTATTTTTATTCTTGCCTTTATTATTACTTTGTCCAACTTATTTTGGATTAAATTTATCTATCTTTTTCTAGTTTCATAAAATGGAAGTTTAGGTCATTGGTTTAGACCCTGTTGAAAACCAGTCTCCGTGATCGCGCATGTTTTTACAGTTCTTGCAAGCAGAAGCTCCAATTGCCTTGGTTCTAAACTGTCTTTTTCAGGATGAATGTAGGGCAAAGAGTCTTGGAGGAAAGAGACAAAGACTCCTACCAGAGCAAAAGGCAGGTATGTTCACTGTTCAATACAATAAATATAATGTCTCCTTCTAAAGCAAAGGTCAAGTAGGCTACCATCCATTATAAGTATCCATGTTTCCTGAACTTGAGATTTTCCTGTGACACAACCTACTGCATGTTCAGGTGGCATCTGTCCCTCTTTTCATCACCATCTGGGAATTGGGATTCAGGGAATCAGCATGAATGCTTATACTCTGGCTCTTGCTGTATATAATCAATTCCTTTGTCTCTGACCCAGGAGTTCCTGACTTCTGCTAGAATTCATGAAACTGTAGCAGCTAATTTGTTAGCTTGCAAGTAGAGAAAAATCTCAGAACTTTCACAGCACTGAAAGTCCTTTCTTCTTCTGAATTCAAATCCTACTCTGTAGGATTGAAATCTCTTTATATTTTTTGAGACTTGTTTTATGACTCAGAATACAACTGATATCTGAATACGTGTAGTTAAAGAGAATGTGTATTCTTCCACTGTTGGGTATAATGTCCTATTGGTTTTATGAGTTTTAATTATATAAAGTTTATAGATAGTGTTTTTCAGTATTTTATAATGTAACTGTTTTCTTTCCATGTATGCAAACAATTACTTAGAAGTGTTCAATACTATAATAACTGTAGATTTATTTACTTATTTTAAAAATTCTTTAAGTTTTTGTTTTATGATGTCTTATAATTAGGTGTAATACAATTGCAAATGTTAAGTCTTCCTGACAAATTTATCTTTTTATTATTATAAAATATTCCTTTTACCCTTTTACTCTCTAGTAATATTCCTTGTATTAGTATAGTTAACCTGGCTTCTTATATTTGGAGTTTGCATGGTACTTTTTTTTCATCATTGCCCTTGGGATAGATTTTTGTCCTTCGTTAAAGTCAGAAGAAAGGAAAGAATGAATGAAGTCACATAGTTCCACAGACCTTTCTGAGATTTCTCATATGGTCAAGCAACCTACTATGTTTTCTTGAGAAGTTGTGGTCAGCTTAGTAAACTGCCATCTTATATTTGTTTTCACTGTCTCATTTCCCTATTTTCTCTCATTTTTGCTTCCCATTATAATTCCTACTGATACATCATCATGTGAGCTTTGTCTCTGACTCAATCTTCAGAAAATGCAAGTTAAGTTGATAGGACTAAGGCTAGGTACATAGTAGATGCTCAATGTTGTCCACGTTCTTCTCTCTTGGCCACACATTACCTTCCTCTTACACCGCGTAGGTTTTTGTGAGACTCAGTTGAAATACCACATGAAGAAGCATTTTTTTGAATTCTTTTGGGGAATAGCAATAAGGCTGTATAAAGCATCATTATAAAATAATTGGCCCAACTGAACTAATGAATCAAGGAGCTTTGCCCTCACGTGGTGGACAGGCATCTTTGTTCCTTTCACTGTAGGGGAATAATTAATGCCACTTTTTTTGTTGTTGCTTTCTTTTTTCCCTATGTGGGCTACCTTGGGAAAATGGCTTTTCTTCTCTGAACCCAGTTTTCTTATCTCTAAAATGAGAATAACAATACATAACTCATCGCATTGCTATGAGTAAAATCATGAATATAAACTTGTTTTGTAACTTGTTGTAAACTCTTAAGAGCTTATGAGAAGGATTATTGTTACTACTAGAACTAGATAGCAGCTCAATAAATACTTGCTGAATAAATGGCTGTTTGTGAAATATAAAGCACTCATCCAAATAGTGCCCAGGGTCTTTATGTAAATTATACATACTTTCTGATTCTTAATTTACAAATTTCCCTAAGAATTTAGAACAAGAGAATGAGAATTAGAAGCTTTATTCTTGGTGAATGCACTTACCACTATTTCAATATTGCAAATACTGCCCAAATATAAAGTAGCAGTAACAGTGTTTTGGGAGTGATAAGATATAATAGAACCACGTATTTCATTGAAAAAGGAGTAAATTGTCAACCACTTCAGGAATTCTTACTTACCATAATTTATACTTGCTTTTACATATATTGCATCATTTATCCAATGTGTTATTTAATTTGCCCGACAATTCTTTGAGGTAGGTAAAGTTTCCTCATTTTCAGTTACAGAAACTGAGATTTAGAGAAGTCTGGTATCTTACCTCAAATGCCAAGGCAAATAATTTTGTGAAACCGTTATCTGAAACAAGATCTGTCTTGTTCTCAAATCTGTACATGTTCTTCTATACCAGCCTGTGTCTGAAAGTATCATCCTCTCTCTTACAACTTTTCTATTCCTTTCCAAGTTGTGCTTTCCAAATTCTGATGACACCAAAAATAAATTCCTAGACCCCAACAGCAATTTTAAAACCAAAATCAAACAAACAGCAACCAAAAAAAAACCAAACAAAAATTGGTTATCTATCAACCACCAGCTCTCAAGAGAAAACAAAACAAAACAAAAACACTGTCTTGTAGTATTTGCCCATTTCCATGGTGTAAATATTCCATGCATGGCTGATTTAAGCTGCCAACTTGCCATCACTGAATACAAAGTTAGGAAGAGACGCAACAACCAACTGTCACAAGCTGGCACATGCTGGCTCTAGCACCCGACTATCATCTGGTAGGAGCTAAGCATTCTAGAAAGCACTGTGGGGTAAGCAAAGAATAATGACAGTCCTTGTGTGTTTACTCTTTGATTCTTTTTTACAGCTTGTGCTAATATTCAGCTAGGGAAAAAGTAGAGATTTACAGATAAAATCTAAAGCCAGTCGTAATATAAACAGGTGTAACCCTTTGGGAAAGCAATAGAGTAATAAACATGAAGTTGTAAAGATGTCTATAATTTTGACCCAGTAATCCCACCTGCAGGCATTTGCCTAAGCAACTAGGCTTACTGAAGCAAAAATTAAGTGGAACTTGCAAACAAACAATGACATAAAACACCTATAAACTGTCTCAATATCCAACAGCAGGCAAAGGTTAGCAAAAGTATTTGTAGTGAGCAGAATAACAGCCCCATCCCAATATATCTATGTTCTAATCCCTGAAATCCAAGAATATGGTTCATGACACAACAAGATGAACTTTGCAGAGATAATTAAGGTTATAGACCTTAAAATAGGAAGATTTTCCTGGGTTAGCCAGATGGACTCAATCTAATACATGAGCCTTTAAAAGCATAGAACTTTCTCTGGCTGGAGCCAGAGGGCTCCAGAGGGCAAGTTTGGAGGGATTCCAAGTATGAGAAAGGTTTGATGCACCATTGCTGACTCTGAGATGAAGGGACCTACATGAAAGGACTAGAATGAAGCCTCAGTTCAAGGCTGGCCCCAGCTAACAGCCAGCAAGGATTCAGGGGACCTCAGCTCCACAACAGCAAGCAACTGGATTCTGCTAATGATCAGAATGAACTTGGAAACTTTCTCCCCCAGGGCCTTCAGATAAGAGCCAAGGCCATTGACACTTGATTTCAGCCTTATGAGGCCTGACTTCTGACCTATAGAACAGTGAAATAATACATTTAAATTATTTTAAGCCACTAAATTTATGGCAATTCTTAGAGCAGCAATAGGAACCTAATACAGTCAGTTGCTTACATACAAACCTTCAGTTGCAAATTTTCAAAGATGCGAACATGTGTTCACTGTCCAATCACATAAGTTAGTTCACAAGACTGGTATACATTGTCATGTGTGTGCATCCTTTACAAGTGACTGTGCTTGTGTGTACTTTGCAGTACAGAACTGTAAAGAGTACGGTAGTACAATATCTTTATTTCAAGGTAAAGACGTCCAGAAACAAACATAAAAGTAGCGGTGGTATAGCTGACCCTGTATATCTGATTGTGTTAGTTGGGTGCCTAGGCTAACTTTGTTGGACTTATGAACAAATTGAACTTAACACATTCTCAGAATGGAACTCGTTCGTATGTAGGGAACATACTGTGCAGTACTATTTATCCATTGTAAAGACTGTAGTAACTAATACAGAGAGCTCTTTGTGATATGATGATGATAAGAGAAAAAAACGAAGATGGCTACATGAAATCTTTATGACCTTTCATGTAAAAAATGTATGTAAATGGAGACCAAAACAAAAAGAGAATATACAAAGATGGAAATAATTATGATTTGATAGGGATACTTCCTTCTTCAAGGGTCTAAGCATCCTCGCTTAAAAGAACTTGTATAGATTTCCCTGACCAGAGGATTTTCATTTTTTCCAGAGAACTGGTATTCTTCAAAGGGACCAGGGCATTCAAGAGATGTAGCTGAATCACTGACGTCTTTTCTCCACCTATAGAAACGATGAAGTCAATGGACAGAGTCATCTTGACTCTACATTTTTCTATGATCTTTTCTTTCTTAAATCTATGATACTGGCTATCACCTGGGAAACACTCACAGGTGCCAAATAAGTCTACACATACCAATAAATACAAAGGGAACCCTTGGATGAGGATGATCATGTTGCCTTTGGCAATCCTTTCTTCGTCCGTAGCTGTGATTGTCCTATTGCCTGCTGATTATGTTTCAGGACCCACAGCTTGCCTTGGATGCCTGATTGCCATGCAGACACTGGTGATTTTCCCCCACCCTCTCCAGCTGCTTTAGGAAGGAATGCAGGAACAGTGGGGGTAAATGGTTTTTGGAATATTACATTCCAAAGTGAACAGAATTGAGTCCAACAAAAGATAAATTTTCATTTACACAAAATGGTTCAAAGACCACACATGCTAGTTAGGGTGGTAGGGTTGTATGTCTAAAATGAGTAAGTCAAACGATGCCTGCTATGAGGGTACAATGCAGGCTTCCTGGAAGTGGACACTTATACTTCTAAGCCACAGTTTGAAGTGATGTGAGTGCCCTTCATGTCCACAATAGCATGATCAGGAAAGCAACAGTTACTAACATGAATGGCCAAGCACTGTGTGCAGCATTTTGCTTATCTCACTACATCTCCACAGTACTGATGACAAACAGACACAGGAAAGTGACTTAGTCAGAGTCACTCACAGCTTTCCCCACAGAGTTCTGCATGTGTCTGATATTTTCATTGCATCACGTTACCTTTCAGGTGACAGGAAAGTTAGGGGTCAGGAAATCAAGTCATTTGAGACATATTCAGCACACTAAGGATTCTTAAACTGGAGAAAGAACACCAAAAAGTCACAGAAAGTGGCCTCAAATTTCAGAAGGGCGCCACAGGAGAAACAAGTGGAACTCTCCTATGTGGCTCTAGAAAATGAATGAGAATGAGTGGTTTGCTCTCGGAGCAGAAGTGATGAGAATGAAAAATACCTCTTGGCAGTGACAGCTATTCAAAAATGCAATGGGAGCAAGGGTCTGAGTTCCCAGTTAGTGACCTGATCAAATGGACCCTGCACCTGCAGCTCCATAGGAGACAGATTTCTGCACTAAGTAGGAACTCTTCCCACCTCAGAGATGCTGGGAACTGGTGAGTTGTGATTCCTCAGAACCTCTATAATTTAAGGGAAAGTAAACTCGCATGTCTTTTGTGCCAGGTAACATGCCAGTCTTTCATCACATGTCATCACTTCTAATCCTCACAATACCTGCCTCTCACCTTGCCAGATGGGCAGCATGGAAGACCTCACATATCTCCATAGCAGCATGTACAAATTTAAGTGAATTGCAGTCAATACTTGCAGTGCTTGTTTCTATGGCAAGTGTCAGACAAAGGTAATTGGGCATTGAAGCAAATGTCCTGATCACCAGCTTTCCTAAATGACCTGTCTCCCGGCTTGTGCTTAACGAAGGATATTCTCTCTTCCAAGAAAACAATGTCTGAATCCAGCAGGTAGAAAAAGAGAGGGAGGGAAAGAAGCCAGAACATAACGATGTTTCTTTTTCTTTTTTCTTTTTTCCTACCCTGGGAGATGGAGACTGACATTTTCTTTCTGTTTGTGTTTTTAGGATTATTTTTGTCTGTGTCAATGAACTGATTGAGTGCCCAAGATAGAAGTCATCTTCCCCCAAAAACAGGTCATGCTGTGGTCAAAAAACAACATAGAGGGATTCAACATCATAGAATTTCCAAGATAATTCTGTTCTCTGTGAAGGTCTGGCAGACCCTCAGCCCAGATCCCCTCCCTGTCTTTATTCTTGTCTCTGCTATGAGTAACTGGCCTCGTGGCAGCCTGAAGATGCAGCCAGATGGCCAAAGAGAATGAAGAGAAAGCATCTGTGTAGAAAGCATCTTTGTCCAGATGTGCAGAGTCGTGTGGAAGCAGATAATGGGGACAGATAAGGAAGGGAGAGGTAGAAAGAGAGGACAAGAAGGAGAAAAAGTGGTGGAAAGACAGCGAGAAAAGAAGGAGATGACAATGGGAAGGGAGAAGAGAGCTACAGGAGAAGAAAAACAAGGAGGTAAACCACAGAGTAAGGTCAGGAGAAGGCATGGAAATCAGGGCAAGGAGATCCCAGATTAGCAGAAAGTGGGAAGAGGTGTCACCTCAAAGGGGCCTGGAAGATAAATGGAAGCAAAGAAGAAAAAACAAGAAGCAGAGATGAAAAAAGAGAAGAACCATTATCAAGTGCACATCACAAGCACTATCTTATTTCAGCCTCAGTCTAGCGCCACGTGGTCAGAAAGTGAGACACAGGAATGTTAACTCCTGTGTTCACCATCAGACTACACAGCAGAGACATAAGCAAGGGAGTTAGAATTCCAAGCCCAGCCCCTGCCACTCCACTGCCCTCCTTCCCAGCATTCTGCCAGGGAGTGAAGACAGTGCAAACCTTAGCTCATGGGAGGGACCCACGTCTCAGCTGTCCTCCCTTCCTGCCCCAGAGAGCCAGCCTTTCTCCCTTGGACCAAGTGGATCTACCACAAAGGCTGATGTAAACAGGTCCTCCTGGGATCTCACTTCTAATCACCCTTCACCAGAGCTGGTAACTTCTCTGTTTCAACTAGACCCCGATGAGAAAAGCATTACAAGTGAGCAGGGGGCACGGAATGCCTGCTTTACTTTGTGCTGGAGCTCTCTATTGCTATGAGTTCAGTAGCAAGCACTGCTGGCCACTGATTTTTATCCTGGTTTTTGTCCTCAGCTCAGTGAGTCATTTTATCTAAGGCAGGCAGCACTCTTGCTTGTGCAAGGAGATAAGATTGCATTGAGCATCTACTAAGTACTTGGCGTGGTCTCATTTAAAGCTCAGAAGTTTCTTGTGAGATATTCACTATTATTCTCCACACTTTCAGATGAGCAATTACAGCGTAGAGAGTTCAAGTTCCCTTCCCAGATGTTTCACAGTCATTCAAATGGATGTTCCTTCCTGGTGTCTCCAAGTTGAACAAAGCTGTACAGGGTAACTGTTTCTACTCCATGAGCAGACTCTAAAGGATGTAAGCAGGAACCAATTTCACTCTTTCCTACCACTTTCACTCTCCATTCACAGGCCTCACTGAGAAGTTCTTATCTCTCCCCAGGTAGGAAAATTCAGATTGGTCCAATAAATCTTCCAGGCATTCCTCCTGACTAATAGGTCTTCCAGCTACTTTGGTTCACAAAACACTCCCATTTCAACAATTAAGAAGTCTTATTTAGAATTATTATTTTTATTTAGAATAATAATCAACTCTATATCCTATTCTAGTATAAAATCTCTTCCTTCTACCTGCAGGTCACCTGCTGCCTCAGGGGACATCTATAGCAAAAGAGAAATATGGTTGCCCTCTCTTATCATTCTGGCACTGAGCAAGGGGAGCTCCAGTGCCACCATTTCTACACTGGTGGAAATCACATGCTAGTCTCTCATTAAAGGGATACCCATGAACTCTCCAAGAGCCATCCTCAAGGATGCTTTCGTTGACTGTGATTTCTAAGGCCAAGGGTCTGCATTATTTACTTCATGGGTGGTACCTGGTTTTAAGATCTGGAGGTACCTGGAGCCTGCTACTTACCAAACACGGAGTCTGGGGAGTTGTACTTCTGCATTGTAGAAGTGCAATGTCATGCAGATATGACATGCATAACTATAACACTGAACTATAACACTGAACCTATAATCCAATAGGCAAGTCTTTGATTAATCTACTTAATTTAAATCAGAACTCATGACCAAATAAACACTTACTTATACCTCCTTAGGAGGACACATATATGGATCATTTGATAAAAGCATTGTGTCAAGACCCAGAGGATCAAGCTAAAGTTCTGATTAACTCTCAGGCAATAAGACAGGTAGTGGTGGTGCTTGTTCCTGCACTTTCCAGGAGAAGGGTTATGGTCCCACTGTTAGGGCTAGCCACAATCAAGCATGGGGATGGAGGAAAATATCTTAAAATTACCCATCCAACCACCCTTGCTCTGACATCATGCTCAACAAGAAGACTTCTGATTATTTACTTAAGCATCATTTCATTTCAAAACAGTAGTCACCAACGTGGCTAACAGAAATGTTTTAGAGCACAAGAGTGCATTTCATTCTGCCGTGCTAATTTAGGTAAGCTAGAAGTAGATTTTCCAAAACCCCCTTCGCTGTACAGTGCAGGAGAAATGAGGCTAGAAGAGGAACTTGATTGGTTTGTGAAGGTCAAGGTGAAGCAGCAACTACTACTTTCAGAGGTTAACATGGCCAGTTGTGACGGCAGACAGGCACACAGGTGCCCCGTGGACCCCCACCAGCTCTCACTCCCCTTGGCTCAGCACTTCTCCTGTGTGCTGTGGCCCCAGGCTCAACACAGATGTCTGGCAGACCCTCAGAGGTGGTGGCTGCACAGAGGCTGCAGCCACCTCACCAACGCCACACCCACAGCATATAGAAAACAGAGGCAGCAGCCAGAAAACATGGAATGTCGTAATTGGAGAAAAACGTAAGGTTCCAAGGTTATGAAAACACAGAGAGAAAAGTCATTCTTGATTAACCTGAGGCATGCAGTAAATATTTTTCAGAGTACTTGAAGAAAACAGATTTTAGGAATACCGCAAAGGACTGAAAGTTAATCCCACCCTCCCAAATTCATATAATGAAATCCTAATCCCTAATGTGATGGCATTAGGAGATGGGACCTTTAGGAAGTGATCGGGTCATGAGGGCGGAGTCCTCATGAATGGGAATAGTGCCCTTATCCCAATGAGATCCCTTCCAATTTCCATCATGTAAGGACACAGTGAGAAGACCAGGAAATGAATCCTCAACAAACACCAGATCTGCTGGTGTCTTGATATTGGACTTCCTGGCCTCCAGAACTGTGAGAAATAAGTTTCTGTTGTATATAAGTCACACAGTTATGCTTCTGTGTTATATAAGTCTGAATGGACTAAGACAAATACTATTCATAATTGATCTAGTATTTAGAGTGAATCATGAGCAGAAGCATTAGCAGGCTGCCAATTTTCAAGTGTTAACGATAAAGACCCTAACAAATGCAATGTAGATTATAGGTAACAAGAATGATGAGGCCAAAGATGAGGTGCAGTGGCTTACGACTACAATCCCAGCACTTAGGAAGGCCGAGACAAGAGCACTGCTGGAGGCCAGGAGTTTGGAACCACCTGGGCAACATAGCAAGACCACGTCTCTACAAAAAAATCGAAAATGATCCAGGCATGGTGGTATGCACTTGTAGTTCCAGTTATTCGGGAGGCCGAGGCAGAAGGATCACTTAAACTCAGGAGGTCGAGGCTGCAGTGAGCTGTGATTATGCCACTGCACTCCAGCCTGGATATCAGATTGAGACTTCTGGCTCAAAAAAAAAAAAAAATGATGAGGCACAGAGAAGGGCAAATTGACTTTGAACAACAAAGGAAGAAAACTTGCATGCAACCTGCATAAATTCCAAACACCAAGGCTTACCTGGCTAAGATTTTTTAATACTCCATTCCTGAGGAGGAATTTGGAAAATAGCATTTAAGCTTCATTTTTAAAATTATGTGTGCATGCCTATCATGTAGAGGATGAATCACGATGCAGTGACCAACTATGTGAATTCTGGATCAGATTTCCTGGGTTCAAATGCTGCCTCTGCTACCTAAGAGTTGGTTGAGCTTCAGTGCCCTATGCCTCAGTTTCCTCATCTCTCAGATGAGGCTCATAATAGTACATATCTCATAGAAATGTTTTGAAGATTAGTGGAGCCAATATTTGTAAAGCACTTGGGAGAGATCTTGGCAAACGCTCTACAAGTGTTTGTTCTGGGCCAATGCATTTAGTTTTTATTCCATAGTGTGAATTCAACCTTCCTAATGACAGTCTTACAAATGTCTTCCTGGGTCCAGTTAAAGAATCTTCTTCACTTCCACACCTAAGAATTGTTACAAATAGGTATTGCCTTACTGGCGATTCTTGCTGGGGCATGGTGCTGAGGGGACACACCCCAGGAGAGCCACGTCCCTACAACATTCTGCTTTGCAAGCACTGATTCCCATTCTTCCTGGTTGGAGTTGAATTCCAAATACTCTTTGGGTGCTCTGTTTCCAAGACCTCTTCCTTCTCCCTGCCCAGTGGGTTCACTCTATGGGTTGTGCACAGGTGGCAGACATGGCTGGCATGTTACCACCACTTGCTATCTCCCAACCTGCTCCCCTGGGAATCTCAGTGAATCAGTCCATCTTCCCTTTCCTACTGTGAGGCAAGGGCTGATTGTTCCTTGTAGCTTGGAGCTATGTGTTGTTTTTTTTACTTTGTGATCTCTTCCTTGTTGCTTTAACATCCTTTCTCTGTCCCCATGGCAGAGTCAGGAGATGATCCCTCATACCACAGTGATGCCCACTGACTGCCATGGTCTTTCAGGCCCTGCAGAAAAATTTGAGAGCTGGCTAAGCCATAATGAATGTGGAATCTGAGAGGCCCTGCCTGCCCTGAGCCCACCGCCCCTTGGCAAGCTATCTCAGAAGTGTCTTAGAGCACAAGAATGTGTTTCATTCTGCCGTGCTAATTTAAATAAGCTAGAACTAGCTTATCACACTAGGTTGGGCCTGTGTGCTCCCAGTGGCATTTGAATAGAGTGGGGAAGAAGGAGGGAATGCAGGCCACATTTTTAAGAACCTCCTTGTCACAGAAAAGCAGCTGGAGGTTGTTAGGGTTCCTACATGACAGCTTTAACTTCACAAACATGCCAAGTTCACACACCAACATGTACTCATCTGCAAGTATGAGATGGCCTTTTCCTGGCATTGTTCTTTTCAGAGCCCTAATCAGTGAAGATATTTCCCCTCAGAAGAATTCACTGAGCACCTACTCTGCCAAGCCTTGACATGGCACCTGGTTCCATTGGAAAATAGTAAATTCTACACAGGTGATTGTTCTGGTGTTCAAAGTCACGTGGAGATGGCCACAAACAGACCGATATAGGACAGTCTATGAAATGCTATATGAAGAATACCCAGTATGATGGGAAGTGGAGGAAGTCACTGTCTGCTGAAGAGTCAGGGAAAGCTTCCCAGCGAAGCTGCAGATGAAGGTGTCCAAGGAACTTCCACCCAGAGATATCTTAAGCTGGTGGATCTACCAGCCTGCTGCTCCATGAGGAGGTCTCAGTTAGATACAGAGATGGAGTGCTCTGCATCACAAAGGTCACTGGAGTTGGATGAACTAAAGGCCTGGGCTAGGGCCAATCAAAATGAGAAGAGAATGCAGCTGTGAGGAAGGTGGGGTTAGTGCAAACACAGAATCTCTGTGGAGTAATTACTGGCGTGATAGAAAATGGATGGCAGGGGAACTCAGGGGAGCCCAAGGCCCTGCTGGGTGTCTCTTCACTTTCTCTGAGACCAGTCCTAAGGGAGAATGTGGCCTGTTCCCAGGTTGTCCTTTTTGCCAGCCCCTTTCCTTGGACAGTGACAATGACTCTGGGCTACCCGATCCCTCATGCCATATCTCCCTGCACCCCATTTCAGATTCTCCACCATTCACCAATGTGTTCTCTCTCTCTCTCTCTCTCTCTCTCTCTCTCTCTCTCTCTCTCTCTCTCTCTCACACACACACACACACACACACACACACACACACACACACACACACACCTCTCTCTCTCTCTCTCTCTCTCTCTCTCTCTCTCAGACACACATACATACACACAGAGTTCGGCCTCAAGTTTAGTCCTATGACAGGAACCTCTGTACCTTGGTCCCTGCGCTCTCAGTGGAGCTCAGAGCTCGGCTGTCCCCAGAGCTTCAGGAATGAGAACCACTTCTTCACTCCAAGCAGCCCCTTGAGGCCTACTTCCTTGTCCCAGGAAAGAGGGAGAACAGACTCAGTCTCCCTGGGGGTCTGCCCTCCCACTCTCCCTGACAAGCTGTGGGACCCTCGGCTTAGGATACTTGATCATTCACCCCTGGATCCCCAGGGTACAGCAGGAGATGCTTGATGGATGAGGCTTGGGAGTTCTTTGCTATTGGTGACAAGAGTAACACGAATGATGCAAATTCTGTACCTCACAGACATAAGGATGTGAGGAGTTGCATAACTATGCCCCTCTCCGTAGTAAGATAATTTTTTTTCTGGAGTGACTTTGGAGACAGAACATTTGCAGTAAGTGATGCTTAAAACAGAAACTTCAAAGAGTATGAATATAAACACCCACCTGCTTTTCCAAGGACATAAAATAGCTTTTAGAATGACACAAAAAGTCTCCTTTCTGTGCATATTTCACTCCATAGGGTGCTTCTTAAATGAGCTGATGAATCCAAGTCCAGAAATTCTATCATGTGACTTTAACCACCTTTTTATTTTTTTCTTCCATCCACCCTGATTGAAGTTGAAACATTCCAGTGAAACTTGCTTTCCAAAACTTACACTTCTCCAGAGAGGCAGAAAATAGCTTGCTTTCAAATCCACTGTAAAGATTTTACTTAAAAAGTAAAATAAAATAAAAAGGAACCAAACGCTCCTGGCATCTAATCTGGCTACAAATTGAAAGCTATACTAGTGTTTACATGGTTTGGGGTTTTATTAGGAAAGGGATGCCTGGCATTAATAATGTGATGTTTAGCTGGAATGGAATTCCAACTCCCCATCTTCCAGACTCTGGGGAAATGAGAACACCCTGTTTATGTTCCGGGGCCCCGGAGGCTCATTCAAGGAGGAGGTGTTTAATGTGGGACCCCAATGAGAATCACAGCCGCCATGAATTTGACATCATGGATTTACATATATAAGATCTGGGTGGTTTCCTGAAACCCTTGCTACATACAGGGAGTGCTGAAAAAATGTATATAAATTTTAAGTATGACATTCACTCAAAAGATGGCATTAATCAAATGAATGCTAGCATCACCATGTAACAGGCAGGACAAAGAAACTACACATTGCTACCATAATCCAATTCAACTTCAAAAAGTAATACATAGACAACATCACTTAAAATGAGCATACCTTTTTTTTGGCACCCCCTGTAGATATCATTGATCCCATTATACAAAAGAGGAAACTGAGACTCAGGTAGATTAAATTCCTTGTCTAAGAAGACAACACAGGCAGTAAGGGAATAAGAATTTGCATCTGAATTTGTCTTCGTTCATTTGTTAGATGCTTTGGCTAATCCAAATTACTCAGTAGTTTTCAACAAGACTGTAAGGAGTGAGATTTTACTTTCTCGGGGCACATTTGGCCAAGTCTGGAGACAGCCTCGATTGTCACAGCCAGGGAGGTGTTGCTGACATTTAATGAGTAAAGGCTATGAATTCAGCTAAATAGCTTACATTGTATAAGATAGTCCCCCTTAACAAAGAATTACCTGGTCCCTGATGTTAACAGTACCAAAGTTGGGAACCATAAACATAACTGGACTCTGAGTGCCAGGTGAACACCCCAGTGTTTTTTTAAGGGTGCAAACAGAAGCTTGTTTTCACAATCACACCACAAAAATGAGAATTCCTTGATTGTAGACAAGTTCTGTCATCAGTAGAAAAGATTACTTACATTTTTCACAAAAATTACTTAAAGGAGAGGTGGTTAATTTGGATTAAAATATTTGGGGCAGAAATCATTTTAAGATTGCCTTTCCTTTCTCTGTATCAGGATAGAAACATGATTCTGGGGGCATCATAGTAGATATCCTAGAGCTCAGCCTTAAAGGGCACAATTTCCCTTTGGAAATGTCCTAGGAAGGCCCCAAGGAGCCGTGGGAAGTCAGGAATGCTGGTTCACAGTGCAGCCTTGAGACCTCCTGCGACTGGGTGAGGGTGGGAATTTTGAGCAGCTTCTTACTGGGATTACCTTTCATAGTTTCCTGAAGCCAGAGCTTGATGAATTTGGATATTTAGCAAGAGTGGGCTTGATGGATTGAAAAAAAGAAAGAGTAAGTACAGAATCATTAGAAATATAATCAAGAAGTTTCCAGAAATGAGGATGCAAACAAGAAGTCAGAAGCCAATAAATCACTGTAGTGGATAGAAAGAAGGAGACAGGTAAGAATGAAACAAGGACTTGTGAAGGCCAAGGCTTGTAATGTGGGGAGATGTCTAGTGATTTTAGAGGTACCAGATGAGATAACAATCAGATGAATGAAAGATAAGCCTGTATTGGCTCTGGAGAAGCATGTAGCAGGTTGCCTTCCTGAATCCCCGGCCTTCTCTGTAACCTGGAACTCCACAGTATAAGGCAGAAACCATAGTATTGTTCTTTGCCATGCTGGCCAGGCAAGGCCATTGTAGGGAGAAAGCTATCCACGTGCTCACACTCAGACAACCCCAGGTTTAATGAGCACTTCAGCTGTGACAAGGCAAGCCTTCAGTTCATGTCTACACGTGTAGAGGCCATGTGCTGGGTACAGTACAAAAAGGACAGGACGTGCTGAAGGCCTCGTATGCACAGACTCAAAAAAGATGCACTCTAGCCCATGCAGGGTCTGCAGACCCTGGGCAGCAGCCAGCCTGTGCCATACTGTACCTCGCCTGTGCTCTCCAATTTCATCATTTCTGGCTCAAAGTGGGCCTGCAATTTTCATTTCTTTATGGGCTTAAGTAATCTATTGCAAATGTCACCAGCAGGCTGTAATGCATTCTTGCCGAGGAAACTGTTCTTTCTCTTCAGCAACTTTCTGGTTGAAGATTTGCCGGGCCTGGTAACTGTTTTACATTAGTCATAATGGTGTTTACATTGGATGCACCAATGTTTAAGTCACTGGACATATTTGTTATTAGTAGGGAGGCAGTGGCATTGTTTAGTCCGAGTATCTGTGGTGGTGGGGGGAACTTCTATTAGTATTGATAATATTTTACAAGAGACCTTGCAGGGATGTTTATAATAATAGCAATGCTGTTTATCTTAACAGGATTATGTTGAAGCAACTTTAATTGTATTCGTATTAAACATATCAATGTTAGAACTGATGTAATATGTTTAGCATTAATATGAAGGTTCCTAAGTTGGGGGCTTTTGAGAGAGAATTAAAGGGCTGGAAGACAATGGGACATATGGAAAGCATTTGGGGGGTTTCTGTTCTTGTCTAACAAGAAGGATTAGTGCATTTTCAAAAATACAGTATAAGATGCACAGTGGGTTATAATGCTAGCATCTGTTTCCCTTACCATAGAACTCTCTTGGCGTGTGTGTGTTGTGTGTGTGTGTGTGTGTGTGTGTGTGTGTATACGCGCGTGCACAAGCGATTACTCTCAAGTCTGCCTTCTCACAAGCTCCACCAAAGCCCAAATGTCAGGGATACTTCAGATGCTTTGCAGCTGGCTGTCGTACTCAGAGATGTTTCAAAATGGATTTTGTAATGACTTGTAAAAGTCCTACATTGTGCACAGGCGGTTATTGAGTGTGATATAGTGTGCACAAGAATGTTCCCAATTCCCTCTGTGCTGTATCCATCAATCTGACTCTATTAGGGTTGGCAGGGTAATGGCTGGAGTGATGCTCTGGACTTTATCTCCAGCTGAAAGAAGCATCCTAATTATCAACTCATCAGCACTAGCCCACTTCTGGCTTGGGAAGATCACTGCCAGCTCAGGCCCAGAAATTCCAAATCCTCATAGTCACTGGCCAGGCCCATGAAGGCTGAGATGCAGGACTGTGTCCAGTCCAGCTGGAGAATTGTTGACCCAATAAATCCTGGAAGCCCATCTGACTGTCCAGCTGGAGGCATTGCTCCAATTTAACCCATCAGGGCTCACCGTGCTGATCTTACCTTCCAGTACAGTTCAATTATTTCTGGACTCAAATGTCTTCTTAAGGCTGCACGGCAGGGGCCAGAACCCTGTACAGTCAAGTCAAAAGCCCTGGTATTCTGTAACATGAGATTATCTGTCCCTCCCTCCTAAGTCTATTGGGAGGATTAAATGAGGCTCAGCACCTAGCAGACTAACAGTAACACATCACGCATTCATTATCATCATCTCTCCTTGTCTGTGGAAGATACGTTCCAAGACCCCCAGTGGATGCTGAAAACTCTATATATGCTATACACAAGTTCCTTTTTTCTTCTCTACAATTTTATTGATAGAAAATCTTAGCCATCTCAGCATATGATTTTTAACAAGAGGAAAAACTTTCATCTTTTCATTGAAAGGTCGCATTTTTCAGCTTCTCTTTGACTTATATGTCTGTCAGCAAATTTTGCCAGTATCACTACTCTTGTGCTTTGGGGACATTGTTAAGTCAAATGAGGGTGACTTGAACACAAGCACTGCAATGCCTCAATAGGTGGTCTGACAACCAAGACAGCTCCTAAGTGACTGATGGGAGGGTAGTGTCCACAGTGTGGGTATGCTGGACAAAGGAATGATTCATGTTCCGGGTGGGACTGAGCAGGATGGCGTGAAATTTCATCACACTACACTAAACAGTGCACAATTTAAAATTTATGCATTGCTATTTCTGGAATTTTTCATATCATATTTTCAACCTGCAGGTAACCGAAACTGTGGGAAGTGAAACCACGGACAAAGGGGGATTGGCTAAATTAGAAAACCTGGTGAAACATAAAGGTTTTACCGGAAATGAGGGGTTTGCTTGATGGAGACATGTCTAGTCTCTAATAAAAACCCCAACATTTATAAAGAACTTTCTTCCTTGCAAAATGCTTTTCACCAATATTATCCTATAAGCGTATATTATCATTATTATTATTATTATTTTTTTTTTTTTTGAGTTGGAGTCTCACTCTGTCGCCCAGACTGGAGTGCAGTGGCCGCTCCCGGCCACCGCAGTCTCAACCTGCTGGGCTCCGGCAATCCTTCCGCCTCAGCCTTCCGAGTAGCCGGAATTACAGGCATGTGCTACCACGCCCAGCTGATTTTTTGATTTATTGTAGAGATGAGGTCTCGCTGCCCAGGCAGGTCTCGAGCCCGTGGGCTCAGGCAATCCACTCACCTCAGCCTCCCAAAGGCGCGGGATTACAGGCTGAGCCACCGAGCCCGGCCGGCTTCATTATTATTTTTATACTCATCTTATTAATGAAGAATCTAAACCTCAAACATATAAAGTGATTTGCCTGTTTGCTCACAGGTGATTTTTTTAAAAAATCAGGGTCTCAGTCTCTTGAACAGACTGGAATGCAGTGGCATGATCACAGCTCACTGCAGCCTCAAACTCCTGGGCTCAAGCAATTCTCCCTCCTCAACCTTCCTAGTAGCTGTGACTACAAGTGTATGCCACTATGCTGGCTAATTTTGTTGTTGTTGCTGTTGTTGTTGTTTTTTGTAGAGTTGAGGTCTCAGCATGCTCCCTTCAACTGAAGATAAAGTCCAGAGCATCACTCCAGTCATTACCCTGCCAATCCTAATAGAGTCAGATTGATGGATACAGCATGGAGGGAATTGGGAACATTCTTGTGCACACTATATAAATTACCCAGGCTGGTCTCAAACTCCTAGGCTCAAGCAATCCTCCTAACTTGGGATCTCAAAGTGCTGGGGTTATAGGCATGAGCCACCACACCACACCTATTGTGGCCTGCTCATGGATTATTTTATGACCTCCCATTTTCTGGCTACTCAGGTTTAGGAGATAAAGTCCTGGAAGGGCACAATGGTTCATGCCTGTAATTCCTAAAATTTTAGAGGCTAAGGTGAGAGGAGCACTTGAGCCCAGGAGCTCAAGACCAGCCTGGGCAATAGAGTGAGACCCTAGCCCAATTTATATTTTAAAAAATTGAAAAAAGATACATAAGGGTCTTCATCCCACTGTGGCTAACAAGTGGCTGAGACAGGATTGAACACAGACTCTCTGGCTCCATGTGCCTTTCCTTTTTTAAGTCACCATGCTAACTCCCTTCTAGAAGGTGCTCAAGAGGTCTGCAAATGTGGGAGGGGTTTGGGGTGATGCACATGCATGAATAACTATACTGTAAGGTACAAAGAAGTTAGGAGCCATGAGAGACCGTGTGGTGGGATTTGAGAAAGAAAGAGATAACAGCCAGTCAGTAGAAGACAAAAGCCTCCTGGAGGAAGAGGAGTTTGAGCTGTGCTTGGAAAATCAATAGGACTTAAACATGGAAAGTGAGAGAAGAGCATTCTAGGCAGAGGAAACGGCGAGCAAAGGCATAGGGGCAGGAAAACAGGAGAAACATGTGTGGAAGAGCAGGTAGTTTCCTTGAAACTCCAGTGATAGGTATGGAAAGAGATGGAGAGGCAGGTCCCACTGAGTACTGAAGTATAGCAGATCAAGGTAAGCTGAGGAGCTAGACTTTACCCCTGAAGATATGGGAAGCCAAAAAAGGTTTTAGAGCAGGAATATGACCTCCACAATTGAAGCTGTGATTTCAGAAGATTAAACTGAAAGTTTTGAATGAAGCCCGGCTGACCAATGGCACAGTAATTCAGGCAAAGGTAGAAGGGGCCTGACAAGGTTGATAGGAATGGAAAGGGACAGAGAATGTGCATGCCAGAGAGATCAGAAAGTAGAAATGTGACCACAGATGACTGTTTGCTCCTTTTGTTCCCTCAGAGTCTGGGAGGGGCATTGGCAGCAGCACTAATGAGAGAGGTTGAAGAAAAAAGTAACACGCCAGCAAGATTCAGAGCTAGGTGGATTTCCCAAGCACACTGCTGGATGGAGTTTCTGTATGGTGGACATATACTTTGGAGAATATATTCATTTTCTAGAGTTGTCAAAACAAAATACCACAGGCGAGGTGGCTTAAACAATAGGATTTATTTTCTCACAGTTCTGGAGGCTACGAGTACAAGATTTAGTTGTCAAGCAGGGTTGTTTTTTTTCTCAGGCCTCTCTCCATGGCTTGTAGATGGCCATTGCTATGGTCTGAATTTGATTGCCCTAGATATTCATATGTTGAAATCCTAACCCCCAAGGCGATGGCATTTGGATGTGGGGAACTTGGAAAGTGATTAGGTCATGAGGGTGGAGCCCTCATGAATGGGATTAGTGCCCTTATAAAAGAGGCCCTGGAGAGACTTCTTAGCCTTTTTACCATGAGAAGACACAGCGAGAAGGCTCTGCTAATAAATCAGAAAGCAGACCCTCACCAGACACTGAATCTGCTGATGTCTTGATCTTGGACTTCCCAGCCTTTAGAACTGTGAGAAATTTCAATCATTTATAAGCCACCCAGTCTACAATATTTTGCTACAGAAATCCAAAGGAACTAAGACAGTCATATTCTCTCTGTGTCTTCACATGGTCTTCCCTCTGTACCTGTCTATGTACAAATTCTCTCTTGTAAGGACACCAGTCATATTGAATTCTAGCCCACCCTAATGGCTTTATTTTAGGTTAATTTCCTCTTTAAAGATTCTATCTCCAGATACAGTCATATTCTGAGGTATTAGGGGCTAGGACTTCAACATATAAATTCAGGGGGGACACCATTCAGCTTGTAAGAAAAGAGTTTACAGTCCCCCATTCCCACTTAGTTTTGTGTAAAATCACATCAAGCCAGAGTAAAACAAAGCCATTTTCGAGGGTTTCCTCAATGGCCTAAGAAAGGACTCACCTTCTACCAGCAGCTGGCAGAGCCATAATGGACAGAGAGTGGGCCTTAGAGCCAGGCCACCTGGGTTCAAACCACAGCTCTACTAATACTTACTAGCTGTGTGACCCTGCAAGGATTGTTCTTCAGGTGCCAAAATGTTCTCGTTTGTGAGGTGAAGTTAGTAGCAATATCCATCCCATAGGTTTGTAATAAGGGTTCACTGGGTAAACACAGTTGATGGTTGGTATTTGTGGGTTCCACATCCCTGGATTGAACCAACCACAGACAAAATATTCAAAAGAAAAGAAACAAATAAAAAATAACAATACAACAATAACAATAATATAAATAATATAGCACAGCAGCTATTTACATGTCATTTGGATTGTATCAGGTATTATAAGTAATCTAGAGATGATTTAAAGTCTACGGGAGGATGTGTGTAGGTTATATGCAAACTACACTGACTACATTATTTTATATCAGGAACTTGAGCATCTACGGATTTTGGTTTTCTCAGGGGGGCCTGGCACCAATTTCACATGGACACCAAGGGACAACTGTATGTGTAAAAATCTCAGGTGGTGTCTGCTACACTATAAGTGCTCTCATGTCCATTATGATATCCATTAATATTCTGGATTCCCTCTGGGATGGGAGTAGTAGGCAATTGAAGGCAATAGGCCAAGAGGTTTTACTACAGTGATATGAGGACCACAAGTTTTATCAGCATTTTTCAAAGCCCATAGGAATGTGTGCATTTATACTTTGAAAGGCTGCATGGGCTAAAAAGTCAATGTCCTTGCTTTGGGGGACATTATTCAAAACATTTTCAGTGCCTAGTAACCCAGATCAGGCCCTGGACTGAAGGAGAGGGCTGAGTACTGATCAGGACCTCATGAAACAAGGAAAACCTGTAGAGATTGCTGGGACCCAGAAGGCCCTGAGACCTGACATGCAGTTTATGAAGGCGGATCCACACAGGCATAGGGGGCAGACATGAATGACTACGTTGTATATCAAGTCAAACCACACCTTACAGGGTGTCCCCACAGGGTCAGGGCTAAGGTAGGCAAAGTGAAGTGCTGTGGCCCAGGCTCAACATTTAAGGGGTGACAAAACTCAGTAATCGAGATAAAATAACATTTTAATGTGGTACTTTTAAAAAGCAAAATTGTTGGGCATGGTGGCTCATGCCCATAATTCCAGTACTTGGGGATGCTGAGGCAAGAGGATTGCTTGAGCCCAGGTGTTTGAGACCAGCCTGGGCAACATAGTGAGACCCCCATCTGTACAAAATACCAAAAAAATTAGCTGGATGTGGTGGTGTGCACCTTTAGCCCTAGCTACTCACGAGGCTGAGGTAGGAGAATCACTTGAACCCAGGAGGTGAGCTGTGATAGTACCACTGCACCCCAGCCTGGGTAACAGAGTGAGACTTTGGCTAAATAAGTAAATAAATATCAAAATTAATGCCCAAAAAATCCACAATGAATGAAATATCTATTTTTTAAACAAAGACAAGATCTGACTCTGCGGTTGCATGATGGTCTGGCTGCCTCATCCTAATCCTGGCCCTGAATCCCCCAATTTTTCCGTAAGTCCAGCCTTGCTCTCTGTGATCCTGATCTAAAAAGTCCTTGCCTCAAGCTACTTGCTCCTCATCTGGGGGCACAAATAGTCTTGCTGTTTCTGAGTTATGTAGCTTGGAGCATTTGTTTGACCTCATCTGTAAAATGGGCCTAGCAGCACCTGTATGTCAATGTTATATGTAACGGGGCTTAAAATAAAAAGAGCCTGGATGTGCTATGGAGGCTGTTTCAAATTCTCAGTAAACTGCAGGGAGGGGGACGAGGAAGCGGGATTGGCAGTAGTGGGAACCTGCCTGGGGAAGAGGGGTACACTTCATTAACAGGGGTACCTGCAAAATGAACATTTGTATACCTAACCCTGAATTGTACCCCACATCTTTAAAATAAAAAACTAAAAGTAAAAACAAATAAACAAAAAAGTATGGTACATATACACAATGGAATATTACATAGCCATAAAGAAGGACAAAATTATGAACTTCACAGCAACCTGGGTGGACTTAGAATCTATAATACTGAGTGAACTATCACAGAAACAAAGAACTGAGTACCACATGTTCTCACTTATAAGCGAAACTTGAACAATTATCATAATACTTTAAGAAAAAGAGTGGCAGTAGTGGGAAACTGCCAGGGCAGGGGTGGGATTGGTAGTAGTGGGAATCTGCCTGGGGAAGCGGGGGGCACACCTCATCAACAAGGGTACCTGCATAATGAACAACTGTATACCTAAACCTGAATTGTACTCCACATCTTTAAAATAAAAAGTTTAAAAAATGAGAACATCATATTTTTAAAAATAATAAATAAACATAATGAACCAAAAAAAGAGCGACTGCTTACTGCTTATAATTACATTTGTAAAAATTAGAATTTCTAAGAATTAAAAATTATACCTTGCATAAAAAAATTAAAAAATTTAAAAAAATAAAATGCAGATTCTGATTCAGTAGGTGCAAAATGAGGCCCAATATTCTTCACTTCATAACAAGCTCCCAGATGATACCAATGTTGAGATCACTAGACTCTACCACTTAATCCCCTTTATTTTTTTCCCATGACATGGGGCTTTTATTAAGACAAGTGATTCTTTCTAGCATGTCGACATGATAAGGTTTTTTTGTAATGTACTTAAATACATCTTATCATAATTATTATCTTTCCATTCTCTTCTCATGATTTTATTTCTAGCTATGGAGTCTTGGATAAGAGGCCTGATGGAGAGTCAGAAGACCTAGTCTTGCAACATCTGAGCTGTGTTGTGTCTCAGGGGATTTGTTTCACCTCATCTGTAAAATGGGCCTAGCATTACTTTCATCTCAAGGTCATTATGAGACTTAAGATAAAAGAGCTTGAATAGACACAATACAATTTATTTTTTAAAAAGAGAGAAAAGGGCTTGAATGTGTTAGATAGGGCACCTAGTTCACCGCACTGAAGAAATACTTGTTAAAAGAAATATTTGTTGGAGCCACATGAATAATTTTAGGTTAGTTTTAATGATACTTGCACATTATTGCATGAGGACATTGAGTAGGGACACTGATGTCCAAATTCAATAGGACACCTTTCACAAAAGGCACATAGGCATTTAACTCTGAGCTTAAAAGGAGAAAAGGTGTCTGTCTAAATGAACTCTCCAGACCCAACAAATTGAAGTACCATTTCATGGATGAAATAGCTGAAGATCCGAGATGTATTACAGTCAAAATATCAAGAAAAGCCAGTGACAGCAGCCAAGGAAAAAGCCTGAGCATTACATGTCAGGATCAGAGCACAGCTAGGTTCTCACAGGACCAGTAATGTGCTCTGTGTGAGGTGGGAAATGTGGCCTCCCTCTGACTATGGTGGGTGCTGATTCTATGGGGTGGAGTGTGGTACATACATGGGAGCCCCATGGGGTTTAGTCCCAGGTTGTGAAGAGCCAACTATTACCAGCCAGTGCTGCACACTCTGCACAGCATGGTGACAATGGCCATGCTTCCCAGATGACCAGTAGAGTCCCACTTGAGACCTGTTGCTCTATCATAACTGTTAGTAGCTAATTGTTATCAGACATGTGCTGGTCTGTCTAATTACGGTATCAGGTGGAAGACTTTGATATATGGTTTTTTCTCCTGTACCAGCAAATCCTTTTCACCTAACCATACACTTGCTAAGGGCCAGGTCTATGTGTCCTCTCTCTGTTTCCCAGCTGCTTGCCCAATGCCCCGCCCAGAGCAGGCACACTGAAAATACATGTTAAATTGAGCAAAACCAAGTCAGCCAAACAACTTTGCTGCTGCAGAGTTCACCTTCCCTATAGCTTCCATAAAGTCGTTAATTCCAAGTCTCTGACTCTTCTGAGGAAAGGGACAACTGTCCCCTAAGCCACTATGCTGGGCGTGAGTCAGCAAGGGAAGAAGTGAAAGCAAGCCAAAAAGCTGTGAGGCCCTCCCTGGCTTGCGCTGGAGTGGAGCAAGTGCAGAAAGCACTCCCTACAGGATAGCTATGGGGTCTCCTCTTTCTACTGTGAGGGAAGCCCCAGCCTTGTTTTTCAGACCACTGCAGCAACTCCAAACCCCCTGCAGGAGAAGCACTATTGTTTCCATCTACCATCAGCCACATAGCTGAGAACACTGCTCTAATGTTCCAAAGTGTCAGGTCTAGACACCATCACTCTGAACCAATGCCTGACCTTTCTGGATCTTGCCTTTGTTTCCCTCAGGTATTCCCCTTGCGTTAAAGTCCCTTCCTTAAGGAAAGTCCTTCCAGGTTGCTGTCTCTGCACCTTCCCTTGGCTCTGACGGGAACCTGCCTCACTCCCATGGGTCATCATGGCATTGCTTTCCTCCCCATTTCACTTTAAGGCCACTTTTCCTTAAATCGGTAGTTATTAAACTTCAATGCATCAGAAGCACCTGGAAGGCCTGTTAAATACAGATTACTGGGCCTCCACTCCCCCAGAATTCCTGATTCAGTATTTCTGGGATAGAGCACAAGAATCTGCATTTCTAGCAAGTTCCCAAGCGATACTGCTGCTGATCTGGGGAACAGACTTTGAGAACCACTTGCCCAGGAATCACCTGGGAAAAGGACTTCTCTTTGCTGCCAGACCATTCTCTAAGCAGCAATCTTCCACCTGGCTGCATTTTGTAATCAGTGGGGGAGCTTGTAAACCATCCAATACCCAGTCTATAAGCTTTAAAGGCTGTTTAGCCAAGTCCAAAGTGCAATCGAGGTGAAGACAGACTACAGCCTATTTTCCCAAGCTTGATCTTCTTCACTCCTTCTGCCAATCATAGCTGCCCTTCTATAATAATCTGAATTGAGCAAACCCTCTTTCTCTTCCATGTGTTCTCACTTCCTTGCAAAGTCCTTTTGGATTTAATTCATCTTCATGGAGTGGGGGATGAGGACTGGCAAAATTATAATTTTGACACCTTCATACAATTTTCTTTAAAAACTTGTTCAATATGTTTTTAATGAAGATGAAAAAATATTTTCTCTTAATCAAATTATATTCAGGAAAAAAGTTCTCCTGATAATTCACGTCCATAGCCAAAGTAAATTCAATGTTCTTTAAAAAAAAAAAGACATTTTCTATTTTTCTGTGGTTCTGAAACTCCCTTCAGTTGTCTTTTGTAATTTTCTGAAGGAGACCAACGTTTTGGGAGAACTATTAAAGGATTTAAATTTAGATAATAAAATGAATCACTTACATCAAGAACACCACATCAACATATTCTTTGATTCCAGCATCTCAGCTGACTGCTCTTGCCTGAACATGTTACAAAAAAATATGCAGCTGAAATAGGCAATTGCTGGCTGGACAATTTTTTTTTTTTTTTTAACTCTCACTCAAAGGCATTTTGTACTTGGGTGAAAGAGGAACCAATTTACATTTTGCCGATCATGTAAAGTGATGAACCCAGGTTTTTTAATAAACTGTCTCCATATTTTCAGTTCAGTCCCAGGAAGTTTGACCCATGGATTGGTACCCTGGGAGGTGGTCCAGTCAGCCCTCTCTTCAACCCACTTTGGTTTCCAAGTTATTCTTTCCGTCACGAGCATTCACAGAGGTGGATTCAATAACCATGTCTGCTCACCAGAAGAGTTGGTTCTTACAAAAATCAAGGACAAGGAATGTCCAAGCCAGAAGATGTTATCCCCAGAGCCAAATGCAATGGAGAAGTAAGACGAGACCTCAAAGGCAAGGAGCAGAGTATCTGTTGGCTTGAAGTGAATGTCACATGAGAAAGTGGAGACATTGAGTTTGAAAGTTCTTTTGAGAGTTTAGTTTAGAAGTGGAGGAGAAGGGTAAAAGAGGTAACTGATAAGGAATGTAAGTCCAAGAGGATTTTATTGATTGTTTTTTAGGATTAGAGAGACTTGAATTCAGAGTGACAGGGAGGAGTGATGTCGACTAAGAGGTGAATATCTAGTAAAGAGGACATCAATAATACATGGAATCTTGCCACATAGGACAGGATGAGGTCCTGGATGAAGTGTACCAAGAGTTGCTTCACGTTGCTGCCTTTCATTCAGTCATGGCTTTTTTGTTCTCACCAACTAAAGGATATCACATGTTCTCACTCATAAGTGGACCTTTAGTGGACCCTGAACATTTATCATAATACTATAAGAAAGGGATTGGCAGTAGCAGGAAACTGCCGGGGTAGAGGGGGAGGGAGGAAGTCATAGCATCAACAGAGTACCTGATCTGAAACCAAGCGAAGTGGGGACAAAAGGGAGGCCCAAACTTCACCTGTATGATGTATACATAACCCTGAACTGTACTCCACGTCTTTAAAATTTTTTTAAAAGGGTACTTCGTCTAACAAACTCCCATGGAAACTCACGTTCCTGGGAGAGGGGAGAGTCTGTCACAAGGAAAGAAACCTGGTGGAAAAGGACTGGGTCATATTGGCCAATATTATAATGGGATTTCTAAAATTTTATTTAGAGTAGCTTTTTAAAAATGTGTTAGTTTTATTTTGTTTTACTTTGTTGAGTTAAAACATAAATTCAGTAAATTGCACTAATCTCACCACTGTTGAGAACACATATATTTTATTTTATTTTTTATTTTTATTTTTTTATTTTGAAGATGTGAGATGCAATTTAGGGTTAGGTATACAGATGTTCATTATGTAAGTACCCTTGTTGATGAGGTGTGCTCCCTCCCCTGGCAGTTTCCCTCTACTGCCAATCCCTTTCTTATAGTATTATGATAATTGGAGAACATATGTATTCTAAAAATACACATATATATGTATATGCCCATATAACTACCACCAGATCAAGATACAGAACACTCCCAGCATACGCAAAGGCTCTCTCATGCCCTCTCCCTGTCAATATTCAAATCCCATAACCACTATTCAGACTTCAATCACTGCAGATGATGTCTCTTGTTCTTGAATTTCATACAGATGAGATGATATATAAATGGCTTCTTTTGCTCAACATGTCTGTGAGAGTCATTCACATAGTGGTAAGTATCATTATTTTGTTCATTTTTTTATTGTTGCAAAGTATTCTATTGTATGAATATACTGCAATGTATCCATTCTACAAGTGATCAATGTTTGGCTGCTTCTGGTTTGGAGATGGTATGAATTAAAGGTGTGTGAACATTCTAGAGTATGTCTATAGTGGATATGGGCATTTTGTTCTCTTGGTTGAATATTTGAGAGTGGAATTGTAGGTTCTAGATGGGTAGAGTTTTGCTATAGGAAATAAAAGCAAGAATGTTTTTGATGCTTTGGAGTTTCCTGTGACTCACAGAGTAAGGCTGAGGCTTTATGATACCTTCTGTTATATTGCCTTTATCTACTCTCTGACCTTGTCTCTCAACATGGCTCCTCATTGCACCCTACCCAGTAGCCATCTGGACTCCGTACACTTCCCCCAGCTTTCTCACATCTCCATGTTCTTGAGGTTTCCTGTGCTTTGATGCCTTCTTCCCTTTTCTCTATCTATTGGAGGACTCCTTTTTATCCCTCAAGTCTCTAGGCAGAAATTACTCCTTCCTCAGTCTTTCTCCTTCTTCCCCTGTGATGGTTAATACTATGTGTCAACTTGACTAGGCCATAAGATGCCCAGATAGCTGGTTAAGCATTATTCTGACTTTATCTGTGAGGGTGTTTCTAGAAAAGATTATTATTTGCATCTTGAATCTGAGGACTGAGTGAAGCGGATTGCACTCCTCAATGTAAGCGGGCATCATTTCAATCCATTGAGGGCCTGAATGGGATAAAAAGGTGGAGAGAGGTTGAATTACCTCTGGCTGGCTGCTTGAGCTGGGGCACTGATCTTATTTTGCCCTTGGTGCTCCTGGTTCTCAGGGCTTTGGGCCTGGACCAGAATTGTCACCATCAGCTCTCCAACTCTCAGGCCTGTGAACTACACCACCAGCTTTCCTGGATCTCCAGCTTGCAGATGGCAGATCATGGGACCCCTCAGCCTTTATAATTGCATGAGCCAATACTTTATAATAAATATATTGTAGATATAATTCTAGGAAGAGATTATATATACCTTGGTTCTTATGGGTTCTGTATATTAGTTACTAATATACCAGTAATATTTTTTAAATTTTAATTTAATTTTCTTTCTTTCTTCCTTCTTTTCTTCCTTCCTTTCTTTCTTTCTTTTTATATATGTATATTTTTAGAGACAAGATCTCACTCTGTCATCCTAGCTGGAAGGCAGTGGCACAACCATAGCTCATCACAGTCTCAACTTTCTGTGCTCAGGAGATCCTTCTGCTTCAGTGTCCTGAGTAACTGGGACTACAGACATACATCACCATGCCTGGCTAACTTTTTGAGTTTTTGTAGAGATGGGGTTTCACTATGCTTCCCAGGCTGGTCTCAAACTCCTGGCATCGAGCAATCCTTCTGCCCCAGTCTCCCAACTAGCTGAGATTACAGGTGTGAGCTACCATGCCCAGTCATCAGCAACATTTTTAATCCATGCATTTAAATCATTCTGTTCTTCCCTTTATTTGCTCCCATCATACTGTGTTGAGATGACTTCGTTATGAAATGGCAATCTCCTGCAAGTAAAGGCCAGTGTCTTGGTCATCTCTCTGTCTTCAAGTCACACACAGAACTTCAAACTAGGAAGAAGCTAGTTTAAAATTTTTCAAGTTTAATAAATAAACTAAATTTTTACAAACAGGGGAGAAGGCCTATTTTTCTTTCTTTCCAGAAACATAACAGTAAGAGATAAACTATCCAATATTATAACATGTCAAGTGCAACCACTTGTCATATCTGCAAGAAATAGTGACATTAAAAGTGGACAAGAGACAGAAGGGGGACTTCAGAGTGACAGTTCCCTCTCTTCTCAAAGGAATACCTTTCCCAAACTCTAAAAGATATGTTGATGACTCAGACTTTGTCTATGTCCCATAATACCAAAGTATTATGGGATACAAAGAGATACAAAGTATTATTTTACTTTTCTTTGGCAAACTGTCTAGATGTTTTCAAATATCCAGATGTTCTCCCTGATGTCACCCAGACAGCTCTGTGTCTTTGTCACGTTGAATTAAAATATTTGGTGTTATGGACACAGAGCTTGGATTGAGTTGTAAATTCAGTAAAAATAGAGCCAAGGTCAGGAACTTTGACCTAATCATAGTATCCTAAAGGATGCCTGAGAGATATGGCCCAGAGATGAATCCAGAAGACATACCTGAGCTGTGTGAAGATGTCAAAACACAGTCATTCCAGAGAATTCCCTGGTCAGCAAGTTTCTGCTGATCACACAGTTATGTGGTAAAGGGTTGTTCTAATCCTTCTCGGCCATGATGGATAGCCAGCAGACTTTCTCAAAACATGACAAACACTTCAGACCTCTAAGCTTGAGCTTCTGCTGACTCCTTTGCCGAAAAGGCCTTTCTCTACTTCCTACTCAGCTCATTCAAGAGTCTGCTCAAATATCTGCTCCCTGTAGAAATTGATCTCAAGCTCCCCAGACACCAATTCTTCCAATGATCTCTGTTCCTTTTTTAGGTCACTTGGCATTTTCTACTATTAATAACTTTTATGCATATATTACTGCCTCCCATAAGTAGTAAAGACGTCAAGGGCAGGAGCTATATATGATATACAAAGAGTGCCAAAAAAGTATGCACATTTTAAGAAAGGAAAAACTCTGTCAAAGTTGTAGTACTCAATACGTACTGATAACAAAAGTTGGATACAAGTCATGTTTGAGTTCTCCAATTACAAGAGGTGCTCAGAGTGTTTACTATCAGTGTCCAGACAATTCTGATTATGGTGAACTAAAAGTAATACATAGATAACGTCTCTTAAAATGTGTATACATGTTTTGGCATCCCAGTATATTTGTGTACCTCAAAGAAAATAGCAGTCAAACAAAATATTGGTTGCTTGAATATGATGACTCCTGTTCATGACCTGTGGTCATCACTGAATGTCCCAAGATCGAAGGAACAGTGGAAAGAGCTCTGGATTAGGAGTCAGGCTGACCTGATTCCACACTAGAGCTACCTCCTCCTATTTGTCTTTAGAAAAGTTGTCTCTCCCTGCTGGGCCTCAGTTTCCCTATCTTTAGAACAATAGAGTTGAACTAGAGTCAGCGCCCCAAGACAGGTGTAACAGGTGTAGCTGTTAAGGCAGCATGAAATAGGGGTATCCAGTTATGGCAACATTTTTCTTTCCTATACAGGGTTAGAGGTGAGGGATTATTTTGAGATATACCTTCTTTGTCCAGGGAAAGATAATGTCAGTATATATATATTACTCAGAGGCGGAGAATACGACAGAATTTGCCGTTTTGAACTTGATCAAGGATGGCACTTCTTGAAATACTCATGCCCAATACAGATCCTTTCTTCTGGAAGGGATGGATTCATTTATATATAGAATCCAGGACCATGGCCAAGCATAATCCCATACACCTGTAATCTCAGCACTTCAGAAGACCAAGATGAGAGAATCGCTTGAGTCCAGGAGTTTAAGACCAGCCTGGGCAACATAAGATCAGTCTCTACAAAAAAATTTTTAAATCAGCTGGGCGTGGCGATACGTTCCTATAGCCACAGCTACTTGGCAGGCTGAGACGGAAGGATCACCTGAGCCCAGGAGGTCGAGGCTTGATAAGCCATGATTGTGCCACTGCCCTCCAGCCTGGGGAACAGAGTGAGACTCTGACAAAAAAGGAAACCGGGACCTGTTTCCCAAGATTTAAGGTAAGGAAGATCTGTTGGAATTGGCAGGATAACCTCAGCCAAGGTCCTGTGGCAAAGCATAACAAGCTGATTCCACAAATAAAATTATCTTACAGTAATGGGAGTCTATATCATGAGCAGAGAGGCTCAGTAGGAGGGCCAAGGTGTCTATGGGAAGGGTTGGCCTCCTCCTGGTGTGCTCGTAGTGCAAGAAGCTCCCCAGGACCCAGAGCCCCAGACACAGCTCTTCTGCTTTGGGGACCAATGAGTGAGCATGAGAGAGTCAGCACAAAAAAAGCAGTAAAGTTAGAGATTACCTTGAAAGGGACTGGGGCTGGGACTGACAGTGGCATGCCAGATGGTTAGGCAGGTCCATGTTCTCCAGAGTAACTTGGCAGCAGGAAAGACAGTACAGTAATGGTCCAGGTAGGAACAGCACTCCTAGGGAATTCCAAGGACGAGGCTCTCTGCTAACAGGGTATTTGAGGGCTCAAGAAATCATAGAGAAGTTGAGGATATTTTATTATAATCTACTGGATAATATTGGCTTGAGAGAAAACTCAGGTCTGTGTGCTACTCTGCCTCACCTCGGAATAAAAATTCCACTGTCAAATAACTTATATAATCACTGTTACTATATGCCCCTCTTGGAACTCTACCATGGATGTGAGCATTTGAGGCTCTGAGAAGCCTTGTCATAAAGAAATCTATTTAACTTTATTTAAAGTCAGGATTCTCCAAATTCAGTCAGGCGCGGTGGCTCACACTTATCATTTCAACACTCTGGAAGACCAAGGTGGAAGGATTGCTTGAGCCTAGAAGCTCAGGACCAACCTAGACAACAGAGTAAAATCTCATCTCTACAATAAAAATAAAAATAAAAATCAGTTAGCTGGACATGGTGGTATCGCCTGTAGTCCCAGCTACTTTGGGAGGCTGATGCAAAAGGGTTGCCCTAGCCCATGTGGTCAGCCATGATGGTGCCACTGCACTCCAGCCTGGTTGACAGAGTGAGACCCCAACTGAAAAAAAATAAAGAATTCCCCAAATTTATTTGAGGTCTCTGTCACATCCCTGTCCCCCTTTCCCATGTAATACTATCAGGATCCTGCAGAATTCAGGTTTTCAGAATACATTTCATAAAATATTAGGCATGGGGACTGCTCAAAGACTTCATAATATAACCTACAAAGGATTCTAAGCTCTAGTTAAAACTTTTTTGAAAAGAATGCAACGCTGCAGAAAACCCTTTCTTCTAATTCCTATTGTACGTCTCTGAAGCAAACAGCAGTATCAACAGTAGCAAGAATTGAGCTCCAGTCTGAAGTGGTGCTTGGGAAATGCTTTCAAGGCATGAGTTCCCAAGCCCAAAAGGAAACCTACATGTTGGCAAAGGCAGGACCTCCACCTGAAGGGAACCAACAAGAAGCATGACCCCAGCAGAGCTCCCAGTTCACTCCTTAAGGAGCTAGTGTGCATTTCCCACACAGCTGCTGTGCCCTGGCTGAAAGAAGAAAAAGGATGACTTTCTAGATTCAGAGATGATTTCCTAAGTAACATTTCTTGTTTGAATTAATGTTTCTTTCATGTTGTAGAGTAATTCTAGTTTTTTTTAAATGCCCATCAGAACACAAATCTTTATTTGCCTGAAAAACAATGTACCCAATATTGATAATTCTACTGCGTATTTATGTTACTCCCAAAAGCAAATTAGGCTGGGCATGGTGACTCATGTCTGTTATCCCAGCACTTTGAGAGGTTGAGGTGGGAGGATGGCTTGTGCCCAGGAGTTTGAGACCAGCCTGGGCAACATAGCAAGACTCCGTCTCTACAAAATAAAAGTTTTAAAAATTAGCCAGGAGTGATAGTGTGCACCTATAGCAACAGTTTCTTGGGAGACTGAGGCAGAGGGATCACCCAAGCCCAGGAGGTCGAAGCTGTGGTCAACCATGATCATGCCACTGCACTCCAGCCTAGGCAATAGAGTGAGACCCCCGACTCAAAAAAAAAAACTAATGAGCTTTGAGATTTGGGCTTTTAATTTTAAGCTGTTAACTAGGGGAACTGACTAGCAAATATCCAAAATGTCTAGTTTTGTATGCCCATCTCCTCTTCCCCCATTCTCTGTGTTCTAGTAGTGGTACTATGCTTTCCTGGGGAATTGTTTCCCTCCAACTGGGTGTTGTTGATGGGATGGTGGCTCCCAGTTTGCTTGTCACAATGGGGTTTGATTAGAACAAGATTGGCAGCTTCCTAAAGAATCTTGGCTCTCCACTAGCCTACAAGTAACTGCAGGGCCAGAACTTAAGCCAATTTATGTCTAGATCCTTAAAGGCCTTCCTGGTCTGATACATTAAGGCCCTCAGTCAATGTTTAGTGAAAGAACAAAGATTTTACCCAGCTGAGACTAAGACTTAGAAGAAAGGCAAAGACATTGTTCCCAGAATTGGACACCAGGAGGGAGGCTGGCCTTTTGGAACTGAGCACCAGATCAGAGAATATCTATCAGCCAGACCAAGATGCTAAGTCACTGGAGAATTGAACCTGGGATTCTTCAATCATGCTCTGCCTCAGACTAAGATTCCTCTTTGAGCCTGGGGTAGGGCTGAGCTGCTCACTGGGAAGCAAGTGGCTCTAGCTGCCACAAAACAAGGGCTGTGTTATCAGGAAGCGAGGCAGTGCCCGACGTCTACCTGGGTCCCTCTTAACAGTAAGTCAGCTACAGATTTTTATGGGCTCATTGAGCCCGAAAGCTTCCCTGTCCTTTGTCTGTCTGCCGAGGGGGGCTTTCTGACCTCGCTTCCTTCACCATTCTCTCTCCCCCTCTGTCCCCTTTACCTCCTTGACCATACAATGGTGGGTTACACATAAGCCGCAAATTCCAAGCTATATGTAGCATAGAGCGGCTGTTTGTCCCAAAATACCACGTCGCTGACTACAGCAAACACAAATTACAAGCTGTATCTAATCACCATTATGTGACCAGTCATTTTTGGTTTCCAAAAATGACAGTGAGCGGCGTGCTTCTGCAGCTGGTGGTGGCACCGGCTTGGGTTTCAGATCTCAAGTGCACACAGATGCACATGGAGACTGGCATCCCAAGTGACCAACTCAGAAAGGGAAATAGGAGAGGGAAGAGAGGAAGTACAACTCACCAGATAAACAAACTCCACTGCCTTGGATCTCCGAAATAAATTATTTTAAATCATCCAGTTGAATCGACCTTGGATCAACACACATCTCCCTGGCACAGAGTTGACTAAGGTAGAGGGATCACACTAAAGGAGTTGTCACACAGCTATGCAAGGGACTGGAGAAAATGAAGGTTGTTTGGAAATCACTGATTTAGTTGTGGGCTTGGATTCGATTCGTTTCCCTTCCTTTTTACCAAGAGTGGATGGCAGTAACATGGAGGAAACAGGGCTAGGCTTGGAGTCTGGAACCTAGGCTGACCTATGACCGTGACCTTGAACACGTTAGCCCACTTCTATGAGGGATCTTGCAAATAAGGAAAGGCTGATAATGTCACCCACCTCTCCAGGTTGACAGGAAGGCAAGATGAGGGTGTGTGTGAGAGTGCCAGCCATGCACATGGTCATCCACATGGCCTGGATAGAAGAGATTTAGCCACTTGCTAGGAACTGGATTGTCCTTCTGCGTGATTTCATCATAACCCTGTTGACTGCTTCTTACTCACATGTATGAGGGCTTTTGATTGCTAAGAACAGGCAGAGAAGGGCTGTGATGAACTTGGCCTGTGATTCAGAGTGTCAAATACTGCCAGTCAAAATAAACCAGTATTCCACCAAGATTCCAGGGCACATGTGCACACGCGGAAGGCATTCCCCTGGAAGTTTAAAATAGCCCAAAGATGTGCTTGAGTGAGACTCGCTGTCAAAGTAAAAAAGCATTTAGGAAAACAAGGCCTTTTAAATACCTACATTCCTCCACACCAGATAGAAATCGCACAAGAACGCTGTTTCCAAGGGACCTGACTTGACAGAACCAGCAGAGGGAAGAAGGAGGAGGATGGCCAATTCCACCAGCGGCTGAAAGTAATAACAATGAAACAATGAACGGTCCGAATTCAAACTGACTTTTACTTCCCTAAACTATAAATAAATCAGCATTTTTTTTCTTGACTTCAAATCCACATTAGTCCCTTCCCATGAATAGGTACTTTGAGAGAAAGAACTGGAATTTGAGCATCAAACTCTAGTTGTATAATGCTAGAAAACTCCACTCTCCCTTTCACTCTGAAAAGAGAGGATTTTGGATGAATTATCTAGTTTCCCTTTAAGCTCTTGCGTTTAAATCTATTGAGGCCAATTCTTCTTGGGAAGTGAGTTGGAATAAGAACCTGACACAAGGAGACATCACCACATTGATACTAGTGCAGTTAAGTCCAGATCACCATTTCTCGCTTTCATAAAGAGATAAGACCTTTGGAGCTGAGTCCATTTATGCGCCAGCTGCCTGGTGCATAATTTGCCGATTTCTAACTTCAAAACAGACAGTGTGGAAGAAATAATAGAACAATTAAAATTTTTAAAAACAGCATTTGTGAAGTCCCTACTCTATGTTACACATTTATACTTAAGTGTTTCATATCTCTTATTTCCTGTCATCCTCAGAACACTCCTATGATGTAGGTGTTTTTACTCCCATTTTATCAACAACGGTGAAACTGAGATTTAGAGATAAAGTAATTTGCCTGAAGCATTTCTCTGTTTCTTCTGACTGCTAGGAAGTGCAAGGTCAAAGTTGGTCAAATACAAACTGGGTTTTGTACTTGTATTTCTGTCATTCCTGACTTCATCTGTTTCTCCAGCCCCTATTTTCCTATTTTCTCCCCACCTTATGGTTTCTGCTTTTTTTAATGTATACTTTTTTGGAATAGAGAGAGATATAAGCAAATGAATGAGCAACAACCAGGCAGTAGCAGACCCAAGATAAGAACTTCAGTCTTGGGTGCCTTAGCCCTGTGTTCTCTGGCCCCCAAGTGGACTATTTGCTTGGGATATGTGCATTTACAGTGGTCTGTAGGTGGTCAAAAGGAGACTCCCAATCTGAAAATACCATAGGCTGCTTGGGTTACAGCTTAGTACAGGGTGGAGGATAGAGGAGTGAAATCTGTATTGCCAGTCTGGACTCTTCCTCTGAAAGACTTGGCTCTTTTGTTCTCAGAGAGTAGAGACCCAAGAATGTGGTTCTTGAGAGAGCAAATCAAGAGCAGCTCCTGATTTTGGGTAGAGGCAAATCTCAACATGACTCAAGGAACTGACATGTTCTACCATCTGTTTAGGAACACAGCCATGGCTTTCAGAAGGCTTGAGCCAAAAGGTAGTGCTTGTCTACCTAAAAAAAAAAAAAAAATCCACAAGAACCTGAAAAGAACCACTTGCTGTGATACAAGGGTTTCACAAGAGGGTAGGGAAGAAGACTAAAGACAGTCATCTATAGCACCCTTGAGCGTCAGCAAGAAACAGCTGTGAAAGTTTAAGGGGACAGATAAAACTATTTAAAACATATTCACATCTGGAGGGAGCTTAAGAAGATCCAACAAAGCTGCAAATAGTGATGGCTCAAAAATAAGAAGGAAACACTAATTAAGTGCTGATGTTGTGGCAGGCATTATGCTGAGTGTTTCACATGCCTTCCCTCACTTAATTAGAATGACCTTCTCAGGTGGGCCTTATTATCCCGTGTGTTTAGGAGGGGAGTAAGAGTCTGAGTGTTTACACAAGCTGGGCAATAGCAAGGTGGTAGGATGGGACTCAGCCCCAGAGATGTCCAGTTGTAAATCCTGACTCTTTCCTCCGAACCATAACACTTAGGACAAATTGTTCCAGGCCAATCCACCCTGATACACTCTTTCATGGATGCATGTCTTCAGTGAACTCTAGTCCAAATAACAATCTCTTGTACTTGGCAGATTCATCAAAATTTCTTAGAAAAAAATTAATGCATGAGAAACACACACAAACACACACACACACACACACACACACACACACACACACACACACATACAATGCTGAAAAAAATAAGCAACAATAGAAGAAGCAGATCTCCTGGAAGGTAAATCATAGCACAAAGCAATAATAAAAATCCGTGATACTCAGAGAGTAAAGAATATACTTTTATTTTTGAAAGCAGGATTTATTGAGAGGACAGAAAAGTTCCCACAGTGAGAGAGGACCTGAGGGGGTTACCCAAGAGTATACATTTTTATAACAGAAAAAAGTACATAGGATAATTTAGTACGTGATCAAGTATCCATCAAAACTAATTAGGATAATTAATACGTATTTAATCGCTCATTTTATGTAACTGGATATCAATTTAAAGACAAATGGAGTTAGATTACATCTTATATTATTTAAAAAATAAATGTCAGATGGATTAAAAATAAACTATTAAAATGAGTCATAGAAATAATAGAATTAAAATAATATGTAATCATAATTTTGGAAGAATATGTATTTGGTAAATAGGAAATAAATAATATGACTTCCAAAGGAACAAAAAAATTAACTCTCTAGCAACTCTTAATAAAGTATACCTTTCTTCAATAAAAACAAATGTCAGTAGAGTAAAAAGGAAAGCTATTTTCAAAAACATGGCACAGATGGTTTAATTTAATATCTATGATGCAGAAACAGCTAGTATAATTAGTGCCCAATAGAGTAATGGGTAAATATCAATTAACACAATTAACACAACAACCAGATGGAATCCTACAGAGGCTATAAATCCATTTCAACCCAGGAAATAATAATGCAAAATGTAAACAAAGCCCACCATTTTCACATACCTTTTGGTAGCACTGTATTTTGGGGACTTCTTAAAGAAAATAGTTTAATAAGATATGTAGAATAAACAAGTCTAGAAAGCGAATGTACAGTACATAAAATTGTACTGTATATGCATGTCATACTAAATGAGTAGATTTTAGCTGTTCTTGTTACAAAAACAATGAGCAACTATGTGAGATGATGGATGTGTTCATTTGGTTCACTGTAGTAAACTTTGTACTATCTACATATATCTCATAACATTATGTTGTACCATTTAAATATACACAATAAAATTTATTTTTAAAAGGTAAAAATAAAAAGAAGACAGCTGGATTCTCAAGGAAAATTGCTGATTATATATAACGAAATCCTTGACACAAAGTACAAATTACCTTTGAGCCCATAAATTTATCCTAGAAATTCATCCAAAGGAGATAGGCCAAAAGAATAAAAAATTTATTCACATAAAGATGTTCTTCACAACATTATCTAAATGAGTTAAAAAGAAAAAAAAAAGTGAATGACCAACAAGAGTGGAATGGTGAAATGATTGTGGTATAACGACCGGACGGAATATTAGGCAGACATTATAAGATGATGTAACAACAATGTTGTGGGGGGAACGTGCAGTTCACAAGGGTGAATGTGGACTAAGTTTGCAAGTACACGTACATGTGTGCAAATGGAAGAGGACCAGCAGGTGCCATAGAAAATTGAAAGTTTTTTCTTTTCTTCTTCTTTTTTTTTGTTTTAATTTGGAGTCTCACTCTTGTCACCGGGAGAAAATGGAAAGTTTTACAAAGGAAGAATGTGATGAATATTTTTTATATTTTGTGATCCCCTATTGTTCTTCTAATGAAGCTTTAATCACAACATAAAATCTGGTTTAAGCGAGGTGCTGTTGAGCACTGGGAGACACAGCAACATGCTTACAGACATTTCAGAATGCTCTTGGAAAGAACTCACTGGACCTTGCTGCCCAGGGGATATAATTCACCTCTCATACAAGCAAGAAAATTGCTCCTGGGACAGGAAGATCAGACGGAAAGGCTCTTGGTGCCTATGTCTCTCTGTTAGTTTCTTAGGGCCGAGAGCCACGGCTGGATGGTTTAAGCCATGAAAACTTATTCTCTCTCAGTTTTGTAGCCTTGAAGGCTAGAATCAAGATGACAGCAGGGGCAGACATTCTGTGACTATGGGTACAGTTCTTCCTTGCGTCTTCCTAGCTTCTGGTGGTAGCCAGCAACCCTTGATGTTCCTTGGCTCTCAGCGGCATCACTACAATCTCTGCCTCTGTTTTAACATGGCATTTGTCAAAATGGCAATATTTGGAGGTCACAGATTTTTACCTAGTCACAGATACTCCTCACTGGCATTCCCTGGAAAAGAAGATCTGAGATTGACTTAAGAAATAACTTCGAGGAGGGCTTTAAAGGAGTTTTCTGATTTGGGACTTGAAAGTTATTGAGTCTACAATGCTGTTAGCTCCTTGCTGCTCTGACCTTAGCAACATTGAAATCAAATGAGCATGGGATTCACCCAACATTTATAGCTTCTCTTAACTTGTTTCTACTTTCTTTAGCTTTTGGGACTTTGGAGGCCATGGAGTGGGGCAAAAGGTAGCAAGGTAGCCTAGGCAACTAGTAAGATCTTGTCTTTACAAAAAATTTTAAAAATTAGGCAGTCATGGAGAGGCTGAGGTCGAAGGAGCACCTGAGCCTAGGAGGTCAAAGCACAGTGAGCAGTGATTGTGGCACTGCACTCCAGCCTGGGATTCTGACTCAAAAACAAAAAAAAGGTAGCAAGGAGTCATCAGTGAGGGCCAGCATCAGCAAAGGAAGAACGAAATGGGGATGGACACACTCAAACCTGGAAAGCCCAGAAGTGTTCAGCGGAAATACAGAATTGTTTAAAGGTAGCGATGAAATATTAGCATCAGCTCCAGAAAGTTCTAGACAAACTTGAATAGGCTTCTACAAGGAGATTCTTGAGCTCCAATGGAAATAAAGTTCTTGCACTGTCTATATAGTGTCATTTTACTGATAACATGAAGTCTGAAAACCTTGGTGACTTGTCCCCAGCCAACATCTCTGGGCTCATATTTTCCTAAAGCCTTGGTACTAGATTGACATTTCCTAAGCAGACCTAATGAATTAGCACATCCATACATCCAAAATTTGTATATGCTCTCTTTCCTGCTGGAAGTCCTGTCTTCCATGTCTAGAGAATGGAAAGCAGCCGAGGCCCTGAGCTTCTAAGGCCCCAGTTCACGCACTGCCTCAAAGAGCCCACTGTTACACTTCATTATGATCACTTTCTGTATTTTCTTCATTTTTTAATTTTACTCATTCAATTATTTAGTCAGCCATTAAATATTTATTGACTATGTGCCAGGACTGTATGTAATGTGATGGGTGGATGGGATGAGTGGGTGAATTGTTCTGTGATTTCTCAGGCTGGAGAAAAGTGTTGGCATGTGGATGAAGGGTTGGAGGTCCAAGTGGAGGGTCCCATGGAAATGAAACAAGGAGCGATTGTAGGCACCATGCCCACATTCCATGGCAGAGAGCCTCTGCAAGCCCCCTGTCATGACAGCAGTGTATCTGCTGATTCTCAGGTCAGCCTTTCCTTTCTTCATGGTTGGCTGTAGCCTAGATAGGCCGAGAACCTTTGGGATGGTATGTCTCACACCCTTAGCTGGGACTCTGGGAACGGAAGGCCTCTATGGGCCCAGCCTGTCCTCATTTGCGGTAGTGACCACACCAGGTGGCCTAAAGAGGAACACAAAACCTCTGGGAGCAGCCTCCCCATCCTCCCAAGGGAAACTCTATATATCCCTTCCTAAGGGATACTGGAGCACCCACTGCTCTGGCTTTTGACATCTAGCAAGTGTCGCTACTTGGTTGAAGTGAGTTTCTTTTCCTGAGCCCAGTTCTATGTTAGAGTCATCCCAGCTCCAAAAGCACCGGGGAAAGTTACTCATCCCTTGGTTCTGTCGGGCCCCTCTGCGTTTCTGTTAGATTAGAAGAACTTTTATTTCCTCCTTGCCCCTCTATTTTTGATAGCATATACTTCCTCTATTTGCTGCCCCAATAGTTCAAGCCACCTCCGCCTCCACATATCACTTCCACAAGAGAAACAACCAGAGGTAGATGAGCTACTTCTTCCTCAGGTTTCCACAGGGCTCTGCCCTTTCCTCTGCCAAAGCAAATGCCCCAGTTCATTCAGATCACTGGGTTTCCTCTCTCTCTGGCCCCTTGGACTGTAGGCTTCCTGAGGCAGGGTTTCCACCTGTTTTACCTCTGTCCCCTAAGCAGAGCCTGGTGCATAATAGATGTAAGTGTTCATTACATGAATAGAATGGAATGAAAGTTGGTTATGCCTATGTGTTCTCATACTTACCTGAATTTCGTATTCAAAGTCTCTCTGGCTAGGTGGGGTGGCTCATGCCTGTAATCTCAGACCTTGAGAAGGCCAAAGTGGGAACATTCCTTGAGCCCAGGAGTTTGAGACCAGCCTAGGCAACATAGCAAGGACCTCATCTCTATAAAAAAAATCAAAAGATTAGATGAGCATGATGACTCATGCCTGTAGTCTCAGCTACTTGGGAGTCTCAAAAAAATGAAAAATAAAAAATAAAAATATAGTCTCTCTAGGTAAATATACATGGGAAAAGTATGGCTTATATATTCTGTTACTGTTCTTCCCAAGCTGCAGAATTTTCTATTTCTAGGTCTGTGTTCAGATGAGTGAACTATTGTACAAAAGTAACAATAAAAAATATCACAAAAAGGTGGACATATTTGTATACCTAACCCTTAAATGTACCCCACAATATTAAAATAAAAATATTGATTAAAAGAAAAAGGTGGACATAAAGCATCTCATAGAGATCAGCTCAACAAGCCCCAGTGACCAGATGGACTCTGAGACCTGAGGTCTTGCAGTGATTTCCTGGCAGACCCAGGAGGAAAATGCAAATCTCCAGACTCTCAGGCATGGTCTTCCCATGTAGGATGTCCAGCACACACGGGACCAGGGTTGGGGTTCATTCTTTAGCTTGATGCTCAAGTCATGTCAAGAGGCCACCCACAAGGCACTTGCCATTTCTATGGAAGGGCCACCATTGAAGTGATGCTGACACCCACTCTGGGTTCACCTCACTGCACATTTTCCTGTGTGGTGGCTCCCAGCACCAACATTCCCTCTGCACTGACCTCCCTCCTTGAAAAGCTCTCCTCCCTCAAAGGACTGAGCCAATGTCAGTGGCAAAGCTGCTCTCAGAGGTCTCTCTGCCTAGGCTTGGGTCCAGTTCCTCTGTACCTACTCATCTATGGGCTTGGCAGTGCCCAGGTTCACCTCTAAGTCTATCCAAGATGCATGCAATTTCCTGTTAAGTCCAAATAACATTTGCAAAGGACATCTGAAAAAATGTCAGGAGCACATGTACAAATGAACGTGAGGAGCTCTGTCTTGCCAGTCTCTTTGCCTCCCTGCCCAAGGCCACCCCAAGTGAGTGCTTCCTCCTGTGCAAGGAGGCTGAGAGAAACCTGAAGTTCCTGAGGGGAGTTTGGCCACAAATGCAGGAGGAACACTTTCTTCACTGATATTTCAAGATGATTTCACAATCACCAAACCACCAGCCACATGCAATCACTGGCTGAAAAGCAAAAAGTGCAAATATGGATTGGAGGACGGGGTGGGGGGTGGTGGGGGAGAGAGAGAGAGAGAGAGAGAGAGAGAGAGAGAGAGAGAGAGAGAGAATGAAAACAAAGCAATAGCATTTGAAGAAAATGCAGATAGCCAACAGGATTTCTTGTGATGGCAGTGTGGATTTTTTGGCCAAAAAATATGTTTTAGTCAGGGAGAAAAGAGGTTTGTTCAAGTCAAGAGCTTTTGTTAAATCATCAGATATGAAAAAACTCTCTGATGCAAACACAAAATGTGAGATACAGATACAGAACGTTTCTGAAACAAAATAAATAAACATTAAATTAAAGAAAGCACTGGGAGTAGTACTCTATTATCTTCTGTATTTAATATTTTGGGGTGCTATGATATCACGAGTTGAAAGATCAAAGAAAAAGATTTTACCAAGCCAACAAGACCAAAATTAGCAAAGATTTTTTTTGTTGTTGTTCATTTGTTTGCTTGTGTGTTTCAACTCTTTGCTAAAGGGATAGAGGAAACAATATATTTCTATTGTAGAGTTGCCAAATAAAAATATAAGAAACTCAAACAAATTTGAATTTTAGATACAAAACAAATACTCTGTTTTAAATATGAATATGTCCCAAATATTGCATGGGGCATACTAAAAAGTTATTGTTGTATTTCTAAAATTTAAATTTACATGGGGCCTGTATTTTCACTTGCTGTAGCTGGCAACCCTATCGCCAGACCTCCAGTCAGTATGCATGGGTACTTCAACTGTCTCCACGCCTCCCTCAATCTTCCACAAAATGTCAGCCTGGCAGCTGATCTAATCCAACATCCTCATTTTATAGATTTAAAAAAAAACAATTTCAGAGGGAGGAAGTAACTTGTTCCAGTTCACAGAGGGATTCAGTGGTACCCCCAGAACACAAAACTATTCTCTTTACCCCACGTGGGCTTGTCATGAATGACAGAGGGGTTCCACAGGGGCATCTACACAGGTTGATCCAAAGTACAAACCAGGATCAAGTGCATATAAAAATGATATAACTAAGGTCCTTGGGCCAATTCACTTGAAAATGTTAGGTTAAAAATTGACATATCATGGATTCCAGTGCTTTTTAAATGTCCAGAACTCTTGACTCAAATGAAATTATATATGAAACCCAGTATATAAAATAAAGAAAAACTGGAACTGCTAAGGTTGAATCAGGTTTAGAGTGGCAGTCCCCCTGACTCTCTGTCTCTGCTAAAGCATCCCAAAGTTACATTCATGCGCCCTTGAGTTCCATCAAGAGCCATGGAACCACCACAAGGGAAATAGAACAAGCATGGGCTTTAGATTCAGAAACTTCACCACCACCACCTCTGGGCCAAACATTGACTTCTCTGAGTCTTAATTTCCTTATCACTCAAGTGGGGGAAATAGCAGTTACTAATGCCAAGAAGGCATGGCATGCAGCAACATATCAGTAAGTGCTCTGGATGCTGCAGCTTATGGTATCAGCAGAAGTTCATCTTCCTATCTGCTTTTCTGCAAATGAAGAATTAGTTGTCTGATACTACTTATCCAATTCCTTTCCCATCTTTTTTATTGCTCTTCTTGAACTTAGGAGTGGATTCTGACGGGCCCACTGTGGTTTCTGGTAATGAATTCTAAAGCGCTGAGCAGTCAAATTATGATCACAGTATCCGTGAAGACTGCTCAGGAAGACAAAAGCTATGGCAGATCTCTGGGCTTCTTTCCACACAGCAGTGACAGCATTCCCTGACCAGAAGTCTCAGTTGCTATTACTCTTGAGACCTCTAGAAGCTCAGTGAGTTTGTGAGAAGTCCAAAGTTCTTGGTTTGGGGGAAGACATTTGGATGTCCTAAGAATATCTGATATGTATCAGAAAGGCTGGGCCCATGTGGAAGGCTACCCTCTGCCTGGTCTTTTAAGGGTGGACTTGCCCAGAGCCATGTCTGGTGGTTCTGCAACAAGATTCTCTCCCAGACTATCATCTGGCCATGCTCTGTCTTTGTACTGGCCCATATTGAGATCTCTTGGACCTTTTATTTCTTCATTTCAATTCAACATTTTGTCATCCTTAAGCATTCTAGATTCTGGGCTTTTGCTTCCTAGAGACACACCCATGGCCATAGGGAAACTGCAAGAAGTAGGACCGGGGGAGTTGACATGGAGTAGGATGGTAAATTATTTGTGTCCCTTCTGGAAATCACATCTTTTCTTTGAGCTTTGGTTTCTACAAAACAACACAGACTTGCCTGCCTAACCAGGAGATTTGGAAAACCTAGAGATGATGGGCATATGCAATAGGATCTGTAAAACCCTACTCAGATGTCAGATTTGTATATTGCTACCAATGGTGTTGGTCTTGAACCAATTCTGGATTCTCCAACCCTAATGCCTAATAAAAAGTAATTGATCAGTAAGCACTTGGTCATATTAAAGTGGATTCCTGATACTCTTCAGTCTACGATATTTATTGGCATCACAAAAAGACTGGTATTTCAAGCGTTCTTCTTAGTCGATGCTTTAAATAATGTGATCTGCCCTCTGCAATAACCTAGTAGACATGTTCTTCCAAACGGAAGGTTTACCTGATCAGAGTTTCTTCTCTGGTGTTAGTTTCTGGTACAAGCTAGAAAAACATGAAGGAATTTATTTCATTTGGCAGCAGAAACAATGGAGACAGGACCAGTACAGCTCAGTCCTCAGTGTGACTGAGAGGAGACCTAAATGTGCATGGATGTATTTCTCCTCAATAGATCAATTAGCCAGGACTTTATCAGACTGAGAAGCAAAGATATAAATATACAAGCTTCTACTGCAACCGGGTCCCTTAAGTCTTAAATGCCAAATAAAGCCATTCCTTACATATAAAAAATCCTTAAGTATTGTCTTCAGAGGCACATTTACATTGGAGGGTAAGTATAAGTAATGTTTTGACATTTAAAGTTTTCCAGTGCGCCAGAGGACCCAAAGATCTGTTCTTCATAGACATACTTTTAGATGAGAAAACTTTGAGGCAGGGCCACACGAGATGACTATTCGCAAATTCCTCGAATTTTGAGATTGAGGAACTGGACTGGCAAGAAATATCACTCTTTTAGCAGAGGGTAAAGGGGCATTTGTGAGAAAAAGTTGTGAAAGGAAAGGAGAAATAAATAACATGGGGAAACCTTGGTCTTATGCAAGCATTTCGATTTGAGACTTCTCTTAAACTATGCTAAGGGGGTCTATATTCCAGAACCTAGTTGCACCTCACATTCCTTTCTGGGTATCACCCCATTCTCTCCAGAGAGCCCAGTCTAATCCTGTCCAAAGGACACCTGACCTCCTAGAAGTGAAAGCTTGCCAAGACCACCGCTGGCCGTGTTGCCTCCTTGAATTTTTTTTATATTTGGAGTTTGAAAAGAGTTTTACCATCTCTAAACTCACTTGCTTCTATCACCCTGGAAAGAAACATAGTGTCATGCCAGTAACCAAGATAAGAAGACCAGCCATATCCTGCCTGTGCAAGAAATGAGGAAAAGCTCATTTGCAACTATGAAGTAATATTTAAACTACTAGGGATAAACGGAGTGAAGAAATTTCCTGTCACATTTATGCTTTTGGAAAACAGCCTTTCCAGAGAGTAAGCAGAACCAAAACTAAGTATTAATTGCCTAATAACCACAATTTTAACTGGATGGAATTTCATGAGATGTCCAAATTGGGCATGTCAGGTTTCTAGGCAAAAGGACTGAAATTGTTATTTTGATTTGTTTTTCTCAATAGATTCTAGTCCTTTCATTAATCTTTATTAATGGGATGGGTAGGAAATGGAAAGCAAAGCAAAGAAGATGCTTAAATTCCTCAAAATTAGAGAAAAGTGACATGTAAATAAAAGTTCCCCATACCCATTTCAACCCCTACTAAAGTCTGTCTTGTTTAGGGAATAGGATCATTTTTCTCCATTAAGCCATCTCTATTGAAAATGTCAGCGTGGAATTAGAGCCACTGTAGACAAGGCTGTATTATAAGTGCCTGCAAATAAATTGCTTTGACCAGAGGCACTTCATTCTACTTAGAATAGTGAAGAGGCAGCACTGGTGGCTGTACATACTTATGGTGTATACTTCCCCAGAACTCTAGAACAACTAAAACGCCTACCCACCCCCTGGTTTTACAGATGAGGAAATGTGGGTTAGGAGGGTAAAAGGTCTTGACTAGGGACACTCAGGTCATACCAACTGTGGGCAAGAATCTAGGGCTCCATCTCTAGCTCAGATTGTGAGGTGTATGTGTGTCTGTGTGTGTGTTGAGGTGAGGGACTGAGGTCAGAAAAGAACTCTTGGGTAGGTGACACCTAAGCTGGGTGTCCAACGGTGAACAGAAGTTACAAAAGTAGGGGGGGAGTAGAAAATTTACTGGAATAGAAGAGCAATGCCAGGTGAGGTGACACACACCTATAATCTCAGCTACTCAGGAGGCCGAGGCAAGCAGACTGTTTGAGCCCAGGATTTCGAGGTGGCAGTGAGCTATGATCATGACACTGCACTCCAGCTTGGGTGACAGAGTGAGATCTCTGTCTCTAAAAATAAATTTTAAAAAAAATTTTTTTAAGAAAAGAGAAGAGCAATGGCAAAGTGTGAGAAATATGGAGGTTGAAAGAATTGCAGGAAGTTCACTTTGGAAATGGGTAGAGATTAGGAGAGCAGAAGGCAGAAGCCAGATCAAAGTCCCTCATATCCATTCTAACCGCCTTCGTGCCAGTTGGCAGCTTCTGAAGAGTGTGGAAAAATCCCCACCAGCTTTCCATCCTCATGCTGAGAAACTTACTCTCTACTCTCTTGGCATCAGCTGACTTCTAAGCGCCAGTTCCTCTCAGATCTCCATCTCCATCTAGAGCAGATCTCCCTCTTGAGGTCCCCACCCACTTCTGTATATCTGTTCTTCCATAGGAATAGAAGGGCATGGAACCAGACATCTAGGGAGACTTGGAGGCCAGGAAGAGAGGAAAAGAGGAGGGAAACACTGAGAAAACCAGACACTGGGGAGACAGGAAGGAGGTCTGGGCATTCCCACCCAATTAAGAGAGTCACACCTTGGGGAGTGATCCTACAAACACTGGGCATCCCTTTCTCCCTTCAAGGTTTTGCTCACAGGCCCAGAAGAGTGTGAGTCAAGGGGACCACTTGAGCTTCATGCCTGCCATGGTTGACTTGGAGACAAGGCTGAAGCATGTGTGAGATTCCTGACCAGGCTTGTTTCCTGTTCCCACTCAGTCCTACAATACTGCCCTTCACCCTGACACCAATGCATGCCACACTGAGGTATCAGTGTTCAATACTTGTGTCATTGGGGTTGGGTTACTGGTAAAAGATATAAGGAGTTCTCTGGAATTAGCAGCTGCTCCAAGTGGTGACCTTTTATAGAAGCATTCTGCAGAAATAGTCTGTCCTTTTCACATATGACCAGCAGCACTATTTGTCACTGTCTTCGATAATTTGAAAAATATGAGTGGAGGGCATTTCATTACTTTGGAAAAAAACAGTTATAAAACACTTGTTTTTGCATTGGTTTCACCCATTGCTGGAACTGCTTAGTACTGGCTCACAGGTCAATGTGCATACACATATTTCTTTTCTTTTTTTTTTTTTTTTTTTGAGTTGGAGTCTCACTCTGTCGCCCAGACTGGAATGCAGTGGCCGCTCCCGGCCACCGCAGCCTCGACCTGCTGGGCTCCGGCCACATATTTCTTGTCAACTCTATGGTGAATGATGCCAAGTTGATGCTATACATGCCATGAAAGCATGTATAGCATGAGTTTTGGCAAAATCTTCAGGTCATTTTGGGGAGTGTACAGAAATTTGGGGAGAGAGGTGTGCAGGGATTGGACCACCCTGACACTTGTTTCATCTCACTCCTGGGAAGAATCACATAAAACTGACACTCAAAACAAAACAAAACAAAAACCTAACTTCCTTGCACAGATAAAGTTCGGAATTCCAGTACTTTGAAATGGACTATAAAGTGAGAAACATCACACCTTTATTAAGCACTCTTCGGACAACTTTGGAGCAAACAGACATTAATTTTCACTCAAGAACAAGTATCCTTTTTGGAGTACAATAACAAGAGATCTGAATTTAGCACCAGAAGGCACAGGCTTAAGTCTGAGCTTCACCATGGATTAGCTAAATATGCTCTTGGGTTAGTCTTTGGGTCTCAGTTTCTACATCTCTAAAATGAGGTTGACAAACAGCTTTCTGCTTTGATTGTGAGGACAAAACTAAATAATAGACACGATGCACAGAACTCTGGGAAAACATCAGATAATAAGATGAACAACAGAGGCTGGAAAATGTGGGAACCATCTCATGAACCAAATGAAGAGCTCCTCTCTTCCTGTAAGGGAAATTCCACCCCTCCAGGAGGATTTAACATTTTCCAGTATTAACTTAGTACTTTCATCTGCATGAGCTATTGTGATCTGGGCCGCTTGACAGAAGAGCTGTGAGACAGTCATGGGCAGGTGAGGGGCTACTCACCCTCCTTGCCCTCTCTGCTGGTGATGCTGGAGATGACTCTCTCGGGAGCTGTCACAGCCAGATGTTGGCAAGGAAAGCAGCTCTAGAAGCTCTTCCAGCTGTAACATCTTTGATCACAGAGAATTCTCTAGATTCATGAAGAAACAAATCTTATTCACTGTGCTAGGAGCACGCTTTCTTCCTCTAAGATCTCTAGAGAAAGAAGTGTCTGTTTCTGGGAGTCCTAAGGAATGAGTCCTAGCAGAAGGTCGGAGGGCAGAGTTCTGGTTCTTCTTGCTGTACAACAAATCACTCCAACATCCGTGACTCAAAATAACCACTTCGGTATAATCAGATTCTGTAGGTTGTGGATTCCAAAAGGGAATGTGTCTGACTATTTCCCAATATCTGAAGCCTCATGTGGAAAAACTCAAAGGCTGGAGGTGACTCAGCAGCCAGGGACTGAAAGCATCTAGAAGCATCTTCACTCATGCATCTGGCCATCAGCTGGGATATCAGCCCTCACCTGGGGATGTCACCCAGAGAATCTGCACATATCCTCTCCGTGTGACCTGTGCTTCCTCACTGCATGGCAGCCTCAAGGGCTTCTTCAATGTCAGCTCAAGGCTTTAAAAGCAATTGTATCAATTTCTAAGGCAGAGTCCTCCTTCAGTCCCTAGCCCCAACCTGTATGACCTAGCCTTAGAAGTCACACAGCTTCACTTTGGCAGCATCCTATGCCTTCCAAGCAAACTGGGATCCCTGCCCAGATTCAAGAGGAGGGAATTAGACTTAATGGGAAGGTGCCAAGGTTCCAGAACAACATGTGAAATGGGAGGTATTATGGCTGCCATCCTTGGAAAATACCATCTCTCAAAGGTAGCAACAGGTATTTCTCGCCTGGGGTCTTTATCTTCCTACTCATATATAATGAAGTTAGCTACAGCAACTATGTCTGGCCCAGGACTTCATAGATGCTTCTCTTTTCTAAGCCCAAGACTGGGTCAGGTCAATCCTTCCCTCATGTGGTTCCTGTTAAAAAGGGTTTTGTAAGCAAACTGGGGGCCAAAACCATGATTTGTTCATCTGGAATCTCCCATCCACATGCTGCTGCTGGCATAGATTGGGCCCAGGAATAATTATTAAATTGGAATTATCAGGTTCATATTCTTACAGAATATGATAAAATTTTGAATAAGCATTTATACAGTGCTTATTAATGAAGATACTATTCTAACTGTTTTACAGATATTAACTTATTTAATCCTTTAGGAGCTTTAGGAGGTTGGGACTAGTATTAACCCCTTTTACAGAGAAGAAAGCTGGGGCAAGGTGGATTTAATGACTTCCCCAACATCAGTTAACTAATGACAAATTAAGTATAGCTTAAAGCTACCTCCTTACATGTTTTAAGTTTGGCCTAAAAGTTTTTCCATACCTAGTGAACTATAACCTAACTGGATGTGTAAATAGACTGTAACCTACTCCTGTATCAATCACAAAGTTATGGCCAATCACAGGTGACTAACTATTCAAACCATCTCCAACAAGACTGACATCAAGCAATAGTCAATTCAGCTGTTTTTGTACCTCACTTCAATTTTCTGCACATAGTTTTCCTTTTTCTGTCCAAAAATATTATCCAACCATATGGCAGCCCCAGGGGGCAGAGGCGTCACCCTGAACTTCTAGTTCTGGAGACTTCCCGACTCACAAAGTGTTCTTTGCTCAATTAAGCTCTGTTCAATTTTATCTGTCTGAAGTTTTGTTTTTTTTTCCCTAACAGATGGCATCAGAAATAGGATTCTAAGTAGAGCTTTCAGAGACCACCCCAGGAGCACCTAGTGACTAAGCAAGGTACCTGCCAGGCCATTTGTGTCCTTTGCACTCTCACGGCAACTACGGATGGTAGGTGAATTCTCTCTTGGATTCTGAAGCTCCATGAATTTTTGTTTTGATTTGTTTCAGCACATTTTTTATTTGAACTGAAGTCTCAAGAGATACTGGACTGGGTCCAGGATTGGATTGGGTCTGATAATTAACTGGGTTGGATCCAGTTAGAGGACTCTGATGTCTAACTGGGTTAGACAGAAACTGACAATAAATGGCAATGCTGCAGGAAGGTGCATCGTGACTCCAGCTTTTGGAAATTTGAAGAGATTTTTGTGTTCTAGCCCCTTTGTTTATTTTTCTTGCATATTTATATAGGAAAAAAATCATTGACTAATTATGGTCAAGAGCATCTGAAAGCAAATCCAAGATTCAGTGTAAAATAGGATCCTTCATTTCTGAAGAACTGAGTACTCCACCTTCCAGTTACTCTGCTTTCACATGTATAAGTATTAGGCCCTAGAAGCAGCAAACACTTAGAAAAAATGTAAAATCTTAATAAAGATAATTTAAAATTACAGTGGAACATAACCAAACAACACTGCAATGCATTTAAAAGTGAGGGCTACCAAATTAAGCTCATCCAGGGATGCCCACTGATAGGCAGAAACTTCTAAAAAGACTTCAATATTTTTATTGCCCCTATAAAAACACTTTTTACAAAAAGTAAATAAGAAGCTTGAGTAACTAATTGATAAGAAAAATCTGCAAACCTTTTGGCTTAGTTGCTATCCCACCCCAAAGCCAAAAAGAAAGTTGTGTTTATAAAAGGTAGGCTCTCAGGTAAAGTAGGTATACTTCTTTTTTCAGAGCTATCCATACAGGCATAGAGAATGCCTTCTTTGCCCTGTTCCTTAATGAACTCAGCCCAGAACTCAGTAATTTTTGCTAAGAAACAGAAGCTAAGTTTAAAAGTCTACCTATTGAACTAAATCGATTTCCAAAATACACTTTTCTGGCATTTAGCTGGCTAGTTTGAAACCCTTTTTTTAAAGAAAGGAAGAAAGAGAAGGAGAAGAAAAAGAAGGAAGGAAGGAAGGAAGGAAGGAAGGAAGGAAGGAAGGAAGGAAGGAAGGAAGGAAAACTACCTCTATAAAGGAAATCGTTATTTGTAAGAAGGTCTGCCTCTGTGCACTTGAAACTCCTACCAGTGGGTTAGTCTTATCTTTAAGTGCTTTTCCTGGCTATCTTGTCTGAACTGGGCCTTTACCTACACCCTCCTTCCTTGGCTTGAGCAGATGATGGTACAATATTTTGGCCTGAAATCTCAGCTTTGTGTTTTTGGGATATCAATTTTCTTCCTTGTTTCACCCAAGAGTCATCGTTTAGCAGGATTGCCTAACTGAAAATTGTTTAAGGCAATGAAACAGTTAATTGGAAGATTGATAGTCTGAATAGGGGAAAGAAAAACTTGTTTGAAAGCTGGAAAATGACAACTTTTTTTCTTTTTTACAGATAAGGTGTCACTCTGTCACCTAGGCTAGAATGCAGTGGTGTGATCATAGCTCCTTGCAACCTTGAACTCTTAGATTCAAGTGATCCTCCTGCCTCAGCCTCCGGAGTAGCTAGAACTTCAGGCACACACCACATCATCCATCTAATTTTTAATTTTCTTTTTTTTAGAGACAGGTCTCACTATGTTACCTAAGCTTGTCTTGAAGTCCCGGCGTCAAGTGATCCTCCCTCCTTGGCCTCCCAAAGCACTGAGATTACAGGCATAAACTGCTTTGCCCAGCTGAAAAAAATCCTTGAAAGATGTAAGTCCTGCTTCTGTCTGTGTGTCTGTATATCTATATGTGTACAGGGTTATGTGCATGTGATATTTCTATATGATCTAAGATGATACAGTGTAAATAAAGCCAGTTTTAAGTTTTTTGTTAAAATAAACCAGATGTGATGGCTCACACTTGTAATTCCAGCACTTCGGAAAGCTAAGGTGAGAGGATTACTTCAGGCCAGGAATTCAAGACCAGCTGGGCAATATAATGAACTACATCTCTTAAAAAATTAAAATAAAATAGAAGTGTCTTCAGAATTGTCAATATTGAATATAATTAAGACATTTTTGCCTGTAGGTACTGGTCAGACAGTTTTGTGCTATCTCTGCTATGCATTAATGCTGTAAAGCTACTGCATTTGTAATTTTTTTTATTATTTCTTGATTTGTCTGTAAGTAAAAGCTGTAAGGGCTGGCTGCTGGGCTCCCCTGAAGCCTTGCACACATCCTACTGTGAGATTATTTATATAAGTCTTTGGTCTTGGGCCTATAGATACTTGAATCTGAACAAATGACCATGGTAAGGCCAGGGAACATATGTGTGCCTTCAGTGCTGGGCCACCAGCTTCAAGAAAAAGCCAAGCTCAATATGGCACAATGTTGCCTCTTGATCACACTGGGAGAAGTTGGAACCTCAAGGCATCCTTTTTATAGCTCTGTCCTCTGTCCTCAACTCTACACCTGTGTAAATTCTGGACTCAAACAGGCCCTGTCCTTTATAGTCATACCGGGTGCCACATGAGTACCTGAGACCCAATATGACTAGGAAAGACATTAGGAAGGGTCCCTGTGGCATATTTTCAAAATTCTTTTTAGTAATTTAAAACTTTAAAGTCATGTCATGTTACATTAATAGACAATCATAAGCAGTCATTTCTAAGCAAGTTAAAATATTGAAATATTAACGATTAAACATAAGTTTAAGTTTACATACTTTGGCATCTTATTTTTATATGGCATATAAATATATTTAGATATGTTAATAAACAAAAAAATTTTAAAAACATACCTTTCTAAAAAGTTAGAAATATTTTTTTATCTGCAGACACTGATATAAAACCATTCAAAATCACTGACTTCCTAGGTTTTCCACTGAAAATTGGGGTTATTGAGTTAAAAGTATAGTTAGTATATTTAAGATATAATATATGTTACTAGATATAAGAGAAGAATTCTGTATACAAAATGTATAAGAAAAGTCAGGTGTGTTTTTGGTGAAGAAGATTATAAAAAATATGAGTATGTAATTTTGGTTAAAGGAAAAGTAATTTTGTCTAATTTAGAAATTATTGAAAGTTTGTTTTAAAATGAAGTAAAAAAGATATAAATAAAACTAAACGAATATAAAAAGTTGAGGAAATACAAAATAGAAAAAATTCTGTAAGTGATTATAAAAGGTTTATGGAAATCTTGTGTGTTCAAAATCTGACTGAGATTGGATATATTTGTTTATAGGGTTTTATTAAAATTAGTTTTAGTATTGCTAATACACTAATACAAAAGCAAAGTTTGGCTTTCTCCTTTTAACAAGAATTTTGTTTAGTATTAAATAAGAGATAAAAATTTTGTTCACCTTTTGAGTAAACTTTTTTTTTTTTTTTTGAGTTGGAGTCTCACTCTGCCGCCCAGACTGGAGTGCAGTGGCCGCTACCGGCCACCGCAGCCTCGACCTGCTGGGCTCTGGAGATCCTTCCGCCTCAGCCTTCCAAGTAGCTGGAACCACAGGCGCATGCTACCACACCCGGCTAATTTTTTTATTTTATCGTAGAGATGAGGTCTCGCCAAGTTGCCCAGGCAGATCTTGAATCCGCGGGCTCAGGCAATCCACTCACCTCAGCGTCCCAAAGGCACGGGATTACAGGCTGAGCCACCGAGCCTGACTTGAGTAAACTTTTAAAAAAAGAAAAAGAGGGGAGAGAAGGAGAGATAGATTCTATCTCATACTATTTTTATAAGATCTTTTGACTATCTAGAAAACTGAGTCTCCTCTCCATAAAAAATTAAAGCGTTTTGAAATACTTTAATTATCACTTTGGGCTAAATGAATACTTCTTATATTTCAATGACCTGTGACCCTATTTTGTTTGTATCTTAAACCTTTGAAATATCTGACTTCCCAAAGTCAATTTTCAAACCCTAAAAATAAGTCTTTTTTTTTTTTTTTTTACCTCAAACTGACTTTGAGATGTTCTAAAGGGTCCCTGAAGCATCCAAAAGAGAGATAATAAATAGACTTATTTGATGTGTTATATGACAAGCATTGTCGAATAGAACGATGCTTCACCTTCTTCAAATTATATTTTTATGAATTTGTTATTAACATGTGTTCCTAGATTTGTAAAATTATCATGTCTCTGTATATTCTCAATCATAATCATGTTAATTATGGTACATTATTATAGATCACAGAAATAACTAATTTTCTTGTCAATTGGATCTTTAACCATAACCATTTTAAGTCTTTTCCACAGTTAGTTGCTTAATTTTGGTGCATTTTCTGAAAGCTCTTTACAAGCATTGAAATCCTAAAGTGTTATGTCTTCAAGAACATAACAAGGAAATTTCATGGAAAGGATGAAATGACCCTGACAAGCACTCTTGAATATAGGTTCTGATAACAATAACAACAAAAAATCATAGCATTTAGGCTGAGTAACAATTCCTGGAACTCTACTGAAGAGACTGACTGCTTTATAAAACTTCCAACCCAAGCAGAATAAGAATTAATTAAATACCAAGGAAATACTTTGCCAAATTTCTATGCTAAATCAGTCAGTACTGAAATTGTCAAGGTATGCAATTTGAATGAATTCTATGGTTCAAGTCAAATTACTCAATAAACAGTGCTATGCACCTGAATTGGAGAAACAAAATTAGTATTTAAGAGGATGTAAATACAATGTTAAGCATGGATTAAGCATGAATTGTTCTTTGCTCAATTAAGCTCTGTTAAATTTAATTTGCCTAAGGTTTTTCTCTTCACACTAGCAAATGGCAAAACCAAGATTTGAACCTAGCAGTCTGGTTCCTAGAGCACACTCACCCAACCACTAGGTTATATTCCCTCCCAAGGTATGGAAGGAAATACCTTGTCAAGCATATAAGCTGTTGACGATCCAGTGGTGATTCTACCACTTCCTTGACCTCATACAATGTCTTCCTCTTTCTGAATGTCCATGTCTTCATCTGTAACACAAAAGGGCTGAACTAGATTTCCAAGGGTCTTGCGGTCCTACTGCATATGGTACATCTTCACAAGTGCACTAAGCCAAAAGCCGAAACTTTTATCATGAAAGCTTTTATTGTCCTTCAGAAAGAGCTTAATGGAGACTTTCAAAGGTTATTGAGGACCCAAGGTCTTGGAACAAAAAGCAGTAAATCAGAATGCAACATTCAAGTCCTTCATTCTAGGAATGTATGCTAAGCACCAACTGGTGCCAGATCCACTGTTAGCTGCTGGATATCACAGTGAATAGGAGACGCGGGCTACCCCTCATGGAGCTAATAGTCTGGGGTGAGAGTAAGACTAGGAGTGAGACCTACCAAACAGAATATGGAATAGCAAGGGAGATGAGTGTGATACTTGGGATGCCATGAGTGAGCATAGCAATGGAATCTGGCCGTGTAAGAAGGATCGAAAATGGCATGATTTCCATTTTGTGATCCTGGCCAGCTCTGAGATTTTGTTCTCTGGGACTGCTAAAAGCTCTGCATGAGACAGACACAATGTTCCAGTCCACACTGTCTGTGTTTGACATCGTATGTTTCTCTGGTCTACTCTCATTGCCCAGCCAGCAAAGATCATGAGGGCAAATGACCTCAGAGGGATATTTTGGTCCATCCTCTTCATTTCATCAATAGTGTAAAACCAGCATGACAACCAGGAACATGGCAGATGGAATCTCCTCAGGGTTTTGCTCCTCGAAAAGACCATGGCTAGGCCTTTCCATTCAAAAAGAGACGAGGAGGGAGACGTTCACCTTGCAAGGTGGGCCTGCAATAGGAAAACAACAGACCAGGAAGGGACTACAAATTGGAGTTCTCCAACCTGAGCTGCCTGCAGTTGGCTCTAGTGAGGCACTGACTGCCCCTTCAAAAGACATGAGGAGAGAGCTGGTGAAATGTAAATGCCTTCCATTTGTTTCGTTCAGTGTGTGATTAGTAGCACAAGGAAAGAATTTGTGTGTCAGATTTGTATCCCAAAAACCTCACTCAGATCACAGAGTATTTTGCTTACATAATAACTTGCTTCTGATAGGATTTACTCTTTTTTTTTTATTAAAAACTCTCCTGCTCCAAACTTCACATGAACAAAGTTTCCAGTTCTTTTTTCCTCATCCATTTTCTCTTTCACCTCTGTAACAATTTGTAACAATGGCAGCAGCTCCATTGCTGAGCTCTGACGAGGTGGTGGAGACTCAGTGTTTTTTCACAATCATTGTGAGATCAGAATCACCGTTCTCCTGCTGTGGCTGAGGCTGTGAAGACTCAGAGAAGCAAAGTCACTGACTCAGGTTCATGCATTCGGGGAGTGATCCCCTGAGCGAGGTTCTTCCTGAAGCCACAAGGCTCACTCTCCCTTTCTGTTGCCATCCTCACCTTCCACCCCAAACCCTCCCCTTTCCAGTCATAAGAATGATAGAAACTCTAAGGCACTACAATCTCGCTGTTTCTCTTGGGCTGATCCAATTTGTAGTTCTTTGCTTAATCACTCACTACAGATGTATTAACACTGGTTTGGGGACATACCCAAATCGTTTTGTAGCTTCTCTAAAATATATTGCATTTTCCCTGAAAAAGTAATTTTTCTATGTTTCACTTGGAGTCAGAGTTTTGTTGTTGTTGTTATTTAATACATAGGGAGACTTTTGAAAATGGTTATCTCGTTTTATTTGGTATCTCTGAGAACTTGCTACATCTACTTCAAGGGAATAAAATGATACCAGAATAGATTTATGGAAAATGAAAACAGGAACTGGCAAAGTCGACGCTATTTCACAACTATTTGCTAAAAGAGTTTGCAACACTCGGATTTAGTTGCTTTATTTTTTGTTGTTCTGTTTCAAAGGAATGATCCCTCTGAATTTAAAACATTTTGAATTTGCTAGAATGCCACATGCCCATCCCAGAGGAGGAGGAGAACTCTATGAAAAAATTCAAGTATTAGAAACCTGCAAATTGCATGCGGTCTGCCTCTCTCCCATTTCCCCTGAATTGGGAAGCTGATTCTCTGTAACCCTCAACGAGCTGGAGCTGCCTCTTTAGAGAACAGAAAGAACAATAACCCCTTTTAAAGAGAAGTCGCTCTGCTATGGTATGGGGCTACCCCCTGCTTTGTGGTGTGTGGACAAAGACTGATGAACCTCTGGGCAACCTGAAATATCTCTGAATGTCCGTGTCCTCATTTCTAAATAAAAAACAAAAAACAAAAAAAACGTTTGAGAGGCTGATATAGCCCATATGAGACAAGGACACGAAAGAGTTTTAAACTCTGCAGAACCCAGTAAGTGGGAGTAATTGTTAGAACCATCATCACAGTTATGATCCAAAATATAACTTAGTGGACAGGCACAACACTAACTGCACCTTCCATGTTTAAATAAAATATTTTCAACAGAACTAGTGCTAATCCAGTCCTGGCAAACAAACCATCTATGGTAAGACTTCATTTTTATGTGTGAGATTCCAGGAATTTGTGATGACTCTGTCAAGGGCTTGGCTTAAACTGACCTTTGGTAATGAAGAAAAAAAGACTTTTTTGTCCTTCATTCATTCATTCACCAAACCTAGAGTGCCTTTCACAAAGAAGTTTAAGCACAGTCTTCAGAAATGAAAGAGCTGAAAACTTTTAGAAGCACCATTTATGTGGGCTTTTCGCATGAATACATAAAAATGGGTGGAAGATTACAAACTGTTGAGGTCAAAGAAAGGTAAATGCTCACTTTTGACCCCTTCATTAAAGCAAGTTCCAGGGATTTCCCACATTTGCCTTTTTAACATTTTTATTTAGGTCTGCACCAAGAGGTTAAAATGGTAAAGCATATTTTTAAGTTACAGAGAAGTTCATCTGCCACTTTGCTATTTCAGTGCAGACTTTCTCTAATTCTTGAAAGTGGTAAGATTTTACAATGGAAGTGCAGTGGAGGCAGGTCATCAGGGACACAGAGAACCCCTGTCCCTGGACGCAACTGATTCTCCTCCTCAGCAATGGCCCGTGGTTCTTGGAGGGTCTCAGTTTGTTTTTCTGTAGGTTCACTCTTCAGAGAATAGGTTCCCTACCAGTCTCCCACCCTGGCTTATTCCACTGCAACCTGTGCAGTCTGGGATTTTTTAGAGGATACTTGGTAGGTTTCTTGAGCCACCAGAGGCTTTTTCTTCTTACCCAGGCCTCTACCTATACCTGTCTGCTTCCTGGGGTGAGGAGTGAGATGCACTGGGAGGTGCTTCCCAGCAAGCAGGTGCCCTGGTATCCTGCTCTTCCGTCGGCCATCTCAGGTCAGAAGGAGTCTCCTCTCAGAAAGGATACAGAGTCACCAAGCACAAAGCAGTGGGGCAAGCAGGACAAAGAGGATGCTCAGTTTTCTAGGCTTTAGCTGGGAGGAAAGATATGACCACATGCTCTTTGGAATTATATGGCAGAATGCTTATACTGACCTTGCATTTCACAGCTCAAGCCTCTTAGTCTCCATAAGGCTCTGTTTTCTTATCTGGAAAATGGGGATGATAATAATTTTGATAGGTTTATTGGAAAGACTAAATGAAGTAAATACTGTCTAGTAGCAAGCACTGTATCTGTACAGAATAGGGAGACTATAAATAATGGGTAACACTGTGGTCAATTATCTTTTAGTTATACTTAGATGAACATGGGGCAACGTGAGCCACTAATGTCTTCCAAAGCAGTGGGGACAACAGGACATAAGTCCACTACCCAGCAAACCTCTTACTCTGACCTTTTCCTGCATGTTCTTGTCCAAAGGTTATCAGAAAAGGGCCCCCACAGTGACCTTTAGTGAGCTCTCTTCACATCTCCATGGTACTCCAACTGAAGCCTGCTTTATCTCTGTCCTGGGCTACAATACTGCCACTTCTCTGATCCCGTTGCCTTTGTTCTTTCTCCCATCCCAAACTCTCCATTTCTACAACTCACAGATTGTATCAAGCCTCCCCTTTATAATTTTCAGAAAGGGGGACACATCCCCTGTGGGGTAGTCATGCTGTTCCATGGAATACAGAAACACAACCTTGAATTATCAGTTCCATTTTTCTGCATGAGGTGGTACAGGAGATAGTCCTGGCTATTTAGGAGGCTGTGGCAGAAACATTGCTTGAGGCCAGGAGGTCGAGGCTGCTGTGGGTTCTGATTGCACTGGTGAATAGCCAGTGCACTCCAGCCTAAATGATGTATACCGAGATCCCATCTCTTAAAAAGGGAGGAGGGAACTAATGAATTTGTGCACTTAGTTAGGCTGGCATCACAATACCTATGTGTGATTAATAAACAAATATGCACAAATTGGGATCAAGAACTCAAAATATATATTTTTGTTAGGGTTGTGTGATCAACAAAGTTTGGATTAAATCCAAATCATTTAACTTGGCTACCCAGAGCTATTATTAGGTTCTAGCTGCAGCCTTCTTGCTCTTCTGGCAACTTGTCTCCCATTACAGGAACGTGAAGCTTTGTGCCTCCAGGCCTTGGCTGATGCTGTTATCTCTAACCAGAATGCCCTTCCCCCAAGCGAGCACAGGTGAGATTTGAACTGAAAGGGGAATTTTGTGCTTTAATGGGAAATTCTATATTGTCTAGACAACCTCTTCCAGGTTATCTAATTCTGTTTCTATGGGAGCTATTTTACAACTCTGGAAATTGTAGATAACTGATAGCAATGCAAAATAATTCTTGTTTATAGACGTGTATATTCTGTTCTATCCACAGAGGTTCAATTGATTCCTCTTCCACTGTGGAAGAAGCTGGTTGTTTTCATTTGCATGTTTATTTCAATATTCCTCATCTATAAATGTGCCAGCCTTTTAGATTCTTCTTTGAACTGAGTCTAATACCTGCCTGGATCTCTCATTAATAAATTAAATAAAATCTTTGACAAGTATTTAATTTTTGTCTATATGAAAGTCATGGTTCTATATTTGTTTGAAAATGATCATGTAGGCCCAGAGTGGTGGCTCACACCTGTAATCCCAGTACTTTGGGAGGCTGAGACAGGAGTCCCTTGAGTAGGAGTTTGAGACCAGCCTGGGCACAACAGAGCAAGACCTTGTCTCTACAAAAGTAAATTTTTTAAAAAAAGATAAGAAAATGGTCATTTAGCAGAACTGAGGACTGAGCCAGAGCCCATTCTCCCTGCTGTCCTCCCCTTCATCCAGCAAACCTTTCCTTGAAATCTGTATGTAGTGTCAGACCTTGGGCTGACTGTATCTAGAATTAGTCAGGCATGGTTTATATCCCCAGTGACTCTCAGCCAAGCTAATGGGGAGGCTTAATGACACAGACTGTTCTGCTGTGTAAAGAGAAGGACAGAAACTAGGAGTCAAAGGAGAAGTTTCTAGCCCCAGCTGGAAACACAGAGAGAATCAAGGTAATAATTAATATAATGAGTTAATCCCATTGCAACAAATTCTAAAACTCTATTCAAAAACATTGGGCAAAATATAATTTTATGTTGACTATTACTTGAATTAAGTGAACTAAACCTTGGCAACATCTGGTTTCTCGTGGGATATATTAGTAATGATTCTTGGCCAGCAGTATATTTAAAATAGAGCTATATCCTATTCCAAAAAACATAGTTCAAGATTTCCAAATCCCATGTGCAGAACTGATTAGTTGGAGTTATTTAAACAATCGTCAGTCATCAAACAGTCACCATTATGAAAAGGAAAATACTCACATACACAGCAATGGGAGTAGACGGCTTTCCTTGACACTGGGCAAATAGAATGAGAGCATGTGTGATTTTGGAATAAAAACTATGACATGTTTATATGCACGCACACACACACACACACACACATATACATATATGGGGATGCCAAAAAATGCATACACATTTTAAGTATGATGTATGCACACACACACACACACCCATATACACATATACAGGGGGTGTCAAAAATGCATACACATTTTAAGTATGATGTTCACTCAAAAGATGGCATTAATTAAATGAATGCTGGTGTCACCATGAGACAGGCAGGACAGTCAGAGAAAATGGCAGAAGCGGTCAGGCACGGTGGCTCATGCCTATAATCCTACTTTGGGAGGCTGAGATGAGAGGATTGCCAGGGCCCAGGGGTTCAAGACCAGCCTGGGCAATTTGGTGAGATCCCATCTCTACATAAAAAAAAAAAAAAATTAGCCAGGCATGGTGGCACACACCTGTGGTTCCAGCTACTTGGAAGGCTGAGGCAGAAGGATTGCCTGAGCAAGGCAAGTCGAGACTGTGGTAGCCGTGATCATGCCACTGCACTCCAGCCTGGGCGACAAAGTGAGACCCCAACTCAAAAAAAAAAAGAAAGAAAAAAAAATGGCAGAAGTACGGTTGAGCAAATGTCATATTACACATTGCTACCATAATTTAATTCCACTTTGAAAAGTAATACCATGAATAACATCTCTTAAAATGAGTATACATCTTTTTGGCACCTCCATATACATACACACAAACTGTTTTGATTTGGTTTTCCGTATGCAAATTTCTCTCTCCACCAAATAAGCTAATTTTATTCATCTTTGTATTCCTTGCTCAATTAATTTATTCAGTCATTCATTTGTCCATTCATTAATTCTGAAGTCTGCACAGAATCCCTCCTTGGATTTATAGGAGCTTGAGATGATCTAATGATGAAAAAAATACAGTTTCTGTCCTCAAAAGAATTATAGTCTTGTGACAGGGATGGGGTTGGGACCCACATGTAAATATCCACAATGCAATTCAGTTGTGTTATAAACAGTTTAGATTCGAAGTGCTATGGGAGCGAAGGAGACAGTGATAACTTCTGAGGAAGAAGGTAGCGTGATGAGGCAGATAAATTGTTTCCTCCAAAGGGGAGACACAAAGCTAGCCTAGAAAAATCTGAAATAACTGCTCACTTCCACTTTTAAGAAAGAATAGTTGTCATTAAAATAAAGACTGTCATTAAAATATAATTTTGCAAGTCTAAAAGCATGACTTTCCTACAAATATAAAAAGTATTAAAAAAATGAAGGATTTTAATCAACCCTTTAATTAATGGGACACAAAAACCAGTTCAAATGAGAGCTTAAGGAGCTAGGTATTTGTGAACAATTTAACTTTTAAAAAAAAGTTAGATTAAGATTCCAGATTGGATACAAAACCAGTTAATATCTTCCAAGGCAATAAGTAGTAGCCTTTGTGTTATTGACAAAGGGATTCCTTACCAAGTTGTGCTTATCCCCAGGTTCAGTAGCATTAGTAACCCTTACTAAAGACCTATCTCCTTTGGGAATCGTGAACCCTTCAAATCTCCATCAGGCTTACAATGGCAGGGACGCTGTTTCAGTGACAAATGTTCTTATCAGTTTCGTTCTTTGTGTTCTTCTTCTTTTTTCATATGATTAAAGGAGGGTAATGACAGTTTGTAGGAAAGAAATATTCAGGAATTTGGTGTTTGGTGAAGGGAAGCACATCATATTTTAAGGTCCATGGTGTTAGAAAAATTATCTGAGACTTAGAAATAGGCAGAGTTTACTTGGCTTTCATTCAGTGCAGTTCTGGCCTTTACCTTTGATTGGCTTTCTATTGATTAGACTATTTTTAATTTATTTATTTTGAGTTGAGAGTCTCACTCTGTTGTCCAAGCTAGAGTGTAGGAGCATGACCATGGCTCGCTGCATTCTCGACCTCCTAGGCTTAGGAGATCCTTCCACCTCAGCCTCCCTAGTAGCTGGGACTATAAGCACCTGCTAATTTTTTATTTGTTGTAGAGACAAGGTGTTGCTTGTTGCTTAGACTAGTCTTGAACTCCTGGGTTTAAGCAATTCTCCTGCCTCAGCCTCCCAAAGTTCTGGGATTACAGGTGTGAATTACTGGGTCTGGCCTGATTGGGCTATTTTAAATTCTATAATGGCAGAGATTACTTTATACATTTTTTTGTTTGGTATAGATACAAAGTTTCTGACTGTGTTAACCTCACAGAGTTCATTCACCCTGCCTGCATTGACCTCCATGATATTTCAATAGAGTAGAGGGTGGGTTTATCCAGTTTGGGGGTTAATTATAATAACAGTGGTGGGACCACTGAACAAGCTGATGTGCCAGATTCAATGAACTGCCTCCTCCCAGAGCTTAGAAAAGATTCATCCAGCACAGCTAAGACAAAGGCAGATGTTTTTAGGAAACATAAAGAAATTTATTATGACAAACAAGTAGATTGGGGCATGGGGGTGATGGGTAGAGCGGTGGGAAGAAGTGTGTGAATTGTGTCAGGGAGTGTGGAGATTCTCCATTCTGGACATGGATGAAGGCCCAGGATAACCTCCAGAGGAGTTTGAGCCAAAGAGAGACTGGTCATTTCTACATGTTAGCAGGACTGCATTGAGGAGGGATCAGAGCTGGAGGATTAGAGTCAGAGACTCGAGAGGAGTCACTCAGAGCAGGATAGTGAGGGCTTGGGCATTTCAGAGCGATAGCAAAGTGGCAGAATTCAGAGTGGACAATCAAGTCATGTGAGGAGTGGAAAAGAGAGAAAGTTGAGACTCTTAGTTTTATAATCTGAGTATCTGAGGAAAAGATGATGCCTTTTAACAAAAAATAGAAGCAGATTTAAGGAAATGCATTAAAGATGGGAATTCAGTCCTAGATACGGTGAGCACAGTAGAAGCTGAGAAATTTTGTTTTCTATGATGGGTCTACCTTAGAATAATGCATTCTTAAAAGTATTTCTAGAAGCAACACATCTGAGGATCACATCACACCACAACCATCTTTACGTCGATTATTTCTGAAGATTTGAATACCTACTGTGTGTCAGGCCTCTGCTGGGATGCAGAAGTGACTAGACATGTTCTTTGTCCTCTGAAAGCTCATAGTATCCAAGATATTCTGAGGAAGTTAACAATAGCAGATAAGATTGAGGGGAGCATAAATTGTTCTACCAAAAAGATACCTGCACATGCATGTTTATTGCCGCACTATTCATGATAGCAAAAACATGGAACCAGTTCTGTTGCCCATCAAAAGTGGACTGGATTTAAAAAATGTACTACATATACACAGTGGAGTATTGCGCAGCCATAAAGAACAAATCAGGGACTTCACAGCAATTTGGATGGAGTTGGAGGCCATCATACTCAGTGAACTATCACAGAAACAAAGAACTGAACACCACATGTTCTCACTCATAAGTGGGCCCTGAACACTAGTCACGTTAGCACAAGGGTGGGCAGCAGTCACCAGGCACTGCTAGGGGAGAGAGGGAGATGGGTAGGGAACACGTACCAGCACAATAGGTACCTGGTCTACTACCAGGGAGAGTGAGGGCCACCTAGAAGCCCAAACTTCAGTTGCATGCAGCCCTACTTATGTAGTTAACCCTCACGTGTATCCCACAACTCTATACTAAATAAATAAATTATATGAGAGAAAAGAATGAGAGGTGGGACGTGAGTCACAGAAATGAAAAATCCATCCTCTCCAGGAGCACAAGGTCAGCTGGTCACACAGTTTATATGCTGCCTTCATGTGATACCAGAAGTCACTCACAGGAGGAAGGGAAGAAAGTAACTAAAAATAAAGTGGTTTCTGATCTGACTACATTGCAACATTCTTTGAGTCATTTTAAGGAACAAGCCCCTGTGTTCTTGCAGGAAGAACTTGGAAATCAGAACCTGTAGACGATTTGAGTCATAAAATGTTTGCAGCCTGGAGCAAGCTTCTAGATATCCTTCAGACATTACTGCTCTCTAAATGAAAACAGAATTGAATTTTCCTTCTCCCTTCTCCCCTCTTTCTACCTCAATTTTCTCTTTCATGTTTTCTTCTCTCTCTCTCTCTCTCTCTCTCTCTCTCTCTCTCTCTCTCTCTCTCTCTCTTTCTCAGCAGGTGCTAAGAAATAATTTAATTCTATTCCTAGACTCCTCAGTCAATGGTACATTGTCACCAAAGACTCGGGTACGGTCTCAACGCTTTTAAAGGCTACACAGCTCTTTCAAGAGAGTCGTATCCCCTCATCATAAGAGGCTCTTATCCCTTATTACCAGGGGATAATACTCTTCAACTAGCCCTCTTTATGTCTTTCAAAGGTTGTCCATCATGAAACCTCTTCCCAAGTGGACATGATCCTCCTTCCTTGAAGCTCCGTGGTGCTTTACCTGCGTAGACAGTAAGCTTCACTGTTGGCATCCCTAGTGCTTGGCACAGTTCCAGGAATGCAGTAAGTACTCCTTGATGGAAGTAGAAATTTGTCCACTGTATCCTCAGCACCTTTCACAGTGTTGACTACCTGGTAGGCCCTCATTGTTCCTGAGCAAATGCATAAACATAAACTCATCTTTTCCCTCATGATTAACAGTTACAAGGGATTAGATGAGTCACTCCTTTATGGTTCTCTTCCTCCATCCCCACCTCACCCTGGCTGAGCATTTGCACATGGCTAGTACTGGGCATATATATATATTTTAAATATAGGAATTTAGGAATTAGGAATTCTCTGTACTACCTTTGCAACTTTTATGTAAGCCTAAAATGCTTCCAAAATATAAATTGAGTTTAAAAATTAATTTTATCTTACTTTGGGATTAATCTTCTACCAGTTAGCCACCAGAACTCTCTGGAAGTTCTTTTATGTAGCTCTTTCCATTGAGAATCCTGCTTTTTACTTAACAATTACATATATTTATTTGAAAAACATATATATAGCTCTTACTACATATCAAGAACCATATTATTTCGCTTATAAATACCTTATAATACATTGAATATTCATAATAAGCCTGTGCTATAGGCAGTAGTAATCCCTTTTCACAAATGAAGAAAGTAAGATGTAGAGAAGTTGGATAATAGTCATCAGAAAATACAAAACAGTTCAACGTCTGTTCATTTTAGGATGTGATTCCTTTCTGGAACTTTTTTCTCATGAGCTGAGAAATGGCTTCACTGTTGTATCCCTAGTGCCTGGCACAGTTCCAGGAACACAAGAAGTATTCCTTGATGGAAGTAGAAATTTGTCCACTGTATCCTCAGCACCTTTCACAGTGCTGACTACCTGGTAGGCTCTAATTGTTACTGAACAAATGCATGAACGTAAATTCATTCCACTCAGCCTGAACAACGCAGTGAATGTGGTTCTGTCTCTGGAGATGCCTGAACAAAGGCAACACTGTACAGTTCAGAGAGAAAAGCTACCACATTTGCTTTCCATGGATATTTTATGCAAGAAAGAATGATCTCTCTTTCCCTTGGTCTGTACCTGAAAACAGCTCTATGTCCATCCTCAGCTATAGAACTGAAGTCGAAGTCTAGCCAGGCTAACAAGTCAAATCACTGCTTTATTCATGTTAGTTATTGCTTTATTCTTGTTGCGTTGTCTTCATACCACATATATTGTACATTGTTCTAATTTTCTGGGCCAGCTTGTCTGTTCCCAAATGTTTCCACTAACCCCTCTATGCTGATCATTCTCCCAAAACTCTGTCTCTAGACTTTTCTCCTGAGAGCCAGTCCTGCATACCCCCTTTCCTTGTTGTAAAGTGAGAAACTACCATCTGCTGGTCGCTCAAACTATCTTTGTGGTTACCGTCTTTAGCCTTGTCTCTCTGCTCCTGTACTGACCCTTTCCTGCCCTGTGAACCCAACTGCAAGGCTCAAGTTCTTCTCTTTCCAACCTGCAGCCTATTCTCTTTCTTCTCCTCTTCCTGAAATAAACTCTACCCCTTGGTCCCTCTACTGGGTTCCTGTATATTTTTTTCATAGTGCATTCCAAATATTTCCTCCTTTTAGAAACCCCCCCTGATATTATTAGGTCACAGAGAATTTGCTTCTGCTATTTGATGCTGACTGTCAACTTCACTGATCCCCAATGCTACAAGTTTATTTCTAAGTCTGGTCTAAAGTGAATCTGAACAACTTTTCTCAAGAGCTATTTTTTTCTCATTGGCCCCTGAAATATGCAGTTGCAACTATGTAATTAGACACATTTTGACAAATAAAAGCACTCATGAGGCATACACTCAATCAAGAATTAGAACATTATCATCAGTCCAGAATGTTCCCTCATGCCTCTTCCAGTCAATCCCCACCCCTACTTCATTGACAACCATTGTTTCGATTCCTCTCACCGAAGACTCAATTGGCTTGACCTTCAATTTCACATAAATGGAATTTTATGCTATTATTTTTTGGTCTGACTTCTTTCACTCAGCATGTTTTTGAGATTAATTCATGTTGTTTTATATCTTGGCAATTTATTCTTTTTTATTACTGAGTATATAGTATTCCCTTGTACAAAGATACAGTAGTGTGTTTACCCATGCTCCTGTTGATGGACATTTGGGTTGTTTCCAGTTTCATGCACTGTGAATAAAGCTGCTGAAAAGGTTCTTTTACAAGTCTTTTGTGAGCATATGTTTTTACTTCTCTTAGGTAAATATCCTTTCAAAGGGTCTGACCTTGCTACTACCAACGTATCAAACTCATTCTCTATCTTACAGGTTGTCATTGTCTCTCTATGACTTAAAGTTCCAGTCTAAGTACTTAAAGATCACTCACACAATAAACCTGTGAGGAAGCCATAATTAACTCCACAACTCAGAAGAGACAAGGGACTTACCCAAGGTTGTTGCCCAAGGGATAAAACAGCATTGGAAGATAGAGGTTCAAATCCCAAGGCCTGCCTCTTTCCTTTCTAAGAAGAATAATACTGCTGACAGGTGCATTGGGGAACAGTCTAGCCCAGGCCCGGCTTTGCCAGGCCCTTCAAGGTAGTCCACTTTTTCATTTTCCTTCCACCAGCATTTCAGGACTCTCAGGCCAACCTAAAAGTCCAAGGTCCACAAAGGGTAGGAACTCCAAATCCAGTCTCTCTACTTTGTTTTCTTGCTACCCCTGCAAATAAATATCGATTGACTTGCAATAGATAATCCAGTGTGCTTTGATAGCCCTGCCTTAGAGGAAAGGAGAGAGATTTGAGCCACCGAAATATAACTCACATGAGCCAGAAATGATCCAAAGGAAACTTTTGAGTGTTTATTTTATATCAGATGTAAGGAACACAGAGATGACCAAGGTCTAGTCTTGACCTTCAGGGAACTCACATCCCGATGAAGGCAGACAGATCGGAAAATATTGCAAATGAAAGAAATCTTGGCACTAGTTTTTACTGGTGAAGGGAGACTTCTTTCCTGGAGGAGTTGAGAATGGAAGTTTTCTTGGAACTATCAACATTTGTGATAATCTGAAAGTTGATTTATTAAATTTCTACACTTAGAAATGGAATTGTACGAGGAAAGTCTTAGAGATGGGAGAGTTCAATAAGGATAATAAAGGCAGTAACCAGGAGAGTATGACTGGAGTCAAAGGCTCTTTCAAGGCAGGGTAGTGAGGCTGGCTGATTGGAACCAGGTTATTGAGGGCCCCAAATGCCAGACTCCAAAGAACCTGGTTTTTCCTGATGGGGGTCTATGCTTTAGGAACATGCTAGAGAATTGAGAAGATGGCATTTAGAGGAGAAAAAGAGAACAAGGAGCCCAGAAAGAGGGGTTCAAGTAAGAGATGACACAGGCCTAGACTACAGAGACTGTGGTGGGGAAATGCTCAAGGGCACTTTTGCTAGCAGAGAGAAAGTGATGTCATTGAGGACATTGTTGCAGAACAGAAACGAAAGAGGCTCTAAGGCCAGGTTTTGTAGGTGGCAGCCTCAAGGACAGAAGTCCTTGCCATGAGAAATGGTAGCATGGGACAAGCTTAAGATAAGTGAAGAAGGAGGTGTGGTCAGAGCCTGCTCTGGAGGAACTGGCACAAGCATGGGAGAGAAGCACATCTCTTCACTGGCCCCGAAGTAGTGGGCCTGGCAAGGGCAGCCTGGATGTTTGTTTATTTGTTTCTGTATTTGTTCTTTATGTTTGTGTTGGGAAAACGGTACCATAGATTTCTGGGAACCAAAACAAGGGGAATCTTTCTTGAGGTTCAAGCAACCACTGCAAAAGAAACTAAAATAGGAGAGCTTTAGGCCAGACATTCAAGACCAGCCAGGGCAACAGAGTGAGATCTATCTCTAAAAAAATTAAAAATTAACCCAATGCAATGGCACGTGGCTGGTATTCCTAGCTACTTGGGATGCTGACGCAGGAGGGTCACTTGAATGCAGGTGTTTGAGGATATAGATCGTGCCACTGAACACCAGCTTTGTTGACAGAGCAAGACCCTATCTAGAAAGAAAGAAAGAAAGAAAGAAAAGAAAGAGGCAGGGGAGAGGAGGGGAGGGAAGGAAAGAAGGAAGGAAAAATTAGGAAGAAACACTCCTCCCCTCTCCACTATCCCAGCTGAGGAACAGGGAGACCTAAATTCCAGTGTTGCCAACTAAGCGACACGATTTTGAGAAAGTAACTTTCCACTTTCTCTGGGGTCCTTGGTTTCCTTATCTTTGTAATACCTACCTAACCATCCTCGCAGGCTTGTTAGGAAGATCAAATGAAAATGCAGGTGGACCCTATACCTCGAAAGCCCAAGAGAATCTGTCAAAAACCTGCTTTCACTGATAAAGGATTTTGGCAAAGTCTCGGGGTACAAAATAAATGTGCAAAAGACAGTTGCATTCTTATACACCAAAAAACAGCAGGCAGAGAACCAAATAAAAATTGCAATCCTATTCCCAATATCCACAAAAAAATGAAATATCTTGGAATCTCCCTAGCCAGAGAAGTGAAAGACCTTTACAATGAAAACTAAAAAACACTGCTCAAAGAAATCCAAGAAGACACAAACAGATGGAAAAATCTTCCATGTTCATGGATAGGAAGACTCAACATTGTTAAGCTGTCCATTCCACCCAAGGCAATCCACAGATTCAATGCAATACCCAAGTTGCCTACATCATTCTTCTCAGACCTGGAAATGACAATACAGAAATTCATATGGAAACATAAACGACCACAGATAGCCAAAACAATCTTTAGCAAAAGAAACAAAGCAGGAGGTATCACACTTCCAGACTTTAAATTTTACTGTAAGGCTACAATAATCAAAACACCCTGGCATTGGTACAAGAATAGGCATATGGACCAATGGAACAGGATATAGGTTCCAGAAACATACCTCAATTTCTCAACCAACTCATCTTCGACAAAGCCCCCACCACCAACCACCTATTCAGTAAATGGTGCTGGGAAAACTGGCTGACCACATGCAAAAGACTGAAACAGGACCCCTACCTATCTCCATACACAAAAATTAACTCTAAATGGATCAAAGACCTACATGTAAAACCTCAGACTGTAAGAATTTTAGAAAATGCAGGATACACCCTTACAGAAATTGGAACTAGCAATCAAAACCTGATCAAAACCCCAAGTGCCCCTGCCACAAGAGATAAGATAGACAAGTGGGACCTCATCAAACAAAAGTTTCTGCAAAGCAAAAGAAATCAAGAGAGCAGGGAGACAGCCCACAGATTGGGAAAAAATATTTTCCAACTGTATATGTGACAAAGGCCTGATATCCAGGTTCTACAAGAAAGGAAAAAAAACAAACAGCCCTATTAAAAAGTGGGCAGGCAGGCCAGGAGTAGCAGCTCAGCCTGTAATCCCGGCACTTTGGGAGGCTGGGGTGAGAGGATTGCCTGATCCCGGGAGTTCAAGACCAGCCTGGGCAACTTGGTGAGACATCTCTACAATAACACAAAAACTAACCAGGTATGGTGGTGTGCATCTGTAGTTCCAGCTACTTGGAAGGCTAAGATGGAAGGATTGCCTAAACCCAGCAGGTCAAGGCTGCAGTGGCCATGAGCATACCACTGCACTCCAGCTTGAGCAACAAGAGTGAGACTACAACTCAAAAAAAAAAGCAGGCAAGAGACATGAATAGACACTTCTCAAAAGAAGATATATGGGCAGCCAAAAGACACATGAAAAAGTGCTCAGCCTCACTAGTGATCAAAGAAATGCAAATTAAAGCCACATTGAGATACCACCTAACCCCAGTGAGAATGGCCATCATTAATAAAACAAGCAACAACATATGATGGTGAGGATGTGGAGAAAAAGAAACCCTTCTACACTACTGGTGAGAATGTAAACTAATGCAACCTCTTTGGAAAACAGTGTGTGGCAATTTCTGAAAGAACTAGGCATTGACCTTCCATTTGACCCAGCAATCCCCCTACTGAGAATATACCCAGAGGAGCTCAAATCTTCTACAAAAAAGATACCTGCATATGCATGTTTATTGCAGCACTATTCACTAGCAAAAACATGGGACCAACTGTGCTGTGTGTCAAAACTTGACTGGATTAAAAAAAAATTGCCTAGCTGGGCTCGGTGTCTCAGCCTGTAATCCCATCCCTTTGGGAGGCTGAGGTGAGTGGATTGCCTGAGCCTACGGGTTTGAGACCCGCCTGGGCAGGCGAGACCTCGTCTCTACAATAAACCAAAAAAATTGGCTGGGCGTGGTAGTGCGCACCTGTAATTCCGGCTACTTGGAAGGCTGAGGCGGAAGGATCGCCGGAGCCCAGCAGGTCGAGGCTGCGGTGGCCGGGAGCGGCCACTGCACTCCAGTCTGGGCGACAGAGTGAGACTCCAACTCAAAAAAAAAAAAATGTGGTGGCTATACACGATGGAAAATTATGCAAAAATAAAGAAGGGCACACATACGGACTTTGCAGCAACTTGGATGGATTTAGAGTCTATCATACTCAGTGACCTATCACAGAAATAAAGAACATATGTTCTCATGCATAAGTAGACCCTGAATATTTACCATAATACTATAAGAAAGGGATTGGCAGTAGTGGGTTATGCCAGGGTGAAGTGGAAGGGTAACTGATCTGAAACCAGGCAGTGTGAGGATCAAAGTGAGACCCAAACTTTACCTGTACGATCATCATTGTATACCTAATCCTGAATTGTTCCCCACATCTTTAAAATAAATAAATCAAATAAAAAGGAAATGCAGATGAATGTAGATTCAGACAGTATAGAACACTATTCAAATATAAGATACCATGTTATCACTATTATGATTGTTATTATTATATGTATGCTGCCTGCCAGGAAGAAAGAGTTAATGACCTGACCATCTCTTCACTCAACTTTTTGATCCTGTCTTGTCCAAGAAAATTTAACTGTACAGCATTCATTGACCCAAAGGCATAACATGTCATATAGTATTTTTCTAAGTAGCAATTTTCTATGAAAAAGAACAATATCCCTTGGCTTGAGAGTTTTTAGCATTTCTTACTTATTTTTTCCTCTAAGAACTTCTAAAGATTTCTGTAAACACCAAATCACACTTAAATGATTTCATTTTCTACTAATCAAAAAGTATTTCTGATGAATATAATAGGCTATATCATCCTGAAAAATCTGGAACATTCATCTGGACAAACATTTCTTGAGGGCCCAGACAGAGCATGGAATTTGAAGCAAAGGAATCTCACAGGCTCCTCATCTCATCCATGTGTAGGGACTCCTGCCTCAAGGGACATTCTAATGGATGGAGCTTTTCATACTAGGAGAAAGAAAACCAGACCTTGTACTGGAAGTGGAGAGTTCTTGGCTGTGTCTGTAACATGAATCAGTTGAACATGGACACACATACTTCCCCCATGGCCACCCCTGAAATAGTTCATTCACGTGGGAACTAAACAAAGGTCCTACATTCCAGGAGTTTGCAGAGTTTCTCAGGGTTATTGTAAAGCAAACTCTTGACCCATATAGCTTGGTCCAGAAGTGCCTTCATTGTGGAAATTTCTTGTTCAGTTTTATTTTCAATCAACATGAGTGTGACTTCATTACTTCAACATCAATTCAATAAGATTATTCTGCCACTTAGTGCCAGACACACTGCCATAAACCCTGGGGGAAATGAGATATATACAGCCCCTGCCTGCTTCATGGTACTTACGGCCCGGTGTTTTAGAATGACTGAATTCAAGAGCAAGATGTGATCATTGAGAGCTTTCACACTTTTAAATGCTGCATGTCTAACATGGTTGTTTCCATTTGTTTGTTTGTCTGTTTGTTTGTTTAACTCCTGCTACTCTTTTGCTAATCTAGAACAAAATAGGAATTCAGAAAGAATAAGGTTGATTAGACCCATGCAGACAGGGAAGTCAGACAATTAAAACTCCGAAATGTGAATGGGAACCAAGATGTTCTGTCCTGCTGCCTAATAGTGGTAGAACTAACCTAAACACATCAGAAAATTAATCATCCTTAGCCAGCGCAGGAGAAACTTCAGGGGAAAATGGAGCAAAAAATACCATAATAAAGAGAATTTGGTAGGAGATTAGGAAAAAATACATTTAACGAGAGCATTGGGCAAACACGCTGGCAAACCCATATAAAGGACACACAAGGGAATCTTTCTCAAGGTTGAATTGGTGACTAGACCAATTTTACCCTTTCTTAGAAAAACTGGCATTGATTAGTAAGTGTGACTATTTAGGCTATTTGGGGCTTTAGTTTTCATTCCAAGAAACTGGAAACGTCTCTCACCACAGATCTCCCCAAATTGATGGATGGTAGCAATTATGTAGAGTTATTTATGTAATGTGTTGTAATAGCAGCACACGTTGGCTGTCACTTTGACCTGACACCCCCTTGCTCAATTACAAAGAAACCGCATCACAGATCTGCCTTCAACAGGGGACCAATGAAAGAAAAAGAAAAAAAAAACTCTTTACGCCATCCCCCCCCATCTCTCAAAGAAACAGAAACGTTAAAAGCCTTAGAGCAAATAATTTCCCTTTGGTAGGAAAACTTCACAGTATTACACAATATTAATTTGTCTTTGTGGTTTATCAGTCCATCTGGGCATTTATTTCTGCCCATTCTTATAGCAAACAAACATTATTAATTTAAAGACTAAATGTCATTTGTTCACACAATGAATATTTAACGACTTTTTCTGTTAAGCACATATCATTGGTCTTGCCTGTGTAGAGAGGCAAGGGTGAAATAGAGTCCTGACGCTCAGGAAACAAAGTGACTTGTGTCTTTTAAGATGAGAACAGGAATAAAAGCCATAATTATCTCAGCTCTCACGTATTAAGAACCTGCTATGCACCAGGTATTGTACCATGTGCTTCAATACACAATCCCTTATAACCCTCAGACTGGACCATCTCTACACCCATCCTTTTTTCTCACTGATCTCTTTACTCTTCCTTGAACATTGGACATGCTCATTTCCCTTGCACTGTTTCCTCCACCAGGACCATTTTTTCCTCAGATATCCATGTCTCACTCCCTCATTTTCACTGCATTCAGCAGATCTTTTCTGACCACCCGAAGTAAATCAGCAGCATCTTCATCTTACCTCACTTATTTGTCTTCAGAGTTCTTGCCACTCCAGAGAAGTTATACATCCATTTGAAATTGATCTAGAATTAGGTAGTGGTAATGATTGCACAATTTTGTGACATGCTGAAAACTACTGAATGGGACACTTTCAAAGGGTGAATTGTATGGTATGTGAATTATATCTCAGTACAACGCTTTAATGCAATAAAATGAAATTTGTTATTGTCTTTTTCTTCCTCTCTAGGAAGCAAGTAAGACTTTGCTCTCTTCCTAGTTATACTCTTAAGGCCTACAGAAGCATGGAGCACAGAGTAGGTATCAAAAATATTTTCTGAATAAATGAACATATAAGAAGAGACCTTGAAAACTTTAAAAAGCATTGATACCAGATATTGGTATTTTTATTCCACATATGACTATGAGTTTCTCCTAAAGGTCAGATCAAGAAACTTCCTGGCATAGTCTGCCTGCTTGGGCTTTTAGCTTCTCTTACTTTTTGGTGTTTTTTGTTATTGTTGCTTTGTGGGTTTTGTTTTGCTTTGTTTTTGGTCGCGTGCAATGTCATCAAGCTGAGAAGTAAAAAAGAACACTTTATCACACCAACAGAAACAAAAACAAAAACTTTATGATCATTTCAATAGATGCTGAAAAGCACTCAATAAAATTAAGCAATCCCTTTATGATAAAAACCTTCAACAAATTGAGTATAGAATGAACATGTCTCAACATAATAAAGACCATATATGACAAGCTCACAGCTAATATCATACTGAACAGGGAAAAATTGAAAGATGTGGAATAAGACAAGGATTCCTACTTTAACCACATTTTGTCAACATAGTACTGGAAGTCATAGCCAGAGTAATTTGGCAAGGAAAAGTAATAAAGGGCATCCTGTAATTGGAAAAGAGAAAGTCAAATTATTCTTGTTTGCAGATGACACAAATTATATTTAGAAAAACCTAAAACTCTACCAAAAAACTCTTAGAACTGATAAAATAAATTTAGTAAAGTTGCATGATACAGAATCAACATACAAAAATTAGTAGCATTCCTATGTACTAACAGCAATTGATCAGAAAAAGAAATCAATAAAGCCATGTACAACCACTACCAAAAAAAACTAAGAATACATGTAACCAAAGAAATGAAAAATCTCTACAAGAAAAATTGCAAGGCATTGATGAAATAAATTGAAGAGGACACAAAATAATTAAAAGTTATCCCATGCTCATGGATTAGAATAATTAATATCATTAAAATGTCTATACTACCCCAAACAATCTACAGATTTAATACAATCCCTATCAAAATGCCAATAACATTCTTCACAGAAATAGGAAAAAAACTCTAAAATCCACATGGAACCACAAAAGACCTCAAATGGCTAACGCAATTCTAAGCAAAAAGAACAAAGCTGTAGGCATCACATTACCTGATTTAAATTGCACTACAAAACTATAAGCAGAACAGTATAGTGCTGGCTTAAAATTAGACATAAAGACTAATGAAAAATAATAGAGAATGCAGAAATAAATTCACACGCTTGTAGTCAACTCATTTTCAACAAAGACCCTGAGAACATATATTGGGGAAAGAACAGTCTCTTTAATAAATCATGCAAGAAAACTGAATATTTATATGTAGAAGAATGAAGGTAAATTCCCATATTTCACCATACACAAAAATCAACTCAAAAATGGGTTAAATACTTAAATGTAAGACCTGAAACTTTGAAACTGCTAGATAAAAATATTGGGTAAATGCTACAGGACATTGGTCTGGGCAAAGATTCTTGGGGTAAAACCCCCAAAACATAGGCAACAAAAGTCAAAATAGACAAACTGTATTACATCAAGCTAAAAAAAACTTCTACCCAGCAGTGAAAGCAGTTAACAACATGAAGAGACAACCTGCAGAATGGAAGAAAATATTTGCAAACTATTCATTAGACAAGAGATTAATAACAGAATATATGAGGAACTCAAACAACTCAACAGCAGAAAAACAATTAAATTTAAAAATGGGCAAAAGATGTGAACAGACATTTCTCAAAAGAAGAAATATAAATGGAAGCTGGGCATGGTGGTATGCATCTTTAATTCAGCTACCCAAGAGACTGAGATGAAAGGATTGCTTGAGCTAGGGAGTTCGAGGTTAGCCTAGGCAATATAGCAAGACCTTATCTTAAAAAAAAAAAAAGGAGACAAAATATGAATGATCAAAATGTATGTAGAAAAATGCTAAACATCACTAATCATCAGGAAAATGCAAATCAGAACCACAATGAAATATTATCTCACCTTAATCAGAATGACTATTAAAAGAAAAAACAAAAAATAGCAAATGCAGGTAAGGATACAAAGAAAGGGGAATGCTCTTACACTGTTGTCAATTAGTACTGCCATTATGGAAAACAGTGTGGAGGTTCTGCAAAAAACTAAAAATGGAATGCCATATGATCTAGCAATCCTACTTACCGGGTATATATGCAAAAGAAAAGAAATTCAAATATCAAAGATATATCTGCACTCCCATATTTACAGCACTATTCACAGCAGCCAAGATAAGGAATCAACCTAAGTGTCCATCAATGAATGAACAGATAAAGAAAATATGATATATATATATATATGTATGTATATATAGTATAAATATGTATACACAATTAAATATTATTCAGTCATTTAAACGAACAAAATTCTGTCATTTTTGCAGGACTACAGACAGAATTATGCTAAGTGAAATAATCCAAGTACAGAAAGACAAATATTGCATGTCCTCACTTAGATGTGAGAGCTAAAAAGGAGGATCTCGTGGAGGTAAAAAGTAGAATGGTGGCTACCAGAGGCTGGAAAGAGAAGGGAGAAGGAGAGGATGAAGAGCAAACCCTTAAGGTGTATGGAAATATAGTTAGATGGAAGGAATAAATTCTAGTATTTGAAAGTACATTAGGGAAGTTATAGTTGACAATAATTTATTGTATATTTCAAAATAGCTAGAAGAGAAAAATTATAATGTTCTCAACACAAAGAAAAGATGAATGTTTCAGGTGGTGGATATCCCAATTACCCTGATTTGATTATTGCACATTGTATACGTATATCAAAATATCATACGTATGCCCCCCAAATTGTACAAATATGTTTATTTTAAAATATTTTTAAAAAGAACACTTAACTGATAGACATTTCTAGGTTTACACACTGACTCTGCCAATTACACCATATGACCTCAAGTGAAACAACTTATTTTTTTCTAGCTTCAGTATCTATATCTGTAAAATGGAGATTATAATATTTCACTGAATTTTTGTATTACATAACAGAATGTACATGGACTATTCTAACATGTCTAGATGTACAGTAAGCAAACAAAAAATGTTTGAGTGCCTGTGAAAACATCAATGACAGATCTTGAAGAAGCTCAAATTTGATATGCAAGTCTAGTGACCTCAAAATAATCATCATCATCCCACTTCTCAAGAAGTGTGAACCTGTATTTTAAAGCAATTAGAAAATGCAACCGCTGTCCTTCCATGGGTGGGGAGTTATATCCCATTTCATCTTCCCATCTTAGTGAACACAAAATGTTTCCACCGTAACTGTTGACTCTCCCTTCCACACCATGGGTATCCCTTAACACAGCAAAGTGGGGATGTTACTGGCTTTCCAGACAGACTTCGGTTTGAGATCTGCCTCGTTGTGACCCTGAGCAAGGAGCTTCATGAGTAATTCTCAGTTTCCTCATCTATTCAATAGAAAACATATGCAAGTGTCTTTTCTCTGTCTGTGGTTGAGCTAAAGTGAATGAAGTAGCATACATCCAAACGTGGTAAATATTACTAATAATATAAGAACACTTGTCTCCTTCTCCACTTACTGGATGTCAGTTTCAAGGACTATTCAGAAATGTATTCAATCATTCAATATTTAATGAGCAACTACTCTTTGCCAGACTCTGGGCTTTCAGGAAACAAATATTTAGAAGATATAATTCCCTTGGTGGAGCATAGAGTCTGCAGGTCTCCAGGAGAAAGAACCTCCTATCCTGCCCACAAACCATATTCCAAGAGGAGCAGTAAGAACCGGCTATGTAAGAACAAGAAGCTCCTAAGTCCTCCCTCTTCTCCCTTTCTATGGCCACAGAACTCTAGAAGTTTGAAGGAGAGCCTTTGGTGTCTCCCCCATCACATATAAATATACTAAGACAAACCATCTCTCTAGCTCCTGAGAGATCTGAACTCCTTGAAAAGATGAAATCTAATTTCCAGCCTCAAAGGTCCATGGTACAAAAAGCTGAGCTGTCATCAGGCAGGACCCCAGTCTCAGGGAACTGCAAAGACTATCAGATTAATCAGATTTCCCATTCACACTTGGTAACAATACTCAGCTATCATTAGAACCAAAAAGGCACATGTTTAGCAGTTGTTGAGGCTGGATGACAGTCTATTATACTATTTTGTGTATTTAGTATAATGTTCTGTAATAAAACACTTGAATAAAAAGACAAAATTGATCTAAAATGTTAGCTCTTAATGCACAGCATGGTTATCTTTGTGGGAAAAGGAGGAAGAAAGAGTTTTTTGGTTGTATCAAACTAGCAAGGCTCGTTCTATTTCTTGTTTATGCGAGTGTTTGCTTTGTAATAATTCATTGAGTTTACATGAATGTCTTATGCATATATTTCTGTATGTCTGTTATACATAAATAAATATTAAATGCTACATTAAAGAAAGAATGAGAAAGGACTCCTGCAAATTTACCATATCTATGAATTTTCTCTGCAGCACTGAAGTTTTCTTTTCAAACAGTAAGTTTCTCCTTCTTCCATGGACCAATAGCCTCCTTGAAAACAAAGGTGTTAATCCTCATAGGTAGTAAGGCAATTTTAAGTTTGGGAGTACAATGGGCAGGGTTTGACTCCCTGGGTCTCGTTGTAAAAAGGCCTGTACAATCATCAGGGAACTTTAATAATGTTGCTTACCCACATCTTTCTTCCCAAGATATGCTGCCTGCCCCATGCTTAGGGGAGAAATAGAACCAACCCTTGGTCTTTGTCATCAGGTTTTTTTTTCTCTCTTAGCCTTGTGACAGACTTCTCAGACTGTCACAAGTCTCCGTTGCTAGGTAACATTGTATATACCTTTAGATGATTAGATCTTCTTTCAGGATTTGTGCTCACACTGTCTGGATATAACATTTGCCACATGTATCAATTTCTCTCTTAAAAACATGAAATTTTCTCATAACAAATTATTTTATTCTCTCATAACAAATTATTTTATGACATGTCACCACAGAAAGATTACATTTAATTTTTATAACAATTTTGTAAGATAGGCATAATCTTTTCTATAGAGGAAGAAATCAAGACTAGGCAATTTTATAGGGAGTTTAATCAAGATTCAACTCCACGTCCTCAGATTTCAAGTCCAGTATTTTTCATCTACTCCACAACTGTCTTACAAAATCTTCCTCGAACCCTCTTGGAAATTAAATATACATATATATGCATATTTTTATATATCAATATATATAATAAATGCTTATATAATTGCCCTTATTTTATGGACAGTAGCAAAATGAGAAACTGAGGTACAGTTTAGCCATGATGCTGTGGAGAACATAACTCCCATATTTTTTTCTGCCTAGTCCTTTTGCATCTTCTTGAAGATTTAAAGCAGTTTTAATGAATTGAACTTTCTTTAGAATGGCGGGTCTCCATCTGAAGACTCACTATCAATTCTGTTTTCTAAATATGCAAGTGAATCACTGCAAGGCACAGAAAACTCTGGGGAGTGGAATGACCTGGGACTCCAACAGCAGCCAGGGTCAGGTTTGCAGGGCATGGGTTCTGGGGGAGGACCTCCAGAGCCCACCAAGTCCTACTGGGGCACAAGGGTATTCACACACAAATGCACTCTTTCTTCATAGTTGTAGGTCATTGATTGGTTCTGAAAAGTTGTATGAAATCATATATTTATCAAGTCACTCAACAGATAGTTGTAACAGGGATTATCTTTGCAGGGGAATATAGAACTGTCTTTTTCTCTTCTTCTCATCCTACAACTCTTTGTTCATGGTTTTCCCTCTGTTTACTCAGAGGAAAATATTTCTTGTTAAATCCAAAAGAAAAAAAAATGAAATTAAACTTCATTGACAGGTATAGGTGACTTTCTACATTCCATATGTCTTCTTTATCTATTGGAACTGAAGACTAGGCCAGGCACAGTGGTTCACGTTTATAATCCCAAAACTTTGGGAGGCCGAGGCAGAAGGATTGCTTGAGCCCAGGAGTTCAAGACCAGCCTGCGCAATATGGCGAGACTTCAGCTGTAAAACAATTTTAAATTAGCCAGGCATAGTAGGCACATCTGTCGTTTCAGCTACTCTGAAGGCTGAGTCAGAAGGATCGCCTGAGCCCAGGAGTTCGAGGCTGCAGTGAGCTGTGATCAGGCCACTGCATTTCAGTCTCAGTGATTAAAAAAAGAAAAAGAAACTCAAGGCTAGACTTGGACTTGAGCGTTTCCTATAAACCATAATGTAGAGGGCGTGAGGTAGGAGACGCTCACATGACACAGACAAAAGAAGATGGGGGAGAAGAAAGAGGTCAAAGGTCTGCACCCAGCTTCCAATAAGATAAAAAGCCAAGGCTGGGAGAGGGAATAAAGGGTAGTACAAATGCTCAACATAGTTGTCAACTCTAAATGTTGGTCTAGCAGACCAAGTTTGAGAAATGACTGACGTAGGTGCTTTGGCATAAAGGCTTGCTCCCAACATATCTTAGAGAGGAAGAGAAGGAGACAGAAGGGGAGAAACAGCTCTGAAAGAGGGTTTAGACCTGGAATTAGCCAAGTCCATATCTAATTGACTCTGAGTTAATCCAGATGAAAGTGCTTTAAACTGGAGAGACAGAGTCTCCTTTCACTGGCAAACTTTTCCTCCCCACCCATCTCCCAGGGAATGGGAGTGGGGGTTCCAGCACAAGATAAAATCATTTATCGATAGAGTCAACATATCATTTGTTATTTAAGCTGGGCCACATCTGAGGGTGAAAAAGAGTGCTATTAATAATTTCTCTAGGATAGCAGGCATAAATCAGGACTGTTCCAAGCAAGCTAGTCAGTGTGAACCTGGATTATGTAGCAATTAGTCAGAAGGATCACTTGAGCTCAGACACAGAAAACAAAAATGCCTCCTTTTATTTTGAGTCTTAGTTGAAGTGTGTACATATCTGCCCCTCCACCCTTCGTATCTCTCCTGAGCAAGACGAAGTGGGAGAAGGGTTACTTCTCTTGGGAGAATCAGCCCTCCATCCTGCTTTGCAGAACGCAGTATCCTGACAGTAGAGATGGGTGGAGCTAAACCGGGATCTCAAGCTCTTGTATGATAAGAGGCAATGCGAATGCAGGAAGGTGGACATCCCTGCCCACTGCGATGATGAGGATGTCAGGAAAGGTGCTGAGAAAAAAGATATGCAGAGGTTGGGAGAGTTTGAAATTGTGGAAATAAGGAACAATATTGGAAAGGAGGTGAGAATATTTCCAGATGAAAGAAGAGTGTGAGCAGAAATGTAGAAAAGAGGTGCGTGGGTATGAATACGGTACTACAAGGCATTTCTTGTGGAGCCATAGGTGTGTATCGCAGACTCTGCTAATTGACATCTTCTTCCTTTCAAAGAAAACCCACCTTTGTTCAAAGTGACAATGGGCCCAACTACAAATATGTGGATCTCCCTGATTCTTGCAGCCAGATATTACCAAGTGGCACAGTCCTCTGGCCAATGAGCTCCAGTGGAAGTTCTTGTCAAGGCTATTCTTTCCTAAAGCCCCACAAGGAGAAAGTCCTTTGCCCATCACCTTTCTCCTTTCTGCCCAGGATGCCAGTACAGTGCTTGGACGTGCATCTCTCCATCTTTTAAGAAGAAAGTGACAGCCTGTGAATGGCAGAGCAGGAAGAGAAAAAGGACCTGGGTCATTGCTGTCACTGATAAGCTTTCATACCAGTCCCATAATGTCTACCTAGAACTTCCTGATGCATGAGACAAATACATCCCTTAATTATCTGATCCTCTATCAGTGGAGGATTTTCTGTTATTTGAAGGCAGCACAGTTTCAACTAAATAGATGTAAAAAGGATGTAAAAGCCGTTGTAAACCAAATAGTGAGGGACCCTGAATATCAGGCCACAGCTCCATGGAGTATCTTATCACAAATGTATATATCCCAAATGATCCATACATTTTGAAAAAATAGAAAGAAAAGAGATGGAATTGCTAATACTGTGAGGACATTGTCACTGAGATTTTTTTTTTGTTTTTTGTTTGCAAATATCTGGGATGATCAATACCATACTCAAAGTCAGGAGCCAATCAAAACATTCAGGAATATTTGAAGTTGTGGCGATTAAATTTTTTTATTTCTTCATTAACTGATCACCCAGAATTGGCCAATTTCCAAAGTAAAATGAATGGTTTCTCTCATTGCTCTTAAAATGCAAAATGTTGGCATCTGTTCCCATTCTGAAATTATCTTTCTCTGTTGGCTCCTGAATTTGCTAAAACATATGATTACAGTAGAATAAAAACAGAAGATTGTCAGTTATCACATTCCTGGTTTAGAAAGTTTAACCAGGTTTATATACTCAGGAAGTCAATGTTTATACACCCTACCAAGATTCAGCCCAGAGAAAAGCATCACCCACAAAGTTCAAAGCTGGTGAACAGCAGAGATCAGGCATCCAGTAACGTGACCTTCTAACTCAAATTGCAACATCTGTGGAAGGACCCGAAATTATCTGTTGGAGAACGAGCTTATCCACAGCCCCTCTGCACACTCTTTTTCTTCCTAATTCCCAGACACACCATGGTCAAGGTTCAGGAGCAAGAATTAAGGAAAACACTTTCAAAGAGGAGAAGGAAATGCCATGCCCACTGCAACCTCAGTACCACATTCTATTGTTAAAGAGCATAATCTGCCATTCAACATGTGTGGCATCCATGACTGTAAAGAGATGAAGAGATATAGATGGCCTTTAATGCATATTCTGAAACTACAGTGTAACCTCCAACTGGTAGTTGAAATTTCAGAGTGAGTGTGGCATGGGGTTCAGATTTGAAGTTGCCTTGGTCTGAATTCCAGCTCTACAATATATTAGCCATTTAACCTTGAGGATAATAACAATGTCAGTCTCACAGAGTTGTGCGAATTAAATAAATGAGCATGTGTATGGTGTTTGAGATTGTCCCCAATACATAGTAAATACTTTTTAAATGTAAGATGATTAAAGGGAGCAATTCTGGGGACATTTGGGATGAAGCACAAAACTTTGCCTCTTGGGATTTTCCCTTGTCCCTCTCCAAGAAGTCTAGCCCCAAAACTTACTCCTCTCTTGGAAGAGTCACTCGCTTGGGAGAATTAGCCATTAGGAATCCTCCGTGGGTGGTGAGAGGTGATGACTGTCTAGGTCTCTGATGTGTTTTTACCTTTGTGATTTTCCTCCACCCATAGTCTACAGTTGACTATGGCCTCTTTTTTCACTCCAATCCCCTGATCCTAGTTTATTGAGAAGTCACTGTAGCTTTCTCTACTTTCCAAGCTGAAATCACTATCATTTTATTGTCTTTAAATAGTTCAGGACCATGATGATTAAAAAAGAGCCGGGCTCGGTGGCTCAGCCTGTAATCCCGCGCCTTTGGGAGGCTGAGGTGAGTGGATTGCCTGAGCCCGCGGGTTCGAGACCCGCCTGGGCAGTGAGACCTCATCTCCACAATAAATCAAAAAATCAGCCGGGCGTGGTAGCGCGTGCCTGTAGTTCCGGCTACTCGGAAGGCTGAGGCGGAAGGATCGCCGGAGCCCAGCAGGTCGAGGCTGCGGTGGCCGGGAGCGGCCACTGCGCTCCAGTCTGGGCGACAGAGTGAGACTCCAACTCAAAAAAAAAAAAAGAAAGAAAGAAAACATTTCAATAATACTACATTTATTTTTGCTAAGAAAGAAAACAAAAATTCAACAAGCATACTCTTGTCTTTATTTAAACCCTCTTCCATAGTATATCTAAAATCTGACAGCTTTTTCTGCTCAATATTTAAAAACAACTTAATTTCCCTTTTAAAGAAAAGCTTCCCTGAGGACCAGCAATTCGCTGCCAGTGTCAAGAGGAGGTGAAATATGGAAACAGCTCCAACTAGCAACACATATGTTTACTACACAGCAAAGTGTAGCAAAACAAACAAACAAAACAAAACAAAAAAACATGGATTGAAAAATCGAAAGACCTCTACTTTCCAGATCATTGTTACCTCTATGATCTGCTATTTGTTGCTGGATAAGGAATTTTTTTTTTCTCTGCAATTCACTTTTTCGACTTCTAAACAAGGAGCTTAAATTAGAACAATGGTCTTTCTTTACTCCTTCCTCCCTCCCTGCCTTTTTTCCTTTTTCCCTTTCCTCCTTCTCTTCTCTTCCTTTTTTCCTTTTTCCATTTCCTCCTTCTCTTCTCTTCCTCCTCTATTTCTTCTTCTTTTGATTTCCTCCAAGCACTAGAAGACCCTCCCCTCATTAAATGAAATACCATCCAGTTGACCAACATATTTCATGTGAAGATGGAGATAGTTATGAGGTTCTCCTTGTCGGTCTCCTGCTTGCCTTCAGAAGTGCATATGACAGCTAACCAGCCCCCGAGGTCTTAGAGCCCAGTTTGGAAGAAAAAAAAAGGTCACTGAATTATAGGATGAGAAACGAGACCCACATTGCAATGTACAGGGCCTTTGAAAAAAGACAGGCCTTGGTTCAAATCTCTTCTCATGTCTGCTTTCACCAGGATATTACTGGAGAAGTAAAGTCATTTGTCATGAGTTACTTCTTGAGCCCCCATTTCTTCCTGTGAAAAATGGAAATTACAATAGCTACTGAAAAAGTTACTGTGAGGATTAAATGAAAGAATGCATTAAAGAATGAATTAAATTCCTAGCTTACACTAAGGGCTCAATAGATGTTAACTATTGTTTATAACCAAGAAGACCAAGGTCTCACCCAGGACAGCCCTAGTTTAGACTTGTAGTCCTGGAATAATTATTCATTGCATACCCTTTCACTCTCAAAACGTCTTGGTTTGAACAATCATTCATTAAATGATGATTATCATTTGCTTAACTCCCCTCTCTGGCTTTGGTTTCAAAACATACGGGTGTCTGTTGGTAAAGTCTTAGAATTCTACCAGGGATCACAGGTGACTTTTTAATGTCAAGGCACAAGAGTGTGGTTGATGCCTTAGCAGGCAGCTTACAGACATAGAGAAAACATTTATACTTAGCCAAGGGAGAGGTGCCCTGAAGCAACTGGCAAATTCCATGGCCATACCAATTTGGACTGAGAGTGCATAAGAGTCCTGGAGAAAGCCAGCTCTCCAGGGGAGCCAGCATTTGCTCATGCTAGAGAGTCTGTGTTTATGGTAAGCAATTCTTCACTCACTGCACGTCTCCAGCAATCTGTTACCTCTCCTTTTAAACAGTCATGAGCAAGTCACTCACACTGTTGAGAAATAAAAACACTTGCAGTGTCAACTCAGCGCTGGGAAAAAAAGAACAGTGATTATAAGAGTGTATTCTGACACAATGAAAATGTGTGTCCAAGTGAGTATTGTGTGTGTTTATGTGAGCTTCGTGGTTATAACCAAGAAAATCCATCATAAGGCAACAAACATGGGCTTGTTTGTAGAACTCACTAATATCTCCATTAGAAGTAACCACTTCAAAACTGTGTTTTAGGCTTCCCCATCAGCCTTGAGAACAAGAGAGTAAACACAGCATCACTTATCACTTTGGCAAGCTCAACAAACAGCATTTCAGAGTGTTAACAGCTCTTAATAAGGACTCTCACTGGTGGTAGTTAAACAAATAACATTAAGTTGAGAAAGGCAATCAGTAGTCTGATCTCTGTATTCACTGATTGTTATCAGGCTGGCCTCAGGTGGCTTGGTACATTCCTGTCCCAGCACCCTTTGAGAGAGCCAGTGGTATTAGCCACCTGGGTAATGGAGGTATTATTATTTAAACACCCAACTGCAACACAGGGTTGTGGACAGATATTTGTGCCACCTTCATATCTTGTGGTCATCTTGGAAATGAATTTGAATGTTTACATATCAGGATTTCTGGAATATTTTGATGACTTATCAGTGGGGTGGAAGGTTTGGAAAAGCCCATGTTCCTTAATGACTCTATCCATGAATAGCTACCTATCTCCTTGGGAGGGAGGAAAAGGGCTTTTGGTGATGGGAGGGACAGTCAGTATTTTATTTTATTTTATTTCATTTTATTTTAAGTTGGAGTCTCACTCTGTCGCCCAGGCTTGAGTGCAGTGGCACACTCATGGCAACCCCAGCGTCAACCTGCTAGGCTTGGGAGATCCTTCCACATTAGTCATCCAAGTAGCCAGTACTACAGTCACACACATATCATGACTGGCTAGTTTTTGATTTTTTTTATTGTAGAGATGAGGTCTCACCAAGTTGCCCAGGCTATTCTCGAACCATGGACTCAGGCAATTGGCTCATCTTGGCCTCTTGAAGTGCTAGGATTACAGACTTGAGCCACCGCACCCGGCCATGTATTTTAAAGGTTTACATGCATATGACAGTGCCATTTCTGAGTTAGATCTACTCTCAAAGCTGGGCTACCATTAGCTCTGTTTTAAATAACTGAAAATTTATATGTGGGATGATTTAAACCCTTCACTCTCCTCTTTTTGCCCACAACTGTGAAACTCCACCTATTTTCCCTGGATCACCCCAAATACCACCCACCTCCTCTAGGAAGTTTTCTTGTCACTCCACTTTCCCCTAACTTCAGTAGGAAATTATTTTTCATCCTCTGAAATTCCATAATGCAAACGTTAGTAGTGTGTGAATCACCTGAGATGCCTGTAAAAAAAAAATGCAATTATCTCCACTCCCACTCCTATGACTGGAGATCCTGGCTTCACATTTCAATCACTTGGGAACCATTAAAAAAAAAAAAAAAAAAAAAAAAGCTCTCCAAGTGAATCCCATATGCAGACAGAGTTGAGAAACCACTACTCTTCTTGGGACAGGGATGCCCAGTCCATATTTGAGAAATGCTGTCATAGCTTTTGGGTGCTAAATGGGGCCTGATAATTAACACATTAATATCACCTTATAGGGAGTACACATCCTCGAGACCCAGGTTCCTTTTGTCTTTAAGCATTATGATGCCATTTGCATATGTAAGATTGGAGATAAAAGCTGAGGCAGAGATGAATTGTTCTTCTTTATAAAAGACCGAGTGTTGAACATGAGGTAGTGGGGGCAGAAGAGTGAGTACTGGGATGGAGAATCCTGGGCCCAGCAAGGCCAGGGTAAGGGAAAAGCAGGAAACCCACAACTCTGGCGTCTGGCCATGTCCCAGACCAGCCTCGAAGAATAAAGATATTGCAGAAGAATGTTGAAAATTGTTTGCTCCAAGATATGCAAAGTAATCTCCTTCCACCATCTCCCTTTAAAAATCTTGAGTAAAGAAATGCTGGAAGCCTTCTCTTCACTGGCGAAGGTGGAAACAGGGAGAGTGTTCATAGAAGTAGAGTAAGGAGGTGAAGGACAGCTCACATCTGGCTCACATGCGTTGGCCTCATCTCCTAACACTGCCTGTTACACAAAACAGGTGTTCAGTGAGTATTTGTGAAACAAATGAAATAACTATTGGGAAAAAATTCAGATAGAAGACCATGATTCTTACAATCACAGAGGACTGACAAGGATAGAAACAAATGAAGTGGTCTTTTCCTTCTCAGTTTGCAAAGGCAAATCCTGATCTCAACTTCAAGCTAGCACAGTGTTCAAGTGTCTGCCAAGAAAAAGCCAGCAAGTTTAGAACTGGTAGAGTCAAAGAACTATCCACATGACATTAGGTGGGCTTTGGGTATTTGGTTGTTACTATTTTGGAAAGGTTTAGGGAGAAAAGTAAAGGGGAAATTCAGAATACAGGATGAACACTTCTCACATGCTATTCTATTCTGATGTGTATGGCATTGATCTAAAAAGCAATAAGAGCTGGAGACCCATGTGATGCCCAGTTGGTTGAATGACATTGCTCTGAGTTCTATGTGTTTTAAACCAAAGTCCCAGACTTTGCCTGGGTGTCCTGCTTACAGTTCAGATTCATACAACTCAACAGCATCCCTTCTTTTCTGCAAGTTATTTTACTTTACTTAGAAGCAATATGTATTTCTAAGCCAATAGAGTTATCTTTAATAACTTTAGAAACAGCGTCACTAGAACACTGACTCATAGGGAGACATAGGGAAGAATCAGGAGCAAGTATTCTTTCTCTAGGACTTTTGAGGCTGTTTATTCATTGCTTTTGTCTGCCCTTGTGGAAATGCTCCTCTTCATTCTGGGTCTTCCCAGCACGGTTGTCAGTTTTCCACATCCATTCCTGACCCCAGTGCTGGTCACGTGACTGCAGATCAGCCAGTCTCAGTGCTCTGTACTTCTAGCAACAGTGATTGGTCCAGATGTAGTCTTGTGATCTAAGCAAGGCCAATCAAAGTCATCTCTGCATTGAAAGAAAGGCATTGAGAGCACAGTAAAAGGCACTGTAAATGGGAAAACATGTAAATCTGGAGCTGTGGGCGGCAAGAGGCTGTTTACAGGATATACTCAATATCCAGAAGGACTCTGAGCTAAGGGATAAAGATAATTGAGCCCTGATGTCACTGCTAGAATCTGTTAATCCAGCTGTACCTGAAGATAGGCCGTGCCCAGATCTGGTAGGTACACGAAATTGTATTTGTTTATACTTAAGTTGGTTCTAGGTTGGGTTTTGTAACTAATATCAGAAAATTTTGTCATGAATGTAACTGAACATAAAATGTTTACATTTAAGTCATCTTTATGAAGCAAAATAGAATAACACTGCAATTATTTATGGAACACACATTTGGCATGAAGGTCTGTATTCTCCTCTCATTTGAACATTCTGCTGAACGAATGAAGTCACATGAGACTCAGAGAAGTTGCTTCACTTGGACAAAAACTACTGAACTACTCAATGGATGAACGGGAGATTGTCATCTAGGTCTAGTTCCATTGACTCCACCTGTGCTCCCAAAGGAAGAGTACATAGACAGTGCATAATTTGTACTGTTTAGTCAGCAAGATGCCAGCACTTCCCTATGAAGCCAAGGTCCTCCACACAGCTCCTTTTGATATATACAAGACTCTGAACTTCCCAACCAGGCTCCTGTGGGAGGTAGAGACAACTCAAAAATCCAACGGCAGCAAAACCTCCCTAGTGGTCATTGGGCTGCCTGGGGTACATGCCAGGCAATCCAAGGATGTGTGTTCTGCTATCAGCACTAACTGGTATGAAAGCTGGAGGGAGAACAAGCACTAAGGCGGTGCATTCCATCAAGGATCCCCCTTTCTTGGTCCACAGTGAGCTCACTCAGGCTTTGCTGAAGTGGGGAAGCCAAGGAGCAGGATGACTCTGATAGTTTGGAAGCAGGAGCTGAACATTCTTGACTAACTCTACTCATCCCCTATGCCCTCTCCTATACTCCCTTGGAAGTGCCAGGAGAATGACAGCCTAAGGAGTACTTTCCCAAACCCCGTCAAAGAAGATCTCCTTGATGTGCATGTCAATTCCCATTCTCAAGTGTGAAAAATACATGGTTTTTATTTAAATTCCTATTCCAAGTTTAGAAAAGTGCATGGATGTTGCCCTACACTACCATCATTTGTCTGTGTGACGTGGGCAAGTTACCCTAGTTTCATACTAAGAAGAAACACAGTTCCATCTTCTGAAAATGGGAATAATGCTACCTACCTGAAGATATTATTAGAATTAAACAAGGTGTATGGCATGTGGTAGATGCTCTATAATTGCAAATATGGGCAGGTTTTCCAAGAGTGTTCATGGGGAAACAATTAATGCATGTCAGGTCCTGGCTCCTCTGCCTAATCTTGAGTTAGAAGTTACTTATTAAACAGCCAACTTCTTCCAAATGGGGCAGGAAGGAAGAGGTGGGTTTTCTCATTTTTAATATTTCACAACTCTAGAATCCCCATGAATAGTACCTGACTACAGTTGGATAGATGAGGCAGAGTTATTCCAAGGCCACACAATCACTTTTGCAGGCTACTAAACAATTGTGAGCATCACTATGGTGGTAAGGTTAACTGTGGGCTAATTGTGGGTGTTAACCAAGAAATATCTTGCCCGGCATATGTAGAGGTCTCAGGATTCATGTACTATCCCTTTAACTCCAATTGAAGCCCCAAGTCTACAAGTTAGATGCAGCTGATGAGAAAATGAGGGGCCCTAAATGGTTTCTAGCACTGAAGACTTCTTTATTGCACCTTTCATCTTGTCAAAGGCTAGGAGTCACTTGTCCACCTCTAGGGTGGAGGAGTCATCTAGGCTTTAGATGGTCACAGGGGCCATTTATATACAGGGACAAACCTGTACTAGGGATGCCCCGCTGTTCCTTGTGTGGACCAATGTGAAATTGTAAAACATATATATTGTTTTCCATTCCTTTCTCTGGCATACAAGTCCTAAAATCCTTGGAATCCTCATACTGATGTATTTTTAAATGCTATTAATTGACTGATGGTTGGTAACCCCTAGGTAGCTTCAGAGTGGGTGCTGGTTACCAGAAAAAGCAAGGCAGGATTAGAGAGTTTGGATCTTCAGTCCCACCCCCAAATTTCCAGGATAGAAAGGGAGGCTGAAGGTTAAGTTGATCATCAGTGGCTAATGGTTTAATTAATCATGCCTACATAAAAACCCAAAAGGAAGGGTTCGGAAAGTTTCCAGATAGCTGAACATGTAGAGGTTCTTGGAGGGTATGGAAGCTTCTTGCCACTTCCTCCGTGCTTTGCCCTATGCATATTTTTATTAGTACTCTTTGTAATAGCTTTATGGCAAATTGGGCTGTAATACATGTTTTTTTGAGTCTTGGGAGCTGCTGGTAAATTAATAAAATCCAAGGATGGAGTCGTGGGAGCCTAGATTTATAGCAGATTAGTCAGAAGCACAAGTAAAACCACCTGGGGTTTGCAACTGACATTAGAAGTGGGGGGCAGCCTTTGGGCCTGAGCCCTCAAGCTGTGGGATTTGACACTACTTCCAGGTAGCATCAGAAATGAATTGGATTGGCAGACACTCAGCTGGTGTCTGCTATAGATCTGGTTGCCTGCTTGTTGGTGGAAAGAAACCCCTACCCATTTGGTCATAGGAGTCTTCTGTGGTGACTACTGTTGAGTGAAAGAATAGAAAAAAACACGTTTAGATTTTCCACTCACAACTAAGAAGGCAAGTGTTCTGAGATAAAGAGGTCTCTCCCCAATTGTTTCCTACTCTGGTAGGAAGCATCAAGGTAAGTAGGAAAGCATCAAGGATAATGATTTTCAATCTTCATGTTTGCGTTGAGTCACCTGGGGATCTTCTCTTGTTAAAATACCGACTCTGGTTCAGTAGATCTGGGGCAGGGCCTGAGAATCAGCATGTATAACAAGTCCCCAGTGATGCTTATGTTACTGGCTCAGGAACCATGTTTTAAATAGCAAGATTTGAGGACTCAGGAGGCTCACAGTAGCTGGCATGGTGGTGTGCACCTGTAGTCCCAGATACTCAGAAGGCTGAGGTGGGAGGATTGTTTGAGCCAGGAGTTCTGGGCTGTAGTGTGCTATGCTGATGAGGTATCTGCACTGTTTGGCATCAATGGGTGATCTCCCAGGGTCAAGGGACAACCAGGTTGCCTAAGAAGGGGTAATGGGCCTGGGTCATAAATAGAGCAGATCAAAACTGATTAGCAGATAGTGATCAGTAGTGGGCTCACATCTGTGAATAGCTACTGCACTTCAGCCTGGGCAACACAGTGAGAACTCATCTCTAAAAAATAATAATAAAACGAGAAAAAAGAAACTCGCAGTAAAGGCTTACTAAGTAATTAGTAATAGATAAGTTGCTCAATGAACGTACAAATGAATAAAACACAGGGAAGGTAGGTTAAGATGAAAATGCTATTATTCAGGGCTAGACTGGGGTATAGACCATGCCTCCAGCCTCGCATACTTGACATTTATCCCCCATCTGTTCATTCTGAGTTTTATCTCTTCTTAGTGACATGGCAGTGAAAACAATCAAAGTCACTAAATCAGGTGTACGCTCTGAGCCTCTGTGTATATATCTGTAAAATAGGAATAATGCTGTCTATTTAATGGTCGCTACAAGGACTAAATGGCTCACAAGAGGGGTTTAAGAAGTGGTGGTTACTGACAATTGTTCACATTAATGAACTTGAGATAACAACTTCCTTTCCTCCACATAGAAGGAAGAGGGAAGAAATATAATTTGTATGTCTATGGGCTAACAATATGATATGTGTCTGAATAAGTTGTTTCATAAATTGTTTTATTTCTAAAGTATTTTGAGGTCCATAGTGTTAGGTCAGTTTCACAGATGGAAAAACTGAACCTTAGAAAGAAAAAGAGACTTTCATCCAAGGTCACAAGGCTGAGTAAGTGGCAGGGACCAGTTGTGTCTGATTCCAAAGCCGCACTCTTTCCCCATATCCTGCGTCTCTCCAGTGCCCTGGTAGCGGGCAGTCTGCTCCTTTTAACTCAGGTCTCCACAGTCAGAGGCTCTGGGTATTCTGTCAAGGCTCCAATTCCAACCCAAGTCCAGGCCTTATTCCTTGGCTGTGAAGCAAACAGCCTGTTTACATGACACAGGTCTGGGATGGCAAAGTCCACAGTGCCTGTTTGTCTGCTTTTGACTTCTTCTCACACTCAGACCTGTGGTGAGTCAGTTACGGTCAAATCCAAGGACAGCTTGTGCCGAGCTCACTCCAATTTGTGGGGAAGGTGTCTGAAGCGCTGAAGGTCACTGGGTGAAAGTGTCAAAGTAGACAGACAGATGACCTCTCACCTCCTTGCAGGAGGGAGGTGTCTGCTGAGCAAAGGGTTCAGGAGCATCCTCTCCAAGTCCCAAACAGGCCTGAATCACCAGCACCACTTTCCAACCACAGATGTTTTCTTGCTCGTAGCCAGGTTCCAAGTGGGACAGGGCTGCTAGATGGAGCTCTAGAAGAGACGAAGAGGAAATAAATGTGAAGTTGACATGTTGTTTTCACCACTGTAAACCCAGCCTCCTGGACCATAGCCCAATTCTGCCTCACTATTTCCCCTACAGCAGAGACCGCTAACTGCTCCTCAGAGATTCCTACTCCCCTTCCATAGTGAGGAATGACTACCATGCCAGTGACCACATTTCCCAGCACCCCTTGCTTCTTGTGGGGGTCATGTTACCACTTTACACCAATGAGCAGAAATGTCTCACTCCTGAGCTGAAGCATGCCTTCGCCATCCTCTGTTTTCATCCTAGGCAAGAAAGAAGCCACAGGAGGAAGGAGCTTGGGTTGCTGACTCACCATGTAGAAGGCTTCCTGGCAACCAGGAACACCCACATAGACAGCTTGGTGAGAGAGAAATAAAGTTTTATTATTTTAAAGCCACTGAATCTTCTGGATTTGTTTGTTATAGCCAGTTAACATTGCTCTCTTTAGTGTAGCCAGGGTGAAATGGTTGCATGAATGCTGATTGGGTGGTTGGCCCTGTGTGCGATACTCAGAACTTCCTTGCTGTTGTCTCATTGAATTCTCATACAATTCTTGCAAGTAACTGCCATCCCATGTTAAACTATAGAAACCTTGGCATTGGGATGTTAAATCTTTTGCTCCAAATCATGCAGTTAAGAAGCAACTTAAGATTCAAATGAATTTCTGCCTCACAAAGGTGCAAGAAGCCCTCTCTCTTGCCACTTCTAAGACAGTGTGACCCTGAAGCCTCATTAGAAAGAACATCTCTCCACAGTCATCCCTGGGCAAGCGTCCATTGTGATCTGGTGTCATTTGCGGTGGGCTCAACAGAGCTCACATTGTCCTCTCCTACAGGCCCCGACCAAGGACTTGGGGGAGATGAACAGGGATGAAGAGTGAGAGCTGATTTCCCATCCTCCTTCATCCAGCCAACCATGGGACGAAGGCAGCCCTCAGAGGGACTAGAAATATCCTTCCTAAACTCTCTCTCCCAGGTCTGGTACAGACCCCAAAGAAATAGCGGCAGGTTTGGTTGAAGTGCCTTTGGAGTAGACGATGCAGTTTTATTAGGGTCTCTTAAACATGCTGTTGGCAAGTCATAATGAAATAGAGTTCCAGTAAATTTCCCAACTGGAGTGACTCAAAACTATGGAAATTAAATTTTCAAAGGTGGCCAAGCTGTAAGATGTGAATTTACATCCAGTTCACCAAGGACAACTTTAGAGGGCCGTTATAACATGTTATACTCTAGTGGAAAACATACTGAGCTTGGCGTAAGAAGCCAGAAGTCTAAGACATGACTCCATGGAGTATGTGTAACCAAGACACAATGGTTTCATGTTAAGACACAACCTTTGAGTGGTGCAGCTCCCTCATCACTGAAGAGCTGGTAGGGTGAGATGGGGAAGTACTGCTCCATCTTCATCACAATATTGTCAGAAGATTCCCTTATCTTTTTCAGCCTCCTCAGGCCTCAGCATTTTATACTCAAACCACTGCAACATGCTCCTGGAGTGGGGAGAGAGAGGTTCTAGTACCTTCTGTTCCCACTTCCCTCCTCATCATATCCAGTGAGATCGCACTCCTTCTTAAAGCCATGGAGTTCCCTACTAGCCTCAGGATAAATCCAAGCTCCTTAAACTGTCATTCAATGTATTCCATGATACAACCCTGACCTTCATTTCTGTTGTATATACCATCACTGCAATTCTTCACCCTACTCTTCATCCCAATGGCATGGCATGTCCAGTCCATATAACCAATAGTACTGATATCACCTGAGAGCTTATAAAGCTTACTAAAATACAGAATCTCACATTTCCCTGTGTACTTTCCTGACAGTTACTGACTTTAACATCTTCAATGTGCTCTTATCCCAATTATTTACAAGTTCAATCTCTATCCATCTCTCAAGGCTGATGCCAATACAGCCATTTCTAGAAAGCCTTTCCTGATGCTCACTGTTAGGATTTCCATTTCCCTTTTAAGAGCTCAAGCAGCAGGTCTTATTGGGCTCTGATTCCTTAGAAACTTGTTGATTTGTTATTTTATCCCATTTCTTATTCCCTCTCCCAGCTCCTTAGAAAAAGAATTCCACCTTCTTCATCTATGCATTTTCCAGCGCCTGTAGTTGTGCCTGGTATAAAGTTAGTGTTTGGTAAGTTTAGTAGGTTAATTTAAAATAACGAGTCAAGGAAAGACTCAGAAAAGACAGTTGATAAGAGAGAATGTAAGCCATGTTGTAGTAACAAGTGAACCCTGACATTCATGATTTAATGAATAAAATGTTACCTCTTACAATCCTCACAGTCCCTCATGAGTCCAGTCAGTGACGCAGGAATCCAGTCTCCTTCCATCCATTGAGAGACTCTGCCATCTGAAGAGAAGATAAGGTTGAGAGGTCATGGAAGTCAGCACAGGCCATGTTATGGCCAGGCTGGGATTGGTGTACATTCTTACTACTTGAAGTATTCGGTCCATAAAATCAACAGTACTAGTATCACCTAAGAGCTTAAAATGCTTCTTGAAAAGCAGAATCATGAGCCTCATCCCAGACCTACTGAATCAGAATCAATATTTTAACAAGATCCCCAGGGGATGGGCATACACATTACAATGTGAGAAGCACTAGTGGACATCATTTCTGTCCTTATATCACTGGTGAGAACTCAATCACAAGACCCAACCTAACTGCAAAAAAATTTATCCTCCCCTGACACATGGAAAGAAGATATGAGTTTTGCTAGCCATAGACTCTGCTACAACAGCATTTAAGATTAAACAAACTCAGTTCCACTTTCAGGTCAACCACACCATATAACTCTGTACCTCATCTAACTTCATATTCCTGCTCTTGTAGAGCAGGGAGGATGGAGTGTCTATGCTGACTGAACAAAGGACTGGCTGTTCCAAGATGGTGGAATAGAGCAGAATGCTGGGATTTTCCATATGTCTATAAAGAGGTGGAAGCCAGGTGAAAAGACACATCAAACAACCTGTTAGCCAACATTTATATAGTTAGTTATATAAATGAAAGAACATTTGCATAGTTAGTGTACTATAAAGAAAAGAGCTTGTTCCTGCTCCCACCAATAGTCATTTAACCAGGGCACAGGCCTTGAGTGGTAAGCCAGACCAATGAATGCATTGTTAATTTTCTGTGAAGTTTTGACCTGTTTGATCCAATGGTTTTCACTATTTCCATTGGTCATTGTTTCTGGTTTTCATTAGCTGAAATTTATTTTCATTATTCTGTGACTATTTTTTCTTTCCAGAACACAAGGATTTGAGGTTCACATACTTTCATGTTCTCTTTATGATTGGTTAATTAACCAGCACTGAGTGAGGGGGTGGGGAATAGGGAGTGGAAGTAACTCTTAAAAATCCCTTTTCATGTGAATATGTAGGCCACTTAACAAGAAAACTTGGAGGTCCTTTGTAATATTTGTACTTGATGGTGTTTTACTTGGAAAATACCGCTAAGCCAGCTCTGATCTTAAGTTTTAAATCATTTTATTAAAATTATTTAGAAAGGAAAACATAATATTTCATAATACAAATTAGCTTCATTTTGCATGTGCCAGACACAGAAAATCTCAACCTTGGAGTGATCAGAACTTCCCCATCAGCACTGATCATTCCATTTTTATAGCCAAACATCCCTTCTCCAAATAACATTTTATTCTTGCTTTTGAACCACAGGGAAATAAGTGATTTATAAACTCAGTAGAAAAAGAAAATGAATCCATAAAAAGCATGTATCATGGAAAGCATTTCTAGAGCTGAGTATAAACTGACATTTCATGTTCATTCATAAGATTTACTATTAGGAGTTAATATGCCGTTACATAATTCATCCATGAGCTGCATGGGTGAATGGGTAATGCACAATATGTATGCATCAGTCATGGGATAATTTCTGCATTGTTAAAGGGCCAGACATCTTTTCTCTTCCATTCGCTGTCATTTGAGGGTAGACCACCTCTCTTGAACAACTGTCCCTCTTCCCCTTCTGGCTTCAACAACTGGATTGATGATTTCTAAAACTCACTACTGAGCTCCACACTTATATAACGAATTCGATATTGGACACCTCTGTCTCCAGAAGAACTCAGATATACCTACTAAAAGTAGCTCTTGTCCTCTCCCAGAACTTCTCATTCTTTCTTGTAATACTTCCTAGGAATGTCTTTAAATATTTGCTGAGGGAGATGAGGATTTGTTCTTTCTTTTTCTCATTTTAACGTCCACAGAATTGATATGACCCTTTCTATACATTTATGCTTTCCTACTCCATCCCATAAAAGTCTTGAAGTGACTTTTTAAAAGATCTATAATACAATGAAAGTAGTTTAAAAAGATAATAACAGAAATTGCAAAACAGAGAGCTGCCGCATGAAGCCGGAGGAATAGTGGCTCAGCACGTATTAGCAAGAAGTTGGGACACAAACTAACTGGAGTTTTCCAAGAGCTAAAGCAAAGTAGGAAACACTTATCAGGGATGTGTGATTCACAGTGTCTGTCAGATTAAAGGAAATACCAGCTGCTCAAGAGCAGCATGATTTTATTATATAACAAAAGCAATGCCAGCAAATATGTGAAGTATAAACTCTCATAACAGATGACTTGGGCCAAATGGAACCTCCTTGGTTGCACACCTTGTCCACTTAACAATTAGATATTGACAATGGAATTAGGCAAATACCTTAAAGAATGACTTAATTAACTCTCCCCTGAGAACTGCCTGAAAAAGAGAGTGGAGGTAGACAAGGAATTGTCTTATTTCCATGGCCTTTTCTATATCTCTGAGTATGTGATTCTGGTGATCATCCTAAAATAAAATGTTAACTTATTACAAAGCACATTTACTAAATTGGGGTCTTTTGTGGTCTGGCTTGTATCTCGTGTCTTGCCATGTAACCTTCACACCACCAATGCTGGCTGTTCCTCTGTTCCTCTCACTACTCACGCCTCTGCTTGTGCTGTGTCCCCTGCAAAGCAGAATCTTGCTTCAGTTCTTTGCCTCCTTTTCTTAGTCATTTCATACAACTCAACACTAAATTCTTCTATAAACCTTTCTCTGACTCCAGAATTGAAAGCTTCTTCCTTCAGGTTTCTGTGTCTCTTGCACATTTTTTCTGTTATAGTATATGCCCATAGGGAATCAAGATTTCTTGCTAAGTGACTGTTGCTACATAGAACAAGTCAATGTTTATTAAGTACTTGCTATGTCTTAATACTGAGCTACATGCTTTCATGTATATAATTTTCTTTGATTCCTGTATATCATTTTCTTTGATTCCTGTTTTCTGTTACCAAGTAACAAATCAGTAACAAAATTAGCATTTGCCATCTCAAAGTTTCTATGGGTCAGGAATGTGGGTGTTGGTTAGTTGGGTGCCCCTGGCTCAAGGTCTCTCAAGAGGCTGCAGTCAAGCAGTGGTGTCATCTGCAGTTAGGGCAGTGGTGTCATCTGAAGACTCAGCTGGGGGAGGATCTGTGTTTGAGCTCACTTGTATGGTTGTTGGCAGGTCTCAGAAAATGCATTCCCCAGCTCACTGACATGGGTCCCAGGGGCTGGCTCCCTCATAACAAGGCTTCCTCCAGAGAAGGCAATCCAATAAACAGCAAAAGCACTCAACAAAGAAGCCACAGTTTTTATAACCTAATCCTGGAAGTGACATCCCTTTGCTTCTGTCATATCCTACTCATTAGAAGCAAATCTTTGAATTGAGGGTTATCACACAGGAGTGTGAATACCAGGAGGTAATTGTGGTCTATCACTATCCCCTAAGCATTCCTGCAAATTCCATGTCATAACCCCTGTTTGCAGAAGGAAGACAGAGGTTTAGGAAAGTCAAGCAACTTGGCAGGTGAATATTGGACTTGTGGTTAGGACTGTGGGACTCTCCAATTTACCTTTCATTGTTCCATGGTGCTTCACACAGAGGACAGGAACATGTATCTTTGTCTTAGCACCTAACATGATGCAAGTTATGTAGCAGGCATTCTACAAATCAGAGGTTACACACAGCCCACATGTTTGGGGGAGAGGATATTCATTTAAGTTCAAGTCCTTTAGAAGGGACACATGCTCGTCACTTGGCCCTAGTCTCCTATATTGCCTTCTCCCGGTGTAATCTACCCACTTAGATTACCTCTCTGGCCCCTGAAGACACTTGAGTTTGAGTTCCTGCTGTAAGTAACTGGTGAAAGAAGTGAGTTTTGTTATTCTTCATGCATCCACTCATTCATTCAACCAGCAAATGTTACATTTTTTTAAGAAGTAATGTCTTGCTCTGTCACCCAGACTGGAGTGTAGTAGTGAGATCATAGCTGTAATCTCAAACTCCTGGGTTTAAGCAATCCTTCTGCTTCAGCCTCCCAAGTAGCTGGCACTACAGGGAATTTTTTTTTTCTGTAGAGATAGGGTCTTGCTAGGTTGCCTAGATTGGTCTCAAACACCTGGTCCCAAATGATCCTCCAACCTCAGCCTCCCAAAACAGTGGTGTGAGCCAAGAAGACAAGTTCTTCTTAAATGCTTAAGAAGACAAGTTCTTCTTAAATGCTTACTATATGTTCGGCACTGTGTTAACTGACTGGGGGAAGAGGTCAAAATGCTCAATGCAAAAATTATCCTGAGGAAGTTTGGCTATGGGTACACAGGGATTCATTTTCCTGTGCTTTTGGCTTTTTTGTATGCTTAAAAGTTTTTATAATAAAATGGTAAAATTAAAGGCAATGAAACATAAAATTTCCAAGTCATGATAGAAAGGAAAAGAGAAAATACTGGGAAAGTCCCTTGTTGAATCCCCACACCACCTCTTTGAAGGAAGTTTTAATTTTTCAGCTTACAGATGAGGAAACAGTCTGATTGAGGTCAGAAGGTTCTAGAGCTGAAGCTGGTTACTTGGGAGGCTGAGGCAGGAAGATTGCTTAAATCCAGTGGTTTGAGTCCAGCCTGGGCAACATAGTAAGAGCCCACCTAAAGAAAAAAGAAGGTTCTAGAGTTGAGATTGATAGCCATGTCTACTTGACTCCAAAGTCAACATTTTCCCCACTATTCCACAGTGCTGAACATACACAAATGATGTTATCTCTGCATCTAAAATCGTTAGACTTCACTGGGCTCTGGGGACACATGAGGTTACATTAATGACCATCTGACAGAGACTCTCAATCTTTACCATTTCCTCACTGGTTACCTGGGTGTCTCACCTATGCTGAGTATACCATGCATGCCAAACACTGGGCCTTAATATCAATCCATCTTCACAACACTCTTTACAAGTGCTGTCAACCTCCTTGCCCAGAAAAGAAAACAGGCTACTTACAGAGATGAAGTCACACCTAAGTCACATAACTAGATAGAGGAATTCAGATATAAATCCATTTTAGAATGCTGATCCTCTTCACAGGAAAAATAACCCTAGGAGTGCGGTGGACTGATTTGTGAGTCACTTTGTTTGCTGATGGTCAATGAGACCCTTCTGGAATTGCTTTCCTACTCAAGCCATAATAGTCTTCACATCTGTAAGAGACCAGGTTTCGATACCCCTTAAGAAGAGGTTTTCAAACAAGGGATACGTCCCATCAGCAAATAATCAAACCAACCAGGTCACCACACACATTTAAAAAAAGAGAGAAAAGAAAAAAGAGAAACCATCAGAGTACAGATGAGTATTGTTTCATAACATACATGTGTGTGCATGATGTGTGTATGCGTGTGTGTGTGTGCATTAAGTCATGATGTAAGATCCATTTCTCACTGTGGATTGCTGTCAAGAGTTTGAATGTTTTAAGGCTTTAAGATACCTCTCAGCCTAAGGACTTCAGGATGAGTTAGGTCTGACAGTTGTAAATGCAAACACACTAGTTTGCTAGAAACTCTGCAGACCAATAGAAAGAGGAGAACTTTAGAACCAGACAGACTTGGATTTGAATCTGAACTCTCCTGTATGCCCTCGAGCAAGTCATCCTACCTCTTTGGGCCACAATTTCATTATCAGTAAGATGCAAATAAGAACGCCCATCTTATAGGATAATAATGAGACTTAGATGAGAAAATATAAACACTTAGCAGAGTTCAAGGCACAACATAACGCTCAAAAAATGTTAATTATAATAATTATAAATTTAAGTATTTTATTATGACCATTACCATTAGTACTTTCAAATTGCATTGAGATTATTTGTTTACATATCTCTTCCTAGACTAGGATCCCAAAGAAATCCAAGGTAGTCTTTATCATTGTATTTCAAAAACATATTTTATTCAATGCAAATTGATGAAGTTGACAATATCCAAAGTTAGAACTAGAACAAGAAGATATGAAGGCTACTCCACACACCTCCCAATTATTGATAAAAGGACTTTTATTCAGTTAAGAGCTCTTTAGAAAGAGAATGCATTGTCTTGAAAAGTAACCTGTACACCCATGTTTATAGCTGCACTATTCACAATTCAAAACCAGGGAACTAAAGTGAACTAGATTAAGAAAATGTAATACATATATACATGATGGAGTTTTACCCAGCCATAGAGAAGAAAAAAAATATGGAATTCACAGCAAACTGGATGGAGTTGGAGACCATCCTACTTAGTGATCTATCCACAGAAACAAAGAACTGAATACTGAATGTTCTCACTCATAAGTGGAACCTGAACATTCATCACATTAGCACAAGGGAGGGATCAGCAGCTGCTGGACACTGCTGGGGGTTGGGGGTAGCAGGGGAGGGCACCCAGCATCACAAAGGGTACCCTGGTCCTAAACCAGGAGAAGCGAGGTGAGGGCCAATTGGAGGTCCAAACTTCATCTGCACAACCCTGCTTTTGTAGCCAATCCTGACTTTTACCCCATATATCTATAATAAAGTAAAATAAAATAAAAAGACAATGTGTTCCAGAAAGGACTACCACTCCTCCCATTTCTTCCATCAGAAGTGGAGAGATATCACTCTCTGGAGTGGTGGTTACTATGTTCCACCCTCTTTAACATATCAATTGTTGTGACAATATATCTAGTTTCTTAGCAAATGAGTAGTCTTTCTTTTTTTGAGAGAGACTTGCCTGTGCCAGGCCTTTCTGGTACAAAACTTTTGCCTACCCTCTCTTCTTCACACTAATAAACTTTGCTTTAAAATTTAAAAAAGGAAAAAGAAAAGTAACAACAATAACAAGCACTGCAAGGCATTTTATTACTATGAGGTGAGGCCACCCACATAATTTTATTTCGATCTCGCAACCACACTGCAAAGGAAGTACTATTCTCAAACCCTGCTATACAGCGTGAAAACTGAAGAAAGGTAGAAAGACATTTCCAAGTTCTCTCCCTCACACCAGCGATTTTTAAACATTAGCTTGTGTGCAAAAGTAACCAGGAATCTGGCTAAACATATATGACCAGGTCTTACTCCCAGAGATTCAACTTACTTCCTCTAGTAAGAAGAATAGGAGTTTGCTTCTTAACAAGCACCCACAGGTGATTCTGATCCAAGTGGACAGAAAAAGACTATTCCCCTCCATTCAGCAGTCTCTTAAAGACACAAGTTGAACATCCCTAAACTATGAAATCTGAAGTACGCCAAAACCCAAAATTTTCTGAGCACTGATGTGAGATAGTGACACCTTAATGACACCTTTGCCTTCTGATGTTTTAATGTACACAAATTTTGTTTCATGCACAAAATTATTAAAAATATCATACGTTACCTTCAGGTTATATATATAAGATGTATAAGAAACATAAACAAATTCTATATTTAGATGTAGATTCTATCCCCAATATATCTCATTATGTATATGTGACTATGCCAAAATCTGAAAAACCCCAAAATAGAAAACACTTCAGATAAGAGGTACTCAACCGTACTCACAAGCAAGGGCCTTATTTCTGTAGCTTAGTGAACCCATTGGTTGATTTGCCAAAGGCTGTTCTTGTTACAGTGGGCACATAAGGATTCAGGGTCTGAAATTCCCAGTCTTCATTTCACTTGTGGTTTTGTTTTGCCTCTTGACCAAGTCTTAGGTCCTGCTGGTAACAGTGGTGAGAGGAACATCTTTTAAGTGCCTGCCTTTCTGACCAGTAGTGCATGCCCCAAGGGTAGAGCCAGCCTACATCTGCACCACATCTCAATGGAGGTATTGTAGGGGACAGCACTCTGAAGGACTTTCCAAGGTCCATTCCCTGGAAGCCATCCTCAATTCCTTGGGTCAGAGTTGGTACCTTTGGCTGCCATAATCCTTTGCGTACAGTTAGTGTGTAAGTGTTAGTTCTCAAGATCGCCTCCTAGAAAAAAAAAGGTGCAGGGAAGGGTGGGCAGAGGATTCACACCTTATTAATCTTTCTAACCCAGCTCCAGGGACTCAGCAGGTACTGAGTGTGTGAACAAATGAATGACTAAATGTAGAACAAACAATATTATAACAGACTTATTCATACTGCTATGATTAGTATGTTTCCTAGCTGCCTTTGTTTCATTCTATTCATTAAGTTTAACCACCTCTAGAACTCAAATAAGAAGGTTTGTTTTGTTTTGTTTCATTTTAACCATGATAGAAAGTTCTTTTATTTTTCTTGGAATACTTTAAAAACATAAGGCCAGTCACGGTGGCTCAAACCTATAATCCTAGCACTTTGGGAGGCTGAGGTGAGAGGATTGACTGAGTCCAGGGGCTCGAGATCAGCCTGGGCAACTTGTCTCTACAATATGTAAAAAAAAAAAAAAATTAGCTGAGCGTAATAGCACTCCTGTAGTTCCGGTTACTTGGAAGACTGAGGCGGAAGGATCACCTGAGCCCAGCAGATCGACACTGGGGTGGCCATGAGATGCCACTGCACTCCAGTCTTGGAGAGAGAGTGAGACTCCAACTAAAAAAAAATGAAAATAAAAATAAATAAAACAGAATACTTCTCACAATGAATGATGAACAGTAAATTTTGAGGTTTGTGAGACATGAAACACTATAAACTGTTTTGAAATGATAATTTTACTGGAAAAAAATATATTTGGAAACTAATTTGCCATCTCAATTGCCAAACCATGGCCTGCTAATCCCCCAGAGGAATAAGGGATATGCAGCTTTGTGGTGCAACCCACAACCCGACATTTCACCAAATGATTTTCCAGGACAGATCTAGCACACACAGGGTCTAGTTCAGGGAGTACCATTTCCATTTTATAATTGTAGTAATTGAGGAAATCACACAGTTACTAAGAGGTAGAACTGGAATCATGCAATATTTGTCATCTTGTGACTGGTTAATTTCACTTAGCAGAATGTATCCAGGTTAATTTATGCTGCTGAGTATAGAAGGATTTCTTTCTTTTTTAGGCTGAAAAATATTCTATTGTACGTATATTCCACATTTTAAAAATCCATTATCCATCAGTGGATATTAAGGTTGTTTCTCTGTCTTGGCTATTATGAGTGATATGGTTTGAATGTCCTTATCAAGACTCATGTTAGTCAAAGAAAGACCTATACATAAAACCTCAAGCTATAAGAAACTTAGAAAATGTAGGAGACATCCTTATGAAAATTGGAACTGGCAGCCAATTCCTGATCAAAATCCCAAGTGCCCATGCCATAAGAGATAAGATAGATAAGTGGGACCTCATCAAACTGAAAAGCTTCCGGAAAGCCAAAGAAACCATCAAGAGAGTGGGGAGCTAGCCCATGTAATGGAAAAAATATTTGCCAACTATATATCTGACAAAGACCTAACATCTAGGATCTACAAGGAAATCAAACGTGCCGAAAAGAAAAAGACAAACTGCCCCATTACAAAGTGGGCAAAAGATATGAATACACACTTCTCAAAAGAAGACATATGAACAGTCAACAGATATGAAAAATTGCTCAGCCTCACTAGTCATCAAAGAAATGCAAATTAAAGCCACACTGAAATACCACGTAACTCCAACCAGGATGACCATCATCAGTAACAAAACAACAGATGCAGTGAAAAGGGAACACTTCTACATTGTCAGTAAAGTGTAAACTAGCACAGCCTCTGTGGAAAACAGTGTGGTGATTCCTAAAAGATCTAAAATCAACCTCCCATATGACCCCACAATCCCCCTGCTAGGAATATACCTGGAGGAACTCATGTCACTCTAAGAAAAAGATACCTGCACATATATGTTTATTGCAGCATTATTTACAATAGCAAAAACATGGAACCAACTGTGCTGCCCATTAAAAGAGAACTGGGTAAAAAAAAAGGTGGTACATATACACGATGGAATATTATGCAACCATAAAGAAGAACAAAATTATGAACTTCGCAGCAACTTGGATAGACTTAGAGTCTATAATACTGAGTGATCTATCACAGAAATATTGAAGATGTTCTCACTCATAAGCAGAACTTGATCAACTATGGTAATACTATAAAAAAGGGATTGACAGGAGTGGGAAACTGCCAGTGGAGGGAGGGTGCACACCTCATCAACAAGGGCACCTGCATAATTAACATTTGTATACTTAACCCTGAATTGTACCCCACATATTCAAAATTTAAAATTTAAAAAAAGACATGTGGAAAGCTAATTGCCATTGTAGCAGTATTGAGAGGTGGGACCGTTAAGAGATAAGGCCTTGCAGTCTCTACCCTCATGTATGGACTGATACTGGTATCGTGGGAGGGGGTTAGTTATTGAAGGAGCAGGAGTGGGGGTCCTGATAAAAAGGATGCATTTGTCCCACTTCTCTATCTTGATTGCTCCCTTACCCATGATACTTTCCACCACGGGCTGATCCCCACAGCTGCTAGCATCATGCTCTTGAAGCTCCCAGCCTCCAGAACACTGAAAAATACATTGTTTTCCTTTATAAATTACCCAGTTCTATGGTTATAGCAGCAGAAAACAAGGCAAAACAGTGCAATGCTGGGATAAACGTGGGAGCCCAAATATCTCTGAGATACTGATTTCCAGCTTTTTGGATATACACTCAGAAGTGGGATTACTGGAGCCAAGGTAGTTTTATTTTTAATCTTTTGAGGAATCGCTGTGTTTTCTTCCATATGTTGTTTTCCATAATGGCTGCAACATTTTACATACAAGATGAGTAAGTTCTATAGAGCTGCTGTACAGCATAGTGCCTATAGTTAACAATACTGTATTCTTAATTGAAACATTTTGTTAAGAAGATAAATCTTATGTTAAGTACTCTTGCCACAAAAAGAAAAATTGGGGACACAGGACAACTTGGAGGGGATGAACGTTTTTCACTTTGGTTGTGGTGACGGCTTCATGGGTGTTTATATATAATCAAACTCAGCAAATGGCATATATTAAATATATACAGCATTATATAGATTAGTTATACCTAATAAAAGCTTTTTAAAAAAGTCTAGTGGGTTTGTTTCACAAGATAAATATACTTAACATTACCCAATTATACACTTAAAAATGGTTAAGATGGTAAAAATTTGTGTTATGTTTTTTGCCATCAAAAAAGAAAAGAGGCCAGGAGCGGTGACTCACACCTATAAACCCAGCACTTTGAGAGGTTGAGATGGGAGGATTGCTAATCCCAGGAGCTTCCGATTAGCCTGGGCAATATAGAGAGACCTTGTCTCTACAGAAAATGAAAAAAATTAGCTGATCATGGTGGCATGGACCTGCAGTCCCAGCTACTCAGGAGGCTGAGGCAGGCGGATCACCTGAGCACAGGAGTTTGAGCCTGCAATGAGCCATGGTCTTACCACTGCACTCTAGCCTGGCGACAGAGTGAGATCATGACTCAAACAAACAGACAAACAAACAAATAAATAAAAATAAAGGAAGTAGAGCTGAATTCAAACCTAAGTTCTTTTGGTTTCAATCCCATAGGCTTTATGTAATACTCAGAACTTGAAGTTCAAAGGTGTCATCATAAATCACTTTTATATAACCCTACTCAAATACACAGCAATAAAAACATAGGCAGAAAAAAAGCCTCCCCTCTTCAAAGAACCTTCCTGACCCCTTCCTCAGGCTTCCCTGCTAAGTCATTTAATAAGAATCATGCTCTTTTGAGGAAAAGGTCACGAATGCCACATGCTATAAACTGCATGAAACTTGAAATTGCCAGATAGCTGTGGCTTCATTATCCTGAAGCCCTGAAGATGAGTGAACTCAGAAAAATCAGACTGCAACAAGTGGACAAAATGTAGTTAAGGAGTACATGCTAGCCAGGCATGGTGGCATGTGCCTGTGGTTCCAGCTACTTGGAAGGTTGAGGTGGAAGGATTGCCTGAGCCCAGCAGGTCAAGAATGTGGTGGCCGTGAGCGTGCCACTGCACTCCAGCCTGGGCAACAGAGTGAGACCCCGACTCCAAAAAAAAAAAAAAAAAAGAGTAAATGTTCATCTATAAAGTTTGACATGAATGGAAACTAAAACAAATAATAAAGAAAAGTGCAGATAATTTACCTTTATATATATATACATATATATCCATATCTCCAAGTAAACGTTAACCAATATCTTTGTGTGTGTGTGTGCGCGCGTGCACAATAATAGTAAATAACATATAATATTGCAACTTTTTGTTTTTTCATTTAACATTTAAATGGACACATATCCCACTGTTGACATAATCTTTGTGGGTTTTACTGGGTGCATAATACTTCATTCAGGAAATTCCTTTTCATTAATCATTCTTTTCTGTCACATATTTGAGTTGTGTCTAGTTATTTACTTCTCTAAACAATTCTGTCATGAACAATGTTGAAAATTTCAAAAACTAATTAGGACGTTGGGATACATCCCTGGAAATGGAGTATAGGTCTATTAGATATGGATGTCCCACAAATTGCCATGAACACAGTCACTTTGAGGGAGTCAGAGCCGGGTTTTACAAAGAGCATTCTTCCTTCTTCCTCCTTCACGCCTCTTCTAACTGCTGTCTGGCTCAACAGCAGGCTGATGGCTTTTTTGTACAATCTAATCAGTGACAGGCCACCAGGCCACCTTCTACAGATAGTGACAGATTGATAGCTATGAGTGTTTGGGGGCTAGCATTTGGTGAAAGGCAAGTAGGCTAATATTTCTTTATTGCCATGTGCTCTATGGCTCCTAAGTTCTTTATTTACTTGCTTGCTGGTAAATTTTTACAACCTTGTTCAGTCAAATATTGCTCTCCTCTGGATTAAGGCCTCATTTCTGAAATACAACTTTTGAACTTTGGACTGCAGTAAAGTCACTCTTGCTATTGTGAGTTGACTCTTCTTTATAAAATTACAAAGTTTTCTTTCCAAGGACATGATCATAACAAGAGATTCCCTGGTATCCAGTGTGCAAAACCTCCTTAGGTTGGTAACTTGTAGCCTAGAGAAGAATCAGTCTAATCTCTAAGACGGTTGTTATCACATGGAGCTGCAAGTTAGAATCAACTTAGGAGTTTTCAAAAGTAGGCATGCCTGGGTCTAACCCGCCAAGAATCTGGCTTAATTTGTCCTGAGGGCATTCTGGGCATTGAGAGTTTTGCAAGATTTACAGTTTTGGAACTGCTTGGAGTTACTGCTTTAAGATTTTATTTGTTTAAATCCAGAGGAAGAAGTCCACACAACTAGGTCAGGCAGAATGACTGCTTCTGTATCAGCCAGTAATTATGAAGGCCCTGCTGGCTCACAGGCCTGATGCTGGGCCCTTTGGGAATTGCAAAGACGAATAAGAAAACTTCCCAGCCCAGAGGAGCTTTCAGGATGGAGGGCAAGTGAACAGATCAACAAGCCAGTCTGAGAGAAGGGAGAATATCTAGAACAATATACACTCATGAGGCAATAGGATACTGTGCCTATGTGTTGCCTTTGGAAGGAAAATTCCTGGGTCTCTTTACAAATGAAGTGATAGTTCAAATACTGGTGATATCAGTAGGAAGAGTGAAAAAGGCACTCATCTGGAGACGTTACTCATTTCCATCTCAAACCTTTTTTTCCCATACAAAATGACCATCTGCACTAATAAAGACAAGACAGAAAATGTTTGATTTAACTTTTAATAGAAATGTACTTTTTTAACAGCCACACAGTCACTGAATATCAATGCATACTTGATAAGGAAAGAAAGAGGAGAGGACTAGGATTAGGATTTGCTCTTTCCCCAGCAGATTAAATTAACCAAAAGAAATTCATACCTTTATTCAGTCTATCTGTGATGGCTAATATTATGAGTCAACTTGACTGGATTGCAGGGCGCCCAGTGATTTGGTTAAATATTATTCTAGGTGTACCTGTGAGGGAGTTTCTGGATAAGACTAATGATTACTTCAATCAGTAAAGTAAGTAAAGCAGATTGCCCTCAGGCCTTATCCAGTCTGGTGAAGCCTTGAATAGAACAGAAAAAAAGTCAGTCTGATTGTCTTCAAGCTGAAACACAGGTCTTCTGCGTTTGAACTCAGGCTTGGACTGGAACTTACACCATTGGCTCTCTTGGGTCTCAGATCTTTGGACTCAGACTAGAACTATACTATTAGCTCTCTCTGGAGAACGTAGATTAGTACTCTGTCACAAAAGACTCCATGCACATCCACATTTGATTCTCATAACAATCCTTAGCCAAGGGAATGGTGGTAATAGTGTGTGTCTCATTTGGCTCAGGCGACCATAACAAAATATTATAGACTGGGTGACTTCCAGAACAGACAGTTATTTCTCACAGTTCTGGAAGCTGGAAATTCCAATATAAAGGTGCCAACCAATTCGGTTTCTGGTGAGAGCCTTCCTCCTGACTTGTAGATGGCTTCCTTCATCTAAACCTAATTACCTCCTAAAGGCCTTCTCTCCAGATATCATCACCTTGGGGTCTGGGCTTCAAAGTATGAATTTTGGAGGACACAAGCATTCAGTCCATAACAGTATGTTTTCTGTTTGACAGATGAGAACACTAATGCATGAATAAATGTAGTCACCAAGCTTGTGAGCACGAGAGCTAGAACTTAAGCCAATCTCTCTTTCATAGGCACATTCTAGTCAAACAACAAAACAGATAGTTGTTTAGCTATTCAAATATGTAGCAAAGAACTTGTCTTTAGAAATAGCTGATAAAGATATAAAAAGTAGCCGGGCTCGGTGGCTCAGCCTGTAATCCTGCGCTTTGGGAGGCTGAGGTGAGTGGATTGCCTGAGCCCGCGGGTTCGAGACCCGCCTGGGCAGTGAGACCTCATCTCTACAATAAATCAAAAAATCAGCCGGGCGTGGTAGCGCATGGCTGTAATTCCGGCTACTCGGAAGGCTGAGGCAGAAGGATCGCCGGAGCCCCAGCAGGTCGAGGCTGCGGTGGCCAGGAGCGGCCACTGCACTCCAGTCTGGGTGACAGAGCGAGACTCCAACTCAAAAAAAAAAAAAGATATAAAAAGTTATTCAACCTCACTAGTTATCTAAGACATGCAAGATTCCATTTTTCACTCATCAGACTGGTAAAAACTAAAAGACCAACAGTATCCAGTGTCAGGGAGGGAGAGGGAAAATCATGCTCTCAAATACTGCTTGCAGGATTGTACATCAGTGATCTGTGTGGAGGGCAATTTGGTAGTGTCTATGAAAAAATTTTAAATGTGTATTCTCCTGATCAGACAATGTTAGTTCTTGATATCTACCCCAGGGAAATAGTTTCACATAGGAACAAAGAAGCATGTGCTACATTTTTGGGTAACAATAAATATTAGAGGCACCATTCAAGGGGGGAATCCAAAAAAACTCCCAAAAATTATTTATTAAAAAGTGTACATTTATTCTTACATGCTTAAACTTCAGTCAACTTTAAATTACTCTCCATTTGACGCAATACATCTATTGAGATGCTTTCCCACTGCTCTAAACAGTTTTTGAACTTGTCAATTTGGATGCCTTTTAGTTTTGCTGCTGTTTTTTGTTTCACCTCTTCCACATAGACACAAGATTCCCTTGGAGAACTTTTTTCATTAGGGAAACAAGAAAAAAAGTCACTATAAGCAAGATCGGGTGAATAGGGAGGATGAGGCACAGGGGTCATTCTATTTTTGGTCAAAAACTGCTGTATACTCAGCATGGTGTGGGCAGGATGTTTGGGTAAATTACCCATCATGAAATGCACAAATAAATTGAAAGAATCTCCAAAAAAAATTCAATGAAGTTCAATGCAGCCTTCCACAAAACGCTAGCCGTACGGTACACTGAGGTTGACGGGTTCCTAGAACACTTACCTAGCAGAGGAGGCCTGTACTACAAGGGATCCACCCTCCAAAAAAAAATTCCATTTTGGGGGGGAGGGTTCCCCTCATATTACCTATTTATAGGGAATGGTTTAAAAAAAAATAAATAAAAATCCACAGGCACACAAACTATGGCATCTGTGAAAACTTCTCAAAGAATGATTTGTATATTCTGACATAGAATGTTTCATAGAGTAAGACAAAAATGTGGGGTATGCACAGCATGATTCTGTTTGTGAGATCAGACAAGCATCCTATATGTCTATTTTATATGTCTACTTAAATAATTTTATTGAAAAAAATTCAAGGATGCACAACCTTGCTAATAATTAACTTCTTGGATTGGGTTAAAGGGGAACCAAAGAGAGCTTTTGCTTTGATGGTGTATTGACTGAAATTTCACAGTGAGAATGTGTTCATATTATTGTTTACATAATTATTATAAATAAATAGATAAACAAATATGAGCATGGAAAGTAAGGTACTCTCCTTTACAATATTTCTTTTTCTTCTCTGACAATAAACTTGTGAGATAGACAGAGTCATATTATTGTCTCTACATTCCAAATGAGAAATCAGAGAGTCTGGAGGAAAAGGGACTTCTGAAAAGTTAGGAGGGGTTAGTGATAGAGCCAAAACTAGAACCCAGGTCTTTTGACTCTAGTTCCACTGCTCTGTGGACAGCACCTTCCCGCTTTATTCGAATTCCACGGTCTTCATGCCATTTTGCCTCTGATCAAAGGAAGCCAGCAACTCATTCTTTTAAGGGAATCTTCAACTCTTACAGAGTTAGGAGGTTTCAAAGCTTTTCTTCTTCCTCGTCTTCTGTTTTTAAACCACAGCTGGGACTAGAGACCTGCGTCCTCCTAAGATCTACTTGAAACCTGCAGGTTCACGGTTGCAAAAGACTCCTCTGATGTTCTGTCCGATTTCCATCCAAATAAATTTCATTTTGCTGATGTCTATAAAGTCTGACTTTATAGCAGAGAGCTCTCCTAGAACTCTGTCTTTAATAAAAGGGGAAAGAAGTGGAACTACTAATTTAGTTTCTTTAAAAGGCATGTATTTTCATGCACATTAAGTCCATCTGTTGGTGAAATGGATGCCTTTGCACAGTGTATAATTTGATCAAACCCAAAAGAACTCAGAGCTCCTAGCTTGAAGCAGAAATAGAGAAAGTGGCTGGAAACCTGACTAAACTGGAGAAATTCACCCAACGCTATTTTTAGAACTAAAAACTGATTTTAAAAAAATACCCATCATGGAGAAAGATTAGTATTCTCAGGGTAAGCGCCTCTCAGCACATTTGAACCACTTTAGGGACGGAGATCAAAGGGCCCCGCTGTCTCTGCCACTTTTTTATTGGGGATATCTTTTTCATGTTACTATGCAATCTCTGACCACCTCACTCCTTGCTTTCACACTGTCCAGTGGGTCCCTATTGGCTGCTGAGAGCTCATGAACTGGCAGCCATATGTTTATTTGCCAGTGTGAAGTATTTTAAAATTTTAAATGGTGACATTTAAAACTTGGTATTCCTCAATAAAATTCCAATTTCTGATTTATCAGAATATCTGGCCATGTTTTGTCCAAATTTCTGCAGAGCAGTTATGGGCTGATGCTGAGTAATAGAGGCATAATATAGACCAGGGGTGTCTATATTATGAGAGTACAATATAGACATGGTCTATATTATGAGGCATAATATAGACTAGGAGTGTCCATATTCTGTCTTACATTATGAGCCAACTTTTTGTCTTCCCTGGGCCACATCAAGTAACCTATTGGCTTCCCTGAACTGCATCAAGTAAAGAGGAATTGTCTTGGGCCACACATAAATTATGCAATATAGTTAGTATATACAAAGTACGACTTCTTTTTATATTTTTATTATAAAGTTTAGAAAAATGAGAACAATATAAAACTAGTGGGAAATTTAACCTTGTTTTGGTAAAACTAATCTATCTATGTCTTGTTCAGTGGAGGTGGTCGTGATTCTTTGTGAGTTCTCAAGGTGCTCGTCAGAAATGTTTGTTCAAATTTTGCTCTTTATGTGCTACATAACTGAAAACAGCTGCTCACAAATGTATGCGCTGCCAAAAAGTGAGGTCATGATTGTGAACAAAAATGGAATTATGCGTGAGGTCATGAAGAAAATAAATGCTAAAAAACACATGATGTTAAAAAATTACTAACGGTCCTGGGCCACATGTAGCCAGTGGGTCATGGGTTGGACATGCCTCATATAGACAGTGCTCACTTCCTGGTGCCCCACAGTCCCCACCTGCACCATCTGGCCCCTTGAAGTTGCAACACCTGGTCTTGAAGAATAAGGTCTAAACTTCATAGAAGGGTATTCAAGGGACTTCACTATTGGCTACTGGGCAGCTTCTACATCCTCTCCCATTTCCTTCCCCATTTGTTTCATCATTAAACCTCCCTTAATCACTAGCAGTATCAGGTAGTATGCTAGGTACATACGGAGATGAATAAAAAGCATGCATCAGTCAGGGTCCCAGCAGATGGCATAGACACATTAAGACAATTCGAGCAGGGTTGGTTGAAAGGTGGGGAACCATAAAGGAAGTACAGTACTCTGAGTTTAGGAATTTTGGTATAGTTCATATTCCTAGGTCTCAAGTTGGGAGTGTCACCTCCCTGGAGAAAAGCTATAACCTTCTGCTGGGAATGCAGCCTGCTCAAGATAACCCTCAGAGCGGGAGCTGAGGGAAGGATCACTTGTTCTTACTCTCCTTTGCCATTGGGCTTTTGAGGGGACTTCTCTGTTGGCCAAAGACAAAGCAAAGGAGAAGAGGGGCCTCCTTGATGCAGTCCATAGAGGTTAGTCCCCAACACAGACAGCAGAGCAGAGAAAAGACAGAGTAGATCCACGGTACAAACAGAAGAGACCGAACCAGCCCTGCTCTGTCCCTTAAGACACTCTCAGTGTAGTTGGAAGAAGGATAAGTCAACAGACAAGGTCAGTGTGGTGGGAGCAATGCTGTGTTAACGAGAATCACAAAAGGCTACAGGAACTCAGAGTAGATAACTACTCAGACTTAGGTTACTAAGCAAGTAACCTAAGACAGCCAGAAGCTCCCAGGAAATGGCAAACTCAACAAGTAGATAGCTAGATAGAGGTAAGGAGAGAAAGGCAGGTCATCCCAGAAGAGGGAACATCTCATTGCTCAGGCTTCACGGGCACCATATGACTAACCCACTCCGTGTTTCGCAAATGCCTGTCGCTCTTTTGTGCTATATGCCTGCACACAGACCCTTCCCTCTGCTGTTACAGCTCCTCCCCCACCCTTTTTGGGAATTTGTCTCATTCTTAAATTCTGTTCAAAATCACCCCTCCAAGCAATTTCACTCCTGTATCTACCCAATAGAAACGTGGACATACATTCACCAAAAGACATATATTAAGATGCTCACAACAGCATTATGTATAGTAACCAAACATCCATCAACAGTAGAATGGGTCAATGAATTATGGTGCATTCATAGAATAGAATAGTATCCAGAAACGAAAATGTACAATCTATAATTACATGCCAAAGTATGAATACCACAAACATAATAGTGAGTGAAAGAAGTCAAACACAGAAAAGTACATTCCATAAGATCCCATTTATGAAAAGTTCAACACAAGGCAAAATCAATGTATGATGTTAGAATTCAGACCAGCAGTAACCACTTAGGAGAGTGGTAGTTACTAGAAGATAGTACTAGGTGAGGGTTCTGTGTTGCTAGCAATGTTCTGTTTCATGGTCTGGGTATTGGTTACCTGAGTCCATGAAAATTCATTGAGATGTATGCTTATGATATACTTTTTTGTGTTTTATATTTGATTGTTTAATTAAGTAACCTTCTCAGGGAAGTCTTCACAGGTTATTGAATAACAAGGCCTTCTTGTCCAAAGAGGTTAGAAAACCCTTCTGTAAGTCTCATCAAGATATCTGAAAACCATTGAGGAAAGAGAAATAACTCAGGAGCCCCAGACCTCCTGCAATTTTCCTGGCAATCCTGGGCAAGCCCTGTCTGCTTCCTCATCTCCACCTGTTCCTTCATGGTGCAGTGGAGTAAGCAATCTTCCATTTCTTCTCAGTGATCAGCGATTTTATAGAATCAGAGATCAATGGGTCATCAGCTCTTTTCTGAACTTGCCAATCTAGACAATCTCTACTCAGAAAACAACCTGAAATGAGTGGTGTGTAGTGGCACTTGCCTATAGTCCCAGCTTCTTGGGAGACTGTGTGGGGAGGATCCCTTGAACCCATGAGTTCGAGACTAGCCTGGGCAACAAAGTGATTCTCTAACTCTATTAGATAGAGACATAGATAAAGATAGAGAGAGAGAGAGAGAGAGAGAGAGAAAATTTAAAACAACAACAATCCTGAAATGTCTGTAACTCTCTGCTGAGTGAAGGATCCTGCCAAGATTTTTTTCCTTCCATGAGCTACACATACTGAAAAAAGATGGAACTTTTAAAAAAAGATTTTTATTGTGTAATGATCCATTTGTTTTAATCAAGACATATTAACGCCAACCTAACCTTGTGATCAGCATGAGATAACCAATATCCCTCCAATGAGTTGTGCAATTCCTGCTCAAATCATGGTAATAGTTTTCGTTCACCCAGGAAGACCCATAGCAGGGGGTCAATGTAAGATTTCCTTTATTGCTCTTATAATACAGAAATTAACTCAGAAGCCCTTATCTAGTTTTCTCAAACCTCTCAGGGTCGTACCCCTAGGTCAGGACCACAATATTAGCTCCTTATCTCACTTACTAGAGAGATTTTGGGTTTTGTCTTCAGATATTTTATAGTACTGCCTTCCCGACTTCTTTTCAATGATGGTCTCAAAACAATAAAGTCTTCATGATGCTACATGAGCTAAATGAAATAAAATATGATCATTTTAATAACACCAATAGTTTTAGTCTGTTTAGGCTGCTAACAAAATACCTATAGACTGGATGGCTTATCAACAACAAAAATTTGTTTTGCACAGTTCTGGAAACTGGGAAGTCCAAGATCAAGATGCTGGCAGATTTGGTGTTTGGGGAGAGTTCATTTCCTAGTTCACAGATGGTTCCTTTCATGTCCTTAAAAGGTGGATGGCACAAGCTAGCTCTCTGAGGTCACTTTTACAAGGGCACTAATCCCATTTCAGGGGCCTCTGCTTTCATGATCTAATCACTCCCCAAAGGTCGCATCTCCTAATGCCCTCACCTTGAGGGTAGAATTTCAACATATAAGTTTTGGGGGGAGTGGAGGAAGCCAACATTCAGACCATGGCACCAATATTGGCTTATAGGTGCTACTACTGTCTAGGCAAATTACATGGATTAATATAGGCTGTGGAGTCAGGTGGGGTGGGATCAAATCCTACCTCTAATCCTTACAGATTCAGTAACATTAAGTGAGCGGGTACTTAATCTTGTTGTGTCCTCATTTCCTTATCCACAGAGTGGGACTCCTAACATTGAGTTATTTGGAGGATTAAATGTATGTAATTCATGGACACAAGTGGCATAGGAAATGGCACATGGAAATGCTTAAAGTAATTAATTCAATACTCATTCTACTTTCAAGAGAGCAACGTGATTCCCACTTATAAAGGAGAAACTGGGGCTCAGTAACACAAGGTCGCACAGCAATTGGATGGCAAATCCTGGATTTTCACCGTAGTTCTACTTGACATCAAAGTCTGACCTTTCCTTACAATTCAGTTTTCAACCCAGCAGTGGGGGCTGAGCATCCTCAATAGTTGCTTCCATTCTCTTTTAAACTTTTTTTTTGGAAAAAAAGGATACTGAATTATTTAACTTAATTACTTAATGAATAAAAAATAACTTATTAGGTAAGACTTTTGCCCTCATCATAATTTTTCCCAAGCTCCTTTTATTTTTTTTGTGGACCCATTCAAGATTGTCAATCCTAGTGTTGGGGACTTGCCAATCTTATTTTGGGTATTAGGAAAAGGCTGAGAGAACCCCTGCCAAGCTGTGCGACCTTGGGGACCTCCTTCCCTCTCAAAATGGACCTCAGTTTCCCCTTCGGTAAACAGTGGAGTATAGGGAGACTGTCCCAGTCCCTGTAGCCTGACTTCGAGGCTTCTTTTCTGACATCATTCCAGGGCCTTCACCCTCGTGAGCAGCTTCAAACATCTGACTCCTGCCCTGTCTTCCTGAGCTATGTCAGAGAGGAAAGAAAAAAAGAGAGAGAGAATCCAACATCTGTTTTCACACCATGGCTGGGAACTCATTCCTGAAACATTTTCCATACTTGACCAGAAGGGCATTTCGTCACGAGTAACAGGACTCGTCCCTTGCTCTCTGGCTGCCTCTGCACTTTGCTGATAAGACAGTAACAAATGTGCTGATGCGCATTTCCAGGAATCGAAGCTTCTCCCTGGCTGGCCAGGATGGCTGCATTCACAGAGGCAGCTGCCAGAGCCCAGCGCCTGAAAGGCCTTCCCTTCCCAGGCGAGCTGGCCAAGCCCCTGTCCTTGGGGCTCTCTTCCTCCCTCCAGAACCCCTGTCTGCCGCCGTGCAGGCAGCAATTGGTTGCTGTGTACAGTCACCAATCACACCTCCTTCCCTCTGGCTTCCCAATCCAGCTGTGGGAGAAGGACCCTCCCTGCTTGGTTCCACATTCCCCAGCCACAGGAAGAGCTAAGGGGAACCTCCTTTCCACCAGGGCTCTGCCACCCACTCCAGATATGGCATTGGACAGGTTTCTTAATGTCTCTGGGCCTCCATGCTAAGTAATCTTCTAGAACACTGCGTACCAGTGCAGTGCTCAAATTACTTTTTATAGGAATCAACTCCTATTTAAACCTCTCAACAACCTTACATCCCATGTGATGACTAATCAATCCTAGGCAATTCATTTTATCGTCACCCTGTTTCACAGATGAAGACACTAAAAAGTTAACAGTTCACCTGAGACCACACCCAAGCCTTAGGATTCTAAAAGTGCTCATTCCCTGACAACAGTCCTCAAACATTCTGGTCTCAGGTTTCCTTTACAATTTTTAAAATTATTATTATTATTTGAGTCAGAGTCTCACTCTGTCACCCAGGCTAGAGTGCAGTGTGGCATGATGACAGCTCACTGCAGCCCTGACTTGCTGAGTTCAAGCAATCCTTCTGCCTTAGGCTCCTGAGTAGCTGGGACTACAGGTGTGCATCACCATGCCCAGATAATTTTTTTTAAAGGTTTTGTAGAGACAAGTTCTCGCTGTATCACCCAGGCTGTCTCAAACTCCTGGCTTCAAGTTTCTTCCTGCCTTGGTCTCCCAAAGTGCTGGGATTACAAGCGTGAGCCACTGTGCCTGGCCTACCGCTTTTAAAATTATTGAGACCCCCCTCAAGGAACTTTTGTACCTGTGGGTTGTATCTATCACCATATTAGAAATTAAAACAAAAATTTGTATAGTTCAAGAATACACAAACACGTGTTTCATTTGCCATGAGAGCATAATATCCCTTGAGTAGCCTCCAGAAAATTCCACTGCAAACCCCTGAGAGAATGGGAGTGAAAACAACAAATGCCAACCTAGTATGATCACAAAAATAGTTTTGACCTTGAGTATCCCCCTGAAAAGCTGTCAGGGACTCCCAGGGTTCCTGAGATCACACTTTTAAAAGTGGTCCACTACACTGCTTCCAACCTTGCTATAACATTTGCCTAAGAATATCTTCCCCATCATTCTCACAGGGTATCAATTCAGTCAGTAAATACTGAGTGAGCACCAACTATGTGTCAGGTGCAATGCTAGCCATTAGGATATGTCAGCAACCAACAAATACACCCCTGCCCTTGTGAAGCTTCCAGTGAAGTGGAGGAGACAAGTATTGAGAAAAAAAAATCACTCCAATAAACAATTTCAAACTATTAAGATTATTAGAAAAGAACAGGACACAAAGCGGCTGTAACTCAGGGACACTACTTAATTTGAGCAGTAAGGAAAAACTCCTGAGGAAGTGATGTATCTTGCTGAGAACTTTGCAAACTGTAACTGCACTTTGCAAGAGAAAACTGCTGATGGTGTTCTTCAAACTGAGAGTCTGGGTTCCATCATAGTCTCCTCTCTTCCACCTCCTTCTGTTCTTAAAGCTACCCCCACTTCAGTGCTTTCAGTCCAAAGACACTCACTGAACATCATAGCTTCTATCAACTCACGAACCCCGCCCTCCTATCATTCTGTACCAGCACAGCTGTTCCCAGTGCACTCAAGCAGTGGCAGAAATTGGTGGCATGAGAGGGAGGGAGGAGGCAACATGGGGAATGAAAAGAACTCCAGCTTTGGCCTGAGTCCTGGACTCCATCCCGCCCCTTCCTATCCATGTGACCCTGGTCAGCAGCTGTTCTGAATTCTCAGCATATTCAGCTGGACTCATAAAGAACACACCATCTTCCTTGTGTGCTTTGGGCGATAAACAAGTGAGTTGATGTGTGTGAAAACACCTTGTAAATGTACAATATATAAAGACATGCACAGATTTTTTTAAAATGCAGTGAAGATACGGCGATAACGATGTTTTTTGGAAAGAAAGTCTGTGGGTTTTTTTTATTATTATTTTTGAACTAATTTATCAATTTGTTTGTTTGTTTTAGAGACAGGGTCTCACTGTGTTGCCCAGGCTGATTTCAAACTCCTGTCCTCAAGCAAAATGCTGGGATTTCAAATGTGAGCCACCGTGCCTGGCTAATGATGATATTTCATGAGAATCCAACAGTGAGCCATATTGAATGAAGCAGCTTTATCTGTGTTGTTCTCAGGTACATGTTAAACTCCTTGCTTAAAAACAGGTCAGTTCAAAGAAAGTACATAATTCAAGATATTCTTTGAAGGATGCATAGAGTTGTGTGTCCTTTAACCGATGCCAAACCAAAAGTAAGAGCAGCTATGACTTCTTTAAGACAAAACCTTGGTGATTCAGAGCTTGATTTTGTTCATCTTGTTTATCTTTTAAAACAAAGGCTTCTTGCAAAGTGCACTGGGGTGTTTAGTAGAAGTCATATCGAACTGGGAGCCAGGAGCACTGGAGTCTCAGCCCGGTTCGACTGCTGATTCCCTGTGAACTTTTGAACAAGTTTCTTCTTGTTTGGACCCCAGTTTTTCCACATCTACAAAACGGGCAGGGATGTGGTAGGAGATTTTGACTCAATTGATATCTATAAAAAGGTGGGGCACAAAGCAGTCAAGGACCACTATGGAAGAAGACTTTAAGGATCACAAGCTTAAAAGAAAATCACTGGTAAAAAGGACAATCACACCAGGCATGGTGGCTCACATCTGTGATCCCAGCACTTTAGGAGGCTGAGGCAAGAGAATTACCTGAGTCCAGGAGTTCGATACCAGCCTGGGCAACATGGCAAGACCTTATCTCTACAATAAATTAAAAAAATAACCAGGTTTGGTGGCCGGCACCTGTAGTCCCAGCTGGAACTGGAAGCCTGAGGAAGAACAATCACCTGAGGCTAACAGGTCGAGGCTGCAGTAGCCATGAGCATGCCACTGCCCTCCAGCCTAGACAGCAGAGCAAGATGCCAACAACAACAAAAAAAGGCAGTCACTTCTGATTCGCTTTTTAATTTTATTTTATTATGTATTTATTCTTTATTTATTTATTTATTTATTTGGTAAAGACAAGATCTTGCTATGTTGCCCGGGCTGGCCTCAAACTCCTAGGCTAAAGCTTCTTGCTTTAGCCTCCCAAAGTACTGGGATTGCAGGTGAGCTACCACGCCCGGCACTTTGACTGTCTTCTTACCCTTTGAATTACACATTAAGGAGAAATTCTCATATTGCTGCTAGCCTGTCTTCAGCAGCTCTCCAACACTTGCTGCTTTCCGCTTTAACTGAGAACACTCCTTCAGCAGGCACGAAGGGTTAGCCAGAATTTAGTCTCATAATTTGGCTATCATTGCGCGTGTGTTTTGGTTCACCTCTGCTTTAGCAAGGAACTCTTTTTATTTATCATAGCGATATAAAGCTTCCTTTGTAAATAAACTCATTTTAGTTTTCAAAAGTGAGTCATTTTCAAAATGTAACAGAGATTATAGGAAACACCCAATATGGCAGTAATCATGGCAATAACATCCAAGTTTAGGGACTGTATGCTGAGGTCTGAGGTTACTGTCCTCGCTACTAAGGGTCTAGTCATAGTCCTCATTTGGTGGCTGTGAAGAGCTTGGTCACGGGATGTTCTCAGCGTCCTCGGTTGTCCAAGCTCCTGGGTGCTGAAGTTGTGTTAGACTCTGGATCATAGGCAAAGAGGTCTCAGTGGCCCAGAAATTTTGTTCTGCCATAGGCCTTAGAAAAATAGGTTCCCCCTCCAAGAATAATCCTACTTACAGCAAGGGGAGGGCTTTGGCTGTGGTCTTAAATGTATGCAAGAAAAATTGTCATCATCGTGAGTTCTGGATGGTGTGAGAGTTTATGAATTGCTTTCCTGTCTATGAGCTCAGGAACCCTCACCACATCCCTCCAGTCTGAGTATTATGTCTGACTTCATTTCACAAGGGAGGAAACAAGGATCAGTGAGCAGAAAAGACTTGAGAAGTCACACACCTAGGCCTGGGTAGAAGAAGGACTTTCAAATTGCATCTTAAGTCACAAACGCTCATTGCTCTTTCCACTACAAATGATGCTTTAAAACGTTTAGAAATAACTCGGAAAGATAGTCTAGATATTTTTGTGGTGATAAGTACTCCATTCTACAAATGTGCTATGTAAATAGTTTCGCGTTTTGAAACATATCTTGTATCTAATGAATGAACAAGCTGTAGCTAATTGCGTGCATCTATAATATGCTTTTAAGTTACATTTCCAAAATGCTAATTGCTGTGTCAAAAGCTGTGTGTACATTTTAAAGGTTCTTGACACATATTGAGAGGTATTACCAAGATGTCCTTCAGAAAGATTGCACCAATCAATTCACATGGTCCCAGCAGGAATGAGAGGGCCTAATGCTCTCATACTTCTCCTAATTCTATCATTAATTTTTTTAAATAGGAAAGAAATGGCATGGCAGAGTTTTATTAGCATTTCTTTGATTATTAGTGAAACTAAGCATCTTCTCATTATTGACCATTTAGATTTATGTCTTTGGGATCTTTATGTTCAAGTCGATTGTTTACTTTTTCAGACCATGCATGGTGGCTCATGCCTATAATCCCAGCACTTTGGAAGGCCAAGGTGGGAGAACTGCTTGATCCCAGGAGTTCAAGACCAGCCTGGGCAACATAGTGAGACCTCATCTCTACAAAAAATACAAAATTGGCTGGGCATGGTAGCACACACCTGTATTCCCAGCTACTTGGAAGGCTGAGGCAGAAGGATCGCTTGAGCCCAGAAAGTCGAGGTTGCAGTCAACTGGAATCTTCCACTACACTCCTGCCTCAGTGACAGAGTGAGCCCCATCTCAAAAAAGAAAAAAAAATTATTTGCCTTTTCAAAAATGTATGCATTCAGAATTCAAAATAAATTTCTTAAAAATTTCAAAAACTCTCTGGGCCCCATTTTTTCCAATTGTGAAATGACTTTTAGAGAACATGTTCTCAAGATGCCGTCAGTTCCAGTCTTAACCAGGACAGAGGCAGGAGCAAAATCACTAGAGCCTGGACACACTTTCAAGGCTGGAGTCTCAGCCCCATGGGCCCGTTCCAGTTTATACCAGTAGATGGTCCAGGCTACCAGATGTGCTGAGCCACCCCTGCTAGAATCAACACCATAACCCTGCTTCCTCATAGGGACACCCCACCCACAATCATTTATTGAGACAGTGCCCATCTTTTGCATCCATGTTAAACAAAATTGTGAAATTTCTAAGTATAATTTTAAATGTGATTTTGTGCTTGTAACCTTCATCATTTTTAACAACTCCTCCTTCTCCTTTTATTCCTATCAACCTCACTAGCCATCCTGTCCTTGGGAAAGCAGACTTGCTGGAGGTGCGTTTTCCCTAATACCTTAACCATCTCCACGACAACCAAAGATGAGGTACCTGACACGCCTATAAAAGAATATATCCCTGACTTACAGGAAAGAAACAGCAGAACCTTAAAGAGAAACCTCCTGTCTTTCCCCAAAAAAGGAACTGTAAGATCAATTTCTAATAATAGACTTTTAATGATAATGATGATTATATTTAAAAATCTCATTTTCATATTGGATGGGTATCTGGTTAAGATGTATCACATTTAGCTGAAAATGCAGTAAGTTGAAATTCCTCCAAACTAATCATTGCTTGAGAGTGACTATGTAAGCATAGAATGGTTGTGAGAAGTATCACAAGTGCATATATTAATGCCCTGCAGAGGCTGGAATGATAGGTTTCATTTCACAGAGATCTTCCAGAAAAGAAGATACTGTATGTTTTGACATATGGCCTCTGTGTACAGGTATGTCCTGTGTCCTATCCTTTCAGCTGGGCTGACACAACCACACTTTATATTCCTGGTGGCAATGAAAGTGAGCTGCAAACAGAGCTGGCTTTAGAGTTCACAGAGTAGCTCCATTCTCTTTGTGATCTCTATCTGCTCTCACTCTTGAACTTGTCCCCATTCACTGCTCTCCTCTCCTGGCCTTCACAGTTAGAGAGTTCCTAGCTCTGCTAAGCCTGGTGTCCTGGAAGCTCTTGATGTTTCAGTCTTCCTAATCCCTCCAAATCCTTCACTCCTCCAAACTCCCAGTAAGGTAAGGGGGGTAGGTGCCAACACATTCCCAGTTCCATCTTTGGAGCAGAGGCCATCTGGCACAGTGAGGGGTGGGCGCTTTGCTAAGAATTTTCCTCAGAATTCTTCACTCTTCTTCCATGGAAGCCTTATAAGACAGGCTATGCATGTCATGAGACTCATTTTTTCACAGGATTAAACTAGGACTCAAGGTGGTGAGTATCCCATGGCTAGACAGCAGTAAGTCAATGCAAGCCATTCCAGATCCCAAACTCTTTCCTCCATATCACATAACCTCAGCGCACAGGCATTCAGACAAGATCTCTGGCTTAAAGCTTCTTCTTCAGGTAGAATTGCAGACACAGTAAACACAGAACAGAGCTGGTTGGCCAGCCACACTGACACAGGAATTGGAGCCTGAAAGACCTGCATTGAAGTCACAGTTCAGCCACTACCCTGCACCAGCTGTGATTTTACCCAATTTATTTAACCTTTTTGAGTCTAATTTTTCTCATCTATAAATTGGGGTTAATAGTTCCCTCATAAGGCTAATGTGATGACTAAATTAGATAATGTATGTGAAGTGCCTAGCACAGTGCCTGATTCCTAATAACATCAGACAACTTGGTTAGCTCTCATGGTGTGGTACCTTTCCCTGAAATGTGCTTGGTGAGAAAGCCGGTATGGAGTGGTGAGAGAACACTGGGTGAGGAGAACTGGACATCACTACCATGAATCTACTTCCCTAGGAAACCTCCCCTAGTGGACTCAGGGCTCCATCCCTTGGGCTTCCACAATGTCTTGTGTCTCCACTAAAGCACTGATCACAAAGCACAGCCACGGTCCACTTGCATATCTATCTCCCAGCAGACTTCAAGCATTGTGGGAGCAGGCACTTGCTTATTAAATATGGTTGGGTTAATAAATGAATGAGTGAATGAAACTGAGTCAGCATCACTATGCAGAAGGAAAGTGCCCACAGTCTTATCAGTAGCGATCCTCTCAACTTCCATGTTTAAAGCCTCTCCCAGTTTGTACAGTTTTATAAAAAATACTGATTGAGACTATTCTGTATCCTAATCAATGTAAAATCTTAAAACATTTATAAAAAAATCTTGTCACTGATTAATAGTTCTAATCAAGATTACAGAGATTTTTTTTAAGGGAACAGCTGCCAAATTGAGTCATCATAGGATACTAATTAAGAAAGTTAAATTTTCTCTTCCCTTTTTTCTGAGTCATCTATCTCACCTCTTTGCACCTTGCTTTCTACCTCAGTTAAATAAAATATATAAATCAATAACATTTATGGAGCACTTCCTGTGTGCCATTTACTATTCCAAGCACTTTATGCATAATCAATTCTTTAATCTTCATAACATCAACCTTATGAGATAGATTTCATTATTTCCACCATTTAAAAATCAGGAAATTAATGCACGAAGAGGTTAAATATCTTGCCTGATATTTAGTAAATGATCTTTGTGACCTATCAGCACATTACCTCTGGGTTTAAGCCCTAATCACTATAGATGATGATGATGATGATGATGATGATGATGATGATGATTTGAGTTAGATTCTCACTCTGGAGTACAGTGGCATGATCATGGCTCACCACAGCCTCAACAGCCTGGGCTCAGGCAATCTGTCTACCTCCATCTCTCAAGTAGCTGAAACTACAGGCCTGCACCACCACACCCAGATAATTTTTTATTTTTTGTAGACTATGTTGCTGAGACTGGATGCAAACTCCTGGGCTCAAGAGATCCTCCCATCTTGGCTTCCCAAAGTCCTGGGATTACAGGCATGAGCCACCACGCCTGGTCTCCATATAGATTATTCTTTTTCTCAACATTTAATAATAACAGGCATAAAGAAGTTAACCATGTCTAAAATTCTCTTTTGCATTTATTCTCAGACTGTAGATTTTAAAGGATTTCCCTTAGTATCTCTAATGAGAGGTTTTATTTTCATTCAGAGAGGTGCAAGGTGGGCTAACCCCATCTATGACTCTCAAATGAGGACCCCTGAGCTTTAGTCCAGTAGTCATTCTGGCCAGGACCCCTTTAGCAGGGAACTTGCTCTGGCCTCAAGAAGAGAGACAGGCTGATGAGCAAGTCGATCTGGACAATTATCTTAGCTCTTCCTACTGCAACCTTGCTTTGAGGAGGAAGAGAAAGAGGGAACATGATGTCTATTGAGCTTTTGGTCTACTACCAACATAGAATCTTTTGCTAAATGCATAGCTTTAAGGAATCCATGTTATTTTCTCCATTTTATATGTGAGAGAGGTTGAGTGACAGACCCAAGGTCACTCAGCTAAATTGTGGCACTGATTGTGGAGTTCTCTAACTCTAAAGCCAAAGATAACCTTCCCTGGTGCCAAGTGACACTTTCCACAGCCTCTTATTCATCCGAACCCTGAGGGATGGAGGGATCTGGCCTGCCCAGGAGCTCCATTCTATATTTCCATGGATGCAAGCCCATATGGTCAGCACTATGCATGTAGGAAGAAACCTGTGTCAGCAAGGGTATGGGTGGGGGTGCAAGTAGAGAGCTCAGCATTTCCCATCCCTCCGCCTTACTTCCCACAATTTAGCTGTCACCTCACCCACCCCAAGATCAGGAGAAAAGATGCCGGGATTGTGTGCACGCTGATGTGTTGGCCCTGCAGTGAGTGGTGAGGAAAAATACTTGAGAGCCCTGAGTGCATGCGTTCAAGCACCTCCTGAGAGTGAAGTCTATCGCTGCCATTACAAGGGTTGGAGTGCCATCAGATGAAAGTTCCAAATCCACAGTCCCTCAGAAGCCCATCTCATTAAGTCAATGGTGAATGCACTGGTAGGAAGAGAATGGAGAAGGAAGAAGGAACCGGATGATAGTCTCTAAAAACCAAGGATTTTCTGGGCGTGGTGGTTCATACCTGTAATCCCAGCACATTGGGAGATCAAGGCGGGAGTGTTGCTTGAGCCCGGGAGTGTGAGACCGCCAAGGGCAACATACGTGGTGGCACACACCTGTAGTTCCAGCTACTTGGAAGACTGAGGCAGGAGGGTCGCCTGCACCCAGGAGATCAAGGCTGCAGTGAGCCGTGATTGTGCCACTGCACTTCCACCTGGGCAACAGAGTGAGATCCCCAATTCAAAAACAAAACAAAAATAAGGATTCCTCATTTATTTTTTCCAGGTTTACAATTTGAGTTCCATGGAAGTCACCCACTATTTTTTTTTAAGATGTGGGGTATAATTCAAGGTGAAGTATGCAAACGTTGATTATGCAGGTACCCCTGTTGAAGAGGTGTGCCCCTCCCTCCCCTGGCAGTTTCCCTCGACTGCCTATCCCACCTCCCTTCCCTGGCAGTTTCCCACTACCGCCAATCCCTTTCTTATAGTGTTATGATAATTGTTCAAGGTCCGCTTATGAGTGAGAACATATGGTACTCTGTTCTTTGTTTCTGTGATAGATCACCGCGTATGATAGACTCTAAATCCATCCAAGTTGCTGCAAAATCCATGTTTGTCCTTCTTTATGGCTGCATAATATTCCATTGTGTATATGTACCACATTTTTTAACTCAAGTCCAGCTTTGATGGGCAGCATAGTTGGTTCCTGCTATTGAAAAGTCACCCACTATTATCTTAGGGAAGTGACTTGACCTTCTCAGATGACCTCTTCTATAAAAGGGTGAGTATTATTAGCAAATAATACTCATCACTGGGTGTGGGAGGCTTAACAGCATACAGTAGCAGCTCCTTTCATCGCCTTTATCTGTGGACTCAAGATCCAACAGGAGACAAGTCCTGGAGCTTTAAAGAAGTCCCAAAGAGGGCCAAGTCAGAGGCAGAAGGCTGGGTGAGTAGAAGTTCCCTGAGCTCTGTAGCCATGACGAGAAGGCTGGTGAGCATGAAGCAATGATGTAACAAAATGGCAGCAACGGGCACAGTATCTCCTGCTTCCAGCAGCCTAGCTTGAAGGCTCTGGCCTCTGCCCCCAGAAGAAGAAGCTGTGGCTCCTGGTGACCTTTGTTGCTTATTGCATTCCATGAGATAGAAGAGACAACTAAGGAATAGCATGAGACTTGGGAATGAGGACAAAAAGTCAAAAAACTAACCAGGCATGGTGGGGTGTGCCTGTAGTCCCAGCTACTTGGTAGGCTGAGGAGAAAGGATCACCTGAGCCCAGGGGGTCGAGGCTGGGGTGAGCCATGATCATGTCACTGCACTCTAGCCTAGGTGACAGAAACTCTGACTCAATAAATGAATAAATAAAGAAATAAATAAATGGATATAATGATAATTCATACTTCAAAATAAATAATATATTTGAAGTAGTTCAATTGATAGAAAATTATATAAGCACTTGGTATGGTGCCTGTCACTTAGAAAGCACCCAGAGATTGTCATTATTGCTTTTATTATTATTATTATTTTGTTATAGAACTCTTGTGAAGTTCTTTTTATGCAACTGTTTTCTTGCTCTTCAAAAAGTCTCTCTGACAAAATCCTACATTGCAGCTCAAATTGCATTAATGCTATCAAATGTCCATACTGGGTTTTGGACCACTCTGAACCTCAGTTTCCTCATCTGTAATCTGGAATGCTCTGGACACTGTAGAGTTATTAGAAGGCTTCCATGAGGCAGGAAGTAGAAGGCTTGGCACAGAGAGGACTTGAAAAATGGGAGTTCCCTTTCTTTTCCTGCTCACTTCCTGGAAAAGTGCAAAAATTCAGATTAAGGACCCCCTAGGGCTTCTCTGGCCACGTGATCAGAGGGCCAGGGTGGAGAGCAGGAAGTGGGTGGTGTGGCATGGAGCAGGTCAGCTTTTGTGACCTGGCAATTTGGAAAACACATTCCCTATCTACTATGCTATTCTCCTGCCTGTCCAGCCCACTGCAACACTCCCAGAACAATGGCAGGATACAGGCCTGTGCTTATAGAAGATGGCACGCAGGCCTTTGAGCCAGGCTAGGTTAGAATGGGCCAAACAGGGCTTGTCTAGGGCACAGAGAGGATCAGCATCAACAGCATCAAATGTAGGTGCCTCCTGGGGCAGCCCTGAAATTCTTACCTACTGCCTTGCCAGAGAGGTCCAAGAGTTTGAGAGTCCTTGGAAACCTAGCTGAAAAACAAGAAAGAGTCTCATGGCTCCCTGGAGTAGTATTGATTGAGGGGTTCCAGACTTACAGATTCCTCCCCCCCATATGTACTTGCACAATGGGTTTTTGAATTCTTAGTGTTCTTTGACAGACCTTTGCCAGACTCCACACTGTCCTGGATGATCATATAATAAGCTGCCATTTTTTTTAAACTGGCCTAATGCCAAGTGTAGTTGATTTTCATGATTGGCAGATTCCATGTTTGCAAATTCTCTTACTTATTAAAACTTATGAGTAACCTCAGTATTAATCCTCACAGCAGCAGCATTCCAGCTCTTCCATAGTCACTCATAGACTAGCATGGAGCAGCAAAAATTCAGTTGCCCAACATACACATTCTCAGTTGAGGTTTCAAACTGTAAGCACATGTCCTTTGTGCCACAATTTTCACATTTTTCTGCTTTTTCTTGGTGATTTTGCTGTTGAAATGGCCTCCAACTGTAGTGTTGAAGTGTTGTCTGGAGTTTTTAAGCACAAATGACTGTGATGTGCCTTATAGAGAAAATGCATGTGCTAGATAAGCTTCATTCAGACATGACTTACGGTGTTGTTGGCCATATGTTCAATGTTAATGGATTAACAAATTATATTAAATAAAGCATCTTTAAGCAGAAATACACATACAAAAGTTATATATTGATCAGTTGATAGAGATGTTGTGGCTCTCTGAAACCTAACCCTGTATTTCCACCAAGAGCAATGACTTACTAGTCCATGAATCAGTGTTCACAGAAACTTTATAGAACATAACTGCCTCAAAAAGTGGTATCTGACTGTATGTTTTATCTTATATAATCCTCCAAATTGCAGAAACACCTATCATAATTCCCACTTTACAGCTGTAGAAATCAAGGCAGAAAGAAGTGGACTTTCCTAAAGTCACACTGCTCAAAAATTGCTGAGCTGGGATTAAATCAGTTTGCTCATAATGCTTGCATCCTTCTTTGCACCTTGGCCTGCTACTAGGGTGTCTACTTCCCAGAGGCTGATGTGGCTCTCACATTCACAGGGAGAGAATGTGTGAGCAGGACTAGACTACTGAGATACAGCCTTGTTTGTTCTTTATGGAGAAATTGAAGTCTGATGAGAGCAAATGTTGAACATGGGTGGCTAGTCAGAGGCCCAGTGCAATACTTGCATTCTTTGTTCTTGCCAGGTATCCATTCTGTGTGAAGAAATCTTGGCTTCTAATACTTCATTCTGTAAGATTCCCATAAACCTTTATTTGGGGAGAAATATTGATTTTTTTTAACTAAAACTGATATTTATTGAGTACCAGGCATGACATCATTTAATCTCACAACTCAGAGAGGTACAGAGTTTTACTATTGTAATTGTCCTCATCAAAGGCCTGCTTGTATACCCTCAGAATCAGCCTCTACAAACCAAAGGCAGTTTACAACATGACCATGTGGAACTTTTCTTCTTTCTGGTCATAAGAGTCTATTTGGTCCAAGTGCCGGGCAAGGTTGAGGGACCAAGAGTCAATGCCCTTGGAAGCAAGCCCTCCAACACTGATGGCCAGGATGTCAGAAAAATAGTGCAGCTTCCTTGCCTCAGTTGGGACAGCCCTCATTCATGGTCCACATCATCACCTAGGGTTCTCCATGAGACTGAGTTCTAGTCACTCATAATGCTAACTGGCTTGATAGAATTCCCTTCCCCTCTGTGTCTCAGATCTCCTTCCTCCCAGTGTTTATTGGGACTTCCTCTCAAGTCTGCACTCAAATAAAGTCTGTTCACTCAAGTGGACAATATCTTGGAACGTGGAAGGGAGGTGGTAACAGTGGAAACTCTGTCCACAAGGCTCCATGTGTATTATGGTGTCTTCCTCTCCAAATTGTCACCTCCGTGAAACAAAGACACATTGGCAACTCCTAGCAAAGGAGGCCAAGATGAAGAGTGACAAACATTTGGTGATGACTCTGTGCCATGCCATACAGCAGGTATTTCAAAATTGGGTTCTGAGCAAAAGATTTTAAAAAGAAAGAATAGTATACCACTATCTGGGAATCTAATTATTTAACCAAACCCCTGTAGGACATTTAGTTTGTTTCCAATGTTTTGCTATTACAAACAATACTGCAATAAATACCTATCTGTCTATAATCTTTAAATGCATGTTAGTATTTCTAGAGGATGGATTTCTAGGAACAGAATCCTGGATCATTTGAATCTTTAATTTAGTAAATATTACCAAATTCTCCTCTAAAATATTTCCTCACCAATAACATATGAGACTATGTACCCCCTCTCCATGGCTAATAAAAATTCAGATGTGCTAACATTTACACACTGGCTATTGATGACTTTGTATGAAAAAAAAGTTTAAATATATACCTAATAAGTTTTAACATGTATTCCATGTTGAAATGATATTTTAACATATTGACATAAATAAAATAATTGTACTTTTAAAAACTATTTTTATGTGGCTGCTAGATAATTTTTTTTTCCTGAGTTGGAGTCTCACTCTGTTGCCCACAGTGGCATGCTCATGGCCACTGAAACCTTGACCTGCTGGGCTCAGGCAATCCTTCTGCCTCAGCCTCATGAGTAGCTGGGACTATAGGCCTCTGCCTCCATGCCCCGCTAATATTTTATTTTATTTTATTTTATTTTATTTTATTTTATTTTATTTTATTTTATTTTATTTTGAGTCAGAGTCTCACGCTGTCACCCAGGCTAGAGTGTAGTGGCACACTTAAGGCCACCGCATCCTCGACCTGCTGGGCTCAGGTGATCCTTCTGTCTCAGCCTTTCAAATAGCTGGAAGTACAGGCGCACGCTACCACACCCAGCTACTTTTTTGATTAATTGTAGAGACAAAATTTCACCAAGTTGCCTAGGCTGGTCTTGAACCTCTGATCTCAGTCAATCCTCTCTCCTTGACCTCCCAAAGTGCTAGGATTACAGGCTTGAGCCAACACTCCCGGTCCCTAGATAATTTTAAATTATATGTATAGTTGTATTATACAGCATTGTTCTGTACCCCATAATAAAACACCATAAATTTTTTTTTCTTTTTTTTTTTTTGAGTTGGAGTCTCACTCTGTCGCCCAGACTGGAGTGCAGTGGCCGCTCCCGGCCACCGCAGCCTCAACCTGCTGGGCTCTGGCAATCCTTCCAATCAGCCTTCCAAGTAGCTAGAACTACAGGTGCGTGCTACAACACCCAGCTAATTTTTTGATTTATTGTAGTGATGAGGTCTCACCAAGTTGCCCAGGCGGGTCTCAAGCCCACAGGCTCAGGCAATCCACTCCCCTCAGCCTCCCAAGACTTGGGATTACAGGCTGAGCCACCGACAATATTTTAAACATTTACTAACCTAATGCATTAAAATTTTAATTTCATATTTTAATGAATATTTGTATTTCTTTTTATACAAATGCTTATTCATACCCTTGGGGAAAAAAAAGAAAAAAACTATATTTTTATGTAGACCTACTATATTCCAATCACCCTGCTAAATGGCTTCAGTAAGACTTATAGACATTATTTCTTTTAACCCTCCTGATATATCTAAGTAGATTAGCCCCATATTACAGATGAGGAAACCAAGTCACAGAAAGGTAAACAAAGAAAAGTTTGCATGGTGGTGTCTGGCCTCTCTGACCCTGAATGTGCACTCTTCCTCTCAATTGCTGAACTTCTAAGACTCTAAGAGGTTTACTTTCCAATGGCTAAAATAGAATGGAGGACTATAAGGTGCTGGGCACCTGGTAGGACAGCACTGGTTCTCAAATGCCCCTTTGTGGGCAGCTACAGATACTACCACCTTGTAAAACAAGCAAACCTGTAGCATTATAACCCTTAAAATTAACTAGATTCTACTGGGAGCAGAGTCCTGCTCTGCTGACTTAGGGGAATCTGTATTAGTTAGCTGGTGTTCTATAACAAATCATCACAAAACTGGTAGCTTACAATGTGTTCATTTATACAGTTTCCACAGGTCAAGAGTCCAGGCATGACTTAGCTCTCTCAAGTTTTCACAGGGTATCAGCCAGGATGTGTTCTTATCTGGAGGCTCAACTGAAGAAGAATTTGCTTCTGAGCTCATTCAGGTTAATTGGCAGAATTCATTTTCTTGAGGTGTATGACTGAGGTTGCCAGCTTTCATTGGCTGTTTGCTGGTGGCCAACCACAGGTCCTAAGGACCACCCACAGTTCCCTGCCACAGCGACTTCTCCATAGGCAGGTCACAACATGGCAGTTTGCTTCTTCAAGATCAGCAGAAAAGTCTCTTGCTCCAGTACACTAAGATGGAGTCATATATAGTGCAACAGAATCATGGGAGTAACATCCCATCAGCTGTGATCTATGATGTATGAATTTGTATTTCCATCACTCTCATCATTTGTAGTTAGTATTCATCATCATCATCATCATCATCATTATTATTTGAGACAGTGTCTCTCTCTGTCACCCAGGTTGGTGTGTGAAGGTGCAATCATAGCTCATTGCAGCCTCAAACTCCTGGACTCAAGCAATCTTCTCACCCCAGTTTCCTAAGTAACTGAGACTACTGATGCACACCATCATTCCTGGCTAATTCCAGGGTCTTGCTATGCTGCCCAGGCTGATCTCAAATGCCTATCCTCAAATGATCCTCCAGCCTTAGCCTCCCAAAGTTCTTGGAATTACAACCATGAGTTGTCCTACCCAGCCTATTAATCATTATTATGCCAAATGTGTATTCTAAAATATAGTATTAAGATCCCATTTGCCTTTTACATAAACAAACTTCCTTAGTTCCCAATGCCTGTAGGATGAAACCCAGGCTTTCATGCCTGGCATTCATGCCCCCCATTATCTTCCTGGCCTCAGCTTTGCCCTCTCCTGGCTTTTTCCCAATCATGCCAAAAGTTTACAATTCCTTTCAACATGGGCCTCTGCCTGACCTGCCCTTTGCTTTCCTGCCAATCAAGTTCATGTAGATATCTTCCCAAACCTGTTGGGAAGATGACCTCGACTCTCCCAGGGTCCACTCAGCCTCCCTACTCTCTGGGCTCCAAAGCTCTGTGTACATGCTTATCGCTGGCCACACCCTATCATATAATTTCATCAAGCAGTGAGTTGCAATTCATCTCCGCATTCCAGGACTTGGCTCAATGCACTCCCAGTAAATTATGCTGAATAAATACATAATCAATGTTATTAGCAGCAACTCTTCTTTTATGGCCCCCTTCAGGTTTGCAAAGTATATTACGCTGATACAGCTAAGTCTGAAATGAGGGCGTTAGGCAAAAGACAGTACCATCTGGATGACCCTAGCAGGTCTGGAACTGTTCGGAACCGGATGTCCTCTTCTTGTAGACTGACAGGCTCCAGAAAGAAGCCAAGGCTCCACAGAGGAGCCCTGGGCTCAGCACTTCCCGTATTCACTACTGCTATTCTCGGTAGTCCTCTTCCCCAAAGTCTGCTTCCATATTTTCAGGACTTTGAATGTTGCAGCCAAACCACTGCTGTAGTTCTGAAAGCAGAACCAAAACACACCCTCAGCCACCGCTCCTCGCTGACTTCCCGCTCATGGGGCTCCCCCTCTCCTTCATCCTCCCTCCGCTCCCCTGTCCCCCAGAAGCCGCCATCCAAGTCCACGTTTTGCACCCTGGCCCTGCACACTGCCCTGCCTCCTCCATGCTGCATCGCCCTCCAGGATTCCTCCTCCAGTGGGCTCCCTGGGACCTCCACTGCTCTTAGAAACCCCGCTCTCCCCATTCTCCTCCCACTGAACCACCTCCCCATTTGGATTTTTTGTGTCTCTCCTCCCTTTATTCTAGGGGAAGCCTGCTCCAAAAACTAGTGGAGACTTTCTCGGGTTACAGGTCAGGATTAAAAATAAGTAGAAGTTGCCATTTCTGTCACCATCACTCCCTCGACAGGAAAGAGCTACAAAGGCAGCATGGCCTGGTCCAGCCCAGGGACTGCCATAAATGGCTGTTTTAGCAGTTCCTCAGGAAAGGTGGTCAGGAAAAACCAAGGCCCACCAAAGGGATCCAAGCATGAGTTCTATATGACACTTAAGGAATATTGACTATGCCCATTTTTAGAGGTGATTGCTCTCAATTTTGACTCTATTTGAAATCCACAACCATAATTCACAGAAACAGGACTGGGTAAGGGAAAGAGACGGACAAGCTTGGATTTGAAGCCCAGGCATGGAATGCAGGACTCGCCATATAAAAGCCCGAGAAACCAAATTTCTCCTATAAAATGAGAAGAGAGGGTCCTCTGCTTGGCACAGTTGAGAATCCAGTGAGATAATATTTCAAGTGACTAGCACAGCATAGAATCCAGGGAAGTCCCGTCAAGCAAAGCTAATTAACTCCTCCTTTAAAATTGCTGTTGTTCCCTTCTGTGGAGGCTCTGGAAGGTTGTCAGGCTGCAGTGCTGCCCTGACTGGCATGCGTTTGGTACCTGCAGGGCACTGCTGTCCCTGGCCTCACAGGCCTCATGGCAGGCCTGCCGCTAGTCCAGCCAGGGTGGTGGTAAGTGGCCCTGAGCCAGCGTCCTCAGTAACTTCGGGAGCTGCTGGGAAGAGATGACTTTGATGTTAAGCCAAGTGAAGACCTGTTGCAATTATCTAAATTATTCAAGGCCCCCACAGAATTCAGAGAACCACAGGTTGCTTGCAGATGATTTTAAATTCCCTGCTGACTGCCCTCCATCCCAACAACTGCATGTGGCATTTATAACTCTGCTGTCATCATTTATGTGCCAGGTCCCCAACAAAACTAAGAGCTCATCGAGGGCAGAGACCAAGTTTTGTTCATATTCATGCCCAGTGCTCACACAGTGCTGGCCACAGAGAGGTTCCAATACACAAAGGCTGAAACTCACTTTTTTTTTTTGAGTTGGAGTCTCACTATGTCGCCCAGATTGGAGTGCAGTGGCCGCTCCTGGCCACCGCAGCCTCCACCTGCTGGGCTCCGGCGATCCTTCCACCCCAGCCTTCCGAGTAGCTGGAACTATAGGCGCGCACTACCACGCCCATCTCATTTTTTGATTTATGGTAGAGATGAGGTCTCGCCTGCCAGGCGGGTCTCATGCAATCCACTCACCTCAGCCTCCCAAAGGCGCGGGATTACAGGCTGAGCCACCGAGCCCAGCTGAAACTCACTTTTACAACAATGTATAGAAGTGCAAAACACCAAAGCTTAAACATCTATAAGATCTCTTTTTGAATTCTGACTATATAACTATAACATTGGGTAGAGTTCCTTAGCCCCTCTGCCCCTCAGTTTTCACTTTGTAAAATGAAACGATAAGACAAGTCTCAGAGAATTGTTTTGAGAAACACGTATATGAGGGGAAAAAGAAAAACTCCCAGTCTTCATTTATAAAAAATTGTGCATTTATTCTTACATGTTTAAACTTCAGCCACCTTTACTTATTAAGACATTTTTCCCACTGCTCAAAACAGTTTTTGAACTTGTCGATTTTGATGCATTTTAGTGTTTCTGCTGTTTTTTGTTTCACCTCTTCCACGTTGGCAAAAATGTTTCCCTTTGAGGACTTTTTCATCCGGAGAAACAAACAAACAAAAAGTCACTCAGGTCAAGATTGGGTGAATAGGGAAGGTAGGGCATGGAAGTCACGCCATTTTTGGTCAAAAACTGCTGAACGTTCAGCATGGTGTGAGCAGGTACCCTCATAATCACCCATCATGAAATGGGAAAATGCATTGAAAGACTTTTCAAAAAAAAAAAATCACTGAAGCTGAACAGAGCCTCTCACAGCAATGCTAGCTGGTACACTGATGCCGATGGATTCCTAGAACACTTACATATTGGGGGAAGCCTATACTACAAGGGCCCATCCTTCAAAAAGTCATCCCGTTTTGGGGGGGTCTTCTCATACATGCACACACCCCAGTGGAGACAGGTCCCATAGTCAGAAAGAAATGGAGAATGGAACCCTTCACACCCTGACACTCCAGGTCTAAGCAAGATTATGTATCACCATTCTGGGTGCTGACCTTGATGTCTCGGTCTCAGTCTTCTATATCCGAGTCCTGGAAGCAGTCCGCTCAATGAGGAGACCAGGAAGCAGACCTTCCCTTTGAGGACAGAAAACAGGAGGACTCCTGGCCAGGGTCAGAGCCCTTCACATTGACCTCAGCCTGAGCTTTCCTCCCTGTCTGGAGTCCACAATGACACTGAAAAGGAATCTTCTAGTGGGTCCTCTCTTATGCCAGAACGAACAGAGTCCCTGCCTCCTAAACTCAGATTCTGGTTGTCGTATTGAAAAACAGAAGGGAGCTGGAAACCTCAAAACAGGGCTTGTTTTCCCAGGGCACAAGGCAGTACTTCAGGCCAGGACTCTTCCTGTCTTTAAGAAGATTTACACCATGGGTTGAACATTAGTTAACATAAGCTGGGTTATGCTGCAGTAACAAAGAACCTCCCAATCTTAAAAGCTTAAAATCACAAATCTTGCTCATAGACTTGGTTTTATGGGTCCTGCAGACCTCCCGGGTCAGCTGTCCTCCATGTGATGCCTCAGAGAGGCAACTCCACACCAGCACAAGCTTCCCTGATAGCATGGCCAAGGAAGGGCAGGCACTAGAGTCCCACACCAGTTGTTATGTGTTTCAACTGGACTTCGATGTGGGCGCCAACTTTATGTCTGTTTATCCTCTAGACTATAAGTGCCTTCAGAAATAGGGCCACACCTCTTTTTTTCACTGCAATCTGCCTGTTGTATATACTTATCATTAATTTATTCCTCAACTAGAGCCCTGAGTTGTACCTACAGTAATCTATGCCAGGTTCTGTGCTGGGTAATGGGGACAGACAAGACTTAGCCTCTACCCTCTGTGAGCTCAAATCTGCATAATAAGGGCCATGACTGAAACCCATAAAATACATTACAGCAGCCAGTACACAGAAAAAAAATAATCTTCCCAGGAAATCCTGGAAGGATTTAATAAGGAAGTAATCATTGAGCTAGCCTTTAAAAGATAGGTGTTGCCAGGTAGAAGGGTAGAGTCAAGGGCAATAGCATGTATGAAGACGTAGACAATAGAACAAGCCTGACATGTTCAGGAAAGGAAGAGGTTCATTCTCTGTGTTGCTGGACAGCTGTGGAAAAGATGTTGAGGTGAGGGCATTGATGGAAAGAGTAGCAGGGCTATATTATGGAGGACCATGCGTGCCAGGCTCAGGAGTTTGGATTTCATTCCACAGGAAATGGGAGCCTATGTAGGTTCGGCATGACGGAGTGATGCCATTGAATACTGAAATCTGTAAGAGTGCCCTGGTTGCTGAAGAAGACTGTATTGACAGGGAGCCCCTGAGCCCTGGGGTGCATCAGAATGCTTTTTCAGTAGACTGAGTCTCACCAGGCTCTCTGAAAGGACCCTTGATCCTGGTTCTACATCAAAACTGTCCTCTGATGTCTACAGATGTTCCTTATTTATGTGTGTACCTGAGGTTACATATGCATATTACAGGATACTGAAAGCACTTTGATATTGAAATGTGTAGAAAACCTCTCTAAACATGGTGTGTAAAAGCTCAGGTAAAACTGAGCTTACCCTAGAGTTCAGTGTCATCACAGATGATAATTGTCACTTTTTCTGCAGAGAACTAGAAGCATTGGAGTCCACGCTTAAAGCTCATCATCTATGTGGACGGGGCCCAGCCTATAGATCTCTTAAAGATTTTGATGCTCTCTGTTTCTACAGGGAAATATTCTGTGAGAGACTTGTCTCATTTTGTCAATGTCAAAATGAGATGGCCTCATAAGTGTCTCTTTGCTCTGACATCTATATAACTCAGGTATATAGGGGCTAAGTGACATCGAGGCTTGTATTTCAGGGTTATTAGAAACCCAAGACACCAAGGGCTGGAGTGAAAATATTCAAGGTGGGTCGGTTTATTTACCTTCTTGTTGTGCCATCACGTCACATCTCAGAAATTCACGTATGGGGGCCATATTGACTATTTTTTGTAGAATGGGAAGAATAACCAGTGAACTATCAGAAATAAGACTATTTTCAACTCATTAACATAAAAGTTGTTTTTAACAATGACTTCACTAACTTTATTTGTTCAAAAGAAAATGTACATCTATCACAATAAGTCTTGTGCTAGTCACCACTCAGTTTAAGTTGATGTTTGCAGATTCAATGGGTTCAGAGAGAACAGATGATTATGGATGTCTCCTAAATGCTGACTCAACATTACATCAGAGAGAGTTGCTCTCAGCTACAGTCTTAATCATGAAAGAAGGATTTCTTTTTTAAAAATTATTTTATTTTAAAAATGTGGGGCACAGATGAGGTTTAGGTACATACGTGGTCATCATACAGGTAAAGTGTGGGTACCCTTATGGATGTTATGTGCTCCTCCACCCCTGGCAGTGTCCCATTACTGCCAATCACTTTCTTATGGTATTATGATAAATGTTGAAGGTCCCCTTATGGGTGAGTATGTGTAGTACTCAGATCTTTATTTCTGTGATCAATCACTGAGTATTATAGACTCTAACTCCATCCAGGTTGCTGTAAAGTTCGTAATTTTGTTTTTCTTTATAGCTGCACAATATTTCATTGTGTAAATGTACCATATTTTCTTTATCCAGTCCTCTTTCGATGGGCAGCATGGTTGGTTCCATGTTTTTGCTATTGTGAATAATGCTGCAATAAACATGCATGTGTGGGTTATCTTTATTATAGAGAGATTTGAGTTCCTCCGGGTATATTCCCAGAAGGGAAATTGCTGGGTCCTATGGAAGGTCAATTTTCAGATTTTTAAGGATTTCTGTAGAACCAATTGGGGCTAACCATGGTCCATAGTTTTGCCACAAGATTCAATAGACACCTCAACTTATCATCAAGAACTTTTCATGAGTAGTCATAGCATGGTTTTTAGCTTAATTTGTCTTACAATTGAGTCAGGTTAAGCAGGGCAGATGCTTGATCATCATACCCATCCTCAGAAGTCCATTCCCAGGACATTGTAGAAACTTAGGATAGCCTGGCCTCTTACCAAAATGTGTAGTGTTTTTTTCTTTTTTTGAGTTGCTTCAATTCATTTATACCACATGTATTAGTGAAGGTTCTCCAGAAAAACAAAGCCAGTAGTATCTATCCCTATATCTATTGATTTATCTATCCATCTATCTATAGAAATATGTATGTATGTACATGCACATATGTATATATGTATACAGGTAGAGGTGTATGTGTGTGCATGTGTGTGTGTGTGAATTGGCTCATGTAATTGTGGGGCTAACAGGTATGAAATCCACACGGCAGGTTGTCAAGCTGGAAATTCAGGCAAGAGGCGATGTGGCAGTCTCGATTTAGAATTTTGTCTTCTCCAGGAAACCTTGGTTTTTGCTCTTATGGCGCTTTCAACAGACAGAATGAGATCCAGAACTCTTCTTTACTTGAAGTCAACTGATTGCAGACATTAACTACCTCTGCAAGATACCTTCACAGCGGCATCTAGATTACTGTTTGTTTAGGTTGACAAACGAGAAAACTAACCATCACAGCAAGTTTCTGCCATTTTTCAAAATCTGCAATTCCACTGAATTTAAGGCGATTTAGCAACAAGAGGACAACACTATTTCCAGTTGCCATAAACTCAATACATCTATCCAAATCAGTCACACTCTTGTTTTTTTCCTTGTAATTCTGAGTTCAGTGTGCCCGGATGTCTTGTCACATCAATTAGGAAGTACAAACTTGTGAGTCATGGAGCGTCTGGCAGCGTGAATTTTCAAATCCCACGAACAGGTTTTTATGATCAACCATCTGATTGCCCTAAAATAAACCCAATAGCCATGCTCTGCCTCACCTTCTTCCACATGGCCCATGGTCTGGAGATGACTCAGGGCCCAAGAATGAAGAAAATAGTCAGAATCTCATTCACTTCCTCTATCACATCTTCAGTGAGCCTGACTTACAAAACACAAACTCTCCAGATGAACAAGGCAGTGAATGCTGAACCAGCAACCTTCTTTTTGGACACGAACAGATGAGTGTCTCCCTTTTAAGAAAGGAGTCCACCTGTGTCAAGGAAACTCAGTTTTTCTACACTTAGCTTGCATGTCTCAGATATTATGCTGGGAGGTGGACAGCCCTGTCATTTGCTGTGTGCTACAAATTGTATAGAATCCTCCAACACAAAATGAAAAAGATGGTAAATAGCTAGTTCTAAAAAGAATATGAAACAACCTTCACATACTACAGATAAGAATACACTGTATTCCCTAGCAATTCTCCTAGGTGTAAATATATATGATATATGCAACAGATATGTACACACTAAAATGTTTATAGCAGTGCTATTCATATATATATATGTGAATGTGTATATATATATATGTGTGTGTATATATATATATATTTAAAGATGTGGGGTACAATCAGGATTAGGTATATAAATGTCATCATACAGGTAAAGTTTGGGTCTCCCTTTGGTCCCCACTTTGCCTGGTTTGAGATTAGGTACCCTTATTGATGCTGTGGCTTTCCCCTCCCCACCCCACCAGTATTCCACTACTGCCAATCCCTTTCTTACAGTATTATGGAAAGTGTTCAGGGTCTGCTTATGAGTGAAGCGATGCTATTCCTAATAACCAATCTCTGGAAACAACTTGAATGTCTGTCAACAGTCAAATGGATAAATAACTGTAGTCATATACTGGAACACAGTGATGAGAATGCTAATCATTAGAGAAGAATTTCATAAACATGATGTTGAGCCTAAGATGCCAGACATGCACAAAAAGAACATATGGTAAGATTCCATTGACAGAAAATATAAAATCAGGCAGAACCGTTCTATCGTAGAGGAAGTCGATGAATGGTTACCACTGGAGGGAGCATGGTAACTGAAATGGGTCAGCAGGGGGGTTCTGTAGTGATCGATCATGTTCAGTTATCTATTGCTGCCTAATAAATTACCCCCAAACAACAACCATTTCATTTTATCTCATGATTTTGTAGGTCAGGTATTGGGGTAGGGATCAGAAGGGAGATTCTTTTGCTCCATGTGATTTAGATGGTTTTGGCAGATGCCACTCAATTGTCTTCAACTGCCAAATGGTCCAGTTTTCAGGGTCCAAGAAAGTTCTCCTAACAAGTGTCATGCTTTGGCTGGGCTCACTGGACATCTGGGCTCCACTAGAACTGTCAACAGGCATGCCTTGGCTGGGTGTGGTGGCTGTAATCCCAAAACTTTGGGAGGCTGAGGTGAGAGGATTGCCTGGGACCAGGGGATCGAGACGAGCCTGGGCAACTTGGCGACACCTCGTCTCTACAATAAATTTTAAAAAGTAGCCAGGGGCGTGATGGCGCATGCCTGTAGTTCCACCTATTTGGAAGGCTGAGGCAGAAGCATCACCTGAACCCTGCAGGCTGAGGCTGTGGTGGCCATGAGGGTGCCACTGCACTCCAATCTGAGTGACAGAGTGAGAACTCTAACTCAACCTCCCCCCAAGAAACAGGCATGCCTATATGTGGCCTCTCCACCATGCTGGACTCAGGGTAGTTGGACTTCTTATACGGTAGTTCAGAGCTCCCAGCGAGAGTTACCAAAAGATTCAGGTGGAAGCTGCTAGGCTCCTTATGACAAAGTCCTAGCATTATTTCCACTTTATTCTATTGCTTAAAGAAGTCGCTTAAAGCCAGTCCAAATTCAAGGAGAGAAGAGGAAGAGATTTCATTTCTCCAGGGAAAGGGCAAGAATGTACATGGAGAAAATGAATTGATGGCAGCCATCTTGGAGACAAGCGACCACGAGTGATGATCTGTTTCTTGATCTGGGTGTTGATTACACACACTACTCAGTTTGTAAAAAAGTTTATCAAGCAGTATTCTTGTGATAGACATGTGCTCTTTTTTGTATGTATATATTTTAATTTAAAATCAAAATTTAAAAAGAACTGTCAAGCAGAATGACTCTCGGAACAAGCTGATCCCGTTTGAGCCCTTCTGTGGCTGAATGGATACACCATCTTCACTGAAGGCACATTATGGCTTCTTTTCAGCTCTGTGATCTTGGGTGACATAATTGTGAATGGTCAGGGCTCTTTACCTGTGAGGGCCTTCACTTAAATGAGGAGAGAAAGAAACATTTCAACTAGAATTACCGTGAAGGAAAATGAGATAACTTAAGAGAAAACCTCTGGCATATCAGTGAATGCACTTCACTTCTTTTCAAGCCCTGAACAAAGCTCAAACCCCCGACTCCTCAGCTGCCAAGGAAGTCAGCAGCTTAGACTTTCTAGAAGTTTTACCAGGAGTCCAGAGAGAGGGTGTCCTCCCCATCCCACTTCTCACCCTGTGAGCAGAGACAGTGCTGCATTCGCCAGCACCTGTGCCCTGGGTCAGAAGCTGACAAAAACACTCTGTGGCTGCCAGGACAAGACCAAAGTCCCCAAGCAGAGTGACAAGTGAATCATCTCAACTAATGCTTAGTCACTGCAAGGTACTTTCCACACAGACACATGGAGATGGTTACCAAAGAAGTGTCTGCTGGCCGCACTCACATCAGCTCAAAGAAAATGTTGTTGTAACCTTTACTTTGGAAGAGGAAAAAATAGCATCACTTTCCCTTCTCCTTTCCTTTTCTTTTTTGGAGAGAGTTGCTGGCAAAATTGTTGAAGTGGTTGTTTTTGTTTACCCTGGAGAAAGTTTCCAGATAGCTCTGAATCTGAGCCTTGTGTATACGGCAGGCCCTCAAGTCCTAAGCACTTAATGTCTAAGTGTGTAAACAAGCCCCTTAGAGGAGACTCACAGGACATCCAGGTCATGAGGCCTCCCATCACGCTCCCTGATCGCCAGCAGAGTCCTCCAGGCTCTTAGCAGTCAGAGAGACCCAGGGTTCAAGTCCCTCTGGTCTGTACCATAGTTTAGCCTGGGGCATGAGATTCTAACTTCCTGAGCCCCCTACTTCCTTATTAATAATAATGAGCCTTAATAACATGTACCCACAAGGTGGTTATGATAATTAAATGAAGTGGGGCACAGAAGCATCCCCAGAAATGCTGCACACTCACACAGTAGTTGATTAGTTAAAATGAGTTAATCCCTTCTCCCCTCTCTCTTCCGATTCTTCATTATTTCTCTTGCTGACTTTCTCTTTTTAAATTCTTTCTCTTCCTCCTCTTTCCCTCTTCTCCAAACTTAGTCTACCCTCATTCTGTCCTCCCCTCTCTGCCGTTTACTTTTTTTTTTCTTTTTTGCCTTGTTTTCAATCATCAAACCCCCCTTCACACTTGCAGCCATCTCTCTGACTGGTACAGCTTTGGCACAGAGCTACTGAAAGTCGGCCAAATTCTGGTTAAAAACACTGCGATTCTTGGCCAGACTTTCTCTCCTTACAAACGAGGGTGATGTTTCAGGCACGGGAAGTCTTCCCATTCATTTAGGCCCCGGGGAAAAAAATAGCAACGCCTCAGTGTGTGGCCTTAGGTGGACGGCGAAGTGGGGCTCTGGGTATTGACAGAAATAAATCTCGTGTTTCTGAAAATTGTGAAACATGCGCAGTGAATGTGTCATCCCAGCAAAAGTGAGTCAGCGCCAAGGCCTGGGCCCAAATCTGGCTGCATTGGCTTTCTAAATAGAAAGTGTATCCCTGGCCAACCTAACTTAGCACATCAGCGTTGGTCAAGGGCAGTGAAAAGCAGAGGCAGAAGAAGAGACATGCATGTCTATACTTTACAAGAAGGTTACTGGAAAAATCAGACTCACTCTCTGTGATTTAAAAAATTATAATAACTCCTTTTCCTTCCTCTCTCCTTTTTTTCCTCTATCCTGATGTCATGTTGAGTTTTTTTCCCCATCATTATTGTAACCCGAACTTCTAGAGTGGCCTTCAAAAATAGGGCCACAGCAAAGTTGCATCGAGGCAGCCAGGAGTAATTGGATGCTGTAAATTTGGAATAAGACAGGCCTGAGTTTGAATTCTGACCCCATCTCCAACTAGCTGTGTGGTGTGATGCGGGGTGTGTGTATGTGCGTTTGTGTGTGTGTGTGTGCGCACGTGTGTGCCTCCTTGTGAAAATTTCTAACCTCTCTGGAGTTTCAGTTATCACTTTAACCAAATGTGAGAAATCCTGCCTCTTTCCCAGTGAAGGTAAAAAAAAAAAAAAGTAACATTAGCGGCGCCTAGATTATGTCAAATGCATATCGTATCTGAGTCACCTTTCTCTTTTTTAGAGAGAAGAATCTGGAATTCTGACGTCTCTGCATTCCTTGTTCTCTGTGCACATGGAGTTACCCCTTCTAGAGGGTCTGAGCACTAAGCCTATGGGAGCAGCGCCACAGCAGCAGCTGCCCCAGCAGCTTTGCCTCTTCCGCTCCAAACACAGAATTTGGAGAAAAGAGGCAGCACCAAGCTCAGGGCCTCCTGCGCCAGCATCATGGGCAGGCCAGACTCCCCTGCATCCCTGGCAAGCACAGATGTGAGAGTCACGTGGCCTCCACCGTGCCAGAGGAAGTGATGCAACCGCCCTCTGGCTTTGGGTCAGCCGGGAGGAAAGTGTCCTGTTACAGCGTGGGCGTGACTGGCTTCAAGGCTCCAGGCCTGCACCCTGTCCCAAACCCAAAGCAGTGAGGCAAGCGGGAGATTCTGCCTGTGTGCATACACTGCCTGTGTCCCACCATCCCGGGCCTAGAAAGGGCCCAAACAAGTCACCCCTGGCCTTCCTACCCCCTACCCATGCCCCTCCTCTCCAGTTTCAGCTCATAAGTTGCCCTCACTATGAACACCTGTTTCCTTTCTCCCAGACCCTGTGGGGTCCAGCTAGTCTATTGACTTCATATGCATAACAGGGATATAATTGAGTTCAATTATAATAACTACATCCATTAAAAACCTATGTAATGTTCATTAAGCAGTCTAGGTAATATGCAATTAATGGCATTATCATATGAATTTCACATTGGGTCACTAATATGCAGATAATATGTAATGTTCAATGTATGTATTAATTACAGCACATGCCAGGAAATCACAGCATTCAAAGCTTGCAGGCCTGTCCCAGTAATAAACCCTTCTGACCTCATACAAACCCCTTTTATGGAAGAGCCTTTTCACTCATCAGAACATTTGCTTTTCGGCTCTTTACACAAAGATGAATGTTGGAGAGAAAGGACTCTGAAAAACTGGTTAGTGCCTGGTGTTGGGTGAACTTGAGAAGCCCAGACTGGAGTGTCTCCCGGAAAGGGGCCATGACCTTGACAGCAGAATTCAGATTTCTGAGTTCTCTCCTGGTCTTTGCCAAGACTTCCCCTGCCCATCATCGCCACCTCCAGTGAGACGTCCATCACCTGGGAAATGGGCATAATAGGCCTTGATGTTGTCTATGTCACCAGCACATTAAAGTAGATTATCTCGTTAGGCAGACCCACGAACTTTGAGAATGCAGAATAGCAGTAGCATTGAGCGTCATTTCAAGGAAGATCCCAAAGGAAAACATCTTCACTACAGAGCGAAACCTGCCCCAACCCACCCAGCCTGCTATTGGTGTGGGGTACTTGCCCAACAGCACTCAACACTAATGGAAGGGCACCAGGAATGGCTGCCTTCTGAGTAGGGTTCTCTCATATTTTCTTCTCCAAGTATATTACTGGCATTGCCTGGAGCCTGGAATTAGCATGTAGGCCCCAGAACTTCTACAGAATTGGGAAACAGACCCTCAAGGAATGAAGCAAGTTACCCAAGGTCGTCTTAGAGAGCACCCTTGGCGTGGAAGAGATGACAGAAGATGGATGGAAAGGTATGTACCCCAACTCCTTGTGACCGGCTTCTGACTGCACCCAGCCTTCGCCGCCTCAGCTGATATGAGCAAATTCCTGAGCACTCACTCACACCTCCTTCTTCTTCCCAACTGTTGCTGCCTATCAGGAAAACCCTAGTGATCCTGCTTCTGAATCGTCTGCCAGTCTATACTATTCTCTCCGCTGCACTCCAGCTTGGGCAACAGAGTGGGACTCCAACTTAAAAATAAAATAAATAAACAAAATGCAAAGCTGGCCCTGAACTTACCCCCCACTTGAATCCTTTCACAGACCCTCATCTCTCACAAAATAAAGTTGAAGCCTTTTACTTGAATTCAAGACCCATTAGGATGTGCTTTAGTTTCTTTTGTTTCCTCTTCTCCACCACCTGCCACATGAACCAAGATCACTGTATTTCTCACCTTTAGTTCTTCCTATTCCTGCAGGTTTACTTGCAGCTTCTTCTACTAAGCAGTCAAGCTTACTTCTCTGCCCCTTGATTCTCAGTCAGCCATGAAGCTATCTTTGGCCAATGGACATTAGCAAATGTGAAGCAAGCAAAGACCTGAAAAGTCCTTTCTTGCTGCTGGCCCCACTGGTCACCATGTTTACAAGCCCCAGCTAGACTTCTTGAGGATAAGGCCCACATGGAAATAGATCCAAATGAGGTCTCAGATATGAGGGTGATACCATCCTAGACCATCCAGCAACAGCTAGGTTGGCTCAGACAAGAAGAATCACTCAGTCAACCCACAATTCACTTTTTAAAACGATAAGTGTTGGTTGTTAAAGTCACTAGTCTTTGAGCTGGTTTGTTATACAGCACAAGCTGACTAATACAAACTCCCAAATGCACATGCTGTCTCTTGTGCTACTGTGAGCTACCCCATACTATTCCCTTCAACTGGCACATAGTTCATCCTTCTTTTATTCCTGAACACACTTCTGTTCTGCTCCCTGGATGACAAGCAGAGAAAGGGAGAGAAATCCCCCTAAAAGGAAGAGCATAAACTGAAGTTTGCTTTGGAGATGCATGTTTGCTCCCAATATTCTTAGCCTCTCTTACCATCATGCTTCTGGGTTGCCATATGTCCTTTTCTTTCTCTCAATACCCAAGAAAAACTGGGCGTCTCTCACAGCACAGGTTCAAACCCACCTACTACCAAGGCTGTACCTGCACCTGACTCATCACCCTCAAAGCCATCCTCCTCCTCCTCCTTTGTCTCATTCACATTTGTCTTCCTCGTGGCCTAGGAGAACACTTTTCCAAGCATAGTGCTTGGCTCATCATTAACTTTCTTGAAAAGACCCAGATCAGAGTCACCTCCTCCATGAATCCTTCACCCACACCCAGGCAAAGTTGCTTTCTGTTCCACCTCATGCTCCCAAATCCCATTGTGCTACAGCAGACACCTCATGGGGAGAATTTATTTACCTACTTATCTTCCACCTCTCCCCATGTCCCGCATACATAGCGTGAGCCACCAGCATGTCTTCTTTGTCTTTGGGTCCCTACACAGCAAAATCACACAAAGAATTGTTTGAATTCATTAGTGAATCTATCACAGAGGTTCACAAGGGAGTCGTGGAGAAGAAAAAACAAGCAACTTAGAGTCAAACATATTTAAATATAAACCCTGTTTTCACATTTTCAGGTAGAAAGTCACTGAAACTTTTTTTTGGAAAGTGAGAAAGTCGGCTTAATTGAGAGGACAGAAAAGCTCCCACAGCGGGAGGGGACCCGAAGGGGTTGCCCGTCACTGAAACTTTTTAACTTCCAATCACCCAGAGAGTGTGAGTGAGTTAGCACTATCTAAAGTACATATGACCCTTGAACAATACAGGTGTTAGAGGCACTAAGTCACATGCAATAGAAAATGTGCATATAACTTTTGACTCTCCAAAACTTTATTACTAATAGCCTACCTTTGACAGGAAGTCTCACCCATAGCATAAATAGTCAATTAACATATATTTTGTGTGTTATATGTCTCATATACTGTATTTTTATAGTAAAGTAAGCTAGAGAAAAGAAAATGCTATTAGGAAAATCATAAAGAAAAGATCATATATTGATTACTTTTTTTTTCTTTTGAATCAGGGTCTCACTCTGTTGCCCAGACTGGAGTAGAGTGGCATGATCATAGCTCACCACAGCCTTGACCTCCTGGGTTCAGATGATCCTTCCACCTTTGCCTCCCAAGTATCTGGGATCACAGCTGCACACCACTATGCCTGGCTTGTTTTTCTGATTTTTTTTGTAGAGATGAGGTCTCTCTACGTTGCTCAGGCTGGTCTCAAACTCCTGGGCTCAAGCAATCTCCTTGCCTCGGCCTCCCAAAATGCTGGGATTACAGGCATGAGCCACCACGTTCAGCATTTGCCTACTTATTAAATGAAAGTGGATCATCATAAAGGTCTTCATCCTCATCATCTTCATGTTGAGTAGCTGAGGAGGAGGGAGGAGCGAGGGCTTAGTCTCGCTGTCTCAGGGGTGGCAGAGGTGGAAGAAAATCTGTGTACAAGTGGACCCATGCAGTTCAAACTTATGTTGTTCAAGGAACAACTGCAGTCCTAATCCTTCCCTCACGAGATAGATTTGAGGATTCATGAGATGCTTTTGAAGATTTATGAGAGATCCTAGGTAAAACACCCTGCCCAGGGGCTGGGACAGGACAGACCCCCAAGCCAAGTTCGGATCATCTTCTTCCTTCTCTCTTGTTACCCATGAGTTCTGCAGGCCACTTTGGTTTTTGGCTTCAGGCTCTGGCAGCTTCTTTGGATGACAGGAGTAGAAATGTCTTTCCCACACTACGTGGGTGCTCTGAGCTGGAAAGAAAGGGAACATCACCTTTGCTCCGCACCTAATTTCAGGGAAGCTTACATACCTAATCTTACCTTCTTTCTCCTCTGCAAAGGGAAAGGAAACCGTACCCGCTGGTGTGGTTTGGGGACTATAAATCAAGATGCAAATTTCTCATTGTTGCCTCTCCAAGAAGAAACAAAGGCTTTCAGCTGTCCTCTCCCCGCCCCCATCCCACTATCCCAGAGTCTACACCTGCAGGTGGCAAAAGGCCTGGCCAGGTTTGGTATTAGAAACAGTTGGAAGAGGAGGGCTGATCCATATTCATTCATTCATCCCTTCACTCATTCACCCACTCACACACACTCACTCACTGATTCATTCTTTCATTACATGTTCTCTACATAGACGTGGAGCATTTGTTATCCATGCCAGGCTCTGGGCTGGGAGCAGGGTGAAGAAGGAAGCCCTCCTCTTCCAACTGGGCAGCAGAGCAAGACCCTGTCTCAAATAAATAAATATATAAATGAAAATTTTACAAAGATGAGCACAATGCCAGCACATGGGAAGCCCACGATACATGCTATTATCATGATCTTTGTTAATCAGTAGGCTGACTGCCTGGCACGTGGGACGCCATCACAACTGCCAGCTCATTACAAGTTCTGGCCTCACATGCTCCCAAAGGTCCCAGGCCCAACACGGATTCTAGCCCCATGCAGCGTGCCCTCCCAGAGCTCCACATTTGAAGAAGGCAAGAACTGCCAGAGAAAATCCAACTGCACCGTTTTTCTATCAGAGAGAAAAATTAAAAATGCAAAACACTTGCTGGAACACACCGGTTTTCACCCAGGGACTTCCTCAAAGTCTCAGGGCCTTTCCCCAGTACTCCTGGGCAGTGCCCACCACCAGGATGTTTCCCGGCAGACATTGCTGGTGCCCCCAGCCCGGAGCCAGGAAAAAGCAGGGGAGGCCCTGCCAGGTACAGACGCACCCAAGGCCAAGTTGTGCTTATCTTCCAGGCCTTACTGCCCTTCAGGGAAGGCAGGGCAGGCTTTGGGCTGCATCCAGGCTTCCGAGGAAGAAGGCTTGTTCATCACCAGAACAGGAAATGTGAGACTTTCCACCACCCTGGGCCCCTGCCACCCTGCTCCTCTGGAGAAGGTCTGCTAGTAAAATGGGGCACTCATTCCTTACCACACCCCTGGCCCCATTCTACCCTCTCATCCAGGAAGAACTGAGGCTCTGCACACAGCCCTCCCTGTGCCTGGGGGAAGGGCACCCAGTCCTCACACTGCAGAGGGGAGGGGGTGCCGAACTCCTCGCTGGAGCTCCCTGAGGGCAGAAGCTTCTCTGACTCATCGCTCCAAGGTGGAAGAGAGCAACATTCCTCCTAGCACACAGTGGGTGCTTCAGAAATGATGGATAGGTAAGCAGCTAATCAGGTTCTAGAGCAGTAAGACAGAGGAAGCACACTGAGTACCAGCCAGCACTAGGTGCTGTATTATCTCATTTAATTCTCATGCTAACCCTGAAAAGGAGGTCTTCTTAGCTCCACTTTGTAGACAGGTAAACTGAGGCTTAGAAATAACTTGACCAAAGTTCCAAGGTAGAAAGTGGCAGCACTGGCACAGAGCCAGGTCTTTCTGATGTCAAGGCTCTTTCCCAGTGCAGCCCCTGCCTCTCAGGAAAGGGGTCCTTGGATCTCCACATTGACAACAGCCTCCAGACCTTAGCCATGGTGTCCTGCCCAGCACTTTATGGGCATGGGGAGGGAGACTGAGGAGGCTGGAACAGCAACCTCCATGGTCTTGCACTCTGACCAGGAAGAAAATGCAGAATGAGGATAACAGGAAGTGGCCCTGGGGAGCGAGGGACAGGGAGGGGCAGAGGGTACGGCGTGAATGTGATCAGTGAGTTAGCACAAAAGGGCTTTGGATGTCCAGGGCCATACTAACACCAGCCACTAACTCCCCTCGTCTCAGAAGTCAGGAAGACTCCTTGCAGGAGAGGCCTCTGAAAACCAGATGGATGGAGGGAGTAAAGGAATAATAATAAACATTAGCACTGCCGTTTACAAACTGCCTACAGTGTCCAAATACTCTGCTAGGCACTATCCATATATGGTTGTATTTCACCCTCACAGCAACTCCAGGAGGTGGAAATGACGATTCCCATTTTACAGATGAGGAAATTGAGACTCAGGTCAGGTAATTGGTCACATAGCTGCTAAGTGGCAGAGTCAGAATTTGCACTCACATCCCACTGATTCCTATGACTGTTCTATTCTTAAGCCCCAAAGGCTACAGGTGCCAGGAAGATTGTGCAGATGAGGAAAGCAGGGTGGGTATACAGGAAGAGATGGAGACACAGACCCCTGGGGCACACACACTCAGGAAAGCCTCCCTACCACATCAGCTAGGTCTAGCCATTTGAGAATGTAAACCCAGTCTGGCCACATCTTTCCATTTCCTCATAAGCCAGAAATAATTTCTATTTATCGGTATAAAATCTGATTTGTAAATGTCGGAAATTAATTTTTAAATGGTTTCAGCACTTAGACGACCAAACAAAGCCTATTGGAAAGACAGATATGGCCTGCAGGTTGACATTTTGCAATCTCCGTTCTGCGATATGGAGTGACAGAGAGCACGCTAGCCCTAGAAACATCAAGTGTATTCCGGACAAAAGGTCCAAGGGGGCGATGGAGAAGCAGTTGGCGGGGGAGCCGCTGAGGGTGGGCCTGGTGACCTTTAAGATTCCTCCCACGCCTGAGCCTGCATGAATCCGTGTGTTGGCAGTACAGACATGGGCGGGAGCCCTGGACAAGGGGAATGCAGTGAGCAGAGGCGTGGGGCCAGGAACAGGCCTTTCACCTCCATTCACTGCCTGTCCCCAAAGCCTTCGTGTCTCCCCCTTGTCCCCTCATTTTGGTGGTGGCTCTGCCCTAGATCTTAGACTTAATGGCACACTGCCATGACTTCAGGAAAGGCACCCTCAGTGCTCCCTAGGGCAGCAGTCCCCAGACTTTTTGGCATCCGGGACCAGTTTCATGGAAGACAATTTTTCCACGGACAAGGTGGAGGGGGTTGGGGATCTTCAGGCATTAGATCCTCATAAGGAGTACAAGATTGGACTCGGTGACTCAGCCTGTATTCCCAGCACTTCGGGAGGCCGAGCTGAGGGGACTGCCTGAGCCCACGGGTTCAAGACCAGCCCAGACAACTTGGTGAGACCTCGTCTCTACAATAAAAAGTCAAATAAGGAGCGCACAACCCAGATCCCTCTCATGCACAGTTCACAATAGGGTTGGCGCTCCTGTGAGAATCTAATGCCACTGCTGATCTGACAGAAAGCGGAGGTTTGCTTGCCACCACTCACTTCCCAGTTCCTAAGAGGCCATAGACAAGTAACAGTCCATGGCCTGGGGGCTGGGGACCCTTGCCCTAGAGCACCTGCAGATCTCTCTCCACCTGCCTCGCCTGGCACATCCTCTTCCCTAAGCTGCTTCTCCCAACTATCATCCCACTGATAATCCTAGCCACCTAGCCCAGACAACTCAGGGGATGGGTGCCCGCCATTTGGCTTTTCTTCCCTAACTAGTCCTAAGCTCCCACGTGCTCATTGCACCCCCAGTATCTACAGAGCTCAACGAGGCATTCAGGGCTCCACCAGGAGCAAGGCAGGTATGGGCCCCTCTGCATTCTGTTGTGACCACATCATTGACTAGTCCAGTCTGGGCCATGCAGGGCCCACTCAGTAAATGGAAACAAGGGATGGTGAAATGGAGGGTGCTTTGACCATCCCATCTCTCTGGCTCCAAGCTCCTGCATCTCCTTACCCCACAAACACCCAGTCTTGGTGGTCCTGCTTGTGTAGTATCTCTCCCAGGCACTGGAGGAGGCGCCACAGGAGTTGGGGGGAACCTTGAGAACCTGTAATGAAGGCAGTTACAGGTGGTACCTTTTTCTTTTTTTAATGTTCATACTCCCCCACCAGCCATGGCAGAGGCCCCACATGCAAACACACTCCTCCCAGAGCTGGAAGCAGGCCTCGCCTCTACCGTGGCAGGCAGCCCTGAGTTGGCTGCCAGGCCGTGGGGTGTACAAATAGCCCCAGCCCCGCTTCAGGGAGACTGAGAGCCAGCAGCTCACCCTCCGGGCACCGGGCCAGGTTCCCTTTAAGCCAGGGCCTGAGCACATGGACCCTAATCGATGAAACCCCCCACCCTTCCTTCTGCAAACACTCTGGTGGCCAGCCACAGGGTGGGCCGCAGGCAGAGCTGATCCCCGCAACTGCCCTTGCGGTTCCACACCTAAAGAGCTGGCCCGGGACTGCTGGCCCTGGCCAACGGCAGCTGGGTTGTCTGAGAAGGGCTGTCAGCTGCCCTCTGGACAAGGACAGGAGCTGTGGCACCTGTAAGATGCTCACACCAGGACTCTGCTCAAATGCCACCTATCAGGGAGGCCTGCCCTTCTGCAACCAGACACACACACACCCCGCCCCACTAAGCCCCTAACCATGATTTCTTTTTCTTCATAGGATGTCTTTTCTTTTTTTTCTTTTTTAGCATCAGGCATGTCATTTGTGGGAAATTCATTAGAATGAAACCTCTATGAGGACAGTGATCTGTTTGTGCTGTTCACTACTGTATCCTGTTTCTAATTCCTAGTAGGTGTTCAGTAACTATTTGAGGAAGGAAGAAAGGGAGGAAGGGAGGGAGAGGATTTTAGAAAGGATGGGGCTGGTTAGCTTCCCTCTCTTCTTGGTCGGCACCACTCCTTCAGAACTACCCAGACTGGTGACCTTAAGACCTTTCAGAAAAAATTGACTGTGGCAATCACTTTTCAAACCACCGGCCAGGCATGGTGGCTCATGCCTGTAATCAGTATGTTGGAAGGCTGAAGTGAGAGGATTGCTAGAAACCAGGAGTTCAAGACCAGCCTGTACAACATAGCAAGACCCTGTTTCTAAAAAATACATATATATGTTTTAAAAACAAAACAAAACAGCCACGGTTGAACCAGGGCCCGCTCCGTGTCAGGCAGTACAGATACATGATCTCATTTAATCCTCTCAACAACTCTGAGGTCTGTGTCTTTGCTTTGACTCAGCCTTTCTCAGCCTCAGCCCTGTTGGCATTCGGAGTCAGATAATTCTCTGTTGTGGGGCCACGCTGTGTATCGTAGGACATTCAGCAGCACCCCTGGCCTCTGCCTACCAGATGTCACTTGTACCATTACCCCCAAGGTGACTTTGTCTTCAGACATTGCTAAGTAAGAATCCCTTGGTGGGAAGTGAGGTGCAAAATCTCTTTGGGAACCTCTGTATTGACTCTACAAATGAAGAAACTGAGGCTCAGAAAAGTGAGGTAAGTTGCCAGATGCTACAGCAGAGGCAGGGAATGCCCCCCAGGTCTGCCTTTCTTCAAAGCCAGTGCTCTCTCCATTTTATCAGGCCAACCTTCCCCGGCAGGGCAGGACTCATGGCCCAGGGACCTGTTACTGCAGAGACCCAGAGGCCCCTGCCTGGCCCCTGCCCGGCCCTTGCTGGCGTCCAGGCCACGACAGAGCGTAGCCCCTGACGTGCGAGCAGACTTCCCCAGCAGCGCCACTGAGCTGAAAGCCAAGCAGCTTGAAAAACATTTACTCACACTCTGGCCGTGCCTGGGAAACATCACCAATGATAAATCATATCTCTTAATTATCTGTGATTTCTCAGGCCAGCCAAGATTTCCTTTTCATGACAAATATTTGCTCTAAGATTCCTCTCCCAGCATCCCCCCACCCCCCAAAAAAGGAGAAGTAATATGAGCAGAACCCTGGGGCTGGTCGCCCAAGTGTGAGCCCGAGTCAGCGTCACTGGTCAACCCTGAGCTCCCTGGGGCTGATCTCCCAAATGTGAGCCCCAGAGTCTCTGGTCATCCCTGCAGTCCCACCCAGCACGTCTGGAGCTGGGATCCTGCCCAGACATGCCTCTTCCTTCCCACTCCAAGTAATGAAATCCCCAGGTTTCTGTTTGTGTTTTGTGTTTTGTCAGAAGGGTGCCTGTGTTGGAGATGTTCCCTTACTTAGATGAGTCCTGTTTGGAATCACTGTGAGAGAAGACAGGATGGAAGACAAAAGGACCCAGGGGCCAGAGTGGAAAGACCAGGGTTCAAGTCAACATGAACCTGCTGCAGGAAGACATACTCCACCCCACTCAAGCCCCTTCACACTGGAAGGAGAGTACCCTAAGCTGGGGCTCTTCCTAATTCTATCACCCTCAACTCCTCCCTTAAGCCCCAGTCATGTGAGTCCATTTACTAGCTTTTATACAACATTTCTTTTTTTCCCCCAAGCAACTGTTTGTTTATTTGTTTTTACTTTTAATTTATTTTTTAAAGATGTGAGGTACCATTCAGGGTTAGGTATACAAATTTTCATCATGCAAGTACCCTTGTTGATGAGGTGTGCCCCCCCTGCAGCAGATTTCCATTGCTGCCAATCCCGCCTCGCCTCCCCCCACCCTACCCCCAGCAGTTTCCCACTACTGCCAATCCCTTTCTTAGAGTATTACAATAATTGTTCAAGTTCCGCTTATGCATGAGAACATACGATACTCAGTTCTTGTTTCTGTGATAGATCACTCAGTATTATAGATTCTAAGTCTGTCCAGGTTGCTGTGAAGTTCATAATTTTGTCCTTCTTTATGGCTGCATAATATTCCATCATGTATATGTACCACTTTTTTTAATCTAGGCTTCTTTCAATGGACAACACAGTTGGTTCCATGTTCTTGCTATTGCGAACAATGCTGCAATAAACATACATGCAGGTATCGTTTTCATAGAGTGATTTGAGTTCCTCTGAGTATATATATGAGTGGGGTCGTATTGAAGGTCGATTTTTAGATCTTTTGGGAATTGCCAAACTGTTTTCCACAGAGTTTGTATTAGTTTACACTCCCACCAACAGTGTAGAAGTGTTCCCTTTTCCCCACATCCTCTCCAACATCTGTTGTTTTTTGAGTTATTTTGAGTTATATCCAGCCATCCTGACTGGAGTTAGGTGGTATCGCAGTGTGATGTTAATTTGCATTTCTTTGATGACCAGTGAGGCTGAGCATTTTTCATGTATCTGTTGGCTGCTCATATGTCTTCTTTTGAGAAGTGTCTATTCATATCTTTTGCCCACTTTGTAATAGAGCTTTTTATTTTTTTCTTTTCGGCACTTTTGAATTCCTTGTAGATCCTACATGTTAGGCCTTTGTCTATATGTGATTTCACACGTTGTTGTCTTTGTGGTGAAATGTTTTTCCCTATTCTCTCTTCAGAAAACTTTTTTTTTGAGTCAGAGTCTCACTTTTTTGCCCAGGCTGGAGTGTAGTGGCATGATCATTGCTCACTGCAGCCTCCAACTCCTGGGCTCAGGCAATTCTTTTAACTCAGCTTCCCAAGTAGGTGGGACTACAGGCGTGCACCCCAGGACCAGCTAATTTTTTATTTTTTTGGCAGAATGAGGTCTTGCTGTATTGCCCAAGCTGGCCTCAAACTCCTGGGCTCAAGCAATCCTCTCACCTTGGCCTTCCAAAGTGCTGAGATTGCAGACATGAGCCACTGCGCCACCCAGAAAACTCATATTCATACTCTAAGACCCAATGTAAATGTCCCTTCTTTCTCTAGTCTTTGTCCCAGCCCAGGCAGAATTCATCTCTCTCTGGGAGTCCTCAGCAGTTTGTACTTGGTTTACTTGTTTGTACTTGGTTTACACTTTCTTAGTGATTTCATGTAAGAAGTATCCAGAGTCCAGGGGAAAAGCTGAGGCAGCAACCAGAGATTGACAACGGAAACATGAAAAGACACTCAGGTTATTTGCCCCAGGGATTCCTTCCTCGTGGCTTGATTTTCCTTGATCCACTAACACGTGTGACTTTCATGGGTGCATCTGCTGAAAGAACTTTAGGGGAGATCTGTAGTACTCAGAGACTTTAACCCTATTTTGTTATAGATTCTGAAGCATGTGGTGTGGGCCACCACTTTCTCCGAGGACAGCCTGGATTCTAGTTACAGTTGGGTACCATGAAGGCTCATTGAAGGTTCCCTTCCTCTTGGTGTAAAACTGTGGCGGGAGCAGAGTGAGGTGCCTGGTCAAGGCTGGGAAAGGGAGCACAGAGCTGATACCCACCTCTGCAGGTCATCCTCCTGCTACAGATCCACAGCACCTCCACAGACCACTCACAAGCCCAGCTAGGACTCAGGGACACTTCTTTCCTGCTCCTGACCTGGTGGAAGAAAAGGTCAAAAGACCTGCCTCGGCTGCACAGAGCCAGCTGACTGTCCTTCAACAAGTCCTGAAATGTCACACCCCATCCCCGAGACGACCGGCATGGCCAGTGAGAATTGGCATCTCTAGTCCCTTGTGGCAGGTGGGCTACAGTAGGTCTGCAGGGCTCTGCTCGGCAGTTGGACACAAGGACGGCAGTCTGAGAGGCACCCCTACTCCCTTATCTCCCGTGTGCCCTGAGTTTATGAAACAGCAAAAACCGGAGGAGCCAAAAAATGTATACACATTTTAAGAGATGTGCACCATAACCAGAAGTGTCTGGACACTGATGTTAACCACTTTGAGCACCTCTTGTAATTGCAGAAGTCAAATGTGACTTGTATTCATCTTTTTTTCATCAGTATAGATGAATATCACAATTTTAATACAGTTTTTTTTTCCTTTCTTAAAATGTGTACTTTTTTGGCATCCCCTGTGTATTTGGAATGTCATTCCAATGCAATTATTCAGAAAGTGGCTCCAGGCCCCACCCAGGAGTTATCGGGCTGCTATGGGGCGGAAAACCCAGAAACTATCAGTGGACGCAGGAGTGGGACCGAGGATGAGGATGAGTCGGTAACTGGGGGGAGAGCAGCAGTAGGCATTGAATGACAAAGTCAGGAGTTTAGTTGCCAATTCTTTAGACAGTTTGCAGCCAGCTGAATGGCATGATTCCAATCTAGTCTCAGAATCTCACCCAAAAGGGCTGCACCGGAAGACAAGAGAGAGGGTGTCACTGCTGCCGTAAGGAGAATTGCCGGGTCCTGGATTGCTGAGCTATGGAAAATCAGAGAAAGGGGCAGATTTGAAAAGTCTGAAACCCATACAATCCACAGGACTTGGTAATGTATTAGCCTGGTGGTTAAAAGAGAGTGTCATCAAGATGGGTGCCTTGGGTTAGGTAACTAAGGTAGCAGTAGCATTAACCAGGGCAAGGACTAAAGCTGAAGGGACCATTTATTGAAGACAGAAGAGGTGGGGAAGACAGCAAGGAGGTCACCGGCATTGAGGTGGGCCTGTCAAATAAGAGCTCCCTGGCAACATCCACATGAATACGGATGTATAGGCCTAACTTCAGGGCAGAAGTCGAGGCTGAAAACACAGCATCGATATTGTTAAATTCATAGAAAAAGATACATCTGCCCAAGGAGAGTGTGTGGAGTGTGAAGACTGGAGAGAGGAGGTCTTGCAGCCCGCCAGGGAAAGTCAAGAGTAGAACTGGGCAGAGAAGAGAAGGCACAGGCAAGAGGCAGAGGTGGGAGATGAGGGTAAGATCCTTGTTAGGACTCAGTTGGACGCAGCCAGCACAGTGCCTGGCACATAGGAGGTGCCCTTAGTATTGGAGATTTTCTACCCAATTGGCAATAGTGTGAACAATAATAGCTGTCATGAGGTATTGAACTCTTGCTTGGCTGAATACTAAGTGCTGTCCCTCAACTGCTCGTGCATTCTTCATGGACTATTACTGTTATCCCTATTTTCTTTTTCTTTTTTTGACAGTCTCACTCCATCGCCTAGGCTGGAGTGCAGTGGAATGATCATGGCTCATTACAACCTCAACCTGCTGGACTCAGGAGATCTTCCTGCCTCAGCTTCTCTAGTAGCTGGGACTACAGGCACACACCACCACACCTGCCTAGTTTTTAACATTTTTGTAGAAATGAGGTCTTGCTATGTTACCCAGGCTGGTCTTGAATTCCTGGGCGCGAGTGAGCCTCCTGTCTCAGCCTCCCAAAGTGCTGGGATTACAGGCGTGAGCCACCACACCTGGCCTATCCTTATTTTCTAGATAAGAGAACTAAAGCACAAAGAGGTTTATACGTGTGGGTAATAGTTTGTTGATGGAGAAACTGAGCCCAGGATGGCAATGCAGAGTCCACTTCAGGTAAGTGGCCCTGCGGTACATGGTAAAGAAGCAAACGCAGTCCCCAGGCACAAATCCCTCCTCCACTGACCCACCGCCTCCGCCTCTGCAACTTTCCCTGGCCCTGCTGGGGAGTTCAGGGTGCTCAGCACCAGACAGCACAGCGTGTCTTGTCTCCAAGTCAAAAGGCCTGAAAAAAGCCTCCGAGGTCTCCTGGCTGCCAAACTGTGATTGCAAAACGACTTCTGATGATTTAACTGTAAATGAATCTGACACATACGGACTGAATTTCCCTTGAACTACGCATTACAATTTTCATTTGATTTTTAAAATAAAGGCCCTGTTGAAAAATTGTAAAGGCGAAAAAAGGGAAAAACAAGGTAGTAAATATGTGGAAGTCACAGGGGTACTGAAAGCTGGCAGACAGAGGGCACTTTCCACATTCCCCACAAGCAAAGCCAGGGAGAGTTTTACAAGGGACAGGGAATTTCTTCTGCCTCTCCTTGGGGGTGCATCCTGGCTGGAACTGACAACCCTTGTGGGTGTGTCTGATGACCACTGAGGTGTGGCAGCTTAGGAAAGAGGAAACCATATAAGAGGGGAACCCAAAAGAAATCGAAATTTGTTTATTAAAAATTGTGTATTTATTCTTACATGTTAAAACGTCAGTCACCTTCAAGTACTCTCTGCTTACTGCAATACACCTATTGGGACACTTTTTCCACTGCTCAAAACGGACTCTGAATTTGTCAATTTAGATGCCTTTTAGTGCTTCTGCTATTTTTTGTTTTGCCTCTTTTGCATCAGCAAAATGTTTCCTTTGAGGAATTTTTTCATCCAGGGAAACAAAAAAAGTTACTCAGGGTGAGTTCAGATCAATAGGAAGGGTGGTGCACAGGGGCCATGCTGTTTTTGGTCAAAACTGCTGAACCCTTAGCACAATTGGGCAGGTACACTCATAAATCACCCATCATGAAATGGGCAAACATGTTGAAAGAATCTCCAAAAAAAATTTACTAAAGCTAAACATAACTTTTTACAACAACACAAAATGGTACACTGATGCTGATAGGTTTCTAGAACACTTACCTAGCGGGGGAAAGCCTGTACTGTATACTAGGAGCCTGCCCTCCAAAAAATAATTCTGGGTTTTTTTTTTAATCTCTCTCATGTATAGGTTGGAGTGTGCATATATAGGCAAGTAACTGGGAAAGGAGAAATATATATATATAGTGTATATGCATATATGTATATATGTATGTGAACCATCTTCTCTCTATGTAATATAGATATCAAGGCATAGAGATACATTTAGGAGATATAGCATGTAGATATATAGAAATTTGGGGAAAGAAAGAACCATTCTATATAAAAATGTAAATCATATATAAAAGTATTACATTTATTTTAAATATAAATAATGTAAATCTTAGATGTTTCATATATTCTGAATATACATATTCTAGAAATATCTGTTCAATATATAGGCTATGTGTGTGTGTGTGTGTGTGTGTGTGTGTGTGTGTGTGTATATATATATATATATATATATATAAAGCAGAATTTATTCACAGAAACAAAGAATTGAGTGCCACATGTTCTTACTTATAAGTGGAACCTGAACATTTATCACAATACTACATGAAAGGGATTGGCAGTAGTGGATCACTGCCAAAGGAGGGAGGGATGGGCGGAGGTATATAACATTAATAAGAGTACCTGATCCCAAATCAGGCAAAGTGTGGTCCAATGAGAGGCCCAAACTTCACCTGTACAATGACCACTTATGTACCTAACCCTGAATTGTAAACCATATCTTTAAATAAAATAAAATTTAAAAAGAAAGCAGGATTTATTGAGAAAACAGAAAAGTTCCCACACTGGGAAGGAACTCAAAGGAGTTGCCCTATGTATATATTTTTAACAGATATAATGTATGTAGTATAAGTATATACATGTATATTCTAAAACAAAGCACAAAAGGAACAGAAATTTGCAGAAGGACAATGGGTGCTTAATAAACCTGACCTAGCTCCAATCGTAATCCCTGGTTGTTGGGAAGAGGCCAAAAATGGCCCTTGGATTTATAGGCTCTGTGCTTCTGGTGGCCCCTGCACCAGTCTGCTTACCTCAAGATGGGCTGAGCAGCAGGCCACCAGCAGGTCTGAGTCAGTCACCCCGCAGAACAAGGAGTACCCACCCCCAGGAACCCAGGGTCCTCAACATCTTCACATCTGGCACCTTCTATGGCTGGATATTTCCAAATCATCTACTACTTGCAACTTCCTCTCCTGAAAGTCACAATTGCTGGTTGAAGACTCCTAAGGGGTGAAGAGAAACCTCTCCTCAACCTATAAAAACAAAAATAACTCTTGCCAGTAGAAAGGCCACCTGTTCAGAAGCTCTGATTATAAATTGCAAAGGGCCCAGAGCCACCGTCCAGGATTAATAGTGATGGTGGTGAATGCTGCCGGTGGTTTTGTTTTGTGTTTTCCTCCCCAGCAAATTCCACAATCCTGCTCTGTTTTATTTACTCTCCTCTCCCAACCCCTTGGTGCTATTAGGAAATAGTTTTGGGAAACACTTGTTCAAAACACAAGAGCAGAGAATGGGTGAGCAGCCAATAAGTTTTTCAAAAGAACGACTTGGCAGTGCTGACACAGATTACCACGCTGGTACAAACGTTGATTGACTGCAGGGTTACAGATGCCAGATCTTGTGTGTTCAGAAATATGCACAACAACAACTGCAGTCCCCATCAAAACGCCTGGCCCTATGGACATTGCAAAATGCTGGGCTGCAGAGAGGGAAGCCCATTCGCTCACAGCCTTTTCTCTGGGTGAAGGTGGGACACTACAAACTACCATTCAGTTGTCAATAGGACGTGGAAATTCCTTGACTAAACCCTTGTTAACCAGACCTTTCCACCTATGTCTCAGTCACAAATGGCTTTCTTTCAGGACAGCCTTGTCAGCAAAAGGGAATGGGAGTCTTTGCCAAGGCTGCAACGGGACAACTATACACTCTGCCAGGAATCTGCCAGTTCTTCTGGCACAAGGCAAGAGTTAACCCTTGACAAGGTGCAGAAAGTGAGGTAACCCACCGCCGAGGTCCAGAGCCCTGACTCAGGAGCCAGACTGCACCACTTCAAACCTCAGCGCTGAAGCTTGCTTGTTAGGAGCCCTTCAGCAAGTGACTGCCCCTCTCTGTGCCTGTAAAATGGGCATGATAATAGTTGTCACTATATCATAAAGACAGTCTGAGGATTAAATGTGAAAACATGGCAAAGATTTAGCACAGCACCTAATGCATAGTAAGTTCTCAATAGTTGCTTGCTTTTTATTTTTGTTGCTGTTAGTTTCAGCTCACCAAGAAAAAAAGCAGAAAAAATATGCTTTGCATAAACTGACATTAGTAAAAATTTACCAAGAACTGTGTACATCGTGTATGTGAATCCTTCCTCTAAGTACCATAGGAAATGAATTTACTATGGAGACTCCACCTGAAATCACACCATACTTGTTTCATCTGATTACTAGTTCGTTGATCAATTGATTCTGACATTCATGAAACGTTAGCACCGAGGAATCACTATTTGAATAAGATGTGATTCCTATTCTAATAGACTTCTCAGTCTAGTTTAAGAGATAAACATGAACGGAGTGATGACACAAGTCTAAATAGAAGGATCCTGGCCAGGCACGGTGACTCACGCCTGTAATCCCAGCACTTTGGGAGGCCGAGGTAAAAGAATCACTTGAACCCAGGAGTTTGAGACCAGCCTGGGCAACATAGCGAGACCTCATCTCTACAAAAAAATATAAAAAATTAGCTGGGCATGGGGGCCTGTAGTGCCGGCTGCTCAGGAAGCTAAGGAAGAAAGATCACCTGAACCCAGGAGATCAAGGCTGCCTTGAGCGAGGCTGCCAGGAGTCTTGATCATGATGATCATGCCACTGCACTTCAGCCTGAGTGACAGTGAGAACCCGAGTCAATAAATAAATAAATAGGAGTATCCTCAGAAGCCAGAGGAAACACAGGTCCACTTGACTGCTATTGACTGCTACCTGCCAGTTTGGGCTCAACCCAGACACCATTTCTGGAAGGTGCTTTCTCTGATGCTTCCCCTTGCCCTCAGCCTAGTGTGCTCCATCATTCCTGTAGCACCCACAGCAGCAGCCAGATTCATCAACCACTTTGTTGCCCCTGTGCTGTGTCCTCCTTAAAGGTAGGATTACTGCCAATGGTGTACACCATTATATCCCCGGTGATAGTTCACAGTCCTCACTCAGAGAATGAATATACAGACAAATGGATGAGGAAAAGAGGAAGAGAGGGAAGGAGGGAGGGAGGGAGGGGAGGAGAGTTGAAAGTGATAGTTCTGGATTTTCAGCAAAAGCCCTGTCAGAAGACAGAAATACTGGCTTTGGATGACACCGTCTGCGAAGATGAGAGACCCAAGCAGAGAAACAGTGGTCTAACTTTAAGCACGTGATGTCAGTCTTCATCATGAAGACGCATGTCAGTACTGAGATCTGAGGATCCCCAGGGTGAGCCAGTGCTCTTTCAGCCAGAGAGCAGTTGTGCTGGATGTCAACATGGACTGTGTCACGGTGACAAGTATTGATGTAATAACACAGTGTCAATTACCATGGAAATGGTCTATCAGGAAACTCGCATAAGCATGACACATGCAAAGTAGCCTCTTAGCCTCGTTTTTTAGAATCTAATTCTCAGCCTTTCAGTCAGCAGAGACCCAAGTCAGGAAACAGGATGATAAAGGAGTGTTGATTGGAGCCCCGTGATATTCCAGACACTGTGCTACATTCCTTACATAAAGCTTGAAAGGTGGGTAGTTTTGTTTCATTTTATAACTAGGGATCTTGAGACTCAGGGCAAGAAACTTGCCTAATGCCACACAACCATTAAAAGTCAAGGCTGGGACTTGAACCCTGGTTTGAGGACTTCAAAACCTGTGCTTTTGCTTTTCAGACACATTTCCTCTCTTCTCTTATATGCTATGAAAAGAATAAATGCCATCACAAAGCATCCTTTCTCAAAGGAAATCATACACTGTTTATTTATTTCACTATCATTTGGCAACTGCACACAGTTCTTCTAGAAAATCAGGGAGCCCAGGATGAAAATTTCACCCATAGATTATCTCAAACTGCTTATGTTTCCTTGAAAAATACCTGGCACTACCAACAGCTCTGGTCTGGTTACCAGCAGTGGGCAGAGCCTTGTTCAGACCCAGAGGCTCTGAGAATCGATTGGCCGTGGTCTTCCCAACGTGTGACACCAACAGATGCTATGACTCAGGAGCTGCCATCTGTCCATGACACTCAGCTCTGCGAGGGTCTCCAGGGCTTTGCCAGCTTGAAAAATCAGCTCTGGCTCCACCCGGGCACTGCCATGGCAAATCTGAGGCACTGGAAGAATGCCAGCTTCCCAGTGGGAAGGCCTGGGCAAGCTTGGGGATCCCAGATGTGCTCAACTGCAGCATGGAAGACAAAGATTCTTGTCAAAGAGGTCCACCCCAAAGACTCCAAATGTGAAGGAAAGGGAAGAGCACACAAGTGGGCCAACGTGAGCGAGGTAGCAGGAAAAACCACCTGCTTAGACATCACTTGAGAGACCAGGGAAATGGCGACTCTGCGTTTTCCCCATTGAGCACACGATATACCAGCCACCGAAGTGGGCACGTTGCACACATTATCCCTAGCTCCCGCAGGAGCTCTTTGAAATTGCAATGACTTGCCCCTTCTTACAGATAAGAAAACTGAATCAGAAAGCAAGTCACCCAAAGTCATTAGCCCCCTATGATACACTAGGGCAAGGACCATGGCTATTTCGTTTTGTTTTTTGTTTTAAGTTGTGGGGTATATGTGACGATTTACCACATAAGTAAAGTGTGCAGAAAGGATTTGAGCTTCTAGTGAGCCGTCTCTCTCCCCGATAGTGGACCTGGTACCCAGTGTGTGGCTGTATGCCCCTTGTCCCTCCTACCTCCATCCCTCATTTAGCAGTGTCCAGTGTCTGTTGCTCCCACCTTTGTGCTTGTATGTCCACTGATCAGGGCCCGCTTATAGTGAGAACATGTGGTATTCAGTTCCTTGTTTTTGTGATAGTTCATTTAGTATGATGGTTTCCAGTGGCCTCTATGTCGCTGTGAAGGCTGTGATTTTGTTCTTCTTTATGGCTGCATAATATGGGTATGTGTACCACATTTTCTTTATCTGGTCCATTTTTGATGGGCATCTGGGTTGGTTCCATGTTTTTGCTATTATGAATAGTGTGCAATAAACATACATGTCCAGGTGCCTTTTGGTAGAGTAATTTATGTTCCTCTGGGTATATTCCCAGGAGAGGGATTGCCGTATCGTATTGAAGCTCAATTTTCAGTTCTTCGAGAAATTGCCACACTGCTTTCCACAAAGGTTGAACTAGTTTAGGTTCCCACCAGTAGTGTGGAAGTATTCCCTTTTCTTCACAGTTGCACCAGTACCTGCTGTTTTTGACTTTTTAATGATAACCATCCTTACTGGTGTGAGGTGGTATCTCACTGTAGTTTTGATTTGCATTTCCCTGATGATCAGCGATGCTGAGCATTTTTTCAGATGTTTGTTGGCTGCTTGTAGGTCTTCCTTCGAGAAGTGTCTCATGGCTGTTTTTATCTCACCTCTGGATTCTGCCTGCAGCATCAGGACCTGCTGCATCACTTGTAGGCCTCAGTGCAAATCGATAATGCCTGGCTCCTTGATCAACAGTTATTAAGAACATCAAGGTGGTAACAGCAGATAACTAAACCAAGTGCAGGTACATTCTAGGCAATATCTGCATTCCCATGTTTATTACGGCGCTACTCACAGTAGCCAAGATAAGGAATCAACCTAATTGCCTACCCATGGATGAATGGATAAAGACAATGTGGCATATACACACCGTAGAAAATTACTTAGTCATAAACAAGAATAAAATTCTGTCATTTACTGCAACATGGATGGAACTGGACGTCATTGTGTCAAGTGAAATAAACCGGGCACAGAAAGATAAATACTGCATGTTCTCACACATTTATGGGGGCTAAAATAGTAGATCTCATGAAGGTAGAGAGTAGAATGGTGGTTACCAGAGGCTGCAAAGAATGTGTCAGGGAGATGAGGAGAGGCTGGTCAAGAGGTACAGAAACACAGATAGAAGGAATAAGTTCTAGTATTTGAAAGCACAGGAGGGAAATTATAATTAATAATTTGGGATAATTTTATATTCCAAAACAACTACAAGAGAAGAATTGTAATGTTCACCATACAAAGGAAAGATAAATATTTGAGGTGATGAATATCCTAATTACCCTGATTTGAGTATGACACATTGCATATGTGTATTAAAATATCACATGCACCCCAAAGATATGTAAAGCTATGATATATCAATTCAAGGAATACAAAAATAAAACAAGCACAAGACCTGCTAAGAATGCAGTCATGTGTGACTGCAGAAGTCATATGCCCATGACACCAACCCTGCTAGCATCATTTTTAGTACATAATAGCTACCCAATGAATGAATGATGCACGTTAAAACTAGAAACTAGGTCTGCTTGTTGGATCTCATAGCCTAGAGTTTCCATTATTCTTTACAGCCTTCTTCCCAAATATAATCTCCCCGGTTCCAGTTTTCTCATCTGTAAGGTCAAAGCAATAACATCAATCCGGAGTTGGTGCAGGAACAAAAGAAATGATAAAACAGTGTGTAAGAAAGCATTTTTAAAATGGTGTAAAATATCTGCATTGTAAAAATATTCTGTAAATATTTTTCTGTAAAAATATCCCCCTCCCCCACTCTTTTTTTTAAGAGATTGGGTCTTGTTATGACTACATTTCCCAGGCTGGAGTGCAGTGCTTATTCACAAGTACATCATAGGATACTACAACCTCAAACTCTTGGGTTGGAATGATCCTCCTGCCTCAACCTCCCAAGTAGCTGGGACTACAGGTACGTACCACCATACTCAACTTAAAATATTACTTTCTAAATGTCTCATTTCTAAGTTCTTTGTGGTACCACAAAGCATGACCCTGAAGAGGCCTAGGATGAGTGCATATCACTCTGTGATCCAGTAGAGCCCATCTTAGGCCTTGACACATGGCACCAATCAGATCCATAGAGAAGCCTGCCAGTCATGCTCTGTCTTTTCAACCAACAGCCCTGACAATACTGTCTAACCCCCCCGCACTATTTTAGTCAAGTATATCATCTAATGAGTGTGACAAAATTTTCAAGCCATAATAGACAATATAGTCTATTTGGTTTGCTCTGACTTGGTAGAGGACCTGGAGTTGTATACAGTGGTGCTGGCAGAGTCTGGTTTCAAGATTTCAGCTATAAGAGTCTCTTGGTTAGAGTGTCTACAGCTCCTATTCAAAAGAGTTAATGCTCTGAGAAATGTGGCAAAATCTGCCTTATCATCACTACCATTCCTATTCCCACCTCTAACCATCCCACACCCTAAATAAGCTTGTAATTCTGTCATGGCCGTCCATCCTCCTTAGACTGGTACTTACAGCCCTTCATAACCTGACCCCAGATTTCCTCTTCAGTCTCATCTCAAATGTCTCCTGCTTCCCTGGACCTTATTCTGGAGCAGCACTGGTTGATTAATCCGAATAGAATGACTGCAGGAACAAACAACCTTCAAATCTCAGTCATCTAACCAATAACGTTTTCTAGCTCACATTAGAGTCCAGTGGGTGGTTCACTGGATCCCTGTTCCACACAGTCATTCAGGGACTCTGGCCCCATCTAGCTTATGGTTCTATTATCTTCTTGGTCGCCCAAGTTCTCTTCATTAAGCCAGAAGATGGAGAAATACAGAGTGTGAGTGATGGTACACATTTCACTGGCCAGAACCTAGTCAAATGGTCCTGCCAATCTGCAATGAAGACTATGCATTGAGAAGGAAAAGGAATAGGGGACTTGTAAGCATACATACTGTCCCTGCTGCACACTCTAGTTTGGCATTTCCAAACAAGTTTGGTTTGTGTTCCCCTGTGAGGAACTGTAAGCACTTACCTGTAGCCTCATCCCTCTATTTACTCCCCAGCCCCAGCACAGGCCAATGCCATTTTCAGCATGAAAACTCCTACTCCTTTTACTCTGGAAGCTTCTCCTGTACCTGGGGCAGTTTGTCGCCTCCTCCTCTGCCCTTTCCACCATCACTACATCACCGCCAACGCTCACCACGGTGCACATCAATGCTTCTGCCTCCCATACCAGACTGGGAACTATGTAAGAGCAGGAAGCAGGCCTATTCCTGCATGTGTCCCGAGTCTACAGCACTGTGCCTGAGGCATGAAGGGCATTCTGCAAATATGAGCTGAATTGTGGAAAGATATCAAAAGACATAGTTACCAACAATGCAGAAAATGGAGTCCATGCTGATGGAGGCTTCTTCCATATCCTCCATTCTGAGACCTTTTCAGAACAACCTCAAAAGACTATTATTTAATGGAAACTTCTGAAAATGTGTCTTGAAAAAGAAGTGGGGAGAACCCAACAACACGAGGTTGGGAACACAATGTTGCCAAGGGCTATCAGCTGGAGTGCTTTGAGGGCAATCTTGAGCAAGTGGCCGAAGGACCCCAAGAGTCTGGGGAGGTCAGTAGCTCCCAGTGGGAAGAGAATGGTGGGGGACTGACTGTCTGCAAAGTTCCATTCCTAGGGAGAGAAGAAGGATGTCGTGCCACTCACTTGACCAGAAGCATAAGGCTCTGAATCTCAGTTTACAATTCAGATGGGAGTGAATGAGCACAATACTTTACACAGATCAGCCTCATTGTGATCGATCCTAAGCCCTCTCCTACCCCAATGGAAGAAATTCCATGCTACTTTTCTCCAGATCTTTCCATTTTCCAAGGTCATGTCAGTGACTTCAGGGTCTTACTGGGTACCAAGGCATTATGAAGGTCCCTCTGGTAATAAACCATTGGTCTAAAGCACTTCCTCTGAAACCACCCTTGCCCCTGCCATTGTCCAGTCCACAAGGACCCTTTGGGCCGAACACCCTGCCATGTGGTAACAGGTTCTCTGGATAAGGGAGCCCCAGTGTGCTGCCAGCCTCGTGTATGAACCAAGTAGCTCTTCCATCAGGGGCCTTGCCATATACTTGGGGTACTTCAGGGGTCGGGGTGCAGGTCCCTCTGCTCAAAGAATCCACAATGACACCTATATCTTGAGTGAATCGCTCTTTCATTTGGGGGACTTTTCTCCATTCCTGGAGTCCTTGGCTGTCCCAGGGGCCTGTCTACAACTATCACAGTAGGATTTTGTCCACCAGAAGGCAGGTCTGTTGCTGGCTTTAAAAAAAATTAAATTAATTGCCAAAATTTTATATCAGATTTCACACAGATACCCAAAATGTTCTCTTCTTTTGAAAAGCGGGAAGATCTGGCATTGCGGGTCCCTTTAGATAGAGCACGCACACTTCAGTTTCCCCGACTCCTCCACTGTTATTTTTTCTGTTTACACCCAGCCTGCTTCCTCTGTGTTTTGCGTATATTTTACCTGCCCAAATCCTGCAGAACTGCTGTTTCTCGACACTGAGCCTAGGCCATGAACCTCCAATCACAAGCCTCCTGTTGGCATGCCTCTTAAGTGAGGAGGCACAGGCCTTCTGCTTCCTTGAATGGAGGATGGTGAACGGAAGAAAAGATGAAAATCCAGGTGGATAACAACAAACTGATATTTTAAATTACTCTGCCTTAGAGTCTCTCACTAGGATCCAGCAAGGGGCACAAAAACATGTCTCAGGACTTCTCAAATCTCTGAAAGCCCATGCTGTACATGAGAAAGGCATGCATGCACAATTACCTCCTGATATGACAAGAGGGGTAGCTCTTTAGTGGAATCTAAAAAGTGCCGTGAGGCCCACATGACAGTGAAGCCTGTGGCTGGTAGAAAGACTCTAAAGAGTGTTTATAAGCCTGGGAAAGGGCCTGCACACAGTCGGCACCCAATCAATGGGAGTCATTATTACATTAAAAGTTGGAACACTGGCTGGGCTTGGTGACTTAACCTGTAATCCCAGCACTTTGGGAGGCCGGGATGAGAGGATTGCCTGAGCCCGTGGGTTCAAGACCAGCCTGGGCAAAGTGGCGAGACCACATCGCTACAATAAATAAAAAATCAGCCGGGCATGGTAGTAACACCTACTTGGAAGGCTGAGGTGGACAGATCGCTAGGGTGGCCATGAGCGTACCACTGCACTCCAGACCCGGCAATGGAGTGAAACTCTGACTCAAAAAAAGAAGTGGGAACATTTATAGCCTCATTTTACTCTCACAATAATCCTGAGTGGCCAGCAGAGATATTTTTGTGTTCCAGATGGAGAAACTGAGGCTTCAGGAGATAAAGTTAACTTGTCCACGGTTCCAAATCTTATGAGTGGCAGAGAGAATATTTCAGTCAGACAGTCTAGTTGGAACTCTGTGTTTTATTTCCACCAAGTGAAAGAACCAGTGGCCACAGGGGGTTCTAAATGGTGGTTGGCACCAGCCAGAGAGCCCTTGGCATCCCGCAAAAGGAGCACCCACTGGGAGAAGCAGCCACAAGCAGCCTGAAGTGGCTGGTTAAGAGCACAGATTCTGCAACCAGAGGTCTTGTGTTTAACTCCTGTTCTGCTTCTTTCTACCCGAGGGATATGAGGCAAGTTCCTTAACTTCCCTGTGCCTCAGTTTTGCTTTGACAGTTCACCTATCTGAGAAATGAGGATAGTAATAGTATCACCTTTATAGAGTTACTATTTTGAAGGAGTTGGGGTTTGCAAAGCACTAGGTACAGTACCTGGTACCTAGTAAGGGCTGTATGAGTGATTGTTGAATACGTGATCTTGTATCACGAAATGAGGCAAGGTTGCACCTTTGCACCTGGGTCATATTGCCCCATGCAGTCACTGTGCTCACCTACAGGAATTGAACCTGGCACCCTCCGTCAGTCCTGGGACAGAGACTGTCTCTGAAGCTTCTCCCTGTGATGTGGCCGGGGCTTCCCTTCGCCAAGCTCTTCCCATTCTCCTCCTCTCTCAGGCGTGTGCCCCACTGAGAGCAGACCTAAAGTGAGTCCCCCATTCCTTGCTATTCACACTCATGCGGCATTCAGTTCCAATTACTTCCTTTCAGCTTGACTAGAGCAGGACTGACTTAGCGAATGAGAATCACAGCAATTGGTTTTGAAGTGTGTGAAATTCAGCAGCTGGAGAGACAGGGGGAGAAGCTGGCAAGGGGCTGGGGAGAAGGTGCAGGGTTTCTTAGGCAAGGCCGATATGGGGCATCGTGCAGGCATCCAAGGGACCTGGGGATGGACTAGCAACACTAGAAGCATAGCAGGCAATAGCACAGTGCTGGTGGACGTGATGGGGAGCAGAGGCTTCCGAAAGAAGACACACTGTTATGGAAGCACAAGATGCTTTGCAGAGATGACAAAGCCTGGGAGGCTTAGGGAAGCACGTGAGCAAGTAGCTAACTTCCAGACCATGGTAGACCCAGGAGCTGACAACTACAAGGACCATGGGGTATGGAGAACCTTCTCTGCCGTCCCCAGTCTCCCTATCTGCTCTAGTGCTCCTGTGGCTTAGACTCTGGAGTGTGGGTTTGGACATCACGTTCACATATGCTAAACTTAAGACTCAGATCCTCATGTGTTAGCTCTGTGACCTTTAGCAGGTAGTCCCTGCCTTATAGGATTACTACAAAGATTTAGTCAATTGATTTAAATTAAGCTCCTGGCAGCACAGAGGAAGTTAAGCATAAACTATTATAGTTATTCCCCTGTTGAGTACCTTGGATGTGGGGCTTATCTTCTGATTTCCTGACCTCAGCTAGCTGAGTTTCCTGTTTCCAGTGGTTTCTCTGGGCTGCTGACTGTCTTCCCTCACTAACCTGGTCACAGGATTCCTCTGCCTACCATCTTGCAATGGCTCCCAGAAGACATCACATCTTGGCAAGCCTTTGTACCTGCTATTCTTCAGCAGCGAACACCAGACTTCTTGATGAATCCTGGCTCATCCTTGAGAGCCATTTTCAAGTTCTCAGCCTCCTCCAAACTTTCAGCCATGGCTCTTTGTGGAGATATTGGAATTAGCCAGTAGCTGCTAGCCAGAGGATACCTTACCTAATGCCTTGATCATACCCTCCTGCCAAGATCCCCCTCCAGTTTGGTTCCTATGACATCATTCTCTCCTTTCAGTCAGGAGCTGCATCCTGGCCTTTATATCCCTAGCAGCACCATGAAGTCCAGCACACAGTAAGTGCTCAGTCAATATTTGTTAAGTGAATGAATAGATGAATGAATGAATAGCTGACTACTTGGCTTCTCCCTAAACCCAGCCACATTTCTGGCTCCACAAGGACCCCTGATTTTTCCTGTAGCCAAAACACAGGGCTTGGCTTTCTGGGGATTTGGCTGCACCTGGCCCTAAAGGCTCCTGCCTCTGTGGGATTCTTGTCATTTCTTGGTGATGACTGTAAGTTTCCATTATTTGTGTATACGAAAAAATAATCAATAAAAGAAAGGAGGTCAAAAAAGATTGCCTTTAAGACCATGGTATCTAGTTTCTTTGTAGTTAGACAGGAGAATGGGGTGTTTTTTAAAGTCAGAAATGGCCTTTAGTCTTTAGAAGGTCACCCAAAGCATGACCTCCTAGTTCCCATGGTGCTTGGCCTCCATGGTGTTGCCACTATTGCTGACTGTTTGTGGCCCGACATTGCAGCTGCAAACCTTTGATTGTCTCTCCAAACAGCTGCCTGCCCATCCTGAGAGACACAAAGCCAAGACTTTGTACTTGTGTCATGTGGGTGAGAGCCTGTGTCCCCCAACCCGAATGGGTAGGTCATCTATCTATCTCTGCTGTAGAGTGGCAGTCGGGATGGGAATTCTAGCAATAGAAGCCAAAACAAAAGAGTGTATCCACTACTGGACACTGAAGCCCTTACTATGTGCTGATTACTTCATATACATGATCTTATTTGACCTTCACAAGTAGAACAGCAATCTGATAAGACAGAGAGTCAAATTGCTAAGCATCAGGTGAGAATGCCACAGTTCCTTGAAGGACTTACTGAAAATCTTACCACTAGTAAATAGTGGACACACTTTGAACCCACGTCAGTCAAGCTCAGCATCCTATATCCTAGGCTCTTTCCCTGCAGTCCTCTGGAGAATTTGATAAAACTGTGCATCTGAAAGACCTCAGATGCTTAAGACATCTTTTCCCGGGCCTCAAACATGTATTGAGCACTCATTATGTGCCAAGCACTGTTCTCAAATTGCCCCATGAGAGATGGAAAGTAGAGTTCCATTTTACAGGCAGGAAACTTACTAGCCAAGTGATAGAAGATGCTTTCCTGGCAGCCAGCCTCTGCCAATCTGGAGCATATGCAAATCTGTGTCCCCAAGGAAGAAGAAAGAAGAGTGAGACCTAAGCTTATTCATAACACACGTATGATTTATTCTCTTTCTTGACAGCCTGTTATATCTGCCCACAGTACTAGAGTACTGTCTACAGGGTGCAGAACCTCGAAGAATCTTTTCATACGGCTTCTCTAAATCCTCCACACACATTAATGATTTGTATGGTACCCCAAGAAATTAAATCCTGGTCTCTGCCCCAACCCCACCACCTCGGACTGCTCCTACAACAGACCCCACTGCCTGAGAGAACATAAACAGGCACTTTTACTCACCACGATGAAAGGTGTGGACCCTGCTTCAGGATAGCAACCGGGACTCTTCTTGGACAGTTTGGATTATAATCTGTAGAGGCATATGAGATAGGATTGCCATTTAGACTAAGAATGCCCAGGGAAGTCACAGAGGCAAGACCATGAGCAGCTCCTTTTTCTCCACCCAAAGAGTGGATAGACACGTTTATACACGAAGCGCTTAATTGGAAAAGGGGAACTTTCAAAATTAAGACTAGCCAAACTACTCCTTTTCTTAAAATTGCTTAGGGCAGCAGCCCACTCCAGTTTCCTTGAGGATTATGTCCTAGCTGGACCTCCGGAGCTGGCCTTGCCTGTCATTCTGGCCTCCCTCCCTCCACTCCAGGAGATCACTGGCTTCCACCTCTGTCAGGACAAACCCTCACCCACCCCCAAGCCCTCCAGGCCATTGGGCAACCTGGTTTATTCTTATCCCAAAATTCATAGCTGCTCTTCTCCAACAGAAGGATGTGTCTTCAAACCTATCCCGTGACTGTCCCTAATGCACACCTCCCAACTGCCATTATTATAGTCCAACAGAATCCATAGCCATCACTCTTGCTGCTCTCCTCCCCCCTACCCCCCCACCCCCATCTGTCTCTCTGTCACACACACACACACACACACACACACACACATACACACGCAGTCTCTCCACTGTGGCATTTAACCCTGTCATTGTCACCTTATTTGCCTACTCCCCACTAGACTTTGAACCCTCAGGAGCAGTGACAGTGTCCGATCAGACTCCAGTTTCCTCTCATCAGCATCAGTCTTGCCCTGGGCTCCATTGGGCTCCACCTAGTGTATCTACTAAGTGGTTGGGCAAATAGTCTATTCCTCATGGACACACAGAAATCAAGGATGTTTTCCTCTCAGTATAATACCCAGTTTAAGGAGCTCTCTGTATTATTTCTTACGACTGCATTTGAATCTATAACTATCTCACATTTTTTGATTAATATTTAATGTTAAATTAAATTCAACTAAAGGGGTCCTGTACATTGGGGCCCTCTATCCTGAAAAGCTCTGCTGTGCTTCTCCTAAAGGTACAAACGTTCCCTACATCTACAATCATGACCTGACTCCTCATCCCCCGCGAAAGCCTGAGCCCCCTGAATCTCTGCAAAGCGCCCTCCCTGAAAGTGCTCCCATCCTGAATCAAGCTTGCATTTACCAGTTTTCAGTTTACTCAGTTTGACACAGCCCTGGGGACTACTGTGTCTCACAGTGAGGGCCAATCATGAAGGCTGGTGAATTCCCCCTCCAATCTGCCCGCTTCCATCTCTTCTCCTTTCTCACAGCCTGTGTCTGAGATTCCAACATGCCCAGTGGTTGATGTTCCAAAGGTTTCCTGAACACTGACGGTGAGTCAGGTCATTTGACACAGTTCAGAGAACGGTAAGACAACTTCCCCTCCCTTGAGGCTCATACAGACTCATGCAGGAGAAGGAGGAGAGAGCAAATGACTCCAAAAAAAGGATATGGAGCCATTTGTGTATTGTCCAAGATGCCATGGGAGGACTAGCGAAGGAAGGGGAACTTACAGTGTGTCAGAGAGACTAAAGGTGTCAGAGAGACTCGACAGGGAAGAGATTCTTAAAGCCAAGACTTGGAAGACATGCAAGAACTAGTCAAGAAGACAAGGTAGGGAAGGACTTTCTAAGGAAAAGGATCAACACATGCCAAGGCCTGGGTCTGCGTGGCCAGTTTTGAAAATGCCAGGATGCTGGTATGGCTCGAACATGAATTACAAGAGAGAAGAGTTCAAAAGTGAAGTTGAAGCAAGTCAGGATCAGGTTGTAGACGACCAGAAGGGACCTTGGTCAGGGGCTTGGGCTTCTGTTTTGAAAGTCAATGAGTGGGAGAAAGAGATGAGAGGATTGCCTGAGTCCAGGGGTTCAAGACCAGCCTGGGCAACTTGGCAAGACCTTGTCTCTACAATAAATAAATTTTTTAAATAACCAGGTGTGGTGGCACATGCCTGTAGTTCCAGTTACTTGGGAGGCTGAGGCAGAAGGATCCCCTGAGCCCAGCAGGTCAAGGCTGCAGTGTCCATGAATGTGACACTTCACTCCAGCCTGGGTGACACAGTGAGATTCTGACTCAAGAAAAAATAAAAAAGAAAGTCAATGAGGAGGAAAAATTCATAGTATAGTTCTTCAATTTAAAAAAAAACCTGCACATGGATTATTTGAAGATGTTAGTAAATCAGCCTACGTGATCCCGTAAACAACTGAATCCTATGTGGGTGCTGATTAACATGGGCCAAACGACTTCCTGTCATCTCCATATATTACAAGAAGGATATTTCTTCACAGAATTGCTCTTCTGGATTGCTGGGGCATAAAAAGGTAGAAGCCACAGGTGAGTCGCTATGGTTCCTGCTCCTTAGCTGTAAACTCTCCAAAAGAAGTAACAGAATGACTCATGGTGAAAGCACTTCTGCCATGGAGCGCTTTCTCGAGATTGCCATCATCGCCAAGAAAAAGCCATAACCTCATGGCATGCAGCCAGTGTACCCGGGCATCTGTTCAGCAGACGTTTTTCCCTTGGTTGGGATGCAATTGGCTGCGTTACTTCCTGAATCACTCTTCATTGTAGGGACTGCATGTAGGGAAGAGGACACACCTGTGTCCACATCCCAGGTCTACCACTTACCAACTGTTTGGTAGGTAAGGACCTCCTGAGCCTTGGTTTTCCCCGTCGTAACACAGAAATAATCACCATTACCTCAGAGTGTTATTAAATGATATAATACATGGAAAACTCCTAGCTAATAAGAGATTCCCCAAAAGAAAGAGAGATAGGTGTCATTATTGTTGGGGGCCAAGTCCTGTTTGTAGCCCAGATCAGAGGAGTAGACAGCTAAGTGCTGAGGACCTCAGAAAGCCAAGATCTCTCCCAACCACATGACTATACCTCCTCCCAAAGCATGCAGTGCCCAGCCAAGGAGGAGCTGGCGAGTGGCTGGTCTTCCTGGCATGAGCACCCACCTTCCTCTGACTTTTTGGCTCACCATTTATGGGGATGACTGCCTATCACCTGTAGGACACTTTCATTGCTGCCAAGGACCTTGCCAAAGGACTTGAGGTTGGAGGATTGAAGGGCAATCCTGGGAAGACAATATTTGCACAAATCCATGTAAAAGTCCAAGGTTCCAATCCAGTCACTTCAATGAGGGACAGACGTGCCTGTCTCCCAAGTGCATTGCAAATGGACTTAACACATCAGAAAAAAAGGCAGGGAAAGGAAATTTACTGAGTGGCTACTATGTGCAATGTAACCCCCCATACTCTTGGGCAGGGATTGACCAAACAACAGCAGCCCTAAATTAATTTTAACTCCTGATGTTGGAGAATGTCAAATACTTTACACAAGAAGTATAGGAGAATTACAAAAGTATCCTGCCCATACCCCAGCAAGGAGTAATTCTTCCTGCCCATCGAGACCCCAATGTTCTTCCCAGGGTTACAACAAAGAGTGGCCTCCTGAAGCGAGACGTATTTATTCAGAGTGAGTGTAGACCAGCAAGCTTAGATTAGAAAATGGCAGCACCCACATCCACTGCCATTAACAACCAGGGAAAACAGGCAACATTCGAGAAAAAATAGAAATCAAGTGATAAAAACTAAGCATCTTCAGAATCTCCTTTGAGTAAGTCCTTAAGCAAAGGCTAAGTACTGTCAATGACTAGTGATAAAAACTCTGAGGCAAGAAGCATGCGTCTCAGTATCCACTACCTAAGAGTAGAGAGCCTGGTACATACCAGAGGACCCCAGGGTGGAGAAGAGTCAACATGGGATCAGAGCTAACTCCTCACCCACACTGGGCAAGTTCCAGCTCCCACAGGGCAGAGAAGAGAGAACCTAACACTAGTGCTGAATGTATAGCTCCTGTCATTTGTTGACTCCATGTTCCTAGAAAGACTGTGACTATTGGCACTATTATTATCATTATTTTTACTGAACACAGACTCAGTCTCCCAGTCATTGTCAACAAATCCTCCAGTCATGCTCATAAAGTCCTAAGTCAAAGAACTATTCTAGATACTGGTATGAAAATATTTCCAGCTTGGAAAGACTCTACCTGTCTATGATCATCAAGATTCTGATGCCCAGTGTGAATAAAACCAAATAAGCAGTTCTCCTAGAGACACGGACTGCAGCCATACTTGTCTGTTCCTGGGTGTGTTGCATATCACACCAAAACGTGCTCAGTCTCTCCAAACTGGGGCAGACATAAAGGTCACTGCTCAGATCTCCCTTCAAGAAAGAGCTTGCCATTCCACTGCACAGAGAGAAGGTGGCTGATAGTTTCCCTCCATAGCCCTGTAGGATATCCTCAACTTCCAAGCCAAAGTCACCTTCTTTCTGAGCACCCTCCAGCCAATGACTGGGCATGAGTGGGGTGGGTACTAAGCCTGACCATGTCTGCCCAACATGGGACTGCTTTGACAGGAAGTCTTTGCTCTGGAATTCTCATTTTGTGTTCAGTAGAGACTCTGTGAGATCTGAATTGTGACCTGACGTTCTCTGTGTCATGGTCTGAAAGCTTTCCCTGTCCTGTTCTGCTTCTTGATATCTAACACAAGTGACACCCCTCTCTCAACAAATTGCTTGTACTCCTCTCTCTCTCTCTCTCTCTCACACACACACACACACACACACACACACACACACACACACACACACACACACACAGGCTGCTTCTCAGAGTACCCAACTGACAAACAAACTTGGTCAGACCAAATCCAGTGGTGGGTGTGGGTCAGAGTCTGTGCAGTACTAGGAGTGTTGTGCTTGAAGGACTTGTAATAAACAGGATTGCATTCCATGAGAGTCAAACAGACTAAACACTTTGACATAGGAGTGGTGATTTAAGTCGTCAGTGGCATTTAGTGTGATAAAAAGAAATTTTGGAAGGAAAGGATTGAGAAATAAGATAGGGGCTAGGCATGTGACTCATGCCTGTAAACTCAGCATTTTGGGAGGCCGAGGCAGGAGGATCGCTTAAGCCCAGAAGTTCGAGACCAGCCTGGGCAACATAGCGAGATCTCATCTCTACAGAGAAATCAAAAAATTAGCCAGACGAGGTGGCACATATCTATAGTCCCAAATACTCAGAGACTGAAACAGGAGACTTGCCTGAGCTCAGAAGGTTGAGGTTGTGGTGAATTGTGATTGTGCCACTGCACTCCAGCATGGGCAACAAAGTGAGATGCCAACTCTAAATAAATAATCTGATAGAGAAATAATTTTGGTTTGGTTTTGTGGACCAATGGTACATCTGGTCTTTTATCACAGCTATACATTTTTCTGTTGTGCACAAAAGCAACCATAGACAATACATCCATGGATGGGTGTGGCTGTGTTCTCATAAAACTTTATTTGCAAAAGCTGGTGGAGGGTCAGATTTGGCCTGCAGGCCATAGCTTCCTGACCCCTGATATAGAAGAAGAGTAGTTGGGGGAAAATGACACGTATCTACTCTGTGCCAAGCATTTCCACATGATTCCATTTGTTCTTCTTGGAACCACTTCAAGGTATATTTCCCAGTTTTACAGGCATTAAGACTAAGAGTTCATATACTCCTATAGTTGCACACTTCCTATACAAGTTATTAAGAAAATACTCCCCAAACCCACAGCTATGATATGATAGCCTTAGGATTCATTGCACCTCTTAAGAATAGGAGGGAATATCTACATCTGGCATGATCCATCACCCAGTGATAGTAATCACACATCTGTAATGTTTACCAATCTCCAGAAGTGTCCTGAGAAGTGTGAAGATCGTGATTCCAGCAATGAATAGGAGATCAATGAACATGTTGTAAGACATGAGATAACATGTGGTGCCCATTCTTGGTGGGAACAAACTGGCAAAGGATCTTTCTTATTGTCTTAAGTGTTTTTTAATGAACTGAGTTGTCAGCCATGGAGATGTTTTCCACAGCCCCACTTACTACAGAGCTTTCTGCCAAGAACAAAGTCAAGGGCAAGGGTCTCTGGGTAGCCACAGCATCAGAGAAGAGCAACACAATTTCATGGATGCCCTGTTCAGGCAGAAGAATTGCTTCTCCCTCCGCTCTCTTCCCATCCCATTAACTCACAATACATCCCTTGTGGCACCCCCGTCACTAACTGTCCAATCAAACACTAGGTAGTGACTCCCTTCTCTAGCCTGTCCACACTGCCATGATCACACCTCTTTCTGAAAGACCCTCCCAACAGGCACTCACTGCACATGACATATCACTATATCCCAGTACTCAGAGACTGCTTGATATTAATAGACTCACTCTTATAAGAGTCTTTCGTTAAATAGCCCTTAAATATGTCTCAACCAAATGCATTCATCTATATTTCTATATTTAACCTCCATGGCAATCATTGAACAAACTGTCATCTCTCTTATTGTACAGATGAAAGAAGCCGAAGCTTCAAAGGAAGCTTATACTGAAGCAGAAAGAACCGATGGTGCCACCGGAAGTCAGGTCTGCTCTTCCCATCCTCTGGGACTCTGTGTCATCCTGCAGCTCAAGCCAGGGAGAATGTTTGTGAGGATACCAGCCATGCTGCCAGCCTGCACAGCTTTTCTTCAGTCATTACTGGATGTGATTGACTTTTTTATGTTTCAAAGCAATACCTAAAGGTCACTTTCAGAGCACACTGAGAGTAGCCTGACCGGATGGGCTACCTTGGATCCTACCTTGGATCCACTCTGGCAGTATTTCATTAATAGAATCCGCTTCTTCACAAGTATTTAATGTATTTTACTATCAGTGTCTTCACAGACCCAACACAGGATGAAGAAGAGAGCAAGCCTCTGAAGCCAGACAGACCTGAGATGAAATCCTGGTTCTGCTATCTTATTAGCTATGTGACTTTAAGAAGATTGCTCAATCACCCAGGGTTTTGATTTCCTCATCTGCAAAATGGGATTAAGGGTGCCTACTTTGTAAGCATGTGAGATTAAGAGATATAATGAGCCAGGAAAAGCATTTTTAAATGTTTATATAGATGAGATGGATGATAGATATAGAGATAATAGATAAATGATTATTAATAGATGCATAGATGATAGATAGATAGCAACGTGTAATATCAAACTTATTTTGTGGCCTGCAAAATTGAATGTTAAAAGTTTAATAAAAGGAAGAGTGGCAGGCATGGTGGCTCACTCCTGTCATCCCAGCACTTTGGGAGGTCAAAGAGGGAGGATTGCTTAAGCCCAGGAGTTTGAGACCAGCCACATCATGAGACATCATCTCTACAAAAAATGCAAGAATTAGCCAGGCATGGTAGTGTGCACCTGTAGTCCCAGCTACTTGGGAGGCTGAGGTGGGAGGATTGCCTGAACCCAGGCAATTGAGGCGGTGGTGAGCTGGGATTGCATCACTGCACTCCAGCCTGGTGACAGAGTGAGACCCCGTCTCAAAAAAAAAAAAAGGAAGAGTAGTAATAGCCTCATAAGCATAAATATCTATCCTCTTTCTGGATGAGAAACCTGAGACTCAGAAATTAATGTTAAAGAACTTAGCAAATGCCATACAACTAAAAATTGACCAGGTCTCATTGCACACCCTACATTTGCATAGTGTTCTGTGATCATTTGCAGACTAATTAACAGAATGCATAAGACATGGCCTGAAAAAGTAGGTCATAATTCAAGAGCACAATTCTCTGGTTTTCTTCGGATAGTGTCATTCTTGTTGCCTCTTACTTGGATCGGGAGTATTACATGAGTTTCAGTGACCAAAATGGGAATTGTCTCCATGGCCCTGAGAGCTAACTTAACTGATTGTTTATAACCTTCTCACAGAAGAGAGGTCAGGGCTCAAGAACATAGGAATTTGGGGGGGGTTGTTTGTTTATTTATTTATTTGAACTGGGGTCTCACTCTGTCATCCAGGATTGTGGTGACACGATCTTGGTTCGCCACGGCCTCAAGTTCCTGTGCGCAAGTGGTCCTCCCTCTCAGAGTAGCTGGACTACAGGTATGCACCACCACATCCAGCTAATTTTTTTTGTAGAGGCAAGGTCTCACTATATTTTCCAGACTGACCTCAAACTCCTGGGATCAAGCCATCTTCCCTCCTCGGCCTCCTAAAGCGCTGGGATTACTGATGTGAGCCAGTGCACCCAGCCAACTTGGGAATTTTAACAGCTCCAATGACTATTCTTAAATAAATAAGGTCAAATTTTCTTCTTGCCCTGAGACTATTACAGAAATAGACTTCCATTTGGTGATGCTCAATGTATAATCAGTTCTCTTTGTTTTAATGCTATAGAATTATGTTTGGTCCTAGAAACACAGAAGACCTTGATGGTATAATGGAAAGAGCACTGAGTACAGAGTTGGAAGACACGGGTTCAAATTTCGTCTTTCATAGACTCTAACATGAATCTTAGCCTTCTTGCTTCTGTTTCCTCATGTGTAAAATGAGAATAATAATATTTGCCCCCCTCCATTATAGTAATGAGGATTAAGTGGGATCATGTATGTTAAAGTGCCTGGCTTGGTGGTTAGCACATAGAGAGTGTCTAATAAATATTTATTCATTTGATGGATTGCACATGTAGTGTCTGGCACATTAAAGATGCATAGTAAGATGCTATCCATTCAGTTCGATTATAGTATTGTACCTGAGTCCATAGAAGGTCCTTAACAGATGTTTATTCACTCAATGAAATACTTACCCAATGACTGACTTGGTAGTTGCTTAATGAATGTTCATTCATTCCATAGAATCCTATCACAGGACATAGCACTTAGTCAGCACGCAATAAACGTTGGTTGGATCCAAGTAGAGAAAATGGAACTTTACTCATTTAATGAGATTTTGCAATCCCATAAATATTGCATGTTGTTGCCAGTGCTTTACAAAGTGAATCAGCCATTGCTGAAATGTTCTCAGCTTGTGCTTATTAACAAACCATTGTAAACTATTTTCCAAACATACGGCATTCCATGAATGTGCCATAATAACATTGGCAATGCTGAACAACCCCAGGACCCCAGACAAGTGGCAAGAGAGTGCAGTATATGAATTAATTTAGAAAACAGAAAAGGATCAGTCTTCACAAAGAGACATGCAAGTGCACAATTCCTTCCATGTTTGTCCAAAGCTCAACTCAACGATTGTTCTGGCAGATTATAGAGAACTTGGACCCCAAAGAAAAATTCCCGAGTGTAGGCAGAGACTGTCAGGAATTAGAATTACCTATATGAGGGTGTGTGCATATGGGAGTATGCGCATATATATAGAATCTTTTTTATGAAGTATTAGTCTTTGAAAGTTTTGCTTTACTTAACTTTACTTGAAATTTTTGGTTTTTTGCAATAATAAAGCAATTCCCTGGGAAAAAGAGGGAGTGGCTTTCAATAATACAATTTCTCCTTTTAGAAGATACATTCTCCAAAACGACTAGCAGGCAGAAACTTTAAAAAAGAAGAGAGATAGACTTTCAACAGACATTTGATTTCCTCAGTTAATCAAAAGTCCAAGAGGAAGAGACCATTCCTTTACAGAACAGATGATGGCGAGGCTTCACCCTGAAGAGGGGATGTGAGTTCTCTAGGTGGGAAAAGTCAAGTATTCCAGGTCTAAGAGGGAAAGTGGGATTCAAGGTATGGCAAGGAGTTCAACAGGGCTAGGCATCAGGTGTCATTGGTCAAGGCATTAGTAGCAACAGATGATGCTGAAGAGATGGACTAGCTGGGAGACCTTTAATGCCACAGTATGGAGCTTAGACTTTACTCAGTGACCTGTGAAAAATGCTCTGTTTATAACTCTTTTATAACACTTCTCTCCATCTGTCTTATTTTAGACTTGGTTGCTTATTATTGTTTTTTTTTCCCCTCTACTTCCTTCTTCTAGTTTGCAAGTTCCTTGAGACCAGGATGTGTGTATATTTGTTGCCTTTATTAATATCTGAGACTCCAGTTTAGCACATTTCCCTAATAAATGCAAAACAAGTTCCAATGTAAATAAAAAAAGCAATGACACCCTTCCAGATGTTAATAGCCATGGCCTGTTATCTAATCCTCCTTTATATACAATTAGTGCAGCAGTAGGAGTTAGTGCGGGATGCAGAAGGCCCTCTTGGCATTTTAAACAGAGAGCATTTAGTGCAGAGAATGAGGTGTTTACATAATCCTTGAGAGGCTAGAGGAGCCATTCTAGACGGCTGCTGGTTCAGCACACACCTCCAAACCTAAGATTCAGAGGTCAGGAAGTTGTTGCTGCTGCTGCCTCTGACTTAAACCACCAATGCCTCTCACTCTCGAAAAGTCAGTGACTACGTGACATGCCGTAAATCCGAGTCAGTCCACAGACACATGTGTGTGGACTGGATAAAAAAAGAAATAAAAATTATTTTAATAAACTTTTTTTCATCAGCTTTATTGAGATAGGATTGACAAATGGCCTAATGTTTTAACTAAAATGATAAGCACTTGCATTTCTCCCCTTCTCTTTCTTCTTCCTCTTTCCTCACTTGCTAGCAGTGATGACCACAGGACCATGGTTTCCATCTCACTTCCAACTTCCAACTTTCCTGGGAGTTTATGTCGCTGGTGGAACCTAATTTGACTCCAAAACTTCTACTGCAAAGGAATCAAGAATGTCATGTTTAGTCTTCCAGGCCTGTGGTAAAAAAAGGGTCATAGAGGCAAGTAAGAAAAGGTACCTGGTTCTAATCCGGGATACCCAACACAGCCATGAATCATCCTCATTATAGCCTGCTTCGTACACAAAATACATTGTCTTTTTTTCAAAAAATTTTCTTTTAGCCTGAGTAAAACCTCATAAGAAATAAAATACTATTTTAGTAGCCTTGTTTTTTTATCAGTTTTATTGAGGTAGGATTGAAAAATGGCCTAATGTTTTAACTAAAATGATAAGCACTTGCATTTCTCCCCTTCTCTTTCTTCTTCCTCTTTCTCTTCCTTGTTCTTCCCTTTTCTTTCTGAAGAATTCAGCCCTAAACCCATTAGTTGGGACAAAGCAAGGGCCATGTTGGTGGTGGGAAAGCCATGTGGCTAAGGGTGCGATATCACAGCCGGGCTCAGTGGCTCAGCCTGTAATCCCGCGCCTTTGGGAGGCTAAGGTGAGTGGATTGCCTGAGCCCGCGGGTTCGAGACCCGCCTGGGCAGCGAGACCTCATCTCTACAATAAATCAAAAAATCAGCCGGGCGTGGTAGTGCATGCCTGTAGTTCCAGCTACTCGGAAGGCTGAGGCGGAAGGATCGCCGGAGCCCAGCAGGTCGAGGCTGCGGTGGCCGGGAGCGGCCACTGCACTCCAGTCTGGGCGACAGAGTGAGACTCCAACTCAAAATAAATAAATAAATAAACAAAAAGAGTGAGATATCAGAGCCTAAGCCCACAGAGGGACAACCTGGCATGGGGTGCCAGTTCCTAAACAGGGTCAGGAGGAAGTCCATATACAGGTGCAATCCACTGTGGCACATCAGAACCCAACTAGGGTAAGAAGGCAATCTGTATAGGGAGAGTGACCCAAAGAAGGGGAGCTGGCCAGGTGCAACGGCTCACACCTGCAATGCCAGCACTTAGGGAGGCTAAGGCAGGAGGATTGCCTGAGACCATGAGTTCAAGACCATTCTGGGCAACATAGAACAGTCCCATCTCTACAAAAAAATAAGCATAAAATAAAGGAAGTTAAAACCTAGAAAAGGTGAGGCAAATATCCATGTAAGGGGGATGGATGTCAGAGCCTAAGGTGGGAAGAAGACATCTACATGGAGGGAGGTAGTAGCAGCAGGAAGGGAAGCTAGGCTACATTTAGGGGATCCATCAATAAGGAAATATATGGAGAAGAATAAAGGAAGCCAGGTTTTTCACTGTGGGAGAAGGTAGTCATAAATATGGAAAAGGAGAAAGCTAAAATGAGCTTAGTGGTGTTTGTCTCGAACTGGAAATTTCTTTATGTATATACTTTCAACATACATACAGAAAGATAGAGAAATAAACATAGATATAAATGTAAGCCTCTGTGTGTTTTTGCTGGTTCTGTCCACACAAAGGACCTAGGAACAGCAACAACCGTAATAGCAATGAGCACATCTAGCACCCAAATCTCGGCTTTCAAATAACATTCTGCACTAAAAAGAATCAGGGATCCTCAGAGAAATGGCTGATTCCAGGACTGGAGCAGGGAAAGGACAAGATGAGCCTGGAGCATCTTGTTGTGCCAGAGAGTGAGGAAGGACTCAAAGAATGATGGGGACATGTCAAAAGGCCACAGGCCAGATTGGAAAGACTCCCACTGGCCAAAGTTGAGCCACTTCAAACATCAAAACAAATAGTGAGAGCAATGAGTTATAATTCACTAAACAAAATAGGAAACCCCAAGGCCATACTGATAAACAACTTAAAAAGTGATAGTTTGGTGGAAAACAGAGTATTTGCATAGTTTCAAAGTATCTCCCTACAAAATTACAAAGGGGAAAAAGAGTGTAACTTTCCAATGGAGAAGCCCAGCAGACACCACCTTAGGAAGTGATCACCTCGAACATCACTAGTAATGGGGCGAACTGGAATTCCCCACCCTATGATGGGAAGAAGTGAGAACAGCCTCGCTTCTGGATATCCCTGCCAACAATGCATAACTGGAAAAATATCATGAAGAAGCATCAGATAAACTTAGATTGAGAGATGCTCTATGAAATAGCTGGCCTACGGTCTTCAAAAGTGTTGAGGTCATGAAAATAACAAAGACTGAAAAACTTTCCCATACCCAGGCGCAGTGGCTCATGCCTGTAATCCCAGCACTTTGGAAAATGGAGACAAGAGGATTGCCTGAGCTCAGGGGTTTGAGACTAGCCTGGACAACATGGCGAGAACTCGTCTCTATAATAAATCAAAAAAATTAGCCAGGCATGGTAGTGCATGCCTATTGTTTCAGCTACTCGGAAGGCTGAGACAGAAGGATCATCTGAGCTCAGCAGTTCAAGGCTGTGGTGACCATGAGCATGCCACTGCACTGCAGCCTGGGTGACAGAGTGAGACTCTGACTCAAAATAAAAAGGGAAAAAAAAAACTTTTCCACGCTAAAGGAGACTGAAGACACATAATGACTAAGTACAATGATTCCAAACTGGAGTCTTTTGGAATTGAAGGAATGTGATTGGGGTAGCTGGTAAAGCCTGAATGGGGTTTGAGAATTAGATGACAATGTTGCATAGATGCTATTATAATTTTTCTGATTTTGATGGTTACCTTGTGGTTATATAGGAGAATATCCTTGTTTGTAGGAAATGCCCACATAAGTATTTGGAGATCATAAGCCATCAGATGGGTAACTTATTCCCAGAAAGTTCAGAAGAAAAAAAAGCTATTTGCATTATACTTGCAACTCTTCTGTAAGTAAGTGAGTATTTCAAAATAATTTTTTTCTAAATGATAAGGACTCAAGTTCCAAGAAAACCCAAGTACATAAAAGCAGCAATCAAAAACCTCACCTGTCTTACAGCTTCAAACTCCATTTAAACTATCCAAACAAGGATGAGAATCCTTCTTTTTGGGCAGTAGATCTTAGAAACATAAAATGCTATTCCATGGATAATGTTGCTGGAATATGCAATGTTCCTGGAAGCTGCCTTGACTACATATTCCTCAAGACTTCCAGTTGTCTAGCCTAACATGTGGAAGGAAAACTTGGTGAAGAGTGAGAAGATTCAGGGCTGAATGTCATTTTTGCTACTTCCTAATTTTTCTACTTTGGACATTTGCTTAATCTCCCTAAGCTTTGGTTTCCTCAACTATGAAATGGAGATAATAATATTTACTTCACAGTATTGTTGAGAGAATTAAATACAATAATGGGTGTGAACCTACCTACATAATGACTGGCATAGGAGCAGAAGATTTTCTGTTTTGTTTTTAATTGCACAACAATTTCATCTTATATAACCCAATGAGTTTCTCTGACCCTGACATAATTTCTCCTGCCTATAGCTAGACGCATTTGCCATTTACTCATTCATGTATGCACTTTATGTTTGACAAATCGTTATTGAGAACCTACCATGCAGAGTACTATGGTCCAAGTCAAATAGAATGAACTCCAAGTTACCTTTTTTTTAATCCTACAAAGAGGCAGATATAATGGAAAACAATGCTTTACATACAGATGTGAATTATGAATTTAAATCAGTTCAATAATCCAACCAAGGGTGTGTTTGCATTTCATTCCCTCTCTCTTATTGTAGCTATTGAATCCACCCACTCTTCCATCACATACATATTTATTTTCCAATGAGTTCTGAAAGATTTCCAAGGTAGAGCAAGAAACGGGGAATGCAGCTGACGTCTGCCTCCCCCTGGGAATTATGTCACTCCTTGATTTAATTCCTCCTGACATTTTCCCCATTGTACTTTCTGCTCTTCATCAAAATACATCCCTCTCAAAAAACAAATGTACTCCTTGACTACCCAGGACAATCTTGGAAATGGTTGCAACTGTCCACGTGTAGGGTTAAAAAAAAAAGCAGGCAAAGTGTAGAGACCTGTTGTGAGGGGTCACACGAGCAAAGGGTTGGTTCGGACATCCATCCAAAGTTCCGGGAGGTTTCCTGCAAACCCCACTTAGGTAAGCTAGAGGGATTTCTTTTCCACTTTTAGGCCATTGGCAATTTTGTTTATTTAAGCTTAATCGTTCCCGGATACTGACAGGGTATAGAAGGTAACTATGTTTGATTTTAGTGATTCTTTTGGCGTTGCTTTAACATCCTCCCTGAAAAAAAAAAAAGACCAAAAACACCTACATGCAAAACAGGCAGTGTTTGGGTTGGGTTGGGTTGGGTTTTCTGAAAAAATTCTCAGGGAGGTGAAGTGCAGATAAATTCAGCTGTGCCTCCCAGGCCCTTTGTGGCAGTCGACTGGACATCACAGGAGAAATGGGCCAGGGGTGCAAGGTTTCTTCTTGTCAGAGCAAAGCTGACTTTCCTGCAGGAAAGAGTAGCTGTGTCCACAGTCAGCCACGGGAAGAACCGCCCACAACCCCTTGCTCTGCCATTACCCTCTTGCTCTCCAGCCTTCTGTTCCTCTGTCCCCCCTGCTCTTCCATGTTCCACTGTTGCTTTGAACCAGCTCTAGACAAGCCTCACTGTACTGAGAACACCCACCTCCCTGACTTCTCAGAGAAAGAACAATTTTAACTGGCAAATAAGTCTCGGAACTTTCCAAAGTACATGAAATCAGCTCCGTAAATTGTGAAATAACTGTTGTGTTGCTGCATCAAATCATGCCGACAAAGTCCCCTTGAGGGAAGGAAACCTTCTCCACCCACACCCAGCCCGCCGTGTCTGTGGGCACCATGGTCATCCAAAGCCTGCCCATCCACATGTCAATGGCCTCACCTCAGTCCTGGCGCAGTGGACCTGCCACTAAAACTCCCTTCTCTCTGCATGTCCGCCTCCATTCCCTCCCTCCCATCTCCCTATCCCCACCCCCTCTCTCCATTTCCTTTTTTAGGGTACTTTTATTCAACTATCCCTTTTTTATTATTTAAAAATAGAGACGAGGTCTTTCTATGTTAACCAGACTGGTCTTGAACTCCTGAATTCAAGCGATTCTCTGACCTTGGCCTCCCAGTGCTGGGATTACAAGCGTAAGCCACCATGCCCAGCCTCAGTTCTCCCTTTAAATGTTGGTATAACTCAGACCTCCCTTCACTGAACTCTTTTTAATTTCTCGTATCTTCTCCTCAATTAATATCAGGGAGCAGGAGGGAGAGCAAAATGCCAGCCCCATCAGAATCTCTGGGATACGGTATGTTCAATATTTTAACTTTATGGTTAACCAAAAAAAACATGAAAAAGCATGTTCAATATTTTAACTTAATGGTTAACAAAAGAAAAAGATGTCTGCTGTTTCTAATACAAATCATTGAAGGTGCAGCTTAGCAACTTCTCATTGGTGGTAGAGACACATGGATGGTGCAGTGAGTCTTAGCTGAGCCGTGGCTGTGTTTGCCAAACATTAATATGCCCTGTGATTTCAGGTTGAGAAACACTTGCTCTCAATAACCTCCTCCACTCCCACGTATTCGATTATACCTATAATCTGGAAACTCCCGATGCTCTATCTCCATCCCAGATCTCTCCATGGGACCTCTGATCCATGTTTGGACTGCTTACAGGATGTTTCCACTTGAAAGTCCAAGCCTCATGGGTCTGGAGATGAGCTCATTCTCTTCCCTACATCCAGTTCCTGCCTCTGTGAGCACCACCACCCTAGGCCCCATCCTCCAAATCACGGGAGAGGGATATTTCCCTTCCCCTAGCTCTTCCCAGTTAGTGGCCACCTCTGAAATATCCCGTAGATACATCTTCTCTTCTCCATCGCTACAGACAACAGTCCTAGCTCAGTTTTCCCTCAGGGTTCTTAGGAAATAAAGACTTCAAGCTGGATTCCTTGGATTCAATTCTCCGTCTTGCCTATGTCCCACAGTATCCAAAATACTGGTCTAGGCAGCTCATTCACGCCTTGCTTAAAATCATCAGTGGCTCCTTGTTGCTTAGAGAAGAAAGTCAATGTCCTTAGGACAATCGTGGGGGCTCCATCTTACCTTCCCTGCTTCTTTTCCTGCCAGCCCCCCTTCAAATTCTACTTTCTAGCCACCTTATTACTACAGCGCTCTATACTCCTACCCACCTACAGACTCTTATACATACTCTTCCTTCTGCCTGGAATTCCTGTTCCCTACCTGGCTGCATCATGAACCCCTACACATCCTGCAGAACACAACTGAGCTGTCTCCTTCTTTGTAGAGACTCCTAAGAGTAAAAATAATGGTTCCTCCCACTGTTCTCCTGCAACATTTTCTGTGGGCTCCTTTAAGCCCTTGTCAGCTTGAAAATTTAATTATTTGTTTAATGCCTGTCTTTCTCCAAGTGTCATGACCTATTGGAGGGTAAGAGCTAATCATTGTGATCTCTCTGTGGAGAAGGAGTCTTTAAAATATGTTTACCAGTATATTACACAGAATATGATTAGAAACACAGATGAAGAGATGCATAGAGTGAGACAGGGGAAAGAGACAAAGAGCTTATCTCCATCCCAGATCTCTCCACAGGAGAATGGCATGCCCTGTCTTCCCACGGTAAGTCATTCTCTAGGCATTGCCACTGTTCAGCTATTTGGAAGTTCTTGAAACCCTGTCCTTATGGAGTTTTATGGAGGCTTTGCTATGTAAGCATGCTTGACTAATCATTGACCGTTGGTGATCCACTTAATCTTCATCCTCTCTCCCCTTCCCAAAGGTTGGGAATGGTTAGGGAATTTGAACAAGGCACATGGGAATCACTTGTCCTTTCCTCATGATGTCTGAAGCCTCAAGTGGAAGACTTAAAGGCTGGGGGCTGGAATTATCTGAAGGCTCATTTCCTCACATATTGATATTCACTGTCACCTGGTTTTTGGCTGAGGCTGTTTGAAACCTCCATGTGACTTTTCCATGTGCATGAGCTTCCTCACAACATGGTGAATAGATTTCAAGGACAAGTGTTCTAAGCGAGAAAAAGCAGATGGAAACTATGTTGTCTTTTACAACTTAGCCTTGAAAGTCATGCAGCATCACTTCTACCACATCCTACTGATCAAGGACCATCCAGCTCCAGGGGAAGGGAACATAGAACCCACTTCCTGAAAAGTATTAATATCACATTGTAATAAGAATATTTGGGAAGGCGTATATATTGGTGTGGCCATATTTGGAAAATATATGCCGGTCTTCTTCAAGGAATATTGCCCTCTGCTGTTTGGGGGCACTAGCCTTAATCTCATGAGACTCTGGGAGCACATTATACACATAACTCAAAATGGCTGCTCAACTTTGTCATGAACATTGTGTTCTGAACCTCATATGGAGCTTCCCATCCAATGAAGCAGAGTCCTACACTCTCAGAGACATATGGCTGCGGTAAGAGAACTGAAGGGATTTATGTGGGATTTGTTAATTGAATTCATTCACAAAAGACAGACTTCTCTGTATCATGCCCTATAAATAAGTCAAACATAACCCCTGCTCTCCAGAAACAAGTATGCTGTACCCAAAGTCACTTCTTCCCACCCACCATCATCTTTGAACCAACTTAATGTACTTTCACTTTCTTTTCCTCTTGAGACAGAACCTTGATTTCATATGCAAAATGGTCTCTGCAGATACGCCTACTCATGCCTAAGTCCAGGGACCAAGACAATTTAGACTTCCAGGCTGAGGCTCTCTATTACACAAGGAAGAATTCCATAACCACCATAAAAATAAAACAGAAAAGAAGTATTAGCCATTAGTATGTAGGTATTATAGGACTCAATTTCTTTGTATGAGAAAACTCACACCCAGGGATCAAATCATGCTTTTTTTTTTTTTTTTTTTGGAAAGCAGGATTCATTAGGAGGACAGAAAAGCTCCCACAGTGGAAGGGGACCTGAGAGGGCTGCTCTGCTTTTTTAAATAAAGTTTTATTATAACACAGTCATGCTCCACTGGTTTAAGTTTATTCTGTGATTACTTTTTTGTGGCAGAATTGAGTAATCACTACAAAGAACCCATCTGGTCCCACAAAACCTAAAATATTGACTATCTAGCCCTTTACATAAAAGATTTGCTGGCCTTATTCTTGAGACTAGATGAAGTCTGTTTATTCGCTTGCAGAAATCATGGCAGCTGCCACTTGTCATGCATCATCTATGTGCTGGACTCCATGCTGGGAATTCCTACATATGTTATCTTTAAACCTTACATAGAGCCATAAGGGAAATGCAATGATCCCCATTTTGAAGATGGAGAAAACCAAGATTTGAAGAAGTTAAGAGATTTTCACAAAGCTACAACTGGTAAGTGGTAGAATTCAAACCTGAATCAGTGTGATTCCAAAGCTCTGCTCTTTTCTTTACACCCTTCAGTAAATGTACAGGGAATTGATCCTTCTGTTTCCTGGCTGCCTGGGTGAAAAACAACTGCTGTTCTTGTTGGAATCTAGGAATTGCTATGCATGATGATCAGCCTCAGGAATCTGCACTCGAGCATAACCACTTTTCCTGGATGACTGCTTGCAGTGGAGATGATTTGTTACCCAGTGAGGCAGGGATCACAGATGTTGCCCCTCGAAGCCCTTGGAATTAATGGAGAGAGATGGGCCGTTACAGCCCATGACACATGCTTCCCACCAGCTGAGACAAGGGTCTTACAGACACAGAGCTATGGGAGACTCTGCCACCTCCCTCAGAGCTCCTCAGCTGGAAGGGTTTCCCAGGCCATTTGGAGGATCAAAAAGAGCTGAACATCATTGGTAGCTTTTATCTGGACAGCAGTCACTGATACAATGCAGCTCCCATTAACACTTGCCAAATTTTGTGAGTCCCAGTTAATCTGGGAGCTATGTCTCTGAGCATTAAGTCTTCAAATCTTCAGCTCCAAAGGGCTGGCCTCATTACAAGGTAGGAGACAAAAATGTTTGGGGATACAAGGTTTTAGGACCAGGGAGAATCTGCCAGATATTCCCTGAGGATCTACCTCTCACATCCTTATTGGCACTGAGATTCAAGACTAAGTTCTTTTTAATGAAAAAGAAGCATACCCTTATGGAAATTGGCACTGGCATCCATTTCCTGAACAAAACCTGAAACCCACAAGCCATAAGAGATAAGATAGACAAGTGGGGCCTCATTAAATTGACAAGCTTCTGCAAAGCCAAAGAAACCATAAAGAGAGCAGGGAGACAGCCCACAGACTGGGAAAAAATATTTGCCAACTCTGGATTCGACAAAGGCTTAACATCTTGGATCTACAAGGAACTCAAATGTGCTGAAAAGAAAAAAACAAACAACCCCATTATAAAGTGGGCAAAAGATATGAACAGACACTTCTCAAAGGAAGACATCCGAGCAGCCAACAGACTCATGAAGAAATGTTCAACCTCACTAATCATCAAGGAGATGCAAATCAAAACCACACTGAGATACTACCTAACTCCAGTCAGAATGGCAATTATCAATAACTCAAAAAATAACAGTTGCTGGAGAGGGTGTGGTGAAAAGGGAACACTTCTAAACTGTTGGTGGGAGTGCAAACTAGTGCAACCTCTGTGGAAAACTGTGGCGATTCCTAAAATCTCTAAATATCGACCTCCCATATGACCCCACAATCCCCCTACTGGAAAAAATACCCTGAAGAACTCAAATCACTCTATGAAAAAGATACCCGCACATGTATGTTTATCGTAGCATTTTTCACAATAGCAAGAACCTGGAATCAACCATGCTGTCCATCAAAAGAGGACTGGATTTTAAAAATGCAGTACATATACACGATGGAATACTACGCAGCCATAAAAAAAGAACAAAATCATGAATTTCGCAGCAACCCGGATGGAACTAGAGTCTATAATACTGAGTGACCTCTCACAGAAACAAAGATCTGAGTATCACATGTTCTCACTCATATAGTGGACCTTGAACATCCATCGTAATACTGTAAGAAAAGGACTGACAGTGGTGGGAAACTATGAGGGGGGGAAGGGAGGTGGAATTAACGGTAGTAATATCTGTCTGGGGATGGGGAAACACCCCTTATCAACAAGGGTGCCTGAACGAAGCATATTTGTATACCTAACCCTTAACTGTACCTCACAATATCAAAATAGAAAATCTTGATATATAAAAAGAAAGAAAGAAAAAAGAAACAGAGGACACTGCCTACAGTATAAGAGGGGTTTATTGGCAGTTGCTATTTTTTAAATTATCTCTCATGCATTATATACATAGTTATTAAGCACCCGCCATGTACCAGTTCTAAGCACTGAGAACAAGCAATAACTGAGAGAAAAAATCTTTGCCCTCAGTAATAATGACTGAGTGAGTGCTTATTACATGTTAGGCATTCGTCTAAAAACTGTCTAAGTGGTAACATTTAAAACTCACAAAAACACTATGAGGTAGGTACTAGCATTATCTCATTTCACAAAGAAGAAACTAAAGCCCCAGAATGTTTAGTCATTTAACGAATACATTACACACACAGAACCTACTTTGCTAATATTCACAATAACTAGAAAGTATACAGTTGGAGCCCTCAAGTTTTAAAAAAAATCATTTGTAATAAATATTTACCAAACATTTCTTTTCATTGAACCATCCCAGCCCCGCAATTAGGAGTCTTTCCACCATTAAATCTGTTGGGACCAGATCTAGGTTGCTAAAACTATCAGTCTAATCCAACACGTTTGAATGATGTCATCTTGAGCAAGTTACTTAACCTCTTTATGCCTCAGTTCCTTATCTGTAAAATGTAGACAAAAACAAATTTTTTCCTTGGGAAGTGTGTTGTGAAAATTAAATATTAATAGATAGAAATTACGTAGAGCAGTGTGCCTGACATGTCCTGAAAGTCATTGGAGAGTTTCTCGTCATTAAATGTTCACTATGCACTAGGTCCTGTTCTAAGTGTTTTATAGAAACAGTCTAAACGGTAGTTTGCCCCACATCTCCTCATTAGGAGTCTTGCCACCACAACTGGTGACTTCCAGCTAAAATTAAATGTCCACTCAATCAGTGCAAAGTAAACCTAAAAACTCCACCATCAGGAAGAAGAGTCTGAGAACCAGCCACCTGGCTTCTTGTCAACTTAAACTCACAGGTAAGAGAAACTGAAACAGAGGTGCAGAGAAATTGAGTGATGAGTCTGCATAATTTATAAGTGCTGGAGCTGGAATCTGAACCCAGACTGTTAGACTTCTGAGTCTGTACTAATTTAATTCTTGACCCAATATAATTAATGGACTCTGCCATGCTGACCTGGCACAGAATGGGAATAGGTGACTAAACACATCTTATTTCAGAAGATGTAACATTGAATCTGGATTTTGACAACAGTTGGTCTTTATAAAGAGCTGGGCAAGGGTTTGGGCTGGGGAAATATCAACGTTTTTCCTGACAGGGTTCAAGGTCACTGGTTTGTGAGTTAGAATTTCCCACTCTGCCATTTGCTAGCAGCATAACCTAGAAGGAGTTTGCTCATGTGTAAAATGAGGATTATTGTTCCTACCTTGAACGGCTACTGTACTGATGAAATAAACTCACAAATATAAAGTACTTAGACTGGTATACCCAGCACATAACAAGTGGGCAGTAAATGGAGGTTATTTCTTCCTCACTTCGTTTATCTCTGGCCTCTCATGTCTCTCTTCCTTTCACTTCTTCCTGCTCCAAACTACTCCCCACCCCACCCCACCCCCATTCTCCTTATAGAACATTTCTGATTAGTTCCATTCACCTTGTCTGGTTTAATTTGTCCAGCAAATGCTGTCTTAATTTTCTCTTTCTCTCTGGGATCTCTATCACCATTGTCTTCTCAGATCCTCCTTCCTGAATCCATTTCTAAACCCTAGTGTTTCTATGCAGTATTTATGTTGTCAGTTCATCCCTAAATGATGGCATTTCCCATTGTCAGCTGCTGTCTCCTCTTGCCCATGCTAAAGCACTCTCATGAGAAATCCGTGCAACCATATACTGACAACTCCCAAATCGATATGGCCCGATCAGATCACTCTCCTGAGCTCCTGACCCACATTTCCATCTACCACCTCCACTCACATGTCCCAACAGTACTTGTTCAAATTGGAACCCTTCTTTTCATCCTCAAACCTGCTTTTCCTCCTGGCACCTCGGTCTCAACAATTGGCACCATCACTTGCTTCGTTGCCCAAGCTAGGAACTGGGAGTTGCCTAGAATCCTCTTTGCATTCCACCTCCACATCTCATTAGTCACCCAGGTTTATTGATTACACCTCTTTTGAAGTCTTCCCCTTCTTTCCAGTTCCACCACCCCCGCCTGGTACAAGTTCTTGCCATGGCTTTCAAAGTTTTAAGGAGTCTTCCTAACACAGCTCCCCCTTTCAGGCTTTTTCCCTCTTCAAACTCATTTTCTTCACTAGAGGTTGGCAAACTTTATCTGTAAAGTGCTAGATGGCAAATATTTTAGGCTTTGCAGCCATAGGGTCTCTGTAGTAACTATGCAACTCTACCCTTATTGAGCAAAAGCAGACATAGACATGTAAACAAATGTGTGACTGTGTTTCAATCAAATTCTATTTGCAGAAACAGAAGCAGGATGGATTTGGCCTAGAAGCCAGAGTTTGCCAACCTGTATTCTACAATGTTGCCAAAAGTGGTTTTTCTAACATGACTGCAGACTTATGTCATTCCCCTATTTAAAATCCTTCGACAGGGCATCAAAGACATCCTCATTCAGTATGACCAGATACTGCTGGTAGTTGACTCCCGCCTTTGTGAATCCAAAAATTTGGAGACACCGGAGCCCAGGTTTGCTACCAGAAATCCTACCAATAAGCCCATCACAAAGATCAGGGTTTACAATGCTTATGGAATTATTACTACAATACTAGAGTCTATCGTGGGGTTTTTTCCCTCTGTGCTTTCTACACATGTTGATCCTTCTGCCTGAAAATGTTCTTTCTTCATTTATCAAACTGGGTTAAGTCTCATTTCCTATTTGAAACCCCCATCCCTAAGAAGTGCTTAGGGAGAATTAAGCACTTCTAGTAGTGTGTATTTTCTGACACACTAAGAGGTCTTTGATGATAGACTATGCCCTATTCATTTCACTTTTTCAATAGCTAAAGGAACGCTCACTTTACATAGGAGAAAACTGACATATAGGAAACCCATGCTGCAAACTGAAGGTCACATAGCAAATAAGGATATATACTGGAATCGAAACCTAGAACATGCAAATCTTGAATCCAAAACTTCTTACACCTCTTTGAAAGTCAGAAAGACTTTTATTTGCCTAGTCTACTGGGCTCAGCATGGAAATAGTATTGCTAGTTTTTTTCCACATCCATGTGTGCCCTTATCATTAGAATAAGGGCAATGGAGTTCTGTATGAATTTGCTAGAAGAAACTATTAGATGTTTCTTTTTTCTCTTATTTTCAAGTTTTTTGAGCAAGCTGGTGCATACAGCTCAGAGGAGCCACCCAACACTCTGAAGTTCCTCTTCATTTGTCAGTTCTTTTTTTCTGATTCCTTCTGTGAGCATCCTTCACAAAATAAGTCATTCTGAAGACAAATTAATTTTCCTGCCTTATCAGACATGCTCACAACACAATAGGCAATAAAACATGTGGTCTCCATAGTGATCAGCTTTCATTGTCAAACACTTCACAGTACAAGGAATGCACCTGGCATTGTGGTTAGCGTATTAGCTGATATAAAAAAAAACTATAAAGGGAAACACAAACTTAAATGCATCATTTTTTTCCTAAAGAAATAATCCAGAATTGCCTTGATTCCCATTCAGCAATGAGCTAAATGTTAAAAAATAAAAATCCTTCAAGATTTGTTGGTTTCACAGGAAGAAAGTCAATATCCCAACTTGAGCACTCAGATCTTGAAACTAAACCTTCAAGGATATGTGAAAACTGACCTTGGCCTCTTGGCCTGTGGTTTTCTACAGAATTCTTGACTGCGGAGCATTACAGAATTCTAGGACTCCCTTGAGACCTTTAAGAGTTCTGCAAACAATGAAGTATTCTCTACTGATTGTTGAAAGTTTATACTACATCCTTTTGATTTCTATGTTGGGTTCCAGATAAGATTTTTGTTTAAAAAAAAAAAAGACAGTTCTACTGCTTTTGAGAAAAAAAAAGTACAAAAGTAAAAATAAAACCATTACATTCAACTGGACAGGTTACATTAATGGATCTGGAACATACCTCGGGATCAACTTGGACTAGATCTGTAGCTCCCCCATACTAGTTTTGTCAAGAAATAATTTCAGAAGCAAATAAAAATCTGGAAATACTTGCGAGATAATTGAGCAAAAAGTCTGCTTTTAACTTTCCACTCCACCCAGCAGGTGCCACACACCAGGAGCCTTAGCACTTATCTGCTGATTCCCTCCTTGGTGCCCAGTCGCTTGGGACACCTTATCCCAGCATTGACTCCACCCTGCCCACTTCATCTTCATGTTCTGCCTTCTCGCCATTTGTCTTCCCATTTGAGAGTTGACATTTGCCTTTGGCCTTGATGCTCAGCCTCATCTTCCCAGAGACACAACCTAGGCTTGCCTTAAAGACAGTGCAAGTTTTCTTGCATCAGAAGCATATTACAGCTCTCTGCCTCAGGCTGCCTTAAGTGGCAGAGCTTCCGGGTCCACACAGCCCCTGAAACTCTGCCCTGCACATTTTAGCAGAATAGTTCTCATTTAGCATAGCAACCCTTGAGGAATGCAGCATTTTGGTCAACAACAGACCCCATATGCAACAGGAGTCCTATAAGATTGTAATGGAGACAGGACATTCCTATCACCTAGTGACATAGCTGTCATAACACTGTAACATCACAGCGCAACACATTACTCCCATGTTTTTGGTGATGCTGATATAAACAAAACCATTGTGATGCCAGTCATATAAAATTCTAGCACATATAATCATATACTGTACATAATACTTGGTAATGATAGTAATAAACAACTATGTTACTGGTTTATGTATTTACAATACCATACTTTTTATCATTACTTTAGAGTGTACTCCTTCTACTTATTAAAAATAATTAACTGTAAAACAACTCAGGCAAGTCCTTCAGTAGGCATTCCAGAAGAAGGCATTGTATTCACAGAAGATGACAGCTTCATGCATGTCATTGCCCCTGAAGACTTTTCAGTGGGACAAGCTGTGGAGATGGAAGACAGTGACACTGATGATCCAGACCCTGTGTAGGCCTAGGTTAAAAAGTGTGCGTTTGTGTCTTCGTTTTGGGGGGTTTTTTTTTAGTGAGAAAGCAAGATTTATTGAGAGGACAGAGAAGCTCCCACAGCGGGGGACCTGAAGAGATTGCCTGTCTCTGAGGTTGAAACCTGGTACTTACATAGCCCTAAGTCCAAGCCAATTAGCTAGCACTGGCTATGAGTTGTTGCCGTTCTGACTGGTCAGCATTAAGGACCAATTAGCAGGAGGTAGGGGCTTAATTGTGAACTGATTGGCTACTTTTCAATCCCAGCAGAGAGTACCTAAGCTCTAGCTTGAGGGGCTCTCAGGGAGCTTGTTTACCAATCCTGAGCCTTGTTTACCAATGCTGAACCTGAGACACCTGCTGGAAATTCCCTATATTATTACCAGAGGACCTGCCTGTCTGTCTGCCTAGCCTTTCTCTAGATATCTCTTATCTCATTCCCCCCTGAAGTAGAAACCCTAACTGCCATTAGGGAGTAAGGATGATGACCAGTTTGGCTACTTCCTGCTGGTCATGAGCGTTGTACGGGGACAGCAGCTAGGGATCCTCCGGAGGGTGATCTAAAAAGGTCCTCGGTAGAAAGAAGCTTCCATACAAGGTTCCATCTGCATCATCATTTGGAGTTTGATGGCCTCTAGGCGAGAATAAGCAAACATTACAAGAAGGTTAACTATATACATGGACCAGACACAAGCAATACAACAAAAGGAGATGGTAAGGGAAAGACCCATGTCCATATATTGGAAATCCCTAGAGGATAAAAAAAGATTGTAACCAACTGGGTCCTGAAACTGCCTGTTCTTGTAAAGAGTCAATGATTTTATTATTGTTTTATAACCTGCACAGTCTCTTCTTCTTAGGAGGAAGTGTTAATATGGAAACAAGTTTCATTGCCTGAGCCCAAGGGTTCGAGACTCGCCTGGGCAGCAAGACCTCATCTCTACAATAAATCAAAAAATCAGCCGGGCGTGGTAGCGCATGCCTGTAATTCCGGCTACTTGGAAGGCTGAGGTGGAAGGATCGCCGGAGCCCAGCATGTCGAGGCTGCGGTGGCCGGGAGCGGCCACTGCACTCCAGTCTGGGCGACAGAGTGAGACTCCAACTCAAAAAAAAAAAAGTACATGTTCCCCCACATTTCACCGTGAGCATATCCAACATTTGAATAACTACCCTGTTGAGCCACATACGTACTGGAGGGTGCTTATAAGAAGCTAGGACTAATGATACTCAAAACAGGAAGCAAGATAGAGTAGGCATTTTGCTTGTTCCTGTGGGGGAGATTTCTAGGGAAGAAAACAATTCCATGGGCGCTCAGAATTAAGGGGTCCTTGACAGAGACATCTAATGGTACAAATCAAAATAAAAACAAAGGCAGCAAGTACAGGTATAGCTACAAGGAGAAAACCCATAGGCAGTAAGTAGTGGCACTTATCTTTTACAATCTTTAGTTTGATTCTATGTGCTCTTCCAGGTCAGCTGAGGCAACTTCTTCTGACTCCAGGCTTTCATTTTAGTGTGATGGATTCACGAGTCAATTCTGGTATCCTTTACCTTCCATCGAACCCCACGTTCAGGCGCCAAAACTAATATGGATTTTTCAGGTCAGCCTGGGCTTTGAGAGTGTCAACTCAATGAGTCAGTCAGCTAAGTCCCAGAGAGGGTAGTCTGGAGGGTCTGGTAAGCCTAGTCCCAGAAGTGTCAATTCTAATGGGCTGGCAAGCCAAGCCCTCAGAGTGTTGCAAATCAGTGGGCAGGCAAGCCTAGCTCCTGGAGTGTTGGCTCTTAACGGGTTGGCAAGCAAAGCCCTGAGAGTCTTGTTGGTTTGGTGGACTGGCAAGCCTAGTCCCCGAGGTGTCTCAGCTTCAGAGTTTCGCCTTCTTCCAGCAGCTCTCCTGGTTCAGCCAACTTCCTTGGCTGGCAAGTCAGCCTCTGGGGTGCATGACTTTTCAACTCCAATGATCTTCTGCAGCTTTTCAGGTTGCAGCTCTTCAGGTCAAGGTTCTTGTCTCATGACCATGAAGAATGAGGGACACGGATGGCCGGAAAGTGAGAAAGTCGCATTTATTGAGATGACAGAGAAGCTCCCACAGCGGGAGGGGACCCGGAGGGGTTGCCCCTTGTGTCTTAGTTTTTAACAAAAAAAAGTTTTAAATTAAACTTAGGAATTTAAAAATAGAAAAAATATAGAATAAAGACATAAACAAAGAAAATATTTTGTACAGCTACACAATATGTTTGTGATTTAAGATGTGTTATTATAAAGAGTCAATGTTTGTAAAGTAAAAAACTTACAGCAATCTGAAGTTAATTTACATTGAATAAAAAAAATTTTATAAAGTTATTGTAAAAGTAAGGATGGTGTCTTAGACATGTGTGTATACATCACTCATTTCCCTAATACCTGTACCATCTCCCTGGAATTGGCAGTGCTTAATAAGTGTTTTGATATTTACTTTTTCTTTTCTTTTCTTTTCTTTTTCCTGAAACAGAGATTTACTCTGTCATCCAGGATAGAGTTCAGTGGCACAATCATGGCTCACTGCAGCCTCCAACTCCTAGGCTCAAGTGATTCTCCTGTGTCAGCCTCCCTAGTAGGACTGCCATCACACCCAGCTATTTTTTTATTTTTCTAGAGATGGGGTCTTACTCTGTTGCCCAAGCAGTCTTGAACTCCAGGGATCAAGCAACCCTCCCACCTCTGTCTCCCAAAGTGTGAGGATTATAGGTGTGAGCCATTGCGCCTGGCTTTGAGATGTATTTTGTGCTCAGAAAGTGATTGATAAAGCAATAAACATAAGAATGAATGATGGCTATAAAAAGCCCTGCAGGCACAAAGAAGAGAGGATATTTTCTTACCAGGGATATCAGAAAAGGCTACATAAAGAAGAGGCCATGAGAATTGAGCCTTGAGAATTTACTGAAAGTGTACTTAATAAAGGGGACAGGAAGGTACTCCAAGACAGGGAATCATGTTAGCAAAGTAATGATGGGTGAAAGATTGAAGCCCAGAAACCTTTCTGAGGAAGCTTCCCTGGACACTGTCCAATGAAACTGATGGAGAAGATCTGGACTAAGACAGCAAATGTAGAGTTGGAAAAAAGGGAGGGATCCATCCAACTCTGGGAAATGACTCCACATGAGCTCTAATTCTGCAGGGGGAAAAAAGCCTAGACGGAAAGAAACTGTTGATAATGCGGAATAAAAGAAGTGGAATGGGATCATCAGGAGATCTGAATGTCAAGATAGTGGCCTTCTGGAAAAAAATGGTGCAAACTTAGAAGTCAAGGAGGTGCCGTGGTGAACAGGAAGTCCAACCAGGGAAACAATCCTGCCACGTTTTACAAGAGTTGAAGGCTGGTGAGGAAAGCTGGGTTCTTGGCCGAGGTTCTTATTCAGCTGATGACAGAGGGCAACACGTACGTGCATGACTAACAAGCCCATAATAGGTCCTTCCTTACAAGCTGTAATGGGAGCCACACTGACAGATGTGTTGGGTGTTCTCAGCAATCCTCAGGGAGTGACAACTGCAGAGCTCACTTACCAAAACAGGTGAGACTCATTCTTGAAATGTCCTAGCTGCTGGTTTGTGAGTGGGCTGGGTTCCCAGAGCAATCCAAAAGCCTCTTCCATCTATTTGGAAGGGTGAGCCTAACATCCTCTTGGCTGTAAGACCTCATGAGAGTCTTCCTTACCTCTTTTCTGGGCCTCATTTTCCTGCTCTGGAAAATAGAGATAACAGTAAAAAGGGTGATGGCGCGAAATGACAAGAAAATGGATGTGAAGGTTCTCAGGAAACTAAGAAATGCTAATAAATGTCAGGGGCCAGTATGTTTTTACAAGCCACAAACTTTACCTGGCATTCATTTCTGCATATTTCTGAGAAAAATGTGGTCTGTTTCTGTATGATTTGTGCAAACCATCTGAAGTGTTAGCATTTTGTTTTCCTGATAGAGAATAACTTCTTCTCTTAAAAGGGAAGTGATGCTTTGCTAATGGCAAGCACATCGGAAAATTTGAATGTGGCCTTCTCAATGCCACTCAGACACAAAGGACAGCACATCAGTATCTGCAACGGCTCTGAATGGACAGGAGGCAAATGGAACTGACCACAAGGCAAAGAGACAGGGCTTCCATAGCACACTTCTCTCCAAAGGAAGTCACTAATGGCTTACCACATCTCCACAAGAACTTGGAGAGCAAGGAGAAAGTGGGACCAGCTCAGCATCTTAAAATGTATCACTGCTGCCGGGCTCGGTGGCTCAGCCTGTAATCCCGCGCCTTTGGGAGGCTGAGGTGAGTGGATTGCCTGAGCCCGCGGGTTCAAGACCCGCCTGGGCAGCGAGACCTCATCTCTACAATAAATCAAAAAATCAGCCGGGCATGGTAGCGCATGCCTGAAATTCCGGCTACTTGGAAGGCTGAGGCGGAAGGATCGCCGGAGCCCAGCAGGTCGAGGCTGCGGTGGCCGGAAGCGGCCACTGCACTCCAGTCTGGGCGACAGAGTGAGACTCCAACTCAAAAAAAAAAAAAAAAAAAAAATGTATCACTGCTGATTAAAAATGGATACCTATGGAGGGGGGAATTGCAAAAATGCAGGCTAGGGAGAGCTAAAGAAAGCTTGTTGGCTTATTTGTAATTACTCACCAGGCTTACATTCATGAGTTTGTTTAGAAAACATTTTCACTGTCATTACCGTATACAGGCCTCACACGAAGCCATGCAGACAGATATTGTTATTGTTATTATTCCCATTTAAGAGCGGGAGAACGTGGAACTCAGAGGGACATGCAATCAATGACAGCACCGTGACACCAGATTCCCAGCTCCCCACAGGCAGGGTTATGTCTTCTGTCTTTCTTAGTGCTCAGCCTGTTGCTCCAAGTAGAAACCTGTGCGTGCTTCCTAAAGTAACTTTTTGTTCCTGTATGTGTTCATTCCACACATAGTGAGCGCCAAATAAACGCTGCTGTGAATAATAACAAATTTATATGTGACCTTATCTCTGCTTGAAACCTGGTAAAGGAGGCAGGAAGGCAGAACCCTACAACCCTTTAGAGTTGCTACTGCTGCAGGAAAAAACACAAGAGGATGACAGTATTTCAAGAGACTGAATGTTGTCTAAGCCAGTGGTTCTAAGCCAGTGTCTAAGCCACTGTTGTCTAAGCCAGTGGTTCTCAAACTTCTCCTTGAAATAGGATAGGGACTGGGCTTTGGTGTTTTTACCAGGTTTCCCTAGGTAATTCTGACATTGACCAAAGTTTGAGGACCTTGTTCTAAGCAGACTTTTCTCAGGAATGAAATTCCACAGACCGCAGCTCTAAATTTTTCCTGCTTTTTCCCTAGCATGATGCAGGGACTGAGGCTTCTAGTGCCATTCCAGGAGCAGGGCACCTCAGGGGCATTACCCACATGTGAATCTCAGGACTTAGTCACGGTTGCCATTCTCCAGCTTAGGACTTGAAGAGGAGAAGGCTGACCCAGGGGAAAGCTGGCTGGGATGTTCCATTACCCCAGAAAGATGTAGTCTCAGCAACACTCTCATGGTGCCTCCCAACATACACTTTGCTCTTTAAATAAGGTTTTGTTCAGTGAACACTGACTAAGCCACTACCACGTACTGGGACAGAACCGGAGATGGATCAGACAAGTTCTTACTTTCAAGGACCTCCCAGGTACTGGGAGAGACACACCTCGAATATAACAATCCTAAGTGCTATAAGAAAGACGTGAGCCTGAGGTCAGAACACTAACTCAGCCTGGCCAGGGAAAGCTTCCTAGAGGAAGTGACATTTGAAAATCCGAGTGCACCAAACAAGGAAGGGGAAGCAAGCTCTTGGTAGAGAAAGCAGCTGGTGACAAGGCCAGAGAAAGTCTGGGCAGAGTGTAGCTAGGGGACTGGTGTAACTGTGAAGCGGATGTGGGAGACAGAGAGAAGAGAGGGCTAGATGGGAGGGTTCTGGAGCGCCATTCAGGAGAATTTCAGCTGGATCCTAAACACTGGGAAGCCTTTGTTTTCTCATTGCCTCCGTTCTCCCCTCTGCTTTTCTTTCTCTCCCCTTTAGGAAGCAGAAGGAGAGAGACAAGCAAAGAGGAAGGGAAGGAGATGCAAGGGAGAAGGGAGAGAGGAAGAGAGCCATTCCAGTTCCGTTTTTGTTGACCCCACCTTGAAATGTTATTGCCTGTGTTTTGTACAGAATTAGCAAATTAATGACTTCTGACTCTGCAGGAGGCCCTGGGCAGAAGCTTCAGTCCAGGAGGGCCAGGGTCAGCGCTGAGTGGCAGTTTAAGTGTGTCCAGCATAGCCCAGAATAGTGTTTTCCAACCTCTTGACCTCAAGGGCCATCCGTCACCCACCATGATTTTATTTAGACTTTCTGTTGATCACAAAAATACAAAAGGGAAAAAAATCTGCTGTTAATTCAGGTACACTCTAGAGTAAATTTGCATTCATACTATATGATAGAACCCACACACTTGAAAATCTGTTAGTGTGCAATAACCTACATTAAAGGCAAATAGCACACAATATCTGTAACATATGATAGAGCAAGGGCTAATACCTTCCTATATAAGGAGTTCTTACAAATTAATAAGAAAAAACTCCACAACTCAATAGGTAAAAAAATGAATGAGCAAAGAACATTAGCAATGGTGATCACAGAAAAGGAAATACAAAGGTTCTAACTTGTCTCATAATGAAATATACAAGTATATGTGAATATACTATATATAAGAAAATATATGCAAGAAATATTATTTTGAAAAATCTTGTAGAATAGCAAAGACTAAAATAACTGCTAGTCATAGTATAGAAAGGTGTTAGAAAGTGCCAGTTTCGTCAACCTTTGGGAAGGTGTTAATGTGAACAAATTATTTGGAAGGCAATTTGGCCTCATCTATCAAAATTTAAAATATACTCTATTTCTTGACACAGCAATTCCACTTCTAGAAATAATTCTATATATAAAATTACACATGTTCACAAAGGCCATTCAATGAGCTGGATTCAATAAGAGACAGATATAATGCTGCTTTATTTCTTCTCACCCTGTGAACTTATTCACCAGGATCCTTAATTCCCACAAGCAATCTCTATAATTTAGAAGCACGCACTCCAGTGTGTTTATCAGAAATTGGAACAAATTTCATTTGAAAGTTTCTCCCCTCCTCAGCCCAGGTTTTTCTCAAGCTCAGATGCCAGTTGTGGAGAGGGAGGCAAGATTGTCTTCCCTTCCCCTCATCTCTTCACCCTTACCTCCTGCACCCTCCCCCCACCCCAGGACGGGATGCAGAAAGAGAGAAAATAGGGAAGGAGGCAGAGCTTCCCACTGCCAGTGCTGCTGGGATCCCGGGCTGCTACCCTCTGGGCTAGTGGTTTGTGTGGGTTCCCAGGCATTCTGCTCTTGGGAACTCCCACTGGCAGTCTCCTCAGTGCAATAAGTCTTCCTCCAGGCTGCTGTTTCTGCATCTGCCTCAGGCCAAAGGCTTCCACCAGCCCCTTCTCTACATGTCTAAGGGCCCTTAACAGGGTAAGGGCCCTGTTAAAAGAAGCCTCATTGAAAGTAGCTCTAGTCTCTCTCTCTCCTGCTGGCCCTGCTTTAGTCTCCAAACAGGGTCTTTTGCTCTTTTCTGCTGATGAGAATCTCACTTGTTCCCAGGAGATATCTCTCTCTCTCTCTCTCTCTCTCTCTCTCTCTCTCTCTTTCTCTCTCTCTCTCTCTCTCTCTCTCTCTCTCTCTCTCTCTCTCTCTCTCTCTCTCTCAAAAATAACCTAAATGTCTGGTAAGTAAAGTATAAAGCAACCATATGATAATCTGCATAAGTCATTATAGAATAAGCTCTACTATAAAGATTTGACCAAAAAAAAAAAACCAGAGTGCAAGACAACAGGGGCTCTCATTTGTCTGTGAATGGTTTTCATTTTTTATTTTTTGAGTTGGAGTCTCACTTTGTTGCTCAGGCTGGAAAGCAGTGGTATGCTCATGGCCAACGCAGCCTTGACCTGCTGGGCTTGGGCAATCCTGCCATCTCAGCCTTCCAAGCTGGAACTACAGGTGCAAGCCACCATGCCTGGCTAATTTTGTGAATGGTTTTCAAAGGGAACTACAGGTGTGAGCCACCACGCCTGGCTAATTTTGTGAATGGTTTTCAAAGGGACATTTTGTTATATGTTGTGTCTACACAAAAGTTCAAGGATGGGATTACAGATTGAGACAGTAATGAGATCTATTGACTGTACAACTTTTAATTCTTTTAGAATGTGTACTATGATGCATTCGTTTTATAATTTTAAAATCCATTATTAGGAGAAAAAACAACAAGTATAGTACATTGTGTTACTTTTTTAAAAATCATCAAGTTAACCCACAAAAGCAATAAACCCTCCTGCAAACAATATAGCATTATATAAAGAACAAAAGGAAATAACTATAAGGAAATAAATGGAAAATATATTTCCCACAGCATTTTTTAAATTCCATCTCCTATCCTCCTGAGGTCCTGCAAGGTAACCATTTTTAACAGTTAAGTATAGATTTTCTTGCAGGTCTTTCTCTAGGACTTTACAACATGTATAATTTTTTAAACTAAAAATGGAATCACATTATACAGAATGTTCTTAAGTCCTTTTATTTCACTTTAAAACATCCCTTGGACAAGCTTCCAAGTCAGTGTGTCTAGACCCACTCTCCTCTTCTTAACCTTGGAAATAGTATGACTTCTTTTTTTTTTTTTTGAGTTGGAGTCTCATTCGGTTGCCCAGACTGGAGTGCAGTGGCCGCTCCCGGCCACCGCAGCCTCCACCTGCCAGGCTCCAGCGATCCTTCCACATCAACCTTCCAAGTAGCCGGAATTACAGGCATGCGCTACCATGCCCAGCTGATTTTTTGATTTATTGTAGAGATGAGATCTCGTCTGGCCAGGCGGGTCTCGAACCGACGGGCTCAGGCAATCCACTCACCTCAGCCTCCCAAAGGCGCGGAATTACAGACTGAGCCACCGAGCCCGGCTAGTATGACTTCTTATATCCCCAACATGCACGTAGTTACTGGGCCATAACTTGGCGCTACTACTCTTTTAAGCCAAGCTTACACACACACACACACACACACACACACACACACACACACACACACACACACACATACACACACGTTTACAAACTATAAGGACATTCCCATCCCTTAGGTGAGATTGCTGGTATGTTTAAAATGTGACAGACCCTACAGAAGTTCACATAACTTCTCCCCCACCAGCCAGGTTCACTGAAGCCCCCACTCTTTGACCACACTGAAACAATAGGAGTACCGTGTTGACACAATTTATGAACCACACTGTACAACTCGTGACCTTCAGACTAAGACCCTTTGACCTACATAAGAGCTTCTCTATGGGGCATGACTTTCCCTGTAGCTATGTAGTGGAATAAGATGGAGGAGAGAAGGAATGTAATATTTATACCATGCAACCATAGATTAAATTTGGAATAAAGCCAGGCTCGGTGGTTCAGCCTATAATCATATCACTTTGGGAGGCTGAAGCGAGTGGATTGCCTGAGCCCGCAGGTTTGAGACCCGCCTGGGCAACTTGGTGAGACCTCATCTCTACAATAAATCAAAAATTAGCTGGGCATGCTAGTGTGCGCCTGTAGTTCCGGCTACTTGGAAAGTTGAGGCGGAAGGATCACCAGAGCCCAGCAGGTCGACGCTGGGGTGGCCATGAGTGTGCCACTGCACTCCAGTCTGGGCGACAGACAGAGTGAGACTCCAATTCAAAATAAAAAAAAAATTGTAATGAAAAGCAAAATTTTCATCATCCTCATCAGTAAGATGAAACATAAACCACCCTTGGAATGTCTTGCTTGACCTCAAGCTGTGCCCCAGACCCCTGGTAGAATCCCCGCCCACTCTATTCTGTCTGTAGATAACCATACTGAAATTCTCCAACCTTGTGGAAAGCAGAGTTAATAACTGTGCCAACGAAGGTCTGGACCCCACGTGAGAAAGGGGCAAGAGTCACTTGATCTAGAGAATAAAACAGTCTATGGGTGATGAGAGTAGTTGTCAAAAATCTCAAAGGGGCTGGGTGTGGTGGCTCACACCTGTAATCCCAGTACTTGAAGGGGTTAAGGTGGAAGGATTGCTTCAGCCCAGGAGTTCAAGACCAGCCTGGGCAACATAGTGCGACCTCGTCTCTACAGAATATCAAAAAATTAGCTGGACGTGGTGGCATGTACCTATAGTTCTAGCTACCAGGGAAGCTGAAGCAGGAGGATCACCTGAGCCCAGGAGGTCAAGGTTGCAGTGAGCCGTAGTCATGCCACTGCCTGGGTCACAGAGTGAGACTCTGACTCAAAAAACAAAATCTTGAAGGGCCGTCCTATGGGAGGAAAAGCAACCTAAACTACAGAATAGGAGCATACGTTTGGAGCAACAGACAGGCAGATTTTCAAGCTAATCAAAAAAACTTTCTGATCATCAAAACTGGTCAGAGTTTCCAGAGAAAGTATGCACATCAGTCAAAACTAGAGCCAGCAATGTCTACAGAAGAGCCACAGGCAATGTGCATGGCTCTGTAGAAGAACCAAGGGGAGACAGATGGCAATGGGCATGGCAGTCTAAACACTGTTACCTGCAGAACTCCAAAAGGCACCAAGGAACCAAACATTCTACACTTATTTTATAATTTTTGTAAAATCCATCTACTCCCAAATTTGGTTTAATGTTTCTCCATGTCAGAAACCTGATTTGATTAGAACAGGAAGAAGAGTCTCTCAGAGAAGATTCCCATCAACCAAGCTCAAAAAGGTGGAAGTGTCAGTGCATAAATTTACAGCAAGAGACAGCCAGATCAGTAACTCAAGTCATCCTCACCAAATGTCTTCTCTCTCACTGCAGATGGACTCAGTGGGAGGGTTGTATTCTTGGAGCTATAATTCTTAAAGTCTGTTGGTCAAGACTCTGACTTGACCTCACACTCTCACTTTCATGGATGTTTTACTTCTTCTTCTAGTACATAAATACCTCAGCCCTGTCACTGACAACTCCTGCTTTTCAGTGATACTTTTTTTTTTTTTTGAGTCAGGATCTCAATCTGTTGCCCAGGCTAGAGTACAGTCACACAATCATGGTTTACCACAGCCTCGATGTCCTGGGCTCAGGCGATCCCTCCGCTTCAGCCTCTTGTCAAGTAGCTGGGACTAAAGGCGTGCCACCACACCTGGTTAATTTTTTTATTTTTTTGTAGAGACAAGGTCTTGCTACATTGCCCAGGCTGATCTCTAACTCTTGGGCTCAAGTGATTCTGCCACTTCGGCCTCTCAAAGTGTTAGGATTACAGGTATGAGCCCTTGTGTTTGACCTCAGACAGACTCTTCTTAAGGTGTTTTGGTGAATCTTCACTCTGGATTTCATGTCTCAAATCTCACAGGACAGATCTTACTCTGGTAAGAAACCGTGACTCGCATAACGGAGTGGACAGGAATTCCCATACACTGACTTACTCCATTCTGTAGTGAAAGGCATTACAGGGTCATAGCTGAGAACACAGACTCCCCAGACTGAATCCCGGTTCACCACTTACCCACTGCAAAGTTACATAATCTCCCTCTGCTTCAGTTTCCTCTTCTGCAAAGTGGAGATAATAATAATACTTGCCCATAGGGTCTGTGATGAGGACGAAATGAGTTAATAAACAAAGCCCTTACAACGGTGCTTGGCAAGAAGTCTGCATCAGAGAAGGGCTTGCTGCTATTGTTACTGAGTCCAACTATAAACCTTACCTACCTAATTCCCACCATGAGATAACTCATATTCTTGTCTCCACTTTACCAGTGAGAAAGCAGAAGCTTGGCAAGGTCAGATAGAGAGCTGGAACCGAAAACCACTTCTCTCTGACCATGTAGCGGGGCTCACTCCATCACCCCCCTACACCAGAAACTTCACAGAGGCATAGCAGAACCACTTCTCTTCACTGGGCTGGGGTGGGGTGCGGGGAAGTCTATATTCATCACTGCAGCTCATCCTTGAGCAAGAAAAAGAATTGTGTCCCCTTCTATGGCAAGACCAGAGCTAGCTAGTGAGAAGCATCAATTGTGCAACAGGACCAGCTGCTGTGGCAGATGTGTCCACAGCCAAACATGACAGAAGTTTCATTTCCAGAGTCAAGAAAGAATACCTATCCCAAACATCCTCTGTGACCTTTCAGGAGTGAATGGACAGGAGCCCAAAAAGGGCTAAGCACTCCTACATGCGACCTTCTCCTTCTCTGCAAAGGCTTCCAGTTCCCCACATGGTCATTGGCTCTATCACAAGCGTTCTTGGTCCCCTGGGGTTTATGGAGCACTTGAACATTGCCCTCAGGGGGGTCACCTATGAAAGAGAAAATAGTATGAGAAAGGAAGAACCAGTGATCGTGAGAGTCAAGCCTATGGGAGGGACTCTCCTTCAAAGTTGCCGGGAAGTTGAACAGTCCTGGATTTCAAGCTGTTGGTCATAGATGTTGAATTTAGGCAAGCCCTTTGAACTCTCTGATGTCAGTGTTCTCTTTTTCAAAAGAGAAAACGACAGAGAGTGCCAAAATATTTTATAGACATTTTAAGAAAGGAAAAAACTATATGAAAATTATAGATAAATACAAGTCACACTTGACTTCTGCAATTATAAGAGGTGCTAAAAGTGTTTACCACCAGCATCCAGACACTTCTGATTACAGTGAACTAAAAGTAATACATAGATAACATCTCTTAAAATGTGTATACCTTTTTTTGGCACTCCTGGTATTTCTACCTTGCAGGTTCATTGTGACAAAAGGCAATATATGTAAAATACTGGAACCATCATGACACAGATTATGAGAAGCAACATTAGTCTAGAACAACCAAAGTCTAAGATGGATGGAAATATTTTCTGGAGACCAAGAAAGCAAAGCACTTACGTTTTTCTCCATGTAAATAAACTGCAAAGGAAAGAGAAATATAACACGCCATTTTTAGTACTTACCATAGGCCAGAGATTATATTACACACTTTTCCTACACTGAATCTTTCTACATCCATGTGGTAGGTTTTATTACCCTCATTTTACAGATAATGAAACCCATCATAGGGGAAGTTTTCCAAGACCACACAGTTGGACTGTGGCATGGTGAGGCCAAGAACCAAGTGCTTGTTCTGATACACCATTCATTTGTGCCCCTAAAAGTGAAAATGCTGAGAATTGCATGGAGAACACTACATGACATTTATGGAGTGGTCCAAAGCAACGCTTCTCAAAGCACCCTTGGGGAGGACCAGTTTTGTTTTGTTTTGCTTTAATTTGCTAATCCATCACAGATTGTGGCATTTGTAAAATACAATAAATTACTAGAAATGTAAAATTTTAAAGGACATATAAAATACAAACAGACCCAATTTTTTATATTAGATTCAATACACATAACATTACTCTGTCAAATTGTTATATAATTTCCCAAGCACACATTTGCTCTTAGTTTTTGTGCCCATCTCATTGTGGTTGTGGAACACATTTTGAGTAGCACTGCCCCAAAGTCAAAATTGCCCACATATCCTAGGGAAAGACCTCAAAAAGTCATCTTGATCTCCGAGTCCCCAAGCCAACCATTGTTTGCTGCCTGTACAGACACCCAATAAAGTTTCTTCATTCAAAAGTAAAAAAAAAGTCATCTAGCTTCGCCTCCTGCCTTCAGGCAAGAATCACGTGAAACCCCAAGGCTGCTGGGCTATTTTCTTCTTCAGAACATCACTCCAGAGTAGGTTGAGGTGGCTCACACATGCAATCTTGCAGAGGCAAGAGGATTGCCTGAGCCTAGGGATTTGAGACCAGCCTGGGCAACTTGGTGAGACCTCATCTCTACAATAAATCAAAAAATTAGCTGGGCATGGTGGCACATACCTGTAGTTCCAGTTACTTGGAAGACTGAGACAGAAGGATCACCTGAGCTCAGCAGGTCTAGGCTGTGGTGGTTGTGAGCGTGCCACTGCACTCCAGCCGGGGCAACAGAGTGAGAGTCCTCTGACTCAAAAACAAACAAACAAGCAAACAAACAAAAAATCTCTCAACAGCCACACATCAGCAGTATGTTCAGAACCTTTGTATCCCCAAGTTTATTTGAAGGTTTTGGACTCAGACCCCATCTTCTCTTTTCCCCACAGGCCCATAGCTTCTCAGCCCTGATGGTTTTCCTGTCGTAGCCTCTTCTGCACACACCAGGCCCATGGCAAAGTCCCCTTGAGCCAAGCAGAGGCAGAAAGAAGGTAGTCATTCTTTGAGCAGGTAGAAGAGGCAGGACAGGTGGGTCAGAAAGTCGGCAGTCGCCACCTACTGAGTGTCAACCCTGGCCAGGTATCTGCTTTGCATATATTATTTCACATGATCTTTATAATCGCCTTATGAGGCTGGTATTATTTTTCCAATCTTATTGGTGAGGAGACTGAATATCAGAAGCACAGCAGAACAGAGACAGAAAATCAGATCTGTCTGAGATGTCTCGCCCCAAGACATTAACTCTCACTTATACTGCCTCGTTGAAGGAAACCAGAAGCTCAAGAAGCACTTCCACTGCCAACCATGAACGCTACAACCTCGGGCGTGGTGAACAAGCCCAGTGGGCAAGGTGCCTATTTGCACTCGAGTGTCCGGATGTCAGCCAATCTGCCAACAGCACTTCACTGCCATCCCTGCCACCGTCCTTCCCCAGACTTCCAGCTATAGACAGTATTGCATAACTAAAGCAAAGGCCCAGAAATACGGTTTCCAATGCAGGTGTTTGCAAGTCTGCCCCTCTGCCTGCTCATCCCAACTGCCCCCTCAGGGCTCACCCTGGGCTCTGAGTCTCACACAGACGCTGTCCCTGACCACATTCTCTCAGCCAGGACAGGACAGCCTTCACTGTGACGACGACATCTACCATTTGCTGTGGGCCTACTCTATCAGAGTCTTATTTCACTCCATTTTTGCAATAGTCCTTTCAGGAGAGTATATGACCCATATTCTCCACAGGAGGTAACCGAGACTCAGAAGTTCAGTCTCTTAAACAGTCAAAGAGCTAGTAAGAGACAGAGATGGCTCAGCCTGTAATCCCGTGCCTTTGGGAGGCTGAGGTGAGTGGATTGCCTGAGCCCGCAGGTTCGAGACCCACCTGGGCAGCGAGATCTCATCTCTACAATAAATCAAAAAATCAGCCAGGCGTGGTAGCGCACGCCTGTAATTCTGGCTACTCGGAAGGATGAGACGGAAGGATCCCCGGAGCCCAGCAGGCGAGGCTGCGGTGGCCGGGAGCGGCCACTGCACTCCAGTCTGGGCGACCGAGTGAGACTCCAACTCAAAAAAAAAAAAAAAAAAAGAGAGAGAGAGACAGAGATGGGATTGGAATGGAGATTTCTTCATTCCAGGGCACTGCCTCCCATCATGACATAGTATTTGCAAAGCACTCAGCACATGGAAAGTGCTCCATAAATAAATCCCAGAGGTCGGATGTGATGGCTCATGCCTGTAATCCCAGCACTTTGGGAGACAGGCGGGAGGACTGCCTGAGGCCAGGAGCTCAGGATCAGCCTGGGCAACATAGCGAGATCTCATCTTTATTTCTAATAAATAAATAAATAAGTCCCTGAGACTAACCAAAATCAGAAGAAGTAGGCAAAATAGGAAATGGGTCAAAAATATGATGGTATCTCCATATAATGGGATATTGCTCAACCACGCAAAATGATGTTGTAGAAGAAGGTACTGACATGAATGCTGTTCTTGGCATCGACTGAGTATGGGTACAAAAGAGTAGGTACAGAGTAATCCTATTTGAGTACAGTTGGCCCTTCATATCTGTGGGTTCTACATCTGTAGAGTCAACCAACCATGGGTTGAAAATACTCTAAAAAAACAAAAATAGGTGGTAGTGTCTGTACTGAACACTGTTTTCTTGCCATTGTTTCCTAAATAATATGGTATGACAGCAATTTGCATCGCATTTACATTGTGTTAGGCTTTATAAGTAATCTAGAGATGATTCAAAATACACAGGAGGATGTGTGTAGTTTGTATGCACATTCTGTGCCATTTTACATAAGAAACTTTAGCATCTGTGAAATTTGGTATCTGTGGATGAACCAATTCCCTCATGAATACCAAAGGCAACTGTATATCTGTTATCTAGCAATGATAGATAATAGATAGGAATGTATTCTCTCTCTCTTCTCACTCGCTCAAGAAAAATACGGATGGGCACAGTGGCTTACGCCTATAATCCTAGAACTTTAGGAGGAGGCTGAGGTGAGAGGATTGCCTGAGCCCACGGGTTCAAGACCAGCCTGGGTAACTTGGTGAGACCTCGTCTCTACAATAAATCAAAAAAATTAGCCAGTCATGGTGGTGCATGCCTATAGTTCCAGCTACTTGGAAAGCTAAGGCAGAAGGATTGCCTGTGCCCAGCAGTTTGCGGCAGCGGTGACAGTGAACGTGCCACTGCACTCCAGCCTGGGCACAGAGTGAGACTCTGACTCAAAAAAAAAAAAAATACACCAGCATATCAACAACAGGTTTCCCTTTTTGATGAGATTGAGACGGAGTTTTGTGTTGTTCTATGTATATGTATTAATATCTAGAATTTTTATAGTAACTCTGGCCTATCAGTCCCTGAAAGATAACACCACATAAAAGGCCACAAAAAAGAGAGGGTATATGACAATTAGTATAACAAATCGTTTCAGTTTGCCCTTCTTAAATGCCCTGATAAGGACTTAAGTATATCTCAGTCTCTCTTTGCCAGCAGTCTGGAACATTTTTATTCTAAAAGAGTCCAATGATTGAAATGTGGAAGGAATTAGGGCTTCCCGAAGCCAGGATTTTTGGAGATCCAAATTAGATTTGCTCAACGTCACTCACTGTTTGTTTCCGCTGGATGCTTCCAAAGGCTGTTTATTTATGGTGAATCTGTTTTCCTGATCAGCTGACAACGTGGGGGAAAGCAGAGAAAACAAGCCTGAGAGATCAGTGTAGTTTTACTGTCCTTTATGTCACTACCATGCAAGTATGTGGCGTCCAGAAACACACAATTGTCTCAAATCCCAAGTCGAAGCGAAAGAGGCAAATTCACTAAGTGTAGGGGATTCCCCTGAAGCTTCATGGGGGACCCCATTGACCTCCTCAGCCTGTCTGGCCTTTCAGCCAGTGGAAGGTCCCTTGCTAAGCTTTCTAAGTGTTTTCCAGAGGAACCGTGTTTTCAGAACCCCACACTGGTCATTGGGGAAGCAGAACTCTAAAGAGAACACAGCCATTGGCATCAGAAACACCTGGATTCACATGCCTCTCTCACTTGCTAGCTGCATGAATATGGGCTAACTTCTTCTCCTCCCAACTTTCATGTCTTCCCTGTAAATGGGGATAACACTGGGCTGTGGAGACCCCTAACTGAGATAACCTACATGAGATGCTCTCACTTCCCCTTGGCCGCAGCCTGATGTCAGTAGATTGTTAATATGTGGCAGCTGTTGTCACGGATGAGCCAGTTTTTCAGCCTGACTGTCTAAGGTTGGAAATGCCATTGAAATTATTTTTAAGACCTTTTGACAAGCTGGAAGTGGTAGTCACAAGTAGACATGTTGTGGCTTATCCCAGAGTTAAGGGACAACTCGTAAAACTCAAGCCCGTTTTGAGGTACATATGTCTTCCACCTTCTTGTTAACCAAGTATGATACAGATACTATAAAAACTATATGACTAGATAACAGATGTAGTCAACTTTGTACCCAGCTTCACTCAGCAACATCAAGAACATCCTCCCCTGCCAAGATCTACTCTTCTACATCATTCTGAATGGTTGAGACACAACTCAGTCACTCACAAGACGTTAAATTTTTTTTTAAAAAGTCAAAATAGGCTGGGTGTGGTGACTCACGCCTGTAATCCCAGCACTTTGGGAGGCCAAGGCGGAAGGATTGCTTGAGCCCAGGAGTTTGACACCAGCCTGAGTAACATAGAGTGCCCTCACCTTTACCAAAAAATAAAAAACTTAGCCGGGAGTGGTGGTGGACCATCTGTAGTCCTAGCTACTCACGAAGCTGAGATACGAGGATAACCTGAGCCCAGGAGGTTGAAGCTGCAGTGAGTGAGCCTATGACTCAAAAAAAAAAGAAAGACAAAATAAAACAACTTGTCATACATATTGTCACATCCTCTCTCCACGCAGCCCCTCTGATCGTGCTCAGGATGAGCTTCCGAGACTAGATAGGGCAGAGGTGGCACAGACACCCAGAGACAGCGCCTGCCCAGCTTTGCGCCTACCCCTCCACACCAGCCCTTCCTCATGCCAACTCAAGAACAGCACAGACGGCTTTGACCAAAGTTAGCGCAGTCACCTTGGAGCCCGCTGTGAAGAGGAAGCCGCGGGGCAGAGTGAAATCATATTTTAAAATACAAGGAGTTTGTAAGGAGCAGCCAGGCAAGGTCGGGGGCTGGGAGACAGGCTGGTCAGGAAATGCCAGTTTAAAGTTAGCTCTGACCTATTAATCAGCTGCGGGGACAATGATGCAGAAGGGGCGGGAAGGCCGGACATGTGCTCGAGCCAGATTTATGGGCCCAGAACAAAGGGTGGCCTGCTCGTTTAGAGAGTCTCTTTCCCTTTTCCTCTGGCAAAACGAGGACATTGTTTGAAAAGCCCAAAAGAACAAATATTCTAAAGACTGAGGTCATTTCCAGAGATGCAACAGGTCCTGACGGGGATCCGTACATACTCGGGGACAAGGACAGATATGGCAGCAGGGCTCAGAGCCATACGGTGGGCGCACAGTTTGAAATGGAGACCGCAGACCCCTCACCTGTGCTCTCAAGGGAACTGGGACCCCTTGCCTGAGGCCACTCTGAAAGCATCAGAGGAGCTCGCCTGAATGCCTTGGGATAAATCCAGAAGGCTCTGGAGAGGCCTTCCATTCAGACCGATCACATGATTGCTGTTTCTTATAGGTTCTGCAACCTTTTCTGGGAAGGTCTTCCTGAAGGTGGGCTGCCTATGATGCTGACGGTCTTGGCTTCCTCCCCAACCAGGAGAGAGTCTTGTTCAACAGCTGATCTCATTTCATCAGACTAGAAGGAAGACGAAAGTGAACTGACTGGGAAGGAAAGAAAGGAGAAAGTGCTCAGTCAGGCGGTTGGGTTACAAAAGAAGCCAACTCCATGGAGAGGAGATTTTGACTCTAGTTCTCAAAGTCTTTTGGAGTTTGGGAATTGACTGGCTGTGCCTCCACAACCTCTCCTCCTCATGGCTGCCATCTTCCATCAGATGCGTCACACCTAGACCCTCCAGAAGGGTCACCTCTACTCCTGTCTTGCTTTTCCCCAATCCAATATCCACACAGCCACCAGGAAGAACTTTCTTTTTTTCTTTTCTCCTTTTTTTTTTTTTTTTTTGAGTTGGAGTCTCACTCTGTTGCCCAGACTGGAGTGCAGTGGCCACTCCTGGCCACCGCAGCCTCCACCCGCTGGGCTCCGGTTATCCTTCCGCCTCAGCCTTCTACGTAGCTGGAACTACAGGCGTGTGCTACCATGCCCAGCCAATTTTTTGATTTATTGTAGAGAGAGGTCTCGCCTGCCCAGGCGGGTCTCGAACCCGCGGGCTCAGGCAATTCACTCACCTCAGCCTCCCAAAGGAGCAGGATTACAGGCTGAGCCACCGAGCCCGGCTTTTTTTTAGTCAGTGTCTCACTCGCACACACACACACACAATTTGAGTGACCCAAAAATCAGTGCTTAAACACTGTTCTAACAGCCCAATTTCATGTGATACTGTGAAAGAAATACTCTCTGGCTGGCAGAAAACTCTCTTTCTCCAGGCAGCCCTTCTGGAATTGAGCCTAGTCATGGGTCCCTGGGACAATCTCATGTGTGTGTCTTAGAGCTCCTCTGGGACATCTGGTTGACCTCTGCACTAAGAAGTCGATCAAAGAGCATGTCAAAGGAGTGAAAACAGGGGCCAGGGCTCATACAATCCAAGATGGGCCCAGAGTATCCTATCTGGTTGGCATCACTGGCCTTGGCCAGTCAGGACTGATCTCTGGAAGGGATTAGATGATATAGAGGACAGCATTCTAAAGTGCCGGATCTCTGAAGCCCAGGACCTAGGACACATGCTCCACTGACTCAGGTGGTACTGCTCCCAAGTAACCATGAGATTATACATTTTGCCATTTAACAAACATTTGCTGAGCTCCTACTGTGAACCAGGCACTTTGTTAGAAGCTGAAGTAACGTGCCCATTGTTATGTATTACTATGAGTTAGCAAGTTATCTCTGCCAAGCAGCAAACTTAATAATAACACACCAAGACCCGCTGAGTATGGGAGCGCAGCTATCATCTGGCTGATCAGGAAACTGAGACAGAGAGGGGCTGTCATATATTCCATGAAGGTCCAACCACGTGCTGTCTCCTGGGTGTGGTGAGAAATGCAGCAGAGAGGTTCCTAAAAGCAAGCAAAGTCTAATCCATTTATCTCACTTCCAAAAATAAACCAAAAACGTGAGGAGAGAAAGCGAAGGATGACTTAAAGCCTATTCTGAGGTTTAACAGATGATGGAAATAATGACTAAAATGCACGCAAATGGCTTCAAACTGGGCTTTCAGAAATGACAGCGGCAAAGGTGGTATCAGGCCTCCAGAGTGGAGTTATGGACAGCACAGAGACCCAGGGTGGGTGAGGACACTGACTGCCCCTTCTCTCCCTGCATCTCTACTTTTCCATCTGTAGCTCGAACCCTCATGTGTTGACCAGGACTTTCATGTGTTGAGGACCCTTGTATATTGATGAGGACCCTCAGGTGTTGATCAGGACGTTCGTGTGTTGATCAGGACTCTCACTGAGCAACCAGTCTGCACTTAAAAAACCACCCCTGGACTGCTCACCACCAGCAAAGAGGCAGAAGGGTTATTTTGCAGCTCTCTTACCTCACAAAAAAGGGGGGGAGGGACATTTCTATAATGTGGGTTTGTACAAAAGGAGGGATAATCAAGAAAAGAAACAGCTCTCTACTCAGACTGACTCTGAAGCCCTCCCCACCAGCCCTCTTGGCCTTGTGCCTGTGCTCACTGTAAGCTTGTACACACACACACACACACACACACACACACACACACACACACACAGAGAGAGAGAGAGAGAGAGAGAGAGAGAGAGAGAGAGAGAGAGAGAGAGAGAGAGAGCCTGATCTCTGACTGTCCCAGCCTTTAAGTCATGATTCTCAACCAACGGCGATTTTGTCCTCCATGGAACATGTGGCAATGTCTGGAGACATTTCAGTTTGTCATGCCTAAGGTGGAGGGAGGTTAGCTTGTTTGTGGCATTGTGGGTAGAGGCCAGGGATGTGTCTAAACATCCTACAATGTGCAGGACAGCCCTCACAACTGAAAATTAGTCAAAAAGGTCAGTCAGGCTAAGGTGGGAAACTCCACTCCAAGCTTTTGTTTATGCTGTTCCCTCTATGAGAAGTGTTCTTTCTCTTCTCTTCTTCCTTATATCCTACCTCTCCAGAGGAAGGAAAGGCACTCTCACATACTGCTGGAGGTTTTAAGTCAATCTAACCTTTTTGTTAATTTGGCCAGAACTAAAAGAATTATAAATACTCACACCCTTGAACACTGCTCACATATAACTTTGTGCTCACACAAGGATGTTTATTGCAGCACTGTTTGTGATAAGAAAAGACTCAACACAATCGAACTGATACCTCTAGAAGTTAGTAGCTTTAAATTACAAAGGTTTTGTATAAAGCAATTATCTGCAGCCCTTACGAGGAATGAGGTCGGTCAGGCACAGTGGCTCAGGCCTATAATCCCAGTACTTTGGGAGGCTGAAATGGGAGGATCTCTTGAGACCAGGAATTCAAGACCAGCCTGAACAACACAGTAAGACTTCGTCTCTGCAAAAAATTAAAATTAAAAAATGAACCACTCGAATGTCTTCTTTTGTGAAGTGTCTGTTCATATCTTTTGGAGATGCAAATCAAAACCACACTGAGATGCCACCTAACTCCAGTCAGAATGGCAATTATCAACAACTCAAAAAATAACAGCTGCTGGAGAGGCTGTGGTGAAAAGGGAATACTTCTACACTGTTGGTGGGAGTGTAAGCTAGTGCAACCTCTGTGGAAAGCAGTGTGGCGATTCCTGAACGCTCTAAAAATTGACCTTCCATATGACCCTGCAATCCCCCTACTGGGAATATACCCTGAAGAACACAAATCACTCTATAAAAAAGATACCTGCACACGTATGTTTATCACAGCATTGTTCACAATAGCAAGAACCTGGAAACAACCGTGCTGCCCAACAAAAGAGGACTGGATTTTAAAAATGTGGTACATATACATGATGGAATACTACGCAGCCATGAAAAAGAACAAAATCATGAATTTCGCAGCAACCTGGATGGAACTAGAGTCTATAATACTGAGTGAACTCTCACAGAAACAAAGATCAGAATATCACATGTTCTCACTCATATAATGGACCTTGAACATCCAATGTAATACTATAAGAAAATGACTGATGGTACTGGGAAATTATGGGCGGGAGGGGGATGGGATTAACAGTAGCTAATATCTATCTGGGACTGGGAAAATACCTCTTATCAATAGGGTGCCTGAATGAAACGTAATTGTACACCTAACCCTTAACTGTACCCCACAAAACGATAATAAAAAAAAAATACTGAAAAAAGAAAAAAAAAATGAACCAGGCATGGTGGTGTGTGCCTGTATTCCAGCTACTCGAGAGGCTGAATAAAGTGGACTGCCTGAGCCCAGGAGGTCAAGACTGCCAGGAGCCATGACTATACCACTGCATTCCAGAGAGGGCGACAGAATGAGAACCTGACTCAAAAAACCATTTTTTTAAATTGGTGAATCTAGGTGAAGGGTGTACATGAATTCATTGAGTTATTCTTATAGCTTTTCTATTGCTTTGAAATTTTTTCAAAGGAAAAACTTTATTAAAACCATCAAGGAGAATCAGGCATGGTGGCTCATACCTGTAATCCCAGCACTTTGGGAAGCAGAGGTGAGAGGATTGCCTGAGCCCAGGGGTTCAAAGCCAGCCTGGGTAACTTGGTGAGACCTTGTCTCTACAATAAATCAAGAAAACTTAGCCAGGCATGGTGGTGCATGCCTGTAGTTCCAGCTACTTGAAAGGAAGGATGAGGCAGAAGGATCACCTGAGACAGGCAGGTCAAGGCTTCAGAAGTCATGGGCGTGCCACTGCAGAGCCAGACTCTGACTCAAAAAAAAAAAAAAAATCTAGGAAAGTAGGTGAACATCTTCCACACCATGGAGTAAGTAGAGATTTCTTAAACAGTATCCAAAAAGTACTAACTGTATAAGAAAAGAATTGACATTATGCATTTTATTAAAATTGAGAACTTCAGCCAGGCACGGTAGCTCAAGCCTGTAATCCCAGCACTTTGGGAGACTGAGACAAGAGGAATGCCTGAGCCCAGGGGTTCGAGACCAGCCTGAGCAACTTGGCAAGACCTCATCTCTACAATAAATCAAAAAATAAAAAAATAGCTGGGCATGGTAGTGCGCCCCTGTAGTTTCAGCAACTTGGAAGGCTGAGGTGGAAGGGTTGCCTGAGCCCAGCAGGTCGAGGCTGTGGTGGCCTTGAGTGTGGGCGACGGAGTGAGACTCTGACTCAAAAAAAAAAAAACAACCAAAAAAAAAAAACCAAAAAAACTGAGAACTTTTTCCTTCAAAAGAGACCATGAATAGTAATAGGTGAGTCACAGACAGGAAAAGATTTGTAGTAGATATTTCCAACAAATTTCTTGTGTCCATAAGACCTAAAAACTCCCGAATTGATAGAAAAAAGACAGTAAGTACATTTTTTTACACCCAGCAAAAGGCTTGAAACAGGTACTTCACAAAAACTATATTCAAATGGGTAATAATCATAAAATGATGCTCAAAATCATTAGTTGTCAGGAAACTGTAAAATAAAACCACAAGGAAATATCACTCTTCCCCCACCAGAATTGCTAAAATTAAAAACTATGCCAAATCAGGATATAGAGTAACTAGATTTCTAATATACAGCCAGTGGAAACATAAAATAGTACAACCATTTGTCTTGACAGCATCTGCAAAAGATGAACATTCCAACATTACCTCTATAAACCTTCTGGTGTACACAGACTTTCCTTCCCATAATCTCTCTGACCTCAGCCATGTGTTTACTACTGTTTAAATTCTGCTGCACTTTCCCAAACTTTCTTTGATTCTATTTCACTATGATTTGCTGAGCACCTATTCTAAACTAGGCACATGGGAATAAGGAGACGACTTATTATTATCATTATTACTATTATTATTATCATTATTATTATTTTGAGTAGTAGCCTCACTGTTACCCAGCCTGGAGTGTATTGGTTCAGTCACTGCTCACCGCAGCCTCCACCTCCTGGGCTCAGGTGATCCTTCCACCTCAGCCTCCCAAGTAGCTGGGACTACAAGTGTGTGCTACCACATCCAATAATTTTTTGACTTTTTGTGGAGACTCACTATGTCGCCTAGGCTGGTCTTGAACTTCTGGACTTAAACAATCCTCTTGCCTCAGCCCCTCAAAGTCCTGGGATTACCAGCATGAGCCACCGCACCCAACCTGAGATGATCTATTTTATAGATCCTATTTTATATGCTCTGAGGGAGCTCACAGACTAGGTAGAGATGGAGATATACACAGATAGTAAGAGATAGACCGCTTTAGGCTAATCTTCTCTTCCCAAGTAACTGTTAAATTTAGAACTCTGCTTCATCTCACAATGCCTAAATCTACAGTGACTCAAAATAAGAATGGAGAAAGTAAAAATCTGTTGAACTGACCCAGTTAATGATATGTGTTCACAGACAACACGAAAGATTTGGGCCAGGATAAAAAAAAAATAGATTTTGGCCACTGACAGAGTCAATATGAAGATTTTAGGATATTTAAAACTTAGTCCCACATTGGCCCATTTCATATCCATCAGCTCATCCCATTCTTACAACAACCCCAAGGACTAGGTGTTGTTAGCATCATTTGACAGATGTGAAGACTGAGGTCAAGACAGATTATGTAGTTTGCCAAGGTCACAGAGTCAGGAACTGGCAAGACAGGAAGCCAGCCCCCAATCTCTTATTTTAAATATTGGTTTTTGTGACTACATCATATGCATCAGAAGCAGCCTAATCCCACTCTGGAGAGGTGTGAATCTAAATTTTTCTCTGGCTTTGGTCCTTTGCACATACTTTCCTTTCCCTGAAACACGTACACGGTCACTGTCTTTTTTCTCCCATCTTCTTATAAGCAGCACCTCCTCCTCCTGTAAACCTCTGCTTTTATTTTAGTCTTTCCAGAGGCCTTTTCTGATATTCTGGACAAGTTGTAATGCCTGTAATTTCAGCTACTCGGAAGGCTGAGGCAGAAGGATCACCAGAGTCCAGCAGGCGAGGCTGCGGTGGCCAGGGAGAGGCCGCTGCACTCCAGTCTGGGCGACCAAGTGAGACTCTAACTCAAAAAAAAAATTATCGAAGAATGAAAGAAATGAATAGAATTGCTACATAAAAATTGAAGCTTTAATAAGCAAAAACAATCAACCAAAACAAATAAACAACTAGAAAGTTTAACTGAACACTGGGAGGAAAATATGTGTGTAAAATATATGAGAGATAAAGTGTCATTACATCACAAAGAACTTATACAAATTTATTCAACAGAAAAACGAACAATGAGCATTAACTGGCAATTCATAAATTAAGAAATGCCGTGGTATTAAACATAAGAAAAAATGTTTAAATGCACCAAAGTATTCCAAAAAATGTAAATTAAAAATAAGATCATTGCAGAATGTAAACTGATTCAAATTTTCTGAAGATACTTTAATAAATCAAAATTATAATCATGCAAATATTCTGAACCACAGTTTTACTTCAAAGAATATACTCTAAGAAGACCATTGGCCAAATAAACAATGATATAAGTCAAGAGTATTGATTAAGACTTTTTTTATAATAGCAAAAATATTCAACAGCTAAACTTCTATTAATAAGAATTTGGTCATACGTATACATAAATTATGGTAATACCATACAATGAAATTTTAATTTGATGTTAAATATGATAGTCTAGCCGGCTCGGTGGCTCAGCCTATGTAATCCCACGCTTTGGGAGGCTGAGGTGAGTGGATTGCCTGAGCTCGCGGGTTTGAGACCTGCCTGGGCAACTTGGCGAGATCTCATCTCTACAGTAAATCAAAAAATTAGCTGGGCATGGTAGCGCGCACCTGTAGTTCCAGCTACTTGGAAGGCTGAGGCAGAAGGATAGCTGGAGCCCAGTGGGTCGAGGCTGCGGTGGCCGGGATCGGCCACTGCACTCCAGTCTGGGCGACAGAGTGACACTCCAACTCAAAAAAAAAAAAGATAGTCTAGTTGACACAAAACTATGTCCATTACATAGCATTAAGTGAAAAAAATTAGTATCATAACTTTCATGCAAAATTATATGTATATTGTGTGTGTGCCTTTGCGGTGTGCTATCTAGTGGGATGCTCAAGATATTAATGGGATTCCTCTTGGATGATACAAATCACAATCATTTGTTTCACCTTTCCTCCTTTTTGGCCATGGTCTTTTTTTGTATTGAGTATCAATAATTTTATAATTTTAAAAATAACAAGCCGGGCTCAGGGGCTCAGCCTGTAATCCCACGCCTTTGGGAGGCTGAGGTGAGTGAATTGCCTGAGCCTGCGAGTTCAAGACCCACCTGGGCAGCGAGACCTCATCTCTACAATAAATCAGAAAAAATCAGCCGGTCATGGTAGCGCACGCCTGTAATTCCAGGTACTTGGAAGGCTGAGGCGGAAGGATCGCCGGAGCCCAGCAGGTCGACGCTGTGGTGGCCGGGAGCGGCCATTGCACTCCAGTCTGGGTGACAGAGTGAGACTCCAACTCAAAAAAAAATAAAGAGTGAGACTCCAGCTAAAATTTAAAAAGTATATTTAAAAAAAATAACAAAGGTAGTTCTACTGTAAAAATACAAATACAGAACCCCCCTTCCACCCTTTTTGTGAGTTAAGGTCTCACTCTGTCACCTAGGCTGGACTGCAGTGGCAAGATTATGGTTTACCACAACCTCGACCTCCTGGACTCAGGCCATCCTTCCGCCTAAGCCTCCTGAGTAGTTGGGACTACAGGTGCGCACCACCTTGCTCGACTAATTGTTCAACTCTTTTTTTTTTTTTTGTAGAGATGAGTTCTCTCTGTATTGCCCAGTCTGGACTTAAGCAATCCTCCCACTTCAGCTTCCCAAGTGCTGGGATTACAAGTGTGAGCCACTACACCTGGCCTGAAAAATATTTTTAACATCCTTCCTAAGTCTTTTCTTTTCTAAACTAAGCCTTCCTGATGCTTTCAAAATTTCCTCAAATGAAATGAACTGGAGTTCATCAATGTCTTGACTTCTCTCTTCAAAAGGCCCTACCCCAGACGGGTTATCTCAATCCCCCTTAAAGTACAGTAGGCAGAATGGAATCCAGTGATGTGGATATGGTCTCACCAGCCCCGAGTAGAGCATAACACCATGAAGCCAACAGTGGGATTAACTGTGGTGGCAACAGACCCCACAGTTCGTCCTTACTGAGCTCGCTGAACTTTTTCACACATGGATGGTGTCTAAGCCACTGGGTCCCCACCATGTATGAATGACATGGCTTCCTTGGGCCCAGAGGCAAGAATCAACAACTATCTCAATTGACAGCTCATCAGCCTAGATTGGACTCATCATTTTAGCCTGTGAGGAGCGTTGTAGAACCTGAATCTTCCAAACAGCACCTTCACTAACCCCTTAGAACATCAGGAGCTCTAAAATGACATGGTCACTTTCTCCCAAGTTTACCCCAATTCCTCCTTGCAGGATTTATATGCATTCTTCCTAATTGCTTCTCCTATATTCTGGGAGAAAAAAATGGTCTATCTTGCAAGTCAAAAGTGTGTATTCTTTCTAGTCCATTATTGATGACAGTGTAAGTTAATACAGAACTTCTGGAAGGCAACTGAAGAATGTTTATGAAAATATTAAAATATTAATAAATAATATTAAAAGTGAATAACTTTTGACAGATATTCAGAATAATTTTTGACAAAATTACCCTTTCATATGCACTTATTTATATGCTAGTTTTGAGGGTTTTGTAACTTCTGTTTTTTGTTTTGTTTTGTTTTGAATTGGGGTCTTACTTTGTCACCCAGGCTGGAGTGCAGTAGCACAATCATAGCTCACCACAGCCTTGACCTCCTGGGCTCAGGTGGTCTCTCTACCTCAGCCTCCATGAATAGATGGGACTACAGGTATGCACCACCATGCCTGGCTAGTTTCTGTGTGTGTGTGTGTGTATAGAGACAAGGTCTTGCTACATTGCCCAGGCTGGTCTTGAACTCCTAGCCTCAAGCAACCCTCCTACCTTGGCCTCCCAAAGTGCTGGAATTACAGGTGTGAGCCACCACACCTGGTCAAGATTCTTAAAATATGTGCTTCTCTGCTTCTATTCAAACAAAGGTTTGTACTTGAAGCCCCCTTATATCCCACATCAATTATTTTATAAGAAGGGCCAGAGAGTAAATACCCTAGGCTTTGCAGGTTGGATGGTCTCTATTACAACTAGATAACTCCGCAGGTGTGGAGCTAAAGAAGCCATAGACATTATGTGAACAAATGAGGGCGTTCTAATAAAACTTTATTTACAAAACAAGTGGTAGGCTGGATTTGGCTCATAGAAAGTAGTCTGCCAAGCCCTGTTCTATGCTTATGCTAAGAGTGCATTTTCCTTTTCCTACTAGCTATTTGCAATCTGGTGCATATACTTTGCATCAGTTAGTTTGCTGTGTAAAAAGTAATCCCAAAATTTAGTAGCTCAAAACAACAACCATTTATTTGTGTATAATTCTGAGGGTCAACAGTTTGGGCTTGGATCAGCTAGGAAACCTAGATCACCTTGGATCACACTGGGATGTCAGCCAGAGTGATGGAAGTAACTAGGCCGTGTGTCTCTCATCATCCGTCAGATTGTCAAGTCTTATTCACATGCTGGTGGTCACAGTGTAACCAAGAGCAGCAGGAGAGGACAATTCCTCATCTGAAGAATTTTTCAAGCTTCTGAATAACATTTGGATCTTACTGACCAAGCAAGTCACATGTTGGAATCATGGCCACGCTGAGATTCCAGGGCTGGAGAAATAAACACCGCCTCCTGATGACAGGAACTATGGATACATTACATAGGGATATGCATACAGGATGGGGAATAATTTGCAACCATTTTTGCAATTGACCAACTCCATCAACAGTCTTGCCTCAGGTCCTATCTCCTTTCAGGAGCTCTTGCAGACATCTCCCACTCAGGCGAGTGGTCATCCTGCACAGAGGACTGTTCTACCTCTCTATCACATGCTCCTTGGCCTGCATCTTTTGACCAAAAGGAACCCATCTCAATGTATCTTTTCCAGATACAGGACCATAATTCTCTTTCTCACGTGCAGTGAATTATTTCTTATCCTGGAAAAGTGAATTGAGCAGCTATTTATAAGTCTGCTCAAAATATTTCTCCACTCTCTGATTTCCGTCTTTAAAACTTGTATTTAAATTATGAGCCCACATCACTTCCCATTCACTGAATTTTGCCTGCTCTCCATGTGTTCATTTTCAGGCCTTTGAAAAATGGAGATTATAAAACTGGGACAGTTCCCATGGTGACACATTGGTCTCTTTGATCCTCTTGACTCTCACATGGCAAATGAAGCACCCAGACAGCTGAAGCTCGTTATAATCCTTTCTGTGAAGAAGGATCACGCCTGCTTCGTTCACGCTCCTTCCTCCAACGGCGTATATGACACCACTGGCAACCTTTGAAAGAAAACGCAGATCTTGCTCAACAACGATCAGTGATGGAGAGATTGAGCGAAAGCTGAGCTGTGAGGAAAAGGCCCCAAATGTAGATACAGAAGGGCCAATCAGGTTCAGATCCAGCCTCCACCCCATCCATGTGACCTGGGACATCCATGTGACCTGGGCCTCCAGTATAGCATAGGAATAAATAGAGTGCTCAATAAATGTTCGTTTGTTTATGTTTGCCCAACATTGTGTGCAAAGCACTGTAGGAGGGCACCCTGCAGGTTTCAGAGATCAGTGAGACCACGCAGGGAGGGCACAATATGGTGGTGCATGAAAGCTCTCAGCCCAAATTTGTCGATTTAATTCTCAAATAGAAGGATGATATAAGGCCAGGCGTAGTGGCTCATGTCTATAATCTCAGCACTTCCAGAGGCTAAGGTGAGAGGATCACTTGAGTCCAGGAGTTCAAGACCAGCCTGGGCAACATAGTGAAACTTCATCTCTATAAAAAATTTTAAAATGGCTGGGCTCAGTGGCTCAGCCTGTAATCTCAGCACTTTGGGAGGCTGAGGAGAGTAGATTGCCGGAGCCCGTGGGTTTGAGACCAGCCTGGGCAATTTGGCAAGACCTCGTCTCTACAATAAATAGAAAATTAGCCAGGTGTGGTAGCGCACATCTGTAGTTCCAGCTCCTTGGAAGGCTGAGGCAGAAGGATTCCCTGAGCCCACCAGGTCAATACTGGGGTGACTGTGAGCATGCCACTGCACTCCAGCCTTAGCGACGGAACGAACCAGGTGTGCTGGTGTGTGCCTATAGTTCTAGCTATTTGGGAGGCTGAGGCAAGAGCCTGAGCCCAGGAAATAGAGGCTGAGGTGAGCCATGACTGTGCCGCTGCACTCCAACCTGGGTGACAGAGTGAGACCTTGATGAAGAAGCAGGCGGAAGAGCATGTAAGCAGAAACTCTTACACAGTTATCAATTTTTTCTCCTTAATAAGGAGAAAATTCATACAAAGGATAACGACATCAGACTCATTTCGTCATCCAGACTATTTCCAACTTCAGCCCCAATCAAGTCCTGACCTGATTCCTGTAAAATAAGCAGTCCACGACAGTGCGACTTTCCTGCATCTCATCCTTACTAGGCAATATTTCAAAAAAGGGCTTGGAAGGTTCAACTCCTCCAAGGAGCAGAAAGAAGTAGAAAATGAGTTCATGGGGTTCAAATGACAGCGACTTTGGTAAAAGAATCTCTGGATAGAGGAAAATAAGTGCAAAGATCAAAAGAGATTATCCTTTTACAAGAAATAAAGGTGATTTCATTTTGGGTAATATCACTTGGTTGTTTATTTTTGTTCTTTAAAAATGTCAAGAGAAAATTTAAAAATAGTCAGTTTAAATTAGCATTGATGGTAAACCCATCTTGTTCAAGTGACCCTGAGCAAATTAATTTAAACTCTATGAACCTTAATGTTTATCTAGAAAAGGAGGATAATTATGCCTATAATTTCTAACAACATGTCAACACCTTATAGAGAGTACTGTAAAAATGAGTAAATATGACTGGGCATGGTGGCTCATGCTTAAAATCCCAGCACTTTGGGAGGCCAAGGTGAGAGGATGCCCTGGGCCCACAGGTTCAAGAACAGCCTGGACAACTTGGTGAGACCTCATCTCTAAATAAATTTTTTTTAAAAATTATCCGGGTGTGGTGGTATGTGCCTGTAGCTCCAGTTACTTGGAAAGCTGAGACAGAAAGATCCCCTGAGTCCAGCAGGTTGAGGCTGCAGTGGCTGGGAGCGTGCCACTGCCCTCCAACCTGGGTGACAGAGTGAGACGCCTAATCAAAAAAAAAAATGAGCAAAATAAATGACAAATATGCTCAACTCTGCTTGGTGCTTGATAATTCCAAAGTGGTCTTTAGAAGACAAAAAGAGAATTCCTTACCTAAAACGGCATTTTGTATGAAATCACTCCAATTCTCAATTCTGATTATCTTCAGTTTTCCAAATGAGGAAACTGAGGCCCAGAGAAGCGGCAACTGGATCAACATCACAGAGCTACTAAGCTCTGGACTCCAAAATTAACACTCAGAACCATTGCCTGATAGTGCTAGTCATAGCACAGGCTAGTACAGAGTATGGTTTTGGTACACCCCTCCAGAAGGGTTTTCCTGCAGAGATGCCTGGATTAGAGCTTGGCTGGGAGTCCCCAGGAAAGGAGATCTGGCGTGGAATCGTCTGGCAGGCCCCCTGGGGCGCCGTGTTCGGTCTGGCCTCGTGCACCCGTGAGCAGGAAGAGGGTGTAGCACCGGCTCTAATGAAGTCTGCAGATGCTGGAGACATATTGTAAACACCAGTGGGTGTGGGTGACCAGGCCAGTGTTGGAGCAACAGAGGTTGTTCTGGCAGCCCAGAGGGGGCAGAAATGTGGGCAAGAGGTAATGAAAGAAAATCCCATGCACCCGGGCTTGTTTGGGAACAGAGCAGTCCAGACACTCCAAACAAGAGGCGAGTGTGACTCTGAAGCCAGAGGGAGAACTCCCAGAAAAGACAGATGATACAAAAACCCAGGGCTCAGAGCTACAGGCCTCTGTCCACCAGCAAGTGTTTACCAAGCACCTCCGGGTACACAACTCTGTAGTGAGAGTCGGAGTCCGGTCCCTGCTCACCAATTAATAGTGTATATTTTTTTGAGTTGGAGTCTCACTCTGTCACCCAGACTGGAGTGCAGTGGCCGCTCCCGGCCACCGCAACCTCGACCTGCTGGGCTCCGGCGATCCTTCTGCCTCAGCCCGGCTGATTTTTGATTTATTGTAGAGATGAGGTCTCGCCAGGTTGCCCAGGTGGGTCTTCAACCCGCGGGCTCAGGCAATCCACTCACATCAGCCTCCCAAAGGCGCGGGATTACAGGCTGAGCCACCGAGAGTAGATTGAATTCTGATTCCCCTGCATACTAGCTGGCTGACTTAGCAAATCACTAACACATTTAAGCTGTACTTTTCTCATCTGCAAAATGGGAATAATAATACCTCTCACACAGAGTCATAGTGAGGCATCAATGATAATAATGCTTCTTTAAAAAAAAAAGTGGAGAGGTGTTGGGCTCCGTAGCTCACCCAGTAATCCCAACACTTTGGGAGGTGGAGAAAAGAGGATTACCAGAGCCCAGGTGTTCCAGACCAGCCTGGACAACTTGACTAGACCTCATCTCTACAGTAAATCAAAAAATTAGCCGGATGTGGTAGCACACACCTGTAGTTCCAGCTACTTGGAAGGCTGAGGTGGAAGGATCGCCTGAATCCAGCCAGTCAAGGCTATGGTGGTGGTGAGTGTACCACTGCACTCCAGCCTGGGTGACAGAGTGAGACTCCAACAAAGGGAAGGAGGAAGAGAAGAGAGAGAGAGAGAGAGAGAGAGAGAGAGAGAGAGAGAGAGAGAGAGAGGGAGAGGAAGGATGGAGGGAGGGAGGGAGGGTTGGCACAGTGGCTTACACCTATAATCCTGTACTTTGGGAGGCTGAGGTAGGAGTATTACTTGAGGCCAGGAGTTCAAGACCAGCCTGGGCAACATAATGAAACCTTGTCTCTACAAAAAATTAGCCATAGGTGGCACACACCTATAATTCTAGCTACTCAGGAGGCTGAGATGGAAGCATCACCTGAGCCCAGGTGGTTAAGGCTGTGGTGAGCTATGATTATGCCACTGCACTCTAGCCTGGGCAACAGAATAAGACCTCTGACTTAAAAAAAAAGACTTGATGTAGTGCTTAGCCCAAACTAAATCCTTAATAAAGAGTGGCTACTCATGTTATTATTAATAAGCCTCTCTTGCATGGCCAGGAACCAGGTTTGACATTGTCCAGGTCATGGCAGAAAGCAGATGACACACTCACCTGGGATACTTAAAATAACTTTTATTAAAGAACTATTTGTCAAGGTCTGGGTAGGATTACATGGAATAACAATGGGTTTTAAGACATCCTGGGACTAACGAGATTGAGGACCTAATTCCTCTTCGTCCCCATGCCTGGCCAAAAGCTGGAACTCAAGGACATTAGTCACCACCACTGAGAGCTGGAACTGGACCATGGAGCAAGGGATGCGTCACTGGTAGGACCAAGTTGAAGCAAGAGGGCCTTGTGGAGAAACTTTTTCTCCACCCAGGTGCCCCTAAACCTTCTGCCACTATCTCTCATTGGCTGAATTCCAAAGGAAGGCAGAGGGCAAGGGGTGCTATCACAGTCAGCCTCTGGGCACCCAATGGAGCAGGTCAGGGAGGGATTGGAACTTGGGTTTGAGGGTGAGAAACAAACAGGTCAACCAGGCCAGGTTCCAAAACTCATTTATTAGTCTCAGTAGCCCTGTGAAAGTTGGTGTCATTATCTTCCTATTTCCAATGAGGAAATTTCTGTCAGAAAATATAGTACACACTCAGATGCCAAGCTAAGAAAATGGTAGAGCCTCCTTGAGAATACAAATCCAAGACTCATAGTCGTGCTTGTGTTGAAAGGATAGATTTGGAGGCTCCCTGTTGTCCATCAGGATTTGGTGGGAGAGTTTTCTCCATGAAACCAAAAGGTTGCACAGGACTCTAGATTATTTGGAGCAGGCCAGATGCAGTGGTTCATACTCATAATTCCAACACTTTGGGAAGCGGAGGCAGGGGGATTACTTGAAGCCAGGTGTTTGATACTAGCCTGGGCAACATAGAAGACCCTGTCTACCCAAAAAATAAATTTTAAAAAATTATTTTGGGCAAAGAGATGGTCTATAAACAAAAGTAGAATAAGAAAAGCAGAGTTTGGGTGCCCATTTGGGCTAAGAATTAATTCATCCCTTCAATAGATATCTTGAGTGCCTTTGGTGCTCCTGGGATTTACTGGGAGACAAAGATAACAGCTAGTAGGTAACACTGCCACTTACGTAGCACTGCTAAGCACGTTATATGTATTCATGCATTCTAATAATAGACTGAATTCACTTACTTATCATTAAATCCCTTAATCAAACATAGTTGCCAACCTTGAAAAATTCACACAGTCCCACGTAAGAGATTTATTTACAGATGATTTCAGCAATGTGATCACTGCTAAGGTAGAGAGGCAACCGGGTGCTTAGAGCAGAGGTGAGTCAGTGGCCGTGGGGAGATGTGGCTCTGTGTATCTCTTCCTACGCCTTCAGTGACCACAGGGTGCTAACTTGAAATCAACTCTGGTGGGAGTCATCGGCAAACACTAAATGAAGACTTTTTATTTTCTATTTTAGAGGAACAAGGACACCATTTCCCAGCACACTGTGGCCCGAGGGCTTTCCAGAGGAGGAAGTATGTAAGATAGACTCAACTGCCTGTCCATCCACTTCCTCTGCGCCATCCTCCCAAGCTGATCCAGGTGCCCTTGTCATCCCCTCACCTCTCCACTCATTTATGCTGTTCATTCCTTGCCCAGATGATTCTTCTCCTCTTTTATCCAACAGAGAAGCTATTCTTCCTGGTGAGTCTCTTTGAAGACCTTTCTAGGTAAACTCCTGCCCAGGACACAATGCCAACTGAATGACCTTGGGCCACCCCTGACATTGCCCAGTCTTGTATTTCTAGCCTGCAAAATGGCGAAAACATGAGCTTTCCTACCTATTCCACAGGGTTGTTGTGAAAACAGAATAGATGGTCCAAGAGCCACCCTGAAGAGGTGAGTACCCACAAAGTCATGCAGGGCAACGTGGGACAGCAGAGCTGGGGGCAAGCTCAAAAACGGCTGAAACCAATGTTGTCAGCTGACAGATGAGAAAAGCGGGGTGCTTTCAGCCTGTGTGTTCCTTGGCTAGATCACTGAGGGCAGAAGAAAAATATGATCCTGTGAGTGTCCCAAAAGATTTTTCTTGTTTGCCCACTACAAACACGTGGGCACCACCAAGCTGGACCTCCCAGGAATAACATTCTGGAATTAGTGCAGAAGCAACAACTGCCCATAACTTTCTAGAGTGTGGGCTAGCAAGAGAAAGGTTACCTCTTATGGGGAGAAAAGGAAGGTGGGCTGGAGCCATTCAGAGACCTTGGCAGGATGGGGCCTTCGAAGGTGACCTTGTGAGGTAGTGTGGCTCATGCTTTCTCACTCCCCACTGCTCTCTACTCCAACTGAAGAGAGAAAGAAGGGGAGGCACAGAGTGGACCAGGAGAAAAGGGCTATGCCAAGCTGCAAGCGCCAGTTTAAGAGGAGAACTGTGACCCAAGGGCTGTCTTGAAGACCGAGCTTTGAAGGCAGCTTTGCGTGGGCTCAGGTGAGAGGAAGCCTGTCACACAGGTGACACTGAAGTGAGGGTCAGGCCAAGGCCAGGATAGGTCTTGGGGAGCAACCCATGGGAAAGAGTTCCTAGAGCAGGTGGGTATCAGTAGGACCCAAGGACAAGAGGTAGACCTCAGGGGGACATGGCCAAGGTCCTGGGAAAAGGTACAGAGGGTCAGAGGCTGCGTTTCTTATCATACCTTCCATAGGAGCTCAGGGAAGGATTTGTTTTGTTTTGTTTTTAACTAAATCTTATTCTTGATTGATTGATTGATTGAGTAGGAGTCTCATTCTGTCACCCAGGCTGGAGGGCAGTGGCATACTCCTGGTCACCATAGCCTCGACCTGCTTGACTCAGATGATCCTTCCACCTCAGCCTTCCAAGTAGCTGGAACTATAGGCACACCCTACCATGCCCAGCTAATTTTTTGATTTGTTATAGAGATAGGATCTCACTAAATTGCCCGGGCTGGTCTCAAACCCACGGGCTCAGGTGATCCTCTCTCCTCGACCTCCCAAAGTGCTATGATTATAGGCATGAGCCACCACACCCAACCTGATTATGTTTTTAATCTTTTTTAATTAAACAAGTAAGGCCGGATGCGGTGGCTCACATCTATAATCCCAACAATTTGGGAGGCTGAGGCAAGAGGATCACTTGAGCTCAGGAGTTTGAGGCCAGCCTGGGCAACATAGTAAGACCCTGACTCTACAAAATAATTTTAAAAATTAGCCAGGCATGCACCTCCAGTCCCAACTATGCTACCCAGGAAGCTGAGGCAGAAGGATCACCTGAGCCCAGGAAGTCGAGGCTGTGGTGAGCTGTGATCATACCACAGCACTCCAGCCTGGGAGACAGAGAGATAATACTCTGACTCAAAAAAAAAAAGAATTATAAAAATAATGCACAGCCGGGCTCGGTGGCTCAGCCTGTAATCCCGCGCCTTTGGGAGGCTGAGGTGAGTGGATTGCCTGAGCCCGCGGGTTCGAGACCCGCCTGGGCAGCAAGACCTCATCTCTACAATAAATCAAAAAATCAGCCGGGCGTGGTAGCGCGTGCCTGTAATTTCGGCTACTTGGAAGGCTGAGGCGGAAGGATCACCGGAGCCCAGCAGGTCGAGGCTGCGGTGGCCAGGAGCAGCCACTGCACTCCAGTCTGGGCGACAGAGTGAGACTCCAACTCAAAAAAATAAAATAAAATAAAATAAAATAAAAAATAATAAAAAAATGCATCAACATATTCTCAATACAAACAACTCAAACATGACTCCCTTGAGTTCTACCCATCCCATCACTCTCCCCATTCTAAAATGCATCCTTTCAAGCCTCTGTCTTGAGTTTATACCCACATTTGTTCATAGGGGAGATACGTGGCTTTGTGCGTATAGGGTTGCATATTAAAGGGATCAGTCGTACACACTCTCCAGAATCCTACCATCCATACCAGAGATTGCTGCATATACAAACATAGAGCTACAGCGTTCTCTGTAAACCGCTCCCTACAATTGCACAGTTTGGGGAAATGATCCTTTATCCCAGGCATCCCTCTTTGATGGACACTTTCTATGGTTTCCAATTTTTCATTTTCAAACATTGCGGCAATGAATATCTTTTCACAGGCCTGCTACAGGAAGAAAAAAGTTATATTATTATATATTTTTATTTCATATATATTTAATTATATCGAATATATTCATTATACATACAATATATTCTATATGTGTGGGTGTGTGATACATAAGAAGAACTACAGGCCAGGCACGGTGGCTTACATCTATAATCCCAGCACTTTAGAAGACTGAGGTGGTAGGATTGCTTGAGTCCAGGAACTTGAGACCAGCCTAGGCAACACAGTGAGACCCCAGTCTCTGCAACAACAATGACAAAAGTCAGACATGGTGTCGTACACCTGTAGTCCCAGCTATTCAGGAGGCTGAGGTGGAAGGATAGCTTGAACCCAGGAGTTCAAGCCTGCTGTGTCAGTAAGACCTTATCTTAAAACAACAACAAAACTACTATTTTTAGAGGTGAGAGTGTCCTAGGAAAGGTGGGTGCCTAAATCCCTTGATACAACCCTTGATTTGAAACCAGTCTAGACAAAGATCTTGAAAGAATATTGTCAGGAACTATAACTGCAGGAACCCGAGATGGGGCCAAAAAGTTAAATGAGACCCTTCCGTCTCCACTTGGGAGGACTTGGTATATTCTGTGTCCCTTAGTCATCATTTCGGCAAGTTTTTCATATTTATACTTGTTCTTTTTTTCATCTGTCCTGATAAATCAATCCCTGCAGTCTCCTAATCAAATCCAGCTTTTCCAACGAAACTGTAGCCGGGTGTTTAACTATCTAAATATTGCTTTTCCCCCAGTTCTGACAGAGAGAGAGGGTGGGATGTGGCCTTGATCATTGTCCTGCCTTTCTCGGAGACCCCAGGAAGCAGCCGCTGCAGATACTGACAAAGACCCAGATGGGCGTCAGGTCACAGGCTGTGGGCTTGGAGGGGTGGCTGTTGAGAGGTTTTCCTTTGCTCTCTGGATTTCTGCTGTCTATCCCTGGGATCCCTAGGAAGTAGGTCGCCCTTCCCATGACTACCCTTAATACAGGAGAAAAATCGAGTGTGGAAGATGCCTGGAGTGGAATCCAGCTGCCACCCTGTCCTCGGAGTACACCTCCTGAGTTCTCCTTCCATGGGGTCTGCTAAGCAATAGGCCAGCAGCTGCTTTGCTATTGTTGATGATGATGATGTCGTTGTTGTTCATTTTGTAGAGACGGGATCTCTCTATATTGTCCAGGCTGGAGGGCAGTGGCACAGTCATAGCTCACTGCAAACTTGAACTCCTGGGCTCAAACGATCCTCCCACGTCAGCCTCCCAAAGTGCTGGGACTACAAGCGTGAGCCACTGGGCCTGGCCACGGCTGTTTTTTGAGAACAGAGGATGCCAGCCCCTGCTACTCCACCTCTAAACACTCTCCCACCTTGGTCTCAGTGTAACCTCAACAGTAGCAAAACTGAGTGTATTTCCCTTGAAACTGGCACTTGTGTTCCCTAGACTGGCAACATCAAGGTCATCTGAGAACTTGTTGGAAAAGCAAATTCTACTGGATCAGAATCCCTAAGGGTGAGACCCAGCGATGTGTGTTTTAATGAGCCCTCCAGGTAATTCCAATGCATGCTCAAATTTAAGAAGCACTGATCTGCAGGACAATGTCTGAGCTCCTAACTCAGATGCCCAGCCCTCCATGCACAGGCCTTGGCAGCTCCTCTAACCAATCTCTCAGTGCCTTTCCTACAGGACACCACACTACACAGAGCAGCCAAGCACACTCAGAGAGGTCTCTGGTCAGCTCGTGGCACATCCTTGCCTGCATGTATCAAACATCTATCTCCTATATTTTAGATCTCAGCTTAGTGACCTCTAGAATGTCTTCCTCGGCCTCTCCAAGAAGAGATAAAAATAACTAGCATCTACAGGATACTGTTCCAAGAGCTGTGTAGTTGTCCTTGGTATTCATGGGGAATCGGCTCCAGGACCGCTCCCCCTGGATACCAAAATCCAAAGATGCTCAACCTCCTGATATAAAATGACATAGTGTTTGCATATAACCCACACATGTTCACTGTTTACTTTAAATCGTCTCCAGATTACTTTTAATACCTAACACAATGTAAGCACTATGTAAATAGTTGTTATACTATATAGTTTAAGGAATAATGACAAGAAAAAAATCTGTACATGTTCATTACAGATGATTTTATTTCTTCAAATGTTTTCTATCTGAAGTTGATTGAATCCACTGATGAGGAATCCACAAATATGGAAGGTCTACTTTATATGCAGTTCTAAAGAGAAAAACAGTTGTTAAAGCATATGTCTAGAGATACAGATATATAGAGAGAGTTATATGTAGCTATAGAGAAAGAGTTGTTGAGCAGATTAGATTTTATGTATCAATGCACATATATACTTAATTCTCTCAATAATTTTATGAGGAAGGCATCATTATAACCCCATTTTACAGATAAAGAAAGAGAAGGCCAAAGAACTTGAATAACATGTCTAATTAATAAGTGGTGAAAACGAACAGAGGTTGTTATATTAAAAAGTCACCAGCACTGATGTGTTCATCACAGCACAATTCACAATTGCAAAGACGTGGAATCAACTAAATGCCCATCACTCAGTGGATTCAGTGGATAAGGAAAATGTGGTATATATACACCATGAAATACAAGTCAGCCATCAAAAAGAATGAATTCTTGTCTTTTGCAGCAGGATAGATGGAACTGGAGAACATCATCCTAAGTGAATTAGCACAGGAGCCAAAAACTGAACACCGTGTAAACTAAGGATCTGCAAAAGCATTGAGAATGATATAATGGACATTGGAGACTCAGGGTGGTAGGGAAGGATGGAGGGTACAGTGTGCACAGGTCGGGGCGGTGGGTACACTTAAAGCCCAGACTTCTCCACTATACAATGCATCCATGTAACCAAAAACTCTTTGTACCCCCCAAAGCTATTGAATTTTTTGAAGTGGAAAAAAAAAGTGGTGAAGCTGAGATTTGAACGCCTGACTCTGGAGCCTTTCACCATTTTGTTCTATTGCTTCCTGTGATATATCCAGCCCAGTGGTTTCCATTCTTCACTTTGGGTTCATCAGAGCATGCCTGCTCCCACTGCCCCATGACAGGTCTTCAGTTGTGGAGAGAAAACACTACAGTCCTACCCAAAGCTGCCCCTCTCCAGGCCAACACCCACTGCTTCCTCAGCCAGCTCCATGTGACTTGGCCCCTGTCCACACTGCCAGCCCTATCGCTACAGCTGGCTTCTGAGAGGAGGAGCTCTACGCATCCTCACATTGGCTGCCTTTGGCTTGTCCTATTTCCTGTTTCAAATTGCAGGGCCCAAACCCTCGCATCAAGAATGATGACATGACATGCTTTCTAAAAAATCTCATTTTCTGAAGGCATTTCCTATTGATTTCCTTCCTTATTCACGCACCTCCTAGCCTGCTTGTGTATAAAAACAAAAAGAGAGAGAAAGGGATAAATTTTTTTAAAGAAAAAGAAATCTGTTTTTCCAGTTTCAGATGGGTGTGAGTCTTCTCGTCTACTTGGCTGGCAAGTTGCTGCCTGGGCGCCCTGTGGGCTGTCCAACCTGTTCTCCCCAAAACCACAGGCCTTGGAACCGTGTCTGAATTCAGCCACCCAAAATTCCCCTTAAATTCCCCATTTTGTCATCCTTGTGGGATCCGTGGAAGAGGTATTTCTCTTCAGGAAATTCTCCAGCTCAAAAGATCTGCCACAGAACCAGAAGGACCCCATCCCTTCTTTCTTCCACTTAGCCAATCTGAGTTCTCTCATCCCAGGAGACCTGCTTGTGTCCTCTGAACTCTCCCATGTCTCACCTGCCCGAGGTCCTGAGTGCCAACGGTGGGGTTGGATATGCCTGAGCTGGAACTTCAGTTCCTTAGGAGGTGGATGGCTCTGACTCAACCTGTAATCCCATGCCTTTGGGAGGCTGAAGTGAGTGGATTGCCTGAGCCCGCGGGTTCGAGACCCGCCCAGGCAACTTGGTGAGACCTCATCTCTACAATAAATCAAAATGAGCTGGGTGTGGTAGCGCATGCCTGTAGTTCCAGCTACTTGGAAGGCTGAGGCGGAAGGATCGCCAGAGCCCAGCAGGTCGAGGCTGCGGTGGCCGGAGCGGCCACTGCACTCCAGTCTGGGTGACAGAGTGAGACTCCAACTCAAAAAATAAAAACATTAAATTAAATTTTTAAAAAGAGGCACTTCTTAGCTGGGCGTGGTCGTGCACGCCTATAGTTCCAGCAACTTGAAAGGCTGAGGCGGAAGGATAACCTGAGCCCAGCTGGTTGAGGTTGCGGTGGCTGTGAGCGTGCCACTGTACTCCAGCCTGGGCAACAGAGTGAGACCCCCAACTCAAAACAAAAAGAGGCATTTCACCTCTCTGATGCAATTTTCTCAAAATAATGAGTTTCTTAGGGTTGTCATAATAAATGATCCCACATTTTACAGCTTAAAACAATAGATGTTTTAAGCTGTAAAATGTGGGATCATTTATTATGACAACCCTAAGGCCCAAAGGCTTAAATGAAAGTATCGGGGCCACACTCCCTGTGAAGGGTGGTATGTATGTGTTTGTGTGTGTGTACATGTGTATGTGTGTGTACAAGGGGGACCTCCCCCCAAAGAACTCAGATTTATTTATTAAAAAGTTGTATATTTGTTCTTACATGTTTAAACTTCAGTCACCTTCAAAATACTCTCCATTTGACACAGTACACCCACTGAGACACTTTATCCACTGCTCAAAACAGTTTCTGAAACTTTTCATTTTTGATATCTTTTAGTGCTTCTGCTGTTTTTGTGTTACCTCTTTCACATCGGGAAAATGTTTCCCTTCGAGGACTTTTTTCACCCTGGGGGAAGAAAAAAAGTCACTCAGGGTGAGATAAGGTAAATAGGGAGGATAAGGCATGGGGTCACGCCATTTTGGGTCAAAAACTGCTGAACACTCAGTACCACTTGGGCAGGGGTGCTCATAAATCACCCATCATGAAATAAGCAAATGCATTGAAAGAATCTCCAAAAAACACTTCACTGATGCTGAACACAGCCTCTCAAAACAATGCTAGCTTGTACACTGATGCTGATGGGTTCCTAGAACACTTACCTAGCAGTACCTAGCCTGTACAACAAGGGGCCTGCCCTCCACAAAATAATTCCAGGGTTTTCTTGGGTCTCCCTTGTATGTATGTGTGTGTGTACATTTGTGTGTATGTATACATATGTGTGAATCCTTCCTTGCCTCTTCCAACTTCTGATGTCTCCAGGTGTTCCCTGGCTTGGAGTTACATAATTCTGATCTCTGCCTCTGTCTTCACATGGCCATCTCTTCTTGTGTGTCTTTCCTCTGTATGTCTTTTATAAGGACATTTGCCACTGCACTGAGAGCCCATGGGACAATGCAGAATAATCTCATTTCAAGATCCTCAATTTAATTACATCTGCAAAGACTCTTTTTCCAAATAAGGTCACATTCACAGGCACCAGGAGTTAGCACATGGAGGTGTCTTTTTGGAGGCCACTGTTCAATTCACTATAAACACCTCCTCCACAGGGTCGTTGTGAGATTAAAATGAGACCATAAATAGAGGGTGTTGGGTAGTGTGCCAATGAATGTACAGACATAGTCTTCTGTTACTTCTCCTCTGCTTCTGTGCCCTCACCCTGCCCCACCCTGTCTGTGGAAGTTGACCTCTTAAGCTGGCTGCTTGTAGCTGGCCCATGGCCACTAATGGTCACGATAACAACTTGCATGTGATCACAATTCCACAAAGCTCTCCTCACACATATAGACCCATCTGATGCATATCAACAACCCTGTGAGATAGGCATGGCAGGTACTACACTTATCCCCATCTCACAGATGGGTAGATGGAGACTCGAGAGGTCCTGTCACTTGCTAGGCCCATTCAGCTAGTAACTGACTTATCAGATGGAGCTACCAGACTTCTTCAAGTTCCAGTGTGGACAGAGGGTGACCCTGATAGGGATGCTCAACTATGGTTCGTCTGAACGTGACAAGAACGCAGGGAGAGGACCACGCAAGAAATGGGATTCCTGCCGATGATCCAACTTGCCTGCACCTTTGCTGTGAGCCACACTGTAATACAGACCATACGAATTCCCCTAGGCTTGTGATGGGTTACCTGCCTGCCTCATCCCTCCTGGTGTCTGAAAGGATCTCATAAGGAAAGTTCTTGTTTCAGATTCTTGTCATGATCAAAGGAGGCTAGTGGGAAATCATCTCAAAACCATGATTGCCTGGCCTGGTGTAGACGCCCCCAGGACATGTTTATAGGAAGGGAGGAAGGAGAACAGGAGGGGGGAACATCTGCCTGGGTTCTAGCTGGGAGGCTCACTCACTCACAAGTTGTGTGCTATTCGGCACGTCCTGAGCCCTCTCTGTGCCTCAACCTGCTACATCAGGACAAAGGAGGTTGGATGAGGCAATGGTTTAGACTTTCCACCGCAGCCATTCTAAAAATCCAGTGCCTAGGTATTGTCAGGTCTGTCTGCGACGATAATCTGAGAAGAAATAAAGCTGAATCATTGGGACCCAAGTATTTTCATTTTTTCTATTTCAAAACACTTAGCTGAGTTGCTTAAATGGCCATGAGAATGCATTCTTCCTATTTTGTTTTTTCTACTTAGCTGTGTGACCTCAAGCAGGTGTCCAACCTGTCTGAGCCTCATTCTCCTCATCTATACCATGGGAATAACAGAAACTCCTATATCATTGAGTTACTGTGAGGATTAAATAGATAGTGTTACACATGCAAAGTCCATGATGCAGTATCAAGTACTGCCATAGGGAATGTTCTAGACAAGCCCCTCTGAAACTGGCTGCTGGCATTAACCTCCATAAATAGGTAAGGGCTAGATCTGTGTGTGTGTGTGAGTGCACGCATGTGTGTATGTTGCTGGGGTGGGGATGGGGGAGTTCTTTGTACCCAAGTGGACCTGAGCCTGGCTATCCCACTGCTAGACTACAGAACTTTTGCTAGTCACTTCCTCTCCCCCAGCCCCAGTCACCCTACTGTAGTGGTTTATAGTGTCAGGTGGATTTATTGACGTAATGGGAGAAGGTGCTTAGAGTTACACAAATAACTACAATTGTGCCTTAAATCAAGTCAGAAGTGCAACCCTGGAGACTGGGATGGGGAGCATGTATGAGGCCTCAGAACACCCTAAAAGCCTATCAGAATAGGCCGTGTTTTTCCTAGAGAATGGGCTGTCAGTTCATTCATTCTTTTATTCATTCAACACACATTCATTGAGTCCCTTCCTGAGTCCAGCAGAAAGGGAGGCAGGCCCAAGAGGCTATAGGACTGTGGATGTCCACTAAGAGGAGGGGAATAGCTCTGTGTGAATAGACAATGAGACTGGATAAGTGAGTTAGGCCAGGAGGGAAAAGTGACCCGTGACTTTGCCTAGGAGTATGGAAAAATAGAGCCAGAGACACAATCGGATCTGACTTCAACCACAGCTTGGATCAGTGTGGCCCCCAGGTCAGCAGCATCCATGTCATCAGAGGATCCTCAAGCTCGGCAAGGTGGCTCATACCTATAATCCCAGCACTCTGGGAGGCCGAGGCAGGAGGATTGCTTGAGCCCAGGAGTTCAAGACCAGACTGGACGGCATAGTAAGATCCCGTCTCTACCCCCCCAAAAAATCAAAAACTTAGCAGGGCGTGGTTTTTCACACCTATAGTCCCAGCTACTCATGAGGCTGAGGTAGAAGGATCACCTGAGCCCAAGAGATCGAGGCTGCGATCAGGTGATCATGCCACTGCACCCCAGCCTGGGTGACAGAGTGAGAACCCAACTTAAAAGGAAAAAAAACGTCTTCAGGATCCACCCAGTCAGGGGCTCTGAGGGTGGTGCCAGGAATCTATGTTTTACCAAGCTCTCCAGGTGATTCTGCAACAGAGTGCAGCTTGTGCAGCACCAGTGTAGACCATAACAACATTTAAGAGGCACTAACTCTGTGGCAGGAACCAGGCCAAGTCCTTCACATACTTTGATTTAATTCTCAAAACAACTCGATGAGGTGGCTCTGTCATTACCCCCACTTTATAGATGAGGAATTGAGGCTCGTGGGACTGAAAGGTACTTACCTGAGGCCATGAAGTTACTAAGAAGCTAATCTGGGATTTTAACTCAAGTAGTGAGACTCCCAGGCCCACACCTTCAGAGACAGGCAGTCGGACTTAGAAGCCATTGCTGTTATTTATGCCAGGGGAAGAACAGGAACAGCAGAGAACCTGAGATTTGTTGGGGATAAACAACAGGATCTGTTGACCTTGATGAGTCTGGGAGAGAGCGTGACAAGGGACACCCCAAGGTTCCTAGGCTGAGCAGTTGAGGGAATGGAGACACCTTGACCCAACACAAGGATGGCAGCAGCGGACTGGGGAGAGGTGAGGCTTCCCACTGGGCCGTGCAGGGCATAAGGGGAACGTCGGAAATGGGAATTGTGCCCAGGAGCACTGAAAGAGCTGTCATCCACCTCTGGATGGGTGGTATAGCTCCAGGTACATCGGATAAGACCAAAAAGTATACTTGGCTCAAATAACTGCAGCTTAGGAGTGTCAAGCATGAGGGAAGACTAAATCCTAAATAACCATAAGATTTATGAGTGGGGGGGTTCAGGGTGGGGGGCACTGTTCTCATCCTGAGCCACAGTGAGAGGAACTGGAGATTTTGGAACCCGTCCCATTTCACCAAGGCTGTACAAAGCTGGCCTCGACAGAATATTTTTACGGGCCTCAGGAAGAAACGGAAAAAAGTCGACACCAATGAATGAGGCAGATTCTAAGGATTCTGAAATGAGCAAGGAGCCAGGTCACCTGCTCCAAAGACAAGAAAATGCTTTTTTGGTTCCTATTTGGGTAAAGCTGGTCATAAATCACTCTTTGAAAAGGCATCATGGGTGCCTGTTTCATGATAGGGGCTCAAGCCCTTTCCAAACATTGCCTCATTAATCCTGGCAAACATCAAGAGAAAAAGCCTGGACGGACGTCATTTTTTGTGTCACTGAACAGGTGAGGCCTGACCTTCAACTTAAAGACACTCACAGGTTCCCTGTGGGCCTGGCATAAGACCCTCCCTGCTGCCTGTGAGCTGTCCCACCCCGAGGGCTGGGGAAGAGCGTGTGTGCGCGTGTGTGCGTGTGTGTACGTGTGAGTACTTTCAGTCTTCTTAATACTCTCATGTCATGAACAAAAAACCCAGCGCAGCAGTTGTGGTTATCAGCTGAGCGGCTGGGACACATTCCTGGGAAATCTATATTCTCTTCTAAAACGGCCAGATTTGTGCAAGCATTTCTCTCATTTATTTCAGTGAAGTTGCCCTTGGTAAATGCTTCTGGTTATTCCCAGCCCTTCCAGCATGTTTGCAAATTATTGCAATGTGCCGTTCTAACACGAAAAGGGGGATGGGGCAGGGCGCTGAGAAGAGAAAGTTGTAAGCAACTCAAGCCCCAGACACCCCCAGGCTTCACTTGTCCCTTTCGGGTTTGTTTGGGAGCCGAGTCCAGGCTGGTGTTTCAAAGTCAGGAAAAGACGTGCAGGGTCCAGGGGCCTTGGCAGTGAAAATCATTGATGTGGCCTCTGCCTTTCATTTTAAGAAAGAGGGGAAAGGAAACCGAGAAAAGGAGAAAGAGAAGAGAGAGAGAGAGAAACAGGGAGAGAGGGAAACAGAAAAGGAAAGAGAGAGAAAGAGGAGAAAAGAGAAAAAGAGGAAGCGGCGGGCGCCGGCCGCGAGAGCGAAATCCCGGCTTCCTACCCGGAGAGCCGAGCAGTTTTCCGCCGCGGCCGCGGGCTCGGAGCTTTTAAGGGTTTCTAATCCTGGAAGGCTGTCTGACATCACCCCGTTTCTTGTCGGCTGATGTTTCGTACAAGCCTCTCATTTCCTCAGTGTTTTCGGAGCCACCAATTACCGCAGCGGTCCCGTGTTTATGTTCGCGCCCTCTCTCCTGCCTGGCTGGCCCCGCGCCTGGGAGGCTTCGCTTCCCTCCGACGCGCGGAGCCCAGAGGGGGTGGGTGTGGGGAGCGGGCGGGGGGGGGGATCTGGATCAGGCATTGCAGAAAAAGGGAGGGGTCCCCCTTAATTTTTTTTCATTGACTTCAGCACCATGTGATCAGGAAGTCTGGCCTCCCTCCATTTCCCCTCCCGACTAAAGGGAAACATTGTGTAGCAGCCGCCGCGGCCACCGGTGGGATGGCCTTCGCTGCCTGACGTAGGGAGATAAAAATAACCGGCATATTTAAGGCAGGAGCAGGAATCCCGGCGCTCACATGCGGCCTGGTCAGTTCCCGAGGCCGCAGGGCGGCGCGGCCCGTAGGGAGGCCCCGCGCTCCGCTGTGCACACACAGGGGCCGCGGCCGGCGCCCGTGACACTGACCTCGACCTCGACCTCGGGACCCAGGCCGACTCAGGCCCGCAGAGTTCCGGAGTGGCCTGGCAGGACTGGCCCGAGGCAGTGTGGCTGGGGCTCCCTGGGCCGGGTCTGCTTCAGTGTTCTTTCCACCCTTACTCCCCGCTCCAGATGGGAAGGAAGGATGCTGTGGTCGGGAAGGGTGGCGAAGCTTGATGCTGAGGGTGTTGTCAGAGAGCTCCAGGGAAGGCGGCAACAAGATGCCACTAGAAAAGCCACCTGTCTCTGCCCAGTCCCCCGATTCACACATACCACGGAGTGCATGCACACACACTCAAAGCAGATCCTCCTTCCCTGTCCCTTTTTCCATTCCAAAGGCATATTGCAAAAATTTGCAAACATGTGGCAGGGCTGGAAATAAACAAGAAGCATTTAGCAAGCAGGAAGCACTGATGTGATTCCACATTCATGCTCTCCTTTAAATGCCAGCCTGGCCTGCACAGGCAGTTCTGTTGCCCTTATTTTACACAAAGGGAAACTGAGGCTTGGGGAGACGAAGCCACACACAAAAAACAAGGCTTTCCGGACAACCTCTGTGACCTCGCTCAACTGCATTTACACTGGCACATTCATGTATCATTCTGGAAACCACCTTCCTCCTATTCCTCCTACTCCCTAAATAAGATTAACACCAAGCAAAAACAACGATGGTGAGTGTTCCATTGACCTGTGAAATCTCGGCTTTGCCCTTGCTCTGGGCCTCCAAGTTTTTACTTCTAATTAATAACGGGAAGTCTCCCTGCCTTCTGATCGCCAAAGTAACAAAATGTTTCAAAATTCCTGGCAGTTTTTCACCTAAAAGCCAGATGTGCAGATGAAAAATGAATGGACACTAACCTCTAACTTTTTCTGGAGTTACAGAGATAACAAATACCTACCAATCCGGATAGAAGAGGCAAAGAACTTTCATTAAGGCAAATTTGGGAGATTAACCACCGAGGAGGATGGAGACCCCAGGCTCTGACGAATTTTTACTAAATCCACAGCATCCTGCACAATACCCAAGATGGAAAGTAGTCAGTCCATAACTGTTGGACTGAATGAATGGCTGGGTTGCAGAAAGTAAGAGACTGTACTTAAAGACACATGGGGACCAGGCGGTGGTGGCTCATGCCTGTAATCCCAGCACTTTAGGAGGCCGAGATGAGAGAATTGCTTGAGCCCAGGGGTTCAAGCCAGCCTGGACAACTTGGCGAGACCTCATCTCTGACAAAACATCAAAACGTTAGGAGTGGTGGTGCACACCTGTAGTCCCAGCTACTCAGAAGGCTGAGATGGAAGGATCACCCAAGCCCTGGAGATCAAGGCTGCAGTGAGCCATGATCGTACCACTGCACTCCAGGTTGGGCGACAGAGTAAGCCCCAACTCAAAAAAAGAAAACACATTGGGATGATGGATGCTGGTCATATCTCTAGTGATGGCAGAAGCAGGATCTCATTAGTGCTTATAGAAACCCTAGATCATGGGTATCATTATCATCCCCGCCTCATATGTAGGAAAACTGTAGCACAGAGTAACTTGCCAGAAGTAACACAGCTGGAGAGTACTGGTGCTGGAATTTGAACCCAGGCAGACTGTCTCCAGAAGCCAAGTTCTTATTCTCTAGGCTAAATACAACAAGGTGTGCCATGATGCATCAGAGAAAGGAACCCACCATCCTACCAAGCACCTCTCTTGACTCAAGCTCCATGCATGCTCCTCGAGAGGCAGGGCAGATAGCACAGGCTCCAAGGTCTCAAAGAGGTGAGTCAGTAGCAGGACCAGACTTCAGGCTCGTTGGAGGCGACCCTGGTTCTCAGCCGTTTCCGTGTTCCCAGCACCAACTCTCCAAATGCCTGTTGAATTGCCCCTCCCAGGAGAAGGCTTCTCTGACCACTGCCAATCCAGCACATTCAGATCTCCTACTTGTCCCCACATCAGACATGCCATGTACCTTTATTACAGCATTTGTCACATAGTACCTGAGTTCCTTGTTTACCTGCCTGTTCCCCCATTGATCTGGGAACATCTTGAAGGCAGAAACCTTGTAGGTCAGTATAGGCTCTGGGGAATGGTGGCCATTCGGTTTGTTTGCTGAATGACGAATGAACGTGTACTAGACCTTTGCTAATCTCCAGAACAATATAGGCCTCGCATCATCACCACTCCTGACTTTAAATCTCAGCACTCTGCTCTGTCACCCCATAGAAGCTGTCACCTGCTGAGTGTGGTGGCCCATACCTGTAATCCCAGCACTTTGTGAGACTGAAGAAGGAGGATTGCTTCAGCCCAGGGGTTCAAGCCCAACCTAGGCAACACAGTGAGACCTCGTCTCTACAAAAAAATTCAAAATTTAGCCAAGCTTGGTGGCATGTGCCTGTAGTCCCAGGAGGTTGAGACCGTAGTGAACCGTGATCGTGCCACTGCACTCCAGCCTGGGCAAGAGAGTGAGACCCTGACTCAAAAAAAAAAACAAAAGTTGTCACTGTTTGTAATTTCATCTGTTTCCTTTCCTTCCCTCATAAACCCATGAATGCAGGAACTTCCTCTGTTTCCCCACCATAATATTCCCAGCATCTATTAAAGTGCCACACACATTGCAAGCGCTAGCAAGCACTTATAAAACAAATGAATGAATGAATGAATCAACACTTTTTGAAGCAAGTCCTACCCATCTATTACAATGCTTATTCCAAAGCCAATCATAACTGAGCAAAGCCACTTGAAATAATGCCATTACCCAGATTGTATTCATAAAGTAAGTGCCTTTTGTTTGGTGACCACGTCAAATCCAAGTCTCATCCATATTGATGATAAAAAAGACTTGAAAGGGGGGCTATTGAATGAGGTCCTTCTTCTCATACAATGTGGGCTCCAGTGACCACTATAGTTAGAGCAGCACACAGAGTCCCTTTATGCCCCTCTGTTTTCATTAGCTCGGGGAACTTGCCAGAGAGTGATCCTTTTGGGCTGAAATTTTCCATGCTGGGTCTTGGCAAAAGGTGAATTTTGGGGAAAAGTTTGAATAAAATCCCTTCAGCCATTTTTTAGTTTGATGAGGATTTAAAAAAATACATTTTTTCTAGCTTTTAATTGAAGACATTTTTAGGACACAGAAAACTCCAATTCAGTTGAACTTTGAAAACCTGAAACTCATATCTAATCTCATCTAAAGAAACTGTAGGGATCATTTTGAGCTCAAAATTGTTTTTAATTTAATAAAAATTACTAAGAAAGAATTGGATGATCTCATCACAGCCTTAGTGATCATGACAATTTGTCCCCACTTGTGCTACTTAAGTCTTCCTATGATTCTAGTAAATCACAAACGCTCAGAACTGTTTAGAAGGAATTGCAAAACCTGAATTTCACCTCCTGTGTCATGGCTGATAACATTTTTCCCTTTTTCTTTTGTCTCAAGAATCTTCCTTCACTGTAAACCAGGAATATATTTCTTAGACAAATGTAAACCAAAACATTTTTTTTTTGAGTTGGAGTCTCACTATCGCCCAGACTGGAGTGCAGTGGCCACTCCTGGCCACCGCAGCCTCGACCGACTGGGCTCCGGCGATCCTTCCGCCTCAGCCTTCCAAGTAGCCGGAAGTACAGGCATGCGCTACCACGCCTGGCTGATTTTTTGATTTGCTGTAGAGATGAGGTCTTGCTGCCCAGGCGGGTCTCGAACCCACGGGCTCAGGCAATCCGCTCAGCTCAGCCTCCCAAAGGCGTGGGATTACAGGCTGAGCCACTGAGCCCGGCTAAACCAAAACATTTTATCTTACATTGGATTTCCTCAATACTCATGTCAGTATCAGATTTTTGCTTTCTTATTCATTGGAAACTGTCTTAGTTATGTTATCGTTCTTGTCACAGAATTATTTTCTTTTCTTTACTTTTTTGAGTTGGAGGGCAGTGGTATGATCATGGCTTACCTTAGCCTCAACCTCCTGGGCTTAGTCAATCCTTCTGCCTCAACCTCCTGAATAGCTGGAACTTCAGGTGTTATCTTTATTTGTTTGTAGAGATGAGGTCTCACTATGTTGCCTAGACTGTCACAGAATTATTTTCAAAAAACAGTACTAAACTGAAAAGTCAGAAAGATTTGGGTTTGATTCTGTGCCCTGATGTTTGCCAGGCAAATACCTTAACCTCCCTAAGACTCAGTTTGCTTGCTGTAAAATAGGAATAATAATACTGACTCAATGATTGTTGTGAGGATTTGACCAAGTGCCCCCCACCTCAGTTCCTAGTACAAAATAGGTGTTCAATAAATAGCAGTGTCCTTCTACCCCTCCTCTGTCTGCTATTTATTCACATTTATTCTGTCTTTACACTGCCTAGTGGGCACCTCATGTCTTCAGCTTCTCAGTTCCTCGTGGGTCTAGTCCAATCTGAGGCATATGGTACAGACCTGCAGAACAGAAACAGGGGAATGCTGACTGTGCACTTTTATCAAGGCTGTACATTTTCAGAGATGCCAGCAAATGTCTTGTCGTTAACTGCTTATTTGTCTCTCTTTCCTACTAGAATAATCTTTTCCACCTTTGTAAATCCAGGATGCAGCTAGGTAAATGAATGGATGGAACAGTGAAGATCCCCTGTTTCCTTACAGAGTCTGAGGCCTGGATCTTGGCTTTAATTTTCAAGCAAGTGTCATTTTAATTCGGGCATTGTCTGAGAGTCAGAATTTATCTGGAATGCACATTTACCTTGATGGTTGTGTATTCACAATCTACCACAGCTCAAATGATCTTCTTTATATGCAGTTTTATTTAGCAGTAAGCAGGAAGGAAACCTTGAACCACAGTCTTTTGTTGGAACAAAAACTGCCCCTATTTGAATTTCCACTGTGCAGACATACCACTGCTCCAAAGGAGGAAAACACTGCAAGAATCAAAAAGAAAAAGAAGAAACTGGATGTGATGGCTCATACTTGTATTCTCAGCATTTTGAGAGAATTACTTGAGCCCCAGGATTTAGAGATCAGCCTGGGCAACATAGCAAGATCTCAACTCTATAAAAATAAAATAAAATAAAAAAATTAGCTGGGCGTGGTGGTGCATGTCTGCAATTCTGGCTACTCTGGAGGCTGAGGCGTGAGGGTCACCTGAGCCCAGGAGGTTGAGGTTGAGGCTTCAGTGAGGCATGATCGTGCCACTGTACTTCAGCCTGGGTGACAGAGTGAGAGCCTCAACTCAAAAGATGAGGAAGAAGGAAGGACCTAGCTCGAGTCAGCACACCTTCACCTCACCTGCATAATATATACCTGATTTCCTTGTTTATCTTCCTTCTGCAAGTTTGACTAGCCTTGCCTCCTCTTTAATAGTTTAATTTTTAGAAGTCCTAGCCAGAGCAATCAGGCAAGAAAAAGAAATAAAGGATATTCAAATTGGAAAAGAAGGAATCAAAATATCTCTGTTTGCCAATGATATGATCTTATACAAAGAGAAGCCTAAAGACTTCTCCAGAAGACTCCTGAACTTGATAAATGAATTTGGTAAAGTTTCAGGATACAAAATCAACACACACACATCAGTGGCACTGTTATACACCAGTACCAACCAAACAGAGAAATCAATAACTCAATTCCATTTATAATAACAGCCAAAAAGCTAAAATACCTATGAATCTATTTAACCAAGGAGGTGAAAGATCTCAACAAGGAGAACTACAAAACTCTGATTAAAGACACTGTAGAGTACACAGACAAATGGAGAAATATCTCATGCTCATAGATTAGAAGAATCAACTTTGTTTGTTTTTGAGTCAGAGTCTCACTCTGTCACCCAGGCTGGAGTACAGTGGCACGCTCACGGCTACTGCAGTCTCGACCTGCTGGACTCAGGCAATCCTGCTTCAGCCTTCCAAGTAGCTGAGATCACAGACCCGCATCACCATGCTCAGCTAATTTATTTTATTTATTGTAGCAATGAGTTCTTGTCAAGCTGTCCAGGCTGGTCTCAACTCCGTGGGTTCAGGCAATCCTCTCACCTCGGCCTCCCAAAGTGCTGGGATTACAGACGTGAGCCACCATGCCTGGCCAGAATCAACATTATTAAAATGATCATATTGCCTAAAGTAATCTACAGATTCAATGCAATCCCTATCAAACTACCAATGTCATTTTCCACAGGATTAGAAAAAAAAAAATCCTAAAATTCATATGGAACCAAAAAAGGACCAGAATAGCCAAAGCAGTCCTAACCAAAAAGAACATAGCAGGAAGCATCACATTACTTGACTTCATATTATTCTACAAGGCTGTAGTAACCAAAACAGCATGGTACTGGAGGGTCCAAAAATCACCTATCAGATACTGTGTGCACAGGTAGGGGTGGTGGGTACACTTAAAGCCCAGACCAAAACTATTTGTAATTCCCAAAGCAATTGAAATCTTTTTAAATGGACACAAAAAATAGTTAAATTTTTTAAAAATTAAAATGGTTGAGTTCCAACTATGTGTCATTTCTTTTGACACATCTTATATCATTTCATTCTCAGGTCATTCATTTTGTAGATGAGAAACAAGCTCAGAGGGGTTAGGAATTCTGCCTTCAGTGGCACATCTAGAAAATACCATGCATGCTAAGAGCATTTTCAAATTGTTAAGTTTTCTCCAATCTTTCCTACCACCCCGCAGCCACCCAACACATGTGCAGTATACACACACACACACACACACACACACACACGTGTTTAACTGATGATAATTCACAGAAAGCTGCAAGACTGGAAGAAGCCTGGTTATTGAAATAGTGTATTACCCTGGGGAAGATAAATTCACAAATGCACAACAGGGTTAACTCTGGGGGGTGGGGGGAGGGGATACCATCAGGAAAGAGTACACAGAAAGTTTCAGCTGTATTGGGTAAAGTTTTCTCTCTTAAGCTGGATGGTATTTATATGGGTGTTTCATGTTGGACTTTATAAGTGTTCATTTGTCGTAAATCTGTCATAATGCATTTAAAATTTAACAGCACTGCCTGGCACTTACTCCTCATTCTTGCCATGGACACACACATCCTTAAATACACAAACACACAGAGTTATACTCCACACAATGACAAGTACACACGAGCACTGATGCACACATTCATCCATGCACATTCACCTGCATGCGTGGAGTCAGAAGAACCCACACACTCACTTGTGTTGACAAGCACACACTTACACACACACACACACACGCACACACACTGCCTGCCAGCCAGAGCCTTGGGCTACCACTCCTCTCCTTTGGTCAAGGGCACCAGGGTCAAACACAGGAACCTTGACACCTGGGAGGTTGAGATGACCCGGAAGTAGACAGCATAAGGAAGCACAGGGCCTGCGTCCAGGTGCCAGCACAGATGGATCCACTGAAGGCCAGTCCCCGGGGGCCAGCATGTGGCCCCAGGCCCTGCAGATGTCCTCACACCACAGGCTCATCTGGGAAGAGGCAGAGTTAAGGAGCAGCGGGAAGACTCTGGTCTTTCACAGTCCGGGGTGGGAAGCAGTAACTTGTGTGGGAAACAACCTTCTCGGGAACCATAGCAACACCCACTTGGCGGCTCTGGATTGGCCCTCGACCAGACATTTATTAAGCAGCCTCCCCTAAGCTGTGGTCTCCAGAAGAACAATACCAAACTGATCAAATGTTAATAGCTTCAATCTGTTCCTCCTCGGAGAACTCCCACTCCATCCCCCTCTCTCTGCGGACTGCGTTTCTGCTTTCCAGAGTCAGCTGAAACCTGCCTCTGCTACTACCCCACAGCCCAGGTTCAAGGCCAGGACTGTGAGGCATGCACAGGTGACTTAGGGTGCAGAAATGGAAGCAGGTCAAACCAAGGAACCCTTGGGGCCCAAATGGGGCCATTCTTAGGTTAGACTGACCGAACTGAAAAGTCTCCAAGATCATCTAATGGAACAAATTCTCCATCTGACTGCATTTCAGAATTACCTGGTGAACTTTTTTAAAAAGTGCCAATATAATGTGCATCTCCAGGGGGTGAGGCCTGACCATTTGAAATTTTTAAAGCTCCCCAGATAATTCTAATATACACCCAGGGTTGAGAACCACTGAATAACTCTTAACTCCCTATAGAAATGGGGTGGGAAAGACCAGAGAGCCCAAAGAGGGGCAGGGGCTGGCCCAAGGTCACAGAGCTAGTGAGATAGCATGCTGAAAATGGATCCCAGACACCCCAACCCTAGCCCAGAGTCATGACCATTTTCCTGGGTGACAGCAGTCATGTGAATCTTCAAAATGTATCCTTTTCCTTGACTCACCAGGATTTTGCTCTTTGTAGCAGGAGTGGGGTGAGGGAGATAAAATGGATCAAAGAGGATGCAAGAAAAACAGTGTTAACAAAAATATGGGGACCAGACAGTCAGGACATCATGACAGTCACACTGGCTGGTTCCCATTCTATCATGGTTAAGGTAGAATATACCATGACTAAGCATGAGACTCTTCACCCAGATACCCAAACCCCCAAGCCCCAAACCTTCAACTCTTGCAGCTCATCACTGCCCTCCTACAGACGCTCTCCAAAGCTGTGAAGAGTCTACTTAATAAGGATATGGCTGCAGCCCAGGAAGCAATGGCTGATTCTCCAATTCACACCCCCATCCTCTCTCACTTCACATGCCCAAGAGCCTTCTAACCAGTCTCCCCACATGGGCAGATGTTCTCCAATCCATCCTCCACAGAGCCACCAAATAGTCTCTCTAGAACACCATCTGCCTCTGTTGCCCCTTAGCCAAAGTCTCACAAACAGGGCCCTGCCTCTGGGTTCACGGGCACGTGGGCAACTTGCTCATTGCACCGATTACATCCTACCTGCTGGGCCAGGGCCAGGGACTCGAGCAGTAAATGAGATAAGCGTCATCCCAGCTGGTGGTCAAGTTACATTCTTGATGAGGAGACCGACAGTGACTACACTTGACTACAGTTGTGACAAAGTCAAAAGAAAGGTAGTACTGGGAGAATGTATAATGGGGACAGGGTCATTTAGTCTGGCATGTGTCAAGAATGGCTTCTTCTAAGCAAAGGATGGGATGTTTAGTCTGATATCTGAAAGGTGACAGGGAGCTAAGAGAAAGGGGAGAAAGAGGCTGGGCTCGGTGGCTCAACCTGTAATCCAGCGCTTTGGGAGGCTGAGGTGAATGGATTGCCTGAGCCCACGGGTTCGAGACCCGCCTGGGCAACTTGGCAAGACGTCATCTCTACAATAAATCAAAAACCAGCCGGGCGTGGTAGCGCGCACCTGTAGTTCCAGCTACTTGGAAGGCTGAGGCGGAAGGATCGCCGGAGCCCAGTGGGTCGAGGCTGCAGTGGCTGGGAGCGGCCACTGCACTCCAGTCTGGGTGACAGAGTGAGATTCCCACTCAAAAAAAAAGGAGAAAGAAAGAAAAGAAAAAGGGGAGAAAGAATGTTCTGGACATGGGGGACAATGACTGTGCCCTCAGAGCACAGTCAGGGACCTGAAAGTGAGCAGAGAGGGGTGCATGATGGGACAGGTCAGGTATCAGACCATGCAAGGCCTTTTAAGCCATGGAAGAGATTTGGGGTTCCACCTTTGGATTGTAGTAGCATGACCAGCCATCCCAGTGTGCTCAGGCTGAAGGGCTTCCCGGGATGCAAGACTTTTCAGTGCTAAGATGTAGAGGGATGATGGAGGGAAGCAAGGGTGGCCCCAGGTCCCTGGCCTCCACTCTTGGACTGAGATAGAACCATTCCCTGGAGAGTAACAGGATTGGAGGGAGGGTGACAAACTCAGTGGTTGAACTTGGGGAGTTAGGGCAATCTTCAAGTGGAGATATGAGCTCAGCTCTTGGTTCTGTTTCTTCCTTTGCAGAAAGATAGAGGTTTGGGAGCTACCCGCATAGAGATGGTAACTGAAGGATGGGAGTAGATTACACAACCTGGAGATAAAGTAAAAAGAAAGCTGACAGATAAAGTAAACTCCAGCCTTCGGGAATTCCAGTGTATAAAGATCTGGTAGCTCAAGGTGAAAACCAGTAAAGGAAGCTGAGGAAGGGCGGTGTAGGTGCTCGAGAAGGAAAACCATGAATCCGTGGGCTCTCACAGGAGAAACAAGAGCGTCCAGCAGGGTAGAATGTTCCACCATGACCAGTGCCACTGCAAAATTGAATCACATGACTGGAAAATGCTTCCTGACCTAGGCATGTGGAGGTCATAATGACCTTGTGAAGCAGCGAGGGGAGAGGTGGGCTGAGGAGTGAGCAGGAGAGAGGGAAATGAAGACCATGCACGTAACACAGAACATTTATGAGGGAAATTGATGAGGGAGGGAAATTGATGAGGCAGGAACTGGAGAAAGACAAGAGGCCAAGGGCGGGATTGTTCTAAGATGAGAGACCTGAGTGTGGTTAAAGGCTGATGGGGGGACCCAGTGGAAAGGAAGGACCTAACAGCGTAGGACAGAGAAGGGCTCATCACCCACCCCCACACACACACTGTCCTCGCAGGCTCTGCACACACTGCATCAAATACTCCATGTATTCTTTGCCTGGTACACACCTCCCTTTGTCCATGATAACTCAAAGGACCACCCAGGGAGCCTTTCCTCCTCTGTGTTTGTACAGCCCAGCACACCTACTTCTGCCACAGCACCCACCTCGGGCTGGTCTCCATGTTATCTCTCCTGCTAAATGGTGAGCTCTTCAAAGGCAGGAACTTGCATCAAATCGTAGCCCGGGACATTGGCTGGCCCAGAGTACCTGCTCAGGAAACATGTGTAGAATGAATAAGTGAATGAACAGTGTAACTAATCAATAATGATGAATTAGGGTCAGGCGTGGTGGCTCATGCCTGGAGTCCCAGCACTTTGAGAGGTCAAGATGAGAGTATTGCTTGAGCACAGGAGTTAGAGACTAGCCTGGCAGCATAGCAAGACCTCGTCTCTACCAAAAAAATCAACAAAAAATTAGCTAGGCATGGTGACTTGTGCCCATAGTCCCAGTCACTCTGGAGGTTGAGGTGAAAGGATTGCTTGAGCCCAGGAGGCTGAGGTTGCAGTAAGCCGTGACTGCACTACTGAGATCCAGCCTGGGCAACAGAGTGAGACCCCAACTCAAAAACAAACAAATAATGATGAACTAGAGACACACCTGGGCGACCGTGAGGACAGCTGGGTTGGCATCAAGGGGTGATCTCCGTTCCCCAGAAGCAGGGCCCTCAAAGAACCTGGCTCCTGCGATCCCCTATGGGGAAAGGGGATTGGAAGGCAGGGTGTGGTAGACTCCTCACTGAGCTCACAGTCCTCCCTTCCATTGTTCCTGCCGGCCGTGCATGGAAAGTACAACATCCACTAAGGACCATGTGTTTCCCCTCCTCCCCTCCCTCAGCAGGGAGGGAACAGATGGGCGTAATTTATGCCCACACCCTTCCCTTGCAGCCCTGGCACTGGGGAGAGGGGATGGGGGGGCACAGACCCACCCAGGTTTCACAAACTTCTCTCAGCATTTAGGCAAGAGAGTCACAGCAGGGGCCGGAAGGGTCAGGAGCAAGAGAGGACAGGCAGAGGGGAGGAGAGGGAGAAAAAGAAGGGAACCACTACTTGGGAGTGTCCGTGGCATTCCAGCCCTGGTGCCAGCTGGGCACAGGATCTCAGCACATTTCCACAAGGAGCAGATTTTTGCACCTGCTTTAAAGACTGGGAAGCCGAGGCTCAAGGAAGTGAAGGAATTGCTCCAAGGTCACATTTTGAGTGGCTGCCTGGTCAGGATTCTAATCCATCTATGGGCTCCAGAAACAATGTCTTCCCACCAGACCCAACTGCAGAGGCAGTCATGTCACCAGGCCTCCCTCCCGGGGTCATCTAGGATGACAGGAGGAAGAGCCCACAGGTCCCAGGATCCTACTGAAGGAGGCTGGACACTGACATCAGGGCTCTAGAAAATACACATAGATGAGCAGGAGAAGACAGAGCTAGAAGGAGACGTGAATGAGGCACATGCACAGGGTAAGAAGACAGGTCCTGTCCGGGTGACCACTGCCTGGAAGGTAGACTTTTTAAAGGCAGCTGTCCTGCAGTCAACCTTCAAGGCTGGAATATGGGCTAAAGATGATAATCTGAAGAATACTGAGTGCCAAGTCACCAAAGCATACCTGCCCAGCCACCTCTTTCCTCTTCGTTCAATGGCAGTTGAGTCCACATGTTTGGGAGTCAAATGAATCCGGGTTCAAATCCTCTACATGCTAGCTATCTGCTTGTGACCTCCCTGAGCCTCAGTTTCTTTATCCATAAAATGGGGTTGCAAGAGGAGATAGCTGAACCCAATGTGCAATTCTATTGAGCCCATTCAATATCGCTTTGGCTTGATTTCTTTTTGCTCTCTCAGATCAGTTGATACTTGTAAAAACTGAAAAACACCGCATTTTAAAGTCCACATTTTCAGCTTTTTTGAATAATCAGAGTGTCTGCAACTTGGTTTTGCATGGGGACGGGGTTCCAATTTAGAGGGGTTGGAGATACCCATTTCAGTTTTCCACGGTCCTGTCACTCCTTCACCTGCCCATGGGATGTGACATTGGCTGCCTCTGCTGTCAAAACCATTTGACCATAGCCCTGAAACTCTGAGCACCTTGAGAACAATGCCCCCCACGGATTCTAGTGTATCACCATCTCCCCAGAGCCCAGCACAGGACCTGGAATCCAACAGGTGCTCAGCCATTCGTGTGTTTAGCAAGTACAATGTTGAGTCCCTACTCCTAATGAGACCCACTTGAGATGCTGGGGATTGTTCAACAAACAAGCCAGATACGTATGTTATGTATACGTATAATATGTTCACAATACAATCCATGAGGCATTCTATTATTATCTCCAATGTACAGATGAGATAGGGAAACCAAGGCACAGACAGGGTGAGGAGCTTGTACAAGATTCCACGATTAAAAAAGCAGAAATAGAATTCAAAAACATCACTTTGGCTCCAAAATCAATGAATGTTCTGAATCAAGGATTTGTAAACTATCACTTATGAGACAAATTTTGCCTGCCACACCTTTTGCTGTTGTTGTTGTTGTTTTGTTTTGTTGGTTTTGATGTGAGGCCTCACTCTTTCACCCAGGCTGGAGTGCAGTGGCATAACCACGGCACACTGCAGCCTCCAACCTGCTGGGCTCAGGTGATCTTTTCACCTCAGCCTCCCTAGTAGCTGGGACTACAGGTGTTCATCACCATGCCTGCTAATTTTTTTGATTTTTTTTGGAGAGATGGAGTTTCACTTGTTGCCCAGGTTGGTCTCGTACTCCTGAGCCCAAGCAATCTTCCTTCCTTGCCCTCCCAAAGTGCTGGGATTATAGGAACGAGCCACCATGCCTGATTACGGTAGTGAGCCACCACTGCTTTTGTAAATAAAGCTTTATTGGAACACAGCCACAGTCATTTGTTTAAATTGTCTGTGGCTGCTCTCCCATGACAGTGGTAGGATTGAGTGGCTGCAACAGAGATTCTCTGTGCCCTCAAACCTCAAATATGTACTCTCTAGCTCTATATAGAGAAAGTAAAGACCCCTGCTCTGAATCACTGTTCTAAGCATCCTAATTTCATGAGAGGTCATTGCTCTCATAAAATTTCTACCAGGGAAGGAGACAGACAAATAAAAAGTCGGGCGAGGTGGCTCACGCCTATAATCCCAGCACTTTGGGAGGTGGAGGCGAGAGGATTACCTGAGCCCAGGGAATTGAGACAGCTTGGGCAACTTGGCAAGACCTCGTCTCTACAATCAATCCAAAATTAGCCAGACATGGTGGCACGCTCCTGTAGTTCCAGTTACTTGGAAGGTTGAGGTGGAAGAATTGTTCGCGCCCAGCAGGTGGAGGCTGTGGTGGCCTTGAGCACACCACTGCACTCCAGCCTGGGTGACAGAGTGAGACTCGACTCAAAAAAATAAAATAACAAGTTGGGCTCGGTGACTCAGCCTGTAATCCCGCGTCTTGGGAGGCTGAGGTGAGTGGATTGCCTGAGCCCACGGGTTTGAGACCCGCCTGGGCAACTTGGCGAGACCTTATCTCTACAATAAATCAAAAATTAGCCGGGCGTGGTAGCGTGCGCCTGTAGTTCCAGCTACTCGGAAGGCTGAGGCGGAAGGATCGCCGGAGCCCAGCAGATCGAGGCTGCAGTGGCCAAGGGCGGCCACTGCACTCCAGTCTGGGTGACAGAGTGAGACTCCAACTCAAAAAAATAAAATAAAATAAAATAAAATACATAAAAGACACACATTATGATAGAGAGAACCTGGGTAGCTCCTATACTGAGCACCCAGGGAAGGTTTTTGAAAAAAAGGTCATTAAGCTGAGATTTGAAGACAAGGGATCAGAGACATGAAGATAAGAAGAAGAGATTTCCAGGCAGGGAATCGGTTGGGACAAAGAACTGAGGACGTGAGCAAGCATGAGGGTTCCAGGAACAAAAAGAAAGCCAGCACGCTTAGAGCCCAGCCAGCGAGGAGGACGACGCGTGGGCAGAAAGGGGTCTGGTCATGAAGAACTTCCTGGAAATGTGTGAACAGATGGATGATCTGAGCAGAGCCCAGAGGACACCCGAAGCCCCTCTGACATTTGCTGGCTTTCTGGATCCAGAGCCTTCCTTTCAACTGGCAGGACCTCCTCTCCCTGGCTGTGAAATGAGTTCTCACTGTGAGCCGCCCTTCTGGGGCTGGCGTGGGTCAGAGGCAATAAAAGACTGACGGAAAAGTCCTTTGTAAAGACGCAGGGCAGCCCCGAGACTTGACGGCTGCCCCTGACGCGTGTGCTGCAGTCGAGCCGAGCAGTTCCTCTCCCTCGAGGGCTGGAGGCCCGTGAGCCATCCTCCTCTGGCTCTGCCAGCGAAGCCTGAGTCCCATCCCAGTGGAGGCAGCCTTATTCTCGCCCCTCAGCCTGGGGATGCCTCCTTTTCCATCTGGGCTAATGGGGAAGGTTTGCCAAGAGGAAAGGTGGCGGGGGAGGGAGGCACTGAGGGACTGGGGTAAAATCCCGGGAACTTCCCTGGAAAAATGTAATCAGAATGTCAGGAAATCAAACAGAAAGTGGAGGGGGAGGCACTGGGGGGCAAGGGTCAAAGAGGGGTGCCTGGGTGGCATGTGACCAAAGCAAACCAGGCTTTCGAAGGTTTTCCCTGGCTCCTGGGTCCTTACTGCTGTGGACAATGCTAAGCACCTGTTTCCGTGACTACCCCCTCCCATCTGGAAGGATTTGAAAAGAAGATATGAGAATGGTGTACAGATGGAAGATTGGGAGTCAGATGGGCCAGGGTTGGCTTCCTACCTTCACCCCTCGTCTGCTTTTGGAAAATCACATGCCCAGTCTGAGACTCAGCCCCCTCACCTGCAAAGTGGGAATACCGCTTCCTAAAAAAGTTGTTTTGAGTGTCCGGCAGAATGGGAGTGATCAGATGAAGCACTTAGCAGAGTACTGGGTACACGGTAGTATTTTCTTCCTCCTGGACTCCCAGGATTCAGCTGGTTACCTGGCACAGCTAGACCAGGGAAGAGCCTCGATGGCACAGGGGGGGCTGGGTTTCTGAAGTCTCTATGTATCTGATGTAGAAGGATTTGGTTCTTCAGGACACGTAGAACAGTGACCCAAGGAAGCCCAGGGTACCAGTGGGGCTGTGATTAGCTTCCTGAATTAATGAAGTAATTCACTCAGCAACAGCGATGGGGCATCTGCTCTGTGTTGGACCCTGCAGGAATGCAGGGAATACAGAGACAAGGAAGAGAAGAGATGCAGGGGAATGACTAGTTCGCCAAGCAGGAGAAGGGTGAGTGGTACAGAGCAGGGGCACAAGCAGATATGGACCGAATGAGCACACAGGTGAACGGTCGACTTCCTGTGCTCATGGGACTACCAGAGTTCACACGCAGGTAGTGCCAGCATTCTTGCTTGTAGAAAAGCATTACATTAATCAAAAAGCAAATCAGGCTGGGCACGGTGGCTCACGCCTGTAATCTCAGCACTTTGGGAGACCGAGATGAGAGGATTGCTTGAGCCTGGGAGTTCAAGACCAGCCTAGACCACATAGTGAGACTTCATCTGCACAAAAAATTTAAAAATTAGGCAGGTGTGGTGGCACACACCTGTAGTCTCAGCTATTGAGGAGGCTGAAATGGAAGGATCACTTGAGTTCAGGAAATCGAGGCTGTAGTGAGTCCAGATCACACCACTGCACTCCAAGTTAGACGACAGAGTGACACCTTGTCTCAAAAAAAAAAAGCAGGTCATGAGAACAACTCAGTTTTATATTCTAGACATGAGAACAACCCAGATTTTATATTCTAGACAAATCTGGATTCAAATCTCAGACCCTTTGATACCTAACTGTGTGACCTGGGTCAAGCCATTCCATTTCCTTAACACTAAATCAGGGATAATACCACCTGGCCCAGAGGTTTGGAAGGGCAGAATAGAGGAGAGACAAACTCATATCTGTGGTACTGACTCTAATTGCCCTCCAGCACTGGTTCTCCCCTCCTCTCTCAGTAATAAAATCCCAGGAAATGAGCTGGGTACGTGACCACCCAGAGTAAATTACTGCCTTTCTTGCCGTAGTGTTTGACCAAGTAGCTAAGTTCTAACCAATGGAATATAGTTGGAAAAGTTGTATACAACTTCCAGGAAGTGTACCTAAAATATACTCTTTCTGATCTCTGCCTTTCCTCCTTCCTGCTTTCTGGAATGCAGATTTAATGGCTGGAGCTCCAGCAGGCATTTTAGACCATGAGGTGACCTTGAGAATAACAATAAGATAAAAGGAGTCTGGGCACCCGACACTATGACACATGCAAACCATAGACTGGACTCCCTGTGACTTCTTACATGGGAAAAAAAAAAAGCACTCTCTCACTTGCTAAAACTACACCTGCTAGGAGTTTGCAGGAGCACGATCTCCAATACTTACAAATGGGTTTAATTCTTTCTAACCAATTTTCACTAATATCAGCCCACACATTCAGGGAACGAGCACAGTGTTCTCAAGGTTATCGAGCACTGTGTAGTGAGCACCACTCCACAGTCACTGTCTGCATTTCCTCCTGACCGAAGACCTATTTTCCCTGGCACTGAATTGCCACCCACGCCTCCAGCCCCTCCCTTGGTTTCCAGTTCTCCTTCAGTGAGGTCAGAGCCTGCAGGATGCTCAGAGGGCTGAGTTCACTCACAGATAACAAGGACTCCGCTGCAGAGGTCGGGTGGCTGTGAGGTCAGAAAAAAAAAAAACGGGAACACCTTTATAGATGCACAAAGATGAGAACGTTTCCAGAAGCCGGCCCCAAATTTGTATATGGTCCAAACCAAGCAGGCGATTCAGCACCAGCAGCCCAAAAAGAAGCCCATGCATGCACTTGTCCAGCATGTGCCCACGATTGCCTTTTCCAGCCAGGGCACTGTGCCAAGCCCTGCAGGCTGAAGGGAAGGAGAAGGCCTTGTCCCTGAGAAGCAAGAGCCAGCATCCAGAGGAACTAGCGTGTTCACACAAGGCAACACATAATGCGATTCATTCATTCGTTCGTTCATTAGGCAAATATTTATGGAGCACCCACTATGTACCAGGAAAAGGGTTAAGCCTATAGGGAACAGGAAGCAAAGAGATAAGGAAGGAAATTCGGGATTCAGCCTGGAGTAGCCAGTTGAACAAGGAAACACCCATCCTTGCCCTCTCAGTCCTGGAGAGGCCAAAGTACCCCCCATAACTCCTTCACTTTGAAATCTAAATTTTCCTAATAGTGTAAGGGATCACAAAGTTTAACAAATACCTTACACGTTCAGAAGCTGACCACAGGCAAGCAGAGGTCAGGGGTTGTGGGTAGCCATCAGCGGTTTCTTCTGTCTCTGTAGCAGAGTCCAGGATGTAAGGTATTTTTCATTCCCTTGGCCTCAGTGTGCTCTGTTGCTCAGGCTGAGAGAGGTGGCATGATCACAGCTCACTGCAGCCTCAAACTCTTGGATTTAAGTGATCCTCCTGCCTCAGCCTCCCAAGTAGGGACTGCAGATGACACCACCATGCCCTGCTATTTTTTTTTTTTTTTGAGTCAAAGTCTCACTCTGTCACCCAGGCTGGAGTGCAGTGGCACACTCATGGCTATCACAGCCTCAACCTGCTAGGCTCAGGTGATCCTTCTGCCTCAGCCTTCCAAGTAGCTGGAACTACAGGCATGCGCTACCACACCCGACTAAGTTTCTGATTTATTGTAGAGTCGAGGTCTCGCCAAGTTGCCCAGGCTGTTCTCCAACCCCTGGGTTCAGGCAATCCTCTCCTCCGCCTCCAAAAGTGCTGGGAGTACAGGTATAAGCCAGCATACCCGGCCTACTTTTTTTGTAGAGGCGAGGTCCCCCTATGTTGCCCAGACTGATTTTGAACTCCTGGGTTCAAGCAATCCCCCTGCCTTGGCCTCCCAAATTGCTGGGATTACAGGCACAGTGTGCTCATCTTTAAAATTCCTGAGATGGAATCCTGGATCAGTGACCACCTAGCCAAGAGGCAGAGGGAGGAAGAGAGTCCAGAGGCTTCAACTCAGCATCAGTCCCAGGAAGTCAGCCATTCTCCTGGGTCTAGAGGGGCCTCTCCGTTCATTTTTCTTCCTTTTCTTTTCTCCTTTTTGTCTCTTTTTTTGGATGTGGTAAAATATACATAACATGCAAGTGATTTCCCCTTTCAAGACTCAGTCTCCCCATTTTAAAAGTGAAGGACGTGGCCTAGATGGATTCTGCTGCTTTGCTTCTATTCAGAAGAAGCCTACTGGAGCATTAGAGGATTTCCTAGACTTGAGTGTGACTTAGCAGCCTGGTTTTCTATTTGCAGGGCATTTAACAATCAATCATCTCAGAACAATATCCAAGTAAGCATTTTATCAGGGAAGTTAAGGAAGGGGCGGGCAGAGCGCACAGAACACGGCCTGGGACGAGCCAGGAGTGCAGAGTGGCCGGCCTGTGCCTTCAGAGGCCTAAATTCCAGCCCCCTTCACCCCAAGCAGCCAGTCACATGGCCCCACTGTATCCAGAGGTCTCATTAAGTCTGTTTTACGATGCTTTTTTTGACAAGTGAGGCCTTTAAAACAAGTTTCCTCATTGTGCAGAGGGTGAAGTTCAGTCCAAACATCTGTCTGCTCAAGAAACCGGGTGGACCCAACAGCCAGGGGACCATCATAAACTCCACTCACTCTCTGGGACCCAGGGAGGGGATGTTTCTTCAAGACACTCTGTTAGTGGCTCTGCTAAGAATAATAATGCAGGCTGGGCATGGTGGCTCACACCTGTAATCATAGCACTTTGGGAGGCAGATGCGGGAGGATTGCCTGAGACCAGGAGTACAAGACCAGCCAGGGCAGCACAGTAACACTTAATCTCTATTTAAAAAAAAATTTTTTTTTTTTTAGTTGAAGTCTCACTCTGTCATCCAGGCTGGAGTGCAGTGGCACGCTCACGGCCACTGCAGCCTCAGACTGCTGGGCTTGGGCAATCCTTCCACCTCAGCCTTCCAACTAGCCAGAACTACAGGCACATGCTACCACACCCGGCTAATTTTTTTGATTTATTGCAGAGACGAGGTCTCACCATGCTGCCTAGGCTGGTCTTGAACCTGCAGGCTCAGGCAATCCTCTCGCTTCGGCCTCCCAAAGTACTGGGATTATAGACTTGAGCCACTGTGCCTTGCCAAAAAAAATTTTTTTAAAAAAAAATTAGCCAGGCATGGTGGTGTGCACCTGTAGTCCCAGCTACTTTGGAGATTGAGGCATCAGGATTGCCTGAACCCAGGAACCTGAGGCTGCAATAAATCAAGATGTACCACTACTCTCCAGCCTGGGCAACAAAGCGTGACCCTGACCCCCTCTCCCAAAAAAAGAAAGGCAGGAAGAGAAAAGAATAATAATACAAAATGAAGAATTAAAACCTGGGGGTCCCAACACTTCCTGTGTATACTTTTTATGTCTTAGATCTCACAAACCCAGCATTGTTGTCCTAGTTTTCTTTTTTTTTTGAGTTGGAGTCTCATTCTGTCACCCATACTGGAGTGCAGTGGCCGCGTCCAGCCACCACAGCCTCGACCTGCTGGGCTCCGGCGATCCTTCCACCTCTGCCTTCCAAGTAGCTGGAACCACAGGCGCATGCTACCACACCCGGCTGATTTTTTTATTTATTGTAGAGATGAGGTCTCACTACCCAGGCGGGTCTCGAACCCACGGGCTCAGGCAATCCACTCACCTCAGCCTCCCAAAGGCACAGGATTACAGGCTGAGCCACCGAGCCCAGCTGTCATAGTTTTCAAAAAGAAAAACGATATTTTCATTCAAAGCCCCACAGGTATTCGAATCCTAGCCCATTTGGTGCCAAAGCCTTAACTCTTTCTATTCCACAAGCCGCCCGCCAAAGATGGCAATCACTGGGAGTAGATGCCTGAACAGTCCAGCTTTTTAGGAAGAGTCTCTGAGAGCCTAAATTACCAGATGCTCTCATGGGCCCCCAAAGGAAGACCAGTCTCCTGTATGGCCTTGTCTTTGAATTGTGTGTGGTTTGGAAAGCTGAGCTGGAGTGGAGTTCTCCATCCATGAGGACCAGGCAGCTGCAGGCCCTGCTGGGAGGTGACTCACCTCATAGCAGTCAGGCCCAGGGATTGAAAGCCTTGCCTGTGAAGTTTCTTAGGGCCAGGTCAGGTGACACAGGCCTCCTCGGTGCCTTCTGAGCCCTGCTAGAGTCACAACCACCCACTTGTGAGGAGAAGGTCAAGGGGGGGAGGTCAGACCCTGGGGACAGAAAGGAGGACCGGCAGGTCAAAGAAAACCCACGTCCCACAGGCTCAAGTTCACTGCCTGTCTTAGGGGGTGAAAGTCAGGTGTCTCAGAGCAGAAGACACAAGGTCCTTCAAGAACTGGTCTGTCCTCCCCTGAGTAGGCATCTCCCATGCACTCCTCACCACCTGCCCACAGGAAAAGTGAGCCTCCCTACCTGTTCAAGCTCTGCTTGCATGTGCTCTCCCCTCTGCCTGCAATGTCCACCCCTGATGGACTACTGAGCTGTGTGATGGCTCCATTTCTGCCATAGTAAATTAACAATAATCACAGTAGCTCTCTCATAAGGTTGACATGAAATTCCAGTAGATGAAACAAGTCAGTGCTTAAACAAGGCCTGGCCAGACTCATTGCCTCATATATTTAACCACTATTCCATTTTTTTTAAAGTGACTTTTCTTTTATTTATTGATTTATTGATTTATTTGAGTCAAGGTCTCATTCGGTCACCCAGGCTGGAGTGCATTGGCACAATCACAGCTCACCACAACCTCGCCTCCTAGACTCAGACAACCCTTTCATCTCAGCCTCCCGAGTAGCTGGGAGTACAGGCATGCACCACCACACCCATAATTTCTTTTTTTTTTTTTTTGGTAGAGATGGCGTCTTAATATGTTGCCTGGGCTGGTCTCGAACTCCTGAGCTGAAGCAATCCTCCCACCTTGGCCTCCCAAAGTGCTGGGATAACAGGCATGAGCCACCACGCCCAGCCCACCATCATCATTCTTATCCAGCCTAACTTCCAAGGACCTAGGGGGGGATTTGCTAGCAGAAACTTCAGCCGCGTGGCTCAGCCCTTAAGCATCTGGGGTGGCCTCCTTGGCTCCCATTGGGCTGTGTAGATGCCACCACGAAGGCCCCTGGCCCCCTGTGCGGCAGTGGTCTGTCTACACTCTGTTCTCTCGTTACACTGACATAGAGATCGTTTCTGAAACCTGCAGTCTCAATAATGAAAGAACACCAACAGAAAAATTGTTCTCTTCATGCATTCATGGAGAAATCCCCTATTTGCAGAACAAAAATCCAGTGAGAAAAGAGATGACAGTTCCAAGTGAAAGTTTCCACATTTGCCATAGGCTGCTGCCCATGGAAGGAAGATAGAGGAAAAGATTTTCTTTTTATATATTTTTTATTGTTTGAGTTGGAGTCTGACTCTGTCACCCAGGTGGGAGTGCAGTGGCACACTCCTGGCCACCGCCAGCCTCAAACTGCTGGGCTCAAGCAATCCTTCCACCTCAGCCTTCCAAGTGGCTGGAACTACAGGCACACAACGCCACGCCCAGCTAGTTTTTTGATTTATTGTAGAGATGTGCTTTCACCAAGTTGTCCAGGCTGGTCTCGAGCCCATGGGCTCAGGCAATCCTCTCACCTCGGCCACCCAAAGTGCTGGGATTATAGGCATGAGCCACCACGCCTGGCAGAGGAAAGGATTTTCTACACACGTTTACTTCTCTTTCATCTCAACCTCCATAGATCTGCAACAGGGTTTTTGGCAAAACCCTGAAAGATCATCTAGTCCTCTAGTCCTCATTGTTTACTGAATCACCATTCCGAGGGTATCACTCCAATGATGGGGCACTCACTACCTGTCAAAATGACCCATTCCTCATTTGATACCTGACTATTGTAGGGTTTCCCTTGTGTTTATCTCCCTTCCCTTTTTTGATCTCCAGCTTCTTTATTTTTGCCTTTTTTTTTTAAGTTGGATCTCACTCTGTTGCCCAGGCAGGAGTTCAGTGGCACAGTCACAGCTCACTGCAGCCTTGACTCCCTGGGTTCTGGTGATCCTTCCACCTCAGCCTTCTGAGTTGCTGGGACTACAAGCGCCAGCCACTATGCCCACTAATTTTTTTTTTTTCCTTTGGAGATTCAAGGTCTTGCTGTGTTGTCCATGTTGATCTTGAAATCCTGTCCTCAAGCAATTCTTCCACCTTGACCTCCCAAAGTGCTGGGATTACGGGCGAGAGCCACTGTGCCTGACCATATCACTTCTTTTATTAGTCATAGCTCTGCCTTTGAGTCCCATAGAATCTATCTGCTTCCTGTGCCCAGGATAGAGATTTTGAGCCAAGGCTCTTGTACTTCCGGCTTCTCCCTTCCTTCAAAGTAACACACCCATTTCTTCTGCCAGGGTTTCAGGCCCTTCTCGAACCTGGCCATCTACTTCCACCTCAGTGGACGTCCACCAGTCATTTCTACTTACATTACAAGACCCAAAGCTGTGACAGAACTTCTGGTTGGCTCCAACTAGCACAAAACAGCAAGTTAGACTCTCAGAACCAGAAGCCCCTAGAGACCGTCCAGGGAAGGTCAGCTTCTACACCTTCCAGAGGAAACTTAAAGCTGTAGATGTATAATAATTGACCCAAGGGTTCTCATTCCCAGTAGAACAGCAGAACCACATTTGTTGACAACAATAAACAATATCATCATTGCTGTTACTGTTTTCACTGGTAGCTATATCACAGGATGAACTCATGTTGGATTTTAGTCTTATCATTTTGATATCTTCATCAATGATGTCAATTATTAATCTTGGAATTCCTCCTAATCAATGAGTCAGTAAAAAAAAAAATTAAATAAGTAAACAAATAAATAGAGGAAATCCTTAGAAACAGATGCGAGATTAGTAGTTTCGTGGTTGCCAGAGGCAAGGAAAGGAGATCAGACAGAGACTAGAGGGCAATTGATAATGGGTAGGAGGTTTTCAGGAGCGATAAAAATGTTGTGAAGTTTGATAGTGATTATGGTGGTACAACTCAGTGAATATGCTAAAAACCACTGAATTATGTACTTATAAGGGTGAATCTTATGGTCTGTGAATTAGATCTCAATAAAGCTATAACTTTTAATAAATAAAGGAATCACCAACTCTCTCAAACTTTCTTCAACTCTGTAGCCTTTGTGTATGTGTGAGAGAGAGAGAGAGAGAGAGAGAGAGAGAGGACGTGTGCCCTTGATTAACAGATTCTCAAAGGATTCTAGGGACTGGAGGATTGATACACTAGTCAGAACAAATCTTGGAAATTCTTTATTGAATCTTTTCTTTTCTTTTCTTTTCTTTTTTTTTTTTTTTGAGACCAGGTCTCACTCTGTCACCTAGGTTGGATTGCAGTGGCACAATCCTGGCTGACTGCAGCTTTGACCTCTTGGTTTCAAGAGATCCTCCTACCTCAGCATCCCGAGTAGCTGGGACTACACATGTGCACCACCATGTTTGACTAATTTTTATATTTCTTATAAAGATAGATCTTATTATACTGCCTAGGCTGGTCTGGAACTCCCAGGCTCAAGCAGTCTTCCTGCCTCAGTCTCCTAAAATGCTGAGATGACAGGCGTGAGCCACCGTTCCTGGCCTCTTTATTAAATATTTTCTAAACTTATTTTCCAAGTCAGCATTTCAATAAAATAGACTTCACAGTTTGTTTTAGTCTAAGATGTGATTTCCTGAGCTGTAAGTTACGGGCACTCTCTGAGTGTCAAGTGCCCGAAGTAATCATCTTACTTAGTCTTTCCAGAAATTTTTAAGGTGGTGTTTCTCAAACTTGAGTGAGCATCCAAATCACCTGGAAGACTTGTTAAAACACAGATTGCTGGACTCCACCCTTACACTTGCTGACTTGGTAAGTATGGGGTGGGACTCAAGTTTCCGGATAATGCTGTTACTGCTGGTCTGAGAACTTCACACCACACTTTGAGAATCACTGCTGTAAGTAACTGATGCTCAGTGAGCTTTAGTGAATTGCCTAGAATCACATGATATGGGAGATAACATTGAAAGCTGACCTGATAACATTTCTGAAACCTGCTTTCCAGAACAGAAGTTGGAAATGCTCAAAATAGCTTTCCAACATTCTTTGCAGCTAGGGATGTGTAGGCACCATGATTCCGACCAGCACCCTCTTCTTTCCGCCTAAAATGCTGACAAGAGGCTGGGAGATATATTATTTTCTCCCCCAAGAGTAACATGCTAGAGAAAGTGAGCAGAAGAACAAAAGAACCCTGGTCCTCAATGACCCAAGAATTCCAGCACAACCAAAAGACTTTTTGTTATGCCTGAAAAAAATAAACCACTATTGGTTTAAGCCACTGTCAGTCAATCATTCTGTTATGTGTAGCTGCTGTCATCCCTAATAATACACAGAAATGATCAATAGAGGGGCCTGGATTTATACATAAGTCTATCCAACTTTAGACTTATTCTTTCTCCTTTCCCTTCTGCCATTAGAAATGAAATTTGGGGCTGGGATATACTCTACACTCCCCAAGAAATCTCTTAACTTCCCTCTAATCCCATTCCTCAAAGGAAAGTGGCTTGAGTAGTTAACCTGAATTCCAAGCAAAGGAATTGGATGTGGTCTGAATCTAACCAGTGTCCTATGACGGACCTTAGACCCTCACTTCTCAAAGTGTATCCACCCACTAGCAGCATCTCCTGGGAGCTGGTTAGAAATACAGAACGTGTAGCCCCACCTCAGTCCTACTGAAACAATCTCTCATGTTAACAGGATCCCCAAGGGCTTCATAGACTTATTAAAGTTTGAGTAGTGTTCTAGTTGAATCAATGGTTCCCAAGATTGACGGGGCTTTAGAACCACTGGAAATCTAGAGACAAAATTAATAAAACAGAGTCCTGTGTCTCACCCCAGACTTCCTGAATTAAAACTTCACTTTGATAGGAACCAGAAACTACATCACTAGTTCTTTACATTATTTCACTCAGGGACCCTCTTGAAAATTGATTAAAGCTTCTCCCAGAAAACAGACCATATACATACACACGCAACATTTTGCATCCAATTTCAAGTATTCACAGGTCACTGAAGTTCACCCTAGGTCCTCCTAGGACCTGTGAACTCCAGAAAAGGAGCCCTTTCTACATGTCTGGGCAGCCCCAGAAATGCACTTGGGATCCTAATGAGAAGAGGCAGCCCAGCCCCTGAGAGTGGGGTGAGCTCTGATTAGTTCTCACCTGAGGATGGTTTACGTAACCAGCTAGAGCCCCAAGGTCACCATCCGATGAGCAGCTTCTGCAACAAGTGTGGCTTGTGCTACCTGGGCTTTCCCATCACCCCAGATTACAGAGCTATTCATTTCATTTTCACCAAATTAACCTAATTCGCACGGAGGATGACTTCCTGCTCAGCCACTGCCCACTAGGATGCCACAGAGGCAGGTGCCTCATTCAATTAGGAGATTTTGAAAAATACACTCAGAACACACTGTTCAAAACAAAGTATTCAACAAGCAGGGGCAAAGTATCATCACCTCCCCCAACCAAGTGGGCAGACCTAATCTCCCTCTATCTACAGATATCTATTGCCACATTTACATCCACACTGTATCATGTAATTGGTTGTCTGTTCTTTCAACACACCACAGGCTCCTGGAGGTAGATGAACATTTCCATCACTATAGTACTATACCTATACTTAGCATAGGACCTCCTACAAAGTAGGCATTGGAAAGATGGATGGGTGGATAGAAGGTTCCGGGAAGGAGAAAGGAAGCAAGAGAGGGAGGGAGGGAGGATGGTTGGATGGAAGGATGAAAGGATGAAAAGTTGGGGAATTCTGTTCTTAAAATTTTTTTTTTTTTTAGTTGGTGTCTCACTCTGTCACTCAGACTGGAGTGCAGTGGCATACTCATGGCCACCGCAGCCTCAACCTGCTGGGCTCAGGCGCTCCTTCTGCCTCAGCCTTCCAAGTAGCTGGAGCTACAGGCACACACTACCACACCCAGTTAAGTTTTCAATTTATTATAGAGACAAGGTCTCACCAAGTTGCCCAGGCTGGTCTCGAACCCCTGGGCTCAGGCAATCCTCTCGCCTCGGCCTCCCAAAGTGCTGAGATTACAGGCTTGAGCCACTGCACCCAGCCTTTTAATATTTAATACAGCAGGGAGGACAGGAAGTTAGTGCCTAGAGAATTCAGGTACAAGTTCTAACATACACTAAACAGCTGGGAGGTCTCAGTGAAATCACTTAACCTCCTTGATGACATTCCCTTCGGTAAAATGGGGACACTAAGAACACAACACCCTGAACTTCTAAGGTTATAATGACCACTGAATTGGAAAATACATGGGAACACATTCTTCAGCAGTCCTCAGACTAGGACAACAGAAAGAGATGAGTCCTGGAAACTGGAAGACCCAGACTCCAAGTCGGGCTTCACCACTGTCAGCTCTTTGACCTTGGGTGAGTGTCATAAACTCTCTGCACTTGCATCCTCATCTGAGTAATGAAAACGGCAATAACTCTGAAGGAAGCACTAAACTCTGAAGAAAGCACTAAAACGACAGAGGTCAGACACAGTGGCCTACACCTGTAGTCCAAGCCCTTTGGGAGGCCAAGATAGGAGGATTGCTTAAGGCCAGGAGTTCAAGACCAGTCTGGGCAACAAAGCAAGACACCCCCTCTCCCACCTCTATTTTTAAATTTTAAAATAAAGAAAGAATAAATAAATAATGTCACAGACAGAGTGTGTCCCTTTGCCCCTTGCTTCCTGTGGCGGGATGGCGTATGTGAGTTTGTGAAACTCCCAGTGAGATATGGTTAGATAAGGAAAATGGCCATTTCGATACATCTGATCAGGGTGGTGGGAAAACATGGTCCAACAATCAGACCTTTAGTTAGAGGCTGTAGGAGGGAGGGGTGTTCTCACCCCGCAGGCCTCACAATCCATATTGCACAATTTTCTACCACATGAGCGAGATTCATTTGCTTGAATGAGGCAATAACTGTGTGCATTTCTTTATATATTTCCCTGTTCCTCCCTTCCCCCAGCCTCCTCACTAATCCACTTGACCTTCTTCTTAGCCCCGGCTTCAGTCTTTCTCCCTCACAGTCTCTGAGGCAGCAAAGTTGTGCAGGGCTTGGGGGCTAGAGTCCTGGGTTCAGATCCCAGCTGCCACTTCCTGACTGTGTGGCCTCAGGCGAGGCAGTTCACCTCCCTGGTAAATTTAGTTCCCTCTGCATCCTCTTATTCACTCCAACCTGGAGTAGGGGCTGCTGTCAGGATTCAGTGTGCCGCCACAGATTATATGGCCGGGAGGCACTTGTCGGTCATAATTTCTCTCTTCCTGTGTATGGAGGGGATACAGCTAGAAGTAGCTCAAGTAAATTGGGTTTATTTGTTCAGGAATTAAGGGAAAGTGAAAAACCCTACCCCCACTCCAACCAGAACCAAACCAGTTGTGGACTGAAGACTAGGAGTAGAGAAAGGCCTTTACTACAAACGCCTGTAGAAACATCCTGGTATTTTACAAGCCTCTGGTGCCTTCCGCAAGGGCTATGAGGCTGACTCTGCTGGAAGAGCCAGCAGCTATCTGCCTGATAGCCCAGTGACTTTCCATCCCTCTCTGCCTGCCTGCCCATTGGGAGGTGAAGTCAATTGCACAGAAAGAGAAATCCTTTGCCCAGAGCCCCCAGGTCAGTTCAACCCAAACCATGGGTAAAAAGCTCCCATGGAGAAGGATCAGAGAGAGACTTGTGACGGGCCCTTGATAAGTCACAAAAGCACAGCTCTACAGGTCAGCAGCCCGGGGCCCATTCACATCACGTGAGCTCCCATGTTCCAGGGCAGCTCACACCACGCCCAGGCTCACTAGCACTGGGGCTGTGAGGCAGAGTCCAGCATCTTCTCCAAGGCCTTCAGTGCTTCTCCAGCAGAGAGAGAGGAAAGCACTGCTGAACAGTCCTGAATGGTTTGCTAAGGGGCCAAGTGTGGTCTGTGAAGCTCAGTCCTCCGCATGCCACATGCTTAATAAAGGCACTTTCCCAGGCAACCTGGTTGGCCCATTTTACAGATAAAGAAACTGAGCCCCAGGGAGATGTGACGTGTTCAAGCAAACTTAGCCAGACAGTAACAGACCCAGGTTTCAAATCTGTGTCTGGCTGGCTTCCTACCCAATGGCCTTCCCACTACCAGGAGCTGCCAGATACCCACTTCCTTAATCTATAGTTCTTCAATCCTTCTCCACCCAAGTTTCCGGTGTCCTGGGGCCAGCTTGACAGGCAAACGGAAGAAAGAGCAAGGTGCCAAGAAACAGGATACATTTGGTGGAGGGTGATTTGGGGCTTTCCTTATACACAGTCATGGGGCAGGAACACCGAGTCTTCATCTATGGTAGAGGCAACCAGGGCTCCCAGAAGTCATAGCAGAAGAGGGCACATGAATAATCCCTAGCGATGCCCAAAATACCTGTAACCCCAAAGTTCACTCATTGTCAATGACAGCCTCGAGTCTGGGAAACACCCTTCACAAGGCCAACTTGGCCCAAACGATTGCCTTCCAAAGGCAACAGTTCCAGCAGAGAAAAATAAAAAACAAAACTATTGGGCAAATGTGGCTTAGGTGGGTAGGCCAGAACACCAGTGTTAAATAACAGCCCAGGGGAAGAAAAAAAGAAATAATTTCTCAGTAGGATGACAGAGAGTCCATGGGTATAACCAGAACTGTACTTTCTCACCGCACAGATGTATAATCCCTTCCCCCATTTCTCTGTAAATAAGGGGCCAGTGCTATCGGTGAAATAATTTATGACCCAATGTGCTCCACTGTAAATGGGTGCTGTGTTTACTGGCTGTAAAAACATCTCTGAACACGCTGACCTTCAGCAGGTGAGCCCTTGGGTTTATAGCACTGAAGAATTGTTTTACTGCTTCAGCACCAGCAGCAGGCATGCTGGACACCTGTTGGGGGTGAGAACGAGGGAATCCAGCCCTGTGGGATTTCAGGGAAAATAATCCTCTAGAAGAACAAAGTGCCCCAACATGAGCCAACCAGAGAAAACAAACCACCAGCCTCCTGGTCAGAGCTGGGTCCATAGTAGGTATCTGGGTCCAGGATAAGTCAACTAAACAGACCCAGTTTAAGGACCGGGACTTGAAGGGCACTTCAGGAACTGGAGAATCCTATGGGTGGCCAATAGGATGGAGTCCCAGGCAACTCCTGAGGGAACTCCAAGGACTAAGCTAGGATAATTTAAACAAGTTGGTGAATGTGAGGGGTGGAAGGGAGAGAAAGCTCAAAGATAGAAACTACAGCCAGAGGTCTAATGGTGAATAAATCGACAACTGAGGCAAAGGGAGCAGTGCTTTGCACAGTGTCCACCGACCAAAAAAGCGGCTTCTCTGTCTTTAACAGCAGCCGCCAAGTGGTGCATGGGGGGAATGGAGCAGGCCTTGAAGGAAAGGGCTGAGGTAAATCAAAATGTTCTTTCTGGATGGACGTGGTGGCTCATGCCTGTAATCCCAGCAATTTGGGAGGCCAAGGTGGGAGGATTGCTTGAGCCCAGGACCTCGAGACCAGCCTGGGCAGCATAACGAGACCTCATCTCTACCAAAAAAAATTTTTTAAGTAGCTAGGTGTGGTGGTGTGCACCTATAGTCCCAGCTACTTGGGAAACTGAGGCAGGAGACTCTGAGTCCAAGAGGTCAAGGCTGTGGTGAACCGTGATCACACCACTGCACTCCAGCCTAGGCAACAGAGTGAGACCCGGACTCAAGAAAGAAAAAAATGTTCTTTCTTCCTCACCCTTCAGCTTGCTCTGAGATGGTACTGTTTTTCCCAGGGATGCCTTAGTATAGAGATTTCAGAGGAGCCCCAACGGGGGAGTATGCTTCCCCAAAAGTCAATGATTAAAATATCAATGAGGATGAACGTGCCAGCCTCAGCCAGGCCTAGAGTTTTGAGACCTCACCAGAAAACTAAGTGACATTTGACAGAGTGCTGAGTCATGTCATGAGGTCCAAACACTTTGAGAACAGACAGATGTGTATAAAAGAATAAAGATAATCCAGCTAAACAGCACATTTGGGTTCCAGACTCTCACAGGCAGTGATGAAATAGAGAACGGTACAGTGTTCACACGAAGAGCCTGCAAGGAGACTTTTCTTAAATGAGGAAGAGCTACATGGGCTGGCCTGCAGTTGCCCCATACCCTGGGCCTCTGGGGAGAAATAAGGAGGAAGCAAACCACTCTGTCCATACCAAGTGAGAAACCTAGCAATTTCCATTCCCGGTGTTTTGAATTCTGTGCCCTTTGAAGGATTTTTATTTTTTTGAGTAGGAATCTCGCTCTGTCACTGAGGCTAGAGTGCAGTGGCACAATCCGGCTACCACACCTCGACCTGCTGGGCTCAGGCGATCCTTCCATCTTAACCTTCCAAATAGCTGGAATTACAGGCGCACCACCACACCCGACTAATTTTTTGATTGATTTTAGAGACGAGGTCTTGCCAAGTTGCCCAGGCTGGTCGTGAACTCCTGAGCTCAGGCAATCATCTCGCCTCTGCTTCCCAAAGTGCTAGGATTACAAGTATGAGCCACCACATCTGGCTTCATTTTCATTTTTTAGTTAAAAAACAAAACAAAACATGACCAAGTGTGGTGGCTCATGTCTGTAATCCCAGCACTTTGGGAAGCTGAGGCAGGAAGATTGCTTGAGTCCAGGAGTTTGAAACCAGTCTGAACAACATAGTGAGATTTCGTCCCTAATACAAAAAGTTAATTAATTTTAAAAAACCTTACAGTTGATGACCTGCCGGTTCTTCATACACATAATTATTGAGTCAGGGGTTCCCACCATTTTGTAAGTAAACAGGCAGAATCATCTCAGGAAGACCTGAAGCTTGCAATGGGAGAGAGGGATCTTTCATTCCTGTCTCTGCTCTCTCTGCTCCCCACCCCCCACACACACAGCCCTACAATTCCTCAAGCAAGGCTTGTCTACCATCATAACCCAGCAAGTAGAATAGTACAGCCACTTGGTGAATATATGGCAATAATGTGCTTCATATATAAGAGTATAAATGAGGTCGGGCTCGGTGGTTCAGCCCGTAATCCCAGCGCTTTGGGAGGCTGAGGTGAGTGGATTGCCTGAGCCCACGGGTTCGAGACCCGCCTGGGCAACTTGACGAGAACTCATCTCTACAATAAATCAAAAAATAAGCCGGGCATGGTAGTGCATGCCTGTAATTCCGGCTACTCGGAAGGCTGAGGCAGAAGGATCTCTGGAGCTCGGCGGGTCGAGGCTGCAGTGGCCGGAAGCGACCACTGCACTCGAGTCTGAGCGACAGAGTGAGACTCCAACTCAAAAAAAAAAAAAAAAAGAATATAAATGAGCGACAGGAACCAGACCAGCAAAGAAAGGAATGGGTATTAAGCAGATGTGGCTTGGAATCCCACCCCTCAGCCAGCTCAGCCATTTACTGACAGTAAAAAGCCCTGATATTTGCATAACACCCTCAAATTATAAAGCTTGGCCACATCTCACACCACCTTTTATTCTCATCAGTCTCCATCTCATGAGGCTTGTGTGGTATGGATCTCACTCTCCAGGACCAGAAATGGGCACATAATCCATGCTTGGCTAATTGATCCCTGCCTCCCCTCAACCCGCTCTGTCATCCCAATCAACTCACACACCCAAGCCCACCGCTGCCGTGGCCATCCTTTAACTGAGTCAGGTCAACACACAAGACCTCTGCCAGAACTATTGGTGAAGATACAAACTGAGCTCTGGTGACTGTCTTACCACAACAGGAGGAGAACACCCCTAAGGATAAAGCCAGCCCAGAGTCCAGCAGAGCTGAGAAAGAGTCCTGCATTATTGATTGAGCCCTTGGAGCCACATGGACCTGGACTTTTCAGCTAGGTAAGCCATTAGCCACTTTTTTCTTTCTCAATAAAGTTTGAGACAGTGTTCCTCTAACTTGCAACCCATGCACGATCCCTGCTTACACAGTGATGCTGCTGAGTGGCAAAGTGGTGGAAGAGGAACAAAAATGGAAACAGAGAAACCCATCAGGAGGTGACTACAGGAGCCAGGAGAGAAGAATGGAAGAATGAAAGAATTCTACTGAACAGAATCCAGATTGCTGGAGCAGGTGATTACGCTGAACACTGTGTATCACTCACGCTTCAAGCGTACTTGACATGTGGAGGCGGCGCTCCACTTACGCAGGTACATGCACCCTCCTTCTGTAGGGATCACTCCGAATGGCTAGCTCATCCTCATCCTCTGAGTCTCAGCTCAAATGATGCTTTCTCAGTGGCTTCTAGGAAATCTACCCAAGTGAACTTCCCCAGTTATTTTCTATCCTGTGACTTTGTATATCCCTTTTAGCATTATCACAGCCCCTAATCACCTTGCTTATTTTTTTAATCCCTGTTCTCTGTCTACTCATCCCCCAAGAGATGTGAGCCTGAGGAGGACAGGGATTGTGTCTGCCCTCTTCACGTCTGTGCCTTTAGCAGAGAAACATAGCTTGGAACGGCCGGGCTCAGTGGCTCAGCCTGTAATCACAGCATTTTTGGAGGCCTAGGCAAGTGGATTGCCTGAGCCCACCCGTTCGAGACCAGCCCGGCAACTTGGCGAGACCTCATCTCTACAATCAATCAAAACTTAGCTGGCCGTGGTAGCGCGCACCTGTAGTTCGGGCTACTTGGAAGGCTGAGGTGGAAGGATTGCTGGAACCCAACAAGTCAATGCTGGGGTGGCCATGAGTGTGCTCCTGCACTCCAGCCTGGGCGATGGAGTGAGACTCCGACTCAAAAAAAAAAAAAAAACAGCCTGGAACAAACAGATGCTCATCAAAAACATATAGTTTATCCAATAACCCCTCTCCTGTCCATTTATTTCAAGAGGCAACTCAGAAAAAGTGTTTGGGGTTTTGTGGGGTGGGGTTGGCGGGGTTTTTTTCCTTGAGTCTGGCTCTCACTCTGTTGTCCAGGCTGGAGTACAGTGGCACAATCATGGCTCACCGTAGCATTGACCTCCCGGGCTTAGGCAATCCTTCCACCTCAGCCTCCACCATGCCCAGTTAATTTTTTTTTTAATTTTTTTGTAGAGAAAAGGTCTCACTGTGATGCCCAGGCTGGAGAAGTTTTAAAATAATATAGACACAGATAGCCACTGCAAACTGAAATGTTCAAAAACAGTGATCATTACATGAGTGAATAATGGCATATCACAAGATGGCTGCTATAACCAGAGAAAATGATAATTATGAAGTTTTAGGAAAATGTCCCAATGTAGAATATAGGATAAAGTCAAGTGATCAAGGAAGGATACAATATTGTGTGGGTTGACCCTCTATTTAAAAATAAGTATAGGCCGGGCACAGTGGTTCAGACCTTTGATCCCAGCACTTTGGAGGCCAAGGTGAGAGGATTGCCTGAGCGCAGGGGTTCGAGACCAGCCTGGGTAACTTGGCAAGACCTCATCTCTATAATAAATAGATAAATAAATTAACCGAGCGTGGTGGCACACGTCTGTAGTTCCAGCTACTTAGAAGGCTGAAACAGGCAACCCTTTCGGGTCCTCTCCCAATGTGGGAGCTTTTCTGTCCCCTCAATAAATCCTGCTTTCTAAAAAAAAAAAAAGGCTGAAGCAGGAGGATCACCTGAGCTATGGTGGCTGTGAATGTGCCACTCCACTCCACACTCCAACTTGGGTGGCAAAGCAAGACTCCAACTCAAAAAATAAAAAATGAGGACAGGCTCGGTGGTTCAGCCTGTAATCCCAGCACTTTGGGAGGCCAAAGCGAGTGGATTGCCTGGGTCTACGGGTTCGATACCAGCCTGGGCAACTTGGTGAGACCTCATCGCTACAATAAATCAAAAATAAGCCAGGCGTGGTCGTGTATGCCTATAGTTCCGGCTACTTGGAAATCTGAGGTGGAGGGATCACCTGAGCCAAGCAGGTCGACGCTGTGTTGGCTGTGAGCGTGCCACTGCGCTCCAACTTGGGCAACAGAGTAAGACTCCAACTCAAAAACAATAAAAATGCATATATACCCATAATCAAAATCCAAACACACATGGATAAGTACAGGAAGGGAGGGTGCAAAGCAAACAGGTGATGTGGAAGGCATATAAATCCGAAAGGGGGGGGGTTGTGTTTTTTTAATTGGAGTCTCACTCTGTCGCCCAAGCTGGAGTGCAGTGGCACGCTCACGGTCATCGCAGCCTCAACCTACTGTGCTCAGGCGATCCTTCAGCCTCAGTCTTCCAAGTAGCTGAAACTACAGGCATGCACCACCACGCCTGGCTAAGTTTTTGATTTATTGTAGAGATAAGGTCTCACCAAGTTACCCAGGCCGATCTCGAACCCCTGGGCTCAGGCAATCCACTCGCCTCGGCCTCCCAAAGTGCTGGGATTACAGGCTTGAGCCACCGCTTCCAGCCCATTCCCGGGTGTTTTTTTTTTTTATAGTGCTTTTTATTTTCTTACAAGCTGATTTCCCCATAAACAGGCCAATGCAGAGTTGTACAAAATGATCAGATTCAGAAAAAAAAAATGCTGCAGAATGTTTAGGCTGTAAAGTCATGCCAACCTCACAGAGCGGTTGTAACATTTAAATGGGATCCTGGATTGAGAAGTGCCCAGCTCAGTTCTGGCATGAATGTTTGTTACATATATTGAACAACAATCGTGACAATTACAATAAAGCATAATGCTGATCAGCATCACATTCTAAGAAAAGAGAATGTGTTCTGTCACTCTGCCTGTGTGACCTTGAGGAAAATACTCAGTGTCTCTAAGCCTCGGTTTCCCCATATGTAGAAGGAGACTGATGATAGTATCTAACTTCCATAGTTCTTATGAAGCTCCCTTGAGTATAGTGAGCACTCAAAAGATATCATCATCATCATCATCCAGCAGGACTAGTTGAGAGGAACAAAAACTTCAGTCAGGCCTCATATTATTTTGCCCCTTGATCTGACTGGTGCTGACTGTGCCTCTGTTGTTGTTAATTGGGTGCAGGAAAAGGGGCTTTAATGGGCAAAGACGTGTAGAAAGAAACGAATCACTGGATCTTTCAAGACAGGGGATTTTTTTTTATTCCTATGTAACATCAAAAGGGCACTTAATAGTTGCAAAATGGTTTGCAACCACTTATCGGCTACTCCCTGGGTGCCGTGTCTGGGAAGCCTAAATCATCTTCAATCTGTTCTGAAAGTCCGCCGTATGTTTGGGGATCCGGGCTAAAGTGAGGGATCAGACACAGTCTGCACCCACAAAGAGCTGTCTCTCAAGTTACAAAGAAGAGTCAAGAACGATTGACTGAGCAGGAAGACTTTATGCACAGCACATTGTCATGCGGCAAACGGAATCTGACAGCTATCCAATTCTTCCCCTGGGCCAGATGATTCGCCCTTCTCCATATCATTTACATCTGCCTCTTGCTTTTCATCTCCTCTCCCAAGCGTCTTAGAGCAGGCCCTGGATGTCCCCCTCCCAGTTAGGAGAACAGGCTTATCATCAAACTGTGTCTATATGTCAATTCCAGATCCACCCTTTCCTAGTTGTGTGATTTTAAGCAAGTTATTTAAACTCTTAGAGGCTAGGTTTTTTTTTGTTAAGGTTATTGTGAGGATTAAATGAGATGCTGGGGCAGTGCTTAGCACAAGGCCTTGAACATAGCATGTGTTTGAAAAGCAGTAACAATTAGAATTATTGCAAAGACAAGAGAAAGAACATCAGAGGCCAGTTATGAAGTTATTTTTTAAAAAAGGAGAGGGCCAGGGGTGGTGGTTCACACCTATAATCCCAGCCCTTTGGGAGGCTGAGGTGAGAAGATTGCCTGAGCCCATGAGTTCGAGACCATCCTGGGCAGCTTAGTGAGACCTCATCTCTACAATAAATCAAAAAATTAGCATTCCTGTAGTTCCAGCTACTTGGGATACTGAGGTAGAAGGATCACCTGAGCCCAGCAGGTCAAGGCTCGCAGTGGCCGTGAGCAGTGGCCATAAGCATGCTGCTACACTCCAGTCAGGGTGACTGAATGAGAGACAACTCAAAAGAGAGAGAGAGAGAGAATGGTGCCAATGGCATGGTTCACACCTGTAATCCCAGCACTTTGGGAGGCCAAGGCAGGAGGATTGTTTGAGCCCAGGAGTTCAAAATCAGCCTAGACCAAGCAGCAAGACCTCATCCCTACAAAGAAAAAAAGTAAAAAATAAAAAAACCCACCGGGCGTGGTGATGTGTGCCCTGTAGTCTCAGTTACTTGGGAGGGGGAGGCGAAAGGATGGCCTGACCCAAGAGGTGGAGGTTGAAGTGAGCTGTGACTGTGCCACTGCACACCAGCCTGGTTGACCGAATGAGATCCCCAACTCAAGAAAAATAATTACAGAAGGGAAGGGAAGGGGAGGGAGGGAAGGAGAAAATTTGGCCACCTGCATCTCCAGCATAAAACCAGTCACTGTCTTTCAGCTCTCAGATGAAGTCCACACTCTGGACACATCCATGCTGGGCTGTCCTCTGCAGCACAGCCTGAGCCACACTCCTAGCCTCACCACTTGCTGATCCCCTCCCCCCATGAATTCATATATTGAAATCCTAACCTCCAAGGTGACAGTATTAAGAGATGGCGCCCATGAGAGGTGATTAGGTCATGAGGGTGGGACCCTCATGAGTGGGATTAGAGTCCTTATAAAAGAGGCCCCAGAGAGCTTGTTCACCCCTTCTACCCTGTGAGGACCCAGCAAAGAGGCACCAGGAAGCAGGCCCTTACCAGTCACCAGATACCCAACCTGGCAGCCCCTTGCTCTTGGACTTCCCAGTCTCCAGAACTGTGAAAGATATCTGCTGTGCATACGCCACCTGGTTTACAGTATGTTGTTATAGCATTCTGATCAGTCTAAGACATGCCCTTATGAAAAACAGCCCTAGAGAGCTCTCTGCCACCCTCTCTCCACCACATGAGGATACAATGAGAAATCCACAGTCTAAAACACAGGCATGCTGGGGTTCACGCCTGTAATCCCAACACTTTGAGAGTCCGAGGCGAGAGGATTGCCTGAGCTCATGGATTTGAGACCAACTTGGGCAACTTGGCAAGACCTTGTCTCTACAATAAAAAATTAGCCAGGCATGGTGACACACACCTATAGTTCCAGCTACTTGGAAGGCTGAGGCAGAAGAATTGCCTGAGCCCCGTAGGTCATGCTGGTGGTGACAGGGAGCATGCCATTGCACTCCAGCCTGGGCAACAGAGTGAGACTCTGACTTAAAAACAAAAAAGAAGTCAGGCTCAGAGGCTCCGCCTGTAATCCCAGCACTTTGGGAGACTGAAGCGAGTGGATTACTTGAGCCCGTGGGTTCGAAACCCACCTGGACAACTTGGCGAGACCTTGTCTCTACAATAAATCAAAAATTAGCCGGGAAGCTGGGCTCGGTGGCTCAGCCTGTAATCCCGTGCCTTTGGGAGGCTGAGGTGAGTGGATTGCCTGAGCCCGCGGGTTCGAGACCCGCCTGGGCAGCGAGACCTCATCTCTACAATAAATCAAAAAATCAGCTGGGCATGGTAGCGCACGCCTGTAATTCCGGCTACTTGGAAGGCTGAGGCGGAAGGATCGCCGGAGCCCAGCAGGCGAGGCTGCGGTGGCCGGGAGCGGCCACTGCACTCCAGTCTGGGCAACAGAGTGAGACTCCAACTCAAAAAAAAAAAAAAAAATTAGCCGGGCGTGGTAGTGTGTGCCTGTAGTTCTGGCTACTTGGAAGGCTGAAGCAGAAGGACAGCCGGAGCCCAGCAGGTGGAGGCTGCGGTGACTGGGAGCGTGCCACTGCACTCCATTCTGGGCGACAGAGTAAGACTCCAACTCAAAAAAAAAAAAAAAAGAAGTCAGACAAGGGCTTTCACCATAACTCCACCATGCTAACACCCTGATCACAGACCTCCAGCCTCCAGAAGTGAGAAACACATCTCTGCTGTTCTTAGTCACCTAGTCTACGGTACTTTGCTAGCGCAGCTGGACTAAAGCCAACCCTATGCTCTAGTCACACTGAGCTAACTGTCCCCACAAGTCATTACGACCATTCATGGTTGGCCAGGAACCCCGTCTCTGTGCCCCCTGAGGCCCTGTGTGTCTCACTGGGGGAAAACTTAGATGTCGAGTTTTCACAGCTGTCAAGATGTCAGTCTCCCCCACTCGTGCACGTGTCCCACAAGGCCTAGTGTCTGATTTGTCCCAGTGCCCCTTGTACCTATTGCTAGGCCCAGCTCAATAAACCTGTGTTACATTGAATGGAAACATAATAAACTGTTTATGATGTGGAAGAAACAATCCTAGTAAAAGGTACCAAGAAGGAAGGAGCAACTGTCAAGGGTACAGGCAGCCAGCCCTGCTATACACTGTGTCTGGCAGTGGCACCTACACACCATCCAGCTGGTGTTTAGGTGGTTACTTCACCCAAGCTTAAAGACAGGGAAAATGGGTCAGGTGTGGTGGCTCAAGTTTGTAATCCCAGCACTTGGGGAGGCTGAGGCGAGAGGATTGCTTGCAGCCAGGAGTTTGAGACCCACCTAGGCAACATAGCAAGACCTTGTCTCTCCAAAATTTCAGAATAATTAGCTGAGTGTGGTGGCATGGACCTGGAGTCCCAGCTACTCGGGAGGCTGAGGTGGGAGGATCACCTGAACCCAGGAGGTGAAGGTTGTGGTAGGCCCTGATTGTGCCACTGTATTCCAGCCAGGGCGAAAGAATGAGACCCTGACTCAAAAAGGAAAAGAAAAGGAAAAATGACCAACATGTCTACACTTTGCCAAAATCGCCACCCCGTTTCCCAAAAGCCCTTCTCTCTCCCTCCTGGTTCCGCCACTTTCTTTTGAGTCTCCACATACAGGAGAGGGAATGGGGAAGCCAGATTCTAAGTGGGGCTTTCCTCTGAGAAGTAAAAACACAAGTTCAGAGAGGTGGAAACAAAGGCCCGCGTCCAGGGACTCACTGATATCACAGAGATGTGAGTCGATAGTTTCTTGGATAAAAACAGATCTATTCCCCAAAGTCACATGATCATTTCTCCTCAGAGATCACAAGCTCAAGGCCTTCGGTGCCTGATGTCACACCCCTGGCCACCTACAAAGACATTGTCCTGAAGATTAGAAGGATTTGTTCCCTTCTACAATGCTTTGGATAAGATAAGGACTCAAGAGCCTGCAGAAGGACATTGGGACTCACAGATTGAAAACTGCCACCACTGTCACTAGGGTAGATCATAAAGCTGAATGGGCCAGGTGCAGTGGCGCATGCTGTAATCCCAGCACTTTGTGAGGCTGAGGCAAGGGAACTGCTTGTGACCCGGAGTTCAAGACCATCTGGGCAACATGGAGAGACCTCATCTCTACAAAAATAAAAATTAAAAAAATTAGCCAGGCAGGGTGGTGCTCACGGGCAGTTCTAGCTATGGGGGAGGGTGAGACAGAAGGATCGCTTGAACCCAGGAGTTCAAGGCTGCAGTGAGCCAGGATCAAGGCATGGCACTCCAGCCTGGACAACACAGTGGAACCTTGACTCAAAAAAATAAAATAAAGTAAAAATAAACAAATCTGAATGGATGCCCATGTGAAGACCAGTAACCATTGCATATGGATGATCTGACCCAGATATATAATACGTGGTTATTTTATAGCTCAAATGTGAGCTCTTACTGCTTTAGCTCTGTAAAGAAGAGGTATTACACATCCCAGTGTGATTCTCTTGCTGACCAACGTGACAGACACACTTATGGAAACCACACAAACCTGGATTTTCTAATGACAGCTGAAACAAGTCTTTCTTTCTCTGACACATCTCAGACGAGTTAAAAATGTTAGAGTGACATATAAGTGGTCTCCAAGATACTGAGAATTCTAGAAAAGGGTTTAGTATGTCGAGCCACCAGTGTCTGTCAATTAGAACAATTTTCCCAAGGCAGACCCTCTTCTCGACTGAATTCCCAGTGCCAGACACAGTGGCTGGCACATGGGAGGTATTCAACAGGTTCAGGTGAATTAATGGATGTATGAATGGGCAGTTACTGGATTATTTCAAACATGAACCTGGCTATATCTCAGATTCACTATGAAAACTTAAAACCCAAGCTAGAAAACACATACTTTTTCATGTCCCCAACCCCTGCACCCACTGACCAATCACTCATAGTAAGTAGATATGTCAATCGGAGTACTTTCAACAGCAAAGAATAAGCCACCCTAGTATAAGAGGCTTAAAGAAATGGGAAATTTGCCAGGCGTGGTACCCTTAATCTCAGTACTTTGGAAGGTCTAGGTGGAAGGACTGCTTGAACCTAGGAGTATGAGACCAACCTGGGCAACATAGCAAGATCTCATCTACACACACAAAAAAATTTTAAGCTTGGCCGGGTGTGATGGCGTGCACCTGTAGTCCCAGTTACTTGGGCAGCTTAGGCAGAAGGTTTGCCTGAGCCCAGGAGGTTGAGGCTGTGGTGAGGCCTCATGGTATCCTTGCAATCTAGGCTAGGGACAGAGTGAAACCCAACTCAATTTTTTAAAAGGAATTAGGAAATTTATTACCTCAAATACAGCAACTAAAGGGGTCTCACTATAAGTTATAGAAGAGGCCCCTCCCACCTACACCCACATTCCTACACATATATACTCATTATCGTAAGTCCCCATTTTAATTATCCAAAGGTAGAGAATCTTACTGGACTCAGAATGAACATATGAGGTGGGTGTAGATCAGGGCATGTGTCTGGTGGAGGTTTTTCCCAGCTGCTTTTGGGATTCAGAGAGCTATGTCACTGCCCTTTCTTATTCGTGGCTCATGTTACCAGGCTAGAATTCTCCCTAGCATCTAAAGCTTCTGGGTTTCTTTTTGTTTTTGCTTTTGTTTTTGTTTTTAATCAGGGGTCTCACTCTGTCATGTAAGCTGCACAATCATGGCTCACGGCAGCTCAGCCTCCTGGACTCAGGCGATCCCTTCACCTCAGCCTCCCAAGGAGCTGGGAATACAGGCGAGCATCACCACACCCAGCTAATTCTTTTTTAAATTGCTGTGGAGACAAGGTCTATAGTTGCCCAGGCTGGTCTTGAATTCCCGGACCAAGTAATCCTTCCATCTCAGCCTCCCAAAGTGCTGGGATTACAGGCATGAGACATCGCACCCGTCCTAAGGCTTCTGTTTAAGGACGTGTTTAAACACTTCATGAGTGAGTCTATTCCCTTACCTGCAGGAAGAAAGTAGAGTCTGTGTCCAGAAATCCTCAAACATCACTCCACCTTCAACACCGCAGAATACCAGAAAAGTCATTTCTTTTTTTTTCCTCTTATTTTTTATTTTAAAGGGGTACAATTCGGGATCAGGTACCTAAGTGGTCATCACACAGGTAAAGCATGGTTATCCTTACTGATGTTATGTGCCCCTCAGTGTGTGCCACTAGCTCCAGTTCCTTTCTTATAGTATTACGATAAATGTTCAGGATCAGCTTATGAGTGAATACATGCAGTACTCAGATCTTTGTTTCTGTGATAACTTACTGAGTATCAGAAACCCATTTCTTCATATTGTATCTGAGGCTTTTGATACAGAGTGCTAGCGCTATAATCCCAAGTTCATCTTGCCCAATTTATGTACCACGAAGGCCAGAGGAGGGACTGCAAGGTTGATTCAACAACTTCATCTAGGCTCCAAGTTTTTCCATGTCTCAATATATCAAATTTATTTTCAGACTGGCTCCCCTCATGGTCACAAAAAGGCTGCCACAGTTCCAGGCATCACATCTGGCCACATCTTGGAAAAATATCCAAGGCCAGGCATGGTGGCTCACGCCTGTCATCTCAGCACTTTGGGAGGCAGAGGTGAGAGGACTGTCTGAGCCCAGAGGTTTGAGACCAGCCTGGGCAACTTAGCAAGACCTCGTCTCTACAATAAATCAAAAAATTAACTGGGCATGGTGGCGCATGCCTGTAGTTCCAGCTACTGGGAAGGCTGAAGCAGAAGAATTGCCTGAACCTGGCAAATTGAGGCTGAGTTTACCATGAGCATGCCCCTGCACTACAGCCTGGGCAACACAGTGAGACTCTAACTCCAAAACAAAAGAAAAGAAAACATCTAGACACAGAAGTCTGAATCTTTTAGTTTCTTCTTTTGAAGAGTAGAAGAAACCTTTTCCAGATGCCTCTCATCAACTGCTCCTTTACCTCTCTTAGGCCATACTGGTTGACATAGCTACACCCAGATTCATTACTGATAGAGGAAAATAGAATTACCGTGACTGGTCAAACTAGTCAGGATTCAGCTCTGAGCTGAAGACAGAGACATCTTCCACTACCAAACCTGGGCTTTGTCCACAGAGATGAAGGGAGTAGGCAAAGGGCAGGCAATTGATAGCATATGTGCAAAGGTGTCACTGCACTGTAGCCTAGGGAACAGACCCCAAGCTCCCAAGCTATAGGGACCTTGCAGGATTCTGTGGCCGTATTGGTTCCAAGGGTCCTTTTCAGCAGAAAGGCTATTAAAGGGAAGGGCTCCAGCACTCAGGGCACCCATGGTGTTTGATTCTGGGTCCTTTGGAGACCTCAGCAAAGTGTGTGAGCTGTGTTGACATTGTGATCTATGAAGCTGCTGTCCCCATGGTCTATTTGCCCATCTGTGTCCCTTCTGAAAGCTTCCATATTTCCCAAGAGGGAAAAAAAAATGTCATCAGAGTACAAGAGCTAAGGGAGCTGCTTTATTGGGTGCCTACTAGACACCAGGCATAGTTTTACACATAAGATCATGAATTCTCACAACAACCGCCAGCGAGGTATTATCAGCACTCTGTTATAAAATGAGGAAACTGAGGTGTGATCAAACAATTTGCCCAACATGCCACAGCTAGAAAGTAGAGCCAGGACTCCAGCTCAAATCTGACTAAAACCTGCAGCCTTTGTATGCCGACATATTATCTTCTAGCACAGAACAGAGCACCAAGTCAAAAGGAGTAAGAAAGGGACACACCAGAAGACATTAAGCCAGTGTAAGAATACAGCCAGTGTAAGAATACAGCCAGAAAAGCTAAAGAAAGAGTTAAAAACATCCAGAAAATAAACATTGTATTATGCCATTATGTTATGACCCTATAAACACAGTCACATGCACAAGTTATGTGTAAACATACTCTTGTTCCCAAAGCCTTGTCCCATAGGTTGCCACGACTTGATTTTATAAAGCTTCTAAAGCAGCATCACTTAAAGTGTGATCCATGGACAGATGCTGGCCTGCAAACTATTTGTTTCCAGTTCACAGTAGACACAGAAAAAAAAACCTAAGGCTTAGAAATTGTTCTAATGGGTTGAGTGTGGAGGCTCACACCTGTAATTATAGCACTTTGAGAGGCTGAGACAAGAAGATTGCTTAGGCCCAGGAGTTCAAGACCAACCTAGGCAACAAAATAGTCAAAAATTTAGCCAGGTATGGTGGCACACCTATAGACCCAGCTACTCCAGAGGCTGAGGCAGAAGGTTCGCCTGAATCTAGGAGGTCAAGACTGAGCAGAGATAGTGCCATTGTATTCCAGACAGGGCAACAGACTGAGACCTCAACTCAAAAATATATATATATATTTTCTAAGTATTATATATAATATTTAAATATTTAAAATATTACACATATATAAAGTTCTTGAAACTTTAATCAAATTTGTATTTGTAAAATGTGAGAGAAAATATGAAGGGCTTTATATTTTCTATACCACTCTATAAAGCAAAATCTGAGGACCTGAAAAAGAAAAAGAAATCGTTCTAATGCTTTGACATTGCTATGACATTAAAGCATGTGTTTAGCATACCTGTCTCATGAAACAGGTTCTATCTCAGCCCATCTGGGTATTGTTGAACTCAGGCTGCATATGGCCCATGCAGCAGGGTGGAATTGGTCGATGATGGACTGAAAGACACAAAATTAGGATAAATGAATACTTTTTTAAAAAAACCCCAGTGCTTCCCCCCAGAAAGTTGGAAAAGCACCACACTAGAGTTCTGCTGGGTAAATAGAATTACTCCCATTTCATAGGTAAAGAAAATGAGACTCAAAGAGACTTGAGTCGCTTTTCCAAGGTCAACACCACTGAGAAGAGGCAAGACAGGAAAACACTCCAGTTCAATGACAAATGAGAGCTATGAAATCTCTCAGCTCCTGATAACAGAAAGTATTGCCAACAGGGAACTATAAAAAGGTGGAGGCTTATAACAAATTAAAAAATAAAATAAAATAAAAAATTTCCTCTAGCTTAGCCACTGCCAAAAGTTCAGCGTTGAGATAAAATGCCTCATATGAGAACAATCTAAAAGCAAGGACAACAAAGGGGAAATGGATGGGTTCATTCCTGGCAAAGGCCAGTCTTGCTCATCCTGATCTACTAATTGGTACTAGTAGGACATACTCGTTATTGCTGAGATTTCACTTCCATAAATCATGAAGACGAAAGACTCTTCTTAAAGCCCCAGTGCTGACTCTAAGCCCAGCCAGACTGAACCTCCCGCCTCCTCAGAGCTGATGATGGCCCTTTCTAGAATGTTCTACCATGACCTCTTCCCCTTACCCAACTCAGAGCTCTGCTCTGCCTCAAAACATTTTTTGGGGCTGGGCAGGGTGGCTCACACCTGCAATCCCAACATTAACAGGCTGAGACGAGAAGATTGTTAAAGTCCAGGAGTTCAAGACCAACCTGGGCAACATAGCAAGATCCTGTCTCTACCAAAAAAAAAAAAAAAATTTGGAATAAAATGTTGCTATAGCCGAGACTCTGGATTTGAAGAACCAATTCTCATTCAAGTTCAGTTTGAAAGGCAAGACGTACAGTGTACATTCCAGGACAGAAAGGGAAGTAGAGGGCACTCTGGGGTCTGGAAAGACTTTGCCACCCCAGGCACCTCTAGCTCTCTAACTCTCTCGTTCTTTTCTCTCTTACAAACCACTGGACTCCCGCCCTTGTGACACCTCATCTTCTTGCTGCCTGTCTATCCCAATCTCCTTTTCCTCCCTATTTCCTCTGTTACTTGTTGCTTTAGGGGCCCTGTACCCTCACTGGCACACAATCATTGTGGCCTCCCAAACTCAACCATACCTGTTACAAATACTGCACCAGCACCAACTAGAGCCATCCCTACGTCCCCAAGTCTAACTTCTTAAAAAAGAAAATCTGTTCAGTTAAGCTCATCTTTTCAAGTCAGGCCACTAATCAGTAGTCACCAACCTACCTGAGAATCAGCTTTCCTGAGGCCCGAGGTCAATCTCTAGCCTGCTTAAATGCAGGAGACTGGAAACAGGTGGGCCAACACCACTAGCATGGTCTGTCTAGGAATTAATGAGAAATTCATAGACTCCTATTTGGGCTTCAGTTCCCAGCTCTCATGACACTGTCTCTGAGCAGTCCTCTGTGATTTCTCCAAGTTGGTTTTTACTCCCTTGCAACACAGTGTAAATCCCTCTATGGGAGCTCTCCCATGTTAACTAAAAACTTCTTGCTTATATATTTTTCTTCCCCACTAGATTATGAGGACTTTGAAGACCCGGACCCTACCATAACCACCTTCATATCCATAGTATGTGGTATGGAGCCTGGTGCTGGGCATGGGAGGAGCATGGTAAATGAGCCTGGAGCAAATGACTGAATGAATACTAGAGCACTAGAATGAAAGGCTGAAGAGTGTATGATGCTGGAATAAATTTAAGTCCTCCTGCATGCACTGAAGATAACAGGGTAGGGTGGAGGGATGGGGAAATTAAGATGTAGCAAGATTCTACATGAAAAATTAAAATGAAAGAAAAAGAGCCGGGCTCGGTGGCTAAACCTGTAATCCCATGCTTTGGGAGGCTGAGGTGAATGGATTGCCTGAGCCCGCAGGTTCGAGACCCGCCCGGGCAACTTGGCGAGACCTCATCTCTACAATAAATCAAAAAATTAGCTGGGCGTGGTAGCGCGCACCTGTAGTTCCAGCTACTTGGAAGGCTGAGGCAGAAGGATCGCCGGAGCCCAGCGGGTCGAGACTGTGGTGGCCGGAAGCGGCCACTGCACTCCAGTCTGAGCGACAGAGTGAGACTCCAACTCAAAAAAAAAAAAAATTAAATTAAATAAATAAAATGAAAGGAAAATAATCCCAAAAGAAGAGACGAAGAAGTGGTTGAAATGCTGACTCTGTGGCAGCATATTTTACATCCAGATGTTTCTTTAGGTACTTGTGGTTCCTTGATATAACAGGTGGGGATGAGAGATTAAAGCTTAGATTCTGCTGCCCTGCCAGTAAAACAGAGAGAGGCGCAGCTGCGTAGTTGAGAGAATAAAAATGAGATAATAAATGGCAAGTGCCCAGCAGAGCGCTTTTTACCTGGGGACAGGTAAAAAGGTTCCATGCACAGTGGGTTACGGTGGAGCGTTTCAGACCTGCCAGAACATGTCAGGCAGACCCTCCATGGCGGAAGAAAAGTATGAGCTGGGACTTCAACAGGGAAGCACTGAATCTTTATTAAATTATCCTTCACCCAGGGTTTAGAGCAGGAGGCCACAGGGTTGTTGCTGCCCTGTTGATGGCAGGAGACCTGCGTAAGCCAATAACAATGTTACGGCGTTAATCATTAAAGTGCTGTGTCTGTTTTTGTCTGGGGACAAGGCATTTCGATCTTTGTTCTCCCTCTATAAAGAGGAAAGGCGAGGTGCTACTGAAAGTGGTGACTCCAAGTCGAGAGGATGGCTTGCCTGCCCAGTCATCCGGATGGAAAAAACGGCAACTCCCGCAGCCCCCAGCATACTTGGAGGCATCCCTGGAGGGTAAAGCCTAAGTAGATGAAGTTGGAACAGGAGGGAAGTCAGATTAGTTCCTCCCAGGAGGCCAGGCTGTGCCATTCAAATGAGAGTCTTCTATAGCTGGCCGGCAGAAGCATTAAGAAGCAAGGTGAAGTCCGGGTGCAATCCCGGCACTTTGGGAGGTCGAAGGGAGAGGATTGCTTAAGGCTAGGTGTTTAAGACCAGCCTGGGCAACATAGTAAGAACTCATCTCTACAAAAAATAAAAAAAAATAAAAAAATAAGCCAGGCATGATGGCTCACAGCTGCATCCCAGCTACTCAGGAGACTGAGGTGGGAGGATTACTCAAGCCCAGGAGATTGAGGCTGTGGTGAGCTGTGACCATGCTACTGCACTCCAGCCTGGGCAACAGAGTGAGATGCTGACTCAAAAAAAGAAAGAAAAAGAAAGGAAATGAAAGGAATCTTTAGAATGTAGAAGCATGGGCCGGGCTCGGTGGCTCAGCCTGTAATCCCAGCACTTTGGGAGGCCAAGGCGAGTGGATCGCCTGAGCCCGTGGGTTCGAGATCCACCTGGACAACTCGGCAAGACCTTGTTGTCCCTAGCCCGGCATGGTAGCATGTGCCCTTAGCTCCAGCTACTTGGAAGGCTGATGCAGAAGGATCGCCAGAGCCCAGCAGGTCGACGCTGGGGTGGCCGTGAGTGTGCCGCTGCACTTCAGCCTGGGCGATGGAGTGAGACTCCAACTCAACAAATAAAGAATGTAGAAGCATGCCCAGAATGGGAGAAACTTCAAGCAGAGAGACAAGCATGTGCCAAGGGAATGGGTGGAAAAGGTATGTTAAAGGCACTGAAATAGGACCAGGAGTGATGAAACAGTCCCTCTGCCACTTCTTTGTGTGTGACCTTTGATAAGCCCCTGTAGCTCTGAGTCATTCTTCAGTACCTTAGGGAAAATAATCATCCTTATTCAACCAGGGAAATATCCAGGTATCATTTCCCTCCCTCTCCATCAATCCCCTGCTGACATGCTGGTATAGTCTATTCCTCCAGCCCGGGTGGCACATTCTTCCTCTCTCCCTCTAGAAAGACAAGCATTCCCTAAAAGTCTACAAAAGAGCAAATCTGTACATAATTCTCCTGTCAGAGTGGGAGTCAGGCGCGTTTTCCCTGAATAACATACGTGGGCCACAGAAATTAGGCTGTGATCATTTGGAAATTCTTTTCCATGAACAAGTTTGAGTCATTAGGCCCTTGATAGGTCTTCATTTGCTAAAATAAGAGCTGCAACCATTGCCCTCCATCTCCAAAGGTGGACTTTGAGCAGGCTCTAGGTTCCGTCTGGAACTAGTCTAGGTCAGAAAGCTCAGCTAAGGCCTGACGTGGTGGCTCATGCCTATAATCCCAGCACTTTGGGATGCAGAAGCGGGAGGATTGCCTGAGCCCAGGGGTTTGAGAATAGGGCAACTTTGCAAGACGTTGTCTCTACAGTAAATCAAAAAATTAGCCAGGCATGGTGGCACATGTCTGTAGTCCCAGCTACTTGGGAAACTGAGGCAGAAGGATCACCTGTGCCCAGTAGGTCAAGGCTGCAGAGAGCTGTGATCATGCCACTGCACTCCATCCTGGGCAACAGAGTGAGAACCTGACCAAAAAAAGGTGGAGGGGGGTGGACTTTTTCAGATGCATCTGGAGGAGAGATTGGCAACAATGGGTGGCTGCTATCTTGGCCCAGGAATACCTTCACAGGACAGACCCAGAAGAGGTAAATGTCAGCTTCAGGGGAGCTTCCGGGCTCAACAGCAGCTCTGGGTTGGAGATGTCAGTGGCTAACTGGAAGAATGAAGTAGCTGGCAGGGCTGCAGGAGTTGGGCTAGACTCCAGTCTTTTGGGCTCTGTCAATACCAGTGACCAGCAAAGACAACCTTGAGACTCTCCAGAGTCTTTGAGGCAAGAGGACACTTTCAGTGAGGCACTTTAGAAGGCTCCTTTGACACCAGCTTGACAACGAAGGAGAGTACACCACATTCAGTCACAAGGAGAGCTGGATTCTCCCCTGTGGATTCTGGAAAGCAGCAAAGAGGAAGGAGTGCCGATCAGGAGACTCAGAGCCTACTCACACATCCAGCACCTGCCAAGAAGAGGTTCCTAGCCTCTCCAAGACTCTGTTTCTACATCTGCCAAACGCAGCAAATCACATCTACCCGACGGGAGGCCATCAGCACTAATATACATAAAATGTCTAGTGTGAGGTCTGGCATGTGTTTTTATTTGAAAATAATAATAATCAGGCCAGACATGGTGGCTCACACCCGTTTCCCACACTTTGGAAGGCTGAAGCAAGAGGATTGCTTGGACCCAAGAGCTCGAGGTCAGCCTAGGCAACACACTGAGACCTGTCTCTACAATATATCAAAAAATTGGCCAGGCGCAGTGGCTCACACCTATAATCCCAGCACTTTGGGAGGTAAAGGTGAGAGGATTGCCTGAGTTCAGGGATCGAGACTAGCCTGAGCAACATGGCGAGACCTCGTCTCTACAATAAGCCAAAATATCAACCAGGCATGATGGCACATGCCTGTTCCAGCTACTTGGAAGGTTGAGGCAGAAGGATCGCCTGAGCCCAGTAGGTCGAAGCTTCAGTGAGTCATGAGCACTCCAGCCTGGGCAACATAGTGAGACTCCGACTCAAAATAATAATAATCAGAGCTGTTATTTACTGTACTGAATTATATACACACATTTGATATTTTCATTGAGTTCTCACAACCCCTCTGTGAGGTAGATATTATTAGCCCCATTTTGCAGATGAAGAAACTGAGTCTCAAAGAGTTGCAAGAGGCCGGGTGCCGTGGCTCATGCCTATAATCCCAGCACTTTGGGAGGCCGAGGTGAGAGATTGCCTGAGCCCACAGGTTCAAGACCAGCCTGGGCAACTTGGTGAGACTTCATCTCTAAAATAAATCAAAAAATTAACCAGGCGTGGTGGCACGTGCCTGTAGTTCCAGTTACTTGGAAGACTGAGGCAGAAGGATCACCTGAGCCCAGCAGGTCAAGGCTGTGGTGGCCGTGAGCGTGCCACTACACTCCAGCCTGTACAACAGAGTGAGACCCCAACTCAAAAAAAAAAAAAAAGAGTTGCAAGATTACATATTCAAGATCATGCAGCAAGTGAGTTGTCAAGCAAAGATTTGAACCCAGGCAATTTGATATCAAAGTCTCCATCTGCCTCATTCTCCAGAAATTTCTCCTACTCCTTCTGAGGAGATCAAACCATCACCCCAACACCAATTTATGCTTACATGGCCATTTTTGGTCACTAGGACAGTAAGGAGACAGGGCTAAGACCATGTATAGGCCAGCTCTTCCTTCCCAGAAGTAGTATAGCAGTGTCTCATTTAATCCTTCAACAGCCCTATGGGAGACGTAATATATTAACTTCATGAAGACTAGAAAACGGAGACAGGCTATAAAGCAAATCACCCAAAGTTACACTGTCAGGCAGTAAGAAGAGAAATTAAGGCCCACTTCAGCCCTAGGCTGGACTCCAGGGAAATAGTTGCTAGATAATAAGTTATCTCACCTCTGGGAGGCCAGGCAGTCTTGTGTCTACACAGGAAAACAAAGGCAGATAAATGCAGGAATTCACAGTCCTATAAAAAATGAATTAAGATAAAATGCATACCCTTACTACTTAACGAGGGAGGTTTATGAGCACAAATGCATGACAATGACTCAGAGGAACGGAATTATCTTATCATAAGTTAAAGGCAATCGATTTTCATTTCTAAGTAAATATCATATTTCCTCCATCTTAACACACCTATTTTTTTTTTCACATTTGGCCATTTCTGTCTGGGTGCGACTTACCACAACCATGCACGGTGGCTATGTGTCTTTCTTTCCCCTTGTAATGGCTGGTATTGAACTGAGAATGCAACTCACAAAACATGTTGCTTTAGAATGAAGGTGCCCCTTTCTATATCATCTCTGTCCTAGAGAAACCAGCCTACCTTTGCCCTGCCTTCCTTTCCCTATTTCAAGTCAGAAGAAGTCTCTAGTTAGGAACTAAGAGGAAACTCTCTCACCTAGCAGCAGATCCTACAAGGCAGACTCACAGAAGAATTTTATTTTATGGTTTGAGTTGGAATCTCACTCTGTTGCCCAAGCTGGAGTGCAATAGTGGCATGATGGCATGATTGGCAATGATCACGGCTCACAGCAGCCTCAACTTCCTGGGCTCAAGGCGATCCTTCCACTTCAGCATCCTTAGTAGCTAGGACTACAAGCATGTACCACCACACCTGGCTTACTTTATTTTATTATTTTTTGTAGAAACGAGTTCTCGCTATGCTGCCCAGGCTGGTCTTGAACTCCTGGACTCAAGCAATTTGCCCTCCTCCACCTCCCAAAGTATTGGGAATACAGGCATGAGCCACTGCACCCAGCCTTATCTAAGATTTAAATGATTGGAAAAACAGAAAATAGAGACCCTGCCTTCCTCAGTCCAGGACCACCCCCAGACCCTAATCCCTAACACAAAAGGACATGGGAATCGTTGACTGAGCCTGGATCCACCTGTCTAAGCCTAGAGGGGTGTAGTTCATGGAGAGTGTATCTTTGCACAGCTGGGACGTGTGAGTTCAGACAGGAAGAGCCACACTCCAGACCACACAGCAACTCTGGCAGAGCTGAATAGCAGGCCCAAGTCTCTGGTTCCCAGGAAAAGGGCTTCTGGGCAGCCTCCAGCTTGTTTTCTCAAACTCTTTTCCCAGAAGGAGCTCTTCGCTTGACAGATGAGAAGTCCTGCTTTCTTCGTGGAGGCAGAAAGTCTGTGTGTCCCTGGGCAAGGAGGCAGAAAGTCTGTGTGTTCCTGAGCCCAGGAAGTTGAGACTGCTTCACCTCCTCTCCAGTCACTGGAACCCCCTCAGCCTCATCCTGCCCCACGCTCCTCCATGGAACAAGCAATAGCTCCATTTCTCTTTCCTAGAGTTTTAAAAATAAAGGCAAGCCAGGCGCGGTGGCTCACACCTACAATCCCAGAACTTTGGGAAGTAGAGGCGAGAAGATTGTCTGAGCCCAAGGGTTAGAGACCAGCCTGGGCAACTTGGCGAGAACTTGTCTCCATAATAAATCCAAAAAAAATTATCCAGATGTGGCAGTGAGTGCCTGTAGTTCCAGCTACTTGGAAGCTTGAGACATAAGGGTTCCCTGAGCCCAGCAGATCGAGGCTGTGGTGGCCATGAGCTGCCACTGCACTCCAGCCTGGATGACAGAGTGAGACTCCAACTCGATAAATAAATACATACATACATATAAAATAAGAAAGGAAGAAAGGAGCCAAGAACTTGCCCATTCAAGAGTCAGGCCCTGGCCTTCTCCCTTCCTCTCTATGAAACGGGCACAGCCCTTTCTGATCTCACACTTGGTTCCCAGTTCCCTTTCGGCCTGGCCTCTGAGGCTTGCATGTACTAAGGCTAAGACACACATGCACATGTGCCTAGCTCCCTGCAGCTTAGCATTGGGGCAGGAAGATCCTGCTTGTAATACCACTGACTGCAAGCTCAGTGGGGGTAGCCTTTGCCCTGTCAGTGTCCATTGAACTGAATCACTCAGGGCCTCCTTTTAAATGGTAGGCCTCTAAAATACGACTTGAAGGCCAGGCGCGGTGGCTCACACCCATAATCCCAGCACTTTGGGAGGCCAAGGTGAGAGGATTGCCTGAGCCCATGGGTTCAAGACCAACCTGGGTTACTTGGTGAGACCTCGTCTCTACAGTAAATAAAAAAATTAGCCAGGCGTTGTGGCGCATGCCTGTGGTTCCAGCTACTTGGAAGGCTGAGGCAGAAGGATCACCTGAGCCCAGCAAGTCGAGGCTGCGGTGGCTGCGAGCATGCCATTGCACTCCAGCTTGGGCAACAACTCAAGCCAACTCAAGATGGCTTTAAGGGTCAATCTCATCAAGGCAAAATGGCAAGCAGCTCCCAAATTAGCTGGAAGCGACTGGACCCCAGGAACTCTCAGCAAGCAGAGCAGGGGTTCAGAGCCAGACTCCTGGACTCGTGGTCCCAGCACTGCTACCTACAAGTCATCTGACCTTGGACCACAACTCGACCTACCTGTAAAACGGGAGTAAATATTACCTGCCTCCTAGGGTTAAGGAATGCTTGGAGCAGTGCCTAGCACACAGCTAATTCTATAGTATTGTTCACCACTTACCTGGCCAGAGCTTTGCATACGGTGTTATCTTGTAGAATCTTCATAACAAGCCTGGGAAGAAATAATAATTGTATAGATGAAAAACCTGAGACTCAAGTCACACTGCTGGTTTGTAGCAGGGCTGGGACGTAAAGGCTCCCTAGTCTTTCTAACTTCAGGTTCCTCTGTACCTGGTCCCCTCCCAGAAGTAGGACACTGTGGGGCAGGGAGATGTCCATGATATAGAAGAGACAAGGATGGCACTGTGAAGGCCCAAAGTGGGAGAGGTCAGGCCGAGCACGGTAGCTCACACCTGTAATTCCAACACCGTAGGAGGCCAAGAGGAGAGGATTGCTTGAGCCCAGGAGTTCAAGACCCGCCTAGGCAATATAGACAGAACTCGTCTCTACAAAAAAATCAAAAAATTAGCCGGGCATGGTGGCACACGCCTGTAGTTCCAGCTACTCAGGAGGCTGAGGCAGAAGGATTGCCTGAACCCAGAAGATTGAGGCTGCGGTGAGCCATGATCCTACCGTTGCACTCCAGCCTGAGCGATAGAATGAGACCTTAACTCAAAAATTAAAAAGTGGGAGAGGCTGACTGATGGAGAATGTTTCTCCCCATGAACTCTCCAAGTACTGCCTCCCAGAAAGAATGCTGGCTGTAGGCTGAGGGCCTGTGGGGGCCTCATAGTCTTTCACAGCAATGCTGGCATCTCTGGACCTCAAGAGAAATCCTGCTACAGACCTCACTCAGAGAGCCAGGCATCCTTCTGCCCATAAGGGTTGGTGAGAGACACCACGCAGAAGGCTGCCTTCTCTCAGACTGGAAAGAGGAATCTCCTCAGCTTGGAGAAATTCCTGCCTGGTACCATTTGCAAATTCCCAGGATCATCAAATGTTAGAGCTGGAAAGCGGCTTCTAAAGGTCAACCAACAGAGCCTTCTTATTTTACAGTGGAGGAGAATAAGGCCATACAAAATTAGAAGATGTTGTCAAGGAGGTCAGAACTTGGATGCCCCAACACCTAGAACCATGATCTTTCAGGCATTCACACCCAGAGTCAGGCCTCCATGACTCTGGATTCACCCCATCTAGTAATCTGTACTTCTTTTTTTTTAAGATGCAGGTTACAATTCAAGAAAAATCTGTATTATTCTAGAAGCTTCCTTTAGCTTGTGCATTCTATAGTGCTGAGATGTAGAGTGGCATGCATCGTGTGTGCAAGCTTGTGTGTGTATATGTGTGTGTAAGCATGCATGCATGTGTGTAGTATGTATGTATTCACTCAACAGCAAGTATTTACAGAGTCCCTTGGCCAGGCTCCATTGGTGGCCCTGGAAATAGAGCAGCTCACTAAGCAGGTGAAGCCCCTCCTCCATGTCAGTGGGACTGACCATCTACTAGAGGGAGGCTTATAGTCTTGTGGGAGTCCATGTAGTAGGACCCTCGTGCATAATTTGTGCCTGGACTCTGGTTGGTGAGAGATATCTTCTGGGTCTCACCAAGAGCTACTGCTCCAGGTCTCCTTGTGCTTCACAAGGGGGTTGGACAAACCCTGTGGGAGCGTTTCCCCAGCTCCACCTCACCCCCAACTACCTCCTCCCATGGCACTCCAGGGTGCTTCTTCTGGCATTCTGCACCTTGCCTCACCATCACTGACATTCTGAGCAACTTGAAGATGAACACCATCTACGTTCCCTCTTAATCCCCAGCACCTGGGAGATGTACACTCCCTCTAAACTCTCTTTGAATAAAGGGATGATTAAATGAAGCCATTGATTCTGAGCCCCATTTCTCTCATCTGTGAAAAAGGCGATAATCATCTGGACGACTCCTGAGTGCCCTCCAGATCAGATGAGATGTAGGAGATGAAAGGACCTTGGAACCAACACACTGTTCTTCCCATGATACAGTTATTATCCCCCATAAAAATGGCACCAGTCAGTGTCACTCTCTGGGAAAGGACTTGGCTGTGGAGATTCCTAGTTTTATCTGCTTGTGCATGAATGAGTGTGTGTGAATACACACATGTGCTACCTTAGAGGGCCAGCTGGACCCCAAAAGATCTGCAATTTTTTTTTCTGTTTGCTTTGTTTGAGTTGGGGTCTCACTCTGTCCCCCAGGCACAATCACAGCTCATAGCAGCCTTGACTTTCTGGGCTCAGTTGATCCTTCCGACTCAGCCTCCCAAGTAGCTGGGACCACAGGCATGCACCACCACACCCGGCTAATTTTTTATTTATTAATTGTAAAGACGAGGTCTCATCATGTTGCCCAGGCTGATCTCGAGCTCCTGGGCTCAGGGAATTCTCTTGTCTCAGCCTCCCAAAGTGCTGGGATTACAGGTGTGAGCTACTGCGCCCAACTGAAGATCTGTCATTTCAAGAAAATTTCAGGAAGTCCAGACCTCCTCCCTGGATGGCCCTATTCAGAGGGACACAAGGCTGCCCAGGCCAGCAGAGCCTCAGATGAGGCAGCCCTGAGAAGAGGGCAAAGGGAAGGAAGGGAAATAGAGAAGGCACCCCCCAAGTCCCCATGTCTGTCCAGCCACCATCAGTCTGTCAGCTGCAGCCAGCGCTCATCAGGAAGGACGGAAGCACTGTCCGGCCATAAATGACCGCTGGCTCCAGGCTGGCCACCCGCCCTGGCCGCCGGCACGGAAAGGCCGGACTTTACCCAGCAAATCGGGAAGGAACTGAAGCCTCTGAACTTGGGACTTGGGCTCCGTCGATAAGACCAGTGGACAAACACAGGGTAGGGGCCAGGGCTCCCCTTTATACACACAGAAGCCCGGCTCCAGGCTGATACTGCTGAGATCTTTGCCCTTTAGTTCAAACAGGAAATCTTAAAATGGAAAATGAGCTTCGTAAGGAAGGGGCGCGGCCATCAGCCTGTAGGGAAGACGGAGCAAGTTGTTCACCAAACAGCATTAGGCTTCTCCAGAAGGGACACACATGGCCTGGGGTACTCGGGAGGGGGCCAGAACCACCTGGGGCAGGGAGAGGACTGATGGGCAGGTGAGGACGCCCTGTGGGCAGCCGTAGGGCACGGGGGTGTCAGAAACCTGGGTCAGAGCCATAAAGCACCACTTATTCCTTGTGGGGAATGACCTCACCCACAGGAACCTCGGTTTCTCCATCCATGAATGGGGCTGGCAATACCATCCATCTCGAAGAGCTCAGGAATGGACCTGAATGAAGTCATGTGTGAAAGTGCCCCGCATATCACAAAGGGCTCGGTTGCCAACCCTGCTTCCTGGAGAAACCCTCCCTAAAAGGAATTTCACAACCGAAAGGGGAAATCCAAAATAACATCTCCAGGCCCCCACGCCACCCCCATACACCCCCGCGCCGGCAGTTCAAAGCAGAGAAAATTGGGAGAAGAGAAATAATTAGAGAACCCCCGCAGTCTCCCTGCTGAGGTTTCCAAGTAATTATTCACCTGTAAATTACTCCCCTCACCTTAATTCTACCTCCAGATCCTTTAGACAAGGTAAATTCATTTATTTACATCTCTAACTATCCTGCTTTGGTAAACATTCCAAAAGGGTTGGATAGCTTATTAAAGGAGAAAAAAAAATGAAACAGTAAGGCAGGTGAAAGAGAGAGAGGGAAATTAACTCCAGGTCATTACTGGCATTTGCAGAATTACCTTAAGGGTAATTCGTGAGGAATCAAGCCAAGGCTAACCTCATCCCGAGCCAAGAGGGAGTCCATCACAGCCAGGGGGCACCTGCAAGCAGCCCTGGCTTCTCCCGAAGGAGATGAGCCTTCCAGGAATGGCCCCTCGGCTCCCTCTGCCCAGGGCAGTGGTGAGGCCTGTACCTGCACTCCAGAAAGAACCCTCCTTCTCCCATGAGGTTGCTCTTGACTCACCCCTCTCACTCTCAGACCCTCATCCTCCCAGGCCACCCCTAACCAAGCCCTGGCCATTTCTGGGCCTGGCACATCCTAGGCACTCAATAAACAGCTGCGGAATGGATGCATCTATGTGCTATTTACTCTGGTGTCTTAGAGCCTCTCAAATTTGCCAACCTCCAAAGGTCACCCTCCAGTTTAGGGCCACCATGATCTTTTGTCTAAACCAGGGCCTCCAATGGGTCTCCCGGCTCCTAGTCTCTCTTCCTTTTCTCTTCCACACAGAATTAACTTTCCAAAAGGTAAACTGAAAAATCAATCAAATGTTAATGTCAGCTCTGATCACTGAGGAGAAAGGTGTGATTAAGACAGTGGCCCATCGCTGGGTGTGGTGGCTCGTGTCTGTATTCCCAGAACATTGAGAGGCCAAGGCAGGAGGATCACTTGAGACCAGGAGTTTGAGATGAGCCTGGGCAACATAGTGAGACCCTCATCTCCTTTTTTAAAATAAAAAAGCACAATAGTATCTATCCGCCTTACCATTGTGGTATACATTAAAAGTTAATGAAGTGCCTAAAACTTGATAAACATTAGCTGTTATCAACAGTTACATTATTACTGTTGCCATCATCATCCTGTTGTTATCATCATTTATGCTTGAAATGTCTTCACGGCCTTCTCATTGTCCTCAAATTACAGGTCAAGTTCCTTAGCATGGCTCATGAGAACTGGGCCCTACTAGCCTCTCAGCCTCAATTCTCACCACTTCCCCACCCTCCCAAGTCCAGCCGCAAAAGTTTTTGCAAGTTCCCAAGTGCTCCATTCTCTCTTGACCTCGACTCTGCACAAGCTGCTTTCTCTGCTGAGAATGCCCTTCCAGGAACTGCATCCTGGGGCCCAGGAATTCATAGATGACAAACCCAAAGAGGCAACCTCAAAGGGGTTCAGCTCCCAGAGCTTTATCCCAGTCTGGGTAGAGAGTGTGTATGAGGCTCAGGGTTGGACCTCTCAGTCAGCCTTTCTAAGAGTATGTGTCTTCTAGAAATAGCTTTTCAGTTGCTTAGAAGCAACCAATAATCCTATGAAAATGGGCAGTAGATATGAGTCTCTCAGTTTTAAGATGGAAGAACTGTGGTCTGTAAAAAGCCAATATCTTGCCAGGAGTCACCACTCAGTATCAGTGGGGACATAATCTTAAAACTGGGAGTGGTGGTTCATGCCTATGATCCCAGCACTTTGGGAGGCCAAGGTAGGAGGACTATTTGAGCTCAGAAGCTTGAGACCAGTCTGGGCAACATAGCGAGATCTCATCTCTACAAAAAAAACCCAAAAAACTAGCCAGGCGTGGTGATGTGCACCTGTAGGCCCAGCTACTCAGGAAGCTGAGGTGAGCTTTGATGGTGCCACTGTACTCCAGCCTACATGACAAAATGGGACCCGACTCAAAAAAAAAAAAAAAAATCTTATGCTTTCCAAGACAGCAGAATGGGGGGAAAGACCTGGAGGTGGGCCTGAGTCTGCAACCCTGACCAAGACTGAGCAAGTTTTCTTCTCTCTAACCTTCCAGTCTTTCCATCTATAATACGGGGTAAGAATGACCTTCTTGCAAGGTGATTTGGGGCAAAGCCTTGAGACACCTACTGTATAAAAAAGCACCCAGCCGCTGTCTGGCCCTGGAGGTAGAGTCTCTGCATGAAATGAGAGCAAAGGGTGGCAGAGGAGAGAGAGGCTGAAGGGAGGTAGATGCACAAACTCTGGAAGTGGCCATGGAAGACTGGAGAGGCAGTCTCTGCTCCACATCTGGACTCGAGGAAGTTTACAACCTTCACCCCCAAAGGCCAAGGGCAAGCAGCATCCTCATCAGAGAGTCGAGGGTCCATTAAGACAAGAAGTAGAGCCAGAGTCAGGGCTGGCAACACAGCTCTGGGGAAGCCTGCCTCCAGGAGGAAGCCGTGGTGATGGGCTGGGTGAACCTTTCCAGAGGAAGAGCTGGAGATGGAAACCAGAGGGGCACGCAGGGCCAGGAGGGAAGGAATGAGACTTGGAAGAGATTTGGACTGAAAACATCCAATAGTGACCAGCAATAGCAGTAAAACGATCACTACAACTGTCAGCCCAGAAAGAGCAACTTTTATTTATTCAACGTTTTTCTCCATGTGTATTTAGGAGATTCTTTTCATATTTCTCTTTTTTTGAATTGCAGTCTCACTCTGTCGCCCAAGATAGAGTGCTATGGCACTCTCATGGCTCATAGCTTCGACCTTCTGGGCTCAGATGATCCTTCCACCTCAGCCTCCCAAGTACCTGGGACTACAGTTGCATGCCACCACGCCCAGCTAACTTTATAACTTTTTTATAGGGACTTGGGCTCAAGTTATCCTCCTGCCTCAGCCTCCCAAAGTGCTGGGATTACAGGCGTGAGCCACCACGGCTGGCTTTTTTCTATTTCACTAAAAGAATAAATGATCTCAAGATGCTAAGAGGTATGCCAGGGCACATGGACATCTCAAGGACAAGACCATTCGTTCATGTCTTGGTCCAAAGTCTAGCCTAGGGTCCGGTCCAGGGTACCCTCATAAATATCATGAATGGAAAAAGAAATAAATGAAGAGCTAGTGCCCTATCACAAGAGGAAATTCCCAGAAAGGTCTTAAATTCATACTTACTGATAATCTCAGATTATTATTTTTATTTTATTTTCCAAATGACTGATTAAACAATTATGCAAGTAGAAAAACTGTTTGAATTAAACCAAACTGAATTAACACCTGCCCTCTCCATTTATCTCTCTGAGCCTGAATTCCCTCATCTGTTAAATAAACACTATTGTGAAGCCGGGCTCGGTGGCTCAGCCTGTAATCCCGCGTCTTTGGGAGGCTGAGGTGAGTGGATTGCCTGAGCCCACGGGTTCGAGACCCGCCTGGGCAGTGAGACCTCATCTCTACAATAAATCAAAAATTAGCCGGGCGTGTTAGCGCACGCCTGTAGTTCCGGCTACTCGGAAGGCTGAGGCGAGAAAGATCACCGGAGCCCAGCAGGTCGAGGCTGCGGTGGCTGGGAGCAGCCACTGCACTCCAGACTGGGCGACCGAGTGAGACTCCAACTCAAAATAAATAAATAAACACTATTGTGTATGTGGAATTTATGTGGAGAAGAATCAAAATAATGTATATAAAGTGCCATCCAGGCCAAACACAGTGGCTCACACCTGTAATCTAAGCACTTTGGGAGGCTGAGTCGAAATGATTGCCTGAGCTCAGGGTTTTGAGACCAACCTAAGCAACACGGTGAGACCTTGTCTTTACAATAAATCAAAAAATTAGCCAGTTGTGGTGATGTGCACCTGTAGTTTCAGCTACTTGCAAGACTGAGGTGGAAGGATCACCTGAGTCCAGCAGGTTGAGGCTGCGGTGACTGTGATGTGCCACTGCACTCCAGCCTGGGTGACAGCGTGAGACTCTAACTCAAAAATAAAATAAAGTATCATCCATCTGGCTTTTACTTAATACATGGAATCTTATCTACCAAACTATAAAGCAAGTCCAATGAAATTCAGAAGCATAGCATCAAGACTACATTCTCTAACCACAAAGCAATTCGGCTGTAAATAAATAACAAAATCAATCTTATGGTTTTGGAAATGTATGAGCATACGTCTAAATAAGTCAAAGATCAAAGAAGAAATTAAAATGGAAATTAGAACATACTTAGAACTGAATGTCAGTGAAAACACTACCACTACATGTTTGTGAGACCTTGTCAGAAAGAAAGAAAGAGAAAGAGAGAGTTTAAACAGGCTGGGTTCGGTGGTTCAGCCTGTAATCCCAGCACTTTGGAAGGCCAAGGCGAGTGGATTGCCTGAGCCTACAGGCTCGAGACCAGCCCAGGCAACTTGGCGAGACCTCATCTCTACAATAAATAAAAAATTAGCCAGGCGTGGTGGCACACACCCGTAGTTCCGGCTACTTTTGGAAGGCTGAGATGGAAGGACTGCCTGAACCCAACAGGTGGATGCTGGGGTGACCATGAGCATGCCACTGCACTCCAGCCTAGGTGGCGGAGTGAGATTACAACTCAAAAAAAATTTTAAATAAATAAATACAAGTTTTCCCCAAATTGCCCAGGCTGGTCTCAAACCCCTGGAATCAGACAATTCTCTCGCCTCCGCTTCTCAAAGTGCTAGTATTACAAGCATGAGCCACAGCATCTGTCTCTTAAGTTTTTTAAAAACAAATAAATGCTTAGATGAAAAAAAGAAGAAATGCTTAAATAAGATGAGGTGAACATCCAACTTAAGGATTTAGAAAATAACCACAAGCCGGATATGGTGGCTCAAGCCTGTAATTCCAGCACTTTGGGAGACCGAGGCAAGAGGATTGCCTGAGCTCAGGGATTCAAGACCAGCCTGGGCAACTTGGTAAGACCTTGTCTCTACAATAAATAAAAAAATAAGCCAGGCATGGTGGTGTGTGCCTGTAGCTCCAGCTACTTGGAAGGTTGAGGCGGAAGGATCACTTGAGCCCAGAAAGTCAAGGCTGCAGTGGCCATGATTGTGCCACTGTACTCCATCCTGGGCAACAGAGTGAGGCTCCGACTCAGAAAAAAAGAAAAGCAAAGAACCTCAGACTAAACCAAAGGAAAGGAGAAAAGGAGACACAAGAAAACAAAGAATGTGTCCCCTGCCTGTGGATGAGAAGGCAGGAGAGAAGGAAGGAAGGAAGGAATGAAGGAAGGAAAAGCGAGAGCAGAAACTAGTAAAATAGAAAGCAAAAATAAGCTAGAGAGCTTTAACGAAGTAAAAAGTTGGTTCTTTATAAAGTCTAATAAAATTGATAAATCTTGGGTGAGCATTATCAAGAAGAAAATGATATGTCTCAAAAAATAATATTAGGAATAATAAAGGGACAAACAATTATAGACAGGACAAAAATTAAAAAGATAATCAGAAATATTGTGAATGACTTTATGCCAATAAATTTTAAAACTTAGAAAAATTCCTAGAAAAGTATAATCTGCCAAAATTGACCCAAAAAATTACAAAACCTGACTATTCCAGTAGCCATGAAAGAAATTAAATATACCCCCAAAATATGCATAACTATTATATACCTATCTTAAATGTATACAGAAATTAAATCTACAATTTAAAACCATCCCGGGCAGACCCGGTTGCTCAGCCTGTAATCCCAGCACTTTGGGAGGCCAAGGGGAGTGGATTGCCTGAGCCTGCAGGTTTGAGACCAGCCCCAGCAAATTGGCAAGACTTCGTCTCTACAATAAATCAAAAAAATTAGCCGGGCGTGGTAGCATTCACATGTGGTTCCTGCTACTTGGAAGGCTGAGGCGGAAGGATCGCTGGAGCCCAGCAGATTGATGCTGGGGTGCCCATGAGTATGTCATTGCACTCCAGCCTGGGTGACAGAGTGAGACTCCAATTCAAAACAACAAAAAAAACCATCCCATAAAGAACTCCCAGGTCTAATGGCTCTAAAACAAATTCTAACTAAAAGTCAAGGACTAGGTGATGTCAGATAAATTCAGGCTCTTTCAGAGAACAAAAGAGGAGAATAAATTGCCCACCCATATGATGAGGAAAGTATAGCTTTGATATCAAAATGAAGCAAAAATGACATTTTAAAAATGGCTAGCCAATATCTCTCATGAACATAGACATAAAATTCCCCCCCAAAATTTTGGCAAATTAAATCTAGCAATTATGAAAAAACACAACACACATGACCAAATTTGTTCAATTAGATTTGTATTTTGGGTCTTCATCACCATGACACGTTAAGGGGATCAATCACAAGACCACATGGGTAGTCACACAAAAAGCTATTTAAAAATTCAACACTAATATATGACTTTTAAAAAAAGTAGCAAACTATAAATAGAAAGAAATATTTCTTAACTTGAAAAGAATTTTCTTTTTTTTTTTTTGAGTCAGAATCTCACTCTGTCACCAAGGCCGGAGAGCAGTGGCACACTCACGGCTACCGCACCCTTGACCTGCTGGACTCAGGCGATCCTTCCACCTCAGCCTAAGTACCTGGGACTACAGGTGCATGCTACCACACCTGGCTAATTTCTGTTTTTATTGTAGAGACGAGGTCTTGGCAAGTTGCCCTGGATGGTCTCAAACTCCTGGCCTCAAGTGATCCTCTTGCCTCAGCCTCCCAAAGTGTTGGGATTACAAACATGAGCCACCACACTCAGCCTAAATGACTTTGTTTTGTTTTTGTTTTTGTTTGAGTATCACTCTGTAGCCCAGGTTGGAGTGCAGTGGCACACTCGCAGCTATCACAACTTCGGCCTGTTGGATCCAGGCAGTCCTTTTGTCTCAGCCTTCCAAGTAGCTAGAACTATAGTCATGTGTCACCAGGACTGGCTAATTTTTTAATTTATTGTAGAGACGAGGTCTCTTCATGTTACCCAGCCTGGTCTCCAACCCCTGGGCTCAGGCAATCTTCTCGCCTCTGCCTCCAAAAGTGCTGGTTTACAGGCACGAACCACCGCGCCTAGCTTTAATATTATTTACAGATGTAAATGAAAGGAGAGAGAGGAGCCAGGCACTTTAGCTCAAGCCTGCAATCCCAGCACTTTGGGATGCCAAGGTGAGTGGATTGCCTGAGCCCGCGAGTTCTAGACCACCCCGGGCAACTTGGCGAGATCTCGTCTCTACAATAAAAAAAAATAATTAGCTGGGTGCAGTAGCGCGCACCTGTAGTTTTGGCTACTTAGAAGGCTGAGGCGGAAGGATCGTCTGAGCCCAGAAAATCAATGCTGGAGTGACCATGAGACCAAAAATCAATGCTAGGGTGGCCATGAGTGTGCCACTGCACTCCAACCTGGGCGACGGAGTGAGACTCTGACTCAAAAAAAAAAAAGAAAGAAAGGCGAGAGAGGAACAGTGTTCATGGATAGGAATTTTTTTTTTTTTTTTGAGTTGGAGTCTCACTCTGTCATCAGGCTGGAGTACAGTGGCACACTCCCAGCCTTGGATAGGACATTTTAATATATAGTTGTCAACTGTCCCCATATCTATCTGCAGATTAAATGCAGTTGAAATCAAAATGCCAGTCGGACGTGGTGGTTCACGCCTGTAATCCCAGCACTTTGGAAGGCAGAGGCAAGAGGATCACCTGAGCCCAGGGGTTTGCGACCAGCCCGGGCAACTCGGCAAAACCTCATCTCTACAATATATTAAAAAATCAGTATAACGTGCACCTGTAGTTACAGTTACTTGGGAGGCTGAGGCGGGAGAATCACCTGAGCCCAGGAGATACAGGCTGTGGTGGCTGTGAGCGTGTCACTGAACTCCAACCTAGACGACAGAGTAGGACTCCAATTCAAAAAAAACGAAATCAAAATGCCAGCAGATTTTTTTTCAAGAATTTGAATGCATAATTTGAAATGAATGAGCATGAGTAAAGGGCCAATAATAATTAAGACCACTTTAAAAACTGACAAAGAAGGTAGATAAACTTGCCTGGCCAAATATCAGAACCGATTATAAAATTATAAAAGTTAGGCTGGGAGTAGTGGCTCACGCCTATAATCCCAGCACTTTGGGAGACCAAGGTGAGAGGACTGCCTGAGCCCACGGGTTCGAGACAAGCCTGGGCAACTTGGCAAGACCTCATCTCTACAATAAACCAAAAAATTAAGCCAGGCATGATAGCGTTCACCTGTGCTTCCAGCTACTTGGAAGGAACACCTGAGCCCAGCAGGTGGGGGCTGCGCTGGCCGTGAGCAGCATGCCATTGCACTCCAGCCTGGCAACAGAGTGAGACACCAACTCAAAAAAAAAAAAAAAAAAAGTTAAGGTAGTATAATATGGACATGAGGAGAGACATATACACTCATTGGAGGAGAACTGAGTGCAGGCCCATGCATTTGTGAATACATAAGACAGAAGAGATCTTGCATTATAGGCCAGTGGATAAAGATGGACAATTAAATGTATGTTTTCAAGCAACTAGTTATTCAGATGGAAGATATACTAAAATTTGGATCCCTACTTCACCCCCCACCCCACACACAAAAATCAGCTTTAGGTATTTCAGTGACTGAAATGAAAAGGAAAACTAAATTTCAAGGGAGAAAAATATAGAATATATTGATGACTTCCTGGTAGGAAAAGATTTCTTAGGTAAGACACACCAAAAAAGCATAAACCTTTATCAAATTAATAAGTTCAACAATGATGTTTGCTGAAATACAGTATAGAAAAGTAGCTGGGTGCGGTGGCTCACGCCTGTAATCTCAGCACTTTGGGAGGCCAAGGTGGGAGGACTGTTTGAGCCCAGGAGGTCAAGGCCAGCCTGGGCAACATAGCAAGACTTCTCCACAAAAAAAAAAAAATCCAAAAAAGGCCAGGTACAGTGGCTCATGCCTGTAATCCCAGCACATTGAGAGGCCGAGGCTGGGAATTGCCTAGGTCCAGGGGTTCGAGACCATCCTGGGCAACTTGGCAAGACTTCATCTCTACAATAAATTTAAAAATTAGCTGGGCATGGTGGCTCATGCCTGTAACTCCAGCTACTTGGAAGGTTAAGGTGGAAGGATTACCTGAGCCCAACAGGTGGAGGTCGCAGGGGCTCTGAACGTATCACATTATACTCCACCCTGGGCGATAGAGTGAGACTCTGCCTCAAAAAAAAAAAAAAAATTAGCTGGGCATGGTGAAATGAGCCTGTAAATCCTAGCTACTCATGAGGCTGAGGTGGAAGGAGCGCCTGAGCCCAGGAGGTCCAGGCTGCGGTGAGGTGTGATCATGCCACTGCCCTCCAGCCTGGGTGACAGAGTGAGACTCTGACTCAAAACAAAAAATAAAAAAAAAAAACTGAAAAGGCAAGGCAAAAACTGGGAGAAAATATTTACAACACTGACCAGAATAGGACTTAGAGTATCTAAAGAACTCATACAAAAAGATAAGCAAGCCGGGCTCAGTGGCTCAGCCTGTAATCCTGTGCTTTGGGAGGCTGAGGTGAGTGGATTGCCTGAGCCCGCGGGTTAGAGACCCGTCTGGGCAACTTGGCGAGACTTCAACTCTACAATAAATCAAAAAAATTAGCTGGGCATGGTAGCGCGCACCTGTAGTTCCAGCTTCTTGGAAGGTTGAGGAGGAAGTATCACCAGAGCCCAGCAGGTCGAGGCTGCGGTGGCCAGGAGCATACCACTGCCCTCCAGCCTGGGCAACAGAGTGAGACTCGAACTCAAAAAAAAGATAAGCAATCTAACAGAAAAACGGGCAAAAGATGTTAATAGACATTTCAAAAAAGGAGAAAACCCAAATGGCAAAAGATTTTTTTTTTTTTTTTTGAGTTGGAGTCTCACTCTGTTGCCCAGACTGGAATGCAGTGGCCGCTCCCGGCCACCACAGCCTCGACCTGTTGGGCTCCGGCGATCCTTCCGCCTCAGCCTTTTAAGTCGCTGGAACTACAGACGCGCGCTACCACACCCAGCTAATTTTTTGATTTATTGTAGAGACGAGGTCTTCAGGCAGTCCACTCACCTCAGCCTCCCAAAGGCGGGGGATTACAGGCTGAGCCACCGAGCCTGGCTGCAAAAGATTTTCTTAAAAGGTGATAGGCCTTATTAGAAATCAAGAAAAAGGCCGGGTTCGGTGGCTCAGCCTATAATCCCGCGCCTTTGGGAGGCTGAGGTGAGTGGATTACCTGCGCCCGCGGGTTCGAGACCCGCCTGGGCAGCGAGACCTCATCTCTACAATAAATCAAAAAATCAGCCGGGCGTGGTAGCGCATGCCTGTAATTTCGGCTACTCGGAAGGCTGAGGCAGAAGGATCGCCGGAGCCCAGCAGGTCAAGGCTGTGGTGGCCGGGAGCGGCCACTGCACTCCAGTCTGGGCGACAGAGTGAGACTCCAACTCAAAAAAAAAAAAAAAAAAAAAAAAGAAATCAAGAAAAAGACCAGGCGCAGTGGCTCAAGTCTATAATCCCAGCACTTTGGGAGGCCAAGGCGAGAGAATTGCCTGACCCCAGGGGTTCAAGACCAGTCCGGACAACTTGGTGACACCTCGTCTCTACAATAAATTAAAAAAAATTAACTGGGTGTGGTGACATGTGCCTGTAGTTCCAGCTACTTGGAAGGCTGAGGCGGAAGGATCGCCTGAGCCCAGCAGGTCGAGGTTAAGGTGCCCTTGAGCATGCCACTGCACTTCAGCCTGGGCAACAGAGTGAGACTCCAACTCAAAAAAAAAAGAAAAAAGAAAAGAAATCAAGAAAATGCAAATTAATATAAAAAGATATCATTTCCATCTCCCAAAATAGCAAAAATTGAAAGTCTGACAACACCCAGCATTGCCAAGTATCTGGTGCAACAGGAACCCTAGTGATCTTGTCAGAAAGTTAAAATTATTTGTGCAATTACTATGGGAAACATTTGCCATTTTCTGGCCCATTTGAGGATATGCATTCCTCAGATCCACCCAGTATATATGTGTGTCTTTTTTTTTTCTGAGTCACTCTGTCATCCAGCCTGGAGTGCAGTAGCAAGATCACCACAGCCTCAACCTCCTGGGCTCAAACAATCCTCCCACCATGGCCTCCCAGAGTGCTGAGATTATAGGTGTGAGCCACCATTTTCAGCCAATACATGTCTTAAATTGAGAACTCACATCGTGAGGCCGAAGACATCCCTAGGAACGTTCATAAAAGCATTGTTTGATATTGCCAGACACGAGAAACAACCCAATGTCTGTACACAGGGTAAGTGCTGTAACTTTTTTTTTTCAATTGGAAAATATAGTTTATTTAGAAAGTAAATTGGAGAGAGAGAGAGAGAGACTTACCTCTCCAAGGTAGGAGAGGGGGACTAAAACTTAGGAAACATGGTGGTGACCATAGCTTAAAGAGTACATGGCCGCACCAGAGTCTAGTAAAGCAATGGCCAGTGCTATAATTTATATATTCATACAATAGAATACCATAGAGCAGTACAAATAAGTGAATCAAAAATAAATGCATCACCACAGTTAAATCTCACAGACTTAGTTCTGAGGGATCAACAAAAAAGCAATAACTCACCACCTTTTTTTATGTCTTGGCTCCCATAGAAAATGCTAATATTTCTACTGTTTATATAGTTCACCACGATCAGCAAGACTGCTTGGTGTCCCGGGTGATGTCCCAGGCTTCCCCTAGTCTTTATAAGATGTCTTGACCCTCTGAGCTCTATCATGAGCTATGCTGGTATTTATACAAAGTTCAAAAACCATGCAAATTTAATCAGCATATTGTTTGGTGACACCTACAAATGTGGAAAACAATAAAAAAAAGAAAGAATAATAAACTAGAAAGTCGCATACAGTAGGTTTCAACTGGATGAGTAATGTTCTACTCCTTAAATGGGTGTATTCTGTCATCTGTTGGAAATATTTACTACAAATGTGGGATACAAAGCTATGTGTATCATATAGATTTAATTACGTAAAAGAAACATAAAAAAGGATGAGCTCGGTGGCCCACACCTATATCCTAACACTATAGGAGACTGAGGCAGGAGGATCCCTTGAGCCCAGGAGTTCGAGACCAGCCTAGGCAATGTAGCAAGACTGTCTCTGCAAAAAATACAAAAATTAGCTGGGTGTGGTGGCATGCTCCTGTAGTCCCAACTGCTTGGAAAGTTGAGGTGGGAAGATCACCTGAGCCTAGAAGCTCGAGGCTATGGTTAGCTGTGGTCATACCATTGAACTCCAGTCTAGTGACAGATTGAGACCCCAACTCAAAGAAAAAAAAAGTATAGAAAAAAGAAAAAGACTGAAGAAAATGTACTGAAGCATTAACCATAGCTCTCTTTGAATGACAGAAGTCATTTTTTTCTTTCTTTTTTTTAGTAGTTTCTAATTTTCTATAATGAGCATGTATGCCTTTTAAAATCAAGGAAAGAAAAAAAAATACTTTGTTTAACAAGACAAACCCCCTAATTGTAAGGATAAATACCAGGCAGTTGAAAAGAGAAGGGGAAAAAAAACCCAGCAACTCACTAGGTATAAAAATAACTTTCCCTGGGTTTGATCTTCAAGCAACAAGCTACAATCTCAGGAACTGTTTCTCCCCTGAGCTTTTCTGGGTTCTACGCAACAAAACCAGGCAAAATATGCCTCTTGGATTATATTGTTCCCCAGGCAGGTAGAAAAGAGAAACCGTTTTGTGCGTTTAAGGAAAAAGCACGCCAGGCCTTATTTTTAGATTTACCGTAATTCGGTCCCCTAAAAGGCACTGCAGCCAAGTGAACTCGGAAAGTTTTTTCTTCTCTAAGCGTCATTTGTTTCTCTTGGTTTTTTGTTATGTGTTTGTGCGGAGGTGAGTGCAGGCGGCCACTGCAGGCAGGGACTTCCCTTCAGACGACTACTTTCTGCAGCACATCTGACTTGGACTAAGCCCCTTGCTGGCCTCAGCCATTGCTAAATTATTTCCTGGGAGGAGATTAGGAATTTGAGGCAATGAGGTAATAATAGTAGCAGTATTGGTCAGCTGGGATTAGGGTCCCCCCAATGCAGATGCAGAGACTGGTACTCCAAAAGGTAAATGATCTGCCTTTTGAAAGTGACAGGGAGACACACATGACACGAGATGCCCCAGGCTGCGACCAGCTTTGCCTGTGACTTGCTCTGCTGCGCCTAGGCCCTGAACTGTAGCCCCTCTGCGATTCCCCACCTACATAGCTGCCAAGGGCCAGTTTCAAGGCTCTACTGGGACCTCTTAAAAACCGTTTCATGGGCTATGTGTGAAGATAGGAGAAAGAGGGAGAGAAGAGGAAAGACAAGAGAAAAATCCTCTTTGTAGGAATAACTAGCATTTCTTCAGCGCTCGTCTTCAGTGTCAGACATAGACACCGTGTGCTATAATATCTCATTTTATCCTCCCACCAACGGGTAGTTTTTTGTTTATGTTTTTTGAGTCGGAGTCTCACTCTGTCGCCCAGGCTGGAGTGCAGTGGCATGATCACCTGGGCTCAGGTGATCCTTCCACCTCAACCTCGCAAGTAGCTGGGACTGCAGGTATATGCCAACACACCTGGCTAATTTTTTGTAGAAACGAGGTCTCACTATGTTGCCCAGGCTGGTCTCAAATCCCTGGGCTCAAGCAGTCCTCCTGCCATGGCCTCCCAAAATTCTGGGATTACAGTTGTGAGCCTGGATGATTTTTTTAAAATCTGTTTTTCTTTTTTTTTTTTTGAGTTGGAGTCTCACTCTGTCACCCAGACTGGAGTGCAGTGGCCGCTCCAGCCACCGCAGCCTCAACCTGCTGGGCTCCGGCGATCCTTCCGCCTCAGCCTTCCGAGTAGCCGGAATTACAGGCATGCGCTACCACGCCCAGCTGATTTTTTGATTTATTGTAGAGATGAGGTCTCGCTGCCCAGGTGGGTCTCGAACCCGCAGGCTCAGGTAATCCACTCACCTCAGCTTCCCAAAGGGGCGGGATTACAGGCTGAGCCACCGAACCCGGCTAAAATCCGTTTTTCATAGAGGAAACTGAACTTCCAAGCGCTTAAGTGACTTAGCCACAGTCATGTGTTCTTTTTTTTTGAGTTGGAGTCTCACTCTGTCGCCCAGACTGGAGTGCAGTGGCCGCTCCCGGCCACCTCAGCCTCAGCCTTCCAAGTAGCTGGAACTACAGGCGGGCGCTACCACGCCTGGCTAATTTTTTGATTTATTGTAGAGATGAGGTCTCGCCAAGTTGCCCAGGCGGGTCTCGAACCCACGGGCTCAGACAATCCACTCACCTCAGCCTCCCAAAGGCACGGGATTACAGGCTGAGCCACCGAACCCGGCTAGTCACATGTTCTTCAGGGGAAGAACTAGGACTTGATCCGAGGAATATGGTTTCAGAGTTTGAATCTTAACTGTGGCTCCTCCTCTCTACCTGTCTCCCCAACTCCCACTCCCCGCCGCCAGTCACCCATCACAGAACCCTGAGTTGTTGAGCTTTTTCCCTTGAAACAGAAAAAACTAGATGAGCCTCAGATGTCCTCAAACATTTAGAAGCTCTCCATTTCCTAAGATAACTTGTCAGAATCCCCTGTCAATCCCTAATATCCCCCCAAAGAGTGACCTCCACTTGAGGCCTACTCAAGTCCCAAGATTACACAGGACACCCAATCCCCCCCACGGACCTCCAACCCTCCAGGTTCAAGTCTGTCTCCTGTTTTAGCTACCAAGCCACTCCTCTCCTTGCTCTGGTCTCCTGGAATATCTTCTCAACCCACTGGGTCAAGGTGCACCTCCTCCAAGAAGCCTTCTCTGATTTTACTAAATTCCTTAGTTCACACATTCAATCAATAAATTTTATTAAGCAGCTACCATGTGACAGGCCCTGTAAATGAAATAAACAATAAGGATATGATTGAAACTTATCAGGAAAGTCAAGCAAGCCTTTCCCAGCCGGGCATGGTGGCTCAAGCCTGTAATCTCAGCACTTCTGGAGGCCAAGGCAAGAGGATTGCCTGAACTCAGAGGATCAAGACAAGTCTGGGCAACTTGGCGAGACCTCGTCTCTACAATAAATCAAAAAAATTAGCCAGGCTTGGTGGCATATGCCTGTGGTTCCAGCCACTTGGAAGACTGAGGTGAAAGTATTGCCTGAGCCCAGCAGGTCGAGGTTGTGGTGGCCAAGAGTGTGCCACTGCACTCCAACCTGGGCGACAGAGTGAGACTCAAAAAAAAAAAAAAGCCTTTCCTGAAGAATCAGTGCTAGCCCAAGGATCTGAAAGGTGATTAAGAAGTGTTAACCAGAAAAAGTAGAGGAAGAAAGGATTGTTGCTGAAAAGAAACACCATGAACTGACAGAAAGATCATGGATAAGCCATAGTTCCACCATGAGCTAGTTGTTGGAATACAAGCAAGGTATTCAACCAGCCTCTCTGAGACTCAGTCACACTTGCAAAACTCAAGCCAATGTCAGGACCAAATTAGCTCAGGGAAGGGGCCTCCCCTTTCACCTGCCTCCAGATAGGTTCTCCTACCTTTGCCAGAAATGCCCTTCCCTTCTGAATACAATCGAGTCCCAATTCAAAAGTCCCCTCCCAGAGAAGACAAACTTCAGCCTCCCTTGTGCTCCCAGGTATAGGGTACAGGCTGGCCTTATAGCCAGCACCCCATGGCGGCGTATGAATTGGTTTAGAAATATCTCCTCTCAGTTATGTGCCATCCAGTATGGTAGCCACTAACCACATGGGGCCTGGAGCCTTACCAGTGGGGCTGGTGCAAATTGGGATATGCTGTAGAGTATAAAACCCACACCGGATTTTGAAACTGTGGCACAAAGTTTAAAAATGTAAAATGTCTAAGAATTTTCATTTTGGCTGGATGAAGTGGCTCACACCTATAATCCCAGCACTTTGGGAAGCCAAGGCAAGAGGATTGCTTGAGCCCAGCAGTTCGAGACCAGCCTGATCAACAATAGCAAGGCCTGTCTCCACAATAATTATGGAAAATTTAGCCAAATGAGGTGGTATGCCTTTAGCCCCAGTTACGTGGGAGGCTGAGGGTCTCCTGAGCTCACAAGGTCTAGGCTGCATTGAACCGAGATCGTGCCACTGCACTCCAGCCTGGACAACAGAGTGAGACCCCAACTCAAAAAAAATTCTCTTCCACAAAACCAGTCCCTGATGCCAAAAAGGTTGGGGGCCGCTAGTCTAACCCACTACACATCTATGCTATGTGGCATGGCTTATCACTCCTAGGCTAAAAACGTGAAAAGTACAGCACACTACTGTACTAAACACTGTAGGCAATTGTAACACAATGGTAAGTATTTGTGTAGCTAAACATAGAAAAGGTACGGTAAAAATACGGTATTATTAGCCGGGCTCGGTGGCTCAGCCTATAATCCCGCGCCTTTGGGAGGCTGAGGTGAGTGGATGGCCTGAGCCCGCAGGTTTGAGACCCGCCTGGGCAGGCGAGAGCTCATCCAATAAATCAAAAAATCAGCCGGGCATGGTAGCACGCGCCTATAGTTCCAGCTACTTGGAAGGCTGAGACGGAAAGATCGCCGGAGCCCAGCAGGTCGAGGCTGTGGTGACCGGGAGCAGCCACTGCACTCCAGTCTGGGCGACAGAGTGAGACTCCAACTCAAAAAAAAAAAAAAAAAAAAAACAGTATTATAATCTCACGGGGTGCTGTCATAGATGTTGTCAGTTGTTGCCCGAAATGCCAATATGCAGCACATGTCTGTGCATGGTTCACATTATAATTCTATGAAACCGGGCGTGGTGATTCACATCTATAATCCCAGCACTTTGGGAGGTGGAGATGAGAGGATTGCCTTAGCCCACAAGTTTGAGACCAGCCTGGGCATTGTGGAGAGACCTCTACAATAAATCAAAAAATCAGCTGGGCTGTGGTAGCTTGCTCCTGTGGTTCCAGCTACCTTGGAAGGCTGAGGTGGAAGGGTCACCTAAGCCCTGCAGATTGAGGCTGTGGTGGCTGTGAGCATGCCACTGTACTCCAGCCTGAGTGACAGTGAGACTCCAACTCAAAAAAAAAAAAAAAAGATTCTATACGGCAATCAGAATTCCATCCTAGTGAAGGCCAGGGCTTACTCATCTCTGGACCCCAATGCACATTTCCTCTCTTGTATACAGTAGATGTTCAAAAAACAAGTGTAGAAAAGTAAAAGAAATCACAAATTCCTCAAGACCTAGAAAGAATTGTTTATCTTCTCAACCACAGATGCATTGATACCAACATCTGGTACTGATTCTGTTTGTTCCAACTCAAAAGTCCAAGAAAGAAAACAAGTTTGGGGGTTCTCAAGACCCTGGTTCTGGCGCTGGCCCCTAAACAGCCAGATGACTTTACGCAGCTCAGTCTTCTGAACTCCACTAATCGCTGTGTGCCCGCTCCGCAGGCTCTTTTGGGAACTAAATGAGCAAATAAATAGCATCCTATTGCAGAGACTGCTGGCACTGGAGGAGTGTGAGAAATTACCCTCCATCCCCACTCTCCCACCCCACCGCCTCCAGTTGTCTGGCCTAGATTTTCTGGAAAGCTACAAAATGTGCAGACATTGTGTTCCCTGGATTTATAGCTCATTTTATAACGTTTTGGGTGAGGCCAGAAGTTTTACACGCACCATTGTTCTTCTTGTCTTTAACCTAAACATGATTTCTCTCAAAGAGAAGAATTTAGGAAAGAGGGAACAGGAGGAGGCTTTTAAGAGGAAAAAGCGCCTGGTCCCTTTATCTTACTTACCAGGACTTTGGATTTCAGTCCATGTCTAGGGAACTGGAGGGAGAGTTCTCATCTTAGAGCTGAAAGTTTATCTTAGAGCAGCCTGGCAAATATCGAAAAATTCAACTGCCCGCCAGATGTCTTGTTCAACAGTAGCTGTCATTGATGCAATTACAGTCAATCTTCGTTATTCAAGGATTCCATGCTTACAAATGTATCTACTTACTAAAATGTATTTGTAACCCCAAAATCAATGCTTATAGTGCTTTCATGGTCGTTCACAGACGTGTGAAGAGCAGCAAAAACCCTGAGTCATCCACAAATTTTCCAGCTGAAATTATCAAGGTGATGCTTTGTCTTCTTGTTTTTGCTGCCCTACTGTAAACAAATGGCCTTTCTGTAACCCAATTCACTTAGCACCATATTTTTTGTACATTTGGTCTTTTTTTTGTGGGGGGGTTGGATCAGAGTCTCTCCATCTGTCTCCTAGGCTGGAATGCAGTATCACAATCACAGCTCATGGCATCCTCAACCTTTTGGGCTCAGGCAATCCTCCTGCCTCAGCCCCCCAAGTGGCTGGAACTACAGGCTCATGCCACCACGCCCAGCTATTTTTTTTTTTTTTTTTAGAGACAAGATCTCACTAACATTGCTCAGGCTGGTCTGGAACTCCTGGGCTCAAGTTATCCTCCCACCTTGACCTCCCAAAGCACTGGGAGTACAGGTGTGAGCTACCACACCTGGCTGTTTATGCTTTTTGTTAGTGATTTGGCTGTTTAAAATGGTCTCAGGCCCACTGCAGTAGCTCACATCTATAATCCCAGAACTTTAGGAGACCGAGGCGGGAGGATCACTTGAGTCCAGGAGTTCAAGAGCAGCCTGGGCAACATTGTGAGACCCCCGTTTCTATTAAAAAATAATAAAATAGCCGGGCTCGGTGGCTCGGCCTGTAATCTCGCGCCTTTGGGAGGCTGAGGTGAGTGGATTGCCTGAGCCCGTGGGTTTGAGACCCGCCTGGGCAGCGAGACCTCATCTCTACAATAAATCAAAAAATCAGCCGGGCATGGTAGCGCATGCCTGTAATTCCGGCTACTCGGAAGGCTGAGGTGGAAGGATCGCCGGAGCCCAGCAGGTCGAGGCTGCGGTGGCCGGGAGCGGCCACTGCACTCCAGTCTGAGCAACCGAGTGAGACTCCAACTCAAAAATAATTAATTAATTAATAAAAAATAAAATGGTCTTCAAGCACACTCTTGAAGTGCTGTCAGGTGTTCCCAAGCACAAGGAGGTTGCGATGGAGATATTATGGAGAAAATACTTATTAGGTAAGCTTTATTCAGACATTGGTTATAGTGCTGTTGACTGTGAAGTCAATGTTAATGACCCAACAAAACATATTAAAGAAGGTGTCTTTAAACAGAAACACGCATACAACAAGTTATTTATTGATCAGTAGACAAATGTGTTGTCCAGAAACACAAAGGTACTTAACCCTGTTTATCCCTTGTAAGCAACGGTTTGTTGTTCAGTGATTCAGTGTTCACTGCAACTTTATAGAACACAGCTGGTGCAAATAATGAAAATCAACTGTCAATGTGCTTAAGTAAATGAGTTCTGAGTTGTGTTCTCTGGGTTTAGTCCTTCCCTCCTCTCCCCTCCCCTTTCCTCCCCTCCTCTCAATCTTTTGAGTCTGGATCTCTCACTTTGTCCCCCAGGCTGGAATGCAGTGGCATGATCACAGCTCACTGCAGCCTTGACCTCCTGGGCTCAGGCAATCCTTCCACCTCAGACTCCCGAGTGGCTGGGACCACAGGTGCGTACCACCATACTCAGATTATTTTCTTATTTTTTGTAGAGATAAGGTCTTGCTATGATGCCCAGACCTGCCTTGAACTCCTGGTCTCAAATGATCCTCTCGCCTTGGCCTCCCAAAATGCTAGGATTACAGGTGTGAGCCACCACACCTGGATACCCCTCTCTTTTGGCTTGATAGTCACTACCTGGTGACAGTCAGCAGAGGAGCTCAAGAAAGACAAGAGAAGGAAAAGCTGACCATTGTTCAATGTTCTTTAGTAAGAAAGCATCCTGATCTATTTCATGTTGTTCAGGGGAGGAGCTATGCCGGCCAGGCACAGGTATCAGCATGTGGACTAAGGATAGAAATTAAATCCCTAATTGGAGGGGGAAAAAAAATCACTAAAGGGGCAGCAGACAGGTGCCAACATCCTGTTATTACAAGAAAGAAAATGCTTTTCTTTACCAGTTTACCAGCTCATGGAATCCAGCACAGAAGATACCCAGACAATCATAAATGAAATGGGGAACCTTTATTAGCTACCTGGCATGAAAGCACACTGGCCTCAGAAGAGGGAGATCTATGACCCTATTTTCTGAGTCACTCATCTGGCGCCTCTCCTGCCCCGTGGAAAGGTCAGGGGTTGTAGAACAGACAGACATAGATTAAAAGCCCATCTGCCCCACTCACTGGCTGTGCAAACTGCAACCTCAGTTTCCTCGTCTGTAAATTGAGAACTAACAGTTCCTATTTCAAGGGGATGTTGAAAGGATTGAGAGAAAGTAAGTTATTGGACATGATTCTTCAATGTTTCTGTCTTTTTTCACTAGTGTACATTTATCTCCCGGTGGCCCTTTTGCTGGAGACAAAAAGAGCCTGTGTCAACCATTCAGCCCTTTAGCAAAGTTTAATTGTGTAAGCCAGGCTCAGTGGCTCAGCCTGTAATCCTGCACCTTTGGGAGGCTGAGGTGAGTGGATTGCCTGAGCCCGCGGGTTCGAGACCCGCCTGGGCAGGCGAGACCTCATCTCTACAATAAATCAAAAAATCAGCTGGGCATGGTAGTACGTGCCTGTAATTCTGGCTACTTGGAAGGCTGAGGCGGAAAGATCGCCAGAGCCCAGCAGGCGAGGCTGCGGTGGTCGGGAGCGGCCACTGCACTCTAGTCTGGGTGACAGAGTGAGATCAACTCCAAAAAAAAAAAAAGTTTAATTGTGTACTTACTACTTCTCAAATCCCATTTGGTGTGGGAGAAGCAGAAACGTAAAGCTCATACAAGCTTTTTCTAAAGGAACTATCTTCTAGGGTCGATGATAGTATCTTCATATATTGAGTATTATATCTTAAATAATAATATCTTATTAATAGTATCTTATAGATCCCTATGTGTAAGTCAAAGTGATAAGAGATTTAAGGAGTCAGGTCTAGTACTGTAAAAATTCCACAGAAAGTACTATTTGTGTCTTGGTAAGGGTAGAGAAATTCGAGAAGACTTCCTGGAGGAAGAAAAGCTCCATACACGCCTTGTTAATAAGATTCAGAGAGATGGCAGGGCTCGGTGTCTCAGCCTGTAATCCTAGCACTTTGGGAAGTCGAGTCAAGTGGATTGCCTGAGCCCGCGGGTTCGAGACTTGCCTGGGTAACTTGGCGAGACCTTGTCTCTACAGTACATAAAAAATTAACCGGGTGTGGTAACGTGTGCCTATAGTTCTGGCTACTTGGAAGGCTGAGGCGGAAGGATCGCTGGAGCCCAGCAGGTTGAGGCTGCGGTGGCCGGGAGCGTGCCACTGCACTCCAGTCTGGGTGACAGAGTAAGATTCCAACTCTAAAAAAAAAAAAAAAATTCAGAGAGGTATAGATAGGGTGAGACAGGGAGCAAAGGGGAGAGAACGTTCAGTAGCTTGGTTCTGGCAAGAGCATATATCTAAGCCCTGAGGACCTTAATGGAAATTGCATCACGAAAATACGTTGGGAGGTCAGAAGTGGTGGCTCACACCTATAATCCCAGCACTTTGGGAGGCCAAGGCAAAAGGAATGCTTGAGTCCAGGAGTTTGAGACAAGCCTGGACAACACAGCAAGTCTTTGTCTCTACAAAAAATAATTTTCAAAAATAGTTGGGCGTGGTGACATGCACCTATAGTCCCAGCTACTCCAGAGGCTGAGATGGAGGGATCACGTGAGCCCAGGAAGTCAAGGCTGCTGTGAGCCACGATCATACCATTGCACTCGAGCCTAGGGGCCAGAGTGAGACCCTGACTCCAAAAAAGAAAATATAGGCCAAGTACAGTGCCTCACACCTATAATCCCAGCACTTATGGAGGCGGAGGCAAGAGGATTGCCTGAGCCCACAGATTCAAGACCAGCTTGGGCAGCTTGGTGAGACTTCCTTACTACAATAAACCAAAAAATTAGCCAGGCATGGAGGCTCAGGCCTGTAGTTCCAGCTATTCAGAAGGCTGAGGCGAAAGGATCACCTAAGCCCAGCAGGTCGAGGCTGTGGTGGCCGTGAGTGTGCCACTGCACTCCAGCTAGGCTACAAAGTGAGACTTCGACTCAAAAAAAAAAAATACATTGAGTTCCATTTCTGCCAACAGCTCGTCATCTCCCACACAAAAACTGGTCTTGCTGCTCCCTTTATTCCTTTATGAAGTTGGAGGTATTTTAAAATTAATTTTCTAAAGTATATAAATCCAGAATGTTCAATTCAAAAATTTTTAAAATTTAGACAAGCAAAGACAAAATTAAAGTCATTTACCTTCCTATCCCCTAGAGATGATCACTATTAATATTTTGGTGAATCCCTTCCTAGAATATTATGCAAGTATTTTGTGTGTGTGTGTGTGTGTGTGTGTGTGTGTGTGTGTGTGTGTGTAACACTGACTGTGATATTCACAAACATCATATTGTGAAGTTTTATAGCTTGCCACTTGTCACGTGGCTAATATGTTGCAAGCATGTTATCAATGTTAAAAATAGGGAGTTCAATAACATTGTCTTTAACAACTATACAACACTACATCGAGTGAATGAATGTGCCATAATTTATTGAATCCTGCCTTTCTTTGTTGTGGGTCTTGTTTTGTTTTGTTTTGTCTCATTTTGTTTTCTTTTGAGGGTCTCACTCTGTCACCCAGGCTGGAGTGTAGCAGTGCTATTACAGTTCATCACAGCATTGAATTCCTGGGCTCAAAGCGATCCCCCCTGCCTCAGTGTCTCAAGTAGTTGACACTACAAATACATGCCACCAAACCAGGCTAATTTTTTTTTTTTTTAATCTAGAGACAGGGTCTCACTATGTTTCTCAGGCTGTTCTCAGAACGCCTGGCCTCAAGCAATCCTCCCACCTTGGCCTCCCAAAGCCCTGGGATTGTGGGCATGAGTCATCATATCTGGCCTTTCTTGAAGAACTCATTATGTATCTGTGTGCTTTAAAAATTGTCCTAGTGTCAGGCATGGTGGCTCACACCTGTAATTCCAGCACTTTGGGAAGCAGAGGCAAGAAGATTTCCTGAGCCCAGGGGTTCAAGACCAGCCTGGGCAACTTGGCGAGACCTCATCTCTACAATAAATCCAAATATTAGCCAGGCATGGTGGCGCTATTACAGATTATATATTATATAAGTATATATTATACTGTAGTTCCAACTACTTGGAAGGCTGAAGCTGAAAGATCGCCTGAGCCTGGCAGGTTGAGCGTTCCACTGCACTCCAGCCTGGGCAACAGTGAGACTCCAACTCAAAAATAATAACACAAATAATAATAATTTTTGAACCAATATGAATTATCTAGAATAACAAGGATTTGGTTAATGAAATGATCTTATTCCACATCGAAGTTATTCCAGACTTGATAGTAATGCCTGTGTGATAACTAGAAAAATCAGGGCTGTTTTCCTGGTAGCCTCTTCTCTCTTTTCTTTTTTGAGTTGGAGTCTCACTCTCTCCCAGGCTGGAGTGCAGTGGCACACTCACGGCCACCGCAGCCTTGACCTGCTGGGCTCAGGTGATCCTTCCGCCTCAGCCTTCCAAGTAGCTGGAACTACAGGCACATGCCACCACACCTGGCTAATTTTTTTATTTATTGTAGAGATGAGGTCTTACCAAATTGTCCAGGCTGGTCTCAAACCCATGAGCTCAGATAATCCTCTCACCTTAGCCTCCCTAAGTGCTGGGATTATAAGTGTGAGTCAACATGTCAGGCCTCCTCTTCCCTCTCATAAAGAAAAATCCAGATACCAAAATACTGATTACTAAAAAATTGCATTATATAGAATTTAATTTGTCTTAGGACACATGTATGTTTTTTTCTAAAAAGCAAAACAATTCTTCAAGACAAAGAGAAATCTGAACAACTGCTGCAAAACTAGTTTGGCCTGATATTTTCACACTTAATTTTAAAAACATATGCTTTCAAGAAATGCAAAGAGGGCAATGAACAAGGGTTAATTTTCTACATTACATAATACTTTTTTTTTTAGTAGGAGTCTCACTCTGTCATCCAGGCTGGAGTGCAGTGGCACGCTCACAGCCACTGCAGCCTCAACCTGCTGGGTTCAGGTGATCCTTCTACATCAGCCTTCTAAGTAGCTGAAACCACAGGCATGTGCCACCATGTCCAGCTGGTTTTTCGATTTGTTGTAAAGACAAGATCTCGCCATGTTGCTCAGGCTGGTCTCAAACCCCTGAGCTCAGGTAATCCTCTCACCTCCACCTCCCAAAGTGCTGGGATTACAGGTGTGAGCCACTGAGACTGGCTTACATATTTCTGTAATACTTGCAATTTTATTCAGTGAATGTGCCCGGTTTTTTATCAAAACAAAATTAAGGTTTTTGTTTTAAGACACAAAAAGTCGAAAGAAAAATAAATCATTCCTATTCTTAACACCCACTGTGAACATTTTAGTGTGTTTCCGGGCACTTTTTTCTACACATACTTAGAAGTCCTATTTTTTACACAGCTGGAACCATAGTATAAATACATTACATCCTGCTTGTTTCAATCATAATGGAAACATTGTCCATTTATAAACTTTTCATAAGCATTTTTAATGGCTGCATAATATTCCATTGAGCAGTATGTCATTGTTTATATAATGCTTCCCCTCTATTCGAACACTTAAGTTGTTTCAAGTTTTTCTCTATTACACATAAAGTTTTGAATCTAGGTGCATGAACCCGAGTCTGCACTTTGGATTATTTCTTTATGTGAGATTCCCAGAAGTGGAATGACTAGCTCTAAGGCCATGAACATTTTTCAAGCTTGTGATACATATTGCCAAATCGCTTTCCCCAAAGGGTAGTACTGTTTCACACTCCCACTTACAGCGTTGCTCATTCCATTTTTAATGGCATCATGTGACTGAAGTGACCAATAGCAAGGTTGAAGTAAACTATGATACATCTACCCAGTGAATTATACAGCCTATGAATTTTATGATGGGGCCTGTATAACAGCATGGAAAAATAGTTATGCTGCAATGTTAAGCAGAAAACAGAATTGAATGTAATTGCTACTGCATTAAAAAAATAATAATAATACGTCTGCTGAAGGATGAGGACTGGGGAAAAAAACAGGAAACATTGACATGTAAGAGTAAGTGTGGCAAGGTGGTGACTGCAAGATTTATCACTGTCCCTCTGGTTATAATTATTTTTGCTCTCAGTGTTAATTTCACCTTATGTTGCTATAGCACTGTTCAATATTTCAAAAACTTCACATACCAGCAGGATATTCAGGCTACAGAAATGTACAGTACAGGATTTCTCAAAAGCTGCTCCTGTAGGATTCTAGCGTTTCCAAGGCCGGCCTGAGTGTTTCCACGGCTGAAGGATCATGGTGGTCTTTTCTGAATTCCCAGAAATAATTAAGTCAATGAATGGAATTTTCTCAAATGTAAATTCTCCCATGACTTTTTTCCCCCCCTCAAACCTCTGGCAACTGCTCCTGCTCTTCTGCTAGCAGATGACAAGAATGAAGACTTCACAAATAGTAACAGAAAACCACTGGTACAGCTGGTCACAGTTTCTATGGAGCCTGTGCTTGTGGTTGTCCTATTTTGCCGCAGCGTGGAAGGGAGTCATAGCAAAATCATTCCAAGCCCTGGGATGAAGCGACTATCAATAGGTTACCACGATCCCCCAGGAGCACCGTGATGTCAGTTGCCGAAATTCACCAGCTGTCCAGACTTGAGCAAAGTGGAGTCCTGACCCTTCCTGTCTCCTGCCCTGTTCTGGGCAGTAGAAACACAGCGATGGTCATGGGATGACATAACCCAGAGCTGACGGGAGCCGCTTCCAAAAGGAACAGGGGAAGCGACAGTGATCTTAAGCTGGCCCCCTCTCCAGTGCCTTGGGCGATGTTGTTCTTGCCTCTAATCACTCCCCTCGTGGGGCCACCTTCAGTGCTGACTTTAATGACAGCTACCCTAAAATCCTTCTGCGTTAAGTGTAATCCAGGGTGACAGTTACTCAGGAGGCTGAGGCGGGAGGATCGCGGCTGTGGTGAGCCATGATCATGCCACTGCACTCCAGCCTGGGTGACAGAGTGAGACCTCGACTTAAAGAAAAGAAAAAAAGTATAATCCCAGAATCAATAGCCTCAACATAGTCTTGGGAACTTTTTTAGAAATGCAGACAGCAGGCCCCACTCAGACATATGGAATCAGAATCTACTTTTTTTTTTTTGAGTCAGAGTCTCACTCTTTATCCAGGCTGGAGTGCAGTGGCACGCTCACAGCCACCGCAGCCTTGACCTGCTGAGCTCAGACGATCCTTCTGCCTCAGCCTTCCAAGCAGCTGGAACAACAGGCACACGTCACCACGCCCAGCAAATTTTTTCATTGACTGTAGAGATAAGGTCTCACCAGCCCAGGCTGGTCTCAAACCCATGGGCTCAAGCAATCCTCTCACCTCGGCCTCCCAAAGTGCTGGGGTTATAGGCGTGAGCCACCACACCTGGCCTCAGAATCTACCTTTTAACAACATCCCCAGGTGATCCAGGTGCTCACTATGTTTTAGAAACACTGGGCTAAAACACACGGGCTGACACTATCCTTCCGTCCAAACACTCCCAGCAGCTCCCCATCGCCTGGAGGAAAGCATCCAAATTTAGGAATCTGGTCCCAGCCTATCCATCCAGACTCTTTTCCATGAATCCTCACATACTCAGCATTCCTGAATGCTTTGGCTTTCTCAAGCCCAACAGAGCACAGTTTTGCATGTGCAGTTCCCTTTGCAGCAATGCCTCTCCATAAATGGAGAATCAGTCGGGTGCGGTGGCTCAAACCTGCAATCCCAGCACTTTGGGAGGCGAAGGCGAGAGGATTGACTGAGTCCACGGGTTCGAGAACAGCCTGAGCAACATAGTGAGACCTCTCGTCTCTACAATAAATCAAAAAATTAGCTGAGCATGGTGGCGCATGCCTGTAGTTCCAGCTACTTGGAAAGCTAAGGTGAATGGATCACTTGAGCCCAGTAGGTCAAGGCTGCGGTGACAATGAGAGTGCCACTGCACTTCAGCCTGGGTGACAGAGAGAGACTCTGATTCAAGCAAAAGGGGGGGGGAGCCAGGAATCACTCAGCATTCAAACCCCAGACCACCTCCTCTTCCAGGAAGCCTTCTTGTACTCCTCCAGCCAGCACATTCCCCACTTGTCCTTCCTCTGAGTTCCACAGCCCTCATATTTTAAGTAGTCTACGTGAGTATACCCTACTTAAAGTAGCTACTTGTGAGGGTTGCCTCTGTAGATATTTAAACCATGTTTGTTAAACAGAAATGACTGAATGAATGAAAGAGTACTACTTCTGGTTCTGCCACAAGATCATGGATGTGATTTTCCTATTTGAAAAATACCCTGGATGTTGTGAAAATCCAGTTCCTTGCATGGAAAAGTCTTTTGTAAAGAGCAAGGACCTGTTGGATTTAGATAAACCTGGTGCTTCCCAAGGGCCATCCCTGGACCTGCCTGGGGTCAACCTCATGATAATGACCCCAAAGGAATGGAACACACGGATTCCAAGACCCCACCCACAGAGATTCTGATTTGGGAAGAATTCTGCGTTTTAACAAGCATGAAGTATGAAGCCAAAGGTGGGAACAGCTGGCTCCTGAGGGCTCATCCCTCGCTCTTCCTTTGTGTATTTCCTTGGGCTGGGACTTGCATGAGGAAAGAGAAGCATCCAGGTACAAGTTTAAGGACATCCTCACTCCCAAGTTTGTGCAAGTACAGGACAGACCACCCGGAAAGAGGGCCTGAGGAGTCCCTCTTGCCTTGACCACCCAGCAAAGCTGCCCAACCAGCGTGACCCCCTGCCTGAGCCTGCTGCCTGAGGCGCTCCAGGGCCTCATCCACTGGCAGGCCCAGGTGAGTTGAGGACAAGGTGCCCACACGACCTTGACATTCCAGTCCCGACCACTGCAGCCCCATTAACGGTCTGTTTTCCCTTACGTGGGGAAGAGGCAGACTGATTCTAACCTCATGCCCCACGAAGTCTGACCACCACAGCGCGCCAGGGTCCTTTGAAGAGCCCAGGGCTTGGCACCCGAATGAGCAACATTTTTCTCAGTTCTTTAGACCCCAATTGCCAACCCTGAGCATTCCAGACTCCTCATGGTCAGCATTCTCTCAGGCTCATGGGGACCGTCCCTGGACTGCCCTAATGAGATTCAGTGGCTTCCTTGTCTCCATGGCTTCTCACCAGCCCTCCAACTTCCCAGAGGCCACAAAGTTTATTCTCCTCCCTCCTTCCTTTCCTTTATTTTTTCTTTTCTATTTTTTAAATTTATTTTATTTTAAAGATGTGGCATAGGCCAGGCTTGGTGGCTCACACCTATAATCTCAGCACTTTGGGAGGCCAAGGCGAGAGGATTCCCTGAGCCCACGGGTTCAAGACCAGCCTGGGGAACTTGGAAAGATCTCATCACTACAATAAATCAAAAATTATTGGTGGCGCACACCTGTAGTTCCAACTACTTGGAAGGCTGAGGTGGAAGGGTTGCCTGAGCTCAGCCAGTCGAGGATGCGGTGGCCATGAACATGTCACTGCCCTTCAGCTTGGGTGACAGAGTGAGACTATGACTCAAAAAAAAAAAAAGATGTGGGATATAATTCAGGATTAGGTATACAAGTTGTCATTGTACAGGTAAACTTTGGACCTCTCTTTTATTTTTAAGTCAAGGTCTCACTCTGTCACCCAGGCTGGAGTACAGTAGCATGGTCCTGGCTCACTGCAGCCTCGACCTCCTAAGCTAAGGCAATCCTCAGCCTCCTGATTAGCTGAAACTACAGGCGTGTGCTATCACACTGGACTTATTTATTTAATTACTTATTTTGGTAGAGATGGGAGTCTTACTAAGTTGCCCAGGGTGGTCTTGAACTTCTGGCCTCAAGTGACCTTCCTGCCTTGGCCTCCCAAAGTGCTGGGATTACAGGTGTGAGCCACTGTGCCCAGCCCCTTCTTTTCCTGGCTGTGTGCCTGCCGTGTGTGTCAGGTCAACTGAAGGCACATTGCATGTATTCCTTTTCCTTATTAGTGTCATGGTCCTACAAGGTAGGTCCTTCTGTCACTGGTTCACAGAGGCAGAGACCAAGGCTCAAAAAAGATGAGGAAATTTGTCTAGAATTGCAGGGCAAGTTGATGGCAGAGCTGGGATTTAAGCCCAAAAGTTCTTCCTGCTGTTTCCCATCTCTCTAAAATACATATACAGAGGGTACCAAAAAAAAGTTATACACATTTTAAGAAAGGAAAAAAAACCATAATAAAATTGTAATACTTAGCCAGGCACAGTTCTTCGCGCCTGTATTCCAGCACTTTGGGTGGTAGAGGGGCTGAAGACCAGCCTGAGCAGCATAGCAAGACCTCGTCTCTACAGTAAATTAAAAAGTTGGTCGGGTGTGGTAGAGCACACCTGTAGTTCCAGCTACTTGGAACCCTGAGGAGGAAGGATCACCTGAGCTCGGCAGATTGAGGCTGTGGTGGCCGTGAGCATGCCACTGCACTCCAGTCTGGGAAACAGAGTGAGACTTCGACTCGAAAAAAAATTATAAGAATGTATACAATAATAAAAGACGAATACAAGTCATGTTTGACATCTGCAATTGCAAGAGGTGCTCACAATGGTTGCCATTAGCATCCAGACACTTCTAATTACGGTGAACTACTGCAGGACCTGGTGCTGTGTGAGGCCTCCCGGATGGTCCCGTGTGCACCCGTGTGCACGTCACACACAGTACCATATGTCTCAAATGTATTGCGATTGCGTGCAGTTGTTAGGCGTGTTGGACGTTCTGTTGCAGACTCATGCCTCCATTATGTTGTACTTCCACAACGTTCTCGAATCTCAAATACCTCTTCAAAATGGCCTTGCACCCCTTTAACGACAACCGTGCTTCTGCCATTTTCTTTGGCTGTCCTGCCTGTCACATGGTGATGCTAGCATCCATTTGATTAATGCCATCTTTTGAGCGACTGTCATAATACACATTCCTAACGTAATTCAATTCAACTTTGAAAAGTAATAGATAACATCTTTTAAAATGTGTATACAAAGGTGGGGTTGTGGTGGCTCACGCCTGTAATTCCAACACTTTGGGAGGCCACGGCAGGAGAACTGCTTGAGCCCAGGAGGTCAAGACCAGCCTGAGCAACATAGCAAGACCTCATCTCTATCAAAAAAAAAAAAAAATTCAAAAATTAACTGGTCTTGGTGGCATGCACCTGTAGTCCCAGGTACCTGGGAAGCTAAGGTAGGGGAATTGCCTGAGCCCAGAAGGTTAAGGTTGGGGGACAGAATGAGAACCTGACACACACACAAAAATGTGTTTGCATTTTTTGGCATCCCCCAGTACATATCCCTTTCTTTTTATTTTGATCCTCCCTGCTTTGTATTTTAAAACCTCTTCCTCCATTTTCTTGAAGCATCTATAGATAACAGTAATCAGCCACTTGGGTTCTAGCAGTTTCCCCAAGGGTATTTCCTCAATCTAGGACTAGATTCTTAAGAGATTTAGGGATTTATATGTTTGTACATATTTGCATACTGTGGACCTCTTCAAAATATTGTGTTTACATGCATAAATAAAATATGTAAGATGACAAAGGAAGGTTGTATAAAAATTCAATTATCAAAATATTCAAAACAAGCCAGGCTCAGTGGCTCAGCCTGTAATCCCGCGCCTTTGGGAGGCTGAGGTGAGTGGATTGCCTGAGCCCGTGGGTTCGAGACCCGCCGGGGCAGCGAGACCTCATCTCTACAATAAATCAAAAAATCAGCCGGGCGTGGTAGTGCATGCCTGTAATTCCAGCTACTCGGAAGGGTGAGGCGGAAGGATCGCCGGAGCCCAGCGGGTCGAGGCTGTGGTGGCTGGGAGGGGCCACTGCACTCCAGTCTGGGCGACAGAGTGAGACTCCAACTCAAAAAAATAAAAAAAATAAATAAATAAAAATATTCAAAACAAAATGAGTGACATAATAGTTTAGGTTTTCTTATTTTATTTTATTTCTTTTTGAGTTGGGGTCTCACTATGTTGCCCAGGTTGGAATGCAATGGCACACGCACGACTACCACAGCCTCAACCTGCTGGACTCAAGCAATCCTTCCACCTCAGTCTCCCAAGTCACTAGAACTACAGGTTTGCGCCATCATACCTGGCTAATTTTCTTTGTTGTAGGGATGAGGTTTCACCAAATTTTCCAGGCTGGTTTTGAACCCCTGGGTTCAGACAATCCTCTTGTCTCAGCCCCACAAAGTTCTGGGATTATAGGCGTGAGTAGGCTTCCTCATTAATGCATTAAATAACAAGATCTGATGGTGAATTTAATGTTTAAGTAGTAGAAATTAGCATAAGTAATATTTGGGAAATCTACAATTACTGTCATTTGATATGGAAAAATCTCTGATTTCCATATATCACACACAAACACACTCACACACAACTGCCACACATCAGTAGAGGCCAAATACAATGGAATATACTGCCTTCAAGAAAACTGATGACAGTTGGACTCGGTGGCTCGCCCTGTAATCCCAGCACTTTGGGAGGCCGAGGCGAGCGTATTGCCTGAGCCCACAGATTTGAGACCAGCCTGGGCAACTTGGCAAGACCTTGTCTCTACAATAAATAAAAAATTAGCCGCTGTGATAGCGCATGCCTGTAATTCCAGCTACTTGGAAGGCCAAGGCAGAAGGATTGCCTGAGCCCAGCAGGTCGAGGCTGCAGTGAGCTATGTTCATGCCACCGTATTCCAACCTGGGCAATAGAGTGAGACACTGATTCAAAAAAGAAAAAACAGTAGGAAGCAAAGGTTCTCATTCAAGGTCACAGCTAGTGAAAGAAGGAACAAATGAACCCCAGACCTCTCCTGCTTGTCCAGTACCCTATGCAAGACAACTGCTCAGACAGACTAAACAGCAACTTATCAGCCTAGAGCTGGAGAGGACAGCCACTATCTGGGCAATAGAAGAGATAAGTGTGTTTGGATGGGGCAGAGGAGAATGTGTGTGCAAATACTGCTGTGTTGTGCATTCTAATTCCCCCGTAACATCATAGAGACTGCCAGAGTTGCCTAAGAGTTGCAATCCTATGTCACATGTATCAACAAGAAATATTCATTTCCGGCCAGGCGTGGTGGCTCACAATATAATCCCAGCACTTTAGGAGGCCAAGGTGAGAGGATTGCCTGAGCCCACGGGTTCGAGACCAATCTGGGCAACTTGACGAGACCTCATCTCTACAATAAATCAAGAAAAATTACCCAGGCATGGTGGCACATGCTGGTAGTTCCAGCTACTTGGAAGGCTGAGGCAGAAGGATCCCCTGAGCCCAGCAGGTAGAGGCTGCGGTGGCTGTGGGCGTGTCCCTGCAATCCAGCCTGGATGACAGAGTGAGACACTGACTATAAATAAATAAATAAATACTCATCTCAGAATGAGACTCCAACAATAAATAGATAGATAGATAGATAGATAGAATAAAGAAATACTCATTTCCAAAACACACTGACTGGGAGTGAATCACAAAACTCCCCAAGGCGTGGCAATGGAAGATAGGCTTTCCCAAACTCAGACTACTGGCCATCCTGGGTGCTGGGGATGAGGGGTGAGAATGACAGCAGATGGGGGGCTCTTCCGATGGCAGAGAAAGGGCTGTGGTATACCTACACCTTGTAGAAACCTAGGAGCCTCTGAAAGTCTCATAGGAGAAGAGAAACCTATTGAGGTGCTTCAAAGTACAGAGCCCAGTTTGGGGCAACAAACACCTCCCGGGGCTTGTCGTGGGTACAGGATTGGGCTGAGCAGTGGAGAGAGAAAGAAGATGGAGTTCCTGTGCCCAGAGAAGGAGTAATCTCCATGGTATGACGGATACTGTGACAAAAAGGAGCTCCAGAAGGGCTCACTGAAGGAGGCAGATGCGAATGAAGGGTTGGGAGACAAAGAGGGGTGAGCCAGATAAAGGGAAAGCGGTGCTCAAGGTCATTTCTAGCAACAGGAACATCTTTGGAGAAGAGAGACGATAACTGTGAGTAGAGTGGAGTGCCAGACACCTCCCACCTAAGCCCCAGATCCACTCTGAACATGTCCACACAGTGCTCTGTGCCTAAGAGCCTGGCCTGTATGGACTACATCCGTGATAGATAACCTTGACCCTGGCTCCTGGTTGGGTTCTGCCTAGGGAAGGTGCTGGCAGGAGATGGAAGAAAAGGAGGAGAGAGATTGTGCACGGATCCCCTGCTTTCCCCCCCACCCCCATCCCCGCACCACTGCCTTGACACCTCATGCCTGGGGGAGCAGATGAGGTACCCATTGTTACTAGTCCCAAAGTACTACCCTCATGCTCTTTGGTTTTCCCAAACTCCACCCATGCTGTGTGAAAGTTTTATTTCATTTCATTTTTTTTTTTTTTTTTTTGAGTTGGAGTCTCACTCTGTCGCCCAGACTGGAGTGCAGTGGCCGCTCCCGGCCACCGCAGCCTCGACCTGCTGGGCTCCGGCGATCCTTCCGCCTCAGCCTTCCGAGTAGCTGGAATTACAGGCATGCACTACCACGCCCGGCTGATTTTTTGATTTATTGTAGAGATGAGGTCTCGCTGCCCTGGCGGGTCTCGAACCCGCGGGCTCAGGCAATCCACTCACCTCAGCCTCCCAAAGGCGCGGGATTACAGGCTGAGCCACCGAGCCCGGCTTCATTTCATTTTTTTGAGTCTGGGTTTCGCTCTGTTGCCCAGGCTGGAGTGCAGTGGCACGATTATGGCTCACCACAACCTCAACTTCCTGGGCTCAGGTGATCCTACCACCTCAGCCTCCCAAGTAACTGGAACTACAGGCGCGGACTACCATGCCCGGCTAATTTTTAAATTTTGTGTAGAGATGAGGTCTCATTGTGCTCCCCAGACTAGTCTCAAATTCCTGGCATCAACTGACCCTCCTTTCTCGGCCTCCCAAAGTACTGAAATTACAGGCATGTGCCACCATACCTGGCTAAGTTTTTTATTTTTTTGTAGAGATGAGGTCTTGCTACGTTGCCCAGGCTGGTCTCAAATTCCTGGGCCCAAGTGATCCTCATGCCTCGACTTCCCAAAGTGCTGGGATTACAGGCATGAGCCATCACGCCCAGCCCAAAGTGGCTTTATTAAATATTCCCAAGTGTACACTCTGGGTCTTGCTAAGATTGTGACTGATAAAGCAGACATAGAGGAGGTTTTCCATTATCCAAAAACAATGTAACAATCACCTAAACTAGGGGAGAAGCAAGAACATGACCCCTGCGTGCGAAGCACGCTACGGACAACTAAGCCCTCTTGCAGACGCGGGCTTGATCACAGCTCACAAGTACTCCACAGCATCAGACAGGTCAGAAGCCACCAATTCCAATCTCATAGATGTGGCCACAGAGACCCAGAGAGGATTTGGCCAAGAAGCATGGCTGCTCAGTGAGAGAGCCAGAGCCCGCAACCTGATTTTTGGTTGCTTATCCAGTTCCTTTCTACCAGTGCAGCTCTAAGTAGGCCTGGAATGGCAAAAGAAATTCAAGAGACCTTTCACGCACACACACCCTTCAACAGGAGTCAGTGATTCATTCAACAAACATTTATTGAGCTCCGACTGGGTTTGCAGACCTGTATCAGAAACTGAAGGATGAAAAAGATTAGATATGGGGAGAGGGAGAATGAGTCAGAAGAAGTGGTGGCAGCCCAGAGTGGTGGAAGAGAAACACAGGCCCCACAGTCAGCAGGCCTGGCTCCCTGGTTCAGTCTAGGAGATGTGGCTCTGAGACCTGCCATCTGAACCAGAACATCTGGGGAGGTCAGGCAGTCCTGGGTTTGGACAAAATAGTCAAGTTAAATTCAGATGCAACTGCAAAGCTGAAATCCCTTCCACAGCTCTAGACTTCTTTTTTTTTTTTTTTTTTTTTTTGAGTTGGAGTCTCACTCTGTCGCCCAGACTGGACTGCAGTGGCCGCTCCCAGCCACCGCAGCCTCGACCTGCTAGGCTCCGGCGATCCTTCTGCCTCAGCCTTCCAAGTAGCCAGAACTATAGGCGTGCGCTACCACGCCTGGCTAATTTTTGATTTATTGTAGAGACAAGTTCTCGCCAAGTTGCCCGGGTGGTTCTCGCACCCATAGGCTTAGGCAATCCACTCACCTCGGCCTCCCAAAGTGATTGGATTACAGACTGAGCCACCAAGCCCACCAGCTCTAGACTTATGTGACACACCAGATGCCACTTCTTCTGCCCATCTCTCCAGTATTTTTTTTTTTGAGTCTGAGTCTCACACTGAGCATGATCATGGCTCACAGCATCCTCGACCTCCTGGACTCAGAGGATCCTTCTGCCTCAGTTTCCCAAGTAGATGGGACTACAGGAGCAGACCACCACCCCAGCTAATTTTTTTACTTTTTATTTTTTGTAGAGACAAGGTCTGGCTATGTCACCCAGGTTGGTCTTAAACTCCTGGGCTCACGCAATCCTCCAACCTCGGCCTCCTAAAGTGCTGAGATTACAGGTGTGAACCACTGCAGCTAGCTATCTCCCCAGTTCTGCTTGCTGGAGGCTTGCTGCCTCCCATCCTGCTAGCTTGACATTAGGAGCTATATTCAGCATCCCAGAAGCTGCACTTCCTCTCTCACCCCTAAGACTTTGCACTAGCCGTCCCCTATGTTTGGAAAGCTTTTCCCCAGTTTTAGCTTTACAGTTGACCCTTGAACAAAACAGGAGTTGGGGCACCAACCCCCACCAAACCCTACACCATCAAAAATCCACATATAACTCTCTTGGTTCCCCCAAAAACTTAACAACTAATACCCTGCTATTGACCAGCAGTCTTACCCATAACAAAGTCAATTAAACCAGGCACAGCAGTTCACATCTATAATCCCAGCACTTTGGGAGGCAGAGATGAGAGGGTTGCCTGAGCCCAAGTGTTTGAGATCAGCCTGGGCAAATAGCCAGAGCTTGTCTCTACAAAAAATAAAAAAATTAGCTGGGTGTGGTGGTGCACTCTTGTTGTCCTTGTTACTTGGGAGGCTGAGGTGAAAGGATCCTCTGAGTCCAGCAGGTAGAGGATGCAGAAATCTGTAACTGTGCCACTACACTCCAACCTGGGCGACAGAGTAAGACTGTGACTCAAAAATAAATAAATAGTCTAATAAACACTATTATGCATGTCATATGTATTATACATTGTATTCTTACAATACAGGTAAAGGAAGCAAGTGAAAAGAAAATGTAATTATGAAAATCATAAGGAAAAGAAAATATATTTTCCTCACCTGGATAATGCCTACTCAAGCTTCAAGATTCAGTTCAGGCTAACTGCTGTATCCTCAGGAGTAATTGGCTCGATACCAGGCACAGAGAAAGCCTCCACCTTTTTGGAATTAATGATTCAATTGACTAAATAATAATAGAGATGAAATAGATAGCATGTAATGAGTATATTCTATGTCCATAGGATAATAATAAAAATATCAAACAAATTTTTGGGAGGCATAGGAACTTAAATGTAGCTGAAGAGTGAGTGAGTAGGTGGATGGTTGGATGGATGGATAGATGAGCTGAGAATAGGTGAGAGGCTGTTGGTAAACTGACAGGGAATTGGATGGCTGATGGCTTTATGAATGGGTAGTTGGATGAATGGAATGACTTGCATTCATCAGAAGCAATTTGGAGGCCCAATCTCAAGTTGATGAAAGAGGGCAGGAATCTAATTAGAGAGATTGGGACTGTGAAGGTTAGTCTTAAGGAAACATTAGAAATCTCTCTAGCAGCCAGGCTCAGTGGCTCATGCCTATAATCCCAGCATTTAGGGAGGCCAAGACTAAAGGATTGCCTGAGTCCAGAAATTCAAGACCAACCTTGGCAACTTGGCAAGACCTCATCTCTATAATAAATCAAAAAAATTAACTGGACCTAGTGGCACACACCTGTGGTTCCAGCTACTTGGAAGGCTGAGGCAGAAGCATCACCTGAACCCAGCAGGTCAAGGCTACAGTGGCCGTGAGTGTGCCCCTGCACTCCAGTTGGGGTGACAGAGTGAGATTCCTACTCAAAATAAAAAAAGAAAAGAAATCTCACTAGCAAATGTCAGGTCTGCTTGTGGACAAGTAATTGTTAGCAGCAAGGTCTCCATAAATCCCAATCTGGTATCCCAGGTGAATTTCTGAAGATAGGCTTGATGGAAATCCATTGGAGTTAGGTGAGATATAGAAACTTCAGGCTTGTGGGAACTGAAAAAAACATACCCCTCTGCAATACCTGTGACAAGACAATGATGAAGAAACAGATGGGAGAAGAGAGAGAGGAGCGTGAACAGCTAACCCCTCTCTCAGTTGCCAGAGCTTCCAGGTGCAATGTCTGCATGCACAGCCCACTAGTCCTAACCCAGTCCGCCTCCCCCTGGGGTCTCTAGGCATGCTCCCCTGCAGTGGGGCTTTCTTGACTCCCAAAACGTTCTAACAGGTGTATCCCAGATTGCTCTGCTCCTTGGAAACCAGAACTTCTCATTAGCCCCCTCCCCCAGCTCCCCGCCCCACAATCCTTCCTTTCTCCTCTCCACATAGAGACTACTTAAGCTTGTCAAATTTGTGCCTTCCGGAGCTTCTGGAGAGACTCTGATGAGGCGACCAGTGTTGCCTAGCCCAGGAAAAGCGCCATTGAGAGTGTAGGGCTGGATTTCCTTTGGAGCCAAGAAGCATCAGCAAGAGTCTGCTTCCAATGACAGCCTGCCTGCACTGCAAGTCTTTTTTTTTTTTTTTTTAAAGTGCAAGACAAGAGAGAGATTTCAGCACTAGCACAGGACAACACTGAGGTTTCAGAAGTTCTTCAGCCTTAACAAAGCCCTTCACATAGTATTCATTTTTATCTCCACAAGAAGCTTTAAGGAAGGTATCTACTTTGGCTGCACAATAGAATCACCTGGAGTTTTTACAAACCCTAATTTCCAAAGCCTGACTCCAGGCAATGACATAAGAATCTTGGGGATGGAGCAGGTCGGAGCCCAGGTGATTCCAAAGTCATCCCAGGTAAGAATAAATGCTCCAAGGTCACAGCCCCATTTTTCCAAGGCAGAAGGCTCTGGAAGGATGAAATATGTTGGCCCCAGATCTCAACCGTGTGAAAGTGAATTTCAAAACTAGATTCTCTGTTCACTTTCTGTTCACCTTCTCTTACGGCCACATGATAAAAATAATAACCATGTACAACATTCCCTTCTTATCTCAGAGGGATACATTCCAAGACCCCCAGTGGATGCCTGAAACCACGGATAATACAGAAACCTTCCTATATATACTAGGGTTTTTTTGATCTGATAACCAGTACACTACAAAGTGACCAAAGGGTAAGTAATATATACAGTGCAGATACACAGGACAAAGGGATCGTTCACATCCTGGGCAGAACAAAGTGGGAACAATCAAGATTTCGTCACACTACCCAGAGAGGCACATAATTAAAAACTTATGGGGGCTGGGAGCAGTGGCTCACACCTATGATTCCAGCACTTTGGGAGGCAGAGGCAAGAGAATTGCCTGAGCCCAGGAGTTTAAGACCAGACTGGACAACTTGGCAAGACCTCATTTCTACAATAAATTTAAAAATTAGCCAGGTGTGGTAGCATATGCCTATAGTTCCAGCTACTTGCAAGGCTGAGGCAGAAGGATCGCCTGAGCCTAGAAGGCTGAGGATGCAGGGAGCCGTGATTGCGCCACTGCACTCCAGCCTGGGCGACAGAGTGAGACTCTGACTAAAAAACAAACAAACAAACAAAAGTATGAGGGCCAGGCACGTGGCTCCCACTTGTACTCCCAGCACTTTGAGAGGCCAAGGCAAAAGCCCAGGAATTTGAGTCCAGTCTGGAAAACACGGTGAGACCTTGTCTCTACAATAAATCTTAAGAAAAAAGAAATTAGACAAGAATGGTGGTGTGCACCTATGGTCCCAGCTACTCTCGAGGCGAGGTGGAAGGATCACCTGAGTCCAGGAGGTCGAGGCTGCTGTGAGCAGTGATGGTGCCACTGCACTCCAGCCTGGGTGACACAGTGAGACTCCAACTAAAAAAAATAAAAATAATAGTTTTGGACCACAATTGACTGCAAGTAATGAAAACCGCAGAAAGTGGACCGCAGATGGGCGGTGCAGGACTGCTGTATTAATCTCTTACTTGTGAATACTATGGTAAGCACTTTACATGTTTTTTATTTGGTTTTTTGAGTTTTGTTTTGCTTTTTAGTCAGAGTGTCACTCTGTCACCCAGGCTGGAATGCAGTGGCAAGCTCATTACTACGGCAGCCTTGACCTGCTAGGCTTAGGCGATCCTTTCACCTCAGCCTTCCAAGCACCTAGAACCACAGGCGTGCACCACCATTCCCACCTAATTTTTTATTTATTGTGGAGACAAAGTCTAGCCATGTTGCCCAGACTGGTCTCAAACCCCTAGGCTCAGACAATCCTCTTGCCTCCGCCTCCCAAAGTGCTGGGATTACAGGTGTGAGTCACTGTGCCCAGCAAAATGTAAACTATTATGATCGGGTTTTTCCACTACCAAAGGGCAATATTGAATATCCTCCCCCCTTCAGATACTGGAAGTACACTGAGAATAATCTTGGGATTTAATTGCTCTTTTCTAGGCTTAACCTACAAAGCAGAGGATTCTCTTCTCTTTATCTTTATTTTTGAACCAGAATCTCACTATTGCCCAGACTGGAGTACAGTGGCATGATCACAGCTCACCACAGCCTTCAACTTCTAGGCTCAAGTCCCTCCTCAGCCTCCGAGTAGCTGGGACTTTAAACATGTGCCACCATACCCTGATAAGTGTTTTTATCACTCCTGGGTTCAGCCAATCCTTCCGCCTCAGCCTCCCAAAGTACTGGGATTACAGGCATGAGCCACCTCGCCCAGCATGAGGACCACCTTCTGGATGCAACTGCAGTGACAGCTCCCACAAAACCCTGCACATTTTAAGGACTTGTCAATTTCCAGTCTTATTCCCACGCCCTCTCCCCCACCCTGTCCTTCAATTCCCACAGACTAGCCCTATTGTATCTTATTTGCATCACTCATATTGCAGCACTTTGGTGCGTGCTGTTCATATCTGCAGCTTAAAATGCCTTTCCTCTCTTTCCTTCCTGGGACACTTGTTCTTCAAGATTCAAACTGAGTTCCTTCTTATTGAATGTCATCCCTAGTTCACACAAGTGTACAGAGCTTCTCCCACGACTCTGAAAACACTTGCTAGACCCCTGCACTGCAGCACTCAGTTGCTCATTGGCTGCCATGATTTCCCACTGGACCGATTCACTCGTGCTTGCATCCATCACCACAACCGCTTCCTATCCTGGTCTGGCACAGAGTGGATGCTAGATGCTCAATGCTTGCTGAATGGATATTTATGGATGAAGGAAGAATTATTTCAAGGACAGAAACAAACTGTTGTTCAAGTAGAGGGTTCCCATGTACCTTTTAATATACAGAGGGTGCCCCCAGAAAATACAAATTTTAAGAAAGGAAAAAACTATTAAAATTGTAATGCTCAGCCGAGCTTGGTGGCTCAGCCTCTAATCCCGCGCCTTTGGGAGGCTGAGGTGAGTGGATTGTCTGAGCCCACGGGTTCGAGACCCGCCTGGGCAGGCGAGACCTCATCTCTACAATAAATCAAAAAATCAGCCGGGCATGGTAGCGCACACCTGTAATTCCAGCTACTGGGAAGGCTGAGGCGGAAGGATCGCCGGAGCCCAGCAGGTCGAGGCTGTCGTGGCCGGAAGCAGCCACTGCACTCCAGTCTGGGTGACAGAGTGAGACTCCAACTGAAAAAAAAAAAAGAGTTGCCCTTTATTATCAAAACAAAGCCACAGTCATGATCCGAGACACACAGCAAGCCATAAAAATAAGCATAAGAGCCGGGCATGGTGGCTCAAGCCTATAATCCCAGCACTTTGGGAGGGAGGCAGATGTAAGAGGATTGCCCAAGCTCAGGGGTTCAAGACCAGCCTGAGCAACATGGCGAGACCTCGTCTCTACAATAAAAAAAAAATTAGCCAGGCGTGGTGGCACATGCCTGTGGTTCCAGCTACTTGGAAGGCTGAGGCAGAAGGATCACTTAAGCCTAGTGAGACAAGGCTGTGGTGGCCATGAGCATGTCACTGCACTCCAGCCTGGGCAACAGAATGAGACTCCAACTCAAAAAAAAAAAAAAAAAAAAAAGAGAGAGAGAGAAAAAAAATAACCGCAAGAAAAATAGACTGTAAGAAAGTCTATACATTTTCTGTTTGCTATCAAATATTGTTAAGGTTGTAAAGCAAGGAAGATGAGGTTTCTTCAGTCAACAAATTGGTTGGTTGGTAGTTTGGGGATATGTTTTTTGGGTTTTGCTGGGGTTTTTTTAGCATTTTTGTTCTGCCATGTTTTTGCCTATTTCAACAACATTAAGATATCTGATACAGACTGGGCACGGTGGCTCAAGCCTCTTATCCCAGCACTTTGGGAGGCCAGGCGAGAGGATTGCCTGAGCTCAGGGGTTCGAGACCAGCCTGGGCAACTTGGTGAGACCTCGTCTCCACAATAAATCAAAAAATAAACCGGCTGTGGTAGCATGCACCTACAGTTCCAGTTACTTGGAAGGCTGAGGCAGAAGGATCGCCTAAACCCAGCAGGTTGAGGCTGCGGTGACCATGAGCTGCACTCCAGCCTGGGCAACTGCGTGAGACTCCAACTCAAAAACAAAAAGATATCAGGTCTATAATTGGATGTATAATATTCTGCTTGCCCACCATTGCCAAAAGCCCAGATGAGACAACCGATACTCAAAAGAGAGCATTCAGGAGACTGCAAACAGTCCATTTCACTGGAGTCTCTTTGGGCTATTGTCACATAATACAGAGCACCAAAAGCCTCATGACTCAACGTTGGTGCTCGAATTCATCATTTAAATGCATCAGTGCTTGTCGATTTGGTGGGTAGGAAACAGCCACTTGAATGCCCCTCCTGTTTCTTTGCTAATAGTTATATTTGGGTCCAGGTGCAGTGGCTCAAGCCACTTTGGGAAGTGGGAGAATTGCTTAAGCTCAGAAGTTCAAGACCAACCTGAGCAACATAGGGAGACCTCGTCTCTAGAAAAAAAAAATGAAAAATTAGCCAGGCATGGTAGCCTGTCCTGTCCGCCCAGCTACTTGAAAAGCTGTGGAAGGAGGATCACCTGAGCCCAGAAATTGGAGGCTGCGGTAAGCCATGTTCATTCTACTGTACTCCAGCCTAGGAGACAAAGTGAAACTCCACCTCAAAAAAAAACAAAGTTCTATTTGGGAGGTACTTCTCATTACATTGTTCCTTTTCTTTTCTTTTCTGTCTTCTTTTGGGCTGAGCTTGGGCTTTCGGTGTTTCTTAAGTTTTTATCTTTTGTGTGTGTGTGTGTGTGGGTGAGCAGGAGTCTCCTTCTGTCATCCAGGCTGGAGTGCAGTAGCATGCTCACGGTCACCGCAGTCTCAACCTGCTGGGCTCAGGTGATCCTTCTGCTTTAGCTTTCCAAGTGGCCAGAACTACAGGCACAAGCCACCACGCCCCGCTAATTTTTTTTATTTATTGTAGAGATGAGGTCTCACCAAGTTGCCCAGGCTGATCTCGAACCCGTGAGATCTGGCAGTCCTCTTGCCTGGGCCTCCCAAGGTGCTGGGATTACAGGCATGAGCCACCACATCCAGCTGACTCATTTTTTTCACCTTGCTGATTCCTTAGACAGCTTCTCTCATCAAGAACTGGAAGAGTAATATAGAGGAGAGGATCTATTTGTATGGTTTATGATAAATACATGACATACAATTTATTATTTATATTTATGATGTATATCTCATAAAGTATGGATCTCCTCATTCATTTCATAAATTTCTCTTCCCTTTCAAGTGTACCAAGCAATTTTTCACACGTGTTACATCATTTAATTCTCTAAGCCCATAAGGTAGGTTCTAGTATCTCTGCCTGCCGGATGAAGAAACCCAGCCCTAAGTGATCAAATGATACAACCAGTGACACCAGCAATGGGGACTGGATGGCTCCAAGCCAACCTGCCTCCAAAACCCATGAGCTATGCCTTTCTCACTACACAGACATGACCTCTTTGAGCCCTCAGCCTGGTGTCATCAGAACTAATGAGATTGTGTTTTAACCATAAGAAATAATTATTTAGGCATATGTTAAATGCACAATATGCACAATATATGCAACACATATGTGGAGTAAAAATAGGGAGTTTTGAGGTACAAAGATAAGGAATATTTTGGAATAAAAACCAGGCATGGTGAACCATACCTGTAATCCTAGTGCTTTGAAGGTGGAGGCGGGAGTCTTGCTTGAGGACAGGTGTTCAAGACCAACCTGGGCAACATAGTGAGACCCCCCATCTCAACACAAAATTTAAATATTAGCTGGTCATGCTGATGTGCGCCTGTAGTCCCAGCTACTTGGAAGGCTGAGGCAGGAGGCTCACTTAAGCCCAGAAGTTTGAGGCTGCAGTGACCTTTTGATCATGGCACTGCACTCCAGTCTGGGTGACAGAGCAAGATTCTGTCTCTTAAAAAAACATTTTTCAAAAAATAAATAAAAGAAAATTTTGGAATAGAAATGAACCAAAAGAAGCTGAGCCTTCTATGCTGGCTGACAAGGGCTGAACACTGAGTTTAAGGGGATAAAAGAAAGGAGGACATATACCTAAATGGCAGCTGTGTCTGGATTCAAGCAAAAGGACTATTTTTTTGTTTATAAAATATGAAATTGCCGGGCACAGTGGCTCTCGCCTGTTAGCCCAGCATTTAGGGAGGTGGAGGCGGGACAATTGCCTGAGCTCAGGGGTTCGAAACTAGCCTTAGCAACATGGCAAGCCTCTGTCTCTACAATAAATCAAAAAATTAGCCGGCTGTGGGGGCGCATGCCTGTAGTTTCAGCTATTTCGAAGGTTGAGGCGGAAGGATCACCTGAGCCCAGCAGGTCAAGGCTGTGGTGGCCGTGAACATGCCACTGCGCTCCAGCCTGGGAGACAGAGTGAGACTCCAACTGTAACAACAACAAAAAAAATTTTAATAAAATAAAATATTAAATGATAGCTAAATTTTCAACAAAGTACTTTCACAGCAAGTACAGTAGAGCCCACCTCTCATTGATGTCTGGCATGTACAGACTCACCTCTATCCTTCCTAGGCTCCTGGGCTTCTCCTTTCCACACCCTCAATTTCTCATTTCCTCACCTCTTCTCAATCTCCACCCCTAAAAGGCCTTGAAAAGAGCAAAAAAGAATCTGAAAACACTCATATCTTCCTGTCACACTTCAAGACGTCCATGTGGGGATTCAGGCCATTCGAGGCCCTGACTCTCTGGACTTCCTGGCAGGCTCTTCAAACAGCCTGCTGTTCCATGCCCCTATGCTGCCCCCTCTGCTTGCAATGTCCTCTCAAAAGTCAGCTCTGGCAGGGCATGGTGGCTCACGCCTGTAATCCCAGCACTTTGGGAGGACGAGGTGGGAGGATTGCTTGAGCCCAGGAGTTTGAGATCAGTCTGGGCAACATAGTGAGACTCCCATCTTTATTAAATTTAAAAAAAAGAAGTTGACTCTGGACACAAAGGATCCCACCACAAAACTAGAGACCATTTTCTTCTTCTGACAGCACACACAGGTTGCATATCCCTTATTTGAAATGCATGGACCAGAAGTGTTTGGGATTTCAGATTTTTCCAGATTTTGGAATACATGAGTACACATAATGAGATATCTTGGGGATGGGACCCAAGTCTAAACACGAAATGCTTGTGTATTTCAGATATACCTTATAGACAAGCCTGAATGTAGTTTTATACAATTTCTTTTTCTTTTTTGAGTTGGAGTCTCACTCTGTCACCCAGGATGGAGTGCAGTGGCATGCTCACAGTCACCACAGCCTCAACCTGCTGAGTTCAGATGATCCTTCTGCCTCAGCCTTCCAAGTAGCTGGAACTAGTGACATACACCACCACGCCCAGCTAATCTTTTGATTTACTGTAGAGGAGATCTCACCAAGTTGTCCATGCTGGTCTCAAACCCACAGGCTCAGGTAATCCTCTCACCTCGGCCTCCCAAAGTGCTGGGGTTATAGGTGTGAGCCACCACACCCAGTCCAGTTTTTGTTGTTTTTTTTTTTTAATTGTAGTCTTACTCTGTCGCCCAGGCTGGAGTATAGTGGCCACTCCCAGCCACCGCAGCCTCGACCTGCTGAGCTCAGGCAATCCTTCTGCCTTAGCCTTTCAAGTAGTTGGGACTACAGCTGCACATCACCACACCCACTAATTTTTTGATTATTTGTAGAGATGGGGGTCCTCTCCAAGCTGGCCAGGCTGGTCTCTCACTTCCACCTCCCAAACTGCTAGGATTACAGACATGAGTCATCCTGCCTGGCCATTTTTACAACATTTTTAATAATTTTGTGCATAGTGCAGTTTTGACTTAGACTGGTCACATGAAGTCAGATGCGGAATTTTCTCTTTTTTTGAGTTGTAGTGTCACTGTCACCCAGGTTGGAGTGCAGTGACATGCTCATGACCACTACAGCTTCGACCTGCTGGGCTCAAGCTATCCTTCTGCTTCAGCCTTCCAAGTAGCTGGAACTATAGGTGCACACCACCACACCCGGCTAATTTTTGATTTATTGTAGAGACGAGGTCTCACCAAGTTGCCCGAGCTGGTCTCAAACCTGAGGGCTCAGGTAAGTCTCTCGCCTTCACTTCCCAAACTTCTGGGATTACGGGCATGCGCCACTGAGCCTGGCCGGATGTGGAATTTTCTATGTCATGTTGACATTCAAAAAGTTTCAAATTTCAAATTTTGGAATTAGGGATGCTCAACCTATATACATTTTTACTGAAATCACTTTCTTTTTTTTTTTTTTTTTTTGAGTTGGAGTCTCACTCCGTCGCCCAGACTGGAGTGCAGTGGCTGCTTCCGGCCACCGCAGCCTCGCCTGCTGGGCTCTAGCGATCCTTCCGCCTCAGCCTTCCAAGTAGCCGGAATTACAGGCACGCACTACCATGCCCGACTGATTTTTTGATTTTGTGGAGATGAGGTCTCGCCAAGTTGCACAGGCTGGTCTCGAACTCCTGGGCTCAAGCAATCCTTTCACCTCGGCCTCCCAAAGTGCTGGGATTATAGACTGGAACTCTTGAGCTCAAGCAATCCTCCTGCCTCCACCTCCCGAAGCACTGGGATTAGAGGCATGAGCCACCACACTCAGCCCACACCTCAATTCTTGCAAGTGTGTAACTATGTGTACCTGTATATATGAGAATTAATGTTTTTTTGTTTTTTGGTTTTTTTTTTTTTTTTTTTTAGTTGGAGTCTCACTCTGTCGCCCAGACTGGAGTGCAGTGGCCGCTCCTGGCCACCGCAGCCTTGACCTGCTGGGCTCCGGCGATCCTTCCCTCAGCCTTCCCAGTAGCCGGAATTACAGGCATGCGCTACCACGCCCGGCTGATTTTTTGATTTATTGTAGAGATGAGGTCTTGCTGCCCAGGCAGGTCTCGAACCCGCGGGCTCAGGCAATCCACTCACCTCAACCTCCCAAAGTTGCGGGATTACAGGCTGAGCCACCGAGCCCGGCTTTGTTTTTTTGTTTTGTTTTGTTTTGAGTTGGGGTCTCACTCTGTTGCCAAGGCTGGAGTTCAGTGACATGATCACGGCCCACCACAGCCTCAGCCTGCTGGGCTCAGGCAATCCTTCCACCTCAGCCTTCTGTGTGGCTGAAATTGCAGGCATGTATCATTATGCCCAGCTAATTTTTTTATTTTTTGTAGACTCGAGGTCTTGCTATGTTGCCTAATCTGATCTCGAACTCTTGTGCTCAAGCAATCCTCCTACCACGACCTCCCAGAGTGTTGGGATTGTAGGTATGAGACACTGCGCCCATCTTCTTCCTCTTTTTTTTTTTAAATAGAAATGTGATCTTGCTATTTTGACCAGGCCGGTCTTGAACTCCTGGCTCAAGGGATCCTTCTGCCTTGGCCTACCAAAGTGCTGGGATTACAAGTGTGAGCCATGTGCCTGGCTAAGAATTAATGTTTATAACATACATCTTAATTTGCACAGAACTTCAGATTAAATTACTCCAATTCCTGGGGCAGCCCTAAGATCTGGGTATTATCACAACCATTACCAGATGAGAAGACCAAGGCTCAGAGAGCAAAATGATGGCCCAAAGACACAGAGTCTTTGGTGTAAAGTGGTGGGATCCCAGCCTTCTGGCCTCCCATTCCACTGTACTTCTGGTTCCCAAGAGGGCATGAACAAATCTACATTACGTGTTAGTTTTCACATGTTGCCACGCACATCACAAGTCCAGCCTAAATAAAATGCACAACTTACTCTTGTTACAACAGCCTCACCCTCCAGCTGGGATTTTTAATTGGCTGTCGCTGATAGGGCCCGTTCCTGGACTGAGCTCGTGCCCTTTTCATAAACCAGAACCATCTGGGCATCTAATCTTCTAGCCAAGTCCAAAGCAAGTCCTGAGGAGGTGGGGGCACAAATCCACCAGCCGCAGAAGGTTTCCAGTTCAGAGAAATTCCTTCCCTACACTTCTAGGAGTGAGAGCCCCATTCTCATCTCAAACTGCCTCTAAGGGAAATGGCCTGCTGAGTGGCCGTTCGTCCTGCCCAGGAGGTGTTTTTGTGGATATTAAAATCCGAATTTTTTTTTTTTTGAGTGTGAGTCTTACTCTGTTGCCCAGGCTGAAGTGCAGTGGCATGCTTATGGCCACCACAGTCTCGACCTGCTGGGTTCAGGCAATACTTCTGGTTCAGCCTCCCAAGTAGCTTGCATTACAGGCACACACTGCCATGCCTGGTTAATTTTTTAATGTAATTTAGAGACGCGGTCTCGCCAAGTTGCCCAGGTTGGTCTCGAACCCCTGGGCTCAGGCAATCATCCTCTAGCCTTCGCCTCCCAAAGTGCTGGAATTACAGGCGTGAACCACTGCACCTGGCCTAAAATCATAATTTAAATGCATTAGGAAGCTGGGCCTTTAGAGGATCCCTGCTAGCAATAATTAAGTGGAGATTCCTTCTATAAGGAGATTAGAAATTGTCTTGTTTGGTTCCTTGATACCTCACATGTTTGCTTAAAGAAGCACCCCCAGGTGCAGTGGCTCATGCCTGTAATCCCAAAACTTTGGGAGATGGAAGCAAGAGAAATAAATGCCTGAGCCCAGGGATTTGAGACCAATCTGGCAAACATGACGAGACTTCGTCTCTACAATAAATCAAAAAATTAGCTGGGCATGGTGGTGCACTCCTGTGGTTCCAGCTATTTGGAAGGCTGAGGCAGAAGGATCGCCTGAGCCCAGAAGGTAGAAACTGCGGAGACCGTGAGCGTGCCACTGCTCTCTAGCCTGGGCGACAGAGTGAGACTCTGACTCAAAAAAAAAAAAAAAAAAAAAAGCACCTATCCACACCAACTTCCAGGCCTGGAATTCTTGGAAATGGGATCTTTCCCGGCATCAGAGGCTTATTTCCTCCTCCACTTCCTTTTCCTCTCGAAACCGTTTATAGACAGGCGGTCGCAGTTTGTAAACCGAGGGGAGGCCAAGGACCCTCAGTGAGTTGCCAGGCTGGGGGGAAATTAAGACACAGGCCTGGCAAAGTCATATGCTAGATGATAAATAGGAAAGGAAAGCTGTGTCTAGATTTCATAATGGCTCTGTTTCTAATATCACTTTCATTTTTATGTCGGAAACAGAATTCAGTTGCCTCTTACTCATGGTTGCATCACTGAGGACAGAGATAAATTGTGTGTCTTGGCAGAGGCTGGCCCTCACAGACTTATTGGGAAGCAGGGGTTCGTGCTGGGCCTGAAACCTTATTATTCAGGGAGACCTTTCCTCTCCCATGTTAGAAGTCCTCCTTGACCCATTTCTCTCAGCAACTGATTCCAAGCCCCTCCACCCCTGCCTCAAACTTACAGCTTTACCTACCCCACACTGGCTCCTTCACCCTGAGCAAAAAAGGCACCAGGCTACATTCTCAGTGCTCTGCCTCTTTCTTTCTTCCACCCGAGTTTGTCACCTCCTCGTTCATCTGCTCAGGGACACCCCTCTGGCAGTCATCTCTTCTTCCCGTGGTATCTGCAACCAGCTCCTCTCCACCAGCTCTTCAGACCTGCCCAAGTCTCTTGCACAAAGGTAGATAAATAAATACAACCATACATAATCCCTTCACCCCAATTCCCCTCTAGCTATGGCTTTAGCTCTCCCTGCGATTGTCTCAACTCTCTCCCTCTTTTCTGCACAGCCCCAAAACTGGCATCAGGCCCACTCTGCTTCCAAAACAGCTCTTACCAAGGTCACTGTGATCTTTTGTTGATCAAGCCCAGTTGTCAGTCTGAATACCCATGCTCCTCCCGGCTCACAGCTGACGCTCATTCCGTCTTCCCTTACTTTGTACCCTAATTGCTCCCACAGTTTCCTGGCTTCAGCAGGTCCCGTGGTCCCTTAGGCATGACTGGGTGTTTCTCCCTAGAGAGAGATCTGCCCATGAGAAGTCACGTTACCATCTTGAAGAGGTCTGGGTTGCAGCCATATTCTCTGAAAACTTAGTACACCGACGGAAAATGACACCAAAAATGGGTTCCAAATACCAATCCACAGTGGTTCCTGTTTTCCAAAATTCCAGGAATTCCTTAATCTCCCTTAGATTGTCACACTTTTTCTTTGTTTTTTGGGGGGGTGGGGGATTGAATCAGAGTTTCGTTCTGTCACACATTCTGGGGTGCAGTGACAAGTTCACGGCCACTGCAGCCTCTACCTACTGGACTTAGACGATCCTTCCACCTCAGCCTTCCAAGTAGCTGGAACCACAGAGGCACACCACCACACACAACTCGACACTCTTTAGAAATGCTAAAATTCAGGCCAGGGGAGATGGCTCATGTCTATAATCCCAGCACTTTGGGAGAAGGAGACGAGGACAGCTGGTCTGCCTCTACTGGGATTTGCATATTTTTTGGTCCCATCCAACAATTCCCTATGTAGAAGGTAATCTCATTTACAAGTGGCTAAAATATGCTGTTGCACCTGGGTATCAACAACCAGGAGTCCTGTGACCAGCATTAGACCATCCACCCGGAGCTCCTGATCTTTCCACCTCCTGTCTACGTGTCCTGACTCAGCCCTGCTCCAGCCTCCTCCTCCAGTTCCTCCTCCATCTCTGCCCATGCTGCAAGCCCCCAACCCCATCACGCAGCGAGACAGAACTCATGGTTCCTCTGTGTTCCCTCCCACACGGCTATCAATTTATCTCACTCGAGTATTGATTATACGTGGCATTCTATAGGGCCATTTGGGGGCTTATTCTCATATTTATTTTCATTTCAAAACAGAGTGTAAAAAAGCAACCTATAACTGCCTGATACCTAAACAAACACCCAGGCTCATTATGTCAATAACCTGGCAAATGTTTTACTTGCTGGTTTCCAGCTGCCATGAGGAAAGATCCTACCATTTGCCAGATGCTCAGATGGTGCCTGGAAAACAGATTTGTAAGGTGCATTATCCTGGGAGGAAATGCTGCAGTAAATAAAAGTTTAGCCATGAATGGTGACTCACATCTGTAATCCCAGCAATCTGGGAGGCAGAGGCCAGAGAATTGCCTGAGTCCAGGGGTTCAAAACCAGCCTGGGCAACTTGACAAGACCTCGTCTCATAAAAATAAATAAATAAATAAATAAATGAATGGGCGTGGTGGCGTGTGCTTGTAGTTCCAGCTGCTTGGAAGGCTGAGGCGGAAGGATCGCCTAAGCCCAGCAGGTAGAAGCTGCAGTGGCCAGCAGCATGCCACTGCACTCCATCCTGTACAACAGAGTGAGACTCCGACTCAAAAAAAAAAAAAAAAGGCTGAGGCAGAAGGATCACCTGAGCCCAACAGGTACAGGCTGTGGTAGCCTGGAGTGTGCCACTGCACTCTAGCATGGGCAACATAGTAAGACCCCAACTCAAAAAAAAAAAATACAGTTTAGGGTGACTAAATATTTCATATCTATTTCATGTTTCCTATTACTTACTAGTTTTGTGCAGCCTCTGGAACTCAGTTTCCTCATCTCTACAATGGGCACAAGTACCAGGACAGTCTGCCTTCCTGGGGATTGTTAAGGCAACAGACACACAAATCCTTGGTGTGTATAAACTTTGTGAGTTGTATGTGAGCTCTGCTTCCATTGCTCAAATGGGCAGCAGAGTTATTTTTGGCCGGTATCACGAATGTTTTTGTGCTAGAAGAAAAACTGGAACTGCCAATCAAGCAGTCTACCTTTGCCTTGACCCAGCTGGGTCACTTTGGACATAAGATACCCGCATTACTTCACAGGACTCATTGAAAGATAGTGATACGGGAAGTGGCAAATGGTTTCCAACAATCAAGAGTCAGAGGCAAGTTTGGGGGCACCCAAGAATATAAACTCTTTATGCAGAAGCAAACTGAGGACATTTATTCCTCCTCTCGCACGATCATATCATCCGCAGTACGATCCACTGATGAGAGGCAAAAAAAAGAATTGCAGTAATCTGCTGATAATGAGCCATAAAGCCCCACCCTGGTGTGCCGGGTCTGCTAGCAGAAGACCTCCAGCTGAGCAACCTTGGGCTGGTCACTTCCGTTCCCTGTGACCTTCCTCTCTCTTCCCCTGTTCAGCTGGGGACACTAAGAAAGCCCTCAGCATGCTTCTTGTGTGAGCACTGAGTGAGGTCATATATTTGAAAGACGTTGGTCAACAGTAACTGTTTACAAAGGTGTATTGCATGTGAATGATTTACATTATTTATAGTAAGGGTGTGAGATAAATATGCAGGGAACCCAATGGCAGTCCACTTTGCAGCCCTACTAGGCAGAAGCAAGAGTTGTTTTAAAAAAGAACCAGGGTGGGTGAGGCCTTCCAGTAACTGATGGAGCCACAGGGAGGAGGTCCAGATTAAGTTCTAGACCACAAGAGCTTTGGGATTTTAGGCTTGAATCCTGCCGGTTGTCACTAGTGGTGACAATTTGCATAATCTTAGGTAATTTATTTAATCTTTCGGAGCCTCAGGTTTTTCTTCTGTAAGATGAGAATAATAATAGCACCTACCTCACAGGGTTGTTATGTTGATTATTTTGAGATCATGCACTTAAAACAATTTGCACAATGCCTGGCTCAGTACAAAGTGAGTTGCACTTTCGGTAGGTAAGTGGGCTGGAGAAAGAAGGCAGGGAGTGAATGTGTTAACTGGTAAATTTGCTCTGTTTCGCTCTGTGCCACGGGTCTTTCTCGCCTAAGGCAGTATTTTTAAGACCTCACATGTTGGGAGGAACTGGAACACCCATGTGGAAGATGAGAAAGGTAGTGTAGCTTTGCCAGAAAGATAGAAAATGATTCCTTTTCCTTTCTCTCCGTTACGATGTTGTTTACACCAAGGATACGACTTTGTTTTATTATATTTTTTCAAATTTAAAGTGTAGGGGGGGGAGCCTTGCCCTGAAATGTAGTAAGTAGCAGTTGGCTCTGAAAATGTCTTAAAGATGGGAAGTCTTAGGTCTCAAACTTCTGGCTTCAAGGGATCCTCCTACCTCGGCCTCCCAAAATGCTGGGATCACAGGCGTGAGCCACCAAGCTCCGTCAAAGATAGGAAGGTAGGGACAGAAAGCTATAGCTTTTAGGAAGGAAATTCAGAGAGATGTTGAAGTGATAGATTTCCACTGAATTTGAAATAAAACCTGGGCTCCTTGCTGGGACCTAAAAGCACCTGCATCAGCTCTTACCTTTCTCCTCCCCGTGGCCTTTCCTTCTGCCTTGTGGGCCAGCCAGCATCCTGGCCCTTAGTCTCCAGGCTCCTTCCCAAGCTGCCTGCAATTCTGCCACCTAATTCCGTGTTTACAACTCAGGTCTCTGCTCAATGTTATCTCCTTCCAGAGATCTTCCAGTTTTACTTCATTATCCTTTTTCTTTTCTTTCTAACTTCTATAGGCTATTTCAAATAATCCTGTTTGTTTAGATGTTTACTCACCTGTTTAGATGTTTGTTTTCTCTAGAATACAGTAGATCTCCCTTATCAGAGGTTTCACTTTCCTCAGTTTCAGCTACCTGAGGTCAACCTTGATCCAAAAATATTAAATGAAACATTCCAGGGCTGGGCACAGTGTCTCAAGCCTATAATCCCAGCAGTTTAGGAGGCTGAGGTGGGAGGATTGCTTGAGGCTAGGAGTTTGAAATCAGCCTGGGCAAGAGAGCAAGATCCCATCTCTACAGAAATTGAAAAATAATTTTTAAAAAGAAATATTTCAGAAATGAACAATTCAGAAGTTTTGGGTTACACACTCCTCTGAGTAGTATAAGGAAATCTCACTGTTCCACTATGTCCCACCTGGGATATGAATCATCTTTTGTCCAGCATATCCATACGATCCAGACAGAAGGATCGCCTGAGCCCAGCAGGTAGAGGCTGCGGTGGCCATGAGCGTGCTACCGCACTCCAGGCTGCACGGCAGAGTGAGACTCTGACTCCAAAATAATATTAATAACAACAATAAATTTAACTTTTCTTTTTTTGAGTTGAAGTCTCACTCTGTCGCCCAGGCTGGAGTGCAGTAGCACGCTCCCGGTCACTGCAGCTTCAACCTGCTGGGCTCTGTGGATCCTTCCGCCTCAACCTTCCAAGTAGCTAGAACTACAGGCGCACGCTACCATGCCTGGCTCATTTTTTGATTTATTGTAGAGACGAGGTCTCACCATGTTGCCCAAGCTGGTCTTGAACCCACGGGCTTAGGCAATCCTTTCATCTCGTCCTCCCTAAGTACTGGGATTATAGGCTTGAGCCACTGTGCCCAGCCAAATTCAACTTTCACCATAGGTATGTATGTATAGGAAGAAACATACTGTCTTTGGGTTTAGCACTATCTGAGGTTTGAAGCATCCACTGGGGGTCTGGGGTATCCCCAGGGGACAAGGGGGGGACTATTATACAAGCACCATCAAACCAAATCCTTTACCTCTTTCACTTGACCACAATATCTCTAGCAACAGAACACAACAAGGTACTCAATAAGTATTTGAAGAAAAAAGGAGCAAAAAAGTGGGGCACAGTGGCTAACTCCTGTAATCCCAGCACTTTGGGAGGCAGAGGCGAGAGGATTGCCTGAGACCACAGATCGAGACCAGCCTGGGCAACTTGGCCAGACCTTTTCTCTACAATAGATCAAAAAAATTAGCTGGGCATGGTGGCACACACCTGTGGTTCCACCTACTCGGAAGACTGAGGTGGAAGGGTTGCCTAAGCTCAGCAGTTCAAGGCTGCAGTGGCCATAAGTGTGCCGCTGCTTTCCAGCCTGGGCGACAGAGTAAGACTCTGACTCAAAAAAAAAAAGAAGAGCAAATGCATACTTATCCATTGCTAACAGTGTAAGAATGGATACAGGAAAGGCTAGCAGTGTCCCTGCTCCCAGCTGACTAGTAAAGGCATGCATGCATGTTTGGGCAGAATATTGGACATTTCAGTTAAAGAGCATCTGGCCACCAAGGCCAAGTGTAGACAGTTGGTACAGGAGGTTCATGCCATGGCAGAAACATTACGATTGACCTTAGTGTTAGCCCTGTGTGTCTTTAGGCCTAAACATGCTGGGTTTACATGACCACTTAGGTCCAATGCCTGGGCTTTGAATCAGCAGTGGATGTGAGGGCAAAAGTCCATGACCTTCCCTAAATAAAGAATGAAGACAAAATCTAGCTAAAAAGAAACAAATTCTTGGGAAATTTCACAGCTCATTTACTAGGCCAAGTCCTGTGTCAAGATGAACAAGATTCAGACTGTGTTTATTCCTCACAGGGCAGATGTGGCTGGAATTGGAATAGCAAGCACAAACCAGAATGGGGAAAGAGTCATGAAATACCAGCACTAAATTCTCCGGGGCTGGACATAGTGGATTACGCCTATAATCCCAGCAGTTTTAGAGGCCAAGGCAGGAGGACTGCTTGAGCCCAGGAGTTCAAGGTCAGCTTGGGCAACATAGCAAGACCGTCTCAGTCTCTGTAAAAACGAAAAAACTTGGTGGAGTGTGGTGGTGTGTGCCTATAGTGTCAGCTACTTGGGAGGCTGAAGTGAAAGGACTGCATGAGCCCGGGAGGTCAAGGCTGTGGTGAGCTGTGACCATGCCCCGGCACTCCAGCCTGGGCGACAGAGTGAGAACCTGACTCTAAATACATATAAAAATTCTCCAGAAGCACAAAGAAGCAATTCAGAAGTCCCATCTAAAATGATATCCTCGAACAAATAAAAGTAGACCTATTGGCCATTGCTTTACTAGACTCTGGTGTGGCCATGTGCTCTTTCTGGGCAACAAGAATGAGATTCCATCTCAAAAAAAATAGTAAATAAATAAACTATGTTTTCTAATCTAAAAAAAAAAAAAAGTAGATCTACCATTTGATCCAGCAATCTCACTATGTGGTATCTACCCAAAGGAACAGAATTTGTTATATAAAAAAGACACTTGCACCCATATACTCATCACAACACAATTCACAATTGCAAAGACGTGGAATCAACCCAAATGCCCATCAACTGATCAGTGGAAAATGAAAATGTGGTTTATATACCCCATGGAATACTATTCATCTATCAAAAATAATGAATTGGCCGGGCTCGGTGGTTCAGCCTGTAATCCCAGCACTTTGGGAGGCTGAGGTGAGTGGATTGCCTGAGCCCGCGGGTTAGAGACCCACCTGGGCAACTTGGCAAGACCTCATCTCTACAATAAATAAAAAATTAGCCGGGCATGATAGCACGCACCTGTAGTTCCAGCTACTTGGGAGGCTGAGGCAGAAGGAGCCCAACAAGTCGAGGCTGTGGTGGCCGGGAGTGGCCACTGCACTCCAGCCTGGGCGACAGAGTGAGACTCCAACTCAAAAAAAAAAAAAAATGAATGAATTATTATCTTTTGTAGCAACTTAGAAATGGAGACCATCATCCTATGTGAACTAAGTCAGGGGCAGAAAAACAAACACTGCATGTTCTCATTTATAAGTCAGAGCTAAAACAAGGACCCACAAAGGCATAGAGAATGGTACGATGAACACTGGAGACTCAGAACGGGAAGGGGAGAGGGTGGAAGGTCAAAAAATCCCCAATTGGGTACAATGTGCACAGGAGGGATTGGTGGATACATTTAAAGCCCAGACCAATGCTATTCGAACACCCTCCCCAAGCTATTGAAAATATTTTTATTTTTATGTTGAAGCTGAGTCTCACTCTGTCACCCAGGCTGGAGGGCAGTGGTACACTCCCAGCCATCGCAGCCTCGACCTGCTGGGCTCCAGGAATCCTTCAACCTCAGCCTTCTAAGTAGCCAGAACTACAGGCGCGCGCTACCATGCCTAGCTAGTTTTTGATTTATTGTAGAGACAAGGTCTCGCCAAGTTGCCTGAGTGGGTTATGAACCTGCAGGCTCAGGCAATCCACTCACCTCGGCCTTCCAAAGTGCTGGGATTACAGGCTGAGCCACTGAACCCAGCCTGAAAATATTTTTAAAAAATAAAAAGTGAACTCAAGGTGGGGTGTGGTGGCTCATGCCTGTAATCCAAGTAATTTGGGAAGCTGAGACAGAAGGATTGCTTGAGCCTAGGAGTTTGAGACCAGCCTAAGCAACATAGTAAGACCTTGTCCCTACAGAAAATTATCCAGGCATGGGGGCACGTGCCTGTAGTCCCAGCCACTAGGGAGCCTGTGGTGAGAGAATCGCCTGAGCCCAGGTCACCTGAGTGGAGGTGGTCGAGGCTGCGGTTAGCCATGATCACTCCAGCCTGTAACAGAGTGAGAGCCTGACTTAAAAAATTTAAATTTAAGCCGGGCTTGGTGGCTCAGCCTTTGGGTGGCTGAGGTGAGTAGATTGCCTGAGCCCGCGGGTTTGAGACCCGCCTGGGCAGCGAGACCTCATCTCTACAATAAATCAAAAAATCAGCTGGGCGTGGTAGCACATGCCTGTAATTCTGGCTCCTTGGAAGGCTGAGGCGGAAGGATCGCCGGAGCCAAGCAGGTCGAGGCTGCGGTGGCCAGGAGCAGCCACTGCACTCCAGTCTGGGCGACAGTGAGACTCCAACTCAAAAAAAAAAAATTTAATTTAAATTTTACAAAATCAAATGTACTCCAAGGATACCCCTGGCCTTCCCTGTCTGCAAAGATGAAAGTGCAACCTGCAGGGGGGGGAGTGAAATCTACAGGGATAACAGCCCATGAGGTCATCCTTCCAGCCTCCCCACCATCAGGGTCAGGATGGCTCTTACAGTCTGACACCCTTTTCCTAGCACCACAAATGGCGGCAGCCTGGGGGCAGATGAGCAAACTGCCTTTCTGTTTGTAGACAAGAGGACAAGATCATGAGACACTCCAGTTCTTCTAGAGGAACAACTAGTTCTGACCATATCTTGGGCAGCTTTAGAGGCTGCCTGTTAGGTCATGAGACTTCTGCTTTTACAAATGACAGGTGAAGGTGAGATTATGAACTCCAGGGGGAAATATCCTAGTATCACCTTTAAGCAAGGAGCCTGCTCTTGAAAAGATTGTACGAAAGAGGCCAGGCATGGGGGCTCATGCCTATAATCCCATCACTTTGGGAGGCAGAGACAAAAGGATTGCCTGAGTCCAGGAGTTCGAGACCAGCCTGGGCAAATCGGCGAGACCTCATCTCTATAATAAATTTTAAAAAAAATAGCCGGGCATGGTGATGTGTGCCTGTGGTCCCAGCTACTTGGAAGGCTGAGGCGGAAGTATCACCTGAGCCCAGGAGGTCGAGGCTGCGGTGGCTGTGGGCGTGCCACTGCACTCTAGCCTGGGCCGCAAGAGTGAGACTCCAACTCAAATAAATAAATGAATGAATGAATAAATGTCCCTTCTAGCCTATTGTGTTAAAAGTACCACTGCTTCCACAGCAGAGCCTAGAGGTTTGTGAAAACAGGCAGTGCTGTGTGTCCACGCATCTGGGTTCAGTCCCACGCCACCCACTACTTTACTTAAGCAAGTCCTGCCCCCTTTCTGTGCCTCAGTTTCCTCACCTGCAAAATGAGGAACTGGATAAGAGTAGTCTTTCAAACAGCAAGTTTTAATCCATTCATAGATAATAAAATCAATATAGTAGGTTACAATCATTAAAAAAAAAAAAGTCCAGGCACAGTGGCTCAAGCCTATAATCCCAGCACTTTGGGAGGCCAAGGCAAGAGGATTGCTTGAGAGGCTGAGGCAAGAGGATTGCCTGAGCTCAGGGATCCGAGACCAGCCTGGGCAACTTGGTGAGACCTCATCTCTGTAACAAATCAAAAAATAAGCCAGGCATGGTGGCACGTGCCTGTAGTTCCAGCTACATGGAAGGCTGAGGCGGAAGGATTGCCTGACCCCAGCAGGTTGAGGCTGCGGTGACTGTAAGCGTGCCCCTGCACTCCAGCCTGGTGACAGAGTGAGACTCCAACTCAAAAAAAAAAAAAGATGGGCCAGGAGCGGTGGCTCACGCTTGTAATCCTAGCACTTTGGAGAGGCCAAGGCGGGAGAACTGCTTGATCCCAGGAGTTTGAGACCAGCCTAGGCAACACAGCAAGACCTTGTCTCTACAAAAATAATCAAAAAATTAACCATGTGTAGTGGTTAGCACCAATAGTCCTAGTCCCAGCTACTCAGGAAGCTGAGGTGGAAGGATTGCCTGAGCCCAGGAGGTCGAGGCTGCTGTGAACCATGATCGCACCACTACACTCCAGCCCGGGCAACACAGTGAGACTCCAACTCAGAAAAAAAAAAGGAAAAAGGAATAGAATAGTTTTGAACATAAAATATCAGGGTGCATCAGTCAATAAGTATTGCCTTGTGAAATTTTATCTGTGCACACACATTACTGATATCAATACAAAATGTATTGTACACTGTGGGCTACTCCAAAAAAAAGAAGAAAGGCTTAAAACATACTCTATGGAGTTTTCAAAACTTAAGCAGGGACAGACCCATCAGGTCTGTGCTACTTGCCTGATTGCCTATATCCCATTGTTTGCCTGAGGCCTGAGCCTGTCTCCCAGTGAACATGCCATTTGGCTCCGCTCTCTAACTGTGGACACAGTGACCTAGAAAAAGAGACGCTCAATGCTGCATTTATTGTCCAGCATGACATCAGCCAGAAAGCATTGCGAAAATATAATATTATGATTATTGAGTGAAGGCCTGTTATGTGCCAGATTCGGTGCTAAGTGACTTAAGTATATTTAAATCCATTCTCATAACAAGGTGTATGTCTCTCAGGGTGTATGTTACTATCCTCATTTTTCAGAAAAGGAAACTGAGGTACAGGAAGGTTTTGATGGTCACAGAACCGGTCAATGGACAAGGTAGGATCGGAGTCTTTATCCGAACTTCTCTAGAGCCATTTCCATTACACACTTTTTCCCACTGGAGCTGAGATGCTTTGCAACAAAGTGGCTTTGAAATAGCAGTTCATTCCACCTGTACAAGACCAGTGGGCATTGTATAAGTAACCAGGTTCTCCCCTGCCTGGCTCTGATACACACTTGGTGGAAGGGAGCTGGTTTACCTTTCTAAGGAACCAATTAAACTACCCTTCATGGGGGGGGCGTCTCAGAAGGCCTGAATTAAATTGAGAGGTCTGTCTAATTTGGAGACAGTCTTACCACATAAAATTTCTTCCAGAACATTTGGTCCTCTGGGATTTCCCCAAATTGCCAATGATTAGACAGAAAATTCCATCTCCCTCTTCCTGGTTGCATCATAGCATTCATCGTTTCACACACACACAAACACCCCCACCCCACCCCCACTTTACCTGTGAGTGTATCTCTCTTGTGAGCTATTTTGGTAATTCCTTACTACCTAGAGAAACTTGTTTTGTTGTTGTTATTATTTTTTAAAATGTCACTGAACCTGGCACCGTGGTTCATGCTTCCTGCCCCAAGACTTTGAGAGGCCTAAGCCAAAGTCCCTTGAGGCCAGGAATTCAAGACCAGCCTGGGCAACAAAGCAAGACCTCATCTCTACAAAAAATTTAAAATTAAAAACATATATAGGCCGGGCTCGGTGTCTCAGCCTGTAATCCCAGCACTTTGGGAGGCCGAGATGAGTGGATTACCTGAGCCCACGGGTTCGAGACCCATCTGGGCAACTTGGCGAGACCTCATCTCTACAATAAATAAAAAATCAGCCGGGTGTGGTAGCGCGTGCCTGTAATTCCGGCTACTCGGAAGGCTGAGGCAGAAGGATCGCTGGAGCCCAGCAGGTCTAGGCTGCGGTGGCCGGGAGTGGCCACTGCACTCCAGTCTGGGCGACCGAGCAAGATTCCAACTCATATATATATATATATATATATATATATATAAATGCATTCACTGCTTCATTGGTGAAGCCACATCCAACCAGTGCCATTGGTTATTACTTGTTCAGTGTATCCAAGAATAGAGGATAAAGGAATTCATTATCAACTTTCTTCATATTAGAGATTTTAGAAATTTTAAATTTCATATATAGATTATAACTACTGACTATCCCAGAAGTACAAGGTAATTGGTCAGGGCTTCAATTTAACCTTGTTTCAAATTAAGAATACAATTTAGCACATTAGTTTCATCTGTTTCTATTTTCTGGCCTGAAAAACACTAACAGCTCCTAGACTACCGAATTTGAAATCCTACTTAGCACTCAATAGTGCTAAGGAGAGGTGCAATGTCTTCTGACCCCCGGGGCTAGGCAGATTGAGAGGTCCTTTTGTGCCCACCAGCTTTGTAGAGTTTTTGAGGCTCCTTCCTGAATCCTCCTATTGGATTCCAGAACTTCCCCTGGGCCAGTAACCGCATTGTATTCATATTTGTCCTGATATCCGGCTACAACACAAGTGCAGGGTGAGAGTCCCTGCATACAGTATGCCTTCAATAAGTGCGGTTATGACGAATTAATTTTGTTGTTTTTTTTTTAGTTGGAGTCTCTGTCACCCAGGCTAGAGTGCAGTGGCATGCTCACAGCTACAGGAGCCTCTATCTAATGGGCTCAGGTAATACCCTTCTGCCTCAACCTTACAAGTAGCTGGAACTACAGGCGTGCACCACCACACCTGGCTAATTTTTGACGTATTGTAGAGACAAGGTCTCACCATATTACTCAGGCTGGTCTCAAACCCCTGAGCTCAGACAATCCTCTCACCTCCACCTCTCAATGTGCTGGGATTATAGGTGTGGGCCACTGCACCTGGCTGAATTAATTTTTAAGTTGAACTTTTTATTATAGTATGAAATACATATAGAAAGGTAAACACTCATAGGTGTTTGAATGTTCACAAAGTGAAAGAGACTATATATCCAGCACCTCAGAAGGCTTGTACTATAGCCTGCCTCCCCAAATGCCATGACCTTCCTAATGTGTGATATCATAGATGAGCTTTAGTTTTTTGTTTGTTTGTTTGTTTTTTGAGTTGGAGTCTTACTCTGTCTTCTAGACTGGAGTGCAGTGGCCGCTCCCAGCCATTGCAGCCTCGACCTGCTGGGCTCGAGCGATCCTTCTGCCTCAGCCTTCTGAGTAGCCAGAATTACAGGCATTCGCTACCACGCCTGGCTGATTTTTTTGATTTATTGTAGAGATGAGGTCTCGCTGACCAGGCGGGTCTCGAACCCGTGGGCTCAGGCAATCCACTCACCTCAGCTTCCCAAAGGCGCGGGATTACAGACTGAGCCACCAAACCCGGCTAGATGAGCTTTATTAATTTTTAAATTGACTTTCAATGGAATCACAGTGAAAGCTCTCTTGATTTTGACTTATTCATTAAACATTATATTTGGGCGGGGCATTGTGGCTCAAGTCTATAATCCCAGCACTTTGGGAGGCCAAGGCAAGAGGATTGCCTGAGCTCACAGGTTTGAGACCAGCCTGGGCAACACGGTGAGACCTCATCTCTACAATAATCAAAAAATTAGCTGGACATGGTAGCGCGTGTCTGTAGTTCCAGCTACTTGGAAGGCTGAGGCGGAAGGATCACCGGTGCCCAGCAGGTTGAGGCTGCGGTCGCCAGGAGCATGCCACTGTACTCCAGTCTTGGTGCCAGAATGAGATTCCGACTCAAAAAAGAAAAAGAAAAAAACATTATTTTTGTGAGCTTTAACCACACCATTTTGTGTAGCCCTGGTGAATTCATTCTCACTTGCTGCATGATATTTCATTCTGTGACTCCATCATTGTTTATTTGTCCATTCTACTGTTGATGGATATTTGGGTTGTTTCTAATTTAGGGTTCTTATAAGTAGGGTTGCTAAGAACATTCCTATATTTCTTTCTGTTAAATATTTACCTTAAGAGAACAACTGTTTAGCTTTAATGGATACTGCCATACAGTTTTAAAGGTAGTTGTAGAAAATGACAGGCTGATTCTAAAATTTACATGAAAATAGAAAGGGCCAAGAATATTCAGACAATTTTGAAGAGCAAAGCTGGAGGTTTTACACTGCTACATATTAGAAAATTATAGTACTTAAGGCCGAATGTGACTGGGAGCAGAGGCTCATGCCTATAGTCCCAGCAGCTTGAGAGGCAGAGGCAAGAGGATTGCCTGAGTCCAGGGGTTCGAGACCAGCCTAGACAACTTGGCGAGACCTCGTCCTACAATAAATCAAGATATTGACTGGGCATGGTGGTGTGCACCAGTAGTCCCAGTTACTTGGAAAGCTGATGTGGAAGGATCACCTGAGCCCTGCAGTTCGAGGCTGCAGTGACCGTGAACTTGCTACTGCACTCCAGCCTGGGTGACAGAGTGAAACTCTGACTCAAAAAAATAAAATTAAATTAAAATTAAAAAAAGACAGTTGGTGTGGGCACAAATGGACTGATAGATTGGAAGAAAGAATCCAGAAACAGACTCATAAATACAGGCTACCTGATTTATGATACAGCTGACATTGTGATGCAGACAAGAAAAGATGATGTTTTCAATAAATGGAGCCAGATCAATTGATTAAACACAATGAAAAAAAACTTAGTCACATATTAATTCCAGATGGATCATAGATCTAAATGTTAGAATGTTATAAGTAAAACAATAAGGATCCTTTTATAGTTCACTTAATGTAAGGATTGGGTGTTCACATGCACCACACATGTGCCACCCTTTTTTTTTTTTTTGAGTCAGAGTCTCACTGTTGCCCAGGCTGGAGTGCGGTGGCACGCTCATGGCCACTGCAGCCTTGATCTTCTGGACTCAGGGGATCCTTCTACCTCAGCCTTTCAAGTAGCTGGAACCACAGGCATGCGTCACCACACCAGGCTTATTTTTTTTTATTTATTGTAGAGACAAGGTCTTGCCAAGTTGCCCAGACTGGTCTTGAACCCATGAGCCCAAGCAATCCTCTTGCCTCCACCTCCCAAAGTGCTGGAATTACAGGCATGAACTACTGCACCCAGCAGAGATATGCCAGCTGTAAACCTTGCTACGATGTGGGCACATTACCGACCTGACAATTTAAAAAAGTAAAACAATAAGACTTTGTATATATGTATATATACACATATAATATAGTGGAATATGACTTGGGGTAGACAAAGATTTCTTTTTTCTGTTTTTTTGAGTTGGAGTCTCACTCTGTGGCCTAGGCTGGAGTGCAATGGCACACTTACGGCCACCAGCTTCAACCTGCTGGGCTCAGGTGATCCTTCTGCCTGATATATATATATATATATATCCAAGTGTCCAGTAAACATACAAAAAGGTGCATAAGGGAAATGCAGATTACAACTACCAGGCAGTACCTAACATCTGCACATTCAAGAGAATGGCTAAAATGGAAAAGTCGGGTAGTCCTTGATGTTGGCAAGAATGAAAAGTAACTCAAGCTCTCGAGCACTGCTGCGGAAAATAAATATTGGTCTGCCCCTGGATTTTTGGTAAGCAGATTTACTGAAGCTCAGAAAGTAAATTAACAGGATCTACCTAAATTTGTCTCTCCCAGCTCCCAGGGGAATGAGTGAACTGGGGCAGGAGGGTGGTAGCTAGGACGCTCTACGGTTGTTAACACCAAGCTGTGGACAGACATCTTCTTGCTCTATCCAGGCCAGACGCATCCTTTTATTTATTTTCTTCTTTCATTTCATTTACCCAGGAATCTTCAAACACTCCCTGAGCCATATTTCTTATTCTCTGCTTGACCCTTTGCAGAGGTTGTGTGGGCAGTGTTGACAGTAAGACTTATCTCTTTTTCTTTTTCTTTTTCTTTTCTTTCTTGTTTGAGTTGGAGTCTCACTCTGTCGCTCAGGCTGGAGTGCAGTGGCACGCTCACGGCCACTACAGCCTCAGACCTGCTGGGCTCAGATGATCCTTCTGCCTCAACCTTCCAAGCAGCTGGGACTACAGGCCCACGCCACCACGCCCAGCTTATTTTTTGATTTACTGTAGAGACAGGGCCTAACTAAATTGCCCAGGCTGGTTTTAAACCCCTGAGCTCAGGCAATCCTCTCACCTTGGCCTCCCAAAGTGCTGGGATTACAGGCTTGAGCCCCACGCCTGGCCCACTCTCTTTTTTTTTGAAATGGGTTCTCACTCTGTTGCCTAGGCTGAAGTGCAGTAGCATGATCACGGCTCACCTCAGCCCCAACTTTCAGGGCTCACTCAGTAGATCCTTCTGCCTTAGTCTCTCAAGTAGCTGGGACTACAGGCACCTGCCACCATGCCTGACTCTTTTTGGTTGTGGTTTTGGTTTTTTTGTTTTGTAAAGGCAAAGTTTTGCTATGTTATCCAGGCTAGTTTCAGACTCCTGGGCTCAAACGATCCTCCACCTCAGCCCCACAAAGTGTTGGGGTTTCAGGCTGGACTCCCAATAAGACTCATTTCTGACAAGGCTAGGCTCCCAAACTCCTGGACAAACAAACGGGCACTTACTACAAATGTCATGTGAGTCTAATCTCATCCAATGACCCAAAGTTTTCTGACTGTTCTTAAATCCGTCCCCGAAATACATTCCTAGTATTGAGGTAATGCTCTTTTTTGTTTCTCTACAGGTTCAAGTGTCATAATTGTCCTCCTAAAAGGTTGGACCAGCATATGCTACTCCCAGAGAAACCTAGGTTCGTCCCATTTGTCAACACAATTGGTGAAAAATAGAACATCGTTTTACTCAGCTCTTTGATCACTAGCAAGACTAAACGTTAAAAATGCGTTTGTGAGTCATTTTCATTTCTTCTTTTGTAATTGTCGGTTCACTTATTTTGTACACTTTGCCATGAAATTTTTCTTGTGATTTTGAAAGAATGCTCTATATTTCAAGGACATTAACATTAACTTTTCTTCTGTCACATTGCAAATATTTTCTCCAAAATGGGCTTTTTCCTTTTGAATTTTACCTGCGGTGGGTTTTTTCTTAGACGTATGAATTTTAATGACTTATATAGTCAAATTTGTCAATCTTATATCTGTGGTATTTTTGTGATATATGTAGATAAACCCCTTCCACCTCTAAATGATAGAGCAGTTATGCATTTTTGTCTAATATGGTTCCATTTGGTTTGTTTTTGTTTTTGTTTTTTGGAGTTGGAGTCTCACTCTGTCGCCCAGGCTGGAGGGCAGAGGCACACTTAGGGCCACCGCAGCCTCGACCTGCTGGGTTCAGGCGATCCTTCCATCTCAGCCTCTTAAGTAGCTGGAACCACAGGCGCATGCCACCAAACCTAACTAATTTTTTGGTTTATTGTAGAAACGAGGTCTCGTCAAGATGCCCTTGTCTTGAAACCCTGGGCTCAGACGATCCTCTCACCTCAGCCTCCCAAAGTGCTGGGATTACAGGCGTGAATGAGTCACTGTGCCCGACTTTCCACTTGTTATTTTTAAATATTTCAATTACATGTGTGACTGGTACAGATGTGTGCAATTTTAAAAAAGAAGGAAAGAAGGAAGGAAGGAAGGAAGGAAGGAAGGAAGGAAGGAAGGAAGGAAGGAAGGAAGGAAAGAAGGAAGGAGAGAAAGAAGGAAGAAGAAATTTCCTGGAGTTTATTTTGCATGGAGTCTGAGGTAGAGTTCAGTGGTGTGTGTGCATATGTATCTATCATTACTTTTTTTCCTGAATGATGGGCAATCATTCCAGCACCATTTATTTATTTTTCATTTATTTATTTATTTTGAGTATGGGGTCTTACTCTGTCACCCAGATCCATGTGCAATGGCATGACCACGACGATTATGGCTCATGGCAGCCTCGGCCTCCTGGGCTCAGACAATCCTCACACCTTGGCCTCCCGAAGTGCTGGAAATGCAGGCAAGAAACATTGCGCCCAGCCCCAGCGTCGTGTAATGAATAGTGTGTACTTCCCCTTCTTGTTTGTGCATGTTTGGATGGTATACTAGTTGCACAGTGAGATTTGATATCTGGAGGATCTCCCTGGCAGTCCAGCACAACAGACTGACCCCAGACTTCCCAGACTGGAGGTACAGGTCAGTAGGAGGCCAGCTGATGCAACAGTGTAGGAGAAAAGGTGAATGCCTGAATTACAACAGGCACATGCGAGAGGAGGCCGACAGCCCCAGATCTCTTCCTCTGCTTCACCTCCTCTGGCTCCCTTTTTCCAGTCTGTAAGCCTCCTTTTGTTGCTGGGGAAGGGATAAACCTCGGTTGTTAACCTAGGGGAATTGGGACTCAGGTTGTTTGATTTATTCATTCATTCATTCATTCATTCATTCTTCCTTTTTTTTTTTTTGAGTTGGAGTTTCACTCTGTCGCCTAGGCTGGAGTGCAGTGGCATGCTCACAGCCACCACAGCCTCAAGCTGCTGGGCCCAGGAGATCCTTCTGCCTCAGCCTTCCAAGTAGTTGGAACCACAGGCACGTGCCACCACGCCTGGCAAATTTTTTATTTATTGTAGAGATGAAATCTCACCAAGTTGCCCGGTCTGGGCTCAAACCCTTGGGCTCAGGCAATCCTCTCACCTTGGCCTCCCAAAGTGCCGGGATTATAGGCATGAGCCACCGCGCCCAGCCTATTTATTGATTATTTTTTTGAGTCGGAGTCTCACTCTTGTTGGCCAACTTGAAGGGCAATGACATGATCACAGCTCACTGCAGCCTTGACCTCCTGGACTCAGGCGATCCTTCCTCCCCAGCCTCTCAAACAACTGGGACTACAGGTGTGCTTCACCACCCACGGCTATTTTTATTTATTTTTTTTTGAAAGGAGGTCTAGCTATGTTGCCCAAACTGATCTGAAATTCCTGAGCTCAAGCGATCCTCCTCCTCAGCCTCCAAAAGTGCTGGGATTATAGGCTGAGTCTCTGACCCTGGCGGGGATAATGATTGTTCTTACCATACATGGTTGATGTGAGGCTTAAATGAGTTGATACTTGTGAAGTGTCTGGCATAGAACCTGTATATTGAGTCAATAAATGTTAGGTGTCACTATCAGTAATCCCTTATAAGCGTGCCTCCTCATCTGGAAAGCCCTTCCTGGGGTACTCACTACAGACCTACCTCTCCCATAACCTCCTCCAAAAAGTCTTCCCTGATTCTGACCTGAGGGAAGGAATCTCCTCCTAAAATTCTTGTCACTCTCTTTTTCCTGGCATTTGTTATTTGGGCCTAAATCCTTTCCCTTACTCATCGGCAGGCTTCTTCAGGCTGAAACGGTGTTTTTTTTCACTGCGCAGACTACTCAGCACCAAGCATGTTCCTCCTTCCTCCTTCTGGGCCTTTGATCTTGAGGCTAAGGGGAGATTACAGGTACTGCATGGGAGTCAAAAGACTCAGGACTCAACAAAGAACCCATTGGGTAGTCGGTGTGGGCATGTCTCTTGTCCTCAGGGCTGCAGATTATCCAGCTGTACAATGCAAGGACACTGGATTGGATGACTGCCTAAGTTCTTCCAGCCTTGGCCATTTTATAAACAAATAAAAGGCATTAAATCCTTCAGAAAGTTATCCTCCCGCCTTGGCCTCCCAAAGTGCTGGGATTACATTCGTGAACCTCCACTCCCAGCCCCTGAGTGATCTTACTCCAGCCCTGGGAGCTCTGTGGGGACAGGCATTGAACCCCAGTCCTAGAACCTGGCACATACTCTCTAAACGCCAACCACCGAGATGGCTCAGCCCACGTGGACACCTTGGGGCTTGGGTGTAAGAGCGCAGGGTGTGTGGCAGCAGTCCAAGCCAGTACCAACAGCTGTGAAACCTCGGGCCAGCTTCAGCCCTCACTGGACTTCAGCAAGTACCTGAGGGTGACCATCCTGATCTCATGGCTGGTTAGGAAGAATCTGCGAAACCAGATGGCTTAGGGCCAGCATAATACCTGGCATCCGTGGGTGTTTAATAAATGCTAAGTCTTGCACTTGACCTTGAGACTCGTCTTCTCCTTGGAGCAGGTTGGGAATGAGATGGTCTTGCCCCAGGTCTCAGCTCTTTGTCCTTCCTAAAAACAGATCCACAGGCCCTCTGAAGGTTGAGAACATGGCTGCTAAACACTGCTAGGAACAGGAGACAACAGAAACCAACATGGGAAGTGACAAAGGCTTCAGGACCTTTACAAGTTTACTCATCAGCACCCTCCAGCTCACAAGTGACAGCAGCCTTCCTTGGACAGCACCCCACAGTTCAAGGGGGGAGTTTTCTTCAACTCTCCTCCACCCCAGACCTCCTCAAGGAGCCAATGGGACTTCGTTCACCCATGAACCACTTGCTGAACACCTAGCTAGTATTCTGGAGCATGAGCCAACTCAGGCTGGTTGCAGTTACTCACATCTGTAATCCCAGCACTTTGGGAGGCTGAGGGAAGAGGATCACTTGAGGCCAGGAGTTTGAGACCAGCCTGGATAACATAGCGAAACTTGGTCTCTACAAAATTTTTTTTTAATTAGCCAGGTGGTAGCATGTGTCTGTAGTCCCAGCTATTTGAGAGGTTGAGGTGGAAGGATCTCCTGGACCCAGGAGGTCGAGGCTGCAGTGAGCTGTGATCATGTCACTGCACTCCAGCCTGGGTGACAAAGTGAGAGTCCAATTCAAAAAAAAAAAAAACAAAACAAATTAAAGGCAAATGGGAAAGCCACCCAAAAGTCGATTGATGGAGAAAGCAATACAAAAATGCAGGGCATACATGAAATGAAATAGTATTCAGTTTCGGATGGAAGGAAATTCTGACACACACTACGTCATGGATGAACTTTGAAGACATTATGCTAAAGAAATAAGCTTGTCAGTGAGGACAAATATTGCTTGATTCCACGTACATGGGATAACCACAGTAGTCAAATCCATAGAGACACAAAGAATAGAGGTTTCTGGGAGCTGGGGAAGAAGAGAATGAAGAGTTGGTGTTTTTAATTTTTATTCTACTTTATTTTATTTTTTTGAGTCAGGATCTCACCCTCCTCCAGGCTGAAGTGCAATGGTACGCTCATGACCACCTCGACCTGCTGGGTTCAGGTGATCCTTCCACCTCAGCCTTCCAAGTAGCTGGAACTACCAACTCATGCCACCATGATTTATTATAGAGACAAGGTCTCACCAAGGTGTCCAGGCTGGTCTCGATTGCTCAAGCAGTCCTCTTGCCTCTGCCTCCCAAAGTGCTGGAATTACAGGCTCCTGCACCCTGCCAAGGAGTTGGCGTTTAACAGGGACGTGTTTCAGTAGGGGAAGACAAAAAAATTTCTGAAATGGGTAGTGGGAAAGTTGCACAACAATGTGAATGTACTTTATGCCACTGAATTGTGCACTTACAAATGGTTAAAATGGGCCAGGTGTGGTGGTTTATACCTGTAATCCAAGCACTTAGGGAGACTGAGGTGTGAGGATATCTTGAGGCCAGGAGTGGGAGACCAGCCTGGGCAACATAACAATATCTTGACTCTATTATATTTAAAAAATTCACTTTTGTTTTTCTGTTTTTGAATTTGTTTTTGAGTCAGAGTCTTACTCTGTAGACCAGGCTGGAGTGCAGTGGCATGCTCACAGCTACTGCAGCCTCAACTTGCTGGGCTCAGGCAATCCAAGTAATGCTAGCTGATACAGTATTACATATTTGTCATGAAAATCAGGTGTACATTTCTGGTGGCACTGCCTTGCCTTTGTTTGCTGAATGCTTCAAACTTGGAGACAACTTAGTGCGTTTTTGGCTAAGGGGAACATCGGGAAGCTGAAGATAGAACTGTGACAATGCAGCTGCTGCTCTGGTGCAAATTCACTTCAGGTACCCTTATAAAGAGTCTTAGGCCAGGTGCAGTGGCTCACGCCTATAATCCCAGAATAATGCCAGCACTTTGGGAGGCCGAGGTGAGAGAACTGCCTGAGCCCATGGGTTTGAGACCAGCCTGGACAACTTGGAGAGACCTCATCTATACAATAAATCAAAAAATTAGTCGGGTGTGGTGGCACATGCCTGTAGTTCCATCTACTTGGAAGGCTGAGGTGGAAGGATTACCTGAGCCCAGCAGGTCGAGGCTGCAGTGACCATGAATGTACCACTGCACTCCAGGCTGGGCAACAGAGTGAGACTCCAACTCAAAAAAAAAAATCAACTTATAATTGATGCCATGTAAAAGCACTGTGCACCCATTAAAATATGGCATTGAGCCGGACTCGGATGGCTCAGCCTGTAATCCCACGCCTTTGGGAGGCTGAGGTGAGTGGATTGCCTGAGCCTGCGGGTTCAAGACCCTCCTGGGCAGCGAGTCCTCATCTCTACAAAAAATAAAAAAATTAGCCGGGCGTGGTAGCACACGCCTGTGATTCCAGCTACTAGGAAGGCTGAGGTGGAAGGATCGCCAGAGCCCAGCAGGTCGAGGCTGCAGTGGCCGGGAGTGGCCACTGCACTCCAGTCTGGGCGACAGAGCGAGACTCCAACTCAAAAAAAAAAAAAAATATGGCGTTGTTGAAGAAATACAGAAGTACATTTGAAAGCTTCAAACAATTTTTTTAATTAAAAAATGATTAAAAAGGTAAGTTTTATATAATGCATATTTTACCATAATTTTAAAAATTAAAAAGTAGTGGTGAGGCCAGGTGTTGTTGCTCACACCTATAATCCCAGCATTTTAGGAGGCCAAGGTGAGCGGATTGCCTGAGCTCACGGGTTCGAGACCAGCCTGGGCAGGTTGGTGAGACCTCATACTACAATAAATAAAAAATTTAGCCAGACATGGTGGCGTGTGCCTGTTGTTCGAGCTACTTGGAAGGCTGAAATGGAAGGATTGCCAGAGCCCAGCAGGTCGAGGCTGCGGTGGCCGCGAATGTGCCACTGCACTCCAGCCTGGTGACAGACTGAAACTCCAACATAAAAAAAAAGTGTGGGGGAGGGCAAAGAGGTCCCAGAGACCTCCCGTTCTAGTTACAAAGCCACCTGATAAGAGATCTAGATTGTGCAGGCAGCTGCAGGTGTCTCAAACTGGCCTTTTTCCAGCCTAGCGGGTAGCAGGTTCTCTGGAGGCAGTGAGTCCCTTCCACGTGAGGAGGCCTGCAGTCTGGGCGCAGCTAACTCAGTATGTCCCCTGATCCTCACTGGAGAAGTCCCTTCGAATACAGCTGTAGATCTGTGGGTCCCAACCGCCTGCCCTGGCAAGCCAGCTGCTCAACTCGAATTCACTTCATCCCTTCAGTGAGCTCTAACCATAACAGAGTTGAATGTCGTGGACACAGCACTCGCCAAATGACCCACTGCTGCTCCTGAATTTCCAACCTAGGTCATGGTCCTTGCCCCTGACATCAGGCTTCCCTCTTTTCCTCCTACCTTCTTTCTAGAACTCTCAAATCCAACCTGACCTTTTAGCTCCCATTTCCACAGCCCAAGACAGAGAGGACTTCATGGGTATCCAGGGGCCTGATTCTAATGTGGCCGCTATCTACTACCCCGGCCAGTCACAGGGCAATCACGGGACCTTTGCAGGTGGGAACCAGATAGAAGGGACAGTGACATGCCCTACAGCATTAAGGCAGAGATATGCAAAGCTGAAAAGAGATAGAATGCCTGTCCCTGAACAAAGCTAAATTTGATTCAGGGTTAATGTATCTGAAGAAGGAATGTGTCCATCAGAGTGACTGAGGGCCGGCTGAGAGTCACAGAAAAACCAGTCGTTCCTTCGTTTATTCAACAAATGGTTACGGACCCCTCCTGTGCCAGGCACTGCTCTGGGCATGAGGTTGTAGATTGGATAAAACAGACAGGAACCCTGGCTTGTGTGGCTTGTGTTCTAGGGAGAAAGTCAGGCAGTAAAAAAAGATAAGTAAAATAAGTGTTATGTCAGATGGAGATAAGTGATGTGGAGAAAATGAAGTCATTAACGGGAACAGAAAATTCCAGGTCTGGGAAGGGAGAGTTGGAATTTTTTAAGTTTTATTTATTTATTTATTTGAATCAGAGTCTCACTCTGTCACCCAGGCTGAGATTACAGGCGTGAGACACCGTACCCACTCACACCACTCAACTTTTGATCCCAACCTTGTCCTTCACCTTGCCTCAGTTTACTCAACTGTAAAATGGTCAGGAAACTTCCTCCAAGGATGACTGCAGCAATCAAACCAGATAAACTGCCCAACAGCCAGCAAGACTGGGCAATTCCCATCTTGTAGTTTCTTGCCTGAAGCAGACACTCGTCCCTTCTTTGATGGACCACCACCAGCCTTCCAGCTTTCATCCTGTGTCTATCTGCAGCACCGCAGGCAGACACCTCTAAAACACAGTCCCACTCATGTCCCTCCCTGAACAAAACCAAATTCTGTCCTGCTCAGGACAGGAGCCTTCCTGCAGACCCATACTATCTACACTTACGCCCTTTAGTCATTCAGTGGTCTTTATGGCTATGGGATGAACTGTCAGGTATCTTCCGTGCTTGTGTTCAAATCAGCCTTATATGACTTCATAATGGCCCCCAAATGCAAGAGTAGTTGCTGAGGGCAATTTGCCTAAGGCAAAAAAAAGTTTCCCTCAAGTGCAAAGGGGAAAGTTCTCAACTAAATAAGGGAAGAAGAAAAGTCATATATTAAGATTGAATAATCTTTTTTTTTTCTGGTCAGGGTCTCACTGTTGCCTAGGCTGGAGTGCACTGGCGTGATCATGGCTCATGGCAGCCTCAGGTGATCCTTCTACCTCAGCCTTCCGAGTCACTAGGACCACAGGCTCGGGCTACCATACCTGGCTAATTTTTCTGATTTTTTTTCTTTTTGTAGAGATGTGGTCTGGTTATGTTTCCCAGGCTGGTCTCAAACTCCCGGGCTCAAGCAATCCTCCCACCTCGACCTCCCAAAGTGCTGGGAATAGAAGTGTGAGCCACTGCACCCGGCCTGATTGAACATTCTATTCATGAAATTATGAAGAAGGAAAAAGAAAGTCATGCTTCTAGTGTATATAATGTTCGGTAATATCTTTGGTTTCAGGTCTCCACTGGGAGTCTTAGAGCACATTCCCATAGATAAGGGGGGATTACTGTACTGTCTTTCACTAATTATCATTTATTTTCCTTACTAAAATGTGAACACCTTGAGGACAGAGGAGAATTCCTTTTCTTCTATACCATATTTCATCAAATTCTGCCTGTCAATACATTTTTATTTTATTTATGTATTTATTAATTTTAAATGACAAATAAAAATTGTATATATTTTTTGTGTAAAACATGTTTTGAAATATGTTTATCTTGTGAAATGGTTCAATCAAGCCAATTGACATACACATTACCTGACATATAATTTTTTGTGGAGAGAAAACTTTTTAAAATTTTTCTTTTTAAAATTTTTTTTTTTTAGAGAGACATGATTTTGCTATGTTGCCCAGGCTTGTCGCAAACTCCTAGTCTCAAGTCATCCTCCTGCCTCGGCCACCCAAAGTGCTGAGATTACAGGCATGAGCCATCATGTCCAGCCTGTGGTGAGAATACATCTCCTCTCAGAGATTTTCTTTTCTTTTTGATTCGGAGTCTCACTCTTTCACCCAGGCTGGAGGGCAGTAGCACGCTCGCAGTCATCCCAGTCTCGACCTACTGGGCTCAGGCAGTCCTTCTGCCTCCGTCTTCCAAGTAGCTGGAACTACAGGCATGTGCCACCATACCCAGTTAATTGTTTGATTTATTGTAGTGATGAAGTCTGGCCAAGTTACCCAGGCTGATCTCGAACCCCTGCACTCAGACAATCCTCTGACCTCCACCTCCCAAAGTGCTGGAATTACAGCCATGAGCCACCACGCCCAGTTTTTTTGTTTGTTTTGTTTTGTTTTTTTGAGTTGGAGTCTCACTCTGTCGCCCAGGCTGGAGTGCAGTGGCATGCTCATAGTCATCGCGGCCTTGACCTGCTGGGCTCAGGCGCTCCTTCTACCTCAGTCTTCCAAGTAGCTGAAACCACAGGTGTGCTCCACTACACCCGGCTAATTTTTTGATTTATTGTAGAGACAAGGTCTCGCCATGTTGCTCAGGGCTCAGGCAATCCTCTCACCTTCACCTCCCAAAGTGCTGGGATTATAGATGTGAGCCACCGTGCCCAGCTGATCCTCAACCTTTTTGGCACCATGGACTGGTTTCATGGAAGACAATTTTTCCAAGGATGGTGGAAGGGTAGGGGGAGGGGGAAAAGGTATGTTTTTCGGGATGATTCAAGTGCATTACATTTATTTGGCACTTTATTTATATTATTATTACATTGTAATATATGAGAATCTAATGGCACCGCTGATCTGACAGAAAGAGGAGCTGAGGCAGTAATGCGAGTGATGCGGAGCAACTGTAAATACAGACGAAGCTTGGCTGTTCACCACTCACCTCCTACTGTGCAGCCTGGTTCCAGCTGGTAACGGTCCATGGCCTGAGAGTTGGGCACTGCTGTCCCAGAGTCTGGCACATAGTAGATTTTTTTTTTTTTTTTTGACCTGCTGGGCTCTGGGGATCCTTCCGCCTCAGCCTTCCAAGTAGCTAGAATTACAGGTGCGCGCTACCACACCCGGCTAATTTTTTTTTATTTATTGTAGAGATGAGGTCTCGCCAAGTTGCCCAGGCAGATCTCTAACCCGCAGGCTCAGGCAATCCACTCACCTCAGCCTCCCAAAGTGCTGGGATTACAGGCTGAGCCACCGCGCCCAGCCTTAGGCGATGTTAAATAAATCTTTGTGGCTGGGCTCGCTGGCTCAGCCTGCAATCCCAGCACTTTGGGAGGCTGAGGCGAGTGGACTGCCTGAGCCTGTGGGTTCGAGACCACCCCAGGCAACTTGGCGAGACTTCATCTCTACAATAAATAAAAAATCAGCTGGGCATGGTAGCACGTGCCTGTAGCTCCAGTTACTCGAAGGGCTAAGGAGGCAGGATCATCAGTACCCAGCAGGTCGACGCTGAGGTGGCCGTAAGCATGCCACTGCACTCCAGTCTGGGTGACAGAGTGAGACTCCAACTCAAATAAATAAATAAATAAATAAATAAATAAATAAATAAATAAATCTTTGTAGGCTCTCTTGGTTTGTGACATATCCCAAGCCAATTGTTTTTTGTTTTCTTTTTTGGAGTCAGGGTCTCGCTTTGTTGCTCAGGCTGGAGTACACTGGCACGACCATGGTATACCACAACCTTGACTTCTTGGGCTCAGGAGATCCTTCAGCCTCAGCCTCCTTTGAGCAGCTGGGACTACAGGCATGCACCACCACATCTGCCTTTTTTTTTTTTTTTTTTGTATAGATGAGTTCTCGCTATGTTGCTCAGGCTGATCTCCTAGGCTCAAGCAATCCTCCCACTTTTATCTCCCAAAGTTCTGGGATTACAGGCATGAACCACCACACCTGGCCAGCCCCAGGCCAATCTAAAGTGAGAGTGGACGTTTCTAAACTGCCCTGGACTTCTCATCTGAGCCCGAGGCTTCCAAAATGACAAGTTGGACACATGACATACTGTAGAAGGTCACTCGGGAGGAACTGGAGGCAAGTGAGCAACATTGGGTCACAGAGATCCTGGTCTCCGGTAGAAAAGACAGCCAAGAATAGGGTGTTGCCAGGCAAATAGGAAATGGATGTGAAGTGCTTCAAATTTCCTGATGTTCAGCAGCATCAGGCTGGGACCACGAACTTCAGAGCACACAACCTTGGCCCTCAGTATGTCTTTAGGGCCAGGCACAGTGGCTCATGCCTGTAATCTCAGGACTTTGGTTGGCCAAGGCAGGAGGATCACTTCAGCCCAGGAATTCAAGACCAGCCTGGACAACACAGCAAAACCTCATCTCTTAAGAAAAAAATGGCCAGACGTGGCAGCTCAAGCCTGTAATCCCAGCACTTTGGGAGGCCGAGGCGAGAGGATTACCAGAGCTCAGGGGTTCGAGACCAGCCTGGGCGAGACCTTGTCTCTACAATAAATCAAAAAATTAGCCAGGCATGGTGGCATGCACCTGTAATTCCAGCTACTTGGAAGGCTGAGGTGCAAGGATCTCCTGAGCCCAGTAGGTTGAGGCTGTGGTGGCTGTGAGTGTGCCACTGCACTCCAGCCTGGGCGACAGAGTGAGATGACAACTTAAAAAGAAAAATTGTTTTGTTTTGTTTTGTTTTTGAGTTGGAGTCTCACTCTGTCGCCCAGACTGGAGTGCAGTGGCCGCTCCCGGCCACCGCAGCCTCGCCTGCTGGGCTCCGGCGATCCTTCCGCCTCAGCCTTCCAAGTAGTTGGAACTACAGGCGCGCGCTACCACGCTCGGCTAATTTTTTACTTATTGTAGAGACGAGGTCTCGCCAAGTTGCCCGGGCAAATCTTGAACCCGCGGGCTCAGGCAATCCACTCACCTCGGCCTCCCAAAGCACAGGATTACAGGCTGAGCCACCAATCCCGGCCAAAAAAATTGTTTTTATTTATGGATAAACTTTTGGGCCCCATGTCCAAAAACAGCAATGAATATTGTGCTCTGTAGTCTGTCTCCAGCTGCCCTGCTCTCCCTCAGTGAAATGCCAGCTGGAAAAGGGACTCTATTTTTTTGGAGACAGAGAGAAGGGGAAACAGTTATAACCTAAAGAAAATAATTATGTGTCCAGGCCAGAAATGCCCCACTGTGTCTCCAAAGGAATGCAATTTTGTTTGAACAAGTTGAACTAAATTTAATTTGGCTGATCTTGAACTCGCAACACACACACACACACACACACACACACACACACACACACACACCTTTATTTAGGGGAAAAAAAAGAAAGATCTCATTGCTTGGTGTTGTATTTTAAGTTTAGGTAAATTTAGGAGGCCGTCCCCAACCCCTGCCATCTGGCTACCCTGAGTCTCACCCTGTGCACAGAGGAGTGTCAAAAATGGAGCAAGATCTGGTCAGCCAAGATGCTTGACATCACAAAGCATAGAGGAGGCAGAAGGAGGCCTGCATGTGCCCTAGAGAGAGCCTTGGATTCACAAGCAGGGGAGCCAGGAGCCTGCTGAGTAACCCTGGCAAGTCACTTAACCTCTCTGAGCTTCACTGTGAAGAGGAGCCTGTGAAACCCTCCTGACACGGGATGATAGTGCGTGTATACATATATCTGAGTTGTGGTCTCACTCTGTTGCCCAGGCTGGAGTGCAGTGGCACGCTCACGGTCACCACAGCCTCGACCTATTGGGTTCAGGCGATCCTTCTGCCTCAGCCTTCCAAGTAGCTGGAACTACAGGCATACACCACCACACCCAGTTAATTTTTTTTTTTTTTAATTTATGGTAGAGATGAGATCTTGCCGTGTTGCCCAGATTGGTCTTGAACCCACAGGCTCAGTCAATCCTCTTGCCTTTGCCTCCCAAAGTGCCAGGATTACAGGCGTGAGCCACTGCGCCCGCCTGATCGTGCTCACATTAATAGTCCAGGTGGCAGGGGAATTGCAACAAGGGTACTGCAACACAGTACCCCAAATTAACCCTTTAGTGATTGGATCATAAGTAGAACTGGGGGTCTCCAGGGGAGAAGCCAGTGTGGTGAAGGGGCATTTCATGATTTCAGGATGGTGGCTATTTATTTACCAACTATTACAATATTGATATAATATTGCAAAGCAATTGCAATGGCACAATTTGTACAGTGTGTATCACATGACTAGCACCCTGCCTATGGGTTTTCTGCAGAGATTAAATGAGAAATGAGATCACGCAGATAAATAAATGAATGAGTGAATGGGCATTTGGGGAGAGGTACCACTCTGTCACCCAGGCTGGGGTGCAGTGGTGTGACCATAGTTCATTGTGACTCAAACTCTTAGGCTCAAGTGACCCTCTTCTGCCTCAGCCTCCCGAGCAGGGGCTACAGTTGCACACCAACATGTCCAGCTAATTTTTGCATACCTTTTTTTGTAGAGATGGGGTTTCACTATATTGGCCAGGTTGGTCTCAAGTCCCTGTCCTCAAGCAATCCTCTGATCTCAGCCTCTCAAAGTGCTGAAATTATAGTCATGAGCCACCGTGACTCACATGAATGGGCATCTTGGACTGTGTTTGTGAATCAAGAATGCTCCCAACCAGTAAATATTTTATTGAATGTCTACACATGTGCTTGTTTTTTTGTGTGTTTTTGAAATAAGAATCTCACTCTGTCACCCAGGCTGGAGTGCAGTGGCACACTTATAGCCACCACAGTCTCGACCTGCTGGGCTCCGTGATCCTTCCGCTTCAGCCTTTCAAGTAGCTGGAACTACAGGGACACGCCACCATACCTGGCTAATCTTTTGATTTATTGTAGAGACAAGGTCTCACCATGTTGCCCAGGCTGGTCTCGAACCCTGGGCTCAGGCAATCCTCCCAAAGTGCTGGGATTACAGGTGTGAGCCAATGCATCCAGTTACATGTGCCTGTTTTCATGCTAGATGCTGAGGACAAAGTCTTCCATGGGGCAGTACATGATGGCTAGGAAGGGCATCCCCAGTGGAGGACACAGTATGAGCCAAGACACAGAGGCAAAAGCAAAAATAAGCAAACAGATACATGAAAAGCAGCCTGGCTTGTTCAAGCTGTCACTGTGCTCAGCATAAAGTGGGAGACTAGAAGAAGTAAGAAATGGGGCCCTTGGTGGCACAAATAAGAGCCAGTCTTTCTACAGCTGAATGCTGCCCAGGTGGGGTGCTGTGGATGGGCAATGACAGGTATTTCCACCCTAAAATAATCACTCTGGGCCGGGGCGGTGGCTCATGCCTGTAATCCTAGCATTTGGGGAGGCCGAGGTGAGAAGATTTCCTGAGCCCAAGAATTTGAGACCAGTCCGGGCAGCATGGCAAGATCATGTCTCTACAATAAATAAAATTAGCCGGGCGTAGTGGTGAGGGACTGTAGCCCCAGCAGAGCTCAGGAGTTCGAGGCTGCAGTAGCCATTATTGTGCCACTGCGCTTCAGCCTGGGTGACAGAGTAAGACTTTGACATCATCCTCATATCATCATCACCACTCCGGCAGCAAGGTGGAGAACGGTTTCCAGGGGCTGAGAGTGGAAGCAGGGAGGCTGTTTAGGGAAGATTGCTATAATCCAGGTTAATGACCATGAAACAAAAAGTAAATGGAAATAAACGTAAAATATGAAGTGTTGGCCAGGTGTAGTAGTTCACACCTGTCATCCCAGTAATTTGGAAGGTTGAGGATCGCTTGAGTCCAGGGGTTTGAGACCAGCCTGGGCAAAATAGCAAGACCTCATCTTTACAAAAAGTCAAAAAATTAGCTGGGTGTGATGCTACATGCCTATAGTCCCACCTACTCAGTAGGCTGAGGCAGAAGGTTCACCTGAGCCCTGGGGGTTGAGGCTGCAGGGAACCATGATCGTGCCACTGCACTCTAGCCTGGACAACAGAGTAAGACCTCAACTCAAAAAAAAAAAAGAAGGAAAGAAAAGAAATGGAATTTTGCAGGTTTTTTTAATAAATGGAAGAGATTAAGACAAATAAGGTAAAAACTAGGACAGTGAACATAGGGCTGGAGAGAAAGTGACAAATATATATACATTTATTTATTTTATTTTATTTATTTTTTGAGTCGGAGTCTCACTCTGTCACCCAGACTGGAGTGCAGTGGCCTCTCCCGGCCACTGCAGCCTCGACCTGCTGGGCTCCAGAGATTCTTCCACCTCAGCCTTCCAAGTAGCTGGAACTACAGGCACGTGCTACCACGCCTGACTGATTTTTTTATTTACTGTAGAGATGAGGTCTCGCCAAGTTACCCAGGCATGTCTCGAACCCACAGGCTCAGGCAATCTACTCATCTTGGTCTCCCAAAGTGCGGGATTACAGGCTGAGCCCCCGAGCCCGGCGACAAATATATTTTTTAAAGTTAGAAATGAGGGCCTACTATGTTGCCTAGGCTGGTCTCAAACTCCTGGACTGTAGCAATTCTTTTTACCTTGTCCTCCCAAAATACTGGGATTACAGGTGTGAGCCACCACACCCTGCTAAAAGTGACATATTTAAGAAATACTTAGATGACCACGTATGGTGGCTCGTGCCTTCCAGTGCTTTGGGAGGCTGAGCTGAAAGGATTGCTCGAGGCCAGAAGTTCCAGACCAGTCTGGACAACATAGTGAGAGTTTTTCTTCTTTAAAATACTTGCCCATGGCAGGTCTTTCTGCCATGAATCTTTCTTCCTCCTTCTCCTCTTTTTCTCGCTAATAAAATGTTTTAAAACTTAAAAAAAAAATAAAAAGACGCTAAAATGGGAGGATTGCTTGGACCCAGGACTTCCACACTACAGTGAATAATGATTGTGTCACTGCACCCCAACCTGGGAAACTGAGCAAGACTCTGTCTCCTTTTTATTTTTATTTATTTTTGGAGTCAGAGTGTCACTCTGTCGCCCAGGCTGGAGTGCAGTGGCACCCTCACACCCACCACAGCCTCGACCTGCTGGACTCAGGCAATCCTTCTGCCTTGACCTTCAAAGTAGCTGGAACTACAGGTGCACGTCACCACATCCAGTTAGTTTTTTGATTTATTGTAGAGACGAAATCTTGCCAAGTTGCCCAGGCTGGTGTCAAACCCCTGAGCTCAGGCATTCCTCTTGCCTCTGCCTCCCAAAGTGCTGGGATTACAGGAATGAGCCACCACACCTGGCTTATTTTAAACTTTTTTAGAAAATAAGGTTAGTAGGACCAGGAGGTTGTTTAGTTTAGTTTTTTGTTTGTTTGTTTGTTTGTTTTTTGGAGTTGGAGTCTCACTCCATTGCCCAGGCTGGAATGCTGTGGCACATTCATGACCACCCCAGCATTGACCTACTGGGCTGTGGCGATCCTTCCACCTCAGCTTTCCAAGTAACCAGAACTACAGGTGCACACTATCATGCCCAGCTCATCTTTTTTTTTACTTATTGTAGAGGCGAGGTCTAGCCAAGTTGCCCAGACTGGTCTCAAACCTGCGGGCTCAGTCAATTCATTTGCCTCGGCCTCCCAAAGTGCTGAGCCACCAAGCCCAACCTGTTTTGTTTGTTTTTTTGAGTCAGAGTCTCACTCTGTCACCCAGGCTGGAGTGTAGTGGCACGTACACAGCCACTGCAGCCCCGACCTGCTGGTCTCAGGCGATTCTTCTGCCTCAGCCTTCCAAGTAGCTGAAACTATAGGCAGGCACCATCATGTCCAGCTCATTTTTTTAATTTATTGTAGAGACTAGGTCTCGCTAAGTTGCCCAGGCTGTTCTTGAACCCCTGGGTTCAGGCAATCCTCTCATCTGCACCTCCCAAATTGTTGGAATTACAGGTGTGAGCCATTGTGGCTGACTACTCTTGTTTTTTTTCATTGGAATTTCACTCTGTCACCCAGGCTGGAGTGCAGTGGCAGGATCATAGCTCATGACAGCCTCAACCTCTTGGGCTCAGGTGATTCTCTGGCCTTAACCTCCTGAGTAGCTGGGACTGCAGGTGTGTGCCACTATGCCCGGCTAATTTTATTTTATTTTATTTTCGAGGTATTACTATGTTGCCTACACTGCTCTTTTTTTTTTTTTTTTTTTTTGAGTTGGAGTTTCACTTCGTCACCCAGACTGGAGTGCAGTGGCCGCTCCCGGCCACCGCAGCCTCGACCCACTGGGTTCCGGCGATCCTTCCACCTCAGCCTTCCAAGTAGCCGGAATTACAGGTGCGCACTACCACGCCTGGCTGATTTTTGATTTATTGTAGAGATGAGGTCTCGCCAAGTTGCTCAAGCGGGTCTCGAACCCGCGGACTCAGGCAATCCACTCACCTCAGCCTCCCAAAGGCGCAAGATTACAGGCTGAGCCAGCGAGCCCGGCGCCTACACTGCTCTTAAACTCCTGGATTCAAGTGACCCTCCTGCCTCAGCCTCCCAAAGTGCTGGGATGCCAGGTGTGAGCCACCATACCTGGCAGGGAGATTGTTTAAATAAGAGGGTAAAGGGAGAAAGAGTAGTCAAGGGGAACATCCAGATTTCTGGGTTGAGTTAATTCAGAGGTGACAGTATTACCAACACTAGAAACCAAAGGGCAAGAACAGGTTTGGGACAAAGATATTAGGGACCTTTTGAGCTGGAGGAGTCCATAGGACATCCATTTCCTGAACCAAACCCATAAACATGTGTTTGCTATGAAAGAACAGGCACCAGAGGTTCAAGTTGGAGTCCCAACTCTACAGCTGACCAAACTGTGGCCATGGACAACTCAGTCAACCTCTCTGGACCTCAGATGCCTTCCATTTTTCAAGTGTCCACAATCCTCAAGCCACAAGTTTCAAATGGAGATAAATAGTATGTTAGCGATCTTGTTCTTCTATTTCTACCATTTCTCAGTTGGTCTCCTCTTCTGTGAATAGAGACTGATGCAAAACATATTTCTTCTCATTTTTATGCTCTGGAATGTAAAACTGAGAGACAGAGAGGGAGAGAAATGGAGATGCCGAATTCTTTCTACACATGATCCAATAAGGTTCAATAAGAAGGGGTTTTCATTGTTCTCTACAAGACAGCTCAATTCACTAGCTTGGTTGGCAAACCCTCCACAGGTCCTCTCTCTTTCTCTGCAAGGGCAATGAGATATGTCCTTTCTCAAGGGCAAACCAGTCAACCGCCGTGCATCAGTCATTCTCCTTAATGAGGTTCCTTCCATTCAGACCCTATTTTCTTGTACACAATTCATTTTATTAAATGGCTACAGCTGCAATTAGGAGTGGGAGAATCCAGGCGTGTTTTTGGGTTCGAGATGTGCACTGGGTAATTTTTCAAATACTTTGGGTTTGGCAAAAGCCAAGACACATTCTGTCAAGTTCTTTTTCCCCTTCGTTTCTAAGCCCGTGTGTATTCAAGAGAAATGTGGTCCATCTGATTCTCATTCATTTTCGCTTAACTCAACAAAATGTTGTCTCGGAAGAGCTAGAAAATGTCCAAGCAGCAAATCCAGCCTCTTTAATGGAAGCCTTATTAGAATCTCTTCCTTTCGACCCCAGACGGCTTGACATTCTCCAAACAGGCCAAGCACTTCACTTCTCTGTGCCATGCACTTGCTCCCTAAACCTGGAATGGCCTTGGCGTTCACCCCTTCACTGCCTATTGGCTCCTGTTCCTCCAAGCCCTGCCCAAAGGCTTTCTCCTTTGTGAAGTCTTTCTCTACTGCCCAACTTGCAAACATACTTGGCCCTCTGGCTGTCCACATCCGGCTCTGCATCCCCACAGATTTAAAATATTCAGAGGAAAAAAACAATTAAAAAAACACAACAATAAAAAAGGATACAAATTTTAAAAATGCTATGACAACTCCATAACATTTACATTGTATTAGGTATTATAAGTAATTACATGGATGATGTGTGTAGGTTCTATGCAAATACTATGTCACTTTATTTTATTACTTTTATTTTATTTTATTTTATTTTATTTTTTTGAGTTGGAGTCTCACTCCGTCACCCAGACTGGAGTGCAGTGGCCGCTCCCGGCCACCGCAGCCTCGACCTGCTGGGCTCCGGCGATCCTTCCTCCTCAGCCTTCCAAGTAGCTGGAACTACAGGCACGCGCTACCATGCCTGGCTAATTTTTTGATTTATTGTAGAGATGAGATCTCGCCAAGTTGCCCAGGGGCTCAAACCCACGGGCTCAGGCAATTCACTCACCTCGGCCTCCCAAGGTGCGGGATTACAGGCTGAGCCACAGAGCCCGGCCTATTTATTTATTTATTTTTGAGTCAGAGTCTTACTCTGTCACCCAGGCTGGGGTGCATTGGTCATGATCACAGCTCAATGCAGCGCAGCCTTGACCTCCTGGGCTCAGGCAATACTTCTACCTCAACCTCCCTAGGACCTGGAACTATGGATGTGCATCGTCACACCCAATTAATTTTTTGATTTTTTGTAGAGTTGAGATCTGGCTATGTTACCCAGGCCATTCTCAAACTTCTGGGCTCAGGTAATCCTCCCACCTCCGTCTCCCAATATGCTGGGATTACAGGAGTGAGATGCCATGCCCAGCAAATATGTCATTTTATGTAAGGGATTGAGAGTCTGTGAACGTTGGTATGGTGGTGGGTCCTGGAAGTGATCCCCCTGTACCAGAGGATGACTGTCATTGCATAGTCCTTTGAGATTCTGCTGTACTTTACTTGTAGTACTAACCAGCCCTTGATTCCATTCTGCTTTGTGTTACTGTTTGTTGTTGAACTAGGTTAACCAAGCCTTCACTGATGTCTGCTTCAGTGTTAAGCCCTTGACCTTAATTAAAGGCCTTCACAAGAAATGGCAGACAAAAATTGGCATTTGTGGTAAAGCTGTTGCCAAAAACATTCATTATTATGTCTATTGATGTCTCTCCGTGGGCTTCCAGGTGAGAAGTGAATTTGAGGTTTAAGGACTGAAATAACAATGGACTTCCTCTCCCATAATGAAAGCCATGGAACTGAGCTTGTTCCCTTTTTGTCTTGGCTGCCAGGAAGCCAAGAGACAGATTTGATGCTCAATCATAGCAACTATATCACATGCTAGTTTCCTTCTTTTTTTTTTTTTAATGACTCGGTTTTCTCTGTCTATATTATTAACTTTATAATGGAAAAGAAAACAAGTCTGCGCTGTGAGTCACTTCAAGGTGTTTGCAGAGTGGCAGAGTGAAGGAAAAAGGAAAAATATTAGGAAGCTCTTTGCAATGGTTTCATCTGAGAAACAGGTCTAAGATTTGGGAGTCAGAGGAAGAGGTCTTGCTTTAATCTTAGACGTTTCATAAACTGTTTGAATCTCTTGCCATGTGTACATATTAGTTGATACAAAATCAATTTTTAAAATTAATTTTTCATCCAGGCACGATGACTCAAGCCTGTAATCCTAGCACTTTGAGAGGCTGAGGAGAGAGAGCATTGCCTGAGTCCAGGAGTTCAAGACCAGCCTGGGCAACTTGGTGAGACCTCACTTCTACAATAAATCAAAAAAAAAATGCCGGGTGTGGTAGTGTGTACCTGTAGTTCCAGCTACTTGAAAGGCTGAGGTGGAATGATCGTCTGAGCCCAACAGGTTGAGACTGCAGTGGCTGTGAGTGTGCCACTAAACTACAACCTGGGTGACAGAGTGAGACTCCAACTCAAAAAATAAAAATTAAGTTAATTATTTAAAATATGGTGTTTAAAAATTAAATTAAATTAATTTTTTAAAATATGGTGTTTCCTCAGGAGTTGGAAGGATCTTTCTTTTTTTTTCTTTTTAAAAATTTTATTTATTTATTTATTTTGAGTCAGAGTCTCACTCTATTGCCCAGGCTGGAGTGCAGTGGCACACTCACGACTGTCGCAGCCTCAACCTGCTAGGTTCAGGCAAGACATGGTCTCACCATATTGCTCAGGCTGATCTCGAAATCCTGAGCTCAGGCAATCCTTTCACCTCTACCTCCCAAAGTGCAGGGATTAGAGGTGTGAGACATCGTGCCTGGCTCTTTTTTTTAGAGAGACAAGGTCTCGATAAGTTGCCCAGGATGGTCTCGAACTCCTGGCCTCAAGCAATCCTCCCACCTTAGCCTCCCAAAGTGCTGGGATTATAGGCCTGAGCCACTGCACCTGGGAAAATCAGTAGCTTAAATTGAAGAGATTCCGCTCAATCACTAAATGTAACACGAGTGATGGAAAAAATTAATTAACTGTGGCTGTTAACATCTAAATCGTCCTAGAATTGGAACAGAATGGTTTTTTTTTTTGAGTTGGAGTCTCACTCTGTCACCCAGACTGGAGTGCAGTGGCCGCTTCCAGCCACCGCAGCCTCAACCTGCTGGGCTCCGGCGATCCTTCTGCCTCAGCCTTCCAAGTAGCCGGAATTACAGGCATTCGCTACCACGCCCGCTGATTTTTTGATTTATTGTAGAGATGAGTTCTCGCTGCCCAGGCGGGTCTCGAACCCGCGGGCTCAGGCAATTCACTCACCTCAGCCTCCCAAAGGCGCGGGATTACAGGCTGAGCCACCGAGCCCGGCTTTTCTTTTTCTTTTTTCTTTTTTCTTTTTAGCTGGAGTGTTACTCTGTCAACCAGGCTGGAGTGCAGTGGCACACTCATGGCCACTACAGCCTCCATCTATTGGGCTCAGGTGATCCTTCCACCTGAGCATTCCAAGTAGCTGGAACTACAGGCATGCGCCACTATTCCTGGCTAATTTTTTTGACTTTTGTAGAGATGAGGTCTCAACAAGTTGCCCAGGCAGGTCTCAAACCCGTAGGCTCAGGCAATCCTCTCACCTCAGCCATCCAAAGTGCTGGGATTATAGGCGTGAGCCACCTTGTCTGGTCAAGGATAGAATGGTTTTCATCAAGGACCACATGTATCCCTGATAGAACTCCAAGTGATTTTATATGGCACACAGAGAAGCACTTATTATTTTACCTGTTATGCATTTATTATGTTATGCTTTATAAAGCACTGAGCTAGCATATCCAAATGTGATATTACAAATAGTATTATTAAATATGTTTCAAAGGTTCAAATATGCTTAAATAAGTGGATTTTAAATATATGAATCATGGCCAGTCTCGGTAGCTCAGCCTGTAATCCTGTGCTTTGGGAGGCCGAGGTGAGTGGATTGCCTGAGCCCGCCAGTTCGAGACCCGCCTGGGCAACTTGGTGAGACCTCATCTCTACAATAAATCAAAAAATTAGCCGGGCGTGGTAGCGCGCGCCTGTAGTTCCAGCTACTTGGAAGGCTGAGGCAGAAGGATCGCTGGAGCCCTGCAGGTCGAGGCTGCGGTGGCCGGGAGCAGCCGCTGCACTCCAGTCTGGGCGACAGAGTGAGACTCCAACTCAAAAAATAAATAAATAAATAAATAAAATAATAAATAAATAAATATATGTATCATATTATGATTGATAGAACACACCTATGGCAAAAAATGGAACTTAGTTCAAGGATCACTGGATTGAGGAAAATGCAGCTTTCACATGTGGATCTCGAGCCACTATTTGACTTAAAGGAAGTCATGGTACTGAACCCCTCAATTTCTCGCCCCAAATGTCTTTTCCAAAGATTTGCCCATCCAACCTACACACGCTAGGTCCCAGTGGATTTCATACGGGGCCACCTACACACCCTCTACTCTCCCACCCTGTACCTTCTTTGTGCTGAATTTCCTGCCTGGACACCCCTCCTTTTCCCTACCTGCCAGGCACAGCAGAATCAATCCCTTTGTCTTCTGGGCTTCCGTGGAAACTCGTGCACCTCTTTTGCTATTATCACCTTGTATTACAATTTATTTCTGTTTCTGTTTCTTTTCTTTTCTTTCTTTCTTTTTTTTTTCTTGAGACAGAGTCTCATCCTGTCCCTCAGGCTGGAGTGCAGTGGCACAGTCATGGCTACTGCAGCCTCAATCTGCTGGGCTCAAGCGATCCATCTGCCTCAGCCTTTCAAGTAACTGGAACTATAGGCACATGCTACACCCAGTTAATTTTTTAAAAAATTTATTGTAGAGATGAGATCTCACCAAGTTACCAGACTGGTCTCGAACCCCTGGGCTCAGGCAATCCTTTCCCCTCAGTCTCCCAAGAAGCTGTGACTATAGGAGTGTACCACCATGCACGGCTAGTTTTTAAATTTTTTGTAAGGTCTGGATCTTGCTGTGTTCACCAGGCTGGTCTTGAACTCCTGCGCTCAAGCAGTCTTCCTGCCTTAGCCTCCAAAGTGCTGGAGTTATAAAGTGTGAGCAGAAGCGCCCAGTCCACAAATTCTTTCAGGGTTTATCTCCTAGGCAATATATTGTTTACCTCTCTGTCCTGAGCCCCTAGCCAGGGTTGTTAAATGATTTTTTTTTTTTTTGAGTTGGAGTCTCACTCTGTTGCCCAGACTGGAGTGCTGTGGCTGCTCCCAGCCACCGCAGCCTCAACCTGCTGGACTCCGGTGATCCTTCCGCCTCAGCCTTCCAAGTAGCTGGAACTACAGGCGTGCACTACCACGCCCGGCTAATTTTTTAATTTACTGTATTGATGAGGTCTCACTAAGTTGCCCAGGCAGGTCTGGAACCTGCGGGCTCAGGCAATCCACTCACCTCAGCCTCCCAAGGCGCGGGATTACAGGCTGAGTCACTGAGCCCAGCTGTTAAATGATTTTTAAAAAATCATTGAGATCGTGCTAGATTTAGAAACATAAGGGCACAAATACTTGTCTATAGCATTTATTGGCGTTCAGAGGTCATCAAGAGAACTTGACTTTTCTCTTCCCACTGTTCTCCTCGAACACCTCAACTAGGCCAGCTCTAGCCTAGAATGAAGTATGAATGAAGAAGTGAATGTTACTCCCTACACACACACACACACAGAGCCAGGTTCAGGATACCCCAAAGGTGGAGACGGTGTTGGCGATTGCGGGGGGGGGGGGGAGGGGAGAGAGGAGAGAGAGAGAGAGAGAGAGAGAGAGCGCACACTGGACTACAGTCTAGTGCAGAAGCGATGTGTGTTATTGGGAATTACAACAGGTCTTTTATACACAAAGTCAGATGTGAGAGGGGCATCCCCCACCCACCAGAAACCTTAATCCATGAAAACTTAATCAATGATTGCCTTTTCATATGATAATCTTAAAATCCCATAACAAAGGATAACCTAATCCATGACTGACATATTCTATAAACCTTTTTCATCCTAAGCTGATTGATTTATGCCAAGTTAAACAATTCTATAGAAGCTTAAGTATTTACTTTACAAACGAAAGTGGCCCATCCCAAAGTTCACAGTGGGCTACCTGCAAGTAACCCAGCCGCAGTCTTTCAAAAATGGCTGTCTTCTAAAACTATATTCTACAATTTTCACCTTCAATAAATCCTAAGATCATGACCCAGAAGCCTGTGACCAATACTAAGGCTCTTAGATGTGACACGAGTTTGAATTATAAGTTGTGTGAAAGCCAAAACTGCAGTTTGTGGAAGAATGGGAGCAATGAGCTTCTAAAGTTAGTTTGTGTTCGTCCTGGTCTCAGAGTTTTTATGTTTTGAGTTCACAGGAGCTTAATCTGGTTAGTGCTGAGTAGAAAGGGGGAGGAAATGGGGTCAATAGCTCCCGAACGCATCCTAGTGGTCTCGGGGTCAACGGCCCTTCCTGATCCCTAACACTCAGTAGGCCTCCGTGGCAGGCTCCCAACAGTATAGGTCATTGCGGAGACAGATGGTTGACACAGAAAGCACTGTAAAACTCTCCTGTTTCTTTTTTAGACAGATTACAGTGGAAGTATTATGCTGGTCAACTACAAGGGGAGAAACTCAAAATGGCAAATGAAGCCTGTGCTGTAATCCCAGCACTTTGGGAGGCTGAGGCAGGAAGATTGCTTGAGCTCAGCCTAGGCAACATAGTGAGGCCTCGTCTCTATAAAAAGTAAAAAATTAGGCCAAGTGCGGTGGCTCATGCCTGTAATCCCAGCACTTAGGGAGGCTGAGGTGAGAGGACTGCCTGAGTCTGGGGTTCAAGACCAGCCTGGGCAACTTAGCAAGCCCTCCTCTCTACAATAAATCAAAAAATTTAGCTGGGCATGGTGGCACGCTTCCAGCTACTTGGAAGGCTGAGGCAGAAGGATCACCTGAGCCCAGCAGGTCAAGGCTGCAGAGACCGTGAGCATGCCACTCCACTCCAACCTCGGCAACAGAGTAAGACTACAGCACAAAAATAAAAAATGTAGTCAGATGTGGTGGCATGTGCTGGTAGTCCCAGCTACTCGAGAGATTGAGGCAAAAGGATCACCTGAGCCCAGGGGGTTGAGGCTGCAGTGAGCAGTGATCATGCCATTGCACTCCAGCCTGGGCAATAGACCGAGATCCTGACCAAAAAAAAAAAAAAAGAAAAAAAAGGTAGATAAATGGAGCACTCTCACTTGCAGGGCTCTCTGAAGGCTTGAAAAACAACACGGAGCCAAAATAAATTTTTAAAAGTATACCCCAGCAGAAGAATATTGACCGTGTCCTTTCAAGAATTTTCCCAGTCATTAAGAAGAAAACCTCTCAGGACTGAAACTTTAAGAGGACCGAGACAACCAGAGAATATATTATGTATGCTAACATGTTCTTAGAACTGGGAGAACACTGTTCCACTAAATGAAGACAAAGCCACTCTAGACAAAAGCCACTTTCGTCTAGGCAGACAACAGAATTTTTTTTTTAAAGAATTCAAGCAACATTAGGGACTCAATTTTCAGCAGAGTTGCCAGGAGGATCAAGAAGATGGAGTAAGCCAGGTGTCATGGCTCACGCCTGTAATCCCAACATTTTAGGTGGCAAAGAGAGGATGGACTCGGCCCAGGGATTCGAGATCAGACTGGGCAACTTGGCAAGACCTCATCTCTACAATAAATCAAAAAATTAGCTGAGTGTGGTGGTGCACACCTGTAGTCCAGTTACTTGGAAGGCTGAGGCAGAAGGATCACCTGAGTCCAGCAGGTTGAAGCTGCGGCGACCGTGAGCGTGCCACTGCATTCCAGCCTGCGTGACAGAGTGAGACTTCAACTCAAAAAAAAAACAAAAACAAAAAGAAGATGGAGAAGATGGAGCGGCTCAGCCTTGAGAGCCAGCAGGTCCAATGCTCATTTCATGTCTCACGTGAGAATATCTAGGTTGTGGCCTTCCATCGAAAGTCAAGAACTGAGCTAACCATCAGGTGAATTGTGCCTCTCCCGAGCCACAAAGGACTTGCTTCTCTCTCTCCTTCATTCTATGGATAAGAGCCCAGCCTGTAGACTGAGCAGATGACAGGTCCGAGCTCATATGTGTGGTAGCTCAGACTAGAGCTCAGCCCCTCCACCTCCACAGTTGGTTCCTGTCCCCACCCCTCTGCTCTGTGGCTAGACAAGAACGAACATCAAGCCTCTGTCTTCTCCATCAGCTTGCCGCGCCAAGCTTTGCTTTCAGGTCGGTGGGTTTTCATTCCATACATGGTTGTCTGTGACCTATTATCTCTTAGCGGGTTTTCTATCCTCACAGGCATCAGCAAATGGTACCTACTAGAAAAACAAGCAGTAAGTGTCTTGGTACTATCTTTTCTTAAATATTAACTGGTTATGCTGGGCGTGGTGGCTTATGCCTATAATCCCAGCACTTTGAGAGGCGGAGACAAGAGGATTGCCTGAGCCCATGGGCTCAAGACCAGCCTGGGCAACTTGGCAGGACGTCATCTCTACAATAAATCAAAAAGTCAGCTGGGAGTGGAAGCATGCACCTGTAATTCCAGCTACTTGGAAGGCTGAGGTGAAAGGATCGCCTGAGCCCAGCAGGTCAAGGCTGCTGTGGTAGTGAGCATGCTACTGCACTCCAGCCTGGGTGACAGAGACTCCTACTTAAAAAAAGAAAAAGAAAAAAAAAGAGGTCAGGCTCAGTGGCTCAGCCTGTAATCTCAGCACTTTGGGAGGCCAAGGTGAGTGGATTGCCTGAGCCCGCGGGTTCAAGACCAGCCTGGCCAACTTGGCGAGACCTCATCTCTACAATCAAAAAAATTAGCCGGGCATGGTGGCACGTGCCTATAGTTCCAGCTACTTGGAAGGCTGAGGGCGAAGGATCGCTGGAGCCCAGCAGGTCGACGCTGGGGTGACCGTGAATGTGCCACTGAACTCCAGCCTGGCTGACGGAGTGAGACTCCAACCCTGCCCCCTCCAAAAGAAAGAAAAAAGAACAGTAAGTGCGATTACCTAGCCCATGAGACGTCAGGGTTTCCTTTGCCATTTGTTGTCAGAGCTTAGAGCCTTGTTTTAAAGCTGGCCCTGCCTCATCTCAACTTCTGCTTCATCTCCCAGTTAAGTCATAGCGTTGGGCTCACTCGTCTGTCTATTGACACAGAGAGCCTGTGAGTCACAAATTCAACAGGATGACTTTGCTGCAGTGTGATTGACTGGAAAATGTTCCCTCATCTGAAACTTTTTTTCTCGAGCAAAATGGACATGCTTATTTTTGCAGCATGGTGTGCAGGCTCTATTTATTTGACATTGGTCTCTCAATATTCAGGCTGGCCAAGGCTCACGATGTTCATATTTTGCCTTATGAAGTGGTATATATTTTCTCCCCTCCTTTCCCTCTCCCTTCCTGCTGACTATTATATCTAAAGCAAACAGTCCCAGCACAATAGTTAGATTGCACTTGAATTTGGTGTTTACTTGACATTTACTCGCTGGCCATGCTGGACAGCTCAGTCATTCCAGAACAGGGGCTCAGCCAACAAGAATTGTGTTCTACTTGTGCTGAAGCCTGAGAAACACAAGATCTTGAGACAGTGAGACAGTGTCTTGACAAGATGCTTATGCTGACTCCTATGTGCCTGAATTCCTCTTATGCCTGAATCAGCATATGTTAGGGGACAGGAGGGGATCAGAATGTCTTCAGTCTTGTCAAGGGTGGTGGCTTATGCCCGTAATCCCAGCACCTTGGGAGGCAGAAGTGGGAGAATCGCTCAAGTCCACGAGTTCGAGACCAGCATGGGAAACATAGTGAATCCCAGTCTCTACAAAATACACAAAAATTAGTCAGGTGTGGTGGCGTGTGCTTATAGTTCCAGCTACTTAAGAGGCTGAGGCAGAAGGATCACTTGAGCCCAGGAGGTTTAGACTGTGGTGAGCTGTGATTGTGCCATGGCAATTCAGCCTGGATGACAGAGTGAGACCTCAATTCAAAAAAAATTAAATAAATAAAAATATAAATATTTTCATATATGCATAAAAACTGAAAATTTGTATACTAAATCGTTAATCGTAGTCATAGAGAGAGATAGAATGTGAATTTGCTTCTTTACTTAAGATATCTTTTTTTTTTTTTTTTTTTTAGTTGGAGTCTCACTCTGTCACCCAGGCTGGAGTGCAGTGGCATGCTCACAGACACCACAGTCTCTACCTACTGGGCTCAGGCGATCCTTCCGCCTCAGCCTTCCAAGTAGCTGGAACTATAGACACGCGTCACACACTGGCTAATTTTTTTTAATTTAATGTAGATACGAGATCTTGCCAAGTTGCCCAGGCTAGTCTTGAACCCCTGAGCTCAGGCAATCCTTTCATCTTCGCCTCCCAAAGTGCTGGAATTTTAGGCATGAGCTACTGTGCCCAACCAAATATACTGATTTTTAAAAAAAATCATAGCTGGACGCAGTGGCTCATGCCTGTAATCCCAACACTTCAGGAGGTGGAGGAGAGAGAACTGCCTGAGCCTACTGGTTTGAGACCAGCCTGGACAACATGGCGAGACCTCATCTCTACAATACATCAAAAAATTAGTCAGGCCTGGTGGCACATGCCTGTAGTTCAAGCTACTTGGAAGGTTGAAGCAGAAGATTTGCCTGAGCCCAGCATGTAGAGGCTGTGGTGACCATGAGTGTACCACTGCACTCCAGCCTGGGCAACAGAGTGAGACTCTAACTCACAAAAATAAAAATAAATCATGCATTAATTTTTGAAACCAGAAAAAGATTTATCATTAAAAAAAAATAGGCCTGAGGCTGGGCGCAGTGGCTCACGCCTATAGTCCTAGCATTTTAGGAGGCCAAGGTGAGAGGATTGCCTGAGTCCATGGGTTCGAGACCACCCGGGCAACTTAGTGAGCCCTCATCTCTACAACAAGTCAAAAACTAGCCAGGTATGGTGGCACGTGGCTATAGTTCTAGCTACTTGGAAGGCTGAGGCAGAAGGATCGCTGGAGCCCAGCAGGTCGAGGCCGCAGTGGCCATGAGCATGCCATTGCACTCCAGGCTGGGCGACAGAGTGAGACTCCAACTCAAAAAAAAAAAGGCCTGACATGGTGGCTAACGCCTGTAATCCCAGCACTTTGGAAGGCCAAGGCAGGAAGATTGTTTGAGCCCAGGAGTTCAAGACCAGCCTAGACAACATAGTAAGAACTTGCCTCTACAAAAAAATTTAAAAATTAGCTGGACTGTGTGTCGCATGCCTGTAGTCCCAGCAGCTCCTGATGCTGAGGCAGGAGCACTGCTGAAACTCAGGAGGTTGAGGCTGTGGTGAGCTATATTAGGCCACTGTACTCCAGCCTGGGCAACAAAGTGAGATCCCAACTAAAAAAAAAAGAGAAAAGAGCCAGGCGTGGTGGCTCATACCTGTAATCCCAACACTTTGGGAGGTGGCGGCAAGAGGATTGCCTAAACCCAGGGGTTATCAGATGCTTTGACTATTGTGCAGAGCACTCTGCTCCACACTGGGGGTGATGCTGGGGATACGAGACACAGCTCAGCCCTCAAAGAGGGCTCACAATTTAGTTGTGCCTTTATTTATTTAATTTTTTTTTTTGAGTTGGAGTCTCACTCTGTCATCCATGCCCCTGGTCACTGCAGTCTCCACCTGCTGGGCTCAGGCCATCCTTCCGCCTCAGCCTTCCAAGTAGCTGGAACTACAGGTGTGTGCTACCACACCCAGCTAATTTTTTGATTTATTGTAGTGACGAGGTCTCACCATGTTACCCAGGCAGGTCTCGAACCCATGGGCTCAGGCAATCCTCTCTCATTGGCCTCCCGAAGTACTAGGATTATAGACTTGAGCCTACACCTGGCCTAGTTGTGCCTTTCAATCCCCGTCTGTTCTTTTCCCCTAAACACTTGATCCATTTTATTTGTATTTTATTTTATTTATTTGTTTTTATTTTTTTGAGTTGGAGTTGTACTCTTCCGCCCAGGCAGGAATGCAGTGGCATGCTCGTGGCCACCGCAGCCTTGAACTGCTGGGATCAGGTCATCCTTCTGCCTCAGCCTTGCAAGTAGCTGGAACTACAGAAGTAAGCCACCACACCCGGCTAATTTTTTGATTTATTGTAGAGACGAGGCTTGCCAAGTTGCCCAGGCTGGTCTCTTGAACCCATGGGCTCAGGCAATCCTCTTGTCTCCGCCTCCCAAAATGCTGGGACTTCAGGCATGAGCTACTGTGCCCAGCTTCACCTGGCCCATTTTAAAACCATGTGGCCAGTTGAGGTGGCACAAGCCTGTAATCCCAGCACTTGGGGAAATTCATTCATTCATACATACAATTTGAGAGGTAAGAGGATTGCTCAAGCCCATGGGTTCGAGAACAGCGTGGGCAATATGATGAGACCTGCCTCTACAAAAATTGAAAAATTAGCCGGGCATGGAAGCGGGCATCTGTAGTTCCAGCTACTTGCAAGGCTGAGGTAGAAGGATCACCTGAACCCAGCAGGTCGAGGCTGCAGTGGCCATGAGCATGTCATTGCACTCCAGCCTAGGTGACAGAGTGAAAAAAAAAAAAAAGGCTGAGGCGCAGAAGGATCACCTGAGCCCAGGAGGTCTAGGCTGCAGTGACCATGAGCATGCCTGGGCAACAGAGTGAGACTGCAATTCAAAAAAAAGAAAAAGAAAGAAAAGAAAAAAAAAAGAAAAGAAAAGGTAGAAAATAAAGCAGACTGATTTCAAGATGCCAGATCCTGGAAAACCTTAGGAAGTAGAAACACCAGGCAACTCAGAAAGTGAGGTAAATACAGGGCATAAAAACACGATTATTGATTGAAAATTAAGCAGTTAGCAAATCAATTGTTTTCTTTTCTTTTCTTTTTTTTTTCTGAGTTGAGGTCTCACTCTGTCACCCAGACTGGAGTGCAGTCAGCCACTGCAACCTCGACCTGCTGGACTCAGGTAATCTCTTTGCCTCAGCCTTCCAAGTAGCTGGTACTAGAGGCATATACCACCACTCCCTGCTTTTTTTTTTTTTTTAATTTATTGTAGAGACAAGTTCTCACCAAGTTGTCCAGGATGGTTCGAACCTCTGGACTCAGGCAATCCTCTCACTTCAGCCTCCCAAAGTGCTAGGATTATAGGCTTGAGCCACTGAGCCCAGACTGAAAATCCATTCATTCATACATACATACAAGCAGTTAGACCCTGGGATTCCTCCCTAATGCTGTACAACCGGGTTACTGCGTTTCCCCAGCCTGGACAGAAGGTTGGAGGTTTTCTCTCTGAAGAACTTGATTGAAGGACTCTGGACTCAGGTAAGGCAGGCACAGCCGAGGCTAGGCTACTTGCAGAGTGATCATACCAGGACTCCTCCACAATGTAGACCCCAGCTGCCCTTCTTAGCTGGCAACCTTGGTTATTTAACCAATCTATACTATAGGTTTTTTGTCCCAATTAGCTGGGACTACAGGCGTGTGCCACCATGCCCAGCTATGTACTGTAGTTTTTTTTAACCTGTATACTTGTGTTCGTTTATTAAACAAATATGTATTGCGCATCTATTATGTACCAGTCAACTGCATTACATTTTGGAATGAAATAAGTCATACAACTATGACATATCAATAAAAAAAAAAGCCCCCCCTCAAAGGAGTAAGTCTGTCAGAATCTCTGCCCTTTGAAGCCTGCATTCTAGTGCAGCAATGGGAATGCCAACCTCAGAGGATAATGTGAGGACAAATGATGTAGTACATATAAAGTGTCTAGCATAATACCTGGTACAATGTCTGATAGTGGAGACGTTAATTATTAATTTGAAGGTCACGCTCCCCCCGATTCCTGGAGGGAGAACACAGCAGTTACTTTTAGTATCCTTCCAGGAAAGACAAGGTTAGAACTTTGCCAACATTTTTCAATGATATATAATTCTCCAACGATGAATTTGACTTTGAAATTCTTCTCTGACCAATCTTGACTGGCTTATGGAAGGTCAAGATCATTGTATTTCTGTATTTGACATAAGTCAAAAAGGCCTTTTCAAGTCATGGTATCAACCCAGGAAGTGAGATTCATAGATTAATTTACACCTGGCCTACTTAAAGCAGTTAGGCCTTAAGATTCCTCCCTAATGCTGTGCAGCCGGGTTACTGCATTAAAGCAGTGTCTTTGTGAGATTTTAGGTGAGCCTGGTCCTTAGTTGTTATGTCTGTAGTGATACTAGAATGTTGAGGTGAAAAGAAAATCCTTTGACAAAGCATTTTGATCTTCAAGACATTGCATCATCTCACAGTGTTGAGTACCATAGAACCAGTTTCAAGTTATCAAATTAGGATTCACTATGTCAGGCTTTACTGACGAGGGACGATCCTAACATTTCACATCCAGTATCTCACTGAATGTTCACAATGGCCTTGAGAGGCAGGTATATTCACAGACATTTTACAGACAAGGAAAGTAGAGTGCAACCAGATGATATAGTTTGCTCAAGGTCATCCAGTTAGTAAGATGCAACATAAGGCCTGGAGTTCATATTCTTGTATGGCAAAGTTCACCCGTGCCCTGCAGAGTCTTGGTTCAATTTTCATTTCCAGTCATTTCTTCACCTCCCATAACCTAGTGAATTCAGACAAGTCCCCCTCCTTGAGTTTTGGTGAGACTGCTCAAATAATTACACCTAGACAATAGCACACTAATCTGCACTCAGATAGACCAAAGATATTGTCTTGTCCTTAAGAAACCCAAATGAGTTTCTTTTTTCATGGAAAACTGAGTTTGCCAGATAAAGCATCAGAACAATTGAAACTCAACACTTCACTCTGAAAGCTTTTTTGGGGTAAATGCAGCAACCAGAAAAATTTATTGATAACTCATCAACAACATCCACTGAGCTCACTTTTTGAAAAGATTATCCTCCTTTGTAAAAATCTATTACAATGTTGGGAATTCTTCTAAGATTAGGTGACTATTCCAAGGGCTTCCTCCTCCAAGAAACTTCTGGTCATTCCTGAATATAAGAGATACTTGTTCTACACCTGAGTTTGGAACAAGGCACCTAACATTATACGTGGTATTTGGACGCTGCCAGAAAATTAGTTTGATCTTTTTTTTTTCCCATCAGCATTCGCTATCCCCATAACCCTCTCCCCATCAGCCAGGACATTAAGACTGATTAACCAACACAATGTTTATGAAAAAGAGTCAACCACGGGGTAATCAAATGCATTGTTAATTTTTTTTAAAAGTCATTTCCCTAGCTCCAAGTACATGATGTCAAATTGGCAAAAATAACCTACCCTCTAGTCCAGTCCACAAACTGAGAAGAAAATTAAACACAGAATTGTTTGTTTCTTGTTTGCATTTCTCAGTGTGAAGCATTCGTTTTCATATGCTCAGCATTTCTACACTTTGTATAACACAGAAATGTTACCTCCAATTTGATCTAAACCTGGGGAGTGTGTTTTCCTCAGAAAGATGACATTGTTCTAGTCTAACAATCTGAGGCACCGAGGCTTTTAAATGCAGGAAGTAGCATCTTGGTTCTTTCTCTTTTCAGAGCTAATTCTCCCCCAGAGGAAGCAGGGAAAACATGGTGGACCAAATCAAGAAGAAAATTCCAGCAAAAGGTTTTCTCTGTCAATTTGCCCTCTTTGCTAGTTCATTTAAATAATTTTAATTTTTCATTTAAATTTAAATACTTCTAATTTTAAAATTTAAATACATTTAAATTTAAATTTTTTTTTTTTGAGTTGGAGTCTCACTCTGTCACCCAGACTGGAGTGCAGTGGCCACTCCCAGCCACCGCAGCCTCGACCTGCTGGGCTCCGGCGATCCTTCCGCCTCAGTCTTCCAAGTAGCTGGAACTACAGGTGCGCGCTACCACACCCGGCTCATTTTGATTTTATTGTAGAGATGAGGTCTTGCCAAGTTGCCCAGGTGGGTCTCGAACCCGTGGGCTCAGGCAATCCACTCACCTCAGCCTAACTGGGCATGGTAGTGCATGCCTGTGGTTCCAGCTACTTGGAAGGCTGAAGCGAAAGGATCGCCTGAGTCCTTCAGGTTGGGGCTGCAGTAACCCTGAGTGTGCCACTGCACTCCCGCCTAGGTGACAGTGAGATTCTGACTCAAAAAAAAAAATTAAATATTTTAAAATTTGCTAGTTCAATTACTTTTAAATGTGTTTCAAATGCATATAGTATTAGAGTTACACTATAATATAAAGATGGTGAATGCTAGTCGCTAATTTCTTGTTAGGAAAATTATTACTGTGATGTAACTTAATTTTGTTTTTGAGTTAGAGTCTCATTCTTGTCACCCAGGCTGGAGTGCAGTTGCATGCTCATGGCCATCGCAGCCTTGACCTGCTGGGCTCAGGCGATCCTTCCACCTCAGCCTTCCAAGTAACTGGAACTACAGACGCATGCCACCACTTCCAGCTACTTTTTGAGATTTATTGTGGAGACGAGGTCTCATCAAATTTCCCAGGCTGGTCTCGAACCCCCAGGTTCAGGCAATCCTCTAGCCTTGGCCTCCCAAAGGACTGGGATTCCAGGATAAGCCACTGTGCCTGGCCTATACCTTACTCTTAAAAGATATTACAGTACTCTCTACTTCACCAAACATTTAATAATAAGTATCCTAAAAACAGTTTCTGGGATTTTTTTTTTTTTGAGTTGGCGTCTCACTCTGTTGCCCAGTCTGGAGTGTGGTGGCAGGCTCACGGTCACTGCAGCCTCGACCTGCTGGGCTCAGGCGATCCTTCCGCCTCAGCCTTCCATGTAGCTGGAACTACAGGCATGTGCCAACATACCTGGCTGATTTTTAGATTTATTGTAGAGATGAGGACTTGCATGCTGCTCAGGCTGGTCTCAAACCCCTGAGCTCAGGTAATCCTCTCACCTCTGCCTCCCAAAGTGCTGGGATTACAGGTGTGAGTCACTGCACCTGTCTTGGGATCTTTTGAATATCCAGAAAAAGCTGAGGATACTGAAAAGCCAAATTTAACATATTGCTGTCAGAATAGTTCAAAAGTCTTGAAGATAATCCCATTAATTTTAGATTTTCTTTTTTTTTTTAGATTAGGAGATGTAGTTTACTTAAAAACTAAATAAGAAGCTGGGCTCGGTGGCTCAGCCTATAATCCCGCACCTTTGGGAGGCTGAGGTGAGTGGATTGCCTGAGCCCGTGGGTTCGAGACCCACCTGGGTGCTGGAGATCAGCTCCAGCCGGGTTCAGGGTACCCCAAAGGTGGAGATGGCATTGGCAATTGGGGGGAAGAAGAAAGAGAGAAAGAGAGAGAGAGAAAGAGAGAGAGAAAGAAAGAGACTGGACTCCAGTTTAGTGCAGAAGCTGTTTAATGGGAATTACAACTGGTCTTTGATACACAGTCAGGTGTGTGAGGGGCGTTCCCCACCCACTGGATGTTCTTTCAGGTATAATCCCATAACCTAATCAATGAAACCTTAATCCATTTATTCAACTTCAATAAATCCTAAGATCATGACCCAGAAGCCTGTGACCAATACTAAGGCTCTTAGATGTGACCCAAGTTTGAATTATAAGTTGTGTGAAAGCCAAAACTGCAGTTTGTGGAAGAATGGGAGCAATGAGCTTCTAAAGTTAGCTTGTGTTCGTCCTGGTCTCAGAGTTTTTATGTTTTGAGCTCACAGGAGCTTAATCTGGTTAGTGCTGAGTAGAAAGGGGGAGGAAATGGGGTCAATAGCTCCCAAACGCATCCTAGTGGTCTCGGGGTCAACGGCCCTTCATGATCCCTAACGCTCAGTGGGCCTCCATGGCCGGCTCCCAACACCTGGGCAACTTGGCGAGACCTCATCTCTACAATAAATCAAAAATAAGTTGGGCGTGGTAGCGTGCGCCTGTAGTTCCAGCTACTTGGAAGGCTGAGGCGAAAGGATCGCCGGAGCCCAGCAGGTTGAGGCTGCGGTGGCCGGGAGCGGCCACTGCACTCCAGTCTGGGTGACAGAGTGAGACTCCAACTCAAAAACAAACAAACAAAAAAAAACCTTAAATGATCAAACCTAAGGGCTCATGAAGAAAATTTTAATTACATTTCTGAGAATTGCTTTTTAAATGCCTGTGATTCATTTTCTGCTCTAAAAACTTCAATACTCAAGGCTTGGGTTTTGAAAGGCAGTGAATTTGGCTGCAGGAAAATGTGGACTCTTTCTCCATTTGGTTTTGGTTTTGGTTATTTTTGTTTGTGTTTTCAAGTTTGTTTTATCACAATGCCTTGTCCAGTCCTCTTCTCTCACTTTGTCCAACTGTTTTGAGAAGACACAGTCATGACGGATTTTCTTTTCTGTCTCCTTCATAGAACTTTTTTGGAGGCAGGGTCTCACTCTGTCACCAGCTGGAATACAGTGGCCCAGTCATAGCTCAGCACAGCCTCAGCTTCCCGGATAGCTGGGACTACTGGTGTGCACCACCATGCCCAGTTAATTATTTTTTTTGTAGAGACAAAGTGTCCCTATGTTGCCCAGGTTCTTCACAGACCTTTCAAAGAGGTGAAGTAGCAGAGGAAGAGAAGAGATAGATCACGTACCAAGCCAGTGAACTCTCAACTAGAAAGAAATGTGATGGATGAGACAAGGATAGGGTCCCCATCCCCCCAGCCACATCCCACGAGAATAGTTTTTCCAAGTCAGTTTTGCTCCCTTCATTCTTTCTACAATGAACGGTCACTGGCCATTTTTCCTAAAGATACCACAGGGAAATAGAAGCCAAAAACAAGTAACCAGCTCATGGATGTGCACAGGACATCGTAGGAGAGTTGCCACATAGCTTTTTCGAGCGCAGAGAAAAGAGAACTCACCAAGGGGCAATTAAGCAGGACTTAGGAGTTTGGGGACCATGTGGGCCCTGAGGGGAGAAAGGTCATTTCAGACAGGAAAAATAGCTGATGAAATGCACATCATGTATTCAGGGATTTTTTTTCTTTATTTTTTAAAATATGGAATGCTTCACGAATTTGCGTGTCATCCTTGCGCAGGAGCCATGCTAATCTTCTCTGTATCGTTCCAATTTTAGTATATGTGCTGCCGAAGTGAGCACATATTCAGGGATTTTGAGAGAACATCCAGTTAAGAGTTTAGAGGGGGTGGGGTCAGTCTCTAGACATGATTCTGGAAAGTTTGTCTAGGACCAGAGTGGGAAGAGTTGGGTCCATCAAGTTAAGCAGTTGGGTCTTGCTCTTCTAGGAAAGGGTACCTGTTGGAAGATGCCTGGTGGAGCCATGAGTAGAGGCAGAACCATGGTGGTCTGTGGGCAAAACAAATGAGACCTAGCAGAGAAATTCCTGTGGAGGCGTGGGGTAGGGAAGGAGGGCAATTGGGAGTCTACAGACATAATTAAAAGCTAGAAATAAGGAGGGCTTGAACCAAAGTAGCACAAGAGTAGGAGAAAGATAGTGGAAATATTTAGGAATGGAAATGAATGAGTTCTGTGAATGTCTGGGTGCTGAGATCAAAGAAAATTAGGGAGAAGATGAGGAAAATCTGTCTCCATCTTAGGAAGCTGGGAAAGATGGAATTGCGGTAAGAGTCTGGCTAGGTTGAGGGTCTTGATGAGAAAGGGGATTAAGGAGCCTATGGTTGAGAGCTCAAAGGAAGACCGGCTTCCTGCTAATGGATTGTTCAAAGAGAAAAAGTATTTTTTTTTTTTTTTGAGTTGGAGTTGCACTCTGTTGCCCAGACTGGAGTGCAGTGGCCCCTCCCAGCCACTGCAGCCTCGACCTGCTGGTCTCTGGCGATCCTTCCGCTTCAGCCTTCCACGTAGCTGGAACTACAGGCGCGCGCTACCACGCCTGGCTGATTTTTTGATTTATTGTAGAGAAGAGGTCTCGCTGCCCAGGCGGGTCTCGAACCCGCGGGCTCAGGCAATCCACTCACCTCAGCCTCCCAAAGGCGCAGGATTACAGGCTGAGCCACCAAGCCCGGCTAAGTATATTATTTATTCAGTCATTCAACAAACACCTATAGAATATGACTGTGTGCTAGGCAGGTGCTATATTAGGAAGTGGGGATATACCCCTTCCTCATCAACTTTATGGTGCCCTGGAAAATATTGATTTGTTTATTCATTCATTCATTTTTGAGATGAGGTCTCGATCTGTTGCCTAGGCTAAAGTGTAGTGGTGCAATCACAGCTCACTGCAGCTTTGAATTCCTGGGTTCAAGTGATCCTCCCACCCCAGCCTTCTGAGTAGCTGTGACTACAGTGCTTACCACCATGCTAATTTTTTAGATTAGAAAATATAGTTTATAGCCGGGCTCGATGGCTCAGCCTGTAATCCCGCGCTTTGGGAGACTGAGGTGAGTGGATTGCCTGAGCCCGCGGGTTTGAGACCTCATCTCTACAATAAATCAAAAAATTAACTGGGTGTGGTAGCGTGCACCTGTAGTTCCAGCTACTTGGAAGGCTGAGGCAGAAGAATCACCAGAGCCCAGCAGGTCGAGGCTGCGGTGACCGGAAGCGGCCACTGCACTCCAGTCTGGGCGGCAGAGTGAGACTCCAACTCAAAAAAAAAACACCAAAAAACAACAGAAAAGAAAATATAGTTTATTTAAAAGTAAATTAGAGAGAGAGAGAGAGAAAGGATTCACCTCCCCAAGGTGGGGGAGAGGGCCAAAGCCAGAAAGCATGGCAATAGACACAGCTCAAAGAGCACATGGAGGTCAGGTGCAGTGGCTCATGCCTAAAATCCCAGCACTTTGGGAGCTGAGGTGAGAGAACTGCCTGAACCCATGGGTTTGAGACCAGCCTGGGCAACTTGGTGAGATCTCATCTTTACAATAAATCAAAAAAATAGCTGGGTGTGGTGGTACGTGCCCAGCCTGGGCAACTTGGTGAGATCTCATCTTTACAATAAATCAAAAAAACAGCTGGGTGTGGTGGGTGGTGTAATTCCATCTACTTGGAAGGCTGAGGCAGAAGGATCACCTGAGCCCAGTAGGGTGAGGCTGCAGTGGCCGAGAGCATGCCACTGCCCTCCAGCCTAGGCAACAGAGTAAGACTCCAACTCAAAAAAACCCCAAACAACAACAACAACAACAAAAGCACACAGCCACACTAGAGTCTAGCAAGGCAATGGCATAATTTTTTTTTTCAGAGACAGGGTCTCTGTGTTGGCCAGACTTGTCTCAAACTCCTAGTCTCAAGGGATTCTCCTGTTTTACCCTCCCAAAGCACTAGGATTACAGGCTTAAGCCACTGAGACCAGCCTTAGTAGCTATCATGTATTGAGTGTCAAATCCTGTGCTGAATACTTTAGATAATCTAATTTAATCTTCATCACTCTAAGTAGACACTATTACTATCCCCATTTTACAGAAGAGGAAACAAACAAAGTGAGGTCAGTAACTTGCCCAGTTAGAAAGCAGCAGAGCCAGATGAAAAAAAACATCAAAACCCACTTTTTCGTTTCACACTACTGAGGTGGAAAAGAGGCTGCAGTTCACAAGGACATGGGAGAAAAGCTCTGATACTTTGTGAAACTTGCAAGACCCTCTCAATTATTAGCAGGGAATTCATTTTCAAAACAGTTTGGGCACTTAAAGTCATCTCTTACTTTCACTTTCTTGAAAAGCAGCTTTGCATGAATGTTACAGCAGCTATTTTATCTTAGTTTTTATAAATAAGTCACCCAGGCTGGAGTGCAATGGCATGATCACGGCTCACCCCAGCCTCGACCTGGTGCAAGTGATCCTTCTGCCTCAGCATCTTGAGTAGCTGGGACTATAGGCGTGCCACCATATCCGGCTATTTTTTTTTTTTTTTTGAGTTGGAGTCTCACTCTTGTCACCCAGACTGGAATGCAGTGGCACGCTCACAGCCACCACAGCCTCGACCTGCTGGGCTTAGGTGATCCTTCTGCCTCAGCCGTGCAAGTAGCTAGAACTTCAGGCACACTCCACCACGTCTGGCTAGCTTTTGTGATTTATCGTAGAGACGAGGTTTCACCAAGTTGCCCAGGCTGGTCTTGAACCCCTGGGCTCAGGCAATCCTCTCGCCTCTGTCTCCCAAAGTGCTGGGATTACAGGTCGAGCCACCGGTGCTTGGCCTAATTTTTAAAAATTGAGACGAGATCTCACTATGTTGCTGAGGCTGGCCTGCAGCAGTTATACACAAACACCCAGGCCAGGGTGCAGCTGGGTCCCTAGAGTGTTCTATGTGTCTAGACTTCATGCCTAGCTACAGATTACAGATGCAGAGTCCTTCACTTGCAACACGAATGCGGTCTCTTCGATCCATCACACCCCTCCCCGGCTCCACATTAATCCTCTAGCACTGATGGTGTTCATCACATCTTCTGCCAACTAATGTCATTTGTGTTGAAAAATATACATATTTTTTATAACTCCAAGGACATTAATAATTAACTTTCATTTCATAAAACTTATAATATCAGTTTGGTTAAATAAAGTCACGAGTAAGTGTTTAATTCTCCTTTAAAGGGTGTCTTCTATTATTATTGAGTGCAATTTAGTCATCAAAGGTTTACTCAGCCTCATGTTTATAAATTACATAGGGCAGGGATTTAACTCTTCTGGCCCTACCTGTTCTGAAGAGAGGGAGGGTCATAACCCTGTTGTCACATTGGGCACCTGCCTTTAAAGGAAATGATTTGCGAACTTGAAGTTCCTTGCCTCTTTTAGAAATCTGGGGTGAATGTAGAGATTTCCTTCTATGATGCAATCAGAGAAATAACCAGATAGTTGCCTGCCACGAAGGCAGATAGTTGCCTGACTTTTACACTTCAGAAGCCAGTTTGGAAAAGACAGCTTCATCTTTTTCAACTGAGTTTCAGAATCTTGTGTTGATTATATGACATAATAATAGTGGCTTTCCAATTCATCTGTGCAATAGTGTTTTTTCATTGTGGTGGTTATGGTTAGATTTTTTGGGGGGGAAGGGCTACAGTCTTAAATAAAAGCAAAGAAGAAATAATCTGGTGCACTGGCTACCTAATTCCTAAACTCCAAGTCCCGGCTTAATGGCTTAATGTTGACATCCTGAGGGGGATGGTTGCCAACCCAAGTTCAACAGGACTTAGGGACCCGGTCTATGAATAAAGTGGCTAACTTTTCCAGGCAACCTTCAAATCCTACCATCCCAAGAAGTTTTTGCCATTACATTGAAAGGCATGGTGAGAGGAGGCGCAGGTGTCTTCCTTTCTTAGTTCTTCCGTTTGAAAAGGGCAGTATTTTCAAGGAGTTAACTGGCCTGGTCCTATGGGGTGGGGTTAAGCCCCTGGAGACGAAGGGAGGGAGGGCCTCGATTTCCCTGCCAAAGCCCTCCCCTCGGCCCGCAAAGCCCTTGGCCGGAGAGGAGCAAGAGGATGGAAGTCACACTCAAGGGCGTCCAACTCCCTGGACCTTAGAGGGATTCCTGGCGTTGGCAGGGAGGGCCGAGTCGATTCATTCGGGGCAAGATGCATTCCAAGAATGCTTCTGTGGTCGGCGAGGAGTGGAAAAATCAGGGATAACAAATATCCTGAGGAAACCTAATAGGTACCAGAATCGCAGGATTCAAACAAACAGGTGACAACAACAAAGTACGAGGCAACGAGAACCCAACCAGAGGTGAGCGCACGCTGTGCCGGGTGCTGGAGCTTCCGCCGCTTTTCCCGGTCCCCCTGCTCCCTCTTCTTTCCCGGGCTGTCACAGGCCGAAAGAGGCAGCAGTTAGCATTTACTGCAGAGGGGGCTCGGTGGAGAGGGCGGGCGGAGCCCCGCGCCGCGCGCCTGGATCCAAAGTAAACACCTCGTAAGCCCACGTTTAGCAAGTGATACCGAACACCACACTCACGTTAAAAGAAAAAAAAAAACACTGTTTGCAGAGAAGATGAGGGCGAAAACATTTCCCGGCTGGAAAATTACTGATCACCACCTAAGAGGGGAGAGGGGGTGGGGAGGCAGCGTTATACGACTGAAATAATGGTCGCCTTTTCCTTTTCTCTTCCCGGCGGGTGCGGTGTGCGCTTTTCGGAAACTAGGGTCCCGCCGCGTCGCTCCACCTCCCGGCTCATGATCACTTCCCAGCTGGGTCACTTTCGGTGGGCTTGTCCCACCCGGGACCTGAGCCGAAGGGAGCGAGCTGTCGTTTGACCTTTACTCGCCATTTCACCTCTTTATGACTCAGTTTTCTCATCCATAAAGTGGAGAGAGTGCTTCGAGACGTCCGGTTGAAAGGTGTCTCCGCGCCTCCTTGTCCCTCGTCTCGCCCCCACCCCTCGACGTCGAGTCCTTTGACTCCCTTCCTCGCTGCGTTAAATCTTACAACCGTCACTTCGTTCCCCGTTCCAGCCTCCCTCCGCCTGGCGCGGAACACTCCTCCAGCCCTCTCCTTAGGCTCCCGGGCCTCGCCACCCCGCGCTGGGCACCCGCCTCCTCTCCACCCCCGCCCCCACCCCGCAGAAGGCCCGGAGGAACCGTGCGAGGCCCCCGCGCCGGCGCAGCGGGGCGGGAGCGAGCTCCTGCGTGCGTAGGGAAGGAAGGGAGGGCTGGATGAGTCACGCGGATAATCGCGCTCTTCCTCAGCGCGCAGACAGCGCGGAGAGCGCGTACGCGAGCAGGGGTGGGGCGCGTCACCCTCCCCCCTCCGCGCCCTCCAGCCTGCTCGGTCGCGGGCTTCGAACTCAGGGAACCGACAATGGCGGCGCGGAAGCCCGGGTCGCGCGGAGACAGAACCTGCGCCCCGTTCCCCGCGGCCCGCGCCGGGACGGACGCCGCCGCCGCCGCCACCGCCGCCGGCGTCAGCGCGGCTCCAGCCCGCCAGCTGCCGGGCTGGCGTCACGGCCGGCCCGGCCCCGACCGCGCCCCTCCCTCTCCCCCGCCCCCACGTGCGCCGAGTTTGTTTATTTAGCTGCCATGGCAACGCGCGGGGGGGCCGCGAGGGGGCGGGGAGAAGAAAGGGAGGGGCGGGGTCTGGCGGCCGGCCCCGGCGCGCCGCGGGGAGAAGGCGGGGATAAGCGTTAGCGGAGAAGTTATAAGTAAGGAGAGCGCGGCGGCCGCCGGCAGTTCCCCGGCCCGAGAGAGCGAGCGCGTCTGCGGGCGCTCGGGGAGCAGAGGCGGTGGCGGGCGGCGGCGGCGGCCCCGGGAGCCGCCGAGTGCCCCTCCCCGCCCCTCCGGCCCCCCACCCACCTACCCGCCCGTGGCCAGCGCCCATGGCCGCGCGCGCTCCGCGCAGCCCCCGGGACTCCGCACCCTGCGCCGCCGCCCAGCTCGCAGCTCTTCGCCACCGCGGCCAGTCTCACCTGGCGGCGCCGCCCGCCCACCGCCCCGGCCACAGCTCCTGCGCCCACGGCAGCAGCCGCGGCGACCGCGACAGCGGTGGAGGACGCTGCTGAGTCGAAGAGAGCGCAGCCCGGCCGCCGGATCTACTCTCTCGCCTTGCTGATTGTCTATTTTTATAAGAGTTTGCAACTTTTCTAATAACTTTTGTATACAAAGGAACTTTTTTAAAGGACGTCTACCGTTTATATCTAACCCAAAGAAGAAGGATCTCGGGCAATTTGGGGTTTTTGGTTTCGGCTTCGTTTCCAAGTTTTTTTTTTCGTCTTCGTTGACTTTGGGGTTCGGGTACCCCGCTGCTTCGGGTTCCCAAGGACCTTCTGGGCCCCCACATTAATGAGGTAGGTAAGGCTCGGGGCGCTGGGAACAGGGAGGAGTGAGGACCGGTGGGACTCGCTGGAGCCGCGGCCGAAAGTAGCCCCTGACTCCTGCCTCTGCGCGTCCCTCCCGGCCCGCAGGCAGCCACCTGGCGAGTCTGACATGGCTGTCAGCGACGCGCTGCTCCCGTCCTTCTCCACGTTCGCGTCCGGTCCGGCGGGAAGAGAGAAGACGCTGCGTCCAGCAGGTGCCCCGAATAACGTGAGTGTCACCTCGGGCCGCCGGGAACGCCCGGTGGACTTGTGTGGGTGGGGTGGTAGTGGGCAGAGCCCTGGAGTCACCTAGAGTCTCTGAGCGAGGATAAGGAGTGTCCACTGCGCGGACTCCTCTGCCTTCTCGGGATGGCTTCCGTGCCCTTGACTCGCCCGTACGTGCCTGTGGTCCGGGCACTGCGAAGCCAACGGCGGCGCGCACACCGGGTCCTCACAAGTCCCAGGGCGCGGAGTCTGTAGGGCGGGCGCGCGGGGGCCACCGGGCGGGAGATGGCTGCGCCCCCAGACACTGCCAGGGCCTGAGTGAGCTTACCGCGTAGGCGGCCCGGTGGCGAGGGCACACCGAGACAGCCTCGGTGTCCCAATTCCGGGGGCGTCTATGGGATCTGGCGGGGGAGGCCCCGGAGCTGGCGAGCCGCGGCGCTCGTTCACACGCAACTGGGCAGACACTACCTAACACTATTCATACAGACGCATCACCTCTTCTCGGACCCGGGTGTGGGCCGAGATTGCAGCGCTGGCGCCCGGAGTTCCCGGGCGCTTCCTGCCCGCCCAGTCCCAGTGTTTGGGCGGTGCAGGCTCGCGTGGCCAGCCACCACGTCACTACGTCGGTGGCAACAGGGGACCACCACTGACAGTCTCTTTCCCGACCTGTCCCTACAGCGCTGGCGGGAGGAGCTCTCCCACATGAAGCGACTTCCCCCGGTGCTTCCTGGCCGCCCCTACGACCTGGCGGTGGCAACCGTGGCCACAGACCTGGAGGGCGGCGCCGCCGGCGCGGCTTGCGGTGGTAGTAATCCGGCGCTCCTACCCCGGAGGGAGACGGAGGACTTACAGGAACTCCTGGACCTGGACTTTATCCTCTCCAACTCACTGTCCCATCAGGACTCGGTGGCCGCCACCGTGTCCTCGTCGGCGTCGGTCTCGTCCTCGTCCTCCCCGTCGAGCAGCGGCCCGGCCAGCGCGCCCTCCACCTGCAGCTTCAGCTATCCGATCCGGGCCGGGGGCGACCCGGGCGTAGCGCCGGGGGGCACGGGTGGAGGCCTCCTCTATGGCCGGGAGTCTGTGCCCCCTCCGACAGCGCCCTTCAACCTGGCGGACATCAACGACGTGAGCCCCTCGGGCGGCTTTGTGGCCGAGCTCCTGCGGCCCGAATTGGACCCCGTGTATATTCCGCCGCAGCAGCCGCCGCCGCCAGGTGGCGGACTGATGGGCAAGTTTGTGTTGAAGGCGTCGCTGAGCGCCCCTGGCAGCGAGTATGGCAGCCCGTCGGTCATCAGTGTTAGCAAAGGCAGCCCTGACGGCAGCCACCCGGTAGTGGTGGCGCCCTACAGCGGCGGGCCGCCGCGCATGTGCCCCAAGATCAAGCAGGAGGCGGTCTCCTCGTGCACCCACTTGGGCGCTGGACCCCCTCTCAGCAATGGCCACCGGCCGACTGCGCACGACTTCCCCCTGGGGCGGCAGCTCCCCAGCAGGACTACCCCGACCCTGGGTCCCGAAGAACTGCTGAACAGCAGGGACTGTCACCCTGCTCTGCCGCTTCCCCCAGGCTTCCATCCCCACCCCGGGCCCAACTATCCACCTTTCCTACCCGACCAGATGCAGCCGCAGGTCCCGCCGCTCCATTACCAAGGTTGGTCCGGGGATTCATAGTTCGGGCTGGGAGTGTGCTGGTTCTCCGGGGCGCACGGGATGTTGCTGACTCCGCCTTCTTCACCCCTAGAGCTCATGCCACCGGGTTCCTGCATGCCGGAGGAGCCCAAGCCAAAGAGGGGAAGAAGATCGTGGCCCCGGAAAAGGACCGCCACCCACACTTGTGATTACGCGGGCTGCGGCAAAACTTACACAAAGAGTTCTCATCTCAAGGCACACCTGCGAACCCACACAGGTAAGGGGACAGAAGCCGCGGATAGGAGGGGGGTTGTTGGCCAAACCCGTGGGCTAACTATGGACACTCTTCAGCGCCTCCTTGGGCTGCCGGTGCAGTCTATCTCCTTCATCTCCTGGATCACAGGAGAGGACAGCAAACCGGCGCCTGCTTTTCTGCCCAGGAGCCTTTTGCTTGATGGATGGTATCTGGGCTTGAATGTGCAGTTTTGTTAGGCCTTTAAAAGGCAGGAGATTCCCAGCGGCATATGGGCCTCTCCTAGCTTGAACAAAGCATTGCCCTTGTAATCAAGAAATTATACTTTGCAGTGCAAGAGCATGACGGTTTTCTAAAAATCAGTTTCAAATCTTCCAGACTATTTTTCTTGGTTGTTCACTTCCCAAATTCGCCCTCCCTTTCTATTGTTTTTAGTTCTTAATAATTTAGTTTTATTTAAATCCCAAGAAAATGGTTGTTATAATTGCCGGGAAGGTTCTGGTTTTAAGATGTCAGTGCAGAGAATGTCCTTGTTGTAAGTAGGTACCTGAAGTCATTTGGGTGTGTAGCCTTCATGAAGGTAAAGGAAAAAAAAAATATAGCCACCTGTGGCTCTTTGAACCCAGCTGTAGCGAGATAGCATATTATTGCCTGATTTGGGCAGGAAGAAGGTGATGATACCCATCACAACTGGCTCAACAGACATTAGTCCTATAGAAGTGTAGGTTTAGGTGGTGCTAATGTCCCTCTGAAAACAAGAGCAAATGCTTAAGACATGACATGTCATGTATTATTCCTATTTATGACCTGAAATTTCATATGACTCCTCAGGGGTATAGAGACATTTCTGGATTCCTTCAAAATAGGCCTCTGGATTCTAAAAAGGCCGATTCTTTGTCATAGCAACGACTTCAGTGACATTCTTTTCTTTTCACTTTACAGGTGAGAAACCTTACCACTGTGACTGGGACGGCTGTGGGTGGAAATTTGCCCGCTCAGATGAACTGACCAGGCACTACCGTAAACACACCGGGCACCGCCCATTCCAGTGCCAGAAATGCGACCGGGCGTTTTCCAGGTCGGACCACCTTGCCTTACACATGAAGAGGCATTTTTAAATCCCAAACAGTGGATACGACCCACACTGCCAGAAGAGAATGCAGTATTTTTTAAATTTTTCACACAGTCTTCCTGATGAAGGGAAGAGCCTAGCTGAAAAGCACTACAATCATGGTCAAGTTCCCAACTGAGTCAACTTGTGAATGGATAATCAGGAAAAATGAGAAATCCAAAAGACAAAAATCAAAGAACATGTGGGGTCTGTGACTGGATCTTCTATCATTCCAATTCTAAATCCGACTTGAATATTCCTGGACTTACAAAACGCCAAGGGGGGGGTGACTGGAAGTTGTGGATATCAGGGTATTAATTAGATCCATGAGTTGGGGGAGGGAAGACCAGAATTCCCTTGAGTTGTGTTTTGATGCAATATAAGTGTAAAAGATCACCTTGTATTCTCTTTGCCTTCTAAAAGCCATTATGATGTTAGAAGAAAAGGAAGAAATTCAGGTACAGAAAATGTGTTTTAATAGCCTAAATGATGGTGCTTGGTGAGTCTTGGTTCTAAAGGTACCAAACGAGGAAGCCAAAGTTCTCAAACTGCTGCATACTTTGACAAGGAAAATCTATTTTTGTCTTCCGATCTACATTTATGACCTAAGTCAGGTAAATACACCTGGTTTACTTCTGTAACATTTTTATGCAGACAGTCTGTTATGCACTGTGGTTTCAGATGTGCAATAATTTGTACAATGGTTTATTCCCAAGTATGCCTTAAGCAGAACAAATGTTTTTTCTATATAGTTCCTTGCCTTAATAAATAATGTAATATAAATTTAAGCAAACTTCTATTTTGTATATTTGTAAACTACAAAGTAAAAAAATGAACATTTTGTGGAGTTTGTATTTTGCATACTCAAGGTGAGAATTAAGTTTTAAATAAACCTATAATATTTTATCTGAATTATGATTTCATTGTTTTGTTTTGTTCCTGGGAAAATATGAAAAAATATAGTATAAATATTAGAGTGGTATGTAAGAAGCACACAAAAAAGTCAACTTAATCTCAGTGGTTAAAAGATCTTTTTCTTAAAGCTACTTAGTTTAACAGTAAATACTACCAATGTAAGACTGAGAGCTCTGAGTGAGTACTGGACATTTTGAAATTATAAATTAAACCCTGGTCCAGATTTAACCTTACCAAATGTACATAAAACTACATGAAAGCAGTTTCCTTACCTGAATATGATTTTCCAAGTAGAAACGGCTTGACGGTTCCTCAGTTTGCTTTGTTTAATATGAAAATACTCATAGAATATATACATTTCAGTTTCACATTTTTATGGTTATGGTTTCACAACAGTCTTTATGGTTTGTCTTTAGTGAAAAGTGAAAATATAAGTTTTTTCTATGGAGGCCTGGCCTTGCACTCCTCACATAATTTGAGCAACAAAAGAAACTTCCCACAGCAGACAGCCCTAAGAAAATAGTTCCACAGTGCCCTCCTGAGGATTACAGGACTCATGTATGCTTAGTGTGTGATACAGATATATTATTTCTACAAGTTAGAGCTCTAAAGAGATCAGAACCAAAATTTCTAGCAGATTGTTTCTGTCATCAGTCCCTGATTGAAGATGGGCAAGCAGATGGAAATAAGATAATTAAAGTTCATAAAACTGAGCATTTTTGTAGGTTTGTAGCATTTGTATTTCTCAAGTTACTAAGGCTTAAAGTTGCACTTTGAAAATCTCAAGTGTCTCAAGGTGAATGCCTAAGAGATTGAAGTTCATTTGTGGCTGTCACAAAAACCGAAAGAAGCATTTGTGACACTTGTTGACACTTTGTAATGGTGATGTGGGTGATTACTATTTACCAGCATCAAGGGGACAAAGTTCGCTAGCATTTTAGAGTGCTTATTAACTAGCCATTATATCTGGTGTCCAGAGATGTGTTTGCACCATGGCTGCGTTTTATAAATGGGATAAAAAATAGGAATTCATAAGAGGCTTATGGATCAACACAAGGTATTTTCTTTGGCTTTTAAGAGTCCGGCATGACTGGAAAGTGTGGCATGTGTCTTTGCTTAAAAGAAAACAGGTGCATCAATAGGATGGAATTTTATGTGGCCAAGAACATATTCAAAGCATATTTAATGACATGGAAAAATGCTCATGGTATGTTGAGTGGAAAAAGCAGGATATAAGACTATAAACAGTATGATTTCAACTGTGTACATTTAAATGCGTGAGTGCACATTGAAGGAGACCAAGAAACAATAGGAAATGAAGAGAAAAGTGGAACAGCCAAATATTAATGGGTTTTTTTTCTGTTTTTCTGTTTTTTTTTTTTTTTGCAGTTTCCAAATATTCTAAAACAAGTATAAGTATAAAACATTTTTTTCTAAGACTAAAGGTAAAACCATTTAGGCTTTATTTTATTTTTTTGAACTAGGAAAGGTCGATTTATTAAAGGAAAGACATGCTATGAAGGGCACAATGGGTAAGACAACAGTGAGACTGTGTGCTGTCTGCTCTAGGCTTTATTTTAAAAGAGCAATTAAAGTCATTTAAACAAAAGCCTACATTCTAACACATTTTTCCTTTTGTCTTTGAGTTGGTCTCACTCTGTCACCCACATTGGAGTTCAGTGGCACTCTCATGGCCACCGCAGCTTTGACCTGCTGGGCTTAGGTGATCCTTCTACTTTAGCCTTCCATGTAGCTGGAACAACAGGCATGTGCCACCACACCCAGCTAAGTTTTTGATATATTATAGAGACGAGGTCTCTCCATGTTGCTCAGGCTGGTCTCCAATCCCTGAGCCCAGGCAATCCTCTCACCTCCGCCTCCCAAAGTTCGGGGATTACAGGCTTGAGTCGCCAAACCCGGCCTCATATATTACTTTAAAGCTGTATTTAGATTTTTTTTTAATTATTTTTTTATTATTTTTCACTATTTTAAAAAGTTTTATTTTTGTAAAGATGGGGTCGCAGGTCTCACTGTGTTCTCTAGGCTGGTCTCAAACTCCTGGCCTCAAGTAATCCTCCTTCCTTGGCTTCCCACGCTACTTGAATTACAGGCGTGAGCCACTGTACCTAGCCAATAATTTTATTTTATTTTTTGAGTTGGAGTGTGTCTCTGTCGCCCAGCCTGGAGTGCAGTGGCACACTTACGGCCATAACTTCAACCTGCTGGGCTCAGGCGATCCTTCTGCCTCAGCCTTCCAAGTAGCTGGAACTACAGGCACGCGCCACCATGCCCCGCTAATTTTTTTATTTATTGTAGAGATGGAGTCTTGCCAAGTTGCCCAGGCTGATCTTGAGCCCATGAGCTCAGGCAATCCTCTCACCTCTGTCTCCCAAAGTGCTGGGATTATAGACGTGAGCCACCGCGTCGTGAGCCACTGCACCTAGCCAATTATTTTAGATTCAGGGGGTATGAGTGCAGGTTTGTTACATGGATATAGAGTCATGGGGAGGTTTGGGCTTCTGGTGTACTCGTCACCCAAATAGTGAGCATGGTACCCAATAGGTAATTTTTCATTGTGGTTGGTTGCTCTTGTAATCCACCTCTCTTATGGTATACAGAATCTTCTGACACATAGCTGGTGTATGAAAATAGTTTATTGAATAATTGTTGCCATCTTTATATTTGTTAAGTGGCAATAGAAAATAGAAGAAACATCATGCACAAACTATCAAGACTTAAAATTTATTCAAGTTTTCCTGATGTCATAGGTTAACATCATTCTACACTTAACTTTTTCTAACCTGAAAGAGAAAACTTCAATATCTAAAATGAATGAGGAAGATTTCTCAAAAACATAACAGAAAAAAACACTATTCAACATACACAAATAGCTAAACTATTTACTGTGGTATTATCAGTTCTGGGTGCCTATGTATACTGTCATTACAATGTCACAGAACCATTTACACTGTATCATAAAGAGGACCTAATAATTGAGATGCCTGCTTATTATATTATCCTTATAACATTTAATTTTATATGTCCTAGATTTTAACTTGCATGCCTACACACACAGAGGATTATCAATAGTGTTTCCTACACTTCAGCAGACTTTCCATCCATCTCTTTTTCAGCAAAATATCTTTTCTGACAAAATATACTTCCTACCTGAAAATATGTTTGACTCTTGAACTCCTGTTTTGGTGTGTAAAAACAAAACAGGTGCCTTCAATATCTCAAGTAGCTGTTCCAGTTTTTTGTTTTTGTTTTTTTTTAGTAGGAGTCTCACTCTGTCATCCAGGCTGGAGTGCAGTGGCACTCTTGGCCACTGCAGCCCGGACCTGCTGGGCTCTGGTGATCCTTCTGCCTCAGCCTTCCAAGTAGCTGGAACCACAGGCTTGCTCCACCACACCCAGCGTCGTTCCAGTTTTCTTTTTTTTTTTTTTTGAGTTGCACTCTCACTCTATCGCCCAGGCTAGAGTGCAGTGGCACACTCACGACCACCCCAGCGTCGACCTCCTGGACTCCGGCCTCTGTCTTCCAAGTAGCTGGAACTACAGGCACACGCTACCGTGCCCGGCTAATTTTATTTTATTTATTGTAGAGACGAGGTCTTGCCAAGTTGCCCAGGCTGGTCTCAACCCATGGGCTAAGGCAATCCACCTCGCCTCAGCCTCCCAAAGTGCTGGGATTACAGTCTGAGCTACCGAGCTCAGCCCATTCCAGTTTTTAAAAATGTGAAATGCTCTTTCATAGTTAGAGACGAACAAGATTTGCATATAATTTCTTTATATAGAAGGAAGCCCAGGTGAGGCAGTCTGTATACTACAGGAGCAAGTCCGCAGGAAAAATACTGAAACAAGCAGTGCTGGTGGTACCTGGCATACTTTGATATCTGGAAGTATCTAACCTTAGTAGCCCATGACAGCCACCTGTTCTATTATACGTTCTGGCTTATGAAGCTTCATTCAGCACAACAAACATGCATAGATGGACCGGTAGTCAGATACTCCCTCCCCACACTTATCTCTCTCCCTGTCTCACATACAGACATAAGCACCACCCAGTCCTACACAGACCCTTTTATGCATTATTTTTATCGTTTATTATTTTATTATGTATTGCATTTCATGTATTTGTTTTGTTTCTTTGTGTTTTCTTACCACCTTCTACGGGCTATTGTATCATGGCATGTTTTTATAATGCCAAACTGAAGCCATGTCTGCCTCCTAAAGGTTGTTTATGAAACTATCATTCATTATTCACCTGCAGAGTCATTCAATAATATTTCGTATAAAGTCACCAAGTTCTGTCTACATAATGAATGCTGTGGATGACATCATGGAATGTCCTACCCTTGAAAATGAAAGAACTACATTTACAATGAGAATGCTACCTGAAAATAAAAAATTGTTTTTTACTTTAAGTGAAACTAAAATGAAAGCTGAAAATGAATACCCTGTAGAAGCCTTTACCTTAAAAATAAGTGACTTGTGAGTAAATTTCTTGCCATCTCCTGGAAAACTAATATATTCTTATAATTTTTTGAAGGACCTGGTGCTTTAAGGCTCTGGTCACAGTCAAAACAGAGGGAAACCGATGGCTAAAATGTTGGCATAAAGATAGAAAATCTTCCAGGCTGGTATCAAGGCTACCTCAGTCAGCTAACTAGCTGGGGAGAGAGGGGAGGTGGGGTAGGAATATCAGTCGGGTTGCTTCTCTGGAATCATGTACTTCCTGAGTCCATCTTTTTAATTGTTTTCCACAATGTCCTTGATATAATATCACTTTTTTAATTGCTTGGGTCTTCTTGACACCCTAGATGAGTCAGCATGTTGCAATTGTTCCGCCCAAACATCCTTCTCCACTTGTTCTTAAAGGAAAAGGAAGAAATAAATAGAAACCCAACATAAAAAAAAGTAAAACACAAATTTGCACTTAGAGAATCCCTTTCACATCTCATCTGAAGACATCTAACAGAACTTTTCTCATTGATGTCACACAGTGATTATGATGATAACCCAGAGCGTTAGGACCATTTGCACTGCTTTTATGTTTTTTTCCATGTCTGTGTTACATGTTATTATCTAACAGAGCAGGAAATAAGAAAGGCAGCTTTTATGGTGAGATAGGTAAATGATAGTAGACAGATAATAAAGAGATGACGGATGGATGAGATAGATGGATGATGGATAAGATAGATAGATAGATAGGTAGGATAGGATAGATACTAGATGGATGGATGGATAGGTGGGTGGGAGGTGAAGTAGGGCTATAATTTCTGTCTCTTCTATACCATTTCAATTGGTACTAACTGGCACTGGGTCAACACGTTACTAAATAATGTCCAAATTATTTTAAATACTCATGATAGCTGGGTGCCACAGTTCACACCTGTAATCCCAGCACTTTAGGAGGAGGCCTAGGCATGAGGATTGCTTGTGCCCAGGGGCTCAAGACCACCCTAAGCAATATAGTGAGAACTTGCCTCTACAAAAAACAAAAACAAGGCTGGACATGGTAGCTCAAGCCTCTAATCCCAGCACTTTGGGAGGCTGAGGAGAGAGGATTGACTGAGTCCAGGGGTTTGAAACCAGCCTGGGCAACTTGGTAAGATCTCGTCTCTCTAATAAATCAAAAAATTAGCTGGGTGTGGTGGCACGTACCTGCATTTCCAGCTACTTGGAAGGCTGAGGTGGAAGGATCAACTGAGCTCAGCAGGTAGAGGCTGCGGTGGCCATGTGCATGTCACTGCACTTCAGCCTGGGTGACAGAGTGAGACTCCAACTCAAAAAAAAAAAAAAATTCCCCATAATATAAAACCAATGAACTTAATTGCCATACCTACACACCCACTTAAAAGCTAAAATGGAGGCTGGGTGTGGTGACTCAAGCCTATAATCCCAGCACTTTGAGAGGCCTAGGTAGGAAGATTGTCTGAGCCCACAGGTTCGAGACCAGACTGGGCAACTTGGTGGTACTTCATCTCTACAATAAATAAAAAAAATAACTGAGTGTGATGGTGCGTGCCTATAGTTCCAGCTATTTGGAAGGTTGAGGCGCAAAGATCACCTGAGCCCAGCAGGTTGAGGCTGTGGCGGCCACGAGCATGCTGCTGTACTCCAGCCTGGGTGACGGAGTGAGACTCCAACTTAAAAAACAAAAACAATAGCCGGGCTCGGTGGCTCAGCCTGTAATCCCGCGCCTTTGGGAGGCTGAGGTGAGTGGATTACCTGAGCCCACGGGTTCGAGACCCACCTCGGCAGCGAGACCTCATCTCTACAATAAATCAAAAAATAAGCCGGGCGTGGTAGCACATGCCTGTAATTCTGGCTACTCAGAAGGCTGAGGCGGAAGGATCGCCGGAGACCAGCAGGCGAGGCTGCGGTGGCCGGGAGCGGCCACTGCACTCCAGTCTGGGCAACCGAGTGAGACTCCAACTCAAAAAAAAAAACAACAACAACAACAAAAAAACAAAAACAAAAAAACCCAAAAGCTGAAATGGGTAAATAACTTTACAGAGACATCGAAGAAACTCAGCAAACACTTGCTGAAAGTCCAGGAGATAAGTACATTGGCACAACCATGAAAGCAGTCTCTTTTTTTATTTTTATTCTTAGATTGGCAAATATAGTTTACTTAAAAAGTAAATTAGAGGCTGGGCTCGGTGGCTCAGCCTGTAATCCCAGCACTTTGGGAGGCCGAGGTGAGTGGATTGCCTGAGTCCGCGGGTTCGAGACCTACCTGGGCAACTTGGCGAGACTTCATCTCTACAATAAATCAAAAATTAGCCAAGCGTGGTAGTGCACGCCTGTAGTTCCAGGTACTTGGAAGGCTGAGGCGGAAGGATCGCCGGAGCCCAGCAGGTCGAGGCTGCGGTGGCTGGGAGCGGCCATTGCACGCCAGTCTGGGTGACAGAGTGAGACTCCAACTAAAAAAAAAAAAAAAGTAAATTAGAGAAAGAGAAAGACAGAGAGAGACTCACCTCCCCAAGGTAGGGGAGAGGAGTCAAGGCTGGGAAACATGGTGACCATGGCTAAAGGAGCCACGTGGTTAGACCATGGCTTAGCAAAGCAATAGCCAAAGCAGAGTCCTTTAGACTCCGCATATGGAAGGGATTTTCTCAAGTATGAACAGCCATGCTTCTTGCCTGACCCATGTTACTTTTGCTAGTGTATAATAATCCCTTACGTCTGCACTGGTCTATGAGGTTTATGAAGTATTTACACTCCCCATGGCTGCAATCCTTACATTGGAGGAGGGGACGGATTTCCCTTTCCCACACCCAGTATATGGATGAAGAAACTGAGGTTCCCTTTGTCAGTTAGTGTTTTGCTAACTTTTGTCATTATATACTTAAGGCACTTCTCTTCTATTTTTTTTTTTTTTATTTTGTAGTATTTATGTAACCCATTTACGATAAAGGATACAGATAAAAGCATTTCTCTTCTGATACTTGTGCTCCAGTCTGCCAAGCAGGTAGGCTACAGGCATAATGGATACACCCCCATTAAGAAGGATTTGTTCGTATCTAGATTCTTCAGAAAACCTGTTTAGGTGTCAAAAGACCCGACTTTCTGTCTCCTAATTGATGTGCTACTTCCTTTGTCAAATTAGACAGATGGGGCCAGGCACAGTGGCTCACGCCTGTAATCCCAGCACTTTAAGAGGTGGCGGCGAGCGGATTGTCTGAGCCTTGGGGTTTGTGTTCACTCCGGGTAACTTGGTGAGACCTTGTCTCTATAATACACATTTAAAAAATTAGTAGCTCATGCCTATAATCCCAGCAATTTGGGAGACCAAGGTGAAAGGATTGCCTGAGCCCGCGGGTTTGAGACCAGCCTGGGCAACTTGGTGAGACCTCATCTCTACAATAAATTAAAAAAAAAAAATTAGCCAAGTGTGGTAACACGTGCCTGTGTTTCCAGCTACTTGGAAGGCTAAGGTGGAAGGATACCCTATGTCCAGCAGGTCAAGGCTGTGGTAGCCGTGAGCGTGCCACTGCACTCCAGCCTGGGTGACAGATGGAGGCTCTGACTCAAAAAAAAAGTCAAAGAGGGCACTTTCCACTCTAGGCTACTGAGCAGACCAATCTGTCCAAGGACGAAGGGTCAGCCATGGGTGGTTGTGAAGCCCAACCTCCTGGGCTGCTGCCGAGACCCTCCTTGTTTGCTTGTCTGACAACAGTTTACTGACTTCTGAATATGTCTCAATAAACCGACTCTAGAAAATAGTACATGGAATTGACAAATGCCCCTGCCTTTGAGGCACTGTTACTGCCTAGTCAAGGAATGGGGGACAGATTGCAAGGACTGAAGCTGTAAAATTTACACAGGGTATTTGAACAGGAAAGGAATGCATCTTCAAAACCATTTAACTCAAGGAGAAAACTGAAACCAGATAAAAGACTGGACTTGCCCAAGGTCACATCAAGTTGGGATCTGAACATCAATCTAAATCTGATCTAACAGGCCAACAGATGATGGCTTCATTCTGACAACCAAAGGAAAGCTTAAAGGGAAATAAAAATTGCTAAAAATGACCTTGTGTGGGAGGATCACTTGAGGCTAGGAGTTTGAGAGTAGCCTGGGCAACATAGCAAGACACCTTCTCTACAAAACTTTTTTGTAAAAAATTAGCCAGGTGTGGTGGTACCTGCCTCAGCTGCTCAAGAGGCTAAGGAGGGTGGATCGCTGGAGCCCAGGAGATAGAGATTGCAGTGAGCTACGACTGCACCGTTGTACTTCAACCTGGGAGACAGAGTGCAACCCTGTCAGAGAAAGACAAAGAGGGGGAGAGAGAGAACGAAGGAGGGAGAAGGGAGGGAGAGAGGGAGGGAGAGAAGGAAGAAAGTAAAAGAAATAACTAAAAACCCCAAGCAGAAAGGATTATTTTGAAAAGGAAAGTGCTAAATTCAATCTAGTGTTGTATTTTTTTTTTTTTTTTTGAGTTGGGAGTCTCACTCTGTCGCCCAGGCTGGAGTGCAGTGACACACTCACAGCCACTACAGCCTCGATCTGCAGGACTCAGGCGATCATTCTGCCTCAGCCTTCCAATAGCTGGAACTACAGGTGCACACTACCACACGGGGCTAATTTTTAAATTTATTGTAGAGACGAGGTCTCGCCAAGTTGCCCTGGCTGGTCTCAAACCCCTGGGCTCAGGCAATCATCTCACCTCGGCCTCCCAAAGTGCTGGGATTACAGGCTTGAACCACCAAGCCCGGCCCAGCATTGTATTCTGATATTCCCAAAGTATCTTGCTGTGCTCTATAGTTCTATAGTGCTGTGTTAGAAGCCAGCTAGGACAGGCACTATTCACTCACCACTGTGCTTCCTCTGGAGAGAACATAGGAACCATTCCCTCCAAGTGTTCCAATACTATTCCAGTTTTGTTCTGCTTTCTCTTTCCATGTAGCGCCATTCAAACACACACAATCTATTCAAGGGCCTAGCTTCCCGGCCCCTGTGCAAAGGGCAGGAAAACCAAAGATGAATAAGAATATGTAAATATGCACGTCTAGAGATATTGTTTCCTCCTGTAACTGCTCCGCAAAGGGTGCAAAGTGTAAGTTAAATGAAAATCAGCATCCGAGCCTCAATAAAAAGTGTTACCTCTCTTAGAAAACTGATTGGATGGTTCTTTGAGAGACTCAACCGCATTAACTGCAACTACATATAACATTTTTTCTCCCCACAATTTTCTGGGTTGCTTATTATTTTAGATACATCTAACTTGTTTACCAAGTACATATTGAGGCATGTTAAAACCTGTTGTCAGGTGTGGCATGAAGGTTTTATTCAACAAAATACCATGAAATTCCTTGGAAATTAATGATTCAGTCAGAATGGAGCTTAATTTTCAGACCAAGACACCTCAGGTTTCTATGGTTTGGAGACCACATCTAGACCACGGGAACACCTGATTTTGTTTTAAAACGCAACTAATTTTACAACTAGGGATCATAACTGACTTCATAAGGCTCTCCTGGTGCCAAAGCTTGTAGAAACAGAGGAAGCTTTGCCTAGGGGATTCTTTGCATTAAGGATTTTGTTAGACAAAGCCACTCTGGCATGGGAGTTGAATTTGCAATTTGTGCCTTTGTAAAAGGATTAGACGATCCCTATTGTTTAATGTTTGGATCTCAATTTGCATTTGCAAACACATGACCCCTTCGAGGTCTCGTTCCCTTTTATTTTCATTTTCTTGTCCTGATAAGCAATTGATACTGTATGTTAAAACAAAAATTGATAAAACTGCTTGGTCCAATGTGTGTGTACTGATTAAGGAAGTGTGATAGGTTAGTTTTCTCTGTGAATGGTGGCGTCTACCCGGGCTCCAGCAATACCAAGCCAGTCATGTATTTGCCAACTGACAAATAACTCACAGGTAGAGGGCTGCATGTTTCCTTGATTTCCTTAATTAGAATGCACGGTACTTTGTTAAAGAAAGAAAGCACACAGAGATATGGTCAGACAGTGGATCTGCAGCAGGAACTAAAGGAGAAAATCCTCTGGCTGCCCCAGGACATATTAGAACACTCCTGTTCAGTGTCTTTCTTTATAAATAAACGCTTGAAAAAAATTATTTTAGGTTTATGATAACAATACTCCCAGCTGTACATGGTGTTTAACTACCTGTCCTTTGGTAAACAATTTTTAACTAACATTTGCTTTGACAACCTTCCCAGATTGGCAACATGAAGCCTGGAATAGAAACTGCGTGAGGAAGGACAATTTCTCAGATTGTGGGTTTAGGGTCATGTGGTTTATTTGTTTGTTTGTTTTCTTTGTAACGCCGGTTTCTTGCTCCTTTATCTTTGTCACTGACCACAGGAAAACATTTCTTCATGTCGAGATGAGTGTACTGGGGAACCTGAACTTGGAGTTGCTGGTGAGCAAGCTGAAGGTGGGAGACCAGAAAAGGGAATTCACACTTACTGAGCACCTATAGTATGCCATGAGCATTGCTAGATTTGCTAGATGCTCAGGCATTTGCTGCTATACCCCTATTACAGTGGAAAGGACTGAGGCCCAGGGAACTCGCCCAAGGTCACAGATCTGTGATTAGAACTCAGGTCTGCTTGACTCGGAAGCTCAGTCTCTCACTGCCACACCACACCATTTCTCAGCAGAAGTCAAGCGAACTTCATGTGGGGTTTGTCTGCTCCCAACCTCCCTGGAATGTGTGTTTGTTTTTTCATGTAAACAGGGGTTCTGTTTGGTACACACGGGGCAACATAGACAAGACAGGTCTAACCCATCCCTTCTTTCTAATAGAGACAAGTAATCTTATCTGGCATTCTATTAAAAATCCACCACATTCCTCTAGGCTCCAGTTTGGATAATGACTCAAGGAAAGGCACTCAGTTCTCTTCTGCATCACAGCACCCCCACCCCCACCCCGAGCCTCTGTGAAGTCACCAAGAGTAAATAAGCGATGGCCTTTCTTCTCGGGATTTCATTCATGGATATCAAAGCATTTTCCATGTGTATTCAGTCTGTGAGAACAAGGACTAGCAGCCCTTTTTACAGTCGGGCCAACTGGAGGTAGGCCTAAGAAAGTACGTTTTTCTGAAGGTCACACACTCTCGGCCTCTTCAATGGAGAATGTGGGGATGGGGTGAGCCCGCAGCAGCAAGTTCGAGGGGGTGTGCCTTGAGCCCACATTCTCAGCCATGGCCCATGGGAAACACTCACACTTCTTTGCCCATCTTCCAAAACGCTTTGCCAACATTCTCCTAATGCTCCCGATATCTAAAGATAATCCCCTTTCCCCTAAGCAGGATCTCAGCCTAAAATAGATCTGGGTCTGTGCCGCTGGGCATGAACAAATGACTCAGAGAGCCATTTCAGATCTCAGAAGCAAAGAAAGCTCTTCAGAGCACCAGAGTCTGGGAACAAATGAGTGATGGAGCTGGAAGGCGTTCCACCGCGGGTCTGCTTTGCACAAAGGAGGAAGCTGAGGCCCTTGTCCCCCACAGCTAGGCCACTGCAGAACTTCATTCCAGCCTAACACTTCCCTCCCTGATCCTCATCCTCGGTCTGTACATGAAGTCAGAGTGACGTGATTAGTAAGACCCAGAGGGTCCCCAGGCTGGAGTGCAGTGGCATGATCATGGTTACCACAGCCTCAACCGCCTGGGCTCTGGTGATCTTTCTATCTGTCTCCCGAGTAGCTGGGACTACAGGTGTGTGCCACCACACTGGGCTACTTTTTGTAGAGACAGGTCTTAGGTTGCCCCGGTTGGTCTTGACCTCCTGGTCTCAAGCTATTCTCCCGCCTCAGCCTCCCAGAATGCTGGGATTACAGTCACCACAATGAGGTCACAGACAGGTTTTTATGATATGGGTGGGTTTGTTCAATATCAGGGATGACAGAAGGGAAATGAGTGTCTCCTAGGAGATGTGTTGATTTGAGATTTTTTTCTACAAGTGTTGGGTTTCATTTGTTTTGCTGTTTCACTTTGGTCCCTTAGCTCACTCTTGTCACTTGTCAGTTTTCTATCCGATTCTTTCTGTCCAGCAGGAGTATATTGGTTATGCAAGTCCTGGTACAGCCCTAGAATGGACTACTGTGCTCCATTAAAATTAGTAAGCAACCAGGCGAAGTGGCTCACACCTGTAATCCCAGCACTTTGGGAGATGGAGGCAAGAGGATTGCCTGAGCTCAGGGGTTCTAGACTAGCCTGAGCAACATGGCAATACTTCATCTCTACAACAAATTTAAAAAAAATTAGCAGGGTGTGGTGGTGCACACCTGTGATTCCAGCTACTTGGAAAGTCGAGGCAGAAGGATCACCTGAGCCCAGCAGGTCGAGGCTGCGGTGGCCATGAGCGTGCCACTGCACTCCAACCTGGGTAACAGAGTGAGACTTTGACTTAAAAAAATAAAATAAAAATTAGTAAGCAATAATAAATAAGGGCTGAAGCGCATCAAGGTTTACTCCATACCATCCCTATCTATACTCAGCATTTTACATGCATTTTTTCATTCCACGTTAATCCTATAAGGCAGGCATTACTATTCTCATTTTAGGGATGAGGAATCTGAAGCAAGAAGAGTTTAGGTAACCTGCCTTGAACAGCAAAATAAGTAAGAGATGGAGCTGAAATTTGAACCCAATTCTACCCAGACCCGTGCCATTTTATTTATTTGGGTTTTTTTGTAATAACAGGGTCTCACTGTGTGGCCCAGGGCAGGTCTTCAGCCCTGGCCTCAAGCGATCCTCCTGCTTCTACCTCTCAAAGTGCTGGGATTACAGGCGTGATCTACCATGCCCGGTCTAGACCCATGCTCTGAGCCATCTACTCACTATATGCAGGAAGCTTAGATAGTGTGATTCAACTTGGTAAAACCTACTTATGCTTATGTGTTTGAGGGTATATTTGCACTGAAAAATCAGTCCCTGAAATATCAATCCCTCACAGCAGCCTTTTCTGACTACACTAAAGGATCCTCCATTTCTGCTCCTGTTACTGTCTCTTTAACCTGCTTGACTTTTCCTCATGATACTTCACATGACCTGAAATGTAACATATACTGGATCTAGTTTGATCCAGTTTCCCTCCAGAAGGAAGGGGAGGACCATGCCTAGCAAAGTACCTGACACATAGTAGGTGCTCAATAAATATTTGATGACTTGAAAAAAATGTGCCAGACCCTTAATACTGATTGTTCTTGTTGTCTCCACCCCTACTGGCACACAGGAAAAATTTAGATTGTGGATATTTACACTGATTAAACTTTTTCATGTAAAATATTCCATGTAAAGAAAAACAAAAACATCTGGCTGGCACAGGGGCTCATGCCTGTAATCCCAGCACTTTGAGAGGCCCAAGTGGGAGGACTGCATGTCCAGACGTTCAAGACCAGCATAGACAACATAGAGAGACCGCGTCACTACAAAAATAAAAATAAAAATAAAAAAATTAGCCGGGTGTAGTGGTGTGTGCCTGTAGTCCAGGCTACTTAGGAGGTTGAGGCAGAAGGATCACCTGAATCCAAAAGTTTGAGACTGCTGTGAGCTGTGATTGTGCCACTCACTCCAGCGTAGGCAACAGAGTGACTCAAAAAAATAAATCCTGACTCAAAAAAAAAATCTATTCTTCTTAAAGTCAAGAACCTAGAACAATCCACTTTATTTTGTTTATTTATTTGTTAAACTCTGACCCAGAGTTGAAGAATAGTCCATTTTAAAATGCAAAAAGGAGATCTCCCCCTTCCTGGACACATACCCTCTCTAGAGCAGAAAGTTTTTTCAGTTGCAAAAGAGAAGACCATTGGAAATCTGCTTAGATAAACTTGTTTTGAGTCAAAAGTGAATCACTAATGTTTCAACTGCTAATCCATTTAGCGTCCTATTCACCCAGATGGCTTTTCTGAGTACCCACCTGACGGTTTTAGAAAGATAAACTTTCCAGTCACCAGACTCAATTGAGCAACTTTGAAAGACAATTGACTGTCAGTGATGAGATTGACTGAAGTTTTTGAGATGACCGAAAGACTGCCTATCTGACTTATGTGAACATGAACGAAACATCTGAAATGAGCTGATATGAGTTGGCTGGGTTTATCCTTATAATAAACCCTCTCCTCCCTCCAAAAAGGATTAGGGCTCCTGTGAATGAGAGTTATAATCAACTTATCTTGGTCTTCAAGCAATATGGCCTTGACCTTTCTTTGTGTTCTAGTCTCTTCAAGCTGTGGGTGGCCATTGTTGGAGATTTTTCTTGTTCTCAGCCAAGTCCTTCTAGAGGGTGACTTTGGCCCCATCAGAGGGTTCTAGGGCTGCCTAAGAGTCAGGAGCAAAGAATCTCCACATTTCCCGAAGCCAAGGGGCTGCTTTAGCTGGCTTCCCTCCCTCTTCCCCTAACAGAATCAAACTCCTATATAAAATTCGTAAATTCTTGGCAGGAAAGAAATCCTCCCATTGGAGGGAACAGATGTTCTACAAGTAACTTTTGCCGTACTCTGTTCCTAATATCATAGTTTTAAAGTGTGGGGAGATGTTAACGTTTTTATAAATGTCAACATGTTCTGGGCCGTTTTTCCATCTCCATCTGTGGCATACACATCACCAACCTTTCTACCGCCCCCTTTTAAATTTCCAGAGAGAAGTCGGGAATTGGAAAGATTAAAAAGTGTAAGTGGAAAATTCAATTCAACAAGTATGCTAACGTATAACCCAATGCAGAAAGTAATAGGATGCTTCCCTCCCAGTTGTTAATTCGTAGAAACATTCTGCATCCTCTCAGAACCTGGAAAGGCCTACAGACTTCTGACGAGGTAATTATGATCAATTAACAATCAGGGACATTAACTGTCGACAGAATTCCCCAAGTAACCTATCCACAAAGCCTCCCTTCTCAAGAAAGCCTCGAGTCAATAGGGCTTCAAATTCAAGGAGCTACCAGGCCATTTTCACTTAATGAGGTTCACACCTCATTAAGCTGCTCACCTTATGTGCCTGGACCCAGGTGACTGTGGGAAGGAAGGATGGAGGTCAGCGGAGGCCGCTTACCTAGCCTAGGAGTAACTTTAAAAAGCGTGGCTCCACCTCGGCTGGTGCCAGCGGCGTCCCCTCCCCGAGGACAGCGATGCCGGCTCGGAGCGGCCGTGGCCGGGCCCCGAACACGCCTGTCGGCTCCTGGATTCAAAGTCAGAATCGGACGAGCGGTCGGGGTGGGGTGCGGAACCCGCAGCGCACAAGCAGAGGACGGCGACCGCGTGGGCGCGGCCGGGAAGCCCCGGGCCGGGGTCCAAACGCGCCCCTGGATCTTCCCGCAGTCCCGGTCGGGGCCCAACGTGTCCCCAGATCCCCCCGCGGGGCCCAATGTCGGGACCCCCACCCCCACCCCGGAAGATCCGCTCCCCGAGGCCCTCCCCGTGCCCAAGTGGAGCTGTAAGTGGAGCGGGCGGGGCGGGCGCGGAGGGCACCCACGATCCCGGCCCGCGCCCGCCCCTGCCACCCGGCGGGTGTCCCCGCCAGCCCCGACGCGGCTTCCCTGGTGTGTTCGCCGGGAGGCCCGTCGCGCTCCGGGGCCGAGCCGGGGGCTCGAGCGACGCGGGAGGGCTCGGTCGCCCCTCCGCGCCCGGAGCAGGGCGGGCGCGGCGGCCCGCGCGGTCTGCAGCGCCCCCCGCCGGCCGGTCTGGCGCAGGACGCGCGCGGCTGCCGGCAGGGGCCCCTCCCCCTCCTCTGTACGAGGCTGCGCAGGTTAGGACGTTTCAAATCCCGACGAATGCTCATCGGGGCTCTGCCACTGACTGGCTTCGGGCTCCCGGGAGCGCGGGGCTTCCAGACCTCCCTTTTGCTAACGTGGAAAATGTCCCGGGCGGGGTTATGTAATAATCAAGTGCGAGCATGCAGTAAAGCGTCTACTGTATAGTAAATGCAAAAAACCAGACATTATTATTATTACTAGCTGGCTGGACTTTGGATGGGAGGTTTTTTTGTTTTTGTTTTTGTTTTTTTGGTCGGAGTCTCACTCTTGTCACCCAGGCTGAGTGCAGTGGTGTATGCTGACGCAGCCCCGACCTGCTGGGCCTAGGCGATCCTTCCGTCTCAGCCTTCCAAGTAGCTGGAACTACAAGATACACGCTACGCCCGGCTAGTTTTTGTGATTTGTTGTAGAGATGAGGTCTCACCAAGTTGCCCTGGCTGGTCTCGAAGCCCCCGGGCTCAAGCAGTCCTCTCGCCTCGGCTGCGGACGTGCTGGGATTACAGACTGAGCCACTGCACCCAACCATGAATGGGAGGTTTCTTAAGTCTCTGCTCCTCGGTGGCAGCGTAGGGGTGGATTTCAGGGGAGGAGGACAGGGAGGGATGGTTTCTGCCTTTCTTTTGAGGTGGAGAAGGAACCTGGGGTCTAGCTGGGATCCAACCTTGCTGCGCCACTAACTCACCTATGACTGTGGACTCAGCTGTCTCCTCTTTGAACCTAATATCCTCATTGCAAAAGAGGAATGATCATACCCCAGTCACAGAGTTGCCGCATGATAAGAAATGCAGAGCTCCTGACAAATCCCAGAGCACCTGTAGCTAGCACATAGAGGGTGCAATGCCAGACATAGGCAGTCAACAGGTCCAGGGCCCCTTTTCTTACAACACACAGTAGGTGCTCAGTGCAAGCCCCGCCCACCCCATCAGTCCGTCATGGGGGATGCCTCTTGCAGCTTTGTCTGTGATCAGACAGCTTGGACTGCAGAAGGCTTTAACCCATGTTAGGACTTTCAAAAATCCAGGTAAATACTCATCCTGGCTCTGCCACTGATTGGCTCCTGGCTCCTGCAAACGCTGGGCTTCCAGACCTCCGTTTGGCTAATGTGGCTAATATATTTATTTTTTACTTTTGTAGAGACGAGGTCTTGCTATGTTGCCACATGTTCCTCATCTCCCCTTGACACCCCTCTCACAGATGCCTCGGATCCTTTCTGGAAATTGGTAGCCTTAGAAATAATAAGAACACACACTCCTGAGTGTGCGTCATGGAGCGTACAATCAGAGGAGCTTAGTGTCAAGGGCAGTACTAGCTTTGACTATCTTTATTCTGCAACCTCTCTGAGCCCCCGTAATCTCATCTTTCAAAAATGAGACAGTATTTTCTTTCTGGGGTGGACCAGGGTGAGAATGAATAGATATGTGTGTACAAAAGCACAAAACACTTAGTAGGTATTCTGCAAGTACTAAGTTATTTATTTCGAGCACAAAGCAAATGCCCAATAAATATTTTCTGGATGAGTTTGAACTTTCTTGCTGAGTTCTGCCTCTGGGAGGGCTTTTTTCCTGATTTCTTTTATTTTTGTTTTTGGTAGTGGTTGTGCCCTTTGAGGGTAGGGGAGGATGGGAGTACAATATCATTTAAAAGAAATTGCGAGGTTGGTTTTTTTTTTTTTTTTTTTTTATTGGGGTTTCACTCTGTGGCCCAGGCTGAGGTGCATGATCACGGCTCACCACAGCCTCGACCTCCTAGGCTCAGGCAATTCTCACCTCAGCCTCTTGAGTAGCTGAGACTACAGGTGCCCGCAACCACCCTGGTTGCTTTTTAAATTTTTTTGTAAAGATGAGATCTCCCTGTTTTGCCTAGGTTAGTCTCAAACTCCTGGGCTCAAGTGTTCCTCTTGCCTCGGCCTCCCAAAGTGCTAGGATTACAAGCGTGAGCCACCGCACCTGGCCAGTAATCCTGAATTGTATGAGCACTTAACATTTTCTGCCAGCCATTCGGGGTCCTATCCCAGTGACATCTCTAGCTCTCAAATATAACAAACTCCAAATGGGAAAAACAAAAAACAAAACAAAAACTCAGAAAACCCGTATCCAATATTTACATAACCTCACCAGTCAGTGTACTTCATTGTACAATGTATCCATTTATTTGTTAATTATTATTATTTTTTGTAGAGACGAGGTCTCGCTGTGTTGTCAAGGCTAGCCTCTAACTCCAGGACTCAAGCAGTCCTCTCACCTTGGTCTCCCAAAGTGCTGGGATTACAGGCATAAACCACCACACCCGGCCTATATCCATTTAATTGTCAGTACAACCTTTTCTCCAGATGAACCTCAGAGAGGTAAAATGACTTAGGAAACAGCGCTCATTTGCATGTCACCGTTTTCTCTCAATTCTGTGTCACCTGCATACTGTTAGACAAAGATTCCTCTCTTCCAGGCTGTGACAGAGTGGGACTTTTTGCTGGCCATGGCCATCTGAACAAGCATTCTTTGTGATGCATTAGAAATGATAGGGCACAAAGTTTATTAATACAGAGCATGAACAAATTAGAGAGTGTTCACATATTATGACAAGGCGTGAAGCAGCTGTTACTTTACTAAAACTATTCATTATAGAGCCCTTTGTTTAAAGGTTGCCCTGGTGGCTTGGAGGCTGTCTTTTGCTCTCTGACTCACAGGAAGCAAAAATAAGTTACTATCAGGTGATGAGCATACTTAGAAGCCAAACTAAAAATGAGAAAGCTCGTCGTCCCTGGGCATAGGACAGTTGGCTCCATTTTTCAAACCGATAAGTGCCAGGCTGTTGAAAATTTAAGACTTTCTTTTTTTCATCCTCTTTTTTTTTAAACTCTATTCACGAAGCATTTGCTAAATAATTCCAGTATGCTAATTTCTTGCTTAGAAACACACAAAGGGATATGATCTGTTTTCCAGTGTGGTTTGCAGTCTGGTAGGAGAGACACCTACATAAATATATCTAATTATCACCTCATCTGTAAAGGGAGGACAACCGCAGGACTCACTTAATGGGGTGCCTGTGAGGACAAACTGTGGAAAGCATAGGTGAGACACAGTTGTTGGGAGCCTGACCCAAGATAGGCACTCACATAGGTGGGGGTTGCATTAGCCCTATTTTCAGATGAAGAAACGGAGGCTCTAAGAGGGGAAGAGATTTGTTGGTTTACAGCACAGTCAGGATTCAAGTTCATGTCTGAACCTTCTTTTCCCACATAGTATACTTACAGAGTTTGAGCAACTTTGTTTCCTCTTACAGGCAGGGCAACTCCTTGCAGCCTTTGAGGAGCTTTCTCTTTAACTGGTCTCTGTGTACCGTGGGGATTAAAGTTTACCCAGGTATATGCTAGGTCTTCCGTTTATTTATTTTGTTTTATTTATTTATTTATTTTTTTGAGTCAGAGTCTCACTCTGTCACCCAGCCTGGAGTACAGTGGTGCAATCATAGCTTACTGTAGCCTCAAACTCCTGGGCTCAAGGTATTCTCCTGCCTCAGCCTCTAGAGTAGCTAGGACTATAGGTGTGCACCATCACACTTGGCTATTTTATTTTATGTAAAGACAGATCTCACTGTGTTTCCCAGGCTAGTCTCGAACTCCTGGGCACAGGTGATCCTCCCGCCTCAGCTTCCCAAAGTGCTGGGATTACAGGCGTCAGCCAACGCACCTGGCTCATGCTTGGTCATTTTACAAATTTTGTGTAGAGACAGATATCACTTTGTTGCCCAGGCTGGTCTCAAACTCCTGTACTCAAGTGTACTTCAGCTTCGCAAAGTGCTGGGATTACAGGCATGAGGCAATGCACCTGGCTCATGAATGGCTTTTTTTTTTTTTTTTGAGTTGAAGTCTCACTCTGTCACCCAGACTGGAGTGCAGTGGCCACTCCTGGCCACCACAGCCTCAACCTGCTGGACTCCGGCAATCCTTCTGCCTCAGCCTTCCAAGTAGCTGGAACTACAGGCGCATGCAACCACGCCCAGTTAATTTTTTTTTTTTTTTTTTATCGTAGAGATGAGGTCTCGCCAAGTTGCCCAGGTGGGTCTCAAACCCGTGGGCTCAGGCAATCTACTCACCTCAGCTTCCCAAAGCGCTGGGATTACAGACTGAGCCACCGAACCCGGCTGAGTTGACTTTCATATATGGTGGAAGATAGAGCCCAATTTCATTCTTCTGCATGTCAATACCCAGTATTCCCAGCACCATCTATTGGAAAGACTATCCTTAGATTTTTTGTGTTCTTGACACACAAAATTAGTTGGCCATATATGCATGGATTTATTTTTGGGTTCTCTATTATGTTCCATTGGTCTATATGGTATATATCTTTCCATTATGCCAGCGCCAGGCAGTTTTAATTAATATAGCTTTGTAAGATATTTTAAAATCAGAAAATATAACCTTAAGCTTTGTTCTTTCTCTGTAGCTCCAGATGAATTGTAGGATTTGTTTTTCTATTGGAATTTTGATAGGTATAGCATTAAATCTAGATCACTAAGTACTATGGACTTTTTTTTTTTTTTGGAGTCAGAGTCTCACTTTGTCACCCAGGATGGAGTGCAGTGGCACGCTCACGGCCACCACAGCCCCGACCTGCTGGACTCAGGTGATCTTTCTGCCTCAGTCTTCCAAGTAGCTGGAACTACAGGCTCATGCCACCATTCCTGGCTGATTTTTTGATTTATTGTGGAGACGAGGTGTCACCAAGTTGCCCAGGCTAGTCTCCAACCCCTGGGCTCAGGCAATTTTCTTGCCTCAGTCTCCCAAAGTGCTGGGATTATAGGTGTGAGCCACTGCGCTGGGCTCATATCTTTTCCTTTCTTTCTTTTTTTGTTTTTTGAGTTGGAGTCTCACTCTGTCGCCCAGGCTGGAGGGCAGTGGCACGCTCCCGGCCACCACAGCCTTGACCTGCTGGGCTCTGGCAATACTTCCGCCTCAGCCTTCCGAGTAACTGGAACTACAGGCGCACACTACCATGCCCGGCTAATTTTGTACTTTATTTTATTTATTTATTTATTTTGAGTTGGAGTCTCACTGTCGCCCAGACTGGAGTGCAGTGGCCGCTCCCGACCACCGCAGCCTCGACCTGCTGGGCTCCGGCGATCCTTTCGCCTCAGCCTCCCGAGTAGCCGGAATTACAGGCATGTGCTACCACGCCCGGCTGATTTTTTGATTTATTGTAGAGATGAGGTCTCGCTGCCCAGGTGGGTCTTGAACCCGCGGGCTCAGGTAATCCACTCACATCAGCCTCCCAAAGGCGCGGGATTATAGGCTGAGCCACCGAGACCGGCTGGGCTCATATCTTTTCTATGGACATACCCACTTCGCTCCTCTCCTTAGGGAATAAGTCTCAGGATTGCATCTTCTTCTTCCATCAGTTCTTCTTATCCCACAGTGCTGTTCTAGGTGTGAAAAAAGAACTACCTGCTCTTTTTTTCCTAGGGCCATGTACAGAAATGTTGGGATGTGAGGTGCAAGCACAAATTATTTCCCTTCCTCCTGAAGGAGAGATCTCAAGACTCTCAAGACTGTGTATTTTCTCTTAATCCAATAGAAGTGAGCTGGCGACTGAGATCCATACTGATGGTAGAGATATGTACTGACTACTGACACTCATGCTGCCTGCAGAGATCTACACGCCAACTGCTGGAATCTGTGAAGTAGATGCTAAGATCCACATACAGGCTGCTGAGAGTCTCACTACTCTTCTTTGCTCTTAGCTACCCTCGGCATTCCTGCTGTGTTGATTCCCTCAGACACAGACACTGGGTGAGGTGAGACAGAAGTGGGTCTTCAGCCTTTTGGGTCATTGGCCCAGACACCTTGTCCTGTCACTTGGAAAATAGTACTTAAACTAGGAGCTGGCTTTTAAGTTTGTCCAAGTAGCATAGCTGTTACGGCTTTCTTTATAAAACACTATGCATCCTGAAATCTCTAAGTATATCATTTCAAAATAGATTACCTATCATCTGCTTGCTTGGACGACAGAAAAGAAAATGGCAAACCTAGGTGAAATCTCTGCTCAGTCACAGAGCCAGGGGACTTTGTGGAATTCACTGAATCACTTTGGGGTTTTTTGTTTGTTTGTTTGTTTTTGTTTTTTTGAGCTGAAGTCTCACTCCATCGCCCAGGCTGGAGTGCAGTGGCACACTCACGGCCACCCCAGCGTCAACCTGCTGGTCCCCAGCGATCCTTCCACCTCAACTTTCCAAGTAGGAACCACAGGCGCAGGCTACCATACCCGGCTAATTTTATATTTATTGTAGAGACGAGGTCTTGCCAAGTTCCCAGGGCTGGTCTCGAACCCGTGGGCTCAGGCAATCCACTTGCTTTGGCCTCCCAAAGTGCTGGGATTACAGGCGGAGCCACTGAGCCCAGCCACACAGAATCACTTTGAATCTTATATTTATCCCTTTAAAAATGATCATTTGGAAGGACAACAGAAAACAACCAATGGGAAATATCCCTGCCTACCTATATGTTGTGAATATGAGTTTTGAAGCACATTTGAAAAACCTTACTCTATCTTCTCCAGCTTGTCCTACACACTGGCCCCCAAAGGCCCATGGTGCTCACTTCCTTCTTCATGGTGGTTAAAAAAACTGATACTGGAAGCCTAGAATCAAGTGCTGAATGATCTGCTTCCTAAGGATGAGACCTAGGTTATATTACTTAACCTTGCTAAACCAAAGTTTCGTCATCTGTAAAATGGAGAGGACAACAGGGCTTGTTAAAAGTAAGATGGTTGGCTGGGCACAGTGGCTCACACCTATAATCCCAGCACTTTGGGAGGCCAAGATGAGAGGATTGCCTGAGCCCATGGGTTCGAGACCAGCCTGGGCAACTTGGTGAGACCTCATCTCTACAATAAAAATTTTTAAAAAATTAGCCGAACTTGGTGGCCTGTGCCTGTAGTTCCAGCTACTTGCAAGGCTGGAGTGGAAGGATCACCTGAACCCAGTAGGTCAAGGCTGCGGTGACCATGAGCATGCGACTGCACTCCAGCCTGGGGACAGAATGAGACTCCAGCTAAAAAAAAAAAAAAGTAAGATGGTTAGTAAGAATTAAGTGGAATGCTGCATATAAAGTGTTCAAAACAGTATCTGCCTTATAGCAAGGATTACACAGATACTAGCTAATTTTTGTGATGATTGTTAACTGGGTCAAATTTCCTGAGTGTTGGGGGAAGGAGTACAAGCTGAGGTACAGTTCCTACATAATGCTGATAATGCCATCTTTAAGAAGAGATTGTTGCAGCCGGGCTCGGTGGCTCAGCCTGTGATCCCACGCCTTGGGAGGCTGAGGTGAGTGGATTGCCTGAGCCCGCGGGTTCGAGACCCGCCTGGGCAACTTGGTGAGATCTCATCTCTACAATAAATCAAAAAATTAGCCGGGCGTGGTAGTGCACGCCTGTAATTCCAGCTACTTGGAAGGCTGAGGCGGAAGGATCGCCGGAGCCCCAGCAGGTCGAGGCTGCAGTAGCTGGGAGCGGCCACTGCCCTCCAGTCTGGGTGACAGAGTAAGACTCCAACTAAAAAAAAAAAAAGAGAAGAGATTGTTGGAGTGAAGCTCCTAGGGCCTGTGATGCTTGAAGGTTTCCGACTTTAGCTCATCCACTTAGTGGCCCATGATCTTAGGCTCTAAGATCTAGGCATACTCCTCTCTGTATTTAGGTCTTACTTTTCCACCACTAACCCCAACCAGTCATTAAAAAGAACTACTCTAGGTCTCCAAGAGCACTGAGTATGCTCTTTTCTATAACTTGGAGGATCCCAACAACTTTAAAATTTTCTTCCATCCTATTTCAATTACTTCCCCGAAAGCAGAAGAGAATCCAAATTAATTCTGTTCCCCATTGCTGCAAGGTGTTTCAAGGGGCCAAATTTTGAGATGAGCTCCATACAATCAAAACCATATATATATATGGTTTGTTTTTTTGGGGGGGGTTGGAGTCTCACTCCATTGCCCAGGCTCACTCAGGTGATCCTTCTGCCTCAGCCTTCCAAGTAACTGGTATTTCAGGCACGCGCCACCATACCTGACTAATTTTTTAATTTTATTGTAGAGATGAGGTCTTGCCAGTAGAGATGAGGTTGCCCAGGGTGGTCTCGAACTCATCCTCTCAACTCGGTCTTCCAAAGTGCTGGGATTATAGGCATGAGCCACCGCACCTGGGCAAAAACCTAATATATTGACTGACAGTCTTAGAATATAGGTGGCACATAAAACAAAAGTCCTGCATCGCCGTAAATGTATGAAATTGACAGTTAAAGTTGTACAAAGTTCAATATTCCTATTTTTAGGAAATATACACATTTAAGTATTTAGGAGTGAAAAGCCTATAACTTACTGCAAATTGAAATATCTTAATAAAAGGTGAATCTGGATTAAAATTGGGTGACTTGTCCTATTTTTACTTTTGCAACTTTTTGTGAGATGGAAACTACTTCACAATAAAAATTTAAACTTAATAAGGGGCAAGAAACTCATGATTTTCTTTTTTCTCTTCTTTTTTTTTTTTTTTTTAGTTGATGTCTCACTCTGTTGCTCAGGCTGGAGTGCAGTGGCACACTCACGACTACTGCAGCCTTGACCTGCCGGCTCAGGGGAATCCTTCCGCCTCAGCCTTCCAAGTTAACTCATGACTTTCTTGTTAATCCTTTCTTAACTAGCATGAGTATCACAAAGCAAGTAGATGAGGTTCTGGAGTAAATGTTTCTAAGCAAATACTCCATTATAAAATACTGAGGTTTAGCCAGGCGTGGTGGCTCACACCTGTCATTCCAGCACTTCGGGAGGCAGAGGTGAGAGGATTGCCTGCGTCCACGGGTTCGAGACCAGCCTTGGCAACATGATGAGACCTCGTTGCTACAATAAATCAAAAAAATTAGCTGGACATGGTGGTGCATGCCTGTTGTTCTAGCTACTTGGATGGCTGAAGAGGAAGGATCACCTGATCCCAGCAGGTTTAGGTTGGAGTGGCCATGAGCGTGCCACTATACTCCAGTCTGGGTGACAGAGTGAGACTCTGACTCAAAATAAAAAATAAAAAAAAGAGAAAGATTCTATTTTAAAAAAAATTAGGCTAGGCTCGGTGGCTCAGCCTGTAATCTTGCCCTTTGGGAGACTGAGGTGAGTGGATTGCCTGAGCCCGTGGGTTCGAGACCCGCCTGGGCAGGCGAGACCTCATCTCTACAATAAATCAAAAAATCAGCCGGGCATGGTAGCATGTGCCTGTAGTTCCAGCTACTTGGAAGGCTGAGACGGAAGGCTCGCCGGAGCCCAGCAGGTCGAGGCTGCGGTGGCCGGGAGTGGCCACTGCACTCCAGTCTGGGTGAAAGAGTGAGACTCCAACTCAAAAAAAAAAAAAAAATAAATAAATAAATAAAATACTGAGGTTTGAGAGGTACGCAAATCCTGTTCAAACCAGTCACATGACAGGCTCATATGCATAGTCTTCCATTTCAGCTACTATTAGTTACTAGATATGGCTTAATTACCCTCCAGGGGCTCACACATTAGATGGCTTGTTCAAGGTTGTCCAGCCAGTAGATGTCAGAGCCTCACTTTGAGTCTAGAGACCTGTCTCCAGGCCCTGTGCTCCTTTCTTCCCCTGCCCTCACCCTGTGCCAGATGAGGCCTGCCCTGTAGGAATTCGCAGTTTCCAGAGGACAGTACATACCCATAAAAAAGCAAGGCCAGCCCTTGCATGTAAATTATGTAAGGGGTTGTAGAAACAGCTGTAAAAATAATGGCATCATCACAGACGATTAAAATAAAGTCCATTTCAGTCACAGAACAGGCTTTGTGTACTTTCAGCTTGAACACCACACACTAGATGCAGTTGAAAGGAAATCCCAAGATGTTTTATTAGCCATGTGTTTCAGAATCATATAAACACAAGGAAAGAAATATGCTAGCGTTTATCACTGCATTTACCTGTGTTTATTTATTTTTTACTTGTTTTTTGAGCCCAGGCTGGAGTGCAGTGGCATGCTCACAGCCACCACAGCCTCAATCCTTCCACCTCAGCCTTCCAAGTAGCTGGAACTACAGGTGTGTGCCACCACACCTGGCTAATTTTTTGATTTATTGTAGAGATGAGATTTCGCCAAGTTGCTCTGGCTGGTTTCGAAGCTGTGGGTTCAGGCAATCCTCTCATCTCTGTTTGTCAAAGTGCTGAGATTACAGGTGTAAGTCATCATGTCCAGCTGCATATAATTCATTTTATTTTATTTTATTTCATTTCATTTTTTTAGTTGGAGTCTCACTTTGTCACCTAGGCTGGAGTGCAGTGGCATGCTCACGTCCACTGTAGCCTGGACCTGCTGGGTTCAGGGATCCTTTCACTTTAGCCTTCCAAGTAGCTGGAACTACAGGTACGTGCCACCATGCCTGACTAATTTTTTTATTTATTGTAGAGATGGTCTCACCAAGTCGCCAAGCTGTTCTTGACCCCGGGGCTCAGGCAGTCCTCTTGCCTCTGCCTCCCAAAGTGCGGGGATTGTAAGTGTGAACCACCATGCCCGACCACATTTACTTTTTTATATATTATTTTCTCAAACACTGTTATATTACTATATTTTTTTTTTTTTTTGAGTCAGAGTCTCACTCTGTTGCCAGGCTGGAGTGTAGTGGCATGATCACAGCTCACTGCAACCTCGACCCCCTGGACTCAAGCGACCCTTCCACCTCAGTCTCCCAGGTAGCTGGGACTACAGGCATTCACCATCACATCTGGCTAATTTTTTTATTTCTTTGTAGAGACAAGGTCTCCCAATGTTGCCCAGGCTGGATTTGAACTCCTGGGCTCAAACAGTCCTCCCGCATTGGCCTCTCAAGGTGCTGGGATTATAGGCGTGAGCCACCACACCTGACCATTGCTACATCTTGTATTGTTTCTGTCCTCCTACGTTCCTGGCAACTTCATAGGGTATTTTCAGGTAATCTGTGAAAGTGTTGACCGAATGATTGATTCCAAGTTCCCCTTTCCTGGGAATTCAGACCTCCTCTTGACAAACAATGGATGGGCCATTTTTATTGTTGAGTAGGTGGGCAAGGATGGGCCATCTTAATCCTGTTTTGCTCAGGAAAAAAGCAAACAACGGAGGTGAGAAGAGAGCTGATATCTAGAGATCTCCATTTCTTTTTGGAAAAAATAACACTGTCCTCTTAGGTCCCCCCACCAAAAGTTTTTACATAGGATAACTAGTGTCTGTAAGGATAAACCACTGGAATAAAAGCAAATTTTAAAAGTTTCTAAGTATGTTCTTATGGGCAAATTACCTTCTCTGAACCTCCATTTCTTCACCTGTAGGATGGGATTAATAATATTCAAGGCCAGGCTCAGTGGCTCAGTGTGTAATTCCAGCACTTTGGGAGGCCAAGGTGAGCAGATTGCCTGAGCCCACGGGTTCGAGATCAGCCTGGGCAACTTGGCAAGACCTCGTCTCTACAATAAATCAAAAAAAATATTAGCCGGGCATGGTAGTGCATGCCTGTAGCTCCGGCTACTTGGAAGACTGAGGTGGAAGGATTGCTGGAGCCCAGCAGGTCGATGCTGGCGTGGCCATGAGTGTGCCACTGCACTCCAGCCTGGGCGATGGAGTGAGACTCAGACTCAAAATAATAATGATAATAATAATAATATCATTATTATTATAATTCGCACACTGGCCAGGTGTGGTGGTTCATGTCTATAATCCCAGCATTTTGGGAGGCTAAGGTGAGAGGATTGCCTGATCCTAGGGGTTTGAGACCAGCTTGGGCAACTTGGTGAGACCTTGTCTCTACAATAATTCACAAAAACCATCCGGGCGTGGTGGCGTGAATCTGTAAGTCCAGCTACTTGGAAGGCTGAGGCAGAAGGATCGCCTGAGCCCAGGAGATTGAGACTGTGGTGACTGTGAGCATGCCACTGCACTCCAGTCTGGGCAACAAGAGTGAGACTCCAACTCAAATAATAAATAAATAAATAAATAAAAATAAATAAATAAAAGGTGCCTCCGGGTGATTATTTTTTGTTTGTTTGTTTTGAGAGACATGGTCTCACTTACTCTGTTGCCCAGGCTAGAGTGCAGTGGGGTGATCAGTGCTCAATGCAACCTCAAACTTCTGGGCTCAAGCAATCCTCTGGCCTCAGTGTCTCGAGTAGCTGGGATTACAGGTTCTTACCAACAAGCTCAGCTAATTTGTTCCTTTTTTGTTTTTTTGTTTTTTTTATAGAGATAAGGTTTTGCTATGTTGTCCAGGCTGGGATTCTTTTTTTTTTTTGAGTTGGAGTCTTACTCTGTCGCCCAGACTGGAGTGCAGTGGCCGCTTCCGGCTACTGCAGCCTCGACCTGCTGGGCTCCGGCGATCCTTCCGCCTCAGCCTTCCAAGTAGCTGGAACTACGGGTGCATGCCACCACGCCCGGCTTAGTTTTTGATTTATTGTAGAGATGAGGTCTCACCAAGTTGCCCAGGCTGGTCTCAAACCCCTGAGCTCAGTCAATCCCCTCACCTCAGCCTCCCACAGTGCTGGGATTACAGGCTTGAACCACCACACCCAGCCTTGCAATGTTTTTCAAATGTTTAAAAATATGGCTGTTAGTAAGAAATACATCTCAACAAGTATAAACATATATCTGTGCACGTGTATATAAAATTCCAATAAACTCCACAAAACAATACTCTCACCCTTCTGAGAGGCAATTACTCTCTGAGAGTCTCTGATTTATTCTATTCGGATGTCATTGAAGGAAAAGATGCTGGCAGGGATCCCCGGTGGCTTTTCTGAATAACAGTCGCCCTTTATAAAGTTCTCGTGCACGTGTGAATTGACAGCAGTTAGGATTTCATAGTAACTCAGAGGTCAGTTGGGCCACCCAGGAAGGGGAAAGGCAGAGGAGAAGGGGGAACCTGTGGATGTGGGACTCGGGTCTTAACCTTGACCCATATCACTATTTGCTACCCCAGTATCCCCTCAATCAAGCCTCCCAGACTGTTCTCACAGGGCTTCTTGGAGACTGAGTGAGGCCAGGGTCACTTTTATTTTATTTATTGTTAGTTTCTTTGAGACAAGGTCTCACTCTGTCACCCAGGCTGGAGTGCAGTGGCATGATCACCGCTCACCTTGACCCTCCAGGCCTCAGGAGATCCTCCCACCTCAGCCTCCTGACTACAGGCACATGCCACTGCACCTAGCTAAATTTTTTTTCTCTTTGGTAGTTACGGGGTCTCTCCATGTTCCCTGGGCTAGTCTCAAATTCCTGGTCTCAAGCAATCCTCCTGCTTTGGCCGTCACTTTCATTTTTGAGAGGCTTGGTTTATTTCGTTTTATTTATTTTGTGTGTGTGTCAAAGTCTCTCTCTGTCACCCAGGCTAGAGAGCAGTGGCATGCTCACAGCCACCACAGCCTTATCCTGGGCTCAGGTGATCCTTTTACCTCAGCTTTCCAAGTAGATGGAACCACAGACATGTGCTACCACACCCGGCTAATTTCTTGATTTATTGTAGAGACAAGATCTTGCCAAGTTGCCCAGACTGGTCTCGAACACCTGGGCTCAGGCAAGCCTCTCGCCTCAGCTTCCAAAGTGTTGGGATATCAGATGTGAGCCACTGCGTCCAGCAGTTTATTTTTTAAAAATGAAAAAAGTGCCAAACGAGGGGGAGAGCTATTATATTATACATTTTATTTTTATTTTTTGAGTTGGAGTCTCACTCTGTTGCCCAGGCTGGAGTGCAGTGGCATGCTCACGGCCACCCCAGCATCAACCCGCTGGGCTCAGGCCATCCTTCTGCCTCAGCCTTCCAAGTAGCTGGAACTACAGGCGCACCACCACATGCCCAGCTAATTTTTTTGATTTATTGTAGAGACAAGGTCTCACCATGTTGTCCAGGCTGGACTTGAACCCGCAGGCTTAAGCAATCTTCTCGCCTTGGCTGGAATTACAGGCTTGAGCCACCACGCCCAGTCTATATTATACTTAATAAATAAATGCCCTGAATATACAACACATCAACTGCAATAACCACACTTATACCCCCATTTGGAGATGATGTCATAAGCTTTACATTTAAGACCATTCATCATGTGGGATTTTGGCTCAATTACTCCCCTGTGCCCCACCCCATTGATTGGTGAAGGGTCCCCATGGCCAAACTCATTTCAAGTGAATTTAGCTGAATGGAGGTTGTAAGTTCCCTGGAGAGTGGGGATGGAAGCTAGCCACCTGTGAGCCATAGCAGAAGAGGGGATCAAGAGGAGATAGTGAGTATAAAAATGCTTTCGCAAAGCCTGGCTCTGATAGACAGGTGAGAACCAGGATATTGATAGCATGGGTTGCTTGAAGGAGTATTGATATAAGGCAAGAGAGACTGAGCATGTGAAAATGATGAGATGGTTTATCTAACAGACAAGGCTGAATTTAAAGACACAAAAGAAATCAAAGCGGGAACAAGTTCAGAAAATAGGAAGACATGGACTAAGAGAAATTTGTCTCTTGTTTTAAAAGGCACCATCGTCTCCTCCAGAATCAGATGTGAGAGGTGAACCACACCACTGGGCAAGCAGATAATACATGAGGGAGAGTGTCTCCCTATAAGATTTTTATAAGGTCAATCTGCAGAGGCCCTTAAGAAAGGTACAGGCCAGGCATGGTGGCTCATACCTATAATCCCAGCACTTTGGGGGGCCCAGACGAGAGGATTGCCTTAGCCCATGAGTTTGAGACCAGCTTGGACAACTTGGTGAGACCTCGTCTCTACAATAAATTAAAAAATTAGCTGGGCGTGGTGGTGCATGCTTGAAATCCCAGCTACTAGGAAGGCTGAGGCAGAAGGATCACCTGAGCCCAGCAGGTTCAGGCTGCAGTGGCTGTGAGCGTGCCACTGCACTCCAGCCTAGGCGACAGAGTGAGACTTCAACTCAAAAAAAGAAAAAAAAAGTACAAAGTATATGGATCATGGATCATGTCCTCCAACTTCATCCATGTTGTTGCAAATGGCAGTACCTCCTTCTTTTTAAAGGCTAACTAATAGTTCATTGCATAGACATACCCCCCCCCCAGTATGAGGGGTAACCCAAAATAAACCCAGAATTATTTTTTGGAGGGCAGAACCCTTGTAGTACAGGCCTCCCCCGCTAAGTAAGTCATCTAAGAACCCATTGGCATCAGTGTCCCTACCAGCTAGTGTTGTTGTGAGAGGCTGTGTTCAGCTTCAGTGAATTTACTTTTGGAGATTCTTTCAACCGAGGGTATAATTATTTTGCGGTGGAATGTGTTTGCCCATTTCACGATGGATGATTTATGAGCGCAACTGCCCACACTGCACAGGGTGTTCAGCAGTTTTTGACCAAAAATAGCATGACCCCTGTGCCCCATTCTCCCTATTCATCCAGTCTCACCCTGAGCAATTTTTTAAATTTTGTTTTGTTTCCCCAGATGAGAAAACTCCTCAAAGGGAAACATTTTGCCAATGTGGAAGAGGTAAAACAAAAAGCGCTAAAAGGCATCAAAACTGACAAGTTCAAAAACTGTTCTGAGCAGTGGAAAAAGCATCTTAACAGGTGTATTGCATCAACCAGAGGGTATTTTGAAGGCGACTGAGGCTTAAACATGCAAGAATAAATACACAATTTTTTAATAAATAAATTCCTGGTTTTTCTGGGTCCCACCCCCATATCTTTTTTTTTTTTTTTTTTGAGTTGGAGTCTCACTCTGTCACCCAGGATGGAGGGCAGTGACACGCTCTTGGCCACCACAGCCTCAACCACCACACCCAGCTTATTATTTTTTTGAATTTATCATAGAAACGAGGTCTCACCAAGTTGCCCAGGCTGGTCTCAAACCCACGGCTCAGGCAATCCACTCGCCTCGGCCTCCCAAAGTGCTGGAATTACAGGCTGAGCCACCAAGTCCGGTCCCCCCCCCACGTATCTTTATCCAGTTATCACTGGACACAGGTTGTTTCCATATCTTGGCTATTGTAAATAATGTTGCAATGAACATGGGAGAGTAAGTATCTCTACAAGGTGTTGATTTCATTTCCTTGGGAATCTACTCCGCGGAGAGTTTGCTATATGGGTAAATGTGGAGGACGTTACGCTAAGTGAAATGCCAGACACAGAAAGAAAAATAAGGCATGATCTCACTTAAGTGTAAAATTAAGAAGAAGAAGATGAATACATAGAAACTATAGAATGTTGTGGTTATCAAGAGTGGGAAGGGAAGGAAGGGGGAGAAAGTCAAGGGCACAAACTTGCAGTTGTGTACAGTGAGTAGGTCTAGAGATCTAGTGTACAGTATGAGGACTATAGTTAATAATACTGTGCTGTGTACCATAAATTCACGAAGACAGTAAATTTTAGATGTTCTTAACACACACACAAGGTAACTGTGGAAGATGACTGGGATAATTTGCTTGACAATAGTAATTATCTCACTATATATGTTATCAGAGCATCACGTCATATAACCTGAATATAGATGATTAAAAATAAAATAATAATAAAATGTGTAGAAAGGAAATGGATGAAGAAGAAATCCTTAGATTAAGTAGACTTAAGAGAAATATCTTTTTTTTTCGTTTTTTGAGTTGGAGTCTCACTCACTGACTCAGGCTAGAGTGCAGTGGCACAATCACAGCTCACTGCAGCCTCAAATTAAAAAGAAACAGGTAAAATTAATTTAATACTACATCTATTTAAACTAATAGATCCAAAATGTCATTTTATCATGTAATGAAATGAAAATAAAAGTTGTTTTCAGTTGGGTTCTCACTCTGTCACGTAGACTGGAGGGCACTGGCATGATCACAGCTCACTACAGTCTTGACCTCCTGGACTCAGGAGATCCTTCTGCATCAGCCTTCTGAGTAGCTGGGACTACAGAGGCATACCACTATGCTAACTTTTAAAATGTGGGGGAAGATGGGATTGTTATGCTGCCCAGTCTGCTCTCTAACTTTTTTTTTTTTTTTTTTGAGTTGGAGTCTCACTCTGCTGCCCAGACTGGAGTGCAGTGAGCGCTCCTGGCCACTGTACCCTCGACCTGCTGGGCTCCGGCAATCCTTCCGCCTCAGCCTTCCGAGTAGCCAGAATTACAGGCATGTGCTACCACGCCCGGCTGATTTTTTTAAAAATTTATTTATTGTAGAGATGAGGTCTTGCCAAGTTGCCCAGGCGGGTCCCAAACCTGTGGGCTCAAGCAATCCACTCACCTCAGCCTCCCAGGGCGCGGGATTACAGGCTGAGCCACCGAGCCCAACTTCTAACTTCTGAAAAAAGCAATTCTCCCTCCTTGGCCTCCCAAAGTGCTGGGATTACAGGCATGAGCCACCATGACCATCCTTATATCAAGTTTTTAAAAAGAAAACTACTACAATGTCTAGATATGCCTAACTGGATGATAAATACAAGGAAATGGGTACTCCAAAAGTGAGAACTGTTATTACTTCTGGAGGATAAATTGGGGCTATGCCTGGGATGGGACTGGTAGGCAACTTCTGGGATGGCTGGCAAAGTTCTATTTCTCGACTGGGATGATGGTCAAAAGGATGTATGCATCATAATAATTCACTAAGCTGGATTTTTGTGGTTTTCTGTATCTTAGCTTCATTTGACAGGAGTGAAACTATCAGAGGTGGCATTCCTCAGTTTTATGTGCATGTGGCTTGGCGTTCTGGCACCAACATAGCAGTTAAGGAGCCAATGACTGCGGTTCTTCAAACCCTAGCATGTCTGCAGCTGTCTTCCTTTCCCACAGTGTCACCAGGAAGTAGCATTTGTAGCTCCATATAAGAAAAATAAAGGACTTGGAACCAGGCAATCTTGGGCTAAAGTCTGCTGTCTACACTTTTGACTTGTTTCCTTTACTTAATAGCTGTGCAATGTTGTGCGAGTTGCCCAATCCCACAGAGCTTCAATTTCCTCATGTATCAAATAGGAATAATGGATTGCCGTGCAGATTAGATAAGTGTGTGCAATGGTATGCAGTAGATGCTCGAGTGATGCTATTGCTATCATTATTTTTATGAGTCAAAGAACAAGTCAGCCAGGTTCTAGGACCTGGAAAGTGTGTGTGAATCTGCTGCCATGTTGGGTCATCAACCTGATGATTCCCATAGTTGCTCTAAACCCAAAACAAGGGTCTTTTCTCCTCCTGCTGGCTGCCTTCACATGGAAGACAGGCCCATGCAGGGAAGCATTGGGTCATGCCCTTGAGTTCTGGAAACACGTGATCCTCTTCGGGATAGTTTTCCCTGGACACCAATAAGTGAATCACTAGTCAATGAGTATTAGGAAATGAATGAGCCACCCTTTCCGTGACAATGACAATGACAAAAACTCCATCTGATTATCCCTTTCCCATCCGGGGTTCTGAAATTGGGAGGCAGAAAGTCAGCCTATCTGCAGAAAGTCAGCCTATCTGCAGAAAGTCTTCTGCTTTCCTGGGTCCAACTTCAACCAACACTGCTAAGGCCACAAGGACTCACTCCACCCCTCTAAAGACAAGTCTGGGTGACATCCTCCTCCTCCTCTTCCTCCAGGGGACATTTGGCAATGTCTGGAGACATTTCTGGTTGCCATAACTGGGAGGATGCTATCAGCATCTAGTAGGTAGAGGCGAGGGATACTGTTAAACATCCTACATCCCATAGGAGCGCTCCCTACAGCAAAGAATCATCTGGCTTCAAATGTCAATAGTGCCAAGGTTGAGAAATCCTGATTCAGAGCAAAGTGGGCAAGGAGACTTGGGGCCGGCAACCTCCAGGTCCTGCCCAGGCGCCTTGGCCTACGCCCAGTTTACAGACAGGATGCTTGAGGCCACAAGAGGTTATATGACTTGTCCAAAGTCATTTAGCTGTCAGGGAGATGGTGTTCTGACTCAGAGGCTCATCCTGGGTGACAGATCTGCCTCTTGACAATTTCCTGATAGGGCGGGATTGGCAGTAGTGGGATTCTGCCCGGGGGAGAGGGGTGGCACACCCCATCAACAAGCGTACCTGCATAATGAACACTTTTGTACTTAACCCTGAATTGGATCTCACATCTTTAAAATTAAAAACAAAAAAGAAAGATTCCCTGGTAGTTGAGGTCTAGACTTTCAAAGGACAACCTGGGCCACAAGAAAAAGGTCCCTTGCCTTTAGAGCTGCTTGGCACACAGTCTTCCAGTGGCTCTTTCACACTGCTCCTTCAGCAGCCCCGACCCATATGCTTTTAGTCAAGTAGCTGGAACCACAGGCATGTGCCACCACTCCTGGCTAATTTTTTAAATTTATTGTAGAGATGAGGTCTCTCCAAGTTGCCCAGGCTGGTCTTGACCTGTGGACTCAGGCAATCCTTTCACCTCAGTCTCCCAAAGTGCTGGGATTATAGGCATGAGCCACTGCACCTGCCCTTTTGTTTTTGAGTTGCAGTCTCACTCTGTCACCCAGCTACTTGGAAGGCTGAGGCGGAAGGATCGTCTGAGTCCAGCAGGTTGAGGCTGCAGTGGCCGTGAGGGTGCCACTGCATTCCAAACTGGGCAACAGAGTAAGACTCTGACTCAAAAAAAAAAAGTTAATACTACCTAGAGTGATTTACAAATTTAATGCAATCTCTATCAAAACCATGATTTTTTTTTGCAGAAATGTACATATCTATATTTTAAGAAACTTTTTTCATTTCTTTTCATTCTTTTTTTATTTCTTGAATCAGAGTCTCACTCTGTTGCCCAGGTTGGAGGGCAGTGGCGTGATCATGGCTACCATAACCTCAACTTGGGGGGCTCAGGTGATCCTGAGCATTTATTTTAATGTGTTTGAGAGAAAAAAGAAACTAGCTAGCAAACCCATGCTATAATGTGTCCTTTTTATATGAATGTATTTAAGTTAAAAAAATAATCCAATAAGAATATTATGTGACTATTATACAGGTGGTAGACATATATAGCAAAAGTCATTAATGTGGATTTTAGACAGAAAGCCTGTCTTCACTCAAGTTCTTTTCCTGGCTTACTGGCCTTCTACCTGCCTGACCTTTTTTGTCTCCTCACTCATTTTAATGTTTTACTTTTTAAATTTTTTTTATTTTTGAGTCAGAGTCTCACTCTGTCTCCCAGGCTGGAGGGCAATGGCACCCTCACAGCCACCACAGCCTCTACCCTGGGCTCAGGAGATCCTTCCGCCTCAGCCTTCCAAGTAGCTGGAGCTACAGGTGTACGCCACCACTTCCAGCTAGCTTTTGTGATCTATTGTGGAGATGAGGTCTCACCAAGTTGCCCAGGCTGGTCTCGAACCCCCAGGCTCAGGCAGTCCTCTCACCTTGGCCTCCCAAAGTGCTGAGATTACAGGCATGAGCCACCATGCCTGACCTCTTCTCTTATTTTACCTTTACCAGCTAGTGTTTTCTCATCCTTGAGCACCCAGCTCAGGTTTTCATTCCTCCAGAAGCTTCTCTCACGAATACACCCCACTCCTAGCCCAGGCTGGGTCAAGTGTCTCCTCTGTGAATGGCAGGACACAGTTTAGTTAACTTGGAACTAAAGCTCCCTAGCACAGAGCCAGACTTCGTAGAGACCCTGAGGAGCTACAATTGCTAAAATGACAAGACGCAGAGTGCTGCTTTTTTTTGTGAGTTTCTCGTTTTCAGTTCAGCCCATCCTGAGAAACAAGCTCCTGACCAGAGCCTAGTCTCAGCAACAAGCCAGGGCATGAGAGCGATACAGCTTTACCCTGGACGGGGACCAAGCGCGGCACAGCCTCGCCCACCAACCCGTCATGTGCCAGGGAGCCTCTGACTTTGGGACTGGAAGACCAGGATGTACTTGAGTTTGGCCAAGATAGTTTCCCTCTCTGGGCTTCGGTTTCCCCATCTGTAAAATGGGAAGGGCAAGCAATGCCTGCCTCCCAAGGCTGCCGAGAGTTTTGACTTGAGTGAATGGCCGTGGAAGCTCTTTGTAAACCACAAAGCACGTTTGAATGAATGGAAGGAGGTGTTGTTTTTAAACACTGAAATGAGGACAGCCCAATACTTTGGGGTTTTCAGTGCGATGCTGTGTAACCAGAATAACCAGAGTGCATGTTCGTGCGTCTGTACCTGTGTGCGCGCACACACCCGATGAGAGAATGTGGCTTCAAGGCCTCCTTGAGATACTGTGAGATATAGCACACACGCAGCTCAGAGGACAGCAAGACCTGTGGCTTAGAAGGGCAAAGCCTGAGAGGAGAAATGTATGATCACATTCCAGAAACGGTTTCTTCCCTTCAGATGCTTCAAAACAGCGTTTGCCTGAGCAGTGACTCTGTGCCAGACTCTGGCAACGTGCAGATAAGGGTTGGGTCTCTGTTCTCAACAAGTATCCATTCCAGCAAGGAAGACCTACATGTGAATAAGCCACTCCACGCAAAGCCATGAGGGCTAGCCCTCATTGACACACTGTGTGCTGCAGAAACCCCAAGATTTAGCACCCAAATCCTGGAGAGGCAGAGTTTACTGCAAGACATATGAGAAGGAGGTTGTTTTCAGATGAAAGACATGAAATATTATTATATTAATCATCTTACAGATGAGTCACAAGAAAAATGTATCTTTATTTTCCAGAGGGTTTTTTTTTTTTTTTTGAGTTGGAGTCTCACTCTGTCGCCCAGGCTGGAGGGCAGTGGCCGCTCCCGGCCACCATAGCCTCGACCTGCTGGGCTCCGGCAATCCTTCCGCCTCAGCCTTCCAAGTAGCTGGAACTACAGGTGCGTGCTACCGTGCCCGACTAATTTTTTGATTTATTGTAGAGATGAGGTCTCGTCAAGTTACCCAAGCGGGTCTCGAACCCGCGGGGTCAGGCAATCTGCTCACCTCAGCCTCCCAAAGGCACGGGATTACAGACTGAGCCACCAAGCCCGGCATAGGGGTTTTTTTAAGAAATGGGGTCTCGCTACATTGCCCAGGCTGGAGTACAGTGGTTATTCACAGGCATGTTCATAGTTCACTGCATCCTTGAACTCTTTGGCTCAAATGATCTTCCCAGCTCAGTCTCCTGAGTAGCTGGACTTTAGGTGCTCACCACCACACCTAACTTTCCAGAGGGTTTTTATTTTTATTTTTTTTATTTTTGAGTCAGGATCTCACTCTATCACTCAGGCTGAAGTATAGTGGCATGATCATAGCTCCTGCAGCCTTGACCTCCTAGGCTCGGGTGATCCTTCCACCTCAGCTTCCCGAGTAACTGGGGCTACAGGCGTGCCACCATGCTTGGCTAATTTTTAAACATCTTTTGTAGAGACAAGGTCTTGCTATGTTGCCCAAGCTCATCTCAAACTCCTGGGCTCAAGCGATCCTCCTGCCTTAACCTCCCCAAGTGCTGGGATTACAAGTGTGGGTCATCACGCCTGAGGATTTTTAAATGGGTCAAGTATTTTGGGAAAAGGAGCAGAATGACATTGAAAGGCACAACTCATTTGTGTCTTGTATCCCCAGCATCACCACCAGTGTGGAGCAGAGTACTCCGCATAATAGTCGAAGCTGCTGATAAAGACAAGGCAAATATCAGGACACTGACAGTCTTAGACTGCGTCAAACACCAACTTGCCAAGTCCTGTGCAGCACACTGGGGTGGGAGGAGCATGGGAAGATGTGTACACTGGCTAGAGGTCAGGAAATCAGACAGCAGACGGTCTCTCCATAGCGGGTTGGCCAAAGGGTGACAGTGTGATGATGATCCCTCCACCTGAGCAGAGGGCACTGGGGCACCCTGCACAGAAGAGGACATCTATGCCAGTGATGAAACCAGCTCTGTCCTCACCAACCGTGGCTCTTTTGCAGCACATCCTCGGGACTACCCTCCGAGGCCCAAGGGGCCAGGACCTGATTCGACCCATAACTTTGCTCAACTTGGTATTTTTCGGTCCCTACATTTTATACCTTCTCAACTTACTGAGCTCCTCTAAAGCAAGTATCGAGTTTTCTTTATCTCCAAGTCCCTGAAAGAGAGTAGGGACTGAGGGGATGGGCACTGAATGAATGAAAGCATGGAAAAGTATCATGTATTTACAGGAGAGCTCTGGAGAGAAGGCCACATGCCCTGAGACTTTGTGTTCTCAAGAGATATGAGAGGCTGTAATTTATAGCTGACTCATTTAATTTAACTGAGCATTTCTACTAGGTTCCCCTGTATTTTCTCTTTATTTTTTGAGACAAGGTTTCACCCTGTCACCCAGACTGGAGTGCAGTGGCACAATCATGGTTCACCACAGCCTCAACTTCCTAGGCTCAGGCGATCCTTCCACCTCAACCTCCAGAGTAGCTAGGACATCAGGTGTGCACCACCATGCCTGACTCATTTTTGATTTTTTTGTAGAGATGAGGTCTTGCTGGTCTCAAATTCCTGGGCTTGAGAAATCCTCTTGCCTCAGCTTCCCAAAACTCTGGGATTACAGACATGAGCCACTGTGTCCAGCCAATAAAACTTTAAAAAATATTAGAGTATGACACCTTTTTACAAAACTCAAAACAAGCAACCAAAATATTATTTTCTTACATATATGTTTGGAGTGAAACCCTTAAAAATAGAAGGAATACTGAACAGAAAGTTCAGAATAGTGGTAATGAGTTAGGAATGATGTGAGTCATTGCCATCCAGCCTTCTTGTGTTCTTTTTTTCCTTTTATTTTTTCTGCTCCTATGGTCTTGTCTGAACTTGTGCTGCTATTTCTTGTTTTCTATAGTAAAAAACACCTAGCCAGTCGTGGTGGCTCACGCCTATAATCCCAGCACTGTGGAGGCTGAGGTGAAAGGATTACCTGAGCCCAGAGGTTCAAGACCAGCCCGGGCAACTTGGTGAGACCTCATCTCTACAATAAATAAAAAAATTAGCCAGGTATGGTGGCACGTGCCTGTAGTTCCAGCTACTTTGAAGGCTGAGGCAGGAAGATCACCTGAGCCTAGCAGGTCGAGGCTGTGGTGGCCGTGAGCGGGCCATTGCACTCCAGCCTGGGTGACAGAGTGAGACTCTGACTCAAAAAACAAAACAAAACAAAAAAACACATAATGTGAAATCTACCCTCTTAACATATTATAAAGTGCACAATATAGTATTGCTAACTATCTTTTTTAAGGTTGAGTGATATTCCATTGCATGCAGCTTACAATCTTTACTCATTAATTTTTTTTTTTTTTTTTGAGTTGGAGTCTCACTCAGTTGCCCAGACTGGAGTGCAGTGGCTGCTCCCGGCCACTGCAGCCTCGACCCGCTGGGCTCCAGCGATCCTTCCGCCTCAGCCTTCCAAGTAGCCGGAATTACAGGCGCGTGCTACCACGCCCGGCTGATTTTTTTTTATTTATTATAGAGATGAGGTCTCGCTGCCCAGGCAGGTCTCGAACCCACGGGCTCAGGCAATCCACTCACCTCAGCCTCCCAAAGGCGCGGGATTACAGGCTGAGCCACCAAGCCCGGCTTACTCACTAATTCTATGTTCTTGCATGTGGCTCCAATTCATTCATTCACTACTGTAGAGTATGATGTTGTATGTAACGACCAAAATTATTATTTGCTTGTCAATGAATATTATACTCATTTGTAGCTTTTTGCCTTTTTTGAATCAGAATCTCACCCTGTCGCCCAGGCTGGATTGCAGTGGCATACTCGCAGCCATTACAGCAATCTCAACCTCCTGGGCTCAGGTGATCTTTCACCTCAGCCTCCTGAATTGCTGGGACTTCAGGTGTGTGCCACCACGGCCAGCTAATTTTTTTGATTTATTGTAGAGACAAGTTCTCGCCAAATTGTCCAAGCTGGTCTCAAACTCCTGGGCTCAGGCAATCCTCTCACCTTGGTCTTCCAAAGTGCTGGGATTACAGGCATGAGCCACCATGCCTGGTAGTTTTTCACCATTATTTACAATGCTGCTATGAACACTCTTGTGTGCATCTCCTGGGGTGTACAGGAGTAGGGCTTTATTTAGGGTACGTATCAAGGAGGACTTTGCTGGGTTGTAAAGTCTGAGACTTTTTCAGACAGTGACATTCACATAGTCTGGGCCTGGCATTCAGAGCTGACCCGTCCAGGGACACTCTCCAGCTTTGCTCCCAGACCCAGCCAAGCCCACCCCTCTGCATGCTTTCCCAGTTGGCTGGTTTGCCCTGAACTTCCTCTGGATTTTGACCTTGCCTGGAATGCCTTCCTGCCCCTCTTCCACCTCCCCTTCTCTCTCAAAGTCTGAGTCAAAATCCCATCTTCCTGCTGGATGGCCAGTCTCTTCTACACCTCTGCACACTTTGTCTGGGTTTGGGGAGGAAAGACCCAGTGCCAAGTCCCAGTTCTTATGTCTCCTGGCATTGTGAGTTTAGAGAGTGATTTCATTTCTCTGAACCTCAAGTTCACATCCTTGAAACTGAGGGGAAACATGACAATTTATTGAATGTTTACTGAGGCCGGGCTTACTTTTTTTTTTTTTTTGAGTTGGAGTCTAACTCTGTCGCCCAGACCGGAGTGCAGTGGCTGCTCCCAGCCACCGCAGCCTCGACCTGCTGGGCTCCGGCGATCCTTCCGTCTCAGCCTTCCGAGTAGCTGGAACTACAGGCGCGCGCTACCACGCCTGGCTCATTTTTTATTTTATTGTAGAGATGAGGTCTCACCAAGTTGCCCAGGCGGGTCTCGAACTCACGGGCTCAGGCAATTCACTTACCTCAGCCTCCCAAAGTGCTGGGATTACAAGCTGAGCCACCAAACCCGGCTACATTTTTTTAAAATAAGCATTCCTCAATTAATAAATGTGGTGTCACGTTGTGATTAGGATCATACGTTCTGGGATTAGATCATCCTGGGCTTGAGGATTAAATGAGTCAATGTATATAAAGGATTTAGCAAAATGCCTGGCCCATAGAAACTGCATGGTAATTTCTAGCTGTTATTCATACTCACGCCCTTATGCGGGAGTCATTCTTTTTATTCCCAATTTACATATAAGGAAATGGAGCCATAGAGCAATGATATAGCTTGCCCAAGATATATGGCCAACCTAGGATTTGAACCTGGGTTCCTTGATAAGCTCAAGCCCCCAGTACTTTCCCATAATTACATATTGAAGATGAGAGGTTAAAAAAAAAGTATTAAAATCAGAAAACATTTTCTCCTTTCCTGTCTGTTGGATATTTGGTCAAACCACTTTGACCTGAGCCTGAGTCTCTATTTTATCTCTTTGAAAATAAAAGCTGGCCTGGCACGGTGGCTTATTCCTGTAATACCAGCACTTTGGGAGGCCCGGGCAAGAGGATTGCTTGAGTCCAGGAGTTGGAGATCAGCCAGGACAACATAGCGAGACTTCGTCTCTACAAAAAAAATAAAAATAAAATTAGTCAGGAGTAGTGGCATGCACTTGTAGTACTAGTTATTAGGGAGGCTGAAATGGGAGGATTGCTTGAGCCCAGGAGGTCAAGACTGTGGTAAGCTGTGATCATGCTACTTCACTAAGCCTGGGCATCAGAATGAGATGCTGACTCAAAAAAACAAAAGAATCCCAGTTAGAAAAGTCTAGCCATCTCTGCATGTGGCATCTGCTGTCTTCGTGGAATAGTGGGGAGTTAAAAGGGACAGCGAGGATGTATTTAAGTGATCAAAAAAGGGCCAGGCATAGTGACTCATGCCAGCACTTTGGGAAGCTGAAGTGGAAGGATCACTTGAAGCCAAGAGTTTAATTTTCTTTTTTTTTTTTTTGAGTTGGAGTCTCACTGTGTCACACAGACTGGAGTGCAGTGGCTGCTCCTGGCCACTGCAGCCTCGACCTGCTGGGCTCCAGCGATCCTTCCGCCTCAGCCTTCCAAGTAGCTGGAACTACAGACATGCACTACCACGCCTGGCTAATTTTTGATTTATTATAGAGATGAGGTCTTGCCAAGTTGCCCAGGTGGGTCTCGAACCCGCAGGCTCAGGCAATCCACTCACCTCAACCTCCCAAAGCACTGGGATTACAGGCTAGCCACCGAGCCCAGCTAGTTTAATTTTCTATTTATAAAAAATAAAAATTAAAGCTGGGTAGGGTGGCTTACACCTGTAATCCCAGCCCTTTGGGAGGCAGGAGGAATGCTTGAAACCAGGAATTAGAGAGCAGCCTGGGCAACATAGCAAGACCTTGCCTCTACAAAAATTAAAAAAATTAGCCAAGCATGGTGGTGTGTACCTATAGTCCCAGTTACCTGGAAAGCTGAGGCAGAAGGATCACCTGAGTCCAGAAAGTCGAGACTGTGGTAAGCCATGATTGTGCCACTGCACTCTGGTCTGGGGGACAGGGTAAGACCCCCAACTCGAAAATTTAAAAATATATAAAAAATTAAAAAGAAAGAAATGATCAAAACAGTTCATTTACAAGAAAATCTCCTAAGAGCCATTGTGTCTCTTTCTTTTGCCTAAAAAACAAGCTTATGAAGTAATCAGTCAATACTATCCATATGTTTTCTGATCATGACCAGCTCTTTGAAATGAGGGATAGCGGGGCATGGTGGGTCATGCCTGTAATTCCAGCACTTTGGGAAGCAGAGGCAAGAGGATTGCCCGAGTCTAAGGGTTTTAGACCAGCCTGGGCAACTTGGCGAGATCTCGTCTCTACAGTAAATAAAAAAATGGACTGTGCATAGGTGGTGTACCCTGTGGTTCCAGCTACTTGGAAGACTGAGGCGGAAGGATCGCCGGAGCCCAACAGGTCGAGGCTGCGGTGACCATCAGCATGATACTGCATCCCAGCCTGGGTGACAGAGTGAGACTGACTCAAAAAACAAACAAACAAAAAATGAGGTATGAAAAGTGCCATCCCGACAGGGTCAGAATTAGGCGACTTCAGATTTGCAAGGGGTAAACCAGTAAGCAGAAGCCTCCAGGCCATTGAGGTCTTTTGGAGACTAAACACACTGCCCTTCCTTGTCCTTTTCATATGGGCACCCCAAGCGTTCTTCAACAGGATTTGGTGTTTGGGTTTTCTGCCCATGGCCAGGTGCTGGGAAGAGGGATAAAAGGGCTTTCATCCCTGGTGGCAAACAGCATTTCTTCAGGAGGAGGCTGGACCGAGGAAGTGACTGGCATGCAGATGAGGAAGGGAAGGGGAGGGGAGCAGAGTTATCCTGAGTGGCCCCAGGGGCAGAACAGGAGTGGGGAGGTAAACTTGGGCTCCACATCAAGAGGGACTTTCCATCCAATCAGTGTTGCTCGGTAGCTGAAATGGAGCTCCCTGTGTCTAGAGGAATGTGAGCAGTCACTTGCTGAGCGTGATGCAGAGTGGGGTCCAGCAGGCTGGAGGCAACATCTGTGACTCCTTGGTCCACCCACAGAGGCTCTGACCCTATCAGGCCACCAAACCTGTGTCCTGTGACCTGAAGCCCAGGACTCTCTGTACCAAACCATACTGCCTCTTTTTCCCAACTTGCAACTTTGCCACTCTCCAAGAGAAAAGACTTTCACTGTTGTTTATTTTTAATTGAGGTAAAATACACATATAACATAAAATGCTAAATGGCTAATATCTTAACCACTTTAACATACAGTTCAGTGGCATGAAGTACCTTCGCATTGTTGGGCAACCATCACCACCATCCATCTCCAGAACTTTCTCATCGTCCACAATTGAACCTCTGTCCCAATAAACACTAACCTCCTCCCTGCCCTCTCCCACTTGTCCCTGGAAGCCACCATTTTACTTTCTGTCTCTATTAATGTAACTACTCTGGACACCTCATACAAGTAGATTCACATAGTATTGTCTTTTTGTGACTGGTTTATTTCATTTAGCATAATGTCTTCAAGCCTTATTCATGTTGTAGCATGTGTCAGAATTTCTCTCCTTTTCAAGGCCGAATAACATTCCATTTTACATATAGACCATATTAACCATTCATTGGCTGGTGGACACTTGAGCTGCTTTAGCTACTGTGGATAATGCTGTATGAACATGAGTGTATAAATATCCATTTACAACCTTCCCTTCGATTCTATTGGGTATACAGCCAGAAGTGGAATTGCTGGATCATATGGGCATTCTATTTTTAATTTTTTGAGAAACTGCCATACTGTGTTTCATAGGCACCATTTCACATCCTCATCAACAGCATACAAGGTTTACAATTTCTCTACATTATGAGAAATAAGAAGGGATGGTTTATTTTCAAACTGGAGCCTAGCTTACCTTGGGTTCTCAAGATGGTGTCCAAATGCTTTGTGCTCTCTTTTGTTGATTCATTTCCTGCTTCTTTGTGCTTCCTTTTCACTGGCTTTTTACTTTGGTGGCCTTCATGTTTAAACTTTTGGCGGGGCCGGGTTCGGTAGCTCAGTCTGTAATCCCAACGCTTTGGGAAGCCGAGGTGAGTGGATTGCCTGAGCCCGCGGGTTCGAGACCCGCCTGGGCAACTTGGCGAGACCTCATCTCTACAATAAATCAAAAAATCAGCCGGGCATGGTAGCGCGCGCTTGTAGTTCCAGCTACTTGGAAGGCTGAGGCGGAAGGATCGCTGGAGCCTAGCAGGTGAGGCTGTGGTGGCCGGGAGTGGCCACTGCACTCCAGTCTGAGTGACAGAGCGAGACTCCAACTCAAAAAAAAACACACAGACACACACAAAAACAAAACAAAAAAAACTTTTGGCGGGATCCAATCAGGATTCTGTAAGTCAATCGGCAAATAGGACATGCAAATGAAATAATTCTGTAAGCCAATCAAAATGTGTCACATAGGCGTGGTACAGGAAAGTCTGTAACTTCTGCAGTATTCCTCCAATGAGGAATCAGGAGAGAGATGACTTTTAGGGATAAAAGTGCTAATTCTTCCTGCTTTGGTGTGTCTGCCCACCAGACACCTGATCTTGCAAGACCATCATTAAAGTCTTCTTCTGCTGCACTCCACATCTCTATGTCCATCTTTGATTTTGGACAGATGAGTTCAATTCTCACACACATCATCCACAGTACTTGTTTCTTTCTGTTGTTGTTTTTGTTTTTGACAGTAGCCATCTTAAGGGGTGTGAGGTGATCTCTCTTGTGGTTGTGAAGGTACTGAGTCTTAGTCATCTCTTTTGTTAGGCCAGGTTCTCCAAGAAGCAGATGCTAAAATGGGTTTAAGCTAGGCGCTGTGGCTCACGCCTGTAATCCCAGCACTGTGAGAGGCTGAGGCGAGAGGATTGCCTAAGCCTAGGGGTTCAAGACCAGCCTGGGCAACTTGGTGAGACCTCATCTCTACAATAAAAATAAAAAAACTAGCCAGGCATGGTGGCACACCCCTATAGTTCCAGCTACTTGGAAGGCTGAGGTGGAAGGATCGCCTGAATCCAGCAGGTGGAGGCTGCGGGCGACAGAGTGAGACTCTGACTTAAAAAAAAAAAAAAGATAGGTTTAAACATGCAGAGATTTTATTAGGACAAATGCCTGTAAGAGAAAACCAGGAGGGAGGGTTGTGGGAGGCTGAGGGAGCTCCAGGAGCAGGTAAGAGAATGGAGTTGTCTCAGGAGGCTGAGGGTGGAGGCAAGACTGACCCTAAGTTAAAGCGACAAGACAGGAAACCTGGGTAGAGGCATCCTGGACTGCCAGATGGTCTCAGGAAGGCTCAACAAGTATGCTGGGGAGTCCTTGAACCCACGTCACCCATCAGAGGAGTCCAATAGCTCTAGGAACAGGGCTACCTTGGTGTGCCTGCCACTCATTCAATAGCTGGGAGCCAGTGGGAAGTGTGGCTGATGCAAAGGCTGAGAGAGATTTACAAGTCATTGCAGTATCCTTTATGGTCAATGACTCTCCTATAGTTGTACTGCTCACAGCTGCCACCCCTCTGCCCCCTGTCCTAGGGACTATTTAAGGTATCATGGGCTTATTTTCTTTTGTGGTAAACTGTTTATATTCAAATCTAGTTAGCGGATATCTGACCATAGTAAGTGCTCAACAATTATTTGCTAAACAAAAGTATGCACTTCTGGCTTCAGTGTGTCTCCTAAATGTTTTCACCCAGGTAGGGAGAAGTAATTTTTTTTTTTGAGTTGAAGTCTCACTCTATCGCCCAGCCTCGACCTGCTGGGGCTCCGGAGATCCTTCCGCCTCCGCCTTCCAAGAAGCAGAATTACAGGCATGCGCTACCATGCCTGGTTGATTTTTTGATTTTATTGTAGAGATGAGGTCTCGCTGCCCAGGCAGGTCTCGAACCCACAGGCTCAGGCAATCCACTCACCTCAGCCTCCCAAAGGCATGGGATTACAGGCTAAGCCATCGAGCCCAGCTTCCAGCTAGTTTTTGGATTTATGTAGAGATGAGGTCTCGCCAAGTTGCCCAGGCGGGTCTCGAACCCGCGGGCTCAGGCAATTCACTCACCTCAGCCTCCCAAGGCATGGGATAACAGGCTGAGTCACTGAGCTTTTTACTCCTAAAAATGCATGTGTGATACTTTTGTTTCCTCCAAAGAGCATATGCTATCATACAGTCTAAGAGTTTTACATTTTCTTTTTATTATTATTATAAATTTATTTATTTATTTTTACATTTTAATACCTTCAGGTAAAGTACAAATAGTTTTCGTTACATGGTTGCATTGTTTAGTGGCCAAGAACCTGTGCACACTGTACCTAATAGGATTTTTTTCATCCCTCCACCCATTTCCTTCTCCCACTTCTGAGTCTCCAAGTTTTTCCATTCCTATTTTTTTTTTCTGAGTTGAAATCTCACTCTGTTGCCCAGGCTGGAGTGCATGATCACGGGTACCATAGCCTTGACCTGCTGGGCTCAGGCGATCCTTCTGTTGCAGCCTTCCAAGTAGCTAGAACTACAAGGGCTCGCCACCACACCTAGCTAAGTTTTTGGAGAGACGAGGTCTCACCATGTTGCCCAGGCTAGTCTCGAACCCCTGGGCTCCAGCAATCCTCTCACCTCCACCTCCCAAAGTGCTGGGAATACAGGTGTGGGCCACTGTGTCCAGCCAGGTTTTTCATTTTCATATGATTGTGGAAGAAGGCAGTTGTTAACAATGGGACCCATTCTATCTAACTAGCTGTCCTCCTTAGTTAGAAATTAGAAGGATTTTGGCCTTATTTCTGCATAACAACTAGAGGATCATTACCCAAATTTTGTCTGACTTGGGGTTCAAATCTCAGGCCTATTGGAGGCCTCAAGCTCAGGCATTTGGCCTCTTCCCAGTCCATCTCCAAGAGCTGGTGTTTGTAACAAATGAGAGGATATTTGCTCCTGGCAAATTCCCATAAAGGATTTTGTTACCACGAAGAACAGGATAGCCCTGTGTTGACTCTGAACCCAAGCCACACTCTGAGAATTTCTATGAGCTCCACGGTAGAACTCCACACCTTGCAGAGAAGTTGATGAGGGGAGGTGCTATGTTTTGTGTCCCTCTCTCTAAAATTCACATGTCAAAGTCCTAAGCCTCATACCTGAGAATGTTAACTTAGGAAATACGATTGCTGCAGATGCAATTAGTTAAGTGAGGGGATGCTGGGTGTGGGGACAGCTAATCCAATATGACTAGGGTTCTTATAGCAGGGAAATGTGGACACAGACACGCACCCAGGGAGAACACCTGTAAAGATGAAGGCAGAGATTGCAGGGATGCTTCTACCAGCCAAGGAATGCCAAGTATTACCAGGAAACTGTCGGAAGCAAGGGGAGAGGCATGGAGCAGAGTCTTCCTCAGCCTCAGAAGGAAGCAGCCCTGTCAACACCTTGATCTTAAACTTCTAGCCTCCAGAATTATTAAACCATAAATTTCTTTCTTTCTCTTTCTTCCTTTCTTTCCTTTTTTTTTGGAGCAGGGATCTCACTCTATCATTGGCTGGAGTGCAGTGGCATGATCACAGCTCACTGCACACTGCAGCCACCACCTCCTGTGCTTAGACAATCCTCCCACCTCAGCTTCCTGAGAAGTTGAGACTCCAGGCATGCACCAGCACCACCACATCTGGCTTTTTAATTTTTTTTTTTTTTTGGTAGAGATGAGTTCTTGCTATGTTGCCCAGGCTGGTTTCAAACTCCTGGCCTCGAGTGATCCCCCTGCCTAGGCCTCCCAAAGTGCCAGGATTACAGGTGTGAGCCACTGTGTCAGGCTGAGACAATACATTTCTGTTGTTTAAAGCAGTTTGCAGTATTGTTATGCGTCCCCTAACAAAGAGATACATTTTGTATGATGACTCTAATCCTGAATTGTACCCCATATCTTTTTTTTTTTTTTGAGTTGGAGTCTCACCCTGTCGCCCAGGCTGGAGCACAGTGGCACACTCACGGTCATCCCAGCCTCGACCTGCTGGGTTCAGGCGATCCTTCCACCTCAGCCTTCCAAGTAGCTGGAATTACAGGCATGCATTACCACACTTGACCCATTTTTAAAAAATGTATTGTAGAGACAAGGTGTTGCCAAGTCACCCCGGCTGGTCTTGAACCCGTGAACTTAGGCAATCCTCTTATCTCAGCCTCCCAAAGTGTTGGGATTACAGGCATGAGCCAACATGCCTGGCCTCCATCTTTAAACAGCATAAAAAAATTAAAAAAGAGAGATACGGTTTCAAGAAATGTGTCGCTAAGTGATTCCATCATTGTGCATATATCCCAGAGTTCACTTACACAAACCTAGATGGTCTAACCCACTAAAAAACTAGGCTATATGATCTGGCCTATGGTTCCTAGGCTAAAACCTATAAAGCATATTGTTGCACTAAATATTGCAGGTCATTGTAGCACAGTGTAAGCAATTGTGCTTCTAAACATAGAAAAGTTACAGTAAAAATGGGGTATCAAAATCTTTGTTTTTGTTTTTGTTTTGAGTTGTCTCACTCTGTCATCCAGGTTAGAGTGCAGTGGCATGCTCACAGCTACCGCAGCCTTGACTTCCTGGGCTCAGGAGATCCTTCTGCCTCAGCCTTCCAAGTAACTGGAACTATAGGCACGTGCTACCACACTGGCTACTTTTTTTTAATTTATTTATTGTAGAGATGAGGGCTCACCAAGTTGCCCAGGCTGGTCTCGAACCCCTGAACTCAGGCAATCCTCTCGCCTCAGCCTCCCAAAGTGCTGGGATTACAGGTTTGAGCCACCATGCCCAGCAGGTATCAAAATCTCATGGGACCACCGTCATATACATGGACCATCACTGACCGAAACTTCATTATGTGGTGTGTGACTGTATTTTGTTATAGCAGCCTTAGAAAACTAATCTAGGAGAGGAAGAAAGCAGGTTCACATAATCACCTAGGATATTTGCTTTCCAAGATGCTTTATCCCACTATATGATTACATGACAGAAAATGATTTTCCTAGGAAAAAACAGTTGCTTATCAGGAGACTATTCTGATGTGGCACTACATCAATGTTTTCAAACAGCTGGCACCTTGTAAAAGGAGGTTCCTGTAAACAGGATATTCCTGTTGGCATGAGACTGCCTATTTGCTTAAAAAAACAGTGCCCTGTTTCTGCAACAGTCAACTGATACAAACAAGGAAATTTAACCGGAGAAATCAGAAATTGCATACATCATAGAAAATCCCCTGGACAAGACATATAGACAAGGCCTGCTGAAGAGTGACAAAAGATGTCTGGCAAACATAGAGCCTTGCCCTTTGAAACGCTTCGCATCTTCCTGGAAAAGTCACAGGCAGGTGCGTTAAAAGGAAAAAGCCCCGAATGTCAAAGCTGGAAGGGAGCTTAGTGATACTCGAATCCATCTACCAAATTTGACCGGTTGAGAAAACTAAGGCCCAGAGAGGGGAAGGGGTGTGCCCAGGGTCACACAGTGACAGCAGCTGCTGGACCCCTGAACCTAGCTTTTCTGACTCCAAGTCAGTGAGTCCTTCCCTCTCTACCATCTTTGCTCTTTCATTCTTGTACATCTCTCTCTGTGGCTGATTCCTTGTCTTAAGTGCATTTTTTAAAAAATCACTCTCAGCCAGGCATGGTGGCTCACACCTGTAATCCAACATTTTAGGAGGCCAAAGTGGGAGGACTGCTTGAGCCCAGGAGTTCGAGATCAGCCTAGGCAACAAAGCGAGACCTCGTTTCTACAGAATATCAAAAGATTAGCCAGGCATGATGGTGCATGCCTGCAGTCCCAGCTACTGGGGAGGCCAAGGTGGAAGAATCACCCGAGCCCAGGAGGTCGAGGCTGTGGTGGCCACGATCAAGCCACTGCACTCTAGCCTGGGCGACACAGTGAGACCCCAACAACAACAACAAAAGTATTCTCTGTCTGGTGAGTTAGATCTCGTCGCTGCTCATGCTGTCCTTGGGATTTTTGCAGGGCTGGCCTTATGCTCTCTCCCACTGGCCTGTTAGTGTGTGGGAATTATTCAGTTATGTCAAGGGAGCTGATGGGCTGGATGACATTCTCTTCCTCTAGAGCCTGACTTACTGCCCCCTGGGAAAAACCGAAAGCCTGGCAAAGTCCCCTCTCCTTGGCTCTCTCTGTCCCCAAGAATATATTTCCAAGGAGACTCTTTTACCTTCAGTGGCAAACGGAGAAGAAAGGACTGAGAGACAACTGTATACGCCATCCAGCACACAACACAGACACACTGAGCGCTCACACCCACCACAGACGTGCACACACAACACACACAGACCTTGAACTCACACCCACATTGCCCACATATACACACAAGGCACACATACACACAGACAGCACACGTAGCTGCAAAACCCCCGAAGAGGGCGAGTTCTTAAGGAATACAAACCACAGGGGATAACGGCATAGAAGAGATCAGCCTCCCCCCGGGTTTTAATCTGGCTCTGCCTAACCTTGGTCAGGTTCCTAAACATCTCTTGAGCTTCCATGTCAACATCCGACCACAGCGTGTTAGGAGTCTGTGAAGAGGTGGTTCAAATAAAGGACTTGGTCCAGGGCTTACTACCTCCTGCCTGCTGAGTCGTGGTCCACGGTGCTATTTTATTTTATTTTTATTTTTTATTTTTTTGAGTTGGAGTCTCACTCTGTCGCCCAGACTGGAGTGCAGTGGCCGCTCCCAGCCACCGCAGCCTCGCCTGCTGGGCGCCGGCGATCCTTCCTCCTCAGTCTTCCAAGGAGCTGGAACTATAGGTGCGCGCTACCACGCCTGGCTAATTTTTGATTTATTGTAGAGATGAGGTCTCACCAAGTTGCCCAGGTGGGTCTCGAACCCGCGGGCTCAGGCAATCCACTCACCTCAGCCTCCCAAAGGCGCGGGATTACAGGCTGAGCCACCGAGCCCACCTTCACGGTGCTATTTTATAGGAACTACTGTTTGTCTGGGTTTCTGATTTTTCCCTATTACCTGGCCTTTCGGTAGCCATAGGATCAAGGCTAATGTGATCTGACAGGCCAGTGGTGACAGCCTCCTAACTAGTCTTCCAGTCTCCATTCTCTCCTCCTCACCCCACCTGCCTTCCCAAGTGATCTTGCAGAACTGCCAATCTGTCTGCATTTCTCCCTCCACAGGGACCCTCTTTGGACGCCCTTCACTGCCAGGATGGAGGCCAAGCTCCTCGGCTTGGCACACGCTTCCTTCATCATCTGGTACCTGGAAGCCCTCATGCTCCAACCTCACAGATTTGCTCGTGGCTCTCTGAACACCTGATGCTTGCTCACACCTTCACATCTTTGCACGTACTTTCTCCACCTCCTGGGGTTCCTTTCTTCTCCCTCTTGATCTATTTCAATGGGTCCCAAAGTGTGATCCCTGGACCAGAGCAGAAGCATCACCAGGATGCTTACTAGAGATGCAAATTTTGGGCTCCACCCTAGACCCACTGAATCAGACACACTGGGCTTAGAGGCCTGCCATCTGGATTTGGACAAACCCTCCAGGTGATTCTGAGAACCACTTGCTAGTGAAAGCACTCCAGCCACGCTCGGGTGTGGCTTTTTTTATGGCATCCTTCCAGCTCCTGGCTCCCCTTTGCAAAAGGAGTGCTCCTTCCTCTGTCTGTGGAACTCTGAACACTCCTCATGGCACCGCTTATCATCTTCTGTGATTGTTACTGTTGTCACTTTACACTGATGTTCCCACCATTAGCCAGAGGAGCTTGTTACACCTGTGTCTGCCCCTGTGCCCAGCACAAGACCTAACACATGAAAAGAATGCACCCATGAATATTAGTGTCCTAAAGATTTATAGAGTTTATCAAGATTTATAGAGTTTATAACCCTGGCCAGGTACAGCGGCTCACATCTGTAATCCCAGCACTTTGGGAGGCCAAGGCAGGAGGATCACTTAGCCTAGGAATTCAAGACCAGCCTGGGCAACATAGCAAGATCTCATCTCTACAAAAAAATAAAAAAATTATCTGGGTGTAGTGGCGCACATCTGTAGTTTTAGCTACTTGGGAGGCTGAGGCTGGAGGATTGCCTGAGCCCAGAAGGTCGAGGCTATAGTGAGTAGTGATTGGGCCCACTGCATTACAGTCTGGGCAAAAGACTAAGACTCTGACTCCAAATAACAAAACAAGATCCAGAAATCCCACTATTAGGTATTTACCCTAAGGAACAGAGTTTTGTTTTGTTTTGTTTTTGTTTTTTGAGTTGGAATCTCACTCTGTTGCCTAGGCTAGAGTGCAGTGGCACGCTCACAGACACAGCAGCCTCAACCTGCTGGGCTCAGGCAATCCTTCTGCCTCAGCCTTCCAAGTAGCTGGAACTACAGGCACGCGCTACCAGGCCCGGCTTATTTTTTATTTATTGTAAAGCCGAAGTCTCACCAAGTTGTCCAGGCTGGTCTCAAACCCCTGAGCTCAGGCAATCCTCTCACCTTGGCCTCCCAAAGTGCTAGGATTACAGACTTGAGCCACCGTGCCCAGCTGGAACAGAGGTTGTTGTATAAAAAAAAAACACTTGGCCGGGCTCGGTGGCTCAGCCTGTAATCCTGAGCTTTGGGAGACTGAGGTGAGTGGATTGCCTGAGCCCGTGGGTTCGAGACCCGCCTGGGCAACTTGGCGAGACCTCATCTCCACAATAAATCAAAAAATTAGCCGGGCATGATAGCATGCACCTGTAGTTCCAGCTACTTGGAAGGCTGAGGCGGAAGGATCGCCAGAGCCCAGCAGGTCGAGGCTGCAGTGGCCGGGAGCGGCCACTGCACTCCAGTCTGGGCGACAGTGTGGGACTCCAACTCAAAAAAAAAATAAATAAATGAAATAAATAAATAAATAAATAAAGACACTTGTACCCACATGTTCATCACAGCACAATTCAAAATTGCAAGGATGTGAAATCAACCGATCAGTGGATAAGGAAAATGTGGTATATATACACCATGGACTATAATGTATCCATAAAAAAGAATGAAATCGCGTCCTCTGCAGGAGCGTGGATGGAGCTAGAGATTATTACCCTAAGTAAACTGACTCAGAAACAGAAAGCTAAGCACCATATGTTCTCACCCACATGTGGGAGCTCAACGGTCACAAAGATGGAAATAACAGACAGTGAGAGCCTCAATAAGTGGAGGGGGTAAGGGGTTTGGGGCGCAATGTTCACTACCTGGGGAATGGGTCACCCGAGACCCGATCCCCACCACCACACGGCATATCCATGTAACGAATGTGCATGTGTACCCTGTGAATCTAAAATTTAAGGAGGCCGGGCTTGGTGGCTCAGCTTGTAATCCCAGCACTTTGGGAGGCCGAGGCGAGTCGATTGCCTGAGCCTGCGGGTTCGAGACCCGCCTGGGCAACTTGGCGAGACCTCATCTCTACAATAAATCAAAAACTAGCCGGGCGTGGTAGCACGTGCCTGTAGTACCAGCTACCTGGAAGGCTGAGGCGGAAGGATCGCCGGAGCCCAGCAGGGCGAGGCTGCGGTGGTCGGGAGCGGCCACTGCACTCCAGTCTGGGCGACCGAGTGAGACTCCAACTCAAAAAAATAAAATAAAATTTAAGGAAAGTATGAATGATAATACCTACTGTTCAGGAATGTTGTAAGAATTAATAATTAGTACAACAAACAAAAAACCCCAAAACCACAAAACTCTATAACCCTGGACTCCCCTCGAGGGCATGGGCCAACAAGGAGAGTTTATCTGTGAACTTGCCTGTCTACTTCCCCTACATTCAGTCCATGTCCTCCCCTTCCCCTAGCCCCCAATAAATTAGAAAGTTCTTGAAAGCTCATGCATGTTATTCATGTGCTTTTCCATTCTATTCCTTCATATAGCTGTGCCAGTGCCTTTAATTTTTAATTGTAGTAAAATATACATCACATAAAATTTGCCATTGTAACTTTTTTTTTTTTTTTTGAGTCAGAGTCTCACTCTGTTGCCCAGGCTCGAGTGCAGTAGCATGCTCATGGCTACCGCAGCCTCGATCTGCTGGGCTCAGATGATCCTTCCGCCTCAGCCTTCCACGTAGCTGGAACCACAGGAACATGCCACCATGCCCGGCTATTTTTAAAAATTTATTGTAGAGACAAGTTCTTACCAAGTTGCCCAGTCTTGTCTCCAACCCCTGGGCTTGGGTCATCCTCTCACTTCCATCTTCCAAAATGCTAGAATGACAGGCGTGAGCCACCACGCCCAGCTTGTGGTAACTAATTTTTTTTTTTTTTTGAGTCAGAGTCTCACTCTGTCACCCAGGTTGGAATGCAGTGGCACACTCACTGCCACCCCTGCATTTATCTGCTGGGTTCCAGTGATCCTTCCACCTCAGCCTTCCAAGTAGCCGGAATTACAGGCACATACTACTATGCCCTGCTAATTTTTGATTTATTGTAGAGATGAGGTCTTGCCAAGTTGCCTGGACTGGTCTTGAACCTGCGGGTTCAGGCAATCCCCTCACCTTGGCCTTCCAAAGTGCTGGGATTATAGGCTGAGCCACCGAGCCCAACCGTAACTATTTTTAAGTTCAGTATTTTAAGTCTGTTCACTCTGTGCCAGTTTTAATGGGGGAAAAACAATGACCAATTACTTGACAACAAGTAAAAATTGGCAACCCAGGAATATTCACCACATCTATTCTGCAATTTGGAACTCTCCAAGAGGTATGCATGCCCATTTTTGAGAATGACAGGCACTGCTGATGTTTACTAAGTGCTCACTAGGTTCCAGGTACTACACTAAGTGCTTTCAAACACATGTATTTAATACTGACATCATCCTAGGAGGCAGATATCATCACTATCTCCATTCTGCAGAAGCAGAAACTACCACTTAAAGAAATAGAGTCACTTGCTAATGAGCTGTACATCTCTGGATCTTTGGACCTCAGAGCCACTGTGTTGAAGCATCTGGCCCAGCCCAGGGCCCTAGTCCCAGCACTCTGGAGATGCTGATATCTCTCGAGGTTACAGTAGTCCCTTTTGCCTTGGGGATCCTTTCCAAGCTAGTTGCCTTTGCATCTGTGCAAGTGACCCATGAAACTTTCTCTCCAATCAGGCCATCCATTGCACTGTTACCCATGCTCAGTTTTTGTTCTGCTTCACGGAATCACAGTCCTTCATTTGAAATGACCAGGGCTGGAGTCCTCAACCTTCCACTTGGCACCTCTGTGACCTAGCGCACGTTGTTTTCCTTTCTGGACCTCAGCGTTCTCATTTGTAGAGTGGGAATAACACAGGTCCACAATCCCTATTTTATTTCAATTTTTTGACAATTCCTTACTTAAAACTCTCCAGACCAGATGTGTCTCAGAATTCAGAATGGTTCAGATTTTAGAAAAGCAACAGGGAGTAGACAACATATTACCTAACAACATCCCATTGGCATCTGGGGCAGGGCCCCAAATATCAAACACATTACTATTTTTTTTTTGCAGCAAATGTATTACACTGAAGGGGAATAAATAAAGACTCGTTATTTCAGATTGGATTTTATCACCAAATAAATTACAGAAGTGTTTTTTTGGGTTTTTTTTGTTTGTTTGTTTGTTTTTTGAGTTGGGGTCTCGCTCTGTCGCCCAGACTGTCGCTCAGCCTTCTGGGCTCCGGCGATCCTTCCGCCTCAGCCTTCCAAGTAGCTGGAACTACAGGGGCGTACTACCACGCCCGGCTAATTTTTTGGATTTTATTGTAGAGATGAGGTCTCGCCAAGTTGCCTAGACGGGTCTTGAACCCGCGGGCTCATGCAATTCACTCACCTCAGCCTCCCAACGGCGCGGGATTACAGGCTGAGCCACCGAGCCCGGCCAGAATTGTTTTCATAACTTTCAGAAATTTGGGATGGCAGAGATTATGGATTTGGATGTCTCAGAGAGTTACTACAAGGACTAAATACACTCAAAGTACATGCAAGGACATTTTAGTGGAGACTGTGGCCCCTGGAAGTACAGAAGGCACTTAATAAGAGGCAGCGCTTCTTGTCTTCCTCCCCTTTCCAAATTCTACACTTTTCTCAGGCCCCTTCCAGCCTGTCTTCTTTGACTTTCCTGTTTACGATCCACCTCCTCAGTGTGCTCTACACAGACCAAGACTTGCTTTCTTCACATCCTCCTGACTGGAATCTCTCCAGTTATATACAGTCATCAGATCTCATCTTATAACTTTAGAAATGCCAGCTTGGACAGTCCTTGGTGTTTGCTGTGCCAAGTTATTAGGGCTGCTTGGCATAAGCTACTCTAAAAGTTGGGGGCTTTCTTACAAAAGCATGGCCAAACACACAGAGAAATAGTTCTACGACTACTTTCCTGCCAGAAAGCCCATCCAAAACAGCCCCCTCTTGCTGACAAGAGCCGAGGGAAGGTGTGCCAACAGGTGATGAACCAGCTGGGCCAATCTCTTCATCCTCTAGGGACCAGCCACCTCTGGGTCCCTCAGTGTCAGCCCTGTAGTCAGGCATTACTACAGCATGTTTGGGGAATGCCATTGGAAGACACAGAAATGTGGAGAGGGCAGAGGCAAGGCGTCCATTGGGTACCTACGTCAGCTTGTGCGGTGTTGTTGTTGTTGCTGTTATGATGATATTGCTCCATGGAATGGGAAAGGCCCTTCCCTGATCTAAGTCATTATTATGTGGGTCCTATTCTGGCCACAGACACCACGTGGGTAGTCAGCCTCTGCTGTTATTTCAGCCTCAGGGGTGAAAACATCCGAACAGTGGAATCTTTCTTGTTTCTGGCTCCAGTCTCGGAATGCAGACTTTGGATTCACCGTCGTCTCCACCTATCACCGCCCCAGGCAGAAGGGCCTCCTGAGGCACATCTAACTTGCTTCTCCTTCATCTCTGGCCTGCTCAGGGGGCACCCTCCTCGCCATCTTGGCAGGGGCCCAAGGCTTGGGACACTAGGGAACCTAAGCAATCTCTGGGGCGCGCACAGTCCTGCTGGGCTGAGGGGGAGGCCGATGGAAGGGCCATCGCGATGGGAGGCGGGGTGGGGTCCACGCAGGGAGAAGGACAAGGAGGGTTTCCAGGAATCTCGGCAGCAGCCAGCACTAATCTTATTTGCCTGCGCCCTTTGTGGCGCTCGCAGGAACTGCAGGCTGACGTCCTGGGTTACTGTTATTGTTGATTTCACCAGCTTTGATGAGGTCGGAGCGGGCCTCTTTGGAGGAATGTAGACCTGTCTGCACCCGAAAATCAAAACCGTGTCCAAGGGGCGGGGTCGGGCGGCTGGCATCTGGAATGAGGCCTGGCAGAGTGGGCACGGGAGGCGGCTCCAGGCCCAGGGCCAGCCCTGCCGCTTTCCCACGTGCACAGGCGTTGGCTTCCTTGGAACCAGGCTCCGGGAAGGGAGGGAAGAAGCCTCCGTGGGAGAGGAGAGCTGGAGGGGAGGGAGGTGTTAGGGGGACGGGGTCTCCAACACCCCCGCCCCTCGTGCGCACCCACCTGCCCCAGGAGGCAGCTGCCCCAAAGACTTCAAGTGGGGCTTTCGCAGGGATTCAATAACTAGTTGAGCTGTAATGAATTCTTAGAACCCATGAGTACCGATCCCTGGCTTAAAGTCTTCCCAAGGCTTCCATCACCGCCCACATTGGCCTGTTCAGTACTAGCCACTAGGTGCTTATGGCTATTGGGGTTTAAAATGTGCTCCTAATCCACAGTAGATTTTGAAGATTTCCTATGGAGGGGGAACTTACTAATAATTTTTTGTCTCGGGTTAAAAACTATTAAAATTAATTTCATTGGTTTGTATATTTTTAAAAGGTGCTGCTAGAAAATGTAAAATACTGGTTGGACACAGTGGCTCCCATCTGTAATCCCAGCACTTTGGGAGGCGGAGGTGAGAGGATGGCCTGAGCCCAGGTGTTGGAGATCAGCCTGGCGCACAACTTGGTGAGACCTCATTTGTACAATAAATAAAAAAATTAGCCTGGTGTAGTGGTGCACACCTGTAGTTCCAGCTACTTGGAAGGCTGAGGTGGAAGGATTGCCTGAGTCCAGCAGGTTGAGGCTGTAGTAGCTGTGAGCATGCCATTGCACTCCAGTCTGGGTGGCAGAATGAGACTCCAACTGGAAGGAAGGAAGGAAGGAAGGAAGGAAGGAAGGAAGGAAGGAAGGAAGGAAGGAAGGAAGGAAGGAAAATGTTAAATGCTGCATATAGCTCACATTGTATTTCTGTTGGACAGTGGTATTCCAGATGGTTCTCCAATGGGCCAAGCTTCCTTCTGGCCTCAGGGCCTTTGAATGCGTTTTTTTCAGCATAGCTTCCTTTTGTCAACAAGATCTCAACTTGAATTTCTCCTACCCACCTACTTACTCCATGGTCCAATTTCATCCTTTTGTCATATCACCCAGTTTTATTGTGCTCATAGCACTTAGCACTCTCTTCATATTGCATTGACTGTCTCTCCCCTCCCCCTTCTCTTCATCTTTAGATTGTAAGCTCCTTGAGAGCTGAGGCCTTGAACATCCTGTTCATTGTGGACTCCCCAGTGGCCTCAGTAAATTTTTGTTAGATGAATGTTGAAAGCCTTGTCCAAGGGGGTGACTCCTTCAAGCGCCTTTGTTTGCGACAAAGCCGAAATCCTAGTCTGTGTGCCTTTCATGGGTATGCCCGTGGATCCTTTGTTCTGCCTTTTCTGCATGCTTGCCCTGGGAAAGAAAAGCAAATGTGACCCATGCCTTACCATAGCAGCTTTTGTTGTTGGTTTGCAAGATTAAGAGTTTGGGCTTTGGATACAAGAGAACTAGTCTTAGTTCTGCCAATCCGTTCTGTGAACTTGGACAGGTGACTGTCCCTCTGGGAGCTCCAGAGTCCCCCTAAACAGTGATCTCTAAGGGCCCTTTCTGTCCATATGGGAGAGTTTGGGTTTGGGGATTTAGGTCCCTGCTAAGGGCAATTTGCCCCATTTGGCACTCAGCTGGCACGATAAAGTCTCCATTAACCAACTAGCCAGAGTGCTTGAGGCAAGAAGTGTCCTGGTTAATTTAACTTCCTGGCTAACAATCAACTCTCTAAAACATCCTTATTGAAAATATGAATAGTGTATGAATTCATTTTCCAGCACTAGAAAGCCACTTGGTTGGACAAAATTACATGTTCTTAGAAAGTATTGTAAGGCGGCATTGTTATTTTCTTCCCCAAATTAAAACTGAGCACTGGAGCTGAGTCAGAGAGACCCTTTGGGGACTACCCAGCTGTTAAACACAGCTAAGTGACTGCTGTGGGCAAAGCATGGCTTTAACCTTCAGTGTATCCATTTTCTTGTGGGAGGAAGTGGGAGTGATATTACCCAGCCTCCAGGGAAGTTGTGAGGATGTAAAAAATGCTTAGCACGGTGCCTGGCATGAAATAAGTGCTCCATATATATACATTATTGTCTATAGTGTCCTCTGACCATGGCAATGTAACTGAACCACACACCTAATTAAAGGGGTCAAGTGCTAGGAGAGAGCTGGCCTCTAGTCCTAGACGGCCTCTAACACACTCTGGGGCCCTGGGCAAGCATCTCCATTCCCTAGCCTCCTTTTCCTCTTGAGATAAGATGAGGTGGTCTGACTGGCCTCTGATTTTTTCTCAAGTGCGGGAATCTGCCGGGTTCGGGATACCCTGGGAGCTTTTCCTCTGTTGAGCTTGGTTCTGAAGTGCCTGGTCCCTCCTTTTTCGGCTGGACCGGCCCCTTCCAGGGACCTCCAGGCCAGTCAAGCTGTTGTCAACCTGTGTTCCTTTGCAGCAGCTGTGCAAGCGAGCTCCTGCCAGGGAAAAGCTGTCCTGCGACGCCCTCTGGAGGAATCAGGGCTGCCTTCCCTCTGCCATCAGGTGCTCCGCCTGGAGTCCTGGGCCAGGGATTGACCCAGGCCAGGGCTGAGCAAGCAGAAAAGAGTATAAAGCCTACAATGCATGCCTATTCAGGGTAGAGGTAGATAATTCTTTCCAGTCTTGCATCTTGGGTTCCGTACGGGTGTCCCTCAGGGGCTCCCTGTCTCCAGACTCCTCCCACCCCTGCCTTCTTACATCACTCACCCCAGGTTCTGCTTGAAAAGCTCCAAGGCTTCTCATGCCAGGCTTCCCGCAGGACACCCAAGGCCCTGTGGAATGGGAGCACCTTGGGCTCGCCAAGCTTATTTCCCACTGTGACCTACTCTCCAGGACTGATTGCCAGCTAGGTATTGCGGTTGTAGATACACAAAGATTAGTTTCTAGGACCTCTCTACTTTCCTTTTCTTTCCTTCTTTCCTCCCTTCCTCCCCTCTTCTTCCTCCCTTCTTCCTCCCTCCCTCCCTCTCTCCCTCTTTCTTTCTCTCCTCCTTCCTTCCCTGCACTCGCTTGCTCTCTCTTCTCTCTCTCTCTTTCTCTGTCAGGGTTTTACTCTGTTGCCCAGGCTGGAGTGCAGTGGCACGATCACCACTCACCACAGCCTCCGACTTCTGAGCTCCAGCAAGCCTTCTGTATCCAGTCTCCAGAGTAACTGGGACCACAGGTGCACACCACCATGTCCAGCTAATTTTTGTAGAAACATCTCACTATGTTGCCCACGCTAGTCTCAAACTCTTAACTCAAGTGATCCTCCCACCTCCACCTCCCAAAGAGCTGGGATTACAGGTGTGAACCACCACCCTGACTCAGGGCCTCTATTTCTACATATGTGTATATTCTCCAAAAATAATAAAACAAGAAGGTTGTCAAGTTGTAATTAATAAATATGTAATTAAATGTCTACAGAATGTAGCATTATGTAAATTGTCATTGCAATTGACCTCAACTGTTAAGTAGCTATATATAACTCATATTTAATATGTGATGTGGGTGAATTTTAATATGCATGGTATGATGTGGGGGTGGGGCTTTAGAAAATAACAGTGCCTGGAGCCTCCAAGGTCATCCTTGCCCTTCACACCCTCTGCCTGAGCCATCCGGAAGCATTTGTTCTTCCCATGGGCTCTGCGTTCTCTTGATTCCAGGCCTTTGCCCCTGCAGTTTCTCTGCTCTGAATGCCCTCTCTTCCCTCCCTCACCCTCTCCCCCTTGCCTGGTTGAGTTCTATGAATCCTTTAACAGACATTTTGGAAGCTACTTCCTCAGAAACAGGGGTCTTCAACCCCCAGGACCTGGACCAGTACCAGTCCTTGGCTTGTTAGGAAGCAGGCAGTACATCAGGAGATGAGCAGCAGGCTAGTGAGCGAAGCTTCATCTGTATTTACAACCACTCCACATCGCTCACATCACCACCTGAGCTCCGCCTCCTGTTGGATCAACACTGAAAAGCCTGCTTGCATTTCCAACATCCTGTCTTTATGAAGCAGGGTTTTCTGCAGTGACAGCAACCAAAATGAGATTACGGAGTAGACCGGACATAAGCAACACACTTTGGGTGTCACTGTCTCCCATCACCCCCAGATGGAACCATCTAGCGGCAGGAAAACAAGCTCAGGACTCCCACTGATTCTGCATTATGGTGAGTTGTATAATTATTTCATTATATGTTACAATGTAATAATAGAAATAAAGTGCACAATGCATGTAATGTGCTTACATCATTCTGAAACCACACTCCTCACCCCAGTCGTGGAAAAATTGTCTTCCATGAAGTGGGTCCCTGATGTCAAAAAGGCTGGGGACTATTGCTCTAAGAAGCCATCTCTGTGCCCAGTGGGGACCCCTGCCACAAGCTCCCTTTGGCTCACATCTGGGGAGGAGAGAGTGGCAGAAAGTCCCCATCAGTGCCTTTTACTTCTCTGCTTCTCTTGGCACTGGCCCTGAGCCCCATGAAGATGAAGACTAGGTCTGATCCAGTGGTATCCTCAGCACTTTGTCCAGTGCCTGGGTCATAGTGTCCTTTCATGTAATGGCTAGTGGATGGACAAGGAAAAGAGTAATGGATGGATGGGTAGGTGGAGGAATGGGTGAGTAGATGAATGGAAAGCCTCAGTATTGGGGTATAGGAAAAGAGATTTACCAGAGCACTTTAGTTGCAAGCCTGGTCAGAGCCCTGATGAAGCAAAGTCGGAAAGGGGACATGCTACCCTTTTGTTGAGCTGATTCCTCCTTCCTGCCTGAGTAGCTACATATCTATGCTGGACTAAACACGTCAAAAAAACAGCTTCTGGGTAGAATGACATGGTGCAGTTGGCACCAGCAAATTGCAGAATATGGCCAACTTATTCTACCATAAGCTCCTTTTGTGTGTTTGCTTTATTGATATATCATCAATACGTAAAACAGTGCCTGGAAGAGAGAGAGTGCCTTATTAGGCCAGGTACGGTGACTCCTGCTTGTAATTCCAACACTTTTGGAGGTTGAGGTTGGAGGATTGTTTGTGTCCAGGAGTTCAAGACCAGCCTGGACAACATAGTAAGATCCCATCTTTACAAACAATAAAAAAATTAGCCCAGCATAGTGGCACATGCCCAGTTGCTTGAGAGGCTGAGGCAGAAGGATCACCTGAGCCCAGAAGGTCGAGGCTATGGTGAGCCGTGATCATGCCACTGCATTCTAGTCTGGGTGACAGAGTGAGACTTTCACTAAAAAATAAATAAATAAATAAATTATTGAAAGAACTATTCTCTAGACAAAGTCTTTGTTTCCTTATCTTTGAAATAGGTACAGAAATAATAACTACTTTACATGACTTGTTATTTAGACTGAATAAAATTCCATGCACAAAAGCATTTGCTGAACTCCAGTTTTGTGTTTTTGAGTCGGAGTCTCACTCTGTCGCCTAGGCTGGAGTTCAGTGGCACACTTACTGTATCAGTGACCCCCATGGCCTCGACCTGCTGAGCTCAGGTAATCCTTCTGCCTCAGCCTTCCAAGTAGCTGGAACCACAGGTGTATACCACCACACACAGCTGATTTTTTAATTTATTATAGAGATGGGGGCTCACCACTCTGCCCAGGCTGGTCTCGAACTCCTGGGCTACAGCAATCTTCTTGCTTCCACCTCCCAAAGTGCTGAGATGACAGGCGAGAACCAACATGCCCCACCTTGAACTCCAGTTGTATATAGCCTGAGGTGAAGAGGATCAAAAATGAGCTGGACAGGCAGCATGCTCACAGCCACCGTAGCCTAGACCTGCTGAACTCAGGCGATCCTTCCACTTCAGCCTTCCAAGTAGCTGGAACTATAGGCACGTGCCACCATACCCAGCTCATTTTTGATTTAGTGTAAAGATGAGGTCACGCCATGTTGCCCGGGCTGGTCTCGAACCTGTGGGCTCAGGCAATCCTCTCACCTCAGCTTTCCAAAGTGCTGGGATTATAGACATGAGCCACCCTACCCAGCAGAGTTGCATTCTTATCTGAAGGTCAGACTAGGGAAGAACCTGCCTTAAGTTCCCTCAGGTTTATCAAAACTCGTTTCTTTGTAGCTGTAGAATTCATGGCAGCTTGCTTCTTCAAAGTCAGCAAGGGGGGAGAGGGAGAGAGAGAAAAAGGAAGAGAGAGAGACACAGAGAGAGAGAGAGAGAGAGGAAGAGAGGAAGAGAGAGAGGAGAGAGGAGGCAGAAGGAGGGGAAAGGAGCGAGAGAAAGACTGACTCTCTGCTGTGCTGCTAGAAGTCTCTGACTTCGGGAATACCCGAGTACTTTTTTTTTTTTTAATTTATTGTAGAGACAAGGTCTCACGAAGTTGCCTGGGCTGGTCTTGAACCCACGGGGTCAGGCAATCCACTCACCTCAGCCTCCCAAAGTGCTGGGATTACAGGCTGAGCCACCGAATCCAGTCCTTTTTAAAGGGCTCATCTGATTAGGTCAGGCCCACCCAAAATAATCTGCCTATTGATTGATTAAAAGTTAACTGATTAGAGACCTTAATAACACCTGCAAAATCCTGCTGCCTTTGTTATATAATATAATGCAATCACAGCAGTGATATCCCATAACCTCTTCTATGGTTTGAAGCAGGTCACAGGTCTCACCAGAGACAGGAAATTATGGGGGCCATCTTAAGTTATAACCACACCCATTGTATCAGTGAGAATGAGAATGATGGCTTAGGTCTGAAGTACTACACTTGCAAGTTTGCAATGTAATGTGTGAGAGCCAGTGATGTGCTTGGGACTCTCAGTTTTACATACTGAAGAACAGATACTAAGTACCTTGGACCTCAGCCCAGGAAACTTGGTTCTAGCTCTGCCACTAACTCATTGCAGCAATTTAGGTGAATTTCTTCCTCTAAGTCTCACTTTTTTTTTTTTTTGAGTTGGAGTCTCACTTTGTTGCCCAAGCTGGAGTGCAGTGGCACACTCACAGCCACCACAGCCTCAACCTGCTGGGCTTAGGTGATCCTTCCACCTCAGCCTTCCAAGTATCCGGAATCACAGGCATGTGCCACCATGCCCAGCTAAATTTTTTTGATTTATTGTAGAGACATGGTCTTGCCAAGTTGCCCAGGCTGGTCTTGAAACCCTGGACTCAGGCAATCCTCTCGCCTCCGCCTCCCAAAGTGTTGGGATTACGGGCATGAGCCACCGCACCTGGCCTCTAAGCCTCACTTTCTTACCTGATCTGTGAAGTTGGTGGTTATGCCTGTCTCCCAGGATTGAATTTCTGAATGAGAGCTTTTGTAAATATAAGCCATCCCTTCCCCACTGTTCAACACTCAAGCCCTGCCCTCTTGGCCACATAGCAGTCTCATGTCACATGCCATCCCACACAGCCATACAACAGAATTCTGCAATCATACCCCATTCCACAAAGCCCCTCAAGGGCCTCAGCACTCACCGAGCTGGCCTTTCCATCCCCGTGCAGTCGGCATGCCAGTCATATGCAATTCCATCTCTGTATTAACACAGGCACGTGGATTTGATGCAATTCCGTCTCTGTATTAACACAGGCACGTGGATTTGATACATGGCTGCCCTGTAAGAAATGGAAGAAAAGCAAAGAAGAGAAACATGGCCTTCTAAGGGAAAATGAGCACAATACACACGCTGGGAGGTGAAATGTGAATTCCTACCCTCCTGACAGCCAGCAAGGTAAGAATGAAGAGCTGCACTCAACCCACCCAAAGGTGTCATTAGCTTTTACTCCCTCTGGATGTATGATGACATTTGATCTGGAGTAATGTGTAGTCAGCTTTAAGACCTGCTCTAAAACTTTGTTCACATGAGCCCATTCATTCACAGGAGGCTGAAGCCTGAGCAGCAGCAGAGGAGAGCCCAGGGCCTGTGGGAGTGACTCTGGCTTCCTGAACTGTGTCACTTTGCCACCATAGTGGCCTTCTCTACCCTGGTTTTCTTTCCTTCCTTCATTTCTTTCTTTTTTTTTTTTTGAGTTGGAGTCTCACTCTGTCACCCAGACTGGAGTGCAGTGGCCGCTCCTGGCCACCGCAGCCTCGACCTGCTGGGCTCCGGCGATCCTTCTGCCTCAGCCTTCCGAGTAGTCGGAATTAGAGGCATGCGATACCATGCCCGGCTTATTTTTTTATTTATTGTAGAGATGAGGTCTCACCAAGTTGCCCAGGTGGGTCTCGAACCCGCGGGCTCAGGCAATCCACTCACTTCAGCCTCACAAAGCACGGGATTACAGGTTGAGCCACCAAGCCCGGCTTTTTTTTTTTTTTTTTTTTGAGTCAGAGTCTCACTCCGTCGCACTCCAGGCTGGAGTGCAGTGGCATGCTCATGGCCACCGCAGCCTCGAACTGCTGGGCTCAGGTGATCCTTCCACTTCAGCCTTCAAAGTGGCTGGAACTACAGGTGCACGCCGCCACCACACCCAGCTAATTTTTTCATGTATTGTAGAGATGAGGTCTCACCATTTTGCCCAGGCTGGTGTCAAACATGTGGTCTCAGGCAATCTTCTCACCTCAGCCTCCCAAAGTTCTGGGATCACAGGCTTGAGCCACCATGCCTGGCCTTTCTCTCTCTCTCTCTCTTTCTTCCTCTCTCCCTCTCTCTCTTTCATACTTTGAGTCTTACTCTGTCACCCAGACTGGAGCGCAGTGCACAATCACAGCCACCACAGCCTCAACCTGCTGGGCTCAGGCGATCCTTCTGCCTCAGCCTTCCAAGTAGCTGGAATTACAGGCATATGCCACCACACCCAGCTAATTTTTTGATTTATTGTAGAGACAAGGTCTCATCAAGTTGCCCAGGCTGGTCTCAAACCCTTGGGCTCAAGCAATCCTCTTACCTCTGCCTCGCAAAGTGCTGGGATTACAGGTGTGAGCCACCGCATTCAGCCTCTTTTTTTTTTTTTTAATTGTGGTGCAATATACATAACAGAAAATTTACCATGTTAACCATTTTTAAGTTTGCAGTTCAGCAGCCATTAAGTATATTCACATCGTTGTGCAACCATCACCATTCTCTGTGTTCACAACTTTTTCATTTTTTTCCTACCGAAGCCCTGTACCCATTAAACATGAACTGCTGAGCCGGGCTCGGTGGCTCAGTTTGTAATCCCGCGCCTTTGGGAGGCTGCGGTGAGTGGATTACCTGAGCCCGCAGGTTCGCGACCCGCCCGGGCAACTTGGCGAGACCTCATCTCTACAATAAATCAAAAATCAGCCGGGTGTGGTAGCGCGCGCCTGTAGTTCCAGCTACTCGGAAGGCTGAGGCAGAAGGATCGCCGGAGCCCAGCAGGTCGAGGCTGCGGTGGCCAGGAGCGGCCACTGCACTCCAGTCTGGGTGACAGAGTGAGACTCCAACTGAAAAAAAAAAAACATTAACTGCCCATAATTCCTCATTCCCCCATCCTGCCAGCCCCTGGAGACCCTTGTCCCACTTCCTACCTCCATAAATTTGACTGCTCTAGGTACTTCATATAAGTGGAAACATGCAGTTTTTCATTTTGCACCTGGCTAGTTTTTCTCAGCATAATGTCTTCAAAGTTCATCCATGTTGTAGCATACATTGAAATTTTGCTACTTTTTGAGGCAAAATAATATCCATAATATGGATATACCACATTCTGTTGATCCGTTCCCCCATTGATGTACATTTGTGTTGCTTCCGCCTTTTGGCTATTGCTATGAATACTGGTGTACACCTACCTGTTCGGGTCCCTGATTTCTTTCTTTTTTTTTCTTTGAGTCAGAGTCTCACTCTGTTGCCCAGGTTCAAGTGCAGTAGCATGCTCATGGCTACTGCAGCCTCGACCTGCTGGACTCAGGTGATTCTTCTGCCTCAGCCTTCCAAGTAGCTGGAACTACTGGTGTGCGCCACCACACCCAGCTAATTTTTTGATTTATTGTAGAGACGAGGTCTCACCAAGTTGCCCAGGCTGGTCTCAAACCCCTGGACTCAGGCAATCCTCTCACCTTGGCCTCCCAAAGTGCTGGGATTACAGGCTTGAGCCACTGCCCCCGGCCTATTATTGTTTTTTTAAAATAATAACCATCCTTGGCCAGGTGTGGTGGCTCAAGCCTGTAATCCGAGCACCTTGAAAGGCCAAGGCGAGAGGACTGCCGAACAGGCTGGGCAACTTGGTGAGACCTCGTCTCTACAATATATCAAAAAATTAACGGGACATGGTAGTGCGCTTTTGTAGTTCTGGCCACTTGGAGGGCTGAGGAGAAGGATCACACAGGTCAACGCTGGGGTGGCCATGAGCTTGCCACTGCACTCTAGCCTGGGCAACAGAGTGAGATTCTGACTCAAAAGAAATAACCATCCTCGTGGGTGCATGCAAAGTAGTAGTTCATTGTGATTTTGCTTTGCATTTGCATCACCCCCTTTTGACTCAATCACAATTCAGAACCTCCCACTTTGCCCGAGTCCCTTCCCTGGGAGGCAGCTTGCCATCTGGGTTTGTCCAGGGGGCTGTTAGGACCTTGAGGCATCAGGTTCTGTCTCGCCTGGGGATTCTGCGATTCTGTGAGCAGTGCTTTCCTCCTCTGCTCAGAGACCAAGTCTCAATCTTGTCTCAGCTAGCTTAGATGGGAGGCTCCTGCTAGAGATGGAAATACCCCAGCCAGAACCTTTTCTGGGCTTGCCTCACACAGAGCCAGGCTTCTGTCTGGAGGTGAAGGGGGCGGGGTGGGCGGGAGCTGGCAGAGGCCAGGGTTTCAGCACTCAGTCTCGGAAGGAACGTGAGGGCCTGCAGGCAGCCTGGCCCTGCAGCGCAATGCCCTCTGTGTGCTATTTTCAACTGGGCTGTCATTATGCCATTTGGAGCTGAGATGGAACATTTGGATGAAGTTCCCTTGTGCTCTTAGCCCACAAGAATTTATATTGGTCAGAAGTGTTACATTATGGAGCCCTTGTTGGGGACACAGAGGCCTCCAGGGTATATTTTTGGTAAATTTGATATATCCTTGATATGTAGTTCCTTAGAAACAGCAATTTGTATGAGGTATACAGTCACTGTGTTTTCCATACCTAAAATCAGAAGACTACATCTGACAAGAATAAGTGTATTCATGGGGACACAGAACATTTGAAATTGGAACTAACCCCCCCAGATACCCAGAGGCGTGGACTCTGTAGAGATGCAAGACATGTTAACTAAGCTCACAGCAGAATGTGACTCAGGGTGATTTCTTTCTCTGTGTTCACAGTCTTGTTGATAGGAATGAGTTTCTGCACACAGTAGAAATTGTCTTTTTAATTTGATTTCAACAACCCAAACAAGATATAAATACATTCTCACTAAATCAAAACAGCACTAATAAAGCCAAAGTCTTCTTTGACTATTGTCCCTAATTTCAGTCCCATTTTAGCAGTAACTACGGGTACAAGTTTAGTGTGTTGCTTTCTTGAGTTTGTCTATCTATTTACACACATATACCTGGATGTAAATATGTCATTTTATTGTTTACATATAAATTGCATCATCATATTTTATACTATCTTGTAACTATTTTCACTTAATATATTAGAGACTTTTAAAAGTCTTATTGTTACTGTTGTTGCCATCTTATTATTACTTTCATTATGTTTCATGGCTGCATAGTACTCCTTGGCAGGGGATACTACAGGTTGACTTAGCCACTCCCCAGTAGATAGGCATTTAAGTTATTCTCAGTTGTTCTTTATTATAAATAACACTGTGATGAATTTTTTTTTTTTTTTGAGTTGGAGTCTCACCCAGACTGGAGTGCAGTGGCATGCTCATGGCCACCACAGCCTCCACCTACTAGGCTCAGCCGATCCTCCCATTTCAGCTGGAACTACAGGCGTATGCCACCACACCCAGCTAATTGTTTGATTTATTGTAGAGACAAGATCTCACCATGTTTGCCCAGGCTGACCTCAAATCCCTGGACTCTGGCAATCCTCTCGCCTCTGCCTCCCAAAGTGCTGGGATTACAGGCGTGAGCCACCATGCTCCGCCTGTAATGAAATATTTAATCACACTACTTAAGGACACATGACAGTGTTTCTTTAGGATGAATATTCATAATACCCCAAAATGAAAGAATCTTTCAGAAAGTCAAGTTGCCTTTGGGGATGTGGTTTACCTTGGTCCTGGCTAAAATTAAACTATTTACCTACAAGGGGATCTACAGAATGGAATGCAGATTGCAAACCCTGCCTGGGGAAACCAGCTATTAAACACAAATGAGGTGAACCAGTGAGTATAACACAGCCAGGAGGACTCAGGAGCATGGTGAACAGCCAACTACTATGCATGCCCCTGTGTCTGGGCAGCCTCTACTCAGCTTCAGCCAACTCTTAGCATGTGGAAAAGAAGACTTGATACTGACAGATATTCCACAATCACCTGGATTCTTAAAGTGCGAAATCTTCTGGGTTTTAAATGTTAGCACTAATTCCATTTTTAAAAATGGAATTAGTGCTGGGTGTGGTGGCTCGTGCCTATAATTCCAGCACGTAGGGAGGCCGAGTCAAGAGGATTGCCTGACCTCATCTCTACAATAAGATTTTAAAAAATTAGCCAGGCATGGTGGCACGTGCTTGCAGTTCCAGTTACTTGGAAGGCTGAGGTGGAAGGATCATCTGAGGCCAGCAGGTCGAGGCTGTAGGGGGCATGAGCACATCACTGCACTCCAGCTTGGACCACAGAGTGACACTCTGACTAAAAAAAAATAATAATAAAGTTTTTTACAAAAAGAATATTAAGCCAAGAAAACCACATCTGCAGTCCAGATCTGGTCCATGAGTTGACAGCCAGCATCTAACCTCTAGGGAGTGAGTGCCATGGCTACCCCGGACTGAATCCTGACCAATTCAGATGAATCACCTGGTACAACAGAAGAAGCAGTAACCTTGGCAGAGAATGACTGTGCCATCCAGAGAACCACGGAGAGGCTGTGCATGGCTCAGAATTCAGGGAGATAGTGCTCAAGTAGTTCAGAAAACACTACAGTTTGGTTCCTGTGAAGAAGCCCCGGAAAGACAGATAGCCCAGGAAAATAACTTGGAAACAGGTAGAGCTGAACAGAGCTTGAAGAAATTGCCTTGGGGAGAGTGAGCATCCCCTCCCAAGAGTGTAAAAAGAGACGCTGACTCACCTGGAAGGCATATTAGAGCTGAAATACTGGTCTCAGAAGGGAACTTGACCAGAGTACAATTAAAGTTCTGTTTAGCCTTGAGATCATTTTTTTTTTTTTTTTTTTTTAGTCAGAGTCTCACTCTGTTGCCCAGGCTGGAGCGCAGTGGCATGATCACAGCTCACCACAGCCTCAAACTTCGAGGTTCAGTCAATCCTTTCACCACACCTTGCTAATTTTTTGATTATTTATAGAGATGAGGTCATGCTATGTTACCCACGCTGGTCTCCAACTCCTGGGCTCAAGCAGTCCTCTTGCCTTAGCCTCCCAAAGTGCTGGGATTGCAGGCGTGAGTCACTTCACCCAGTGGAGAGATCACAATTTTGATTTAAATCAAACTGTAATTTAATGAGACCTTACTGGCTAAAAGGAAAGGGACAGAAGGCATGCCTTTGCAGAGCACCTACTAACAGCTAAGGAGCTGAGGCTCCGAGGGGCTGGGGGGCTTTTCAGAGACCCTGGGAGATGGCATTTTGACCTGTGACTCCCCATCGGGCCCAGTGTGCTTTCACCTGGAGCAGGTCTTCTCTCTGAAACAAGTGACCCTTTGCTTTCCTCTTATTAGTTTTTTGAGTTGGGGGTCTCACTCTGTTGTTAGGCACCTTCACAGATATCATCAAATCCTCCCAAAAATCCCATGAGGCAGACGTATCAACATCCTCATTTTGCTGGTGAAGAACATGAGACTTAGATAGGCTAAACGACATGTCCAAGGTCTTATGGACAAGAAAGAGTAGGCCTTGAATGCTGGTCCTTCTAGCTCAAAAGCCAGTGTTCTCCCCATTATGGTGCTTTATCTCATGATGTCTCTATTTTATTTTTACCATTTATGAAAGGGTTTAAAATAATGATAACCATCCCTTCTTGGTGCATAGTGCTCTACTGCTTATGAAGCTTTTCTACATTTGTTTTCTCATTTGTTCTCTAATGAACTCTGCTGAAAGTCTCAGAATCACATACCTTTATCTCTGTTCTCCTGAAATAGGTACTCCTTACCATCAGCCAGCAAAACCAAGAGAACCCCTACAAAGGTGCTATTTCTGTTTCTGGGCAAAAGCAAAGATCTTCTCACAATCGGCCCTTAGATACCCTGGCAGTATAAACATGACAATTACAGTGTTAGTTTCTAGTTTTCAGGGAAATCCCTGCTTTCATTCTGGGAGTGCTCTATTTCTGCCAATAGAGGCATTCAATCTTTTAGGAGGATATTTGGCTGCAGGTAACAGAGATCCAATCATATGGATTTATCAGTGAAGGAGTTTAATTGCCTTTCATATTAGGACGTCTGGAAGCAGAGCCAAAGATGGAGTGATGACTCTGTGAAACCATCAGGAGCTCAAGCCAGGCGCAGTGGCTCACACCTATAATTCCTGCACGTTGGGAGCCAGGCGGGAGGATGTCTTGAAGCCAGGAGTTAGAGACCAGCCTGGGCTACAAAGTAAGACCCGGCTCTACAAAAAAAATAGAAAAATCTCGCTGGGCATGGTGATGTGCATCTGTAGTCCCAGCTACTTGGGAGGCTGAGACAGGAGGATTGCTTGGGCCTAGGAGTTCAAGGTACCATGAGCCGTAATGGTGCCATGCACTCTAGCCTGGGCAACAAAGTGAAAAAAAAGAGGGAGGGAGGGAGGAAGGAAGGAAGGAAGGGAAAGGGAAAGGGAAAGGGAAAGGGAAGGAAAGGAAAGGAACATACTCAAACTTCTGTCATCTTCCTGCTCTGCCACACTCAGCCGGTGATCCCTCTCTCACAGACTCAAAGGACAGCTGTTGTGCCTCCAGGCATTTATCCTGGTTCCAGGCAGGAAGCAGAGGAAGGACAAAAGGTAAAAAATCATAAGCCAGTTGAGCCTGTTATTTTTATCAAAAATATAAACAATAGATTCCCTGGAAACCCCACCCACTGCCCTCAGGGGCCACCCCTGGCACATGAGCACTTGGGAAGCCCAGTTTCCTTTAGCTGGGCACACTGCTGCCTCTGATAGTTAGGGTTTTGTTAGTAAGGAAACAGGGTAGACCACATAGATGTCAAATATGCTCCTAATGCCTGCCATATCGAACACATCCTTTTTCCAGATGGCAGAATCTTTCTTTTCTTTCTTTTTTTTTTTTTTTTTGAGTTGGAGTCTTACTCTGTCGCCCATACTGGAGTGCAATGACCTCTCCCAGCCACTGCAGCCTCAACCCACTGGGGTCCGGTGATCTTTCCGCCTCAGCCTTCTGTGTAGCCGGAATTACAGCACAGGCTACCATGCTCAGTTGATTTTTTGATTTTTTTTTTTTTTAATTGTGGAGATGAGGTCTCGCCAAGTTGCCCAGGTGGGTCTCGAACCCGCGGGCTCAGGCAATCTACTCACCTCAGCCTCCCAAAGCGTGGGATTACAGGCTGAACCACCAAGCCTGGCTCAGAATCTTTCTTTAAAAAATATTTTTTGAACTTTAGCAATAGTCCTAGATCATATCAGCTTAAAAACTGAGGCATTCTATGGGCTCATGCTGCCAAAGGCTTCTGACCACAAAGTCCATGGAATCTGAAGGGCGACTGGGGCTTTGGGAATTGGCCACACTGGTCCATTACTACAGAGCTAAGGAGCTGAGGCTCCGAGGAGCTGTGGGGCTTTTCAGAGACACGGGTAGATGGCATTTCGACCTGTGACTCCCCATCAGGCCCAGTGTGCTTTCACCTGGAGCAGGTCTTCTCTCTGAAACAAGTGACCCTCTGCTTTCTTCTTCTTAGTTTTTTGAGTTGGGGTCTCACTCTGTCGCCCAGGTTGGAGTGCAGTGGCACAATCATGACTTGATACAACTTCAACTCCTAGACTCAAACAGTCCTCCTGTCTCAGGCTCTTGAGTATCTGGGACTAGAGATGCTTGCCACAGTCTCCTGAGTAGCTAGGCATGCAGGTGCACATCACCATGCCCAGCTAACTTATTTATTTTTGGCAGAGACGAGGTCTTGCAATGATGCCCAGGCAACTATCAATTATTTTTTAAGAACATATTTCACTGTATCTTATTGCTTTTTACTTAAAACAGCTAGTGTGCCCCTTTCTACAGTAGAACCTTATGGATATAACCAGATTAGACAAAAGCTGATTGGCGAGGCTGAGTTTATAAACTAGGATTACATGCAATGTTCACACTTCCCATTCAGAGTGGTAAATTTGTCAAAGGATTCATAGAAGAGCAAAAACCTACCTTTTCTTTGGGGAAAATTTTTTTTTAATTTTCCCTAATCCTGACATTCTACTTTGAATTGGACACATATTCCAAACAAATCATACTGAATCTATTCATCTAAGCACCTAGGACAGAAATGTCAAATATATTTTGTGCTTCTTGCCGTTTTCCATCCTGCACTTAGGACAGACATCACTAATCAATCATACATCCTTATCCCCTGAGGCTGGAAGTGGCTTTGTCTATCTCTGTACAACAACACTCCAAGCAGCCACTTCTAATAGACTACATTGGGAAACAAGACTGGTTACTCATGCCTGCCCTAGAACAAAGATGATTTCGAAAGTGCCATAAACTATTTTTTAAGAAATAGGGTCTCACTCTGTTGTCCAGGCTAGAGTGCAATGGCACAATCATAGCTCACTGTAACGTCAAACTCCTGGCTTCAAGAAATCTTCCCACCTCAACCTCTCAAGTGACTAGAAATACAGGTATGTGCCACCACGCCCAGCTAATTTTTCAATCTTTGTGTATAGATGAGGTCTTACTAAGTTGCCCAGGCTGGTCTCAAACTCCTGACCTCAAGCAATTCTCCTCCCTTGGTGTCCTGAAGTGCTGGGATTACAGATATGAGGCACCATGCTCCCATAAATGTTTTGAAAAATCTTTTTTCAGCAATTTTTTTCTTTTACTAAATGTATCTCTGTACTATACACTTTAGAGAATACAAAGATTATCTCCATAATCAGTCTCAGAAAACCCCTAGGGAAGTAGGATCATGTGCATGATTGTGTTACAAGCTATAAAAGATAACATGGAGCCGGGCACAGTGGCTCAAGCCTGTAATCCCAGCACTTTGGGAGATGAAGGCAAGAGGATTGCCTGAGCCCAGGTTCGAGACCAGCCTGGGCAACTTGGTGAGACCTCGTCTCTACAATAAATCAAAAATTAGCCGGTCATGGTAGCGTGCGCCTGTAGTTCTAGCTACTTGGAAGGCTGAGGCGGAAGGATCATGTGAGCTCTCTTCCATCACTCCTTCTGTCCTCACGTGGTCACCCGTAAAGCTCAGATATTCTACATATCTTGCCCTTTTAGCTCCCAGCAAGAAACATCCATCCCTCATGACATGTCAGGGGCACCTTCATGTTATCTTTTTTTTTTTTTTGAGTCAGAGTCTCACTGTCACCCAGGCTGGAGTGCAGTGGCATGCTCACAGCCACCCCAGCATCGACCTACTGGGCTCTGGCGATCCTTCCGCCTTAGCCTTCCAAGTAGCCAGAACTACAGGCACGCACTACCATGCCATAATTTTTTATTTTTATTGTAGAGATGAATTCTTGCCAAGTTGCCCAGGCTGGTCTCGAATCCACAGGCTCAGGCAATCCACTCACCTCAGCCTCCCAAAGTGCTGGGATTACAGACTGAGCCACCGATCCCAGCCCATTTAACCATTTTTAAGTGTACAGTTCCATGGCATGAAGTACATTCACATTGTTGCACAGCCATCACCCTCCATGTCTAGAACTTCATCTACCCAAACTGAAACTCCGTTCCCATTAAACACCAACTCCCCATTCTGTCCCTCTCAGCCCCTGGTCATCATTATTCTACTTTCTGTCTCTATGCATGTGATTTTTCTAGGTAATTCCTATGGTGATAAAGGACGTTCAACTAGTAAAATGTGGTTAATTATTTGATGGGACTAAAGAGACTCTAAAGGGGACAGAAGTAGCAAGTGCAGAGAGCAGCTACTCCCTCTAAAGCCGAGAAACAGCATGGACAAGGAATGACAGAACTTGGGAGGAACCCCCCTTTGCCTCCCCTTCCTCTCCCCCCAAGGCTGAGGTTCAAATCTCTTGTGGCTGCCACAGGATCATCCAGCCTTCCAGTGACAAAAAAAAACTTGCCACAGTTGATGCAAATGAATGACTTCCAAATAGCAGAAGAAGATACCAGAAGGTGCAGGTAGCTGGAGTCAGTCAATAGCAGCAGCCTCCTGGGGAAGAAAACTTGTGGAGGTCTCAGGTTAGAGGCAGTTCACGAGGGCTCCGAGGTGAGTGCTACTGGGCTGACTGCATGCTGATGAGCTCATTTGCTCTACCAAAAAGCATCACCCTGGAGGCAGGAAGGAAAGCCCTATCCTCTTACTTTTGCCTGGCAATGTAACCCCAGGGCTCTCTGTTTTTTGTTGTTGTTTTTGTTTACTTAAGAGATGGGGTCTTGTTCTGTGGCCCAGGCTGGAGTGCAGTGGTGCAATCATAATTCACTTCACTGCAGCCTCTCCCTCCTAAGCTCAACCAACCCTCCTCCCTCAGCCTCCTGAGTAGTTGGGAGTACAGATGTGCATCACCATGCCTTGCTAATTATTTCCTTATATTTTTTGTGGAAACTGGGTCTCACTATGTTGGCATGCTGGTCTTGAACTCCTAGCTTCAGGCAACCCTCCCACCTTGGCTTCCCAAAGTGCTAAGATTATAGGCTTGGGCCACCACGCCCACTCTTGACTAAGCTTAATGCTGAACTAGCTGGCAAAGGAGAAATATCTATAGGGCCTAGTTTCAATATCACCAACCAGGGCAACAAAGGGGAATTTGGAGACGAGAGGCAGTAAATTGGTAGCTGGGGCAACAGGCAAGAGGTAACCAGGACAGGGTCTACATGGGTGACTGTGGAATGCACAGAAGGAACTAACCCAGAGCCATAGGAGGAGGGATGTCCAGCATTTACCGATGTGGTCCTGTTTTTTTTGGGGGGGGGTTAGTTGGAGTCTCACTCTGTCACCCAATCTGGAGTGCAGTGGCATACTCACAGCCACTGCAACCTCGACCTGCTGGGCTCAGGCGATCCTTCCACCTCAGCCTTCCAAGTGGCCGCAACTACAGGCCCATGCCACCACACCCGTCTAGGTCCTGTTTTTTAATAGTTAACATGACACTTTTCCAGTTCCTAAATCCCTTACCTCCACAGAAGCTTTTCTTGAGGGCTTCCCTGTAAGCAGGTGCCATGGTAACACCTAAGTAGAAGAGACACCAAGGCAAGAAGGGTAGAGAATCTTCTATGAGTCGAGCACCAGGCACATTCAGAAACAGTTCCACCTCCAATCCAATCAGATCAATGAGGTAGGAGTCACAATGCCCCTGTTGCAGAAAGGGAAACTGAGGCTCAGTCAGATGAAGCAACTTGCCCGTGATTCATAGCCAGATAAAGGGCAAAGCAAGGGCACATGGGGGCCAGCCCCACTGGCTGACCAGAGAGAGTAGGGGTGGGTGAATTTTTCTGTAATGGCCAGACAGTCAATATTTTAGATTTTGTGAATCCATATAGTCTCTTTGTCAACTACTTAACTGTGCTACTGGTGCACAAAAGCAGCCATACGATTCCTAAAAGATCTAAAAATCCACCTTCCATAAGACCCTGCAGTCCCCATATGGGGAATATACACGGAGGAACTCAAATCACTCTATGAAAAAGATATCTGCACATGCATGTTTATCACGGCATTATTCACAACAGCAAAAACATGGAACTGTGCTGCCCATCAAAAGAGAACTGGATAAAAAACGTGTTACATATACACAATAGAGTATTACGAAGCCATAAAGGAGGACAAAATTATGAACTTCACAGCAACTTGGATGGACTTAGAGTCTATAATACTGAGCGATCTATTGCAGAAACAAAGAACTGAATATTGCATGTTCTCACTCATAAGCGGACATTGAACAATTATCATAATACTATAAGAAAGTGATTGGCAGTAGTGGGAAACTTCCAGGGCAGGGGGGCCCAAGGGAGCCTGCATGATGAACATTTGTATCAACAAGGATACCTGCATAATGAACATTTGTATACTTAACCCTGAATTGTACCCCACATCTTTAAAATAAAAAATTTTTATAAATACAAAAAAAAGCAGCCATAAACAATATGAAAATGAATAGGCATGGCTGTGTTCTCATCAAACTTCATTTATGGAGAACTACATTTAAATTTTATATAATTTTCATGAGTCATGAAATCTTCTTTTGATTTCTTTCCAACCATTTAAAGCTTGCAGGTCACACAAAAAGTTGAAGTTGGCCCACTGGCCAGTTTGGTTTTGGTTTGCCAACTGGCGATCTAGAGTTTGCTACACGGAGTGTGATTTTTGCACTAAAAATATAGACCTCACCTGGGAGCTCTGTAGAAATGTAGTCTCTTAGGCTATGCCCAGAACTTGCCAAATTGGAGTCCACATTTTAATCAGATGCTCAAGTGATGTATGTACACCTTAAGGTCTGAGACACAGGACCCAATTTGTGATTCTGTGTTAAAACACAAATTCCTGGCCCACGTGTAGAAATCCTGGCACACTTCCAAGAGATGCTGATAGTAGGACTAGATTTTAAGTGGCAGGCTTTGAAGAACAGGTTCTCAAGCTTGGCTGAACACTGGAATTGCCTAGTCAGCTTTAACTTATACAAATGCTTAAGTCTCGCTCTCAAAAATTCTTATTTAACTAGTCCAGGGCAAGGCCTGAACACTGGCATTTTAAAACCACCATAGGGCTGGGCACAGCGGCTCATATCTGTAATGCCAACACTTTGGGAGGCTGAGGCAGAAGGATCACTTGAGGCCAGGAGTTTGAGACCTCCCTGGGCAACATAGTGAGTTCCTCTCTCTACAAAAAAATGTTTTAAAAATTAGATGGGCATGGTGGTAGGAGCCTATGGTTGTAGCTGTTTAAAGTTATAGTAAGCTATGATCATGTCACCGCACTACAGCTTGACCAACAGAGCAAGACTCTGTCTCTAAAAATAACAGATAAGCAGGGCATGGTGGCTTGTGTCTATAATCCCAGCACTTTGGGAGACCTAGAGGGGAGGATTGCTTGAAGCCAGTAGTTTGAGACCGGCCTGGGCAACTTGACAAGACCTGGTCTTTACAATAAATCAAATAATTAGCTGGGTGTGGTGGCATGCACCTGTAATTCCAGCTACTCAGGAGGCTGAGGCGGATAGATTGCCTGAGCCCAGAAGGTTGAGGCTGCAGTGAGCCATGATTGTGCCACTGCACTCCAGAAGGGGAGACCCCCAACTCAAAATATTAATAAAAATAAACAGATAAATAAAACCTCCCCCAGGTGGTTGTAACTCACAACCAGGTCAAGAGCAGAAGTTAGAGATGGTCGGCCTGAAGGCCAAATTCAATCAGCACAGCTATTCAGCTTGGCCTATAGGATGTTTTAAATTTCTTCATCTGCCAGCATTTGAAAACGGAAATTTCATATACCTGTACATATTTTTAAAACCCTAGATTTCCTGCTTCTCCTGAAAAGTCAGAAAATCTGGCGCACTCAGCCCTAATTTCCACTTGGCCACAACGGGCTGATGCAGAGTGGTTGCCGCCTTCAGAGGCCTTGCCCACCTGACTCCCCACTACTGTCTCACCCGCGGTGCCTCCTCCCTGCCGACGTGCAGGTTTGCCAGCTTGGATTGGACTCGACAAGCACCCACTGGACCTTTTCCCTTGGTTTTGTTTTCCTTTGGCTGTGCCGCTTGGCTGGAAGAGGAACCCTTCTTTCCAAAATCTGGTTTTACATTTTCAATTGCAAAATAGTCAGTAGGCTGTAAATCTGGGTACCATGCCCATGCATCTTAACCTTTACTATGTTACAACAACTATGCATGGGATTGTTTACAGGAGTTTCTGGAGGTTCTCAGACAAAATTGTGATTCCTTGTTAGAAAACCATATGAAGCCAGGCGCAATGGCTCATATCTGTAATCCCAGTACTTTGGGAGGCAGAGGCAAGAGGATTGCCTGAGCCCAGGAGCTCGAGACCAGCTTGGGCAACTTGACGAGACATCGTCTCAATAATATAATCATAATCATAATCACAATCATAATAAATTAGGGCATGGTAAGCCGGGCTCCATGGCTCAGCCTGTAATCCCGCACCTTTGGGAGGCTGAGGTGAGTGGATTGCCTGAAGCCACGGGTTCGAGACCCGCCTGGGCAGGCGAGACCTCATCTCTACAACAAATCAAAAAAATTAGCCGGGCATGGTAGCGTGCGCCTGTAGTTCCAGCTACTTGGAAGGCTGAGCTGAAGGATCGCCAGAGCCCAGCAGATCGAGGCTGCAGTGGCCGGGAGCAGCCACTGCACTCCAAGTCTGGGCGACAGTGAGAGACTCCAACTCAAAAAAAAAAAAAAAAAAATTAGGGCATGGTGGTGTACGCCTGTAGCTTCAGCCACTTGGAAGGCTGAGGTGGAAGGATCACCTGAGCCCAGCAGATCGAGGCTGCAGTGAGTGGCTGTGAGTGTGCCACTGCACTCTAGCCTGGGCGACAGAGTGAGACTCTGACTCAAACAAACAAACAAACAAAAACCATACGAAGCACTTGAAGAACCCAGCAACTAGTCAGTTTGGGCATCAGTTCACCAATCCCTCAGTTCACCTCCAGGCATCAGTTGTTTGCATTTGCACATGGAATAATAATGCCTGTGTGTTCAGAGTTCTCCATGGTCTAAAAAGCACTTTCCCAGACATTCGTTCATAGGTTCTTCACAGTAAACTGAGCAAACGCAAAGGTATTACCCTCAGTTATTGACAAGAAAAATGAGGCTCACAGAGGGCAAATGACTTTTTCAAGCTGACCTGGCTTGTTCTTCAGGACTCTTGCCCTTTTCCTGTTTTCTAACCCTGTGCTTTCTACTCCCCTATGCTGCCTCGAAGGATGCTCCTGGAAGAAAATGCTCCTCTGGGAAATCCTGTGAGAACCGTGACCCTTGCAGCACGACATCAATCTGGAAGACATGAGCCTTGGGAAATGCTCACGCCTGCACATCTGCTTGCTGACCTCATGCTCTTCAGATTAGATAGCTCTTGAGGAGACGTCACTCATCAGAAAAACAAAAGTTACTAAAGGCCGCTTAATACTGTGGACACCGCAGGGACTGCGGGGTCATACAGACCTGGTGTCCAACAGTCCTGAAACACCCCACCCCGCCAGCTCAGCAAAGGGGAAAGCCAGAGGCACCCGATTAGCTGAGCATGAATCACAACCAGGAGAGGGAAGGAGGAGAGGGGAAGGCGGAGCGGGAGAACCCAGGGGAGGGCAGAGACGTTGAAAAACAAAACAAACAACAGGGGACTGAGAGATGGAAGGGGAAAAGGAGCGACCAAGGAGAGGAAGGCAGCCTGGATGTCTCGCTTAGGTGGTTCAGAGTAAAAAGTAAAGACTGTTTCATACCACCTTTGAAGCTTAGTGTGTACACAATAGTTTATGAAGGGCCCCTCTGATATCAAGTGGTCTCTTCTCGTCCTCCCTTTCACTAGACTAGTTGAAGTGTTGTGCCTGCTCAGCCAAACTCAATCCCTTGCTGGAAGGATGTCATCCAAGTGGAAATGGGAAAGGAACATCTGAGTTTTCTTTCTTTTAAAAAAAAATTAAAAATTTTTCCTTTATCTTAAAGATGTTGGGTACAATTCGGGTTTAGGTATACAAATGTTCATTATGCAGGTACCCTCGATGATGAGGTGTGTCCCTCCCTCCCCTGGCAGGTTCCCTCAATTGCCAATCTCACTCCCTTCCCCTGGCTATTTCCCACTACTGCCAATCCCTTTCTTATAGTATTATGATAATTATTCAAGTTCCGCCTATGAATGAGAACATATGATTCTCTGTTCTTTGTTTCTGTAATAGATAACTGAGTATGATAGCCTTTAAATCCATACAAGTTGCTGCGAAGTTCATATATTTGTTCTTCTTTATGGCAGCATAGTAGTCCATTGTGTATATGTACCGTATCTTTTAAATCTAGCCTAGCTTCGAGCATCCAAGTTTTCATCCAGTAAGATTTTTTACTAATTATGCCTCCGGGCCTCTGCCCTAGTTCTTGCCTCCTCGCCTCTCACTTGGACCACTGCCTCAGCCCCCTAAATGGCCTCCTTGCCTCTTAATCTCTCTCCAACCAATCCCTCCTCCATGCTGTGACTACTCACAGTGATCTAATTTTTGTCTGTGCACTGAAATCCCCTGGAAAGTTAAGGTACTAGATGAGAGAGGCTGTGGTCTGGCTGGGAATGGCTTGATAAAGCTGGTTACAGGGTTTAGTCTTTATCCGGCAGTAGTTTCAGAAAGGTTATTTTAGCACAGTAGCCCTCAACCTTGACTTTAGATTAGAATCATCCAAGGAGCATTTAAGATTCCCCTACCAGATCATACTCTAGACCAACTACCTGAGAATCGCTTTAGTAGAACTCCCAGGTGAGTTCAATGTGTAATCAAGGATGAGCCCCACTGCTCTTAGCTCCAGTGTGGAGGAGAGATTAGAAGGTGAGACACAAGAAAGAGATGAGAAGGTAGGTTAAGAGGTGATGTAAGCCGGGCTCGGTGGCTCAGCCTGTAATCCCGCGCCTTTGGGAGGCTGAGGTGAGTGGATTGCCTGAGCCTGCGGGTTTGAGACCTGCCTGGGCAGCGAGACCTCATCTCTACAATAAATAAATAAAAAAAAAATCAGCCGGGTATGGTAGCGCATGCCTGTAATTCCGGCTACTCAGAAGGCTGAGGCGGAAGGATCGCCAGAGCCCAGCAGGTCAAGGCTGCGGTGGCCGGGAGCGGCCACTATACTCCAGTCTGGGCGACAGAGTGAGACTCCACCTCAAAAAAAAAAAAAAAGAGGCTGATGTAGTGGTCCAGGTGAGAAATACTAGGGCAAGAACTGGGACAAAATTAGCAGAAATAGTGCTGATGAAAAGTGCCAAACTCTGTAAAAATATTTTAAGATAGTTCATTCTGGTCAGTATAAATGACCAAGCCTGTGACTCCTGTCCCTAGGTGGTCCGTAGAACATGTGCCCACCGTGGTTGAGTGGTAGCTTGGTTATATACAATTTAGGGAGGCAGAAATTAAAAAAGTATACATCAATACATGTGAGATTTTTATTGGTTCAGACCAGGAAGAAGAGACTTGCAGGTTATTGGTGTATTTATGGTTTTGGTTTTGGGTTTTTTTGACTCACAATTTGTAATTCCTATCTAAGAAATTTTGGAAATCAGTAGAGGACTAGGTGTCCAGAGTCAAGGAGTCCCCAAGAGGTGGCTTTGCAGGGTATGAAATACCTTGACTTCCTTCTTTACTTATGTGATGTTATGCCAGAGTCGGGCTGTAAAACAAACTTCAATATGTAGAGTAACAGAGCTGCATCTGGTGAGTCCTATCAGGTGTGACTTCCCAAGCCTCTTAGGAATTTGGATAAGAGGAAAAAAAAGGTCAGAGCTTAGTCCTCAATAGGAAGGATGGACATGAGCTAGGTTAAGGAACAAAAACCTATAGGATTAACTTACTGATGGTGGCTGGGGTAAGCAGGACAGGAGAGGCATCAAGGATGATTTCCAGGGCTCTGCCTAGTCAGGCGGTTGAACAGTGGCATCGTTGCTGGGATGGGGAAGACTAGGAGAGAAGTGACAGCATTGGGAAGGCCATGGGGAGGAGACACGGAATGAGATAGGACTGCAGGATACTCAGGAGGAAATGTTGGATGTCTGCCTGAAGCTCAGAGGCAACACCCAAGGGAAAGAGTATATGGTTTTGCTCTGAGCCAGGAGAATAGGTTTGAGAACCATCATTGTCAAGGTGGTAGTTGAAAGTGTGGATGTTGATGGGATGACCAGGGGAGAAACAAAGTCAAGTAGACCAACTATAAGAGCAAGCAGAAAATAATGGAGTAACATTAAACAAGCAAACAAAAACATGACTGAGGTCAAGGTCAAGAGTTCTTATCCCTCAGCCTTCTAGAGGACAAGACAGAGATCAGAGGAGTACAGTTCACAGAGAGAGAGAGGAGAGGTGAGCAGAATTGCAGAACTATCCCTTGACTTCCAGTTGAAGCCGCTGTTTTGCCTAACGTATTGCTGAAAATTTTAAAGGTCTTCTATGCAGTCCCTGGCCCATCTCTGCCATATGCCCCTTAGCCTGGGTAAGGAATGATGTTTGAATTAAGAAATAAATCTGAAGGCCACATCCTATTCTTGTCAGATAAGCATGGAGAATCCCAGCTAACTTTGTAGATCTGAAATTGGGAAGGAATTCAGCCCTATTTTTCAGATTTGAAAGCTGAGGTTCAGAGGATGGAAATGCCTTGTCAGGGTCCCCCAGAGGGTTGGTCACAGAGTCAGGGAACTGGAATCCTGTTCCCTGGGAACAGGCCCACAGCACCTTTCGTGGAAGTTTGGGGCATTGCCTCTCCTTCCCAAGCACTCAGCATCTACTCAGGTACTCAGTGTATCAAGGGTAAACGAGAAACATCTTGTTAAAGGGATAAATGTTGTTTCAAAGACATTGGGATCTGAGAGCATGGGGATCATTAGGAGGAAGGCAAGAGAGTGCCAAGGGTTATCAGTTTGAAAGTGTGCATTTGGGCACAATATTTGCTGAGAGGAGAATGACACCTGCTCTAAAGAGTGTTTCTTGATAATTAACTTTTGTCCACATCTGCTCAACCTAACAACCACTAACAGACTCTGGTTAAGAAATGTCATGCTGTGCTGGGCACAGTGGCTCATGCCTGAAATCCCAGTATTTTGGAAGGCTGAGGCAGAAGTTTGAGGCCAGGAGTTTGAGACCAGCCCGGACAACACAGTGAGACTCCATCTCTACAAAAAAGAAAAAGAAAAAAAAAAAAAAGAAATGTTATGCTAGTCTGTGGTCAGGAGACTTGGACTGTGGGAGAGAGAGCCATGGCAATGCCCAGTTCTGCCATTGATCAGTTTCTCGAACCGATCGTGTCTCCTTCCTGAGTTGCCAGTAAAATGATGAGGTCAGACTTACTAACCTTTGAGATTCTTCAAGACCAATGGTTTATCCTTTGCCTCTTCTCAAATCCCATGAGATAGCTACCGTAAACTCTTTCTCAAACATGGAATAAGAACTCTTTCTTGCTCAAAGCCTGGCTCTCTCGTCCAGGTGGAATTAATTAGCTATCAAGGCTGGATTGGAGGGGGCAGAAGGATTCCATTCTCATGTTATATTTGTTAAAAACACATTTCCATAGAAGCACATACATCCGTCTTTGTGCTTGCTCTGGAAGATTCTTCTGCTGACAGTTTTTTGGCAAGTTCCGAGTGCAGGAATCCTTCTTTTCCAAGCCTTGCCTTGTTTGGGAGTCAGATCTTTGAAGCCAAATCAGTCCAGTAGACTTTGTGGTGCTGGGGCATGTGTATCCCCCTTTTTAACTTACAAGGTGCTTTCCCAGAAATTATGTCATTGGGTCCTCACTGCAGCCCTGTGATGCAGGTAGTGTGGGTGGCATCATTACCATTCTATCTGTGAGTCATTTGAGGTTAGGAGAGGCTGCCTGGCTTGCCCAAGATCACACAGTGGTTGCTGGCAGACCTGGGACACTAATCAAGGCATTTGATCCAACCGTCAGCCCTCTTTCCATTACTAATTCATTCATTCGTCCACTTGACGTGCATTAACTAAGCACCTCACAAGAGCTAAATCCTGTGACAGGCTCTGAAAATACCTAGGTGAGTAAGACACGGTTCCACCCTCAAGTAGCTCACAGTCTAACGAGTTGGGAGACAAGTCTGCAAAGCATCAATGACAACGCAAGTGCTGTGCTTTGAGAGGAGAGAGGAGAAAGCACATAACTCTACCTGAGGGAGTCAGGGAAACCCTCTCAGAGAAGCACATGTTGGAGTAGGAGTTTTCAGAGCAATAAAGAGGGAGAGAACACCACAGGGGAAAAGAACAGCACGGAGAGGCACAGAGGCATGGACACCATGTTGCGGAGATCTTGGTAAGTCCAGTGTGGCTGAAGATGAGGGTATGTGGTCGGGAGTGGAGTAAGATGTGGCTGAGGATTTAGCTGGAACTTGGTGAGGAAGGCTGTGCTTTCTGAGTGGAACTGGGCTTGAGCCAACAAGTGGTGGGCCACTGAGCAGGCAGAGTGTGGATGGTCCAGATTTTCCTGTTTGGTTAATGGCGTAGTGGTTGCTGCGTGATACACGGTCACCTACACAGTCCAATTGTCTCCTCCCTGCACATGCCTGACTTGACCCAAATTATTCTAGGACATTGCTCAATCACAGAATAGCTTCCAAAAGAGGCAAGAGAAGGAGGAGAGGGGGAGGAAGAAGAAAGGTGCTTGAGCAATCTGAGAGGCCCAGCCAGAATCTGGCTTCTGAGAGGTCTACGTGGGTTTCACATTCTCGGGACGACCTTTCCCATCCTCACTGGCAGAGGGAGATTGGAGATTCTCCATGCCATCTGAGCACAGGTCTAGGCCTGAATGGGAGTGAGTCAGGAGCCACAGGGCAGGTTGGAAGGGAGCCAGGTGGCAATGGGGAGCACGGGTGGAGGGGATCCTGAGAGGGTGCTCCCTTCTGGTCAAGGAGATTTTCCTGCCCAGTCATCAAATGCCTTGTGATCCTCTTGTTGCCCAGGGGACCTGGTCAAGTACTGGGAGTAAGGAGAAAATAATTTCAAATCCTTTTCTTCCCTGCCTTAGTTTACAGTTAGCAGCAATAACTTTCTTTCTTTAATTTAATTAATTTATTTATTTGAGGTGGAGTCTCACTTTGTCACCCAGGCTGGAGTGCAGTGACATGCTCACGGCCACGCAGCCTCAACCTGCTGGGCTCTGGCGATCCTTCCGCCTCAGCCTTCCAAGTAGCTGAAACTACAGGCACGCACCACCATGCCAGGCTAATTTTTTCATTTATTGTAGAGATGAGGTCTCACCAAGTTCCCCAGGCTGGTCTGGAACCCGTGGACTCAGGCAATCCTCTCATCTTGGCCTCCCAAAGTGCTGGGATTATAGGTGTGAGCCATCACGCCCAGCCATCAATAACTTTCACTTGCAAATGCAATGTACGCTCCCTGGCATTTGCACAGCCCTTCAACATTTATAAACTTATACTTTATCATTCAAATGGGGCCTTCCAGAACATTATACGGCTAAACAGGACACCAGGACATCAGATATAGACTAGAACTATCCTGGACACACCATGGTATCTGACCACCCTTGGTACTTACAAATCTGGGGCTTCATGAAACCCTCACCAGTGCCTAGGAGTGGACCGTTTTATCTCCAGTTAATAGTTGAGGAAACACATGTGTTTTCTCAGGGGCAACGTGGGAGGTGAGGTCAGCAGCTCTCTCAGACAGTTTTTCATGGGCAGCAGGGACTGTGTTGTTAGGGGCAGAGTGCACAGAGAAGCTGGGAAGGGAGTCAACATAAGTAAGTTCTCGGGACAAGGCTAGCCTTACCTTCAGTGCTTGTACATCCATTGCCTCACCTGATTTTGGCAATACCCCAGCAAGGAGAAAATATTTTGCAGGTGAGAAAAAACAAGGTTCAGAGAAATTGAGTCACTTGCCCAAGGCCACAGAGGAAATAAGTGAGAAGTTTAAATTCTTTTTGTGTTTTAATTTTTTTTTTTTTTGAGTGGCAGTCTCACTCTTGCTCAGTCTAGAGTACAGTGGCATGACCATGGATCATGGCTTACCACATCCTTGACTTCCTAGGCTCGGCAATCCTCTTGCCTCAGCCTCCCAAGTAGCTGGAACTTCAGGCACACACCACTACATCTAGTTAATTTATTTTTATCTTTATTTAGAGGTAAGGTCTCGCCATGTTGCTTAGGCTGGTCTTGAACTCCTGGGCTCAAGGAGTCCCCCTGCCTTGGCCTCCCAAAGTGCTGGAATTACAGGCATGTACTACCACACCCGGCCCAGGAGTCGTGATTCGAATCCCACATTGCCCCTTTTCCATCACACCAGGCTGCCTCCACAGCAGCACTAAGGAGGCCTGTGTCTGGGTGGCGGTCACTAGTCCCTGACATCCTTCTCTACCCTCTTTAATAACCAGTTCTAACTTTAGCCCTCAGGTGCTTATCTAAATATTCCTTGAATCTAGCCAGAGTTTTACACAGTATGAAATATGTGCATGGAAAAAGCCAGGACTCAAACCATCTCTAAACCAATTTCTCCTCTCTGGCAGGGAGGCTGCTCTACCAGATATGTGCTTCAGAAAACTGAGTGAGAAGGCAAAGAAGTCAGGGACAGAGATGCTCTCTGATTGGTTGACTGTGACTCCAGGACTACCTCCAGGTGTGGAAAACCTAGAGCTACCGGTATAAAGGGCACAGTCCCCCTGGCCACTGTCTCCACTCCTGGGATGCTAGCGTTTTCCCTTATCCTATCCTGATCCCAGCTGACTCCAAGAAGTCTTCTGGCAGCCCACGCACTGCCTCTGTGTCCAGGTGACCAGGCAAGGTGCCCAGTGGCCGTTACCCTTCCCTGCTTAGGGTCCGCAACGTGCACACGCACCACTGGGAGCCTGGAGTGTGTGTTCTCCTTGAGTGGCTTTCATAACATGTGTCTGCCTAGAGAGTTACCTCATCCCAGATTGCTTGTCCAGGTGGCTGCAGGATCTTGCCAAGTTTTCTCTAGAACACTGTGAGCCCTATTAGGCTCTTGTTTGCCTGAAACTTTCTTCGCTTCTCCAATGAGTCAAGCCTAGCGTGGTCCGTTTCCTCACTGCTCAAAGTATGGACAACAGTTCCGTTGCATGGGTACCACCTGGGAGCTTGTTAGCAATGCACAAACTCAGGTCTCATGCTGTGCCTCCTGAAACAGACTCTGTATCTATCAAGATCATCATATGCATAGTAAAGGTTGAAAAGGATCACTCCAGAGGCCCATGTAAGTCTAATTCCAAAACCCCATCATCTCCTAACATAAGTTTAATATATTGAAGCATTGAAGATGACAGCCAAGTCCTGAAGGATGCTATCAAAACACCATGGAATACTCCTCTACTCAGGCTATAAAAGTTTCACTGAGTGGCAATTAGATGGATTAGTAGAATTATCCTAGTTGAAGAATATTTACTGATTCTGTCTTGTAGACCAAGGCCAACTTATTGGAAGTGGTTACATGGAACTCTTTGTTGAGATACATTCATGTCAGCATTAAGGGCAGGTCAAAGTCTGAGTTTAAGTTGAGTGGGAAGGAGTTGTGGTAGATTAGTTGTGATAGATTAGTTGCGGTGGTCTTCCCTGGTCCTGGGAGGGTGGAATAGTCACATGAGTGCCCTTACTTGCCCTCCCTATCCTAAGTACTCTCTGCTTTCTGGCACTCAGTCTCATTTCTATCTCTTGGCAGTTTCCTTACTCAGCCCCTGGCATTCCTAGCAACTCCTGGGACTGCTATCTAGAGGACTGGAGTTGACCGTCTGGAACAAGGACTAGATCCAACACCTGCTCGCTACCCCATAGATAGTGACCCCCCGCTTTGTCTCTCTTCTTTCCCACAGTCACAGCAACATATCTAAAGGAAGAGAGCACAAATATGGCCCTGGTTCCCCTGCTGTATTTGACTATTTTCTTCAAGCCAGGGCAGCAGGAATCACAATCTTCTTACCACACAATCTTCTTACCACGTTGGGATATCTCACAAGTCCCGGAAACTTGTCCAAGTCACAGGGCCGTTACCGTAGACACTCATTTTGCCCAGAACAGAGTGCTCGAGGTTTTAGGCACAAAGTTAGTCTCCCTTAGCTTCAATCCAGAGCTAAACAGGAGTGAGCATGGTGACTCGCTGGTATGAAACCTCCTGGCCTAGGATTTCATGAGCAAGGATGCCTTTTGGTCAAGCCAAAATGCAAGAAGAGCTCAGCTTGGGACCTAAGGGTAGAAATCTGCCCTCATCTCCTACTTGGACAGAGTCAGTTCTTCCAACTCAGGCCTCTGGGTCAACAACCTTTTGCTTTGATAACAAGCACTACTGCAACTTCAAAAACAGAATCTGAGGATACCAGGACCTCTTCCTGGGACTGTCCCAAGCCTTTCCACAGCTGTCTAAAAAATGTTAATTGGGTATCTATTAAGTGCTATGCAACTTCATAAACTTTGCCTCACTTAAACTTTACAACAATCCTATAATGTGAATGTCATCATCCAAAGGTATAGACAGGTTCAAGAACATGTCCAAGGTCACACAGCTAGTAAGCAGTGGAAATAAATTCAAACCCAGTCCCACTGGGCTTTATGTTCATAGTGTCTGCAATAAAGTTCAGTGATTCCTCTCTTGCCAGATCAAATGGCCATTTATTAGACCTTATCACATGTGAGCAACATTTGACAGAGATGACCCATGCCCTCCTTTTCAAAACACTTTCTTCTCTTGGCTTCTATGAAATCTTACTTGCTGGTGTTCTTCCTACTTCACTAGCTGTTCCTTCTGAGTCTCCTTTTTGGATTCTCTATTTTCTGCTTAACCTCTCGGCTTTAGAGGATCCAGGACTCAATCCTGAGGCTTTTCTCTTCTCTACCTACATTCTGCCTGGGTAAGCCACCAAATCTCCTGGTTTAAATACCATCCATGAATAGAGATTTCTAAATTTGCTGTTTTTGCTTTGACTGCTCCCTGGAAGTCCAGACTCAAAACCAGTTCTCTGACATTTCTACTTGTAAAATTAATAGGATTACTAATTCTCCCACCCCCTCAAATGTTCTCCTTCAATTTCGTCCACCAAAATAAACAGCACCTGGTTACTCAAGCCAAAAACCTAGGAATTATCTTTGACTCTTGTTTTATTATGCCCTATGCTCAATCCTTCAGCAAATCTTGTAACTTCTATCTCCAAAAGATATCCAAACATTTTTTTTTTTTTTTTCAGTTATAGTGTTACTCTGTCGCCCAGGCTAGAGTGCAGTGGCATGCTCACGACCACTGCAGCCTCAACCTGCTGGGCTCAGATGGTCCTTCTGCCTCAGCCTTCCAAGTAGCTGGAACTACAGGTGTGTGACACCATGCCTGGCTAACCTTTTGATTTATTGTAGAGAGGAGATGAGATCTCACCAAGTTGCCCAGACTGGTCTTGAACCCATGGCCTAAGGCAATCCTCTCACTGCTGCCTCCCAGAATGCTGAGATTACAGGCGTGAACCACTGCACCCAGCTTATTTCTTTCCTTCTCCCCAGCAACACCCTGACCCAATCCCTGCTCTTCTCCTGCCTTGATCACTGCAATGCCCTTATATCTGCTATTCCTGCTTTTAATTTCTCTGCAATCCATTGCCACATGCAGCTAGAAGGATGTTTCTAAAAATGTCAATCAGATCAAATCACTTTCTTACTTAAATCTTTCCAATAGCTTCCCATCCCACTTTGAATAACATCTAAACTCCTTGCCCTTTTCCACAAAGCCCAACATGACCCAACATAGATCTTGTTCGACACTCACCTTCAGCCACCACCCTCCAGCCACACTTGGCCTTTCCTAGTGCCTCACCCCCACTAAGCAAGTTTCTTGAGAGAAACTCTTGCCTGAGAGCCTTTGAATGTGCTGTTCATCCTCCAGAATATTCTTCCCCTGATGTCCCTTGGGTAGTGACTTCTTGTCATCGGCTGAAGTGCTACCTCCTCAGAGAAACCTTCCTTGATCACCAACCTAGAATGGTCAGGCAGTCAGTCATTGTAACAGCCCATATGTTAATTATCTGCATAGCACTTATTACTATCTTTTGACATTTTTTGTCTAAGATCCTCATTATAAATCAGGATCCAAGACCTTCTTGTCTTGTCCAGTACTGAATATTCAGTGTCTAGAGTGGTGCCTAGCACATAGGAGACTCTCTATCAACACCTATTACACATGGATGGAGTGATAAACATGTGTAAAGTATATGAATGGATAATTCTTAGACTGTAAGCAGCCATCAAATGAATTAAATGACATTCCAATTTATTTGTAATCAGCAAAATGAATATTAAAACAGCGATAAAAGATCCATGCCAAATATTGGCAGAGATTTGGGAAGAAGGCATCTGCACACGTTGTTGGTGAGAGAAGAAATTGGTAATGATTTTTTGAATTGCAACTTGACAGTTGCAAGAATGAACATAATTTAGGATCTGGAAATAATAATTCTTCTTCTCTTCTTTTGCTTCCTCCTCCTTCTCCTCCTTCTTCTTCTTCCTCCTCCTCCCCTTTCTCTTCCTCTTCCGTTTCCTCTTCTCTTTCTCCTTCTTCTTCTTCTTCTTCTCCTTCTCCTCCTTCTATTTTTTTGTGGCAACAATGTCTTGCTATGTTGCCCAGGCTGGTATTCAACTCCTGGCCTCAAGCAATCCTCTTGCTTCAGTTCTCCAGTCTGACAAAATGAAATGCCTGAATCTTTTTTTGAGTCGGAGTCTCACTCTGTTGCCCAGGATTTAGTGCAGTGGCACGCTCATGGCCACCGCAGCCTCTACCTGCTGGGCTCAGGTGACCCTTCCACCTCAGCCTTCTAAGTAGCTGAAACTACAGGTGCATGCTACCATGCTTGGCTTATTTTTTAATTTATTGTAGAGACAAGGTCTCACCAAGTTGCCCAGACTGGTCTTGAACTCCTGAGCTCAGGCAATCCCAAAGTGCTGAGATACAGGGTTGAGCCACTGAGCCTGGTCATGCCTGAATCTTAAGGGAAAAAAAATCACATAGACCTACATAAACTGTAATGGAAATATATTTGGAACATTATCCACATTGCATTTTTAAAAAATTACATATGAGATATACATAAGCATGCATTTGTACTTACATGTGAAGGGAGAAGGCTGGGAGAATGCACACAACACTGCTGAAATGGTTGAGGAGGAGGAGGTGTGATATCAAGGGGGAGTTTCATTTTTTTCTACTTTATACCAGTCTCATTTTTTTTACACTGAGGATGTATTGGACATGGATGTTCATGCAAGGATTCCTTCTGTCTTTGACTAGGTCAAGAGATTAACTCAATTGCATTATCTTTTTAAAAAAAAATTATGTATTTGTAGAGACTAAGTCTCACTATGTTACCCAGGCAGGTCTCGAACTCCTGGGCTCAAGCAATCCTCCCACCTCAGCCTCCCAAAATGCTGGGATACAGGCATGAGCCACTGCACCCAGCCACTTTGATTATCTTTCTACTTTCCTCTTCTACCAGTACCTGGGAGCGAGCCTAGTTCACTGTAGGTTCCAGTGTGGAAATTTATGGATAAGGTTTTAAATTCACACTGTCAGATAAATTCCTACCTTTTAAATAGTGAATTTGGTCCATGAGAAGAGAGGATTTTGAACTTGGATTTTGAATTGAATAGTGAGTGGAGAAAATGGAGTATTCTGCAGGGCTACCGCTTCCCTCCAGCTTGTTCCAGGTCTTTTGATGCCCACTAAAGTTCTTTTGAAGAGTAGCAGGGATATGCTAAGATGGATTGGAGATGAAACACTCTGTCATATAGTAACTAACAATAAATGGTAGTTGAATGAATGACAGAGAGTTGTGAGAGAAACTGAAGAAATGACCTCAACAGAACCAATAGGTACACATATCTCTGACCATCACTTTCACTCAAGGCCAGCTCAAGGGCATTAGTATGAGGACATTGCCTTGGTTACAGGGTGTAACTGGGCCTTTCCATTCTATGTCATAAGGGGATGGCAGGTGGGAGAAAAGCATCGTCCCCTGTGATCCTGAGGGGAATATCAAGAAAGTCAGGTTAAGAATCTCTCATCTGGAGGGAAATGTTGACTGCTTTGTGGGTTTTTGTGCCTAGTGTTGTACAATTGCATTGTTTTTCTAGGGGAGGGGTGGATGATGGGTTGGGCCTTGGCTCTCCCATGAGAAGGGGAGCCAAGGGTAACCTGGGGCATGTTGAGCATCAGAAGCTGCTGAGTGGAGATCCCAAGAAGCCCTGTTTCTGGCATTAGTTTTACCAAGTGGTTTTCTCAGTTCAGTTGGCTTTGTTACTAAAGTGTCAACCCAAAGCAGCAGTGGTGACTAACCAACTCACCCGGGTTCTTAAAACCCTTCTCATGGGATCAGCTACCTCATTTGCAGATCCTAGTGCTAAATTGAAAGGTGAGGACTCATTCAAAAATAGTTATTAAACTCTTTAAGACAATGACGCTGAAGGGCTAAACCAAGTAGAGGGGTCTCCTAAGCACAGGGTTGTGTGTGACTGCCCAGGCCCATGAAGCTGGCCCTGCCAGTCACATAAACACATATTGATTCCCCATCCTTCTCAGATTGCTTAATCTCTCATTGTCTGATTTCCTCCACATACTCTCCTCCAGTGACCCCCTCATACCAGTGTCCCCACCTCCCCCCTTGGAAAATTCCATGCTTCTCACATGACAAAGGGGTCTCCATTCTTCACCATTTCTTATTGGAAACAGGTGTTCCTCCACTGTTGCCTAAATCGGTCCTGTAAGTTGGTGTGAGGAAGGGGTTAGGGAGGTTTGGGAGGTCCAACTGTAGTCTGGTCTCTCCAACAGAGAAGCTTTCACTGGTTTCTTCTGAATTACCTGAGGGCAATGACCTTCACCACTGTAAACATTCACTTTCTTCCAAAGGTAACAGTCTAGTCTCACAGGTTGAATATATATATTTTCAGTTAAGAAAAGATCGACTCTTTTCTTTGCAGCACATAAGCACTGGCATTATTGTGCTCAAAAAACCCCTTTTTTGGTCTACTTAGAAAGAGCTGCACATTTGCCCTTTTTTCTCTCTGACTGAGCTATCTGGAAGTATTCTAAGCAGTTTCTCTCTGATTCCCTAATTTTTTATTTGACAGAAGGGGGTATCTGTTATCCCAACATATTTCAACAGGTCAAAGAGCAAGGATGGTTAGCCTCTTTCTTAGGCTGTCTCTGGGTGGATTAGGAATGTATTCATAATATTTGACAGTTTCCCCATGTATGGCTTTTAAAATTTTATTTATTCTTTTTTTTTTTTTGAGTTGGAGTCTCACTCTGTCGCCCAGACTGGAGTGCAGTGGCCGCTCCCGGCCACCGCAGCCTTGACCTGCTGGGCCCCGGTGATCCTTCTGCCTCAGCCTTCCAAGTAGCCAGAATTATAGGCATGCGCTACCACGCCTGGCTGATTTTTTGATTTATTGTAGAGATGAGGTCTCACTGCCCAGGTGGGTCTCAAACCCGCGGGCTCAGGCAATTCACTCACCTCAGCCTCCCAAAGGCATGGTATTACAGGCTGAGCCACCGAGCCCGGCTAAAATTTAATTTATTCTTATTGACAAATTATAAATGTGTATATGGGTACAAAGTGGGCACTATGGTTTTTTAATACAATGCAAATGGTTAAATCAAGCTGATTAACATATTCATCACCTTAAATATTTAACATTTGATAAGAACATTTGAAATTTACTCTCTCAGGGAAATTTAAATGTTCAGTACTCAATTATTAACTATATTGATCACGCTATGTAATTGATGTCAGAAAAAGAAAAAAGAAAAGATCAGACTTTAATCTTTCTATTCTCTGCTTCATGAGTTTTAGATTCCACATTAAGTGAGAACATGTGGCATTTGTCTTTCTATGTTGGGCTTACTGCACTTGGCATAATGTTCTCCAGTTCCATCCATTTGCTATTTGTACTTGCCATAATGTTCTCCAATTCCATCCATTTGCTATGGCAAATGATGAAATCTCTTCCTTTTAAGAGGCTGAGTTGTATTCCATTGTGTATATATACCATATTTTTTTGTCTATTTATCCCTTGATGGGCTCTTGAGTGGATTCCGTAACTTGGCTATTACAAATAGTGCTTCAATGAACACAGAAGTGAAGATACCTCTTTGACATACTGATTTTAAAACTTTCAGGTAAATACTCAGAAGTGGGATTGCTGAGTCATAAGATAATTCTATTTATTTATTTATTTATTTTTCTGAGTTGGAGTCTCACTCTGTCACCCAGACTGGAGTGCGGTGGCCGCTCCCGGCCGCCGCAGCCTCGACCTGCTGGGTTCCGGCGATCCTTCTACCTCAGCCTTCCGAGTAGCTGGAACTACAGGCGCATGCTACCATGCCCAGCTCATTTTTAAAAATTTATTGTAGAGATGAGGTCTTGCCAAGTTGCCCAGGTGGGTCACAAACCCGCGGGCACAGGCATAATTTTTTTTTTTTTTTTAGGAACCTCTATATTGTTTTCCATAATGATTGTCCATACTTTTTTCCACAGTGGTGGTTTATGGTTTTGAATAATCTTCTCTGGGGAGCCCATGCTACCATCCTTTATCTTTCTGCCACAACTACTTGTTCCTTTCTGAAGGAGCAGGTCATCATACCACCAGGCTCTAAAGGTCACACTAAAGAGTCAGTGGACCATGATGTTGCTCCACAATCTTTTTATCCAGCCTTCACATTTGTCCTGCCCCAGGTTTTCAAAGATGTTTTGCCTCCTCTCACACCCCAAACATTTCCCAAAGTCCCTCATGGTACCTTGTCCCCTATTGCACTGAGTGAAGGCCCGACTTCTCTCCACTTCAAATTATCACTGTATTTGCACTTTTCTTTTCCCCTCTATTAGAACCGGGAGTCTTTTCCATCTCCTACAAAATTTGCTCCATTGATTTTCCTCTTTTTTTTTTTTTTGAGTTGGAGTCTCACTCTGTCGCCCAGACTGGAGTGCAGTGGCCGCTCCCGGCCACCACAGCCTCGACCTGCTGGGCTCTGGCGATCCTTCTGCCTCAGCCTTCCAAGTAGCCGGAATTACAGGCATGCGCTACCACGTCTGGCTGATTTATTTATTTATTTATTGTAGAGATGAGGTCTCACTGCCCAGGAGGGTCTCGAACCCGCGAGCTCAGACGATCCACTCACCTCAGCCTCCCAAAGGCGCGGGATTACAGGCTGAGCCACCGAGCCCAGCTGATTTTCCTCTTTTCCTGTCATTTACTCTAATCTTTCCTTTCCTAGTTCTCTTCTCTCTGCATATAAACATCCAGAAGTCTCCCGTCTTGAAACAACTCTCCCTTCATCTTGCCTTGAACTTCGCTTTTCATCACATCTCTTTACCTCTCTTTGCAACCAAATGAATCGAACAAATAATCCTTACACTCTGTCTCCACTTCTTTGCCTCCTCCTACACATCCTCAGCCCACAGCAATCTGGCTTCCTCCTGACCTTCCCATTGAAACTGCTTTGACAAAGCCTCCTTCTGCCAAACCCAGTGGGCGCTTTTTAGCCCTTCTCTGACTTGACCTCTCTGTGATTCTCATGTGAATCACCCCATTCTTTAGGAAGCTCACTTCCCTGGGGTTCCACACCTTTCTCGCAAGGTTCTCTTTCTACCTCCTTGGCAACTTACTCTTTTTCGTGGTTCTCCTCAAATAAGAACCTTTTCCTGCACTCGCATCCTCAGTTATAACGAGACAAGAGGGAACACCAATACTTAGAGACGGTGCATGAAACTTGGAGTCCCAGTGCTGTCACTTTGTGGAGTCTATGGAATCCCACTGTCGTTGTTAACCAAGAGCTTGGTAAGCACAGCACATAAGTGTGTAAGGAGCTAAGGATTGTGTGTGCGAGTGCTTGGGAAAATTCTGCGTTGTCTCTTTTCTCTTCAAATGGTCTCACAAGTGCACAGAATTCATCTTTCTGGAGATGTCGAGAAAATAGACACATGACCCCAGCACGCAGATGCCATTTGGATCTAGGACATTAAGTAAATCAAAATAATTCCAAACTTACAACTCTAAGGGTCAGAGGTAAGGAGTGGTTGATCTGTAGTCGCTTCCTTCACGTGCCGCATCCAATCTCCTTTTGCCTTCAGGACCATTGCTCTAACAGTTTTCCCCCCTTCTGCCTGCTTGCCTGCGTGATCAGTTTTTTGCTCTCTACCGGATCATTCTCATTAGCAAACAAACATGCTGTTATTCTTTCCATCTCTGGGAGAAAAAAAAAATCCACCTGTCCCTCTTTCTCCTTGCTCCCTTTTGTAAGCAAAGCCCCTTGAAAGACACATCTGTATGTTTTAGCTCCAATTTTTCTTTTCAATTTCTCTTAAATCAACTCTAATTATATTTTCTCTCCAGTTTCCACACCTCCATATTGTTTTCCATAATGATTGTCCATACTTTTTTCTTATCACTAGTGACCTCCATGTTGCAAAATTCAGCAGTTAGTTCTCAGTCCTCCTGCTACTTAACTTATCAGCAGCATTTGACATTAGATGTGGTTAACTTAATTTTTTTCCTCCTTTTTGATATGCTTTCTTTATTTAGCTTTTGGGTCATATTACTTTCTTGTTTTTCATCTATGTCACTGGTCTCTCTTAGCTTCCTTCTCTCTCTGTCTCTGTCTCTCTCCCTCTGTTGGAGTAACTTCAGGGACTAGCATTTTTTTCCCCCCAAAAAACTGGAGTTATCTTTTGGAGGCCAGGCCCCTTGTAATACACTCAAAATTTTTTCCTCCGTATCAAACAGTCAAGCAAAGTTTTTACCTGGACGTTTTGAGAAGGTTGCATCACAATTTGTGAAAGAAATGTCACCATGACAACGTACCTGCCCACATTGCGCGGAGTGTTCAACAGTTTTTGACCAAAAATGGCATGACTTCCATGTCCCACCCTCCCTATTCACCGGATCTTACCCGAAGCAACTTTTATCCCCACCCCGGATTTAAAAAGTCCTCAAAGGGAAATGTTTTGCAGATGTGGAAGAGGTAAAACCAAAAAAAGCAGAAACACTAAAAAGCGTCAAAACTGATGAGTTCAAAAACTGTTTTGAGCAGTGGGAAAAGCGTCTCGATAGGTATATTGTATCAAATGGAGAGTACTTTGAAGATGACTGAAGTTTAAACATGTAAGAATAAATACACAATTCTGTAAAAATAAATTCCAGTTTTCTGGGGGGGTCCCCCCTTGTACACTCTCTCCTTGCTAATCTTACTTTCAATATCATCTTAAGTTGAAGAGTCCCAGATAATTATCCCCAGCCCAGACCCCTGCACGAACCATTCGACATCTCTCCTTGGACATCTAATAGACATCTCAATGTCGACATCTCCAAAACGAGCTGCTCTGCATCTAATCTGCTCTATGCACAGACTTTCCCACTTCAATTGAAGGGAATCCTATCCTTCCATTTACTCAAGCTAGACACTTTGGATCAATCTTAATGTCTCCCTTCCTCTCAAACTCCACCTTTAATTCATCAGGAAGTGTGGTTGGCTCCACCTTCAGAGCAGATCCAGAATTCAACTGCTCTTTTCCTCTACTGCTGTTAACCCTGGCCTCCGTCCTCTCTCACTTGAGTTGCTACACAGCCTCTTACCTAGTCTCCCTGATTCCACCTTTGTCCTCCATCTGCCTTGTTCTGCCCAGTGTATTTTCAAAACAGAATCAGATTTATGCTTTGGAAGCATGTCAGAGAAAGTCACTCTTGTCCTTAAAGAGTGGCTCCATATTTCAATCTGAGTAAGACTGTGACTTCCATGATATGTTACCACGCGTATCTTTTTACCTCTCTGCCCTCATCTCCAACCCTTTCCCTCTTACTCATTCTACTCCAGCCGCCTTGCCCTTCATTCTGGTTTTCTGATTTGCCAGTTAGCCCTGACCTTGGAGCTTTTGACTCTCATGCTTATTCACATAGCTAGCCTGCTCACCTCCTGTCACTTCTTTTTTTTTTTTTTTTGAGTTGGAGTCTCACTCTGTCGCCCAGACTGGAGTGCAGTGGCCGCTCCCGCCCCCGCAGCCTCGACCTGCGGGGCTCCGGTGATCCTTCCACCTCAGCCTTCTGAATAGCTGGAACTACAGGCATGCGCTACCATGACCAGCTGATTTTTGATTTATTGTAGAGATGAGGTCTCGCCAAGTAACCTCTTGTCACGTTCAACTTTATTCAACTTATTATCTTCTATCATACAATATTACATGCTTTTAAATTATATTTATTTAGTTATTCTTCATTGTTTATTGATATGGATGGATTTAAATCTACCATCTTGTAATTTATTTTCTTTTATATCCCATCTGTTCTTTTTCTTTTTCCTTTTTCTTTTTTCTTGGGGGGGCGGGAGGGGATTAATGAAGTATCTTTATGATTTCATGTTGTCTCTTTTTTAGTTAATTAGCTTTAATGTTTTGTTGTTTTATTGTAATGGTTGCTTTAAGAGTGTACAGTGTACACCTCTAATATATCACAGTATATCTTTAAGTGATATTATACTACCTTACATATAGTAGAAGAATCTTACAACAACATATATCTATTTCTTTCCTACCAGCTTTTGGATTATTGTTGTCATACATTTTACATGTTATAAACCCTACAGTCATTGTTAGTGGTTTTGCTTTCAAATACTCGGTTATCTTTTAAAGAGATTTAATTGATAAGGAAAAACCCATACGGGGAACATACCTCAAAATAGTAAAAGCCATCTACGAGAAACCCACAGCCAGCATACTCCTAAATGGACAAAAATTGGAACCATTTCCCCTGAAAACTGGAACAAGACAAGGATGCCCACTCTCACCCCTCCTGTTCAATATAGTATTGGAAGTCCTGGCTAGAGCAATCAGAGAAGAGAAGGCAATCTGGGGTATCCAAATAGGAAAAGAGGAAGTCAAGTTATCTCTCTTTGCAGATGACATGATTGTGTACCTTGAAAACCCAAGAGAATCTGTCAAAACCTCCTTACACTGATAAAGGCCTTTGGCAAAGTCTCAGGATATAAAATAAATGTGCAAAAGACAAACGCATTTCTTTACACCAATAACAAACAAACAGAAACCCAAATAAAAAGCACAATTCTTTTCACAATAGCCACAAAAAAAATGACATCTTCCTAACCAGATACGTGAAAGACCTTTACAACGAAAACTACAAAACTCTGCTCAAAGAAATCAAAGATGACACAAACAAATGGAAAAATATCCCATGCTCATGGGTTGGAAGAATCAACATTGTGAAGGTGTCCATCTTACCTAAGGCAATCTACAGATTCAATGCAATACCCATCAAATTACCAGCAACATTCTTCTCAGACCCAGAAAAAACAACACAGGAATTCATGTGGAAACACAAACGGCCAAGAATAGCCAGAACAATCCTCAGCAAAAAAAAAAACAAAGCAGGCGGTATCACATTACCAGACTTCAAACTTTACTATAAAGCTACAATCATCAAAACAGCTTGGTACTGATATAGGAAGAGGCATATAGATCAATGGAAAAGAATTGAGATTCTAGAAGCAAAACCTCAATTTCTCAACCAACTCATCTTCGACAAAGCCTCTACCACCTACCACTGGGGAGAGGAGAACCTGTTCAGTGAATAGTTCTGGGAAAATTGGCTGACCACATGCAGAAGATTGAAACAGGACCCCTATCTATCTCCATACACAAAAATTAACTCCAAATGGATCAGCGACCTAAATGTAAAACCTCAAACCATAAGAACCTTAGAAAATGAAGGACATAACCTCATGGAAATTGGAACTGGCATCCAATTCCTGAACAAAACCCGAAACCCACAAGCCATAAGAGATAAGATAGACAAGTGGGACCTCATTAAACCAACAAGCTTCTGCAAAGCCAAATAAACCATCAAGAGAGCAGGGAGACAACCTACAGACTAGACAAGTATTTGCCAACTCCAGGTCTGACAAAGGCTTAACATCTTGGATCTACAAGGAACTCAAACGTGCTGAAAAGAAAAAAAACAAACAACCCCATTATAAAATGGGTAAAAGATATGAACAGACACTTCACAAAGGAAGACATCTGAGCAGCCAACAAACACATGAAGAAATGTTCAACCTCACTAATCATCAGGAAGATGCAAACCAAAACCACACTGAGATACCACCTAACTCCAGTCAGAATGGCAATTATCAATAACTCAAAAAATAATAGTTGCTGAAGAGGGTGTGGCTTAAAGGGAACACTTCTACACTGTTGGTGGGAGTGTAAACTAGTGCAACCTCTGTGGAAAGTAGTGTGGTAATTCCTAAAAGCTCTAAATATCAACCTCCCATATGACCCTGCAATCCCCCTACTGGGAATATACCCTGAAGAACTCAAATCACTCTATCAAAAAAGATACCTGTAGACGAATGTTTATTGCAGCATTGTTCACAATAGCAAGAACCTGGAACCAACCATGCTGTCCATCAAAAGAGGACTGGATTAAAAAAATGTGGTACATATACACGATGGAATACTATGCAGCCATAAAAAAGAACAAAATCATGAATTTCGCAGCAACCTGGGTGGAACTAGAGTCTATAATACTGAATGACCTCTCACAGAAACAAAGATCTGAGTATCACATGTTCTTGATCATCCAACGTATTACCATAAGAAAATGACTGATAGTGGTGGGAAACTATGGGAGGGGAGGGGAAGGGAGACGGGATTAATGGTAGTAAACATCTGTCTGGGGACGGGGAGACACCTCTTATCAACAAGGGTGCCTGAATGAAGCATATTTGTATACCTAACCCTTAACTGTACCCTATAATATCATAATAAAAAATATTAATTATAAAAAAAAGAAAAAGCCTTTTGTGTTTATCCACACATGTAATATTTTTAGTGTTACTTATTCCTTTGTGCAGATATAAATTTCCCATTGGTATTATTTTTCTTCTGCCTGAAGGACTTCCTTTCATATTGCTAATTGTAGAGGTCTGATAATGATGAATTGTTAGACATACAACTTTTGTACATCTAAAACACACCCCTTCATTTGTGAAAGATATTTTCACTTTTGAAAATTTAAAGATATTGTTTATGGTACAGTCATGCTTCAAGGATATTGTAGGCCAGTTCTAAACCACCAAAGTAAGTCAAAATCAAATAAAATGGGTCATATAAATATTTATGCATATAAAAGTTATGTTTACACTATATTGTAGTCTACTAAAATAGCATTATGTCTAAAAAATGTACATACTTAATTTTAAGATATTTTATTGCTAAAATATGCTAACAATCATCTGAGCTTTCAGCAATCACAGTCTTTTTGCTTCTGGAGGGTCTTATCTTAATGTTGATTACTGCTGACTGATCAGGGTGTTGGTTGCTGAAAGTTGAGATGGCTGTAGCAATTTTGGAAAATAAGCGTACAGTGAAGTTTGCCTCATATAGTGACTCTTCCTTTCATAAAGATTTCCCTGTAGCTTGCAATGATGTTTGACAGCATTTTACCTACAGTAGAACTTCTTTCAAAATTGGCATCAATCCTCTTGAATCCTACCACTGCTTTATCAACTAAGTTTATAGGATGTTCTAAATCATTTGTTGTCATTTTAGCAATATTCACAGTATCTTCACAAGGATTCCACATCAAGAATCCATTTGCTCCATGCAAGTTTTCCACAAATCTTCAATTTGCTTAAAAAAAGATAAAGGAAAAAAGCAATATCTGTGAAGCACAATGCAACAAAGTATGCTTGTATTTTAAAGATAGTGCTCCACTGTCTTCTAATTTGCAGTGCTTTCAGTGAGAAATCTGCTGTCATCCTTATCTTTGCAATGTCCTTTTGCTACTTATAAGATTTTTGAAAAATCACTGGTGTAATTTCCATTATGTTTCTTGTGTTTGGGGTTCGTTAAATTTTTGGAATTTGGGACTATATCATTTTCATCAAATTTGGAAAATGTTTAGTCATTATTTCTTCAAATATTTTTTCTCTCTGTTCCCTTCACCTTTTGAGAACTCCAGTTGCTGGTATGTTAGACCGTCTGAAGCTGTCCCACAGTTCACTTATGTGCTCTTTATTTATCTTTGTCTTCTTTCCTCCGGTGTTTCATTTTGGATAATTTCTATTAATATGTCTTCATGTTCCCTATTCTTTTTTTTCTTTTTGCAATGTCTAATCTACTGTTATTCTCAGTCAGTGCACTCTCATTTCAGTCATTTGGGCTTTTAAAATATGCCCCATATCTCACTTAACATGTTCCACAAGTAATGAGTTTTTTTTCCACTCTGACTGATGGAAGCAAGAACATTCCTGGCCCTGTGTAACCTCTAGAAATTGTTCCTCCTAATTCTTCTGAGTGGTTCTTTTTCAGGTATTGAGGAGTTTCTTTACATGTGTATGCTGATAGTACACTTATCTGAAGACTCAAGGAAAGACTATCTTCAGAGTCACAGTGTTTTATCTCTGGACAGCTCTCTCCTTTCCTGGATACTGCCTTGTCAACTCTAGCCACCTCGGTATTCCTGGAGTTCCAGATCTATCTCCTCAACATAGGCAGACCCATAGGTTCCATTTGAGTTCCCTATGCCACAATGTGGAAACTCTCTCCAGGCAATATTTTGGGACAATCATAGGGCTTACCTCATCTGTTTCCCATCTTTCAGATCCTTCATGGCCTGATGTCTAATGTTGTATTACAAAATTTATCCAAAATTTTAGTTGTTTGAAACGTAAGGGTAAATTCAGTCTCTGTTATTTCTCGGGACCAAATGCCTGGGATATAGTAAGCTCTCAATAAATATTTGTTGCAAGTTGAATGAATATAATAAAATACTTTGTAAATTAAAAATACTATATGGATTATATATTTGAAAAGGAGTGTAGCTAATTGGAATAAGAGTGTATCTTTGTCAATTAGATCTTCAGTTCAGAACAAACATAAAACCATTGCCTGCCATTGCAAGTCTGTATGGGGATACCTTGGCAGAAGGGTGCAAAAAAATGGATTTCTCTCTTCTTTTCTGATAATCAGTCCCATGTCCTGTGGTACAGTAATGGGAGAAGGAAATCTTATAAAAATTAGATAAAAGCCATGGTTCTTTTATGAGTTCATCTCATAAAAATTAGATAAAAGCCATAGTTCTTATTACAAGTCTTTACATGTCTGAGTACATTGATTTTCTTATTTTAATACAAATTTTAAGATGAAATTGTTTGGACAAATGACAACCAAAACGTGGAAATTGGAAAGCCTATGGGTGTTTGGATGTTTGTTACTGCGTAAAATCAGTCTCAGTATCACGCCTGTTTCTGAATTTTGTTTGTTGCACAGTCCTGAGAAAACCTACATTTGTTTAAAGAAGTAGTTGCACATACTGGTTTTATGTGAGTTTTCCTTGCAGTGTCAGACACTCCTCAGTTAAGGGGAGATGACAGGAGAAGTTTTATCTTGGGGTTACCCTGGTAGCATGAGGCCATATCCCACTGGCCTGCAATGAGTTAAGATTAAGTACAGAACATATTCAAGCACACATGCCTTTTTTGTTAGTTTTTAAAAGTTAAATTTTTATTTTTAAAAGTAATTTCATATTAAATGTTGATGAAATAATTGAACTCTTTCTAGAAACTTAAGGATTTCTCAGTCCTATCCCTAATTTTAAAAATCCAGAGATGATTGGGCATGGTGGCTCACACCTGTAATCCCAGCACTTTGGGAGGTGGAGGTGAGAGGATTGCCCAAGCTCAGGAGTTCAAGACCAGCCTGAGCAACATGATGAGACCTTGTCTCTACAATAAATAAAAATATTGGTCGGGTGTAGTGGCACATGCCTGTGGTTCCAGCTACTTGGAAGGCTGAGGTGGAAGGATCGCCTGAGCCCAGGAGGTCGAGGCTGCAGTGGCCATGAGCATGCTGCTATACTCCAGCCTGGGTGACAAAGTGCAATTCTGACTCAAAAAATAAATAAGTAAATAAATAAATAAAAGGTCAGAAATGAAAGTACAAACAAAGGTATAGATGTTTTAAATATTATAATCAAGCTAATAAATTGTTAAACAAAGTATTTGTGTTCTCCTACTTTCATAAATAAGCCTTAATAGTGACAAGATCAAAGGTATGTAAAAGCTATGTTTTTCATGTAAATCAACAAAGTATCAAAGACAGCTCCATTTAATTACTACTGTATGTGTTTGACTGTTATGTTAATGGTAAGCAATTTTTAGATGAGTAATAAAAAATACAATTCCTAAATTATTAATTACTTAGTCCGTAATTTAAAAACCTTTACTTTGGAAAAAATAGCTCCAGATGCTGCAGTCAAATCCCAGAGGCAGTGTAGTATCCTGAGATAACGTGTTAGAAGCCAGGAGACTGGTGTAGACATGAAAGGAGATAGGTCTACTTTGGGATGACTTTTGGAAGCAGGGTGGGGTCTTGGGCTCATATGAACAATTGACCTTGGGGTGTGGGGATTCTTCTCACACCAACCAACTCCCAACTCTCCAGACGCCAACTGGGTACCTTACACTTCAATGTTGACACTACCTACCTAAAGTTAGCACAGACCCCACAGGTTAAGGACTCAGTCCCACAAGACCACCCCACACGTCAGCCCCCAATCACACGTAGTGTCTCTAGGTTACCCCACTTCCGTCCAACTTGGAAACAAATCTGAGGTTCCCACAACCTCTTCTTCAGGTTTAATAATATGACAGCTCACAGAACTCAGGAAAACACTAACATTTACCAGTTTATTACAAAGACTATAAGGGATACCAATGATACCCAGATGAATAGGGCAAGATCCGGAAGGGTTCAAGCACAGGAGCGCAGTCCCCATGGAGTTCGAGTGTACCCCTTTCCTGCACATGGGTATGTTCATCAACCTGTAGGCTCTCCAAACGCTGTTCTTTAAGGATCTTTATGGAGACTTCATTATGTAGGCAAGATCGATTATTATCTCAACCTCCAGCCCCTCTCTTCTCTCTGGTAAATGGAGAGTGGAGCTGAGATCTCCAAGCTTCTAATTATGGTCTGGTCTTTCTTGGTGACCAGCTCCTATCCTGACATTATGCAGGAACTTACCGAGAGTTGGTTTATCAGGTCTACAGCCATACCACCCTGAACACCCCCTATCTCATCTGATCTCGGAAGCTAAGCAGGGTTGGGCCTGGCTGGTACTTGGATAGGAAAGTGGCTTATTAAAACAAAAGACTCCTATCACCTCAGAAAATTCCAAGGGATTTAGGAACCCTGTGTCAGGAACTGGGGTCAAAGACCAAATATTAGATGAAAAGATGTTTCAAGTACCCCTCAGGAAATGATAAGAAGTTTAGGAGCTCTGTGCCAGAAACCTGGGACAGAGACCAAACATACATATAAAATGTCACAGTGGGCCAGCCCATTGTGATGCCAAATTGCATCCACAGACTGTTGGTGTTTCACCTGCAGATGATTCTCAGAATATGTCAGCCTCAAGTCAATTAGTCCAGACTCTCTCCTTAGCCACTCCTCAGGAATTCAGACAGCATAAATCCTGGAGTGAGACAGACTCAGGTCAAGATTCTGCCAACTCACCCAGAGTTGTCACTTCTCATAGACTTCATTTCCTCATTTTGAATAGGGTATAATGGTGCCTACTCATGGGATTGCTATGAGGATAAATCAGGTAGCATAAGTGAAGCGCCTCCTTCCTTAGAATGTGAGCACAACCACCTGACCAAAATTCAGTTTGGTCATTCTTTCAACAGGGAGTGGCCAAACAACAAAGACTTTAGGAAATGTCAATTGTCACACAATTTTTATTTTTATTTTTTGAGTCGGAGTTCACACCCTGTTGCCCAGGGTGGAGTGCAGTGGCATGTTTACGGCCACAACAGCCTCGACCTGCTGGGCTTAGGTGATCCTTCAGTCTCAGCCTTCCAAGTATCTACTTTTTCTGTGGGGCCACAGAGATAGAACAAGGCGTACCCCAACTGCCGATTATCCTGGAGCAGAACTGAAGTGACTCTTAGGAATGGACAAGTCAGGGGCTTCCCCTGGAGAACCTGATGGTGAAGTGTGGAGAGACGAGGAGGTCAGTTCTCGTGGTGGAAGTTGTGGAGGGCTAATGATTAGAAATACAGGGAGGGTTTTGGCTAATTGATCAAAAGCTTTGCTCCCTGAGATCTGAGCCACTAGAGAAACAGAGAAAGAAAGAAAATGTGCATGGGTGTGCATGACTTCACAAAGAGGTGCAGGAGAAGCTGAGAGCCAATATTGGTGGCAGTTCTCTTTCACTGCAAGCTATACTGAGGGATGCAATCTGGACCTGCCTATTTCTTTCTTCCTCTCGCGAAGGTGAAACCCTGACCGTGACCTTAACTGCAACCCTAATCCTAACTCTAACCCACCCTGGCCTCCTTTGCAGGGGTTGGCTACTAACCCCAGGAAGGAGCACATGGATTCTGGTGCAGCCTGGAAGAATCAAGCGGGCCACTGCATTCTTGTCTGAATGGCAACCTTCCGTAGGATGAATGGACAGGAGGAGAGAGAAAGGACGTTGTCTCCAAGAAGCAAAGCGGAGTCATCTGCCCTCTATGTCAAGAGAGGGACAATTGGCATCCTCCTTGACAATGGTCTCAGCCTCCCCTTCCCACATTATTGTGGCTTAGGGGTGCAGGTCTGAACGTGGTTTGAGAGTTACCACTGAGGGGCGAGGTCCCTGAGATGACGCCATGCACTGAGACTGAGTGCTCCTCCACCCAGGTGGTGGGAGTGGACTGGCTCTAGGATCATTGTGCTCTGTACCCAGTGCTTCTGAGACCATGGGATTGCCTGGTGGAAAGTAGTGTGTGTGTGTGTGTGTGTGTGTGTGTGTGTGTGTGTGTGTCCACGCGTGCGCGTGTGTGCACACATGTGCACATCACGAAAGCACTGTACCCGGCTTTAGGGAAAACACTGGCAGCTGGTTCCTGCGATGGGTCACTTCTCTCCAGGGTGGCACTGAAGGAATGGCCTCCCATCCTGAGGAATGGCCCAGGGGATGAGTGTCAGTGGTAGCAATGGGCCCCAGCACTGGCTGGAATTTACTGCAAACTTCGAGGTGGCCCTAGCATCTAGCAGGGGGAACGACAACAGGCAGGCCACACTGGAGGGGGCAGTGAAGTGGTGGCCACCATCAGCAGCCAGCCTTCCCCAGAGTCACCGGATAGAAGCAGCACAGGTGGCCCTGCTCCGCTGTAGGTGGCCACAGAACACCCCAGCGCCACCTCTGGGATTTTTTTATTTACCAGAGTAGGAAGATCCAGGGAGAGATAAAAAAAAGACATCCTCTTTGTCAGTGGTCTTAGAATCATCCCATCTGAATTTTAAAAGAAATACTACCTCATTTGAATTCGGCTGATAAGGTGGCACATATCACTTATCTAGTTTTGGTTATCTTTCAAATTAGAATTAGATTTTTCAGATTACATTAATAATACATGATGATTTCTTATAATTAGAACGATTCATATAAAGTATCTGGAAAAAACATGTCACCTAGACTCTCACCACTCTGAGAAAACTGCCACCAATATTGGCTCTCAGCTTTTCCTGCACCTCTTTATGAAGCCATGCACACACAAGCACAGTATATGCACATTTTCTTTCTTTGCTTTACTTATTTTTATTTTCATTTTGTTTTTGAGCCAAAGTCGCACTCTGTCGCCCAGGCTGGAGTGCAGTGGTACACTCATGGCTACCGCAACCTCGACCAGCCAGATTCAGGCTTTCTGCTTGGCCTTCCAAGTAGCTGGAACCACAGGCATGTGCCACCATGCCCCACTAATTTTTTGATTTACTGTAGAGAAGAGGTCTCGACAAGTTGCAGGCTACTCTTGAACCTTTGGGCTCAGGTAATCCTTTGGCCTCCACCTCCCAAAGTGCTGGGATTATAGGCGTGAGCCACTGCCCTGGGCTGTCACCCACCCCAACTTTTTTTTCCCTCTTTTAAGAGAGGGTTTTACTCTGTCATGTTGCCCAGGCTGGGGTGCGGTGATACGATCATGGCTTACCACAGCTTCTACCTCCTGGGCTCAGGTGATTCTTCCACCTCAGCTTTCTGAGTAGCTTGGACTATAGGCACTCACCACCCCACCTGGCTTATTTTTCTATTTTTTGTAAGGACAAGGTCTTGCTATGTTGCCCAAGTTGTTCTTGAACTCCTGGCCTCAAGGAATGTTTCTGCCTTGGTCTCCCAAAGTGTTGGGATTACAGTTGTGAGCCACTGCACCCAACTTATGCACATTTTCGTAAGTGAGACGAAATCAAGGGTTTTTTTGTTTGTTTGTTTTTTGAGTTGGAGTCTCACTCTGTCGCCCAAACTGGAGTGCACTGGCACGCTCCCGGCCACTGCAGCCTGGACCTGCTGGGCTCCGGCGATCTTTCCGCCTCAGCCTTCCAAGTAGCAAGAACTATAGGTGCGTGCTACCATGCCCAGCTAGTTTTTGATTTATTGTAGAGACCAGGTCTCGCCAAGTTGCCCGGTCAGGTCTCGAACCCGCGGACTCAGGCAATCCACTTGCCTTGGCCTCTCAAAGTGCTGGGATTACAGGCTGAGCCACCGAGCCTGACCAACGTGAAGGTTTTTAATCATCAACACCATCCACTCCCTTGCCTGCACATCAACTCCTAATCACATTCAGATTCCCCAGGCAGCCTTTGCTCACAATCTGAATGTGTCCTTTTTCTCTATACCCACACAAGTCTATACAGGTGTTTTTTGTTTTGTTTTTGTTGTTGTTTTTGATACCAGGTTTTGCTCTGTTGCCCAGGCTGGAGTACAGTGACATGAATCATAGCTCACTGCACCTCAAACTTCTGGGCTCAAGGGATCCTCCCGCCTGTCTCCCTAATAGCTTGGGCTATAGGTGCACACCACCACACCTGGCTAATTTTTAAACTTTTTGTAGAGATGGGGGGGCTCATTATGTTGTCTAGGCTGGTCTTGAACTCCTGGACTCAAGCAATCCTCCCGCCTTGACCTCCCAAAGTGCTGGGATTAGAGGTGTGAACCACCGTGTCCAGCCAGGTCTTTGTTTCATAAAAGGAAGATTACCCTTTCCTTGCATCTTGCTTTTCCCAGAAATTCCACCAGGTCACCTAGAAGGGTTCCAATCCTTAAATGGTTGCTTCATATTCTGTAGTTGGTTATGTTCAGTTGAAAGCTCTCGATCCCACTTCCTCAAAGGCCTCCGATCCTTGCAGATGCAGAAGAAATCTCTGAGTACGCACCACGAAGACAGCATGAGGTTGCAGTGGAAGACCAGGGACTCTGGAAACAATGACCTAATTTCCTTATACCCAGGGAGAGTAAACTGGGAAGATTATGCAGGAAGGACCCTTTAAATAATGATGATGTCGACCATGATAATGATGATAATGATTATTTGCATTATTGGTTTTGACCTTATTACTGACATTTTTGGTTTTTCTAAGTTGAATTTTTGCAGTGAAGAATTTACTCCCATGGCTCAAAACACCAGATTCCCTCAGCAGCAGGATGTGACCAACCCAGGGACTGTCCCGCCCTCTGCTCCACTCCCTGCCTGCATTCTTGCAGCACTTGGTAGCACTTGGGTGCTTCTGTAGCTAGGTTTCCTTTTGTGCCTTCTCTCTGTCTGCTGAGAGTCTGTCTCCAGGACCTACAGGACAGAGGTTGTCTGTTTCTGCATTCTTTTTGCTGCCAGGAAGCCTTTCCTGGTGTCCCTCGATAAGACTCCCCCAGTGCTCAGTTGAGAAAGATCCCCTGGACTTTCATGGCCTCCCTCCCATCTGATCTTCACAATAAGCTCATGAGACAGGCATGAGAAGCTGGGGCTTAGAGAGGCTAAGTGACCTGCCAAGACTCCACAGCATGCGATTGGCCCCACTGGGACTAAACTAAGGGTTTCTAATGATAATTTCCGTGCTTAGTCTATGGTACCATGCCACCTCTATGGAATGCCCAAGTCCTTGTGAGCAAAATGACCTAAACAGAAGTTAAGGTCATGGACTTGGAGATACCTGGTTTTGGCACTTGCCAACTCTATCATTTGGGACATGTTTCCCCATCTCTCTAAAGTGTGGCCAGTTAGGCCAGGCATGGTGGCTCAGCCTATAATCTCAGCACTTTGGGAGGCTGAGGTGAGAGGATTACCTGAGTCCAGGAGTTCGAGGCCAACCTGGACAACTTGGCAAGACCTTATCTTTACAATAAATCAAAAAATTATCTGGGCATGGTGGCGCATGCCTATAGTTCCAGCTATTTGGAAGGCTGAGGCAGAAGGATCAGCCAAGCCCAGCAGGTCGAGGCTGTGGTGGCCGTGAGCGTGCCACTGCACTCCAGTCTGGGTAACAGAGACTCCGACTCCAAAAAAAAAAAAAGTATGGCCAGCTGAAGAGTGAACATGATGATGAGATTTGACTCATAAGATCCTTGTGAGATCACAACATGCGACCGTGAACGTAGCACACTCAACAAGGGCAAGGCTGGAAGCGAGAGTAAGGGCTATCTACTGTGATCTTTAAGGATACTTTGCCTTATGTTCTTAAGAATGTACTCAGACTGTTGTGTGTACGACTAGGTTTGGCTGGTGGTGTGGGTTGGTAAAAGAATTTACCAATACAGTTATGAATTCAAAAGGTAGATTTATTAAAGGGAAAGTACACTGTGAAGAGCATAACAGGTGGAGCAGCAGGAAAGAGAGAGAGGGCGTTTGCTGTCTACAGAGAGGCAGAGGCTAGAGGGGAGTTTTATTGAGCTGTGCAAAAGAGTTTTTTTGTGCTATCAGAGAAATTAGTGATATACAAGAAGTTTGCAAGCGGGAAAATGATCTATATGTTGGGTTCTGCAAGAGAAAACTTATTTAGATATGATAAGTTTTGCAAGATGGCTGATTGAGTGTGGTATTTTTTTTTTTTTTCTTCAAGATAGCATTAGGTACCCAGGCACAGTGGCTTACATCTCAAATCCCAGCACTTTGGGAGGCTGGGGCAAGAGGATTACCTGAATCCAGGGGTTCGAGACCAGCCTGGGCAAATTGGTGAGACCTTGTCTCTACAATAAATTTAAAAACTAGCCGGGCGTGGTGGTGTATGCCTGTGGTTCCAGCCACTTGGAAGGCTGAGGTGGCAGGATTGCCTGAGCCCAGCAGGTTGAGGCTGTGGTAGCCATAATCATGCTATTGCAATCCAACCTGGACAACAGAGTGAGACTCTTACTCAAAATAATATATATACATAAATAAGATAGTGTTAGTTAACTGCTTTTTTTCCCCAGAGGTCAGCTAAAGGTTAGTTTACAATAATGATTTACAGCTGTCTAACAAGCTTTTCCAACTCTTGCCACAGTTAGTAAGTTTCTTGTAGCATCTGTGAAATCTCACCCTGACACTCCCTTCCTCATTATAATGTATCCAATTTTTGCTGGCCTAATTGGGCCTCATATTTCTCCACAAGATCCAGTGTTCCTTCCTTGCTCCTGGCAGAGGCCTACACCTTCCGATCTGAGTTTGGGGCATGGCCTTGCCCTGAACAGTTAACATTTGAGCGGGAGCTCCAAGGATGACTGTCAGACAAACAAAGGTAGGCAGCCAAGACCAGCAGGAACAAAGACCTGCAGGTGTGCGAGTTCCAAAAAGAGTGACTTGTCCCATGTGGTTGGACCTTGCAGGTGGCCTGAGGGGGCGTGGGGAGAGATAAGCCTAGAGAGGTAAAGTGGGGATAGAGAGGGCTAAATTAATAACAAGATTGGCGTGTGGCTTGGTGGGGGAGGGGGATTGGAAGGTGGGGGTAGTCCCTGATAGAGATCAAACCAGACCTCTAAGTTTAGGATAGTTTAGGGAGGGAGGATAGAAAGAAACAGCTTGTAATCCCGTGCCTTGGGAGGCTGAGGTGAGTGGATTGCCTGAGCCTACGGGTTCAAGACCCGCCTGGGCAAGTTGGTGAGACCTCATCTCTACAATAAGTCAAGAAAAAATTAGCCAGGCATGGTAGCGCGCGCCTGTAGTTCCAGCTACTTGGAAGGCTGAGGTGGAAGGATCGCTAGAGCCCAGCAGGTCGAGGCTGTGGTGGCTGGGAGCGGCCACTGCACTCCAGTCTGGGCGACAGAGTGAGACTCCAACTCAAAAAAAAAAAAAAAAAAAAAAGAAAGAAACAGCTTCCCTGTGGTGCTTCCAGTTACCTCACAGCTGATTGGAAGCAAGAAGAGAATTAGAAAATGTTTTTGGGCTGGGCTCTGTGGCTCAGCCTGTAATCCCAGCACTTTGGGAGGCCAAGGTAAGTGGATTGCCTGAGCCCTTAGGTTCGAGACCAGTCCGGGCAACTTGGTGAGACCTCATCTCTACAATAAAATAAAATTAGCTGGGCATGGTAGCACACACCTGTAGTTCCGGCTACCTGGAAGGCTGAGGCAGAAGAATCGCCGGGGCCCAGCAGGTCTATGCTGAGGTAGCCGTGAGTGTGCCACTGCACTCCAGCCTGGGCAATAGAGTGGGACTCCAACTAAAAAAAAAAAATTATAATTTTCCTCCCTCCCTCCCTCTCTCTTTCTCTTTTTTTCGAGATGAGGTCTTGCTATGTTGCCCAGGTGGGTCTTGAACCCCTAGGCTCAAGTGATCCTCCCACATCTGCCTCCCAAATGCTGGATTATAGGTGTGAGCTACTGCACCTGGTTAAGAAGACAATTTTTGTTGTTGAATAAACTCATCTGTTTCTCTTCCCAGTTGCAAGTTTTCTTTATGGTTAATTCTGGTTTTCCTAGATTTACCAGTCTATCTTTTCCACTGCTGAGGTCATTTTAGATTTTTTTAAAAAATCTCTTATGGATTTGGGAGTAGAAATACTCAGGAACATTCAGTTGTAAAGCCAGAAAAGTTTTAATTATTGATAAAGGGATCAGACTAAAGAAAAAAACAAGAAAACAAAAAGCAGCTTGTCTGCAATACAACAAAGCAGATTTATACATTTCTTACTAAAATTATAGGGTGCAAGTCCCTAAAATTTATATTGAACAAGAAATAGTACATAAATAATAGCATGATGCCTATAATTTCTAATTTTACACATGAAGCCGTCATCAGCACTCACTGTATATAATATGCTATCTTTATTGTTTTATTTCATGAACATAAAGATATTTCCAAACATAGCCTAGCTTTTCCTGTGGGTAGACTTGGGGTTTGTTACACTGAACAGCATAACTCAATTTTTTCAGTCAGTGCCTGTGATAGGTGAAATAATGGTCCCCCCAAAGAGGTCCATATCCTAATTTCTGGAACCTGTGACTGTGTTAGGTTTGATGGCAAAAGGGGATTCGGTCGCAGATGGAATTAAGGTTGCTAATCAGCTGACCTTAAAATCAGGGGGTTATCCTGGATTATCCAGGCAGGCCCAATGTAATCCATGACAAGGTCCCTATAGGAGGGAGGCAAGAGTGCCAGAGTTGAAGAAGGGGCTTTGATGATGGAAACAGAGGCCTGAGTGATGTGGCCACAGGCCAAGTGAGGCAGGCAGCCTCTGGAAACTGGAAAGTCTTTAGAGAGGAGCACAGCTCTGCGGACACCTCAGTGTTAGCCCAGGGAGACGCATGTGGGACTTCTGACCTCCAAAAGCATAACATAATACATCTGCATTGGTTTAAGCCGCTAAGTATGTGGGCATCTGTTGCAGCAGAGATGAGAAACGAATAGAAGGTCCTATCTTGCTGTTCCGGGAGCAGGGCCACCCTCCCTCAAGTCTCACTGTTGACTCTGGACAGCTCCCAGGGTTGACTCATGAGGACTCACAGAAACTTCTCCCACATTCTCCCACTCCAGCTCCTCTGGAGGTGTGAGATGCCCATGTGGCCACTGCTGTTAGTGACCCTGGAGAGCACCCACGCCAATCCCAATGGGCTGTCTGGCAGGACACAGAGCATCAGACGCTGAAGTTTCCACGGCAGTGCTCTGTGCCCGCTATTCTCATCACTTCGAACCCCTCACTGTCCATGGAGGAGCAGGAAAGTCTCCTCTCCTCATGTGGTGTTTCTCCTGGGCATCTGGTCTCAGGGGAACGCTGCTTGTGTCCCTGTACGCATCATCAGCTCCTGCCTGTAGTCCCGTCCCCTCAGGGTGCAGAATCTGGGGAAGGACTGGGATCTGCCCTGGCCATCTGTTCCCTCCCCGCCCCCTCCAGGTAGGTCACCTGCAAACTGCCCTGCTCCTTCCACCACATACTCTCCTACAAATGAGTTTCACAGACACACTCACGCCAGATGTTACCAGATGCACCTTGTCTCTGAGAAGGCCCAGGGACTTTCTTCCACCAGCACAAAAGAGCTTCAGAATTGTATTTCCCCGACCCCGCTGTCTAACCCATGTTTCTGGAATCTTGAGTTTCCCACAGTGGATTCGTTCTGTGTTAGGTCTGTCACAGGGGTTTTCAGGACATTGACTTGCCAGTAGGGAAAAGCCACTGATATGCTATTCTCCTAGGGGGGAAAATCCCATCATTCCAAGCCCTGCCTGGCCACCAGCCCTCCATCTGCAGCTGGGTACAGTGAGCAGAGAGACGTCATCACTGTAGCCAGGTTTGTGCCCTCAAAGACTTGTTTGCCAAGGCAGCCTCTTCTGGAGTGAGATGAGGTTGTAGCAGAAACTGAATACCACCCTCTTCCCTCAACGCTGTTAAATCGCTCATCCCTGATGGATGTCAGTAGCAGGCAAGGGTGATCCCGGCGCCAAGTCCCAGTCCCAGGGCTGGCCCCACCTCTCAGGAGGCCCCAGGTGGCTGCCTTTGGCTGACAGAGCTGCCGGGGGGGAGGGGGGAGGGGAGGGGTCTCCAGCAAGCTGGGCCAGGACCCGCCAATCAGACCTTGTCTCTGCAGCTGAGTCTCTTGTGTGATTCATTTGCATAATTTGGTTCAATATTTACTGAGCCAACCTCATTTTCTGGGCTGTCTCCATGGCCGACAGCTGGGAAGGCTGCAATTACGGCATTACACGCATGCAGGGAGACTGCTGGGAGCCCACACTGAGAGGCAGCCTCCAAGCAAACCAAGCCCTAGGGGAGCTGCCTGGGTCTCCTCAGGTCTCTGCAGCTGGAAGTCTGCCTGGGCCGCAACTGCAAGCCAAACTATACCCAGACACAGCCAATAACAACAACAACAACAATAACAATGACAACAGTAACAATAGTGGTTACCGGTTATTAAATTAATAATAGCTGACTTTTGTTGGGTGCCTGAGTACTAGGAATTTCTCACTTCATCTTCACAGCAGCTCTGGGAGGAAGCTGTTTGAGACAAAATGAGACTTGTTAGCTTAGAAAAAGCCTAGGAAGAGCATTCGCTTCGGGCACAACTAGATTCAAGAGGTGAATGACATTATCCAAGACACAGGATTTTTTGTTTTATTTTATTGAGTCGGGTCTCTGTTGCCCAGGGTCAAATGCCGTGGTATGATGGCTTCCACCTCAGCCTCCTGAGCAGCTGGGACTACAGGTAGAGACCACCACATCCGGCTACTTTTTTATTATTATTATTTTAATAGAGACGAGGTCTCACAATGTTGCCTAGGCTGGTCTCAAACTCCTGAGCTCAAGCAATCCTCCTACCCCCACTTCCCAAAGTGCTGGGATTACAGTCATGAGCCACACCAGGCCTGGACAAGACTCAAGTTTTTCTCCAGCAACTACTGACTTCATTTCCAAGCTCTGCACATTTGTCCCTGGCTACAGCAATTCCAGCCCTTATAGGCAGGTAGTTCCAGGGGCTGGTGGGAAGGCTGAGGCCACGCGCCACGGTCTGGAGGTTCACCGGGACTGGACAGGCTTGAGTCATGGAATCAGGCCCAGGCGCACGATGATGGGCTTAGCCAAGGCTCCTGGCCACGCCTCCCTTCCCCCAGGCTTCAGACGCCAAGGGGAGAAGAAGTGTGGCTCCCAAGTAAAATTCAGGAATTGCTTTTAGATAAGATGGAGGCAAATAAATGTACCTTACAGTAGGAACTTGTATTGTCTACATTATGCTGATGGGAAAACAGACCTAGAGCAAGTGGCTCTGAAGCCACCCAGTCACAGAGCTGGTATTGAACCCAGATCTGCGTGACTACAAAGTATTTGCTCTATCCTCCAAGGGTAGCGACTTAACGCCTCTCCCCTAGAAAACCAAAAAGGAAGGCAACTTTCCAGCTGGTGGAGCAGGGACAATTGCACGGGCCCTGTCTTAACATTCGTAATAATTTTCGAACAAGGGGCCTTGTGCTTTCATTTTGTACTGGACCCCATAATTTATATCTGCTCCTGGGTGACAGAATTTGATTGCTCTTAAGTAGACCCCGCCCCCCGGGTGTTGGAATTCTGGGATTCCTTGTCAACTCCAGACCTCAGCACTTCGTCCCCTCTGCCCACAGCCCATGGTGGGCTGGACCCATGACTTGGTATCTGCTGCGCATTTCAGCTCTGTAGAGGACTTCAAGGTCCACTTCCCGTACTTTCCTCTGAGGGCTGAATTCCCTTTCAGTGATTGAGCTGCTTAAAATGAGCAGACGCAACCCTCAGGGCAATTTCCCACCTTCTTAAGACTCCCCCTGGCTGCTACTGCAGGCCCCTCCTGTGCCTTAGAAACAACAGTGATGACTCAGAGTCCCACTGGCGCCCTCCTTCTGCCATCACCTCCATCCCAAGGACTTCCAGAAGTCTCTAAAGGAGTTCCTCTCACATGAAACACACAAGCTCAGCCACAGGCACTGCATGACGCTTGTCATTTACCACCTCTCTCCTCCGGTGGGAAGATTCCCAAGGGAGACTGTGCTCTGTTGAGACCCGTGCTCCACCCCCCTGCCCCCCAAGAATCCCAAGGCCCTCACCAAGAGCACTGCCTTGCGCAGTGTTCCAGAGCCAGGCTCTGTCCAGAGACTGAAGGAAGAGCTCACTCCAGTGATGTCAGGAGGTCCCCAGGCAGCCATGCTAGGACCCAGAATCCCAGAAAGTCTCTGCTAAACATACTCCTTTTATCTCCACGAGCAACTCTTAAATATCCATCCACATCAAGGGTCGTGCAACAGTTTCATGTGGGAGCACTGCCAGATCTCTGATTTGAAAATTGATTTTCTTACTCATTCCATGACATATGTATTCAACAAGTATGTTATGATGGCTTCTCTGTTCTAGGCACTGGCCTAGGCACTAATATGCAAAGGAAGCAGTTTCAGGAAGAGGTTAATTACTGTTCCTAGTCAGCTCGAGCTGCCATGACAAAATACCACAGACTGGGGCTCTTAAATAACAGATATTTATTTCTCACAGTTCTGTAGACTAGAAGTTCAAGATCAAGGTGTCAGTCAATTGGTTCCTGGTGAGGGCTTTCTTCCTGGCTTGCTAATGGCCAGCCACCTTCTTAGTGTGTAAGAAAGAAAGAAAGAGAGAGAAAAGAAAAGAAATTGGCTTATGTCATTGTGGAGTTGAGAGTCCAAAATCTTTAGGTTAGGTTGGCACGCTGGAGACCCAAGAAAGAGTTGCAGTCTGAGTTCAAAGCTGTGTGCAGCAGAATTACTTCTTGTTCCAAAGAGGTCAGTTTTTGTTCTATTCAGGCTTTCCACTAATTGGATGAAGCTCGCCTGCATTATGGAAAGTAATCTGCTTTACTCAAATTCCACCTTTTTAAGTGTTTAATTTCAGGCCCAGCATAGTGGCTCACGCACATAATCCAGACTTTGGGAAGTGGAAGTGAGAGCATTGCCTAAGCCCAGTTGTTCGAGATCAGCCTGGGCAACATGGTAAGACGTCATCTCTACAACAAATAAAAAAAATTAGCCAGGCGTGGTGGTGCACATTTGTAGTTCCAGCTACTTGGAAAGTGAGGCGGAAGGATCACTTGAGCCCAGCAGGCTGAGGCTGCCGTGGCTGTGATTGTGCCACTGCACTTGGGCCTGGATGAGAGAGTGAATCTCCAACTTAAAAAAAAAAAAAGAAGTTAATCTCATCAAAAATACCTTCGCAGACGCATTCAAAATAATGTTAGACCAAATATCTGGTCACTGTGGCCTAACCAAGTTGATACATAAGATTAATCAGCATGGGCGTGATTTCAATACATTTCTTGGTTAAATTAATAAGTAAAATAAAGATTTTAGAACACTGCCTAGCACATCGTGAGTGTGCTGCATAAGTTTTAGCAAGTGTTACTACAATTCAGAGATTCAACCACACTTACAACATGCACAGCATTTTAACGTTGTCCCACAAAGCAATTTCGCCCCTTGGAAACACAGGAGCTCAATAATCTCTGAAATGCTAATGTCATTTCTACACAGAAAACCAATTCCAGCCTGCACCCCTTTTCTTCTGAGGAACTGTTTCTCTGCCTACTTCAGTCACATGGTTCTTATGAGACCTGCCAAGCCTGGAGCCCTGTGTTCCTGGCCACCTGGCCCAAGCTAAGCCAATCATTTTTCTAGCTTGGAATTTTTAAATTGAAACGATAGTGAGAGCTCTTGTTCTCAGCCAGAAGCTGCGACAGTGTCAGCTGGGGAGTTACTAATAACCAGGAGCTGAATTCAAGGGGAAATCCAGATAGAGACGTTGAATTGGCAACAGGAAGGCGACAGAGCTCTGGAGGCACTGGGGTTCCAGGCCCAATGGACTAAGTCTCCTGCTTTCCCGTGGTGGACACAGGTCGGTAAACTCCCCTTTTGTCAAGCAAGTACCCACCAAGGACCTTGGATCTCTGTATCCTTGAAGGTAGACGTGTCTGGCCTTTCTTCATCCACTCTGGGCTCTGTTTGACTTTGCCCAACTCAGTGGCCCATTCTGTTGGCTTTTCTGGGAAGGAAGAGCACCAGCTCATCCATTGAACACATTTGCTGAGTGCCTACTCCGTGCATAGTGCCAATCTACCCAAAGCCTCCTTTGATGAATGTTCTGAGTCCTTGCTTACTGTCTCACAGCATGGGAGCGGCGGGGACAGGTACACAATCCCCTTCAGGTGAGTTATTCACCAGTTGCCTGTAGGAAGCACCTGAGTTTGCCTGACACAATTATTTCAACCCAAGGGCCCCACCACCCACCAATGAGGCTGCATATCTCCAGTACCGTCCCAAGAGGGGAGGTCACTCTCCCTTTTGGAATCTCACTTTCCCATTTCTGAAAGGAGAGTTTGGACTACATGACCTCTAAGGGCCTTGCAGGCCTGAGATTCTGTGTACCAAGTTTGTTGGTGAAAAACATGGGTCAGTCATGTCCTGAGCATCCCTGCTGGGTTGTGACATCTCTAGCCCAGCTGCACCAGTCCAGCTGAGTTTGGCTGTGCTGTCAACAAAAGGAGACAGCACACCAGAGAGCTGGCAGTAGAGTTGTCCTGCCTAACTAGTGAAGCTGAGGTGCTGTCACAGGGAGAAACTCGCCCACAAAGTCAGATCTGGGCTCCTACCACCTCAGATTTGTCTCCTGCTGACCAACACTGTCCCCTCTGAACCACTCGCCCTCCCTCCCCAGGAACACACCACCACAGGCTTGCCTCAGCATTTCTGCTAACCATGGAGCCTCTGCCTCGACTGTCACGTGTACTTATTTCATCCAAACTCTTCAAAAGCCCCATCGGCACTTCATGAAATCTTCTACTATTCCTGATACTCCTGAGCTTCCGCATGTCCCCCACTCGTTAGAGCAGCCATGTGAAGATAAAGGCAGAGTTCAAGGTGAAGCATCTATAAGCCACGGCCTCCCTCTGAATGCTCTTACCCATTCTTCCTTTGACGAGTTCCCCTAAACTTTCTATGGTATTCGATACCCCTTCTATAGTATTAACTAACTCTGGAATTATTATTATTATTTTGAGTTGCAATCTCTTTGTCACCCAGGCTGCATCCCAGCCTTGACCTCTTGGGCTCAGGTGATCCTTCCACCTCAGCTTCCCGAGTAGCTGGGACTGCAGGCACACTCTTCCTTGCTAGTTTTTTCTTTTTTCTTTTTTTTTTGTAAAGATGAGGTCTCGCTATGTTGCCCATATGTTCACTATGTCGAACTCCCAGACTCAAGGAGTCCTCCCGCTTCAGTCTCCCAAAGTGCTGGGATTACAGGTGTGAGTCAGCACACCTGGCCTGGAATTAGAGTTACTTAGGCACAAATCTCACCTTCTTTTTCCTTCTGCCTTTTGAATGCACTCAGGTTGGTCCCTTTATGTCCACGGCTCTTCCTATTTCAACACTCTTTCTGCAGATCTTCACAGAGCTGCTGCCTTCTTGTCTTCCAGATTTTACCTCAAAGGTCACTTTTCAGAGAAGACCCCTATTTCCTGACAATTCTAGCTAAATATGCCCTCCACCCACCCCATTTTGCAGTCTTCAAAGCATTGTCATTGTCTGAGATCATCTTATTATTTGTGGTCTCAGTCAGGGTCCAGCAGCAAAGGAAAGCCCACTGCAGGAAATTCAGTGAGAACAGCTCAATATAGGGGATTAGCAGCAAGATGCTAGAAGAGCAGACTAAGGTGCACCCCAGCACAGGAAGCCATTCGATCCCAAGTGCTGGAGGAACAAAAGAGGTGAGAAAATGGGACCCCCCCATGGAAGCTAGAATCTCTGGGCCTGGTGAAGGAGGCTGGATCATGAGAATGGGCTGTCCCTAGGACCCAGAACAGTAGAGAAGACACAGAGACATAGCCCCTGCCTGAGACATGAGACATCACCTAAAAGAAAGAGAGAGAAATAGAGAAGGAAGGAGAGAGGGAGAGAGAGGGAGGAACGAGGGAGGGAGAGAAGACAAGGAGGAGAAGGAGGAGGTGGAGGACTACTTAGAGCCAGTTGACAAGAGGGGTCTGGGAAATGTAGTTTTCCAGGGAGGCCACATCTGTGATACCAGGCAGAACAAGGGAAGCATAGAGGAAGATCTGGGAGCAGACAGGCAAGCGACGGGCACATTCATTCACACGTTCACTATATCGCACACTAGAATGCAGGTTCTTTTAGGGCAGGAACCTATTGTGTTTGCTGCCTGGCACCCAGAAATGTCTGAGCACATGAGGCTTTCAATAAATATTGATGGACTGAGGCCAATTCTTGCTGCTTGAGGGGCGAAACACATCTGAGCCTTAGTTTAGACAGCTGTTAAATGTGATTAAAAAGAGCCATGCCAGTTTGGTTGTGAGAAGATATAGGTACAGATACCTAAAATTATAGGCAGTACATAATAAAGGATTGTAATCATCATGAGCTCATCCATTTTTCAGACGTACTTGGCCTTGGTCATCGGTCTCAGACAGACAATGATTTCCTATGGGCTACTTGCGTCTCTTAATGCAACAGAGTACAGTTGTGAGCCACATAACCATGTTTTGATTAACGACAGACTGCGTCTACGATGAGGGTGTCGTAAGATTATAATGGAGCTGAAAAATTCCTACCACCTAGGAACATCATAGCTGCCATAATGATGTAGCACAGTATAATGCCTTTTCTATGTTTAGATATATTTAGATACACAAACACGTGCTACTTTGTTACAACTGCGTACAGTATTGGGTACAGTCACATGCTATACAGGTTTGTAGCCCAGGAGAAATAGGCTGTACCATATAGCCTAGGTGCACAGTAAGCTCTATCTAGGTCTGTATAAATAAACTCTATGATGCTTAAGCAGCAACATCACCTAACAATGTATTTCTCAGAACACATCCCTGTTGATAAGCCACACATGACTGTGGTTTTAAAAAAAATTCATGCTAACATTTTTTAGGATGGCCTTGCGATTGACAATGTATCTTTATAATAATAATCCCACTTGATTCTCTCTAAACATACATGTGAGTTAAGTAATAATATTAATTATTGAGACCTTATCCATGTCAGGTACTGTCCGAAATGCTTTGCTTCTGTTAATTCCCTTCATAAGTACCCTATAAAGTAGATGTTACAGATAAGGAAACTGAGGCACAGAGAGGTAAGAAGCATGCCAAAGACCACACAACTGGCAAATGACTCAGCTGGTATTTGATCCAAATCATCTAGCTGCTAAGGAAAATGCTCTAGTTGGTTCTGTGAGATGGGGAATGATACAAAGCCTCGCATGTTGTAAGTGGCAAAGCTGGAATGAAATGCAATAACCTGTATCTTTTCCACATCCCGCTAGCAGAGCTCAGCCCCACGGTATAAAGGTGTGTGCCCTGGCTACTTCTCAGAGCACCACAGGTTCCAGTGGGCAGTGCCCCAGGAGGTCAGAGCCCGGAGCAGACACCACTGGCACACACGGAGCCTGCGAGGTAGCTGACTGGTGGGCCCCGAGAGCAGGAATCCACCACCCCAACTCCTTTGCCTCAAGCCACTCCTGCACCCCAGTGAGGGCGAGAGGAGAAGGGACCCTCCTGGCCAGCGCTCCTATAGAGCAGGGTCGAGCCTGAGCCCCCTAGGGTGCCCACAGCCCTCTCACACGCAGCTGAGGACCAGGAAATGCCATCTGGGCCAAATACACACCCGCACCTTGCCCAGGTGGGCCTGGTAGGAGTTTGTTCCACCCGCCAGCACAGAGGAGACACTCACAAGTTCAACAGTGAGCCAGCCAGTCAGCAGGTCGTGTTCAGGGCTGCCCACACACACCTGGGCAGCCAGCAGCACCTGGGTGGCTTATGGCTGCGGAACCTCTGTGGGAACTGTGGGCGGGAGGCAGGCGGGTCAAAAGTTCACACCCGAGAACCAGTATCCCTGGGACGCTGAAGACAAGGTCGTATCTTGGATTTCCTCTTGGAACAGTAAAAGAACGTTAATGGAAATAAAGTCTGTAGTTAAGTGAATAGCAACGTACCGACATCATCTCCACTATGACAAATGCACCATGGCTGTGTAATGTCATGTTGATGTTAGGGGATACTGGGTAAGGGGCACACAGGACCTCTCTGCATGATCTTTAGAACATTTTTGGAAAATCTAAAATTATTCTCCGAAATGTTTTATTTAAAAATAAATAAATAAAAGTTATCTGGGGCTGGACGTGGTGGCACATACCTGTAATTCTCTTGCCTCGGCACGTTGGGAGGCTGAGGCAAGAGAATCACTTGAGCCCAGGAGTTCAAGACCAGCCTGGGCAACATACGAGACCACGCCTCTAGAAAGAAAATTAGCCGGGCATGGTGGCACAAGCTTGTAGTCCCAGCTACTCGAGAGGCTACGGTAGGAGGATCGCTTGATACCAGGAGGTCGAGGCTGCAGTGAGCCACGATCATGCCACTGCACTCCATCCTGGGCAACAGAGTGAGACCCAACTTAAAAAAAAATTTTTTTTAAGTTGTCTGGGAAGGAATTCCAACTCCATCAGAATACATAAGTCATTAACATAAACAGGGAGATAACAATGGCCCTGGCCTCAGAGTATGAATGGCATTTAACTTCGTTCAGCACAGTAAATTACTCCATAGATTCTGGCTTTTGTGATTATCTGCACAGCCTACAGACTGCTTTCACAGGTTGTGATGAACAGAGAGACCATCGCCCAGGTCCTGCTTCATGGAAGGTCTTGTTACTTGGTTGCAGAGAGCAGCCTGGCTGAGGCCACACCCTTCCTGGGGCTGCCAAACTTGGCGAATGAGTGATGGCAGTTGTAGGGTGAGGTAAGAGGGCCCAGCCAGTTCAGACAGGTGAAGGACAGCTGTGCCTGGCAATGCTGGCTTTAGGTCTCCCTAGACCAGACGAGGCTTGGTGAGGTCCACGTTGCAGTTGACTACTTTCTCCGTCCAGTTCCTTCACAGGGGTTTTTGCTGTTGTTTTCTTTTTCTTTTTTTTTCAAATTTTAAATTTTAAAGATGTCGGGTACATCAGGATTAGGTATGCAAATATTCATTATGCAAATTATTGATAAGATGTGCTCCCCACCCCCCGGCAGTTTCCCACTACTGCCAATCCCGCCCCTTCTCCCCTGGCAGTTTCCCACTACTGCCAAGCCCTTTCTTATAGTAGTATGATAATTGTTTAAGGTCCACTTATGAGTGAGAACATATGATACTCAGTTCTTTGTTTCTGTGGTAGATCACTGAGGATTATAGATTCTAAGTCCATCCAAGTTGTTGCAAAGTTCATAATTTTGCCCTTCTTTATGGCTGCATAATATTCCATTGTGTTTATGTACTACAGTTTTTATCCGGACCTCTTTTGATGGACAGCACAGTTGATTCCATATTTTTGCTATTGTGAATAATGATGCAATAAACATGCATTTGTAGATATCTTTTTCATAGAGTGATTTGAGTATCTCCAGGTATATACACAGAAGGGGGATTGCAGGGTCATATGGAAGGTCGATTTTTAGATCTTTTAGGAATTGTCAAACTATTTTCCACAGAGATTGTCCTGGTTTACATTCCCACCAACAGTGTAGAAGTGTTCCCCTTTTCCCGCATCCTCTCCAGCATCTGTTGTTTTGTGAGTTATTGATGATGGTCATCCTGATTGGAGTTAGGTGGTATCTCTGTGTGGTTCTAATTTGCATTTCTTTGATGACTAGTGAGGCTGAGCATTTTTTCATGTGTCTGTTGGCTGCTCATATGTCTTCTTTTGAGAAGTGTCTATTCATATCTTTTGCCCACTGTGTAATGGGGCTGTTTGTTTTTTTCTTTTTGGCATGTTTGAGTTCCATGTAGATACCAGGTGTTAGGTCTTTGTCAGATATACAGTTGGCAAATATTTTTTCCCGGTCTGTGGGCTGTCTCCCTGCTGTCTTGATGGCTTGTTTGGCTTTGCAGAAGCTTGTCAGTTTGATGAGGTCCCACTTGTCTATCTTATCTCATATGGCATGGACACTTGGGGTTTTGATCAAGAATTGGTTGCCAGTTCCAATTTCCATAAGGGTATCTCCTGCATTTTCTAAGGTTCTTATAGTTTGAGGCTTTACATTTAGGTCTTTGATCCATTTAGAGTTGATTTTTGTGTATAGTGATAGGTAGGAGTCTTGTTTTAATCTTCTACATGTGGTCAGCCAGTTTTCCCAGCACCATTTACTGAATAGGTTCTCCTCTCCCCAGTGGTTGGTAGTGGAGGTTTTGTCAAAGATGAGTTAATTGAGAGACTGAGATTTTGCTTCTGGAATCTCTATCCTGTTCCATTGGTTTATATGCCTGTTCTCATACCAATACCAGGCTGTTTTGATTATAATAGCTTTATAATAAAGTTTAAATCTGGGAGTGTCATACCTCCTGCATTTTTTTTTTCTTTTTTGCTAAGGATTGTTTTGGCCATGGTCATTTATTTTTCCATATGAATTCCTGTCCTTTCCAGGTCTGAGAAGAATTTAATGGGTATTGTGTTAAATCTATAGATTGCCTTGGGTAGGATGGACATCTTAACAATGTTGATTCTTCCTATCAATGAGCATGGAATATTTTTCCATTTGTTTGTGTCATCTCTGATTACTTTGAGCAGTGGTTTATAGTTTTAGTTGCAAAGATCTTTCACTTCTCTGGTTAGGAAGATGCCAAGGTATTTCTTTTTTGTGTGTGGATATTTTGAATGGGATTGTGCTTTTTATTTGGGTTTCTGTTTATTGTTGGTGTATAGGAATGCAACTGTCTTTTGCACACTTATTTTATACTCTGAGACTTTGCCAAAATCCTTTATCAGTGCAAGGAGGTTTTGACAGATTCTCTTGGGTTTTTGAGGTATAGAATCATGTCGTCTGCAAAAAGGGATAACTTAGCTTCCTCTTTTCCTATTTGGATACCCTTGATATCCTCCTCCTGTCTGATTGCTCTAGCTATGACTTCCAATACTATGTTGAACAGGAGGGGTGAGAGAGGGCATCCTTGTCTTGTTCTGGTTTTCAGGGGAAATGGTTCCAATTTCTGTCTGTTTAGCAGTATATTGGTTGTGGGTTTCTTGTAGGTGGCCTTACTATTTTGAGGTATGTTCCATCTATGCCTAGATATTTGAGGGTTTTTATCAAGAAGGGATGCCGGATTTTATCAATAGCTTTTTCTGCGTCTAATGATATAATCACATGGTTTTTGTTTTTACAACTGTTGATGTACTTAATTACATTTATGATCTGAAGAATGTTGAACCAGCCCTGTATCATGGGGATGAAGCTTACTTGGTCATGGTGGATGATTTTTGAAATGTGTTGTTGGAATCAGGTTTGCTAGAATCTTGTGGAGAATTTTAGCATCTATGTTAATCAAAGATATTGGCCTGTAGTTCTCTTTCTTTGTTGGTTCTTTACCCACTTTGGGTATCAATGTGATGTTAGCTTCATAAAATGATTTGGGGAGAGTTCCATCTTTCTCAATTGCCTGGAATACTTTCAATAGGATTGGTATCAGTTCCTCCTTGTATATTTTGTAGAATTCTGCTGAAAAGCCATCTGGTTCAGGGCTTTTTATTGTAGGTAGTTTTCTTCTCCATAGTCGACTTCCTAGGTTGTTCTTGGTCTATTTAGTGTCTCTATTTAGTGTTCTTGTTTCAATCTGGGGAGGTTGTGCGATATAAGAAAGTTCTCCACTTCCTTTAGGTTTTCAAGTTTGTTTCCATACAAGTGTACATAGTAATCTCTGATAATCTTTCGTATTTCTTTGGGGTCAGTCGTGACTTGATTTTTTGCATTTCTGATTGTGTTTATTTGGGCTTTTTCTTGGTCAACCTAGCTAGAGGTCTATCAACCTTATTTATTCTTTCAAGGAACCAGCTTTTTGTTTCGTTGATTTTTTTTGTATTATATTTTTGTCTTCTATGTCTCGTATTTGGGCTTTTGTTTTGGTGATCTGGATTCTTCTGCTGAAGTTAGAGTTTTGGTGGTCTTGCTTTTCCAGCACCTTTAGGTGATTTGTTAGACTGTTAACTTGTGATCTTTCCATTTTCTTTATGTGTGTTCACAGAGATATGAATTCTCCTCTTGGTACTGCTTTCATGGCATCCCAGAGATTTTGATAAGATGTTTCTTCATTTTCATTTTTTTCCAGGAATCTTTTAATTTTTGTTTTGAATTCCGTGTTGACCCAGGAGTTGTTCATCATCATGCTGTTTAGTGTCCATGTCTTTGTGGGTTTTGGGAGAACTTTGTTGATGTTGATATTTATTTGTATTCCACTGTGGTCTGAGAAGGTGCCTGGCAGTATTTCAATCTTATGAAATTTGTTTATGCTTGATTTATGGTTGAGGATGTGGTCACTCTTAGAGTATGTTCCATGTGGTGATGAGTAAAATGTATATTCCATGGTTGCTGGGTTGAGTGTGCTGTAGATGTCTATTAATTCCATTTGGTCAAGTGTCACATTGAGGTTCCGGATCTCCTTGTTAATTTTTTGTCTTGATGAGCTATCTAAGTTGTTAGTGGGGTACTTAAGTCCCCAGCTATGATAATGTTAGAGTCAATATCTTTTTTAAGTTTGTCTAAAAACTGCTTTATGAAAGTTGGTGCTCCTAGATTGGGTGCATATATATGCTTAGGATGGATATTTGTTGTTGATGGATTGAACCTTTTATCATTATGTAGTAAGTTTCTGTATCTTTTTTAATTTTTGATAGCTTAAAGGGCATTTTGTCTGATATTAAGATCGTAACTCCTGCTTTCTTTTGTGTTCCATTTGCCTGAAAATTTGTTTTCTATCCTCTTACTTTGAGTCTGTGAGTATCCTTTTTGGTGAAATAAGTCTCCTGGAGACAGCATATTTTTGCATCATTATATTTTATCCAATTTGCCATTCTATGTCTTTTCTTTTTTTTTTCTAGTTAAAAACATTTTATTTAAATATGCCAAATAAAAACCCAAATTTTCAGACCATAGAATGTTAATACATTCAACAAACATTTATATTATCTTACTGCTGTGAATTTACAGAATAATAATCCACATCCATTTTGATTAGATGGTTGAATTACCCTTCCTAGTTTATGCTTTACAGACATCACAATCCCCTTATAATAAAGTAAACAAAATAACTTTTCCCTAAAGGGTGAACTTGAGAGTTTCAGTCCATTCCTTCACGACTTGCACTTCTGCACAGACTTCCTGACAGGGAATGACTTCTTTTTGGAGATGGAGATCTGGACTGTGATCGGCTGCTTCTTGATTGTGAAATAGACCTGGATCTTGATCTTGACCTCAACCAGGATTGGAAATACCTTGATCCTTTTATAGAACCAGACCTAGATCTTCTGAGTGAGGTCGATCGTGATCTATGAAGAGACACAGATCTTGATCATCGAGGAGATGCTGATCTTAACCTTCTTCCCCTGCTCCTCCTGCATGAGCGAGAGAGTTGCCTTCCTCTGGATCAAGAGTGTGATCTAGACCATGACCTGCTTCTTCTTCGCTGGCTATAGTGATGGCAATCATAAGCATAATGTCCCTTTTTGTCACACTCATAGCTATCATTGGGATCAAAGGGATGCTGGGCAGGTGGCCTACCAAAACATGTTCTCTGAGGCATGCCTGTTGATAGTTCAACCCTTACTCTGGAACCACAAATCACCTTCCCGTTCAGTCTGCATATGGCATCTTCTGCATCTCTAGGGTCTTCAAACTCCATAAAGGCAAATCTCAGAGGATTTCTGGCAATCCACACAGTTCTTGAAGGACCATAATAACTAAAAGCCCTTTCTAACTCTTCTTTGCCAGCACCAGTTCCCAGATTAACAACATACACCTTGGTTTCTCCTCCATACCACCCATAGCATGACATGATGACAGGCCCATGTGCTCGACTTGCTTGCTCACAGCGCCCAGGGCTCGAGTCACACGGAAGCTGCTACATGCCCTCCCTTGCCAATGGTCCCAGCGGCACTCTCTCTGTCTTTTCAGTGGCGCATTTAGTCCATTCACATTCAGGCTAATTGGTGAGATGTGAGAGTTTATCGCTGTCATGAGGTTCTTATAGTTTGTTGTTGTTGATGCTGTTTGTTGTCTTTCTTTTGATTTTTGGGTTGATATATGTATGCTTTCAATCTTTTTCCTGCATTTTTGGGAAGGACATGGCATTCTTTTTTTTCTTTCTTCTGCGTTTAGTACTTTCTTAGGTGTTTCTTGTAGAGCTGGTCTGGAGCAAATGGTCTGGAGGTAGCATAAACTCTTAAGGATTGAATTTTTGGGAAGGATTTTAATTCTAAATTACTGATGAAACTTAGCTTAGCTGGGTGGGTAATTCTTGGTTGAAATTGTTTGTCTTTGAGAACATTGAAGATTGGACTCCAGTTTCTCCTAGCCTGAAGTGTTTCTGTAAACAAGTCTGCTGCTGTTCTAATTAATCATCCCTGGTAGGTAATCTGACCTTTCTCTCTTGATACTTTTGGGATTTTTTCTTTTATACCTACTTTGTGTAAGCAAATTACTATGTGTCTAGGAGTTGGTCTTCTCATTTGTCGCTTTGCAGGGGTTCCTGAATCTCTTGTGTTTGATTGGTCATGTATGTCTCTGATGAGATGAAGGAAATTTTCTTGGATAATTTCATGAAATGTTTGTTCCAGGGTGGTCTCTGTCTTTCTATCTGCCTCAGGGATTCCAATTAATCTTAGATTCAGCCTCTTGATATAATCACTCATCTCTTGGAGGCCTTGTTCTGTCTTTTTAAGCTTCTTTTCTGTTTTTAGCAGTTTGAGTTAGTTCTATATTTTGGTCTTCAAGCTCTGAGATTCTTTCTTCTGCTTGGTTAATTTTGCTTTCCATGCTTATCAGTTTGTTATTTATTTCATTCACTGTATTCTTTATTGCTGTTATCTGTTATCAACTCCTTCATTCTTTCCTCTTGTCTCTCCTCATTTCTATTTATTCTCTCTATTAGTATCTTGATATCTGGGTTTGTGGTTTGAGACCATTCATTCTGGGGTTTCTTCATTGTTTGAGTTCTGAAGTCTGTATTCTCAATTGTCTTCCTAAGGGCCTGTATGAGAATCATGTTTTTCCTTTGGTTTATCTTCATTTGTGAAGGTTCTCCCCCCCACCTTTTAACCTCTTTTAAAATTCTGTTGTTAAGTGATGGGGGAATAGCTTTTACTTATGTTTTCTCAATCTCTTATTCTTCCTTATGTAGATCCTCTGACTTCAATTTTGAAGTTGACCTGGGGGTGGTGGGCTGTGCTTTTTGCAGTTTTGAGATTTGATTAAGGAAGGAGCTATGATTCAGAAGCTATCTGCAGATCCCAGTATCTGCTGATAGGTGTGTGGTCCCCCTCGAGCCTACTACCCACTACCTTACAATCTGTTCATGAAGTGGGGGTGTATATTTGCCCCATGAAAGCAAAATGAGATAATAGAAAGGAAAAGAATGGAAAAAGGAAGGAGGAAGATGAAAAGAAGGTGAAGAGAGAGTAGAAGAAGAGGGAAAACAGACAGGCACACCATCAGCAAATAAACAGAGAAACAAACAGAGGCAGAAAAAACAACAACAAAAAAAACCCAAAAAACATATGATCATACAAACAAATAAACCCCCCATTGATGTACTTGCCCTCAAAAATACCCATAAACAAACAAAAAATCTAAAAAACAAAAAACATTAAAATAACAGAAACAAAACAAGTATGAGAAATTAAAGAAAAACAGAAAGAGAGAAGAAAAAAATAAAAAAAAGAAACAAACTAACAAAAAACTTGCTCTGTGAGCATTTCTGTAACTCCAGGTTCCTTTCCCAAGCACTGCTGCTGCTTTTGGCTGGCTGCTTTTCACTGCTGCTGCGTTAGGGAGCACAGCTCTAGTCTCCTCTCAGCATGGGTCAGACACCCCACAGACTACTGTGGGAGGAGGATGGGCCAGATCTGGACTCACCTGACTTGTCTGCTGCTGCCGCTGCTGTCAAATCTCCCACTCATATCAGATGTGTCTGTGCCTAGTTCAGCATGGGGGAGGGGCATCAGTCTGAGTCTTATGGTTGATCTCAGAGGGGTGCGGGATAGCCTCTGGGTCTCAGGTTGGAGGCTGGACAGAGCTGGGTGGGGCAATGCAGGTCTCTGCCTGCTCCCAGGACAGAGAAGATGGCACTGGTCAGCATGTCCTCACCGGTGGCAGGGCTCTGTTCCTGATTTCCATGCCCTACCTGCTCTACAGTTCCTGCTATTAGTGCCCGGTCTGCTGCCACAGGCAATAGCATGGGCCAGGTGGTGATCAGCAGCTGTTCTCTGCTGGTCTCTCTGAAGAGAGACCCGAGAACGGCAGACGATCCTGTGCGCTGGAGGCTTCAATCTCAGGACAGTGGTGAGTTGCAGTCACCTCTGGAGGACAGCTCTATGTGCATGAACCGGAGACCCCCTCAGGTGGGCTTTCACTCATCCTCTTCCCACATACCTACTCACGCAGAGAGGTCTTTATGGACACTCACTTTTGTGGAGATTCTCATACTCCAACCAGTTCCATTGCCATCTTGCCCCTCTCCTCTTATTTTTATTTTTTTGTTCTGAGTTCGGGTCTCACTCTGTTGCTCAGCCTGGAGTGCAGTGGCATGGATTACGACTCACTGCAGCCTCGACCTCTTTGGCTCAGGGGATCCTTCTTCCTCAGTCTCCTGAGTAACTGGGACTACAGGCATGCACCACCACACCTGGGTAACTTTCTGTTTTGTAGAGACAAGGTGTCATTCTGTTTGTAGGCTGGTCTCAAACTCCTGGGTTCAAGCAACCTTCCTTCTTCAGCCTCCCTAAGTGCTAGGATTATAGGTGTGAGCCACCATGCCCAGCCACCTCATTCACAGGTGTTGATCCCTAATTAACATCTTACCTCTGAACCCCATCTGAGTGTTTGCCTCCTGAGAACCTTAACTTTGACAGTTGGTACTGGGTCCCAGAAAGCAGGTAATTAGACAGGGTTTAAGAGCTGCATGATGCTCCCTTTGGTTGGCAAAGAGGATCCCATCCCTGAGGCAGGGAAAGCATGGACAACCCTAGCACGCAGTGGTTTCCCATTGTATGAACTGAATGGTGCACGTGTGGGGGCAAGTGCTACAGGCAATGAATGTATCAGGCACTTGAACTTGGTGGTTGGGAGGGGGATGCAGCTATCAAGGTAACAGCATTGGATGGCAATTGCTAAGCCCCACTGTACAGAAAGATACAGAATAGCCCAGGACTGGTAGCAAGTAACAGAGGGTCAGAAATGGAAGCCAGGGAACCTGATGAGGAATCAAAGAATTGCATATGAAGAAACTTTATCTTCTACAAAAGGCAGTGGGGAAAGAACCCACCTAAAACAAGCCCAGGACCATAGTCAGAGTGGCTAAACACCAAAGACAGTCGACTACCCAACTAGGGCGAGTTTGTCACACCAAGGTAAGGTCCCTGGGTTTTGGAAAACCTGGGATCCTCAACAGTGGGATAGGGACATCTGCGTGGATACCCCTGGATATTTCAGTTCCCAGACTCCTCTGAACCGGAAGCTTGACCCAACTCTGTCTATTTAGGATTAACCCTCCCCAGCCCCCAGGATGATTCAGGGGCCCCTCTCTGTGAGGCCACGTGTTCCCAGGGCCTGCCTCTATCTCCCCTTCCCACTTTGGGATTTCCTTTAGGAAATCCTTATCTACACTGAGGTTAAAATAATTTTCCTATGTGCTTTTGTAGTTTTACTTTTCACATTCAGGTCTTTAGTCAACCAAAGACAACTAAAGACATGCAATATGATTGCATTTGTGTCTACAGAGGAGCTAGTTTCCTCAACATCATTTACTAAATATTCCATCCTTTGTCCGCTGATTCTTTTGTTCTTTTAAGATGGAGTCTCACTCTATCACCTAGGCTGGAGTGCAGTGGTGTGATCACTAGCCTTGAACTCCTGGACTCGGGCGATCCTCTCTCCTCAGCCTCCTAAACAACGAGAACTATAAGCGAGAGCCACCATATCTAATTTTTTCTTTGGTAGAGATGGAGTCTCACTATGTCACCCAGGCTGGTCTTGAATTCCTGGTCACAAGTAATCCTCCCACCCCAGCCTCAAGTCCTGGGATTATAGGTGTGAGCCGTGGTACTTGGCCCACCCACTGATTCTTGATGTTGCTTCTGACACATTTTGAGCTCTGAAATGCTCTTAGATCTGTTTTAGGAGTTCCTATTGTGTTCCATTTGTTCGTCTTGTCCTGTCCTGCTTCTTTGGCTTTGTAATATGTCTTAATAACTGGTAAGTAAGGTAGATATCAGTAATAATCATCACTGCAGATGAAGACACCCAGGTTCAGAAAACTTGAGTAAGTCGTCTAAGATCACACAGCTAATATGTGGCTGAGGCAGGATCTGAACTCAAGTTTCAGTTATTTCAAAGACTGGGCTCTTTCCCCTCCACCAGGCTGTCCTCAGAGCTGGCTTTCTTTCTCATGAAGGAAAAAGGAATGGGAGAGTGTTGATTGCTTTGGTTTCAATCACCCAGTCTTCAAGGAGGTCAAGTTCCTTCCCAGAAGAAACTGACATTTCCTTTTGGTTCCTCGAAGTAAACAGAGAAGCCACATTGTTGGCTTCCCTCAGGACCCCCAAGCAGGGCAGAGAGAGCCAATCCCGAGCTCGGGACCCAGAGAAACATCCCCACTTTGGTAGGCTTCCTGCTTCCTGGACTGTGGCTGCAGGGAAGGCTGGGAAGCCCCATAATTATCTTTAATCTTTTGAAAATAGATTTAAACATATCTGTCCTCTGCTAAAAACGAAATAAACACACAACACTACCCCTGTTCAAGAAAAAACAAAATCTGCAATGGGTCCCCAGTGGAGCAATAGACTGCAGCCTTTTGTTTTGTTTGTGTTTCTTTTTAGCCATCATATCACTTTTTTTCTGTGATAGATTCCTATGCGGAAGCCCCAAATATAAAACATTGCAGTGTGGATTTAGAGACAAGTGCCTGGAGCCCCTCCTGTTTGAGCTCCTCTGTTGTGTCGGGCATATAGTAGGTACACAGCAAAATGTCTGTTGACTTAATGAAGTAGGCTTTGGTGCCTGTCCATGGAATCCCGTTGACCATCCACTGACCCTGTGCTCAAGTTTGAGCCTCCGATATGGCACCTAAGCCTCTTTTTTTTTGAGTTGGAGTCTCACTCAGTTGCCCACACTGGAGTGCTGTGGCCGCTCCCGGCCACCGCAGCCTCAACCCGCTGGGCTCCGGCTATCCTTCTGCCTCAGCCTTCCGAGTAGCTGGAACTACAGGCATGCGCTACCACGCCCGGCTGATTTTTTGATTTACTGTAGAGATGAGGTCTCGCTGCCCAGGCGGGTCTCGAACCCGCAGGCTCAGGCAATCCACTCACCTCAGCCTCCCAAAGGCGCGGACTTAGGCCTCTTACACATTTGACGTCGTCCTAACTTATTTCCCCTAGACCAATGCCTGAACCACACAACAGTCTCATTGTTCTCCAATTTGCCTTTTTCTTTTTTGCATTTGTGCCTTTGCAAAAGCTGTCTCCTCAGCCAGGGATGCCTTTCCTTTCGCATCTTTTCCTTTCCTCCCACTTCTCCTGCTGTACAAACTTCTAAACCTTTGCAGCCCAGCTCACATATCCCCCTGGTCCAGGAAGCCTTTCCTGATTTCTTGTCAATCGCCCTGTAGGCCCCACCTCTGGAATAATTATGTATCTGCTGTAGTACTCATGGTGGCATGGGAAAGCTCTATCTGTCACAGAATTCCTGGGCGGGGGGGATGCTTGGGACTCTTTGTCCACATTCTCAGTCTAGTACTTGGTCTGGCACTTAGTGCTCAGTAAGTTTTACATAAATGAATGAATAAGTGAACCAATATCACAACTTCAATCCATGAATCTGGAGACAATAGCCAACCCGACGGAGATCTGTTGTGTGGAGTCAGCCCAGGACAGAGCTCCTGGATGGAATCATAATGGCAGACACCTAGTGATGCTTGTCAAGCCCAGAGAAGGCGGCTCTGCCTGAGTCAAAGTCCGGGAGGGCCAGGGATCTACGGGGCTGTTTCTACCTTCTGCAGCTGGGAGGTCACAGCCACCCCAGAGCAAATTCTTGCAAAAGTAGGGGTCGCCCCGCCTCAGGACTCCTTCTCAATGCCCGCACCTCCTTCGCCACTCATTCCCAGATGTGGGTTCTAGAGGAGTCCTCTCTACCCCCAGTCCCACCTCCATGGCCCCTCGATGGTCTGGGGAAGAGCCCCTCCCCAATTCTAGCTCCTGGATTTCCTCTGGGATCTCGCCAACAGCCCCTTTTGTCCCTGAGCATGTACCTGAGTCCCCTTCGCCGATGGTGAGACTTTTGCAGGACCAGGGGTCTTGCTTCATTCGTCATTCTCTCTGCTGGCCCAAGAAAATGTCAAAGGTGGTCTTTGCCTTCGGGGCTCAGTGAATATTAAATACCATTTAATTAAATAAATATCAAATTCTGTTAATACAGGAAGGTCACTGTCTAGCCAGGCCCAGGGTCAGGACAGAAGCCAAGAGGCGCTCCACTCTAAAGGAAAACATGGTAACTAGACAATGCCAATATGGTGGGGTATATACATGAATATACTTGCCTCAGGCACCAGCTGCATGCCAGATTCTAGCTGCTGTCATACGTGGCAAAGGCTTGCTTGCCAGATTATTGAAGGATGATTATAAACATCTCCATTTTTTTTAGATGAGAAAACTAAGGCTTACAGAAATAAAACGACTTACTCACAGTTTCAGAATTAAATAGACATTAGGGCCATGGTCAGAACTCAGATCTTTCTGCTGCAGAACTATGAAAATAAAAGCAATTCACTGATTTTTTTCCCCCCCACGGGAGGAGAAAAACATCAGAGATGTCTTCTTCATTAACCAGAGGCTTTAAAAGCTCCTTACCACTTATATATTCATTCAACTGAAATTTATTGAGCATATACTAGGTGCCAAGCACTAAGTTTACCTAGAAGATACAGATTTGCCCTTAAGGAGTTCACAGTCTTGTGATGGAAAAAGAAATCAGATAAAGGCAAGGCTTTGTGTCAAGGGCAAGTATGACAGGAAACTCCATGGTAAACTCCAAGTTCAATGATGGGGGGAGATCATGGGAGGCTCCTGGTCCAGTGTGGGGGTCGTGGGAGGTTCCCCGTCCAGAGTGGGGGGTCATGGGAGGCTCCAGCTCTAGTGTGGAGCTCATGGGAGGTTCCTGGTCCAGTAAGAGGCAGGGTCATGGGAGGCTCCCGGTCCAGTTGAGAGGGGGCGTCATGGGAGACGTCCTGTCCAACAGGAGAGTGTCACGGAAAGCTTAGGGATATATGGGTTGAGTCTAGAAGGCTGAGTGGGGAAGCCAAGGGAAGAAGTGTCCGGAGAGACCCTGTGCAGATATCTAGAGGCCAGTCCTCCTCCTCTAGGTGCTGAAACAGGCTGCTAGATGGCCATTTGCACATGTGTGAGTTCCAAGGTCATAGTACAAAATTTATGAGGCCTAAGCCAGCTTTTCTGGGGTGAGTGCAAGTTCACCAATGCTTGACATGGCATTGAGTGGCTTGAGATTTTGAGCTTTGTAAAGTCACAAAGAAAGGGATACAGGAGGTTGCAACAGCATTCCAGGTCACGAGGAAGAATGTGGTTCACTTTCCCCAGATCTGTCCCCCTGCCTGGGGACTGCAGGGGCCTCTGGCTGAAGAATTCTCAGGATCAAGTGAGGAAAGCGGCCCCTGGGTCAGGGCTGGATAGGCGAGAATGTGGAGCTGTCTGGTGGTCACAGGCTAGACGGAGGATCCCGCAGTGATTTTGTGCATGCTTTGCAGAGGGTCCTGTGGTTGCATGAACCCTTTGGATGGGTTTTGAAGATAAAAAGATTATTTTAAAGGGACAGCCTTCCTCAACTCCACTCATTTACAGTAATATAAATTTGAAAGAGAAAAAATAAAAACCCACCTGACTCTCAATCCTATCAACTGTCCCTGTGGTTCTCCCTCCAGGCGTGTCTTAGAAGGGCAAAGGTCCAAGACCCTCTCAGAGACCTGAAGAAAATCCCACTAGCTCCCCAGGCCCAACACTTGTATAGGAAGAAAATCGACTTACAAAGGGAGCTCAAGGGAGGCCTGGAGCCAGGTAAGTTCCCACCTTCCCTCGGCTGTTATGAAAAATTGGGCCATGGCTCACCCTCTCTAAACTTCGGTTTCCTCACCTGCATGGTGGGTTTTAGGATTCATGAGTCAACGCAGATAAGGCTCTTGGCACCTGCAGTTGTATAGGCTTAATTCTCTTCCTCCTTCCTGCTGTAGCCCCTGGGCCATAGAGGCCACTATGGGCTGGGTCTCTAGACAAGCATCTTCCCTTCCAACCCCTAACCTGATTCACAGGGTGCTTCAACTAACTCTTCAGTGACCCAGAGACACTGGTTCTTCCTCACCTGACTGGATCTTCCCACCTGGTGCTCCTCACCTGAAACGGTACAGCTCTCCCTCGCCACAAGGGGGCGCGCCAGCACCTCGTTGTATTTAAAACGCTTTTCATTGGAGTTGTGGGGTCCAAGTGGGGATTTATTACATAAGTAGGCTGCATGAAGGTGAAGTTCAGGCTTCTAACTGGTCCTCTCTCCCCCTGATAGTGGACCAGGTACCCAGTGTGTTGCCACGCGCCCCCCCTTCCTCTCTTAGCAGTGTCCAGCATCTGCTGATGCCCACCTTTGTGCGCATGTGACCAGCGATCAGAGAGCATGTGGTATTCAGTTCTTGGTAAAAACATGGAATGCTTCATGAATGTGTGTGTCATCCTTGTGCAGGGGCCATGCTAATCATCTGTATCAGTCTAGTTTTAGTATCGGTGCTGCCCAAGCAAGCCCTGGTGGGCAACATTTCCCCCACGCCTTTCCAACCTGTTCTTTGTCAGGTCCCTGATAGTGGACCAGGTACCCAGTGTGTTGCCACGCGCCCCCCTCCCTTCCTCCCCTAGCAGTGTCCAGCATCTGCTGATGCCCACCTTTGTGCGCATGTGACCAGCGATCAGAGAACATGTGGTATTCAGTTCTTGGTAAAAACATGGAATGCTTCATGAATGTGTGTGTCATCCTTGTGCAGGGGCCATGCTAATCATCTGTATCAGTCTAGTTTTAGTATCGGTGCTGCCCAAGCAAGCCCTGGTGGGCAACATTTCCCCCACGCCTTTCCAACCTGTTCTATGTCAGGTCCTGGCATTTCTCATCACTCACTTGAGACTTCCTTCTCCTTTTCCTCTACAGCATTAGCAAAACTCTCCCTTCTCTCCAACCCTGTAGCCCTCAGAAGTCAAGCACAATTCTTTCCAGTCCCCTCACTGAGCTCTGACTACTCCTAATGGTTATTTCAAGTTTTATTGGCTTTGACACAATGTCCATTAAAACAAATGTGCAAATAAGAAGTGATGGTCAGATATGCACAGTTTGTGTACCCGTGTTCAGAGAGTGGAATAAGGGAGCATTTCTCTGCTGGCTCCGGAGTAGAAAAGACTTCATAGAGTCTGCAACACTGAAGTGGGTTTAAAAGGTTGAGTAAGAGTTCGTACGAGGAGAGGAAAACACAGGAGAATTTCTAGGCAGGGTGGCTAGCACATGTGAATGGGTAGAAGGGTGGAAAGGGCTAGAAAACGAAGCCTGTTGAATGTGGTGGGGAGTGAGGGAGACCAGGCTGAAGGTGTAACTGGAACAAGTTCATAAAGGATGTTGAATGCCAAGCAAAGGAGTGTAAAGCTTATTATTCTGAAAGCAGGGATGGAGAACAGTGTGGCAGAGGGGCATCAAACAAGCTTTTGGTACCTGATCCTCCAACCAGCAAACAAGAGAGGACGCTTCACCAGTGCTCCAGTGCCCCTAGCAGGCAGGGTTTTCAGAGTCATTTAACACATCTAAGTGGCAACCATCACCTAGCACAGCAACTCAAACTTTTTAGCCATAGAACGAACCTCTTTCCCTTCTTAAAAATTGAGTAACCAGGCCGGGCATGGTGGCTCACACCTGGAATCCCAACACTTTGGGAGGCTAAGGTGGGAGGATTGCTTGAGTCCAGGAGTTCAAGACCAGCCTGGGCAACATAGTGAGAACTCTCCCTCCCCCCCCATCTGTATCTAAAATTAAAAAAAAAAAAATTGAGAAACCAAGAAGAGTTTTTGTTCATGTGGTCTTTCTCTACCAATATTTACTTAATGAGAAATTGAAACTGAGAAATTTTAAAAATATTGAATTCATTTTAAATAAATCCATAACATGGTAGAATTTTAAAAACTATTTTCAAAAAAATGAGTGAGAAGAACGGCTTTGTATTTGACTTTTGCAAATTTCCTTTGTCTGTTTCAGCAGAAGACAGCTGGGTCTCACATCCGCTTCATCATCTAACCTGTGGTGCTGGCACATGTCACATGCCCTTCGGGAAACTCCACTGTGTGCCTGAGAGGGGACTGAAACAGCAAGCAGGGCCTTAGTGTTTCTCCCCCGCTACCCCCAAGTTGGAGTCTCGCTCTGTCTCCCAGGCTGGAGTGCGGTGGCACGATCATGGCTCACCGCAGCCTCAACCTTCTGGGCTCAGGCGATCCTCCCACCTCAGGTTCCCCAGTAGCTGGGACGACAGGCACCTGCCACTACACCTAATTTCAAGGGACAGGCAGAGATGGGGTCTTGCTGTGTTGCCCAGACTGGGTCTTGCTATGTTGCCTGGACTGGTCTGGAACACCTAGCCTCAAATGATCCTCCTATCTTGTCCTCCCAAAGTGCTGGGATTACAGATAAGAGCTACGGGCCTGGCCTGCTTTTGCTTCTGTAACATGGGTCAGACATGGACCCCAAATGCAGAGACACCTTGGAATTTCTGGTGCATTTGCACAGCCACTTAGTCGAAGGCCACCATGTGATGTGGCTGCCAAACCAGCAAGCCCAAATTTAGGTTGCATCCATAGGGGTATGAGGCACACAACAAGGAAGGTGAGAGTTTCCCCTCTAGTTCATATTGCTCAGGCCTTCCCTCAAGTATTATTTATCAGGAGGGGGAAGAGAAGTGAAACACTCATTGCAATTGAGAATTTTTTTTTTTTCAGTGTGAAGAAGACTCAGCCAGTGGGTGGGATGTGGTCAGGGAGAGACACAAACCCTCTTCTTTTTTTTCTTCTTATTGAGTTGGAGTCTCACTCTGTCGCCCAGACTGGAGTGCAGTGGCCACTCCCGGCCACCGCAGCCTCGACCTGCTGGGCTCCGGTGATCCTTCCGCCTCAGCCTTTCAATTAGCTGGAACTACAGGCGCGCGCTACCACGCCCGGCTAATTTTTTGGTTTATTGTAGAGATGAGGTCTTGCCAAGTTGCCCAGGTGGGTCTCGAACCCGCGGGCTCAGACAATCCACTCACCTCAGCTTCCCAAAGTGCTGGGATTACAGGCTGAGCCTCCGAGCCTGGCTACAAACCCTCTTCTTAAAGACCTGAAGGACGGACACAAGGAACTGGTGTTAGATTGGCTCAGGGTGACACCCGAAGTGAGCTCGGGCTGGAAGACAGGTTAGGCAGGGAAGCAGAGTGGAGCGGATGCCGGGTCTCTTCAGTCTCTGCAGTGTCTGAAGTCCCAAGGGCTGAGCTGGAGCTGGTGAGCACCAGTCCCCAGCAGTGTTAGACGGAGGGTGGAGGTCATGCAAGAGGGAGGCACTGCTTCTGGTCATTGGGGGACACTCACAGGCCTTCGCACATCTGAATCCCTGTGCCTCTGGCAGACTGGAAAGACTATCAGAGAAAATCAAAAGAAAACATCGAGAAGAGAAGGACAGCCCTTTGAGATGGGTGGAAGGAGCAGTGGGTTCTTTTGTGTCATTTTGTCAGGCAGCTTTGCCAGGTTCTCTGCCCAACCAAACCTGGAGGTTGTCACTGCCAACCCTGTGGCCTAGAAGCTGGACAGGAGAGAATACAGCATTGCTCAGTAACAATTCATGTAAGCGGAAACCTTCTGCTCCCAAGTGCCGAGTGCCTGGGAGCGCTGCTCTGCTGAATGGGAAGCCCAGCAGCTGCATGGGGATGCAGGCCACACTCCCTGCAGAGGTGAAGCAGGGGGGTGGGATGGGGGTGACAACAGCACCCGAGGTCACCCAGGCTCACTCCGCACTCTTGGAAGTAACTCAGCAACAAGGCTGTCGCAGAGAAAGGCAAAGAGAACATTCTCCCCCAACCCCTCCGCCCCCCACCCCGGGCTTTCTTTGACTTCAGGGCAGGCAGGCAGCACTCACATAAAAAAAAAAGAAAAAGCCTGGCCATTGTAAAGACCTTGCTCTCCAGTCCTCTCTGTCGCCCGACCCCCACCTGCACCTGAGGCAGGCACGGACAGCTCCATTTTGAGAAAGCCAGAGCAGAAGCTTTGGCTGGCTAGGTGGAAGTCCTCAGCTGATGGGAAGGAAGGCACCTTGGGGGCCTGATAGACTCCAATTTGTGGCCCAGACCCTGGGCACAGCCCTCAGGAGCACGGCTGTCGGTCGCTCTTCACCCAAATTCCAGCTGTAGCCCATCTGGAACTCGTCAGCTGGATGCGGCCCTCTGCAGCCGTTGGCTCCATGAAACACACGTCAGAAGCCGGTGTACGGGTCCCTGGACTGAGGAAGGCCTGTTCACTGCCTGAGCTGAAGGGGTGGCAGACAAGGTGAAGACAGAGCCCGGCCCACAGGAAGGATGGCGAAGGCGTCCCAACTATTGCTGCCTGTCGGTCCATCCAGTATCATCTCAGCATCTCCTGTGTCCAGCCCTTCAGTAGATTCTGGGGACCCAGAGGCGAGAGCCCCAGCCCTGAGCCTCAGAGGGCTTGCCGGTTGAGACCTCATCTTAGTGGGCGATACGAGTGTGGACAGTGCCAATTCAGGATTTTTCATTTCATGGCAGATATTGACAAGCGGCTGAAGAAACAGACATCTCTAGTCCAGATTAGAAGTGAAAAGGGGATCATGGGACAGCGTCCTGGAAGAGGGGCCATGAATGTTCTTGGATGCAGGAAAATGAGCAAGATAAAGGAGGTAGGAACAACGCCAAACCGGATGCTGCTCCACGGTGAGCGCCCACGATCTGCTGAACGAATGAATCACAGAAGCACCATGTGCCAGGAAATGGCTGAGCATGATACTTTAGGGGAGCTCGCAGGGCCACACTCCCCCACTCACCTGCTCCTCTCATCTCCTTCACCGCCACCAGCGCCAAAAACACATCTTGGTTCTAACCCCCAAACAGGAAGAACCTCCTGGGGGCACAGCAGCTGGAGCAGAATGAGCAAGCCCCACCCTGTCCTGTGTATAGGCGCACTCTTCTTGAATGCTAAGTAAGGCAATGTCGCCTCCATGTATAAGTCTTTGTAGACTGTGCAAAGAAAGTGGGCGGGCAGGGTGGCCGCTCAGCACACCAACAAGAAAGGCGGTCGAGTGATGGGGGTGGGGCTGGGTGGGTCCATTCAGGGAGGTGAAAAGTGGATGAGATTAAGGGCAGCCAAGTTTCCCACTGTGCAGGAAAGAATCAGAAACATGGCAAGGGAGAAGGAACTTTGTGGTGTTGCATCAGAATGAACAGTTCTGGTTGGGTGCCGTGGCTCACACTTGTCATCCCATCCCAACAATTTGGGATGCTGAGGCCAAAAGTTCAAGACCAGCCTGGGCACATAAGGGGACCCCCATCTCTACAAAAACTTTTTGAAAATTAGCTGAGGCGGCTGGTGGGTGCCTATAGTCCCAATTCTGAGGTAGGAAGATCATCTGAGCCCAGGAAGGCTCAGTGATCTATGAGGTAGGAAGATCACCTGAGCCCAGGAAGGCTGCAGTGAGCTATGATCGGGCCACTGCATTCCAGCCTGGGTGACAGAGCAGGACCCTGTTTCAGAAAATAAAAAAGAATTAATGGTACCAGAGTGAACTCAGCTTGAAAACTGAGTTTATATGTATCTATGCATATACATAAAAATATAGGGCAAATGTGTATTTATTTTGTGTGTCCACTGCAACGGCTTTGGGAACAGTGAGACTCCAGTAGTGAAAAGCACACAAGGGTTTGCTTTCTAAACACAATCTCCATTCAGGGGAACTAGAGCTCCTTGGTAAATGGCAGGTTCCAGGACTGTGGCACAGAAAGCACAAGTCTGGAATCTATTATCTTTTTTTTTTTTTGAGTCAGAGTCTCACTCTGTCGCTCAGGACTGAAATGCAGTGGCACATTCACAGCCACTGCAGCTTCCACCTGTGGGTTCGGGCGATCCTTCAGGCTGTCTTCCAAGTAGCTGGGACTACAGGTGTGCGGCCCTACACCCGGCATGGCATCTATTATCGTACCAGGAAGCAGAGAAGTACCCAGAGTGGAAAGGACATGTTCAACACAGAAGCCAGCTTTAAGACACATGATGGCAGAACCTGGGACAATCCAAGCATCAAAATAATGATAGTAATGGATTATATATACTGTTGAATAAAACAGAAATCTAAGTCCATGCACATACAAATAATGAGTAGGGGGGAAAGAATGTCAGGATACAGGAGAATGCAAATGAATGTAGAAGGAATGATGGAATTTGAAAATCACCACTCGGCTACCACGATAGTAATAATTCAAGCAAGATAACATAAGTACTAAAACTAATGGGCAAAATTTTGATGGGACGTGGGGTATTTACAAAGGCTCAAAATATCTCCCCATAAAATACTTGTCAAATACAAAGGCACCAAAAGTAACTTTCCAGTGGAGAAGGTGGGCAGACAACACCTTCCTCAAGTGGGCAGAGTGGACATCGCCAGTGTTGGGACAAACTGACACCCTGGGACAGAGAAGAGCACAGCGCTTGTTTCTTCAAAAATGCATGTCTCAAGTGTGGTCACAAGGAAAACACCAACGTGAACTGAGGGACATTCTGTAAGACAACTGTCCTGTAGTTTTGAAAAGGTCATAAAGGTTGAGAAAGGCCTGGGAAAGCAAATTGCAGGAGACTGACAAAATGCAGCGTGTGAATCTGGACTGGACCCCTTGGCTGTGGACAACGATGCTGGCCCAAGTGCAAAAGTCGAAATCAGGCAAGTCCACCACGTGGCCCAGGACAGCTAGTAATGGGACCCCACCGAATCTTTTAACATCATGTGTTTTTAGCGTTTATTTCCGTGACCCCATGCTTAGTTCCACTTTTGAAGTGCACAATCATGCCTCACCCATGACATTGCTTTTTGGCAGCACACACATTTGTGAGCAGCTATTTGCAATTATGAAGCACACAAAGAGCAAAATTTAAACAAACATTTCTGACTAGCACCTTGAGAATGCACTAAGAATTGTGACCACCCGCAACAAGCCAGACACTGATAGTTTTACAAAGACAAGGTCAAATTTCCCACTAGTTTTATACTGTTCACATTTTCCTAAACTTTATAATACAAAATATTGTAAGAGAAGTCTTAAGTATATACACTAATTATATAATTTATGTGCGGCCTAAGACAATTCCTCTTTACTCAATGTGGACTAGGGAAGCCAAAAGGCTGGACCCCCCTGGTTTAAAGGGTTCCCTGAGGTGGTGATGGGATATACATGAGAGCTCTTTGTGCTGTTCCTACAACGTTTCTGTAAGTTTGAGGTTGTACATGGACGAAAAAAACGAGTGCTCTTTGCAAAAATGCAAACCTGGTACAAAAATTATAAAGCCATCTTGACCTACTACAGTTATGAAAATATTTTACAATTAAAGTAATAAAATGGTAACAATATTTAATTTTTCTTTTGAATACTTTCCTTAGAACTGGAGACAACACAAAAAATTAGTCAGTTAGGTGCATGGCTCATGCCTGTAATCCCAGCACTTTGGGAGGCTGAGGCAGGAAGGATCGCTTGAGGCCAGGAGTTCAAGACCAGCAAGGGCAACATAGTGCAACACCATCTCTAGCAAAAAATAAAAGAAACTAGCTGGGCATGGTGGTGGCATACCTCTAGCCTCAGCTATTTGGGAGGCTGAGGCAGGAGGATCACTTGAGCCTGGGTTTAAGGCCGTGGCGAGCCGTGATTGCTGACTCAAAACAAAACAAAACAAAAAAACCATTAGTCAAAATGCTGTTAAACAAGCAAAAACAGGACTGACCCCTTAAAAGTTGAAAAAAGGGGAAACAAAACTAAAATAGACTAAAATACTTCAAAGCTGTAAAAATCACTCAAGGGTTCATAAAATCATTCAATAAACAAGAGCCCCAATCTGTTCTAAGACATAGTTCCACTACCAAATATTCACTTACGACTAATTTTGCAGCAAAACATCAAGTGTTCTAATTTGCTATTGTGAGCAAATAAAACCCACATGGTTTGAATATTAGTACAAATACCTTAAAAGCAGCTTTGAGACAATTTTGGACTTCGTTACAGAGATGGAAGCTGTCAATAACCAAACCCAGTATCCTCAGTAAACATCCTTTGAGCCTTAAGGTGGCCATTAAATGGGTAGTTCCACTCCTGGTTAACACATTTAAGTGTGGAGGGCCATTAACAGGTAAAAGGCCAGTGATGGTTCAATTGTCAAATTACTGGGCTAAGGGGGTGCCCAGATAGCTGGTAACATATTATCTGGTGCCTGTGAGGGCGTTTCTGGAAGAGTAACATTTGAATCAGTAGACTGAGTAAAGGTGGCCATCAACCATGTGGGGGGTGGTCATCATCCATGGTTCTGAGGGCCCAAATAGAACAAAAGGGCAGAAGGGCCAATTTGCTCTTCTTGGGCTGGGAAAAACATCTCCTCTGTCCTGAGACATTTTGGGCCTTATGTCAGTGTGCCCACACCACCCCTCAGGCCTTAAGCCTGGGACTGAATTACACATGACACCATTGGCTTTCCTGGTTCTCCAGCTCTCCATAATCAGATAAGAATTCCCAAGAATCTCTTGTTTTTCTGGAGAAGCCTAATACTAAGCCCAAAGAGCTTCCTAATCTTTACTCTTTTTTTAGTAGGAGTCTCACTCTGTTGCCCAGGCTGGAGTGCAGTGGCACACTCATGACTGCCGCAGCCTTGGCCAGCTGGGTTCAGGCGATCCTTCCGCTTCCAGCCTCCCAAGTAGCTGGAACTACAGGTACGTACCACTGTGCCTGGCTAATTTTTTGTATTTATTGTAGAGACAAGGTCTCACCAAGCTGCTGCAGGCTGGTCTTGAACCCCTAGGCTCAGGCAATTCTCTCGCCTCAGCCTCCCAAAGTGCTGGGACTAAAGGTGTGAGCCACCATGCCCAGCTCCCCAATCTTTTCAACATGGCAAACATAACGCTTGCACAACACACTGGGGAAAACAGATCAAGCTGCTTGGGCCTGGGGTTGAGAAGGCCAAGTTCCAGCTGCCTTGAAGACAACCTCAAGGGCAGGGGAGAATCACTCTCACTGTAAGCAGAGTTGGGAGGCTCTGGAATAGAAAGATGAGGCCCTAGATCAAAGGCAATAAGAAAGGAAAGTTAATTTTGACTATGACATGAAGCAGAACCTGGAATGACTTTTCTCTGTACTCCTGGAAGACAAGTTAGATTATGCCTGTTGAAGGAGTCATTACTATTAGAATGGCCTCTGCCACAGCACTTCAAGCTCAATGGCAGACACCATTGTAGTATCCATACCACCATGGTGCAAACTTGTCATCACCACTTCTTTGGTCCTCCCAGCCTCCTCTCCTGGCTTCAAGAGATCCTCCTGCCTCAGCCTCCCAAGTAGCTGTGACTCCGGTATGTGCCACCACGCATGGCTCAATTTGTCATGATCACTGTGCTAGCAGTTCCCCAATCGCACTGAAGGTGTCATTTTCCTAGCAAGTCCTTCATTCCCTGCCTCATCACTGACTTTTCCACCCTCCCATCCCCCAATTACATACAGTTCTGGAAACTCTTGTCACCAAAACAGGTCCAACTGCTATAAACCTCCTCCAGGGCTCCACCCACTCTCTTCTTCCAGCTGCGGTGAAGATACTTCCCCAATAGTCTAGACCCTGATCTCCAGACCTAAGGATTTGCAGGTATACTCATCTGACTTTTCTGTTCTTGTCCATCTATCACTATGCTTCTGACAGAGTACTCATTGCTAAACTTCATTATCTTATTGTAAGAACAAGAAATAATGTAGCAACAGCAGAGCAATTCCAAAAATAGTCACAAAGGCACCACTAGACTAGCACACCAGGCACAAAATACTCCTCTCCTTTGGGAGTGAATAATGAGGGTGATACCATTCCTCCAGTAAGAGCCTATAATGTCACATGGAAATCAAACTGAAGCTAAGTAAAGAGTACAAGAATACAAGGAAAAACAAAACAAGTATCATATAACTTAATATATGATGATGATTTGTCAGTTTAGAACAAGGACGACAAACTTTTCTATAAAGGGCCATTCTCTAGGTTCTTCAGGTCACAGTCTGTTACAGCTATTCAAAAGCAACCCTTTACAGAACAAAAGTAGTTATAGACAGTATGTAAACAAATGAGCATGGTGGTTTTAATAAAACTATTACATACACTGAACTGTAAATCAACTTTCAGGTGAGCTATATATATGTTTATATAACCATTTAAAAATGTAAAGACCATTCTTAGTTCACAGACCACACAACAGGTGGTAAGCCAGATTTGGCTCATGAACTGGCAGGCCCCTGGCGGAGAAAAACAAAGACGAAAATGAACGAAGGCAGTCAACTGAAAGGATGGTTGCCCAATCTTCAAGGCTAGAGAGCCCACCAGAACTGTTCAACAGAACTAAACAGACTTGGCTGGAAATTTTCATTCCCTGTAATTGCTTACTTTTGGAGGAATATTTTATAGCAGGCTTAAGCTGGTTGGTTTAAGACAGGAAGTATAGAAAGATGAGAATTCTACTGCAATCTCTAAAGCCCCTATGAAGCCTAACATCCCATCAATTATCCTGTCTTGATGTATTAAGAACCAGAAGACCCAATAAAATCTATCTAGTGCCTGGGCCTCCTATACGCTACATCACCAATTACTGAAGGAAACAGAAGTATCGGTGACAGAGGCATTATCAACTTTCAATCTAAGATTCTATGTGACAGAATCATTTAAAAAATGAGAAATGCAATGTTAGATGTATTGAAAATATTTTATAATCCTAACCATCTGGTACAGGAAAAAAATTATATTGAAACATTTCAATATTTTTAAACAATGAAAAAAATATTGGACTAGAGAGTAGCACAAGAATTTTACAAATATAAACTTAGGCTTCCTCACATTTCCCATAAAGCAACTAAACAATACAAATATTTCAAGAAATAGATGACAGTATCAGAATACCTCAAATGCAAAATTCCAAAGTCCAACAGCCACTTACATTATGAGATTTTTCAAAACAGTTTCTAAATTAAACAATAACAGCAAAAGGCACAAAAAGCCTATTTATTTTAATGGTGTCTTGGCTGATTCTTTAAGAAGCAGGTAAACAATGTATTGTAAGGAATGGTAAAAACTTGGCCTGAGCTGTCTTCTGGCAATATTAATAATAATCCTACTATACGTAGATTTGCCGTCCAAGGACAAAAGCTCCATGCCATCAACTTCTGCTGTCCCCTTCCAGAGAAAAGAAGCGGCTGCTGTTTTTTTTGTTTCCAGTTTTCACTATGCTCTGAGCAGACAGGATGCCATAAAATAAATGAGAGTATTCCATTATCCGACCAGAAATGCCACCCTCTTCCCAACTCATTGCTCTGCCTTGAAAAATCAACATATTTCTGAATCTTCAATTTATTCTCCTGAGATATTATGCATGAACCATTATAAAACATACAGGTGATACAAAGTTCAATAACCTGGCATGTTTATGGAATAAACACATGAAAATTAAACATGATACACTGTGAGGGAAAATCATGGTTTCATTTATTTTTATAAGAGACAGGTTACTAGTGCATGACGTAAAGCTTAAAAGTCATCACCAAACTGTGCTAAAGATATTGCAAGAGATTATACAGGGAGAAATCTGTGCAAATTCATCTTCTTACTCAGTATCAGATGGTAAAAACAAAAACAAAAAAAATCAAACCAAAACCCAAATTATTTCTTTAAATAGTCTGTTTATATTCAGGAAAACAGATTTGAAAAACTGAACAAGTAGACATCTGCCGCCTCTTTATAATCAAATAACAATGCCAATGAAGAGATTCCAAAGAAAAAACTGAGACTGAAAAAACAAAAATCCAAATAAAAGCCAACACTGCTATTGAGATTTTTCTTTTAATATGTCATATCTTGATTGTATATTTCCCAAAGTACTTTTCCAGTCATATCTCCCAACCCCTGCAAAAGATTTCGCCAGTCTTTCCAATGCAAAAAAAAGTTGCTTTATAGTTTTATCTACCTTCTCTTTTTGAAAGCAATAAAATACGAATGACTTTAATGGTAATACTCTTATCTAATAAAGACATTTACAAATATCAGAAACCCAATTTTGAAACATCTGCAATTAATTTTGAACTGAATCAGCATTTTGTGAGTTTTTAAAAAGGGCAGCAGTTTCACTCATGACTTGCTGATAAAACACATCTGCTGAGGGAAGGGAAGAAAAGAGGGAGAGTGAATGCTGCATTTCTACATTGGCCCCCAAAGTGCTAATTTCACAAAGGGATACATCAAAAGCAAACATGCAATGGTTGTTTTAAAATTTTTACTGCAATATAACAACGAAGTAAACAGTAATTAGACACCTACCAATTTCCCCCCAAAACAAACAAAAAAATGTAAACAGGGAAATAACTCTGCCTATACTTGTACAGCTTCTCAAATCATGTTAGAAGGATCTCACATTCAATAATCAAGAAATTTTAAAATAGCAGTAATTATTTTCATTTTTAAGAAAAGGTTTCCCCTTTCTCCCCCCTGACCCTAAGTATTTAACATGAAAGAATGGGCTTCCTTACACATTAATTTTATACTATTTTTGAAGCAGCAACAATTAACCATCAATAATTTGGCATTTCTGTTTACAGTTGCTACAAAAATTTTTTAAATTTCACAAAGCCATTATCCAGTGTTGCCATGAAACAAAGACTGTAAATTCTAGGTAGCAAAGATTCTTTTTGAAACCAATGTTAAGTCAAAGAAATATAAAGCAGGGCATTACACTAAGTTTCTGGATCTAGTACACTAAAAAGTGAAACCTAGGAAAAGTTACCTACTGTTTTATAGAAGAAATAAAGACCTGCAAAAGCTGATTTTTGGTTGTATAATATTTTACACACTGTGTGGAGTTGCAGCATCTGCTAATTGAAGCAGACATGCACTGTATTTATCCCCTGCCCTATATCCTAGATCCCTCCCTCCCCACCCCCAACCATCTACTACCTTAAACCAAGTATTGTGGATATGAGCCCAAGTCATCCCAGACAATCCAGTGAACAAAGTTAGTGTAATGCACTGGTGTGAAGTGTAAGATACAAAAAAGTCCCTTTCAATCTTCATCAAAGTTCTGCTGTAGAAGAAAGTTGGCAGCCAAATTCTCATTCTTCTCACAAGCAAAATATGCTTGAATCACAAGTCCTTCAGGAAATCCTAATGCCTTTACTGGAAGAAAAGAAGAAATATATATGTATATGTGTATATGAATCTAGCCCACCAATAATGACATATTTAATTTTCTTTACATATTATAGACCCAGCATAGCATTACTGACAAAGCATTACTTGAAAACAAATCACAACCCAAAAAATTCTTGAAAATTTTCCATGAATTCATCTCTAGCTGAATATGTATTTGCTATTCAATCCAAGAAGCTAGATGGAATCCAGATAATCACCTTTAAAAGTCTTTGTTTCTAGTTGAAGATTCAGACCAGCATATACTATGCAAACACTCTTTGGTATAACTAAAAATTAGCTGCTAATCAAATGACCTTGTAGAAATTTATAAATCAAATGGCTTTTAGTATATTAATGGTGAAGATAAGGACAAGAGTACATGGAGTACAGTTTAATTACCTCACCTAATTTTTGCAAATTAAAAGCAAATATGTTTTATTTGTCAAAGCAACTCATGTCTTCCATTCAGGTCAAACATTACTCTCAACTGTATTGTCACATTCAACACTTCATATTAGAAAAACAGGTGGCCAATTATTAGTAATATTACAGTATATATTTTTAAACCAAGACATACATGTTCTATTTTTATCTGCTTAACACTTATAGCATTTTAAATGGTAATACCAACTACTTAATTTCATTTTCTTAGTTTATGAAAAATCGCTTGTGATGCAATACTCACTGCTTTCAAAGCCTTTAAAAACTCAAAAAAAAGGTCTTTATAACCTAATTCACTAGGTACAATTGTCAGTCAAATGTTATTTATAAATACCCTCCTCAATTGTCTCAATCACTTTGTGTTAGATGTTTCCAGAAATGACCTTTTAAAAACTGGGCAAAAACTCCAATTCAGCAGAACTACCCATCCATGAAAAAAGAAAAAGTTTAAAAATAAGTTTGATATCTGGGTCTTGTCCAGACTAAAGCTAGGCTAGTTGAAGTAAAAGAGTAAAATTCCACTATCTGCTGCTACAAAACACACACTTTAGATTCAAAGATACAAAAATGCTGAAAGTAAAAGAATAGAAAAAAATATATACTATGCAAACAGTAACCAAAAGACAGCTAGAATGGCAACACAGTATCAAACAAAATAGATTTTTAAGATAAAAATTGTCACCAGAGGCAAAGATTATGATTTTTTTTAAAAGGGTCAGGAAGATACAACAATTACAAGCATATGTAACAAAGTTCTAAAACACATGAAACAAAAACAGAGATGTGAAGGACAAAATTGATAATTCAACAATAATTGGAGATTACACCCCCTTTCTACAGTAGATCCACAGTTAAGGCAAAAGACCAACAGGCCGCCGGGCTTGGTGGCTCAGCCTGTAATCCTGCACTTTGGGAGGCTGAGGAGAGTGGATTGCCTGAGCCCGCGGGTTCGAAACCCTCCTGGGCAACTTTGCGAGACATCATCTCTACAATAAATCAAAAATTAGCTGGGCATGGTAGCGCGCGCCTGTAGCTCCAGCAACTTGGAAGGCTGAGGCAGAAGGATCGCTGGAGCCCAGCAGGTCGAGGCTATGGTGGCCGGGAGCAGCCACTGTCCTCCAGTCTGGGTGACAGAGTGAGACTCCAACTCAAAAAAAAAAAAAAGACAACAGGCCAAACAGTAATAAAACTCAAGATTTGAATAACACTACAAAGCAACTAGACCTAACAGACATTTATAGAGCACTTAGCAAGAGCACATATACATTCTTCTCAAATAGAACATTCTTCAAAAAGACAGTGTTAGGCCATAAAACAAATTGCAGTTAAGTTTTAAAGGATTGATAGTACGTTCTCTGAACTTAGAAATCAAAAGATGACAACCTGGGCAAAATACAAAACCAATAGTGTACCTACAGAAAAGAAAAAAATTTTAAAAATCAAGCCTGGTGTGGTGTTGTGTGCTACAGTCCTAGTTACTCCAGAAGCTGAACCTGGAGGACTCCTTGACGCCAGGAGTTTGAGGCTGCAGTAAGCCATGTTTGTGCCATTGCACTCCACCCTGGGTCAGAAAGGGAGACCCTGTTTAAGGACAACAACCACTACCAAAACAACGACAACAAAGAGAGAAAGAAGAAAATCTGGGAAATTCATAAATATGTAGAAACCACAATCTTAAATAACTAATGAATCAAAGAAGAAACTGTAGGAGAAATTAGCAAATACTTTGGAGATAAATCAAAACAAATTCACAACATACTGAAACATGGGATGCTAAGCCAGGCATGGTGGCTCATGCCTATAATCCCAGCATTAAGAAAGCTGAGGCAGGAAAATCTCTTGAGCCCAGGAATTCGAGACCAGCCTGGGTGACATAGCAAAATCTCATTCTTACAAAAAAATTTAAAAATTAGCCCAGCATGGTGGTATGCGCCTGTAGTCTCAGCTACTGGGGAGGCTGAGGTGGCAGAACTGCTTGAGCCCAGGAGGTCAAGGCTATTCTATTGAGTCATGATCATATCCCTTTGTAGGCTAGCCTCGGTGACAAAACAAGACTCTGACTCAAAAACCAAAGATAATAATCTAACCTTCCTCATTAAGTTAGAAAAGAACAATCTGAACCCAAAGCAAGCAAGTGGAGGAAAATAATAAAGATTAGAGAGAAAATAAGACTAAAAAAACAGGATCAACAAAACCAAGTTAGTTCTTTTAAAAATAACAAAGTTGACAAGTCTTTAACTAAACTGACTGAGAAAAAACAAAATCTTAGGACTCAAATCACTAAAATCAGGACTAGCTGGGCATGGTGGCTCACGTCTATAATCCCAGCACTTTGGAAGGTGGAGGTGAGAGGATTGCCAAACCCCCAGGTTCAAGACTAGCCTGAAATACGATGAGACCTAATCTCCACAATAAATTAAAAAAAGAAAATTAGGCGTGGTGACACATGCATGTAGGTCCAGCTACTTGGAAGGCTGAAGCAGAAGGATCACCTGAACCCAGCAGAGGTTGAGACTGCAGTGGCTGTGAGCATGCCAATGCACTCCAGCCTGGGCAACAGAGTGAGACTCCAACTCATTCATTCATAGATAGATTAGATAGATAGATTAGATAGATAGATATAGGTAACTTAGATAAGACAGACAAATTCCTAGAAAGACAAAAAATACCAAAACTGACTCCAGAAGAAACAAAAAACATAAAGCGACCCTTTATAACAAGCAAAGAGATTGAATTAGTAATCACAAAGCTTTCCAAAAAGAAAAGCCCAGCCCAGGTAGCTTTACTATCAATTGTTTAGAGAATAATTAACATCAATTCTTAATAAATGCTTCCAGATAACAGAGGAGGAGAAAACACTTCCCAACACATTCTAATAAGGCCACTATTACACTGATATCAAAATTAGACAAAGACATCACAAGAAAACTATAGACCAGTATTACTTATGAATTCATGTGAAAATTCTCAACAAAATACTAGCAGACTGAGTCCAGCACCATATAATAAGACTGAAGGCTCTAGAAAGAACACTTACACAAGAAAAGAAATAATATCTATCCATATAGGAAAAGAAGTAAAACTATCTCTATTTGCAGATATGGTCCTATATATGGAAAGCCTGAAAGAACACACACAAATTACTAGAACTATAAATGAGTTCAGGAAGGTTTTAAGATGTCAGGTCAATATACAAAATTAAATCGTATTTCTATATAACCAGCAATGAATCATAAAAAATAAAATTAAGAGAAAATTTCACAGGAACTTATCAAAAAAGAATAAAGATACTTAGGAATAGACTCAACAAAATAAGAGCATAATTTTTACACTGAAAACTACAGAACACTGTTGAAAGAAATTATAGAAAACCTAATAAATGGAAAGACATCCCATGTTTGTGGCTTGGTAAAATTTATTATTAACATGGCAATTCTCTCTAAATTTATTTACAGAATAAATACAATCCCTATCAAAATCCTAGCCACTTTTTTGGTAAAAATTAGACAAGTTCATACTAAAATTGATGCAAGGAATCCAGAATAGCCAAAACAACCCTTGGAAACAAGAATAAAATGGAAGCACTTAATACTTCCCAATTTCAAAACTTACTAGAAAGCCACAGTAATCAGGAAATGAGATAGGGGCTTAAGAGTAAATATATAGATCAATAAAAGAATTGAGAGTCCAGAAATAAACCCTCACATTTATGGTCAACTGATTCTCAACAAGAGTACCAAGACAATTTAGTAAGGAAAAGAGTGATCTTTTCACAAATGGTGATGAGGCAACTGGATACACACAGCAAAGGAATGAAGGTGGAAACCGACATCTCACACCATACACAAAAAGGAATTCAAAATCATAAATAAACCTACATGAAAGAGAAGAAGAAGCCTCTTGACCTGAGATTAGGCAATATTCTCTTAGATATGATATCAAAAGCATGCTTTAAAAAAAAAAAGAAGCCGGGCTCGGTGGCTCAGCCTGTCATCCCGCGCCTTTGGGAGGCTGAGGTGAGTGGATTGCCTGAGCCCGCGGGTTCGAGACCCGCCTGGGCAGCGAGATCTCATCTCTACAATAAATCAAAAAATCAGCCGGGTGTGGTAGCGCGTGCCTGTTAATTCCGGCTACTTGGAAGGCTGAGGTGGAAGGATCACTGGAGCCCAGCACGTGAGGCTGTGGTGGCCAGGAGCGGCCACTGCACTCCAGTCTGGGTGACCGAGTGAGACTCCAACTCAAAAATAAAAAAATTTAAAAAAAAAGAGGGAAAAATATTTGAAAACACATAAACCAGAAACTTTTAACTCTAAATCCAAAAGAGAAACAGTTGTAGCCAGGTGTGTTGGCTCACACACATTCTCAGCACTGTGGTAGGCCCAGAGGGAACGACTGCTTGAGCCCAGGCGTTTGAGATCAGCCTGGACAACACGGTGGTATGTGTCTGTAGTACCAGCTACTCAGGAGGTTGAGACAAAAAGACCCTCAGCCCAGGAGATCAAGGCCTAGGCGAAGGAGACTCAGACTCAAAAAACAAAACAAAACCAAACCAAAAATAGTTGCTATAAAACAATTTAAGTGTCATTTACTCACCTGAATTATTTAAGGAGAAAAAAAAAAACACACACACCAGCACAGTATACGAGGGGGGGGACCCCCCCAAAAAACTGGAATTTTTTGAGTCAGAGTCTCACTCTGTCACCCAGAGTGCAGACTGGAATGTAGTGGCACACTCACGGCTACTGCAACCTTGACCTGCTGGGCTCAAGAGATCCTTCCGCCTCAGCCTTCCAACTATAGGTAATATAGGAACTATAGGCATACGCCACCTTGCCCAGCTAATATTTTTATTTATTATAAAAATGAGGTCTCATCGAATTCCTAGGGTGGTCTCAAAGCCTTAGGATCAGGGAATCCTCTCACCTCAGCCTCCCAAAGTGCTAGAATTAAAGGTGTGAGCAACCGTGCCTGGCCTTGGAATTATTTGTTGGAGGGTGGGCCCCTTACTGATACAGGCTTCTCCTGCTTAAGTGTTCTAGGAACTCATCCGCATCAGAGTACTAGCTTGGATTGTTGTGAGAAGCTGCATTTGGCTTCAGTGAAATTATTATTTTTTAGATTCTTTCAACACATTTGTCCATTTCATGATAGGTAATTTACACAAACAACGAATGGCAGTGAAATACTGACCAAAAATGGCATGACCCCTGTGCCCCACCCTCTCTATTTACCCGATCTCACCCTGAGTGACTATTTTTTGTTTCCCTGAGGAAGAAAGTCCTCAAAGGGAAACATTTTGCCAATACGGAAGAGTTTGTAAAACAAAGAACAGCAAATTACTAAAAGACACCAAAATTGATGGGCTCAAAAACTCATTTTGAGCAGTGGAAGAAGCATCTTGACAGGTATATTGCATCAAGTGCAAAGTATTTTGAAGGTGGCTAAAGTTTAAACATGTAAGAATACACAATTTTTTATAAATAAATTCCAGGGCTTTTTTGGGTCCCCCTCATATAGTTTTTAGAAAACATAATTATAAACAAATCTCCAACACTCCTATATATTATAAACAAGAAAAAAATTATTGTCCAGATGACTGTTTAAGTTAAAATGCACTTGAGATGATTGTTTTAAGTTAAAATGCACTTGATCTGGAAACACTCAAAACATCCCAAAACACTCTGCAAGGTTAAGACAGGGCAAGTATTATGATTCCCATGACTCCCTGTTTACAAAATATTAAAAATGGAGAAGAAAATGACTAATCACTGTATCATAAAAATTAGGTTACTGCAGTGCCACAACCTACACTCGTTGACCTGGTAAGGAGGTAAAGAGAATCAGGACAACTGAGTTCTGGTATTTAACTTACACAATCCTTACATCTGTTAACATATTTACTTTATATTTTAGTAACAATAATGAAGCAAGGTTTAAAATATAAAATTAAAAATGAATAATTTAGAACTGGGCACACAAAGTTTTTAATATATCTATGCCGGTTTCATGCAAGGCTGGCACTTTACTGCTAGTCCTTTGGCTTCGCAAAGGACAAGACCGGGGAGCAGGGCTAAAAAGAAATTGTCACTATTGTAATTCCTAGGGCAATGCTCCACATGACTATGTCCAACAGAACTATTTCCAGTAAACAGAAATGCTCTACATCTGTCCAATAGTAGCCACTAACCTCATGTGAGTCCTGAATATCTGAAACATGGCTAGTATGACTAAGGAACTGAATTTTAGTTTTACTGAAACTCACCCTTTCTATAGCTTCTTTTTCCTGAGGTGTTACTTGAATGTAGTTCATGTGACCGCTTCCAGCTTCGGCAATTCCTCCACTGCTGCCTCCCCCTCCCCCTCCTTGACCACCAGCCTCTTGAACTGGCTCATTTAACATCTGAATAAAATGCTCCTGGTGTTGGCTAATTTGCTGTGGTAATGTGAAGGACAGAGGAAAACAGTACATTAAGTATTGTCAAGAAAACAGTAATTCTAAATACAAACAAGAGAAAAGGCTACACTTTTGCAATGTAATATTTTAGAGTCATTCTGGATTATTCTGTTTTTGGAAGGATGTGATTGCTTGTACATTATTAAGAAAACAGTACTTCTGAACAAGATAAACGGTGAAGGCAATTCAAATTCTATCATAAATGACACTCCCCCACCCATGTTAAAAACTATTGTTGGACTATAAAAGTAGACAGAACTTATTCCTAATATGTGCATATAAATATTTTTTACCTTCACACTAGTAGGCAGTACAGTGCTGTACAAAATACAAATATCTGGTGATCTGAACATTAAAGAAGCCCACGGCTATTTTTTCTAAGAGGCAATACCTCCACTGTTAATAAGTTTGGGAAAAAAATTTTAATAATTATTTAAATAAGTTTGGGAAATTTAAATAAGTTTGGGAAAATAATTTAAATAATTGCCAGTGCACATTAAAGAATCTGAGAAGCAATTCTTTGTTCGAATTGCTTCTTTGGTTAAATTGCTTCTCAGATTCTTTAACGTGCACTGGCAATCTCCAAAAAGGAAAGAGAAAACGTTTCCCAAACTGATTATTTGGTCAACTTAAATTAACCCAACCTCCAGATCCCAACATTGTACACCCATCTAGAACTAATATTCTAGTGAGTGTAGCCTGGAAGAATGCTTTCACCATTCTCAGAGTTGGTAGGGAGGCAGAAGGATGTTCATGAACTTTTTCAAAATGTGATACACTCTAACCCCATTTTTGAAATTGACACTGATTAAATAGTCACCTGCAATAACTGAGGATTCTCTCGACCTATCTGTTGTAGCAATGCTGGAAGCAGGGAAGGATTTTGTTGAATAATCTGTCTCATTTGTTGAAACTGGGGCTGATTTCGTAAGAATTCAAGGGGATGTCCTAAAATATACAAAAACATTTTTAAACAAAAGTTGTAAATACAAAGAGCTAATAAATCATACATTCAGACAGCAAATACTATCAAGTTAAAAATATAATAAAATAATTAGGAAGTCTTCAAGTTGTACCAACTTGTGGAAGTTTTATGCAGCAGAAATTATGCCTACAAGCAAAGACAGAATAGAGAATGCTATAGTATTGAACCAAGCTTTCCTAGAATTGACCTGGGTACTCAAAAAAACCCCACATTGTGCCCTGCAAGTGTTCTATCAAAATAAAAAGTACTAAAAGTTGTTCCTGTTGCTTAAACACTCCTAAGAAAAATATACACCAAGACTAACAAAAACAAAAAAACCCCACTTATTTTATAATAAAACCAAAACCCCTCAAAGAACACAACCTGAGCTTGAATTCCTGAGAAATGATAAACCAAACAAGTGAGAGAACAATATTTAATACTTAGGTTCAGGTTTTCAGATAAGGAGGAGTTTTAATAAAACTTATTGACAATGAAGAAAAAGACTTTTGGTTATTACTATTAAATTTCAAACATATGTGAACTATAAAAACGTGAGATAGATAAGCTGTCAAGACAATCTAGTATTAATACATCCAAAAGTCTTTGGTCTAAAATCCATTTACAATAATAAATATTAATAGTGTCAAATAAGGCACAAGAACATGTGATTTTGGAGGGTGCTACTTGTCTGGTTATATAGGAAACTAAAAGTTGTATGCAAAGGAATTGTTTTTGAGGTTACACATGAGCAAAAGATAATTAGGATGTATGCTGTCACTTCCTATTCAGGAAGACAGTCATTCAAATTAAAATGACCATAACATTAATTCCAGTGATACTGAGGGAAAAATGACCATAACACACAGGTATTTATTCTTCTTTATATAACACTAGTTTTATAGATGATGAAAATGAGACTCAGAGACTATGTCACCTAATAAGTGCTGAAAAGGACAGCACCCCAAATCCGAAGCAAAGTCAAGATGTCTCCTCTTCCCATGTTCAGGCTGAATCTCAACAAGTGAAAGGCCTGTCCTCTGGGAGACTTCATACAAAGCACTTAGTAATTTTTGCCAACTAGAGGTGACTATCATAATTAGAGATAGGAAGCGCAAGAAAGAACAACCTCTTTGAAACTGTTTAAATTACTTTGTCAATATACACAAGAAAGAATGAAGGAGAATACTATGTAAATCCTAGGCCAACCATAGGCTCCAGGCTTCATTCTGTAGCCAGAGACTGGAATTCAAGCTTTGCTCTGGATACTAGATTGAAACCTCTCAGGGCTTCATTTACTTGGTTGTATAATAACTACTAAGATTCTGTTGGCTCTGCAATTATACATACTTTATAACATTTATGGAGAGAGAAAAAGCAAGCAAACCATTCTGAATGGCTTCAGAAAGTAACACTAAATGCAAACTGGAAAGCAGGTTTTCCTTAGAATAAATAAAACAAAACTATGCCCTTTGACAAAACTTTAGTGCTGATTTTAATATAAGCGAGGATACCTTTTCTATCCACTTGGTAGAATTTCTTTTGGGCCTTTCTGACATTAGTAAATAGACAACTTATTTTAAGAGTTATCAAATGCTTTGGGAATAAGCCTCATTTCTGAAGTATTTCAGATTAAATTACTTTACACTATAAATTCAGGGCATTTCCTCTCCCATCCAAAAGATTTCACTTTACCTCCAGAACTTGTTGTTGTAGTCGTTGCTGTTGTGGTTGCTGCAGCTGCAGCCACTGCTGAAGACTGAGGAGCCCCAGTGCTAGCTGCTTGAGGGGGGTCAACCACAGCCTGACTTTCTCTATCTCCAGGGATTCCCTAGAACACAATTTCCAGGCTTTAAGATATCCCATCATTCACAATCAGTTAAATATTATACAGAGTAAAAGACTTATAGTCTAACATCTTGTCTAATTTTTAAAAGCATCAAACAGATGTCTACTTCAATTAAAAGTAAAGGATTATTAAGCTACATGGATTCGAATTAGAACTGGCCTAAATAAAAACCCAATAAAAATGCTATAATGCAAGGCAGCATCATCCAACAGAACTTCAAGCAATGATGGAAATGTTCTCTAGCTGTGCTGTCCAATAATATACCTACCAGGCACATCTAATTTTTTAATTTTGAAAAATATAGATACATGTATCTTATTAAAACCAAATATAACCAAGTTGGGGTTTTTTTGTTTTTTGTTTTAATTAGAGTCTCACTCTGTCACCCAGGCTGAAGTGCAGTGGCATGCTGACAGCCACCCCAGTGTTGACCTGCTGGGCTCAGGCGATCCTTCTGCCTCAGCCTTCCAAGTAGCCAGAACTACAGGCGCGCACTACCACACCCAACTAACTTTTTGATTTATTGTAGAGATGAAGTCTCACCAAGTTGCCCAAGCTGTTCTCAAACCGGTGGGCTCAGGCAATTCCCTCACCTCGGCCTCCCAAAGTGCTGGGTTTACAGGCTTGAACCACCATGCCCAGCCATAACTAACATTTTTGTGCCACGTGTTGCTGTACTTGATCTTTAAACGTCTTAGAAAATTTCATCAGCTGCTGCTCAGTGATAGGACTGGAATTTGTGATCCTAGACTTAAGACTGTCCAAAGAAAGAGGTTTTGATGCACATTTGACAGTTGTGAAATTACTTCTGGGGGGAAAAAAATGTCTAATGGATACAGATCGGGTACCAGAGTGGCCAAGCAGGAGGATCTCTACTGATGCATGGTACCAAGAAAGTGACATTCAGAAAGTGCCCAATACAAAAATTAAAATTCATGTTTCAAAATTCACTTTTAGGCAATGCTTTTTCCAAGTTTGCAGTATTTATCTTCTGAAGTTATTATAGCTTAAATTGTACAAAGACTTTTCAGGACACCCTATTTTGATGCACATGATTTATAGATTTCTCATCTACAAGTCTTTATCAAGTTCTTTTAGATCAGAGAAAGAGGAAGTATTATAATAAAAGATGATAAACGCTTCCATTTTCTAATAAGCCGAGAAGCTAAACTTATCAGCATATAAAGAATGAAGGGTAACGATCAGCAAGAAAATGACTGCCTATATTAGATGTCACTCCAGGCATTAGAAACAAACGTTTTTGCAAGAGTTCACCAATTTAAACCTTTAATTCAGATGAGCAGTTATGAAGTGCTAACAAACGACATACAAGTTTAGAATCTAGAGCTTCCAACAAATTCTCAAATAGGTCTGTTAAACTAAAAAGTTACTATACGTCTTCCTCTAGTTTTCACACATGGCATACAGGCTCCTAGTAGATAAATTATCAAGGTTTCTTCTTTCCAACTTCACATTCATTTACATGTTAACTAGTTACAGCTAAAAGCAGTTTTCAGTCTTTGAAACAAACAGTAAGTATACCAAAAACCCTTTGTTTCATGAACTAGTCTATCATCTATTTCTCTGTGTCTGAAGCAATTTTAAAATTCAGCAATTTAGGAAACAGTGATTCTTTTTTAATACCTCAAAACTTCATATCCATTGGACCAAAACATCTGTTACTACTAAACTTTATGTAGAATTCTAAATCAGGTATAAGTTAAAGCCACTCCACAAAAGCAAAGGCAGATTCATAACAATTATTCAGCCAATAGGATTCCTCAACTCTAAACAAACCAGACAAATAAATGCCAGCATTAAAAAAAAAAAAAAACACTACCCAGGAGGATAACAAAGAGCAATTTGTTGATGCATTTATTTATTTTGCAGAGATGAAGTCTTGTTATGTTGCCTAGGTTGGTCTTGAACTCCTGGGCTCAAGCAATCTTAGCCTCCCAAAGTGCTGGGATTAAAGGCGTGAGCCATGTACGATGCCTAAAAAGAGTGATTTCAAAGAGAAAACATGATATGCTAAGAAAAGGTTCTGTGACTCTCATATGCAAATAACTAGCAGAAGCAGAGCACAGTTCTTCAGTATATGACTACAACTCTCCTGAAACTAGTTAGCTACACAAAAAAGTTTATAACAGAAGTATGACCTAGAAACTAAAGAAAGGGTTGAACTGTGGATTGTATTCCCCAAAGAGTTAGGATTGACGAGACCCCATCTCTGCAATAAATTAAAAAAAGCCGGGCGTGGTAGCGCGCGCCTGTAGTTCCAGCTACTTGGAAGGCTGAGGCGGAAGGATCGCCGGAGCCCAGCAGGCGAGGTTGCGGTGGCCGGAAGCGGCCACTGCACTCCAGTCTGGGTGACAGAGTGAGACTCCAACTCAAAAAAAAGGAGGATTGTAGATCTCTAAGATTGGGCAATTCAGACTTTGATAATACTCTAAAACATCAAAAACAATAATAAAATGAAAGTTTAAGACTAAAAACATTAAGACAATTACTTGAGCCTGGGTCACATCTATAAAACAAGCAGATTTTCAATTTAATAAAATACACAGGGTTTCAGCCAATGTCCTCCACAACCTATATCTCACATACCTTACTGCCAGTAAAAAAAGCAAAAACCTGCATTTTTATGTGAAATATCCTAATTTTGAAAAATTGGCAACTAATAACAGAAAGTTACACAGTATAAACAAATAAAATTTGGCCTGGGCTCCTAGCATGAAATTTTGCTCTAAATAATTCACCCGATCATAGGGGCACCTAGAAAGCTACTAAAATGTTGAACCATTAGATTATAAAATATGTCCCCCATCCCTCAACACTTAATTGCCACCCTTTAAGGATGACATAATTGGGGTAACAAGGTGCTACACTCCAACTGGATAACCAATTTTACAACTCATTTAGCCACATTGTTTTCTAGCTAAAACCCATATTAGAATCCTTTACAAAAGGTTTATATTTTACCAACACAAAATGTAATGCATTCGGAAAAAAAAAAAACACATTATATAAATTATCTAGGAGATCCAGTAAATTAGCTCGTCCTTTAAAAGCTATTTCTTTGAGATTTTGATCTTAAACTACAATGAAGAAAAGCAAAATATGTTTCTCACCATTAAAAGATATTCCACTGCTCTGTCAGGATTGTTGAAACTGGCTCTCAGGGCTGCAATTACTTGCTCTCGTTCATAACCCATTGACATGATCTCAGTTACCATATTCTCGTAAGACTGACCTGTCACTAAAAAAGAAGGAATGGTGGGGAAACAAAAGGAATATTTAATAAAGAAGCATTCTCCACACAACTCCTGATCTTTTACAAGTATACGATGTTTCGGGTACTACTGTGCCAAAAATTACAAAGACGAGTAACAATACATATTACAACATATATGTAGTAGGTAGAGTAATGGTCCCCCCAAGGTGCTCATGGTCAGATTCCTGGAACCTATAACTATATACATGGCAAAGAGGAATTAAGGTTGTAGACAAAATTAAGGTGGCTAAGCAGTTGACTTTAAGATGGGGAGTTCATCCTGTATTATCTGGGTGGGCCCAATGTAACCACAAGAGTCTTTAAAAGTAGAAGAGTAACATGATGACAGGGTCAGAGAAACAGACATGAGGATGAGAGGACAAAAGAGGGATCAGAGATGCTATGCTGCTGCTTCTGAATACGGAAAAAGGGGCCATGAACCAAGGTATGTGGGTAGCCTCTAAAAGCTGGAAAGAACAAAGAAACAAATTCTCCCCTAGAGTCTCCAGAAAGGAGTACTGACCCCTTGATTTCGGCCCGGTGCCCCATGTCAGACTTCTGACCTACAGTACTAGAAGTGATAAATCTGTTGTTTTGCACCACTAAGTTTGTGTTAACTTATTATAGTAGCAATAGGAAATTCATGTGTTTCATAAGTACAATAGAAATATCAGGTACAAAGCTGAGAGGTCAGAAAATGCAACCTGAAAGAGAAGACAGGCTGAATTGTGAAAACATATAGGGGAGCATTTCAAGCAATCAACTCTGATGCATCAAGTCTGCAGTTTACCTATGACACCTTATATTATCAAAACAGTGGAGAAAGGGAGATTAGAAGCTAGAAAACTAGACTCATACGTCACACAAAGCTGGAATAATACCCTAAGTACTACTATTTCAACAGACGCTCTAATTCTCCCTCCTTGCAGCTGAAGACTTAACGTGCTCTTCAAGGAAACAGAAGACAACACTCCAATGGAATGAATTAAAGCTGTTTCCCCCCATTTTCCTACCTCATTTAAAATGATTATTTTTTTCCATGTGTGCTCTAGGTACCATTATCTTTACTGCCACCTCAGACAACTGGATTTGGTTATCCTCTCTCTTCTCCACTCTCACCCTTCCCTCTCCACATAATTATCATGATCAGCAGCTATGTCCTATATGTCACCCTGAAACAAAAACACACCTCCTTTGACCCCATCCCAGTCCTCTTTCAGGAAGGATTTGCTCTCTTCCCTTCATAGCCATCGCTAGCCAACATGCTGTGCCCACCTTCTCACATTCCACTCACTCAACCAATCCCAATATAATATTTCTCCCTCAAGTATGCCCTACCATTACCCATCTTTTCCCTTTCAATAAATACCACCTCTTTCCACCTAAGTACTTGAACTAGAAACCTGGTGATTTCAGTTCCTTTCTCTCTTGCATCCACGTCTAATTTATCAGCACACCTGGTAGGTTCTATTTCTAAATTCATCCCAAACCCAACTAGTTCCTTCTTTCTCCACTGTCACCACTCAAGATCAGTCCACAAGTGCCTCTGATCTGGATTACACCCCACTTCCACTCCTGCTCCCATGTCTACAACCCATTCTTTAGCCAGTTGCAAAAGTGAACTTAAAAACAAAACAAAACAAAACAAAAAAACTTATCTCTTCTGGGGTCCCCAGTCCTCAGCAATCCTTCACCCAACACACTTAGCTTCTCTGGGTTACTTCAATAGTCATATCTTTTCCCGTCCCAGAGCCTTTATACATGCCAGCCTTCACATATTTCAGTTCTAAATTTAAGAGCAATGTTGCCATCCTGAGTAGCCTTCTCTTTTTCTTTAAGGGAAGCCTTTTGTGTTCTTAATATCATAGATCACAATTTGCAATTTATTTTATGTTTCATTATTTTTTCTTTCCCTCACCTGAACGTAGGTTTGAGTGTGCAGGTGACCATGCCATTTTCCATGTTTCCCTGATACAAAACTGACAGTATCTGCTGAATAATTTTTTCTGCAGAATTTTCAAAAACATAGGTATTTAATAGCCAAAAAAACCCTATATATCACTATGCAAATTAAGCACTTGCTCTCTTGTTTAAAGTAACTTTTCTTTTTGTATCCCATAACGCTTTTTATCATTTTTTATTTTCTTAATTATTTGCCAATATAATTCTAGCACAAAGCCACCCAAGTAGCAATACACTTTCAGGAATTTAGTTCCCAGATACAGAAAACAGTATCAATATAAACAAAATTAAGAGCTCTAGAGAATCAGAACTATACTATTTTAACATGATATTTCTCACCCAGTTCTCACAACAGCCCTATATGAAAGGTTTATTTTCAATTCTTTATTTAAAGATGAGGCGGCTGAGGCTTAGAGAGATTAAAAGTTTGATCAACGTATTAATAGCTGGCAAGTCGTGGGGCAGACATACAAACAGGTTGTGCAGTCCAGAGTCCCCAAACCTAATCCTTATACTACGCCTTCTAAAGTCATGTTTCCTAATTAATCAAGTTATAAAAATTCAGAAAGAAATGCCCATAACCAGCGTAATACTTTTGAGATCTTAAAGGTGCGAAGGCAAATGACTCATAAGAAACTAGAGAGAATGCACAAGAAACATAGCTAATGAGGTGAAAAGAGGTGGGTGATAAAGAACCTTATACATGTCATTAAGAATGAGCTTTGGATTTCTCTGCTCGGTCACAGAAAACTATTAAAGGAACTAACAACGACCCCACTGGATTTGCCTTTTAGAACGACCACTCTGGTAGGAAGGAGGCAAACCAAATGGATGAGAAAAGTCCAAGTATGTGACGTAAGGACCTGAACTAAGGCAGATAAGTGGCAGTGGAAACAAATATTCCAGAGACATGGAGAGAATCAATCAGACTCACTAGGCCAAAAGAGGCAGAGGTTCAAGGATAATGCCAATGTCCTGGCAGAGGTGAACGAATGAATGATGGTGCAAGCAAGTAAGGGAACAAAGGAAAATAATCAGATGAAGTCAATAAAGATGAGTCCATTTAAAACCTAAGGCTGTGAAAGTTACAGGCTTTCTAGTTGGCAGTTTCAAGAAATGAGTGTGGGAGCTCAGAGGGAGATGTGCAAGAGTTATAATGTGGGGAATCCCCATAGAATATGGATGATATTGGCCATTCTCATAGTTTCAACTTTGTACTGTGGCTTAGAAACCACGAAAACTCATACATTTAAGGATCAGGTAAAATGAGTACCTTATTCCTTCTGAGTACCTTATTCCTTCTAGTTAGAAGGAGTTAAAAGAATGAACTACAAAGCCTGAGAAAGAATAGTCTGAGGCATCAATCAGGGAAAGGTGTGGTATCACAGACACACACAAAAAAGTTAAAGGAGCAATAAATCAACACAGAGACTGGGTAAATCAGATGAAAGAATAAAGGGATCCTGAGACCATAAAGCTGAGAATGGGTGCTCTAGGAGACATAAAGATATATAAGATGTCACCACAGAGGCTGAGGTACAGCAGCAGCTGCAGCCATGGACTCATGCTCTCTGTGCAGTGGCATCAGTACATTCCAACTGCAGCAGCGGGGGCAACAGCCAGAGCCTATAGCAGCACTGGGGGCAAGAGTCAGTTGGCTCCAGCCCCGACACCACGGAACAGTTCACTGATCTCTGAGTACCTTATTCTTCAGCCTTTCCTATACCTTTGCAACAATTTCCTAAGATTAATATGCCTTTCCCTGTATGAAACAGAGTGATTTCTGTTTTCTTGACACTCATTTATATAGTATTTTGTAACAGAGCAGTCCTAGGAAATTATTCCTCAAATATGAAAAACTGAGTCTAGTACGCCCAAACTACCTTAAGTTACTATTTTGCCACTATGTGTATATGCCATTTTCCACAGTAATAAGGGCATCATGAAGTTTAAGTTCACTTAGTCAGAGAAGCAGCTCAGATCCTAAGAGGTGCTACACTGCTGTTGGAACCACTGGGACTCCATGAAGCTGCTGTTTCTACCTGCTGCCAGTCTTCCACCTCCCTGCCATTTAAGAGCACCAAAGAGTAGTAATGGGGTTGCCAGCCGGAGAACAATAATTAGCAGGAACTGTATCAGAGATGTTAACATGGGAGAGAAAAAAAGTTTCTTGATTTTGACAAATGTAGGCGTGAAGGAAGATGGAAAGACATTATTCAATAAGTAAAATTACAGGTTGGGATAAAAGGGCCTTTTTGCTGCAAGCCAACACAAGCAGCAAGATGTAGGGAAACATATAGGAACCATTTATACCCACTTCAAAAACACTCTGTAATAAAGCTGTACAAGGATGGACCTTGATAAGAGCATATTTAAAATTCATTTAGAAAATAAATATTTGCTTTAATGTGAGTTTTATATTAAATATTCATATACTATATATTAATGCTACTAACTGAATAATTATCTAAATTATTTTACAGCTTGATTATAAGCAATCATAAAGTTAACACTTTATCACAGTCGGGCACAGTGGCTCATGCCTGCAATCCCAGAGCTTTTGGGGGCCTATGCAGAAGGATCATCTAAGGACAGGCGATCAAGAACAGCTGGGCAACATAGTGAGACCCTATATCTAATAAAATACAGAAACAACAAACAAACAAGCCCTCTTTACCATAAAGTCAATACTTACCAAGTGCACTTGTTGCATCTTCAAAAAGGTTTGACCGAGAAGAATCTCCTGATGTACTGTAAAAGGATTTTTAGAAAAATCACATCTCAAAAAGTGCATAAAATTTAATTTATATTAGTTTGGTAACTAATTCAAATTTGCAGGTGATTCTTTGATTATAATTAAATATAAAAATCTGGCCATAGTATTTAAAGTCTCTTCTAGATTACATACAAAAACTTTAGTTATAATATTTATGGCTTGGGGAAAATGGTCAATCTTAGTACGCCTTCTATTCTGAGAATCTGTCATTTTAAAGGTCCAAAGATATAAAATAATACCCTTATAGACAGCTTACTATCTACCTCAGGAATACAAAAAAGATAGTGCATAATTATTTCCCTGAAAGAACTTACATGAGAAGTTAAATAATCTATAAAATCAAGTCACAGCAGAAGAAATATCAAAAGCACATGCAGAAAACAAATCAGACTACAGTCTTTACACAGTGAGGTGTTACAGATATAAGTTTTGAATGTGGAAACAGAAAGAAAGCATCAAGTCAAGGAATATAACATATACAAAAAAGGCAAAGGTGGGATCATTTCAAGTTATAACCTAAAAGAAACCAGCTTAAGTTTCTGTCAGGGAATTGTAGGAGTCTGGGATTAAAAAACATAGACAACAGCCGGGCTCGGTGGCTCAGCCTGTAATCCCGTGCCTTTGGGAGGTTGAGGTGAGTGGACTGCCTGAACCCGCGGGTTCGAGACCCGCCTGGGCAGCGAGACCTCATCTCTACAATAAATCAAAAAATCAGCCGGGTGTGGTAGCGCATGCCTGTAATTCCGGCTACTCGGAAGGCTGAGGCGGAAGGATCACCGGAGCCCAGCAGCCGAGGCTGCGGTGGCCGGGAGCGGCCACTGCACTCCAGTCTGGGCAACCGAGTGAGACTCCAACTCAAAAAAAATCAACAACAACATAGACAAAATTATGAAAGAACCATGAACAGCAGGCAAAAGAAAAATAAACTGAAGTTTACAAAAATATTAAAAGTAGTAGCTAGATTCACACACACACACTTCTGCCCCAATTTTAAAAACAAAATCATATTATATTTCAGTTCTGAGAAAGCCTCTGTAGCATAGCAAAAGCAAGAGCACCCAAGTTTGGATTCATAAATTATTTAACCTTTCTAAGCCTCAGTTTCTTCATCAATACAATGAGGTCAACAAAAGTATCACCTAGTGTGAAGTGTTGTGGATAGGGTTACAGCTAATATAGTGCTTAGCAAAGTGCCTGGCATATATATAATGCTTAAAATAATCCTTCAGTATAATTTTAAAAGTTTCTTCATTAACTAGATAGTAAAACTAACAGGTAAATAAGGCAAAATTTCAGAAAAAACAACATATAAAAATGAAATAATTTCCCTACCCAAGACTCCTAACCAGAAACCACTACTATACCAGTTTCTATTTAAAAGAACAACAATTTGTATCTTGCTTTTGTGTTTTCTGGCTTAACAATTAGTCCACAATCGCACAACTAATCTATTTCAATTTCTTCCCACAGATGAACCATATTTCATTTACGGGACCAAATCAAGCTCTTATTAAGGAATGTAGTTTGGTTTCTCACTTTAAAATTTTTTCTACAGTCAAATTTATTAATCTTTTAATGACTTTTCCAAGTTAAGATTATTCTTATTTTTCTCTTGTTTTCTACTAGCTTCACGTTCACATTAAACACTTATCTACCTAGAATTTATTTTTATGGATGTACAGTATGAGGGACCCATTCTTTTTCATTCCAGATGGTGAGGCATTTATCCCAATGGTATTTTCCCCACAGTGGTCTGAAATTACATCTTTATCTTATTTTAAAGATTCACAACCAACCAAATTCACTTCCTAATACTAACAGCGGGTTTAAAAAAAAATCTGAAGCTGATTGCTGCAAACTTCTGTTGTTAAGCACAAGTGAAAAGGTCTTTTCTAAATTGTCACCTTTTTCACTATACAGCTGAAAGTTGCAGACATGCCTCAGATACCAATGACTAGCATTCCATACTTTGTATTTTTATTCAGACTATAAACCCAAAAAGACAGTCTTCCATGAGTTAAATTCACACCAGCGGCAACCAAGAAAATAACTTGGAATGACGTAAATTCACATCAGCAGTCATGAATGAATGAGTTAAGTTCCTATATCTACTGGGTTCAATTTCTACACTACTATCCATTTCCCTAAGCAATCTTTCTAATATGAGTCATTCCCAACTGTTCTAATCATTGTGTACAGTATATTTTAAAATTCTGTAGGACAAGTTCCCCTCAGAATAATTTGCACTCTTTTTAGTTTTTAAAATTCCTCAAGCACCACAGATAAGACTGAGTATACATATACTTTAACCACCATTCTTCACCACTGATTCTACCTCTCTACTTCTTCCCTACTCAACTACAGAGGAAACTACTCATCGGTTGGTGTTTCATCTCTTTTCTACTTTTTTCCTTCACATTAACATTCATACCCGCAAAAAATTTACAGTGCTATAGTTTTTGCCTAGTTTGTGGTTACTGCCTACACAATTTTGCAACCTGTTTTTCTTTTCCACTCAACAACAAAGCCTTGAAACCACATTCATTTAATATGCTTATATATTACACGTTTTTTTTTTTTTTTTTTTTTGAGCTGAAGTCTCACTCTGTCACCCAGAATGGAGTGCAGTGGCCGCTCCCGGCCACCGCAGCCTCGACCTGCTGGGCTCCGGCGATCCTTCCGCCTCAGCCTTCCGAGTAGCCAGAATTACAGGCATGCGCTGCCACGCCCAGCTAATTTTTTGATTTATTGTAGAGATGAGGTCTTGCTGCCCAGGCGGGTCTCGAACCCACGGGCTCAGGCAATCCACTCACCTCAGCCTCCCAAAGGCGCGGGATTACAGGCTGAACCACCGAGCCTGGCTTTATTACACGTTTTAACTTCCCTGTAGCATCAGGTATCAGGGCTTCTCAAATGTTAGAAAACCCAAGAATTCACCAGGAGAGATTGATGATTTCTGGGACCCAATCCAAGATAATTCTGATTTAGAGGTCTGATGTGGGGCCTAAAAATTCATTTCAAACACAATTCCAGTGAGAAGATGCTATCTATATACTTTGAGTAGCTCTATTGTCTAGGATGAATAAACCATAGGTCAAGTTGTTTTCTTACTGATGAACATTTAGATGAATTCCAAATTGTCCTTGATTACAAATAATACAGTCCCTGTGCACAAGTGCAGTTTCTCTAAGGCAAATATCAACAAGTGGAATTTGCACTGTAATAGTGGTTTTAAAGAAAAAAATTGGCCCAAAGAAACAAATCCTAATAATGAAATGTCAGACCAGTGGTGATAGACAAACTTCCTAACACTTTGCAAACTGATATCAGCACATCTGATTTATTCACTAAGTTTTGGGCTTTACAGGATGCTAGATGTTTTCCTGCATACATGAAGAAACTAAGGCACACATAAGAAGAACACTCAGAAGCTTGCTGAGTTTCTCCTTTCCTCTTTGCTTGTGATCTTTCTCTGAGATGCTAAATTTGAGAAATAAGTAGTTAGTACACAAAGTCCAACTAAATAAGAAACTTCAGTGTCTGTTTCCGGGATCACTGACCATCAAACTTACTTATGCAGCCTTTGTAGGTCTGAAAAGGTAAACCTGATGCTTCAGAATAGGTAAATAAATCTGAACCTCTAGGAAGAAAAAAAACATGATAACAAAGAAAACAAATGTAAACCGATGATATTAACACATTAAAATGTGTTTATTTTGGAATTCTCACACTATGAGCTTTTACAGGGAGCTTAAAAAGCATTAAAGAAAATAAGATATATTGTATTGACTCAAGACAAAATTAAGTTTACAATATTTAAATGGCTTGGGAAGCCAATTTGTTAAGTACATAAGTTCCCTCTAATACAAAGAATTAACTTATGTAATAGCTTAACTTCAATCTAAGTGGTCTCCACTAAGTAAGATAGTTAAATGCATTTCTAGCTATACAAGGGAGAGATGAATCAACCTAGGCAATAGTGTCATATAAGGCCTAAAGCTGTGTTCTAAGCAAGCATAGGGAAAATATTTTATTGCCTAAACCTGTGCTATCTTCTCAGGAAACCAAGTCTTTGGAAGGAAATCCAGAGTGAGCAATGAACCAAGTAGACGCCTCCAAACATGGCTGACTGGGTCAGACACAGAAACCATGCTTAAAGGCAGGACACTAAAAGGATCGCAACTACATTTGTTTTGAGCACTGTCATACAGATCATAGACACCCTTCCATATCACAGTATGTCCAGTCACTGCACAGCTTCCCATTGTGTCTGATTCTGATTCTAAGGATCATGTAAGTGCTGCCACTGAGGTCCTGAGTTGCACTAAATCATAAAACACAACCAGCTCCAGTACCACTGAAGGCAGGCTATAACATAGTTCATTCATGCTATTAGGCAAAAAAGGGAATGCCTTGTATAATTTCAAGCCAAGAGAATCCTGACTAAAGCATTTGCTTTGGTCCCTTACTAACCATCTGAGGAGAATAAAAAAAAAAAAAAAAAAATCTTTGCTCAATAATGCTAACTGATGCTGGGTGCAGTGGCTCATGCCTGTAATCCCAGCACTCTGGGAGGAGGTGAGAAGACTGTTTGAGCCCAGGGGTTCAAGACTAGCCTAGACAACTTGGCAAGACCTTTTCTCCATGATAAATAAAAAAATTAACCAAGCATGGTGGCATGCACCTGTGGTTCTAGCTGCCTGGAAGGCTGAGGCGGAAGGATTGCCCGAGTCCAGTAGGTCAAGGCTGCAGTAGCCATGAGCTTGCCTCTGCACTCCAGCCTGGGAGACAGAGTGAGATTCTGACTCAAAATCAAACGAAACCACACCAAACCAAACCGTCAACTTTCCAGAAGAAAATATTTCTTGCTTCCAAAATATCCCAGTACTTTTACCATTTTTTTCTAAAGATCTACACAGGCAGAAGCTTAAATTTCTATACAAGTTCAACAAAGACACAGATATAATAATGAAAATTGAAATTGTATGTTCAACAAAAGGTGTCAACAATTCCTGACTCTTACTCAGCACTTACTGTGTATGCTCTTCCACCTACATCTTTGACATTTATCTTACTTAACCATTATAACAACTTTATGAAACAGGTCCTACTGTCATCCACATTTTACAGATGAGGAAAAAACCCAAAGATGTTAATTACTTTCCTTTTTCCTATAAGAGCTAACAAATAGATCCAAACATAATGAATAATGACTGACTGGTTCTTGCCTTTCACCCCCCACCAAAAGAGTATAGAAATGTGGATTATAGAAATTTGTACTTATATCATCCCTAGTAAACTACCAAGTAGACACATAAAACATATTTCAGTCAGAGTTCAAAGTTTTAACAAAGCTTAACACAGTAGATACAAAGTCAGTTTGATCAAAACAATAATCAAAATACATGCATGGAGTTTTTGTTAAACACAGATCTGGAGACAGAGTTTCCTAGAATCCAGTTCTTACCTGTCAGTTGATGTTGGGCTAGTAGCCACTGGTGCCTCTGCTGGCTTTTCTGCAGGTTTCTCTTGTTTAGTTGCACTAGCAGGTGCAGGTTCTGAAGAGGCTGTCGTTGATGCTGGAGTGATGGATGCAGGTGTGGAAGTGGGAGCCAAAGCAGGGGTGGGGGTTGGGGCCTGAGCCACAGTTGTTGCTGTGGAGGAAGTAACTGCTGTAGTGGTGGCAGGATTTGACTGCTGAGTTGTAGCTGGTGTTGGTGCTGACACTGCTTTAGGCTAAACATATTTTTAAAAAACCAAAATAATTACGATAAAATACTATATATAATCTGATCTTGTAACAATTATGATAAAATACTACATATTGCCTGTATTGTTACTGGATGCCAGAAACAATCAGCATTAACACAAAGTTGTAACTTGAAAATAATTTTGTAAAATGACATAAATGATCAACAATAGCAATCTGTTACTCTTTCAAAATTCATGAGGACATATATATACATTTTATCTTAACTATCAACCTCAATTAAGCTTTAGCCAATAATTTCAGTCTTCATGTCAAGTTAATGAGTACCAAAGACTGGGCACAGTGGCTCATGCCTATAAACCCAGCACTTGGGGAGGCCAAGGTGGGAGGATCGCTTAAGGCTAAACGTTCTAGATCAGCCTAAGCAACACAGCAAGAGCTGTGCCTCTATAAAAACATAAAAAAAACCCAGCCAGGTGTGGTGACCCATGCCTGTAGTCCCAGCTACTTGGAAGGCTAAGGCGGGAAGACTGTCGGAGCCCAGGAGTCTGAGGCCGCAGTTAGCTATGATTGTGCCATTGCACTCCAGCCTGGGCAACAGAATGAGACTCTGCCTCAAAAATAAATAAATAATATATACAGATATGTTCCCCTTCCGCAAGAAAGAACACTGTTTTGCATAAAAAACTATTTATGCAAGTTGGTTATAACTTTCAAGTATCTACATATTGCCATTTAAAAAGCATCACCAAAGCTATTTTCTTGAAATGGAAGTATAAATATAATTATTTCCAAACACGCCAAGTATTCTGCTGTACTGTATTTTAGGAGAAAACTCCCAATATCAATTATAAACCAACAGGTCCAAGTACAAACAGGTTAACAGCATTTTTAAATGTATATGTAATTAAACACAAAAAAGGCCAAATAAAGTTATAATCACATGTTCAGCACTCTCTGAACTTGAAGCAGAACCATGGAGCTTCCCATAAAGCAAAAAGCAATTATAGTTGACCCTTGAACAACTAGATCTGAACTGCACAGGTCCATTTATACATGGATTTTTTTTCAATAAAAGTTACGCAGAGTGTGCCTGTCTCTCCTGCCTCCCCCACTTCCATCTCTTCTACCTCTCTCCTCCTGAGAGAGTAAGATCAACCGCTTCTCTTCCTCAGCTTACCATTTCAATGTAAAGACAATGAGGATAAAGACCTCTTATGATCATCTACTTCCAACTAATGAATAGTAAAAATATTTTGTTATGCTCTTAATAACCTCATTTTTCCAGCTTATATCATTGTAAGAATATAGTATATAACATTCAAAATATGTATTAATCAACTGTTTATGTTATTAGTAAGGCTTCTGGTCAACAGCAGGCTATTGGTAGTTTTGGGGGAGCCAAAAGTTATATACACAGACCAGCATAGTGGCTCACGCCTATAATCCCAGAACTTTGGAAAGCTGAGGCGAGAGGATTGTTGGAACCCAGGAGTCTGAGAGCAGCCCAGGCAACATAGCAAGACCTCATCTCTACAAAAAAAATTTAAAAAATTAGCCAGGTGTTGTGGCATGCATCTGTAGTTCCAGGTACATAGGGAAGCTAGGGCAGAAAGCAGGAGGCAAAGGCTGTGGTGAGCTGTGATAGTGCCACTGCACTCCAGCCTGGACAACAGGCTGGAACTCAAGGGGGAAAAAAGAAAAAGATTATTACTCAGCTTTAAAAAGGAAGGAAATTCTGGTACATGCTACAACCCAGATGAATCCTGAAGACATTATATTATTAGGTTGGCGCAAAAGCAGTTGAGGTTTTTGTACTGCTGAAATTTGCCATTTGATATTGGAACACATTCTTAAATAAATGTGGTTATGTTATACATCATTTTAATGTGCATTTCTCACTTTATTTTTTTTGCTAATGACTTATTACTTGTTTATTTTATATTTATTTTAGATTATGGAAATGATGTTAGACAAGAAGCAAATGTGAGCAATTTTCTTATTCAAGTTCAAAACAGGTTGTAAAGCAGCAAAGACAACTCGCAACATCAACACATCTGGCCCAGCAACTGCTAATGCATGTACAGTGCAGTGGTGGCTCAAGAAGTTTTGCAAAGGAGGCAAGAACCTTGAAGATGAGGCACATAGTGGCCAGCCATCAGAAGTTGGCAATGACTAATTGAGAGCAATCACAGAAGCTGATTCTCTTACAACTACACGAGAAGTTGCCAAAGAATTAAACTCAACCATTCTACGGTCATTTGGCATCCAAAGCAAATGGGAAAGGTGAAAAAGTTCGATAAGTGGGTGTCTCATGAGCTGATAAAAAAAAAATCGTCATTTTGAGGTGTTGTCTACCCTTATTCTCGCAACACAAACCATTTCTCGACTGGATTGTGATGTGCAACAAAAAGTGAATTTTATGCAACTGGAGACAAAGCAGCTCAGTGGTTGGACCAAGAAGCCCCAAAGCACTTCTCAAAGCCAAACTTGCACCAAAAAAGGGTCATGGTCACTGTGTGGTGGTCTACTGCTGGTCTGATCCACTACAGCTTTCTGAATCCTGGCAAAACCATTACATTTAAGAAATATGCTCAGCAAATCAATGAGATGCATCAAAAACTGCCCACACCTGTAGCCGGCATTGGTTAACAGAAAGGGCACAATTTTTCTCCATGACAACACCGACCACATGTCACACAACTAACACTTCAAAAATTGAATGAGCCGGGTGCGGTGGTTCATGCCTGTAATCCCAGCACTTTGGGAGGCCAAGGCAAGAGAAGTGACTGAGCCCAGGGGTTCAAGACCAGCCTGGGCAACTTGGTGAGACCTCGTCTCTACAATAAATCAAAAAATTAGCTAAGCGTGGTGGTGTGCGCCTGTGGTTCCCACTACTTGGAAGGTTGAGGTGGAAGGATTGCCTGAGCCCAGCAGGTTGAGGTTGCGGTGGCTGTGAGCATGCCACTGTACTCCAGCATAGGTGATAGAATGAGACTCCAACAAAAAAAAAAAGTTAAATGAATTGGCCTATGATACCTCATCCAACATATTCACCTGACCTCTCACCAACCAATTACCACTTCTTCAAGCATCTTGACAACTTTTTGCAGGGAAAACAGCAGCAGGATGCACAACCAGCAGGATGCAGAAAATGCTTTCCAAGAGTTCATCAATTCCCAAAGCACAGATTTTTATGCTACAGGAATAAACAAACTTATTTCTCGCTGGCAAAAATGTGTTAATTACAATGGTCCTTATTTTTGTTAACAAAGATGTGTTTGAGCCTAGTTATAACGATTTAAAAGTCACAGTCCCAAACTGCAATTACTTTTGTACCAACCTAATAAGCCAGTCACAAAAAGAAAAATACTGTAGGATTTCACTTATATAACGCACTGAAGTAGCCAAATTCAGAGACAAAAAGCAGAATGGTAGTTGCCACGGGCTGGAAGGAGGAATGGGGGAGTTAGTGTTTAATGGTTTGAGTTTGAAAAGATTTTTTTAAAAGAGAAAACCAGATGATACAAGGTTTTCTCACATGAGTCCTTAATAAGTTCTAAATATAATAAGTCCTTAATATAATAAGCCCCTAATATAATAAGCCCCTAATATAGAAAAATTAAGATGGTTATAAGGAAATTGAAAAATTTTCAAGTCCAACAGATGTAAAGCTGTTGGGTTGCTTTCTGTTTCCCAATACAAAAATATACAGTAATTAAAACATTTTTTTCAACTCTATTTTTCTATTATCAATTACTTTGTGACTTTTGAAAAACCTCACATCTATTCCATTTTGTCTTGGATGAACTAGTTTCAATTACTGATTTAAACTTATTTTCAGTGCTATAAGTAACACTGTTCTTTCCCAGATTATGACAATTCAATCCTAAAAACAAATGTCATGAGTACCATTTCTCCATTTGTATTAACTCTCCAATGCATGATGATGTATCTTTAAATAGACAAGTATATAAGTAAAACATTCTCTTAAAGAATGTGTGTTTACTGTTTTAGATTTTTTTACTTTTATAAATCATCTGAAATATATTTCAGTCCAATAAATCACAAAAAAAGTTCCTGTTTGAAAATTCCTCACAAAAATCATTCCGACATTTCTTTAGTTGACTTTTCCTTTTTTTCGTTTCTAAATATAAATTCCTTCACTAAGAGACAACACTGAAATAATGAGCTTACAGGTCTTTTCTGGCCTGAGGAGTTTGTTTAGTACGAACTACAGAACAAGGGGCCCTTCTGGGAGCGCAGGCTACAGATGCGCCTGGGATTCGAAGCAAACTACAGAACAAGAACACTCAATCAATTTTTAAGCACATTTTTAAATAATTACATAAGTAATTTTACTGTTCTACCAAAACAATTTTAACATGACATTTTCTATTTCAATTGTTTTAATTTACATAAAAATCACATTAAAACTATCAATTTATAAAGAAATAACTTTATGGTTGATCTAGGTAAATTCTTAAAATGCTTAATAATAGTTAAACACACACAACTATGGAAGCGTATAAACTGTGCCCACTGTGTGGACTTAGGATCATTATTTTCCTTAAAAGACCCATGCACATAAAGACATACAGAATGAGGCTGAAACTTACTTTTGTCACCATAACCACCACAAAGTTTTTCTCATCAATTTTATATTCTTTGAGAGCAGTATCATCATTGAGGATTTTGCCTGATACATTAAGAAAAAAAAATTATTTAAGGCAGAGTTATCTTTGTCTTACACATAACTGAAGTTAAAACAACTCAATTAATCACCAACATAAATTCTATCATTACTCCCTCCTCAAAAAAAAGTACCCATTTTTTATTTAAAAATAAATAGACGCACATTAGTTAAAAAAGGAATAAGCATTTGACTAAAAGATGTCAAACGTTTATACTGCATACAAAGCGTCAAGCAATTTTTAATTGCTTAATTATATAAAAAACTTGTTAGGTAACAAAATAAGAAAGAGGTCCTGAGAAAGGAGAGATCATGAGGACAAAGAAAATTAAATATTCTAAATGCCCAGAGGTCTCCTGGAAGATAACCTATATGCATTCCTGATGTGGGGAAGAGGAAAGGGAAAAACTTCCTGCTACCCCAAATACCTGAGCAATCAGAAATGTTCCAATTCAGCTGAGCTTGGTGGCTCAGCCTGTAATCCCATGCTTTGGGAGGCTGAGGTGAGTGGATTGCCTGCGCCCGTGAGTTCGAGACCCACCTGGGCAACTTGGCATTCTCATCTCTACAATACATCCAAAAAAATTTAGTCGGGCGTGGTAGTGTACGCCTGTAGTTCTAGCTACTTGGAAGGCTGAGGCAGAAGGATCGCCGGAGCCCAGCAGGTCGAGGCTGCGCTGGTCGGGAGTGTGCCACTGCACTCCTGTCTGGGCGACACAGTGAGACTCCAACTCAAAAAAAAAAAGAGAAATGTTCCAATTCTATCAAAGCAGGATACTAAAAGTACTTCTGAAAATGACGTGGTATATAAGAAAAGGCAAGATGCTTTAGAATCTGGCAATGTACAAAGATGTACACAAGACCGTGGTCATGCTGAAGGTCACATAGTAGGTGGGTCGGGATAACCCTGATGTTTCCTATTTCATGAATTGTTTTCCATCTTTAAAAAGCTACTGAATCAAAAGTGGCAAGCGTTAAGACAGAAAGAAATAGTTTCTACTCTGGATAGGAATGAGAAAACAGGCCAAGGTCAGAAACCAGAAATTCGAATTTTACTCTTATGTCTGCCTCTTAAGGCTTCTAAATTCTGACCTATAAAAATGATGGGGCTGAATTGCAGGGCTAGTATTTCCTTTATACTGTCTGCATTTAGGAAGCACTAACCAGAAAGAGACAATAATTCGTGGACAACTAAAGACCCGTCTTACAACAACAACGGCAGTGTTCAGTATTTCCTTTGAAGAACAAAGAATATTCTCTACTAAATTCAGGTATGAAGTCTTTTTTTTTTTTGAGTCGGGAGTCTCATTCTGTCACCCAGGCTAGAGTGCAGTGGCATGATCAGAGCTCACTGCAAGCTTGACCTCCTGGGCTCAGGTGATACTTCAGCCTCAGTCACCCAAGCAGCTGGGACTACAGGCATGCACCACCACACCTGGCTATTTTATTTTTTTTGTAGAGACAAGGCCTCGCTATGTTGCCCAGGCTGGTTTCAAACTCCTGGGCTCAAGCAATCCTCCTGCCTTGGCCTCCCAAAGTGCTAGGATTACACCACTTTGGGAGGCCAAGATTTCACCCAGCCAAATCTATTTTTAATATACATGTTCCTCATTACCAGTGAGCTTCGTTGAACTCATAAACTTCCAGTCATATCCTTTGTTGCTTTTTTACAGGTCATCCCTTCCTTATTGATTTCTAAGAATTCTTTATATAAGTTGAATACTAATCAATTTTTTTCTCCAGTCAGTTATAGAATCTTTTAACATATAATAATAAATTTTGGGGTATTCTCCAATCATGGCTGAAATTTAATTTTACAGGAATAATTCCAAGCACATTAATAACACAACCAGTAAAAAAGGTTTCAATTCAATAAATTTTTTAAAAAGCTCAGTCTGACTAAAAACAAAAGCTAGTTATATGATGCTTACAAAAGACTAAACAAAACTAACATCATTAGATGGAAAAATATATAGGGTAAATGTGAATAAAGAGAAGATTGAATACTCATATTCAAATGACTGTTTCACTGCTTTTATCTATACAATCATGTTTCTAACAATCAATTTGAATATACTACAATTTGTAAGCTAACATTTCTAAAGTTAAAGGAATATCACTGTACTCAAGACATGGCATATTAATTTTAATATTTAATGCATACCTGCATAAATTAATTTTTGACCTGCTACCGGAAAGGCATCTTTCCCCTTTTCAGATTCAATCTTCTCTTTCAGTGCTTTCACCTATAGAAAAAATAAAGATCTTTTGGAAAAAGTCTAAACAAAAAATGACAATTCAGAATCTCAGCAAATAATGGAAGACAAAAAATTGTATACATTTTAATTATTAATGCTTCCAAAAACTCAATGATCATGTCTTTCCAATTCATATCCAAGACTCACCATTAACACATATTATTAGGTAAGATAGGCATAATCTTCATCTTAATACCATCTAATATACACACATTAATTTTAAAACCTTTAATAGTTGATATATTAACTTAAAGATTTTGACATCAAAGTTTTGATTTGTATAAAGTTTATGGATGTATTTCCATAGAGCGAGAAAATAAAACTCACTAACCTAAAAGGCCTAAGAAATAAAATGGCAGACCCGCCTGGGGAGCGAGACCTCATCTCTACAATAAATCAAAAAATCAGCCAGGCGTGGTAGCGCATGCCTATAATTCCGGCTACTTGGAAGGCTGAGGCGGAAGGATCGCCAGAGCCCAGCAGGTCGAGGTTGCGGTAGCCGGGAGTGGCCACTGCACTCCAGTCTGGGCGACAGAGTGAGACTCCAACTCAGAAAATAAATAAATAAAATAAAATAAAATGGCAGGGTGCAGTGGATCCCAGATCTGTAATCCCAGCACTTTTGGGAAGCAGAGGCGAGAGGACTGCCTGAGCCCATGGGTTCGAGACTGGGCAACATGGTGAGACCTTGTCTATACAATAAATTCCCACCCCAAAAAAATTAGCTGGGTGTGGTGGCGCACACTTGAGATTCCAGTTACTTGGAAGGCTACGGTGGAAGGATCACCTGAGCCTAGCAGGTTGAGGCTGTGGTGGCCATGAGCATTTACTGCACTTTAGCCTGGGAGACAGAATGAGACTTCAACTCAAAAAAAAAAAAAAAGAAAGAAAAAAGAAATAAAACGGCCTCATCTACAATAGAGTACTTCGATGTTAAAAGCTAAGTGTCAATGTTAAAGGGCAAATAATTCGTCTTAAGACTGTCATAATGTTTCATTATAATCACCCAGGGAGGCTTTATGAAGACCAATTAAAATATAATCTCCAAGGGTGAGAAATGGACATCAGTATTTTTTAGAAACTTTACAGGTGTTTCCAACGTTCAGCTAAGGGTCAGAACCACTGGACTACTTAAATGATCTTAGACAAATAGCTTAGTTTCTCCCAGCATCAGTTTCCTCTATTCCAGAAGCTGGAATAGAAGAGCTTTATAATCTCTTCAATTCCTAAAAACATACGACAATAGCCTCATTGTAAACTTTTAAGAAAACTAGCCTAATCTTTAACTGAAAGTAGGGTGGCACATGTGTAGAAAAAGCAGAGACTTGGCTCTTTTTTTTTTTTAAGAGACAAGGTCTCACTATGCTGCCCAGGTTGGTCTTGAACGCCCAGCCCCAAGCAGTCCTCCAGACTTGGTCTCCAAAAGATTACAGGTGTGAGCCACTGCGTCTGCCACAAGTTTTATGTAAAAAACTATCTGACAGAAAGCAATACAAAAGTAAGGCTCCGTTGTATAATTAAAAAGTAATGATGCGTACTTCAAAAATTAAAAAGATACAAATGTTTATTTAGCTTCAAGTACATTTAACATACACAATTTCACATAATCCTCAAAACTCTGAGACCAATAGAAATATAATGCACTTAATTTGATAGATGGAGAAATGTAAATAAAGAGGTTAAATCACCTGCCACAGAGCCATCTCTTATGACAAGCTTTAGAGCAGAGTATTTTGCAAATACCACACGAATCACCCTTGCAACACTGATCTTCCAGAAATGGGTCAGTAGCCTCATTGCTCTTCTGATGTTCCCCAAAGCAGAAATCCATCATAAAAACCTCGATCCACTATTTCCCACAGCTCCAAATTTCAAAGGCAAAACTAACACAAAAAATATTTTAAAAGCCAAACATTAGATTTTTAAAACAAGTATAAAAAGTAAGTCTTCTCATTGCTTCATCATTGTTTTGCAACATACTTTTCACACAATGTTAATTTAACACAATAATTTTTAAAAATTTTTTATTATTTTATTTTAAAGATATGGGGTATAATTCAGAATAGGTATACAAGTGGTCATTGTACAGGTAAAGTTTGGGTCTCCTGTTGGTCCCCACTTCATCTGGTTTGAGATCAGGTACCCTTATGAATGCTGTGTATCCCCCGCCTTTCCCTGGCAGTATCCTGCTACTGCCAATCTCTTATTATTTTTAAATGGACGTTAAAAGTTTTTTCACTTTTAATTTCTAATATGGTAACTATCAGTAAATATAGGCATTCAAACAAAAGTTATTTTGGAGTTCTCAATAACTTTTAAGTACACAAGAGTTTTAAAACCAAAGTTTGAGTACTGCTATCCTATAAGCTAAATGACTTGCCCTAAATCAACTAATGACAGAGCATGCAAGGAGCATTAAGTGGTAACTGTAAATTTCCCTTCAAACTTTTGTTCAGAGAGAGAGAAAAGAGATACAGTATATGCAAGTGTGATTACCTGGCAAAAACCACAAATGAATTACTGACTAAATGTGTCAGAATAGCACAAAGTGGCTTAGCCTACAGTGGGTGCTCTATCACATATTGAATGAATACAAATGAAAACAGCATAGAAAAATGTGAAGAAAAAAGAAACATATGAAACAAAGAGTAAAAGAAACAGCTGGGTGTGGTGGCTCAAGTCTATAATCCCAGCACTTCAGGAGGCCAAGAGGTGAGAGGATTGCCTGAGCCCACGGGTTCAAGGCCAGTCCAGGCGACTTGGCGAGACCTCATCTCTACATCAAATCAAAAAATTATCCCGACATGGTGGCGCATGCCTGTAGTTCCAGCTACTTGGAAGGCGGAGGTGGAAGGATCACCTGAGCCCAGCAGGTTGAGGCTGCGGTGGCTGTGAGCGTGCTACTGTACTCCAGTCTGGGCAACAGAGTGAGATTTCAACTTAAAAACAAACAAACAAACAAGCAAGCAAGCAAGCAGGAATATCTCGTTCCTGACAGGTTAGAATGAAGACACATTTAATTAATATGTACTATATATAGTTCTCTATTCAACAGAAACTACATTTCCAGCAACTGTAGCATATTTATTTTAAAAATCTGGGCCCCCCCCCAAATATTTTACTATCTTTCAAAAAGCTGAAATAAATAACAGACGCATTGTTGCTAGCTTTATGTAACAAAAATGAGGCAGGCAGGGACAGGAGAAAAAGAAATCTCTAATCACTGACTACTAAATAGATTTTGCTTCAAAAGAAATCACAACCGTGCTTAAGAATATTAAGAAACTAGGCCGGGTGCGGTGGCTCACATCTGTAATCCCAGCACTTTGGGAGGTTGAGGTGAGAGGACTGCTTGAGCTCAGGGGTTCGAGATCAGTCTGAGCAATATGGCAAGACCTCCTCTCTACAATAAATCAAAAAATTAGCTGGGTAGAGTGGCGCATGACTGTATTTCCAGCAACTTGGAAGGCTGAGGCAGAAGGATCATCTGAGCCTAGCAGGCTGAGGCTGCGGTGGCCCTGAGCGTGCCACCACACTTCAGCATGGGTGACAGAATGAGACTCTGACTCCCAAAAAAAAGAATATTAAGAAAGTAGCGAGAACTTTGTACTCAATACCTGTATGATTTGACTAAAGAAGTGATTATAAATTAACATTAAAAAGTTTACTCAGGCCGGGCTCAGTGGCTCAGCCTGTCATCCCGCGCCTTTGGGAGGCTGAGGTGAGTGGATTGCCTGAGCCCGCGGGTTTGAGACCCACCTGGGCAGGCGAGACCTCATCTCTACAATAAACCAAAAAATTAGCCAGGCGTGGTAGTGCGCGCCTATAATTCCGGGTACTCGGAAGGCTGAGGCGGAAGGATCGCCGGAGCCCAGCAGATCAGTCTGGGCGACAGAGTGAGACTCCAACTCAAAAAAAAAAAGAAAGTTTACTCAACAAAGAAGAAAAATGAGTATACTAAAACATGTAACTTAAATAGAAAAAAAAAAGACAAATAGAAAAATGCAAGATAAGAAAAAGGCACAAAATGTTTCTTGCACTAACAAAAAAAATGGACAAATGATAGGACAGGCAATTCAATCACACAGACCCATAGAAAAGTTCAACCTCATTATTAATCAAAACACAAATTTTGATGTCATATGTCATTAACCCAATAGACTGATACAGGAAAAGAGTGTTTGGAAGGATTCTTGGTATTAAGAGTAAATAGAGCCGGGCTCGGTGGCTCAGCCTGTAATCCCGTGCTTTGGGAGGCAGAGGTGAGTGGATTGCCTGAGCTCGCGGGTTCAAGACCCGCCTGGGCAACGTGGAGAGACCTCATCTCTACAATAAATCAAAAAATCAGCAGGGCATGGTAGTGCGTGCTTGTAATTCCGGCTACTCGAAAGGTTGAGGCAGAAGGATCGCTGGAATCCAGCAAGTGGAGGCTGCGGTGGCCAGAAGCGGCCACTGCACTCCAGTCTGGGCGACAGAGTGAGACTCCAACTCAAAAAAAAAAGAGTAAATAGATACATTTTTATAATGAAAGTATCAAATGATTAACATTTTTTAAGGACAATTTACCAAGACTCCTCAACATTTTTAAGGTGGGGAGGAATTCGATCCAATATTACTACTGTTAATGTACCAAAGGAAATAACTGAACTATAGACAGACTTTGGAATCAGGTTCACTGATCTTCCTTAACCTCTCAACACAATGATCTTCCACCCCATTTAAGTCATCTCCTTACAGGACACAGGGTGAATGTTATCACCCAAACACTGTTCCATCTTTGAAATTATAAGTGACCAACCTATTTCTACCAGCTCTCAACAACTGTTTACTACACTTGCTCTTAAACCTCATTAAGACTTTGGTCCCGCCGGGCTCGGTGGCTCAGTATGTAATCCCACACCTTTGGGAGGCTGAGGTGAGTGGATTGCCTGAGCCCGCGGGTTCAAGACCTGCCTGGGCAACTTGGTGAGACCTCATCTCTACAATAAGTCAAAAATTAGCCGGGCATGGTAGTACGCGTCTATAGTTCCAGCTACTTGGAAGGCTGAGGCGGAAGGATCGCCGGAGCCCAGCAGGTCAAGGCTGCGGTGGCCAGGAGGGTGCCACTGCACTCCAGTCTGTGTGACAGAGTGAGACTTAAACTAAAAAAAAAAAAAAAAAAAGATTTTGGTCCCTAGAATCTCACTTTCACTTCCATCTTCAATATCAGCTCTGATTAGCTTAGACAATATTGCCACTGCTTCTATCACCTTCTTCCTAATATCAAAGACACCTTTGCCTTTCTGCTGCTCCTGCCAGGCAAAATTTCCTATTTGGACCAACACAACCTAACTTATTTTGTATCAGTACTCAACCACTAAAATTTACTTCAACCACTCTGGAGGCTCACTCTCTTACCCCACTTATCTAACAAGTCTCAATCTGTTCACAGGCTTCCTATTCACATTTATAGCCTGTCTTATCCTCTGTTCCCCCTGGTTAGCCCACTCCCACATCCTCCAAATGGGTATTTCAAACCTGCACTCTACTCTAAATCTGACTCCCAACACCCTCCCCTTCCCTCTGTAGATAACTACTTCCTACCTTATTCAAAACACAGAAGACATAACAGGAACTATTCCTTAATTTTCTGCCACACTTTGTTTCATCTAGACCCACCTAATCTTCTTGCCTATTAAATGAAGGACATATCCTATTCTTTCAAACCTAACTTGTTCCACCTATCCTCTGGGTACCCCCCTGAGTGTTCTCCATTATCTTGCTAGATGTTATGTTTCCTATCCTCCTTCCAGTTTTATTTTCAACCTATTCCTCAAAGTCAGTTCATTTCCATTCACACTTAAACAGACCTAATTATCATCTTAAAAATAAAACAAACATACTACAAACCCTTGTCTTCTAGTTGTACTCTCTTCTCCTCTTAATTGCAGACAATTCTTAAAAAAAAAAAAAAGCCAGGCACAGTGGCTCACACCTGTAATCCCAGCACTCTGGGAGGCTGAGACAAGAGGACTGCCCAAGTCCAGGGGTTCAAGACCAGCCTGGGCAACTTGGCGAGAGCTCGTCTCTGCAAAAAAATCAAAAAACTAGCTGGGCATGATAGGTAGCACGTGCCTGTGGTTCCAGCTACTTGGAAGGCTGAGGTGGAAGGATCAACTAGGATCAACTGAGCCCAGCAGGTGGAAGCTGCGGTGGCCATGAGCGTGCCACTGCACTCCAGTCTGGTTGACAGACTGAGACTCCAACTATCATGTATTTGCTGTAGAACAGTTTCTAGACTAGTCTGTCTAAATCATACCTAACCCAACCAAATTGAGCACACTTAAAAACAGCTTAGCAAGAAAAGGGTGCCTTCTTTCTGGATGCTTCAAAGAAGGAAGAGGTACCAGCTCAGTACAAGGTTTCTTTGGAAAGGTTGCAGCGGATGCAGTTACAACTCCTCTAACGTGCTAAGCTCCTTGCCAGTGCTGCCATTCCAATAAGTCACCTCAACATAAAGAATATAAAACTAAACACTATAATCCCAATATGTAACTGGAGCGAGAACTTCTATTGTGCTATTTATTTCCTCCTATATAAGAAATGTGAGCTTATCATCTACTCCATAGAGACAAAACATGGCTAACACTACAGAAATCTAACTTTTTTCTAGCCACAAGCTTCTTATGAAATTGTGCATTTACAACAAAAATATACCCAATGTAATGTTAAACACAGTTGGCATAACTCTTATTTTCTCCCTCTAAGGGAGACTATCATGATAGTGTACTTAAAAGTGCCGATACAAAGCTTAAGTTACCATCTCATTATTTCCTAATGTTCACATTACAATGCACTTCTATGACACTACTCTAATTTAGGCCAACAACCATTAAAAGTAGTCATTTCACCTGCAATCCCTTGTGAGGTTGAGACAGGAGGGTAACTAGAGGCCAGGTGTTTGAAACCAGCATGGTCAACACAGCAGACCCTGTCTCTAAAAAATTTCTAAAAATTTAGCTGGGCATGGTGGCATGCACATGCGATCCCAGCTACTCAGAAAGCTGAGCTACCCAGGAGGCTGAGGTGGGAGGATGGCTTGAGCCCAGGAGTTCAGGCTACAGTGAACTGCACTACAGCCTGGGCAACAAAGCAAGAATGTTTCTTTAAAAAAGGTGGGAGGAGAGTAATTTTCACTCAACAAATTTAGGTTATGTTTGAGATATCAAAATAATATCTTGTAAATTATATTCCCACATAGCAGTATAATGTGCTGCCATGTCAATCTTCTTACATAGTAATCTGCATTTGTAAGGCTACTGATTAGGTCAGCAATTGAATATTCACATAACTCAGTCTGCTCAATGTACAGTATGTTTTTCCTTGCTACTTTTGTAACTATGTTGTTCCTTATTACTGCTGCAACAATGTATAGTAAAAAGAATTATGTAACCTTTAATGAGTAGCCCTGAAATATAAAGCTTGAATGAATAAAAGCTAATGTGTGCTATGAACTTGCCATGTGCCATGCAGTGTATGTGCCCCACAAGAATGAACTCTCTTAATCTGTACTACATCTCCATGAGGTTGTAGGAGTCAGTCTCCAAGATGGTCCCCAATGATACCTGTCTCCTGGTATTCAAGCCTTTGTATAAACTCTTCATGGAGTGAATTATGACTAGTCACAAGAACAATAAAATACTATTAGCGTGAAACTATATGACTTCTGAGGCTGGTTTATATATGAAAGTCACTGACTGCTTCCATCTTGCTCCCTTGGATCACTCACACTGGAAGAAGCAAAGTTATAAGGATACTCAAGGAGCCTGGGGAGAGGCCTCTCGGGAAGGAACTAAGGCCTCCAATCAACCATCACCAAGTTGTTACCCATGTGAGAAAGTCACTTTCAAAGGAAATCCTCCAGCCAAAGTCAAGTCTTTAGATAACTGTAGACCTTAATGCAAATTCATGAGAGACCCTGAATAAGAACCACAGAGCTAGGTTACCCCTGAATTTGACTCACAGAAACCATGAAATAATAAATGCTTACAGAAATAAATCATTACAGCTCACATGTAATCCCAGCACTTTGGAAGGCCAAGGTGAGAGGATTACCTGAGCCCAGGAGTTCAAGACTAGCCTGGGTAACATGACGAGACTTTGTCTCTATAATAAATCAAAAAATTAGCTGGGCATGGTGACACATTCCTATAGTTCCAGCTACTTGGAAGGCTGAGGCAGAAGGATCACCTGAGCCCAGCAGGTCAAGGTTGCGGTGGCCATGAACGTGCCACTGTACATTGTAGTTGTGTTCATATACTATGTGTAGATTTTTTGGGGGGTGGGGGTTGAGTCTGGGACTACAGGCAAACATCACCTTGCCTGGCTAGTTTTTTTTTTTTTTTTTTTTAAGAGACAAGTTCTTGCTATGTTGCCTAGGCTGGTCTCGAACTCTTGGCATCAAGCTATCCTCCCACTTCAGCCTCCTAAAGGGCTGAGATTACATGGTCATGACTCAATAAACCCAGCCATAGATATATTTTTGAAAAGGACTAAAAGGATATACAAAGTCTACAGCAGTTACTTAGACCAAGGGCAAACTCTTTTACTTTTCACAAACTTGAATTATTTTAGTAATTTAAGGAAAACTGGAGTTTAAAAGAGAAAAAAGAGGTTGCACGGTTTTTGGTTGTTTTTTTTTTTTTAAAGGTCTGATGCAGTTCCAATATTACATTGCCAAGTTAACTAAAAAATATACATATATATTTATTTTTTAAATTTTATTTTAGAGATCAGAAGGAGGAGAAGGAAGAATGAGGGTTTTTTGTCACTTTTTGGGGGGTTTTTTGAGTTGGAGTCTCACTCTGTCTCCCAGACTGGAGTGCAGTGGCTGCTCCCAGCCACCGCAACCTCGATCTGCTGCAGTCCAGCAATCCTTCCGCCTCAGCCTTCCAAGTAGCTGGAACTACAGGCATGCGCTACCACGCCGGCTAATTTTTGATTTTTACTGTAGAGATGAGGTCTCGCCAAGTTGCCCAGGCAGGTCTCGAACCCATGGGCTCAGGTATTCCACTCACCTCAGCCTCCCAAAGCATGGGATTACAGGCTGAGCCACTGAGCCCATCTAACTAAAATATATTAGTAGCATTTAATGCGGGCATGATGGCTCCCACCTGTAATCTCAGCACTTTGGGAGGCCAAGGTGGGAAGACTGCTTGAGCCCAAAGTAGTTCAAGATTAGCATGGGTAACACAGCAAAACCTCGTCTCTACAAAAATAAAAAATTAGTCAGGCATGGTGGTGCATACATGTAGTCCCAGCTACTCAGGAGGTTGAAGTGAAAGGATTGTCTGAACCCAGGTCAAGGCTTCCATGAGCCATGGTTGTGCCACTGCACTCCAGCAACAAAGTTAAGACTCCAACTCAAAAGAAAAAAAAAAAAAACAGCAAGAGCAATCAAATTTTGGCAATCAATCATTAGCAAAAGAAAAGAGATTCCCACAGTCAAATATGTTTACTAAAAGATTTCACAGATTTATACTGCAAGCAAAGCTTTTTCCCTTCTGGTTCTTTGGTTGGTATCCTTTCACTTGAGAAACTGGCACAGGCACCAAGGAGTATTCCCTGAATTTCTCTTCCAAAGTAGGTTGCTGCTAACTCTATAAATACAAAATTGACTTTAAAGATGTCAGCTGATTACAGTGCAAAAAGGAAAAAATCTCCTCCACCAGATCCAAGGAATGAAAAGAGACTTTAAAAATTGAAACAATAACTGATAGGATAGTATTAATTACACGAGAAAGACAGTATATAAAAGCAGTCATCAAATTGAGGTTATGATCCAAAAGGCTACTATCTTAAATACATGACTTGAAATCCAAAACCCATTTTTTCCTACAGAAACTATGTAAAATGGTATTCGGGCTTTTAAGCCAACCTATACATTCCAATTTAACATATTCTAAAATATATTCCTAGCAATATGATTCAACAAGACCAGGAAAAAAAAAAAAGGAATTTGGAGACTGACTTAGTAGAATTCCTAAGTTATATGTAACTTTCAAAGTTTTTATATAGGCAAAGAATGGATCTTTCTATAGCACTAACAAACAAAACAAAACAAGTTACCTACCTAATTCAACCAGAAGTGAATGTAGGAGAGGGTGCAACCATAATTGTATCTTCCTGCTTAAATATCTGGGGCCTGTCCATGTATATTACTTATTTGTAGCTGGTCTATATCCTCTGCTGAAATAGCTTTACATAATGTTTAGAAGGTTTATAAAATTAATTCAGATGTAAAATTACCTTTTCAAGACACTACACAAGGAATTTATTTATCCAAACTTATAGAAAACAAATGGTGTCGTGTACTACAGCAGGATCCACTGTGCTACAGCAAGCTTAAATTTGGAAAATTTCTCTCAAAAACTAAAAGCAATGCTACACATTACCTAACAAAATACTCTTAAATTTCAAGCCAAATGGTAGGACTTTGTTTGCGCTGCTGATTACATCAAGCTAAGAGAATGACAATCTGTCATTCACACAAAACCTCTTCAGAAAAGACAGTGAAAAGAATGACTAAAGGAAAACTGGTAAAATCAGGATATGCTTTTAAAGTTGTATAATTTATTTTTAATTTCCCAATTCATTAAATATTTTCTGGCCATGATCTCACCTGATTTTTACATCAACTCTAAGATAGGCTGGTCAATTATTACTTCCTATTTTACCAATGAAGAGAAAGACTTAAAGTATTGTGCTCAAGAACACATGACAAAACAAAGTGAGAGAAAAATTCCCCTTTAAGAACAGTAATATATACATCTGAAAAGAATTAAGAGATACTCTTCGAGTTTTGCTGAGGAACAGGGTAATAGGGTAGCAACTAAATAGGGATGTGGAGACAAAGGAAGTGTGTCATTAAGATGGGAAAAATGTTTGCATACTCTAGAAATTAAAAAAAAAATCAGTGATGTAGAAGAGGAAAGGAGATCTGATGGAGCGCTTTCAGAAATGACAGGGGACAGAATATGGCGAAAGAGTAGAGGGACTGGCCTTAAATAGCACCATCCATCAACAATAGACATCTACTCACAATAAGAGGAGAGACTAGCAGGCAGGCAGCTATGGCACAATATTGTAGAAGTCATCTCAAGTATTTCTAAATTCTCATAAAAACTAGGGTTATCAGCTGAAGACAAGGAGAGGAAATATGAAATCTTCCTATGGCAATGGAAGAGTGGCTGGACTAGTGAAATGTATGACTGTCAGGTGCTATCTAAGACCCAATTAAGGTTAATGTTCATTAATTTAACTGAGACAACTCAATGTGGCTATGTGTTTGTCTCCGGCAGTACAAGAGCAAGTAAAAGCATCTAGTTAAATTTCATCGCATTTGGAGTTTTCTAAGCAAGAACAATGGAGTGAGAGTGAGACCATGTTGTCAAGCACTGTTACTGTTCCAAGCAAACACATATGACCTGAAACTCATATATATTAGTACATTCAGTGCTAGTATCCACATTTTACAGATGAAAAAACAGGCACATACTGGGTAACTTGCCCAAGGTCACACATCAAGTGGTACAGCCAACTCTACCTCTCAAAACATACCAGCTCAAACTACTCTCCATCTCCACTCCTACTACCCTGGTTCAAGCCTTAAAACTACTGCACAAGTCCTGACCTTCCTGCTTCACTCTTACCTATCCTACTATCCATTCTCCATACAGCACAACATAACCTTTTATAGTCATAAAAGAAATATTTCTCCTCTGCTTATAAAGGTTTCCCGTTTTTATCCTGAAAAACCCAAGCCTACAAGCACTATATATTCCCTTATCCATGTGCCTAAATCTAATCTCTTACCTCTCACCTTAACAAGCCCTCCTTTTTTTTTTTTTTTTAATTCCCCAAACTCTTACTTAACACTCAAATTCTTAAAGGTATTTGCCCTAGCAGTTCCCTACAGAAAACACTTTCCTCATCTCCCAGTGCTCATTATTATTCAGATCTCAGCTTAACTGTCACATTATTCAGAAAGACCTTCAGTGATTCATTTAAAAGCAGCCACCCAGCCAAGCATGATCGTAACCCTCATACTATTTTAATTTTCTCCACAGCACTTACCATCACCAGGTTTAAACAATTTTTTTCTGGCCGGGCTCGGTGGCTCAGCCTGTAATCCATGCTTTGGGAGGCTGAGGGGAGTGAATTGCCTGAGCCCGCGGGTTCGAGACCCGCCTGGGCAACCTGGCGAGACCTCATCTCTACAATAAATCAAAAAAATTAGCCGGGCATGGTAGTGCGCGCCTGTAGTTCCAGCTACTTGGAAGGCTGAAGCGGAAGGATTGCCGGAGCCCAGTAGGTTGAGGCTGCAGTGGCCGGGAGTGTGCCACTGCACTCCAGTCTGGGGGAGAGAGTGAGACTCCAACTCAAAAAAAAAAAAAAAAAAATTTTTTTCTGATGGTTTTATCTCACTAGAGTGTACATGCCACGAAAGAAAGGTCTGACACCTAGTGAGTACTCAACAAATATTTGTTAAATAAATAAACATGCAAATACACTATACTGGGGGATCAAGACTTGACAGTTCACGAAAAGAATGTAGTTCAATACATGCAAAAGATCTTTATTAAATGCCTACTGTGTGCCAGGCATCTAGTGAGCAAAAATCTAGTGGAAAACTATGTCATATTTCCCAGTTTTTTTCTGTATTTTGTTCTCTCAATATGCCAAAACCCTAATTTCTCCTCTGTGAAACAGTATTTTAATATATTTACAAGTTAATACTTTAATAACCTAGGAAATGTCTACAACATGGTACTGTATCTAACATGAGTACACTGAACCACCACAGAAACACTTCACTAATAAACGAAGGCTAGCAAATACTGTATAATATAGAAGAAGCACTAAAGCAGTATTTTATAGCAATCACCAACATTACAGAGATAAACCACAAAATGAGGTAATTTCTCACAGCACGCTAAGTACACTGTTTAGAAATTAAAACTATACCTCTACAATTCTCTTATCAAAAAATGTATATACAGTTTTAATATCACATATAGTAGTATAGCCACATTTTGGCTTTTGCATTTAAAATCTCAAATTTATTGCGTTTTTGTGTTTGTTTTCAACAATCAAAACATAACCAGTGTCCAAGATTAGCAGGCTGGGTGTGCTTGTAATCCCAGGACTTTGGGAGGCTGAGGTGAGAGGATCGCTTGAGACCAGTAGCTCCAGATCAGCCTAGGCAACGTGACAAGACCCGGTTTCTACAAAAAAAATTTAAAAAATAAAAATAAAAATTAGCCGGGCATGGTGGCATGCCCCTATAGTCCCAGCTACTTGGAAGGCTCAGCTCAGCAGGTCAAAGCTGGGGCAACCGTCATAGTGCCACTACACTCCAGCCTAGAAGAAAAGAGGGTTAGCAGACTGCAGGATAAATATGTACACCACATACTTTCTTGTCATCATTCAATGATGCAATAAAACACTGTACTGTACTGCTACTACCTCAAAATTTTTATTCTTAAATCTACCTTTCTTAATTAAGGCCGTAAGCAGCAGCAATATAAAAAGTGACTATAGAGCTAAGACAAAAAACTGTGTATACCATTTCCTTCTAAATGTCCATCACACCAAACTTCAAATTTTTTTTTATTTTTTTTGAGTTGGAGTCTCACTGTGTCGCCCAAACTGGAGTGCAGTGGCACACTCCTGGCCACTGCAGTCTCAACCTGCTGGGCTCTGGCGATCCTTCTGCCTCAGCCTTCCAGGTAGCTGGAACTACAGGCACACCTGTACAGGCTACCGCACCCGGCTAATTTTTGATTTATTGTAGAGATGAGGTCTCGCCAAGTTGCTGGGTGGGTTTTGAACCACCGCGGGGGCTCAGGCAATCCACTCGCCTCAGCTTCCTAAAGTGCTGGGATTACAGGCTGAGCCAATGAGCCTGGCCAAACTTCACAATTTTTAAGGATTGTATCAGAATAGTGGTCTACTAGACATCTCAGAGTGCTTTAATATGTAGGCTACTTAAATATCTCCTCTCTTTTTTCTCCCCACTCTGTTGCCTAGGTTGGAGTGCAATGGCAAGCTCCCAACCACCGCAGCCTCGCCTGTTAGAAACACAGGTGTGGTTTTTTTGCTAATTTTTTGTTAATTTTTAAAATGTAACTGTAGAGACAAGATCTCACCAACTGTTCCCCAACCCTGTGCTCTTATTGCAGCCTCCCAAAGTACTGGGATTACAGGCATGAGACCTGGCCTAAATTATTCCCATTATTTTACAGTTAAAAATCTATTTAAAATAGAACACACAGTGAAGAAAATCTCTTAGCAATGGTCTCTCCACCCCACACGTACTGCAGAAATAAAAAACATCTTTGTAAAGAAATGTTAACACTAAAGGTAGTGGTCATGTCAGTGGTCAAATAAATAGTACAGAATACTTAATAAGTGTAACAAAGTTTTGCTAGTTAAAAGGGGGGAAACTTTCACCTTTCAAAAACTAGAGCAAATAAAAACACCATTAAAACAAATTATCTTACTGTTTCCACTTTGTATATCTCCCACTCTGTAGCCACTGAGCTTCAACTAGGTCAGTAAGGCTCCCAGAAGCCCCAGACCAAGTCCTACATGTCCCATACTCCTCCAGTTCTGCCAGCAAAACTCACTAAACATTTACTTGTTCAACAAATAAATCGCTTCCATGATTTCTCTTATCTCGCAGTCCTTTCTTCCATTTCTGCTCATGCTCATCTCATGCTCACAAGTTTCTATACTGGCTACCTTAAGTTACTTAATTTATTTTAATTTCTTCTAGGTAAAAATCAAATAAGAACAAACCTTTAAACAAGCCCACATGCAGGTCTCAGAAGCTAAATCTGTTCACTGCAGATTATCCCTATAGGCCTCACTAAAATCCTATATTCTCTTTATTTTAGATCTATTTCTAATATCCTTGGTTACCTAGTTCTCACTACACATTAGAAACGGGACTCTTAGTATTGCTCTATTTAATACAATTTTATTTTCTTACTGGAATTCCAAAGTACTGTATTACAGTAAATAAATAAATTTTAATTAAAGCCCACTATAAACAAGGAATTAAAACAGCTGTCTTGAAAAACATTTCTGAAACTTAAAGCCATTAAAATAAAAACTGACAAGTCATTTAATGTAAACATTCCACAAATCCTTCATTAAATGCTTTAATTTCTTGTCCCAAACGAATAGCATTAGTTTTTATATTTCTATTAATAGCAACAAAAGCTGAAGAAGCCACTTGAACTTTTCAAAAATATACTTCCAGATGGATAAAATATTACTTTCCCTTGGAAATAAACTAGAAAACAACAAAAATAGCTAAGAATTTACACAAAGATACAGGTGTAGCACTGGCTCTAAGTTAATTCTGTATGTGTAAAGTGGAGGTCTAAAGAGCTACACAAATCTTACAACACATAAATATTTCTGTGCTACTGTTGAGAGTTACTGCATAACTTCGATAAACCCACAGATATTTACCAAAAAATAATTCCTTTAAGTTTCAATAATTCTGAAATTAATTCTGAGTATTACAAGCTGATCAAGTTATTGTGGCACCAACACATTATCACAAAGTACCGAAGTCAAACAGGCATTTCAAGTAGCTTGTCTGAAATCATTAAGCAAACCCCATTTTAACTTCCATCCTTCAACTTACTACTACTCACTAAGCAGTAAAGAAATATTCAAGAGGAATTTCATTCTGTTGGTAATGTCAGACCGCAGGGTGTTGTCAATTACTTCTGAGGACACTGAAAATTTTCTTACATGTAATCGGTATCTCCAGTACCTGTAAGAATTTATCACACACATACATCTACATATACCGAAATATCTTGAAGTCAAATAATTTTGTACTACAGTTCCAAAGAGGTTGGGAACTCCCCTTGCTTCTTAAACGATTGAAGATGCAGAAAATTTTAGAAGATTAAATGAGATATATATAAAAGTTTAACACTGTATCTTCTCTCAAAGGCATCCATTGTTTAAATAATTGATTCCATTTACTGACCACCAACTAAATACATACTATTTAATCCTCACATCTCTGCCAGGTAAGTATTACTCCTATTGTACAGAGGATGAAACTAAGAATAATTTGACCAAGGTCATAGCTAATAAGTTACAGAGCCTCAAATGGAGTTCAGGTCTATTTAATTAACACCAAGGTCCCTGATCTCAACCTCAAATAGAATCAACTACTTCTTAAAATATAGACGGACAGAAAGTTACTGGTTTAGCAATATGACAATCTTAAAGGTGTATTCCGGAACATAGTAAATTTACAATCATGACATTTTTGGATTCTTGGCATAAAGTTGTATTGACTTCAACACGGTGTCTCACAAACACAGAAAAATGTGTAGACTTTTGAAGTGTTTCAGACTTTAACTATAGAAGGGATTCAAAGTTTTTCTTTTCTTTTTTTTCCCCTTAGAATTCCACTACGTGGGGAATCGAGGGAGGGTGGGTGCAGGGTTTCAACTCCGACAAGACCTCTAACACACAGGACCCATTAAATCTGGCGTCTGAGCCTAAATTTGAAGGGCTTTAAAGCAAAAATTTTTACCATTAAAGAGACCTCTAAGTCCAATCTACGTATGGATGTGGGCTTGCTGGCGGGAAGACGGGTAGCAGAACGATCCACCATATACGCGAATAAAAGGGTTAACAATTCTGGGGGGAAGGGGGCAAAGAATTCATTTTCACCATCACTCACCTCTCACGCGGCGGCAGACGGAACCTGATACTTTTTTTTTAAGGCTCATCATCTCGGGTTACCAACTCTTAGACCTCAGCGCTTAACCAGGTCCACGCAGGAGTAGAGGCGACGCCTACAACTCCCTCCCCCCACCAGTGCACCCATACCAGAAAGCCAGGTTCTACCTCCGAGGCTGCCCCGACCTCCCTCTCCCCCTCCCCCTCCGGCCCCACGACCACGAGCTCCTAGGCCGAGGCCTCCCGCGGGCGTGTGCTCCACGCCATCTGCCACCAGGCCTTCGACGTCGGGCCACTGCTTCCCCATTCTCCTACCACAAAGCCCGGGGCCAGCCCGGGAGGGTCGGGTCCGCAGCACCCCGCCGGGGCCCGGGTGGGGGCCAGGGCCCGAGGCCCTAATCTCGCCCTGCGGGTGCTGCGGGGACTCCCCACGCTGGGGTGCGCCGCCGGGCCCTGCTCTCGGCTCCGCACGCAGCCGCCCCCTGTCCAGGCCTCGCGGGCTCCCCGAGGCCCGCACGAGGCCGCCCCCGCCCCCCGCTCCCCGCAGCCCATACCGTCTCCTCGGGATCGATGTCTATCTTGAAGGTCTGCTGCTGGAGGGTCTTCAGGGTGATCTGCATGGTGCCGCCGCGCAACTCCGCTGCCGGGCCTGAGCCGGGTGCTGGCCGCTGGGCGGGGTCTGTGGCCTGGCCGGGCCCCGGGTCGCCCGCGCTCCTCGCGCTCTGGAGAGGAAGGCGGTGGGGGTGGGGGCTTGTCACATTCGCCCAGCGGAGCGGCCTCTCCCCCAGCCCGGGCCCCAGGCCGCGCCGCTGCCTTCGCGACCGCGGCCTTTCCCGCGAGCTCGGGCCGCCGTGCTTCCTCACGCTCCGGGCGCCAGCCGCTGAGTCTGCAGGAGGCGCGAGGGGCTCTGCGAGACGGGCAGAGAATCCGCTAGCTCACCACAGGATGGTGGCCGCCATCATCGTGACTCGCCGAGACGTGCCCCCTCCCCCACCCGAAAAACCTGGGGGATGGGGCCGGGCTGGCGAAGCGCGCACGCGTAGGGTGCGACGAGGCTGTGCGCAGGCGCGGTTGGGAACTCCGCCCCGGAACTGGGGGCGGGGCGCATGGCGGCCTTGGAATGTCAGCGGCTTGGCTCGGGCGTGCGCAGGCGCATTTTGGAGACAGCGAAGGCTCTCCGGGCTTTCTCGTTGCGTCCGCAGCCGGGGCTTCCTCCGCGCCCGCCGCCGCTCCGCCCACGTCCAAACTCCACCCGGCTGCCCAAATTGCGCAATCCGTAGCCGGGGAAGCGCTACGTGGAGACCTGACTGAGTGGATGCCGAGCCCTGGAGGCGAGGAACTAGAGGGCGGTAGATCGGAGCGGGATTTAAGTGGAAGGGTCGTGGTGACCTCAGTAAAGGTCCAAAACTTACCCGCTCTTGTTGCGGGGCTGAGCCTTTGTGGTGTCGGCTGATTTCTTTCTTTCTTTCTTTCTTTTTTTTTTTTGAGTTGGAGTCTCACTCCATCGCCCAGGCTGGAGTGCAGTGGCACGCTCACGGCCACCCCAGCTGGTCTGATTCTTTAATCCAGACATCACAGGACTCCAGCGCCGGGTGCCTGGATTCAGATTTTGTTTTCTCTCTTCATCCTTGGACATTGAGCCGAAACGGAAGGACCGGTTCAAACCGAAGGTCAAGTTATGGCACTCCTCTGGGCAGAAGTGTCCATTGGTGCCCATCTCACCCCAAGTAAACGTCCAGGTTCTTAGAACTGGAGGCATTCGTCCTCCGCCTCTCATCGCATCTCTCTACTCCCTCAGATGATGGACACTAGCCATGTGCTGCTGCTTAAGGACCTTCCTTTGCATTTAGTCTTCCGCCTCCCCTCCTTTAAATCTTTGCTCAATTCTTGCCTTCTCGATGAGGTCTACTCTAACTGCCCTACTTAAAATCGCAATTTCTCTAGCTCTGTGATCCTGCTCTTTTTTTCCCTCTAGCATTTGACTCCTTCTAAGTACTGTATAACGTGCATAATTATTGTTAGTCATCTTTCTGTCTTTGCTCTACACCCTAGGCCGAAGCTGCACAAAGGCAGGGATTTTGTTTTGTTCATCGATGTTTCTCCTGTACCTAAGAAATATACCTGGCATATTACAGGCATACAATAAATATGTGTGGAATAGGTGAATTTGCTTCTGTTTCTTTAGAAGTAAAATGAGGAACATAATGGCACTCAATTCACTGATTATTGGAGGGGGGAGTTGAATAATGTATGTAAAATCTTTGTTCCAGGAACATAGTAAACAGTCCATAAGTGGTTAGCTATTAGTAGATGCCCATTTACAGGTGAGAAAACTAAAGTACAGAGATGTTGAGTAATATGCCTGGAGTTATCCAACTAGTAAGTAGCAGATCCAGAATCCGAACTCAAACAGAATGACTCCAAATCCTGTTTTCCTAGGTTCCCACCTATTCTCTTAATAAGCTCCCTGTGGCACATTTGATTTGTTCAAGTATAAAACACAGTTACAGCCAGACCACTACAAGTTATAATTACTAATTACTTCTCTGGGCCAACATCCTCACTGATACAATGTCACTGCTTGGTTTCCCATGGATTCTAGGAGCTCAAATATAATGCTTCCATGAAACTTTCCCAGACCAACTTCTCTCTCCACTAACAGTATTTTTCCTTTCACAGCACATATCTCCCTGCACTAGGGTTAAATATGCTCTTTTTTTTTTTGAGTTGGAGTCTCACTCTGTCGCCCAGACTGGAGTGCAGTGGCCGCTCCCGGCCACCGCAGCCTCGACCTGCTGGGCTCCGGCGATCCTTCCGCCTCAGCCTTCCAAGTAGCTGGAATTACAGGCATGCGCTACCACGCCCGGCTGATTTTTTTTTTGATTTATTGTAGAGATGAGGTCTTGCTGCCCAGGCGGGTCTCGAACCGCGGGCTCAGGCAATTCACTCACCTCATCCTCCCAAAGGTGCAGGATTACAGGCTGAGCCACCGAGCCCAGTTTAAATATGCTCTTACTGTGTATCTACTCTTAGTTACCAGGTGATCTCATCTTGGCCTTTGTTTTGAATTACCTCCAGCCTGGACCTTTCCCCTTAGCCATAACTAGAGTTAGCCAACTGCCTAAGCAATATCTTTACTTAAAATTTAAAAAGGCTCCTGAAACTGAACATGGCCAAACAGCAATTGATTTCTCTCTGGATCTCCCTTCCCTCTGCAGCTGCTCCTCTTCCAGGTTTCCCCATCTTAGTTCATGGCCTCACAATCTACCAAGTGCTCAGACAAAAATCTTGTCGTTATCCCTAGTAAGTCTCTTTCTTCTCTTCCTCATCCACCCCCAACCATCCCATGCAATTCATTATTAAGTCTTGTCAACTTTTTTCTCCAAACTATATCCCCACTTCAGCCATTTCACTGTTTCCACTTCTGCAGTTGTAGGTTAATCTTTCATTATCCTTCACTGCCTCTCAACTGGTCTCTCCATTCCCACTCTTTTCCCCCAACAGCCTCTCCAGCAGCCACAGTGATCTTTTAAAACTATAAATCAGGCCGGGCTCGGTGGCTCAGCCTGTAATCCCAGCATTTGGGAGGCCGAGGTGAGTGGATTGCCTGAGCCTGTGGGTTCGAGACCCCCCTGGGCAACTTGGCAAGACCTCATCTCTACATAAATCAAGCCAGGCTCGGTGGCTCAGCCTGTAATCCTGTGCCTTCGGGAGGCTGAGGTGAATGGATTGCCTGAGCCCGCGGGTTCGAGACCCGCCTGGGCAGCGAGACCTCATCTCTATAATAAATCAAAAAAAAAAAAAAAATCAGCCGGGCGTGGTAGCACATGCCTGTAATTCCGGCTACTTGGAAGGCTGAGGCAGAAGGATCGCCGGAGCCCAGCAGGTCGAGGCTGCGGTGGCCGGGAGCGGCCACTGCACTCCAGTCTGGGCGACAGAGTGAGACTCCAACTCAAAAAAAAAAAAAAGCCAATATAGACAGGGATTGATTGACGATTAATGTACTCCTCTCTCCTCCCTAGAAGTAAGCATTGTTTTGAGTATCTTTGGAACTTTCTAGATTTATTGCAAGAATGTATTTCCCCAAATACAATCATGTGTTGCTTAATAGCAGGGATATGTTCTGAGAAATGCAACCTTAGGGGATTCCACTGTTTTGTGAACATCATAGAGTGTACTTACACAAACCTAGATGGTAGAGCCTACTACACACTTAGGCTGTATGGTCTAGCCTACGATCCTGAGCTAAAAACCTGTACAGCACGTTACTGTACAGCATATTGTAGACAGTTGTAACACAATAGTATTTGTGTATGTAAATAGATCTAAACATAGAAAAGGTACAGTGAAAATATAAAAGATAAGAAATGGGCTGGGCATGGTGGCTCAAGCCTGTAATCCCAGCACTTTGGGAGGCCGAGACAAGAGGATTGCCTGAGCCCACGGGTCCAAGACCAGCTTGGGCAATGTGGTGAGACCTCGTCTCTACAATAAATCAAAAACTTAGCTGGGCATAGTAGCATGTGCCTGCAATTCTCTCTACTTGGAGGGCTGAGGCAGAAGGATCCTAGAGCCCAGCAGGTCAATGCTGGGGTGGCTGTGAGGATGCCACTGCACTCCAGTGTGGGTGATGGAGTGAGACTCCAACTCAAAAAAAAAAGATAAGAAACGGTATACCTACAGAGGGTACTTACCATGAATGGAGCTTGTCGGACTGGAAGTTGCTCTGGGGGAGTCAGTGAGAGAATGATGAGTGAAAGTGAAGGCCTAGAAGGACATTGCTGTACACTGCTGCAGACTTTATAAACATTGTACCCTTAGGCTGCATTAAATTTTTTTCCTTAATAATAAATTAGCTTATTGTAACTTATTTTACAAACTTTGAGTTTTAGAAACTTTTGACTCTTGGATAATGACTTATATATAACACAAACACACTGTACAGCTTATAAAAATATTTTTTATATCCTGATTCTATAAGCTTTTTTCTATTTTTGTAATTTTTCTTTTTTATTTAACTTAAAATTTTTCGTCGTTAAGAACTAAGATAGCCGGGCTCAGTGGCTCAGCCTGTAATCCCACACCTTTGGGAGGCTGAGGTGAGTGGATTGCCTGAGCCCACGGGTTTGAGATCCGCCTGGGCAACTTGGCGAGACCTCATCTCTACAATAAATCAAAAATTAGCCAAGGCGTGGTAGCGTGTGCCTGTAGTTCCGGCTGCTTGAAAGGCTGAAGCGGAAGGATCGCCAGAGCCCAGCAGGTCGAGGCTGCGGTGGCCAGGAGCAACCACTAAGCTCCAGTCTGGGTGACAGAGTGAGACTCCAACTCAAAAAAAAAAAAAAAAAGAACTAAGATATAAACACACACATTAGCCTAGGCCTGCATGGGGTCAGGATTATCAATATCATTGTCTTTTACATCCCAATCTTGTCCCATTAGAAGGTCTTGAGGTAATGCATGCCTAGAGCTGTCTTTCCCTTTGACAACAATGCCTTTCTTCTGGAATATCCCCTGAAGGACCTGCTTGAAACTGTTTTATAATGAACTTTTTTTAATAAGCAGGAGTACACTCCAATGATAACAAGTACAATGCATAAATACATAAGCCAGTAACAGTCGTGTATTATCCAGTATTTGTACTACACATAATTGTATATGCTAGACTCTACAGCTGACAGCACAGTAGATTTGTTTATACCAGCATCACCACAAACACCAGAGTAATATGTCGTGCTCCCATGTCATGATGCCCAAGACGTCGCTAGGCGATGGGAATTTTTTAGCTCCATTATAAACTCATGCAAGTATGCAGTTTGGCATTGACCAAAATGTCATTATGGGGCGCATGACTGTAGTTGTGGCAACGGTACATTTTAAATGCCAGTTGATTAAAAGGTTTGCCCAATATCGTTTTCTAAAGTACAGGGTTAAGATAAAATTGTTTTGCTTTCAATTTCTAGAAAAACTGCACACCAGGCATGCTAGATAATAAGAGCTCCACCTCTAACCCTCAACATAAAAACTAGCAAGGTGAAGCGCTTGTCAGCAAGGCACTGTAAGATGGGCCTTAGGGCTCCCTTCTAGAGACTGAACCAAGATAAAATGATGGGAGGAAGTCATTAATTCCAAATACTCAGCAACAAGCATTGCTTGTATTTTTGGAAATTCATTAAATGGCTTCAGGGAAGAAAATGAGCAGGAGAGATGCAGCAGCTGCTGACTTGGAAAATGCCAGGGTGAAAATGCCAGGCTTTAGATCATTTATTGGATAAATCATTTTTAAGACTCTCTCCATGCCAGGAACTGTTCTGGGCGCTGGGGATACAGTAGGGAGCAAAACAAAGTCTCTACCCCCGTGAAGTTTATGTGCCAGTGGGACAATAAACAGGTAATAAACTAAAAAAAAAAATTATAGTCTATCAGATGATGATACGTACTATTTTCTTTAAAGCTCACGAAAAGGAGCAATAGTACTCTAGAAAAGGAATGTTGCCACACAGAATGTGCCAGATATGTTTCATTCCCAACCCACTCCCCATCATTCTTCCCCCTCTTCACCCAGCAGTTAGCCCCAGGAGGGCTGACCCATACAGCTACCATAATTGGCTTCCTGTGGAGTCTCAGCAGGAGATAGGATTGAGGGAGGAGAGTGAAGTTAGGGAGTTTATTCCTCTCTGAGGGTGGCGGTGTGCTTGATACAAGGTCATTGCTTCTAGAGGTGGCTGCTCTTAAGTGTTTCTCTTCTTCCAGGTTCTGATAACTGCTTCCCACCTTGCCCTTCAAGCCTGGCCCTTATTTCTCATTCCAGGGTACTGTGCTATTGCTGCAGATTCCCTATTACATTGTTGTAAAGAGTCCTTTTCATGAATCTTCCCAGAACATCCCTATGTTAGTTTCCCAGGGCTGCTGTAACAAAGAACCACAAACTGGTTGGCTAAAAACAACCAAAATTTATTGGCTCACAGTTCTGGTGGCTAGGAGTCCAAAATCAAGGTGCTGGCAGGGCTGTGTTCCCTCTGAGATTTCTCAGGGAGAATTCTTCCCTGTCCTGTCTCTTTCTAACTTCTGGTGGCTTTACTGGAATCCTTGGTGTTCCTTGGTTTTTAGCTGTAACACTTCAGGCTCTGCTTCTGGCATCATATGACATTCTGTCCTTGTGTCTGTGTCCTTGTGTCTTTTCTTATAAGGACAACAGTCATACTGATTTAAAGACTCATGCTATTCTGTATGACTTTAACTAATTGCATCTGCAGTGACCCCATTTCCAAATAAGGTCACATTCTGAGGTACTGGGGTTTAGATCATCAGCAAATCTTTTGGAGGGGCATCGTTCAACCCATAAAAATACCTAATTTGAATGTGACATCTGTTTTTCTGTTGAGACACTGACATACCAGTTACTCAAGAAAAATCTCTCTGATGGGGTGCTGCTAGAGTTGAGAGAAACAAGGAAGCCAGTCACACAGATACTGGGGAAAAAATAGAACTGAATAGAGGGAACAACAATAACAGCCACAAATGTTCAAACTCATTCATAAAAGAGATGGGATGGTGGGTTATGAGCCACTGCAAAGACTTAAGTTTTTGGGGAGACACCTCTTATCAGCAAGGGTGCCTGAACGAAGCATGTTTGTATACCTAACCCTTAACTGTACCCCACAATATCATAATAAAAAATATTGATTAAAAAAAAAGACTTAAGCTTTAATTCTAAATAACATGGAAAGTTATTGGAGGATGTTAGGCAGGGAAGTGACATGATCTGACATGTTTTGAAAGAATTCCTCTAGTTGCTATAAAGATAACTTCCTGGAGGAGGAAGGGTAAAGATGGATGGAAACAGACCTGTTAGGCACTTATTGCAATAATTCAGAAAAGAGCAGTGACTTGTATCAGGGTGGAGGTGACAAGAAGTGTTCAGATTCTGGATTTATTGAAATTAGATCTAGCCGGGCTCGGTGGCTCAGCCTGTAATCCTGCGCCTTTGGGAGGCTGAGGTGAGTGGATTGCCTGAGCCTTCGGGTTCGAGACCCGCCTGGACAACTTGGTGAGCCCTCATCTCTACAATAAATCAAAAATCAGCTGGGCGTGGTACCGCGCGCCTGTAGTTCCAGCTACTTGGAAGGCTGAGGCGGAAGGATCGCTGGAGCCCAGCAGGTCGAGGCTGCGGTGGCCGGAAGCAGCCACTGCACTCCAGTCTGGGCGACAGAGTGAGACTCCAACTCAAAAAAAAAAAAGAACTGACAGGTTTTGCTGATGGAATTTTTGTGGAGTGTGAGGGAAAGTGGCTCATGTATGTCAGGAAACTTTCTAGGATTCCTCAGGTCCTTCTCACTCAGGAGTGTCTGCCCTGATTGATGGTGTTCTATCGGACACCAGTCTACCCAGCAAATGTTCTCTGAGCACTTGTGTACCAGGTATTGTGCTGGGAATACAATGATGGGCAAGTTTTGATTCTGGATCCTATTTTTTAAAATGGCAGTGTTTCACTTAAGCCCTTTCTGTAGCCAAAACACATGCTGTCATAATTTGTTTAATATAGTTACTGTCATGTCATCCATTTTTAGACCCAATATAAGCTGTTTGAAACTCACTCAGACCCTATCAGCTTGGACCTAGTTAAAACTTACCCTACTCATGTGATTGAGATATAGCCCACTTGTCTCTCATCTTACAGACCCAACCCAACATCCTGCATCTGCTAACCATGATAAAGCCTTATGGCCAACACCAGAATCAGGTAAGTAAGTTTCTCTCTTTCCACTTGTTTTCTTTAAATTAGTTAATCTTCCAACCCAGACTTTAAGCTTTATTAAAAAGCTATAATAATCAAAACACCTGGTTTTGGGTACAAGAACGGGCAATAAACCAAGGGAACGGGATAAAATTTTCTAGAAGCAAAAACCTCAATTTCTTTTTTTTTTGAGTTAATCTCACCCGTGGCCCAGACGGGAGTGCAGGGCCACTCCTGGCCACCGCAGCCTCGACCTGCGGGGCTCCGGCAACCTTCCGCCTCAGCCTTCCAAGTACTGGAACTACAGGCGCCCCACTACCATCCCCGGCAAATTTTTTGACTTATTGTAGAGATGAGGTTCCCCGTTGCCCAGCGGGTCTCGAACCCGGGGGCCAAGCAATCCACTCACCCAGCTCCAAGGGGGGGTTACGGCTGAGCCACTGACCCCATCAAAGCCTAAATTTCTTAACCAACCATTTTCGATAAAGCCTCCACCACCCCCACGGGGAACGGGAAAACCCTATTCAGAAAAGGGTGGGGGGAAAAACTGACCACTCAGAAGATTAAAAAAAACCCTCTACCTATCACCATACACAAAAATCAACTCTAAATGGCCAAATTAAAATCTAAAATTTAAAAGTCTTAAAAAGCGGAAAATTAGGAAATTGAAATTGGCAACAAATTTCCCAATAAAAATTCCAATGCTCATGCCATAAGAGATAAGATAACAAGTGGACCTCATAAAAACTGACAAGTTTTGCAAACCAAAGAAACCATCAAGAGAGCAAAAAGGGCCCCAACTGAAAAAATATTTGCTAACTGTATATCTGACAAAGCCTAACATCGGGATCACAAAGAACTAAAACCTAAAAGGGAAAAAAACAAACAGCCCCATTGAAAAGGGGGCTATGAAAGACACTTCTCGAAAGAAGACAATGAGCACCCAAACAGACAAATGACAAATGCCTCTTTAGTTATCAAAGAAACAAAAATTTAAAAACCCACAGTTAGATACCCCTAACCCCAGTCAGAGGGCCATCACAATAACTCAAAAAATAACAGATTTGGAGAGGATGGGGGGGGATTTTTTGTGTTTGGGGGTCTAGTACAACCCTGTGGGAAAAAATTTTCGATTCCTAGAAGACTAAAAATTGACCTTTATACGACCCTTTATCCCCCCACGGGGAAAATTTCCAAGGGAAATCCAATACTCTTTTTAAAAAAATACCTGCACATGTATTTTATTGCGCATTGTTCACAATAGCAAAAAATCCCCAAATGTGCTTCCCACAAAAGAAGGGTGGGTAAAAAAATGTAGTAATATAATATGGAATATTCGCAGCATAAAGAAGGCAAAAACATGAAAAACACAACTTGGAGAACTTAGAGTCTATGATATTGAGTGATCTATCACAAAAAAGGACTGAGTACACATATTTTTACTCATAACGGGCCTTGAACAATTTTCTATAAGAAAAAAAGGTTGGGATTAGTGGGGAAAATGTAGGGGGGTTTGTGGGGTTGGCAGTATGGTGGGAATCTGTTGGGGTGGTGAGCATACCTCATCACAAGGGGACGTATAAGAACCTTTTTATACCAAAACCCGAATTGTATCCATATCTTTAAAATAAAAAATTATTATGATTATTTTTTTTGAGTTTGGGGTCCACTCCCCAGGGTGGGGGGCAGTGGCCCCCCCCACCCAGTCTCGACCTTTTGGGCTCCGGCATCCTTCTGCCTCACCTTCCAAGTAGCTGGAACTACAGGCGCGTACTACCATGCCCGGCTAATTTTTTTTGATTTTTTATTGTAGGGATGAGGTCTCACCAAGTTGCCCAGGCAGGTCTTGAACCCATGGGCTCAGGCAATCCACTCACCTCAGCCTCCCAAAGCATGGGATTACAGGCTGAGCCACTGAGCCCAGCTTAAAAATAAAAAATTTTAAAAAAATTAGCTAATCCTCAACCCCTGTGGGAAAGTCTAAGGGATAAAGCCCAAGGACCTTAATAAAGGCGTAGTTCCATAGCTCCTTTCCTTCCCTTTCCCCTCTCCTTTCATTTCTCCTTCCTCTTTTCTCCCTCCACCTCCCTCTCCCCTTCATCTCCTTCTCTCCCTCTTCACCTTGCTCCCTCCTCCCTGCCCCCTTCCTCCCTCCCCTTCTTTCCCACCCACGGCTAAGCTCCCTGCCATCTCCAGACTTCTTTGTTTGCCTCTAACATTGCTGGGATCTGTAAGTAATACATTTCTTCTGTTTTGTGTATTTTATTTTTACTTCCTCATCGTGTTTCCCCTGACTGAAACACCTGAATCTAGCTTTATTCCAGTCAGGGGTCTCTTAAAGAGTGACTGACTATCTTGGCTTAAGGTCACTCTCAAGAGAGACGACTTAAGACCAAATTAAAAAGAAACCGTAAAATTAAAAACACAACACATGCCTGGTCATTGAGGTATGACCCCTTTCCCATTGTTTATAAGTCGATTGGTGATTTATGACATAAATTTTATGTTCATAGACTCCCATTCCAAATTCTAGATGTTTGCAGCAGAGTGGTGACATTTTGTTAAGTACAAAATGATTGCTTTATTGTAATAAAAGTTTTAAACTCATTATTAAAAGCATTTCAGTGTACCACAATTAAAAAGTGCTTTTTAAAACAATTTCGGCATGTAACAATTGAACTTTAAAACTATCTTTTGCCTGCTAGCTTAGCTGGTTTCTTCAACCTCCATCCTGCCTCCCACACCTCAACTTTCTCAGCCCTGTAAATCTTGTATTCATTGTTCAGTCACTGTGTAAATTCAGGTCCTTGGGAAGCAGATACTAAAACTGAGTTGAGTACTAGCGTTTTTCCTTTTTTGTTTGTTTGTTTGTTTGTTTTTAGTGGGTGTCCATTGTAAAAAAAATAAAGAGGAGGAAGCAGGATTTGGCAAGAAAAGGCTTCAGACCACAATGTTGATATGTTGTCTATGAAAGGAATGAGGGAAGGAAACAGAAATGGGCAGACAGAGATTCAGACTGTGATGCAAAACGGATAACATTTCAGTCAACCCAATGGGCAGCTCTGAAGTAAAGCGTGTCTATCCCAGCAGTCACTGGACAAAATTACCAGACTTTGGTACTCCCACCCCCATGCTTAGTGCTAGGGACTGTCCAGGAAGAGCTGTCAGCTAACTGCATTTTCTCAGGTAAGGTTTTGTTTTGTTTGAAGGGCAATCTGATCAGTTCACTTCCCTGGTTGACATAGACATCTGCTTGAACCACACAGACCCACTTCTTTAGATATCTGACTTCTCCTTCACCTCCTCCAGTCTTTGCTCACATCTCACCTTCTCAATGATCCCTACCCTGACCCCCTTGATCACTCTACCTAATACAACAAAACGCCCAGCACTTCTCTGCCCAGCATTCCTTAAGGCTCTTTACCCTACTTTCCCTTTTCCCCTTTAACGTCTGTCTTCTAATTGACCACATAATTTATTGTATTTATTGTTTAGTGTCATCGCCCCTGGAAGAAGACAGGGACCTTTGTCTATTGTGTTCACTCACATTCTTTAAACATCAGGAAGTACTCAGTTAATAATGGGAGGTTGTCACTGTGCTGCTGTGCTAAGAAAAAACTAGTAATAATGGGAGGAAAACATAGCCACCCATCAAAGCAAATTAAAATAATTCTGTTATATATTTAAATTAAACAATTAAGATTTAATAACCTCCAATAATATCAAAAGTGGACGGAAATGGTGTTTTCATAGTATTCTGGTGAGTTTACATTTGTTACAAGGAAAGTCATTTGGGCCATACAGGTGGTTTTTAACTTACAGAATTTCAACTCTTATACACATCAAAGCCTTGTCTATTCTACATGAATACCTCCAAAAATACTGTTTTCAGCTTAGATTCCTAACTATGATTTGGAAAGTTGGCTTAAGGTACAGTCAACATGCTACTGGGGTAAAAGTCTGGCATTCATATTTTTAATATTTAAACAGCACTATTTACGCAACTCAACTTTTTTTTCATTTGAACTAATTTTCTCATTAGTTTTGTAAGAGATAGTAGAAAAATTGTTGGCAATAAATTGTGAAATAGATCTTTTGCTAAAGTTCAATGTGTTTAAACAGTTTTCTCCAACTCAACTTTTTTTTTCTCATTCCAACAGGTTTTCTCATTTCCAACCACAGTTGATTTTTTTATTTTTAATTTTTATTTTTTGAGTTGGAGTCTCATTCAGTCGCCCAGACTAGAGTGCAGTGGCCGCTCCCGGCCACTGCAGCCTCGACCTGCTGGGCTCTGGTGATCCTTCCGCCTCAGCCTTCCAAGTAGCAGGAACTACAAGCGCGCGCTACCACACCCGGCTAATTTTTTTGATTTATTGTAGAGATGAGGTCTCGCCAAGTTGCCCAGGCGGGTCTCGAACCCGCAGGTTCAGACAATTCACTCACCTCGGCCTCCCAAAGCGCGGGATTACAGGCTGAGCCACCGAGCCTGGCCTACAGTTGATTGTAATACATGATTTATTTCAAGTATACTTGGCTTATCTTTTGAACTATAAAAATCATAGCTGGCTTTCTGTTTAAATTGTGTTTATTTGTTAATTTATTATTTATTCTCCAACTTTTATTGGGAAATGTTTACCTGTCAGGCCCTATGTCAGCTATGTCTTCAAATCTTTGGCCTGAGTAGATTAGCAGGAGAAATAAACAAATAGATCTACATTGTGTGCTGGGATTGAAGAATGTTCCCGGAAGGCAGTGAAGCCTGATAGGCGGATGGAGTAGGAGGTGGGCAGGGGTACTCATCATCTTTTCAACTTTCCCTATATCCATCTTTTACAGCTGACTATCTAATCTATGTATTGGACAAATGTTCTGCAAATTGTATTAGGATTAGAATATGATCTTCTCATGAAATAAAATCTGAGTAATTGTATTAGTATGCAAATATGTGGGTTTCTTGGAAGAAACTTTATTTAGAGCATTACATTATTATTTTTATTTTTTAATTTTTTATTTTTTTTGAGTTGGAGTCTTACTCTGTCGCCCAGACTGGAGTGCAGTGGCCGCTTCCTGGCCACCGCAGCCTCGACCTGCTGGGCTCCGGCGATCCTTCAGCCTCAGCCTTCCAAGTAGCTGGAACTATAGGTGTGTGCTACCACATCCGGCTAATTTTTTGATTTTATTGTAGAGATGAGGTCTCACCAAGTTGCCCAGGCGGGTCTCGAACCCACGGGCTCAGGCAATCCACTCACCTCGGCCTCCCAAATCACAGGATTACAGGCTGAGCCACCGAGCCCAGCTACATTATTTTTTTAAACTTTAAATGCGCAGTGTGGTTTCCTTTTTCATGGACCCATGTTTACTATTTGTAATTTTGCAATATGAGCCTGCCTATGTTTCATAGAACTGTTACCTTGTGCATTTCAGTTAATACTTGAACAACGTAGGGGTTGGGTTGCTGACCCCTGCACAGTTGAAAATCCACATATAACTTTTAATTTTTTTTTTGTATTGGAGTCACTCTCTTGCCCAGGCTGGAGTGCAGTGGCACGCTCATGGTTACCGCTGCCTTCACCTGCTGGGCTCAGGTGATCCTTCCAACTGAGCTTTTTAAGTAGCTGGGACTATAGGCGCATACCAACTATGCCAGGCTAATTTTTTGATTTATTGTAGAGATGAGGACCTGCTATGTTGCCCAGGATGATCTCGAACTCCTGGGTTTTGGCAATTCTCTCGCCTTGGCCTCCCAAAGTGCTGGGATTACAGGCGTGAGCCACCATCCCAGCCAAAAATCCACATACAACTTTTTTTTTTAATTTTAATTTTGAAATTGTGGGGTACAATTCACGGTTAGGTATACAAATGTTCGTTGTGTGAGGACCCTTATTGATGAGGTGTGTCCCCCCCTTCCCCAGGTGGATATCAACTACCGTCAATCCTAGCTATCACCCCATCCCCTCCCCACAGTTTCCCGCTACCATCGATTCCCTTTCTTACAGTAATATGGTAGTTGTTCAAGGTCCACTTATGAGTGAGAACATGTGATACTCATCTCTTTGTTTCTGTGACAGATCACTCAGTATTATAAGCTCTAAGTCCATCCACGTTGCTGCGAAGTTCATGATTTTGTTCTTTATGGCTGCGTTATATTCCATTGTGTATATGTGCCACTTTTTTTTTTAATCCAGTCCTCTTTTGATGGGCAGCACGGTTGGTTCCATGTTCTTGCTATTGTGAACAATGCTGCAATAAACATACGTGTGCAGGTATCTTTTTTATAAAGTGACCTGAGTTCTTCTGGGTATATTGCCAGTAGGGGAATTGCGGGATCATATGGAAGGTTGATTTTTAGGAGTTTTAAGAATCGCCACACTGATTTCCACAGAGGCTGTACTCGTTTACATTTCCACCAACAGTGTAGAAGTTCCCTTTTCGCCACATCTTCTCCAGCATCTGTCATTTTTTGAGTTATTGATGATGGCCATTCTGACTGGAGTTAGGTGGTATCTCAGTGTGGTTTTAATTTGCATCTCTTTGATGATTAGTGAGGCTGAATATTTTTTCATGTGTCTGTTGGCTGCTCGTATGTCTTTTTTGAGAAGTGTCTATTCATATCTTTTATGTATTTTTCATATCTTTTGTGTATTATGCACCACTTTTTAAAAATCTAGTTCTCTTTTGATGGGCAGCACGACTGGTTCCATGTTCTTGCCACTTGTCTATCTTATCTCTTATGGCCTGGGCACTTCGGGTCAGGAATCGGTTGCCAGTTTCAACTTCCATAAGAGTGTCTCCTACATCTTCTAAGGTTCTTACAGTTTGAGGTTTTACATTTAGGTCTGTGATCCATTTAGAGTTAACTTTTGTGTATGGGCACATACAACTTTTGACTCCCAAAACTTTATTACTATTATAATAGCCAAGTATTGACTAGAAGTCTTATTGATAGCATAATAATTGGTTAACACATACTTTGTGTGTTATTTCTATTATACACTGTATTCTTACAATAAAGAAGAGAGGGAAAGAAGTGTTATTAAGAAAATCACAGGCTAAGCATGGTGTTTCATGCCTGTAATGCCAGCACTTCAGAAGGCCAAGGTGGGAAGATTGCTTGAGGCCAGGAGTTCAAGATCAGCCTGGGCAACATAGTGAGACCTCGTCCCTAAAAAAGAAAAAAAAATGTTTTTAATCATATGGAAGAGAAAATATATTTAATGTTAGTTAAGTGAAAGTGAGTCATTATAAAAGGTCTTCATTCTCGTCATCTTCACATTGAGTAGGCTGAGGAGGAAGAAGAGGAAGATTTGGTCTTGTTGTCTCAGGAGTAGCAGGGGTAGAAGAAAATTCACGTATAAGAAGACTCTCACAGTTCAAACCAATGTTATTCAAGGGTCAACTGTAATTAAGAAGCACCTCAGGCCCCAAAGTGTTTGAAGTTTAGATAGCAATAGTCTCATAAGAAATCTTTTCTTTTATACTTGAGAAGAGTGAAATTGGTTTTATAAATTCTGATTCCCATTGTATTCTCAGTCGGTCTCATTCTTTTTTCAGTTCCTTACTGGAGTTCTGAATTATTATAAAGTAGATGTACCCCACATTTAGCTTAAAGTAAAATAAAACAAAAGTATTGGAGGCTGTGAATGGGATTGTACCTCTTACTCTTCTACTTAGCTTTCATGACAAAAACAGTGGATCTGAGCCATTAGAAGTGAGGAAGACTGCTGGTCAGAATACAGATTTTTGGCAGAGGGTAATAATTTGGTTCTGTTATTGCATTATATGACATTTGTTATCTCTTCATATTCAGCTACTTGTCAAAATTATTAAAAGCCACGTAAAGATGTATCTCCCTCTCATACTGGTACAAGAATAGATAGATAACCACAGAGTCTAAAACAAAAGTCTGAATGAGATCCTAGTATATATCCATTTAATATAGGATCTGTTGGCACAATAAAAATCATTTAACAATCTTTAATAGGGAAAAGTATTAGGGCTAGAATAATTTAGCAGTTATTTAAAAACTATTGTGGGTTGAATTGTGGCCCCTGAAAGATAAATTCAAGTCATAACACTTGGTACCTGTGAATATGACTTTATTTGGAAATAGAACCTTTGAAGATGTAATCAAATTAAGAAAAGGCATACTGAATTAGGGTGAGCTCTAATCCAATGACTGGCATCCTTATAAGTAGAGAAATTTGGACACAGACACAGAGAAGAAGTCCATGATATGATGATGGAAGCAGAGATTGGAGTGATGTTGCCACAAACCAAAGAAAACCAAGAAGTGCTAGCAACTATCAGAAGCTAGGAAGAGGCAAGAAGGATTGTCTCTCAAAGAGACCATGGCCCTGCTACACCTTGGGTTCAGATGTCTAACATCCAGAATTGTGACACAATACATTTCTGTTATTTTAGTCCATTTAGTTTATAGTAATTTATTATTACAGCCTAGAAAACCGATAAAAACCTGTTGATATACACTGACATAAACTCCAGACAGATTAGTAAATGTAAAGTCAGGCTACAGAAACAGAAGAAATAGGAAGCAAATATTTGCCAATTTATGATTGGCAGCAGACATTCAAGCTTAAAAAATATTTGTAGCTAGGCTCGGTGGCTCAGCCTGTAATCCCGTGCTTTGGGAGGCTGAGGTAAGTGGATTGCCTGAGCCTGCGGAAATTCAAGACCTGCCTGGGCAACTTGGCGAGACCTCATCTCTACAATAAAAAAAAAAAAATCAGCATCATCTCTACAATAAAAAAAAAAAAAATGGTAGCGCATGCCTGTAATTCCGGCTACTTGGAAGGCTGAGGTGGAAGGATCGCCGGAGCCCAGCAGGTCGAGGCTGCGGTGGCCGGGAGCGGCCACTGCACTCCAGTCTGGGCGACAGAGTGAGACTCCAACTCAATATATATATATATTTACAATGGAATTGACTGCATAAAAAATTATATTATCAGCCGGGCTCGGTGGCTCAGCCTGTAATCCCGCGCCTTGGGAGGCTGAGGTGAGTGGATTGCCTGAGCCCGCGGGTTCGAGACCTGCCTGGGCAACTTGGCAAGACCTCATCTCTACAAAAAATCAAAAAACTAGCCAGGCACGGTAGCACGCACCTGTAGTTCCAGCTACTTGGAAGGCTGAAGCGGAAGGATCGCTGGAGTCCAGCAGGTCGAGGCTCCCGGCCACTGCACTCCAGCCTGGGTGACAGAATGAAACTCCAACTCAAAAAAAAAATTTTTTTTTAAATTGTATTATCTCATTATTTAATAAAAACAGAATAAAAAGCATGTATCAAACTAAAAATATTTCTAATATATGACAAATTTAATATCTTGAATATGCAAACAACTCACACAAATTAAAAATAAAAGCATTAAGAACCAAAACAAAGCACAAAAGCTTAACACAGAACATTTGTTTTTAAAAATACAATTAACCAAAAAGTAAAAATGTGGACAAATGTTTACATAGTGCTTATTTTGTGCCAAGCCTTCTTCTTCTTTTTTTATTTTTTTTGAGTCTCACTTTGTTGCCCAGACTGGAGTGCAGTGGCTGCTCCCGGCCACCGCAGCCTTGACCTGCTGGGCTCCGGCGATCCTTCCGCCTCAGCCTTCCGAGTAGCCGGAATTATAGGCGCGCACTACCACGCCTGGCTGATTTTTTGATTTATTGTAGAGATGAGGTCTCGCCTGCCCAGGCGGGTCTCGAACCCGCGGGTTCAGGCAATCCACTCACCTCAGCCTCCCAGAGGCGCGGGATTACAGGCTGAGCCACCGAGCCTGGCTCAAGCCTTCTTCTAAATGCTTTGCATATTAACTTTTAACTCATTAATTATGAGATGACCCTGGCCAAGTTAATTTATCTTGTTTGCCTCAGTTTTCCTCCTCTGTGCACATTCTAAGAATTTCTCCATGACAGATAAAAAAGTGTGGTATTGGGATCATAGAGAATACGTACTGTAAATTTAATAAATCCTACCAAAATTGTATCTAAATTGCATCAATGTAAATTCCTAGCAACAATGTTTGGAAGAAGCAGATTCTCCTCCTCCCCAGCCAATACTTAAGAGGTTCTCTAATTTTCTTTTTTGCCAATCTGATGAGCAAATCATTCCTGCCTTTTGATCATTCAAATCCTATGCATCCTTAAAAGTACATTCGGCTGGGCTCAGTGACTCAGCCTGTAATCCTGAGCTTTGGGAGGCCGAGGTGAGTGGATTGCCTGAGTCCGTGGGTTCAAGATCCGCCTGGGCAACTTGGCGAGACCTCATCTCTACAATAAATAAAAAAAAAATTAGCCAGGCGTGGTAGCACCTGCCTGTAGTTCCAGCTACTTGGAAGGCTGAGGCGGAAGGATCACTGGAGCCCAGCAGGTCGAGGCTGCTGTGGCCAGGAGCGTGCCATTGCATTCCAGTCCGGGCGACAAGAGTGAGATTCCAACTCAAAAAAAAAAAGAAAGTGCATTCAATTTCTATGTGAAGCATATCACACACATGGGATTCTTAATGAAGTTATCAGTGAATTTCCCTGAAGAAACTTTGCAGACCAGGAAAGAGTGGAATGGTATATTCAAAGTGCTAAAAGAAAAATCTGCTAACCAAAAATAGTTTACTCCATAAAACTGTCCTTCAGAAATAAAAGAGAATTACTTTCTAGACAAACAGAAGTTGAAGAATTCATAATCACTAGGCCTGCCTCATAAGAAATGCTAAAGGGAATTCTTCAAGCTCAAAAGAAAGGCCTCTAACTGATAACATAAAAACATATGAAAGTATAAAATTCATTGGTAAAGGCAAATATTTAGTCAGATTTAAAATAATATTGGAATGGTGGTATGTAAGTCACATTCAACTCTAGTATAAAGGTTAAAACACAAACGTATTGAAAATGGCTTTAGCTACATCAACTTGTTAACAGATACACAATGTAAAAAAATGTTAAGTGTGACATCAAAACATAAAATGGGGGAGACTATAAGTGCAGAGCTTTTGCATGCACTTAAAATGAATTTCTTGCCGGGCTTGGTGGCTCAGCCTGTAATCCCAGCACTTTGGGAGGCTGAGGTGAGTAGATTGCCTGAACCTGCAGGTTCAAGACCCGCCTGGGCAAATTGGTGAGACCTCATCTCTACAATAAAATAAAAAATTAGCCAGGCACGGTAGCTCGCACCTGTAGTTCCATCTACTTGGAAGACTGAGGCAGAAGGATCACCTGAGCCCAACAGGTCGAGGCTGCAGTGACCGGGAGCATGCCACTGACCTCCAGTCTGGGTGACAGAGTGAGACTCCAATGCAAAAAAGAAAAATATTAATTTGTTATTTAAAAATAAATTAGTTCACTAGAAGATGTTTTATGTAAGCCTCATGGTAGCCACAAACCAAAAACTTACAGTAGATACATAAAAGATAAAGAGAAAGGAATCAAAGCATGCCACTACAGAAAATCATGAACACATACACACACACACACACACACACACACACACACACACACACACAAACACACACACACACAAAACATCAACAAGAGAGGAAGAAAGGAAAAAGAATCTACAAATCAACAAGGAAATAACAAACAAAATGACAATGGTAAATCTACATTTTCTTTGAAGAGTTTCTTCAAAGGAAGTCATTTTTCCTTCTGTTAGGTTAAAAATATATCCCAACGGGGACTCTAAAATGTTAGGTCAGGCCTGCTAGGGTAGGATTGTATGACCTGATGCTATTTGAAAGATGCAAAGAATTGCATAGCAGTTAGATTGGAAAAATATGGTTTATTTAGAAAGTAAATTAGAGAGAGAGAGAAGAGATTCATCTTCCCAAGATAGGGAAAGGGGCAAAGCACAGACACACCAGAGTTTAACAAAGCAATGGCAAATAGCTGCTTGAAGTGGATTGCTTTTAAACATTCTCCTTTGATGGAGGCAAGTTGCTAAGGATTGGATGGTGGTTTACTCCAGTCATCACAGAGGGGACAGATAAGCACAGGTACTGATGTCAGGTGATGGACAGCATGCAGATGGGTGGGTTAGTTGCATGATTGCTGCCATGGTGATGGGGTCTGTCTATATCATGAAAGTCACGAGGGGCTGACTAGGTTAACCTGGGTCTTATGGGTGGAGGCAAATACTTGAAATAGAAAGCTAGTTAGTACAAAACCAGCTGGGGAGGGGGTTGTAAAACAATTATTAATAGCTACTCTGAGAAACTGGTTTGGTTCTTGGCTAGTGATTAGAGGGATAAAGTAAAATGACCTGCTAGAAAAACATGACAACTAGGCAGTGTTAAAACGGCTGCTCTTTGGCTATATTGACTCCATGTTGTGTCTTTTCACCTTCCTTTCATCTCCTTTGGCATTTTATCCACTTAATCAGACATAATTATTGAGAATTTATTATGTGCTTTAGTCACTAAAGATGAAGCAACAAACAAATTAGGCAAGGATTTCTACCTTTAAGGAGCATTCATTCTAAATAGGAAGACAGACAATAAAAATAAAGTTAAATTTATAGGATATGAGATACTAATACATTGTAAGAAAAAAATAAGCAGATATGGAAGATCAATGTGGGACTAGAAATGAAACTTTAGACAAAGTGTCTGAGGAAAACCCTATAGAAAAGGGTGTTGGTACTTGTTTTACATACCTTATCATTTTCTGTTCTATGTGCTCACTTTAAAATTTTTTTCATTGTAGTAAAATATAAATAACATAAAATTTACCATTGTAATCATTTTCAAACGTATAGTTCAATGGCATTAAATGCATTGACACTGATGTGCAACTGTCACTCATATGAATCTCCACAACTTTTTGTTAATCCCAAAGTGAAACTCCATACCCGTTAAACAATAGCTCATTTTCCCCTCTCGCCATCCCTGGCAAACACTGTGCTACTTTCTGTCTCTATAAATTTGACTACTCCAGGTATAGCACATAAATAGAATCTTCCAATATTTGTCCTTTTGTATCTGACTTATTTCATTTACTGTGACTTCAAGGTTCATGTATGTTGAATTTCATGCTTTTTAAAGGTTGAGTAATACTTCACTATGAGTATACACCATACTTTGTTTATTTATTTTTGCTGATGGACATTTGGGTTGTTTTCACTTTTTGGCAATTGTAAATAATGTTGCTGTGGCCAGGCACAATGGTGCATGGCTATAGTCCCAGTTATTCTGGAGGCTGAGGCAGAAGGATTGCTTGAGCCTGAGAGTTTGAGAACTGACAACAACATAGTGAGACCCTGTCTCTAAAAAAAACCCCCCAAACCAAAAATACCCAAATCACTAAATCCTTGTCTCACAAAGTAGCAATAATAATAATAATAATAATGGGCCAGGTTCAAGCCTGTAATCTCAGCACTTTGAGGGGTCGAGGCGAGAGGATTGCCTGAACCTGTGGGTTCAAAACCAGCCTGGGCAACATAGTGAGACCTCGTCTCTACAATAAATAAAAAAATTAGCTGGGCGTGGTAGTGCACACCTATAGTTCTTGCTACTTAGAAGACTAAGGCAGAAGGATCGCCGAAGCCCAGCAGGTCGACACTGAGATGACTGTGAGTGTGCTACTGCATTCCAGCCTGGGCAACAGCGTGAGACTCCAATTCAAAATAATAATAATAATAATAATATTAATAATAATGCTGTGAACATGGATATACACTTATCTGAATCTCTGCTTTTAATTTTTTGTATACATAATGAGAAGTGGAATTACTGAATCAAATAATAATTCTATGTTTAGTTTTTTGAACAACTGCAGTACTGTTTTCCAGAGTGGCTGGACCACTTTATATTCCCTCTGTCAATGCATAGGGTTCTGACGGATGTGAGGTGGTATCTTATTGTAGCTCAGATTTGCATTTCCCCAGTGACTAGGGATGTTGAGCTTTTTTTGGTGTATTATTGACCATTTGTATATCTTCTTTGGAGAAATGTTTATTCAAGTCCTTAGCCCATTTTGAATTGGTTGGTTTTTAGTTGTTGAGTTTTACAATTATATTTTGGATGTTAATCCCTTATCAGATACAACTGATTTGCAAATACTTTATTTCATTCTTTCATTTTTTTTTTTTTTACTTTGGTAACAGTGTCCTTTTGATGCTCACATTTAAAAATTTTTGATGAAGTCAATATTTTTCCTTTGCTGCCTGTGGTTTTGGGTCATGTCCAAGAAATCATTGTCAAAGCCAATGTCATGAAGCTTCATTCTCTATTTTTGTCTAATAGTTTTTTAGTTTTAGATTTTTAAATCTTTGATCCATTTTGAGTTAATTTTTATATATCATATTAGGTGAGGGTCCAAGAATATCTTTTGCATGTAGATAATATATGTTAATTTTATCACTTTTAATAATTTTCCTTATTGCAAGGCACCTTGAGGAAAACACTGTGTCTTATAATCCTTTATATACCTTCCAGTTCCATGCATTTGATAAGAGCTTAATGTACTTTTTTTTTTTAAAGGAATGCTTTATGGTTACTGATCATTGACTTGAATTAAAAACACTAATCACTCTGTACCTTGATTAAAGCATCTAGCACATAATAGGTATTTTTACAAGGCTTACTGTTAAAGAATTGAATATATTCTTATTCTAAGGGATTTTATTTTCAAAGAAAAAATATTTTTTCAATTAAGTGATGTTGACAGGATTAGAGAATGAAGAGATTGTTTTAAATGTTGTATTACACAACACACATATGTAAAAAAAGAATGACACAAATACCAAAAAATAATTCATATAGCTATTTTCTTTTTTTTTTTTTAGTTGGAGTCTCACTCTGTTGCCCAGACTGGAGTGCAGTGGCATGCTCCCGATCACCGCAGCCTTGACCTACTGGGCTTAGGTGATCCTTCTGCCTCAGCCTTCTGAGTAACTAGAACTACAGGCACGCTATACTACTCCCGACCAATTTTTGATTTATTGTAGAGATGAGGTTTTGCCAAGTTTCCCAGGCTGGTCTCAAACCCGCGGGCTCAGGCAATCCACTTGCCTCGGCCTCCCAAAGTGCTAGGATTACAGGCTGAGCCACCGAGCCCGGCCCATATAGCCATTTTCAAAACAAGTACTGAACTCTCACTTTAAGTTGATGAATTAAGACCAGGCATGGTGGCTCATGCCTATAATACTAGCACTTTAGGAGGCCAAGGAAAGAAGATTGTTTGAGTCCAGGATTTTGACACCAGCCTTGGCAACATAGCGAGACTTCATCTCTCCAAAAAATAAAAAAAAATTAGCCAGGTATGGTGGCATGTATCCATAGTCCCGGCTACTTGGAAAACTGAAGTGGAAGTATTGCCTAAGCCCAGGAGTTGGAGGTTGTGGTGAGCTGTGATCCATGTCACTGCACTCCAGCCTGGGTGATTGAATAAGACCCTAACTCAAAAAAAGAAGAAGAAAAAGATGGTGAACTAAAACTAGGAATCCATCATTTTTCTTTCTAAATCTTTTTGAAATAACCTTTAAAAAAGCAACACCCTAAACACAGTAGCTCTGGAAACTAAAAGTGATGTGATAATTATATAAAAATGGTCCCAATGGACCATGCTTGTTGGTACTTATGCCTCTGTGTAGTCTCTTCCCATGTTGGAGATGGACTTTAATCAATAGAATGCAGTGACAGTGATCTGTGCCATTTTGGATCTAAGCCTTTAAAAGGCCTGGCACCTTCTTTTTTTGCACTCTTGAAAGCAGGCCACCATGTGAGTCCAGTTGCCATGCTGTAGAGAGAGGTCATATGCAGACATTCTAGAGGATGAGCTATCCCTAAGGACGGGTAGAAGCCATATAGAGAAGCATCAAGGTGATAGACACGTGAGAAAAGTCATCTTGGATGTCTCCATGCAGCAATCCTTCCAGAGGACTGCCATCCTAGCTGCTATCTGACTGTAACTGCATGAGAGACCCAAAGTGAGACCAAAAGAAGAACCACTATCTGAAATTAGTCAACACAGAGGTTCATGAGATAATAATACATCGTTATTTTAAGCCACAAACTCTTTGGTGGATTGTTATTAAGCTATAGTTCTGACTGACAGAAATGAACTTACAGAAAAAAAAAAATCACAGGTCAATTTTCCTATGTGAGTTCAAAGAAGAAAATTCTAAGCTCAGAGAGAGCCTAGGCAACTGCTGTCAGGACCCAACCTGGAGGCAATCCACAGAGTTGTCAGGCAGGGTGTGAATGGAAGGCCTTCAGAAATGGCTAGCCTTCACTTTGCTAGATGTACTTGCTAAGCAAGGGATTTGCCACAGTCAGCTCCTAAGTTGGGCAGTAAGGATTCCAGTGGGAGTAGTGCTCCTTCAGGTTGCCATGATAAATTGAGGTTGTCACCTCCACAGTAACTCCCTACAGCATCCCCAGGATCCCAGGGACAGAGGCTGGAATGTTTGGCAGTGTTGGGTGTGGGGGTGGAGGCAAACACATCAAAGCAAAGAATTTGGAGTGCTTCATTTATCCTACTTGACAGAGTTCCTACACTGCCTCTAGGGAGGTGAGTCGCTGAAGCAATTCTAAGAGCAAGGGTTGAGGCTTACTGAGCTTGTTCTCACCAAATAAAGGAGGAAGTGAAAACAAGCAGAAAACCACAATAGGGGGGATCTTTTAGCCCGTGCAATAATAATAGCAACCACTTATATGCCATTTACCATGTGCTAAAGGCTGCCATTCCATTTCACTCACAACCTTACAGAAAAACTGTGGCAAAGAGGTTTAGTGACTGTGAATGGCAGCAATCTGATCTTAGAGTTATAAATAGAATGTGATAAAAGTGACAGTTCAAATCAGAACGAACGCTTCAATAATAGTTTCTAACGCAGAAATCAGACCAGTGATAGATGGGGCCAGTGCTTCGACTAATATCATGCATAAAAAAGATAAAGAAGAATTGAAATGAGGACAAAAATAAACCATATGTCATAAATATATATCTAATTAATGGCGTGTGCTTACAAATCAACAGGAAAAAGATTGAGTATTCTACACTTGCCGTATTATATGAACAGACAACAAACAAATGAAAAATACAAGGTGGGCAACATTTAAAAAAGGATCCCACTTCACCAGTATTCAAACTCAATACAAGTGGTAACAACATGAGATATTAGCTATCACATCTGAAATTTCCTGGGAAAGAAACAGTTTGAGGTGACATGCCTTATTAAGTATTTAAGCTCATATTAAGTTGGAAGATATCAAACAATGTGATGCTGAGACTAAAATAGACAAACGGATTAATGGAACAGATCTGAATATTAAAAACATTATATGATGAAAATGACAAGTGAATAAAGAAGAGGAAGATCACACAATTAAATTATATTGGGACATTCAATTAACTAAAAAAAAAAGTTAGAGTTATATCTCAAACCATAAACTAAAATATATTCCAAATAGATGAAAGAATTCTATGTGAAAAAGAAAACCTTTAAACAACTAGCAAGAGGTAGAGGTAAATATCTTATCTCAAGATGGAAATGACTTTCTGAGCACAAAAAAATTACGAAGTAAAAGACTGAATAACATCAAAATCTATAATGTGTCTATTAAAAAAATTAAAAAGCAAATGATGAAATGAAAAAAGTAGGTGTAATAATCTTTGATGTATAACATAATACAGTAATACCCTTCATAGTTATCTCATTAATCAGTTCAAAAATCAGAAGGATACAGTTTTGGCCAGGATCTTTTTTAAATGGCAGTATTCAGTGTAAGTGAAGATGCAAAGAGATGGCCAGGCACAGTGGTTCATGCCTGTAATCCCAGTGACTCAAGGGTGAGACTAAGTGGGGGGATTTTTGAACCCAGGAGTTTGACGTTACAATGAGCTATTATCATGCCACTGCATTCCAGCCTGGACAACAGAGTGAGATCCCATCTCTAAAAAACACAAAAAAAGATGTACAGAGATGGAGATTTTTCTACACTGCTTATAGATATAAAAATTGGCACTATTCCTAGGAAATTACTCAGAAATATGTAAAAAGATGTCGAGAATTGCTATAATTTTTGACATAATAACTCTACTTATCGGCATTAGTCCTAAGGAGATATTCAGATATAGAAGATCCTTTTAATAAACAAGATTTATATTAATCAATCATAATAGTAAAAATTAAAAGATGGAAATAGCTCATCTGTTCAACCCTAGAAGAATGATTCAGCACATTATGTTATGTTCATTTGATAGAGTTTCTTCCTCATTGTAAATTGGGATTTTATAGCATATCTACAGACACATATAATGCTATTAATTCACTTGTTTGCTTATCAGCAAACCTGTACTGGTAACAAACACATGCCAGGCACTGTTGAAAGTACTGATTTTCATAGCGAGAGGCCTATTTTCCTGAAGCACACACTTAGGAGAAGACACAAAATAAATAAGCAAATAAATATATTATGTCAGGTGGTGATAAGTACTAATAAGAAAAATAAAATCAGATCAGAGAAGAGAGAGACACAATGATACCATATTAGGAAATATTTACATAGCATAATCTAAGTTTTATAAAACAATAAACCATCATGTGTACATAAAGACATAGAAAAATGACTTGAAAAAAAAATCAGTCCATAGTAGCAGAATAATTAGTGATTTATAAAATACATTCCCATTTTTCAAAAATTTCAATAGTAAACATCTATTTTGAATCATAAAAAGAAAGCACAATACAAATTATTAAAAGATTAAGTTTAAAATGGAAATATGTATTTAAATGTTTATTGTTAAGTTCATTTGCTTTAGGAAATATAATAGCCATTATGATGTTAGGCATAGAATATATATATATATATATATATATATATATAAATATATATATATATATATTTTTTTTTTTTTTTTTTTTTTTTTTTGAGTTGGAGTCTCACTCTGTCGCCCAGACTGGAGTGCAGTGGCACCCTCCGGCCACCGCAGCCTTGACCTGCTGGGGCTCCGGCGATCCTTCCTCCTCAGCCTTCTGAGCAACTGGAACTATAGCCGCGCGCTACCACGCCCATTGTAGAGATGAGGTCTCGCCAAGTTGCCCAGGTGGGTCTCAAACCCGCGGGCTCAGGCAATCCACTCACCTCAGCCTCCCAAAGCATGGGATTACAGGCTGAGCCACCGAGCCCGGCTGGTATAGAATATTTTTAAAGAGATCATATTTTGGAAATATTCTTTATCTCTGTAAATTTAGCATAAATAAGGTTTCTGCCCCTTGCAAGCTCAGCAGCATGGCTTTTCAGTATCACATACTAAGCATATCCATCTATGAGGGGCAATTCAATATTTCCAAGCTTGTCAGACTGAGATAAAGAGTCAATGTCTATTTATTAGTTAAATGAGAAAGAATGCTGAATGGACTGGAATATGGATAGAAATAAGCAACATATTTTCTCTGTGAAGGCATGGAAAAAACCTTTATTACTAGAGAGTTGTCTGGAAAGTCTGAAATTAGAGCAAGAAAGTAATAGTTTTATGATCTGATTGTCTAACGAAGTGTTCTTCCCAGTGTAGGTTCATGGACCTCCTACATAATTCTCACCAAGAATACTCGTTAAAATGCAGAATCCTAGACATTAACCTAGATCTACTGAGATTCTTAAGAGTTATCTAGTGTGGTTCTTCTTGGAAGAACTATGAAAAATGGGTGGCATTGTCTTTTATAATGATTATGGAGTTCTGTCATAATGAATACACCATTTCATAAAGTTCAAGAACAGGCCAAACTAATTTGTGAAAATATAAATCATAGTAGGGCCCCAGAATCTGCATTTTTTAAAGCACATATCCAAGGTGATATTTGTTGGCACAGAAGTTTGAAAATCACAAATAGTGATGCACCATCTTTTCTTTTCTTTTTTTTTTTTTTTTTTTGAGTTGGAGTCTCACTCTGTCGCCCAGACTGGAGTGCAGTGGCCGCTCCCGGCCACCGCAGCCTCGACCTGCCGGGCTCCGGAGATCCTTCCGCCTCAGCCTTCCGAGTAGCCGGAATTACAGGCGTGCGCTACCACACCCGGCTGATTTTTTGATTTATTGTAGAGATGAGGTCTCGCTGCCCAGGCGGGTCTCGAACCCACGGGCTCAGGCAATTCATTCACCTCAGCCTCCCAAATGCATGGGATTACAGGCTGAGCCACCGAGCCCGGCTGCACCATCTTTTCAATATGGAAGACTTTGCCGATAGGAAATTGACAACTTGAGTTGTAGGTAAGACTTACATTTCCCTATATCTACTTGGAGAGCTGATTTCAAACCAAGATTCTGCTTTTCTCTGATTGCTTGACTATTTATGTTAACTTATTTTATTTACTGTCAGGTCATAGGAGAAAAGTTATTTTTTAAATGTCACTGCCCAGATTTATATACTTGTTATGTATTTTTACAAAGTTGCCATGACATACAGGGGCAGTTTGATGAGATTTGACAAATGCATATCCCCATGTAACTAATACCCCATTAAAAAAACAGTATGCCATCATCCTAGGAATCTCACTAGTGTCCCTTCACACTCTGTCACTGCCCCGTCTATCCTGGCAACCGCTACTATGATTTATATTTTCACAGATTAGTTTGGCCTGTTCTTGAACTTTATGAAATGGTGTATTCATTATGGCAGAACTCCATAATCATTATAAAAGACAATGACACCCATTTTTCATAGTTCTTTCAAGAAGAACCACACTAGATAACTCTTAAGAATCTCCAGGCCGGGCGCGGTTGCTCACACCTATAATCCCAGCACTTTGGGAGGCCGAGGTGAGCGGATTGCCTGTGCCCACGGGTTTTGAGACTAGCCTGGGCAACTTGGCAAAACCTCATCTCTACAATAAATCAAAAAATTAGCTGGGCATGATGGCACATGCCTGTAATTCCAGCTGCTTGGAAGACTGAGGTGGAAGGATCACCTGAGCCCAACAGGTCGAGGCTGCAGTGACCACGAGCGTGCCACTGCACTCCAACCTGGGTGACAGAGTGAGATTCCAACTCAGAAAAAAAGAATCTCCACACACTGCAATTTGCCTTCATAAAGATAAGATACCTTAATTAGGCAACATTTGTTTACCTAGAAGTATATTCAGAATCCTGCTGAGGACTTTGGAAACTGTCTTTCTGCAGCTAGTTAGCTACTTTTAAGCCTTCAGCTAGACATCTCCAATTTTAAAATTCTGATAATAAAAGAAAGTAAGCAGATCATCTAAATGGACTCAATTCTTCGGAACCAAATGAATTATATTCCCAGGCTTCTGTAAGAAGAATTTAAAGATCAACTTGCTGAAACACTATTGGCAATACTAGGAAAAAGAAAGTTGGAGATAGGCTAATGTGTGCCATTTGATTCCCAGACTGTGGACCCAAAACTTTGATCTCAGATTAGATTTCAAAGATCAGTAACATTTTCCCTGAACTTGGCTTTCAACATACTCTTATTCACTTTTGTACTACCTTTCCAGCGCTGAAATCACAGTCCTTGTCAGAGCCTAAAGGAATGTGACACCATTTGAGAAATAGTGTATCCTTTCTACATCGATTATCATAATTCCCTTGACTCCTTAAGACTTTCTCTGGTCCTTCCCATTTTGTATGCTTTGATTCTTCCAGTATCAGTACATTTCTGGTACTATTTGTGTTCTCTGTTATTCTCATAGAGTTACCATTTGCCTCCATCTTTCAAATGTTCACCCTTTGTCCTATTTTAAGGGACTCTGCACCATCCCTCTAGTTTAAGAATCTCTTCATCCCTTGTCTTTTCTTCTCATTGCAATTGCCCAAAGTCATGTTTCTAAGCACTTCCTGATACCTACCATTTTCGTTTTTTAGAAATTTGTGGAACTGTGTCATATTTTCTTAAAATACTTTGACATATGTCTAGCTTTCTAAAATCCTGTGTCCATCTTTGATCTGGCTCGACCTTGCCCTTCCCTGAAGATCATGGGCACATTCTCCAGGTTCTCATCCCTACTACTCTGACAAATGGCTTCTTCCTATTCATTGGAACCAGTCAGAGCATAGTTACTTTTATTTTTTCCTCTACCTTCTAGGACTTGAAATTATTAGAGAGGCAAGCGAAAAACTCTGCTTTTATCTGAATGAAGTATCCAGAATGTTATTCTCATGAACCATGTGTGTCATGCCTGTTTTGTGACTTTTCTCCATGTGGCTCAACTTTGCTTCCACAAAAACATCACTTCTGTGCTTCTCTCCTTTCATCTTCATCCAAGTGTTCAGGGTTTGCTCTGACTCTGTTGTTATCACAGCCCACAGTGCCACTCCTCCTCTCAACAGGTCTTTTGTCCACAGCACACCCTTCTATCGCTATGTTCCCATGGATCTGTTCCACCCCGCCAACTCTGAGCGGTATCAATGAGGTCTTGTTTGTCACCTCATGCTAGAATCTCAAGGTTACTATGTTGCTCATGTTCTGTGCATGATATCTGGACATCTGCTGCCTATGTTTTGTTTCTAAGGTCCTTCCCAATTGTTTTCTCACTGAATTACTCGGCACCTCCCTCACAGTTGAAATTCTTCCCAGGCCCTCCTTAATATCATCCGTGGAAACTCATTTCAGTTTTATCTAGGTGTTTTTTGTTTTTTCCTCCCTTTCCATCTGTTTTCCATTTACAGCCCTTTTGGCCAGATGAGTTGGTCTCTGACTAAACACATTCTTTTTAGTCTTTGAAAAATGTTCTCTGTTCTTAGCCAAATATCTGTCATTCCTGCATTCAAAGCTATGGTCCTGAAACAAATCTCAGCACCAAGCGTGTACCTAGTCATTTATTTGTCATATCATACTTTTATTCTCCGTATTTGTGCCCCTAAGTCTTCTTCTTCTTCTTCTTCTTCTTTTTTTTTTGAGTTGGGGTCTCACTGTTGCCCTGGGTGGAGTGCAGTCGCACCCTCATGGCCACCGCAGCCTCAGCCTGCTGGACTCAGGCAATCCTTCACCCTCAGCCTTCCAAGCAGCTGAAACCACAGGCGTGTGCCATCACGCCCTTGCTAATTTCTTTTTAAAAAAATTTACTATAGACTCCCCAAGTTTCCCAGGCTGGTCTTGAACCCTAGGCTCAGACAATCCTCTCACCTATGCCTCCCAAAGTGCTGGGATTACAGGTGTGAGCCACCGCATTTGGTCCCTAAGTCTTTTATGTCCCAAATTTCACAGCATCTTGAGATGCTTCCATATTCAGTTTCGATGTGTTTTCATTTCCCTATAGCTTGGCAGATGTCTTTGATCAGCCTCAGCAGCTTTTGCCATATGCTGATTCATACTCCATGAAGATAACATCCCATTTTGTGTGGTAAGGTTGTATTCATTCACAGCCACTATCATGTCCCTCACAAGGGAGTTCCCAAGTCCTACCACATGACTTTTCCTCCATAGTTTACCATTTCATATGTCTACCTTCTCTGTGGAAAAGGAGAATTGGAAAGGTGGTGTATTATAGTAAAAAGGAGACTTGCTCTGATACTTGCTACTGGGTAGCTTAAAAGAACAAAGAACTGAGTTGACTCTGTGAGCCTCAGCCTCTTTGTCCTTCAAGTGGAAGTCTAATACTGACTTGCAGGGTTATTATGATGATTTAATAAGGTATTATATGTGAAACCACTTTGTACACTAAGAGACATTCAAACATAGGTTTTAAGAATAATTATTGGATATTTAATCTTTTAGGAACCTACAGAGCACATGCGGCACACATGAGGAGTTGCCCAGCATTTTTCCTCATTCCATATTCACTCATTTATTGAGCATATCCTTCTCCTAGAGGATTCCTTGATTTTTGGATATATATATATATATATATATATATATATTTTTTTTTTTTTTTTCTTTTTTTTTTGAGATGGAGTGGAGTGCAGCGACATGATCACAATGATCCTTCTACCTCAGCCTGCTGAGTAGCTGGAACTATGGGCATGTGCCACCACACCTGGCTATTTTTTTTTGATTTTTTTGTAGTGATGAGGTCTCACTATGTTGTCCAGGCTGCTATTAAACTCCTGGACTTGCTTAAGCAATCCTTTAGCCTTGGCTTCCCAAAGTGCTGGGATTACAGGCGTGAGCCATAGAGACTGGTTGTTTTTTTTGATTTTTACACCGCTATGTATGAGCATTATTGGTCACCCCAGAGGCCACCCCAGCAGTGTACAAGAATCTTCTTATTTCTTAAACCTCAGGCAGTTCTGATCTCTAACTCAGGCAAAGTTCACCAAAAGCAAACTTCATCTGGGAACTCATAGCAGTACGGCCTTCTCCACCCTAACCATGATGGGATGGCATGTTTTCTCTAATTATAGGATTATAGAACAATCATAATAACAACGAATCATGATAAAGCGACTGTAATTTTCATCTATTGAATACCTACTATGTGTCATATACTCTGCTAGAGTATTTATATCAGCAATGTTTTCCAACCACTAACAAAATTAGCCCTCTCTAAGGAGACTTTTACACAGGTATTGATCTCAAGGAAAGGAACCTTGATTCTGAGGTATTAGCACACACTCCATCTGAGAAAAGCCTGCATTTTTCACACAAAGCCCAGCTTCCAAGTCAAGTCTGGGCAGACCCCAGCCTGATGAGGTCCTGTGGCCTCTCTCTCTGTACACACTAGATTCTTTGTGACCTTTTCCCTCAAGACCTTAAATGGGATGCTGGATATTCCTTCTGAGAAACCCGAGAAGGATACTAAAAAGTTAGCCACAGTTTTCCCATTGTTTGCTGTCAGGTTTCTTAGGTTCAGCTGTTGGGGTCAGATTTTGTAGACATTTTTTAATATACTGAAATCTCTGAGGTTTCAAGTGCTTCCTTAGTTTGTTACAGTATCAAAGGGCTGAAAACTGTGGAAGTGAAGGGAGGTAGTGGTAGACAGATGGGTGGAAGAGAGGGAGAGAGAGGAGAGGAAGGGATACTGGAAGGGTGAAGGTGGAGAAAAAAGAAATAAAAAGGAAGAGAAAAAGTGTAAGAGCAAGAGCCTTGGCATCTGACGAAGATCTTAGTCATTTTGTGACCTTGGACAAGCTACTTCAACACTCTAGGACAAAATGTTCTCATCTGCAAAGGGGGATAATACTTATTTTTCAAAGTCTCTTTGCAATTTGTATGTACAATATGTGACATATAAAAGATACTCAGTTGTGTAAGCATGATGATGGTCCATGCACATATTGGGGGAAAAAAAGGATTAGAATAAAATAAATTTGCCAGTCGGGTTTTCTTATCTTAGGAAGAGATTATATGTACCAATACATATGGGCCCAGCCACAAGGCATTCTGTGTCCTTAGGAACCAGGGGTGGTAGAAGAGAACGCTTGTGGAGTTTCTGCCAGACCCAATAAAGAACACTCCTTTTCCCTATTTAATCTTTGAACCAACTGAAAAAAACTACAAATAAGTCAGCAGATGGAGGCAACCATATAGCCCTCATTACTGATCAGTGCTACATGGGACAGCATAAGTAGCTATTATCTTTGAGCAAGTGCGGTTCCTAACAACTGAACTCCAAGATTTGACCAACTTACTCAGGAGCCTCAGGTAATACCAGAACAGGGCAGACTTTGCCTCTGGAAAAAGATGCCTCTCCCGTGGGTAGCTCCTGAAAAAAGGAAAAAAGCTAGGTTGAACATGACTCATTTCTCCTTCCAAACTCATCAACCAGGTAAGTCAGTTGACCTGCCCAGAGGAGGAGTGTGGGAGGGAGCAGAGGAAGCCAGGTGTGCTCTGCTAATGGGCGTCCCTCCACATGGACAAGATAAATCAGGAGTGGGTTGGGTATGACTTTCCACTCCCCGACAAGCTCAAAGTCAATATGGGAGGTGAGCAGAACTGAGAGAATTAATGAGATCATAGAACTGGGCTCAGAGTGGGTGGAAGGAGTATGACGGTGTGCCGGGAAATGTTTGACAATTGGCACTAAAAACAAAAACAAAGCAAAAAAAAAATCTACTTGCACATTTAATTTTTAAAAAATATTTATTTTTATTTCAAAGATGTGGAGTACAGTTCAGGATTAGATATACAAGTGGTCATCGTACAGGTAAATTTGGGCCTTCCTTTGGTCCCCCCTTTGCCTGGTTTGAGATCAGGTACCCTTATTGATGTTACGTCCCCACCCCCTCACCTGGCAGTTTCTGGCTACTTCCAATCCCTTTCTTACTGTATTATGGTCCTTACACATTTTATTGATATAAAGGATGCATAGTACACAATTTACAAATAATAATAAAATATGCAATACCCTTTATTTTAAGTCCCATATGGCCAGTCAACTCTCACAGAAGTCTTTTATTGATTTTTTAATGAGCTCTTGTCTTCACAGCCAATCTCTGGCTGTGATTCAACCATGATTTGACAAGTGGAATAATTTCCATGGTACAGATTACAATAGAATCTATGTACATAACCCTTGAACATAGGCAATAGTAAAATGTAGTACAAGAATTAGAAGTGATGAGTTTTGAGTAGTTATGACCTTTGTTTTTGATATAAATTAATTGTGAGCTTATATAATTTGAATTTTAAGAATGGCTGTGTTTAACAGTCTTGAAAATTTATCATTCTGCTCCTGCTCGAACACACCACTGAGACATACCCCCACAGTCCTAATTCTGTTTTACATGTGTAGCAAACTACAAATCAATCTTGTCCCAAGGAAATCTTCCGGTGCCCCACGTGGAAGGAGGGGCAGGCAGGTGACCTTCAGGGATGAGACAACAGGAGGAATGGCATCCAGCAGGGGGCAGTGTGGACCCAGGTGGTCCCTTATGAAGAGAGCTAAACCTCAGCTTGTGGTTACTAGACGAGCAAGGAAAGAGGCCACCTCTGGGGGCAGAAGGCTGAGACTCAGGATTTCTCCCTGAGTGTTGGGCCAGGGGAGTGATCAGGAAACCAAAACAGAAGTCCTGAGATGCTATTGGAGGAGTGGTTGGGGGAGACGCTGCCTGCTCCTTGCACCCATCTGGCTACTGGACAAGATAACAAGACCCAACCCCCCTCACTCTGGGGCAAAGAATCACTCTGGTCATATGATGAACCTGGGCTCAAAAGCTGAGTGGGAATTCAGCTACTCGAGATGGGGCTCAGGGCCTGTAGCTGAGAGGCCCAGCAAGGGGAGGCCAACACTAGAAGCAAAGCAGAATTGTCTAGTCCAGTGAACAATTTGGAACCTTGAAGGGCACAAACAGAATCACAACCATCCAATTTCAAAACTGCTGTCTTTCCTGCACATGGGTCTGTGGCTGAGTCCTTAGCAGGACCAAGTGCGTGGCACAGCTCACCATCAACAGTGGCTGATGTGAGATGTTCTTTATATTTAATTATCCGAATTCCATTTTATATGTTTACAATCACTTTCAGGAAGGCCCCCTCAAAACTTAAATGTTTCTTTTAGGATTTCGAAAATGTTATGTTTTGTGACGTATTTTTCCCTATCTGGGAGCTAAGATAAATCCAGCCATCTTAAAAGAGCAAAATTGGTACCTGGGGCAATCCCATTTCTTACTTATTTAGGCAAAGTGGTGCTTAATATTTTTCTAAATTATCAAGTCATTTATGTTAACGTTTTTAAAAAAATTTCTTCTCTAGACCCACCTGTTAAGAGATTCCATTTTCTTCCTTCTTCTGTTTATGAAGGTCTAGCTTTAAACTCAAACTTGACAGCCCAGGGTTTCACATGAGTTGTGCTGATTTTGTTTGCTCCAGACATGGTTTATCAGGCTCTCTGGCCACAGGATAAATGTCACTTCATAACTAATGTATGGACCTTAGGATAATCAACACAATTTGAGACAACGCATGATTCATTTCACATTTTTTAAAACATTTTTTGAACTGTTAGACTCAGTAGTATATCAGAAATAATGGGAAAACAGCACATTTTGAAGGATTGATGTCTACATAAATTAGTTCAAGTTGCCAACTTATTTGTTTGTTTATTTAAATCTTTTTATTTTAAAGATGTAGGGTACAATTCAGGTTTAAGTATACAAATGTTCATTATGCAGGTACCTTTGTTGATGAGGTGTGTCCCCCCTCACCTGGCAGTATCCCACTACTGCCAATCTTGTCCCCCATCCCCTGGCAATTTCCCACTGCTGACAATCCTTTTCTTATAGTATTATGATCAAATTATTTATTTATTTATTTATTTATTTTGAGTTGGAGTCTCACTCTGTCGCCTAGACTGGAGTGCAGTGGCCGTTCCCAGCCACCGTAACCTGCCTGCTGGGCTCTGGCGATCCTTCCACCTCAGCCTTCTAAGTAGCCCGAATTACAGGCATGTGCTACCATGCCCGGCTGATTTTTTTTATTTTTATTGTAGAGATGAGGTCTTGCTGCCCAGGCGGGTCTCGAACCCGCGGACTCAGGCAATCCATTCACCTCAGCCTCCCAAAGGCGCGGGATTACAGGCTGAGCCACCGAGCCTGGCTAAATTATTTATTTATTACAAAAAGTATTATACGTCTATATTAAAATACTAAGTCATGTTTCATATAAAAGGATAAGAACATATATTAAAATAAATGACTATATAGGATTACAGTATACAAATAGCTTTACAACTTAAACCTTGCCACAGAAGATAATTTTCAACATATACATAGGTAGAAAGTGGCATACAATAAACTTTCAACCTTGGTCAATCTTGTTTCATCTGTATCTTTACATTCTCTATCAGCATAGCATTTCTTTTCAAAATATAGGGGAAAAAATAACATATTGTTATCACATTTAATACTAATTCTAAAAAAAAATCCCTTAATATCATTCAGTAAGTGGCCAGCATTTAAATTTCCTCAATATTCTCATATATGAGCATGCTTAGACTTACAAGACCAATGAAATACTTCTAAAATATCTTTTAATCTATAGGTTTTTCTGACTTCTCTTTTTTCACAATATATTTATTAAAGATTTAACTTTTAAAACTAATATATCATACACACTTCCCCACAATTCTTCAAGACTTCTTAATATTCCATTGTATGAATAGTTAATAGTTTAGTTCCACAGGCTTCAATTTTCGGATAATTAATTGTAATATTTTTCTAATATTCGGTCTACTGCTGTAAACACCATTATATGTATGCCTTTAAAGACTTGCTTATTTCTTTAAGAAAAACTAATATATACAGAATTACTGGTTAAAAGAATCTCTCTCTCTCTCTCACCACTCCCCATGCTTTTTCTAATGATTTGCTTTATTTTAAAGTAAGATCAGAATTTGTTTGAATTTGATTTAAATTTAACTTCTCTAAGTTGAGGATTTCTGCAATAAATATTACAATTATTTCTTACTAGACAGGTAGACAGGTAGGCTTCCATATTTGATAAACAGTATCCTTCATCACAAGAGGGTCAGGGAGAGATTTATGGCAAGATGACTATTATGGGTGTTCACAGTTGCATAACAGGTTAAACTGGGAGGTGTCATGTCCTCCATGACCCACCCCTCTGGCTTAATGAGTCACTTTGGTTTGAGCTGAAAATGTCACTTTTTTTTAAAAAAACATGATTGATGAAAAACCCTGAGCACATAAATGGAATGCAGGAAAATGTGTTCATTCCTTCTTAGATGGCTGTGCTCAAACTATAAGGCTGCATGAAAATCCACAGCTTTAGGAGGGAGTGTGAGTGGTTGCTGTTGCTACAGAAGATTCCATGATTTCCTTTGAAAATCTCTTAGGAATCTAAAATGGGGTTGAGTAAATGGAAAAGGAGTGGGGAGATAGAAGAGATAAAACAAGATTGGTCATGAATTGATAATTATTGAAGCTAGATGTTGGGCACATGGTAGTTTATTCTACTATTCTTTCTCATTTTAGGTATGTTTGAAAATTCATATATATAGCAAACATTTAGAAAGTCTCTCAGAGAAATATGGCCAACCCATGGCCATGTGCCCCTAGACAACTCTTCAGGATTTTAAGAGCAGCCCTTGAGATAAGCATGAGTGAAAAAGGTATCATGATAAATGACCAATGCTGGTTTTTTGTTTTAAATTGGTGTCTCACTCTGTCACCCAGGCTGAGTGTAGTGGCACAATCACAGCTCACTGCAGCCTCAAACTCCTGGGCTCAAGAGATCCTCCTGCTTCAGCCTCCTGAGTATCTGGTACTTCAGGAGAGTGCCACCATGTCTGGCTAATTTTTTTGATCTTTTTATAGAGACGAGCTCTTGCTTTGTTGCCTAGGCTGGTCTTGAACTCCTGGGCTAAAGCAATCCTTGTGCCTCGGCCTCCCAAAGTGCTGGGATTACAGGCATGAGCCACCTTACTTGGCCTGATGGAGCGTTTTTAGAGTAATAAGAAGTCCTTGGAGAGATTTCAAATGGTAATCCATGTAAGCACATGTCACCATTTACTTTTATTTAATGCTAATAAATGAATCATATAGAAATATTTTAGAAGATAAATGATTGTAGCTGATCATCTTGACACTTGGGGATTCTGCTTTCTACCCTTTGTCAAGGGGACCACTCTTGCATTGCAGGTTTAAAAAAAAATGTTGCAGTCAGGAATTCGACTTTCTGTATAGCCTGAATTATAAAAGGTATTGAAAACACCTGTAGTGTACCAAACTGGGACGTCTGAGAAAACATCAGCACTAATTTTTTTTCTTTTACATTTCTTTAAAAAGGTAGAGATGTCTGAGGATCTGTATGCAGAAAGTCATCACCTATAGTGGATCTAGAAAATCAAGTGTCTAAAATGTTGGGATTTTTTTTTTTTTTGAGTTGGAGTCTCACTCTGTCACCCAGACTGGAGTGCAGTGGCCACTCCCGGCCACCGCAGCCTTAACCTGCTGGGCTCCGGCGATCCTTCTACCTCAGCCTTCCAAGTAGCTAGAACTACAGGTGCATGCTATCACGCCCGGCTCATTTTGATTTATTGTAGAGATGAGGTCTCGCCAAGTTGCCCAGGCAGGTCACAAACCCGTGGGCTCAGGCAATTCACTCACCACAGCCTCCCAAAGGTGCGGGATTACAGGCTGAGCCACTGAGCCCGGAATTTTTTTTTTTTTTTTTTTTGAGTTGGAGTCTCACTCCGTCTCCCAGGTTGGAGTGGAGTGGCATGCTCATGGCCACCACAGCGTCCACCTGTTGGGCACTGATGATCCTTTCATCTCAGCCTTCCAAGTAGCCAGAACTACAGGCGCATGCTACCATGCCCGACTAATTTTTGATTTATTGTAGAGACGAGGTCTCACCATGTTGCTCAGGCTGGTCTCGAACCTCCAGGTTGAGGCAGTTCTCTCACCTGGGCCTCCCAAAGTGCTGGGATTACAGGCTTTAAGCCACCGCGCCTGGCCTAAAATGTTAATTGTAGAATTAATATCAGATTTTGGAGAAATAATTTTGGATATAAGGAATATTTACAGGTTGGGCACAGTGGCTCACATCTGTAATTCCAGTTCTTTGGGAAACAGGCAGAAGGAAGGCTCAAGGCCAGGAGAAAAAGACCAGGTTGGGTAGCACAGCAAGACCTGTCTCTATAAAAAATTATTTAAAAAAATTAGCTGAATGTGGTCATACGCTCTAGTCCCAGCTACCTAGGGGGCTGAGACCTTGAGCCTAGGAATTTGAGGCTGCAGTGAGTTTTGTGCCACAGCACTCCAATCTGGGTGACAGACCAAGACCCTGTCTCTAAAAAAAGAAAAAGAATAAGAATGCTTACATTAGTTATACAGCTATTTCGCTTATTAGATGACTCCTCATGGTGGGCTCAGGACTATGTACTGAAAATGAAAGTCAAATCACTTAACCAACCCCAGGGGTGATTACGTACAGAGAGGAGAGAAAATACCATTTTACGAGTCAGCAGCCACTATCAAGCAAATGGCTGATTTTTTTGTGTCCCCCACACTCTGACAATGAAACTGGAAAACTGTAACCCTTAATGGGCATAAATTAAATCTTGATTATAAAAGACCTCACTTCATAAAAGAATGAAGATTTTATCCCTTCAGGGGACTCCTCATTATACCCCTAAGAAAGCAAAGGATGAATGAGGCTTATAAACTCAAGGTTAGATTGAAATCATGCTTTTATTCTGATTTGATTACTTAAGTAGTAAAACCTAAATTCATCCTGGTTAATTCCCTATAAAATAAGAGAACATTTTATATTCTCTGTGAACAAAAGGCATCATACCCTGTTATCAGTAACTGACTGTTTTTTTTTTTTTACTAATACCAAAGTATACAATGTCTTTCCATGTAGAGTTTATCTGGAATTGGGTTATAATACAGTGGTGAGCTGAGGCTGGCTTGTATCGGTTCAAAAGAGCAGACCTACACATCTCTTTCTAGCTTCATGCTCTGCAACAGTGAGATAGCTTGAAATGAGATATGGTGGAAGTATTTACACCACAGAAATTGGTTAACACTAAATCCAGAATTTTCTTTTTTCCAGTTTGGAGAGTCAGTGTGCCAGCACAACACTAGTTATACAACAGATCCTTAGTCATCAAGAAATAACATTTATAGTTTCAAGCTATTTTCAAATGACCACAAAGGCTTGTTACATTCTGTGAAGGCACTGACAAAGTTCAAAATTTTCAAATGGTTCTGCATAATCTGGCCTTTGCCCACTTCGGGGTCTCAGTCTGTCACCCAGACTGGAGTGCAGTGTCATGATCACGGCTCACTGTAGCCTCAACCTGGTGGGCTCAGGTAATCCTTCGCTTCAGCCCCCCAAGTAGCTGGGACTACAGGCACATGCCACATTCCTGGATACTATTTTGGATTTTTTTTTTTTTTTTTTTTTGGCGAGATGAGGTCTCACTATGTTGCCCAGGCTGGTCTCAAACTCCTAGGGTCAAGCAATCCTCCTGCATCGACCTCCCAAAGCGCTGGGAGTACAGGTTTGAGCCACTGCGCCCAGCCTCCTTGCCCACTTCTTAAGCTTTAACTTAGGTGTTTTTTCACTTGCTCACTGTTCTTCAGACATACAGACACCATTTCACTCCTTTAGAAATTCTACTTCTGAGCCGGGCTCGGTGGCTCAGCCTGTAATCCCGCGCCTTTGGGAGGCTGAGGTGAGTGGATTGCCTGAGCCTGCGGGTTTGAGACCTGCCTGGGCAGCGGAGACCTCATCTCTACAATAAATCAAAAAATCAGCCGGGCGTGGTAGCGCATGCCTGTAATTCCGGCTACTTGGAAGGCCGAGGCGGAAGGATCGCCGGAGCCCAGCAGGTCGAGGTTGCGGTGGCCGGGAGCAGCCACTGCACTCCAGTCTGGGTGACAGAGTGAGACTCCAACTCAAAAAAAAAAAAAAGAAAAGAAATTCTACTTCTTCCCAACACTTGGCCTTTCTGTAGTTCTTTCTGTGCCCCGACCTACGTTTCTTAGCACATATGTGCCCTTTGGCTCATAACTGCATTTCCACTTCTTCAGAAAAGCATTCCTGACCCTTAGTCCTGGTCAGGTACCAGAGTTAAAAGCTTTCATAGCATTCTAACCTTAGCTTTGCAAAACTGATCACAGCATAGTTTGTAACTGTACACCTATCTGTGATTATTTGATTCAGGTCTGCCTCCTTTATGGAGCAGGAACTCCCATGGGAGGTGGGGCTGGGTAGGTTTGTGCTCCATGTGTTTTTTTCTAGTCAGTAGCAGGCACTGAGCCTTTAAACAACAGAAAATAGTTTTATGATTCAGAAAAATGTACTGAACAGTATAATGCACACCTGTGTACTTACCAATCAGCTTTAACAAATCTCAACATTTTTGCTAGAATCGTTTCAAAAAATTTTTTAAGAACAAAAACATTGGTATGCTGATTAGAAGCATGTGGATTCCTCTCAATCCCACAGCCTTCCTTTTCTCTCTGGAGAAGACCCTTATCACCAGGCTTGGTGGCTCAGTCTGTAATCCCAGCACTTTTGGAAGCCGAGGTGAGTGGATTGCCTGAACCCGCGGGTTTGAGACCTGCCTGGGCAAATGGGCGAGACCTTGTGTCTACAATAAATAAAAAAAAAAATCAACCGGGCGTGGTAGCGAGAGCCTGTAATTCTGGTTACTCGGAAGGCTGAGGTGGAAGGATCACTGGAGCCCAGCAGGTCGAGGCTGCGGTGGCCGGGAGCATGCCACTGTACTCCAGTCTGGGCGACAGATTGAGACTCCAACTCAAAAAAGAAAAGAAAAGAAAAGAAAACCCTTATCGTGAAGGTGTTGTATATCTCTCTCCGATATGAATAAGCCATCACTTTCATGGGAAGGTCCATCTAAATGCATATTTTACAAAAGATATGACTCAGTTTTGCCAGCATACATGGATGGAAAAAACTCATCTATGAGTTTCTAAAATAGAGAACTTTTATAAATAGAGATACTGGAAATGAGCAAAGACCCCTATTCATGAGAATTTATGAGTGGCTTGATCCTTAACAAAGAAAATTGGGCCGGGTGCAGTGGCTCATTCCTATAATCCCAGCACTTTGGGAGGCTGAGATGAGAAGATTGCCTGAGTCCAGGGGTTCGAGATTAGCCTGGACAACTTGGTGAGACTTTGTCTCTACATAAATAAAAAAATTAGCCAGGCATGGTGGCACGTGCCAGTGGTTCCAGCTACTTGGAAGACTGCGGTGGAAAAATGGCCTGAACTCAGCAGGTGGCTGCAGTGGCCGTGAGCATACCACTGCACTCCAGCCTGGGTGACAGAGTAAGACTCCTACTCAAAAAAAAAAAAGAAAGAAAGAAAAAGAAAAAGAGAGAAAATTGATGCTATGTTTGGTTCAGAATTTTCCTATTGGAATGTAAGTCAGTCATTTTGCATTGTCTCTTTCATGTCTTTTATAGTTTATTTAAAGTTGTCTAAAATCTGTCATTAGCTTAAATTTTATTTTATCTATTTATTTATTTTAAGGCAGGATCTTACTCTCACTCTGTCGCTCAAGCTGGAGTACAGTGGCATGATCATGGCTCACTTCAGCCTTGACCTACTGAGCTCAGATGATCCTCCTGCCTCAGCCTCCCAAGTGGCTGGGATTACAGGCATGTGCCACCACACCTAGCTAATTAATTTTTTTTTTTTTTTTGTAGAGACGAAGTCTTGCTATGTTGCCTAGGCTGGTCTTGAACTCTTGGGCTCAAGTGATCCTCCTGCCTTGGCCTCCCAACGTGCTGGGATTAAAGGTTTGAGCCACTGTGCCTGGTTTGAGTTTTAGACACTTCAACCTCCATTATCAGAACGGGACAAAGAAGTGTTGAGTAATGGTACAGAGTATCAGCAGCTGGGGTGAAATCTTTATTAACTCTGTGATCTGGAGCAGGGTGATCCCCAGGGCAGCATCAGGGGCATCACTGGTGAACTTCTTAGAAGTATACCCTTAGACCCCAGGGGATGGAGTCTCACTCTGTCACCCAGGCTGGAGTGCAGTGGCACACTCATAGCCACTCCAGCGTCGACCTGCTAGCCTCCACTGATCCTTCCGCCTCAGCCTTCCAAGTAGCTGGAACTGCCTGGCTAATTTTTTGATTTATCATAGAGATGAGTTCCCACCAAGTTGCCCAGGTTGTTCTTGAACCCGTGGGCTCAGGCAATCCCCTCACCTCAGCCTCCCAAAGTACTGAGATTACAGCCTTGAGCCACTGCTCCTGGTCTAGTCTGTGTTTTAACAAACTCTCCAGGTGATTTTGGGCACACTAAAGTTTCAGAACAACTGACCTAGAGAAAACAATTTAAGATCTTTAAGCCTCAGTTTACTTATATGTAAAAAAGGAGTAATAGTGTTATCTATGACATAAAATATTTCTGAAGATTAAATATTAACATTTATTGAACACACAGTGCCAGGAATTGTTCTTAGTGCTTCCCATCTCTTTGCTCCTTTAAGGCTTAAATCCTTAGATTAACTTCATCACAAAAGGAGATTAGAAAAGTACTTGGCACATAGCAAGCACTCAATACCTTTTAGTATTATATTACTATCTTTTTGAGTTGAAAAAATGAAATGAGATGATATACGTTTAGTGCTTAGCACAGCATCTAATACATTGCATACACTTAACAAGTATTAACTGCATATGAAAGTATTTGTCTCTGAGTACAAAATATTCACATGGGTCCTTATGGGAAGTGAGGGCTAGTCCAAAAACGATAACTGATAGGGAATCTCCCAATGGGAAAAGAAACCACTATAGAGAAAAAATATGTGTAGACCACATCTCAACATTTCTTTCTTTTTCTGATTTGACATAAGCTAGGAGGCCAAAGAGAGCTCTTTGAATTAATTGGGAGGGCCTAGAAAGTAATTACTCTCTAATTAAACTGGTAATAGCTGCCCTCTATTGGAGAGATCAAAAGCCAAAGAAACACTACCTATGAGGAATTTTGAAGACAGACTGTGCTCAGTGATGAGCAACTGGAAGCTTTTGATCCTGTAAAGTAGCTCAGAGAGAGAGAAAGGATCAACTGTATCTGCTGGGATATAAATGAAAAGCAGGAAAGATGCAGGGGGATGTAGAACAATTAAATGTTGTCAGAAAAGTGCTAACTTGTATTTGGGCATTTGTGTTTGTTTTAAAACTTTGCTCCTAATTGTATCTTTTAAAATAAAATGTCTCTTCAGGTGTGGTGGCTCACTCCTGTAATCCCAGCACTTTGGGAGGTTGAGTCAGAAGGATTGCTTGAGCCCAGGAGTTTAGACCAGCCTGGGCATCATAGCAAGACCTCATCTCTAAAAAATAAAAAATAAAAAAAATTAGCCAGGCATGATGGTGTGCTCCTGTAGTCCCAGCTAACAGGGAGGCTGAGGAGGAAGGATTGCCTGAGCCCAGGAAGCTGAGGATGTGGTGAGCCATGATCATGCCCTGCACTCCAGCTTGGGTGATAGAGTGAGACCTCACCTCAAAAAATAAAATAAAATAAAAAGTCTCTAGCACTGCTCTGCAGTTTTATGTAAAGAATTCCTATCTCTTGGAAAATGATTTTTGCATAGAGAAATGTGCTCTGCCTTGTCTGCTATAAATGGGAAACCAAGCAGCTAAGCCTTTTCTACCCTCCCTTTCTTCCCTGACTAAGCAGACCAGTCCCTCTTGTGTCCCAAAACACCATTGACTTCGCCTACTATGGCACCTGGTGCACTTGGAAGTGATTATCTTTTTCTTTGACTAGACTCATATTGTTCAATAGAAATAGAATGCAAGCCACCTAGATGATTTTAAGTTTCCTGAAAGATACTTTACAAAAGTAAAAAGGAACTGATACAATTCATTTTAATAACATATTTATTTAAGTCCACATTTCCTGAATATTGTCACTTCACTATGTAGTCAATAAGAACATATGAATGAGATATTTTACAGTCTCTGTTTTGGTATGAATTCTTTGAAATCCTGTGTGTATTTTATACTTACAGTACAGCACAATTCAGATTAAGCACATTTCGAGTGCTTAGTAGCTACATGTGGCCAGTAGCTCTTGTATTTGATAACATGTTCTATTTTTTTTTTTTTTTGAGTTGAGGTCTCGCTCTGTCGCCCAGACTGGAGTGCAGTGGCTGCTCCCGTCCACCGCAGCCTCGACCTGCTGGGCTCCGGCTATCCTGCCGCCTCAGCCTTCCAAGTAGCTGGAACTACAGGGGCGTGCTACCATGCCCAGCTAGTTTTTTATTTTATTGTAGAGATGAGTTCTCGCCAAGTTGCCCAGGGGGGTCTTGAACCCGCGGGCTCAGGCAATCCACTCACCGCAGCCTCCCAAAGCGCGGGATTACAGGCTGAGCCACCGAGCTAGAGGATGAGAAGGCCCAAGGCAACGCTAATCTGTCTTTTGCTACTTTGCATGGTTGGAACCTAAGTGCTGTTCCATATGTAAATGTGGTAGGCAGAATTTTAAGATGGCCTCCAAGGATTCTTGCCTTTGCATAATACCCTCCTCTTTGAGTGTGAATGGAAGATACGAATCTGATGAGATCTCGCTCTCTTAATTAAGATAGCAAAAGGGAGATTGTCATGTGTGGGCCTGCTCTAATCAGGTGAGTCCTTTAGGATTGAAGTGTTTTCTCTGACTGGCGGTAGCAGAGGAAGAAGCCGGAGACCAGCATAACTAGTGACATGGAAGACAGCATGCAGCTATGTAGTGAACTGCTGATGAAGAGGAGAGGCAGCTTCGAGGAGCTGAGACAGGTTCCCAGCCAACAGTTAGTAAGAAAACAGGGACCTTCATTCTACAAAGAACTGAATTCTAACAACTAGCAAGCTTGTAAGAGGGCCTTGAGACTCACAAAACCACAGTACAGTCTATACTTTGATTTCAGCCACGCAGTGACCAGATTTTAGACCTCTGGAACTGTGAGCTAATATGTGGGGTGTTGTTTTAAGCCACTAAATTTGTGGTAATTTGTTACATGACAATAGAAAACGAATACAGCAAATAAATATAATTTAGCAGCCACCATCTGCTGGTGGCAATATCTCTAAACTTTAGGCATAGGGGAAATAGTAACCTCTGAACATCAGACTTGAAAGTCAGATCAGTATCACGATGGCAACATATTTATATGAACTATGCCGGAGTATCTGCAATCTGTGGTGTTTGTCCCAGTGCCATGTGCATTGGAGGGAAGGGCTGAGAGAGAGGCAAGAAAAATGACAAAGCAATTGGAAATAAGTTTGGGATGCTCGTCTTGTAAAGGAGTGACTGTTGATTGAAGATTGAACAGAGGCAAGTATTACAAACCATAATAATAACAATAATAAGGGTAGCTCACATTTGTTGAGTTTGTGCTCTGTGCCAGGCATGTCACCCCTTACCTTACTATATCTTCACCACAACCCTAGACGGTAGATACTATTATTGAGTTTATTTTATGGAGTTGGAATCTGAGGCTTAAGAGGTAGGAGGTTTAAGCTGAGTGCTGTGGCTTGCACCTGAAGTCCCAGCTACATGGAAGGTTGAGGCTGGAGATTGCTTGAACTAGGAATTCGAGTCAGCCTGGACAACATAGTGGGACTAGTGTCTCTAAAAAAGAGGGGATGGGGGGGAAGAGAGGGAGGGGGAGGGAGGGAGAGAGGGAGAGAGAGGGAGCTCGGGAGAGAGAGAGAGAGAGAGAGAGAGAGAGAGAGAGAGAGCGAGAGCAGTATAATCAGGCCATAAACGTGATTAGAAGGGAAGAAGAGGTATTTTGGGGTGAAACACTCTTCAGAACAGATTGGTTTCACTCTCAGATGCAGCCCCTTCTGTTAAATGACAGAGAGCTCCATTTCCTCTTTATACCCTTTCTTCTAACGTTCTCTTTATACCCTTTCTTCTAACAAGATGTATTTCCCAAGTTGTCCTCAATCTCTGCATTTTGGTCTTTCCCTTTCTCCTTTAAAGAAGTCATTGAGTCCTGACTCCCAATAATGTCTCTGCTCCTGGCTTTGAAAGGTACATCTGAACCCTGTTGTCCTGAGGTCCAGCCCTCCAGTGACATTTACACTTGGATGTCTCACTATCCCCTCAAGTTAAATTTGTTCAAAATGGAGTTCATCAGTATACCCTAAAAAAGCAGCTTTTTTCAGTACTGTAACTGCCAACAATTCTAATGACTGTTCCACTGTCTGTCTTTATTCACCTTTAGCCAATCAACTGTTAAAAGTAGCTTCCCATTCCTTCTACATTTTCCAACCTCCTGAACTCTTTAGTCCAGCAGTCCCCAACATTTTGACATCAGGGACCAGTTTCATGAAGACAATTTTTCCATGGATCCAGGGGCAGGGATGGTTTCGGGATGACTCAAGCACATAACATTTATTGTGTAGTTTATTTCTATTATTATTACATTGTAATATATAATGAAATAATTATATAACTCACCATTTAAAAAAAGAAGCATGGAAGGAAGTGGTAAATAAAATAATGGGTGGACCACACATAGACTAAAATAAGTGCCAGATTTTGACTTAAAGCCTGCCACCAGATGCGGCTGTACAATTGAAGTATATCAGCTCATTTGCCACTTACTGCTAGGGCTTTGATGTGAGTCTGCAAACAATTGATTTATTATGGTCTCTGTGCAGTGAAACCTCACTGCTAATGTTCATCTGTATTTGTAGCCAGTCCCCAGCACTAGCATCATCGCTTCAGCTTCACCTCACATCATCAGGCATTGGATTCTTATAAGGAGCACAACCTAGATCCCTCACATGCGCAGTTCACAATAGGGTTCATGTTTCTATGAGAATGTAATGCCTCCACCAGTCTGACAGAATGCAGAGCTCAGGCAGTAATGCACGTGATAAGGAGGGGTTGTAAAGATAGGCTTTGTTCACTTGCTTGCTGCTCACCTTCTGCTGTGTGGCCTGGTTCCAACCGGTCTGTGGCCCAGGGGTGGGGTACTCCTGCTTTAGTCCATTGATCTTCTTTCCTTCCCTCCTTCTCCAGCTTTTATTTGTCTACAGCCATATCTCCCTGAACACATCTGATCTCAGAAGTTACTCAGGTTGGGCCTGATTAGTGCATGGAAGGGAGTTCAGCTTTGATTCTATGGAGCACCAATTCAATCACTCTTGCCAGAGCCCAAAACTCTTTACTATTCTATTTTTCATCATTCCTGTTTGACATCAATGGGCCCAACACCTTTTCTCTTCAATTGGGAGCCTGAGCAATACTGGAAAATTATACAGAAGGAAGATAAAGACCCCAAGACTAAGGATGACAAATATTGTCACATTTCGAGGCAAAGTATTAGTTCACCTATCAGTTACTTCTAAAGATGGTGACTGAAAACAGGTTTTGTGATTCTTATCTTACCTTTAGATGTGAATTCGTCCTATTGGATACTCTCCCCCACCATGTGAGACTTTCAAGGAGAGCTTGATAGGTATCTTCTGAAACTTGGGGGACACCAACAAGCATTTGACTCATACTGAAAGAAAGTCTTTGAGTGGAGTCTGGCTGAAGTGAACTGTGTCTGCACAGCAGAGGGCTGCATTGAGGAAGAAACCACATTTTGCCCTATGCCAGGTCAAAAGCTCTGTTTTTCCAGAGACCAAACAAAATTCACAGCAGGAATGTGAGTCTGAGTACTTATTTGTTTAGGGGGTCCCACTGTGTCACCCAGACTGAAGTGCAGTGGTATGATCACAGCTTCCCATAGCCTCAAACTCCTGGGCTCAGGAGATCCTCCAGCCTCAGCCTCCTGAGTAGCTGGAACTACAGGTTTGTGTCACCACACTCAGCTAATTTTTTATAATTTTTTTTGTAGAGATGAGGTCTTGCTATGTGGCTCAGGCTGGTCTTGAACTCCTGGGTTCAAGCAACCCTCCTACCTTGACCTCTCAAAGTGTTGGGATTATAGGAGTGAGCCACTGCCACTGAGTCTGATTTGTTTTTAAAGGCATTTTGTCCTAGAGGACTTCCTGTAATGGGTGAGGTGTCTTAGAAAAAGGGGTTGGAGGTTTCATTGGATAGAGAAGCAGAGAGAGATTGTAAAGGGTTGGTTGAAGGAGAGGCACTGCCTGAGCCTAAGGAATTCCAGTTGTAAGGTCCAGTAGTGGAGTCTGAGGAGGCCACAGATGCTAGAAAGAGAGAACACAAGTCCCCTTGAAACATCAGAGAGAAGCTATGCCAGCTTACACCCATGTCAGTCAAACAAGAGCTTCCCCCTCCTTACCTGCCTGCTGTCTCTGCTTCCAGTCTGGAGGAACCATTGGTAGTCAAGTGGTGGGGAATGGAGGGTGATGGGGAAACAGAGATGGATGTCACATTCCCCACCATAGTCCTTTAGTCTAAAGTATATCCAAGCCTGCAGTGAAGTTTGGAGTTTTGTTATAATAGTTCTGGTCATGTTGATTTAGAAACCAAGGCTGTGATTTGGGGCTGAAGTGACCAGAGGACATTCTGTTATCTGAGATGATCAGAGTCAGAAGACCTTCAGACCTTTATTTCATCTGAAGTGGATAGGGGGAAAAGCTGGCCCCAAAGAAGATTCAACTGGCCAGTTGGAGGTAAAGAATAAAATTGTTTTCTCTTTGCATCCTAGGAGTCCTGCTTGCTCATTGGGATCCTACAATGAGTCTCATTAAATTAATCATCTCAGTTTACAGCTAGTCTCAACCTTCAGGCCATGGCACTCATTTAACATTTGTTTGGTGGACATGCTCTTCTGCTCTCTGCAAAGTTACCTTCGGCCTCTCTACCTTCTTTGATTCCTGAGCTTCACACTGCTCCCTGACTCTCAGATGGTCTTGCCTCAGTCATCACTAAGTCAAATCCATCAAATGGGAGTAAACCCTCCATTTCTCTGTATTGTCAAATGGCATTTAGAAGTATACTTAGAATATTGTTAATTAACACATGCATTACAAGTATATAATGGATGGTTCCACTATTTGAAAATAGTATATCCTCCTAGGCAGGTGGACTATTTCTTCTATAATTTTATTTTCATGTTTATAATCTTATTCTCATTATTGGTTTGCTTGTCACTTTATTTTAATATAAAATAAACTTTTAGCTCATTTTGAAATTTGGAAACTTATTCTATTTGCATTAAAATCTATAAGTGGATCTAAAGTCAAGTTTTATTTCATATATATTGCATTCTGTAAAATATGTCCAAAAGATTACCATCTATATGGTATTTCACAATATTTGAAATAAAGTATTTTATGTCTTTGCTATTACCTTCAGAGAGCTTTTCTAGTCTCAATTCTCTTATTCCATCTAATTACAATTTCATTTTAAAACAGTTGGGAGCATATGTACCCTAAGCATTTAAAAACGTTACATTCAATGTATCTAATGAGTTTTTAATTCCAGTATAACTAACAAAAATAATTGAAAAACAGAATTGCTAATGGAAGCATGTTTCTCTATAAAAGTAATTTACATTATCATAAAATAACTCTAAGTTCATTATAGAATATTTGAAAATCACAGTAAAGTATAAAAAATAAAAATAAAAACCAGCCATAGTCACACTACCACGTTCACACCCATTCTTGGGATCTTCTAGTCTTTTCTATTTTTCAAAGTGGGTAAAATAATGTACACACTTTAAAAACTCCTGCAAGTTTACCCACTAAACATTATATTGAGGCTATCTTTTTTCCTGTGCCATTTAGTACTCTCCAACAATTTCATTCTGATGACTGAATTGTGTTCTATATGTGTTATTTCTTATATTATAATGTATATTATATACAATGTTGTAATATATCAACTTGTTTAATATAACTTATTTAGCAGTTCCCAGCATGCTGATTTTTAGAAACAGAAGAATCTGATACATGCTTGGCTTCAGGTTTGGTATTTTCATTCCATCTTCAATAATCTTAACTTAAATTTTTACCAAATTGCATTTACCTCATTGTCTATAAACAATTTCAGTTTTGTTTTAAATTCAGCACAAATAAAAAGGCCACCAAACTCTTTAAGTTTCTGAAGTTGCAATCTCCACTCATGACTTCCCTTTTTCCCATTTCATTTAATTCTTAATTCCTTGTTACCCAGCTCATCTCCCTCTGGAGTTCTCCTTTTTATTCCTCCCTCTGTCTCTCTGCAATAGGAAATTTGCTTTTATTGGATTTTTCCTTACTTCTAAATGCTCATTATAGAAAAATCAGATGTTACACATAAGGCTCATAGGCCTGACATTTGCCTGCATATCAAAGGCAGAACCATGTAGCGGGAGACTCATATATACCAAGATCATCACAGTGAAGTACAACATCAGAATACTGAGTTTTAAGCTTATCCGATGAGCAGCAGAGTTGTCATGTTGTCCGGGATGCTCTAAGTCTACAGAATTAACACTTTCTCTTACTTAAGACAGATTTTAGGAAAGCCAAGCCAAAAGCAGAAGTTAGCTTAATAAGAGTGAACTCAGAGCAAGGGGGTTGGAATTAGACATTTAACATGTCAAGTAAGAAAACACTAAGGTAGCCCTAGTGTGCATAATTATAATTAACGTTAGGTGTGGGGTGGGGTTAGGATTAGGCTGAGGCAAAGAGATTATGACACTGAGAAATCCATCAAAGAAATGAGTGCCATCTTGATGCTCCTCTTGTGAGACAGCCAGCTGGCTTCTCATGAAATCCCTCTGCCTTACTGTGCACGGTGCCCCTTTCTATTAGAAACATCTGCATTCATCACTTGCTTCTTTCTTCACCCTCTTTCCTTCCTCCTGGTTGTCTGCGACTCCTGCTCCCTAGTCTGGTCCTTCTCTTATGTCTAATGAATCTTCTTTCTATGCTGACTCAGTTCTTGCATCTGAAGCAACATGTTTATTTTATAAATTGTCTCCTTGATCTTGAGGTAGTCATTAATGTGGTTCACTGATGCACCACCCTCTTTCCAAACTCATGGTGGAATGATACTTCCTGTCTCCCTGGTGGGTGGGTGGGGTTATGTGAGTACTCCTGGCCTTTGAGCTATGAGCAGGAAGAATGTCTGTCACACCTGGACTAGAACATTTAATTGCCAGTATGAGACCCTCCTTTTCTTCTGCTAGAGACCAGCAATGCTCCAGGTGGATGGTCTGCTCACTAGCCCAAAACCAAGGTGAGATTATGCTAAGCAGAACTCATAGTCAACTACTGACATGAAGAATGGATGCAAAATAAACCTTTGATTTATTAAGTCACTGAGATTTGGGGGTTGTTTGTTACCATAATCTAACTCTACCTTGGCTAAAACAGCCTTCTATTTTTTTTTTAATTCTTCACTTTATCCTTTGATGGATTGATTCAAGATTATGGCTTTAATTTTATCCTCTAATCAAGTAAATTCAAGATCTACCAGACTAAACTTCATTGATCTTCTGAGCTCAGATTCTAGTTTTCTGGTTACCTTGTGACATCTTCAGTGCTAATAAGAACATCAATCTGAATGTTCCACAAGGAATTTCAAATTGACCATGCCCCCAAACAAACATATCTTCTTTCCCTCAAATGTTTCTTCTTCCTTATTGCCATTCAGTTAATAACACTAACTTCTCTGGTTCACTCAGCATTTTAACCTTGATAATGTACAAATTCCCTCCTCATGAGTAAAATGGGGCCAGCAGCAACACTGAAAAAGCACAAAGACCAAGTCTAAACACAAAGTCCAGGAACCAGAGTCAGGACAGAGCTGTACCCACTCAAGTTCCTTGGAATCTTTTCTCTTAAATTCTGCCGGATATAAAAAAAAGTAAGTTTTCATTTTCCTGTTGCAGATTGCGAGGATTGACTTGTCTTTTCTATTAGTTTGCTGAAAGCAAATGTGATCATCTGCATTATTTTCTTGTTGAAAAAGATGAGATTATTCTTTCTTTGTAAAAAAAAAAAGATCTCTCCTCTTCCTTTTCTCTTCCCTCTTCCTCCACTAAAAGGGCAATTGTGGCTGGACATGCTGACAATTGTGGCTGGGCCTGTAATCCTAACACTTTGATAGGTTGAGGACTTGGGAGAAGATTGCCTGAGCCCAGAAGTTCGAGATCAACTGGGTACAATAGGTTAAAAAAAAAATTAGGTGAGCGTGGTGACACGTACCTGTTACAAGTCCCAGCTCCTCAGGAGGTTAAGGTGGAAGGATCATCTGAGCCCAGCAGATCAAGGCTATGATAACCTTGATTGTACCACTGCCCTCCGGCCTGGGCTACAGAGTGAGACTCCAAGTCGAAAAAAAGGACAACTGTAGCAACACGATTGTAGTATGTGTCAGGCATACTGGCTGCTTGCTGCAGGCTTCATAGACTGTTGTACATCACCTTCTCATCTCTATTACATAGTTGATGTGGAGCTGACATCTAACTCCTGAATGCAGCCAAGAAAGAGAAATCAAGACTAATGTTCCAATGGTGAGGTAATAGTAAATCTATGGTCCCTGAGCTTGACTCCACCCTGGGTTCATTGTTTGTGTCTGCAGTTGCATGGCGATTGCAGATCTGGAAAGCTGCCATTCCAAATGTTACCAAGCCATTTATTTAATCATCAAACCAAGCTCATGATCTAATTGCTCCTCCAATCACCAGCAGAAAGAGAAGAAAGTGATGAAATCAGCCTTTGGCTACATTGCAAGGATCAGGAACATATCTGGGATTCGCTGCTACAGTTGCTTATTATTTAGTTATAATAAAAAGAGAACAGGGAATTGAGTGTAAGTACTATCTAAAGAACAGAGGGTCTAGGGGCGCAATCCACGTTGGTCTTTTCCTTTGCTAAGGCAGTTCCTTAACATCTCATTAAGATGAGAATCAAGGTCATTTCTTTTGTCACAAAAGGCTGATAGATATGCCTTACTCTAAGAGGCAAACACCAGTATTTTGTGGGAACCTATGTAAGAAGTCAAAGCCACAGAATCAACCATTTGAAGCTATGCAGGGATGGGAATGAATCAGAGTAAATGAGGTGAAGTGTTACTATTGAGAAGATGATGACATTCTTTTTTTTTTAAATTGTAGAATAGGGCTCACCAAGTTGCCCAGGCTGATCTTGAACCCCTGAGCTCAGGCAATCCTCTTGCCTTGGCCTCCCAAAATGCTGGGATTACAGGCTTGAGCCATGATCCTGGCCTGATGATGACATTCTTATGCCTCATTTTTTGTGACTAGTTTTCTCTCTCCCATCTGCAGTTTTAAGCTTGAATGGCAATGCAGTATTTCTGAGAAGACATAAAGAAGGAGGTGGAGTTGGGTTGGACTTTATTTTTGTTCATTATGTGATTTTTCACTTAGTTTCCCTGTTTAACTGTGGTACCTCGGCTGTGCTTGGTGTTCTCTTGCCTGGAATGTTGTGTGTCAACATCTCCAGGGAGGACTCCTTTGGTGTTCTGCTTAGTGGTGGGAGGGTAGGGAACGGCTGCCAGTTGGCTACCTGGCCATAAAGGGCTGGTGAAGACACCTGGGAATTTGCTTACTCCTCCAAAGACTTTCAATCCCCCTTCAGAGGCACCTGGCATCCTTAATTCCTAAGGCTTTCTAGGGATTCTTGGTTTACTTCTTTTGGTTGACTCCTCCTGTAGCCTCTTGCCTTTCCTCCCTTGGGTTGCCATTTTCAAAATCTTGTCCCTCTCTATCATCTGTTGTCATTTCCTTTTCTGTTTTCCTTTGTTTTTGTGGGTTCATGTTTTTATTTTAGTTTCAATTTTTACTGGCATTTTAGAGGGGTTTGGGAAAGGAAAAGCAAACTTGCATGTTCAACCTTTCCTCCTTGCCAGAAGTCTATTCACTCATTCTTTCTGCCAATTTTTATTACATTTCTCAGAGCACTCCTAAATGTGTCCTGAACCTAGTAGGTACACAATCAAATCAAAGCAAATTATAATATCATACAGTGGCTTCCCTGACCCAAGGGAGAAAAAGGCAGACATTAAAATTACCCTGCATGGAGATTTCTGGAAACAGCAGACAATGCAATAATTATCTAAATTTCATGTCCTGCATTCATTCAGTATCTACTGAGCACCATGCTTAGATTTAAGTGGGAGGATAAGGATAAAATGATCAGAAATCTTAGAGCCTCTCCTGGTGAAGTTCTTTTGTGTTTCTTCATATGACACATGGTAGTTCAATCAGTCACGTGAACTGACCTTTTGCTATAGGCTAGAGTGACAGGAGTGACTGTCTTTGTATAGTGAGGAAACAGCTGGGCCATCATTGCCTTTGCCAGGGGAGAGGAAAAATGGTCGGTGGTTCCTGTTTATCATTGGCAAGAACAGCGAGATGCTGGGGTGACGCAAATTACGCCAGAGGTGGAGGGTTCTTCTGTTACTTTCCAAGAATTGGCTTAGCTCTATTCACAAAGACACTGGTGGAGGGACTGAAATCCCACTTTTGATCAGTCAAAGCGTGGCCTTTTACACAGAGCATTTCACGATGCCAACAGATAGTTTCCAGAGAGGAATTGGGAATTAACTTGAGCTCTGTCTGCAGATGATTCTTTTTCATGCCTAGCTACCCAAACAAAGAGAGCAAGCCAGAAGCCAAATCTGCAAGTGAACGCACACAATGGAATTGGTGCATGGGAATGCACTGGGCTCTGCCTGATTTACTGCTGCCAGAGTGCCAGGGGGCAATTTCTTTAAGCCTTCCTGTCTTGTATTTTGGCAGCTTTCTCTTCCCTGCCCCCTCCGAGTCCCCTTCCCCATGTCCTCAAATCTATTTGCACTGTTGCTTGGAAGGAGCCCAATTCACACAGATTGGCAATACTGTAATTGGTGTTTTACTTACCTCTGTTCTCTTTTCTCTCTGTTTGATCATCCCGATAATGACAGCTTATTTTCTCTCCTGTTACCATTGGAAAACAAAAAGAAACTCTTGAAAGAGTTGTGGAGTTATCTAGGAGCTTTCTGATGTACTGGAAAATCATATATATAGTTTTTTTTTTTTTTTGAGTCAGAGTAACACTCTGTCACCCAGGCTGAAGTACAGTGGTATGCTCACAGCCACTGCAGCCTCAACCTGGAGGGCTCAGATGATCCCTTCCGCTTCAACCTTCCTAGTAACTGGAACTACAGGCATGTGCCACCAAGCCTGGCTAATTTTTTGATTTATTGTAGAGATGAGGTCTCGCCATGTTGCTCAGGCTGATCTCAAGCCTGTGGGTTTGGGCAATCCTCTCATCTCTGCCTCCCAAAGTGCTGGGATTACAGGTATGAGCCACTGCGCCTGGTTTAACTGTATATTTTAAAATATTTCCCCTTCTGTTCCTCTCTTCTTCCTCCCCCTCCAAACAGTTAACTCTGATGGAAAACATTAATGTTGAGAATTGGTGTTTCCCCTCAGAAGGTGTTGTGACTGCAGTGGCAACATCCTTGAGAGTGGATGTGTCAAAATGTTTATGTTCTCATTTAAGACCTTTGTCATTGCCATCATAATTGGTACCTCCATTTGTTAGACTCTTTATGTGTGTGCATTTTATTTTAAGTGATATTTCTCGGTATAATATTCACAAGGATTTGGGGCTCCTGGAGTGATAAGTGTTATATAAACTGAAATGATTACCCCCCAGCAAAAGGTAATCTCCACTGAATACACCACCTGGTTTAACAGCTCACATTACCACGGTGTTTTGCAGCTAAGAAAGAGTTTTTCGTGTATGTTATTTCCTGTAATCCCCCAGACAACACTGTGGGGAACACATCAGGGTTGATCTGGCTCGAGGAATCATCCCATCTTGCCCTGTTCCCAGGAGGGTGTGTTGCTTTACCTGGTGTTCACTCCTCACAGGTGTCACCGCACAGCTCTAAAGAAGCTGTGTCCCAGGTGGTTTCGTCTCTGAGAAGAGTCACATTCATAGAGGCACAAACACAGACAAATCATTAGAGGCATTCTATTATTTTTTTTCAAGTCTCCTAAGGAGGAGAACTGTGCAGGAAATTATAGTATCTACTTGGTAGGCTGGAGAAGAGGGGAAATCTGTGATTACTCAAAATTAATAAAATGGATTCCATCACAACTATGTGAACATTTCAGCTAAGGAGACAGATCAGGACAATGTCTATAAAAAGAATTGAGTGCATCACCTGACTTACTGTAACAAGGTATTGTTGCAAGCAACAGTAATGCACTGTTACGCTAGTGTTTGTTTTCTGAGACATTCACAACTTTGTGTGTGTGTGTGTGTGTGTGTGTGTGTGTGTGTGTGTGAGTGTGTGTGTGTGCGTGCGCGCGCGCTGAGTCTCGCTCTGTGGCCTCAGATGGAGGGCAGTTTATTGTAGCCTCGACCTCCTGGGCTCAGGTGATCCTTCTGCCTCAGTCTCTTGAGTAAGTGGGACTACAGGCATGCATAACCATGCCTGGAATTTTTTGATTTTTGTAGAGACGAGGTCTTGCTGTGTTGTCCAGTCTGACATTCACAGTTTTTGAACTGAGATTTTTAGAAGAGAGGATTTCAAAGCAGTTAAAGAGTTCCTCTAGAAGAACACCCTTCTAGAAGAGAAGATCAAGCAGTACTGTAATAACTGTGGGTGCAACTGGAAGTCTAGTTCTGAAGGAATGTGTTAAGTCAAAACTATTAATATACAGTGGATGGCCATATAACACTGTGAGAAAAACATTGCCTTTGGGGAAGACTATAGGCCTTGGACAAGCTAGAACTCAGCATGACTCCTAGATTCCCCATGGACCAATTATGTAACCCTGGACAAACCTTAGTTTCTGTGAGCCTCAGTTTCCCCATGTGAACATTCATGAATTAAAAATGCCTCATAAAATATTTGTGAGGATTAAATAGGATGGAATGTGTAGCATACCTGGCCCAAAGAAGCAGCTCCCAAATGGTGGAATTCTTTTTATAATTTAATGTCAATTCCCTTCCCCATAGACTCTAAACACCTTAGGATCAGAGCCCAGTTCAGCACCTTTTTCTGTTCCTTTGAAACTCCAAGTTACACAGGCTGTCACACAGGCTTTCGTTTGGCTGTAGTTAGTCCTGGTTTATCACAGCCTCGCTTCCAACTCACATCCTGATAGATAAGTGGGTTCAACTGGATGAGTTTTAGGAAGGATTCTTTAAAAGGGATGGTTTTCGCTGATCACACAGCAGCTGACACTGTGCAGAGTCTGATTTGTGTGAGTGATTGTGAATAGGAATCAACTTTTCATTTCTCATGCAACAAAGGAAAAAGGACTATAGCTTTATCCATTACATGTTCTAAATCACTTACTTGTGTCTCACCTATGAATTCTGGAATCCTATTTAAGGAACATGGGGGCAATGAATGCATTTCCCAGGATTATTATGAATCACACTAGCCCTGCATTCCCCTTTCTTCCCGTTATACTCTCCATGGAATCCCTGGGAAGATGCCACCTATCTCTAGAGGCGTTGTCTGACTATCCTTCTTCTGCACATGTAATCTCATATTAATAGGCTCAGAAGAAGGAGCTAGAACAGATTTGTGGGTGACCTAGTATCTTGGTTAAAAACTTTTTGTTAGAAAACAGCAGTCTGAACAAAGCATCCAAGGCAAAATAGGAAGTTTATTGACTCACATGACTTGGAAGTTCAGGGGTACAACTGGCTTCATGAAAATACAAAATTTTCAGCCCCAGTGGAAAAGAGGTATTCTGTTCTGAGTACTCTGGCAGAAAAGCCCTAGGGACTCTGATGGGTTCTACTTATGTCACATTCCCATCTTCTTTTCTTTTCTTTTTTTGAATCAGAGTCTTACTCTGTCACCCAGGCTCTAGTACAGTGACACACTCACAGCCACCGCAGCCTTGACCTGCTGGGCTCAGGTGATCCTCCTGCCTCAGTCTTCCAAGTGGCTGGAACCACAGTCACACACCACCATGTCCGGCTAATTTTTTGATTTATTGCAGAAATGAGGTCTCTCCAAGTTGCCCAGGCTGGTCTTGAACTCCTGGGCTCAGGCAATCCTCTCGCCTCGGCCTTCCAAAGTGCTGGGATTATGGGTGTGAGCCACTGCACCCAGTCTACATGCCCATCTTTGAGCCTTTCACTATGACCAAGGATGGGGCATACTGATTGGTCAGCCTGGGTCACATGCCAGCTCTTGAGTTGGGAGGAGGATGGCATCTCCTTCCCAGTTCCATAAGGACCACATGAGCTGAAGGAGGATGCAGGGTAGACAAGCAACATAGACCTGCCCCGCCCATTCCTGTGTTGTACCTTTTCTGTTGAGAAATATAATTGTTGTGACTAAACAGATTCCCTCTGGCTCTAGTCCAGTCACTTTGCTCATCTGCCAGCTGCTCAGCATCTTTTCATAATTCTTCCTCAATAAAAAGGCAACAATTAAACCCTTAATTTTTCTTGAGAAGTTACATAATATTGTAGCCTTTGCAATTTTAGCAAATCACTAAGTTTTCCCAGCAAAATTTCTAAATCTTTTGTCATCTTCAAAGAACTGATAGACAGTTTTTGTTTCTTAACTTTTCTAATTTAGGATTTCATATGGAGCTGCTGGGAAAGATATAGATGTAAGGTAGTAAAATAATTTTTGGGTCATCTAATATGTGTTTAAATCCCACTTTGATCAGCATCGGTTAGGGAAATATTGAAAAAATTGCTATTTTTCAATCTTTCACAAGATTTTAAATGTTGGTGCAATATATATCAATATATATATTTTTTTCCTGCCCTGCACTGATTCTTTCTGTGAGAAATGGACAAATAACCCAGTTCTGAATCGGACTGACCAATCAGTATCCGTTCTCTTCTTGAATCAAGCCCCGTTTGAATTCACATCTACTTTTGGACTGTTCAGTTATGTGAGCCAAATAAATTTGCTTTATTTTTTCTTTTTTTAAGTTGGCGTCTTAATCTGTTGCCCAGGTTGTAGTGCAGTGGCATGTACACGGCCACCGCAGCCTCGATCTTCTGGGCTTAGGTGATCCTTCTACCTCAGCCTTCTAAGTAGCTGGAACCACAGGCATGCACCACCATGCCCAACTAATTTTTTGATTTATTGTAGAGATGCAGTCTCGCCATGTTGCTCAGGCTAGTCTCGAACCCCTGAGCTCAGGGAATCCTCTCACCTCTGCTTCCCAAAGTGCTGGGATTACAGGCTTGAGCCACCGCACCCGGCTAAATTTGCTTTTTAAATTAAACTATTTTGAGTTAGTTATTTGTTTCTTGAAACTGAACTGCAATTTGATAATTGATAATTTCCCTTTCTTGTGAAACTGTAGGGAAATAGACATTTTCATATACCATTGCTGGTGGAATATACATTGTTACAATATTTTTGGATTGTAATCTGTCAGACTCAAATACAATAAAAATATGACAAACCTTCTTTTGGAATGTATTGTCACAAAAATAAAGTTATACATAAGACATTTCTGTTAGGATGTGTTCTTTGCTACAATGAATAGAAAACCTAAGTTGGCATAACATTAAGAAATATATAACTTATCTGAAAGGAAGCCCAGAAAAGCAGAATAGTCTCTAAAGTTGGCTAATTCAGTGTGTCAAAATGTCATTGAGGTCCCTAGTTCTTTCTCTTTGTTTCTTCATCTTCATTGTGGTTTTTAAATTTTGGGCTGGAGCACAGTGTTCATAGCAGTTTTATACATCACATCACAGAAGCTCTATAATCACCTTTCCCTCACATTCATTGGCCAGAACTAGGTCATTTGTCCATTTCTCACTAACAAAGGGATGGAATTATCCTTAGCTTTGACTAGTTATCTAGGAGTGGATGTTGTAGAGTCAGTACAAAATCTACTCACAAGTCTGGGGTATTTATTGTAGCCTTGTTTATAGGGACAAAAAAAAACACAGAAAAAAATTAAATGTGAATGTTCAATAATGTGAGATCATTGACTAAGTTATGGTCTTTCCATACTGTGAAATTTTTTGCAGCTATTAAAAATGGTGAATTAGATTTTTTTTTTTTGAGTTGGAGTCTCACTTTGTCACCCAGACTGGAGTGCAGTGGCCGCTTCCGGCCACCGCAGCCTTGACCTGTTGGGCTCCGGCGATCCTTCCACCTCAGCCTTCCAAGTAGCTGGAATTACAGGCATGTGCTACCACTCCCAGTTGATTTTTTGATTTATTGTAGAGATGAGGTCTCGCTGCCCAGGGGGGTCTCGAACCCGCGGCTTAGGCAATCCACTCACCTCAGCCTCCCAAAGGCGCGGTATTACAGGCTGAGCCACCAAGCCCGGCTGAGTTAGATTTTTAAACTTAGTATTTCTATAAATATTTAGAGACAGGGTTTCACCATATTGCCCAGGCTGGTCTTGAACTCCTAGCCTCATGTGATTCTTCTGTCTGGGCCTCACAAATTGCTGAGATTATAGGTGTGAACCACTGCGCCCTGCCATGAGTTAGATATCAATGTGATTTGGAGAGATGAATAAGTAAGTTTCGGACACCTGTCTACAGAATGATCTCATTTTTCTTGGAAGAAAGAATATAATTTTTTCCATGTATATGTACATGTGGGTGGGGGGAGAGAGAGAGAGAGAGAGAAGAGAGAGAGAGAGAGAGAAAGATAAGCTTAGAGAAAATTGTAAATGTAAATATACCTAATTACTAATACAGATTACTTTATTGTTTATATACCAAACTATTTACAGGGGCTACCAAGTAATTTGGGAATTAAAACAAATGTTATGACTGACGTGATGATAATTTGGATTAAAAATATTTTTACTAAAAGAACTGTACTTTACCATGGAAATGTCAACATATCATCCCTTCAAAAGTGCAATCGATGAATAGTTGGCTTGTAGAATACAAGGAAAATCTAAAAAAAAAATCTCCTAAGCATTAGTAGAAGCAACACATTTTACAAGATACTAGACTGAAAGTTAAGCATTTGCGTCATTTCTGAATTCCCAAAATCGATTACAGATTCTCACACATAGGAGATATTTAATACATTTATTTTTTCATGAAAGCTTTGAGGTCCTGGAAAACACCAGGATGAAGATCTATTAAAAATAAACTGCTAGCCGGGCTCAATAGGAAAAATTAAAATTTTTCTGTCATCTTTGAACATTTTTGCCAAAACATTAAAAACTTATACTCTCCATTATAAATATACAAGGCAATAAAAAATAGTAAAACATTTATTTAGTACCCTGTAATTTAAAGTGTTAGAAATATTGAGAATTGAAGTGTTTTATTTCTTTGGGAAAAACTTACCAAATAGTTTGAATGGTACTTACTGTATTAACATACAACTTATGATAAGAAGTGAGCAGCTTTTTCTATGCCTTGGTGAACTGTCATATCTTCTCTAAGTTTAAGGTTAGCTGCCTTCACACTTTCAATGTCATGAACTATCTCGGAAGTTTCTTCAGTGTGAAGGTTTTTTGTTGTTGTTGTTTTGCCAATGTCACTTCCTCTGGAGCATCCCAATCCTTTTGTTACAATCACATTCTTTTTTTTTTTTTTCCTTGAGTTGGAGTCTCACTCTGTTGCCTAGACTGGAGTGCAGTGGCACACTCACGGCCACCCAGCGTTGACCTGCTGGGCTCTGGCCATCCTTCCCAAACTACAAGTGTGTGCTACCATGCCTGACTAATTATTTTATTTATTGTAGAGACAAGGTCTCTCCAAGTTGCCCGGGCAGGTCTCAAACCACTCAGGCAATCTACTCGCCTCGGCCTCCCAAAGTGCTGGGATTACAGGCTGAGCCACCGAGGCTCGGCCCACAATCACATTCTTACTGGTGTTGGTAAGTTCACCCTCCTTAAACTTCTCCAGCTGTGGATATAGACAGGATCTGCAGTCCCTCTGTCAGCTATTTCTACCAGCACTCCATTTACATTTGGTTCAAGTTTCACTCCCAGTGTTGCCGCTTTTCATTTCTTTGCTGCCTTTAGTTTTGGCCACTTGCCTCTTTTGATTACCCGTTTTTGTAAACCGTCATGTGGGTTTATCACTGGGAGGCAAGGGACAGCCCAAGCACTTGGTTTGCTGTTTGTGAGTGAACTGAATAATAGATGTGCAGTGACTGAGCCTAGACATACTGTGAAAGAAGGGACGTGGTTGTCTACTGATCACAGTGTGCATCTGTTATTTATATAGTGGTTTGTGTACTCAAGAGCAAGTAGTGAAGTCTTACAGTTAATATACCAGGGTAACTGAAATTTGAACTGTGCTGCTGGGGGACTGGTGTTATTTAAACTATGGTAACTAAAATTTGTGCACACGGGAGCTGTGCAAAGCAAGGACTGTCCTAAATAACATTCACCACCGAAAATTTAGAAAAGGCAGATATGCAAAAACAGGGACAATGTGTGAACTTTCTAATCCAGGGATTGAAGACTTTAGGCCTACAACAGCCATGACCATTTGTTTTGGACAAATTTAGAAGCCTAGTGTTAATTTCCAACCTCTTCCAGTGTTCAGGTCTGAAAAAGGAAGAGCGTATTTAAAGGTTGAGGTTTCAGAAGGGGAGGCTGCAGGGCAGGGCCTCTGCACCCCTGTAGCTGAGATCAAAACAAAGGAAACCCTTGAGCCCAGTGTTTCATAAACTGTAAATCCCTCTGAGTACAAGGATTATCATTTTTACCTAACGGAGTCTCTTCCTGCAGATTTTCTAACTTCCTCTTCTCTGTGTTGTTCAGAGAACTGGCATCACAACCTTGCTGAAGTTGGTCCAGCCACAACTCCTAAGCTTTCTCTTCAGGGTCTGGCACTACTCCTTCCCTAGTCTTAGTTTTCAGAATCAAGTAACTTCTGTCATGGACTTTATTGCTCACCTAATTGCTTGTCCTAGGACCTCAACTCAACTCAGTTGCCAGGGGATTTCCCTCAAGTAGCCTGTGAAGGAAAGGGACTTTGCTTCAACAGTAGGCTGCCTGCCATAGACCTCTTTTAGCTTATAAAAATACTAGCTTTTAACTTTTAACATTTTAAACATTTTAAACATTTATGGTGGCTAGCTTCTACACTATATCTTTCAGGACCCTGCCTTATCTAATGCTTCTCAAGGGAGCTAATAGTGTTCTATGCTTTCTGTGGTTCACATGAAATTGACTGGGTTTTTTTTTTTCAAGGAAAAATTCTGATAGAATGAAGACACCCATTCCAGGAACTCTAATGCTCCACCAGAGAAGTTTCAGTCCTTTCCTTTGTCACTTGGGGAGCTATGTGAAAATGCTAAGGACCAAGAGAGTTGGTGGGAGGCCTTGTCTTTACTTGATGGCATCACGAAGTTTTAGGAGTTGGGTAAACCAATGGTGTGCTACTCCATCGGTAGCAATTAATTAGTAATGAATTAGATGGGATGGGGGAGATGGTGGTTAATTAGTAAGTAGCAAAGATTGGCAGGGTACCACTATATCGGACACCATGTGTATACCAACTCACATTTTCTTGGTTCACCTTTTACTCTAATCACAGCTGTGACGATTAGGTTTTATGCAGGTATATTTTGATAGTGCTCCCTTTTAGCTACATGGTCTTCTTATCTCCTGAAACATCCCTGACACAGTGGATACTTGACTTTCTTGCAGGGAAAATTTGGAAGGTTTGAGGGATTGAAGCTCAAGGGGCAACCCTGACCAATGGGGAGATGGAAGCTGGTGGACAAATGCTTTCTCTCATTCCTTGAGTAAATACTACTAAGGCATATTCTGTGTTGTGCCATTATGGAAGAAAGGACCAAGTAGAAGGCCCTGAAACTGAGGAAACCCACTCACAGATCTTTCTCTGACCAAGATAATAATTCAGAATCAATACCACATCCCAGGAGGAAGTACAGAGGCTAGTGTCATCATTAAAGACTTCAGGGGTGTAAGGATGGTGGTTCTCATCCTATGGCTGATTTACCTTTATGGCTTCTATAAAAGCCTTTGGATCATGGGAAATGATGGTCCCAACCAAAACTGTTGTGGAGGGATGTGGAGGTTTTGCTGGAAAGATCAACCCAGCCTCTGGTACCAAGGCATGTGGTTATTAATGTGGCAAATGCGTTATCTTTAATACCCATTACTCACAAGGCTCAAAAGTAAGTTCACGTTTATATGAGGACAAGAGCATACATTTGCTACCTCAACATAGAGATATATTATCTTTCCTGTTGCTGTCATAATGTAGCCTTCAAGAACTTGCTCATTATAGCATTTCACATTATGCTGATCTTCTACACTAGTGACATCATGCTAATTGGACCTGGATGTTCTATTAAGACATATGCCAGAGGGCAGAAGACAAACCCCACAGAGATTAAGTGGCTGGCCCTATCAATGAATATTTTAGAAGCTCAGTGGTCTGGGACTTCCCAGGACATTTCCTTTGAGGTAAGCATCTAGTAGCTGCACTTGTGCCGTCATGCCACTAAGAAAGAGTCACTGTACTCAATGAGCTGCTTGGATTTGGAGGCTGCACTTGTGAATGCTGCCAGTTATGGGTGGAGCCCAGAGCAAGAGACAGCTTCGAGGCAGATCCAGACTGGCTAGAAACCAATGGGTCTAATGGTGTTAGAGAAATCTGTTGTAGATAAAGATGGTATGTGGATTTTCTGGAAAACTCCAACGAGAGAGTTGAAGTACACACCACTATGGTTTTGGGGCAAGGATATACCTTCTGGGGGAGAGAAATTTTTTCCATTTGAAGAGCACCTCTGGGCATGTTCAGAGTCTTAACAGAGAATGAGTACCTGGCCTTAGGACATCAAATCATTTTTCAATAGGTTCTTCCCATCATGATTTGGATGTATCAGACACTCAGGATCATAAGGTTGGGGGATATAGCACTCAGGCATGGCCCAGAAGGACATGGTCCTAAAGACAGTGGCAAAGGAAGAGTAGGCAAAGCTGTGAACAATGCAGTTGGTGGTCACTTCACATGGAAGATGAAATGGCCTGAAGTGGCAATATACATCGAGTCTTGGGCAGTGGCGCATGGTTTGGCTGCTTAATCAAAGCCCTAGAAGGAACAAGTTTGAAAGAAGTGAGAATTTTGGGTAGAAGGCTTGTACATGGACCTATGGAAGTAGACAAAAAAAGCATTGGCTTTTTGTGTCTCATGGTAATGCCCACTGGAGAACAGACATCTGGAGGAGGCTCTTGTCAGCTGAGTAGACAGGATCACCTATCCTGCAGTCTTTAGCTAGCCTATGTCCCCAGCCACTTCAGTGCTATGCAATGAGTCTGTGTAGACTGGTCATGCTACAAGGATGGAAGTTATTCATGGGTGCAATGGCAGAGGCTGCCTCTCATTAAAGCTGAGGGGTTCAACCTGCCCCTCTGAGATGGGTAATCTTCTCCATGGCGCCATCACTTGAGGAGACCAACCAGGCACCTGACAGCAGTTTGATAGCATCAAAGCCCTCCAAACAGCTGCAGCAATAGGGACTATAACTTTTTCCATAAAGCCTTCTGTATTAAGTCCTCTATGGCTGGCCACACCTTGAAGGCTCTCTGATGAATGGAACTGAATGTAGGGCAGGAGTGGATCTGAGCAGAGCAAGCGATGTACTGTCAGACACCTTATGTGTACCACTTCACATCTCGTAGCTTCTCAGTTCACATTTGACTTCAGCCACTGCTATGGCAACTATTTTTGCACAAATATGTTCTGACAGTGCTTCACTTCATCTGCATCACATCTTTCTGCCCTGGGACTTCTCGAGTGCTGTGCTGTGAGATGGCTGTGGAAATCCACTCAGGCATGAGCAACCTGAAAGGGCAGGGGAGTTAAAATCCAACAGGGCATCCCTTTACTAATGGGAAATGAGAGCTGGTGGATAAATGATGGATAAATGAGGCATATTCCACATGGCCTCTTAGAAAGTCATAGTGGGGTAAGTCCTAGTCATACAGCAGTGACCAACTTGATAATGTACTCATATGATGCTGTTCCCTCCTTCCTGAATTGTTTGCCAGATAAACCACTTGCACACAAGCCCTTGTCTTAGGCTTTACTTTTGAGGAAAAATCTCAAATCACCATAATTTCAATGAGAAATTCCAATTTAATTTAAGTTTCCTCAAGTCTTACCTGCATGTATAGGTACAATGGAGGCACAATAAGAGTAACGACCCCAAATTTTTTGACTCTTGCCCCAAACTACAGGAGTTTGCACACACTAATCTTAAGTTCTTCCTCTCTGGGATACACAGTCCAATGTTCAACCCTTAGAAAGTTCCACGGCGGTCATGCCTCAGTACTGTCACTGATGCTAGGGCCTTGGATGACAACACAGATGTCTGTGCCAACTCTCCATTCTCCAAGTGATACCCAAGATGCAGACCCGGAGTCTCTAGCTTCTAAGTGGCTCTGCACTCCTTTGATTCTTCTCTGTGTTGGATCCACACAGCAGTGAAGAAAAGTTTCTTCTCCCCTTTTTTGTTTTTTTGGGTTTTTTTTGAGTTGGAGTCTCACTCTGTCACTCAGACTGGAGTGCAGTGGCCGCTCCCGGCCACCGCAGCCTCGACCTGCTAGACTCCGGCGATCCTTCCGCCTCAGCCTTCCAAGTAGCTGGAACTACAGGCGCGCGCTACCACACCTGGCTGATTTTTTATTTATTGTAGAGTTGAGGTCTTGCCAAGTTGCCCAGGCGCGTCTCAAGCCCGCGGGCTCAGGCAATCCACTCACCTCAGCCTCCCAAAGGCGCGGGATTACAGGCTGAGCCACCGAGCCCGGCTCTTCTCCCTTTTTGAATGAACTTAATTTCTTAGGTCCAAGGCACTGGGAGCAGCATCCTCATGTCTCCTTTTGAGTTGGTTTCCAGCCCAGAGGGATCAGACCTTGTTCATGGAGCTGGGCCAGAGAGTGATAGGCAAGATGGATCCCAAAGCCTTCCTCCCAACTTCATCTCTCCTGGACACTTTTCAAGTCTTGGCCACTACCTTCTTCCCAAGTAGCCACAAACTGCATCTGGCTCATCCTCAGTGGTTATTCCATTATGGACTGTTCCTTTCTTTGACTCATCAGAAAGGTGTGAAATGCTGCAATGGGTGCATCTTAGGCTTGCACCATCTCCTTCCATCTTTTCTTTCACAATATTACCCTGAGAAGTTTTACTTAATAACGAAAACACTAGTGTTTAAATACAGGGGAACTTCATGCCAGGGGAGTGCTTTTAAAATAATATAAATAAATAAATAAATAAATAGCCATATCAATAAAATCCTTCTTGTTGGGCCAGGCATGGTGGCTCATGCCTGTAATCCCTTGGGAGGTGGAGGCGAGAGGATTGCCTGAGTCCATGGGTTCGAGACTAGCCTGGGCAACATGGATTTGTCTCTACAATAAATCAAAAACTTAGCTGGGCATAGTGGCACACACCTGTAGTTCCAGATACTTGAAAGGCTGAGGCAGGCGGAAAGGATCACCTGAGCCCAGTAAGTCGAGATTGTGGTGGCTGTGAGTGCACCCCTGCACTCCAGCCGGGGTGACAGAGTGAAACTCTGGGTCAAATGGGAAAAAAAAAACATTCTTCTCACTGTAAACTGTGATTTCAAATGTGATCTATGGATTTCCAGGCCTCATTAGCCTCTAACTACCAAATAAGGTCATATTTTCTTTTATGATCTAAAGTAAAACAACCCTGAGTACACATCCTTTGAAAACCCTTCCTCTGCTGAGTTTTTCTAGCCGGTTGAATTCTGGGAGTCAGGGGACTGCTCAGATGTTCCACATATCTGTTGTATTGGGCATGTTTAGCCAGTCCACATATTAAGTGACCTGCTTCTCTGGCATCCCTCGCTCTCTACACAAATTGGCCAGTGGTGAAGGGGCCTATGAACTGACTTTAACCAACTTGGTAATCACAGTTCTTAGGGTATTTTTTATTTTTACTTAAGATAACACTAGCCACTTGAAGTCTGAGCTGAGTGACAGTTTGCTTCTTCCACACAACCTTGTTACCAGGTTATAATGAATGCAAGTCTCAGACAAAATTCTGCCATACAGACATTTGTTAAATACACGTTTACTAGCAAGCAAGCACAGAACAGCTCACTCGATCTGTTCTGGAAGCCTGACGAAGTCATAGCTTCTGTCTGGACTTTTGGCTGCTCTGATAAACACCTTGCATGAACTTCTGTTCACTGGAGACGAAAGCCAAGATTGCAGAGGCAAGATTCTGTCACCCTTACAGTCAACAACAGACATCAAGGCGATTCCATATTGATGGCTACACATTGATGACTACACATAGAACCTTTTAGCAATCAAGTCACCCAGGGTAAAGGGCTACTGGGTTTTCTGGATTCTAATACTCTGATCATGTTGATGGTGGGGACATCTTAGCCAGTCCACATATTAAGAATTCTTTTAATTTAACTGCTAAAAGCCAGTTTTTGAAATCTGTTAGGCTAATCAATAGGACAATACTTTTTTACAATCAAAACTTTGGGCATTCAGTGTGTAATTTAGTGAACTTTGACTATTGATTGAGATGTAGACAGAAGCACTGGAGGGGGACTCCAGATGAGGGTGTCAGCTGGCCACCCCTGGCTGCTACTCCAGGTACAGTTGAAACTAACTGGCAAGTATATAGTATTTCACTGTCTATGTTGAAGTTTTTTTTGGTTTTTGTTTTGAGTTGGGGGTCTCACTCTGTCATCCAGGCTGGAGTGCATTGGCACCATCTTGGCTCACCACAGCCTCAACTTCCTGGGCTCAGGCCATCCTTCCACCTCAGCCTTCCAAGTAGCTGGGATTACAGATGTGTGAGCCTGGTTAACTTTCTACATTTTTTTTTGTAGGAATGAGGTCTCTATGTTGTCCCGGTTGGTCTCAAACTCTTGGACTCAAGCAATCCTCCTGCCTCAGCCTCCTAAAATACTGGTATTTTAGTGAGCCACTGTGCTTGGCCAGGAATGTCTTATAATAAATTACTGTCTTCATTATAGGTCCTCCAACTTCAAAGTCTAAGGCCCTGAATCTCTTGGACACTACAGATTGGAGAAGGTTCTCCTTCTGTTCATTTCCTACCTCTCCCCTCATAAGATGGGGTTGATCACTGGACCCAGATAAAGCAAGAACAGTAGTTCAGTGTTTCTCAAACTACAAATTATGACCCATTAACAGGTCATAATGTCAATTCAATGGGACATGGCCAACATTAAAAACAATAAAATAGAATATATAGACATATCAGAGAGCATTACATATAATAAAGATAATATTGCTTCATGAAACTTTTATTAATGTTATATATTTGTGGCAAGTATTTACTGGAATATTATGCAAAATATAAAATATCTTTATATATATATTTGTAATTAAAATTTTTTTTCCAGTTGCCAAATTATTTCTCATAAAATATATTTTTTAAAAATTAAAGGGTAGCTGGGCTCGGTGGCTCAGCCTGTAATCCCACGCCTTTGGGAGGCTGAGGTGAGTGGATTGCCTGAGCCCACGGGTTCGAGACCCGCCTGGGCAGTGAGACCTCATCTCTTCAATAAATAAAAAAATCAGCCGGGTGTGGTAGCGCGCGCCTGTAATTCCGGCTACTTGGAAGGCTGAGGAGGAAGGATCTCCGGTGCCCAGCAGGTCAAGGCTGCAGTGGCCGGGAGCGGCCACTGCACTCCAGTCTGGGTGACAGAGTGAGACTCCAACTCAAAAAAAAAAAATAAAATAAAAAATTAAAGGGTAACCCCTTTGGGTCTCCTCCCACTGTGGGAGCTTTTCTGTTCTCTCAATAAATCCTGTTTTCTTAAAAAGAATATATATTTATTTATTTTTATTATCTTATTTTATTTTATTTAAGATGTGGGGTACAATTCAGGATTAGGTATACAACTGGTCATCGTACAGGTAAAGTTTGAGCCTCCGTTTGGTTCCCACTTTGCCTGGTTTGAGATCAGGTACCCTTATTGATATTGTATCCCTTAAAATATCTTTTAAAATGCCTTTTTAAAAAACTGGGTATCAAAAAGATTGGAAATACTCAAATAGTTCAAATACATTTCATAAGTTTGGTGTCATTTAATCTTCAAGTACTATTTAAATATCAGTAGTCCTGCTCTAGATTCACACTTGGACAAAACATTTCTCTCCCTCTTCAAGGGCATGGTTCTGGCTAAAGATACCCACTTACATCACTGGGCAAAGTACTTGGCATCTTAATCTGCGATATCAGCATTCAGATTTATGGTGACTTCACAGCTACTGCCAAGGACAATGGGCTGGATACTTGCTTTATATTTATGTAACTATAGGACCGATCCTGGTAATTTTCCGAACCCAAAAGAAATCAATTTCAAAGATTTCTCATCCTCCCCAAACCAAAAACTGCAAGCAACATCCCAATGGGAGTTTCAGAAAGAACAATCCTATCTTGACTAGGTACCAGCATCATGCCTCACAAATAGTCTATATTTTTAACATGTACTCTCAGTCAGGTTTTTATTTTATATTATTTTTAAGTAGGGTTCTCACTCTGTCATCCAGACTAGAGTGCAGTGGCATGATCACAGCTCACCGTAGCCTCAACCTCCTAGGCTCAAACTATCCTCCTTCCTCAGCCTCATGAGTAGCTGGGACTTCATGTGAATGCCAACACACCTGGCTAAGATTTAACCTTTTTTGGGTAGGAATTGGGACTCGCTATGTTGCCCAAGCTGGTCTCGAACTCCTGTGCTCAAACTATTCTCCCATCTCGGCCTCCCACATTACTAGATTATAGGTATGAGCCATATGCCCAGCTCAGATTTTTTTATATCGAATAAATTGGAGAGAATGGTTGAAGATTTTCTGATTATTGCGTGACTTCTTTACTCACAAATCGTGGCTTATATAGAGAGAAACAGTCTGTTGTATGTAACCAAGTTACCCAGTTTTTTCAAGTGTTTTTAAGAACTCTCTTATTGAAAGGGAACACCACCCCAGAAGGGCCTTTTAACATCCAACAACATTTTTATAGCCCAGTCATCAATGCTACAAGGTCCTGCATAAGAACTGACAATGGAATTTGCTAGGATGAATATATTTACTCGATTCTTTGAACTTAAACTCAGATCCAGTTTTTGCTTAGTAATATGAATAAAAATATGTGGTGTTGACTGCTAACACCACACATATATGCATTTAAAAAGCAGTTTAAGAATATCATATACTAAAAGTGATGAACGAAAAGCCAGTTTGTTCTACCAGTGGGACGTTTCAATGAAAGGATACACAGTTGGCTCAGCTGGGAGGAAAATGCGCTTAACCATGAGTGGAGACAGACAGCTAAAAGAAGGAGTTCACCAGAGATGGCGCATGGTCAGATCATCCCCAGAAACCAGAGGCAAGGGAATTTGTGATGCTGGGGCAGAAATCCAGGAGCAAAGTGCTCTGGGGGCCTGACTGGGGTGGATGTAAGGGCACTTAAGCACATAAAGGGGGATCCCAAAACCCGGATTTATAAAAATTGTGTACCTATTCTTACAAGTTTAAACTTCAGTCACCTTCAAAGTTCTCTCCGTTGATTCGATACACCTATTGAGGCACTTTTTCCACTGTTCAAAACAGTGTTTGAACTCATCAATTTTAATATCTTTTAGTGTTTCTGCTATTTTCTGTTTCACCTCTTCCACATGGGCAAAACGTTTTCCTTTGAGGACTTTTTTTTTCATTCCGGGAAACAAAAAAAGTCACTGGGGGTGAGATTGAGTAAGTAGGGAAGATGGAGCATGGGGTCATGCAGTTTTTTATCAAGATTGCTGAACACTCAGTGTGGTATGGGCAGGTATGTAAATCACCCATCATGAAATGGACAAATGTGTTGGAAGAATCTCCACCCCCCCAAAAAAAATTCACAGAAGCTAAATGCAGACTCTCAGAACAACGTCAGCTGGTATACCCATGCTGATGGGTTCCTAGAACACTTATCTGGTGGGGAAAGCCTGTACTACAAGGGGTCCACCCCTCCAAAAGACAATTCCAGGTTTTTTTGGGTCCCCTCATACAGTGCAATTTGGGTTGAGGAAGCCTGAGAACCAGGGACACAGGAGGCTCCATTAGGAGGGTAATGGCATTGGGTCATGTAAAGTTGTGATATCAGAACCCAGGAAAGGGTTTGAACACACTAATGAGGCACGTCATACTTAGGGCAGCCAACTGATAAATGGGAGACTCATTTAAAACACTGGTGCAGCCTGAGAAACAACCTATTTTACAAGTCCTGTCTCTTGTTCCAGCAAAAAAAAAAAAAAAAAAAAAAAGTCTAATTCCTCCAAAAGATCTCATGACTGACATCTTTTTTTCAGGATTAGGAAAACATGAAAAATATTTGCCTTTCATAATTTGCAGTTTTTTGATGTATGTCTTCATGAGAAATGGAAATCATATTCCAAAATTAAGTACACTTTAGTTTCTTTGACACACAGTGTACAGCGCATCATCAATGTAGAACAAGCCTGTTAGGTTTATCCTTGGACATGTGTGACCCACCCTTGTTGTGTCTGAATGAGCGAGTGTGAGTAGGGCAGAGGGCACAGGAAGTGGCCTCAGAGATGGGCAGCTGTGCAAGAGGTGTTCTAATTCAAGGCAGAGGATGGTCCACAGCTTCCCTTCCTATCTCTGCACTCTCTACCTGGGTCTTAGTTTCTTCCACTGAATACCTAGGGCAAGGATACCTAGAGTTTGGTTATTTAAATTGGTTGGATTATGCTGGCCCCTAATCCCTGTATGATTTCCCAGAGTTCTGCTAGTTCTACATAAGATGTGTGGAGATGAAGATTATAGGCTCTGGCTGGGTCCGGTGGCTCGAGCCTGTAATCCCAGCACTTTGGGAGGTGGAGGTGAGAGGATTGCCTTAGCTCAGGAGTTCGAGACCAGCCTGGGCAACTTGGTGAGACCTCGTCTCTACAATAAATAAAAAAAATAAATCGTGCATGGTAGCATGCACCTGTAGTTCCGGCTACTTGGAAGGCTGAGGTGGAAAGATCGCCTGAGCCCAGCAGGTCAAGGCTGCAGTGGCTGGGAGCATGTCACTGCACTCCAGTCTGGGTGACAGAGTGAGACTCCGACTCAAAAAAAAAGACTATAGGCTCTGGCTATAGGGCTCCAATCCTGACTCTGCCACTTACAAGCCTTGAGACTTTGGGGCAGTTAAGCAACCTCTTTATGCCTCAGTTTTCTCAATTGTGAAATGGGGATAAAGCACTTACCTTATTAGGTTTTTGATGAGTATACAGTTACTCATGAGGACTATTCTCACTATTTTTTTTTTAATTTGGAGTCTCACTCTGTTGCCCATGCAGGAGTGCAGTGGCACACTCACAGTTACTGTAGCCTCAACCTGCTGGGTTCAAGTGATCCTTCCACCTCAGCCTTCCAAGCAATTGGAACTACACCCAGCTAATTTTTTGATTTATCGCAGAGAGGAGGTCTTGCCAAGTTGTCCAGGCTGGTCTCGAATCCCTGGGCTCAGGCAATCCTCTTGTCCTGGCCTCCCAACATACTGGGATTACAGGTATGAACCACTGCGTCTGGTTCCTCATTAGGTATTATTATTATGTATGAAGCAGAGCATAGTGGTTTGAGCGAGGACTCCAAGTCAGACTGTTTGGACCTGAATCCTGGCTGTGTGATGCAAAGCAAGTTCCTTACATTCCCTTGGCCTCAGATTTCTCGTTTGTAAAATTGGGATAATAAGAATACCTCCTTCATTGGAGACAGGCAAGAATGAAAGTACTTAGAACAGTGCCTGGTGTATAATAGGTAACTGTTTGTGCTTATCTGGTATTTTTGTTTGTTTATTAAACTTAGCATTGGGCCTGGCCCATGCTAGGTGCTCATTAAGAGGCTGTTGAATTCATGAATGAGTGAATAAATGTAGTCTAATTCAGTGGACTGACATATACATATTGGCTGTTCACAGCATTCCACATGTGCCAAATATGCTTGGACTTGTCTGCATCACACACGACTTTAGATGAGGCATAGATATTTAGACACTCTCTCTAGCTCCTTCTCCTAACCTGCCCTGTGGTGCTCAATGCTAAAGGAGGAGATATAGGACATGGGACCATGACAGCCTGGGGAAGCAACTCTTCATTTCTTTATTTGTACATTAAGGGGTTATTTTCAATTCCTAAAGATTAGAGACCCAAAAAGGAAATGCAGATTATAGACACAAGTCAAATTGCCCTCCTTTCTTTCTTTTTCTTTTTCTTTTTGAGTTAGAGTCTCACTCTGTTGCCCAGGTTGGAGTGCAGTGGCCCAGAAATGGCCACCACAACTTTGGCCTGCAGGGCTTAGGTGATTCTTCAGCCTCAGCTTTCCAGGTAGCTGGAACCACAGACTCGTGCCACCACACCCAACTAATGTTTCTTATTGTAGAGACAAGGTCTTGGCAAGTTGCCCAGGCTGTTCTTGAACCCCTGGGCTCAAGCAATCCTCTTGCCTTGGTCTCCCAAAGTGCTGGGATTACAGGCATGAGCCACCGCGCCTGGCCTCCATCCCTTTTTGTGTGAATATTTCTGGTGGAGAGAAGCACCACTGTCATTTGAACGCTTGGGCAGTGCTGCTGGGGAAGTGAGTAGGACCCAAGAGCAGGAAAACTCCCCTGTTAACTCAGAGATGAATCTATCTGCTGCCTGGGTGGCAGCAGCAGTTCCGCCCCTTCATAAACATCAAGACACAAAATAATGGAATGTTTAGTCTGAGTAATACATTAAGGAAATCAATTAGGCCCACATGCAACTTTCTAAGATTTTAATTACAGTACTTAGGGTACCACACTAGAGTAGTTTGTCAGAAACATAATTTGTTAATGAATAACAACTGACACAGTGAATTAGTTGGGATTGTAATTAGCTCTTGCTAGCCATCCATTGGAACCCTGATCAAAGCCAGTCAGTGAGAGAAGGAGAAATCAGCTGTAAATGATAACCTCAACAGTTCTGTCTGGGCTGCCCTCCTGATGCCCATGTACCCAGAGGGGCCTGGAGCAGGGCGTGTGCACATTTTAACTCTGGTGTGGTCTTGGGAGGAACTGTATCAACCTCACCTAGCAGCCTGTTCAAATGCAAAATCTCCAGCTCCACCTCAGACCTGCTAAGTTGGAATCTGTATTTTAAGACACAAGATAATTCCTAGACACATTAAGGTTTGAAATACTCTGGCAGAATAGAAAGAGCCCAGGTTTAAAATCAAACAAATCTTGTTGTAACTTCTGACATACTCACCCGCTCACTGGCAATGTGTCTTTGGACAACTGCTACGTTGCTATGAGCCTCAGTGTCCTTCTCTGTAAATTGACCTACGAATACTATACTGCAAGGTTGTTGCCATGACTGACAATAGCATGTACGTGTATCACCACAAAGTGGGTGAACAATGAATGATAGTGTAAGAGAGACTCAGCAAGGTGTCTTGAGGACTGGGCCTTACTGAACAGCACGGTGTGTTTCTCTGACCTGCCTCCCTTTTGTGATGCCTGTGTGTGTGTGTGTGTGTGTGTGTGTGTGTGTGTGTGTGTGTGTGAGAGAGAGAGAGAGAGAGAGAGAGAGAGAGAGAGAGAGAAAATATAGGGAATTTTCTTTTTTTTTCTGTAGCGTTGTGAAATACATGTGAGGATTTACTATATAAATAAATTGTATTCAGGTGAAGTTTGGGCTTCGTGATGCCTTTCTGAAAATCTCTGAATCTAATTTTTCCATTCCACAATGGTGCAGGATTAGGAGAAAAAAAGATAAAATATTACAAATAAGTAATACATTAAGGAAATCAATTAGATCCACATGCAACTTTCTAAGAGTGAGTAGAAGAAAACATTCTCGAAGACAAAATGATGAAAATAGTGAAAATACCCAAAGAATATGCTAAAATTAGATTACCTATCTTTGGTTTTTTAAAAATGGTCAAGTGACCAAATAAGAAAACATGACTTTGAACTTAATTGCATTTCCAGAACTTTGAGTTAAAGAAGCAAAGTGTGTGCTTAGTAAAAGACGAATATTTGGCCGGGCTCATTGGCTCAGCCTGTAATCCCAGCACTTTGGGAGACCAAGGTGAGGGAATTACCCAAGTCCACGGGTTTGAGACCAGCCCAGACAACTTGATAAGCCCTCATGCCTACAATAAATAAAATAAAATTAGCCTGGTGTGGTAGCACACCTGTAGTTCTGGCTACTTGGAAGGCTGAGGCGGAAGGATCGCCAGAGCCCAGCAGGTCAACACTGGGGTGACCGTGAGCGTGCCACCGCACTCCAGCCTGGGCAATGGAATGAGACTCCAACTCAAAAAAAAAAAAAAAAAAAAAAAAAGAAAGACAGCCGGGCTCCGTGGCTCAGCCTGTAATACCGCGCCTTTGGGAGGCTGAGGTGAGTGGATTGCCTGAGCCCGCGGGTTCAAGACCCGCCTGGGCAGGCGAGACCTCATCTCTACAATAAATCAAAAAAATTAGCCGGGCATGATAGCGTGCGCCTGTAGTTTCAGCTACTTGGAAGGCTGAGGCAGAAGGATTGCCGGAGCCCAGCAGGTCGAGGCTGTGGTGGCCGGGAGCGGCCACTGCACTCCAGTCTGGGCGACAGTGAGACTCCAACTCAAAAAGCAAAACAAAAGGCAAACATTCTATTTCTTACAAACTTTAAATGGTGTTTTTATAGACGTATAGAGGCACTGAAAGATTTGGCACAAGAACAGACTGTTATGTAGATTTTATTTAATTTATAGATATCAAGAAAAGTGCCATTTCATGCTAAACGAAGACTCAGAACTTGACAAACCAATGGATAGCCATAGTTCTTAGTCAGGACAGGGAATCATGTCCGTGTGAATTTTCTGATTCTCAGGTGGTTGAAAAGCTAGCATTATATGCATTCATCTTCAAAGAAACTGACAGTTTGCGCTTTAAATATAAAGTCTTGACATATTCATATTTTCTTGTATTTTCCTCTTATATACAAGGTGAATTTAAAAACGTGATATTTTAATATCCGCAAAAAAGAAAAAAAGAAAAGAAAATATGACTTGATAAGATCAAACACAGGGCCAGCCTGTTTTAGGTCCTCCCATGGGAAGAAGGATCTCAAGAATGAGGTAGCTGTCAGATCCACAGTTGAGAATCAAACTTCTTATGGAGCAGTGTCCTTGGCACACTATATACAAGGGACATATTCTTGATAAAGCATGAAGACTTTAAGATATGTATGTTGAAGCCAATTTCTCATGAGAACATTTCCCTCTAAGTTTCCTCACCAACTCAAAGAATGTTGGAAGGACCCTTACCTAAAGTCACCATGCAGATGCCTTGAATGTCACTGAAAGAAACACTAGGGACAAATGGGTAGAAATCCCAAATATATGGGCAGGCCATCAGACTATGCCCTTGAATGTAGAGGATTCTTGCTGTGTCATGCAGTCATGACAGTCATGACAGAAGATGGTAGTGTTTATTTTTCTTACTTAATATTTAAGTAATATTTATTTGTGCTAGTAAATGGTACTATTTTTACAACACATTGGAAGTAAACTGAAGGGGTGCTGGGGCATCTGTATGGGAAAAGGTGAAAAAAAATTTTTTTTACATCTTATAATTACAAGGAACATAAAAAGTTGAGAAAGGTATTAGACCTTACATTTGCATAGGGTGGCTAAATGCAGTATTGTCAAATTTTTAAATGAGAGAAAGAATTTGCTTTTAGAAATATAACTTTTTAAATATCAAGTTTGATGCTTGAAACGGCTACACTCAATTTCTGACCAAAAATTTTAATACCGATCTCTTCAAATTTTGGATATTCGCCATCAACAAGAAACTTTGCATGAGGAGGTCATAAAAAAGCATTTATTTATATATTTTGAGTTGGAGTCTCACTCTGTCAAGGAGGTCATGAAAAAGTATTTAAACCAAACTATTCCATAATTCATAAGAGTTGAAATCCTATTTAGGACTATGTCGACCCATTCTTTTATTACAAATTTACTATTGTAATTTCTTAGATAATGCAGATGTTTCTCAAATCTAATTAACTTTTTCATATCTGGTACTTCAAAATAATAATGTGGTTCTCACTTGTGGAAATCTCACATATCATTAGAGCAGTCACCATGCAGATACCTTGAGTGCCACTCAAAGGCACATCAATTACAAATGTGCAGAAATCCCAAGTCTATGGGCGGGCCACCACCAGGAGCTCGACCTCCTTCCTCTCCTCTTTCAACACAGACGGGTGGCACCTTGGGCAGTGAACCGTGGGCCTCGGGCACCAGCAACACAAACTCCTCCAGACACCCCATGGGCTACTTGTCCATGACGAGCAGTCCAGGCTCCACAGTTAGTTGCTGGTGTGGCTATCTGGGTGGAATGGCTCCCCCTTGGCTCTGCTCAGGATGTCTAGCTGAGTCATTAGTGCTCAGTGAGGCTAATAACACTCCTGCCTGCCTGGAGTGTACAGACTGATCCACTCATCTTGCATCACCCCTTGAAGGGCGGCAAATAAGCCTGTTCATGGCCAGAGTTGACCAATCCAGGGTCTCTGGAAGCCCCAGGTATTTATGGATTGACAGTCTTGTGGCACACCTGCAGCCTGTTCATGGCACACAACTTGGCCTGTTAGGAAGCTCTGGTTTACTCAGTGGCAGAAACCTCTTTCTCTTTTACTTCTCATCCTCTTTCTTTTTACTTCTTCAGTCTATGCAAGTTGGGCTCTTCTGCTTCTTTCTCTTTTACTTCCTGCTTCAAGGATTGGTTACAGGACTGGGGTCCTGTTTTACTATGATGGAGAAGACTTGGTCATCTCTAATCAGCTTTCTTTTCTCCCAGATGACAACCTGATCTTGTTCTTGCTCTCACCCCATACTAAGAGGCCTGAATTACTCAGCACTTGATTTGGGGTCAAATGTGCTCTTTTTTAGTGGTTTGATATGCTCTTCTTCCTCTGGTAGTCGCGAGGTGCTGCTTCCCATTGGTCTTTCCTTGAGTTGTAATGATAGCATCCCACGCTTGGCTTTGGGGAAATGGAAGATTCAGAGATTCAGTGAATGGGAAGCAGGAGGCTTTGGGCCTCATCTGCATTCTTTGTTCTCTTACAAGGGTTTTGCACTGGAGATCAAGCACTTACCTAGCTATTAATAACTTCTGTAACTTATTTCCTATTTGGTCACTAAAAACTAAACAGGATGTTATCTTGGAGGTTTCAACTGATGCAGCAACATATATTCTATAGGAGATTCTAGGCCTCATGCAGAAATTCCAGAAAAGTTAAGTTGAAATCCACAGTTCGCCAAACCTCCACAATATCAAGGATAAAACAGGGTTGAGAGAATGGGGATTTAGGGCAAAATTTATGGGTTTGTTTGCAAGGAGTTGTGGATGTGTTGTGACTCCTTTCTCACCCAAGGAGGAGAGTTGAGAGGAGAGTCTCTCCCTTTACCTTGTCAGAGGTAAAGGAAGAGAAGTTTCAAAGGAACCATTCAGAGAGCAGTTAGGGGAATACACAGATTTGTTGCCTGACCACCACGCCATGCCCTTACTCCACCCAGAGGATAAAACCTATCCCTACCTTCGGGCCCAGATTTTGTCCAGACAAAGACAGAATAGTTTATCTGGTAGCCCTGGGTGAGGTCATCTCGTATCCTATCCCACAGACTTACCAAGGTGGAGACATACGCCTCAAAAGAGGGCAAGCCAAAGTTGCATTTCTGGATTCTCAGAGGCAGAGGAGATAGTGAGTGATACTAGACCAGTGACCTTTTACCTGGCCAAGGGAAAGGCCTGTGGGAAGTGAAGTGCCCACCAGTAAAGTGCCCTAGAAAAGAGCTTTAACATCTTCCTGTCCCCAGGGCTAAACCTGCTTATGATAGACCCATTCAGGTAAGACCTTTTCTGCTACCCTCCCCTTTCTTTCCTACCACTAATTCCTATCTGATCCTGCCCTACCTCAACCCTGAGGGGATCAGGAACTGCAGTTGACTAGCTGGGGGAGGGGAGCATAGACCACATTTCTTCTCCCTCCCTCCAGTGCCTGCTCTTCCTGTGAGACCTTCCCTGGGAAGGAGGAGAAAGTCTTAATTTCAAATGATTTGGCAGCTTTGAGTATTATTACACAAGACTCGACTTTTCAATCACTGAATTTATGCTGTGTTTGCAGCTTTAAGTGGCCATCAGACTTTTGATCAGAACGTGATCAGAAAATCATGAAATTGCCTGAGTTTTCATCCCACCGAATGTGTTTTGAAGTTTCCCTTTTTGAAATTCAAATAGTTTTTTCATAGGTCTATGAACGCTCTGAGGGCGGGGATTGTCTTGTTCATTGTTAAATCTACAACATCAAGCTGAGTATTGAGGAGTAACAGGCACCAATAAATTAATTCCCTTCACCATCACTGCATAATCCGGAGACTTCGCCATTTAGTCTTATCAGAACTCTTGAGCAGATCGATTACTCTTTCTTTGCTGCAAACCTCATTCCTAGGTTTGTCTCTTCAATTCTAAGAGCTCTTTGATTTTTAAAATTGTGCTGAAAAGAGGAAGAAAATGACTTTCCAAGGTCAGGTAGTTGTGTTGTTGGGTCAACTGGGAAAGAAATAGATGAGTTCTGATATAGTGTATGAAACTTTGTCCATCAAAAACAAACCTTTCTGTTTCTGTTATTTCCACCTCTTTCAAAGACATTGTTTTCTTTGGAAGAACAGAACATCTATTATTCAGACTCTGGGTAGAGGAGTGAAATGGCCTATGTCTAAAGATAAGGGGCAATTTACTACTGGCCAACAGCTAGCACTTGCCATCTAACAAATATAGGTTTAAATGAAAACATCCTAGGCCCATTGCTACCCCTGTTCCAAAAGAAAACTATTTATTTTGAGCTGTAGTTTTTCCTTTCTTTAATGCCTTTTTTGAAAAATGGTGTCTATTTTTATCTCACAATGTGAGTCCCCCTTCCTCTGCCTCAGAAGAGACTTACATGCACTCCTTAGGTTATTTCAGGAGCCTCCCACCTGGTTCCCTTGACCCTGGTTTCTCCCTCCATCCTTTCCATTCATTCTTTACACCATACATTTCCTAAAGTTCAGCTCTAGACTCCATGCCAAGAGCCCCTAGGGCTCACTGAACAAGGGCCAAGTACTTGACCATGGCCTTCAAGGCTTTCTACCTTTCGTTATTTCCTGTTGCGCTCTTGCTGCTCCAAATTCACCAACAGCTGCTTTGTGAACATGTCCTCCTTTTTTCTAGAACTTTCTGTTTTCTCCCTTGGAATGTACATTCTCTCCAGTTCTGCATGCGCTACTCTTCTCATCCTTTAAATTCCAAAATTAACATTACCTTTTCCTTGACAATTTCCCCAGTCTCCACAGCTGAAAGTGAGATATTACTCATCACACGGTTGATGAAAGTATTGAACAAGATGATACATAGGAGTGGAGAGCAGAATTGTGGTTTCCAGGGGCTGGGAGAAGAGGAAATGTGGAACTGCTGTTCAACAGGAGTAAAGTTTCAGTTGTGCAAGATGAATAGATTCTAGAGATCTGCTGGACAACATTGCGCCTATACAGTCAACAATACTGTTTTGTACACTTGAAAATTTTTTGAGCAAATGGGTCTCATATTACATGTGTGTACCACAATAAAACAAAAAAAGTTTATGCTGTGGATATGCAAGGTAAAATACCCAGTACATGCCAGATACACAATAGTTCTTTTCTTCGATGCTTTTTAAATTCTTTGACTTCTAAGATCATTTATCCATTGATTTCTAGAGCAACAAAGTTATTCCCATTTGTCTTGTATTCTTGTCATTTGGGTACATGCCTTAATTGTTGTGGCACAGTGAGAAAATAAAAGGCACAGGTTTCCATTTCTGACATCTGGTTTTGAAATTTAGCTCCAATATTCAATAGCTATGTGGTCTTGAGTAAGTTGCTCAATTTTTCGTCTTCTTTTAAAAAAAGACTACGTACTTACAGAGCAGTTTTAGGGTCACAGCAAAACCAAGAGTAAGATAAAGAGATTTCCCAGCCGGGCTCGGTGGCTCAGCCTGAAATCCCATGCCTTGGGAGGCTGAGGTGAGTGGATTGCCTGAGCCCACAGGTTCAAGACCCGCTTGGGCAACTTGGTGAAACTTCATCTCTACAATAAATGAAAAAATTAGCTGGGTGTGGTAGTGCATGCCTGTATTCTAGGTACTTGGAAGGCTGAGGCGGAAGGCTAGCCAGAGCCCAGCAGGTTGAGGCTGCGGTGGCCGGAAGCGGCCACTGTACTCCAGTCTGGGTGACAGAGTGAGACTCCAACTCAAGAAAAAAAAAAAAAAAAAAGAGATTTCCCATGTGTTTCCTGCCCCTCTTACACATGCATAGTTTCTTCCATGATCACATCTCTCACCAGAGTGATACATTTGTTATAATTGATGAACCTACATCGGTAAGGCCATTAACACCCAAGGCCCATACTTTTCATCAGAATTGACTCTTAGTGTTGCACATTCTGTGGGTTTAGGCAAATGTATAATGACCTATATCTACTGTTATGGTATTGTGCAGTATAATTTCACTACCCTAAAAGTTGTTTGTGCTCCATCTATTCATCTCTTTCTCCCCTGCTTAACTTCTTTGAAAGCTCAGTTTCATCATCTGTAATCACATTTGTAGAGACTTTTTTTTTTTCAAATGAGGTCATGTTTACAGGTACTAGGATTAGGATCTCACATCTTTGTGTGGCCATTATTCAGCCTAATGTAGCCAGCCAAATGGATTATAAGAACCTGGATTTATAAAGGGCTTGAAGGTACTTCTTAGTCTTAATTAAATCGAGATCATTATAGATTTATTTGCAACAAAAATGATCCTCAAGGTTATTTCAAAGTTTGATTGTTCTAGAGTTTTGTTGCATTGAAGTTTGCTGGTGTAGGTAGTGACAAGGAACCTCATTTGGTCTATTAGGCCTTTTCATCCTTTTCCATTAGGATGTCTAAGAAGTAGGAAATTTAATAGAATTATTATTTTATTCCTACCAAACTTGCTCCTCTCCAATCCCTCCACTTGTCAGGAAATATAACACCATGCATTCAACAGTTTAAGCCAAAAGTCTAGAAATTCCCCATTTTTCTCTTATGCTCTAAATCCAGTTGTGATCTTTGGCTAACAATACAGCATGTGGCCAGTCAGAACAGAGTCAGGCAATAGAACTTTTTGGGGGGAGGAGGTCTCTGCCATGCCAGGCATTGATTTTTTTTCTTGGTTGTAGAGAATCTGGGGTATTGAGGTGTTGCTATGGGGCATCACTTGGGGGCTCTTGGCAGTGAGGGTTTTCCAACAGGTATAGAAATATTTCAGTGTTTGGACAACCGGGAGGGCTCTCTAGGGTCATACCAGCTGAATAACAGTCCTGCCCATATTCAACTTACCCAGTCCTCTTGCCTTTACTTCCAATAGATATCTTAAGTCCAGCTAGTTCTGTCCATTTCAACCACTATTGCTGTCAAACTAGCCACCAACATCTCTTGACTGGACTTCTGCCGTGGACTCCTAAGGCTTCCCTAGTCTCAAGCAAGCTCCTTTATAATCCATTCTCTAAACCCCCAATAGCCAGAGTGATCTTTTAAGAATAGAAAAATGTTATGTAATTCTCCTGCTTCAAATGAATTCTACTGCATATAGTACACTCTCCAGCTTCTTATCCTGACCTACAAGGTGACACACTATTTGGCCTTTGAAGTAGCTGAAACTACCAGGCCTATGCCACCATGCCTGGCTAATTTTATTTATTTATTGTAGAGATGAGGTCTCTTCAAGTTGCCCAGGCTGGCTTTGAACGCCTGAGCTCTAACAATCCTCCCACCTTGGCCTCCCAAAGTGCTGGGATTACAGGTGTGAGCCAGTGTGCCTGGCCGCGCCCAGATTTTACATGGCAATCTTCTCATTAAGGGCCCAAGTCAAAAGTCAAATGTCACCCTCCTCCGTTTGTTATAAAAAGATTCATTTTTTTTTTTTTTAAGTAGGGTTTCACTGTCTTGCCCAGGCTGGAGTATATTGGTGAGATCATGGTTCACTACAGCCTCCATAGCCTGGCTCAGGTGATCCTTCCACCTTAGTTTCTTGAGTAGCTGGGACTACAGATATGCATTATCAACAAGCTATTTTTTTTTTTATTTTTTGTAGAGACAAGGTTTTGCTATGTTGCTTAGGTTGTTCTCAAACTCCTGGGCTCAAGAGATCCTCCCGCCTCAGCCTCTCTAAGTGCTGGGATTACAGGCTTGAGCCACCATGCCAGGCTGATGAGATTCAATTTGTGCAATACCTTTTGTTCATTCTTTCAAACTTTTATTGATTTTTATTACTGTAAATTTGACATTCTGCTAGATACTAAGGGTACACAAGTGAATAAAGCCAAGTTGCTTTCTTCAAGGGCTTTTGTTGAGTAAAAGAGGCAGAAAAATAATTTTAAAACCTCAAGATATTTATGGTACAGTGCAAAAATGAGCTGTAATAGAAGTCCTGTGGGAGCACAGAGGACGTAGCTATTAATAACTGTGCCTGGGGAAATCAAGAAAGGTTTTAGAGAGTAACTGACTTTACCTGGGTAATTATAATAGAGAATCCTTATTTTAGAATGACTAAACTGAAGTGAATTACACTGTTCTATTTCAGACCTAAGATTTATCCATGTTTGGTAAATATTTAAACATGAGGTATTCCTGATTTTCATACACAATTGTAACGAGCACTAAGTACATCCAAAGTAGATTTCTTTACTTTTTTGTTCAGAATCATTTCTTATTTAGTTGACTTTGTAACAAAGCTTGATGCAGTAACTAATAGCAGGAGTTAGAAATCTTGGAGTGAGCCGGCCTCGGTGGCTCAGCCTATAATCCCACGCCTTTGGGAGGCTGAGGTGAGTGGATTGCCTGAGCCTGCGGGTTCCAGACCCGCGTGGGCGGCGAGACCTCATCTCTACAATAAATCAAAAAATCAGCCAGGCGTGGTAGCATGCACCTGTAATTCCGGCTACTCGGAAGGCTGAGGCGGAAGGATCGCCGGAGTCCAGCAGGTCGAGGCTGCAGTGGCCGGGAGCGGCCACTGCACTCCAGTCTGGGCGACAGAGTGAGACTTCAACTCAAAAAAAAAAAAGAAAAGAAATCTTGGAGTGGTAGGACACTAGTTTCTCCAGTTACAACGAGGTGAGTGGGATGTGATGGTTACCAGGTAATCTGTTTTTTAATCCCTGGAGGAATAAATGGATCCCTTGTCCCTTGGATAGGTAGGTGTATTCCTAATTGCCCTTCATGTTTCCTAGGAAGGTGAATAATAAGTTCTAATTCTAGATTAGAATACCTTCCCAATAATTCTTTGTAGAGTTAGGAGAAAAGAGAAAATGTCCAGTTAACATAACTGTTACCACCATAGGGTTTTATCTTCCTCGTATGCTTTTCCTTCCTGCTAGTCACCAGAGTTTGTAATGATGTATTCATTTTCAGATTATTGTTGAATATCTGTGTCCCTGCTATTTTGAAAGTTCCACAAAGGAGGACGTTTTTATGGTCTACTGCTGTATCTTCCTAGTGAGCACTTGGCATATACTTGGTGCTCAAAATTTATTGAATAAATGAGTGAATGAAGGAGTCTGTTAATTTGAGTAAAAGCCTAAAAAAAGATAACTGGAAAATTCACATAAATTGAAGGATAATTGGCGTTTGTAAGGACTCCTCCTCAGGGGGCGAATCAACCTGTTGTCATTCATAGAGACATTTCAATTGGGTGTGAATTCCAGGTTCACTGCCATGTTCTTTCAAAGGAATAATTTAAATTGGACTCCTGGGGCAGGAGGTGCTCAAAATGACAGATAGTGGTAATACCTTTTGTTTGCTCACTTGGCAAGTATTCTTTGCTTCTGATAGAAAGGGAGAAGTGCTAGTTATCGTTCTATCATTAGTGGAATATACTAAAATTTATTGAATAGATGCAAGAATAAATTTTTAAAAATTTAATTTAATTAAAATTTTAGTAAATAGGTAAAGTTGTTAAAATTTGGTAAGAGGCTATTTAACAAGTAGTTCAAATTGCTGGAGAGATGATTGAACACATAATTTACATCAGGCAATTGACTTCTTTTTATTCCTCTGGGCATAAGATCTACCTGCCTTTAGTGGGAGAGGCTTATGAAAGTCTTTGCCATTGAAAGGGGGGAGTGATTCACCCAGACCGTTTGGGTGGGGCTCAGACAAGTCTCTTGGCAAGTCTGCCCCAGTGGTTTCCCATCCTGATGCTGTGAACTGACTTGATGTAGTCTGACCATGCACAGCTCTTAGGCTCTTTTTGGAAGAAAATGATAGTTGAAAAATGTTGGTGGCTTTCAGCCAAAGACCACCAGGAACACAGTCAAACAAAGTTAGGTTATTTGATGTGGTAGGCAGATGACCCTCAAGATTCTTGACTCTTGGTGAGCATGTATTATGTAATCCCCTCCTCTTGAGTCTAAATGGAACCAGTGAGTACATTGGATTATAATTCCTGTGAGTAGGCTACTACAGTCGAAAGGCAGGTTATCTAGGGTGGACCTGACCTAACCAGGTGAGCTCTTAAAAGAACAGGAAGCCTCAGAGAGATCATCTTCTTGACATCTTGGAAGAAAGCAAACAGCAAGTTGTGAATTGCCAGTGGAGGGGGCTTATGAGGCTAAGACCTGGGGGTGGAAAGCAGAAAGCAACCTCTGACCAATAGTCAGTAAGAAGACAAGTTTTTAGTCCTACACTCATAAGGAACTGAATTCTGCCAACAACCTAAATTAGATTGGAAAGGAACCCCATGCTGCAGATGACAACATAGCCCCATTTAACACCTTAATTTCAGCCTTGTGAGAGCCTGAGGAGAGGACCCAGCTACCCAAGCCCTGACTCCCAACCCATGAAAAAATGTGAAATAATAAATTTGTGTTGTTTCTAAGCATCTACATTTGTGGTACTTTATTATGTAGGAACATATAGTAGAAAATAATACAGTTAGGTCTTTGTAACAAGGGAGACAAAACAAAATGGAGAAACTTGAGGTGTCTCAGCAGAGGAGTTATCGAAGGAGTTTGTTATAGAATTTGGGTTTGTGATTCAGGGGAGAGCTCAAGGGACATGGTTTTGCTCTGGTTTGGCTGCTGTCAGAAAGCAAAGGTTAGTCGGGCTCGGTGGCTTAGCCTGTAATCTCAGCCTTTGGGAGGCTGAGGTGAGTGGATTGCCTGAACCCCGTGGGTTCGAGACCTGCCCGGGCAACTTGGCAAGACCTCTTCTCTACAATAAATCAAAAATTAGCCAGGCATGGTAGCACGTGCCTGTAGTTCCAGCTACGCGGAAGGCTGAGGCGGAAGGATCGCCAGAGCCCAGCAGGTCAAGGCTGTGGTGGCCGCGAGCGGCCACTGCACTCCAGTCTGGGTGACCGAGTGAGACTCCAACTCAAAAAAAAAAAAAAGAAAGCAAAGGGTGTTCAATGACTGCATAGCTTCTAGGTAAGTCTTATCTAAGAAGTAGGAGAAACAGAGGGGAACTACAACTAGAGTGGGTGAAGGAGTGCCAGCCACTCTATTAGCTGGTAAGTGGGGTTGTTTGGCCAGATTTGTGTTTTGGACAGTGTCTTTGTGCTCCGACACAATTCTGGAGGGATCATGTTTTTGTCTCACTCTGTAATAGTCTGAGAGGCCTGTGTATGTTCAACAAGAGAACACCATGTATTTGCTGTTCAAGCTAGGCTACCTGTATGCTGACATCTATTGGAGGCTGCTCTGGTGTGGGATGGGTGATAGCCATATACTTCCCTTAAAACAGGTTTTAATTCAAACAAGTCTAAGAAAAAATTCTTCTAGATGTGCAAACATTTACAAACTAAATGCTTATTAGCGAACCATCACAAAATTCTCCTGACCTGCTCTGTGACCTTAAGGAAGTCTGTTCTTTGGTGCTCAACTTATACTTTGCATCAAGAGTTCATTTGAGGTGAAGACCAAGGCTCCTATCACCCATAGAGGTGGCATTAGGCAACCAACACTTTAGTTTCACTGCTGAACGTGGAACCACTTAGAGATTTCACTTAAGGCAATCTATCCCTAATGAATTCCCAGTATAATATGCTTACTATAATATTCTTAAGATTAAAGAATGTTAAAGAATTCATGTAAAGGTAGGAAGTGTCTCTGAACTATTGTAAGCCAATACATATATGGTATATATGGTATATAACTATTCTCACCGGGGTTCATTTGTCATGTTCATCATGCTAGTTAATAAAAACCCATTTTTAATGTCCAGCATGCTAATTTGCAAAGCATTCATGATGACTGAGATAGGATAATAGAAGAATGTGTAGTAGCTCTTTCTTGAAGAATGAATGTCTAGATTAGAATGTCATTTGACCAACTTTGCATACTTAAATATACTGTCTGTTTCTGGGCTAGAACTTGGTCCAATGGGCCTCATTTTTTATCTCTGTTGGAATCACCAGGAGGAACTTTTAAAATTAGTTTCTGATGCACCTCCAGACCAAGTATATCAGTATCTCTGGAGGCAGGTCCCAGGCATTGGTATATTTTTTTAAGCTACCCATGTGGCTTCAGCATTTAGCTCAGGTCAAGAACCAGTGGTTTAACCCTGCATAATAATATCATACAGTCTGTGCTGAGGTATTTTAAAGTGAATTATAGGTATCTTAGCATAAGGCTATTCATTAGAATTGCCTGGGAAACATTGTGAAAGAAGGTGATTAGGTCCAACCAAACCAATTAAATTAGAATCTGTACCTAACCACTGGTATCTTAAACATTTCCAAGTGATTCTAACATGCAACCTGGGTGAAGAACCATTGGGTAGATGACTGCAGACAGCTGGGATTGTAAGAGCCCTATGAGGAGAGCAGCTCCCCTTGTTCTTCCACCTGTATGTGGTGAAGTGCTTCTCCCACCTTGAGGGTTGGCAGGGGCTGGTTCAGCTCCCTGGAGGTTTCCAGCTCTGGCCACCACGGGAACCTGGCAGTCTTCCAATACTGACTCCCCTTCTCTCCCTGAACCTCCCAATCCCAGTTCTCATCTTCTTGTACAGACCTCCTTTAAAGTCTTGAACCCCATGTTTGCTACTCCTCACCCCACCCTGGCCTTTGGCAGTCCTCAGTTGGTCTTGTGGAATGGTGTGATGGTTAATTTTATGTGTCAACTTGACTGGGCTAAGAGATGGCCAGCTAGCTTGTGAAAGGTTATTTTTGGGTGTGTCTGTGAGGGTGTTTCCAGAATAGATTAGCATTTGAATAAATTGAGTAAAGATCCCCCTCATTAATGTGGGTGGGAATCATCCAATCAGTTGAGGGCCCCAAAAAAGCAAAGGAAGGACAACTCTCTCTATTTTTGAGCTGAGACATCTGTCTTCTCTTGCCCTTGACATTGCAGTTCCTGGTTCTCAGGCCTTTGAATTCCCAGCCACACATCACGACAAAAATAAAATAATACATAAACAAACAAAGGGCCCCAACACAATAAGAACAACGATCAAATGACATAAAGACAAATTATTTGGTCTTCTAAATGCACTCAAGTGTGGATCCTCTGTTCCTAGGGTTCTCCAACCTGGAAGTTTCACTCTGAGGCAAAATGTACAAGATTCTGACCATTAGCTAGAAGATTCTCCAGCATCCCTGGCATTGTGGGTGCTGGTCTCCTGAGTCTTATAGTACATTTAGCCTGGACCCGGGACTGAATTCCACTAGCCATCCTTCCTCTACCACTCATTTCCAAACCCTTATAATCGTTTGATGTGACCAAACAAAGTTCTCCACCCAAAGTGTTACTCCAAAGTTGTTAGGCTGCTGGTTTTTAATACCAGATTTTATAAAATCTTCTGTTAATGCAAGGCAGAATATTTTTGAATAACTCACATTTCACCAGTGAAACATTATTTCTGATACCCTGATGCTAATTAACAAGCTCAATATGCAGTTTCACATAGTGGTATTTCAAACAAGCACTTGTCTGAGTACTTGTAGCAGGCGCTGGAGTGGGAGTGGGAGCTCCTGATTAAGGTCTTTCAAATGCTAACCAGCCACCTCTAGACTGTGGATTCCTGATTGGGGTGCTTCACATATTAATTAACTCTTTCTAGGATATATATAGATTACTTTCAATTTATATCTCATATGTTTCACTATCTATGCTAAAGTATGTTTATGTAAATCACAGATAAGGTACTATGTCTGGGAAGAGAAACCTCTTATATGGAGGATGTGGAAATTAGCACACGTTTTGTGGGTGATCCAACAGTATGCATATTAGTCCATTTTGTGTCACTATAAAGAAATATCTGAGTCTGGGAAATTTTTAAAGGAAAGAGGTTTATTTTGGCTCTTGGTTCTGCATGGTGCTGACATCTGCGGGACTTCCAGTGAGGCCTCAGGCAGCTTATAATTATGGTGGAAGGTGAAGGGGGAGCAGGCGATCACATGGTGAGAGTGAAAGTGAGAGAGAGAGAGAGAGAGAGAGAGAGAGAGAGAGAGAGAAGGAGAGAGAGAGAGAGAAAAGGAGGTGCCAACCAGCTCTGGTGTGAACTAATAGAGCAAGTACTCTCCACTTGTTACCTCATTACTGGAAGAAAGACACCAATCCATTAATGAGAGATCCGCCCCAATGACCTAATCTTCTTCCACTAGGCCCCACCTCCAACACTGGGGATTACATTTTTTTGTAATAGTAGTAATTTTATTTTTTTGGTATTACTACTTTACTGTTTTATTATTATTTTTATATTTTATTTTAAATATGTGGGGGTATAATTCAAGATTAGGTATACTAGTGGACATCGTACAGATAAAGTTTGGGCCTCTCTTTGGTCCCTGCTTTGCCTGGTTTGAGATCAGGTACCTATATTGATGTTGTGTCCCCACCCTCACCCTGGCAGTATCCTGCTACTGCCAATCCCTTTCTTACAGTATTATGGTAAATGTTCTGGGTCTGCTTTAGAGTGAGTACATGCTTTAGAGTGAGTGTTCTTTGTTTCTGTGATAGATCACTGAGTATTATAGACTTTAAATCCATCCAAGTTGCTGCGAAGTCCATAAGTTTGTGGGGATTACATTTCAACATGAGATTTGGAAAGGACAACAGACAAACTATATCAATGTGTTAGAAGAACACAGTAGGCATTGCTTTTGACCTAGCGCAGGGGTCCTCAAACTACGGCCCGCGGGCCACATGCGGCCCGCCGAGGACATATATCCGGCCCACTGGGTGTTTTTGCTACCTTAACTTGTTACAACTAGCAGTGATAAATATGGAACCGGACATTGACCATCTCATTAGCCAACAGCAGGCCCATAGTTCCCATTGAAATACTGGTAAGTTTGTTGATTTAACTTTACTTGTTCTTGATTTTAAATATTGTATTTGTTCCCGTTTTGTTTTTTCACTTCAAAATAAGATATGTGCAGTGTGCATAGGAATTTGTTCATAGTTTTTTTTTTAAACTATAGTTTGCCCCTCCAACAGTCTGAGGGACAGTGAACTGGCCCCCTGTTTTAAAAGTTTGAGGACCCCTGACCTAGCGAAACAGTGGCTAACTGTCCTTGTTTGCCTGGACTGGGGAGTTTCTCAAGATGTGGCACTTTCAGTGCAAAACCCAAGATAGTCCAGTGCAAACAAGACAATTGGTCACCCTACCAGTGACTCTGTCTCTAGAAAGCTATCCTAAGGTAGGTTTGGGAAAGATTACTTATAGGTGTTACTTAAACTGCAAATTTGAAAGCAACTTACAGAATTAGCAATAGGAAATTTGTTGAATACATTTTGGTATCTCTATCAGATGGAAGTATTACATACTTTTGAAAAACTCATGTTCTTTGTATTAGTCTGCTTGGGCTGCCATAACAAAATGCCAGAGACTGGGTAGCTTAAACAACAGAAATTTGTTTTCTCTTAGTTCTGGAGGCTGGATGTCTCAGATCAAGATATGGCAAGGTTGGCTTTTGATGAGGGCTTTCTTCCTGGGTGACAGATGATCACCTTGATGTGGCCTCACATGGCAGAAAAAGTGAGCTGTCTGATATTTCTTCTTACAAAGACTCTAATCCTATAGAATTAGGGTCCCATCCATATAACCTCATTTAACCTTAATTACTTCCTTCCTCCAGGTACAGTTAACTGGGAGTTAGGGCTTCAAATATGAATTTTGTGGGGGACACAATCCAGTTCATAGCATCTCAGAGACCATTAATGAAAAAGGAAAAATGTTTACAACGTATTGTTAATGGAAGCCACAACACGGTATGTATGGTATGATTCAGATTTTGTCCAAAAAAGCAAATATGTGTCCATAGGAAGATTGAAAGGTTGTTCAGCATGTTAACAACAAAAATTAAGGTAATTTTAAGACTCCTTATACTTTCTATAATTTTCTGTATTTTTTAATATTTCAAAATTTAAAAACATTAACATATAATATTTTTTAACCATAAAATTATATTTTGAAAATACAGGATCTGGTTAGATTACTGTCAGACCAGGGTGGGATGTCTACTAGGAGAAAAATGGGGCCTAGGTTGTTCGTAAGCAGGAAAGAGCAAAAAAAGAGGGAATCTATAATGTCTGTATCAACCTGAATTGAATCTTCCCTTTATAATTTGGCAAATTGAGCCTTGCTTTTTATGAGAATGGGGGTTAGTGGTTAAACGCCTAGTATCTAGAATTAATGGGCATTGTTTGAATCCCAGCTCTTCTGCTAGCTAAATGTTTGTCCTTGGGCAACTTTCTCTGTCTCAGTTGTCTGCAAGATGGGAATAACTGTAATGCTTATCCCTCTATCTTGTTGCAAGTGCTAGTTATATATGAAAGACCTTAAAACAGTGCCTACTACATAGAGAGGTGCTCAATAAATTAGTTGCTCTTGTTGTTATTATTATCTTTCATTCTAAGAGTACCTGTTTTTTTTACATTGTGGCTTTGGACATTTCCCCTGTTTCTTTGGGAGTGACTTCTTAATTATTGTTAGGGTTGCTAGATTTAGTAAATAAAAGTACGAGATATCCAAGTACATTTGCATTTCAGATAAACAACAACTTTTTTTAGTATAAGTATTTCCTAAATATTGCTGGAAGCCTACTTATAGTAACAAATTATTCATTAAAATTTAACTGTGTATCCTATATTTTATCTGGCAATCCTAATTATTATAGATATGATGACAACATTGAAAAGGAACCCAACAATTAAGCTTTCTTAATCAGATTTATCCAAGTCAAGCCTGTTCCTGCAGAAGTCCTGATGCTGGCATTGACTTTATAGTGGGGAACATGTAAAATAATCTAGCTTGGCGCATGGCATGTGACTTTTGCACAATAATTTAGGCAAGAAAGCTGTCTTTGTACCTGTGGGAAAATTGCATGATCTCCAAGCTTCAATGTCCTCATCTGCAAAATGAGGCTAATAAGACCTCTTTTATTGTGAGAAATTAAAAAAGATAATACATTTAGTAGGACATAATGTAAAATCTTTGGCATGTAGAGTAAGTATTCTATCAATAATAGTTATCATTATCACTATCAATTGAAAAACAATAAATGAATAAAATGAATGCAAGAGTCTTTACCTCTTTCTCTTTTCCACAGAGTATGTAAGACACAAAACGAGGCCACTACTCCTGTCCTCAAGAGTTTCACAATGGAGAGTGCCAGGCAGCAAAAGGCAATGTTCTACCAGATTCTTTCTGCTAATGTCAGAGAGTCAGATCTGTAAGAGATAAGACCTTAGAGACATTCAGCAAAGCCTATGGAGAGTCCTTGAGCCAAAGTCACCCATCTGAGGAGCCCATGTCATTTTGCCAGGCTCAGTCACTGGCTGGGAGCAGCCCGTGAGAAGCATGGCCTGGGAGGTGTGAATGTGAGCCTGGATTTCAGAATGCAGTAGCAGGGCTTTGGTTAACTCCAGTCATTTCAGTTGACAGGTACATTCTCACGGCTGCCACAGCCTTATATTCCTATGACTTTTCTTGTCTGGCAAATGGTAAAAACAGGAAAATAGTTTTCACTTCCTACATTCAGATCTGGCATGAAGGCATGAAATTGGCAGAACCTATTTTGCATGGCAAACCCTAGCCACAAGCAAGCCCAAGTGTTGTAATTTCCGTTTCCAGTTTCCCCAATGGGGAGACGCACTGGAAGTGGGAATGGATCCTGAGTGTGTTGGTTGCTGGTCGACCCAACAATCATGATGGTGAAGGCGGTGTAAACCTAGCTGCCTGATAAACTGGGGGCAGTGGTTGACTCCTGAGAGAACCAACATCACTCCCAGGGTCAAAAGTGAATTATCCAACCTCCATTCTCTAGAACTCAACATAATCTCTTAGCTGCTAGACTTTGTCTTTGAGGCCCAGCCTTGATTTTTTCTTTCTGGATTTATGTTCTTCCTCCCTTGGGACCAGTCTTCTTCCTGATTCCATGCTTGAGTTTCTGACTTGTCTATTGGTTATTAGGCTTCTCAGGGCTGCCAGCTTGGTGTATTCATCATTGCTTCTCATAGATCCCTTGCCTTTGTGCCTTACTGACAATCAACTTTCCTCTACTCTTTGAAGTCTGCCCTTTGCTTGCCAGATTGCACCCTTTCTTGTCACCTGGAACTTATCTGCTCTGGTCTCTGTAGCCTCTGATATCTGCCCCCTGCACCCCACCCCCCGTGAGCCTGGCTCAATTTGCCACCTCTATAGTTTTTCCCATCTTGTTATGGTTAAGGGTTATAAGAGACAGAGAAAAACAAAACAAAACAAAAAACCTCCAGACCTAAGCTATGGGGAACTACAGGCGTGAGCCCAGCTGTAGCCTGAGTACTCCTGAGTCCTGGGAGTGAGAGTGATGATAACATCTTAACTCCAGGTCCACACTGTCAGTCGATACTTTGCATATTAAACTGCTACCAAACTCTTAAGGACTGGCAGATACACTATTTGTTAAAATTGCAATGCATCCCTTCTGCCACCAAAGATGGAACTGTAATTTTCCCCTGCTCTCAAAATAAATACTTTGATGGTTCTGGAAAATTTTTAGCAATTAGCTTGTACTATCACCTCTAATTAGCCACTGGCAAACACAATTGAGATAATAAAGCTTACCGAGGGAGAAGCATGAGTAAGCACCAGATTCTAAATCTATTGGGGAAGTGACCCTGATGAATCATTTAATAGTCACCGTAATGTAATTTTGCAGGTTTGTTGTACACACACCACAGAGAACATATTAAGTGGGTCTGAGCCATAAGAGAGTCTTAATGATTAATTTGCCATATGCTCCTGAAAAATCTCATTTTTAACAAACAATATACATCTACTCTTTTTCTTGTTAATAAAACCATCAAGAAAATAAAATCACTTTTTTCTTCATCTCACTAATGACTCCCTCTAACTCATATAGATATCCAGGGATTGGTCTTTTTTTTTTTTTTTTAATTATATCTAAATTCCCATGGAAGTCAGTAGAACACAGCTATTTACTCTCTTATTATGTGTTTGATTTCAATTGTTGGCAATTGCTTTTTAATCATTTTTATTGGCTGTTCCACAGTGACATCATGGAGAAGATAATTGTTATCCCTTTTTATTTACAGAGAAAAATGTCACTGCGGGGTTAAGTGGTATGCCTGAGACCTTGCAAGGGAACGTCTGGACGAGAACCCAGCCTCAGATTCCCAGCATGGTCTGCACAGAAGGACCAGAAACGGAAAATCACCATTCTGAATGACAAAACCCACCAGGAGTAGGGATCCTTGTGTCTGAGGAAGACTTTCATCTCTCTGAAACTCAGTTTCCAGATTTGTCAAATTGACCTGTTATGGGACATTGCTGTGAAGAGTCAATAAAAAGGACTTTTTGGGTTGTACAAACCTAAGGAATTTTACTGTCAGCGGAGGGAATGACTCCCTCTTTCCTTGTCCTCTTCTTTGCAAGATGGGTTCTTCCGTCTTCCAAATGGGTCATTGCACGTGGGTTTCTGCTGCTGAACAAATAGTTGGCCACAGTGAAGATGCCTCTGCCCTTCTCCATCTGGCTCAGATACCACAGCACAGCTGTGATTCCAGTGAAAGTTCAAGCAGGTCTTTCCTGAGAGAGCTCTGATAATCTTTTTTTTTTTTGAGTTAGAGTCTCACTCTGTCGCCCAGACTGGAGTGCAGTGGCCGCTCCCGGCCACCGCAGCCTCAACCTGCTGGGCTCCGGCCATCCTTCCACCTCAGCCTTCCAAGTAGCTGGAACTACAGGCATGTACTACCACGCCCGGCTAATTTTTGATTTATTTATTATAGAGATGAGGTCTCGCCAAGTTGCCCAGGCGGGTCTCGAACCCGCGGGCTCAAGCAATCCACTCACCTCAGCCTCCCAAAGTGCGGGATTACAGGCTGAGCCACTGAACCCGGCTGAGCTCTGATAATTACTCAACATCTTAGACAGCATGGGGGCAGGGTTGCGGGGTTTGGGGAACAAGTCTCAGTCTAAGTACATTTCTCCTTCCTGTCACAAAATAGATAAGGCCTTGCTGCTTAGGGGCAGGGGGAGAGTGAGAAGGTGTGCACATATGAGGCTGTCCAAACTGGTGAACCTCCCACATCCATTCCCTTCCTTCCTCGGCTTCTAGAAACTCCTTTAACAGACTACCTGTTGTTCCCCTCTTTTTACCATTGCTTCCTATGGAAACATTTGGTTTCTTCTCAATCTTTTTTGGTTTCTGGCAAATTTTGCACGATAATGGAAAATGTTAGCAATTATCTTGTGCCATCACTTCTAATTGGTCACTGGCAAATACAGTTGAGGTAATTGATGTCAGTGTTGAGAGTCTCTCCATGGTGCCTTTATTCAAATTAGTAAAAGCAGCCCCCTCTGAGTGGCGCCCTGCTTGGGAAATGAGTGATACCTTTGATGGAACAAAAAAAAGGTGCTCCTTTCTCTCAGTGGATGCAGTGCTGACCAGGCAAATGGCTTGACCTGCAAAAAGCAGACTGGATTTCAGTATCCTCTCCCAGCTACCCCTTAGCCAAGGGCTTCTGTGCAGGGCACTAACTAGACAGCCATATGTGGAGATCCTATCAATGGCTTTACTTCTCATGTACAGCTGGAGCTAAGGAAAGTTGGGCTTTTTGTCAGAATAAGGAGTTCTCAACCCTTGCAAGAGGGGAAAATGGACTCAGATTACAGTAATGGAGGTGTAGCATACTGAATTGTAGATTTCAAAAAAGATATGTCTGTTATAATCCCCAGAACCTGTAAATACTTATTTGAAAAAAGGGTCTTTGTAAATGTGATTAACTGAAGAATCTTGAGATAAGATAATCTTGAATTACTTAGGTGGTCATGAATACTATGATAGATGTCTATTTTACTTTAATTTTTAAAATTTTTGTAAAGATGAGGTCTTACCCTGTTGCCCAGGCTGGTCTCAAACTTCTGACTTCAAGCTATCCTCCAACTCAGCTTCCCAAAGCACTGGGATTACAGCCATGAGCCAATGTACACAACCTATTTTATTTTTAATTGGCAGATAATAATCATATATATTTATGGGGTACAGAGTGATTTTCAATACATCTGTAAATAAGCAATGATCAAATCAGGATAATAAGCATATTCATCACCTCAAACATTTTTTTGTGTGTTGGGGATACTTAAAATCTCTTCTAGCTATTTGAAAATATACAATAAATTATTAGCTCTGGTCACCCTACAGTGCTATAGGATGCTAAAACTTACTCCTCTTATCTAGTTGTAACTTTATATTTGTTATCCAACCTCTCCCTATATCCCTGTCCCCATGTCCCTTCCCAGACTCTAATAGCCATAATTCTACTTCTATTTTCTCACTTTTTTTTTAGCTTTCATATATGAATGAGAGAACGCTGTATTTCTCTTTCTGTGTCTGGCTCACTTCACTTAACATAATGGCCTCCAGTTCAATTTATATTGCTGCAAATGACATTATTTCTTTCTTTGTTATGGCTAAATAAGGTTCAATTGTGTTTATATACTGTATTTTCTTTCTTTTTTTGAGTTGGAGTCTCACTCTTAATGCCCAGGCTGGAGTTCAGTGGCATGCTCACGGCCACTGCAACCTCAAACTGCTGGGCTCAGGCGATCCTTCTGCCTCAGCCTTCCAAGTAGTTAAAACCACAAGCGTGTGCCAACATGCCTGGCTAAATTTTTGATTTATTGTAGAGACAAGGTCTCACCAAGTTGCCCAGGCTGGTCTCAAACCCCCGGGCTCAGGCAATCCTCTCACCTTGTAATCCCAAAGTGCTGGGATTACAGGCTGAGCCATCGTGCCTGGCCTACTGTATTTTCTTTATCCATTCATTTGTTGAAGGACACTCAGATTGATTCCATATCTTGGCTATTGTGTATAGTGCTGCAATAAACATGGGGGTAAAGGAATCTTTTTGATATACTGATTTCTTTTTCTTTGGATAAATTACCTGGCAGTGGGATTGCTGGATCCTATGGTAGTTTTATTGTCAGTTTTCTGAGGAAACTCCATGTTGTTTTTTTCATAATTGATGTACTAATTAATATTCTCATCAACAGCATATAGGAGTTCTCTTTTCTCTACATCCTCACCAGCATGTGTTATTTTTTGCCTTTTTTTTTTTTTTTTTGTGGTGAAGCTGGTCTCAAACTTCTGGGCTCAAGAGATCTGCCTACCTTAGCCTCCCAAGTAGTTGGTACTAAAGCCATAAGCCACCGCACCCACCTTATTTTTTGCCCTTTTGATAATAGTCATTCTAAATAGAGTGAGATAATATCTTGTGGTTTTGATTGGCATTTTCCTGATGATTAATGATGTTGAGTATTTTTTCATATACTTGTTGGCCATTTGTATATTTTTTTTTGAAAAAGGTTTATTTAGATTTTTTTGCCCATTTAAAAATTAGATTATTTTGCTGGGCTTGGTGGCTCAGCCTGTAATCCCGCACCTTTGGGAGACTGAGGTGAGTGGATTGCCTGAGCCCGCGGGTTCGAGACCCGCCTGAACAGGCGAGACCTCATCTCTACAATAAATCAAAAAATTAGCCGGGCGTGATAGCATGCACCTGTAGTTCCAGCTACTTGGAAGGCTGAGGCGGAAGGATCACCGGAGCCCAGCAGGTCGAGGCTGTGGTGGCCGGGAGCGGCCACTGCACTGCAGTCTGGGCGACAGAGTGAGACTCCAACGCAAAAAAAAAAAAAAAAAAATTAGATTATTTGTTTTATTTTTGTTGAGTTGTTTGAGTTCATTGTATATTCTGGATACTAATCCCTTATAGGATGAATAGTTTGCAAATCTTTTTTCCTCTTCTGAATGTTGTTCCTTCACGTTGATTGGTTGTTTCCTTTGCTGTGCCGAAGCTTTTTGGTTTGATGTAATCTAATTTGTCTTTTTTTATTTTTGTTGCCTGTGCTTTTGGAGTCTTGCTTATAAAGACCCAGGTACAGACCAATGTCCTAAAGCATTTCACTCATGTTTTCTTTCAGAAATTCTATTTTTTGGGGTCTTACATTTAAGTCTTTAACCCATTTGAAGTTTATTTTTGTGTGTGGTAAGAGACAGGGGTCTAGTTTTATTCTTCTGCATGTGGATATTCAATTTTTCTACCATCATTTATTGAAGTAGCTGTCTTTTCCCCAATTTATATTCTTGGCACCTTTGTTGAAAATTGCTGGCTGTGGCTGGGCATGTTGACTCATGCCTATAATCCCAGCACTTTGGGAGACCGAGGTGAGAGGATTACCTGAGCCCACAGATTCGAGACCAACCTGGGCAACTTGGCAAGTTGCTACACTAAAAAAAAAAAAAAATTAGCTGGGCATGGTGGCACGTGCCTGTAGTTCCAGCTACTTGGAAGGCTGAGGCAGAAGGATGTCCTGAGCCCAGCAGGTTGAGACTGCAGTGACCAAGAGCATGCCACTGCCCTCCAGCCTGGGTGACAGAGTGAGACTCCAACTCAAAAAAAAAAGAAAAGAAATTGCTGACTTTCAATAAATGAATTTACTTCTGAGTTCTCTATTCTGTTCCACTGATCTGTATATCTTTTTAAATACCAGTACCATGCTGTTTTGGTTACTATTGCTTTGGAGTATATGTTGAAGTCAGATAGTGTGATGCCTCCAGTTTTGTTCTTTTTGCTCAGGCTTGCTTTGAATATTCAGACTCCTTTGCGGTTTCATGTGACTTGTAAGATTGGTTTTAAAAAAAAATTTCTGTGAAGAATGTTGGTTTGCATGGAATGGGGATTGCATTGAATTTGCATTGTTATACGTTGCATTGCTATACATTGAATTTGCATTGCTACACATTACTTTGGGTAGTATGGTCTTTTGGATTAATTCTACCAATCTGTGAACATAGAATGTCTTACCATTTTTTGTGTGTCTTCTCTAATTTCTTTTATCAGTGTTTTATAATTTCATTGTAAATGTCTTTCACCTCTTGATTACATTTATTCCTAGATTTTTTTTTTTTTTTGTTAACTAAAAAAAAAATTCCTCTGGAATTCTTTATTTAAGTGGAATTGATTTTTTGATTTTGTTTTTAGCTAGTTTGTTATTGGTATGTGGAAACACTACTGATTTTTGTATATTGATTTTGTATCCTGCAACTTTACTGAACTTGTTTATCAGTTCTAAGAGATTTTTGGTGGAGTTTTTAGAATTTTCTACATCTAAGATCACATAACCTGAAAATAGGGTCAATTTGACTTCCTTTTTTCTAATTTGCTCTTTATTTCTTTCTCTTGCCTAATTGCTCTGGCTAGGACTTTCAGTACTGTGCTGCATATGAGTGGTGAAAGTGGGCATTGTCTTCGTCCAGTTCCTAGAGAAAAACATATATTGTTTCCCCATTCAGTGTGTTACTAGCTGTGAATTTTTCACGTATAACCTTTATTGTGTTGAGGTATATTACTTCTATACCTAATTAATTGAATGTTTTTATCATAAAGGAACATTAAATTTCGCTAAATAATTTTTCTGAATTTATTGAGATGATCATATGGTCTTTGTCCTTCAGTCTATTGATGTGACATATCACATTTATTGGTTTTTGTAGGTTAAACTGTTCTTGCATTCCTGGGATAAATCTCACTTGATCATGTTGTATAATCTTTTTGATGGGCTGTTAGATTATGTTGCTAGTATTTTTTGAGGATGTTCATCAGGGATATTGGCCTATAGTTTTCTTTGTTGCTTAGTTGTCTGGCTTTGTTATTAGAGTAATGCTGTTTTTTACAGAATGAGTTAGAAAGAATTCTCTTCTCTTCAATTTTTTGGAATAGCTTGAGAAGAACTAGTGTTCTTTAAAAGTCTGATAGTTCTAACATTCGCAAGAGCATAAATGTATTAAATACATCAACAGATGTAAAAACAAGAACCACATGATTATCTCATTAGATGCAGAAAAAGCTTTTGATAAAATCCAGCATCACTTCTTGATAAAAACCCTCAAACACCTAGGTATAGCAGGAACATACCTCAAAATAGTAAGTGCCATCTACGATAAACTCACAGCTAACATATTGTTAAATGGACAGAAACTGGAAACATTTCCCTGGAAAACTGAAACAAGACAAGGTTGCCCACTCTCACCCCTTTTGTTCAACATTGTGTTGGAAGTCCTAGCTAGGGCAATTAGACAAGAGAAGGAACTCAGGGGTATCCAAATAGGAAAAGAGGAAGTCAAGTTATCCCTCTTTGCTGACGATATGATCCTATTGAAAATCCAAAAAATCTGTCAAAAACCTGTTTGGATTGATAAAGGACTCTGGCAAAGTCTCAGGGTACAAAATAAATGTGCAAAAGACAGTTGCATTCCTATACCCCAGCAACAAGCAGGCAGAGAACCAAATAAAAAGCACACCCATTCACAATAGCCACACACACAAAAAAGAAAAATACCTTAGCATCTTCCTAACTAGAAAAGTGAAAGAACTTTACAATGAGAACTACAAAACACTGCTCAAAGAAATCCAAGAAAACACAAACAAATGGAAAAATATTCCATGCTCATGGATAGTAAGAATCAACATTGTTAAGATGTCCATCCTACCAAAGGCAATCTACAGATTCAGCGCAATACCCATTAAACTACCTACATCACTCTTCTCAGACCTGGGAATGACAATACAGGAATTCATATGGAAACATAAACGACCACGAATAGCCAAAATAATCCTTACCAAAAGAAATATAGCTAGAGGTTTCACACTTCCAGACTTCAAACTTTACTATAAGGCTACAGTAATCAAAACAGCCTGGTACTGGTATAAGAACAGGCATATAGACCAATGGAACAGGATAGAAATTCTGGAAGCAAAGTTTCAATTTTGCAACCAACTCATCTTTGACAAAGCCTCCAACAACAACCATTGGGGAGAGGATAACCTATTCAGTAAATGGTGCTGGGAGAACTGGCTGATCACATGCAAAAGATTGAAACGGGACCCCTACCTATCACCATATACAAAAATTAACTCTAAATGAATCAAAGACCTAAACGTGAAACCTCAAACAATAAGAATCTTAGACAACGCAGGAGATACCCTTATGGAAAGTAGAACTGGCAACCAATTCCTGATCAAAACCCTAAGTGCCCATACCATAAGAAATAAGATAGACAAGTGGGACAAAGAAACCATCAAGAGAGCAGGGAGACAGCCCACAGAGTGGGAAAAAAATATTTGCCAACTGTATATCTGAGAAAGGCCTAACTAACATCTAGGATCTACAAGGAACTCATATGTGATTGATGCTTGAGGGAAACTGCCAGAGGAGGGAGGGGCACACATCATCAAGACAAATATCTGCATAATCAACATTTGTATACCTAACCCTGAATTGTACTCCACAACTTAAAAAAAAAAAGTCTGATACAATTCAGCAATGATGTCATCTGGTCCTGGGATTTTCTTTATTGGGAGACTTTTTATTACTGATTCAATATTGTTACTCATTATTGGTCTGTTCAGGTTTTCTATTTCTTCTTGCTTCAATCTTGATAGGTTATGTGTCCAGGAAATCATTCATTTCTTCTATTTTTCTGGTTTGTTGGTATAACTTGTTTATAATAGTCTCTAATGGTTCTTTGTATTTCTGTGGTATCAGTTGTAATTTTTAAAATTTTATTTATTTGAGTCCTCTCTTTTTTCTTAGCTAATCTAGATAATGGTTTGTTGATTTTGTTTATTTATTTAAAAAAAAACAACACTTTTTAAGCCAGGTGTGGTAGCTCTTGCCTATAATCCCAGCACTTTGGGAGGCTATGGTGTGAGGATTGATTGAAGCCAGGAATTTGAGACCAGCCAGGGCAACATAGTGAGAACTTGTCTTTACAAAAAAAATTAAAAAATTAGCCAGGTGCGATGGTATACAGTTATAGTTCCAGCTGCTAGAGAGGCTGAGGCAGGAGGTTTGCTAGAGTTCAGGAGTTTGAGGCTGTGGTGAGTTGTGATTTTGCCACTAAACTCCAGCCTAGGTGAGAGAGTGAAAACCTGACTCAAAAACAAACAAGCAAAAAACCCCACAACTTTTTGTCTTATTGAACTTTTGTTTGTTTTTGGTCTCTGTTTCAATTATTCTACTCTGATCTTCATTATTTTTTTCCTTTTACTATTTTTGAGTTGGGGTTGTTCTTTTTTTCTAGTTCCTTGAGGTGCATCATTATGCTGTTTATTTGAAATTTTTTTTGTGTGTGTGTCGGAGTCTCACTCTGTCACCCAGACTAGAGTGCAGTGACACGCTCCCGGCCACCGCAGCCTCAACCTGCTGGACTCCGGCGATCCTTCAGGCTCAACCTTCCAAATAGCCAGAACTACAGGCATGAGCTACCACGCCTGGCTGATTTTTGATTTATTGTAGAGACAAGGTCTTGCCAAGTTGCCTGGGTGGGTCTTGAACCCATGGGCTCAGGCAATCCACTCTCCTTGACCTCCCAAATTGCTGGGATTACAGACTGAGCCACCGAGCCCGGCCTATTTGAAATCTTTCTACTTTTCAATGTAGGTGTTTATTGCTATAAATTTTGTCCTCTTTTGCTATATTCTATTATTTTGGTATTTTGTGCTTTTATTTTCATTTGTTTCAAGACATTTTTTGATTTCCTTCTTAATTTCTTCATTGAACCATTGGATTTTCACGAGCATGTTGTTTAATTTCCATGTATTTTTACAGTTTCCAAAGTTCCTCTTGTTATTGTTTTCCTGTTTTATTCCATTGTGGTATGAAAAGACACTTATTTAATTTCAGTTTTTATAAATTTTTTGATAATTGTTTTGTGGACTAAGATTTGGTCTATGCTAGAGAATGGTCCATGTGCAGATAAGAAGAATGTGTATTCTGCAGCTGTTGGGTGAAATGTTCCATAAATGTCTGCCCATTTGGTCTATAGTGAAATTTAAGTCTGATTTTTTTGTTGCTGATTTTTTGTGTAGATGATCTGTCCAATGCTGATACAGGATATTGAAATCCTCAATTATAATTGTGTTGGGGTCTATCTCTTACTTTAGTTCCATGTCCTGGTGTTGGGTACATATATATTTATAATTGTTATATTTTCTTTCTGAATTGATCTCTTCATCATTATATAATGACCTTCTTTATTTCTTTTAATGTTTTTATGCTAGTTGTGTCTTTTTAAAAACAATTTTTTCAGCCAGTTTTTTTTTTGTTTCACTGAAGGGTAGCCTTGATTATGTCTTTTTTGTTGTTGTTGTTGTTGGAGTCTCACTCCATTGCCCAGGCTGGAGTGCAGTGGCACGCTCATGGCCACGCTGGCGTTGACCTTCTGGGCTCAGACGATCCTTCCTCCTCAGCCTTCCAAGTAGCTGGAACTACAGGTGTGTGCTACAATACCTGGCTAATTTTTTGATTTATTGTAGAGATGAGGTCTCACCAAGTTGTCCAGGCTGTTCTTGAACCTGTGGACTCAGGCAATCCCATCACCTCAGCCTCGAAAAGTGCTGGAATTACAGACTTGAGCCACCACTCCCAACCTGAATATGTTTTTTAATTGGATAATTTAAACCATTTACATTTAAGGTTAGTTGGGACTTGCTACTATCATTTTTGTTAATTGTTTTCTGCTCCTTTGTACATCCTTTGTCCTTTTCTTCCTCTCTTATTATTTATCTTTGCCATTTGTTGACTTTTTGTAGTGGTAACATTTGATCCCTTTCTCTTTCTCATTTGTGTATCCACTTGAATGGTGAGTGTTACAGTTTTGCATGCTTTCCTGATGGTAGATATTATCCTTTCATCTTCAGATATAGAACTCCATTAAGTGTTTCTTGTAGGGCCAGTCTAGTGGTGATTAATTTTGCTTGTCTGGGAAAGACTTTATTGCTGAAGGGTAGCTTTGCTGGGTATAATACTTTCAGATAGCAAATTTTTTGTTGTTGTTCTTTTACCACCACTTTGAAAATATCATTTCACTCTTTTTTGGCCCTTAAAAGTTTTTGCTGATAAATCTGTGATTAGTTTGGTGGAGACTCCTTTATATGTGATTTGAAGCTTTTCTCTTGCTATTTTTTGAATTCTCTTTTTGACTTTTAACAGTTTGAGTATAATGTGCCTTGAAGAGGACTTTTTTGGGTTGGATCTATTTGGGAATCTTTGAGTTTTTTGTATCTGACTGTCAATATTTGTATGGAAAAAAAACCAAAACAAAACCTGAACACATTGTGTTTCTTTGGAGGGTTTATGTTTCCTTGCTTTTTCATGTTATTTACGTCCTTATATTGGTGTCTACATATTTGGCAGAACATTCACTTCTAATTTTATGGAGTTGCTTTTATTGGGAAAGACATTTTCCTATAGATATGTTCTATAGTGTTAGTTGGACGGGGTGCTTCAGGTAGGTTTGGCAGTGTTGTCTCTGTATTTATCAGCTGTAATCAACATCAGCAGTGTCTGCGAGTGCTTCAGTGACCTAGGCTGTGGTTGTTTGTGGAGGCTGTGGTTTGGTTTTTCTGAGGGTGGGAATGGCAGATAGGCCAGTTCTTGAGCCTTCGGGGGACATACATTTGCCTATGATGTCTCTGCTGCTGGAAAGGGCATGGTTGCTAGCAACAGCAGAGGACCCCAGGTGGGCCAGTTCTTAGGTTCCTGAGGGGTGCACACAGGTGCTTGGCAACTTCACTGCTGGAGGGATCAGTGTGGTTGGCAGTGGCGGGCTTTGGGAAAGCAGCTCTCAGCCTCTGGAAGTGTACTCATCAGCTCCCTCTGTCCTGGGACAGTCTCCCTGCTGTACTGGATCACCTATTCCTCAGGTTGTAGGGCACAGTGTGGGCTTGGTTACTAGGGTCATGGCTGTGCTACTGGTTAGAGCTGGTGTTGTGACTCTGCCACCATCTAGGTGGATGTGGTAGGATGTTGTCAGATGGGGACTCAGTGTGAATTCTCTTTCTGGAATAATGCAGTCATGTGGATTCCAGGCAGCTCCTTATTTTGGGCTCAGGGACTGTAAGGGTTGTGGGGCTCTATTGTGAGGCTCTAACTGGATTGCTGGCAGGAAGGTGGATACTGGAAATCTCCTGCTTGCCTTTTCCCCACATGAGGGAGTCCTTCTTGGATCTGAGCTGCCCCTGCCTTGGTGCTGCACTTCTCTCTCTATGCTGCTATCCTGAGTTTCTATGTCTCCAGGGGTCTTTTTCACTTGCTTGCTGAATTCCGTTGCTCTCCCTTAGACATTATACTTGATGTGTAGTTATCTATTTGTTGTTCTGTTGTTGTTTTTTTGGAGTTGGAGTCTCACCCTGTCACCCAGGCTGGAGGGCAGTGGCACGCTCCAGGGCATCACAGCCTCAACCTGCTAGGCTCAGGCAATCCTTCCACCTCAGCCTTCCAAGTAGCTGGAACTACAGGCGCACACCACCACACCCAGCTAATTTTTAAATTTATTTTAGAGATGAGGTCTCACCAAGTTGCCAGGTTGGTCTCGAACCCATTGGCTCAGGCAGTCCTCTCACCTCGGCCTCCTAAAGTGCTGGGATTATAGATGTGAGCCACTGTGCCTGGCCTATTTGTTGTTTTGATTCATCTTTGTGGAGAAGGCGAGAGCTGGGTGCTGCTGCTAGTCAGCCATCTTGATAATGTCTCTGTATATTTGATTTTTCGTGTGAAAGTAATAAGCATTAAGGAAGCACCTCAATTTACCACGGTGCTATGCAGTTGTCTCTGTATATTTGATTTTTTTGTGTGAAAGTGATAAGCATTAAGTAAGCACCTCAATTTACAATGGTAGTATGCAGTTGTCTTTATAAGAGTCAGGCAGAAGGAGTTAAGAGAAACATAAAAGTACACATAAAGAAACATGGGGAAGAAGGTTATGTGAAGATGGAGGTTGAAATTAGAGTTACGCAACTACCAGTCAAGGAATGTAAAGTAATGTCAACAGCCACCGGAAGCTGAAAAAGTCAAGGAACAGAATCTCCCTAAGGCCTCCAGAGGGAATGCCACTCTGCTGACACCTTGAGTTTAGACTTCTGCCCTCCAGAACTGCCAGAGAATACATCTGTTGTCTCAAGCCACCTAGATTGCGGTAACTTTTTATAGCAGCCCTAGGAAACCTATCTAGGAGTGGAGACTAAAGAGAGACCTGACAGGGGTTTTTCTTTCTGAGTTGTAACTGGTTCTCTCCTACATTATCTGAAATCAAGCCCATTTTATCCTGCATGGACTCCTTCCCTTACTTCTGGCTCAAGATAGTCTCAGCTTTACAAGATAAATTATGTCTTTTTAAACACAACTATCTTGAAAATTCACTTCTTTTATTATACTAAAAAAAAGAGAAAAAACAAGAATAAGCACAATACCTGTCTTTCTTAATTTGATAAAGAAATGAATATTTCTCCTATTAACTTACTCTTTGAACTCATACCACTGCCTTGTTTTGCTAAGAGAACATTTTTTTTTCATTCCTAGCCTAAGTTCTTCTAGGAACTACCGCCACCAATCTCAAACCACCTTCCTTTAACTTGCCCTTGGCCAGTGACAGAGAGGAATCTCAACCTACTCTTCTATAGGTTTTAAGCTCTTGTAATCCGTTATTTTTCCTCCAGGCTGCGGGCTACACAAGAGCCTGCTCCGTGTATTATTAATCTCAATATCATCTAGTATGTAGCAGGTGCTCAGGAAGTGTTTGTTAACTAGGGTGACCAAGTATCCTGGTTTTGCCAGGACAGAAGGGTTTCTTAGGACACTAGGCTTTCAGGGTTAAAAATGGAACAGTCGTGGGCAAACCCGATGGTTGGTCACCCTAGTTAACAGAACTTGCCCTCACTGTTCTTGGGGATATTAAGCATGGGCAAGTTACACAATTCAATGTTATGTGGACTTTGTCCTCACTCTGCCTCCTTCCTGGGTCTCCAGGTTTCCCAGGGCTCTTCCTGGGAATACCCCTGCATGGGCCAGCATCACCACTTGGGTGCCAAATCCAACTAGGTCCCAGTGGCTCTCTGCTTAATGCTCTCCATGTGTAATTCCAGTTCTTTCACCGCCTGATTTTTTTTTCCCTGCTAAATTTTTCAGTGGCTGCTTTTTCTCTTCCTGCTCCAGAAATGAAGTTCTCCAAGATTCTGTCCTGGTCCACTTCTGAATAGCTCAGGAATGACCTCAAGAACTGAAATTAACAAAACCCAAAGCAGAACACCTTGGATGTTATTACTAACTCCTTTTTTACACTCAACATTTGATCTATCTATAAGCTGCTGATTCTCTTGTCTTGAATAAATATTAAATCAATTCCTATCTCCCTATTCCCATGGTGGCAGCCATATGCCAGGACCTTATTATTTATTGCCTTTTACTTAGAGTTCCCACTTTCATTCTTAACCTTTCCAATTTACCCTTTTCAATGCTTCAGAGTGACTGTTCTAACATGCAAATATGACTATATTCCTCTCTTGCTTAAAATTTGCCAGTGACTCCTTGTGGTCCACAGGATAAATCCAGTTGGCACCTGAGGTGCTTCCTCACTTGCTATTCCCTAACAGTTTGGTTTGATACATCACCGCTGGCCCATCCTGAACCCCACATTCCTATCTTCATGAATCCATCTTGCTCCCTCTATGACAGGACTCTTAGACCTACATGTGCCTCCCTCTATGTTTTCTTTCCACCCATCCCCTCTCCCCCACTTGGCTGACTCCTGCCAGGCCTTCAGAACTCAGCTTGGAGTTTGCCTCTGTGACCCTGTTAAGCTGCGATGAGGTGCCCCACCTGTCTCATACCAGCAACATATGTCTATTGCTCTCAGAGTATTCACCAACCTGCTTGTTTCCCTCACTGAAGGCTGGGCAAAACAAGTGCAGGGCAATGCTTATTCACCTTTATCTTCTCTCTCCATAGCACTTGGATGTATGTGCATGCACCAGGTTGAATTGTGTCTCCCCAAATTTGTGTATATCCAGGATCTCGGAATGTGACCTTATTTGAAAATAGGGTCTTGCAGATATAATTAGCTAAGGTCATACTGGATTAGGATGGTCCCTAAATCTAATTTGACTGATGTTCTTTTTTTTTTTTGAGTTGGAATCATACTTCGTTGCCAAGGCTGGAGGGCAGTGGCACACTCATGGTCACCCCAGAGTCAACCTGTTGGGCTCTGGTGATCCTTCTACCTCAGCCTTCCAAGTAGCCAGAACTATAGGCGTGCACTACCATGCCCGGCTAGACTGATGTTTTTATCAGAAGAAATGAGGACACACAGAGGTACAGACACATAGGGAGAAAGCCATGTTATGTTAGATACAGAGACTGGAGTTGTAGCACCAACGATTGCTGCATCTACCAGAAACTAGGAGAGAGACAAGAAAGGATCCTTTTCCTTAGGCTTCAGTGCGAGCATGGCTCCCTGATGTTTTGACTTCAGACTTCTGGCTTCCAGAGCTGTGAGCAAATACATTTTGTTTAAGGCCACCCAGTTTGTAGTATTTTGTTATAGCAGTCCTGTATAAAGTGCCCAACATATATGGTTGACTCAATGAACGTTTTAACCCTTTTCCTCTCTTCCCACAGCCATTGGGGAAGAACTTTGTCAACTCTGGGTTAGCATGTTCTGAGAGTCTTCTGATTAGTCTCCCCGTGTTTGTTAAAGGAAATGGTGCCATGAGCTAATGACTCCAATGGATCCTGTGTTTGTTAGGCTGATTATCAGATAATTTTTTTCTCATGACCCAATGACAAGGTTAGCTGAATCCTGGTGCTAAAAAAAGTCACCTCTGCCCTGACAAAGCTTTCATGCAAGGCTCTGCTGGGGCACCTAAAAGGACAATGATTCGAGATGTCATTGAGCTTGCAGAGCAAGCTACATGCCTGTTTTTGCACCTGCTTCACTAATAAATGAAAGTCTGTGTGGCAGAATTCTCTCTGACACCAGCTTTCATTATAACATGCAGAGATCTGCGGCCTGAAGACCTCTTACATCTACATAGTGAATGATAAAATTGAGTCAGGTCAGTTCTAACCAAGAAGGTCGTGGAAAGAACTCCAGTTTCAGAACAAGACACATTTGGGCTAAAATTTCAGCTCTACCACTGACTGCCTGAGTCACCTATGATGTTGCTTCACAGGGTGGTGACAATGATCTGTGCCCGCCTCCCCAGGTTATTGCCATAATTAAGTGAGATCAAGCAGGTGAAATGCTTCAGCTGTTGCAAACATTCGCTGATATTTGGCAGCACACACACAGTCACACAGTTAAGGCAGGGAGATACTGTCTGGGGTCTCACCCTTGGGAACAAGACTCCCCTGAAGCAGAGGCAGTGGCCTCTAATGAGAGGCTTGAACATTAATTAGGAATCCAGGATGTTCGACTGTATGGACTTTCATATATATTTTTTACTTTTTGCCTCACGAAAGTCTTTTATTTTAACATTTTTTATTACCATTAAAAAATATAAACCAGGCTTGGTGGCTCAGCCTGTAATCCCACGCCTTTGGGAGGCTGAGGTAAGTGAATTGCCTGAGCCCGCGGGTTCGAGACCCGCCTGGGCAACTTGGCGAGACCTCATCTCTACAATAAATAAAAAACTAGCCAGGCATGGTAGCGTGCACCTGTAGTTCCAGCTACTCGGAAGACTGAGGCAGAAGGATCCCCAGAGCCCAGCAGGTCGAGGCTGCAGTGGCCGGGAGCGGCCACTGCACTCCTGTCTGGGCAACGGAGTGAGACTCCAACTCAAAAAAAAAAAAAAAAATATATATATATATATATATATAGGTTAGTTTTGGAAAGGAGGTCCATCAGTACCTGAGAGCAGTGGTTCACAACCTGGGCTGTGCATGAGAAACCCCTGGGAGCTTTGAAAAATCTCTGTCCTGACAGCCTCCCAGACCAATGAAACCAGGATGTCTGGTGCTGGGGACCAGGCTTCAGAACTTTTAAAAACTCTTTAGGTAACTCCCAAGTGCAGCCAAGTTTGAATGTCTGTGCTCTAGTGTTTACAAATCACTTTCCCCCAGATGAGGGTGATCTGACTGCTGTTTACTCCCCTGTGGGGACAGCAGAATAGATTTCATTGTCCCCACTCTGATGACAGGGAAACTGAGGCTCAGAGGAAAGTCTAGAAGGGATTCGGACTAGACCCAGATCTCTGGATTCTGCGGCACTGCTCTGTCCCTGTAGTGGGGGAGGGGCCCATGCTATGTCACCAGCCTCTACGCTTCCCTTTCAGCGAGTGTCTGCGCCCCAGAGAAGGCTGACTCGGGTCCTTGGAACAGTTTTCTGCCACCTAGCCATCCGGGGTTCCGATCACCTTGTCCCCAGCACCCTCCACCACCTGGTCTCCCCTGCCCTCCCCTGCAGCCCAGAGCAGAGGCCAGGGGGTTTTCCATAGGACTTGTCAGATCCATTTCACTCCCGCCTGTTTTTCCATCTGCCCTATCGTAGGGTGTATGGTACGGGCTTGTCTCTGCCAAATGCTTTAGAGGCTCTGGAATGGAGAAAGCAACAGAAGCCCAGAGTGTTGGTGCCATGGGAAAAGCTGGGCTTCTCCACAGATCCTCCCTCTCCCCCACCCCCAGGTTCTCATGCCCCACATGATTCCCAGGAGGCCACCCGGCAATTAAGATGCAGCTCTGGAGAGCAGAAGGCTCTGACAGCCCCACAAATCAGCCTCCATATTCCCGCCCCCAACACACACACACCCCAGTTCCTCTCAGAGTCATCTTGAGCCATGGCACCAGAAAATCCCAGCGAAATGAAAGAAAACAGAGGCCTCTCTTTCTGGCTGCTGATGTGATTTCAATAGAAAGTCCTTCTGGAGCAGGAAGAAGCCATTCTTCTGTCACGTCCCTGACAAAAGCTGACCTCTTCCTTGGCCGCATTGGGTAGGCCTAGAATCAAGCTGGGGTTATTTCCCCACCATCGCCATAGTCATAGCAACAGCTTTGATTAATGTGGTGGCCCATTAGAGGGATAATGTCAGCCCTAATCAGAAACGCCTCAAGTATCTCTCTTTGCATTTTGGTAAATGGCGTAATCACATTACAGCTCGATGTGTCTGGGAGCTGATTGCTGTCGCACAAGTCTGCCTGATTTTCCAGGTTAAGGGGTGTCAGGGGGCCTGAGATGCAGCTAATTACCGTGCATTGTTAGAAGCGTTTGGAGAGAGGACCCCGGGAACTTTCTTGCCCTCCCCTTCCTTCTGGGTCGACAGGATGCTCTGGGCTGGTGGTCTGTTTGCAAGGATGCCTGCCTGAGGGAGACAGGCTGAGAGTCAGAAAGGGGTGGTAACGGCTATTATGGTTAAGCATAAGGGAAGCAGAGAGGCCTGGCTGGAAAGAACAGGCTGGCAGCTGAGCTGGGCCTGGCTGCTCCTGCCCCTTTCCATCAAGCTTGTGATGGACAATCAGCCTCGGGTCATGCCACTGGGCTGGAAAACTGGCAGGAGAGCCCCCTGTGGACTGGGAGATGGGGAACAGCAGGGGTGACCTGCGCTTTAAAGGTGCGTAATGAGTGTGGACTTGGCTTGTCATAATAGTACTTGGCGGCTGGCAGGTTCTGCTTTGTCTGTTGAGGCTTCCTACTTGAGGGTAGATTCCTGCTGCACCTTAGGGAGGGGGAGACTTCCCTTCCCTCTCCTTTTACTAGCAGGGAGACCCAGGAAAGATGAGGTACATATCTCATCCTTGCACTCTCATCCTGAATCGACAACGCTAGGTTCCACTTCCCAAGAGGCCCTTCTCACTCTCTGCTTCCTCTCTCTGCCTTCCAGCCTAGCTACTTTCGTCTCTGTTAAGTCTGCAGGTGACAGTAACAATAAATCGTCACACACCCCATATTGAAAGATTAAGAGGAGGACCGAGGAAATAGGCATTGAGCCCCCAGAGGCTATTTTTAGATGCTCCTGGGAGGTTTTAAAAAAGGACTCATGTAGTTAACTATTTATGACTTTCTGAACGCAGAACAGAAATAGAAGGGCATACTTAGCTGCTCCTCCAAGGAAGTAAAATCCTCTCAGAGGCCTGAAACCACTTTGGGGCCATTAAATTTACTGTCTCTTGGACGACATTTAGTAGCTAGCATAATGTGTTCATTTTTGGCCATGGCAATATTTTTTCTTCTCGGTGTTGAAAATTATCTCAAGAGTGGCTGAGGAAATTGAGTCAGTGAGTGAGAACTATCTCAGGGTCACACGATTGGCCTGTGGCCAAGCCCTGGTGGAATGGAATCTCTTGCCAGTTAGGCCAAAAGTTCACTTCAGAGGGTTGAACTAACTGTCTCGGGGCAGTGTTAGGGTGTAGAATGTTCTTCAGGGGAGACTCAGTACAACAAATCGACAAGACATCGCAACACCACGAATCAACCAAGCTCCATCTTCTACCTTTCTCAGCTCCAGGCCAACTTTCCCCCTGGAGGTGTCAATATTATTCCCATGGAGATGTTGGATTAGACTGGTTAAAGGCTCACTGCCTACCATAAAAACCCAAAGACTTGTGTTGTATTATGAGAAGGACAGTATGAATTTTCCAGGCTGGGGTGTACCTCAGGGCTGGGGGAAATTAGTAGGGTTTTCCCAACTGCTCTCTAAAGCATTGTGATGTCCTTGCCAGTAGTCAGGGCCTTGATCATCCCTTCCTTTAAGCTCAGCTGATCAGCGCCTTGAAAATTAAAATGCAGGGCCTTGGCTCCACGCAGCCAATAGCTTTAAGCTCTAAACACACCACAAGAGACCGACATTTGTCTGAACAGAAAACCACAGAGGAATGAATTAACATCACGGTCAGAGTTTCCATCTGGCTCCGGCTGGCGCCCTCACCACAGACGCTGCCTGTGTTGGCTGCCCCCTCCCTTCTGGCTCAGCCTGATGCCACCTGGGCCAATCCTGACAGAGGCAAGACGTGCGCGAACACTTTCCCTCTCTTAGCTGGTCTGTGGGGGTTCCCAGGCCTGGGATGCAGGGATCCAACCTCTGTTAGTCCTTCCCTCTGCCTCTTCTTCTGTTTCTGATGATGACCATGCCTAGCACATGCCAGGAGTCAGCCCTCCATGGCCAAGTTGGCCTAATGGACTGGACAGATCTTCTTGAAGCCCACTCTCGCCTGACTCTTCAGTCATGGTAGTGCCGCCATTTTATATTTGACTGGTCTGGCACCGACCGTTTGGAATTTGGTTCCATCAGACACTGCTCCCTCTCCAGAGACTATAGTTGATTCTGTTTCTGTTAATGGCTATCTTCTCCAGTCCTAGCTTACTTCTTTTCCCTGACCGCATGTGCAGTGTCCTTATATTTCTACCTTCCACAGTAGAGTCATGCATCATTTAATGATAGGTGTGCATTCTGACAAATGCATCATTAGACGATTATGCCATTGTGCGATAACCTAGATAGTCTAGCCTGTCACACATGCAGGCTATATGGTCTAGCCTATTGCTCCTAGGTTACAAACCTCTACAGCATGTTTCTGTACTGAATACTGTAGGTACTTATAAAACAAGGTATTTGTGTATATAAACAGATCTAAACATTAAAATGGTATTGTAAAAATATGACATAAAAGATCAAAATGGTCAAGCATGGTGGCTCACATCTGTAATCCCATCATTTTGAGAGACTGAGGTAAGAGGATATCTTGGACCCAGGAGTTTGAGACTAGCTTGGGCAGCATAGCAAGACCCGCTCTCTACAAAATTAAAAAAAAAAATAGTGTGGTGTGGTGATGTGTGTCTGTAGTCCCAGCTACTTGGGAGTCTGAGACTGAAGGATCACTGAGCACAGAAAGTAGAGACTGTGGTGAGCCATGATCATGCCACTGCATTCCAACTTGGGAGACAGAGTGAGACCCCCTACTCAAAAAAAAAAAAAAAAGAAAAAAATGATCAGAGGCCCATCTGTCTAGGGCATTCATCATGAATGGAGTTTGCAGGATGGGAAGTTGCTCTGAGTGGGTCAGTGAGTCAGTGGCGAGTGAATGTGAAGGCCTAGGAAGTTACTGTATGCTTTTATACGACTGGGAGTGTGGTAGGTTTGTTACTCCACATCACCACACACCTATGAGTAATGACGTTGCAACAGCTACGACAACACTATGCAATACAATTTTTCAGCTCCATTTTAATCTTGTGGGACCACTGTCCTACATGCAATCTGTCATTGACCGAAACCTCCTTATGAGACTCATGACTATAGTTGTGTGTTAACTCATCTCTCTTCCCTATGAGGCTGTGAGCTCTGTGAGAGCAGAAATCTCATTTGTTTTTCTCCTCATTGTATCCCCAGCACCTAACACAGCACCCAGCACAGCATTGCAATGTTTAGTACCTATTTGAGGCATAAAAGCATAAATGAAAAAGGGATATCCTATTCCTGTAGAGGGGAGTGATCGCTTACTTGATTTTGCCAATGCGCATCCATCCCTGTTTATTTAAATGGAAACCGCAAGCTCAGTGCTGACCAACTCTGGCAGAATTTTGTCACTTCTGAAAAAGTCCATACAAAGACCCGTACAAAGGTAGTGTAACAGGAATTGGTCCCTTTTGTTTGCTTTACAATTATATTTAATTGTTCACCATCCTATCAATTAATCAAGTCCTCAGTTACCTCAATGAAGACTTTTTTTTAAAGAGGTGGATTGAGAGGGAAATTATCCTTGATGGGAAATCATGGGGTTGTAGCTCTGACATATCTTCAAATGAGTCGCAAGGTATCTCTAAGCCTTGGTTTCCTCATCTGAAAACAGATGGCTGAACTCAGTAATCACCAAGTTTCCTCGCAGGTTTGTGAGTCTGTTCACCTGTAATTTTGTTTCGCCAGTGCAAGTGCCAAAGCATGCTCTTTCTGTTATTTTGGCAGAATCAGAACCTCAGGGTTAAAGTCTTTGCATGACTTTGCCTATGTTGCCACCAGGTGGCAGAAGTGTGCCACAGTCCTTCGGTCCCGAGCACAAAGAGTGTGCGCGTCAAGAGGCTGACTTACTCATGATGGTAGCTTTCTGAGCTGGGAGGCCAGCATCTTTGAGTTTTTGAAATAGCAAGCCCTTCTGTTTATGAAAATATTTAATTTTGTGCAAAACAACAGTTTGAGGGTTTGCAATGATCATGTCTAGAAATGTTCAGGGACCCAGATTTTTGTGGTCCAGAATTTTGACAGCACAGTAGCTCAGCTCCTGGTGGTCTTCTCACTCTTTATATCTGAGTAGGTATGGAAGCCTGTTACCCCAGCAGCAACTGTGGTATTCAGTGTTCCAAGAGGAGCATCTTGTGCTGAGCCAGGGTTGGTGGATTTATACTGTTCCTTTTGCTCTTTCCTTCAGTGAAAAGGATAAGGGATAAGCCAACCCAAAGTTGGGACAGTTCCTTAAGTCCTTTTTTAAAAAAATCTTTAGTCTGGCATTGGTACAAGAGCAGGTATATAGACCAATGGAATAGGATAGAGATTTCAGAAGCAAAACCTTAATTTCTCAACCAATTCATCTTTGACAAAGCCTCCACCAACAACTACTGGGGAGAGGAGAACCTATTCAGTAAATTGTGCTGGGAAAACTGGCTGACCATATGCAGAAGATTGAAAAAGGACTCCTACCTATCACCATACACAAAAATTAACTCTAAATGGATCAACGACCTAAATGTAAAACCTCAAACTATAAGAACCTTAGAAAATGCAGGAGACACTCTTTTGGAATTGGAACTGGCAATCAATTCCTGATCAGAACCCTAAGTACTCATGCCGTAAGAGATAAGACAGGCAAGTGGAACCTTGTCAAACTGACAAGCTTCTCCAAAGCCAAAGAAATCAAAAAGAGTGGGGAGACAGCCCACAGACTGGAAAAAATATTTGCCAACTGTATAGCTGACAAACGCCTAACATCTAGGATCTACAAGGAACTCAAACATGCTGAAAAGAAAAACAAAACAAAACAAAAAACAGCCCCATTACAAAGTGGGCAAAAGACATGAATAGACACTTCTCAAAAGAAAACATATAGGCAGCCAACAGATACCTGAAAAAATGCTAAGCCTCACTAGTCATCAAAGAAATGCAAATTAAAACCACATTGAGATAACACCTAACTCCAGTCAGGATGGCCATCATCATTAACTCACAGAACAACAGATGCTGGAGAGGATGTAGAAAAGGGAACACTTCTACACTGTTGGTGGGAGTGTAAACTAACACAACCTTTGTGGAAAACAGTTTGACAATTCCTAAAATATCTAAAAATTGACCTTCCATACAACCCTGTGACCCCCTACTGAGAATACACCTGGAGGAACTCAAATCACTCTATGAAAAAGATACCTGCATATGCATGTTTATTGCACATTATTCACAATAGCAAAAACACGGAACCAACCATGCTGCCCATCAAAAGAGGACTGGATAAAAAAAATGTGGTACATATACATGATGGAATATTATGCAGCCATAAAGAAGGACAAAATTATGAACTTTGCAGCAACTCAAAAGGACTTAGAGTCTATAATATTGAGTGATCTACCGCAGAAACAAAGAACTGACTCATAACCAGACCTTGAACAAATATCATAATTGGCAGTAGTGGGAAACTGCCAGGGTGGGGGGAGCACACCTCATCAACAAGGGTACCTGTATAATGAACATTTGCATGCCTAACCCTGAATTGTACTTCATATCTTTAAAATTAAAAATAAAAAAAGAATCTTTAAACTAGTTGCCTAACTACAACATCATTTTATCTGAGCAAAAACTCAACAAGAAAACTTGTTGCCCTCTTGCGATGGCGAATTTTATGTTGATTTGATTGAACCATGGGGTGCCCAGATATTTGGTCAAACATTATTCAGGGCGCTTTGTGATTGTGTCTATTGATGAGATTAACATTTAAATCTATAGACTGAGTAAAGCAGATGGCTCTCCCTAATGTGGGTGGACTTTATAAAATCAGTTAAAAGCCTTAATGACACAAAAAGCTTATCCTCCTCCAAATGAAACAAAATTCTTCCACCAGGCTGCCATCTTTAAACTGGAACATTGGCTCTTCCTGAGTCTCAAGCCTGACAACTTTCACAATGGAAGTAGCTCTCTGGTGTCTCCAGCTTGACGACTCACCCTGCAGATCTTGGGGCCCCCTCAGCCTCCATTATGACATGAGCCAACTGCTTATAATACATTTCCCTCTCTCTCTCTCTCTCTCTCTCTGCATATATATCTCAAAATTTATCCCTGTTGTTATGCTACACATGACTGTAGTTAAAATTAAATACAAAATAAAAGTTAAGTCTCTCAGTTGCACAAATCACATGTGAAATGTACAGTAGCCACATGAAGTTAGTAGCTACTGTGTTGGACAGCACAGATAATAGAACATTTCAATCATCACCAAACGCTCTACTGGATAGTGCCAACCTAAAGAAGGGTTTCTGAGACTCACCACTATTTACGTATTTATTTATTGGAGTCAGGGTCTCACTCTGTCACCTAGGCTGAAGTGCAAGTGGTGTGATCATGGCTCACTGCGGCCTCGATCTCCTGGACTCAGGCAATCCTTCTGTCTCCGACTCCTGAGTAGCTGGGACTACAGGTGCACACCACCAAGCTGAGCTAAATTTTTATATTTTTTGTAGAGACAAGGTCTTGCTGTGTTGTCCAGACTGGTCTTGAACTCCTAGGCTCAATAAATCCTCTCTCCTCAGCCCCTAATATGCTGGAGCCACTGAGGCTGGCCATTATTAACATTTTTAGTCAGACAATTATTTTCTGTCAAGGGTTGTCCTGTGCATGATAGGATGTTTAATCGCACCACTTGATGCCAGTAGGAGTTGCTCCCCTCAGTTATGACAAGCAAAATGTCTCCAGATGTTGTTAAATGGCTCTTGGGGGCAACATTGCCTTCAGTTGAAAACCACTGGGCAGGAGGGTATTCAGATGGAAATATGTTCAGTAATTATAATACAGAGTGGCAAGGGCTTTGTGGAGATGGGGGGTAAGACAAGGTGTTGTCAAAACATAGGAAGAAAGGTCCCATTTCAGACTGGAGGACACAAAGAAAGGCTTCCCCAGGGAGTTGACTTCCAAGCCATACCTTGAAAGGCAAGACAATGGCAACAGCAAGACTTGGTACTACCTGGCATGTCATTGACCTCCCCTGCCTTTATTATCTGCTCCTTTTCCTGGTTGGTCCCATACTGAAGTCATTGTGTCAACTCTGCTTCTTTTTTTTTTTTGAGTTGGAATCTCACTCTGCCACCCAGGCTAGAGGCAGTGGCAAGCTCCCAGCCACTGCGGCCTCAACCTGCTGGGCTCCGGCGATCCTTCTGCCTCAGCTTTCTAAGTAGCTGGAACTACAGGCGTGCGCTCCCACACCTGGCTAATTTTTTTGATTTATTGTAGAGATGAGATCTCGCCAAGTTGCCCAGGCGGGTCTCGAACCCGCGGGTTCAGACAATCCACTCACCTCAGCCTCTCAAAGGCGCGGGATTACAGGCTGAGCCACCGAACCCAGCTCTTTTGTTTTATTTTTTTTTTTTGAGTTGGAGTCTCACTCTGTTGCCCAGACTGGAGTGCAGTGGCCACTCTTGGGCACCGCAGCCTTGACCTGCTGGGCTCTGGCGATCCTTCTGCCTCAGCCTTCCAAGTAGCTGGAACTACAGGTGTGCGCTACCACGACCGGCTAATTTTTTTTTTTTTTTTTTTTTATTGTAGAGATGAGGTCTCGCCAAGTTGCCCAGGCGGGTCTCGAACCCGTGGGCTCAGGCAATCCACTCACCTCAGCCTCCCAAAGCGCAGGATTACAGGCTGAGCCACTGAGCCCGGCAACTCTGCTTCTTTTAATTCTCCTTTTGTCTCTCTTTGTTACTAGTCTTGGGCTGTTGTTTAAGGATCTTCGGTTGTTTCTTTTTTTGTCCTGCTTAGGGATCTTATGTGAAATAAGAGCTAGTTCAACAAAAGAGATATCAATGGTCAAGCAAGCCATCATGAAACTCTAGGACAGGAGTCCAAGTTTGTACAGGTCCCATGGGGACATGAATGGGGATATCATTGCATAAAAAGGCTGCTCTATCTCCTGAGGGCGACATGACCTCACTTCAGACATCACTGCTGCTCTCTGCACCTGACCTCCAGTCTCGCTAGTCTGCTGATCAACTTCCTCCTGCCTTCAGTGACAAATGTACCATAATGGTCACCCAGTTCCTGCTAGAGTAGGGTAACTCTTGATAATCCTTTTGACTTCATTGCCAGCTGGAACTAACCTGTGTGAATTCTAACTCAATATCCTTAAATAGGAATGTGATTGTCCCAACACATTGTTCTTGATCAAGGCCACACAAGTCACGGATTCTAGTCTGTAAAAGAGTTTCCATCTGGGGCTGGTGTCAACCCCTATTTTGTGCCACTTGGTGGAGTTTGTGTCTACTCAGCAGGGACCTACAGTGGGAGATAAGGAAAGGCCAAGTGCCCTGTGCACAGCTGGTCTAACTTCTTCTTCTACTCTGGTTAGTTCCTCATTTCTTTATTCCCCTTTTGTTATTAGTAGCTCTGGAGGGCAGTGGCATGAAACTGGAGTTGGTCCAGATGCCTCCATTTTCTTGTCTGTAATCAACTCTTTCCTTTCCCCTATTAGGTAGTACAGTACCTGGCATGTAGTAGATGCTCAACGCATAGTTGTTGTGTTGAAGCCCACTAGTCAAAGGCCACCAGGAACACACCTACAAACAGTAAGGAAGAGCTTAAGTAAGGAAGAGCACATGGTTTCTTGGTAAAAGAACACTGACGGGGCTTATTTAATGATTTGGGCTTTGGCTAGGAGAGTTTAAGAAAGCACTAGAGAAATAGAAGCCAGTTTTATATCAGATGTTATTGGGATGTGAGGGCAATTCAACAACTTGATGTCTCAAATCCTTGTTCTGGATGAAGGGAGAACAAAATGGAACTGGGGACATCATTGGTAAGAAAGCAAAATTCTCTGAGAATTTTTTTTAGCTCTAGTATGGCCTTGACTCTGTCTGGCTAAAAACATTATTTACCACAGTCTGACTGACAACGGAGTTGATTTTTTTACATTTTCAGTTAAATAAAAACAAATAACAGAATGACTATTTAACTTTACCCAAATGCAGAAACAATCACAGTGGGTGCCAGGCAAGAGTGAGGTGCCATTTTTATACCAGCAGAGTAAACCTTCACATTCCCTGTCTTTCTAGTGATTGCTTTTTACTGACTTTGAAAACAATTGGCCTTTAGTATAATGACATGGCATAGATTCATCTGATGCTCCCTCTGTCATTTTAAAGTCAATAGTGATGTAAGCTTTCCACTGTTGGTATTTTTACCCCTCTTTATTTTGATTGCTCATTCAAGGATACTCGGCAGTTGGTCAATGTTCTTCTTCAAATGTGGTCCCAACACACTCCAGATATTGCCTGCTTGTATCTAAGAACAATGGGTCAATTACTACCTGAGTTTGTAACACCGAGATCATGGGACTCAACATTTTCTCAGCAGTCATATCACCCCACGTGTTCACATGAGCTGCTTTTAAGCAAGAGCACCCTTTGGCATTTGATTTTTGAAATCTGATTAAAAGTTTAATTTGTCCTTACTCGGAACTTTTTATTCACTTTTACTCAACATTCTAGCAGTTTGGAAGAATACCTATCATATTTGCTATTCCTCTGAGTTTTTGTCATGTGCAATTTGGTTAATATCTCTTCTCTGTAATTCACACATAACATTGACCAAATGTTGAACAGGACGCATGGAAGAACAGAATCTTTCCAGCTTCAGGAAGTCATCAAGAAACAAACACTCTTTGTCACAGTTGTTGGAATGCTTTCACTTTATTAATCCATTCACATTTCACCCCTGTATGTGCATGCATAGAAGAGGGGGCTTTTGGAAATTGTGCATTTTCAGAAGATTACTGTGGCTTGGAGCACCAGGAGGAATGGAAAGACTTGGGGGAAGTAGGAGCAGGGAGACAAGTGGAGATTGTAAGGAGTAATTCAAGAGTGTGGTCATCAGTTCTTAAAGTAAAATAGGTGACTTTAGAAATGGAGAGGAGGATGTTGTTACCAGAAACACCATGAAAGGAAGATCCCACAGGTCTCTATGACCAACAGATGAATATGAGCCGAAATGGGTAAAGGAAGGGTTTAGAGCCTGGATGATATGGATGGTGTTGGTGGAGATAAAGAGATTTTGAGGAGAAGTCATTTGGGGACAGTCGTTGTATGGTAGAGGAATTCTTGCTGCAATGTGTGAGGCAAAATTACTGACAAGGTCTGAGTGTTTTCTTGATCTAAGTTCTGGGCAATTTTTTTTTTCACAGCATTGTTTATTTTGTTCTTACAAGAGCCATTTGAGGAGTGTGGAACAAATTCCCTTTTGCAAAAGAAGGAGATATCATTTTTGTCCAAGGGTACACCTTGTAGGAAGTGCACTGTCCTGGGAATATAGAAGTAACCAGATATGTGCCCATCCCATAAGAAAATCAACTCTTGCATGTAAAGGTAACTGCTAATTGACTTAAGCTTGGTGAAGATGGGACTGCATTTAATTCAGCCTAGTAGAGGTAAGGAAAATAATAGAAAGACTTCTAAAAGGGTGAATGGGTGAGAACGGATGATAAAGCCAGAGAAAGAAGGATATTCCAGGCAGAGAGAACAATGTACAACTATAGAATGCTCAGGAAACAGCAAACACATTGATTTCTGCTAGAGAGAAGGTGATGTGAGGATCAGCTGAAGAGGTGGCTGGAGGGGGAGGGAGATCCCAGCAGTGGAGAGTTTGAACTTGACATCGTTTGCAGTGGTGAACCAGGAAAGATTTTAAAGTATAGGATTAATCCAACAGGATTGGATTTGGATGGTAGAAAAATAATTCTGGCAACAAGGTGAAGCCTTGATTAGAAGGGGAGAGATAGGAGGCTCTTCGGAAATCCAGTGATGAGAGTAGCCTGAACCAGGCAGAGGCAAGGGCAATGGAGCAGAAAAGACAGGCAAGATATGGGAGGGAGAAGATTTGGGGACTGCTCAGATCTGGGGATGTGGGAGAAGGGACAGTTGAGGAGGACCCTAGGATGGTGGCTGGAGTCACTGGTTTGATAGGTTATTAGGAAGGTGAACAGGATAGGTGGGGAGAAAATGGGAAGAAGATGAAGTTAAGTGTTTGGTGATAATTGAGGAGAATTGTCCAGGAGACAACGGAATATTTGGATTTATAAAAGATGAGTTTGGACAGAAGATAAAATGCTCTTAGATATGTTGTGCTTGGATCATATAGTTGCTCTGTTTATTTGTGGTAGTTATATTCTACAATGTCACCACAAAACACCGAATCAGTGAACACTGAGCCGCCACTCCTAGATGAAAAATAGAGTTAGGTTCCTTTGAGCCTCTGGTCACAATGTTTTCATCAACTGATTAATGCATAACCTGCTTTTATGTGTGTTTCTGGTCAAAGACATCTTATTTAATATATAATTGATTCACTAACATTGAACTCATGGCCAGCAGTGCTATAACTTATACCAGAATGAAGCTTTTCTGACACACATGTTTTCTTCAAAAGAAACATCACAATCATCTTGCACTGAGGAAAGCACTTTAGCACTGTGCTTGAGGGTCATTTTAAACAGCAAAATCACCAACAAAATGCACCCAAATGCAAAAAATGTGGTTCTAAGTAGATCATGGAAAGGATATTTGTTTGCAATATGAAAGCTAAAATGAGAAGACTATGTTGTCTTGTTCAATCTTAACCAGAATGTGTGCGTCAGATGACAATTTTTTTGCTGCTGTTTGCATGTCCATGCATGACCATGAAATTGCCCATGAGTATTGATTTGTGGTTACAAATAAATTTTAGTGAGTAGGCAAATTCTTGAATGAGGAGAATCAAGCATATTTAAAGCCATAGTTGTTTGGTTGATAGCACTTTGAAGAGGATTAGAATGAGAGTGAGAGAGGGCTAAAATATGCCCTGGGGTAAACAAATATTTAACAAATGGGCAGCATAAAAGATACCTGGGAGAGGGACTGTGAACGAGAAGCAGGAGAGTGAGGTTTAAGACAAAGTTTCAAGAGCAGGGAGGACCCAAGAGTATCCATCATAGCCAAGAGGTTAATTAAGCTAAGGGCTGACACATGTTCACTAGATTTTACAGATAGGAGTAGAGCTTGAAGATAGTAGTGCTCATGGGTTTGTGAGGGCAGGAACCATATTGCTGAAGGCTGAAGGATAAGAAAGAGTAGAAAAGTGGTGATTCAAGTGTGGATTACTCTTTTGACATGCTTAAATGTGAAAAGGAGAAAGATGGTACGATGGCCAGAGAGAACCATATAAAGGTTTTGATTTTGTCAGCTGGTGGGTAGATTAATTTAACTACTGTTGAAAGGAGACCAATGGAGAGAGAGAAGTAGAAAATACAGAAAAGATGGAGTGTGGCAGATGGTATAGGGTCCATGAGTGGGCAAAGACCAGAGATCAGGCTTCGACTGCGCAGGAAGGAGGCAAGAAAGGAGGGCTGTGGATGAGAGAAAATACCAGATCTTTGAACATGCCAAATTTATCCCCTCCTAAGGACTTTTGTAACTGCTCTTCCCTTAGCTCAGAATACTTTTCCCCACATATCCCCATGACTTTATTTCAGGATCCTTATATGACTGGCTTCTTGGTATTCAGGTCTCAACTCAGCCTTAGAGAGGCTGCACCTGATCATCTAGCTTAAAGTAGTTCATCTGCAGTGATCTTATTTGCTCATCTGTTGCTCCATTCTCATCTGCTCACTCGACTGTGAGCCCGACAACAGCTGGGACCTTTGTCTGTCTTGTTCATGGATGTCCTCCCAGTGCTTGGCATGTGGTTATTGAACAAATGGATGGCATGCAGAAAGCATGGAGGGACTTTACTTGGGAAGAGAGAGGGGTCTTGTCTGATTCCTCTTTACACACCTGGCAGAGAAAAGGTGCTTGGTATTGAATGTAAAAATGAACAAGCATTCCACCCCCAGGCATATACTCAAGAGGAACTGAAGTGTTCAAAAACTTGTACAAAAATGTTCATGGAACCATTATTCATAATAGACAAGAGGTGAAACCAATTCAAGTGTCCATGAACTGATAAGTGGATAAACAAACCAAAATGTGTGATCTGTTCATACAATGAAATATTATTTGGCCATAAAGAGGAATGAGGTTCTGATATCTACCATGATATGGCTGAATTTTGTAAACTATGCTAAGTGGAAGCAGCCAGACACAAAAAGCCCCATATTGCCTGATGTTATGTATATGACGTGTCCAGAAAAGGCAAATTCATAGTGACAGAAAGTACACTAGTGGTTGCCAGGGGTTAGGGGCGGGGGGGGGATGGGGAGCAATTGCTTAATGAGTACAGGTTTCCTTTTGGGGTGATGGAAATGTTCTGGAATTAGATAGTGGTGATGGTCATGCAACAATATTAATGTACTGGAAGCCAATGAATTGCTCACTTTAAAATGGTGAATTTTATGTTATATACATTTTATCTCAATAAAAAGTATAGAAAAGGTCTGCATATAATGCATAACCCAAATCTAAAACGCACAGGGTTGGTACTTCGAACTCACCTACAGACAAGTCTGAAAGCCACTTAAAGTAACCCTGAGGCATGAATCTACCAAACAGATACATTATTCAGAGTTATCAAGTCACTACTCATAGGATTCTTAAAGGATTCCTTCAGACTGTGAGCTTTCAACTCTTTTGCATGAAAACAACTTGATTTTTAGATAGATCTTTGGGAAAATACTTATTGCATGAAAGAAAAAGAACTGCTTAGGGTAATCGCAGATGCTACTATTGAATGTAGAAATGCTTATTTAGTGACCGGAAACCATTTTCTCATCTCTTCACCTACACACTGTGGCTCACAACAGCCAGCACATCTAAGGGGTAGTTCTGTGATGACATTTGGGGTGGGGGCCCAATATGGGGTTTCTGGGAGATTAAAAAAAAACATAGCAGAAGGACTAGCTGCTGTGGTGTTAGCTTAGCGTGCTCTGGGAGCAGACCCTAGGGCGGGCGGCTCCCCAGATGCCCCGAAAAGGCTGCTGGAGTGATGTCTCTTCTTATTCCTAGCTGTGAATAGACCTCTAGTGGCAGCCGCTGAAATTAACCTGCTTTCCCCAGAGCCCCCTCTGCGAATGGGCTGATTTTTCTCTCTCAAAGCACTACTGGGTTCAGCCATTCCACCAGAAGAACAAAACATCTCTTCTCAGCAATGTTAAGCCTCCTGCAGGTCTGGTTTAGCCAAACGTGTTCTTTAAAATCTCTGAGAAAAGTTTCTTTATTGTCCATTTTCTATGTGGGCGGAATCACGGACCCTAAAATTGCCGTGTGCTGTCATAAGCCCCTGTTTCTACTGGGCGCTGGGAAGAAGACCCAAAGGCAGAATCTCTTTCATGTGAAAGGGGTTTAGATGTCAGGCATACCTGGCCCCTTTACTAAAGAAAAGAATGCCTATGAATGGTGATATTTGAATTAATAAAGGTCAAGTTTCAATGGGCATAGTTCCTACTTTGTTATTAGACTTGTTTCTCAAGCTTGAACCAAACAACTCAATGCCATATCCCTTTGTCCACGGAGGCTGCTCTGTTCATCTCCTCTTCACTCAGATAACCATGCCCTGCTCTGTGTTCATTTCTTGTTTTGGCACTTCTTGTATTCAGGTCATTCATTCATTCATTCATTCAACAAGTATTTACTGACCTACTTTGAGTCAAGCACTGTTTCAGGTGCTAGGGATAGAGCAGTGAATATAAAAGGCAAAGTGTTAGCCCCCTTAAGAAGACACCAGACTAGCCGGTCTTGGTGGCTCAGCCTGTAATCCCAGCACTTTGGGAGGCCGAGGTGAGTGGATTGCCTGAGCCTGCACGTTCGAGACCTGCCTGGGCAACTTGGCGAGACCTCATCTCTACAGTAAATAATAATTTTAAAAAAACTAGCCGGGCATGGTAGCGTGCCCGCTACTTGGAAGGCTGAGGTAGAAGGATCACCAGAGCCCAGCAGGCAAGGCTGCGGTGGCCGGGAGTGGCCACTGCACTCCAGTCTGAGCGACGGAGTGAGACTCCAACTCAAAAAAAAAAAATAAGACACCAGACTCTCTCTATAATATATATATATATACATACATATATATATATGTATATATATATATATATGTATGTATATATATATATATATAATAAATATCACACACACACACACACACACACACACACACACACACACACACACCCTGGGAGTGCCAAAAATGTGTTCTCATTTTAAGAAATGTTATCTATGTATTACTTTAGTTCACCACAATCAGAAGTGTCTGGATACTGATGGTAGCCACTCTGAGCATCTCTTGCAACTGCAGAAGTCAGATGGGACTTGTATTAATCTTTTGTTATCAGTATATATTGAGTATTACAATTTTAATACAGATTTTCCTTTCTTAAAATGCGTATACTTTTTTGGGGAACCCTCTGTATAGATGTGCATACACACACACACACGCACACACATATGCAATAAATAAATACATAACAAGTCTGTGAAGAACAATTCAGTTGGGTAAGGGTAGAGGAGTACAATGGGTCAATGGAGATGAACATTTTTTAACAGGTGGTCAGGGAAGGCTCCCTGATAAGATGATATTTGAGCAGAGTGCTTGATGGCATAAAGCATGCAGAGGGTATTGGGCAAAGGAGGGCTATAGTATGAGTCTGTTTTCCTAGGATCACTCTGGGTGCTTGGGGAGAGCAGAGTAAGAGGAGCATGGGGGCAGCAGAGAGTTCAGCCAGGAGCTCATTGCTGGAATACAGGTGGAGATGGTTGCACCTCCAACCAAGGGTGGGCACAGTGATATGGTAAAAATTGTTTGCATTTTGAAGGTTGTACTCACAGGATTAGCTGATGGACTGAATGTGAGAGAAAGAAGAGCCAAGGGTGATTCCAAGTTTGGGCACCTGCAAGAATGAAGTTGTCATTTCCAAAATAAGAAAAAATGTGAAAGGGAAGTTGAAAATAGGAATACCAGAAGTTTGGTTTTGAACTTGTTAGGTCTAAGCTGTCACTTAGACATCCAAGAGGAGATGTCAAGAAGGCAGTTGTGGATGAAAGTACAGATTTCAGGGAGAGGTCCAGGTTGGAGCTACATTTGAGAGTTGTCAGAGTACAGATGGCATTTAAAGCACAGAGTAGGATGAAATCTCCATCATCCTCCAGAAAGTGAAAATACATACAAAAGAGAAGCAGCCCGGGCACTGAGCTCTGGTGCACAGGAGCAACGAGGGAAGGATACTGAGAACGAGTGCTAGGTGAGGCAGAAAGAGAACCACAAGTGAGTGATGATGTCTTGGGAGCCAAGTGAGGAAAGAATTCCAAGAGAGAGGGAGTAAAATAAACTGAGAGTTTGAGGAAGAGGAGAACTAAGAGTATACTGCTGTAATTTGCAATGTGGAAGTCATGGGTGACCTTATAAGAGCTCTTCCTACAGAGTGGGGGTATAAAAAACTGATTTTAGTGACTTCAAAGGAGAAAGGGAGGAGATGAAGTGGTGATAGTGAGCCTCAGTACTCTATCTAGCTTGAAGAACTTTTCTATAAAGAGGACCTGAAAAACAGCATTGAACAGAGAGGAGTGAAGTCCTTAGAGGTGAAGGAATGGGATTCATTGTCCAAGTGGTCATTCTTTTTTTTTTTTTCTTGCTGTTTGTTTTTTTACACTAAAAATTTGACAATTTTTTTCAGGAGCTGCCAAAATTTTAGTGTTTCATAATTAACAGTACAATTGACCAAAGTCCAGGATGTGAAGCTACCACGTTCAAGAAACTGGGGGTCACTCACTCTGTAAACTAACTGTATTGTATGTGAAAAGAATGCACACTTTAAAATAGAAAATCTGTCTACACATAGTAGTTAGCTGCAAAAAGCCATTCAGTCTTCTCTTGGCTTGGAAAAACGATGTTCCAGATTTCAGTATAAATTAGTAGCACCTTCAACTCTTCTGTGTGGCAGGAACCTTGTTTTCACCCCCCAGTTCTTCTACCCCAGCCTGTGTCATGAGGTCCGTGATGTTTTTCTCCAGATCATTGATGCGACTACTCATACCATCAATTCCTCCAATGATCTGGTCAGACATGGTCTGAAATTTATCTTGCATCTGTTGCAGGAGTGTATGTGCCACTGAGGTGGGATCCTGCATGTCCTTAGGGTCGGTCTTGGCCATCTCCCTGGTTCCCAGCTTGGCGGCAATGTCTCGGACAGTCACCTACACTTCCGTATTTTTTTTCTTGCTTTTAAAAAGGAAATCCATGAACTAGTGCCTTCATTTCATAGCTACTAGGTATCCTGAGCTGTGGGCAGGCAGAGATGGACAGGAGAGGCAGTGGAGCTGATACCACTGATGTCTTGAATTGGACTATTTGTGGAATACCATAAAATATTGATATATGAAATTTAAGATAGCTAAGTATATATAACATAATTTAGTACCAGACTCTAGCATGGACAAGGACTAACAGGTGCCATAGGTATAAGAAAAAATTTCAAGTTGAAAATTTAAATTTCCAGTAATTAGCTTAATGTAGTTCCATGAATTGAGAAACTTTTACTATGTTGTTATTTTTCAGCTAGCATCTGGTCTAGTCTGTAGAACACTAGGGTTCCATAGGTTCAGAAGTTGCCCTCTCTGCCAAGAGATTTTCACAACATTCAGAAGAAACATCTTACATACTAAAGTGATCCTTCCACAAGTATCCAGAGACAAATCCAGAGATTTGAATGAGAAAGAAGAGAAGAGATTCTCAAATTTTGGCCACCAGGAGTCAGTCACCAGCATTGAGATCATTCAGCATTAGTTAGGCAAGGTTGAAGTGACTTACCAAAGGATATCTGGGAAGGTGCTCTCACCTAAGCAAGAGGCATGCCATAGGAGCATCCCACAAGGGCTTCGAAGGTCTTTTTAGGAGGCATCTACAAGAGGATGAGATGCAATGTCACAAAAGGCAATGCTCCAAATTTCTTAGTAAGCAAGGACAGATTATACACCAGGCCAGACTCTACTTTGGACCTCTTGACTCAGTTCTGATGACCATTTCATCCCTGGCCACAACTCTTTACCAGTCACACATATTAGCTTATTAAATCCTGATAAATACCGTAAGACTCAGCGAGGTTAGGTGACTCTCTGAGGTCACACAGCCAGTAGGTGGCAGACCTAGGATTAAACACAGGGCTTCTGATACCAAATTTTGTGCTTGTTCCATCAAAAGGCAAGCCAAGGCTCAAAACCTAGCTTCTCCCCTAGGGCACACCTTTCCAAATTCTAGAAGGCTTAGTTGGGTGGTTGGGATCCAATATGTGTGTCAGGTTTTGGGCGAAGGGTGAATGGAGTGATTCCCACTCTCTGCTTTTGCTTATAAATCCTGTGTCCTCTCTAATGTCCCTGGGCCCGAATGGGGACCTGGTAGCAAGCTGACCACATCTAACTGAAGTGATGTCTTGGAGATTCAAAAGCAAACAATATATGAAAAATTCATCATTTATTGAAGACTCTTAGAGTTTTCTAAGTGCTGTCATATATATTACTCCCTTTGATTGCCACTGCAACCCTGTGATGTTGAAATTAATTTTAGGCCCATGGATGAGTTGGGACCAGAGGAAAAATGTCTTTGCATATTATATTCATGCTCTGGATTCTTTCATAGGTGAGTTTTAGGACTTTGAGGCACCTCTAGCTCTAATATTATATCATGGTTTCTCAGAACTCTAGGAGGCAGGAATGAGGAGGAAGAAATTGTTCCCTCTGCCAGGCATTTTTTTCATTTATTGTCCTCTGCACTTTACATGTATTTTTATCATTAAACATCTCAATAATTGTGAGATCACTGAACTGGAGCAGAGGCTCAGAGAGGTTGAGAAATTTTCCTGAGGCCACATGGACAGAAAATGGCCAAACTGGTCTTGGAATGGGATCCCATGTCTTCCTACCACCTCTTCATGGGGCCTTCTGATCACTAGTTTAGGGGGACATCTGGGTCTAAAACATTGCACCCCTAGATCTCTTCAGTGGGCATCTAAGGAGAGGAGGGAAGGGGAGGTTGGGTTATCATACAGTGAGCATTCTAATTTGAATTCTAATTCACTACCTGACTTCCAACAGGGATGTCACCTCCCTGAACCTCCCTTTCTTGTCTGTAAACACAGTGATTGCAATTCCCACCTGACATGATTCTTGTGAGCTGCTGATGAGAAAATAAACCACGGGGCCTGGCGCCAAGTGGGATCTTGACAAAGGGAACATCCACTTCCCTTTGTGGCAACGCAGGGATGCTCTGGGAGCTGGGTGGTGAACTGGACAGAGGGAGGAGTGGGTTGTCCAGGTAGCTTTCTCTCCACCTTCCTCTGCCTGGGCTCCTGATTTCACAGAAGTTGTGTTTCAGAGACAAATAGCCCTCTTATGATTACTGTTTGAGCACCAGTAGACAGACTCTGCAACATGTTGTGCTGTTTAAATTGGAAGCAACAACAGGAATGCAGCAGGCTCAGGAAAGTGCTCTGATCTGCCCATGGCCACAGTAATCCTAATTAAATGCATTATGTTCATTTCCCTTGAAAATCAGACTTCCTGAGTTTTACCAAGACACAAATTGCTCCATTCTCTGTGGTTCACTTGAAGTGGAGAAGTTACAAATGTGTAAGATGAACAAGATCTCTTTCTGTAAGTCACCAAACTCGTTCCCCAGGGCCAGGCTCAGGATTGTGCAGGTAGTGAATGTTTTTTTTAAAATTTCTTGTACTGATGTACTCAATGCTGACTCTGGGCTTACCTTGAACAAGAAGTCATTACAGACGTATGGCTACTGAATGAGTTCAGGGATGAGCTCTGGGCTCAAGTAGAGCAGGGAGTATCTCCATGGACGTAAAGAAGCCACCTTGGTACAAATGCCTGGTTTGCAGGCTCCTCATTAGAGGGGAGAATGATATATATTCGCTATGTATTGCTGTGTAACAAATTACTCCAAAATTTAGCAACTTAGAACAAGTGTTGATTGTCTTACATGGTTTCAGAAGTGAAGAATCTGAGAACAGTTTAATTGGGTAGTTCTGGCTCAGAGTTTTTTAGGGTTTGTGGTCAAGTTCAAGCTGTCAGTCAAGGCTGTGGTCATCTGAAGGCTTAACTAGGGTTGCAGGATCCATGCCCAACTTGGCTCACTCATATGGCTGTTGGCAAGAGACCTTAGGTCCTTGCCATGTGATCCTTGTGATATGACAACTTGCTTCTCATTGAATGAATGATTTCAAAAAAGACAAACAGAAGTCCCCAGGTCTTTTAGGACCTATAGTCTAAAGACATATATCATCATTTCTAGTTAATTCTGTTGGTCATGTAGACCAACCCTTATACAATGACCAAAGAGGGGATTTTACTTTTTATTTCTTTAGATTTTTATTTTAAAGATAAGGGGTACAATTCAGGATTAGGCATACAAGTGGTCATTGTACAGGTAAAGTTTGGGCCTCTCTTTGGTTCCTACTTCGCCTAGTTTGAGGTCAGGTACACTTATTGATGTTGTGTCCCCCTCCCTCCCTCCCCTGGCAGTATCCTGCTACTGCTAATCCCTTTTTTATGGTATTATGGTAAATGTTCAGTGAGAACATGTGGTACTCAGTTCTTTGTCTCTGTGATAGATCACTGAGTATGATAGACTCTAAATCCATCCAAGTTGCTGCAAAGTTCATATATTTGTCCTTCTTTATGGCTGCATAATTTTCCATCATGTATATGTACCACATTTTAAAAACCCAGTCCAGTTTCAATGGACAGCATGGTTGGTTCCATGTTTTTGCTATTGTGAATAGTGCTGCAATAAACATACACATGTAGCTATCTTTTTTGTAGAATGATTTGAGTTCATGGAGGAGAATTTATAAAGGTTCATACCAGGAGGCAGGATGTTTGGGGGCCATCCTAGAGACTGGCTACCTTGAAAGTCATGGGCATCAGACAGACCTGGGCTCAAACTCCTTTCTACAATTAACCAGCTGTAGCATCCCGGGACCATCCATTCTTTCTTTCTTTTTTTTTTTTTATCTTTGATTTCCTCACCAGTGAAGTGGAAATAAATAACATCTGCTTCAAATAGTTGTCATAAAGTTTCAATTAGATAGCACATGCAAAATACTTGGCACATTAAAAAAAAAGCTGAATAAATATTAATTCATTTTTTACTCTTTCCTGTCACTGCATTTTTAGAATTCGAGAAAAAAGGAAACTATATTGGTGGAGAGTGGGGGAGTTGCAAATCACAGAAACAAAATTTCTCCAGAATGGGGGTCATATTTTTAAGAGCTAAAATTTCACATGGGCTCAGTATGATCCAGTCAGAGTTCCTGAATCTCTTAGTGCTTTAGTTTCTTCCTCTGTAAAACAGAGTAATAATACCTACCTTGCCAGGTGTCTGTTAGGACTAAATGTGTCCATACACAGAAAGTGCTTAGAACAGCATCTGTCAAGAATAAACATGCAATAACTCTCTGCTATTTAGGGAGCCTGGGCAGGGTCCTCTGTTAGATGCAGGGAATTTGGATTTGATTGAGATGTGGGCCCAGCCTGCCAGGAGCTTACAGATGGAGTCAGATGAGACAGATAAATCACCAGTAACAATGGAAAAACTGAAAAGTTGAAGGCCTCATAGGCACTTATAACCTTGCATCCTGCCAGTTGGGTTACCTTTCCTCCTCCTGTCTCTCTCTTCATTCCCTTTCTCCTGGATTTCTCCCAGGCTACCAATTCCCTTCCCTCCGATACTTACTGCATTTCCTCTACACTTTGAGTGGCAGTTAGTGCTGGAATTCTTGGAGGTTCTGCTCCATGTGGACTAATCAGGGCATTTTCCAACAAAGGTGCTAAAAAATATAAATAAACCTTTGGAACATGTCTTATTCTTATGTTGGGGATTGTTGGTATATTTTCCCAGGACTCCAAACTAAGCCCAATAAAACATTTTCATAGCTTTACTAATTTGAGGCATAATAACATTAAGAATAAATTCATAGCATCTTGCATATACCTCCAAGATAGATTTTATCATTCTGCATTAATTTTAAAATTAAATTTTATATCAAGGAATAATATATATACATAGATAAAAATTTAAATAACATTAAACTACCTGTCCCCCAGAGGCAGCCAATTCAGTTCTTCTAATATGTTTTCTGGAATTTACCTTTATATTCCTAAATAATTTGCTTATACAGTTATGCTTCAATTTTTTGGAATTATCTATGGGCCTTCTTTTATAGTGGAAGAGGATTCGATTTTCTTATAAAAAGATCACCTCACTTTTCATTTCCTTCATACTTCCAAAATAGTTACATTGCAATTTTTTATTTTAAATTAATATTTATTCTGATTACATAGCTCTCACCACTAAGTCAAGAGGTACTATAATTGTGGTACCTTTCTTATATAGCTATATTTTTAAAATGCAGAATTAACTCTTTCCTTAATTTTCCCATTTGGTATTATTTGTTTATATGACTTTCTTCCCCTATAGGCCATGAGAGCCTATAGCAAGGACTATGTTGTATATATTTATTCTTGTATTCCCAGACTAACAAAGTAGCAGACGGTAAAGATACTGAACATAAGCATGGATGATTGGTAGGCCAATTTGTGTCTATGCATGCTTCTCAATGTAGATTTTACTGGTATTTTAGACAGGACTTGTCTTTGTTGAGAGGGACTGTCTTGCACATGGCAAGAAGTTCAGGATCCCTAGCTCCTGCCCACTAAAGGTCTGAAGCTGTCCCCAGTCACAGGTATAACCCAAAGCCACTCCCTCCCATACATTTTCAAACCTGCTTTGTGGTAGTAGTACCACTAATGGTTGAGACCAGTTGCATACAATACAGCAGGTGTCAATCACTAGATATGACTGTTTGACTGATGTTGGGAACAGCAGAAATTCAGCAGTAAGAGCAGAATGAGAGCTGCTAACTGCTGTGCAGATGGGGCCCTCTTCTTCCTCTGAGAGGGATGTTCTGGTCTAGGACATACAGAAGTTTGAATTGGGCTCCAATCTAATAAAACAAAGCAGCACCAAGCAAGCAACGGTCACCTTAACAAGGATATCATGCTATGCACATTAGGATGTTTCAAGACAGCTCCCTTTCCTACACCCTACCTTAGCAAATCCCACGTACCTCCCTTGTGAGATGCATCCCTATGAGTCAGGTGATGGCCCCTCAACCTATATCTGATTCAACCAAAGATAAACACTCGAAATAACATGACAACTCGTTGGCTGGCTAGTGAACTTTCAGTGGCTGAACCAGCAGGCTAGTGATGACAGTCAATCAGTGGTGGGTGTCTGAGCTGAAAGGTCATGGAGACTTGAGACGAAGTTTGCAACATGAGAAAGGGATGGTCATTGCGCATGTACAATGAAGTTGGGGGAGAGCAGAGAAACTATAGTCCAGGAGTGGCAGCCAGCTGTTAAACAAAGAGAAGTGTGATTCAGCTGTGCAAAAAGAAGGGGAGATGCAATAGCAAATGGCCCCAGAAGGAAGGAAGGGACAGAGACAATAAAAATAGTTGTCTGTCTATTACCCTTGAGTTCCATGAGATTCCCTGTGGAATTTCAATTACTCTTCTAGCTTTTTCTTTTTCTTTTTCTTTTTTGTATAGTTTGAGTGGTTTCTGACCTGTGCAACCAATGATATACATTGATTGTAACTCCATAGTTAGAGATGCTAGCAGAGTGTGGTCTAATGTCAGTTGTTAAAGTAAGGAATAAAGAACTTCAGGGAGGGAGGAGAAGAAGGTCAGTCAGTCGTGGGGAACTTGCTTTGACAATGCCAGAGCAGATCCAGCCCCTTCTCGAAACCGGGGAGCACGTACGATGAGAGGAGACAGCTGGGGGACATGGCCTCTCCATGTGAAGAACAGTGTGGGGGCAGTAACTGCTGGGAGCTTCATTCAGCCTCACACAGGGCATCTGATCCATTTTTCCTTGCTCGACTTGGCTGATAATTTCATCTTTCAGCCAGAAGCGGAAGAGACTTGAGGAACTTCTGTTCTGGACCTAATTCTGACCAACTAGGAAAAATTGCTTGGCAAAATGGATGTGACAGGAACCTTGGGAGAGAGCAACAACGTCATCCTGGGGTTTGTGAAAGCTGAAAGGATTCGAGGCTGGGCAGTTAGAATTCCAAGCCAGTGACTGAGTATACCGTTATTCAGCAAGTACTTACTCAGCAAAGGCTCAATGCCAGGCAGCGTTCTTGGTGTTGGTATCACAACACCAAACAAGGTAACATACCTACCCTTGGAAGGCTTCTATTTTACAGGAAACAGACAGAAAAAAAATCACTTCAGATAGTTTTAAGATACTATACAAACAGTGAAACAGGGTAATGGGCAGTGAATGGGAGTGGATTAAGTCTAGATCAGGTGATCAGGGGGGTCCTTTCTAGGGTGGGGAAGTTTGAGCTGAAACCTGAGTGGTGAGAAATAATCAGTCATACAATCAGCAAGTCATGGAAGGACCAGCAGATGCAAAATCCTGCTAGGTAGGTCTTGCCTGGTGTGATCAAGGACACAAAAGTAGCAGACGTTTTCTTAAGAGTGATGGTGGCTCTGTGAGATTCCCAGAGGAGTTTTTCCATTGTGATTGTATTACAATTGAACTTGGACTGTCAACTTGGTGATTCTAGAAAGAATTCTGGGGTAGATGATTAAACAAATAGTTCTCGTGCACTTATACAAAAATGGGTGGTGATTAGTGCTTAGTTTGTGACCACTAACATAATTAGACACTCCACATTTTTAGGGAGTCATGTTTAATTGAATAATAGAGCAGGGGGAGTCAGACACAGTGTATTGTATTTCGGTCAAGTTTTTGATGTGGTACTTCATATTATCTTTATAGACAAATTAGGCCAATTAAGGTGGTATTCTTGTTTAGCCAGCTAAGTGGGTTAAAAAAAATGGTCTTTGAGAAGAGAGCCCAAACTTGATCTGTGTTTCCAGAAGCTAAAACTAGGACCTAAGGCTGGGAATTATAGGAAAACAGATTTTTAACTCAGTATAAGACTGACCTTTCTAAGAATAAGAGACGTCCTGAAGCTGCTTTGGAATTAGGACACAGATGAGCAAAATTGATGCAGCAGATGGTGAATGTTTGGGGGACGGGTCTCATCTACCATGATAATCTAGGATTATATGATTTAGGAGAAATAACGAAACAATTGTTTACGCGCCATTTTCTCTCTATGGTTTAATAACGATCGCACTCTATAATAAAGGCTGCGTCAATTACCCAGGTGAGACCTCAGTGTCTTCCTTTGCTCCTCCTTTTCTTCTAGCCCTGACAGACCATCCATTCCCACTGCCTTTGCCCTGGTTCTGCTTCCCGTCATTTCTTGCCTGAACTAATGTGGGGGATGTGGTGGGGGTCACCTGATTGCTCCCCAGCATCTTCTTTGTGTGTGGCCTGAATGGCACTTTAAAAAATTGGTATGACGTCAAACTCCTCTAATAATATCTCCACTGGCTCTTCTTCCTCCCAAAAGAATACTCCCCAGTGCTTGACTTGTTAGGCTCTGACCTCACTCCATACACGCCTACCCTTCTCCACCCATGCCTGGCAATGCAGCCTCCAGGGCTTTCTCAAATGCCACAGCTTCTAAAAGACCTCTTGTTTCCCTGATGAAGAATAATTACTCTTCCACATTTATTCCCACATAACATTTGCCTTAATTAAATAATTTCTTTGCTCTGTGTTTCATTCTTGCATTTTTCATTCTTCAAACATCTACTAGTGATACCTACTAGGGGTGATCTCTATGGTTGGTGTTGGGAGAAGTGAACCGAGAAGATAAATACCCATTTGCGGTGTGGCTGGTATTGCAATATGTGTTTAATACTCATGATCACAACCTTCATTCAACCCTTTGAGATAGTTACTACTTTGATTGTATTTTCAAGATAGGGAAACTGAGGTCTACAGAATCTAATCTGCTCACCCAACTAAGATCACACAACAGGCGAGAGCCTGGGTTGGACCCATACCCAGGCAGTCTTACTCCAGAGTTCCGATTTCTAATCACTGTGCTGTCTCTCACTACAGATGAAGGGACACAGATAAATCTTTGCCCTCAAAGCATTCAGAGACTGGTGCTTCAAGCTGCTAAAGGTGCACTTTAATATTCATGTATCTGTGCCTGGGATTATATTTAGCCATCTTTATATCTATCTCATCCATTGGATTATAAGCTCTTTGAGGACCGAGATGGCACTGTACCATCTCATCCACCCCCCACTCCCCAGGCACAGAGATTCTCATTACGTTTGCAGATTGAGTTAATAAATCATTAGATGTGTCAGACCAACTATGCTGCAAGTTTTCCTGGGTAAGAGGATTTAATTATATCCCTCTCTGGGCCCTACACAATGGGGACATTGACAAGCTGGTGCACATTTACCAAGAAAGTGGAGGGGGCTGTTTTGAATGCTATTTATAAACAGTGCCTTCCTTGGCATTTATTTGGAACATATTAAAATAACCTGTGAATGTGTTAGAAGATCTTTCTGTTCTCCGCTTTATAAATGATTATTTCAGTCTGAACAAAGCTGGGTTTTTTTCTTTTCCATGTAGCATAGTGTTTATATCCTGATAATCATATCCTATTAATAATATGAAAGCACGTTACAGCTGTTAAAAATGGCATTAAGAAATAAAAGTTTCCAAAGTCAAGAGGACAGTAGGTACAGTGGAGTAAAGACACCATGTCCAGCATTGGTTCATGGCAAACGTTTATGGAGAGCTTGCTATGTGCCTGGCACTGTTTTAAGACCTGTACGTGTATAAACTCATTTATATCATTCCTTACTTTACAGTTACAGGATACAGAAGCACAGAGTGGTTTAACTACAGGTCTTTAACAGGCATTTCCCACATTGTATTATTGGTATGCCTGGCTTCTCCATGAACTGGTTCCTCAGAGGCAAGACTGGCTGGTGTGGGCTCATACCTTGGAGCCTGGCAGATTCCCGGCACCGATCAGAACCTCACTGCCCAGGCTCTTCTCTTGCTCTCCTGGGAAAAACTCAGTGAACACAGTGGGCTTGCTCTGGGGCTGACCCAGGGGAAATTCTAAATTAAGCAGAGTATTTCTCCTGTGGAATAAAACAAGTTAAGATTGCTGAGTGCAGAACCAAGGTGTGGAGTTAGATGACCGGAGTAGTGAATGGGCTCATCCTAAGACGGCCACAGTAGGGATGGTCTTGCATGTGAGACCAGAATCCTCTAGGTCTGTGGTAGGTTCTCATTTGAATTTACTGGAAGAGCTGTTTTCTCTGGTCCTCCTTCTGGTTATGCATTTCCCATCAAGTCCCTTTGGATCTGTTTAATATTTCAATCAAACTTGCTCAGCCTGGGCTTTCTTCGTCTCTTTTATGTGACTCTGCCTACCTCTTGGCTAAGCCAGTGACCATGTCTACTCTTATTCAGCAAGAACTTAGCACAGGCTCTGTGCCAAGTGGCATTCTTGGTGCTGGTACTACAACATGGAACAAAGCAATATCCCTACCCTCGGGATTCCTAACCTGCTTTGTCATATGTTGATTTTACAGTTTCAGTCCCCAGAGAGTCACCGCGAGTCCCCTTATTTTAAATTGCCTTCTTCCCGCTTTCCCCTACACCTAAGTACAAACTGTACTTTTATCGCCATTTTACAGACAAGGAGGAACAGAGCCAGGTCTTCTGACTTCAGCCTAGCATTTGCCCTTGCCCCCAGGATCAGCACCTCTTCAACTGTTCAAAGCAGAACCTGGGCTATTTGATTATGGGCTGCACATACTGTCAGTATCTTTGGGTGATGGTGTGGCTACCACAGAGTCTTCGTGCAGAGCTATGAACTGCCAACTACCCTGTCCTTCCTACTGCCCAGCCCCTTTGGTGCTTTCCGGCGTGCTGTAGCTGAGCAGCCTCGGAGCCGGCCCCTTTCCTTCCTATGCAAGCAGCTGATGGGTTTCAAGCAGATGCTGGCCCTTCATCATGCAATCTCTCTCCTGTTGGCTCTGAGATCCTCCTCATTTGGCCACATTTCCCCCTATCTACACAGAAGCCTTCTTGCCCACCACCCCCAGCAGTACTTATAATCACCTCTCCTGAGACCTCATCCACACAGCAGTCTCATCTCTAATTCATTGTCTTCCTTTCCGTTCCTCTGTCTTCTCTCTGCTCCTGCCCTGTGTCTTCCCATCTCAACACACGCCATTTCTCCACGTACGCCAGGTTGGCTGGAATCCCCTTCCCACCTAAACAATCGGAACCTCTCTTTTCTCTGCCTGTTATTTACCTCTTTATCTGGGAGTACATCCCATTTATTATTAAATTTCATTTACACAGATCTCAGGCCCTTGTGTGTGATTCCCTGGCTCTCCGCTGATTGGATACCTCTTTTCTGCCCCCAATTGCAAGCAGACGCTGGTAATCAACACAGAGCTTCTCTGATAATCAAATTAGACAAGTGGGACTCTGCCTTTATTTTCTTCTTAATCACTGGGCGTGATAGTAATAATGTCAGCTCGAATAATCTGGCAGCGTGAAACTCTCTCCACGTTATTATTATTTTTTTTTCCCAGATCGACTTTAGTATCACCCTGTAGTCACAGAATGCAAACTATGTCCTCATCCAGACTGGATTTAGAATCTTGATCGTAGACGATGTCAACTGCTTCAAGCCTGGGTGAAGCTCATAATTGGATGGTAGTATATCATGCAGGGATTTTCTTTTTATCCTTAACCCTAGCTAGTAATGAGTTTGTGCCCTGCAGCTAGAGTCTTGATAGCCCTTGACATTTTCTCTTCCTTCGGAGAGGCTGCAGCTGCTTCTCTGCCCTTTGCCACTGGGTAGAGTAGCCTGGGCCAGAGCAAGAGGAAAGCTGGCTGCCACTGCCTCGGTTCCTTATGACCCTGGCCAAGTCACTTTTCTCAGTAGTAACATAGGGATCCCTAACCCTCGCCACTGGGATGTTGAGAGACAACAAGATGATGTTTCTGGAACCCTTGAAGTCACTTAGCATAAGGATACTATATAGACAGTGAAGTGTTTATAGAAATGAAGTGAATAATACTTGGTGAAATTAACAAATGTCAAACCTTGAAGAGGAGGCAAAACTCTCTAGATCTTCCTGCAGTAGGCACAGAGTTCTGGCTTTCTGATGTCACCATGTTGTCCAGGGGGAAGCTGGGGCCCTGAAGCGTCACACAGCCACTAAAGTGACTGTAAAAAGGGAACCAGAAACCACTACTTTGGATTCATGCTGCCATGGGAGAGTGGAAATTACACGAAATTTGTAGCCCCCCACCAAAAAAAGGATATTTGTGACTTACTGTTGACTCTGGGTAAGCCACTTAATTGAAACCTCATTTTCTTTCTATAAAGTAAGGATAATGCTACTACCTCAGAGGGTTATATCTAGGCTATAAGGAAGAGAAAGGAAAATAATAATAAAAACAGTGGTTTTAAAACTAGATTTTCAGAAAAAAAAGAAAAAGCTCTGACGTGTTTTATTTGCCAATTTCTATAGTGTAAGCACTCTCACCATGGCTGATATCAGGCTACTAATGGTTTCACCACTGGCTGGCAAAATTCCTGAATACTTAACAATTGCCTCTTGTGAGTCCACATGAGCTAAGCCCAGCACACGTGGATACCATGTAGGAAGTACTTTGTCCTGGACTTCACATATTAATAATTGTGATCACTCATTTCATCTTCACTGCTACCCCCTTAACTAGCTACTAAGCCCAACTTACAGGTGAAGAAATTGAGGTCAGAGATATGAAGCAGCTTATAGAGGGTCAGTGGTGGAGGCAGGATTTAATCTAATTTTAGAATTCATGCTCATTCCTCCATGCCAAACTAGGTTAACATGGCAGCAGAAGAGCACACTTAAAGCACAAACTGAAGCATAGCACAAAATGGAAGTAAATTTCTCTCTTATCTGAGTTGTGGGGAGGCTAGATTCTCACCCCTGGGTCTCCTAGGATTTGTGCTGGGCTTTTCAGAACTATAAGAAACATGAACCTACCTACTTTCTTTCTCCTGGCCAATAAACCCTCATGCGGAAGGAAAGCTTCTGCTTCCACCTCTCTGTTGGAACTCTCACACATTTTTGTCAGAGAGGTGTAGAGTGAGAATCTTTCTGGGAGGCCATTAACATTAGTCCTGGGAGGTGAGACAACAGCAGGAGTTGGCCAGATTCCAGAGTCAGGTGCTACCCTCCAAAAGGGGAAGAGGAACATTCCTTCTGAGTCAGTGCTCCTTTCTGAACATCTGAGTCTGGAGTAACTGACTTGTGGAGGAGAGCCTTGTAGGGCAGAGTGCTCACTCCACCGGGTGACTTTTTCCTTTACTAGCCCAGACTGCATGCCCTTGATCCAGCCAGCATGCCCACTCCTATAGTCATGATCCCCAGCCTCCACTGGGCTTTTAGGACCTCCAGGAAGTCTGTCCACATGGCCTTGGTTTTTATGAAGCCTCTCCTATTCCCCATGAGGGCTGTTCCAAAATTCTACTACTCTCCCTGAGACCTTGCCCCCTGCTTTGCCAGAAAAATGGAAGAAAACCCTCAACAACATCCTTCTGTCCTCAACTCTAACCTTATCAGAGTTCTTAGCCTTTCTTCATAGGTTCCCTCCTGGTTCAGGGAAAAAGGTTTCTTTTACCCCACAGAAGATCATTTTCTCTATCAGTGCCCACTTGCCGACCCTTCTTCAGGGACCATTAGCATCTTTGCTCCTAAATTTTAACCTCTTCTTTCTCTTTTGGCTTTTCCTCCTCAGCACAGAAGTTTATTAAGGTGTGTTCCAGATTTAAAAATCCTTGTTCAACCTGATTTTCATTCTAGAAACCTCCATTTCTATTTTTTCTTCATATTTTTTCCAGACTTTGGGCAAGAGTTATCTAGTCTCTCAGGGGCTCAACTCACTGCAGATGTCTGCAAAGAAATTCATGTGAAATATTCCATTTGAATATCGGCCATTTCCATACTTGCTGGACTCTCCCAACACTTGGCTTCTTTGTAGTCATGGACAGTGTTGACCACTCACTCCTCGAAAGTGTCCCCTTAATTGGCTTCGGTGACACCCAGGTCCTGGTTATCCTCCTTTTTCTTGATGCATTTCTTCCCAGGAGCTGTGGACTCTTCCACTACCCAGGGTTTGAATCTTGATTTCCTTAGAGTTGGGTCTTCTTTCATTGTGTTTTGCTCAGGGACCTCATTCACTTGAATCCATGTGCCATTCAAATCTCATCTTCAGCCTTGATAATTTCTTCTTGATTCACTTGCACATAGCCATCTTCTTATGGGCCATTTCCACAAACTCCCCAATTTCAACATGTCCAAATTATTTCTTCTTCCACTGACTCCTCCTCCTGGGCTTCTCATTTAATGGAATGGCTCTACCATCTGCTCAGTATTCCGAGTAGTAAGTAGCCTGGGTGTTATTCTTGACTCTTGCCTCGACCTTAGTCTTTACTTCAAATGCTCAGCTGGCTTTTGAGAGCAGTGGTGTTTGTCATATTTGGCTGTGCACCCTCAGAAACTTCCTTTTTGAGAGATTCCCGTGATGGGTGGGAGGCAGGGCTCTCTTCCCACTCTGGAATTTAAATAATATGGGTCTTTTATAATATCTCTCAACCTGCTGGCAGCCAGAGAGTACAGGCATGCAGCATAAGTTCAGTCAACTGGGCTTTTCTGACTTGTTTTAGTGTTATGAATATTTAAAAATATATTATATTTTTATATCATGTAATATATTATATTATAAATTATAAATAATTGTAAATATGTTATACTATTATAAATATAATTAGAAATAATTATAAATTATAATATAAATATATAACAATATATATTTAGAAGAGTACATTTTAAATTTACAGAAAAATTGGGAAGATAGTACAAAAGAGTTCCCATCTACCCCTCTACCCCTGCAGTTTCACTTATTATTAACATTTTATATTAGTGTGATACATTTGTTACAACTATTAAGTCACTATTGATATATTTTTGCTAACTAAAGTCTATACTTTATTCAGATGCCCATAGTTTTTACTTAATGTCCTTTTTCTGTTCTATGATGCCACATTTCATTAGTTGTCATATCCCCTTAGGTCCCCCTTGGATGTGACAGTTTCCCAGACTTTTCCTTGTTTCTGGTGTTCTTGTCAGTTTTGAGACGTACTAGTCAGGTATGTTGTAGAATGCCCCTCTGTTGGAGTTTGTCTGATATTTTTTCTAATAATTAGGCTGGAATTGTGAATGTGGGGGAGACAGATGACAGAGGTAAGCTGTCACTTTCATCACATCACATAGAATGTATTAATGGTACATACTATCAGCATGACTTATGACTGTGGTTGTTGATCTTGATCACACAGCTGAAGTATGTTTGTCACTTTTTCTACTGTAAAGTTATTCATTATCCCCTCTTTCCACACTATAATCTTTAAAAGGAAACCTCCTTGCCATGTATAGCCCATACTGAAAGAGTTATCTCCCCCATTTCCTGACTTTTAAAAGTGATGCGAAGAAGCATGGAACAGGTGTGAATCACATTGTTGTTGTTTTGAGACGGGGTCTTGAAGTGTTGTCTGGCTGGCCTTGAATTCCTGGGCTCAAGTAATCCTCCCGCCTCAGCCTCCTAAGTAGCTGGGGCGATGGCTGCTCTCCAATGCACCCAGCTGAGAATTAGTTTTGATGATGACACCAGCGGTATGCAGATTCCAGGATGGTGGCAACAGTGCCCGTGACAGCATCTGGCATACAGGGCTGCTGCACAGCATCCTGGATCCGATGGTGGCAGCAGTGCATTTCACTTCGGGAAGCTCTGTTCCTGAATATCTTGGCTGCTTAACCTTCCTTGGCTTCTGCCAATTTTCTGAACCATTTCTCTAGTCTTCCCAGTGATTTGTAAACATCCAATGTCCCTTTCCTTAAATACCTTTTCTGCTTAAGTCAGAGTCCATTTCTCTTGCTTGCAGTTGAAAACCCAGACTGACAAGTCTTGTTGATTCAATTTTTAACGTACCTCTTGACTCTTGACATATCTCTTGACTCGATATTTTTCTCTATTGCTGTAGTGGAAACAGCTAACTGTACCCCGGTATCTACTCCCCTCATCTGTCTTCGGGTAACAGAACTCCCTGAGTTTTAGCTGGGTACATGGCCACCCCTTAGGGACTACATTTCCAACACTCTCTTGGAGCTAAGTATGACAGAAGTGATATGTAAAACTGTATCTCCTTGGAGCCAAAGCTGCTTGCTGCCTGGACTCTCCTTCCCCCTTGCTGACAGCTGGGAATGGCAGCAACTATAGCAGCAGCCTTGGATCCAGCGATGGCAGCCACATGCTGGGATTGGCAGGATGGGCCAGCCAGCTGGATCCCTGAATGATTTTGTGAAGCAGCGAAGTCTGCCCTCCCTCAGCCACCCACCTAGCTTTGGCCTGTACCATGGGGGAACAAAATACACGCATATCTCATTGAAGTCACTGTATTTTGGAACTCTTTTTTTTTTAAACGGCAGCTTAGACTGTACCCTGACCAATACCCAGCACATCTCATTAGTCACATCATTTGACTGGGCTCCCTCATCTCTCACCAGAACTCCTCCACAGCTTTCTGACGCTCTCTTTAACTCTAGTCTTTCCCCTCACGCCAATCCTTCCTCTATACTTCTTCCTGAAGGGATATATCTACAATTCAAATCTACTTGGAAGAACTCTGTATCATTGCTTAAGATCCAAATTTCCTAGAAGGAGACATGGGATCTGTGTTATCTGCCAATCCTGTCTCCACTCCCTATAAGCACCTGCTGTTCAAATCACACATAGAGCACCTTGAGGTTTCCTGGTCATGGACCAGGAAGTTCTGACCTGCATTTCTTTGCTCAAGTGCTCCACTTGCCCCTGCCCCAGATTCTCCTCCCTCTACCTGCCTCTCTAACTCTTGCTCTAACTCTAACTCTCAACTCTCAGCTCCAGCGTCCCTCCTCTGAGACACCTCCTCTGGTCCCTCCTCACCTCAGGTTGTGTTTTAGCTCCCTCATTTGTGCTTTCACAGCTCCTGGTGAGTCTCAAATATCACTTGCTAACTGGATTATAATTGTTTCTTTGCCTGTTAGGCCAAGCTGCTCTTAGAGCTTCAGAAACCAACTGCTGTCACCACCAGCCCTACGTTTCTCTCAACCAGAGGCCACCCTCCAGTACAGGGGCCATGCTTCTCCACAAGGACTTTGCTCACAAGAAGGGCAGCAGCCCATGCTGATTGCCAAGGTCACTTTACTCTCTGTTCCTGGTGACACTCAGATCCTGGTTCACCCTTTTCTTCTTCCAGAGAGCCTGCTCTTCTCAACTTGGGCAGCTGGTCAGCGGTGAGGTGACTCACCAAGTCACCAACTCCCAGACTGAGATTTTATTGCTTGGTGTCCAGCTGTTGCCTTCAGCAGAGTCTCCAATGTGTAGGTGGCAACTAGCATGGATCCTGGATGGTGGTGACACATGGTCACTGGCCAGAGAGGCAGGTGCTGGCAGCAAAGGGGGAAACGGAGCGGAGAGGAATTCCCAGCTTGGTCAGAGCGCTCACAGTTGGCTGTACGAACAGGTAGTGGGATGGATTTGGCCCATGAAATGTAGTTTGCTGGCTCCTGTTCCAGACAATCAACAAAACAATAAATCAAGCCTGACTTATAATGTTGGCCAGTTTCTGTGGTGCAAACACTCCCACCATGGTAGAGTTCAAGTTACCCAAATGACATCACTGAATATTGGGCTGGGCAGATGTGTGATAGCACACCATCATATAGTATTTCCACCACAGAGATACAATAGACATTGCCTCAAGAGCATAACTAATAGTTAAATGCAGCAGCAGAATTAGGAAGTGATGACTTGTATTTATTACATTCATGTTTTTTTTTTGAGTTGGAGTCTCACTCTGTCACCCAGACTGGAGTACAGTGGCACGCTCTCGGCCTCTGCAGCCTCGACCTGCTGGGCTCCGGCTATCCTTCCGCCTCAGCCTTCCAAGTAGCTGGAACTACAGGCATGTGCTACCACGCCTGACTAGTTTTTGATTTATTGTAGAGACAAGGTCTTGCCAAGTTGCCAAGGTGGGACTTGAACCTGTGGGCTCAGGCAAACCACTTGCCTTGGCCTCCCAGAGTGCTGGGATTACAGGCTGAGCCACTGAGCTTGGCTTACCTTAGTTTTTAATATGATTTGTTTACTTGTAAGTTTGTATAACTTAGTGTTTAACAATGACCGTTTAACAGAATTCCTGAAAATTTAAGTCATTTTCTTCTAGTACACAACTGCGTCTGGTCCCTCTGACTACCTCGGCCTTATGGGAGAAAATAGAGGAAAGTCACCCAAAAAAGAGAGATCAGAGAATAAGCTCTGACATAGAAGATGTTCTTTTTTTTTGAGTTGGAGTCACTCTGTTGCCCAGGCTGGAGTGCAGTGGCACGCTTACGATCACCACAGCCCTGACCTTCTGGGCTCAGATGCTCCTTCCTCCTTAACCTTCCAAGTAGCCGGAACTGCGGGTATATACCACCACGCCCAGCTAATTTTTTGATTTACTGTGGAGACAAGTTTTCACCAAGTAGCCCAAGCTGGGCTCAAACCTCTAGGCTCAGGCAATCCACTCACCTCAGCCCCCAAACTGCTCCGGGGGGTAGAGTTAAGGGGAAGTGGCTATTATAGTGTGTGGCCAACATGAATCCCACATCCTGTGTTCCTTTGTGCTGCACTCCTCCTAGGTGCTGCTGGTTGTGTGCCTGCTGTGTGCCAGGTACTCTGTCGGGAACATTCTATGCATTATCTTGCCTAATCTTTACAACAACCTTGCAAGGAAACATTATTGTCCAAATAATGTTCTGAGGCTCAGAATGGTTAAGCAACTAGCCCAAGGTTAAACAGCCAGGACACATGAGAGTTATTAGCATTCAAATCTCAATCTGGCTTCCTCCCAACCTTTGTGCTGGCTTTTGCTCTCCTTCCTTTGACACCTTTAATTCAGAGCACAGTCACCTCAGAAACAGGGCAGAGACTGATATGGCAGCACACTGGTACTGTGGCCTTTGCTCTCCCCCTCTGTTTCTCAGGTGAGTGCCACCGGAGAACTCAGGCATGGGAAATAAAAGTCAAAGAAGGCTATTTAGAAAAACAAATGGAGTGATCTATCACAGAAAACAAAGAACTAAGTATCGCATGTTCTTACTCATAAGTGGACCTTGAGCAATTATCCTAATACTATAAGAAAGGGATTGGCAGTTGTGGGAAACTGCCAGGGGCAGGGGTAGGGTAGGTACACCTCATTGACAAGGTCACTTGTATAATGACCAGTTGTATACCTAACCCGGAATTGTACCCCACATTTTAAAAATAAGGAAAAATTAAAAAAAAGAAAAGCAAATGAAACCCTCACATTCCAAAGATTCAGGAATAAACTGGACAAGTGGACAGATTCATAATAGCAGAGACAGGCCTTGTGGTTTCCAGAAACTGGGTTTTTACCACTGTTCTATATCGCACAACTCTTCTCTTATGACGTCCCAGTCAAGGAGGACTTTGACTTATGACATGGCTCGGCCATCCTATCCCACCTCATGGGCACGTTGGGAAATGTCCCTGATGCCTTAGCCCTAACTGACAGGAAAGTTTTCTGGAGCAGACTAAAGGTTGAGGGGGTAGTGTATTCATTTTCTATTGGTGTTGTATCAAATTACTGCAAACTTTGTGGCTTAAAACAGCACAGATTTATTATCTTATAGTTCTTAGGGCAAGTTTAAAGTCCAATACAAGTCTCACTGGGCTCAAACTAATTTGTCAGCAGGGCTGTGCTCCTTTTTTTATTTTTTATTTTTATTTTTATTTTTTTTTGAGTTGGAGACTCACTCTGTCGCTCAGACTGGAGTGCAGTGGCCGCTCCCGGCCATTGCAGCCTCGCCTGCTGGGCTCCAGCGATCCTTCCACCTCAGCCTTCCGAGTAGCTGAAACTACAGGTGCGCACTACCACGCCCGGCTAATTTTTTAAAAATTTATTGTAGAGATGAGGTCTTGCCAAGTTGCCCAGGTGGGTCTCGAACCCGCAGGCTCAGGCAATCCACTCATCTTGGCCTCCCAAAACTCTGGGATTACAGGCTGAGCCACCGAGCCCAGCCAAGGGCTGTGCTTCTTTGTGGAAGCTTAGGCGGAACATCCATTTCAAGCCTCCAGAGACTCCTTGCATTCCTTGACTCATAGGTCCCTTCCTCCTTCGTACTCCATCTCTCCGACCCTTCCTCGAAGTCACTTTTCCCTCTCGGACTCAACTGGGAAAGGTTCTCCACTTTTAAGGACTCGCATAATCGGATTGGGCCTACCCAGGTAATGCAGGAGTATCTCTTCACCTCAAGGTTCATCCGTTTCATCACATCTGCAGAGTCTCTCTTGCCAGGTAAAGATTTGGGGATTGGGACATGGACATGTCTAGGGGCTCATTATCCTTCATACTGTGAGGGGTCAAAGCAAATGACAGCACAGCAGCTAGAGAGCACTGAAAGTCAAAGCCAGGGATGCTAACATTTCCCTTTAAGTCAAAGGAACTAGAAATGAGAGACAGAGCCCAGAAACTTGTGCATTGAGAAGACACAGGAGTGGACCAGAAGGCAAGGACAGAGCCCAGACCAGATAGAGAGGGTCTAGGATAATTGGAAGACAGGACAGGAGTAGGGAAGGGAGGTATCTAACCCTCATGTCTATTGGGTACTGACTAGGCCGGCATTGACCTTATGGATGACGGGAGAGAATGCGTAAAGGTTTTAAGCAGGAATAAGACATGATTAAATCTGTGTCATGGAGAGAAATCTCTGACTGTAGGGATGGGAGGCATAATAGAGGGCCAACCCTGGAAGCAGAGAGACCAGTTGCAAGAAAAGAGCTGCTGAGAACCTGACCCAGGACAGTGATAAGAGAATGTAGACACAATATGCTTCCTGGAAAGTCAGGTGATGGCACAGAGTATAGTAAGTCCCCTACATACAAACGAGTTCCATTCTGAGAGCATGTTTGTAAGACCAATTTGTTTGTAAGTCCAACAAAGTTAGCCTAGGTACCCAACTGACACAATTAGCTATACCAGCTATATTACTGCTGCTTTTATGCTTACTTCTAGACATGCTGGGTTTGAAATAAAGATACTGGACTACTGTACTCTATACAGTACTATACAGTTACGTACACAAAAGCACAACCTTTGTAGAGGATGTGTGCACATGACAATGTATGCCAGACATGTGAGCTAACTTATGTGACTGGACATGCAAATGCACATTTGCATCTCTGATAGTTCACAACTTGAAGGTCATATATAGGGGAATTAACTATATTGCAATAAGATTAGGCAAACTGGGGCCTATTGCTCCTGAGTTATTCCTCTCTTCTTCTCATGTCAACTCTTGTCCCTTGATTCCATTTTTTCTGGACTCTTCTTATTTTGACTTCAACCTCAAAGAGATGGGCAAAATCAGAAATAGAAGGTGTTCTGTTCACACACGTTCACCCTCACCAGTGCCTACCTCAAACACTTTACTCCTGACCTCTGTTGGCCTAGCTCCATCCATCTGGTATCCCTATGCACTTCCAGACACTGTCTAGTTGAGAAGGATAGGAGAGTACCATCTTCTGTGACACTTAAATGCATGCCCTGAACCAGGTCCTAGTGACTGGGTCGTTCCTGCTGGGGCCTTCTGATGCTTCTCAATTATCATTTACTGCTCATGGAGAATGCCCTTGGATTACCTGTCCAAGTATTCATCGTCTGTCTTTTCCCAGTCATGAGTCTGGTCTTCTGGCTTAGTTTCAGCTTTCTGTGCATCTCCTGCTTTCAGAGGGTTGGGGTTCAGCCACCCACACCTGAATTTCCTAATGGTCATCATCTGTCCCTCAGTCCAGAGCAGTAGTTCCCAAAGGGTGATCTGTGTACCTCTGCAGGGTCACTGAGATCCTGGGGGATTTACAAAGTCAAAGCCATTTTCACAGTAATAAGATATTATTTACCTTTTTCCATTCTTATTCTCTCATACAGTAAAGCTTTCTAGTGACTAACAGTGAAATGTGTCAATATTTGGAAGATCTATATGACTCAGTAAGTCAATATTTTCCAAAAGACCAATGCATGATGTTACAAAACATGCATGTTATAAAACACCAGGTAGATCAGTGGATTTTAATGTTACAGAGTACTAAAATTTGGTCAAAAGGCATTCAGATTACATCACAACTAAGTTTTAAGAAGCTACCACACATTGAGTTTTGATATGAAGAATAACTACAATTATCTGAAAAAAACAATGATAATATCTCTCCCATCCCTAACTGTAGACCTCTGTGAGGCTGGATTTTCGTTACATGTTTCAAGAGAAACAATGCATTGCAACAGATTGAAGGCGGAAACAGAGAAGGATTATCTGGCTCTCTCACCTGTTAGATCAGTTATTAAAGTGATTTGTTCAGCTATTGCTTACAATGTGCACAGGTAGGAGTGGTGGGTACACTTAAAGCCCAGATTTCTTCACCACTTTACAATGCAACCATGTAACCAAAAAGTATTTGTATCCCCTAATGCTCTTGAAATAAAGGGGGAAAAATGATTTGTACAAATGTAAAACAAGGCCATTCTTCTCACTAAGTTCTTTCATTTTGAAAAATAGTTTTTAAAAATAAAAATATGCTATTTATGTTAGCAGATATTATTTTAAAATACATTGCCAAGTAAACATTTAAAAATTTTTAAATTCCGAATGCAGTATCAATAGATTTAATCCACATAAACAAATAATTTTTTTGAGTTGGAGTTTCACTCTTGTCACCCAGGCTGGATCAATAATTTTTTTTTTTTGAGTTGGAATCTCACTCTGTCGCCCAGACTGGAGTGTAGTAGCCGCTCCCGACCACCGCAATCTCGACCTGCTGGGCTCCGGTGATCCTTCCGCCTCAGCCTTCCGAGCAACCGGAACTACAGGCACTCGCTACCACGCGTTTTTTTGGACTTATTGTAGAGATGAGGTCTCGCCAAGTTGCCCAGGCGGGTCTCGAACCCGCGGGCTCAGGCAATCCACTCACTTCAGACTCCCAAAGCGCTGGGATTACAGGCTGAGCCACCGAGCCCGGCTGGATCAATAATTTTTATGAGTGTTTAAAGGGTGTTGAAACCAATTTGAGAAGCACAGCTCTGGAGAATCAGCCTCCGACTGGAGCTTGACCTGACTCACCAGATTCCTCCATCCTGGGATTATAACTCGGGCAGCTGTGCCTTCTAAGAAACTGACAGTCCCTAGTCCTGCTGCCTTTCACAGTTGGTCTGGCTACACAGACCTGAGCTTGATTCCCAGCTCAAGGTGGCTTTGGGCAAATTCCTTTTTACTCTCTGAACCTCTGTTTCCCTGTTTTAAAAATGGATATTTAATACTTAGGAGGCTATTCTTCTGCCCCATCTAGGAGGGTGGGCCTGGCTCCATCTTCTGACCAACGAGCTTGTTCTGTCCAAGAAACTCATTATGTCTTGCTGTCTCGCGGTCACAGAAATGACATATTTGATGCCTGTCAGAAAATCAAGAGTAACTTTCTATCTTTGTGGAAACTGAGAGCAGAAAAGAAGAAAGTCCAGCATTTCATCTTGATTATTTATTTACTTACTTATTTTTTTAGAGACAGGGTCTTGCTTTGCTTCCCAGGCTGGAGTGCAGTGGTATGATCAGAGCTCACTGCAGCCTCAAAACCTTGGGCTCAAGCGATTCTCCTGCCTCAGTCTCCCAAGTAGCTGGGACTACTGGCATGCATCACGACACCCAACTGATTTTTAAATTGTTTTGTAGCTATGCGGGCTTACCATGTTGCCCAGCTGGTCTTAAATTTTGGACCTCAAGGAATCCTCCCAACTCAGCCTCCAAAAGCACTGGGAATACTGGTGTGAGTCACCACACCCAGCCCTAGTCCAGCACTTTAATGACTTGCTGTCATGCTGGTCATTGACACAGAGGCACTGGACACATAGATGTTTGATAGGAGTTACATAGGCACTCCCTTGACTCATACCTGATGGTGTTCGTTAAACTACGGTTATAGCCCTCTGGCAAATTCTCTGAGGGCAGTGCTGGGGGAGGAAGCCTGTGAGACATGCAGGCGACCAGGGCCACTGAAATACACAGGAAGGAGCCCCTAGAGGACAGGGATTTTCTACTCTGATCCACCTTTGAATCCTCAGTACCCAAAATGGTGCTTGGCACACAGTAGGTACTCAATAAATACACATTGAATGAATACATATAAAACACAAGGGCATAGAGGAAAAAAGCTAGGATGTGACTATAGCACTCATGTTTGGGTGATGGGACCTTTATTTTCTTTTTTCTACATCTTTGGATTTTCCCAGTTTCTATAATAAGCAGATAATACAGTTACAATGGGGACAAGTGAAATAAGCTTCTAAAAAAGCTTGGATTTAAATGTGACCTGGCCTCCTTCTGGCTGTGTGACTTTGGGAAAGTCACTTCTGTCTCAGTTTTCCCATCTATAATGGTAAAAATACCTACCGGATTTGGTTGTTATGAGGATTAAATAAGACCAGTGCCAAGGAACTAGAAAACACTCAATCAAAGTCAGACTATTATTTTGTTGTTTACATACTGATCATGTTTTGATATTTTAGTGGTTACCTCCAGGCTTGACCTGAAGGCTTCAAGGGATGTGTTGGTTATGGATTGGATCTGGATGGGAACTAGTTGACCATGACCTCATACAGGGTCACTGTCTTCTCTGTACCACTGTCCTTTCTGCCTCACAGAGACTTTTGTGTGAATTAAAATGACGTGATGATGTAAGGTGCCTTCCAGGTGTGAGTCATTATTTTTATTACCTAGAAGGTTAAAAAAAAAAAAAAAGAACTCTCCAGGCCTTTCTCCTGTCCCTAAGAGGGTTACTGCTCTGTTTTGGCTTGAACAGAGAGTTCCTTGTCCCTGAACATCCCCCGGGCCTGGTCACGGGGCAGCACCCGCAGCCAAGGGTGGCTTTTCTGCCAGGGCCTGCAAGACTCCTGCCTCCAGATAACCCTGGTCCTCCCCTTCCCCTGCCCCAATGCTTCCCACACAGCTGCGGCCTCATTATCCAGGGTGACAGTGAGCGGCTGAAAGGAGCTTAGCCAGGGGTAGGCTTTCAAGTGTTCATAATAAAGCTTCAAAGTTCACACCTTCATTAAGATGTGAAGAGGCAGGTCCTCCCCCACTTCTCCTGGGGCTATTGTTCCCTCCCCATCTGGCTGCAGATTCAAAAGACAAGCTGGATTGGTTTTCTTTGTCCAGACAGCTCTCCTAACCAGAAAGGCTAGACCTGTTTGTTAAGAAAGCTTCTATCCTGCAGCCCCTTCAGACCCGCTGGGAAGGTGTCACAGACGCTGGGGAATTGGGGCATTTCACAGGACTGGAAGGGCTGTCTCTGGGAGGCAGGATTGGGCTTGTTCTATGAGGTCTTAAGAGAGTGGACCCTAGGGCCAGCGGGTGGAAGCAAAGCGGAGGCTGGGTTTAGCCTACCAGAAGGAAGAGCTCTCTAATAGGCAGAGATGTGCAGAGGCGGATGGTAATGTTTGGGCCAGTGATGCGCTGCTTATCAGTGAAGCATGCGAGAGCTGAGGGGCTACTCTGTAATTTCTTTTTTTATTTTTATTTTAGAGTTGTGGGGTACATGTGAGGATGCCTGTATAAGTACATTGCGTGCAGATGAGGTTTAGGCTTCTAGCCGGCCCTCTCTGCCCCGATAGTGGGCCTGGAACCCAGTGTGTGGTGGTGTGCCTCTTATCCCTCCTCCTTCCCTCCCTCCCTCCCTCAGCAGTGTCCAGCATCTGTTGTTCCCATCTTTGTGCTCATGTGACCAGTGATCAGGGACCACTTATGAGTCAGAACATGTGGTATTCAGTTTTTGTTTCTGTGAGAGTTCACGTAGTATGATGGTCTCCAGCTGTATCCATGTTACTGCAAAGGCCATGATTTTGTTCTTCTTTATGGCTGTGTAGTATTCCATCATGTATATGTGCCACCTTTTCTTTATCCGGTTCACTTCCCAGGGGCATCTGGGTTGGTTCCATGTTTTTCCTCTTATGAATAATGCTGCAATAAAATATATGTGCAAGTGTCTACAAGGATGCTACTTTTGATGGGGAAGATGAAGAAGACACCCAAGCCTTGGATATGAAGTTTGAACGGTACATATTTCAAGTTCCTTCCAGTCCTGTCATGCTGGGATCTTGTGATTCCATGACCCCTGCTTCTGCATAACGAAATACTTTTAGGTTTTTTTTTTTTCCTTTCAACTGCTTTTTGTCCTACAGACTCTCAACTGTGGTTGTCTTTATGGCTCCCCTTGGCTATTCTGTTTTCTTTTAGTCATTTGGGAGTAAAGCTCTCCTGACATCTTGGAAACTTTTTTTGTTACTGAGAAGGTATTTGCTTGCACTGGCTAAATGCATAGGCTCTGAGGGACCCGTTTCCTCTTCATTCGGTGATCCAGGACAGGGCAGAACTCTCAGGAGCCCCAGTCACCAGCCGAAGCTGTGACAGCTGTGAATGGGTTCTTATAGGCAGGAGACAGCCTCAAAAACAGCCCTCTCCCCGCCCTCCCAGAAAGGATACAGAGGGAGTTCTCTGTGAGGGCACACACCATTCGGACAGTCCTCTTAGTTTACTCATGAGAAATCAAACAGGAGGGTGGTTTTTGAGTAACACAACAGGTGACTCAGAATGAGTGATTGCAGATGAACAAGTTTCATGAGCAAATTTTTTTCTTTCTATCGAACTAAAAGAGGAGGGTGAAAGGAAAATCCATGGTGTGCTGGAAAGATGATGAGCTTTGTAAACAGGCCTGGGTTTGGATTATGACTCTGCCACTTAATACTTGGGGAATTTTCAATATACCATCTCAATGCTCTGAGCCTCAGTTTCTTCAAGTTTCATAGGACCACAATAATCCCCATCCTGCAGACTGGCTATAAGGCTTAATGTGATATCCACGGAGCACTCCAGAGGCCCTTATTAAGTGCTAATTTTCTCTCCCCTCTCATTATATTTAATATTCAGTCTTTGGAAAATTGAGTTATTGGTCTCTTGATAAAAGATTATTCTATAATATAATTTTTCTATTTTTAACTGTTCATAAGTATGATTGAGAACATTGCTTTGTCTTTTAGATATGTCTTCTGTAGAAATATCTATGTGTACTACATTGTATATACAGGGAAGTTTGTCATAGTAGTGTTTCTAGTTTTTCTTTTTTGATCAGTGTTTCACTCTGTCGCCTAGGCTGGACTGCAGTGACATGATCACAGCTCCCCGCAGCCTCAGCCTTCTGCCTCAGCTTCCCCAGTTAGCTGGGACTAAAGGCGTGAGCCACCACATCTCACTAATTTATTTTATTTTATTTTTTTGAGTCAGAGTCTCACTCTGTCGCCTAGGCCGGAGTGCAGTGGCACGCTCATTGCCACTGCAGTCACAACTTGCTGGGCTCAGGCAATCTTTCTCCCTCAGCCTTCCAAGTAGCTGAAACCACAGGCATGCACCACCACGTCCAACTAATTTTTTGATTTATTATGGAGACGAGGTTTTGTTTTGTTGCCCAGGCTGGTCTTGAACTTCTAGGCTCAAACAATTCTCCTGTCTTGGCCTTCCAAAGTGCTGGGATTATAGGCATGCTGCTGCGCCTAGCCAGTAGTGTTTGTTTATAAAGTTTTTTTTTTAACTTTATGTTTTGTTTTGTTTTGTTTGAGACAGCATCTCGCTCTGTTGCCCAGGCTGGAATGCAGTGGCACAATCATAGTTCACTGTCACTCTGAACTTCTGGGCTCAAGATATCCTCTTGCCTCAACCTTCTGAGTAGCTGGGTCTGCAAGTATGTGCCACCATGCCTGGCTATGATTTAAAAAATATTTTTTGGTAGAGAGGGGGGTTTCACTATATTGCTCAGGCGGTCTCAAACTCCTGGCCTCAAGCAATTCTCGCACCTTGTCCTCCCAAAGTGCTGGGATTACAGGTGTGAGTCCATGCACAGGACCTGTAATATTTATACTAGCCCAAAACAGGATCTGGCCTGTATGGTCCTTCCTCGTGTATTTTGACAACATGTGTGCCAGCGCAGAGAAAGTTCTCCAAGAAACACATCAGACCATTGACAGGAGTATCTGGTGGGGCTGTGGAGTGGGACTGGAGTGTGGGTAAAAGGGAAGAAATGTTTATCAATTATTACAAATACAACTGGGTTGGAACATTTTACAATGAGAATGTATCTGTATCTTACCAGAGTAATATCTTAAAACATGAATAAACATTTGCTCCTTTTGCAGCCAAAATGTTCAGCTGATACAGGTAAAACATAGTTCCATGGATCAAATCAACCAAGTTCTCTTTCCCTTCCCTTTCAAGGAGTCAAGATTGCCGGGATCAGGGTCTTGGGAGAAGCCATCTATTTGTATGTGAAGCTGGGTTGTGTGAAGTAGGCTACACACAATTCAGGACACTGCCATGCTTGACAGATGTGGGAAGAACTTAGGCTCTTCCTTCATTCAGCAGATATCTATTCAAAGCCTGTCACCTATTAGGCACTCTTCTAGGTCCCGGGGATAACAAGACAGAAAAAAGTCCTTGTCCTAACAAATTTTGCATTTGACTGGGGGAGAGAGATATGAAACAAACACACGTGAACATGAAGTCAGTTTTCTGCAAAGACAGATACAACAGGACAAAGGATGGACAGAAAAAGATGGAGAGATGGAAAAGCCGGGCTCGGTGGCTCAGCCTGTAATCCCGCGCCTTTGGGAGGCTGAGGTGAGTGGATTGCCTGAGCCTGCGGGTTTGAGACCCGCCTGGGCAGCGAGACCTCATCTCTACAATAAATAAAAAAATCAGCCGGGCGTGGTAGCGCGCGCCTGTAGTTCCGGCTACTTGGAAGGCTGAGGCGGAAGGATCGCCGGAGCCCAGCAGGTCGAGGCTGCGGTGGCCGGAAGCGGCCACTGCACTCCAGTCTGGGTGACAGAGTGAGACTCCAACTCAAAAAAAAAAAAAAAAAAAAAAATGGAGAGATGGGGTTGGCATGCCAGAGAGGGGGATCCATTGAAATAGGATTCTTGGGGAGACCTTGCTGAGGAGACGCTGTGTGAGTGAAGATCTGAATGAAATAAAATAAGGAGTGAGCCCTACAGCAGGGCAGAAGCCTTGGAGTGGGAGTCAGAGTGATGTGGTCCTACAGCAGCAGGAAACCTCTGGACTCTGGGAGGAAGGTCACAGAGGGCCAAGGAGGGCATGGCAGGGACTTCGGAATTTTTTGTATGTACAATGAGCAGCCACTGGAGGGTTTTGAGGGAAGGAAGGCATGATGGCTGCATCATGGAAAAGGCCATTCTGGCTGTTTTGAGAGAAGAGAGGCTGGGGGGAAGCAGAATTTTAAGTTTCAAGACTAGCTGTCTAGCAATTGCCATTTTCCAAGAGATCTATGATGCCTGTTTGGGTTGTAGTGACAGTGGGGGAGGCGAAAAGAAGTGGTTAGACACGTGGTGTGTGTAGAAGATCAGCTAACAGGATTTCTGATATTTTGCTTGTGGGTTGTGAGAGAGAGGAGTTGAGGATGACACGAAGTTTCCAGGCAGATGCGCATTTCTGTGATCAGAATAGTCAACATTGACCCCTTGAGGGGAGCTTTACAACTTGCTGAGAGGTTTAACATTTATTTTCTGATTTTATCCTCACAGCTACCCTCTAAGCTAAAAACTGTTGTCCCTATTTGGCAGAGGGAGAAACGGAGGCTCAGTCAGGAGATGTGACTTGCCAAAGGTCAGAGAACTGCTGCTTAGTAGAGCCATGTCTCAAGTGTCTGAAAGCTTGTGCTCAGGATGCCTTCTGTCCATGGTCACCATTGGGGATGGCTTCTTTGTCAGCAAGTAGTGGCAAGTGGCTCTTCAACTCAGTTGTTGCAATAAAAAAATAGTTTCTGACTCTCTCCTAGCCCAAACAGTGACCTTCTCTTTCTCTCTCCTTGCCAGCCTGTCCTCCCTGGAGCATTTGACACCAGGGACACTCCCTCATCTTGTCACTTTCTCATTTCTTGTGCCCTGTGCTGTGTCCCTCCCCACTCCTCCTCCCAGGCCAACATCCTTTTATTCTTCTGTTTCAGAGCTCTGTCCTTTACCTCACAATCCCACTCTGAACCCCGGTCATTCTGAGGTCTCCCTTGTCTCTCTTCTCTCTTTTCTCTGAGGGTCCTTTTCCTTTCTCCACCTAACTGTCCCCTAGCTCACTAGCTCCAGGTTGCTAGTTCCTCCTCTTATGAAGATACTTCCAATCCGATCTCCAGCTCCTGTCTCCTGAGGTCTCTCATCTCCATTTGTCACCTGGACCTCCAACTCCCCAGCAGAGACAATTGTCTTGAAAGCAGCTGGGATATCCAGAGAAGGAATGGAGGGAGGGTTTATTTGAACTGATTGCAGAAAGTAAGACTGGGGAGGGAAGATCGAGACAGGTCCTGAAAGTGCTGCTAAAATGGTTTCACGCATCTTGGATTCGGGATCACAAACAGGTGTCTAAGCTCAAAGAAATGGTATATTGCATTTTGGAAGGATTGCTTGGCAGTCTTGTGTCAGGTGGACTAGACTGGATTTTATTGGTTTGAGAGAGGGCTAGTTTTGGAAAACATAAACAAATAAGCACACTTCTGAGTAGTGGATGGGATTTGAGAGAGATTGGGAAGGAAATAGGGATGTGGGAAGGAGGTCTCAAGCTTGTCTTGTGGCAGCCTTGGCCATCACTGTGCTGTATATCTCCCTAGGGCAGAATGTATAATGCTCAGGATTTTTTCTCCAAAGCCTATCCGGCTGCTAATTTTTATGGCTCTATGAATGAAACAAAATATTTTCCTGTGTGAGACCAAATGAACTCATGAATGCATTGCTTTAACCAACTGGGCAAATCCTTATGCTTTTCATTGCTTCTGACAGCATCAGTTTATTGGTTTGTTTACAGGTCAGTCCAGGGCTTTATATAGTCTACTTCACACTAGAACTCACAGCATTTGATTCTCACAGTCAAGCAGTCAAGCAGATATTGCAATTGCCATTTTGTAGATGAAGAAAGTGAAGGTCAAGAAAAGTGACATGCCCTGGGTCAGACAGTCATCAATAGCAGAGTCAGGCCTTGAACCCATGTCTCCTGACTCTTTGACCAGTGCTTCCATCGGGCCATGGTAACTGACTGATTAAACCCATCAGGGTGTCTGAAATCTTTAGCACCCAGCACAAAGAAACTTTGTAGTGGACATGAGCTGTTTTTGCCTCTTTAGTTTACAAATGCCTTTAAAAAAATTTGTATTTATATTAGCTGCTATAACAAATTCTCAAATGCATAATGTTTAAAATGTAATAGAGTATTCACAATAGAAGTTTGGTGGCAGCTTTCCTCCAAAGGGAAAAAATTTAGGGGCGGAGGTTCTTTCTGTGCTTCTGTCATCTTCCATTTATGGCTTTCAAAGTTTTATGGCCCTGAGGGCAATATGTATCCTTTTTTCCACCTTCTGTTGGCTAGAACTCAGTCACATCACCACATCCACCTGTCAGAGGTTGGGAACCATAAATAGAATGTATATTTAGAGGGCCATGCATGGTGGCTCATGCCTGTAATCCCAGTACTTTGAGAGGCTGAGGTGAACCTCTTGAGCCCAGGAGTTCGAGACCAGCCTAGGCAACACAGCGAGACCTCATCTCTACAAAAAAAAATAGCTGGGTATGGGGTGGTGCACTACACTGTAGTGTAGTCTCAGTTATTTGGGAGGCTGAGGCAGGAGGATTACCTGAGCCCAGGGGGTCAGGGCTGAGGTGAGCTGTGATTGTGCCACTGCACTCCTACCTGCTGTGAGACTGTAAGACACTGACTTTAAAAAAAAAAGGAAAAGAGATTGTATGCTTAGGAAGAAGAGAAAACACAGATTTGGAAAAGAGTGAGACAGTCACTGCCATAGATGAGCTGCTACTCCCTATAGCTTAGCCCACTAGGCCCTGGTGGAGTTGCCTGCCCTTGTCTCCTCACCCTCACCTAAGATCCAGGATGATGTAGCCATAACCCACCAACTTATTTCACTTCCTCACCTGTTGATTGGTATTGACACATGACCCAGGTATTGACACATGACCCAGACTGGTCCAGTGAGAATCATCCCAGGACTTCATTAAAACTTTTGGCAAAGAGATACTCTTTCCATGAGGGTTGCTGAGCTGTAAAGGTATGAAACAGTGAATAGTCAACAGGAGAGGCTGCTTGAGAAGGAAGATGGCAAATAAGAAAGCAGAGCTGAGAGATAGAAAGAGATACATTTCAATGATATTCATTGAGTATCTATATTCAGGCATGTCTGATTTGTCCTGCCCTTGAATTTTTCAGCTAAGATATTCAGTAAATCCTTTTAAAATGTTTTTTCTTGAGTCCAGTTTGGATTGTGTTTCTGTCGTTTATAAGTAAGAGGCCTGATAAAGGCCCATTTGCAAAATTCTGGGACACCCTCTCACTTCTTCCCTTCATCCTCAAACCCAATGACATGGATACCCCTCCAAACACTCCTTCATTGGAGCCCTCCCTCTATTGATGAGTAAATGGAGCCACTAAGATAGGGGTTCTTTGAGATATTCCATCTCCATATGGCTGGATTGCTCATTTTCTCACTTGTCTTTAAAAAAACAAAGCAAAACATGAGAAATGCATTGAATCAAATATAACATTTGTTATTTTCTAAAGAGGTCAGAATTACTGTGAATCACATTGATTCTTTTTTATAACCTACAGAAATAATAGTAGAAAAACACTTAGAAAAGGATATAAACGCAGTATAGAATGAGTGTTGGTCTCACCCTGGTTCCCCAAATGAACATCTCAGTTTTGAATCTGGTAAGGTAGCTTCTAAAAATCAATCACATATAAGTGCTATAAAGGTCAAAGTATGACATCCATTCATAAGGTTTTCATTGGTACAAAAACATAGGAAAAGTCTAGTCGAGTATAATGGATATGCAGCAATCACACACACACACACACACACACACACACACACACACACACACACACACACCTTAAGATGATGGCATTACTATTAAAGTACAAAGAAAATGTATTGGAGCTCTGGGGCCTTTGGTTGGAAGGTCTGTTGGAGAGGTGATGGGAGCTAGGAGACTGCTCAGTTTATGTTTCTACTGCTGGAGAGGAGTATAGGAACCCAGAGTTCACCCTATTTCACGGCAGGCTCCAGCCACAGTGTGCTGGGAGCAAAGCCTCACACATCTCACACACAGGTTCCTTAAACCCTGCACGTAAAAGTCACTTCCTACACTCCACTTAGAAAATGTCATTCAGGATGCCTCAAACACTTCAGTAATGCCTTCTAAGGAACAGTTAATTGTCCCCTTCTCTGTGTCCCACAGTGCTTAGTATACACTTCCGTGTTGAAATTGATCATATTGTATATTTTTGCTAATGGTGTCTGCATTCATCTCCCTGGCTTAACCTTGAGTTTCTTGAAAGCAGAAACTACGGTTCAGCCATCTTTGTAGTTCCAGTGAATTTAGGCTGGAGCCTGGCTGATAATGGATGCATAAAAGTATAAAATAAATGGAAAAATACACGATAAATCTTATAAAATTGCACATCAAGATTTATGGGAGAGAAAAACAAGTTTGCTTAATTCCAAGAAGACTGCTAACAGAATTGGTCATGCAAAGAGGTGGTGCCAAAGGTCCTTCTGGACAGGTCATGTAAACCTTGAACATATTTCAGTCTGTGTTTTACTAAATTATTTTTTCTCAATCATCTGGGAATAACTGAGACAGCTTAGATGATACCTTGAAATGAAATGACCTAATTTTCTCACTTGCTTCGTATTGACTCATCACTATCTGGTTAATAGTAGGGTGGCCAGTCTGCCCTGAAGATCAGGTTCACACCTGTTGTCCCTGATAACTATTTATAGTGCCCTAGTTAAGTCTCCAAAGTGTCTCAGTGTGGATGTAAGTTCTTTGGCCACCCTATTAACGGAGAACTCTGTTGGTCTGAGGTATCAAAGGTAGAATTGGACAAAGAGGAAGTTGCTCCTTTAGTTGGAGGCCTTGACTCTAGCTATTTTCCATGTCTTAACAGTCAAGGAGGAGACATTTCACTCTTGGTGCCCTCCTGTTGCTTTCTGCATGGCCAGAGGGAAATCCACTGTCTTTCTCTCTATTAACTCATGGCAAAAAAATCAGTTGGTGTTCTTTATTATCATTTTGATATTTTGAACAACTCTGCAGTAGATATTAATAAGTAGGATACAAATAAAGAAACTGGGGCTCAGAGACTCTAAGTAAATTACTCAAGAGCACACAGCCAATAAGGGTCATTGTCAAACAATAACCATATGTTGTCTGACTCCAAGCTCATAGTCCTTCCACTTTGCAACATTACTTATAAGTTAGCACTCTGCTTTCGTATCCCCAGTTCCCTTATTTTGGAACTCATTTTCTCCTGTCTAAATAATTAAGTGATGATGTAATTCTCTCCTTACCAAAGAAGATCCTGCTTGACATCTGTTTGTTGTAAAAGATCACTCTGGTCTGTGAAGTCCAGCCTGTAGATTAATGTGTTGTTTCTGATAGAAAATGAGGATTGGGTTTGTGTGAACAAACGTCTCTGTTGTAATTAATCCCAGCAATGATCTTTTGACTTAGGAACCATTAATATATAATTAGATAGGTATGACTGGAAAACATTTTAATTATTTATAATAAGGATGAGCAGGGGAGTTAGGAGTGGGGACAGGAATTAGACATCAGTGCTAACAAAGCTTTGGCTTGTGATTATTTCAGCATTGAGGCTCACAGTGCCGATGGCAATAGCAAAAAATTGGAAGCCACTTATAGTCTAGGTTATGTCCATACAGTGGAATACTATGCAGCTGTGTAATAGCCAGTTATGCAGATACTTACTGATATGGAATGATAGATCTAAAGCATTGATAAGGAAAAAAGCAGTTTATAAACCATATACATTATGATACTTTTTTCTTTTATAATGCAATTCTAGAAGAACATCTCAAAAAGTTTCTAAACGTCTCAGCTATTAAAATTAGGGGTGGGTGTCTCTGATTTTATGTGTATTTTCTAAGTTTTATACATCTAAAAATATATACGTAGTTTTTAAGTTAAAAATTAAGTCATATGAGAAAAAAGAAAATGGGAATTTCTCTCTCAGCCTTATCAAAAGGCTATGTATGTTACTTGGCATCAGAAAAGAAGGAAATTCTAACAATGTGGATGAGTCTTGAGGTTGTCATGCTGAGTGAAATAGGCCAGTCACAAAAGGACGATACTGTGTGATTCCACTTATATGAGGAATCTAAAAATAGTCAAACCCGTAGATGCAGCGAGTAGAATTGTGGCTGCCAAGGGCCAGAGGGAAGGGAAAAGCAGGAGTTATTGTTGAATGGGTACAGTGTTTGAGTTATGAGCCAGGTGATTAGGCTCTAGAGGTTTATCGTACAACTATGCGCCTATAGTGAGCATCACTATATTGTACACTTAAACACTTGTTAAACCGTAGATCTCATGTTAAGTGTTCTTACCATAATAATTTTTTTTTTTGAGTTGGAGTCTCACTCTGTCACCCTGACTGGAGTGCACTGGCCACTCCCGGCCACCACAGCCTCGACCTGCTAGGCTCCGGCGATCCTTCTGCCTCAGCCTTCCAAGTAGCTGGAACTACAGGCGTGTGCTACCACGCCCAGCTAATTTTTGATTTATTGTAGAGATGAGGTCTTGCCAAGTTGCCCAGGTGGGTCTCGAACCCGCGGGCTCGGGCAATCCACTCACCTCAGCCTCCCAAAGGCATGGGATTACAGGCTGAGCCACCGAGCCTGGCACCATAATAATTTTTAAAGCTATATATGTCTTGCCAGACAATTTCCCGGAGCTGAGTCCTCCACCATTATCTGCAGGGGACTTTCCCCAGTCCCTTCCGAGGACATGGAGACTGATGTTGTTCAGTGACTGAATGCCAGTTCCCTGTTAGAAACTGTGAGACAGACTTTGCCCTGTGAGATTTTCTTTATTACGCCTATCAACCCTGTAAAATAGGAATTAGTACTGCCCTTGTGCAGGAGAGAAACTGATTTTGAGTGTCCATGAATTTGCGATGGAAGCTCCATTCTGAAAGAGGTTCTGTTCTTTTAGAAGAAAAACCTCCTCAGACCCAAGTTCAAAACTCTTTAGGAGAATAGCAGCCGGTAATGGGAATTATGTTTAAATCTGAACTCAAGATGAAAGCAAGTTGACAAATTGTCCCCCTCCTCTGAGATTGGGACTATGATTCCACTGTGGCCTGAGACCATTTACACAGTTAACTCCTGAAGAAAGCATTTATTGGAAAAATAAACCATTGCACCTTAAAATGAGTGACTGCTTTGGGCTATCACATTTGTTAGCTACTATTTGCCAAGCACTTACAGTGTGTTAGATCCCACACTGAGTACCTTGCAAACACCATCCCATTTAGTCTTTACCACTACTTTATGATGGGCACTTTTATCTCCATTTTTGGGGACAAGGAAACTGAGGTTTGCTGGGGTAAAGAATCTTGGTCAAGGGCACACAGCTTGGAAGTGGCAGAGTTTCAAAACTCTGTGCTCTTAACCACAGTGCTGCTTTGCTTCCAGAATTGAAAGGAAAATGAAATTGAAGGAGAGGCAAGCAGGACAAACGTGAGGACCTGGTGAAGACCTTGGGCCTGCGAGAGCTTTGCGTTCTACCAGTGCTTCTCATCAATTGTCGACCGTAGCCATATCCTTTCAATTCCTTTTTTTTGAGTTGGAGTCTCACTCTGTCACCCAGACTGGAGTGCAGTGGCCGCTCCTGGCCACCGCAGCCTCGACCTGCTGGGCTCTGACGATCCTTCCACCTCAGCCTTCTGAGCAGCCGGAATTATAGGCATGGGCTACCAAGCCCGGCTGATTTTTAGATTTATTGTAGAGATGAGGTCTCGCTGCCAAGGCGGGTCTCGAACCCGCGGGCTCAGGCAATCCACTCACCTCAGCCTCCCAAAGGCGTGGGATTACAGGCTGAGCCACCGAGCCCGGCAGCCAGGCTCCTTTCAGTTCTTTAGGGGAAGGTCAGAGGATATGTTATGGGATGGCAGGACAAAGAAAATATGGGTTTTGGATCTATACCAACTGGCTCAAATTCTGTCAGTGCCACTTACAAATTATGTGAGTTTCGGTCAGCCGCGTAACTTTCTAATTGTGCTATTAGCATGTGCTTGTTGGAATGGCTCAGTGAGAAAATTGGTAGGAGAGTGCCTGACACAGGCTTTGGTAGATATACAGAGGGTGCCAAAAAAAAAAAAAATGGATACACATTTTAAGAGAGGAAAAAGCTATTAAAATTATAATATTCAATATGTACCAATAAGAAAAGATGAATATAAGTCACGTTTGACTTCTGCAATTACAAGAGGAGCTGAAAGTGGTTACCAACAGCATCTGGACACTTCTGATTATGGTCAACATCTCTTAACATCACTTAAAATGTGTATACAGTTTTTTGGCACTCTGGTATTAGTCAGATTATGCTAAGCTATTCTGTTGTAACAAATCCCCAATCATTTGTCATAATAAAATTCCATTTCTTACCCACATGAAGTCCTCTTCTGGTGTAGCAACCTCTTCCATCTTGTGCCTCTGTTGTCTGCAACATAGAGCCTTTGAGTCACCACAGCAGGGAAGAGAAAACTCAGGGAGGTACCCTAGCTCAAGTTACCTCTGCCCAGAGTGGGATACATCACTTCTGTTTATAGCCCATTGATCAGAACTAAAGACACATGCCCAAGCAATCATAAGGAAGATTGAGAGACAGAGGGGAGGGAATCTGTGGATATTCAGGCTGAGGGGTGATCCATGGAATGAGTGTTTCCTTCTGTCCTACTTCCAAAGGTATTTTTTTGGAACTGAAATTCACATGAGTTTAGAGTGATTGTTCGGTGAGTTCTCTGGCTCTAGGCAAGTAAATTCAGTCCTTCACAGCTTTGTTTCACACTGCACATGAGGAGAAAATATAAATGAATTATTCTGATCATTTGACACACATTGCCAGTAGAAAAAAATTTAGAATTAAATCAATAATAGCACCACTTTCTGGGAAACTAATTAAATGGACTGAATGTCTCCTGCAAAAAAAAAAAAAAAAAAGGTATCTTAATATGATGTGTATACATATATTTTACGTATCAAATCACAGGTAATTAGAATTAGAATTATCCTAGTGGCTGTTTACTTGTGCATTCTTATCTCACCTTGTTCCTCAAAGATTGAAGTAGTACCTTAGAAACTACAGAATACTTCAACAATCAGTTCTTCCTGCTTCCTGTCATCCACCTGCTAATCCATTCTCCACCCTGTCCAAGAAGAGATCTTTTTAAATGCAAATCTGATCAAGCAACTTCTACTTAAAAATAAAACAAAAACTTTCTAAGTCTTTACTTTGTCTCCTAAAAATCCTTAGTCTGTCAGCACAGCCTATCCAATCTACGGTTCCAGTCTGTGAGAGCTGTGTTTTGTGTTTCAGTTAAGCTGGAACTGTGTTTTTCATACTTTTGTTTCTTGTATAATCCTGGGTCAGGTTGGCCACAGATAAATTTGCTGCAGGGGAGGCTAAGGTGGGACTCATACTATTAGATAATTTTCTAATGAAAAACTATAGGTTGGGAGCACATAAACATGTCAGATGTCCACTACTAACAGGAACAGAGTAAGAGCCATATGCCAGGCACTAGTCCACATATGAACTCATTTATTTTTGGTAGTGATCCATTGTGTCAGGCCCTATTGCTTTTCTTATTTTACAGATGTAGAAGCTGAGATTAAGCCTCTTTCCTAAAATGAAATCAGTAGGTGAGAGAAAGTCAGGATTTAAACCCAGGTTGTGGGACTCCACAGCCATGCTTTTAATTATTATTATAATTATATGCTACAGAAGCTTTAATGGAGCTTCTGGGAATTTTTATTCTCCCTGAGAGAGACACAGAAAAAGATGACCTCTTTTGTATAGATATGATAACTGGGGGAAAAAAAAAATATATATATATATATCACCTGGCCCAGGTGATCCTTCTGCTTCAGCCTCCCAAGTAGCTGGGACTACAGGTGCATGCCACATGCCTGGATTATTTATTTTTATTTTTTATTTTTGTAGAGATGAGGTCTCACTCTGTTGCCTTGGTTGGTCTTGAACTCCTGGGCTCAAGCATTCCTATTGCCTTGGCCTCCTGAAGTGCTGCCATTACAGACATGAGCTACTGCACCTGGCTGATAACTGGGATTTTTTGAACCCTTTCTTTACTAGCCTGGGGAGAAAATCGAACCCCAGAGAGGACAAAGCAAATGGAAACTTAGAAAAATGAATAATACTTCATTTGTGCTTGTATACGTGAGTGACCAACATTTGTATGTCACTTCCCAGTTAGCTAGAACTTTCCTTGAGGTTAAAGAGTCCCATCAGGTGTGCCCCAGTACAGTCAGGATAGGAAATTTCCGACTGCAGGAACCAATGACCTCCAGTATCTTAAAACAAAAGACTTTCCTTCCTTCTTCATCCTACAGGACCCTTGTGCATTGGCTGTGGCTTTGCTCCACATTGTCTTCACTCCAGGATGCCTGGGAACATTGCTGGTCACTGTAGTAGAGAGAAAAAGCAAGAAAGAGTATGCCCTGGCCATTAAAGGTCCTGTCGGCAGTGTCATGTCCTTCAGTTAGCATCTCATTGGCCAAAGCAAGACACATGGTCAAGTATGAGTCCACAGCATGAGGAAATGTAATTGTCTCACTGGAAGGGCCACTAATCTGGGTATATAGTCAACCACTTTACTGTGGAGACACAGATCTTTTAGCCACAGAGAGGATGAGCAGAGGCTGGGTGGTGAGAAGCCACTAGAGGTCATTTTTTATCACAAGTAACCCTTTATGTTTACTCCCAATATTATCTTTTTCTGCACCATAGGGTAAAACCAATTGGGAATCTTGACATTGGCTGCCTCTGAATTCTCCCAAGAAGTAGGGCATTGTGGCACTGTTATTTGAGCCCAAATCGAGTCAGCAGTACAAAGGCAGGACCAAAATTTGGGATCGTAGTCTCTCTGCCCAAGGTTCTGTGGCTCTAATAAGAACATCTGAAGTAGGTCAGTGGAATCTGTGGTCTGAGGAGCTGGAGCCCGGGGCCTTTAGCCCATCGACATTCTACAGCCCTTCTCCCGGCTTGAGAAGAACTAACTGTTAGTTGACAGGTTAGTAGTGGCCACACAGGCTCAGTGATCACCAGGGAGGGTGTTGAGCACATATATATTCCAGACTGTATTTTTTCTTCTTATTAAGGCTCTGAAGACAAGAACATGACAACATTTTGGCAGCTGGGACTATAGCCATGTGTGAGGAGAAAGTGATTTGCATGAGCAATGCAAAACCACCTGGTTTATTGCAACTGATTCTGAACAAGTTAAATGAATCAAATTCCCAGTTGGATACCAGAAGAAGCTAACTTCCACGCGTGCACACGTGCGTGCGCGCGCGCGCACACACACACACACACACACACACACACACACCCTGAATTTTTTTTTAACCCTAAGAAACATCACTCCAATTCCATACAAACATGCTACTAGGGAATCTTCTGCATTCTTGCTTTTACCACCCACCCACTCCAACGCCCACCCATTGCTATCCCACACCACCCGACCCATCCTTGATTTTTCTGGTGAGCTTGTATGAATCCTCTTATCCTGGCAGGTTTATTGCTGGATTCCTCTCACCAACCCTGCTCCTCTACAGATACTCTCCAGAAGGAATAACCTCAGTGGGATGCAAAGGAATTGGAGGAGTGGAATTGCTTGTCCTTTAACCACCAGCCATCAGAACTCCCCACCAGGTCACCTAACTGCAGATTTCTGGGTTCCATGCTAGACATGTTACCAGAATCCCTGGAGATTCTTCTGTGTGCTGATGTTTCAAAACTACTGCCTTTGACTGCCAAAGGCTGCTTATGGCATCTGCCAGGCCCTCATAGCCCCTCAGCCTCCCAGGGCCCTTTCAAGCACCAAAGCAAAGATATGTTTCAGCAATGCATTTCTTTGCCATCATCAGGGTTGGGTACAGGCTGGCATGGGCTGGAAGAGTCAGGGTTGTTTGTTAGAGAATTGAAAAAGGAAGTATATGAGGGAGAAGGTATAAAGGGGGCCTTCTGGTGTAGAGGAAAGAGCACTAAGCAGAAGATTAAAGACCTGATTTCAAGACTGACTTCAGCTACTCATCTTGGTAATACTGGGTTTACTTGGGCTGTCTCTCTTTGCCCATTCATTAAACAAACATAAATTAAGTGACCATGAGCCCATAGGCTGCTAAGAGATAGTTTTGGTAGCCAGCCTTTGAGATGGCCCACAGTGATCCTGTTTCCTGATATTCACACCCATATGTGCTCCCCCTCGCAACGAGCAGGGCTAATCTGTGTAACCAATAGGATACTGCAGAAATCACAGCCTGTGATTTCCATGGCTAGGCCATAAAAGATACGTGACTTCTGCCGTGCTTTCTCTGGGTTGCTCACTCTGGGGGAAGCCGGCTTCTCTGTTGTGAGGATGCCCTTGCAGTTCTGGGAGAAGCCCACGTGGAAAGCAACTGAGGCCTCTGCCAACAACCAGCACCATAATAGTGAACCTTTTTGGATCAGATCCTCCAACCCCAGCCTAGCCTTCAGATAACTGCAGCCCAGCTGGCATCTTGAGTGCAATGTTGAGCGACTCTAATCCAGAAACCCACAGCAATGCTTCTTCTGAATTCCTGAGTCACGGAAAGTATGAGATGATAAATGCTTATTATTTTAAACTATTCTGTTTTGGGGTATTGTTAAGCAGTATTAGATAATGCAATAATGAATAAGACTTATAAGATCTCTATCCTACCCTGTAGATATTATGGTCTAATGGGGTAAGAATGAGGGGAAGGGCAGGCAAAAATAATTAAATCAAATGAATTGTGGTAAGTGCTGTGAAAGAAGCAATCAGGGTGCTGAGCTAAGACAAAATTCTGTGCTGGGTGAGCTCCTTAGATAGGGTGGGCCCCTGAGTAGCTGCTACTTAAGCAGTCACTGAAAAGTGACGGAGCCTGGAAGAGCCTGGAGGAGCCACTTGCACCCAGATAGCAGAAGCTTCCCCCTAAGTATGATGGAGCCTCCTTGCCTTCAGAGAAGACTGAAGCTCTGACTTTTTTCCCCATGCTTTCAAAAAATGTGCCCTAGAATTTAACAGACTTCCTGGGCTTAAATGTAGTGGACATCACCTATGCATTAACATTTTACTTCATTCCTTTAAGATGTGTTTCATTGTCCCTTGAGCTACATGCCACCCTCCAGCTTCCAGTCCAGTCTACTCTTGTTACTCTTCATCATGTGGATGAAGAGGGCGAGGGTCTCTTTCACTCACAGGTATGTTCTGAAGTGTCAGCTGACAGTGTTTACTAACTGGGCCTTATTGAAGCCTGATCTGGTTTGCAAATTATGGTGCCGTTCATAAAGAGGTAGAGAAATACATTTCTACCTTGGTACGTGGGGGTCCCTTGACGGCAGCAGCTTACCTGGTCCTCTACCTAACACAGAAGGGCTGGCACACTCATGTGGGGTCCTGGAGGCTAAGGCTTGGGGTTGACTCTTTATTCTAATAGCAGTGGGGAAGTCATTGAATGATTTCAGGCAGCAGGGCAAAATGATCTCATTTATTCTTTAAAATGCTCACTCTGGCTATTCCTTGGGTCTGTGCTCTTTAAGTCTCAGATTTCTAATTTGTAAAACAGGAGTCTGAAACAGATTTTTCCACCCTGCTTATCCCCGCAGAAGTCTCTTCTTTCCAGGCTAAACATTCCAGTTCACTTAACCGTCCTTTGCACAGTTGGGTCTCTTCTCAAGCTTGGTTGTTCTCTGCAGAATTTACATGTGGTCACACCCTCTGGATTGGGGGGACTTCGATCTTTCCATGGTGTGCGCAATGTGGGACAGAACAGGACTGTCAGTCCCCTTGTGAGATCATTTTTGACATACGTTAACAATCATGATTTCACTGCAAAATCTTTTTTGCTGCCACCTCTGAAAGTGATTGTATGAAATTAAATCATTATTTGCTATCCTGGAACTGTTTCCTCCTACCATGCATTCTCTCTTTACAGCTGGCAACACCAGGACAGAGAGACCAGGGGTCCACGCAGGACATTGGTTCTGAGGTGAGCTTGGGGCAGGAGATGGGATTCAGGTGTCACCCCTACGAAAGTGGCAAATTCTTTTGAAAAGTGGCCACAGAGACAATCTTTACATTTAGAAACAGTGAGGACTTAAATCTTAGTTCCAAACTGAGTCGTCTGAGAACAACGCTGCAGATGGGTCTGAAACCTGATGGGTAGTTCTCATACAAAGGATCAGCTCTGCCTGGAGTTCAGATAAAAGATCACACTAGCTAATTTAGATACAAATGATAGCTTTCCAACTGGGGTAACAGATAAGTGCTTCCAGAAACAGCCTCTTTAGGCAATGAAGCCACAAATGGCTACCTTTAGAGAGAAGGGAGAAATGGTAGAAGACAGAGAAGAATTTAGGTCAGCCAGAATGGGCCCCCCAAAAAGTCAAGTTCAGGAATAATTTAGTAGATAGGGATCCAAAGAATATGTGGTTTGCCTGACAAATGACATTCACTTTGAAAGTGAAAATGAAATTGGAGAAAGCAAAATTGCTGCATAATGGGTCCCGGAAATTGAAAAGATTCTAGAGGAGAAAAGAGTTGTAAAGCCTTCCTAGTTAAGCACAGAATTGGAATGTATGAATTTTGGTCCATCAAGGGTCAGGTGAAGATCACACAGATAATGGCTTAATCCCAACCAGCTCCAAAGTGACGTTCATTAGCGGAGCATCTCAAGCTCTTGACAAGCGTGCCTGCCCAGACTCACGCTGCCTTCTCTCCGAATCGCTCATTCTGGGTGGAACTCTTTAACAGAATAAGACCACTTAATTTTACAGTTAAGCCTAGGAAAGATGGAAAAAGACTTTTACCCTGAATGTCAAGGGGCCTTGAAAGAGCTGGGGAGGAGAATGGGAGTGGGGAGGCGATGCACATTGAAACTGAAGAAGCACCGAGGGGCTGGCAGCGTCTCACCCGCACAAAATAATGATCCTTGGCCACCTAGCAAAAGGCACATGGACTTCTGCCTGGGGACATCTGGGCTTCATTCCTGCTCTAATGAACGACTCTCTGTGAGACTGTTAGACGAGTCACTTCATCTCTGTGAGACTCATTTTATCCACTCCCAGGACGAGTATAATCATATCTATTGACTCCTTTCTGCTTCATAGAGATAAAGGTTTGTACGGTGCTTTCATCAACAGCAGCTTCTCGTTTAACCCTCAAAATAATTCTATAATGTGGCATGATTGGTTCCATTTTATAGATGAGGAAACTGAGGCACAGAAATGTTAAATGACATGCCTAAGATAAGTCCTAAATGGAAGAATCAAAACCGGAACACAAATAACCTAGTTTCAAATATAGGACTCTTTCCATGGCCCCATAGCCATCGAATGAGAAAGAAAATGATGAGTGCTTTCGGGCTATAGCACACTGGGGCAAAGAGCATGGGTTTTGGGATACGGTTAATTTGGGTTCAAATTCTGGCTTTGTCATTTTCTAGAGGTGTCACTTTGTCACACAAACCTTAGAGTCCTTGTTTGAAAAATGTGGATAAAATCGGCCTTTCAGCTATGAGGCTATTGTGGGTTCACTGTCCACAGAATGTTTGGAGCCTCATACAGCAAGCACTCAGTGACTGGAAACTTACTGTCATCGCCAGCCATAGGAATGTGTTGCCAGAAAGCTTGATGCCTGATGGAAGTGTTTAGGAGGGATGGTTCTGATGTCAGAGGACATGGGTTTAAAGTCTGGCTTTGTTGCTTATTAGATGAGTGACTGCAAGAAAATTATTTTACTTTTTTAAGCCTCAGTTTCCTGCAGAATCAGATCAATAACAGTACATGTAGAATCAGATCAATAACAGTACATGTCTCATATTGCTGTGAGAATTAAATGAGATACTTGGAGGAATGCCTGGCACATAGTGGGCACACCAGAATTATTGTCCATTATAGTGTTGCTGTATTGTGGCTTCATTTATTTATTTGTTCATGCATGCTCAGGGAGTAGACCCAGGGCCTTATAGAAGCAAACAGTTCCAGAAACAGAATAGCACTTCCCCGTTAAGTGAGTCCAGGGTGAAACATGGGGTTCTTGGGGCTCGAAGAGTACATTCCTCAGTTCCCTAGACCTGAAGCCACATATGCATTTTGGAATCATCTTGATCTCAGCATTGTTTATTCTGTCTATCATGCTTTGCAGTGAATCCTTTCTCATTATTCTTTATAATGGCTGCTTGAGATTCTTGCCATCCCATATGGGTTTAAATGTTCATTTCAATCCATTAGCTTATTCACTCATTCCCTCCTTTTCATATAGCATTCACTTATTTACCTGTGTTCTTGCTCTTCCTTCTATTCCACAGACAATTGTTATGTATATCCTAGGTGTCAGATCATGTTTATTGGGAGTATAGCAATGAATCAGGCGTGGTCATGCCACCCCAGAGCCTACAGTGTGTTGGGGGACATGAGATGTGTATATAAATTCCAAAGGTCAAGGGAGGGTGAGGTAAGGGTCACCGTAGAGGGCTGGTTAAAGTGAAGAAGCACAGGGAGACAGCTCACAGCCATCTGGAATGGAATCATGAGGGAGGGACATTGAGCTGGATCTGGGTGGGAAAAGGATTCTCCAAGTAAGGTTGCAGTACAGCCAAAAGACTTGAGGGGCTTAGGAAAAATGTGTTGCCCAACCTTCATGGTGAAAGGATGCCCACCTGGCTGCCTGGGATCTGGGTATGTGGTTATGTGGGAAGAGAGAGGGGGTCAGTGTGTAGGGAGTTACAAGGAGCACAGAGTCCAGGAGTCAGACAGACACAGGTTCATGTCCTAACTCCACTTGACACTAACTGATGGCTTCACTTCTTGGCTAATATGGGGATAATACAACCTTTCTCTTGGGACGGTTATGGGAACTCAGAGGAAATAATATATGCGAAAAAATCTTCCTGTAGGTTGCAGATCTTGCATTGGAATAGAAGGCAGGACGTCCGATTTTGTTGCCAGCCGATAATTTCATCAGGAATGGTGGTAAGAGCCATCTGAGAGCTGATTCCCACAGGATCTCCTCTTACTTTTCCTGTGGGTAATGAACCTGTCATTCAGCGTGCACATTGATGGAAACTCTAAATGGGAGACTAAGCTTTGGGGATGACAACTGATTTTTCTTCTGTGTCCTCTTCTTTCTCTTTAACCACATAGGCAGGGAGGAAGAGGCTCTGTGTCTTCTCGCCTCAGAGGAGGTTTGTGATAGAGTAGAAAGCAGGAGTTGCCTGCAAAATCAGGTAGAGGCAACATGAGAAGTGAATGCAGCTCACTAGTTCTAGTAGGCATCAGATGAGAAGGGTTGCATGGGTTCTGGCTTGATAAATACTACTTTGTTTCAGAAGCAGTAGAAACAACGGACTCAAAGGGATCATGTGAGCATCTCAGGTGATCAATATAATCCAACAATTAATGACTTCGGGTGAGGGAGACCCTCAAGTTCCGTGGCATTAACTAATATCCCAGTACTTTGCCTACCCTGGGAGAAAGTCCCGGAAAGATTGAGGTTGGATTCTCCACAGCTTGGAGGAATGGGAGCTTCAGAATATGCTATTACTTACACCCTGCAATATAAAATGAAAGTCATACCCCCTCAGGTATAATAATAGGTCCTACATGTTTTCAGTCAGTTTTACTTAGAGATGTGTCCAGGGACATTTCATGTGCACAATCTGTTAAACTGGATATTTCCTCAAAAGCAAAATGTGTTGTTCCATACGTAGCTCTCCCACTATGACATCACAGCAGGAATGGTCACTGCAGCCTGCACTCACGAAAGTGTCATCATTGCCTGACATTTGTATCAATCAGACAATGAAGAAATCCATCCAGTCGGGACTCAGCTGGGTTGGCCAGCCACACACAGAGGCTGCTCTCAGAGTTCTCTCAGACCGGCCTGTCTTGGGAGTTGGTGTGGCACTTCCAGCATCTCATCATGCAGAATCTTGCTTTGCCTATTTTCATAGCCTTTTCTTCCATCCAGGAACTCAAATGTTCTTCAGACAGATGACACAATCTGCTCCGGTCAACGTCTACTTCTAAAATTTTGACCTTGGCCTTGAATCAGCAACAGCCACTTGAATTACCTGTGACTAGTATGGAATACAAAAATAATAATGCTATCATCATTATAGAAATGTCTGCAGTAGGACATAGGCAGAACATGTGAATCCGCTTATTCAAAGAGACAGAAGGAGAGAAGGGAAGGTTGACCTTGCTAATGTATAACTTTTCTGTAGGTCTTCTTTTCTCTAGCTACTTTTGATTTCTATTTATGAACATAAAGTGCTCTTTGCTTTTCACAAGTCACATCTGGCAAGTGGGCAGGATGGAGGTGGGTAGTGTTGTTGATGAAGTTGACCAAGCTTCTCTCTTTTTTTAACCCCATCCCAGAACTCAGTAAACAGGCCTTCAAAATATATATTTCTAAACTGCACAGAACTTAAAAATAATGAGCTTCATTGGTGTAGTTCAACGACATGGGCTTCTATCTAGTTAAATGCCAGGGATCATTTCTCAATTTCTATTTCTTTATCTTTGTCAAACCCTAGAGGTTTCTACCTCCCAGTAAATTTCTTAATAACAATTTACCTTCTGTCCTGGCTGAAAATTCTTCCTTTTTCAGGTTAAAGTTTCTTCACCCTTATGTTCACCTACTGTAAAGCTAACTGTTGCCTTCTATCCCACAGCAGGCCCAGCCTTTGCTTACCCAATCTCAACTACAGATGGAAAAACACTAGGTCAGATCATGGCCTAGTCTCTCACAGGCCAAACCTCGGTCAGACGGATAGTGAGGCCACAGGTGAGATGGGACAGAGTGGATGTGAGGGGGAAGAGGGTCTTGAGCATGTTGAGCCCCACCATCCAGGTGAGGTTTCTAGGGTCTTACACTGTTGCTCAGGCTGAAGTGCTGTGTCGTGATCATGGCTCATCATAGCCTCCAACTCTTGGGCTCAAGCAATCCTCCTGCATTCGCCTCTGGAGTAGCTGGGACTACAGGCATGTACCACCATGCCTTGGGTACTTCCTTTGATTTTTTGAGGAGACATGGTCTCGTTATGTTGCCTAGGCTGGTCTCAAACTCCTGGGCTTAAGTAATCCTCCCTCCTCTGCCTCCCAAAGTGCTGGGATTACAGGCATGAGTCACTGTGCCCAGCCTTGGCTAGAGATATTGATGAGATAGTTATGATATGGGCACAGATACGGTAGAAGCCACATGAGTAGGTACCATGACTCAATAAGTGGGTGCACAGTGAGATAAGAAGGAGATCCAGGACAAATTCTCCAGGAACATCAATATTTAAAGAATGAATAAAGGTAAAGGATCCTGGGAAAGCTACCTGTAAGGATGAATGTAGAGAGAAGAGAAAAATCCAAGCTGGGTGCTAGTTTAGAAGATGAGGAGGGTTCCAAGTAGAAGCGTATGGCCAAACTTGCCAAATGCTTCAGATACATCAACAACGGTTAAGAATTAAAAGTTCACTGGGTCTGACATAGGGTGTAACATTAAAAGTGGAGTGACAGAAGAAAAAGACAGGTTGCTGAAGTGTGCATTATCATTAAGAAGATGGTGGTAGGATGCAAGAGTTGAAGCTATTACGTTTGAAAAGAAGTGTTTCTTCCCAAAAGTCCACAAGAGAAGAAATAATAGTAGATGAACATATAGTGAATTTTGGAAGTGAATGGCCAGGTTAGAAGCTGGAGGGGATTTGGAGGTAATTTATATGTGGTGGCCTTTACTATGTGAACTGAGAGATCAGTGGGCTAATGGAAGAACAGAACCTGAGAATGGCGGTAGTTGGCATCAAGACTGTGAGGAATGAAAGAGGAGAAAGAATACAAGATTGTGGTCAGACGGACAATTTTTCAAGATCAACTCTAGCGGTAGCTGTTGGCAGGGGCTGACTATAGTCATAAATTTGAGTTCCGGGAATGGGATAGAAGGCTATGAGACTAGGTAAAGCAAGATTCTGGAAGATGAGATGCTGGAAGGATCTTTCAACAGATCTTGAGGGCATCTGAGATGGCAGCAGGGGTTGGGGGTGGAGAAGAAGATTGTGAACTGACGCCAACACTCAGCAAATGTTGAATGAGTATCTACTTTGTGCCAGGCACTGGATGCCATGGTCCCCAGTAAACACAGGGGATGAATTTAAATCCAGTTAATGTGTGAGAGGGCTGAGGAGTAGGAGACAATGATACAGCCTCATATTGTGACTAATGGTGACAGGAGAGTCTTCGAAGCCCATGGGAGTAGACATTTCTATGATTGGCAATGGGGCCTAGGAGAATGCAAACCCCCTGGGTTGTGGGCTGTGCGTTTTAAAGCACGGAGGTGAGGACTGTGGGCAGAGGAGCAGCCTCCCCTGAAGGAAGCTGCAGAGAAGCAGAATCATTAGGGACGCACCACGTGCCTAGCCATGTGTTAACCGCTTGAATAACGACAGCGTTTGGCCCTGCTCTGAGGGTCCTTGGAACCTTTTTGAGCACCCATCTGTGCTGCCAGATCTTGAAGGGTTTACTGTTTCTCTCTGCTCTGTTGGCTAAGCCCTGCTCACACAGGGATAATGAAGGTCTCATTTGCCTCCGACAATATGGTGCCTTTCTGCATAATTTACATGTTTTCTTCAAGGCTCAGACACTAAGTAATGAGGTAACAAATTCTGGTGCAGGGTCTTGCTACTGAGACATGGAAACCCAGACTCTGTGACTTTATTCTTCTGTGGCATCTTCCAGGGCAAGTCTGTAGCCTGGAAAGTTGTCTCTGTCTTGGTCTTGGCAGGAACCTATTACAGAGAGGACTTGGACTTCTCAGGGTGACTAGAGGCATCTAAGTGCTAGCTCTATGTCACTGTCACCTCCTGAAAATTCAGCTGCAGTCAGTAGATTTATAAATACTTCTCTGAGATTGGATTTTGTCTCCAATTTGTAAGAACATTAACCACCACTTATTGAGCACTTACATGTGTCAGCCATTGTGCTGAGGATTTACATAAACTATTTTTTAAAAATCTGCACAGCAATCAACAAAATAGGTGCTTACTTGCCCTTCCTCCCTTCCTCCCTCCCTTCCATCCTTCTTTCCCTCCCTCCTTTCCACCCTCTCTGCCCGCCTTCCTTTTCTCATTCCCTCCCTCTCTTCTTCTTTCCCTCCCTCCTTCTCTCCCTCCCTTTATTCCCTCCCTCCCTCCCTTCTTTATCCCCCTTCCTCCTTATTTTAAGGAGGTAACTGAGACTTAGAGAAAAATCAGTTTTTTTGCAGACACAGCTCCTGATAAAGATAAGATTCACGAATTACAATCACCTTTGCCCTAAATCCAGAGCCTGCCCTCCTAGCTACTCTCATCACTTTTTAGGTCTTTTATCTCATCCATCCTCTGGATTCATTCTGTAAGTGCATGAATAGTGTTTCAGGACTTACACGTTTATTCATCTGACAGTCTTTCACTGAATGTCAACTCTGTGCTGGACCCCATGGGCAGGACTCTCAAGGAGTTTAGGATTGATAGAGTGTAAAACAAGGCAAAGGGTGAAAGTCTTGAGGGTAGGGATAGAGACAGGAGCCATCTTAGATCACAAAGAGCTGTGTCCACACTCAGTAGTTCGGACTTTCTTCCACAGGTGATGGAGAGATGCTTGAGAACTTTAAACAGTGGAGAGACTAGTATGCAAACAAATATTCACCGCCCATCCCCTGTGTGTCAGGTATTCAAGAGGGTGGCAGTGCAGGGAGCAGGGTGAGGCAAGTCAGGCATCAAGTATGCAGAAATTAAGAACTCTCAGAGTGAGTGCATCCTTAAACTTTATACCCTCAGCACATGGCTTGCTTTACCCTAGTCCAGGCCCTGGAGGGTGCTGTGCAGGAGTAAAGGGGGAATACCACGTGAGCTTCCACCCTTAAAGCATGATGAACTTTGGGGAGAGGAGTGGGTAGAGTTATAATTACCGACTTATACAAGGAGTGATTTTAGGAGTATTGGATATTATCGACGTTCCTACTGGAGAAGATGAGAACCTAACCATCTATGACCTTCCACCATCCTCTCAACTGAACTCAGTGTCAGATATTTCTAACAGCATTTTGAAAGTCTTCTCAAGTGCGTGATGGGGTTTTACTAATTCCATTTAGTTTTTGCTGTTGACTAGGTAACAGCTTCTGGTACACCAGGTCCGGAAGCTGGTTCTGAGAACTCCTACAATATAGGTTCAGCTTTGGTCACCAGGACCCACCAGGACTCAAAGTCAAGCTAGATAAGACCTCAATTGCTTGGGATGAAAGTAGGACAGCAGAGCAGCCTCTATATTTTTCTAACTTTTAGAATCCAAGATTGGGAATCCTTCAGATCTTTCCAGTCTTTTGACTCTGACTCTGACAGTCCAAAAACTAGTTCATCGCCCTTTACGAATTACAATCACCTTTGCCCTAAATAAAGAGCAGCTGTCATTCCGGGTCACTTCTGCCTGCAACTTTTCAACCTCAATAATTCCTAATGGTTTAGACTTGTGTTATTAATATGTAGTGGGGATTAAGTGGCTAAAGAGCAAAACTGCAATGAGGTATCATGTTGCTAGAGGTGAGGGAACACTGTTGGCATAACACAGGACATGACTGCAGATTAAAATGCGAAATGGTCCATGCAGACCCTTCTTTGTCAAGGGCGAGGCAGACATGGAAAATGCTCTCGACTGAAAAGAGTCATTGACCAATCCAGAGTGGATGCTTGGAGAATGCTTGCTTACACTGGGGCATCAAATGCGGGGGGTTTGGGATTCTCTTAGGAAGGCAGAAGACATCTGCTTTCAGTTTTGATTGTCAACTAGACGATAAAAAGCAGCTCAATTCAGTGGAAAGGGCATGGCCTGAGAGATGAGAGACTTGTTTTGAGTCCCGCTCTTGCTACTGACCCAGGGCAAGTAACATGGCTTCTCAGGCGCCTGATTTTTCTTCACTTCCAAATGACTAGATGATCATTCATGGTGCTTTCAGATCACAGACTTCTTGTTTTATGAATGCCCAGGAAAAAAGAACACATCACCCCATCTTCCTTATACAGGATGAACTGCAGTGCTGTAGTTCTTTGGAGACAGATGGTAGGCAGGCATTTGTTTCCATATTTGGTAGGAGGTAAGAGGAGAAGGGAAAGGAAATAATGATGGGTGAGCCAACCCATTCAGGTAGGCCAGCTCTCCACCCAGTCCCTCTCTCCCTCTATTCAAGGTGTGTGACTGGTCATTGGACCTCTCAGCATCTGGTCCCTGACCCACCCTCTTCAATTCAGTGTACTGTTTTTAGGGTTCTTCCTTGTGGGAGCCTCTGGGCCTATCTTTTTGGGGATTCTCTATTTTTGATGAGGCTTTCAGTTGTTGCTGTTACAGTCCTCAGCCCTAGAGGTCCTCATTGAAGGCAAACAAGCATGCCACATTTCAAAAGGAATGTTGCCATATGTGAGACAATGAACACTGAAAAATTCCTCTCTGGGCACGGCTTCTGTCCTTCTACTTTCCTCCCAGAGCCTGCTGTGTAGAGTAACGGACAGAGCAGAGGCTTTGGAGTATGGCAGAGGTATGGGATCCTGGGCAGGGGCCTTCCTCCTGAGCCTTCGTGTCCTGGTTTGTGTAGTGAAAGTAGCAGCATGCCCCTCAAGAGTGGATGAGAGAATTAAAAGGGAAGCATGAGAAACACCCAAGGGCTTGGAAAGAATGCGTGGGCCCCCTCCTGTCTCTCTTGCAGGTGCCACTCAGTTGAGTGTCCACATCTCTTCCATCCCAGATGATAAGTCAGTCCTGGGAACTCCTTCCTTCTGCTGAATTTGGATTAGGCATGGACAGGTGACCTCATTCTGGCTAATAAGACATGAGAGGGAGTCTGCTGGGGGACCTTTGGAAACTCTCTGAAGTGACTTCTATAATTCTTGTAGCTATGTTGCTACTGGCCTGAGGATAAAGCTGATGTATAGAAAGAGCCAGAACCCATAGGTTGTAAGAGAGGCAGAGTCAGATCCCTCGTCTGACTTCTGATGTGGGTTAACACGTACCTAAGTCTTTATTATTTAAACCAATTTGATTTAGGGATTTCTGTTCCTTGAGGCTGAAAGCATCCAAATTGTTAAGCCTCCCGTTATGGACTCCTATTCTTTGTCATCAATTCTTCCTGTTCTCATGGTTCATCCTCAATTTCCTTCTGCCATTCTTGATTTATAGCTCAGCTGGGGCTCCAGAGCAAGCCATTCCAGCAGTAGGATACTCCTTGCCAATCCATATGCCACTGACATTTGGCCATTTCTGCCTAAACAAGTCCTGGTATTGTTCATTTGCCCCCAGTTTTCAGGGCTGCAGAGTATTGCTGAAGAATGCAGTCATGCCTGGCGGCCATATTATAAGTCCATGCTTCCTTTTCTTGCTGGAGCCTTAGCTTCTGTTCCAGTCAACTTGGCTTCCTTGATATTTCCTACTTCATGCAATTACTCGTGGAGGGGTTGCTGCCAGTGGGTGTGTCCTCTTACTCTCTCTCCCCTAGAACAATCTTCCCAGGCCAGTCCCAAACTCTGCCTCCTGTGAACTGCTATAACTCCACATCTCTCTTCAAATCCAGGTCAACCTCCTGATATGGGTATTTGCCCATTTCTTGTCTATTCCCTAGTGGACACTGATTCACTTAGACATGACTTGTTAAATATGAAGAGTCACATAAACATACACTAAGAAGGAAGCAAAGGGTGCAGGCTTTCAATCAGGCAGACTTAAGTCTGAAAATGGGCTGTGCCAGTTAATAGGCAGGGGAAACAGGGAAAATGATTAAACTCTGTGCTACAATTTGTATCTGAAGATGTAACTAATAGTACTTACCTAAGATGGTTGGGAGGTTTATATGAGATAATTGTATTGAAATATATGCAAATATTAGGCACGTAGTAGGCTCTCAATATGACTTTTTTTCTTCCATTTTACTATACATCTGAAAGAACACACCTTTCTTTCTGCTGGCCAAATTGTGTGTGTGTGTGTGTGTGTGTGTGTGTGTGTGTGTGTGTGTGTGTGTGTATACACAAAACCTTTCTCCATGAATATCAAGTAATCTATAATATAAAACTAAAATCAATTTGGCAACATTCAAGTACATATCACTGCTTGTTCCTCCCTTTACCCATCCAATGAGGTTGACATACAGACATGAACTCAACACTCAGTGCACACCGTCTGTCGGCCAGTGCTGGGCTATACAAAACAGTGGGCAGATGGACTGACTACGGAGCTAGTCTTTTGTCCAAAGAGTTCTCATCACTGTGTCTTAAACATGTGGGGCACTTCACAGAGAGCAAATACTTCTGCATGGCAGATTGCCTCATTCAGATGTTTACTCCTTCCTCCCCAGCAATAAAAGCAGAGGAAGGACTGTGCAATTTTGAGTCCTTCCTGTTACTGTCCTGCAGTGATCAACCTTTTGTGGGCATAATAATGAGTTGGGGGTTTTCTCTATGGGCAGGTTTCTAGCCTCACCCCTAGAGGTTCTGCTTGGGTAGGCATGGGAATGACCCAAGACTGCATCTTTAACAAGCATCCACTGTGATTCTGATTTAGGTGAGAAACACTGAGTGCTGCGTTGTGAGTGGTGGCACATTATGACATTTCAAATGGGCATGGCTAACAACCAAGGCCATTCACTGAATCTCGCCAGATGAACCTCAGAGTCCTTCAACTAATGTGGGAACCATGGATCTGATGCCAGAGGAGGCATTCCTGGGGCAGAGGAGGTTTCAAGAGAGAACAGGTTGAACGTTAACAAGGAAGAGCTTTGGCACTGGTCCAAGAAACAGGAGAAGCTAAATCTCTGGATCTGTCTTGGAGATCAGAATTGCCTGGGGAACATTTGGAGGTGAGATGGGCAGGTAAGCTTGGTGAAGAAAACGAACCACCAAGGCAAGGAGCCTGGACTATGGAAACTTGATCGATTTTCTAGGTCAAATAAAAGATTTATTTGTTCATTTCCTTTTTGGCCTCCATTATTATTTTATATAGTTTCTGTTGCAAATATCAACTCAGTTTGAAGAAATAGCTCTGGGTAAAGTTAGTTACCAGAAGACGGGAATTAAATAATGACCATCCATTTATTTTATTTAATGCCTTCAAGATCCAGGAGCTTTATATACATTATCTATGATTTTCACAGGCACATGATAAGACATGTGTCAATTGTCTATGTTTTTTGAATGAGGAGCTGAAGTTTCAGGGAGGTTAGGCAATTTTCCTAGTAGCACACAGCAAAGAAGATACAACCACAGGGTGAGCCCTTCTTCCTGGAGATTCTCTTTGTGCCTCCTCATACACATGGGAGGACTTTATCCTTCAGTAACCAGTAAAAAGACCTCTTAGGACCCACCAATCCAGCCTTATCAGACACCCGGCAGAGAAAGTGATTTCTGAAGCCGGAGAAAACCCCGGGAAGACTGCTCAGTTCCTGCGCAAGCTGCTTCCCAGCTGGGGATAACAGTTAATCTTGAAAATCAATTCAGTGCCTGCTCTCACTGCAGACACTCCCCAGGGCAGGCCACGTCTCCTCTCACTGCTGTCTTTTTTTTTTTTTTTTGAGTTGGAGTCTCACTCTGTCACCCAGACTGGAGTGCAGTGGCCGCTCCCCGCCACCGCAGCCTTGACCTGCTGGGCTCCAGTGATCCTTCCGCCTCAGCCTTCCGAATAGCCGGAATTATAGGCATGCGCTACCATGCCTGGCTGATTTTTTGATTTATTGTAGAGATGAGGTCTCGCAACAGCACAGAGAGTGGGGAATTGAGCAGGATAAGACATGCAGTAGCTGCCAGTGTGAGGAGGTCAGGGGCAACTGTGTGCTGGGCCTTAGAGCACCCACTCTGGGGCTGGTAGGTGGCATCTTCAGCCTCAGGGGCACACAGGGTATGGGTGGGCAAGAAGTGATTCTGGCCTTTTCAGCCTGATAATGAGCAGAATCAGCACATGTAGGCAACCTCCATCTCTCTCACAGCCTGGGCATGGGCCTCTGGCTTTGTGGCAAGGTTGTTCTTCTCTGAATACTTTCTGGACTATGGCCCTGTGTCTTCTGAGAGCTCTCCAAAAGTGAGCACGGATTACCTGAGAGTGACGACTCAGCAGGGAGCCCAGGACCCTCTGTGTGTGTCTGCAATTTTCGGCATCTCATATTTGTGTTTCCTCAAGGCTGCAATTATGCCATACTGCTCCAAGATTGGCAGACTGTGCCAGAATATTCTAGAATCTTCTTCCAGATTCTAGAAGAGAGGCAGGAAATGCCACTTTGAGAGAGAATCAGTTCTGCTTTCAAAAAAGGTGAGATGAAAGGCCGATGGCATCCCTCAGTGGCAGTATTACTTTATAACACCGTGATATACATCTTAGAGAATTTCACCCATGAGATCAAAGCTCGGGGAGGTAGACAGGGCTGAAACTCTTGTCCCCATTTTACAGAAAAGAAAACTGATGCTCAGAGACTTTCACAAGGCTTGGAATGACAGAAGGCAAATTCAAATACAGATCTTCACAGTTATGAATATCTGTTTTTTTGTTTGTTTTTACTATTACCCCTTGCTAACATGATGTGTATATCTGAGACACTCTTCTTTTCTGAGAATATTGTCTGCTTTAGAGTAATTATGAAAATAATAATGTATATACGGGAGGGCAGTGAGGAGTCATGGAGACAACAGATGTGAAAGTGCATTGTAAAACAACTGGGCCATGCAAGGGAACGGAATACTCATGTCACCCACACTTTGTCCCTCATCTCCCCTTCAAATGTTCCTCAGCAATGACTTTTCTTCCTCTCTTGCCTACCTGGCTTCATCTTGTGAGTGAATACAATGAGAATGAAAACCCAGGGGTTGTGCAGTGGGGAGTACTGTCACTATTTTGTAGACAAGTCAACTGAGGCTCAAAGGGATGACTTTCTGCTGTGGATAAGCATGGAGGTGCTGTTCCTCTTGCTGTGACCGCAGAGTACTGGGACAGCAGCTCACCTCCTGGACGTGTTCCTGTCCACCCTGCTTGGTCTCTCTGTATGGTGACCTCAAGGCTCTCAGAACCCACGTGGTGCAGGGAAAGCCCATGCACACATCAAGGTACTGTCATACTTCATTTACACACATCCCCATCCCCCAATGGCTCTAGGGTGGGGAGGAGTCTTCTTCCCAGTTGAGGCCCAGGAACGAGGTTGTGTGAGGGTTGCTCCCTCAAGCCACACAATAGGGGGCTTCCAAAATGTCTTCATTTCAGTGAGCAACAGGAATGGCCAATGGAACCCTGGCACCCTTCCCCCAACAGTCCATAGGGAGAAGGACATTTTCTCAAATCCAATTTTCCTGGGGCTTTTAGCCATCGAGGGGAAAAAAAAGTCACCCAGTTCCCACCTTCTAAGAATCAGGAATTGTGGAGAGAACTGGGCATTAGGGTCAAAGACTGGAAATCTGAGTTTTAGGAATGAGTGCAATTTCCAGAGAGAGTCTGCATTTGGCTGAATTTCAGTTCTGCTATTTCTTAAATGTGCAATTTTGGACAATTCACTTGATTTCTCCGAGCCTCAGTTATCTCATCTGAAAAATTGGTGTTCATCCATTAATCCAAAAGGTTTATGATGAGAGAGCCAGTGATGCTCTAGGTCTGGGGAATCCAGAAGCAAATAAGGCAGTTGAAGTCTCAATGGCTGTTACAGATTCAAGGGGCCAATAGCTAGTGAAGGAAGTAGACGGCAAATAACTACACAAAACATTTTACACAGGGATGTGTATGTAAAAAAAAAGTCGCATATGGCGATGACTGGGGGGACCTTTAGATTGGGGGAGTTAGGGATGGTGTCTCTGAAAAGGTGACATTTGAATGAGATTGAAATGACAAGAGCAAACTACCATGCTAAGACCTGAAGTTGGGCAGTGAAGAAATAGAACAAGGTTTCAGGTAGATGGGGAAACCTGGCACCGACCCTGAAGGAGGGGCAAGTCTGATGAGCTCAGGGGACTGCAGAGTTGAAAGGTGGCCAGGTCACTGGAGAGAAGCTGCAAGAAATGGGACAAGTGGTAGGGGAGGTCAGAGAGTGCCGCAGGGTCAGATCCTGTTGGGTCTCAAGGTCATGATAAGGAATGCAATGTCACTGCAGTGGGGTGGAAAGCCACTGGTGGGATGTAAGCAAAAGATCAACAGGACCTCAATTGTATCTGTAAAATATGTGCCAGGCTGCTAGTGAGGAAGAAATAAAGCTGGAGAAGCCAAGAGTAGAGTAAGGAGATAGTTTGTGGTTGTTGCCGCGGTTCAGGCAATCGACTGCAGAGGCTTGGATTATTGTGGAAATAAAGAAAAGAGCTCAGATGTGGGATGTCTTTTGTGGGTAGGGCTGGAAGAACATTATGAGGGATTATATGAGGTGGTGTGGGAAAGGGAGAACCCAAGATGGCGCCTGGTTTTAGGAATGACCGTCCAGCCATCTGGTGAGGGCTGACCTAGATAACAGATGAGCAGTACATTACGGAGCACCAGAAACTTAGAAAAGGATTCATGCATTTGTATTATATTCATTATTCCTAGTACCAACTCTGTGACTCGTGTTCAGTTGAACTTTGGGTGCATCGCTCTCTAGTCCTCAATTTCCTCATGTATATAGTATGGCAGGACAGATATGCATTCATCCATTTGACAAATATTTCTCAGACATTCGTAATGCGTGAGGCTTTATGCTGACTACCAGAAACATGGGGTAAAGAAGACCAAATAGTATCTGTCCTTGTAGTGCTTATAGGAAAGTGGAGAGATATTATTGAACAGGTAGTTCCCTCCTGGAGAAGGAGCTGATGGCTGGAAGATCTTGTTCAAGTATATGTCCAGGGAAGACTTCCTGAATGGGATGATGTGTAAATGGGGGTCACTAGGATGAGTAGTGAGGAATGGTAGATGGGTGGGTTGGGTAGGTAGGTGGGTTGGGTAGGGTAAGCAAGGAAAGGAGGGTATCAGACAGGAGTAGCAACATGAGTGAACTGCTTGAGGTATGAAAGAGGATAGCTTGTCCAATGCTCACATGTCCAAGTGTTGAGCTGCCTAAACACTCCATCTCATGCTTGGGAGACCATGGAAAGAGAGGTTGCCAGGACTCATCAAATGCAGATGGGCATTTTAAAATTATCTGGAGGGACCAAAGATTTGCTCACATCTTTTAGAAGGTTACTAACCAACAGTAAATGCTTGTGGTCCTTTTGAGAGGGTCTAGCCTCTAGTTATGTGTTGCTTAACTTTTTGGCTAAGATAACTTATCAGTGGTTCTTCCATACAGCTGCACATCAGTCTCACTAGGAGAAACCTTAGAGAAAGTGCCAGTTTCCAGGTTCCACTTCTGAATTTTGATTTTTATGTTTCTCTACAGCTGTTCCTGCTGTTCAGCCAAGGTTGGATGCTGCTTAATTAAGGGAATACTCATCACTGGTTCTGCAACACATCTGAGTTCTATTCTTGTGTGCAAGTGACTCACTAAAAAGGTGCTAGTCTCTTCTATCCTAGCTTTCAAATGGACAAAAGGCTTGGAACTGTGCTTTACTATCTTGCCTTCGAACTTTACTGAGGACAGATATGAGAAAGTTATCTTAAAAAAAATTTTTATTTACCATAGAACTATTTTTGAAGCTATTACAGTGTTCACTGTAATCAGTTTACTTCAATTAAACAACTGGTATGCCATCCCCCAGGTAGTGTGCATTTTTTTCCTTGGCTGCTAGGAAGCTCAAAGTCAGATCTGAAGTTCACCTCTCGTAACCATATTAAGCCATACAGACAGCATATTGGCATACCACTCTTCTGTTGGTTTTAATTGCACATATTTAGTTTGATGTATTGTCAAGTATTCGTGAAGAGTCCACTGTTTCTAAATCTGAATGGAGGCTCTTCACCAGCACCAGCCTGCCAGTTACTGGAGTCCATGGAAGAATAACAAAGACCAAAGTCATCACTGTTGCACATGCAGCACACACTCTGAAACCAAACCACTAGGCACTTGGGAATAGAGCATTTGTTGGAATCACATACAATTAGGCCAAAGGTAAAAGTGTCTTTCTCATGATTCCATCAAGAAAGAAGTTTCTGATCTGAGACAGAGTTTGTCTCATGGATGTTTCTTTAAAAATTATAGCAAGACCTGGAAGAACTCAAATCACTCTATAAAAAAGATACCTGCACATGTATGTTTATCGCAGCATTGTTCACAGTAGCAAGAACATGGAACCAACTGTGCTGCCCATCAAAAGAGGACTGGATAAAAAATGTGGTATGTATACACAATGGAATATTACGCAGCCATAAAGAAGAATAAAATCATAAGCTTCACGGCAATCTGAATGGACTTAGAGTCTATAATAGTGAGTGATCTTTCATAGAAACAAAGAATTGAGTATCACATGTTCTCACTCATAAGCAGACTTGAACAATTATTGTAATACTATAAGAAAAGGATTGGCAGTAGGGGGAAACTGCTGGGAAGTGGGCAGGGAAGCGGGATTGGCAGTAGTGGGAATGTGCCTGGGGAAGGAGAGGCATACCTCATCAGCAAGAGTACCTGCATAATACACATTTGTATACCTAACCCCGAATTGTAACCCACATCTTTAAAATAAAAAAATTAGAAATTTATAAAAAATAAATAAAAATATAGTCCCAGAAAAAAAAATTATAGCAAGAAGGTATACACAGTGTGCAAGCCTTTCTCTCTCCTTTGCTTATCACAGCAACCCCCAGAAACAGGTATCACTAGAAGCTCTTTCACAGAGGGGGAAACTGAGGCCCAGAGGGTGTCAGTGGATGATCCAATGCTGAGACCCAGAAGGTAGTAGACCTGGGATGTCTGTCTTTTGGTTATGAGTCTCATATTTCTTTGGGATGTATCTTTCTGTTCCTTATAATTGAGCCTGACTTCATGGAGCCAGGCTGTGCTAGGGCCTTGTAAAAAGTGGTTTTATTCCTCCTTTGGGGATTCCAGCTGGCCCTCTCTATTGGCACTTTTTGTTTCTTCTCAGCCAACCAGGCCTCTTGATGATATGCTTCCCTATTTCTGACAGCCCAATTTGGGTATTGTTATTCCAACTTTGACCTTTATCTCCAGTATTAAAGAGAAATCTCTCTTTCTCTTAGAGCCTTTTTCTACCTTCCCATCTTCCCGTGGCACCTCAAATCCCTTCTCAGCTTCCATCTAATAACTGCAGAGTGGAGGAGTCCACCCCCAGAAATCATGGCACCTGACCTGGTGGGGGAAACTGTGGGAGCTGCTTTGCTAATGTTCCTGGTTGGGGCCCAGCTGATTGTTGGAAGCCCGACTGCACTCATTGCTCAACTTTTAGAAGAGATTTTTCTCTCTTTTCCTTTTTATTTGTTGTTATTATTTTTATTATTTTAATTTATGCCCTTCCTCATTCCACAATCAATTTAAGGGGCCTCCAGTCTAGAGACCTTCCCTACTGAAGCTGAAGCTTCCATTTTGCCCCAGGACAAAACATTTTTGCACCAATCTGGGGGGACCTGAGATCTACTTCAATGGGAAAGACTTTGGTCCAGAGGGCTCCTCCGCCTGTATGTATCACCTTCCATTCCAATTATGCTGTCAGCAAACGTATCCATTTTTGAAATTACACCCGCATTATGGGTTATTTACATAAGGTAGACTAAAGTGTCCATAATTCTTATCCATAAGGTGAGTACTTTCTTATTTTTCACTGCTTTCTACTTAAAAGTCACCACCTGTTTCCTGGATTCGAGCCAATTTGCCACCCATTTTGATAGATGGTGCTACGTCTGTGCTTTTAGACAGTTATCCACCTTCTTGGGTGGCACTGGTCTCTATTAGTTTTCTGAGTTTAGAAGGGTCACAGTCTCCACCAACTAGGGTTACCAAAACAGGTGAGCCTACTCTTTTCAGCATGCGCGCTGCGCGCGCACACACACACACACACACACACACACACACACACACACACACACACACACACAGTTCTTCCATAGCTTTATAGCCTCTGATTTGAGTGGATTTCCATGGACTCTTCCTGCCTAAAAAGAGATTAGACTACTTTTCTTGCTCTGGAAACATCAGTGCTGTCTAAGTAGCCTATGATTTTCTTCGTCTACCAGAACTTCTTTCTTGCATCAAAGAATCTGAAATGGAACTTGAATGACCCTCCTCTCACTGTTCAAGTACCTCTCTCTGAACCTTTCAGGTAGGCAGCAATTGCCTCCAAAGAGTCTCTGTTATTTCCCTCTAATTTTTCCTTTGTACTTAGATTTACCTCTTCGGAGCCTTGCCCCTTCTAGAATATACCTCATCGTCCCTTGGGATTCTCTCCTCCTGTTTCTTCTTTGGAAGGTTAGGTACATGGGAAAGCCAGTGTGATGATCTGGTGACAGGCACTTGGTGGGTGCAGGTCTTTCCACCCAGCATTGGCTGACCAAGTCAAAGCACTAGAGAGAGTTCATCATTTCCAAGTAAAGATTGGCTAATGAATGGTCAATGAACTGAAAGCAGTCATGATGCCCTTCAGAGCCTTGATTTCTTCAACTGTGAAATTATTGAGTTGCACTGAAGGAGTCGTTCAGCTTTCTTCTTAAAATTAAACTTTTTATTTTGAAATAATTGTGGTCACAAGCAATTGCAAGAAATAATGCAGATGGATCCCATGTGCTTTTTATTTAGTTTCCTCCAATGGTAACATCTCGCAAAAACTATATCACAACATCTCAACCAGGATATTGACATTGACATAGTTAAGATACAGAACATTTCCACCACCACAAAGACCCTCATGTTGCCCCCTTATAGACACACACATCTTCCTCCCTTGTCCCTGACTCCTAGCAATCCCTAATCTATTTTCCATTTCTAAAATGTGTCATTTCAAGAATGTTATATAAATGAAATCATATAATTTGGAACTTTTCAAACTGACTTATTTTCACTCAGCATAATTCTCCAGAGGATCATTCAGGTTGTAGCATGTGTCAACAGTTCATTTCTTTTATTTCTGAGTACTCTTCCATGATATGAATATACCACAGTTTATCTAACCATTCACTTGCTGAAGGACAGGGAGAGTTTTTCTTATTTTTGGCTATTATGAATAGAAAGCTGCTGTAAACATTCACATACAGATTTTTGTGTCAACTTAAGTCTTTGTTTCTCTGGGAGAAATGCCTGGGAGCACTATTGCTGGGTCATATGATAGTTACAGGTTTCAGTTTAAAGAAACTGACAAAGTTATCCAGAGTGGCTGTGTCATTTTACATTCCCACCAGGAATATATATTTCTCTACAACCTTTCTAGCATTTGGTGTTGACATTATTTTTTATTTTAGCCATTCTGATAGATGTATAGAGGTATCTCATCATGGTTTTTATTTGTATTTCCTTAATGGCTAATGATGTTGAACATCCTTTCATGTTCTTATTTTCCTTCTGTACATCCTCTTCAGTGAAATGTCTTGCCAATTTTCTAATTGGATTGTTTTTTCTTTTACTGCTAGGTTCTGAATATTCTAGATACTGGTCTTTCGTCAGATATGTGATTTTATGTAAATTATTTCTCTAACTTCTTAGCTTGTCTTTTCATTCTTAGAATTTGTCACAGAGCAAAAGTTTTGAATTTTGATAAAGCTCAATTTATCCATTTTTTGATGAATTGTGCATTTGGTGTCATATCTAAAAACCCTTTGCTCCTAGACCCTGAAGACTCTGCCCTATTTTTTCTAAAGGTTTTGTAGCTTTATGTCTTACATTTAGCACCATAATCCATTCTCAATTATGGTATAATATGTAAGAATGAGGTTAAGATTCATCATTTTTGGCTATGTATGTCTAATTGCTCCAGTACTATTTATTCTAAGTCTGTCTGTCCTTCACAAATACAGGCATACCTCATTGTAGTGTGTTTCTCTTTATTGGGCTCTGCAGATACTGAGTTTTTTTGTTTTTGTTTTTTTTGAGTTGGAGTCTCACTTTGTCGCCCAGACTGGAGTGCAGTGGCAGCTTCCGGCCACTGCAGCCTCTACCTGCTGGGCTCCGGCAATCCTTCTGCCTCAGCCTTCCGAGTAGCTGGAATTACAGGCGCGTGCTACCATGCCTGGCTAATTTTTTGATTTGTTGTAGAGATGAGGTCTCACCTGCCCAGGCGGGTCTCGAACCCGCGGGCTCAGGCAATCCACTCACCTCAGCCTCCCAAAGGCGCGGGATTACAGGCTGAGCCACCGAGCCCGGCTGATACTGAGTTTTTTGCAATTTGAAGGCTTTGGCAACCCTATATCAAGCAAGTCTATTGGAGCCATTTTTCCAGCATGTGCTTACTTAGTGTTTCTGTTTCGTGTTTTGGAAATTCTTACAAAATTTCTAACTTTTCCATTATTATTGCATATAATATGATGATCTGTGATCAGTGGTCTTTGATATTACTATTGTAATTGTTTTGGGGCACCTTGAACTGTGCCCATGTAAGGCAGTGAGCTTAATTGATAAGTGTTGTGTGTGTTCTGACTGGTCGACTGGCCATTGCCCCCTGCCTCTCTCTCCCCTCGCACCTCCCTGTTTCCTGAAATACAACAAGACTGAAATTAAGACAGTTTCAATAATCCTACAATGACCTCTAAGTGTTCAAATGAAAGCAAGAATCACACATATCGTACCTAGCTAGAGCAATTAGACAGGAGAAGGAAATCAGGGGTATCCAAATAGAAAAAGAAGAAATTATCTCTCTTTGTGGACGATATGATTTTCTTATACCTAGAAAATCTGAGGGAATCTGTCCAAAATCTCCTTTCACTGATAAAGGACTTTGGCAAAGTCTTGGGGTACAAAATAAAGGTGCAAAAGACAGTCACATTCTTATACATTAACAACAAACAGGCAGAGAACCAAATAAAAAGAACAATCCCATTCACAAAAGCCACAAACAAATGAAATATCTTGGCATCTTCCTAACCAGAGAAGTGAAAGACTTTTACTATGAAAACTACGAAATACTGCTCAAAGAGATCCAAGAAGACACAAACAAATGGAAAAATATTCCATGCTCATGGATTGGAAGCATTAACATAGTTAAGATGTCCATCCTACTAAGGGTAGTCTACAGATTCAATGCAATACCCATAAAATTACCAACATCAGTCTTCTCAGATCTGGAAATGACAATACAGAAATTCTTATGGAAACATAAATGACCACAAATAGCCAAAATAATCCTTAGCAAAAGAAACAAAGCAGGAGGTATCACACTTCTAGACTTTAAACTTTACTGTAAGGCCTAGTATTGGTACAAGAACTGGCATATGGACTAATGGAACAGCATAGAGTTTTCAGAAGCAAAATCTCAATTTCTCAGCCAATTCATCTTCAACAAAGCCTCCACCAACAACCACTGGGGAGAGGAAACCTATTCGGTAAATGGTGCTGGGAAAACTGGCTTACCACATGCAAAAGATTGAAAGAGGACCCCTACCCATCACCATACACAAAAATCAACTCTAATGGATTACAGACCTAAAAGTAAAACCTCAAACTATAAGAATCCTAGAAAATACAGGTGACACCCTTGTAGAAATCAGAGTAGGTAACCAATTCCTGATCAAAACCCCAGCTATCCATGCCATAAGAGATAAAATAGGCAAGTGGGACTTCATCAAACTGAAAAGTTTCTGCAAAGCAAAAGAAACCATCAAGAGAGTGGGAAGACAGCCCACAGAATGGGAAAAAAATATTTGCCAACCGTATATCTGGCAAAGACCTAACATCCAGGATCTACAAGGAATTCAAACATGCTGAAAGGAAAAAAACCAAGTAGCTCATTAAAAAAGTGGGCAAAAGACATGAATAGACACAGTTCAAAAGAAGCTATCTAGGCAGCCAACAGGCACATGAAAAAGTGCTCTGTCTCACTAACCATCAGAGAAATGCAAATCAAAACCACCTTGAGATATCAACTAACCCCAGGAAGAATGACCATCATTAATAAACAACAACAGATACTGGCGAGGATGCAGAGAAAAGGAAGTTCTTCTACACTGCTGGTGAGAATACAAACTAGTTCAACCTCTATGGAAAACAGTGTGGTGATTTCTAAAAGAACTAGAGATTGACCTTCCATATGACCCAGCAATCCCACTACTGGGAAAATACCTGGAGGAACTCAAAGCATTCTACAAAAAAGATACCTGCACACGCATGTTTATTGCAGTATAATTGCCCACTATTGCTGAGTTGTGAATGCAAAGGAAAAGTTTTAATTTCGTAGGAAATTAAAGTGCTACTCCCTCCAGGGAACACAAGAGAGATAAGAAAGTGAAATTGCCTTATTGCGGATATGGAGAAAGTTATAGTTATCTGGATAGAAGATCAAGCCAGCCTCAACATTCCCTTAAGCCAAAGCCTAATCCAGAGCAAGGCCTTAGCTTTCTTCAATTCTATGAAGGCAGAGAGAGGTATGAAGGCTGCAGAAGAAAAGTTGAAAGCTAGCAGAAATCAGTAAATGAGGTTTAAAGAAAGAAGCCATCTCGTAACACAAAAGTGCAGGTAAAGCAGCAAGTGCTGATGTAGAAGCTGCAAGTTACCCAGAAGACTTAGCTAAAATCACTGATGATGGTGGCTACACTAAACAACACATTTTCAATATGGACAAAATGGCTTTCTATTGGAAGAAGATGCCATTCAGGGATTTCATAGCTAGAGGGGAAAAAAGTCAACGCCTGGAGTCAAAGCTTCAAATGACAGGGCTGACTCTTTTGTTAGGGGCTATGCAGTTGGTGACTTTAAGTTAATGCCAATGCTCATATTCCATTCCAACGATCCTAGGACCCTCAAAAATTATGCTAAATCTACTTTGCCTGTGCTCCATAAAGGAAACAACAAAGCGTGGATGACAGCACATCTGTTTACAGCATAGTTTACTGAATATTTGAAGCCCACTGTTGAGACCTACTGTTCAGGAAAAAAAAAATCTTTCAGAATATTACTGCTCTTTGACAATGTACCTGACTTCTGAGAGCAATGATGGAGATATAAAAGAAGATTTATGCTGATTACATGCCTGCTAACAGATCGTCCATTCTGCAGCCCATGGATTAAGGAGTCATTTTAACTTTCAAGTTGTATTACCTTTTGCAAGGCTATAGCTGCCACAGTGATTCCTGGGATGAATCTGGGCCAAATAAAATGAAAACCTTATGGAAAGGATTCACTATTCTGGATTTCATTAAGAACATTCATGATTTATGAGAAGGTTAACATATTAATGTTAACAGGAGTTGGAAATAAATTGATTTCCATGCTCATGGATGACTTTGACAGGTTCAAGTGTAGAAGTAATTGTAGATATGGTAGAAATAGCAAGGGAACTTGAATTAGAAGTGGATTCTGATGAGGTGCTGGATTTCATGATAAAATCTCATGATAAAACTTAAATGGATGAGAAGTTACTTCTTACAAAGGAACAAAGAAACTGGTTGATGAAAATGCTGTGAACACTGTTGAAATGCAACAAATGGATTAGAATATTACATAAGCCTATTTGATAAAGCAGTGGCAGGAGTTGAGAGGATTTACTCCAATTTTGAAAGACATTCTGCTATGGGTAAGATGCTATCAATCAGCAATGCATGACATTGAGAAATCTTTCATGAAAGGAAGAGTCCATTAATGTGGCAAATTTTATTGTTGTTTTGTTTTAAGAAATTGCCACAGCCACTCTAGTCTTCACCAACCAGCATCTTGGTCAGATGGCAGCCATCAACAGCAAGACAAGATTCATCCCCAGCAAAAATATATGATTTGCTGAAGGCTCAGATGATTGTTAACATTTTTTAGTATTAAAGTATTTTGTAAATAAGTTATATGCATTTTTTTTAGTCACAGTGTCATTGAACACTGAATAGACTACAATATAATATAAACATAACTTGCATCTGCACCAGGGAACAATTTTATGTGATTACTTTACTGCAATATTTACTTTATTGTAGTGGTCTAAAATCAAACTCACAATATCTCCAAGGTATGCCTATAACTGCATTTGTACCTTTGCCAGAATTTTTAAAAATGTATTTGTGTGCTTCTACTTCTGGGTTCTCTGTTCTGGTCCATTGACCTATGTATCTATTCTTGCTTCTCCCACCTCAGTCTTGATTATTATAGCTATACAATAAGTCTTGATCAGATAGACTGGTTTCTCTCACTTTATTCTTCTTTTTCATATTTTTTTTTTTTTTAAATAGGGATGGAGATGGAGTCTTGCTATGTTGCCAAGTCTGGTCCTGAACTTCTGGCTTCAAGTAATTCTCCTGCCTTTGCCTCCCAAAATGCTGGGATTACTTACAGGCATGAGTCACCATCTTTTGCTTTTTCATATAAATTTTAGAATTTTCTTTTATAAAATCCACAAAAAAATTGATATTTTGATGAGGACTATGTTAAAGCTGGATATCATTTTGGGAAGAATTGACAACCTTATTCTGCTGAGTCTTTCAATTCATGAACCTGGTATATCTCTTCCTTTATTTAGATGATTTTTTATGTTTTGCTCTTTTTTGTATTTGAAAATGTAATTTTATTTTATTATCTATTTGTTTATTTTAAACTTTCAATTTTTTTTATTTTAAAGATGTGGGGTACAATTCAAGGTTAGGTATGCAAATGTTTATTATACAGGTACCCTTGTTGATGAGGTGTGCCCCCCCTTCCAAAGGCAGATTCCTCCTACTGCCAATCCTCCCTCCCTGCCCCCCTGAATTCCTGCACATTCCCGTTACTGCCAATCCTTTTCTTACAGAATTATGATAGTTGTTCAAGTTTCGCTTATGAGTGAGAACATGTGATTCTCAGATCTTTGATTCTGTGAAAGATCATTCAGTATTATAGACTCTAAGTCCATCCAGGTTGCTGTGAAGTTCATGATTTTGTTCTTTTATTTTTTTTTTGAGTTGGAGTCTCACTCTGTCACCCAGATTGGAGTGCAGTATCCGCTCCCGGCCACTGCATCCTCCACCTGCTAGGCTCAGGCTATCCTTCCACTTCAGCCTTCCAAGTAGCTGGAACTACAGGTGCTCGCTACTACACCCAGCTAATTTTTGATTTATTGTAGAGATGAGGTCTCGCCAAGTTGCCCAGGCGGGTCTCGAACCCGCGGGCTCAGGCAATCTACTCACCTCAGCCACCAATCCTGGCTATGATTTTGTTCTTTATGGCTGCATAATATTCCATCATGTATATGTACCACATTTTTAAAAATTCAGTTCTCTTTTGATGGGCAGCATGGTTGGCTCCATGTTCTTGCTATTGTGAACAATGTTGCAATAAACATATGTGTGCAGGTATCTTTTTTATAGAGTGACTTGAGTTCTTCCAGGTATATTACCAGTAGGGAGATTGCGGGGTCACGTGGAAGGTCGATTTTTAGATCTTTCAGATCTAAATTTTTTGATCTTTTAGATCTCCACGGAGGCTATACTAGTCTACACTCCCACCAACAGTGTAGAAGTGTTCCCTTTTATCCACATTCTCTCCAGCATCTGTTATTTTTTGAGTTATTGATGATGACCATCCTGACTGGAGTTAGGTGGTATCTCAGTGAAGTTTTAATTTGCATTTCATGACTAATGAGGCTAAACATCTTTTCATATATCTGTTGGCTGCTCATATGTCTTCTTTTGAGAAGTGTTTATTCATATCTTTTGCCCACTTTGTAATAGGACTGTTTGTTTTTTTCTTTTTGGTATGTTTGAATTCTTTGTAGATCCTAGATGTTAGGGCTTTGGCAGACATACAGTTGGCAAATATTTTTTCCCAGCCTGTGGGCTGTCTGCCTGCTCTCTTGATGGTTTCTTTGGCTTTGCAGAAGTTTGTCAGTTTGATGAGGTCCCACTAGTCTATCTTATCTCTTATGGCATGGGCACTTAGTGTTTTGATCAGGAAGATATTTTTCATTAGTGTATAGTTTTCAGCATACAAGTACTGTATATATACTAAATTTATAACTAAATATTTTTTAGTATTGATAAATTGCATTGTATTTTTAATTTCATTGTCTATGTGTTCAGTGTTAATATATAAAAATACAATTGATTTTTCTGTGTATTGCTGCATCCTTTGACTTTATCAACTCATTTGTTAGTTCTAGAAAGGTTTTTCTTGGGTAGATTCTTTGGAATTTTCTACTTAGACAATTTTGTCTTCTGCAAATATGAACAGTTTTATTTCTTTCTTCCATCCTGTGTAACTTTTGTTTTCTTATCTTGCCATATTGCACTGGCTAGAACTTCCAGCACTATGCTGAGTAAGAGTGGTGAGAGTATCCCTGGCCTGTGCCTGAGTTTTGGAGTAACGTGTCAGTCTTTTGACATTAAATATAATGTTAACTGTAAGTTTTTGTAGATTTTTTAATCAATTTAAATCAGTTCCCCTTTATTACTAATTTGCTGAAAGTTTTTCAAAAACCATGAATGGGTGTTAAATTTTGTCAAATGCTTATCTGATTTGATTGATCATGTTTTCTTTTTCCCCAGCCTGTTAATATGTGGATTAGATTGATTAATTTTTGAGTCAGTCATGTTTTTTGGACTATTGATAAATTCTACTTACTATGATTTTTGTTAAGAATATTTGTACTTATATTCATGAGGAATATTGGTCTATAGTAGTTTTGTGTACTATTTTTGTCTAATTTTGACATCAGAGCAATACTAGTTTTGTATGAAGAATGAGAAAGTATTACTTTTTCTATTTTTTGGAAGAGATTGTGTAAAATTGGTGTCAATATTTCTTTAAACATTGTTAGACTTCTCCAGTGAAACCACCTGGGCCTGGAGATTTCTTTTTTGGGGAGTCTAAAAAATTATGAATTCAATTTTCTTAATAATTATAAGATGATCCAAACTATTTCATATTGAGTCAGTTATGGTTGTTTGTTTTTCACAAACGTGGTCCACTCATCTAAGTTGTGAAATTTATGTGTGTACTGCTCTTTGTAACCTTTCCTTGTTATCATTTTGATGACTTTTTTTTGTGTCTTTTTTTAATCATCAATTTTGTCAAAGATATATTAATCTTATTGCTCTTTTTAAAGAACAGTTTTTTGTTTTGTTAATTTTCTCTATCACTTTTTTGTTTTTTGTCACTTGATTTCTACCTTTTCTTATTTCCTTCTTTCTGCTTGCTTTGGGTTTATTTTGGCCTTTTTTCCTCTAGGTTCTTGAGGCAGAAGCATAGATTTGAGTCTTCCTCTTTGCTTATGTAAGCATTTAGTGTCACAAATTTCTCTCTCGGTACTGATTTACTTGTGCTCTATACATTTTTGATATATTGTATTTTTATTTTCATCAGTTCAATGTGTTTTTAAATTTTTCATAAAAACTTTTTGATCCATAGGTTTTTTTAAAATTCTAAGTGTTTGAAGATTTTCTTATCTTTCTGTTATTAATTTCTAGCTTCATTCCATGTGGTCAGAGAACACACTCTGATTTCAATTATTTTAAATGTTTTGAGGCTTATTTTATAGCCCCAGTTATGGACATATTTTGGTATATGTCCCACAGGCATTTGAAAATAATGTATATTCTTTTTGGGTGAGGTGTTCTATAAATGTCAATTAGATACTGTTGGTTGATGGTGTCTTTGAGTTCTTCTTTAACCTTGCTGATTTTCTGTCTAGTTGATCTATCAATTGTTGAGAGAGGTTTTAAAATTTCCAACTATAGTTGTGCATGCATCTATTTCTCCTTTCATTTCTATAAGTGCTTACTTCACATACTTTGAAACTCTCCTTTTCTGGTGAATTTAGTATTACTATCTCTTCTTTGCTGATTGACTCTTTTATCATAAATGATGCCCCTTTCTGTCTCTTGTAATTCTTGTTCTGAAGTTTTCTTTGGTATTAATACAGCAACTCTTGCTTTCTTTTGATTCATATTTGCATCCTTTTACTTTCAACTTGCCTATATTATATTTGAGATTAGTTTCTTATAGGCAGCATATATAATCAGGTCATAGTATTTAATTAGATCTGCCAGTCTCTGTCTTCTAATTGACATATTAGACCATTTGCATTCAGTATAATTATTGATATGTTAGGGATATCTGTGTCATTTTATTTTTTGTGTTTGGTTTGTTTTCTCTATTTTTTTTTCCTGTTTTTATGTTTCCTTTGTCCTACCTTTCTGTGGATTACCTGAATGTTTTAAAATAATTTTATTTTGTTTTAACTGTAATACTTTTGCCTGTATTATTTTTAATTGATACATAACTGTATATGTTTATGGGGTACAGTGTGGTATATTGTTACATGTATACAATATATAATGATCAAATTAGGGTCACTAGCATAGTTATCACCTCAAACATTTATCATTCCTTTGTGTTGAACATTAAAAACAAACTTATTCTATAATACTTTTGAGTATATCTCTTTGTATAGCATTTTTAGTGATTATCTAGGTTTTATATAAACATAATACCACAGGTCAGTGATGTTGTCATTTTACCACTTCAAGTGAATTGCAAAAAGCTTATCTTTTTTTATTTTCCATTGCCTCTTCTATTTACAGTACAAGTGCCCTACATATTTCTTCTCCGTATGTTAGAACGACATTAGAGACTATTATAATTTTTGCTTCAACTGTCAAACATAATTTAGACAAGACAAGCAAAGAAAGAAAGTCTGGTACAGACACGTACAACCTATGGCCCACAGGCTACATGCAGCCCAGGACAACTAGTATTGAGACCCCACAAAATCTTTTAACATCGTGTGTTTTTTAGTGTTTATTTTCTTTGTGACCCTATGTGTGTATGTCTATACACTAACTATATTATATAATTCATGTACGGTCCAAGACAATTCCTCTTTACTCAGTGTGACCCAGGCAAGTCAAAAGGTTGGACACCTCAATCTAGTATATATACTCATATATTTTACCATGTCTTTTTTTCCTTCCCAATATTCAAAAATTATTTTATTACTTCCTTTCTGTTTAGAGAATTGCTTACCATTTTTAAAAATAATAAGTCTGCTGATGATAGTTTCTCTTAGCTATTTTATGTCTTATTTTTCCTTAATTTCTGAAGGATATTTTGCTGGAGGTAGGATTCTGGGTTGATAAAATTCTGTATTCACTTATTAGCACTTGAAAAATGCTGTGTCACCTCCTTCTGATGTCCATGGTTTCTGATGAAATACATTGTCATTTGAATTGCTTTTCTCTTACAAGTAAGGGGTTGTTTCTTCTCTGACTGTTTTCAATAATTTTTTTTTTGAGTTGGAGTCTCACTCCATCACCCAGGCTGAAGTGCAGTAGCACCCTCATGGCCTCCCCAGCGTTGACCTGCTGGGCTCTGGCGATCCTTCCATCTCAGCCTTCCAAGTAACTGGAACTACAGGCATGTGCCACCATGCCTAGCTAATTTTTTATTTGTCGTAGAGACGAGGTTTCGCCAAGTTGCTCAGGCTGGTCTCTAACCCGCGGGCTTAGGCAATCCATTCGCCTCAGCCTCCCAAAGTGCTGGGATTACAGTCAATAATATTTTATTTGCCTTTAATTTTCAGAGATTTTATATATAATGCCTTGCTGTAGTTTTCTTTGGGTTTATGCTGTTTGAGGCTGACTCAACTTTTTGAATCTGTGTATTTTATGTCTTTTGCTAAATTTGGAAAGTTTTCAGTCATTATTTCTTGTAGGCTTTTTTCAGTCTCATCCTTTCTCTCTTCTCCTTCCATGACTCTGATGATACTAATGTTAAATTATTTCTTATAGTCCCATAAGTGGGTGAGATTTTCAAAAAATTTAGGCCAGGCTCGGTGGCTCAGCCTGTAATCCCAGCACTTTGGGAGGCCGAGGTGAGTGGATTGCCTGAGCCCGTGGGTTCGAGACCCGCCTGGGCAGCTTGGCGAGACCTCATCTCTACAATAATCAAAAATTAGCCGGGTGTGGTAGCGCGCACCTGTAGGTCCAACTACTTGGAAGGTTGAGGCAGAAGGATCGCTGGAGCCCAGCAGGTCGAGGCTGCGGTGGCCGAAAGCTGACAGAGTGAGACTCCAACTCAAAAAAAAGAAAAGTTTATTTCTTTATTATTGCTATAATTTCTGTTGCTTGATCTTCCAGCTCACTTTCTTTTCTCTATTTTTTCTATTCTGCTGTTGAGTACATCCATTAATTTTAAAAATTTCAGTCATATTTTCAGTTCTATATTTTCCATTTGGTTACTTTTTATATTTTCTATTTTTTTGCTGAGACTTTCAGTTTTGTAATTTGTTATTTTCTTAAAACTTGTTTGTGTTGCTCATTGAAACATTTTTATGATGACTGCTTTAAAATCTTTGTCTGATAATTCTAACATCTCTATCATCTCAGTAATGTTACCTATGGATTTTTTTCACTCATTTTGAAATTTCACTCAGTTCTTTCTCATTCTTGACATGATAAGTAATTCTCAATGGAAACCTGGACATTTTTGGTATTATGTTATGAGACTATGGATCGTATTTAAATTGTCTGTTTTAGTTGCCTTCCTCTGAAACACTTCAACAAAGGAAAAAGTAGGGACGCTGTTTTGTTACTAGCAGGTAATCTAGTTTCCCCACTCTCACATGAGATGGGGGAGGGGATCATCATTACTGCTGGGGAATGGTGGGAGTTCTGCTTCACTCTAGGCTTCCACTAATGCCTCCTGGCTTGGAGGGGTAGAAGTGTGTCTTTCTTATCCTAAGCATGGACTGTACTGACACCACAGAGATACAGGGGAAAGTGGCCTCATTACTGCTGGGCAGCGGTGAAAGTCCTGACCTTTCCACTAGACCCTCCTGATACTTACTCAGTAGGGAGGGAGTGGGGTACCTCCTTACTGAGAGGTGGGGAGTGGAAATTCAGGATCACCAGCTTGATCTCATGAGGAGGGGCGTGGCCTCATTACCACCCTGAGGGAATGAGCATTCCAGCTTCCTCCTTGGTTTTCTTGGACATTAGCCTAGCAGGAGAGGTGGTATGGTGGAACACTTCATTACAGCCTGAAGATGGTGGAAGTCTAAGCTTCCCACTTTATGCCTTTGTTGGTGTGTGTTTGTTAGGGGCAAGCTTTTATCTGAGGTGTTTGGTGAGAGTACAGTGGTTATTGTCTATGCTGCCCCTTTCCTGGTCCTTTGGCTAGACAGAGCTGGCTTTTGCTGTGTGCCCATTGGCATTTCTGGTTTGCCAGCTTCTAGTTTGGAATATATGAGGCAAAATGAGCACCCAGGGAACTTATCACATGTCATTTCTTGGGTGCAGAAGTCCCTAGCAGGCCTGTCTTCTTCTTTTTATCTTTTAGAGTATTTTTGTGTTTATGTATAATGTCCAGAGTTTTTAGTTGCAATTAGCAATGGAATAGGGAACGTCCACCTGCCCCTTCAACTTTTTTTTTAAACAGTGGAAGTTTTCTTTGGTGGATATCTTACATTAAAATCCAGGCCACAAAACATATAGATGCAGAGCTGCCCAGTGGAATCTAGGGAATTGAACCTGAAGTCTCATTTTCCTTTCCACCCCTGAATTATTGTGGCCCTAAAAGTGCTTTCAAAGCACTCTTAGCTTCTTCAATGCATAGTTTTTATCAACCTCTCTAAACACCTTCAGTGTGAGGGAAAGGTAGGAGAGGAAAGCATTATTACTGTGTAGATTCCTTTCTCTCTACTAGACCATGAGTTCCTTAAGAACAAGAGGGATTTAGTCTTCTATGAACCCCCAGTGCCCAGTCCTGTATTCAGCATGGAAGGGATCATTCTGTGTATTGAGTGGATATACACTTGAAGATGTTTTTAAGCTCTAAGGGTTCCTGTCTGTGTCTAAAATAAACTCATATATGTTATCCTTACAAATGCTAGCAGTATTCGTATAGTTAGGTCATTCTGCTTGATGCACTAATGTTTGATCTACTTCACTCAAAAGATTTTGATTTCTAATTCTGTGTCAATCTAGGAAATCTTCAGACAATTCTACAGGGTTTGAGTATGGGTTACATTCTTTTCAAGATTTTGTCTGTGCCTTGGATGAAGACATAGGAAGCATTTTTCTGATTTGCAATTGTCGCAAATCTAGAAGTGAGTTTTAAAGTGTGTATTAAGAAGTCTTGGATGTTTAGCTGTCCCTGACTCTGAGAAATCATGTAAAATAGCCAGTGGTCTATGAAGCTGTTTTTAGAGTTCTTTGGTGACAAATTCTTACTTTCCTGAGTCCTGTCACCCTTCACAAATCTGGTTCACCTCTTGTTTTACATGTTTCTGGCAGGAATGGATGACAGTAGAAAACCTTGGAGCAGGTTTTCCAGAAAAAGAAGTACAACGAGGAAAATGAAATGTCCAATTGCGAAGAACACCAACCCCTGAGGATGACTGTGGCTGATGGGTTCATCCTTATTTTGAGATTGATGTTTTGCTAAAATGGTATCAGCTCTGCCTTTCTGTCATCCTGGGAAATGATAATAACAAGGGCCCCAGTGTGAAAATGCAAACCCTGGAAGAAGCCTCCACATAGGAATAGTTCATAAAGAAGTTGCTGGTTCCATTTTTTCTAGCAAATCTTTATTTTCTTCATGGCAACTCCTATGCTGATGGAATAGAATCTGAACTCTTTAGCTTGGTGTGTAAGGTTCTTGGTGATATTGTTGCAGAACTGAAGGTGGCTCATGCTGGGAGGCGCATAGCAGACACACAGGTTTTTTAATTTGCCTTACAAGGGTTCTGGTACCAATGCATTCGGTTAGAAAAATAATTACACCCCCAGAAAAGCCAACACAAGGAATTTCAAACAACTGAAGATGAGTCATTCAGTCTTTCACGTAGCCAGCCAACCAGTAGTTTTGAGTGTCTTCTGTGTTCCTTAGGCTCCTGGGGTAACAGAGTACTGCAACTCACTTAAGCTCCTTCCAGAAATAGAAGTTTGATGAAAAGATTCATATAACAAGACTTAAAACTCATGGGAAACCAAGAACCATCTCCACTGTGAAAACTCTCTGGAGAAGCATGGAGAGTACAAGGCCGCAAGGGTCATATTGCTGTAATTCTCCACCATTGACCTGGCCCAGAACTCTCAGGGTGACTTCTTCTACCTACCAACTTTGTCACATATCTGTTCCACGCTTGCTCTGAGTGTCTTCTTCTACCACGCTTATTTGTTCTACTTATACTCATTCATAGCACCTAGTACATTTCTGTTCTGGAAATTTTTAGCTTTGGTTTCCATTGCCAACTGGGTGAATCTGTCTGCATTTTTTGGTTTGGATTGTTGAGACCTTGATTAGCAAAGTTTGTACCTATTTTGGTAATACTTTTGGCAACTAGATTAACTCATAAGTTGTTGGCATGCTGTGGCTGCTCTTGGGTCAAGTGCCAAGAAAGGGGAATATGATTGCCTAAGGCACCATTGGCAGGGCTGAAGGATGTGATTGTTACCATGATTTTTGCTTGTGGTACACTTGCAGCATGATAAACCCTGCAGACAGAGATAAGTTAAGACAGCCCTTGATGTTTGGGAGCACAGAATCTAGTAGACGTGAGACACTGGATCAGAATTCAAGTAAGATATCTTTTGTGTGACTACTGCAAATCAGTTGTTTTGAATCAATGTATAACATAAAAGGGTTTAGCAGAAAATTGTTAAACTACACTTTTCTATGAGTTCATTTGTTTTAGATTCACACTGAGTGAGATCATGCAGTATTTATCTTCCTGTACCTGGCTTATTTCATTTAACATTATGTCCTCCATGTTGTTGCAAAAAGAAAGGATTTCCTTCTTTTTTGAGGCTGAATAGTATTCCATTGTGTATGTATACCATGTTTTTCAGGAAAGACTCTTCTAGTAGATTGGAATGGGTAAAAGTTAAAGAGAGGAGAAGACACTGGCACAAAGGCATAGCTTTTTTCTTTAAATTCTCCTATAGAAGAAGTTACTGAATTTGAAATTCCCTATGATTATTCTTGATTTAATTTCAGAGGAGAAGTCATTTGTCTGTATGCGTTTGTGGACACTTCTCTGGAACTTAGAGACTTATATTTTAGTTAAATTAAATTCAAACTGTGGAGCTGGGAGGCAATATGAAGAAATTAGGAGGGTATGCATTCAAAGGAAAGAGGGCAATAATGTAGTGTGGTGTTGTATTAAAAGCAAGGACTTGGCCAGGCGTGAGGGCTCACGACTGTAATCCCAGCACTTTGGGAGGCCAAGGTGGCAAGATTGCTTGAGGCTAGGAGTTTGAGACCAGCCTGGGAAACAAAATGAGACCTTGTTTCTACAAAAAATAGAAAAATCAGCCAGGTGTGGTGATGAGCTCCCTTAGTTCCAGCTATTTGGGAGGCTGAGATGGAGGGATTGTTTGAGCCCCGGAGGTTGAGGTTGTGGTGAGTTGTGATGGTGCCACTGCACACCAGCTTGGGTGACAGAGTGAGACCCTGCTAAAAACAAAACAAAACAAGACAAAACAAAACTAGGCCTTTAGTCAGACCAATTTGGGTTCTAGTTCTGGTGGTATCTTGAGTTAATTAAATGACTTTAAACAAGTTACTTAGGCTTCTTGAGTTTTGGTTTCTTATCTGAAAGTAGATAATAATATTTACTTTTGTAATTATTATGAAGATTGAATGGAATAATGCATATAATATACTTAACATAGCACCTAGAACATAAGTGTTCAATAAATATTAGTTATTAATTAACAATGATAAAGATGCATTTGTAGCATCAAAATGGTTCTTGGTTTACAATGCCCGAGAAGTCAAGAAAAGGTTATCCCTGTGGCTAAGACAAGAAGTCAGTCTGAGCTGGTGTCCACTGGGGAGCTCTGTTTAGGTCAAGGGAGCTGGGCCATTTGCTAAAGAAGTTTCAGAAACTTTAGACTTTGAAGTCACATCAGGATTTTTCCCCCTAGACACAGGACAGATATGTCCATCAACAGAAGCTCAGTTCATGATTATTGAATTGGAAAGTCACAATAAAGGGAGGAATGCTTTAGTTCCTTGTTGGACCTTAGTTACTCCACCTGTCAAATGAGGTGGTCCCTTTAAGTTGTGACATCTTAGGATTATATTTTTATTGATTTATTTTTAAATTGACAATAACAATTGTCTGTATTTATGGTACACAATGTGATGTTTTGAAATACATGTATATTGTGGAATAGCTAAGTCAAGCTAATTGATATATGTATTACCTCACATTCTCTGTTGTGGTAAGAACCCTTAAATTATACTTTCTTAGCAATTTTCAAGTATAGAATCCTTGATGTGCAACAGATCTCTTGAACTTAATACTTTGTCTAACTAAAATTTAGTATCCTTTAACCAATGTCTCCCCACCAACTTCCATACTTCTTATACGTCTATGAGTTCATTTGTTTTAGATTCACATTGAATGAAATCATGCAGTATTTATCTTCCTGTGCCTGGCTTATTTCACTTAACATTGTGTCCTCCAGGTTCATCCATGTTGTTGAAAAAAAAAAGAGAATTTCCTTCTTTTTTGAGGCTGAATAGTATTCCATTGTGTATATATGTTACATTTTTCAAGAAAGACTCTTCTAGAAGATTAGAATGGGTAAAAGGTAAAGAGAGAAGAAGACACTGGACAAGACATAGCTTTTTACTTTAAATTCTCCTATAGAAGTTACTGAATTTGAAATCCCCTAAGATTATTCTTGATTTAATTTCAGAGAAGAAGTCATTTGCCTGCATGCATTTTTGGGTACTTCTCTGAGTTTTTTTTACTGATAGTCTTCTTTACATTTCCTTTCTTGTCAGAAGTAATTGACATTTCAGTGAAAATCACAGAACATTGTTTCATATCATGTTCATGGTCAGTAAACTCCAGAGTTGCAGGGGGCCTGATAGGTAATAGGCGCTGAGGAAATGTTTGTCACATGGATAAATTAGTAAAGTGCCTTAGAAATCTAGGGCAACCTTTCTATTTTACAGATTGGGAAACAGAGGCTTGGAGAGGAAAAATAAGTCACACAAGGTCATCAGTGACAGAACAGATCACAAATCCAAGATTTCTCCAAGCTAAAAATTATTATAAAGCCCTGGAATTTTATTGACTAGGTAGATATAATTGTGAGCATAAGAAATTATAATTCTGACTGGAAAATAGTCATTGGCAGGCACTGGCAAAACTTCTGTATAAAAAAGCCAGATAGTAAATATTTTAGGCATAACAAGCTACACAGTATTTGTTACAACTACTCAATCCCAGCATTGTAACACAAAAATAGCCATAGACAATATGTAAATGAATGAGCATGGTTGTATTCCAATAAAACTTTATTATTTTTATAATAACTTGAATTTCATATAATTGATGTGTGTCACAAAATATATATTTTAAACTTGTTTCCTACCACTTAAACATGTAGAAAATATTCTTAGCTACCAGATCACAAAAAACTAAGCAGTGGGTTGCATTTGGTCTTGATCTATGGCATTAAAAAGGAGAAAGTACAACTAACAAAATTAGTTCTTCTGCAGAGTTTTTGGCAGCTGCAGCAATTCCTTTAGTTCTGCTCTCATTTACACTACAATTGGGAAAAACGCCATAAGCCTATAAGAATAAACTTCCAAAACTTACTTCGATTGTAATCTGTCTTTCCACTTTACTTCAATGTCTGTCTTTTCAGGATCAGGCTAATTTCTTTTAGAATGGCTCTGTGGGTTTGTACAGTACTGAAAAAAACCAAAATGACCAATAATGGGGTTGGTTAAATAACAACTTGTACACCCACACAACATAATAATAAACAGTCAAAAAATTTATGAGATCTCTTGAAAGGGGAAAATTGTTCATAATTAAGTGCAGAAAGGCAACTTATTAAACATTATGTCTAGTTTAATCTCATTGATGTAAATATAGTGCTACGTAAATGCATGGCAAAAATTATAAGCAAATATAACATGTTAAGCAAGTATAACATATTTTGTGTTTTTTTCTTATTATCATATTCTTATTTTTCTATAATTCATAAAGGTGAATTGTGTAATAATTTAAAAATGGCATACAACAAAACTTTAAAAAGGACAAAAGAATTCTGATTCTAAATAGAGACTCTAGCCAGCAAGATATATAGATAAAATATTTTATCTTTGAGATCCTGATTTCTTTTCTTTAATTTTTATTTTAAAGATGTGGGGTACAATTCAGGGTTAGGTGCCAGATTCCATCAAATAATGGCATCAGCTAGGATACTTCCTGTTCTGCATATTTTTCCACACATCTTGTTAAAGGGAACAGATACAGCCATGCACAGCCATTTCTCCTCTTGCTTTCTTTTCTTTCTTTATGTTTCTTTTTTTTAAAGCTACAAACCTTTCCATTTACAGGTGTGCCTCCCTGGCTGAAGGAAGTGCTGATATACTTGTCAATAGATAAATCAATTTCATGATTTATCAGTGCAGCAAGCTTCCAGGCCATATTGGGGGGATGTCTGTTACCTTTTATCTTTACAAATTCAACCCAAATGTTAGATATAATTTCTCAGACATATTTCAGTGATATGATCTCTTTTGCTTTTGTATACATTCTTAAATTAGATGTGGAGGAAAGAAGTCAACCAGAAATGAATAATGGTGAACTGACTACTGAGTGCTGGGCATTGCACCCGTCTTTCCTTATTCACTCCTCATGCAACTCCATAAATAAGTTAATCGTTCCTCTTTATAAATGAGGGCTGCAAAGCTCAGAGAAGTAAAGTAATTTGCTTGATATTACACAGCTTGTAGGAGAGAAGTGGTACTAACAGGACAACTCCATCTGGCTTCAAAGACCATGTGCTTTTTATTATGCAGAGGTCATTAATTCAGTTTTACACATGTAAATGGGACTGCTTTCTGAAATGTCTTACTCATTTTACTTTTAGGAAAAATTTAAGAAGAAAAATGTAGTCAATGGGCTTAAGTCTCAAAATGAAATATAGTATTGACTTAATATTTAATAACTATGTCTAAAAGACATGAATTTATATAAAATTGGAGCATATATCCCAGGGATTGTAACAAAGCAACCTGGCAACTGTTTTATAATTGGAGTTTTTTTTTTTTTTTGAGTTGGAGTCTCACTCTGTCGCCCAGACTGGAGTGCAGTGGCCGCTCCCAGCCACCGCAGCCTCGACCTGCTGGGCTCCGGTGATCCTTCTGCCTCAGCCTCCCGAGTAGCTGGAATTACAGGCGCACGCTACCACAGCTGGCTGATTTTTTTTTATTATTTACTGTAGAGATGAGGTCTCGCTGCCCAGGCGGGTTTCGAACCTGCGGGCTCAGGCAATCGACTCACAGTCTCCCAAAGGCGCGGGATTACAGGCTGAGCCACCGAGCCCGGCTTAATTGGAGATTTTTAGAGACAGAGATAGAGACCTTGGTGACTCTGTAGTCCAACTGCCTCGTTTAACAGATGAGAAGACTGAGGCTCTGAAAGAAGAAATGGTTTGTCTGAGTTCCTAGCCAAAGGTGAGAGAGCTGGGCTAGACTCAGATTTTCTGTCTCCTGTTTCCTTCTGCTTAGTCAAAGGGTTTCATGTTTCTCTGTTCAGCAAATCAATCAGTCAGACTCTATGTGAGATATTTGAGAGGTTTTGAGAGTTCAAACTGAAAAAGGAAACAAAAACAAGTTAGAAAAGTTTTCTGCTCTCAGGAGCCTACAGTCTATTGCAAGAATATCCCTGGGAAATGAATACGGCATGTTCAGTGTTAAAACAGAACGAGGCGTACCTTGACAGGGAGCACAGTTGCAGGGGGATGAATTTATTGCTTTTTTCCCCTCCTTGTATGAGTGTGTGTGTGTGTGTGTGTGTGTGTGTGTGTGTGTGTGTGTGTAAATTTGTGTGTGTTTTCAATAGCTGACATTTTAAATTCTGAATTAAATTCTGTTCTGAATAACAAAAAACAAATCTTAAGGTGCCCTCAAATTTTACTTCTTGAGATACAGAAGTTGGATTTATAACCCATCAGTTCCTTAGCCTTTTGTTCAGGTCCATGTGCCTTGAAGAAGCAACTCAAGTTCATGGGGAAAAAAAAAGCTGACAGTTACAGCAGAGCAATCCCCAAGCAAAATGCAAGTGTTGAAAATCTCTTCGGCTAGCCAAACTCTTGGCAAACTAGGAGTTTGTCAACCTGCTTGGGTCCTTGCCAGAAGCCTTTGTTGCACAGTCTCACAGCTCTTAATAAACCCTTTTGAGGCAGAAACTTGTTGTATGCCTCTTGGTGCTTCTCTTTTGACAGCATCTGAAGGTCTTTATGAAGAAAAATAGCCTTTAGCCAAGGACCTGGCCTGTGCTGGAGACTTGCTGTGTAATCTTGATCCAGTTGTTTCCCCCCTCTCTGGACTTCAGGTTCCCTCTCCATAAAAGGAAAGTGTAGGACTAGCTCAGGGGCAGCGAATACATGCCATTTATACCAGTGGTGTGCTGGAATTGCCTCATACCAGCTCATGAGAGCTGATTATTAAATTTTTTAGAAATTTTTGAGCCAGTTCACAGTACGTAGGATGCTTAAAACCTGCTATATGGAAATGTTTACAACATGTACATTGACAAATGCTACAAATCATGACTTCACCTCCCTACCTCCCTCAATCTTGAGAACTAGTTATTAAGCATTTGCCAGTATAATACTCTTTATGCTACTGCTTTGCCATTCTACACTCATGGCAGACATTGCTAATTCATCACAGAATTCTCAAGCATTCTAGCTGGGACAAGACTTAGCACTCTTCCTTCACTTCCTCCCCTCTCCCTCCCTTCCTTCCTCCATTCCTCCTTCCTTTCTCCCTCACTTCCTCCCTCTCTCCCTTCTTTCTTTTCTTCCTCTTTCCATTCCTTTATGTAGCAAATAATCTGAGTACCTTCATGTGCCAGGCAGTGGGAATGGAGTAATGAACAAAATCTACAAATTCCTCTTCTCATAACATTTATTTTTAATGGACAGAAACAGATATTAAACCAGTAAAAGTAAACAAAAAACATAATTTCATATAATGTAAGTGCTGTAAAAAAAATAGACCCAGGTTGTATGGTTACCTCTGAGGAGAGGCTAGTTTGATACAGTCATCAGGGAAAACGTTGCTGAGGAAGTGGCTTTGAGCTCAGACCTGCATAATAAGAAAATGATGGTCTTGTATAGCCAATGAAAGGGGATTCTGGGAAGAGGGAGCAGCAAGTGCTAAGGTCCTGGGGTGAGAGCTAACTTGATGTGTTGAAGAAAGCAAAGCTGTGTGACTAGCATGCAGGGTAATAAGAGAAGTGAGAGAAGTAGACAGGTTCTGACTGGTAGTCTTAGAATACATGGTCATGCATTTGGAATTTATCACAAGAGAAATAAGAAGCCATTGGGGAAGGGCTTTGTTTCTATTAGCTGACAAGGTTTTTAAAAAATAATTGAGGTGAGGTTTATATAATGTAAAATTAACCTTCAAAGGGAGCAATTCAGTGGCACTTAGTACATTCACAATGTTGTGTAGCCAGTGCTCTATCTAGTTCCAAAACATTTTTATGATCCCAGAAGACAACTACGGACCTGTTAAGTTCAACTGATAGAATTTGAAGAGCCAGACTGAACTTTGTTGGTACCCTTGCAGTGGATTTATCCTATCTTTGCTCTACTTTGTGTAAATCTACGATTCTGCACGTCTTAATACACAACAGAGCTTTTTGGGATACTGAGGTCCCAATTTTCCAGGTGCAGAGGCAATGTCTCAGAACATACCTAATGTCCCAAAGAACAAGGACTGATTTCCATTGGAGTTTTCTATGATGTAAAACATTGTGCTAAGCGTTTAAATATTGAATTCTGGGGACAACTTTACTCACTTTCACATTGTTGTAGGTAGTACTTCCTGTAGTAGGTAGCACTAGTTACTTAAAAGCTCAAGATGGTTTTTTATTCTCAAGTACCAGTTTACTCTATTCGTGAACAAGAGCCTCAATGCAGGGATCTGGAGATCCTTATTTTCCTCTCTGGTCAATTCTCTAAGCTCAGGGTGGCCCATCCTGCCTTTCCCCACTGGCCCATTCCACCATTGAGAAAACATTCATGTGCCCAGCATCCTATAGTTGATGACTAATATGGGTGTGACTTTTGGGGTCTCTCCTGAACTCTCAGACTTGGCTCCTTCATGAGCAGGTCTAATCACAATATAAAGGTCACAGGAATTGGAGATTATGCTATTCATCTTTAAAATGTTGTTATATATCCTCGAATCTCAGACAATCCAATTCCACAAGCATTAAGAATCTTGCATCTCTGATTGATTTAGCTGTTCCTGCCATGTCTCACTGATGGAATGAGAAAAAAAAATGGGTGGATGTTAGTGCAATTCAATACACACACACACACACACACACACACACACACACACACACACGCACACACCATGCAATAAGGAGACTTGGAAGCGACATCTAGGTAACTTTGCTTATCCATCACAGAATTCTCAAGCAGTCTAGCCTGGATATGACTTAGCACTCTCCCCCCACCTCCTTCCATTCCTTTAAGTAGCAAATAATCTGAGTGTTTTCGTGTGCCAGGCAGTGGGAATTGGACATGCTCGAGGAATATGCGAGTAAAAATGTCTAGCAGACAGTTGGATCTATGATTCTAAAGCTGAGGAATGAAGTCTGTGTTGGGAGTTTAAATTTTAGTCATCAGATTATATATAGTCCTGAAACCATGTGATAATATGAAATAGTCCAAGGAGACAAGATAAGATGACCATAAAAGAAGACCTAGGACAGAATGCAGTATCAAATGTAAGAATAGACAATAAAAGAGAAGATTCTCCATATTTAAGAACTTTCTAGAAAAGGGTGTACTAAAGTATTCTGGGCAATACACCTTCACTAAGGACCACAATTACTCCTGCAGGCCAGGAAGAACTGAGAGGTGAAGCAGAAATCTCAGGTGTGATACTCTCGAGGAGCAATACCCACCAGATGTCCTCTGACACGTACACTTCAATTGCTCACGGCTTTCTTTCCAACACAGAACTCTCCTGTACTTTCCAGTGTCTCCTCAATGCCTAGAAACATCTCATCTCTCCCTGTAAAGCCAATCTCTACTAAAAAATATTTAGAAAGTAAAATAGAATACCAGGGTCAGAGATTGACTAAATGGGAGAGTGAAGAAAAGGAAGGTATTGTCCAGTTGAAGGTTGTACCATTCTTTTAACAAAAGACATAGATGGATAGAAAAGTTGTATTTTTTGAAAAGATACATTTGCAGAGATATTTCCTATATTGTATATCTATATCTACTATACTCTTGAGCTCTGGAGTGCTAATGCTGTCTGTATTACTTATTTTTGTGTCTCAGGACTTATAGCAGTGTATAGCACAGATAAGAACTGTGAACAAATGTTTGCAGCATTGATTTGAACACACTTTCAGATGAGGCCAGTAACATCTTCCCATGAGGGTTTATCACAAAGATCCCCAAGGGATCCTAGTCACTTTTGCTTAGGCAATAATTTCATCAGTCAAATGAGGGAATTGGGTCACATTCTGGGATAAGCAACATAAAGGTCTTCTCAATTGCACCAGACTAGCTTATTATACTGCTCTGCAATGGAGGATTTATCCCTAGCACCATTGTTTTCACTGCTAACTTTGAGACACACACACACACACACACACACACACACACACACACACACACACTTAAAATGAAATTAAAATCTTGGGTTAGAACAATTCAATCACTTATCCATGACAAATTCTACACTTAACAGAACCATCAAGGGGTTAAGGAATGGGATGTTATTGTTTAATGGGGACAGATTTCAGTTTGGCTAGATGAAAGGAGCCCTGAAGGTGAAGGGGTGGCAATTGCATGACAATGTGGATGTCTTTAATTTTACTGAACCACTGAAGTGCACATTTAAAAATTGTCAGGGGGTGAATTTTATATTATAGCTATCTTATCACAATTAAAAATGATAATTAAAGTTATAGCGCTCATGTTTTTTTAAACTATCATTTCTTGTTCAAGGCTTTTGGGGTTACTGTTGGAGGAGAGGTGTAAGCTGAGGTTCTCATCAGCAGTGCCATGAATGATGGCATTATGTGACTCTCTGTGAGTAGTGGGTTGAATTATCCCCTCCACTCCCCTGGCAAATAAACATGTTTAAGTACTAACCCCTAGTACCTATTTTGGAAATAGGACTTTTGCAGATGCAACCAAGTTAAGATGAGGTTATACTAAATCAGGGTGAGCCTTAATCCAATATGACTGGCATCCTTATAGGAGAAAAGAAACACAGAGAAAGGAGACACCCTGGGAGCTTGCCATGTGAAGAGATAAGGTTGAAGTGATGTACCCACAAGCCAAGAGACACTAAGGGTTGCCAGCAACCACCAGAGGAAAGAAAGAGGCAAAGAAGGATTCCTCTACAGCCTTCAGAAAGAGCATACCCACACCTTGATTTTGGAGTTATGGCCTCCTGAAATGTAAAAGAATAAATTTCCATTGTTTTAAGTCACTTAGTTTGTGGTTATTTGTTACAGCAGCCTTGAGAAACTAATACAGGCACTAAGAAGAAGAGGATTCCCTTTAGCCTTTTGTGGATTGCCAATACATTTGTTTGACTAAGAGGGATGGAGTGATATGAATGGTTTTTACTAAACATTCTGACTATGCACTGAACTCATTAAGGTGTGTGTGCCTGGGGGGGGGTGTCTTTCACCATTGTGACTCACAGTCCTTTTTTAACAGGTGCCAGGAGACAGAATTTTAAGACTAACTGTAAGTTAAAAAGCAATAACAGCACCAAGCAAATATTTCCATTTCAAGGCAACTCATGACCCACTGGTAATGACCAGTGGGTAGTTTAGCCCTCCTCCAAAAGAAAGAAGCAGTTTGGAGCACTGGAAAGAATATAGGTTTTAGGGTTAGATGAATGAGACTTAGTTACATGCTTCTGGAAGCTTAAAGTCTTGAAAACATTATAAAATACAAATAATTAAATCTATTCAAATGCAGACTAATTTGATGTCATCCAAGACATACAAAATATCCCTAAAATACATATATTTATAGCTCTTCAGGAAACTTTCCAGAAAAGAAAGTCATCTCAATGAATCTCTGGAAGCATGGGGTAGGAGCAGAGAGAGCCATCCAAGCAGGAGGAAGAAAGTGAAAAATGCAAAGAAAAGGGAAATAAAGACCCAGTGATGTTTAATGAGAGTATTCACTCCAAGATGGCAGGAGGCATCAAAGGCCAGGCAACGCACCTTATGTTTGCTTTTCCAGTTGTTGGGGAGACTTTGAAGGTTTCTGAACAAGAGAGTAATATGATCAGAATTGGCATTGGGCAGAGTGTGATGGTAGCTGGGTTTCATATGAGTTGGAAGCAGAAAAATGGGCAAGCAGGAAGAACAATTGGAAATGTATTGCTAAACCAGTTATATTTTCTAGGGCAGGAGCTTGCTGGTTGTCACTCCGTTCTTTAGAGATTTAATTACACATGAGGTTTGGAATTCACAAAGAAAGTTCATAGAACAAGAGAGAGTCTTAAAAAATGAAGTTAGAACAAAGAAGTGAGCCCCTGCCGGCTGTTTCCATTTCCCCTCTTCCTATCACCCTCAATAATAACCAATAAATGTCAGGGAAGCTGCTGATTCATTTGTTTTATCACCACTTTACAGCTAACAAAATGCAGGTACCATTGTTCCCAGCAATTTCGGTATGAGCCCCTGATTTTTAGCTATAATACAGAATTACTCTAGGCTAACTGAGATGTATAGGCCACCTTCAAAGTCCTTTGAGAAACATTAGTCATTTATCTCCAAAATAGTTAGAGGTATTTTACCCAATAACAGTAAACTTTTTATTTTGCACTAGCACTTCCCTCACAAAAGTATATGCAACAAATTCCTTTTTCTTTCTTTCTTTCTTTTTTTTTTTTTGAGTCGGAGTCTCACTCTGTCACCCAATCTGTCAACCCAGTTTCAGATCTGTAGATTTGGGGACTTGTTACTGCTACTTGTATGAGTTCCATGAGAAAGTCATTTCTTCCCTGTCCTCTTCTTTGAAATATCCTATAGAATTCACGTGTACAACAGCATTTGTGAGCAATATGGGCTTCTCTGGAAACTGTGCAAGGAGCACAGAGAAGAGGATTTGCACCTTCCACTAAACAGCATTCAGCTTGGAATCCCAAGTTCAGGTATCTCCCTTCTCCTCAGTCCCTTTCCACGAGAGGTCCTTTGTTTCTAACCTTTGTATCAATGACAAGGTTACCATTTTCCTTTTCTCACCATTCGGGTCTGCCCCAGTTGCTACCTCTAAAGCACACCCTGGGGCTCAGTGAAAGAGAAGGCTGGCCAGTCGGCAGACTCTCTACTTAGCCAGCAAGTGAGGAGCCCCTTCTGTACTTGAGCATGCCTCTTGAACTCTTGCTCCTACACACGTAGCTTTCACAGCAATTTCCCACAGATTACAGAAGTGCTCCATGGAGGAGAATTTCTACTTCCTACTCATCATTGGGGTGATATATGAGCAAAGAAAATGATGTACCTCAGATGTTGTAGATGAAAACTTAATGCTAATGTGCATAAGGGGGAAGAAGAATCAGCAAAGTCACTGATGGAGCTTTTGTGTACTCTTCTGTGCTCAAGGTTGGTTGTTTAATTAATACCATCTGGCCCATTCAGCAGTAGCTAACACAAGGAAATTCTTAAAGGACTGGTTTTCTGATATTAAATATGACTTTTGAAACCCAAATAGTTCTTCTTATTAAGCTAAGATCAAAGTTGAATTTAATTAGCCTTAGGAATAGAACTGTAAATAGAAAAGGCATTCATCAACAAGCACATTATCCTTCGTTGCAGATCAGCTTACACATCATGTATCTCTTCATGATGATGAAAAATAATGTGTTTGGGGGGAAAAATATTAGCACAACACTATCAAGGGAATTTGCCTGATGTAAATGTAATGCATATACATATATTAAAACATTTATATATAAAAATACTTTTTTATAACAATTACATTACATTTTCCTATCCCTCTTATTTTAACCATTTTGAAGCCCACAGCTTAATATTTTTTCTAAGATTTTTCACACCACCAGACATTCAGAAAAATTTCTTGAAGGATCCTTTAGTAAATTAATACTGCTATATTAAGACTCTTAAATCCTTTAATAATTCTTTGGATAATTCCTAAATTGCTCTAAGAACTGTATCCTTGGAAATAAATCCTAAGAACAAAATGAACATGGTTTTGTTGGAAGGACTAGCTAAAGAAAATAGGCATCTTAAAATGTGGTAGAAAAGTGGCAAAAGCTTTTAGACAACCATTAGCTATCCTCATGGAGGAATAGATTAAAATGTCTAAAAGAAATAGAAATGTTAAATGCTCTAATTTTGCATCAAGTATGTAATTTCTTTTTTGTTTTGCTTCATATCCAACCAGTTGAAACCTACAAAATAATACAGCACAGATTTCTTTTTGTTGGTCCTATAATACTTCCCCTGGAACAATTATGCATCCAATTCGGGGACTGTCACAGCCAAACTGATGTCTTCCCTTGGGACCATGAGGAACAATTGCCCTTCCCCATGGGGTGGCTCTAAAAGCTGAGTCTAAAAGCCGAGCCCGTTTGATGAATGCAGCAGCTCCCTGGACTATGTCACCCTTTGTGGATGGGACAGGGAGGCTGCACGGTTGGGCCAAAATACTTTCTCCCAAACGGTCAACTGCAAATTGTGTGTGACTGCTGCAGAGCTCTGTAGTCACCAAGGAGGAGAAACCATGGCAGTTTTTTAAATTCGTGAAAAACATGTTTGTTGGGTTTTTTAAAATCCCTAAGTATCTTTTTTTAAAAAAAGTGTCCTAGTTTGTTTCAGTCCTCTTCTAGGCTTTCATGTCACTGCAAACCGAATCACACCTAATAAATTCCTGGGTGACAAACCCCACATAATGTAACTTCAGATCCATAATGTGTAAAAAATAAATGTTCTTTAATTTAATGATTCCCCAAATATTTATTGTTTCTCCCTTCTGGGTTGCTCTCCCTTCCTATTCCTTCTTTCCTTCTCTTTTTCATACATTTCAAAACTTCTGGAAAATGAACCTATTGAGTGTGTTTTATGGGGGTTAACAGTATGGGCCTTGGAGGCAGGAATTAAAGCCTGTGCTTGACTACTAACTCTGTGGCTTTTGGAAAAATCACTTAACCTCTCTGAAACTCAATTTCTTATCCATAAAATGGGGCTAATAAAGCTCTCAGAATACCTGGGAAGATTAAATGATAGTGTAAACTATTGTCCTAGAAGAACATAGGCAGGGGCTCAGGCAGAAGTCGGCAGCCTGGGTTTGACCACTTACTATGTGCTACGAATTCTTTCGCTTCTCTGTGCCTCACTTTTGTCATCTATAAAATAGGAACAAAAACATTATGTCGCTTGGCTGATTGTTGGGAAGCTTAAATGACCTCATATGTGCAAAGCACTTAGAGAATGACTGTCTTGTGGCAAACACGCACCTGTTATTGTTGTTGAACAGCGTAACTTTCCTGCTCTCAACCGATCTTCTCATATTAATGGAGTATCAGAGGTTTTCTCTCTACACTCCAAGCCCAGGGATACTCGGGTGAGCCTGTCCAGTTCCAAAGTCCAGTCTCTTTCCCACACAGAGAGATTATGCATTGTCCCTTTATGAGTTTATGAGTGTGTGGCAGTGTAGCTGGGAGGTGCCCACAGGCAGTGGCTAGATTTTTGTCTTGCAAGGTCCAGAAATACAGGTTGGGTATTGGTGGTACTCATTCAGGAGAAAGCAGAGTTGCAAAGCTAAGTGACGGTCCCACTCACAAAATGAACCAGTCTGTCCTGGCTACTCTGGCGGGGTTGGGGTCAGTGCCTTAGTCTAGGAGAGCTCTTGGTTTTGCTCCTCATTCAGGTAGTAATCCCAGTAGACTCCTGAAGGGGAACTAGTGCTGCTGTAGAGCTTAGGGTTACAAAGTAAGCACCAAAGAGCTGACCCCCAAGGAGTACTGCCCTACTTATGTGAGACAGACTGGGTCCTTGCATATGTACGCTGTGCAGGGAGTGAGTGGCCCAGAGGGAGTCATGGTGATTCAGTGGAATAATTGATCGTCAGAGATATGGTCATGAGAACTGCCCCGGGAGAATAGCCCAGCACCGTCAGCAGCCAAGAGCCACTCTGTAAGAGGAACTTGAGACATTTGACACCTGCCTCAATTAGGGTAGGGTCCATGCACAAGCTCCACTTGTGGGTTTTTTTGGGGACTTGTACTTCCCATTAGTTTAGGGGCCTCCCACACAGTAAATTACTGCTAAATTACATTGGCCTAGAGCTGCTTCCATTCATATTTTAAGTTTGACCTAAAGGTTTCCCCATACGTAGAGAACTGTGACCTAATTGGAAGTGAAAATGGACGGTAACCTACTCTGGTACCACGTAGCAGAGCCTCAGCCCATCACAGCAGCTGAGTTTCAGCCCATCACAGGTGGCCAACTGTTTAAAGAGTGTTCGAATAAGGCAATTGAGGAGCTGTAATCAGTTCTGCTCTTTTTGTACCTTGCTTCCATTTTCTGTATGGCACTGTTCCCTTTTTCTGTCCATAAATGTTCCCAGCCCAAGAAGCAGCCCTAGAGTCGTTCTGAACTTATTTTGGTTCCGGGGGCTGCCTGATTCATGAATTGTTTCTTTGTTTAATCAAACTCTGCAAAATTTAATTTGTCTAAAGTTTTTCTTTCAACACTATTTTCAGAATTTCACATCATCTGGGAGAATTCTGATGGGGAACACACTTACTCAAAGCAACTTCTCTCCTATAACCTGGGTGATTTTGAATGGTGAGATAAGCCTGGTATTGCCAGTGAAGTGATTAGTCCCCATGCATGCATTTCCTGGCCAGGGACTCCCTAATCCTACAGGCCAATGGATATGTAAGCAGAGGGACATCGACTCCCCCTTTGGTGTGTGAACCAACATGGGGTCCTGCTTTGAACCGATGTACCCAGTGACTCTCTTCACATATTCCTTGAACTTGTGAATGATTGCTTATTTGAGGCCAGCAGTTCTGATGTGTGAGTTGGGTCCTGGGTCTCTCATATATCCCTTTGGTAGCAAAATTTGTATAGGCTTCCTTTCCTCTTCATTTGTATAAGATAGGATTTAGTGAAATTTTGTGATGGCAGAACTCTGAATACTTTGTCACAGACCTCCTTTCACCAATTCTTAAAAGGTGAGATGATGGCGGGAATGCCAAGGTTATTATTACTCCTGGAACTTCCCCTTCCTCTTATATAGTGCCCCAGTCTGAACTGGATAACCTCAAAATAGTTCACTAAGTAGTTTAGCAATCCAGAAATAATCCTTTACAAATATCCTATAATACTTCTATCTGCCCAGAGCCCTCTGATTCTGAGAAGGACTAAACGTGCCCTGTCAGCTAAGGTTTTCTTTTTTAAAGATAGAAAGATTCATGGTACGGTAAAAAATAAATGAGTTCTCTGCAGGTCACCAAAGTAGTTGAGTGTTTAGTGGGATACTTTGCTATATTCACAGTATTTTACACAGATTCCACTTTATTCAAATTCTCAATCACATTCCCTATCTCAGAATACCCATTTACAAGTTGGATATTTATAAATATGAGGCTCTGGATTATAAGATCCTTAAGAACCTAGCAACTTTCATCTGAAACATTTGGCCATCAGAATATTGGAAAGGCTATTCTGGGACAATTGTAGGCTTTTCTCATGATGGTTTTTCTGAGAGAATTTAAAAACTTTTAAAATCTGCCAACTTCTTTATTTGATCCCTGTGAACCATGTTTCTAAAGCTCATTTCTAAATAGAACTCATGAAACTAAAAGCTCTGTCCCATCCCAGTGACATCACCCCTAGAGGATCATTGCAGAACCCTGAGGAAGTCATGTTACTTGAATAAAGTGTTGTGCCATGGGAGAGGCAGAGTTGATACAATGAAAACTAAAGATTGAATGATGGATTTAGTCTCCTTATAACCTGGTTCTAACAGAGTGGATCTCATAACAGCACTACCCATTTTCTCTCCAAGGAAGCAGGGTAAGAATGGAGCAGCAGCATAACAATGGTGAAGTATGATTACCACAACCTCAGTAAGTCCATAAAATCAGAATCAAGATTGCTTTCTTGAAGGAAGTATGTAGAAGAGAGTTAATACAGGCAGTAAAGTGGGTGTGGCCACCCTAGAGGCCCGTGCTAAGTCAACATTCTTAAGGTGGCCTCACTGAGCCAAAACAGGCATCCATTTAACTCATGCACAAATCTGTACTATCCAATTACTTGTCATCTGAATTAGCCACTAAGACCTTCCCTGAAAGGCCTTCTAACTCAGTTGCCTATTTTATCCACAGACATTACAATTGTAATTTGGGCTAATCCCTGAAGAAGATGCCAACATCTTGCTTTGATTGTTTGCAGGTGATTTCATCAGACTTTACCCTGTCTTTGTTTTGATGTCCGTAGAGTTTGCTGGAACATTGGCTTGGCGAAGGCTACTTCCTCTTTCAGCCTGGCTTGGCTTGGCTCCTGAGTGATTTAAGACCTGTTTTGGAACTAAGTTTGGGAGTTGGATTGAGGTGGAAGTGAAGGTCAAATAAATAGCCATTGTCATGAGGAGACCCAGGCAGAAATGGGTTTGCAGAGCCATGGAGAATGTTCTTCATGGGCCCTGTTCCACAGTTCCAAATGACCTTTTCATTTTCCTTGGAAGGGATAAGAAAAGTTGTCCCCTAAGAATATTCTCTCAAATCCAAGGCCCCTTGTTTCAATAGAAGGTTGTAAGAGACTGTAGTCCTGTGGGCTATCTCTTTCCAGGAGTTCCTCTCTTGGGAAAAGAGATGGTGTTGGTGTTGGGATTAGAAGGCTGTATGTAGTTTTGCCTGCTCAGATGAATAAAAATTTATTTCTCTACTCCAGGAACTGAGCCTTTATAAAACACAAATCAGACCATGCTGCTTCCCTGCTTAAAGCCACTTGATGGCCAAGTGCCAGATATTCCACTGCCATCTTAGTTCTCCATGATCACTGCTTACCACTCCAGCCTCTCCCCTTGCTGTATACCCTCTCTCCTCATCCTTTGTGGCAAGGGTTGGCAAACTGCAACACATGGGCCACATTTGACCTTCAAGGACTAGATCATAAGCTAAGACTGGTTTTTCCATCTTTGAAAAGTTACATATTAAATGATTGTGCAATGCCAACACAAGTACCTTTGATTTTGCTTCATGGCCTGCAGAGCTTAAAATATTTACTCTCTGGTCCTTTAAAGGAAGTTTTCTGTCTGTTGCTCTACAGTATCATGACACCTTTTGTTATACAGTACCCCCAAATGCACCATTGTTGCACTCCAGCGTGCCTTGGCTCAAGCTATTCCTGCTACCTGAAATTGCTTCTCTTCCACAGTCACCAGATGGTTTTCATGTGCCAGGTGCTTGAATTACAAATCAAATAAGACACAGCCTCCCTCCCCACCTCCTACCCTTCAGGAACTCACAGCTGGGTGAGAGAGACACACACTACACCAATGGGTACAAAACTATGTAGGTAGTGATCCATTGAATTAAACACAACGTGCAATGGAGACATTTACATTAGACTGGGACATCAAGGAACTTTTCCTGGAGGAGGTAGCCATTGAACTAAGGTTTTAAGAAAGAGCAGGCGTTTTCAAGGAAAAGGAGATTCAGTTGAGAACTTTCCAGGCAAACGAGTAGCACCTAAAGCATACAAGTGTCAAGACCTTCCTAGCAAGAGAAAGCTGTGTGGGGTCGCAGAAGGAGTTTTGACAGAGAATGACAAAGTTTTATTTGCTCTGTATAAAGATGGTAGGGGCAGGAAGGAGAAGGTGGGGCAAAATTGGAGGCATGGAGACCAGACAGGAGGTGGTTTTATTCATCATTAAGGAATCACAATATATAAACTAAGGTAAACGTGGGAGTGGGGGGCAGGGAAGAGGATGAGCACTCAGATTTGAGAGCACTTAATGGATTTCCAGTGAATGATAAATTGTTGGCAGAAACGGGCAAGAAAGCCTTCCTCTATTCCCCTCCTATAGGTGCTCAGCTCTGGTCACTGAGTAGATCGATGATGGAGTGTCCACCCGGGCTAGGAAATGACTCAGAAGACCAAGTGGTAATGTACAGAGAGAATGAGGAACTGGGTCTCTTGTTCTAATATAAATAGCTTCATGTATCACCTCTTCTAGGAAGCCTTCAGCCTGAGTTGGGGTCTTCCTCTGTTGGAGATTGTTTAGTTTATCAGAACGCTCACCCCTTTTCTTTTTTTCCTACTTAGATGTGATGAGCTGAATGAAAGTTCATGTGGTGACTACCTAATCTTTATATTTTTGGGGACTAGCACAGTGTCCAGATGTCCAATAAATGGTCACTGAGCTGAATTGAATGGATGTGGGGTCTTGGGGAGGGTCCCCCAGGGTGATGTGGTTAGCAGAGCAGCAGCTTTGTCCTCCAATGGATCTGGTTGGACACTTTCCACTTTCTACCTTTGAGAGTTTTGCCAGGTCACTGAATCTTGATAAAAGTACAGACATAGCTCATTCTATTTTGCTTGGCTTTATAATGCTTCTCATATACTGAATTTTTAACAAGTTGAAGGTTTGTGGCAACCTTGCACTGAACAAGTCTACTGAAGTCCTTTTCTCACCAGCATGTGCTCACTTTGTGTCTCTATGTCACAATTTAGTAATTCTTGCAATATTTCTAACTTTTTCATTATTATTATATCTAGTATGATGATCTGTGATCAGTGACTTTTGATGCTACTATTGTAACTGTTTTAGGGTACCATGAGCCATGCCCATAAATGACAGCAATCTCAATAAATGTTGCATGTGCTTTGACTAGCCATTCCCCTGTCTCTCTTCCTCTCCGCTGGCATCCCTAGTCCATGAGACACAACAATACTGAAGTTAGGTCAATTAATAATCCTTCCATGGCCTCTAAGTGTTCAAGTGAAAGGAAGAGTCACACATCTCTCACTTTAAATTGAAAGCGAGGAATAATAAAGTTTAGTGAGGAAGGCATGTCAATAGGCCAAAAGCTGGGCCTCTTGTGCCAAAGATTAGCCAAATTATAAACGCAAAGGAAAAATTCTCGAAGGATATCAAAAGTGCTTCTCTAATGAACACACAAATAGTAAGAAAGCAAAATAAAGTCTTATTGCTGATATGGAGAAAGTTTCAGTGGTCTGAATACAAGATCAAGCCAGCTGTAACACTTCTTTGAGCCAAACTACAATCTAGAGAAAGGCCCTAACTCTTCGATTCTACAAAGGCTGAGAGAGGTAAGGAAGCTGCAGAATAAATTTTGAAGCCAGCAGAAATTGATTCCTGAGGTTTAAGAAAAGCCATCTCCATAACATACACATGCAAGGTGAAGCAGCAAGTGCTGATGTAGAAGCTGGAGCAAGTTATCCAGAAGAATCTTTAAAATAAAAAAATTAAAAGTTAAAAAAAAAAACACACTCATAAACGGACCTTGAACAACTATCATAATACTATAAGAAAAGGATTGGCAGTAGCGGGAAACTGTGAGGGAGGGGGCATGGGGTGGAGAGGCGGGATTGGCAGTAGTGGGAATCTGCCTGGGGAAGGGGGAGCACCTCATCAACAAGGGTACCTACATAATGAACATTTGTATACCTAACCCTGAATTGCACCCCACATCTTTAAAATAAAAAAATTAAAAGTTAAAAAACAAACCAAAAAAGTTATCCAGAAGATCTAGCTAAGATGAATTGATGAATGTGGTTACACTAAACAACAGCTTTTCCATGTAGACCAAATAGCCTCCTATTGAAAGAAGATGCTATCAAGGACTTTCCTAGATAGACAGGAGAAGTGAATTCTAGTTTCAAAACTTTAAAGAACAGGCTGACTCTCTTGTTAGGGGCTAATGCAGTTGATGACTTTAAACTGAAGCCAAAACTCATTTCTCATTCTGAAAAGCCTAGGGCCTTTAAGAATTATGCTAAATCCATTCCGCCTGTGCCCTATAAATGGAAAGACAAAACCTGACTTGTAGAGCATATGTTTACAGCATGGTTTGCTGAAGATTTGAAGCACATTGTTGAGACCTACTGCTCAGAAAAAAATTTTTTTAATATCATTGCTCATTGACAATGTACTTTGTCACCTGACAGCTTGGATGGAGATATATAAAGAGATTCACTTTTTCATGCCTGCTAACACAATATCCACTCTATGGCCCACAAATCAAGGAGTAATTTTGACTTTCAAGTCTTACTATTTAAGAAATATGTGCCATAAGACTACAGCTGCCACAGATGGTGATTCTTCTGATGGATCTGGGTGAAGTAAATTAAAAGCCTTCTGAAAATGATTCATCATTTTAGATGTCATTAAGAACATTCATGATTTATAGCAGGAGGTCAAAATGTCAACAGGAGTTTGAAAGAAGTTAATTCCAGCCCTCACAGATGACTTTGAGGGGTTCAAGATTTCAGTGAAAAAAGTAACTACTGATGTGGTGGAACTAGAATTAGAAGTGGAGCCTAAAGATATGATGGAATCTCATGATAAAAGTTGTACAGATGAGGAGTTGCTTCTTATGGAGGAACAAAAGAGTGACTTCTTGGGTTCAAATCTACTCCCAGCAAACTTGCTGTGAACACTGTTAAAATGACAAGAAAGGATCTAGAATATTACATACATTTAGTTGATAAAGCAATGGAAGGGTTTGAGAGAATTAACTCAAATTTTGAAGGAAGTTGGAAAGTCCTATGTGAGTAAAATGTTATCAAGCAGCATTTCGTGACATAAAGAAATCTTTTGTGAAAGAAGTCAATCTATGTGGCAAATTTCATTTTTTTTTTTTTTAATATTTTTTAGGTGTGCTCTCCCTCCCCTGGCAGTTTCCCACTACTGCCAATCCCTCCCAGGGCAGTTTTCTACTACTGCCAATCCCTTTCTTAAGTATTACGATAGTTATTCAAGGTCCAATTATGAGTGAGAACATTTGATATTCAGTTCTTTGTTTCTGTGATAGATCACTTGATATTACAGACTCTAAGTCCATCCAAGTTGCTGCAAAGTTCATAATTTTGTCCTTCTTTATGGCTGCATAATATTCCATCGTGTATATGAACACATTTTAAAAAATCCAGTCCTCTTTCACTGGGCAGCATGGTTGGTTCCATGTTTTTGCTATTGTGAATAATGCTGCAATAAACATGCGTGTGCAGGTATCTTTCTCATAGAGTGATTTGAGTTCCTCCGGGTATATTCCCAGTAGGGGGATTGAGGGGTCGAATGGGAGGTCAATTTTTAGATCTTTTAGGAATCACCACACTGTTTTACACAGAGGTTGTACTAGTTTACACTCCCACCAAAAGTGTAGAAGTGTTCCCTTTTCACTGCATCTTCTCCAGCATCTGTTGTTTTTTGAGTTATTGATGATGGTCATACTGACTGAAGCTAGGTGGTATCTCAGTGTGGTTTTAATCTGCATTTTTTGATGACTAGTGAGGCTGAGCATGTTTTTATTTATCTGTTGGCTATATTCCTCTTCTTTTGAGAAGTGTCTATTTATATCTTTTACCCACTTTGTAAAGGGGCTGTTTGCTTTTTTCTTTTCAGCATGTTTGAGTTCCTTGTAGATTCTAAATGTTAGGACTTTGTCAGATATACAGTTGGCAAATATTTTTTCCCAGTCTGTGGGCTGTCTCCCCACTCTCTTGATGGTTTCTTTGGCTTTGCAGAAGCTTTTCAGTTTAGTGAGGTTCCACTTATTTATATTCTCTCTTATGACATGGGCACTTGAGGTTTTACCCAGGAATTGGTTGCCAGTTCCAATTTCCATAAGGGTGCATTTTCTAAGATTCTTATAGTTTGAGGTTTTATGTTTAGTTCATTGATCCATTTAGAGTTGGTTTTTGTGTATGGTGATAGGTAGGGAACTTTTAAAAAATATTTTGCATGTGGTCAGCCAGTTTTCCCAGCAACATTTACTGAATAGGTTCTCCTCTCCCCAGTGATTGGTGGTGGAGGCTTTGTAAAAGATGAGTTGCCTGAGAAATTGAGGTTTTGCTCTGGAATCTCCATCCTGTTCCATTGGTCCATATGCCTGTTGTACCAATGTCAGACTGTTTTGATTAGTGTAGCTTTATAATACAGTTTAAAGTCTGGGAGTGTGATACCACCTGCTTTTTTTTTTTTTTTTTTTGCTGAGGATTGTTGTGGCTATTCATGGTCATTTATGTTTCCATTTGAATTCTTATTGTCATTTTCAGGTCTGAGGAGAATGCTGCTGGTAATTTAATGGGTATTGCATTAAATCTGTAGATTGCCTTGGGAAGGATGGACATCTTAACAATGTTGATTCTTCCAATCCATGAGCATGGAATATTTTTCCATTTGTTTATGTCATCTTTGATTTTTTTGAGCAATGTTTTGTAGTTTTTGTTGTAAAGATCTTTCACTTCTCTGGTTAGGAAGATGCCAAGGTATTTCATTTTTTTGTGGCTATTGTGAATGGAATTGTGCTTTTTATTTGGATTTTTGTTTGTTTATTGTTGGTGTATAGGAATGCAACTGTCTTTGCACATTTATTTAATACCTGAGACTTTGCCAAAGTCCTTTATCAGTGCAAGGGGGTTTTTGATAGATTCTCTTAGGTTTTCGAGGTATAGAATCATGTCATCTGCAAAGAGGGATAACTTAACTTCCCCTTTTTCTATTTGATTACCCCTGATTTCTTTCTGTTGTCTGATTGCTCTAGCTAGGATTTCCAATACTATGTTGAACAGGAGAGGTGAGAGTGGGCATCCTTGTCTTGTTCCGGTTTTCAGGAGAAACGGTTCCAATTTTTGTCTGTTTAGCAGTATGTTGGCTGTGGGTTTCTCATAGATGGCTCTTACTATTTTGAGGTATGTTCTATCTCTGCCTAGATGTTCAAGGGTTTTTATCAAGAAGGGGTGCTGGATTTTATTGAAAGCTTTTTCCACGTCTAATGAGATAATCATGTGGTTTTTGTTTTTACATCTGTTGATGTATTTAATTACGTTTATTGTCTTGCCGATGTTCAACCAGCCCTGCACCCTGGGGAGGAAGTCGACTTGGTCACAGTGGATGATTTTTGAGATGTGTTGTTGGATCTGGTTTGCTAGAATCTTGTTGAGAATTTTAGCATCTATGTTCTTCAAGGATATTGGCCTGTAGTTCTCTTTCTTTATTGGATCTTTACTCGGTTTGGCTATCAATGTGATGTTAGCTTCATAAAATGATTTGGGGAGAGTTCCATCTTTCTCAGTTTTCTGGAATATTTTCAATAGGATTGGTATCAGCTCCTCCTTGTATATTTTGTAGAATTCTGCTGGAAAGCCATCTGGCCCAGGGCTTTTTTCTGTAGGTGGTTTTTTTTTTATGACATAGTCAATTTCCTGGATTGTTATTAGTCTATTTAGGGTCTCGATTTCTTCTTGTTTCAACCTGGGGAGGTTGTGTGATGTCACAAAGTCTTCCATTTCATTTAAGTTTTCAAGTTTGTTTACATACAGGAGTACATAGTAATCTCTAATAACCTTTTGTATCTCTTTGGAGTCAGTTGTCACTTCATCTTTTGCATTTCTGATTGTGTTTATTTGGGATTTTTCTCTCCTTTTCTTGGTCAATCTAGGTAAGCATCTGTCCATCAATCTTATTTATCCTTTCAAAGAACCAGCTTTTGGTTTCACTGATTTTTTGTATTATATTTTTGTCTTCTTTGTCCCAAATTTGGACTTTTATTTTGGTGATCTGGGTTCTTCTGCTGAAGTTAGGGCTCTGGTGATCTTGCTTTTCAAGCTTCCTTAGGTGATTTGTTAAGCTGTTAACTTGTGATCTTTCCATTTTCTTCATGTCTGTTTGTAGAGATATGAATTCCCCTCTTAATACTGCTTTCATGGCATCCCAGGGATTTTGGTAAGATGTTTCTTAGTTTTCATTTGTTTCCAGAATATTTTAATCTCTGTTTTGATTTCTGTGTTGACCAAGGAGTTGTTCAGTATTATGCAGTTTAGTGTCCATGTCTTTGTGGGTTTTGAGGGAACTTTGTTAGTATTGATATTTATTTTTATTCCACTGTGGTCTGAGAAGGTGTATAGCAGTTTTTCAATCTTATGGAATTTGTTTATACTTGATTTGTGGCTGAGGTTATGGTCAGTCTTTAGGGTACATTCCATGTGATAATGAGAAGAATGTATAGTCTATGGTATTTGGGTGGAGTCTTCTGTAGGTATCAATTAAGTCCATTTGGTCAAGCGTCACATAAAGTTCCAGATTTCCTTGTTGATTTTTTTGTTTTGATGATCTGTCTAGGTTTGTTAGTAGGGTATTTAAGTCCCCAGCTATGATAGTGTTAGAGTCAGTATCTTTTTTTAGTTTATCTAGAAGTTGCTTTATGAAAGTTGGTGCTCCTGTGTTGGGTGCATATATGTTTAGGATGGATATTTCTTGTTGATGGACTGATCTTTTTGATCATTGTGTATATTTAATCATTGTGTATATATTAATCATTGTGTATATATACAGAGTCTGTATATTTTTAAATTTTTGATAGCTTAAAGGATATTTGCCTGATATTAAGATTGTGACTCCTGCTTTCTTTTGTGTTTCGTTTGCCCGAAATTTTGTTTTCCATTCTCTTATTTTGAGTCCATGAGTATCCTTTCTGGTGAGATGAGTCTCTTGGAGACAATTTATTGTTGCATCATGATATTTTATCCAATTTTCCATTCTATGTCTTTTCAGTGGTTCATGTAGTCCATTCACATTCAGGCTAATTATTGAGATGTGAGAGTTTATCCCTGTCATGAGGTTCTTATAGTGTTTGTTGTTGTTGCTGCTGTTTGATTATTTGCTTGTTGACTTTCTTTTGATTTTTTGGTAGATTCATGTGTGTTTTCTGTCTTTTTCCTGCATTCTTGAGAAGGACATTGTCATTCTTTTTTTCATTTCTTCTGTGTTTAATACTTTCTTAAGTGTTTCTTGTGGATCTGGGCTGGAGGCAGTGTAAACTATTAGGGACTGAATGTCTGGGAAGAATTTTAATTCTGCATCACTGATGAAATTTAGCTTAGCTGGGTAGGTAATGCTTGGTTAAAATTTTATCTTTAACCTTGAAAATTGGGCTCCAACCTCTCCTAGCCTGAAGTGTTTCTGTAGATAAGTCTGCTGTTATTCTAATTGGTCTTCTCCGGTAGATATTCTGACCTTTCTCTCTTGCTGCCTTTGGGATTTTTTCTTTTATACCTACTTCGTGTAGGCAAATTACTATGTGTCTAGGAGTTGGTCTTCTCATTTGTGTCTTGCAGGGGTTCGCTGAATCTCTTGTGCTTGAATGGTCATGTCACCGATGAGATGAGGGAAGTTTTCTTAGATAATTTCATGGAATGTTTGTTCCAGGGTGGTCTCTGTCTCTCTATCTGCCTCAGGGATTCCAATTAACCTTAGGTTCAGCCTCTTGATATAATCGCTCATCTCTTGGAAGTTTTGTTCTTTTTAAGCTTCTTTTTCTATGTTTTTAACAGTTTGGGTTTGTTCCTTACTTTGGTCCTCAAGTTCTCAGATTCTTTCTTCTGCTTGGTTAATTCTTCTTCCCATGTTTATCAGTTTGTTATTTATTTCATTCACTGTATTCTTTATTGCTATTATCTCATTTATCAACTCCTTCATTCTTTCCTCTTGTCTCTCCTCATTTCTATTTATTCTCTCTATTAATATCTTGTTATCTGGGATGTGGTTTGAGTCCAGTCATTCTGGGGGCTCTTCATTGTTTGTGTTCTGAAATCTGTATTCTCAGTTGTCCTCCCAGGTGTCTGTGTGAGTTAGACTCATATTCTTCCTTTGGTTTTTCTTCAGTTGTGTAGATTTTCCTCCCCCATTTATTTTTTACCTCTTCTTTAATTCTGTTGTTCAGTGATGGGGGATAGCTTTTGTTTTCTCAATCTCCTATTCTTCATTATATAGATCCTCTGACTTTGTGCAATTCTGAAGCTAGACTTGGGGTATTGGGGTGGCCTGTACTTTTTGCAGTTTTGAAATTTAATTAAGGGGAGGAGCTGTGATTCAGAAGCTATCTGCAGATCCCATTTTCCACTGACAGGTGTGTGGGTCCCCCTAGAACCCACTTCCCACCACCTTACAATCTGTCAATGCAGTGGGGGTTTCTGTTTGAACCCAAACTTGCTACTGCTGCTGTCAAATCTCCTACTCTGAACTGATATGTCTGTACCTGTTCTAGCATGGGGAGAGACATCTGTCTCTCCAAGTCTGATGAGAGGATAGACTTTTAGTCCCAGGATGGAGACTGGGTTGAGCTGGGTAGGGCAGTGCAGGTCTCTGCCTGATCCTGGTACTGAGAAGATGGTGCTCATCAGTGTCTAGTCACTGGTGTTGGGGCTTCATTCTAGATTTCAATGACCTGCTTTCTCCATGGTTCCTCCTGCTATTGCTGGGTCTGCTACCACAGGTGATGGCATGGGCCGGGTACCAGGTGGTGAGGAGCAGTTGTTCTCTGCTGCCTCCTCTCAAGAGAGCCCTAAGAATGGCAGATGATCCTGCACACTGGGGGCTACAATTTCAGGGCAATGGTGGGTCGCAGTCACCTCTGGATGAGAACCCTCAGACAGATTTTCACTCACCACCCCACCCCGGGCACATACCCATTCACACAGAGAGTCTTTATGGACAGTCACTTTTGCGGAGACTCTCACATTCTGACCTGTTCCATCGCCATCTTACCCAGAAGCCTCTGTTGTGTTATTTTTACAAAATTGCCACAGCCATCCCAACCTTCAGCACCAGCACCCTAATCAATCAGCGGCCATCAATACTGAGGCAAGACCTTCTACCAGCAAAATGATTATAGACTCAGATGATAGTTAGCCTTTTTTTAGCAATAAATTATTTTTTAATTAAAACATGTCCATTTGTTCAGACAAAATGCTAGTATACATTTACTAGAGTGCAGTACTGTATAAACATAACTTTAAATATGCACCAGAAGACCAAAATAATTGTGATTTCTTTTATTTTTATATGTGCTGTATTTTAATGGTTAAGAACTGAACCTGCAATATCTCCCAGGTATGCCCATATAAAGAAAATATACCTTTCCCTCATATTTTTTAGGGTCACCTAAGAATTAAATGGAGGCAGCATGTACGGATAATGAAAAGAACTTGAGAGTTTGGAAGTCAGAAGGACTGGGTTCCAATCCTGCATCTGTAACTGACAAAAATATCTTGAGTAAATTGTTCCTTATAGCCTCAGTTTCTCCATTTGTAAAATGTGGATGTTAGATTAGAACATATTCTTTCCCATTTAGAATTTTATTATGATTTATGAGACTAGATGGTAGTTGTAGAAGGGTCATGCAAATGATCAATCTAGAATCAAATTGCTATGTTTTTAATGTGTCCTCCAAAAGCAAGTGCTGAAAACTTAATGCCCTATGCAATAGTGTTGAAAAGCAGGGCTAATGGGAAGTGTTTGGGTCATGAGGGCTCCACCATCATGAAGGATTAATGTCAGTTATTAAGGACTTGAAACTGGGACTTTGATCTCTTTCTGTCCTGTTCTTTCTTCCACCTTCCACCACAGGATAATGCAGCAAGGAGGACCTCACCAGGTCTGGCATCTTGATATTGGACTTCCCAAGCTCCAGAGCTGTGAGAAATAAATTTCTTTTCTTTATAAATTTCCCAGTCTGTGGCATTCTATTATAGTAACACAAAACAGACTGGTATACATGTAATAGAGAAGAATTACATTTTGGAGTCCAAGAAAGGATTCAGCAATAGATTGTACATATATAAAAAGTGGTCCCATATATAATTGAGAGAGAGAGAAAGGAAGAAAGAGAGAGAAAAAATTGTACATATACAAAGAGCAAGGTCCTCTGTGGATCTTACTCAAATTATTTGTGGGTGTGTGATATGCCACTCAAGTCCTTTTTCAGAACTGAGACACTCACTCCCCAGCTACTGGGAGTGTTGCCTGCTGACTATCTACAGAAACGGTCCTTAACTGAAGAGAATTCCCTTTTCCAAGGTAGACCCACCCTGGGAACAGCCTCCATCCAATCATTGGTTGTTGTGGGGATACAAAGGCTCAGCCCTCTCACTTCAATTTTGGATGTTTCTAAGAATCATCTCAGCTTTAGAGCTCCCCTGGGATCTGTTGGAAGTGCATCTCAGTTCAACTTTCCCTTCAACTCTAACCATTTCTGTTTTCTTCACTTTCTCACAGGTGTTACTGAGAGCACACTCAAGAAAACATCTGCACACAAATCAGAGTGTTTCCCAGTGAACTTGACCTCTGACTTCTCATCTCCTGGCTTCTTGTCCTCTATGAACTTGGAGGCACTCCATCAATTGCACTAGGTGGAAGGCCAGCATAATCTGGGCTCCTTTGTGTATCTTAATAGTTACAGAAATGCAAGTTGAGATATTTTACTCTAAAGATGACCTTTTCTGTGTATCTCACTGTATTCTAAAAGAGCAAACAAGATTTCTTCTCCCAGGAAAACTAGTCTAACGTCCAGAGTTAAAGAAAGCAATAAGTTGGAAGGACTAACCAGTAAAAGGCCTCCTCTAAATGGTACCGTTACAAAAAATAAAAGAATCTAGGAAAATAAACCATACTTGATAACCTTAACTTTCTATAAATAGATTTGTAAGAAGTAGCAATAATAATTATTTGATAGTACTGTTGTAGCTCCCAAATAAACATCTAACCTTTAGAGTAGAAGTCATCCTTTTACTTTTCAAGGAAACTAACTTTTCACTTTTCTGTCATGCATTTCCAATCTGAGTTGAAACATTTACGAGCTCAGATAAGCCTCATGTAAATGAGTAAACCAGCAGCAGAATAATTTTTTTTCTTTTTGAGTTTCAGGTCTTTCTTAAATATTTATTATTGTTCACATATTAGCCCTAAATCCACCCTTGGAGGGTTGGGGGTAGAAGCTTTATTTTTCATAGTTTTTGCACCAATTGTCAAAGCCTCACAATTTGGTCATAACTAAGCCACAGGTTTTACTTCTGCTATGGTAATACTTGGTATGAAGAAGCTAGAACTTCCTTCTATTGCCCAAGTTCAGCATACTATAAAACAAAGAGGTGGAGAAAAACATTTAATAAAGAGGAAAAAGAGATAAATGATTAGTTATAATTCTTTGAGTAGCTGGATAAATATTGACTAGGAGTGCCTTTGAAAAAGCAGCATTCAGATCTGCCTGGAAAAATTAGCTTCCCTCCCTCCCTCTCTCCCCCTACCGTTCAGCATCTCAGCTGCGAGAATCTGGCTCCGTTATTTCTCTCCGTGGGAGCTGCCATTTTAATGACTCAGCACAGCACTTTTTCAGCAGGAGATCCTGCCTCAGGTGGCAAATCAGGCCTGGGAGAATTGAGGTCTCATTTAAACTAAGTTAGAAATTTCCCAACTTGTTTTAAAGTGAAATAGATTTGTAAAAATAACAATAATAATTATTTGACAGTGCTGTTATTGCTCCCAGATCAAAATTTAACCTTTAGAATAGAATTCATCTTTTTTTTTTTTTTCCCCCACACCAACTTTGCACTTCTCTGTCAGGGATTTCCAACCTGAGTTGGAACATTTAACCCGCTCAGATAAGCCTCAAATAAGAGAGCAAAACAGTGGCAGAATAATTTGTTTCTTTGAGTTTGGGGTCTTTCTTTATTTTACTGTTCACATATTAACCATTTGTATGCTTTTTTTTGAGTCAGGGTCTCACTCTGCTATCCAGGCTGGAGTGCAGTGACATGATCATGGTTTACCACAGCTTCAGTCTTCTGGCCTCAGGTAATCCTTCTGCCCCAGACGCCCAAGTTGCTGGGATTACAGGCACGTGCCATCACACTTGGCTACTTTTTTTATTTTTTGTAGAGATGAGGTCTCACTATGTTGCCTAGACTGGTCTTGAACTCCTGGATTCAAGAAATCCTCCTGCCTCAACCTCCCAAAGTACTGGGATTACATACTTTGTCTCTTAAAAAAAAATGTGTATGGAGCCCAAACGTTTTTATTTGGGGAAAATGGTTGACATTATTCAGGTAGTTTGCGTTGTTTTAGAAAATTGTCCTCATGAACTTTTATTTTTCAAAAATTGGGTTATAACTTATGTACAGTGAAATGTGCCAGTCATAACAAGGCTGTCTCCTTCAGTGCAAGGTCCATCTTGTCAGCTGTTCTCTCCCATTTTCTTGACCACCAGAACAGCCTGGCCCATGTCCAAGCCATTTTCCTCTTGGCATCTCCTCTGCACTGGACCTTTCTCAGGCTCCTTCCTATCCTCAAAGGTCTCCTGGCATGCTCTCTCTACTGCTTCACCTGCACTGACATCCGGCTGCATGTGATCTCACTGCATCTTTCATGGCTGTAATGAACTGAATGTTTGTGTCCCCAAAATTCATATGTTGAAACTCGAATCCCCAAGTGATAGTATTTGTAGGTGAAGACTTTGGGAAGTGATTAGTTCATAAGGGTGGAGCCCCCATAAGTGGGATTAGTGGCCTTAGGAGAACCCAAAGAGCAAGCAGGCTCTCTTTCTTGAGCATACCACAAGAAGTTGGCTGTCTGCAACCCAGAAGAGGGCTCTTGCCAGAACCTGACCATATTGGCATTCTGAAATCAACTTCTGTTGTTTATAAACTGCCCAGTCTATGACAATTTGGCTTATAGCTTGAACTGACGAAGCCCTCTCAAGTGAAGTCTCCTTTCCCTCTCATATCTTCCCTCTCAGGGTCACACAGTGGAGTTGGGATTCCTCCACATTTCTACTCACCTGTCCAGAATGCTGTCTGACTCCTTCTGCATTCCCTTCTTCTGTAAGGCTATCCTGTTACTCTTTTTCTAACCTCTGTAATATTACTTACCAACCTCTGTACCACTTTCTGTTAGTCATAGAGGATTTTTGTACCTATTCACACACTCCCTCTCCTCCCATGTATCTGTCACGTCTCTCAAAGACTTAGAATCTGCAAAGATGAGCTCTTCCACCAATTTTTAAATTTATCTCTAAGCTTGTCCCACTGTCTGTCTGGTCTTCATCATGGTCATTTATACTCAAAACTATCAGCATGTGGTATCTTCCCTTTTCCCTAGACTTCGAAGACCCCAACCCTGTGTCCAACTCACCAGTTCATAAGCATTTATAGACCTAGAGCTAACATCTGCTCTTTCTCACTATGTCTTTGATGGTTTCCATTGATTCGACTGGGACTGCAAAATCTGCTGTTCTCTTTCCATCACCTTGGCTCTGCACTCTTAAAGTCAGATTCTCACATCATGCTCTATAATGTGGACCTTGCAGATCCATATCACAGTAAGCTGGCTAGCTTTATCAAACCCATTTGTTCTTGTTCCTGCTCATGCAGTTAAGACTACATTTCATGCCTTCCTTGCAGTTAAGTGGGGCTGCAGAATGGTGTTCTAGTCAATGGAGATAAGTGGTGGCGAGGTATGTCCCTCTGAGACCTGACCCATAAGATTCTCCCATGTCTAACCCTTTATGCTCTTCTCCTATGGAAACTGGATGTTGACACCAAGGTGACCTTGAAAACCACTTGATGAAGATGGCAGAGTCTGTCGCCTTGCATCCTTGAATGGAACATGAGCCCCTCTCTCCCTGCCCCCAGCCTGCTCCCCAAGACTGAAGAAAAATACACATATTGATCGCAAATAAAAAATAAGCTTTTAGCGGAGTTAAGCCACTGAAATTTTAGAGTTTGTTACAGCAGTTAGTTACATTCTAACACATACAAATATGTAAGAAGAAAAAATTATAAAATGGATCATATTCAAATAGAGTCATCAGGGACCAAAAAAACTGGTGAAAGGGAGCAAGCTTTGAGTGAAGAAACAAAGAGATTTGGAGTTTTCTCTTCTTTGTGATCATTTTTTTAAAATGGTTTTTCTCTTTCCAGAATGCTCCATTCATAAGACTGGGGCTTTTCCTGTCTCTACGTGTAATGCCAGGTAGGCATGAGGGAATGGTTCAGAGAAAAGGAAGAATGTTGAGGCGGAGAGGAACAAATAATGACCCCCTTTCACACAATTTAGTGCACCTTCCCCTCCTGGTGGTGGACCAAGTGTGTATGTTTTGTTTAATGGGTGCATCCACGCTGGACCTGTGGCATTGGTAAGCAGCTAGTTAGGAATCTGAAATTCTGGATCCCAGTCATCTTCCTGTCATGACTGGCAATCTGAACTAGTTTGGGAAGTGGAACACAGGGTGGGTTAGAGAGAGAGGTTCAGGACGAAGGCTGTGAGTAAGACTGTGGGGCCTTAGCAGTCTGCTCAATGTGGGAGTGGTGGATGGCCCAGGGTGGGAAGCAGTGGGCTTCTCTCTGGTGAAGGATGCCACAGGCCTGAGCATCTGAACCCAAGTCTCCTCACTGGCAAACTGGTATTTCTTTGAGTTTGCTGTAATGGATTGTTCCAGCTGATGAAGGAAATTACTTAAGGAGCAAGTCTTCTCCTTCCCCCAATTCTGCTCTGTGTAGCATCTCTACAGTCTGGCATCTCCACTTAGAAACATTACTTCCCCAGATCTTGCAGCATCCCCGAAGGGTAGCTGGGTCATTATCGCCTCAGGGAGTTCAAAGTGCCTTATGGATACTATCTCATTAAATCCCCCAATGAGTCAAGCCATACCCCTCCCCCACCCCGACTCACAATCCCTGCTCCACCTGAACCAGACTCTGAATAATAAATATCGTGATTTATTGCAAGTCATTTGGAAGGAACTGTAAATGGACACTCAACTTCTCCATCCATCTGAAAGGCACCATCTTAATGTATGTACAGGAGAAATAACAGCTGTTCTGACATCCACTTACCTGGAAAGCCAATGATTTATGATTTGGGGGTTTTCTAGGTACCCTTTACTCCCATGGGAAAATGAAGTCCCAGAATCCTTATTTTTCCCTGAATGCTGGCGTTTTCATACCTTTCCATGCCCATCACTGTCTCAGTCTTACATCAGGCCTCTGAAACAGTTGCCGCTTCCTAAATGTGCCATCTTTCTTCAGGCTTTCAAAGCTTCAAATAAACTGTTTCCGTCAGGACACTCCTCCTCATGCTACCATCCTCTACTTCATGATCTTTCATTCATCCTAAAGAACCAGCTCAGATCTTGTGCCTTCCATCAAATCTTCTTTGACTTCTACAGGATGAGTTAGTTGTCCTTTCCTCTAATCAGTCACAACTTCAAATAGGAGAGCTACCATTTGTTCCAGGCTCTAGTTACAGACTGTGCATATATATTATCCCCTCTGTGAAGTTGGTGATGTAATCATAACTAATTTTACTGATAAAGAAAAAGAAACTTGAAATGGTTAACAACGCTCCCAACATTTCATTAGTAATTAAGAGGTGAAGCTAAATTTCAAACCCAGGTCAGACACCAAAGCCCATAATCTTTTACTCAATAAGCTGCTGTCTTTTTTTTTTTTTAATCACTTGTTGGTTTCTTTATTAGACTTGCGCTTATTAAGGTAAGGGATTATGACCTTTCATGCCTGTGTCTCAGTACCTAGCATAGTGCCTAGTATATAATAGGTGCCCCGTAAATGCTTGTAGAATGAATGAATGAAATAAAGGATGAATGTATAATTTAGTTGCTTCAGAGAAATTTCTCTTATATTTTTAAATTTGGAGGAGCAATTAAGTTGCCAGATTTCCCTTTTGATAATGTTGGGAAGAGGAGTCCTACATAGAGAGAAGAGGATTATTTCGTCAATGAGTCAAATCCTAGAGTCATTGGGTTATACACTCAAACTCATGGTGGCTCTTAAAGAGCTCATCTTCCATTGGGCATCTTCATAGAGTGGTTTTGAAATATAAACAAGATTTCTAGATTTATTCATTTATTTGTTCATTCATTCAACAAATATTGATAGAGCATGCCCTATGTGGCAGGCATTGTGCTGAACTCTGGGGACACAATAGTCAGCACAAGAAGTCCTGGTCCTTGAAGTAGACTTCTGTTGTTTGCTCATCCAGCATCTCCTCTGCTAACAGAACCCCTCTTTTCTTCTGGAAAAATATTCTTTCCACTCTCAGACTGTGTGTTTTAGTTTTGGCTAATTTCCACTTCTTGCCTTCCAGCTTGGGCACATGGTCAGGCACAGTCAATCACTGTATTGCGTCCTCTATATCCACAGTGATTGGTTTAGGTGTGGTAATATGGCTCAAGCTGGGCAAATGAGAGTCAGCAAAGAGACTTTTACTGGAACTACAGTCATGCATTGCTTAGTGATGGGGATATACTCTGAGAAATACATCCTTAGGTGATTTTGTCATTGTGCAAACATCATAGCATGTACTCACACAAACTCTGATGATATAGCCTCCTATATACCTGGGCTATATGGTATAGCTTATTGCTTCTAGGCTGCAAACCTCTACATCATTTTACTGTCCTGAATACTGTAGAAATTGTAACACAATGCTAAGTATTTGTACATAAAAAAATAATGTAATTTTATGGGCCCACCATCATATATGTGGTCCATTGTTCTTTGAAATGTTCTTATGTGTCCCATGACTATATTAGAAAAGTGATGGTTTATTTTGCTGGTTAAATATAAACCTGGAGCAATTGGCAGAGAATGAAATCAATACAAAAGAAGGCAGAGCTGAGATTTTGAGGGAGCAAGAGTAGAATGATGGCATCATTTTAGGCCTTAGAAACAACAGCCACATCTAAAGCCACCAGAATCCCCGGATTTTCCATCCACATGAGCTAATACATTCTTCTTTCTTCTCACGCCATTTTAAGATGGGCTTCTTTCACTTGCAATGAAATAACCCTAAATAATAATAACATTGACTCCTGGAAGTTGGGTTTTGTAAGAGACATCCTAAAATGCAGAACTGGCTGAATCACCATAGGGTATAGAGTGCCGGGAATTTCTCTGTTCTTGGTTTGGAGGTCAGAAAACCCAATTGTGTCTTAGATATCAGCTGGGTTGAACTGTTAATCTGTAATATCTTGAGGCTCAAACCATGTTCTAGAGATAGAAAACATAATTATATTGGGGAGAATTGGCTACTTCTTTATGGCCTTCAGTAATTTCCTATAAAGATGAAGCAAGTTTAGTTGGGTGGGAAGAAAACAGAACTTTTCTCAGAGAAGCATACCCAGTATCAGTCAGCAGTTGAGGATGGCTAAGAGGAGCACGGTGCATTGAAAAAATGAAATTTTCTAGTCCATGTTAAACCTACCGTAAGTAAAGTTAAGAGAGGCTAAACACAGAGGGAGAAGAGACTGGAACCTGGAGGTAGCATGATATCCCAACGCCTTCCAAACATCTTTCTTCCACAGCATAGAAAGCTATTCTCTGGGATGTAGTGGGAAGCATAAACAAATTCTGCCCTGTATTATATATGGCTAACATGATGGATACATCGCTAGCATGATGAATAGAACAAGAGGGCCTACTGCTAAAAGGCAGAAGTCTCTGACTTTGGATCTGACTGAATGCAAATCAAGTGAGAGCTTGTTAAGATTTAAGAAAGCAGTAAAGTCTGGGAAATGTAAGACCTGACATATGATCACCTGTGACAAAATGATTCACAACTGGGGTAATCCAAGGCCCATGAGCTCACTAAGAGAAAGCAAACAGCCATACCAGGGGAAAGTCTCCTGTTAACCCTCTTAACTGTGGCCATGGGGTAACAAAAGAGCTCTTGTCAGAGAAGAACCAGGGGAGGCCAGACTGGTTGATCAAGGAATACTTTCTATCACGGGGCAGAGGTGTCCTGGTTATCTCTACCCACCATGCTCCTAGTCCCATGGCATATGCTAGACACTGGTGATTACAATATGTTGTTTCCCCTTCACTCTCTTTCCAAGCGAGAGCTTTTAATTGGAGTTATCTTTTTCTTTCTCTATCCTTGTGTGTCATATGTGTTGGGGGAGGAGTGAGTAAATGTATCATTTAGTTATGAGCTCCTAGATGAAGGGAACTTCATCCACATCAGACTAGAATTTTCATCACATATATCCTGTCTTTGGAGAGAGTTGCAGTAAATGAGTTGAGCTAGTGGGGGAATCATGAATACTGCCTCTGGAATCAGATTGCTCACACTGGTATCTCAACTCCACTACATACTTAGTAACTATATGGCTTTGGGCAATTTATGTCACTCTTCCGTGCCTCTGTTTCTTCCTATATAAACATGGGGATAAAACAGTAATACCTCTTTTTCATATTTTTGTGGGAATTAAATGTCAATACATATAAAATGATTATAGTGACTGGAATAAACTGAGAGCTGAATAAACGTTAGCCATTTTATTATTTGTGTAAACTTCCCTTTGAAATATGTATGATTGTGTTTTCAGTTTTAGATGGAATATTTGTAGCATGTTAGGTGGGGGCATGGAATGGACTGAATGTGTATTGTATTCTTTTTCTGGTAACAGACTACTTCTTTTCCTTGAAGAAGTATCTTTGTGGTATACAAAGAATGACCCCATCCTCTCCTTTGGCTCCTCTAATGTGGGACTGATAGTACATACTGCACAGAGTTGGTAGTATTGAGTGTATTGGTATAAGATGCTAGAACAATGCTGAACATATAATAGTGAGTCAGAAGTCTCAAAACTCTTCATTGACGCTGCTTCTACTATTGGACTCGAGAACTCAACAATAGTAAGAGAAATAAAAGATTCAGGGACACCTCTTTCCAATCCACTTACCAGCTGACTGGTCCCTAGATGATCTTTAACTTTTGGAGACAGGTTGTTCTGGCAAATGTCTATTAATTTCGGTGCTGGGAGAGGATAAGAAGAGAAAGTTAAGTGGGTCACTTTCAGGCTAACACAGTTTAATTATCCACACTCTGTTCTTATCATTGTTGTCACAAGGTCCTCAATCCCTTCTCTGTGCCTGTGCTCAGTGGGTGCTCCTGCCCACAACATCCTCCTTCCTTTCCTTCCTCTATTCAGAGCTTAAATCATTTGCAATCCTGAAATCCAACTCAATCTTTCCTTCCTTTTCAAACACCTGCACCTCACATTGTCTTGGCCAGTGCAATATTTTTTACTCTTTTAGGTCTCTAGAATTGGAGTCAGCAAACTATGACCAGCGGGACAAATCCCGCCTTCCTATCTGTTTTTAAATTAAAGTTTTATTGGAACACAGCCATGCCCATTCATTCATGGACTGTCTGTGGCTGCTTTGGGGATATGATGACAGAGTTGAATAATTGTAATGCAGCCAGGCATGGTGGCTCATGCCTGTAATTCTAGCACTTTGGGAGGCAGAAGCAGGAGGATTACCCGAGTTCAGGAGTTTGAGATCAGCCTGACCAACTTGGCAAGCCCTTATCTCTACAATAAGTAAAAAATTAGCCACGTGTGGTCGCATGCACCTCTGGTTCCATCTACTTGGAAGGTGAGGTGGAAGGATCACTTGAGACCAGCAGATCGAGGCTGCAGTAGCTGTGACTTTGCCACTGCACTCCAGCCTGAGTGACACTCAATGAGACTCTGACTCAAAAAAAAAAAAAAAAGAAGGCCACAGAGACTCTGTGACTCATGAAGTTTAAAATATTTAACATTTTGTTTACACAAAAACTGTCAGCTCCTGCTCTATACCCTTGGCATTACTTAGGAGCGTGTTAGAAATGCAGAATCTAAGGTCCACCTCAACCTACTGAATCAGGTTCCACAGTTTAATAGATACCAGGAGATTTTTATGCACATTAAAATTTGAGAAGCGCAGCTCTGAAGTCTTCTTAGGACTAGTAAGAACCCCTGCTCAGGTTCACAGCATTTAGCCCAGTGCAGGATGTGTGTGAGGGGCTCAGATGGTGCATATTGATTGAAATTGACAAGGAAGAAAGCCCTCAGCCCACATAGCGGTTCTCAAAATATGGTCCTCAGACCCCAAAACATCCATATTACCTTGGAACTAGATAGATATGTACATTTTAAGGTCCTCTCCAGACGAACTGAATTAGAAACTCTGGGAATACTTTAGCCAACTGTGTTTTAATGAGTTCTCCAGGTGATTCAGATGCAAGTTAAATACAGGTCCCAACTCCCCTAACTCCAGGGATTCTGATTAATTTGGTCTAAGAAAAGGACCTGTCATTGGTATTTTTAAAAATTCTCCTAGGTGATTCTAATTTTTAGCCAGGATTGAGAACCTCAGTGTTAGATCTTGTAATCCAACAAGCATTTATTGAGCACAAACTATGGTTCCTGGTACTGAGCTAGGTCCAGGTTGTAGAAATATATCTGCATCTATACTAATATCTATTTATCTCTATTTCAATCTTTATCATCTCTATCTCTGTATATCTCTATCTCTATCTTTATCATCTCTATCTCTGTATATCTTTATCTCTTCCTCTTTATCTCTATCTCTATCTCCATCTCCATCTCCATCTCTAAACTGAATAAGACAAAGTTCCTGCTCCTGAAAGAATTATCACCTAATAAGGGTGTCATGTAAATCAATACATTTCATCCAGAGTAATTTCTACTATAATAGAGGCATCCAAAGGAGGGGAGTTGTAAACTCACCTAGGAGGTCCATAGGCCTCCAGAAGGAAGAAATATCTGAGCTGAGTCTTGAAGGATAAGCAGGACTTTGCAGGGCTTTTTAGACAGAAGGGACGGCATGTGTAAAGGCACCAGGGCACAGAACAGGAAAGCATGAAACTGCACAATCAGGAAACTGCCAGAAGTCTCAGACATGAGGTAGCAGTATGGAATCTGAAACTGGCAGGTAACCCAAGAGGCTCTCTATCTCACAGGAAAAGCATAAAGAGGTGGACTTAAGTAACACGTAGTCCACCAAGCCTTTGTGCCAAGGTTGGCTAGACTCTGTTGCCATCTCAGTGCCTCGTGGAGAGTGGGTATGTGTGGGGAGATTCAGACTTAACCATAGTTCTCAGAGGAAGAAGGAGAACCATTCCTTGTCTTTGAAGGGAAAGCAGATTTCCATGAGCTGGGTTTACATCCACATTTACACACCACAGAGGGGAGGTGGGCTGAGGGAAGTTGGCCCCGCTTCCCCTAGGAATAGACGCCCACTATCGCTATCTGTCCCCATCCATGATCTGAGGATTCCTCCTCAGCTGGTGAGGCCGACAGATAAGGCTAGTGAAGGCCGCCCAAGCTGAGCAGCCGGGGAGCTGCCGTGCCAACACACAGCTGCTGACTTTCTCCCCCCTCATGTTAAGCTGGAACATTTTGCACTTTTCTTCTCCAACTCTTTCAAAGCAAGTCATTTTCCTCTTCTGGAAGGACGCCCATTGTTCATTTGACATTAAAGATAGGTCTTCACAGTTTTCTCTTAAGGCGGCAATTGGTGAAGTTAAGACGTATTGTGGGGACTTGTCAGAAGGATACAGCATTATACAAAGGAATGATGTGAAACAAAAATTGCTCTCTTCAACCTTCCCAACCTCTCCTGCATACCGATTTTGAGCCGTTTTTCTGCCCTCATGTGTTCCCAACGTTGCTGGGAATTGGGGGTAATTGAAGAGATGGAGTGTGTGGTTCTCTGCTGACAGCCCTTCTGGCTGCTGGAGAAGCAAGGTGGAGCTGGGACTTGTTCAGTGGACAGTATAGGAGGAGAGAGGGCGGAGTCGGGGAACAGGGACACTCAGGAGGAAGACACTCTCAGCTTTTCTTAGGAATTTCTTAGTAATAGTTACATCAGGCTCTCAGGGCGGTTCGATGGCTGGTTAATTTGAAAGAAATGAGTGTCTTTTCTTTCCCACAGTGAATTTAGAGTTGATTTCCCAGTGACTTTTACTCATGATGACACTGTTACATATTGCTCCTGAAATATGGTCCCGTCTAAATTCTGAACAAAGGATCTTGCTAGAGTCACAATTTTCTCCTTCATTCATTAATTCAATTGGGCTGTGAGCTCTGATCCCCACTGTCACTTACTAAATGTGTTATACTGGTTAAATGAATTAACATGTCCATGCCTCAGTTTCCTCATCTGTAAAATGGGAATAAAAATTATAACTTCCTTATAAAGTTGTTGTATGGATTAAATGATACAATGCCCATAGTTAGCACGGTTCCTGGCAGTCTAAGTCCTCAATAAATATTTAGTGTATGTTATTATTTTTATTTTTATTAGTCCACAGACATTAATTAAGTGCCATTGGTAGTATCCTGGACCCTGGAGAGAGGAAGGTGAACAAGGCAGGAAGTTACTGGTGTTCCGCTGGGAGAACAGAGCAGGCAGTGATGGCTTGCGGTTGGTGGTAAGCTCTGTGAAAGAGGAATCAGGCAGGTGAGGGAGGAACACCTGCCCAAACCCAGTGGTCAGAAAGGGCTTCTGGAGGAGGTAGCTCCTGAGGGTGAATTGAAGGATGAAGTATGGAGAAGGAGACAGTGTGAAGTGCAGAAGTCAGCAAAGGTTCTTTCTGCCAGAGAGAACAGCATGTGCAAAGATATCAAAGACCCTGAAGCTTTCCCAGAACGTGCGCAGGTCTAAGTGCCTGGAGCACAGATAGGGCCGTTTGATGGGGAGTTGCAGGGGATGTGTGTGGCTGGAAAGGAAAGTCTAGCCCCTCAGGAAGTGCTTTGGGCAGGAGATAAAAGGCTTGGATTTTACCCTGAAGCAATAGGGAGATACTTAATGGTTTTCAGGAGGCATGTGGCATGGCTTCTGGGAGGAGAGTGGTTTGGGTGGAGAAGAGCCTGATAAGGAAGACACCACAGGAGTCCAACAGGGCCCTCAAGAGACAAGAACTGGGACGGGGACTGGAGGTGCTCTTGGGAGAGTTAGAAGCTGGAATTTTTGGAACTTGGTAATAACCTGACATTGGGAAAGCACACCCCCCCAATATACACCACCAGGTTTCTGCCTTCAGTGACCCTTCACAGAGAAGAGGAACCGGAGGAGCAGGTGGTGATGGTGTGTCCCATTACGGACATGCTGCCTTTGAGGTGCCTTGTGAGGCAGCCAGGTGGGCATGATCAAGAGGCTTGAGGGTCTCAAAGAGCTCTGGGTGGGCGATGTGTGCTATTGACCCAGAAGGAGAGATTGAAGCCCATATGAGGTGGTTGAGGCTACCCAGACGAGGAATACGGCAAGAGAAGGTGGCTGAATATAAAGTTTTGGGAACAGCAAGACTAAAGGGACAGAATGAGGCAGAGAAGTCAATGAGGAGAATTAGTTGAAAGAAGAAGCCAGGATGGTGTGGGAGAAAACTTGGGAGCTAAGGGGGAGTTATGAAGCATCACGAACAAGGAGTAGTCACGGGTATGGGTGGCCACTCAGAGGCCGTTTGGGTGAGCATCTAAAAGTGGTCCCTGGATTTACAGTGAAGGGAGGTTGTGGGTGATGGAGGCAAGGGCAGCGCCTGTTGGGGTGACGATGGAAATTGAGGATGAAAGATGGAAACCTTGGTAGTTAGGGAGGCGACAAGCTCAAGTTAGGGAACCTCACACTTCTCAGGCCTAGTAGAATTCTGGAAGTAGCCGAGGAGTGTGTCATAAACACAGCCACACAGGCGCTCCCCAGATCTGCTGAACCAGGAACTTCAGAAGAAAGCCTGGGAACCTACCTTTGGAAAAATCTTCCTCAGTGGTTCTGCAGTGATAATTCGGAATGGCTGGGATGGGGGCATGAAGACTGGGCTTAGCCCCAGGAGCCATGGGTCTAAATCCAGCACCAGTCCATGTGAGTGGGAGACCACATGAGGGGGGCATGGGTTTGACTTCAGGTCTACCCTTTGCTATCTATGGAAGTGGGCAGGTCCTCAGCTGCTTCCATTCCTGGACTTCTCATCTAAAAGATTGGGAGAATAGCCACCTCAGGGTTATTGTAAGTGCTGGTGAGAAAACACAGAGTTGAAACCACTCATTGTTGCCATTATCATGTTGCTGCTAACTGCATGACTTTGGGTAAATTTCACATCCTTTCTGGACTCTCATTTCCTCATTTTTCAAGCAGGAGTTGGTTGTTTCTAACTCAGCAGGTACCGGAGGACCAGTGTAATCATGCATAGGGAAGCCCTTGTCATATAGTAGGTGCTCAGTGAATATCAACGCTGTGCCTTAGTTAATGAGGAGGTTACACTCAGAGGTGGTCACTAATTAGGAAGGCTGTCTTCAGAGGGAGCTCAAGTTTGTCCTCTGCTCCTTTAGGTACTAGTAGGGGATCCATGACCATGTAGGTCCCTGAGATTTCTGCAGCCCATCCCAGGGAGCTGATAGTTCTGGCTACAGGCTTTGCAGGAGCAGTAATCAGGGGCTGGGGTCAGCTGCTAACTATTAGCCATCCCAGCCTGGGGCCTTACAGCATGGCTGTTAACTCTTCCAGGTGTCAAAGTCTCTGGTTTCATAGGAGATGGGCAACCACATAGGAGTTGATGTGTTCTAATTCCTTGGGAAACAAAGAAAAGACTGAGAATTGAGAAGTTCACACCAGCAGAAGAGAACTAGTCATATGTCCTGGATCTGCCTCCTGGCTTTTGCATAGCCAAGGTCTCAGAGATACTGTGAAGGGTGGACAGATTTGCAGCTTACTCTACTCAGACCCAGTGGAAGACAGGAAGGGGTGAGAGGGAAGGATGGACAGTAGAGTAGTGTTGGGACCTGCTTTCAGCCTTCTACCGGCTCTAAGGACACTGTGCTACTGTTCTATCTAGTGCCACAATTGGAAGGTCAGGCTCCTTTGGGATCTGAGCTTCGGTTGACAATATAACAATGATCAGTATTCACTCAGCACTTTATAATTTACAAAGCACTTTCACCTTAGCTGGTTCATTTGAGCCTTATAACCACACAATGCAGGTGACTCAAGAGGAATGACTGTGCCCATTTTACAGATGAGGAAACAGAGACTTCGAGAAGCTTACCCACGCCTCAGGATTGATGTGTGACTGGGCCTGAATTCAAATTCGAAAAACATCTGGCTCCAAAGCCAGTGCTCTTTCCACTAGCCCAGGAGTTGCTTTGAAAATGGTACCCCTGGACCGGGAGACAAGAGAGCTAGTTTCTTTTTAAGACCTGGCTCCAGCCTTGCTCTATGGCCAGTAACGAGTCACTCAACTGCTCTGGGCTTGAGTTAGCAACACTGACAAACACAGAACTTGGAACAGAAAATTCCCAAGATCACTTCCAGCTGGACTACATGGCTGTATTCATCTGTATTCATGCTGGAGGTGCTCTGAGCCTCCAGTTGTGCCAGGATTGACCTCTAAGGATGAACTCCTGAAGGGAGTCTTTGGACTCCACCCAGATCCCCAGGGAACTATCTCTTGCTAGAGTGTTCTTTATTTCTCCCCAAAGGCCATGATGAACCATCTGAGAAAGAAAGAGCTTAATGTAGCAAGGGGAATCCACAGACATCATTGATCACCAGAAGGGCGGCGCTATCCTCATTGCCAGTTCCCTGCCTCTGGGCCCAACTACTCCCCCAAGCAGGACTCTCAGGGCTCTCTCTGCCCTTCCTGGGCTCTTCTTCTGTAGCATCCGCCGGCTTTAGGCCGGAGAGATCCCTCCGACCCCTCGGATTTGCTTGTGTGTCCCCAGAGTCTACACAAAAGCAGGAGCTCAGGACTGTTTGTAAAATGAATTGGTAACAGAATTATCCATCCCGCTGTGGCTTTATGTCCACTTGTGCTCTGCTGAGTGGGATCTTCACTTCCCAGAAGGACCTGTTCTTTTCTTCCTGAGCATCGATGTTTCCTTGGGAGATGAGCTTTGGTGTCCGTAGTTTCCAATGACAGAAAACAGAAAATAAAATTTTAAAAATTGATGAAATACTTCTCTCCTAGAGCTCATCTTATCAGGCTCTTAGCTAGGTGGAAGGACAGAAGCTAACTTTCTTTTCATGCAGGGAGAGCACGTCTTGGGCCTGGTGGTCTGCCCAGTTCTGCCAAGCAGAAGGAAGCCTGGACTTCCCCGGGGGTCCACACTTCTTTTAGTTTCCTTTGGTTTCTTTGACCTTCTGGCTCAATACACAGATTACGGAGAGGGACAAAGCCTAAAGAACAAAGCCTCTCCAGCACCACATGGATTATTCTGGAATTAGGCTGCTGCTGTCAATTTTATTTGGTGATCCCAGTTGGCTCTCCAAATTATACCTGTAATTTGGTGCACTCTGTGTATTGCAGTCTGTCAGAGAAATCCTATAATTATTTTTTAAGTGACAAAGTTTTAAGGAATAGCTAAATAAATGTAGCTAAATTTAGAGCACTGTCTGTACAATGAAATGTGGCAGGAAGCAGAGATATGATCAGTGGCTGGTAGAAGGAGAATTTTGTTACTATCCAAAAGGTGGCAGCAAAAATTACCTCAATTAGCTTAACAAGAAGCCCGTCCTTCTCTGCCAGCCCGCCCGGGAGCCCTGGCATGCACCTTTTCCCTTTTCTGCCAGAATTCCAGGCCTTCCTCACCAAGCTGTCCTCGGCTCCATCTGCTGCTCCCGTCTGAGGCTGATCCCTGCGCCCTAGTCACGTCCTGCCTCCTCCCTGAGAGGCTCCAGCTCAGCATTCCAGAAGGAGCGGGGTCAGGAGTTCACACCTCAAAGAAACCTCAGCACAGATCAACGCTTAGCAGGAAGGCCAGAGAGAGAGAAAACAAGGGCCTGTTTCTGCCCTGTACGCACTCCATGGAAGATGAGAGAGATCGTTTGCAAACCCCAAAATGTACACTCTCAGGAGGAACGTGATCCGTGCCTCACCTAGCTGTTCATGCAAACTTTTCATTTTGAGAATCTGCTCTGTGCTGGATTTTGTAAATGACTTAGCCAAGCGAGTGGGCACATTAGTCAAATATTTATTTCGCTTTGACTATGTGCAAAATAGCCTTCTGGGTTCTGGATCTGCAGCGGTGAACAAAAGAGACATGCTTGCCTGCAGGTAGCTAACATTCTACTGGGAGTAAGTCAATAAACAAGATAAAGGGGAACACTATATCCTTGGTTAGATGGTGAGAAGTACAAAGGAGGAAGATAAAATGTGATAAAAGGTATGAATTGCAGAGGAGGCTGCCACAGCCTTAGACAGGGTGGCCAGGGGCAGCTTTGCTGAGAAGGACACATTTGCATTAGGACCTGAAGGAGGTGAGGAGGCTATAGAAATAAGTGAAAACACCCTGGAGTGGGAAATGTCAAGTGGCCTATTGGAGATATGAGATGAATACTGCAGGTTCCTGCTTGAGAGGGTCAAGAGGAATTGGAGAAGAGACATGTGTTTAGAAAAATAATTACTATTCTAAGTTCATTATAGTTGTTTAGGCCAGGGATCAGCGAACTATGTGTTTTTTTGTACAGCCTGTGAGTTAAGATTGGTTTTTACATTTTTAAATGGTTGGGAAAAAAAATCAAAAGAAGACTATTTTATGATACATGAAAACTCTATGAAATTCAAATTTCAGAGTCCATAAATAAAGTTTTATTGGAACAAAGCCATGCTCATTCATTTATATATTTTCTATGGCTGCTTTTGTGCTATAATGGCAGAGTTGAGTGGTTATGATATAGAACATATGGCCTGCAAAGTCTAAAATATTTACTATTTGGCCCTGTACAGAAAACATTCACCAACTCCTGGTCTAGGCAATATGGGAGAGTGGTTAGACCTTGTCTTTGGGGCCAGGAGCCCTGAATTCACTCTTGGGTGGGCTGCCACTTGATGGTTGTATGACTTTGGGCAAGTGGTCTCTCCATTTTGTGACGGTTTCCTCATTTCTAAGATAGGAACAAAAGTTTCTACCCATTTAGGATAGTTGTGGGAATTAAATGAATGAGGACTAGGAAGCATATTTGGTATTTATAGCCATTATAATGATTACACACAGTAACGTGTGAAGGTAGGATGAAAGGATTCATGGACTAAGGAGTGTTTGTGTCCCCCTGAAAATTCATGTTTTGAGGCTCTAATACCCAATGTGATGTTATTTGGAGGTGAGGCCTTTTGAGGGGGGGTTAATTAGATTTAGATGCAGTCGTGGGGGGTAGAGTCCTCATGGTTGAATGCCCTTATAAGAAGAGATCAGAGTGCTTTCTTTCTCTCTCTGACCACCATGTGAGGACACAGAGAAGGTGGCCATCTGCAAGCTAGGAGGCGAGCCCCCACCAGAAGCTGGCCATGCTGGAATCCTTGTCTTGGACTTTCAGCCTCCAGAACTGTGATGAATAACTTTCTGTTGTCTAAGCCTCTCAGTCGATGGTATTTTGTTATGGCAGCCTCAACTGACTAACACAAAGGAGGATAACTGCCTTCATCTGTGAAAGCCAGAGAAGTGACCACTGAGGATGAACAGAAATTTTCCAGGTGGGGAAGGAGGTTAAAAGGCAGAGGAACAGCCAGGGCTCCGTGGCTGAGCCTGTAATCCCATCACTTTGGGAGGCCAAGACGAGTGGATTGCCTAAGCCCATGGGTTTGAGACCAGCCCGGGCCACTTGGTGAGACCTCGTCTCTACAGTAAATCAAAAATTAGCTGGGTGTGGTAGCACGTGCCTGTAGTTCCGGCTACTTGGAAGACTGAGGTGGAAGGATCGCCGGAGCACAGCAGGTCGAGGCTACGGTGACCGGGAGTGTGCCACTGCACTCCTGCATCTCGCTATGTTGCCCAGGCAGGCCTTGAACTTCTGGCCTCAAGTGATTCTCCCACCTCAACCTCCTGAGTAGCTGGGACTACAGGCACATGCTATCATGTCCAGTTTTTAAAACATGGCTGTCACTATCTTTCTGAACCTGGAGGGAGCCTACATGGAAGAAGCTATGGCTGTAATCCATGGAAAAAATAGTGGTAGTTTATGCCAAAGAAATGGACATAGAAATGAGGGAGTGGACCAACCCAGGACAGAGAGGTATAAGAAGAATTTGTAGGGCTTGGTGGTTGGCATAGATCATGAGGGAGGGCAGGTGGACAATGGGCAGAAATCTGTGAGACTGTTGGTTGGGAATTCCACTTACTGAGATGGGGAAGGGGAGAGGTCACAGGTTTTGGGGGAATGAGAATGCAACGGAGTGGGAGGTGTGTGTGGGGTGGTAATGGTGGTAATGAGCTCTTGGTTGAGGATGTTGAGTAGGAGAGGCCTGTGGAATTACATGTGGAGGGCTGCCTTGAGGTGTTTGACTATCTCGTCTGAAGTTAGGGAAGAGATCTGGGCTGGAGCTAGAAAACAGAAAGTTGTTAGTAAATGGGTGGTAACTGATACCCTTAAGTGGCTGAGCTTACTCAGGGACAGATCCTGTTTGCCTGTGTGCTACCCCTCATCCCAATTGTGGGATTAAATCCCACATAATATGCTGCATTTTGAAAACAAACAAACACACACACATGCACACACAGATAAACAAATACTTATATCCCTGATGACTCAAGTGGCTTGTATCTGGCCCTGATTGTGCAGACAGTTTTACAGGAAGTTGCCAACACAATGAACCATCTGAAGCCTCTAATGAAGCAATTATTGTATGTGGAAAGGAACAATCAATTGTAAACTCAGTAGTGAGAATTTTACAGAGATGGAGGGTTGATGACAGGCCCACTGCAGTTAAGTCAAAGAAAGTAACTTGATCCCTTATTGGAGATGAAATACACATAATATGGAAAACTCCCCACCCCTCTGTGAACACCAAAGAAAAACATTCCTGTAACAAGACTACTGCCATCCACCGATCAGTTCTGCTCTCAAAGGTGATATCCTGAAATCATGAAGAAGAAAATTGCCCACATTATGAAGTTATGCTTCGTAAAGACCTTTTTACCCTGATGAGATCTCTGCAGGTAATACCATTCAGTGCTCCGCCCTCCTCATTTGATTCTTGAATCTAAAACAGCTGTGTGAAGGAAGATGTCCCATCTAAGGCAGTGATTATAGTATTATTATTTCCACTGCTCTATGACAGTTCGGTACAAGTATTACCTCTAATTCTCATAATGAGCCTGCACAATAGGAATTATTGGGCTCAATTTATAATGAGAAAAGAGAGACTCAAAGTTTAAATAACCTGTCCTATGTCACAGATCTCAGATGTGGCAGGGCTGGGTCAACTCAAGAGTACATCCCCTTCCCCCCAGCCTGTCTTCTTCCAGTTTGTGTCTGAGCACCTTGAGTGACCTTCACTCTGTTCAGCCCATGATCTTGAGTGCTGGGCTGTTAGAAAATTCTTACTGAGCCGGGTATGGTGGCTCACACCCATAATCTTGGCACTTTGAGAGGTAGAAGAGAGATAATTGCCTGAGCCCAGGGGTTTGAGACCAGCCTGGGCAAGTTGGTGAGAACTCATTTATGCAATAAATCAAAAGTTAGCTGGGTGTGGTGCTGTGTGCCTGTGGTTCCAGTTACTTGGAAGGCTGAGGTGGAAGGATTGCCCAAACCCAGCAAGTTTAGGCTGCAGTAGCTGTGAGCATGTCACTGCACTCCAGTCTGGGTGAAAGAGTGAAAATCTGATTTTAAAAAAAAGATAAAGATAAAATTCATATTGAAATATTCACCCATGGTCCTGGGCTTACCACCCTAGATCTACTCGTAGAAGAGATATAGGATGTCTAAAGACAGCAGCCACACCCTCTCCATCCTTCTCCCCTGCAGTAAACATTTCCAGTTTCTTCATCCTGTCCCACGTGCCATGGAGAAGCAGCTGCTGCTGGCTGCCTTCCTACCAGCCATTCTCTCTTCCTCCACAACTTCCTCGCCAGAAGCTCACCTCCCACTGCAGAAGCTGAGAGGGCCAGAAACTCACTCCCCCCAAGTGAACACTGAGAAGTAGATTTTGGAGCCAGGGAGTGAGAGAATTGGAGAGACAGAGAAGAGTGTGGAATAAAAGCAGCATCTGGATCCTGATCCTTATTTGAACTCACTGAGGCCTTAATTTCTTCATCTCTAAAATGGGGGTGACCATACTTATCACAGGGTTGTCATAAAAACAGAATTGGATCAAGCATTTAAGCACCCTGCATAGTGCTGGGTGCAAAGAAGTCACATGATAAATGTATGCTATGACTTTGATTCCTATTACTTGAAGATGTCAGCTGGTATTCTCCACTGACATTTTTTTACAGAATACAGTATATGGCACGAGGGTCACACATGGATTAAGAAAAGGAGCATTAACATCCTAATGTTCATGCATGTGTATAACTTTCCCTCCGGCCCAAAACAAAACACCCAAGCAATATTATTTCTGTACGTGTACTCATTATTCAATGACTCTTCATTTGTCCTGTCAGGAAAAAAAACATTATTCCAACCACAGGTGCCAATATTTGTCTCAGGAAAGAAAGTTCCTGTATTTTATGAAAGACAGACACATGAACCATTTAGCCCCTTTTAAAAGAAGATTGCGATTACTGAAAGTCAAAGATACAGGTGCAAATTACAACGGCCTATAGTGTTCAGTACAGTGACAAGCTGTATAGGTTTGTAGCCCAGGAAAAATAGGCTAGATCATATAGCCTAGGTATGTAGTAGATTCTACCTTTAGGTTTGTGTAAGTACACTCTGATGCTCGCACAACAACGAAATCGCCTAACAACACATTTCTCAGAATGTACCTCTGTCGTGAAGTGACACATAATTGTATACACACTTATTAATATAAAATATGTATCTTTCTCTAGATATTCATATACATTTATACCTGCACTCATATACATTCCTGTGTCCTTCAAATATTTCTGATTATTTTCTCTTCTGGGAACTCAGAAGACTTAACATTTCCCAAATCCCATAGGAAGGGGTGGGGTCGTATACCAAGTTCTGGCCAATGTATTATATAAGCAGAAGAGACCTGTGTCACTTCTGAGTTGGAACATTTAACTGGCAGGACATGCTCCTCCAGTGATTTTTTTCGCCTCTGCTATAGTGACCAGCAACATTTAAATCAGCAGTTGCTTGATCAGCTTTGGTCCCAAGTGAGGGCATTTAGAACAGAGCTCTCAGCTGACCCTCAGTGGGCTGATGGTATGAATAAGGCAGAAACCTTTGTCATCAGTCACTAAGACTTGGAGATTGTTACCACAACATAGCCTGGCCAGTCCCAACTCTGAAGGCCTCCAGCAGACCAGTATTTATGGTCTCAGTGGAGGGAGCAACTCATTCTTTCTCAGCACACTAAGCAGCCTGTCTCATGGACAGACTCTCTTTGACTTTCATTTGTCACATCCTGTTATTTGTATCCATCACTGAGGACAGAAAGAGGGTGTAACATGGTTGACCAGGTCTGGACTTGTGACTTCCCTCTGGACAATGAAGAAACCCTCTGAGGGGTAGTCCTCCTGGAACTTCAACGGTAGGGGTAGGCTATTCTCAAACAGAATGAGGGAGGAGGCACAGAAAATATAACAGACAGGGACCATGACCCCTGGACGTAGCTGAAGTTCTTTTCTTTCTCTTTTCCTTTCTCTTTCTCTTTCCTTGCTCCCTTTCTTCTCTCCCACTCCTCTCTCTCTTCCCTTCTCCCCCCAAAATTCTTTGTATAGACCTCTGTTATATTGTTCATTTACAGGTCTGATTTTATCCTCCATCTCTTATCCGTGACAGTGAATTTTCAGATTTCAGAAACAATATTATATCTTCCTTTGTGTCCCCAGTACCCAACACAGGAACTCAGTTGTTGTGAAGGGAGTAAACAAATGGAAAAGGATGTACAAAAGAAAATAGGGCCAGAATAAAGAAGTACATTTTATTTCTTCTGCCACTGGGAGATCAAACATCAAACAGTGGAGTATATTGACATTAAACCTTCCAGGATAGGCCACAAAATGTTTAATTCTCATTCTCTCTAGAATTTCCTTTAACAAATACAACCAGACACCTGGGAACGAGAGACCTGCCACTGCATCATCCATTTGATTTCAAACTGGAAACCCTAGACAGATTCCCTCTCCTGCAATTAGCCAGGTGGAGCACAGACAAGTTAATATCAACAGCTCATCTTGATGCCTGCACTGTCTCCAGAATCCGGAGAAAGGTATTCTTCCCTTTAATCCTCTGTGGCAGGACAGATGGCACTTACAACCCAACCCAGCACTTGGGAAATGTTTTTCATGCCACCAATTAAGATGCGTTCCCTCCACTGTGTCCATCACTCGCACCTGTAGGACAACCAGTAGCCTCACCAAGAACATATTCCATCTGATTGCTCCCTTGTCCACTGGGGTGTGTTGTCACAGATCCAAAAAGTGTTGCACAGGAGCAAAGTGAGGTTTGCATCTGAACTGAGAACTTTCTAGTATGTTTGTGGAGCTCCCAGCAAATTCTTTCATGTTTGATCTAATTGACAATGATTGTGAGCCTACTGTGTACCAGTGGATACTAGAGGGGAAACAAATGTTAAATAAGACCGCCCTTGAGGCGCTTATAGTCTCATAGAAGAGACAGATTAGCACGTGACTAGTTAAAATTCATTGTGAAAATGCTCTAGGTAGAGACACTTTGAGGTACTGACAAGCACACAGAATAGAGATGGCTCACAATTTTAGGAGGAAGGGCCAAAGTAAAGTCTCAGTAGAGGCCATGTATGTTAGTCTACACTTGTGTAAAAATAGTAACTCACATTTTCAAAGCATTTCCACTTATCTGTCTCATTTTATCCCCACTACCTTTGTATAGAAATTACTCTTCTTTCTCAATTTGCAGTTTAAGAAATTAAGGCTCAGATAAGCTAAGAGATTTGCTCAAAATAACCCCCAAAGATGGAATAGCAGGATTCAGATGGAGATTTTTTTTTATTTCGGAGTTTATTTTAAACTTATTCTGAGTTGAGCAGGGTTCTCAGCTTCAAGCAAAAGTTAACAACAACAACAAAATTTTAAAAAAGGAAAACAAAACAAAACCTCTCTGGCACTAAGCTTGGAGGCTCTGAAGTCAGGAATAACACCCCCCAACCAGGCCCAGAACTGAGCGGATGAAGGCACCAGTGTAGCCTCCCCTGGGCATTAGGTACCATAGCATTCATACCTAAACCACCAACATGCCTTGTGTTGTCTCTTGGACAGCTGCCCCAGATACTTCTAGAAACTCAGTGGAGCTGTCCTACCCATTGGTGGATAGATTTTCACTTCTTGGTGGTCCTTGCTTCTTGGATTCTTAACCTGAGTGGTGATTGAAGTTAGCACACTGATGGACAGAGTCTCCATCAGGTTCTCTAAATGCAGGCCAGATAAGTGCCTGGCGTTGTTAGCTTCTTTTGTGGGCCTGGACTCAACTTCCCAAATTGGGTAATTCCCACACATTAGAAGGAGATTTAGAAGCCAGGTGTAGCACTCTATCTCTATATTCCCTTTAGCATTCTCAGTACTCTCAGTAGTATTTATTTCCCCGCTGAAAAATTATATGTATTCTGTTTGGCTCAGTGTTTTACTCCCCGAAGTCCTATTGAGTCCACCATGAATAAGCACAACTGCTCCTAACTGCCTCCTACATCGCACAGTCTGACCACGGCTTCATCATCACAATTATTCCAGAACAGCTTACTTCATTATTGATCAAACCCATTCATTTAGGTGTGGTTAAACTCTCTTCCCTCAATGAGTGGCCAACCCAGCTTCAGGGTTTAATCACGAAGAGTTGGTTGACTTTCACTTCTGACCACTGAATTGGAAAGAAGAACAAGGGTCCCTACTAATTTGTGAAATGAAAAATATCTTCCTCTATTGACAGGAAGTAGTGCTGGTTCTGCTTTGAAAAGGGGCCATGTGGGGAGCCACTCGCTGTGTCAGATCTGTAGATGTTTTAGACCAGTGATTTTCAAAGTGTGGTGTCCTGGATGGCTGTAGCAGCACCTGGGAACATGTTAGAAGTGGAAATTTCTTGGGCCCTCCCTCAGACCTACTGAATTAAAAATTCTAGGGGTGGAGAGTCTCTATCTCTGTGTTAACAAGTCTTCCATGTGATTCTGGGGCACACAAAAATTTGAGAACTACTGCTTTAGACCAAGAAGCTACTTCTGACATGGGCACCAAGCTTATGACTCAACTATCCTTCAGTTTTCCTTAGTGAACTAGGACAGAAACTGAAGAAATGTCATTTAAAGCTGCAAGCCCATCCCAGATCATCCTGTTAGGTAAGCAGCCTCAAAGAAATCTATGCCAGTTGGGCACTCCACAAAATAATTGATGACTAACCCTTGCATTACTTCATATCCATTATCTCATTCTGCCCACATTACAACCCTGGAAGGGAAGTCATTTTCAAGATGAAGAAACAGACTCAAGAAAGTTAATTTACTTGCCCAAGGTTACATATCCAGGTGCAGTGGAGCTTGTGGCCTCTGAACTGTGCCAGGGCTGTGGACGTGATTGGAGACAATCCAAGGGGAATTCTACCACTTCTGATCTGTAATTATATCACTAACACCTCAACTAATCACATCTCTCAGCTAAAGCAAGGTGTCTCTTTGACTTGGTGAAATTCTCAAGAATTTTTCTTTCTTGAGGAGCCCCTCTTTATAGATACAGTTTCACACAAATCTCCCATTTTCTCTGTGGCTTTGTAACAAAACTGATTCAACAGATAGGTGTCGCAACTAGGCAGTTCATCCGAGGAGGCAAAAGCAGAGGGAATGAAAGAGGGATCAAGCGGCTACCAAGCCCAGCTTTGTCAGGGTTGGACACAAATGGAACCATTAACCTTCAATACTTCTTGCGAAATGAGAGGCTATATTTTTGGATACTCCTAAGCCCTATCTTTACTTTCATCCCAATATTTCTGATCCCCTATGAGTTTTGCTCCCATTAAATCCCATCCCGTTTTTTTCCCCTTCCTAACCTAACCTGCATTCCATGGACAGTTATTGCAACTGCATTCAACTCCCTCAAACCCATCCCCCCTCCACACACACGCACACTCCTCTCCTGCCTTGGATACATTCTGCTGTCTTTGCTCCTGAACTATCGAGGCTTCCAAATTAAAATGCATAGACATGTTCTGCTATACCTTCACCCACAACAGGGCTCCCGAACCTCCCCGACAGGCTTCTACTGTCCTGCCAACTCCTTCTCCTGCACCTCACTGTTCTGTTGCAAAATTTCACTCCTCTCCTCTGGCTCCTACCATTCCAAGGTCCCACTTACCATCAACAGGTGCCCTTGGATTCTGTGCCACGGAGAAAATAATGTCCATCAAGTAGAAGCATTCCCAAATCTCCTCCACTCTACTTCTTGAGGGATCTGATGGGTATCTCTACCCATCTTTTCCTCTTTTCTTCTTATCACAATAAAAGAGATGGCCTTTCTTTCTGCCAAGAAGAGTCCTTCTATCTCAGCTTTGGTTAATTAATTTTAATTATGTATTCATCCACTATTTATTTATTGATTGTGTGTTCAGGAGTCTGTCTGCTTGTTTCAACAAATTTCCCCCTCTTTTATCTTCGACTTCTATCTTTCTTCATTTTTCTCTCCTTCAAACTATAAATCTGATACCGTTCCTCATTTTTTTTTACTACAATGTAAGCACATTTTTAAAAAGGGATATCAATAAAGTTTATTAAGATGAATAGTTAACAAGTGGAGAAAAAAGGTCAAACACTAAATCTTGGTGCTGCTATAACTGACTGACATCTGCTTCTCAGTTCTAAGCAAGTAACTGGAGCAATTTACAGACTGGCTCCTAGTGAACTGTCTAGGCAGTGGGGGAGTGCTTGATACTTGTCGGGAATCTGGAATTCTCTTTCTCGCTTTGCTTGGGACACTAAGGTCCAAAGTGTGGATAAGTGCTAAGAGCCAGAGCAGGACATGAGAAAGCCTCATAGGTTATTAAGAGTTAGGAATATATTGAGAATATGGTATTGTCCCTAGAGCAGAATGGAAAAATTCCAGGCCATACACAAGCCCAAATCAACCCTATATACATAGTAGTCCACTAGTTTAGGAGATGGGCCCCCAAATAATTCCCTTTTAAGAGAAACAGCCAGGATTCCCCCTCAGCCCAGCAAGCTTTTCCCTGACCTGTTCAGGCTCAGGCAGAGGGGCCAGGATGCTGCCCATTTCTCTCCAGGATATGCTGGTCTGGTTTTTGAAATATAAAATTAAGGAACTGGGGCTAGGAGTGGTGGCTCACTCCTGTAGTCCCAGCATTTTGGGAGGCCACGCTGGGAAGATCACTTGAGCCCAGCAGTTTAAGACCTGCCTAGGCAACATAACAAGACCTCCTTTAAAAAAAAAAAAAAAAAGGCTAGCTGGGCGTGGTGACGCACACCTATAGGCCACCTGCTCAGAAGGCTGAGGCGGGAGGATTGCCTGAGCCCAGAAGGTCAAGGCTGCGATGAGCTATGATCCTGCCATGTACTACAGGATCTGGGCAACAGAGTGAGACCCTGATTCAAAAAAGAAAAAAAAAATTAAGGAACTAGTGCAGTCAACTCTGGAGAGCAGGCAGTTTGAAGTTTTTGCAGGGCTTGCCGGCAGGGTAGAAACCCAGGTCAGAGTTGATGCTGCAGAGTACGATCACCAAGTTGTGTGGAGGTCAATAGATGCCTTCCTCACGTAGGGAAGCTCCGAATTTAAAAATCTTCTTTTCTTCACTGTCTTCTACAACTCTAAGAAATCATCCGCAATCACAAATTTTATTTCTTTTAACTCCGCAACACAGAGCATTGTGGTCCTTTCTTTTGTCACTGCTCTATAAGGGCTGATTCCACGTAGGCAAATCCATTAGCCTGTCCAGAATCTTCTTAATTGACCCCTTTACTGCATTTGACATTCTTGGATCCTCTCTTTTAAGCCTCTTTTGATTTCCCTAGTACCAATCTTTCTCCATCCTCCTCTTTAACTCTTGTATCTGCCTTTTCAAATGTTGGTGTTTGTCATGCTGCCATTCTCAACTGATGATTCTTGCTCTTACTTTTTCTTGTAGAACTTTACAACACCCAAATGGTGATGCTGAAGTGCTGCTTCCAAGAACCAAGGGGAGGGTTGACTTGCTGGGAGCCCTGAAAGGGGGCTTTCATTGTCTTGGTGAGCCATTACTGCTGACATCTGTTTCTCAGCTCTACAATCCCTAAGACCTAATTTTTGTCAACACTCAAGAGATTATCTGTTTGAGGGAAGCTTACATGAACCAAGCTCAAAAAAATATGTGTAATTCCAGAAAACCTATTCATTAATTTATAATGCAAATAGATATAGAAATTATTATGAATCTGTTTCAATTTATTTAGAATGACTTGAGAGTGGCATGTCTGGGTTACGGGGTAGGTTTATATTTAATTTTATTAAAAACTTCTAAACTGTTTTTCAAAGTGAGTGTATCTTTTTACATTTTTGCCATCAATGTATAAGAGTTCCAGTTCCACATCCTCACCAAGTTTGTTCTTATCAGTCTTTTTATTTTTGAGTTGGAGTCTCACTCTGTTGCTCGGACCGAAGCACAGTGGCATGCTTCTGGTCATTGCAGCCTCAACCTGCTGGGTTCTGGTGATCCTTCCACCTCAGCCTTCCAAGTAGCTGGAACTACAGGCACGCGCTACCACACCCAGCTAATTTTTTGATTTATTGTAGAGATGAGGTCTTGCCAAGTTGCCCAGGCAGGTCTCGAACCAGAGGGCTCCGGCAATCCACTCACCTCAGCCTCCCAAAGCGCGGGATTACATACAGGCTGAGCCACCGAGCCCAGCTTATCAGTCTTTTAAATTTTAGTTATTCTAGTGGATGTGAAGTGGTATGTCATCAGAGTTTTAATTTGCATTTCCACGATGACTGATGATATCAAATACCTCTTCCTATACTTACTGGTTATATTTGTATGTATTCTTAATAGCCCCAAACTGTAGATAACTTAAAAAAAAAATCCATTAACAAAGAGTAAGCCAGGCTCAGTGTCTCAGCCTGTAATCCCGCGCCTTTGGTAGGCTGAGGTGAGTGGATTGCCTGAGCCCGTGGTTCGAGACTCGCCTGGGCAGCGAGACCTCATCTCTACAATAAATCAAAAAATCAACCGGGCATGGTAGCGCATGCCTGTAATTCCGGCTACTTGGAAGGCTGAGGCGGAAGGATCGCCAGAGCCCAGCAGGCGAGGTTGCGGTGGCCAGGAGCGGCCACTGCACTCCAGTCTGGGCGACAGAGTGAGACTCCAACTCAAAAAAAACAAACCAAAACACAAAACAAAGAGTAATATATCCATGCAATGAAATACTATTCAGCAATGAAAAAGAATGCCTACCAATTCACATAGCAACACAAACAATTTCATAGACATATGATAAGTGAAATAAGCCAGACACAAAAGAGTATAAACTGTATAATCCTATTTATATAACGTCAAACTGTCAAAAGTAATCCATGGAAAAAGCAACCCTGGCAGTTGTTGCTCTTGGGGGTGATAGCATTGATAGGAAAGGAACACAAGAGAATCTTCTGGAGTTGTAAAAGTATTTTATACTTTTATTGGGAACGTGGGTTACAACAGTGTATGCGTTTTGTCAAAATTCACAGAACTGTAAGATCTATGCATTTTGCTATATGTAAGTTAGATTGCAATTTTTAAAAATCCCCAAAGAAAAAATTTACTGGTCTTTTACTAGTGTCTTCTCCCTCTTAAGTCAGAACTGCTTGACAGGGAAGGAGCTTAGGGGTTGGGGAAGGGTTAAAAGGTTGTTGGTTGAGCTTGGAATTAGCACAGAGGGAGTAAGGTGAATAGAATGTTTAATAGCATTACACTAAGATGCCTGATGAATTCATCTCATAATGGGAGGGCCTGCTCTGAAGACGAAGCTACAACCTCCTTTTGGTCACCTAAATCTGCATTAAAAACCACATAAAACTTAGTGGCTTAAACAGTAATGTTATATTTTTTCTACACTTCTATAAAATGAGCTGAGCTCATAAAAGGTAGTTCTTTTACTGATCTTACTGGGGATTATCCATGTGGCTGGTCTTAGTTTGGCCGGTCAGTGGGAGCTGGGATCTGTCAGAATGCTGGGTTGACTGGGTTTCCTCTCTTTCCACATAATTTCAGGACCTCTTTTCCACATGGCTTTTCCACAAGGTCTCTCCAGCAATGCTACCAGATTCCTAATGTGGAGGCTCAGGGCTCCTAAGAGCACAAAAGTAGAAGCTGCTGGTTTTAAGGCTGATGTCTAAAGCATCACTTCCTCTGCGGTCCATTCATTAAAGCACATCACAGGACCAGCCTAGATTCAGGGAAGGGACTAAGCAAAGCATGGTCCACTGAGGTCCACCACTGTAACAGAATACTTACCAACATATGTCGTTTATTGATTTACACCATAGGAGAGAACTTTCTATTAGGATGGTCCACCCCTGATTCTGAAACTCTTCTCTTGATATTGTCTGATATTTCTAACTCCATCTTCTGGAAGGTATATTCATCGAGATATTATAGAGCCCATCTCTTCTGGGTACTATTCTGTCTTGTTCAGGTGACTCTGCATGTCTTTTTCAGGAGAAAATTTGTTTTCAAATTTTTGGTAGAACATGACAATTACAATTTTAGGGAGCTTTTGCCCTTGCTATGTCTTGGCCCTCTATGTCTGGGTTTCAGAACCAGTGCAGATTTGAGCTCCAACTGTTTTCGATGATATTTACTAGGTTGCAGGTAATTGGTAAATAACATAGGATAACATTTTGAGTTAACCCAAGTGTTTTTCACGTTGCACACACACCGGCCCCCACATTTCTTATGTGGGAACGTTGTACTTATTTCAGGCAGCAGCTAGGGCGATTTGAGTTCACTGCCCCAAGGAAGAGAGGCTGCCACCAAACAAAAGACAACAACGGCATCAATTCTCAATCTTGAGTTTCAAAAGAGCCTTTTCAAAGTCCTGGCAAAGAAAACAGGTTGACAGAAAAACTTTGAGTTTCAAAAGCGTGGCTTTTTTGTGTGTGTGCCAAAAGCCACATGCTATGAGAATTGGGACTACTGAGTTATAATCTGTAAAAACTAATGGTCTAGTTCTGTAGGGTCTATAAAGTTTCCAAGGCTAAGTTGAGGAAGGGGGATCCAAGTGGAAGCAGAAGAGTTGTAGTGGGTATTCCTGGGAAGGGACCCTGAACGGGGTTGAGTTTAGCAGACATTGCATCTTGGGTTCTGTCAGGTAGGCTTTGAGATGAGTTTGGGGTGCAAAATGCTAGCAATTAATGCCCAAGAAAGAAAGGGGAAGAAAGGAGACCTGTCTGTCGGGTAGAGAGAGATGTGATGCAAGCCTGATAAAGCTTGGGAAGCAAGAACTCTGGTGCAGATACTATACACCAAAGTAGTTCTATGCTGGGTAGAACTGCTGGACTTTCCTTACTCAGTCACTGGACACAAACTGTCCTGGGAAGAGCATGACCTTGTGAGAGGTAGCTTTCTGCATCTAGAAGGAACTGACAGCTGGAGGCCATCTGCTGACTGTCCTCACTCCCTGTAGCTGAGTAGCAATGCTTTGCAAAAAGAGGGATCTGGGCTAGGTTCCCTTTTAACCCCAGAGCTTTGGGAGGCCAAGGTAGGAGAACGTTTTGAGGCCAGGAGTTCGAGGCTGCAGTAAGCTATGACTGAGTCACTGCACTCTAGCCCAGGTGACAGGGTGAGACCCTGTCTCTAAATAAATAAGTTACACACACACACACACACACACACACACACACACATGTATATATATATATATATATATATATATTTCTGTTAGGATAAGTTTTTAAAGAAGTAAGATACAATATTTTATGTATAGTACAATCACAATCATGTAACACAAATGAAAGTGGGTCTTGACAGAGACAGAGAAGACTAAGTGATTGAGTTTCTCTAGAATTAAATAGCTGGAGTTTTTTGCCATTGGACAACATGGAAGCTCCAGGTAGATACTAAGTTCAATTATGATAAAAAATACTTTAAAGGTTATATATTGATTCACTTGAGCCACAGATTGAAAATTCATACTGCTATATAAATATGAAATGATCAAAGAAGTAATTATGGCATTAGCCAGTAGGAGAGATAGAAATGTGAACCAACAAAATTTTTTTTTTTGTTTTTTTGTTTTTTGGTTTTTTTTGAGTTGGAATCTCACTCTGTCGCCCAGACTGGAGTGCAGTGGCCGCTCCCGGCCACCGCAGCCTCGACCTGCCGGGCTCTGGCGATCCTTCCGCCTCAGCCTTCCGAGTAGCCGGAATTACAGGCATGCACTACCACGCCCGGCTGATTTTTTGATTTATTGTAGAGATGAGGTCTCGCTGCCCAGGCGGGTCTCGAACCTGCCAGCTCAGGCAATCCACTCACCTCAGCCTCCCAAAGGCGCGGATTACAGGCTGAGCAACAAAAAGTTTTAAGCTTGCTTTTGGCCAAGTACATGGTACAACTGGGAATGCTTATCTAAAAATCTACATACTCAGACACTGCCGGTGCAGGTGATATTGGTGTAGCTGATTTCTGTAAATCAACTTGGATATATATATACATATATAATCAAGAACTTTAAGTTATTTATGTTTTTGCAATCCTACTGTTATATATAAGGCTTAAGAAAGTAACCAGATATCATTCTGACTACTGCGCAAAGAATAGAGAGGATGCAAAGAAATAGGTTAGGAGACTGCTCTTACAACACTCTGGCCAACAAACAGTAGCCCCTTGCACATGAGTGATGGCGGTAGAGATGGAAGAGGTAGGAAATTTTTTGTTTGTTTTTGGAGGTAAAGGTAAGACTTGCTGATGGACTACATGTGTGTGAAGGTTAAAGGTATGACTTCTAGTTTTTGACTTAAGCACAGGGTGGGTAATGCTGGCATTTACTAATATGAGGAAGTTGGGAGGAGGACGCAGTTTTGCAGGAAGAGGGTAGAAAGCAAGAGATTTGTTGTGGCCATATTGCACTTTTGGTGCTATTTAATACCCACAAGGCTCTGTCTCTTTGACATCTAGTCTGGAGCTTGGTGGAGAGGACAGGCTGGAGATATTAATTTGAGAATCATGGGCATAAAGACAGCATTTAAAGCTGTGAGACTGAATGAGATAATTTGTTGAGTGAGTTACTGAATTTAACTCTAGAGTGAATCAAGCTCACGATAGGATCAAGTGTATATGATTATTACAGATTTGTATTTTCTTCCTTATTGCTTTCTCTGTTTTCCAAGGCATTCACAATGAAAATATTTAGTTTTATAATCAGAAAGCAAGCAAGGTTGCTGCCACTCAGAAACACATCTATACAATTTTCCTGCTCCTTTCTTAGAAAAAGCATTTGGTATAGGTGGGTCTTAAAAATATTAACGTGCTTATTTAATTGGGAATCTTTGAGACAGTGTTTGCATGAAAATCAACACCCCACCTCTTCTGCAGTGCAAATGAGCTACTCATATGCTCATACACTTCCCCGACCTGCATCTCACTGCTGATTGAACCTGTGCCTAATTATGTGTTGCTGCTTGAGTTCTGGAGTGTGTAATAGCAATGTTTATTTGCCAGGATTGACAGTGATGACTAAGTAATTTTCCTCTTCACATATTTTTTTTCCTTTTTTAAGTGAAGGCGAGAGAGAGTAGCTCTGCTTGTCATACCACTGCCTCAGTAGGTTGATGGGGTTGTCCCTGGTTAGTGAGAACTGTGGCAGAAGCCCAGACACCTCCTGGGCATTTTGTCAGAAGTCCCAGTGAGAAAGATTTTCCGTATTTCACTGAGAATGATTTTCAGTTAGTGGTAAAAGGTCTTTTTGGCCTGAACATTTATTCATTCAACTAAAATTCACTATACCCTTTCAGTATTTCTGGCACTGCACTCTGAACCAAGACCCAGAGATAAATATGACCTTGTCTATGCCTCAAGGAAAGCAAACCCTAGAGATTCAATTTGAGTTCTGTTTATTAAGGATCATGATGAAGAAAACGTGGGAAAATACGAAAGCACATAACTGAGGAGAGGAGTCTGGTTCAGGGTCAAGGCTACCTGAAACAGGTTAAAATAGCTCACATCGATTGAACTGTCAGGCACGATTCTCCATGCTTTACGTGGATTAACTCATTTATTCCTCCCAACAACTTATGCGGTAGGTACTCACAGAAAAATAGGCTATTATTCTCATTTTATTAAAAAAAAAGAAATTAAGGTACAGAGCGGTTAAATCTGATTTGAGTATTTAAAGGCAAAGAGGAGTTAGTTAGGCTGGAGGTGGAGAAAAGTGTTTTCAGCAATTGACACAGTCCATGGAAAGGTAGGAGAAAGGAATCACTGGGGATCTGCCGGTGCTCATTATGTTGAGAGGAGGTTCATGGCAGGGACCTGCGGAGAGATGGGGCTGGAGAGTCCCAAGGTGTTTTTAAAAACAAAATGACAGAGTTTGATTTTAAATAAATAGAGGCCTATTTTACAGGCCTCCATTTCAGGCTGCCTTGTGTGGTCTGGTTAGGCTGGAGGAAACTATGTAGGAAGTGGTCTTGATAAATAATGAAAGCGAAGCTACAGTGAGTACAGACAGAGGATGATGGATTCAGGGGTGTTATGCATTGAATAATTAACCCTTGGAAGGCTGAGTGGAAGGATCGCTGGAGCCCAGCAGGGCCAGGTTGTGGTGGCTGGGAGCGGCCACTGCATTCCAGTCTGGGCGACAGAGTGAGACTCCAACTCAAAAAAAAAAAAAAAAAAAAAGAATAATTAACCAATTGGAAGTGAGGGGCTAATGTGAGGGAGGAGTCAGGGCCAATACCCAGGTTCCTCCTTGGGAAACTGAGTGTATGGTGCTTCCCCCCCCACCCCGAGACCAGGAGCCCCAGAGGAGAAGCAGGCCTGGTATAGACAGATGGTGTATGTGGTTTGTTCTTTGAGCTGCATTGACCCTGGGTCTCTGGGAAACAGGAGAAAACAATGCCCAAGAAAACCAACAGAAAGACAATGAATATATGGATAGAAATACAAATGCAGGAGCCAACTTCTTAACCTGCCTCTTATCTGTAATCTGAATTTCCAGCATTTTCCTGAAAACTTAAGGGGAGGAAGATCTTGAAGATGTTCTTACAAGCAAGGGGTGGTAAATAGAAATTAATTGAATAGCACTTGTGACTAGTGTTTTCATATGTGTTAAATATCACTGACATTTTGTGTCTTTTTAAAGACTCTATTTTAGGAAAAACTTAAAACATAGATTCATGAGAACTTTCAAAGGTTTATTGTTAATGTTTCTCCCATCTTTCCCCCAGTTCTCTGTAAGGTCTTAAATTCTCCAAATCCAAATTCTCCTATTCTGACCATTTTCAGAATCCCATTCTTTGAGGTAGGGGAGGCAGTCTTTATTTCTGAACATCCTATTTTACAGATAAGGAAAAGAAGACTCAGAGACAGTAAATGATTCTCATGGTCCTATTCCAAGAAAATAGAGCAGCTGGTATCCAAAACAGACCCATCAGGTCACAAAGGCCTATGTTTCCATTGCTTCCACCACCTCCCTGAGAAGTAGGTTGGGTGATTCTAAGACAGGCTTGGAAAAGGGGGCTGCAATTAATTATTTTTAAGCAGAGACTTCTGGTTCTTGAAAAATTATAAGCATTGAGCAGGTTGGGTTGTAGGTAAGACGAGCAGCAGATCTTCTGAGCACTTCTCTGGAGTAAAGGAAATGGTCTGCAATGAAGAGATGCAGTATTGCCTACAAATGCTTTCACTTGGCAGGACAAGTTTACCATTATCTGAGCAAGGGGACAATTGAGGGGAGAAGCATGACTTTAAAAACAGTTGTGCCTAGATCAGCTAAACGTTTCTGAAGTGGAGGACATCCAGTGCAGGAGAGCCCCACAAGAGCTTCAGCCCCTCCTGCTTAGTTGATGGATTTTCCCGTTGGAAGCATTTCTAGGAGCACCAAGCCATGCTTGTGGGATACGGTCCTACTGCACTGCATATCTGGACTTCTGTTTTTTTTTTGAAATGATACATTTCCTCATTGTTTAAGCCAGGTCTGAGTTCGAGTTAGGATTTGCTGTTACTTGCAGCATAAAGCATCCTACTAAATCAATGACTCCTTGGTTCCAGGCACATGCCAGGTCCTGAAACACTAGTCAATAAGACACAGTCGTTGCTTATCATGGCATGAGGGAGGCACACAGGTGACAGAACATTGCAATTCTGAGTCATCAGTGCAGTGATCTCAGTAAGCACCGAAGGCTATAGAAGCACCTGGAAGGGAAGCCTCTCTCAGTCTTAGAGACTAGGGAACGCTTCCTGGAGGAAGTGGCATTTAAGCTGAGACCTGGAGGATAAGTAGAGATTCACTGGTGGAGAGAGATGCATTAATGTAAGCCCAAGAGAGACAGGCTCAGATTTAAATTCAGAAAGTTTCCTGCCTTTAGCAGGTCATGGAGTAGAGATATTTTACTCTCAAATGCTCATGCTTATTGGCTCCCTGAACACTTAGAGTCAGACAGCTGAGTGTGTATTGGTCAATACATCCTGGGGAGAGAGAAGTCATACACATGTTAAAATAATATGTGTCAAGAACTTAGCTCCATGCCTCCTTCATAGCCTGTGCTCTGTTGATATTAACCATCATCACCATCATTATTGTAGGTAGTTTTAATTCTTGGATGACCTGGAAACTTTGTTTCCAAGGGCTTTCGAAATGTCATGTGGAGGCCAACTAGGATTCTCCAGCATCTTCCCCAGGTTCATAGGCAAGAAACTGGCAGTACTGGAGGAACATACATCGCTCTACCAAAAAGACACCTTCACACACATGTTTATTGCTGCACTATTCACAATAGCAAAAACATAAAATCAGCCCCAATGCCCACTGAAAGTGAACCAGATAAAGAAAATGTGGTACATATACACGATGGAGTATTATGCAGTCATAAAAAATAAAGAAATCATGGACTTCACAGCAATTAGGATGCAATTGGAAACCATCTTATTAAGTGAACCATCACAGAAACAAATAACTGAATACCGCATGGTCTCACTCATCAGCTGGCCCTGATCACTGGTCACATTAGCACAAGGGTGCCATTGGCAGTCACTGGGCACTGCTAGGGTAGGGAGGGTGGTGCATAGGACAGTACAATGGGTACCTGGTCTGCTACTAGGGAGAGAAGGACAACCTAGAAGCCCAAAATTCACCTCCATGCTGCCCACTTATGTAGTTAATTCACTTGTACCCCACAACTCTATAATAAATAAATAAATAAATGAATAAATGAATAAATATAAGAAATTAAATAAATAAAAAACCAATTAAAAAAAAGAAGAATCCCGCAGTGCATATGTTTAAACCAGGTTAGTGACTATGTTTCTGAGTGTGGCCAGAATGAATGACCGACTTAGGATAATTAATAGAAACCAGACATCTTTTCACTGCTGCTTTGGCCAAAATGTGATTATCCACCGCTTGGGTTCTGAAAAACCCCTTTCCCGGCAGGAGCAAGCAGAGGGTGGTGGGATGCAGGGTGACTGGCTGGAACTTTTAAAGTGTGAGAGTCCTCTGCACCTTCATGAAAGCATTTCCCAGAGCAATACTTCTGTTTCTAGAAGACTTGAAAAATTGCAGTAAGGAAAAAAAAAAAAAGATTAATCTGCATGGGTGGCACCTGCTCAACCAATTATACTGGAGTGAAATTGTGAGGTCCCCATGGGCCAGGCCTCCTTTCAAAAACCAGCACTGATATTCTCCTGTCTCACTTCTAGGTCAGTCAGGGATCTCACTGAGCATCCCTACAACAGTCCAGGTGTGTTCCTAGGCATAGGGGTATAGCAGGAAGCCAGTGGCTCCTGGTTCAAGGAGTGTGAATTTCACATTTGGCAGCTTTCCTCAGGCCCAGGTACTGCCTTCTCTCTTGGTATTTTCACTGATGGAAAAAACCAAGGTATAGAAAGGCTACATAACTCACCCAAGGTTTCAGAGTGAATAAGAAGGAAACTCAGCTCTGCCTGATCTCACAACTCATATTGTAAGTTCTAGGTATCTGTCTTTTATTGCCACACTTTTGGCTGAGGAAGTCAAACCATTTACATTTTTTTTTTTTTTTTTGAGTTGGAGTCTCACTCTGTCACCCAGACTGGAGTGCAGTGGCCGCACCCGGCCACTGCAGCCTCGACCTGCTGGGCTCCAGCGATCCTTCGCCTCAGCCTTCCAAGTAGCTGGAACTACAGGTGCACGCTACCACGCCCGGCTGATTTTTTATTTATTGTAGAGATGAGGTCTCGCCAAGTTGCCCAGGCGGGTCTCGAACCCGAGGGCTCAGGCAATTCACTCACCTCAGCCTCCCAAGGCATGGGATTACAGGCTGAGCCACTGAGCCCGGCTACCATTTACATTTTTGCAAGCCAGCAAGAGAAGACTCAGTAATTGTAGTATAGATGTATTAGAATCAATGGTCACATATCAAGGACCTATCATACACCAAAGCATGTCACAGTCCCTCTAATCTGTTTTTATTTTTAGCCACCTTTAGGAAGGGAACCTCATAGTCCTTTCATTACAGATGGGGAAACAAAGCTTCCAACTCGTTAAAGAATTAACCACAATAACAATGAGGATGATGATCACTTATATCAATTGACTATGGGGATGGCCTCCCTTATTTTATTTAATCCCTATAACATGTATATCACTAGGAGCTTTTATGTCAATAACTTTTAAACTAATAACACAGGTGGAGTATATGAGGCATGGGGAGATGAAGATGATTAAACCAAGGCCACACTGTAAGTGGAGCAGTCAAGATTTGAACTAAGACAGCCTGGTTCCAGAGACTCTGCTCTCAACCGGGATTGTAATATATTTATCTACAGTCTGTAGTCATAAAATGGAATGGAAATGCAGTTGTGTTGATTCCTTGTTCCATGCCCTTCCCCCAGTTCCATGGTGCCTCCAATGTTTTGGCATCTAGGTTAGCACCAGAAGGTCCAACAGGTAGTCTCTTTCTTGACCCAAATCTGGAAAGGCAGTTGGGTGCTCACAGACGACACACACAATCTAGGAAAGGTTTTCCTCTTTTTCTTCTCTCTGCCCTTTGATGACACCCCTCCTCTTCTACCTTGGTGACCATTCCGTAAGCAGCATCTGCCCTTCCAAAATGCCCAGGAGTAGCCTGTAGGCTGATGCTCCATCTTGGACAGAAGGACAGACAGAGGCAGGCCTTTCCTGCCTGATGGGCCACCAGGAGCCAGAGTCTTGGGGAGATGCAGATGGGCCCGGGTCTGTAGCTGCAGTCTTCCAAACAGCCCCCTGGAGGAGGGTCTTCCAGTTCCAGGGAAAGGCTAGAATTTCAATCTTGTGTTTTCACACGTCTTAAATGGTTTGCAGAGGCACTGGGGCTGCCCTGGCTCCTCTCTTTAAACTATGTGGTTAAGCTGCTCTAGCGTTGCTAGAGACTGCATTCCTCCCACATTGTGATGTGGTTTTTGGAAATCATGCATGCAGTTAGCTAAACCAAACTAAGCTGTCTCATTAATGGGAGAAAACTCAAGAGAGAAATTATGAATAGAAACGAGCAAGTTTGCTATCCACCCCTAATTCAAAAGGCCAGATAATTAAGTAGGCAGGGAAAGGAAATGTCCCTCTTCAGATTCCTAGAATGACACTCTTTTTCTTTCTTTCTTTCCTTTTTTTATTAGGTGGTGGTGGTGGTGGGGTGTGTGGGTTCGGAGGGCTGTGGTGAAGGAAGTCCTAGCAAAAGATCTATTGTCCTGGATCCCCTGGGTAAGCTTTCTCTATCATATGGAGAACAGAATAATAACTAATCATGTTCAGCTCTTTTCATTTTCCCTTTTTCCTCCACTCATTCTCTTCTCCATGACCCTTCTGCAGCAACTCCAACCCTTAACTTCTCTTCCTATTCATCCTTCACCTTTCACCTTGAATCCCATCTCAAAGACAAGGTTCATCAGCATGAACTCCAGCAAGCCCTGAATCTCCCATCTACGAGCACACATGGAAAGCAGATTCCCTTTCCTCTTGCTTCCCTCAACATCAATCGCTCTACTGTGCCCCGGATTCTAGTGAGAGTTTCCCTGTCTGTTTCTCAGCTGCTGCCACAGCGCCTTCCATCCAGTGTAATCAACATGTCCAGATCACACATAGTCTGAAACCAAGTCTTTCCTCAACCTTGCTCTCTCAAGCCGCAGTCCCACTCTTGCCTGCTTGCCTTCACCAGAAGCATCATGACATAGTCTACCCGCCTAGTCACAGTCATGAGTGTCCATTTCTGGCTCTTGCTCCCCCACTCTAGTAGCAGTCACCACTGCCGTCTGATTTTCAGACTCAGGGAACCTCTTCATCCATTTCTTATTCACCTCTGGGCAAGAAAGGAGGAAGATGGTCAAGGTGACCTATGAAGGGGGAGTGCCGGGGTTTAGTTCTCTGGTGTTTTCTCAGAGAGAGCCTGGAGTTGCAGACAAAGACATTTTTCATCTACCAAGCTGCATATTTTTACTTAGATATTTTAAAAAGCAATATCGAGCTCTGAAAGAAAATGTAACATTGATGCCAAATCAGATGAGAACTAACACTTGGTATCAACAGGAATATATTTGAATTTAAAAAGGCTAGCTGCATCTGACAGCAATGTGTCTCAGCTACTTAGAGTCTGAGTTGGGTGGGGGTTGGGAAGAGAATATGTCATCATCCATCCATCCACTTCTTCCACAGACATTTATTGAGTCCTGATTCAGGGTCAGGTTCTGTGTATGACACCAGAGAGGCCACAATGAGTAAGACAAAGAGAAGTGTGTAGCGCAGTGGTTAAGAAAATACACTTGGATGCTCTGAGTGAGCTACCCTGTGAGCTGTGAATCTTTGGTAATTATTTAACCTTTCACTAAGGGTTCTGATCTAGAAAACGAAGTTCATAGTAGTTGTTTTATATGTTTGTTAGGATTGTAGTATTGTAGTGGATTGAAAGGAACTCCTCCCCACTCCCAAAGATATGTCAACCAGGAATCTGAATACGACCTTATTTGGAAAGAGTCTTTGCAGATGTTATTTAATATCTTGAGATGAGATCATCCTGGATTAGGGCATGTCCTAAAGCTAATGATTGGTGTCTTTAGAAGAGAAGGGGAGAAGACACAGAGACACACAAGAGAAGGTAATGTAAAGACAAAGGCAGAGACTGAAGCAATGCATCTGATTGCCCACTGCCACCAGACACTGGGAGAGAGGCAGGAACAGATTCTTCCTCAGAGCCTCCAGAAGGAACCAACTGGGCAGACACCTTAATTTTTAACTTCTGACTTCCACAATTGTGAGATAACACATTTCTGTTGTTTTGAGCCACCAAGTTTGTGGCCAATTGTTATAGTAGTCCTAGAAAAACGAATACAGGAATTAAAAGAGATGATGTGTATAAAGTATTTGGAACCATTCCTAGAACGTGAATCTTCAAAAACCGTTCCTGGGACATGAGTCTTAAGATGGGGCATTGGTGGTCACCAGGGGTATAGTCTATGTCATGTGACTCAAAAGGAGTCAGGCTCGGCATCACATCAGAAGTGATATTTAAGCTCAGTATTAAAGGGCAGATATTTTCTAGAAGAGAAAAGGAGTTTAGCACTGAAGACACATGCAGGGAGAGTTGTCTGGAAAGGAACTGACATTTTCAGGAAATGATCACCACGATATTTCAAGGCATCTTATGATTTCTATGATCGAATGTTATTCCCTATCACACCCCAGGCCCTGCCAGGGAAGCTTACCAAAAGCTTTTTACCAACACTTCCTCTCCTATTTCCTTTCTGTTCTCTACCTGAGGATGATAGAGAAGAGAGTGAGGTGGGAAACACCGGCGTGGTTCCTTTCATTTTCCACTTACAGTTGGGCCCTATCACAGTCATTCTCGTAGCTTCTCTGACAAATGTGACTACTGGGGTCAGTTTCTCCCTTCCAAAGGACTGCAAGAAATTGCCAGCCCAAGTTCAAGCAATATAGAACATGGAGTCTTCCATCTTACCTTTGCTTTTGGAATCTTTTCACTCAGGAGGTTCAGTTGAATAATGTGATTGTAGTGAACTTGTCATGACTTCAGCTATCACCCTTACAGCAGTAGAAACTGCTTTCAGATATAAATAACAAAAATCCTAAATAACAGTGGCTTAAACAAACACCTTTCCACCTTCCCAACTTAAGGATGAGCTAATCTAGGCTTCAACAGCAAATCCACATCTATTTCAACTTCCCGATCTACAAGTATGTCATACTTTAGAAAGCAAGCCACTGTCACACTCTTGTCTCATGGTTGTAAGATGGTTGCTCCACAGTCTAGAAAATATTCCAGAAAAAAAGAAAAAGGAGAAGGAGGTGGTGTAAAAGGGGAGATGAAACCAACCTGGAGAACGGAGTGATACTTATAACTGGAAAAAAAATTTTTCCAGAAAGTCTCAGTAGACCTCTGTTTATATTTTAGTGGCCAGAATTGTAACACACAATGCTTCTAACTACAAAGGAAGCTAAGAAATGTGTTTTTAAAAGCTGGATACCTTACCACTCCAATGAAAATTAGGCTTCAACTATGTTAGTAAGAAAAATGGGAGTGATAAATATCGGATGGGCAACCAACCACCTCACGTTCATTCAACAAATATAATCTTTGTTAAACTTCAATTTGATTGTATCAATTCCTTGCTTAAAATTCCTTATTGGATTCACATTCATATATGCATCTCCACTTCATTATCTTGAAACTCTTTGGCATGGCATTGAAGGCTCTCATTTTTCCCTGATCAACCTTGCTAGCCTAGCCTTATTCTCTCTTCACATTCCTCATCGGGTACCCCATACTACCTGCCATCCCCAGGATACCGGCCTCAGTATTTTTCACTGCTCTGGTTGCATAAATGCACCTTTCTTCACCTGGAATTTCCTCTCTCCATCTTTTTCTCTCCCTGGCATACACCACTCTACACCAATCATCTAAGACCTCCGTAGTTTTTCCAGTGTCAACTTCTCATTCTTCAGGCAGCCAGTCCTTCCCTCCTCCATGTTTCTAAATCACCTTATTGTATTGTTTGTACAAACCTCACAAAAAGTCACATAGACAATTTTTCATTGGTGCCTGCCATCAGCTTTGACATCATAACTTTTGGTAAGTCCTGGGACAAAAAAAACTGGGTAAGAACTCTTCTCCTAATTAAGAAGACTTTTGCTGAGACACAACATAATTTTAGAGGTACCTGAATCTGAAAGTCTAGCTTCTCAATTGTGAGTATCTTGACTATGCCAAAATACATAGGCATTTTAAAATAGCAATAAAAACATGCAACATGCATGGTTGAATATTGTAATATTCACATTACAAGTAAAACAAAAGCAAAACAAAAAAAACTAAGGTACAAAGAAGTTTAAGTAACTTGCCTGAGACACAATTAATAAGTGGGTCAGCTAGGATCTGAATCTAGGTGGTCTGATTTTAGAACCTACATTCACAACCATTCACTCCCTCTCTTTTGATGTCCTAGATAGAGCACAATCATGTTATTTCTTCCATTCATGGCTGGTGTTGATACAAATTAATAATACCCTTTTGAAAGTTAATTACACCTCTGAAAATTTACTTTACCAAAATTATTCAAAAGTAGAGTAGCTGGAGAAGCCAAGAAGATGTTGACTGCATCATTATTTACAATATTGCAATATTACTAAAAATCCCTGAATTTTCAATAACACTCAAGAGTTAAAATTATAGTTATATATTTCCATTCAGTAGGCTATGTAGCTCTGAACATTTTTAGTTATGAGGACCCTATAGCAACAGGAAAAATACTCATATTATTAAGTGAAAAACAAAGTATGTTATAAAATTGTTGACCATGATTAGAGTCATGTTAAAAGGAATGAAGCTGGTAGAAAAAACATCATGGATATGAATGTGGGAGATAGGAAAGTGACTTTACTTTGATGCCTCCTCTAGTATTGTCATATTAATAATGATAAACATAAATTTTAAGAACAAATTCTAAAAATAAGTGCTTCTCTAACCCTAAGCCTCCACCCTTTGACACCTTTGTACAGGCAAAAGAAAGAGATACTTTTGTTTTGCTAAGCTTATTCCCCTGAGAGCTGTGCCATAACGGTGGGCAAATAGTGGATATTTATTGATAGCTGCAAGGGAAGCTGTTAAGCTTAGGACTGACTCACCAAATGTGTGTGAGTGACCAATTTCTTTTATGCCTCTTTAAGTCAAATGTGTTCTTTTGGGTGGTCAGGAAAAACACACTTACTATCAAGACCACATTTCCCCAGGGTTGCCAGCATCAATGCAGAAGTGTAGTCAAAACCTTACAACAGGAAGCTAAGGGGTCCAGCAAGCCTCACTCATCTTTTGTGGTAGTTACATTACCAAATGTTGCATCTCTGTCTTCATTATTTGTGAACTGTCAGAAGGCATATTCCATGTCTATCATATTTGTTGTTATATAGTGGCTAGCACAAAATATTTGCTAAAAAGTATTGTTTAAGTGCATGGATGATGGGACCAGCATCCCATGCTTTCCGGAGAATGGAGGGTTTCTATCTCCTCCCACTGTCTTCAAAGTAGCCCATCTATCAATTCCTGATTGTGGTAGAGGCTGCTAGCTCACATGTTCTTCCTGGGCACATTTTGCAGACTAGATCACACACTTCCCAACCCCCTTGTGGGTAGGTGGGGCTGTGACTAGATCTAGCCCATAAAATGAGGCTGAATGTGTTATGTGCTACTTCCTGGATGAAGCTCTTAGCGATGACTCTGAGATTCATGTGTTGAGATGGCAACATCAATGGATGGTGGGACCTGGATTCGAGTCACCTGGTGCAAGGGCACCTCACACACAGAACCTCAGTGGGAATTTGTGTAAGAATCAAATCTCTATTGTGCTAAGTCAGAATCCTCAGGAGTTACTTTGTGGCAGCCCCTACCATGACCCTACCATGACATGGCAATACTTTCCATTTCTTCTGCATGAAACAAAGTCAAAGTTTGGATCAGAAAAGAGCTCAATAAAGACATTGTTCATAAAATATCTGATGGAGGTCATGAGAGAACAGCTGTGTTTTGCAGTAAGGACCAGTAAGTTGCTGTCTTTTCTTTCTGAAAACACACAAGAGAAACTTCTCAACCTGCAGTCCTAAAAAGGGTTGAGTATTTGACAGCAAAAGTTACTAAGATTTCTATTCTTATTTTATTTTTTGCCTTGCTGATTAGGCAAGCTCAGAGCCAAACATGTGGCTTATGTGTGGCCTCACTGAATGCATTTTTGTCAACTTGCTACTAGCATCACTTTGCTACTCGATCTTCATTTTCCCTTTGGGTCCTGATTTATCGAATACTCTGTTTCTTCTAATTGTGTTGTGCCCATTCTCGTAACAATGTTCTTTTGGTAAAGGGGATAAGGGGATGAGGGAGGGTGAGTCCAAGTTCTTAGAGCAAACCCTGCATGAAGTAGCCACGAGCTGTTCTTCTAACATTGGCAGAGGCAGACGGTGGAAGTCAGCTCTGAGTTAACAATACTGTTGATTTTAATTTATCTTCTAGGTTTCATGACTATTCATTTTTCCTTTGATTTATAACAAGGTAGCTCAAGGATAAGTTAATGGTGATAATTACCACTGCAGGATTTGCGGTAAGATAGTTTGTGGCTCAGACTTTTGCGAGGCAAGTGGGGCGATGCTGAGAAATAGATCCTTTCCAGTGGGTGCAGCTTCCAGTCAGTTTAAAATGACAGTGCTCATGGATTCAGTCCCCAGATGATGGTTAATCACTAGCACTTCCTCCTTCTGAAGCTTCATATATCACTTTGATTCACATTTTTGATGAAAACATTTCCTCCATAAAAATTCCCCAGTTGGAAATGAATACCTACTGCAGAAATATTAACATTTTAAAATCCCAGCTCACACCTCATCTTAATTTTACCTTTGTTTTCCATACTTGTGTAGACGCAATGGCTTGAAATAGCTCAGGTTCATGCATTAAAAGGTAGTGCTCTATTATTTTTAGATTTCATGCCTGTAAATGATTTACAACAGAAGCACATAGACGCATGTGAAAAAAATTCTTTATTAATTTCTCACATTTCATTACAAAATGTATGTTGCAAACAACTTGAATAACCTACTTGTGGTTTTTTGTTTGTTTTGTTTTGTTTTTTTTAAACCCTTGGCTTCAAGGACTCAGAATCTCCCTATCTTTTATCAAGTACTGGGAAACACTGATTATTGGAGTCAATAGGTTATCATTTTGCTATTTATTTTCTTCTCTCAAGCTCTGAAAAAAAAGTCCTTTGTATAAATTAAACAACAAAAAAATGTTGTAAATTCTATGTCATTACAGTCAACAGAATTATAATAATGCATCCAAAATGTGTGGCCACAAAATATCAGGTATATGTTTGAAAAAGAAAAAAAAAATGACATTCTAGCCTTGTTAAAAGGATAATGGTCCCATATTTTTATTAACAGGTTAGCAAAACAAAATCCAATGGATTACAATATTTACATGTTATTTGAAAAATAAAGTAGTGATAAAAGCATGTCACAATTATTTTCTTTTTTTTCTTTTTCTTTCTTTTTTTCTTTTTTTTTGTTTGTTTTTTGGTAACCATTACAAACACCCAATCCAGGTATGGAACTGTTTAATACATTTGAAATGAGGCCAATTAAAAAACAAAGATAGACACAAAATGAATCTTTGTCTGGATAGTTCACACTTTCCCCATTTTCTGGTTTCCACATGATGGCCCCCGTCCCTAAAAACAAAATTAAATTAAAACAAACAACCTACAAATAAAAATTCTTAACAGTAAGAAAATAAAAGAAGAACATGCTTTTCAAGTAAGCACTTATTCCACAAATGCAACATCTTTCCATGGATTTTATTTGAAGCTGTGTGGGACACTGTCATTTCAGCAACTCCCCTTCCCTTTCTTCCCTCCCCCCCCCACAACCCTTCCAAGTAAAAAACAAAAACAAAACAAAAACAAAAACAAAACATGAAAACCGAAGTACTCACACATGCATACATACACACATATCCAAGCACACGCGCACACAGGCTTCTAAAACCTAGGCTTCGAGAAAAGTTCTTTTCTACGTTTTGGGACAAAACCCTTTGTTCACAATCAGAACATATTATAAATGTAGGCTTAGATTTAGTCTAAGCTGCTCCCTCCTGAACAAGCTGATATGGGGGAGAGAGCAGCTGGCAGCTAGATTTAAAAAAAAAAAGAAAGTAGTTCTCCAGGCTCCTTGTAGGATACACAATGTTATTTCTTATCCACTCTCACCAAAGGGATGAATTCTAGTACATCCCCTTGTCTCCTCAAATAAACGAGAAACTCCCACAAAACACAATGTCAACAGAAACAAAACACAGATTTAAAAATCACACACAAAAGCCAGCCCATTCTAACAGAAATTACTTGTGAGACGGATAATATGTGAATTTGACAGGCAACAAAAAGGTGAAGAGGACCTTCTCGTATGGCCCACAAGCTGCATAGCTGTGCCAAAAGTTTGGTTCTTTAGTTAAATAAAAAAAAAAAGAAAGAAAGAAAGTTAACTTCTTTGTTATTTCCATGTTTAAAATAAAAACATTCCTATTCACAAAAAAACTAAATCTCCCTTGCCCCCAAATTAAAACAATAACAACACACACACACACACACACACACACACACACACACACACACACACACAAGAATTCATATGAAAAACCGAATTGTGCTGTGTTTGTAACACTCAAATTGATAGAAAATAAACATGTGGCAAACAAAATTCCACAATCACCTTAAAATTAGCTCACATGAATCTACCAAATTCTAAATTATAGTTGAACACTAATAAACAGCTTACCTGGAATAAAGGATGACAATTCACAAACAGTTATCTAATAATTAAAGTCTGTTTCTTTTTTTTGTTTTGTTTTTTACTAAAATAATTAAAAAAATCACAGTATTTTAAGAAATAAAACCCACATGGGGATTTTAAGCACAATTTGTGTTCCTTTCTTTAAAACTCTTTTTTTTTCTCCATTCACCATCTTGCCCAGCAGTTCTCTCTACATTTAACCACAACGGACGACAGGTAGTACTGACAAATGCAGAGAATTCCCTTGGTTAAGTTTGAGGTACTAGGAAACAGGTGACTGTTTTATGCAAAGCAGTTTTTTTTGTTTTCTGTTTTTATTTTTTGTTATTTTTTTCTTTTTTCCCAAAGCGGCTGCAGTTAGGTCTTGAAAAAGCTTAAGGTATTAAAACTAGAAAAACGCACTGAAAGTTGTGCGTTAAAAAGTTGCTCCCCTGCGAGAAGTCTTCCATTGTCACAGAGCTTCTGTTTCTACATACTGTCCAAGACCACCACAGAGTGCACCGTGCCCTTGGGAGGTGTTTCCATATTCTGCAACAAATGAAACTTCCATGATGAAGATCCGGAAGAAAAGATGTAGTGACGGAAAAGGAGCCACATATTCCAACCATTTAAATAACTTTAATTTACATACTCATTCACACAGGTACCAGTGCTTTGAAAATAGATTGTTCAGTCCTAAAAAGCAGCTTTGTTCTGTCTTCTCTTTTCTGTCCCTCGCTTCTCAGTCCAAGCTGGTCCGCCCACTTTCTTCTTTTATCATGGTTCAAGTAAGGTTTGATTAGGAAATTCACCAAACACTTATTCGTTTTTGGCCTCTGCATTTTCCAGGAGAGATTTGTCGGCAGCTACTACACAGATGGCTACTGTTTCATTCTTTAGGGAAAAGTCTATCCCAATGGCCTCAACATCTTCCTTTTCCTCTATGAAGGATATCTTACTACTGTCCTCCACAATCTCTTTCGAGTGGATTTCTTCTCTGCTCATCTGCTTGGTGTCATTCAGTGCCCTGGAAAAAACATTTATGGAAGAGATAGATGAGTATGGTATGTATTTTTTTCCTGATTAAACAACAACAACAAAAAATCTTGTGTCCTTATTTTCCTGATCCTAAAAAAGTCTTGGGGTTTCCTTTGAACAAATGCCACAGATACACAGCAAAATTGTGAGTGATTTATCCTTGCTATATATTATACTTAGGTCGTGTATTTTGTTAAAGATTTGAACCTACAGAAATATTCATTATTATACTGTATTTTGATTACACCACGTTTTGTTTCTGGATTAACACAATAGTTTTATGCTACTTTCTCTACTAGGTCAGAAGTGGTAACAGCAAGAACTGTCTTATGTGCAAACTTATCAGCTGAACTCAGAAGCCTGGAGATTGGCTAAAGTCTAACAGAGCAACTCAGGTACAAAGATTTATCAGATGTGACCAGAAACAAATCATTGAAAGAAACAAAAAGCAAAATATGATAAAAGAAAAGAAATAAACCCATGTCTTGGGTAGCTTAGCTATATTCTCTGAGGTCTAGGTACTTAAGGTTTCAGGGCCATTTTTTTCCAGAAAGGACCAAATCCTAGTTTTCACTGTGTCTGATGGACTAAGGATGCCTTATTGAAGAAATGATTTTGTGCTCAAGGATCTTCTAAGTATTTTACAAGTATGTTCTCACCTACCTGGGAGGCAGGCAGAAGCTGGCTCTGTCCCCGAGGCAGGGCATGAGAATGTTCAAGGCCACCAAGGAATGATCAGTCACAGAGGCAGGAACAGAAGTCAGATCTTTTGACCCCGATTCACGTTCTATTACAGAATGTCATACTAATGAAAACTAAAGGGACACTGCTGGAACAAACACTATACTTCTGCACGTGGGCTTGAAGTGAATTTTTCATCCGTAAAGATAATTTTTCCTCATTTGACTTGTGGCTGGGTGACCATTTTAAAAAACAACAGAAAAGGAAAAACTTGGTTCCTCACAATTATCTCTCCTTCTGTGGCCCGGAAATGTGACGACGAGGGTCTATGTACTGGAGAACCAAGAAAAGACCCCCAGTCTGCCTCCCATCCTCTCCCTTTGGGCAATGGTGCTCTTGGGATGGCCCAACTTACATGCCATGTCTCAGCACATGTCTTTCCCACTCAGAGCCCTGTGAAAACGCCCGTCCACAAAATTCACATGGAAAACGCTTCTCAGTGTTAATAGCAGCTCCGTGGTCAGAAAATCTCATCAGCTCTGTGAAGAGAAAGCGGAAGTGTTATCTGTGTGTTGTGGGAGTCAGCAGAAGAGGCAAGTTAACATTCATTAGAAAATCCTAGCCTGGCTCAGTGGCTCAGTCTGTAATCCTGCGCCTTGGGAGGCTGAGGTGAGTGGATTGCCTGAGCCCGCGGGTTTAAGACCCGCCTGGGCAAATTGGTGAGACCTCATCTCTACAATAAATAAAAAAATCAGCAGGGCATGGTAGCACGTGCCTCTAATTCCGACTACTTAGAAGGCTGAGGCGGAAGGATCGCCGGAGTCCAGCAGGTCGAGGCTGTGGTGGCCGGGAGCAGCCGCTGCACTCCAGTCTGGGTGACAGAGTGAGACTCCAACTCAAAAAAAAAAAAAAAGGAAATCCTCTCTCCTACTTTCCCTTGTAAAGCCATGCGATGAAAGTACATTTCCAGATTCCATACTTTTTCTCTTAGGTTTTCCCCTAAGGGCATTTCTTGAATAACTCTCAAAAACTGTTCCTTGTTCTTGGGTTAAAAGGCTCTCCATTTCTCCTCACCTCCCCAATGCTTCCATCACAAATAATCTAGATCTTTCTTGTCTGCGGAGATCCTTCTGTCCATTGCAAAGGTATCTGAGCATTTTTCCTTTTTATTTAATCTCTTCTCTCTAGGATGCTCTGTATCAGTGCCTCATAGTCTAGCATCTCTTCATTTTCTTTTTCACACCTGTTTGTTCACTACAAGAATATAAGCTGTTGAAAGCACTAGACCAGGTGGTGGCGTAGATCTCAGGGTTTCTATTTATTCCAAGAAAGGCTAAAGGCTCACGACTTTGGTCATCTGTCATGTATATCATAATCAACACCTCACAGGGTGGTTACCAGCACTGAATGAGATCTACAAGCAAAGAGTCTTGCACGAACATGAATCTGGACAACTGGGGCACAGGATGTGAAAGCACGTCCCCAGTTATTGAGGGCTCCTGACCAGCTGTCTAGCTCTACTCCTCAATTGGTGGTATTCATGAAGGGGGGGCTGGTATATAGAAACTTCTTGATGAGTCTGTTATAAACATCAAATATCGACTTGGTTGTTTTGTCTCTTCCACAGTGCTGAGCACGTGGTAGAGGTCTGATAAATGTGGATTGGCTGGCTAATTGTTTTCAAGCCATGTCTCCTGGCAAACTCAAAGACAAGAGCTTATGTGGCCTTTGTGTTATCCTGAGTCCCAAGCCCTTATGTCTTTCATTATACCACAGAGGGCCAGGTCTTCATGTAGGTAATAAACAGCAGGACCTAGCCAGTTCTGCAGCCATGCTGCAAAGTGAGGGCATTGCACAGGGAAATTTTGATCATCTTTACACTCTGTTCACTCTGGCCCACGCATTCAAGACATTGCAGGAAGATGTCTCCTGGCTGAAATGCCCCATCTGATAATAATCTCAGGATGACGTTAACAGGATAGGGGGCTCTGTGATGCCTTAATCTTCAACACAAAAAGCTACGTGAACGGGGCCAGTTTTAACAAAAGATGAAACATTTTCTCACAAATTAAGAAGATCACCACACAAGCCATTAAAAATAATTGCACAGACTATCTTCCTTGATTCTTTTCATTGGAAATGAGACAGCACCATCTGCTATGCGCATTAATTCCTTAGCAGGGATTATCTTGGGCAAGAAATCAACAGAATGCCTTCCTGACTCCTCCCCAACTGCATAATGAGACGGGGGTGGGGAGGATTCTGCTTGGGTTAATTTTGATTTCTTCATGCCTGGTTTCTTCTCTTTCAAATTCCCTCCGAGCTTCCAGGCGGGACCTGCTACATGCGTGTCCATATTCGGTCCTCTCTCCAGCTCTTGCATTTGGAGAGGAGGGTGAAAATGGGGTGGATACAAGGCCACGAACCCTCTAAACTAAGGGTGTCTGACGAAAGTCTAAATTGCCAATAAGGTGAATAATGTTCCTTGCTCCTTTACCCTTAGGAAACACAAAACCAGCCATCTATTCTTTCTAACAGCACATGCTAAGTTCCATCCTCAAAGGAGGAGCCACTCATGACCTGCCACACTTCAAACAGTCCTCCATCAGCCTGAGAGCTGTGTGAAAGCCACCTCCCACCCTCAACTCCCAGAAGCCAGGATGTCTGGCAGAAACACCCGAGGCTATTGTGTGCGCTGCTTCTTCTTCTTGGCAAGAATATACCTAGATGGTGGAAAATTGATTCTAGGTCTTTTCAAAGGAGATAGGACAAAGGAGGCTGTTCTTTCAAGGATCAGTGAGGGGGAAGGGGAGGTTTAGGCTTGTAATTCCCATTAACATTACTGGAAGTTACTCATGTAAATACCCCACCCTCTCAGAAGAATATTTGCTTCTCTACCCTGTGGACCCCCCCCCCGCCGTGAATGCTTTATTTTTCAGTGAGAAGTGGAGACCATGAAGTTCTTTCCTGCCAGACCAATCTGATCTGACACCACAGTGCCAAGTGAGAAGGGGATGGCCAGGATGTACAAGCGGGGGAAATCTGCCTGGTGTCCCTCATCCATCCCAACCAACATCTTTTAAGTTCTACTTTCCTCTCTTTCTTTCTACTTCTTAAGGAGTCACGGAGAGGGAAGGACTAGAAAGGACTTTTGCCTTTGCAATGCTTCTAACCTTTAAAATCCTGTGTGTCCAGCTTTAGAGATTAAAAAGACAAAATAATATCTGATGAGGAATAATTTATTTCATGGAGAAATGGCAGGGCCACAGAACACCATGAAGAAAATGAAGGCTTTTTGTCAAAAGCATCCTCTCCCAGAGAACTCTGGTAAGAGTGCACAGATGTTAAGAATTAATTGTGAAAAACATATTTGTGAAATTGTTCTTAAAAAAGAAAAGAAAAAAGTCATGCTTCTCAGATCGCAGCCATTTTCCTTGTGAGAAATGGATCAGTACAGCCCCTACTAATAAAAGCAGTAACTCTACAAGAACAATCATTCTATATATTCAGGATATCTTATTTGTCCATGTACTTTTTAGGTTGACTGCAGGCAAGGGGGTTTTGACATGTTAGCATGTGGCTGTCAAGCTCTGCTGTCTGACTTGGTCAGGGGTTCAAGGGTCAAACTAAATCCTCACTTTGCAAACTGGTAGTCTCTTGCCCTGGCATTTGGTCGGTGAGTAAGGGCAGGTCTGAAAAAGGAATAAGAAGGACCTTGGAGGGAAATGGCCCGCCAAGGCTTCTTTAGGTCTGCAGACCAAGCAGGAAACACTGAGATACGCTGCAAAAGTGCAACTTACAGCAAGGCCCCAAGGGCCACTGAATCTGCAGATTTCAGGGCCAGGTCCCCTTCAGTGAAGAATTTCCCAAGGCATTGGGGAAAGTAGTATATAGAAGAGGTCTTGCCTTTGGGACCAGAAGACCTAAATTCAACCTCCAGTGTTTTATTTTTTATTTCTATTTTTAAATTTAAACAAGCTCTTACATTTCCTGAGCCTTTATTTTCCCATTTGTAAAATGATAACAATGCCACCCGTATTGCAGGGTTATAATTTATTAGGCAGGCCGGGCTTGGTGGCTCAGCCTGTAATCCCAGCACTTTGGGAGGCCGAGGTGAGTGAATTGTCTGAGCCTGTGGGTTCGAGACCTGCCTGGGCAACTTGGAGAGACCTCACCTCTACAATAAATCAAAAATTAGCATGCGCCTATAGTTCCAACTACTTGGAAGGCTGAGGCAGAAGGATTGCTGGAGCCCAACAGGTCGAGGCTGCGGTGGCCGGGAGCGGCCACTGCACTCCCATCTGAGTGACAGAGTGAGACTCCAACTCAAAAAAAAAAAAATTTTATTAGGTAATTACTGCATTCTAGGAACTGGGCTAAAGTCTTGTGCTTTATCTCATTTAAACTTTACAACAATCTATGGAAGGAACCACATCCTGAATAGCACATCAATCTTGAGCAAACAGAACAAAAGTGGAAGCATCATGTTATTGACTTCAAAATCTACCATAAAGCTATAGTAATCAAACCAGCATGGCACTGGCATAAAAACAGACACACAGACCAAAGCTACAGAATAGAGAGCTCAGAAATAAATCCACGCACTCCACAGTCAATTGATTGTTGACAAAAGTACCAAGCACACATAATGGAAAAAGGGCAGTCTCTTCAATAAAGAGTACTGAGACCACAGCATATCCACATGCAAAAGAATGAAATTAGATCCTTATCTCATACCACATATAAAAATTAGCTCAAAATGAACTAAAGACTTAAATGTAAGACCTGAAACTGTAAAACTACTAGAAAAAACATAAAGGAAAAGCTCTGTGACACTGGTCTAGGCAATGATTTTATTAGATTATAAACCCTAAAGCACAGGCAACAAAAGCAAAAAGAGATAAGCAGAATTGACCAAACTAAGAAGCTTCTGCACAGTCAAGGAAACAATTAACAAAGTGAAGAGACAACCTACAGAGTGGGTGAAAATATTGGCAAATTATACATTTGATAAGGGGTTAATATCCGTAATACGTATGGAACTTGACTCAATAGGAAGAAAATAAACAACCCAATTAGAAAATAGCCAAGGGATCTGACAAGACATTTCTCGAAAGAAGACATACAAATGGCCAGTAGTTACAGGAAAAAATGTTCAACATCACAAATAGTCAGGGAAATGCAAATTAAAACCACAATGAGCCATAACCTCACACTCGTTAGAATGGCTATTATCAAAAAGAGGAAAGATAAGGTACTAAAGAGAATGTGGAGAAACACAAATATGCTAAATTAACATAATAGATATCAACCAAGTTGCACACTGCTGGTAGGTTGCAAATCAGTATAGCCATTATAGGAGAAAGTATGGAGGTTCCTCAAAAAATTAAAAATAGAATTACCATACGCTCTAGCAATCTCAGGTATATTTCCAAAGAAAATGAAATCAGCATGTCAAAGAGATATTTGCACTCCCATGTTCACTGTAGTATTATTCACAATATCCAAGATATGAAATCAACTAAGTTTCCATCAACAGATGAATGAATAAAGAAAATGTGGTATATACACATATGGAATACTATTTAGCCTTAAAAAAAAACACAAAACGATCATTTGAGATAACATGAATGAACATTATGTTAAGAGAAATGAGCCAGGAACAAGAAGACGAGTACCACATGGTCTCACTTTAGTGGAATCTAAAAAAAAAGTCACATTCATATAGAAACAGATCATAGAATAGTGGTTACCAGGTTGGGAGATGTCGACCAAAAGATATAACATTTCAGGTAGACAGGAAGAGTAAGCTCAAGAGATCTAGTGTACAACACAGTGACTATAATTAATAACAACATTGTACACTTGAAAATTGCTAAGAGAGTAGATTTTAAGTGTTCTCACCACAAAATGTATATGTTAATTAGCTTGATTTAGCTATTCTACAATGTATAAATATTTTAATACATCATGATGTTGTATACCATAAGTGTAGATAATTTTATCAATTAAAAATAGTCTTAAAAAAGTAAAAAAAAAAAAAAATCAATGTCCAAAATCTGGAAATTTTTTTTTTTTGAGTTGGAGTCTCACTCTATCACCCAGACTGGAGTGCAGTGGCACGCTCCTGGCCACCACAACCTTGACCTGCTGTGCTCTGGCGATCCTTCCATCTCAGCCTTCCAAGTAGCTCGTACTATAGGTGCATGACCACGCCTGGCTAATTTTTGATTTATTGTAGAGATGAGGTCTCGCCAAATTGCCCAGGCGGGTCTCGAACCTGTGGGCTCAGGCAATCCACTCACCTCAGCCTCCCAAGGTGCTGGGATTGCAGGTTGAGTCACCGAGCCCAGCTAAAATCTGAAATTTTAAGGTTAAAAAAACTTGAAACAACCTTATAAAGAAGGTGATGATATTATTATTATCATCAATATTGTTATTGTTTTACAGATGATATATGTACCAGGAAATAAAATAATTTACCCAAAGACATATAGATACTAAATAGCAGAACTGGGATTCAAATTTAGGCAGGCTATTATTCACAATAGCAAAAACACGGAACTGACTGTGCTGCCCATCAAAAGAGGACTGGATAAAAAAAAATGTAGTACATATACACGATGGAATATTGTGCAGCCATAAAGGACAAAATTATGAACTTTGCAGCAACTTGGATGGACTTAGAGTCTATAAACCTGAGTGATCCATCACAGAAACAAAGAACTGAGTACCACATGATTTATTCACAATAGCAAAAACATGAAACAAACCATGCTACCCATCGAAAGAGGACTGGACAAAAAAATGTAGTACATATACACAATGGGATATTATGCAGCCATAAAGGACAAAATTATGAACTTTGCAGCAACTTGGATGGACTTAGAGTCTATAAACCTGAGTGATCTATCACAGAAACAAAGAACTGAGTACCACATGATTTATTCACAATAGCAAAAACATGAAACAAACTGTGCTACCCATCGAAAGAGGACTGGATAAAAAAAATGTAGTACATATACACAATGGGATATTATGCAGCCATAAAGGACAAAATTATGAACTTCACAGCAACTTGGATGGATTTAGAGTCTATAATCCTGAGTGATCTGTCATAGAAACAAAGAACTAAGTACCACATGTTCTCACTCATAAATGGACTTTGGACAATTATCATAATAATATAAGAAAGAGATTGGCAGTAGTGGGAAACTGCTAGGGGGCGGAGTGGGATTGGCAGTAGTGGGACATTGCTAGGGGGAGGGGGGCACACCTCATCAACAAGGGTACCTGCATAATGAACATTGGTATACCTAACCCTGAGTTGTATCCCACCTCTTTAAAATGAAAAATTTTAGCCGGGCCTGGTGGCTAAGCCTGTAATCCCGCGCTTTGGGAGGCTGAGGTGAGTGGATTGCCTGAGCCCGCGGGTTTGAGACCCACCTAGACAACTTGGCGAGACCTCATCTCTACAATAAATCAAATATTAGCTGGGCGTGGTAATGCGCGCCTGTAGTTCCAGCTACTTGGAAGGCTGAGGCGGAAGGATCGCTGGAGCCCAGCAGGTCGAGGCTGTGGTGGCTGGGAGCAGCCAGTGCACTCCAGTCTGGGTGACAGAGTGAGACTCCAACTCAAAAATAAATAAATAAAAAAAAAATAAAATTTTTTTAAAAAAATTAGGCAGACTAACTGCAGAGCCTTCTACAGTACATGAGCTTCAACCCTCTCCCCCCAAAACAGGTTATATAAAAAGCATCAATCCTGAGACTAACACATAATTATGCTCAGTGATGGCAACTAATATTATTCTTCTCATCACTGGGTTGATATATCTATAATGTTAATTTCTCATGTTTATGTTATGCATGTGCCTTTGATAAATCTGCAATAACCAAAGTATATTCCAACCTATATTCTTGTATGTATAATCTGGGGGTTTCCACAGTATTCTGTGTTGAACAATATAGAAAACTAACTCTGGGTCATATAAATGTATACGTACAAGTAGATATACTTTTAAAAACTTTTCTATTTTGAAATAATTATAGACTCACAGGAAGCTGAAAAAAGGAGTATAAAAGTCCCATGAAACTTCCCCAGTGTATTCTGTAAACACATGGTTGAATGGAGGATGTGGTCTCTCTCCCTCTTTACAAAGCAAAACAGAGCAGAGCACAAAGGGGGCTAAGAAAAGGACCACGCAGAGGAACATCAGGAGGGGGCTCAAGTTCTTTGCAGCCTCACCTACAGCTCCAGCAGTTCGTGCCCAGCAGCAGTAATTTTAAATAGGCATTCAACTGCAAGTTCATTCTCATTCCTCGATAGCTTTACAGTGCCATCCATCTTGCTGTCTGCTGGTCCTTATTCGGAAGATTCCCTAGATACCAGTTTTCCTTATTAAAAACAAATCACTGCCATATATTTTTCAACAAACATATATCTATAATTAGGGAGAAAATGTCTGTTTTCCTTGGCGTTTCTATAGCTGGTAAATAGTTTACAAAGACACAGCCCTTGATGTGTTTCTGAAGTCAGTCTGTTCTGCTACTTAACTAAGAAAGATCATTCCTTCTGTTACTCCTACAACAACCTCCTGCCTCCCTTCTGTCTCACCACGGACGTGCCGGATGCCATCTGGGACTAGGAGGGCAGGATGAGACTAACCTCTGTCTTCAGCCTTGCTGTTCATTTCTTCTTCCTTGTCCTCATCATCACTGCTGGAGCTCTCCAATTTTTCCTTCATCTGTTCCAGCTGATCCAAGTTAACCCGTCCAACCAGCTCAAAGTTACGGCTTACCTGAAAAAGGCCCAGATAAATGATGGGATAATAAACCACAGACTAGATGGGGTTCTCCCTGATGGAGAGACCAACTGCATTTTTCGACAACTGTGTTTTTGGAATCAGAATCAAACAACCCAGGAGTTTAAAAGATCTGTATCTTCATTTTTATTCTTCTGGAGATGGATCTGCTCTTTGCACATCCACTATCTTTACTGGAACTTTCCACACTAGACCTTCATTACCCAACTTGTTAAGAAACATGACCTTTAGTATACAGAAGGCCAAAAGTATCATGAAGCTGAGGGTATAGAGTAGGTGTCCAGTAAACACTGTTTTAATTGAATTCAAAGGTGTAACTCTCATAACCTACCCAAGTTTCAAAAACTTTTGGAGGTGAAGAGGCTCTACAAACATGCTGGCAACTAGCAGTGATGACTATGACCTTCTTTGCCACGTTCTATCAACCGAAGCATTGTGCTCCATCCCAGCTTAGCCAAGATCACAACTATTCAATTCTTTACCTCTAGTTAGGGTTAGGGTTAGGGTTAGGGCTGAGATTATCTGAGAAAAACCTAGATGACTAACCTCTAAAAGTCCTTTAATGGTGTTGACTATGGTTGGTATTTATTTATATAAAATATGGTTAGGATGATGTGAGAATCCAAAATATCATTCAAGGAAAACATAAATCCACACTAAGGAAAGTCTTTTTTTTTGAGTTGGAGTCTCACTCTGTTGCCCAGACTGGAGTGCAGTGGTATGCTCCCGGCCACTGTAGCCTCAACCTGCTGGCTCCAGCAATCCTTCTGCCTCAGCCTTCCAAGTAGCCGGAACTACAGGCGTGTGCTACCACGCCCGGCTACTTTTTGATTTATTGTAGAGATGAGGTCTCACCAAGTTGCCTGGGTGGGTCTCGAACCCACGGGCTCAGGCAATCCACTCACCTTGGCCTCCCAAAGTGCTGGGATTACAGGCTGATCCACCGAGTCCAGCAGGAAAGTCTTTAATGATTTTCTGTTTTGGGTTCTTAGATCGATGGTAGCACAAAATTTACTTTCTTTATTAATCTATTTTCAGAACCTCTCCAGTTGTAAGCACAGAATGATCAAGAAAGACAAGTGGGCACAGGACTCCAGCCAATACACAGGCCTGGGCTACACTTCTGTATGAGGCGCCAGGCTCCCCTTGGGGGCCGAGGGGGCAGACATTCAAAAATAAGTGAAGACCTGGTTCTGGCCTGCAGAGGTTCACCATTTAGTTAAAGAGGGAGGACAGATATCATGAGTTAGATTACAAGGCAGAGTTCCATAGCTGTCATAGTAGAGATAGAGCACTGAGGGCATAGGAGAGGAAAGAGAATTTATAAGACAATTCCAAAATATTCTGAGACCAGACTGGAACAAAGATTTGCTGAACACCACCAATTCCATATGCCTGGCAGATGGGAACGTCATCATCGACTGTGACACATGTGAAAGAGACTTGGAGTACCAGGACCAACAGACAGTCCTGCAAAGAAGCTTAATATCGTCCCAACAATGTTATAGGAATATAGGTACCATCTAAAAGGAGGAAGAAATCTTGGGGGGAAAAAAGCTCCTTTAAAACAAGAGAAATAATACGTTGATCTATCTTTAACAATGAGTTCCATGAAATCAGTTGACTTTGAAAACAACTCAACATAAGGGTGGACAAGATGTCTTTGTCAATCTCAGTCCGAAACATGCAGGGAAGGCAACTTCTTGTTTTACTCATTAAAAAAGCTTTAAAAATCAATAATCTAAGGTGAGGAGGAGGAGGAAGAGGTCAAGCTTAGAATCTGTTTCTCTTTCTTCTCCTCTAAGTTCACAGTAACAGTCTCCAAAATAACAGTGCTTATGGCACCTTCCTAACTAGGGACTTAGCATTTTTATTTGTTTGTTGCATGATATAACAGCAACAAGGGATAGTGCAAGGAGCATCAACTTTGAAGTCAGACAGACCTGAGTTTAAGTTTAGGATTTGCCATTAACCACTAGACTCTGGGTAACTCCATATAAATGTCCTCATTTGTAAAAGGAGGTCAGTATAATACTTGAAACACAATAATCCTTAAAAATGCTATTTCCTTCCCCTTTCTGGGAATGTGGGTCTTTTCCAGTTTTGGCTCTTGGAAATGCTTATAACAAGCATTGTAAATGCATATTTACGAAGTTATGTTTAGCCATAAAGCCTACATTTTAGCCAAATAGCATTTATGACAAATATTTGAATAAAAGTTTTCTGGCTTGCTAGTTTTTCAGGAAAAGTGGGCAAGGTTCCAATTTGTCTAATTTTGAAATATGTTTGAAGAAGATGATTTTTGAATGACTGGTACATAAAAGCCAGCCTTTCCTGGGCCACTTCCCATCATTTGTAATCGGGGCAATTGTAAGGGACATGAGGGGTAAGCAATCACCAGAAGACAAAAAGAATGAAACCAAGGATGCCAAAAAAAAAAAAAAAAAAAAAAAAAATCCTCAAACATCTGCTTTAATCCAGTCGCCTGCCTCCCTCCCTCCCTCCTTGCTTTCCTTCCACAAGGACTCCCTGAGGGCTTGCTGTGAGCCAGGACTTGGGGTTTGCACTGGAGTCCCTGCTTCTCATGGAGCTCACAGTGACAGAAGGAGATCTGTCACCAAACCAAATGTTATTTCTTCCCCACGTCCTTCTGTTTTTTTTTTTTTTTTTTTTTGAGGCCTGTATTTGTCCATTTTCCCAGCACCATCATCTCTTCACTGGAAAACTGTTAACATTTTAAATTCTGCACAATTTAAAAATAGTACATGACATTTTTACGATATGATGTTCATCCTAGGCTAACCCAGGACTTATTTGTCCTGAAGATTAAAAAAAAAATCTTTGCTAAGCAATTAAAAGATTTGAAAGTGAAAACGAAAATTTTTGCTATGTAATTAGAAGATTTTAAAATAAAAACCTATAGTGTTGGGTTATTACTATATTTGAAATCCTTAAACCAGTCATCCAAATATTAATCTCAACACAAAAGGAAGCCTCCTTCCTTCCTGCATTCTTGAGCCCATTAGCATCCCTTACTGGGATTACTGCAAACCCCCTGCCTCCAGTTGGCTTCCCCAGGCCTACTCTTGTCCCTTCTCCTAAGGAATTCTCTAGTGCAGTCAAAGCAATCTTTAAAAACATTTAAATCCCTTCATGTCAGTCTCTGCTCACCCTAAGGATAAAATACACATTTCTCACGGTCATCTACATGGCCAGCTCTCATCTTTTTCTGGCCCACCTTCTCCAGGCTCCCCTTGGCTCCCATCAGCCTGAACTTCTTGAAGTCCCTGGAATCTGTGCATCATCATGTGTCTGAAACACCCTCATGCCTGCCCTCTTCACGTCTTGACATCTCCATCTTCCAGCCTCTGTCGCCTCATTCAGGAGACCTTCTCTAAAATCCTCCCGGGTTCAGTGTCCTTGTTTTATGCCTGCACAGCACTCCGCACTCCCCCTTTGGGATGACATCCCCCTCAGTAATCAAGAGTTTTTGGCCGGCCTCTCCCCCCTCCAACTGCAATCTACGAGGACAGACTTTCTGTGCCTCTTACAAGCTAAACCTCCAATGGTCAGTCAGCTTGGTGTCTACATTGGAGTGGGTGCTGTTCCCACCCCCTGGCTAACAGACGTCTTCATTTTCATCTAAGATATTTTTTGGTCATATAAGCATTCGCAGGAAAATTTGGAAAATAGAAAAAAAAATCATTTAAAACCTAACTACCTATACATGATAACTGTTATTTTATTTCTGTTCTCTATCTGTGAATTATTTACATTGCTGTAATCTTTTTTTTTTTTTTGAGTTGGAGTCTCACTCTGTCACCCAGACTGGAGGGCAGTGGCATGCTCTCAGCCACCGCAGCCTCAGCCTCAGCCTTCCAACTAGCCGGAACTACAGGCGTGCGCTAGTCACGCCCGGCTACTTTTCGATTTATTGTAGAGATGAGGTCTCGCCAAGTTGCCTGGGCGGGTCTCGAACCTGCAGGCTCAGGCAATCCACTCGCCTTGGCCTTCCAAAGTGCTGGGATTACAGGGTTGTAATCATTTTAATACATACAAATGTGCATTCTGTTTGTTTTTTTTTGATAGCTGGCATGGTGTACACATCATTCTCTGAACAAATATATTTTTAATCATATATAGCATTTCATTAAGTAGCTATATTGTAGTTTACCTGACTACTCCCATATGAATTCACCTGGGGGTATTTCCAGCTTTTCACAATTAAAAATACAGTAATAAACAGTATTGCATTTAAATCTTTTTTTCATGCTTAGTTTTAATTTTATAGGCTAAATTTCCAGATATGAAATTACAAAGTCAAAATAAAAGGGTACAGATTTTATTAACGTTCCAATGTATTTGTCAGTTGGCTTCTGAAATGATCACACTACTTTCAGGACATGGAGACTAGTGAATATCTGACTAACTTCTTGATGGTGCAGAGGACATCTTGAGGGAAACTCACTTTTTTCTCTGGAGATGAGAAGTAATTTATTACCCTGTTTTCCCAAAAGGCCTACAGCAAAGGGAGAAAGAACAAGCCTAAGAGTTTGCAATTTGGAACCAGTCCCTTACAGCCTTTTGCAGGTGCAAGAAGTTCTCTACATTCTCGGAGAGTGAATTGTTCAGATAATCATTTAGACGATAAAACTATATACAGATCCCTATTCCTGTGAACATTATTTGTGAATCCCCACTCAGCGAAAGTCCCCTATCTAATCAGGTCACTAATCCAGAGTCTGGTGAAGTCAGCTGTCCAATGAGAACATGAGACGAGGAGCCCATGGCCAGCAAATGTTTTACCCTTTCACGCTGAAGTGATGACATCACAAAATTCCTTCCACATTCAAGTTTAATATTCAAGTATCACAGTTTTGTTTTCCTTTCTATTTGTTGGGTTTTAACCATTCAGTAAAAATGGCTTGGATCTGTTCTTAGCATGTATTTTCATACTTTTGGCTTATCCTAAGAGGAGAATAACTATACAATTTACAAATATTACCAAGTTGAACACACATTTTCCTATTGTCCTAAAGTGGCAAACCCAGACTGATCTAAGACTGATATAAATGTGCTTGTTCATGACAGAATGAAACTGGATGCCCTTGTCTCCAGATAACATTGCAGGAGTCAAGAAGGGGAGATTGTGATGGGAAAAGACCACTTAAGGGTCTCAGAATTTCTAAACACCGTAGTTTCTCCTCTTGCTTAATATTTATACCTTCAAAAAGAGACACCCAATCAGGAGGCCCATATTGCCTAATATTGCATGTGTTAAAAAAGAAAAGCCAAAGTGAACTTTTTATTACTAGAAAAAGTGATACCAGAGAACTAGGAACACATCGATCTGTCACCTACATCATTAATGCCCATGAGTCACACACTGACAATGTGTACTGCTGCACAGTTTTTTTGAATGACTTATAGCATAGGCTGGCAAACTTTTTCTGTTAAGGGTTGGATAAGTAAATATTCTAGGTTGTCTGGGCCACGTAGTCTCTGCCACAACTACTTAACTGCCATTGTGGCTCAGAAGCAGCCATTAAACAATATGTAAATGGGTGAGTTTGACTGTGTTCCAAAAAATGGAACCTGAATTTCATTTAATTTATTATGTCATGAAATACATTTTTCCCCAACCATTTAAAAATGTCAAAACCATTTTTAGATAGAGAGCCATTTAAAAACAGGTGGTGGGCCAGATTTGCCCTGTGGGCCATGATTGGCCATCCCCTGTTTTATAATACCAGTTGGTTTACCCAACAGATCTTCTTTGCCTGTCTTTAAACATCAGCATAGGAATGAGGGAAAGATATCAGTGGGAGAAAGATTTAGTAAAGCACTGTCTCTATAATTTTTTTATAGGAAGATGGCCAAAGGTGCAGGTAAAAAAAAATCTTGGATTCTTGAGTAAGGAGCACTCCACTGGAGCTTATGTGAAAGCTTCAGGAAGGAATATTCAAAGTTTATTCATGAATAGTAGAATTTCCTACTTTTTAATGACTGAATAATATGCTATTGTGTGTGTATGTCTCACACACACACACACACACACACACACACACACACACACACACACATATACATACCATATTTTCTTTATTTGTTTATCCATCAGTGGAAACTTAGGTTGTTTCTATGACTTGGTTATTCTGTTGTAAATGATGTTGCAATGAACATGGGAATGCAGTAGCTTTTTGGGACATGAATTTTGTTTGCTTTAGGTATATACCCAGAAGCGGGAATACTGGATCATATGGTAGTTCCAATTTGAGAAACCATGGTCCATGCTTTCTCTAATGGCTATACCAATTTATATTCCCATCAACATCAACAGTGCATAAGGGATCCCTTTTCTTCACATATATTAAAACATCACACTGTATACCTTAAATATGTATGATTTCATTTATCAACTATATCTCAATAAAGCTGGGGAAGGGGAAGACAGTCGGCTAAATAAACCAGTTAGGTAGTATTAAGAGTTCAATAGAACATGAGTTATAAAACCACATTATCTCTGCACTGTGCTGTCCTTCAATTTTATAGATAACTTCTTATCAAACACTTAACATGCTGGATTGTGATTCTCTGTTTAAGCTTGTCTCATCTACTTACTTCCAGGGTAGCAACTATTCCTTATTTCATTTATAGGCTCAGTGCAGAGTATGAGGTCAGTCATCTAGTTGACATACAATAAATGCTATTTGAATTTACGAGGAACATGAAAACCCATGGGAAATCAGAAAGTATAAAGAATTCATAATATTTCCATAAGATCTGCATCCCATGATATAAATTTGCTTGTTAATGGGAGAATAAAATTGGCCACTTTCTAAAAGATTTTGTTTCAATACTTATAAAATACCCATTACTTGCTAAAAATGTATCCAGGAGTTTACACATGTATCACTTATGACCATTCTGTAATATAATGTGCTATCTTCTATATTTGTAGATGAAGAAAACAGAACACAACACAAGTAAATAATCAAGCCAGGATTGGGACTCAGATCTTCAGATGACACAGCTCAAGCTTTTCCATTATAATGCAAATCATCTGCAAAAATGCAAAATTACTCACAAAATACATCAAAACTACCATGCCTATACCGGCTGAACACAAGAAGAAGGAAGAAAAAGTAACAATAATGTTCTGTTGCAAAACGTTATGGGATACAGTGGTGCATTCTTTCAGAGTTTTTCTTCAACATCAAAACCTTTCTAAGAACAATTAGAAATAAAAGGTCATAATGTACCCAGAAGGGTGTGGAACACAGAAGGAGAACATCTACTTTCTTTTGTAATCATTGGGTCAGAATTAGAAACATATTTCTATCAGATCCAACTCAGTAAAAATCCAGGCGAAATCAACTCATTTGGAGAATCTCAGCATAACTCCAGACACAAGTACTCAAGAAAGCCAGGTGAAAGACATCACTAAGAAAGTCTAATGGCCTTGTTGGCCACTTGAGCAGTTGCCAATATCCTGGACCCAGAATGCAAAGGGACAAAGATGCCACCACATTATGCTTATTATTTGAACAAACAGGTTACTTATAATTTCATATACGAAGAGTAATTTCATTCATTGAGTTATTTAACAAACAACTACTGAGACTTTATTGCATGCTAGGCACTATGTTAGAGTTCGGCAAAAAAGAGAGGTAAATAATATGCCTTAAGAGAAGGAGAAGAAAAGTCCTATGGAAGCTTCAAAGCAGGAGTCACTCATTTTGACTGGGGAGTTTAGTGGACAGTTTCAGAGATTACAGGGAAAGAACATCTTCAAATGTCTACCGGAGAAATATGGTTTAAGGTCTGGCCAGACACATCCCTCTGAAAAATGATCACACCTCTTGCTCAGCAACTTCTGGTTTTCCTGTCTTCTACAACACATGGAAGAAACAGATCTATGGTTAACAAATCAAGAAACAGAACTAACATGAGGGAAAACAGAGATGAAATGACATGATCTTCCAGAGATGCCTTCAGCTTGTAGGAAACCTTACAGCTACTAAGGCTAAAGTTGCTAGTGTTTAGTCCAAAAATGAAGTGCAATCCTCCTAAAAGTGGCCAAAGGTGCAACATTAATTGTTCCTGCTTCAAAGCTTTATTAGGAGAAAGAGTCTTCTTTTATTTAATTCTCATTTTCTTTGCTGGAAACAAATGTTCTATGTGACATTTTTGCCACTGTGGATTTCACTAGTCCAGAAAACTGAACAATTTTATTGGTATAACTAAAATGTTGGTGATGCTTTCTGAGCTTAACGTCTGTTGCTTCCCCTAAACTGGCAAAAAGTAAGAGATATGAGTTTCTTAGAGTTCAGCCACCTGAGGCTCTATTTGTATAAAAAATTAAAAACATTTCAAAGTAAATTCAATTAGTGAATGTGTACTGCCTGAATAGACTATCCTTCTAAATTTAATATACCAAACATGACAATTTTACGAGCAGACCAAGTTAGAAATAATATATTTTTATGTTCCTTAAACTAGCAAAGAGACTTCAGAACCATAAAGAACACTAACAAGGTATTGCATGTACTTAAACTTTCTTTTAAAAAAGTATGTGTGTTTTTTCAATGTGAGAAGTGCAAGGTTTGATTTTTTTTCATGACTTCAGGGTTCCTAGAATTGCTGTCTTCATCTTTCATCAGTGCTGCTGATAAACTGCATTACTTACAGATAATACATTGTATGTTGGGGGGAAGGGGGAGAGAGGGAGTGAAGAGAGAGTAAGAAGAGGGGAAAGGTGAGGGAGAGGCTAAAAGAGAAAACAGAATAGTCAACCTTCTCCAGAACCTAGTGAGATTAAAAAAGACAGGGAGTCAAGGATTAAAAAAAAAAAAAAAAAAAAAAAAAAAAAAAAATATATATATATATATATATATATATATATATATATATACACATATATATATGTGCTTTCTCATTGAAAAAAATATATATATGCACATATATATAAGCGTATATATATACACTTTTTATATATATAAATACACTTTTTATATATATAAATTGTATATATATATATATATATATATATATATATATACACACACTTTTTTTTTTTAAATCAATGAGAAAGCACGACTTATTGAGAGGACAGAAAAGCTCCCACAGTGGGAGGGGACCCGAAGGGGTTGCCCCCCAAAATAAAATTTTATATAGTCTGCACAGTTTACTTCAGATCCCAAGAGATTACAAGTGATTCCTTGTTCACTAGTAACAAAGGTAAAGATCGATAAGGACAAGATTCTGTTTCTCACCTATAAAATGAGGGTTCTGACTGTCATCCCCTGTCCACTGCACTTTGGTTTTTGAGGATAAATATGGCAGCCTAAATCAAGTGCCATGGAGATTTTGGTTTTTGTTTTTTTTTAGTTGGAGTCTCACTCCATCACCCAGGTTGGAGTGTAGTGGTACACTCACAGCCACCCCGGCACTGACCTGCTGGGCTCTGGCTATCTTTCTGCCTCAGCCTTCCAAGTAGCTGGAACTACAGGCGCACTACCATGCCCGGCTAGTTTTATTTTATTTATTGTAGAGACAAGGTCTTGGCAATTTGCCGGGGGTTGGTCTCGAACCCGTGGGCTCAGGCAATCCACTTGCCTTGGCCTCCCAAAATGCTGGGATTATAGGCTGAGCAACTGAGCCTGATCTCTTTTTTTTTTTTTTTTTTAAATGAGTTGAGTCTCACTCTGTCACCCAGGCACCTGAGTGCAGTGCCTCTCCAGCTTCGACCTGGTGGGCTCAGGGGATCCTTCCACCTCAGCCTACTGCGTGGCTGGGACTACAAGTGTGTGCCACTAAGCCTGGCTAGTTTTTTTTTACTTTTTGTACAAAGTCTCGCTATATTGCCCAGGCTGGTTTTGAAATTCTGGGTGAAAGCATTCTTCCAGCCTTGGCCCCCCAAAGTGCTGGGATTACAGGTGTGTGCCACTGCACCCAGCCTGAGATTTTGGTTCTTAAATGGAGTAGTATATTTGACTTGAAGGACTTTTTCTCCTAGTACCACGGTTCTATCCAGCCCATGAACGATGTAGTCTGACATCTTCAGAGATCCTCCTGAGGATTATAACCTTTGCAGGCAGAATTCAGAAGTACAGTTTTGAATGTCCAGCTCTGCTTAATGAAATCCTTTGACTGAAAATACATCCTATAGTGTCTTATAGCTTCTTCTATAGATTTTCACCTGCACAAAAGTACCTAAAGCTATTTGTGGAAGAATGTAATATGTAATGCACTGTTTTACTGAAAAAACTTAGTAAATCCCAGTTTGGAACCAATTACTAAGTCTATTATACATTTTATTTTTGGCAGTTTACACATTAATCTGGATCTTGATGGTCTCTCTACTCTCAGGATCAAGTATATAAGAAGAGACTTTTAATATTTACTGAGGACCTACAGTGTGTCAGGTTCTGGGAAACCTTGCTAATAAGCTCATTAATGTTTTAGTAGCTTTTTTGTAGATTCCTTAGAATTTTTTTTTTAATTCTACAAAGATAACATTGTCTAAGAATAAAAAGAGTTCTGTTTCTTCCTTTCCCAATTCTCATGCCTTTAATTTCTTGTTTTTGCCTTATGGTCCTTGACTTTTGTATTTGAATTATCAGCAAACTTCTCTTAAGTACATTGTATACTAACAACCTTATATCTCTTTTATGAGTGCTGAAATCAGACTTTTGTATATGCTGCATCCTCTGATGAATTTTTAGCCAGCACATAATTCTACTGCCTGTCAGCCAAAACTCAGTTTCGATAGCATTGCCATCTTTATTTATAAAATAGTGTTTAGACAATTATTTCAAAAATTCAGTTGCATTTTGCACTCACCATGTAGGGAAAATATAATAAAAAAATGAGAAAAAAAAGTGCTGCTATCTCATAATAAGCATGAGTCTCATACATTTAAGAATAATTGAAATAAAGATGGAAATCATTAAGCATGCTAAAACCGGCAATTCTTTAGCCTCAATTAGGTGCTCATTGGACTTAATAAGCTGGTCAACCATGAGGAAGAGAAAAATTAAAGAACATAATACGGCATAGTGAAGATATTACATCAAAGACGTCTAAGATGCAAAGTGTAATTAGTGATTTTATAATATGTTTTAGGTCTTTGGGAACACAACTGCCATTATGATAGGTACAACTATTATTATACTTGAGCACAATTCAATTCACAAATATTCTGAGGAACACACTGGGTTTCAAAGTGGGAGAAATACAAGGACTTCATCTAATCTTGCAAAACTTCTGGGAAGGGTTATAATAATTCCCATTTGCAAATCAGAAAACAGACTCAGAAATTTAAGTGATGTGCCACACAGCAAATAATGGAGACAAGATTAAAATGCAGGTCTTTTGGGGTCTAAAAGCTCTAAATTGGGTCTCTCCTTTCCTGAGCAGCCCACTTCCCTGACCCATACCTCAAAGCCCAACCTTCCTACCCACTGCTTAGGAAGCCTCTGGCTCCATATCTGTTATGGTTTCTAACCTCTTACAAGCTACTATGCAACAACTCGGGAAGGATTTATCTTCCTGATTTGCTTTGTCTCAAAATATCAGTCTGGACGCCTGAATCCTATAATAAAGAGAGGTGGTTATATAAATAAGACACATGCAAATAAATATAGAAAGCTTGGTTTGAAATAGATGAATGATTTCCCCTTGAGTTTGGCGGAGAAATGTCTAGGAAGTTTGAATAAGAAAGGATATTAAAGTTTTTAAGTGAGATAATTCAGGCTTTTCTTCTTTGCTTTCATTTTTTTGGGTATATAAACATTGGAAAATAAATGCACTCCAAAGCAGAAAAGTTACCATAAACTGATTACACTGTGGACAGGTAACAAAGATCAGCCTTCTCCCTCAACACCCCACAGAAAAACTCTAACTCTTGGATGCAGATAGATGTTTTCAACTTAGTTAATTAGAAAGCATTTAGACAAGCTTCTCCTTCCCTCCCTCCTTCCCTTTTTTGGTCAGGTCTGTCATCCATGCTGTACCCTCAACCTCCTGCTCAGCTCAGGTGATCCTTCTGCCTCAGCCTCCTGAGCAGCTGGGACTACAGGCATGTGTCACCATGCCCACCTAATTTTTTGACTTTTTTGTAGAGACAAGGTCTCGCTATGCTGTCTAGGCTAGTCTCGAATTCTGGGCTCAAGCAGTCCTCCTGCTTCAGCCTCCCAAAGTGCTGGGATTACAGGTGTGAGAGGCTCTTTTCCGTAAACAAATCTTCACCATAGCTCCTTCGATACTCTGGGAAATACACAAAACTAGAAATAATCGTCTCTGTTCATGTGTGCTGAGTCCTGTGCAGAGCGAGGAAGCTGTCCTGCACGACTTCTACCCTCTAAGCAACAAACCTCTGGAAGATAATTTTTTCCACGAACCTCTATTTTATGTCCTACACAAACCTATTCTTTATCAATATCTTTACCCAAATAAAACACATATTTTACAATCCTGATAATGTTCAGATATACATGGGGATGCCTTGGAAAATCACTGTAGTTAGCAAAATATTAGAAACAACCTGCACAACTGAGGAACATACCTATCATATAGACTGACGGTCAGTAACTATGAGCCCACAGCCTGTCTCCTGTTTTTGTAAATAAAGTTATACTGGAACAAAACCATATCTGTTCACTTATATATTATCTATGGCTGCTATCTTGCTACAATGGCAGAGTTGAGCAATTTCCACCAAGACTACATTTTAGGCTTGCAAAGCCTAAAATACTCTCTGGCCCTTTGCCAACCTTGAGATAATACATTTAAAATATGGGCAACCCCCTCGGGTCGCCTCCCACTGTGGGAGGTTTTTTTGTCCTCTCAATAAATCCTGCTTTCAAAAAACAATAATAATAATATGGAGGCTGGTTGCAGTGGTTCACTTAAGTAATCCCAGCACTTTGGGAGGCTAAGGAGGGTGGATTGCTTAAGTCCAGGAGTTCCAGGCTGCAGTGAGCTATGATAACACCACTGTACTCCAGCTTGGATGACAAGGCAAGACTCTGTCTCTAAAAAATAAATAAGTAAATAAAAATAAAATAATATGAAAAAATACTTCTGATACAATAAATTTTTAAAAAAGCAAACTACAATATTTTATGTATAGTATAATCACAATTATGTAAAACAAATGAAAGGGGATCTAGAAAAGAGATCAAAAACTGTTCAGAAGTTGGCTTTGCTTTTTTGAGTCAGAGTCTCACTTTGTCACCCACGCTGGAGTGTAGTGGCATGATCACGCCGCACCGCAGCCCTGATCTCCTGAGTCCAGGCAATCCTTTTGCCTCAGCCTCCCAAGTAGCTGGGACTATAGGTGCACAAACCACTACATCTGGCTAATGTTTCTGACTCTCTTGTAGAGATGAGGTCTCACTATGTTGCCCAGGTTGGTCTTGAACTCATGGGCTTGAGTGATCCTCCTACCCTGGCAGGCATGAGCCACTGCACTTGGCCTCCCAAAATGTTCAGCAGTTGGACTAGGGTTGGCACAATTATAAGTCATCTGCCTTCTCCCCACCTATGTTTTACAATTTTCTAAAATGACTTTACATTTCCTTCTAGTAGAAACAACTCAACTTCACTCTCCAAATTATTTTAATTCACGTCTCCACCTTGTATACAGTGGGCACAACTAAATAGAGCTGAGTCTTCATGCTCAGCTCCTCTCTGTAGGTGTGCAGAGGAGACAGGAAGTCCTTGCAAGTACCTTATGCTCATCCCGAAGGTGACTGTCCAGTTCCTCCGTGTGCTTGGTCTCATAGTAGCAGAGCTGGCATTTGTAAGGTTTCAGTTCATTGTGCTTCTCTATGTGTTGCTGGAGGCTCTCGTCACTGGAGCAAGTGAAGGTACACTTATCACAGCGGAAAACTACTCCCTGCAAGTATTTTGACAGTTTGGACCGGCAAACTTCAATGGGGACAACTCGCTCTTCTGTGGAAACAAATTGAATGGAAAGACGTGAAGTTTTACTGATGGTAAGCAGATGCTCTTTCTAAGGAATATAAGAAGAAACTCACCCAGTCAATTTTGCTGTTTCTCATTGGGCCTGGGTCTGTGAACAGACACACACATATGCAGACACACACAGTCCCTCTCCTGGCCCCTCAAACCACAAATTCCTCGGGTACAAGACCAAATGCTCTTTGTGTACTCAATACCAAGAATGATCTATAAAAAGAGGTGGGGGAGGCTGGAAGGTGCTCCCTAATTCCTGATTAAGACGGGGGGCAGGGAGGAATGGAAGTGGCTGCGATTTCTACCAACACTAACGATTATTGACAACAACCATTAGCATGCCCTCTTTCCTCAGCAAGCATTATCATGGCTAGATTTACAGACATCTCTAAGGAAAAAGGAAACTGACGTTAACTGAAAACCTATGTGCTGGTACCTTCATAACAAGAACTCTACAGTCTGGAGTTACTTCCATTTTTCTGAATAAGTAAAAATGGGCAACAGAGTGTTTAAGTGACTCTCCAAAGGTCACCGCCATTGTAATTGGCAAAGCGGAGATGTGAAACCGAGTCTTCCTAACAGTGTGTCAGTTATTTCCCAGTACTTCCAATTCCGTTTCTGTTTCCCCTTCTAGGATGTTCTCGAGGAGACTCCTCTCCTGTCCTGAAACCAAGGGGATCTCGAATCTAGATTAAATCTGAAAACAGAGAAAACTGTACATTTTCATTCACTAAAACTCCAATTCCAAGTACGCAGAGCTCACAAATAAAATGACTACAGAAAATATTCAGGGGAAGGTGGGGGTCTTGTGGAGACTCAGAGGATTTGTTCCTTTTCAGAAATCTGTAATCTGATTGTCAGAAGAGAAAAATGAAAATGAGAGAGTGAGAGAGAGCGAGAGAGGGAGATAGGGGGCGAGAGAGAGAGAGAGAGAGAGAGAGAGAGAGAGAGAGAGAGAGAGAGAGAGAGAGAGATGATTATGATTTGGGTGCTTTTGCCATTAACATACCAAATGTTGTAGGGCTGGAAATGCGTGTGCTTGTTTATTTTGCACTCTCTCACCCTTGTGTTTAACTGCTCAAATTAAATTTCACACCAGTCTGCCCAGAGTATCAGCGCACGCGCCAGATATCCCTAACTGGGATAAAATTAAAATCTGTGCTATTTATGCAAGAATCAAATATAGCGTGTGTTTTCATGCTGTGTCTGGATTTCAGAAGACTCTGAAAGTTTACAAATGGACGCACACAACATATACTTATATTATTTAGAAACAGCAATGTATTATTAAGTCAAGAAAGCAGGATTTATTCCCAGAGTCACTGGATAGCAACGTTTCCAGAGCATCAGTATTTTGTGCACTGATGCAACTCACTCCTTGAGTCCTCCCTTTGTTGTTGGCCTGCGTTTGGTCCCTGGGGAATTTTCCCCACCCAATGTCATGCCTTAGCCTCAACCACAACATTCTAACTGCCAGGCAGTCACTGTCTTGGGAGTCCTTGAATGCAGGGATTAATGGGCCAGCAAACGCTGGGCAGAGGAAGCGTGGAAGGTGGTGTCTGCAACACATTCCTTGGAGCTCTAATGCATGCTATTTTCCCTATACAAAGACTCAGTTGCTTATTTAGAAATATAAATATTTTTAAGCCAAAGTATAGCAGACAGCTAAGAAATACATGATTATAATATAATCCACACATTTTTTTATTTTTATTTATTTATTTATTTTTATTTATTTTTTATTTTTTTTTATTTTTTTTATTTTTTTTGAGTTGGAGTCTCACTCTGTCGCCCAGACTGGAGTGCAGTGGCCGCTCCCGGCCACCGCAGCCTCGACCTGCTGGGCTCCGGCGATCCTTCCGCCTCAGCCTTCCGAGTAGCCGGAATTACAGGCATGCGCTACCACGCCCGGCTGATTTTTTTTTTTTGATTTATTGTAGAGATGAGGTCTCGCTGCCCAGGCGGGTCTCGAACCCGCGGGCTCAGGCAATCCACTCACCTCAGCCTCCCAAAGGCGCGGGATTACAGGCTGAGCCACCGAGCCCGGCTTACATTTTTTTTTTAGAATAGCAAATGTTTAACAATCGTGTAATCATTCAGTTGTGTGGTTTGGTGTGAATAGAGGAAAATAATGCTTTGGTGTCAACTAGTAAGTCTTAAGGAGCCCACACTAGAATATTCTGTTCCTCGAATCCAAAGTTTCTCAATAGCAGCACTACTGACATTTTGGGGCTGGATAATTCTTTGTTGTGGGGGGCCATCCTGTGCACTGTTGGATGTTTAGCCGTAACCCTGGCCTCTACCCACTAGAAGCCAATAGCACGTCCTGCTCCCTAGTTGTGACAACCCCAAATGCCCGCCAACTAACATATCCTTGTGAAGCAAGATCAACCCCAGCTGAGAACCACTGCTCTAAGCAGAGTGTCCAGCATTAACTGTAATTGCTCTTTGAGTAAGGTGCTCACAGACGTGACCCATGAGCAAACTGGTGTCCATGGCAAAGAATGGAGAATGAAGGCTGGAACAGGGGGTATGCAAAGTTGTAAAGTTGACATGAACTTTACTGACACCTTCCTTGGGGCTGCATCTCCTTGCTCCCTCTCTGTTTGCTCCTGATTTGTATCTTGCCATCTCTGCTGCTTTGACTTTTGATCTTTGGTCCTGGTCTGTCCTGCCTGGCCTGGGTATGTTGACTTCCATGGAGATAGAGAACAGTTGTGTATCACTTTCAATATAACAGTGCCCATACACCTTGAAGACAGTCATTCAGTGATTCGCCAGACTTCACTTCTCCACAGACAATAATCAGTTCTTTCAAACTTTTTTTTTTTAAATGGGTCCTCTTTTCAACTCCTCTACCACTTTGGTTAATTTTCTTTGCAGTTTCCAATTTCACTGTGTGTCTAAATGAGTTTTACACAAAGTCGTGAGCACTCAGAATAAATACCCTGGAGTTCAAATAATAATAATTAATATAAACACCACTGCAGTTTATTAAGTGCTCACCATGGTTCAAGCACTGTTAGGTGTTCCGCCTTCAATGCAACATTTTATTCTTATAACAAACCTGAGAAGTTGGTTCTACTTTCTTCAGTTTGTTGATGTGGAAACTGAGAGCTGATCAGTTAAGCTACTTCCCCAAAGTCACACCTCTGGTTTAGCATTAAGTTGGTACCTGGGAGCACAGGTCTCCGGACCTCTGCCAGCACCCTCCTTCTGCACCTTTAATAAGTTGCTCTGGGAATATCCAATCTGCATGCGGGGTGCTTATAAGCCTTTCAATTCTAATATTTTAAAACCACAAACACTATAGATTTCTACGGTAACCATTTATATATGAATGACTTTCAAGTACTCTTGGATCTGAGAAGAGGCTATTTCCCTGCTTACTTACATTGAAATCTGAGACTTCCCTTTTCTAAACTCAGACTTTATCAGTGAAGTTCTCTTATTTATATGGGTTTTTTTTTTTTAACTAAGATCTTAATTTTAGAAAAAAAGTTAGCTTTTTTCTTTTCTAAAAACATGGTTAACATGACCAAGATAAAAACAAACAAACAAAAACAAGACAGACTTTGAAAGGTGGGAAAATGACCAATGCAGTTCTCTGAATGAAGTTATTCATTCTTGAGGCAAACCAAAGACATAAAGTTAAAGACTGGAATGTTTCCAAGTTTGGACTGGGCTCTGCCTTGGCTACAGAAGCTCAGGGCTCAGAGCTTTTTTCTATGGGGGCAGTGACAACCGTGGGTCTTTTTTGACTTCACACCTCTCAAAATTACCTTGGGTAAGAAATCAAGGCCTGAATCACATTCATTGTGACTCAGCTTCTAACACTGGCTGCAAAAATATTATGACTTCACCAGTTCGACTACAAGATGGATGGTGTCTCTCATCTCCTCCTACTCAAAAGATGCTTGGTGCTCAAAACCCAAGTGACTGGGCCTCAGAGTAATGTCACATTGAAGCACATGTGTACTAAAGTGCTATGAGAGCTGAGAAGAGCACACTGTCAAGTTCCTGTGAAGCGCAGTGGAAAAATCTCCAGAGTTGCAGCTACAGAGGGGTCGCTTTTGCTCAAATTGACAAAAAATCACATCACTGTGGAGTCCAGAATCATCAAGTAAAAATTTTTCCTGAAAGGCAGACCACAACATACGTGGGTTTTCTTCCAGAGCACGCCAAGTCTAAATGAAGCAGTGAGAGATTTGGAAGTCCTTCATTCCAACAAACTTTGTAAGCAAATTTCCATTTTAAAGGACTGAGTCCCTTTTTGGGCCAAACCAAAGACTAACTCTCTAGGTCAAAGAAGTGATAAAGGCTAAGAGAAAGCCATTAAGAATATAATAGTTTTTAAAAACAAAATAATTATCCTAAAATATAACCATAAACAGACATGCATAAACATACGTAAAACAGTTTCTGGTAAGAATTATTAGTTTTGGTGTTAGCCAGGCTACCACCATCAAGCTTGAGGGAGCTGGGAACAGAACGTCTAATTCTAACAGGCAAATGTATTTGGGGAAGTTGGAAGGAACCATGTAATTTCACTGAATAAAATTAAAGATTGGCAATCTCATTGAAGATCTTTTCCTCAAGAAAAATGACACTGATCAGATAAATTAAGAGAGATTACTTCCGTTCCCAAGACTCCCACTTGAAGGTTCAGTTAGCATTTGTCTATGTATTGAGAAACAGAAACTTTAATATGCCAACTGGAGACCAGCAGCGGTGACTGCATGGCTCCATAATCAAAATGCAAATATTTGACAAAACTGTTTCATCCCTAAAATTCAATTTGTGCCCAATTCTTAGGGCTCATTATATATGTGCAAGGCATAGATGGGTAAGGCGGTGCATAAAGCATTGTGCTTCCCATGGTGATAAACTCAACAGAAACACAACTGTGAAACCATTTATTCACTTGTTTACCATCTTTTGTCTCATTGAAGTTCAAGCTCCTTCAGTGCAGCAACCTTGTCTGACTCTTCATGGCTGCATTCCTAGAGCTTAAAACAATGTTAGAATGCTAGATTTCTCCTTTAACTGTCCAAGATGCCGAGAGAAAAGATGGTCAAAGAGAAAAAGGTGGCACTGACTCCTGTTGCTGTGAAGAAGCAGGAGGCCAGGAAGGTAGTAAATCCCTTGTTTGAGAAAAGGCCTAAGAATTTTGGTACTGGATGGGACATCTAGCAGCAAAGGGACCTCACCCACTTTGTCAAATGGCCCCACCGCACTGGTTGCAGTGGCAAAGAGCTACCCTCTACATGTGCCGGAAGTGCCTTCTGTGATTACCTTGTTCATCTAGGCCTTGGACCATCAAACAGCTACTTAACCACTTAAGCTGGCCCACAAGTACAGACCAGAGACAAAGCAAGGAAAGAAGTAGAGACTGCTGGCCCAGGCTGAGAAGAAAGCTGCCAACAAAGGGGATGTCTTCACTAAGAGGCCACGTGTCCTTTGAGGAGAGATTAATACTGTAACCACCTTGGTAAAGAACTGGTTGACTTCTTACCAGCCCTATGTTGTGAGAAAAGGATTCCCTACTGTATTATCAAAGGGAAGGCAAGACCGGACCTTGTAGTCCACAGAAAGACCTATACCACTGTCACCTCACACAGGGTAACTCTGGAGCCAAAGGAGCTCTGGCTAAGCTGGTGGAAGCTATCAGGACCAATGATAACAACAGGTATAGTGAGATCCACCATCACTGAGGAGGTGCCATCCTGGGTCCAAAACCTGTGGCTCACATTGCCAAGCTGGAAAAGGCAAAGGCTAAAGAACTTACCACTAAAGTGGGTTAAATGTACACTGTTGAGTTTTCTGCACATAAAACTGATAAAAATTATTCTTCTAACAAAACAAAAACAAAACAATGCTCATATAATAGGTGCTCAGTAGATATCTGTGGCATGAATGAAGTCCCACCGAAGTCCCACCACCAAATTTGTCCTCGAAACAAAAGTCTCAGGGCTTAATTTTCCCTAGTTATATTCATCAAAGTCATGGCTAATCTGACCAAATATTAATCTGACCACCAAATTTGTCCTCGAAACAAAAGTCTCAGGGCTTAATTTTCCCTAGTTAAATTCATCACAGTCATGGCTAATCTCACCAAATATTAATCTGATCCAAGTTCATAGCTCCTGAAAGAGATGGGTCTACCAATCCTTTGTTTCTACCTTTGCTAAATTAATATTCAATAACTGTCTCATCAGCAACCAGATCAGAATTTGCCCTGGATTTCCATCTGTCTACTGAGTAGTTCCAACTTCTACGTTAGTATCTAATCACTCCATAATTTGGCCGGAATACTTCTCTGGTATGCCTCCTATTCCTTTTAGGCACCCAGAAATGTCGAACGCCATTCTGCAAATTAGTGTCTTGCTTCCACTGGTCTCTGTGGTTTACTAAATTGCCTCTTCTCCTGTATAGAGGGTTGAATAATGTCCCCAGAAATCTACGTTCACCTGGAACTTCAGAATGTGACATTATTGGGACATAGGGGGGTTTTTGCAGATGCAATTAGTTAAGATGAGGCCATACTGGATTAGTGTGAGCCTTAAATCAAATATCTGGTGTTCTTATAAGGAGAAAAAAAGGCACAAAGACACACACACAGGGAGGAAGTCTACATAAAGATGGAGACAGAGAGAGGACTGAAGCAGCTACAAGCCAAAGGTGCAAAGGAGCCCCAGGAGTCATCAGGAGCTAAGAAGAGGAAAAGAAGAATTCTTCTCTTGAGCCTTCAGTGGAAACATAGTCCTGCCGATATGTTGATTTCAGATTTCCAGCCCCCAGAACTGTGATTCCAGCCCCCAGAACTGTGAAAGAATACATTTCGGTTGTTTTATGTCACCCAGTCTGGTGGTCATTTGTTACAGTAGCCCTAAGAAACTAATCTACCCTGCCTCAAGCCTTCTCTGCCTGTTGAAATGTTATCATGGTTCAGTTTGAAAGCCACCCCTCTCTGCCACATTTCTCTACCACAAACAGAAATACATCTCCTAGATACCACCACTCACTGTCTTATATCTAATGTGCATACCTTTATCTCCTTGAGGAAGGCAGGTACTAGGTCTTATAGACTCCATTTTGCCCAAAGAACCAAGCACAGTGTGGCATGTCACAAGCAAATAATGAATGTTTGCTGAATGCATGAATAAACATCATGCTTTCTTTTGTCATGGTCACCATAAATCCCTGATTAGTTCTCATTCAGATATCCAGTAAGTGAAATGGATTTTCCTTGTTCTTCTCTCTACTTAATGAGCGGGGGAACCCCAAACTACCAGAATTTATTTGCAAAAAATTGTGCACTTATTCTTACATGTTTAAACTTCACTTTAAAAGGACTTTCCACTTGATGCAATACAGACGTGTTTTTCACTGCTCAAAACAGTTTTTGAATGGGTCAATTTTGATGCCATTTAGTGCTTCTGTTTTTTTGTTTCACCTCTTCCACATCGGCAAAACGTTACCCTTTGAGAACTTTTTTCATCTGGGGAAACAAAAAAGTCCCTCAGGGTGACACTAGGTGAATAGGGAGGGTGGGGCATGGGGGTCACCCCATTTTTGGTCAAAAACTGCTGAATACTCAGCAAAGTGTGAAGAGGTCCATTCATAAATCACCCATCATGAAATGGGGAAATACATGAAAAGAATCTCCAAAAAAAATTCACTGAAGCTGAACACAGTCTCTCACAACAATACTAGCTGGTACACTGATGCCCATGGGTTCCTAGAACACTTACTTAGAGGGGGAATCTTGTATCACAATAGGCCCTCCCCCTAAAACATAATTCCATTTTTTGGGGGTCCCTCTTCATAAATATATTAATTTGTCCAAAGAGCATGAAAACTCTATTCTTGCCAATAGTAGCTCTGTCTCAGGTCCAATTCAAAAGTTATTTTTCTTGTTTTTCATCCCAAGTATTTTGATTAACTGAGGCCTCAGAAAGATCTCGTACTGGGGGCCCTAGAGATGAAAGATGTTTATTCATGCACAGAGCAGGTAGAGGACAGGTGCAGAGGGAGTCACGTCTTATTACTTTGAGATCAGCACCAACTCAAAATTACAAGGCAGACACCCAACACTGTTTGTTGAGTTGTCAAGACCAGTTTTCCCCTGAGCTGCCATTTTGAGTGGAGGTGAACACCAACACCAGGCCAGAATACAGATGGCAGACATACTGTCCTGAAGCATTCTGCTGTTTGTGGACCAAAGGTCCTTGTCTCTGACCTACAGCCCCACAGACAATTCTATCCTTGGACCCACCCGCCACAGCCACTAGGACACTCAGGTGAGTGTTCCCAAGGGTAAGATAGTGATGCTTGGTGGTTAAAGGTAAGGGCTTTGAGTCAGAAAAGTATAAGTTCACATCCCTGATGGGTTATGTATTAGTGATTTGACCTTGTTCAAGTTGTTCAGCCTTTCTGAATGTATGTTCCTTATCAGCGGGAATAATAGTCACCCATAACGGGGTTTTGTGAGAATTCCATAAAATGACATACTGCAAAGCACTTAGTACAGTGTCTGCTAATAGTAATAGCAACCATTGTTGTTGTTATTAATATTGTTATTATTACTGTTAATCCTCAAACGCTCATGTGCATTTCAGATTGGTGCTTTCTGACTCTGACAAGGTCTCAAAAATTATCCCCATAAGTAAACAGAAGACACTATAAATTTACCTGTATGTGGTGAGACATAAGATCAGAGGACTGAGGTTGACTCACAGCCTGCTTACCAGCTGGGTGACTCTGGTTAGGTTACTCCAGCTCTCAGAGGCTCTCTGGAACTTACTATTGTATTTTTGGTGGGCACTACATGTATGTACTACATCATATCTCCTTTCAGGAAAACCCACTGGCCAAATTCCTTTAGGCTTCCGTGTCTAAGAGTCCTAGAAATTTCCTGAACTGCATTTCAAGAAGGCCTAACAAGCACTCTAAATCCAATTGCTTCTGTTTTCTTTCCTCTAACGGCAAGTAGGAATCCCAGGGCCAAATCAGCAGCCCACGGAATCGGCCCCAACTCGAAATGACAAGGCAGGCACCCAACCCTGTCTTTTGACTTGTCAAGATCAGTCTTCACTGAGCTGCCATTTTGCGTGGAGATGGACATCAATACCCTGCCAGGACACAGATGGCAGGCATGCAGGCCTGAAGCACCTCCTGATAGCCACCGGCTGTCCAAGCTCTTGGGTGGCTTTTTTTATACTTACAGGTGAACTTTCTACTGGTTTCCCCTTTTTGCACTTGCCCCCATTTCCTCATTTGTTTTTAATCCTATAATTCTGCACAAATGTCTTTAAGATACTTTAAATACTTTGTGAAATGAAGTAGACTGCAAATAAGTATACTAAATTAAAAAATGAATGCAGGCAAAGTGTGATGGCCTATAATCCCAGCACTTTGGGAGGCTGAGGTGAGAGGACTGCTTGAGCTTAGGGATTTAAGACCAGTCTAGGAAACTTAGCGAGGCCTTGTCTCTACAGTGAATCAGAAAATTAGCTGGGCATGGTGGCACGCACCTATAGTCCCAGCTACTTGGAAGGCTGAGGTAGAAGCATGAGCCCAGGAGGTCAAGGCTGCAGTCACTGTGAGTGAGCCACTGCCTGGGTGACAGAATGAGATCCCGACTCAAAAAAAATAATTAATAAATAAAACGAATACAGTCTTTCTCAAACTCAAGTTTCACATACACAAACAGAAACAAGTAACACTATACTCAACAATGTAGTTGGGAGACAAAGTGACTTTGTGTGTGTAAGCAGCACTTTTCAAGTAGAGAAGATTATGGGACTGTTTGTGGCCTCAGTGTTTAATCTCCCTTGGCCTCCTCCTTTCTCATGTTCTCTGCTCGGGGAGGGAAAGTCATTGAGCTCATTAGGCATCAAAGCTCTGATCCCGCCAGGCAGCAATATGGGAAAAGAAGGGAACCAACCGTGGAAAGTGAGGACTTACCATTTCTGTTCGCTCGGCAGCAGCCCGACTGATGGCCTCTACCCAAGCTGTGACGGGGCACAGAGCCACCACAACACATGGGCTGGGGGACCGGAAGCCAGGTGACTGAGGCGGAACACCAGGCGGGACCACTCGGGCCAAGAATTCCTGCCTAAATGTTCCTACGCTGCTTCTCCCAGCTTACAGGTGGACGCCCTAGCCAGCAACGATCTCACGTCTCATTAGAGTGCAGTGGGAAGGAGGGAAATCTGAGTGTGTTCAATGTCCGGCCTTCTATAGAGTCTGCAAGGATATGAGTGACTATGTCACAAATATTGGTCAACGCCAATGGCTCAAGGGAAAAGTGATGGACACTGTAAATGCCCACAAAGTACTCAGCATATCAGAGTGAGTGACATCTCAGCAGGACAGCAGATGATACTCATTGCTTTTGAAGCATATGTGGCAAATACTGAAAAGCTTTCCAAGGTTCGAGGCAAAGGAAGGACGATGGAAAGGAAGGAAAGAAAAGAAGGGAGGGAGTGGAGGAATGAAGGAGAGATGGAAAGATCAGAAGAAGCAGTCATTAAGATTGGCAATGGGTATTCTAGTCATCTTTTTCCATCTACCTGAGACTTGAATCTTCTCAGGACAGAGCAGGACCTACATAAACTTATTTTTCCTTCTAATGCAGAGGAATCCTGTTGTTTAACAATGTTTTAATAGGCCAGGAATAAAATCAACTCAAAGAAAGACTAAAGTGGACTTAAAAGAAGTATTGCTGTTTATCAGCAGGAATTAACATTTATGGAACACCCATTATGCAGTCATTATGGAATACTACTGGACACATTAACCATGATCTCGTAGGTATAATCATTCTCTTTTATGAATGAGAAGCAACACAGAGTAGGCTTTAAAGCCAGAATTTAAATCCAAATCACATGCATTTTTCTAATACATATTGGAATATATATTATGCATTATTACTAAAAACATATGTGACAGATAATATTATTAGGATATAGAATATATATTATTTTTAAAAATTCTCTTTCCTCATCCACTTTAAGGACATTCTACATTCTGCTTTGAAAATCATCATTTTGGTCTTCTTAAAAGCATTGCTTACGACCACACAGATCCTTACATTGTACATTTGTTTTCACCCACCCACTTTGCTTCTCATTCACTCCTTTACACATTCTACATGAGGTTGTGGGTGGCAGAGGACTCAAAATGTACAAATTCCCCCTGCTGGGAAGCCCTACAGGAGTGTCTGCTGCAGAGTCCATCACCTTTGCCTCCTTCCAGGTGGAGGACATCCTCCCAGCAAGAAGGTGTTTTTATCTTGTTGGCTGTCACTGTGGTTATCACCGTGGTTTCTTGCCTGGAGACAAGGTGAGGAGCAAGAAACCAGAGTACCGATGTTGCTGCCATCTTGAGATAGCATCCGTAGAAGGCCACCCATGTTGCCCTCCCCACTGCACCCAAGAGAACCTAGTTAGGAAGGTTACCTCGGTGCAGCACGATGTGATCAATCATGTTGCGCTTGTATTTGGTGTGATAGAGGCAGAGAGGACAGCGAAGATCTTTGGGGCCTTCCTCAGGAACCGCTGAATGCCCAGCTTCCACGTGCATAGTAAAAGCAGATCTGGGAGAGAGGATGGGGAGAGAAGAAATGAGTGTGACCGGGGTCATAGCATTTACACGGCTCCTGCTAGCAAACCCATCACAGGTATCCAAATGCGGCTCTCCCACTGAAGGGACTAAAAAGAAATCTGGTAACCATGTCTGCTGACTGCAAGTTCCTTAGTCACTCAACAGATAACTGGACATTGTCAAATGGTGATAATGTCTTTCTGGACATTTTGCCACTTAGCTAGGTTCAAGGTTTAGTTTGAAAATAAATAAATTCCCCAAACACCTTATTCTCAAAAATTATAAATTGCTTGCTAAAAGTATGGAAACAAAATTCTCAAGAGGAACGATTTTTCATCATGCTTGGGAGGTGAGGGACTATTTTAAAGCTAGGCCAACTTACAAACTGCCTACATGATTCTTCACAGGCAACGGGGGAGGGCAAGTTGTTTAGGAAGTCAATCATCATAATGGACGATTAGGTAAACTAAACTTGGAGTTGCACCAGCTTGAGGGCGGAATGGAACTGTTGTCTCTTTCTCCATCCTTTTCCAATCTTCAACATTTACAAAGCTTTAAATGCCTCATAAAAATGAATGAAGCCAAGAATTTAATGGGCAAGGACCCCTTCTTATGAACTCCAGTGCTGCTTTCTGGAGAAAGGTGTACATCTGTCAGTTGGCCATTGTTATCTGGGTCCTTTAGCTGTCTCTCAGTTCTAAATCACATACATATTTATCTAAAAAAATAACTGGAGCAAATTAATAGAGATATAACACATTTTCCATCAACGAAGATGCTGGTAGGAACAAGATTTGTTCTTCCAGTTCATCTTTTTCTTTGAACATGAGGCCTAATTTCCACAGCCTCTCTGTGTGAAGTCTCTATTAAAGTAGTCTAAGGCTCAACCTTGATTGCAATAGGAGTAGATAATAATAGCTTTATATCTGTAATATAATATCTAATGTTATATTATTATAACAGCTTTCTACCTACAATATTATAACACTTATTAGTGTTTGCTTTGTGCCAGGAACTACTGTAAGCACTTCAGATACACTGGTTAATTTACTGCTCACAAGAGCCCTATGGCAGTAGTCCCCAATCTTTTTGGCATTAGGAACTAGTTTTGTAGAAGACAATTTTTCCATGGACCAGTGGGATGGGGATGGTTTTGGGATAATTCAAGTGCATAGCATTTATTGGGCACTTTATTTCTATTATTATTACATCATAACATATAATGAAATAATTACACAACTCACCATTAAAAAAAAAAAAAAAAAGAGGCACGGACAGAAGTGGTAAATATAATGAGTGGGCCACACGTAGACTAAAATAAGTGTCAGATTTTGACTTTAAAGCCTGCCACCAGATGCAACTGTACAAGTGAAGCATATCAACTTGCTTGCCACTCACTGATTGGGTTTTGATATAAGTCTGCAAGCCATTGATTTATTATGGCCTCTGTGCAGTCAAACCTCACTGCTAATGTTAATCTGTATTTGCAGCTGCTCCCCAGCACTAGCGTCACCACCTCAGCTCCATCCTCAGATCATCAGGCATTCAATTCTCAGGAGGAGCGCAACCTAGATCCCTCTCATGTGCAATTCACACAATAGGGTTCATGCTCCTGTGAGAATCTAATGCCGCCACTGATCTGACAGAAAGTGGAGCTCAGGTGGTAATGTGAGCAATAGTGAATGGCTATAAATACAGATGAAGCTTTGCTCGCTTGTCTGCTGTTCACCTCCTGCTGTGTGGCCCAGTTCCTAACAAGTCACTGACTTATACTGGTCTGTGGCCCAGGGTATGGGAACCCCTGTCCTGTGGGGTAGTAACTGTTATTATCACTTAACTATTATTATCTCCTTATTTTAAAGATAAGGAAATGGAGACATAGAAAGGCTAAGTGACTTGCCCATAATCACACAGCCAATAAGTGGCAAAGCTGGGATTCAAACCCAAGCAGTCAAGCTCTACACTCTACATCTGTAACCACTAAATGCTATCTCACAGGAGATTAAATCACAGGAGTTTAGATTGCATCTTAAGAAGCATTCCATTCTTTAACTGAATTTACCAATTCTGTCGTATTCAAAAGCAAGTGTGACTTTGGATTATCTTTTTCTAGATGGGAACAATCTTTCTATGATTGCTCAAGTCCAGTCTTGGCAGTGCTGGAGTCTTGTTTCTCTATATGTTTTTCAACACTATGATTTTAAGAAATAAGAATATTCTACAAAAGGAGCAGAGAAGATACTGTTGCTGGATGTTTTCTCCTAACTTATACTTTGTTTCCAAAAACCACAATTTTTTCCTCAAAGATTATAAAAAAGAGACCAATTTTTCTCTCAAGAGAAGACATTAACTGTTCCATGCACTGGGCCAGGGAAACCTTTGACTACTATCTCACACTGCTTGGGAGCCCATTTGTTCTGATTTTTAAACTTATTTGCTCTGATATAGTCTTCATGCCGTCAACACACCCCCAAGTAGTCTTCTGCAACTAGCCTCCTTTCGTGAAGACTGGACTCAACCCCTACATTATCTTGTGGACAGGGCCTCCTATGAGCTCTAGGTAGGAAAGCACAGGGAAGCATGCAGTGAGGGGAGGAGTAGGGGTAGCCACTTTGTTTTTTACAGCTGTTCATTATGCCGCTTACTTAAAGCCTGTGTAAAAGGAACAATCTTTGCACTTGAATAGCTTCTTCCCCCCATGTTTGTCCCGATAATGGCGCCTGATACTCTGGATGTAGCCAGAGGAGAATTCACAGAATTCGCAGTGAAGAACAGCTTCGGCTTTCTGCTCAGTGCCAGCAGCGGCCCCAGAAAGAGGCACAGGGCTAACACGGCTGTTGTTCCTTGCCAGGGCAGCTGACTGATAGTGATTCAACTGCTGCTGAACATCTGGGGGCTCCGAGTATGATGAATCTGTGAAGAGATGGGGAAAATGACCCAGAGAATACAGTAGATGTTTGACACTTGACAACCCCTGACATCAGGTTTTGAGTCCCTCAGCTTTACTGAGGTATAATCAACAAATAAAAATGGTATACATTTAGGGTGTATAGCATGATGACTTGATACATGTATATATTATGAAATGATTATCACAATCAGTTTAATTAACATATCCATCATCTCATACAGTTACTGTTTTTTATGCATAGTGACACGCAAGATCTCCTCTCTTGCCAAATTTCAAGTAAACAAACAGTATCATTATCCACAGTCATACTCTAGATATTAGATTCCCTGAAAGTTTGTATCCTTTGACCAACATCACCCCATTGGTGTTGGGTTTTTGTTTTTTTTCTAGGGGGATGACTATGATTCTATATTTTGTCTTCATTTATATTCTACAGATCTAGGAATGCTTGGAGGGAGGAAGTGTCATCTCTTTCGATCTGAATTTGAGGGTGCATGGCATTTAAAAATAGAATTTGGAGGTTAAAGGTTTCAAAGTGAAGGAAGAAAGTAAGCTATTTTCTAAAGGAAATTGTAGTGTAGCAACAGGTTGCCACAGAATACCCATTTTTGCAGGTGAGATAAATAAACCTGCATAATGTACACAGAAGTCTATACAAGAAATCAAAGTAGATGATGCAATATCTCCTCTTTTGCAGCCCAGATTTATTCAAGTCAACCAAATTTTAAAAAAATTGGTCTTTAACTAAAATGTTCAAGCACAAGCCACTCACACAAATATAAAAATGTTATATGCCTTCACAGTCAAGTAATTTAAATTTTAAAATATAAAAATCCGATAGTGTTCTCCTGGAATGGATGTTTAAAGCTTAGTCAGCATTAAGATGGAGATTTATTCATAAATCCCATTAAAATGAAATTCCAAACAAGTTTCCTTGAAAGGTATTTTAAAGTTTGCGATTCTGGGGAAAATGTCGGAAATGACAGGCACAAATCTTAACCCTGAGAGGCTTTGATGGCATGTGGTAAAGAAATCTGATCTAGGTGGGAGGAGGGGAAATCTCAGAGTTTCTTTTTTAAATAAAGAACAGAAAAGAAAAGAAAAAAAGTAAAAAAAAGAGAGAGAGAGAAAGAGAAAGTGAAAGAAAGGTCTTGAACCTTTTCCCAACACGCTGCTCTGAATTTCGAGGTTAGGAATGCAACAACATTGTTCTGTATAACCTACAGCTGCCTATGAATGACACAAATGAAGTCCATGAATACCACACAGATGAATTTCAGTGTAACTTTCCTTGAAAAGAAAACAAAGGGCTCTTTTCTTAAGCCTTTCAAAAAGCAGGGGGAAAGGGGATAGAAACTGTACAAGCCTCCTCCTGATTTGATGGACACTTAATTTTCCAAAGCATAATTCCCCGAGGCAGGACATGGAGGAATTCTGTAAAACCCATATTTGATGAAACCAGTACCATCCATCCCGTCAGCCTCTTCAAAAAGAAAAACAAAAGCAGAACAGCCTCCCTGATTGTGGGGCCACTGCCTGTCTTCAAAATACGAAAATATCTTCCCTTCTTGTTCTCCTCCCCCACCCTCCTCAATTCATATTCCTCAAGATTGAGAAAGCCCCCTTTGGAAATTGTAAACAAACCTGCCACACAAAAAAATAAAACAAAAGGAAACTTGAACAATCTCTCCAAGCCTCCATAGGTTCATTACCAGGTGTAAACTGAAGACAAAGGAAGAAAGGAATGACAACTGAATTCATTTTACCCAGTTCTTTTATCTCCTTTTTCTTTATTCCTCTACCCTAGCTGATGAACCCACTCAGGATCACAATAATGCAATTGTCAACTTCTCATTCTTTCCTTCAATAGCAGGTTTGTTTACCATTTCATGGATTGTTCAAGATGTTTTCTATTTAGGCCCTCAAGACTAGTTTCTGCTTAAAACACACACACAGTGAGCACAAAACACATTCCACCTCTCTTGTCAACACAGTCTTGAGCTGCAAGTTGAGAGTACTGCCAGCCAGTATCCCTGGACAGTAGTAGCATTGGTCCTAGCTTGTACTCTGAGCTCTACAGAATGGAAATTCTGTAATCATCAAGGCCAAAACCAAGTCCGGCTGCCTCTGATCTATCCACCATCCATAAATCCACCTAGAGACCAAAACAAATATCCCAAGGGATGTTTCATTTCTTAATAAGCGGCCACAGTTCCTTCCACAACATGGCATGGCCCTGAGCCTCCCAAGTGAGTCTGGATGCTGGCAGCCGTGTCAGACATCAGGCACCTGACAGCTTCAACTCCTTCACAGCATAACTATAAAGAAATAAAAGGCTCCTAGTCAGATGTGGTGACTTTCTTCCACCCCTACTTTCCTCCCATCCCCAACTCAGCATGGGCACTAATCACTCAGGTAGGCCCCATCATGGGAAGGGGATCTCCTTGTAGTTAACAGGTTTCTTGTCTACGGTCTATTGCATATTATTTCATCCACCTCAAAAAACAAATTCTACATTTTAACTTTGGTATTTATACATTATAAAACACCTGAAGAAAGAAAAATTTAAGAAGTCACAGGGAAAGCATTCCAAGAAACGAAGGCTCATCACCCTACTGAAATGGCAGTGCAAAAGCAACAGCTGTATGCATCCACACCGTAAAATCCTTTTTTTCCTCCTCGTTAAAATCAGATGGGCAGGTTTACTGACAAAAATAAGCAAATCCCATCACTTAGGATACATCGGTAATACCGCCCGGGTTACAACTTTTTGGGTCTTCTTAGAGCTTTACTTTCCTCTCTGCTGCCAACATATTTTTTCTATCTCTTTGGCAGTTTGTGAATAATGTGGGATTTTAGCACTTTGGGCACTAAAGTGACAAAGACGTGAGAGTGTGTATCATTCCACCGATCTTTAAAACAGCCCACTTGCTAAGCTATCTAAAATTCCAGTTTGTTCATGAAGCACAGCCTGAAGAGCAGGAAGAGGGTCGTTTTGTGCTCAGGTTAGAAAGGCAAACAGATTGTTAGCAGCGAAGGGCATGTCACATAAGTTAAAAATCATCATTAAGACTATTTTTTCTTTCATTCTGAGCTCAAGGATGGAAAAGTTAAAAATACCCCTGTGTTTGGAGAGCCAGACTTCTGGTCATGGGAAATACAGCAGCTGAGGCACATGGATGTAAATTCAGTGGGAAATTCTACACCCAGCTGCAGGTCACAGGAGTTACATCTTTATCGCCTACATGGCCAGTGGTATATACAATAGAACCAACAGTGAGGACTAAGGTAGGCCACCTTCTCAAACAGGTCATGGCTTAGTGCCACCATACATTCCTAGCCAACCAACCCTGACACATGTAGTCAGAGAAAAGAGTTTAATTCCCTAACTTGTGACTTTATTGATATAAAAAGTTTCAGAAATTAACTTCCAATTTATAAGTGTAGTTATAAAATTAATGTAATTAAGTTACAGGTAGATATCCATTTTGTAAATTGTCTATCCTAAGAAAAGAATTATATTTTGTAAAATCAGGATCAACTAGAATTTTAGCATCAATGGCCACAGTGTCTGTAGGGTTTGGAATTTACTGGGCAGTCATAAATTAATATCACAGCTATGATGTGCAATATAATTGGGTTCTCATCTCAAATCTCAATTTTACCAATGAGATAGCTGAAGCTGAGGATGGTTGGTCAAACAGCAACTAAGATTCAGAGGCATAATTTGAACAAAGATATGCTTGACTAAAAAGTCTGAGTCTTATGTATTAGGTATCTGTCCCCAACGGTGACCTTTAGGGTTCTGTGATATAAATCAGAGGAACCAGAAAGAACATGAGTTATCTCAGCAATAAACACACAAAATAGAGGAAAGAGAGAGAGAAGGCAACAGAAAAGCTGAAATAGTTAAGAAAATAACATTAGAATAGATACAAGTGACAAATGGAATGGAGAGAAAAAACAACATAAAAGTGAATAGAAAAGAAAACACTAAAATGAGCATTTTGAAGCATGTGGAAAAAAAAATAAGCAAAGCAAGATTCAAGGGAAATAAAAAGAAAATCGCAAACTTATAAAATGCTTTATAAAAACAAAACAAAAAAAGAGCCCACACAGGAGACACTTCTAGAAGCACGTTGTATAGATAAGTCCTGCAAATACCCAGAACTGGAAACCTGTCTGTTTAAATGTCATGCTTTTGTTAGAGGCTTGATAAACTGTCCTCAAATAATAACATTCGGACATTTCTCAAGAGGCATTTAACTGGGAGAAAAAAGGCCACATGAGTATAAATGGGAGATGGATGCTTTTGGGTGGCTCTTGAACAGCTCAGGATTTCCAACCAGAAAAGGGCTTAATTCCAGATGAGACCTCCTAGCCCTCTCATTTGTTCATGTTTCTGGAGAAATGAGAATTTTTTTTGGTTTTGCAGATTCTAGCTCCCCAGAAAACCAGTTCGAGTTCTGATTTTCCGTTTTCTCTAAAAAATTAGGCAGCACAGAAACAATCACAAGAAATTTGACTTTATAAAGGCAAATGACAAAAAGGGAGACAATAAGCCTGACAGAATGAGATTTTCTTGAGTATTCACAGTTCTAATTCCACAACATTTAGTTAACATTGCCTTAGGGCCCAGTCATGCGCTGGCTCTGGGAACTCAAAGTCAAACAAGACATGAGAGGTACCTTCTAGATACCCATATCTATTACAGGAGAGAGCTGAGCTTATAAAAATACAGGCCTTCTTCATGTCTAGCAAACTTATTTTACTGATTAAAGGAATAAAAGAGGCAAAAAGAACCAATGAATAGTAACAGGAGAGTTTAGCTATTCTAAGATTAAGGAAGACACAAGGAAGGATAAGAATCAACTGGGCAGCAAATTGTGGAAGCTGCAGAGGACAGCCCCCTTGCGCGCTCTGATACCAAAAGGAAGCCGAACCAGAGGATCAATTCTCAATTTTCTGCAGCACTGCATAGACGGTGTGAGTGAAGGTGAAAGGGAGTAAGTACCTTGGTGTCAGCACCCACATTTAATTATATTTGAGTTGATTTTTGTGCAGACTTAGAAAAACAGGCTTGTTGGTCAGTGTGACTCAAGTACCGGGAGAAAACAAGAGACAGAATTTAGGCAAGCAAATTTTAGAGGCGGCCAAGGGGCAGATGATTAAATTATAGCCATTCATTCAGCAAATATTTATTGAGTTTCTAAGTAAATAGGAGAGACCCTGTTCTGGGATAGTAAGACTTGAGCCCTGACCTCAAGCAACTTACTACCTTAGACACACATGTACATAATTCATCGTGACACAATGCAAAAAAAAAAGTTTTAATCGAGGCACCTATGAAGAGGTAAGGAGACAAAGGGAAAATCAGCAGCACTTTGTGCCTTATAGAATGAGAGAGTGAGAGAGATGGAGTGGGGATATCAAGAGAACCATGTGTCCATTAATAAATGCAACTAGTATTAATTAATGTGATTTAATGAAATCAACACTAGATATACAGAAATCTAAATGTTCAATCCACCCTACCTCCAGCCTAAGTCATACATTTTAAGAAAACTAAACAGAAACTTAAAAAAATTCATTCTTTATCACAATGAACAAAAGTGACTTAATTCCCCTAAGGCAAAGAAATGATGAGTCTGAACAGAAAAACATGTACATCAGAGGGTGGGGTAGGTTGTGTAAGGGACAATTGAAAATCTCCAAGTTCTAAAATAGCATAGAAAGTTCAAAATAATACACGGATTATTATTTTCTTCAGAAAAGCAAATTATTTAGCAACTAGAGATGGGTAGTGTTAACAACTGGAAATAGAATGCTATCTGTAGATAATTTAACCACAAATATTGTGTCCAAATAAGGGGGTTGAGGGTGGGACCCAAATCATCTGGAAGTATAGGCCACTGTTTCTAGTCTAGAAATTATAGAAAATTTGAGAAAGGCACACCAACAAAGACAAGAGAGCTGCTAAAAACATACTTTAGTTAACAACCAGAAAGCTTTTGGAACAGCATGCAACTTCTTTCACACGACTGCTAATAAACTTAGGCAAAGGACAAAAATAATCTAAGTATTTTGTATGTGATAGTGACCCAGGAATCTGTAGTGACCAGACAGATTTCTGCTGCAATGGGAAACCCACTTTGAGCTTTGAGATAAACTGAGTTATTCACTTAAAGTTGAAAAAGTGTTTTGAGCTTTATGTGTGATGAACTCCTCAAACCTAACACATTGAAAACTGACACCATCTTTCCCCAGACATCTTTCGCTTTCTCAATGTGAGCAAATGTCCACCACTTTGTTTAGGCCCAAATTGTGAGATTCTTCCTTCAAAGAGTCATTCTTCTCCCTTTCCTGTGGCAGTACATTTAACCAGGTACCATGCCCTGGAGACGTGTGTCATGACTCACTTCCACTCACTGTCCTTCCCAGTCCTGACACCCCCATCTCTTGTTCATTTAGGTGCTCTTATAACATATGGGTAACTATTAAAGCCTCCTATCTGGTCTTCCTTCCTCTAAGATATATTCTAGTTCAGCACATATAGCGCAGACAAATAACACATATCCCTTATACGATTATGGTATGATCATAACCCATGTTTCCGGCCTCACTTTTAGCTAGTTTCTAATTCCTTGCACATGCCATATACTGAATCACTGGGGGTCCTTGTTCAGGGCTACCTGTTAGTCTTCTTCCTTTTTCCTGGCAAATACCTACCTATCCTTCAAAACTCAGCTGAAGTGTTACTTCCTCTGTGAAGATTTTTCCCTATATTCCAAACAGAACTGTTGCTCTGATCGCACTCATTATACCTCATATTATACTAAAAAGCCCTCTTAAGCAACCTCCGTTGACAAACTTGACCGGATCAATGTCTGTCACATTAAAACATCCCAATCAAGCCGGGCTCGGTGGCTCAGCCTGTAATCCCGCGCCTTGGAAAGCTGAGGTGAGTGGATTGCTTGAGCTCGCGGGTTTGAGACCTGCCTGGGCAACTTGGCGAGACCTCATCTCTACAATAAATCAAAAATTAGCCGGGCGTGGTAGCGTGCGACTGTAGTTCCAGCTACTTGGAAGGTTGAGGCGGAAGGATCGCCGGAGCCCAGCAGATCACGGCTGCGGTGGCCGGGAGCAGCCACTGCACTCCAGTCTGGGCGACAGAGTGAGACTCTAACTCAAAAAAAAAAAAAAATCCCAACCAAAGAAGAACCATGGCAATGGTGGTGTCTAAGCTGATGCTGTGCGCCACTCTCTAGCAGGTTCATCCATTTCTGTTTCTAGCATTTTAGTTAATGCTAACAAGAATCGGTTTTATTTGTTCCCAGGACTTCTTTATACCAGTTATGTTAGCTACTGAGCTTCTTCAATTTAATTAATATTCTATAAGATGATGAAATATAGGTGTACAAAGTGTTATTTCTATGAAAGTTACATTGAATGCTTTGAAAAGACTCGATAAAGTCAAGTTGCTAAAAAAATTACTGTCAAGTTATGTTTTGGCACAACCAACTACACAATATCAGGAACATAAAAATCTAGAAGGTCTCTGCTCTGAGACTGTTTCACAAATGTCTAAGTTCTCATTTCACTTAAAAGAAATTGAAACTGGAGGTAGAACACAATGCAGGATAGGTGAGTGTGATTTTCACAAAAGAGAAAACAGGGAATGACTCAAATACATAGGCTTAACCCTATATCATATTACTGGTAAATAAAGGTATATACATTAAATTTTTTTTTTTGAGTCGGGGGTCTCATTCTGTTGCCCAGGTTGGAGTGCAGTGGCATGATCACAGCTCACCACAGCCTTGATCTCCTGGGCTCAGGTGATCCTTCTTACTATGTCGCTCAGGTAGGCCTTGAATTCCTAAGCCTCCCAGAGTGCTGGGATTACTGGCATGAGCACCGCACCCCACCTGGCCAGTATTTACATTTTAAATGAAAATAAAATGCTTAAGGTGTTTTAGAAAGGATTCTCAGGTTAAGACAGTTGATTATCAGAAAACAAACAAACAAAAAAACCAATGAAAAATAAGTGTTGGCAAGAATGTTGAGGAACTGGAACCCTGTGGGCTGTTGTTGGGAATGTAAAATGGTGCAGCTGCTATGAAAAACAAGCACGAAATTTCCTTAAAAAACAAAACAAAAAAACCAGAAGTAGCCTATGATCCAGCAATCCCACTTCTGGGTATCTGGCCAAAAGAATTGAAATTAGAATCTCAAAGAGATATTTTCGCCCCCATGCTCACTACAGCATTACTTACAATAGCCAGGAGGGTAGAAACAACCTAAATGGTGAATGAAAAAGAAAAATGTAGTATGTACACACACACACACACACACTCTCTCTCTCTCAGGAATATTATTTAGTCTTAAAAAGGAAGGAAAACTTTTCATAGGCAAGTGACAGAAGAACAAACACTGCATGGTGCCACTTCCATGAGGCACCACAAGCCGTCAAACTCATACAGACAGAAAGTAGAATGGTGGTTGCCAGGGGCTGTTGGAAGAAGACAGTAGGGATTGTTGTTCAGTGAGTATGGAGTTTCAGTCATAGAAGATGAAAAATCTCTACCGATCTGCTGTATAACAAAATGTGAGTATAGTTAACAATGCTATATTATATACGTACAAATTTGTTAAGAGGATACATTTCATGATATGTGTTTTTTTTAACCACAATAATTTTTTAAGTGCCTTTAGACAAGATCATCTGCTAGGTTCTTTACAAACTTAATAAACTTTAATTATCATCATAATTATTTAACTATGGTACTTAAGAAAATGTTTGCTGGATTGACTTTGTGGGCAACTTTCTTAAAACCATATGTATTTTACGTTTCTAAAACAGTGTGTTGTTTAAAGCTATCAAGATGATTTCTAGACTCAAGAGGTCTAGTGGTTTAACAGAATCCCTTAGGTTCTATCCAAATTTTTTTGTACCTTGATTTAACTCTCTGAAGATTCATGTTTCTCAAGTGCTCTTAACACTGAGCAGGACTTGGCATCCAGAGCAACAACAGAAACGACAAATCACCAATGCAACTTCCCAAGTATTTCCTCTGAAGAACCTCAAAAAGGTTCTCTATCTATGGACACTTCCAAAGGAAAATTGTATTAGAAACTAAGCTTTAGAATACAAACCATTCCAATTCCTTCTGGATAGTGTCTAAGGGGCAACATAAATCTCTAAAGGCAGCCATACTGTTTTATTTTCTTCTTTTGATTATGCTTTGAAAATCTCCAGGCCCAGGACCCTGGCACCTCCTTGTCTTCTGTCACCAGTGGATCTATCTGGCCTGGATGCACAAGATTATGATACAATGGTCAGGGGGACAATGGACACTGGATGGCTATATATAGGAATTCTGGGTTTGGTTGTCATGGAGGCAAATGGAAAAACAAACGCCTAATCCTGAAAATAAGGTTGAGGCCAAACTTGAAGGAAACACACACTGAAAGCTTCCTGTCATTCTGATGAGCAAAAACAAAACCTTGAAATATGATCAGGGAACATATGAGGAAAAAAAACAAAACAAGAAATTAGCCTTTAAAATGACAAAAACACAGCAAAAAATGGACAATCTGTTTTTTTAGAGACTTAGTTTCCCATGTACTTAAGTTCATTGTAAGGGTTTCTCAAAAGCCTTATTTTGCATGAAGCTTCATGTTGTCACTCTCTAAGTGCTTTGAGGGAATTCAGGAAGGTCTGATTTGAGACTAAGAGGATTCCTCCACATGCCATGTGTCAGTGAAGATAAGTTCACTTGTCTTGCTGTATTTTTTTCCCCCATTGGCATCACCATTCATTCACCCAGTCAACGAAATGAGAATAAATCCTTGATTCATTTCTCTCTTTGGTTCTACACATTCAGTGAGTCAAAGAGCTCTGTTGGTCCAACCTCCTGAGAAGCTCTTTCTCTGTGATCCACTCACCAGTCCACTGCCACAGCTTTTGTTCAGGCCCTCATGGTGTGTGTGTGAACTTCTACTGCAAAACGTTCCTAACTGACTTTCTATTTTCCAGTCTCTTCTCCCTTTCAGATTCCCTTCTTTTCGAAATGCAAATGTGATCATGATACTCACCCCTCTTTTCAGAACACAGTCCAAACTCTGATCCGTGGTGCTCAGAACCTCCTTCCTCTTTCTAGACCTGTTCTCCCCCTAGTACTCACACTGTTCCCATATTGCGCTTAATGCCAGACACATAGAAGGCTTCTAATATTCACTTTGTGAGCTTTTTTTATTCATGGCATCTTTATGCATTCTTGCAATGCCTTTCTTATACTTTTCTTTTTTATTTTAAATATGTGAGGTACAATTCAAGGTTAGGTATACAAATGTTCATTATGCAGGTACCCTTATTGATGAGATGTACCCCCCCCCATGCCAATCCCGACTCCACCCTCCCCTGGCAGTTTCCACTTCTTAAAATTTTCAGTCTGACAAATTCTTATTTGTCTTTTAAAATTAAACTCAGTTCAAATTTGCCCTGACTATGAAGATTTTCCTTGATCCTTCTAGATACACTTATTCAATCTCCGGCTAGCACCTTGGCATCTTCCTAACCAGAGATGTGAAACACCTTTACAACGAAAACTACAAAACACGGCTCAAAGAAATCAAAGATGACATAAATGGAAAAATATTCCATGCTCATGGATTGGAAGAATCAACATTGTTAAGATGTCCATCCTACCCAAGGCAATCTATAGATTTAACATAATAACCATTAAATTACCACCAGCATTCTTCTCAGACCTGGGAGTGACAGCACAGGAATTCATATGGAAACATAAATGACTACAAATAGCCAAAACAATCCTCAGCAAAAAACAAAACAAAACAAAACAAAAAACAAAGTGGGTATCACACTCCCAGACTTTAAACTCATCAAGCTGCACTGAGATTTATTTTACCCCAACCATACCATGATCTCCTTGAAATGAGGCTATCTATCCATTTATTAATCCATGTATCCATGCATGCATCTATCCATTCATCTATAATTTTTTAAAGCTCAAGGTCTGGCCTAAAGCAAATGCTCAATTATGTTGCCAACATCCAAAAAGATAACTAGCTGAAAATATTGGTAGGGAAAACCCAAATTCAAGAGGAAAATTCATTTGCCCAAATGCTACTCTCTCTTTGAACTCTGAAGTTTATAGAGCCTTCCCACTGAAACACTGAAACACCTTGCTGAAAAAAGCCTGTGTTTTCTTTAATTACCTGAACAATGGCTTCAGAACATTTGAGAATATGAATGCAATGGAATTCAAAATCCATGGCTGTCTCAAGAAGCCAAAGGCATAAATTTCTGGTACTGATCCTAAATTGGCTCTAAGGTGAAACTTTGAAAAAGATGCTATCAAGACCCCAGGAAGCCACTTTCCACAACTCTTTTAGCAGCTCTCTCTTCCTCCTGTTTTTAAACCCATCAGTAGGAATGGATGTTTAGTGAGATGCTCAGGTGTAACAGGCACTATGTATTTAAAAACACCATGGCTTTTTGATAGTCAACACCCAAGACCACACAAATAGAGTTCTCTACAATCCATGAGAAGGTATTCAGAGACTGTATTTAGAAAGTACTTAGAACTACATTTTCACTGTATACAATATTTTGCCAATTCTTTATCAGGAATGCACTCTCATCCCAGGTATGCTGCAAACAAACAGACTTATCCATTTTGGCATAAGGACCTGTAGTGGCTCAAAAAAGCAGAGATGGCTTCATGTTACCCAGACAGTCAACAGAGAAACAGAAGTATAACCTGGGGCTCTTGAACGCCCAGTTTCAAAAAAAGATTGCCACAGTCATTAGCAAACGTTGTAGGTATTCTTTCTGCACTAAACAGGACTTGAAACTCAAAGCATGTGTTCTTAAAAACCCTCCTTGAAACGGGCAGGAAATTTGTAGGAAAATGAATGAATGTGTGGTGAAGGAGCCTTTTTCTAATGTTTATTGGAGGAAACGCTGGGTGGCATCTGCTATTGTTAATTGAGAAGCTCTTACAATACCAAATACATAATTCACCTGTGACTCTTTAGAATTGTGTGATGAGGAAGTCATGTTTCCTGCTGATCGTTTAGATCGTATAGATGTCTTTACCACACTGAAAAAAATCCAACGAGAAACGTTGAGTACAAAAGCCTCTTTATATAAATGACTTGGCCTCCACCATAGAGAGCTTGCGAGCAACCTCAGATGGTATTTAGAGCTCACAGGCCGTGGGCAAGACCACAGTGCTGCCTCCTCAAGACCTGACTGGAAGGAAGATGCCTACTGACTTCAAGGAGTCGGTCACAATGGATGGCTTGCTATGAGCAACGCTGTGAGAGCCTGGAGAGGGAACAATGGTGGAGATTTCTTAAAAGATTAGATAACTAAGAAGAAAGAACACATCTGGATATAAGCATATATATATTTAGATACACGTAGAGCTCTAAGTGATGATACGGAAATCAGGTGAGAAAGGCGATGATTGATCAAGAACAGGAATGAGCAGCCACGCTTCAAAGCACAGGGCTCTTCTAAAATTGTCCCTGAGCGGGAGTCTCTGAGCCAACAAACCCAGTGGGTTTCTTACCCTTTTTTCTTTTATTTTCACCTATTCCCATGCAGTGTAAGAAAATCCTAACTCTGGGTTAAACTATATTTTTAATCACCATTAAAGCAGTAGGTCGTTCCCTTAGGTAACTCCTCCACCCACTCCAAACTCACCCACAGGAATGGTGCTCAGTGATGCTGGGCTCAGGTGTAGGGTGTAAGTTTCCAAGAAGCCGGAGGGATCAGGTGATGAGATCCAGGTTCACCTTTCACTGTCTTAGCCAGCTCTACGTCTAGCAACTGTGTCGGGTGCTTTTTATAAAGTGTCTTGTTGATCTTCACCATGACCTTATGAAATGAGAATTATTACTTCCCATTATACAGACGGGAAAACAAAGGGAACAAGTGGAAAACAAACAACTTTTCAGCTCTTCAGAGCATACTGATAAGCCTCCTTATAGCTCAACGGTGACTTTCAAACAGACCTCTGGTTCTTCAGTGGAGAAGGTAACACTGGCAACTTCATGGGGGTGCTCTGGAGACAAATGGAGGCCAGTGTGTGAAGTCTAGCATCTGGCACATAGTGAGTGCTTACAAGGGTCTCAGTACCACAGCAGTTAAAGTCTACATCATATACATTTTGCACTGGATTATAGTGTTCCTGAAATGTTTTCTATAGATGAAAGAATTTGGTCTACTTAACTGGCCTGCAGGGACCAGTGGGAAGGGGACCTCTTACACTGCTGTAAACATGTAATATTCCTCCCAGCTCTAGGCACATGGTAGATGCTTGGCAGCTACTTTTTGACTGGTTCTGGGCAAAGCCAAATGCATTGCTACTTCTGACGGCAGCAGCTTGCCAGTTTTTTGTTGGATGGGGATGGCTGAGTGGGGAGGGGACTGATTCTGGGGCTTGGATTCGGCTCAAAGGCAGAATTCAATCTGAATTAATACCACAGACCGAATGATTCACCCCCATTTTGTTAGTTAACAATGCAAACAGAATGGTCACAAATCAACTTGCTTCAAACAGGCCTGTCAGAGCAAATTTCATTCCCAAACTGCAGAGGCTTTCCTGGCACTTATTCTGGGGCCTATTTCCATTTTAATTTTTTTCAAGATCATCTGCAGCTCTGAGCAAAGTTCTTGCATGGCCCCAATCATTCCTTTCATCAGTGATGACCTCCCCAACCACCCTATCTGACATTCCAACTCCCATTCCTTTCTACGCTTCACCCTGGCTTGCTTTCTCCTGATAGCACTTCTTGCCACTCCATCTACAGTGCGTATGTATTGGTTGATTGTCTGGTTCTCCCTGCTATGAGGGATTTTGCCACAAACTTCCTGGTGTACATGGAGTTTCAAATTTTATTTCCTGATTGATGAGGGCATCTCAGAGCCTCCTTAGGAACTTCTGGCTCTGTTGAGCATGGGTTACCCCTTATGGATCTTAGCTTACTGCTCATTTTGAGAAACCTGAGCATCTGAGCTGAGAGGTATAGCCTTGCCTTCTTTCTACCCTAGATTCACAAAATAAGTGGAAGGGCAAATAAGTGGAGAAGGGCATCCCACGAAGAAGGAATAGCAGGGCTTGAAGTGTGAGACAGCAGGACCCTTTAAAGACAGGGAGGGAAGTCTGCATGGCTGTAGCACGATATGCAAGAGGGGAGAAGTGGTGAGGAAGGGTCTCAGAGAGAAATGTGGGGCCCAAATAACAGCTTCCCATGCTGAGTTTGAAATTTATTATGAAGGCAAAGTAGATAGCCATTGAAGGGTTTTACATAGGGGACAGGTGAGCTAGAGGCCTCACATTTTTACCTTTCTGTGTCTGGAAATTATACCCATGGTCCTGACCAACTATTTCTCAGATGGGGAAGCCAGCTTGGTAGAAATGCATTCCCTCTGTGAGAAAAACCAACTGGCAAAACATTCCCTTCTGATGATGGAATATCATCAGCAGTCCATGATTTCATATTTTGTTTTGTTATGTAGGAAACACGATTTTTCTTCTCTGGATTTTACTAGCTGGTTAGATCTGTTTATTTGAAATTCAGTTCCTACTGTTTCTATGGAACCCACTATACTCACAATTGGAATGGATGATGGTCCCACCCAGCGGAAGCAAAGAAGGAAACTCAATAACAGGCTATCTTTTCTGCCTCTAGAAACACTCTATGTGCAATAAAATAATGAAGAACAGGAGGGCACGTAGTATATCCATGTGCTACAAACCACCATGTGTATTCATCAGCCAGGACCCTTTGATCTAGTTCCCAAATATCCAAAATGTTTCTAGATTTGCATTTACTCCTTAGAATTAACATCCATATGTCATCCCTGGATGCTTCCTACGTATTTCCTACGCTTATTTAGAATCAACTGGGTGGTCAAACTATTATTTTGTAAAGTGATATAACATTCTTCTGAATTCATTAGCTTTTTATACATGGTTTGTTTAGTCATGACAAATATTATATCTACTATACAGCCATATCTTATTCCATTGCACTTTGTTTTACTGTACTTCACGGACATTGTGTTTTTTAAGAGTTGTACATCGGTAGCATGCCTGCATTGAGCAAGTCTATCAGCACGATTTTTCCAACATCATGCGCTCACTTCCTCTCTCTGTGTCACATTTTAGTAATTCTTACAATATTTCAATTTTTTTCATAGTTATTACATCTAATATGGTGATGTGATTAGTGATCATTGATATTACCATTTTAATTGTGTTGGGGCATTACAAACTGGGCCCATATAAGACAGGAAACTTAACTGATAAATGTTGTATGTGTTCTGACTGGTTGCTCCACCAACCAGTGGTTTTGCTCTCTCTCCCCCTCTCCTCAGACCTCTCTATTCCCTGAGATACAACAGTATTGGAATTAGGTCAACTAAGAACCCTAAAAACGGCCTCTAAGTGTTCAAGTGAAAGGAAGAATCTCACATCTCTCACTTGAAATCAAAAGCTAGAAATGGTTAAGCTTAGTGAGGGAGGCATGTCAGAAGCTGAGACAGGCCAAAAGCTAGGTCTCTTGTGCCATACAGTTAGCCAAGCTGCGAATGCAAAGGAAAATCTTGAGGGAAACTAAAAGTGTTACTCCAGTGAACACATGAATGATAAGAAAGCAAAACAGCCTTACTGCTGATATCGAGAAAGCTTAGCGGTCTGGATAGAAGTTCAAACTAGCCATAACCTTTCCTTAAGCCAAAGTCTAATTCAGAGCAAGGCCCTGATTCTCTTCGATTCTATGAGGCTGCGGAAGAAAAGTCTGAAGCTAGCGGAGGTTGGTTCATAAGGTTTAAGAAAAGAAGCCATCTTCATAACCTAAGTGCAAGGTGAAGCAGCAAGTGTTGATGTAGAAGTTGAAACAAATTCTATTTTCCAGATGATCTAGCTAAGAGCACTGATCACTGCTACAACAAGCAACAGATTTTCAGTGTGGACAAGACAGCCTTCTATTGGAAGAAGATGCCATCCAGGAGTTTCATAGCTAGAGAGAAGTCAATGCCTTGGCTTCAAAGCTTCAAAGGATAGGCTGACTCTCTTGTTATGGACTAATGCAGCTGGTGACTTGAAGTTGAAGCCAATGCTCATTTCCAATTTCAAAAATCCCAGGGCCCTTAAGAATTATGTCTGCATTCTAAAAATGAAACAACAAAAATGAGATATCAGCACATCTGTTTACAGCATGGTTTACTGAGTATTTTAAGCCCACAGTTGAGACTTACTACTCAGAAAAATGAAGATGCCTTTGAACATCTTACTGCTCATCAACAATAAGCCTCATTATCCAAGAGCTCAGATGAAGATGTAGAAGGATAAATGTTTTCATCTCTGCGAACACAACATCTATTCTGTAGCCCATGGGTCAAGAAGTAATTTTAAGTTTCAAGTCTTATTATTTAAGAAATACATTTGCAAGGCTATAGCCGCCATAAATAGTGAGTCCTCTGATGGATCTGGCCCAAGTAAAATGAAAAACTTTTGGAAAGAATTCACCATTCTAGATGCCATTAAGAACATTCACGATTCACGTTAGGAGGCCAAAATATCAACATTAACTGGAGTGTGGAAGAAGTTGATTCCAAACTTCATGGATGACTTTAAGGGCTTCAAGACGTCAGTGGAGGAAAATAACTGCAGTGGTGACGGAAGTAGCATGAGAACCTGAATTTGAGTGGAGCTTGGAGAGGTGACTGAATCTCATGATAAGATCTCATGTAAAACCTGAATGGATAGAGAGTTGCGTCTTACAGAGGAGCAAAGAAAGTTTCTTGAGATGGACTCTACTCCTGACGAAGATGCTATGAACATCGTTGACATGACAACAAAAGATTTAGAATATCCATAAACTTAGTAAAAGCAGTGGCTGGGTTGAAGATAATTGATTCCAATTTTGAAATAAGTTCTACTGTGGGTAAAATGCTGTCAAACAGCATGGTGTGCTACAGAGATATCTTTTGTGAAAGAGTCAAGTGATACAGCAAACTTCACTGTTGCCTTATTTGAATAAATTGCCACAGTTACCCATCCTTCAGCAACTAGCACCCTGATAAGTTAGCAGCCATCAACACTGAGGCAAGACGCTTCACCAGCAAAAAGATGATGACTTACTGAAAGTTCAGATGATCATTAGCATTTTTTTTAGCAATAAAGTGTTTTTAAATTATATATACATTTTTTAGACATAATGCTGTTGCACACCTAACAGACTACAGTATAGTAGAAACATAATTTTTATATGCACTGGGAAACTGAAAGATTTGTGTGAGTTGGCATGTTACAATATTCACTTTATTGTGGTGGTCTGGAGCAGAACCTGTGATAACACCGAAGTATGCCTGTTATGTTAGATATTTGATAGACACAAAGATAATCAGATATCATATTTCAAGAGCTCTCATGTTGTTGGGGAGAATGACAGCACACACTAAGGTGAGTGAGTTGCTTAAAGAAATGAACAAATGCCCATAGAATCCATTAACTGTTGTTGGTAGAGTGGTCAGCAGACAGCGCAGTTCTGGTGTTAGAACAAAATTCAAATTTTGACAAGCTACTTTAAATTACTGCCATGACTATCTACAAAACACAACTAATTTTCATTTTACATTTATAGGACACATACTGTAGGAAGGAAGCTGCCCTATGTCAGATGGTTAAATGACAAAAACCCTGTTCCTACAGAGCTCCCTTTTGGTAATATTATGGAGTTAGCAGAAGGGACCACGTGTCCCCCAGAGAGGTAGGGCTCAGCATCATGGGATTTCAGAGGAAGGAAAGTTGACTCACATCTGGGGACGTGACAGAAGCAGCACAGAAATGAAGAAATTTGCATATTGTTTGGAAGGACAAGTAGAGATTAATATGTGGAGAGGAAGGAAAGGGGACACAGCATGAACAAAAGTCAAAGGGTGGGAAGAGAGATGTTCATTCCAGTTAGGCTACAGTCAGGTACAAGGAGAATAAGGAAGCTGATAGAAAGAGAGAAGGCTGCAGATGAACACGGGGCTGCTAAAGAGTAATGGCTTAGATAAGAGATGGGAATGGAAAGGAGGGAGGTGGATATGAGAAAAATTGAGGAGATACAAACAAGAGGACTGAGTAGGCAATTGATTGGTTGATGGATCATGGGACCAAGAAGACCCGAAGATGCAGAGGATTCTAGCTGGGTCCCAAGAGCCCTGCAGAGGGATAAGTTGGGGAAGAAGCTAATGAGTTCCATTTCAGAGCCTTTGAGGTGAAGGTTGAATGAGATCTGCAGGTGCAGGAAGTAAGAAGCAGAAAGAATAGAGGGTCTCCAGCTTAACCCGAGAGGCTGGCGCTGGAGGTCTTGGGGGCATAAGACCTCTCCTCTTGGAGAGGAGCGCAGAGGAGAGGACTGAGCATCAATTCCAGGTACATGTGAGGACAGCCAGAGGAGTAGAGGTGAAAACAAGGTAAAGGGAAGGCATGACCAGAGAGGCCAGAGGAGAGCCTGAAAACATACAGCAGGAGCAAAAGAGGAGAGTTTCCCCGGGCAGAAAGTCAGCAGTTTTAAGTGCCACAGTCAAAACAAGAAGGATGGAGTATGAGCACAGGCCATGGCTGACGATCTTTGTGAAAGCCATTTCATTACAGTGGTAGGGATCAAGGTCACACACCACAAGGGATTCCAGACGGAGGGAGAGGGAGGACAGGAAGGCAGTGGCAGGTGTAACTAGCAAGAAGGAATGACTCTTTCCTAGAAAAAATGTCACTGGAGTTAGCCAGTATTAGATGACTCCACTAGAGCACTTTTCATAAAATGCTAAAGGCAGAACAGAGGTTCCAGCAGTTTAAGAGAAGAGAGTGGTGAGGAAGTAGAAGTTGGGGATATAGTGTTTTTTTCAAGATATTTGGAGGATAAGACCACAACTGTAGGAATAAAATTGTAGAAAACCACATGCAAGAATGGTTTTAATATTTAAAACACAGAGCATTTTCCTAAGGCTCATAGGGATACCTTTCTATGACCTTCTAGGAGAAAAATAGATCTATGAACTAAGGTTTAGAGAAGCAGTGCGACATAGTAAATAGAGTTTTGAGGTCAGGCTGACATGCACCCTAACCCAACTCTGGGGATGTTAACTAGGACCCAGGCAAACCACTTAACTTTCTTTGGCCTATTTTTTTTCCCCTGAAAACAGCAGAGAACTGGCCATAGACATTCCTGTCTCATGGGATTGTGGTTGTGGATTAAATAAAATGAAAGTGTTTGTAAAGTACTTAATCAGTAGATATGCAATAAGCGATAGTTATTAATTAAAAATTAATTAATTCTAATGCCAGTAATAATACTAATGCCTTCTGACACTGGGATTTATCAATGCATTCCACCAGCCAGTTAGTATATCAAGTGCTAAGGAGTTTATTGTGTGGGTGGTTTCAATTAAGTCCTAAAGTTCAAATAAGTTTATATCAACAGGGCCCCAGATTAAGCACTGTTTCCCAAACACTAAATCATTTTAGACTCCAAAAAAGCTAATGATGTAAAAGAACTTCATTCAGCTTCCCAAGCTAGACATACATTTTTCGTTCTTGTTTTTTTTTTTTTTCATTAAAGAAAATACTATCTTTGGCTGATGACAAATTATCATAAATTGACAACAAATTTGTTTCTACTACACTACTTTAATAATATCTAATATTTCTACAGTAATTTGGAATATGAAAGTACTTCCATTGCATTATCTCATTTGATCTTGAAATAACTTCACAGAGTAGGCATGATTATTGTACATATAGAAACTTTAAGGCCCAGAGAGGGTAAACGATTTATCTAAGGACACGTACATGAGATCTGGAGCTAGACAGGATCTCTGTGTATCATTTCATTAACTACAACGTGAATGGTACTTTCTGAACTTGAGCCCGCAGGAGTTCTCAAGCAGAACCTCAAACTCAGGGGTCCAACTTCCCCATGGTGATCTGCACATTATTAAATTAAGATGATCTATATGAAGAACTGGCTTCAATAAGATCATTTGCCCCTAATTTTCACCAGCTCCAGTTGGGGGAAAATGATCCCTCCTGGCATTTGCTCAATCAAAATAAACCCAGTGATACATCGCAAGAGTCAGCCGCGATGCCAGCACTGCAGCACAACTCCAAAACTCCACTGTAAAAAACTGCGAAGAGCTGGGGAAGAGGTTCCGTGGAACACTTGGATGCTTCCCCTGAGTAAGAGAGCTGGATTGGAATCGAGGCAACCAAGAATGCCTGGGAATGGGGTGGGAGGGACTTGGAAGGTCTTGTGGTGCCCAGGGGAGGCAATCAAATGTTGCAGGTCCCTTGCTGTCAACAACCCTCTTCCCCTTCTGGATACAGGAAGTCCAGGGGCACAGTGAAGACTACTCCACTGGCCTGGGGCTGGGAGGGGGGTCTGTCTACGATCAGCCCCAGTAGAGTCACCTGCTTTTACTAGGATTATGAAGGTTCGTATAAAAACAACCACCACCATGTGCAGTACTTATAGTTTACAAAGCTTCTTTCTTATACATTGTTTTTGCTTTCTTCCAATTTACAAAATAAGTAAATTGAAAAAAATGAATCCTTAACTTGTGCTTGACTTTCACAGAATCACCACTCTCTGTGTTAAAGTTCTCAAACTCTTTTTTTTTTTTTTTTGAGTTCGAGTCTCACTCTGTCGCCCAGGCTGGAGTGCAGAGGCCACTCCCGGCCACCGCAGCCTCGACCTGCTGTGCTCCGGCGATCCTTCTGCCTCAGCCTTCCAAGTAGCTAGAATTACAGGCGCGCGCTACCACGCCCGGCTAATTTTTGATTTATTGTAGAGATGAGGTCTCACCAAGTTGCCCAGGCGGGTTTTGAACCCGCGGTCTCAGGAAATTCACTCACCTCAGCCTCCCAAAGGTGCGGGATTACAGGCTGAGCCACTGAGCCTGGCTTGTTCTCAAACTCTTTTACTGCTCTGGCAACACATAACGGGTGATATCTACGTATTCAACGTTCTCCCCTGGGCATACTGTAATTGAGAAAATAGCCCCCAAAATCAGAAGAGGGAGAAATACAGTGAAAAGTACTATAAATCTTTTTGTTAAGTTAAAGGAATGAAGGCACATAATAATGAAACCATTCAAAAGATCACTTAAAAGCTACCATCTTAAAAGAGAAAAAGCTTATCTTTCTGATATTTGATTTAAACATTGAGCTTAATTTTTAAAAGAGTTACTGTTTTCCAGATCTCCATTACAGAGGTAAATAAGTAAGATACAAAGTATACTGTAGCTGTATTGGCAAAAAGTCTCATTATATTCTTAATATAACAATATATAAAATTTACTGATTTTAATGTGTTAACTGGGAACTTCACTTACACTTCACTGTCTGCCTGTGGTTTAGTTATCACAATTTTTATGTTTCTTCTAATAGACATATTGGTGGCATTGTTCTTGCTTGCATGCAAGGTGGATGTGGATTTCTTCATCTTTCTTTCTCTGTATTCCTAATTAAAAACTTACCCATGGGCAAAATTTCAAAATACTGCAAAATCAGAGTAACAGCAAAATCACCACTCACAAGTACAATAATTTGTGATTGCCACAGCTATTAACTCTATAACTGCTCACTCCATTTACTTCAGGACAGGAAAGATAGACTGTAGCTATCTGCAACTTCTAGCATCTTGGTTGTGACTCTATTTCTGTCTTACTCAGGAAATACCTTGAAATACTTTTGCATAAATTGACATCATATAGGGATAAGTCTGAATAAGCTCAAGTTTATTATTTAAAGTCAACTGAATTTGTGATGAACAAAGATGACCTGGAAAACAGATGGGAAAAGATTGAGGTTAGAGTCAGAAAGACTGGCTAACATCAGAGGAAGTGCAAGAGTGAGGGGTTGTTCAGGGCTGGAGTCTGGCAACTTGGAGCCAGAGAAGGACAGGGGAGTTAGAGAAGCGATGATGCTGGAGAAAGCCCCTCTGAAATGGCTAACCTTAGGGTCTGGGTTAGGTGAAGGAGGAGACTGTAAGCAGTGATCAGAGAGAACTTAGGAGTTGGAGACACTGGAGATGGAGCTGTTATGGTGAATTCAGTCTCGATGGACAGCTTGAGGACAGTAGGAAAGGGGCAAATCTCCCCAGCTGAAGAGAACAAAATGCCTGTTGAGTTATTGCCACTGGTCTCGTACACTGTATTTCCAGAGCATAAAGTGACATTTGAAGTAGAAAGTAAGGCTCTGAGCTTGGCATTGAGTTCATTAAGGAAGACAAAAGAACATTCCAGAAGATAAGGAAATACGCAGAAAACAGAAATTTTAAAAGAGACCATTAAATGAAGGAGGCAGAAATACTCTCAAGAGGTGGTAGAAAGTAAGGAATGCACTCATTCCTGCTCTTGGCTAGTTGAAAAAACAGGAATTTTTTCAACTAGCCAAGAGCTTAAGTTAATAGATACGCAGAAATTTTTTAGAGTTTCTTTGATGGCAGAAAGTTGAAAGAGATGTGGAGGTCCAATGGAGAGGGTAGGTAGAAGTTAGTTAACACAAGAAGGGAGGAATAACACAAGGAGGGAGGAAATGTACAACAATGCAGGATGGCACATCTTGCTATGAACACAGCCAGATTCCACTGGCTTTTTCCAGATTCTCAGGCTTTTTTTTTTTTTTTCACACAAACTATTGTTTTCCGGGCACTCTTTGTGTGCAGTTGCTTTGGCAGTCCCAATTCAAATCAATTTAAGAAATATTTGCTTGTCCCAGTGCTAGGGCTCTGAAAATGCACATGAAATGGTCCTTGACCTCAGAGAGTACACAGCTTCGTTGGGGAGACAGGTATGGTAACTGATAATTTTAAGAATATTTGGCAAGTCCAGGAATGCAAGTGAATACAAGGGTCAGAAGCTACCCAACATACTTTGTATTTGTCCCTTAGCAAACAGTCTAGACAGTCTATAATCTTGATTTTTGTCATTTAACTTATGGATCATCTGCCAGTATTTTAAATGTATTAAGTTTCAAGTAAGTAGCAAGGAAACAAAATCTACTTACATAATTTTTGAGGAGATGAGTGAGCCTTAAAATAAAATTAATTTTTGATTGGCTTAAAATCTCAAAGGCTCTATATGAAATTCTGAGAATCTCACCTTAAATATGTACATCATTTAAGTTCTCAATATTTGTTATCTGAAAAGGAACCATTTTTGTTTGCTTTGAGATATGGGCCTTTGTCTTTCAAAACCAAAGTGGGACAAGTGATAGGACCTATCAAGCAAGAAGAAAAAAACTGATCTGTATAGAAAGGTTTTGTTTTTGTAAACAAACAAACAAATAAAACTCTTATGTTTGTATATTCATAGAACACATACCCAGATGACTCTTCAGTAAACTGCTAATAGAGACTATTCTGGGTGGAGTAGGCTGGCATTATGTGTGACCCTTACATTTTATGTTCTATATTGCATAAGACTTCTCTTGAATCATAAGTAGGTATTAATTTTATAATCAGAGGAAAAACAAATCTATGCTGCCATCGAAAAGGAGACAACCACTACTTATGACTGCTCATCTCTGATACTCTTCCCTCCTTGGATAGCCTTCTTTCCAACTATACACATCTACTCACTCTTCAAGGTCTAGCCTGAATTCTGCCTCTTCCAAGAAGCCCTATGTGATTCATTAATTCCTTTTCTCCACAGCTACAGTCATTAAAATTCAGACACACAATTTCTTACTTCATTATATTCTATTCTTTTAGCTTAACACCATCTGTGTATCTATTAACTTCAGCTCTAAATATCAATAAATAATAACACCTCGTCTCTTGTTTCATTTCTAAGGTCTGGAGCTTCTGAGCATATAAGAGGCTGTGCCTTCGCCATTCTAGATCATTTCTTGGGTGTGTATTTTTGGTACTAGACTTCACTGAGGCACAAAGGCTCGTGGCACAGGCTTTGGAATCAGACCAACCTGTGAATGAAACTTAGCTCCACTGTATATACACCTTGTGACTTCTGTGTGTGTGTGTGTGTGTGTGTGTGTGTGTGTGTGTGTGTGTGTGTATTTTTTGCCTTGTGACTTTTGGATTTATCATTTCATTCCTCATGGCCTCGGTTTCCTTCTCTATAATATTAATCATTTGTACCTCTGACTCATTAGACATACTAAAGCTGATAACTTAAAGCAATCAGCAGAATTAAAAATTAAAATGATTTTTTCATCACTTGAAAATTAAATGAGAAGATATGCAAAACCCTTACGTAAACCAGAATGGATGACTTTCAAACTGGCCAAGGGCAAAAATAACTAACAATGCTAAAAATCAACAAAGGGTGTGGAAGGTTCTGTCTCTCCATGTGGTTATTGCTGCAGCCCTGATGGAGGACTCACAGTGCATCAAAATAAAAGCTGACATAAGGAGAGTGGCTTGTGCGAGTCATCTAAGAATATTTTGTGTCCCTGAGGAAGCTGAAGAACCTAGTCCTGGAATGACTTCTCCATGAATGGTGTGCTGGTAAATGAAACCTTAGCTGGGCCCTAGATTCTTGGCCAAACATCTCTTTGGGGTTGGACTTGATGACTCTGAAACTGCTTGCAAAGTAGAAGAGACCCAATGGCAGGAACATATCCTTTCCTGGGCATAAACAGCAAGGGACTGAATCCAGCAAAAAGCAAGTGGATCTTTTCTCCTGCAGGCTTGCCTCGCATGTCAACTTGGCCATTTGTTATCTTACCATTTTTGTTTAATCATCACCATTGGGTTTTTCCAGTTGGCATTTACTTAGAGTTAAGAATGAGTTACTGAAACATGTGTATGTCATCTGGACATGCCGTCCTGGGCCATACCATCAAAGTTCATATAATGTGTTGCTAGAATAATAATTGTTTCTAAGAGGTTATTTCTGGCATCTTCTTCTTATCTCTGCACTTTAAAAAAATTATTTTTCACATACTCATCTTTCCTAGGACATACCTTCTGCTCCAGCAGGGCTACTGCAGGATTTCTATTTCTGAATCACCCTAGTTACATCTCCTAACTTCCGTACTCTTCCTCTGCTGTGTAAAATCCCCTCTTGCAGACCAGAAAAAGAGGAGATGACCCATGAGTCATAAGAAGTCTCAAGACAGTTTGAGGGATTTTTGTCTCAAATAAAATCGGGTTAAAAATACTAGCTTCAGCTCCAGGGAAAGAAAATTCGAGATGGGCAATAAAAAGACAAGGGAAAATTCTTCATTTTAAAAAAGGACTGATATTAGACATTTAGTTTATCCAACTAATGATTGAATGTATTTCTCTGCCAAATAAAAAAGTAGGTTTCTTCTCTTTTAGACACTTTCCACAACTGAGGTTCTGGAACTTGAGGTAATCTCCAAGCAGTTCACCAAGAGACGCAATAGTCAGATGTGAATCTATAAAGCAAACTCTAGCGTTACTGGGAACTAGCTCTGAATAAGTTTGGTAGTATGTGATTATATTTCTGATGAACAAATGTTTTTGTTGGCATGGGAAAAGGGAGATGGGTTCGTGAAGTTCCCAGGATATGAAAAGTCTACACTTGAAATGTTTTCATCCTTGGCACAGAAAACTGTGGCTAATTCAAAAAGACATAAATCCCAGGTAGGTGGGTTTCTTGGGAAGGGTGTATCACACAATCTTTGAGTTCAGGGTGGTGAAAATTTTGGAGAGTCCCTATTTGCCATTGAGGCAAAGTCCTAACAGTTTAACCCCTGGAGATTTCTGAGTGTAAAATAGCAGATCCAGGGTGTTCAATGCCACTTTGCTCCATTGGAGTTGCAGACCTCTAAGTTTTTCCAGTAGAAATGTCACTTTTTGTAATAAGTATTAAAATAAACTCTAGATCACATTTCAATGTGGAAATTCTGATGTCAAAAAGGGAAGGTTAGTAGTGTCTGGTCAGATAATTTTGAGACCAGCAGAACCTATTAAAAATTATAGTCAAGCCATTAAAATTATGCCTTACATCCTATGTGCTATAAACGATGTAAATCTTTGTATTTTACAATTAACTATTCACTCGAGAGTCTCCATTTCATTATTGTCATTTTTTTTAAAAAAACCATCTCTTTTTTTTTTCTTTCACCTCAAGAGAAATCTGACTGCAATTGGAACCTGCGTGGAAGGTCTGATGCCCTAGCAACTAATTGGATCCTCTTAAAGGTTGAATTTTATGTCTGACCTATTTAGAGATCTGAAAAGCTTCTCTTCGAAAAGTAGCATCTCAGATCTTAATTTTTCAGTGTCAAGTATTGCTGTAGCCAAGGTTAAATGAGTTGATACTTTGGAGCTAGACTCAACACAATTCTTAGAGAAGATTTGCCTTTTAAGTTTAAATGTAATTCATGCACTAATATTTTTAAAGCTTTATCTAATACCTTACATTTCATATGAATCAAAGAATATATTTAGGTCAAGTTACATTTTAAGTGCCATCTAGGAATAGTCCACATGTTAAGCATAAAGTTTTCGAATAAAATGTATGAAAGACTGGATTAATTTCATGAGCACTGTTGTAATTTCTGCCCCCAATCACCTATGGCATGGGTCAGCGAAGTACCAGATTTGGCCTCTCTCTCTCTCACTTTTTTTTTTTTGAGTTGGAGTCTTATTCTGTCACCTAGGCTAGAGTGCAGGCACAATCATAGCTCACTGCAGCCTTGACCTCCTGGGCTCAAGTGATCCTCCTGTCTCAGCCTCCAGAGTAGCTAAGACTATAAGTATGCATCATCACGCCCAGCTAAGGAGGTTTCTTAATTTTTGTAGAAATGAGGTCTCACCACATTGCCCAGACTGGTCTCGAACTCCTGAGCTCAAGCAAACCTCTCACCTCGGCCTCCCAAAGTGCTGGGATTACAGGTGTAAGCCACCATGCCTGGCCTATTTTTACACATAAAATTTTATTGAAATGCATTTTATTGAAATGCATTTGTTCATATGTTGTCTATGGCTGCTTTCATGTTATAACAACAGAAGTGAGTAGCTGTGACAGAAACTGTATGACCTGCAAAGCTGAAAATATTTTACGTCTGGCCCTTTACAGAATAGTTTGCCAATAAACTAGGAACAGAAAGACAATTACTGCATGTTCTTACTTCATATGTGGAAGCTAGAAAAGTTGATTTCATAGAAGTGGAGAGCAGTATAGTAGTTACTAGAGGTTGAGAAGGGTGGTGGGGAGGGGCGTTAGCTAGAAGTTGGTTAATGGATACAACATTACAGCTAAATAGAAGAAATAAGTTCTAGTGTTCTATAGCTCTATGGGGTGACTAAAATAAACACTAGTTTATTACATATTTTCTAATATTTGAAGATATAAGCTAGAAGAACAGATTTTTGAATGTTCCCAACACAAATAAATGATAGATGTCTGAAGTGATGGATATGCTGATTATCCTGATTTAATCATTACACTTGGTGTATATGTACCAAATATCACAATGTACCCCATAAATATGTACAATTATTATGTGTCAATTAAAAAAAGTTGTTTTTGAGTCAGAGTCTCACTCTGTCGCCCGGGCTAGAGTGTTGCCCAGTCTGTCACCCAGGCTAGAGTGCAGAGTGTCGCCCAGTCTGTCGCCCAAGCTAGAGTGCAGCGGCATGCCCACAGCCATTGCAGCCTCGTCCTCCTGGGTTCAGGCGATCCTTCTACCTCAGCCTTCCGAGTAGCCGGAATTAGAGGCACAAGCCACCATGTTCGGCTAATTGTTTGATTAATTGTAGAGATGAGGTCTTGCTAAGTTGCCCAGGCTGGTCTTGAACCCCTGGACTCAGGCAATCCTCTTACCTCTGCCTCCCAAAGTGCTGGGATTATAGGCATGAGCCACCATGCCTGGCCAAAAATTATTTTCGAAAAGAAAAAGGTTGTTGTTAAGCCCTGATTTAAATTTAGAGAAATTGACCAATGCAAGTCTCACAAAATGCGTGTCTTCTAACCAATACATTGTTTTAAAAGCCTGGTAGGAAAAGTTTTCAGGTGGAACATATTTCTCATCAGTGAGTTTTGTTGGTCAGTTTTCATTTTATAGCTTTTCTGACTTTGGGTTTAGCTGCAACCAAACACTGTTTAATATGTTCTTTTGACACAGAGAGCAAGCTAGTTCACTCTAGGGTCAATGATTACGTGTATTTGCTCTAAGAAGTTGCTCTCTGCCAGGTCATCACACTAGAAATGTCCATTTCTCCAGCTCCACCATACTTTCTGGCTCCTTTTGAGGCTTAAAAAGGCTCAAATCCTGTCTCAACCTTCAGTTTCCCACCTCTCCAGAAAGTCTCATTATGCAGGGAACAACAGCAACATTTAAAACGCTCTTTGTCAAGGAAGATCCTTTTGTCTTGGCAGAATATAACTGTGTCAGAAAGTTTCTGCTAGAGCAGTCCCTATGGCTTCATCTTCCAATTGTTTGTCTTTTGAAATGAAAGTGAAATAAACTTACCTCTGTATAATTTGGTTTTGTGGAGTTAGATATGTTTGGGGACTCAGTACAATTAACTGAATTGAAAATTGTGATGCCTCCAAGAAATCATTGGTGTGTCAAACAAATAGGTATTTAATAAGTATCTACCTAACTGTTCCCATTAGAAAACTAGGAATCAGAACCAATAGCATATCTACAAGTACAAATAGAGCTCTCAGAAGATGAGTGATAGAAGAGTCATCAGAATAGGTTTGGGGCCAATAAAAGTCAGTTCTTAAAGGAAGTGGAAGTCATCATAGACTTCAGAGAGAAGTAGACAGGGAGGAAATCTTTCTAAGCTCCCAGAGAGCTTATTGAAAGGGACAGAAGTGCAAACAGAATAGTTAGGTGCCGAGGGTAACAAGTACAGAGATGGTGGGAACATCAGTATTTGCCATTGAGCCCAACCTGCAATGGAGAAAGCATGACTAAGTGGTCATAGAAGTCTTTGATTATGATATGGTTCCTCAGTGGGAAATGACTTAATTAAAAACAGTGTTTATCAAGCATTATTCTAGAGTTTAGAACAGAAAAGCCTACTAAGAGTTACAATAAAAAAACTTATACTAAAAAAAAAAATCACAGAACTCCTTACAACATTTTTCTATTAATTCATATAGTATCAAAGACTTCTCTGCTGGGTGGACTCTATCGATAACTATATTATAAAGGGAGGAGTATCATGATCAAGAGTTGTATTTTCTGTGGTTGCTAACTAGGGCCTGGGCAAAAAAATGATGTTATCCTCATTCACCTTATTCATTTTGTACCTAGTCTTAGCATCTTATTTTTGGTTTTGTTTTAAATGCATCATAGTAGCTATTTTCTGAAGCAGGCAAATCCATACAGCATAACTGGGGAGACTGTAGAAACAAAATAATCTACTCACCAGGGGAAATTAGAAGAAGAAAAAAGATGGAATGTCATCACTGGCTGGACTCATTGTAAAACATATAGTTGAATTTTAAATTATGTATCCGTTGCCCATGGATTGTGTAGCTTCTTAGACCTAAACAAATCTCATAGCAGAACTATGCTGTCCTAGTTTCTTTGTTATTTTATAGCTGTGTATGTATGTATATTTTTCTGTACTGAAAGCAGAGACTTGGAAACAGCCTGATAAAAGCCAGTCCTATATTTTATATGGCAGAAGAAGGAACACAGTAAACACAAACACAACAGAGCACTTCCCTTTGTTGACAACCTTATTGTTTCCCCTTAATGCATTGTTTAGAATAGCAATTACATGCCATTTTCCATTATCTTATACACAAAAGCAATAGCATACAGCCGTTGCTTTTCTTTCCAAGAACTGATCATGAAAAATATATAGAGGATTCGTTTGCTAGTGAAACATGTCAGGGCTGACAGCTCAGAGCCCAAGAGCTCTGTTGAAGCACAGAACAGGTGCATGGCCAGGCAGCTGGGGTAAAATCTCCCTTCCACCTTCTCATTTCTGCCTTCTCGGCTTCCCTTGCTTAAAGTGCTTCCCTGTGAGTTGGGAGGGAGAGTAGTTTAGGAGGAATCTCCCTTCCCAGGCAGTATCCCTCTGCCAGAGAAGACTGGCTTGCTCTCAAGACGGCAAGCATTTGACCACTGCAAATAGCAGTGAGTATGTCAACTTGTTTTATTCACATCCCTCACTAGGGAATCGGAAAGCCAAAGACACTGGTGATTTCCCTGGTTTTATGGGTCTCGACTCCCCCAGGCCTGCAACACATTTTTGGTGCGTGCATTCACATTGTCCTGGCATCGGCAGTGTGGGAAACCCTCACTAAGAGCCAATAGCCCCACAGCTTCTCCCTATTAAAATGTGCAATTGGATTTCACATGTGTGTTGCAAACACCATTCAAAGCATAATTTACAGGCTACTGTCTAGCCCCACAGCTGTTTTTCCATCCACCAGACTGAGCTGTTTCTAGGAATCCACTACCCAGCTCCCTAGCAAATTGTTTTCCTGCTCTGGGCCTCCTTAGTCATTCTTAGCCATACAAAACTATGCAAGACCCATAGTAAAGAGTCAAGAAAATATGTACTGAATGAACAAACCATTAACTATTCTTTCCACATAATTAGTCATTCATGAGAATAGTCCTTCTGTTGACCCCACCTTCTAATCAACATTTTTGTCATCAAATTAAACTAAACACTGCCGACCCATTGATTCAGATTATTTATATACATTAAAAACAACATGGGGTCAATTATTTTTGCAGAGGCCTCTCTAAATAGTCACCACCCATAATTTTCACAATTACTATGTTCTTTTTTAGGAAGAAAACAACAAAAAAGTCATTTTTAGATATTGCATATTGTCTTCTATAGCTAAACACAAACTATCTGTGATCTACAGAGATTTATTCAATATCATTTTGTCATATTTTTGTAACACTTGACCCTCTCCACAGTCCAGCTTCTAAGAATCTGAAATTACTCCTCAAAAAGGTTAGACCTCAGGTTTAGACTTAGCCTGAGTAGTTAGCTCAGATGTGAGTGCTGATGATATTTTCTAAATATTTGATTTCAAGTATTTAGAGGACCAGTGAGATACTGTATTCATTCCCAATTATTTTATGCATAACAGAGTTCTAGGCAGAGAGTACAGTTTCAAGAAGTTGATTGAACTCAACTCTTCTTGGTGTATGCAAAGGAAGAAGATCCATAAAGTGGTTGGTCTATGGGATTCCCTTGTCCCTTGACTGAGACCCACATTCCAAGGGAGAAAGATGTAGGGAAAAGAAGGTATGGCGTTAAGAGAAATGTCCCAGTAAAAGTCTTTGCTGGAAGTGGTATTGAGATTAGATCCATTTCACCCAAATGGCTAAACAAGTGTAGTTTCCATTTAAGATGAAAACAATTTATTAAAAATCATATTAATAAATTAACATGATCTCAAAATTTGGATCATATTAGATTTTGCACTCTGGCTGCAGTATACCAATCTTTTCTGGTGAACAGAACATCTCGAAGTGCAAAGGGGACATTTTCTTTACCCTTCCACAAGTGCTCTCTTCTAGTCCCAGATTTCCTGGAAGAAACAAACATACACACAGCACAGGCTTCTTCCTACATTTTAAGATACTACACAGCAGGAGAGGAGATTGAGTGCTCACTTCATTACAAGTCATATTTATCATAACTGGCCTTCTTTGTTAAGCAGAAGTCCTTTAAGACAAGGATATCAGTAAGGAGCTATAATGTTTAATAGTGTTAAATGATTTGCAAAAGAAAGGCCACCAAATTCTACAAATCAAAAAAAGGCAGCTATTCATCTCAGGCCTTACCTTTTCATTTCCTCCTACAGGTGTCTGCTCACAGGTCTCATGAATAAAGATTGTTCGTTTACTCTTTTGATAATCTGAGCATTACACTATGTTGACAAGTTGGGTCATCAGATCTTCAGGTTACCTGAAGAGTCTCTTGTTTAAAAATAACACAATTCATACTTGGTATAAATGACCCCAAAGGCCAGAATTGAAGCCAAAAGATGAAAAGCACAGAAATAAAAAAGACCATTTGTTAAATACCTGCTATGTGTCAGATGTTGCATCAGGTATTTTACATGCATATCTTTTCTCATTAATCACTCAAGATAATTGGTCACAGTAGATATCACTATCCAATTTTACATACGGGTATAAGAAACTAAGGTTGCCCAGGGAAGTGGGACTAGCATTGAGAGATGTAAGATTCAAATCCAGGCTTTTGTCCCACTTTCTTTCTAGTCCACTAAGCTCCTCCCAAGAATGTAACAGTAGACTCTGGGAGACAGTCTGTTCCCTGACCTGGGAAGTACTCAAGCCAGTGGCAGCTAACTGGCTACTGCAAAAGGGATTCAAGCACTAGAATGAGTTGGAAGACAGCAGTTCTACACTTTGAAGAATCTACAGTTTTTCTCCACTTCTCTTCTAAGTATCTGACTCTGTAGTCATCTGAGGTGAGCTGAGTAATCAAAACAGGTCTCCTTCCCAGTCTGATCAAAACAATAAATTATTTCCTTGCTTACTGTGCCATACCGTCAGGCCCCAGATTTATAAACTCTCCCCTACAGCTTTAGTCATATTACCAGTAAGTAGACCCTTTCCACAGCTTTCTGTATTTCTTCTGAAATTCCAGAACAGTTAAACTCTCCTCCCAACTAATGCTTCCCAAGCAACCTTTGGCTGTAACAAATCCCTATCTTACTCCTAACATCACGTGGCCCTGTCAAAAGTACAAGGGGATATAGGGAAGAGGGGCAAAAAGTCCAGGAATTTATTTATAAACAGATGTATTTTTCTTACATGTTTAAGCTTCAGTCACTTTCTTTGTTTGATGCAATACACCTATAGAGACGCTTTTTCCATTGCTCAAAAAAGTTTCTAAACTTGACAATTTAGATGCCTTTTAGTGCTTCTGCCCTTTTTTGTTTCACATCTTCCACATTGGCAAAATGTTTCCCTTTGAGGGCTTTTTTCATTGGGGAAACAGAAAAGTCACTCAGGGCGAGATCAGGTGAATAGGGAGGGTGAGGCATGCTGTTTTTGGTCAAAAACTGCTGAACATTCAGCATAGTGTGGACAGGTGCACTCGTAAATCATCCATCATGAAACAGGCAAATATGCTGAAAGAATCTCCAAAAAAAAAAAATTCACTGAAGTCGAATGCTGCCTCTCACAACAATGCTTAGCTAGTACATAGAGGCTGATGGGAATCCTTACTTACCGGGAGAAGCCTGTACCACAAGGGGCCTGCCCTCCAAAAAATAATTCAATTTTTGGGGGGATCTCTCCTCATACTTGCTCCACTCATTCACCCTCTCATTCCTACACTGAATTTTGGGTAGTTAACATACATATGTGGCACCCCAAACACTTCATAGCACTATTTTTTTAAAAAAGAACAAGACAGAATATAAACAAAAACAATCCTAGAAACCTGCCTGGTACTCCATTCACTTTCTTGCTTGAAACCATGGTGGAAGAATCTAGCACAAATCCATCCCACACAACAGCTCTTTCCACAAGCAATGCTCCCACAAATACTGACTGTCATTTTTGATCATGGCACCACACAGATGCTCAGTGAGTTCACTTCCCCTTCCTGTTCCAATTTCTACACTGTTTCAACCTCTTCACATTTCTTCCTTCACTTGAACCATCATGTTTTCACATAAGATTTTCCTCTAGAAAGAATGACTGGCAATGAATCCCAGCCCACCTCATCCCTGAGTGGTTAATTCTGGCTCAGAAGCCCATTTTTACCATTGGAGTCTTCCACTTCTTCAGCTGGGGTAGTTTTTGGGGAGGAGTGATGGGCATGTGAAGAGAGAAGACTGACAATCCGTGGCCTGGGGAGGGTCAGGGCTTTTCCATGGACCTTGAGGGAGTGTTCCTTCAATTGGCTGATTGTCATGGTGGAAAATGAGCACCAGGAACACTTGTAGGCATGTTCACCTGGAAGAAGTTGGTGGCAAGGAACAAAACAGGAAAAAGAAGGGAAAAGGGTATAAAGCAGGGGTGGACATGAAATAACATGATTAATTCATGCTAGACATGCTTCTCAAGTCTCATATTCTGTGAACGAAACTTCAGAGACCCAACCACCTGTCCATTCTCATAACTACAATGCTCCTTTGGAATGGGAACTCTTCCATGAGCTCCGGAATCAAGTAAACTGGTCCATTTCATTTTATACTCTACTTACAGGAGTAAGGCTATGAGTTGATTCCCCAATAGGGAGTGAAACCCAACTGTCTATGACACCTCCTTCAGAAAAATTTCCCAATCCCTCTTTCTCCCTCTACATTAGAAATAATCATGGTAGGCTTCCTTTTCATGAACCACAAAAAATAATAGGCTTAATTCTTATTTCAAAGGTCTACCAGTGGTTTTTCAAGCACAAAGTCACTCAGTGCAAGCTCTGCAGTGCTATTCTCATTTCTGACTTCCTTGCTAACCATACACTTTCTCATCCCACACATCATATATAAGTACACAAAGGGTGCCAACAAAATGTATATACATTTTAAGAAAGGAAAAAATTGTCTTAAAATTGTAATACTCAATAAAATGGATACAAGTCATGTTTGACTTCTGCAATACAAGAGGTGCTCAAAGTGGTTACCGTCAGCATTCAGACACTTCTGATTATGGCAAACATCTCTTAAAAGGTGTATACATTTTGGGGGCACCCTGGTATATGCATTTTGGACCAGTTCACAAACCTCAGCATAAAATTCCATCTCTCTGTCTAGTTAGTGGTGCAGAAGTAGGTAAAAATAAATAATTTCTCTAACAAAGAAAGTTGTACATGTAAACACGAGAGGGGCGTTGAATATGTGTATCTCCAATATTCTTCAATAAAGAGTGCATATAAGTAAAAATGAGTATTATTCTTTTAATTAATTTCATGCCACTGAAGTACAACAGAATTCACCATGACCAAATTAATATAGTATATGATTTACCTTTGCCATATTTTAGCTTTTACATTAATTACATTTTAAAAACTCATAGTGTGAAGTGAGCATGCTTATGTGGTTGGACAGATAAACACTGGTAAGATCCATTCAGAAAGCAATTTCCTTTTTAGTAACAATAAACTTAAGAAATGCTCATGTCTCCAACCCAATAATTCCATTTTTGAAAGTCTGTATTAAGAAAATATCCTTTCATAAATAGAAAGCTTTACTGAGAAATATACATTATTTATGTTTGAAAAATATATGAAGTAAACTGAATGTACAACCATAAGGAAAAGATTAAGTAAATTTGGGCAGATTTTTTTGATGAACTATCATTCCATTAAAATAAATTAATGAAGCATTTATAATAATATAGAATATAAAAATAAATAGAAAGGAAGATATATTTTAGATTACATTGCAATTATAATTGTTCAAAATAATTACATAGAAAATAAGTGAAAGAAAAAAATATATGTATATACATTTTTTTGAGTCGGGGTCTCATCCTGTTGCCCAGGCTGGAGTGCAGTGTCATGATCCACAGCCTCAACTTCCTGGGCTCAGGTGATCCTTCTGCCTCAGTTTCCCAAGAAGCTGGAACGGCAGGTATGCACCTCCATGCCCAGCTAATTTTTTTTTTTTTTTTAGTTGGAGTCTCACTGTGTTACCCAGGCTGGAATGCAGTGGCACACTCACGGCCATCCCAATGTCGACCTGCTGGGCTTTGGCAATTCTTCCACCTCAGCCTTCCAAGTAGCCAGAACTACAGGTGTGTGCTACCATGACCGGCTAATTTTTGATTTATTGTAGAGATGAAGTCTCACCAAGTTACTCAGGCTGGTCTCGAACCTGCGGGCTCAGGCAATCCACTCGCCTTGGCCTCCCCAAGTACTGGGAGTACAGGCTGAGCCACCGAGGATGGCCCCAGCTAATTTTTTTCTTCTTTTTTTTTTTTTATATCTGGGGTCTTACTATATTGCCCAGGCTGGTCATGAACTCCTGGGCTCAAGTAATCTTCCTGCCTCAGCCTCGCAAAGTGCTGAAATTCAGGTGTGAGTCATTTCACCTGGCCTCAAAAATCATTTTCTATCTGAAGTATGGAAATGTATTAAGAACATTTCTTGAGAAATCAAACATAACTTGAGTTTTCTTTGTCTCTTTAAGCTTCCTTAAGATTATAACTTTATTTCAGTTGGGAAGTCTCTTTAATGGATATAATAGTTTTCTGCAACTCTATTTGAAAGGCTAGGTAATTTAGAAATTTATTTAAAAACAAAACAGTTTAATTCTAATCTGTTAATAGCATTAATCAACAATGACAAGAATTTTGTATTATTCTGGTTTTGGGTGATTTTCTTTCATTTCTCTTTACTAGATAAAAATAAAACAGAATATGCAACCTCTCAAGACTAAACTTATCCTTAAATGTGAGGCAAGATAATTATAATTTCACTCAATAAAAACCATTAGATTTCAGAATCAGAGAGTGCTGAAGAACTCATGCATCACCAACTCACCAGCATGAGCTTTGAGTATATGTGTTTTCAGCCTGCTGTTATAGGAGGACTTGAAGGAGCAGAGTTTGCATCGGAATGGTTTGTGGTGTCCGTGGTGTGTTTGCATATGGCGATCCAAACTTGATGTGGATAGAGAAAAAAGAAAAATGACAAGGTCAAAAATTGCACACATTTCCTCATTGTGCTTTTCCAGGAGTCCTACTTCTAAGTCGTTCAGAGCCCTTTTGTCTACTTTCCAATAATGGCATTTACCAAATTAATTAATTAATTATCAAGAGTTGTAATGGCTCTAAGAGGAGAGAAAGTTAAAGGGAGAGATCAAGAGACCTTTTTGGGCTATAGCAATGGTAATAGGTCATGTAAAACCTTTATTTTCCCTTTTCAGAGAACTAATAATTGGAAGAGTGCATCTTAAAAAAAAAAGTTACAATATGGGTGAATTCTAGTTTATGCCAAGTCAGTGAAAATGCCTATCAATCAGTCCCCTAAATTATTCAAAACCAAGAATGGGAATTAGAGAAATTTAGCATTTAAAAGGAGCTGACTTTCTTTTTGAATTCTAATTCTACTTTCATCATGAACATTAGAGTGAGGAAGGGAGGTTTCAAAGTAGCTGACCTTCTCGCAATGGGCTGTCTTGTTTCCAGCGTCTATATTAACATGGAGGCACAGCACAAGTGTATTTAAAGGAGTCACGTGATCAAAATGCTGGTCATCTCTTCTGATAAACACAATCATGTTCGCTGTACATCGGTCTTCCAAAAGCAACTTATAAGGAAGTTATTTAACTATGATGAACCCCCAGTACTTCATAATAACTACTAGTCTAAAAAAAAATAAATCTACCAAACAAGGTGTGGGAAAAAGTTCTAATTTGTATCAGTACTCCAGAAAACTAAATTCCATTCTAAATGAGTCTCATGGGAATGGTACAATTTACCATTTAAACATAAAATACCCTCTTCCTGAGTGCCAAAGCAACATTTTCAGTTGCCTCTGACCATCTACCTCTGGATGCCCTTTAGCTATCTTAAACTCAACCTTTCTAAACAAATCCATCAGTTTTTCCACAAAACAAATTGTCTTCTTCATTCCCTGGTTTCTGAAAATGACTCTACCATTCTCCCAGTCAACCAGACCAAAATTCTAGGTGCCATTTGTACTTTACTTTGTCCCTCTTCTCATGAAGTAGGTCAGTTTTTCTAAGTCATGCAGACCCTTCCCTCCAGCACTCTCTAACTTCTTGTATTAGCTACTATTACTGCTTCTCAATTTCCTCCCCACCACCCGTCTTTACTGTTCAACTCAAGAGCATGAGCTATGGAGTCAGACTGCCTGGGATAAAATTCCAGCTATTACTTATAAACCATGTGACCTCAGGCAAGTTACTTAAACTCCTAAGCCTTACTTTGCTTATTATAAAATGGAGACAATAATGGGATCATCCCATATAGGACTTTTTTGAGAATGCAAGGAGGTGATACTTGAAGACACTTAGTACAAGACACTTAGTACAGTGCCTAGCACACAGTGAACTGCAATAAATGTTAGCAATTTCAGATTCTTCCTTGTTCTAGTAATTTAAATTATAAAACACTATTTCCTAGTGATTAAAAACTCCAAATAGGGTCTCCATTCAAGTAGTCAGACTTTATCTTCTACTACTACTTTACATGTAACTTAAGGATTAGTTAAACTAGACCACCAGCTAGGCCTCCAGTGAGCCTCACATTTTCTTCCTCAGTTTTTCTTCCACATCATGTCATTTCCAAACTATTCAAATCCTGTCTTCCTACTTTATGACTTGACTCAAATGCTCCTCGCTCCTTAAAACCATCCTGACTCTTCCAGAGTGGATGTGTTATTTTCCTTCTTTGAAACTTCATAGTATTTTCCTGATTTTTTAGAAAAGACACATGCTTTCTTTTGTTGAGTCATTTGTATGTGTGCTTTATAAACCAACCCTAGACCCTAAATTCCCTAAGATCACAGATGGTATTTTACTCAACTTTATGTTCCCCTAAAGCACTGTACCTAGCACAGGATATGTTCACTTTTTCACAATGGTTGACTGAAGTTCTGCTTTGTGTCAGACAATGTGATAGATGCTGTTCAATAAATACTTAATGAATTAAAGAGAACTCTACAAGTTTTATGCCAACATATGGATCTGATGACAAAGACTAGATAGTAGGGTCTATATGAGAATGAAGAGTTTGCAACCCACCCTAATCTCTGTACAAACGCTGTTTCCTCCTGCTTTTCAACAACCACCAACTGGCACTTTATCTTTTTTAAGAACCAAACAGTCCATTTATTTCTTAAAAATAAATGGCATGTCAGTCTTACAATCAGTCATCTTTATCCAAGACTGTCCAAATGCATTATTGAATATTTACCTCTCTTTTAAGAAGTTGAAAGAGAATGGCAACAAAAAGTTCTTCTTAGCACTACCCCTCTTCCCATGACTCCCAAAAGCCTTATACACCTTTCCCAAATTTATACTTTCAAAGCTGTGATGAGTGACAGGAAGTTCCCTCTCCTCAACATCCCTGTATTTCAAGCCAGTCTATGGCATCCATAAACTTCTTTACCTTTCAAGGTCTTTTTAAAAATCGCAAGCGTTATTTCTTTGGTCACATGGGTTGATAGTCCTCATTTTACCTCTTCAGCAACTCAGTTTTCCAAATGAACTTTACTTCCTCAAATGATGATTGAGTTTTGGTTGAATGTCTGACAGATCCAATGAGTAAACTCATCTACTCCCTGTAGCTGAGTCTTCCCTTTGGGTAAATCAGTGATTCCTCTAATTCTCATTTTTAAAATTCCTGCATTTGCCACATTTAATGTTACTCGGTCAGTCTCTTGCTCTCAGCCCCATTTTACAGATGAGGTGACGAGGCTGAAGGTAACATAGCAGCAGGGGTGAACTATGAGATGAACCTTCTTCCTCATCCAGCCTTCTCCTGCCTCTAACTTAACTGCCTTCCACTATGACACCTTCTCCCAGGAACCACTAGTGACCACCCAGTAACACTTACTTGTGCCTGAAAGCAGAAACAAAGGAGCAATACTGGCAGCTGTACTTGTCCTCACGGGTGAACATGGCCAGGGCCAGGTGGCTCCTCTCATGAGAACGCAGCCCCTGCATGGACATCAGGACTCTGTCACATTGACTGCAATGGTATCCCCCCGGCCGGGTTTCATCCTCCAACATTCCATCAAGCAAGCAGTGTTCACCATCCACCCGGCCCACCAGGGCACCACTGGCGTCTTTGGCTGCTTCCAATCCATCCAGGAACAAGTGGGCAGGGTCATCCGCCTCCTGCTAAGAGAACCACACACACACACATGCCCCACCAACAAAATAAATATCCATTGTCATTGCCCGCAGCTTTTCTCTTCTCCCGTCATTCTCCCAAACTCATCAGCATTTCCTGTCAAAGCTTCCTCCCCTGACTCTCTAGCTCCCCTAGAGGGAGGGCAAGCCCAACTGCCATTCTTCATGCAGTGGTGTTGATTTTAGGGGAACATATCCGGACATAAGTTGCCACTGTTTGGGAAATGTGAGAGGAGCTTTCCCACGCTGAAGACAGTGCACTTACTTCTCCCCCATCTTCAAAAGAAAATCCAAATTGCAATCATCCTATTTAAATTGACATAAAATTGGGTTAGGGTTATGGCTCACAGAAAAGAGAGGAAGGAAGGAAGAGAGAAAAGCAGAATTGCGTGGCCATCTAGGAGTCTTGGGCCATCATTTGGAAAAGAAGCAAAGCAAAAGATCCTGCTCTCTGACCCCCACCCTCCAGATGGTGACTTCACCCCTAGACTAGAGCAGCCTGGTTTTAAGTCGCCCATTTTTTGAGGTAGCTCCTTGGATTACTGATTACACAGGAAGAGCTGCTCTGTCTCTCTCTCGTGATCCCAGGAAACAAGCTTGGGACATGCCACAGTGGTGTGTGGAAGAAGGTGTCTGCTGCTGCCCCTGGGGTGCCACCATTCTGCCAAAAGACAGAAGGCTTCGGTCTTTGATGGAGAAAAGAGAGGCTTTACCTTTACACTAAATTGGCAAAGCAGGAGGCAAGATCAAGAAGGGCAGATGCCAACAATATATTCACATGTATCCAGAGAGAAAGGGCAGAACCCTGAAATGACTTCTGTGTTCATAAGTGATAAGTACTTAGCAATATCCTAGATGGTGGCTCAGTTATTGAGACAGTGGCTGCTGTTAGGATTATGATGGGGGAAGAGGAAAAGCCCTTGTCAGCATCGTACTAACCAGGTCAAAAGGCTCTCAGGGTCAACTATGACTTGAAGACTTTAGTTTTAGATTTAAAGTCTCTTGCATTCCCCAGAGGCCCCAGCATAAGAAGTCAAAGACAGATTCTTGCGGGCTCTCTGCATCCAGCCAGATAAGAACAGTAAGAAGTCAGGAAGTAGGAGGAGCAGAAGATGATGGGAACAGGACCCACTTGATTTCTCTCAAGAGCTCGGGCAACTCGGAAGAGCGAAGACCTAATGGCACTAAACGCAGAATAGGACGACCCGAAGCCTCCTAGACCGAGAATCCTGGACCTTCTGTTGCCACCAAACTATCCACGTGGAATGAAACGACATGGAAACTCGACCTTTCCCTGAACAGAAAGATGAGGAAGGTCCAACCTGCAAAGAAATCAAAACAATCCAAACCAATCCAAGCATAACTCAGGAATGCCCGCATTCTGAGATGCTCTTTCCTGAGCTGCATTAGGCAATGGGGTTAATAAGTAACTTGAATCGCTCACACACAAGAACGCTCATCCAGACCTTCCAGTTCTCACCTTCACAGCGGCTGACACAGCGGGGACATTGCCATACTGGACGTGCTTTCGGAGGTGATTGCAGATGGCTCGGAGCGTTGGGTGCACTTCCACACAGAATTTACACTTGTAGCCCACCACTTTCCTCTCCTTGATCTTTGGCACCTCTTCTAAGTGACCAAAAGGCTGGTAAAATACAGTGGTAGCCATCAGTACTCCGAGTCCTACCTCAATTGTCGGAATTCATTCTTGCAGTTTACTAGCATATTTTATTTTTAAAGCAGATTAGCAGGTTAAAAACCAAGTGAGATATAGGCGAGTATTTTTATATAACGAATTCGTCACAGTCATGGCACACGGCCTACTATGCAAAGTCTCTGGAACCCAAATATGTTACGGCTTGTGAGGAGAGAAGATTTCTGTGCAGAAGCTCATTGTCACTGCCACTAGTTATCTGGTTTTTCAAACCAGTTTCAACTATGCAGGTGGAATGTTGCACAGCTGCGCCATTAATGAACTTCTTGATTTAAAAATCTACTCCTGGCGATGTTAGATTCATGTGGCAAACACTGAAGACCAAGATATGGCTGAGAAGTGCTAATGATACCAAGAGACAGCCCACACTGCCTTAGAAAAGAGCGAGCGTTGTGGTAAAACTAGGCTTCAGATAAGGCTACTTGGCAGAAAGACATACATAGAAACCACCCCAAACCTCCCCTGGGGAGCCATGGGAGGACTCAAAGGGAGGGAGGGAGGGGAACAGGATCACAGAGAGGGGTGAGCACAGAATGGGGATAATCAAGCTCGAAATGTTTAATTGACTTATTGAGCTCTCTGGCAAGCTAAGTCACTAGAAGCCTGCAGCAGTTTGGCTGGCAACGAAGAAGTGCATGTGGGCACCAGTGATGAGAGGCCTCCTGGGGGAAGGGAAATCAAAACATATCCTTACCCTCTCTTGTTTGAAATCTGCAAAAGCACCATCTGCATATTTCTGCTTGCTCAAAAGCTGTTTCCTCCTCTCCTGACGTTTGGCACGCTTCTGGAATTCCTCATTGTGAATGTTCAAGTGTGAGGTCAGCTCGGCTGTGCTTTGCAGTTTGCTATCACAGTGCTTACACTGGTAGGCGGAGTTCTGCAAGCGGGGGCCGGTGCCCAGAATGACGAAGTCCCTCTTTAGGTCCCGACTGTGGTGGTCAGTGTAATGCATGCATAGCAGCTCTGCGGTGCTGAAGGACAGCTTGAAGCACTTGATGCAGCGGAACGGGAGCCACTCGATCTCCTGAGCTTCGCCCTCCACCTCAGCTTTCTCGAAGCTGCCTCTCTCCTCTTCTTCCATCAGCACAGTCTTCTCGTGCTCGTCTGCGTAGACGGCGGTGAAGTAGCCCCCCAACTTGCTGGCGTGCTGCTTCTTCGGGAACACCCCCGGGTGGCGCTTCATGTAATGGGACACGATACCCTTCTTGCTGAACGACTGGAAGGAGCACAAGGAACACTTTTTCTTCTCCACCGCCCGCCGGAGTTCCTCACTCAGCTGAGGGGAGTCGTCCTTGGGCGGTGATGGGATGATCACCTTGTTGGGCTTGTCGCTGATGGTCCTGGAGGCTGCCAGGCAGTGGGTGTAATACGCATCGATGTCGTGGCGCTTCTGGTAATGGGCTGCCAGTCCTTTGCGAATAGGGTTGGTGTAGGCACACAGGGCGCACTTGAAGAGGTTGTTCTTGCCCTCTGGCTGGGCTCGGACGTTGTTGTGCTTGATGCGGTAATGCCTGGCAATCCCCTTCCTCGTGGAGCAGAAGTACTTGCAGAGCTGGCACCGGAACACAGTATGGGAGACCAGATGCGAGGTAGAGAAGTGAGACGTGGACACTGGCTCCTCTCCTACCTCCTCCTCGGTGATGCATATTTGGGAGGGGCTCACTTCAGTGGTCATCTCGGGCTCGAGGGGGACTGGCAGCTTTGGGGGTGACTGGGAAAAGACATCAAATTCGGGCTGATTGTGATACTTCTCGTAGTGGATTTTGAGTTTCTCCAAAGTGCCATGCGTGTACGGACACAGTTTACACCGGTAAGCGCCATACCCTTGCTTGAAGATCCTGCTGGTCTCTTCCACGTCGTTCTGGGAGATGTCGGCAGACTGCTCCACGTCGTGCACGAAGTCCTCGGCAGTCACCTTGATAGATGGGTGTCGCTTCTGGTAATGGGTCAGGACGCCATGGATGCGGGTGTTGATGTACGGGCAATGCCTGCATTTGTAGACGGCTCCGGGGTTGATGTCGATGTCCTGGGCAAAATCAGCAGCCTTCACTTTCATGCCAGGGTGCTTCTTCCCATAATGGGTGAGAAGACCGTGCAGGTTGTTATACTCGGACTGGCATACCGTGCACTGGTACGGGGTAGAGGATATGGCAGGGTTGGCCGAAGCTAGCTGCATGCTTTTCTCGGGGGAAAGTCTGGCATCCTCTGGGCACTCAGCTTCCTGCTCCGGGAGCAGGGTGGACATACTGTTTTCACAATTCATGGGGCCTGCCAAGTCTTCGGCTGAAAGAATGGGCTTCTCCACAGCATCTTTCTCCTTGATGATATCCAGGAGCACGGACTCGTCACCATTCATGGCCCAGGGGTGGAATGCTTGGTAGTGATTGGTGATGTCCCAGATGGAGACGGCTTCAAAAACACAGTCCCTGCATCTGTAGGTTTTGGCTTCGGCTGTCATCGTGAGAGAGGGAGGGGATGGGTCTGGCCCCGCCCAGAGTTTGGTAGCCATGTAAGTATAATCAACATAATGCTCTGGATGCCTCCTTTGGTAATGCAGGAGCAAACCACTGGGCTCCATGTGGGAATAGATGCACCACTCACAGTGGTAGCCAGCTTCTATCAAGCCATCTAGAAACGCCCATCGCATGATGGACGTGACTGTGGCCTTCAGGGCAGGGTGGTCTTTCTTGATATGCTTCCTCAGTGCATAGAAGTAGGGGGAGGTGTATGAGCACTGCCTACATTTAAGTGCTCGGAGTTTCGTTTTGTCCCGCTCCACATTAGAGGGGGAGACAAGCAAGCAACTGGCAGGCTTCTTCTGGTTTCGGTCACAGAGACTTCGGATGGTGGCTGTGTGCTGCCGGATCACGTCCGCGTTGGCCTTGAAGTCCCGGTGTTTCTTCTGGTAATGGATGAGGACACCTTTGACGGTCCGGTTCCCATAATCACAGTGCTGGCAAAAGAACATCTCATTCTCCACAGGAGGGCCATCTCTCTCAGAGCTGCTTCGGTTCAGATGTTGTATGGGGGCGGGTGGCCGAGGGGAGCCGTGGGGCCCTTCGGCCCCTCTCATCATTGCAGCTGTGGGAGGAGCCTGCCTGATATATTTGGCAGTAACCTTTATTTCTGGGTGTCTTTTCTGGTAGTGGACAAGCACTCCCACAACTGACCGATTGCTGTAGGAGCAGTGTTTGCAGTAGTAAAGCTCAGTACTGAGGTCTGGTGGCGGGGGTTGTGGGGGGGGTGGGGAACCCATGTTGGACATTTTGGGAGACATTGGAGCACCCACCTCAAATGATAACTGAGAAAGGGCGGAGCCCCTGTCCACAGACACCATTCGCATGGTTTTCTGGATCCTAAAGTAGGAAGCCTTTTCTTCAGGGTGTTTCTTCTGATAATGAACCAAGACAGAATGCATGTTGGGGCTTGCAAACGAGCAAACATCACAATCATAAACGACTACGGTGTTGACTGAAGGGTCCTTCTGGTTTTCACATTCAGGAGAAAAGGTCTTGGAAGGAGTGTTTTTGTTAAACGTTGTTGGCATACCACCACCACGAGCCACGGGAGTGGAAGTCGCCATGTTCTTGGGAGCCGAATTCAGAATCTCCCTCAGAGTCTGGGATTCAGTATTCAGCCCTTCCTGCTGCTCCACAACATAGCTTGAAAATATCATTGCGTTGTTGATCTTCACCGTGGGATGCATTCTTTGGTAATGTGGCATCAGGCTTCTAACGTTTGGGCTCGTGTATGAACAAAACCGACACCGGTAGATCAGGTCCGAATGGTCAAAGTTGAGTACATTCATGGCTTCTGGGTGGTGTTCGCCGTAATGCTGCTGAAGATCTTCAAAGTTGGTGTAATCGATGTAGCATTCCAGACACCTGTACACCGCACTGTGATCATTGGGGTCCAAGATATACCTAAAGCTGAATTTAATGTATGGGTGCATTCGTTGGTAGTGAGTGCTAACACTCCGGGCAGATTTGTTGTTAAAGTCACAGTGTTTGCAATAGTAAAGCCTTCCAGAGTCACCAAAGTCTGTATTTTCATTATTGTGCTCAGTTCCATAGATAGGAGTTTGGGTATTCAGCAGAGCAGTATTGGAAACTTGGTGATCTTTCATGTTGGTCGAGGAGCCATAATAATCCTCTTCATCTTCAGAAAGGGTGAGCTCAATCTCGGCCCCATTGGTGGCATTGTAATCGTGGGTGACAGTTCTGAAGTTGGGCTCCTTCTGGGGCTCACTGGTATCTCTTGCCCAAATCTGTTGGGCTGAAAAGGAAGTGGGAACTTCCATGATGGTTTCTGTTGGCTCTTCCTCTCTGTCTAACTCAACCTCTATCTCCACTTCGTTGTCTTCCTCTTCCTCCTCATCATCCTCAACATTGATCACTGCATCTTCCTGCTGTTTTGTTTGGTTAATTTTGCTCTGAAGGTTGCTTGCTATCTCGTCAATCCTAGTTCTCTTCTTCACGGGCGATAAATCGAGAGGAAAGTCACTAGCAAGCTTCCTAGAGGCCTTAGCTACAAAATTGTTCTTGGAGGACAACCCAAGAATTGAGGTCTGACTTTTCTTCACAGTGTTGCTGGAAGAGGGGTGGCTGTCTGTCTCATTTTCCAATGATAGGCTTGAGGGCTGCCCCTCGAATTTTGGCAAGTTGTCACAGAATGAATGTTTATGCTGCTGATGGACTCTTAGCCCTTTTAGAGTTGTGGTGGAGTAATTACACATGGTGCATTTGTAAGGGTGCAGGGGTGGGGCTTGTGTGGGAGGCTGTGGCGGCTGCGTGGGTGGTGGCTGTGGCTGTGGCTGGGGTGGCACCTGATGTGGTGGCTGCAGCTGTGGTGGCTGTGGCTGCTGCAGCGGCTGTGGCTGTGAGGGTGGTGGAGGAAGTGGCGGTGGTGGCTGTGGTGGCTGCTGTTGCTGCAAGGGATCCAACATGACACCTGACTTTCTACCATTGATACTCACGCTCTCGTAAGACACCATACCTTCATTCAGAGAGGAAGAAATACTTTCACTCTGGGAATTCACGGCATCCCAATCTGACGTTGTACCTGTGTGACACTGTTTGTGAGCACCAAGTTTCAACGAGCTCTTGCAACTAAATGGACATTCATCACATTTGTAGACAGCGGTCTTTCCAGATAAGTGAATGTTTTCTATGTGACGGGAGATGCTACGTCGATGCATGGTGAGGAAAGGACAAAAGGGGCACTGGAATCTATTCATGAATCTTCTAAATGGAATCCCCTTAGTCTCCAATAATTTATTGCCATCTGAGCCCATCAGCTGCTCTGCAGACAGGCCTGATGCCTGGTGATCCATAGCATTTAAACCATTCTCACTGTCTATTTCATTTAACTCTTCATCAGAACTAGAGTCATTTAGCATGCTGTTAGTTTCCAGGTCAGCAGAAGAATTGGTCATGTCAGTCATTCCATAACGGGATCTCTCTGCCAAGGTAATGAGGCCAGAATTGTGAGGCGACTTAGGCTTCATCTGAGGGTAAGACATGGGTGAAAACTTGGAAGCTGAAGAATTGGGTCTCATGATGGAGTTGCCCATGGAGCCCCTGAAGTTGGAGACGTTAGTACTGGGTATCTCCCGGCTTGCAGCATTCATGGACATATAGGTGGAGTTGGAAGTGGGGCTGGGGGCACTCTTGCTCGGCACATCAGATAGATTAGTCCCTTCTTGTTGCTGTCTAAGACTGGAAAGAATCTTGACCATACTGCGGTGTTTCTTCATCATGTGGTCACACCAGCGTTCTCGGCGGGGCGTCTGGTAGCTGCACCACTCACAACAAAAGTTGCCTCGAGATTTGGTCAAAGGCTTCACCATGGACTCTAAGATGCTGCGCTCCACAACCTCTGCTGGCAGTTCTTTGCAGGGGTCCTGCAGGGATACGGGCGGAACCACGGGATCTGGCATCGGAGCAGGTACAGGTGGGGGAGCGGTGGTCTCCTTCAAATTGTTTTTGTGATACATCTTCTGATGCTTAATTATTCTTGCCCTCCTTGGTGACTTATACGTGCAAAACTGGCAAGAGAAGACCTTTCCAAATCCCTCGTGCATCATGATATTATAATTTAAGGATCCTGGGACAGGGGGTCCTGCCGAACTCCCTTCAGCTTGAGCTCCATGGACCTTCCTAGTATGTTCTATGAGGAGGTTTTTTGACCTGAAGTAGCGTACGCAGAACTTGCATTGAAAAAACTTGTTTGTTGGTTTGGGATTCGCGGCAATATGCTGACCATAATATCCTGGACTGTGGCCATAGTAACTTCCAGTTCCCAAGGCAGTTGCATTTTGACCTGAAGAGAAAGGATAAGGAAAGTGAGAAGAGAAAAGCAAAGCTAAAGAGAATTTAAAAATTCAATCATGCTAATCAGGACTATTATCAATTACTTGTCACCAATCAACAACACATTCAAGAGGCCTTAAAGTCTCAACATGAGGTCCTGAAGAGTATTCACAAAGCACTGGACAGGTGTAGTGGCTCACATCTATAACCCCAGCACTTTGGGAGCCTACGGGTCTGAGACCAGCCCAGGCAACTTGGTGAGACCTCATCTCTACAATAAATCAAGAAATTAGCCAGGCATGGTGATGCGTGCCTGTAGTTCCAGTTACGTGAAAGGATGAGGTGGAAGAATCACCTGAGCCCAGCAGGCCAAGGCTGTGGTGGCCGTGAATGTGCCACTGCACTCAGCCTGGGCGACAGAGTGAAACTCCAACTCAAAAACATGAACAAAAACAAAGCATCAATGAACATAATGTTTGTTGCACCTTCCCGCTGATGAGGATGTATTGTACAGCTTTAAGTACAATACTCTCCTCATCTCTACAAATGAGCCACACAGCTATAAAAATGCAAGTTTCATAAACTGCAGTATTAATTCTAGAACGTTCCAAGATACCACTCTGTTCTCAAGATTGAAAGAAAACTCAGAGACACAAGGAAGCTGAAAGGACAATAACCTAGGTTACTCTACAATGAATCAAAACAATTAGCCGGGAGTGGTAGCACGTGCCTGTAGTTCCAGCTATTTGGAAGGCTGAGGTGGAAGGATCGCCAGAGCCCAGCAGATCGAGGCTGTAGTGGCCGGGAGCATGCCACTGCACTCCAGTCTAGGTTACAGAGTGAAATTTCAACTCAAAAGAAAAAAAAGAAAAAAAAAAAAGAATCATGGCTATAGACTAAAAAGAAGAGCAATAAAAATATACCAGATATGGTGAGTTTAGTATAGATTTACCTGATAAATCTTCTGCAATCACAAATTCATCCTTTATGGAAGAAAACTCCACTTCTGTCTGATTACTGGCATTCATAGACCCGGATCGTGGCTCATTAACATTGTCCTCAGCGACATCAGTTGGCTGCAGAAATGCCGTGTGGACATCCTGAATGTGTGCCTTGAGATCTTCATAAGATGGGGCTCTGAAATCACAGCCATCACACTGAAGCACCTCCATGATCTGGGTCTACCCTCTCACATTAGGAACCTGTGGCAGAGGTCAGAACAAAACATCTTAAGGAATGCACCAATCACACACCTCAAGCTGATGGGGCTACATGTTCATTCATGGAAAGAAATCCCAGTATCAGTAGACTTCCCTTACTAGACATTGCCAGTTGGAACACTGGCCGAAGAAAGACTTAATAGAGATGATGTCCTTGGCTTCATAACTTCAAAGAAAACAAAAACAGATAAATGTTTTCTGTTTGATATATCTTTAAATGCTGTTTGTCAAGGAAACCCTTAATACTTCAAAAGTTAGAAGTTTCTGAGTTTCTCCACTGTATCTAAATTTCTTGGTAACTTAATATTGACTTTGGTCCTGCCTTGGACTCATTTTCTTTTGTAACTGGAACCTTCTCAGAAGTAAAGAGGATGTCCACACGCACAAAAGGGAAAATTTCAATCTACATTAACTGTTTTAATATTATTACACTGGTGTTTTATCACCAAATAGTGAAATTGTATTAAATCTTGGAAGTGGCAGAAGAAGAGTTTTTATGGAAGCTTTTATTATATTAATATCCATACTAATATTGGGGTGCACATTTTCTCCAAATAGTTTAGTTGTTCTGTTTTTTTTTTTCGAGCTAAATGATTATTTGCTCTTTTACTAACTACCAATTATAACCTAACAGTTTCTCCAATCTAATTAGGTCATAAAATATTTCTCATGAGGTTTTCAAACAACCAACTTTGTATAACAATCTGGTTTCTAGTTTAAAGTTGCACCTTGGTACCTCCATTTGCATTAAGACAACAGAAACTCTTACTTATGAAGAGGGGCTTCTAAATTGTGACTTTATCTTTTTTTTGCTTCTTTCCTTTACAAACACGAAATGCATACTTGGGTGCAAAATGCTGTGAACATGGTGGGAAATAAAGCAAAACTTGCTTTAACATTTTACTAGTTACTGTGTGAAGTATACACAAAAGCTTCACACTAACCCAATGAAGAGCCCCACCATGAAGAAGTAAAAAGCGTATTGGAAAAATGTAGTCCTTTCTGTCATAATATAAATCCTAAGTCAAGATAGCCAGATATTATCTTAATGAGTGAGTTACTTCGTTAAGCTCACCACAAACTCTACTGAGTCAGTGTAATCTAGAACCAGATGTCCAAGAACTGAAGCAGGAGCTAAATCTATTTAATGATGCAATACTCTATACTTTTATTATAAAAGACAAATTATTCCTGTAGGAGGAACAAAGTCATGTAATCATAAGTCAATGTAGTGAAAGGAGCCATCACACGAGGATTTTTCTATGAAAGAATGTCCTCCTGATCGCCTGCTAAAATAACTTCTGGCAAGTCCAGCTCTGGACAGACTGATCTTGCAGAGTGAGACGCAGATATTTACCTCCTCTTCTTTCACCCAGCAATTTATCCTTTTTCAATAAACATTGAACCGTGCACCAGAGTCTTTTCAGCTAAGTCTCAATATTCCAGATACACAAGCTTTTATGTCTAAGCACCAACCCAAATTGTGTGGAAGAGGTTGCTATCAGCTCTGGATCAAATTACAGCAGTCACTGAGGCCCCACCCCACTTCTCCTTTCGCACAGTCCATTAGACCTGAAAACAAATTTTTCCATGGTGCAGACGACTCCTGCATTTAGAACACTTCACAGAAAAAAGCAGATCATCCAGTGTGCACTCCCCATCCCCCAAGCTTAGTCCTTTCATCTCAGCCAAACAAGCCACAGCTCTGCTGAATGTGTTTATCACACTTTCAAGAGATATGAGCTCCTGCGTCACTGAAGCTCTAAGACTCACTAAGCTGCCCTAGTCCTCTGAGCTTTAAGGGGCAGCCATTTTAGCTCAGAGCTTCTCCTCCGTGCACAACATGGCTTCTCCTGGATCCTGCTAGGCTAACAATCAGAAATGAATGCTAGAAGAGCAGGCTAGGCTCCTCCTATGCTCTTCTCTTCCCAACAAAGAATTAACTGTTTTCATTTCTCTCTGAAAAGCAGCACCTTTCTCCTCCTCAAATGTCATTCACCAAGATCTCCAAAGGTTCTTTTATTCCATGATTGATAGGCTGGTTCGTTAGTCCTAGCAGAGCTCTGGTTAGAGCAGGATGACCCTGGACCAGACCCTGTTCTACAGCAGGATTTGGGGGTGCAGTGAGGGGCACCTTCAGAATGCCTTGGCTTCTTGAGAGTCGTCCTTCCACACACAGAAGACATACCATCCGACTCTGCTTGCCAGATTCCAAAGTCTAATGACCTTTGTTAATCACCAGCCAGTCTGTCTGCATCAGCAGACCCTGCCAACAGACACACCCTTCAACACAAAGGCCGTAGCTATTCCTTTTAAAAGAGGTTCTCTGAAAGCTCCATTGTGTAGCCGAGAGGAAAACAAAATCTCTTCCCTTCAAAACTTCAAGCCTTTAGAAATAATGCAACAAAAGGCTTTCTGCTGTGTGTCTTTTGGAAAGTTTGAGCCTGGTTTGCACAACATCAACAAAAATTACGTTTCTGCACAAAGAAAGCAGGGTACCTTCGGCATTAAGTCATCCACCTAGAGATAAAATTATCTCTCTGTACAGTTCTCTTAATATCTTAGTGTCTTCCAAAGCTGGTATCAAGGATGCTAACTTCACTGGATACAAACACAAACTAACAGTCTCCTTGTTCTGCTGCACAGGAGATTAAAGGGTTATGAGATCAGAAAAAAAGAGCCACTGATTTGGAAAAAGAAGAGATGATGAAAGTGATTTCCTAATGGGTTCTAGCTTTAATGTTGTTGCAGTCTCTGCCTCAAAAATAGCTCAGAGCCTTAGAAGAGGTTAATCTCCAGGTCGCTGAGAGAACCAGCGTCAGATAGAGCTGACTGGCCTTCAATCTGATGTCTGCACTGAGTCCTGAAATGAGGATGTAGCCTACTTTGAAAGCCATCTTGCCTTTTTGTACTCATTTCTCCTGAAGATGCTGACAGAAGAAAAGAGAAATTGCTGGCATGGCTCAAACAATCAAAGAAACAGAAAACTGATGTGTTTATGAGACTATGGATATACACACATGCCACAAGTGAGTATAGGAGGAGAAGAAGAGGGTAGATAAGGACAGAGACAGAGCAAGCTGGACTTGAGTATGACTCATTCATCAACCAAAGACTATGTTTTTGCAGTAGATGGCAATCCTCTAGGAAACCAACAATGAGAAAAAAAAGGTGAGAAATAAGCTCTGCATATTTGACTGTTTCATCAATCCTGAAGAGCAGCAACCTGAAGAGGCTAAACTAGACACTGAGCTTCTACAAAATTATGATTTAATGTTAAAAGCCTTGATCTCATATCTACTTATTTCATTGAATAATACTGTGATTATGAGATTAGCAATATATTTTTCTCACTTACCACATCACCAAAATCAAAAGCAGAAGAGGAAGTTTCCAAACTAACTAAAAAGAGATGCTATTTCAAAAGGTCATGAGATCGACAAATCAAACAGGCACCCTGTCTCCTACCCTCAATGCAATATCTCCAGGCCCTTCAAGGTCAAATAGGCTTCAGATGACTACTAGACTCCAAACACCACCCATGATGATTCCTATGGGGGTGAATACAGATTCATCCTAAAACAACTAGCACCTAATGGGATTGCTCCTCCTAACATAACATGAAACCCCTAGACAGTTATTCACTGTTCTTTGGTACTACTTATTACTGGTTGCTGGTTTGTTCCATCTGCATTTAAAGTTTGAGGATTTCAAAATGTGAGGTTTTGATGGGGAAGCCAAAATCCAATTTTCCATGTTTGACAAACTCTTGAAGATATATTTAAAGAATATCCAGAGATTACTTCAACGATTTGGAATACATACATGAAAATGGGGAAAAATAAATTATGAACACTGGCTGCTCTTTCTCACTCCTAAGAACACCAGTCTTAATTTATATCACCTGCCCACCCACTTTCTGTGCTCAGGATTCCAGGGATCCATTATTATACCTCAGTTTTTCCTTCTGGGAAGGAGAAAAGAGGCAAACCACAACTTCATTGTGAGTCCTTCCAACTCACTGCTCAGATGTAACAGGAGCGGGGAGGTGTCCTTGACGTTTCGCAGCACGATTACAAGCCTGCCACCATCAGTTGGTCCAGGTCAGCTTGGTAAACACTGCTTTGTGAGCTTGATGGCCCAGGAGCAGAACGTGGTCCTCAAGTCAAAATTCCAGTTGTCTCCAGGAAGCAATCAAACTAAAATGCACAGGCCTTTCCTGAATGTAACCTGTTCTCTGAAGGACTGCAGCCCAGAAATAAAGCTGTGAGGCACCACAGCCATGTGATTCAGTAGCAACTAATTATAACCTTCAAAGCCTTTGAGAAATGGAACCAGAAACACCATAAGGTGCTTTTCCTCTGTCCACTCCAGAAACCTAGTTTCATTTATAAGAAACTGAACTCCCCAGTTCTCCTCAATCCCAATTCTAATAAAAGGCTCTCATTAGCACCTGTTGTTTGTGCTTTTCTTACTTTCCTTTCCTAGGAATGGAAAAATCAGCTATCCAAGGACAGGCAGTGGAATGCATAAACTTTGGGATAGTTCAGCTAGAAAAACAGAAAAATCAGGAACCTAAAGATCATTCTGAAAAAATGTATTTACAGATTAGAAACTGTTGATATGCTGAGGTCAAAGAGTTGCGATGTGGTATGTATTGGGTGGTTACAATTTCTCATTACAAGTCCCAGGACCTTAGGATGAAAAATAGGCAAAAAACCCACTAATTAATAAACTTGTGATTGTTGGGTGGCTATTCTTAGCAATAATGGGGGTTCTGTACGATTATTTTTCACTTACTCTTGTTATAGCTGAAGTGGAAGTTCTAGTAATTTAACAATCATTTAAAGCATCTTTCTAAACTGTACTGAACTGAGAAGTTGAGGTGAAATCTCTTTCAGGGAGTGTAGTTATGGAATCAAAACTACAAAAGCAAATATAGACTGTTCGATTTTGTGTGTGTGTATGTATATAAAGGAACTAATTTTCCTGATTTAATTTGAACTCATATATGGCCATGTGCACTCCAAATCTAACAAGACTAGGCAGAATCAGTCCTTCTTTGGTTAATTACAAATGATACTATCACCATGTTATATTTTAAAAAATAAACCAGAAAAATATACCAATGAGGAACTTCCAACAACAAGCTACCTCCAACGGTCCCACAGCATTTGGTACTTAACTACTATAGATCCTGTCTCACCATGTGGTCTTCAAATGTCCTATCAAATGTTTATACTGTTTGCTACATGATCTAAGCAGTTCTGTGTACTCTTGGCAATTCACCACACTAATGAAAGGTTTAACATATCAGGGAGGATAAATAATTAAGGAATTCAGAAGGGAGACACAGCTGTTCTTCAAAACCAAATTTTCAGAAGAGAAAGGATTAATTTGCAATCACATATGTAACCCCCAACATGAGACTGAATTTAAATAGTAGCAGGGAAATACCATGAGACCAAGTCTTGCCAATGCGTGTGGCCTCTGATGTATACAGTCATCCTGGTCCATCTGTAGAACCTTGTACATAAGCACAAAGTCCGAAGGAGGCAATCTGCAGATGAATAACCCAGTCACCTTGTGGCCAAGGAAGCTAGTCTTCAGGTTATCTTTTATTTTAAGTTAGCTCTCCTGCATAGAGTTTTCAAGTATTACAGAGTATGTTGGAGTACTATTTCAAAATAGATACCTTTGGGAACCTTAAAAATGAGATGTACATCTAGGGATATAATCTAAGTGGCTAAAAGAGTTGAATATGTAAATAAGAAGTGATTTTGACTGAATGACCTGTTATGAAAGCAGGTAGCAAGTGTCTAATACAGAAAGAGATACTACATACCTTCTGGAGAATTCATGCATTCCTTTGCAATGATATAAGGCTAATTGAGGCCAACAGGCCAATAGGCAGTCTGCCAGCTCTCCTGTCCTTAGAAAAGGAAGTGTGTGATTTGCACAAAGAGATAAAAGGAGAGAAGGGACAAGAAAAGAAAGGGAGGAAACAGAGTGATATCTCAGTAGCTTTAGACTTCATTGTCTGTGAAGGGGAACCTGCAGTTCACTAGATAACTCCAGTTCTGAGAAGTGTCCTGAAATATTCGTGAGATGTAGCTTAGAAAAAAAACAAAGCAAATGAAGATGCCTCCCCCTCCCTGAGATTCAAAATGCAACCGTGACAAATGAGATTCCAGCTCATCATGTCCTTTCAAATGATGGGAAATCGTTTTTTGGTGTTCAATGAATAAATGAGAAGTAATAAGTATAGAGGAACTCTCTGAAATGTCATGGGTTCATCAGGAAGTTCCTTGGAAACTTTGAAGCCATGCTTGCCCTCTCATTTAGAACAAGAGATAACTCATTTCTCTCCTCCAGAGCCAAACCTTGCCCAAACAGCAGAGATGGAAAATCACGGTGTTTCTTTATCGACTCTTCAGAATGCTGGCTGGGTTTCTGCAGACACTTTCACACTACAAGAACTCTCATTATAAAAATTGTAAAATTAAAGGGAAGTTGCAGATATGCTGCTGGGTCTTCATTACAGAACTGATTAAGACGCAGACTAAGCAGAAGCTGCAGTGAAAGCCATCTTCCATATCATGAAAGACCAACACGTATACTGAGTACTTTCCCTGTGGGTCTGTCAACCTGACAGTCTGGCCTTGGATGTGTCTTCATGGCCAAAACTGTTCCTGGTTCATAAGATTTGACTCAACATACCGGGTTTCAACCCTACAGTTTTAGTGAATGAATCCAGAAACCATTTAAACAATTTATCTTATTCCCTATTATTATTCAAAGAAAAAATTGATATTTAGTCATTGACTTGTTGAGGTCGGGAAAATCCACAAAAATCTCAGTCTAATTGTTATGAGACTTGCTCAATGTTGTGTGCTCAGGATTTGCTCAAAGAACTCAGACAAGTCACTTCCTTTACATGAGAATGCCCCGAGCCTGCCTATATCAGTGGTAGGCCCTGATACAAAAACTGTTCCAATCTCTCTCTCTCTCTTATTTATTTATTTATTTATTCATTCATTCATTTGAGACACGATCTCCCTCTGTCACCCAGGCTGGCATGATCATAGTTCATTATAACCTTAAACTCCTGGGCTTGAGCAATCCTCTTGCCTCAGCCTCTCCAGTAGCTGATTTCTAAATTTTTTTTTGTACAGTCAGGGTCTCATTATGTTTCCCAGGCGGTTCTCAAACACCAACTTCAAGCCATCCTCCTGCCTAAGCCTCCCAAAGCTCTGGTAATATAGTCATGAGCCACCCCATCTGGCCCTCCAGTCTAATTTCTTATATGAGACAAAGCTGACTACCTAAGCCTGCCACCTGAATCTGCCTGTCTTTCTTCAAACCAGGGTTCCTAATCTAACTACCCTGTTAGGATCAAAGTCCTATGCAGCCTGCTTCCTGAAAAGGCAAATATGTGGACCATGAACACTTCCTAGTCCTCCCATCCAAGAAGACTGATTTTTTTTCCCCTCTTAGCCTTCACAGGTAGCAGAAATCATTAATCAGAAGGCTGTCCTTCCTCTTTATCAAACTAATAAACTGGCTCATTTAGATCTACTGGTTTTCCCATTCTTGCCTCAACAAATTAATAGAGCCTTATAGTAAGAAAAACATAAAATGTGTTTATATACAGGACTGAGATACCCAATAATTAGAATTTTTTTTAAAATGACAGTTAAAGAATTTCTTTTCTCTTGTAATCCCCAAGACTTTCAGCAAATAAATTTATTAAGAATTGCTGCACCCCCAAAACTAGGCAGAAAACGTAGAAATTTGTCTGCCAACACAACAGTAGAATTTATCTCCAGAGAAAACACTACAGTGCTCCGGACTCGGCCAAACCTCACATTCACAAACTCTTAATGATAAATCCCACTTTTGCCCAACAAAGTTAGAATTTTTAGCTTATTCACTATTGGGCTGTTAAAAAATAAAAAGAAATACAGAAATACCTATCCAGACAATTAAGGAATTTGTTCTCAGGTCACTAAAACCAAAAAGTGACAGCAGGTGTGATGTCTCTGCTTGCCATCTTCACCTTGAGCAAGTCTTTTGAGGCCCTTACTTTGATCATTTTGTTAAGTGAAGAGATTAGATCATGATGTTCAACCTTTTTTGTACAAAGGACCTGTTTTACAAGATTTCCTTCTCATATTTTGAAAGATTTTTTTCCTGATTAAATTCATTCCCTTACCTTTTATTATGCGGAGACATATAAATGCCAATCTTAGTGTAACTGCCTTCTTATCATTTAAGTCTGGGCTCCAAGGTTCTATCCTCCATGGGGCTTTCCCTGACAACTCTATCTAATGTTAGCCACCACTCCCACCCCCCTCCCTGCAACAGCGACCCACACTGTTTCTATCACAAGTCATCGCTTTATTTCCTTTGCTGTTGGATGACCCTTGTTTGTTTGTGGTATGTCTTCCCCCTCCAAGGGATAAGCACCCTGAGAGCTGGTCTATGTTCATCTTGTTCACACTGGTATCTTCAGCCCCGAAGGCACTCAGTGTGCTCAATAGGCACTTAGCAAATATGTGTTGCATGAATGAATGAATGAATTAGAGGTTTTGAATGCTGGGATCCCAACCAAATATAAAATAGATTGGTCATGAACATCAGATTCTTCTACTAACCTTGTGATACCATAAAGCAGTGGTCCCAAGCAGGGGTAGTTTTACTCCCCACAGTCTCCAATCTGGAGATATTTGACGATATCTGCAAACATTTTAGTGATTACAACCAGAAGGAGGATGCTACCAGCATCTAGTAGATAGAGGCCAGGGATACTGATAAGCACTCTACAATGCACAGGACAGCCACAAAAAAGAATTATCTCTCCAAAATGTCAATAGTGCCGAGGTCATCTCTGGGTATTTTCTATCTCTATGTATAAACCAGCTGCCATTGCAGGCCCTCAGGGGATCCTGGCTAGAGAGTCTCTGAGTCAAAGGATCCACAAGTTCTTTCCCAGCTCCAAGATGTTATGATTCTATGGTTCCAAATGACCTTAGTAGCCCTCATGCCAAATGATATCACGAGTCTTTAGTTTCATTTTTCTGATTTGGGTATCTTACCAAAAATCTTTCTAGAAAAAAATCTAAGATCAAGGCATGTGACTGACTAGTCCATCTTACTTAGTGAGAAGGCCCTTGCACCTACCCTTGCATTGTTGATAATCCTATGGGTTTTGTGAGTAAAGGGCAAGTGCCACAAAAAATGGTCAAGTTCTAACTTAGCACATGGCCTCCAACTACAACTTCTGTGGAAGAAACGACACATATTTTCTCCTTTCCAATGCTGTAAAATTATCTTTTTTCAAAGTGAGGGGCACCTTAAAATGACACTTCAGAGGACAAGTAATATTCTCTTTTGTTCTTATATTCCCAGTGTCCAGCACAGGTCTGGCCCTGATGAGAACTGTATGATAAATGACTAATGGTATGTATGCATGCCTACTTTCTAGGAGACAATTAACTAGCAGTACCAAATCAAATGAAACCTTGAGGAACCTATGTAATTCCAGAGAGCATTCATGACCAGAAGAACAAAACAAAGCAAAACTTAGTGCTATATGACACTCCCCACCTCAACACATGAAGCTACATTACAGTGATTAGCTGACTGGGATACTAGAAATTCTAAGTCCCCACCTGTCCTTGAGAATCTAGTAAGTGGCTATCCTCCTTTTCCTCATCATTCTTCCAGTGCAGAAGGTGGCCCTGGCTGCACTGTTCCACCTATGGATTTATAACACTGCAAAGCTACCCTGGACTGATGTAATACCTGGAATTGTCACCTGTGACTACACTTGAGATCATTTGGTTGCCTTCTCTCCCCAAAATCTTTTTATTCTTGTTTGCAGAGCATTCTGGAAAGCCTAAGGAATAATTCTGTCTCATAGCTCACAATCATATAAGATACAAAATTTTCAGTAGAGGGAAGTATAACAAAAAATAGGTAGAAGCAGAGTTTTCTCCTTAGCCTCCCTGGAAAATATTGAAACAACATATTATTTGTGTCTTTTAAGTCAAAGTGAAGAATCCATTCTAAAAGTTAATCATTGATAGGATCATCATGTCCAAGAGAAGAGATATTAAAGACCATACAGGTCAACCTGCTCTACAATCTTCATTTTTCAGATATTGAAACTGAGGGCTCAAGAAAAATAGCCTGCCGAAGCCTTTTGGAACACAAATTTTTTGAAGCCAGAAAAAAAAGAAATATTTTTGAATTCCAAAATCTGAGAAAAGAAGACACCAATAAAGATAATCCCTAAATGTTATTCAGTTCATCAATTCACACTTAAAAGTCCATGCCCTATATATTCTCAGTAATAAGTCTTTCTTCACTGGGGGGCAGATTCCAGAATAATCTCCAGAATCTTCTCTGCCTTGAACTCGCACTCAGGAGAGTATCTGTTTTTTGGGGGCTTTTTTGAGTTGGAGTCTCACTCTGTCACCCAGACGAGTGCAGTGGCCGCTCCCGGTCACCGCAGCATTGACCTTCTGGGCTCCGGCGATCCTTCCGCCTCAGCCTTCTGAGTAGCTGGGATTACAGGCGCGTGCTACCACGCCCGGCTAATTTTTAATTTATTGTAGAGATGAGGTCTCACCAAGTTGCCCAGGCGGGTCTCGAACCCGCGGGCTCAGGCAATTCACTCACCTCAGCCTCCCAAAGGTGCAGGATTACAGGCTGAGCCACCAAGCCCGGCTGAGGAGAGTATCTGAAAAGGTGCAGAATCCATTTTCTGCAGTTTGTTCAAAGAACTTCTTAGGCATGCAAGCAGTGTGTTCATACTTTGGAAACACACTTGGAAGACTGAAATTTGCTGACAAAGGTATACACAGAAGAACAAGAGCTATAACACTGAATTATCTTTCTTTAGCATCCAACCTCATAGAATCAGAACAAGGTTATGTAGTAGCTTTATACCTGCCAAATCTACCCCATGAGAAACATTGCCTTGTTTCTTATGGAAAATGTGCACTGCCAACAAAGTCACTGAAGAGGCTTATTGAAAGAGTCTTAGGAATATTTGGACATATCAGGGTCAGGGTATGTAAAGTGGAAAGGAGAAGAGGAGTCAGTCCTACAAACATCTGGCAAGGATGTGCCTCTTTGTGGCATATCGAGTGAGTGGCTCAGAACAATAATACCAGGATATTGTTGATACTTCAAATTATATATTGCATTCTGAAACCAACTACAACTTGGAATAGTCTTTTATATTTACTAGTATATTAATTATCTTTATCCTTCATTTCATTTATCTAACTTTATTCCTACTAGGTATCTACATCCATTTGTTGGATATAAAAACATGTAAATGTACCAGAAAGTCTGGGAATCATCTTTAATTTTTTAAATATTTTTCATAAGGGTCTCTTATAAAAGGGTCAATTACATTCTAAAGAGAGTAGCTTCGAAATAAAAAACATGGTAAGATTTCCATGTTCGTTCACATGCAGAATACTTATACTACATTTGGAAGGTCCAAGTAATTCTCATCCTAGGCAACATAGTGAGACCTCAGCTCTACAGGAAATAACACAATGAGCTAGGCGTGGTGGTGCTTGCCTGTAGTCCTAGCTACTTGGGAGGCTAAGGCAGAAGGATCACCTAAGCCCAGGAGCTTGAACCCTCAGTGAGTTGTGATCATGCCATTGTACTCCAGCCTGGGGCAACAGGGTGAGATGCTTGATTCCAAAAAGAGAGAGAGAGAGAGGAGAGAGAGAGAGAGAGAGAGAGAGAGAGGGAGAGAGAGAGGTTCTCAAAGTCTTGTCCCTAGAGCAGTTGCATCAGCAAGAACTTTTTAGGTATGCAAAGTCTCAGGTTCCACTCAAGACTTGAATCAGAAACACTGTAGGTGAGGTCCAGTAATCTGTTATAACATAGCCTCAGGGTAATTCTGATGCCCACTCAAGTTTTAAGACAAAGCTCAAGTTTTCCTTCCTGTATGAAACATTTCCTGAGACAACTAGCTAGAACCACTGTACTGGAACCCTACTTTTAAATGCTGCTGATTGAATAAATACAATAGCTATGCAGTTCTTAAAGAGAAAACTAATGCTTGCAAACTTTTAACTTTTTATTTAGCAATTAATTGGAAAATACTAAGTTGCAGATCCAGCATCAGAAGCTACTATGAGTATACTCATAAAAGATAATTACTATTCTTGAAAGAATGAATATTGTGGCCAATGCAACTCTAATACTGATATTCACCTCTCTTAAAAATTTCAGAACAGTTCATGACACGGTGCCCTTGATGTTTTTAAAGTAGGGCATGGCAATCCACAAAGGAAAGAATCGGAGTATTTTACCCAGAAAATGACTAAGAGCTGGGTAAATCTTCAGGATCCCAGACTCTTCCATTGATGGCTTTTGTGATAAACAAAATCTTATGAGAAAACACCTCCAAACTTGGAGGGGTCATTTGATTCTTGCACTAAAACTAGAAGAGCTAGACTTTGTTTTAGTACCAATATCTAGAGACACAAATGTGTCTGGAAATCCCTCAAAAGAAGAATATGTGCTTTCAGCTAGCCAAGCAACTTTCCACAAAAAAATGGTGCTGTCTCAAACTGCTAACAAAGGCTTGGCTAAAAAGAAAAAAGAGCAAAACATAGACAAAGAAAAAGTTTAGCCATACCAAACAAGCAGACCTACAGGACCCTCAAATCAAATGTGGGACTTAAAACTTAGAATCACAGAGAGAGTTCACAGACAAAATTCATCAGCTGTGTCCTGCCCAAGAATCGATCTAGGACCCCTTTATACTATGGAGGGATTACAGAACACAGATAAACAGCAAGACTCAAACTGAAGTTCTGAAACCAGAATTAAGCAGGGCTTAAGGAAGGGATTTAAAGAGCTATTTATCTTATTTGGGACCAAGAAAAAGTTCTGATAGTTATATCCCAATTAAAGACAAGTTATAAAAACAAAAATGAACTGAGACAAGGGGGGAGATGACAGAAAGAAATGACACATGGAAAAGACCCATGAACGAGCTATTTCGAAAGAGCGGGACATAGAAGAAAATTATATACAACAATTAACAGAGATTCTATGAAAGAAGAGATCAAAGACAAGATGACAAAACATCAGAATGAGATGAAAGAGGAACTGGCAGATGAAGAAAGAAAATGATGACAAAAATAATATCATTGCAAAACTAATAAATACATTAAAGTTATAAGAGGTAAAATCCACAAACCAAAAACAAAGTTGATGATGTGGAAAACAGTCTTCAAAAAACTGCACAAAATGCAGAGGAAAAGGACAAGTAGATGAAAGCAAGTAGAGAAGATGACAGATAAGAAGGTTTGAAAACAGAGATTGAACATACAGATAAAAGGTATTCTAGAAGTAGACAGCAAAACAAAATATGCTCAAATCTGTGTTAGAAAATACTTAGTTGAAATAAAAGAGTATCTGATGTTCCAAAAAAAGGTAATATGGAATCATCAAAATCGAGACATCTTGGAAAAGTTATAGAATTTCAAGGATAAACACTGAATTCTATTTACATCTATATATTTAAAAATTAGTCAGAAAAGAGAAAAAGTCAGGTGTTACTGTGACTTTTTCACAGTAACATTTGATGACAGAAAACTGTGAAGAAGGGACTATAGAGGCTTGAGAAAGAACAAACCCAAGTATTCAGTCCCCAACTAAGTTCACAACTATGTATAAAAATAGTAAAAAAGAAGTTTCCAATCAGTATAGTCAAGTAACTTTCCTTCAAAATCTACTCAGTGCTGTACAGTATATCCACCCAAGAGAAGGTTCAAAATCGAGATCATAAGACTAGAGTATTTAGAGGTAAGTGGAGGCTGTAACCATTGAATCTACTTATATGTAGAACTAAGATCAAATAATTCACAACACTTGCAAAATAAAATTATAATCCCGTAAATTTAATAATTATAATGTCAATAAGTGATTCCATAATAATCCTAAGCATAATAACAAAATATAGAGGTGGGGATGAAGAGGCATTACAGAACATATATACATATTCTCAACTTTCACAGCTGGACATAAATAAATACTCAATACTTTTCCATTTCTGAAGTTAATAAATTTCCAAATAAAGCTATAAGCACATTAACTTTAGTTAAATAATTTAATTAGTAAAAAAATTCAAAATAGACAATATAGCTTTGAATTACTAAAGGGAGGAAATCAAAGAAAATGCTGATCTGTAGTAAAAGAGGACAAAGGAAACTGCATAGAACTATAAGAGAATGTATAAAATTAATTAGAATCAAGTACATATGGTATATCAGCAAATGTGAGTTGGGTAGCTCTTGCTCTGGAAAATATCCCCAGAGTAGATTAAAATACAATTTCTAATTTGATTTTGTCTGTAAGATATTCACAGAAAGCAAAATGACACAAAAAGTTTGAAAGTCATAATATGGCCAAAGATATACCAAGTCAAAGAAAATGGAGCTTGTGCTTAATATTAATCATGGCTAAATTCAAGATGCAAAAGCTTTTAAGATGACAAAGATCAACACTTAATAATGTAAAAAAGTACAATCCACAACGAAGATTTATTATAAATATTTGTGCCTCTAACAGCATAAAATCGGTAAGAAAAAAATGGCAACAGATACAAGAATTAAGTACAAGTACTTAACAAATTAAATGGAGAAAGACAACTAGTGTATAATTAATGAGTAGTAAAACTGAGTTAAGAGATACATTTCAAATTCTATATTTGGAAATAGAAAACACAATTTCATCTCAAGAATTCATTCCATGCGACATCTACAAAGATTTTCAAGTGCCTGTGGAGATTCACAAAAGTCTACAATGTCAAAATTAAAAAACAATAAATTACAAATTTTAGAAACAGTCCCTAACTTCTACTTTATAATGCAATAAAGCAGGGGGACAAAAGTCCCAAATACTTGAGAAAATGTTGAAACCAGAAATAAAAACTCAACAACAGAATTTTTAAAATGCTATCTATGTATTTAAATGCGTAATCTGGTAAAAGCTGTACCTAGAGGAAATTTCATAACTCTATTAAAATTATAAATCAAGAAATAATAATACATTTTTATAAATCAAGAAATAACAATACTAAATGAATCAAGCCTCTAACTCACGTAAAAAGAAAAAGGTAAGATAAAATAAGAAAAGTAGAAGAAAAGATTTGATTATGATAAATATAGAAAATAAGGAATCAAAGTATCAAGTAACGATGGAGTTGCCTTAGTAACCACTTATTTTTAAAAAATATATTATATAAAATTAAATAAAAACCACAAGCTAGCCTAATTAAGAACAAAAAGGGAAGGGCAAAATACAAATACAGAAAAACAAAAGAAAACAGATTATAATTTTAAAGTTACCAAGTATAGCTCATAGCAATATTTGTAAGCCTAATTTAATAGGTCTAGAAACACATATATTGCCAAAATCAATTCAAGAAAAAACCATATCAACAGGTGACTAGGAAATAGTCAAATAGCCAACTCAATTACAAGACAGTCTTAAAAGACATCAAGAAATCAGTAAATCATATACTCATTCTTGTTTTAAATTCAAGTCAATATTTGTTAAAATAAAATTTAAACCTGGATAAAATATAATTTTCTAACAAAAACTGACGTTGGAACATGTAAAAAGACTAAAAACAAGAAAGTTGTTAGGGCCCTCTCTCCAAAAAAAAAAAAAGCCCACCTAACCAGTTTCTCGGGGAAAGTCTATCAATAACTGCTCCCCATCCCGACCCACAGCATAGGAAAAGAAGTAAAACTTACAACTTCTTATTAGAGAAGTATAACGTTGATGCTAAAACAAGGTCAAGACTGCATGTGAAAGAAATCTAGACACCAAAGCAACTTAAGAACATCAATGCAAAAATTCTTTAAAAATCAGCAAATACAAGCCCTCAACATGCTAAATAAAGAATAATCCCTTATTATCAAGTGGACTTATTGCAAAAATGAAAAGGTGAGTTAATATTAGAAAATATATTCGGATGGGCGCAGTGGCTCAAGCCTATAATCCCAGCACTTTGGGAGGTCGAGGTGAGGGGATTGCCTGAGCCCACGGGTTCCAGAACAGCCTAGGCAACTTGGCAAGACCTCATCTCTACAATAAATAAAAAAAAATTAGCTGGGCATGGTAGTGCGAACCTGTAGTTCTGGCTACTTGGAAGGTTGAAGAGGAAGGATCACCTGAGCCCAGCAGGTCAATGCCAGGGTGGTCGTGAGTGTGCCACTGTATCCAGCCTGTGTGACAGAATGAGACTTCAACTCAAAAAAAAAAAAAAAGAAAATATATTCATCATATGCTTTTTAAACTGGCCTAAAGCACAAGATTGTTACCAATGTATTTCCAAAGGTAGTGTAACATAAATTTCAAAGCTTAGCCCAGAACAATATATAACAACCATAAAAGCAGACAATGTCACTTGTAAATATTGAGTCAAAAATTCAAAACAAAATCTAGGTGCTCATTAAAGGATTATCACTACAAGATAAAGTGTAGTTGAATACAGGAAGGCAGTGTTTCAATAAAACACAATCTATCAACATCCCAATATTAAAAGATCAAAAAAGAAAAAAAGATTTGATCAATACAGAAGGGGCTGAACAGCATTTGATAAAATTCAGGATAAACTCAACACAGTTAATAATAAAACATTAGAAAATTTTTAAAAAGACAAGAATTATCACTAGCATTTAGCATCGTTGTAGGAAAGCTAGTCGATGCATTTGAGCAAGAAAATAAAGAGAAATAACTATTGGAAAAGAAAAGACAAAGTTTTCAAAATTTACAAATAAGGTAAATTACCTAGGTGTGTGCCCAAGTGAATGACACTTTCATTTTCTATTTAATGATGTAAAAATTTTGCAAAAAATTCAACATTAACAACTTTTAAAAATAATCATCAAATGTAAAGCAATTGGAGTGGTTTGGCAAAGTATGGGTTATCGATAAATTTAACTTTCTCCTGTCTTAAGATCATGAAGATTATTTTTAATTGATTATATCTTTCTTTATATCATCAATTTTCAATCAGCAAGTTGCTCTACTCATACATCTAAAAGCTTTTTAGTTCCACAAAAATAAAAGCTACACTTTATCTTCTCCTTAAAGGAATATAAGCAGGTGGAGGGAGAACGAGTTCCTCTTATGAGGCTTAACCCTCACAACTATCTGGAAAAGCATTAGCCTTGAAATAGTCTTAAATGAATGTTTTCCTCCAAATTCTCTTTGCACATTCTCAGATGGGGTGTCCCTGCAAATCCACAACCTCAACTCTACCTAGTAATCGGATGTCTATATAGTTAAGTCTATCTCCCATTCTTCATTGTGTCTCACTGAGATGAGGAAGAGGTTTACATTTTTTCTCTGGCTTTCCCTTCCTCATCTACACAGGTACCTATGCTTTCCCTCTTATCCTCTTGCCACAATGGAAGGGGTGCCTCCCATACCTCATCATCTAAGGCTGATCCCCAACCTGGGCTCTTGAGCCAGTCCTCACCTGCCTTTTCTGGGAGATGACCTGATATTTATCCTCTCTGACTTTCCAGTCTCTCTTTGACTACTGGCTAAGTCATTCCCACCTTGAACTCTCACCCATCCAGAAGGAATACACACACACACACACACACACACACACACCAAGTCCCTCTGGCTTATCTTCTTCCCTAGAGAAACTACAAGTAGAGTCAGAGAGGCCTGGGGTTGAATTTCAGTTCTGTAGTTTTTGAGCTATATGAATCCTTGACCATTTAAATTCTCCAAACCTTTATTTCCTCATCCATACACAGTAATCCATCTTTAACAGGGTTATTGTGTGGAATAATCCAGATAATGAACATAAAAGATTTGGCATAGTATATGGCATATATAGAAATGTAATTATAATTGCCATTGTTACCATTAATTCCTTCTTTTCACAGACTGCTTTCATGTTCCTTACTGCTTCAATCCTCTACATCTGGCTTTTGCAATTACCATTCTGATAAAAATCAGCCACCATGGTCAGAAACAACCGCCAAAGAATCCTATCCAATGATGTTACATAACCACTGTTTACATGCCATTCTCCATCATAGCCACCCTTCCCTTTAAATAATCCCCTTCCCTGGATACCTATAACTCTCTCTACCTTGACCCCGTCTCCCAGCATCATTGATTTGCATTCATCATTCAGTTTTAATTTAGACCAGGGTTTCTCAACATTTGGAGCCGGATAACTGTTTGTTGTGAGTGGCTGAATTGGGCACTGTAAGTTATTTAATAGCATCCCTGACCTCTAGCACTAGATGCTGGCAGCTGTCTTCCTCTGCCCCCAGTAGTGACAACCAACATTGCCAAATGCCCCTCTGAGTGAGGGGGAACAGAATAGTTTCCAGTTGAGTACCACTTTCTCTCGAAAGCCTTTCCTGGCTGGAAACCTCAAGGCTGGGTTGAGAGCCCTCCTAGGTGTCCTGTATCTCCCAAGCATTTTTCAGCACCATCTGCTCACAACTACCCACACTGTGTTGTGAGCTCCTTGAAAGCAGGGATTCTGTGTGCAGTCCTAATCCAGCTCTAGCCAGAGTCCAGAACCTGTTCATTGTTCTTCCTCTCTTTGGAAACAAATTTATTGTAAAACTTAGTTTAATGACAGCCTTTCAAGGGAGAACTCCATGCACACTAAATATAAATGTTGATTATAACATGCATCCCTTTTGAGAAATGTATAAATGTGGGGGAAAGTGTGTCTTAGCATCAAGGAAATAAAGAATCAGACATTGGATAATACTGCAGAATTGAAGGTCTGCGTGTTTGTGGGGGGAAGGGGGAGTGCTGATGGAGAAGCTGAGGATCAGAATTAGAGAAGGGCTTTAGCCTCAGTTCCATATGGCCACCAGTTAGGGGCTGGCTTGTGGCTGGAGGCGAATCCATGGATCAGCAGAGCCCTGCTGCTGGCCTCTTTCCCTCTCTATTCTCAAGTGCAGGTCATCTCCTTCACTAATCTCAATGCCATCCTTTTCTTAAGACTCCCTAGCAGGTTTGGCATTTTCGAACTGAAGGATATGTTTCTTCCTTCATCTTCATATTCTGATATCCTTGTGCATATTACTGGGCTTCTTATACTGTTCCTGCCTCTGGCAGCAAAATTTCAGACAAAGAGGAGTGTCCTTGCAAAACACAATTTTTACTCATAAAACATTACTGCATTCCAGAAGACTGGTGTATTTGGGGGATGAGAAACATCAGGATTGAAAAGAACTAACTGGTCTCCAAACAGTTTATTTCCATGGAATTACACACCAAAAATCTTCAAATATTCACATATTAAAGGAGAATGAGGTCACTGATGGCCAAAGTTCAACAAAGTGTAGGCAAAGCTCTCTTGTTACCAAAGTGAAGAACCCCAGGCATCTAGCTCCTTTGCCTGCATACTAAAACCTGTACTTCTCCTTAAGGAATTCTTAGGGAAAGTGCTCTTTAACATTTATAATTCAGTGAAAAACTAAGCTGCAAAACAGAATGCATAGTCTGTTATGATTAAAAAAAACAATAATAGTATATGCTAGCAATATAAATACAGGAAAATGACTAGAAGCCAGATGCCCTAAACCTTTAACAGTGAAGTTTTCTCTGAGGGTGAGGTTGGAAAGAACTTGCACTTTGTCTGAATTCCAACTTTTATAATATTTGTATATTTTTATTAGTATGTGGGTTTTGCAAGTGGAAGTTATTTTTTAAATTTAAATATTTTCAGAGAAATCAGAAAACAAGCTAAATAGTCTTTCTCAAGAAATTCTCAGGGTCACAAATGGCTGGTCCACATGTCAGCCCACATTTTAGGGAGCATGTAGGTGTGTGATCACTTTTATGTGTTTAAATACTTAATAGGAGTCCACACAATAATGTGGGCATGTGAATAAAAGGGGCATGGCCAAGACTGACCACAGAACACTAACTGCCTATTAGCAAGTGGGCCAAAAGTCAATGCTTTTCATGCTGTTTTTATAAATTTCAAACAGCAGCAGGTGAGTCTCATAAAAGAGAAAGCAAGGTTCAGCAGGAACATCAAGAAGGGACACCCAAAAACTCAGAATGTATTTATAAAAAATTGTGTATTTATTTTTATATATTTGAACTTCAATCACCTTCAAAGTACTCTCTGTGTGATCCGATATACCTATGGAGATATGTGTTCCACTGCTCAAAACAGTTTTGAACGTATCAATCATGATATCTTTTAGTGCTTCTGCCCTTTTTCTGTTTCTCCTTTTTCACGTTTTCCTTTGAGCATTTTTTCATCCAAGAAACAAACAAAAAGTTGCTTAGGGTGAGATTGGGTGAATAGGAAGTCATGCCGTTTGGGGTCAGAAACTGCTGAACACTCCGCGCAGTGTGGGCAGGTGTGCTCATACATCACACACCATGAAATGGGCAAATATGTTGAAAGGCTCTCCAAAGAAAATTTATTGAAGCCGAATGCATTCTCTCACCACAACACTGTCTAGTACACTGACGCCGATGAGTTCCTAGAACACTTACCTAGCAGTGTAAGCCTGTACACAACAAGCTCACCCTCCAAAAATAATTCCAGTTTTTGTTAGGTCTCCCTTGCATATTTCTTTTTTTTTTTTTTTTTTTTGAGTTGGAGTCTCACTCTGTCACCCAGACTGGAGTGCAGTGGCCGCTCCCAGTCACCGCAGCCTCGACCTGCTGGGCTCCGGCGATCCTTCCGCCTCAGCCTTCCGAGTAGCCAGAATTACAGGCATGCGCTACCACGCCCGGCTGATTTTTTGATTTATTGTAGAGATGAGGTCTCGCTGCCCAGGCGGGTCTTGAACCCGCGGGCTCAGGCAATCCACTCACCTCAGCCTCCCAAAGGCATGGGATTATAGGCTGAGCCACTGAGCCCGGCTTCCCTTATATATTTCAAGACAAACTTTAATCAGTTGACCCCATTGACTGACCATTCCGTCTAATGCTCAATTTTGCTCTATAGAAGGAATAGGCTCTGCCCTCAAGGGACCATATACTTTATCTTATACCCCCAAACACATAGACACATCTTAAATGTTGCTCCAGGAACTATTAGAAGCAATATAATCTATTGTCTTCTGGAGATATATGGGATACAAGATATATGACCACCTCATCCCACAACCAAGATCAGGTGGGAAATATGAGACACGATGAGGTCAAGTCTGGCTTAGACGTATCTTGTCATTGCCAATGTCCATTCCATCTCATATCTAGACTGGTGAAGAGGGAATCATTGACCTGGAGCTCTCTGACCTCATTAAAAAATCATTTCCAATTGAGCCAAAAACAAATATTTATTGACCAGCTACCATGCACCAGCACCATCCACGTATTGACCATTTGAGCACCTACTAGGTAGCTGGTATGGTTCTAGATGCAGAAGAAAAACAAAAACCATGAAGGAGACAAAAGGTTGGTACAAGGCATGCTCTCTCATATGTGTTAAAATACAGTTGGGACAAGACTAACATAAAAAAGAATCAGAGAATGAAGAATTCCAAACACTCCATAAATGAAGCATAGATTATTAGGGACAGTTTACAGTATACAGATGGAAAGGGCAGTGATGATGAGAGCCGTTGGGAAAGGAAAGGATACAATTTAAGGCTAGAAAGGGTGGGTTTGAAAATGAATATTCTTTTTTTTTTGCATTGCATTTATCTTAACAAATAGATAAAACTGGTATGTAGAGACGAAATGAATGTCATAACCACACTGAATGGCTCATCAAGAACTCTCTTATAAATATATATGAGAGAGGTACCCAACACATGTTCCCAACCCCAAAAAGATGAGCATGAAAGGAGTTTTACATTTTTGTATTTCCATGGATGTTCTTGAAAGTTAAGCAGCCAGTATGGGTCACTAGAACTAGCACGGGTTTTAGCAAAGCAAGACAACAGGACTTCACCCTAGCAGTTGGGATCCAGCTCCATGGCCTACTCCCTGATCTTAGGCAAGATACAGAACTGCTTCTTGACCTGTATAATGGGACGAAAAAATATGCACCTCATAGGGACTACACTACATAAGATAACATCGATGAAGTTTCAAATGTCAGAGCCTTCCCTGCCTCCCTTCATTCCGAGAGCAACAGGGACCTCTTTATCATCCTTAATCAAGAGAATGTGATATAATGAAAGCTGTGTCCTCTCAAGATTATTTTGGCAGCACCATGAAGGACTTCTGGGGGCAGGGAGGGAGGTGAGACACAGGCTGCTGAAGCAGCTGCTGAGATGGTCCAGGGACGAGATAAAGTAGGTCTGGGCAAGGAAGATGCACTGGGGGTGAAGAGGAGAGGTCAAGCCTACATGATATTTAGAAAGGAGCAAGGACACAAGCTGAGGCTTGGTGAACTCCATCTAATAACCGGGTCATCACTTTCGGACTCATCCAGAGTAACTAATGAGATGTGGTCTGAGCTCGATTTTTTAAAAGTGTATGTCAAGAGCAGAATACATGTTCTTTAGTGATAGATGAAAAATTACACTTTTAACTGAATTTTAAAAGAACAGAACCAATGAAGGTGTTGAATATTGCTTAAAAAGCAAAAGTCCTTAGTTTGGAATAGTTTAACCAGATGGTACTCAGGGACGGTGCATTGACCTATGATAATGTTATTTCCATACATTTTCTATTTAACGAGATAGCAAGGAAATTACCTAGACTAGTACTGCTGGATTAAAACAACAACAACAGCCTTATATATAATTTAAAATTTTCTAGCAGCCACAAACAGGTGCATTTTAATAATGTAGTCTATTTAGCCTAATACATTCCAAAATATTATTTCATTATTTATCAATATAAAGCTTTTAATATTATCAGTATGGAATTTACTAATGAGATATTTTACTTTTTTTTCCCAGTAAGTTTCAAAATTCAGTATATTTTGGACTTTTAGCAAGATATTCATTTGAACAAGGTACATTTGAAGTACGCAACAGCTAAATGTAGCTCAGGGCTACTATACTGGACAGCACAGACCTAAACAACCTTGAAAGATTCCTTTGAACAAAGTACTTATTGAAGAGTTTTCATTGGTACTCACCTTGAGGTAAATGCAGCTGAACATCTGGCACGAGGGATTTAAAATGCTAATCACATCTGTTGCTGTGCTCACAGTCCTGTAATACCTTTACATTTTCCTTAAGATAAAGGTCTATTCAAAAACAAAAGTATTTCCTATTGTTTTATGGATGATTGAACTATCTTTATATCTTCTCTCTGTCATAATAGAGATACAAAGTTTTCCTCAAAGCATCATGTCTCTGCTGCCTACACTGTCAAACTGGTCATTATCAGAGTGCACCGACACCAGAGCTGAGCCAGCTGAAAAAAACCTTCAGCCAACAAGGACTGTGTTGAGCCTGAGCCTACAGCATCCCACACAGCAGTTAGGTGCGTGGGCTTGGAGCCCACCTACTAGTTTAAAGCCCATCTTTATCCCTTAACAATGGTCTGATCTTGGCGAGTTGTACAACCTCTCTATACTTCCCTTTCCTCACCTGTAAAAAGTGGTAAAGATGGTCCCATTTCACAGGATTATAGTAAGGATTACACGAAGTAATACATACAATTGACTTTATCACATAGTCCATCGCCAATAATTCTTAGCCATATCTTTTCAAGGACTTCTCTAGTCCTCCAGAACCTCAGTGTCATGTTGCTCAACAATCTCAAAGAGGTTTGTAGACAGTATTTCACAACGGAAAGAGCACGATTGACCTGCGTTCACATCCCTGTTTTGAGACCTACAACATAAGTTACTTAACCTGTCTGAGCACCATGTTCTTAGATGCTAGATAGGAAAAACAGTAAGATGGAATCCACTGCTCAATGATATAGTGAGGATTAATTAGATGACAGAGATAGAAAGGAATCTGGTCCTTAGCAAATATAGCTCCTGCCTTCTCCTGAGTACTATTACCATTTCCCTTCTGCCTTCTCCATCAGAGCCTATTGCTTTGAACACATTAGTCAGGGGATAACTTGAGGGACATCTCTTCTGAATAAAGTTAAGGTAAAGGGAAACAATTATGACAGTATTGTTTATTATTTCAATGGGCATTTGTTACCTTACCAAATATCTACCATGTCTTTCATCATCACTAAAATCCATCCTACAAAAGTCATTGCAAGCCATCTCAGCTACTGACTCCAAGAACTATTCTATGAAGAGCATGGTGATTTCTTTCCATGATGATACATTCTCACAAGGTTACAGGATGTCCCCTGAATATCTCCAACTTCCTTTAAAAGACTACGAAGCATTTGTCATTCACGAGTGAGTCATCTATGGTGTACTGGAAAGGGCTGATCAGAAGACAAAGTTTGGGTCTCTGTTCTGGCATTCAACCAGCTATGGCTTTGGGGAAGTTGCTTAAATGTTTCAGCTTCATGAGGCTATTGTGGAGAACACATTTATACTGAAAGCCTTTGGTCTAATTTTTAAAGAGCTCTGCAAATCAGTGTAAGGCAGGGATTTATCTAAGCCTGACTTCCACACTTTTATGTTTTGGTAGTAAAATTAAGGAATTTGTTCTGAGATATAGAAGGGGATTCTTGCTTTATGTCACCTGCATCATCTTCCCCCAGTTTTAAAGTCAGTAACTGGAGATCCAGACCTCTGAATATGAGAGCAGGAATAAGATGAGGCAAAGGTTTTGAGAAGCCTGGGGCCAGGGTGACTCACAGCTGTGGAATCCATTAACGGTGAAAAGCTCTCTGCATTCCTCCTCCATGTCAAGTCTCTGGGTTAGCAAGGTACAGATGACAGATGAAGGAAACAGGCATATTTCTTTGCAGACCAAATATTATTCATATATGCATACATACATGTATGTGCGTGTATGCCTTCAAACATGAAGGCAAAGGTCTAAGCAAATTCTTCTTCTCTTAGGTTGTATAAAACCAGAAAGCAACCTGATTCAGTTATCTTTTTCTCCATTGCCTTGGAGTTTGGCAAACTGAACTCCACAAATCCTTAGAAATAGTTAAAATTTTCCACAAAAAAATTGTAAGAAAAGAAAAAGAACTCCTAGGTAAGCCGAAACTCTTCAACATTGTGAGTTCCTAAAATGGTGGTGTTATTGGGTGGGACATACGGATGTGTAGGTTGTGTGAAAAGCTTAATGATGTCAGAATTTTTTTTTAAAAAGGGTTAAAAAACTAAGCAAATAAAGCCCAAGTTGCATTAGGTAGCTCATGTATACAGCTAACTAATCTTCTGAGTTGTACTTTTGTTAAATGGATGCCAGGATTATTATGGAACAAGAGGAAAGGATCTCAAAGGGAATACTCCAAATATCCTGTGCTTGGATTTTCTCACATAGCTGTAGTTATTAAAACTCTGTTAAACCAGCTGCTAATAATTTTCAAATGGTCCGTTAGTTCTACCAATGACCTTGGGCCACCACCAATTTCAGACCTTGTCTTCATGTCTTAATCAACAGCCTCAACTGGAATCCCTTCTTCCTTCAGTAGAGAAATGCATTTAGAAGAAAGATTGTTGACTGCATAGGTTCTTTGTCATTAGGGAACTTGTATAATGTGGAATTTAACCTAAAAACCCCAATCTTCCTAAAAGGATAATGATTCCTCTGAGGTTTCTTTCTCTAAAGTAAGGTGAAAACAAAACTTTATTATCATTCTTCTTATTATTTTCCTTGTTTAACAGAACAGAATGCAAGGATGGGTCTCTCAGGACTCTTTGGAAACCTCTCTTGAATGTGCTCGATCAACAATGGGAACTCATCCAGAGGGGAAAAAAAATTCCAGGAAAATATACCCTAAGCTACTTCAGATAAATATCAGAAAGTGTCACCTTGTCTATAATCAAGGGTGTGGAGAGGGGAAGAACTTGCAGAAGTGATTTCATTTTCAGATGTGATTTATTAATGGGACCAAAGATGATTCGGAGAGAAATCAACACCATGAAAACAAGAATGCCAAGACTAAAAGGAATGTCCTTTTCATAAGCTTGGAACCGAAAATATTTTTCTCTCTCGTGACCATCTTAACTTCAAAAGCAGAAGCAAGGAATGTCGATCCGTATGGAGCGCCTCTGGCTGCTTACTATGTTTCCATTCTTTCCACACAGAAGGGGAAAGGCAGCCCATTGTGTGTCTCCACTAACAGAAATGAGAAAAAATATATGATCATTTGTTTTTAAACTTTCAGAGGATACCAATAACTCAGGTAGAAAAGAAAACATAGAGATGAATAAAGATTATTTTGGAATTAAATGTTAGATTTTAAAAATCAAGGAAGTCAGAATTTAAGGCATATTCAGAATTTTTAGTGGCAAAATGCATGGACTTCCTGGTTTGTGTACTTGGCAAATGTATTTTTCTTTTTCTTTTTTTTTTTTGTCTCTTTTTGTTATTTCTTCAGTACTTTTGTTCCAGGAAGAATTCTTTCTCATTACTGTAAAAATACCAATCTCCCATTTCCTAGAAATCGATCATCTCCTTTTTTCAGTCTTTGTATTTTCTGTTCCACCTTTGACTTTTTACTAATTCTCACTAAATTAGCCAAAAATCTCCTTGATTTCCTGTACTAGCCACATACTTTGTAAAAAAAAAAAGAGAGAAAAAGAAAGAGAGAGAGAGAGAGAGAGAGAGAGAGAGAGAGAGAGAGAGAGACTGCCTTATTCTTTACTCAACCAGAAGCGTACAGAGAAAACCATCAGATTTTAAGCATGTCATTTAGTCTTCAAGAATAAAAGTGAGAAAGTTGCTTGGGCCATCTCTTTGTTCACTATTGCTGGCAAGATTCCAGGCAAGAGTATGCGGTAATCTCATGATAATTGAACAACACAGTCCATTATGCACTCCCTACGATGCAATATTGTTTCATGTCTCAGCATGATACAACTGACATGAGCTTTAGTGTAGAGTACAAAGGCAGGAGTGACCTCCAAAATTCCATATGAAAGTATATGCCCTCTGACCTAGATGCTTTTGGCTAACCTGAGACATTCACTCATATTATGAAGGTAAGTGTGTCAGTGTTGAGTGGGGAGACAAGCTTCAACTATTCTTCATCACAAATGGAGTTGATCCTAATGACATAACACAAGTGTTAAATCATGTTTGTGGTCATAGAAAAGAATTGCAGATGTGTGGATATAATATTTGATTAAGTGGTTTCATCTTCTAGCATTTTATATACCCAAAAAGGACTCCAAAAGGAAATGAAAGAATTTTCCCAACAATGTTTAAGTAACTGAAAACTAAGACACTAGAAGATCACCAGTACTCCTGGAAGGGGTACTTCAGGTGTTGCTGGGTTGATGACAGGAATTTTTGAGATCTGTAAACACAAATGGTAATAAAAACACAGGCTGGCAACAGAATTGAAGACTGAGGTGATACATGGCCCAGTCAAGGCCAAGAAAGCCTTATATATAGTTTTCAATGCCAAAAGAGCTAAATTTCATCACTAAACTTTATAAACTTTTAGGCAGAGTATCATTCAATGATGTATGGGCCAGTTAGTACAGAAAAGCCTAGTCTAACAATCCTGGGGGCATACTAAAAGGATGGCAGATGGAATATGAGATCGAGGTGGAACCAGGCTCTAGTCTCAAGCACAAAACATTCGAAAAATGGCCACACCCACTAGTTGGTCTGGATGTGCACACGCATCCATGCCACCCATGGCTTCTTAGGGCAGTTATCCTGCATCCTGATCACCCAGGTAAGCTAACATGTCTGAAAGAATGTATGACAAGAAGGACATCTAAATAGCTTTATTTGGGAGAACTGATCTTCAGGAATTAGAGTCAGTACAGAAGCCAAAGAAAGTGCTTTATAATGCACCACTTCTAGGTGTGGCAGTGTGTTGCACCTGCTGATGTCTACAGATATCAATAGTAGATTATGAGCTTATAGACGGCAGGGTCTAGGTCTTCCTTTTCATATAGCCAATATTTAGCCCAAAACCTGAGAAGTAGTTGCATGCTCCATAAATATTTGAATGAGTGAACAAGTGAATGAAGAAGAGTAAAAAGCCTGTAAGCCCTGTGTCTGGCATTCAATAACAAGGAAACAGTCTGTCTCTTCTTAACTAACCAAGAAGAGCATGAGCGGGGAAAGGCAGTGTAAACACCAATGGCAGCCACAAATCAAAGAGCAGGGCAGAGGGATGCACAGTCTGACAAAGAGAGTTCTCCAGCCCTGTTCCCTTTTAACCAGACTCCCCTGTACATATACCACATCCCATCACTGGCATTACTTTCAAATCTAAAAGACAGCAGCAGCGACAGCAACAACCTGAGCTCGTTAACGATCACAACCCTCTGAGCCACCGGAGCACAGGGAAGCAAAGAGACAGCAAAGTTTTACAAGATAAATGGGGAGGTAGCAATTTCTGAGGCCTCTCTTTTAAAAGGGGTGGGGAGGAAGGGTGTGTACACAGGGAGTGGATGTACTGACTTCCACCTAGGTGCCCCATTAGGCCAATATTTTGCAAAACCAGGTGTGTGCAATTTGCTTATTAAAGTTCTCACCCTGGGGCAACTGACAAGACTCATCAGTCCTGGGAGACATGTGCTATGACCCCAAGGCAAGTTAAAGCATATCCGGATATTTTAAGCTAGAAAGAGAATCTTTTTGTTAAAGTGAAAGGGGATCATTCTGCTGTAACAACTGACTGGGAGGAAAAGGAATTAAGAGTGGTTTGTTCCCAGTTTTGTAAAAATTATACCATTATCTTCCAAAACAAAGGCTCAAGGTTACATTGAGGTTCCAGAAGGAACAAGGGAAACGTTTTTTATTGATGATTCTCTAAGTGGTGGCACTTCAAAAGGAAGTGATCCAACAGAGGGCAAAAGCTCCAAGGTGGCCTACCTTGTTTACTTCCTAAGAGGTTCATGAACCAACACTCCTGTGAACACCAAGATGTCTTAGAAATCCAAGTAACTCTTCCTATCATGGGGAGAGTTGGCTAATATGGTGGGGAAGAGCGAAAGATGTGGAGTAGACAATGGCAAAAAGCCACAGTGGCATTGCACAAAAGAAGCTATCTGATGCTGAAGATGCCAGAAAAATAGGAGAGCTCCAATTATGTTTTCCAAACCAGCCAAGGCGGGCAAATGGATACAACTGAATGGGAAATGACAGCAGTCTTTTCTATGTTGTTATTGATAACATTCATCTCAAATTAGATGTTAACAAACTGCTCTACCTGGGAAACATAGCTCCCTCCCCGTCAAATACTAACCCTATTCAGGGCAAAGTACTGTCAATTTTTATAGAAGAGGATAACCATGACAGAACTCTGGTGGTGGACACTCCATTTTCTAGAAGATAAACACAGTCCAATTTATAGAACAACTATCACATCCCTGGAACTGGGCTACACAACCACAAATTTATAGCACTCTTTAGAGCCAGGCATATTTACCCCCCACATTCATCTTTACAACAACTTGTCTTTGGAAGTAGAAAAAGGCTCCCAAAATTATATTTAAAATCTTATAAGGGTCATGGTTACAAGAAAATCTATGACCAAAGTTTTTCCTTTTAAGGTACCATATAAACTATGTAAGAATAATCCTATAAGTCCTCTTTAATAACAGCTTCATCATTCTAACTATTTGAAACCTATAGATTCTAATATGTTGCAAGGCAGTCGTGTCCCCTGTGAATTTCATGATAAACAATTCAATTGCCTCATTAAAATATGTAAAGAAAAGAGAGAAAGAAAAGGAAAAAATACACAGTGTGGGTTTGGCTTTCAAGGGGGTTTTGTGCTACTTAACAACTTACTTTTCTTGAGCAAGTCCCTTAAATGTTCTTGGATGCAATTTCTCTGGCTATAAAAAAGATTAAGTAAATAACCTCCAGGGTTCCTTCTAGTTTCAAAACCATTGTAACAGGTAGAAAACCTCTCAGGAAATACTTGGAACAGTGATGGTTGGGGTACCAAGGTTCGAGTGGTTCTGGGTCACTCTGGGAAAGTTATGACCTTTTGAACTGGTTTTTTTACTTCTGTCTACAGAGGGAGAGGATTTGGTAGATAACCTATGAGGTCCTTTAGAGGATGAAGTCAATGAAAGGCTAACTGTGGACAAGTAAGAGTAACACATACGATGGTGGTAAAACAGAGAAACAAGTGAATCTTCAGCAATATCAAGGTTAGGCCACGCCAACAATGCAGAAAGATAGCTCCTCAGGCCAGTTGATAAAACCCATGGTGAAAACTCTATCATTCGTTCACATTGCTACTTAACAACTAAGTTGTCCTGGATAAGTTACCCAGACAAGCTATTCTGAATGGTACTATCTGCCCCTGACTCCATATTCTCTTTTTTCGTTTAAATTGTTTGGAAATAGGATGTCTTCATGAACACCAAGAGAGAAAGTGTTTTGGTAGGGAGTAAGTCTGTAATTTTAAGTCACATAATTGTAAGGGACAGCAAGTATAGGAAAGCGCCACTGCCTGTCATTTTACCCTCTCCCGCCTATTGCGGCCTTCTCTGCTTGATCTCCACACTTTTTCCAACAAGCCTAGACAAGGCACAGAATCCTCAAAGTGGAGCTCCAGGCAGTCTTCACCAATCAATCAAAATTGGCACGAGAAACAGAAGCTATCTGCCAGCACTGCTGCAGTGGAATAAGCATGGATCGCCAAGGCATAAAACAGATTCCATTTCAAGCTTCCCTAACTGACTTCCTACACTGTGGACTTTGGACAAATCACTCAGCCTTTCCAGAGCTGCAAAATGAAGGGGTTGGGTGTGATGATTTCCTTGGTCCATATAACTAGTAACTTCACAATCACTGAGGATGACAGGAAATCTTTCCCTTTCAGACCCTATCACTTCCTTGTTGTTGTTGTTTTCTTTCTTTCTTTCTTTTTTTTTTTTTTGAGCTGACACTGCTATGTATTTGGGGATCAGGATTTAGAATGTGCTCACAGTCTATGTCTGGATCCTCAGGGCGGCATCCCGGCATTTTATTTTTAAAACCAGGATCCAGTAACATTGCCAACATGCAGTGGCTTGAATCCTGAGAGTTGGATACCCTTGAGTCATTATCAACTTTCAAAACAGGCAGCACATTCACACAGCTGAATAGAAAGACACTTCAAGCTTTAAAATAATTTTGGATTTACATAAAGATACTGGAGTCATGAAAAGACAGAGGAAGTTTAAAGAATGGTCCAGTGAGATAACAATCCAGCCACCTTCTTACCACCCAGCACCACTTTTCTTTTTAACTAAGTCAATAGTACTCAATGAGTCACTATGCAGCTAGCTCCTATCATGCTAAGGCCAACAAACCCGCTTGTTGGGTATGCATTACCTCTTAATTAAACACAAACTACTCAAGTTTGTCATTTTACTCCAAATAGGTATAATTTTTTTTAAGGCTACCTTGAGCATACGTTACTTTTTCCTGGGGAAAACAAAAGTCTCCATCTATCTAGATGAGAGAACATCCAAAAGAGCAAATAATTATGAGAACATAACTCTCTCTGGCATCTTTCCCTTCTCTCCAAGTGCGTTAGGTGAGGACAGAGAATAGGGTCAGAGGTAGGAACTGGAAACTCTTAGGAATCAGATGGGCTCCAAAACATCAAACTGTCCTCAACCTCAGTCCCATATCCAGGAGAGCCATTTCAAGTTGTCCTTGTTCTAAAGTCTTGATGGTAGCATGAACTCTGTACCATATGCCTAATGGGTGACCTAATGCTGATTTCTGCTGGGGCAGCTGGAACAGGACAGGATCATTTGCCACAGTGATCTGAGTCACTTCTCAGCAACATCTCAGGGTTAACAAGATCACATGTTCTGCTGCTACTTAAAGCCTTGGAGGCACTTCAACCTCTTAACTTGGGTAAGCATTAGGAGCCTAGTAGGTAGTGTCCAACTCCTCAAAATAACTTTAAAGAGACTATACTCCCTTTCTTGACACTTCTAGGCATGCCAAGGACACGACCATAGGTTCTAGGGCCATAACCTCTGCTTTCTGTTACTAAAAAACTTCTGTTGACCATACAAATTTCCTCAACTTTCTTCTTTCCACTCAATTGTTTCTTCTATTTCTAAAACATTCTTCTCATTCCCATGAGAGCTTTAAAGTTAGAACATAAATGGAGAGAGATCAAATTATCTTAACATTTTTTTCTAAAGCCACTTTCTTTAACGTGTGCAGGGTGTTTTATGATAGTAGAGAAAGTTGTTTTAGGAGTAGACAACACACAAGCAAAACAAATAATTTCCCTGCTTTTTCTCAGGAAGCCCAGGTGTCTGACCTGCCAAATTTTATAACAAGGTCATTTTCCTTTTTTATTGACATCAATGCAGAAAACATCCTAGAAAGGTTATGCTGACCACATTCAGTGCTTTGAAACAGAATCTTCATCTTTCCAAGTTGCTTCTTAACCTTTGGGGCAACGTTTACTGAGCTGGTTCCATTAGTTAGTCATTCACTAATCATCCCTGAGGATCTACTACATATCAGGCATATTATTGGACCCTACATCATGTTGATCCTCTAGCCAAGGTCACTCTGACTCACAACTAGGTCAGTTAGCAGAGGCCCAATATCAGAGACAACAGCTTCAAACCAGGTCAGGCAGGAAGCCATATGGAGAAAGTCTTTGGTCAACAAGTTCATCTCCTTATTGTTAGTAGAGGAAAAAAAAAAAACCAAAAAACACCAAAATTTACTTGGGTCAATCAGTAGCAATTTCTTTGTATATAGAAATCAATGAAATACAACTTTACTTTGTTTCTGCCAAATGGATTATTATGAAAATACTGCATCCAATTTAATCAATGAATGACAGATAATTCTGTTTACACCGCTTCCATGGGGTGAGGAAAGGGACGGGCAGAGAAGGATGGTGGTGGTGGTAGAGCACAGTAAGTAGCCTGCCACTGAGATGACATTTCCCAAACCTAAATCACTCAGTATTCAGTACCCCTGAGGTGCCCTGAAGGTACTGAATCCTGGGGAAGAAAAGAAGAAAGCCTATTCCATAGCTCAAATTATTAACAGCTACAAGTATCAAGTTCTGACAGCAATTCTTTTCCTTTTTATATTCTCTGCATGTAAGCCCTTTAAGCACAGTGGCTGCTTCTTCCTCTCCTGCTTAATGATACTGAGTTCCCAAGACCAGTGGTTCCTAAACCTGGCTTTTAAGAAGACATATTCTAGGTTCTCACCCTAGCTAGACCTTATGAATCTCTCTACTGCTATAGAACCTAAAAGTCTATGTTTAATAAATCCTTTTTTCTTTCTAAGTTCTCAGAATAATTCTAAAGATCAGCTGGCTTAGGAATCACTGCCCCAGATCACAATTTTATGGGCATTTTAAAAAAAGCTCTTTAAAAGGAGCTGTCCATCATTCCCCTGCCATACACACACTTGTGGTTCCTCAGACACTTTCCTTATGAGCAATGAAGACAGTTTCCTCAACTGCCACCTAAATATCTAGCAATTAGCAGACTAGACCAACAGATTCTTCACATTCTGAAGCAGTTAAAACAAACACTACGTATCTGGAGCGAACTTTGCTGATCAGCTCTCAAGACTTGTGTTGGCTCCCCATCTATCTAAATGAACAAGCCAGGGCTGTTGATTCCAGGCAAAATGATAAGTAAGTCAAAGGAGTCTCAATCTTAGTTCTGAACTCCATCCAAATATCAGACAAAAAGATTTACTAATCCCTTGTTTATAATACAAAAATAATACCAAGACAAAAATCACCTGCCATTAGCCAAATTTAATCTAATCTTTCCTTGCAGTAGTAATTTTACTCAGACTACTTCAACACTAAATGTGGCCTAGCATGCACCAAAAGATGAACGAATGATGCAAGTCTAATGTATGAGGTACTCTGGGACAACGCAACTCCATAAGATGAACTGGGATGAAATGTGAGGATTAAAATCAAAATTAGCAAACAGAATCATGAAAGTCTTTTCATTTTCATCCGTACACTATTCTGCCCTCACTAGGCCGGCATTAATATGGTCTCTGCTTCAGAAAGGCTTTGACTTTCCTGCTATTATCCTAGTCTTGCTTTAACACATACTTTATATTAGAATGCGTTCCAGGAAGCATATGGCAATAGAACTAGGTCAACCATTAACCAAATAACAGGAAACTGCTCTGCAGCGCACACCCTTCAAAAGCTTGCTTAATGAGCTGGCTCTTCAGAATATGTCCTTCAGTGAGGTTGGTACTAACAGGATCCATGGGTTTCTTTAATGCTGCAAGGTCACCTAATACCTAGAAGGCTTCTGCACATACTAGACTTTCAATGGTCTAAATCATTCCATTGAAATGTTTAAGAACTAAAGTCAAAGGTGAAGAATCATGTTTTCTGAATCCGCTTGGCCATCTTCAAAGAACATGACTATTATCCTGGTTCCATTGATTTATTCTTTCAATTTTGTGAAATTGATAGGAAACACTATATACTCATCTTTTTTTCCATACATTTTTCTCTGTATTCCTTGAGGCTTCCATACCATCAATTTACCCTATAAAATACACGCCACAATCCATTTAGACTTAATAGGTCAAATAAAGTCTTGGAAAAAGACCTGTCCTCCTCTCTTTATGTAAAACTACAAATGAGTTTCTTCCAGAACCAACAGCCTTGAATCACTGTATATTCTTGAGTTTGAAATTTTCCTCTTGAATGTTTCAGACTTAGTTCCATGAAATTTAACCCTATAATGCACTGAAGAGTCATTCAGGATCAGTCTAGTAAAACAGCATCCTCAAATGAGCATCTTTCAGTAACTACCAAAAACCAAACTCTCCTTGGCTTCTCTAACCTAGACTACTATCTAGATATTCTAGATATTTTCAAAATATATTTAATGTGGATTGTAAAGTTGGGCAGTTTTCCTTGATTAAAAATTTACCTTAACTCTCACTTTAAAATTAGGATGTCAGGGCCAAATCCTCAGTCTTCACTTTAATCCTCTAGTTGAATGCTATGTGTCTGGTGATATTTTAAGTAGCAATCATTGCTCAGATGGAACTAAGAGATACTGCTTAGTTTCAGAAATATAAATAATTAGGGGCAATATGACCTTTTAAAAAATGCTGAGTTTGTTTTACAGACTCATCACATAACTTTTGACTGTGTCCATCCATTCAAGGCATTGCGCAAGGCACCAGTGAAAGAGGGGTGAACAAGGGAGACTCAGCCTGCCTTTCTGCAGCTTCCAATCTAGTCCTATTCACTAACTGATTATGAAACAAACCAGTAGTCAGCCTTCAAAGTTCATCTGGCTAAATTTTAACTAAGTCTTTTCCCCTGAAAACAGTCAATAAGGCTTCAATGAGCACCCACGTAAGGAACTGCAAACTGGGTAGAGGTCATAGAAAAAAGGGTTATAGGACATTAAAATGGCTAAGTCTTTTAGATTCTGGACCAGCAAATGGCTCATGTCTGTGCTACTCTTCGAAAACTGCAGGTTTTACTTTAAAGGAGTTAGTTGTGTAGCAATAGTCAAAACACACAAATAAACAAAATAACCAGAACTACATCTAAAGAATGTAATAAATAATCTATTACAGAATGCTCAAGATTATACAAACAGAAATTAAGGTACTTTTCTTCCCCTTTACCAGATTTTGGAGTCATGTTTCATAAAAGAACACATTGGCTTTTAAAACCCACTGTATAATAAAATATAGTGTTCAGCCCTTTAGACAAGAAGCTAAATGTTTATCAATCCAACTAGTACAAGCTTCAAGGAACCCCCAATGGGGATTTCATGTGAAACTCAAGTGTATTCTGACATCTAATCAGATAGTCACTGTTTAATAGTGCTCTGTCAATAACAAGTATTTTATAAAAACTTAAAGATGGAAAGAAAGAAAATTAGTGTTTTTATGTAGCCAGTATATGCCAGGCTCTGCATTTATATCCATGATCTCAGTTTTTCCCCATAAGAACCTTATAAAGTGGATGCTTTTTCCCAGATAAAAAAATTGGGGATCAGAGATTAAATAATTGACTCAAGGTCGCCTAGCTACTTGCTAGCTTTGAGGTCTATGATCTTTCCACTACACACCATTGCCCTTACTGCCAAGGTCCTCACGGGCCTACCAATGCTGATAGCAAAAGGTTCTCTTTAATGTAGCCTCTGTGCAAGAGTCAAGTGTTCTTCCTCATGAGTGCATGCTGCACCCAACATAATCTCCAAGTCTAGTGTTTGAAAAGATGGCCTAGAGTTTCTCAGAGTGCCCAAACACTGATGATGGAACAAGGTCAGGTCAGTTACTAAGATATGAAGCAAGATGAACTCAGCAGGTCCTCCTGCCAATTGTCCTTGTCCTTACTCATCTGGTGAAGCATGCCAAGGCCTGCCTGGAATGACGCAGGAAAGGGTCACCATGGGTGATCATATACCCCTCCAAATTATTACAAAATAAAAGCTCAGTGCTGAGAGGCTGGCTCAGACAGGCTGCCAACATTGTTTCATAGGAATCAAAATTCCTAAGGAAACTATCTGCATCCATCAATCTCAGAGCTAAATCCAAGAGGTACAGAGTAAAGCAGGGGTCTAAAGGTGAAAAGTCTAGGAATCTGTGGACCTAATTCATCTTGGGAGTCCAGGTCCCCACTCAACCTATTGGGCATTCCTTTTTAATTCACAAAGGAACCAAAATGCTTTACTTTTCCTTTCTACTGAAGGTCTGTTTCAAACAAACACATCTACATAAAGTAATCCAGATGAGTATCACAGTTATAAAAGGCCCAACTTATATCATTAATAAAAATGTACCCCAACAACTACTCTTTCTATTCTGGCAGATCCACAAAACCGACACCAGGAAGACAGACTTGCTGAAACTTACAGCTACTTAACATAAACAAACACAAAGTCCACACTTGGGTTAGGAGATGGAGCTAATTTTAGATGAGTGTTTTACATCGGATGAAATGGAGCCTGGACTTCTCACTGGGTTAATGCAACCCTCACACCTACATTTAACCAACACCACCTCAAAGTTTTCTCAACTATGGAAAACAAGCGGTGAGGTAGCTGAAAGAAGGAATTCATTCCTGCACTGTGAGGTCCTCATAGACAAACTGTCCAGTCTGCCCCAGCCCCTGGGCTGGACCAGGCACGGGCTGCACCATGGGTTGACATCGAGAAGCTTTCAGCAGTTAGGAACATCTGATGACAGTCATACTTTGCAGTGCTTCCACTAAACAGCATCTGAGGCAAGTATGTGAAAATCTTCCTGAGCAGGCACCAGAAATTGAGAGGGCTCTTGGTGATTATGAACAATTCTGTTCGACCCATTCCTAGAGAAGCTCTAGAATACTCCATGCCTTGAATGCATATAGTCTCAGGTATTAGAAACAAGCCAAATATCATCTTTAACTGATACAAGGATCCATGATTCCAAGAGGCATCAGGTTGTTTTCTCTCCCCCTTTAACACAGTTGTGATGTCCACTGAATGTCCAGTCAAGTGTACTTGTGAATTTCTTCCCTTCTCATGCCAGTGAGAGGACTCCATTTCAGCCTAGTAGCTTGATGTACTTGCTCACAAGCTTTCAGGTTTAACGAGAGAAAACAATCCACTCCTCCAATTGTAGAAGTTTTCTTTCCAGGAGAACTAGACAATCCTGATGGCTCTCTCAAGTTACATAGCAATTATGTAATTGCTAAGCTTCTGCAGAATCACTGGAACCATTCTGCAGCCTTCTACCGGCTACAGCTGCAGCACAATGTTCCAAGATGATTGCTGCCTTTGAATGGATGGCCGGTCTCAAATCTGAGCACAAAGGGACATACAATGGGATTCCATCTCAAGTACAAAGATGCTTCTGCCTAATGAAGCCCTTTCTCCTCCTCCCAGTCTGTGCAGCAGACTCTTTCCTTTGCCCGCCCTACGTGTGTGTGGAATGTGGTTTACTCTGTTTATGCTGACAGGTTCCAAAAGAGGCAGAAAATCAGCTGAAGTTTTGCCATGGACCATGCACAAGGTAATCATTTAACACATAATGTGAAAGCTCCAGAAGAGGACAAGAAGCAAAGGGGGTGGAAAGCATCTCTCTAGGCTTCCTGCACTGGCATGAAATGACTGCTTCCCTTCCTTCTGCCAGCTCCAATCCTTCATGTTGACATTACACATCCTGTACTGTAGATCCACCCCCATGCTGCCGCTTGCCCAGCTGAATTATCTCCTGCGTCACAGCGGTGGTAACAGAACTGCTGGCTCGGCAGACCTGAAAGCACCATTTCAATGCTTAATGCATTCAGCAACTGGACACATTACCAGTGCATCAGGGCTGGTTTGTGGCCCTCTCAGCAGCCACGCAATACTTGACCTAACCTTCTGCTAACCAGATGGTCTGTTTGCCTCTTGGGACCAAACCATTAAACTTTACTTTATTAAATTCCATCCAAATGTGGGGACAGTTTACAGCAGCATGTCTGGTTCATCTCCAACGGGGTTGCTAAGATGAAAATGACCTAAAAATAACTGGAAACTCTACTTCACACCAACAGAGAACAAGATATTTTGGAGTAAATATTTAAATGATCTGCCAGATTATAAACCACAGCAGCACTGACTACATGGTTAGCAGATTATATTGTAAATATATACACACAAAGATGCAGAAATGAATGCATCTAAACAAGAAGTGCTACCCACAGCCTAAGCCACTGTTCACCATCCCCGGGCTCCAGGCTATTTTAATGTGACTGAGGACACCTATCTCCATCATAATCACTCAATTACCAAAACAAAGAGCCCAACACAACTCTGATAGAGAGATCTCACAACCCCTGGGTTTGACCACCAAGGCGTAATACAGGTATGCCTGGCACTCAAAAGGAGCTCAATAAATGTTTGGTGAATGAATAGATGTACGGGCACATATTCCTTAAACATAACAGCTCCTATAAAACACACATCTTACTATAAGGAAAACGCTAAATTTTTTCCAACTCTATTTTCATCCCGTCAGATGAATGGCAAGGAGCAAGTCATCTGCACCAGAGGTGCTGGGTGGCCACTAATTGATCATTGCAAATGAATTGCAGAAGTGGCCATTTACTGGGCACCTGGCAGGGTGCTGGGTGCTTTACATACATTATGCCTCTTAGGCTTCACCAGAGAGGCAATTCCATTTGAAAGATAGGAAACTGGAGAAGGGGAGCATATCAGAGACCTGAGCAAGTTCACAAAGCTAGGAAGTAAATGGTAGATAGGTATGAATTCAGATCATACTCCAAAGCTGATTGCTTTCCTATTATTCTGTAGTCGCAGATAAGTGAGGACATGTAAAGAACTGAACACATGTGAAAATGGAATTCCCAAATACATCTCTTACTTAAGTCTCAAGGAAATTGGAAAACCTTACCGTTCCCAGTCTTTCCGATGTCCTAGGAAGTCCCAGTTTCATTTTTACTCTTTCATCTCATACTTCTTGTTGTATTGTGGGCATTCCCTATTAATAACCACGACCACACCACACCTACAATTGCATCTCCACTTCTTTAGTTTTGGGTACCACCCTTTGTGAGAATCTTAGAGATCTGATTACCGGTAAATAAGTACATGATTGCTTTTTTTTATCCTCCTCTAACAGCTCCGGATAAAAATTTACAGTAGCAACAATAAAGGTTTTTATAATTAAAAAGTAATAATAACATTCCATTGACACCTCTGTCTCTCTGGAAATTCCCAAAGTGTGTGTGTGTGGGGGGGCTTCATGAGTAATTTGCTTTCAGAGGTGAAAAAAATCACTCCAAAGTTGTTTTTTTCATCTTTGTCACCACTATCCCCACCATCACTACCGCACTGCCACCAATAAAGCCACTGATTAATGATCTTTGGGTCAGAGTCTATGAGATACATCCAATTAGGCCCTGCCAACACCACATTTTCTACACTTTGAACCCTTAAAACACTCTAGAATTAGCCTCTGTACCCATGAGATCTCAAAGCATCTGAGATTATAGTAACACCAAGTAGACATGGACTACTAAAACAAGCTTTTGCACAGAGATGCACAAAGCATCTAAGCAAGGCTGCATGACAGTCCTCAAGCTGGCTCAGAGATATGTATATGAGTAAAGCAAGAAAGAGGCATCCAACATTTTACTTAAGACAGCATAGCCAATATTTTCCTTGCAATAACTACAGTTTTCTTAGACAAATCATTTTTGCCAGAATGATACCAAACAATAGGAACAGTAATAACATATTTCTTCCAGAAAGCTCAAAAAACTTCACATTTATTAAAAATTGTTCCCCTACAACACTCCAGGGAATATCTCTGCAAGGTCAGGATTGAAGGTGCTGTTGTTACCATGTAAATGCTCTTTTCCAGCAGAAAATGGCATCACTCTCAGATAGTTTAGAAATTCCTACCGAATGTGCACACAGCAATATGGAGTGCTACCGCGTCCACAGACACAGCAGCAGCTCAAAAGGTAGCAGGTTCTACCTGTGAATGGGCAACCACAGCGAGGACCGCCCCTCAGTAAAGGCAGAATGGCACAAAATTAAACAAGTGGGACTCAAAAAACTGAGCTTAAGACCAAGGACAGAATAATGGTTTTACTGACTGTAGATGAATGTGGCAAAGTCCAGCAAGAAGAACTCTACCTGATTTTTTAACCATGAGGAAGTAGAAACTATAACTTTGAGTGTCCGTTATAAATAAGGACTCATTTTTTTATTCTTAATTTTTTTATTTTAAGGATGTGGGGTACAATTCAGCGTTAGGTATAAAAATGTTCATTATGCAGGTACCCTGGTTGATGAGGTGTGCTCCCCCACCCCAGGACTCATGGATACTATTGTTCAATCTCTGTGTCAGTTCTGCAGATTCATATTATATTGGACAGAAAATCATGGGGAATATTATATTCATATTATATTGGACAGAAAATCATGGGCACAGAGAAGTTCTGTGATTATCTAAGGTCACACAGCTAGGAAGAGACAGAGACAAATTTCCACTCGAGCTTCTATGGCCCCAGAAAGCATACTCTACCCCTACACATCACTTTCTTAATGGAGACCCTGCACAGAGAACTGCATTTCTGCATTTTCACCCAGACATGACTAACAGGCAGAAATGTGTATTCCTAATGTTTTAGTAGAAAAAAAGTGCCCAGAGAGAATCTATCTGTCTACCTACCTGTCTACCTATCTACCTGCCTACCTATCTTTGTGGTCTATCTCTATGTATAGAGATCGTGTGTGTGTGTATATGTGTGTAACTGTAGCCGAGTTCCTCGTTATTCTTCAAACAGATGAACTGCTTGAAGTGTAACCGTGGTGTGCAAGTTTTAAGTGCATTATTTTCCCATATAATTGCATGTCAGAAAGGGAAGGCTGCCAAATGACAATCTGGCCCAATGATTCATGGTGTCACACTGACATGCCTGTACTGTATCACTTCTGATACAGGTTGTTGTTTGTATTTCCTAGAAACCATTGCCTTCATTTAGGAGACAAATAGTAAACAATTCCCCTAGCAAAGACATGTTCTTTTCATACTAGAATATACTGGCAGCAAATTTCATCAATTTGGAGGAAAGGAAGGGGTAATATAAAGTTAAAAGTTCTCACTTTATAATTCCTTAGACCTCAATGATGATGTTGATAAGGTATCGTCTTAAACACAGATGACTTTCTTTTTCATTTTAAGATTATGCCTTATAAAGTAAAAGATATATTCAAATGAATCACATTAAATCTACTTAACAGGTTTCCTGTGCTGAGTAAAAAACAATCTAGCCAATTTTGGAGTTTTACACTTCAAGATTGATTCCTATTTGCTGATTTACAAATGCTTTGCAGACATATGTGACCCCTAAAAACTTAAAAATTCATTTTTCTGTAGACACCAACACAAGCTATATAGTAAGTGCACAGTCATAGACAAAATAATATTGCACTGACCTTTCTACAAAGACGAGAGAAAGATCACAGGAAGGTGGCAGGAGGGGAAGAAGGAATAGGCAGGAACACACTAGAAACATTAGATATTCACCGTTCAGAAGCTGCTTCAGACAAGATTGCTAACACTTACCTGTGCTGGGGTCAACTTTGATAATTGTAGTTGACGTCTAGAAATGGGGTTATGAATATAATTATCATAAAGCAGCAATTGGGCAATCACAACCTAATTAAGCCCACTGACTAGATTATCTTGTTTCCCCTAATAATCACCTAACATTTAGCACTTGCTAATTTCAGGACCTATGGGTGATGTTCATTCATTATTAACAAGATACAGCCACTGGTCAGAGAAAGAATGGGTAAGGTATTCTGAAACACTGAGTCAACTATGGGATAGGGATGCAAGAACAGCTGACATCTGTTTGTCAACCTCACTTCACTTCTCAGCCTTGCAAAATTGCTAATTGGAGGCAAAGTCATGTGAGAAGATGGAATGAATGATGAGAACTTCCACACAAGTGGAAGGATACAATTCTGCTTTCTCAAAGGCGTGCTATTTTATGTGATCTATACAGTGTACTTTTTCTTATTACTGTGGAATCTATCTTTGAAAATGTGGTTTTCTTTTCAAGATAATACATGATTCCCTTGCCAGGCCTGAGTGCATAAACTTTATACGTTTACCTCTTTGAACATACTCAAAGGCTTTTTCACCTATGGAGCCCCTCATATTGAATATGTTCTCAAATTCTCAATTATCACTGCACCCACAAAGATACGTAGACCCAGTTTGACTCGTTTTCTGCAAAGCAGTTCCTGAGGGTAGCCTAGGTAAATTTCTGAAGAAAAACACTGAGAACTGGTTATTGAGAAAGGGTGGTATGAGAAATTATCCTAGAATACTAGGAACTATTGCTGAAGGCCACAGTTTATATATATCTAAGACTGAACAGAATCCCTATGCCTCTGAATTAGAAATTCTGCCCAGAGAACTACATAATTTAGTTCAATTTTACTCTCTCTAACTATATAGTTCAACTGTACTCTTGTTAACTTTATAGTTATTTTTTTCTGTGCCTTTTTCCCATTATAGTCCTGTATCTAAGAAAACAATGGCTTTGATAAATTTGGTGGATAATGATATGCATGAGAAGTAAAAATGGATGACTCTGTGGCTTTCTCTAGCACACATTATAAACAAGACACGTGTTTATCCTTTCACAAAGGTTTTGGTTACAAGTCTGTCTGGCGACCGGGGATCAACTGAACAGATCTACAGCAAAGTTAAGATCTTATAAAACCACCGCTAGTTGCTTCGGGGCTGAAGCGTCTACTCAGCAATTAATGCCCAACCATCTGTCTTACAGAAAAGCTACTGTCCTGGACATCTTAGGGATATTTGGACCTGCTCTATCTCCTGCAGTACAGCTTGTTACTCTATTAAGGGCATTTGTGGCCATCCATGAACAGCAGCATCCTTACCGTACTATAATGTTTCAAGGAGAGGCAAAAAAACCAAATCATTCATCATGTCTCATGATCTAAATAGAGCATGTAGCAATTAGTAAAAAAAAATGGTGGGAAATATTAGCATCTACACTTTCAAGAGAATCTGCACCATTTTCCAAAAGATTATCATTAGACAGTGGGAGTGATTTTCAAATGTCCATGTAGATTTCGAAAACGTTACTCAGGAGTAATAGTGACCAGAGCCAATGTAGGGTACTGAGATTTCAAAGGGGGCCCTAAGAAGAAATAAGTGAAACACCTTTTCTACTAAAAATAAAAAAGTCACACAGCATATCTTGCTGCTAAAATAAGTAGGTGTTTTTCTTTTTTTCTGAGTTTGATACAGTTTGAAAAATGTTTATTCCCTAAAGTGTCCCCTTCATCGTATCTTGCTTTTTCCTCATCATCTTTCCTAAAACTCAGAAGAACAAAAACAGGGTACTCTTTAGTTAAACATGCTTTGTCCTGACATTACAATAAGTTATAACTCTCATATCAACCAATATATTACAATTAATTTTCAATTATGCCCATATTTCCTTCCAGAACTCCAAGGATATACTCCTGGCATAAGCAACTGGAAGAGATAAACTATCAGGAACATAAGTTATTAGCAGACTAGGTAATAAACAAGGTCAGGTACCAGTCAGGGCCTTGGAGGCAGCCCCTACTTCATGTGAATCCTGGCTCTCCCACTTTGTAGCCCCATGACTTTAGGTAAATCACTTTACCTCCCGAAACACCTCCGTTTCCTCTACCAAATGAACAGTCCCTGGTTCATATTAAGTGTTAAACAAGCGTCATCTAGTATTAATATTAACCACGAGTCAGTCCAGGAGAGAAAACAGCATTTTTTGAGGGTCTATTCCCACTCCACAGAAGCATTGGCAGAATTTTTTGATGAAGCAATCATATTTATTCTATTGTTCTTACCCAGTATTAGAATAGACAATATTTGATTGACAGAAGAAAGTGGAAAAGTTCTTGACATTCAAATGAAAATGGTCTCTTTCACAGAGATCCCCTTCCCAGTCATTGTTAAATACAAATTAACAGTCTACACTGAAGAGAAAAGATTCTGGATGATAAATACTTGTTATACTGAAATCTTTTCATGAGCTCTAGCTGATAACCATCTTTGGCCATCTTCAGTCTATCATCCAGCATTCAAAATTTACCCCAAACGAAGGACCCCTCTATTAGGCCCATGACAATCTAGATTGAATGATAGGTGTTCAATTGCTGGCTAATTGGTCATAACACAGAGGGATGATGCAATTAGGGATTAGAATAGGTAAACATTCTGGACCAAAATGGCCTTGTTTTGGATTTTAAAATGCTGGGACTGGATTGACAGACCAGCTCGTGATGCTTGGCTCAAGTAAATGGCTTAATCCCAAACTGACACCAGGTAGTAGCCATGATCCATTCCTTTGCCCTGGAAATAAGCGTGTCTTTGTTCTTCATTTCTTCTAATACGCACGGAGTAGACAGAGAAGCTTCTATGAATAACTTTAGAGAGGACTATCACATTTTCTGTCCATTAATAATGCAGCTATTTTCTACTGTGCTCTATTCTCTACTTCGTTCATTTTCTAGGAAAACCTCCCTAGGCCTACTTAACTAGTTCCCTCAAGTTTTCACTTGTCTTTTATCAGAAAAGCTGTATTTGTAACCCTGAAGTCACACAAATTGTCTTCCAAGCCTAATTCTATTTTTTATAATAGGTACTGGCCAAAGATTGTGTATCTGAGCACTAGTCTTCATATTTCACATGCGTTAGGTACCAAATTACAAGGTCTTTTTCTACTTGCTTTATTGTTTTCTTAAAAGCAATGCCTTGCTTCTTCCTATGGGCTTTTTCCAGTGGACAAACCTCTTCTATTTTGACTAGTCAATTATTTCCTTGCCTCTCTTCTTCTTTTCCTCCCACCATCCAAGCAATCTCTCCTTCCCAGCAAATTTCCACCATATAATTACAGCAATGCTTTAGCCTACTTTCCTGTTAGCTGAACAACCCTATTTTCTACTTGTGCTGATGCTACTGTTTGCTTTTCTGACGGGCTAATCCATGTATCCTTTCAAGGCCTAACTTCCCCTACCATGATAGCAGCTGGAGCTCTAATTCACAGGTGCCTTCCCAAGTTTTTCGTTAGCAATAGAAATGAGATGGTTTAGAAATCCATTTCTTAATCTGCAGATGAGTATTGGAACCTTTGTGTAGCAAACATCTTTCAAGTATCCCATATTGTGCCACTGCGCAATATTTCCAGAGTAATAAGTACAATGTGATAGGCACATTTGGAGTGTTAACAGGGAGAATGTTCTCTCAGGAAATCAGCCTCTCCAGCCTGTGGCATTTCCCTGTTTAAGAGAGAACCAAAGAATAATGGCGTTACCTTCTTAAATCTGAGCAGGGAAGAGAAGAATTCAAAACTTGAAGGCCTTAGCTTGTGTTCTGGTTCAACTGGCCAGACAAGGGCTTAGGGAGTGAGTTTGGCCTTCCCCAGCTGGGCTCTGTGGCGGATAAGCCTTTCCACAAATCCTGGGCTTAATTACTTCTGACACAGTTGTCTTGCCTGGGCCTCTAGCTCCTTTTGTGCTCCAACCAATCTGAATCCAAAGGTAAGTCTTTGCTTACTCACCTTGGGCAAATGCTTAATTTACTACTAAGCGATCCTAAAACATTTTGTTCAGGATCCATTGGTTCCTAGTGGAATGTCCCCAATCTTTCCTTGCATGGTCTTCATTAAACGTCTACTTGAAAGTCTAGCAAATAACTTCCTGAATTGCACAGTCCTTATCTTCAAGTATTTATTTTTTGAATAACTAAGTACCTACCAACCTTCCCTTCACCCTAAAGAGCAGGCACTACTCTTTAGATGAAGCTGGGGGTAAGATGTAAACAGGCAAAGTGCAAGTATTTTATTAATATCCAGAAGCAACATGCAGTGAACTGAACAAGCAAACACATGAAAGCAAGGAAATCAATACCAAAATACCCATGACCTGGCACGGAAAGAAACGTTGTCTCCAAGAATAACTCAAGAAAAAATGTCTCCAGCCAGGAATTAGGCAAGAATGCTTTGAAGACACCAAAGTAATCTGCTCCCCAGAAGTGCAAGACAATGCATGCGCAGGTGACAATACCAGCACGTCTTCACACCACACCACTCTACCTCTTGTCTTTCTAAATAAGCCCTGAAAAAAATCAATTTTGTGTTGGAGTCACCCATTCAAAGAGTTTACAAATCTTATGTATGCTTCAACTGATGAGGACAGGGAAACTCAGAAGAGATACATTTCACAATAGCATTTCCAAGCAGAAAATGTAAATCCAAATGGCTTCCAATGGGCTTCTCATTCATCAGTGTGTACAGTTCTCCAGATACAAACTTCAAGGAGGCAAAATATTCAAAAGAGCTTCCTAGTAAACTGCAAATACAATCTAAATTCAGAAAATTCCATTTTCCCACAATTGGAAACTTCTTCTCCTGGGTCTTATAAATCTAGGAGACAGTTCAACTATGATTATCTCTCCAATGCCCCCCCAACCCCAACTTTTTTTCCTTCCTTTAGTACTGGCATGCAAACCATGCTGTTTTAACTTCTTTCCTGTTCTCCCAGTTCTTCTGGAACATTTTATTTTCGACAGTCAACTCATTTGGAGGAGTGCCACACTGAAGTTCAACTGTTTACAGCGTTAACTGTGTTTCTGCCAGAAGTCCACATCCAGCACTACCTTCTCCAGACTGCCTCCTGGATTAAAAATTTATGGGTTAGTTTGGAAGAAGCTTAGAAAATGTGGAAACTTCCAAACATCACTCTTCTTTACAAAATCACTTTCACTCATCCAAAGGAGACAGAAATGGAAGCCCATTTCACCCTTATTTATAGTACTGTCCCACTGCTCATGGTTAAATGTTGCCTGTGTTAAGTAAAAGTCTTTATAAGGATGATTTCATGTATATTGGGGATATGAGAAAGTTAGCCATTGGTCTGCAAGAGAGAATTGGGCTTCAAGAAGATAGAGGACACGTGTTGAATGAGCACAGAACACTGGAAAACCACCAGTAATTGTTTTAGACTGGATTTCACCCTCTCAGTCATTCATCAGTATTACAAAATGGCATCTCTGAAAGAAGCCAATTTAAATCTGTACCATGTTGCAAAATAGATCCTCAGAGTCCAATTGTGGGTACTTTTGTAAGTTGCAATAGACCCAGACAAACTTCCAAAGAAGGGCATTTGAAAAGAACTCCCAAGCAAGCCTTGGATGATGGAATAAGAGAGGAGAGCAGGAACAATGAAAAGAAAAGCACAGCTACAAACACGGGAGCTAAGCTTGACGGTAAGTCACAGGAAGAAAATCGGTCTCTGGATCTATGAATGAAACCATGCTCAGTCCTGGGCCACTCCACGTGTTAAATTCCACTAACAAAAATTCATACTCCTGTCCACTTGTGCATGATTACAGAGTTTCTCAGAGAGCCTTGGGTCCTGGAGAAGAAAGCAGCTGTTTCACAACTTGCAACAATCAAATGCAGTGGGGTAGTGGAAAGGGCACTAGGCTGGAGTCAGTCGACCTGAGTTCTAGGCCTGGCTTGATTACAAATAAACTTTCTGACCTTGTGCAAGTCACTTCATGTCTCTGTGCCAGTTTCCTCTTCAGTAAAAAGCAAGTGGAGGGAGGAGACTTTAAGTATATGATCTCCCTAAGGCCTAAAAATAACTGACTTCTAAATTGGAAGTTCTGAATGGTAAATATCCAACACCTAATATTCCTCACTTGTAATGTACACATGTGTCACTTTAAAAATAATTTTTATGTTAATTTCTCCTTGAGAAATAATATTTTTGTTCATCACCCGAGAACTTCAGTTTATGCTCTCTGCTCCTAAGAGTTCTTCCATATAACACTGAGTGACCCTTTTCTTTTCCTTTTTTCTTATTTTTTAAAGCAACCTTCCCCAAACTAAGACATGTGCTATTAAAAGAGCATAGAACTTCCCATTTCCTTGCTAGGGCTAAAATTAAACTGTCCATTCCTTAGGGCCCAACATAACATCTGCCAGATGTCTTGGCATATCACACAAGGAGGGGAATTTTCTGCTAGCATTATCTCCTCTCCTCTCTGTTTTCTCATAATCAATTAATAGGTCGCCAACACCCAGCTAATGTTTCTCTCAAAGCCCTCCATAAGTATATGAAACTCACAGGATACTAGCTTTCACACACACACACACACACACACACACACACACACACACACAGACACTGATTTTTTTTTTTAGTTCACTGAATTTTAGTGATAGAGCATGGAAATATTTTCCCCCCACTTCTTTAGAATTTCTTTAGTATACCAACCAGGCAGTCATACATTCATGCCAGATCCTTAGCAGTCTGAGTCCATTATTTATGTTTCCTATTTTCTGACTGTGGCATCATGAGATAGTACCTCTGTTCTCCACTCATCAACTTAGAAATATGTGATACAGCTTTGTCAATTCTCTACCCCATGAAGTAACGAACTGTAAGTCTGAAAAAGGCACATACCATAAAGATGATAAGTGAGGTTACCTTAACCAAGAAATCTCAACTTCAAGGAATAATGTAAGACAGACTAGATCCTATTAAACTTCCATCACGCACAAAACAGGACTCTTTCCCACTGCAACTTGACCATTCACTTCTTTCAGGAAAACTGACCACAAGTACTCTAAAGTCCATTAGTAGAGCTGGATAATTTTCTTCTGCTGTCTTCCGGAAGACTCATTAGGAAGAATAGATAATTTTCCTCTAAAAGTTGTCTCCAACACCAAAGAGTAAGGGTGGAAGAAAACAAGGCCTCAGAGAATATGGTCAATGAGTTAGATTGACATAAACCCAATATGAGTAATATTATGGAATGTGAAGATCCAATAATAATTTTTTATGGTGGTGTGCATCATAGATCACAAATATTTCTCCTAATGGCTTTGCTCTGTGATACAATAGAGCTATGACAAAAATTTGCAGAAGAAGCCTCACGAACTTAATGTCTCAAGACCAGAAATGATCTTTGAGATTTAACATCAAATAAGAATGTACAATTTGATTCACTTTTTATTTCTCTCATGGTGGTTATCCAAAATACTTGTGTTAATTCAAATGTGTGTCTAAAAAACTTCAAGAAACAATGTCTTTAAATTTTGTGGTGCTTCCCTTGTTGATTAAGAACATCAGAGATGGATTTGTCTTAGGTAACCAGTTAGAACATTCTCAAACTCCAAAATGCCTCTTGGAGACCTATTTTTTTTTTGTTCCCCTCTAGACAAAACTCAATTCTAACATGTCTATTAAGACATCAAAACATTTGGTTGCAAAGTAAAAAATGTGGTGAGTCAAGCTGGTGGACTGGCAACTAGTTTGTCAGACTTTCTTCCCCCTGCTGAAATAACACATTAACTAGTAGTCCTGCTAGCAACAACAATTAAAAAAAAGATATCATGAAAGTTGTTTTCAAGATCAATATATAAAGTACTTATGTTTACATAAACACATATAGTTAATTAGATGAAAAATTACTTTTCCAAATGACTCTTTTTCCAAATAACTTTTTATCCACTGCATTTGAACTTCCAAGTTTGAACGTGCAGCATGCATATATGCACCAGCAACTTTAAATCTAACAGTGATGATATTCCACTTCAGAGAAAAATGATACCAAAAGATAAGATTCAAAAATCAATAAAAGATATGATTTCAAGTAGGATATATTTTTTTAACGTGCTCTTGGGCAGGCCTAGGCTCTGAATAAAGGAGCAGAGATCTGAACAGAAGTATTTTTAAATGAGCATACACCTCAACAGAAAACCACACATTTTGTCTGCACAAACAGGGTTTTACTTCATTGACCATGGACAATTATCAGCTAAAGAACCATGTATTTCCCCTCTCCTTTCACACCCCTCAGAAGAACAATAATGCTCAATTAATGACACAACAGTTTGGTTTGAAAAATGTGATGTTATCATAGACAGCATTGTGCATTTACTGAGTGACACTGCTACGAGCTACTAAACAGAATATAATTACATCTGGAATCTAAAACCCCTTCAATATGCACAAAAATACCGTAGGCATAAGGAACTTTGCACACACAAAAAAATCTGACACATAATAAGAAAGCAATACAAGAAAAATGCTGATATAAGTCGCTCACCAATGTGTTCCTTATTTCTGTTGAAGCTGGTACCTTTCTATATTTCTCCTTAGTTGAAAGCAAGGTCCAATTAGCCTCCTTAGAATATATTAATTGGTCCTGAATCTCCTCCAAGTTTTTATTCCACCATGGAGCCCTCCTCACCTATCATCAATTGTCCATCTAAAATTTTTCCAACATCTTCCCTCATCCTCAAGATGGCTACCTTACCTAATGGAAAAGCAACATCTCCATGGTTGGCTTTTATAAATTCCTGAAGCATTTCAGGATTTAGTTCTTTACTTGGGTCAATTACAGACATTCTCTAGAACTAATCTGTGAAGATCTCCAATCAACGTGTGTGGACTGGAGTAAGACTGGGTGCTGATTTCAAATTATCCTCACAAAATGTCTTCCCATAAGATTAATAAATTCCTCCCAATTAAAAAAGTGAAGATACCTGGACATAAGGTTTTCTCAACTGACATAGTATTTTAAAAATTTGTTTCCATAGTGATATTGTTAAGAAGACATACTGATATTTCTGAAGACTTACAGTACTTCAGAACACAAAAATAAAATAGCCGAAGGAAAGGTAAAGGGGGAAACAAAGGAACTAAGAGGCCTAACACACAAATGGAACAACCTGAAGAGAAATGTAGAACCTGGAGAAACTGATGTTAGTCAGTCAGTCTTAGAGTTCATCTGAGATTCTGCAGGGGTTTTTTTTTTCATTTTTAGTTTTGCAGAAATCAACCCAAACCAGACTATTAAGTCAAAACATGATGATAACCAAGCCTCAGAACTCAAAAATCTCAGTTTAGGGCCACCACCATCTTCACAATGAAGATATAGCATTTCCTGGTGACTTTCAGGAGACCTGGAGCAGCTTAAAGTTGTGTGAAGACCTCAATGGAAATGTTTAAGGTTTTGCCTTGCCTTTCCTGAAGGAGGTCAAAACCCTTCAGGTCCACTTAGAAGGAGAAAAAAAAAATCCAAAAGTTTACTTTACAATGGAAACAAATGCCTCAATAACTTGTGAAAGCACTCCTTTGGTGGGAGAAAAATCTGAGGAACCCTTAAAAGCCCTCATTTCCTTGCATAATGAATACACAGTGAGGAACCACCACCACAAGGTTTCCCTCTGGAAAGAGAGGAGTAGGCAAGTAAAGCCTCCTCCTCCTCCTCCTCCTCCTCCAGCCATCACCAACAGAGCTTCAAAATGGAGACATCCATAATTTTATAAACACTTCTCATCTCAGCTTTGTCTCCTGGAAACCCGCTCTCCTCCATTTTCTGGTGGAGTTTCAACATGACACGGCTTACCTGACTCAGTTCCCAGCTCTCAACCAAACTAGTCACTTCCTCCTAAAACCTGCAAGCAACCTCCAGAAACAAAACCAAAGCAAACCAAACAGCCAACACAGACACTCAGACACAGCCCCCGGGAGCCCTGGGAGAAAGCCCCAACTGGTTGGTCTTTCCCCATCCCAGACTCGTGTTTAAAAAATGAAACTTTTTTTTTTTTTTTTTGGTTGGGGAGGAATATAAAAGGAACTTCAGGCATCCTCCTTCCCTCCCTCTCTGTAGGTTAGAAGCTACAATGAAAAGAAAATGAGGGTTCCTTCAGGAATGGTGAACAGCCTGGAGAATGAACGTGAGAAGGAGCTTTGTGTTTTGGAGTCTGGACTGGAACCAAAGCAGACAGCTTGCAAATGGAGGACAGGGAGATAAAGAAAGGGAAAGAGGGGCTGCTCCAATGGGGGGCGGCTGCGGCTTCCCCTCGTGCCTGGAAGGAGGTTAGACCCCTGGGAACCGCACCAGGAGTAAGACGCCCCCCCAGGCCCCTGCCTTCCTTTCTCCCTTCCTCAGAAGAGAGCCAAGCGTGTGTAATGGCTTCTCCGCTCCAGAAACCGTTGTCCTCCTCCACCAGACGCTTCTGAACCCCCAGCCTGGAGACAGCTCCTTAGCCGCTCCTGACCCTGCGCCCCCCACCCGTCCGGTTCCCCGGGTCCTCGCCTCTCAGCTCACCAGCAGCCCCGGCACCAGCAGCTGCAGAAGCCACCCCCCGACACATCCCGACCCCGCATCCCAACTTCGGGGAGAGACAGAGACAGAGAGCGAGAGAGGGCGAGAGAGAGAGAGAGAGAGAGAGAGAGAGACAGAGTCAAATACCTGAGGAAGAGGGGGGTGCCAATCCGCACGGCTTTGCCATCGGGCGGGGGACAGGCAGAGAGGGGGGTAAAGGAAGGAGAGGGACAGAGAAAGAAAGAGGTCAACCCGCTCAGGTCGGGGCCGCCCGCTCGGAGCGCTCCCTCCTCTGACCCTCGCTCGCTCCCTCTGGCTCCCGGCTCAGGTCTCCTGCCTCCCGCCCTCCACCTCCCTCTCTGTCCCTACTCCTGTCCCCACACTCGGAGCATCCGTCCTAAGCCTCCAGCTCTCTTCTCACTCATCTTTCATTTTCTCTTCTCTTCATAGAACTACACGAAATTAATTAAGCCACAGCGCTCCGCTCCCCCCAGCAGAAGGAGCAGCCAGCAGGAAAAGCACAGCCACCTCCACTGCCACCACCACCACCTTCTCCTCCTCTTCCTCCTCCTCCTCCTCCTCTTCCTCCCTCGCTTTTCCTCCTCCTCTTCCTCCTCCCCCTCCTGCTCTCCCTCCTCCCCCTCCTCCTCCTCCTCCTCCTCTTCTCTCTTGCTTCTTCTCCTCTTCCAACTGCCAGTCCATGCAGGGGACTTCCTCTCCTCCCCGCTCCTCCAACCCTCCTTGACCGAATGAATGAGCGCGTTTGTGCCTCCACCACCCCGCGCTCTCCTCCCCGGAGCACTCGGACCACCCCGAGGTGGTGGTTAATTGCAGTAACTTACAGAAGAAGCGTCCCGGCGCCGGGAGGTGCTTCGGGTTCTCCAGCCCCACCGCCTCCTTATCCTCTTTCTCTTTCTCCTCTTCCTGCTCGGGTTATTGTTGTGGAAGTTGTTTGGGAGTCTCATGTGCTTCTGCCGGGTCTCAGCAATGGAGGATCGCCATCTTCCCTGCCTTCCTCGGCTCCTCAGACTCGCTGCAGCTGCAGATGACCTGAGATATCCGTCTCTCTCTCCCTCTCCCTCTCTCCCTCCCTCCCTCTCCCTCTCACTCTCTCCCCTCTCTCTCCTCTTCTCTCTCCTCTCCTCCCTCTCCCTCGCGCGCTCTCTCTCTCTCCCTCCCTCTGTGTCTCTCTCTGAATAATGAGCAACCAGAGGGAGAGAGAAAGCAAGACAGAAAGAGAGAAGGAAGACAATCTTCTCCTGCCACACAAAACGCCGGAGCACCAGGGGGTGCGCGAAGCCTTTCTAATAACAACAACAACGTGCAGGAGAGAGGAAGAAAAAAAAAGAAAGAAAGAAAGAAAGAAAGAAAGAAAGAAAGAAATGAGGAAAGGACTAGGGGGAAAAAATGCAAGAATTATCCAAGAGCTGGAGAAGAGCAGAAGCTGGAGGAGATGCTGAGGCTGCGGCTGCTGTCCCCCCTCCCCCCCGCCGAACCCCAGAAGGAGGCAAGGTGGTTGCAAAGTTAAGGCTGGGACATTGTCTTTGTCACTCAGAGCAACACAGAGCCAGGCCAGTGAGATGCAAGAGGAGGAGGTGGCGGCGGCTGAGAAGGAGGAGGTGGTGGTGGTGGAGGAGGAGGAGGAGGAAGAGGAGGAGAAGGAGGCAAAGGAGGAGGAGAAGGGGAAGAGGGAGATGGGATGAATAAAGACCTGCGGAGAAGGCGGTGCGAGGAGCGCGGCCGCCTGGCCCAGGCGTGCGCGCCCGCGTCCCGGTGGCGCCCGGCAGCCCTGGCCGGCGGAGGAAGCCCCCGGTGAGGACCCTGCCCCGCGGCTCATAGCGCTCCCACCGTCAGCCCGGCTGGAGGCGCCCGGCTTGGGCCCCACAGGGTCCCTCACTTGCATCCATCTAGAGGCCAATCTTTGCAAAGAACATACATGGGGAACTGGAGGTTGCAAGTCTAAACCCAGATCAACCACGTGGGGCTTTATAATCCCTTTCCAGCTTGCGGTGTGAGTATTTCCAGTCAAAAGCTCAAATTGTCCATTACTGGCACGTATTTTGAAGTCTTCTCCCCTGAAATAAAGGCTCTTTGTGCGTTTTATTTCTTTTCTGATATGGGAATGGGGGGTAGGGGAGGGAAAGAACCCATCATTCCGAGCCTCGGAACCACCACTTTCTTTGCCTAACTTGTGAAATGTTTTGACGGCGCACCAAAAAAAAAAAAAAAAAAAAAAAAAAAAAAGCCTGCTTAAATAACTTTACACCTTCCAGCCCCGTGTTGTTTGCACTTTCTGGCTGATCATCTAAAGGCTCGGAAAGTAACAATCAGCGCTCCTAATGATAAGGTGTCATGGTGTTGAAGACAAGAGAGCCAAGATGAAGCTTTCCTACCTTGAATTTTTATTTAGTGTAATTTCCCCCATATTATTCTGAACTATCTCTTCTGCAAAGGACCCCCCCACACACACACCAGGTCGAAAGTCTCCTAAGGTTTTAATCTGATGGGGGGCGGGGCGGGGGTCTACAGTATCAAAAAAATCAATGCAGCAAGTCAGGAGCAATTGAAGTTCAAGGGCATGGGCTGGTCGTACCGTTTCTATTTCTCGGATCCTCGAGCTGGACATCAACAGCCTCGCAAGAGGAACGCGCAGCGCGCGGGGCAGAGACCGTAATTAAAGTTTCTTTTGTCCGCGTCTGAATTGGGGGATGTTGCTGGATTCCTTTGCATTGAGGAGCGCGCATCCGGTGAAGGCGCGGTTTTAAGGGTCCTGGGCAAGACTGTCCTCTTTAATACTCGCCCCTTCTCCTCCTTCCCCCCAAGCAAGTCCGGGAAGGTATATATATGTGTGTATATATATGGACACATATATATCCATCAATCTATACAATAAAGGGAAAGGCGGAGACGCGCGCGGAGTTGGTTCCCATCAGATAGCGGGGTTTCATAAACAGATCTACAACCTCATTTTCCAAGATTTTCCCGATCGTCTATTCCTGGGTAGAATCTCTCACCCCGAGGCACGATATCACCCCCTTCCAGTCAACACTTCCTGCCCTTTTCTCCTCCCACTCACATTGAAAAGCTTGGGAGCCCTAAAAGGGTGTTGATGGCGGGGGGTGATAAATAAATAAATAAATGACACTCTACGCGTGCGGAGGAGAAGAAAGGAGGGGGAGGGAGAGGGAAGGCGAGGAGAGGGTCGAGAAAAAGTAGGGAGAGCAGAACAAGGAAGAGGCGAGAGGGAAACGAAGAGTCAAAGAGAAGAGAAAGAAGAAAGAAAGGCGAGAGGAGGACGCTGAGGCTGTTGCGGACTGAAACGATCCTGGCTTTGTGCGGAATGGGGAGGACTCTCCCTTCCAAGTGCCCGGAGGGACGCAGGGAACTCCTCGGCCCTGAGCTCCTCCCCACCGGGACCCCAGGGGTGTCTGCGTGCCGGCCGCCGCTACCCCATAAATTCCTCGTGGCTTCCAGAGGAAGCGCGCCAGGTCTCCGCCGTCCCTTCGGTGTCCCGCCTGGTAATTTACCTCTTTGTCTTTAATAAAAAGCTGACTTTTTCTGTCAAGCTCTGCACCGGGAAAATAACAACCGTATTTCAGGTTGAAAGTTCCTATTACTGCGGGGTTTTGGAAGCTGCGATAAAATCTTCATCGACGTGAAGGTACCTTCTGGGCTGGCTGGGGTCGGAAGTCCTAAGATGGGGGCCGTCTTTCCCCCGGGGCAGGGGCGTAGGGAGCCAGGCGGCGGGGAGGGAGGAAGAGAGACGAGGTCAGAGGAAACCTTGGGTTTCCAAGGCTCCTGGGGCACCAAAGGGCTTCCCGCAGTCGGGGAATGAGCCCTGGGGAGGAGCCTTTTGCGAGAACGTGAGCGCGCCCCAACACGCCTCCGACCTCATAAACCCACTTGGCAAAGACCGGGGAAGCGGCTGGCGGACCGGCTGCGGTGAACTCGAGAAATTAACCTGTGCTGCAATTAAATGGGCTGCCGCCCTTTCACACTCACCTCGAGAGACCGAGATAGAGAGAGCTCCCGAACCGGCCGCGGGGGGACCTGGCTCCACCCTCCCGTCCCAGGAGAAGAGGACAAAAAGGGGAGATGGACTTGGAGATGGCCCCGCCCTTCAAACGCTCCAATCCTTGGAAACGAGACCTCCTCTCCAAGCCTCCACGTCTAGAAGGGACAAAGGCAGCGAGGAGATCCAGAGACCGACGGGGAGGTGGTGGCTTTCGGGCTTCGCATGTGGGTGCCTTGGGGGAAAGGTACAATGGCTAAGTTTCTATCCCAAATACTGCCCCCCAGGATGGTCTTTAGAAGACACACTCGGTCTTCTGGTTTAGGAGCAAATTGACTTCCTGAAGCTGTGGAGCGAACTATTGCAAAACTCCCACATAGCCCTGCTTTTTGCATGTGGGAACGCTACAATTTCAATGAATGTTGCCGCACATATAATTTTTTCGACTTTATAGAAGTCACAAGTGCCTTAACTCTCCAACTAAAATAATTGAAAGAGATAAAATATAAGGAGAGTGGCCTCTTTGTTTTTTGCTTATTTTTATTTGGTGCAGTTTTTCAGTTGATAGGAGAGCCATTGGATAAATAAAAGCTGAGTCGGTCAAGGAAAGCGCTGTGGCTGTAGGTTTTAGTGAAAACCTTAATAAACTTGGCACTTAAGTAACTGTAATTATGCTTTGCCATTAGCGGACCATTAAGATAAACAGGAGAAAGTTCACACCTCCTGCTATTTCATTCCCTAAGAATATTCACAAAGATAATAGGAGCCTAGTTGGTGGCTTATCTTCTCCATCAGGAGAGTTAAGGTTTAAATTTTTTAATTAAAATGGAAAAACTTTGGTTTCCCACACACCAACAATGTGAGGGAAGTCTCATGGGGATATATTGACTTCTTGAAATTTACCTTTTGTTACTTTACCCTATGTCATTATCCCCTGGAGTCATATGGGATTTCAAGACTTTATTAATGTTCCAGGGAATATGAACATGTTAGAAGTCTGGACTTTCTTCTCTCATATCATAGGTGACTGGCATACACACTCCTCATAAAGAGAAATTATGGCTCATCAAAAGAGTGACTTTATGAGCATTAATAGAATAATAAATCTTGCACTTTTAGTTCAAGAAACAGTGAAGTCCTATAATCAGAGTGACCCATGCAAATATGATCCACTTACTTGCCCAACTGTAGCAGAACAGGGATAGTCTATAAATCATTTTAGTTTTTAAAGCCTCAAAAAAGGAAGGCACCCAAATATCTCAAAGGAAAGTGTTTATGAGGGAAAGGAGGGTTCTAAAACATACAGGAAAAAACTGTGGAAAAATGAAGAGTTGATCCAGAAGGCTACATTAAAGAATAGAATTTCAACTGAAACAAGCGTATGCGTAGATATTGTGATGTCATTGTTTCAATATTTATATTCTGTCATACAAAAAAGGAAAAGTTCTCCTGCTTCCTGAAAACTATACCAAAAAGGAAATTACAGTTGATAGTCCCATTTTCTAAATTCCAGTTGGAAAACTGTTGAAGTTGGGGATTTTGGCAAAAGAAAAAGTCAATGAAGAGTATGGCTTTCTAACTATATTTTTACACATCTCTTAACTAGGTTTATTTCCCTGCCTATGTAAAGTTCCTTTTCTATGCAATTTAATATAGTCTTTTTACTAGTTGATTTTGTTTGTGATGCTCAGGAGATTACTGAGATCTTTACTCTCAGAAATTACTGTCTTCAAAAAGTTTATCTGAAAACTTCAAATTGAATAATTATGGGTCCTCCCAATATAAAGAAAATGGAGTCACTAGTACAACTTTTTTCTGATTTCTTACAGATAAATCAATATATTTTCATAAACTTATATTTAAACACATACAGCTAATTGACTACTGACCGTGCCTAAGGAGAAGTGACTAGAAGAAGACAAAGACAGAATCTGAATAGCTCTCAAAGGAGGAGACATTGCAATAACATATTAAATTTACTCTGTATGAATCTTTGTATATATACTTTTGGATATCAAAGTTATTTCAGTAGCGATGTTCTAAAATTCAAAAGAAAGTATTTCCTCCATAGGTAGAAGTTAAATTTACAGTTTTATCAAACTAGGTATTTATTGTAATATGAAACATGTAATACCATCTAACCATTTAATGTTTGTTTAGCATCTATAATATGCCGTACTCGGAACTGACGGCTAGGGATACAAAGAGGAATAAGAGAAGATGAGTCAAATGTTTGATGCATGATCTACTTCTTGAACCACCAGCTTCATAATCACATTACTTGCTTAAAACTTTAGATTTTTTTTACTTACTCAAAAGCAGTACAGGAATTGGACCAATGAGAAAAATGCAATTATTTTCAATATTTCTGGTACTCCAGTGAAGCTATTGAGGAGTAAAATTTTGTTGAGATAAAATTTTGGGAATTCATTTTAAAACCAATGTCTTGTCTTAACTCATAATTTGACATGGGATTCTTATTCAAAGATATCTTTTTTTAAAAGAAAAGAGAGCAACCTTAGATCAACTAGGGTTAGATTAACCAAAATTTCAAAGACAAGACTCCAGTAAAAGAGTGCCCATTTGTTGAGGCATCCCTGTCAGCAAAAAGACCAGTATTTCCAGATTCTTATTACTGTACTCAAATAGAAGCCCAGAGAAAGAAGTGAGTTGCTCAGAAACCAGAGCTGGTAAGGGCAGTCAGCCCCAGAATCTGCACTTCAATGGCAGATTCTCCAAAATTATTATTCTTATACCACCTTCAAGATTTCTTATTTGTTTAAACATATTTCCATACTACTCAATAGTGTTACTTACTTAATTTGTATTTTAAGTTCACTTTTAAAAAATGCTAACTTCATCATAAGCAGTAACATTAGCGAATCACAGATCTGATGGTCTATTTACATATTCATTTTCCACTGCATATCAAAATACATATCATTATTACAATTAAAAGAAAGATTTTTGGATTTAAGAAACAATCTGATAGTATACACGCCAAACTGTAGACTAATGATAAGGTGTGAGAGAGGTAGGGAGAAGAGTGTTATAATTGTGTGTGTGTGTGTGTGTGTGTGTGTGTGTGTGTGTGTGTGTGCAAGCATGAATCACTTTTATAATTAAAAAAATTTTATTAAAGAAAACTATGTGGTCTGGTCGTGGCTAGTAAAACCTCTAAATTAAACCATCGTATTATATGTTCTTTTTTTTAAAAGTTGGAGTCTCACTTTGTCATCCAGGCTCTAGTGCAGTGACACAATCACAGCTCACTGTAGCCTCGACCTCCTGGGCTCAGGGAATCCTGTCTTAGCTCTGAGGCTGAGACTACAGGCGTGTGCCACATCACCTGGCTTATTTTTTTATTTTGTGTAGAGATGAAGGCTGATCCTGAACTCCTGGGTTCAAGCAATCCTCCCACCTTGGTCTCCCAAAGTGCTGGGATTACAGGTGTGAAACTCTGCGTCTGGCCAGTATATTCTTAGAATTAAAAATCAGTGCAAGCCTTTTTAGCGCAATTTAACAACATGTATTTAAAGTCTTAAAATGTTCACACGTTTGTCCCCCTAATTTGTTCTCGTAGAATCTACCCTAAGAAGACAGTCAGAAATGAAAAAAAAATTGTGCAAGAAATAATAGAGAGAAATTAAGGAATTGAAAATAACTTAAGTGGTTAAGAGAAAAGCAATGTCCCACAATTCTAAAATTTTACAAATAAATAAAAGTTTTAACAAGAGAAGAGGAATGATTAGGTAAATAATAATGCATCCCTATTATGACATATTAGATAGCTTGAAATTGTTTATGAGAATTTTGTGATGGAACAGAAAAATGGTCTAATATCAGGCAAAAGAACTTAATACAAAATTATGATCATGAATTATTTATTTCATAATGCATGCCCCAAAATCACCTTGACTGAAAATACAATAGCATGTCTATAGTAAGTTGACTTCTCATTATAAACTATTTGGAAAACTGTTTGGAATGTACCTATAAACTGCCTAAGTTACATAGTTATGTAATGATATATAAACCGTATGTATGTGTGTGTATGTATGTGTATGTGTGTGTTGGAGTCAACTGCTTTGTTTGGACTGAATTGTCAATTATCGTAGTTAAAAACATTTTAAAGGTAAATAATAAAACTTACTTATATGTGTCTGATAATTATAAGTGCATCTCGAAGAACATATGAATACTGCTAATAAAACAGTGTTATAGTAACTTTTATACTTGGATATTTTAATTTTTTTCCCACAGGGAAGGCAGGAAGAAGGTTTGGGTGGACATTTTGAATATATTTTATATAGAAAATATAGGACCAAAGAATTTGAATGAGTTAACTTCTTCCAACAATAATGGTTTGAGGACTAAAATCCAGGTATCCTGATTCTTACTTTTTGAAATCTATAATTCCATTCTGAAATGTGCAATTTCAAAAATTTGCCAAATATTAGCAAAAGAAAATGGCTAATGGCCAATATAAAAAAAAAGTTCAACATCATCAATTTTGCAAATGAAACTGCAGTGCTCTTTTACACATAAAAGTTGGTCCATCATCTCCACAGTTTCCGCATCTGTGAAGTCAACAAAGTATTTGGAAAAAAATTAAAAATGACAATACAACAAGAAAAAATAATACAAATAAAAGTACAGTATAACAACAATTTACATAGTATTTGCATTGTACTAAGTTTTATAAGTAATCTAGGGATAATTTAAAGTATATGGGAGGATGTGTGTAGGTTATAATAAAATACAATTTCATTTTATATAAGGGACTCAAGCATCCACAGGGGCTCTGAAACCAATCCCCTGTGGATACTGAGGTACAAGTGTATACTGAAGTGTGTGTGTGCTTGTGTGTGTGTGTATAAATACACATGCAATTGTTAAGAGTATATGTAATTCCCAGTTGTTGAGAATATGGAAAAATAGACCCTATAATCCTCTATTGATGGGACATGAAAAGTTTCAATCTTTCTGTATATATTGAAATTTTTTTACCCAGAAATTTAACTTTTAGAAATTGACTTAAATATTCATGACTGTCATCAAAATTTATGCACAAAAAAATTTACTGTGGCATCAATACCTAACAGCAAGTGATCAGTTAAATAAATTATATTTATGGAATAGAAACCTGTATTACTATCAAACTCTGTAGGAAATATCAATTGACATTGAAATGTCTACATGATTTTTAATAAAAGAAAAACAGATTTCAAAACAATGTATATAATATTATCACATATTTGTAAATGTGATACACATATCTAGACATTGAGCAGCAATTAGAAAAGTATAATCAACATCAATAGCAATTTTTTCCAGGCAATGTCATTTTTTTCTAGGTGATGCAACTATGTATTGTGTTTTTTTTTTCACTCTTGGCTTCTTAGTTTCTTTTAACTTTTCTACAATGAATATGTCTCTTGCAAACAAATTTTGCCAGCACAAAATTTTCCCCATATTATAAAAATTCACATGATTCAGTGGTTTTCTAATTTATAAAGTAAATTTTAACTGTGGGATTTTATTAATTACACTTTGAAATTCTTGTGAATATCCATTTGACTTCCCAAATAACCTTGACTCAGAGTTCAGGGAATCTAGTACAGAATGTGCTAGTACCAAGTTGACTTGACAGCGTGATTTCATGTTAGTTGCCCTTTCACCATAACATGGCATCTACACACATTCTCCACTAGGCTGTGGTTTGATTTCTCAGCAAGATTCTAAGAACACTGTTTCACAAAAGCTACTCATTGGTTATGTTTTTCTTAAGTATCTGGAAGGCAGATCAAGTTCTTTTAAAAGTGACTTTCTGATGTTTACCTGAAAATTTTCTCATTCCAAAAAACAGATGTTAAGTGAACATTTGTTGACTTAATATTTAGAATAAAAACAAATCTAAGCATGAAGATCTACTGTCTAGTTTCTATTTTTTACTAGTGATGACCTTGGACAAATCCCTGTGGTATCCACAGAGGATTGGTTCCAGGGCCCCTGTGGATGCTCAGGTCCCCTATATAAGCATCAGTGTCCACATCTGTAAAAAGAAAAATAAATAAAATACTTATAGGATAGCTATGAGGATTCAATAAAATGCATATAAGGTATACCCATCTTCAAATGATGCATTCTCAATCTGTAACTGTAAGCTGATACGATCTATGTGCTTAAACCTTTACTGCGAAGCAGCATAGATGAAGCAAGAACTCTAAATTTAAAATCAAGAGCGAAATCTAGTCCAGAAAATCAAAACCAGAATATGTACCCATGATTTTTTAAAAATCTATTATTATTTAAACAAGTAAAATCATCAACAATGTAATTAAACATTTTTAAAACCTAAGCATGATTAATTGGATCTAAGTCCTTCTACCACAATTTATTTGCTGCTTATTAATTCATTTTGCCTTTTACCAGAACTCAGCTTCCAGACATATAGCAACAAGGTCAAAGTTTTTTGGGGGTTTTTTTGAAGTGGAAGTGAAAAACCTAAAATTAAAATTTTGTTTATTGGTACTCAAATCCAAGAAACAATTCAATATGCTTAGAAAAATCCATACTGTACAGGAATTGTTATACTAAATATAAACAAGCTACAGTGAAGAAGGAATATTTTATTTCACTTCATTTTTCTGTGAATTGCATAGACCACCACTGTTCATTGATCTAGCTTCTGGTCAGCAGTGTTCTGCTGGAGCACAATTTAAAAACCACTGATCTATTCCAGATGAGAAAATGGTCTCAAAGAAAAGTGATTTGTCCAGGGTTATACACCAAGTTACTGAAGGAGCTAAGATCCTGACTTAGTCCCTCTTCATGGCTATTTCTACTACATCCAGTTTGCCAATCCTAGCAAAAGAGATTTTCTTGAGCTGGTATTGAACCAAGAACTCAGTTACCTTCTTCCCTTTCTCCCTCCTTTTCCCCCTTTCCCCTTCCTTTTCTCTCTGTCTTTTCCCTCCCTCCTTTCTTTCCTCCCTTTCTTCCCAAGGTTTCCCAGAAATGAGATCCTGTACTTTACATGAGTAATAATAATTAACCACAGTCAACCAATAAATAATTTTTGTTTCCTTTAAATTATTTTGGTGTCTTTCAGTTCATTTCATCCTTTTTCTAACCTCAGATTAGGGAAACAACTAACTGTGTTCTCTACATATCAACATCTTCTGTTCTTTGGGAATATTTAGAGTTATCCTCCACCTTTTTTACCTTATCTTTCCATCTAAAATGATTTTTATGGGCTTAGGATCAGGAAAAGAGAAAAAGACAAAGTAGGCTTATTTTTTTTTAACCTGGAAAATTACAATTCTGCTTTTATTTGATATAGAAATATAAATGGAGAAACATAGCACTATTCTGCATATCAGGGATCATCTGAAAGAAAATTTGATTCTGCTGATCCTTTTGCACTTACTCTATATCATGGAGCATTCACAAAGGAATTATTTCTATTACTGAAAAATGAGGATGGCCAGTGCTCTCATTTGACTTACCATGGAGCACAGAATTTGAACTAGTCGGGATTGCTTTTAAATGTCATGGACATAAGATTATAATATCAATTTGGTAATCAAATGAACTTCGTGGATACAAGAATTGAATAGTGAAGCATTTGACATGGACAAAAACCAGCAAAAGTGATCTTTATTACCATTTCCCTTGACTGTAGCCTGTAGCTAGTATCTGTCCCATTCACTTAGGAGATGGCAAAATGTAAGACATCCCCAGCTGACTGTCACCTGAACGACTCAGAAACATAACCCCTTATCAGGCACAGGGATGCAGTGCTTATAAGAGACCATGCACAGATTCTGTCTGGAGACTGGGAAAAGCCCTAACGTACTAGATCTCTCACATCTGTAAATGATTGTCACGAAGCATTTCCACATACATGCTAAAACTTGTTCTTCACAACAAATTGTGACATGAAGATTATTTCCTCTGTTTTATATTTGGAGAAACCAAAGATCAAAGTAGAACAGTGACTTGCCCAAGATCACTTAATTTGCACCGGGATTTGAACCCAGAACTTATGATTCCAAATAATACCATCTTTCTTCAGTGTCAAGTATTAAACTCCTGATACAGCATAGTATTATGTTTTTTTGTATTTATGTATGCAGATATACACATATTTTTATATATTGTAGAAAATGTAGCAAATATAGAAAAGTCTCTAAAACTTAAAAATCATGAAAAGCAGAAAGAGAAATATCAAGTCTTCCTCTGTTTCTCCCTTTGTGATTTGATAATTTATGTTCTTTGCTTATTTTTTATTGGTATGATATATGTCTTCACTTTGATTTGCTATGTCACCTTATAGATTAAGTATTTCAACCCCTTATAATATGTAATAACTTATTTTTAGTTTTAAGACTTGTTTTTAACTTAATGTTTTTGACATCTGGAAGTGAAACTTTTCTGTGTTTAAGCTTATCAAGCATTTTTAAATGCTTTCTACTGTAGGTGTAATATTTGAAAAACCTTCAAAAGCCCTAATAGAACAATTACTTGTCAACTTGGGTTTTTAATCAATTCCAAGATTCTTATTTTCATATTTAACTCTACAATTTATGTAGAATTTATTTCAACATGTGAGGTGAGATGGGACTCAAACAGAATTATTTTCCAAATAGTTAACTGGTTGTCACAGCATCATAAAAAAAAAATCCTTCCTTTATCCACCTAATTGAAATGTCACTTTATTCTACACTAAAATTTTATATATGCTTCTAGACTATTCATTTGTTTTCATTTATCTGTTTGTCTACTTTAGCAAGCTTTTGTCAAATTTATTCTTGGTTCTTCATGACTCATTTATTATCAGATTTATCCTTTTAAACTGAAAAAGACCACAGAATTGAATATTGCTTAGATTTTATTAAACATATGGGTAAAATTTTCATGTATATTATATATTTGTGTGTGTTCAATTAACTTCTCATTCCAAATTCCCTCAGCTTGTACACAAGTTTAGTTCATGCCCCCAAATGATGGCTTTATCATTTTATAAAATAACAGATACCTTAGTGGGTTACAAATCAATTTAAAACTTTACATTAGCTTTTTTCTTAATATACAGTTGACTCTTGATCACCAGAAGAGTTAGGAGCAGTCAAAATTGGTGCATAAATTTTGACTTCCCAAAAACGTAACTACTGATAGCTTACTGTTGACTGGAAGTTTTCCCAATAACATACAGTCTATTAACAGATATTTTGTATATGTGTATTATATACTGTATTCTTATCATAAAGTAGTTAGAGAAAAGAAAATGTTATTAAGAAAACCATAAGGAAGAGAAAATATATTGCCTATTCATTAAGTAGAACTAGATCATTATAAAAATCTTTATCCTCATCATCTTCACAATAAGTAGGCAGAGGAGAAGGAAGAGGAGGGGCCATCTTGGTTTAGGACTGGCAAAGGCAGAAGAAGAGATGCACATAAATGCATCTGTGCAATTTACCCATGTTGTTCAAGGGTCAACTGTATTTATATTCAGGATTCTGAGTTTGATATCTTATACTACTGATCCCTGTTAGATATTGTTTCATCTAACTGAGAAAGCAGCTAAGGTAATAAAGCAATAACCTCAAAATTCATGAAGAAAGAAAGGAACAAGAAAATTCAGTTAATGTAGTAAAAGAAAGGAAGTAAATAAACAAGATGATATTATCATAGAAAACACAAATACGACTCCAGAAATAAAAATAATATTATCAGAAATAAAACTGTTTGGTGAATATGTTCATATCAATTTTAGAATAAATGTTAATAGATAACGTTTTTTGAAATTGAGATATAGAAATTTGTACTGTCAAACCAAATAGATAATCACACATTTTAATCAAGTTGATTAATTAGGTTGTTTAGTTCTATGTATTCTTTTCCTTCTTCTTTTTTTTAATCTGAAGTTCACAGAATCTGTCCATTTCTGAAGTGGGTATGTTAAACGAGTTAGCGTAAGAAATAGAAACTGCAAACATCTGTTTAAATAGGTCATAGATAAAACTAAATGATCAAAAATTTTTGAAATAAAAGAGATTGACCAAAAATCAGGCAGATTTATCAAGAGAAAGCAGGAGAAAATATTGTAATATCACACAAAATAAAACCTAGGTGAAAAATACTTAAATGAAAAAGGGAAGAAAGTTTTAATTGATAAAATGAATAATTTATCATTTTTGTATCCAATATAGCTTCTAAATATGTGAAGTCTAATCTATCATACATATAGGGAGGAGTCAACAAAACTACCATGATAATTGTAGATTTTTGACATGCCTCACCAAAAAATGACAAATTAAGTGACCCTTAAATACAAAAATAGAGAGGAATTGAATGACACATTTATTAAACTTGATTAAATGAATGTATGTCTGATATTTTTTCTAGTACCCAGGGAAACATTTTTTTTAATGGCCAGTTATTGTCACACATAAAAAAGCTCTATGAAGTTCAGCAAATATCCAACATAGAACACAAGTAGAATACAATAAAACTGTAAACTTTAAAATGTACAAAAATATACAAACACAAATATCTACTAAAGAACTTTAAAAGGATTCTGATTTTGATATTTTACACTACTGATCCCTGTTAGATATTGTTTCATCTAACTGAGAAAGCTGCTAAGGTAATAAAGCAATAGCTTAAAAATTCATGAAGAAAAAAATGATATATTATAATAGCCCTTAGTTAAAAAAAATGCCAAGCCAAAACTGTAGACTATTTAAGTAAAAACAACAGCGTTAACACTGTATATCAAAACCTATTTGATGTGACTCAATTGTAGTCAAATAAGAATTAGTATCTTTAAGTTTATTAGTTAGAAAACAAAAATTAAAAGTTTACGAACATTTTAAATTAAAGGAGCTAAAAATCCAGCAAATATTTTAAATAGACAGTATTGAGTATTATAAGCAGAATTCTATGAAAATGAGCAAGTAAACTTTATCAATTAAACTATCAAGTGAAAATCAGATAAGTTTGATAAAGAAAAAATAAAACAAATATGAAACATTAAACTAAAAGAAGAGACATAACTACAGACAAAGGAGATTAAAAGTTATGAGACTATTATATAAATAAGTTTTAAAAGCTTAAATAAAAAAATAATTTTCTAAAAATCTACAAATAAAAAAACTGTCTCAAGAAGGTGGTGGGGGACAGAGGAGGAGGAGAAAGCAATTATCATAAGATCAATATAAAAACATCCTCAACCCTCACACTAGAAATGCTCGGTAAATTCTATTATACCTTACGGAAACTGATAATTCTGGTATAAAATATATGCATAGATCTATCCTTAGACTCTTTTTCTTATAAAAATAGTGTTTATTGGAAAAGTTAAAAGTACAGAAAAATTTAAAAATAAAAGTCCAATGCTATTTAAAGACTTTATACTCATTTTTTTGTGTGTCTAGTGTTATTCTGTCATCTCACAATCCAAAAGGAAATCAAATACATGAACAAAACCTTGTTGCAATACTACTTGTAAATATAGACAAAAACCTCTGTATAGTATATTTTGCATAAAAATCCAACAGTTTTTGAAAGAAATAATTCTTCATAAATAAATAAGATTATCCTAGAAAAGCAAAGATGCTCAAAACCAGAAAAATCTATTGATGTCACTCATTACGTTAACTAAACACAATAGAACTACCATATGAGCATCTTGGTTGACAGAGTTAAATAAGTAATTGATATAATGTAGTAACTATTTCTGATTAAAAATAAATAAGAGTTGAATTTTTAATAATCTAGGACTAGAAGAATACTTCTTTCATTATCAGAGTATTTACCAAAAAAATTAAAAGAAAACTCTTACTATTGAAACAATAGAGGCGTTCCTATTAAGGTCAGGAATTAAAAAGGTCTCATATGAAAAGACTCAATATAGTAAAGTGATAATTCTTCACATCATAAAAAGGGAAATACCTGTTATCCACTTATACAAATCAACAGTTCACTGTGGTCCCAGCCTTTAAGATAATACAAAAATATTAAGAAATATTAAAAAGATTGTGACCTATCATTATTTGAAAATGCAAATTGGAAACTCTCAAATAATTCCATAAAAAATTAATAGAACTCATTGAAGCTTAGTAAGAAAACTAAATACAAAGTAAATATACAAAAGTCAAAAATGGAATATAAAGTAAATATACAAAAGTGAATAATTTTTCATATGCCAGTAATATCTAAACATTTGGGTGCACTCAGCTGTAGTTAGAGAAGCTGATTTAACCAAATTTTAAACCTTGTTTCCTTAAAAGGGAATCTAGAGAAAGTCAGTTCAATCATCTGAATGTTCAGTGGCTCAGTGATGTCTTCAAGGACCTAAGCAGTTTTCATTTTTCTACTCCATCATTGCAACTTGTCGCCTTTATGTCTTCATATTTGTGGCCTCATGACCACATTATGGCTATTCCAACCAGATATTCCTGCTCATTGGCATTGAAAGAAAAAGAAAGAATGGAGACAGAAGCAAAGAGGTTTTCTTTGTACCAAGAAGTTAAATTTATCAAGTTTTCCCTTATCATACGTTTCATAACGTTATGTGGCACATGTAGCAGAGAAAGTGAACAGTAAGCAAATGACACAATCATTTGGATTGCCATGACTGGCTTAGACCAATCATGATTCATCCTCTGGGAAATGGCACATTGCTACTTCCAGACCAAAAATCAGACTTCTGTTAGCAATGGAGAAGTGGTCAGAGGACTACTTGATAGATGACTCACAATATATGCCAAGTTATGTTAGAGATATAAGATATATCTCAAAACACAATGGAGAAATAAAATCCCAGCCACTCAACTGATCGTTTTTTTAAGAACCTATAAAATCTCTAAAATAAACAAAATATGCAATACCTATATAATGATATTTGAAAATTTTACTGAAAGACTTCATAAAATGGAGGGGTATATCACAATCTCATATGAACAGACTCAATATGGTAAAGTGATGATTCTTCATATCATAATCTAACAATTCATAGCAGTTCTAATCAAAATGTCCATTTGTATTATCTTGATAGCTGATTCTTAAAGTTTATCCATAGGAAGAAATAATCATTTACAAAAATAAGACTACCTCATAGCCCAACTCCCCATCAGATATTATAACACATTTATCATAATATCATGACAAAAACAATATGGTATTGGTACAGAATAGAATACAATAGCAGAAGAAAGAGTGGGACACAAAATAATAAAAGTTCAAAAGCAGACTATGTAAACATAAGGACTAGTGTATGATAAATATGCTATTTCAAATCAGTCAGAAATAATTATTTTCAATTTGATTTTGGAAAAGTGTTTCCACTTGGAAAAAATGACATTTCTTTTTCATACAATATGCATAAATAAATTTAAGATGGATTAAAATCATAAACATAGAAAAACAAAGCTATAACATGCTGGAAGTCATGGGAAAATAATTGTATAGTTTTCAATGTAAAAGAACTTTCTAAGGTGACATAAAATCCAGATTGAACAGTTAAATATGCATAACAAATTCTATAGGTAGAGAAAGTTAAAAGAAAAATGACAAACATGGAGAAAAAATTTGCAATGTAAATAACAAGGAATAAATGTTATTTGCAAAAAAGTTCTAATGATTTATTGAGAAAAAGAAAATTTATATTTTTTAAATGGACATAAGATATCATCAAGCAACTGATGAAAAGCATACAAAATGAGCAAAACACATTAAAAAGACATTGTTCTCTAGCAATCATAGAAGTAATGATAATAAGCCAGGCTCGGTGGCTCAGCCTGTAATCCCAGCACTTTGGGAGACTGAGGTGAGTGGATTGCCTGAGCCCGCCGGTTCGAGACCTGCCCAGGCAACTTGGCAAGCCCTCATCTCTACAATAAATTTTTTAAAAAATTAGCCGGGCGTGGTAGTGGGAGCCTGCAGTTCCGGCTATTTGGAAGGCTGAGGTAGAAGGATCGCCGAAGCCCCGCAGGTCAAGGCTGCAATGGCCGGGAGCGGCCATTGCACTCCAGTCTGGGTGACAAAGTGAGACTCCAACTCAAAAAAAAAAAAAAAAAGAAGTAGTGTAGTGATAATAAAGTACTATAATAATGATAAAATAATTTCAATCATCAGATTGTCAGATAATTTTAAAATCAATAATCCATGTTGACATGGGTATACTAGTACTAAATTAGTGAAAGTATAAATCCATACAGTGCTTTGGTGGCCAATGGGGCAATGTCTACCAAAATTTAAGATAATAAGATTTTTGACACAGAAATTGCACCACAAATCCATTCTGTAGAAATATTTGAATATGTGCATGAAAGTTTATTGTTTGTAATAGGGGAAAAACTGAAGCTACTCAAATGTCCAATAATAGTGAAGATATTTTATGTTTTAGTGTATAAATTTAAACTATTACAGTTTCTGTTTTCATTAATATTAAGATAGTCCTATTTGTATTGACATGGAAAGATCTTTAAGATATACTATTAAATGGAAGAAAGTATCATCTACATTTTTACACCGTTACTATTGCATTTATATTATAATCATTATATTTATATATTTTATCATATAAGTGAATAAATGCATAGGACAGTATCCAAAAGGATGCTTTTACAGATAACTTATAGTTTGGATGATGTTAATACAGGGAAGAGGGTAGAGAAACAATAGTTATAAAGGGGTTTAATATTTTAGTCTACATATTTCTAGCTGCTCAAATTTTTCAGAATAAGCATATATCATTTGCTTTTGCAATTAAAAATATCTTAAGTGGACAGTTTAGAATTTGGATTAGTCAGTTTAGAATTTGGATTAGTCAGACCAAAATCCAAATTTTGTATATATAAACCAATAGCTGTGTGACTTGAATATTTTTGAGTCCACTTCTCAACCTGCAAATTAGGTCAAATATTACTTACTTCCTAGATGTGTTAACATACCAAATGGGATTATTTATGAAGAACACCTGGCCCACAGTAGATGCTCAACAAATGTTGGTTTTCTAAATGACTGTGAACTATAATCCCTGTTATTAGTTTTTAGAATAATAGAAACAAATGAACTATAATCCCTATTATTAGCTTTTCTTATTTAGCCTTAAAAGAAACCTGGTTTGATCAGGCAGGTTTGATGAAGCATTTTTACTTGAAATTTTCATTGAAAGATGGCAAATATGGTCTATGTTTTCAGATGAACTAAATATGTAGTTATTTGACCACTCATTCATTTACACAGTAAATATAATGTCATTTACTATATGGCAGCCAGTATGCTAAATGCTTGGGGTATAAAGATAAATAAGCAACAATCCTTTTAATTGAGGAGCTTAAGGGTTACTTTAATGCTTTCAGTTTAGTGAGATAAATACAATTCTAGAACCAATGCTAAGGACATAGAAAAGAATAATGCTGAGAAAGCACAGAATTAGAAAATCTTTGAATTGGGAGGACCAAGAGATTGTTTATTCAACTGCCTATCCAAAGCAAAAACCCCTTCCACGGCTTTCTTGGAAGACTGTCAAATAGTTTCTGCTAGAATAACAACTACAATTTATTGAATGTTTGCTATTGTTCCAGACTTTGTACTAACTCTTCATACACAGTATTTCCATCCAAACATCACAAAAAACCTGAAAGCTCTTATTATTATACACAATTTACAGACAGAAACTGAGATCCCGAGAGGTTAAGTAACTTGTCTGAGGTCACACAGCTAATTCACAGGGCTAAAATTTGAATCTAGGTCAGTCTTATTCCAGAACCTATGTTTTTAATCTGAACCAATACACCTAATCGTCCTCACGGCTGGAATACTTCCAATGATAAGAAACTCACTATATCAAAAGGCAGCTGTTTTGCTTCTTGCAAAGTTCTTTCCTATAGAGTGCTTTAATCTGTTTTCTTTTAATGTCCGTTCCACACTCACCAAGCATCAAGTGACACTTCCACTGTAATTGGACTTGCCAGGCATATGAAGATGCTTAAGACATGGTGTCTACCTTCAAATAGTGTATCGTCTTCTCTATACACTACAGGAGGGCCCTCCAAAAGTTTTATTTATTTTTTCACTCCCATCCTCTTCCAAGTTTAAAGCTCTTTACGTACAACTTTATGATATTGTTGTGCACTAAGCATCCTCAGTTCTTTTAGCTGTTGCTAAATTTCCAGAGCTTTTGCCACCTCGATTTCTTTTCTCCAGATGTGTATACTGTACTTAAAAGACAGGGTTTTGAAACCAAACCATGCTAGGCCATGGTAGTACAGAGGAACTTAAGCAGACTTTCATTTGAATATCAACTTCAATAAATATTGCAGTGATGGTTCTAGCTTTTGATAGTTGTAGTGTTATTTACTTATATTAAATCAACTCTGTTCTGCCGACTCCTTCCCTTTTTCTTTATAACTAATATTGGCCTATCCAGGTCTTGATTTTTCTCCTTCACTTTGAACTTGTGAAACCAAATCTTAAATTCTTAAATCAAGACTGTATTACTATTCCTTGTATACACATTTTTTTTTTTGAGTTGGAGTCTCACTCTGTCACTCAGGTTGGAGTGTCGTGGCACACTCACTGGCACTCCAGCGTCGACCTGCTGGACTCCGGTGATCCTTCCACCTCAGCCTTCCAAGTAGCTGGAACTACAGGTACACACTAACACGCCCAGACAATTTTTTATTTTTTGTAGAGACAAGGACTACCCAAGTTGTCCGGTCTGGTCTCGAACCCACGGGCTCAGGCAATTCATTCACCTCGCCTCCCAAAGTGCTGGGATTACAGGCTGAGCCACCAATGACAGCCAACACAATTAAAAAAAAATTTGGGGGGGGGTCTATCATTTTAGACTGCCAAACGTTTTCAGTCTTGATATTTTTTTCCATTTTGTTAGATAGCTCTCCCAATTTTATGAAATCATCAGTCTTCACAGCCCAGTTTTTTTGGGTTTTTGTTTTTTATTTTTTTAAGTTAGAGTCTCACTCTGTTGCCCAGACTGGAGTGCAGTGGCATGCTCATGGCCACTGCAGCCTTGAACTGCTGGGCTCAGATGATCCTTCCGCCTCAGCCTTACAAGTAGCTGGAACTACAGGCGTGCGCCACCATACCCCAGCTAATTTTTTGATTTATTGTAGAGATGAGGTCTTGCCAAGTTGCTCAGGCTGGTCTCGAACTCTTGGGCTCAGGCAATCCTCTTGCCTGAGCCTCCCAAAGTGCTGGGATTACAGTTGTGAGTCTCTGTACCCAGCTTCACAGCCCAGTGTTTTTGTTATCGTTTTTGACGTTTCAAGGCAAAGAGGGGAGTTTTAAATTGTGTTACTAATGACTTCTTTCCAAGTTGGAATAAGTTCGTTATTCAATCCTCTTTTACTATCATCGTTCAATCAATCTTCCTTTGTTATCATTGTTCAATTAGGGACAAATTCACCTACCTATGTTACCATCCGATCTACTATATTATGAGAAACAGAAAATGTGTTCTTGAAATTAGAATACATTTTTCTGTACTTGTTAATTTGTCTTGGTTTATTCTGATGGAACCTATATTGGATCCAACAATCATTGCATTTCTTCCTTCATGCTCACAAATCATGTATTTCATCTACTTACTGTCCTTCTTTTTATTTCTTTTCTAGTTCTACAAAGGATTCAAGTCAAATTATAAAAATAAATTAAACCCAAAAGGCAAAAAAAAAAAAAAAAGTTAAAGAAATCTGAGCAAGGGGGAAAAATGAGTAGAAAAATAACAGCTACAGACATAAGATTAGTACTCAGGAGTGTGTAGCACAGAATCCTGCATGTGTGTTTGGAATGGCCCAGAACAGGTAAGACAAATTACTATATGATGACATGGCACAGAGTTCAGATGTTAAAAAAAGCAAGTTTTTGTTTGTTTAAATAAGACAGAGCTTTTTTCAGAAGCGGGCATGTACAGCCATTATTTCTGAGGATTCATCCTGTGAATCCGCCAATTCTATGGATTCTGTGCAGCTCCTCAATAGGCCAATGGGATAACACCAAATCCTGACTGAGAGTAGTTCTAGTAGAGTCAAAGCAATCAGTCTGCATGAATGTGCTTCTCATGGTCTGATCTCATCCAGGATGACCCAGAGCATCAGAGGAAAGAATATGCTGTGTTTCAGGCAATCTTCCATGAATGCCATTGCTTGTAACCTTTTTTTTTTTTTTTTTAATTTGGAATAGTTGAGATCTTCAATAAGACCCATTGGTTATCAGGGGAAGAAATACAGTTTCTTGACACAATAGCAGTAGTTCACAGGATTAACTTATGAATTATAAATTATTTCTTTTTAATGAGATACTCATATAGGAGATATCTACTATTAAAACATATAAAAAAATAATACTTTATTTTGGTCAGATGAAATTTTTTTGGACACTAGGTCGATGTGAATAATAAATTTTAAAATAATAGAAGGAAATAACACCACTTTTAATATTTATGTTTTAATAATTTTCTTTTTTTCTACACAGCAGAAACTTGAAGATTTTCCAGAAATTTTTACATATAAAAATGCAAGCGGAATCTTATATCTTCTAATAGTTGTCATATTTTATTATTTCCAAGACATGATAAATATTGTTAAGAAAATCTCTTATACAGTATATATTTTTCTTCAATTTACCAAGTTCTTAGAAGAATGTCACATGCTCATTTGCCCAAATGACTTAGTTCGTGATGTAAAAATAAACAAAGTCCAGACGATTACCTAACAAGTGGTAGTGAACCAACCTACCACAATCAGACTTGCATTGTCTTCATTGCAGATGGTTGTGGCTTCTCAGTTTGCCTCTGGATTCACCTGCAGCTGTGATGGGCATTTCTTGGGAATGCACACAGCTTCCAACCTCAAGTATCCATGCTTCTCTCTTTCTCTGCCTGGGGACTTTTGCTAGAACCACAGGACATACACAAGGCAATGAGGAAATCCTAAGTATTTAAAGCCCCAGGTGGGCAACTCACAACCAAAGAGTCTAAGGATAACTTCTGACAATGCTGAAGCACATTTGCTATGCTTCTTCAGAGGACAGAACTAGCCCATGAACCCGAGATAGTTGCCCAGAGTAATAACACTCATTAATACATCTTTTATCAGCCCCCCCCAAAGCCTTGTTTCAGGTTCTACTTTTGGAAACATACAAACCAAGACATTCTTCTTCACCATCCTTACTGAAATTTTTTTATTTTTTATTTTTTATAATCAATAATTTTTATTATGATGTTGTGGGGTACAGTTAAGGGTTGGTATACAAATACGTTTCATTCAGGTACCCTATTGATAAGAGGTGCTTCTCCATCCCCAGAAAGACATTTGCTACCGTTAATCCCATCTCCCTCCCCCCCATAGTTTCCCACTACTGTCAGTCATTTTCTTATAGTATTAGGTTGGATGTTCAGGGTTCATTATATGAGTGAGAATATGTGATACTCGACCTTAGTTTTTGTGAGAGGTCACTCAGTATTATAGACTCTAGTTCCATCCAGGTTGCTGCGAAATTCATGATTTTGTTCTTTTTTATGGCTGCGTACTATTCCATCGTGTATATGTACTACATTTTTTTAATCCAGTCCTCTTTTGATGGGCAGCATGGTTGCTTCCAGGTTCTTGCTATTGTGAACAATGCTGCGATAAACATACATGTGCAGGTATCTTTTTTATAGAGTGATTTGAGTCTTCAGGGTATATTCCCAGTAGGGGGATTGCGGGGTTGTAAGGGAGGTTGATATTTAAAGCTTTTAGGAATCGCCACACTGCTTTCCACAGAGGTTGCATCAGTTTACACTCCCACCAACAGTGTAGAAGTGTTCCCTTTTCTCCACACCCTCTCCAGCAGCTGTTATTTTTTGAGTTGTTGCCATTTATTTCTTTATTTCTTTTATTTCTCTTCTGCTATATCCTGTTCTTCCTTATGAGGGTCTTCTGGCTTTGTTCACTTTTGAGATTGAAGTGTAGGCTGCAATCTGTACTTTTTGCAGTTTTGAGGTTTAATTGAGAGGGGAGCTGTGGTTCAGAGTGTATATGCTGATTCTAGCATCCACATACAGGTGTATGAGCACACTGGAACCTATTTCCCTCTGCCTTACAATCTGTCCATTCAGCAGTATGTAGTCTTGGTTCCTTAGGTGGAGTTTGTTGATAGGTGGGCAGGGCAATGGAAATCTCTGCCTGGAGAAAGGCGGAGGCAGATTCTCTTTCATAGATCCCTTTCTCTCCACTTGTCTGGGTCCCCAAGTTTGGGTCACGGGCTGAATGCCTCAGCCAGGGTGGGCCCGGAGCTCCAAAGCTCCAACGGCAGGCGGTGAGTGGTGAGAGTGACCTTGGGCCCCCCCACAGGGTACTTCAACCAGGAATGGGACCGGTGTCTCTGAGGGCGGGTCTCCCTGAGTGACCAGCTGATTGTTTCCTCCATTTTTCAGTTGACCTCCGAGGCCGATTGCTTGGTTTTTCCCCAATCTCACAAGCCATACACTCTCAGAGTCCTTTGCTGGATGCTCCTCACTTTCCTACCTTTATTTGTTGGATAAATCTAAGCTCAGCCTTCAGACTCCTTCCCTTGGCTCTCAACTCTCTCCCTATGTGATGTTATCAAGTCATGTGTTTTAAGTACCATAAATGTATAGTGACTCCAACATTGATACCTTCAGCCTGAGCATCTCTTCTGAACTTCAGAATGCTTACATCTAAGTGCTAGTCAACATCTCTGCTCCACTATCAGACAAGCATCAACTGAACATATACAGAATTGAATCCTTGATTTCCACTTCCTTCAGTCTTCTCTAACGGCAAATGGCAATTCCATAAAAAAACAACCACCACCACCAAAAAAAACCCTCAGAATCACACTTAATTCTTTACTGTATCACACTCAAAATTCAACTCATCATTAAATCCTGTCCCTTCACTTCAAAATCTATCCTTAATCTAGCCACTCCTTATTTTTCTTATTACTAGTCTGGGCCAAGGCACCATCATCTCTTGACTCGATGATTTCAGTAACCTTCTGATTGTCTTCTCTGCTTCTGCCCTTGACCCCTTAAAGTTGATTTGAGTGGTCCTTTTAAAACATTAAGTCAGATCAAGTGACTAATATGCTATGGTATTATAATTCATACAGTATAAAATCCAATGTATATTGGATTATCTTGGCCTATAGGGCCCTGTATGACTTTGTCTCCATTACTTTTTGGACAATATCTCCGACTAGTCTTCTTTTTCTTGCTCAGACTGCTTCAGCCTCACTGGCCTCCTTTCTCGTACTTAATTCTTTGCACCTGCTGTGCCCTCTTTCTGGAATTCTCTGCAATCATATATCCTCAGGGACACTTTGTCTTCAACAAGGTCTCTACTCAAATGTCAACTTAGTGAGATGCTTTCCCTCACCACTCTAACACAGCTATACACACAAACTTAAGTGCATGTGTATACATACAATGTTCATACACCACTAGACATATTACACATTTCTTTACTTGGATATTATCTTTCTCTCCCAGCTAGAATATGTGTACTTTAAGACCAGAGACTCTGATTTCTTTCTTGCTGTATGCCCAACACATACCATCGTTTCTGGTACAAGTTAGAAACCCAACACATATTTTGTGAATGATGTAATAACCAGTCACATGCCAGGGGGTGTTGGCCTACAAGCTCTTTAATCTTCCTTTAACTCAAGTACTACATGATCTTAGTTGACTGAAAAAGAATAAAAGATGGTCTATAGTTTGTTTAATCAGACAAAATTTTGTTTTTTACTATTATTCTTCTTCTTCCAAAGTTGCCTGTCAACTCATATTTCTCTACCCATTGGGAAATGTCTATTAGAAAGTTTAAGTTAAATTGATTTTATAAGTTTATAAACATGTTTAAAAAACACTGTTAAGGCAATATGATATTTGTCTTTCATTTACTTCTTCCTACTCGATTATGTTTTCTACAAGCATTCCAATTTTCTCTAGGTTTATTGCATTTTTACTAGGATTTGGATTTAGGAGCAGCAAAGAATTAGAATTCTTCTGGTCATGAACAGCCCCTTCTTCCTAAACATTCCCATTCATCCATTTGCTACTTCTAGAAAATTAAGAGAAAAAGAGGAAAGAGCAGTGATAACAATTTTGTATCTACACAATTACCCCAAGACGCACTCTCATCCTTTCTTTTTCTTTACCCAAATCCTTACGTGCTCATTGCCTTATATTCTCTCCCCCATCTTGTTAGTTGTTGCTTCATTTTTAATCTGAGACCTCATTTAGAAAATTATAGCATATTTATTTAAAGCTTATAGACACATAGGTCTTCTTTTAATTCTTTCATTAAAGCTGAGGTCTAGGTTTTTTCATAATTGTCAAAACAATGAAGACTGATATTTCTTGAAATCTACCAGGATGAAGGCAGATTTTCAGCCTTTCACAAATCCCTCTTTAATCTCAAGTACAACTGTATGTGACTGAACCTTATTTTTCAGAATGTTCTTTTCCCTTAGCAGGATTTTTTGCCTTTCCTTTTGTAAATCTTTCCCCACTGCCTTTTTTTTTGGGTAGTTCAGAAGTGCTTTGTAATTATCTGCCAAGCAGAACTGAGATCTTAGTGATCCTCACCACTTCATATACTCCACTATTAGTTGCACATTTAAAATGCAGAAAATAACAAAAATTAAATAAAGGCTAAAATGAAGAAATGCTGAAGAATAAGAACAATGCATGTGTTGAATATGCTGTCAACAGTGGTTGCCTCCATTTTTGAGGATCTTGATGTATCTCCATCACTTGTGAATTTTTGGTGTAAACAAAATTTACACCCATGGAGCCTTTTGGAAAATTTCAATGATCTTCATGTGTGGGTTAATAGCAGGATGGAAATGGAAAGGGCAAGTGAAGGAAAGGCAATTAACAGTGACAAAAAGAAAGGTTAGATTTATTCATTGATTTATAAATACTTATTATTTACCTGCTTTGTGTCAGACAGTGTCCTAGACGGTGGGAATACAATGGTAAGCAAATCCAGACAGTATCACTAAACTTCTGGAGATGAGAGTCTAGAAGGGTGAAAGAGGCTGCAGGAGTAGAAAGAGAAATGACTTCATATGAAAATTGTTAAATTGCAGCTGTGGTAAGTATGAAAGAGGACAGTTCGTGCTGTGTCTCACCTACAAGCACCAGGCCAAGGTGTAAATGATGCCTGAATGCCAGCCAGAGCTCTGCCTGCTGAATTTCTCGCAAGCCTCTGGAACAGGGACACTTTTGGAATTCCCTGTGGGGATTGCAGAGAGGGCTAGCAGAGGCCTTGAAGGAAATGCTCATGAGAGCTTATAATAGTAAGAAAGGTCAAGGAAGGGTTCTTTGAAAAAACAGCCATACATACACCAACAACCAATGGAGTGAAATCTGAAAGAAGTTTTTTAAAAAATTAACTGGCCAGGTTCGGTGGCTCAGCCTGTAATCCCAGCACTTTAGGAGGCCAAGGTGAGTGGATTGCCTGAGCCTGTGGGTTCGAGGCCAACCCAGGCAACTTGGCAAGACCTTGTCTCTACGATAAATAAAAAAAATTAGCCGGGCTTGGTAGCGTGCACCTGTAGTTCCAGCAACTTGGAAGGCTGAGGTGGAAGGATTGCTGGAACCCAGCAATTGACAGTGGGGTGGACAGACTGCACTCCAGTCTGGACAACAGAGAGTTCAACTCAAAAAAAATTAACGGGGGACAGATATGCTAGTGGGTGGGGAGGGTGGTGAGAAGGAACTCAAGGAACTGCTTTTGCTTGATAATAAAGGCTTTTAGTTAAGATGAGTTATATTAATTTGGGGGGGTGATAAATTGCCATTATACTGGTCTTAGATATGCTCTGAACTTAGTTTCTTAAAATTGTTGACATCCAGGCTGGGCGCAGTGGCTCATGCCTATAATCCCAGCACTTTGGGAGGCTGAAGTGAAAGGATTCCCTGACCCTGTGGGTTTAAGACCAGCCTGGGCACTTGGCAAAACCTCATCTCTACAATAAATCAAAAAATTAACCGGACTTGATGGCATGTGCCTGTAGTTCCTGCTACTTGGAAAACTGAGGCAGAAGGATTGCCTGAGCTTAGCAGGTTGAGGCTGCAATGGCCATGAATGTGCCACTGCACTCCAGCTTGCGCGACAGAATGAGATTCCAACTCAAAAAAAAAAAATTGTTGACATCCAACTTATTCCTTAAACATTACCTTGTTTGCACAAGCGTGAACTGCTGTATGAGCTACTCAATGAAACATAGCTGCTTTAGTGGAAAAGTAATGGTCTAAATACTGCAATTAAATATTGTTGAATAGCTGATTGTTGCCAAACTCTGGTTGTTGTTTTAGGATAAATTCCTGGAGTGATAATTTCTGGGTTATAGGTTATATATATTTCTAGGATTTTTGACATACACTGCCAACTTTTCCAGAAAGTTTTGATATTTTGCATTCTCACTAGCTGTATAGGAATGTTTGTTCTCTTTACTTGCACCGACATTGGGTGTTTTTATTAAGAGCTTTAACTTTGCTAATCTTATAGATAAAATAGAATCTTCTTATTATTTTGATTTTTTTATTGCAATATGTATTTTTTTCAAAATTAGTAACCATTTGTATTTCTTCACTAACATTTCTATTGAGGTACATATCCTTTACTTATTGATTTTCAAGGATTGGGTATTCAATCACAGAGGAATCATAGAGAAACTTAGCAAAGTTCTTCTAATCTTTCTTTTATTTATTTTTATTTTTTGAGTTGGAGCCTCACTCTGTCACCCAGACTAGAGAGCAGCGGCCGCTCCCAGCCACTGCAGCCTCGACCTGCTGGGCTCTGGCGATCCTTCCGCCTCAGCCTTCCAAGTAGCTAGAACTACAGGCGCGCGCTACCACGCCCCGTCTGATTTTTTGATTTATTGTAGAGATGAGGTCTTGCCAAGTTGCCCAGGTGGGTCTCGAACCTGGGGGCTCAGGCAATCCACTCATCTCAGCCTCCCAAAGTGCTGGGGTTACAGGCTGAGCCACAGAGCCCGGCTTAATCTTTCTAATAGGATTTAAAACATTCTGCACCTTCCTTTGTTCTGAAACTTTAGAAAATTATTACAAAGAAAATATGAATTTTTTTTTCAACTTTAAGCATGATTGAAACTTGTTGACTTTGGCTATTTATTCATTCTTTGATCTGCCATGCTACCACATATTTGAAGGTATAGGTTTTGGAATGTGAGTTTTATAGGAAATTGATAATCATCTCTGTCATAAAGACCTAGAAACCAGTAGAATACTGGAAAATGTTTAACAACTGACTCCCCTTGTACAATGCACTGCTTTTTGTGGCATAAATACTCCCATCATAGCTGATTTCAAGCTACCAATGTGAATATTCATGATGGACTCTTGAAAACTGGTATTGAAGCAATGCAGCATTCTGAAATGCCATCTGAGTCATCATACTACTTAAGTTCTGTTACATAGCCTTATTTTAAAATATTTTTCAAAATTTTCAAATATTGAATTTATGGGAAATATTTGATTAATCTGAAAACTCTATTCACCAAATTTTTATTAGCCAAATAAAATTTGTGATTGTTTTCCATTCAAATCAACACATCATGAGAAATTCTAGGAATCTTTAGATTAACTAGGAAATAGCGAAATATTTTAATTCAAAGTTATTTCCTAATATACCAGATAAAACTCATAGAGTGGGGGAAATCAGACAAATTTAGATTAATTAATCTAGAAAAGAAGAGACCAACTAGTTCATCAGTAATTATCTTCAAATGCCTAAGTGATGATGGTTAAACCAAATCAAATCACCATGATCACTGCCAACTACCACCTCTCTCTCTCCTTCTGTCTCTCTGACCCCCTCGCCTTATTTCCACAGAGTTAAGAACAAAAGAAAATAAACACACACTAACAGAGAGGGATTTCGCTTGAATTGAATAAAGGCTTGCCTAGTTGCAATGATTATAAAGAATGAGTTAGTTTTGTATTCTTCTTTTTCTATATATCCATTGAAATAATAGAATGCTGTCTGCCTGAGATCATTTTGGTGTGATTTTATAATAGAGCTAATGAATTCCATACATTGGATATACTATTTTTGTTTTTCAATACAGAGAAAGAGAATGTATAAAGCAAATGCAACTTAAACATCAAGGAATATGGAACTCTTGAAATCCAAAACTTTGTAGTGACACTGAGCATATGAATAATTGCCCTTGTAGGGGGACAACTCAGTGATTCAGGGAGGAAAGCCTCAGGGTGGGGGCATAGTGACTGGAAAATTCATTTGGTTGCTTTAAAAGATCAGCTTAACTCTGGCTCAAGATTCACATTTCCCACTTATGTCTTGTCTTCAAAAATAAAAAAGAGGAAACCACCAATGAGAGCACGTGGTGTTATAAATCATTCTGACTATTTTTAGAAAAATGAGTAAGGGTTCTAAACAATTTTAAAGGGTACTGACTAGGTCTTTTCACTCACCTTAAGAAGAACCATAACAGTGAGAAAACAAAAGGAATTCTTTTTCTTTTCCTACACCAGTCGTCAGCAGTGTTCTCTTTGGGCTCCTGGCATCTGGGCCCAGTTGCTGGGTTACAGGCAAATATAATCAAAACAAACACTAAAAGGTACTCTTTTGGCTCTTAACATGTTGGAAAGGTCTTCTGCCTTCCATCCTCCGTGCTAGCCAATTCTCAATGCAGAAGTATCTTTCCTCCTTGTTGTTGTCCTTTCCTTTTCTTCCTGAAGGACATCTCCTGATTATAAACTTGTTGTGGAGTAGAAGAAACTCTTAATGAGGCCATTAGAACTTTAGCCCTTTGCTCCCACTTCCTGCTGAATGACACCAGGAATTTAACTTGTTACCAGTCACTACCTATCTGTTAGTAGAATGTGCCACCCTAACCCCTCTTCTAAGAACTGGTGGGGTGTAGCATGCCTCTTCCACAGTAGCATTAACTCTTTGCTCTCCACTCTTTCCAGTTACCAAGGGTAGACTGTCAAGGAAACAAATGGTATTTTCCACTCAGTACTGTGGTGCCAGGTTCAGTGATGGACTTCCTGCTTCTCAACAGTTGTGGTGTGTTATACTATATTTGAACTTGGACAGGAAAACTACAGGCATGTTTAGAAGTTTGGGAAATAAGATCTATGGCAAAAGTCAACCCGTTAGCCAGTTTGTCCAGAGTATTTTGTTAATGTCTGTGGGGTGCCAAACACTTTAATAGAGTCAGGGCATATCAGCGTGCTATGTAGAAGTTAAAGGCACTGGGGTGATTTGTCCTGGAGAAGAGTGAGAGGAAGCTGTTTTAATATTATCCAATATAGAAAGAGGTTTATTTATTTATTCATGGGGAGGCAACCAAGTGTACTCCAAGTCTCCTAAAGCTAGAACATTAGGAAATACACTTGAAACACAAACATTCTATTTATATTTAAGGAAGAAATTCCTATCATTGCAAATGGCTAAATACATTGATGGGTTCCCTAGAAAAATAGCCACATATTTTTTTCTGAAAATCTAGACCAGAAAACCTCTTATTTGACTGAAATTGTTTGGTTTTGTGTATGTGTGTGTGAGAGAGATTGTGTGTATGTGTTTGTCTGAAGACAAGAGCTGAATTGACTTCTGATAAAGGAAACTTCTAACCATGACCGATCTTTAAAAGCAAATATTCACTACATTTCTGGAAAGGTCAGAAGTGAGTGTTTTTATCCTGATATTTTGCAAAATCTGAGCCAAAGAAGACAAAGTGTCTTTTCCAGGGTCACTCACAGTACAAGTGTTAGAGTTAAACACATATTTTTCAAGTATATATTGTGTTTTATTAAAAATTTGAAATCTCCAGAATAAGTTTTACACTAGTGAACTAAGAAAATTATTGTATCTTTCCAAAGCTGTCTTAAAGTGTTACTTTTTTTTTTCTTTCTCTTTTATCATTATAACTACTTTTCATTGAACTTCTGCTGTGTCAAGCATTGGACTTAGAGCTTTACATGCATTTTCATCTCTTTTAATCCTTACATCTATTATGTAATATAGGTATTGTTATTTTTATTTACCAGATGATGAAACTGAGGCTCACATAAATTCTGCTGCAACTTGCCCACATCAAGTTACCAAACTAGTAGGTGGTGGAACCAGAATGAAAATCCTGGTTTCTCTAAATACAAAGTTCTTTCTCTACTGCACTAGTCTGCCAGGGAGAAACTGAATCATCTGTGTTATGTCTAAAGGACTAAACTATTATTAATAAAAATATAACTAATGCCTACTAACTTTTCTGAATTGCTAAAACATGTATGATGTATGTTAATTAACATCCTTCAAAATTTACTGAAAACTCTTTTCTGCTTAAGAAAATACAAAACAATGTTCAAAGCAGAAATCACTGTAATTCCCTAACTCTCCTTTTTCTGAAATGATTTTCCTGAGTGATTGTAAGATTGATTTCATTGGGACTATATTTCATAACATAAAATAACATGTATTTCAAGTTATGGAAACATTTTCTGATGACCTGGATTTTATATCCAAAAATTTAATTCTATTTAACAATCCAAGTAAGGCATGTCTTTTACTCCTGGATTCTGGAATATTTTAAATTCCTTTCAGAAATGAGTCTTCCACTTGGACCTTCTCAGCTGAGGCTTTCCTTTCTTTTCTGATCAAATTTATAGCTTCATGGCTTCATAAGAGGGACTGCAGACTAGAACAGGCACTGGTAAAAAAAAGTCAGACCCAAATGTCATTTCACACAAGGCTCTGAAACTCTTTGAGTCTAGGCTTTTCATCTGCAAAATGGAGGTGATGACCCTGATATCTTCTAGTTGCTGTGAGGTTTGTTATGGGAAGGTAAGTGAAAAGGTAATCAAGAAAACATGGTTAAGTGTATAACAGGTGTTGTTTGCATTTGCCATGTGAATGGGGTTTACTTGTTTTCATTCCAAATCCAGAAATTTGTAATAATGAATTGATTTATTATTTGGTTCAACTGACTTTCATATTCTGCTTTCTTCTATAAAAAATCGGGGAACTTTGAGGGAAAACCATAATACCTTTTTTTATTTTTTTGCTTTGAGTTTTCTCTGATCTGGACTTCTACCAAGATAGAATTAATTTTCTCCATAAAATCTGCTCGTCTTCCCAAATTTGCTTTCTCTGTTGATGATGTTAGAATACTCAGTTTCAAACCCAATTTCCCAAGTGGAAATGTTAGAGCTATTCTCTCTCTCTCTCTCTCTCTCTCTCTCTCTCTCTCTCTCTCTCTCTTTCTCGCTCCCTCCCTCCCCTCCCCTTCCCTCCCATCCCCTCCTCTCCCCTTCCAGTCCAACTGGACTCAATTTCAACTGTTTCTATCAGAGATATGTTTATTGGATCTATCCTTCACCCATTGTCCCCACAACCACTGTTCTATGTAAGGCCTCTATCATCTCTCACCAAGATTATCGAGTCCTTTTCTGCCAAGATAGATGGAAACACAACTTCATCCACAGCCACAGCCTATAGACATAATTATCTCTAAGGAAAAGTTACACCAACAACAGTCGAACAGTTTGCCTTTTTTTAATGAATGGGGACTTTTTTCTCCCAAATTCCTGTATTAGGAGTTAGACTGGGTGACATGTCAAGTGAAAAGATTGCTCATATCTGAAATAGATGTGTATCTGCTTCAGGCTCCTTTCTTCTGGCATAGTCTTGGTTTGCTGTTGGCCTTTGAGGATACATAGGTTGGCAGAGGATAAGGGCAAGGTTCAAGCCTGTCTTATCTCACTGGCTACATGGGAAATTATTTACAGGACCAAGAAGCATTCCAAGGAAGAAAAGGTGGCCAAGGGAAGAGATTCCTCTACATATTTCTCCACATGGGATCAAAGAGGTTTACTCCTTTGCTTCTTCCTCAGCTTCAGCTTAGAAAGCTTCAGCTCCTAATATCATGGCCCAGCTCTGAGTTTTTGGTCTTAATCTGTCACTGGAGCCTGGTCTTTCCTCTGGAGTAGAGCTGGGGAGAAGAAAGCAAGCCTTGGATTTTTTTTCTAGAATAGGTTGTTACATTAAGAGCCATGAAATAATTTTTGTGGGCTGTGAACAGCATTTAAAAAAAATAATTGTTATAGAGTGAACGGAATAGGCCACAACAGAAGAGAAAGCATTAGTGCAGATTTCATAAGGTAAAGGTGTGGCCTTTTCATGAAACTTGTTTTAGTCATATATGTGGGTAAATGTGTATGGGTTTGTGTGTGTGTGTGTGTGTGTGTGTGTGTGTGTGTGTGTGTGTGTATGAATGTATTGTGTCAGAATATGAAACCTGGTTATTACTATGGGTCATGGTCTAAAAAGTTTGAAAGGCACTGGTACCTAGTTTAGAAAGCAAAAATACAAATTTGTCTGCTTCTAGTTTTCCTCTTTGTTCCACTCTGTGTCCCTTATATGGTCACTTAGATAGTCTTTCTACAACCAATATGATCATATAATCACCTTGTGTAAAGAGATCAATTACTTATAAAACTAGTTCATAAGCATGACATTCAAAGTCTTTAGTAATCTGATTCCAACAACTTTTCTAATTTCATTTACTCTGCAACCCTCTTACTAGTCTGCTCTGTCTCTTCCAAAAGGTCTTTTACATGTCCTTACTACATTATCTTTACTAATATTGTTCTTTGACCTAAAATGACATTTTTCCTTCTACACTTGTCTAAACCCAACTCATTAAAAATTGATTTAAAATAGTATTATTTTTCTGACTAAAAATTTGGGTATTACAGAGATTACTAAATATAAAATAAAATCACATAATCCTACAATCCAGAAATAGTACTATATCTTTAGATGTATTTTCTAGCTTTTGCTTCAGAGCACATATATATATTATGTACATACATGCATATATATATTTAGAACACTTTTTTTACTTAGTATATTATAAAAATTTTACAGTCATTAAATATTCTTCTAAAATATATGTAATGAATGCCTTATATTTTATTATAGAAATATAGTTGAACATTTAAATAGTTTCTAATATTTTATCTTTATAAATAATGCCTTGATAAATGTCTTTATGTATTTTCTGATTTTTTCTGTTAGAATAAAATATTAGATTTGGATTTACTGAGTACACGTATATTAACATTTTTAAGAGTCTTGATATATATTGCTCAATCTTTCATAAGGATTATGCAAAATATCACCGTTTGCTAATTTAATAGATAAAAGATAATTTTTCACTACTCTAATTTGCATCTTTTGAATATTAGCAAGATTACTCTTTTTTTCATGTTTATTTGTCATGTGTATTACATTTTGAAGAAATTGCTTGTTCATGGCCTTTGTCCACTTTTTTATTAAGAAAGTTGTTTTTCTTTTTTTTTCCTTCATTATAAGTTCTACTTTTCTTTAAAGTGCGATTTAAAACACATTCTCCATGGAACTTTCTTCTAGTTTTTGAGTTTGAATCTTTGTTTTTCTATAAACATTATTTGTACCTCTAGAGATAAATTTAATCTGCCATGTTTGTTGCAATATTTTCTATTTAATTACAAGATATTTAAGGAATTTTTTTATTTGTTGTTGTATATCTCTCCAGTAAAAAGCACAGATCGAGTATTCCCTATATTTTTTCTGTATACTTTTAGAATGTTCTATCTGAAGTAGCATTCACATGTATTCAGGAAGATTCACTAAGCATGGAATGCCTTCTTCTTGGGTTACCAGGGAGAAGGACTAAGTATTTTCCTCTCTAAAGTCAGTTTGGGTATGTTTCCTAATTCCACTTAAAATTATTTCACCAGCAATAAAGGCTTTGCACTACGAGTGATGTGAACTTTGTTTTCCGTTATTCTCTCAATACTATGGTGTGCTGCCTTTATACACTTATGAGACCACTTAAATCATTTAGATTACTTTTGCAAATTGGACAGAGATCAGAATAATAAAATCCAGTTTCTGGATAGAACCTCAGAGATCATCTCATTTCAAATCTTAGACCCTCTACTAGCTTATAATCAAGACTTGAGATGCCTGGCTTCTCAGAAAGAGTAAAACTCAGACCCAGGGGTCAAAGGGTAATTCATAACTTCCACTCTCCATCTTGAGGACCATCCCTCTGAGCACCTTCCCCTGGAAAAGAACGTGTGTTTGACTTGTCAGTAAGCCAGAGCCAGCAGTAGTTGCCACTCCAGAGTCATCCAGATTTACACCCATGCCTGCCTCCTTGGTGTTCTTCTCTTGGAGTGGCGTAACTACCAAATGTCAGAATTTTCTGTCTGCTTCTGATGGTTCCAGTTGCTCACATACTTTTTTTTTTTTTTTTTGAGTTGGAGTCTCACTCTGTCGTCCAGACTGGAGTGCAGTAGCACGCTCCTGGCCACCGCAGCCTCAACCTGCTGGGCTCCGGCGATCCCTCCACCTCAGCCTTCCTAGTAGCCGGAACTAAAGGCACACACTACCACGCCTGGCTAATTTTTTATGAATTGTAGAGATGAGGTCTCCCCAAGTTGCCCGGATAGGGGTCGAACACGCGGGCTCAGGCAATCCACTTGCATCGGCCTCCCAAAATGCTAGGATTACAGGCTGAGCCACTGAGCCCAGCCGCTCACATACTTTTAACAGTTTCTCTGAAGGAATATATTATTAATTGAGCCTTTATATGTACTACCAACTTTGCAGATGTTATATTATTATTTCTTCCAATTGTTCCCATTTTACATTTGAAGAATTGAGGCTTATAGTAGTTAAACTATTCAGGTCTTACTGCTGGTTAAGTAGGGTAGTGAGAATTTGAGCCCAGGTTTGGCTTACCTAGAGCTCCTGTTATTTTTACTATACTAGATTTCAATGCAAAAATGAGTGTTTGGATTACTGAAACCATATGTGCATCCCTGAGATGCTTTCTTCCTCTTGGTAATGCAACTACTGAATTTTAGGGGTGGGAGGAAAAGAGTTGCTCTAAGACACATTTATTTTGAATGCTAATTCTAGGTGTTCAGAATAAACACTAAAATAATATTTATAGGGATGGTATGAAAAATTAGAAGTATAGTTGGTGATCAAAAATATTTACCAAACAAAAAAATTATATGCTTATTTCAACCAGTAATATGCTTGATTTAATAATGAAGTGAGACTTGAGGTTCACAACACCAGAAAATATTGCTATGGAATAGTTAAAGCCATCAACCTTGAGGCCAATCAGAACTTGATTTAAATCTTAGTTTTGCCATGAATACTTTATCTCTCTGTATCTAAGTTGACTTATCTGTAAAGAGGAGTGATAATATCTTGGCATTCAATGAGATAATATATTCATTCACTCATCTACCCATTTCTTTAACAAAAGTATTTTTGAATATTTATTAGCATGACACTGGAAATATAGTCTTGAATGAGACACATACATGATTCTACCCTAAGAGAATTAGGTCTTGTGGCTAAATGCGAAGTGTTTATAATGGTGTCAGGTACACACTAAGCCATCATCAGTGACAGATGTTATTATAATATTATTAGTATTATTATTATGAGTGTGCATTTCTATAACTGCTTGTAATTTTGACATATCTTACATCTGAAAATAGGTGCAAGACCTAGTTAAAGTTTTCTTGTATTGGCATTTCTAATTAAAGGATAGTGTCATAAGGTAACAAGCAATTATTGTTAACAAAGGAAGTACTCTATAATCAGAACCTTGCTTCAAGAATGTAGGGTTTCTTCTCTGCTCCTTACTTGACTGCTATTCTGTCTTTAGCCACATGAAACACTCAGAACAGTGCCTGGCACGGTGAACAACTATTAGTTGGAAAAAGAATGCATGAATGAAAGGGGGTTGCACAAACTCTAAACACAATATCTGGCTGGTGCCTGCCAAGGAGATACTATCTAGTTATAAATTGTACCATGATCGTCTCCATGTAATAAGAACCTTAAGACTTTTTTGTAAACTCAAGCATCTTAACTTGGGGGAAAATTCAAAGTGGGAGACTCTAAGCAAGAAAGTTATTTTTAACGTCACTAGAATACAACGGGGGAATAAAACATGAAATGGCTGAATATGCAATAATCATCTCTTGCAAATGAAAGATTCTAGTCTGAGGGAATTAAATGCTGAAATCGTTATTCAGGTATTTTTCCATGCCACGTACATTTTACAATGAGTGCCTTTAAATGTAACAGTTTGAGGTAGTATTTTATAATAATTTACTACATTTTGAGATTCATATGTTAGAATTTAATGCCTTATTGACTGGAAATAACTTTTACATGCACTTAATGCATATCCTTGAAAATCTTAAGTAATGAAAAGAACATGTGGCATGGAACTTTGAAAGGGTTTCTACCATATCAGATTCACATTCATAAAGATAAATTTGTTTATGTGGGTCAGAGTCCATTTCAACAAATACCTGTTTGCAAAAGATGAAAAAGGTTATAATGTATTCATTTTATGTTATAATATCTGCTCACTTAATATTATATTCATTGACTCATATAATATTATAAAAAGTAACATAAGAAAAATATACCTTTATTGAGCTTAAGACCATGGAATTTGACCCACACATTATTTAACTATGATTTAACTGGTATAATTTCTAGACCATCTGGAGAAATCTTCTGTTCTTAATAATCTTTGCAAGAACATTAGTGGTTATTTAGTTTCAATGTTTTTACATTGTAATTCAAACTCATTACCACCATAAGGAAGTTAATGTGATCAGTATGAGCGTATTTTTTTTTTACCTTTAAAGACATAATCATAATAATTTTAATAGGTAGGTCAAGAGATGTTGATAATGGCGTCTAAAGGAAGTTATAGCTTTCTCTCCCCACCTCCTACCAACTCTTTCCCACAACACACACTACTATTTCAAGTAAACATTGCAAGTTACAAGAATAATGTTCATTTACTAAAATATTCAGGGAATTAAGATTTGACCCATAAATTTCAGCCTACATCAGCTACTTGTTTTTTCCCCTTTCTCTTCCAAAAGAAATATGCTTTCATTCTTTTCGTATTGAATGTAAATCAGAGAGCCAATGCATCAGAGATGAATATTGCCTTTCAAAATCTATCTATACACAAATGCTCATGTATCTCGAGCCATAATTGTATGCATGTGTGCATGATGATTGCACACAGTGTGTAAAAATGTTGTTATGGTGGGTGAGCACTTATGAAAATAGAAATCAGTCAGCACTAGTTTAAGCCAGACATGGTGTGGGTAGGTAATATAAAAGCTTCTTTCTGCAGACCTCCTAAGTTGTCTGTAGCATCCCAATTCCAAGCTAAAACCTTCATTGCTATTCTAGTCATAGAATTCAAAGATGGAAAACACCTATTAGGTTACTTAGTTTCTTCCCCTAGGGCCAGTGCTGAAGATTACTCTGATAGCATATTTTATTCCTTCTTCTACTTCTTCTTCAGTATTTGGTCCACCCTCATTCTAAAATGTCTGTGCTGACAGAGTGTCAATTTACTTCCTTAGGTATGTATATTCACCTTGATTTCTTTACATTCCTTTAACATTTAGATACATTTTTGTAGTCTGCAAATACTATTGTGTACCTGTAATCAGATCTAGACAAATGACTTTTCCTACTTCATAATATTAATCATCTGCTCATGGATCATAACACCCAAAACAACATAGTGGTAAAATAACAATAGCTTTGATGCATTTTTTGCTTCTATGTGTTAACATATGTATGCATGTACATCGCTGATCAATTTCTTTCTCAGATTGTCCATCAACAAAGGCTGAAGAAAAAACAAGCAGATCATCTGAGTTATATAAAACTCGGCATGCTAAACAAGCCTCAAAATAGGATTGCTAAAAATCTCATTATCAGGACAAACAGGATATGGCAAGGGACCCTGATCCAGTTCAGCTGAAGATATCTAGACTTTAAGAGCAAATCAAAGTTGTTGGTTCTTCTTAAACCAGGAACTCCAGTTGGATATACCAAAGAGAATGGTGAGGTGCTTAAGATATGGCAAGAATTTGTTAAAGCATTTCACATATGTTAACTCAATCTTTCTAACAGCTTTTGGGGATGTGTTTTACACGACTCTCATTTTACTGAGAAAACTGAGACACAAGTTCATTTGCTTTCTGTCAGAGAACCTGTCAGCAATCTAGTAGTCTGGCTTTAGAGTTCATGCTCATAACCACTTTGCTGACCAGAGGGAGGGAGCGAAATGAGTGAGCATGTGCTTTGAAGATGGATCTTATTTTGAATATTTTAAATACATGTCACAACTTTTGCAACTTTGTACAAGTTAGTTGTTTTCATTGAGTCTTAGTTTCTTTGTCCGGTTAGTGGGATTAACAATATCTTTTTAAGATTTAATGAGGATTAAACGAGGATATATGTCCAGTTCTTGGAACGGGTTATGGTATACAACTGACATCAAACAAATGTTAGTTACCTCCTTTTGAAGTTCTCTTTAATGGCACGAAGGGAAGTTGGTCATTGCATTGTTTTCTCAGCCACTCATTCTGAAAGTAAATTCTTTTCTAAGTATTGGCCTTTGTTCTCCACATGAAAACATATGATTGTGTGTTAGAGATATTGTGACCTGGAAATTTGTCCTTGTGGAATCAGGCTGAGACACGGTCTGACCAATTTCTTCATTTCGTACTACATGCTTAGTTGATAGACACTGCATGAAGATAGCCCCTAACTTAAAAATAGATTTTGATCCAAAAGTTTATTGGAACTGGGAGCATATTTTCTTATAGAAACTATGTTGTAAATGGTTAGCTCACTGTCTTTTTTAACCCATAAGATATCTAATCTACTATACACTAGTTGCCTGTAGCAGAGACTGTAGTGACTTAGCATACATAAAATTTCCTATTTATCTACCTTAATTTGTTCAATTTACAGTACCAAAAAGTGGCAGAACCGAGTTCTGCAAGTTCTATTGGCCTCTGATAACTGGAGAAATTTTGGAGAACTTGTAGTTCCATCAGCTGGCTGGTAGTCTAAACAGATGTTCTTCCTAGAATTTGAAAAGAGTCACAAAGACCAAGAGTGTTGGACATTGTGAGTGTATCAATACACTATCCTCACAAGAAGTCAGGGACAGATTCCATGCTATGACTGTGTTATGCAGGAGGCAAGAATAACCAAGCTGGTATGTAGGAAGAGAAGAATGAAGCAAATGTATAGCACTGAAAGAAACAGTGTGAGACCGGGCATGGTGGCTCAAGCCTATAATTCCAGCAATTTGGGAGGCTGAGGTGAGAGGATTGCCTGAGCCCATGGGTTCGAGACCAGCCTGGGCAACCTGGTGAGGCCTCGTCTCTACAATAGAAAGAAAGAAAGAAAGAAAGAAAGAAAGGAAGGAAGGAAGGAAGGAAGGAAGGAAGGAAGGAAGGAAGGAAGGAAGGAAGGAAGGAAGGAAGGAAGGAAGGAAGAGTTTCAGAGGATTAGGTAGAACGAGTAGATATCCAGTGATCTTTCAGGTTATGTGAGGCCTGGCTGTTGTATTCTACCGTTGGACTTCATAGCATACTCTTGTGTTATTTCAATAAATACTTATTTACTTAAATTAGTTTGAAAAAGCTGGGCTCGGTGGCTCAGCCTGTAATCCCGCGCCTTTGGGAGGCTGAGGTGAGTGGAATGCCTGAGCCCGCGGGTTCGAGACTCGCCTGGGCAGCGAGACCTCATCTCTACAATAAATCAAAAAATCAGCCGGGCGTGGTAGCTCATGCCTGTAATTCTGGCTACTCGGAAGGCTGAGGCGGAAGGATCGCCGGAGCCCCGCAGGTCGAGGCTGCGGTGGCCGGGAGCGGCCACTGCACTCCAGTCTGGGCGACTGAGACTCCAACTCAAAAAAAAAAAAAATTAGTTTGAATGGGTTTCTGTTATAGGCAACAACATGATTCCTGGCCAAGCTAATATTTTCAGACCAGAGCCCTTCTTCTGAATTATACTTTTTGTCATTCTGGATGGCTGTCTAGAAAGCAGCTGGGTTGTGGCTCTAATATCTGGATCTGATAGTATCAATGAAGGGCCTTAGGTTGGGAGAAAAGGGAACTGGAAGTCCCAGTCTTAATATTAGTCTATTTTTGTTGATTATCAATTCATAAGGCTTTCCTGTCATCTCTTCAGGGTCTTCCCTGCCACATATAATCTACCACTTTCCTTCTGATTCATACTGTTTCTATCTTAAATGCCCTTTTGTTCCTCTCTACTTATGCAAAGGTTATTCTGCCTTCACTGTGTGTCAAGATGAGTCATGGAGTATTATAGAGTTTTATGGCAGGAAAACGGCAAAGCCATCTAGTTTAAAAGCTCAACGAGGTTGGCAAGGTCATTCAACTGGAAAGTAATGCTGCCAGGACTTGAACTTAAGTTCTGACTTCAGTAGGCTTTCCACTAGACAACTCTGCCTGTAGACCATAGGGCTTTACTCATTTCTTAGTACATCAGAGTGGTCTCTTCACAGTGCAATATTTCATTATATATTCCCTGATCTATATACTTGGCTCTTGTGTTACTCATGTTTACCTTAATAGGCCACAAACTTGTTGAGAATCAAAATGTTTCTTATATTGTAGTTCCTCTCAGCACTTCACACAATGCTTGGCATACAAGTAATCAATACATTCCTACTTATTCCTTAAGTGATTGAAAATATCACATGAAGATGAATAAAGAACTTCAGAGGTTTCCAGAGCTGATCTTTAAATGACAAAGAATGTCCCCAACACAGATAAGTTCCATGAAAATAGTTTTATTTTACAACCAGTGATGCTAGAGAATTTTGCTGTGAAGTATGGGGATTAGACTCATTATAAGTGGGAGCCAGATCTTGAGGCTGGAAGTTTCACTAACTGCAGATGTTAGGTGATGCTCAGACAGGCACAGAGATGGAGCATATGCAGCAGTCATTCCCATGCAGGTGTGTCCAAGGATGTGGTATATCCATTTGGGGTAGATGACATGATTCATGGGTTGACTTGTTTATTTCAAGTTATGACCATGAGGCTTTCAGAATGGTATCCTAGGTTGTCCTCTTCTGAGATTTTTATCCTTTGTAGGGAGCATGGATGAGAGGGCAAGTTAGCTTTCTCATTTGCTGATTCTAAGCATGCCTTCTTGCTTTCTAATCTCCCTACTAACCGTCATCTTAGTGCTGACAACCAGCTTCATGGTCCCAGATTTCATTGTTCACACTCATATCTTGACACATTCTGACCATATGATTTACATAACATTCAATTTATGTCATGGGGGCCAGCAAGCGGTAGCTAAACTTCTTGGGTGAGAGAGGTCTTAGATTCATGAAGTAAGTTCATCCTTAATGGGATCACAAAACTGTGACTTTCCATTAGATCGTGTCTCAATGTGACCTCCTTACCATTTACTTGGGTATATCCAATTGATATTCCAATTGGTTTGAGAAGGACCAGAAACTTAGACCTGCTCTTAATGTTCAGCTATCTTCAATTAAACTGGATCAAGGACTCCTTTCTATGCTCTATTTGCTTCAATAACAGAATTTGAAGCAGTTCTAGCAATCCTAGTAGGTAGCTCATTCAACATATAGTGTTTTTTATAACTCAAATGGTCCATCTGTCTTTTACCTCTACTGAGAGTTGGTGGCTCATGGCTTTTGAAGTACATAAATATATATATATATACATAAAAACAAAAGTAATAATAAAATATTAACAGGTAATTGGATTAAAGTGAGCTTTCTTACCCCAAATTTTATAAAATGAGTGTAAATTACTTTATAATCAAGAAAGCAATAAATACTCTTAAATATAAAATAAAGAATAATTTTGACTTTTAGAGAGATATCTCCATTTATAGCCTGTGTACACTTATAATATTTCTAATTTCTGTTTTTAAATTAGAAGAGCACAGTTTGGAAAAATATAAACTAGAAAGAAAAAAATGTAAAATTTTCCTCAATGGTTGATTTACCCAATAATTGGTCTGTGTTCATTGGCATCCATGTAAATATGCATGTGAATTTCCCCTTTACATTTTGTTTACAAGGTACTCAAAAGGAGATGCTAGTGCTCTAATGGAAAGAGCTTTTTACTTAAAAGTTTAGCTGAATATCTGCTTTTGTGATTATTAGCAAGATATCCAATCTTTCTAAAGTTTGGCTTCATCAGTATAGTGTAAATAATAATAAGAGTTGTTATTGTAAATGCAAACATAGGAAACATATGTCACATTTCTTTTTAAAGTGTAAGCTTTTAAAATATATCTAGGAATAATTACTAACAATTTTACCTTAAAGTTCATAGACATTCTTATTAAGCTCTCTTCTCATTGTTAGGGAATAACTGAGACTCTCTCCTAGTACAAGCAATGTCCAGCTTCACTGGGCAACCTTCTCATTTGTGACCACAAAAAGAAAAGTCTGTGCCTTTGCTTATGTTTTCCCCTCCACCCAGAAACCCCTTCTTCACCCCTGCAACTTGCCTTCACAGATAGGCATACCTCGTCTCATCTTTCAAGGTCCAGCTCAAAAGTCCCCACCTCTCTAGTGACCTTTTAGGAAGAATTAATCCATCCTCTGGGTTGACACCCCTTCTAGAATTCCATCAGACTGTACTGTAATTAGTTGTTGACAAATCTGTCTTTTTAACCAGATCAGTGTTTCTTGACTGTTGTGTTAAGATTGACAGATGCCTCATGAACCCTTCCCTTGTGTACTACCAAAATTTAATCCAAGTGTAAGGTTTATTTTTGCTATAACTGAGCACACACATTCATTACAGTGACTTCTGTCAGAAGGTACATTGAGTTGAGCAAGTTATGCAATGTGGTCTAAAGCAGAGTGTTATTTGCTGCAAGGAGAGGTAAGAATTGTCAACAGCAGGACAGGGATGAATAAAGATCAGAAATTTATGTCAAGCCAGAGCAGCCCACACTCTATCCAACAGTGAGACAGTGCTTTGTGATTGATGGAGGAATCTTAAACCCTTCAAATGCATGCGCAGATTTCTAGTATTTAAAATATATTCTAGTATTTACAAATAACAAACACAAAAGAATTGAAAACTGCTATACACACTGTATTTGGTGTTGAGTTCCTTGAGGGCATGCATCAGTATTTGAATGGGAAAAAAAAGTAATACATAGGAATCAGGGCTAATTGACACAAAAAGGTAATTGACCAAATTAATTTTTGTTAAGTCTGGCACTTTCCTACTGTGATATAAAAAGATTTTTGGTATCGTCAGTAGTCAACAACTTCTGGAAACTTAAAAAAATGGGTTCAGTTCATTTTGTGGTGAAAATCTTGGACTTTGAAATCAGATCTGTGTTCAAGTTCCAACTTTGCTATTTACTCCCTGTGTGATTGGATTGCTTGATGTCTCCAAGCCTCCATTTTCTTATCATTAAATGAGACTAATAGGATATATCAGTTGGGATCACTTTGACTATAAGTTACAGAAACTCTGACAATAAGATAAATGTTTAGTTCACATAGCAAGATGTTCAAAGACACAGAAGATTCTAGGGGCTGCAAAAGACTCAGTGACTCAGTGGTGTTCTTTCCATCTTTCAGTACTTCATTTCAGGGTTAATTTCTTTCAGAGGGAAAATAGAAGCTGCATAACCCAGTGTCCCATATTTTAGTTCTATGAAGATGCTAGTTATTTTTCTTCCACTGCGTAGCTGTTTTTTTTTTTTTTTTTGCTTGTTTTGTTTTTTTACATAGCATATAAGCACTTAGGATGCTTAGGAGTGGAGAAAATTTTATCTTAAGACAACCTGTTAGCAGCTTATTCTTAAAGTAATGACTGGTAATGAGGAATTAATATTATGATTGACACAGACTAATCATCTCAGGAGAAATAATGTTGGACAGTCAACTATAGCCACTACAGAATCAACTTTTCTTTTTTATTTTTAAGGAAACTGCTTATAAAAACTCTGAGCTCATTGTCTAGCAAGCATAGGGTCGCTCTTCTAATCAACCAGTCACTAATTCATACCTAAAATTTCCACCTTAGATTTCTGATATGTAACATTTCTTACACCTTTCTTCTTTCTTCTACTTAAAAATCATTCTTTGTTTAATCCCCTCTCTCTAGTCAAGATCTGCCAGTGTATGCCTTACATACCGGTGGACCTGACAGTGAGTATCTTAATGGATTGATGCTTTTAACACATTCTATTGTGGAAACTGCCCTTTGGATCAGGAAGTATAAATTTTGTTGTGTGCATGGTCTTGAGGAAGGAAGGAATCAGTTCTCTGTGAGTCAGACCCTGGGTTAGGTGCTTGCATGTAGGATTTGGCTGAAGGAAACTTGGGCAGCTCTTGCCTCTCCTAGTTCACAGCTGGGTAATCGTGTGCAAACCACCATCTCTTGTATGTCTCTGTTGTCTTTTCTGCAAAATAAGGATGATCTAGGAGTTATGGAGTTAATCAGTATGGAAAGACTTCAATATTTTAGTTCTATGAAGATGCTAGTTATTTTTCTTCCACTGAGTAGGTTTTTTGTTTGTTTGTTTTGTTTTTTTACATAACATATAAGCATGATAGTCAGATGGGCATGCCTCCTCAAGGGGAAAGTGCAAAATAACGCCATGATTTTTATCTGGGAGCAGCTTCCCATATTTAAAGAAAAAAAAAGAAAGCATGTTTCTTCTTGTTCTCCTTCTTCCTACCCTTGAAAATTTGAGTGACCTCAGTGGAATCTTCCAGTATTCAGAAGCAGGTCTCTGACTGAACAGGATTAAGGTGGATTGGCTTGTTTGGTCTGTGTAACTGTGTGAAAGGTTTCCCATTTCGCCAATGAGAAGTGGAGTCATTTGCTTTTGTGTGTGTATACAGATGAAATGCCACAAACATCTACACATTCAGTAAATCAATGAAATGCACTCAAGGATGAATATCATTTCTTTTCTTTTTAAGTTTCTTTAGTTCTCTTTAAAATGGACATATAATAATTGTGTATATTTATGGGGTAAATGGTGATGTTTCAATACATATAGTGATCAGATCAGGGTGATTAATGTATCCATAATTTTGAACATTTTTCATTTTTTTCATGTTGGAAACAATTCATATCATCCTTCTAGCTCTTTGGAACCATGTAATATGTTATTGCTAGCTATAGTCATCCTACAGTGCTATAGAACCCTAGCACTTACTCCTCCTATCCAGCTGTAGTTTTGTATTCTTTAACAAATCTCTCCTTATCTCTCTTCTCCCCATACTCTTCACAGCTGCTGCTATCTTTTGTCCTATTTTTTACTTCTATGAGATCAACTTTTTTTTTAGCTTTCACGAATGTGTGAGAGCATGCAGTGTTTAACTTTCTGTTATTGGCTTATTTACTTAACACAATGCCCTCGAGTTCCATCCATGTTGCTGCAAATGACAAGATTTCATTCTTTTATAAGACCGAATAGTATTCCACCGTGTTCATATAGCACACCTTCTTTATCCATTCATCTACTCTTGAACATCTACATTGATTCCATATTTTGGCTTTTGTAAATAAAGTTGCAACAAAAATGACAGTGCAAATATCTCTACAATATACTGATTTCCTTTTCTTTGGACAAATCCCCAGTCATGAAATTGCTGTATCACATGGTAATTCTATTTGCAGGTTTTTGAGGGAAACTTCATACTGTTTTCTGCAGTGGTTATACTAGCTCACATTCCCACCAACAGTGTATGAAAGTTCCCTTTTCTCTACATCCTCACCAGAATTCGTTATTTTTTTTGTCTTCTTTTCTGAGTTCAAGACTCACCCAGTCAGAGCTCTCTTTCAAAGAATGGGAACTACCATTCTTTAGGAAGTAGCATCAAACTGAATGACTTTTAGGGATATTCCTTGGCCTAATCTAAAACTGAAACAGACATTGCACATGGCTTTATTTAGGAGCCTAAAAATTGAACATGGGAGGAATTCTTAGCTCAACATTCTGCCAGATTGTAGAAACTGGTTGATGTTTCCTGACAAAGCCTCTTGCCAATCTAACTTCTCCTAGCTAAGCGATTCTAAGTAATATATCTCCTAGCAACACATCTTCTTCTAAATAAAAACAGATATTCCAGACACTCTTGTTCATTCTTTCCTTCTGTTGACAAACTTTTCTGCCCATTTTTATCACTTTCTCAATTCAATCATGCTGCTTCTTTTTATTCTTTTCCTCCATATTTGCTATTTGATTTCCTCATCAACCTTCTAAGGTGATGATTAGGTTATCACTGTCCAATATGAGAACCACTAGCCACACGTGCCTATATAATTGAATTCAAATTACAGAAAATAAAACATTCAATTTATCTTCAGTCACACCAGCCACATTTCGAGTTCTCAAAAACCACATGTCTAGTGTCATAGTAACTGAACAGTGAAGATATAGAAGGTTTTCATCATCACAGAAAGCCTAGAGAAAGTGGTAATCTAAGTATTCAGTTTTTCTACTTAAGTGGTTTATTCTACTTTCAGTTAATTTCTACCCTTATTCCTATAAAAAAGGTCAAAGATACACACTTGAAGCAACAAGAATTTCTCCATAAGTTGCTCACATATCTGGAACACATGCTCTTCACATAACTTCCCCTTGGGTGTAGTTATTTTATAGTCTCTTTAATCATTTCAACAGATTAAACAGAAGAATAGAAAGTAAATGCAGTCTTTAAGACTTTTTCCTTCTCAAAAATGAAATTTTGTGCAAACAATAAAGACATCCAACTCTTCATACTTTGACAACACAGTATCTCAACAATTGGAGACTTTGCCATCAAAAGAAGTTTACCTCGGCAGAGAGCTGTCTGTGTGATATGGCCCAGATCTAACTTTTAAATTTCCTCTGATGTCTGATGTCAGTCTCTGCTAACTCTGATCTTGACTTATTACTCTGATTGACTTTTGCCCTGTGCCCTTTTCAATCCTTTAGTTAGGGTTGGCATCTTTTTTCGTAGGCATCAGATCCTGAACTCAGCCCATTCACTACTTCATTTCCATGCTAATCTTACTAAGTTTGAAGACTCGTATTGTTGCCCATATGTAATCTTTCCTGCACCTGCATTTTGCTTCACTTTCCAGAATTTGAAGGCTCACTGGAACTTGAAGAGACTGCTCATTTCTTCATTAGCAAGTGTGAGCTCTGACTTCTTCCATTTGCCTTGCAGTCAGCTTAGAAGCCATGAAAAAGAGAAAATAATTTTTATTTTTAAAGACTTTACATACTAGTTAGGTATACAAGACAGTTAAGAAATCAGACCAGGTGATTTGCAAAGATTTCAATGACTAGTGTTGGCACAAGAATTATTAGGGTTAAGAGAAGAGTTTGACTTAAGAGAAGAGTTTGGGCTATTTATCAGAGGTGTAAAACCTGACCTGTCAAGAAGTTTAGATAAGATTTGGACTGTCCAGAGGAGAATATCTCAGCTGGTATATTGGGCATACCATATGAGGCAGGAATTAATTAGGTCTTGCTTTTCATATTATTTAACCTTTTGTTTTATTTTCTACTGACAGTTATGTTACATCTACATCTGGGCCCAGGGTGTCACCACCCTTCATTCTGATGCTTTCTTATATGTGGTTTTACTTGGCTGTCCATAGTAGTGACCCTTATCACAGGAATTTAAGATTCATTTATTTCTCATTTTTTGATTGTAGATTAAGACATTATAAATATTTCACAGGGATAATAATCATTCATTCTAAGAATTAAGTCTAAAGATATAGTTAACTGTGTTCATATCTTCCACAAAGATGAGAAGATGAGAAATTGCTTGTTGGCTTTTTTTTTTCCTGGAAGATTCTGAGATCTTAATTGTTGGGAGCATTTCTGTTGACCTAATTTTTTCATGCATTATTTTTGGGTAGAGATAAGTGTCAAGGGTTTATACATTTTATTTTTCAGATTAGAAATCTGAATTCAGATGGAAAACTGATGGACTCAAGATGTGAGCTCTGCTAGGGGTTGAGGTTGTTCTTTTTTGGTTTCCCCACAGTCTGTTGCTCTTTCTGGAACATATAAGTTTCTCAGTAAGTGATTTCTGGGTGTATATTTAATGAATATCTCAGAAAAAAACATCAATAGTGCAGGTTGTGAGCTAAGCTGAGTATGCAGACCATCTTTTTGCAATGATTTTGTGTTCTACTTGTTCAAAACTGTCTGCTGTTTAAGATTATGTTCTCTCTGAAGTTTTGCGTGACACCCACCCCTGGCTGCTATGCACTTATTCCTTGTGGTTTCACAGCTCTTTTATACATGAAAGTGCCTAACACATTATATTTTAGTAAACTTTTTGTATGTTTGTGCCTTCCTCTGGGTGCTGAACTTTTTCAGAAAATTATTTATTTATTTTTCTAAGTCCAGTACTTGGCCTAGTAACTGGCACATAGCAGACACTAAATGATTATGTAGTGAACAAATGAGGGTCATCTGTCACAGATCCCCTTGCTTACCATCCTACAGCTCCTGGATGTTTTGCTCTTAATAGCTTATACTACCAACCTTCTTGAGAGACCCTCCTTTGAGCTGTTGCACAAGCTTTGCTTAGGTCTTCCAAGAGTCAAAAAGCTTAGCAGTTCACATCCCTCAGGAGATCCTGGAGCTAGGAGTTTACTGGTCAGGAGTATAAAATCCCAGTTCCTTTGCCTCATTGTGGACCAAAATGCAATATTATTTATCCTCCAGAGTTCTTCATAGGCTCAGGTTGCAGCTGAAGCTTTACCTGATCTTACACAATGCATAGCTTCTTCCTTTTTCCTATTCTGCTTTTCCCACTCTTACCAATTTCTCCAGAGAACATTTCTTCAATGAGCACCCATACAAGAATCCTCATCTCAGATTCTGCTTCTGGGAAAACCAAACGAAGACCTCTGCTGATTCTCAGTACTGAAATTATGAATTTCTCCCCATTTACAGTGAAGTAATAAAAATGTTTCAAATAGCCAGACCAGGTAACTTCAAGAAGCATTAGCCATACAGCCTCTGTAATAATTTTCCAATCTCATTTTTATAATATGAAGTACCTTTTTATGGGGACACATATTCACTGATAAGCATATCAATAAGGAAGACTGGCTTTCTTCCTAACCAGAAGTGCTGTGTGTTTCTAAGAAAAGCAAAACAACAAAAATACCAGGTAGCCAGCATTGATGTTAAATCAGACCACTCACATACTAGAGCTGGTGAGATGGGACCCTAATGTATGAGTCACAGAGAAAACACAACTGGAATGAAGCAAGACATTCCAGCACATTCAGGAATGTCACTAATTTATTTGTGAATACTTGGAAAAATGTAGTCAACTGTATAGCACACACCTCTCTGTTTGCTCTTTTCCATTTCTCCTCTGCCTTTCTCCGTTTCTATATCTCTCTAGATCTGTTTCTCTCATTGTCTCAAAAGAGCTGGTCAAATTTCCTTCCATCTTCTGGTGACTGTAGCTGCAGCAGTAGGACCTGAGGTGCCAACGGAAAGAGCAACAGCTGAAAAATGTGGCTTTCTTAATGGCCGTGTGTATTTTCCAAGAAGGGTGGATCACTGGCATTTTAAAGGGATCATAAATACATCATTAATGAAACTGGAAGCCATCATTTCAGCAGCCAGATTAGTGTCAGGAGTTGACACTGTTCCTAGAGAAGGGAAGAGCATTGAAATAAAATTACCCAGGCCCAAATATCTCTGCACTGCACAGGCATTGGGTGAATGACACATGGGGAAACACACACATCAACATCTTTTAAGTGTAAACAGTCCCTTCTGAAACCCTTGGGCTGGTGACAACTTGACACACAGAAGACATAACTCTGCATAGGCTATTTAACCAAGGAAAGATGATTGTCAGTCTTCTCCAATTTTCTTTTGTTAATAGACTATAAACATAGAAGTTCCTATTAGGTGCAGCTCCTTTCTTTATTTGAAATCACCATTAAATTGCTCTCCAAAAATATTATAGAATGGCTGCAGACTTCGCTGAACACTAACTTTATAAGCTCTTCCTCTCTCCCTTGAGCTTTTGAATGCTTAGCTACCCGTCCTCGGCCTGTGTAATCAGGCCCATCTCCCGCTGAGCACCATCAGGAAAATGGCAGCTCTCACTGAGAGACAGCAGAGCCATTCACAGTCATGGAGCTATTGAAACATTGACAGATATGACAGACATTTCCAAAGCTGTGCGAAGCATTAATTTTAATGTATGCTGTGTGTCCTTACTTAGTAAATATTTATTTGACTGTGAAAGATAGGAGAGGTAATCACTGCTTTCCTCCAAATACAGTTCCTGTGTGAGTCCCAGCCCCCTTTTCTGGAGGCAACTCAGGACTCAGTCCTGGAGTTTGGAAACAAAACATAAGAAAAGATGCAAGAGACAATATCTCTATTCTAGAGTTAAATTTCAACATTCTTTTATATTGTGTTCAAAGTGTTTCCTCTGATCACATGGGCGCAGCATAACCACGTTGGCTCAGCAGTCAACAAGACTTTTGCTTAGCTAGAAAATAATTTCTAGGAAGTCTAGATTGGCAACGAGATTTTTATCTGAAGATGTTCACCTTAGCTGACATTGTTTTCTATCCCAGCTTTCCTGCCTGAAATCTCTTATTATGGTCTTCTCAGTTAACCTCTATAGCCATTGGCTGTCCAGTCTACACAGAGGGTCTATCTGGGGCCACCATCTCTTCAAATGTACAGCAATTTCAAAATGGATGGAAAAATTGGAAGGCAGCAGATTAGGTCATGACAATAATCACTGAGCGCCTGCAAAAGGGTAGTGATGTTCACATGTACTATCTCAGTTAATCCAAACAACTCCCTGTGAGGCAGGCACAATTAACTCTGCTTCACAGAGGACGGAACTGAGACATATAGAAGGGAGAATACTTTTCTCAGTGTCACATAATGGCAGGATTGGGATGCAGACCTGGGACTTTCAAATCCAAGATCTAATGCTCTGTCTACTACAACAGAGAGTGCTGCACACATAAAAACACTTTGTAAATCTTACATCTTTATAAAAATGTTAGTTAGCGCTAAGGTGGATAGTGAAAAATGTGCTTGTTAGTTTTGTCTGGCTGGTTAGCCATCCAGGGCTTTTCTAATGAGGCGATGAACCCAACAGGGGTGAGAAGATGAGCTGCCAAGCCTATCACATCAACTTTGTGTGCACTAATTAAACATCATGCCTGGATAAATGGCCCAGGATGGCAAAGTCCACAGTGTCTTACAGATGGTTCCAGGAAGCCGCATGGCTGCCTAAAGAGGATTTGGTCAAGAATGAGATGTAACCTCAAACCTCCTTCACTAGCTTTGTGTGACCAGGCATATTAATTTTTCTATGGATCAGTAGCAAGCTGTGGGGTGAATATCAGGTGGGCCCTGAAAATCAATTTCCCATTGGTGAGAACTTCCAAATGTGTGGTTATTTCATTTAATACATAAGGATAGTGACATATATTGGGCTATAAGATCGAGCTCTAAAATATTAATTCATTATAAGATTTTTCTTTCTCTGAACTTATGCTGTTTATCTTGGCAAGCTCACTTAAATATCCTTTGACCTTTTGCAAACTGGTTTATTTGCTAACTTTGCTCTCTTCAATTCTTTGTAATCAGTGGAACTCCTTTGGAATTTTCTCCTGTCAAAATTTTACACCGGAGAGGATGGCATACATAGTCAAATTGTATGGGGAATAGAAATAGGTTTGAAAGATATGCAAGATGTTAGTCATGCAATAATATCAAAATGACTCTAGTTTAGTATCTTAAAGGCAGCTAGTACTCTACTCAAAACTTTACTAAACCCCAAACTTTACTATTCTACCTTTTCTGTCTGAAGTTCTACAACTATTAAAAAAACAGATTTTTTTTTCACTTAAAAATTGTTGTCATAATACTATAAGAAGAAGTTTGGCAGTAGCGGGATACTGCCAGGGTGTGTGTGGGGTGGGGGATGGGGGGTACAACATCAATAAGGGTACCTGATCTCAAACCAGGCAAAGTAGAGACAAAAAGGAGGTCCAAACTTTACCTGTAAAATGACCACTTGTATACCTAATCCTGAATTGTACCCCACATTTTTAAAATTAAAAAAATTTTAAAAAGCAGTTGTGTGGCTGGATGACTATGGCTTTTTCACATTGAGATAGAAATATGTTCTTTTGTAGAGTACCTGAAAATTCATAATCAGAAAGCAACTACTTCTTAAAAGTCCTGAATTTTCTAGTCACTCGAATGGGAATATATTTGCTGATGGTTAATAAGAAGATGGGTCATCTATGGTCTCCAACTTAATATGACTCAGGATCTGTGACCTCTATAGAGTAAAGACTGTGTCATTCGAGCACAGACTCATTGTACTATGTCATTAGAGCAAAGATTTAACATCTGTCATAAGCAGACCATGATCTTATTTAGATTCTAAACTGTTTTTCAGATCAAGTATTGATATTTGGACAAAGTTTTTATTTATTTGGCATCATACAGAATGTTTTCAAATATATTATCCCATTATGGTTTTTAAAACCCATAAGAGTGGTACTATTTTCAGTGTTTTACAAATATGAATAATAAACCCTTGGAAAATTTAATTTGCTTCCTTAAAGTCGAAACTGGAATGGGAACCTACAGTTTCTAAATTTAAATTTTATGCTTTTTCATTGGTTATTTGGTATAACTGGCTTCTATTTTTAAGAAGACATAGTATATTGACAATGAAGAAACCACCAAGCTGTTCTGGTTAATTTTGTCCATCAGTCAGTTTGAGGGAACTCCTGATAGCCTGCATCTTCTTCTTTTGCCTAATGTTTAGCTTGAGAATGATGAGATATAATTGTTCTCTAATAATGGTACTGCTCATAAATTCTTTATATTCAACCACAGTAACTTGGTTGAGCTCACATTGAATCAGTCAAAAATAATAATGTTTGTCAAAAATAATAATTTTTGGTCATTTACTTGCTTTAAATAACTGATTTAGTGCTGACATTTAAGATGGAACGAGGGATCATTGTAAACCTTTTAGATATATCTTCTGCCATCAAAATTTTTGTTATAGAATTCTCATGTAAATCTATGGATCTGGGGCATGATAAAGCAGTGGTCCACAGCCCATTAAGAACCAGGCCACACAGCAGGAAATGAGTGGCAATCAAGTGGAGCTCTGGCTGCTGTCAGATCAGTGGTGGCATTAGATTCTCCTAAGAGTGCTAACCATATTGTGAATTGCGCATATAAGTGATCCAGGTTGCAATTCCTTATAAGAATCTAATGTCTGATGATTCACCCTCACTGCTCCCAATCCTCCATCCATGGAATTATCTTCCACTAAACTGGTCTCTGATGCCAAAAGGTTGGGGACCACTTTGATAAAGTGCTTAGTTTTATTTGTAGAGAAGAATTTCCCCCATAAGACTTAACAAATTGTTAAGGGAGGAAGAACTTTTGGGTCTTTTTTTTTCCCACTCCCCCACCACTCCTGGATCTTAATATAAAATAAAAAGATGGATTTCTTAGTCAATTTGTATGCAATACTTTTTTGAAAATGAGCATACAGTTGTTTTCAGTAGCAAGAACATGGAACCAACCATGCTGCCCATCAAAAGAGGACTGGATAAAAAAATGTGGTACATATACATGATGGAATATTACACAGCCATAAAGAGGGACAAAATCATGAACTTCACAGCAACCTGGATAGACTTAGGGTCTATAATACTGAGTGATGTATCACAGAAATAAAGAACTGAGTATCACATGTTCTCACTCATAACTGGACCTTGAACTATTATCGTAATACTATAAGAAGGGGATTGACAGTAGCAGGAAACTGTCAGGGGTTTGGTGGGGGGCGGTGGGATTGGTAGTAATGGGAATCTGCCAGGGAAAGGGAGGGCACATCTCATCAACAAGGATAACTGCATAATGAATATTTGTATACCTTACCCTGAACTGTACCCTACATTTGTAAAATTAAAAGAGAAGAAAAAAAGAAGAAAATGAGCGTACATTGTAAATATGGACATTTTAGTCCTCCAATATCTTGAGACTGAGCAAAGTTGAGGCAAATTGTTCATAGTAAGAGACTGTGACTTCTGTTAAGAGGCAACGAAATCCCAAAAGTCCAAGAATCACTATTTTTTGTTGAAGAATTAAATGCCATAGGACACTTCTTCTGCATTAGACAATGAAGTGACTTAACCATTTTGTTGAATAAAAATGTGGTGAAAATTGAATAACTCTAAGATAGCTTGAGACATTATTTTTGGAGACCATGTGATATGGATTGCACTTCACTTCATTTCAGAAGAGTGAATACCAGGGAAAGTAATGCAATAGACCAAGAAGATAGCATATTTAACTCCCCTTCCTGGAACCATTCCCAGAGCTTTCACTGCTCACTATTCTCTGATGACTTCCAAATTTATGTCTCCAGCTCAGAGATTTTCAATGAACTCCAGACCCAGTTTCCAACTACCTATTCAATAGTTCCACTAACATGTCTTGCATACACATACTGCTCAGCTGACCAACAAAATATACTCTGCTTCTACCTCTCTTGTCTTTCTTAATTCTATCTTTAGTCATTATGGACTTTTCTCTCTTGTTCCTTGCATTCTATCAATCATTATGATATGTTCATCCTACCTTAGAAATATTCCTCAAATCCAATTCTTCCACTTCATTTCTCACTCATTACCACTACCTATTTTTCTTGCCAAGATTACTGCAAAATTCCCCACTGATAGCCTTGCCTCTAGATTTGCTTCTCTCCAGTCTTTCATACACTCTGCTGCTGGGATTTTTCTTCCTAAAAAAAAAAATGTCATAATGTTGTTTCTCAGCTTAAAGACCTCCATTGTCTTCTCCTTGCCTGAGGGATAAAGTTCAAACTTGTTCATATGGTTTACAAGGCCTTTCACAATCTGGACTCAACTTATCTTTCCAATCTCATTACTTGCCACTCCCCTCAGTCGCACACTCTACACGAGCACCAAACTGAACTGAACTATCTTGTTCCCTTGACACACAATATGCTTTCTGAATTCTGTTTATTTTTATAAGCCTTCTCTTTACCTAGAATCCTCTTCCCTACTTTTATTTCCCTGAGTGCTCCTGGTCATTTTTAATAACTTAGCACAGTGACTGATAACAAGTACATTTATTGGCAATTTATTCTGCTTCAAGTACTTTGCTAAGTATTTTACATGGATCATCTCAATTAATTTTAAAAATCTCAAGATGTGGGCATCATCCACATTTCAGAGAGAAGACAATTGAGATTTAGAGTGTTTGGGTTAACTGTCAAATTTACAAAGGGTATCTAGGCTGAGAAGCACCAGAGCATGGGCCTGCTCAAATTTCTAGGGCTCAGTGCATGAAACATTAAGTGAATGAATGAATGAGCAAGTAGTACTAGAAAGATGACAAGCTTTGTTTGTAGAGAAACCATAGCATGAAAGACATGTTCCTTATCTTTAGAGTGGAAGTTACCAGCCCCATTTTTACACTAAAAATTCATTATCAATGAATCTTTTCTCAGAGACTTCTGTGACTTTCACCATAACTTATCCAGGTGAGATTAATGAGGTCTCTCACTGTGTTCTCATAAATTCACGCCTACTCCTCTGTTGATATGCATACTATATTAGCAGATGAGATGATCAATATTGACTCAAGTGTCTGTCTTTCTCTCACAAGAAAATGAGCTCCTATAGAATCAAAAGTATATTTTGTTTATCTGTGTAGCTGCCACTTGATGTAGCCAACATGATGTTTGGTGCAGGATAGGCCTATGTGTATGTTTCTTTTCTTGACTTTTCTTTGTATGTACCTTTGCTCTTCTTTAGGAGTAGATATGTTATAGCTACTTTGATGCATAGATATATCTGCTTGTATTTCCACTCATTGAGTTTATTATGCCCCAGAGTGAATGTGAGTTAGAAGTTATGATTTTGATATTCCTATGTTTCCAAGTTGCCATGTGACTCTTCTAGTGGAAACATATTGTCGAGTTGATTTTATATCTAGAGTTCAAGACACCGTTTATATTATTTATTCAATATGGCCTCTAAACACATTCTAATGATTTTCTCTAGTGCTCAACTAAAGCCATTGGTGATCTGCCCTAACACTAGAGAAAAAACTGGTTTGTTGGGCTTCCAGAATTGTTGAAAGATTATGCTGTATGAAATTTTATGGATGATTTGAGAGATTTTTCAAGAGCATTTTTTCTTAACACTTTACGTTTTAACCTAAAACAAACACTAGAAACTAAATTTCAGATAAGATACGATTCTACTTCTATTAAGTGGTCAAGGTGGTGGGGGTGGACGTGGGTAGATTATTGATTTAATAGCTTCAGAAGGTGACACTGAAGTTCTAATTTGACTTAAACATTTTTCTCTCTTCTGTAATTTATAAAAATATTGAGCAACCAAAAGCTTTTCATGAATGTGTCTTCCCTTGGTTGTGTGATGGTATGTTCCTCCTGCTGCATAGACTTGTGCTAGTTGCCTAAGCCAAGGTAAAATTACTGAGCCAAATACTAACAATCAGTCTGGCCTGGCAGCTCTGTGGGAGTGTGTGTAGCATAAATAGGATAGCAAAGCCCATACTAAAAGGAAGAACAAAAATAGGTTAATGGCTGGGGAAGTGATTAGGGCTTAAGTCAATACTAGAATAGCAAAAGAGAGATTCTAGCTTCCACAAGTGAAAGTTGGAATCTAGGGGTGGGGTAGAAGTGGAATAGGACAGAACTCAGAGTCAAAGGTGATAGGAGCATGTCAGCATATAAACTATAAGATCTCTGGTGAAGATTCAGTCAGTTTAGAGTGGTTTCCTTGGAAAGTATTTAAGCAACATAAATACAGGTGAGGCACCATGAGACCTCTCCCGGCCAGATGACACATGAAAGAGCCCAGTAAGAACAACTCTCTGCCATTTCATCCACCACCCTAAACCAATACAAATTTTCAAAATATCCCTTCTTTCTGTCTCCATTTCAATCTCTGATTCTTTCTCAATCTTCAACCCTTTCCCCATATCCCTCCCCCAGCATCTTCCTTTCCCCAGTCAAGACAATGCTCCTATTTTCCTGTTCTGAGAACATTCTCTCCATTCCCTAGCCCAGACCTGGATTCTGGTGAAAAAAAGTTTTCTTTCTCCTCGCAGATATCTGCATCAGCACTCTTCTTTTTTTTTGAAAGATTCAGTGAAACCCTAGCATCATCTATTCTTTATATTTCTTTAAGATTATCCTGACACTGAAAATTTTTATGGAAAAAAGAATTTCCAAAGGGAAGGCACATAACCTGAAATGACCTTTCACAAGTGACGATTGCTTCATCAAAGATCAGCTGTTGACCAACTTGGACAAGGCTAGGCTTTGCAATGTCCCCACCACCAGTGAAGTCATTCAGAACCAGATTGTCCAAAGATACTGTCTATGGGTGCTATGTAAGAGTTTGTGGTTGCAGCTGCTTTCTCCTCAGTGCCCAATTGTTAGGCAGCAGTGAAGTGGCTAAAGCATGACTACAAGAGCAATGATGATTTCAGGACACTGATAAAATTGAAGTCTTCAATTTTTTTCTTTGGAGTCAAAGATTTTTTTTTTTTTTTAATGAGAATGAACTAGTAAAATAGCTACATTCAGATTGAATGACATGGGTGCACAGAGTTTTTTCAGAGAATACCCTGGGAAATATTTTGCCAACTTGCTGAAATTGAGCTATTCAAATGAAATTATTGATATTACAAGTGAGAAATATACACATTTAGAAAAATAATTTGACGGTATCTACCACGAGTTTTAAAAGTGATTGTTAATTTCATTTTGGAGTGTCTATTCAATGAAATAGGCGCAAATACTGAGGGGGGGGGAAAGCTTTGTACATGAAGATCCACTGGAATATCTTTTATATTAGAGAGCCTTTGGAAAACTCCCAAAGGACTATTGTATTGAGAAAAAAATGCAAACAATGATAATCATGCTTGATAGAATATTAGCAGCCAGAAACCTGGTGCTAGTTATTCTCATGTTATAATGAAAAAAGTAAGATCTAAAGTTAAATATACAGTATAATGACAACTTTGTACAAAATCCATAAAAGTATATAAAACTACATGTATTAAAAAAGGGCAAAACAAACAAACAAACTGTTGTAGTTGACTTAAGATGCTGGAACTATACATTTCCCCCATATTATTTCTATTTTTAAAAATATTTAACAATTTTTTTCTATAAAGACTGTGTACTTTTGAAATAATAATAATAATAATTAGTGGAAATATTTACATGTAATCCTAAATAAAATGATGGCCTAGAGCACTGAAGCCTATTGCTATAAATTAATTTTTTTTTCTGGTTTTACTTCCCTTGTAATGACACCTCAAAATACAATTTCCAGCGTCGTCAGCTGTGAGATTGTTGTAATCTCAAGGAATGCATGCTGGTCTTAACAACCATGGCAACAGACTTTGAAAAAAGTTAAATGGAATGTGTCTGATTAAGGATCTACCACAACTCAGTTCAATTTGAATCTTACTCTGCTGGTCGATGTTGAAGTTCTGTTGCTAATTCCTGGAGTGGTGCATTGTGGCATCATTCAAAGAGAATTGCCACTTACTCCCTGTCTGGTCTTTAGATGTCACTTATTTTCATGAACTTCAGTTTTCCTCTCTTTAAACCAAGCATAGCAATACCTACATCAGAGGACTGTTGACTAAAGCAAATGAGGCAATTAATACACAGAAAGGCACCATGTAAACATTTGTGAAGTCATTTAATATGTGGGGAAATGCAGCAGACTTGGTGTTGGACAAACCTGTCTTTGATTCCTGGCTCAGCCAGTCGCCATCTATTAGGCTCTCAGATGATTACCTAACACTCCTGATCCTTAGTTGTTTCTTTAGTAAAATAGGAATAATGATATTCACTTTGCAAAGTCATTATTATGAGGTTTGAAAACAATACTTATTTTAAAATCTTCATACGAAGGCTTTAGAATTAATAACCACTATTATCACATATTTATCTAAAGCAGTTTAACCTGTATTCTCTGAATATACTCCAACCCTATCGACATTCACCATACAGTCATGAGTTCCTTAACAACAAGAATGTATTCTGAGAAACTCATCGTCAGGCAATTTTGTCCTTGTGTGAACATCACAGGGCATGAAAACACAAACCCAGATGGTACAGCCTACTACACACCTAGGCTATGTGGTATAGTCTATTGCTCCTAGGCTACAAACCTGTACAGTGTGTTACTGTACCTAAACACTGTGGGCAATTGTAACACAATAGTATTTGTATAGCTAAACAGATCTAAGCTTGGAAAATGTACAGTAAACATGTGGCATAAAATATTTTAAAACAGTATGCTTGTAAAGAGTACTTACCATGAATAGAAGCTGCCGGACTGGAAGTTGCTATGGGTGAGACAGTGATGAATGGTGAATGAATGTGACGGCCTAAGATGTTCTGAACACTATTCATTTAGGCTACACTTGGTTTATTTAAATTTTTTTCTTTAGTGAGTAATATATTAACCTTAGCTTTATAAACTTAAAATTTTTAAGCCTTTTTGACTCTTTTGTAATAATACAGTTTAGAACACAGACATGTTGCACAGTTATAGAAAAATATTTTTTTCTTTATATCTTACTCTATAAGCTTTTTTCTATTTTTAAAAAATATTTTTTAAACTTTTTTGTTAGAAATGAGAACAGAAACACACATGAGCTTAGGCCTACATAGGGTCAGAATTATCAAGACATCATGAGGTGATAGAAATTCTTCAGCTCCATTATATGATGTGTCCACGTCATTAAGGACCGAAATGTTGCTATGCCGCATGTAACTAAATTTGAATAATCAAGAACTCTTGATGGCAGGTTATGGGCACTGATAACAATGTTTCTGGATTCCAGCTGAATGGATTCTGGTGACCATGGTCTATCAAACATTATAGAGGATGTTGCATGGTCTATCAAACATTGGAGAATTTGTATTTCACAATGATACATTTGTGAGTAGAGTTTTAATGTGTCTGCAGCTTGGTTGGATTCGCTACATCTAAACTTAACTATAGAAATTCTGTAACGTGTGCTTTTCTTGATCTGGTAAGTCAGTTGTTTAAAGATTTTTGTTGACACTGTGGAAAGTGCTTCTGATAGAAGCTATGTTCTTGATTTATGAAAGAATTAATCACACGGTCTATTGATGATGTAGAGTTTTTTTTTCTAGGTCATTGCAAATAACCATATTATTTCAATTAAGTGGGGCCCATATGAGAGTTGGTTCATCATGATCTTTTCAAACTAGATAATCTCAAAATATGTATATCAATAAGTTCCCAATTTGCAGTCTTGAAGCAGATGGGAAACTCTGACAAAAACAGCATTGCCCTCTCCAGGACGTTGATTTTATTTGTGAAATGTCAATCTATAAACAATGACTAATTTGAGAAAAAGTACAGCTTTAATAATCTGTTCATTTAATACCTTCACTTTAGGTAAGGCAGAATCTCTGAGAATTCTTACAACAGCCTATGGAAAGAGGTCATCACTGTCTTCTTGGAAGTTTTCTATCTGGCTAATTGAAAATTGAATGAAAGCATCCTAGCACATGCATACTGTGAAGAAGGCTTGACATGGACTCTTCAGTATAGTTCAGAGTAACCATCTAAGCACAGAGCGTACTCAACTTTGAGGGTGGTGTCAGGATTAATTTGCTTACCTAGAGAATAGGAAAATGGATTTGCAATGCATCCTGTTTAGTTTTGTCCATTTTAATAGAAAATCATCTTGTTAGTAGAAGTGGCAGTATTTGAAGTCATAGCATGAAGCTCTGATCATGATTCCAACACTGAAATATATTACATTTGAGAACTACATAACTACAAAATTGCACCCCTGTCTTTAACATATGCATAAAGAAACCCCAAAGCAGCAACAATAGAAGAAAATCTTAAGCATTTTCCTCTAGGGCTTCTTCTTATCTGGCATACACCAGAACAGTCAATGAATTCTAGATGGACTTTTGACTTCAGAACAAAAATTTTCATCCAACTAGAAGCAAATGTTCTATTTTAAAATTTGTACATAAAATTGGTGGAATAAAAAAATAAGTGAAGAAAGAGTGACATTAATCTCCTTGATAAGCAATGCAGGGCTTTTCAAGTGCTTTTCAGGTGACAGAGAGCATGACAGTCATGGAGCTCATTTCAAAACACGGTGAAATGATGATTCCTTTCTTTCTATTGTATATTAGGAACACCTCTACAATAAGAAATACTGATGACAAAATGATGATAACTAACATTTACTGATAAGTAAATCAGTGCATGACATATTGAATTATCAAAAAATTTGGTTATTATTACATTGTTATCACGGTTTCTAATGGCAGAGTTGTACCTAATACACACACACACACACACACACACACACACACACACACACACACACACATTTAAGTCTCATATCAACCCATAAAATGGTGTTTTAAATATCCCACATTTATAGGTAGGAAACTGAGGCACTGAAGGGTAAAATATTTTGTCTAAGAAAGGATACACCACTCATAAGGGACAAAGCAGAGATGTGAATTCAGGTAGAATGGTTCCAAATCTTGTGTTACCACCTCCATGGGTACTTGCTCATGAGGAACAAACAAATAATAATAATAAAAAAAACCAAGAATGCATACTGTTTCTTGTTTTCCCTATTAATGTTTATTTGCAACTTGTTATCATTTTGTTGTTAACAAATGAAAATGTGCAAAACAATTAAGAAATTTAAAGAAGAAAAATCCAAAATTGAGCAAATGTGATTCATTAATAATTTTTCTTAAAAACTAGTAAAAGACCAGATTTTAGAGGCAGAGCCCACCAGTTCAACTCATGACAAATTATTGGTTTGTGGAATCACCATTTGAGAATTACTAGGAGGTGAAAGGGTCTTAGGTAAAAACACTCGGGTCTGATCATCTTTTTTTAAAAACTTGCTATACGACTCTAGGTATGGTAGACCAGAAAGAGGTTGAAGGATGGGAAGAAGTGTCACCAGTGTATACCAAGATCACTCCCCCAAGCTAGCCTTGTCTTATACTCTGTCACTTATACTTTCTTCACATCCTGGGTTAAACCTTCTTGTCTTTTATAGCTATCAGTCCCTGTATATCCAATTAGTCCTATCTCAAGTCGCAGGCTTTCCATGAACCCCATTCCAGTTAACCGCACCAGCTCTTTACTGAGCTCTTGTCGCCCTCATAAATGTTACTATGCAGGTAAGGACTTGGGAGGCTTTCATGTTGTTTCATGTATAATCATCACAAATCTTTACTGTAAAGGTAAGCATCTTGAGGCCAGGCACCAACTCTTTTTCATCTCTTACTTTGCTTGGCATGAGTCTCAGGACATGTCTAACTGTGGACGGCATTGAGTAAGAGAATCGAATAGGCGTTGCCTTAAAGCTAGTTTTGCATTCATATCTGAAAGGGCTATATATAACACCAGGGAAGATGGAAAAGAAGCATTTTAAAATATACATAACAGAGAAAAATACTTTTAAAAATAACTACAATCAACTGTTAAAGAGGGTAGTTTCTATTAAGTGGAAAGATGATAGGTTTGCTGAGTTTGACTATGCAAGCCAGGCGGTAGGCACTAGAGAGAGTGGACTTGTTCTGAATCATATAGGGAGAGGAATTCAGAGTTTCAGAGAAAATCTAGTGAAGAGGTGCTAAGAGTGAGAGGAAAAAGGGGTCAGGAGCAGGTGGGAATTTAAATGTTCCATGGGGGCACAGATCACAAAATAAACTCTTCTAGCGGTGGGTGGCTTAAGAAAACTTTCAAAGACTAAAAATGTCTATTATAAGAATTTCAAGCTGGGCTCGGTGGCTCAGCCTATAATCCCGCGCCTTGGGAGGCTGAGGTGAGTGGATTGCCTGAGCCCACGGGTTCGAGACCCGCCTGGGCAGCGAGACCTCATCTCTACAATAAATCAAAAAATCATCCGGGCGTGGTAGTGCATGCCTGTAATTCCGGCTACTCGGGAGGTTGAGGCTGAAGGATCGCCGGAGCCCAGCAGGTCGAGGCTGCGGTGGCTGGGAGCGGCCACTGCACTCCAGTCTGGGTGACAGAGTGAGACTTCAACTCAAAAAAAAAATTCATTTGTTTTAAGATGTGTTCTCAGACCTCTTTACCTGATATTTTGTGTGTATATGTGTGTCAGCGAGTTTTTCAACTGTCAGTTGATTTATTTGAGTTTATGGAAATGGTGAAGGGGCTCGGTGTCACTTCTTATTTCACATTTTACTGGACAGATTCAAAGGAGGAATCTGGGAGACAAATAAGAGCCTAGGCTGATAAACCTTCTGGGAATTTGCAAAATTCTCGGGGAAGGATTTGACCTTCCACAAAGCATAGAGATGGAATTCAATCAAGTATCTAGATTTGAGGGTTAAGATTCAGGTGACATTTGAGATACTGCTTGACAAGACCACATCTTGCCCTAGATATAGTAGAAGAGGTCATGGGGTATGGTGAAAAACAGAGGCCAACTTTGAAATAAGAGGTCTTGGTTTATATTTTGACTCTGCAGTTCACTGTTCTGGGCCTCAGTGTCATCATTTATAAAATATACTTACCTATCTAGAAAGTATAGAAATGAAGATAAAAAACGTAGCACATACTAGCAATATGGTGTGTACTCTGGACTTGATCCATGAATAGTTAACTAGAGCTTAAAAATACTGTATTGTTGATTCAAATCTCAAAAGTTACAAACTTGTCAGTCAGTACAGATTATACTTAGTAATAAACAACCCCCAAATGTTAGTGACATAGCAACAAAGATTTATTTCTCACTTACTTCATATGTTCATCACAAAGTGGCTAGGCAACTGCTTTGTCTTGTTCTTACTCTGGAACCAGTCTGATCAAGTAGCTATTATCATTGGCCACCATAATGGGAAAGAAAAAAAAGCTTTGGAGAGTCTAGAATAAACTCCTGATGGAAATGTAATACTGCCATATGCCTGGAAGGCAGAAAGCTGAAATTATGTGACAAATGCCACTAAGGCTACCAAAATAATGTTTATTCTTTATTATTTCTCTGATCTCTTTATGAAGGACAGGTCTTGGAGTTTTGGACACAACTTTCAGAATGAGTGCTAGTAAGCCTCACTATAGCATTGCACTCTCTTGTGATCAAACATTCTCTGGTTTACAGCAAAAGATTGCTTTCCATCTACCATAGTGACTTTGAAGCAATAGCTCTTAATACAATTTAATTGAGTTAAATATTTTGAAAGTACAAGTGCATAGTCTCCTGATGCAAGATCTGATGTGCTCAACTTTGTATTGTTTGAGAATTATTCTTATGTTTTAATAAGAAATGAGATAGTTTATATCCCAAGTCAAATTTGAATAACTATTGGTAAAATTAAATCATCAAAATGTTGTATAAAAAGCAACTCTGTACTGTTATGTCTCATTATGATGTTTTACAAGCTAAAATATATATGTCATCGCCTATGTATGTATACTCTGAGAAGAGAATAATTTACAGAGATAAATTTTATTTATGGTTCTCTGCATCATTAAAATATGAAGGTGTAGGAGTTGAGTTTGTGAAATGATCTTACAGTACAGGGGCCAATCTCGGGCCAATACATGTTTTAAACTTCTTCTACCTGTCTGAAATTCTCATCAGTCACTTTTTTGTTTTTATCTCAGAGACCTAGACCAACCTACCTACCTACCTACCTACCTACCTTTCTACCTAAAAAATACCTACTCCTTAATTAGTCAGCTCAAATATTACGTTTTCTATGAAGCTGTCTACATTTTGTCGGAGTGGCCAAAGAGTTTCCTCCTCTGTGATTCCAAAGCATTTTGATGGCAATTCTTTGGTAGTGCACATCACATCACATGGTAATGGTCTGACTCCCTCCCCTAACTGTTTCTATATCACTACTACCAAGTATAATTTGTGGCTCATGGTTGATGTTCCATGAAAAGACATGAAGCCAAGGCTTGAAACCAAGTCTTCTATCATCCTACATTTTATCACATTTTTTGTGACTGGCTTAACAGAAGATATGCTCTCTTTAAAATAAAGGCATAGTCATCTCTGAGCCTTCTCTGTTCAATGTTCTAAGACCATTAAGATCTTCACAATAATATAGGTTACTTAACTATGATATCTGTATTTTGAGGACAATGATATTTTCTTAATTATTTACTAATTGATTGCTGGTACCTAGGATAATATCTGATTTATAATAGGAAAACAATAAATGTTTGTTGAAAGAATAAGTGACATATCCTTAGAAGACATTTTAGCCATTATCACCACTGGTCAGTTCCAGTTTTCTGTTTCTGTTTGCTTTTTATGGGGATAACTTAACGTGGTGGTGTCACCTTCTTAAAGGCAGATTCTTCCACTAACTTCTAACATCTTACCTTATGGTTGTTTTTACCAAAGACATCAAAATAAGCTGATAAGTCATAGAGCAATACACATATACCATAGTGATGAGCTGGGTGTCCATTTTATTTTCTTTTTTAGCTACACAATGAAAAGACAACTCTTCCATTTTTAACATTATCAAGATATAATTCACATAGCATACGATTTACCCATCTAAAGTGTACCATCTAATGATTTTTAGCATAGTCATAGATATGTTCAACCATCACCAAACTCTTTTCTTTGTTAATGTTTGTCAAAGTCTGGGTTTGCCATCCTTATATAGCCTCATGTATAGGACATCAATATATCACTCTGGGGAATTTCAAAAACTGCAGGCCAGTTCATCTTTTTAGTTCCTTTTCCAGTCTAAGGGGGAAGGGGAAACTCATGGTTGCTCCTCTTATACTCTTCTAGGTGTTGGTTCCAACTTATGTTGTGAGCATGACCCCCACAAGAACAAGCACATTCCCACGAGGACAAGCAAGAATTTATTGGTCAAATGCTGCTTGAGCTATTTAAAATAATTCTCAGAGGAAGCCACCTCAGTTCTTCCTCAGTCACCATGGTACCTATCTGCCAGAAATTTCAGGATTTTCTTAAAAAGCTAGCTGATATCAGCTCTTTCTGTCAATTATCTTGTGTTTTGAGTCTTCTATCTTAATCTCTCCAGTAAGGACTTAATGGGCCCTGCATGTTTTTGCATTTGGGACCAACCCAGCTCTTGTTTAAGTAACCAGCTTCAGAGAAGAAACACTTGTAAGGAAAAAGCAGAAAGACTGAAGAAACACAGCTTAGCCTAAAGATACTCCAATTTACATTACCTCACAAGACAGAAGAGAAGGTTGCTTAGATCCTAGAAGACAGTTTTGCTTTTTAAACTCACAGCTCCCAAGCATCTCTATTTTTGATGCTGGCTGGTGAAGCTATTTCAAAGTGGGTTTCCAAGAACAGTGCCCAGGTACTTGCATTACATTTGCGCAGGTAAATCAGTTTTTGTGGGCTGCTTTTCCAGAGGAAAGGGAAAACACTGAAAGCGTGTTCAAACATTCTTCTCTCATAAGGCAGACAGCTGCTTACAGAGTTAGAACGTCTGGTTCTCCCAAAGTCTACCTTTCTATCAAGCTTCCATCCTTAGCACCCAGTCTCAGTCAAAGCCACATTCAAGATTTCCTCTCTCTGGCAGTGCCACCAAAATGAAACTTTCTCCCAGGCATGTGCACAGGGAACAGAAAAAATGGAGGTTACCTGAGTTTCCTTTAGCTCCTATTCTCTTTTATTCCATGTTCTGGATTTTACTTTAAAAACCAGCAGCAGATCTAACCTTAATGAAAGAGACTTTACCTGCAAATTCAGACTCAGCTAACGTTTCCTGGGTTCCAACTGTGTACCAGGTATTCTCAATGACCATGTTCTAGGAAATCTTTACAACAAACCTATGCAGTGAAACTTTTATGCATGTTTTCTTATTTTAAAAGTTAAGAAAACAGAAAGATTAGGTAATCTGTACAATGACCCAATCACAACTTTCTTGGTCAAACCAAGCCTTCTGGTGACAGCGGGCTTGATGCCATCCTGTTTTTCTAGAAAATTTAGAGTTTATCAGGGGCCACACTAATAACAGGAAAGGAGAGTTGCAGAGAGTATATACATAGCAAAGTTAGCAGTCAAGAAATGTTACATGACTAAATGAACTGAACAAGTGAATGGGATAAATTAACAAAAAAGCCCCAGAGAGCTCAGTAATTATTCCAGCGATTTTCTTTCATTCTAATTTCAGAGGTTCTCAGTCAAGGTTTTTTTTTTTTTTTCCCTTTCTTTTTTCTTTGTTCTTGGCCATCTAAGGAAGCAAGTGGTCACATCTCCCTATTGCTCACTCTCTTGAGGACTAAATGCATCCTGGAAGTTTTCTGAATCTCTGGGTCACGTTGTTGATCTTATTCCCTATCCCTCAACACTCACCCAGGGGATCTATTGTGATTCTCCCTCTTCTATTTGCCAGGTGATGAAACAGAATGACACAAAGAACTCTAGACATAGAATCACATGTGAGGGAGGGAGTTATGATGCTACCACCAATATGCTGGGCAACTTGAGGGAAACTCTCTTCTGTGCCTTACTTTATTTCTTGTGCAATGGGAGCCATAACATCTACCTGAGAGAGTTATGGTGAGGTTCAAATGAATGAACATGGAATTAAATACCTGACACAGTCTAGCACTGTCCCATGAAGCCTGGACCCCAGTTTTAAAGTTGCTTGTTGCTTTATATGGTCTGAACAACAGAATGTGATATCTTGTTTGCAAGAAAAATATGTGCATCAAAAGTATATTTATTAACAGGTGTCAAAATAAGCTGTGCTGACATTATCATTTTGTTTAAGGCTGGGGAAGAGAGACTTCTAAAGGTTTTCGTTTTGGTGAGAAGTTTTGTTATTGTGGTGGTTGTTGGTTTTAAGTTTTAGGACACAGCCATGAGAAACTGTATCATCCCTTGTCACATGAGAAGCAATGGACTGGGACATCTTGTAGCGAACGAGCTATATGATGTGTCCTCTTGCTGTCCTTCTGGCTTGGTTTCCTACCATTCTTCCTGGCTTTCTTCATCTAGCCCTCTGGCTGCCTTGCATCTCCCTGACTGTGCAGAGCATGCTTGCACTTGTTTCCTCTGGAATGTTCTTTTCAGGTCTCTGTTCAAATATCACCATATCTCTGAGACCTTCCCAGGTCACCTTGTATAAAACCTCAGCCTCTGACATGCCCACTCTTGTGTGTGACATGTTGGATATTCATTTCCTTATGCTGTCTTTCCATCTCCAGGAAGGCAAGGACTCTATTTTATTTACTGCTCTGTCTTCAGCACTTATTGCAGTGTCGGGAACATTGTAGGGACTTAGAACACAAGTATTTAAAGAGTAAGTGAATATTCTTATTATTGTCATAATCCTGGAAAGGTTGTATGATATCTGCTTCTTTTAAGCACCCTGAACTTGGTCATGCCTGGCATGCCTGACCAATACCATCCCTTGGAAAGTCTTGGTCTGATTCCATTTTTTCCTTTGCCTTCTATATTATCCATTTTTCATGAGGGAAGTAATGGACTAGCATATCTTGTAGTCAAAAAGTTACATAATGTACCTTTTTGTTGTTGTTCTGACATTCTCCCAGCCTGTCATCTCAAGTGACTTGCAAGGAGTTAGCTTTACAAGCCCACTGATTTGCTGGGCAACTTGGTTCCCCTTGCTGCAAACAGAGTGCCAGCACACACTGAGAAAGGTGAAGCTCAGAGTTTTAGACAGTAATTCACTCTTCTTTATCTCACACATACTTATAAAGTGCTCAGTGTGTGCCAGAGTCTGTTTAATGGAGCAGACATAAATAAGAGTGGCCCCAGGGAAGCAGCCAGTGAAGTCTGTAGAGGGCTTGTGGTGTGGGCCACAACACAGGGGTGAGCTCAGCATTCTCTGAAGTGCAGAGAAAGAATCCTAATTTCACCTGATTTCCAGATTGTTTATTAGAACTGGACTGAACATACGATGCCTAGTTACAAAGGTGAGTCATCCACGCTATTGAAATAAACAGCACCAAAATGCTGAAGACAGCCAAATGTGATGGATTTTTCATAAGACATGTTGGAGGTGTACCACTGGGGTGACTTCCAATGGTTTCCAGAGCTCATTCAAGGTTTCTTCATGTCTTGTAGAAGTAGCAAGTTTATTGTTTGTTTTTCATCATGGCCATATGGCCCTTTAAATTGTACACTACACTCTGGGATTAGGCTGCTCTGCTGAATCGGATGGGGGTCTTCAAGGAGCTTGTATCTGAACACATGTTATGTCCACAAAGACAAAATCATATGAGTGTCTTCGGAGGCCAAGAAATGAAATACTAATCCTGATTTTAGTGCCAAAGACTAAAAATAATTCAAGCCCAGAGCATAACACATCACAGAGGTCTCATCAGCTGAGAAATCTTTTTATTTTCTTTCAATATCCCGTGCTTTTCATATGCCTCCTTCATTTAAGTTCAGTGGTTTATGCTTTAGGAGGCAAGATCAGATACTAAATTTCTCAGTTTCTAAACTGGAGACATTTTCTTCCCCTCACTCACTTAAGGGCAATGCTTTGTCTTGGAAAACATTCAGTTTTGGAGTTAATAAACAGGTTTTGACGCCATGCTTCTGAGGAGACTTGGGCTTAGGTTTTACCTAATCACATTTCAGAGGCTCTTTGGGACTGGGAGATTGAAGGGGACAGCCAGGAGTTTCCTTAAACATGCTAGGACCTACATATGGTTCTAACTATAATCATGTTTTCAAGGGACTATGAGATAGAGTTCTCCAAGAATTGTACTTGTATCCATTCTAGAAATTGGCTGTGGCTAGCTTGGCTTAAAGACATACTCAATGCTTTGCAATTTTTATCCAAAACTTCTGCTTTTCCTCCTTGTTCTTTCTGGTTTTCTCTTCCAGCCCAGGATTCTAAGTTGGGTGTGAATTTCTTTGAGGGCGGTGACTTGATTCCTTATCTCTGCCAATGACATGTGAGGGAGGAACTCATGGTGTTACCAGGTTCGTAAACAATCCCAAACATGGTGATTCTCTGTCCCCGGAGGCATCAGTCCTGCCCAGTGCAGGTCCTGAAGCTCACAGTCTCAGTCCTACCCATTCATTGGCTTGGCCCTTCGTCTAGGGCTCCTTCCCTACCAGAAGGTGAGGTCTGATATGTGTCCTTGTTGCTGTCGTTGTCATTTCTGTTTTTAGGGGACATGGGCTGAGCCCAAGTACTTGAAGGTCTATGTGTTAGCTTGGAACCCTGCCTTGCTTGGGTTCCTGGTATGCTCCACTACTAACACATGTGAGCTAGGTCCCTGTCTTTGTCCATTTGTCTTGCTACAACAAAATACCTAAGTTTGGGTAATTTGTAAAGGACAAATTTATTCCTTACAATTCTGGAAGTTGGAAATACAAGACAAAGGCTGAAGCCTGGTCTTTGCTTCCAAAATGGTACCTTGAACATGACATCCTCTGAAGGGGATAAACACTGAGTCCTCACTGGCAGAAGGCAGCAAGGCAACAGAGATGAACGCTGTGGGAAGCCTGTTTTATAAAAGCCTCAATCCCATTTATGAGGGAGGAGTTCTCATGACCAAATCACCTTCTAAAGGCCCCACAGCTTAACACTGTTGCATTGGACGTTAAGCTTCAATATGAATTGGAGGGGACACAAAGTTTCAAACTCTAGCAACCTCTGAGCCCAAACCACTGACTGGAACACTTGCTGGCCTAAACCACCGTGATTCAGCAGGAATATAATGGGAGACATGCCTGCAAAACCTGTGTCACAGGTGTCACTTTAATTTTTCTAGTAGCTTCATTAAAAAATGTAAAAAGAAGCCTGGCTCGGTGGCTCAGCCTGTAATCCCGTGCTTTGGGAGGCTGAGGTGAGTGGATTGCCTGAGCCCGCGGGTTCAAGACCCACCTGACCAACTTGGCAAGACCTCATCTCTACAATAAATCAAAAAGAAAATTAGCTGGGTGTGGTAGTGCGCGCCTGTAGTTCCAGCTACTTGGATGGCTGAGGCGGAAGGATAGCCGGAGCCCAGCAGGTCGAGGCTGTGGTGGCCGGGAGCGGCCACTGCACTCCAGTCTGGGCGACAGAGTGAGACTCCAACTCAAAAAAAAAAAAAAGTACGAAGAAACAGATGAAATTAATTTTGGTGGGGATCCCCAGTAGGGAGAAAATGGGGAGCTGCAGGTCAGAGGATACAAAGTAAAAATGAGCAAGTCTAGAGATCTAATGTACAACATGAGCTCTATAGGTTAAATTAAATTAAATTAGGAATCATGTTAAATGAGTGAATTTTAGCTGCTCTTGCCAGATTAAAGAAATGGTAACTATGTGAGATGATGGATATGTTAATTTACTTCCTTCTATAACCTTTTTACTATCTGTGCATATTTCAAAAACATCGTGTTGCATACCATAAATATAGGCAATATAACTTATTTTAAAAAAACATTTTAATGATATATTTTATTTAATCCACTATAATCTAAGCATTATCATTTCAATCTGTAGGCAATATAAGAAAGATTATTAAGCTATTTTACTTTTTTTCATACTAAGTCTTTGAAATCTAGCATGGATTTTGCACTTATTCTAAATCTCAGTGTGGAGCCACATGTGGCTAGTGGATACCATATTGGACAATGCAGGCCCTGACCTAGCACTGGTTAATTCAGACATTGTTGTAACCTGGTCAGGGAGTAGCCATTCTCTGTGAGGACACCTCTGATGGGAGGTCACTGACCACTAACCCATTCCCCAGTCTTCTCTTGGAGACTCAAAGTAACCAGCAAAAAGCCTCACTTGAAGTTGACTGCGGACCAGGCTGTGAGCTAAGAACTTTAAAAGCATGATCGCATTCTGTCCTCAGAGCAAACTAGAGGTTCTTTTATTACCTGAGGTATAAAAAAGCTATGTAAGTTGTCCATGACCAGAAAGTTGTTAAGGGGCAGTGCCAGGATTCAGAACCAGTTCTGTCCAATTCTGGAGTCCAAGCCTCCTTGCTGTACTAAACTCCCTCTCCTCTTGCCCCCTGTGACATCGGGACTTGGTTGACTGTGCTCTCCCTCAGAACCTGTCCTACAGCTGGGTCAGTCCTTCTCTCCCTGCCATGCCTTTTCCCGCTGACTCACCTTTCTTGGCTGACTCAACTTGGACATCTCAGCATGCTCTATGGCTAAGTCTGCACTGGCTATGGTGGTGACAAGCTTCTGTGGCACGGGGTCTTGAGAAAAAGCAGATCTATATGAATCTAGGTAGAACACTCCTCTCTTCTGTGTCTGGAAAAGCTGGCACCCTGCGTTTCTGGCGGGCTTACAGCTAGCTAATGAACACAGGAATATAGAATTAGAAAGCACACCCAAAGCCGGGTGCTTGGCTAATGGAGACGTATTGCAATGTCTCAGGAGCTTGTCTCTGGTCTCTGGGGAATGGGAGCCTCTCGTGTTAAACAGCTGGTTTAGCACATTGTCTGCCCTTGTGAGCGGGTGCAGTGGAAAGCTCTTATGAAGAATCCTCAGGGACCAGAAGAATGTTTGCTGTGAGAGGGATTTTTCTTGGTGTGAACACTCCCAGCCGGTCTGGTTTTCTCCTGGGAGGAGAGAAGGGTTGGAGGGAGAAGCATGGAGGATGCAGAGAGCTATGGGTGAGCTCATGGACCCTTGGAACCCCATGGGCATTCAATGTGATGGCACATTCAGCTGTGCTCTAGCAGCATTTCCTCCATGCCACAGGAATAAAACATCATCCCCACTCCCAGCTAGCTCACTGCGGACCCAGGAAGGCAGAAGTCTAGGACAATACCGAGGCCCCAAATGCAGGAAGTGTATGTGTTGAAACATCATGCATGACCTTTGGGTTCAGACTAACTAGGAGCTGTGTGTTCATGGATGAGTCACTTAGTTCCCTGTCTCAATTTTTCACCTCTAAAATTGGGATCTCATTTTACAGGAATTCCTGAGTATGTGAAAGTGACTAGCACATTCCTGGCTCAGAGAAGACAATGTATGAGAGGAACTCCCTAAAAACTGGAATTACTTTTTGGAGAGCGAACCCCTTGTAGTACAGGCTTCTCCCACCAGATAAATATTCTAGGTTCTAGTGTTCTAGCTAGCACTGGTGTGAGAGACTGTGCTCAGTTTCAGTGAAGTTTTATTTTTTATTTTTTAGATTCTTTTTAAGTGTCTGCCTATTTCATGATGGATGATTTACGAGTGGACTCGCCCACACTGCACTGAGTGTTCAGCAATTTTTGACCCCAAACGACATCACCTCCATGCCCCCACCCTCCCTATTCATCCCATCTCACCCAGAGTGACTTTTTTTTGAGTAGAGATGAAATCTCGCCAAGTTGCCCGGGGTGGTCTCAAACCCGTGGGCTCAGGCAATTCACGCGTCTTGGCCTTCCAAATTGCTGGGATTACAGGCTGAGCCACTGAGCCCAGTCAACATTTTTTTGTTTGTTTCTCCAGGTGAAAAAAGTCTTGAAAGAGAAACATTTTGCCTATATGGAAGAGGTGGAACAAAAAACTGCAGACACCAGAGGCATCGAAATAGACGAGTTGTAAAACTGCTTTAAAGATGCTGGCGAGGATGTGGAGAAAAAGGAATGCTTCTTACACTGCTGGTGGGAATGCAAACTAGTGCAACCTCTTTGAAAGACAGTGTGGTAATTTCCGAAAGAAGTAGAAATTGACCTTCCATATGACCCAGGAATCCTCATACTGGGAGTGTACCCAGAGTAACTCAAATCATTCTACAAAAGATACCTGTACATGCATGTTTATTGCAGCTCTATTCACAATATCAAAAACAGGGAACCAACCACGCAGCCCATCAAAACTGGACTGAATTTAAAAATGTGGTACATATACACAATAGAATATTATGCATCCATAAAGAAGGACAAACATATGGACTTCCTAGCAACTTGGATGAATTTAGAGTCTGTCATTCTCAGTGATCTATCACAGAAACAAAGAACAGAATGCCATATGTTCTCACTCATAAGCGGACCTTGAACAATTATCATAATACTAAAAGAAAGGATTTGGCAGCCGGGCTCGGTGGCTCAGCCTGTAATCCCGCGCCTTGGGAGGCTGAGGTGAGTGGATTGCCTGAGCCCGCAGGTTTGAGGCCCGCCTGGGCAACTTGGTGAGATCTCATCTCTACAATGAATCAAAAAATTAGCCGGGCGTGGTAGCGCACGCCTGTGGTTCCAGCTACTTGGAAGGCTGAGGCGGAAGGATTGCTGGAGCCCAGCAGGCCGATGCTGCAGTGGCCGGGAGCGGCCACTGCACTCCAGTCTGGGCGACAGAGTGAGACTCCAACTCAAAAAAAAAAAGAAAGGATTTAGCAATAGTGGGAAACTGCCAGGGGAGGAGAGACACACCATATCAACAAGGGTACCTGCATAATGAACATATGTATACTTAAACCGAAATTGTACCCCATGTCTTTAAAATAAAAAAATAAAATAAAATAAAATACAATTCTATTCACTAAAATAAAATAAAAAATTTAAAAAAAAGAAAAAAAAACTGTTTTGAGTGGAAACAAGTGGAAAAATCATCTTGATAGGTGTATTGCATCAAACAGAGAGAACTTTAAAGGTGACTAAAGTTTAAACATGTAGGAATAAATACACAATTTTTATACATAAATTCTGGGTTTTGGGGGGATCTCCCCTCATGTGATACCTCCTTTTCCTCTAAATAGAGTCACAAATAGCAAGCAATAGCAGTGTAGAGAAAGGAATGATTATCTGGACAGAGAGGACTCAGAAAGGTTTTATGAAGAAGGCTGTTTGGGGGCTTGATTTTGACAAATGAGACAGAGAGATGGAAAGGGTTTAGGAGTCACTGGTGAATGTCTTCGGGGAGAAGGAGCCAAGTGATCCCCTTACAAGTAAACTCTTGATCTGAGCATTCTCCAGCTCACGGTTTTTCTAGATTTTGAACTTTTCTTGACCCTTCTGAGTCTGAATTAGGTCCCAATCCATGTGGTCCTATAGCCCTCTATACTTTCTGATCTGGCACTTGTTGAATATGTATGTATTTGATTGAATAGTGTCCCCCCAAAATTCATGACCACCAGGAAACTTGCAACATGCCCCTATTTGGAAACAGGGGTTTGCAGATGTAATTAGTTAAGAGGGGGTCATGCTGGGTAAGAGCGGGCCTTAAATCCTGTGACTGGTGTCCTTACACAAAGGTCATATGAAGACAAAGGGAGAGATTGAAGTGATACATCTATAAAGAATGTTAAAGATTGCTGGCAGCCACCAGAAGCTAGGAAAGGGCAAGAAAGTATTTTTGATTTTGAAATTATGGGCCTCCAGAACTGTAGGAGAATAGATTTTTATTTTAAGCCATTCAGTTTGTGATAAGTTGTGATGGCAGCCCTACAAATGAATATAGTGAGAATGTTTGATTCTTTATTAGACCATGAGTTTCCTTCAACTTGGCTTTCTGGTACTATGACCCAAAGCAATGTCATGGAATTTGGATGGTGCTGGGGAAGCTGACTGAACACATGCAGAAGATTAATACAAGACCCCTACCTATCATCATACACAAAAATCAGCTCTAAAAAAAACATAAAACCTCAAACCATAAGAACCTTAGAAAATGCAGGAGATGTGGAATGGAAATTGGAACTGACAATCATTTCCTGGAAATTGGAACTGGCAACGAATTCCTGATCAAAACTCCAAATGCCCGTGCCTTAAGATATAAGCTAGACAAGTGGGACCTCATCAGACTGAAGCTTCTGCAAAAGGAAAAGAAACCATCAAGAGAGTGGGGAGACAGCCCACAGACTGGGAGAAAATATTTTCCAATCATCTAGGATCTACAAGGAACTCAAACGTGCCAAAAAGAAAAAAACCAAACAGCCCTATTAAAAAGTGGGCACATAGGCGGGCTCGGTGGCTCAGCCTGTAATCCCGCGCCTTTGGGAGGCTGAGGTGAGTGGATTGCCTGAGCCCGCGGGTTCGAGACCTGCCTGGGCAGCGAGACCTCATCTCTACAATAAATCAAAAAATCAGCCGGGCGTGGTAGCGCATGCCTGTAATTCCGGCTACTCGGAAGGCTGAGGCCGAAGGATCGCCGGAGCCCAGCAGGTCGAGGCTGCGGTGGCCGGGAGCAGCCACTGCACTCCAGTCTGGGCGACAGAGTGAGACTCCAACTCAAAAAAAAAAGTGGGCACATGATATGAATAGACACTTCTCAAACAAAGACATATTAGCAGTCAACAGATATATGAAAAAAATGCTCAGCCTCACTAATCATTAAAGAAATGCAAATTAAAACTACACTGAGATATGACCTAACTCCAGTAAGGATGACCATCATAAATAACTCAAAAAACAACAGATGCTGGAGAGGGGCAGGGAAAAAGGAACACTTCTACACTGTTGCTGGGAGTGTAAATTAGTACAACTTCTGTGGAAAACAGTGTGGCAATTGCTAAAAGATCTAAAAATTGACCTTCCATATGACCCAGCAATCCACCTTCTGGGAATATACCTGGAGGACTTAAAAATCGTTCTGCAAAAAAGATACCTGCACTCGCATGTTTATATGTTTATTGCAGAATTGTTCTCAATAGCAGAAACATGGAACCAACTGTGCTGCTCACTGAAAGAGGACTGGATTAAAAAAATTTGGTACATATATATGTGGAATATTATGCAGCCATAAAGAAGGACAAAATTATGAACTTCGCAGCAACTTGGATGGATTTAGAGTCTATAATTACTTAGTGATCTATCACAGTAACAAAGAACTGAGTACTACACATTCTCACTCATAAGTGTACCCTGAACAAATATCATAATACTATAAGAAAGGGATTGGCAGTAGCAGGACACTGCCAGGAGAGGGAGGGGAAGGGCACATAACATTAATATGGGTACCTGATCTCAAACCAGGCAAAATGAGGCTCAAAGTTAGTCCTGAATTGTACCCCACATTTTTAAAATAAATAAATAATGAAATGTCATGGAGTTTGGATAGCTCTTTCCCTGAGGACAGAATTGAAGAGGGTAGACAAAGAGTTGAGTTCAACATTCCTCATCTAGAGTCAGCATTCAACGGATGATATGGCTTTATTATTATGGATCAAGAAGAGATATAAAAGATTATTGTCTATAGTTAAACAAAATAACTGTTGATCAACTCTTCTCAAACCCATACCATCATTTTGGATACATAAATCAATTTAAGCTAATTTTTAGTAAATTATCTTTACAATAAATGGCATAAATATGTAAGGTTGTAGACATTTTGTAGCTAATTTCCCTTGGTGAGTACACCAGGAAATTTAGTTGCTTCAAAACTCTTTATTGACATCATATCTGTGTGTGTGTGCACGCGCGCACACATGCACATATGTATATATGATGAATGGGAACATTTCATCTGCTCTAATTTTTTTTTTTCTCTTATACCTCGGGCATGTCATTCTGATGCCTCTTCTGCCTCTATTCATTTATTTTTAATCAAATTGATTTTGGTGTGATGAGATTGCTCTACATTAAAAGACACAGATTGTACTTATCACTGAAATACTATAAATACAATGTTGAGGATGTTGCTTATTACATGATATCATTTATTCTTAATGAGAGTTAGTATGTAAAAGTTCTCTCTGTTTTTAGCATCATGGAGAGATAAGATTCTTTTTAAAAAAATAGGATTTGATCTTACTTTGCAGACATAGTGAGTCTTCTGGTTTGCCATTCTTGTTTATGTTTAAGCATTGACTGTTAGGAAGCTCAAAACCAAATTTTAGATTCACTTTTTATTGTGATATGTAGGATTTGCTAACCTGCATTTGCTAAACTAACCTTATCCTTGAATCAACTATCCTTGTTTCTTCTCTTATATGCTACTCAAAACATTTATTTTAAATTCAGTTTATGGGGCCATGCTGTATCCATCTTTACAATCTTAAGTTCCTTTTGGAGTCAGGCAGAGTTGTAAATAGATTAATATTAAAATGCTGTTTTTTAACCTTAGGATGGAGGAAAAGCTAAGGATTTGGAATTGGTAGACTTGCCACAACTCACCTCATTTCTCTAATTCTCAGTTTTCTCACCTATAAAATAGGGCTAACAGTAAATTCTATCTCAGCAGACACTTGTGAGAAACAAAAGAGACAATGAATGTAAAAGTGCTTTGAAATGTCATTTGGAATTCTGAAAACAGAAGCTAGCTCCTCTTTTTTACTAAAAAATTATTAATGTGAAATACATAGTTAAACAAAAAGTAGTACTTATATGGAATTATAGAAATACTATACAAAGTAGTACTTACACAGTACTTATATAAAAAGTCTTATAAAAAATATGACAGTTTCTTCCCCAAGCCCTTTCCACACCCATTCCTGCTCAGAGGGAGCTACTTTAAACTCTTTTTGCTGTTTCTTCTATTTGCCTTCAAATTTTTATTTTTGATGTTACATATTAAATTTTCAATATGCTATTTGAGGATTTATATCTTTTATAATACATGTCTTTCTTTTCCAATATCCCAGCCTCTCAATATAATTATATAACAATTTTTGGCCAATCTCTAGAAAGGGTAACACTATCACAACTGCTTGAATAGTTTACTGCCTAGGCAAGTAGTATATTTTTTTATCATGTAGATTTTTGTTTTTCCTGTGGTTATTTCTTGCTTTATTTTTTATCTTTTTCCATTTTCTATTTACTTATCACACTAAAATTTTTCTAAGCACTGTAACAGATATGTTAAACACCCATCAGTTATTTTTCTAAATGCTTAAATACATAAGATACATAAACTCTTATGTATTTAGGTAAGATAAAATCTTTCAATTTCTCGCTCTATTTTTTTCCCTAAGAATTTCTGTCTTACAGTTCTCAATACCCCTAATTCAATCCAGTTAGATTTTTTTTAGGCCTGGTGTACATCAGAAAATTCTGTTTACCACTCTCCAGTGACGAAGCCTTTTATTCTTAAATATTTAGACTTGCATTTCCTTGACATGTTTTTTCTTTTTTCAGAGAACTTCCTTAAGTAGTTTCTGAAGAAAGGTGCCTTAGAAATATATATATTTTTTGAGTCAGGGTCCCAAGCTGGAGTACAGCAGCATGATCACAACTCATCGCAGCCTCGACCTCCAGGGCTCAGGCTATACTTCCACCTCAGCCTTCTGAGTAGCTAGGACTATGGATGCATGCCACCATGCTCAGCTAATTTTTAAATTTTTTGTAGAGATGAGGTCTTGCTATGTTGCCTAGGTTGGCCTTCTTCCTAAGCTTCTCAAAATGCTGGGATTACAGTGCCTACCCCCAGAAATAAATATTCTTGGAGACTTTGCATATATAAAAATTTCTGTATTTTTCCTTCCAACCTGAGTGATACTTTAGCTTGATATAAAACTCTGCATAAAAAAATTTCTCTCATAAATTTTTAGACCTTGCTTCACTGATTAAAACTTAATATTGATGCTGAGAAGTTAAATGTCTCATATCTATTCCTTACATATGACCTACGATTTACTTCTAGAAATTTTTGTTTTCTGCTTATATCTGGTGTCTTGGGATTTTATGATAATTACCATTGTATGAATCTGTTTCAGTTCCTGTTTCAGGATAAGAAGGATTAAATATCTGACTGCCTAGAGTGAAAGAGGGTTTGGGGGTGTTCCATTCCTCTTCATATAGACTTTCAGTCAATCTCTCTTTCATTTCTATATTTCACCTGCCCCTTCCAAGTGCTAAGCTTCCCTCTCCTTCCCCACAAGTGTTCTGCAGAAGAAATTACTCACTAATTTCTTATGATTTTTTTCACCCACCTGTGGACACTAAGTTTACAACTTCCTCTGCTCTGCTAACTTCTAAAATCTGTTGACTTCTCATCTTCTGAAAACTTTTTTCTATTCTCCTTGTTCTTAGATATCTTTTATCCATTACTTCACCACCATTCTAATAAGGCTATGGGAAGGAGAAAAGTTCAATAAATTCAATGTATTTAACTGGGAGTCCAATTTGAGTTTCCTAATGAATATATCACTATTTAAAAAATTTTAATCACTTTTATTGAGGTATAATCTACATATAATAACATTTACATTTATCCATTTTGCATGTAAAGGGTGATGAATTTTGACAAATGAAAATACCCATGTAACTACTATGATTAAGATATGGGACATTCCCATTGACCCCCAAATCCCTTTATGCCCCATGCAATCAATTCCCTGACTCCTAGCCTCAAACAACCACTGATCTATTTTCTATCAGTATAGACTATAGATTTATCATTTTTGCTTTAGAAATGGCAAGAGGTGCTATGGAGTTTGTGAGATTGTGAAGAATTTAAAATGTTTTTTCCTTTCTACTGAGAAAACCAATACATTTTAGAAAAAACAAAACATGAAAATCTAATAAAAGAGTGCTCCGTAAGCCATAATGTGCTTGTCATATATTACTTAACATTTTTTATAGCATCTCACACGCTATTAAAAATGGATTGGAAGGTATGAATATTTTGCTAGGAGAAGGCGAGTAGAGGCAAGACTGGGGGAAAGGGTGTGTGAGTGACAATGGGACCAGTTAGAGATTCCCAAATAAAAATCTACCATGTGTGCCTCCTTTTGGAGAAATTAGCAACTGGAGAACAATTATGACAAAACTGTGAGAGGAGCAACCAGTTAAATATCTGTGCAACCCTTCCCCTCATATTTGGAGCATAAAAGAAGGACTATACTCTCAGGGAATATATGAAGAAGAATCCACAAGGTAACATGTTCAGATGGTATTTTTCACATCTGTAGCAGTACAAATCCAGATAACATAATTTTTCAACAGCAATAGACAGAAATAAGAGTTTACAGATCTGAATTAGCAAAGCTTAAATTAATAGCCACAGTTTCTCATGGATATAGCAGAGTAGAGGGTTAAAATGTCCCTAGAGTCAGGAGGGATTTTCAAGTCCTTGAACTTCAATGTTTTAAAAGGGCAGAAAATCACACTTCTCTAGGATGAAGGTGATTAATAGCTGGTTGGAATTATACGACATATAAAAATTTCTTTTTCTTTTAAATTCCAGTAAAAATCCTCGAACTTAAAAAAAAGTGGAATCAAGTTTTTTTCTTAAAGCTTAGACTTAGATAGTACAAATGTCCTTTATAACTAACATGCATTCTTAATGGACAAGAGGTATGAAGAGACTAAGTGGAAAGGGACAAGGGGAAACAATTTTCTTCTCTCCAAACACTTAAACCCAGTTTAAGAAAAATCAATAATCATATCTAGGTTGTTATGGAAAAATGGAATAATCAAAATTCACATTATATATGAGGCTACATTCTAAGATTTTTTAATTTTTTAATTTTTTGAGACTGAAAGGGAAATGCAATTGGGAATTGAACTTTTCAATTTATTGAATGTATTTTATAGCCAGGATTTCTAATAATTCTGGACATTACCAAAAAGACAAATTCGTTACATCAAGAAGAATGCTGCTGAAAACAATGTCTCAGGGCATAGGGCAGAAGAAGATGTGTTAATTTAAAATGATCTGATTGGAGTTGGTGATCTAGTTTTTGCTATAATCCTGTTCTACAACTCTTAGTATTTTTCTTGCTCTTTTTTGCCCCTAACCCTTAACTAGGAGAAATAGACACTGGCTGAGTGGTCAAACAGCTATGACAAATGACATCTGTAATAGTCTTATTTGCTTTTGCCAGGCAGGTGTTAGCGTGAAGTAAACAGTTTCTCCAGTTGCTTAACAAGTGTCAATCTGACAGTGGGAAGGAAAAAAGGAGATGAGGAAGAAGAGGAGGACAACTCAGCTCCAATCCTGAAATTGCAAAAATTGTTTTCAGATACTATCTCGATTTTCCTGTTTAAAAAATACATGACTATACAGGGACCTAAGGAGTAAAACCACAATCAACTGGGAGTTCAATGGGTTTATGACAGGGCTTTTACTTAGTCTATCTTACTAAGGTAAAAATAAAACAAACCCAAAGTGTATTGAGTAACGGGCTTGGGATATTTTCATAGCTAGAGTATAGGGTTCAGGGCATTGAGTTAAATGCATTTTGGCCTTTGCCTCAGGACATGAAGGGCTTGCTGTCATTACCACCACCATCACTACCACCACCCATCGTATGTTTTGTGAGTTTCTTCTTTCATTCAGAGAGTCTGGGGAAAATAGTAAGTGATGAGTTTGGTTCATTTTGCTTAAGATACTTAGTATTTAACTGTGTTTATAAATGCTCTGTAACTGTAAGCCCTATTTTAGTTTACAGTAAAGATATGAATAGCACTAGGCTAGGCTTCAGGAACCTGGGAATTCTGCTGTAGGCTGGGCCAGTAACATGCTTGCTATATTATCTTGGGCAAGTCTTCTCATATTGGTTTCAGTTTCTTTCTTTTTTATTTTTGGTGGTAAAATATGCACAAAACTTACCACTTCAGCTTGTTTTAAATGTACAGTTTAGTGGCACTAAGTACATTCACATTGTTGTGCAATTGTCAGCATCATTCATCTCCAGAACTTTTGAAATCCTCCCAAACTAAAACTCTCTCTACCCATTAAACAATAATTTTCCACTGTCCCCTCTCACCAGCGCCTGGCAAATTCTGCTTTCCTTATCTATGAGTTTGATGATTCCAGTTACTTCATATAATATCATGAAGTATTGGTCCTTTTGTGTTTGGCTTACTTCACTTTGTAAAATGTCTTCAAAGTTCCTCCATGTTGTAACATGTACCAAAATTTCATTCTATTTTAAGACTGGATAGTATTCCATTGTATGTGTACTACATTTTGTTTATTAATTTGTGGGTAGACATTTGGGTTGCTTCCATACTTTGGCTGCTGTGAATAATGCTGCTATAAACATGAGTGTACAAAATAGCAGTTTAAGTCCTTGCTTTAATTCTTTGGGATTTATATCTAGAAGTGGAATTTGTGAATCATGTGGTAATTCTGTGTTTAATTTTTGAGTGACTGCCATGTTGTTTTCCATAGTGGTTATACCATTTTACATTCTTATAAGCAATGTACAATGGTTCTAATTTTTCCACATTCTCACCAACCCTTGTCATTTTCTGTTTTTTAGGCTGTTTTTATCTTGTTTTGATAATAGCCATCTTTTTAATTTTTTTTAATTTTAAAGATGTGGGGTACAATTCAGGGTTAGGTATACAAATGTTCATTATGCAGGTACCGTTGTTTTTTGGTTTGTTTTTTTTGGTTTTTCTTGAGTTGGAGTCTCACTCTGTTACCCAGACTGGAGTGCAGTGGCCGCTCCTGGTCACTGCAGCCTCAACCTGCTGGGCTCCAGCGATCCTTCTGCCTCAGCCTTCCAAGTAGCTGGAACTACAGGCGCGCGCTACCACACCCGGCTAATTTTTTTGATTTATTGTAGAGATGAGGTCTCGCTGTCCAGGTGGGTCTTGAACTAGCGGGCTCAGGTAATCCACTCACCTCAGCCTCCCAAAGGCACGGGATTACAGGCTAAGCCACTGAGCCCAGCTAGGTACCGTTGTTGATGAGGTATGCCCCCCACTCCTCTGGCAGTTTCCCACTACTGCAGATGCCACCCCCCACCTTCCACCCTGGCAGTTTCCAACTACTACCAATCCCTTTCTTATAGTATTATGATAATTGCTCAAAGTCTGCTTATGAAGGAGAACATGTGGTACTCAGTTCTTTGTTTCTGTGAAAGATCGCTGTAGACTCTAAGTCCATCCAAGTTGCTGTGATGTTTATAATTTTGTCCTTCTTTATGACTGCATAATATTCCATCATGTATATGTACTGCATTTTTAAAACCCAGTCCTCTTTCAATGGGCAGCATGGTTGGTTCCATGCTTTTGCTATTGTAAATAATGCTGCAATAAACAAATTCATAGAGTAATTTGAGTTCCTCTGGATATATTTCAAATAGGGGGATTGCTGGGTCATGTGGAAGGTCAATTTTAGATCTTTTAGGAATCACCAAACTGCTTTCCACAGATGTTTACTAATTTACACTCCCACCAACAGTGTAGAAGTGTTCCCTTTTCCCAGCATCCTCTCCAGCATCTGTTGTTTTTTGAGTTATTGATGATGGCTATCCTGACTGGAGTTAGGTGGTATCTCAGTGTAGTTTTAATTTGCATTTCTTTGATGACTAGTGAGGCTGAGCATTTTTTCATGTATCTACTGGCTGCTCGAATGTCTTCTTTTAAGAAGTGTCTATTCATATCTATTGTCCACTTTGTAAAAGGGCTGTTTGTTTTTTTCTTTTCAGCATGTTTGAGTTCCTTGTAGATCTTAGATGTTAGGCCTTTGTCAGATATATAGTTGGCAAATATGTTTTTCCAGTCTGTTTGCTGTCTCCTAGTTCTCTTGATGGTTTTTTTTGCTTTGCAGAAGCTTTTCAGTTTGATGAAGCTTTTCCACTTATCTATCTTATCTCTTATGACTTGGGCACTTGGGGTTTTGATAGGGAATTGACTGCCAGTTGCAATTTCCATAAGTGTGTCTCCTGTGTTTTCTAAGGTTCATATAGTCTGAGGTTTTATGTTTAGGTCTTTGATCCATTTGGAGTTGGTTTTTGTGTATGGTGATAGGGGTCTTGTTTTAATCTTCTACATGTGGTCAGTCAGTTTTCCCAGTACCATTTACTGAATAGGTTCTCCTATCCCCAGTGGTTAATGGTGGAGGCTTTGTTGAAGATGACCTGGTTGAGAAATTGAGGTTTTGCTTCTGGAATCTCTATCTTGTTCCATTTGTCTTTATGAATGTTCTTGTACCAACACCAGGCTGTTTTGATTATTGTAGCTTTATAATAAAATTTAAAGACTGGGAGTGTGATACCTCCTGCTTTGTTTTTTTGTTTGTTTGTTTGTTTGTTTGTTTTTGCTGAGGATTGTTTTGGCTATTGGTGGTTTTTTTATGTATCCATATGAATCCCTGTGTTGTCAATTCCAGGTCTGAGAAGAATGCTGCTGGCAATTTAATGGATATTGCATTAAATCTGTACATTGCCTTGGGTATGATGGACATCTTAACAATGTTGATTCTTCCCATCCATGAGCATGGAATATTTTCCACTTGCTTGTGTCATCTTTGATTTCTTTGAGCAGTGTTTTGTAGTTTTCATTGTAAAGTTCTTTCACCTCTCTGGTTAGGAAGATGTCAAGGTATTTTCATAATAGCCATCTTAATTGGCATGAAGAATGATCTCATTTTGGTTTTCATTTGATTAATGGTGTTGAACATCTTTTCATGTTTTATTGACCATCTGTATATCTTCTTAGAAATATTTATTCAAGTTCTTTGTTCATTTTTAAGTTGGGTTTTTTTGTCATTGAGTTGTAGGAGGTCTTCATATATTCTGAATATAAATTCCTTATGATTTGCAATATTTTCTTTCATTCTGTGACTTGCCTTTTCACTCTCTTGACAGTGTCCTTTGATGTACAAAAGTTTTTAGCTTTAATGGAGTCTAGCTTATATATTTTTTCTTTCATTGCCTGCACTTTTGAGGTCAGTTTATTCCCAACTGTTTAATCCTTTTTGATGCTACTGTTAATTGACTTATTTTCTTAATTTTCTTTTCACATTGTTCATTGTTAGTATATAGCAATTCAACTGATTTTTGTGTTTTCTTCTTTGATTTATGGGGAGAATAAATACCTGCCTTGCAGAGATTTGTGAGCCTTCAACTTATGTCTAGGAGAAGGTTTATCAAATTGTATATGCCCAAAAAAGAACTATTATTCATATTATTATTATTACTGATTGATTTGTTATTGGTATTCTGGTCTAGATTTTCATATAGAAAGTATAGCCCAAGTCTAAACTATCTAAATTTTCAGATCATGGAGAGGTATCAGGCGTTATGAAAAGAGCTTGATTTGGGGCAAATCCAGGTTCTGACATTTCTTATCCTCATGACCTTGATCAAATCATCTCATAACTCTAAGCTGCAATTTGCCCACTTGAAAATTAGAAATGGCAATATTTGACTTTATAATATTTAGGTAACGATAAAAGAAAATGGTGTGTGTGGCAGTATCTAGTATGCAGCAGCAATTATTACCACAGCTAATGATTAAAACTCTGTAGCTAGATAGCTGGACTTAGAGCTTGACTCCTACACTCACTAGCTGGTGAACTTGAACAAGTAACTTCACCCATGTGTCTCAGTTTCCCTATCTTTAAAAGGAAGATAATAGAAGTGCCTACCTTGTAGTGGTGTTTGAGAATTAAATGAGTTAAGATTTGTAAAGTGATAGGCGGGGCTCAGTGTCTCAGTCTGTAATACCAGTCCTTTGGGAGGCCAAGGTGGGTGGATTGCTTGAGCCCGTGGGTTGGAGACCAGCCCGGGCAACTTGGAAAGACCTCGTCTCTACAGTAAAATAAAAAATCGCTGGGTGTGGAAGCGCACGTCTGTAGTTCTGGCTACTCGGAAGGCTGAGGAGGAAGGACTGCCGGAGCCCAGCAGGTTGATGCTGGAGTGGCTGTGAGCGTGCATGTCACTGCACCTCAGCCTGGGTGAAGGAGTGAAACTCGAAATTAAAAACAAAAAAACAACAAAAAAAAAACGCCAAAAAAGTTATGTAAAGTGCTCCATGCCTGGCATATACAAACACTACATGATGGACATTATTATTATCATTATTTTTATAGCTACTATAGTCATCTTGCTGCCCTCTGTCAGAAAGTCTATATATTGCATTATAAAACCATTTGTAATCTTTTTTTTCCTCACACACATTAAGTGAATGAGGTCTTTTTTTTTTTTAAAGGAGCCGTTCCCACCCACAGCCCGAAATTCCCCCATTGGGAGCGCTTCCTCTGTCTCCTGCTTGCAGTGACACCACCTGGAGGGGACACCCCCCTTCCCCATAGCACCAGCAACAGGCCTGCCGGAGATCTGAGCAGATGTTTCTGCTTTTCAGACCCAGGCATTTCCTCTCTTCTAGGAGCACATGCCAGCACAGTCAATATCTGGAAACCCGCTGCTTCACAGTAGGGCTGAGAACTAAACTGGTACTTTACTAGAAAATGGTAATAAAGCAATTTGAATTGCTTTTCATCCTCCTTGCTCTTAACGGCTTTTAGGTTCATATGAGACCAATCAATTAATCCTGCTTCGGAGCTATAGGGATGGGGTGTTTTCCAGCCTCTGAATAGGAGATGGGCCCTAACAGAGATCTTCCAGCCTTATCCCACGAAGACCACTCAGCTCAGCCTGGCTCCTGGGGCAGATGTGGGAGGAGGTGCCCACTTGGTCAGCACCGTGTTCTTGAAGCTGGCCAGCTCACCAGGTGCTAGTGAATGGCAAACCATAAAAGTGATTCTGCTTTGCCTGGTCTTCTCACACACTCATTTCCATCAATCCCAGGTTTCTTTCTGAAACAGATATTAAGGTAGAGATGATGCTTTACCTGGATAGAAACTGATATGTAAATTTCAAAAGAAGCTGCCATTTCCTTCCTCTCCAAGTGCAATGGAGTTCCTTTGCAAGTTTCTTCTTTCACCTTGAGGAAGTTCTTACAGATTTCAGCATCCATAGATCTGTGCCCAGTACACAGTAGCTCTCAAAAAATAATGAATGAAGTGAATTAAAATAGAAGTGAAATAAAAACATAGAAAGATTGGAAGTTAGGACAGGATATTTTTCCCCTTCTCATCTGTACCAAGTATTAAATGTTATTCTTTTAAGAATTAATTTCTTTGAAAAAAATCTTTGGATTAAAAGGCAAATGATTAATCTATAACTGGAAGTTAACAGATTGAAAGTGATCAATGCAAGTGGACTGATGCATTGACTCTCTGGCAGACAAATTGGTGACTGGAAAAATTGATGTTTTTCCCTCATTGTGGACTCAGTGTGGGGTATTTCTCCACCTCAGCACAGGTTTTTGCCAGAAGTTGTCTCAAGACCTCAAGCACAACTTGTTTAGACGTTTTCCAGTTGTAATTTTTTGTAGGCTGTTAAAAATATTGACTTTGACAGTTTTAAAATGATGGCCTCAAAATTGGAATAATTTACATTCTGGAATTAAGATAATTCAAGCATTTCTGCTGGCAATGACAGAGAGTAGGAGCCAGTTATATAAATCGCAGATTTGAGAGAGACTGGGCCATTAGCATAGATTGGTCGGCTATGGATATTCAGAGCAGTCAACTTCCCATGTAAATGAATCTTTATGTCTCTCCCAGGCAGGCCCAGATTCTGAGCTATTTTCAGAACTTCTTTCAGATCAGGTGATCTGGAAGAGGGTGGGTGAAGGCCTCCAACTCAGGTCACACTCATGTTGCTGGCCTCTTGGTGTTCTGCAACAGACACAGAAAGCCTGAGGAAAAATTCTAGCCACTGTCTGACCGTCGTGTGTTTACCCTAGATGTTCTCTTCCTTAACTCTTGGGTCTCGGTTCCAGGGAGTCAACATAGAAAGCATTCAGACCAGCTCAGCAGTCCTGGACCTGACCCAGCTCTCTCTGCCAGATTCCAAACACACCTGCTAAACAGATTCCTTTCTCCCAGCACTCTGCTGACATTTTCGGCTGGAGCCAAAGTCACTCTTTCGGTCCATAGCATTCCTCTGACTGCTAACTGAATCATTTGTTCACCCCATTCCTTAAGAGCTGCCCCTTGAATCTGACTGGAGATACCTAAATTAAAGGAAAACTGGGTCCAAACCCTAAGGCTATGGCTGGGAAATGAGTAAGTGGGAAATCATAGTCTATAGGAAATAATGAAAGCTATCGTTTCCCAGTGGAGGTTCTTCTCTTCCTTGGTACTGGATACGTTTGTACTTGTCACAGTTCGTCATCCCCCAAATGGTTCTGAGGTGTCATCTACATTTCACATGTGAAAAAAAAGTTCAGAAAAATGAAAGAATTTTCTCAAAGACACCTTACTGATGACTGGGTCAGATGGACTGCAAGTTCGTGGTTTGGATATTTCGCCTGTCACCGCTAGCAAAGATGTAGGTGACTGAGTCAATCATCCCTGTGGAAGTCAACAGATGGAAGAGACACTAGAGATGACAGAGTCCTCTCTCAAATATGTAGCATGTGGGCGAGTGTAAGTTCAAATCAGTAACATTGATATTGACATTTGGAATTCTGTGATTGGATGGGATATTAAAGGCCAACTAATCCAGGTCTTTAATTGACACTGAGACCCTTGAGCTTATGACAAGTGGTTCTTGACTGGGGACGAGTTTGACGCTCAGGGGACATTTGGCAATTTCTGGAGACCGTTTCAGTTGTCGCAGTTTGGCTGGGATTCCTGTGGGTAGTAGAGGCCAGGGATGCTGCCAAATATCCTATGATTATTCAGGACATCCATCCCAACTCCCACCCCTTTTCAGCACACAAAATATTATCTGGATCAGATAATGTCAGTAATGCTGAGGTTGAAAACCCCAATACTTGTGAAAGAAAGATGGTGGAAACATAGACACTGGAGATGAACTGGACCAAGTCCCTCATGGCTATAAATAGGAAAAAGAGGCCCAGTATGGTGAAGCCACTAACCCTTGGTTGCACAGCAAGATTTTGGAAGAACTGGATCTGTCCTCCATTGGACATTAGCATATGAAATAGCTGTAATAATAAATATCTATAACAATAAAATAAACCATTGTTTCTAACTGCAATGCATTCATAGAGAAACATAAAAAGGAAAATATTGACAGTTATTATCACCAGATATAGTCATGTTTACTCTGCATATGTAGTTACAACAAATATGAAAGGAAGATACTGCCCACAACTTCTATTAAAAACATTTTTTTTAATAACAAAAGAAGGGAAATGGACTATCTCAAAATTGCAGTTAGTAAGAGCCTGAAATTGAACCCATTTAAATCAAAGGCCTTGAGACGACCATTCAGGGCCTCATTTTCATGACTTAAGGGGCATTAAAAACAGAGAGTTTATGCCCTTATATGTGAGAACTGTAGGGTGTTCAAACATCTTTTATTGTATTACAGTCATCTGCATTTGATAGATCTTTGGAGTCCATTGCGATGTAAGACGCTGCATTTACTCCTGGAGGCACTGCTGTTGGGTATATAAATTGCTCTAAAATTTCTGGAGGATAATTAAACACTATGTATGAAGAGCCATCCTTTGATACAGTGATTTTACTTGTTGGAATCTGTCCTAAGAAAACAATCTGAGTTGCAGATAGATTTATGCACAATGATATTATAATAATAATAATGACTGGGATTTATCAAGCTCACACCATATGCCAGACTCTGTTTTAAGTGCTTTCCATGCATCATCTTATTTGCTCCTCATAACAACACTATGAGGTGAGTATTATTCTCATCCTCATTTGTACATGGGAAGCTGAGGCTTAGAGAGTCTCAGCAATTTGGCGAAGGCTACCTGGCTTCTATATGATGAAGGGAATTCAAAGCCAGGCAGACTGATTCACAGGATTTCTACATTTTAATTACTGTGAAACACTGACTGATAGCAGTAAATTGTGACTTCATCAGGGAAATTTGGAAAAAATCTGGATGTCTAACATGCATGCACTTGGTTCAGTGAATTATAACCTGTTTCCTCTTTGGGTATCTTGGCCTGAGGAAAACCTGGGCTGTACCTTCCTTGAGAAAAAGAACAGGAGATCTGCTGAGAAGTCTTGCAGATTGATGACACTTGTGTAGACTTATTCAGAGCTTAACTCTGATCACCAGAAGGAAAACGTGGCAGACTGGAAATCAGGCAGACCTCAGTTTAAAGCCTGGGTTTGGCCACATTCTAGAAGGTCAGGCTTTGACACACCTTCTTTCTCCTTCACCAGATCTCATTTTCTGCATCATTAAAATGGGGAAGTTACATCCACCTCCCTTGCTGTGTGGAACCCTTAACTTGTGGAAGTGACTGGTAGCACACAGAAGGTGCTCACTAAGTGTCAGGTGACTCAGAATAGGCAGAGTTGGAACTCAGTACTGGCACAGAAGAGGAAGGCTTGCTGTAGTCTGAGGGAAGTGGATTCCAGCTGTGCTTGGGGAAGAGGAAGTCAAGGAAAGCTATTTGAGAACCCTGCTTTCTTTTCTTTTTTTTTCAGTTGGAGTCTCACTCTGTCACCCAGACTGGAGTGCAGTTGCCGCTCCTGGCCACCGCAGCCTTGACCTGCTGGGCTCCAGCGATCCTTCCGCCTCAGTCTTCCGAGTAGCTGGAATTGCAAGTGCGCGCTACCATGCCCAGCTAATTTTTTGATTTATTGTAGAGATGAGGTCTCACCAAGTTGCCCAGGCGGGTCTCGAACCCGTGGGCTCAGGGAATCCACTTACCTCAGCCTCCCAAGGCACGGGATTACAGGCTGAGCCACCGAGCCTGGCTGAGAACCCTGCTTTCTTGTGGCAAAGTCTTATGAACAGCTTTAGAACAATGTAAGTAGAATATTTAGCTGTGGAAGTAGACACAAGTAGGAAAAACAGACTCTGTGAAATCTGGAGACCTAGATGCCCAAGTAGAAGGGCTCTTTCTTCTATAGATGCCAAGGCAAGTCTTATGGCCCCAGTCTGGCTATATATTTGAGTAGGAGAAGCTTGAAAGATCAGGGAGCTGCCTCTGACATCTGCCCCAGACTCAAACCAGACCTACTGGTCCCCAACTCATGAGAATGAAACTTGAGATGTTATTGCAGTGACTGGACTCATACTTCCTGGTGAGCTGTCAGAATAATCACTGCTTCAGAGGTGACTCAGCTTGGGAAAGGCCAGGGCTGCTGGCCCCTTATCACAAGTGTTTGACTCACTGAGTGTGAGAGCTGGAGTAGGCCTTGGAGATGGACTGTCCCAGTCAGTCCCTCCATTTGGAGACAAGACAGAATCAGAAAGAAGGGATGTGTCTAACATTCACACAGTGACTAAGCAACCGTGTCAGAGCACTAGCCCATGCATGACTGACTCACAGTCCAGAAGAGTTCCCTCCTCAGTAGCTTAATCCTGCTTATTTGTAATCTTTGATGATCCATTTATTTAATTACATGTCCTTATTCATGCATTTAGGGACCTTGCAGACATTTTGCGCACCCAAAATGTATATGATGTATATACATTTTGTATATCCACAAGTGTATATCCATAATGTCAACAAATGTGTTAACTCTTATCCAGAAATGTCTCTTGAATTCATTTCCATATCTCTAGTTCAGACTTATCACCTCTTTTCTGGATCTTTGTAAATGTCTAGCTGGTTGTCCTGTCTTCAGTAACTGCTTCTCTTCTTGGACATTTTTTCAGCCTTGAAGCCAGAATCAATTTCCAAGGAAATCTTTCCATGGTTCGTTCTATTGCTTACCGGACACAAACTTTTTAGGAGGACATTTAAGGCTTTTGATGATCTAAGCCCAGTTTCCTTTGTCAGGTTCACATCTAACAGTTCTGCCCATTCATGCATGATATATGCTTATCACACTGGAAAACACCGAAGCTGCTTCATGCCTCCATACCTTTCTTCACAGCTTTCCTTCTGCCTGGAAGCCTTTCCTTCATGCTGTAGCCCAGAAACTTTTGCTCATTCCTTAATCACAACTCAACACCACCTTCCTTAGAAAGTCTTCCATCATGCCTCTCTAGGCAAGCCCCATCACTCTTTCTGCTCTGCTTCCCCAATGCTCTGCACACAGTGGCATTACAGCTCTCATACTGGATTGAGATAGGTTATTTATATGCCTGCCTACCTCCCGAGGCATCCATGAGTGAGCATTTCATAGCAGGGACTATGTCTCACTCTCAAGTCCTAGCATAGGGCTTAGAATAGAGTGCAATAATATTTTATGAGTTAATGAATGTATGAATTATTGAATTAACATACATAAAATTATTTATTGCTTGTGATTTGCCCCGTCAAGCAAATAGCTGTATAGATGTTCACTAAGCCAGAAAAATACATTTGGCATCATCCGAATTAAATTATACCTTATGGAGGACAGAAAAATGTACATGGATAGAGACTATCCCAGTGATTTTAAATATAGCTACAAATAAAAATAAGAGAAATGCTTTGAAATACAGGTGCTCCTTGTGGGGTCAACTATGCACTGCATAATCTAGGGTGAGTAGTGGTAGGTATTTACTCAGATAATGTAAATGGGATGATTTCCAAATGCAAAACAAGGAGCCCAGCTAGAAAGCAATAAAATGTTTAAGCGAGTCTGATGAATGCCAACGTACTGGTTGTGACATAATGTATGCTAGGCAGCCAGTATGAGACTGCTTGCTCTTTTTCAAAGGCAACTTCTTAAAGGAGGTAAGTCTTGAGATAGATCCCCCACAACCCACCACCAAACATAAGCCCAAATATTTCATCACTCATGGCTTCAGACATAATCTTCTGACTTATGTCTGGACCTACTGTGGTTTGAAATTTTGTGTTCAAACAGTAACTCTTAGGGAAACTTGATGTTCTAGAGTCAGTTTATGTTTGGAGATGAAATGCAAGTGAGGAAGTTTTGACCAGCATTTTCTTTCTTTTTTTTTTAACTTTTAATTTTTTGTTTTAAAGATGTTGGGTACAATTCAGGGTTAGGTATACAGATGTTCATTATGCAGGTACCCTTGTTGATGAGGTGTGCCTCCTTCCCCAGGCAGATTCCCACTACTGCCAATCCCACCCCCACCCCCAGCAGTGTCCCACTACTGCCAAACCTTTTCTTAGTATTATGATAATTGTTCAAGGTCAGCTTAAGAGTGAGAACATAGGATACTTGGTTCTTTGTTTCTGTGACCTATTCTCAGTATTCTCTAAGTCCATCCAGGTTGCTGCGAAGTTCATGATTTTGTTCTTCTTTATGGCTGTGTAATATTCCCTCCTGTATATGTACCACATTTTAAAAGTCCAGTCCTCTTTTGATGGGCAGCATGGTTGGTTCCATGTTCTTGCTACCGTGAACAATGCTGCAATAAACATACATGTGCAGGTATCTTTTTTATAGAGCGATTTGAGTTCTTCCAGGCATATTCCCAGTAGGAGGATTGTGGGATCGTATGGAAGGTCGATTTCTGGATCTTTTAGGAACCGCTACATTGTTTTTCACAGAGGCTGTACTAGTTTACACTCCCACCTACAGTGCAGAAGTGATCCCTTTCCACCATATCCTCTCCTTGACCAGCATTTTCATAGAGCTTTACTGTGATCCTCAGGTGATCTGATTGGCAGTCAAGTCCTTGTCGTTTGCTAGTATTTTATATTTACCCAGAAGAGGTGTGGAAATGTGTTTAGAAGACTTAGATGGGAAATGATTCCATTTAATTTTTTAAAATTACATGGCTGTGTTGTTGAAGGCTGAAATTTTTAGCTAAAAGGATTTACATTAGTCATTAGCTTTATCTGCCCATTTAAGCCCATTTTTCATTTACATGGATAGGTGAAAGCAGGGTGGCTTGAGCAATATCTTCTTACAGTAGTAGAATTCAAGGCGCTTTTGCATTTGCTATCCTACTGCATCTTCCTAACAACCTGGGATGCAAGACTTGATTGGCCCATTTTACAGATGAGGCGTTTTAGGTGCAGAGAGTGTAAGCCATTTTCTAAAAGAAGTACTTGGCACAGGTAAGACTAAATCATAGATTCTGGGACTTCCATTGCAGTGCTCTTGGATGGGTCAGAGCTCCTGAATTTCCGTCCTAGCTTCACTACCTCTACTAAGAGATATGACTTAGGATAAGCTGTTGTACTCTCCACACTATATTTTTCTCATCTGCAAAATGGGCATAATGGTATTCCTCTCTCAGGATGCTCTGAAATTGATTCAGAAAACACAAAGTGAGAAAAAATGAGACTGGCAATTCTAATACATGCAATTAATTCCCTTTATGTGGCTGGAATATAGGGTAGGAGGCGGGAGTAATGAGACTTGACGAACTTAATGTAGGTATTTGATCAATCATTCAAGAACTCCTAGAATTTTTATTTCATCCCAAGTGTAGTGGAGATCACTGAAGGTTTTAAGGAGATCATTTAAGAAAATGGGAGGTCTGCATTTTCTACTGGAATCTGTTTGGCATGAGTTCTTACGAGAGTATCTTAAATTGTCTCCCATCTTATGTTCTCTCCTCCAGTTCGGTGTCTGCAAGATTATCACAGTAATAATTTTGCAGCACATCCCATCACCTTGACCTTCTGCTTATAAACCTTCACCAGCTCTGTATTTCTCACAAGATGGAAAGTACAAACTGGCATTCAAGGCTCTTCACTACATTGCCTCTACCAACTCTTCTGGCTTCATGCTAATCTCTCCTCCCTCTGATCCTACAGATGCTCTGCAATGGTTCACCTGGATGAAAATCCCATGACTGGTCTAACTGCTTCTAACCCTGTACATACTGCTTTTGGGGTGGAATACTTTGTTCTGCTACCCTCCAAGATATACAGTCTTAATCATCGAGACACAGCTCAGCAAGCACTGTTCCACCTTACTGTAATTCTGTGTCTGTTTCTTCCACCAACCGTGAACTTCTAAAGAAGAGTAACATGTCTTATTCATCTCTGAACCTTAATGTGTAGCACAGTGCTTGGCACAGTGAAGACATGGCAAATGTGCAATGAAGCAGCATGGGCTCCAGAGCTAGATTACCTGAGTTTTAACTCCAGCTGTGTTAGTCACTAGTTGTGTAGATTAATGTAAACTTCTCATGCCTAAGTTTCTTCATTTGTAAAGTGTACCTCCTTTCTGGGGTTGATTATATGTGTGTGTATATGTATATGTATACGCAATAGCAGTATTATATAGTGGTATCATACAGTAAAATACGAAGGGAAACCCCCCAAAACCAGGGATTTATTTATTAAAAATTGTGTATTTATTCTTACATGTTTAAACTTCAGTCACCTTCAAAGTGCTCTTCATTTGATGCAATACACCTATCGAGATGCTTTTTCCACTGCTCAAAATAGTTTTTGAATTTGTCATTTTGATGCCTTTTAGTGCTTCTGCCATTTTTTGTTTTACCTCTTTCACATTGGCAAAACATTTCCCTTGAGAACTTTTTTCATCCGGAGAAACAAACAAACAAAAAAGGCACTTGAGGTGAGATTGGGTGAATAGGGATGGTGGGGCACGTGGGTCACGTTCTTTGTGGTCAAAAACTACTGAACACCGAGCATGCTGCAGGCAGGTACGCTTGTAAATCACCCATCAAGAACTGGGCAAACACATTGAAAGAATCTCCAAAAAAAGAATTCACTGAAGCTGGTAAACTGACGCCGATGGGTTCTTAGAGCACTTACTTACCCAGTGGGGGAAGCCTGTACTACAAGAAGACTGCCCTCCAAAAAATAATTCTTTTGGGGGGAATTCCACCTCATATATAGTGTATATACATACAAAGTGTATATAATATATACAGTAGCAATAAAAGATCCTGGCACATAGTAAGTCCTCAGTCAATGTTAGATTTAGTGTCTTGAGGGCAGCCCATGAAATGAAAACCATAAAATGTTCAATGATTTTCTCTTCTCTTGGATTATTGTTAGTAATGGAGATATAGCAAGATTTGGGATTACAAAACCTAGGAATTCTGAAGTTAAATTTATCCTAAATTTCTACTTTTAACAGAGCAAACATCTTTCTTCACTAGCTCGGAAAGAAAAAAAAAGCTCATCTAAACTAATAGGCAAAAGCTGAAACAGTATCTTGGAATAGGATATAGGCCTAATTTCCCCCAGGTTACTATTGATGAATACATTTAAGCTGGACCATTCTGATGATGCATGCCAATAGTATCCAGAGAAAGACAGCTCTGTGTCTTAAAGGTGAAGTGGCTGCAGTCTGTTTTTAGCAAACCCTTTCTCTTATTCTTTGTCTACTTGTATATCTCAGAGTTCTAGTTTCAGATGATGCTCAACCCTTTTTACTTCTCCTCTCATATCAAAGTTTTTCATCTGTGTTCTCAATCTCTCAAGATGCTCTATTTCTGCAGTGGTGTGACAGTTGATGAGAAATGGCCTTTCAGAATAATGTTTCAGTTGCCTTGTCAGAGCCACCTCAGATGAAAACAATCAGTTAGCAAATGCTATGATCTGGATGTTGTGTCCCTTCAAAATTCATATGTTGATGCCATATCCCTAATGTGATAGTATTAAGAGGTAGGCATTTGGGATGTGATTAGGTCATGAAGACAGGATTGTGCCCTTATAAAAGAGGACTGAGGAAGCTTGTTCTCCCCTTCTACCATGTGAGGACTCAGCTAAAAGGTTCCATCTTTGAAGCAGAGTGTGAACCCTCAGCAGACACTGAATCTACTAGTGCCTTGATCTTGGACTTCTCAGTCCCCAAAATTGTGAACAATAAATTTATGCTTTTTATAAATTACCCAGTCCAAGGTATTTTGTTACAATAACCTAAACAGGCTAAGAGAGCAAGTCATAACAAATTACTTGGGACTATGAAATGCTTACATACCTAAGACTCTGAACTGAAGGTTATTGCTGGGGATTCAGTGTCCAGCTCTATGGTAATGTTTCTGATGACACAGAAATTAGTCCATTTTCAGCAATACAGAGGGTACCAAAAAAAAGTATATACATTTTAAAAAAGGAAAAAGCTATTGAAATTGTAGATGAATACAGGTAACATTTGACTTCTGCAATTACAAAAGGTGCTCAAGTGGTTACCATCAGTGTCCAGACACTTCTGATTATGTTGAACTAAAAGGGTACAGAGATAACATCTCTTAAAATGTGTATACACTTTTTGGCATCCCTGGTATATATCATATGCCATAAATGACCACCCATTTTATGTATATGTCAGCAGGTATTCTCACCCTTAGAGCTAGACTCATTTTGCCTTTTTGAAGTCTTAGGTAATAACTGGATAACTTGTAGATAAGTTCAAGGATGCTTGGCAGGAGCCTCACCCATGATGTTAGTGGCAATGGGTAGCAATGGGGATTAGGGGAAAACAGGAGAGAAGGAAACTTAACGAAACTCCAGGAAAGGTCTTGTACTCCATTTGACCAACTTCCATCTCAGAAAGAACTCTGGATGGGAAATAAAAGAAGTGAATCTATTATATTAGGAAACTAATGGCCCAACCTCTAACAAATTGAATGACTGCATTATAAATAATACATAACATATAAAGCCAAAAATGCTTGTTTTGTAGACCTGTTTATTCAGCTGCTAGGATATATATCCTGGGTTACTTTCTCTTTTTTCCATTAAAAAATCTACTTCATTGAAGAAATATAACATCTTTCTGACATAAATTCTGATGTAATTTTTTAGAAATGTGAAACTTGATGAAAACATAGAGCTTCTCTACAAGGACCTTGCGGACAAGCTGGTTAATATTTATCTAAAAGAACAAAAAAGGATGTAATGTCAGACTGTGTGTATGGAAAGGAGTAAAATAAAGAGCTGTGAATTCTAGTTCCCCATCTTTTACTAATTGACTGCATTACCTTGGATAAGTAACTATTAAGCCTCTCTGACCTAGACCTAAGCCACGCAAATACTATGCTGTTTTGACAAGTTTTACTACAATTTTTTCTTGATCCCTGGCAAAAAACATATAGTAGCCCTCGAGACCTAGAAAGGTCTTCAGAACTCATCTTTCTATCCTCCTGCCCCAAATGAGCATGGTTCACACTGTGCTTCTTAGAACTTTTTCTGGTGCTTTAAAAAGAAAAAGATCTCCAAGGAAAGAGATTCTACAACTTGCCCCTGTAACTAGTCTGCTGTTTAACAACCCCTATCATCATCCTGGAGTTCTTCTTTTTACACTGAACATTGTAGAATGCTTTAAAGACTGCACACACACACACATGAACACACACACACACACACACACACACACACACACACACACACACACACACACACACCCCTGACTGCAGAGAACTATTCAGATGCAACAGGTGCAATGAGTTATAGATCTCACAAAGAACACAAAGAAGCACCCAGTCAGCGGGAACAGCAGTTGCCAAGAATTTAATTCATCAGTACAAATCCAAATTTACAAAGAACTAATCCCACATAATGGATAAAGGACAAAAAAGAAGGATTAATGGGGGAAAAGGGACTTTCTGAACATTCACATCTCAAGTCCACTAAACTCTTCATTTGACCTGCTTCATTTTCCTTCTTTCCCCAGCAGATTTGAATTTATTTTTCGTAAGAAAAATAAAGTTGAATGTGATGAATAATTGCAACCTAAGAGCACATATGTGTTCAACCGCTCTGAAGTAGGTTTGAATGTTTCTGGATGTGGAATATTTGTGTCAGGAATGTGTGAAGATTGCACTTGAAAATAATGAATCCCTTCCTTATGGCTTGTATTGTCCTTGCAGAGTCAGGGCAAAAATCTGTTTCTTCTCAAATGAAAAGAAGCCTTCTTTCTCTCAGCCATGGAAAGAATATTCTTCTAGTGACAATCCAAAATAAAAGACTTCATTCACTGCCCAAAAACATTCTCTTCAAGACTTGTTATCAGCACATTACTGGGTAACAATTCCTGTCTAGGTTAGAAATCAGTCCTGTTGTCTTGGTTTTAGAGATTACATTTATTTTTCTAGTATTTATACTTAGGGGTTGACTTAGATAAAGAGAAATGGAGGTAGAATGACTTCTAGGCAAATATGCCTGCCTTGAACTTAGGGACACAGGTTTTTCCTTGTTTTGTAAATATTCTTTTTAGCTCATGTTGTTGGACTTTCTTACTTCCTATGTGTTTCTAGTTGCTAATCCCCCAAGATATAAGACCCATTCTTTACCATTCTCATCATCTACTCTTCCATTTGTTGAACTTATTCACATTCATAACTGTAAACAAGATACCTCTGCAGATGACCCTCAAATCCTCATCTCTTCTCATTTTTCTCCCAAGCTTCCATCTCATTATGAAACTAGCCAATTACACATTACTTTCTAGATGTTTTATAAACATACCAGTTGTAACTTGCTCCAAACAGAATGAATCACATTTCTCCCTAAAAAAAACTGATTCTCTATCTAGGTGCCCCAGGGAGGGGGTCACAAGTTCTATTAATGTATTCATCACCACTGGTGTGTTACAAACTTTCTTTTCCATTCTTTTCGATGTCAATTTGACTTCTTATTTTCATGCTTTCTTATTTTCCTGAGTCCCTCACTAGGTTTTCCATCTTTTCCTTTTTACTCCCATACACATTAAGAGCACATTTTTGCATTAATTCAGTCTCTTTCTCTTTCTTTGTTTTGCCATCAGATAGCTTCTTTTATTGTTGGAGAAAAAACCCCTGAAATAAGCTAAATGTATATTCTACTGTAATTATATGTTAAAATGCCTGTCTCCCCCATAAGAATCTGGGGTTTTTCAAGATCAGATTTATCTTTGTTACCCCAAGCATCCAACATAGTATTTAGTATCAAAGTATAGAACGGTGCCAAATAGATTCTAAACCTTGGACGTCTTAGACCTGAACAATAATTTTTATTTTTGTAAGAGGAATTATTTTTCAACATAAAACAATCAAGACATATTACATAAAATTTGTTTTTCAAGTTTCTCTTGACTAATTAAAATGGTTGATAGTTTTGGACCCCATTCTTATTCAGGAACAATGGATAGGGCAGAGGAGTGGGTACCAGCTTTAGACAGAGCATGTTTGCTCCAGTGTGCTCCTCTCTCCACACTTCCCAGTGATCCCTAAAACTCAGCCCACTTTCTCATGTGCGTCACCTACCTCACATGTCACCTGTAGGCATCTGAGTTTGTGTTTTCTATTAGAGCCCAAAGTAGACACTCAGAAGATGTTTATTAAATGTACACTACATTGCTGGATGTAATCCAAAACTCTTGAGTGACACAGGAACTCAAAGATTTTCCAGTCCCACATTACCATTAGAGACTTTAGATCAGGTTTAGGGAATCATTTCAATCTCCTGACAATGACTGAGATTGCATGTACATTTTTTTTTTAGTAAGGATCAGTTCCCTGCCTTCCCAATCAGCTCCTCTCTTCATAGGCAGAGAGTTCTAATTGTTGGAAAGCCTTTCCTTGTGTTAAGTTAAAATCAATTAGAGATCCCTGTGAGGACACATGTCAAGGTTCTGAGTGCTATGGTGCGGATTTTTAAGTGCCAGATTTTTGAGCGTTTGGATGACTAAGAAATTATATCAATTTGGGAAGAAGACGAGGATCATCAATGGCTCTTTGAAACAGGTGACACTTAATATGAGCATTGATGAAAGATTAAGATTTTTCCAGCAGGAAATATGAGGAAGGCTATTCTCAGGGATGCAAACAGCAGGAATGGAGGCATTGAAAAGGTAAGGTTAGGTGCAGATTGGCTAAAGCCTGGCTTGTGAGTAGGGGTGGGAAGGTAGAAAAAGGGCCTTCAGGGCAAAAGAGTTGGGGGGTTCTGAGGAGGGCTTCAACCTCAGCGGGTCTTTCTTTTGACTCCTAATTATTGCTCATTTCCATTCCCAGCACTTCTAATGCCCTTCTCCGCTGCCCCAGTTTCATATTGCAGTCACTTCACATCTGAGGCACCATTGCACCTTCCTTGGCTCAAGTCCTTGTCTAGGCACTGTCTTGTTCCCTTGTATGCATCTTGCCCACCAAGTCCAGGACAATCTACCAAAAATAATATTCCATTTAGGTACCAGGTAATTCTTTTATCAAGGGCACCCACTGTTTTGTTTTACCTAATTGTAAACCCCTTTCTCTGAATTTTGGTGACTGAAACCCATGCTATCTGCATAAACTTGTTTTCCACTATCATCCCCACACATGCCTCCCTATGACTAAAGTGAACTCCTTGGCACTATCTCCCTGTACATACTCACCATGAGGCACAGGCATTCCAATCAGAGGACCAATCAGGGTATGAAGTTTACCTTCATCTTTTACTAGATGAGCGACCTTGTGGAAGTTCCTTAACTGAATCTCAGCTTTCAAATATTTTTAAAAATGGGTTAATATGGCTAATCTGATGAAATTTTTGAGAGGACTGAGGTCAAGTGGCTTCTATTTTTGGAAGCACTTTCTAATCTCCCAAACAATTGCGCATTCTTCCTCTCAACATATGCCTTGCCCCAAACTTTAATATGCCTCTTACTACACTGGATTTCAATTACTTGATGATAATAACTAACTTTTTTGAACATTAACTTTTTTTTTTTGAGTTGGAGTCTCACTCTCACCCAGACTGGAGTGCAGTGGCTGCTCCCAGCCACTGCAGCCTCGACCTGCTGGGCTCCGGCGATCCTTCTACCTCAGCCTTCCAAGTAGCTGGAACTACAGGCACATGCTACCATGCCCGGCTAATGTTTTTGATTTATTGTAGAGATGAGGTCTCGCCAAGTTGCCCAGGCAGATCTCGAACCCACGGGCTCAGGCAATCCACTCACCTCAGCCTCCCAAAGAAAGCACTGGGATTACAGGCTGAACCGCTGAGCCCAGCCTGAACATTAATTTTAACATGTCAGACCCTGTGCTAAACACTTTACTGGTATTTTCCCCATCTAGCTTTCTACTGTAGGTATGCTTATCAACCAATGTGTAGCTCTTTGAAGGCAAATAACACATTAGACTCTTTTGAATCATTTCTATCAAGCACTTGCTTGGCAGATAATAAATGTTAGTGGTAGGCAGAATTCCAAGAAGATCCCTAAGAATCCCACCTTGTATAATCCCATCGATATAATCTCCTCATCTTGACTGTAGATGGAATCTGTTAATACAATCGATGTCGATCTTGGGATTTGCTTACATTGTACAGTATAGGTGAGGGCATTTTTGCAAATATAGTTGAAGTCCCTGATTATTTGACTTCTAAGTAATTAAAAGGGAAATTATCCTGAGTGGGCTGACCCAATCACACTAAAACCCTTAAAAGAAGGATAGGGTCTTTCCTGAAGAAAGAGAGAGATTTTCCTGATGGCCTTTAAAAGGACAGCCAGCAAGAAAACAAAACCTCAATTATTCAGCTGCAAGTGATGAATTCTGCCAATAACCTGAATGAGCTTGGAAGTGGATTGTTTCCCAATCGCACCTCTAGATAGAAATATCTCCCACTGACATCCTCATGAAATCCCAGAGATCCTAGTTAGGCTATGACTGTGAAATAATAAATATGCCTTGCTTTAAGCTTCTAAGTTTATAGTAAAACAGTATACAACCATAGAAAACTAATATAGTGTTTGATAAATGTTGTTTGAATGAATGAATGCATCAAAGTCCTCTTGTACGTGCTCTAGAAGCCATTACTATGCATTCCTATATAGTTCCATCACAGCCTTCCACATTCTGAATGGCCTCCTCCTTTCCGTATTTACCCATTCAAAACCCTATCCATTCCTAACGGTTCAAATGCCCCGTGAGTCCTTCTCCATGGCACAGATCTCCAAGGAGTTCATAGTCTAAGTGAGGTGATGACATTCAGGACCTCTTGATGAAGTGGTGATGTCCTGCTTGGTGCTGCTCCATAGCCTGCAGGGGAAATTCGTGAGACATCAGTCTCTAACTGATAGTGGTAACCATGGCAAGAGCTGAACTTGACTGGAGAAAAGTGTAAAGGGAGAAGAGAGATATAGATAGAACATTGACCATCATCTTCTACACCATTGGAAGAGAGGAAGAATCCTCAACAGAAAGAAATGGAAGTACAGCCTGGAATAAAGCATTAACTCAAAAATAAAGAAAAAAGCATTTTAAGAGCTGTAGAGTGCCTATCACCCAATGGACCCTAAACTCATATTAATTTTGCATCACTTTTCTTTTCCTATACTGTGACATTTGGCAATTAAAATGTTTTTTGAAGAATGCCTTATGTTTTACAAAGAAGTTTTAGTTATGTAATCTTATCACAAATCAGTGAGCTAGGTGTTATTATTATTTCCATCTTACAAATGTGTAAATTAAGTTTTGGGGTCATGGAATAACTTGCCAACAACGAAGTCACCTAAACTGTGGCTAAATCAGGATTATATCCAAGTCTCTTACTCCTGATGTCCTACTTTGCTAATATCACAAAGACAATTATGAAGTGTTAAGATCCGTCCAAACAAAATTCAATCATATTCTGAGCTTCTGGCTGGCTCAGAGGCTCAGCGTGTCAGAGAAGAGGAATAAGAAGGCGCTGATGGAGGGGGTCAGCTAGGAAGACAGCATCATCCTTCATGACACAACAGTCAGGAATTTTTGTGTTCACAAGAAGCAGTTGAAACTAGAGATAATAATACCTAGCAGTAAAGGGAAATGTGTGTGTGCAAATGAAAGAACACACCATCCTAAACTGCAAAGAGATTTGGAAATTCCCTTTCCTAAAATGATCAAAGGGGTCACAGTTGCTTAGAAAAAAAATACTGCACTTAACAATGGAGGTGGAATGAGGAGACTAAATGACCTGCGACTGGCAAAAGAGAATTGGAAAGAAATGTTCTAGGATGACCTGAGTTCTTCAATTAGTAAGTCAATGGACTTCTCCCCAGAAAAAATGGAGATGCCATTCTTGTCTTTGGGGGTTCACTGTCACATGGAAGACATGACATTTACTCATTTATTATTGCAGAAAGTTGAGTAAAAGCTTTTCCATCTCCAACTTAAGTATCAGTTATCAGCAAATTGCTTTTCCTGCTGTTGACTATTCTGCGTTCAACCCAAGAGGTTTTTTCTTTTCTCATTAAGGACACAAAATTATAGTAGGAGTAATGATAATGATGTATAATCAATGCCCTTTATGTACCAGACTTTGTGCTTCATGGTTTACAGTCTGATTTCACTTTGTCATCAGAATAATCCTGAGAAGTTTTAATTTTTATCTCCATTTTTTTTCAGATGAGGAAACTGAGGACTCTGTGACATGCTAGGGAGGAGAGGGTATAGCAAAGCTTTGGTTAAAGACCTCTGACTCTTAGCCACTAAACTGGATAACCATGAGGTCATTGAGCTATATGACCACTGAGTTATGTGACCATTGGGCTATATAACAACTGAGCTATATGTCCAATGACCTATGTGATTACAGGCTTTATGATCACTGAGCTGATTACTGAGTTATATGACCATAGACCACTGAGGTTTATAGCCACTGGGCATAGAACAACTGAGCTGTATGAGCATAAAGCTCTATAACCGCTAAACTATATGCCAAAATACTGCTCCATGCAAGTGGTTTTGGGTAGAAAAGTAAACACATTCCTGGTCTAGTTGTCTCACTTGGCATCTTGTTACTATAATTATTTTTATGACCTAATAGTAACAATAGATGAATAAAACACAGCTGGGGTCTTAAACGAACATGTGATGTGTACATTTGATGTCTTGTCTCTGTGCCTTACTGTTGTGGAACTTGATCAATTCAATTCAACAAATGGTTGTTGAGCATATACCATGTAACAGATGCTGTGCTAGATCCTTGCTTCCATAAAACCTAGAGGGAAGACTGGCATCAAGCAATTAGACACGAGTGAGTGTTATAGAAAGGGTACTCTGGAAAGAACAAGCAAAGGGATATACCCTGGCCACTTAATGGTTTTGATCAACATTAGTTACCTAGATAAACATGGAAATGATAGTAATACCTGTCCTACCCACATTTTATAAAAATCGAAGTATTGTATATGATTGTGTTGTATAAATTATTTAAAAAGTCGATCACTTTATTATTTGAAATGATTGTTGTTAGAGTGATACAATCCCTTGTAAGATACTAAGCTCCTCATTGCATATTGCTTTCTGTAGTTATTACACCCCAATCTGTAGTTTTAAAAAATTAATTCTTAGAAGACCTAAATACAACATTACACACTAGCCAGAATGTGAATATTAACCAGCTTATAGACTTTAGAACTAATGTGTGCATTAAAAACTTGAACAGAAATATATTAGTATTTCGTATCTTGAATCATATAAATGTTAAATAATTATTTGCATGGGAAAAATGTGGATTCATACCCTAGATATATAGTCATCCAGCAGATTACAAAAGGGTACTAAGTCTGTGTTGATAAATTTAGTAGGTTTTACTTTTTTTTTCTTTCCCTCTTCTGTTTTCTTCCAGTTGTTCTAAGTATTTGCCTCAAGAAAAAGAAATAGTTCTATTTACCCAAACACACATGCATTTCTCATAAACTCTACAGTCATGATCTTGAAGTGAAATCTCAAAACGAAATTTCTAAGAGGTTTAGTTGGAAACTGATGCTTGATGTAGAGAAGGAAAAGCTTTTACTCAATTATCTACAATAACAGCAGGGGAAATGCTGAAAATTACTGACATAGTAAATGGATTTTTTTTTTTTTTGCATAAATGTTCTCTGTTTTCAAGTTTACTTTAATGTGAAAGACCTTTATTATGAAATGGTCTCTCTACCTCATTCTTTTGTTTTTCAGTGAATAGACTCCTTGTCTTTTTTTCGGGGTGGGGGGGGACACAGAAGAAGTGGACCAATCACCAGGGAAGATTGTTTAGTCTTACACATCTGACAGCTCCCAAAATTTGATTTTCCACAGTTAGATGGACAGCTTGGTGTGGTCATACAAAGATAGTGTGATCTTAGAAATAGTGGATAGCTCTTCTTATTTTTTCCCTTTTTTTTTTTAAAAAAGCAGCTTTATTAAGATATAATTTACATACCACAAAGTCCAATTCAATGGCTTCTAGTATATTTGCAGTCATAGAGCCACCTATATAATCTAAATTTAGGACATTTTCATCACCTCGGAGAGCAGCCCTATGTCCATGAGCAGTCACTGCCATTTCCCCCCACTCTGCCAGTCCCTGGCAGCAATTAAACTACTTTCTGTCTCTACAGATTTTTCTACATCGGGCATTACATATCAATTGTATTATGCAACTTGTGGTCATTTGCAATTGGTTTCTTTTGCTTACCATATGGTTTTTGAGATTCACCCATGTTGTAGCACGTTCAGTACTTGCTCCTTTCCATTGCTGAATAATATTTCATCATATGAATGTACCACATTTCATTGAACCAATGTCTTCCTTTTTTCACCTCTGTTGATAACTTCTCGAAAAATTCATCTTCCCTTGATTTTTGCAAGACCACTTTCAGTTTTTATCTTACTTCTCGATTCTCTTCTTCCAATCACTTTTAAACTGTTGATGTTCCTCAGATAAGTCTTGAGGCTCAGCATTAGGGAACTCTGCCTGGAACATCTTTTGGAAAGCCTCACATGTCACACTCTCCCAGCAAATGTATTAAAGGACACAAGGACACCTCTACCACTGGGGATTTAGTACTCAGTACTGGCACAGCATGTCTTATAACTTTGAACAATGACTCTTGTGACTAACATTGTTCAGGCCAGGGGTAATCCTTCTCTACATCTTTGACCCTATGTCATCTAAACAGAAGCTGTCTAAGTCCGAGTCTTATAAAGGCTTGTGGGCTATGCTGCTGCAGAAACCAAAGATTGGACACTGCTTTGGAGAGCAAGAAGATTTGGGAAGCAGAAGTGCTTAGATAAAAGACAAATTAATTAATGCGTCAAATCTTTCCTCTCAGATAGCATGTATGCCGTGTATTCTTGTACATGAGGTATTATTTTTCCAAGGTACCAAGCACCCATTTTCTTGCTTCTCTTCACTTTTCAATGTACAGTTTTATAAATACTCATGAATGAATGTGAGATTTACAATAGTGGCACATAGAAGCAGGGAAACATTCGTAATATTAAACAATTTATATTACTCTTAAATTTGTATACATGCAGGTTTAGATGTAATGAGTGTCAGGTATGACACTGAATCTTTATATTGCCTTATAGATCTAGATACTGGTTTAAGAGATAATTAAATTGAAATATTTTTCAAATTTTTTCTATATTCTATATAATATAAAGTTTGAATACAATATGTAAAATTAATGGTTCATTTCTGAATTGAAATATAGGTTTAACAATTTTGTTGACACCTCTAGTTGTTACTGCCTCAGTTTTCTATTTTGGCACTACTGTGAAAAGAACATAGCTATATAAGAATCTTGATAGTAACAACATAATTAGTGATTTTGTTGAAATGAAGACAAGAAAATAAATTTTACGAGATAAATTTATAATAACTCCTGAAATGTGTATGTCTTTTTTATCCCTCATTTGCACATTGCTGGCCCATTAACAGAACATGCAGTAATTGAACTGTCATCTGATTAATTTTTTGCCAAATTTCAGTCATACTAAAACCAACATTTTACACACTTATAGCTGTATTACTAGGAGGTATATTTTTAAATGTAGGAAGATTAAGCATTTTATTTATCAGTGTGTCAATCTGACATATCACTTTCCATTGGTACTCTTGCCCAAAAGGCCCCAAATATACACTGTCCTCAGGGATCTCTTATTAGGACCCCTCTCTTTTTACTACATATCCTTTCTCAGGGTGAACTCATCCATTCTCATGTCTTCAAATTCTCCCTATTTGTTGTGGAACCCAAATGTATTTCTCCAGCCCAGATTTTTCACTTGTAATATCTATCTCGGATGCTCCACCTTGGACACAATAGGTTGCTAAATAAACACAGTCCAGTTCTCCTTCTTCTCACATTGACACTAAAACCTGGGAACCCTCTCCCACTCCCTGTCCTTCTTCCTCACCTTTTCTTCCAATAGCATGTTGGCTATTATCTTCTGCTGACTCCACTGACTTGACGTTTCACTTCCATCCTCTCTTCTCCATTTCCGTTGTCATTACCTTTGCTAACTCATTCCTCAGTTCATGTTTATTTTTCTACTCATCTTCCTGACTCCAGGCTTTGCCCTTCCAGCAAAAGTCTGGTTAGTTTATAACTTTCCTTAAAAATTTCCAATGCCACATCGAGGCCTTAAGGAAAAGTCCAAATTCCTTGACATGGCATACAGGATGTTTTATGAATAAGCCCTTGCCTCCTGTTTCTCCGGCCATCTTGAAATAGTTTCCCCCTTGCTCTTATGCTCCAGTGGCACTAGCTATTGGTTGTCTGAATTATACAATTTCCCCCTCTTGCCCCTGGGTCTTTGTACTTGCAGTTCCCTTCGCCTAGAATGTTCTTTTTTGCTCTGCTTTGCCTCTTCACTTAGAATCTGGATAAATATATAAATAAAGGTCTGTCTCTAACAGATCTCATCTATCTCTATTGTGTACTCTTGTGGGCAGACTCTGTATAATTTTTTTCCATTGCAATTTAATTGTTAGCGCTTGTCCATTATAAAGTAAAAACTCTTTGTATGTTTGTTGAATGAATAAAGGGTTCATTCATTATTGTATTCCCAATCCTTAGCAGATTGCATGGCATGAATCAACTGCTCACTGAATGCTGAAAGGACTAAATCATCAAATTGATGCATTCTATAGGAATAACTATGTAGTTGCTAGAAGGATGGTGCTCCTGAGGTTGAAGGGCATTTAAAGATCAAGTAACTTGTCCCTTTAATTTACTGAGAGCCTAACCAAGTACTGACTGTGGACAAGAGCATACTAAGTGCAATGGAAGAACATAGAGAAGATCACATAGTTTGCTTCTGCCCATATATGATCTAAATCCCCTTTTCCTCAAGAGGTGTCGGTGGTTGGCTTATCAAGTTATCAAGTGAGTGTTTTATAAGTCCAAGTGTGGAGAGAAGGAGAGGTGTGTTATTTGGGCATATAATTAAGGGGCTAAAGAAATCAATGGCTGAGTGTAGACCTGATCTGTTAAATCAGTGGGTCACTCAGCTGAGGATGAAGGCCAGTAGAGTGTGGGGCCAGGGATATGAGGAAGAAGTGGTTAAAACATACCTGGGTCTCACCTGCTTATGATGTAGTATGTGTGAGAGCTATCCTTTAAAAATAATCTTCAAAAAGTTCAGCCAATTCAATAATCGAAATCAGAAAAAAACTGATTCTAAGTGGCTTATACAATAAAGAAGTACATTATTTCATAGTACAAGAAATCCAGAGGTAAGAGGTCTCCAGCACTGATTATTCAGCAGCTCGATGGTAGTATCAAGAATCCAGGGGTCTTTCTCTCTTTTATGTCTGCCGTTCTTGTCTTTGTTCTCAACCTGGATTCTCTCTTGGTTACAAAATGGCTGCTGTGGTTGTACATAAGACAGCCAGATAAGACAATGTCCAGAGGAAAAAAAGAGACCAGACTTTCTCGTGTGTCTTTTTTAAAAAGGAAAGCTTTCCTACAATCTTCCAGCAGATTGTCTCTCACACCTCATTGGCTTGAATTATTGCCATGCCATCATGTAAACCAATTTCTGTCAAGGAGAATGGGTTCCTGACCCCCCCTCCTTCCCCACCCAGGGATGGAGCTAGGGGGAAATCATAGGCGACCAACAGTATCTGCTTTCCTCAGGATGCCTGTACCTTGAACTTCTGACTCAAAAGCTTTGCCAAAGAAAATATATTCTTCCTCTAAACCCCTACTCCACAGGAGGAAAAAGACTGAATTTCAAAGGAATTAATGAATTTTTGTGTACAGACTCCTTTATACCCTGGAAGCATGGTCGATGGGCCCATCTCTGTGGGTTGGGTGTAAGTTATGGAGCCTGGAGAGCAGTCCAGGGATGCTGGAGATTAATTGCACAGTGTATAAGAGTGATTACGTTTAATCACTCTATTTTCTCCCCCCTTTTACAAAGAGCAGCCTAGGTAGGGTTTGCCAATCATATCAATCTGTTCCAGCTTCTAGGCCAGTAGTATTTGCAGTTATGTGGCCCTGGAGTCACATTTTCTGTCACCATTAACCAAAGGAGCCACATGAGCCTAGTATAACAGAATATTCTAATACAGAAATGAAAGGTCTTACAGCCTTGTAGGTTGCAAAAGAAGGACCCACACTCAGCCTGTTATCTTTTGCCTGGCAGTGTGATTTCCTCAGACAAAGCTTCAAGCTTGGCTTTGTATCCAGAGGGAAAGAAACTGGTCAAACCTGTTTATTTTTAATCCTTTGTTTTCCCTCCACCATTTTTTCACTTTGAAAACATTTTACGACCACCATGCAGAAAAAGTTACGTCAAAAAAAGAAAATCAATCAAGCTGATTGTTTCATATACATTCAATTCAATTTCAAATAGGTTTTTTGAGCATCAGTACGGCACAAGACAACGTATTGGGGGGATATACAAACTAGCAAACATTTTCTCAGCACATATTTTGGCCAAGTGCTTGGATATGTTTGGGATGAATAAGATATTTCCCTGTTTTCAAGGTATACAAGTGCTTGGGGTGAGAAAAGGCAATATGGATAAGTTTTTTTTTTTTTTTTTGAGTTGGAGTCTCACTCTGTCGCCCAGACTGGAGTGCAATGGCCGCTCCCGGTCACCGGCCACCGCAGCCTCGACCTGCTGGGATCCAGCGATCCTTCAGCCTCAGCCTTCCGAGTAACCAGAATTACAGGCGCGCACTACCACGCACGGCTGAGTTTTTGATTTATTGTAGAGATGAGGTCTCACTGCCCAGGTGGGTCTCGAACCCGCGGACTCAGGCAATCCACCCACCTCAGCCTCCCAAAGGCGCGGGATTACAGGCTGAGCCACCGACCCCGGCTTATGGATAAGTTTACACTGAATTTCATTATGATATTTCAGGTTATTGTCAACTGCTATGGCATCAAAGAGATGACCAAGCCAAGGACAGAAAGAGTAAGGGAGGCCATTGCCCCAGAAATATTTGAGTGAATATTGAGGGAGGTCTTTGGCCTAGAAGTGATATTTTGGGGAGTATAGATGGATAAATTAGGGGTTTTACAGATGATCTTGAGTCCCAATTTCCACAAAAGGAGGAATAAGACATTTACACCAAAAGCTATAAGGCAAGACAAAAGGTGCAAAGTTTTCTAAGAAGGCAGCATGGAATGTTCAGAAAGGATAGATATTTTGTTCTGGAGTAGGAGTATTGAGAGTTAACAGACAAAGGACATCCCATACAGTATATATATTGTAAATGTGATGGAAATAAAACAAATTATAATAAATCTTTTTTTTTCTTCAGTTTTTTCCCCACCTTACTCTATCTTCTAACCAGGAAAAAATTTTTGTTTGTTGGGTTAGCTCCGGTACTATGAGAGAGAGACATGTGGTTCTTGAAGAGAGATAATACAGCAATTTGACTTAGGTCTGAGGAAAATTCTAAGAAACCTGGGAAGCTGAAATGATATAGATGTGAAGAGCTTAGTCAGTCAGGAAGAGAAACTAAAGAACCTGAATTCAGGCTTGGAGTGGGAGCTTAGAGTCAGAAAGAGACTTCTAGTCAGACAAGACACATGCGGGAAAAATGAGAGAAAAGTTGATAAAAGATAAGTTTTAGGAAGCTTTTCTAGGTGTTTCTATGTTCTCGCTTTTGGTGTTTTTATGAAAGATTACAGTAAAGATTCAATTCATTTTAAATGTATTTGGATCTGGGTTGATGTTCCTTTGGCAAATGCTGAATCAAGATGATGCCCTAGGCTTTCTGTGAGTCACAATAGCTAAGGCATGGGGGGGGGGAAGCTGAACTGGGAAGCAAAAAGGCAAACCATACAACTTAAACAAGACTGTTTGAAGGGAAGTACTGGATCAGAGGTTAGGATGATTCAAAGCAGTAGAAGGCTTAGAAGTCAAGGTTAGGAAGGTAATTTGTGCTCACAGGCAAGGCAGAACCTCTTAAGTGTCTAAATAGTGTGGCTCAGTATCAGAGATGTGTTTTGAGACAATGATATTGTCTCAGAGCATTGGTGGAGAAGGGGAAAATGGAGTAAGAGGTAACAATAGAGAGTTACTGCAAAGCCCAATGCCAAATAAAAGATTTGGAAGACTTTTTTATGGAATTGATTTGTTTGTTTACGTTAATCAACCAGAGGTTCGGTTTTTATCTAGATTCAGCCTTCACCAGAGCTACAAGATGACAATGTGTTCACCAACCTCATTACTGGTTTTTATTTCTATTATTTAGGAGTGACGGAGGACTCACAAAGTGCTCAGGGTGGATCTGGAGTACAATGCAATAGAGCAAGTTTTTATTGAGCCCTCACCAGGTGGCTGGCACAAGGGCCTTGAGCACTGGGCTTACCATATAATTAGAGTTACCAGATCAACACACAAGCCAGTCCCCCAGTGCAGAGGGAGACAGAGGGCTGTAACTTAATGAGAGGCAGATGTCAACGGGGAGCAGATGTTTGCAGCTCTTCAGTTATATCAAATTAATCATCTCCTGACTTCAAGGTGCTTCTTGGAGTCCAGGAAATTTTCCTGTAATAAATTGCTCCTGGGATTGATTTTTAAAGTGAGAATGTATTTGCCACTGTCTTGAAGGCTTTAGAACGGTTCTTCCTAGAAGCAGAAGAAGATTAAAAATGTATATATATGGACACATTTAGGTGAAAGTTAAAAAAAAAAAAAAAGCCGGACTCGGTGGCTCAGCCTGTAATCCCGCGCCTTTGGGAGGCTGCGGTGAGTGGAATGCCTGAGCCCGCGGGTTCCAGACCCACCTGGGCAACTTGGCAAGACCTCATCTCTACAATAAATAAAAAATTAGCCGGGTGTGGTAATTCCAGCTACTTGGAAGGCTGAGGCGGAAGGATAGCCGGAGTCCAGCAGGTCGAGGCTGCGGTGGCTGGGAGCGGCCACTGCACTCCAGTCTGGGGGACAGAGTGAGACTCCAACTCAAAACAAAACAAAACAAAGACCAAATCTAAGCTCCCAGACTGGTTTCTCAAGAAACAGAGGGTTTGACTTTTTACTAATGATCTTAGCTGCTGGTACTGCTTTACCAGTCTGCCCACCTTTTCATTCATTTAGTAAATAATTTTTGCAGACACACTATGTACTGAAACTATGATCATGATGGAAAACACAGATGCTGACCTCATGGAACTTACAACATTGCAGTAAATAATTGTGCAAGTTCATCTACAATTACAAGTGTGGAGAGTGCTATGGTGGTAAGTTGTATGGTTTTTGAAGAGATCTGATGGAGGACTTTGGCTTAAGTCTGAGAGCAGAAAAATATTTTCAGAGCAAGAGACAGTTGCAGAGTTCTTTTTTCTCTTTCTTTGTTCCTTTCCCCTCTCCCTCCCTTCTTCTTCTTTACTCTCTCTTTCCCTACATCTACTCCTTCCTCCTTCACAGTCCACTCTCTTCCCTCCTGACTTCCCTTTTTTCTTCCCTTCTTTCGCTCTCTCATTTGCCTCTTTCTCTGCTTCCTTCCCTCCTTCCTTCTCTTTCCCTCCTCATCCCCCTTTCTTCTCTCCTTCTGTACTTTTCTCCTTTCCCAAACAGCAGTTGAAAGCTTGTTAAGGATCCAAGACTTGCACCAGTTATGGAGGTTGTAGAATCACTGATGGACATGCAGAGATGAACAGGAAACTTTCTGTTCAGAGTGCCCAGAGTTGATGCATAATTATTTGACAGGACAGTAGGTTCTGGACTGGAGGTAGGTACATACCTCCATTCTAGTTTTCTCTAGAGGTCTACAAGAAGGGCATCAAACTCAGGCTGGGGTGTAGGGCAGGGACAGGACCAGGAGATAATGCCTAGATGACAACTAGGAGTTAGTTGGAAAGGAGGACCTTGCCGGTAGAGACAAGAAAAGAAGTGTGACAGGAGTGCTCCATCCTGGAGAAGACGAGACGTTAAGCATGACTGGGATAAAAGATGCGAGTTGGGAAGATCTGGAAAATGACATAGGTAGAGCAATGGTAGGAACCAGATGGAGGAGAACAATGCATTATTTTGTCTTGTTGGCAGTGGGGAGCCATTCAAATCTTCAAAAAGAGAATCACATAATCCAATCTACCATTTACAAAGATTTTGGGGGGTGGTAGTGTGGTCCCACCTACTCTCAGTAGATAGGAAATCATAGGTTCTGGCATTTGACTTTTCCAAAAACCTTGTTTCAGACTGTGAGATCTGGCAGGGGCTTTGATGACCTCAGATGACGACACAAAATGAAATCTCATTTTGACTCTGACAGTGTTGCAGTACCCCTTTGCCCTCCCCAAGCTGTCTGTTTTATAAGACCCCCTAATGGAATGAGTAGATACCACTGGAACATCTTGATTGCTGGGAACTTTCCATTACTGCAGTGATGATAAGGTAAACTAATTCCTTTTGTTTAAAAAATATACAATAAAAGAAGCCTGAAAATTGTGAAATGTCAGGAAACATTCATTATTATTATTATTTTTGAGGGATTCAGAGTCTCACTTTGTTGTCCAGGCTGGAGTGCAGTGGTATGATCATAGTTCACCACAGCCTCAACCTCCTGGACTCAGAAAATCCTTCCAACTCAGTCTCCCGAGTTAACTGGGACTACAAGCATGTGCCACAAGTCCTGGCTATTTTTTCTTTTATTCCTTTTTTTTTGAGATGAGGTCTCACTATGATGTCCAGGCTGATCTCAAACTTCTGGGCTCAAGCAGTCCTTCTGCCTTAGCCTCCCAAAGTGCTGGGATTACAAGTGTGAGTCACCATGCCCAGCCATTATTCTAAACCAAAGTTTCTCAACCTCAGAACTCTTGACATTTGAGCTGAATAGTTCTTTATTGTGAGGGTCATCTTACATCATAAGATGTTTAGTAGTTTCCCTGACCTGTACTCACTGGATGCCAATAGAAAACCCATCCCTGTTGAGACAAAAAAATGTCTCCATTGTCAAATGTCCCCTGGGAAGCAAAACTGCCCTTTGTTAAGAATCACAGTTTTAAACTGCGCAGTTGGAAGTACTGTAGACATGAAGAAACCCACATGAGACTTAGGCAAGGTGTGCTTGGCTTTCCGTGTTTAGAGTGTTTAGAGTCATGTGGGGAGAGACTGGTGGCATCTGATGCTAAGTGAGTTCCAATGTTGCCTCCAGAAACATCCCCTCTCTGCACTCGCAGGCCCCTGCTAATTATGAGACCACCCCTTTCTTTCTTTCATCTCCAAATGCCTCTAATGTGTTATCATGGCACGGATCCTACTTTCTCTCCAATTACATGATCAGATGGACCTTTTTCAATTTGGCTTTCAAAGCCAGTTGCTCCTCGGAGACAGCTTTGCTAAAAGCATTTAATGATCCTCGAGGTAGCCAAGTCTTAGAGGGGCATATCTGCAGCCCTGGGCAGGAGGGGCGAGCTGTCTGGGGTCTGCTCACCTTCCAGGGTTGCTGTGTCTCCCATTTCTCTGTCCTCCCAGAAAGGGGCCTGCTGGCTTTATTTAGGTTTTGCATTTTGGATTCCTGCTTCATAGGATGCAGCAGCAGTATTTCAGACATTCCCCAGCAAGGTATGAGGCTGCTTTTCCTCAGTGAGGCTGTGGGCGCTGCCGCACGTGTTAAAATTATGATGTGTTGGAGTCCCCATTAGACTGATGACTAGACTTTAAGCTCCTTGAGGACAAGGATCCAGTCCTGTTTCTTTGATGTTTCTAGTGCTTTTACTTTCACTCACATCGTAAGAATGCTAAGACCTGCCCTGCTTGGTGCTTAAAAAATGTTATCTTCCAGAACACATGGGAAGCTTGACCTTAACACAGTTGGCAACAATGTGGGTTGTCTCAGCATTTGGAGCCTTCATTATAGTTGTGAACTCACATTTTACCTGGAACCTTCAGCTGGGAGACTGTATGCTATTTTTAACAGTGTTTTTTTCCCCCCAACATGGTTCTTTAACAAGGTCATATCATTATCAGTTATTTAATATTTCTAAAATTAGAAACCATTTCACTGCTGTGGTAGCTCAAGCTTCAGGCCGGACTCTTTGAGCCTTCTCACACTGGGACTATTGATATTTTCTCATGGCGAGTCTTCCTGTTCCTTCTTTTTCTAGTTTACAGATGGATTCAAAATTCAGCCAGGCTAAACTTTTTGGTCTCCTTTTGGCCAAGGTTTTTACTTATTTAAGGAACTACAACAGCTACTTTTAAACCACATGACTAGGATGAAGCTTCCTGGTTGGTAGTCAGTATTTTGTATTCAGTAGCCTTGTATCCAACTAGCTCAAATGGTTCCCTGACCAGCCTCAGGAAAAGGTCACACTGTGAAGATGGGTAAGACAACGATCCCTTCCAACCAGGCTTCCCTGCTACTTCCTAATAAATCAACCATAAGTTCTGGGAATAATTAAGATAGGGTGACTTGAAAAGGAAGTAGAAAAGAAGGTAAGGTACACATTTTTGATCACATGACCTCTCCTCACCTGTAGTGACCAGACCTGTGCCAAGGACAGAGACATATCCTACATGGCATGGTACTGCCCTCACCAAACTCACAGCCCCCATGCAAAGGGGTGAATGAGAGCAAAAGCTGGAGTATGGTTTACCATCTGAAAGTTTGCCTCTTAGCACTTCCCAGAATATAAAGAATTTTGCTTAACTCATGTAATCTCTACATTGTAAGGATACTATCAGTATCTCCATTTTACAGAGGAGAAAACAGGCTCAGAGAGGTTAAATCACTTGTCCAAAGTTACTTTTCTGATTAGGGATAGAACCAGCTTGGGAGGCCAGATCATCTTATTCCAAGCCCTATGATCCTAGCCATTAAAAGAAGGAAGCTCCACATTTCTGCCTGTGCCCAGCCTCCCTCTCCACCCAATAAGCCCTCAGTGATCTCTCAGTATTGATGTCCTGGCAATGTCTTTTGGTCGTTGTGCCATGTCTAAAGACAATATTTACTCCTCCTCCCACAGAACTCCTTGCTGGCAAAAGCATTGCTCATTAGGCATGCTGGAAAGAGATCCATAGCACACCTTCAAGGACAGCCTTAAAGCAGGAGTTTCAAGATGGTTATTGATTACCCTGTTTCCAGTTTCCATTGTGGAGCACCATTCTCAAACACCTGCAGAGGACTTTGTGCCCATAAATCAGTTCCTTGTAATAGTAATTAATAGGGTGACCTGCAGAGGGTGAATTCTCCTTTTCCAAAGAACTTGAATAAGTGGGTCCTAGAGACAAGCATAGCTGAAAAATGAAAGGAAACCCCCTTAAATGGAAATATGTTGTCAAGGTTTTATTTTTTTCTTGAAAAGAAATGAGGAGAGGTTCACCAGCCTAAAAATGCTTTAACTTATTAAGAAATAAAAGCCAAAAAAAGTGCATCACATCTATAATTTGGATGAATTACTTAACCTAAGTTACAGAGGGAAAAATATGTAAAAATTTGAGCAACATGCCTAGAACATAGAAAGCACTCAGTGAATACTTGTTTTATAATGAATGAATAAGTATATGGCAAAGTAAACCACACAAGGTGAAAAACCTTAGTGACTCAACTGGGCATTTCAACTGCATCATGCAAAACAACAAAACAAAACAACCCCCCACCCAAAAAATAAACAAATAAAAATAATCTCGCTGATTTTTTTTTTCTTCCAATGGAACTGGCCCAGTGGTGAGTGTGTGTTTGGAACAATTAAAGAAGAAGTGGAATTTTAGGCTTGGCACATAAACCAATTTGTATAGGATCTTTAATTACTGTGTGGGCAATGAGAAAAAAAATCCAAGGACTCAGACTCAGAAGAGTTGCGTTAAAGTTCCAGTTCTGTCTCTTAGTAGCTATCAGAATTTGGGTCAATCATTTAACTTTTCTGAGCCTCAGCCTTCTCTTCTGCAGGAGGAGAAAAAAACATGAACAGCGAATTCAGTTGGTGAGTGTGGGCCGACAATGTCTGTGGAAGTGAGTGTCCACCACACATTGGGATGCAAGTATGACTTGCGAGTCATATTATTAGTCACCGGTGTCCTTATTCATGTTGTGAGAAGAAATGCATGCCCAGATTTTTAACTGTGGTGTTAATAATCATGAAAATTAATTTGAAGTGGCTTTAGTCATTGCTTACATATGTTACCCATTGAAGCTGGGGGAAAACATCCCTAAATGTCATTGGAAGACAGAGAAAAGCAAGGGTTCCATTCATCTTTCTAGGTTCTCGTGGTTATTTTGGAATCAGTCCTGGCTAACAGCATCCGAATAAAAAGCATTGATGGTTTTCCCACAATGGGTTGCAATCACACGGGACAACTGTCTTCACTGAAGTCAACCCAGAGCTGTGTGCCTGTGTTGTAGTTTGCCTATGTGTACAATCTACAGCCGACTCCAAACAGGAGATGGAGCATGTACCTCTGACCCTAACAGAACCGTTTGCTGAAAGGTAGTCAGAAAATGAAGAGGAGCTCTCAGGATCCCTAAGTTTATTTTAATATGCTTCTCTCCCAGCAGATGTACCATTTAAGAAGTTTGGGTCAAAGACTAACACAGGGGCAGGCTAGACAGAAAGTAGAGATGGAGAGTTTTACCAAATCCCCTCTATTTCTGATCTTCAGGAAATTGGACATTGGAATGGAATAAATACACAGACAAATATATTCCAAGCTGTAAACTCCGTGCTTCATTTTATTATAAAAGCTAGTCTTTAATTTCCTTTGCATCTCAAATTTTATTTTCCACAGAAGCTTTTTCTTTGTCACCACTTCAGTAATTTGTATCCTTGCTAGCTCTGCTCCACTTGATCAAACTAACCTGGATACTTCGTGAGCTATTAAGAGAACACACTGTTTCCTTGGGGAGCCATTTATTCCCATCATCACTGATAATAGAAAGTCCTTTTTCTGGGGCTGATGCTAATGACTCCTCAATCCAGACTACGTGTTTTCTTCTATTGTTGGTTGTTTTGGATCTATCACTTACAGTCATGTAGATGCAGGAGTGGGATATGCTTCATTGACCCATTTTGTTCTCTGTCTTTATTATTGTCAGCAATTTGGATAAAGCAATGGAAGTGAATAGGTGTTAGATTATCAGTTTAATTGGTGATTAGACAAAGAAAACATCAAGTGCGTCTACTTTCCTTCTTGTTTGGAATTCAGAATGAGTTTATAAACAAACAGTAGAAAGTATCGCTGGACTTTATTACTTCAAATTCAAGTTTAAGCTTGAAAAGGGAGATTTCTCATAGGCACGCAGAGGAATATTTTCTAACTCTAAATGTTTGAAATTAAATTTATTTATCATCTCTCATATTCTAGCTGCTCCTCAAGGGACCCACATGGTTTCTGTCATCCCAGTTAAAAATTCCAGGGTCTTCTATAACTCCTTTTTGTTTTCATTTCACATATTGCAGTGTCTACTTCCTCCACAACTTTTCTTGCAGTTATTAATATGTTTACCTTCCAACTTCTACCCACCTAGGTGGGCCCATTATTTCCTGTACTGAGTCAAATGAAAGGACATCTTTACTGGTCACCATGGTGCCAAGCTCGCTTGCTCCAATCAGTCCTTCACCTAGTCTTGAGATCAGTCTTCCTTCTGAAGGCAACACTCCACTCTTGTCATTACCCGCTCCAAATAACCACTGAGTTCCTATTTCTAGTAAATAAAAGCCAGACTTACAAGTGTGAGGCTTAAAGTCATTCATAACTTGTCCCAGCCTGCTAATACTTTTGTAAGACTTTCCTCCTTCTTTCCTCTAACACCCAACCACCGTGATTCAGTCTTCCCTTTGAGTAGCCTTGCACTTTTTGCCTCCATGTTTTTGCTGCTGCTGTTCTTTCTTCCTGATTCCATTTCCTTTCATCATAATGTACACATTAAAATGCCTCTTCTTTAACTAATTAATAGTCAATGCAGAGTGATGTATGATAGCCATATTCATATCTATTATATATGTCCTCATTAAACAATGAGATGGTAAAAGACAGACGTGCTTTATATACCTTTACGTTTTCTACAGTGTTTAATGTATTGCCTTGCTCAGAATACACTTTCGATAAGTATATTTACTGATTGAATGAGTGTGTAAATAGAGATAGAATCAACATATTGTTTAAACTTTGGATTACAACATACTCTGGAATATAATGAGTGAAAAATTTTAGAACGCTAGCTGGTACTCTTGGAACATAATGGATTTGAGAATTCTAAAATCTTTTCAGTCTCATCAAGGTCAGAGTTTCCTACTGTTCTCTTTCTTTATTCTATCCTCATTTTTATTTCTTCGGAGTCCTACCCTTTCACTGTCTCATAAATATAGCATGTTATATGAAAAAAAATGTAGAAAGCTGTTAGTATTTGAAGGTATGTGCAATTAAATTCCTTATCCCTAACTCTGCCAAACTGTCTCTACTATTCAAACACAGCACATAAATAAAGGCAACTTCTTGTGATCAGATCATGGGCAAAACCATACAGTGGGTCACTCTAGCCAAAGCCATCATTGGAACAATTCAGCAGCCTCCTGGAAACCTCATTATTGTAGCTCCCTTCAAATTGACATCCTCATATTCTAGAAAATTGGCCTCCTTCTGATGTTTTAGAAGGGTAGATGAACCTAGGATGAAGTTCCAATAGTTACTGGCACAGGAATAAGTATATATATTGTGTGTGAAAACTTGTCCACTTGCATTTATAGCTTGGTTTTACCCAAAAGTTTCAAGATCTTCTGAGATAGAAAGTACAAATCTCTATTTCTGTTTAAGAGAGGGCCCAAGTCCAAGAACTCAGAGGTTTGGTTTGGATAGGCACCCAGAAATTAAGATGACTATCTCAAGCTCTTGCATCTACAAATTTGGTCTGGATCAATTGAGGGCAGGTATTGTCGTGACATTTTAAAGTACTATTTGCTGCCATGAAAGCTAGAAAAAGCACCTTCTTCTTCGTAATTTATTAAGATCTGGGGGACTGAAAGAACAAACAGGAAAAAACAAAAAAGAAAAAAGGAAAATTGGTTTGATTTATTTAAGAAATACCATTCTTTTATTGCCTTCAAAGTTGTGATTACACCACTGTATTGCTAATAGCTGGGTCAGACTATGACACATAAATGTTATGAATTAATAATGATCAACTAGATCCATACATCCAAAGAAGTTGAAATCTAATAGGGGCCTTGGGAAACTTCTGGTCAAGACATCTTTTTATACAAAATATAACACTGAATCTTGCAGAGAAGAAATGGTTTGCCAACAACTCAGACAGTAGAATTAAGATTCCTTTCAGAGACTTAGTCAACAGGGCTATTTGAAATCATCAATCAATTAGTCTTGCTATTGCACATCTGGATGAATTGAATTGGCTGAGATCAGACTGAGGATGAATTTTACGTAATTCTCATTTTTATTTAAAGTGACGACTTCTGCCAATTCATTTGTAGAATAAAGGTTTGACATGTGGAATGGATGACAAGTATGGGAACCAACAGCAGGGGGCAGTAGGACAGCCACTGGCACTCATTTGCTGGGTGGGAGCATTACTGATTGTTCTGAGCCAGGAGAGGAAATATTTTGCTTCCTGGTAGAAGATGGCTACCAAAGTTTGGAGGAGAAAAGTCTACTTAACCAGAATTCAATTTAGGGAAGCATAAATCATGAGCCTGAAAGTCAACCAACTGGAAAAGAGAAAACTAGGCCAGGATGACGAGAACATTTAACCAAGCAAGAGCAGGAAAGATAGGGAGTCTTGAGATCAATCTTGTAAAGCCTGGAGAATTGCAGTCAAGAGAGCTGGCCAAAGGGTTCCAAGGACAAGTTGCTTCTGCACATCAGCTTATGGTTACAGCCATATTTTGAAACTCCTTATTGCTCTGTATTTTGGGTTTCTAGCAGTTTCAGACACTTGCTGATGAAAGCGATTTTATGAGTTTGCAAAACTTGGTTTTCTAATTTGTTAATGTAGCCTATCTTTCAAATCACTATTTTGATAACCCAGTTTTACACATGGGATTATTAATGAGGTTTAAGTTTATCATGGTGGAATTACACAGTAGGCAGAGAAAATTTAAAATATTCCCCAGACAAGTGTTTAAAACCCAACCTAAATGAAACCCTCTGAACTATAGATCTTGTTAAAAAGGAGATCAGGATCATTTAGTTCAGTACTTTGCCTTTAGATAAGTGAAGCATTTTCACTTTCCCTCCCCATTTTTAAAATTTGGGAATGATATCAAATATATTAGGTGACTGATTTAATATCCTTAAAGTCTCAGATCTGAAATTATGGGCAGAAAAATTAATTTACTCAAAGACATAAAGCAGTAATTTCCCTGATCGATAACCAAGCTTCTAATAAACTGTATGATTTAACTGTGGGAAGATAAAATAATTAATCCACTTATGACTTGATCAGAAAGTACACACGTATTTACAGAAAAGAGGTCAAATGTTACTAATTCTAGCCTTAAAGTTTTGTTCTGTGGCTCAGCCTGTAATCCAAGCACTTTGGGAGGTCGAGGTGAGTGGATTGCCTGAACCCGCAGGTTCCAGATCAGCCCAAGAAACTTGACGTGAATTCATCTCTACAATAAATCAAAAAAATTAGCCGAGTGTGATAGAGCTCGCCTGTAGTTCGGCTACTTGGAAGGCTGAGGCGGAAGGATCACCAGAGCCTAGGAGGTCGACACTGTGGTGGTCGTGAGTGTGCCACTGCACTCTAGCCTGGGCGACAGAGTGAGACACCAACTCAAAAAAAAAAAAAAAAAGTTTGTTCCTGGGCAAAAGTTTCAAAATGATCATTAAAGAGATGGACTCTTAACCTTATGGATCAGAATGGGTCTACTGAGAAATGATCATACTGGACTAATTTTTTTTTCAAAAAGATTGAAAAACTGGTCACTAAGGGAAATACTAGACATAATATATCTGAATTTCTTTTTTAAAATGTGTCTGTAATACTTGACTAAAAACTATAGTCTTAGAGACAGAAGAATGGACAGGCATAATATTGTTCTGTAATTTTAAGATGCTATAAAAGTGACGGGAACTGATGCTACAATTAGATAATAACTAATGAATGACCACATTCAGAAAGAACTGATTAATGGATTGATGGAAACCCAGCATTCTACATGATGCTTTTCTTGGCAGTTTTAAGTTTAATATGTCATATTAGAAGACGTTGAATATTATAAATGGCAATTTGATAGGGATATCCAATATGATGCTAAGGAAATAAGTATCTGAGATCCCTCAAATCTGAATATGTGGAGAAAATATTAAAATAAATATAATAAAGATAGATATAAGGTACAATATAAATGTAATAGTGATAGATGGAGAAAATACATAAGGTAAAAAGTGGGAAAAATATGGCTGATATAGCATTTGGCACCCTGTGACAGATAATTTTATGTGTCAACTTGGCTGGGCCATGGGGTTCCCAGACATTCTGGATGTTTCTGGATGAGATTAACATTTGGATTGGTAGACTGATTAGACAAATTGCCCTTCCTAATGTGGGTGGGCCTTATATTATCCGTTGGAGGCCTAAATAGAATAAAAGTCTGAGTAAGAAAGAATTTTCTCTCTCTTCCTAAGGTCTTCAAGCTGTGGTATCATTCTTCTGCTTTCAGAATTATACTGGAACTTACACCAATGAATTGCCTACTCTTTTGACTCAGACTGAGACCAGAACTTACAACATTGCTTCTGTTGGTTCTCAAGACTTCAGACTCATATTGGAACTTTGCTATCAGCAGTTCTTGGTCTGGACATCTCAGCCTTCATAATTATATGAACAAATTTCTAATTTTATTTTATTTTAGTTGTGGGGTATATGTGAGGATTTACTGCGTAAACAAATTGCATGCAGGTGAGTTTTTAGACTTCTAGTGGGCCTTCTCTCCCCCTGATAGTGGACCTGGCACCCAATGTGTTGTTGTGTGCTCCTTATTCCTCTTCCCAAATTCCTTAATTAAACATGTCTCTCTGTCTTCCTGTATATACACATACATACCCAGTGGTTTTGTTTCTCTAGGGAACACTGACTACTAAATTCCTCTACCCCTCCAAAAAAGTGGGGGTACAAACAAACTTGGTGTAAGTCAAGAGAGTCAGATGACTGTCAAAACATCAAGATTAATCTTGGGTCCTGAACAAGCAAAGTAATATTTTAATAATTACTCTGCTCTAATCAGATTATACCTAGAGTGTGGTAACCCCAATATAGGAGAAGAAAGGTCAACCAGGAGGAAGCCCAGAAGAAAAGGACCAAGGTGGATGATGCATCTAAAGTCATGGTAATAAAAAATAGTCAAAAGAAGTAAGGATGTTGTGCTTGGAGAAGGTTTCAGGGAAGGGTACAACAACTCTCTTCAAATTCTTGAACTGTTATCACAATGAAGAGTAATGGTTCATTCAACATAACTCCAGAGAGCAGTGGCATAGAGTGGACATTTTAAGGAGAAAAGTACAACCCAATCTAAGGAAGCATTTTCTAAAGATGGACTGGACTGAAATGGCAGTTTAAATTTTCTTCACTGAATTCATGTGACAACAAGTGTTGGGTGGTTTGAGGATTTCCTAGGTAAGAGTGAGATTAGCATCAATTACCCTAAACATGTTTTTCTTTTTTTTTTTAAACACGTTTTTCAATGTTTCCTTACTCCATGAAATTGCTTTTTCCAGAGACAGTGAATGTTCTCTAGCCAAGCAAATAATGTGATGTGATAGAATACTTACCTTATTTAATAGAAGACACTTTTTAAAAGACATGTTCATTTATAAGCAAACTACTAACTTATCCATTTTTTGAAGTGGGTCCCTTATGAAATTTTTGCATTAATATTTTTTAGTTACTTTACTTTAGTCACTTTACTTTAAATACCCATAGCCTTTTGAAAGTAACATAATGGATTTTTAAAATATTTTATAATCCATAGTTTTCATTAATTCTAGCAGATTTTTCTTAATCATTTGAGTGAATCACTCTGCTCTGAACATGTGAATGACACGTACTAAAGAAACAGAGTAAAATAATAATAGCTTCCCTTGGTTGAAAGTGCTTTGTGCTAGTCATAGTTCTAAGTGTGGATTCATGCATTTACATGGATTTACTTTCTCGGTCTTCACAGCTGTATGAAGTTATAACTTTGATTCCCATTTTACGGAAGAAGAAACTAAGCCACAGAGGGGTTAAATTATTTGTCCTGGACATATTGTTATTAAGAAGCAAAGCTAGGATTCTGTCTCCAGAGGCTGCATTTTTATTGCCATATTATTTATGTTTAACAACTTTCTGATTTTACAACACTTCTGTTACAAGTAGAAATAAACTTGGGAATGGCTGCTTGTGGGTCCTTAACATCCTGCTCTAGGTTAGCCTCATAAAAAACATATAACTGTGCTACACTGTGGGAAACAAGTGGTTTTATCACCTCAGTTCACACTTCTGTAGAGACAGGTAGGCAGGGTGAACACCTTTGTGACCTAGTGATTAGTTAATGTTCCATTCCAAGTCATCCCTAAAGGATGTTGTTTCTGCAACCTGCAATGTGAGTTTTTGGTTACTTTGATTCTAATATTGTCGCAGATTAGAACTCATCTAAGATGCATTTGCCTTGTAAAATTGGGTTTCATTGACCTGAGCTCAGATCCAAATTGCTGCTTCTTACAAGGCATGTATATTGGGGCAAATGGCTATACTATGTGATAGCTCGCTTCCTCCTTATAAAGTGGATATTCCTAATATCTACTTTGCAGAGTTTTTGTGAAGAGTAAAAAGGATATGAACCATGTCTTCTGTGAAGACCTGGCAGGTAAAACAAATATTCTAGAAGTGGGAGCTTTTTTTCCCCTCTCAATTGACAAATGCTATACGGTCTACTTAAAATTTTTTAATACTACTCGTTGAGGGAAAAGTTACTCCTTGTAATCTGGGTTTCTGTTTGAAGATAAAGAAGAATCACATTGAGAATGGCTTCCAAGTGGTTCCTCAAGTTTGAGTAGCCTCTTCGCGCCTGCAGTGGGGAGTTGCCTTCCAAAGCAGTGTGTCACTAGGTATTTTTTATGCTGTGAATAAACATTCCATTGTATTTTAAATCTCTTTGTTATTGATACTGATGATATGATTATATTTTGGACATGGATACCATGTCAAATGCACTTTCCACAACCACAACTTTTCCACAAACTCAATAAGAATCGATTATGTTCTTGCCTCAGAGTAATCAGACAGAGGGTTCAGGGCTTATCCTCCAGGTAGAAAGCTCTAGGACACAACATAAAAACAGAGAATAAATAAGAGCAGGGGAAGAGACGTTCTTCTACCTAACCACAAATTCATGCATTCAAGAAAAGACCGGCACAAATGAACAGTTTTGTGAGTTGTGGGTGGACCTTACTATATAACTTCTTATTTTTTCTGACTGCCACAACAGATTTTTTTTTCTCCGTGAGGCAACTGAGTTCATGATTAATTCTTTGCATCTCTTAGCCTTTGTGGATAGAAAAGAGTGTTTTGATTCGGTGGTTTAATGAGATTTCTTTTTTAAGAAAAAATATATTGTGTTGAAGTAATACATGACACTGCAAATTAGAAAAAGGCGAAGAAAAAAGTGAAAACTATTTGTAACCCATTTTGCAGAGATTCTTTTTATTAACATCTGAAAGGCTTAGTCTAAACCTTTCTCTTTCTATTTCTCTCTCTCTATATATATATATGGTATATTATAGGGTTATACTATAAATATAGTTTTATATACTGCTTTTTAAAATAACTTAATAATATGCTGTGAACAAGCCGGGCTCGGTGGCTTAGCCTGTAATCCCGCGCCTTGGGAGGCTGAGGTGAATGGATTGCCTGAGCCCGCGGGTTCGAGATCCGCCTGGGCAACTTAGTGAGACCTCATCTCTACAATAAAACAAAAATCAGCCGGGCATGGTAGCGCGCGCCTGTAATTCTGGCTACTCGGAAGGCTGAGGTGGAAGGATCGCCAGAGCCCAGCAGTCGAGGCTGCGGTGGCCGGGAGTGGCCACTGCACTCCAGTCTGGGCGACAGAGTGAGACTCCAACTAAAAAAAAATATATATGTTGTCAACATTTTCCTGTGATGTTAAAAAAAAGGTAAAGTGAGTATAATCACTTTGGAAGAGAAATCTGTCAGTTATTTATTAAGCTACACATAACCTACCCTGTGATGAAACAGTTCCATCCATCCTAGATATGAAATCCATGAAGAAATAAAACATTTGTTCACAAAAGTATTTATATAAGAATGTTATGGCAGCTTTATTCGTAATAGTAAAAAAAAACAAAACAGAAAATAGTTCAAATATCCATCAACAGGTGACTGGGTAAACAAATTGTGATACAGTCATAGAGTGAAATACTATTCAGCAACAACTACTGAAGTATGTAGCAACATGAATGACTCTCAAAAATTTTATGCTCGGTGAAAGAAACCAGGCTGATAAAAGTACATATTGTATGATTCCATTTACATGAAATTCTAAACTAGAACAATGGTTTCCTCTGAGATTTGGTGTGGGGTCAAGGTAGAATTGACTGGAAAAAAGCACAAAAGATTTTTCTGGAATGATGGAAATAATCTATCTATCTATATCTATCTATCTATATCTATATATATCTATCTATATATATATATTTTTTTTTTTTTTTTTTTGAGTTGGAGTCTCACTCTGTCGCCCAGACTGGAGTACAATGGCCGCTTCTGGCCACCGCAGCCTCGACCTGCTGGGCTCCAGTGATCCTTCCGCCTCAGCCTTCTGAGTAGCCGGAATTATAGGCATGCGCTACCACACCCGGCTGATTTTTTGATTTATTTTAGAGATGAGGTCTCGCTGCCCAGACGGGTCTCGGACCTGTGGGCTCAGGCAATCCACTCACCTCAGCCTCCCAAAGGCGCGGGATTACAGGCTGAGCCACCGAGCCCGGCTATAATCTATATTTTAATAAGAATTTGTGTGACATAGGTGCGTACATTTGCCAAAATTCATCAAAAAGTGTACTTAAGATTAATACATTTCACTGTAAAAAAAAATACAAATTTTAAGGCTCTGTTTCCTATCAGTGAAACAAACTAAAAAGAGTTATATTTATAAAGCATAATGCCTTCATAAAGCATTGCTCTTTAAGTGACAACAATCTTTTAAAACATGAACATTTCTTCAAAACAAAGAGTATACTTAATATTTTAAAAGTCCATGAAACTCACTAAAAAGAGACTGAACTGAACTTCATTAGGGCAATGGGAAGATATATGAGCTCAAAATTCTAAGAAGAAATATGCATAGCCAATAACTATGAAATAATGTTCAAAATTATTACTTAAAAAATCATCTCTCTTTAATGAGCATCTACTAGATTTATATGCATCATTTTAATTAATATAATTGATTAATAAAACCATCATTCATATTCAACTTCTTGGTACTCTGAAAATGGAAATTAATAAAATAACTTACTCTTTATTACTAACAAAACAATGAAGATTTAAAAGTATAGTCATGCTGGGGAAAGTGTGACTGGATGAACATTCCCAAATATACCCAGTGGGATATAATTTGTCACTACTTTTTGGGAAGTGTTTTTACCATATGGATTAAGAGTTTAAAAAAAGAATATACGTTGTAATTTGTAATTCCATTCTGGAATCTTTTCTAGGAAATAGTCAAAAGGTGTACAAAATGTAAGTGTAAAAATGTTCAATCCAGCCGGGCTTGGTGGCTCAGCCTGTAATCCTGTGCTTTGGGAGGCTGAGGTGAGTGATTGCCTGAGCCCGTGGGTTTGAGATCCGCCTGGGCAACTTGGTGAGACCTCATCTCTACAATAAATAAAAAAATTAGCCGGGCGTGGTAGCGCGCGCCTGTGGTTCCAGCTACTTGGGAAGCTGAGGCGGAAGGATCGCGGGAGCCTAGCAGGTCGAGGCTGTGGGGGCCGGGAGCGGCCACTGCACTCCAGTCTGGGTGACAGAGTGAGACTCCAACTCAAAAAAAAAAATGTTCAATCCAACATCACTTATAATTGCAGAAAACCAAAAACAACCCAAAAGTCCAACATAAAAGGTTGATACAATAATTTACATAATTTGTTGAGGTGTATCCACATATTGAAGTATTGGGGACCCATTCATTTTCTTTACCAGGATCCCTGATGGTCATCATATCACTGATCAGGGTACCTGAGGGGTACAAAGGCAGGATAACTTTTCTTTTTTCTTGTGTTGCTATGGATAAAGAAAGAAAGCATTAGGACCGAAGTTATGTTGTTTTCTAAGTACTTGTGCATTTCTGAGGGTTAGGAGTGTCTCACAAGGACATTTTTCCCCTTTCTTTGATCTTTTTCCTTGTATCTCCCCCTCTCGTCTTTCTTTTTTACCAGGATCTATGGGCACTGAATGAATGCTTGACCTAAGAGAAGACACTTGAACTGTGTTCACGTGAGGAGAGCAAGTGGGCCATTGTAAATACTGTCAGGACCTCTGTGTTCCTACATTTCCCTGCACACAGTCTACCATCCCATTCATACACTGTGTTGTTCTATCTGCTTGTATTTCTGCTTTCCCCACTAACTCCTTGAAAATAAGAAGAATGCCTTATTCATCCTGGTGGCTCCAAAGTAAGTATCCAACATATTAAATGGAGAAATTGAATGAAAAAGTGGTCAAAAGTTCTGTGTTTTCTGTATTCAGATAGCCTGGGTTTTTGTGGGTTTTTTTGAGTTGGAGTCTCACTCTGTCACCCAGACTGGAGTGCAATGGCCGCTCCTGGCCACCGCAGCCTCGACCTGCTGGGCTCCAGTGATCCTTCTGCCTCAGCCTTCCAAGTAGCTATAACTACAGGCACACGCTACCACGCCCGGCTAATTTTTGATTTGTTGTAGAGATGAGGTCTCGTCAAGTTGCCTAGGCAGTTCTCGAACACGCGGGCTCAGGCAATCCACTCACCTCAGCCTCCCAAAGCTCTGGCATTACAGGATGAGCCACTGAGCCCGGCTTAGCCTGGGTTTTAATCCTGGCTTTGCCATTTCTTAACTGTCTGACTTCAGGTATCACATTTTTTGGGACTTTAGTCTCCTTATTTGAAGGCAATATTAACACAAGTCACCAAATTCATGAAGTTATGGTGAGTATTAAGTAACTTAATACATGTAAAGCTCTCAGAAAAATGCCAGATGATAGTAACTCCTCGATAAATGTTGGTTGTTATTAATATTCAATATCCATAGCAATTATTATTTTTATAGAAAAGTTTCTCAGAGATAAAAAAAAAAGTAGCCATACCTGTAAATAAATTCTAATCATTAGATATCAGTCAGCTTAACTTGGGGACATAGAAACACCATGTTTTACTTGTCTCTTGGGGTTTACTCCAAGTGCTTGCTACAATGTCTGGCAATTAGAAGGTGTTCGTTCAATGTTGAATGAACAGATAAACATATGGATAGATATCAGATGGAAAACGGGAAAATCTGTGACTGCCATAGCAAAAATAAATTCTCCATTTTAAGTGTTTTAATGACTATAAAAGGTCTGATTTGAAATTGGATATATACTTATCTTTTAGGTGATGGCCGCATAGTTTAATAACATGACATACGCATATAACTTAATGGGAAGAGCTGAGAAGACAGAGTCTAATCTCGACTTTTCCACTTAGTAGTTATGTGACCTTAGAATTCTCTGGACCTTAGTTTTCTCCTACATAAGAAAAGGTTACACATTCCTATCTCTTGAAGCTGTTATGAGAATTAAATGTAATAAAGTATGCAGAACACTTTCTATTAGTGTTGTCGTTGTTAGTTTTATTTCAGTTTATGCTGTTGGTAAGACTCCTAGAATCTATTTTTCTGTCTGGTAAACACTAGTGAAAGTCAGTGGACATGAAGCTCTCAGAGGCAATGTGTAATTGACAACAGGGAGGTCCTTCAAAACATGTCAGTTATTGAATATCGACATGGAAAGAAAATGTGTCATATATGAACTTGATAGAAACTGTTTCCTAATTTTATGTCAAGTTGGTCCAAGAAGCCTCTCCTGAAAGGCTACCTGGGATTCTTCACCTGAATTTTTCTATAAGAATTTGTATTTTGATTATATTTGTTTAATTCAATCAAAACAGTTTCTTAGAGTTGACTTATAGTAGGTTGTGACTTCAAATTATCTGGAACTAATTAATATACAGGATGCAAATGGAAATTTTGTCCTTTGCCTTGGAGGCAAAGACTGCATTTTACTGAGAATACCAGCAACCAGGTTGTTGCCTAGAATTGATTGGGTATTTGGAGTGTCCAGGTTTGCAGAGAAGCAATCTCAGGTTCAGATTTGCAGTTTTTGCATTCATTACACAGCTCTGTAAGTACTCACTGTGTCCTAGGCATCATGTGAGATGCTAACGATTGTGCCAAAAATGAACACAATTCAGAACACAATTCAGGCCTGAAGAAGCTCCCTGTAGTGGGGAAGACAGATGTAATTTAAAAATATGTAGTTTTGTACATATCTGCATCTCTTCTAGCAAAGAAGTGTGTGGAAAATGCTATGAGGACATAGAAGCGCAAGCAATTAATTCGTTAGGAGCATCACAGAGGAGATGAGAATCTTAAAGGACAAATTGAGGTTCACCAGACAAATAAGAGAAAGATGGTCATTTCTGGGTGAGAAGAGAGAACTGGTCAAAGTAGCATGGAGAGGAGGTGCCCAGAGTACATGGAGGTCCAGAGTACATGGGGGAACAGTGAGAAAGAGGGCAGGCCACATTGTTGAAGACTTGAACTGGTGGCTTTTTGGAAAATGAAAAATATTGACTCTAAAATGACATAAGTAATAAAGATAATGCTTATGAAGAGGGCAAAAAAAACTCCAGAATTTGTTTATAAAAAGCTGTATATTTATTCTTACATGTTTAAACTTCAGTCACCTACAAAGTACTCTCCGTTTGATGCAATACACGATTTTTCCACTGCTCAAAACAGTTTTTAAACTTGTCCATTTTGATGCCTTGTAGTGCTTCTGTCTTTTTGTTTGTTTGTTTGTTTGAGTTGGAGTCTCACTCTGTCGCCCAGACTGGAGTGCAGTGGCCGCTCCCGGCCACCGCAGCCTCGACCTGCTGGGCTCCGGCGATACTTCCGCCTCAGCCTTCCAAGTAGCTGGAACTACAGGTGCCTGGCTCATTTTGATTTATTGTAGAGATGAGGTCTTGCCAAGTTGCCCAGGTGGGCCTTGAACCTGTAGTCTCAGGCAATCCACTCACCGCAGCCTCCCAAAGGCGTGGGATTACAGGCTGAGCCACCAAGCCTGGCTTCTGTCTTTTTTTTTTTCCACTTCTTCCACATGGGCAAAACATTTTCTTTTTAGGAATTTTTTATGGGGCGGGGGATAGTTGCTTAGGGTGAGATCGGGTGACTAGGGAAGGTAGGCCATGGCGGGGGAGTCATGCCAGTTTTGGTCAAAAACTGGTGAACACTCAGTGCAGTGTGGGTAGATATGCTCGTAAATCACGCATCACGAAATGGGTGAATATGTCGAAAGAATCTCCAAAAAACAAACCCAAAGAAAATGTACTGAAGCTTAATGCAGCCTATAACAGCAACATTAGCTAGTACACTGATGCCAAGGGGTTCCTAGAACACTTACCTGGTAAAGTTAGCCTGTACTACAAGGGGCCTGCCTTCCAAAAATTAATTCCATTTTTGGGGGCCCCCCTGTACTGCAAAAACTAAAAAGCAGTGAATTGCCTGAAGTGAAATGTTTAAGTTCTACTTCTCTTCTTCTTCCCAGTCTCCAAATCCCACTCCCAGAGAGAACCATTATTGATGATTTTTTCATTGAATGCTTCCATATATTTTCTCTGTGTATCTAATAATACATGTGGATGCGTGTACATATGAATTCATGCACACATTTTTATACACATAGAATCAAATTATCAGTACTGTTTGTGTACAAGTTGTTTTATTTTACAGGTAAAAGTATATTTTAGGTACCATTTTATATATCTCTGTCTTACGTTGTATGACTAAAGGGCATTTCCTTATACAGACAAACCATACTTTAATGAAACTGATGTTTAAGGTTCTTTTCAAATTATTACTCTGGTAATTGTCCTTGACTTTCTTAAATCTCAAGTGAAGACAGTAGCACCATAATGTTGAGTCCCATCTGAAATGCACTTTTGGATTAAAACAATCCTGGAAGGGGTACTTGTCCTTTCAGGTCTCTGCAAGTTTCATCTCCACAGAAATCTCATGCTATTTGATTTGACCGGGAGTTCTCAGAACTTTTCTATTAGTGGGGCTGTTGCAGAAGAGGTGGCATCTTGAGCCACATCTTGAGGCATCAGCAGAGGCTCATCAGGCAGGAAAATTTAACTCTGTTTTGAATAGAATGCTACTAAACTGGATTCAGGAGAGACAGTGACCATTTTCTCATTTTTTTTTTTTTTTTTTGAGTTGGAGTCTCACTCTGTCACCCAGACTGGAGTGCAGTGGCCGCTCCCGGCCACCGCAGCCTCACCCGCTGGGCTTCGGTGATTCTTCCGCCTCAGCCTTCCAAATAGCCGGAATTACAGGCATGCGCTACCACGCCCAGCTGATTTTTTGATTTATTGTAGAGATGAGGTCTCGCTGCCCAGGCGGGTCTCGAACCCGCGGGCTCAGGCAATCCACTCACCTCAGCCTCCCAAAGGCGCAGGATTACAGGCTGAGCCACTGAGCCCGGCTTCATTTTCTCATTTTGATCTGTCAATCAGCAAACAGTTTTTGAATACTTACAGTGTATTTAGTAGGAAGCAGCAAGGGAAACATGATTCTGGTCTTTGAATACCTTGTAATCTGGTTAGAGAAACAAGAATCAGGAAGCAGTAAGATCTATTAAGCAGTAAGTAAGAGTTGTTGAATTTTGTCCTACATACAAGTACTGTAGGTATTGTTCAGAAGAATGAGACGAGTGTGGGCTGGGATTATCAGAGAGGTCTCTCTGGGTAGTGTGGGATATGGACATAGGAGTATGAAAAGAACTCCAATAAACAGGGTATTTTCAGGAGTCTTTCTAACTGAAGCCAGTGTACAAACGTAACCATGCAGTTCACTGATAGGAATACTCAATCTAGTTGTTTGGTTAAATAACCAGGAAGGTCTACATTTTCTGTCTGTAATTTCAGACACAAAAGCATCCTACAATTCTCTTCTGCTCATGAGTCACAGATTCCTCCTGGCAAATAAAAAAAATAATGATTACCTACTATCACAAAAAGCAGGTTTTGGTATTGTTGATCTTGATGCCTTGTCCTTCCTATTTTCAGGCATGTCATCACTCTTATTACTAGGGTTGCTGGAGAGCTTTGATTCACAACTGCTTTCCAAACCAGAGTAGGGCATTTTGTTTGACTTTCAGATGGTTTACTCATAATCAGCAACTAGCCCAGAATTAATTAAAGAAGAACTGCCCAAACTGGATATGAGGCGGGTATGAACTCTGGCCCATTGAAAAACTGTGGTATTGGTGACTTGATATATCCCTTTAAGCCTAACTTTACCCCAAGTGTTTTCTCAGCATTGTATTACCAGGAGGTACCTCAATCCCTCAGGGGGGTTGTATAAGTATGTTATGGAAATTCTCCTTTTAACTAGGATTGTGGGAAACTAAAGAATTTCAAAAATTCAAGTGAAAGAAAAAAGTTTATTCGGAGTTAAAAGACCTGATTTCTATCCTGGATCTGCCATTTAATTTGCCTTATAATCTTGGATGAGTTACTTTACCCATTTGGAGGGTCTAATTTTGCAAAAATAAGAAATATTGCTCAATTAGGCAGAATAATGCATCTTGACATAAACTTTTCTAAGGAAAGCAAGCTTGAACCAAATCAGGCGTTCTTATCCTAGGGACTCATGGATGAATGTGAGGAAAGTCCTGAACTCCTTCAATATATATATATATTTCTGCGGAAAGACTCCATAGCTTTCACCAGATTTTCAAAAATGTTCACAGCTCCCTAAAAGTTAATTGCCTCTGGATGACAGAAACACTAAGACTTTTCAAGTTTGAAAATGTTATCATTCATTGATTTTTCTCTTTGTAGTAAGACTTATAGAGGAAATATTACAGAGAGAAGAATTGGCACAAATCCCTTTAAATCAGACCTGCTTCACATTAATCTGAAGCTAACTCTATATTATAAAGAAATACTTTTTACTTCAGTAGAGACTTCTTGGAGACCCAAGTTCCTATAATTTTCATTCTATTAAGCTTGGAGTTGTTTGTATGCTTACACTGTTGTTTATTGCATTAACACAGTCTACTCTAAATGACTTTGGAGAAAAAACATTGCACCTATGACCCAAGGGTGTTCCTCAGGGTTCTCTAAACTCTAACCTTGGATTAAGAGGTAAGGTATTCCAGGGAAAAATTTTGCTTACTACCTAACCTTACTTCCCTGTAAAATGTCTTTTCTGAGGTGTTGTTTACTCTTACTTCCTCGGTGTTTTTTTAAGATGACCACAATAAAGCTTGTACATGTGAACAAAGTTTCTGTGTCTTTCACAGAAGCAAAGAAAAGGCATCGTCCAATATGTTATCCAATGTCCCTTACATGTAGTCAGTATGTCCCACAGGTATTAATTTAAACCTCATCTTTCCTATCCAGGAACAAATTCACTTTTAATTTAATATAAGGAAAAATGTTTTTAAGAGATAAATTTGTATTTATTCTATAAACAAAATGACATATGCACTTTCTTTCTTTTTTTTTTTTTGAGTTGAAGTCTCACTCTGTCACCCAGACTGGAGTGCAGAGGCACGCTCCCAGCCACTGCAGCCTCGACCTGCTAGGCTCCAGCCTTCCAAGCAGCCGGAACTACAGGCGTGTGCCACCATGCCCGGCTAATTTTTTTTTTTTTTAATTTATTTAGAGACGGGGGGTCTCACCAAGTTACCCGAGTGGGTCTCGAACCTGCAGGATCAGACAATCCACACACCTCAGCCTCCCAAAGTGCTGGGATTACAGGCTGAGCCACCAAGCCTGGCCCACTTTATTTCTTTTTTTGCTTTGTCTGCCAGGACTTGCAGAGCTAAAGTCAGCACTCAAATGTAATTTGCAAGAGCTTATTCATTATGGATGCCTGGACACACCTATATTTTTCTGTATTTACTCCTATGATACTTTTAAACTTTTTGATAGAAAACAGTACATTTTTTAGCTGGGCTCAGTGGCTCAGCCTGTAATCCCGTGCCTTTGGGAGGCTGAGGTGAGTGGATTGCCTGAGCCCGCGGGTTCGAGACCTGCCTGGGGAGGCGAGACCTCATCTCTACAGTAAATAAAAAAAAATTAGCCAGGTGTGGTAGTGCACGCCTGTAGTTCCAGCTACTTGGAAGGCTGAGGCGGAAGGATCGCCAGAGCCCAGCAGGTCGAGGCTGCGGAGGCCGGGAGCGGCCACTGCACTCCAGTCTGGGCGACAGAGTGAGACTCCAACTCAAAAAAAAAAAAAGAATAGTATCGCTTTGCCATTCATTTTGCATATATTTCTCCCATTTGTTGGTTGCTTTTCCACTGTTGTAGGAGGCATATAATGCAGATTACAAATAAAGACACTAGATACTCTTGGGGTTCACCACACAATAGCTGTGAATCCTAGGATAGATTATGCAATATCTTTGTCAATCTCTTTCTCTATCTATAGTTGGGATAATAACACTATCTCCCCAATATGTACAATATGTGGAATAGTGCCTGGGTGTCATGTGTTCTCAATTAATATTGACCAGTTTTACTAATTCTTTTCTTTTCTTTTCTTTTTGAGTTGGAATTTCACTTTGTCGCCCAGGCTGGAGTGCAGTGGCACAATCATGGCTACCACAGTCCTGACCTGCTGGGCTCAGGTGATCTTTCTGCCTCAGCCTTCCAAGTAGCTGGAACCACAGGCACATGCCACCACGCCCGACGAATTATTCTGGATTTATTGTAGAGACGAGGTCTCACCATGTTGTCCAGGCTGGTTTTGAACCATTGGCTCAGGCAATCCTCTCACTTCTGCTTCCCAAAGTGCTGGGATTATAGGCATGAGCCACTGCACCTGGCCTAAAATTTTATTTTCAAACATCCTGTGTTATATTGTGCCAAGATTTAATAGTGGTCTTATGTATTTTTGGGAGGACTGAGGGTGGAAGAATTAAAAGAAAGAACATAGAAATACCTGTGTCGATATCATTAGCACTTTGTGGTAGCCTCGCAAAGAACAAAGAATACATCTATTCCAGGTTTGATTCACACCCTAAATAAATGTGGGTGCATAGAAAAAAAGGTAACACATTACACTAGGAATGCGTTGGTCATCAAACAAACACATAGGTTATGCATCTGTTTAACTGTTTTGTTTTAAATGACAGATGATGTTCCAATGACCTTTTCCTATGAGGATCTCAGGATGTCCCACAGGTCTTTAATTTAAGCCTCATCTTTTCCATTCAGAAATGAATCCAAGCAGGGCTCTCACTTAAAGGGGAAGAAAACGAGGAGTTGCCAGTCAGCCATCAACCCTGGAAAAGCTCAGAATAATTTCACTCGAGATCGGAGACCCCCACCAGCTGAAAATAAAACAAATTATGTTCCAAATCTGGTTTTGAAATGAAGAGTGAAGAGCCTCCAATTTGAAAATAATCACATCCACTGTATCTTCATCCTCCAGATGAGGACTCTCTTACATTTTAGTTAGTCAGTGTGTAATGTTTCTTTTATTTCTGTTCTCAAAGTCTTGACATCACTAAAAATAAATGACTCAATTACACTTGTGCATAAGCAGCTGGAAAACTACCAAAATGTTCCCAATCTTTAAACTGTGTAAACAGAGACACCAGAGGGGGGAGAAGAGAGAAAAAGGAAAAGAAAGTGAAGAAAGCAAGGGCATTTTGAAGATATAATTATACAAAAACAGCTACCAGAGAAGAGAGTATGGAATTTATTCCTTCCCTTTGTTTCTGGTGGCACACTGCAGTCCTTAACTCCTGTGTCCAGGAGGCAAATCAGGTGGAAAAAAGGATCAAGAAACTTTATAAACACCTTGCAAATAAAAGTGCCTGACCAATATACATCCCAGCCCTCAACATGGGAAAATGCTGGCAGCTGCTTCTGGTCAGATGCCCCCAGGATCTTGGGGGGCCTCAATCTAGAACTTAAGGACTAACGGGGAAAAGAGAAGCAGAATTCTGGCTGGCCAGCAAGCCCCCAAATGCAACCAAAAGCCCCCTCAACTTACAAAGCCTGATCTTTTGTGGTGGCTCTTAGCTCAGAATGCGCAATTACAAAAACGAAACGTTCCCAGTGTCCTGTACACCCACAACATTCTTTCTTTTATTTACTGTCTTGGATGGACGAATGTACTTTGTCTCCTAGTGTCCTTTTGCCAGGAAAGAAAAGCAGGTTTGGCCAGCAGAAAACCTGATCATCTTTATTCCTTCCTTCATGTTACCAGGAGATGAAGGAAAAGGTCACAGCAGCTGTGTAGCTCAGCTGATTCACCCTGGGTCGGGCTACATGTTATCTACACTCTTCAAGGGGAGACCGTCGCTTGACATAAAAGTAGGTCACAAGGCAGTGAAAGAGGAATGAGACTTAACAGAGGAAAATGAGACAGGAGAGCTGGGTTAAACCCAGGGCCTAGAGCCCTCGGTGCTCCTTCTGAAACGCTGACCAGAGAGGGCGAGGCAAGGATTGCTCTGTGACCTGTCTCTCTCCATCTCCTGCTCTCCCAGTCCCTGCTTTGCTCTCATTTAATCAGTAAATGAAGTGCCTGGCAAAGCCAAGGAATCTGTGAAGGGACCCTGCAAGGGCAGTGGCAAAGAGCTTTCTTCTTTTCCACACAAAGACAGGCCAAAGGGGAATGGTTTAAATTGCTTCCAGCAGGATTTAGGTTCGGCATGAGGAAAATCTCTGTGAGTGCAATGAGCCTCTGGAATGCATTACTAAGGGAGGTGGTGGAATCCACTTCAGAGATCTCAGAGGACGCCATGGAATGCTAATCTTTCCTTAATGGCTAATATTCTGGTGTAATCAGAGGCGGAGACATGAATGAACTTTCAAGTTCTTTTCACTCCTGAGGTTTGAACATACACTGGCAGTAGAATGAAACATCAGTTGTCCTGTGGCATCTGTAGTATCCAAACTCTCCTTTAGGTCACCTGAAGCCCTTTTCGTACCCACCCACCTCACCTCACTGGTGATTAGGTTTGGATTCTGAGAGTATAAATCTGGTGTTGTATGTGTGTTGGGGGGTGGGTATTGGAGAGAGAAGAATCACAGAGGAAAAAAAAAAAGAATAACAAATACCAGAAAATGAGTCCAAGCCAAGATTTTGGAAGTGCTGACATTTGAGTGAGGGAAATGACAATAATCTATCAAATATTCAAAGGGGTAGGAACTATGCCAGAACTGGAAAATAGAGCCAAGTCTCCCAAGCTTGGTAGGAAGAGGAAGATGAAAAAGGAATATATTAGGAAACAGGATTTTTTTTTACTTATGGGACCCTTGAGACTCATATTCTCAACACAGGTGTGTCAAAAAAGCTGAGATTGGAGTGAATGAATAAATAAAATATACATAAAATTTTTGTTACTAATAAAAGTTAACATCCAGGAGTTTATAAATGAATGTAAGTTTGGCTTCAAGGGTATCTTTATAATAAGAAAACACTCATAGGCCCATGTGCTTTCTCGGGTTGAAAGTTAGTGGGTGGGAAATTGGGACAAACTTACATTTGCTCTTGAAGGCATTTCATACAGATGGATGAGAGTTCCATGTTTGAGGGTCATGGACTGACATTCATCTGCAGATGGATCTAACTACAAAGATCATCATCCTGAAAGGAGACAGTTGGATGAGTTGGCCGGGCCACTAGGGTCCATAGCTTCGTACTGAAATATGCTGGTTAGTTCCATCTTCAGTGGGACAGTATTCACCTGTGCATGGGTCAGCAATTCTTTCCTTAACTTCTTTTCCTCCAGAGAAACTTTATCACATAATCATGCTCATTTCTGTGGACTCATTTGGTAGAAACAACCTGTATGTTCCTATGCCAGGGCATAGGCTAGCCAACACATAGCCATCAGTTTATGAGTTTTGAGCTAGCAAGCAAAGAGAAGCTTACAAGCAAAGGTGACCCTTTCCTTGTACTTCATTGTGACGTTCACTCAACATTGTCCTTTGTATCACGAACCAGGCTGTAAAACTTGGAGTCAAAGATGAATAAGCTCGGGTTTCTGCCCTTTAATCAATCCATTTAGGGATAGCCACTAGTCTGCATTAGACTTCTGTGTCCCAGAACCCAACACAGGCAAGAGGGAAGGGATGAAGCCACCAATGATAAGCATCATGGCTCCTGGCATCACACTGTGTTTGACGAACAAGACATTGATTTATTGAGAGAATGTAATCAATGAAGGTTAACAGAAGTCATAACCCTTGGAAGGGATTGCTTAATGTGTTGTATCATTTGCTTTCCCCCCCCACAGGACAGAATGGCAAGGGCAACTGGGTTAAGAGAATTTTAACTGGAATACTTGAAACCCCATCATTCTCTAAGATGAAAACAAGAAGAATTAAACTATTCAGAAACCACATCAGCCAAGGTGTTCCAATTCTCTAAACAAATATTTAGCACTTGACTTCCCCCCCACCCCTTCCTTACTGCCTCTCATCAGAATGTTTTTAAGGCAAGAGCTCCTAAGATTTCTCTGCTCCCTGAGGGCGGGTGGAATGACTTTCATTGTTGACTGGCAGGGATGATGCTAATCACTCAGGTCTGGAAGTTGTTGGACCAGTGGTGATTGTCTAAATCTTGCCACTGACATTTCTAGGAAGGAATTTTGACCTTGATGATTTCGGCTGCAAAAATTTGGTAAGATAACCGTTCCCTCCCCCTTCCCATTTTCATTTCCTCTGGGGCAAAGGAAAACCCCAGACACCAGCTTTCTGGTAATATAAGAAGCTTCCCATAACCATAGACTATAAATTATAATAAGCACGACCCTTCTCTTTCTCTTCCTTTTTGTTTCGCTCCCTGAGCAATATTGTAAGAGTCTACACAATCTCATAAGGGACTTGGCTGGCAATCAGTTGAAGATACTATTCCTTTGGCAGCAGTTCCAAGCGACGAGACTAATGTATTCCTTTTTGCTTAGTTTCTGCAAAACTGCATTATGGTTCTATGAAGCTAGGGACTGGAAGAAGAAACCAAAGTGTAAAGAAAGGCAGGGCACAGTTGCACAAAGCTGCTCAACCAAGAAGCATGATTTCACCAACTTTAAGTCACAGGCTAAATGTAGGTAGCAAAGTTGCTATCTTTTTCAGGTGCGGTTTCTTGATAATTAGTGAAGCCCAGAGTCTCTAGATGACAAGAGACAGCTTGAACTGGGGTGAGTCTCTATGGAGGTAGAGTCCCCAGGCTGACTTCGTTTTCTTTGTGTGGCATGTCCTCCCTGAACTCTGTCTTTGGTTTTGCTAGAGACCAGAAGATATGCTTTGCACAAATGTCCTTAAAAACAAAGACCACTGACCAGCTTGCCTAAGTGAACTGGAGAAACAAGACTATTTGTTAAGGCCTTTGTCTGCTTATCTTGGAGCCACAAGAAATGAACTTTTTTTTTTTTTTTGAGTTGGAGTCTCACTCTGTCACCCAAACTGGAGTGCAGTGGCCACTCCCGGCCACCGCAGCCTTGAACTGCTGGGCTCCAGAGATCCTTCCGCCTCAGCGTTCCAAGTAGCTGGAACTACAGGCTCGTACAACCACGCCCGACTAATTTTTGATTTATTGTAGAGATGAGGTCTCGTCAAATTGCCCAGGCAGGTCACGAACCTGCGGGCTCCGGCAATCCACTCACCTCAGCCTCCCAAAGCGCTGGGATTACAGGCTGAGCCACTGAGCCCGGCCAAGAAATGAACTTTTAAAAAAGTTTTAACACTATTTACTTGTGTGATTCAGGGAAAATTGTTAGCTTTTCTGCCTTCCTTCCCCAATTTCTCATTTGTAAGGGGGTTTGGAGCAAATAATCTCTGAGTTCTCTCATTGCTCACTTAGAATCATTCTGTGAAACAAAGCCTTAATTTCTCTAAGTTACATTGTTGGTAGATGAAAACATTTTTTCCCATCTCCTAAAAAAAATACATAGAGTATTACTGTACCTTAACTGGGGTTTCAAACCATTATCTTAAGTTTTACTTCATAAAAAGTAAAACAAATTCAGACCAAATGCGTTATCCACATGAAATAAGTCAAGCTTTTGCCTGGCTCAGCTCAATAAACTGCGAAGAAATGGAGCAGCCTAGATGACATGGAGGCCAAATCTCCAGATGCTCTAAGAAAGTTTAGGCCCACATGAAAGCAAGGCCCAAAGAACATGTTCCTCTGCCTGCTCCATGTATTTGATGGTTCATAAGGGGACACCCTTCATCCGTGTCCACAGTTTTAGCTCTTACCACTTTGAATTATTCATTGATGCATGCTCTGTTTTGCTGTGGATCCATCCTGCTAGTAACCTCAGTGCTTTTTCTTTTGATCCTGTGTTTGCTCTGCCTTTTGGACTCGATAGTGAGCATTGTGGTCCCAGTAGGACTTCCTTCCAAAAGATTTCATTTCACACAGATACATTGCTTTAGGCCTCCTTGATGGAAACTGACCTTGGCCTCTATCCATGTGAGTTCTGCTACTATGGGCACGACACTTATCAGTTTTAGCTGACTTTCTTGGGCAAGCTCCTGAACATGATAATCAATACTAGGGAAAATAGGAACTGTTAGAATCAGAGGTCTAAGAAGATTTTAACAAGAGTCTGATAAATAAACAGGCTGAATCACGGAAGCAGGTGATACTCCCAAATCTAGGTGTGTAGCAGAAATCAAGGATGGATATTAGGGTCCCAAGTATAGAACTACAGTTCATAGTTTCGACTCTAGCTCCTAATGGTGGGTTCAAACAAAATCAAGACTCTGCTAGCTCCAGGGATCCTGCAGGCTTGTAATAGTAATACCTATTAAACAACATGAACAGATCAGTATCTTTACCTACAGGATCATAATAGTTGCACTTTGGGTAATGAATCCTAGCCATTGTGAGGCATTTTCCAGACGGTCTGCAATCTCTCAAGAAATGCAGTCACAATTCTTAGGCTGTGGCTTGGTGCCTATTGGGGAGCTCTGCTCCTACTACCTTGCCTTTCCCTGCAAATGGCAAGCCTAACTAACCTGGCCCAAATACATCATATTTAAACTGGTCTTGGAAATTTCAATGTCTTCCAACTTTGTGGGTCAGGTCATCTACATGTGGTCAAGGTTTCTGTGTGAGCCATCAGAAGTTTTGTCACTGAAGGAAGTGGAGTTGAGTAATAGATGAGTGGATGAAGATAGCATGGTGGCATGAGGGTGACACCGAGCAGGAAGGAGTCCCATGTCTGAGTCAGGAATGAGTGAGGGGAGATGGCACTTCCTAAGGACTCAAGTACTTTGGGATGTGTGCATGAATAAATCAGTCTGATTTTCCCAGATTCAGGATGGAGATTAAGGCTTAAGATCAAACCCAAGTCCCTGGTTATGGTTGAACTATCAGGGGAGATGACTCAGTGTTGAGTCCTGAGGTGAGATGCTACTGCTAATTGTACCCCTAACTTCAGTCCAGGTTGGTCTTTGGGTGCAGGCTGAGTTGTGGGGAGGAAGATATGTGAGGAGATAAGACTGAGTCGCTGGCTGGATAGGACTTTTCAGGGCAATGGTTTTCAGCGCCAGCCCGTTTTTGGCAAAACGTATTACTCTCCAGGCAAGTGTCTATTTGCTGTGTTGATCAACATAACATTAACTTCTGAAACATTCACACTCATTTTGCCAATTTTCCAAGCTTAAAATGGGAATGGAGTTAATAAAGAAACCGAAGCATTTTGGATGGTGAAATTCTTAATTTAAAATGCCCACATGTGTATAATTTCCTACTTTCTTCCTAAGTTCCTGTTGCTGGAAGGAATTGTAGAAATCTAAACCTCTTGTTTATAGATGCGAAAGGTTATAAGAAGTAGAGGATTTGCTCAAGACCACACAGCTAGCTAGGGAAAAGCTAGCATCAGAATCCAGGATCTCAGACTTCCGGAGAGTGTATTTTCAACCCTATCCCAGATTTCAAATTTAAGAATTGAGGCCATTAGGGGAACTTGAGATGCTGCTTCAGCATCAGGGGTAACCATGGCCATGTAGAATCGTGATCTTCTTTTCATAAGAGTTTCAAGAAAGCTTGATAAAGCAACTGGGAAGATTGATATTTTATTTTATATCAACTGTGTTATGTTATCATAAGAAGCTGACTCGTTCATGTCTTCATTTCACAAATACTTGTGAGTGTCTACCATGGGCAGCACCATTTTAGAGACTAGAGAGTAGGTGATGGAGAATAAGGCATCTTCAGTCCTTGTCCCCACGGGCCCTTCAGCTCAGTAAAGGATTTGGGAGACGTTTTTGTTGTTTAAATTCCACTCTTTGACTTGTCCGAGGTCCTCAGTTGGACTGTTTCTTTACCTAGCTACCTGCCATCACACTCTCATTGTATAAAAACAAATGACAGAAAAATGGAACAGTTGCTTGTTCCAAATTTAATCCTCAGTTGAATATTTCAGAATGAAACAGTTCTACTCTATCAGAAAATAAAACGAGAGGAGGTTGAAAAGCCTTCAATGAGCCAAGTGCAGTGGCTCACACCTGTAATCCCAGCACTTTGGGAGGCAGAGGCGAGAGAATTGCCTGAGTCCAGGGGTTTGAAACCAGTCTGGGCAACTTGGTGAGACCTCATTTTTACAATAAATAAAAAATTTAGCAGTGTATGGTGGTGCACACCTGTGGTTCCAGCTACTTGGAAGGTTGAAGTGGATGAATCGCCTGATCCTATCAGGTTGAGGCTGCAATGGCCGTGAGCGTGCCACTGCACTCCAGCCTGGGTGACAGTGAGACTCCAACTCAAAAAGAAAAGTCTTACATGACAGAAAATAAGAAAACTACCCAAAGCAGGAGTGCAATTTATTCAAGGTCTCAAATGTTGGTAAAGTCAGGAAGAGAATTCTGTGCTTAAGCTCTTATTTTATTACTCTTTTACAAGAACGAATTCCTCTAAAAATTCTAAAAATTCAGTAACACTTCTAACAACTTAGATAATTCCTGACACAGTAGGAAAATCTCCTGGCAGGACCCATCACTTGCTCACTTTGAGTCCATTTGTTCACCCCTGACCTTGGCAAACTGTCCTGTACAAATAGGCATTCAATATACTAGCTTAATGAATGAACAAATGAATGTTATGGGCGTTGATATGATATATTAATTTACATTGTTCACACATAGACACATATGAAGCATAGTTTAGAAATTTACTGCAGACTTATTATGCTCCTAGCAGAGTTTTGTGTAGGGCTTTTGAAAATTCTGTTCAAGCCGGGCTCGGTGGCTCAGCCTGTAATCCCGTGCCTTTGGGAGGCTGAGGTGAGTGGACTGCCTGAGCACGCGGGTTCGAGACCTGCCTGGGAGCGAGACCTCATCTCTACAATAAATCAAAAAATCAGCCGGGCGTGGTAGCGCATGCCTGTAATTCTGGCTACTCGGAAGGCTGAGGTGGAAGGATCACCGGAACCCAGCAGGCCGAGGCTGCGGTGGTCGGGAGCGGCCACTGCACTCCAGTCTGGGCGACAGAGTGAGATTCCAACTCAAAAAAAAAAAAAAAAAAAGAAAATTCTGTTCAGCCGGGCTTGGTGGCTCAGCCTGTAATCCCGTGACTTTGGGAGGTTGAGGTGAGTGGATTGTCTGAGCCCGCGGGTTCGAGACCCGCCTGGGCAACTTGATGAGACCTCATCTCTACAATAAATCAAAAATCAGCCGGGCATGGTAGTGCGCGCCTGTAATTCCGGCTACTAGGAAGGCTGAGGCGGAAGGATCACCGGAGCCCAGCAGGTTGAGGCTGCGGTGGCCGGGAGCGGCCACTGCACTCCAGTCTGGGCAACAGAGTGAGACTCCAACTCAAAAAAAAAAAAAAAAAAAAATTCTGTTCAATTCCACAAGAAAGGGAAATGAAAGCTATTTCTATGTACTCCTCTCTTCACTCGTGAAAGTTAAAATGGGTTTTTGGTGTAAAGTACCAGACTGGTCTCCAACATATTATGAGTTCCTTCAAAATGCCTTTTACTTTCTGAAGGGAAGGTGGGAAGAGGGAGATACAATATCGCCTCTTAAACCCTGGTCAGTCTGGGAGAAATCGAAGGACATTTGAGGGGATGAAGAAATATGAAAAAACAGAAAAAAACCCTACATTAGTTTGAAACAATTTACAAAATATCTTTCTATCTGCTATCTCATTTAATACTTAAAACTACTCTCTAGGTGCTATTATGATTCCCACATTGCAAATGAAGGCAATAAAGCATAAAAGTATAAGCCAGGAAATGGCAGAGACCGTACTCAAAGTTAATTCTTCTCACTTTAGAATCGGTGCTTTTTCAAGCCCCTCACTTCTCCTTTGTAAAGATGGCAATATTGCAGCCTCCCGCATGCATGTAGGCTTTCATCCATGAATCACGAAGCGGGAGGCTTTGTGGTGAATCTGTCTTTAAAATGATGGATGCTGCACGTTGGTGCACATTGCCTATTTTAGTTGACAGCATCACCTTGTGGATGAAAATACATCTGGTGTGTGTTTTTATTTGTAAATATATGTTTACTCAGTCGATTAGGGATAATGAGCCAAGCTATTATGCTGTCAATCAGAATTGTTTGGGGGTTGAAACTTCTTTTCCAGAGTTTATTTTTTTGGTAATCAACTATTAAAGTGATAAAATAATAACACTTCACCGGCAAACAAACAGAATGGAAGCTGAGTTGTTGCTGACCATGTTGGTTAAAACTTACTGTAATTTTGCTTGCTTAATTAATATTTTTTGAAGAATGGAAATTAGTATTTATTGCATTTGTGACTTTGTGGTAAGAATTAAAAGGGCAGAGTGAAATAGTAGCAGCAAGGTAGGATTTCACTGTCTCAAACAAAAGAAGGTAGGGCTTCAAAGCCAAAGATCTGAAGATTCTGCCATTTTAACTTTGAGTAATTTTAAACTCTCTTGGCCTCAGTTTCTCTGTCTCTAACATAGGGAGAATGATGCCAAGCTCATGGAATGGTTATCGAATGCTTGGTAACTTGGGTCCGTATATGAGGAGGGACCCCAAAAAACCTGGAATTTATTAAAAATTGTATATTAGTCAGCTCGGTGGCTCAGCCGTAATCCCACGCCTTTGGAGGCTGAGGTGAGTGGATTGCCTGAGCCCGTGGGTACGAGATCCGCCTTTGCAACTTGGCGAGACCTCATCTCTACAATAGATCAAAACGATCCAGGTGTGGTAGTGCGCGCCTGTAGTTCCAGCTACTTGGAAGGCTGAGGCGGAAGGATCGCCGGAGCCCAGCAGATCGAGGCTGCGGTGGCCGGGAGCGGCCACTGCACTCCAGTCTGGGTGACAGAGTGAAACTCCAGCTAAAAAAAAAAAAAAGAAAGAAAGAAACTAAACTAAACAAAACAAAAATTGTATATTTATTCTTACATGTTTAAACTCAGTGACATTCAAAGTATTCTGTTTGATACAATACACCTATCAAGATGCTTTTCCCACTGCTCAAAACAGTTTTGAACTCATCAATTTTGATGCCTTTTAGTGCTTCTATCATTTTTTGTTTCACCTCTTCCACATCTGCAAAACATTTTCCTTTGAGAACTTTTTTTCACTGGGGAAACAAAAAAGTCACTCCAGGCAAAATCAGGTGAATAGGGAGGGTGGAATATGGGGGTCATGCTGTTTTCAGTCAAAAACTGCTGGATATTCAGCATGGTATTTTGTCATGGTGGAAGAACCAGTCATCTGTCACAACTTGTAATATTTCTTCTACTAATTGTGACACAATCTTTTCAAAACTTCCAGATAAAACTTTGGTTGACCATTTGATCTGGAGGAACAAAGTTTGAGTGGATTTCAAGGGGCCTGCCTTCTAAAATAAAATTCCACTTTTTAGGGGGATCTCCCCTTATATTTAAGATTATAAGAGAACAATTCCCTGCATTCAATGTTAAGGAATGAAAACCCCAAAACAACCATCCATCCAAGTGCAGACAGAGTCCATGGCATGGAAGCAAAAGACATAGACATATTTTAGCAGGAATCTTAGCCGATTTGGGTCGTTTTGCTGCTGTAGTTTTTTTGGTAGCAAACAGGTTTTTATAAAGCTTATTTTTTGTTACAGTAAAAAAAATGGAGAAAAAAGAAATACACTAACTTTTTCCCCAAAGGTTTCTTAAATGACAACGTACAACTAACTTAATTTAACAGCAAGGTAAGGGCAATTTATCCCAATTTCTCTGCTCTGGAGGTGATTATTTGGGAGGAATTTAGCAATTGGGATTATATGACAAGCAGTGCTCTGATTAAATGTTTCCTTCAGAATTTTTATTGGAAAAAGTTGTTTTTCTTTTAAATTCCTTTTTTCTTGTAAGAGAAAGACTAATATTGGGTAACCCATGAACAGTTGGAATGGATTTTAAGTAATGTCTCATGTCCATAGAGTCTGAGAAGAGCCAGCCTGCTTAACTCTAGCCACTGGCGTTTTTGCAGACCGCTCCCAGCCAGCCTCTCTCCCAGCACACCCTTCCCCCCAGCCCACCCCTTGCAGCTGAAGGTCTTGAGGGCAAACCTTCAGTTTGAATTTCCCGGCTTTTTGTCAGTTGATGTCAAAGCCCGAGCCACCTTCTCCCACTGACTGTGGTGGCTTTGTTTTTCCTTCCCCTCCATTTGCTACTTGTTAGCCTCCGTGTACTGTGTCGGCACACTTGCAGTAGGCAGAGCGCTGATGACAGATGGCGGGGGGGCTGGGCGCTGGGCCGCAGTGGCAAGATGCCAAGGGATATGCTTCGCCGCGGGAATGAGCCGCCCAGAAGCTCTCCTTGAAGCCTTGTCCGCTTGGTTTGGTTCTGTGGGCGTGTTTGTATGTGCCTGCGCACACGTGGCATGTTTTGTTGTTGTTGTTGTTGTTGCGGTTGTTTGTGTTGTTGTTTGGGCCAATGACAACAGAGGCCTCGCTGGCTGGCTGCAGCTTTCCACTCTTGGCAGTTTCCAGACTCCCAGACAGGAAATTCTCCCAACGATTGCAGCTGTGAATTGGCCCATTTTTCTGGAAAGAGGATAAAGAAAAGAGTTTTGTGGGATTCTTTGCTTTTCTCGCACAAGCAGGGACGCGTTGAATACAAACAGGGAAATGTGAGGGAGATCAAGGGGTAGGGAGGGGGAATTGGAGGCTGGGAGTCACCATGAGTAAGATGAAATTCTGTACCACTTTCAGGCAAGTGTTTCGAGACATGCAAATGTGATTCCCTGGGAGTACTCGCGGTGCTGTTCTCTGAAGCCAGGTGCGGGGTTTGCCTTGCTGGCGAGACCATCTGAGGTTTTAGCATTTTGAACCCCTTTGACAGCCAAGAAGTACTCACTTCCATTCACTCCTTCAACAAATGTTTGAGAGCTCATTGTGACTTGGCAGTTTGCTGGGAGGTGAGGGTACACTGGGGAATAAGAGAGATGAAGTCTATACTTCACAGAACTGACAGTCGGATAGACACAACGAAAGTAAGCAAAGACATATCACAACCACACACAATTGTAGTGTTTTCCATGAAATTTAACAGGCCACTGTGAAAGAGAATGATAATGACAACTGTGATGATGATATGATGATAATGATGTGTTCACAACTTTTAATGAGCACTTTTGTGCCAAACGCTATTCCTTTTCTTTATTTTACTTTTTTATTTTATTTTATTTATCTATTTATTTTGAGTTGGAGTCTCACTCTGTCGCCCAGACCAGAGTGCAGTGGCCACTCCTGGCCACCGCAGCCTCGACCTGCTGGGCTCCAGTGATCCTTTCCATCTCAGCCTTCCAAGTAGCTGGTACTACAGGCATGCATTACCACACCTGGCTAATTTTTTTTTATTTTTATTTTTTTGAGTTGGAGTCTCACTCTGTCACCCAGACTGGAGTGCAGTGGCTGCTCCCGGCCACTGCAGCCTCGACCTGCTGGGCTCCAGCGATCCTTCTGCCTCAGCCTTCCAAGTAGCTGGAACTACAGGTGCGCTACCACGCCTGGCTAATTTTCGATTTTTATTGTAGAGAAGACGTCTCGCCAAGTTGCCCAGGCAGGTCTCGAACCCGCGGGCTCAGGCAATCCACTCACCTCAGCCTCCCAAAACGCAGGATTACAGGTTGAACCACCGAACCCGGCCCAGAATTATATTTTAAAAAGATTTCCCCGTCTGCACCTGGGGGCGTGGGATGGATTGGATTGGATAAGAGGGGAAGTGGGAGTATAGGAGACTGTTACTGGTAAGAAATGATAGTGACATGAATTAGGATGGCAGCTGTGAACATGAAGAAGTAGAGAAATTAAGTGTCTACATTGGAGGTAGACACAAGGGAACGTGCCCATCAACTGGATGCAGGTGGTGAAGCAAAGTAGTGATGGCTGATACCCTGGGTCTGGCTCTGACCACTGGATAGCAGATGGTGCCATTTGTTGAGAAGGAAAAGACTAATGATGGACCAGAGTTCTTCCTTCAGTAAGTAGAGCAAGTGTACAAGTGTACCACTTTGTATACTAGAAAGATCAGTGCCCAGAGAGGAAATTTAAGGCCTTCAGATAAAGAGAAAATACCTTCCACTGAGGGGAATAAAGATGATATCATATCAGGAAAGAAAATAATTTTCTATTTATGAAGCAATGTTTTCCACTTTAGCTTTTCTGTCTTGTCTTATTTGATCTTTCTTATAATATTATGATGTGATTAGGAGGATCTCAATTTTATAGATGGAGAAAATGAGACCTTCAAGAATGATGACATTTTGTGGTCACACAGCTAGTGATCTTAACTATTGCTAGCATTAATTGAAGGCTTACTTTGCACCAAACACTGTTCAATGCACTTTTCCTATGCTGAGTCTTCATAATTATTTAAGGTGGTCTCTACTTTTATCCCATTTTGCAGAGGAAAAACTGAGATGTAGGAAGTTTAAATGACTTGTTCTAGGTTATAAGTAACAAACGTGGATTTTAAGTTTGGTGGTTTAGCTCCCTGATCTGGGTTCCTTTTTTTTTTGGTCTTTTTGAGTTGGAGTCTCAGTCTATTGTCCACGCTGGAGTGCAGTGACACACTCACAGCCACTGTAGCCTTGACTGCTGGGCGAAGATCCTTCTGCTTCAGCCTTCCAGAGCTGGAACTACAGGTGTGCACTACCATACACTGCTACATTTTTTGTTTATTGCAGAAACAAGGTCTCTCCATGTTGCCCAGGCTGACCCCGAACTCATGGGCTCAGGCAATCCTCTCGCCTCTGCCTCCCAAAGTTCTGAGAATACAGGCATGAGTCACCATGCCCAGCTGATCTGGGCTCTTAACCATCATGCTGCTATGCTAAGTAGGGGTGATTTAGGGCTCTGAATTTTACAACTTTTCCACTTTTCAGAAATGCCTCCTTAAAGCTACTTTTGATGATTTCTTCCCCCTCTAGTGGATTTATGTATTTGGGTCACTTTTGGCATTGCCTCACCTAGCTAAGACATTTCTCAAATATTTTCTTCCAAGGGCTATACAGCATCATGACATGACAACTGAAAAAAGACTATACCTTGAAGTGACATAGCTTTACATCAGAATTTTTTTCTAAAAGAAAGATAGACTCTATCAAATAAATAGGTCTATATGTACTTATTTATTGGAATTCTTTTTCTTTTTAAGTTAAAAGACATGTCACAGAAATGTCACTTTTTGTGTTCTTGAATATCCTATGGCCAAGTAGGAAGGCAGGCGCTATAAACATTAGATCAGTTTCACTTTCATATCTCTTAAAAGATGATCTATGCACACAACAAAGATGAAAGAATTAGGCCAAAAACAGTCTCCATGTGTACACTAACAGTCCCGTAGGTGATCATCTTGGCAGAATCTTGAATGTACTTCACGTCGCATTTCTTCATCGAGGGCAAGATGAGCGAGAGACTACTGCAACTTTTATTTGTTCATATGTATCCTCCCAAGCTTTATTTTTCGAATCATGTTTCACCAGCATTCAGAGCAAGGATCAACATGCATTGTGGCATTGCACAACCTTTCAGAGAGCAGCTCGATTTCTGAGTAGATCGGAAACAGCCACAGGCTCTGCCCCCCCCTCCCCCCCCCCCCCCGTCTATTTGGTTAGTTGAATAACCATGGGGCTGAGTCTTCATTCTGAAAATGCTCTAAATTGGCATCTCATACTCAGATGGTGGTGAATAGCTGCCTTAGTTATGAAGATGAAGTGAACTGATTTCTCCCTTCTAGATACCAACCAATCAGGTTGTTAAAGCAAGACAAACTGATTGTGCCATATTTTTCTTTTAAAGTACTGCACAATGGTGGTGTTATGCTGCACTAAAATGTGCTCCTCAGTTAGGTTTGGGGAATGTTGCATTCTACTCCGGCTGTGTAATGGTGTATTAAAAGTTCTGATAAGCCCCACAATAAAGAAAACTGTTTAATTTTGCCTAATGTAGTACTTCCCAAATGATATATTGTCATCAATGCTGATGATCAGCTATGTGAGTGATATCTCAGACAGATTACTCTTAGCTCATATACGATTATGTTGAGACTAAATCTCTCTGCTCTAAGAGGAAAACAACAAGTGTCTTAGGTAAGGTGACTGAGACTCATGTCTTGGCTTAGTCTTTTGGCAATTCTGTAACTTGGGGCAAGCATACTTAAATTCCTCGAGTTTTTTCATCTGCAAAATGGGAAATAAATCTTTCCTCAAAGGGTAGCTGTGATTTGTTTATTCATTAGTGAATTCACTCATTTACCAAATGTTTATTGAATATCTTCCCAGTACCCAACATTGAGCTACTGACTGGGTTTTCAGGAGTTAACCAACCCACTTGAAGTTGAATTTTTTTGTTCATGGGAAACCCCTGATCACTCTTGTGGCATCTCTACCATCCTGGAACACCTTTTGCTTATCCTACCTTTTGTATTAAATAGGAAGAGAGATTAACCAGCAAGCCGAGTCCATGCCAGACTGAGCTAGATGTTCTTCAGAACCTCCAAGCAGAAAGGAATGTCACAGCTTAGATGGGTAACAAAAAATATGCCAAAGGAAAGACAAGCTATTTGCCGAGGCTTCTCCTGCAAGAGTTTTAAAATGCTATTTGGACTTCTATCCTTTGTTCAGCTTTAAAAAAATTCCTGGAGCTTTCAATCTTTGTTCTTTCCATTTGAGAAATTTATTTTTAAAACCCAACACATGAAAGATTTTCCTTTGAAGGTGAATATATTACTAAGGGGATAGGAGGAAGACGAATGCGGTTCACTTATACCTTGTGTTGTTGTTACTGGACCCAGGTGGAGAAAATGTTTTATCTCCTTACCTCCTCCTTCCTGCTGCCCTCCTTGCCTTGAAAAGAAGCCCTGCATTTTAAGTGAGACCACCCTACAGGAAACCGTTGAATTAGGATGCAGTCAATGCAAGGCCTGGATAGCTAGACAAAGGGCTTCTGGACCATCTTGCTTTTGCCCTGGGGACAGACTTCTTGCTTAGATTTCTAAGAAATTGGTCCAGTAAATTCAGTGGTGCTCATAACTGCTTTGCACAGGGCTTCTGGCCCACAGATCCAGAGCAATTTGTAATACCAGTTAGAGTTGAGGTGGGTGCAAGAAGAGAACACAAACAAATTCCTTCATCTGTATGATTGCTCCAAGGAAGAGCAAGAGACAAAAAAAGAGGCCGGGCTCTGTGGCTCAGCCTGTAATCCTGCACCTTTGGGAGGCTGAGGTGAGTGGATTGCCTGAGCCTGCGGGTTCAAGATCCGCCTGGGCAACTTGGACAGACCTCATCTCTACAATAAATCAAAAAATCAGCCAGGCGTGGTAGCGCGTGCCTGTAATTCCGGCTACTCAGAAGGCTGAGGAGGAAGGATCGCCGGAGCCCAACAGGTCGAGGCTGCGGTGGCCGGGAGCGGCCACTGCACTCCAGTCTGGGTGACTGAGTGAGACTCCAACTCAAAAAAAAGATGAACACACATGGGAATTAGTTGGAAATGAAAAAACTAGCGACTTTTTGGCCTGTTGTTGTCTATTGCTCCAAAACAGAGTTTTTGGAATTTAGCATGATTGGCATTTGGAGTGTGATAATTCTTGGTTATGAAAGATATGCATTGCACAATATTTAGCAGTATCCATGACCTCTACCCAATATCAGATGCCAGTAGCAACTATTTCTAGACATTGTCAATTGTACTCAGGGGTGGGAGCAGAATTGTCCCCAGCTTAGAACCACTGCTCGAAAGAAAGAATTCTTACAAATTTTGGTGCAATGAACTTCTTTGGCAATCTGTAAAAATGCAGTTGACGTTTATATTGATGTTTTAAAATATATAGAATAACTAGGGAAAGCATTTATAGTAAAGTTATTGAAATTACATAAAAACACCAAAATTGTGCTATAGTAATATATGTAGTGATTGGGCTGAAACCAGAGAAGGTGACCTGGTATAGCTTAGGGGACCGGAAGCCCTGCTAGGCTCTGGTGTTGGTAATGATAGTGGTAGTGTTGGGGCAGGCTCAGCTAATACTTGCTGCTCACCTGAGCAAGCGACCTGACCCACTGAACCTCAGAGCCTTTTTTATAAAACGATGGACTCAGCCTGGACCAGTGTTTTTTAAATCTCTGCGGCTGGTTGACATCGTTTAAGGCACTTTAACCTACATAAACCTTATCTAGGCTAACAAAATCAACAAAAGTGAGGATTATTATGCTCTCTTTAAAAGTAAAGGATTTCAGATCAGGCATGGTGATTCATGCCTGTAATCTCAGCACTTTGGGAGGCTGAGGCAAGCGGATTACTTGAGCCCAGGAGTTCAAGAACAACCTGGACAACATAGTGAGACCTCATCTCTGAAAAAAAAAGAAAACAATTAGCCAGGTGTGATGGTGCACACTTGTAGTTCCAGTCACTCAGAAAGCTGAGGTGGAAGGATTGCCTGAGGCCAGGAGTTTGAGTCTGCTGTGAGCCATGATCCTGCTCCTGCACTTCATCCTGGGCAACAGAGTGAGACTGTGACTCAAAAACAAAAACAAAAAACAAAAAAAGGAAAAGGACTTGAGCTGGAAAGAGAGCTACATCAAATTGTTCCACTGCACGGTAGTTAAGTGAGATTGTTGGGGCCAAGACCTGGGTTTGTATTTTTATCCAGGAGCCTTAGCAAATGCCAGGAGTATAACAGGTACCTAGCAAATGTTTACTGAGTGAACAAATGAACAAATAAACGCATTCATAAATCATCGTCTAATTTCAGTGCTGAGTTAACTCACTTCTCTCTTAACATTTTACTTCTCAGGTAAAAGGATTGTGAAGATATATTTTAATTTAATTTGCTTAAATATTCTGTAATGCTAATATATTCTCTCATAAATCATACACACAAGAGTTCCTTATCTTGTGGGTCTGTTAGTCCCCATGGGATAGAGGAGAGTTCAGCCCAGAAGTGTCTTCTTGAAGTTCCCTCAGAGCCTTAGTCAGTTTTTTGTTGTTAGCAGGGCAGATTCTACAGAATCCATTGCCCTGTGATGTTCCCACCCTACTGAAGTGAAATTTCTGATAAACTGACTGGACCCATAGGCATGCAGTTACGGAAACTGTAACAGAGGAACTGAGTAGTGGACACCGCAGAGGGTAAGAGCAGCCAAGTCAAAGAGGGAAATCAAAACAGGCTTTGATTTGAGTATTCTCTTTTTTTTTTTTTTTTTTTTTGAGTTGGAGTCTCACTCTGTTGCCCAGACTGGTCTGCAGTGGCCGTTCCCGGCCACCGCAGCCTCTACCTGCTGGGCTCTGGCGATCCTTCTGCCTCAACCTTCCAAGTAACTGGAACTACAGGTGTGCGCTACCACGCCCAGCTAATTTTTTTTATTGTAGAGATGAAGTCTCGCCAAGTTGCCCAAGCGGGTCTCGAACCTGTGGGCTCAGGCAATTCACTCACCTCACCCTCCCAAAGTGCGGAATTACAGGCTGAGCCACTGAGCCTGGCGAGTATTCTCTTTCAAAACCTAGCTTTTTCTCAGTAAGGGGGAGCCCAGATAAACTTCAGAACAAAAGAAAGCCTCTTCCTCTTGTTTTGTGGAAAATAAATGGGCTTAATTATGGGCCCAGAGTTCCACAATTGTGTATGTATGTATTCCATGTAGTGTATGATGTGTATGTGGATTATGGAACAAGACCCTAAAACAGAATTTGGTGGGGTTGAGTTCTTGCTCGGTGATGGTGGCCCAGACTCTCAACTGCCATGACCTGCGATGACTTCTTTTGCAAAATATGGTGACAAATTAATTACAAGGTTGTAATTCAAGGGCCTACAGACAGGATGTGTAAAGTGAAGCACAAGACAGAAAGGAGTGGTGAAGACTGTGGCCAAGCACAGGGTAAATGTTCTATCTGTAAGAGGTTCCGGCCAGGCTCGGTGACTTAGCCTGTAATTCCAGCACTTTGGGAGACCGAGGTGAGTGGATTGCATGAATCCACAGGTTCAAGACCAGCCTGGAAAAATCGGTGAGACTTCATCTCTACAATAACTAAAAAAAAAAATTAGCTGAATGTGGTAGCAAACGCCTGTAGCTCTGGTAACTTGGAAGGCTGAGGCAAATGGGTCATCGGAGCCCAGCAGGTCGATGCTGGAGTGGCTGTGATTGTGCCACTGCACTCCAGCCTGGGCAACAGAGTGAGACTCCAACTAAAAATAAAAATAAACATAAAAAAAGTGTTCCACCACTTTTAGTGCCTCATTGCCATTTTACACTGTGGTTGAATGTTGACTGGAGGGCAGTGGCACGCTCACGGCCACCACAGCCTCGACCTGCTGGGCTCTGGCAATCCTTCCACCTCAGCCTTCCAAGTAGATGAGGTACAGGCACGTACTACCACACCTGGCTAATTTTTTGATTTATTGTAGAGATGAGGTCTTGCCAAGTTGCCCTGATGCGTCTCGAACCCGTGGGCTCAGGCAATTCACTCACCTCAGCCTCCCAAGGCGCGGGATTACAGGCTGAGTCACCGAGCCTGGCTCACCAGACCTTCTAGACTTTTAAACAACCTGAAGCTGGGTGCAGTGGCTCAAGCCTGTAATCCCAGCACTTTGGGAGTCTGAGGCAAGAGGATTGCCTGAGTCCAGGGGTTTGAGAACAGCCTGGGGAACTTGGTGAGACCTTGTCTATACAATAAATAAAAATATTAGCTGGGCATAGTGGTGTGCACCTGTGGTTCCTGCTGCTTGGAATCTGAGGGGGAAGGATCACCTGAACCCAACAGGTCGAGGCTGTGGTGGCAGTGAGAGTGTCACTGTACTCTATTCTGGGCAAACAGAGTGAGACTTCTACTCAAACAAAACAAAACAAAAAAACTCTGAAATTTGAATTTTAAATGTCAATAATTCTTTCAAAGCTTTAAAGACACAGTGCAGGGCAGATTTGACCCAAGATAGTCATGAATGATCTGTGAAACCTTGCAAAATTAAGGATCAAAGGGAACAAGTACATATGCTAATTGTCTGTGAAATTTAAAAAATTTACATTTTATAGTGCTTTACAGTTTGCAAGTCACCTTCATGATTTTTTTTTTTTTTTTTTTGAGTTGGAGTCTCACACCTTTGACCAGGCTGGAGTGCAGTAGCATGCAGCTCATGGCTGTCAACCTTCTGGGCTTCAGCGATCCTTTTGTCTCAGCCTTCCGATTAGCCCAGAACTACAGACTACCATGCCCAACTATTTTTTATTTTACTGTAGAGATGAGGTCTCACTGAGTTGCCCGGGCTTGTCTCGAACCGCCGGGCTCAGGCAATCCACTCACCTCAGCCTCCCAAAGTGCTGGGATTACAGGCTGAGCCACCGAGCCCGGCCTCCTTCATGATTTTTATCAAAGTCTCCTGAACTCCCTGTTTTGCAGAGAAGGAAACTTAAGTCCAGGAATGTTAAGTGATTTGCTCACAGTTACAGAGCAAGAAAGTAGGAGAACCTAGACTCATTCTCTGTTCTGGGATTCCCCACACTCCTGCCAACCGTACTGCCTTGTCCCAAAACATGGACCTAAGGAGGTCAAATAAAGGGAACATCTTCATCACTCCAATCAATGATCTACAAAAGTCCATCCTTAGAACAAGAAGGTGTTATGAAAGAATCACTCTTTAAGGAAGAAACATTGACTCTCCATTTTTGTTCCAGGTTAAGTATCAGGTCAATGTTTCTTCTAAAGCTTCATGTATTTCTCAGTCACCTCTAAAGAGAAATAGGATGGAGGAAGGAGCCTTATATTCTGGCCATGACTCAACTGCTAACTGTCTGTGTGACTTTAGGCAAAAATCTTTTGTCCTCTCCCTAAACTTCAGGTTCCTCATCTGTAAAATGGGAACCATGGTGTGTAAATAGGCAGATTAGCGGCCCATCTCCTTTCCCTGAGACAACACAGTCTTTCAGAAGGTTGCCCTTTAGAGATCCAGGCAGCTGGGGGAAGCAGACCTCCAGCATGTAATCACAATATTGGGTGATATGTGCTGTCAATTGGAAATGCATAACGAATGATATATAAAGAAGAGATACAGAGCAAGATTTCCTGCACACTATAATACAAACAGTTCTTATTAGTGGTTACAAGTACACATAACGTAGAAGCTGACTCTGTTTATGATTTATCTCAATACCTTTTAGAAAGGAATAGAAAACTATGAGTATAAAAGAATATACAATAAAAAGGAGTCCCCCTTTCACTCTGACACCAAATTCCACTTTCCAAAAGATAGTTGATAACAGATTCTTGTGTGCCTTCTCAGAATTATCTAGAAGTTTATATGAATATGGTGTATATCTCTATCTCTGTATCTCTATCTATTCATGAATTCTCTTTTTTCACGAATGGGAGTATACTATACCTGGCTTCTTTGCTTACTTTTCCTAGTTAAGCATTTCATTAAAATTTTTCTGTATTAGTACATACAGAATTGTCTCATTCTTTAGAGTAGTTGCATAGTGTTTCATTATACATATCTCTACGTATCCTAATTCATTTAATAGTTTCTAATTGATGAGTTTAATGTATGTATTCTTTTGTCATTTTGATATAATTTATCATTATAAAATAAATGTATGTTATTGCTTCATTATAGATTTTGAACATTTATACGGCTTGTTATAGAGACTACAACCTAAATACTTTCAGTAACATTTCAAAAAATGACCTACACATTTTTACCAATATACTGAATTATAAATTTTAAAAAAATTTTGTCCACTGAGGGGTGATAATAATCTGTACTAATTTTTTTTTTTTTTGAGTTGAAGTCTCACTCTGTCACTCAGACTGGAGTGCAGTGGCACGCTCCCGGCCACTGCAGCCTCGACCTGCTGGGCTCTGGCGATCCTTCCACCTCAGTCTTCCAAGTAGATGGAACTACAGGTGCGCTCTACCACACCCGGCTAATTTTTTGATTTATTGTAGAGATGAGGTCTCACCAAGTTGCCCTGGCGGGTCTCGAACCCGCGGGCTCAGGCAATCCACTTGGCCTCCCAAAGCGCGGGATTACCGGCTGAGCCACCAAGCCCAGCCAGTCTGTACTAATTTACATTCATTTGCTTTTGATGAAGTTGAACATCCTTCAAAATCTTATAAGTTATTTGTATATCCTATGAAGAAAGTTTCTTATGACTTTTCTTCATTTTCCATTGGGTGATTTTTTTTTTCTTTATGAATTATAAAAGCTTTTTATGTATTAAGGAAACCAGAACCCTTGTGTGTCATATGTTACAATTTTTTTTTTGCAGTTTGTTATAATATCTTTCAGACATTTTTGTAAAGTCCTACTTTTTACAAAATGTTTTAAAAATCAAGATCGCTCTTTCAGATTATCCTGATTATGTGGCTGATGTTGCTGAAAGTTGATTTTGTACAACTTTACCGGGGAGCTTCTGTTTATCATCACAAGGGCATGGTGTAATACTTCTTGAATGGGACCTGGTTTATGCCACTGTGAGTCATTCAAGTTACTGGAAAAACTGACCAGTGGAAATTATTGGCTTATTTCCCATAATCCTCCAAGGAATCAGGGGCATTCAAGAGAGAATGTTTCTCATTCTCTTTGCATGCAGACATTGTCCTGATTGAAAATCTCAAAGCAAAAAGGATTGCCTAGATTATTCTGAGTTCATAGAAATTAATGTTAAACATCTGAAATAGGAATTTTTGAAGAAAGACCCAGAAGACATGTTGGAGAGCTCAATACCTTCAACCATCATTATTTGGCTTACAAACTACTCGGTAAAGTGCTTAAAGCATCCTAGCCAAAAAAGAGAGGACTACCATTAATCAGGCAGAGACATTGACAGAAGAACTTGACCTTGGCCTAAGCCAGTGAGATAAAGGTCATAGATAGTCACTGAAATAAAAGGGATGCCATGTTTTTGTTCTGATCTAGATTTGATAAGACAGGACACAAAAACATGTCTCTCACTATAGACTTTGAGGATAGACTGTTCATTTAAAAATCATTTTGCACTGAGTTGTCAGATTCACCACCTGAAATCGCACCAGAGATATAGCTAGTCAGGGAAGGCCAATTTCTTCCAAGGTCACTACAGCTGCCACAACAAAGAGTCCTTGCAATGTAAAGACCACGCTCACTTGAAAGAGAAAAATGACAGTGTATACACCACCAGTCTACCTGTAGTTTGCTTATGGCTTCTGATTGTCACTATTTGTATACAGCAAAAAATAGAATGTAATGAGTTGCACAGTTCTTGACTTTTCTGGCTTAACCAGAGATCAATATTTAACTGAAGTAGAGTGACCTACTGTCTCTCTTTCTCCAGAAGTGTCCTCATTTTAGTATGGAAGGTCCAGTGTCTTGGGAAACCCCTCAATTTCAGGCCCAGGATATTTAGTCACTCTAGGTCTTGGTCTTGTCCAGCTGTTTTTTTCCTCTGGTCCTGTTATTCCATAGAAAAATAAAATAAAACAAAACAAGCTGGGCTTGGTGGCTCAACCTGTAATCCCGCGCCTTTGGGAGGCTGAGGTGAGTGGATTGCCTAAGCCCACGGGTTTGAGACCCGCCTGGGCAGCGAGATCTCATCTCTACAATAAATCAAAAAATCAGCCGGGCATGGTAGTGCATGCCTGTAATTCCGGCTACTCAGAAGGCTGAGGTGGAAGGATCGCTGGAGCCTAGCAGGTCAAGGCTACGGTGGCCGGGAGCGGCCACTGCACTCCAGTCTGGGCAACAGAGTGAGACTCCAACTCAAAAAATAAAAAAATTAAAAAAAAGACAAAACTTGTTTAAATTTAGGAGAAATTCTTGTAATACATAAATAAGATCACAACTTATTGAGTGAGACATGCTGGAACAAGATATAAAAGACCATAATCTCATGAACAGAAAAAAAGTTTAGAAAAAAGCAAAGTTGTATGATTCTCTCATCCTACAACCCCACCCCAAAATCTTAAGAAAGTTAGGGGAACCATAAGTGAAATAATCTCTATTGCCATTTATCAAATAATTACTATGTGACACTATGCTAACTCTTTAATTTTATTCTCATGACAGACTCAGGAAGTGGATATTATTAGATATAATTTATGGGTGAGGAAACAGGTCTAAAAAATGTCATACCCACAGTTACTCATGTAAGAAATGGTGAAGAAGGGATTTGAATTCAGATCTTTTAAAAGGCATGTGCTCACATTCACTTTGCCCTCTTTTTCCATCACCCACAAATAGTTGTGAAGCCTCCCTTTTACTGTCTCCCTGATAGGAGGTTGTTGGTACTGTCTGTACTGTGACGTGATCCCTGGAGACTCGAGAAGTAGTAACACTGTGTATTTTCTTAACATGTTTTACATCGCAAACACTTATACAGTTGGTTCCTGTCTTACCATGGCTCTACTTGTGATTTTTTTGGGTTTTATGATGGGTTTATTGGGGTGTTACATGCATTTTCAACTTAGGATATTTTTGACTTATGATGATGGGCTTATCAGGACGTAATGCCATCAGAGTTCAAGGAGCATCTGTACTTCTGTTTTCTACTCTCATCATCCAGAATGCACTGCAAAATAACTGATACTGGTTTTATCTCTATTTATAAGTATTAGGAGAGAGAGGTGTGGATGAGCATGGCCTGCTGTTGATGGACACACAGGATTAATGGCAAAACTTGATTCATGTCTATGGTTCTTGATACTACTCAGTAGAGATTGAAGGATTCTGTGACTTTCCTGGTTGCCATCAAAGACTTTCTGGACTTACGGGACATCTGCTCAACTTTGTTTTCCCTACTTTTTTGCCCTCCTCACCAGACTGTGAGCTCCAGAGAAGGCAGGTATAAGTGTCTCTCTATCTTTTCTATATCTTCAATATAGATTCCCAATAAATATTTGACAAATAAATGACTATCTTTCACATACCCTTCTCCAATTCAGTGGCGGTTACCACTCCCCAGCTCTATGTTTTTATATCTTCTTTCAGTTTCCTCTTCCTGGGACACATGTTATCTCTCCCTCATATTCACGTGATCAAAGAGATACTCAAATACCACCTCCACCATACAACTCTCCCAGGCCTTTCAGTTGCCAGTGTTCTCTTCTTAATATTGGAGGTCCCACCCCTCTGACAGCCCCCTTTCTTTTGTTGCACTTACCCCATCTCTTTTCATTATAGTGATTTTTAACTTATATAAGCCGAAAGAGAACAGTGGGGACTGTGGCTAATTAGAGGGTGGCTACTCCATCTAAAAGTGGCACTGCTGCTCAATTCTAGTCCCTTACTTCTGTGTTATCATGTGGGTCCAATGTTGCCAGATTTTTCAGAATTTTATTTACTGGAAACTAAAATTTAATTTTTTTTTTTTTTTTGAGTTGGAGTCTCACTCTGTCACCCAGACTGGAGTGCAATGGCCCCTTCCAGCCACCTCATTCTCGACCTGCTGGGCTCTGGCGATCCTTCCGCCTCAACCTTCCAAGTAACTGGAATTACAAGCATGTGCTACCAGGCCCGGCTAATTTTTTTTTGATTTATTGTAGAGATGAGGGCTCACCAAGTTGCCCAGGCTGGTCTCGAACCTGCGGGCTCAAGCAATTCACTCACCTCGGCCTCCCAAGGCGCGGGATTACAGGCTGAGCCACTGAACCTGGCTTAAAATTTAATTTTAAATGTTGATAACTCTTTCAAAGTTTTAGAGACACAGTATAGGCCAGATTTGACCACAAGATGGCCAGTGTTCCAGTATTAAATATTCAATGACTACAGTAGATATGTTTATAATCTGTGAAATCATAATTTAGTTAGCATTTAATAGCCCTTTACAGGTGCATATTAATTTCATGATTTAATATGAGCCTTGTAAAAACCTTGGGAGTACTGTTATGTCTGTTTTACAGAGAAAACTGAAGCTCAGAAATGTTAAGCTACTTATCTGAGGTCACACAGCTAGAGAGTGGCAGAACATGGACACATTCTCCATTCTTGACACTTCCACCCTTTCTGCTAGCCATATTTATTGTCTTAGCACTCTCTTCTTGGCCATAAAAAGGGTATACAACTGTTCGAGTCTTTACTGTCTTTCTCACAGTAGCATCATATATATGAGTCCACTGTATGTTTGTTTGCACGAAAGAAAATGCATAGACATACTCAGAGGTAGATAAGCAATCAACACAGATTATGTTTTTCTTTTTATTTCAACAAACTAGTTGTGTTATAATTTTCATGATTATTTTCTATAATGTAGGAATCCACAATCAGAAATTCAAGTCATTCCGTTTCTCGATGCATCTCCTACAAGTTCTCAAAACTTCCATGTGCATAGTACATACTCAAAAGTGTTTAGTAAATATGTATTGATTAGCTCTCTTCCAAGACTTCCTTATGAAATATTTGACTATCTGTGTATGACAGAGAGAGAGAGAGATAGAGACTTGAGAGAGCGAGCGAGCATGTGTGTCTGTGTTGGAACATGTCTTAGGTGAGTTGTAAGGAATTAGAGAACCAAAAGATGTAAATAGGTAAATAGTTTCTATTTTCCATGAGTTCATATTTAGTGAGAGTTTCTCATATGTAGACAAGGGAGAAAAGTGCCATTAAAAAAAAACTGGGAGAAGAGTAGATTTTAATTAATCGCTAGGAATTTATATGATTAGCTTGGATATCATAGACTCTGTCTTCAAAAGGTTTACAATTTAGTTGGAAGGAAGAGATTTATACATGTTCACACACACACACACACACACACACACACACACTCTTTCTCTCCCACCAATTGTGGCACGAAGCCAGACCTATCTTTACTTACTTTTATCCCTAAGGTGATTAAGGGCTACTTTATTGTCTCTATTGTTCTCTGTCATTTTTCAGATACAATGGAATATTTCTCAGAAAGAAATGTGATTTTTGAAGCCCAAATAGCTTCTCTTCTTTCTAGGCAACCATTCTCTAATCTAATTTATACATTTTTTGTTACTTAGCTACTCTTAAGAAAAGGCAACTTGCCTTATTTTCATGGAAGAAAGACTCCTTGGTGCTTTCATTTGCATGATGCTATTACTTCTGGTCTGAATCTGAATCAAAATCACTCTGCCCCCAGTAGATGCTCCGGTAGCCTAATGAGTGACTTTCTGTTACCTAGACACATTTCCTGACCTTTTCCCTGTAGACTAGAAAGGTTTTGTCTTTTAAGAATATTTATATGTAGGTCTTCTAAACCAGGTTCAGGTGTGCTGGGCCTCTCTTCATATTGCATGAACCAGTGAGTAAACCCTTGGATTATGAGTGCATGCCTTGGATTCCAGGATATGCACCAAGCCTAGAGGCTCTGGGAAGAAACCAGGGTTCTATGTCCTAGGACTTTAACCGACACCTCCAAAGGAGCCCAGTTACAGTCTCCACAGGTTCCACTCGTTAGAAGGAGTGAGATGTAGATTGGTTGGTTCAAATGTGATTCCCACATTTGGATTCAGAAGAAGGAGTGTTTGAGATCCATTATGAGGGATTCTTGTTTTTCAATGACGTAGGCTTGCTGTACCCTGCCCATATCTCTCTGTGGGGTCAACTTCATGTGATCTTCTGTTAATGAGATCTTAAAGATCTTTCGTAATTATTTTAGCCAACTGAAGAGTTGGAGGAAAAACATTAAAAACTATGGATCCAAGACGATAACTGGCCTTTGAGATTTGTCTCTGTTATTGTTATTTTGTAATTTAAAAATATAGATATCAAAAGAATCAGGGAAAAATCCGAAGTTGTGCCATTCAGGCCAGGTGTTTGCTTTCAATGCATATTGTCTTACCTCAGAGTTTTGCTTCAGATTTTTCACTGCAAATGCTAGGTAATATTCATGATGAGGCTCATTGGACCAAGGCAGATAATAGCATTGATATAACACTCACTCGAGAAACCTGAAACATTTAGTAATTTATATAGTCAAGTAAAATAAAAATTATTTGCTACTTTAATGAATTTTATTATGGCAATGGTTTGATGTGATGGGCTTCCTTATAACAAGGAATAAGTATATTATTTTGATAAAATTTGTGGTAAATTTGATTTTGATTCCAAAAATAAAAACAGAACAACCTCCCCCTTCCCTACAAAACCCTGATTATGATACCCATAAAATGTGAATGAGTCTCCTCCAAATGTCTGCTTTTTCATTTGTTGATGAGGGGCACAAATGCTCTCTCACTTCCCTCCTTTATTCCTTCATCCCAATTTTGTGCATCATAGGGGCAGTGGGTAAGATTGGAAAGCTCTCAGACAAGCCTGTCCTGACAATTCTCAGTGGTGCAACTTTGGTCAATTTCCTTGAGAACAATAATACCTATAGCACAGGTTGTGAGGATTGAGAAAACAGAAAGTTTCTTACCTCCTGCCCAGCACAAGGTGGGCCCGTTACCTAATTTCAGGTTCCTTCCACTTTCCCTGGCTGCCACCTGTGTGTCTCCTGCTGCTTCTTTCCCCAAAGTCTCTTCATGTCTCGCAATACCTCTCTGAACAGCCTCTCTTTGTTGACAGTGACCACAACTACCACAGAGGTGGGAGGGAGGGAAATCCTCCCCTCCAGAAATTCTTAAAGTGGGTCGTCTAGATGAATCCTTATTTGCAGAGTGTCTCAGTTTCTTGCTAGACATGAAGCAGAATGTGGAATGCAGAGTCCAGAAGTCAGTAGGTAGCCCCTGAGAGGAAATGTGGGATACTGAGTGAGTAAGAACATAGGCTCTGAGCTAATGCTAAGGTTTGTGTTCCAGCTCTGCTACTTACTGTCTGTGAAGTCTTGGGCAAGTCATTTATCCTCATGGATCTCAGTTCATTCATCTGTAAAATGGGGAGAGTAATATGTGCATCTCATAAGGTTATTGTGAGGATTAAATTAGTTGATTTGTGTGAAGCACTTAGAACCTTGTCTGGTACAGAGTAATTGCCCAATGACACTGCTATTACTAATGCTGTTGTTGTTGCCAAGTGTCTCAGGATTTCTCTCACAAATTCCCTCTGCATGAAAGGTTCTCATCTGGTTAATATCCGTCAGAACTTAACTCAATTATTCCTCCTTCAGGAAACTTCCATGGACCACTCAGTTGAGTTCAGATGTCAATAGACCCTATAACTTGCCCTTCAGAACAATCACCACTATTGCAATTTTATTATTATTATTTTTTCTTTGAGTTGGAGTCTCACTCTGTCACACAAACTGGAGTGCAGTGGCCGCTCCAGCCACCGCAGCCTCGACCTGCTGGGCTCCTGGCGATCCTTCCATCTCAGCCTTCCAAGTAAATGGAACTACAGGCATGCGCTACCATGCCCGGCTAATTTTTTTGATTTTATTGTAGAGATGAGGTCTCGCCAAGTTGCCCAGGTGGGTCTCGAACCCGCGGGCTCAGGCAATCCATTTACCTCAACCTCCCAAAGCGCTGGGATTACAGGCTGAGCCTCTGAACCCGGCTTGCAATTTTATTCTTTTGGGCATAATTATTTGACTGATATCTAACTTCACAAAACTATAAACTCTGTGAGAACAGGGAATGTTTTCATTTTTCATTCACTTATCATCTAGCTCAATGCTTAATGCGTAGTAGGTGCTCAGTGATTAATTATTGAAGAAAACTTATTTGCTATCTAATGACTTCATGTAAAGATTTCAATTAAAATTAAATTAAAAATTTAGTTTCTCAGTCACATGAGCCACATATCATGTCCTGTAGTCCCATGTGGGTATTCTGGATTGGATGTTGCAATTCTAGAACATTTTTATAGTCACAGAAAGCTCTGTTGTGCTGTGCTACTCCAGATGTTTGTATCTTGTTCATACCCAATATAGTCAGTAGTTAGATTTTTCTTAAAAAATATCTCAGGAGATGCTATCTAGTTTGACCTGAGGACCTCTGGGAAGTCTGTTCTATAAACAGCAGAAGAAATCTGAAAATAAACCACCGAAGAATTCTAAATGGATTTTTTTACTCACTCGTTTTCTTTTCTTTCTTTCTTTTTTTTTTTTTTTTTGAGTTGGAGTCTCACTCTGTCGCCCAGACCGGAGTGCAGTGGCCGCTCCCGGCCACCGCAGCCTCGACCGGCTGGGCTCCAGCAATCCTTCCGCCTCAGCCTTCCGAGTAGCCGGAACTACAGGTGCACGCTGCCACGCTCGGCTAACTTTTTGATTTATTGTAGAGATGAGGTCTCGCTAAGCTGCCCAGGCAGGTCTCGAACCCGTGGGCTCAGGCAATTCACTCACCTCGGCCTCCCAAAGCGCGGGATTACAGGCTGAGCCACGGAACCTGGCCTACTCACTCATTTTCATTCAATACAGAGTTAATGAGTACCTACAGTATATATATCACTGGATACAGATAAAGATACAGTCTTTGTGAATTTTTCAATTTTCTCTTTAGAAAGGCAATATGAGCCGGGTTCGGTGGCTCAGCCTGTAATCCCGCGCCTTAGGAGGACGAGGTGAGTGGATTGCCTGAGCCCGCGGGTTCAAGACCTGCCTGGGCAACTTGGTGAGACCTCATCTCTACAATAAATCAAAAAAATTAGCCGGGCGTGGTAGCACGCGCCTGTAGTTCCAGCTAATTGGAAGGCTGAGGTGGAAGGATCGCCGGAACCCAGCAGGTCGAGGCTGTGGTGGCCGGGAGCAGCCACTGCACTCCAGCCTGGGCGACAGAGTGAGACTCCAACTCAAAAAAAAAAAAAAAAGAAAGGCGATATGACTTTATGTTAAGGAACATAGATTTAGAAACCAGGTAGACCGGTGCTCAAATGTTGACTGTGCTGCTTGTTAGTGCATGTGTGACTCTGGGCAAGGTACTGAACATTTCTGAACTTCCATGTTCTCCTATGACAAATGGGGATAAAAGGATTATTGTGAGGATTAAATGTGATAAATATGAGATTTTAAAATCAAGAGTAACTTTATTATAATTCTTTATTTTATTGTTTGGAATTGGTGTTAGCATTCTAGTTTGTTGCATCTTTTCTCTTCAAATTTTGATCTAATATACTGACATTTTGTCTTCCAAAATAAATTAAGTTGCCTAGTGCTCTCATTAAGTTTCAGTTGGCTCAAGGTTCTGAGAGCCTTTGCTGCCATCTACTCTTTGGCCCCAGTTTTCTTACCTGCAAAGTGAAAACAGAATTATTGTGAGTTTCCAGAAAGCTACAGAGGATTTCTTGGCTAGCAGTTGCAAGTGATGGGGGATCTAATCACACACCTATTTCAGGATGCTGGGAAACCCAGGAGGACACAGAGAGTTACCTTTCATGAGGTCTCTGAGGCCTTCTGCGTAAGTGACCTTTAGACTGTACATTGAGACTGAAATTCTCATTCAACCTCAGAGTTTTTATGAAGCACCATGTGGGAGGCCCTGTGCTAGGAATTGAGATTCAGAAGTAAGGATTACATGGGCCATGTCTTTAAGGAGGCCACAGTCTAGAAAGAAAGGAGATTGATGAGAGAATTCTGCTTGGGGGTGTTCACCAGCTCAGCCCTGGGTAAAAAGTAAAAAATGGTCAGAGAAGAGGAGAGTGGTGGTTTCAGAAGCAAGCGTGAGCCGGGCTCAGTGGCTCAGCCTGTAATGCTGCGCTTTGGGAAGCTGAGGTGAATGGTTTGCCTGAGCCCGCGGGTTCAAGACCCGCCAGGGCAATTTGGTGAGACCTTATCTCTACAATAAATCAAGAAATTAGCCGTGGTGGTAGCATGTGCCTGTAGCTCCAGCTACTTGGAAGGCTGAGGTGGAAGGATCGCCGGAGCCCAGCAGGTCGAGGCTGTGGTGGCCGGGAGGGTGCTATTGCACTCCAGTCTGGGCAACAGAGTGAGTCTCCAACTCAAAAAACCCCCAAAAAACGTAAGAAGCAAGTGTGAATGAAGCTATGCATAGCAGTGAGAAAGAGAAGGGAGGTGGAAGAGAGGAGGGAGGGAGGGAGAGAGAGAGAGAGGGTTGGAGGGTAGAAGCAGGCAGATAGTTGTTGAAGACGGTGTTATATAGGCAGGTCAGGTTAAGGAAAGCTTTTTTTTTTTTTGAGTTGGAGTCTCGCTCTGTCGCCCAGACTGGAGTGCAGTGGCCGCTCCCGGCCACCGCAGCCTCGACCTGCTGGGCTCCGGTGATCCTTCCACCTCAGCCTTCTGAGTAGCCGGAATTACAGGCGCGCGCTACCACGCCCGGCTGATTTTTTGATTTATTGTAGAGATGAGGTCTCGCTGCCCAGGCGGGTCTCGAACCCGTGGGCTCAGGCAATCCACTCACCTCAGCCTCCCAAAGGCACGGGATTACAGGCTGAGCCACCGAGCCCGGCTAAGGAAAGCTTTTAAAGCCAAACAAAGGAGCTCAGACTGAGGACCATGGAGACCCACTGAAGAATTTCAGCAGTGAGTGACATAGTCAGATAGGCACTTCAGAAAGCTCACTCTTACTTGAACAGAATCTATTGGAATTGGACAAGAATTGAGGCAGGAAGAACTGATGGGAGGCTGATCCAGTGATCCAGGTAAGAAATGATACTGACTTGAGCTAAAGTGACAACAGGAAAAGGATATAGAATTCCGGGATATTAATGGGCAAAATGGGCTTGTTTATTACTCAATTGTATAAGATTGGTGTGGGAGCTGGAAGAATCAATAATTACCCCCAAGTTTCTGGCTTGGGCAAAAGTGTGCTGATAGCATTACGTCAGTTAGAAATGCAAGAGAAGTAGTAGGAAAGAGGATGAGTTAAGCTTTAGACTCGAGGTGTGAGGAAGGCAGAGATTAGACCTATGCTGGGGAAACAGAGGCTCTGGGAGGCAGCCAGGCAGAAATGTGGAAATATTAATAGTAGTATTCACTTGGAGATCAGAAAAGAGAGCAGACGGCCATTAGCATTAGGTGGAGGCTAAAACCACATGAATGTTGGAATGAATTCATTTGTTAAAATGAAGTTTGAACCAACTGAATGATTAAAGAAAGGAAGGAAGTCCCCCAGGGAGCAAGCAGAGAGAAAAGGGAGCAGGGCTTGGAAGGGCTTTCTCAATAACCATCATCACCACCTTGTGAGGACTAATCAGTCTGGTTGAGTCAGGCTGAAGATGGGCAAACACTTTGGGAAGCTACAAACATTATATAATTCAACTCTCTAAAGACTGGCAGATTTTTTTTTTTTTGAGTTGGAGTCTCACTCTGTCGCCCAGACTGGAGTGCAGTGGCTGCTCCCGGCCACCGCAGCCTCGACCTGCTGGGCTCCGGCGATCCTTCCGCCTCAGTCTTCCCAGTAGCCAGAATTACAGGCATGCGCTACCACGCCCGGCTGATTTTTTTGATTTATTGTAGAGATGAGGTCTCGCTGCCAAGGCGGGTCTCGAAGCCGCGGGCTCAGGCAATCCACTCACCTCAGCCTCCCAAAGGCGCGGGATTACAGGCTGAGCCACTGAGCCCGGCTCAATTTTTAAAAATGCTACGGTTTTGCTATCTTTGCAGCCAAGTTGAGTTGTAGCATGTTGAGTCTCAATGGTTGTATAATCTGATGGTCAAACAATCAAAACTGGTTTAAAAAAAAAAAGCAAAAACAAAACAAAAACAAAAAAAACAGAACAGGCAGGTTTTCTGACTCCGTGATGACGTGGATTCAAACATGGCCACAGAAAGTAAAAGCGACTTCCTCAGAAATGCAAACCTACTCTACAGCTGGGCCCATTCTTCTCAGATTTGGAGACCCTCAGTCCTAAAATATTTGCTGTCTTTTGAATAACTCTTGGCAGGATGCTCAGAAGCAGTGCAAAATTTCAGTGTAAAATGTGATCCATTTCTCAGTTTTGTGTCTGAGAAGCGACAGTTGCATACATATTGCTACATATCTCTGCTCACCCTATGTAGTCCTCATCTTTATCTTCCTTTCACTTCCCAAATGCTGGGCTGGTGTCAGAATGGATAGAGGATTAGCAGGAAAATTCTCTCTCATCAGATCTGTTCCAACAGCACCAGAGCCTATTGCATATTCTACCTTTGCTGAAAGCTGAGCCACTCTTAGTGTGAATGGGACTTAAGTGTGTGCTGGGAGTCTAAATTATGCAATGGCGAGCATCACCATGTTTCAGAAAGGAAAATTCAGCCTTAAATGATGGGGCCAGAAGTTACTCTCGAACTTTCCAATTGCTCTGTCTTTCCACCCTGAAAAAGGCTACAGTTTTTATAAGGAGCTCTCTCCGAAAACAAACTATATCAGCATTTTTTTTGACTTACCAAGAATGTTCTTTGGTAACTCAAAAGCACATGAAAAGCAAGAGGGGGGAAAAAAGGAAGGAAACTTCAGAGAGTATTCCATGATTGTTCTGTGACACCATGAATCTAATGCACATCCAGATGTTTGCACAAATCAGAGTAGCTAGGATAGTTTGAGCTATAATTTATTTTAGTTGTTACAGCTTTAAGGGAATCAGAAAAAGGAGCCAGGCTATCTCCTGTAAATCCAGGTATTGCTGAGAAGAGTTCTACTTGTATGAGGGTCTGGGGATCATCTTTGGAGGAATCAGTCACACAGTAATTAAGGAATCAGTTACTCTATAAGCCAGTTGATGACTGGCTACTAGGATGTGTTTCATTTTGTCCAAACCATGGAACATAAAAATCACATCTTAGCATCTCAGGAAATGAAGAAGGAACTGTTGTTAAAATAGGAAACTCAAGGTGCACATCTTGCTCCAAAAGGAACAACAGTGAAGAAAAAAACATAATGTCTTTTTATAGGATAGGCTCTGTGCTTGTGCTTTATAGACTATGATGCAGTTATTACTATTTTTTCTATTTTACAGAGGAAGAAGATGAGGCACAGGGAGGTTATGTCCTTTGCTTAAGTTCACCAATCTAATCAGTGGAAAAGAAGGGGCTTGGACCCAAGTCCATCAGACTTCAAGCCTCCTACTCACTATAATATACTAGAAAAGGGAAGAGTGATGCGGAATAAAGCGTGATGCCACACCATTTAAAAATTTATTTTAGAGTTGTGGGGTACAAGTGAGTATTTACTACATAAGAAAGTTGTATGCAGGTGAACCTTGGGTTTCCAGCTGGCCCTCTCTCCAGCTGAGAGTAGACCTGGTACCCAATGTGTTGCCACCTGCTCCTTCTCTTATCTCTCCCCCAGCTGTGTCCAGCATCTGCCAATCCCATCCTTGTGCTTGTGGATGCCATACTTTTTTAAATGGCCTGGACTCCAGGATTGGTGGAAGGGTTCCAGACTCTACTTCTAGGGCAGCCTGAACGAACTGAAGACACCATTATATAAATAGATTCTACTTCATTAGGGCTGACAAGGGAACCGACAACCAAGCTTCTTTGCAGGCTAAGGTTTGAGGGTAACCCATGTGGGGGAAAACATTCTGCTCCTTACACATGCACCTCTGTCTTTGCTTTAGTGTGGGGATTATGAAGGAGAACAGGGCAGTAGCTAGAGCTCTGTCAACACTGGTGACATTATATGGCATAACAGGAGTCACAGGAACAAGGCCAGGCCCCCCATTTGGTGTGACTCTGGAAAGATACCATAAGAGAGCCAGAAGTTGAGTCATGACTGATCCCGAGTCAGTAGAGAAATCCAGAAATAGGAGCTAATGATTTCAGTGGGGCTGGAGCATCAGAGGTTTTGCTCAAGGAGACTCCTTTCCCTGGTTTGATACAGGCTACCCTGATCGCCTTTGATGTTCCTCAGATGTACACCTGCTCCCATCTCATGACTGTGTTGCAGCTTTGTCCAGAACTTCACCTGGAGGGATCCTTCTTGGCTTCCAGGTCTTAGCTTCAACGTAGTCTCTCTAAGGAGGCACTGTCTAATCAAAGCAGCAACCTTTTCTCAATGCCCATACACTAGTGAGTTTCAGTCACATGAATCTGTTTTACATTTCCATGGCACTGAAATGAACTGTTCATCTATTTGTTTCCATGTGTTTTGTATCTTTCCCCTTTCACAGACATGTAGGCATCATTGTTTTGGAGATTTCATTTGTTTTGCTCAGTGCTGTGCCCCAGTGCTCAGAACAGCGCCTCCTTTAGTAAATGCTTACTAAATACTGAGTACATGGATAGATGGATAAATCTATGAATGGACTATGGCAAGGTTGCTATCATTATTATTATTACCTCATTGTGCTGCCAAGCCCTGAATAACTGGAGAAAATGTGTGTTCTGACATGTGCGGGGTCCAGACAATCTATTGAGAAACTGATTGGAAAGAAGAAAAGCATGATCAGAAAAAGCACCTGTAGTTGGCTGAGGTCATTGCACACACTAAATCATGTGACTGCTGCAGATGAAGAAATGGAGCCACAGCTATGTGGCTAGGAAATGTAGAGAGCAGAGGTGTGCAATTGGATCTCTGACTCTCATACTTTTTCAACGCAAATAAAAGCCTGGGAATGGAGGTCAAGTGCAGTTCTAAGTATTTGGTTATTATCTCTATTTTACAAAATGAGCACAGAAAGTTTTGGTAATTCACATAAAGTCACTTGGCTAAAAAAATAGTAGGCTAATATCAAAGCCCGTGCTCCTAATCACTGAGATGTAGAGCTGTCTTCCAGAGGAGATGAAGAGAGTCTTTGGAGGAGACAGCCAAGAACCTGGGACTATCAGGATGGTTGGGGATTCTGGGAAGGGCCCTCCAAGCCGAGGATGCTGCCTGAGTTACCACCTGGCTGTATTTGCTCCTTACTGATCTGCCTGAAATCCATATAGTCTTGGAAATGTTGCTGCCTCTGCTTTTTGGGTAAATGACACAGCAGAGACAGGAGTAAACAGGATTCATGTGGACCGTAGCTTCTCCGTGGGTCATTCTACCTTAGCTGTCTCTGAGACAGACTCATAAGGTCCTAAGTGCTTGTTGTCTGAAATGTGCATGGCCAGGTGGTCCAACCTGGGGGTTCTGCCCTGTGAGGGTTTCAGATCACGTCCACTGAGTAGATACTGGTTATGAGAACCCATTTGCATTTCATCTGTAACAATTAAGTAGCCTCACAGCAGCCCCTGGGTTGCCGATGGGCTCACACCCCATTGCCATGTAATCACATCTAATCCCATTGAGCTCTGCTCAAAATAGCCATAATTGGTGGTTTTATCCAAATCAATAAAGACAGCTTCTACATATTGATTATCATCCAGAGTATAAAATCATCATCAGTTACCTGGAAAAGAGAAGCAGCCTGCCAAAGGAAAAGGTCAGATATTCCATCTGAACAGGGAAGGGAATGGGGAGGTGGAACCACTGAGTTTTAAGGTAATAGTATCAAATTACCTGAAAATGCACACAGTATATTCTTGCAATTTGTAACAACAGAGAGCCCAGAAATAGGTCAATCATTTAAGTGAGTCTTCATCTTCTGTCTGTGACTGGCTGAGCCAGCTTGCAAGAGCAGTCTTAAAGGGGCTGGAGTAACCAAGAGAGAGCAAACCATGGCAATTCTTTCTTTTGCATTTTACAACCCAACAGTGGCACAATTTCAGTCAAAGAGATGGTTCAAACTTATTTTTTTATCCAATTAATGATCAACAAAAATTTTTCAGCTACTATCATAAGTGTTTCCTGAAAAAGGCAAGGGGAAGAAGTGAGTAGACCACTCTGTCTGAGAACCGAGGACACGGAGGGTAGGAGGAACTCACCACCAAAATGAATTGGGAGATGTTTTGCACAATAGCAGTGGAAAAACGGAGGCTGCCCAAGTCTAAAGTTTACATTTATCACTGTAGAATCTAAAATGAACTGATTCTCTTATTGATTGCAAGACAGAGCTCATTATTCTTCTTTCTAGTAAAATTTAACACAAAAATGGCATAAAATCAACAGCATTAATGAAAAGCACAATAAAGACAATCCAGTCACAACATTGCTACTTCAATGTATTCAGACTGATCCTGGGCAATTTCTGAGCCAAGTTTCCTCTTTTGTTAAATGGAAATGGCAGCAATGACAACATATAGCTCATGGGGCTTTTAAACACACACACACACACACATACACACACACACACGAATATATACACAAACACACATCTCAAAAGATAATTAGAATTTGACTTAAAATTTATTTAAGAAGCATCTCTTAAATCCTTGTTTATATGACTATATCATTTTTACATAGCTATGATTATTACAGAAATATAATTGAGTATCTTTAAAATTTTTCCTCCTAGTTCTTTATAAATATGCCATTTTAAGAGCTGCATAAAATTCTGTTAAATGAATATCTACTAAATTAATCTCCTGTTGTGAGATACCATCTTCCTATGATAGATAATATTTCAATTGATGTACATGGCACAAAAAATACTCTTTTTTGGATTATTTTCTCAATGTGATGTGGAGAAGTGGTATTTTTGTTTTGTTTTGTTTTGTTTTAATTTTTAAATATCAAAGGCAATGGAAGTAGAAAGACAATGATACCACAGGCAATGGAAGTAGAAAGGCTTAACCTGGCAGGGAAACTCTATCAATGATTTTACTAGAGGGATAACAATCAAAGCTAAAGGTAATTCATAATACAAGAGCATTATCACTATACTAAAAAATCAGTATAGTTTCCATTTTACAGTTTAAAAAATAAGAATTTAGAGAGGCTACTTAATTATACATGAAACAATAAAAAAATAGACTAATAATCTTCACTTACCATAGGTTTTTGTTGAGGAAAAGTAGGCTTGTCAATTGTATCTTGATGTGTTCTAGACTGGATGATAGCACTGTGACAGTAAGGAAGATTCAAGATGCTGAATGGAGAGAACATGGGCAAGTAGATTGACACGACAGAATCTGTAAATGGCTAACTCTTAATAAAGATCAATTGTGACATGCCCATTAATGATTTATAGATTTTCATCTCTAAAGGTAGAGGATTCCAATTCCCATTTTGTGTGATGATTGGAAAGGATATTTGCCAATAAATATTTTACTTTCATGTTTTATTTCATGAAGGTGGCAAGAGGGTAGATTTTAACCCTAACCCACTAGATTTGATTTAAATTTATTGCAATTGTAATTTTGAATACACTCCTAGGGGAGATTTGGTTTATCAACAATGGCTATACTTCTAATACATTAGATCACTCCAAATAATAAAAAGAGTAAAATTATCAGAATAAATGAACAAAATAAAATGAGATCACCAAAGCTATTTTTTTTTTACCATTACTCTTCACAAAACTTTCTCTCCCTCCCTTCCTTCCTTCCTTCCTTCCTTCCTTCCTTCCTTCCTTCCTTCCTTCCTTCCTTCCTTCCTTCCAAAACAGTATTTGTAGCCAGGCTCAGTGGCTCAACCTGTAATCCCAGCACTTTGGGAGGCTGAGGTGAGTGGATTGCTTGGGTCCGCGGGTTTGAGACCCACCTGGGCAACTTGGCAAGACCTCATCTCTACAATACATAAAAAATTAGCTGGGCGTGGTAGGGTGCCCGTAGTTCCGGCTACTTGGAAGACTGAGGTGGAAGGATCACCGGAGCCCAGCAGGTCATGGCTGCGGTGGCCAGGAGCGGCCATTGCACTCCAGTCTGGGTGACAGAGTGAGACCCCAACTCAAAAAAAAAAGAAAACAGTCTTTATTGAGAGGACAGAAAATCTCCCACAGTGGGAGGGGACCCAAAGGATTTGCCCTGATTGCACTTACTTTCATAAATGTAAGCATTCCTAGATGGCAGTATTTAATATGAATCTGGAAATACTATAATCTTCCAAATATATAGTTACCAAGAAACAGGACAGAGTCAAAACTGAGAGATTGCTGCTATGAAGCCCAGAATTCCATCATTACTTCCTACCTCTTCTCACTTATGGATCTAGTCCCATGAATTCAGTTATACTGTCTATATAAATACCTACAATACCCATAACTCCAGCCAAGACCTCTCTCAAGTTTTAGAATGGTAGGGATGGCCGTCTACTTGCAATCTTCAGTTGGCTATTTCTTGACACAACTTAATTCAACTCAACTTTTGTCTTCCTTTATATCTTATTTCCTACTCCATCCTAACCTTACATTTATTCCAACTTGCTTCTCTTCTCTTCTTTGAAGTTTCTGTGAATGGCTCTATCATTCAACCATCCAGTCAGTCATGGGATTTGTCCTTTTCTCCTTTATTCTTCTTAGGTCTCTTGTTTAATTAGTCATCAAATTTATCCACTTTTATTTTCCAAGTATCAGTGTGAATCACTCCTTCCTTTAAATCTCTATAATGTGTATCCTAGTTTATTCTCTTATTATCTCTGGCTCTGGGCCAGGACAACAGCATCTTCCATGGCCTTCCTGTTTCTAGTCTTGATTTCTTTTAGTATATCTTTACTTTGCTGCCAAAATTATGATTATTAATTTCTGAGTTGAGGTCTCACTCTGTTGCCCAGGCTGGAGTGCAGTGGTGTTATAATAACTTGCTACAGCCTTAAACTCCTGGGTTCAAGCAGACCTTCTACCTCAGCCTTCTGAATAGCTGAAACTACAGACATGTGCCACCATGTCTGGCTCATTAAGAAAAAAACTGTTCTCACTATTTTGTTCAGGCAAATCTCAAATTTTGGGCTCAAACAATCCTTCTGCCTCAGCCTTCCAAAGTGCTGGGATTATAGACATGAGCCACCATGCCTGGCTGCCAAAATTAATATTCTAATAAACAAATATGACCATACTATTCCCTTTCTTAAAACTTTTTAATGATTTAACATGAATTGCTAGGAGATTAATAAAGTGTGTGTGTGTGTGTGTGTGTGTGTGTGTGTGTGTGTGTGTGTGTGTGTAGTGGATAATGAGTATAAGATACTGAGATACTGATCAAACACCTTAGCTCACAGTACCCTTTATGAACCATTTCTGTCTACATTTCTAGTAATACTTCCTATCATTTCTAACTCATTCTATATACTAATAGTTTCACAAGTACACCATATTGCTTCACTTCTTTGGTCATCCCTGGAAAGCTCTTCCTCATTTTCTTCATTCAGATAACTTTTTTAACTTTTGGGAGGACTCAGCTTATGTGTCATTTCCTCTGACTCATCATGTCTAATTTATTTTTTATCACATATTTAATTGTCCTATTTTATGCCAAAAACTGTGTTAGAACCTGGGAACAAAATGGCAAATCAGACTACCTCTGCCCTAAAGAATAGGTAGGCTGACAAATATGGAAAACAATGGATATTATTCATTGAAAGAAAGGTTGTAATAAAATAAGAATACAAGAACATGATGAGCAGGGATTATAGAAAGTAAAAGGTTTTAATTAATCAACACTGTCTATGGAGATTAGAAGTTGGGGGAAAAATTTCAAGCAAATGACCAATGTGTGCAAAAACATGTAAATATGAAAGGAACTAGAAAGGTGATGCTATGAGCTAAATTGTGTCCCTCCAAAATTCATATGTTGGATTCCTAATCCCCAGTACCTCCGATTGTGATTTTATCTAAAATTAGGGTCTTAGCACAGTAGTCATATGAGCCCTTCCCCAAGAATTCCCAAATTGGAACAATTTGGTGGCAAAAGCGAAGATGAAAACATAAGCAACAGTCATATCCCCTTCCACATGGAGGAAGAAGCCAGGCTGAGCACATAAAGGTAACACCCAAAGAGTGGCAGAGAACTTGCAGCATTCAAGTCTTTAATTTCCGCTGTTCTCAAAGCCACTCTGCAAGTCTGCAGTATCAGTGTAACCTAAAATAATTTCAGTTGTGATTCTGTCGCAAAATGGTTGTGGATAACAGAGGTGATCTGAGCAGAGTCACTATTGGCATTTTCCCAAAGAGCTTTTGAAATTCTGTGACCTGGAGTACCATTTACGTAAAGCTATTGATTCTGTGTCCAAACAACGCAGAGAAGCTCCTGCAGTTTTAAAGGCACTGCTAAAGCCAGTATTTTCCCAGTCTGTTTCTAAGATATCCTCAAGACATTTTCACTTATGACAGATTTGTATCTAGCAAGATCAAGCAGCACTGTGATGGAAAAACGCTGAGTAGCCAAGCCAACTTCAGAATCTCCAAACTAGCTTCATGCTGCTATTAAAATTGCTCCCATTTTAAAAACAGAGAAATTAAAACCCAGAGAGGCAGAGTTCATACATGTTCAGCCAAGTTTATGCTAGAATCTGTTTCTCTTTTCATTTAAAACACTGATGGTTCCACTATGGTATCTCTTAAGAGCTGGTATCACTTATTGAGAATCTTCAGCGTGGAAAGAAAACGTTGATTGTGATGAACACAAAAAGAGCAAAAACATCTCAAGCTTTATGGTTGTATATTAAAATTAATCACTCATCTGGGGGAAGAAATCTTGAGAAAGTTTTTAGACATAATATACACTCGAGCTTCCCTGTTTTGGCTGTACATCACAATCACTTGTGAACACTTATAAAAATAAAGATTTTGGAGTCTCCATTCCCACCAAAACCTACTGAGTCAAAATGTTTGGGAGACAGGAACCAGGTTTTCACATCTTTAAAGGCGACCTGGGTTGAGTTGATCTAAGAATCAGTATTTGGGATCAGGAATGTAGATTTTTTTTTTTGTCTACATTTAGGAAAAAAAGTCCCTTAGATGTATTAATGTTTACATCAACACAACCATTTACACAAACAATGTAGACTTACTATTTAAGCAATGTTGTACCTCATTCATTCAACCAATATTTACTAATTCTCTACAAGTTGCTGGGTTCTGTGCCAGACACTTGAATTCAACGATGAGTCAGATGGAAATCTTGCCATCGAGGAGCCTTGAGGGAGAGATACTACACAAATATACATGATATTTAAATAAGGTTGCGATGTCAGAGCACCATGGGTGGGTGTTCCAGGGTAGAAGCTGGTGTGAATCAGAGAGGGCTTCTTAGAAGAGTATTTGAACTGGACCCTGAAGGTCAGGTGAAATTTGGACTTGTAAATGAGAGGAAGATCAACACAGGCAGAGACAACAGCATGAGCCAAGACTAGGAGCGGGTAAAGAACAGCAATAATAGTGAAAATGATAAAAATAGCAAATAGAATTTTTGAGCACTTGCCATATGTATGCCAATTACTGTGATACGTGATTTACATGGTTTTCTAATTTAATCTTCACAACAAAGCAATGAAATAGTTACTTCTATTAGTCCCCATTATGCAGGTGAGAAAACGGAGTTACAGATAGGTTTAGTAACTTGCCCCAGATTACTCTCCAAATAATCTAGGTAGGGGGGAGCATTTCTATTTTGTTCATTTTGTGTGTGTGTGTGTGTGTGTGTGTGTGTGTGTGTGTGTGTGTGTGTGAGAGAGAGTGTGTAATAAACATATTTTAATTTAATTAAATGCCTTCATTTCTTTCTTTTTTTTTTTTTTTTTTGAGTTGTAGTCTCACTCTGTCGCCCAGACTGGAGTGCACTGGCCACTCCCGGCCACTGCAGCCTCGACCTGCTGGGCTCCGGCCAGTCTTCCGCCTCAGCCTTCCAAATAGCTGGAACTACAGGTGCGCACTGCCACGCCCGGCTAATTTTTGATTTATTGTAGAGATGAGGACTTGCCAAGTTGCCCAGGCGGGTCTTGAACCCGCGGGCTCAGGCAGTCCACTCACCTCAGCCCCCCAAAGGCGCGGGATTACAGGCTGAGCCACCAAGCCCAGCTCATTTCTTTTTTTTTTAACTTTATTTTATATTAGAATCAGGGGGTACATGTGAAAATATTTTATATAGGTAGATTGCGTGAAGGGGAGGTTTGGACCCACCTCCCTCTGCCACCTCGGTGAGTATGGCGCTTGGTGGATCATTTTGCCTTTCTTATTACTCCTTTTGCCCCACCCCCATTTAGCAGTGCCTAGAATCTCTTGTTGCCATCCTTGTGCCCAGGTGTGTCCAGGGTTGAGTACCTACTTATGAATGAAAACATGCAGTATTCAACTTTTTGTTTCTATGATAATTTGCGTAGAATGATGGCCTCTAACTGCCTCCATGTTGCTGCAAATGCCATGATTTTGTTCTTTTTTGTGGTTTCATAGTATTCCATAGTGTATATATACCACGTCTTCTTTATCCAGTCCACTGTATTGGGCACTTGGGTTGGCTTCACGTCTGCTATTGCAACACTTTCATTTCAAAGATGAGGTTCAGAGAAGTTCAGCTGGTTGGTGGCAGTGCCAGAATTAGAGTCATGTTAATGCTCTTTCCACTATGCTAATGTTCTTTCCACTATGCTAAGCATGCAGTATGAGATCGAGAACAAAGACTTAGTATGTCATTTTCTTTTAGTCAAAAATTATATGGAGGAAATGTGATATCTTGAAAAGTCGCTAAACCTAGAACTGAACTCTAACCAAGATATAGCTTTTATATGCAGGAGGACAAATCACAAGGGAGAGAAAGTAAAGTATGGTGATGTGGAGCTTGTTTTGGACAAGCCTCATCTATAAGATGTTCTCATCTGTAAAATGATGCCATTAGATAAGAAGATTTCTAAAAGTTCTTCTGTCTTGGCTACTCTCTATGCTCCTAGGCAAGCGTTGAAACAGAGATTATGTCTATATAAGTCTCCAGGTTTAGTTCTTTTATCTTGGTTATTCTGTATGATCCTAAGCAAGGGCTGAAACAGAGATTATGCCTTTATAAGTCTCTAGGCTTAATGGACTGCAATATAGCCAGCAATGTATAATCATGGTCTAAAAAACCTACATCTGGAGGCCAGAAAGCAGCTGGTAGATAAATGAAGAGGGCAACATTCTTCGATTGAGTCCTGATTCTTCACTTGCTGCGTCAGATGATGCTGAAAAAGTCACTTGATGCATTTATGAAAACCTCCAGGATCTAATCAATTTCCTCCTTCCAAAAGATGGGACTTAGCAGGAGAGAGCATCATTTTCTGTGATGTTGCAAACTGAAGAAAAGACAGAGCTATCTTTGGTTGAGATCACCTGGACACTTCTGGTTTGTTGTCTATTGTTTCACTGTAGACAGCATGCCCCATCTGACCCCAGAGTTGAAAGCATTCCCTGCTTTAAGTAACAAGATAGGTTCATGTGTATTCCTTGCATTGTGCTGCATTTTTTTTAAAGGTAAAAGACATTTTTAAAATACGAGAGTTGAGTGCTGTTTATAATTCATTTTGACTGATGCCATTGCATCTAATGCAATATTTAGCTGCTTTACCTGTTTAGAAGCCTGGGAAGAGAAGTGATCCTGGAAAACATTCTCCATCTAGTGTAGAACAAGATGGATGGAGAAAAATTTTTCCACACAGCAACAATGATTACACTTTGAATTTATATAGCACCTGTCTCTGGAGAGCCTCAGAGAAACACTGAAAATATATTTTCATTTCTCATTTTTAGATACCTGTAAGGCCAGTTAAGGAAGATCTCCTGCCACCCCTGCCATGTACAGAGTCAGAAAGTGAGGCATACAACTAGCCTCCTGATTCCTGAAAATTCTCTAGTCCGTAGTTTCATTGTCAAAGCTAAGGTCGCTCCTAGCCCAGGCACCAAAGATCAGCATCGATTTATTGAATCCCTGCATTTTGAACACACTGGCAGCTAAATGTGAAGACAAGAAGAAATTCTTCTTCTCAATTTTGTTAAAATATCAGTCAATATTGATTATAATCAGAGAAGAGATTTATAAATATGGAAAGAGGATGTCTAGAAAGAAACCTAAAGTGTTAGCTTGGAACTGGAGATAGAGGAGTAAACTCATAGCTTTGTTTAAAAATATATATACATAGATGTAGAAATATACAGAGATATGTATATATATGTACATATGTATATGCATGTATGTTAATGTATGTACATACATGCATATATTTCTTACTGCTGAAAGGACCTAGAAACAATGCCATTACAGTAGCAATGCACACAACCAGCTCCCATATTTTGCTTTCCAAATATAATTTTTTACTAGAAGGAAACAAGGTCCCATGGAAAATGGTTGAGTCCAAGGCTGAGGCAGGAAAAATGTAAGATGAGTTCAAAATATTTTTGGCAACAAAAGGTAAAAAAAAAGTTCAAAGAATATGGGGACAAGTCAAAAGGAAATAGGAGACAGGATGAAAGGGCCCCTGCTGGCCGAATTTAGGACCATTTAATTATCAAAATAAATATTGATTGTAACAGATTACCACCTCTTGCATAAAATAGGAATCCTTGAGTTCGTACTGATGGGGGAGAGAGAGAGGAGAGAGAGAGAGAGAGAGAGAGAGAGAGAGAGAGACACGGAGGGAGGGAGGGAAAGAAGGAGGGAGGGAGGGAGAGAGTTCTTTCTTATAGTAAAATGACACTTAATAAATATAGGGGGATAATGATTTTAACAAAATCATCATTCAACCACCATCATGGTGGTGACTGCTTCAAGCAGGAATTATTCATAGATGCTAATCCTGATGGATAGAGAATTGTTAAGTATTGTATATTGCTTAGTTTGGAGTATTACCATACATATTTATTGGCCACAAAGATAAAAGTAGTGACTTTAGAGTGGAGAAACCTGGCAAAAAGCAATTTGACCAGGTGACCAAGGTGTGGCATCACTAATGTGATGTTAGGTATCTTTCCATGAAATGTGCTAGGAGGAACAAAGCATTTACTTCTGTGATATTTCTGCCCAAAATACATGCCCTCAGTGTGGTCATGAGTAGACACTTCATGAAACCAGGTTGAGGAACATCCTGTGAAATGGAAGTCCTGTCATTGACAACTGTTAAGTTCAGGAAAGATCAGAAAGGACTGAGGAACTAAGAGACATGACAACTAAGTCCAATGCATCATGCTGAATTGATTTCTAGACCAGAAAGAAAAAAGAGATATTGAGAGAGCGATAATTGAATGGGGCTTATAGATTGAAGCGTGGTGCTGTATGGATATTGATTGTGTAAGTTGAATGGGTGCACTAGCTTTATGTTGGAGAGGGCTTGTACCTGTTTGGGAGATATAGGTATTACTCTAGAAAGGCTTGGAAACAACAACAAAAAAAGAATAATTAGTGTGTGTGTGTGCACGCATGCATGCGTGTGTGTGTATTGGGGTCAAAGGGAAGGGGCACAAATGTGATCAGAGGTTGATAACTGAGAAATCTAGGTAAAGAAGATACAGGAGCTCTTTGCACTGCTTTTGCAACATTTCTGAAAATTCCCGAATATTTTAAAAATCAGAATTAATTTTATGGGGTCAGATGAAAGCATGCTTCAATCTGAAGCACTTTCCATTCCCCCAGAACCAGCACTCCAAATACAATGATTACAGGAATCATCCTCTTCACACCAGGTATTTGTTTGCTTGTTTATTCAACAAACATTTTCATGCACTTAGTACATGGTACAAGGCATAGCACTAGTTGATAAGAAAGGTAAGAATCAGATATGAAACTGAAAACTGAGAGAGATTGTATTTCATTGAGTGGCCAGGAAAGGCTTCACAGAAAAGATAAAGTTTGAGATGGGTTTTATTTTTCTTTTTTTGAGTTGGAGTCTCACTCTGTTGCCCAGACTGGACTGCAGTGGCCGCTCCTGGCCACCGCAGCCTCGACCTGCTGGGCTCCGGAGATCCTTCCGCGTCAGCCTTCCAAGTAGCTGTTACTACAGGTGCGCGCTACCACGCCCGGCTCATTTTTGATTTATTGTAGAGACGAGGTCTCGCCAATTTGCCCAAGCGGGTCTTGAACCTGCAGGCTCAGGCAATCCACTCACCTCAGCCTTCCAAAGTGCAGGATTACAGGCTGAGCCACCGAGCCCAGCTGAGATGGGTTTTTAAAGCTGGATAAAAAGTGGTCGGGGAGAAATGGGTAGAAAGCATTCAAGGTTAGAGGAAGGAGATAAAGCAATGCCATGTAGGTGGGGAAACAGGAGTGTTACATCAGCACTTTTCCAATTGCAAGTGGCAGAAACCCATTCAAACTGTCTCAAAAGCAAAAAGGACCTCACCAGTTCATGTACATAAAAAGTTTATAAGTAGTGTAGCTTCCAGCATAGAATTTGGCATTGGAGCTAGAGTCCTTTCCTGTCTCCATCTCTTGGCTCTGTTTCCTTCTGGATTGGCTTCTCTAGTAACCTCTCCCCAGTGCTAGTTGCAGTTGTCAGGCTTAAAAATCTGGGGGCAAAACGAGTTTCTCCTTCCCAGCAATTGCAACAAAAGTTCAGTATTACAGTTCACTGGTCTAGCTTTGGTCATATGCTGATTTCAAAATCAATCATGATAAAGAGAATGGAATACTCTGATTGCCAGACTGTGCTTTGGGTTTGCTGTTGTTGTTGGGAGTAGGGTGGAATTAGTTCCCCAAGAACCATAAAGACTGAAGGTTGAAGAGGAGTAGTTTCTCGAAGGAAAACTCTAGTGCTATTACCAGAAGAAGAGGAAATGGTCATAGGGCAATATAACCCTGCCAATTAGTGTTTAGGGGAATACCAAACAGTTCAAGGACAACATGGACAATGTTACGGAGGAGTATAAGAATTAAAGTTGAGCCGGGTTCGGTGGCTCAGCCTGTAATCCTGCGCCTTTGGGAGGCTGAGGTGAGTGGATTGCCTGAGCCCGCGGGTTCGAGACCCGCCTGGGCAGCGAGACCTCATCTCTACAATAAATCAAAAAATCAGCTGGGCGTGGTAGCACATGCCTGTAATTCGGCTACTTGGAAGGCTGAGGCGGAAGGATCGCTGGAGCCCAGCAGGCGAGGCTGCGGTGGCCGGGAGCGACCACTGCACTCCAGTCTGGGTGACAGAGTGAGACTCCAACTCAAAAAAAAAAAAAAAAAAGAATTGAATTTGAAAGCAAACTCTTAGACGGGCTCGGTGGCTCAACCTGTAATCCCGCGGTTTGGGAGGCTGAGGTGAGTGGATTGCCTGAGCCCATGGGTTCAAGATCAGCCTGGGCAACTTGGCAAGACATCATATCTACAATACATAAAAAAAAATTAGCCGTGCATGGTAGCCCCTGCCTGTAGTTCCAGCTCCTTGGAAGGCTGAGGTGGAAGGATCGCTGGAGCCCAGCAGGTCGAGGCTGCAGTGGCCGGGAGCAGCCACTGCACTCCAGTCTGGGCAACAGAGTGAGACTCCAACTAAAAAAAAAAAAAAAAAAAAAAAAGCCAACTCTTTGGAGGGTCTTGCTGGACTCAGACAGTGATTCTTATCTGATGGGTTAGAGCAGGGATTGGCAAACTCTATAAAGGTCAGACAGTAAATATTTAAGCTGTGCAAGCCCTATGGCTCTGTCACAACGACTTACTTCTGCTACTGTAGTGTAAAAGCAGACAGATACTAATACATAAAAAATTCAACAAAACTTTATTTACAAGTGTAGGTGATAGGCTGAATTCGAGCTGTAGTTTGCTAACCTTTGGTTTGAGGAAGCCATTGAAGACTTTGAGCCAAAACATGTATCACCAGAACTATTCCTTGGGAAGATACATCCAGCTGTTGGATGGAGAATGGATTAGAGGGAATAGAATAAAAATGGGAAGAAAAACGAGCAGGCTGTTGCAAGGTTCACATGTTTGTATTGTGAAGAAACCAACACAGCTTTTGTAAATGAAATATATCTGGGAGTTTGGCCTCACAGACTTCAACTGGCACCCAGCCAGGTCTGTCTGTCCCTCTCTGGCCTAGATTCTCACCATCTCACCAGTTTAGCCACCTCTGAGATTTTAGCCACCTCTGAAATCCTGTGTTGGAGTTTGTAAATCATCTTAGGAACCTGATTATTCCTTTTCTTTACTTTACAGTGTTTTTGATTTTGAGAACCAAGTCTGTACTATTTGTAGGAAAGGAAAAATCAATAGAAAGAGAAAGTTTAATAAAAAAAATACATTCTTCATTGACTTTAATTAACTTGGCCTTAGGTTTACAACTCTGGCAAGTATGGAAAATGAAAACCAAAACAAAACAAAAAACCTCATATCTCACCGTATACACCAGACTTTTTAAGAATAAAATCTCAAATAAATTAAAATCCAAATGTATCAGCAATGTATTTGCCAAAACAAGTTAAGGAAAAGGAATAAGAAAAAAAAGAAATGCTCTTGTAAGACATGACAAAGTACAAGATGACACTTTTAACTCCTGTGGTAAATGACTGAGCACCAGAATCAGGTCAGTCATTTATAGATATCATAGAACATTTCTGCATGTTCTCCAGAATCAAAAGGTCATGACTTTGGTGTCTTCTCCAGTCTCAAGACTTAAGACCTGTAGTTTTTGAAACCTGTCTACATTTGCTTGTTCCTTCAGCACCAATGCTTTCTGCAAGGGCACAAGGTTCTCTTCAGAGGAGGAATGGCCAGAAGGAATGACGTGGGCTCCTGTGTCCTGCCAGGTACCTGCAGAGAGAGAGCATGAATACATGAATATTTTACGTAATTATGCACCTGTGAGACTTTTCCATCATTTGAAGTGAAGCAGGCTGTTTGTAGACATGTGCATTTATGTATGTAAGTACACATGCACATACGCATATGAGATGCCACACATATTCCATTAAATCAGCTGTGTACTCAATTGCACAATAGATACATGAATGACATCTATTACCCTAACATAATATAGACATAATCCAATATATAGAAATATATATACATAATCAGATAAACTGTCACATAAATAATACATACTGTTTCTATTTCTCTATATGTTTATAGCAGATGTTTAGACCATAAAATACATGTAAGACTAAAAATACAAACATATCCAGGCATGTGTACTATCCATACATGCACAGCATCTATGTATAATACCCATATGCATTATGTGATCGAGTCTCCATCATCTCTTTGACTACATTCCCTATGGCTCTAGTACTCTCTCCCTCCATCATTATATTCCAGACTGCCCTCATGTCAGTGTTTTTGCATTGACCGTTACCTGTAACTGGAATGCCCTTCTCAGCAGATGTCACATAGACTGTTTCCTCATTTTCCTTTAAGTCTCTGTTCAGATGTCAGCTTCTGAATAAAATCTATATAACCACCCTATCTCTCTGTTTAAAATTGCAACCCACCCATTCCAGCCCATGTGTTTGATCTTCTTGCTCCATTCTAGTACTGATTATTTATTTATTTAGATAATTTCTCACTCTATTGCCCAGACTGGAGTGCAGTGATGCAATCACGGCTCACTTCAGCCTTGAAACCCTGGGCTCAAGTGATTATCCTGCCTCAGGCTCCCGAGTATCTGGGACCACAGGCGTGTGTCACTACAACTGGCTAATTTCTTTATTTTTATTTTTTTGTAGAGATGGAGTCTTGCTATATTACCCTGGCTGGTCTCAAACTGCTGACCTCAAATAATTTTCCCTCTTTGGCATCCCAAATTGTTGGAATAATAGGTGTGAGCCATCATGCCAGACCAAATTATTTATTATGTTTACTTTTTGTCATTGCTCTCTCCCTTCTCTCTGCCACACTGGCTAAAATGTAAGCTCTAGAAGAGGCAGGGATATTTCCCTGGTATGTTCACTGAAGTATCCAAAGAAACTAGAATGGAGACTGACTCACAGAAGACATTTGATATATATTTGTTAAATGAATGAATAAATGGATATATTAATCTGTAAATATACACATATTCCTAAATATATACATATATATATATATATATATATATATATATATATATATATATAGTGGGATCACATCCATATATCAAGAGTGGCAATATTAATTCCTATACACAGGCATTCTGGTGTAATATGAACATATATGTGCGTGTATTTAAAAGAACTGAGACACATAGGTAAAAAGGTGTGTGTGTGTGTGTGTGTGTGTGTGTGTGTGTGTGTGTGTGTGTGCATGTGCGTGTGCTGAAGGTATTTGCTCCTGTTGAATGAACTCAGGAACTCACTCTGGGATGTGGAAGCAGTGTGTCTAAGTGACTCCCTGGGCAGCCCAACTACAGTAAGCTATCATAAAGTTCCTAAAAAGAGAAGTTTAAGGAAACAAGGATTTTGAAAAAGAAGACTACATTGGACACTAGGAGATAGATTTTGGACTCTGAGTACCATGTTGGTTTCCAGAACATAAACGTCAGGCATGAACTCTGTTCTCTATTAAATTTAATAACAAGCTAACACAGAATTTCTACACTGAATTCTACACTGAAAACTTTGTTGTAGGTGAGGGAAAAGGACAGGGCAGAATATTTTTTATTTCATTAGATCTGGGCTCAAACATGTCTCTCTCTTACAATATTTCTATCAGGTTCATCCTGGAGAATATGAACTAGATCTAGAGGAAGAGTTTGAAGACAGAAGCCATGACTTTTGGAGATTGGAGGAAACATAAAAAGTTACATACCTCTCTTCTCTGTTTTCCTCTGTTATTTGATTAGAGGCTGTGTCCCCTTAAAATGTATATGTTGAAACCTAGTCCCCAGTGTGGGGCATATGGAGGTGGAGCCTTTGGGAAGTAATTAGGTCATAAGGACTCCACCCATGAGTAGGAGTAGGACTCATATAAAAGAGGCCTCAGGGAGACCCCTCATTCCTTCCACCATGTTAGGCCACAGTGAGAAGGCTTCATCTATGAACCAGAAAGTAGGCCTTCACCAGACACCAAATCTGCAGGTGACTTGATCTTGGACTTCTCAGACTCTAGAACTTTGAGAAATAAATCTCTGTTATTTTTAAGCTACATAGTCTATGTTATTTTGTTATAGCAGCCTAAATGGACGAAGACATTTCCCACTAGTAGCTGTGTGTATGTGATATGAGAATGTTATAAAGATATTTTGATTTTTCACTAGTATAATAAGAAACCAAATTCACAGCTGAGCGTATCAGTAGTTGGAAACATAACAGCCTATTCTGAGACTCAAGGTACTCTTGAGACTCTTTAGGGACCATCAAAAATGGAATGTCCTGTCTGGCTTTCTGACTGCCTTGTGAATCCTCAGTAGAAATAAGGCACACTTATAAATCCTAATCTCTCTCACATTCCTTGCTCTTTGATGTAAAAAATACCTTTGAAACATTACTGAGACATAACTATGGTGATATGCAATTTATTGTCCAAACTGAGACACTTCTGGGAGTAAGGTAGGTGCTATTATCCTCATCTCACTTTCCTTCTTTATTTATGTACATTATTTTTGAATATCTACTTAGTGCCAGTTACTGTGTGGGTTCTTCCTTAGGAACATGATGATCTGCAAAAATAACTATTCACTCTCCTGAAGCTTGGAAATTTAATGAAGGAGAAAGATGGTGGCATGTTCTTTCAACACATAGTTCTTGAATGTCTACATCTCTGGTCCTCTTTTAAACACTGATGACCCCACAATGATCAAAAGAGGTAAAGTTCCTGCCCTCATGGAACTTAGAGATAAACATAAATAACTGAAAAATTACAAAATACGATTTACTCTCTGAAAGAAAGATGTACGATGCAAGGAAACCAAGTAGCACCCTATCCTTGACAGGGTGGGGGGATTGAAATGACTCTTTTGAGAAAATAATGTTGAGTGAAAGATGAGTGCAAAGATTAACTAGATGAAGGGGAGCAGAAGAGGAAAGAGAAAGAGAGAAAGAATATTTTGGACTTAGGGAACAGCATGTGTAAATTCCCTGAGGCAGAATGCAACATGGCATCTTTAAGGAACCAGAAGAGAGCAGTGTGATTGGAGCACAGGTGTAGGGTGGAGGTGGGTGGGTGAAATGAGATGAGTCTGGAGGAGGCCGAGAACATACGTCACAGACATTTTTAAGCCAGGAGAAGACCTTACTTCCCCATTGGGTGCCTAGGGAGGAAGTCCTGAGATAGGCCCTGGGGTATTGCAGCATGAAGGAGGAGGCCAGCAAAGGAGCTGCACAGAGGGCTCGGGAAGATGAACTTGAATACAGACTCACATAGAGTCTTCTGCGCTGATAAGGCACAGAGCAGTCAGATGTTTTCCTGTGTGGTCACACACAGGAAAGGAAGTGGCCGTGAAAACTGGTGGGACAGAGGTCTGTGGTCATGATGAAAAGATGTGGTCTCAGATGAACTGGTATAGACCACGCCAGAGGGTACTGTTTATATTCACACGTTTGTTCAGTCTTATTTATTGAATCCCTGTAATGAGCCAGAAACCTTGTTAAGCACTGAATAAATAACCGTTACCATAAGAGATGTTATTTCTACCACCAAAGAAATTATATTTTACTTGATGATCTATACACCATATTTTAAGAGGGACAGTGAAAACTAGTCTAGACCAGATAAAAGTGATAAGGCATCTAGACATCAGAGCCCATGAAGAGAGTTAAAAATAAAGGTCAACATGATATTTGCCTTTCTAATCTCCATAGAAGAGAGTGCAGGAAAATTCTGTTTTATTTCAGGAGGTGAGACTTGAAAAGTTCTGGGAAGCAGTAAGGTCCCCATTCACAGGAAATGCTTTAAGTTTGACCAGATGATCATCCATCATAGATAACTATAGGAGCATTGTCCATAGGGAAAGGATGGGCTGGAAATTTACGGTCTACTAATGACCACAGACATATGCACATAATGCAAACAAAACCAAACAAAAACAAAAAACACAAGAGTGGGGAGCAGTGAGGATGGAAGATTAGTTGTATGAGATGAAAGACTCAAGCTTTCTGTTTGTACTCTAGAGTGCAGAGCCCTGGCAGGTAACAATGTCCTCTCAGGTTTGGAAATGGGAAAGCATTCTGGCAGGATGCTCTCCTGCTATATTAGCTTCTAGTCAGATGATCAGTGAGATGCAAATCTCTTGGATCTGACACCTTTCAACTATAAAATTCTTCAGTTTTAAGTCTCTGATTCTATCAGCTAATGTTTAAGCAGTAGATTCTGCTCCTTAACGAAAGTCAGATGATAAAGTTCATTGGAGATTTTTGTTATCCTTGAAACTGTTCTTCCAAGGCCAGCCTTTGTGAAGGAAATATGTTCTGAAGTCATTTTGGGAAGACAAATTCTTCCATCCTTAGTAATGGAGATCTGGCAAGGATAAGAATTGCCACCGTTAAAAGGATTTACCGTTTATGTGCAAATTTTGGACTTTTGGATGAGAATAGCTATTTTTATCATTATCTCCATTTTAGAAATGAGAAACCTGACATTCAGAGAAGCAAGAGTTTTGTTCAATAATTCACAGAGAGGGCTTGTATCCATCAGGGTAGACTGCATTATGTGGCAATAACAAACAACCCCCTTTGGTACACCAAATATTAAAAGTATGACTCTCTCTTATGCTACTTGAGGTAGGATTCAGGGTCCACTGAAGGTCCTGCTCTGTATCATCATGGTTTTCACTTTGGGGCCCAGGCTGATAGGCAACGATCACTGGAGTATTGTCATCACAACTGCAAAAGGAAAAGAGAGTGCATCTATTCTGAAATATATCCACCATTCAAGAGTGACTCACCTGACTGAGCATATTTCACTTGCCAAACTTAGCCCACAGCTAACTGTAAGTGGGTGGAAAACTAGATCCTACCATGTGCTGGGATGAGAGAACTAGACTATCTGGGTATAACCTTAGTAACTGCCTCAGTGCTAGGGGTGGGGTTCCAACTCATTTCCTCTGTCTCAGCAAATCCATGTTATTACCACTGAGCTCATGGCCTCTTCATGCTAAGTGTGGAATCAGAACTGAGGTTAGCATAAGTAAGTGATACAACTACCTGGAAAATATTTTCATGATTTCCTTGACACTCATTTTTGTTTCTTGGTTTTTAAAATTTTCCCAGAGCACAGTGCTTTGGACATTAACGTAAGCTAGTTTTCTCTTTCATGTGACAGTGTGGTCTGGCAGGGAGACATTGGACTGGGCTCCTCTGAGAAGGGTAAACTATTATAAACCTTGTTATATTTTCTCAAGTGAATTGTTCAAAGATTTACCTGGAACACCAGTTCAAAGGAATGATAGTTATTCTCTCCACAGAGGAAACATATTCCATCTGCCACTGAAACATCCTTCTAGATCCACCACCAGTTTGCTCACAAAGTCCTAAAATATTGTCCCTTGCTGCTCCCAAATGTCATTTTTGATCCTGGGGACACTGTCTTTGCAAATCTCTGGCCTGGGCTGCTTAACTTTGAGTTTATTTCAAATAACTTGAATTATTGCAGACAAGAGAATCCTAAAGTCCCTCATTTCTCCAAACAATTAATCCCAACATTCTTTGCAGCAGCAGCAGCAGCAGTGAGATAAACAGTGGCATCTGAAAGAGAGAAATCAAAATGTGTGCTGAGAACTTATACAATAAAAATAATTAATGAGCAGGTAAGCAAAGTAAGAGTAAATCATAGTAAAACCAAAAAATATAAACGGCAAGAATGGAAGCTTCTCTTCCTCAGAACCTAGGACATATAACTCAATAATTTATGGGCAATATCCTTTTCATTTCTTTGTGCCCTGGATGTCACAGATGTCTAAATGAGATAGGTACCTAGATAGAATGGTCAAGTCAATAGGCAATGTGTGTCTTTGTTACACCTTGACTTGATCTATGGTATGTTTTGCCACAAAACCTATTGGGTTAAAGGGGAGGAAGAGCAAACATAAATTGGTTGGGATTAGTGCTAGGAGGTCTTCATACAGCAACTTATTTAATAAATGCTATCCCTATAACTTAAGTGTTACTATCTAAAAAAGAATGAGAGTCAAAGACATTATGGGGCTCTCCTAGGGCTACACAGTTAGCAGGACAAAAATTCAAACCCAGATTTGGCCAAATCCAAACTGCAAATTGTTTTTTGGTTGTTGCTTGTTAGATTTAATACACATAGGACTCATTCCTGAGAAGGTTTAGACAGGGATCTCGGAAATGAGATTAGATCAGCCCTTTTGATATAATCAAAGTATAATTTTCTAGAGAAATGCCAACAACAGCCAAAACTGAACAATCTCGTCATGCAAGTTGGCCCCAATCCACAGGATGTGGCTGAACAATAAGTAGTATGTTGTGGTATTCTGGATTCAGCTGATCATTTGTTACAAAGACATGTCTTAGAATAGAATCTCCACATAGATTTTGTTGTTAATATATGCAGTACACAACCTGTACAGCTGTATGTGGCAGTTTTGCCTTCAAAAATAGTTGAAAAATGTGGACAGAATTTAACCTTCCATGAATGGGTACAGACTAGAGGTGAGCATGGTACCAGGGCTAAGCCAGGCCTCTTAGGTTAAGAGCTAGACACCATTATCAGCAAGAAGTAAAGCGATCGTTAGGAAAGAAAATCAAAATTTTGTCATGTACACCAAGTAAACATACATAATATAAGAATCCAACATTTTAAAGTAGCTCAATCATTGCTAAAGATGGACATGTTTAATTACTTGGAATTGCAAATCTGTAGATGGGACAATGGCCAAAACAGATTACTTGCTAAGTTTCTTGGGTATGGTGACATTTGAGCTTAATCTTAAAGGACACATGAGAGTTAGCCATGAAAAGCTATGAAAGATACTTTATCAAAAGTGAGGAGTGTGTACAGAAGCATAGAAACAAAGAAACGGCACTCCCATTCCAAGAATATGTAGCTCAGTATGATGAAAAAAGGTTGTGTCAAGACTTGACACTAGAAAGGAGACTGGAGGTAGAGTGTGAAGAACCTTTTGTGCTATGCAAAAAAATTCAAACTTTATCCAAGGACAACAGGAAGTCCAGTCAATGTTTCCAATAGAGGAATAACATAATCAGATTTGTGGTTTATATAGACACCATGGCCATAGAAACCTGACTGTTGGAGATGGGAGGGGGCCAGAATGGGACAGGGAGACCAGTTAGGAAATTTATAGAAATCCAGTTCCCAAATCAAGTAAGACAGTGGGTTATAGATAGGGTAAGAAAGAGAAGGACAAAATAATCATTTAAGTAATAGTCTCATAGAACTTGTTGATTCACAGGAAGGGAGGTGGGGAAGGATCAGAGGGGTCAAAAATGAATTCTGCACCTCTGGCCTGGAGGATTACGAGAGAGGTGGTACATTCAAGCAAAAGAGGAAAGAAAGGAGGAGGATCAGGTTAGGAGATGGAGGGAGGAAATGTGATAAGTTTAATTTGGGGCATACTAAGCTTCCTTGGGGACCTAACAGTGAAGATGTAGAAAGTCATGCATGTGAGTCTGTTGCCCATGATAGAATTGTGGAGATTTGTATCCCCAAGACAGAATTGAGATTTATCCAAACACAATCCATGGTTGAAGCCACATATGTAGTGAAATCACTCAGAAAGTGCAGGCAAACGGAGAAGATGGCCAAGGACCTGACCCCAGGGAATGCAGTATGGGCAGAGAAAGAGAATTCTGGCAAATGAGTTATAGAAGGAATAGTCAGAGAAATAGGAGAAAAGCCAGGGAAGTGGCGTGTCATGAAACACCAAAGGAAGAGGGAGAGAGAGCCAAGTAAGGGGCAGCATAATTAAATGTTCCAGAGGAGGCAAGTAATATAAAAACTAAACAATTATAAATAAAGTGTGTGTTGGGGGGGTGCCTAGAAGCCAGACTGTAGGGAATTAAGAAGTGCAAACAGTGAGTATAGACCATTCTAGTGTTTTTCCAACCTATCTGAGTATAAAGATATTTATTAAGCTGAAAAGACTTTTGGCCGGGCTCGGTGGCTCAGCCTGTAATCCCACGCTTTGGGAGGCCAAGGTGAATGGATTGCCCGAGCCCGCAGGTTCGAGACCCTCCTGGGCAACTTGGTGAGACCTCATCTCTACAGTAAATCAAAAAAAATTAGCCAGGTGTGGTAGCGAGCGCCTGTAGTTCCAGCAACTTGGAAGACTGAGGCCGAAGGATCACCAGAGCCCAGCAGGGCGAGGCTGCGGTGGCTGGGAGCGGCCACTGCACTCCAGTCTGGAGTGCCCAGTCTGGGCGACAGAGTGAGACTCCAACTCAAAAAAAAGAAAAGAATTTTGTCAGTTCCCATGTGATAAAAATTGCTCTTTGATTGTTTCAGCCAGCAGTTGCCCCTTCCAACTTCTGTGTCTTCCACCCTGTACATTCTGCCAGAACCCCACAGATTCTCACTTCAGTTGCTGCTACTCACAGGACTGCTCTTTTGAGGAAGAGTTCATGTGAGGGGAAACTAAAATAAAAGGACATGTCTCCTCTCCCCCAAAGGCAGAAGAGAATGTGGAACATGCTTATATAATAGTAGCAATCAATGCTTTTGTTATCATTCAAGACTGAGATAGACTTACCTGTCATTTTTATAATTCTCACAGCTGTGAGAAGTTATTACCACCTACCTACCCAACTCCCTGTTCACCAAATTCAAGTGGGAAAAATAGGTATCCAAAATTATGATTTAATGTTGATAACTATGTAAAATAAAATGTTACTTTACTTTTATCAGCAAACAATTATGCACTTAAGTGTGTTTAGAAATAAACGGCTATATGTAGGAAGTGCTAAAATAAGAGTTAAAATATTTGATGTCATTTCTAAAGAGTTTTTAGTCATAAGGCCTCAACTACTCATTTCAGAAAAATAATTATTATTATGCTTATCTGATCATGGTTGTTCTTGGCTAAACCAAGGAAACACATTAGGAACAAGAAAACGTTGCCCACCGCCTCATCCTTATTCACTCATCAGTGCTGCTGAAGATGAGGTATAAGGTATAGATTCTCTTGTTGGGCAAAGTGTCTTAATCTACTGGAAATTTAGTTTCTTCATGTTTAAGTAGAGAAGATTATCCTTACCTCCTACAATTGTTTTTTTGTTTTTTGTTTTTTGAGTTGGAGTCTCACTCTGTCGCCCAGACTGGAGTGCAGTGGCTGCTCCCGGCCACTGCAACCTCGACCTGCTGGGTTCCCGTGATCCTTCCTCCTCAGCCTTCCAAGTAACCGGAATTACATGCATGCGCTACCATGCCCGGCTGATTTTTTGATTTATTGTAGAGATGAGATCTTGCCAAGTTGCTCAGGCGGGTCTCAAACCCATCGGCTCAGGCAATCCATTCACCTCAGCTTCCCAAAGCGTGGGATTACAGGCTGAGCTACTGAGCCTGGCTACCTCCTATAATTGTTATGAAAGTTAGACAGTTATAAATGTGCTCGGCACATAGTAGGTATTTCATCACTGCTAGGCTATTAAATGCTTATGTTGAGATTAATCGTTTATTGTAAAGGGAAAATATTAGCTTTATAATGGATTAATCAAGTTTAGCATTGCTAATCATACAGCAATCTGAAATGTGCTTTCTGAAAGGATATGGCATACTTCTCATCACAATTAACATATTCTTGCATATATATATATATTTATATATATTGAATCTCATCAAGTTTCTAGTCTTTTGAAGTGAAGGAAGCACAAATAGTTAAGGGAACCACAAGGAAATCACGAGGCAGATCCGAATGTGGATGTATTAGAAGGAAACTGACCTGGTATCTTCAAAAAGTTGGTGTCATGAAAAAATAAAATGTGTGTAGGAGGAACTTTTGTAGAGTAAAAGGGACAAAAGGTAAAAGAGCAAAGCAAAATGTGTGAGACTTCATGGATCCTAGTTTGAAAAAATCTATAAAATATAATTTGGGGTCAGTTGAAAAACTTTGAATATAGGCTAGTTATTAAATAATATAAAACATTTCTATTAATTTTTTTGATAAAATAATGCTACTGATATTATGTAGGCTAATCCTTTTATTTGTACGAGGTGCATGTTAAAATATTTAGTGGTAAAAATCATAATGTCTATAACTCACTTTCAGCAAAAAATATAAATGTATATATGTGCATAAAGATAAATATATAAATATGATGAGATAATCATTATTGACTCTAGATGGTGAGTATGTGAGTACTCATCGTACAATTTTTTTCAACTTTTCTGTATGCATGAAAATTTAATAATATATGTTCAGGAGAAAAATTCAAAGAAGTCACTTAAGATGATGACAGCCAAACTGATTTAATTAAAAGCAGCAAATTTAGCAGTAGAATCTTAACACAATATCCATAGCACAGAAAACAAGATTTTACAAATGTTTATATAAATATAGAAAACTAAAATTAAAAGATATACAGAGTAAAAATTTTATCTTATATTTAAGCAAATTCATAAATGATTTAAATAAGAATATGTTTGGCAAGCCAAGGATTTATCTCGTGGTAACTTGAATTTCCTGGCCTTGTTCAATTTGCTAATATTGAAAACCATTCAGGTGATAATAACTCTACTGCTCCCTCTCTTGGAGAGGAATGTAGGTCTGCCTCCTTTTTATTTTTTTCTCATTTTGGTTTTCACTGCTGTATTAAGAGTGGGCAGACTTTTTTTTTAATCAATCCATCTGTTTATCCATCATTCATTCACTCTAGCTACTGAGCTCTGGGAATACAGAGATAGATCCAGTGCTGTGCCTGTCTTGAGGAGCTCACAGCATACTGTGGAAATCAGACATTTGAAAAAATCTACCACAGTGCAGCACCATAAGGGATATTCAGAAAGGCTATAAAAATATTTTATGATATTAGAGAAAGGAGTATCATACTCTGGCTAAGGAAGTTTGAGAAAGTTGAATTTGAAAATCAGTTCACAACAAAAAGCAAGGAACATCACATGCTTTCCAAATTTATCACATGAAGGTATCCTAAAATGTCCATTTAATATTTGTCTGTGTATAGGCAACACTAAGATAAACAACTGAAAAACAAAAAATTCTTTTAAAACATTATTTATTTACTTGCTCATTCCTTTACCAAGTAATCACAAAGCATCTACAACATGCTATGTGTTATTGTAGGATTCAGATAAAGCCTTGGGCAGACAAATTTTCTCTTTATTGGAGTTTACTTTCTAAAACGTGGAGTGAGACAATTACCAAATAAACAAGTAGAAATACAAGAAAATATCAATGCTCTGATAAAATTAAAGCAGGATATTGTGATAGGGCTACTTTAGATTAGGTGGTTAGAAATAGCCTCTTCAACAAAATAATATTTATGCTGAGACCTATAGGACCAGAAGGAGCCATCCTAGCCAAAAACTGGAAGAACATTCTGGGAAAGGGAATATACACAGTGGAACACTACAGCCTTAAAAAAGAATACAATACTATCATTTGCAGCAACATGGATGAAACTGGAGGGTATTATGTTAAGTGAAATAAGCCAGGAACAGAAAGTTAAACGCCACATACTCTCATTCATATGTGGAAGTGAAAAATGGTGGTCTCATAGAAGTAAAAAGCAGAACAGAGGATACTAGAGACTAGGAAGGTAAGAGAAGGGGTAGAGATAGGGAGAGATCTTTTAAAGGATACAAAATTGTAGCTAGATAGGAGGAATAAACTTTACTGTTCTATATCACCGTATGACAACTATAGTTAACAATAATACATTGTTTTAAATAGGATATGGAATATTGTCCAAACAAATAAATGATATATGTTTGAGATGATGGATATGTCAATAACCCTGATAGATATTAATAAATAAGTATTGAAACATCACTATGTAACCCATCCATATATACAATTATGTCAATTAAAATAAAATAAAGTCAAAATCAAATAAAAAGGAAACAGTATAGCAGCCTATAGGCAGGAATTGGCTTGGCAAGTCTGAGCATAGAAGACCAGCAAGGACTGAGTAGTTCTGGGAGAGTAGAGTTACATGGATTAAGGACAAAAGAGCAAGCTCAAATCACAGAGTGCCCTATCTGCTAAGAAGTGTGGATTTTAGTCCAAGAACAATGGGTGACTTCAAGCAAGGATGCCAACAGTCTCAGATTTACATTTTGGGAAAGATCACTCTGGCTCCTGCATGGTAAGAAATGAAATTCTGAAGAACGCCAGCGGCTAGCACAGAGGTCCACAAGAGATGATGGTGACTTAGATGGGAGTGATGTGGGAGGCTGGTGTCGATGGATGGGGTAATGAGAGGGATGTGGGAAGTGAGGAGAAGTCGGGAATAAAGTATGTCACCTATTTCTAGGCTTCAGCAGCTGAGCTGATGGATGGTGGTGTCATCAATGGAAATGGAAAAGCCTAGGGGAGGAACAATTTGTTTGCAGGGTGGGATAGGGGGGAAAAAGAGTTCTGTTCTGCCCATGTTATTTGGGATACAAATTATACACCCAGATGCACAAGTCAAAAGGGAAGTGGGCTGCATAAATTACAACATAGTAAACACCCTATTTATAATTTTAAATTTCAATGAATTTGTCCACATAGAAAGTAGAAAATGCATGTGCTCCTAGGACCCAGAAATTCTGCATTTAGCAATTCCCTACAGAAATTCTTGCACCTGTACACCAGGAGACAGTAACAATGACATTCACTGCAGCATTGTCTGTAATAGAAAAAATTGGAACAACTTAAGTGTCCATTAATAGAAAAATGGATATATAAATTGTGCTTTACGCCTATGATGGAATTCAAATGTGACTGATAAAATGAATTAAATCCATATGTATCAACATGGGTATAGCTCATAAACATTATGTTGGATGAAAGAAAAGTTGCAGAATGATAAGGACAGTGTGACAACATTTTAAAAATGTATTGAGGGCATATGTTGACACAGATGTAATACAATTATAAACATAGGAATAGAATACACATTAATTTATTTGTGTGGCAATTTAGGGAAGGAGGAAGAGAAATGGTCTTGGGAATGGTGACAATAGGAACTTCAATTTTATCTGAAGCACTGTAGTTATTTTGCATAAATAAACAGAAGCAAAACAAACAACAACAACTTGTCACTTGCATCAACTAATCACACGGTCCATTTCTTGGTGTTATGTGGACACACCTGGTAAGGAGGGTTCAGGCTGCAAAGGAGTTCATATTACAGAGTCCAGCCAAAGCCTCAATCCCAGAAATCGAGTCTCTGACCTAGGTTTCCTTGTCAAGGTATATACATTGAACACGGACACACATATACAAGTTAGATAGAATGTCATGTCTTTTGGCTAGAATTGAAGCAGAAAAGTCATATTGGATCTCACTAGCCAAAAACACAAATAGTTCTTGGATTATAAAAATAACATTTAAGGGAGGGGATAAATTCTGCTTTCTTACAGAAGTTCTAGGCAATATCAGAGTAATTTAATTCACAAATAGTTCCTTGGTTGTGATGTTATTAGGACTGTGAAATACACCACAGTAAAATGCCAATGACTGCCTGCTAAAACAAAGATGGTGGACATACAGCATTTCTTGATATTCATATTGCACCATGATGGAAAATTTGTGATCTATAAACGATTACACAACAGAGCCTTGGCCAAAATTTTACAATTTAAGTAGCTGATATTTTGTTATTTTGATTTAGTTTTGATTGTTGTGATTTTTCTTTAATTTTCCTCAAGTATATCAAAATGGTGTGATGGTGACTTGGGATGGATGCAATACGGTAATAATGGGGTGAGAAAGATTCAAATTAATGGAATCTACTCAGCGTTCCTCTCTCTCCGTAAGTATAGCACTCTCAGATAGGTGTTATAATAAATATGCCTCTGTTATTAACCTTTAAGCATACTGGAATGTTTTGTTCTTGATGCTGGTAATTTCAATTTCCCACCTTAAGTAGGTAGAATCAGTCTAGTACTTCTCTTCTCTCTTCCTCATTTAAAGGCCCTTGAGTCATAACTCTGTCAGCCTATAGATCAGACTAGCATGAGCATCACATTGTCGAAATGGTGCTTGGCAGTCATTGGCATTTTACTGTGATGTATTTCACAGCCCTAATACAATCCCAACCAAGCACCATTTGCATGGCAGATTCTCTTTTTGCGGCCTTGTCTGCTGCTGTTAAAGAGCTAGCAAGCCTGAAAGAGAACTAGCCAGAAGACTAGAAGAGGAATAAAACCTGGTAAAACTAATTGGGCTGTCCAAATCTAGAAAGATAGACTCAGGATGAAGTATTTTGTGTAATGGGATGATATTTGATGGTACTAGAGCAACATGCAATTTTTTGGTTTTTGGTTTTTTTCATCATTCTCAATGAGCCCTTGTTCCATGCTGGCTTGTGCATCTATAACTAGTGTCAGTCCTAGGCAGTTAGAACATAAGGGGCAAAAGGAGCTCAGGATATGACATAGAGGACATACAGCAGTTAGAAAATAGAAGATGTGGGTGGAGATGAGTCAGAAATACCCAGATAGTTGTGAAAGAATTAAAAATTATGGTGAGAGTAGGTGGAGAGGAGACAGTCACCAGCAACCTTGGGGATACTAGAGAAAGGTCATATGCTTTCAGGAGAAGTCCTCTCACAAGTTTACTTCTGATATGGTGTGGGTGATTCATAGCCATGATAACTGGGAGGAAATTAATAAGTGAAACAGGCAGAGCTCTCAGCACCTAAGTCAGGTAAGCAATCCAGAGGATTTCTTGAGCCTCAGTGAGGGGATACACGGAGGCACTGAGAGAGAGAGAGGCTACTGTGTTTAGGGGCCTTTCAAATGTAGGAACATATGACCAGAACAATGGATTCCAGTTGACAGTAGCAGCACCTTGCTGCAGATGCAGCCTATCACACCTCAGCAGTGATTAGTCCAGGGATCAGAACAAACCAGCCACTTCCCAGCGAAGATAAGAGAGAATCTGGGGACACCAAACAGAACTTGTGCCTTCTTTCTCTCTGCTTCAAGAGTGTGCAAAGAAGCCTTGTCATAAGATCCAGAAATTATTTCAGGATAAAGAACAGGGAGGGAGCAGTACATTCTAAGATAAGGCATTTACCTAAAGCAAAAAAGTAGTTAGAAATAAATAAAAATTTGAGACGTGTCTCAGAGACGAAAAGATAAATTTTAAGTACATTTACTATGTTTTCTGGAAAGAGATTAGTGAAACTGGAAGAGATTGATGAATTGTAAATTTCCAGTTCTGGGTTTCCCAGCTACCTGTAGAGGTGGCGGAGTGGAGCTCTTGAAAACAGATCATGAAACAAAGAACTTACATTTTCTTAGTATATTTTAGTGTATTGTGTAAATTTGTGGCACTACTAAAAGTTCATGGTTAGTATTATGCCTATTTTTAAAAAAGTTGGTGTAAAATATATGCATCTTTACATTCACAACTCTTTCATGTGCATTTTTATGGCTTCTAAAGAATATATACACCCTATCAAGACACAAAACATTTCCAGATAAGGAATCAGGCCTAGGACATTTTCCTCACACCTCTCCTCTGTTAACCACTGTACCCTCCTCCCTGAGGCAGCCACTGATCTATTTCCCATCAATATAGAAAATGAAGATTTTTTTTTAATGTAAGTGAACCATACAGTTTGCACTCTTGTCTCTGACTTTTCAGTAGATCATTTCTTTTTTATCACTGACTAATATTCCATTGGATGAACATACCAAGGTTTATCAGTTCTTTTTTAAATGGATGTTTGAATTGTTTCTATTTTATTTATTTTATTTATTTTATTTTATTGAGTTGGAGTCTCACTCCGTTGCCCAGACTGAAGTGCAGTGGGTGCTCCCGGCCACCGCAGCCTCCACCCGCTGGGCTGTGGCAACCCTTCCGCCTTCAGCCTTCCGAGTAGCCGAAATTACAGGCGCGTGCTACCACGCCTGGCTGATTTTTGATTTATTGTAGAGATGAGATCTCGCCAAGTTGCCCAGGCGGGTCTCGAATCCGCGGGCTCAGGCAGTCCACTCACAGCATCCCAAAGGCGCGGGATTACAGGCTGAGCCACCGAGCCCGGCTGAATTGTTTCTGTTTTAGACTAATACGAATAAAGTTGCCATGAACATTCTTGAACAATTCATTTGGTTTCATTTCTCTTGGGTAAATATCCAGGAGTGAAACTGTGATATTAGAGTCAGCATACATTTGGCTTGATAAGAAACTGACAAACAATTTTCCAAACTGGTTGTACTACTTTATATTCCTACAAGTAATATAAAAGGGTACTGCAGCTTCATAACCTCACCAATATAACAACATTTATTGTTGTCAATATTTTTTATTCACAGTCATTCTAATGAGTATGCAGCAGTATCTCATTACGGTTTTGATGTGTATTTTCTTCTTTTTTTTGAGTCAAAGTCTCACTCTGTCGCCCAGACTGGAGTGCAGGGGCACACTCACGGCCACCGCAGCCTCAGCCTTCTGGACTCAGGTGATACTTCCGCCTTGGCCTTCCAAGTAGCTGGAACTACAGGCGCGTGCTACCACGCCTGGCTAATTTTTTAATTTATTGTAGAGATGAGGTCTCATCAAGTTACCCAAGTTGGTCTTGAACCCCTGGGTTCAGGCAACCCTCTTGCCTCGGCCTCCCAAAGCGCTGGGATTACAGGCTTGAGCCATTATGCCCCGCCTGATATGTATTTTCCTCATGACTAATGATGTAGAGCAATTTTTAATGTTCTTTTGGTCGTTCATATATCTTCCTTTGTAAACTGTCTGTTCTGCTCTTTTGCCCATTTCTTTAAGCTGGGTGGTTTGACAACCATGGAAGTGCTCTGTTCAGCTCTCCTTCAACAAAATCTACTTTGGGAAATACTGTTGACTAACAGTTCCCAGCTGCTGCTCTCACCCAGTGCCTGAGTCTAAGGAGAGTACAAGTCTAGCCTATTCCCTCCTGAAATGGATTTCTCTACAGGGCGACTTTTGCTCAGAGTTTTCATTGATCTGGCTGAGATATTCGCAGACTATGTTGCAATCTTTCTCTCCTTATCTGGGAAAAGTATCAGAACTGCCTTGTGGTTTGATGCCCTTCCTTACCTCCCCTTCTCTCTTTCTATTTTGTCATTAAAGAGCACTTCATCTCTAACACCTTTAATCCCATTTTTGGTATCTGAAGACACAGTTTGATTCTTTTCTTGTTATTGATGTGTAGGAGTTCTTTTTATATTCTGGATAAAAACCTTTTGTCAAAATATGTATTATAAATGTTTTCTTCCAGTGTGTGACTTGCATGTTAATTATTATTATTATTATTATTATTTTAGCAATGATTTTTGATGAGCAGCAGGTTTAATTTTGATAAAATACAGTTTACTAATCTTTTCTGTCATGGTCCATTCTCCTTGCACTTTAAGTTCTTAAATTTATTGGCATGATGATGTTAACAATATTTCTTTGTTATTGTTTAATATTTGTAGAATCTGTAGTGATGTCTTTCCTTCTTTTTGATATTGTAATCTCTTTTATTTCAAGATGATATCTTAATCTTGAATATTAGGATTTCTTTTCGGAATTAATTTACCTGGGGTTTATCAACTTTATTGATCTTTTCAATGAATAGACTTTTGCATTTGGAGATTTTTTTCTACCATGTAACCGTTTCCTATTTTATTGATTTACATTATTTTAAAAATTATTTTATTCCTTTCACTGGTGGGAGGTTTAATTTGCTCTTTTCCTTTGAGCTTTTTAAGATAAACCTTTAGGGCTTTGGTTATCAACTTTTTGTATTTCCTTTTTTTTTTTTTTTTTTTGAGTTGGAGTTTCACTCTGTTGCCCAGACTGGAGTGCAGTGGCCGCTCCCAGCCACCGCAGCATCAACCTGCTGGGCTCCAGCGATCCTTCCGCCTCAGTCTTCCAAGTAGCTGGAATTACAGGTGCGCGCTACCACACCAGGTTAATTTTTTTTTTTTTTTTTTTGAGTTGGAGTCTCACTCTGTCGCCCAGACTGGAGTGCAGTGGCCGCTCCCGGCCACCACAACCTCGACCTGCTGGGCTCCGGCGATCCTTCCGCCTCAGCCTTCCAAGTAACCGGAATTACAGGCATGCGCTACCACCCCCGGCTGACTTTTTGATTTATTGTAGAGATGAGGTCTCGCTGCCCAGGTGGGTCTCGAACCCGCGGGCTCAGGCAATCCACTCACCTCAGCCTCCCAAAGGCATGTGATTACAGGCTGAGCCACCGAGTCCGGCTCCTATTTTCTAATATATTAATTTAAAGCTATAAATTTCCTTCTAAGCAATGCCTTATCTACATTCTACAAATGTTGATATGTGTGCTTTCTATATCATTCAGTTCAATTCACTTTCTAATTCCCCTTGAACATCTTTGACTCTTGGTTTATTTATGAGATGTGTTGCTTAATTTCTAAATATTTGGAGAATTTTCCAGATGTCTTTTAAAATTAATTTCTAATGTAATTATGTTGTGTTTAGAGACTATATTTCATATGATTTCTATACTCATACTACACTGAAACTTATTATATGATCCAGCATGTAAGATATCTTGGTGAATGTTCAATTTCGCTTGAAAAGAATGTGTATTCTGCAGTTGTTTGTTGAAGTGTTATAAAAATGTCAGTTAGACTTAAGTTGGTTGATAGTGTTCATATCACCTATGTCTTTACTAATTATTTTGTCTTCTTGTTTTATCAAATACTAAGAACTGAGAGGGGGTGTTACAATCTCCTATTATGATTTTATATTTATGTATTTTCCATTTAGTTATTTCAGTTTTTGCTTCATGCATTACGAAGCTTTGTTATGTATACAGTCGCTTAGTACTCTTTAATCTTCTTGAATAATTGACTTAAAATTACTACAAGGTTTTTCTTTATCTCTGGTAACACTTCTTGCCTCAAAGTCTTCTTTTTATGCCATTAATATAGATACTCCAACTTTCTTTTCATTGGCATTGGCGTAGTTCATCATTTTCCATTATTTGCCTTTTATTTGGGTGTATTCAGTACATTTAATGTTATTATCGATATGGTTAGTGTTAAGTCTACTCTCTTGTTATTTATCTTCTTTTCTTTTTTTTTTTTTTTTTGAGTTGGAGTCTCACTCTGTCGCCCAGACTGGAGTGCTGTGGCTGCTCCCGGCCACCGCAGCCTCGACCTGCTGGGCTCTGGCGATCCTTCCGCCTCAGCCTTCCAAGTAGCTGAGGTACAGGCACACACTACCACACCCGGCTAATTTTTTGATTTATTGTAGAGATGAGGTCTCGCCAAGTTGCCCAGGCGGGTCTTGAACCTGCGGGCTCAGGCAATTCACTCACCTCAACCTCCCAAAGCACAGGATTACAGGCCGAGTCACCGAGCCCAGCTTGTTATTTATTTTCTATTTGTCATTTTTTAATGTTTTTCTATTCCTAACTTCTTTGGTTAAACCAAATCTTTGTTTTAGAGTCCTATGATAATTGAATCATTGACTTTTATTTGTACCTATATGAAATATTTTTTGTTGTATAATTTCACAGAAACATAAGAACCTTGTAAGTATAATTACATTTACTACTCCATCCTTTCTGCTACTATTTTCATATCTTTTACATCTACACAGGTTTTAAAATCCACAATATATTATAATTGTTGATTCAAACAGTATTTTAAAGTACTTAGAAAAAAATAGTGTTTTATACTTAGCAACATAGTTACCAATTATAATGCTCTTCACTTCTTCTTAAGTCTGAATTTCAGTTTGATGTAATATCCTTTTAGCTTAAAGAATTTACTACATTTCTTGTGATATCTTCTGGCACTATATTCTTCTAGCTCTCACTTAGCTGAAGATATTTTATATTATCTTTATTTTTGAAGGGTATCTTCACTGTTCTAGATCAAGAGGCTTTGTCCCGTTTTGTTTTCAGTAGTTTAAAGATGTCTGTTTCTTATTTTCTGGCTTGTAGTATTTCTGACATGAAATCAGCAGTGAATTTCATCATTGTTACCTTCTAACTTCTATGTTCTTCTATTCTGTTTGCTTTGAAAAATTTCTTTATCTTAGGTCCTTCAGAAATTTAACTATTGTGTACCATGGTATGTTTTTTGTATGAGGGTTTATTTTTCTGGATATTCACTGAGTCTTTTGAATCTGGGGTTTTTATTTTCATCTGCTTTTGAAAATTTTTGGATTTTTTTTCATTTATTTTTCTTCTATAACTCTCTTATATCTTTCCAGGACTCTAATTATACTTATAATAGACCACTTGATATTTTCTCACAGGTTAAAGAGGATCCATTCATTTTTGTTTGTTTGTTTATTATTTCCCCTATTACTTCTTCAACCTAGACATTTTCTATTAATCTCCTCCAAATTCACTGATTTTCCTTCTGTAATGTTCAATATGTTATTAAGACCATTCAGTGAACTTTTCAATCGATTTTAATTACAAATATATAATCTTCAGTTCTAAAATTTTATTTTCATTTAGCTCCTTTAAAAAATAGTCCTTCATTTTGCTTGACTGAGATTCCTTATCTGTTTATTCATCATGTTCATCTTTTACTTTACAGCTTTTAGTACATTGATAATAGCTGTTTCAATGTTCACCTTATGTGTTACCTGCTCTCAAGATTAGACCTCTGCATTCTTTGTTGTTCAATGCCTGAAAACAATTTATTTCAAATTATTTTCCTTTTTTTAGAGTTGCTTACAAAGGAAGGTTAAGAGTGATACACATTAGTTTATCATGGCTGAATTCTATGACTAATGTAAAGGTTATAGGAGAGTATTCCCAAACCCATGTTATAAAGTAAAAAGAGAATGTAGTGATTACACACACACACACACACACACACACACACACACACACGTCTACTCAATCTGATATGTGTGTTATCTATTTTCTTTTTCTGCTTATCTTTCCCTTCTCCTCACTGGTCCTCCACTTGTCTAGCAAGTTTTGATTGTTTGGATTTTGTGGTTGCTACATTGTTGACAGTCTGGGATTTGTTGTGGTCCTTAAAACCTCTTTTGGAGAGTGTGTGTGTGTGTGTGTGTGTGTGTGTGTGTGTGTGTGTGTGTGTTTCTGGAAGTCAGCTAATTCACACAAAAGCAGATCAGTTTGGTCTTGTTGAGGTTTGGCATTAGTTTGGATGGGCAGGCTTTTGAGTAGTTCTTACTCTATTGTTAAAGTGGTAGCCTCATCCCAGCATAGGTCTTTGCTGAAGATGTAAGTTCATGGCAGAGGTATTCACTGAGGGCACTCTACTCAGGCTGGCTGGAAATCCAATATCTGTCTGCACTGTGAGACCTCTGTGATCTCTGATCACTTTGCAGTTTTCACATAGCTGTTCTCTGCCAGTCCTTGTTGAATCTTGACTTATTCACATACAGACTAGTATTAGTATTTGGTCAAGACTTAAGAAGATTCAATGCAAATTTCTGGAGGTATTTTTGGCACCGTTCCCATATTTTTAGAAACTTATCTTGCAAATTCTAGCTGTCACAGTAGCCCTGAAATCTGATCTGTTTTCTTTGTCCAATGAAACTGATGTTTTCTCTATGGGCTTCACTAATGTAGAATACTTAAAAATATTCTTATATAGAAACGCAATATGAATGTGGAGGTTACCTTATGTGTTTCCTGCTCTCAATAAATATTAGGGTTCTGCACTTTTTATCGTCCAATACCTGAAAAAATGTTTTCATATACTTTTTTCCTTTTTTATAGTTGCTTACTACGTGAGGTTAAGAAGGATACACATCAAATCATCATGGCTGAAATCCATGACTAATGTAAAAGTTTACAAGAGAGTATTGCCAAACTTGCATTATATGGTAAAAAGAGGATGCAGTGCATACACACACACACACACACACACACACACACACACACACACACACACATAGATACAAACATATATACATGCATATACAGATATATGCATATATACACACACACATATATGCACATATACACACATATATGCATATATGAGATTTGTATATATGTGTAAACATGATATATAATATGCAATACAGTATAAATGTAAAGCTGTATGAGTGATATGTACATAATTTGTACATATGGTACATATATATACCAATGAATTGATTTGCATTTTCCTCAATGTATTTTTTCAGAAAGATGTTTCAAAGGACCCCTGTTATTTATTTATTTATTTATTTATTTAATTTTTAATTTTTTCCATTTTAACGATGTGGGGTATAATTCAGAATTAAGAATACAAATGGTCATTTTGAAGGTACCCTTGTTGTTGAGGTATGCCCCCATCACCCTCCCCTGGTGGTTTTCTACTACTGCCGATCCTTTTCTTATAGTAATATGATAATCGCTCAAGTTTCGCCTCAGTGAGAACAAGTGGCACTTAGTTCTTTGTTTCTGTGATAAATCACTGAGTATTATAGATTCTAGCTCCATCCAAATTGCTGCAAAATTCGTCATTTTGTCCATTTTTATGGCTGCGTAATATTCCATTGTATATATGCACAATTTTTTAAATACAGTCCTCTTTCAGTGGACAGCATGGTTGGTTCCGTGTTTTGGCTATTGTGAATAATGCTGCAATAAACTTGCCTGTAGGGAACCCCTATTTATTCTTCACCCAACTTGAACCAATCTGTAGAAGTAAAACGTTAAATCTCAGTTTAGGAAAAATTTTCAATGACATCTCCACAACTATGGGATAATGTCTGGACCCCTAACAAATCTGTTTTGAGTACTTCTCACACTCTGGCCTCATTTCCTGCCATTTCATATTCCACCTTAATCCTCATACCATTTTTGGTCCCCAGTGATCTACTTGTGATTTCTTAAATATATCATCCTCTTTCATACCTGCATGTCTTGCGTATATCATTCTTTCTTCCTAGAATGTCTTTTATTCCTTTTTTTTCAAGAAAACTGCTTCACTTTTTCTGTAAAGGTTGTCTGTTCTCCATCAGAAATATTAAGTATACTTCCTCAGTTTTTCTTCTGCTATTTCATTTATCTTGGTGCATTGAAATTATATTTTTATATATCAATATCTCTACTTCCCATTCCAATTATACTATAAAAATCACAGCAGGACCATGTCTTATTCACTGGTGTATCACCATCTCAGTCACAGTATCTGGCACATAGTAGGTTCCCACTGAGTGTTTCTAATTAGATGAATTAATAAATATATGCATGGGTGAAATGAAAAATAGGTATCTCTATTTTCTAATAATAATGCACTTAGCCCCTGGACAGTAGAATCCACAGACCAAGTCACATGTTTCTCATGCGGTCCAACATCCATTCTGCCTCCTGGTTGCAGATGTGAATTGTATTATTTCTCAGAAGCCATTAAGAAGCCTTCAGAGAAAGCACATGAAATTACCTCCAGTGCTGGTTTGCAATAATGTCCTTTTGTTCTCAGATAGTCTCCAGTTGACAGCTATCAAGGTTGTTCTAATTTGTGTCAAACGGGCCATCTACAGGGAACATTTTGGAATAAGGAAGGTTCAGGAGATAGAAAAAAAGTAATGAATATAAAGTGTAAATGCCATAGTAAAGTAATAGAGACATATAATAACAGCAAGGGAAATTTGACCTTCTGGCCGGAAACTCGATCGTGAACCAATTGGAGAACTTTAGAAAATTGGATCAGCCTCAATAGTCACAGAGTAAACATGGGAAGCGCAATCCAGTCTTATTAAACATAATGCACACTTAATGCATAATTTTATTGCAACCAATTTCATGCTACTGCTTTAAATGAAGCTGGGTTTACTTCCATTGCACCAGTCCACTACCATTAGTGCCTCTTAAGAGAACGGCAAGGCCAGTAAACTGTCACTGGGCTGATCTCTTCCTTAGCCCATACTTTCTGCTTCATAAATTCACCCTGCTCCCACAGCTTGTACTGAAATCTTGTCTTCATTCAGTACATGGCTTTTGAAACACTACACTGTTTTGGCAAGTTGTTTGCATACGCGAATGTTATTGCATTTCCATTTTATACCAGTACATAAGGCAGTGAGTCTTTGCCTTGGGAGAATGTTTGTCTAAATCCCAGACGCAGGAGTCGAAGTTCTTATTATCTATAAATTCAGTCTGTGGTAAAGGTAGAATCTGCCTTGTGATAAGGAGAGAGATGTGATTCTGAACCCAAAAAGAGAGAAGAAAACCCACAAGATGCATCTTCTCTATGTTTTGAGGCTTACTTTTTCCTATCAATATTAATTTTGGACAATTTGCTTTCAAATTATATTTCTCTTTCTTTGGGGTCTAGTCTTCATATGTCTAAATATAAGGTGTGATGTTAAATAATGATTATAAAATCCAAAGCCTGATGACTGACTTTGAAGTCTTGGTTTTGCTACTACCTGTGTAAGCTTGGCACATCACTGCACCTCTCTCAGCCTCAGTGTCTTCATCCATAAAATGAGGTTCATGGTCATCTTGCGAGCAGCGAGGACAGTCTGTGAAAGCACTCTGCAAACCTGAACGTGGTTTGCGTATATTATTGTAATTAAAGAAAAGCATTGAATGTGATAAATTACCAGCAAATCAAAATCTGCTAAAGTCATGATTCTTCCTATAACCAAATAGATGTTAAATTTCCAAAGATATCCACAAATATATTGCATGTATTTTAATTCTACTACAGAATTTTGAATTCTCATCTTTAAAAAATCAAAATCTAATAATGTCTGTATCTTCACAAAACAAATTCTAAGAATCATTTCTGTATTAAAACAAAATTTCTGAAAATATTTTTCATCTGCTATGGGATGAGAAAGCAAATAGTACCAAAGCCTATGAAGACATCAGTAGCAGGTTCACAGATCTCTGGAGTTCTTTAAATCCTGTACAATACCTTGCTTTCCCCTTGAACAACTCACTCCCCACAGGACTCCCTTGAAAGTGCCTGCCCTGTCGGGCCAGGAAATACTTTGGCATTGGGGTTTGTAGTGGCCTCATAAGGGGTGCTCTTGAGGTGGCCACAGGAGATCCAGAAAGGAAATCACTGATCTGCATTCTGAATTCTGAATTCATCTGTATTTCAAAGAACAGCTATAAAAGAAGGCTACTGCTTCTAGATAGTTAAAAATTAAGCCCGGCCAATTTTTTCACCATTTCCAAAATCTACCTAGTGTTGTAAAGAGAACACTGTTCTAGTTGTACATGATGCCATGGGTGCTCAAAATCATTCATAGAAGCCACTCCAACTTAGAATGGGGTTAGAGGCTGTGTCACTGGGAAAACTGAGCCTATCTTGGGGCCAGAGTGGGTATAGGAATAGTCCTTCTGCTTCTGATATAAATAACATTCCTTTATATTATTTTTAAAAAATTATATGCATACTCTGTTCTATTCCAAATGAGATTGAAGGTTCATTGATTTGTTTATCAATAAATATCAGATGAGTCCAGGATACTGTTGGCTGACTCTGTGCTAAGCACCAGGAATACAACAATGATTCTATACTGAAGAATTTATAATCTATCAGTGAGATACTCTAAACATGAAAATAACAAACAAGGTAAGGTACAATAAAGGCCATAAAGACAAATAAAATTCAAGGTTAGAGAAATGCAAAGGACAGAGAGGACACTTCAGCCAAATAAAGATTTATTTTACTATATTGACATTAGTTATTATTATTAGTTTATGATGACAGTTTTTAGTTAATAACAGTTTTAAAAATTCTTTCCAGATTATAATTATAATTTTAAAAATTTGTCCAGTACACGTCATCTGATCTTGGACACAGGAAGGAGTATCTGCCCAAATGAATAGCATCCATGGTTTAAAAACTAAATGTTAAGTGTGTTAATAATATTACAACTGATGAGGACAGAATAAGGAACCCCCTTCCATCTGATGATGGGTTGAAAGGACTTGTGGAATTGGGAGTTTTAATGAACCTAATTTTTATAGGCCAGGTGGCTACTTGGCCTCTTGGCACTTCCCTGCATCCTTGGAAGTCATTGCCCTGCTCACTTTACTATGACTTCTCTCCTTTCCCTGTCATCTCCTCTTTCTTTTTTTCCTTCTCCTTCCCCTTGCTTCTCCTCCTCCTTCCTGTTTCTACCTCTCCTTCTCCTACTCCTCCATTTCCTTCTTGCTTCCTCCTTCTTTTTCCTCTCCTCCTCCCTCCTTTGCCCCTCCTCTCTTCTTTCTCCTCCTCCTTCTATACATTTTTTACTGAGGTGTAATTCAAGTATTAGATGCGTGATATGTAAAACTCACCATTTTGAAGTATCCAATTCATGCTTTTTCATATATTTATAAAGCTGAACAATCATCAACTCTAATTCCAGAACATTTTTTCTGAATCTGGTTCTTTCATTAAGCATACTGCTTTCAAGTTTCATCCATGTTGTAGCATGTATCAATACTTCTTTCCTTTGTGTAGCTGAATGATATATCCCACATTTAGTTATCCATTCATCAGCTGATGGACATTTGGATTCTTTCCACTTTTGGTTGTCGTAAATAATGTTTCTATAAACACATGTGCATAATTTTTTTGTGTGAACATATGTTTTTATTTCTTTTAAGTATATATTTGTGAGTTCAATCACTGGGGTGTATGGTAACTCCATGTTTAATCTTTTGAGGAACTACCAGACTGTTTTTCAGAGCAGCTGCATCCTTTTCCATCTCTGTGATGTAAGAGGGTTTCAGTTTCTCTTCTTTCTTACCAACGCTTGTTCTTTTCTGTCTTTTAAATTGAAGCCATACTAGTGGGTGGATGTACTTATGAAGCTTGATTTTCATTTCCCCAATTGTTAATATGAACATTTTTGCATGTGCTTATGTCAATTTATAGATCTCCAATGGAGAAATGTGTATTGAAATCCTTCAATTTTAAAATTGGTTATTTGTCTTTCTGCTTCTGAGTTCTAAGAGTTCTTTACATAGTTTAGATACAAGTCCCTTATTAGACACTTGACTTGCAAATGTTTTCTTCCATTCTATCAGCTGTCTTTTCACTTACTTGATAGTGTTCTTAAGCACAAATACTTTTCATTTGGATAATACTTTTCATTTGGATGTATTTGTTTTCTTTAGTTGTTTGTACATTTCGTAGCATATCTAAGAAGGCTTTGCTTATCTCAAGGTCTTGAAGATTTACTCTCATATTTTCTTTTAAGAGTTTTATAGCTTTAGTTTTTACATTTAGATCTTTGCCCATGTGTATTTAATTTTTGCACAGTGTAGGGTGTGAAGTAGGAGTCCACCTTCATTGTTCTGCATGTAGATAGTCAGTTTGTCCAGGGACATTTGTTTAAAAGACCACTTTTTCTCTATTGAAAGATATTGGCACCCTTGTCAAAATTTATTTTACACATCAATTAGCACAATTATACTCACAACAGAGACTTGGGAGAAAGCACCATGGCATTCCAGATGTTCTGGGCATCCAGCTAACCTTGGTAATCATATGGTTATGGGACAGGGGAAAAAATGACTAAGCCAGAAGTAATAAACAAAAGAAAATATGGCAGTCCTGTGTGAGTGGGTCCAAGTGGTTGTTTTATTTTTCCACTCTCCTCTAATGCTAAGAGTAGTACAGGCTACAGGCTAGAGGTTGGCATGCAGCAAAAATCTTAGCAAAAAACCTAAAAATAGTGTACAGAACTGTTGTTCCTGATAAGAAAGAGTTCCAGGGGATTTGGGGGTTGTGTATGTAGCATTTATTTTAGAGACACTGTATGAAGAGACAGGAAGAGAGAAGACTTCGTTCTCCCTCATCATCCATGGTTAAAAAAGATAGGGATTCACAGACTAAAATGGTCTGTCATCCATATGCAGACTACTGATTTAATACTAGTTTACATGTTTATTTTAGCATGATGATTGCAACAGATATATCTTTTGTTAATTATTAATTATCTCTCTATACTCTTGTATAAAGATTAACCAGCAAGGGGCATAGGCAAGACCCCCCTCCCACCCCCCACCTTGTTCTGCATGACAGACATTCCTAGGAATGCTGGAAGGAAGAATTCTGGAAGTGGGAGGTTTATAAGTGTGGCTGGCAAGATTTGATATACTCATTTGTGTGTCCCTGGACACTGGAAAACTGACTTCAAGGATTTCAGAGTGACTAGCCATGATTCCACAACATGCCATCCAGAGCTGGGAGAGTGGTAAGAGAAGGTGAAACAGCTCTGAAACAGGCTATAGAGAAAATTCAAGATGTATTGGAACTGTTGGAAACAAGAAAGGTTAAACAAATATGGTCAGAGGGAATTGAAGCCCAACCATGGTTTCCATCTGTTCCATATCATGTATCTGCTTTTACATCCTTACCTCCCCTTTATGCATCATCCATCAGCCATATGGTCTGGCTCTGCCACCTTCTCCACAACTGCTCTATCTAAGATCACCAGGGACCAATAAAATTTCGAATCTTGTATGCTTCTTTCAGCTTGCATCCTGCATATCTTCTCTATCATGTTGAAAAGATCAACCAACTCTTCCTTTTGACACTCTCCTCTATTTGCCATTCACCTTCCTACTCTCCCTCTGATTTCTCCTTTTTTGTTTCCTTCTACCAATCATTTGAAATCAGAATGCCAGCATGTCCTACAATTGAAGCATGCTCTGTAAGAGTTCTCTGCAGTTGTCCAATAATGAACTCATCGTTTTTCTCAAAAATCATCATCCTCTAGCATAGATTGTAACTATAAATGCCAAACTAGTCTTCCAGATTCAGCCTCTCCTCCACCATCCACCCTTACTGGGATCTTCCATTCTTACTGGGATCTTTCTCCACCATAAATATGCCCATCACTCTAGCTAAGACCTTCAATGACTCCCCATTGTTCAGAGGATCAAGCCTGACCATAAACCTGATTTCCGTTTCTTGTCTTTAGGCCAAATTTATTGGTTCTTAGAACCCGAGCCTCATGTGGACTGTGAATTTGGGATTTTCTTCATGCTATCCCTGCTCTAGTCCTCGTTGTCTGATCAGGATCCCACTTCTTGGATTAAGAATAAAGCTCCATCATTGCATATGAAATAGTGTCCAATGACTCACACTGCTAATCAGACATTTGATAATTTGACCCAGGTGACTTTGTCAATGCCTTATTTATTCTTACACACACTCATACATGCACATATAAACAATATCCCTTTCAGTTGACCTGAAAACTCATTGTTTACTCAAATATGTACATTTGTTTTTAACATGTGTCCATGTGCACACATACACACACATATAGTTACATAAGTCATGATAACTTAGCTTCAGCAGTTGTGAAGAAGCTTTAGAAATTATGCTGAACAAGAAGGTGAATATGAATCAACAATGAAGTGAGTTTGCCAAAAAAATAGTAAGTGTAATGTTGGTCTGAATGGAGGGATGTAAATCATACATCCATTCAACAGTATTATTGATTAGTCTACTCTATGCTGGATGCTTCAGATATGATACAGTACCTGCCTTTTTGAAGTTCAATGTCTCCTGGGAAAATAGACATTAAAAAATTGTAGCCATAGAAATAAGTATAAAATTATAAAGCATGATAAGTTCTATAAAGGAAAAGAACAGAGTACAGGGAAAGAGTATAATGGAGACTTAATTTAGATTAGGAAGTGAGAGTAGAACTCTCTGGGAGAGGAGACTAAGAACTGAAAGATGGAGCCAGGAGACATGTGAGAAGAAAAGAAGTCCGGGCAGAAGGAACCATCTAACAAAGGCAGTGTAAAAGGGCTTTAATGTTACCTTAAATTTAATGGTCATGTTTGAATGCAGGTTTTATTGAAAAATCATAATTTATTTCAAGGTGGTCATGAAATAACCCATTGCTCTCTACTTTGCAAATAAACTCGTGAAGGCTATTACAGACTAGAACTTTATCAGAGGAGTAGTGCAAAATATAAAGAACACTAGAAAACCAGGAGGAAAATGGAGATGATTAACTTGGAGAAGACAAAATGCTGGAAAGAAAAACAATATTTTTTGAACATTTGCTATGTACCAGTCATTTTGCTGGAAATTATCATATACATTATCTCATCCAGTTCTTACCACAACCTCGAGAGGTTGACATTCTACAGATAAGAAAGTTGAGGTTGAATGAAGTTTAGTAACTTGTACAATTAATAAATAGCAGAACCAGGTTTCAAGCTTAATTCTGTCTTTTTGATGTTGGTGCTCTTTTACTACACCATTGTCACAAGATCAGTATTTTTAAATCTCTAAAAGATTGCCAAGGACCTGGGTCTCCAGAACAGGAGGACTAAAGGTAGCAAGTGCATTTGAAAGGGAAATGTTTTAATTCGAAGTAGTGTCTATGGAGTTAGAAGCCTCACCATGCAGGAGATCAGATCAGGCAAACGGACCAGGAGAGCCAGGGTCAGTAAAGAGTCATATCCAACTGAGAGTCTGGGAGATGCAAAGGCGTGTCAGGGAACCAGGAGGAGCTATTCAATAAGTGAGATATAACAGCCATATGTAAACTCCATGGACTCTTATCTCATTACATTTGCGTTTCTTTTCCCCATTCCTAATCACCTCCTAAAAGGCCCCATCTCCTAATACTATCATCACCTTGGAGGTTAGAATTTCTTTCTTCCTTTTTTTTTGAGTTGGAGTCTCACTCTGTCACCCAGACTGGAGTGCAGTGGCACGCTCCTGGCCACCGCAGCCTCAACCTGATGGGCTCCAGCGATCCTTCCTCCTCAGCCTTCCAAGTAGCCGGAAGTACAGGCACGCACTACCACTCCCAGCTAGTTTTTGATTTATTGTACAGATCAGGTCTCGTCAAGTTGCCCAGGCGGGTCTCGAACCCGCGGGCTCAAGCATTCCTCTCACCTCAACCTCCCAAAGTGCGGGATTACAGGCTGAGCCACCGAACTCGGCCTAGAATTTCAACATATGAATTTGAAGGGTTGAAGATCACAGACATTCAGACCATAACAGATTCCCTCAGAAAAGAGCATGAATGTTGTATCGTGCTGGGGCTGATATCACACTTTTCCTGGGTCACTCCTGGCCAGTGACTGAGCATTACTAGAGCCTGATTGCTTCTGAGACTTTGTTGGATGGGCATTGTACCAGAATTACTCCCTGCCCAATCTGTCTGCTTTTCAAAGGACTCAAAGTGACACATACTAAAAAGCTAGAGAAAAACTAGAAGTCAGGTCATTGGCTTGACCCATTATAATAATAACTAAGTCTTATGTAGTATTTCATACACCAGACACTTATTTTGTTTATATGAATTCATTTAATTCTCAAGACACTAGGAGTGAGTACCCTTTTTTAGCACCAGATTTTGATGAGGATTTACAGAAAAATGCAGATCTACCCTAAGTGTCACAGCTAGTAAAATTTGTAGAGCTGGGATTTGTATTCACTATGTGAATACAACTTCAAAATAGAGTTGAAGTTCATAATTATTATGTTGTTTTGAGCAACTCACTTCAAGGGGGTTTCAGGCAAACTTGAAAGACAAAGGAACAAGGTTTTGTAAAATGTTTGATGATGTGTGAGGTAGTCTTCCTGACCTGCTTTTCTCTCCACCCCTTCTTCTATTTTCTGCTCCCTCCACACTGGCCTTCCTTCCTCACCCAGGGATCTCTGGGTCCTTTTCCTTCAGAGCCTTTATAATCAGTGTTTCCTTGGCCAGGGACTCTTTTCTATACTCATCTAACTTCACAGGACTAAAGTCTACTCAATTGCCACATCTTCTGGGAAATCTGTCCTGACTCCCAGCCTATGTCCAATTCCCTTGTTACACTCATGCATGACATCTGGTACTTTTCTTTTTCTTTTTTTTTTTTTGAGTTGGAGTCTCACTCTGTCGTCCAGACTGGAGTGCAGTGGCCGGGAGCGGCCACTGCAGCCTCGACCTGCTGGGCTCCGGCGATCCTTCCACCTCAGCCTTCCAAGTAGCCGGAATTACATGCACGTACTGTCATGCCTGGCTGATTTTTTGATTTATTGTAGAGATGAGGTCTCACTGCCCAGGCGGGTCTCGAACCCGCGGGCTCAGGCAATCCACTCACCTCAGCCTCCCAAAGGCACTTCTTTAGAAATCTTATTGCAACTTCAGTGAAGTAACTAATTCTGCAGTGATTTGTTTGATGTTTATCCTATGCAGAGGATGGTGGACTCTTGGTGGGGACTATGCAAAGGAGTCAGCATGGCAGGTTTGATTTCAGAGTCAGTTGTACCCTTTCTATTTCTAAGAGTTCTTGAGTGACCTCTGGAGAGCATCCACAGGTATCTTGCCATCAGCCCAAAAATGCAATATTTGATCCTTATAAATGAAGCAGAACACAGGGTAGGGAACCAGCTAGCGGCAAAAATGGAGCATTTTCTCTGGTTTAGGTTTGGTCTTTATTCTTGCCCTGCTGAAGGCCCTCCTTTTCCATACCACCTGTCCTGTTTTCTTAACAGAGAAAGGAGGATATAGAATAGATCATACCTAAGGTCCTTTGATTCCAATAATCATAGGTCATATTTCTTAGTATGATTGTTGCATCCTTCCAGATCCCGACTCTCTTTAATGTCATAGACGTCTATCCTTTCTTATCAGTGATCAACACAATGGAAACATGACCCTGGGGAAGAGTAGCACACAGATTGAATATTCTTGCCTCATAGAGCTTTAACTTGAAAGAATAACAATGAAAAAAAAAAAGAATTTTTGGTAAGACTTTGAATTCATAAAACTGTTCCACAAAAAGTGTTTCTTTTATTTATCCAAAGATTTGTGTGACAGATGATATTATTTCCACCTTACTGATGATGAAACTGAGGTTCAAGGGGGGATGGGATCTGTCCAAGATCTCACAGCTGGAAGCATTTCTGGGGTTTGAATCAACTCTGAAACTCAGCAATTCTGTCATTACTGCAGGTCACCAAATAGGGTCAAATGTAAGGAATACATATTTAAGCAATAGCAACTGCCTTTACACTTAGTGAATGCGAATATAAGCTTGGTCATTGGCTTTGTATATAAAAGCCATAAATGAGAACTGAAAATGAATCATTTCTGGACATGAATTTACTAAAGAAGTATTTACCGGTGAGATTATTTAGCAGGTGAAAAATCCATATATTCTTGGTATGAGCATACTTAATAAAGAAAAAAAAAACCCCAAGGACTCATGTTTCAATCATCATTAAACTAAAAATTCAAGTATCTCAGCTTTTACAAGTAATAACAAATTAATATATGCATAAACAATTGAGATGGGAAAGACATTTCAGAAAAAAATAATGTTGACATTAATCTTTCAAAGGATTATTGTTAAAATAGTTTTGAGTTACTTTAAATTCTGAAAAAAACCTTCTAAAAAAATCTCTTGATGGCTGAACAGCTAGTATATTAGAGTGGGACTGGAGTAAGGAATGCTTTTCCCAGAAGGGCAACATAGTTGAGCAATACAGACTGGGGCTGGGAGGCAGTGGACTAGGTCTTCTTCTCATATCATTGGGTGAGCGTGGGTGAGTCAGTTTCCTTGTCTGAGTCTCACTTTCTCTGTGAACTGGGAGTAACTTGACAAAGGTTTAGATGTAATGACTGACATAGATAAATTACATTAGTTCTTTTGTGCAAGACTTACAAAATTTTAAATACTTCTCTATGCATTATCTTATCTATTTCCTCCAAAGTCATCATAAAGTAGGTAAAGAAGAGATATGTACCTTCCTTGCAAGGTAGGTAAAGAAGAGATGGGTAGACGAGGAAGCTGTGTCCCGTTGTGGTGAAAGTTCACCCAAGATTGCGACGCTGGCAGGGTGTCAAGTCAGGACTTGACCTCAGGTCTGATGGCTCTACTCTGGTGTATTTTCCACCCATCACCAAGCAATGACTGGCACAGGCAAGCCAACTGAACAAAAGCGCCATGTTTCCTTTTTAACATACAACTGTGGGGAAGGATGTGAGGTGACTGAGCTTGGTGAGAAAGGCATTTATGTGTAAGAGGCTTCTGTGCATTAATGCTGTGAGTGAGAAGTCAAACTAACATCTAATTTTAGTATGCAGCTAGTGCAGTGTGCCTGTTAATCGTATTCAGTCAGGCTGACTGAAGAGGAGAAAGGAATAAAATAAACATTTCACTTAACCTTTACAATTCGTATATTTTGATTGTCCCACCAGCTTTAGAATACCATTCTCCCTATAATCGCCAGTCATTTTCTGTGCTCTCCACCCACCCATGCTCCTTCTCTGGTGTTTGTCCTCTCTTCTCTTCCTACCCTAATCATATTTCCTCCCCCCTGCTTTCTACCTCTTGTTACTCCATATGCCACTGTTTTTAACCCTGAGTCTCCCTCTGTCCTCTCTTCTTCTATAGTCGTGGATGTGAAGCAGGCCCACGAGAGGGTGAAGTGGACACTGAGATGATCTATTAGACATTCTGCATGTGGAGACCTCCAGAAAAAGGAAGAGACATAAAACTCCATAAACCACATAATAATGAATTTGACATTTTCCACACACCAGAAACAAAGGGAGAGGTAAAATAAGCAAATGAAATAGTAAAGTAAAAGAATCTTTTTACCTTGGCATTCTCAACCTACCTAAGTCAAAACAAACAGCAACAAAATATTATGCAGTGAAAGCTATGGAATGAAAATTATTTTTACATTATTGTCTTCTGCTTGGTAATTACAAATAGGATGATTAAACAATAACAATACAAGGAGGTTGGTGTGGACAAGGCTGCGGAACTTAATACATGGGAATTTTCATAGTGCATCACCTTGGCGGGAAAGTAGAAAGTTATCTTCAGGTTGATCTGAATTAGTAAGTTATGTACCCCACCAAAATGTGAACAAGATGAAAACCTCTCTGTTACCATAAGCAGTTGGTCAGGACACAAAACCCTTAGAGTAGATCTGTGCTGTACTGTTCCATTTGGTAGACACTAGTGACATGTGGCTTTTGAGTACATGCAATGTCACTAGACCAGACTCAGATGTGCTATAAATATAAAATATATACCAGATTTTGGAAACTTAGTGTGATGGAAAAAATCAAATGTAAAAGATCGCATTAATGATTTTTGTATATTGATTACATACAGATCTAATAATATGCTTGATGTCTTATACATTTAGTTCAGTAACATAAATTATTAAATTACTTTTACCTGTTTTTAAAATTATTTCTAATATGGCTACATGTTTCTTTTTTGTAGTTCTTGTTATATTTCTATAGAACAGAACTAGATTAGAGTTTCAGAATTGCAATTAGGAGCAAACAAATAAATCCTTTACAGAATAATAAAAATATGACCAGTCTAGGCAAAACTGGAGAGTATTTGAGAGAGAAAACTGTCTTAAGATTATTGTTAATAAAATACAGATACAAAGTTAACTTTGAGCAATTGTCATTGGAACCAGAGAAAACAGGCAATTTATTATTATTTTTTGTTATAATGATGTTTTTGGTTTTGGAGGAGGAATTGGAAGTTCTTAAGACAAATCTAATGTTATTTGTGTATTATTTAAAACATGTACATTGCACACAACTGGTTATATTCAATAATAAGTTCTGCACAGAACAAGTATTCTGCAATATTCAGTAAATCCTTTTACAGGTTTCACTGAGCTCCACTTCAAGGACTCCCTTTAGATGTTTGTATGGCACTCCATCTCAGATAAAATTCCAGGGGCCAGAGTGCCTGAGAAAAAGTAAGCTGTTCCTCTTACGGAATGTGGCTTCAACTAGGCCTATCTGATGAGAGATACTTTGCAGTCTGTTAATATTTCTGTTCACTTAAAAGAAATCTCAATTTTTAAAAAACCCAGTGTAAAGAAATTACCTTGAATTTAAATAAGATATTTGCAAACCCAGCCTTCTGAGTGGAAATGCACACACTGAGACATCAGGGTGACCATGTAAATGTGAGTTACTCCCATAAAGGAAATATAATGAAAACTTCAATTATTCCTTCTGTGTCCTAGAACTACTATTCACAATAACTGAGGCTATGGATCAAGCTGGGTACCCTTGGGTTTTCTTTTAAAAGTATAATATTTATTTTTTTTATTTGTTTATTTATTTAGAGTTGGAGTCTCACTGTCACCCAGAGTGGAGTACAGTGGCACGCTCACGGCCACCACAGCTTCAACCTGCTGGGCTCAGGCAATCCTTCTGCCTCAGCCTTCCAAGTAGTGTAACCACAGGTGTGCACATCACACCCAGCTAATTTTTAAAAAAATTTATTGTAGAGATGAGGTCACTCTATGTTGCCCATGTTGGTTCTGAATCCCTTGGCTTAGGCAATCCTCTCACCTTGGCTTTCCAAAGTGCTGGAATTACAGGTATGAGCCACCACGCCTGGCACTATATTTATTTTAAACCAATTAAGAAATATAATATCAGAAATTTTTTTGTTTGTTTTTCATTTCCTCTAGTTCTAAATTGTAATATAGGAATAGGAGATGAGGACATCTTTAAACCTGAGCGAGAAAAGATGACTGTGAGTCTTTCATGTCTAACACAAATACAAACTGAAAGATCTTATTACAGAATGAAATTCAAAACTCAGATTTTAGGTTTCAATTGTGTGATACAAAATAAGAGACTAAATTCTTTGAATTCTTTTTAACTGTATCCCAACCAAGATATCTTCCTTTTTCTTTTCTAGGTTTAACAGGAAGAATACTGAAGATAGAAGCTAGTGCCCATGCAGCACCTTATTCTGTGTTGACCACTGAAGACATCTGTAACTTATTTTTTTCTTCTTTGTTCTGTTTTTTTCAAGGGTGCAGATATCCATCTATGGTTTCTTTATTGTACTTACTGAGATAGGTTACTGAGATTTATAATGTTTCCATTTGACAGTTTTTCACAGAATTAGTATTATGTTCTGAGTTTAGCATTTAAATTTCTACTTGTATTACAGGCAATCAAGTTTCTGATCTGTTTCTTAAAAGCTGTAAAATCTTTTTTTTACTTTTAATTTATTTTATTATACAGATGTGGGGTACAAGTCAGTATTAACTACATAAGTAGGCTGCATGCAGGTAAAATTTAGGCCTCCAACTGGTCCTTACTTCCCCTGGTTTGGGGCCAGGTACCCTTTATGATGTTATGAACCCACCCCTTCCCTCCCCAACCTGTATCCAGTGACTGCTGATCCCTCCCTTGTACTAATGTGATTAATGTTCAGGTCCCACTTATGAGTGAGAACATGTGGTATTCAGTTCCTTGTTTCTGTGTTAGATCACTGAGTATTATAGACTACATCCATCAACGTTCCTGGGAAGTCCATATGTGTGTCCATCTTTATCGCTGTGTTATATTCCATCGTGTATATGTACCATACTTTTTTAATCCAATCCAGTTTCAATGAGCAGCATGGTTTGTTCTATGTTTTCGCTATTGTGAATAGTGCTGCAATAATATGCATGTGCAGGTGTCTTTTTGGTAGAATGATTTATGTATATTTATGTATATTTATGAGTATATTCCCAGTAGGGGATTGCTGGATCATATAGAAGGTTAATTTTTAGTTCTTTGAGGAATTGCCACACTGCTTTCCATAGAGGTTGAACTAGCTTGCACTCCTATCAACAGTGTAGAATCATTCCCTTTTCTCCCCACTTGCACCAGCATCTGTTGTTTTTTCATTTATTAATGATGGCCATACTTACTGGAGTTAGGTGGTATCTCATTGTAGTTTTGATTTGCATCTCTCTGTAATGATTAGTAAGGCTGAGCATTTTTTCATGTATCTTGGCTGCTGGTAATATCTTCTTTTGAAAAGTGTCTATTCATGTCTTTTGCCCACTTTTTTTTTTTTTTTTTTTGAGTTGGAGTCTCACTCAGTCACCCAGACTGGAGTGCAGTGGCCGCTCCCAGCCACCGCAGCCTCGCCTGCTGGGCTTCCGCTATCCTTCCGCCTCAGCCTTCCGAGTAACCGGAATTACAGGCATGCGCTACCACGCCTGGCTGATTTTTGATTTATTGTAGAGATGAGGTCTCGCTGCCCAGGCGGGTCTCGAACCTGAGGACTTAGGCAATCCACTCACCTCAGCCTCCCAAAGGCGTGGGATTACAGGCTGAGCCACCAAGCCTGGCTACTTTTTTTTATTTTAAAGATATGGGGTACAATTCAGGGTTAGGTATACAAATGCTGATTATGCAGGTACCCTTGTTGATGAGGTATGCCCCTCACTCTCCTATAAGTTTCCCTCAACTGCCAATCCCACTTCTCTCCCCTGATAGTTTCCCACTACTGTCAATCCCTTTCTTATAGTATTATAATAATTGTTCAAGATTCACTTATGAGTGAAAACAGATGGTACTCTGTTCTTTGTTTCTGTGATAGATCACTGAGTATGATCGACTCTAAATCCATCTAAGTTGTTGTGAAGTCCATATGTTTGTCTTTCTTTATGGCTGCCTAATATTCCATTGTGTATATGTACCACATCTTTTTTTTATCCAGTCCAGCTTCGATGGGCAACATGATTGGTTACATGTTTTTGCTATTGTGAATAGAGCTGCAACAAACATATATGTGTACAGGTATCTTTTTTGTAGAATGACTTGAGTTCTTCCAGGTATATTCCCAATAGGGGAATTGCTGGGTCATATGGAAGGTCAGTTTCTAGTTCTTTCAGAAATCACTACACTGTCTTCCAAAGAAATTGCACTAGTTTGCATTCCCACCAGCAGTGTAGAAGTGTTCTTTTTCTCCGCATCCTCAGCAGCATCTGTTGTTTTATTAATGATGGCCATTCTTACTGGGGTTAGGTGGTATCTCAATGTGGTTTTGATTTGCATTTCTCTGATGAGTGAGACCGAACACTTTTTCATATGTCTGTTGGCTGCCTGTATATCTTCTTTTGAGAAGTGTCTATTCATGTCTTTTGCCCACTTTTTAATGGGACTGTTTGGTTTTTTTTCTTACAGCGCGTTTGAGTTCCCTATAGATCCTAGATGTTAGGCCTTTGTCAGATACACAGTTGCTTCGCCCACTTTTTAATAGGGTTGTTTGTTTTGTTCCTATCAGTTCATTTGAGTTCCTTGTAGATCCTGGATGTCAGACCTTTGTCAGACATAATTAACAAATTTTTTTCCCATTCTGTGGGTTATCTTTCCACTCTCTTGGTGGCTTCTTTTGCTGTGCAAAGCTTTCAGTTTGATGAGGCTCCTCTTGTCTATCATAGCTTTTATGATATTAATTTTTGGAGATTTGGTCAAGAATTCATTGCCTATTACCTACTCTGATTTGCATAAGGGTGCTTCCTATGCTTTCTTCTAGAATTCTTATAGTTTGAGGTTTTGTATTTAGGTTTTTGTTCCATCAAGAGTTGTTTTTTTGTATATGGTGATAGGTAGGAGTCCTGTTTCTTTTGCATGCGATTAGCCAGTTTTCTTAGCACCATTTGCTAAATATGGTCTCTTTTACCCAGTGATTGTTATTGGTGTCTTTGTCACAGAGCAGTTAGTTGAGATACCATGTTTTTACTTCTGGAATCTCTGTCTTGTTCCATTGGTCTATGTGCCTATTCTTGTACCAATACCAAGTTGTTTTGGTTACCATAGACGTAAGATCTTTTACAGGTTATACAATCATTCTGAGACTTAATTTATTCATTAATAAGATGGGAATGATGATATTATATTCACATGGAGATTGGTTGAGACATGGTCTGTATGCTCACACACAGAACGATTTGCTTGCTGTCTATAACTGCTAAGCACATAGTAGGTATGCATATCATAGCTACAGAACAGCTGTTACTTGAAATCAGTTCTGAAAAACTATTTTAAGAGACAGATGCAAGCTACTTCAATGATCTTCCACAGTGATGGGAATATTATGATGTTGCCACTCATATCAACACAGTGAACAATATTGAGGAGGACTTTGGGCTGATCCATCTAAGTCAGAAACTCAAGGAATAACTGTTAAAATGTTTTTAGATCTCAGTGGGTGCTGTCTTATTCCAGAGTCTCATTTCACAGGATGTTGGCTGCAGTTGTGACCCAGGTTAAACACAGACCATGTTATCATATCTTGGTATTGCTCCATTTGTTCATCATATATTTATCAAAAAAATTATGGAGCTTCTGTGGGGTGACAAGTAGTGTTCAAGCAACTGAGAATATAGTTGCAAACAAGGCAGTTGGTGCCCTTACCCTCACGGAGTTTCCACTCTGGAAGGAAACATTAAAAATAATCACCAAAAATAAACTCAGACAAGATGCATGATAAGAACAAAACAGACAAAGCATGTTACTTTGAAACCGAATAACAGCAATTTAGCAAGCCAGGATCAGGGCATTTCATGTCACATGGGGATGAGCCCTGGGAGGCCCATGAGCCCACAGGCTGCTAGAAGACACGAGCAGAGGTGCGACTCGGCTTCTCCAGCTCCACTACACTGCTTCAGGGACTGTGCGGGGACCACAGATGCCAAATAGACAAATCTTCAGTTCTCTGATTGCAAAATGGGAAGAATTCCTCCCTAACAGGGTCAAAAGGATTAAACAAGCTAATAGAAGAAAAGCACTTAGAGTGGTCTCTTACACACAAGGTTTATTGTAAACACACAGTAGCTGCTGTCAAAAAGTTCACAGAAACTAAATAACTACAAAATGGAGTAATAAAAATACTAGAAAAGAGTGCTAGAAGCTTCCGGAAGAGAGAGTGACTAGCACTCTTTAGCAAAAGTAGAAAAGGAATCTAGACGGGTTTTGAACACAGAATAGGAGTGTACCATGGGGGCCAGATTACTGCAAGGAGAGGAAACAGCATGTACCATGCATGAAAGAGCATGGCTCCTGGTTGGAGGTGGACAGTAATTGCTTCTCATGGCTGGAATATGAGTGCCTTGGAGGAGGGGTGAGAGGTGAACTGGCTAAGCCCAGAGAATAATCCCTCTTTCTATGGTTGTCAGGCGCTCTGGGAGGTGATGGGAGAATAGGAGAGCCAGAGAAAACCTCCGAGGTCCAGGCCCAGACACGGTGGGCCATTTGAACCTCCATCATCTGAGAGGTGAAACCCCAATCGTGTGCCAAATTGCCTCTTCAGGCTCCAGCCTCTCCCCACTGCGGACTGTTTGCCTGTCTGGAATGAGATAATTTGTCAGACACCAGCTGCTGATCATTCTTTCCTCATGGGCACATTTATTATTATGTTACAGTGCGCATGAAGAATCTTTACCATCACTGGAGTGAAAATGATTAAAATGTAGGGTTTTGCTGTTTGCTGTTGTTGTGTTACAGAAATTCTCAAGCCTTCCCTCTACCAGAGACAGCACCATTGGTCATGAGCTGTGTTGGAGGAATAAGCTGGGGGGAAGTCATTGTCATAATTAACGAAACAAGGAGCAGAGCACCCCAGGGTGTGGAGCTGAGGAAGGAGGACTGTTTGGAGCCTTTGTGATCAGAGCAGGAGATCGGCAGCCCTGACGCTGGGCTACAGTGTCTGAAAGAGTGCCGGGGATGGGCTGCTGGCTGGTATCTAGAGCCGCACCATGTCTAATTATGTACCAGGAGGCAAGAAAAGGTGTAGGTCTGTCTTTCCAGTTCAGAGGGAGAAAAAAAAATCTGTGGTGTCTCGCGTCTAAGAAACGAACAGGCTGACCTTTTCAGAGCGTCTGAAAGAAAAAACCAGATGTATTTCTCAAGAGTCACTGTGACTGAAGGCTTGCATTGTGCACTCACATAAAGGGATAGCTAACCAGAAAACAGCAGCTGATGATCTGAAGCCAGGCTGTGCTATTGTCCGGCACACAAATGTTCTACAAGGACCCAGACCACCATGCAGTTCTCTGTGCACAGACTATGGAGGTTGGGGGGGCGGGTGGTGAGGGCTCTTTTTTTTTTTTTTCTCCTTTTCTTTCTTCCCTTCCTGAAACCTTTTCCTTCCAATCCCTCTACAGTCACTCACATTCAACTGCTAGCAATTATTCCCATTGACCTTCCTCGCTCTCCGAATGGGGTGTGGGTCTCTGAAGGTTTTCTCTTTGTACCTGACAATCCCCTGTTACAGGCAGGCTCCAGGGAGGAGGTGAGGTCTCAGCTCCCTGGGGATGATGACTGGGAATGGAGTGGCTGTGATTTATTTTCCATAGAGCAAAGTCAAAGCAAGGCAAGTGTGTGCTGGGAGGCAGACAGGAGGATCCTCCAGCCTCATCAAGGGCTGCTTCTCTATTGTCCTTGGGGAGGCTCAGGGAGAGTGCTGGCATTGTTGGAGGGGGAAGGGAGAAGAAGAGGCAAGATGAAAAAGAGGAGGAGGCCAAGTGAGATGGGAAAGTGAGCCGCTTTCTCCATTCCAGCTATTTTTTTTTTTTTTTTTTTTTTTTGCTTTCTCCTACAGCACTTACTTTCCTTCAGTGGGTACATTTCAGCTCCCTTACAAACTGTAAAGTATTTGAAGGCAGACTTACCATCTTATCCTCCTTCTTGTCTTTCCATTGCCCCAAGTGTTCTATTTGTGCCAAGCTGGTTCCCAGGAAATATCTACTCCAGGAGATTAACTCTGTTCCCAGTAGATGATTGGATCTGGCTCCTCTTTGTCATTCAGAGAGTACCTCCTCCTAGCAGTAGCCTTCCTTGACTAACTCATGTAAAGTGGCCCCTGATCCAGGAGCTCTTTTTACTTGATTTGGCTGATTTTGGGGGGCTATGTCTATAGACACTTATTAAACAATATTTATCAGCCAGGAGGCAAAAAATAGTTCATATAGCATGATGAAGTCATAGCTTTCTGTCCTTTTAAAAGATCTAATCACACTTTCACAAAAGTCTACTTGAGGCAGACTCAACAATATTTCAGAAGTATAATTTTATTATTTTTGAAATTAAAATCAGAAATCTTACTACCCAATGGCTGGACACAGGATCACTTTGGGGTCAAGCCCCACATACTGTCCCTAAGGCTACAGGTTATCTCCTGTTTTATATTTGCCCCAGAACTCTGTATTGGAGATAATTCAGAAAATATGTTTGTTTGTTTTTTGTCTCTTTCCTCCACTAGACTGTTCTATATAGTAACAGCAGCAAGCACAACAATGACTAATTTATGGAGTGCTTCGTGTGTGTTGGGTACTATTTTAAAAACTTTGCACATATTATCTTACTCAGTTTTTCATTTTGTGAAAGTATTTCCAGTGTCAAGAAGAGTAGCTGATACTACTTGGAATTCAACAAATACTTGTTGAGCCAGTAGAAGGAAAGAATGCTATACCCTTCCAAGGTTGCAACTAATAAGTCAAAGCAAAGTCCTACAAAAAGAGATGTTATGAGAAAGCGACCAAGTCAAGGAAACATCCTAATGCATTCTTGAAAATATGAGTGAGGCTTGCTTTGTGCAATAAGATGCAAGGATCTAATTTTTTGAAATATATTCTTAATTAAAATGCATCAGGGAGTTGGCTATTTTGAGAGAATTCTGTTGTAGTTTCTTTTGTTAAGCAAAGAATTATTTTGTAATGCAAATAGATCATCCCCCTCCTTCAAAATAGTAATCACTGGTAAGAATATCACAAATTAGCATTCTTCCAAGTGCTTTTCTATATATATAGTCATATGCTTACCCACAGGTTTTTGTGTCACTAGAGAACTCAGTGTATGGAGCACACCCTCAGTGAATGATCCCCTCAATACTAAGTAAATATTCCTATGTAATAACAAATAAGGAAACAGGTTTAGGGAGATGGTATAATTTGTACAAGGAACATCCTTTTGATAACTTTACATCTGAAGGATCCTCTCATGATCTGGGACGATTAAAATTTAGAATTATTGGTTTGAATTATTGGGTTATTCCTCAATCACAGATGCTGGTTTCATGCCTAGATTCACTATCTAAAAACATATTTATTGGAAGCCTTCTATGTACCAGGCCTTGCTGTACGAACTGGGAAGAATGTCAGGAAACAAAATAGGAAAAACTACTTTCAAGGACTTTCCTGTAACTTCACGGTCCAACATGGTAGCCCCTGGCATATGTGGCTGCCAGAATTGAAATTAAATTAAGAAAAGTTTAAAAATTAAAAATGCAGCTCATTAATTTCACTAGCTAATCTCAGGTACGTAAATACTTGAGTTTCCAGTTTTCAGTTGCCACGGTGTGTGGTGGATACTGTATTGGCAGGTACAGATATAAAATGTTGTATTAGTGCTGTTCTAGATGGACAACAAACAAACATGTAATGTGTCTGGTGGTGGTAAGGGTGGTGAAGACAATTAAAACAGGCTCAGAGGATGAGCAGAGATGGATGGGACTCATTTATACAGGATGTTGAGGTCTTCCAGCCAGAGCCTGACTGAAGAGAGGGAGCTATTTCCATAGCTATTTGGAGGAAGAATATTCCAAAAGGGAGATTGCAGGCCATGGGAAACCTCAGAGTTTTGTCTTTCTTTCCTTTCTCATCTCCTCTAAACTTTCCTTTCCTCCATCATTCTCTCTCCCCCTCTCTCTCTGTCTTTCCCTCCTTTCTCTTCATATCCCTGTGCCTTATAACTTGTGCCTTCATGTCAAGATAGATTTTGTTTGTTTATAACATTCTTGAGGAAGTCAGAGCACAGAACAATGGTTGGCACCAAACATCAAATTCTCTTCTCAGCCCAGGGTTCTGATCCTGTGGCTGCAGGACTTGGCAGATCAGTTGCTTGATAGGTGGGCATGACAGTTGGGAGACTTGGGCTTGGTTGAGGTTTTCGCCTTATGGCAAGAAAGATAACATGGGTAATGAAAATTCCTTAAAAACTGATACTAGATTCTGCTATTCACAAGATAAATGTGATGTAATATTTTTCTCATTAATTCTTTTAACATTTTTGTTGAGCATTTACTATGTACCCAGTGGTTTGCCCAGGAATGGGGAGATTTCCAGGACACTGGACTTTCTGCACAAAAACCAGAAAAGCCCTGGGCTAAATTGGATGCAGTGGTCAGCCTACTTGTGGTGAACGTGGTGACTGCAAAAATAAGGAACCATGTCTGCTTTAAGATATCACAGCTTGGGAAAGAAGACAGACAAGACAAAATTCTCAGTGCTTTGACTGAGGGAAACGAAGTTGTTCTGGCATGTTGCATGCCTGCAAGGCCCCAATCTAGTGAGAATGATGAGGGAGAACTTCCTGAGGGAGGGGACTACCCGCTTTGATTCTTGAAGATGACTAGAGATGCCTACCTTGTGGCCCCAACTCTAATGCCCTCCCTGGGTTCTCTGTGGAGGGTCACAACGGGTAAACCAAGGGGCATCCACATTCCCTTCCTGTCAATGAACCAGATTATCACTGACCTCATGGATTCTACTGGTCCCCAAATGCTTCATGTCTGATTGCTTTGTTCAGTTAGGAAGCACTAGAAGGGAAGGGAGTGACTACATGTTTTTCCATGGGGGCATCAATATTTAGGCAAAAGGAGGCTGTTAATCACATCTGTCATTCTTTCTGGGCACAAAGAGAATTAGAAGGCATCTACAAGAATGTATATTCATCTAAATTCGTGGGACAGAGGAGTCAGGCGGAAAGGCTTTTCAAAGGCATGCTGCATCTTGCTCAGTGAGTGCGCATTTCTCAATTCTTTCTCAGAAGCAGACATTAAAACCTGCAGCACAGTCATTTAGAATTTCAAAGGTTTCTTCTTCAGGGGGTGGGACACAAAAGACACCACCGTTATTCACATAATGCTGGGATGGTGGGGAACAGCAGCACACCATTAACGAAGACGGTGCAGCAAACCTTTATGGAGAAAGGCAAAGAGCTATTCTGCCAGGATAAAGAAGATGCCTCATTACAGTTGCTTTTAAAAAGATTATTATCATTATTGCTTTTTAAAATTCATTCCTGCATTCTACCTAGGTTGGGAGAGCTTAAGAGGGGAAAGACAATTTTTAAAAGTAGTTCATAGATCACTAAAGAATCTGAAAACACTCAACATTCAGTACACATCTCCCTCACCCCTTTTCTCTCTCTCCCTCCCTCCCTCAGAGCTGAGGGTGTCAATCAGAATTTGGAATAAATGCAACATCTGAATCAAGATTTTTTTTTTCTTTCTTAAGGCAGACTTCTTTTGGTACTGTGTGGTTTTAAATGGTGCCAAAATACTAGCCAAGGTTTGGAGGACCAGATACGACGGAGCTTCTCACACATAATGCTGCTGGTGCTCCAACATTATCTTACATGGTTTCACCCTTCTTCTCCCTCTCCTTTGTTTTGGAATTACATGAGGCGAATGCCACAGATCTAAGTTGGAAAACCAGGAGCCCAAGCTGCAGGAACAGCCAGCAGACAACATTGTCTCTGAACTGCTATTGTTTCTATTTTAGGAGCACATTGAGTGATTAGCTTGGGTAACAGTAACATCGCATTACCTTTCACAGGCTGGAAATGTCTTTCAATAAGGAGGCAACACCGAGTCCATGTGATACAATCCCGTAGACAGAGCCAAGTGGAATACATCAAAGAGAGCCTTGATGCAGATGTTTCATGCAGAAGAAAATTAGGTCAGAGACCACTTCAATTTCAGCTTCTGCCAGCCTCGTTTGAGAGCTTCCAGTGAATTCATAATGAATAGCTTCTAGGGCACTTTTCTCTCATTCAGTCACAGACTGCCACAGCCAGATGAGCGTTCCATGTGGAATCTTCTCTCATTATTTAAAACTGCTACTTTGTGTTCTGAAATTCCAGAACCCTTCCAATGCACCACCACTATGGGCCTGAAACAAAAAGACTCCAAAAATACAGAGAGCCATTAATCTGTATCATATTCTTGGGAGCGAGCTCTCTCCCCATCCATCATATACATACATGTTTTTTAATACGTCCCCAAGCCCTTTTTTCATCTGCCTATGCAGGTACATAAACCGTTGCTGAGGAATATTGGAGATGTCGGGCTTTTTTAATCTTACTCAACTCTGAAGAAGCTGAGTGGCCTGCAGATGACCAGAATGCTTTGTTGGCTTCTTGCAGGGAGTGTGCATGCGTGAGTGAGTGTGGCGTGCATGTATAAAAAAAGCTTTTCTCTGAAAAGAGCAGAGAAGGGCAGTGTGACCTCAATGAAAGTGAATGATGCATGTTTTCCCTGCCCACCCCCAGCCCCATCTCACGCGTTATTTATTATATTGGAGGGTTAGAATCTGGGGCACCCTGGGATCTTTCTTTCTCATATTCTCGGACTGCCCATACTTTTGGGGTTCATGCTGAAAAATACTTGCTTGTTGGAGTGGGGATGTGTGGAGTGGATCACTTCAATTCATGCCAGGAGAAGAAACATTAGATTCTAAATGCACTTGGAAGAGAGGGGGCAGAAAGACAGACTCAGAGGATCACAGAGTCTCCTCAAAGCTGGTGATGCTCCGATTTCCCATGGGAAAGGAAATGAAGTGGCAGCCCCCACTCCAGCTCCCCATGACACAATTGCTTTGTCTTTGCTACCTCCAAAGCATCAGGACATTAATTAATTGGTTTTCTCAGTTCTAGGGTTTGCAAAGCAGTGGCAGAGAGCCTCAGAAAAACACTGGAAGGCAGCTTCCCCTTCAATCCATCATGGGAAGCCATCATGAAGATGTTGCCCTGCCACTGAAAATGCTATATGTGGCTTTAAGAAATACCAGTCTTTCTGCCTTTCTTCCCCACTCTGGTCTCCTCCTTGCCAGAACTCTCCTGCAATCTTTTTCTTTTTCTGTCTTACACACACACTCATACTCACACCCTCAATTAAAATTTCTGAGGAAGGCAGAAATGCAGGGGAGATAGTGGCAACGGAGTAGAAAGGTGAGCTGAGAATAGAGAGACCTAGATTTAAGTTCCTCTTATGAGTGAACTTGGACAAGCAGCTCTCATCTCCAGGTTCATGTCGTCACCTGGAAAAGTGTGGGTGGTGCTCCCCAAGTCCCTTGCAACTTTGACATGGACTCAAACAAATCATCTCTTGTGTTACAGGCAATTCATGTCACTCTGGAAATGACTGGCTGTGGGTTGTAGCCACAGATCTACCTACTAAGATACTAACAAAGACCTTGCTCACAGGATTAGCATCAAGGCATTGTGGGCGTGTTCATGATTCAGTAGGATATCCCCATTCTTGCCACACATGCTACAGTGGGAGCAGCTCTCCAATTTCAAGGGAGAGATAACTGTTGACTTTGGAGTCAGACAGACTTGGGTTTGAATTGAGGCTGCCACTCCATGGCTGTGTGGCCTTAGGCAAGTCCCTTAGCTTCTCTGATCTTGAATTTTCTCCACAGTAGCACAGGGATAATACCCATTATGGAAGGTTGTTAGAAGATTAAATGGAATCATATGAAGGTAGAGAACATAGCGCAGTGCCTAGTACAAGGTCAGTACTCAATAAATATTAGCATGATTCTTATTATTGTTATTAAAATTAATCTTCAATACATACATGCAGAAAAGGCATATGCGATTTATGGTAGTGAAAAAAGTTAAACACATTATTTACATTGACTGTTCCTATTCATATGGAGACTCTTCTAAGACATACAAACACATACACATACACACACAAGCGCACACACACACACACACACACACACACACACACACACACTTTTCAGGTTCTAAAGGCAGTAGTAAACAATTCTAATTTCCCTAAGATAATACACTTACAATGCCTAATGGAGATTCTTTGCACATAAGTGCTCAATAAATGCTAGTTACATTCATTTTTGTTCACTACAATATCTTTCAGTATAGTAAATTCCAGTCTATCATGTACCTCTTCCCCGTTCTCTACTCTGAAGAGGCCTCTTTTTAAGAGGCAACATGGGGCCGAGAAAACCTATATAAGTAGAAGTCACAAGCCATCAATTTGATGCTGAGTTCTTAATCACAAAATCATAGCACTTCAGAGCTTGGCAGGTGGAGATATGGAAACACAAAGAGGTTATGTAACTTGCCCAAGGTCATGGAGAAACTTGGGTTCTCACTCAGTCCTCCTCTGCATCCGTAGCCTTTGTAAGTTTCAGTTAAGGCTATGAGCACAAAAATACTTGACAAAATCCAGGTGCTTTCCACGTGCCACAGCCCCCTCTCACAGCACCTGCCAGCTCCTGCAGCAGCCATGGCAGAGGACCACCGTCACTGTGGTGACTTAAGGCTGTCTGCATCAACCACACCATGGTCAAAGCAAAGCATTGCCTGCCCAGTGCTGGCATTGGTTCCTGTGGAGGACAGCACAGCCCTGGAATGGAGCTCCATGACCCCTCATACTGAGTGGGCTGCACCAGCACCAAGGCAGAGGGTGGGGCACAGTAGGAGCTGCCCAGAGCTAGACATCAGTCTGCCAACCTCTGGCTCTCTGTGCTGGTATGTAACCATGGGAATTCACAAGCTAGAAAGGCCAAAAGAAGGAAAGTGAAACATTTCTTTGTCTTTTTCCACATTTATTGATTCACTCACTTTCTTACTCATTTACTTATTCATTCATTTAATTGCTATTTATCACTGTATTTAGAGAAAGAGGGGTTTCTAAGATTTTGATATCCAAGAGTCTTCATGGATAGAGACAAACCAATTACAATTCAATATGGTAAGTGCTATAATAGCAAAATACTGTGGCACACAGGGGGGGGGCAGTCAATTTTCCTGCTTTGCAAGTATTAGATGGAGTAGAGGTTGTGTCATAATTAGGGTTTGATCAGAGAAATGAAATGGCTGTTAATTAAATATATGTATATGCACAGACATATGCGTACATAGATGCAAGTGTGTGTATATATATATGAGGGGAGACTCTCCCAAAACTCCAGAATTTTCTGTCAGAGGGTGGGCCCCTCGTAGTACAGGCTTCTCCCGCTAGACAGGTGTTCCAGGAACCTATTGGCATCAGTGTACCAGCTAGCAAAGTTGTGAGAGGCTGCATTGGGCTTCAGTGAAAAAAATTTTTTGAGAGTCATTTAATATGTTTGCCCATTTGATGATGGGTGATTTACACAAACAAGGTGCAGCAGTTCAAAGCACCTGCCCACACCTTGGAGAGTGTTCAGCAGTTTTTGACCAAAAACAGCATGTTCACATGTCCCACCCTCCCTATTCACTCAATCTCTCTTAAGTGACTTTTTTTCCCTCATGGATGAAAAAAGCTCTCAAAGGGAAACATTTTGCACATGTGAAAGAGGTGAAACAAAAAATGACAGAAGCATTAAAAGGCATCAAAATAGACAAGTTCAAAAACTGTTTTGAGCAGTGGAAAAAACATCTTGATAGGTGTATTGCATCAAACGGAGAGTACTTTGAAGGTAACTGAAGTTTAAACATATAAGAATAAATATACAATTTTGCATAAAAAAATTCCCTTTTGGGGTCACCCCTCATATATGTATATGTGTACATACAGAGGGTGCCAAAAATATATACACATTGTAGAAAGGAAAAAATCGTATTAAAATTCTAATACTCAATATACACTGGCAACAAAAGATGAATACAAGTCATGTTTGACTTCTGCAATTATAAGAGATGCTCAGAGTGGTTACGATCAGTGTCCAGACACTTCTGATTATGGCAAACTAAAAGTAATACTTACATAACATCTCTTAAAATGTGTATATAATTTTGGCCACCCCAGTATGTGTATATGTGTATGTGTGTGTGTGTGTGTATATATATATTTCTATTTAGAGGTTTGACCTTACACAATTGTGGGAATTGGCTTAACAGTTTGGCTATTGTCTTTGCCTAGATTTAGCAAACTTTTTCTATAAAGAGTCAGATAATAAATATGTTAGGCTTTGGGAGATAAACAATATCCAAGCACAGAAGCACACTAGAAAATTCATAAACAAATGGCTATGGCTATGTTCTAATAAAATTTTATTTACAAAACCAGACAGTGAGCAGAATTTGCCCTGTGGGCTGTAGTTTGCTGATCATGGCCCGTATTTGCAACAGGTTCTGGAGCCTGAAGTCAGTAGGGCAGACATTCAGGTAAGGAAGATCTATGTGACTTGGGAGAGAGGAAGGACAAACTGGAGCCCCCAAGGATGGAGGATGGCCTGAAATCTGCTTCAGTCTTTCATGGCCTTCAAGCCTCCACCTTCAATAATGCCTGAATCCTGTAGAAGAAGTGGTGTTTTTCATCATGGAGCTAAATTCAAATGCAATCCAGGAGCTGAAAAAAACTGAAGGAAGATCTAGCGAGAGCTGAAGTTTTTGCTAGTCTGGCTGCTGCCCCAGACCAACAAGGTCTGCAAGCAGGTAAGCAACAATCAATGTGGTCTGCAACTACGCCTGGTGCTTCTGCATTGACCTTCTGAGTGTGAAGTAAATAAGGCTTCTGTTGTAATTCAACCTTTCAGAACTCATGCAAAAATGTCTCTTGTGATTCATGTTAACTTGGAACAATGCAGGGAAGGAAACTCTGAGAAGCATTATTCCAGTTGAAGTTGACTCAGTCAAATCCACACACATGGGGGGAAGTTTTAGAGAAAAAGTTCTTTGCAACTGGACCTTAAGCATGAATGAGCATTTTCCTAGTGGAGAGCACCCTCATAATCCCCAGATAGCACGGTTTGTGTGTGATCTGTTTTCAAATGACTCCAACACAGAGTTTAAAAGAAGAAACAACATGTTCTTTTGCTTGCTAAACATTTGAAGAATTTATGTTCCTATTTTTTCACCGATTGATTATGTCCATCAGAATCTAGATGTGAGCAGGATGGTGAGTTTGGTGACAATCGTGGCTCAAATTTTCTCATGCAGGCTGAGGGCCAGCCTGCCTGTCCATCGATAACTGGCAAACTCACCCCTAGGACAAGGTAGCTGGTCTATGCAAATCAGCCAATGGACATACTCACATTTAGTGATGTCTTAGCAGGCAATTCCCATAAATTTTTTATTCTGCATCACAGCACTGAATTCTTCCCCCGTTTGTAAGGAACTTGTTGTTTCTTCCTGTGTTTTTCTTCATTAATGCTATCATATTTTACTAGATGTTCTGGAACCAGAAGTTATATTTAATTACTTCTTCCAGTTTCTTCATGTGTTGCTCTTACCTCTATAACACTTCTTGCAGCCATGTATTCATCCATTAACTATCCATATATTCATATTTGTGTCCATCTTTGCACTTATTTATCTGTCCATTCATCCATCCATCTATCCACTCATCCTGTCATCTTTTTTTTTTTTCTTCAGTTACCTTATTTCAGTCCCCTACCATCTCATTCTTAAATGAGAACAAGGTCCAATAAATTGGTTTTCCTGAGAGGCTTAGTGAATGAATAGAATGTGGAGTAACACAGGTTTACATTTGAATTCTGTCTCTGTCCTTTACTAACTGTTTAATCTTAAGTACATAACTAAAACTCTCTGATTCTATTGAGAAACAAATAATATCCACTTCTCAGTATTGTTGTAAGCGTCAATTGAAATAAGTTATATAAAGCAGGTAGTTCGATGCTTGGTACATTCAAGGCATTCAATAAATTTTCATTCATCTCCTCCTCCCTATTCTTCCTTCCCTATCTACTTTGTATGTTTTAAATATATTTTTATACATACTTGCAATTGTCACCTAACTCCCTGGCCTTTGCTGAAGCTATCCTTCCTACAATCATGTCCACCCCAACTCCTAACTTTCCATTGAGATACATCACTATTTCTGACTCTGGGTCTTTGATCATGTAAACTTTTCTACCTGAATTATCTGTCTTCCAGTTTTTCTTCATAGAAAATCAATCTGATTTCTTGAACCTACCCATTCCCCTGGTAAAATGCTAGCTCTTTCTGTAACCCTTCTCAAATTCCCAGATTGAAACTTCTACCCTTCTGTATTATTAGAAGACTTTATTTGCAAGTAAAGGAAAGAAGAACTGCATTTTTTAGCATACTCTGTTAATATACTTGTTACATATTTTAACAGCAGTCTTATGAAGTAGTTATTATTATCTTTACATTTTCCCAAGAACTTTCTCAAGGTCACTCAGCTAGTAAAGATCAAAGTGAAAATTTGAACCTGGGTCCATCTGATTCCAAATATCCTTTTCATTTCACACTACCTTGTCTTCCATCCTCTACCACATAGTAGCAATAATTCTGTCAAAAAAGTTATAAAATGTCATTCTGACATTTATAAAAGATTTCTAAAAAGCTAAAAACCAAATTGATTCCACTAATGAATTATATTCAAGGATAGGAATGATGTTTTATTTATTCTTGGGTCATCTTAACTGTCCCAGTATAACAACTTAAACCTACTATAGGCACGTGGTCAATGTTCAATTGACAGACATTCGAAGTATAAATAGGACTTTTCACCAGCGTCCTTATTCTTGAAATATTCAGCCTCAATTTCAAATGTTGTAAGTGATCATAAATCCTTCAACCATCACATCATCAGGGTGAGGTCAATTTCAGTGTACTTCCTTTTTAGTAAACATGTCTGTAGCAAAAAAGGGAATTGTTGTTAAGTTCTTATAATAAAATTCTCTTCATACATTAAAGAGTCCTGGGCTATTTTGTAAAAATCCTTGGCTTGATCCCTGCAGCTAGCAGGCAGCAAGCACACTTATTTATCTCTTCATAGCATTAGTAACCCTGTAAAAGTTAAATTTGTTTTATTTATAGGTTGGAAGAGCCTTCACCCATGAGGAGTGCTGAATAAATAGACTTTTGCCATCATTCTCCAAAGAGGTTGGGAAGGAGCTACTCATGAGGAAAGCCTGGAGGGTACAAATTGTCAGAATGAAGTATAGTCCTTTGTTCAGAATCAGAAGAGTTAACCACTCAAATCATAAAATACCAGATGAAGCTCACTTCACCCAATGGGGATGAGCAAAGTGAGAAGAAAGACATGGTGACACAGAAAATGCCCAAGTAATCTCTCTAGGTTAAATCACGGCAAGTTCACTTGGGATCCTCAAGGTTATATTTTTGCCTAAAAGATCAAGGAAGTATCCTTCATGACAGCACAGAGAAGAGCTACAGCTCTTTAAAAAATTTAATAAAATAGAAGAGACTGATAGGGCACTGCAGAATAATTGGCTCATCTAGGAAGTGTCTATGTCTAGTTATTTGTACATGAGGGTAAGAAGAGAAACATGAAGTGATTTAATTAAAGGAGTTCAAAGATCAACACAATATCATTAAATAATCATATTATGAATTCAATAAACATGAATTAAATAATCTTATTAGATCTTAAATCTGTTGTCTCCTTGGAGAGAAGTGAGATGGTCATGCTGTTTGATAAACCCCCAAATTCTCTTCTGTCCTCATGAAAGGAACATGCTGCCGATTTACCATGAGCTCTGTGAGCTTTTCCAAGAGAAAGAATGGGTTTTTGTTGCTCAGTCCATATGAGCTTGCCTGGTGCCCCTTCTGATTAATGGCATTTATTCCCCCAGAGAGTTGCCTGAGGCTGAAGGCAGCAATGTGGCATTGAGACAGAACTAACCTAACTGGCTCTCATGGGGATTGATCGCAGGCCTTGACCTTTGACGAGACAGTTCTAAGCATCTGAGTTAACTGGGTGTGCCTCCCAGACAAATAAGTCTCAGTCCCTCTGTAAAAGGGATTATGAAAGTCTAGATTCCAGGTTTAAAGTACTGTAGCTTTAAGACAAAGCGAAGTTTACTTTCAAAGCAGAGTGTGGAACCTCCTAAAGAGAAGCCCTGCATGGTCATAAAATATTCACGAAACTTATCATGTTTCTAGAACTACCTACTTTCTAGTTCCCTTCACTTGCCTCTTTACTGCCTGTCTCATCTTCCTGACAATGCTGACCTCAGATCTCCCTTCAATTTCTTTTTATTACATTTGCTTTTTCATTTGAACATATCGTCCAGTCTTATTAATTTGGTATCTGACCTTGACCTCCCCTGACCCCACTGTCCCTACTTGTCCTAGAGGTGTCAGTGTCAGACACATTTGTCAGTACCCATTCTTGATTTCTTACCCAACCCAATTTTGGCTTTCCTCTTCCTGTGAAAACACTGATAACTCAAAGAGGCCCCACTCTGTGATATAAAGCCAAAGGCAAGACAAGGGACTGTCAAGTTCCGGCAGTGAAATCTGCAGGGATGGGCTTCATTGTCACATAAGCAACAAGAGGCCTAGCTTCACACACCCTAGAGAACTCAACTTAAAAGTAGTCACACTCACTCCAGACTGTGCTTCAACTGTATTTATGTCCTGAGTAAAGCCAACCATGTCATTGTGCATCAGAAAATGTGATGCAATTGAATAAAAAAATGCTTTGGAGTCAGGCCGACTTGGGTTTGAATCTTGGTTCTACTCCTTGCTGTGTCACCTCAATTGAGTTTCTTAATTTTTCTCTGAGACTCAGTGTACTCATCTGTAAAATAAAGGTAAACATACCTGTTTTATACTGTCATCATGAGGAGTAAAAGAAATAATGACTATAAAATACAGGGCATTCCATATAATATACAATAAATAGGGTTTAATATTATTTATTGTATTTGTCATTATTACTATTGCCATGATAGGATCCTTCATGCCTAGATTCTGGCAAGAATAGAGAAAATTTCAAATATTCAGACATCTCATTTCTTGAGAGATGGGCCACAGGTTTCCTCACACACTAGGCTGGTTGCTCAGTGTTGTAAGTCACCACTTGGCTTCCCGCCTGAACTTTTAATCTTGTCTCCATCTCAATTTAGAGAGGGTTAGAAAGCAGAGACATCAATCGTTTCCTTGTCAAGGACAACAGCCCCTTCCTTCTTCCTTAGTTCTCTCCTGGGGACCCATCTGCCCAGTGCCAAGGGAGGGGGCTCCTGCTGCATGCAAACCACCACGTGGTGGGGCCTCTGTGGGAGCCAGGAGCAATTTCACTGTCTCTATGTAAGGTCTGATGAGCCCAACCCAGTCCTCCCACTGCTCCTGGGGTTAAGCGCCCCACCGTTCCACAGTCACCCTGGATAGTGATGTAACCATGAAGATGGCAGTTACCCAAGGTACTGGGACACAGACTTTATTGATTTGTTCTTCTAATGCATTAGGAGGAAACAGGAAACCTCAGGAAGGTCACAAACGACAATTGTGCATTGACTGGCACAGACATTTACTTCATTCAGAAAAGCACGACTCAAGTGGCCTTGTTATCAGAGAGGAGGGGGTACCATAGAGGCGCAACTTAAAAAATAAAGACAATAAATGCTGGATCAGAAGGAATCAGAAGGGACTGAGGAACCTAATGCTCAAGCTCAAACTAGAGGGAGAGTCTTTGTTCAGTTGCTGGTAAAGCCAGATGCTCAATCAATGTTGCTAAACAATTGGATGAAGGAGTAAACCAGGCAAGGGTGAGCTCCTTAGAACTCCACTCTATTGATCATCTATGCACCTCTGTCTCTTTCTCCCATTTGACTGCATGGTTACATGCCCTTCTTTCCATCTCCTTTTCATGATCTTTAAAGCTGAGCACGACAGAGGGCTTTTCAATAGATCCCCACTGTTTTTCTCAGCTTTCTCCCTCTTGTGACACTCCTTGTAATCACTGACCACTGAAAAAATCACCATGACATGTTTGAAGGTCTCTGAGCTTTCCTGTACCCTCTTTCCTTCCAGGCCTGTGTTCTGGATGTTTGAGGTCTGCCTCCTATAAGTCCTGTCTTCCCGAATGATTATAAGATGAGCCATCTTTCTCTGAAGGTTCTGGTTATTTCAATTGTATCACTCAATTCTCATTTTCTGGTGAGCAATTATTCCAAAGTATTGGCTTCCCATGTCATATATCAGTTCTTTGCTATCTAAGAGATGAAACTTTTACAAAACCAAATGTTTAGCCTTAAATCAATTCAGCAGACTTCTGGATAGGATACTAAGGTCTCTTCTAATCCCATGAGTCAAATAATCCAGAACTCAGTGGAGCATTTCAATTTTTCTAGAAACACTTCTCTGTTAATTATTAGATACTGAAAAATTATAAATCATCAAGGAGACATGACCTTCAAACTATATTTGTCTTCAGACTTTTGTGACTCTCTACAGGCATTAAGTCTCTAGTTCTGGTTTAAACAACTGTATAAAACACCATCTTGGCAGAAGGAGAAACAACAGAAAAGGGCTATCTCCAACCAAAGACCTGATGCTGGGGTTTACTAATCAGCAGTGTGGTGATTAAGGACAAAGCATTCTGTGAAACTAGATTCTAGCACAAGGAGGTTGCTAACCCAAATTCTGCAAGTCATTCTCTCTGTCACTTAAGCACATGACTTAAATTTTGTGGGTCACCTTAGCCTCGTGTTAAAAAAGCTAATTTAGGGATGCTATGAAGATTAGACAATATATTTTAAATATCCAAGCACACAGTAAGTGTTCAATAAACAATTTTCCCCCCAGGGATTCTACTGAGTTCAAGACTAATAATTTGGCTTTAATTATAGACTTATAGCTGGGCTCGGTGGCTCAGCCTGTAATCCCGCGCCTTTGGGAGGCTGAGGTGAGTGGATTGCCTGAACCCGCGGGTTCGAGACCCGCCTGGGCAGCGAGACCTCATCTCTACAATAAGTCAAAAAATTAGCTGGGCGTGGTAGCGTGCGCCTGTAGTTCCAGCTACTTGGAAGGCTGAGGTGGAAGGATCGCCGGAGCCCAGCAGGTCGAGGCTACGGTGGCCGGAAGCAGCCACTGCACTCCAGTCTGGGCGACAGAGTGAGAAGCCAACTCAAAAAAAAAAAAAATATGTTTATAGACTCATGAGGTTGGGCAGAAACTTAGTATTCTATCTTAGGATAAAACCACTAACTGTGTGCCAGGCAATGTGCTAAGTTATTTGAAAGTAGTATTTTATTTATTTAGATACAAATATTATACTCATTTTCCAATGAGGAAAGCAAGGCTCAGAGTATTCAATAATGCTTCTTACATCATGCAGTTGATCAGTGAGAAAGCCAGGATACACATCTTGGATTTTCTTACTCCAGAGTCTCAGTCATATTGTTGTAAGAGCATTTTAGAATGAGAAATCAGTGGTATGACTTTAATAAACTAAAAAAATCAGTGAACTGTAGAGTCCCTGGGGAAACAGAGGTTGGAGACTGGAGGTGGAAATGCACTAAAATAATAGATTCCAGTATCGATCTAGTGAGCAGAGCTGAGAAGGCAGAGATTAGTAGGATTTGTAGAGTTGTTATTAGTATTTGCCAAAGATGTTTGCCATTGCCCATGTTCTTCTTGGGAATGTTACCTTTTGAATATCATTCTGGAAAACAAGATCACACGAAAAAATCCTTCTTTCTTTCCTTTCTCCCAATATGCTTATTAAGTCTTCCTAGCACTGGGTGCCATTTTAGGCACTGGGAATACAGAGACACCAAACACAGGGCAAGATTTTACATTTGATGTTCTTGAGTTATAGATGTCAGGAGTTGGGGCTGGAAAGAAAATGTAAAGCAGCATTTGAATGAGCTTTGAGTCTGTCCTGAGGAGCCTTGACTTCAGAAACACCTACATATAGAGTTATTTAGGAGGGGAGTGCTGTGAGACCTGCAATTTCTAAAATTCACCTTGGACCAAAGATGATGCTACAGTTTGTCACTTGGTGTCTGTGAACACAAAGAGGACCCTAGATGTGATATGGTGAATACCCCAAACTTGCAGGCAAAAAGTTTGTCTATGTGCACATGAGCTTTGCTTTCTGAAGAGTGTCCATAGCTTTATTCTCAAAGGGTCAGAGACACAAATGAGTAAGGTCAAATACCACTGAAGCTGGTCCAGAAGGAAGAAAAATTAGAGGAAGACATGCAAAGATTGGGGGAAAAAATAGTCATGAATTAAAGGTAGTGCCATGGAGATGCTGCTGGCAGGTATCCAGGTTACTTAGGAGCTAGGAGTAACACGTGGAACTAGCAATCAATCAGACAGGGGAGGTAAGAGAGAAAGGAAGGATAATGCTTCACTGGCTCTTGATTTTCTAGCCTGAGAGATGGAGTGATTCCACAAGAAGGAAACTACAGGAGAGACTGTACCTTGGAAAGGGGAGAGAATATATTTAGTGTTGGCAATAGCATAGATTGCTTTTCAGAATGTGATTATGGTATTGCAATTTTCTCTGTGAAGCTAAGAACACGCATAAGGGAGTGTAATTTAACTCATTGACATGCCAGACCAATGGGGGTGAACTTGTTGATTTCAAATTTGCAGTTCAAACACAAACAAAATTGTTTTCAGTAAAGCTTGAATGTACACCTAAAATTGAGGAGCATGGCCCCATCTCCCATTCCTCCACAGCTCATGAGACAAAGGTAGTCATTCATAATGACTACCAGTCATCATGTAAAATATGTTTACCCAATGCCAGATGTTGAGACAAATTCTTTAAAATTGGCATAATCTGGATCTTTTCCAAACTGTGTATAAGAGCAATCTAGTTATTGTCTGAATTTTTCCTTTTTACAAATATATTTAGCATTCTGTAGATATAAAGTTATATCAATGCTTTCACTATAAAAAGTATGGAACCTTAAAAAAGAAGATTTTGAATAAATACTGTGTGCCAGTATTATGTGTCTTTGTAAATATTAACTATCGCAAGTAATTAACATATTTTCATGGTGTCAGCCCTGAGAAGTAGATATTATTATCTCTGTTTCACAAATAAGAAAAAAAATGAAAACGAGAAACTAAGAAACTTGCCCCAATTTGTCAAAGTAGGAAATGGCAGATCTTTTCTAATCCACACTTCACATGTTCTCAGACCATAGCTGCACCTATGGTCTATTGAGCTGCTTCCTTTTCGGTGTTTCTATCCCTTTTATGCTCTTCTTTCACTCTGCACTCTAGAATCTGTAGGTTCTAGAATCTGCAGCTGTGCTAACCTTGCAACTCCTCCTACCTGGTCTTATCACTCCTTCCATCATTCTCAACCACCAAAACTCAACCCTTGAGCACAACCTTGTACTTATGCTAGGGTCACTGATGGTTGGCTGGAGAGACAAATTCAGCTATGCTGACTGCTTTCACCTCAAATTTGTAACCATAAATCTCAAGTGGATCTTTTACTTTGCCTGGCAACCTTGCCACATTTGTTTTACTCTCTCATTATCCAAGAAAACCGTAGTGAGATCATCTCATTTCTCAACCTTCGCACTCTGCCCCCCTTTTTATTCTCAGATGATGACCTTGCTTTTTATCCAACTGAAAAAAACAGTCATGATATGATGATAAATACATGCATTCTCATTATGGAACTTACCTATCTGCATCATAACTTACAGACTCAGCCTTCTCTTATTTATATATTTATTTATAAGATTTGTTCAACCTTCTGCTAAGGCCAACCCTGGTGCTTATGCAATAGAGCTCATCTTTTTTCCTTCTCTAGAACTCTGTTTCTGTAGTTGTTGTCCCTCTGTCCTCATGATCTTTTCCCCGCCTCTCTCATGTCTGCCATCAGCAGACAAACATGCCCCATCTCCCATCTTAAGAAAACAAAACTCGCCCTTGACCCACATTCTCTTCCAATTCTTGCCATGTTTTTCGCTTTTTAAAAGGCAAAACATCTGGAAAGAATTGTCCATCCATACTTGTTCTCCCCACTTTCTTACTTCTAATTTTCTTTTTAAACTGTACCAATCAGGCTTTAGTTCCTATTCCTTCAAAAAATAACTTTTAAAACTGTACTTGTCATCAACAAGGGTACCTGCATAATGAACTTTTGTATATCTAACCCTGAATTGTACACCACATCTTTAAAATAAAAAAATTTAAAAAACGGTACTTGTCAATGCCATCAAATGATGACATGTTGTAAAATTCAAAGATTAATTCTCAGTACTATTCTTAAACCCTTAGGAGCTCTGACAAAGTCATTTACTCCTTCTCTCCTCAACACTCTGCTCTCTTAGCTTCTGGGATAGTTTGTTCTGGGTTTTCTTCTCCGTCACTGACCACCTCTTTTTAGTGTTTTTTTGCTGGTTCCTCCATCCCTGCACCATCCTAGTGATACAGCATAATTCTCTGCTATCTCCTCCTCTTCACCTGATTTACTTATGGATGATCTCATACAATTGGATAACTCCCAAATCTCTATCTCTTGAGTTACCTGAGATATCAACTACCTACCAAACACCTAAAATGTCTGTTAATTGTCTCATATTTAACATGCCTGAGTCAGAACTCTTGCTTTTCTTCTTCCTCGTCAAAATACTCTGATCCTTTTCAGTCTTTTTCAAAACCTAGAAATTATTCTTGATTTCTTTTTTTCCCCTCATTTTCTACCTCTAAGCCATTAGTAAATTTTGTCAGCTTTACCTTGATCTCCCTTCCATCAGATGGTTCTGGTGTAAGCCACGATTGTCTCTTTTTGGACTATAATCACCTATAGATTGATCTCATTGCTTCTTCTCTTCCTCCTCTCCTCTCCCCAGATCTGTCCTCTACCCAGCAGCCAATGCTCCTATTAACATGTGTCATGATTCTATACCCTAAAACCACTTAAATTACTTTCTGTTTTACCGAAAATGAAATTCAGACTTCTTAATGGCCTGTCAGGCATTACCTGGTCTAGCTAATGCCTACCTTTCTGAATTTATTTTCTATCACTTCCCCATTGATCAATCGTGCTATGTCTACGTAGGCTTTTTGGCTTTCTTTTAGCCCATCAAACTTATTGCCGCCCTAAATAACACCTTTGCACTTCTCATTCCCTGTACTCAGAATGTTCTCAGCCTAGATGCTGATAGAACTTCCGCCATTAAAAAGTATAGAATATCTAAGCCGGGCTCGGTGGCTCAGCCTATAATCCTGCACCTTTGGGAGGTTGAGGTGAGTGGATTGCCTGAGCCCGCGGGTTCGAGACTCGCCTGGGGAGGCAAGATCTCAGCTCTACAATAAATCAAAAAAAATTAGTGTGGTAGCGCACGCCTGTAGTTCCAGCTACTTGGAAGGCTGAGGCGGAAGGATCGCTGGAGCCCAGCAGGTCAAGGTTGCGGTGGCCGGGAGCGGCCACTGCACTCCAGTCTGGGCGACCGAGTGAGACTCCAACTCAAAAAAAAAAAGTATAGAATATCTAAAAACACAGACCTCTAGTTAGATAAGTCCTAGAGACTGTCAAAACCCATTCCTGAAAAAGAGAGGCTCAGAAAGCTAAGGAAGGCTCAAATCTGCACAGGAAGTGACCAAGCTGAGACCTCCATTCCTCTGTGACCCCTAATTACCTTTCCTTTAAATTTTGTCAGAAAAATTACTCTCTGTATGGAATTCTTATTGTTTTTCATTCACATTAACTGTGTTTAGTTTTACACAGCAGCATGGTTTGTCTATTAGAATTATGTGTTTCTGAATTCTTCTTACATATTCTTTCCTGGGGCAGTAGGCTTATGTGAGTGACATGGGTCAGATAAAGATGATAAGAACTCAGGGGTGATAATATTTTACTTTCATACAAGTATTTAGCTTTTCTCTGTAGGCAACAAAGTGCCTCACCCAGGTGTTAATTTAGTTCTCCTGCTATCTATCCCCCTGAAGAACCTTACAGAGACCATTTTACAGATGAAAAAACTGAGTTTGCGTACTCTGGGTATACTACTTGCATCAGCTTGAGTCACTTTTCTAAAATAAAGAACTGGCTGCTTCATTCCTCTGCTTAAAATCCTTCAGTGACCTCCTCTGCCCTCAAGATAAATTCCAGACTCTTTAACCAGGCTCAGCAGCCCTCCTCCCTAAGCCACGCTCTCATCGTTAACCTCCTCCCTTTCCTCGTCCTTTGGCATACCCACTGCTATGGCCCAGTAGTTCTTAATGCATCAAGCACATGTGTCAGGTGCAGTGTCTTTAGCCTTTCCAGGCATTTCCCCATTCTACTTCTGCTCTGAGTGTCCTTACATACCTGTTCTTTGTAACAAGGAGCAGGTGCTACCTTGTCGCCTCATCCTGAAAGGGCTTTCTTGGAAAGTGGCGTTGGCTTCCACAGTATTTTGAACATCTCGTGCATGTCCCCATTAAAACATTTATCAGTATATAAAGGGTTTTGTTTGGTTTTGCACATTTCACTACCCTGCAACATTGTGAGCTCTTGGTGGGCAAGAATTGGGTCTTCTTCCTATTGGTCGCCACAGAACCTGGTTCAGGACCTGATACGTGGTAGTAACTGTATGAAAAGGTGTCAGATGAATGAGTGAACAAATGACTGTGACCAGCAGGCTGGCAGGGGATGAGAACAGCCGCCTCACAGAATGTTTAATGGATTCTCATCTGCCACCGCCTTGACCACACCCCTTCCAATCCTGCTGATATTTCACAGACTTTACAATAATCTCTCCCCAGGGTTAAAAAGACCAATTACTCTTGCCAGGTTCCTTCTGGCAAGCACTGCCCCTGGCTCTCTAAAGGGCCTCTTGAGCCATCTATGAGGTCCCAAACACAGATACATGTGATGGGATTTACATTCATTTGTTTAATGCAGTCTTAGTGTACACAAGATGATTTCTAGGTGGTTTGTGGATATTTTTAAATAGATATGTGATTTAGAAAAACACTCATTTATGATAGCAAATTATAGTTTATATTTAGAAACAATTTCCTTAGGTTTAAAAAGTGAATTGGTTTAAAGAGAAATACTAAGTTCATAAAACACAGGTACATGGCAAAAACCATGAAGCGATGCCTACATGACCAATGATTGGAAAATAACTGATTTCATTCCTTTAATCACTCATTCATGAATTCATTTATTAAATGTTTATGGTATACTGCATGCCAGAACCTATTCCAAGTATGCATGTGCACATATGAGTGTGGTCTGGACTTACTATTTTGCTAATTCTAATTAACAGAATATGGCAGAGGCCACACACACACACACACACACACACACACACACACACACACAATCGCCCAAATGTTAGAATTGCTAAACCACACTGAATGGGAAACGGACCTGTAAGATAACTTGCCATGAATGGGGTTGAAAGGTAGACGGTGAGTAATAGGAAGAGAACTAACTGACGATGACATCGGAACAGAATTCAAATCCCAGCTTTCCTATTTCCTGCAAGACTTTGGGCAAGTTCACAACAGTCATTATTCCTGAATGATTACTTATATCTAGTATAAATATGGAGGAGGAAGAAATTGGGAGATTATTTATGTCTGATCTGGGCATGAGAGTGGAGAATGGCAACCTGCTTGCCACATTGCACTTATCGTTTGTGAGCTGGATTGCCTTGAATAGACCTTCACAGTCCTGTCCAACATTCTATGGTTCTGGAAAAATCAACATCTCCATATTTTTCTAAGAAGTAAGTAGTGAATGGATATGGCAAAGATGGCAGTCATAGTGCTGGTGATAACAGTGTGTACTAGCTTCAATTTACCTCCATGAAACTTCCAGGAGGGAACCTCTAAGGTGACTTCCAGTGATTCCCACCTGCTGCTGCTGTTATTCCTTCCTCATGTGATTCCCTCCCCTTCAGTGTAGGTTGGACTTACTGTTTCCCTTCTAAAAAATAAAATAAAGCATAAGTTATGGGATGTCACTTCTGAGTTAGGTTATAAAAAGACTGTGATTTCTTGCTGTCTCTGTCTCTCTCTCGCTCTCTGTCTCTCTCTCTCTCCCTGCTGCTGGGAGAAGTCAGCTGCCATGTTGCAAACTGCTCAAGGAAGAGCTCCAGATGGCAAGGAACTAATGTCCCTGGACAACAGTCAATGAAGACCAGAGACTGCCAAGAGCCACATGAGCAAGCTTGGAAATGGATCTTCCCTAAGACTAGCCTTGAAATGCCTTCTGTTGCAGCTGATACCTTGATTTACCCTGTTTAGAGATCCTTAATCAGAGACATCCAACTGAGCTTCACTTGGATTCCTGACCCACAGAGTCTGTGAGATAATAAATGCTTTAGGTTTTTAGGTTTTGTAGTATATATGGCAAAATCAAATGAATACAGAACTCCAAGTTTTGCAATCACTAAGGTGAGTCTTGGCCAGTAATATGTTGGCCTGAGTTTCATACTCTGTATATTAAGAATTACAAGCTCAGATCTTTATATGGCTACAAAAACATCCTCTGCATGTACAGGCACTTGGGCATCAGAGTCACACCTTATCCTGAACTTGAAGCCAGTATTTCAACTTCCAACTGGATAATGCCCAAAGGATGTTTCCGATACGGTCTCACATAACATCTCTGAAATTCTCCCTAGTCCTGTTCCTCTACCCTTCTCTATTGTTAGGCTCAAGCCACAAACTTTGGAGTCATCAGTGATCCCTCTACTTCCTCTCTCACTCTGTCTTAGTTCTAGAATCTCCCCCTACTACCACTGTTCAATGTGTGTATTAGGATCTCATACCTGATTAAGGCAATAGCTTCCTGTCTATCTTGCTTGTTCCCAGACTTCCTCTTGCGTTGCATCCAATACAATCTCTTGTCCTTTCATCACTGAATGGGTTATGTTTAATATGGAAAAGAGTATGTAAAATTAAAACTATCTTAAATCCCATTATTATAAAATCTGATTTAATTTTTGTACACCCTTTCAGTTTCTCACTGCATGCAAAAATATCTCTCTGAGTAGACACAAAAATGTATTTCACTTGGTGGTAATAATTTCTATACAATTTTTGTGTTTTGCTTTCAGTGCTTTAACAGAAAGAATTTGATTAATTTGCAAAATTATTGTCTTTGAAATTATTGCTTCCAATGGCTGCATACTCTCCCATGGAGGAGATATACCCTGAGATACATAACTATTTCTCTGTTGAGTTGTTTCTGATATTTGTTGTTATAAATAACATTGGATTAATCTTTCTGGGAAAAATTATTTGCTTCTCATCAATTAATTTACTATAATAATTTTCAGGAAAAGAATTCCTGGGATAACCATTCTGAAGTCTTTTTGGTACTGGATAGACATTCCTGATTGCTTTCTGAAAAGGTTGAACTTGGGTCTTTTAGTGCCAAGAGTGCAAAACATCATCTTTTAATTTTCAAAATTTTTAATATAGTAACATATTTATTTTAAAAATTTCCACAAAAATGATACATTTGACAGCATCAAAAAGTTCACACAAGTAATGCAGATAAATTAAAGTGTCTAGGAAGAAGGGAGGAGCAGAAGTAATTTAAAATTTATTTATATTAGGGCTGGACATATTTTTCCCTATTCCAATAAGCAAGCAAACACACAACTCTTACTCTCTCTATTTATGGACCTCTAGGAATACAGAAGCCTATTAATTTTCATAACAACTTTGTAAACTTATGCCCTGCTCTCAGCACTGTGTTTCTTCCCAGTGAGTGAGAAGTTGGCTGGGCATAGAGCCCATAGGCAGCGCCTTCATCATGATACTCTGGATACCTGGGAAAACAGAATACCAGAACCAGATGGCCCTGGTCTGGTATTTAAGATTATCATTGTCTTAAATAATAATTAATTTAACTTTTATTCTAAAGCTTCCTCCTTATCCTGTTCCTCCCCTTCCTCTTGTTACCCCTCTCCTGTCATCCTCCTCCCTCTTCTGCTTCTTCCTTTTCCATTTGTACCAAGCTTTGCACATGGAAGCAGCTCTAATGTAGAAGACAAGAGTAGTAACAACTGTGGAATCAGACCACCTGGGCTCGCTGCTCAGCTCTTACACCTTCAAGTGGCATGTACGTAGATATGATTATCCTACTGTTCTTTGGTTTTCTCATCTGCAAAATGGGGGTAATATTACTGCTTCCTTCTGGAGTTGTTACAATGATTAAATAAGTCAGTAAATGTATGGCAATCAGAACAGTGAGTGCCCAATATCTACCATCCCCTATGATCAAAGCTTTTCATATTATTTCCTTAGAAGAGATTCTCAGAAGTAGAATTACTGAGACACAAGATAGCAGCACCTTTAAAGGTGCTCTTTTCATGCATAACCTTCCAAATATGTTGCGCTGATTTCCACTGGATGGTGGTGACAGTTTCAAGGACTCTGCTTCACTCAGGGCTAAAGAGGAAGGCATGGAGGATAAATGATTCATTGCAACCTGACGCTGCCTAAGTGCTGAGCAACCAGGCTTGCATTAGAGGAAAATGCAGCCAGACTCACCAGCATTATACGATTGACTGTAACGTGGTGTCAAGCAACAAGCTGATACTGGAGAGAAGTCAAGGAGAAATACGATTGCCTCAGGATAGGCACTGCTCTTGTCAGGAAAATTCCTAGGAACATGAAGAGAGATGTGCTTAAACGGTTTTGTGAGTCATATCCAGGAATTTGTAGAACAAAAGGGCAATCACGCCATGGCCACGCAGGGCTTCTGACAGAGGGCTTTTATGGAAGGACCAAGGAGGGACAGAGAACACAGAGCAGACCAAGTCATTACCTCCCTGGTGATTCCTGACCCACATTTACAGGAGCCAGTTCCCCTTTCTTCTTCTATGAGGGACATTAATAGTTCAGTTCTTTTTAGTAGATAGAGAGGTTCTGGGTATCTGAGAGGCTTAAGAATGACTGACACACAGGACTGCAAGAAACTCGATGCATGCTGACAAGACCTGACTTCCCCAAAATAACTTACTCACCAGTTCCTTGTTGCGGTAATTTAGCAGCAGTTGGGGCGTTTTCATGGTTGCCTTGAAAGTCACGGCACTGGTTGACGCTACTGCCACTGACAATGCAGAAAAGAAAGTGAGAATGTGATAATGATGATAATGATCATAATGAAAAAGAAAGAGAACCTAATATGGACTGTGTACCAGTGCTGGGTGTTTTCATAATGCTTTATTTCAACTTTTTTCTCATGACCTCCCTGAGAGGTGGATATAATTATCCCCATTGTACCTCACAGGGTTTAAGTATTATGTCCATGGTCACACAGCTGCTATGTGCCCACTAGAGATTTAAATCCCTGTACACACTTCTAATCCTAGGCTCTTTCCTTTAAATTATATGCAGTAGATTTTAAAAAAATCCATCAAAACAAACAAACAAAAACAACCAACCCACCTCCCCCAAAAATATATATCTTGGAAAAAGACCACTGTATGACCATTCAGAAGGACAAAGAAGTTTTTGTTATTACAAAATTAACTTTGCTGAATGTCTTGTACTCTTGTGTTTTCTGTATTACAGCCAATTAAAGCCATATGAGGAGGGACCCAAACAAAGCAACAAACCCCAGAATTATTTTTTTGGAGGGCCGGTCCCTTGTAGTACAGGCTTCCCCCGCTAGGTAAGTGTTCTAGGAATCCATCAGCATCAGTGTACCAGCTGATGTGAGAGGCTGCAGAATTCAGTTTCAGTGAACTTGCTTTTGGAGATTCTTTCAATGTGTTTGCCATTTCACGGTGGGTGATTTACAAGCGTACCTGCCCATACCACCCTGAGTGTTCAGCAGTTTGTTAACCAAAAACAACATGACCCCGGTGCCCCACCCTCCCTGTTCACCCAAACTTGCCCCGAATGACTTTCTTTTGTTTCCCCCGGATGAAAAAAATCCTCAAAGGGAAATGAGTTGCTGATGTGGAAGGGGCGAAACAAAAAATGACAGAAGCACTAAACGGCATCAAAATTGATGAGTTCAAAACTGTTTTGAGCAGTAGAAAAAGCATCTTGTTAGGTGCATTGCATCAAACTGAGAGTACATGGAAGGTAACTGATATTTAAACATGTAAGAATAAATATACAATTTTTAATAATCAAATTCTGGGTTTTTTAGTACCCTCCTTGTATTAGCCCTGCCCAGGCTTTAGAATATAAAGCAGTTTCAGACTTGCAAGATTCGTGAGATTTGGCAACTAAGGCAATCTGATCACAATGGGTTGGACTATTTGAAGGGTGAGTCGGCTTTACCCAGAAATCCTAGGATCCTGGTACCCCTCATGGGGCAGCCACCAGATTTCTCAGCAGACCAGTTGTTCCCAACTGACTTGCTCATCTGAGCAGTCAGAGAGCCCTCCCCATCTTGCCAATGGGAGCAAATCCAAGGCTGCCCTGCTTGTCAGTGCCCAGCAAGTTTGCTGACCTGATTAACCTATGATAATTATCTTGTGAGGCTGCACGGTGGGCAGAGGGGACTAGACAGACAGCCCTGTTGGCCAGGCCTTCACAGTTCATTTCCACAGGGCATTCCCCTTTGAGTCTCTGGACATGAGCTAGATTCATCCCCATATATTTCTTTACCTTTTCTGCTTGTTCTCTCTCCTGCCCTCTATCATGCATACACCAGGGCAGGGTCAACAATTTTCTTGTATAAAGAGATGCAGAGTGAGGAAGGAAGTGAAAGGTGAGTCACTCATTTCCAGGACAAACTAAGTTGTGGAATGCATATTTAATATACATGATTTTCAAAACAGAAATCTTCTCTCCTAAGAATTAGGGAGTTTTTCAGGCAAATGACACAGGAGAATTTCCCAAAAAGTTCTTCACTGGAAAGAGCAGAATTAGCACGATCTCCATGCACAGTGGTTGGGACATGGTTTTTATGGTTGTCATACTAGTTTTTATCTTATTCTCAAACTTTGCTAGTCTTTTCTGGTTTTGTCTAGCCTTACTGCTTTCCACTGATTTTTAAAAAAATTTTCTGGAATCTCAGTTTTCTCATCTTCTCTGTGGGAGTAATAATGCTAGCCATAGGGTCGTTGTAAGGACTAAATGAAAAAAATGTAGATATGAGGCCTAGCACAGTGCCAACACAGATAAAGACCCAATAACTGGAAGCTATGATGATAACACGTATTGTTATCTGGGATATCACAGCTAAAGGAGGGTCTGGGAAACAGAGTCATATAGGCAAGGTATCATAATCGCAGGTTGAGTCAGGAGCCCAGTATACATGGGATGAAGGAATTTCCGAGGAGTTCCTCTTAAGAAGGTTAGTGATGTCTCTTCTATAAAGGCGTTTGACTGAGTGTTACATTCAGGAGATGATATATGAGGGAGTAATTTGCTTTGGCCCCAATAGACTGAGAACGAGAACTTCTTTTAATAAAGCACGGATGCCCCTTGAGAATTGTGACTTCATTCTTTTCTTGAAGTAAAGCTCAAAGAGCAGCTGTCAAATTGTATCCACCTAATTCAAAACCCTGATCTGCCTTAGAAGGTTTCAGGCAGCGAAGGTCACCTCATGTTCTAGGCCCATGTTATTGAGGTCTGATTTCAGTTCTTTCACATTTTCCCTTTTGCTCATGCAAGAAGACTGGGTGTCAAATTATGCAAATCATCTGGTACTTAATTCTTTTTTTGTAGGACAATCTATTTTGTTTAAATTTTGTTTGTATTTGACACAATAATTGTACATATTTATGGGGCACAATGTGTTTTAATATATGTATACATTATGTGAAAATCAAATTGGTATATTTAGCATATCAATCACTTCATACATTTATCATTTATTTGTGGGGAGAACACTCAAAATCCTCTCTTCTAGCTATTTTGAACTATACAATATTGTTAACCATAGTCACCCTCCTATGCAATAGAATGTCAGCATTTATTCCCTCTGTCTAAATGTAACCTTGTACCCACTGACCTATCTCTTCCTAATATTCCCCTCTCCTTCCCTAGCTGCTGGTAAACACTATACAGCTCTCTACTTCTGTACAATCTTCTTTATATTCCACATGTGTGTGACATCATGTAGTATTTGTCTTTCTAGTCCCGGTTTATTTCACTTAACATAATATCCTCCAGGTTCATCCATGTTGCAGCAAATGTCAGGATTTCATTTTTTTTTATTGCTGAATATTATTCCATTTTGTATATCTACAGTCATACATTACTTAACGATGGGCATATGTTCTGGGAAACGAGTCTTTAGGCAATTTCATAGTTATGCAAACATCTAGTGGACTTACATAAACTTAGATACTACACCTTGCTACACACCCTGGCTATATGGTATGGCCTATTGCTCCTAGGCTGTAAATTTGTACAGCATATTACTGTACTGAATGTTGTAGGCAGCAGCTGTGTTACTTACATTTTTAGGAAGGAAAAATAAAATGACACTAAATACAATACAGAAAAAGAAGACAAGTCAATCATAGTCATTTTGGGTCTTTTTAAAAAAAATCTGAATTCACTTAGATTTCAGTAGTCATAATCATAATGAACTTTTAAATTTTTGCTTCTTTTGCCTACAATTATATCATAAGTCTTTTGTATTTTCTTTTGGCCTTCATGGTTATCATTAGAGATTATTCCACAATATTCTTGTTAAGAATGTTGGACAGTTAGGTTGTTTCATTCTTTTTTTTCAGTCAGGTTAATGCTGCAAAGAATATTATCCTGCATTTTATTCTTATTAATGATTTATTTGGGATAAATTCCTTGCTGAGAATAACTACTTCTTGATATGTGTTATCAAATTGCTGTCTAGAAGACCAGTACTAATTTTTATTGTCCCAGAATGCTACACTTAGAAAATGGTCAAACCTCGGTGCTATTTTTCTTAATCTGCTAATTGTTTTTCTGATAACTTGTAAATAAAATCATGTTCCCAAGGTTTATTAACTTCTTGCAATTCCCTTGAAATGGCCTGCTTTTATAAAAACCACACCCACCTGGGTATCAAGTGTGACTGTGACAGGTCAGCCCTGGACATAAAGAGTAGCGTGAAAGAAATCTATTTGGGGGAGCTCTTGAGATTAAGACTTTTGAAAGGAAGAGAAAAAAAGAGGATTGATTGGGCAGAAAGAGAAGTCAAGCTGCGATTTAGTCTCGTCCATCCTACAGGGAATTGTGAAGATGAGATAATGGTCATTGAGAGCTGTCCCATGTTGAGTTGAGGAGCTTGGGGGGGGTGACAATCAGTCACTGGATGCAAATGACTCTGGGAGGGTGTGTGACCTTGGGTCAGGTGGTCCGTTCAGTTAAGACCCTGGAGGGGGGTGACAGTTAAGGGCTATCTGCCCACAGAAATCTCTCCTGGCAGTGACAAAACCTTCATTCCTGAAGGGGTATCTAGGCAGCAGATCAGTGTCCAGTCTAGGGGCCCATAAGGGCACAAACATACCACTCACTTTTTTTTTTTTTTTTTTTTGGCCCCAGCACAACAGTATTATTTATCATTCCACCCTGACCTGGAAGTCTGAGCATCCAACCCTGATCTCCTGCTCTCGATCTACATCTCAAGGCACCATGGTACTGGAGATGAAGGGACAAAAGAGTGAGCAGGTATTGGGGTGTACAGTTTTATTTAAAATTTTTTAAATTTAATTTAATTTAATTTAATTTTTTTGGTAGAGAAAGCAGAATTTATTAAGAAGATAGAAAAGCTCCCACAGTGGAAGGGGACCCGAGGGGTTGCCCAATTTTTTTAATTTTAAAAATGTGGGGTACAATTCAGGATTAGGTATACAAATGTTCATTATGCAGGTATGTACCCTTGCTGATGAGGTGTGTCCTCCCCCTCCCCTGGCAGTTTCCCACTACTGCCAATCCCACCCCACTCCTCCCCTGGCAGTTTCTCACTACTGCCAAGTCCTTTCTCACACTATTATGATAATTGTTCAAGGTCTACTTATGAGTGAGAACACGTGGTACTCAGTTCTTTGTTTCTGTGATAGATCACTCAGTATTAAACTCAGTCCACCCAAGTTGCTGCAAAGTTCATAGTTTTGTCCTTCTTTATGGCTGTGTAATATTCCATCATGTATATGTACCACTTTTTTTTAAATCCAGAACTCTTTTGATGGGCAGCACAGATGGTTCCATGTTTTTTGCTATTGTGAATAACGCTGCAATAAATATGTGGGTGCAGGTATCTTTTTCATAGAGTGATTTGAGTTCCTCCGGGTATATTCCTAGAAGGAGGATTGCAGGGTCATATGGAAGGTCGATTTTTAGATCTTTTAGGAATGGAGTGCATAGTTTTATAAGGGAGACCAACAAGGGACACACAGTTCTATGCAGGGGAGTCCCAAGACCAAGATGGGGAACTTAGGGAAGTCTGCACAGAGATAAAGCTTAGGCTAACATTTAAAGGATAAATAGGAGTTTATCAGGTCAAGAAAAAGGCAGTATCACCATCTCCCCCTCATTCCTCCACCCCTCCACACTCTTATAATACTTGAGTTTGCTTATATTGTTATGCCTTGGATGCTTTTCTTTATCATCATCCAGTGGCTCAAGTCTTACTTATTCTTCAAAGTTCATCTTAAATGCACCTCTTCCTTGCAACTTTCCCTGCCCCAATCTAGAGATATAGGTGACCCCAAAGTAGAATTTCTCTCCCTCTGTGCCCCCTCCCACAGCCTTTACATACACATCTGCCACAGCCTTCATCATATTTTTTGTCTCCTTTACTGAACCGTGAACTTGGTCTCTGGGGAACTCCTCTCTCTGGGCCTGACTCAGAGGGGGTGCTGGGTGACTGCTGGACCATGATAAACTAATTGAAAGATCACCTCTTGAAATTCAGTCTCCAAACGCCATTGCTGGAATTCAGTACCTTCTCAATTAAAAAAAACACACACTAAGTACATCTTAATATCCAAGTTCAATTTGCACTAGGTTTCCCTTCAGGAAATCACTTATTGTTTTCAGTGCTGTTTGAGAGGAAGTCCACCTCCTATTACATGTGGTTTTCTCTCCTGCCTGAGAAACCTGAGCCTTCCTAAAGATCATCAGTCGACTTCACCAGTCCCACCCACCAGTGGGCAGGCCAAAGCATGTGTCCTTAACACAGAGCCTTTTTTCTCCTTGTGAGAAAACCAAACCTATTCTGCTATCTGAGATGAATAACCCCAGCTAAAATAGAACTCACTAAGTCTTCTAGCAAGGAGGCGACTGGCAGACATGGGGGCTGGGGATGGAAGGAGGTGGAGCATATTTTGAAGCATAAAATTTTCCAGGGTCAGGGCATTTCATTGGGAGACTTCTAGATGTGTTTTTCTCTTTAAAGACTCAAATGAAAGTCCAGAGAATTTACCAACTACAGTGAAACATTCTGGTGCTTTAAAACCCTTTCTTTATCACGAGGAGCCCTGTTGCCCATTAATTGTAAACAAGTTTGCGCGTTGATCTAACAAATGCCTATTTATTAAGTTCACCTTGTTTCATTTTTAATTAAAATTGTTGCATTGATTTGTTTTTAAAATAATAGTGAAGACTTTGACTTTGTAGGTTGAGAAATAAATTATCATTTGAAGGATTAGAGTGGCTCTTCTTTTGATTTTAATAAAGATTAGAAGAAGAAAAAGAAACACAAAGGAGTGAAAGCAGCTCCCCCAATATAATGAGTTAGACGGCTTCCCCCCTTGATCAAACAAAAGAACAAATGTATTAAACAAAGAGTATAGATTTGACAAACCATCTCTGCTCTCGGAAAGGATTTTCAAGGGGATTTGGAAAGTTGTAGCCTGCCCGTGTTCTGTTATTTCTGAGTATATTAAAGCCAGTACTCTGTTAGCTTAGGTATTGTTTTTGTGTGTGCTTTGCTTCCTGGCAATAGAGTCTTTCTTTAAGAAAAGCAATTGGGAGATACCCCGGTCCTAGTTAATCTGTTCCCCTTTTCACACACAGACCATTGTCTGGATGTGCTTCCCAAGAGGCACAGGCATTATGTCCTGGGCCCCCTCTCCCAAGTCGGCAGCCTGTACAAAGGAACAGTACATCTTGGGAAGAGCCTGCTGGATTTCCATTTGACACTGGAACTGTTTGGCTTTGTGTAAACATCAATACAAAATGTGCCAGTTCCCAAGGAAAAACAACAAAAAAACAAAGCAAGAAACAAATTTGGCTGTGGTTGGGTCCTCCATTCCAGAGAGGAAGAGTTTGGGAGGCTCCTGCTGTCTTAATAGGTGACTGCAGGGCTCTGAATAACATCTGTTCTCCCATGGATGTGCTGAGGGTCTGGATACATCCCTAGAATAGGAACTTCTGGAACTGTCCCTCTGTCCCACTGTGGCTTTCCACCCAGATGCAAAGATGGGACCAGCTATCTATACTTCTGTCAGTCAATTCTGACAATATGCCTCAGGGCTTTCAACTGGACTTGTATGATGGCTGCCCTTGCCATGTTGATATTGAATCACTCCCTGCTTACTAGTTCTTTTTTCAGGTTATAGATCTGGCTCCAGACAAATACTCACACACCAATACCTCTGATAACCCTCACCTTCCTTTCCTTCGCCTGCCTTCTTCCTACATCTGAGTTTCCTAAGCGTGTTCTATACTTGCTATCTCCTTAAATTCAGCCTCTGCCTGCTCAAGTTGCTGCAACATGGTTTCTGCTCTTCACTCCATCCCAGATTCCAACCAGGCTGAGGTCACTAACTACTGCCATGTTTTTAAGGCCCTATTTGTTTATTTACTTTCTCTCCTTTCAAGCCATGGACACTTTCAGGACTGGAGACACACTTTATCTCTCTGTTCATAGCATCGTGATGCTCAGGGTCTGTTAACTACATTAACATATTCCAGAACTATCCCATTATCACAGCTTCTCTTCTTGAGTTATGGAAAGAAAATAACATTTCCTGAGCATTTCATCTTGTACCAGGCATTATACTGGGAACAGCCACATACATTTTCTCAGTCATCTTTCTAACAACACAACATTTTACAGATGAGGCAATTGAGACTCTGAGACACTAATTAACTTGCTCTAGGTTGCACAGTCAGTAAATAGAAGACAGCAGACCAACGGCTCTGTTTTAAAAGGCATTTCTATTCTTTAGGCGGGTTTGGATTTTGGTCCAAATGTTCTGAGTATTGACAGCACTTCATACCAATAAAAAAACTCACTTAGGTAAGTGTGGGATTCCCAAAAGTTCGGAAAGTGGGGAGCAGTCTCCAGGCTGTCATCATGCCTAGTGTGACTGACTCTCTTCTTGGGCAGCTCATGGATTTCTTAAATGGAGAAAAGATAATGGCAACAACAAATACTATTTAATGAGATTTCTGCTCTGCCATAGTAATAATTTGTGTTAAATTTATGAATTTTGTGAACTTATTTAATCCTCACAATAATCCTATGAGGGAGGTACTTTTATTTATCTAATTTTATTGATGAGAGCACCAAGACACAGAGAGGTTAGATAACCTGCCCAAGTTCACATACAAGGCAAGTAGTGGAGCTAGGATTCAAGCCAGGCAGGTATAATTCCATAATCCAGGACTGTAGCCACCATTTTGTCCTAGGAGATAATTCTCTTCTTCTCGGGAATTGTGGAAAGCCTTAAGTCTTAGGGTTTCTACATTTGCCTGAGAGTGTGAATATCTTGAATTCATATCATGGATTCTCTAAGTTAAGCATACAGAGTTTTTTCATCACTTTTCTATATGGTGACATTTTGATACTCTACCATCTTCTTTGCTTTTTGGGGACTATTTTTTACTTCATATATCTTCCTCTAAAAATGAACCCCTAAATAAAGCAGGGTATTCCAGGAGTCATCTGTCTTCTTGATGTGGCATAAATTTGCTAAAGTACCAGATTTTGTGGTCACGTCACGTATACTGATTTATACTATTCTTCCTGAGTCTTTTTTTCAGCGAGCTTCTGGGACAGTCTCCTATGCTTATTTGATGGGTGTTTTGCGCATAAATTCAGGCAGTACCTTAAATTTATCTTTGGTAAATTTCATCTTGCTGGATTCATCTAATCCATAATTTTTGCATGTGATTTCTTCTGTCAACTACCAATTTTGTACCCATAGATACTAGAAAGTGCCTAAGATGTAGAATCAAGAAACCCTGAATCCAGAGTCTGGCTAGTCACTTTACGAGGTATTTGATCTTAGGCAATTCCCATTAACTACTCTTGCCTCTATTTTCCCATTGGTAAACTAAAACTAATGTTATTGACTCCAGAGGATTGCAAGAACTCACTGATATAAAGACTTAAAAAATATATTCTTGTTATTATTATGATCATAAATATTTCAGTTAATGCTGCTCATTCAAGAACCTATCCAAAAGTCATCAAAACAAGTAATGAAAACATGTCCCGCTATATATTTTTTAGCTTTTACTTTTGTTCATTTGTATCACATTTATGTTAACACATGTAATTATTTTCTGCAAGATTCCCAGCAATTTGCATTAATTTCTTATATATACTTAGCAATTATTTACACTATCTTTTGTGAAACTAGTCTTGAAAGATTCCTAGAAATGCTTCTAGTGAACTCTAGTATTTTTATAACAACTTCTGTAATACAGTTACCTATACAAAATATTAATAGAGGATTACCACTTTTTGGAGATTTAACCTAGTCTGGGCACATCATGCAAAGAGTCTGATGATTTTCTGCCCTAGTCAGAGCCAAGATCATCTTTAATTTTCGGGCTAACTCAGGGAGCTCAGGCTACCAGCCTTCAGTTGGAAATCTGAGAGAATAAGAGAAAAGAAAAAAGATAACTTAGGTTTGATCGAGATCTTGTTCAGAATTGCACCATGATAATACTAATCTCTCTAACCATCTGAGCCACTAAATTTGGAAACTTTTGCTGGTCTTGACTTTCAAAGTCACCTCAAATCTCCAGCATTTGGCTGTCTTTTCAGATTCTTCCATGGCAGGCTCTGATCACCAATAAGGGTTTGAGCCTTCCAGACTTAAAGGACTCCTGGCCTTGACTATTGCCTCTTCAGACACTGGATACATGTCTAACCCTTCAAGTCTTTCACAATCCCTGACCTACAGCTTGAATTGTAGCTCAAATTCCACTATCACCAACAAGGAGGGAGCTATAAAATATATTCTTGACTCTATTAGATCTTCAGGATGAGAAATGATTTTTTTTTCTAGCAATATAAGCCTACATTGGATTAGAACCTAATTAAAATTGGATTTCAAGCTAATGGGACAGGCTTAGTCATTATGAGGTGAGACAGACCCAGGTTTGAATCTCAGCTCTTTGAATTGTCGGTGTAATGTGGGGCAAGCTATTTCCTTCCTCTCAGTTTCCTTATCTGAAAAATGGAGAGACTGATTCCTATCTCATAGATTTATTATAGGGATTGCATGAAAAATAAAATATAAGGTTTATGACAGTGCCTCATACATAATAAAGCACTTCATAACTATTAGCTCATATTCCTTAATTGGATGTGGCACCTATTTTGCAAAATTCTGTCTAAGCTGTCTGGTTCTAAGGCCCATGCTTTCTCCACTATGTCAAGTAGCTTCAATTTACGACCTCAAATCTATTAGTCAGTTCACAAGGTTTTTCTTTAGTTATAAATTGTCTATTAAGTTTTGGATTTCAATGACTCTATTTTTTTAATTTCTAGAAGTTCTAATTCATTCTTTTAAAAGTATCTACCATTTTTTCAGTCTCTGATTTTTTGCAGCTCTTTTTTATGCCTTTAGACTATTTAAATATAATTGTTCCTCACAATATCAAAATAAAAAATATTGATATATTTAAAAAAGGAAAAAAAATAATTTTTTAGGCTCTATGAGATTGGTTAATTATGTTCTTTAGGGCTTAACTTGATTTTTTTTCCTGCTGGTAATCATTTTTTGAATACGTTTTTAGCTTTGAGTTGAGAGTTCAACTTGAATAGGTCTGTATCTGTAGGAATCATGCTTATTTTTGACTGAAAGTATTTACCCATAAGAGTGGTGTTATTTGTTTTTTCTAGATATTTTGGGGTATTAAAAACCTAGAACCTATTTTAGGCAACATTCTAGCTTGGAGGTTCCAGGATCATGTGGGTATTTATGATAAATTAGAGTCCCAGATACACATGTCATGCAGATTTGTGGTTATTAATTTCAAAGAGATATTATCCTACCTATAACCTAGTTGAGAGAGACAAACTTTCTCATCTTTCTTTGGGGACAGGCAGCACATTTTTGTTTTTTCCTTTTATTGTCTGCATTATTTTTCATGGTTTCTGGTTTTACACAAGTGTGTAAGTTCTGACTCCCCTCACATTGCACAAGTACAAGACTTCATCTCCTTTCACAACATGGGCATTAAAAAACAGGCCCCTAGATTACCAACAGTGTCTGTGCCTGCCCTCTGTCACCTCAGGGAAGGTACAGCATAAGCACAAGTGCTTACAAACTTGCTTTTGAGTTTCTTCGTCATTTCTGACCTCTGACTTTTAGGGATTTCCCTTTCTTGTGAGCTCAGCCATGCATCTAAAAAGACGTTTTCTGTATTTTATCTAGCATTCTTAAGTATTTGTGGATAGAATTCTTTCAGGATATCCACTGTGCATATTATTGGAACCACTGGTATTATAGTGGAAGACTTTCTCCCATGGCTAAAGATAGCCCATCCTATGCCTGCTTTGCTATGAAAGTCTCTACTACAAGGATGATGCTCATGGGAACTGACTAGCCCTAGGATTGTTCTTTAACAGCATACGAGGTCTCTTTCAAGCCTTTAAGGTTTACCTATTTCCTGGCCATTAGACTTGAGTCATTCTTAAAATGGGTTTTGTCATTTTGACTGAAATTATAAGATGATAAGAAATATCCTAGATGATTTCCATTTTTTCCAATTTGCATGTTCCTGCTATTGGGAACATTTTCCCTAAGAGACTAAGAGAAGTCTATGATTATATAAGTATATATTACCCATGCACATGAGCACACTTACAGATTTAAGTCTGAAGGGAACAGAGATACCTGCATTTACTAGAATATATAAATTGTGAAAGGGAGAGCTGCATTTATTGCTTTGGGTATTGACATCTAATTTCCCTCTAAGAAATGGTTGGTCATTTTCAATTCTCAAGCTCACTGGGTCTTTTTTTCACCAAAAACAAACAAACAAAAAACCTAGAATCATTTGCCAGAGTGGGGACTAAACACACACCAATGCACATACATACTGCCACCTTCCTCCACTGCTTTTTGTGCAAAAATAGGCTTCAGATCCTCTCAGTAAAAGTCGTCAAGTCTGTGTGATCCAGACAGCCTCTCTTAGGCCTGGAGATGTGTCTGTTTTGTTTCATATCACCTCATTCTGCAGTAAATTGTGACTTCTGGGGCATCAGGGCAGCATAATTACTGAGCTACTCTTTAAAGGGCTTAGGCTTCAAGACTGAAGGAGCAAAATGTTTGCTGATTGGCAAGAAGCCACAGGATTATTTTATTTTAACTAAAGATATATGAGGCACACGGAAGAACGAACATCAGGTTTGGAATCAGTCAGAAATGAGTTTCAGTCCCAGTTCTGTAACTCACTGACAGTGTGATATTTGGCAAGCTACTAGACTTCTCTGAGCTTCAAATACATGAATTAAAATCAATGTGTAAGACATAGGAAGCTAACATTTGTGAAAGGCCTAATTTAGGGGTATCATGGTATAATGCAGGAGATTTTAGAGGCATTCAGATACAGGCTCAAATTTTGGCTCTGCCATTTCCTTTTGTCTAAAATGGGGCAACAATATCTACCATACAACGTGATCGTGAGGATTAAAGAAAAATCTCTGTTAAACAGTTGGTCCATCATATAGATTCCTTTTTCTGCTTAGCTGTCTTTGGTTCAGTACATACATACCAGTGCTAGTCTCTTGCTCCCTGAGGAACTCAGGAATTTGACTTAGTTTTACCCTTGGAGTGCCCTCTGTGCCGGACGAGGCCAATTACTCAGTCTTTCACCTAAGCAAGATGACCCTTTCATTCTCCTTCCCTTGGCTTTCTAGACAGAGGGGTTATTGGATGCTGGGAATGGCTCCAGGCCAGCAGGCCACTTCCTGCTTGCCACCTGGCCCTCCCACAGAGCTTTCCATCTTCCAACCTCTGAGGCTGTGACAACAAGACCCCAGCAAGAGGCCATTGGCCGAGGCTTGGCCTTAGATTCCTGAGAAACCCCTGGAATTTTCTAGAGACAGACTGAGCTCTGTCAGCAGCCATACATAGCCTGGAGAAGAGTGAACAGGGGTGTATGGCAGGCTGTTATTCTGAGCCTACTCTCTCTCTCTCTCTCCCTCTCTTTCTGAGGCTTGCGGTTTTAAAGCTTTAATGGCTGAGATCATAGCCATTCTGTTTTATTACAGTGCCAAAAAGGGCCACCCCAGCCTAGTGCGGGTGATGGCAGTTCCTTCCAGAAGCCCTCAGCTTGGCGTAGAAGAGCCATGGCTGCCGGGCCCCAGAGCTTCCTGCCGGGTTTGTGTTTCCCTTCCTATTAAATCCTCCCTGTGCTCAGAAGGCCGTTCCACTTTCCCATCTCTCCAGCTCTGCCTCTGACTTCTTTAAAGGCTTCAGTGTTTCCTCAAATTAAGAAACCCAGCTGCTCGAGGCCCTTTGTTCAGTGTCTCCAGGATGACCTTTCAGATAATTCGTCCCCACTTGCAGGGGCTGAGCTTTGCTGGTATTTAGACTCAGAGCTTCCTTGGCTAATCGGAATTTATTATCCTCTTTGTTAGGAGACTATGAGGTTCTTTTTCTCCATGGAGGGCTGTCTTCTGGGTGAGTGATACATGGGCTGGCCTGGCTCTCTAATTCTGGCAAGTCCTGTTTCCAGGTTGTGTCTCTATGGGCCCCAGAGACTCGGTGCATGTGTGTGTGCATGCACACTAACTTGGCCACAGAAAATAAAGACTTGCAAGATCTCAGGATCATTCTGGGATAAAGGAATCAGATTAGAGTTGAAGGAACATGGAGTCTTCACTTTAGCATTCTAAAGTCCCTCCTAGGAGTTTACACAGTTGGCTTTACTATAACGGTTTAATTATTCTGACAGATCTGATTAAACCCTGTTCACTGAGTGCTGTCACTGTGGTAAAGACACATAACCAAAAATTATCATTTTCATCATTTTTAAGTGTACAATTCAGTAGTATTTTAAGTACATTCACATTGTTATGAAACCATTACTACTATGCACCCACAGAAATATTTTAGCTTCCCAAATATGGCAATTGTATGTTTAATTTTTTTTTAAAGCCACTATAGTGTTTTCCACAGTGGCTGCCCTATTTTATATTTCCTTCAGTGGTGAATGAGGTTCAAATTTTTCTACATCCTCACCAACACTTGTTATGTTCTGTGTTTTTTTTTTTTAATAGTCCTCCCTAATGGATTTGAAGTAGTATGCTCATTGAATTCTGACGATGATGAAAATGAGAACAACTACAAAACTGATAACTTATTAAATTCATAGGATATATTAAATATTTAACACATTTTCTCACTGAATCATCAAAACAACCCTCTGTGGTTTATTGTTATCTCTATTTTACAGAAGGAGAAACTGAAACTCAGAAACGTTAGGTAACATACTCAGAATCAAACAGCTAAAAATTAGCAGAACTGGGAGTCAAGTACAGGGTTGTCAGAGTTCCTTTTCCATGACCTTTCAACTACACAACTTGTTTTCTAACCACATAGTTGTGCTTAGACGAAAACTTGGGAATTTCCCCCGGCAAGTACATTGCTAATTCTAAAAGGCTTCAAAATGTAAAGCCAAAGGCTTCCCATAAATGCAGAGCTCTGGAGTCTGGCAAGTTTCCTGGAAACAACCCACACAGACACACAAGCATACAAGTCACTGAAAACATAGTTACCTGGGAATCATTCCAAGGCTTCTTTGAGCCCTTATTAGGCATGATGTTGATATGCTAGCTCTTGAGGCCACAGGGTGAGGCTGTGCCCTTCCTTCAGGAAGCACACCATCTAGTGAGGCAAATACCTTCCCAGTCAATTATAGAACAGGGTACTGTGGGCTGTGGTAGAGGAGGTAATTATGTTACAGTGTACAGAGTATTGTGACCAAGGAATAGGGAGATAGTTTTGGGAAAATAAATGATGAGAATAATAAACTCCATCCTTAGCCATGAGAGGCCAGAAAAGAATTGACATCACAATCATGATGTGAATTAAATATTTGAAGGATGAGCTACAACACGACAGTTGGAGGAATGGTGACAGTGGAAGGGAGAAGGTGTTTTATGTGTGGAAACAGCAAATGCAAAAACTCATTAGAAGGAGGGAATTTGGTTTATGTGAAGTGGTGTAAATATTTCAGTGCATCTGTAGAATAAGAGGCAGGGTAAGCAGTGGCCGAAATAGGATTAGAAATACAAATGCAGGCTATCCACTAAAAGCCTTTTGTGACTTACAAAAGGTCTGCATTGGTCTTGTAGTCAATGGAGAGGCAAGGGAAATCTCTGTTTTAACCATGAGAACGACTTGGTCAAATTTGTGTTTTAGAAAAATCACTTATACACAATCTATGGTGGATGGATCGATACTGTAGTAAGGTGGAAGGTGAGACCTGAGTCCATCAGAAGGGAGACTAAATATAATAATAGCTTATATAAGTTATATGTTAATTGTTTGTTATATGCCAGCACTGTACAAAAACATCACGTGTAATATTCTTTCAACTTCCACAACAACCCTTTACAAATGTATTATTATGCTATTTTACAGATGAGGAAACTGAGTTTAAGCAGGTTAGAGAACTTGTACAAAGTCACATTGTAGTAAGAGTAGAGCTGGCATTTTAACCATTTCTGTCTTAGCCCAAGGAAGAAATGCCAACTAAAGTAAGGGCAGTCATTGTAGGATTTTTTTTTTAAATGGTGACTGATATGCATGTTATTTAAAAGGTAGAGATAGTAAAAAATGGTGGATGACTAGGAAGTAACTAGAAATGATGAATGACTAGATTTGGAGAATGAAAGAGAATGAGGTGTCAATGATGACTCTCAGATATCTAGTTTGGAGGATCAGACAATTAACCCTGCCTTTTACTGAAAGGAGGAACACAGGAGGGTAGAGAGAAAAGATGATGGGCACTCTGTTTTGGACAAGTTGTGGAGCCTGTTGAAATAATAAACAGATCAAAATAACCTCTTGAACTACTAACTAATCAGTTATCATTAATGATGAACTTTTCCTTGATATGTAACCAGTGATAGTTGCAAATATATCTCTATATGATATAATATAAAAATAAACTAGCAACTATACAGTTATTGGAGGTGCATTCTCAAATATTTTGCTGATATAAATAAATGGTCAAAAAATTTGGAAACTACTAGATACAGAGCATAATAGATATAATAGATTATATAGATTGTATTTATAATAGATACAGAGCATATTCAATGATAAAGCATTGTCTAAAACATGTGGCTAATATTGTATAATGTCTAATCTCTACTTTGTCTGCTTATACATAATCCGTATTCTAGTATTTATCAACAGATCTATTAATTATATGTGTCGAACACTGTTGAATCTGTCTCATTGTCTTTGTTTTCACTCCTAACATGATATTTTATTCACTGGTCATAGTTTATTACATTCTTCTAGAATCAACCCTATAAATGCATTCTCTGTGGAGTCTCTAGAGAGATCCTTTAAAGATAGAATCTATCTATGTCCTTTTATTGCTTAAAATCTTTCAGTTGTTCCATATTGCCAGTAGGGCACTCAAGACGTTGATCACATGTGTCTTCTCCTCTTTTTCCACTGCCCATCTTAATGAAATATTTATGGTATAATAAACAAGCCTTGTTATTTCACCACACCATCTTTTTTGTGAATGATACTCAATATACCAATATGCTCTTATTTTCTTAACAATTTGAAAATTATTTATATATCCTTCCACACCCTGCTCTTGTCGCTTCTAAGAACTTCCTCCAGTCCCCAGCAGTGTTGGTTGTCTTTTTTTGTGCCATAAACTATGAACTCCTTTAGGGTAAGGGCTTGATCGGCATATCTCTGTATCACCTCACAATCCCTTATAACATGACAAATACAAGAAATGGTTCCACAGTTGTGGGTGAACTAAATGAGTGAATAAATATTTATTATGAGAATGAAATATTATTCTTACAACAATATCTATTGTAAGAATGAAATATATATATAAAGTTCTTAATAGAGTACTGAACACATAATAGGTGTTATATATGTATTTTCTAGCATTATATTCTGTAAAATGTCTGTCCATACTTCTTTCCAGTTGCTTTTGTCATTCAAGCAGATTAAAGGAAAGAAATGACTTTTATGTCTTTCACATTTTTCCATATCACCTTGCATTTGTAATTCCCATAGTCCAAATGTCTGCTAATTTTCTTCCCAACCATATGAAGCTCTCTGGCTACATTCTTACACCACACCCCTCTGTAGCATGGGTATCTTTACTTTCTTTTCCCTACCAACATTCCCCAATTCCTCTTGCTTTTCTAGCTTTTCAGATGATGTTTTCAATCTCTCATGAATCTCAGAGGTTCTTTGCAATAACATTAATCTTTATTGCAAAAGACTGCCACATTATTTTGGTATGGATTTATCTTTGCAGATTCTGCTCCAAATAAATAAATAAAGCAGAATGGCACATTTCTACAGCTGAACAGTGAAGTTTATTTTTCTTCTGTGAGGCTGAACATTTATTGATGAATCCATATTGTACTGACAACAACTTCTTCAATAATTTCATGGGTTGCGTAGCAGTTGGTAATAGAGCATGCATATGGGCAGGAAGAACTATGCAAATATCAATAATAATTATGCTTGGTGTATGCAAATTCCACCAGGTATTTTCAGAAATTAATCTTTCAAATTACTTTTGCACAATTCAGGAAAATTGAAATGTGCATTTAAATAATTGTAGAAAAATTTAAAAGCAATGTCTACTCATTTAAATCATCCAGTTAAGGTGCTATTGTAAACAAAAGGATTGTGGATATTTCAGACACAGCAACCATACTGTCAAAACAATTACAGAGATCACGAGAGCTGTGCTTTGTTTGTAGACAACTTACCAGAGATGACTTTGTTTGGATTATTTTGTTTGGTTAAAAACATTATTATTAATATTTCTCAAAAGGCATTTGGAGAAAAGAGGCAATATTGTTTTATTCATTTGCATACTCATTTTTATCTTTTTCATGTGTTTGTATCTTTATTTATCAACCCATCCACCCATCACATGAATGTTTATTAAGCATGACTATGTGCTGGAGACTGAGTAAGTAAAGTCATGAAGGTGGAAAAACATTTTGGCTTGTACTACCATCTCAATATGTACCACAAATTCACATAGTTTAGCCATTTTGGGGTCTTTACATTTCCTCCATGAGTTAATATCAACCATAACTGTGCATGAAAGCTAGATTGGGGGTGTAATAATTAGTACATTTACATTAATAAAGCATTTCAGTATCTTCTGCTTTTGTGCAGTTTTGAGTATTCAAACTATGTCCAGAGGCTTTAAATGCTGAAAGTAACCCTAGATTTCTCCAAATTCCTTGAATACTTAAAACAAGGTCCACAGGGAAAATACTGAATTAGTGCATAAAGGATAGAAAGGTATATAGGCCTCACCTTCAAGAAGCTGATATTTCATAGACATCTGAGAGAAGGAGCATTAACTAATTAGTAATGCTTGTGACTTAAGCACTGTGATTGCAGTCCATGGACATTTTGGGGAACGAGAGACTTCCTCATTTTAGGGGTGATCAGGGTGCTTTTGTGATGTCCTTCAGTTGTGTCGGAGGGAATGGGTTTTACATACAAAGGTGGTGGAGACTGCTGTTGAGGGGAAATGCTCTAAGGTTTTGACCTTTGTTTAACGGCTGTATGATTCTCAAGTCTTAATAATTAGCCTCATATGTAAAATGGGGATGGAGACATCAACCTCAGAAAGTTTTTTTTTTGGGGGGGTATTGCCAAAGTGCACATGAAGTTATGTGAGGCAGGGAATTCCAGGTGGAAGAGATGGTCCAGGGTAAAGGGACAGAAGCAGGGGGAAGAATGGAAAATCAGGACCCTGGTGAGAAAGTTAGTTTGTCTACCACAAAGAGCTCTTCATTCTTCTACAGAAAACTGGAGATAGTAACTTTTGTGAATTTGAGACTTCCCCAAGTGGTGGGAGATAAGATGACAGAAATGTTGTCTGCAACTAAGGCCCATGTGTTCCACTTCTAATTGATGTTTTCTATTCATCTGATTGTTTCTTATCAGTTTCAATCCTGGGATGACTTCTCAGTAAAAATACACACTTTTTTGCCCGTATATCTCAAGTCAGCTAAGATGTTTCCCATAAAGAACACACCTCTGATCTAGAACGATAAGTTCAAAATATCCTCATCATTGTTGTTGTGATGTCATAAGCCAGTATGATACTCTAGTGAGGTTTTTGAAAGCAATATTCAAACTATAAATACATTAATAATCACTGTCCTTGGCTGCTGTGAATAGGGCTGCAATAAACATGAAGGTGCAGATAAATAAAAAAAAATTAAAAAGATTAAAAAAATAATCATTGTCATTGACTTATTTGGTGGAAACAATTCATTCTAATTCTAACTGATGAACTGGCCATTGTGCCCACCACATCAGATAATCTATTGTGCTTTCCTCCATTTTGGAATGCTGTTCATCTTTCCTTTTTTGTTTCCCATAGCTATATCTGTGATCCTACAAATACCATGCTGAGAAAAAAGGCAAAGCAAGTTACAATTATAAAGAAAGAAAGTAGGGAACATGGAGAGGACAGTATCTTTCTCATCTTCTACTTATTTATTCATAATTACTGCTGATGCTGTGATAGGAGCCATAAAGATAAAATGAAGAAGGTACGGCCTGTACCTTTGAGAGTCTTTCTTGGGAGAAAGGTGGTTTAAAAAACCTCAATGACCAGTGGTTTAATGGAGAATGCTCAGATGCTCTTGATGCATTGAGGAGGCAGTGACTAGCCTGGGAGAGCTGGGAAGGCTTTGCTGAGGAGATGATATTAGTCTGCCTCATAAACACAAGAAAGAAAAGAGATGAAGGGCATTTCAGATGGAGGAATTGTTACCTCAATGATTAAAATCCAAGGCAGAGAATGGTTGAGCTATAGATGAATATATAAACTCTAAGGGGTTCAGAAGAAGGAAACATCACACTTCATAAAGGAAAAAAAAAGGACACATAATTTCAAGGAGGAAGAGATATTTCAAATGAGTACTGCCATATCAGAAAGGATAAATGGGGCTTAGAGAGATAATTTCAGATGGAGGAAATAGTATGAATAATGGCACAAAGGTAAGAAAATTCAAGGAACCAAGGTTAAGGAACATAAAGGAGTTATGCGTGCTTAGAGTGTAGGCTGGGTGTAGGTAAGACCGGAGGGTCAGGTGGAGTCAAATAGTGGAGAGTATTATCAGATGTTGACATGAGGTCTCTGGTACCTAATTCTTATACTTGGTAGGAGTCACCAACACTTCATTTGGGGAACAATAGTCTATTTAATTCCACCAGTATTTTCTAAGCACACATTTACCTGAGACCTTGCTGTGATAGATTCTAGGGACACAAAGTGAGTCAGATATGATGTCTAGACATAGATCTTTTGAATCTTTTTAAAAAATACATATCTATGTCTATGTCTAAGTCAATGTCTATGTCAATGCCTATGTCTGTGTTTAAGCTAATGTCTATGTCTATGTAGATGTCATTGCCTGTGTCTTTGCCTGCATCTGCCATTCTATTTATGTCTCTGAATGCATCTGAATTCAGATCTATAAACAGAGATTAATCTGATTGTGTAGTGTAAGATGTATCAAGGTAGGGGAGATGAGGTGGGAGAAGCGAGTAGGTAGTAACCACTCTCGTTGAAAGGCCTGAACTCGTCCCAGTGGAGAGGCCTGAATAGGCGGGCTGTGCACTGTAGCAGGAAGAGCACTGTCCTAGGAGCCTGAGAAGTTCAAACGCAGGTTTTAACGTGAAATCATGAGCTCTTTCTGAGAGCTTACCCAAGTAATTTCCTTAACCTCATTCTCTTCATCCATAAAACAGGAAAAATAACATTTACCTTTGAAGGCAGATAAGAACATTTAAGCTGATGAATTAAGTACTTGCCATGTGGTTGGTATCAGCGATTGGCAGTGATACAAGAGGCTGCGATGACTTTGATTTGCCACTTGATGCTCAGAAAGAATTCACCATTTTTTATCCTAGTGACAGGCAGTTTTGGTGGCTCCAGGTAGGGAATGACTGTGCTGTTAGTTAAACCTGCCCTTTGACGTATATGTCTGTTTCTCAGGTAAGAAGCACAAAAACTCCTGGCTTCTTGGCTGGCAGAGCTGGGCTCACCTTGGGAGGCCCTTTCATAGACTGGTCTTCCCATCTCACGAATGAACCCACTGACTCAGAGCCACTGAGAGGTTCTGGCATGAAGTACGGCTACAGCTGCGACCAGACCAGGTTGCTCCATCTCCAGCAAACATTTAGAGTGGCTCAGTGCCTGCTGCTCCTGCCCTGAAACAGAGGAAGCTGAGAGCTGGGCCAGCAAGTGGCAGCCAAGGAAATGTTGCCAGTAGGGCAGCCAGGAGCTGCAAAGGCCCTGAGCAGTAGTGGGATTGAGATCACTGCATATGAGCAGGAATCGGCTTGAGATCGCTCCCTCCACTGTCAGTACCACAGCTGCAGACACAGCTTCTCCCAGGAGCTCACCTGAGCAGGTTTACTGTTGCCAAGCCCTTCCTCCTTCTGGCTGATGTGAATCTGCTTCCGTGGGCAACAATATCATGGTGAATAAAAAGAAGGCCAGGAGACAGTGAGAAAATGTGGTAGAGCATTCACAAAGGCAGGTTCTGCTGGGGGTTCTTGTCTGTCCAAGACAGACTTAACTCCATGATTGTTAGAATTTCTTAGCAGTGGTATGCTAGTTGGGTTTCGCAACCTGCTCTCGGAAGGAAAGAAGTGGGAGGCAGGGAAGGAAGTGGGAAAAGAGAGGGGAAAGGAATGCTCTGATTTTTAGTTTTTGTTATTACTATGACATAAAAAGTTTACCACAAAATATGTCAACGTACCATCATGATGTAACTGAAGCAAAGTTGAGAAGAGACATGAAGTAGCACATATTTATGAAGTAGTTCCACCACAGATAGATAATCAATACAAACAACTTCTAGAGCATTAATAATAGCAAAAGACAGTAAAATCATTAGGAAGTAAGAAAATTTGAATATTTATTGCCTTTGTCTTTAATTTATTTAATTGTGATTTTATATGCTTTAACATTTAATAATGACTCATTTAACAACTGCCTTACAAAATTCCTGATGATTTGTTGGAGAAATTGCAGAGTGTCTTTGTTTTACCTTCTCTGGAGAATAAATCTCTAGTCTTTTGCTTTTATTTGCAAGAGAAAATTTCCTCACTGACTGGTGTGTGGTAAGAAAGCTGGGGGTCTGAGATTTTTTATTTATTGAGATGAAATCCACAAAACATAACTCCTTTGAAATAAATAATTCAGTGGCATTTAATACATTCACAATGTTGTGCAACCACCACTTCTATCTAATTCACTCCAAAAGAAAACCCCTGTGTTAGTTTATTAGGGATGCCATAACAAAGTACCGGAGATTACGTAGATTTACAGAAATTTATTTTCTCGCAGCTTTGAAGGCTAGTAGTTCAAGATCAAGGTGTTGGCAGGATTGGTTTCTTCTGAGGGCCATGAGGAAAAGGATTTTTTCCAGGCCTCTCCCTTGCTCTGTAGATGGCCGTCTACTCCCTATGTCTTCACATGGTCTTTCCTCTGTATGTGTCTGTGTCCAATTTTTCTCTTCTTATAAGGACACCAGTCATATTGAATTAGGACCCACTCTAATAACCGCGTTTTAACTTAATTAACTCTTTAAAGACCCTGTCTCTAAATACAGTTATCTTCTGAAGTACTAGGGATTAGGACTTCAGCATATTTGTGTGTGTGGGGGCAGGTCGGGGGGAAGAGATGTCACAATTCAACTGATAACAGCTCCCATTAATCAGTTTCTCTCTGCACCCCCTTCCTCTCAGACTCTGGCAAGAGGAACTCAAGTCTTGTGTTCTGTCCCTATGGAGTTACCTATTTTGGATATTTCATATAGAGGAAATCGTGTGATGCATGACCTTTCGTGTCTGGCTTCTATTACTTCACAACATTTCTATTTTCATGGGAGTACGTGCCTCACTGGAGCATCATTAGTTAGATGTGTTGTGGTTTTAAAAAATGAGGCCCAGTGATCTAAGGGGCTACCAAGAACAACTGCTCCAAAGCAGTTGAGAGAGATTCTCTTGGGGCCCACAAAACTGACCAATATTTGGCAGATAATTTTACCTCCCATTTACAAAACTAGAGTCAAGAAGATGGATCAAAATACCCCTGAAATAACTGAGGCAAGACAGTCCTGTGGCATTAATTAGAGAAAGGGAAAGGAGAATCCAGAGGAGAAGGTTTCGTCAAAGCGATTACAAAATGCAACTCACTCTCAAATGCTTAAATATTACATATTTGAAGAAGATATGAAGGTGTAATATAAAGATAATAAAAACCACCTATGATACCACTGCTGTTATAAATATTATAAACATTTTGGTATATATTATGCTGTTATCAAAAAAGTGACATACACAGAAAACTGCATAAGTGATAAAATTTTAGAGAGTTAACACATTCATGTATTTACTACCTGGATCATGAAGTGTATTATTACCAGTAACTTAGAAGCCTCTCTCATGCCCTTTTCTACCAAAGGTAATAACTACTAGCTTTGTTCTATTTTTGAGTTAGATATAAAGAGAATATAATTATGTTTTTCATTTTTGTCTTATTTCCCACACATCTTGTGAATCTGATCCATGTAGTTGTTTGAAGTAGTTGTTCTTTCATTTTCCTGTTATTCTGTTGTATCAGTATACTACAAATTACTGATTTTATTATTGATGAACATTTAGGCTATGTCAAAATTTTGAATATTACAACAATGCTGCCATAAGCATTCTTGTTCTTATCTTTTGTGCTCATAAGTAAGCCATATATAGTATCTGATAGGGTTCTTCTTCTTGCGTTAAGTATAATCTAAAATAGAATTTTTAATCATTGAGTACAATTTCAAAGTTAGGAGATCTCCCATTAGAGTCCTCCACAGTAGTTATTCAACTCTGTATCGTATCGGAAATATGTGAGAGTTGCACTCTTCACCTCTTCTTCAACAGTTGGAAAAATTAGTTAATTTAACTTCACCAAATTGGTGAGTGTTTAGTGGTATATAATAGTGTTTTAGTTTGCATTTCCCTTATAAGTTATGATAGTAAGTTTTTCTTTTCTTTTTTTTTTGAGTTGGAGTCTCACTCTGTCACCCACACTGGAGTGCAGTGGCCGCTCCCGGCCACCGCAGCCTCGACCTGCTGGGCTCCGGCGATCCTTCCGCCTCAGCCTTCCAAGTAGCTGGAACTACAGACGCGCGCTACCACGCCCGGCTAGTTTTTGATTTATTGTAGAGATGAGGCCTTGCCAAGTTGCCCAGGTGGGTCTCGAACCCGCGGGCTCAGGCAATCCACTCACCTCAGCCTCCAAAGTCGTGGGATTACAGGCTGAGCCACCGAGCCCAGCTGATAGTAAGTTTTTCACATGTCTACCATTTGAATATTTTTTTCTAGGAAGTTTCTGATCATCTTTTGCTATTTTTGCTCATTTGTTTGTTTTACTAAGTTGTACTTGACTAACAGATTTGTATGTATTTAAGGTGTACAACATGCTGTTTAAATATGCATTTACATTATGAAATTATCATCACAATCAAGCTTACATATGAATCACCTCACATGGTTATATTGTGCGTGTGTGTGTGTGTGTGTGTGTGTGTGTGTGTGTGTAATGAGAACACTCAAAATCAACTCTCTCAGCAAATTTTAGTTATATAATACAATTATCAACTACAGTCATTATGCTGTTCTATTATATCTTTAGAACTTATTCATCCCATGTAACTGAGTCTTTGTACCCACTGATCAATATATTTTCATTTCCTGTATCCCTTACCCCTAGCTCCTGGCAGCCTCCATTCTTTTTTTTTTTTCTTTTTAAAATTATTTTATTTTTAAAATGTGGGGTACAAATGAGGGCTAGGTACCTATGTGGTCATCATACAGGTAAATATGGGTACCTCTATTGATATTATGTGTCCACCCCCGGTAGTGTCCCACTACTGTCAGTCCCTTTCTTAGGGTATTATGATAAATATTCAAGGTCCACTTATGAGTGAGTACTTGTGGTACTCAGATTTTTGTTTCTGTGATAAACCACTGAGTATTATAGACTCTCCATTCAGTTTACTGAAAAGTTCATAATTTTGTTTTTCTTTATGGTTGCATAATATTCCATCGTGTAAATGTACCACATTTTTTTTATCCAGTCCGTTTTCCATGGGCAGCATGGTTGGTTCCATGTTTTTGCTAGTGTGAGTAATGCTACAATAAACATGTGTGTACAGGTATCTTTTTCATAGAGTGATTTGAGTTCCTCTGAGTATATTCCCAGAAGGGGGATTGCTGGGTTGTACAGAAGGTCAATTTTCAGATTTTTTAGAAATCGTTACACTGTTTTCCATGGAGGTTGTACTAGTTTACATTTCCACCAACAACGTAAAACTATTCCTTTTTCCCCACATCCTCTCCAGCATCTGTTGTTTTTTGAGTTATTGATGATGACCATCCTGACTGGAGTTACATGGCATCTCAGTGTGGTTTTAATTTGCATTTCTTTGATGATTAGTGAGGCTGATCATTTTTTCAGGTATCTGTTGGTGGCTTGTATGTCTTCTAAGTGTCTATTCATATCTTTCACCCATTTTTTAATAGAGTTGTTTGTTTTTTTCCTTTCGGTACATTTGAGTTCCTTGTAGATCCTAGATGTTAGGCCTTTGTCAGACATACAATTGGCAAATATTGTTTTTCCCATTCCGTGGGCTGACTCCCCATGCTCTTGATAGTTTCTTTTGCATTAGAAACTTTTCAGTTTGATGAGGTCCTACTTGTCTATCTTATCTTTTATGGCATTCGCTTTGGAGAGTTAATCAGGACTTGGTTGCCTATTCCAATTTCCGTAAGGGTGTTTCCTACATTTTCTTCTAGGATTCTTATAGCTTGCAGTTTTACATTTAGGTGATCGATTCATTTAGAATTGATTTTTGTGTATGGTGATAGGTAGGAACCTCGTTTCAGTTTTCTGCATGTAGTCAGTCAGTTTTCCAAGCACCTTTTACTGAATAGGTTCTCCTCTCTCCATTGGTCATTGGTGGAAGCTTAGTTGAAGATGAATTGGTTGAGGAATTGAAATTTTGCTTCTGGGATCTCTATCCTGTTCCATTGGTCTATATGCCTGTTCTTGTACCAATACCATGCAAACCTCCATTCTACTCTGCTTTTATGAGTCTGATATTTTTGACGCCCCATGTAAGTGAGATCAGGCAATATTTGTATTTCTGTGTCTGGCTTATCTGACTTAGTATAATATTCTCCAGATTTATGCATGTTGTCACAAATAATAGTATTTCTTCCTTTTTTAGAGCTGAATAATATTCAATCACACACACACACACACACACACACACACATTTTCTTTACCCATTCATCTGTCGACAGACACTGTGGTTGTTTGTTTCCATATCTTGACTATTGTTAATAATGCTGCAATGAACATGGGAGTGCAAACATCACTTCACTATAACGATTTCATTTTCCTTGGATACACACATAGAAGACAGATTGCTGGATCATATGGTAGTTATAGTTTTAATTTTTTGAGGAACCTCCACACTGTTTTCCACAACAGCCGTACTAGTTTATATTGCCACCAATAATATACAAGTGTTTCCTTATCTCCATATCCTCCCCAACCCTTGTTATATTTTGTCTTTTTGATAATAGCTATTCTAATTGTTGTGAGATGATATCTCATTGTGGTTTTGGTTTGCATTTTCTCAATGATTAGTGATGCTGAGCATCATGTCAGTATATACTTATTGGTCATATGTATGTCTTATTTTTAGAATTGTCCTATTCCGTTTTTAGCCCTTTTTTTTTTTTTTTTTTTTTTTGAGTTGGAGTCTCACTCTGTCGCCCAAACTGGAGTGCAGTGGCCGCTCCCGGCCACCGCAGCCTCGACCTGCTGGGCTCAGGCGATCCTTCCACCTCAGCCTTCCAAGTAGCCAGAATTACAGGTATGCGCTACCATGCCCGGCTGATTTTTTGATTTATTGTAGAGATGAGGCCTTGCTGCCCAGGCGGGTCTCGAACCCGCGGGCTCAGGCAATCCACTCACCTCAGCCTCCCAAAGGTGCGGGATTACAGCCTGAGACACTGAGCCCGGTTTAGCCCATTTTTAATCAAGTTATTTGTGACTGTTTTTTGTTTTTTTTATTGAGTTGTTTGAGTTTCTTATATATTTTAGATACAGTGTTAACCACTTATCAGATGTATGGTTTGCAGATGTGCCCTTTCGTATGGAAGGTTAGTTTTTTGCCTTGTTAATTGTTTCCTTTGCTATGCGGACCCCTGTTAGTTCATCTATTTTTGCTTTTGCTGCCTGTAGTTTTGGTGTCATATCTAAAAAAAATAAAAATCATTGCCAAGGTCTGTGTCAAGAAGCTTCTGTCCTATGGTTTCTTCCAGTAGTTTTATGGTCTCAGGTTTTACATTTAAGTATAAACCATTCTGAATTAATTATGGTATGTGGTGTAAGATACCAGTCCAATTTTATTCTTCTGCATGTGGATATCCAATTTCCCCAACACTGTTTACCAAAGAGACTATCCTCTCCCCATTGTGTGTTTTTGGCACTGCTGTAGAAGGTCAGTTGACCACATATACATGGGTTATTTATTCTATTTCTGAGTTCTCTGTTCTGCTACAGCAGACTATATGTCTGTTTCTATGTCAGTACCTATTGCTTGGATTACTGTGAGTTTGTAATATGTTTTGAAATAAAGAAGTATGACACCTCCAACTGTTCTTCCTGAAGATTATTTTGGATATTTGGGGATATTTAATGGTTCCATATACATTCTAAGAATGTTTTTCTGTAAAGAATAGCATTGGAATTTTGATAAGGATTCTATTAAATCTGTAGATAACTTTGGGCAGTGTAAGCATTTTAATAATAATAATTTTTTCAGTTCATGAACATGTGATGTCTTTTGATTTATTAGAGTCTTTAAAAATTTACTTCATCAAAGCTTTTTAATTTTCAGTGTATATGTCTTTCCATTCTTCGGCTAAGTTTATTTCTACTTATGATATTATTTTTGATGCTATTGTGAGTGGGATTGTTTTCTTATTTCTTTCTCTTTTTTTTTGTTGAGTTGGAGTCTCACTCTGTCACTCGGACTGGAGTGCAGTGGCCTCTCCCCGTCACTGCAACCTCGACCTGCTGTGCTCCGGCGATCCTTCCACCTCAGCCTTCCTAGTAGCTGGAATTACAGGCACGTGCTACCACACCTGGCTAATTTTTTTATTTATTGTAGAGATGAGGTCTCGCCAAGTTGCCCAGGTGGGTCTCGAACCCACAGGCTCAGGCAATCCACTCACCTCATCTTCCCAAAGCGCGGGATTACAGGCTGAGCCACCGAGTCTGGCTTCTTATTTCTTTTTTTGGATAGTTCACTATTTGTGTGTGGAAATACAACTGACTTTGTATGTTGATATAATATTTTGAAAAGGTACTGGATTTATTTATTAGTTCTAATAATGTTTGTTGAGTCTTTAGGGCTTTCCACATATGTAATTATGTCATCTGCAAAGAGATAATTTTACTTCTTTTTTATTTGGATGACATTTATTTCTTTTTCTTGCCTAATTGTTCTGCCTAAGACTTCTAGAATTATATTGAATAGAGGTAGAAACAGTAGGCATTCTTGCTTTGTATCAGATCCTAGAGGAAAAACTGTTAGTTTTTTGCAATTGATTATAATATTAGCTGTATGTTTTTTATGTATGGCCTTTACTGTATAGAAGTAAGCTCATCTCATACCTATTTTGTTGAAATAATTATGAATGGATATTGAACGCTGTCAATTGTTTTTCCTGTGTCTATTAAGATAGTCCTATATTTTTTTCTTCCATTTTGTTATTGTGGTGTAGCACATTGATTGATTTACATATATTCAGACATTTTCTCATCTCAGGGATAAATCCCACTAGTCATGGTTTATAACACTTTTAATGTGAATTTTATTGATCATTTTTACATCTGTGTTCATCAGAGACATTGGCCTGTAGTTTTTGTTGTTTTGTTTTTGTTTTTCTTTTCATGTAGTGTCTTTGATTTTGGTATTAGGTGAGGCTAGCCTCATAAAATGAATATGGAAGTGTTCCATCTTCTTTTATTTTTTGGAAGAATCTTTTTGGGTTAGGTTTTATTGATTCCTTCTTTGTGTTATTGTTTAATAAATGTTCTTTATATATTCTGAATATGAGTCCCTTATCATATACATTACATATACATTTTATACTCTATAAAGATTTATCATTTACTATTCTGTTACATGTCTTTTAATTAACAAATGCTGTTTTAACATATCCCAACTTAGCAAACTTTTATGATAATGCTATTTGTGTCCAATTAAAAATATCATTACCTAATCCAGGTTTATAATGATATTCTATGTTATATTCTATAAGTTTAATTGCTTTACTTTTCATAGTAAATCTATGATCTAGTTAGATTTGATTTCTACTTATGGTATAGAAGTCAAGTTTTTAAAAATATTTTCACATAAATATACAATTAATCCAGTACCACTTATTGTGAAGATCATCCTTTTTTCAGCTGTGATACATTAGTCATACATCTTGAGACTATTTATGTGTGGTATTGTTTCTAGATATTTTATCTATTTCTCTATCCTTTATATTAATATATCCTACTTTAACTGTTTGTTTGTTTGTTTGTTTGTTTGTTGTTTTGAGTCGGAGTCTCACTCTGTCGCCCAGACTGGGGATCCTTCCGCCTCAGCCTTCCAAGTAGCTGGAATTACAGGCATGCGCTACCACGCCCGGCTTACTTTAACTATTTAAAGAAGCTATGATATCTACCTCTGAAGGTTTTTTCCTTCATATTTCCAAAAAATTTTAGATTAATTTTGTCTATTTCCTCAAGAATTCTTGCTGAATTTGCTAAAAATAAGTTTATTTTTAACTGATGAGGAGGTTTTGAATTTTAGCATATTTTCTTCTGCATTGTATTGAGAAAGTGATATTGTTTCTTTCATGGTGGTGAATTGCATGGATTAATGTTTGAGTGTTATGTTATCTTTTAATTCTTGAAACATAAGCATAAACTAAAAAATTAAAAGAAAAAAGAAACATATGCAATTTGATCATGACATGTTATTCTTTTCATATAAATTTGTTCTTTTATTTTAATAAAAATGCACTAATATTTTTGCATGTTTGTTCATAAGATAAATAAATTATTCTGTGCCCTTTTTAAAAAATGTTCTTTTCCGATTGTACATCAGAATTATGCTGGATTCATAATATAACATGGAATCATGTCCTTTTCTTCTATTCTGAAATTTTTTGTGTAAGATTAGTGTTATTCCTTAAATATTCATAAAAATGTACAAGTGTAGTCATTGGGCCTGGAGATTTTCTCCTGGAAAAGATTTTATATACAGATCAATTTAATAAATGTACTGGTTATTCAGTTGTTTTATAAATTCTAAAGTTAGTTAGTTGTTCTAGATATTTGTGAAACTTTTATCTGATTTTCAGATGTATTAATAAAGTCTTTCATAATAGTCTTTTATTCTCTTTCAAGTTTCATAAAACTCTAATTATGTCCCTTTTTATTTCTAATTGGTAATACATTCTTTTTTTATTTCACTAATCTTGCCAGCACTTTATCAATATTAGTAATTTTTCACAAAGAACCAACATTTCATTGTGCTGATTCTCTATTGCTTGTGTAATTTCTAGTTTATTAATGCCTCTTTAAATTTTTTTTAATTTTGCTTTCTTTTGGTTTTACTTTCTCTTCTTTCTCTAAATCCTGAGATGGATACCTAAACACTTATTTGCAACATTTTCTTTCTATCATATGCATTTAAGATAATAAATTTCCTTCCAAGAACAGTTTTATGTGTATCAGTTAAGTTCTACTATATAATTTTTCATTATGATGTAGTTTAAAGTATTTTCTAATTTTCACTGAGATTTTTTTCATCGACTTTTAGATTATGTAGAAGAATGTTGTTTAAAATCCAAATACTAGGAGATTTTTCTATTTATCTTTTTGTTATTTGTTTCCAGCAGAATTCTACTTTATTCTTGCAATCTTCCAAATTTCTTTCTTTCTTTCTTTCTTTTTTTTTTTTTTGAGTTGGAGTCTCACTCCATTGCCCAGATTGGAGTGCAGTGGCCGCTCTTGGCCACCGCAGCTTCGACCTGCTGGGCTCCGGCCATCCTTCCGCCTCAGCCTTCCAAGTAGCTGGAACTACAGGCACGCGCTACCACACCTGGCTAGTTTTTTGATTTATTGTGGAGATGAGGTCTCACCAAGTTGCCCGGGCAGGTCTCGAACCCGCGGCCTCCGGCAATCCACTCACCTCAGCCTCCCAAAGCGCGGGATTACAGGTTGAGCCACCGAGCCCAGCCCAAATTATTTCAGTTCTTTGAAATTAATTGAGACTTTCTTTATGGTTCAGTATATGGTTAATTTTGGTAGACATTCCATGTGCACTTAAAAAAGAACGTGGATTCTGTAGTTGGTGGTTGCTATATTCTACATATATATATCTCAATTAGGCCAAGTTAGATAATGTTGCTATTCAGACCTTATACATCCTTACTTGAAATTTTTGTCTGTTTATTTAATCAGTTACAAAGAAGAACATCTTAAAATCTTCCACTCTGATTATGGATTTGTCTACTTGTCCTTTTAGGTCTACCAATTATGGTTGTATGTCTTCTGAATCTATGTGAGAATTGTCAGTCTTCTTGGTGGATTGACCTTTGGTCATTATGAAATATTCCACTAAATTTCTGGTATTCGTATCTTCTTTAAAGTCTTCTTTTTCTATTGCTAATAGAGCTGATATTGTTAAGTTAATCATTATATAATTTACCTATTTTACAAAGCTTTTGTTTTTAAAAAAATTTAAATTTTATTTTAGATTCAAGGGGTATAGGTGCAGGTTTGTTATGTAGGTCTATTGTGTGACAGTGTTATTGAGTCCACTACCCCCCCACCGCAGTGGGCATGGTACCCAGTGAGTGGTTGTTCAACTCTTATTTCCCCCTCTCTACCTCCTCAGTGTTTGTTTTCTCATCTTTGTGCCCATATGTATTTTCTGTTTAGCTCTACCTTATGAGTGAAAACATGTGATATTTAGTTTTCTGTTTCTGTAATAATTCACTTAGAATGTCATCCAAGTTGCTATAAATGCTATGATTTTATTCTTTTTTTGTGGCTCTGTAGTATTCCATGGTGCATATGTAACACGTTTTCTTTATTCATTCCACTACTGATAAGTACCTGGATTAGTTCCATTTTCTTGCTACTGTGAATAGTGTTGCAATAAACATATGAGTGTAGTTATCTTTGCGGTAGAATGATTTATGTTTTTTGGGGTATATACCCAGTAGTAGGATTGCTGGGCCCAGTGGGAAATCTATTTTTATTTTTTTGGGAAATTTCCAAACTGCTTCCCACAGGGGTTGAACCAGTTTAGAATCCCACCAACAGTGTACAAATGTTCCCTTTTCTCTGCAACCTCTCAATCTGTTGCTTTTTAACTTTTTATTAATAGCCATCTGACTGTTGTAAAATACTTTCTTATTGTGGTTTTTATTTAAATTTCTCTGATGATTACGGATGTTGGGCATTTTTTAACACATTTGTTGACTTCCTTTAAGAAGTATCTATTCCTGTCCTTTGTCCCCTTTTTAATATATTTTTTTCCTGATGATTCACTTGATTTTCTTATTGATTCTGGATATTAGACCTTTGTCAGATGCATAGTTTGCAAATATTTTTTCCTATTGTATTGGTTGTCTCTTTGCTCTCTGGATGGTTTCCTTACCTGTGCAGAAACTTTCTAACTTGGTAAGGCCCCTCTTGTCAGTTTTACTTTCCACTACCTTTGTTTTTGAGGACTTTGTCATGAATTCATTGCCTACGTCAATGTCCATGGATAGTATTTACTAGATTTTATTCTAAAATTTTTATAGTTTGGAATCTTATGTTTAAGTCTTTAATCCAGGCCATTGCTCTGTTAAGCTATGGTCTGACCATATGCTCTTTGAGCTGTGGCCACCATGTTTTCTTAGATTTGGCCCACTCCCCTACTTTGGGGAGGTGAATCTTCTCTCTCTCCTCTCTTCCTCTCTCTCCTTCTCTCTCCTCTCTCTTTCTCTCTCTCTCTCTCTCTCTCTCTCTCTCTCTCTCTCTCTCTCTCTCTCTCTCTAATTTACTTTCTGGCCATTGCTTTGCTAAGCTGTGATCTGGCCATGTGTTCTTTGAGCCATGGCCAGGCTATGTTTTCCTAAGCCTTGGCCCCCTCTCCTGCATCAGAGAGGTGAATCTCTTCTCTCTCTCTCTCATTTACTTTCTAAATAAGCTATATTTTCCAATCTAAAAAAAAAAAAGTCTTTAATCCATTTTAAGTTAATCCATTTGCTGTATAGTGATAGGGGTCCAACGTCATTCTTGCATATGGTGAGCCAGCTTTCCCAGCACCATTTGTTGAATAGAGTGTCCTTTCCTTAGTGTTTGTTTTTGTCAGCTTTGTCAAAGATGAGTTGGTTGTAGGTCAGGGGTTTTATTTTTGGGTTCTCGATTCTGTTCCATTGGCCTATGTGTCTATTTTTGTACCAGTAGTATGCTATTTTTATTACTGTAGCCTTATAGTAAAGTTTGAAGTCTGGCAGTGTGATGTCTCTAGCTTTGCTCTTTTTGCTTAGGATTGCTATAGTTATTCAGGCTCTTTTTTCCTTCCATATGAATTTAAGTATTGTCTTTTCTAGGTCTGTGAAAAATGATGCTGGTAGTTTGATAAAGATTGAGTTGAATTTGTAGATTGCTTTGAGTATAATGGATATCTAAATGATATTGATTCTTCTAATCCATGAGCATGGGATAGATTCCCACTTATTTGTACCAGCTTCAGTTTCTTCCAGCAGTGTTTTGTAGTTTTTGTCGAGATCTTTCATCCCTTTGTTTAAATGTATTCTGAGGTTTTGTGTGTGTGTGTGTGTGTGTGTGTGTGTGTGTGTGTGTGTGTGTGTGTGTAAGTCTATTGTGAATGGGATAGTGTTTTTTATTTGGTTCTTGGCCTGTTTGTTGTTGGTGTATAGAAACGCAATTGATTTTTGAGCATTGATTTTGTATCCTGAGACTTTGCTGAAGTCTTTTATCAGTGCTAGTAGTTTTATGGTGGAATCTTTTGGGTTTTCTAATTATAGAATCATATCATCTGTGAAGAAAGATAAATTAACTTTTTCTTTTCCTATTTGGATATCTCTTATTTCTTTCTCTTGCCTGATTGCTCTGGCTAACCTTTTACTTTTGAACTTTCTCTGTTGAGAACTATTTCTCTTAATAAGCATCATATAATCTGATTATCATTTTTCTCTCTGTTGAAATATTCAGTCTATTTTTATTTAATACAGTTACATATATATTTGAAGTTTATCTACAATCTTACTGTTTGTGTTCTATATATCCCACTCACTTTATATTTCTTCTTTTCTCCTTTCCTTTTCTTTTTTTTGGGGGGGGTGGTCAGTCAAGTAATTTTTTCTTATTCAATTTTCCCTTCTCCTAACTTGTTAATTATTAGTATTGTTTTAGTAGTTATCCTCAATTAAACAACATTCATTCATCACTTATTACAGTCTAATATAAATGAGAATTTTGTCTTGTTTTCTACAATTTACTGGAAAGGGGAAGAAACTCCCTTGAGTTTAATACCATTTGAGCAACGTCTTCACACTTCTGTTGTGCATTTTAGATCCCACAAGACCCTACTGCTCTTCACACTTCATCGTTTTTGTTTTGTTCTGTTTTTAATCTGGGACAATTTTTCTTCCTTTTGAAATATTCTCTTTTAATACAAGCCTGTTGACAATAAATCTGCTTATATTTAGCTTGCCTGGAAATGTCTTTATTTTGTTTTCACTTCTCCTTAACATTTCTATTGATCGAAACATATGTATCATAACCTGCATCTAAAGTATAACTTCAATTTTTGTTTTTTTTTTTTTGCAAAATAGACATCTATGTAATCACCACTCTAATAAAGATGTTGGATATTGTCTACACCTCCGAAACCTCCTTGTACCCTTGCATTCAATATTCACCCTAAAGGCAAACACCCTCCTGATATCTATTACTATGGTTTTGATTGTTTTTAACTACATTTAAATTTCTTCATACAGAACATATTTTTGGTATCTGACATCATTTGCCCAACATTATATCTATCAGATTCATCCATATACTTGTATATAGCAGTAATTTCTTTGTTTTCCCTACTTTATTGTATTCTACTGTACAACTGTGCCATATTTTATTTATCTATTCTAACCTTGATAGATATGTTTTTCCTATCTTATAACTATCTATTTCTTTTTTTTTCAAGTTGGAGACTCACTTCGTCACCCACTAGAGTGCCATGGCACTCTCACTGCCACCCCAGCGTCGAGCTGCTGGCCTCTGGCCATCCTTCTGCTCAGCCTTCCAAGTAGCCAGAACTACAGGCGTATGCTACCTCACTCGCTAATTTTATATTTATTGTACAGACAAGGTCTCGCCAAGTTGCCCGGGCTGGTCTCGAACCCGCAGGCTCAGGCAATCCACTCGTCTTGGCCTCCCAAAGTACTGGGATTGCAGGCTGAGCCACCGAGCCTGGTCACTATCTATTTCACATAAAGCTGTTATAAACATTGTTGTACATTATTTTGATGCACATATGAGCACATTGCTGTTGAGTATATACAGGGCCATTGGACATGCATATTATCCAGCTTGAGTAGATACTGTCAAACAGTTTTCCAAGTTGAGGTATCAGTTTATTTTCTACTTGTAGTGTGTGACTGTTTCATATCCTTGCTAGTATTTGATATTATCATTTAAAAAAATTAATCATTCTTGTGGTTGGGTACTGACATCTGATTATGGTTTTAATTTTAATTTCCCTGTTGACAAATTATTTTAAATACTTCTCACATGTCTTTGGCCACTTAGATACTATTGCTCTTAATATCTTGTTCAAATTTATGACTATTTTTAATTTGTCTTTTACTTTATTAATTTGTAGAATGTTTACAGTGTATATTCTAGAATGTAATAATGCAAGTCATTCAATTTGTGTTTTATTTATGTATTTATAAAAGACATTTTTTCCTAAGCATAGAATTCTAGTTAGGTAGTTATTTTTCTTCAGCTCTTTCAGAATGTTATTCCATTGCCTTTTTGGATCATATTTATGGGTACATATGATATTTTGATACTTGCATACAATATATAATGATCAAGTCAGGGCAATTGGGATATTCATCACCTCACACATTTATTATTTCTTTGTGTTCAGAACATTCCAAGTATTTTCTTCTATTTTGAAATATAGAATAAATCATTGTTAACTGTAATCATCCTACCATACTGTTAGACACTAGAATTTATTCCTTCTAGCTAATTGTATTTTTGCAGCCATTTACCAGTCTTTCTTTTTTCCTCCCTGGCTTATTTCACTAAGCTTTATGATCTTCAGTTCCATCCATTTTGCTACAAATGACAAGATTTCATTCCTTTTTGTGACTGAATAATATTCCATTGTAAATTTTTCTACTTGGTACAACTTTGGCTGGATCTTGTAAACTATTATATGCAATGCTTTTATTCTGGTTATTTAAAAAATACCTAAAATATTTTTTAATGCTTTTACATTAAAAATTATTTACAAAACATATTTACTTTTCCAGGTAATTGTGTTTTTAATATTGTCTTAATACTAATTTTATTTTATTGCATACCTAAGATAGAATTGATTTGTGAAATCCTAAAATGTATTAAGTTCTTCTTGGGAGCATGTAATTAAAATTTATAAATGCTTCATAAACCTGTGAGAAGAGTTGTATTTTCTATTTTAGACTTAGGTTTCAGTATGTGACTATAAGAAGAACTTTAATTTCATTAGTTACTTATTCTATATCCCATTTACAATTTTTTACTTATTTATTCTTAAATTTCTAATAATTCTTGCTTTATTTTTTATTTTGTTATCAAATGTATAAGATTCATAGCTATTGTATCTTTATCTTCATTAATCAATATATTTTTCCATCTTTTTGGTAATTTTTTACTTTGATTTCTACTACAACATTTATTGTAGTAATTTATTTGTATTTTCTGACATTTGTTTGTGCACCTTTTAAATTTTAATCCATCAAAAACATTTTTCTTTATAAATATCCAATGTTTGCAATAGGAATTTAGTTTTTTGTTCATGTTAAAGAGCTTTATCTCTTGAGCTATAATTGTAACTAAATAATTCTATTTATTGCTATAATTATAATTATTTGTTTGGTGTCATTTCCATTATTTTGATTTATATTTTATGTTTCAAAAATAATTTATTTCCCTATACAGTGCATAAATATAGAATACCTTTTATTTGATATTTTCCTCCAATAATTCAGAAGTTTTATAGCATATCTGTGTTAGTCAGGGTTCTCCAGAGAAGCAAAACCAATAGAAATTATAGATAGATGGATAGATAGATAGATAGATAGATAGATAGACAGACAGAAGGGTATTTATTGTGGGAATGGGCTCATGAGGTTATGGAGACTGAGGAGTTCCATGATATGCCATTTGCAAGCTGGAGGCCCAGGAAGCCAATGATGCAATTCAGTTTGAGTCCCTAAGGTTTGAGAATTAAGGGAACCAAATATGTTAGTCCCAGTCTGAGACTGAAAGCAGGAGAGGGCACTAGTGCAAGTCTTGGAGTCTGAAGACTCGGGAACCAGGAGCTCTGACATCCAAGTGCAAGAGAAAATGGATGTTCCTGCTAAAGCAGAGAGTAAATTTGTTTTTCTCCTCAGCCCTTTTGCTGCAATCTAGGCCTCAATGGATTGGATGATTCCCATCCACTTTGATGAGAGTGGATCTTCTTTACTCAGTCTACTGATTTGAATGGTAATCTCTTCTAGTAGTACCTTAACAGACACATTCAGAAATAAGTTTTATCAGCTATCTGGGAATCCTTTAACGCAGTCACATTAACACAAAAAATTAACAATAGCAATATTTTTTATTCCACTAGTAAGTACATGCACCCCTGTGGATATACAGCCATGTGCCTTGAATTTGCCATGACCAGTGATAAGTACAGTACATGTTCTTGAAATATCAATTTCACGAAGTTGCAAGGAAATAAAAACAATCTAATATTAAAATTGATAGTGACCTATAATACAATAAAATGCAAAATTCTTATGGCACTCTGAAACTACTCTTTGCGACTGGGCCATGCTGGATTATGTTCACAGATCCATGGGGTGTATATTTACTTTTGTCTGATATTAGGGGCATTTAATTGAAAACATTTGAGAACATCTGTTTCTGTTTTTTTAAAATTACCTTTGATTATTGAACCTATATCTAATTATCTAATTTTAAAAGTCAAAAATAAAATAGTATTTCTTGAATATGCACTCCATTAAATAAGAAAATCAGCAGAATTTAAACTTTTTCTCAATCCTCTCCACTAAAGAAAAATCTATTTGATGTAACCTAAAATTTTGGACCCAGATGATTATTATTAGTCCCATTAGGCAATGATTTTTAACAATAATTTTTTATCTACTATATAACATTTTATATTATGACAGAAATTAAAAAATATAGATAAGCATCCTTAATCGTCTATTATTTAAAAATAAAAAAGGAATAATTTTGTCATACTGATGTGAGGTAAAAACCAAAACTTAATTTTTTCCCGATTAGTTCATTTATAGAACACCAATTAATTTATGGCACATTTATCGTATATTTTATTCTCATGTGTTTTTCTGTGCCTAAATATACTTAAATTGTGCTCTATCACAATAAATGATACTACACTGAACCAGACTGTTTTTAACTCTGTTTCTGGATTTCCTATTTAATTCCCATAACTTGTTCTTCAACTACTGTTTCGGTATCTGTGTGCTTTTAGTGTCTATCTGTCTATCTACACGTATAAACATAGTAGACTCTCATTATTTGAGGTACAGTTGACCCTTGAACAATGTGGGAGTTGGGAGCACTGATTCCAGCAGACTTGAAAATCTGAATATAATTTTTGACTTTCCAGAAACTCAACTACTAATAGCTTACTGTTGACCAGAAGCCTTAGCAATAACATAAACAGTAAATCAACTCAAATTTTGTGTATGCTATATTTATCTCATTTACTGTATATCTACAATAAAGTAAGCTAGAGAAAAGAAAATATTATTAAGAAAATCATAAGGAAGATAAAATATATTTACTATTCATTACATGGAAGTGGGTTGTCATAAAGGTCTTCATCCTCATTGTCTTGATTGTGTTGTAGGCTGAGGAGAAGGAAGAAGAGGAATTGGTTTTGCTGTCTCAGGGACAGCAGAGGTGGAAGAAGATCTGTGTGTAAGTGGACCCGTGCAGTTTAAACCTATGTTCTTCAAAAACCGATTGTACTGCCATGGATTCAAGATTGGCCTGGTCAACTTGGCTGGACCTGGTCTCCACAATAAATCAAAAATTAGCCAGGCATGGTAGCGCGCACCTGTATTTCCGGCTACTTGGAAGGCTGAGGCAGAAGGATTGCTGGAACCCAACTGGTCAACGCTGGGGTGGCCATGAGTGTGCCACTGCACTCCAGCCTGGGCGACAGGGTGAGACTCCAGCTCAAAAAACAAAAACAAAAACAAGAAATCGACTGTACTTATGTTCTATGAAATAACTGTGAACACTGAATTAGCAAATACTGAATCATTGCCCAGGTGAAATACAAAATTAGGTTTCTGCAAGTCGCCTGTTGCAACATTTTTATCAACTGATCAGTACATAACCCGTTTTATGTGTATTTTCATTTAAAGACACCATATATATGTTTCACTAATACTGAATTCAAGGCCAATAGCACTGCATCTCATGCCCGAACAAAGCTTATCTAACTCACATACTTCTCTATAAGGCACACCATAGACTTCTTTTACTTAGGAATACCAGACAGCCTTTCAGTATTGTACTCAGGGGTCATTTTAAACCAGGAAACTACCAACAAAAAGCATAAGAAAAGTGAAGACTATGCCACTAAATGTACCGCAAAAAGAAGACATGAATGTTTACAGTATGAGAGCTGAAAGAAGGAGGCAGAGCATTGCTTTGTTTGAGCATGAACATGTAAGTTCAGAGACTCATTTTCAAATGACTGAAAAACACTGTTGAGTATCGGTTTTGAGGTTACAAATACATTTTAATGAGTGGAGAAACTTGCAAATTATCTGCAAATAATGAGGCTTGAATATATGTCTACATCTCATAGGTAGACTTCACTCTTTTCTTTGCATTAAAATGATTCTTGGCTATTTTTGAGGGTTTATTTTCAAAAATATGCTTTTTCTTTTACTCTTCCCAGTTTTTTAAAATCCAGCAGTATTTTTATGTTAGTCTTTATTCTCTTTGTATCTCCTGTGTTCTTATACTGCAATCAGCTTGCTTTGGTTTGTGTCCCTGTCTTCCCTTAGGTATATGTTTACTTTTCTCTGCTATTAGGAGTCCTTGACATGGATGGGCCATGTTGACCTCAGGGAGAATGGCTTGTCCTTGGTTCCCTTTCTGCCTTTGTGTGGTGAGCATAGCACTTCTTCATATCTATAACTGGCAGACAAGTTTATGGGCATAATTCTTAGTCTATTTCTCAGTTATTAGCAGTTTTCCACCTACTGCGATTGTTCACAAACTCTAGACTTTAGGTTAATGCTCATTTGAGATGAAGTGTTCACTGGTCTACTACAAATTGAGAAAAACACAGGCAATGTAATAAGAATACATTTATTCAATTTAAAAGACAATTTTTAAACTTGAGATGTTTTCCATGTTTTTAATTCCTTTTGTTCTTATTTTTTTAAATGTAAAATAACTTGACATCCCATTGTTGATTCCTAAATTTTTTTTGAAATTGTATTAATGTACGAAATTCAGAGATCCAGATAAAGTGCACTCTTTTCTGGCAATGTTGCAGCAATATCTTTTCCTTGTCCCAACCACCCTTCTCCTTGTAAAGAAAAAGACATATAACAATAACAACAATAACACTGACAACAATAATATTTATATAACACCTATATGCCAAGTCCTGCCTAAGCACTTGACATATATGACCTCCTTTAATCCTTACGATAACTTTTCTAGGTAGGTAGGTACTATTATTTTGTACCTACCTTATTATTATTATTATTATTATTATATTACTATATTGTTATGTACTTTTCCATTTTATAGCTGGAAAAGTTAAGGTACAGAAAGAGAGATTGTTTCAAGGTCACCCAATTAGTAGCAGGATTTAGATAAAGGCAATCTGATTCCTGAGTCTAATCTCCTAAATACCATGCGGAGTTCCCTCTTTATCTGCCTTACAACTAGATTGAAGTTACTACCTTCACTGTTGGGCTCTTCTCTTTCCCATTCCAGTCTTTAGTGCTATACTTTTTGGGGTTGCATTTCCCAGCATGCAATGTTGCTATCATTCCTACTGACCTCTTTATTCCTGCCCTGTTCTCTACGTTTTCATGTCTTCCCTGAAGGGACAAAGAAGGACAGGCTAGGTGAGATGGATGAACACAGGGCAAGAAATATAATGTTGCCTGATTCTAAACACAGTACAGTGCAGAGAGAGACTTCCGTTCATTTCCTGTTTGCTTCAGATTCTGAATCTCTTATTCAAGACTATAGAGAAGATACAAAGTATGTTCCTACTTACATATTTTTAGGTCTCCTTCTTGCAAGAAGCAATGCTGGTCTGTGCCATGCACTTAGGTTTGGATATGTTTTTCCTAAATTCATCTTTATGAGTCCAATAGAGTCAATGACTTTCATATTTTGATACATTATTTCTCATTTTCAACTTTTAAGGCTTTTGCTTGTTTGTTTGCTTTTTTTGTTGTCTTTATGAATGTCGGTGAAAGCTGTATTCGTCAACATTTTAGATTCAAGCAAGTTCTCCTTATTTTTTTTCTCTGTTAGCTTCAGTAAAGTTTTTCTAAAAATAAGCTTTTCTTCTGAACCTTGAGTGATATGTTTTCCTCCTTTTATTTTGCTGCATGTTTCCATTTTGGTACTATCTGTTCAGTGAAGTTGAAAAAGGACACATTTTATACAAGACTGATGTTTTCTCATAAACAGAATGAGTAGATCTTTCTTGATTATTCTTCATCTGGTTTTGGCTTCTTTGCTTGGCTGCTAGATGCCTCCTGTCAGATACCAAGCTAGAAGGCTAGCAATTTTCCTATTTCTCAGCTTACTGCCCTGAGAAGAGAAGGCAGGGACCTCAGTTCCTTATAGGTGTATCCTATAAGGAACTTTTCTGTGTTGGATGTTCGTGCTATTCTTATAACTCAGTGTCTGTCTCCAGGTTTCTCTCTCTTAATTACTACAAGGGCACACACTTCCTGCCTTCTGCTGTTGCCTATGCAGCATGGAAAGTTCTCTGTCTCACTATTCTCCTTGGTAGTACCTCTGTCAGCCCTTTTTGGAATGCCATCAATCGGCAACTCTTGATGGAGTTCTCAGTGCAGCATTTCTACTCTGGAGTACAGCCTGCCCGTGCCCTCAGTTCTCCTTCACCCACTCAAGAGAACTTCTACCAGGGTTTCCCACTGTGCCCAGCAACTCCTTCTCTTCCAATCTAACTCTCCTTTTCCTATGAGAAAGTCCTCAAAGTTCAAGGAATATGGCCAACAACCTTCCTGAGCTCTCAATGCCAGTGCAGGATTGTTGGTGGTGGTGTTTCTTTGCTTCTTTCAGTGAGGCTCAGCAGGGGCCTTTAAGAGATCTGTACTCAAGTCATATTCCATCAAAGTCTTCCACTTACAATTAATGTTTGGTGGCTTTGGATTGGCCACTTTCACCTATACAATCTTGTTTAATCTACCAAATGTTCCCTTAAGACCTAGCCATTATTCCTGTTTTATAGGCAAGTACACTGAGTTTCAGAAGAGCATATTAATTTGTTTAAGTTTGTATTGCTAGTTAGAGATGAATCCAGGAATTAGAATTCAGTTTTTCCAATAAAGTGGGATGTTTTTCTACCACTTTGCCTTGTCTCTGGCTAATTATCAGGCTTATAGGAGCTCAAGTCCAGGCTTTGATGGCACATGGCTTTGTCACTTTCTTACTGTGTGGCATTGGGTCAGTTACTTATTTTCAGATTCAGTAAAATGGAAATAATAACATAATCCATTACAGAATTCAATTAGAGAGTGCATGTCAGAGGTTTCAAATGCAAATGACTTTAGGGACATGATCTGTGACATAAACATACGAGGTGGCCTCGTATAAGACTAAATAACTAATAGGGTTGCTGAAATCTGCAGAGGACTTGTTCTGCAGACATTGAATTGTACTTGTTAACACTTACTGGGTTGACTACATATCCAGAGAAGGGCTTCAATGAGAAAGGAAAAATACAGAAAAGAAAGGAAAACACTAAAGATGGTCAATGAAATGATACAACTGAAATTCTCATAAACTGCTGCTGGGAAAGTAAATTAGTACAACCATTTTTGGAAAGCTCTTTGGTGATATCTACTAAAGCTGAACTTACACATAACTTTAACCCAACATTTCAACCTTGAGTGTATACTCATATGAAATGAGTATTGCTGCTCACCAAAAGGTATGTTCAAGAACATTTATAAGCAGCATTATCCATAATAGCCTCAAGCTGGAAACTACCATCAACATTACAATGGATCCATACATTGCAGAATAGTCACACAATGGAACAACACAGAGCAATGAGAGTGAATAAAGTACACTACATGCAACAATATGGACATATCTCATGAACACAAGGTTGAGCAAAAGAAGCTAGATGTGGAGAAAATACACATTGTATGATTCCACATATTAAAAAGTAAGAAAAATGAATCCGAGCTGTAGGAGCCAGATAGCAGGAAGTGACAGGAGGGGGATTTGAGAGGGGTTTCTGGGGCATTGTTTTGCTTCTGATTCCTGATCTTTTTTAATGGTGTTCACTCTGTGAAAAGCATTGAGCTCTCCACTTAATGATTGCATGCTTTCTTTGTATATGTATGTCATACTTGGATATCAACAATTTTAAAACAATAATAATTACAAACTCTTTCGCCAAAGGCACTAGACTAACAATATGTACAAGTATATATCAGTTGGCCACGTTTGTCACTCGCTTTTTCTCCCTTTATATTCCCACCACCGTATCTGTTTCTTGAGATTCTACTCCCCTAAAGCTGGCTACAGAACAAGAACAGAACATATTTCTCCTTTTTCTTTTCTTTCTTTTTTTTTTTTTTTTTTTGCTTTATATGTTTTCAGGTAAGCAATGCTGAGGCACAGATGTGGCAAGAGTGCAGTATCAAGGTCTCAACAAACACCTTTGCCTAGATCTCGGCCACCATGCTGGCTCTACAGTTTTGGGGGTTCCCCAACGTACCTTAGCTTACTTTTGTTACTCCAAGTGTGTGTCTGCTGTGGCAACTGAGTAACCTTCATCCTGAACCATTCCTTTGAAAGTCCTAAATTCCCAACCAGGAGCAACTCTGGTCTGCAAGGCAGCAGGGAGGCATGTGAGCCCATGGTTGTGTAAGTGCTTCCTGAATAACAGTGAACTCTTTCCGTCTCTGAGGAAGAGGTCTCTCCTGTTCACTGAAGCATCATACTCAAATCAAGAATCTCAGTTAATCCCAACAACAGAAGCTGAGGCTGGGATTTTTACTTCCATTTTTTTTTCAGAAAAGCAAACAACATCACAAATAAATGAAATATTTCCCTAATTCTACCCTGTCGAGTGGCAGTGTCTGAATTTGAACTTAGATCTTCTGAATCCCACAATGTGGCTCCCATATAAATGAAACTGGAAGCTTTACCTCAGGGCATTTATTCATTTCTCTTCCTCTCCGTCTCCCCACTCCAATTTGAAGTCATGAAGACCCTACTTTCCTGCCATGCCATCTTGAGTGTGTGGGTGAAAAGCTCAGATCCTGTGTATGGTAGTGACAAGTCTTCAAAAGACTTCATGTGGCTGCAGAAAGGTCAACCGCTAAAGAAAAGTAGGCATGATACTTTATAATTTCCTTTTCTCAAACCAACCACTCTGGAAACCTAGATTGACTGGGTTTCACAGTTTTCTTGGCAAAAACCAGTGCTCATTAGGGGAAAAAAAAAACAGAACTTTTTCAGTGTCCTCTCATAGATGGTCAGTCTGTTTCTCTCCTTAGTAGTCACTCTGAAATCCAGACCTGACCCAGCTTTCCTAAAGATTGTGGAAGAAGTATCGGGGATACGAGGGTGCTGAGCAGTGACACAAGAGCAAGCAGAACTGCGTTTGAATCCTGGCTTCATTGTTTCCTCACTGGTTTCTTTTGCCTTTTCTGAGCCCCTGATTCCTCAATTGTGAAATCTGGATTTTAATAATAACTGTGCAAAACCGTTTAAGGGAATTCATAAAACATGGTACATGAAGAGTTAATACAAAGGACTGACATTTTAAAACTGTGGTCTATGTTTCCTCACTCAGAATCCTGAGCCGATTCCTGTCTTATAGAGTCAGAATTCTGGGGGCAGGGCCGAGGAATCTATATTTTAATAAGCCTCCCAGGGAGAGACAATTATAAGACAGAAATGTAGGTTCTGTAGTACAGTAAGCAAAGGGGCCTAGGAAGCATAAAACAAGGTCCCCTGAAGGATCAACAATCACTTCCCATAATGCTTGAGCTAAATCTCGTAGGGTGTGTGGGAATTGGCCTCTTTAGGAAAGAGACTGACCTGCCAAATCTTGTCACCGGAAGTGTGAATGTAAAAATCCACAGGGTCAATGGTCAGGAACAGTAGGAGGGAAAAGAAATAGTTGAAAGACATAAGCACTGGAGAGGGGAGAGTCAGAGAGGAACTGATTCAGCACAGCAATGATCTGAGTAGGGCAATGAGACTCTCAACTTTGGCTTGTCTGTTCTAGATAAGCTCAGAGCTGCTGTGGTATAGGCTGATTGATGTCTAATTATCCTTGAGACCTGTTGAGTTGGCTTCCTGAGCTTTTCTATTCCCCATATATCACTTCAATAAATGCTAGTCACCACTTGGGTATGGTGTGGGTTTCTTGCAACATGGAAGAATTATTAACACACCATAATAAGGAGTATAAACCTCACTGTGTAAAAAGCAAGTAGCTGGGACAGAGACTATTAATAGTAATGTCTGCCTAAAAACAGTCATTCTTCTTTGCTGCATCTTTGTGTCCTCCTTCTTTATTTTTACTGACACAACCCATCTAGTACTATGGAGGTGGGCTTTACAGATACTGACCTAGATTCTAACAGCTATAGCAAGCTAATCTATAGTCCAGATCTGGCCAAGGAGGCATAAGGAAAAGTATCTGCATACGCTCCGTGCGGTGCAGCAGTGCCGCCTATCAGTAGTGCTAGTGCTACCCTGGGTCATGTGGATATTGAGTGCCCAGCTATCAGGTCACGGTTCTCTCTCTTTCAGGCAATAATGGTCAAGCTTAAGTCCCTAGGACTGGGTCATAATTTAAAAGGCCTACCTTGGTTTACTCTCTTTCTGAGAGCTTCCTTGGTACCTGTGGCTTTACATCATCCCACCTCATCAGTTGTTTTCTTCTACTATAGGGTTATGTTACCAGTCATCTGGGAAAGACTTTTCTCTGCGATAAAAAAGGGAGGAAAAACCACCCCCTCGATCGCTTCATGTTTTTGTTGCCCAACTGCACTGGGTTTGTGTGTCCATGCTCAATGGATAGCCAAACACTAAAGCACTGGTTCTTTTGTAGAGAGAAGAGTTTATTTCAAGACTGCTGAACAGGAAGACAGGAGTTGGGCTCAAATGTGCCTGTCCGAGCTGGGGGCTAGGGCAGATTTTATAATCAGAGGGTAATAAGGCATGATCTAGTTGGACCTTGTAATGAGGTGGCTCTGGAGGATATGATCTGATTGGATCTTGCAACAGGGTGATGCCAAGGCTCAATTTGACTGCATCACATATCATGCCATGTGACATCTACTTCTTAATTTGGTCCTCATTCCTTGGTCAGAGTACTCAGTTTCTGCCCATGGTTGCATGCTTTGCTCATCTGGACTTACTCAGAATATATAACTTGTAACTTGGAGTTCACGGCAACTGAAGAGCAACTCAAGATTTTATTACAGAAAGTTGAACCAGATTGGACTGGTTCTGAGGTTACACTTTTGTCACTACATGAAATGTGATTTTAGGAAGCAGGGCAGCCATCATGACCAAAGACTGAAAACCAAAAGAATTTCAGAGAAACTAACACAGGGCTCTAACATCATTAACTGCTAACTAACTAACTTTCAAACTGGTTAGCATTGGATTCATTATTTGTAAGAAAATAATTATCTTTATTCTTCAGGACATGTTTACTCTGAAAGAAACTTAACTCATGTAAGATCCATCAAAAGGTTTCAATCAAGAGGCGGATATGCCAAGTTTTGTGTTTCATAAAGATTCCAGGTTGAGGTATAAAGAATGTTTTTGAAAGAGAGAGTGAGACACAGAAGACGCGGACTCCAGAAAAAAAAATTGTAGCAATCAAGGCAAAGGTAACAAAGATCTGCATACACAGTGAAACCTTCTATGCACTAAGCCAATGATCTACAAACATCAGTTATGCTCATACCACCTGTAACTTTTTTACTTAATCCTTTTTTGCCTTCAAATGACTTCCTTTTAAATCAAGGAAACTGTCTATTATAATGTTTATGTGCACGTTATTTTTCCAAACACAGATTAAATAAGTAAAGATTCATCTCCACTTTGTATGATGGTAAACTAGCATTTAGAGACTAATGATCCTGATGAGAATAGCTAGTAACCTGGATACAAATATTTTAAAGATCATCTGTTTGTAAGCTTTGGGGAGCCTACTAAGGCAGCTAGGGCTTGAGAGTTCAGGATCATCAAGGAAAGGGTACACAGAGATATTCTGTGACTCTTTTTTCTCCTTCTCATTTGTGAAAGTTTGCAAATGGCAGATGTAAGACTGAGAAGTTGGTCAGAACTTTCATCAAAGATTTGACAAAACAAAGTCTGAGTTCAAAGTTTAGTGAACATCATGGGTTTTCAGCTGGGACCACTGAGGGGTTGAAAGTATAAGGTTAACCAGAAATAAATCAGCTTTTTCAGTGACTGAAACCAGTATCCAATCAGTTTAATGTCTGATCACAATAAAGTGCATTCTCAGTAGCTAGTATTAGTTTAGACCCTCATAATTTCTTTCTTTTTTTTTTGATCCACAAATCTGCTTTCTCCAGAAGTAAAGATAATATGACAAGAAAATAACAACAGTGATATCTACCACTTATTAAGCATTTATTGTGCACCAGATTCTTTCTACTAGGCTATGAAAGAGATGCTATTCTAATTCTAGTTATCTATTCAGAAAACTGAGTCTTAGAGAGTTAAATAATTTGCCTAAGGTCACAAAGCTAATACATGATAGAAATCAGGTTTGACTGTTTTGTGGCTCCAGGGCCTGCCTGCATTCATCATACCAGGAACCTTCTGTCTCTCCAGTGTCTGGTGGGCCTCACACTACATGCAGTGCAGCAGCGCTGCCTATTGACAGTGCCAGTGGTGCCCTGTGTCATGTGCATATTGAGTGCCCAGCTATCAGGTCATAGCTCTAGCTCTTTCAGGTAAGAATGGTCAAGCTTATGTCCCTGGGACTGGGTCATAATTTCAAAGGCCCACCTTGGTTCACTCTCTTTCTGAGATGTTCCTTGGTACCTGTGGCTTTACCTCATCCCACCTCATCAGGTGTTTTCTTCTATTATGGAGGGCTATGATACCAGCAATCCTCTACATTCAGCCTTTTCCCTGCTTTTCAGCAGACAGCTATATTTCCTGAGTACGTCTAGTTAATTTTTCTGATGTTCATTTCAATAAAATTCAGTGCATCTGGTTCCATTATTCAGACTAAGCTCTAGGCCAGGGATAGCAAATGGTTTCCACCTCATATGTTCTCTTCAGACGATTGATAGTGGTCTGCCTGAAGCAGAGCAGTTAGAAGGATTGTGAGACACATTTATACTCAGAGGTAGAGCCTGCCACGCTTGATTAATGATGTCTGATGTTGACAACAGTCTACAAGGGAGAGGGACAGGCAACTTACACAACACAGATTGGCCTCTATTGCTCTATGCTCTAGACACTGTTCACCTTCACCCACTTCCTAATTTCGCTTCTAGAAGGATGAACCATGTTTTCCAGTTGAGGTATGAAGTATGTTTTGGAGTAGGGGAGTGAGAGACAGGGCTGGGAGATCAGTAAGGGAACTTCAGCAGATCTTCCACTGGTCATGTTTGGATTCTTTTAAACTTGATGCTTAGAGAAGTTCAACTTCCTGAGCTGATAAAATACATTTTTTTCCTGAACTGTGACTATTTTTATATGAGAAGCATAGCAAGGTTATAAAAATGGAATCACATTTAGTTACACATTTAATGATTTGCCTCCTTTATTGAAAAGAATCAGGTTACATAAAATCAGGCTGGTCCCTGAACACCAAGAACATATCGTTTGCATTTTAAAAAATGCACAAAGGAGGAGAACTGACTTACATCATTCAGGCAAGTGACTGTGGGCACACTGAAGCAGTTTTTTCTTCTTCTTCTCCTTCTTCTTCTTCTTTTTTTTTTTTTTTTTTGGTCTCTGAGTGTCTTCATACAAGTCTCTCTTCCTCTCTGCCTTCAAGTCCCTCTCTAACAAATTTCCCCTATGTATTCAGTTTTACTTTCTCTGAAACTTCAATCACTTTCTTCTCTCTCAGTGAAAAGTTTTAGTCAAATTTACTACTTCTAGCCCTGGAACTTCCAGAAAGGTTTAATGTCAATGAACTGACTGCTGCCTTTAAACCAGGAATATGTAGCTATTCATTTACCTACGATGCATCATATCATATATGTTAATTATGAAAAAATGAAAACATTTGGGAATAGAGGATGCTTATAAGCATACTGAAAATGATAAAGCCTTGGAAAACTCGGCCTGTAAGGAAGCATTGAGGTCATATGATTTACTCACTTACTTTTAATGAGAGCATGGTAAGTGAGACCAGGGAGTCAAGTAGGATGTTAATGTAATCTGACCAGAAAATGGCAAGAGATTCAAACCCTGTGAGTCAGGTTCCTGTATCAAAGTCCAAGGGTCTTTTCTCTGTGTCATTTTATTTGTTATAATCTCTGATACCATTCATTATAGAATATACATCGCAAATATGTATTTTGTTTTGGATTTATAGTTTAAATATCACTGCCTTGGGATTAGATTGAGCTATGAGTAACAATAAACAGTGGTTGAAAGAACATAGAAGTTCATTTATCTCAAATTCAAAGAAATCTGAAAGTAGCAGTAGAATGCTTACTTGGCTGTTTGATCTGATTGGGGGTTTCATCATCTTTCAAAACCCAGACTTCTTTCAGCTGCCTGCTTCATCTACCCTAAGGAGTGGTTCTCATCTTCATGAGCAAAGATGGCTATTAGAATTCCAGCCATCACATCTACATGCCAGGTCAAGTATATTTTATGGAGATTTCCCAGAAACTGTTATGTGTCATTGGTACTTCCACTTACATGTCCTTCACAAAGAATTTAGTCACAGAGCTATGATTAGCTTTAAAAAATCTTTGTTCCATATGTGCCATGTGTCCTTCTAATTAGGGATTCCAGTGATAAAGGAGAAAATAATAAATATTGAGGCAGGCAATTAGCAGTCTCTTTTCAACATCAAAGCACATTTACTGCTTAAATGATATTTAATAGACAAAATATATACCATACACAAAGATCTTCAACATACTGAATTTTTAAAAAACCTATTGCTGCATTTAATCCTCAGATCAAGCTTATGAAGGAGGTACTTAATTTATCTCATTTTTTCAGATGAAAAGAAACTGGTGTGAAGAGAGGTTTTAGAATTTGTCCAAGCATTCTCCAGCAAATAAGTGGAAAGGTCTGAAGTTTATCTAATATTAGTTTATTTAATAAGTGAGTCCAAGTTTAACAAATATGAAAATTCAGTGTTCTTTCTGCTTTATTAAAGCACACAAACTAGAGGAAATAAAACAGTTGAACTCAGTGACTACCACCTAGAGTGGTAGAGGGTCATATTCAAGGAACTTAGAATGTCTCTATCTGCCCCACTGCCCATGTGAAATTACTGATTTGCTAATTCTCCTGGATTAACTATCTGGAGGACTCTGCCATTTTTATTAGAATTTTTATTGTCTTATTTCTAATGGGACCAGTGTTCTAAGGTCAGCATTTTCTTCTCCTCTGAGAAATGTCCAAAACAATGAGTGTACTTGGTTACAGGGAAAAAGGGAAATTAGAAAGAAATGAGAGGGTGATAATTGCCTTGATGAAGTCTAAGTGCAAGCTTTTCTGCTATGTATCCTATTCTGTGATACCTAATCACATCTTTCCTTAGATTAAACCCCTAGTTGACTTCCTTTTTGCCTGTGGGATTAAACTTCATTTCCTCATTGTGACACACAAAGCCACGCAGAGTTTGGTTGCTGGCCGCTCCTTTAGCCTCATTCTCTGCTACTGTTGCACACTCACATTGCCCTGACTGTGAGTCATTGTCACCTGTGGGACATTGTCAAAATGTGGCATCACATTTTGATCTATAGAAACAACCAAATATGAAATGTAATATAAATAAAAATTGTATGAATTTATTGCCTGCAATAAATCCCATATCATATACTTCCTACTGGTTCTGTTTCTCTGGTAGAAACCTAGCTAATACACCTGTCTCACAATAAATTTTAGTATAGGTGTTTTCGTTAGAATTACTTAGTAAAAAGACAATAAAGAATCCATTACAATTTGTGGATTTGGTTTTTCAGAAGTCGTCTCTCTGTTACACAATTCGGAAAGATACACACACTTGACAGTGCACGTGTCCTTTAGTGCAGTGATTACCAAAGCATTTACACAAAAGAAAGAAGGGGTTCTTGTAATACATTTATTCTCAGTCTGAGAACATACACTTTGACATGCATATATAACTATATACATGTATAGAGATAATTCTAAAAACTAGTCCTCTTTATTCATAAACATTTACTTCTTAGTAGGACAAAGTCATTTCAAGAAAACTGTTCTCTTTCCTTGATCTAGTGTCAGAAAGTACTTCCAGTTTTCTTCCATTTATCATACAAATAAGACCTTCCTCTTTTTATTCTTCGTCTACAGCAGACATAGTTAATAATGAATAATTAGAAGCTTTCGATTTAAAGTCAGGACCAGGACAAAAATTTATATTATTAGTGTTCTACTATTTAGCGTTGTAGTAGAATAATGCATAATGAATAATGAAGGAAGGCCAAAGGAAGAAAGGAGGCAAAAGAAAAGAAGAAGGAAGAAGAGGAGGAAGAGAAAGTGATATTCTCATATATTTTGAAAATGCAAGGAATCTACAGACAAATGATTAGAACTAATGCAAAGCTTAGCAAATGTGTCTGGATAAAAGAAAAAAATAAATCTCATTTTGATCGACTAGAAATAATCAAATATTAAATGTAATATAAAAATAATATAAAATGGAATAGAAGCTAGGAATAAATTGTAAGAAGAAACAAAAAAGATGTGCAAGTCCTTATATATAAAAAAGTCATACTAGAACACAATACATGAAAAGATATACCATGTACATAGATAGGGTGATTCAATATGAAATATAAGTAAATTCTTTAAAAAATAATCTTAAAGTCTGCTATCCCAGTCAATACTAATAGGATTATTTTTCGTGAACTTCTGGCCTCAAGTATTACTCCCACTTCTGTCTTCCAAAGTGCTGGAATTAAAGGCATGAGCCACTGCACCCAGTCTAACAGGATTGCTTTTATGTATCATAAAAAGTAATTATGGAATTCACAGAACACACACACACACACACACACACACACACACACACACATATACTAATATAATTCGTATATTAGTGTATAATAGTATTCTAATTAGTATGCTATTGATTAGTATATTAGTTTACTATTGTAAATAATTAATGTAATTTTTAAACTTTTTAAAATAATTGTAAAATCACATACAGCAATAAGTAATACAGAGATTCAATGAACAATTTACCCACTTTTCTTCAATGACAACATTTTGCAAAACTGTAGTACAATATCACAACTAGGATATTGAAATTGTTGCAGATACAGATCATTTTCATCACCACAAGTATGCCCTCTTGTTGCCCTTTTATAGCCATGTCTACTTTCTAGATACTACTCTCCATCCTTACCCTTTGGCAACCACTAATCTGTTCTCTATTTCTATAATTTTGTCATTTCAAGAATATGATATAAATGTAATCATACAGTATGCAACTTTTTGGAACTGGCAATACTTACTGAGCATAATTCTCCAGAGATTCATTCAAGTTGTGTTTACCAATAGTTTGTTCCTTTTTATTGTAGAGTAGCATTTTATGGTATAGATATACTGCAATTAAACCATTCACTGTTAAAGGACATCAGAGTTGTTTTCAGTTTGAGGCTTTTACAAATAACGCTACCATAAGGAACACTTCTACATTTCTTGTGGGAATGCAAACTAGTGCAAACTCTTTGGAAGACAGTGTGGCAACTTTTGAAAGAACTAGAAATTGACCTTCCATATGACCCAGCAATCCCCCTATTGGAAATATACCCAGAGGAACTCAAATCATTTTACAAAACAGATACCTGCACATGCATGTTTGTTGCAGCTCTATTCACAATAGCAAAAACATGGAACCAACCATGTTGCCCATGGAAGCTGGACTGGATTTTTAAAATGTGGTACATATACACCATGAAATATTATGCAGCCATAAAGAAGGACAAACACATGGACTTTGCAGCAACTTGGATGGATTTAGAGTCTCTCATATTCAGTGATCTAACACAGAAACACAGAACAGAGTGCCGTATGTTCTCACCCCTAAGCGGATCTTGAACAATTTCATAAACTATAAGGGATTGGCAGTAGTGGGAAACTGCCAGGGTAAGGGGGGTGTGATTGGCAGTTGAGGGAAACTGCCAGGGGAGGGAGGGGTACACCTCATCAACAAGGGTACCTGCATAATGAACATTTATATACCTAACCCTGAATCGTACCCCACATCTTTAAAATAAAAAATAAAATAAATAATAAAAAAGAAAATTACAAATGCAATATTTAAAAAAAAAATTCTTGCACAGGTTTTCATGTGAACATAAGTTTTCTTTTCTCTGAAATAAAGGACCAGGAGTGCCAATTGCTGGGTTGTATGACAGTTGTGTGTTTAGTTTTTAAAAATTTGACGAATATTTTTAGAATTCCTGTACTATTTTACATTCCCATCAGCAATGTATGGATGATCCAGTTTCTCTGCATCTCAACTGTATTTGGTGTTTTCTGTAATATATATTTTATATATAATAAAAAAAAAATATATATATATATATATTTTTTTTTTTTTTTTTTTTTTTTTTAGTTGGAGTCTCACCCTGTTGCCCAGACTGGAGTGCAGTGGCTGCTCCCGGCCACCGCAGTCTCAAGCTGCTGGGCTCCAGCGATCCTTCCTCCTCAGCCTTCCGAGTAGCTGGAATTACAGAAGCGCGCTACCACGCCCAGCTAATTTTTTGATTTATTGTAGAGATGAGCTCTTGCCTGCCCAGGCGGGTCTCGAACCCTCGGGCTCAGGCAATCCACTCACTTCACCCTCCCAAAGGTGCGGGATTACAGGCTGAGCTACTGAGCCCGACTTTGTATTTTATATTTTAGCCATGCTGATAAATGGGATTTTCTTTGTAGTCAGTGACATTATCTGCAAATGGAAACAGTTTTATCTCTTCTTTTTAAATTTTTATAAATTTATTTACTTTTCTTGCCTTATTGTGCTGACTAGAACTTACTGGATTAGGTTGAAGAAGATTTGTGAGAGTGAGTATCTTTGCTTTATTTTTGATCTTAGAAAAAAAGCATTTAGTCTTTTTCACCATTAAGTATAATGTCAACCGTAGATTTTTTGCAGATGTTCTTTATCAGGTTGAAATAGTTCCCTTCTATTCCCAGTTTGCTGAGAGACTTTTTATAATAAACAGGCGTCAACTTTTGTTAAACGAAAAAAACAATTTTGTCATATGTTTTTTCTGAATCAATTAATATAGTTGTAAATTTTTTTTGGTCTGTTAATATGGTGGTTATATTGATCGATTTTGTAAAATATTAAACCATCCTTGCATCCTTGAATAACTCTATTTGGCTATAGTGTATAATTATTTTTATATATGACCATATTTTATTTACTAATATTTTGTTAGTAATTTTTAACTCTATATTCATGAAGGCTATTGGTCTGCGGTTTTATTATTATTTTTTGTTAACATCTTTGTCTATTATTGCTATCAAGGTAATGCTAGCTTTACAAAATAAATAGGAAAATATTCTCTATTATTCTATTTTTTGGGAAAAGATTGCATAGAATTGGTGTTAATTCTTTAAATGTTTGGTAGAATTTTCTTGGCTTTGAGATTTCTTTGCAGGAAATTTTTTTTTTTTTTTTTTAGACCTGCCCAGTAGACAGTTTATATTCAAATTAGGCCTATTCTGGTATTCAACTTTTAGATATTTTGTAGACATCTTCATTTCCATTACAGTTGAGTCCACAAACATATGTAGGCATGGCCCTGTAGGGCAAATGGGAAACTTACTCCCAGGCCAGAAATGTTTGCATCTCTGAATAAAAGTGTTTCTTTGAGATAAGCCACAGAGGGCACATGTTTTACTCAAGTTTTCCGCAATGAGGTGATAGCAGAGCTGTACACTCAGTTTTTAAACTTTATTTCCCATATTGTTTTCTTTTTTTTTTTTTGCAGGGAATTTTTGAATTTGAAATTTAATTTTGTAACAATTATAAGACTATTTAAATTATGTATTTCATATTGGGTGAGTGTAATAGTTTATGTGTATCAAGAAATTAGTCCATTTTATATATGTTATCAAACTTGGGCATGTAGAGTTTTTATGGTATTCTTTAATATCCTTTTTTATGCCTGTAGGACTTTTAGTGATATATACACATTTATTTATTATATTGGTAATTTGTTTCCCTTTTTCTCTTTGTCAGTCTTGCTAAGGGCTTATTAATTTCATTGATGTTTTTAAAGTTCAGGTATTGGTTTCATTCTTTTCTCTATGGTTTCCTAGTTTCATCTGTATTTATTTCTCCTTTTACATTTATTATTTCCTTTCTTCTGCTTGCTCTGGATTTATTTTGCTCTTATTTTCCTAAGTTCTGGTTTGGAAGCTTAGATTATTGATTTGAAATATTTCTTCTTTTCTAACATAAACATTTAATGTTATAAATTTCCCTCCTGGTACTGCTTTGGCTGTGTTCCATGAATTTTAATAAGTCATATTTTCATTTTTATGTAGTTTAATGTATTCTTTTTATTTTTCCTGAGAAGCTTTGACTCATGAATTATTTAAATGTGTCTTTTAATTTTAAAGTTCTTGTAGTTTTTGATTTATTTTTTGATTCCAGTGTGGTCAAAGAACACATTTCATGTGATTTCAATGATTTTAAATTTGTTGAGGTTTGTTTTTTATGAACCAGGATTTTGGTGAATGTTCCATGGATGCTTGAAGAAAAGGTGCATTCTTTTGTATTTCTGTGGGATCTTCGAACATTTTTTGTATGATTTTATATTGATTTACTTACAAAGTTTTGAATGCATCACTTTGTAAAATTGTCTGGCATAGTATTAAAATTTGCATATATCTTTTCAAGACTACTGGTATTATTTGATTACTTGAGTAAAGTGCAGAAAACTTACATCCATTTGTAAGTTCTTTAGTCATTTGGGATATTAATTATTCACTAAATAGAATTTATTTTATCATTTGTGAGTTTGAACTCGAGTTTTTATATACTGAAAAAATTTTTTAAAACTAAATTAATTTTTTTCTTGGTATTACTTCTCTTCCTTTGTGTGTTCTCTGGTTGTTTCATGATTACAAAGTTCCTTCATAATAACCCCATCTATTAAATATTTCTGACTTTAGAATTATCTTTTCAGGCTTGATATAAAACCCACACATCTTTATGAATTTAAAAAGAATGGCATTAATCCTATAACTTAACATGGAAAAATTAAGATCTTATTAGTACTTAGAAACATGTACTCCCCTCATTCTAGATACATAAATAGACAGATGATAGATAGGTAGGTAGGTAGAGAGATAGATATTTACTTAACTTTTCAAGACTACTCCTATTATTTTACTACTTGAGTGAAGTGCAGAAAACTTATATCCATTTGTAGGTATTCTTTAGGTATTGAGGATATTAATTATTTGCTAAATATAGAACTTACTACCTGGTAATATTTTATACTTTCTCTTATAGAAACCCTACAAGTGTCTCATTAGAATAACTTCTAAGCATTCAATATTTAATGTCATTTTTGTGCATGCCATTTTTTCTTCATTATATCTTTTCACTGGTCATCAGGAAGCTGTTGATTTTACATATTTATCTTAATTCTAAATTCTCTTTTTCACCTTAAGAATATTTGAGGAGATACTCTTAGGTTTGTTTTTTTTTATGAGTTGGAGTCTCACTCTGTCGCCCAGACTGGAGTGCGGCGGTCGCTCCCGGCCACCACAGCCTCGACCTGCTGGGCTCTGGCGATCCTTCCGCCTCAGCCTTCCAAGTAGCCGGAATTACAGGCATGCGCTACCACGCCCGGCTGATTTTTTTATTTATTGTAGAGATGAGGTCTCGCTGCCCAGGCGGGTCTCGAACCCGCGGGCTCAGGCAATCCACTCACCTCAGCCTTCCAAGGCGCAGGATTACAGGCTGAGCCACCAAGCCCAGCTCACTCTTAAGGTTTTTAGCTTTATGATTAGATCCATTCTTAATAGCATGAAAATAGTTTAAATGCAACTAGTTTATACACTCGATCCTATCAAAGAGGAGCATAGTAAGTATAAGAGAAAAAACATAGGTTTTGAATTCATTGATTGCATTTCTGCCATATATTATATTTACGGCAATTAAGTTCTCTGAATGTCAGTGCTATAATTTGACTGTGTCCCCTCCAAAATTCAGGTGTTGGCAATGTGATAGTTTTAAGAGGCGAGCCCTTTAAAAGGTGACTAGGCTATGAGGGCTCCTTCCTCATGACTGGGACTAAGTCCCTTATACAAAAGGCTTTTCTTGGCATTCAACTAGTTTACTAGCTTGCCATTCTGCCTTTGCCATGTGAGGAAACAGCATTCCTCCCCTGAGGAGGAGGATTCAGTCCTCATCAGGCTTAAAAAAGATCAAGTTGGAATACTTTTATTTAAGAAGTATGAAAAACAAGTGCATTCAGTTTAGTAGTTTAATTCTGTGGAAGAATGGCAAAAAGGGACTGAGGTAAGTTACAACTTTATCTATACTTTAAAAAAAAAGTTTTTCTTAAAAAAATTTATTACATTTTGAATGCTTAAACTACTGAAAGAGACAGGGAGGGAGGAAATGGTGGAGTGACGGGGAAAGAGAGAATCTCAGTTGCAGTACCCCAAAGGTATAGCACGAAAATCCGTCAGTTTGGGCAGGAGCTAGTTTAGCAGAATTTTGCTGATGGATACTTGGTTCCCCCTGCTCCAAGATTATTTATTTATTTATTCTCTCCTCCATCACAGTCACCAAAGAAACAATGAGCTCTTCCTCATTGTAGAAGACCACCACACATAAGCCACTGCAGCTCACTTCATAAGTATTCTGTGTGGGTGCCTTTCCATTTTAAGAGAAACACCACTACTAATTTTCAATGAGGTTTATTAGGGAAATAGCTTACATTTTTGATAGGCTCTGAAAAGCTCTTCATTTCTTTAATTGGACTTTTTTTCCTTTTTAAAATCTCTACTTATTCAACTTCTTGAATGTCCTGCCTGCTAGTGCAAAACCAAAGTAATTTGGTAGGGTCTATTTCTGTCCCTTCCTCTTCCTTCCATTTCCCTTTTGGTTAGTTCTTGAGACTAATAAGCTAGCATTTGAGAAGCCGCACCAGTTATTTTTAGATTTTAGATTTTTTTGTGTTTATGTGTGTTACCCATATAGACACAAAAACATGCACAAATCTGTTCTAGTAGTATAAAGATTTGAGAAGGCTCATAGCTAGTTGTTCTTTGATGAACAGCCATGCATGGTGTATAGAATCCATCACAACCTGTGGTTGTGATGTTTCTCCAGAACCTGCACAGATGCTCTTCTTTCTAGAAATCTGGTATTTCTGGCTGCTACAGTCCCATGCAGCTGAATTATTGAATGCAAAGCTCCAAGGCTGCATCAAGGACAGAGAAGAAAATAAGCAATGGGTCTTCTATTAGAATTTATATACATCTATTACACTTCATTTGGCAATTAATGCAGAAATTATCTCTACCTTCTATGCTTATAGAATGTTAGTGGAATGTCTAGTTCCAGCCTAGTCATCCCATTTCACAAAGAAGGATATTGAGTTTCAAGAATGGAGAATGCACATATTTAAGGTTACCTAATATGACAGTGGAAGACTTGGGAACAATGCCCTTTGTTCTCAGCTCCAGTTCCAGAACTATCTTCTTGTAACATGCTATGTACCCAATAGTCTCAACCTGGATGAGTTCTGATCACCAGAATGAAATGCATACATAACAAAGCTAAATTGTCCCAGGATAGAGTTTTGCAGGCTTGGTCAGTGCTAACTAAGACCAGACAGCACAGAAGTGAACTGGTGCCTACTCTCTTTTTTCAGATGATTTCACAGTCAAGAAATAGGAAGTGGTACACTCCTTAGGTAATAGATAGGACCTAGACAAGTCCTCATTCACTCAGTTTCATTTACTATAGGATACAGTGCTAACTAATCTATGCATAGCCTCATTGCCTCAAGTGTTGGAATCTGCCTAGGAATGAGGATCAAGAGACCTGGGTCCTCATCCCAACTGTGCTGTGATGCCTCAGATGATATCTATTATCCTGTTTCTCAGAGTCTTCATCTGGGGTAGGCAGAATAATGGTCGCCAAAGATGTCCATATCCCAACCACCAGAATGTATTGATACCTTATACATCATAGGAGACTTTGCAGATGTGCTAATGAATGGGGAGCTTATCCAGGTGGGCCAAATGTATTCTCATGAACCCTTAAAAACAAAGAACTTTTCCCAGCTATGGTTGGGTTTGAGCAAGAAGGAAGGATGGCACAAGCCAAAGAATGAGGTGGTCCTTAGAAACTGAAAGGACAAGTAAATGATTTACCCCTAGAACCTCTAGAAAGGGGCACAGCCCTGCTGATACCTTTATGTTAGCCCATTGAGACTCAGGTTGAATTTCTGACTAATGGAACTGTAAGATAATATACTTGTGCTATTTTAAGCCACTTGGCTTGTGGTAATTTGTTACAGCAGCAATAGAAATGTAATACACCATCTTCCCATCTGAAAGTAATATAAATAAACTACTTTAAAAGTTATGCATTGAAGAGATCTGCTCTTCTACTACTGGCATTGTCTTGGTTCAGGCTTCACTGTCTCTCATGTGGACAATTATAGCACTTTTGTGTGCCTCCAGTTTTACTTTCCTGTGCATTCTCTACTCTAGTACCAGAAATATCACTCTTAAAGAGTTTCTGATCTTACCATCTCCTTTTTAAAATCCTTTAGTAATTTATTATCTCCTAGACTGCCAATTTTAAATGTCATGTGTGTTTCAGAAGGGTGTGGTGTCTGGGATGTAGTGGAGAATAACTAAATACAAAATAGTCCTCCAGGTAGCAGTTACACACACATAGACACATAAAAATTATGTTTAATATGCAGAGGTTTGTAGATCTCTTGCAGTTCATTCATGGACTTTGCATTGTGATTAAGAGATGGATCACAAAAATAAAAGATGAATTCCTTTAATCTGTAGAGATAAGTACTTGACCTACCTCTTCCCCATTCATCTCTCAACTCCCACCATGCCCTAGGTCACACCAAATTCTGTTCAGTTGCCCAAATGTGCTGAGCTGATTAGGCCTCAGTGTTATTCTCTCTACTGGAATAATTCTTCCCTTCCACTCTCATTGCCTAAAGAGAAATCATTTAATTTTTAGACTCATCTTAAAAGTCTGCACTTCTCTTGACCAACTTCTTACTCTCTCTGAACCCACCCCACAGGTATGAGAAACCACACATTCTTTCATTCATCCACAGTATTCTGCCTATAGTCTATCAGCCAACCCAGCCATTCAAGGTGCTCACTTGTCCAAGCAACTCACATCTTTTCAACCAGATGGCGTGCACTGAGTTGTGGAGGACAGGGCTCACAGCTCAACCCCTTGGCAGTTTCTGGCACCAGACACAACTCACCCTAAGAATGCAAATCATGACTGAGTAGATGACTGATTCTGCAATCGGTGTCTACACCAGGATGTTCCTTTAATTTGCTCAATCTCTTCTATTTGCAATGCATTACTTTACGAGATCCCTAACTTTGTTAAGTTCTCTTAAGTATTTGTTTAGCTGAACAAAGCCATTTAATTTCAGCATGGGGCTGGGGCTGATGGGAATCTATTTGTACTCTTCGAATTTGACTCATTCAGAGCAACTAATACCCACCTTGATGAATATTGCAGTTTGTTCTCAATTCATGGCTCTCACTGAGGATTATCTCCCCATTGACCAGAGTGTCTATTTTCTGCCAGGAACAGATCTATTATCTGGAGCACAACACCGTGCTCTAAATTATAAGATCATTTTGTGTTAACGGTGTCAATTCCATTTGAGAATATCAAAATGTGGCATCAAGAATGCTAAGATGATGGTCAAAAATTCCGGGTCCAGTCCAGATGGCCTTAGACAGACCATATACGTTTTTCTCAGCCTCAATTTCTTCATCTCTACAATGGAGGAATTTAGACTGTTACTGCAGCAACCCTCTGGGTTAAAATTATATGCTGAATAAAGTCATATAGCTCCCTAACCTTCACTTATGTTTACTAATCTAATGTATTTTTTCTATTAGCAGTGAAGAAACTAGAGTTCTGAAAGTAATGTGACTTTTCAAAATTGTTCAGAACACTAGAATATAATTTAAGTGTTCGCATCTAAATCACTCATTCACGTGGTAAATCAATATGCAATTTTTGAGAGTCTGTTATGTATGTGGCACTACACCGGGAGAGGATAATCCAAAAATAAACAGGAGGAAATCGTTGCCTTCAAGGGGCTGATAGTCCATAATGAGAAACAGTCTTTTAAATAAATGTCCTGCAGTAAGATAACATTTGTCAGAGGGAAGATAACATTTGTCAGAGGGAAGCACCAGGGGTGTTGGAAGCAGAGAAGAAAGCTACTAACCGCTTAAACAGGTGGCAAATGGAGACTTCTGTTTACAAAACCTTTTCACATGCACAATGCTCTTGATCTGATCATCACAACCCCCAAGAGATAGAGAAGAAGTTTTGTTTCCTTTCTTTAATCAGAAAACTGAAGGTGAAAAGTAGAGTAACTTTCTACAGGCCAGTGAGAAGTAGATATAAGGAATGCAAAAGAGTGTGGTGGTGTCTCCATCACACTAAATTGATGCCTCTTTTTTGATCAGTAGCCCCAACCCTCAGACAAGTTGTAACACAGCAGAAATTCATCTAGGGTTCACCAGATGCCTTCACAGATATAATCAGGTGTTATCTATCCTTGTATTGGGGCATTCTAGTGGGACTCAAGTGGTTTCCACTAGAATTCAAGACATTAGTTGTGAGCTGGTGATAATTTGCAAGAGCACGTTGAAGGAAGGACAAAGAAGTACATACGAAGGGCTACCCAACAAGTCCATAATTTATTTCTCAAAAATGTATATTTAAACTTCAGTCACCTTCAGAGTACTCTCTGTTTGAAGCAATATACCTATCAAGACACTATTTTCACCACTCAACACAGTTTTTGAACTGGTCAATTTTGATGCCTTTTTAAAAGTGCTTCTGCCATTTTTTGTTCACTTCTTCCATTTGGCAAAATGTTTCCCTTTGAGGACCTTTTTTCCTTCAGGGAAACAAAAAAGGTCACTCAGGGTGAGATCAGGTGAATAGAGAGGGTGGGCCACAGGGGTCATGCCGTTTGGGGCCCAAAACTGCTGAATATTCGGTGCAGTGTGGGCAGGAGCTCTTGTGAATCACCCATCGCGAGATAGGCAAAAGAATGGAAAGAATATCCAATTTAAAAAAAATTCACTGAAGTCAAATGCAGCCTCTCACAACAATGCTAGCTGCTACACTGATGTCGATGGGTTTCTAGAACACTTACCTCGTAGGGGGAAGCCTGTACTACAAGAGGGCCACCCTTCAAAAAATAATTCTGGGTTTTTTTGGGTTCCCCCCCACCTTGTACATGTGCTGGTGAGGACAGCAATTAGAAGAGCATAAGGTTTGTCACAGAGTTTGGCCCTCTAATATCTCCCTGTGAACAATCACCTGAGTCTGCTACAAGAAGGTGAAAGAGCAATTTTCAGTTAGAACTCCATAAAATTTCTCTGGGTTCTAGGTTACAAGGTGTGGCAATAGATAACTGTGGAGTGAGACATTCTCCTCATTTTTATGGGGAAACCAGTGACTTTGACATGCTGTGGGCTCCAGAGAACATGAGCCCTTTCAGAAACTCCAGAGACATCTCACACCAGTAGAAATGCTGCTGTTCAGGAGCAGTTATGCCCACATCTTGTGGGGTCACTCAGTGGTAGACTTGGGAGCAGGAAGATAGATGCCCCTTGAGTTATGATGGGGTTAAGTTCCAATAAACCCATTATAAGTTAAAATTATCATAAGCTGAAAATTCATCGAATACATTTAACCTACTGAACATCAGAGCTTAGGCTAACCTACCTCAAATGTAGGTCGACAACTTACATTAGCCTACCATTGGGCAAAGTCATCTGGCAATACAATACTCTGTAAAGAATCTGTTGTTTACCCTTGGACTGTGTGGCTAAGTAGGAGCTGCAGTTTTCACAAGAGATGATCATACTACATATTGCTAGGCTTGGAAGAGACCACAATTTAAAGTACATTTTCTACTAAATGTGTTACCGTTTTTGCACCGCTGTAAAGTCAAAAGATTCTAAGTTGAAATATTGTGTCAGGGACAATCTGTACTTCTCACAAGATGGCAGGTGGAGGAAATCTTGTGAACATATTTTACAGAGGTGGGCCAGCTTAAGACATTAATGAACCCCTGCGTGATGCCAGCTGGAATGACCAGAAAGAATAGAATAGAAATTGCAGGCAACTTGAGGTCAATGCAGCACTAGTTACATTTGTATCCTCAGCACCTACCACAGGCCTGGCACATAGTAGGAACTCAGCTTATGTCTTTTAAACTCAAGGAAGGTAGTTTTTCACAATTGTTTTATTTTACCATGGGTAATGCCGCACACACTTCTTGGGGGGCTTTTCCCTTTCACAGGTGGCCCTGCACTTCAACCTTTTGCATTCTCATCTTCACTCCTCCTTTCTCTTAGGACTTCTAACCTCTTTATTTATCAGGTTAGAACTTTGAGTTCAAAAGATATCTGAGCCTCCATAGTTAATTTGGAATACAATCAATGTATAATGATGAATCTTAGTCTGCCACAGAGTTGAAATATTCCAGGTGCCAATAGCACAATCTTACTGCGTCTTCTTCATGTCTCCAACACCCTTCCTTCCTTCCGTGCTTCCTAAATCAGCAAACATGGAAAACATGTACAGTTGTCTGAAGTAGACACCCTTTGAGTTTTTGGACAATCACCTAGAGGAGGTCACTGAACATCAGAATAACCAGGGGACTTGAAAACTTAGTGTCATTTTTTTAAACAAATGTTTATTGAGCCTTGAGTTGGGTACCAGGTTTCCTGCTAATGCTTGACTGCATTTATTGGTTCACCTGTTCTTCTCTCACCTTCCCGCATGCCCATTTTCACTGAGCTCAGGGATCCTGTACTGGCAATACCTTCCCATGGCACTGGTAGGTGATTGGGTCTTGACTTCTCTAATTCAGAAGTGATCAAACTTCTGGAAAGATCTTCAGATGTTTTATGGGCCCTAAATTCTCTCTTTGTAATAAGACCCGTGAATACCACAATTCACCTTTTGTGTTAGGACAAAGACCTTCAGAAACATTTCCTCTTTTTTCATTTAGTTCAATAATTTTTTTAAAAATCTCCTACCTCCTCATCTGAGGGTCTAAGGATTAAAGGGGAAAGGACTGTTGCTTAAAGAAAGTTGAGTTCTTTTCATCCTACTGTTCATAGTTTGCTCTGATATAATAAGTCTAACCACTTATATAAATAATTATTGACTGAATGTGTCCTGAAAGATGATTGAAAGAGACCATGACCCAAGATGGGGCAACAAAATTCAGAGACAAGCCACCTAGGTTTGAATTCTTGTTCTGCCACATGACAACTGAGTGATTTTGAATAATTTCCTTAAACTTTTCATACCTCAGCTTCCTCAATTTAAAACTAAGGGAGATAATATAAGTGTTAAATATTGAGTAGTTCATGTATGAAAAATTATTAGTAAAATAATAGTAGTAACTCCTATATCTGCTTGCTGTAGTAGCAGTTATAGTAGAACAAATAATAGAAGAAGTTTTAGTAAAAGTAAGACATACATTTGCACAGCAATAATACAAAATAAAAAGAGAAATGATTAATATTCAATACAAACTAAATTTTAGTCTACCTAAGAGCATTCATTGTTGTGTGGCAATTTCTCCATAGATGAAAATGTCAAAATTCCTCATCTCCTTCCACTATGTTTGCATGCTCTCCAAGCAATCTTCTGTGGTTGAATTAAACTTTCCAGGTTATCCAGAACTGGAAAATGATGTGGTAGGTAGAAAACAGAAGGATGCCTGCCACGGGAAAGTGGAAAACTGACATTACAAAATCAATCATGTGTAAATTAGCATCAGCATGTCACTGAAAAATCTCTCCTTTCTATGAGTATCGACAAGGTCATTTTCTAGACCTCTGAGACCCAAGACTCTAGATTAGGCATGTCCAACCTGTGGCCCATGGGGCACATGTGGCACAGCACAGTTTGCAATGTGGCCCCACAAAATCTTTTAAAGTCATGTGTTTTTTAGCATTAAATTTCTTTGTGATTCCATATGTAGTACCATTTTTGTTCACGATCACACCTTGTTTATGACATTGCTTTTTGGCCACATATACATTTGTGAACAGCTGTTTTCAATTATGAAGCACACAAAGAGAAAAATTTAAACCAATGTTTCTGACAAGCACCTTGAGAATTCAATAAGAATTGTAACCACTTCCAACAAGCCAAACACTGATAAATTAGTTTTATAAAAACAAGATCAAATTTCCCACTGGTTTTATATTTTTCTCATTTGTCTAAACTTTATAATAAAAATATTAAAAAATAAAATGTCTTATTTTATATATATATATGTATATATATATATATATACACTAAACATATTATATCATTTAGTGCAGCCCAAGACAATTCCTCTTTACTTGATGTGGCCCAGGGAGCCAAAAAATTACTCAGTGTGACTGAGGGAAGCCAAAAGTTTACTCAATGCAGTCAAAAGTTTGGGCACCCCTGCTCTAGACCATGGTGAATGTTTGAAAATGACACTGTTAGCTGGGCTCGGTGGCTCAGCCTGTAATCCCAGCGTTTTGGGAGGCTGAGGTGAGTGGATTGCCTGAGCTGGCGCGTTCGAGACCCACCTGGGCAACTTGGCGAGACCTCATCTCTACAATAAATCAAAAAATCAGCCGGGCGTGGTAGCGCGTGCCTGTAGTTCCAGCTACTTGGAAGGCTGAGGCGGAAGGATCGCCGGAGCCCAGCAGGTCGAGGCTGCAGTGGCTGCGCTCCAGTCTGGGCGACAGAGTGAGACTCCAACTCAAAAAAAAAAAAAGAAAAGAAAAGAAAATGACGCTGTTTTGGGAGTGCATTGACAGACTTGCTTAGGGATCCCTGCTTCTGCTTCATCATATGCTAAATGACCTTGTTGCATTCAGACTTCAATAGACCACACTTTAGCCCTACTGGAATCTCTAAGCTCTCCAATCAACAGTTAAATACTTTTCCATGGAAGGCATGCTTCAGGAAGTAGGATTAAAAACCTCAGCAGGAGCCGGGCTCGGTAGCTCAGCCTGTAATCCCGCGCCTTTGGGAGGCTGAGGTGAGTGAATTGCCTGAGCCCGCGGGTTCGAGACCCGCCTGGGCAGCGAGACCTCATCTCTACAACAAATCAAAAAATCAGCCGGGCGTGGTAGCGCATGCCTGTAATTCCAGCTACTCAGAAGGCTGAGGCGGAAGGATCGCCGGAGCCCAGCAGGTCGAGGCTGCGGTGGCCGGGAGCAGCCACTGCACTCCAGGCTGGGCGACAGAGTGAGACTCCAACTCAAAAAACAAAAACAACAACAAAAAAAAACCTCAGAAGATAAGAACCAATTTCTTGTCTCATACACCTAGCACAGTTCTAGGCATGCAGTGGTGCTCAAATAATATTTGTCATCCAGTTTTGTGCACTTCCAAAGAGAATTTGCCTATCCTTTTCTTACAAATAATGTAAGCAAAATGTAATTAAGCTCTCTATACATTCTAATGTGCTACATACATTTCTTTACTCTGAAAATCCACTTGAACTCTCAGTCTGCTAAAAATAAATAAATAAAGGTACTCCTTTGCACATGTCCCATTTCCCACACTTTCAAATCATTTTAATCTACCACTAGTAGCAGAGAAGGTCATGAAATTTCTCATTCCACAAAGGCAATTTTTAAAAAAGGAAGGCTAGATGGTACATTCAGAATGAGGGATATTCTGATGTCTATTTTGAGGAGAAGGTCAGCTCAAGGTTAGAAGACAATGTAAAGAATTGCCAAAAATGAGAGACTACGCTTTCTGCACTTTAGGGATTACGGCAAAAGTCCGACCTGCTTGAGATGCCCTTAGAAGTCTGGGACCTCTCTGGTTCAGCTGATCAAGTACAGTGTTCAGTTAAAAGATGCCATTTTTGCAACTCAAATCACAAAGCAGTTACCCAGATCCATTAGTGAATTCCAGACTCCACCAGGGAAAACCACTAGAGGCATGGGACAGGTTTTCTATTTCATGAATTTCTGTTTTTATCTTTATTAATTTTTTTCTTATACATGTTAAAAAATATATTTTAAAAATTAATTTTCTTGGGGTTTTTTTTGACATTTCTTCAGTTTAAAAGTTTCTATTTTGATTTCTCATTAATCAAAAAAATGTATGGAAATATGTGTGTGGAGGGGCTTGTATTTAGATTTAGATGCCTGTTTTGGTTTTATTTGTTTGCTTTTAAACATCTGTATTTTAGTTGTTAACTTGTCATTTTATTGCATAATGGTTAGTAATTTTGCCTATAAAATTAACTTTTTGAAATTTGATATTTTATTTGTGGCCTTGTTGATGGACATGTTTTATGACTGCTGCACATGTGTTTCCAAGTGCTGTAGAACCTCTGTTTATTGACTACCAAGTTTTCTATATATTAGAGCAAACCTATTGATAGATTACCAAAATTAATATCCTACTTCTATTTTCTGTCTGAGTTTGTCTCTTAGAGGTTTAAGTTCTCAACAACAATTTTGATTTTTTTCCAGCTTTTTCTTGTCATTCTTTCAATTTTTTATTAAACTATTTTGTAACTATATTTTAGGTGTATACCAGTCCATTTTTCTTGGCTAAATTTGTCAATATCCTTGTTTCTTTCAATTATTTTTCCCTTAAATTTATTTGTTTATACTCTATTTTATTTTTTAATTGACACAATAATAGTACATATTTATGGGGTACATAGTGATGTTTGGGTGCATATAGTATATAGTGATCAGATTAGGATCATTAGAATATTCTTCATCTCAAACATTTATCATTTCTTTATGTTGGAAACATTTAATGTCATCCCGCAGCGCTACAGATCACTGGAAAATTTTCTTCTATCTAGTTGTAATTGTGTATCTTTCAACAAATCTGTTCCTATCCCTCTCTTCCCCCTACCCTTCCCAACTTCTAATATCCTCTATTCTACTTTACACTTCTGTGAGAATGACTTCTTTTAGGTTTCACTTATGAGTGAGACCATGTGGTGTTTCTGTTTCTGGCTTATTTCACTTAATATAATGTGCTTCAGTTCTATCCATGTTGCCACAGATGACAAGATTCCATTCTTTCTTAAGGCTGAATAGTATTCCACTGTGTGTATATATATATATAGCACATTTTCTTTATCCATTCTTCTGTTGTTGGACACCTAAGCTGATTTCATATCTTGACTATTGTGAATAATGCTGCAATAAATATGGGAGTGCAGATGTCTCTTCAATAAACTGATTTCCTTTCCTTTGGATAAATGCCCAGTAGTGGAATTGCTGGATCACATAATTGTTCTATTTGTAGTTTTTTGAGGAACGAACCTCCATACTGTTCTCCATAGTGGCTGTACCAGTTTTCATTCCCACCAACAGTGTATGAGAGTTCCCTTTTCTCTATATCCCCACCAGCATTTATTAGTTTTTGTCTTTTTTTATAATAGCAAACCTAACCTCTCATTCAATTACATCTGCTTTATGCTCATTAATCATTTCTAACCAAGTTTTTTCACTCCTTTATTTCAGTGACAATGTTATTTTATCTATTTCTTGAAAATACCAATGACTAGATTTTTAAAATACAATACAGGAGTCTGTTTCTTATACATGAATTTAACCTATTTATATTGATGGTGCTTACTAAGTTTGGATTCATTCCTACATCATAGTGTGTGTTTTTAATTTACCATGCTTTCTAATTGCTTCTACCTCTCTTCAATCTATGCCTTTTCTTGTTTTTATTAGGTATTCTTTGTTTCTTTTTAAAAAATACATTCTGTTATGCCATGGATGCAAAAACACACCCCCCACCCCATGTTTAGCATCTACTATATTGTTCTTATTTATCACTTATGCTTTTTTATTTTTTAAATGTTTTTAGAGACAAGGTCTAGCTCTTTAACCTGGGCTGGAGTGCAGTGATGTGACCAGAGCCTGATGCAACCTCAAACTCCTGAACTCCAGAGATCCTCTTGTCTCAGCCTTTCAAGTAGCTAGGAACACAGGCACATAACACTGGGTTTTTGGCTAATAATTTTACTTTTTTGTAGAGTTGAGGTCTTGGTATGTTATCCAAGCTGGGATCCAGTTTCATTTTTTCTGCATGTGGTTGGCCAGCTTTCCCAGCACCATTTGCTAAATATTGTTTCCTTTCCCCAATGTTTGCTATTGGTGACTTTGTCAAAGATGATTTGGTTGAGGTAGTGTGTTTTTATTTCCAGATCTCTGTCCTGTTCCATTGGTCTCAGTGCCTATTCCTGTACCAATACCATGCTGTCTTCCAATCCATGAAAATTGGGTGTCTTTTCATTTATTTGGATATTCTTTAATTTCTTTCAATAATGCTTTTTACTTTCCATTATATGTCTTACTTTTCTTTTGTTAAATAGTATTATTTCCTTATTTTTATTTTCAGCTTAGTTTTTGCTAGTTTTAGAAATACAATTGATTTTTGAATGTTGATCTTATATTCTACCAACTTGCAGCTTTTTAAAAAAATCAGTTCTAATAGTTTTTTTAGTGGACTCTTCTGGATGCTTGCATGTAAGATTGTATCATCAATAATATACATAGTTTGATTTATTTTTTCCTATTGTATGCCATTGTTTTATTTTTCTTGTTTTGTTGTCCTGGCTAGAACCTCCAGCAAAACATTGAATAGAAATGGCAAAGATGGATATTTTTGTCTTGTTTATGAACTTAGGGAAAAAGATTGCGTCTCTTACTATTAAGCATAATATTAGCTGTTGACTTTTCATAGGTACACTTGGTCAGATTAAGGATATTCCTTTCTACTCTTTTTTCTTAGTGTTTTTTATCCTGAAAGGATGTTGGATTTTTCTGCATATTTTGATGTTGTCATGTAATTTTTCCCATTATTTTATTAATATAGTCCATTAAATAATGATTCACATTTGGAAATTAAACTCACCTCGCTTTGCTGGGATAAATGCTATTTGGTTAGGGTATATAATTATTTCTATATCTTACTGAACTCAGTGTGTTAATGTTTGAGGCTTTTTGAAGAATTTTTGCATTTATATTTGTAAGGGACCTGGGTCTATAGTTTTCTTGTAATGACTCTGTCTAATTTTGTATTAGACATTCAATTTTTAACATCTATTTAAACATGTTTTTCTAAGAATGACTATATGAATATTCATATCCTGCCTTTCTGCAAACAAAACACAAATATTAGTGTAATTTTATGTCCTGCTTTCCCTCTCAGTTCATATACAAATCTATAGCTTGCATTAAATCAATCAATGCTTACTGTTAAACATGAGATTTAACAGCAAATTCTACTAATTTCTTATTTTTTGTTCTTGTTATTGCTTTCCACAACTTACTTTCTACCTCCTAAGTTACTTTCTCTGCTTCTTGTATGCAATTTTCTACTGTTTTCTGCTTTTTTTTCCCCCAGAGAATGTGGGTTATCGGTTTTCTGAAGCCATGTGTCTCTGGAAATAACTTCTTTAAGCCTTTATTTTCCAGTAAAATTTTGACTGATCATAGAACTCTTGGCTTGAAATGCATTTCACCTAGAATTTCTTTTTATTTTTCATGTAGCTAAAGCAATGGCTGATGGTAATCTGACTCTTCTTCCTTTGTTGGTGAATTTGCTTTTCTTTTTCTGGGTGATTCTCTGATTTCCTTTCCCCATTTGGGTTCTAAAATTTACATATGTGAAGTTGTTCTATTCTTGCTGAGCACCTCGTCTTTCTTTAGTTTGGGAACTTTTATTATTTCTTTAAAGATTCATTTCTTCTAGAACATCTATTAGATGGATTTTAAAAATCTGGAATCTGTTTTCCATGATCTTTACTCTTTCTTTAGCTATTCTAATCTTTTTATACCTTTTTGCTGCTTTCTATGAGAATTCCTAAGCTCAGTTTTCCAGCCCACTAATTCTTTTTACAGTTGTGTCCATTCTACCACACAAGCAATATGTTGGCTTCTTTCCTTTACATTCATTGACTAATTTCTTTTTAATTTTCATGATCTCTAGTTGATATTTTACCACTATAAATCCTTTATCTCTGTGTCGATTTAATTTTTCTTTTTCCGAGTACAGAAGACTTTATTGATGGTGCATGGCAAAGCGGGGCTCCCTAGGTCCCCCTGTTCTTCAGAGTGTCTGGCATGGACAATATGAGGGGGGAGGTTCTCGGTGTGGTCGGGGACTCCCCAGCAGCTGAGGGCTTCTCGCTTCCTCTCGTGATCTCGCTGGGGCTGGTGGTGCGGGGCTCTTACTCCTTGGAGGCCATGTCGGCCATGAGGTCGACCACCCTGTTGCTTGTAGCCAAATTCATTGTCATACCAAGAGATGAGCTTGACAATGTGGTCGCTGAGGGCGATGCCAGCCCCAGCGTCAAAGGTGGAAGAGAGGGTGTCGCTATTGCAGTCGGAGGACACAACCTGGTGCTCGGTGTAGCCGAGGATGCCCTTGAGGGGGCCCTCGGATGCCTGCTTCACCACCTTCTTGATGTCGTCAATGTGGCGGGCTTCTCCAGGCGGCAGGTCCACGACAGACACGTTGGCGGTGGGGACACGGAAGACCATGCCCGTGAGCTTCCTGTTCAGCTCAGGGATGACCCTGCCCACGGCCTTGGCAGCCCCGGTGGACGCAGGGATGATGTTCTGGAGGGCCCCGCGGCCCACGCCACAGCTTCCTGGAGGAGCCATCCACAGTCTTCTGGGTGGCAGTGATGGCGTGGACGGTGGTCTTGAGTCTCTCCGCGACGCCGAAGTTGTCGTGGATGACCTCGGCCAGGGGAGGCAAGCCGTTGGTGGTGCAGGAGGCGATGCTGACAATCGTGAGGTTGTTCTGGTACTTCTCATGGTTCACGCCCATCACAAACATGGGGGCGTCAGCGGAGGGGGCGGAGACGATGACCCTTTTGGCTCCCCCCTGCAAGTGGGCCCCAGCTTTCTCCAAGGTAGTGAAGGCACGGTGGACTCCACCACGTAATCAGTACCAGTGTCACCCCTTTTGACTTTGCTGGGATCTCGCTCCTGGAAGACGGTGATGGGACTTCCGTTGACGACGAGCTTCCAGTTCTCAGCCTTGATGGTGCCGTGGAACTTGCCGTGGGCGGAGTCGTACTGGAACACGTAGACCATGTAGTTGAGGTCAATGAAGCGGATGTTGATGGCAACGATACTCACCTTGCCAGAGTCAAAAGCAGCCCTGGTGCCCCGGCGCTCGATACGGCCAAAGCCGTTCACTCCGACCTGCACCTTCGCCATGGTGTCTCGCCGACGCGGCTGGCGCTGCACCCGAGACCCGCTGTCTGTTGAACGGGAGGAGCAGAGCTAATTTTTCTTATTCAAGACTCATGTTCTGCTTATTCTTACCCTTGTGATTCAGTGGTACAGGTTCTGAGTTGAAGTTTGCTGTTTTTCATAGTATTGACTTTCCTCAATTTATTTGGTGAGAGTGGGCTGTGCATCTGTCTTTGCAGCTGAGTTTCTGTTTGGCTGTGCTCTGTTTGTTCTTGCAGCACGTTTGGGAGGTGGAGTGGATGTGTTTCCTGGATTGTACTCTCCCTTTTCACTGATGTTTGGGAAATAGTGGGACCTGTGTCAGAATAGCGGTGTGTGGTGACTTGTGCTCTGGATGCTCTCCTTTCTCTTGGGCAGGGGTCCTCAAACTACGGCCCGCGGGCCACATGCGGCCCGCCCAGGACATTTATCCGGCCCACCAGGTCCTGCCTAGCAGCGGCCCGCAGTGCGCATGTGTGGAATGTGCGTGGCACTCTCCGACTCCCCTCCTTCTCTCTGTCTCTCGACTCCTCCTCTCAGTCTCGGGTGTGATCGGACGAGTCACAACCTTGCCTGTGCAGAGCCTGCTGCTGCCTGAGGACCGAGGTAAGAACAAGTTAGGATTTATTTTTTTTTTTTGAAGTTAGGAGGACTATTTTTTAAAAAATTTTGCAGTTAGTAGGGCCGTTTTTTTTGTTGTTGTTTTTGGTTTTTTTTGCCGTTAAGGGGAACCTTTTTTTCCCTGAAGTTAGGAGGTCTATTTTTTTTTTTTTTCCAGATAGGGGGCGCCTTTTTTTTTTTAAACTATAGTCCGCCCCTCCAACGGTCTCAGGGACAGTGAACTGGCCCCCTGTTTTAAAAGTTTGAGGACCCCTGCTCTTGGGTGTCACCAGTTACCTGTGGTCCTGCCTTGTCTCCCTAATTCAAATGTTACAGCATCATTTGCCAGAGGGCAAGACTCCTGCAGTAGCCAGCTGCCCTAGGAGTGGGAGTCAAATTGGTGCACTACCTTGCACCAGGTCAGTCACCCTGGGTCTCCTCTTCTTTCTTTGTTGTTTCTACTCTTTCTGGGCAAGTAGAATCTTTTTCAATAGAACCCCCTTGATGCCTTTTGAATTGTGGTTTCTCTTTTTCACACCAATCCCACTTGCTTTCTGCTTTTAAGGAATTCATGGCTTCTGAACCCACTGGAGATTCATTTCTTGGTTTGGAAACTCATTTTGGACTTATTTTTTCTTTTATATTTTATCTACAACACTTAGAGATTTAGTATGAGACAGGAGGCTATAGCAAACTTGATGTTATCATCTTGTAAGAAAAGTTAGTGGCTCTTTCTTGGAGCCTGAGTTCTGTGGCCACCATCCTCCTCCTTGTTCAGTTGAATCCTCTGATTGAGAGAAAAACACAGGACGAGAGAAAGCAAGAAAGATGAACTCAGAGAGCTGTTTGCGACTCATTTGAGGAAGGGGCATCTCTTAAGTAGCCCAGGGCTGCCTATTCTATTTACATGCCTTGTAATGACAGGTGCCACCTGCAGCCAAGAAACAAAGAGGGTATTTTTCAAAAGTATGGGACAGAATCAGAAGCTCAGCTATAGACAAACCCCAGCTGGCTTCTTTTTCCCCCATCAATAAAAGGCCCTGTGCTTGCACTATGGCTCCATTATCCCCTGCAGCATCAAAGCCAGGACAGGCTTCTCCTATCTCGGATGCTGACTGCAGCTCTTCAGCTGAGCCCTGCTTCCTGGTGCAAACGCAGCTGCACATACTCCACATGTTCTTTGAGTGTCTTCTTATTCTTTCTTCAGATTCACCAAGGGCAGCAAGACATTTCTTCCAAATGAGTTCTTTCAAAGCTAATACGGTGTCTGAGTTTCCAGCTTGCCACATTATTATTTTTATTTAATCTCTATCTTTATTTCTTATTTTTCTTTTTTACATATGACAAAATAGTTATCAATAGACATTCATTGAGGGGATGCTATGTGCAAGTCCTCTTGATAAAGAGAAGGTCAGGAAATCTGTGGTATTTCCAGAAAGTCATCCAAGGTGTCCTTGAAAGAGGAGAGCCTACAGATGAAATGGACATCTAGAGTTTTTTCTATCCCAAACCTTTATCTGTATTCTGATAATAGCAATCCATCTTCCTTTAAAGAACTGCTCCTCCTTTACTCTGACCATGTGATGTTGGAGAGATCAGTCATCTTAGAGTCCTGCCCTTATCATGTTACCTGGGTCTGCTTGACCATGTCCTCCATAGTGGTGAACAAAAGTTAGTCCTAGAGGTAGGCACGTGATATGTGGGCCAATCTGAGTTCTTCCTCAGGATTAATGTACACTGACACTGTGTTGGGGATTGAATGTTTGTGTTCCTCCAAAATTCATATGTTGAAATCTAACCCTCAATGTGGTGCTATTTGGAGGTGGGCCTATGGGAGGCAAGTAGGTCATGAAGGTGGAGCCCTCAATGTTAACAGTGACCTTATAAGAGAAAGCTGGAGAGCTAGCTCACTTTTTCTATCATATGTGGATGAGAAGTCGGCAGGCTGCAACCCAGAAGAAGGCCATCACCAGACCCAGCCATGCCAGCTCCCTGATCTCTGGCTTCCTAGCCTCCAGAACTGTGAGAAATAGCTGTTTGAAGTTTAAGCCACCCAGTATGTGAGGCTTTGTTATAGAAATCCAAACTGATGAAGATACACAGTGAGAAGAAGATTCTTTCCTCAGAGTTCCTACAGTTGTGATGATGGACTGAAACTGCCTCTACACATGCCATCGTCTTCTCCTACTCACAAGGAAGATGCTCCTCCACATGAGAGAAAAGAAGACCAATGTCAGGGAAGAAGAGACAAGGGAGATGGAGAGAGAGAGGAGATCTGATGACACTATGTGAGGTCCTGAATCCAGTGAAATCTCTTCCCTTGCCCCACCCTTTCTATTCATTTATGCCTTGTTTTCTTGACATTCCACACTCTGTGTCTTTTACAAGCCTTTGCACATGGTTTATAATAAAGAAAAAGTTCTTTAGGTCCTCTTTTTTTGTTAATTATCCTCCAAGGACTATCCCAAATATTCCTAATTCCTCCACATATAGTTAGAATCTCTGGCTCCCTACCCCTACCCAGAGCACTTTGAGCAGACTTCTAAGATAGCCCCATGATAGTTGTCTCTATTTCTTTTTCCTCCATCAGATTGTGGGTTCTTTGAGGGTAGGGACTGTATCTGATTCATCTCTTAAGTCCATGGTCTCAGATAGCACTGGTCATGAAACAGAACATCTCAGTCACCGTGTGCCACCTAGATTTGACTTTCTGTGAAAGGAACGGAGCGGGATGCATGTGTGGGTGTGGAAAGAAAGGTGATTCTCCTAGAAAGAGGGCTCACTCCTGCCATCCAACCACCCACTGCTGTCTCTTGAATCTTTTCGTTGCCAGAGATTCTCTGAACTACATTGTAAATAAAAACAGAATTCACTTTTGTGGGGGGAAATTGGTACCTTCAGGTAGCAGAAAGGGTCTTAGGGGAGGTCCTGTATGTCACCCAAGCTTGGATTTCACACACAGTAATAGGGAACCACTGAAGGATTTTAATTAGGGGCATCTAAATGATGGTCGAGCAATTTAGAAAAACTACTGAGCTGGGGGCAAATTGAGGCTGAAGACAGTAAAGACAGGAGGAGAAGCAATGGGGATACTTTGGCAGAAGGGAAAGGATAAGGACTTGGACTGTGCCCTGGGAACAGAGAGAAGGGCATGGCCTTCCTTTTCATTCCCCCCTCCCTTGCTCCCCACAGCTGAGCAAATGAGATCTCCACCCTGGAGGTCTCTCTTTCTTCTCTGTCTTGTCTGCAAACCCCATAATGCCTCTAAATCAGAAGAGAACAAGGTTTTCTCCTTGCCCCATAGAATCCTTGGGAGTTACATCTTTGTCAGCACTTCTGCTTCCAGCTCCCATCGGATCGGTTAATGTTTCTTTTATGAAGCGAGGACACCTGATTTCTGTCAGTGCAGGGCTTAAGGCTGCCTTGTCAGCACTCTCTTCCTGGATGGCCATATCAAATAGACAGAGGAAGAAGGCAACCAAACCAGTGATCAAATTCCAAGACGATGATGCCAGGGCTGCATGCCGTTTGGGAGAGTAGAGTTAGATGGAACAAAGGGGTCCTGTGGTGCTAGGATGATAGAATTACACTTTCAGTTGGGGCTGCCTGTCCTGGTGGTGTGGGAAAAATTGAGGACCAGCTGCTGGCCATTTGGTCATCTAGACAAGCCCCTTCCCTTGTCTGGTCTCAGCTTCTTATTTAGAAGATGTCAGTGATTCCTGAAGGTCTTTTCCAGGTTATGCTAGTCCAGACTGAGGGACACAGGGGTCTTCTATTTGTTACCACCTGTGACAGTTCCAAGAGTTGTGACAGTCCCAAGAGTTACAGCAGTCCTCGCTCTGCTTGCTACACTTATGCACTCATTTATTTATCAAACACATTAATCATCTATTCGTTTATTCATTCATTCAGCAGATATCCATTCAGTTGCAACTTTTTGCCAGGCACTGTGCTCTGTGATATGAACACAAACATAAATAAGAGGCCCTCTGGCTCTTAAGAGTTTACAGTCTAGACAGTGATCCAGAAACATAAATGGATAATCACCACAAAATGACAAAGTCAAAACAAGGTGCAGAGAGTACAGGGAACAGAGTCATTACTAAAGAATTTTGTTTTATTCATCCTCTAAGCATCTGTCATTTTTCTTGAAACACAGGTTAGGTTCTCAATGAAGAAAGTGACATTTAAGCTGGGCCTATGAATAAGTAAAAGTTTTCCAGGTAGAAAAGGTGAGAGGAAAGCATTCCAAAAGAGGGAACTAAATAAGTTGAGGATTGTAATCATGAAAGAATTTAGATGTCTGTGAAAAGGGTGAGCAGTTCTATGATCCTGGTGTTCAGGGCACTGTAAAACACTGTTAGAAAATGAGGTTGGAGAATCAGATGAATTCAAAGGGAGGATTGTGCCATATCAGATAACTTGTCTATGTCCAGGGCAATGAGGGACTATTGAAAATTGATTACAGCAACTTTGAAAGGCTCTGCTAGGCCTGATGTGAGTGGATTAGGGCAGGAAATGCCCAAAGTAGGGAGTCCTGTTAGGGACCTTCTTCAAGATGGTGCTACTCTTGACTCGAGGCCAGCTGGTATGAGAAGGTTTCTCCAAATTCTCCATCTCAACAATACAGAGTGGGTCATTGATTCCTGAAGATTCTGATGAGGGAGAAGTAGATCATTTGAGAAGAATCTTGACCTGAGCAATGTCCCTACAGATAGAATATATTAGGAAAGCAACTGACATCCTGTCAGAGCCCAAAGAAAACAAGAAAGCACTAACTGTTTAAAATGCCTAGTTTAATTCTCCCTAATTCTCCTAACCTAGATCTGGTTGATTAACAGAAATTGTTTTTATTGCTACGTGAAATGTAAAATTCCGCAAAACATTTTGGCTAAAAACAAAACAAAGCAATCAGATACTGCCAGTCTGATAGGGAAGCAAAGATTTGTTTAATCTCCTGATTGATTGGGGTGGGGAGCTGAAGGCCAGAGAGGAAGAAGGACGTACGTAGCCAAGGTACCTCAGCAAGTTAGTACCTACAGGTGGATCAGAACCTGAATCTCATGACTACCGGGCATGGGTTTCCCCGGCATGACCCAAGCCTTCTGGCTGCATCTACCAAAAGAAGAGTTAAATCAATTTTGTCTTAGTAAGCACAGGTGGTTTGGCTCTCAGAGAAGATGAAGCCAGAATTTCCCCTGAGGCTCAGACTACCAAAGCTTTACCATTGTGCTGACTCATTTCCTATAAGTAAGGTCACTTCCCTGTTTAAAAACTTTGCAAGTCCACAGGGGAAGTTCAAACTGCTTAGAGTGGCATCCAAGGCCTTTCATCTCTGTGTCCTTCCTTAGGCTCCAGACTCATCTCCCACTTTTACCCCAGTATATGCTGTTCACCTGGAGGGGTTTTTAAATATATTTTTTATGCTCAGGCAGTATTTCCAGAGATTTTTGGGGTGGGCTCCAAGCATCTGTATATTTTAAATCTCTGCCTATGATTGTAATGTGCAGCTAGAGTGGAAAACCACTCTTCATCCACAGCCAACTACTTTCTATTATCCAAATCTGCCTTGTACTCTCTGAGGCTTTGGGAATGTCTTCCTTACTCTGCCTCATCCCACTTCTCCATCTAGTCTTCCTGCATCCTCCCAAGTTTGGTCTCTTCTTTTGCTTTGGACCTTTGTACAAACCATCATCATAGCATTTATACTCCTTTGCTTGTGTGTCTTTCAGGCACCCTAAGGAGACTGTGAACTCTACAAGGAAGATGCTGTTCTATTTATAATTTCTTCATTGTCAGCATCACAGGACTTGACACATAGTAGGTGCTTAGGAAATAACTATGATCTGAATAAGAGTTTCTGAACTCCAGAGTGACCTCTGCTCAGAAAGCTGCCCACCTTCTTAGGAAGGTGAGACATGGGGCAGAACGTCTGAGAGATGCCACAGAGGACTGTGTTCTAACATTTGATCTTTTCCATCTTCTGTCTCCAAGGAAGAAATATTATCAAATGACTTCTTACCTGCAATTGAAAATGAAGCCCTCTTGTGTGCCTGGGAAACCTCATAACTAAAAAAGGGAAATTAGAATATTTAGACCCAGAGAGACCTTGTTTGGAAACATCCTGCCCTGACTAGGTGTATGATTTGCATGACAAGTTACTGAAAGTATGTAAAACTCTATGAAATAATATACTATAAAGAGTTCAGCACACTGCCATCCATAGAATGAATTCTCCATAGGTGTGAATATCATTTCTTCCAAAAGAAATGGTTTCAGAATCCCCCAATGTTCTTTCCAACTCTCTTTTCCTAAATGTCTCATTCTCTGCCATCTTTCTTACTCTCTCGCCTCTGTCTTTCCCACATTTTCTTTTCCCTGACCCTTTCCTTTCTTCTGTCTCCTTCATGCTTTCTTACTCTGTAGTCCAACTGGTTCTCCTAGGATTCAACCATGGAGAAGGAATGAATTCTTCTGGCACTCTTTCTTTCCATGTGTCATTAGGGGACAAGATGAGCACACCCAGCACGATTAAAGCAAGTTGGGGAGAAAAGTCGAATACCAACTTTTGCTATAATCCAGAGCCAGAGCAATAAGAGCCTGGCTTCTCTGTGCCGGGGAAGGATGCTGGGAAGGAGAGAGTGAACCTCTGACATAAATTCTGCACAGTGTGTTTTTATTACTGCATAATCCATGCTCGTGCCACTGGTCTGCATACCACCGGTTAATGGAAACCTCATGTTCTACTGATCTAGCTGCCTCGTGGTTAACTCTTGAAGGGCCAGGTATGCACTCAGGCCAAAGGAAATCCTTTCCAGAAGGAAGCTGGGTTATCAGACAGGCAGGCGCTGGCTCACATTTTGAGGGAAGTCACCATGAGGTGCAGTTAATGATAATGGCAGGAATGTGGCAGACAGGCACTGGTCTGAACCTGTCTGCAGAGCTACTCATGAAATGCTCCATGGCATTTGGGTACACTCATTGCCTGGATCCTGAGCTATCCCTGGATTCGTGGAGTTGGCCATTACTGGCTTGCTGCTCACTGTCTTGGAGCTCTGATTCATCTGGGAGAAAGGTCTGAGGAATCTTCACACAGAGCCAGACAGGCGCAGAACAGATGCATGATGTGAGGAGGTGCTGCCCTGCAATACGGTGTGGGCTGTGGGTCTATATGAAGGGAGCTTCAAGGAGAAAGTCATGACCTGTGGCTGGAGGGGCCAGGAAAGACATCCAGAGAAGGGTGTATTTGATCTTGAAGGTCTTGATGAACAAAGATGTTTTATTTTTATTTATTTTTTAAATTTTTAAATTTTTTATTTTAAAGATGTGGGGTACATTTCAGGGTTAGGTATACAAATATTCATCGTGCAGATACCCTTGTTGATAAGGTATCCTCCCCCCCACCCGGCAGATTCCCACTATTGCCAATCCTGTACCCCCTTCCCTGGCAATCCTTTTCTTATAGTATTACGATAATTGTTCAAAGTCCGCTTATGATACTCAGTTATTTGTTTCTGTGATAGATCACTCAGTATTATAGACTCTAAGTCCATCCAAGTTGCTGTGAAGTTCATAATTTTGTCCTTCTTTATGGCTGCGTAATATTCCATCATGTACATGGACTGCAATTTTTTTTTTTTATCCAGTCCTCTTTCTATGGGCAGCACGGTTGGTTCCATGTTTTTGCTATTGTGAACAATGCTGAAATAAACATGCGTGTGCAGGTATCCTGTTCATAGAGTGATTTCAGTTCCTACAGGTATATTCTCAGGAGATTGCAGCATCACATAGAAGGTCAGTTTTTAGCTACAACGAGATGTTTTAAAAATAAATTTATTTTAGTATAGAGATGTGGGGCACAAGTCAGAATTAGGTATATATGTAGTCTGCATGCAGGTGAAGTTTAGGCCTCCAACTGGTCCTCACTTCCCCTGGTTTAGGATCAGGTACCCTTTGTGTTATCTCGTGCCCACTCCTCCGGCAGCATCCAGTGACTGCTGATCCCTCCCTTGTGCTATTGTGATTAACGTCCACGTCCCACTTACAAGTGAGAACATGTATTACAATACAGAAGAACAAAATCATTACAATAAACTGGATGGAGTTGGAGATCATCATACTTAATGATCTATCACAGAAACAGCTGAATACCATACGGTCTTGAAGAGATGTTTTTTAAACCAGGTAAATAAGGAGAAAGGTCAATCACTCCTATGAAAAAGCAATGTTGGTAAAGTCTAGACATATTTTCTCATCCAGAAAAGGAGACATGGTGTAGTGATGTAATTAAGAGTTGGCTATGGGGTCACACTGTCTTCTAACCCCAGCCTTCCTAGTAGTTTTGTGACCCAGTTTTATAACCTTTGTGCTTTTGTTTCCTCATTTGTAAACTGAGGATCTTCAGAGATTGCTCTGAAGATTAAATGATGAAATGCATTTTAAAGGTCTGGGTAAATGTTGGCTATCATTACCACTGGGGAACAAAGGACAGCTTGGAAGGGGCAGAACACATGTTTAGGGACAATGAAAAAACTCAAGGTTAGTCAGGGGCCAGATGGTGAAGGAACTAGAATCTGTATTGAGGATTTGAACTTAATCTTCTGGGTCATGGGAAATCACTGAAGGTTAATTCATTCAAATACTGTCCTCTGGAGGGGTTCTCTTTTTGGGAGATCCTTCCCAGAAAGTCTTTTTTACCTTACCATCAGAGATCCAGATTGCCCTGGTAATGTCCATCCAAAGAGAAGCATCAGCCCCAGGTGGCTCAACTTACACTCACCTCTCTTTCTGCCATTGTCACACCACTTTGTTCTCTCACTTTAGCCCTGGGGATTCAGATTCAAGACCTTGTCCCTGACTATCCTTCTCATCACTGCCAATGAATGTCCATGACTACAAAATACGGAGAAGGAACCAGGTCCGGAACTACCTAAAGTTCTAGGTACCAAAGCAAAGTTTGTGGCACAGTATCTCCTTGTCCTAGTTAGAATGAGTTGTTGGCATGTGAAAACCGTTGGAAAGATGCCACAAAGTGGTGATGCATCCTGCAAGTAACACTGATGGGATTTGAGCAGCAGTTCACCAATGGAGGCTGCCAGTCTGTTTGTGGGGTTATCAGGGTAATGGATCCTGGCATTCTGCTCGCACCGTCTTTACAAACGTCACTTTCACTTTATTGTACACTAACCCCAATCTCTTCACAAACTCCAAAATAAAACTTCTTTGCAAACAACCAAGGTCCATCTGCTGTGCTGTTAAAAATATCCCAGCATGAAAATACTGAAGCATTCGATAAACCCATGATCAGAAAGAGTAGAGTGGACTCACCTGAAAATACCTGCCTTTGATTGGGAGAAATCTGTCTTTCTTTCTCTCTTAGGTGAGAGATTGATAACCCCACTCCCCTGGTAAAAGTGGAAGCCGAATTCTCAAGAGTGATTGGATTTCAAATATTACATCCTGTTGTCCTTATGAGCCCATATGTACCTATTATTATGTACCCTCAATGGAACTCATCATGCCAGCTGCTGACCGGTTAATCCTCTAGTTGAGAATGAATGAATGAGCCAATAAATAATTAGCAGGTAAAGATTCAATGTCCCCACTTAGTGCACATGAATTTCATTCAATTCTTTTTCCATTTCTTGATCAATTATTCATTACAGAGAGAGAACACTTCTCCATAATATTGCCAACAATCTGCAGGTTGGGTCTCATTTCCTCCTCTGAAAGAGTAACCCCCAACAGTGGGTATTTAAATTGCTCCAACTTTGCAACCATACTGCACAGCCCATCTATCACAGCAATTTGTACAAATGCCACTCTGGTATCCAGGCCTATGTATCATGTATTTTGAGATTGCACAGTTCCTGAGGCCTTTGTAAAGCAAACCTTTCATGAATAAATCAGGAAATACCCTGATGCATGCTTTATGTAGAGGAAGATATTCTATTTAGGTCACGCAGGGAAGTTCTGCCAAGTTTGCTAAAATGAACAAATCCCCTGAGTGCAGTCTACCTCTACACATTCTGAAACACAAGCAAGTATCTCCCAGGCCCCTGGGGCTGTGCTGTATAGACACTGAGGGCTCCAAGCCTATAAAGTAGTAGTTTGATCACCTGAGGCTCCAAAGACTTTTAAGTCAGGAGCCAGGCCAAGAGTTTTGGTAGTCCATGGGAAGAACTTTGCAAATGGAAAATTTGTCCACTGTGGAGCCTGGGGCAATGGGACTTCTGCAGAGCAAAGGAGGAAGGAACAAGAAAAAAAATACAGTGAGCCTGTTGTCCCAGCCAGTTTTTCGAATCCCTTAAGAAAATCCCTGACTTTGTTTGACTCCAAAGTATTGCAATTGACTTTTTTGATCCTCGGAACACAGGATGTGGCCTAGTGCGCCCTCCCCTTTAGCAGTGGAAATTCTCCTGATAAGAATAAGGATTTCCAGATTTCCAGCCAACCTCAAATTAGGGAGGGTTATCTGGGGCAGAAGAATGCAGAAAAAATTTGAATGATTCTCTTCCTTTTAACAAGAGCAGGCAGGCCCAGCTCCTTTTGCTCAGAGATAGCTGTGTGAGATTGGAAGACCTAGTTTGAAGGAACAGATGGAACCATTGACTCAGATGCTAGGTAGTAAGAACATGAAGAAGTCGAGATGTCATTAAGAAGGTAGGCAGGATGCTTGGACAAGGACTAAGATAATAGTTCCTTGTTTGAATGAGGAACCAACCTTTGCTTTGTTGATTCCTAAATTTGTCTGAGGCAGTGCAGCTAGCACCAATCAGCTTCGTGGAGACCAGTTTCTTCTAACAAAAGTCACAAGAAACAAACTCAAAGCAAAAAATTTCAAGCGGTTAAGATTGTTGCTAGGAACACATCAACCTATACCCTGATTCTCTGAGAAGTTATACACACACACACACACACACACACCACACACACACACAAAACAAAACAAAGGTTACCTTTGTGTATAGAATCCGAACAAAGAGGCTTTGTTCTTATTGATGTCCCTAACCTGAGATGGTGCCTCTTCTGCAGTTTTACCCCTTTGATTGTGTTGAATATATGATGACCACATCCACGTTCCTTTCTTCTGTTTCCAGTACTCTCTTCCAAACATCTGTCTTTGGTTGAAACTTTCTTCCTTAGGTTCATCAATGCCCAGCTTTAAAAAACTGGAGTATTTTGAGGGTTCTCTTTAAAAGTGTCATTTGGAACCCCTCAAATTTTTAGCCTCTTTTTTACTGGTTGCCAAGGTGAAGATTTTACATATAGTTGGTCATAGTAATTTACAACTTGATTTCCCAGTGTTCCTCTCTCAAAATGTCACTGATTTTCAAGTTCTGAGGAATACTTATTTTATTCTGTTATACCACTCGAGTGACTCAGAAGTTTGAGTTTAACTTTGTTTCTGAATAGGCTAAATGACCTTGAGTACTTTTATTTATTCATAAAATGTTGACCAAAATGTATACACTCCCTAATCTAGAGAGAAGCACCTATTGAGAGAATTTATGTTGAAGCATGGTATGAACTATATGTTGCTATACAAATGGGAGGTGATTTTGCTGAAGATTTTTCACGTAATGTCTCTGTTTTTTCTTTTTGTTTCTTAGCACTTTCTGCAGTGTCTGGCATATAGTAGGCAATCAATAAAAGTTGGTTGCTTGATGGTTGTCTTGTAAATGGGAGCCCAAAGCAGTAACCAATTCTCTCTCTCTTTTTTTTAAGTAACTGATTCTCTAAGGAGAAGGAAACAGGAGAGAGCTTAAAAAAAGATGTACCTTTTTTCTCATTATAAAACTAATACTAGTAGTGCAAATGATAAAATTTAGAAAATGCATGAGAAGAAAAGTATAACACTCCATATTTGCCACCTGTTACTATTTTGCTATGGAGCACAAAACACTGGGCCTGGAATCAAGTAATCAATCTCTCTTTCTTAGTTGTACACACGCTGATGTATCCTCAAAGTACACTATTGTTCCTTTAAGTGGTGGTTACAGCTCAGACTTAAAAATATATATTCTCTGCAGAAAAAAAAGAGATTAGTTCTCTAGCTAATCTATTAGCTCATTAATTAATAAAAATCTGAGAAATGCAATTTAGGACCTGTGAAGTCCCATTCTCTCTTAGTTTTACTCTTAAGGTAATACAAATAATAATATCTAATATTTATTCAATGATTACTATCTGCTAGACATTGACTTAAGCCCTTTACACATATTAACTTATTTTATTCTCATACCCTTGATAGCAGATACTACAATCCTTTATCTACAATTCCACAGTTCAGAAAACTCTGGGAAGGTTTGGGCAAGTTTGGTGAAAATGTCTTTGGCAGCAAAACCTTATCTGGCCTGACATGAGGCTATTCATGGTTTTTATTTTTCTCACATATGAACAGATGAGTCTCACTGGAAAATAAAACATTAATGTGTTTAATTACAGAGTGTTGTTCCAGAGCCTTCTGAGGGTTTTGTATGTTAGTACACATTTTGTTACCTTCATAAAATTTGAAAAATCCTGCATCACGAAAAATATTTCAGTCCAAAGATTTCAAGTCTGTGATTTTGAACACATCTTAATACTCGCACTTTACAGATAAAGAAACTGGATCATTAAGCCATAATGGTCTTGCCCAAGCTAGGTCAGGATTCTAACTCGGATTGGCAATTTCTTGAGTCTGTATTGAAGGTCTTCGTATTTGTGTAGTACTCAAATATTTATACAACTCTTTCTAGCACACTTACTTTAAGAGTTCTACTTAGGTTTTACTCATTTTATATTCAAGACAAGTGAGATTTGAGGAAGCGACATGACTTGCCCCAGGTCCCATAACTCTAATGTAGCAGAATTAGCACTCAAGCACCAAGTCTGCTGGTTTTTATCCCCTCTTATCCCAGAGCCCTGATGCCTGCCCTGGGTTTACCTGGACAATCACCAAACTCACAACATAGCACATTATGCCAGCATGGCTATTCAGGCAGGCTGCAAAAAGACGATTTTACCTCATTCCAAGCCACCAATGACCAGAAGCAGGTTTGCTTGTAGTGAGAAAGCTTGGAGCTGTCAACGTAATTGTGTGATCCACACATTGGTATTTTCCAGTCAAAGTATCAGGCTTATCTAGCATTGCCACGTTAGAAATCAAGGCATGGGTTTTGAAACTCACAGGTCCCCATTTAGAATAAAATACTCATAATAATGAAAAAAGCACCAGAACATGAGGACAAATATCCAAGACCTGGGTCTGGATTTTTCACCTTGGACAATCATGATATCTCTGAGATTCTCTGGGGACATGTACCTGTTCTACCAATGGCACATGAATACTGTGTGTGGACCCAAAAGAAGCTACATGTAATGGAAACCAGAGACACACTGATATCATTGAAAAATGTAACAATATGAAAATAAACTAAGACTCAGAGCTTACCTGGTTTTGAGAGAATCTAATCTTGTGAATGCAGCTGAAAAATATGATTGAAAATAGAATATTGTCCAGGTGCTAAGTCTAGAATGTGGAAGGAAGAGATGATTCTTCTCCTTTGTGTTGGGGTCAGGCATACCTGGGGTGCTGTTAACAGTTTTGAACCTCATGTTCTAAGACAGGGTAATCCTGATGAAGCTCAGGTCTCTGATGGTGAAACTAACTTGACACTCTAGCATTGTTACTGACAGTAAGCCTTAAACCTAGTATGTGCTTTTCCCTCTGCTTAGATTACTTCATTCAGATATAATAGAAATATTAATCACCAAAATGAACTTTGGGCATCACAGTTCAAATACCGGCAAAAATTCTTTGCTCCTGCCTTACTCCAAGCACCTGGCTCCATTTCTGCTTGATCTTGGCTGCTGACTTTGGCTGTATCTCTATCTCTACCCCTAGCCATACTTGCCCCTTTCAGCTGATGAAGGAGGTAGCATATTTGGAATTGACCTCTATGCTTTCTTTTTCTATGATAGCTTCTCCTTACCCTCTGTTCAGTAATGTCTGCCTCTCTGGGGTAATGAATAGTACATTCCAGCCCTGGGTTGCAGAACTTAATCCAGGATCTTTTCACTTTGACTTTCTGCCAGGTCCATAGGAGAGTGACTTTCACAAAGAATTTGCCCATACCTTCCGAGCACATCAGAACTTATCCTCCTTCCCTCCTCCACATCCCTTCAGATGTGGGTACTCCTTTGCTTCTTCATGATGAGACCCACAAATGAGCTCAGACAGACCCACAGCCAATTCTGCTATTCTGGGAAATATCTGTGAAACCTATCCCTCTGAGGCCCTAGTGACTGCAATCTCATTGTGGGCAGGAATGTAAGGGTTGAGGTAAGAGAGGAATGTCAAGAGAAATGGGAGGATGGGGAAGAAGATTTCTTATTTTGTTTCTACACCCCAACGCCTCTCTTTTAATACCAACCATATTGAACCTTAGTCCTTTGCATACACTTCTCCCTTCTTCACTGTGCCACGAGCATCTTGCAGGCCAGAACTGTTCCTCTCTTACTTGTGTCTAATTCTCTAGTGCTCATCCTGGGATCCTGCTCCTGACAGGGGTGCAGAGTGGCCACTAAATAAGCAAATAACTAAGTGACTGAATCATTTGAATCATTAAAACTTTGATATTGGGAATGAGTGTTACACCAGACCCACCCATTGCAGGTAACCAGACCTGCTAGAGAGAGTTGACAGAATTCCCTTATTAGAGCAATCATAAAGTTGGGATTCTCTACACCCAGGTTGAATATTGAATGGCTATTTAGTCTGAACAAGTTGAAGCTGGAACACATGAGCTATGTTACGATACAAAACTCTACTTGCACTCAGTGTTGCCTGAAGTCAACATATGGAATCCCTGGCTGCATATGGAGTCACCTAGGATTTTAAAAACAATATCTGGCCCCCACTTAAGTTCATTTGAATCTAAATCTTATCTTGAGGTCTAGGCATTGGCTTTTGCCAAAGCTCCCTAGGTGATACTCTTGTGCAGTCATGCTGAGAACTACTGTCTAACTGATAGTTAAGCTCTAGTGTTAGGTTTAAAATCTTATTTCATTACTACCAGTTGTGTAGCCTCAATCTCCTCATCTGCAAACTGGGGATAATTATATCTCCCTCCAGGGTGTTTACAAAGATAAAATAAGATAATGCGTGCAAAGAATAAACCTTTGTGCACTAGTGCTTGCTACTATTTTCATTAGCATTATTATTTTTATTGGTGCTTGTTTTTAATGATTTGGAATGCTTAAGTAGCAAAAAGTGTTCTATTTAATTTATTTAATACCTAAAATGTGATAAGAATTGTAAAAAGTCCAGTACAAACATGAATCAGATCTAGTGTCTGAACAAAGCAAACCATATATGCTAAATTACCTCCTATGTGCTAGGCTCTTTATGAACATTATCTTATTTAACACTCTCACATATCCCATGAAGAGAACATTGCCACTTAGGTTTAGTTAGGATGAAATTGAGGCTCAGAGAAGTTATCTGCCAAAGTCTCACTGCCCCGATGTGGAAGAGACTGGATTTGAGCTCAGGTCCCATTGTTTCTAGGTTTGTGCTCAGTCTACTATATCATCAGTGGGTACCTAGTAAGTGTGTTTTAGTTATAGCCTTCCTTGTCTCAAGAAATTTACAGGTGAGAGGAAGAAATGACTTGTGCTAGGTGCAAAAAAGAAAAAATCAGAGAAGGTTTTTTGAAGAAAGTGAAAATCCAATTGGACTTGGAAGATGAAACGGACATTATCAGGTGGGGAGTGGGAGGGTAAGGGCATTTCTGGAAGGGGAAATCGACAGGAGCAAAACCAAAAGAACAATGGTGCACCCTGATGAGTTGGATAATATGTGTCCCACACAGTTGGCTATCTCAACCTTATTTTCACTCTTGCATTACTTTCTTGAGAAAGACTCCATTCCTCTGAAAAAGGGTTCCTGGAAGGATTGGAAAGTGGTATCAGTAACATTTTCCTCTCTACCTGTCTTCTTATCAACAGTAAAAATCTCTTTTACATTCTGAGCTACTGTCCTTTTGATGTCTGTAGCAGTTTTACATGTCAGTCAAATGCCAAATGTGCACTAGGGAGTCCTAGCATGGACAAGGGTGCTCGTCTATCCCATGCATGTCAGACACAGCAGGTGTGTGTGTATATGCACATGCAAACATACACACGTGCGCGCGCGCGCGCGCGCACACACACACACACACACACACACACACACACACACACACACACAGATAGCAGTGAGGAAGAGAGTAACGAATTCTGTTGAGTCTAGCTCTTGCTCTTCAAATACTACCAAGGAGCCTCAGCTCATTTTTCTTTGCTAACCAGACTCCAGGACCCATCTGCTCCTTGCAAAGCAGCAAGGTCAATGCCAATTTCCCTTTCATCATCCATATCTGTGGCTGAACTGTCTGCGGTAGCAGAAATGAATGTTGTCCATAGCTCTCAGATCTAGGGTAGCCACTTTCAGCCTGCCTATAAAACGCAATTATGCTACATTACAGGCAAGCAAAATGCACACTGCTGTGTCCGTGTCCTTTGCGTGGTAAAACCACGGAAGAGGGCAGCCTTCTTTGGAGGAAGCTGTTCCACCACCCAAAGTCTGCTTGAGCCTTGAGAATTGCAGCACACAAAAAAAGCCTAATATATGTAATATGAACTCTGTGGTTTTCCTCTGGTGCTGGGCTTAGCTGAGGCTCTTACTTTTCAGATCTCTAGCTCTACAGAAACAAAAAGACCATGTATATTAACCACACTGCCCTAGAGATTAGATCAAAATTCTGATTGGAGAATAAGGTTAATCATGGGTTCATCACATGAATGACCTATGCAAGCAGAGCTGCAACCCAATGAGGTTGTTATTGTGCAAATACCAGATTCAGGAGGAGCCCTATAGGTTTCTGCAGCTCTGGCTGCCTGGATTCTAAGAGGAGGGGGCCCCAAGCTCCAGCCTATGCCTGCAAGGGAATGGGGGTGGGGTTGGGGAACGCTACAGGAAGTGAATTTATAAACTTAGGCTCCATAGAACTTCCCCTGGTCAGTCAAATTTAGTCATGCTGCATTTAGTAATGGGAAGGGGAAAGAAGGTCTTAGCAAGTTGACTTGTTGAAGGAAAAAAAACCTGGTGTCTCATCTTTGACTGAAAGGCTCCAGTTTTACTTGGCAGAGCACAAGGAAACACAACTTTGTGTTTCATTAAGAATTAAGAGGCCTCCGATCAGGAATCAATGAAGAAAAATATTTCTGGAAGTTGGCATGGTAGAGATGAAAATGGACTCTGTTGTTTTGTTTACAATGATCAGGGGTCACATAACTTTCTCCACCTACTAAAGCAGGTCCTAAATGCTGACTGTAGTCTAACTCAGTCCTCCCCTTAGAGAATCAGCTTCTGAGCTGGAATCCCAGAACTAGGTATGAATCCACTAGTGACATGATCTTGGGCTAGTCATTTACCCTCACTCAATCTGTTTCTCCACATGCACCACAATGAAGTTAATAGTAAAAGGGACCATATTTTGTAAGGAAATGCACAGAAAGGTCTAAATACTTATTATGTACAGGTAGTGATATTTTACCCAACCTCTCAAATCATACTCCCTCTACTCCTCCTATCCTGTCTCCTGCCTCTTTTGTACTTTATTCTGGAACCACAGAGAGCTTCTGAGGGTGTCTTATCATCTTCTCTACTATTGTCCTATGCACATACACAAGGGGACACACACACACACACACACACACACACACACACACACACGGAGAGAAAAAATTCTTTTCCAAGGCTTCTGGGCTTCTGTACTTTGGCACATGCTATTTCTTCTGGTTAAAAAGCCCTGTCCTATTCTCAAATACCTTCAAAGCACTGCTCAGGCTTTTCCCTCTCATAAGCCTTCCTTGAGGCTTGCGTTCCCAAACACAACAGAGGTCATTAGTTTTGTTTATTTGTTCTTTCTTCTGGACTATAATACTATATGTACATTACCACATGAATCACATTCTGATGATATTTATTTAAATATTACTGATAACAAATGATTTGTCATTTGCCTTGCAATTATTCACATCACATCAATGTATCATCAAACTGCAGTTGAGAATTGCTGAACTTTCATATATATTTACAGAGCCCAGAACTCTATGGATGCCTGGAAATGAATATTGTAAGAAGATGAAATTCTTTCAAGCTAACAGATGAATAAATAATTGCAAACGTTTATATAATTATAAATATAAAACTATACAGTTGAGCCTTCCACAACATGGGAGTTAGAGTCAGTGACCACCTGAGAAGTTGAAAATCCATGTATAACTACTACTAATAGCTTACTGTTGACTGGAAGGCGCACCAATAATACAAACAATCGGTTAACATAAATTTTATATGTTGTATTATTATACTGTATTCTTATAATCAAGTAAGCTAGAGAAAAGAAAATGTTAAGAAGATAATAAGGAAGAGAATATAAATTTACTATTTATTAAGTAGAAGTGGATCATCATAAAGTTCATCTTCATTGTCTTCTTATTGTGTAAGCTGAGGAGAAGGAAGAAAAAGGGTCGGTCTTGCTGTCTCAGGGGTGGCAGAGATTCAGGATTAGGTGTATAAGTGAGCATCATACAGGTGAATTTTGGTCCTCCCATTGACCCTCACTTCACCCTTACTGATGTTATCTGCTACCCCCCGCTCCCCCCAGCAGTGTCCCACTACTGACAATCCCTTTCTTGTAGTAAGGTGATAAATGTTCCTGATTCACTTATGAGTGAGATCATGTGGTACATAATTCTCTGTTACAGAAACAGAGATAGATCACTAAATATGATAAACTCTAACGCCATTCAAGTTTCTGTGAAGCCCATAATTTTGTCCTTCTTTATGGCTGCATAATATTCTATCATGTATATGTACCACAGTTTTTTTTTTTTTGAGTTGAAGTCTCACTCTGTCACCCAGACTGGAGTGCAGTGGCCGCTCTCGGCTACCGCAGCCTCGACCTGCTGGGCTCCGGCGATCCTTCCGCCTCAGCCTTCCAAGTAGCTGGAATTACAGGCACACGCTACCACGCTCAGCTAATTTTTTGATTTATTGTAGAGAGGAGGTCTCACCAAGTTGCCCAGGTGGGTCTCGAACCCGTGGGCTTAGGCAATCCACTCACCTCAGCCTCCCAAGGCGCGGGATTACAGGCTGAGCCACTGAGCCCGGCTGTATGTACCACATTTAAAAAATCCAGTCTACTTTAGATGGGCAGCATGGTTAGTTCCATGTTTTTGCTATTGTAAGTAGTGCTGCAGTAAATATGTGTATACAGGCATCTATTTTGTAGAATAATTTGCGTTCTCCCAGGTATATTTCCAGAAGAGGGATTTCTGGGTTTATGGGAGGTGGATTTATAGATCTTTTAGAAATTGCCACAGTTTTCCACAGAGGTTGTACTAATTTACCCTTTCAACAACAGTGCAGAAGCATTCTCTTTTCTCCTCATCCTCTCCAGCATCTGTTGTTTTTTGAGTTATTAATGATGACCATCCTTACTGGAGTTAGGTGGTAACTCACTGTGGTTTTGATTTACATTTCTAAGATGATTAGTGAGGCTGAGCATTTTTCATGTATCTATTGGCTCCTTGTATGTCTTCTTTTGAGAAGTGTCTTCATATCTTTTGCCCTGTCCACTTTTTAAAAAGGCTGTCTGCTTGTTTGTTTGTTTTTCCTTTGGGCATGTTTGAGTTCCTTGTAGATCCTGGATGTTAGGCTTTTGACAGTTATACAGTTGCAAATATTTTTTCCCATTCTATGGGTATCTCCCTGCTCTCTTGATGACTTTTTTTGCTTTGCAGATGGTTTTCAGTTTGATAAGGTCCCACTTGTCTATCTTATCTCTTATGGCATGGGCTTTTGGAATTTTGATCAGGAATTGATTGCCTATTATAGTTTTTGCAAGGAAGTCTTCTGTGCTTTCTAATATTCTTAAAGTTTGAGGTTTTACGCTAAGGCCTTTAATCCATTTAGAATTGATTTTTTGTGTATGGTGATAGGTAAGGGTCCTGTTTCACTCTTCTACATGTGGTCAGCCAGTTTTCCCATCATCATTTACTGAATAGTTCTCCTCTCCCCAGTGGTTGTTGCTGGAAGCTTTGTTGAAGATGAGTTGGTTGAAAAATTGAGGTTTTGCTTCTGGAATCTCTATCCTGTTCCATTGGTCTATATGCCTGTTCCTGTACTAATATGAGGGTGTTTTGATTATTGTAGCCTTATAATAAAGTTTTAAGTCTGGAAGTGTGATATCTCCTGCTTGTTCCTTTTGCTGAGGATTGTTTTGGCTATTCATGGTTGTTTAAGTCTGTATTGTCTTTTCCAGGTCTGAGAAGAATGATGTTAGTAATTTAATGGGTATTGTGTTGAATCTGTGGATTATCTTGGGTAGGATGGACATCTTAATAATGTTGATTCTTACAGTCTATGTGTATGAGATATTTTTTCATTTGTTTGTGTCTTCTTTGATTTCTTTGAGCAGTATTTTGTAGTTTTCATTGTAAAGATTTTTTATTTTTCTGGTTAGGAAGATGCCAAGGTACTTCATTATTTTGTGACTATTGTGAATGGGGTTGTGCTTTTTATCTGCCTGTTTGCTATTGGTATATAAAAATGTGACTGTCTTTTGTACATTTATTTTGTACTCTGAGATTTTACCAAAGTTCTTTATCAATACAAGGATGTTTTTGACAGATTCTCTTGGGTTTTCAAGGAAGAGGATCAAATTATCAGCAAAGATGGATAACTTACTCTTTTCCTATTTTCTCTAATTTCTTTTTCTTGTCTGATTGCCCTAGCTAGGACTTCCAGCACTATGCTGAACAAGAGGGGTGAGATTGGGGAGACTTGTCTTGTTCTGGTTTTCAGGGGAAATGTTTCAAATTTCTATCTGTTTAGCAGTATGTTGGTTGTGGGTTTATTGTAGATGGCTCTTACTATTTTAAGGGCTGTTTCCTCTATGCTTAGGTATTCAGGGGTTTTTATCAAGAAGGGATGCTGAATTTTATTGAAAGCTTTTTCTGCATCTAATAATATTATCATGTGGTTCTTGTTTTTACATCTATTGATGTACTGAATTACATTTATGGTCTTGCAGATATTGAACTGGCCATGCATCCCAGGAATGAAGCCTACTTGGTCATGGTGGATAATTTTTGGGATGTATTGTTGGATTGAATTTGCTAGAATCTTGTTGAGAATTTTTGCGTCTATGTTCATCAGGGGTATTGGCCTGTAGTTATTTTTCTTTATTGGGTTTTTACTTGGTTTAGGTGTAAGTGTGGTTTTAGCTTCATAAAATGATTTGGGGTTAGTTCCATCTTTCTTGATTGACTGGAATACTTTCAATAGGATTTGTATCAGCTCCTCCTTGCATGTTTTGTAGAATTCCACTGGAAACTCATCTGGTCCAGGGATTTTTTGGTAGGTAGTTTTCTTATGATGGAGTCAATTTCCTGTGTTGTTCAGTTGGTCTATTTAGGGTCTCAATTTATTCTTGTTTCAACCTTGGAAGATTGTGTAATGTCAGAATGTCCTCCATTTTATTTAGGTTTTTGAGTTTGTTTCACACAGGTGTGCATAGTAATCTATAATAATATTTTGTATTTTTTCAGGGTCTGTTGTGAGTTGATTTTTGCATTTCTAATTATGTTTATTTGGTCTCTCTCTCTCTGTCTTTCTCTCTCTCTCTTTGGTCAATCTGACTAGGGGTCCATCATTCTTGTTTATTCTTTCAAAGAACCAGTTTTTTGTTTCATTGGTTTTTTTTTCTATGATATTTTTTTCCTCTATCTCCCACATTTAGGTTTTTACTTTGGTGATCTGGATTCTTCTGGGTTTTGGTGGTCTTTCATTTCCAGCTTCCTTAGGTGATTTGTTTCACTGTTAATTCATGATCTTTCTATTTTCTTGCGGTGTGTGTAGAGTTACAAATTCCCCTCATAGAAGTGATTTCATGACATACCAGAGGTTTTGGTAAGATATGTCTTTGTTTTCATTTTTTTCTATAATCTTTTAATTTTTGTTTTGATTTCTGTGTTGACCCAGGAGTTGTTTAGTATCGTGCTGTTTAGGGTCCATGTCTTGGAGTGTTTTGGGGACAATTTGTTTGTGGCAATATTTATTTTTATTCCACTGAGTATCATAAAAATTATTAAGAAAGCAGATGGGACAAAAATCATGAAGTCTGCTTTCATGGTAAGTGGTCATGAAAGGCATTTAGAGGAGGTAACATTTAAGCTGATAAAGTAGTGATCTTCAGAGAGAGGACCCACTGACAAAAGGCTGTGCCAGAGATTGACTATCTTATAGGAAGAATGTCAACCACTATTACTATTTTTTTAATCCTAAACAAGAAAGAAGTTAAATCCTATTAACACCTACTGATTCTGTGTGTGTTTCTCTCACACACACACACACACACACACACACACACACACTCTCTCTCTCCATTTGTCAGATGAGTTCAAGTTACATACAATAGGTCTGAGTCTCTTGAGAGGGAAAATGGAATTTTACGATGCTGAAGGACAAACAGAAGCACCTTACTTGTCCTGTCTCATCCCATGGGTAGCAATGTATAATAGTTTGTGAGTGCCTAGTTAAGTGAATTTTCAGGTTATATTATCTAGTTTTAAATAAATGCACACTGACAAAATTGATGGATGGCTTTAGTAGATTCCCCCAAAGAAATTGATAGAAAATAATCATAATAAGGCAAATGTGAACAACAGTTAAAAAACCCCAGCAACTGATATATTTAGTCCTAATATAAGATTTTTATGTGTTTCTTTATGGAGTTAGATATAATTATGTATGTTTGACTTGAAATCTAGATTTATATCAACTATCATTAGTCATGTGCTATCAATAAAAGGAAATAATTGTGTATTTTAAATGCTATTTATCCTTACTATTTCCCTTATGCATCTATATTTAAATATATTTCATAATAAAATAATATATTAGCAAAATTTTGGAAATGAATAAATATAGCTAAATTAGGAATGTAGGTTCAATACTTCTCTCCTGTGAGAGTCAAAAACCTTTGAAGACCGTGGATCTAATGGATGCAAAGCAATAGCCAAGTAACAAGTAAGGAAATAGACAATGTCAATTGAATCCAGAAGTTTGTGAGAAAGAAGGTAAAGGGAAGAGTACTTGACAATTTGTAGGTCAAATAGGCAGCTATCATCCCAGCTCACACTAAGCATAAGAACTTCCATAGCTAATAAAGTGGAAATAGACAATCCAGGCAGATAGAATAGTATCTGCAAAATTCTCTTTAAATAATTAAGGAAAGGCCATTATAGTTGGGGTATAAGCCGTGGAGAAGAAAAATTGATGTGTGATGAGATTAGAGTGATAAGCAAGGATAAGTTCATAGAGGACCTTGGAGCATAAAAATTTTTATATTTAATTCTAGTGACAGTACCAAGAACTTTAGCTGTTTAAAGCAGTGGTGAAATGATGAAATTTAGTATAAGTTTTAAGAAAATTCCTTTAGCTGCTGTTGAATGATGAAATCACACTAAGCAAACATGGGAGTGAAGCAACCAGTCAGGAAGCTATCACAGTAATTCAGGCAAGGGATTATGGTATCATGAACAAATGTGGTATCAATATGGATAAAGAGAAGTAGACAAATTTTAAAAGCATGTTGGTTTTAACTTAGCAGTACTTGTAGATAGAGGGAATGAGGGTGGTAGAAGAAAAATTTTCTTTTTCTTTTTTTTTTTTTTTTGCTTGATGTGGGTTTGATGACAGAATCAAGATTTTTGTTATAGGACTGTTGAGTCTGAGATTTTTCTGAGAAATCCAAGAGAAAATGGTAATCAGTTGGTTGGGTATATATACTGTATAGAACTCAATAGAGAAACATCATTAGCTGTTCTTAGTTGTTAGTATCTTGAGGACAAGATCTAATGTCTCTAAAGCCTGAGGCTTAGGTTATTAGAGTGGTAGGTAATGAGTATATGTCTGTTGAATCCAGAAGTTTGGGAGAAAGGAGGTAAAGGGAAGAGTACTTGACAGTTTGTAGGTCAGATTGGCAGCCATTGTCCCAGCTCACACTAGATATAAGACTTTCCATGGCTAATAAGACAGTCATTCTCAACTGAAAAACAGCAATTAGGTATGCCAAAGTCAATGGCAAAAGAGAAAAAGATCTTAGCCAGATCTGGGATCAGCTCTGAAAAATGCTAAGGAAAAAGTGCATCTCTTCCTTAGACAAGACCCTTGGTCTTTTGTTTGTTCTGGAAATGTGGACTGATAAAATATGGCATGGAACAGAATAATGAAGGAGAAAATGTATGTTTCATTTATATTTCGATCTGAATATGAACTGAAAAAAGTTTAAGATCCATTAGAAAATTTAGAAAGGTGGCTAAATATAAGATAAATTTTAAAAACTCATTAGCTTCCCTACATATCAAACAATATTAATTCGAAATATAAATACAAAAAGTACTGAATTTATCATGAGTCAAAAAATTCCTAAGAATAATCTGCATGGGAAATGTTTAGGAAGAAAACAAAGAAACTCTGTAAAACTACACTGAGCAATATAAATTAAGATTTGAATAAGTGGGAGACAAATTGTATTCTTATACTGTTATTATAATAAGTTTTAAGACTATAAATTATTGTGTATTAATGCATAGGACTAAGAAAATGTCAATCAAAATTACAATGGAGTTTATTTTTGGAGCATGGGGAAATCATTTAAAAGTTTGTCCTGAAGAACATATATGTGACTATAACTAGCCAGTGGGTAAGGAAGGGTGAGAGAACAGGAGCAGAGTCTGTGACCCAAGGTAAACTCAGAGGGTTTAGGATAAATAAGGCCCTCTCTTTATACAACAAGGGTACCTATCTTTCTTTAGGTGCTCAATACCACCAATTCACCTTGGTGAGTCTCCAAGACCAATTTCAGAGCTTGCATTTAATTTTACCACACTAAATATTGTACCACAAATTATAATGCAATCTTTTATTCTGGCTTACTTAATCCTTTGTTTTTATGGTTAAAAAATGACTTGTTTCCTCACTAGACTTTTTTTTTCACATTTATAGTCCCACTCTGTAACACAGGGTCTACTACATTGAAACTATTTTACAATATTTTTCATGAACAAGTGAACACATATTCTGGAGTTCTTAGTGCCTTTCTTTTCTATTCCTGAATCCAAATTTTAACAGCCAATGTTTATTACTAATAAACTAGCACTGACTAATGCTGTAGGATATAATAGAAAAGCCAAAAACCATTTAATTGATGAAAATTACTAAGTCTATTACAATAATTATTTTGAATACTTCTGAGTATAGATTATTCATTCTTCCAAATGTCTGAATACTGTTTCTTTGATGTTTTACAGAAACACTTCAGAACAGCCACTCACAGTATCCAACTTGACCCTTCTAGAGGTCAAAAATACTCAGTCGTTAGTGTCCCCACCATGGCATGACTTAAGAAATTCTCAAGTTTGAAAGTTCTGGTATTTTCTAGATTTATAAGACAACGTTTCTTTGTTTTACTTCACAAAAAGCATTTTTTAAAAAAAAACTTAAGAGTTTAAATATGTGAAATGATTTTTAAAAAGTTCTAGTATTTTTCACAGGTAGAAATCAGGATCAGGGTTTTACTACCAACCTTCAACTTCCTGCTTTGACACAAGAATAAGAAGCTGTTGCTGTTTATTATCGCTGGTTCACCAAGCAGTCAGTTTTAAGACCATAATGGATGGTTATTGATTGATGTTCACTTTTAAAATTATTTGAAAATCCTGGCAGTGCATTGTCTACCTGTAAACTCAAAATGTTATTGAATGAGCCTCAATTAGCTGCAAAAGTAGTTTTGCAGTCTCTGCTTTGTGCAGTACTCACAAGTAAACTCATAGTTCAAAAGCAGACATTTTGAGATTGTTGTACATTCCATAGCCTAACTGGTCCTTTAAAAATAATAACAGTCACAATTAATTGTTTAAAAATATGCAGCAGACATTGTATTGGGTATTGGGAATTTAAAGTAAAGACAAGTGCAATAACCCTTGTTTCTGCATTGGTCCCTATGGAATGTTCTTCACATAGCCACCAAAGTGCATGTTTGAATGCAAAAAAGTCAAACCACATAGCTCCCTCGATCAGACTCTGCAATGGTTTTCCATAATTCATAGACTACAAAGCCCTACTTGAATTGGTCCCTGCCTACCTCTGTTCCTTTACCTTTTGGTACCCTCCAAATTCATTCCATTCACACCACACTGACTTTCTACCTTTTTTTGTGAACCCATTGAGCATCTCTGTTCCAGACATGTGTACTCATTGTACCCACTATCTGGGAATCTCTTCCCCACATTTCCACGTGATTTGCTTCCATCCATCTCAACTCAAAGTTATTTCCTCAGAGAAAATTTCCCTGACAACCATTTAAAAGTAGCAGCATCACTACAATTACTTTCTAGCCTTTACCCTGCTTTACCTTTTTTTCAGTACCAGTAACAACCTAAAATTGTGTCACATATTTATTTGTTTATGTGTCTATTTCAGTCCCTCTATAATGTAAACTTTGTGTGAGGAAAACTTACTTGTCTTATCCAGAGCTAAATCCCCCAAACCTCATGCCATAGATGCACAATAGTATTTTTTGAATGAATGAATAAATGAATGCCTGAGTCTTGTCCTTGGGGAGATTCTGGTGTATATAGATACATAAATAGATAATTATTTCTTTTAAAATATCACAGCAATTCTATCAGGTAGTCAGGGAAGCTAACTAATTTTCTCAAGGTCTGTAAGCAGGTAAAGTGACACAACTCAGATTTAAACCCATAATCATTTTACTCATAGTGAATCTACCAATTTATTCTGAGTAACAGATTTATCTTTCATATAAGGTTATGTAGAATTTTCTTATCTCATATAAACCTCATATGTTCAATTGACAAATTTTAGCAGTCGAACATATATATGTTATATCATATAACAGAAGCAATCTTGCACATAGACAACATTAGAAAAACATTTTTAGGGAAGCATATCAAAATTATTCTTGTAACCTGAAATAATAGCAAATTGGGAGTATCCTGAAGACTTTCATTATATGGAATTGGTATAGTCAACTGTGATACACTCTTTAACAGTGGTATATTATGAACCCCCTGAAGGTTACATCTAAAAAAAAAAATTCAATAAAATAGAAAAAGCTCTTAGCATATTATTTGGTGGTAGATGTATTTTATAAAATTAAATGGAAGACTGTACTTTTGGCTATAAAGGAGTAGCTTGTATCAGACTAACTTTCCCATAAAGAACAATCATTTGTAGTTGCTAGATAACATACAAAAAACAGCCATTTGAGGGAGGGTAACCAAAGCATCCAGGACTAGACTAACCAAGATTCTAGAGAGGAAATAAAGAAACTGAGATAGGGCAACCCCTTCAGGTCCCCTCCCACTGTGGGAGCTTTTCTGTTCTCTTAATAAATCCTGCTTTAAAAAAAAAAAAAAGAAACTGAGGTAAACCATATATACATTGTTGCTACTTTCTTTCTTTGGATCATTTGCCAATGTGTAATGATGTCAAAACATTTTAAAAATAAAATGAAAGATTATCTATTATGACAGTATAATTGGGTTGGAAAAACAATTCAAGTCTACCAATACAGCCAGAAATTAAGGGGTCAAGATTATGGTGGACAAAGAAACAGGAAACTGAGGCCAGCATTCTGAATACAATTTCTTCTAGAAGCACTTGCCAATATAAATAGTGCATAGAATTTTAAAGCAGCTTCTGAGAAGCTAGAAAGCTAAACAGATATTTAATTAGACTCATAAGTTTAATGAAATTTAAACTTCAAGGAAAAGGGGTCTTGATAAGAAATCCACAAACTCAAATTATCTTACTCTCTGATTAGACTGAAGCTATCTGTCCTTGCTCAAATGAAGAAAGATTATTTCTAGAAGAAGATAAAATAATCCAATGCCTCCAGAAGTTTTCAAATAAAATGTTCAACATTCCATCCAAAATTATTAGGTGTGCTCCAAAACTAGAACCGAATGCCCCCTCCACAAAATACAGTAATAAAAAAACCTAAAGGTAATTTAGCAATTCTATTTATCAAACATGTACTTTAAATAATTATGCTTACTATTTTTAAAAATAAGTTTAATATGGATAATTTTAGTAAAGACCTGGAAATCATAGAGATATTTTAAAATTAAAGATTGAACACAAAATAAGATTGCTTCAACATAGCATAAGACACAGCAGAAGAGAGGTGAATATACAGGTCCATTGGTCAGCACAAAATATATGGATTGAAGCACAGAGAGATGAATCAACAAATATATAAAACAGCATAAGAAATATATAAGATATGCTGACAAGATTTTGTATACATGCTAATGGAATCTCAGAAGGAGAGAAAAGAGAAAATGAACAGGAACAACATTTGAAGAAATACTGAGAATTTTCCAAAACTAATAGGTGATAACAAGCTACAGATTCAAAGACGTTTATACCTGAAGTAGAATAAACACAAAGAAAATATATTACAGAAAAACAGTTGTACATTAAAAAAGAAACGGAAATGAAAAAGAAACCAGAGAGAAAAATGACATACTAACTTCAAAGGAATAACATTAAGATTTACAGCTGACTTTTCAAGCAAAATGATGGAGGGTAGAAGACAATGGAGTACAATGTTTTAAAGAGCTAAAAGATAATAAATACCAACCTAAAATTCTATGGCCAGAGAAAATGTCTCTAGAAAATTTGGATGAAATAAAGATATTGCAAACAAAAATGATTGACAGAATTCATCGCCAGCCAAACTGGACTAAAAGAAATAATACAGATAAATCTTCAGGCAGAAGAAATAGTCAAGATAGAAGCAGATAATTCAGGGGGGAAAAAAGAAAAAGAAAACCTGAGTAAAGTATATAACAATAGATGAGAGATTGAAAGAGAGTGGCTAAAGTTTTCTTTAATCTTTGTGGTGTTCATAAAGTGATACAATTTAAAGGAGATATTAATAAACAATGATGCATACTGAAATCTGTAAGGTGATCATTAAAAAAATTTTTTTTAAATGCAAAAAGAATGGAAAATACAATAATTTTTAAAATAATTAAAATTAAAAAGAAATTATAAAAAGTTAAAAAGAAATAAAAAAAGAAAAATGAATGAACAAAGCTAAAAAGAATAAAAGGAAAACAAATAGAGATAATATGTTTAAACCTCAATATATCAGTGGTTATATTAATTATGAAAGGTCTAAATATTACAGTTAAGAACCTATCTTTGTTAGACAGAATAGAGAAAATAAAATAAACTGCATGCTGATTATAAGAGACAAGCCTTAAGTATAAAAACAAAGAAAGTTTAAATACCTATTTTAATGTCAAATAAGATAGTTTTGAAAGCAAGAAGTATTTCTAGAGTAAAGTAAAATATTTCACTAAAGAAGATTGACTCAAAAGGAAGATATAATGATCCTAAATGTATATGTACCCAATAACATAGGGTCAAAAGATATAAGTTGAAAACTAACAGAACTAAAAGTAATGAAAATTGACAGTTGGAGATTTTAACATCTTCTTCTTAATAATTAATAGGAAAAAAAGACATAAAAATGGAGAAAGACATTAAAAGAAAGTATGTTTGGATGGCTTTATACATGATTTCTTCTAATCAGTTTTTTTTTTGAACCCCAGTTTCAAAATCTTCCATAGAATAAAAAAAGTCAAACTTATTTTTATGAAGTCAGTATATTCTTGATATCAAAATCTGACAAGAACATTATAATAAATTAAAATTGTAGGTGATTTCTCTCAAGAACATGATTGCTAAAGTTTTTTTTATGAGGACAACTTTTTTCCCATTTTTATTTTAGATTCAGGGGTACAAGTGCATGTTTGTTATATAGACATATTGTGTAGTGGTGAACATTGTACTCAATAGGTAATTTCTGGACCCTAACTCTCTTCTGCACCTCTCCCCCATATTGGTGTACACAGTACCTATTATTTCCATCTTTGTGGTCATTTAGCTCCTGAATATAAGTGAGAACATGTAGTGGTTGATTTTTTGTTTCTAAGTTAGTTCACTTAGAATGATGACGTTCAGCTCCATCTGTGTTACTGTAAAGGACATGATTTCTTTCTTTTGAATGGCTATGTAGTATTTCAGGGTATATATATATACATACATATCACGTCTTCTTTATCCAGTCAATAGTTGATGGGCACTTAGGTTGGTTCCATTATTTTGTTGTTGTGAATAATGCTGCAATGAACATACGAGTATGGGTATCTTTCTATAAATGATTTATTTCCTTTGGGTTGATCCCTAGTAATGGGATTGCTGGGTTGAGGGAAGTTTCATTTAGCTCTTCAAGAAATGTCTGTAATGTTTTCCATAGAGATTGAACAAGTTTACAGTCCCACCAACAGTGAATGAGTGTACCCTTTTCTCCACATCTGTGCCAGCATCTGTTGTTCTTTGACTTTTTAAGGCTAGCCATTCTGATTGGTGTACGCTGATATCTCCTTGTAGTTTTAATTAGCATTTTTCTGGTGATTAGTGGTGCTGAGTATTTTTTCATTCATTTGTTGGCTACTTGTGTATCTTCTTTTAAGAATTATCTATTCATGTCCTTTGACCAATTTTTGATGAGGTTGTTTGTTTCATATTGAATTGTTTGAGTTTCTTGTAGACTCTGGATATTCGCCTGTGTCTGAGGCATAATTTGCAAATTTTTCTCCCTTTCTGTAGGTTTTCTGTTCACCCTATTGTTTATTTGCCGTGCAGAAACTTTTTAGTTTCATAAAGTCCCATTTGTCTATTTTTGCTTTTGTTGATTCTGCTCCTGGGACCTTCATCATTATTTCTTTGTCTAGGCTGATGTTCAGAAGAGTGTTTGCTGGGTTTTCTTCTAGAATTTTTGTAGTTTAAGGTCTTACATTTAAGTCCTTAAACCATCTTAAATTTGTTTTTGTATATGGTGAGAGGTAGGAATCCAGTTTCATTCTTCTGCATAGGACTAGCCAATTTTCCCAGGATGATTTCTTGAGTAGGGTGTCCTTTCCCCATTTTTCATTTTTGTTGACTTTGTCAAAGATCAGTTGGAGGTATGTGGCTTTGTTTCCTGGTTCTCCATTCTGTTCTATTGATCTATCTGTCTATTCTTATACCAGTACCATGCTGTTTTAGTTACTAGCCTTGAAATATAGTTTGAAGCCAGGTAGTGTGATGCTTCTGCATTTGTTCTTTTAATTGCTAAAATCTTAACCAAAATATTTGCAAATCAAATTCAGTTACATGTATAAAAAAGTAGTGCATCACAACCAAATTGTTTTTTCAAAAATTCAGAATGGCTTAACACTAAAAAAATCATAGTAATTCACATTAGTTACATAAATAGGGAAAAATTAATCATCTCAGGAGATTCAGAAAAAATATTTGAAACATTTGATACAATTTCATAATAATTGATACATTTGCACTCAGGAACTATAAATAAATTCCATAAATCATTAAGAAAAGGGGAGACCACCCAGTTTTTAAAATGATTCAAAGTCTAGAATGAGTTATCTGCAAAAGGAGACATCCAAATGATCACAAATTGTAGCAAAATTACTCCCACAAATTATTGTTATGGATTGAATTGTGTTCCTTAAAGAAATATGTTGAAATCCTAAGCCTAGAAGACTGTGAATGAGACCTTATTTGGGAATAGAATTTATGCAGATGTTATCAAGTTAAGATGAGGTCATAAAGAACTAAGGTGGGCTTTAATCCAATGAATGGTGTCCTTATAAAAGGAAAAATTTGATATGCAGACACACAGGGAGAACATCATGTGACAATTGAGGTCAATACATTTATAAATCAAGGGTTATCAAGGATAACTAGGAAGAACCAAGGACAGACCCATCCCTAGGATACTCAGAGAGACCATGGCTCTGCTATCTTTCTTGACTTTAGACTTCTAACATCCAGAACTGTGAGAGAAAAATTTCTGTTTGTATAAGCCACTCAGTTTGTGGTAATTTGTTATAGTAACCCCAGGAAGCTAATACATTAGCTATAGGTGAAAGACAAATTAAAACATTTAATTCAAAACTACTACATACTCAACATAATAGTTATCATACAAAAGACTAAAATATTTGGTCCAGGCAAAGAGGTGAAGTGATAAGAACTCTCATATGCTGTCAGGGAGTTGAGATGAGGGGTGGAGTAGAGTGTAAATTGATATAATCTATGTGTAAAAATGCTCAACAGTATCTGCTAAAATTGAACATATTATACCCTATAAATTAGCAATTCCACTCTCAGGTATATACCCACAGAAGTGTGAATGTATTATATTTATCAAAAGACATGTAACTCAAATTATTTTTAACAGTCCCAAAATGGAAAATATGCAAATATTTACAGATGGCTAAATGGGTAAGTAATTTATACAACAATGAGAATAAATAATCTATAAGTACTTGCAGTATGCATGGAAGAATACCACAAACAAAATGTTAGCAAAAGAAGCCAGATTCCAAATAGTAAGAGCTATTTTATTCCGTTGATATACATTTCAAAAGCAGGAAACTCTGATTATAGAAGTCAGAATAGAGATAACTTTGGGAGACGGGATAATAAAAACTCACAAGGGAGTGAACCAAATTTCTAGGGTGCTGGTAATATTCTGTATCTTTATCTAATACCTAGTACTGTACACATAAGATTTGTGTGTATGTGTGTGTTTGTATACATCTATATATAATACTTCATTTAAAATCCTTTTTATGGCAACCCCTTGGGACCCTCCCCGCTGCTGGGAGCTTTCCTGTCTTAATAAATTCCTACTTTGTCAGTCCCCCCAAAAAAATCCTTTTTAAAAGTTAATTGCATATTATTATTTCTAGCATATGCAGTATAACATGTCTAGGGAAAAGGTCTTGATAGTGACTGTCTCTGGGTTGTTAGATCTTTGTGTGACTTTTACTGTCTTGTTCATATTATTGTGAATCGTTCAAATTTTCTACAATGATTAACTTCTAGTTCTACATGAAGGAAAAATGCCATATAATTCATCTCTTTTGGTATTATGCAGTAGGTTGTTTGCTCATCTATCAATGTGATATGAGGGCAATGGGTAGATATTTTTATACAGTCGATGAATACATTTTATTTCTCAGCATATTTATGTAAGCTCTTAGGTGTCCATCTAAAAAGACTATGTTCAAGTTGTTTTCCCAACTCTAACAGGTAAAAAAATGAATGAGAATTAGTAATGTATTGTGGAGTGGAAACAAAAAATAGACACAACCCAATAAGTACTCCAGTTCCATTGTCTTTATACATTAGGGCAAATAAGAAAAAAAATCCCATTCATTCAAGAATCAAAGCCCATTTTTCTAACTATACTGGAGATCAGGCATTATTATTGCTAATGTTTGTTACCTTCCTATAATTTTTGCCATATTGACAATAACCTCACTGATACTTAGAAAAGTGTAGTTTTTATTTCTCATTGTCTGCTCTGTTGAGATAGGCTGGATACTGAACAAAGGCTCTGTCCCAAACCTAGAGCCACTCAGAAGTATCCAAATCTCTGCATCTTCTACCTAAGGGTCATTGTCCATGCTGCTCTGCACTCACTGCACTTCTGTTTCCCCACTTGCAAAACAGGGAAAACAGTGAGATTTAACTGCATCCCTCAAGATATGAAGGCTATCCTGAAATAACAGACACTTGCAAAGTCTTAGTGTGCTCATTCTAGTTATCTATGGCTTTGTAATGAGCTACCCCAAAACTTAGCACCTTAAAAAAATCTACATTTATTTTATTTACAAATTTGTAATTTGGGCAGAGCTTGGTGAGAACAGTTTGTCTCTGCTCCAGTCAGCATCATGTAAGCTGGCTCCAAGACTGAGGTCTACATCACATGAAGATTCACACATGCTTGAATTTTGAGACAATTCATATAAATTGTGTGGCTTGATTCCTGTCACAGGGTAGGCACTGAAATGTTATCTCCTTCTTTCTGTGTACAGGTTTTTAGGTTCCCCGAGGAAAGCTTAAAGTTATGTCTGTTGTGTCTAACAGCCTCAGTTAGAAATGTGGTTGGAACAGCTATACATCGTCTTTCCATTGGCTTTCTCACAGTATGAAGCCTGGATGTCATGGGCTAAAATTTCAAGAGGAACAAACAGGAACTATACTGTATTTAATGACTTGGAATGAGAAGTCATATAGTGCTAATTCTCATAGTCATAGGCCAGATATAAGGGGAGGGAAGACAGACCTCACCTCTCAATGGGAGAGTGCCAGTGTCACAATGTAAGAAGGACATGAAGCTGGAATATATTGATGTTATCTTTAGAATATCTAAACACCAAAAAATTAATTTTTGCCAATACTCCATTGTCAGCATGGGGAACTCTCATCATCACCGTCACCTGGGGAATTCAGCCTCATGGAGGGTCTATCTTGACATATATTGCCATGAAGCAGGAAAAAAAGAATGTAGTATATCTCATAAAGCTTCTACCCAAAAGTGACATTTGTCACTTCATCTCATGTTACACTGGCAAAAACGTCACAAGACTAAGCCTAAACTTCAAAGAGGGTAAGAGAGGGCAATCCTACCACATGCCTGGAAGGAAAGAACTGGATTATTTCTGAACAGTCCTAATGGCTAGTATACCCACCATAAAGTGCTGTTATGAGGATTCAGAAGGCTACAGAACAGGAAGTGCTTAGTACAATCCTAAATGAGTGAACATGTTTAATTAATCTCAGCTACTATACTTATATTGTTTGTAGAAATGGCCTGACATTTTTCTAGCCATACTTTCCAATACTTGAATGAGTCCTTGAACCTGGGAATATAAGATTGGCAACGTTCTTAAGCTTAGGTACTACGTAAAAAGCTTTGTTATCTCACTGGAACTCAAAAAATGACTGTGGTATGGGGGATGATCCTTGGTATGGGGACCTGGAGAAACAAGACTTCTATAGTTTTTATAAGGAACCAGAATTCAAAGCTTTTTCTTCCGTTACTGTCACTGACTTAGTGCTATCACAGGGAGACAGTTGGGTATCAGGCATTAGCTATTTAAACAAAACAACATGACAGCCTTAACAGGAAGCAGACTTAGCCTTGGAAGAGAGAGAGTGAAACTTCAAAAGATCCCCACATGCGAAGAATGATGTGCCCATGAATAAGTCTCTCCAGAAATGTCATTTTGTCTTTCCCCTCACAAAGTAGTGTTTTTGCACTAGTGACCTCTCTTCTCAATCTGTCCTTTGCCCAACTTTGATGTCCTGGTGACCTCCTGAAAAGCTTTGCAGTAGGCAGGCCTGTCTTCAAATCTCAGCTTCGCTATTTACTACCTTTGTGTTCTTTGAGCAAGTCACCCAAAGTCTCTGAGCCTAATTTCTCATGTGTGCAAACAGAGATGAAAGCATCCTTAAGAATTTTGAGACAATCCATATAAATCGTGTGGCTTGATTCCTGTCACAGGGTAGGCACTGAAATGTTATCTCCTTCTTTCTGTGTACAGGTTTTTAGGTTCCCCGAGGAAAGCTTAAACAATGATGCCCCTTCCACTTTTTGCTCTGTTCTCTTGTTATACATATCCATTGCTAATGCCCACCAGGCTTGTGACTCCTAAGGAGAGGATGGATTGACAACCAGGTTTTGCTCATCTCACTTTTTCACATAAAAGAGTCAACTCTCAACCTAACTCTCTTACTAATAATTATTCCAAATTTTAAATCAGGTCTACCTAGACAGGCAAATTATTCTTTTTATGCTTATATATATTATTTTCTCTAACTTACATCAAATGAGAATTATTCTTGGGAAAAAAATCAGAGAATATATCAGCAAATTTATTTTAGTTGTGTAGACAATTTTTTTCTTTGGTAAGATTTTTAGTCTTTACCATGAGTAATTTTTTCTTTTTTAATCAGTTTGAGAATTTCCCCAAAACTATTTCATTTCACTGATATTCTCAAATTTTATTAAAGTATAATGTATTTACAATATTTTTTAAAACCAAATCTATGTCACAGGTATTTTAATAGCACTTTTCTTATATCTAAGGTTAATTATCTAGTTTTTCTCTATTGACTGGTTAAATTTTTCAAAGACTTCTCCATTTGACTGTTTTTTTCAAAAATATTTTCTAAAATCAGCATTTTCTGCTTTTATTGTAATCATACTTAGTTCTCCTTAATATTGCTTTATTCATTAGTTCTCTCATATTTAAGGAAAAAGTATTTAGTACTTGGCATTTCTTTTGGAGAACAGCATTGGCTGTATTTCTTAAGCTTTTTTTATTTTTTTTTTTTTTGCTGTTTTTTGTTTTTTTTGAGTTGAAGTCTCACTCTGTTGTCCAGGCTGGAGTGCAGTGGCACATTCATGGTCACCACAGCCTCGACCTGCTGGGCTTCGGTGATTATTCCGCCTTTCAAGTAGATGGAACTATAGGCATGTGCTACCACATCCAGCTTATTTTTTTGATTTATTGTAGAAACAAGGTCTCACCAAATTGCCCAGGCTGGTCGCAAATCCCTGGGCTCAGGCAATCTTCTCATCTCAGCCTCACAAAGTGCTCGTATTACAGACTGAGTCACTGTCCTGACCAAACTTTTGTTTTGATGCTTTCTCTTTAAACACATAAATCATTATATTTACAGTTTGTCAAATTTATCTTTGTCCCAATGGTAATTTGGGACAGTAATATTTAAATTTTCAATCTTAAGGAATATTTAAAATCTTTACTTGTAAAAATATTCTTGTTATCTGGCATTATGGACTGAAAATGTGGCCTCTCTAATATCTGGCTATTAGAATATTCATTGTTAATGTGTGTTTTTACAGTCTAGTTAATAATTATACTTTTTGTTGTTCCATTAGACATTCAGAATAAGTATATTTTCTCTTGTTAGGTAAAACTTTGGCATATATATGAAGTATATAATTAACTATATGTGAATATATGAAAGTATCCTCACAGGGTTAACAAGAATGGGTTCTGGACAGAAATATTATAATTAAACATTAATCAGGCTATATTTTGGCCTACTTCCTTGTAACTGAAAGTCATGTAGCACTAAATACTGACTCTTTGTCTCTCTGTGTTCCTATAGATAGGATTTCTGGCCTTAGAATCATAAGTCCTTTTGTTTAAGAATTGATTTATCCTTATGGTTTTTATACATAGGATCACTGATGTTAGAATCATAAGGTTTTTATATTAAAATTTGCTTAATATGTTTTTCAGATACTGAATTCCAGCAGAATGGCTGGCCCCAACCAATTCAAACACCCCCACAGAGGAACTGAATCAGCATGAAAATGCAGTTTCTTCATCTCCCCATTCAATGACTTCACCCTGCATTCTTCAACCAATTGATAAACCCTATACCTTGACCCTCTCAAATCTCTTAACATCTCTAGCCCTAAACTCTTTGGGGAGGCAGATTTGAGATTTCCTCCCATCTCCACATGTGGCTGACCTACAATTATTAAACTCTCTCTGCTGCAATCCCTGGTGTATTGACTTGTGCCCATTGGGAAAATGAATCCATTATGATTCCATATATACAGTTGACCCTTGAACAACTGTGAGTAAGCAGTGGCAACCTCTCACAAAGTCAAAAATCTGCATATAACTTCTGACTCCCCCAAAACTTTACTACTAATAGCCTAACGTTGACTAGAAATCTTACTGATAACATAAACAGTTGGTTAATACATATTTTGTATGGTATATATATGATACTGTATTCTTACAATAAAGTAAGCTAGAGAAAAGAAAGTGTTATTAAAAAAATTGTATGGAAGTAAAAATATATTTACAATTCATTAAGTGAAAATGCATCATCACAAAGCTCTTTATCCTCATATTCGTGTTGAGTAGTTTGAGGAGGAAGAGGAAGAAGAAGGATTGGTCTTGCTGTCTCAAGGATAGTAAAGGCAGAAAAGTTATAACAGGTGGAAGGGGAGGCAGAAGAGATAGGCATATTTGGTATAATTTTACAGAATTACATCATAATTTCTGTCTAATTTTTTTTGCTTTCTCATTTCTCTATTGTTCTATATGGTACAAATCCTTTTCCCACTGTTTTCTTAAGCTTCAGTGCCTGTATCACAGAATGATCCATGTCATAAACGGAGTCAAAAGAAGTCTTGAATAATTGGAACCCTTCCATCATATTGTCTGATGTCAGTTTGTTTTCTGACACTGCTTTTTTACATCTTCCTTCTCATCATCTGGCACTAGTTGAGAAGTACTCATCTCCAACAAGTCTTCTGTTAATTCCTCTGGTGTGATATCTATTAGCTCTTGCATTTCTCCAAGATCCATATCTTGAAAACTTTGATCCCTCCCCCACCTTTTTGGACATGTCCACAGTATCTTTCATGATTTTTTTGATTGGTTCTCACATAAATCTTGTGAAGTCATGCACAACACCTGGACAGTTTTCTTCTACAGGAATTTATTGTTTGAGTCTTGATAACTTTCATGGTTTTTTTCTGTAACAATAATGGCATCTTCAATGGTGGAATCCCTCCAGGCTTTTGTGATGTTTTCTCTATCAGGGTTTTCTTCCATAGTGTTGACCCTGCTTTTCATACAGTTCTATGTGTAATGAGCCTTATAGGTCCTTATGATCCCCAATATAGAGGCTGAATTAGAGACATGTGTTTGGGGACAGGTAGACCACTTCATTGGCTTTGGTGTTGAACTCATGGGGTTCTGGGTGATTGGGACATTGTCAAAAGAACTTTAAAGGCAGTATCTTATTGGCAAGGTACTTTCTGACTTCAAGGACAAAGCATCAATGGAACCAATTCAGATAAGAAGTTCTTCTCCAGTGCTTCTTGTTGTACAACCTAGCACTGGTGTTTATTTTTTTTTCCCCTTCAAGGCTTGGTATTAGCAGTTTTATAGAAAATGGCACCCTTGGTCATAAACTCAACCACATTTGTACAAAACAGTAGAGTCAGTCTATCCCTTTTGGCCTTAAATCCTGCTGTTCACTTCATTTCTTTATTAATAAATTTCTTTTATGGCTTTTTTTTTTTGCAAGAATAAGACACTTTTGTCTGCATTAAAAACCTGTTTGGGGTATATATCCTTTCTTCTGAACAAATTTCTTAAAGGAGTCTTGGAACTTGTCTACTCCCTCTTGGTCAGCAGAAGCTGTTTCTCTTGTTATTCTCCTGTTATTATTTTTTAAGTCAAATCTCTTTTTAAAAAATATTGAAATGTCCTTTGCTAGCATTAAATTCTACAGCTTTAGATCCTCACTTTCTTTTGCTTTAAGTTGGAATATAATAACTCACTTTTTCTTGAATTATACTGAAGTCCATAAGTATGCCTTTCTTATAGCAATTCTGTATTCATATAAAAGTTGCATTTTCAATATGAGATAAAAAGATATTTAGCAAAAAAGTGCAAGGTTTTCATACCCAGTGGTGTATCCTCAGCAACAGCTTCACAAATACCTCCCTGCAGGCCCGCCCCCCGCCATTTTTTAAATAGTGGTCCTTATGTTGAATTCATTTATCTTGAAATGGTGGGAAACCATAGCTGCAGACCTCAGTCTATGGTACATATCAAGTAATTCAACTTTTTTTGTGTGATGTCACGACTTTTCTTTGGAAACACTTCCAGCATGACCAGTGGCATTTCCTATGGGTCCCATGGTGTTATCCAAGGTTGACAATATTGCAGTAAATATGATGAAAAATACATGAGAACCAAAAGAAATCACTTTTTACTGCTATACAAAATTTACTGGAAAGACAAATTGCTCACATGGAGATGATTAGTATCACAGGGCATTTTAAGCAGATACTGGCAACATAGAGCTCACTGCTGTAGCAACAGAAAGCGGCTACAAAATTATTACAATACTACAGTATGTGTCACGGTCAATTTGATGCAGTTATGATCTAATACTGCAGCTTTACCTTTGTTTACGTCTTTCTCAACTGAGAATAACAACATTTATCGTTCTATAAGTGTGTTGGTGTGTAAGTTTTGATACATTTGAACTTTTTATAATTGACAATTGTATATTTTATGGTAGTAAATGATAAAATAGACTAATATCTACATACATTTAATGGTTTTATGACATGCCTGACTTTCTCTTAATTTTTTCAATCTTTCTAGTCTACATAGCTTGTGAGTTTTTTCAAATTGTTACAAATCTCCATAAATATATTGAAAAAATTCACATACAACTAGACCTATGTAGTACAAACTTATGTTGTTTAAAGGGTAACTGTGCTTAATTCATCTTAATACTTATGTTATTTAAATCATTAGTATCATTTTTCCTCCATGACAAACCTATGACTGCTAAATATGGATTAAAGTAAACTTAAACAATCAAATCATGCCGTTTATCTTATTTTTTACATAATTTTTCAATAAAAAATTGAATTTTATGACATCTGAAATTATTGTGGTTAGCTCTGCTTTTCTTTTCTTTACATGTTCCTGCTATACTTCACTACTCAATTATTTCACTCTTATTTTGATACATTTGAAGCTGTCCCTTGAATGCAGCAGCATCATGTTCAATGCTGTGGGTTCATTTTTTCCATATTCTAGGAGTCTTTGACTTTATTGAGGCTACTTAGCCTACATGTGTGGTATGCAATAACTGAAATATTTATCCACTCTTCAATCATTTGCATGTTTGCTTTCTGATTTTTTATGCTTCTTTAAAATTTATTTTATGTCTTCTATAGTTTGGATTATGTTTTATTTGTTTTACGTTTTCTATTAATTTACTCAGCAAACAGTAATTGCCTCCTATGTGGTAGGCATTATGCTAGGTTTCAGGCATAAAAATATAGAAGAAAAACAGCTCTAGTCCCTGCTGAAGTGAGGCAGCAGATTAGTGTGGAAAACAGATATTAATCAAGTAATTGCATTAATTAAACTACGGTTATACACTGATACATGCCCCAAAAGAAAGACATGCAGTTCTTTGACAGTACTTGACAAAGACGGCTGACTTAATCGTGAAAGTCTTGGAAAATTCCCCCAGAAATTAAATATGACCTGCACTATGAAGAATAAATGGGTATTAACTTGTTAACTTGAGGGTGGTGATCAAGGTGGAAGTAGTCCATCCAGAGGGAACAGGAGATGAAAAGGACCTCCAGTAGAAGGAAGCCTTCGAGAATTCTAGACACAAACTAGTAGCATTAAAATATAATAAAAATTAAAAAAACAAAAAAACTGCACTGAAGTCTAGAGCGCTAGCAAGATCTTGGTATGAGATGAGGTTTATAGAGTTTGGATCAGTATTCAGCAACTCCTGTCTCTATAAATATCAATGTTAGGGATGTAACTAGATACTGATTCCTTCACAACCAAGGAGTTTAGAGGAGAAATAAAATCAGAATTTTCTTCCCACTTCACACTTCTCAGTCTAAAATATAATTTTGAAGTTGGCATAACAGACTGTGTTTATTAAATTATTCTTTTGTGTATCATATATCTTCCATGTCAAGAATTTTAATGGACATTTGCATTCAGCTTGAAAAAATATTTTCAACAATCGTTTTAGGCTGGCCTGCATGCCTATATGTTTACCTGCTTTCCATTCACCATTAGTCCACATTTTCCACACATTTTCCAACCTTGAGCTTTTTATTTTTCTCTTTAATCAATGTCCTCACTTTAACAGTAAGTGGAGCTTTTAACTTCGATTAATCTTCTACTCATTTAAAATAGACATTTGTCCTCAGCTAACTCCTTTAAGAGGGTATGATGACATAGTTTCTGAACCTGCTCATATCATGGAATGTCTTAGTGCTGCTGACTTCACATATGAGCAGCAACATGGCTGGTTATACCATTAAATTCATAGCCAGCTTTCCTCAAAACTCTGTAAGATGTTTTCACTGTCTTTTAACATTTAGCATCACAGAGAAGTCTTAGGTTAGCCTGACTGTTGTTCCTCTGTAAGTAACTTATTTTGCTCTGTTCTGTTTTTTGTTTGTTTGTTTGGCCTGGATGCTTGCAAAATTGTTTTTTGTCTAGTCAAATATTTCTAAGAAGGCTTTTGGGTGTGCCTGTCTTTTTACTGATGTTGCTTTGATGTAATAAAGAGAAGCCTGAAAATGTGCATATGTGACTTTTAAGGAGGTGCTTTCACTCTACCATGTAGCTCTAGAATTAAGAGCATTCACTACAGACCCAGACTGTCTGGGTTCAAGCCCACCTTTGTCCTTGACTAGGTCTGTGACCTTGAACAAAATTTTAAAAAGAAAGCCAAAGATGAACAACATCTCTTCTGTTCAATTTCTCCATTTGTAAAATGGAGCTAACATAGTACCTCCCTCACAGAAAAGTTGTGGGGGTTAAAAAAAGTTGCAACAGGTGAAGCATCTTGAAGGAAGCTTAGCCAACCCTGAGTACCCTGCAAGTGCCTCCTAGGTCTCTCGTCTCTCCCTTTCTCCCTCTCTCTCCCTCTCGCTCTCTCTTCCTCCTTCTCCCTGTCTCTCCCTATCTCTCCCTCTCCCTCTGTCTCACTGTCTCTGATTCCTTCTCTCTCAATTGTTCTGATTTCATGTAGTTTTACATTTGGTCTCTATTCTGTGTGTCTCAGATCTCTGCCTTTCTTTTCTCTTCCCAATTTCACCTTCTTGCTTCACCTCCCCATCCCCCACACCCCCACCCCCATGGAAATGCTTCTCCACTCTGAACTCTGTTTCAAGATTGGCTTTACTGCAATATTATTTCTGCTTCTTACTGCCTTCAAAACTGATTGTTTTAATTTTACTATTTACATTTTACCTTCTTTGGAATTTGCCTGGACTACCTTCTCGTCTCAGATTATCTGTACCTCCCTTTGTTAACTTTGTTTGCTCCTCTTCCAGAACCTAAGACTTCTTGGGGATATGAAACAATTTCTAAACTTTTGTCCTGCTTTCTATAGTTAATATTTTCAAAGCTTTATTGCATGAAGTTTTATAATTGCTTTGTTCCCTTCTCCTGCTAAATTTTGATATGCCCTCTTTTGTTGATGTAATTTTCTATTTATTCATTCTAAAAGAAGGAGAGATCCAGACTCAGTCAGAATTTACCAAGTGTCAGGGTATGTGCATTTCCTGTGGTTTCATTTACTCTTCATTTCTTTGCAAGTCAAGCTTCCTACTAACAACTGCAGCCAGAGGTTAAATTAGGGTTGCCAGATTTCGCAAAGAAAAATACAGGATGCTCAGTTAAGTTTGAATTTCAGGTAAGTAATACATTTTTTTTTAGTATAAGTATGTTCCAAATATTGTATGAGAGGTATTTAGGCTAAAATAATTGTAAAATAATCTGATATTTAAATTTAATTGGGTTCTCTGTGATTTGTCTGACAGCCTTTGGTTGGTCTGACAAACGCAAAACCCAGCCCCATTCCTTCTTTGCAGCAGGTTTTTGTCTGGTGCAGATCTCTCAAGGAGCTCTTTCCTATTCTGCCCACTGGTTCTCTACAAATGCTGCTGCTGTGCTCCGGATGCCCTGCTTTTCCTCTTTCCTCCCCCCTCTACGATGCTGGAGGAGACTCCATTTCCTAGGATAGTATGTGCCATTGCCCTTCCTCCTACTACTTCCTTTCCACTACCTTGGGAAACTTCCTGTTCTCTGAAGATCACGTTTCTAAAAGTCTGGAGTAAAAAGAATAGTATTTATTGAATGCTTACTGTGATGGGTGCTTAGCATGAATTAGTTCTTCTAATTTAATCTTCCTGGTTACTCTTTGAAGAAGGGAATAATTGAATTCCATTTTGCAGACCATGAAAACAAGACTTGGTCAAGTTAGTGACTTGACCAAATGATAGGATGGTGTCATGTGGTTCTATTTGTCCCTGAGTACAAGCTTTTCACTTCTGGTGAGCTTCAGGTATCAGTGTCAAGAGACAGTTTGTGTAATAGACACCTTTCTACCTCCATGTTTTCCTGCATCTGTTCAGTACTGCCTTTCTGTGAGGTCACTTACAGACAGCCTGTCATTTTCCTTTTCCTAATACAAATCCAAAAGTTGTTGTATGAGTGACATTTTGACCAGATTCTAGATATACATTTTCTGTCATTTTTATTGTTTATTGAGAGTTTTTATCTACTGTGAGTTTCATCATGGAGTTTTTAGTAGAAATTTGGGACAAGTTGGGCCAAGACTGGAAGCACATTTCCATTTTAATCTGGAGGCCAAAGTTTCATTTTCTTGATTCTTCCATTTCTCAGAGGGCAAGTTCTACATCTTAAACTTTTTCAAAAAGCCATTTTAAGCCCAAACATTATGAATATATCCATTGTTCCTATACAGTCAGTTTTCTCAATTCTTTATCAAATCTACTTTGATGTCAATGTTTCTCTTCTTGCTCCCAGTTAAGTCTGAAGTCACTCTTTTCTTTGTTAACTCCATTTACTTTTGGGGAGATAATATAATCAAAAATTGTTACAAATAAGTATAATGCTTTGCTTTTAAATAATGGAGAGTCTCAGAAAATCTGAGACATGTTGGAGCTCCCTATACTCCCAAGTTTGTGGCCAGTTTTGTACCCCTTCGCAAGGAAAGCAGCATTACTTCCTCTCTCTGACCAGGTGGTTGGTGCTATAGTTGTATAGTAATATCACATTAGTTCCACTTCCTTTTCTGTATTGTTTCATTTCTGTCAGGTTATAAGTTGCCTTACAACTAATACCATCCAGACAAACTCCACTACTTCATTTCTGCTCCTATTTTCCCTAGATTTCTACTTCTCTTAAATATATTTAACTTTTAATTATCGTGTCATATTTGAACCCTACCCTGTGAAGTTGCTCTGATACCTATAAAATTTGATTTGACAATGTTGTGCTTTCTTCTTTCTCTTAATTGATCCCAGTACCGAACATGTGGCACGTACACGTGATGGTCTAGGAGATTTGTTTTTGGACATATTTTTATCTGAGCATTCCTGTGACACTTCACACCACATTGCTTCTTTCGCCTAGACCTATTGTCCTCTGTGACATCTGCTTTTGCAGTTTTATCTGGGATTTCCTTCCCTCTCCCTAAAAATCAGTTGCTCAGGCCAAGGACTCTTTTGCCAAATGCATTCTTTCCAATCTTTGTGAAGTTCCTCCAGGTTTGTAGGAATCCTTCAACTGACTGGAATGGTGAATTTTTGAAACTTGGAAAACAAACTGTTGTATGATTTCCTTGGCTCTCCCAGATTGAGGTCACACGTCAGGATCTCATATTACTTGTGACCTTGATCTCACCCTGAAAACATTTACTATATGCCTTTTAGTTCGAGAACCACTTATATACCATTTTACTTTGGAATGAAAAGGGAAACAGCTGCCTTATAGAGCTGACAAAAATAAAGCTGATAAAAATAAAGACAAAAAATGCAATAAAAATACATTATAAATGCATTGTCTACCTCCATACTAATAAACAAAGCAAATTTTTCTATTTATTGTTCTTTTATCATCTTGCCCACTTAATGCATTATATTCATATAATTATAACTCAATTTAAATAATTTTTTGTTTTCTCATATTTCCACAAATATTTTTTGGCATTTAGAAATAAATCACAAGTTCATTGAGTAGGTATGCTGTAATTTACTTAAACATTTTCTATATATTGAATATGTACAGGAAGCTTAACAATTTTTTGCATTTCATTCTCATATTTAAAATAACTGTTTTTCTTGGGATTGCTTTCTTAAGAAGAGTTTTTAGATGTGAAATTACATGGCCACTGATGTTTATTAAAAAATATTCCCAAGTTTCCTTTCTAAAAGTGTCACATCATTTTATCCTGCCAACAACAATGTGAGGGTTACCATCTCAAGACTTTTACTAGTGCCAGTTAAATATTATAGTAGTGTTTTGTTAATTTAATATAAGAAAGTAGTATGGAATAAATTCAAACATAGCTATTTAATCTGATTTCTCTCCTGGTTGGGAAGAATTCTCTGATATCAACCTGGTACCAGAACAGAATTTTAAAATGCCCCTATGCCTAGTAAGGTACACACTTGCACAAAAAGCCAGTGAGAGTAGAAATTGGTTCAATCATCCTGGAGGGCAATTTGTCCAGGTATATAAAATACTATTTTTAAAAACTCTGCTTTTTGCTTTTTGAGAATTAATTTTGCAAAAATATAGACTAGTCTGAGATGTACAACATTATTTATAATATTAAAAAGTTGGGGCTGGGCTCGGTGGCTCAGTCTGTAATTCCGCACATGGATTGCCTGAGCCTGTGGGTTCGAAACCCGCATGGGCAACTTAACAAGACCTCATCTCTACAATAACTCAAAAAATTAGCCAGGCATGGCCTGTAGTTCCAGCTACTTGGAAGGCTGAGGCGGAAGGATTGCAGTAGCCCAGCAGGTAGAGACTGCAGGGGCCAGGAGCAGCCACTGCACTCCAGTCTGGGTGACAGAGTGAGACTCCAAGTCAAAAAAAAAAAAAAATTGAAGAGCCCAAGTGTCCAACAAAAAGAGAATTATTAAATAAGTCATGGTAAAACAACTACCAGGAAGTCCCACACTATGCTTAGAAAGAATATTTTAATGACATGGTAAATGGGGAGAGGGAAAGAATAACATAATATTCTAGAAGAAAAAAAATGCAAAGAAAAAGCAATATACCAAAATAGTAATAATAGATTGCTGCCGAGTAGTGATCTTATAATTAACATATCTCCTGCCTTTTAACATTTTCTAAGTTATTCAAAATGCCAATCTATTGCATCAACAATCAAAATACATTTTAAAAAAAGATGCTTTGATATTAAAATACCAATATACTCATATGGAATTTGAGGCAAGTGACCTCTAGGCTCATTCTAAATTCAGTGCTTCCTCCCTATTCATGAGCTTTTGTTCCACAGTATTAGCCTCTGTATCTCCAGCTTGCGCACTTGACATAAGCCTTTTTAGGACCAAGGATGCCGTCTCTCTCAGTGTAGATTTCATCTCCTACTATATCCAGTATCTAACATAGCCCCTCATATAAAAACTAGTGCTTATTCTTCATTCATTTATATATTCATTCAGTCATTCAAGAAACATCTATTTAGCACTTGGCATTCCAAGAACTATGCTATCATCTGGGGAAACAAATATAAAAGAGGTAAGATTTTTTTCCTTCAAAGACCTTAAGTAAATCCTAAAGGGAGTGCTAATAGCTTATAGTCCAGGAAGGAGATTTTTTTAAAAGTCATTCCTTGGATCAACCACAACAGTGGAATCACTAGAATGTCAGCTTTTATTCCCTACCCTCCACTGCTCTCTGGTAGTAGAGGACCTGCCGAATTCCCCCAGATGGCCCAACTCAAGCCAGGCTCTTCCTTCCTGCTCCTGAGGCCCTGGCACCACAGGTAGCAGCTCCAGCATCCTCCACTGCCACCCTCTTTACTCACATCCACAGCCTGGATCCCCACTTCTAGGCTTAGCCCCTCCAACATGACAAGACTTTGGTGGCTTCACTGGATGCTGTTCTCTATCTTAAGTCTCTCCTTTTTCTTTTTGTTCTCTCACAAGCCTAGGAAAACCTGGAACCCTTGAAATAGGTGGATCTACTCCCTCTTGCTTCCAACGTTGGGGCCATCATCCTTAATGCTGTTCTCCTCACAAAAGTGGAGAATTTATCCACAAAGTTCTGCCTCACCAGCCAGTGAGAGATCCCCTTCATTCCTTCCATCTCTCCTCTACTGGAGCAGCTTCCTTCTGCCTGTCTTTCCGCTCACCCCCCCCCCAAAACCAGCTCCTCTGAGGGTGTGCCTATTTCTAGCTCTCTGTGGTTGTATTTCAGGAAGGCCCATCGGTCACAGCAGAGTTACCTCCAAGATAAGTGGCCGAAATGAGGAGGCTTAAGGGTGGAGGAAGAGCATTGGCAAGATTGATATCTGGGAGAGAAAAGTTTCCATAGTAATTTCTTTCCATTGACTTATCCCCACCTGCCTGTTCCTTTTGATTTAACCAATAAATCCCCAAAATACTTCTCTTCTATAAATAAAAACATTCAGTCACATCAACAGGAAAATTAAAATGTCTCATCACATGTATACAGATTTTAGTTTTTTTCTTCCCCTCTCCCAGTTCTTTCACAGTCTTATAGAATTTGTGGGTGGAAAAGAGCTTCAAGGTCACCAGACAAAATGTCTCATTCAATCATTTAAATTCCTCTACAATATCTTACCAAGTGGTCCTTCAACATCTGCTTTCATACTTCCAGGAAGGAGAAACTTGTTACCTAACTGGGCAACTGATTCCTTCTTTATAAAGCTCTAGAAGTTAGAGTGTTTTTATCCTAAGTAGCAAGAACTGTTTTTCTATTGCTTTCTCCCCTTAGCCCTAATTTAAGCTCTTGCCATGTGACAAAACAAATCTTATTCTTCAACTGCATGGAAGCCCTTCCAGTGATTCTACCCTTTGATTTATGAGCTAGAATCCTTTCTACTTTTACCTCTTTTATTAAAACATTATAGAAATAAAAAATAAAATAAAAATCCACATAATCTAGTTTGGTAGCAACATCAGGAGATGACAGAAGTAAATCACAATAAGATGAATTTACTCATTCATTCTATTTGTACAACAAACATTTACCTACCATTCTCATTGTTCCAGGCCTCCTTCAAAGATCTGGAATTGCAGAGATGAATGAGGTTCATTCTTTGCCCTCGAGAAGCTCATGGTCTAGTGTAGTGGTTAAGAGTAGGTATTTCAGTGTCAGATAGTTTATTGTGATTCTTGTTTTACCACTTGATATCTGTGTGACCTTGAGCCAGTCGGTAGGTCTTAATTTTGTCATATGTGAAATACAGAAAATAGTAGTGCCTACTTCATAGGTCTGTTCTGAGAACTAAATGAGACAACTCCTGTAGAGCTTATTAAGGGGTCAATAAATAGTGGCCATCATTATTAAGAAGACTACTGTGGGAAAGAGATAAGGTTAGTTTCAATACAGTGGGTAGACTGGACAAAAACTGAATGTGCTGTGATGGGACAGAGAGGGCACAACCAAGACTCAGTGAAGATCTGGAAGAGCAGATGAGTCTGGAGAAATGGAAGAATTAGGTGGGTGAGAAAATTGGAAAAGGATATTTTTGGCAGAGGAATCAGGCTGGGCAAATGTATGAACCTATGGGATCCCCAGAGGTGTTCAGAAAACTGCAATACAGAATGTCTGGAGCGCACATACATTGTGTCATCAGAAAGGACCAAGGAGTTTCTAGGAACCATAAAACTGAAAACCTTGTAAACCAAGCTAGGAGAATGAACTTGGTTCTGTCAACCATAAGTAGCCCATAAAGGATTTCAAGTGAAATATTCAATCTGTGATTTATGATTGCTCTGGAAGAGGGTGAACTGGAGAGAGGCCTGGAAAATATTGGGTTCCTCAGTAGGCAGTTGAAGCTCATGCTTAGGGTGCCCATAGTGCAGGGGCAAATGAACATGTGTCAGCTCCATGGTTTATCCAAAATTTTACATACAGTGAAATGTAGAAGAAAATTATCTTAATATCAGCAGATGCATAAGCTTTGGTCTTTACAATTTGGTGTTATTTTGATTTTAATTTACAGACAGCAGCAAGGGGGTTGAAGTGCCCAGAGCACTTAAGAACCTTAATCCAGCTATGGGTTAAAGGGAAAAAAATACATTGGAATAGATGAAAAATAATAAGGGCCAGAATTAGGCAACAGCACTGGAGACAAAGAGAAGGGACAAAACTTAAGGAGACAACAGTCACAGTAGAATTGTTTTCCAAAAAAAATGACAGAGCAGGGACTATGGTTTTTTTTTTTAATGCAAAGTCTTTTCCTGATAGTGACAGAGTGTGATAGTATAAGTGCTCCCTACAAATTAACATCCAATGCTATGAATATTTTCTAAATGTAACTTTATAATTTTTCAAAAAACAGTTGTCCAAAATATTCTCTAAATCCTCATTTATTCATTTTTATTCATTTACTTAACACATATTACTAAACTTTACTATGAACTGATAAGTGTGTTTGGTCTTGAATATAGAGAAATAAACAAGATGTATTCCCTGATCTTAAGAAATGTACAGACAGATATTGAAAAAAATACAATACGTATGTGCATTTTAAATAGAATAAAAATACAATACAATGCACATTTTAAATAGAAACTTTCTTTCACAGCCAACTCCTCAAAATTTGCTAAACATGGAGTGTGGACAAAATAACCACCTTGTCACAAATCAAATGAATAATCTCCAGTCAGTACCTTACTTGAAATCTCAGCAGCATTCAAGTCTTTCCTTCTTGAAACTTTCTCTTACCTTAGCTTTTGTAACATCATAGTCTCTTCTTTTTCTCCTTTGCTGCTGTTTCTCAGTCACCTTTGCTGACTACTCTTCATGTTGGGGTTCTTTGAGTCTCTTTTCATCAGACCCTGTATTTTCCTAGGTGAGCTCATCTACTCTCATGGCTTTGTATATATTCTGAATATCTCAAGTTTTTCAGACTTAAATTTCCAGCCTCCACCTCTTTTGAACTACAGATTTTTATAACCCAATTAGTTACCTAATACCTCCACCAAGATACCCCATGAGTATCTCAGCCATGACGTGTCCAAAACTTAATTCTTGAAATCCTGACTCTTTATTTCCCAAATATGTTCCTCTTCTGGTTCTATCCTTCCCACAAAATGGCATAATTATCTACCCAGTTAGTCAGGACAGAATCCTAGGTGTTGCCCCCTGACATTTCCTCCTCCGTGAACTCTGAAAGTTTTCTCTACCTCTCTGCATTTCTTCTGCACCCAGCCTCACCTAGACCACCATGATCTCTCACCTAAACTACTCCAAAACATCACCCAAACCTATCTCCCCAGTGATAGTACTATTCCCTTTCAAATCATTTTATATACAGTGACTAAATATTTAAAACACACACACACACACACACACACACACACACACACACACACACACTCATGCTATTCCCTGTTTAAAATCCATCAACAATTTTTCCAGCACTTAGAATTTAATGCAAATTTAGCATGACTTTCCAGACCCAGCATGACATGAGACATGACTAACCAGTTCTGGTCTCTTTTTGTGACATTCTTATCTTCTTCATGTTCTAACCATGGAAATTTTTTTTCAATTCATCAAACATGCTTGCTATCACCTCACACTCTTTGGGGACCTTGCCCATGCTTTTTCTTCTTCTTAAACTACTCCCTGCTGTTTGCCAGTGAATGTGTGTTATATTACTTTCCAAGAAATTATCTATTTCCTTGTTTATTCCCTTCCACTAAAATGTGAGCTCCACACAGCAGAGATGTTGACTGTTTACTCGCTGTTATGTACTTAGTGCATAGGAAAGTCTCCGACACATGGTATTCAGTCAATGCATATTTATTTAATGATTAATTAGCTAATCATGGTTATTTTTCTCTATGATATCATAAGCTTTTTTTGTGCCGTTTACTTCTCTGTAGCATCTATCACATTCATAATTGTACATTTACTCATGATGACAACAGTGACTATGACTGAGTAGGATTTTGAAGGATGAATGAGGTGTCTAGTCACTTGACCCTTCTAGCTCTCAATTATCTACTGAAAGAGAAAACAGGGGGGCAGTGTAGAATGGATCTTCTTTGAGCTGTAGAATTCTAGGTCATTCAGGATTCAAGAAGCAATAGTGCTTAGTCACTGAGGAGTGCCAAGGGACAAAGGAATGAGCAATAAGCACTGTGTTAGGACTGAGGGACTTGTATCGTGGTTTGAAAGGTTAGTGTTAGCTGTGTGACATTTGCCTTTCTGTACCACAGTAGTTTCTTCTGTAAAATTAAAGAAAATAACACCTTGCCAAGATTGAAAATAGAAACTTGGAATTTATCTACTTTTTTGATACCTTCCATCTACTATCTATTCATCCCTTCCACCCAATATTTATATTAACAGTCACTATTCAGTACTGTACCAGATACTCCGCTAGGCACAAGAGAACCAAAGATCCATTAAGTCAAGTACCTAATCATATAGGTAGATAGCTATTTATAATTCAACATTTTAAGGACAAGATAAAAATATGGGCACCACTCTGAAACTAGGGTGATCAGGGAAGGTTTCTAAGGGAAATAAGAACTCAGTCTATAAAAAAAAATGAATGCTAACTGGGAGGTTAGATTGAGAAGGACATTTTAGGGGGGTGTGTGTGTGTGTGTGTGTTGTGTGTGTGTGTGTGTGTGTGTGTATGCATGCATGTGTGTGTGTGAGAGAGAGAAAGAGAGAGAGAACATGAAACAGAGAAGCAGGGAAGCAATATAGTAGGAGGTGAGCGTGGGACTCGCAAACAATCTACTGTTGCCAGAGTTTAGAGAGTAAGTCGGGAATGATGACAGATGAAACTGGAGATGTAAGCAGAGGCCAGGTTGTAGGTGGTTTGAGATTTATCCTCTAGATAACTGGAAACATTGAGGTTTTTAAGCAGGAAAGGGAGAGTGACATGCTCAGGTTTATGTTTTAGAAATGCCCCTCTGATAGCTGTGTGTTATTTGAAATAGATACAGAAAAGGTGAGAAGTAAGGTAGGGACCTACCTGTACTCTATGTACCCTTGACCATCATTTCATTGTGTGCCTCTGTCCACGTATTCAGAATCATATTATCTGAGATTTGAGTAGGGGTCTTAAAGATCCTATTTCCAAACCCAGTTCAAATCTAGAATCCCCCTGCCAAGTCCCAGCCAAATGGTTCCTGTACACATGCACACAAACTCGCCCATTATTGTACCACACAGCAGACAGCTCTCTGGGCATGCAGACATCGGCAATTGCCCGTGGTTTTATTTCCCCAGGTACCTGGTGTAGCAAAGCCACTGCCTGACAGATCTAATCACAGGCAGGGTCTCTTTCGCAGTCACCCCAGAGTAAAAGCTCAGCGTGTTCCCAAGGAAATGACTGAAACATACAAATCAATTGCCCTTTTCTTCTCTTTTTTTTTGACCCCATTTTGAATGCAAGTATGAGGTTTGATAACAGTACCAGGAGAGGAGGTGGATTTCATACGTCCAGGGACTCATCAAAAGGAAAAAGACTGCACAAAGATAGAAGTGCTCAGCCTTGTGCCAGCCTCAAAGATTGCCGCAGCCACTCCTGAGAATAGCCAGAAACCCAATCAAACTCTCAAATGTCAGTGTCAGAGTGGGGAAAAACATCCAGCACCCACCCCTCACTGCCTCCAGATGGGCTTCATTATTACTAAGCTCCTCTTGCTGTTCCCTGTTCATGCTTTTAAGTACCAGCCTCTGGGCCTCTGTTCATATTTTTCTCTCACCTGAAACATCTTATGCCAATGCCACACATATAACTTCGATCTCTCTCCTAGGCCATTCCAAATGTCTTCTTGCCTATGAAGCAAGACATGAATAATCTCTTCTAAAATCTCCACATTGCTCCAAATGTACTTTTAATATGATACTCCTCTATGTTTACCCTGCATCATGATTATTTATGTGCATGTCTCATCTCTTTGGCTAGGATGAGAGCTCCTTGAGGGCAAGGTCAGACTTTATATATCTGGTGGCATGGACTAGGACTTTGTACTTGGATGGAAGGCACTGGATTAAAATTTGTTAATTAAAGAGGTGAAGTGGATATGGAATTCATAGATATAAGTGACCTAATTTTTGGCCTTTAGGGATACAATTTAATCATGAAAAGAACTTGAGGAAGACCTACTTGTTTCAGAAAGAGGCTAGTTAGAAAGGGAACATATTGGAGCTTCCTGTTTTCTTGCCAGGAAGCACACTGTTACCCTGCATGCCAGGTCAAGTAGCATTGTGCAGAGACTAGACAAGCATGAGCTTCAGAGACAGATGTATCTGTTTGGGACTCTGAGTTCTGTGTCAACAGCCATGGGACCATGGGAAGTTTAACGCACTACATCTATAAAGCAAGAACAGTTCTCACCACAGGGAATATCATGAAAGGTAGATGAATGAAGCACATTGCCACCTTTTAACAGATGTTAATTTCCTCTAATTTCCCTTTTTTTCTTCCTCCTTCACCATGTTTAGAATCCAATTTCTGGCCATGCTTCTTTTTAAGCTCTGCCCCCCTCCCCAGTCTGGGGGAGTTGGATGCTCCTTTTCTCTCTCTCTCCAATCTACTTTTTAAATAAACTATATTTTCCAATCTATAAAAAAAGAATCCAATTTCTGTTTCATCCACGATGTCTATTTAAATAAAATGTGCCATATCTTCCATTATCTGAATTATTTGAGAACCAGGAAATGGACGTAGGTTGTCATGTTCATATCTTATGACTCTGTCTTCTGGCCTCAGCTGAATCGAGGTAGGAATTCTTTGCCAATTAAATCTTCTCAAATAGAAATTTTAAATTAGAGTCTTAAAGCACTAAGTCAATTAATTATGTTTAGCTTAGACATCAAGTTATTATAGAGTCAGGTTAGTAGGAGACTCCATGGTCAACCAAAGCCACCTATGACTGGAAGTGGTAAAGCTTCTTCAGCTCGTTAATATGTTCTTAACTCAAAGTCAGGGTCTTAGCTCAAGCTCTCATTATTCCTCACCTGGACAACTGACTATACCAGTTGAATCCCTGTCTTCATTTTCATCCCACCTCTCTCTGTTGGTTTCTCTTAATCAAGAATGAACTTTCTAGAATAAAATCTTGTAAGGCCTCTCCCTGGTCTATACTCCTCATTTGCCTAAATAATTCATTTCAAACTCTCCCAGAGAAATACAAGTAGAGAAGTAGATAAACACGCAGAGCCATAGGGCATGGCATTAGAAATGGAAGGGGCCCATCCCAAATCTGTGAGATCGTACTCATTGTCAATGGTCCACTTGTCAATCTCTTTCACTATTTCAGAGAAATGATGGCACCTTAAATTGAATTTGCTTTTCTTTTTCATTCCTTTTGGTTTTCAAGTTGGGCGGGTATCTGGGGATGTAGGGTCTATCTCCTTTTACTAATAAATATATGGTGACTGTATTTATTGAAGTTCCTTGACAGTCTGGTTTATGAAATTATCCTGGCATGTTAATAACTAGGGCCAACTTTCATTCTCAATTTATAGGATATATTTTCATTACTAATTTGGATGATAATGTATACAATTACATTTTGATTACATATAAATTGACAAAGTGTTTCAAGATTCAAATTCAAAAATTCCCATAATTAGTTTTATCAATTTGCAAACATTTTGTTATCAAAAAAATTAATGTCTAATTTGTTTATGGGAATGTTTAAAATATCTCTAGAAAACTAAAATTTGTGAGCCACTTTTTAATCATTGAGGAGAACAATGAAATTCCTCACTTTATTCAAGTTACCACTCTTCGTTCTGTTATTTTTATTTTCCTCCTTTTATGAAAAAAAAAAAGCGGTGTAACTCTTCATTTAAAAAATCACAACTTAATTATTTTTCTGGTCAAACCAATACACACTTTGCGGAGTTGAGTAAGTTTTCAAAGTCACATCTCATTTTATTTAAGCTTTATCATAAAAGATAAATATCCACACCACTATTTATTAAATATGGTTTATCAGTTTTCTATCCCAAAGAACATGCCAAGAAATTATTTTTGGGTAGAGATCTCAATCTGCCACCCAGACTGGATTACAATGGCATGATCATAGCTCACTGAAGTCTTGAACTGTGTGGCTCAAGCAATCCTCCTCACCTCAGCCACCTGAGTAGCTAGGACTAAAGGTGCATACCACCACTTCCTGCTAATTTTTAAAATACTTTTGTAGAGATGAGGTCTCACTATGTTGCCCAGGCTGGTTTCAAAATTCTTGCCTCAGGCAAACCTCTCTCCTCAGCCTCCCAAAGTGCTGGAGTTACAAGTGTGAGCTACCACGGCCCGCCAAAAAATGCAAGAGATGTATTTTGGGGGGTGATGTATTCTCAGGGACTAGTACAAGGGTGACTGACATATTCAAGGGTATACACTGGTCTTAATGTGAACTATTTTCACATATGAACACACAAATTATATGTGCTTATGTGCATATATGTTATTTTATACATATATGACCTTATTTTAAAATGTATATATCATTTTGAAAATATTTCCACTATTTCACTACTTTGCAAATAAACATTTTAACTCAAATATTTTCAATTTTAAAATACTGTACAAATGACAAATAAAATGACTATGTTTTATTTAAACATTAAAGAATAAGATTAACTTTAGTATTTCAACAAGTTTTCAAGAATACATTTCTGAGCACAATAAAAATCAATGGGTGATAGTGTTATTCAATAGTGCTTTTTCAGCATAACTGTCTCTTTTTGACCTTGACTGGATTTGGTTATATCTTCATTTTTTTTTTCCTGTTACTGACATTTCACCTTTCAAGATGATTTTAATATTGAACTCAAAAGAAGTGTTAAGCATATTTTCTTTGCTTGACTTTTTGTTGTTGTTGTTGCATTGGTACTACCAAAATTGTGTTTTTGAGTTCAAAAAGTTCAGTAATTGTTCACAATATTTGCAGGAATAAAAAAAAAAATAATGCCAAAGTTATGTGTTTATATATTTATGGTTCAAAGTCTTCCTTCAGGCCCTATGGAAGCAAAATATTACAATAAGGCTTATTTTTAAAGAAACATTTAAGCAAAAACTTTTAAAGCTAGTTCCTGAAATAAATTATTAGTCCACCAGTCGTGGTTGGTTAGTATGCTATTTTTCTCCTGTGAAGTATATAGTGAGAAATTTGGGGGCAAGGCTATAGCTTTTATGGTGGCCAGTAGTTTTAAGTTATGTCTAGATTTTGCTTATTTTTTTTAACAATTTTTAAGTTTATTTTTAGAACTTCTTGTTTTTAACCACTGACAAATATTCTCAAATTCAAGATCATTATACTTGAAAAATAAATTTTACAATGTAAGTTTCAAAAATAACATATAGACAGAAGAATTGTCTGTAACTTTGCACTATCAGAGAATTCACTGATAGAAAATAGAATATTTTGTGTGTAGAAAATAGAATATTTTGTGTGTATACCCTATGCTAACAAACAAAACATCTGGTCAAAGGCAATTTATAGAATCTAGTCATTGTTTGTTGCTTTTGTGTGGTATATCAAAATAATTATGGAATACAAACTTAAGACAGTTCTTCTGTAAAATTTGTATTTCCAAAATGCTGGATGTTGTTTGTCGTGTCCCCTGACCTTTCACGATACACCCCTTGCTAGGATTCTCATCTGAAATATAAGGATTTAGCATGACAAAGTCCTGCTTCCCTTTCACTCTTCATTGTTCATTTTCTGCTTCCCACCTTGCCTCCTGGCTCCAACTGCCTGAGATTTTCCTTATTGTAGTAGAGACTATAGAAAGGAGAATTCAAGAACATGGTCTGCAAAGCAGATTGCCTGGGCAAAAATCTGAGGCCTGTTCTTGGTCTTAGACAAACTACATAGCATCTCTGTTTTCCTTACTTATTAAGTGAGAATAATATCTATATACCTCATGGAGTTACTGTGAAGCTTAAATGACTTAGCACATATGAGGTGCTTAAAACAGTGCCTGATATTTGAAAAGATGACATAAGGATTATTTACCAATTTTCCTAATGATCCAAATGGCAGTTCACCTCCAAACCGTAGTCCTTGGCCGTGATCTCTTCTGGGGTTTCTGGGCTGCACTGGCCCCAGAGAAAGGCTCCCCACACCTGCGACTCCCAGGTCAAGTAGACTAGATGTCCCCTGTGTTTATCTCATCTGAGGTGCAACTGTCAGTTTACTCAACTCTCTGAAAAGGTCAAGGGCAACTCGATATCAGACTGATTTTTTTTTCACCCTTGCCTTTCCAATGGATAGACCACAGATGTGAATGTTTCACAATTTCATTAAAGGTAGTTGAATTAATGCATTTTAGAAACAGCAGTGGGAGTCATGGAGAAAAATGGAATTTTTATTTTTTTATGACACTGGATAAAAGATGAATTTTCAAGATTAATTTTGTGACAAAGAGGGGCAAATGAGTAGGTCCTTTGGAAGATTTATTTCCTCTTCCTTGAGCTACAGCCCTTGACCACACTGAATGGTCACATATCCAGTGTCTCTTGGAGGATGGTTCACACTGTCTGTTTTGTTGACAGTGGCTGTCCTTCCTGGGATTGGGCTGGCACCTTTCCCTTCACTTTGGCCTCCTCACCTCAGAGCAGCAGCAAGTCCCTGTGGTCTATTGGTTCCCACAGATGGAGATGTTCTCCTTAAGCAAGACTCACCTCTGCTTTAACTAAAAATATAGCACAGGCACTCCACCCCCTTAAAATGCTACTTCTTTTGAGCCCTGGGACCCTGCATGAGTAGTATTTCTGAGAAGCTTAGCCTTTGCTGGAGGGCCTATGTAGACAAAGCCTGGAGTTTCTCTAGAGGAGAAATTGCCTCTTGAGCCTGACGATGTTCTGAGAATCGTCTCTGGAATTCTCAAATATAAAAGAAGCCTGAAGGGCAATTCCCAAGCCTGACAGTTCCTCTCTCTATTTCATAGAAATCTAGGGGTGTCAGCTATTGTACCTAAGACCAACTTATTTCTTAAAAAGGAAACCAGTGATCTGTTAGAATTGGCCCCAAACCTAAGCTTTGGTGGCCCAGTTTTGTGTTTCTGTAATCAGGTCTAAGTGTCTAAATGTTTCCCTTTTTATCTGAGGAACTTGGGGAAAGGTGGGAATGCTGGTGGGGTATCACGAGTTTAGCGTTCATTTATTTATTAAACTCACCCCGGGGGTCTAATGAACATACTGTACCCCTTTGCCTTTGTAGAACCTGTCATTCTCTGCATTTGCAAGGGAAGAGGGCCAGAGGTACCTGCTGTGAGAGGCAGAGGAATTAGAGGGTGGGGACAGACTGGCAGGTGGTCCATGAGCCCAAGCCCATTCTCAGAGTATGCTGTGAAGAGAGCACCTATTTTTCCTCTAGGGAAGTGCTCTACTCTCTTGAGACGGAAGAATAATTGGAAGTATTCCCTTGGCGCACTCTTTGGAAAAGGTAAACTGGAGTTCTTTCTCTTTCCAAAATGGATGGAAGAGATTTCAAGATTACTTTTGTGACAAAGTGGCTTTTAAAGGAATGATCAAGCAACTTTTGCAAGTTTTATGAGATAATGTGAAAGTTCTCAGTCTCAGTATCAGAAAGCTTGAGCTATCGTGCTCTTTGCTTTCAACATCCTCTGTATCAGGTATCCTGGGAGCCAGATGTCAGAACTGAATTGATGGGGATGTTTCCCAAATAACAGCTGACCACTGTCCCTGGATAACACAGCTCCTGTCACTCTAAAGAAGACCTCTTGAAGGTTAAATTTGATGTTTCAATAGGTCAGATTTGATTGTCTACCTGCTTTAATGTAGATGTTTCAGACTCGGCAAATCTATTCATAAAAAATCAGAGCCTCATTCAGAGTTAGGACGTTATAAGAAATCAGAGAATGTTAGTGAATTTAGCCACATTTTGCCTTTCTCTTCTGTTGGGACTTTGGGGATTTGAATGTAAAAGACAATCAAGAATGACTTTAGAGTTTTTACAATGCTCCAAGATGCACCTTTACACATATCCATTTCTGGCCTAGGTTAGAGAACATACTAATTGAACTTTTATAGTTTAAATCTGCCTTGGAACTGGATTAAGGGTCAGGCATCTCAATTTATGTTCCAATCCTGCTGTGTAACTAAGTGGTTTACTTTCCCTCTCTGAGTCACAGAGTCATTGTGAGACTCAGATGAGATAATATATGTGAAATCCCTTCATAAACTGTAAGCCACCACAAAAGTAAGACAATAGCATAGTTGCCATTATTAAAGTAATTACTGTGCAATGGGTGCATGAAGGGAAGTAATTCTTATTAGAAATTAGAGGTTACAAAAATCAAATCCCCATAAAATCTGGTCAACTTGAATCAAATTGCAATTTAAATCTATATTGCTAAATGACTAAAGAGTATAATATTGAAATATCTTTCTATAATTGTAAGAATAAACACAAATGTGTTAGGGTGCTATGCCATACTAGAATTAGCACAGGACTTACAGGTAAAATTAACATGATTGCAGTAAACTCAGCCAGGTTTCAAGTGAACTGGAAAATAGTCTTACAGTGTCTACTCTTCGTTGCTTTCCCTAGAACCATGTTGTCTCTTATCTCCACTTCTTCCTGCTTCTCTGCTCCATTCTCAATTCGATAGGCCTTTACTGACAGATTTTCGGGTCTGGTTCCCATAACCATTACTTTTATGTCCTCAGAGCATTAAATCTTGTGTCATCTCAACATTACCATTTTTCAACACTGCCTGAATAATATATCCCTAGGAGAGACATTCTGACTGTTCAGCCCAGGTCAGGCAGATAATGGTCCAAAAGTATGTGACTGTAGGTGAGAGGTCATGTGGTAATCAGGCCTGTGTCTTTCCCACTATGGGCAGGGTAATGTCTTTCAGAAGAGGATGAGTGGGGCTGGAAGAAAATAGAGAACTCCTCTAGAATCCTACTGGCAACACCACTGGCCTTTCTATTCTTGCAAGTTCTGTTGACTACATCACAGTTTAGTGCTTTGTTATTTCACTTCATCCCTTTCCAATCAATCTGTAAGGTCCTCAGGATATTTACATACAGCTTGTTCTAGTCTATAATCCCTAGAACATTCAGAACCATGCTCTACACATTGTAGGTACTCAGTGAAGTCTTGTCGGTTGATAAGATAATTATCATCCTTTACATGCGTATAGTACTTTACAGTATATTTGGTACTCTCATATAATATATATTTGACCTAATTAAAATTCTGAATTACTGTAATCTTCACTTCACAAATGAGGCAAAAACAAGCCACAAGGATAGTAAGTGGCAGAACCGGCATCTAATTTTAGGCATAGAGTATTCTAGGTGCCTCTAGAATATCTAAATGAAGACGTCAAGATGACTGTTGGAACTGTACACTAGAGTGAAAAGTGGGCTAAAATATACATTTGAACATCATATACATAGAGATTACATATGCATAAAAACAATGACAGTGAATGATATGTCCAGGGACTTATGTGTAGAGTGAGAATTGAAGAAAACACAAACACTCATTAGCAGAAGATGGCCAAGAAACACAAACACTCATTAGCAGAAGAAAAGAGCTCATAAAAACATAGCAAAAGCATCCCAAGAAGTAGGAGAAAAAACTAGGATGGATAGTGTTTTGCATAATCCATGGGAAAAGAACCATCTCAGAAAAGAGAGTAAGCAACAGGGTCAGATGCTTTCAAGAGGTCAAGTGAGATAAGAACTAGAAAATGCCCTAGGCAGTTGCAACAGGAAGATCATCCATGACCTTGAGTGTCAGCATTGTGGTAGAGATGTAAACCAATTATCAGTGGGCTGGAGAGCTAATGTTAGGTGAAGAAGTAGGAACAGTGAGTTCAACCAACTCTTTCAAGAAGTTTGACTATAAAAAGAGACTGGGGTGGGGATCAACTGTAGGTTAGTGTTGAGTGAATTTTTGTTTTAAAGATGAGAGAAATTTGAACCTATTTCAAGCCTGCAGGAGCTAGAAGAGTTGGAAGAATGGGAAGATGCATGAGAAAGAACATAATGGTGATGCAAGGTCATGAGGAGCAGACAAGACTTTTGGTCCCAGGAAAATACCTCATTCAATTTAACAGACGTTAAGGGACAAAGGATAGATGTAGATGTCTATAAGTTTGCTGGGCCTCTGTAGGCACAAAGAAATTTTTGTTTTTTCTTTTCGCTGTCTAAACTGAAACAAAGACAAGAGTAAGGGAAATGGTGACTCAGGAGAATGGAGATGATTTTGTTTTGTTTATAAAAGTGACCACTGACATCACCACATCTTGTTGCCCAGCCATTTCCTGCCCTTTAATTTACTTTCATACTAATTAATTAGTTAATTCAATTGTTGAATGAATATCTATGTGCCAGGCCCTGAGAAATACTCTGAGGGTATAGAGGTAAGAAGTACATTGAATAAGCATAGGATGACAGTCTCTGGCTGCCAAGGAAAGTAAATTTTATTCAACCTATAATAGGACAGGACCAGTTATCTTGGCCTCTGGAATGAGCACATTAACAAAGTGAGCCACTCAGCTACATTCTGATTAAATCTGATTATCATACAGATACATTTTATGATGCATGGGATTACACTCATCCATTCTCCACCCCTACAGAGCCCAAATCTCTCTTTTCCAGCATATGGCTCTACTTGAGTTTCTGGCACATCTCCTATGACTTCCTCTGGAAGGGAATGCTAATTATCCCCCAGTATCCATCTCCCTTTCTTTTATGGCAAGTGGATTTAGCTAGGTCCATGGCTACCTTGGGTAAAGAATACTTTCCCAATCCCCTTCATGATTGGGTATGGTCCTGGGAATAAATTCTGCCCAATTAGAATATGAAGGAAAGAGATGCAGGTCATTTCCAGGTTCACCCTTGAAAGGAAGAAGTATACCCTGCTTTTCCCATCTTCTTTTCTGCTGGTTGAATAAGAGTAAGATGGTTGTCCACTCATGTGAAAGCTGCAGAGGAGGGAAAGTGGAGCCGCCCCACAGAAACAGCCTGAGTCTCCTTGTTAAGTTCTTCATTCATGACTCAGGACTTTAGAAACAGCTAAATGGATTCATATGAGAAGGTCTAAGAACAGCAGAACCTGAAAAAATGACTGAGAGTTCATGATGCAATTTGGGACAAAGGTGGTCATGAGTCTTTTAGCCCTACAAGTTGGAAGTTTCAGCAGGAAGATTAAAGGAATTATGCTCGGTGGCTTCACATCCATAATTTCATGTATCCCTCACACCAATTTTATAGAACATCTACTATTATCTCCATTCTACAAATTTTGAAAATCAAAGAAGGAAAAGATGGTGCTCAACATACAGTTGTTGACAACAGGTCTGAAATATGCACTTCTGCAGAGTGCTTGGCTCTGTTCTTTCACCATGAAGCTTCTTGCTCACATAAGGTGCTCAGCCTACAAGGAGGCGCAGATTCTTTCCTCAACTCTGTGGCTCAGTTTGAATGAAAACTCACTTTCTTTCCAGACCACAACGTCCTGTGGTTATGCGCCCATCACGCACTGCCACCTTTGAGCCCCTGCATGCATAGTGGTGATAGTGCTGAGGGAGGAGAAGAGAACAGAAAAGCCCCCAGGCCAAGAACCCTTTACAAAGGAGCCAGGTGCTATAAATTTCTCCAAATACACCACCCCTCTCCACACATACACATCTGGAATGCTGCAGAGCCCCCTCCCGCTCCAACTCCCTTTCTGACGATGACTTCCTGGAGCATTTTAATGACTCACCATTATAAATAATATACACTATCCTTTCTTGTAAAAAAAAAAAAAAAAGCTAGAAGTTTCTGCAAAACCAGCAAATTACTCCAAATCATAATTTCATCCAAAACACAGGGAAAAAAAATAAATAAAAACACCTTCATACCCTGAGGTAGAAAAGATTCGGGAGATTTATGTCTTTCCTTGAACACACAGATTTATAACAGTGGATAATGTACATTCATTTCATCCATATTTATACCTGAATTGATGCAGAGTCTGGTATCCATTACTTTAATCTGTGTAACTTGATCATCAGAAATCTGAACCATAATTTTAACACGTATTACAAAGAGTTTCTTTTGGGTTTAAAGGAAAATGACGGCAGAGAGAAGAAAAGCCATTAAGACCCAGCTGCAGTCACTTATTCCTGCTGCACTTCCTTCTGAAATACATGTGGGTCCCTCTCCCCATTTCCCATCCCATACCTTCCTGGACACATATTCTCCCCCATGTTCAGCCCCTACTACTAACTGTGCAAAAACTGGAGAGGAGAGAGAGAAACAATGGACAGGGCAATTCCGGGGAATGCATGTAAATAAATCTCTGCTATTCCTGCCAACCCAGAGCTCACACAGAGGTGGTAGTAATGGGCCAGTAGTAGCCTCTAGTCACTTAGTTGAAGTGAAAAAATGCAGCATCTGATCAAAGCTTTCCTCTGACAGACAGTGGAAATTAAACCCAGACACTAGTTCTCAAACAGCACTGTTGGCACTGAGCACATGGTTCCTGTCCAACTTCTGAGCACCAGACATTGGCCTGCCTCAAAATTCCAAATGCCTGTCCTGGACTAAAGCCAAGTGGTGGATTTTTTTGAGGGATCTAGGACCCAGGATTATATTAGGTGGAAGATAAGAGAAATAAGACCTGGGATCTCACTATAACAGCTGTATGTCAAGAATTTTCTTGGGCCAGCATTCCTGGGATTTCCTAATGTCAGGTAAGCACCATGAGGGCAGATCTTTTTGTCTGTTTTGTTCACTTGTGTTGTTAAGGATGGCACTTAGTAGGTGCTTGATAAATTTTGTTACATAAATGCTTTCATTACAAACCATTCCAGAGCTATAAACCACAGTATGAAGACATACGGTACCATGGCAAAAGATAAAATCAATGGGATTTTATGAAATGTAGGAGTGTTGTTAGAAGGGAGTAATATGCAAGGACATCTATTAAAGGCTTTCTATTCTTGTACCTTCCAAACTTTCTTTCATTCATCATATGTGTGTCATCATAATGTCTCATATTTTAGAAGTACTTCAAGATGTGAAAGCTTTATATCATTCAATGTTTATAGTGATTCTGTGACATAAGTATAGCTAATATCATTCTCACTTCACAAATGAGGAAGCTGAGAAGCAGAGTTTCCACAATCTGCCTTGTATTCCCCACCAGGCATCAAGTACTGCTGTCCCCAATTCTCTGTCTCGTGTTCTTTCCTATATGCTGTGCCACACTTAAGGGCAAAGTGAGTAAAAAGGGCATTTCAGAGTGTCTCAAGACAGTTGATTTGGCCCCAATTAGCATTCAGAGGAGATCACCAACCCACAAATCACTAGGGCTGCTAAGTACTTTTCTCTAGAGCCTCCGGAGGATAGTTTTCGATTTGCCTGTCTCAAGGGAACAGATTCCAGCTGTCTGATCCTTGAAATCTGATAAAATAATAATTTTGTCTCATATTTTTCTGATGAAAACTCATTTTTAAGAAAAAAAAGTCTACCTCTAAAAAGGGGAATGAGAGAACTTCTGCTTCATTGGTATTAATTTTTTACTACAGGAATACATATATTTGTTTATGTGTGTACATATATGTAATATATACTCATATACATGTATAGCATATGTAATGTGTATCTACATATTGTACATGTAAAATATGTATAATATACAATTTATAATAAACTTAATTATATATGTAATATTTAGAACATACTTATAAATACATCTTTAAACATATAACCTAAATAAATCATTATTGTCTTTTAGCAAGAGAAGACCTCCAACTATAATCTTTCCTGTAAACAAGTGGGCTTCTTGAGAGAACCCCCAGAAAAGAAAAGGGGAAACTGAGGTTTTTCATATAAACCATTGTATGCATTGTCAGAGGCTTTCTGCGAAAGTTTAAAATAGCCAGCCCCGCTGTATCAAAAGCATTCCTGCCATTTGTAGGAAAAAACACTAAGGATTAGAAAAGTTGTGATTTGGCTGAGGTTCCACATAAAGTAAGTGTACCATCTGCACCATCAACAAAACTTAAAAAAAAATAATTTAGTTATTACCCTTAGATAGCTTCTTCAAGATTTTTTTGTTAACTCCTAAACCAGATGTGAGCTTTACCTCTTTTGAATCCCAAACTATTACTTTATCTCAAATTTACGGGAAACGTTCAGGCACCAATCCCATGAGAGAGGCTTGAAGACAGGATACTACTATCACTCCTTGCTGTTAAATAAAAGACCAGTGACTTAGCCAGTGACTTAGCCAAGATCAAACAGCCTGAACTCACCCACATCCTAGTTCTGTAGCCTGAGCTGCTGCCCAATGGCCCTGGTTTCAAGAACTATCTTCTACTTACTGAGATTGAAAAGAGGACAAAAGGTGTTACATTTCTCTTAATCATTTTTATGTGACTCTTATGAGCTAATGAAACAGTAAGGTTCTATTGTACATTTACCTTGTGCCCAGAATTGAGCTGGGAAATTAGATGACAAAAAAACATTGAGCCAAAGCCCCTGCCCTCAAGGGATTAACAACTGAGCTGGGAGGCATAACTGAAAACACCTGCGTTACTTGGGTAGTGAGTAGCCTGTTGCACTCTTAAATGTCCGTGAAGCCAGCTTCCTGTGTCTCTGTTTCTCCAGAGTTTTAGCCTAGTGTCTGGTGCACAGCAGGCCAGAGCTCCTGCACGCAGCTATGCCCACCATTACCACACCTGCTGGGCCCTGTAAAACCATGGACATCTGGCAAAGTCAAAGTCCTGAGCAACTCACTGTCTTCTATTTTCACAACCACTGATTTGCCATTTTATTCTTCTCTTCCATTTGCTGGATTTGGACTAGACCCACATTACGGACAAAGATAGCATTTTTTGAGTCACAATTGCAGGCCCAGCGTTGTGCTAGATATTTAACACTTACTCTCTCTAATCCCCATAACAGCTATGAATGGGAGAGAGGAGAACCAGGGTCTCTTTTATTAACATGAAAACAGAGGTTCAAGGCAAGGTTAAGGAAATGGCTTGGGGTCATGCCTACAATCTGAGCCTGCAATTTAACAGGGAAGTGTGAGAAAACGTCAGATAAGAAGAACTGGTTTGGTGGATTAATATTTAAAAAGAAAAAGAAAACAACTTTCATAAAATAATCTCACTTTTCTCAAGATACCCGTGATTTGACATAAATTTCAGGATGGCTTCCACATTAGACCATACTTTGAGACTCATACTTCTGAGTATGGCCTTATGAAAACATACAACAGGAAAATTAAGCATATTTTTTTATGTTACCAGAGAAAGTTTTTTTTGAATCTCTTCAGTATCTTTCAGCTATTTACTCATACCAAAATAACTTCCATTGTAAGCATTTACTATGTGCAAGACTTTTTGCATGTAAAACCTCACATGTGACTGCTCATCTACAGAAGAGTTTTTAATTTATATATACACACATATATGTTTATATTTTATAGATATAAATATATATGTGTACATGCACACTTAAATGTAGGTGAACTAAATTGAGTTTACTCTTGAAATGATAGAAATAAGTTTGAACCCAACTTTCTTGACTTTGAACGCTGTGGAGATCCCATATACTAAATCATTGCTTCTCAACTGTGGCTGCACATTGGAATCACCTGAAAGCTTATAAAATTCTGATTCCTGAGCCTCATATCTAGAGATTATAATATGATTGGCCTGGCATGTGCTCCAAAGTGAGGACATTTAAAATCTCCCCAGCTGATTCTAACGTACTCCAACGTTGAACACTACTGATTCATACCATCACTCCATATTTTTGTCTCTCACTGCTGCTATGAGAAATTACCACACACCAGCTGAAAACAACACATTTGTTATCTTTGTTTCTGTAGTTCAGAGGTCCCAAGTGGGTCTCATTGGGTTAAAATCAAGGCATCAGGAGGGCTGTGTTTCTTTTTGTCGGTTCTATGGGGGATCCATTTCTTACCCTTTCAGCTTCTAGAGGTGGCTGCATTGCTTGGCCTGTGGCCCTCTTCCTCTGTCTTCAAAGCCAACAACAGCAGATTGAGTCCTTCTCACATAGCATCACTCTGCCCCCTTCTTCTGTCTTCCTTTCCACTTCTAAGGACCCTTGTGATTACACTGCACCCACCCAGGTTATCCAAGATAATATCCCTATTTTAAGGTCAGATAACTAGCAACCTTAATTCCACCTGCTACCTAATTCCCCTTTGCCATGTAAAGTAACGTTCACAGGTTCTAGGGATTAGGACATGAACATATTCGGGGTTGTAACTCTGCGTACCACGATTGCAATTTTAAACTTTAAAAAATCAGAACTTTCCTTCCATTTCACCTGCTCACCGTGGTGAAACCAGCAAGTGGTGTGTTCTTTTACAGGAGAGTCAAGTCATAGCTGCTGTATGTATGAAAACATCTCCCTTCTGTTCCTCTCGCTCTTCCTTCCCACTAGTGGGAAGAGCAGTGAGAGCCTGTCATTCTCAGGGCTCCCCACAGCTGCTGTCACACCACTTGAAAACAGAGCCCAGGTGACCGGCATTCCCAATCCATCCAGGGACAAGGCAATATGTGAGCTGCCATATGCTCCGGTGGGTTCCGGCTGACGCTGAGCAGGTGTATGGCATCCCGGCCAAGCATCTGGAGGGCGGCATATTCACAGAGGGGAGGTACCGTTTTCAATTTGCTGGAGGAAGACCTAGGAAACAACAGGGCTTGGTGTATTTGCCTCTCTCCCTCTCTCTCTCTCTCTCTCTTCCCAATTGTTTCTTAAGAAACAGAGGCCGGTTCTGGTTTTCATTCTGCAAATCCAAGGAAACACTTTGAACATGATGCTCGTGCTGATTTAAAAATTATTCTCTGAGTTCTCCAACATTCAGAATCCATCAATTATCAAGATGCAGAAGCTTCCAAATATTTATAATGACAGCACTATCATTATGTTAAGCTATTATGACAGAAGGGGAGGAGAGCAGTTTAACCTCCCGTCAAGGTGTATGAGTCTGGGTGTGTGTGTTTTCTATGCATTAATTTAGGATTCCCATAACAAGTTTGCAATGTACAGTCATGTCTAAATAACAATTTATTGCTTATGGAAATCATTGTGCTTACGTTTCTGAGCATTTTTATTTCTAAATATCTACAAATGACTTAAAATTAAATGTATCCCATATGATGGCAGGTGGAGGGAAGAGAAGAAAAGGAAAAGTTAAATGCATGATACCCAATGAGCAACCAACATTAACTGACATTGGCACTGAACGATTTATCTTAATCAATGTTATTGCCTCTGTTTTCATAAAAATGAGTGACTAGGACATGTAAAATATGCTACCAACTTTTACCAAAAAATAAGCAGTGTAGACCATTTATTTCCATAAAACAGCACTGTGCGTCACATGTCAAGCCGAGCATTTTCTGTGTGACTGACTTTGGAGACTGTGAGTTGACAATCCAAGTTCTAATTATTTGCACCCTCCTCAGTCTGTTCTTGCACAACACGAAGCTCTCCCAGAGGAGTGTCAGAAAGGACGTTTTGTGGGCTGATGGAAAGCAGCTGAAAAAGATCCACTGGGCTTTTTCATGCAGATGATGCACAGTGCAGAGAGGAGCCAAAGGGGATCGAAGAACCCTGATTGGAAGGTTCGAGTGTGTTCCATCTGTTACTGCTCTAGTCTTTTCATTAATGTTGCGTAAAGGCAAGCAGAGTCACAGCTGGTGAAAAGGTATCTGCTTGACAGGACCAAAGCCTGAATCTCCTCTCCCCTGGCAGGCCTGGATATTTGTAGGGACCTTGCTACTGACCACCTCAATTTCACTCAAAATGCAGTTAAGCTCCCTTGTGTGGCAAGGGAATAAGCATAACCATCGTCAGATGGCCTTGGCTTTGTATCACAACCCTTCCACTTCCTCATAGTGAGTCCATTAGAGCATTAAACCAAAGGTCAGCATCCTCATCTGAAAAAGATGGAAACGTAATAATATTAAATTCCAGTGCTATAGTGAGCATATCTATGCGACTTCAGTAAATATTGTTTCTTCCTTCTTTCACTTTCTTTCCATTGCATGTGAATGAAGAAGCAAGAATTTTAAAAAAGAGGCAGCTAGTTTAACACTTCTGATGATTTTTTAAAAATGGAACATACATGCAAACAAGACTTGTACCAGGACCCTCTAATGGATTCAGTCTTTTATCCACGAGCCTTTCTTCGTGATTTTGAGAGTGCAGACCTAGAGGCAGACTGCTGGATTAGAATTCTAGTTGTGGCACTTACTAGCTGTCTAGTCTTGGGCAAGTAATGGAAACTCTCAGTGCCCCAGTTTCATGATCCATGACATGGAGATCATCATACCCATTTCACAGAATTGTTATGAGGACTAGGCGAGTTAATATTTTCAAAGCACTTAGAATAGTGCTTGTCACATAATGTTTGTTTGTTTTGAGTATTTGAGTGTTATTGGTCTCATCTTTGCTCTGCATTTGGGCAGTTCAATCATTCTCATTGAAAAGGGGTTGCTACTAGCAAGAAGATAAAAGAAGAATACATTTCTGTCTTTTGAGTTTCAAATGTCTTCTTCTTGGGGGAATAGACACGACTCAGAACTGAGTAAAAATATGAATCTTAACAAGGCTTCCTGTCTCTGAGACAGAGTTCTGGGGCCGGGAATAAGGACGCCACTGGAGGGGGACAGGTAGGAAACAGGCATTGGCAGGTGCCTAGAAATTGCCCCTCCCCCTGACTTCACTGATGCTGTGTAGGCTGAAGGCCAGTGGTGGAAAGGATGATAAGGACACCAGATGTGTTTGTGAAATGCTGGAGCAGAAGAGACTTGCGCTTCCTTTGAAAGCAGAATTTCAGGGAGGGACAAACCCAAAAGAAGTGATGATTGTGCTGTGTATTTAGGCTTGGAAAGCCTCCCAGAAATTATCTACACCACAGCCTGGTACAGGTTGAATGATGCATTTGCACCCAAGAGGGAAACCCAGTTATCAGCTGGAAAAACCAGAATTGAGGAAGCTTTCAGGACTGGAAAAAGGGACGATCTGGTGATCTGTGTGAACTAGAGATTGCGGATCAGATGGTATGACGGATGTTTCAACAGATGTCAGCATGGACAGATGACACTGAAGACCAGATGCCTTCTAATCCCAGTCCAGAGCAACATAGTAACTCACCTGAACTTGGATGCTCCCAAGGGAGAGGATGATAATCCTCAACTACTGAGATTTAGTTTCCACATATCTACACTATTGGGGAAATAGGACTTTTAAATAAAACCTAGGTTGGGTTTCAAAAAAGTTTTGAAAAACTTCTTTCTCTTACACACTGCAGTTTATAGACCAAGATTCATTCCCATTACATGTAAAAGAATTTGTAAAAATACAGTTTCAAATTGGTAACTGGATGAACAGTTTGTTTTAAGATGGTGTTCTTATATAGATCTCAGAACCATCCATATGTGAAATTTAGTAATGCCATAAATTGAAACATAGTTTAAAAAATCTTATTACACAATAGTTCAAATACACAGCACAGAGAAATATAATGAACAAGCCCATCTCCTGCCTTTCACAATTATCAATTCAGACCAAATCTTGTTCCATCAACCTTCTCCCATAATGCCAATCTCCAGGTCTCTAGATTATCTTGAACTAAATCCCAGATATTATTTCAATTAGTTCAGTAACTATTCCTAAATAATTTACAAACAAAGATTTTAGAGAGGGATCTTACTATGCTGCCCAGACTAGACTCAAATGCCTGAGCTCAAATTATCCTCCCACCTCCCATCCTCCTGAGTAGCTGGAACTACAGGTATGAATCATCACGCCCCACTTAAATTAGATTTTAAAAAAAATAATATAATCATAAACCACTATTAATATACATAAAAATTTGCAATAATTCCTTACAATATCAAATATTCAAGCAGTATCAAATATTCCTGATTATCTTATCAATATGTTTTTACAGTTTTTTTCTTTCAAATCAAGGTCCAGTTTCCACATACTGCATTTTTATGAATTTCTTAAGTTTCTCTTAAATTTTACCTTCTCCTTCTCTCATTTAAAAAAAAAATTTATTGAAGAAATCTTTATTAATGCTGTCCTATAGAATTTCTCACTTTCTGGATTTTGTTGATTGCAATTCTATGGTAATATGTAACACATTCTTCTGCCCTTGCATATCCCATAAACTAATAGTTATATCCAGAGGCTTGATTTGACTTAGGTTAAAGTTTTGGTAAAAAAATTCTTTATAGTCAGTATTTCATAATTCCAACTGGAGGTACATAGCATCCACTTTTCTCTCTTTTCATGATGTTAGCAGCCTTTAATAATCATCACCTAGATCCGCCATTTGACTAGAGGCTTACAAATTGGTGATCATCTAATTCTTTCTTCTTTCATCTATTAGCTGGGGTATTCTTATAAAATGAAAATTTCCTTCACCAAATATGGTTAACCTGAAATTGCATAGAAAAGCAGTTGAAATACTTGATTCTCTATTTACTAGTTTTTTAAAAAATTAAAATTAGGTATTTTGGTTTTTTTTTTTGCATACTCCAAATATTTCCAAAGACTTTTTCCTCTTTAAATATCATAATAGTATTATTGATTTTTCCTTTTTTTTTTTGAGTCAGGGTCTCACTTTCTTGTCCAGGTTGGAGTGCAGTGGCATGATCATGGCTCATTGCAGCCTCAACCTCCTGGGCTCAAGTGATCTTCCCACCTCACACTGCTGAGTAACTGGGACTACAGGTGAGCAGCACCCACACATGGCATATATGTGTATGTATATAGTTGTGTGTGTGTGTGTGTGTGTGTGTGTGTGTGTGTGTGTGTGTGTGTGTATCGTGGTTTTGGGGGGCTTTTTTGAGAGGAGGTCTTGCTGCGTTGCCTTGGCTGGTCTCAAACTCCCAGGCTCAAGCAATCCTCCTTTTCAACCTCTCAAAGTGTTGGGATTACAGGTATGAGCCATCGTGCTGGCTGATTTTTCACTTTTGATGTGTTTCTTTTTATACATGTGTTATTCCTATAGATGTTCAAATTGCCTCTATAAATGTTCTGATTACTTCATCTTGGTCCGGTAGGAACCTCTTCACATTGACCCCAAAATCCGTTATGACAGTAGTTTCTGAGAGCTTCCTTACTTTGGAGTATGGTAAAGTGTCTTCAGGTCATTTTGTACATTTACTATATAGAGTTGGAACTGGCCATTTCTCCAAGCAGTCCTGGCTCTTCTAGGTGAAAAAGATATTTAGAGAACATAACTTGGGTACTGGTAGTGTTTCTTGCTGATAGGTTGGTTATTATTTTTGTCTTTTCAGTGTACAAAGCTATGTGTCATGTATACATACTGATAATTCCAGTTCAAAGTAACTTACAGGGGTTATATTTAACATATTGCATCTTTTATCTCTTTCTCTCCTATGCTAAAAGTCTTAAGTTGTAATGACAGTATTATGTTAAAGTACAATTCCCTTATTTTATTGTATTGTGTCAAATATATGAGAGGGGACCCAAAAAATACCCCAGAATCCAGAAATGCTTTATAAAAAATTGTGGTTTTATTCTTACATATTTAAACTTCAGTCACCTTCAAAGAACTCTCCATTTGATGCAATCCACCTATCAAGACACTTTTCCACTGCTCAAAACAATTTTTGAACCTGTTAATTTTGATCTTTTAGTGCTTTAGCCATTTTTTTGTTTCACCTCTTCCACATCAGCAAAATATTTCTCTTTGAGGACTTGTTTCATTCGGGGAAGTCACTCAAGGCGAGATCAGGTGACTAGGAAGGGTGTTTTTGGTCAAAAACTGCTGAACACTCAGCAAGGTATGAGCAGGTGCATTCCCATGGTGGAAGAATCAGTCACCTCACCTCTTTGCCTTAACATGGGACTTTTTTTCTGCAAATCGTCTCTGAAAACAACACTAGCTGGTACACTGATGCCGATAGGTTCCTACAACACTTACCTAGTGGAGAAAGTCTGTACTACAAGGGGGCTTGCCCTCCAAAAGATAATTCCAGTCTTTTTGGGTCCCCTCTCACATGTCATACATCCTATGGGTAGTAATTTCAGAATAACAATATCAATGTTATTGGTCACAATATTATTATACAAAATAGCTCAAGGTTTTTGTTGTTGTTGTTGCTGTTTATTTTTTTGTCTTTAGACTACGTACCACCAAGGATATATGGACAGATTAACTGTCTTTTAAATCACTTGAAAGTGTTATTCTCTTTGGGTTTTACTAACAAATTGATACCAAGCAAGTTGTTTTTTGTTTGCTTGTTTGTTTTTGTCTTTCTATTTGGGAGATTTTTTTGTTCATTTTATTTTGTTTTAGAATTTTGGAAACAAGATTTATTCCCAAAAGTCTAGCTCTGTGCCGATCCCTTTTGCCTTGTTAACTTTCTTTCTATGCTTCATTTTCCAATTTCATCCTTATTAGAATGATATGAGGATGAATTGAATGCCCAGAATGTGAATTGTCTATCTTAAATATTCAGTAAATGGTAGCTATCATTTTGAGCAAGGCATATGACTAGTTACTCTCACATTTCCAAACTTGAATACTCTTTTCCATAGTCTCTCAAGTGGCAACTTTTGGCCTTGATTGATCACTTATTTGCACACCTAAGTAATCCAAAACTTCTTCACAAACATTAAGCTTCTACTTCAGTACATGAGTTGTGGCATCCCTTTGGTCACATATAAGTAAAGTGGTCAGGAAAACCACAAAGGTGAAAAAGTTGAGGGCTTTGATGACAGAAAATCCTGGATTCAAATCTCAGATTTGCTATTTACTAACTGTGTTGTGGGATAAATTACTTGACCTCTATTTCCCATATATAATAGAGCCTTAATTTCCCATATATAATGGTGATAATAATATCCAATATTATTATCGCAATAATTAAGTGAGCTGATGTGTGAAAAGCAACTTACATGATAGCTAGAGCAAAACTAGTCTTTAAGAGAAGTTTGTTTCATTTTTCCTAAAAAGTTTAATCTATACCAACCAATTCAAACTATATTCGAAAGCAGATAAGACTGTCTTTGATTTACCAAATTTCTGTATTGTTTGCTTCTTCTGGAGAGTTCATTCCTATACCAACTTCCTTCTAATTTTGTGTTGTTGTACTTCTCCAGATCCAGTCTCCTCTTTACTCCACCCTATTCTGTGTCCTTAGGCACCTATGTATGTGGACTGTTTCAAAGGGCTCCCATATTCTCTTTCTGTTGAGTTTGGTCAATGGGATCCCCAGTGGAAGATCAGAGAGCTTATTGAAAAATGTATTTCTCTAGCTCCCTTCCTATACAGGTGCTATCTCTGGACTAACTCCTCTTCTCTTTGGAAGTCCTGCACTGCCCCTTATTGATTTCCGTAAACTCTACCCACTCCTTCATAAGCAGTCCTTTTATTGAACGCACTTCAATTACCCAGTTTGAGTGGGGCCATCTGTTTCCTGCTGGAACTCTGACATACAATTTCCAATCAAGAAAATAATAATGAGATTGTAAGTTTAATGGGCACATTTTGCCTCAATTCCTTCAGTTATTCTATAGTCTTAAACTTACATAAATTTAAATTATAGAAAAGCCAAAAATTCCTAGATCTAAGTAAATTATCCCCAAATAACAAGTCACTCAATGAATTTTGTTTTAACCTCTGTACCCTCAGTTTTTGACCAAGGTCAATAAAGGAATGGCCATATGCTATCTCCATTTCTGCATCTTCAATAAATACACTGTTATAAACAGTATCCATTATCATAGCCAATGTCCCTGATACAGTGACATATAAAGAGCACAGATTTTAGAGTTAAAAGATAACAATCTAGGGCTCCTGCTTGTAATGTATCAGTCACAAATTTCTCTTAGCTTCAATTTTTTCTTCTGTGAAATAAGACAAATGCATTTATAGATTTTTTTTATAGTAATGAACAAAGTGAGAATTTTTAAACCAAAGAACTCCACAGATATTTATACATAGTATGAGTATATTAAATTTCTTTTAAAATGTAGTATAGGTAAAAGGGTTTTGTTTTTACTAAAAAATTGCTGTGCTTTCTTTATCCTGTTGCAAATGTGTATATGACTCATTGTGATTTTATTTATTTATTGCCTTAACTTCTAACAAATACATAATTAACTGTAATATTTTAAGTATATTCTGCTAGATTTATCTACTTTTTACTTCCTTCTATATTGTTTTTATTTATTCCTATTTTATAATATTACAGCACCTATATGTTTTATTTTAAGGTATATAAAATTTTTTTTGGAAACAGATGGGATCTAAACAAACATTATTTGGAACTAGCAAGATGAACATCTGCTTTCTTCTTAAAACAAAAGAAAAAAGAAGTTTCATATATAAAACATAGATCTAGACCTAGGCATATATATCTTATGTCTGTCTGTCTGTCTATCTATCTATCTATCTTACATTTTATTGACACAAGAAGAATATGAAAAAGGGGAAGAAGACAAGTAGGAAGAGGAGGAGGAGGGGGTGGAGGAAGAGGAGAAGGTGCATGTGAAGGAGGAAATTATCATCTTTCTAGAAGTTAAAATGCCCATTTCAACCTTTTCTCTATGTTCTTTCCTAGGAAAGAATAGAGAACTATCAACATTAGCACACATATTTCTGTCCATCAACCTTCTTATATTTGTTCCTGTCCACCATGGGACTCTATTCATACATCTTCTGTTCTCATTCCACAGAAAGAGACGCTCGGTTCTATTCCCTCTCACCCAATCACCACTATTTCCATGAGACCACAGCCTTTCCCTAAGTCAAATCCACATCTGTGAAACTCCATTTCCTAATTTGTGAAGCAACAGGACGGAAACCAGAAAACAAACCTTATGTTAGAATAAAGTGAAATTCTTGAGCTATAGAACTATTACCTTATTGCAGGCAAAATAAAAATTTTAAGTGAAGAAAACGTATAAATGTGTCTACTATCAAAAGGAAAAATAGAACTGTCTGAGACAGTTGTACCTTCAAGTGGAGATGGTAGATTTTAAACACACTCCCGAAGCTAAACAAAGATCTTATTTGTACATGGTCCAGTATGGTTTACCAAGAAAGAGGGCTCACTGTCCTATCTGAAACATCCCTTTGAAAGACACCTGCAGTATTATTATGCTACAAAAAGCACGAGGTCATTAGGGGCCCTGTCAATCAAGTGATTGATTCTTCCAGATATGGCTGGTGAATAAAGAAGGCACTTTTAGGTTTCAGACTGAAAGTCACACTCCACCTGCTTCAAACCCTGGGGTTTTGAGAAATGAGAAGTTAACCTAATCTAATTCCATGTTAAAAGAAACATTTGGTTCTTAAAGCCAGACTTTAGGAATTCTTTTGTCCAAGCAGAATCCAGTTCTCAGGAATGTCTGAAAACTCTTCTGGATTCTTTTATTATTTCATCGTAGGATGACTCAGAGATTCTTGGTAGAGAAATATGGTAGCTAGTGCCATATTTAAATATAAATAGAACTCTTACACTTCTGAAACTGCAACTAAATCACCAAATCCTAGAAAATATCTGGCTACTTGCTCATCTATTTAATTTTTTCCCAAATATGCATAATAAAAAATTTAACAGACAGTAGAATTGAAAAAAATTCTTATCATAAACACTTGAATACCAATCACATAGATTCTATCATTAATCTTTACTACTCTTGTTTTTAAATTATATATCTATTGAACCTATATACATGCATCATTCTATTTTATTTTTGAGCCATTTCAATGAAATTGCAGACATATGACTATTTCCCTCGAAATATTTCCCTATGCATAACATAAAGTTCAATATTTGTTTGATAGTTATTTTCTTTGAATGTGAAATATACATACCATGAAATGAACAAATCTTTTTTTTGAGTTGGAGTCTCACTCTGTCACCCAGACTGGAGTGCAGTGGCCGCTCCTGGCCACCACAGCCTCAACCTGCTGGGCTCCAGCGATCCTTCTGCCTCAGCCTTCCGAGTAGCCGGAATTACAGGCATGCACTACCACGCCCAGCTGATTTTTTAATTTATTGTCGAGATGAGGTCTCGCTGCCCAGGCGGGTCTCGAAGCCGCGGGCTCAGGCAATCCACTCACCTCAGCCTCCCAAAGGCGCGGGATTACAGGCTGATCCACCGGGCCCGGTTTATGAACAAATCTTAATTATACTTTTGCTGACTTTTGATAAGGTGTACTTATTAAGATATAAAACTTTGCCTGCGGGTTCGAAACCAGCTTGGGCAACTTGGTGAGACCTCGTTTCTACAATAAATCACAAATTTAGCTGAGTGTGGTAGCGCACACCTGTAGTTCCCGCTTCTTGGAATGCTGAGGCAGAAGGATCGCCAGAGCCCAGCAGGTTGACTCTGGAGTGACCGTGAGTGTGCCATTGCACTCCAACCTGGGTGACAGAGTAGGACTCCAACTGAAAGAAAAAAAAAAGATATAGAGCATCACCATAACCTCCAGAAAGTTCTCTTTCCTCTTTTGAGTCAATCTCTACTCCTAATACTCTGGAGAAGGTAACCCTTGTTCTCATTTTTTTCTAACATACCTTAGATTTGTCTGTTTTAGAATATCATATACATAGAATCATGCAGCTTGTATAGTTCGCAGAAGACGTCTTTCACTCAGCGTAGTGTTCTGGAAATTCAGCCAACTCGATGCATGCAAATAGCAATAATTCTTTCTATTTTATTGTTTAGTAGTATGCCATTATATGAATATATCAATTTGTTTATTCATTCTCATATTGATAAACATTTGGGATCTCCAGCTATTATGATTAAAGCTGCTATAAACATTCTTATACAAGTTGCTTTTAGTCTGTCTTGGGCAAATAACTAGAGCTAGAATTGTTGGATCTTAGGGTAGTTGTACATTTAGTTTTATAATAAATTATAAGATAGTTTTATTCTCCCACAAATATTGAGTTCCATTTGTACTATATCTTCTTCAACAATTGTTATTAGCAGTCATTGTAATTGAAGTCATTTCATGTGTGTGGAGTAGTATCTCACTGTGATTTTAATTTATAGTTCCCAGTTGACCAATGATGTTAATTAATTGTTCACGTGTTTGTTGGCCAGTCACATATTTTCTCTTGTGAAATGTATATAAAACTTTAAATTATGCCCATTTTAATTGAGTACTTTGTGGTTTTATTATTGAATTGTAGGAGTTATATATATATATAAAATATATATATATATTCCAGATCCTTTTCTTTTCTCAGGATCTTGCCAGTTTACTTTCTTTTTCATTTCCTTTTTTTTTTTTTTACACCATGACTGGCTAACTTTTTTTTTTTTAATTTTTATAGAGACAAGGTCTCACTACATTGCCAGGCTGGTCTCAAATTCCTGGACTCAAGCAATCCTCCTGCTTGTCCTCCCAGTTCTGGGATTACAGGTATGAGCCACTGGGCCCAGCCCTACTTTCTTAATGTCTTTTGTTCAATGTGGAGCACACATAACAAAAGTGGATATCCTTGAATTATTTATAATCTTGGGGAATGTATCTCATGTTAAATATAATACTAGCTATAGACTTTTTTGGATGACTTTGATCTCATTGAGAAATTTCTTTTATTCCTAATTTTAGGCAAGATTTTTTTCTTTAATTGTAAGTAGATAATACATTTTGTAGAATGTTTTTGCAAGTATTGAAAAGATAATTTGTCTTTTATCCTGTAAATATAGTAAATTATTTTCTTGGGTTTCAAATGTTAAAACCAACCCTGCATTTTTTTTTTTTTTTTTTTTTTTTTTTTTGAGTTGGACTCTCACTCTGTCACCCAGACTGGAGTGCAGTAGCCGCTCCTGGCCACCGCAGCCTTGACCTGCTGGGCTCCGGCGATCCTTCTGCCTCAGTCTTCGAAGTAGCTGGAACTACTGGCGCGTGCTGCCATGCCTGGCTAATTTTTGATTTATTGTAGAGATGAGGTCTCGCCAAGTTGCCCAGGTGGGTCTCAAACCCGCAGGCTCAGGCAATTCACTCACCTTAGCCTCCCAAAGCATAGGATTACAGGCTGAGACACCGAGCCTGACTCAACCCTGCATTTTTGGAACAAAACTTTCCTGGCTATGGTATATTATTATTTTAATATATTTGCTAATTTTTTTGTTAAGTATTAGGTTTGCTAATATTTTATTAAGTATTTTTGGCTAAATTCTTATGAGGGATAATTTATGGGAATTTATTTTTTCTGTAGTATTTCTGTCATATTTTGGTATTTGAATTATATTGACCATATTAAGAAGGAAGTTTTTTCTTTTGTATTTTTAGAAAGAATTTGTATGCAATATAGGGTTACTTTTTTAAGTGGTTGATAAAATTCACTATTGTTAATATCTGAGCTTGGTATTAATTTTATGGGAAGGATATTGATAAAAATTTAACTTTTTTAAAATCCGGTTCTCACTCTGTCACCCAGATTGGAGTACAGTGGCACGATCACAGCTCACTGCAGCCAAACTCTGCACTAAAGCAATCCTTGTGCCTCAACCTCCTGAGTAGATAGGACTACAGGCACAAATTTTGTTTGGTTTTTGTAGAGACAGGATCTTGCTATGCCCAGGGTGGTCTCAAAATCCTGATCTCAAGCGATCCTCCAGCCTTGTACTCCCAAAGTGGTGGGATTACAGGTGTGAGACACCATGCCTGGCCAATAAATTTAATTTTTAATAGAAATGGGGATATTTGGGAAACCCTTTTCAGGTCCCTTCCTGTTGTGGGAGCTTTTCTGTCTTCTTAATAAACTTCTGCTTAAAAAAAAAAAGAAAAGAAATGGGGATATTCAGATTCTAAGTTTCATTTATTGTCAGTTTTAATGAGCTTTCTTTTTCAATAAAATTGTTCATTTCATCTAAGTTGTCAAATGTATTGACATAAAATTGTTCATATATTTTCTTATTATTATTTTACTGTCTCTTGGATACATTCCCTCTTTTATAACAGTTGTTAGTAATTTGTGCCCTTTATTTTTTTCTTGATCAATTTAAGTAGGAGATTATCAATTCTAATACTCTTTCAAATAATAAAATTTTCCCTTAATTTATTCTATTGCTTGTTTTTTGTTTTGCTAATTTTTACTTTGTTCCCTTCTTTCTAATTTTTGAACATTCATAATTTCTATAGAGATCATTGATGTAAACTCTACTTATTTTTTAATGCTAACATTTTTTAGAGCTTAAATTTTCATCTAAGTACTGCTTTAGCTTTACTTCACAACTTTTGTCCTGTTGTATTTTCATTATTTTTATTCAGTTCAAAATAGTTTCTAAACCGGGCTCGGTGGCTCAGCCTGCAATCCCGCGCCTGATGGGCGCGCCTGTAATCCCGCGCCTTTGGGAGGCTGAGGTGAGTGGATTGCCTGAGCCCGCGGGTTCGACACCCGCCTGGGCAGTGAGACCTCATCTCTACAATAAATCAAAAATTAGCCGGGTGTGGTAGCGCGTGCCTGTAATTCTGGCTACTCGGAAGGCTGAGGTGGAAGGATCGCCAGAGCCCAGTGGGTGGAGGCTGTGGTGGCCGGGAGTGGCCATTGCACTCCAGTCTGGGCGACAGAGTGAAACTCCAACTCAAAAACAAAAACAAAAACAAACAAACAAAAAAAGAGTTTCTAGTTGTCCTTGTTAGTTCTTCCTTAACTCATGGACTACTTAATACTATGCTGTGAATTTGTAAATATTTGGGCTTTTCCTGGTGTAAATCCTTTTATCATTTGTCAATTGGCTAGGCTCAACTACATTTTCCAGAACTTCCTTTTTGTATGTTTCTGGTTGTGGTGGGCTACAAGGGACAGCCTTGGTATAATTAGGAGGCTGTAGGAGAAGCAACTGCTATTTTGTAGTTTACACAGGCTATTGCTGATCTAATGACTGAATTCATTGGTATGAAACAGTAGCTGGCCTGCAATTTTTCTGTCATCTCCGGGATCCTGCTTCAGCTTCTCTGACTCATAGGTCAGGTGTGTGTGTTTAGTTCAGTGGAAAAGAACCTGATTTCTGTAATGTATCTCATCACTGTGTTAGACGCAACAAGAATGGTTATAGGTTCTAGTCCATCCTTATGGGGTTCCAGCTTGTATGTTTCAGCCTGCTTGTGATCCTGCCTTCTTGACTGCCTAATTTCTAGACTTTAAGCTCCAATACCACTCACAGAGTCAGCCTTACCATGACTACTTCGCCTGCTCCCACAATTGCATAAAGCAATTCCCTCTGACAAATCTCTATGCGTGTGCATGCATGTAATATGTTCATGTGTGTATGTATGGAGGTATGTGCATATGATATATACTATTTTCTACTGCTTGAACTTCGACTGATAACATCTAGATATATTATTGTTCATCATTTTTAATTTAATTCCACTGTTATCAGATAATATATGATATTTATCTTTTTATTGAGATATTTTATGGTTCAGTATTTGGTCCATTTTTGTAAATGTACCATGACCCGTTAAAAAGACCATGTATTCATTAACTGTTTAGTGTTATGTTTTATAAACACAGGGATTTGATTGTATTGTATAAATCATTTATATCTTTACTGTTTTTTTATTTGTCTAATTCTATAACTTACAGTAGTATGTTAAAATCTTCAACTATAATTGTAGATATATTTCTCCATATAATTATGCTGATTTCCGATTTATATATTTTGAAACTTTGTTATTAGATACAAACCCATAGATTATCCTTATATATTATAGATATTTAATAGCTAGCATATGTGACCAATAAAAAATGTAAATGACAGACTCCATATGATCTCACAGAACCATCCTTCTGCTAGAGCTGTTTTTAGATATTTGAAAACTTGGCTTCAATGTGATACCAATTATTACATCTCACTGTGATGATTAGTTTTATATGTCAACTTGGTTAGGCTGTAGTACTCAGTTATTCCATTAAACACTTATCTAAGTGTTGTTAAGGTGTTTTATAGATGTTGTTAACATCTATAGTCAGTTGACTCTAAGTAAAGGAGATTATCATCAGTCATCTGGGTGGGTCACATCAATCAGTTGAAAGGCATTAAGAGCAAAACTAGTCTTCTTCTAAGTCTTTCTCAGAGGTTTCTCTGTAGAACTCCTATATGTAGATTGCAGCTTCAGCTCCTGCCCAAGATTTTCCAGTCTGCCACCCTGCCCTATGAATTTTTCAACAATTAAACAGATATGTATAGAAAGAACATATAAAGTGCAGTCATTGTCTTTGGCTGTAGACATTTGGGAAACTTCCACAGGAGGTTACTTTGGAACTTGAAGATTTGAAGGCTGTGAAGGTGTTCTTCAGGCAAAAAATGGTAGAAAGCAATTTACAACTAGATACTAACATATGGAAGACAGAGGGATGTGGAAAAACTCTCTGTGTTGAGATAAAGAACAATACAATAAGGCAGGAACATAAGGGCAGTATTAAAACTGGCAAGAGATGGAGACAGAATGGTAGATTAAAGTTTGGTTATAAATTGCCTTGAAGGACCTGCTAAGAATTATGTTCCCATGACTGTTAGGAAAGCTAGACTTTGAAATAGAGTTGATAGTATAACCAAATCTATGTAACTGGGTAATTTATGCAGATCTTTTTAAACTATACCAATGCCTGTATAGATGGGTAATGCTTTGGCAGAGGCAAAGCAAGAGGTAGAGTTATCAATGAGGAGTCGCACTGTTCATCACAGTGTATGAGTTCGCAGCTTTACCTGAATTTATTCCCTCTAGATTCAGTTCCAATCTCTTTTGACCAGTTTGATCTTCAATCAAAACCCATCTTCTCCATTTTTTAGAAATGCAGGGCAATAGGTTGAGCCTAGAGTAACCAACAAGGCTGGATGAATGCTTTTCAGGTTAATTTCAAATAGTAAACAGAGACAGTTCGAGTCTGGTAGGTCCCAAAGGTAGGTCTGAGCAAGGAAATTCCAGCATTTGGACAGGTCAAAGTGTAAGAGATAATGATGTTTGAGAGCAAGTCACACAAAAGCAACCTCTGTTTCTAGAGCAAAGGCAGTTCACTCTCTGCCCTCTCTTATGCTTCCAGCACTGCATGGGAGAGCAAGGTTCAGAAAAATGTGTCTGCAGTCTGAGTTTTCTAAATGCACTTTGCTTTTTATTAAGAAAAATGTAGTTTCCAGACCTTCCAGATCATTCTTACATATTCATGCTATACAGAGCATCCTTGATGACTCCAAAGCAGTAGAAATTACACTAGTGAAAAAAGGCAAAGAGAAAAATACAGTCTTTCATAAATTATCAGCAATTACATAACCCAAACGAGAGTTAGTGTGAAATGGTGAAACAAGAACCATTTGGATGTGGGAGACCATGGGAGAAAATTAAATGGCATTATGTGCAAAGTGGTCAGGTTTAAATGTTGTGAGCCAGTGAAAGAAATAAAGAAGGGATCAACTTTTACTCTGAATCCCAGTGAAAGCAGTGGAGCTTCTCAAAGAGAGATTCAAGATAGACCTGCCTTTGGGGTAAATAGCAGTTATTTTAATAATACATCATAGCTAACAAACTTGTATAGAACTTAATTGATGAAGTACCCAAAGTGAGTGAGGATTTAAAGATTGGTAAAGAGATTGACATTTAATGTGTGAACAGCAAGGGAGAACACCAAGAAGTGCATGGAAAAAAAGAAGAAAGTTGACTGACTATGCTAGGAAAAGAGGACTCAGTACACATGGATGAAGCCTTTCACTACCTCCTTATGTCTCTGTGCCTGCATTAGAACTCTTAGCTGAGTCACTGACCTTGAAGGTCTATTCCTGTACCAGTCACTAGAGCAGGCTGCCTAAATGCAAGCATCACCAGACTCAAATTCTACTGCTTTATGTCAATGTTTTTTGTGAATCTTTGTAGCCATCACACTCAACTGGCTTCCTTGTGATGCTTGCTGTTCAAAACATAGAACTTCATAGTCATCTTTCTTTTCTTCTATTTGTATCCCTTTATTGCTTATATTTTCTCAGACTAGTCCCAATCTCACTGCTCCTCTTTCAAAAGTTCCCCGTTAAGATCCCAGAATTCTTGATTGTAAACAAATCCTCCCATGTTAACTTCATTATGTATTGATCCTACTACCACCACTGCCCCCAAAATATAGGTCATCCATGTTATTTTTAAAATTTTATTTTATTTTGGAAATGTGAGGTACTACATAAGTAGGCTGCGTGCAGGTGATCATCCATGTACTTATAAAAACTCCTATCCCTACAGCCTCTATCTTCACCCATCACTGTTCCCTACTAACTTCATGGTTCCTCCCCTTTGTGTGTATTCTGGCCCTGCATCAACTTCTATGCCATGATAAGAAAGACTTTAATTTCCATGTTGATGAGCCATCTGGCATCTAATATCAGTTCTTATGGCCTTTACCTCCACTTCATTTCACTCCAACCCAGTCATTAACTTCCATGGTCATTCCCTAGATTTTGTTATCACCTTGAATGTTTCCTTCTCTGAAATATTAATCTCTTTCGGTTTTTCACATAGACTATCTCCAGGCCTCTCAATTTCTTGCTCCAGTCTTAACTATCCTTCACCCTTCTTGGTACCTTGAATCTTTCATCTCTCATTAGTGTGTCAGCTGCATTCTAACCTCTCATTTTTTACTGCTCAGCCTGGGTTCCATAATGGACCATTGAACTTCTCTCTCATTAGTACCTACAGTTCTCTTTCTCCTCATCTTTCTACTTTATTTGTTAATATAAATGTAAACTTGGTTTAGTATTTCATTTTTTCATTTTTTTCTATTCCTACACCTAAATGTTTTGTGCTTTTTTTTTTCAAAGTATGCAACCACACAGATTAGCCACTCTACAAATTTATGTTCTCTAAATTGAATCAAGTGTGGTTCATCAATCTCTTTATTAGCTCTTTGTTATCTTTTTTTATTTCTGATTTCCATATAAGCCCCTCCAAATCTTCACTAGTATGAAATGCCATACTGAACACCACCCTCTTCACTCTCAACAATGATCTTGTTCCTCTTAAGAGTTGTAGAAAACTGAAGCTTCTCGGTCCCTTTAGTCACCTTATCCACATTCACACCAACTACTCTTCTGCAGTCTCAGAGATTGAGTTGTTCTTCCTCTTGATCCCAGCCAGCCACTCATCTGAGTCCTTGAGTACATTCTCCCCTGCCTCCACTTGAACTTGACTTTTTCAATCATCCAACTTCCCTCCTGAATCACCCCTTCATTCCTTCTCCTGAGTCTATAAATGTTTTCAAGTTTCTCCCATCCTAAAAGAAATGAGAATCTCTTTAATCTTACATATCTAGTAACTGACTAATCTTGTTCCTCTTCTTCTAAATTCAAGCAACTCAAACTTCTCAAAAGAGTAGTCTACACTCACTCCTTTTGTTTCCTCTCCTACAGCTCACTCTTCAAAACACTGTCACCATGCTGTTAAAACTAGTAAGTAGCCGGGCTCGGTGGCTCAGCCTGTAATCCCGCGCCTTTGGGAGGCTGAGATGAGCGGATTGCCTGAGACCGCGGGTTCGAGACCCGCCTGGGCAGCGAGACCTCATCTCTACAATAAAAAAAAACCAGCCGGGCGTGGTAGCGCATGCTTGTAATTCCGGCCACTTGGAAGGCTGAGGCGGAAGGATCCCCGGAGCCCAGCAGGCGAGGCTGCGGTGGCCGGGAGCGGCCACTGCACTCCAGTCTGGGCGACTGAGTGAGACCCCAACTAAAAAAAAAAAAACTGGTAAGTGCCAAAGTTACCAATATCTTTGAACTGTCAAATGTCTTGAATCTTTTTCAATAATTCTAGAATATATACATATATCCTGTCTACACCTATTCAAAAAATTTTTTATCAGTATCTGGCCATCTACTGGATAACTTCATCAGCATGGTTCACAAACACCTTAGTATTGACAGGTGTGAAACTGAGCTTATTAATTCTTTCCTTGAGCTGTTTCCTCCCCCAGTTTTGCCTATCACAGATGCTGTCACTGCCATTCACCCAGCCACTGAAGGCTAAAATCAAAGGGTATTTTGGCTGATCAATAAGGATAAACCAACTTTAGTTCCTCAATATGTCTAGGATATGTTCTTTATTTTCTATCTCAAATAGCTACTCAAGTTTGTATCCTCATAATCTTTTACCTATAACATTTCAACAAGTCATCTATGGCTTTCTTGTCTCCAATATTGCCTACCATAGTCCATGCTGCAGAATGACCTTTCTGGAAATGTAGATGAGACAATACCACTTCCCTGATTAAACCTTTCAGTGGCTGCTAATTTCCTATAGATAACATTCGCCATGTTCTTCATGATACAGCCTTCTAACAGAACTTCTCTTCATTTCCAACATGGTCCTTTATCCTTCAACAACACCACATTGCTTATAACTTCTTCTATACAATGATATTTCTCTTTCTCTAACTTTTATCCTTTAATTATACTGGAATCTCTGCTAAAATGTCCTTCCCCAACACCTGTCTTTCCTGACTAACTTAGTTGCAAACGTTTGCCTTCAAATTTTATATTATTTCCCTCCAAAATCATTTTTCAGAATTTTTTCTTTGTTTTCATAGTATCCTTTACAAGGATAAAATTACCAATGAGCTCTTTTGCCAAATACAGTGATCAATTATTAATATTTATGACCACTTTCTTTAAACTCTCTGAAGCCTTTGGGAAAGATGATAACTCCTTTTTTTTTTTTTTTTTGGTCAAATCACTTCTTTTCTTGGCTCCTGTGACATGTCTTTTGTTTTTTTCTCTTAAAACTGTGTGATGCTTTTTGGCTCCTTTTTGTTTACTTCCTCCAGTCTGAATGGTGGAATTCCTCAGAGTTCAATCTTCATCCCTCTTCTACATCTAAATCTATTCCAAGCAATATCTTCCACAAAGTTTAAATGCCAGGTGTATGTGATAATGCTTACAGTTATATCTCCAGTGTGAACTTCTCTTCTGAGCTTCTGACCTGAAGATTTAATTACCATTTCAAATTTAATAGGTTTCTAAAAGTACTCTTGATTCATAAGTTTTCTGTCCTTAGTCTTGCCTATCTAATTTAGTGGCAACACAATAAATTGGTAACTTAGTCTCAAACCTAAGGGCCATCTTTGGGCACTTCATTTTTCTTACTTTTCAGTTCAAGTATATCAATAGCTGACCATTATTCAGTATCGCTACTGTTTCAACAACAGTCTTAATCATCATCATCTCTTACCTACAAGGGCATCCTGTCCTCCTATTTCCACCTTGACCCCTCTTTTTCATTCTGTGTTCTACATAAAACTGGATTAAATCATAAATTAGGTTATATCAAATCCTTAAGTAATACCCTCCAATAGCTTTCAATTGCACTGGAAATGAAAATCAAGCTCCTTAACCATGACTGCAAAGCCCTGGTGATCTGGCTCCTGCCTCTCTCTCTCTGACCTCATTTTACTCCCCTCGTTCCCTCATTCGTTAAGATCTAAACAACTGGTCTTCTGTCTTTTTTGTCTTTTTTTCTTTTATCCTCTTTTCCTATTTTCCCACCTCAGCTACTTTTCTCTGCATTTGTGTTCCTCCTTTCAGGAATGTCTTCCTTTCTATCACTGTACCCTTGTTTTAACCACTCTTTCAAAACTACCACAACCCTCTTTACTCTAGTCACTCTCTATCCAATTATCACCTTTTCTCATCTATATAATACCACCTTTCTGAAATAATCATATTTCTAATCATATTTTTATGTTTTCTTATGTATTTTTCACAAGGTTATGTAAGCAGGGACCATATCTGTCTTGTCATTGCCATATCCCCAGGTTGCAATAAAATACTTGGAATATCATAAGCATATGTGCTATCTCCTCTGCCCCTTCCCACAATAGACTGTGAGTTTCTTGAAGCTACCCTAGCATTCTATGGCACAATGCCTGGAAGAGGGTTGCTAAACAAATGCTTATTGAATGAATGAATGAACATGTTAGCGTGAATAAACTCATGCTAGCTACTCTGGCAGAATACTTTCATTTGTCCTTTGGAGAAAAAAACTCACTATGTTATTTATGGTGTATTATATATAAGTATGTCCAAGTCAACTATGAATTAACTTTATGTAGCTTTTATTTCAGGGTGAGGATTCAAGCACATTTAACTAATCCCTTCCTTGTCTGCCGTAAAACTCTGAGTTAGAAGATCTTTATCTTTTAATCTGCATGCTTCTAACCCTGAGCTAGAAGCATGAGGCAAGAGACATCTGGTCTGGGAGGTATGAGTCTTGCCTTGGTTACTCTGGTGCCTAGAGGTGGTCAACCAGCTAAATATCCTCCTCATAGATGGGCTAGGATAGGTGCATACCTGCCAGGGTTATCATATCTTATAATTTCCCTAAAGTTATTATTTTATGAATCCAATGAACCAGTCATGCTTTTGTTATTTTTTTTCCTCTGGTTGGTGTTCTTTAGTCTAAAGACCAACTATGAATAACTTCGGTGGTGGTTTCACACACATTAGGGAGGTTACCCAAGGAGATATAATTTGGATAAAAAGAAAGAATTTGGCATCTAGGTCTATCTCTTGGATAAGAAAAAGCAGTGGAAACAGAGGAAAAAGTTGCCAGGAAAACTCCATTTTCCATAATCAGCAAGTTGACCAAGAATTTGGCTTGGGTTTACTAGAACACTCTAATTTCAAAACAAGAATTTGCTTTCTAATGAGTGCCCTCAGTGAGCCTTTCAACCACTCCATGCTTGCTTGTGAACTTGAATGAAGCGAGTCAATCATTTTGTGGATGTTTTCTGGTGAAAGAGACAGCGTTGTGTTGGGTAAAGCTTAGCTGTGAGGATATGAGCAAGATGTTAACTGGCAGCTTCTTCAGTCTTCTCTCCCTATCATAGGCATTTCCATTCTTCCTTTCCAATTCCAAAAGCCTTGGTGTTATCCCTGGCTCCTCTCTTTTCATACTTCTTATCCTATCCATGTAAAAATGCTGTCAGTTCTACCTTTCAAACATATCCCAAACCCAACAATTTTCCTTACTTTAACTCACCTGGATTATTGTAAAAGCCTCTACACAGGCTATCTTCCCTTAATGAACAGAGTGATCTTTTTCAAACATAAGTCAGATTACATAACTCTTCTTAAAATCCTCCAGTGGCTTCCATCTCATTCAGAATAAAAGCCAATATCTTTATAATGGTCCACTGAGCCCTATATTATCAGGCCCCTATAATCTCTCTGATCTCATCTCCTACCGGTCTCTTATTTATTCCACCCTTGCCACTCTGTCTCCTTGTTGTTCTTCAAAATTACCAGCTATTTGCCTACCTCAGGACCTTTGCACTTGCTATTTCTTCATGAGACACTCTTCCCCAGATGTCAACCTGGCTCCTTCCCTCACTTCCTTTATTCAAAGTTCCTGCCTAAAGGAGATTCTTCCTACTGGATGTAGATAACAACTCCTCACTACCCCATCAACAATCTCCACTCCTTCCTACATTTTGGTTTTCTCCATAGCACCTCCTTTCATCTGGCACACATATTATTATTATGTCTCCCAAAAGAATGTTAACTTCCACAAAGTAATGCATTCTTTCTGTTTGTTTGATTCTGTGCCCTCAATACCCAGAACACTGGAAATGGGGGAGGAACCAAATAACCATTTAGTAAATGATTATTTTTTCTGAGGACTGAATGGAATTACAGTATACATGGAATATGTAATGTACATGGCAAATGGTAGGTGTTCAACAAATATTAATTTCTATCCTCACTCCCTTCCATATTGATTACAAAGTCTGCCATAATAATTGTTGGGATGGCATAGTGTTATAGAAACATAAGCAGATTCAAAAAGGAATTTGTCTTAATTCATAGATGGATGATGCATATACAACATTATGTATAGAATCAAAAGTCATCATAAACATCTATGGAGATATCATTTGGTCAAAATAATAAAGCATTTGATGATTTTGTATATGACCCAGGTTGAATGAGTGTAGCAGTGACAGACAAACTCAAAGTTCAAATTTCTAGACTTTGCTGAGAATGAGAAGAGATATCTATGGACAAGGCCTCTCCTACATGGTAAAACAAGAAGCATGTGGGCTCAAATCTTAGCCTATCTCTGATCAACTGTGTTCTTTGAGCAGGAAATTTTAGGTTCTTAGAGTCTCAGGGTTGTTTTTGTCTATAAAATGAAGATGGGATGTATCTGTTATTATGCTGTTTTAGTGATTACAGAAATAATTCAAATGAAAGCATATATCCCAGAGTTTATCTGATGGAAAATAACAACAGAAATTAATTTTTACTAATCAAAAGTCTTGTCCTGATCCTGTTTTTCCTTGAGCTGTAGACAACTAAAGATATGTATGGCCACTTGGAAACAGTCTTCTCCTGTATGTGTGCATGTTACAGCCTCCCTCTATAGTAAAAATAGCTGTCATATATTAAAAGCTTACTCTTGGCCAGGTGCTGATTTTCTTTTTTGATATCGTCGTGGGAGCTATATATACCTACCCTATGCAAAATGCAGAAATGAAGGGCCAGCATGATTAAGTCCCTTGACCAACATCGTACAGATAGTAATTGACTGAACTCAAGCCTCTGACCAGTCTCCACTACACCACACAGTGCTGAGTACAGGAGGCTGAATCATCTGGAAACCTCACGTGACTGTTTTGCCCATAGTTTGGCACTTGGTTTCTCAATTTATTGCCCTTAAGACTATACGTTCTTCCAGGAAGCAACTATGAATAGTTCATCCCTGTACCCACAGGACCTAGAACTGGGCACAGCACAAAGCAAGTTCTTTAGAATTGTTTGCTGATTGAGTGATTGAGTGCAGCCTGAGTTATTCATCAGAAGACAGGGTTAGTGGGTCCCTGCAATAAGCTCAGAACAGCCTCTTCAGGTTTGCACTAGAACAATCTGGGTGTCTGGATACCTGGCTACCCTGAAAGTCTTCCATAATATGGTCTGGGGTCACTCTAGCATGAACTTCTGTCACCTTCTCTAGGCAAACTCAGCACTTACTGCCAACTTCAACTAAGAATATTGTGTGGATTACCCATCCCTTGTAAATCCAACAAGCTTTTTAAATGCAAAGGCATCTATTTTAGCTCAGGTTCTAGACATATGATTCATATATGACACCAGTTATGAAAACCAATAACCATAAAAGTTGGCTTCTATATAACAAATTACAGTTTTTTAAAGTGCTTTCACATCCATCTCTTCTTTTCGTTCTCATAGTAACTGTTCAAGGTAGTTTTATTCACCTCCTTTTACATTTGAGTGTACTAGGACTCAGGTTAAATGCCTTGCCCAAGAATACACAGATAAAAACAATAACTTTGCTTATTGGGTAACTGCTTTGACCATATGCTCCACTGAGCACATCATTTGCTTTATCTCTTTCAATCCTCAAAATGAAATGATGATGTAGTATTGTGTTTCATATATTTCATATGAGCAAAACATGAGGCTTAAATTTCTCAAGGTTGCACAATTGCTAAGCGATGAAGCCATGATTAACACTAAGGTCAGAGGCTGCCCTCCTACTACTCAGCTACATTGCCCAATGTGGAGCAGTACATGGCAGGATAAAGATCTCAACTCTCACCTTCTCACTTTGCAAGCAATGAAAGTCTATGAAATTATCTCTAGTATTAAACTTTTTGATTTTTTTACTCTTAGTTGAAACTTCCATTTGAAACCTTCGCAAATACCACCTGGTTTTCAGCAGATGTGAGTGGAATTTCTGCTGGTGCTTTTTTATCATAATACTATAAGAAAGGGATTGGCAGTAGCGGGATACTGCTGGGGTGGAGTGGGGGTGTGGGGTAACACACATCAATAAGGGTACCTGTCGCAAACCAGGCAAAGTAGGGACCAAAGGGAGGCCCAAACTTTACCTGTACAATGACTACTTGTATACCTAATCCTGAATGATACCCCACATCTTTAAAATAAAAAATAAAATGCCCTAATATCACCTTCTGCTAATGCATCTTACATCATAATGACAATCAGAACTTCCTAAATACAGTTTTCATACAAGACCATAGTTCAAAACATCCAATAACTTCTTATTCCCTATGATAAGAAATCTAACTTTCTAACCTGGACTCTACCTAACCATCTCAACGTATTATCTACTTGTTCCTGACACATACTCCATAAGCTCCTCCTTCTTCCAAAATGTCTTCTCTCACTGCTCCTGACCCACTCAACTTTCCACTTTAAACAGTCTTCAGTGACCAATGGCATTGAAGAAAGAAGAAGAGGAAGAGTATGAGGAAGAAGAAAGAAGAAGGAAAAAGAAAGAAGAAGGAGGAGGAGGAGAAAAGGTAAGAGAAGATAGACAACTACTTTATAGTTTCATGATTATTTCACAAAATATAGGAAAAAAAATCTTTAAAAAAATAGGGTCAAAATAAAGAAAAAGCTATCAGAAGGAAAGATAGTTAGATATACATAAACATTTAATAAATACATGAGGGAAGACCTCAAAAAACTATAATTATTTTTTGGCAAGCAGGCTCCTTGTAGTACAGGCTTCTCCTGCTAGGTAATAGTTCTAGGAACCCATTGGCATCAGTGTACCAGTTAGAGTTGTTGTGAGAGGCTGCGTTTGTCTTCAGTGAATTTTTTTGGAGATTCTTTTAACATGTTTGCCCATTTCAGGATGGGTGGTTTACGAGCACACCTGTCCCACAGCACACCGAGTGCTCATCAGTTTTTGACAAAAACGGCATGGTCCTGTGTCCCACCCTTCCTATTTACCTCATCTTGCCCTGCATGTCTTTTGTTTGTTTGTTTCCCTGGATGAAAAAGTCCTCAAAGGGAAATGTTTTGCCGATGTGGAAGGGGTGAAACAAAAAACAGCAGAAGCACCAAAGGCATCAAAATGACAAGTTCAAAAACTGTTTTGAGCAGTGGGAAAAGCATCTTGATAGGTGTATTGCATCAAACAAAGGATACTTTGAAGGTGCCTGAATTTTAAACACGTAAGAATAAACACACAATTTTTTATAAATAAATTCCATTGGAGGTCATGGGTCCCCCCTCATAGATATATATAAACTGAAAATAAAAGATAGTACAATAATTACGTTATATACATATATATTCACATTAAAACATTGTCTTCATTTTGAGATGGTTTGATAAATATTTTATCATTGATCAGCATCTGCCAGAACATAAGGATGTGGTCTCCTATTCCACTTATATTCAGGATTGAGAGCATATGAATATATCTTGTATTACATCTTAGATTTTGGTTCTCTGTTTTTAGTGAAATAAGCTCCTTGAGAGCAGAAATCACATCTTGTGCTTTCTCTACACTCCCCACAGTACTTTACTAGGCCAGAACTGCTCACTGGAGAGAGTGCAATATATGTGAGTTCGTATATAATCAAGACAACCTGAAATATTGCAGGCAATGCATTTTGAGGAACAATTACCTCTCAGGTGAAATAAGAACAACCCAGTTCACCCCACAATAGCTCTCTGGAATGCTGCCCTTTGACCTGACCTTTCAGTGACCCCCAACTTCACAGAGCTTGTTGATCACCTGAAGCCTCCTTCACTTATCTTTCCAGTAAGTGATTTCACTCACTGTTCCCAACACCTGCCCAGGGAGGGCAGGAGAGATTGTCCCAAAAGAGACATATCAAAGCAAGATACCACTTTAACCTCAGTAATCAGTTTGTGCTCAACTTTAGCACAACAGGCAGTTGGATTTTCCAGCATGTCTGGAGCCTGTATCTCTGCCTAGTGAGAAAGATACTTAGAAAAAGAATAAAACACTACATAAGGTTTCTGGCAGCATGTGGGAACCCACAAAATATTCTCACCCAATTAAACATTTAATGAGGCCATCTTGGAAAAGCTGTTGTGTTCAGTTGTAGTTAGTGTTTTCCCCTCCTCAAGGCCTTTATTTAGAGGTCATAATGCCTGGAAGCATCTTGACCAGTCACCGTTTCCCACTTCTTTGCTCTCTGATATTACAAGTTTGGTTGATGGGCCGTGTCTCACAGCTCTCTCCCTCACAACTCTTGCCCCCACCCTCTTGCTGACCACCCAATATCTCCAGTCTTGGTCCATTATTCATCTTCTACTTAAATTCTAATATTGTCTACCTTCATAGAAACTTAATGAAAACCCAGCTTCAGCTCCTAAGCTGAGTTTACAAGATGGATCAGACGTTTTATACATACAGTAACATGCCATTTAACAATAGGGATATGTTCTTGAATATGGATCATTAGGCAATTTCAACATTGTGTGAAAATCATAGAGTGTACTTACACAAATCTAGATTGCATGAAAAACCAAATGTCCCAACATCATCAGTGAATATTGATCGTTTCCCCTATTTGATCTGCAATGCCAATATGAAGTGCCATATGTCAAGAGTCTATATATGCTCCATTATAATCTTATAGGACCACCATATGCAGTTCATCATTGACCCAAATGTCACATGACTGTGTCTGTGTGTTTGTGTGTGGGAATTACAGGCTAAGCACTTTGCAACAATTACCTGATTTAACCCTTTGCAGCAACCCTATGAGATAGGTTTTGTCATTCTCATGTTACAGAAAAATAAACTGAGCCCCAGAGGAGGAAAGTAATTTACCTAATCCAACACATCTGTGATGAGATAAAGTTGGGATCTAAATCCTGGTCTTTCTGATCCAAATGTTCTGCTCTTTTTTTCTCAAGCCCACCATGTTGTGTCAGATGGCTAGCTGTTTTTCAAATACATAGAAGATTCCTATATGAAAAAGAAATGAGCCGATAACCCTCCAATCCTTTGGCTGGTCACCAGTGTAAAGCCAGGAGAGATTAGTGGACCTGCCAGTGAAAAACACTCCACAAGGATCTGTTGTCTTTAAAACTGGCTCACACAGGAATTGGTTCAGACTGATGAGGAAGCTAAATTACATACAGCAAAAAACAGTCCAGTTATAGTTTGAGTTAAGCCAGATTTAGGTTAGTTTTTATTTTACTAACCTCATAAGAAAGTGAGTGTGCCAATTAAATGAAAGACCCTAGGTAAAAGTACACAGCACAGTGTCTACTCCATGTCTGGAGATTAATACGTATAATAATTAAATGAATAAATACATTCATTTAATCTTTTTGACATTCAGATATAGTTCCTCTCACAGAATTTCATATATTTGGTCTGTTCTAGAATTTACTCACCATGTGGACATGTTGCTGATCCCCATAAAATAATACCTATTTGATTGCCTGGAAAGGTAGAAAATCTAAGAAACCGGGGCAAGCTTACATCCATGATGGAGTCAGAAGAGAGTCCAGAAAATTATGTGAGTCTTCTGTCCTCATCACTTCAGGACCACATTGCAGAATAAGAGTGGCAAGAAAAATATCTTCTGTCTCTAGTGGAAATGGCCTGTAACAATTGCCCTCCATAAAGTATCGGCTTTCACTACAGAGTGACTCAGTGGGCAGCTTCTAAACTGGGAAGAAACAGGTCTACCTGGGATTTATAGTTTGATGTTCTCACAACTTTCAGTCAGAGAACAAACTGATTCATGTTTTCCTGCCACATAAATTGTCTTTGTTTTCTTTCTATTAGGAAGTCTGAACCTGTCAGATAATGAGATTTGGATTGTCTGATTGTTTCCCATGAAACCTCATGAAGGAAAGTATCATTCCCAAAGACAAGTTCCTTGTGTGAGGAATTAATCTGGAAGCTTAGAAACATGGTTGGTGAAAATGGCCTCAGTGGGAGAGTTTAAATAAACGGCCACTGTTCCTTGTTTTAATATTGTTTCCTCCTGTTACTTCTGTGAAAAGAGCACCATCCATGACCAGGTGGCATGACATCTGCTGATTCTGCCAAATTACCAGAAGAATTGTATCCTCAAAAATGAGAAGCAACATGGTCCAGGAAGAATTGCAAAAACATCAATGACAGAAAAGTTGCTACTACTGGGAGGTGACAAAGAATGAACATAATGGAACAGCATAATGGCAAAGTTTAGTACGTGGGGCTTGAGGGAAATTCACAACTCAATTCTCCAACAGTTACATGACCTTAGGTAAAGTACTTGACCTTTCTTTGGACCTTGGTTTTGAAATTCCATTCTATAAAAACGAATAAAATAACACCTAAGGAAAAGCATTTATGTGAGCTATTATACATATATTTTAAAACTTAATAAAAATTCAGCAATTCAAATGTATCAACCTATTTGACCTAAGTAAACTGCTATTTCCAAACACAAATCTTATGCTGAGAACCTGCTGCATTAGCAGAAAACAGTTGTTTTGCTTCAGAAGCTTCTGGTTTAAAATGGTTGTAAGGGAACACGTGGCAAAATGGAAAATAATAAAGGCCATGTTGGGAGACAACACTCAGGATTTCTCCCTTTGGTTGGTTTATCTCCATGTTGGTTAGGGTGAGGAAATATGCATAATGTATTTTTATACTATAAGAGAGCAAATAAGAAGATAGCTTATTTTTCAAAATTTATCAAGTTTATTTCCTGTGGTATCTTGTTGTGCACTCTCTTATGTTTTGACAGTAACCAACATGGTTTCTTTTCAGCACTCTGCAATAACAGGATATGATACTGGCATGTTAAGGAAGGCCCTCATGATATGGGGGTGTTATATGTTTATAATCTTAAGAGCACTATTTCTAAAATTTCACAGAAATTTTGCATGAGATGGTACATGGGGCAGGTTTTTTCAAAAACCCTGGCAACAGGTTTAAAGGATAATTACCCCTGCCACCTCCTATGGCGCTTTGTAGTTAAAAGGCTTGCTCATGTTATCTTATTTAATCTTCACGAATTGGTAAGAAAAACCGTTCAATTTAAAGAGATAGAAACTGAGTCACAGGGAAGTTGCCATTTGCCTATCTTCACCCAGACTATAAATGTGAGTCCTAGGACTAGTTTTCTGATTCCATCCAACCCTGTCTCCCATACCCAGAAGCCCAGGAAACAAAATTCCCATTGGTTGCTTATATAAAATTCAGGGACTATGTTGAAGGTTAATTATGTAGTAAATATAAATGAAGAGTTTTGTGGATATCATGTTTAGGAAAGAGTGGATATTTTAGAGAAAAATAACCTCTTTAAAAAAAGTGTAGAAATTCTAAGGAACTATAGGGATTTATAAATCTACACTCTTATCCAGTTTCCCAATACTGCTGGCGTGAATCTTATGATAAAGTTGCTACTCTCTTACTTTTTTTTTCAATTCTAGGCACAGAAATCTTTTCAAATTTCAGAAGAGAGGATAGCATTAAATATAGACTCATGCATTGCAATGAATTTGAACAAAATCAATTTAAATAATGTTTACAGTGTTGTTCGAGTGGATAGAATTTTAATGTTTTGCTTGGTGCTATCATTTTAAGTTGGAAGGAAAAGAAAAGGAAAGCAAAAGACTACAAAGAGTCATAGGATAATAAACCCAAACATAATAGTGAAATTAAAGCTCAGGATGTTTTACTATTAGATAAGCTAGATAACAAATTTGACATAATGGCTGAAAATTATTACAAGTTGAGTCTATTGGGAATAAAATTACGGGATTTTCAACACATACCCACGGGCTGGAAGATCCACTTCAGGGACACACTCTAGTTGGTCACTTTCCAGTGGTGGGACCAAGCCTCGCAATACACATTTATAGACATGTAAATTAAACATTAAATTCTACAACCACAGTGGTACTTACTTACAGATCAGGAATCTCAATTCCCACCTTTTAGAGGAAAATATGAGACCTAAAATGGATAAATGCCAAGCCCAATGTCCCTTAGCAAGTAAGTGGCCGGTATGGAGCTAAAACCTGAACATCCAGATTCTCACTAAGTACCTTGTCACATTAGACCATGTATTATATTTTCTTTTTATACGTATCTCCATTCTCTGTAGAATGAATATGTATTATTTTCATAATCAGGGAAAAAATTAATGAAGGATAAGTAGGAACAACAGAGAAGGTGGGAACGCTAGGTTGTAGAGCGTCCGTGAACGCAGCGAGTTTGGATGAAGAGAGTATTAACGGGGAGAGATGGTGGTGAAGACAGCATTTGAGGTAAAGGTGGGTCGGGTGCGGCGGGTGATGGGAACACATAGAGCAGAAGCAATGGATCCAGAGCATGTGGAGTGGGTTGTGGGGCTCTGCAGAAGGGCATAAACTAGAGGTCCTTGAGAGAAGACTTAGTCCTCTTTGTGCCTCACTACTTAGTGAATGTTTTGGAAGGAAAGAAGGAAGGGATGGGGGCGGGGTGAGAAAGAGGAAAGAAAAAAAAGAGGGAGGGAGACAGAAAGAAAACAGAAAAAAAATGTGAGGATAAGGAAAGTTAAAATCACACTGTGGAAAATTTGCCCTGTCCATTCTTGGAATTGAGATTTAATTTCTAAAATGATGTAAAGTCATTGAAGGCTTTTGTTCAGGGAAGCTACCCAATTTAGACTATATTTTAGAAAGATCATTATATTAACAATACAAAAGTTAAATTGGGAGATGGAAAGACTGAAAATATGTGGAAACTGGGATTTCCAGAACTTCTCATGCTGTTTATTCTTATCTCCTTAATTTTAGTATTGTGGTTCAAGTTTCCAAAACTGAATTAGTGAATATTTTGAAGATAGTAGGTACTCAATGATGACTAAATGATTTTTTTCTGGGTTTGCAAAATGTATCAAAATTAACTTAATTGATTATATTCAAATTTGAATCAAAATTAGACTTTAAAAACTACAGATTATTTTAACAAAAAAGATAGTTAACACAGTTAAAATAAAATATTAAATTTTAAATATGATTAAAAGCTCATAGCCTTTATGATAAAATCACATTAAAATGTTGTAAGAGCCCTTAGTATGCTTGTATTAAAATATAGAGTTCATGTAATTTGAAAACACAGACAAAAGTCTTCTTGCACAGAATTCTAAGCAATATACTTTTCCAACCAAAATAAGGAACACAAAAAACTAATATCAGACAAGTTCTCACTCCAGCCAGTGACTGGCAAATCTGCTCTCTAACTTTCAGGGTACCACATTTCTCATGGAATGAAGTCTTCAGAGACAAACTCCATCAGAAAGCCAACCCTGCAAATGACCAATGGAGTGTGGAATTACATAATTCCTTGTCTCTGCTTCAATTAAGAGGGGGAATGATGCACCCTATGTAGACACCAAACCCCAGGCTCTTGGAGCGTAGGCTGTAAAGCTCTAAAGTTGAGGAGAAGAATAAGGGATGACCTGAACTGGAGATGATAAATAAGGTAAAGCAAAATCTCATGAAATAATTAAGTAACAGAAAAGGAATGAGCAGACAAAAGCAAACCAGTGAGAGACAGATCTATAGAAATTACCAAATCAACCATGTGGCCTTTAGAATGAAGGAATCATTCATGTGTTGCAAAAGATTAAGTGAATCTGCAAGAGCCATAAAACCTGGCTCCACTGGGAAGAGAATTCAAAGCTGCACAAAAATTCAACTAGCACACTAACAGATATCCAGTGATATTACCAGGAGTTCAAAGATGGTCTTTTCCTGGAGTTGGTGCATTGAGAGAAATAGCTTTGGATCTTTTAAGAACAAGATACAAAATAGCAACCCTATAAAAATAAAAAGGTATGTAGGTAGTGAAGAACTTACTGAGGGGAAACACACCTGAACTAATAAGTCATGGAAACATAAACTTCCAGTGTGGTTAAGTTTGATTTCATACCATCTTTTTGAATTCTTTAATCCTTTGACTCTTCAAAACCATCAGAGAGGTTTTTTTCGTGGTGTTTTGCATTAGTGGAATAATCTGTTACAGGATATTTGCCATCTTTCATTTTTTCATTTTATTAGTTTTCTCTTTCTCCTGCTCGCATGAGAACTTTATTGAGAAAATTGACTCCGTTCATCATTACTCCACAGAATCAAAGGACGTGCTTACCTCAGATTCTCACATCTTCTCTCTTTGTGCCTGAGTTGGATTCTAAGAAATTCCAGTGGAAAGCTAGCAGCCTACCAGGTTTTGCATCAACCATTGCATACCACAGAAATGGGGTGGAGGTGTAAAATACAAACACATTCAGACACACACACGTATACCATATGCGCACATACACATATGTATACATATGCACACAGATAAATAATGTCAAAATTCACTTATGAAACTAATGGGTTTTAATTCTCCTTGTTTTGAGGATTCTGGAAGCACCTCTAGAGAAAATTCACATTAAGAACTCATCTACCAACACAAGGACTAGTTATTTTGGAACACAATGAATATAAACAGTGAGGCTGGAGTACAAATGTAAGAAAGAGAGGAGATAGACATATTCCTAATGTCAGAAGTAGGCAAGTAGTAATTCGGAGAAAAAAAAGAAAACATAATGGCTGCAATTAAAGACAGGCCACCCATGATGTTGCAACTGGAGAGGAGAAATCAGATGATGTGAATAAAGAGTCCAGTCAAGAAAATGCTAAGTGATCAATGAAAGGTTTTAAAGTTAGAGGATTAAGGAATCCCAGTAATCTTCACAAAAGTTTCTGCTGTGGCCAAAGACACTGATATGCACAGTGGAGGTTAGGCTTTTCCCAACTTTCTGCTAGAACTGTCCTCTCGGTAGGAAACACAGAGTACAAACTTATCACTGCAATGATCATTTTCCTGGAGCAGATGAGCAGAGGGTAAGAATTCCATATTCAGATTTCTTCCCCACCATCTCAGCTTGGTGTCCTCCTCAATTCAGGCAGAGAGACATGTCACATTCAGCAAATGCACAGAGGTTAAATAGCCCGCTGCCATCTGTCCCCTATTAAGAGCAATCATTGAGGTGGAGCAACTTCAAAAGCATTTCCCTAGGCTGGGCAGTGGAATCCACTCATTTGATATGGCTGATAGTGGTTCTCCTGCTTGTTTAATGTCCTCATTCGAGGTCCTTTCATACAGACATTCTTAAAGGAGGACTCTCCCATCACAGAGGTAACGATGAACCAGGAGAAGGATCGGAAGCCATACTAAAGGTATTTTTTTCAATAACATATTGTACTGATGAATAAAAAGGACCTTCAGTCTTATACACAGCCAAGTATTTAATGCCAAGCTGATGACCTGTGTTACAACTCAGACAGGTTGGGGCTTTAGCAACAAGAGCCCAAGAACAACCAATTGCCATTCTCTCCTGAAACGTCCTTCCTGCACACTCATCCCTTATGGCCCAATTGTACCTATCCTTCAGGGTGATACCTCTTGCAGGAAGCCTTCCTAGATTTATGCAACTGGATGATATTTTTCTCTCATCTCAATCCTTGTGATCTGTACCTCTTCTGTACCTTGTGTCACATCTTCATTAAATCTCACAGTGTTTGAGAGCTCAAATCTGAAGCCGAACATCCTAGGGTTCATAATCTGACCTTTGTTTTTGCAGTCTCCTGTTAAATGGGATGAAATTAGAACCTGCTTCACTGGGCTGTTGTCAGGAAAAAGTGAAGTAGCCTCTGCAAAGTGCTTCGGGCAAGAAAAGAGCTATCCAGTTGCTTACGATGACAATTCCTATTACTAGTGCAATAAGCCTATACATTTCAACCACCTCTAATGGAAGTAGCTCCTTAAGGTCAGGATCTGTGCTTGATTTGTCTTTTTGTCCCCCAAAAAGTATAGCACAATGCTTAGGAAACAATGACATGAAAAAATAATGAGTACAGCATTCATTTGTTTTTTAAAATGTTTTTATTTAAGGGTAGAGTCCTTGGAGCACAGGCAGCAAGGAGGGAAGGCAGGCAAGACCAGGCAGCAGGGGCCTCAGAGGACTGACCACTGTCTAGACTGCTTTCTGCCAAGCACACCCGTGTACAAAGAACAGAGTCAAATGGATTGTACAGATTCAGACAAATAGCATCATTATAAGGCTTAATCTATTAAAAAGAAAGTGGCAGTGAGAAGCCCCTGTCAAAAGCGAGACTCCATGTAAGACAGGACTAAATTCTTTTAAACCTATCTATTTAAGGTCAATACAATAGTATGAGAATGATTTGTAGGGCCCAGGGAGGCATAATTCCTAAAGTATCATGACAGAGTAGATTGAGTTTTGTGGTCAGAAAGATATGGATGAAAATTCTGTCTGCATATGTGGCAAGTTTTTTATGTTGCCTCGAGCTAGTTATATAAGCGTATCTGTAAAATGGAAAGAATTACGTCTAACAGGATTGGTGGAAGGACGAGTAATAAGTAGCCAGTCAGATGTTGGACTCATACAGACACTCAAAAATTGGCATGTATTTGTTTATTGTTATTGTTATACTTGGCAGGTTAGACAGTGGCCTGTGAGCATAAGATTCAGTTCCAATTCCTAGGGATGGTGGGCCTGGCCCAACCTCGGATGGTGGTGGACCAGCTTGGAATGGATTCATAACTACTGCTGGCAAGGATGAAGAAGGCAGAGGCAGGGACTTTGGCTCAGCCCTTCCGTCTTAGCAGTTTTGCATGCAAATTGGCCATAACAACATTCTTTGATCCATTTCCCAAGAATAACCCCACCTTCATTATCGAAGTCGCCCAACTAGAAACCATCATCTTGTGCTACTTCCTTTGAAGGTAGGTTAGACTGGGGACTGGGACAGGGACAGGACAGAAACAGGAAAGCTGGTTAACTTGTAGAGATATTTGGGGGAAGGAAAAAATACTTGAGTTGAAGTGATATAATTCCACAACATCTTGCTGAAAAATGAGAAAATCACTCAATACATGTTGCCAAACAGCTGCTTTGATTGATTTTTTTAAAGCCTGAACCAACCAAGTTGTCCAGTTGTCAGAACTGTGTAGCTGAAGCTACTGATTGTGTTGCTTTAAGAAATAATGGATGGCTTCAAGCAAACACTTCAAGCAAGCACTTCTAACAGGCCAAACAAAGGCATTAAGAATTCTAAAGGGAAAGGTGGCGGAAATAAAAATAAGCAGATTTTCTGAAGTTACTCCTGCTTATATTTTACTGGAGGAACCGCAAGTTCTTTAAGATGTATATAAAATTAAATTCATAGTCACAAGCAAGGAGTGGACCCTAAAGAGCACATAAGAATTACAAGTATTTTTCCAGCAATCAGAGTTGTGACTATTTAGCAGTACTCAGGGTCAATGATTTTAAAACATTATTCTTTCATTTCAGGTTTTGGTAGTTGAAGGGCTTCTGGGCTTTTTTTCTTCACTTTTTCAAAAAAATAAAATAAAGACACAGGGCCATAACAGAAATAAGCTAAATATAAAAATGACAGCTCATTGTTACCTTTTTTTTTCTCTTTTTAATTCTTCTAAATATCTTCACCTAAAAACTCAAACATATCCTCATTTTGAGCCAAGAACCAAAATAGAAAAGGGAAACCTAGGATGGAAGACAAGTCTTGAAGGGTGGGATAGAGAGCAAGAAGCTATCGACTGAATTAGAGTTGCTGCCCCTTCATCTGCCAAGCCCTGAGGCCTTCCCATGTCCTAACTTCACAAGATGGCCTGTCCTAGTGACAATTTAAAAATACATACATTTTATTTTTATCAAAGCAGTTCATGTTCACATTTTAAAACTCAAATGCTACTAAAAGGTCTATAATAAAAAAATTGCATTCCCCTGGCCCACCCTACAGTCTGGCCCCAGGCAACAACTTTAAACACTGGTTGTTTCTTCTGGTATCTTATCTCCACATCTCTAATAATATACACATAGTGCTCTTTTTCTTGATTTAGCTTTTGAAGGTATTATTTATGAACTTCCTGACATTTTAGTTGTTAATTTAGCTCTCTTACATCGCCTCACTTCTCCTTCCATTCTCCCAATATAGATATTGTTTCAGTTATCTATTTGGGTTGTCACAAATCACTTCAAAATAAGTTGCTTAAAAATGAGCGTTTATTATTTCTCACAGTTCTCTGGATTTGCTGAGTGGTTCTTCTGCTGATATCACCTGCCTTCACTTAGGTGACTACATTCAGGTGGTGGAATGCCTGGGAGCTGGACTCAGCTCCAACTTTTGGTGAGAGGTCCTTCCTTCGTTCTCCACATTTCTACCATGGGCTTCCTCAGAACACAGCAGTCTTGAAGTGGCATTCCAAGAGGAAGAACTTCAAAGGTTTGCAAATGGAAGCTGCAAGATCTTCTAAAGTTCAACCTCAAAAGACTCTAGCATCACTTCTACCATGTTATATCGGTCAAAGCATGTAACAGGGTAAGCCTAGACTTCAGAGCAAGGAAAATTTACCTCTCGATGACAAAAACAGTGGCAAAGTCTCATTGCAAAAGGCATGCAAAATGGGAGATATTGTTGGGGCCTATCTTTGGGACTAGTTTACCATAGTTCTACCTAAGTGTATTTAATCAGTAGTCAGTGCTTAAATTATTATTTAAATATTGAACATGGTAAAACCAAGTTTAATAGTTGTAGTTTTGTTTTTAGACAATGTATTTATTCTTCCTGGGGCTAATCATTTCCCTGTTGGTTTTTTTTTGTTGTTGTTGTTGTTTGTTTGTTTTGGCATGAGTAGCCTTCTGTGAACCTATCCTTATTTTTTCCATCAGATCAATCATATGATCACTTTTAAAGCTGATATCAGATTGCCAGGAAAGCTTCTTCCCCAGACTTCTCTATCTTTCACTCTCTTACTCCAATCTGAATTGGCTGCTCTCTTAGGTCTTGCTAATTAAGAATAAAAGAGAAATAAACATTCTGAATCGTTCTTTTCAAAGCTTCTTTAATCTCAAAATAAGAATCTCGGAAGACTTAAATTCCACAATAATGAAATGATAAATTTACAACCATAGATTTTCATGACTCTAAAGAGGGGGAAGGAGGTTTGGTGGAGTCAGCTCTCGAATAAGTTCAGAGTTTTAAAAGACATGTATACAATTGTGAAACAATGAATGTGACCAACTGGTAAGAAAATAACTAGATTTACATGATTCTCACAGTAAGTGTGAAGGACAAGCAAAAGGATTTACTTAGCTTTGCAAAATGCAAGAAGGAAGTATTGGAACTAATGGTGTAATTTTTAGTGCAGATCAAAGAGAAAAACTGAAACTTACAACCCATATTTTGTTTATATATTCTTTTTTTAAAAAAAGACTTTTCAACTCAGAAAAGGAAAGACAAAATGCAGATTTAAGGAGGACAAAGACAACTCTTTCAGCTTTGGCTTTCTGAATTATAAAAATTTCAGATATTAATGCCTACTTCATAGATTTTGGGGGGAGTTAAATAAAATAATGTAAGTCAGATGGTTAGATAGCACTTACACATTAAACATTTCAACAAACGGCTGTTGTTATTATTAATAATTTAGCACATGTATCATTAAACTTCTTCCAGAAATCTTAAAAGAATTAAAATGGAAAATACTATTTTGTCTCATTAAAATAAATAAGATACCAACACATGTGATTTGCTTGATGTCTATCCTAAGCAGAATTCTAGAACAACAAATTTGTAACTTTGTTGTCCCAGCTCTTGGGAGGCTGAGGTATAAAGATTGCTTTAACCCAGGAAGTCAAGTCTGCAGTAAGCCATGATGGTGACACTGCACTTTAGCTTGGGTGACAGAGTAAGAACTCAAAAAAAAAAAAAAAAAATTAACCAATACAAATAACTTCTTGTTAGTATCTATTATTGTGTCTTTTAATTAAAATTTTATTGTGGTCTACATAAACTGTGAACTTGTAGAGAAGAAAGAAATAACATGAAAAAAATGATATGTTCATGAAATATAATATACACCTGCTAAGCTTCTGTTTTTATAAAATAAGATGATCAAAATGATAAATTTAAATGATACAGATATGGTGTTCAGACCACATCCAAACAGTTCATGGTGTCTCCCTTTAAGAATTGTAGATAAAAATATAGAAATAAGAATACCTTAACAGCATAATTCAGTGGATTTGTAACTGAAAGAACCAATATTGCTATATGTTAATGAAGGCATGGCACAGGACTCTATCTTGGGCCTACAGTGCCCATTCATTCCTTCAAAAGTCATTTTCTAAACACCTACCATATGCCAGATATCATGCTAGATACCGGGGGATGTAGCAAGGAGAAAAAAATGTATTAATTTTTTAAAACTGAGAACTTAAATTAAGGCACAGAATAAATGTCAAATCAAATTCTCTTTGACATAAAATTGGTTCACATAGTAAATGGATTGAAAGGAATGATTCAAATTTAAAATGATTTCAATAGATTATAGTAGTAGATCAACTCTAGCCCTTCATTGTATTACTCTTGTGAACTTATTTAATCTCATTGTGCCTCAGTTTCTTTGTATATAAAAGGAGAACAACAGTATCTGCTGATTGACTTGTTTCCAATTTTAAAGATAATGTCTGTAAGGAACATACTATAGTGCCTGAAATATGCAAGATGTTTAAAAGAAAATATTTTTTATTAATATGAGAATTATTTTTTCCACAAAAGTTCATTTGTTCATGCCTGCAAGAATTCTCAGAATGTACCAGAAGGCCAAAAGATATGAGATGATTGATTCAAGGCCAAATAATGAGTGACTGACAGGTCAGCTCCTAAACACACTTTCCTTTATTTCCAGTTTAAAATTTTATATTCTATCAGTAGTGACTAATTTTTGATGTTCCAAACTCCTGTCATAGAGAATGCAATTTAAATACAATAACTTAAAAAAGCTGGGCGTGGTGACTCATGCCTATAATCCCAGCACTTTGGGAGGCGGAGTCAAGCTGATTGCCTGAGCTCAGGGATTCGAGACAAGCCTGAGCCACAGAGCGAGACCTTGTCTCTACAATACATCAAAAAATTAGCCGGGTGTGGTGGCGCATGCCTGTGGTTCAGCTACTTGGAAGACTGGAGGGGAGGGATCACCTGAGCCCAGCAGGTCAATGCTGCGGTGGCTGTGAGCATGCCACTGCACTCCAGCCTGGGTGACAGAGTGAGTCTTTGACTCAAAAAAGAAAAAGGAAAAAAAAGATACAATAACTTGAGAGTACAGGGAGATCTTGTGAAACTCAAAGGGAAGTTTCTTTATAGTCACATTGAAGTTTCTGAGTTTGTCATCTTAGGCTAGTTGCTATTACTGCAAATCAACATTCTTTTTTGAAATTTGGTCATATTCCTTCATTTAAAAATTGCCCTACCCTAATCAAAGAAGGTCTTCTATAACTGAATATAGATTAGATGAAGTCAGTGTAACATGAGAAACATTTCCCCGGCAATCAAAATGATGAATGACCTGGATGAAGTAAAATAAAGTAAGACTTTGCATGTACACTTTGATAAGTAATAAATATAATATCTCACTATCCTCATGACAACCTAATGAAAAAAGTGTTATATGTGCTTATATCTTAGTAAGAAAATAGAATCAGAAAAGTTGAGTAGCTTTTCAAGTCGTACAACTAGTAAGTGTTACAAACGGGACTCAAATCCAAGTCTTTGTGATTCCATCTTCAATGTTCTTTCTCCTCCACCACATCACTCTGGTATGTTTTTCTGACTACGATAAGCCATAGGGTCCTAATTATTATCTCCAAATGATCTACTCAGAAAGTATGTCACACTTAGTTAAGTCCTACGTCCCAGAGGACAGTCCCTTCTATTGGGCCTTTTCTTTGTTAAGTCAATATAGCAATGATGAAAAGCTTAGGAAATAAATTTTTAATCTATTGAAATCTTACCCCCTTAGTATTATTTTGATCATGTTAAACACACTCACATTTCTAAATGGTTACCATCACACTCTACGTATAATTTTATATCATTCATCTATTCACTGTATATTCTGGAAGTTGAAACTACAGCATAGAACAGCAACAGAGTCCTTGATCTTGTTGAAATTATATATGATAGAAGAGATAGACAATAAACAATAAAATATATTGTATGTTAGATGATAAATAAAGAGAAAAAAAGAGCAGGCATAGGGAGGGGTTAGAAGTTTGGCGGGAATAGGGGTTCATTTAAATGTGAAGATAGTTTTCAGGAAATACTTGCTGAAAAGGCAACAACTGAGTGAAAACCTAAAGGAAGTGAGATAGAGCACCTTATGCTATCTGTGGTGGGGTAGGCAAAATTCTAAAATGACCCCACAAACTTTACCCTTGGTTTAATTCCCATGATTGCATTAAGTTACCTGGCAAAAGATATTTTGCAGATGTAATTATGGTTACTAATCAGTTAACCTTAAGATAGGGAGAACATGCATGTGGGCTTAACCTAATTACATGAGTCTTATTCAAACAGAGTTTTCCCTAGTTGATAGAAAAAAAAAGAAAATCCAATTTAAGGTGTGAGAAGAATGCAACTAAGATAGGTTTTCCATTGCTTAGATGGAGGGAGCCACATAGAAAGACATGAGAGTGGTCTGCGGGAGTTGAAAGTGAGCCATAGTCTATAGCCAGGGAGAAGGCAGGGACCTCAGACCTACAACTGCAAGGAACTCAATTCTTCCAACAACCAAATGAGCCAGGAAGCAGATCCTTCCCAGAGTCTCCAGATAAAGAGTCCAGATGGCCTTCACCTAGATTTCAGTTTTGTGAAATTCTAAGTAGAGAACCTCGTCTAGCCCACCCAGACTTGGAGACTTATAACTGGGAGATAACAAAAGGATGCTGTTTTAAGTGGCTAAGCTTGTGCTAATTTATTATGCTCTGATAAAAACTAATATATAGGGGAATAGAAATGAAGATTACCTGTCACAGGTTTATGCTTAGAATGTTTAAGAAACAGGGCCAGTGTGTATGAAGCCTACGAGTGAAGTAAGGGAAGTAAAGACAGAGAGGTAAAAGCACAGAGTCATGCTTGCATTTTTTAATGATAATTGTATTAACATCAGCTACACAATAGTCTCATACGTAACACAGTTGCCTTAGTCCTTTCCCTCTGGTTGATTTTGTTGCTTCAAATCTTCTTGTTATTAGATACTGTTGTAATAAAAATACTCTCAGACATATGGCTTTTTTCCTTAGTTTGCTATTTGTCTTTCAAAAGATCACTGTTTTTACAATAATGTTTGGGCTATAATTTTGCTAAATCCTTGCAGTAATTGAGTAGCATCAGTCTTTTTGTTTTTTTCTAATTTAATAAGTAAAAGAACAGCAACAACTAAAAACCATTTCTATGAATACCTGCAAGAATAAATATTTTTTCAAATTTGTTTTTTCATAGCATTTCCTTTCATTGACTTTTGAAAGAGGTAATGTTGTTTATTAAGTTACTGACAAGTGAGACAGTCAGTTCAAAGAGGTTTCAGACTTCATTTTGATCATAACTTGCTCTTCTTTAATCCCTGATGTCTCAAGTTTCTTACCTATGAAATATAGAGCCTGCTGTCATATCAAAACAATATTTAGAAAACATTTATAGGAATGCATCCTTGCAATTCTTCCTATTAACCTACATCTCTATATTTTCTTTTAAAACAAAAAGTAATGTTATATACTGCAAAGAACTGCATTAGGTTTAGGTAGGCCTCAATCATCCCAGCATGCTCTCTAACCTTTAGTAAGTCACTTCACCTTCTTGTCACTTAGTATCTGTGTCTATACAATGAGTAACTTGGTATAATGTTTTAGCCAATTCCTGCATACCATGAGTGTCTATGATCTTGTATAATAATTAATTACAGACTCTTACAAGTCGGGCTCGGTGGCTCAGCCTGTAATCCCAGCGCTTTGGGAGGCTGAGATGAGTGGATTCCTGAGCCCACAGGTTCGAGATCCACCTGGGCAACTTGGCAAGACCTCATCTCTACAATAAGCCAAAAAAATTAGCCGGGCGTGGTAGCACGCGCCTGTAGTCCAGCTACTTGGAAGGCTGAGGTGGAAGGATTGCCGGAGCCCAGCAGGTCGAGGCTGCGGTGGCCGGGAGCAGCCACAGTCTGGGTGACAGAGTGAGACTCCAACTAAAAAAAAAACAAAAAACTCTTACATGGGATCTGGGAAATTTTACTCTCTCTGCACAGATACAATGAGTCTGCATTTAACCTCAAAATGAGTTTTTTCTGATACCTTTTTTAACATTCTCTATTTCTTCTTCTCTTCTCTGTCCCCTTTTGAAATAGTAATATCTTAGCTTCTATTTTTAAGATAGAAAATTAAACCCAGGTGTCTTCCTCTTATCTTCCAAAAATATCACTGATCAAAGAATTATAAACATTACAAATGAATATGTATACCACTGAAAAGCATAACCCCAATAAACAGCACTCTGAGAAATTTGACCAAGGCCCAAACAGTGAGAACACAAATAAATGGAAGTGAGAAGAGTGATAAAAACACAGATTTAGAAGACATTTTAAAAGTTATAACTGGATAGTAAATCAACTTTATTTTACTATATTTGATCAAATAGATTGATGTCTTTCAAGGAAAAAGTACATTCTCAAATTGATTCTTTAAACAACTAGAAATGACTAGACAAATAACCACAGGAAACACTGAATAGGTGCCAAAAGAACATTACTAAAGAAGAAATCAGGCTACTTTCGTCTGTGAATTCTTTTGAATCTTCAAAGTGAGAAAATTACATTGCATTAAAAACATTTATTAACATAAAGAGTTATGGAAAGCTTTCCCATTCACTTTGAATTTAGCTATTCCTTATATCAAAACCTCAAAAAAACCACAGTAAATGAAGACTATAGTTTTTTTCTTTCTTTGGATATCAGAATCCTACATAAAATATTATTAGAATCTGTTAAGCAGGATAAGAATAGAAACTCTATTATTACCAAGTGAAGCTTATTTTAGGAATTCAAGGATAGCTTAACACATAAATTACATTAACACATAAATGGGCTTTGATGAAATTCAACAGTAATTGTGATTGTAAACCTTTTACAACAAGAATACAGAAGAAAAATTCCTTAACATGGTAGAATTTTTCAAAATCAAAATCTAGCAGTAATCATCACACCTAATGGTAAAATATTAGACATATTTAATCAAATGCTATAAATAAGACAAAAATAAGCTCATTCTTACTGGTTTCCAATATTGGATTTGAGGACTTAGTCAATTGATAAATAAAAAAGAAGAGAAAAATGTATCTCAAAAGGAAAAGCATGTTATTATTATTTTAAAATGAAATGCGCATCTAACCAAGTGCAGGTACATGTCTCTTATTTAACAGTGTGTGTTGAGTGCCTAATATTTTCTGGAACACAGTAGGAGTTCAAATATTTCTTAAAAGAGCTCTCTCTACCAGCAAGAAGGTGGCCATCTGCAAGCCAGGAAGACAGTCCTTATCAGAACGCATTTGTGTTGGCACCTTGATCTCAAACTTTCAGCTTTCACAGCTGTCTGGATCCAAGCACAATTCCTGGCTCATGAAAGAATCTTACTGATCATTGGCTAGTAGAATAAATGCCTGCAGTGGCAAATATGTCCATAGATTGGGACTAGCATTAAACAGAGAGGAGAAATAAAAACATTGGAACTGAGATTTGACTCTCAATTTGATAAATATTTATTACAGTTAAAGTTTCCTGAGTATTCATTGTGTACCAGACACTGTTCTAATCCCTGTGCATGAATGATCTTTTCTTAATGCTCATGGCAAAGCCTGTGAGTTTGGTACTATTATTATCAACCCCTTGGCATTCATACCTGGCAACATACCGAGACACTAGCAACAGTAGCAGATTCTGGAGTAATGGCAGCAAGATAGCAGAATAGGGGTTTCCAGCACTCAACACCTGACAGAAATATCAATTTGAATGACCACACATGCATAAAAATACCTTCACAGAAATATCAGTTTGAATGACCACACATGCATAAAAATACCTTCACAAGAGTTAAGAAATCTATGTGAGAGATCTCAGCACATAAGTGAAGCACAGAAATAAGAAAAGACTATTTAAAAAAGAGTAAGAAGGAGAGTTTCACAATATACACATCATCCCTCCCCCAAGCTCACACAGCAGAGCACAGAGAGATATCCTCCACATAGAAGAAAGAGAGTGAAATAACCTCCTTAATTCTCTGCAGATGCCAGCACAAGTCCTGTCCCATTGAACCTCAGTGCCAGGCCAGCCCCTGTGAATGCCCTCTCTAAGCCTACCCCAGTGGACTCAAGTTCCAGACCTGCCGTAATGCCAGACTAATATCCATATACCCATGCTTCAAGCCCATCCCTGAGGATTTAAGTGCCAGGCCTGCCCACCTGCTGAATGAGGCATCAGATTAGCTTACTTGAGAACTCTAACAGTAAGCCTGCTTATGGACCTCTTGCCAACGTACCCATAATCTCTGAACATACTGACTACTGAAAGGCTTTCTCTGCCAAAGCCAGTCTATAAAGATGTCTATAAAGAGATGTCAACTTTTTCACATCCACAGAAGGCCACAAGGCTCAACAAAAAAAAATCGAGATAACATGACACTACCAAAGGAACAAACTAAGAAATGGAAATCTGCAAATGACCTGACAAAAAAATTCAAGCTAGTAGTCTTTTTTTGTTTTAAGGATATGGGGTACATATTCATGATTAGACACTCAAATGGTCACTGTACAGGTAAAGTTTGGAACTCACTTTGGTCTCCACTTCAACTGGTTTGAGATCAGGTACGCTTATTGATGAAGTGTGTCCCTCTCCTCCCCTGGTAATTTTCCACTACTGCCAATTCCTTTTTTATAGTATTATGATCATTGTTCAGGGTCCGCTAATGAGTGAAAATATGTGGTACTCAATTCTTTATTTTTGGGATAGACCACTGAGTATGATAGACTCTAAATCCATCCGAGTTGCTGCAAAGTTCATAATTTTGTCCTTCTTTATGGCTGCATAATATTCCATTGTGCATATGTACCACATTTTTTTAATCCACTTCAATTTTGATGGGCAGCATGGTTCGTTTCATGTTTTTGCTATTGTGAATAGTGCTGCAATAAACATACACGTGCAGGTATCTTTTTTCATAGAGCGATTTGAGTTCCTCCAGGTATATTCCCAGAAGGAGGATTGCTGGGTCAGATGGCTGGTCAATGTCCAGTTCTTTCAGAAATCGCCACACTGATTTCCACAAAGGTTGTACTAGTTTACACTCCCACCAACAGTGGAGAAGCGTTCCTTTTTCTCTGCATCCTCGCCAGCATCTGTTGTTGTTTGTTTTATTAACGATGGCCATTCTTACTGGGGTTAGGTGGTATCTTAATGTGGTTTTGATTTGCATTTCGCTGTTAATTAGTGAGGCTGAGCACTTTTTCATGTGTCTGTTGACTGAACATATATCTTCTTTTGAGATGTGACTTTTGCCCACTTTGTAATGGAACTGCTTGTTTTTTTCCAGTTGGTACATTTGAGTTTCTTTAGATCCTGAATGTTAGGCCTTTGCCAAATAAACAGTTAGCAAATATTTTTTCCCATTCTGTGGGCTGTCTCCCCACTCTCTTGATGGTTTCTTATGCTGTGGAGAAACTCTTCAGTTTGACGATGTCCCACTTGTCTATCTTCTCTCTTATGCATAGGCACTTGGGGTTATGATCAGGAATTGACTGGCAGTTCCAATTTCCATAAGAGTGTCTCCTACATTTTCTAAGGTTATTATAGTTTGAGGTTTTACGTTTAGGCCTTTGATCCATTTTGAGTTGGCTTTTGTGTATGTTGATAGGTAGGAGGTCTTAATCTTCTGCATGTGGTCAGCCAGCTTTCCCAGCACCATTTACTGAATAATTCTCTCCAAAGTGGTCATTAGAGGAGACTTTGTTGAAGATGAGTTGGTTGAGAAATTGAGGCTTTGCTTCCGGAATCTCTATCCTGTTCCATTGGTCAAGATGCCTGTTCTTGTACCAATACCAAGCTGTTTTGATTATTGTAGCCTTATAATAAAGTTTAAAGCCTGGAAGGGTTATACTTCCCACTTTGTTTCCTTTGCTGAGGATTGCTTTGACTATTTGTGGTCATTTATGTTTCCATGTGAATTTCTGTATTGTCATTTCTATGTCTGAGAAGAACGATGTTGGTAATTTAGTGGCTATTATACCCTGAGATTTTGCCAAAGTCCATTATCAGTGCAAGTTTTTGACAGATTCTCTTGGATATTCTAGGTAAAGATTCACACCATCAGCAAAGAGAGATAACTTGACTTCCTCTTTTCTTATTTGGGTACCCCTGATTTCCTTTTCTTGTTTGATTACTCTAGCTAGGACTTACAGCACTTTGTTGAAAAGGAGAGGTGAAAGTGGGCAGTCTTGTCTTTTTCTGGTTTTCAGGGGAAATGCTTTAATTTTCTGGCCATTTGTGGGTTTATTGTAGAAGTCTCTTACCATTTTGAGGTATGTTCCCTCTATGCCTAGATGTATAAGGGTTTTTATTAAGAAGGGATGCTGAATTTTATCAAATGATTTTTCTGTGTTTAATGATATAATCATGTGATTCCTATTTTTACATCTGTTGATTTATTTCAATTACATTTATGGTCTTGTGGATGTTGAATCAGTCCTGCATCCCATGGATGAAGCCTACTTGCTCATGGTGGATGATTTTTAAGATGTGTTGTTGGATCCATTTGTTAGAATCTTGTTGAGTATTTTTGCATCTATGTTCATCTAGGATATTGGCCTGTAGTTCTCTTTCTTTGTTGGATCTTTACCCCGTTTGGGTATCAGTATGATGTTAGCTTAATACTGTGATCTGGGGAGAGTTCTGTCTTTTTTGATTGCTGGGAATACTTTCAATAGGATTGGTATCAGTTCCTCCTTATATGTTTTGTAGAACTCCACTGAAAAGCCATCAGATTCAGGACATTTTTTTGTAGGTAGTTTTCTTATAACCAAGTTGATTTCCTTGGTTGTTATTGATCTATTTAATATCTCAATTTCTTCTTGTTTCAATCTTGGGAGGTTGTGTGATGTCAGAAAGTACTTTATTTAGGGTTTCTAGTTTCTATGCAGGTGTGCATAATCTCTGAGAACTTTTGTATTTCTTTGGGGTACATTGTGATTTGACCTTTTGTATTTCTGATTGTGTTTATTTGAGCTTTTTCTTGGCCAATCTGGCTAAGGGTCTGCCAATCTTGTTTATCCTGCCAAAGAACCAGTTTTTATTTCACTGATTTTTTTCTATGATATATTTGTCTTCTATGTCTTGTATTTGGGCTTTTACTTTGGTGATCTGGATTCTTCTGCTGAAGTTAGGGTTTTGGTGGTCTTGTCTTTCTAACTCTCTTATGTAATTTGTTGGGTTGTTAACCTGTGATCTTTCTATTTTTTTTTGATGTGTACTTGTAAAGATATGAATTCCCCTCTTAGTACTGATTTCATGGCATCTCAGAGGTTTTGGTAAAATGTGTCTTTATTTTCCAGAAATTTCTGGTTTGTTTCCAGAAATCTTTTAATTTCTGCTTTGATTTCTGTGTTGATCCAGGAGTTGTTCATCATCCATACTGTTTGGTGTCCATGTCTTTGTGGATTTTGGGAAACTTTTTTGGTGTTAATATTTATTTTTAGTCCACTGTGGTCTGAGAAGGTACATGGCAGTATTTAAATCTTATGGAATTTATTTATGCTTGACTTATGGCTGAGGATGTGGTCTGTCTTGGAGTACATTCCACATGGTGATGAGTAGAATGTATATTCCATAGATGTTGGGTGGAATGTTCTGTAGGTATCTATTAAGTCAATTTGTTCAAGAGTCAAATTGAGGTTCTGGATCTCCGTGTTGATTTTTTTGCCTTGATGATCAATCTAGGGTTTTTAGTGGGATATTTAAGTCCCCGGCTATAATAATGTTAGAGTCAATATCTTTTTTTAGTTTACCTAGAAGCTGCATTATAAAAGTTGGTGCTCCTATGTTGGTTGCATAAATATTTAGGATGAATATTTCTTGTTGATGGTTTGAATCTTTTATCATTATGTAATGACCTTTTGTATGTTTTTAAAACTTTGATAGCTTATGAGATATTGTGTCTGATACTAAGATTGCAACTGCTGCTTACTTTTGTGTTCTGTTCACCTGAAAATTTGTTCCATCTTCTAACTTTGCATATTTGAGTACCCATTCTGGTGAGATGAGCCTCCTGGAGACATTGTATTGTTATGTAATTTTTAAAAAATCCAATTTGCCACTCTATGTCTTTTCAATGGTGCATTAGTCCATTCACATTCAAGCTAATTACTGAGATTTGAGAATTTTTCCCTGTCATAAGGTTATTGTTAACAAGGGTATAAGAGCTTGTTGCTGTTTGTTTGTTAATGTGTTTGTTGGTTTCCTTTTGATTTTTGAGTTGATATATGGGTTTGTGTTCTATCTTTTTCCTGCATTGTTGGGATGAGTGTGGTCATTCTTATTTTTCTTTCTTCAGTGCTTAATACTTTCTTAAGCATTTCTTGTAGAGTTGTTCTGGAGGCAACATAAACTCTTAGGGATTGAATGTCTAGGAAGGATTTTAATTCTCCATCACTGATGAAGCTTAGCTGGGTAGTAAATTCTTGGTTGGAATTGTTTACCTTTGAGAACTTTGAAGATTGAACTCCAGTCTCTTCTAGTCTGTGGCATTTCTATAGATAAGTCTGCTGCAATTCTACTTGTTCTTCGCTGATAGGTAGTCTGACCTTTGTATTTCACTGCCTTTAGAGTTTTTTCTTTTAAAAATTTTCCCTGTGTAAGTGAATTACTATGTTTTTACAAGTTGATGTTCTCATTTGATGTCATGCAGGGGTTCTCTGAATCTCTTGTGTTTGAATGGTCACGTCTCTGATGAAATGAGGGAAGTTTTCTTGGATAATTTCGTGAAATGTTTGTTCCAGGGTGGTCGCAGTCTCTCTATCTGCCTCTAAAATGCCAATTAAGCATAGGTTCAGCCTCTTGATATAATCACCTCTCTCTTGGAGGCTTTGCTCTATCTTTTTAAGCTTATTTTCTATGTTTTTAACAGTTTGGGTTAGTTCCATATTCATGTGATTCTTTCTTCTGCAGTTAATTCTGCTTTCCGTGCTTGTCAGTTTGTTGTTTATTCTGTTTACTGCATTCATTATTGCCATCATCTCAGTTATCAACTCCTTCATTCCTTTCTCTTGTGTCTTCTGATTTATATTCATGTTCTCTGTTAATATCTTGATATCTATGTTTGTGGTTTGATGCTAGTCATTTTGGGGGCTCTTCATTGTTTGAGTTCCAAAGTCTGAATTCTCAGGTATTGTCTTCCCAGGAGCCTGGATGGGACCTGTGTTCTTCCTTTGGTTCTTTTTCATTTGCAATTGTTTTCCTCTCCTTTCCCCCCCTTCTTTAATTCCATTGCTCACTGATAATAGGGAATAGCTTTCACTTCTGTTTGTTCAGTTCCCTATTTTTCCTTATGTAGATCCTCTGGATTTATTCAATTTTGAGATTTGATTAAGGTATAATTATGGAGTTGTAGTTCAGAAGCTATCTGCAGATCACTGTATCCACTGACTGGTGTGTGGGCCCCCTGGAGCCCACTTCCCTTCACCTTACAGTATGTCTGTGTGGTGGGGTTATATGTATGCCCCCTGAAAGCAAAATGAGATAAGAAAAAGCAATAGAATGGAAAAAGGAAGAAAGGAGATTATAGAAATATGAAGTGAGAGAAGAAGAAGAAAGAAAACAGGCATACCAACTAATGAATAAAAAAGAAACAAACAAAAAACAAACAAACATACAAACAAACAAAACCTGATGACACACTTGCACTAAAAAATACCCATATGCAAACAGAAAAACTAAAAAACAAAAGAAACAAATACAAAAACATAAACAAAACAGAAAAAAAAGAGCTCCCTCTGTGACTATTTCTGGAACTTCAGGTTACTTTCCTTAATTTTTTTTACTGGCAGGTCATAAGCCCTGCTGCCACTTTTGTCTGCCACCACAGTAGGGAGAGGGCTCCAGTCTCCAGCCCCTCCCCTCTGCTCTCAATGCAGGCTTTCAGCATGGTTCATACTCTCTATGGACTGCTGGGGGAGGAGGGTGAATCAGATCCAGACTCACCCCAACTCATTAGCTGTTGCTGCTGCTGCCAAGTCTCCCACTCAGATCATATGTGTCTGTGCCTGGTCCAGCGTGGGGGTGGAGCATCTGTCTCTCCATGTTTGCTCCTGAAGTTTCCTCTCTGGGCTTGTGATGGTCGATCCCAGAGGGGTACATAGATTGCTTCCAGGTCTCAAGTTGGAGACTGAACAGATTTGGGCAGGCCAACTCAGGTCTCTGCTCATTCCTGAGACAGAGAAAATGGTAGTGGTAGGCATCTCCTTGCTGACAGGGGGGCTCCAAAATAGTAGCCTTAAAGAAGCTCAGTGAACTACAAAAAAACCCATAAAGATATCTAATTAGTATCAGGAAAACAGTATATAAACAAAATGAGAAATTCATAAAGAGATAGAAACAATAAAAAAGAGTGAAACAGAAATTCAGGAGCATAAGAACACAATGCCTGACCTGAAAAATTTTCATAGAAATCTTTAACAACAGATTCAATCAAGAAGAAGAAAGTGATTTTGCAAAAAGGTAATTTGAAATTAGCCAGTCAGAAGGAAAAAAAAGCAAAAAAGAGGTAAGAAAATCTTTAGGACTTATGGAATAATAATATATGTATTATGAACAACTTAGAAGAAACAGAGAAAGAGAAAGGGGCAGAAAACTTATTTACAGAAATAACAACAGAAAACTTTCTGAACTTGGAGAGGGGAATAAATGTCCATATCCATTTAACACAAAGAACTTCAAATATATTAAACATAAAGAGTTCTTCACCAAGACACATAATAATCCAGTTTTCAAATTTCAAAGAAAAAGAATTTTGAAGGTAGTATGAGAAAAGCAACTTGTCACATATAAGGGAATCCCGCTAAGAAAAGCAATGGATTTCTTAACAACACACTTGCAGGCCAGGAGAAAATGGTATGACATATTTAAAACTCTGAAGTAAACAAACAAAACAAAACAAAACATTCAACCAAGAATATTATAGGCAGCCAAGAAGTCCTTCAGAAATTAAAGTAAGATAAAGATTCTCCTAGAAAAACAAAAACTGAAGAAATTCATCACCACTAAAACTTCCTTACAAGGAAAGCTAAAAGGAGTCCTTCAAGTTGAAACAAGAGGACACTAACTAACAACGTGAAAGCATATAAAAGTATAAAACTCACTGTTAAGGTAAGAACAAAATCAAATTCAGAATGTAGTAATACTGTAATGGTTGTGTATAAATCACTTTTAATTTTAGCATAAAAGTTAAAAGGCAAAAGTATTAAAAATTACCTATAGCTACATTAATTTGTTAATGGATGCATGTTATTAAAAATATAAATTGTATACCAATAACATAAAAGATGAACAAAGGAGAAGTAAAAGTGTAGACTTTTTGCCTACAGCAAACTTAAGTTGTTAATAGACTAAAATAAAGTATTATATATATAATATTATATAATACTAAAATAAAGTATTATAACTTTATTTTATATATGACATACAGCATATATAAAGTACATATGATGTTTTACATAAACGCATGGTAACCAAAAAGAGAAAGCCTGTATTTGATAAACAAGTAATAAAGAAAAATAAATAAACCATAACACTACAAAAAAAATCATCAAACCACAAAAGAAAACAGCAAGAAACAAATAAACAAAGGAAATCCAAAATAAAAAAAATTTAGTGACAATACTAAATTCTTATCAATAATTACCTTGAATAAAAATAAATTAAATTCTCCAATCAAAAGATCTGCATAGATTTAAAAAAAATAAAGGACCAAAGTGCATACTGCCTACAAAAAACTTACTTTAGCTTTAAGGGCACACATAAGCTAAAAAATGAAGAGATAGAAAAGATATTCTACACAATTTGTAATCAAAAGGGAACAAGTGTGGCTACTCTAATATCAGACAAAATATATTTAAGTCACATACTGTCTTAAGAGACAAAGCAGACTGGACTTGGTGGCTCAGCCTGTAATCCCAGTGCTTTGGGAGGTCGAGGTGAGTGGCTTTTCTGAGCCTGCAGGTTAGATACCCACCTGGGCAATTTGGCGAGACCTCATCTCTACAATAAATCACAAAAAATTAGCCAGGCATGGTAGCGTGCACCTGTAGTTCTGGCTATTTGGAAGGCTAAGGCGGAAGGATCGCTGGAACCCAGCAGGTCGAGGCTGCAGCGGCCGGAAGCATGCCACTGCACTCCAGTCTGGGCAACAGAGTGAGACTCCAACTCAAAAAAAAAAAAGAGACAAAGCAGATAATTATGTGATGACAAAAGTGTTAATTCATCAAAAGAATATAGCAATTGTAAATATATATGTGCTGAACATTGGAGTACCTAGATGCATTAAGCAAATATTAACAGAACTAAAGGGAGAAATAGACAGCAATACAATAATATTAGGGACTTCAGTTCCCCCACTTTCAAGAATGGATAAATTATCCTGACAGAAAATCTATAAGGAAACAGTGTACTAAATCAATACTGTAAACTAAATGGATCTAATAGACATATATAATACATCTCATCCAATGGCAACAGAATACACCTTGTTTACAAATGCACACACACACATAACAAGAAAAAAGATTCTTCAGGGTAGAACATATGTTAGGTCACAAAACAATTAACAAATTTAGGAAGATTAAAATTATATCAAGTATCTTTTTCAACCACAATGGAAAAAAAAATTAGAAATCAACAGAAAGATGAAAAAATGTACATATATGTGGAAATGAAACAACACATTTTTCAACAATCAATAGGTCAAAAAAGAAATAGTGGAAACCAAAAAACATCTGAGACCAACAAAATGAAAATACAACAAATTAAATGTATGGGATGCTGCAAAAGCAATTCTAGAAGGAAAGCTAATAATAAAGTATACTTAAATTAAGAAAATAAAAAAGCTTCAAATAAACAACATAACTTTACACCCAATGAAATTAGAAAAAGAAGAACAAGTTAAGCCAAAAGCTAGTAGAAGAAAATAAATAACAAAGATCAGAACAAAAATAAATTAAACAGAGACCAGAAAAACAATAGAAAATGTCAACACTACTGAGAATTATTTTTTGAAAAGATGAAATTGACAAATCTTTAGCTAGACTAAGAAAAAAAGAAGACTCAAATACATAAAAGTTAGAAATGAAAAAGGAATGCAATAGTTTGAGTGATGGTGTCCCCTCCGAAATTTATGTTGAAATGTAATCCCCAATGCAATAGTATTACCAGGTATGGCCTTTAGGAGGTCTGCCTTCATGGATGGGATTAGGTGCTTTTATAAAACAGATTGACAGAATTTTCCCCTTTTCACTCCCTCTGCCCCTTCTCCCATGTGAGGAAATAGCATTCTTGCTCTTGGAAGCAAAAAGCAGCCAACACCAGACACCAGTCCTGCCAGTGCCTTGATCTTGGATTTTCCAACTTCCAGAACCTTGAGAAATTAATTTATATTGTTTATAAATTATCCAGTCTGTGGAATTTTGTTACAGCAATACAAACAAAGACAGAAATCAGTACCAGAGAAGTAAGATATTGCTATACCAAATACCTAAAAATGTGTAAGCAACTTTAGAACTGGGTAATAAACAGAGGCTGGAACAATTGTGAATTGCATGTTTGAAAACGCCTAGATTACTGTGAATGGATAACTAAAGATGATTCTGGTGAAAGCTCAAAAAGAGAGAGCAAGAAAGAAACCATCAGTTTTAGAGATTACAGTATAAGTGGTAGGGAGCACATGCTGGCAGAGATATAGGCAGTAAAGGCCATTCTTAAGACACTTTAGAAATAAGGAGTATCTTGTTGGAAACTAGAGAAAAGATTATTCTTGTTACAATGTGGCAAAGAACTTGACTGATGTCCTACCACTTCATGGAAGGCAGAATTAAAGAGTGATAAGCTAAGATATTTGGTAGAAGAAATCTCTACGAAAAGTGTTCAGGGTTCTGCCTGGCTTCTCCTACTCACAGTAAAATGTAAGAAAAGAGGATCAAGTTAAAGACAGAGTTTATAATCAAAAGGTAAGCCAAATATAAAGATTTTGAGAATTCACAACCTAGCCATGTAAAGAATAAAAAAGCATGTTTAGGAGAGATAACCAAGGCTGCAATCAAGCAACTGTTTAATAGAGAGATTAGTATGGATAGAAGAATGAGCCCAAAGACATTTTATAGATCTTCAAGGCTTCAATGACCATTATAGGCCCAGAGTTACAGGGTTTTGAGGTCAGAATGGTTTAAGGGTGAGATTAAGGGCACAATTACGACCTGGAGCTCACTGCCCAGGGCTACCTCAAGTCTCTACTTTCTGCATTCCAGTGCACTGCTCTTTGTGGTAGCTTGGGCCACCACATCAGAAAGCACAAACCTTGACGGTGTTCACATGGTGCTAACTCTGCACCATGTGCTTAGAGGAGTCACAGAGACAGCACTCTCCCCAAGACTCCAGACTTACAGCATGCACTGCCAGCCTGGGAAAGTCACAGGTATCTGAGTCCAACCTGTGAGAGCTGTGGCATAGGCTGGATACAGCAAAAGCATGAGCGAAGGATCCCTTAGAGCCTTGTACATTCACTCCCCTTCCAGTGTGTCTAGAAGGTAAGATATGGAGTCAAAGAAAGTATTCTCAAGTCTTAAGATTTAGTGTTGTTTGTCCCATTGTGTTTTCAATTTGATTAGGACCTGTCTCCTTGTCTATTTCTCCCTTTTGGAACGTAAATGTCTACTTGTTTGCTCCATCATTTATTTGGGCATATAATTTGTTTAATTTCACAGGCTTACAGTTAGAAGGAAATTTGCCTCAAGATGAATCATACCTCAGGTCTCGCTCATATCTGATTTAGGTATTTAGGTGAGACTCTGGAGTTTGACTTTAAAGTTGATACGGGAACAAGTTAAGACTTTGGGGGTTATTTGGATATAATAAATCTATTTTGTACGTGAAAAGGACATAAATTTAAAGGAGCTAGTGGCAGAATTCTATGATCTGAATTATGATGTCTCCTCCAAAATTCAGTTTGAAATGTATTCCCCAATGTAAAATATTAACAGGTGTGGCTTTTAGAAAGTGATTGAGTTATGGGGACTCAGCTCTTGTAAATGGAAATAGATACCCTTATAAATGAGGTTGATGGAGGGAGATCTTCCCTTTTCACCTTCTTTATTTCTTCTGCCATGTGAAGTCACAGCATTTTCCCACTTTGGAAGATGCAGGAACAAGGCACCATCTTGGAAGCAGAGAGCAGCCCTCATCAGACACTGATTTTTGCTAGCACCTTGATCTTAGACTTCACAGCCTCCTGAGGCATAAGAAAGAAATTTCTGTTGTTTATAAACTATCTAGTCTGTGGTATTTTGCTATAGGAGTACAAACTTAGACAAGTAAACATTACAACTGATTCCACAGAAATACAAATTATCTCAAGAGACTACTATGAATAGTCATCCACCAACAAACCGTATAAACTGGAAGAAATGGATAAATTCTTAGAAATGTATTATATACCAAGACTGCATCATGAAGAAATGGAAAATTTGGACAGACCAATAACAAATAAGGAGATTGAACTGGTAATCAAAAACTTATCAATCAACAAAAATGCCCAGGATCTGATGGCCTCATTGGGAATTCTACCAAGCACTTAAAGAAGAATTAATGTCAATCCTTCTCAAACTCTTCTAAGAAATTGAAGAGGAGAGAATACTTTCAAAATGTTTTTAGCTGGCCACTATCATCCTGTTACCAAATTTAGATACGGAACTAGAATAAAAAAGAAAGTTATAGGTTCATACTCCTAATGAATACAGTTGCAAAAATTCCTTAGCAAAATACTAGAAAATGGAATTCAACAGCATATTAAAAGAATCATATACCATAATCAAGTGAAATTTATTCCTGCCATTCAAGGAAATTTCAACATACCCCAATCAATGTGTGATACATCATATTCACAGAATAAGGGATAAAAATCATATGATCATTTCAATAGATGCATAAAAAGGCATCTGACAAAATTCAATATTTATTCATAATATAAAGCTATCAATAAATTAGGTATAGAAGAACTGTATCTAACAATAATAAGGCTCACATCTATAATAATACCACAACTAATATTATACTCAATAGTAAAAAGATGAAAACTTTTCCTCTAAAATCAGAAAACAAGACAAGAATACCCACTCTTCACACTTCTAATCAACATAGTATTAGAAGTCCCATCTAGAGCAATTAGACAATAAAAAGAAATAAAAGGCATCCAAATTGGAAAAGAAGTACAATTTTCCACATGATCTAATATATAAAAATTCCTAAAGAAGCTGCCAAAAAACTATTTGAACCAGAAAATAAAATTAATAATTCTGCAGAATACAAAATCATCATGCAAAAATCATGTGTACTTCTTTTTTTTGTTTTTTTTGTTTGTTTGTTTGTTTTTGAGTTGGAGTCTCACTCTGTCGCCCAGACTGGAGTTGCAGTGACCGCTGCCGGTCCTTCCACCTCAGCCTTCCAAGTAGCTGGAATTACAGGCATATGCTACCACGCCCGGCTGATTTTTTGATTTATTGTAGAGATGAGGTCTCGCTGCCCAGGTGGGTCTTGAACCCGCGGGCTCAGGCAATCCACTCACCTCAGCCTCCCAAAGGCGCGGGATTACAGGCTGAGCCACCAAGCCCGGTGGTCATGTGTACTTCTTACACTAATGACAGACTATGTAAAAAATAAATAAAATAATAATTCCATTAAAAATGGCATCAAAATATATTTAGGAATAAATTTACCCAAGGGAGGTAAAAAAAAAAATCTATGTACTGAAAATTGTAAAACATTATTGAAAATAATTGGTGAACACGTAAATAAATGGAAAGTTATTGCATGTACATAGAGTGGAAGAACTAATATTGTTAGAATGCAAATAACCCAAAGCCATCTATAGATTCAATGCAATCATTATCAAAAGTTAAAGGGCATTTTTCACAGATTTGGATAAAACAATCCTATAATTCATGAAGAACCACACATAGCCAAAGCAATTTTGAGCAAGAAGAACAGGGCTGGAAGAGTGATATTTTCTGATTTCAAAATATATTACAAGCCTACAGTAATACAAAGAATAATGGTACTGGTATAAAAATACATATATGGCCAATGGAACAAAATAGAGAGCCCAGAAATAAATCTACACATCTACAGTCAACTGATCTTTGACAAGGGTGCCAAGAAGAAACAATGAAGTAAGGATAGTCTTCAATAAATGGTGTTGGGTAAACTAGATATCCACATTCAGAAGAATGAAACTAGAACCTTATCCCTCATTGTATACCCACAATTAACTCAAAATGGGTGAAAAACTTAAATGCAAGACCTGAAACTCAAAATGGGTGAAAAGCTTAAGTGTAAGAAGCTAAAACAACTAAATAGCAAAAATGTAACCAATTTAAAAGGGGGCAAAGTATCCGAATACACATTTTCTTAAAGAAGAGATAAAGGTCATATGTACCTTCTTGGCCAACAGGTACATAAAAAAGTGCTCAACATTACTGGTCATCAGGGAAATACAAATCAAAACCACAATGAACTATCAACTAACTCCTGTTAGAAAGGTTATTATTAAAAAGACAAATGATATCAAGTGTTGGTGAGTATGTGGAGAACAGGAACTGTTTGACACTGTTGGTGGAAGTGTGAATTGGGACAGTCATTATGGATAACTGTATGGAGGTTTCTCAAAAAGATAAAAATAGAACCACCATGTGGCCCAGCAATCTCACTTCTGGGTATATCTCCAAAGGAAATGTTATCATTATATTGAAGTGGTCTCTGCACTCCCACATTCATTGCAGCATTATTCACAATTGCCCCGTGTCCATCAATAAATGAATGGATAAAGAAAAAGTATATATAAATACAATGAAGTACTATTTGCCCTTTGAAAAAGGATCATGCTACTTGCATCAATATGGATGAATCAGGAGGACATTTTGTTAAGTAAAATAAGCAAGGCACAGAAAAACAAATACTGTATACCTTCACATATGTAGAATCTAAAACTTTAGACTCAGAAGCATAGAGTAGAATGGTGGTTGCTAGGGGCTGGGGATTGGGGAAATTAAATGTTGGTCAAAAGGTACATATGATGAGTAAGTTCTGGAGATCTAATATACAGCATGCTGACTATAGTTAATGATACTATGTCATATACTTGTAAGTTTCTAAGAGTAGATTTTAATGTTAATCTTATTAAAAATGGTATCTATGTGAGGTGATGGATTTGTTAATTAGCTTGATTGTGGTAATCATTTTACACTGCATAGATATATTAAAACATTGTGTTGTCACCTTAAAAAATAAAAAAACAATACTTGTTCAATGAAAATATCGAAGAATTAACTAAAACTGCTCAAGAAAACTATAATGATAGAATTTAAAATGCAAGCAACAGATAAATACATGAAAACTGAAGGCATTAATATATAGCAACAATATTTGGAATAAAGTTATTAAGAAATGTACAAGACTGCTGTGATGAAAACAATAATAGAAGAGTTGAATATTCTCTGAGACAGCCACATTCCTAGGTAAGACTCAGATAAGTAAGAATAAAATTTCTCCCACAAATTAATCTAAAATTTTATACAACTATACAATTTCAATAGAATTTTTTCAACGTTGAAAATTGAACCAAATTTTATTTCAAAAAAATAAAATTGGGAGTCACAAAAAGAATATATGATAAAGATCATGGGATGGGGACATTTTCTACTGAAGATAACAAATGTGGCACAATACTAATACAAACTCTAAAGTGCAGTACAGATCCAGAAATGAGCATGGCTATTTGTGAAATAAAACAGAGTACGTAGAAATAAATCTACAGATATGAAAATGTAAAACATAATATAGATGTAATATGAGAATGGTGAAAAAGTTTTAGATTTTGCTTTAAATAATTTCAAGTCATTTTAAAAATTGACATCTATCTTATGCCATTTCCAAAAATATATTCAAAGTTTAAAGTTTAGCTATTAAAAAAAAGGTTTAGAAAATAGAAAACAATATTGCAGAGTATTTTGGAATTAAGACATCTTTTTTTAACATGATAATATAGTTGAGAAATTTTACTATATAAAAATTAAAAACGTGAACAGAAATATAAATAAGAGCAAATATGAAAAATAAAACAACCTGGGAAAATTTTAAAATTATTTTTAAAATTAAAATATTTGACTATAGTTATTTGGATATAGCTAATGATATTGTATTAGATACTTGAAAATTAAACAAATGTGTTTACTGTATGTAGAAACATTAAAATGATAGCACACAGACAAGTTGCTCAATTGAAGAAAATAATATGTGTAGATTTCCAGTTAAGTATTGCAGCATAAGCATATTCATTTGCCTCAATCTAGGGATCCCAGCAGAATGACAGTAAAGAAATGACAAAGGATAAGCCCCAAAACAAAAAGAATGAAAAAGGAGACAAGCAAATGGGAGATGTGAATAGCATATCTTTACATTTTAGTATAGAGAGCAGAAAGTTGAGTCACTCTTATGTCTTGATAATGATACACTATCAAAACCAAATTGTAGAGGGCTCAAATCTTATTTGACAAATTATTATTCTTATCTTCAACTTCCACTCCTTATTTATCTGCTAACTAATGAGTTTGGACATTTTTCTCTATATATTTGTTAGCCATTTGAATTTTCCATTTTGTTTTTAGTTGTATTTGCCTATTTTCATATGGGGTCACCTATCTTTTAAAATTATATTTCAAGCCGGGCTCTGTGGCTCAGCCTGTAATCCCTCGCCTTTGGGAGGCTGAGGTGAGTGGATTGCCTGAGCCCGCGGGTTCGAGACCCGCCTGGGCAGCGAGACCTCATCTCTACAATAAATAAAAAAATCAGCCGGGTGTGGTAGTGCATGCCTGTAATTCCGGCCACTTGGACGGCTGAGGCGTAAGGATTGCCGGAGCCCAGCAGGTTGAGGCTGCGGTGGCCGGGAGTGGCCACTGCACTCCAGTCTGGGTGATAGAGTGAGACTCCAACTCAAAAAAAAAAAAAAAAAAATTATATTTCAAGAGTTTATCTATATTGTAGATAGCAATAACATTTTGGAAAATGGCGAAGTACTGGACAAATAATAGCTGAATTAACATAAAGAAAGCTAAAACATAAGTCAATCAGAAGCAAAACAAGTCATGCTTCTCATCCCCAGAAAGACTCAGGCTGAAATTAATCTAAATTTAATTTCAGTCCAGGGCAGAAAAAAAGAATTTGTTGAAAAATGGTAAAAGTTATTAAAAGCACATTTCTCTTTTTCCCTCCTCCCTCCCTTCCTTCCTTCCTTCCTTCCTTCCTTCCAGTTGGAGTCTTGCTTAAGGCCACCCCAGCATCGACCTGCTTGGCTCAGGCAATCCTTCTGCCTCAGGCTTCCAAGAAGCCAGAGCTACAGGCGCGAGTTACCACACCCGGCCAATTTTTTGATTTATTGTAGAGATGAGGCCTTGCCAAGTTGCCCAGGCTGGTCTCAAATCCGCAAGCTCAGGCAATCCGCTCGCCTTGGCCCCCCAAAGTGCTGAGATTATAGGCTGAGCCACCAAACCCAGCCTAAAAGGACATTTCTTTTCCAATCCACGCAGCTGTGTAGTTTTCCTTCTTGTATGCTAGACATCAGGAGGCATGCTTTCTGAATCCATTTCTCATTAAATAATGGGGGTGAAAAACTTTTTAAAAAACAGAGTGTTTAAGGGGAAGATGTTTACTGTATTGTGAAACTCGCTTGCCCAGCTCTCAGAAGAGTGGCACCTAATCTTTTAACTAATTTGTAGAACTCATCTCCTGAAAATACATTTGGTCCATGAGTAAAGTCTCACAGGTTTTGACATTTAGTGAACTGTCGTGAAAAAGCAAAAAGGTTACTACTTCATCACCCCAATAGAAACACCCACTGTTCCATAAACATAATAACCCCTTCATCTCACATAGGCTTTGGTTAGTTTTCTAGTGCCTGATTCTAAAATACAATTTGACAAGGATTATAAGATATATGAGTAAAGTTTCCAATATGGAAGTCAGAAGTAAAAGTTAACGTGAAAGAAATGCTATACCAGGAGGAGCAGAAGAAAGCTTAAAAATATATGTCTTCATAGCAATAAGTTAGAAGAAGACGGTGAGAGAAAATGGAAGTTAAAATATAAGAATTGGGGACTAATTCAAAAGGTCTAACAAAAAGGAGTTCTAGAAACAGAGAAAAAAGATAGCATGAGTGAAAGTGAGCCAGCATGTGTATCTGAAAAGACTGACACAGAAAACTTCAAAGAAATAACACAAAACATTTCTTAAGCTCAGCAAATACAAATTTTCTTAAAGTCTACTCACAACAATCAGCATAAGTGATGGAAAGAGCTTGCAAGTATATAAACATAAAGTTTTAGTGCCTTAAAAATAAAGAAAAAACCTTTCAGAAAGAAAGACAAAGACACAAGAGATCAAGAATCAGAATTGCACTGGACTTTTCAGCAACATCACAGAAACTGGAAACACTGAAAAGAAATGGTTTCCACCTAAAATTATATGTAGGGCAAATTACCAATTAAGTATGTAAATAGAAAAATATATTTTTAGACATGCAAATTCTAAATGAAATAGTTTCCATGTACTCTTTCAGTATTATACTTAAGTAATGTCCTACAACAAAATTTTTTTTTTTTAAAAAGGATGAAAAAAGCTTGGAAATAGGGGTTTGAGCACAGAGAACCTGCATAGGGAAGTTGAGGATAATGATGAAAGAAAGTGCTAAGAAGAAACTTGTTCAGTGGGCCTAAATATCAACTAGTCAAGACTAGAACAGCATAACAGAGGCATATTTTTTAGAAGGGGAAATTACAGATCACCTACTGAATTTAACCTATCAAGAGAAGTTTATTAATGTACTAGAGAATTTGTTGATAAAAAGATTTGCATACAAAGAAAATTAAGCAAATCCCAAACTGAGATCATTATTACCTCCATAAAAAGCAGGTGAACCAGAAAGAAAACTTAAACTAAATACAGTATTAACTGATCTATGAATAATATTTACATTCTATTGATGTAATGAAAAAAATATAAATTTAGTCAAAAATTATGATAAATCTACATTTGAAAGATGGTTTGAGAGGATTGAATATACCCACAGGGATTGAACGGGATGGGAGAAATGTTAGAAGCAGCACTAACTCTCTCTCTTGCCTGGTAGGAAGTCAATAGTTAATACTTGAAATTGAAAAATCAAGAAGAAAAAAATGCACATTATTTAGAAACATGAGATTAAGTTAGACTATTATCAGAAGAAATCATGTAAAAAGTTAAATATGGTTATCTTTTGGTAGCAGGATTGGAAGGGGAAGAAAAGTGGGTAGAGAAATGCATTTTTTGTGTGTGAATAATCCTTGTTTTCCTAGTGGAAACTTTAAATAATGCATATTTATTATTTTGCTAAAATTAAAGTAAATAGCCAAAATATATGAACTAGAAAAATCAAAAGACACTTAAGAGACTACTAAGCATATGAAAAGATGCAAAACTTCAATAAATAATCAAGTACTCAAATTTTAACCAGAAAATATTTACCTATTATATTGGCAACAATTTACAAAATTTATAATATCAAGAGCCAGTAAAGATACAGAAAAATGAACACTCTCACAAAATGCTGGTAGAAATATATCAATTATCTCACATCTTCAGAAGGAAAACTGGCAATTGATATCAAAATTTAAAACACTACTCTGATTCAGCAAATCAATTATGTTTTTCCTAAGAAAATCATAATAAACCATCAAAAATATGTATAGAAGGACATTTATTAACATATTGCTAATAACAGTGCAATATGGGAAACAAACTAATATTCATTCTATAGAGCATTTAAAAACGAAGTGGATCATTTGTAAAACAGAAACTGCACAATTAAAATGATTTATGTAGATTCATATTTATTGTCATGGAAAGCATGACAATATGCATATTGGTAATATTCTAAATTATATGAAAAATGCAGGTAACACCTCAATATTTAAATTCATTATAATTCATTTTAGCTTCTCGAAGTCACTTTCCGCTTTCATTATATGTTCTTTTAAAAGAGTTTTCTAGCTATTCTGTTTATTCATCAGATTAAATTGAGAAACATTTCTGTATGGCCCTACACTATAATGTGTGATTTCTTTCATCCCCAAACTAGCTATTCCTTTCACATTCATGCATACATCAATCCTCCACTCCATTTATCCTCCACTCATGCTAACACAAAAACATACATCTTTCTACCTATCAATCTATTCATTTACTAATCTAGAGTATGAGGTTATGTCTGTATAATGAGACAAAGAAATATTCCTGGTTCTAACTTCAGCATTGTCTTAGTTTTTCTTTTTTCAATAGAAATTATTTTTATAATTATCTCAAAAAAAACAAAGCTATTTCTATAAACAAACAAGGCACAATACATTTTTAAAAAAATGTTTTTCACACAACCAGAGACTCACTTTAGGCCATCTTTGTCCCATTGCCCATTTGCAATGAGCAGAGAGAGTGTGGATAGGAGGAGGCCAAGATAACTAAGGAATTGAAGCCCCATAAATGTGATCACAGAGGAAACTTGAGTACAGATACAATGGTTGGTTTTGAACAAGAATTGAGATATTCTGTGAGGTAAAATGATGAGGGAGAGAATGTGGGTTGGTAAGGGGGTAGAAAGATGAAGTTGGAACAAGTGCTGACAGGTCACTCAAATCAGCAACTTTGCAAATCTGTTTTGTAATACCTAGTAGATACATGTTTTAAAACGCTTTGCTTTAATATGAAGAACATTCCTGCTTCTTGAAGATGCTTCTGGAAATATAAGTATAAAGAGAATATTCAAATTATCTATAATCACTGTTAAAATTGTGGTACAGAAATAGATTGGTGGTACATGTACACGATGGAATATTACACAGCCATAAAGGACAAAATTATGAACTTCAGAGCAACTTGGATGGACTGAGAGTCTAAAATACTGAGTGATCTATCACAGAACCAAAGAACTGAGTTCCACATGTTCTCAGTCTTAAGTAAACCTTGAACAATTATCATAATACTATAAGAAAAGGATTGGCAATAGTTGGAAACTGCTGGGGCGGGGAGGGGAGGCAGGATTGGCAGTAGTGGGAAACTGCCAGGGGAGGGCAGGGCACACCCATCAACAAGGGTACCTGCAAAATGAACGCTTGTATACCTAACCCTGAATTGTACCCCACATCTTCCAAATAAAAATTTTTTTAAAGAAATACTAAAAAAAAGATATAAATAGATTCTTTGAAAAAATATGCTACATCCCTTTTCTATCCTACATTGTCTCTCACTATTACATCCTGAACATTCCCCTATGTCTTTAACATAAAACATAATTTAATATCCATAAACTATTGCAATATATTTCATTGTTTAGTTATTTCATTATTGTTGATATTTAGGTTATCTTTTTTATTCTATTATAAAATATATTTTAGGAGTACCCTTATATAAAACTTTTCACACAGCTGATAATTTCTTTGGAATAAATTTATACAAGTGGAACAATTGGGGCAAAATATATCTAGCCTAATTGAAATTTATTCCAAATAGCATAGTATGAAAGTCCATCTGATGATACTTTTGCTAAAACAGGTTATTTTTTAAACTTTTGCTACTTTGATAACTTTGATTGATTATTCATTTTGGCTCTCTTTCATTGTCAGTGAAGATGAACTTGTTTTTATATTTTTGTTGGTCATCTGTATTTCCATGTCCTTTATTCAATTGCTATTTTTCTATTGAGTATTAATAATTTTATAATTGATCTACAAATGTTTTTTTAAAATAATTTTGAGATAATTTTAGTTTACATCAGTTGTAAGAAACAGTACTGGGAGATCCCATATACTCCTCACCCAGTTTCCTCCTCCAATGTCAACAACTTTCTTTTTTTTTTTTTGACTCAGACTCTTACTCTGTCACCCAGGCTGGAGTGCTGGAGTGCAGTGGCACGCTCACAGCCACTGCAGTCTCAACATGCTGGGTTAAGGCAATCCTTCTGCCTCAGCCTTCCAAGTAGCTGGAACTACAGGTGCACGCTACCACACCTGGCTAATTTTTTTTTTTTAATTGTAGAGAAGAGGTCTCACTGCCCAGGTTGATCTCAAACCCCTGAGCTCAGGCAATCTGCTCATCTCGGCCTCCCAAAGTGCTGGGATTACAGGCTTGAGCCACCGTGCCCAGCTGTCAACAATTTTCATAACTATAGTACATCACAAAAAATGTACATTGATAAAATCTATTGACCTTATTAAAATTTCACCAGTTATACATACACTGATGTGTGTGTGCATCTGTACATGTACATAGCTATATGCAATTTAATGACGTGTTTAGGTTTGTGTATCTACCAGCACAGTTAAAATACAGAACAGTTTCATCACAAAAATCTTCATGTTATCATTTCATATCCATTGTTACCTTCCTCTATATGCACCTTTCTGGTCCCTAGTAACCATTAATCTGCTCTCCATTTCTATAATTTTGTTATTTCAAGAGTGTTATGTAAAAAGATCTTACAGTATGTGACCGAGGGAACATGGCTTTTTGAAGTTAGTGCAATTTCCTTGAACGGCTTCCAATTTGTTGTATGTATCAGTGTTTTGGGTGTTTTGTTTTGTTTGCTTTTTACTTTTTATTGTTGAGTAATATCATATGGATGGCGTGGATGCATCATTTTGTTTAACTATTCACCTGTAGAAGGAAAATTAGGGGTTTTCTGTTTGGGGGCACTACAAATAAAGCTCTTATAAACATTTGTGTACACATTTTAGTGTGAATGCAAATTTTCATTTCCCTGGGATAAATTATACCCAAGAGTACAATTACTGAGTAGTATGATAGTAGTATATTTAGTTTTATAAGAAACTGTCAAACTGATTTCCTTAGAGACTGTACCATTTTCCCACCATCACTGTATGCATCAACCAGTTGCTCTAAATCCTTATCAGAATTTAGTGCTGTCACTGTGCTTTATATTTCCATTCTGATAGGGATGCACTAATATCATTGAGGGTTAGAGTTGTATTTCCCTAAATGTTAATGATGTTGAACACTTTTTCACGTTCTCATTTGCTATCCATGTATCCTTTGCATTGAAATGTCTGTTTACGTCTTTTGCTCATTTGATAACCGAATTTTTTACTGTTCATTTTTGAGAGTTCTTTATATGTTTTAGATTCACATCCTTTTCCAGCAGTGTGGTTTGCAAATACTTCTTTCTGTCAAGTTCATAATTTGCCTTTTCGTGTTTTAAACAGGCTCTATTGCAGAGTAATAGTTTTTAATTTTCATAAAGTTAAATTGATTAATTTTTTCTTTATGTGTCATGCTTTTGGTTTCAAGTCCAAGAACTTTGCTTAACTGTAACTCTTCAAAAGTGTATTCTATGCTTTTTCTAGAAGTTTTATGATTTTATGTTTTCATTTAAGTCTGTGATCCACTTTGAGTTAATTATTTTTGTATAAGATGTGAGGTTTAAGTCAAGTTTGTTTGTTTTTTTATTTCTGGATGTCCAATTGTTGTTTCAATGCCATTTGCGGAAAAGAATAAACTTCTTCTTGACTTGCTTTGGCACCTTTGTCAAAACTCAGTTACACATATTTTATGTAGATCTATTTCTGGATTCTGTTTCACTGATCTATGCCTATCTTTCCACCAATATCACATTTGTCTTTATTACTGTATCTACTATACTAGCCTTAACATAGGGTAGAATAATTCTTATTATTTTCTTCTTTATTTCAAAATTGTTTTAGCTGTACTAGATCTGGTAATTTTCCATATATATGTTATATAAGCTTGTCTCTATCTATAAAAACAAACTTTTCTGAGATCTTGGTAGGAATTGTATAGATCACTTTGAGCAGAATTGACATCTTCCCTACTTTGAATCTTCCAATCCATGAATATGGAATACTTCTTCATTAAGTTAGGTCCTCTTTGATGCCTTTTATTAGCATTGCATAATTTTCAAGATACATTTTCTGTGCATGTTCTGTTAGAATTATGCTTAAGTATGAGATTGTCTTTGGAGCATTTGTAAATGTTAGTGTGTTTTTACTTTGCTTTCTCATATGTATTATTAGCAGAGGTACACAGATATGAAATTGGCAATATGCACTGATCTTATATTCTGCATCCTTGTGTAACTTACTAGTTCTAGAATTTTATTTTTTGGAGATTTCTTGGGTTTTTTTATGTTGACAGTCATGTCACCAGCAAATAGGATTGTTTTTATTTCTTTTTTTTTTAATTGCAAGACTTTTATTTTCTTGTCTTGTAACTTTCCGTTGTATATTTGATAAGGATAGGGAGAGTGGACATTCTTGCCTTGTTCCTGAAGGAACATATCTTCAAGGAAAGAGATTCAGTCTTTCACCACTAAGTATAATATTAGCTGTAGCTTTTAAAAATAAATGACCTTTAAGTTGAAGATGTTTACTCTTTCCCTAGTTTCCTGAGACTTTTTATCATAGATGGTTATTGGATTTTGCCAAATGCTCTTTCTGCATCAACTGATATAATCATATGCTTTTTCTTCTTTAACCAACTAATATGGTGGATTTTAATGAAAGATTGCTAGTGTTCAACTAGCCATACATATCTAGAATAAATTCCACTTGGTCATGGTATATACTAAATTTTATTCATTCTTGAGTTATATCTGCTAACAATGTGTTGAGGATATTATGTCTAAGGTCATACAAGATATTGTCTATAGCTTATTTGTTTATTTTATTGTCTCTGTCTGATTTGGGTATCAGGGTAATAATAACCTTATAAAATGTATTTGGAAGTGTTTCTCTTCTATTTTCTGGAAAAGTGTACAAAAAATTGGTTATTAATGATCCTTAAAAATATTTGGTAGGATTCTCTAGTGAAACCATCTAGAGTGTATTCACATTTCTAAGTTGTTGAATTTATGAATGCAAAGTTGTTGGTAATATTTCTTTATTATCTTTCATGGTAAAAGGATTTATAGTGACACTATATGTTGCATACTTGATACTGATGATTTGTATTGCCTCTTTTTCTTCTTTTTTAATCTTCATTAGAAGATTAAACTATTAAACCTCTATTAAACTAGAGGTTTATCAGTTTTATTGATTTATTTTTAAAACAAGCTTTTGTTTCATTGTTTTTTCCTCTGTTAATTTCTTGGTTTTGATTTTATTTTTTTTCTTTTATCTTCATAATTTTCTTCCATTTAGTTCAGTTTATATTTCTTATTTTTCAGGGTTTTTTTTCAGTAGGAATTTATATTATTCATCTGAGACATTTTTTCTTAGATAAATGTTAGCTTTTAGTGCTATACATTTTCCTTCTGGGATTGCGTTAGAAGCATTTTATATATTTTTGGCCTACAGATTATATAGAATTTTTTAAATATATTTTCAAAGCTCTTGAAGTGTTTTCTCTTCCTTTTTGTCATTGACTTCTATTTTGATTCCATTATGAACAGAGAATATATTAGGCATGATTTCACTTCCTTTACATTTTTGAGGTTTGTTTTATGATCCAGAATTTGATCCATTTTTATGAATGGTCCATGAGTACTTGAATAAAATGTATATTCTTGTGTTGCTGGGTATTCTGCACATCTCAATTAGATCCTATTGTTTGATTGTGCTGCTCACTTTTTTTTTTTACATCTATGCTATTTTATGTCTCTTAGTCTTATTAATTGCTGAGAGTGGCATGTTGAAGTCCCCTTATAATTGTGGATTTATCCATTTTAGCTCTGTCAGTTTTTGCTGTGTGTATTCTGAGGCTCTGTTAGTGGTGTGCACACATTTATGATTACTGTGTCTTCCTGGTGAATTGATCCTTGTATTAGTATGTAATAATTTTGTCTATCTCCAATAATTTCCTTTGCTCTGAAGTCTATATTATCTAATATCAATATAACAACTCCTGGTTTAAAAAAAATATGTTATGATAGAGGTGACATTACAAACAATATCTCAGACATACAAAAGATAATCAGAGACTACTATATATACCACTATGGTAACAAACTGAAAAATCTAGAGGAAATAGATGAATTCCTGGAAACATTAACCTCCCAAGGCTGAACCAGGAAGAAATGTAAGCACTGGATAGACTATTAATGAACAATGAAATTGAATCAGCAATAGAAAAATCTTCCAACATAAAAAAAAAAGCCCAGAGCCCAATGGATACATGGATGAATTTTATAAAACATACAAAAAAAATCTGTTATCAACCTTACGAAACTATTCCAAAAATCAAACAAAAAAAAAAACAAGAAAACAAAAACAAGTAGGAGGGACTGCTTCCTAACTCATTCTACAAAGCCAGTATCACTCTGATACCAAAAGCAGACAAGGATACAACAACAAAAAAAGAACACTGCATACCAATATCCCTGATGAACATATATGCAAAAATTCTCAACGAAACACTAGCAAACCAAATTCAACAACACATCAAAAAAATAATCCATCATGACCAAGTGGGTTTTAGTCCAGGGATGCAAGGATGGTTCAATATCCACAAATCAATAAATGTGATTCACCACATAAACAGAATTAAAAACAAAAACCATATGATCATCTTGATCGATGTAGAAAGACATTTGATAAAAATCCAACTTTCCTTTATGATAAAAAAAACCCTCAACAAACTAGGCACTGAAGGTACATACCTCAACATAAGAGCCACATGTAACAAACAGCCAGCATTATATTTAAAGGGGAAAAGCTGAAAACATTTTCCTTAGAACTGGAACAAGAAAAGCATGTCTATTTCCACCACTCCTATTCAGCATTGTACTGGAAGTCCTAGCAAGAGCAATCAGGCAAGAGAAAGAAATAAAAGGCATTTAAATTGGCAAGGAAGAAGTTAAACACTCTCTGTTCACTGATGACATGATTTTAAACATAGAAAACCCTAAGGATTCCTCTAAGAACTCTTAGAACTGATAAACAACTCCAGTAAAGTTTTAGACTACAAAATCAATGAAAAAAAAGTCTCATTTGCAATAGCCTCATTTACAATAGTCACACACACACACAAATACCTAGGAATACACTTAATCAAGGAGGTAAAAGATCTCTGCAAGGAGAACTACAAAATGCTAGTGAAAGAAACTGTAGACTACACAAACAAATGAAAGAACCAATGTTATCAAAATGCCCATATTGTACAAAACAATCTACAGTTTTAATGCAATTCCTCTCAAAATATTATCATTTTTCATAAAACTAGAAAAAATGCAGTCCTAAAGGTTATATGGAAAAAGAAAGCACTCAAATAACCAAAATATCCTAAGTGTAAAAAAAAAAAAAAAAAAATGATGCAGAGGCATCATTGCCTAACTTCAAATTATGCTACAAGGCTGTAGTAACTAAAGCAGCATGGTACTGGTACAAGAATATACAGATAGATCAATGGAACAAAATAGAGAATCCAGAAATAAAACCACATACGTATACCTAACTGATCTTTGACAAAGCTGACAAAAAAAAAGAATGGGAAAATAACATTCTATTAAATAAATAGTGCCAGCCAGGCTCAATGGCTCAGCCTGTAATCCTGCACTTTGGGAGGCTGAGGTGAGTGGATTGCCTGAGCCCGCGGGTCCAACTTGGCGAGATCTCATCTCTACAATAAATCAAAAAGTTAGACGGGCATGGTAGCGCGCACCTGTAGTTTCAGCTACTTGGAAGGTTGAGGCGGAAGGATCGCCGGATCCCAGCAGGTCGAGGCTGCAGTGCCCAGGAGTGGCCACTGCACTCCAGTCTGGGTGACAGAGTGAGACTCAACTCAAAAAAACAAAACAAAAAAATAAATAAATAGTGCCAAGAAAATTGGCTAGCCATATGAAGAAAAATGAAACTGAACTCCTACTTCTCACCATATACAAAAATTAATTCAAGATGGGTAAAGGACTTAAATGTAAGACCTGAAATTACAAAAATTCTAGAAAAAAACCTAGGGAAAATGCTTCTGGACAGAAGCCTAGGCAAAATGTATGCTAAAGACCCCCAAAAGCAAATGCAACAAAACCAAAAAGAGACAAATGGGATTTAATTAAAATAAAAATCTTGTGCACAACATAAGAAGTAATCAATAAAGTGAACAGAAGACCTACAGAATGTGAGAAAATATATGTAAATGATGCCTCAAAGGACCAATAACCAGAATCCACAAGGAATTCAAATAGCTCAATGTTAAAAAAATAAATAAAAAACTGAGCAACAATATGAACAAGCATTTCTCAAAAGAAAAAAAAATACAAGAGACCAACTAATATATGAAAAAATGCTGAACTTCACTAATTATCAGAGAAATGCAAATTAAATCACAATGAGATAGCATCTTACACTAGTCATAATAACTATCATTAAAAAGTCAAAGAACAACAGATGACGACGTGGGTTTGGACGAAAGGAAACGCTCATACACTATTGGTGGAAATGTAAACTAGTTCAACCTCTATGGAAAACAATATGGAGATTTCTCAAAGAACTAAAAATATAACTATGATTTGAATCAGTAATCCCAATACTGAGTAACTACTAAATGGAAAAGAAATCATTATATAAAAAAAACACTTGCACTAGTAGGTTTATCACAGCACTATTCACAATAGCAAAGTCACAGAACCAACCTAAGTGACCATCAATGGTTGAGTGGATAAAGAAAATGCAGAGTGTGTGTGTGTGTGTGTGTGTGTGTGTGTGTGTGTGTGTGTGTGTGTGTATCTACGTGATGCAATACCACAAAGCTATAAAAAAGAATGAAATCATGTTTTCTGCAGCAACACAATAGAGCTAGAGATATCATTCTAAGTGAACTATTAACTTAGAAATAGGAAACCAAACACCATATGCTCTTACTTACAGTGGGAGCTAAATGGACATAAAGATGAAAATAATAAACACTGAGGACACTTAACGGGGGGAGGTATGAAAGGGGGCAAAGGTTCAGAAGCTACCTATCAGGTACAATGTTACTATCTGGGGAATGAAGACACCTGAAGCCCAATGTCCACCACTATTCAATATGCCTATGTAACAAACATGCTTGTGCCCCTTGAATATAATATTAAAATTTAAATTAAAAATAGAATGCAAGTTATGAAATTAAACAACTATTGGTTCAAATTTCATCTCTAGCTGTGTGAATCCTTGGGTACAAATGTAACACTCTAAATGTTCATTTTTTAATTTTTAAAAGAGATAATAATGTTTCATTTTATCAAGTATTTGAAGAGGTGAAATTAGATCATAATGGAAAACTCTTGGAACATTTTGATCATCGAAACATAAAATAGTTCTCTTTCCTCTTCCATTTTAAGTTGCCAGAAATTCTTTACCTATGAGGTAGATAGATGTTCTCAGAGTAAGAATAGGATTTAGACAATTTCAGATATTGTTTATTCAGTTCCAAAATTTCTAGGAATAGAATTTCTATTTTTTTCTGCTGAGATTTCCTATTCTTTTTTTTACTACAAGCATACTATTTTTACATCATTGAGCATAATTTGTTAATTCAAATACCTGAGTCACCTGAGAGTCAGTCTATGTTAGTTACCTTTTCTAGTTTTACTTTATTTTTAATTGACATAATAATTGTACATATTTATGGGATACAATGTTATGTTTCAATACTTGTATATATTATGTAGTGATCAAATCAAGATAATTAGGAAATCTGTCACCACAAACATTTGTCATTTTTGTGATGAGAACATTTAGAATCCTCTCATCTAGCCATTTTGAGATATACAAGACATCCTTATTTTTTCTTTTTAAATTTTTTTATTTTAAAGATGTGGGGTATGATTCAGCATTAGGTATACAAACGTTGAATATGCAGGTACTCTTGTTGATGCAGTGTGCCCCTCCCTCCCTCAGCAGTTTCCCACAACTGCCAATCCCACCCCTCAATCCCAAGCAGTTTCCGACTACTGCCAATCCCTTTCTTATAGTATTATGAAAATTGTTCAAGGTCCACTTATGAGGAGAATATATGGTACTCTGTTCTTTGTTTCTGTGATAGATCACTGAGTATGATCGACTAAATTCATCCAAGTTGCTGCAATGTCCATATGTTTGTCCTTCTTTATGGCTGCATAATAGTCCATTGTGTATATGTGCCACATTTTTTTAATGCAGTCCAGTTTTGATGGGCAGCATGGTTGGTTCCATGTTTTTGCTGTTGTGAATAGAGTTGCAACAAACATGCGTGTGCATGTGTCTTTTTTGTAGAATGATTTGAGTTCCTCCCGGTATATTTCTAATAGGGGGATTGCTGGGTCATATGGAAGGTCAACTTTATTGTTAACTATTGTATAACTACTGTGCATTAGAACAGCCAAACTTATTCCTCCTAACTGTATGTTTCCACCCATTGACCAACCTCTCCCTATTTCCTTTTCCCCTACCTTTCCCAACTTTAGTAACCAGTTTTCTGTTCCCTACTGCTATGAAGTCAATTTTCTTTTAGATTCCATACATGAATAAAATCATGCAGTATTTGTCTTTCTGCCTCTGATTTACTTCACTTAATATAATGTCCTTCAGGTTCATTGATGTCACACATGACAAGATTTCATTCTTTTTTATGGCTATATAGATTTCATTGTGTATATATACACATCATATTTTCATTAATCTGTTGATGGACACTTAGGTTGCTTTTACCTCTTGGCTATTGTGAATAGTACTTCAATAAACACAGAAATGTAGGTCTTTATTTGACATTTTGATTTCATTCCTTTTTAATATATATTCAGTAGCGGGATTGTTGAATGATATGGTAGTTCTATTTTTAATTTTTCTTGAGTAACCTCTATACTGTTTTCCACAATGGTTATACTAGTTTATAATTCCACCAATAGTGTTTAAGAGTTCCCTTTTCTCCACATCCTTACCAACACTTGTAATATTTTATCTTTTTGACAATAGCCATTCTAACTGGAGAAAAGTGGTATCTTATTGTGGGTTTGATTTGAATATCCCTAATAATTGGTGATGTTCAGCATTTTTTCATATACTTGTTAGCTATTTGCATTTCTTCTTTTGTGAAGTATCTATTTAGATCTTTGCCCATTTTTAATCAGATTAACTGTTTTTGCTATTGACTTGTTTGATTCTGAGTATTATTCTGAGTATTAATAGAGTATATGTTCTGAGTATTAACATCTTATCAGGTGTATAGTTTGCAAATATTTTCTCCCATTCTGTAGATTATCTCTTTACTCTGTTGATTACTTACTTCATGGTGCAGAAGCTTCTTAGTCTGATGTAATCCCGTTTGTCTATGTTTGTTTTGTTGCCTATGTTTTTGAGATCTTACCTAAGACATCCTTGCTCAGGTTGATACCATGAAACATTTCCCTTATGTTTTCTTTTAGTAGTTTCCTAGTTTAGAGACTTAAATTTATATATTTAATTGATTTTGAGTTGACTTTTGTATACAGCAAGAGATAGGGGTCCAGTTTCATTCTTCTTAATATGGAAATTTAATTTTCCCAGCACATGGTGTTTACCCTTAATAGTGTCTTTCCTCTTTCTTCATATGCTGAGTAAGTTTAGATTATATCTTGGACATTGGCATGTTATATTGTAGATTCTGGATTCTTCTATATTCCTTCAAAGAGTGTTGAATTATTTAAGAAGGCACTTCACTTGGCCTTAGACAGTAAGCTCTGTCTTTTGGGCAGTAGCTCAAATATCACTTCAGTTATTTAGCCTTAGCTAGGCTGCTTGTGGTCTGCTTTGTGCATGTATGGTTCTAAGGTCAACCAGAAATTCGGAAAGAGTTATTCATAGAATTTATGGATCTCCCTCTCTGGTTCTCTTTTTCCCAATGTTCTTCCCACTTCACACTTTTCAGCAGCTATGATTGCCTTGAACTCTACCTAGTAGCTCTTTGGGGAATATAAGCTGCAGCTTTTAGCCATCCTGAATAACACAGCCTTCTAGTTAAAAACCACACACACATACACACATGCACACACTCTTGGGAGAAAGTCACCAAGTGTTATTCACTTTTTTCAAATATGGACTTATCTTTAAAATGTGCCTGTGTTTGTTCACTGTTCAGCTTCAGTCAGTTATTTTTGTAAGTTTATTTTGGAGTTTATAGTTATCTGTAGAACAGTTAGTCTGAAATAAGCTTATCTGGCCATTAATAGAAACAAAACTCCCAGGACTATAGATAATTTTCATTTCTGCAAGGTTTTTTGTTTGCTTGTTTGTTTGTTTGTTTAAAGATGCAATGCTTCTCAAGCACATATCAAAGAAGTCAAGCTCCTCAGAATGCCAATCCTTCTCTCTGAACATATTAGGGGTCTGTTTCCTATAAACGGTACTTCTGGTAACTAGACCTGTCTAGTTAGCTTCAAACATACACAGAAAATTGTACCTGATTTCATTTTGACAAAGATAACAATGATACAGGGGACTACAGTGCCCAGAAACCAATTAAGTCTTAGGTAAGGAAGGAATTTTTGATGGAGACCATAAACAGAGGCACAAACCACAGCAAGTTTGATGCTGCCCCCATATCTTCTTAAATTTGAATAAGGACCAATGACTGGAAGGATGAATCTCATATGGGCCCAGAATGGCTTTTCCATTTGCACTACTTCATGCTTAAAAATAATTGCTCATCCGTGATATCCTGGCAACAGGGAAATATGATACTTTGCAGCTAACAATTATTTTTAAAGATCATCATATTTCTTTTCATTTTAAACGAATATTAGAACTCATTTAGTTTAACCCATCATTTTACTAATCAGAAACCCACAGTCCAAAATGGGGAAGATCCATCTAACATAACATAGGAAGGGGCAAAGCTGCAATTAAAATGTAGTTAAGCTAACTTCCATTCTTGCATTCTGACTCTCTACTACACATTGAATATTTCAAAGACACTGCGTTATATAGGCTGTTTTTACCCTTTCTCAAGGTTAGACTCTAAAGTGTTCTATGTGTAAGAAAACAGTCTGCTTAGTGATGTGATCACAATCACCTGAATTCAGTAATGTGACAGTGTGATCATTGCATTTAATGGTTGGCCGTTCTCCAAAACCTGGTTGGCAAGTAAGGGCATGTGGTTTCTCTTGTGACTCCGCTCTCCTCACTCTCTGCCCCTTTAACTGTTGCCATTCCTGTGGCTCTGTGTTCTTACTTCATGTGTGTGCCATAGGATTCAGATACAAAAAGACTAGTTAAGATATAAGTCAAAGAGCAGAAAGGAACTGACCAGGCAAAAGTCAGGTACAGCCTGACTTGCAAAATTTGTTCACTATGAAGTTTTTGGTTTTTCACATGAAACAATTTCTATCATTCACTTGTTATCTAAAAAGGCAAGAATATGTTCTTATTCATCAGCCTTCCTTGATTATGCTACAGGAAATGGAACTGATATATGTATTCAATTTGAAGAGAATGCTTCTCCATGTTCAGAAATTGCTCCTTAAGACCTTCCTACCAGCTCAGGCAAATCTGGTGGGACTTCAAAGTTCTCAGTGTGGAATAAGTCAGAGTAGACGTAGCTTCACATCTTAAGAATTGGAAAAAATAAAACCTGCCTGTCTTCAATAGCCTGTAAGATCTCTCTTGTCTCCAGGCAGGAGAGATTCCTCAGGTGTTACCCACTTTATCATAGCATTCCACATCTCTCCTTTTATCTTGTGCCCTTCTCCTCTTTCCAAGATCATAAATCAACAAAGACAGGTCTTCATTCTTCTTTGAAAGAAAAGGGGGTTGGGGAGTCTAGACTTCTCCTATTCCATGACACCTGAACAACCTGATAAATTTAACTGCGTATCTGCTTCTCAGGTGGAGACTGGAAGATTTCAAAGCCTGAGTGGGCAATCTATAGCCAGGAACCTCTGCAGTCTCAGCCCAAAGTCTTTTTGATATTACTCTCCACTGCAAGACCAGGAAGGAAGCCCATATGGGAAAACGGGAGGTCTGAAAACTTCAGATTCCAGATAGGGGTCAGAGTCAAATCCAAGAGTGTGTGACAGCTGAAATTGTCCATGATTTTCTAATTGCTAAAGGCAGCGACCTGGTCATAAAGAGCAAAGGCCAAAGCGAAGATTTGGTGCCCATTGCTGGCATTAGGTTTCTGTCTAGAGAAGGAGAAGACAGCCGAAAACTGAAGAACATTTGGAATTAATTAGGGAGAATAAGAAAACATGAGGCTAAGAGATGGGGGTGGAATGAGGGCCACATTATTCCTTAAAATAAGTACTAGTTGCTCAACTTCACCTCAGGCTCTGCTTCCTTATCTTTCTTGTCCTCAACATAACTTAAACATAGCTGATTAAAGTACAGTCTCATTTTTCAGCTGCCTGCAATATTAAGGATTTTATCTCAAGAATACTGTAGCTTTAAAAAATAGAAGGAATCAGCAGATATTGCAATGTTTTCCTCAAGGATGGTCTGGACTTGAGATGTAGATCTCAGGTCATTTCTTTTGGAATTAGACAGACATAGCATTCAAATCTTCACTCCACTCCTTTAAGCTGTGCGACTCTGAGAAAATTAGGTATCTCTATGGAGTTTGTCTCCTCATCTGTAAGATTAGCCAATGCCATTTCCTTCACATAGCTGACATGAGGATGATATGAGATCAAATATGAAAAGACCTATAACCATCCATGCTCAGCATATAGCTGTGGTCATTAATTAGAAGCCACCTTTTTTTATACCTTATATGTAAATGTTCCAAACAGAATAAAAGTCACTTTTATCTGCTGTTATTCCAAAAATCAAGACTTACAAAACAACTATAGTACTTAAAATGGTGTGGTGCTATTTCAAGAACTGGCATGTAGATCAATGGTATAGATTGAGAATCCAAAAAATTGTCTTATTCATAGGCAGAAATAAATTCAACTTGAATTAAAGGCTTGCATTTAGAGAAATAAAATTAATTTCATGTCAAATAATTAAAGAAAATAACATGACCTTGAAGGCAAGAAGACTTTCTTAAAATCAGAAATGTAGCAAAAAGAAAAGAAAAATTGAATTCTGCAAATTTAAATTTCTCTGTCAAAAAGATACAATAAGCAAAACTAAAAAAAAAAAAAAAACCAGATAATCCAGGAGGACGTATCAACTGCTGTAAAATAATCAAATACAAAATAGACTAAAGATAAGTATCTGAAATTTTCAAATAATTATGTATTCTAGGGGAACCACCAAAAAAGGAAATTTTTAGAAGGGCAGGCCCTTTGTAGTACAGGCTTCCCCCACTAGGTAAGTATTCTAGGAACCCATTGGTATCAATGTACCAGTTAGTACTGTTGTGAGAGGCCATATTTGGCCTCAGTGAATTTTTTTTTTTTTTTTTTGAGATTCTTTCAACACATTTGCCCATTTCATGATGGGTGATTTACGAGCACACCTGCCCACACTGTGCTGAATGTGCAGCAGTTTTTGACCAAAAGTGGCATGATCTTCATGTCCCACACTCCCTAGTCACCTGACCTCACTCCAAGTGACTTTTTTTTTTTGTTTTCCTGGTTGAAAAAAGTCCTCAGAGGGAAATGTGTTGCCAATGTGAAAGAGGTGAAACAAAACACAGCAGAAGCACTAAAATTCATCAAAACTGATGAATTTAAAAACTGTTTCGAACAGTGAAAACAGTGCCTCAATAGATGTATTGCATCAAACAGAAAATATTTTGAAGGCGATTGAAGTTTAAACATGTAAGAATAAATATACAATTTTTAATAAATTCTGTTTTTTGGGGCCCCCTCGTATTATATATTTGTGTGTGTGTGTGTGTGTGTGTGTGTGTGTGTGTGTACACATGCATGCAAGTGTGTGTATTAATAAGTCCAAATGCCAGTGAAAATATGGTTTAAAGAACACAAAAAGGTAATCACAAAAGATGAAATCAGAACTGCTCTATAAAAAATGACTGCCTCATTAATAACCAGAAAATGAAAGTTAAAATAACAAGGAACTACCATTCTGATGCCAGTTTGGCAATGAATAAAGCATCAGATAATTTCCAGTGTAGACAAGCAAGGAGAATGGAGTAAAATTAATATAGCTGCACGTGGCCTTAAAATTAGCAAAATCTATCTGGAGGGCAAGATGGTAGTATTAAATTACTTATCCTAGGCCCCTGAAATTTCTCTCTCTATATCTATCCTTAAGAAAGATTTACTTATAGACATAATATATTTGATGCAATATTATATTGTTTGTCATGTGAAAAAATAGAAACAAATATCTATCCATAGAGAAATGGATACATATAATTCCATAAACATAAATAATCAGTATAAAATATTCAAAGGAATAAAGTATTTTACACATATTAACATGAGTCAATCACCAAAAATATTTTACATTTCTCCTAATATCTAGTATATATGAAAAATGTAAAGAATTTGAGAACTCTCTCATCAGACAAATTCATCATGGAGTATGCCCTTAATATTGGCAGGAGGACATCAGTATGGACACTAGAGTTTTCAGGAGTCTATGGTTTAATCTGTAGTGGTCTAAATGTTTTTTTTTAATAACTGGTTTTTTTTGCATAAATTTAAAAATAAATATGCAAAAATATAGAAAAAGGATGAAAAGAAAATAAGTCAAAAAATGTTGACAGTGATTGATCTGGAGAGGAGGGGTAGGAATGATTAGTATTTCTTCTTTGTACATTTCCCAAAAATTAAAAAAAAGTTTCCAAAGAGAAAAATAGTCACCATTAATCAATGATACTCATAAAGTCCTAGGTTATGACACTTGACACCAAGTTAAACTGGTTCTAAAAGAATGTACTTACCAGATCTTTAAAAATTATATTTGTGAATGCCTACTTTACATTATCCATTATATTCAAGGTCAATGCATTATAGTTTACAGAATGTGACAGTTTTTCAAGCACAATCTTATTTAACTCTGTGTTAACCTTGTGAACTAGATATTATTTATCTCTACTTATATATAAGAAAACTGAGGCTCCAAGAAGTAGGGAATTATTTCAAGATCACACAGCTACAAAGTCACAGAGCTGTTAACTCAGCACATGCCTCAGTTACTTCAATACTAGTATTTTATTTAATTTTTTTCAGATAAATTGGACTTTATTAAAATTAAAAACTTTTGTACTTTAAAGGATACCACCAAGAAAGTGAAGGAATTGGGAACTTGTATCTAGAATAAAAAACTACACCTCAATAATTTATTTTTTATAAACTATAACGCTTCTTTACTGCTAAATGAAAGAGAAATCTAAGGGGGAGATCAATTAAACAAATACAAAAGTTAAACCAGCCTATTTGGGAGAAGAATATTGGTGGTCCTAAATAAGGCTAGTGTGTAGAAAAGCTAGTTTCAACCTTACTTTTAACTGTGATAAAGATGCATGGAGCTTCACAGGTCCAGTTTTGTTAGCTAGTACTGTGTTAGAAGGATACGCAGGCTGTGCTCAATGGTTCAGCCTGTAATCCCAGCACTTTGGGAGGCCGAGGTGAGTGGATTGCCTGAGCCTGCAGGTTCAAGACCAGCCTGGGCAACTTGGTGAGACCCTGTCTCTACAATAAATCAAAAAATTAGCCCAGCGTGGTAGCCTGTGCCTGTAGTTCCTACTACTTGGAAGACAGAGGCAGAAGGATTGCCTGAGCCCGGCGGGGCAACGCCGGGGTAGCTGTGAGCATGCCACTGCCCTCCAGCCTGGGCGACAGAGTGAGACTCCAACTCAAAAATAAAATAAAAATAAGGATATGCAATTCAACCTAGCCCAAGAAAATGAGAATTTATCGTGTTACCTAACTAGTTCCAGGCACATTTGCATCCAGGAGTTCAGAAGATATTATCAGATCTCTCTCTTTTCTCTTTCTTCTTTTCTATATGGTATCTTCATTTTTAAGTATGACCGAGGCAAGTGGCAATATGGATAACTTTCAAGTTCTCCACATTTCTTAGGATAAACTTTCTTGGCAATTTCAAGAAGAAAAGAGGCCCCTTTTTCCTCAGTGCATTCTTCAGAAATAATTCGACCATATCACAGTAAACTCCATAGCTAGAGGGAATGGTCAGCCCTGGGTCTTCATTACCATCCTTTCAACTTCAGGAATGATAAATTCAATCCCAATCAAACCAAAAGTAGTAAGTTGAATTATTTCAGAATAGTCAAAGAGAGGTTAACCAAAGGGATTCTGGGCACACACACACGAAAAGTATGTCCACAATGCAGTCACAGCTTTGACAATATTGGGAATGTGACCACTGGAAAGCCTGTAGGCTAACCTATGGAATGGGGGTGGCATTCATAATAGCTACGTCACAAAATTCTCCTGGAAACTAAACAATAGCTGGAAAGAAAATGTTTCTAATATGGCATCTAGCAGATAGAAAGTGTCTTACAGAGTTTGGTTCCTAATTGAGTAATCAAAGGCGAGGTGGTTCTGAGCTCCTTGTATCACCTCATCCCAAAGACTTTAACAATTAATTAGCAAGTTCAAATGAACAATAAAACAATTCTTTTGAACACGCAATTGAATTGTGAGCCTGTCTCACAATTGTCCTTTTTAAGTCAACTGAAAGCTAGAGCTTTTAATAGAGGCTGTGTGACCCAGGAGATGTAACAGCCACAATAATAAAACTGCAATAACTAACTAACTCTTACTGCAAGCTAACCATTTGCCAAGTAGTCTGGTAACATGTATTTTTAATGTAATCTTCACCATAACTAATGAAGTAGATGTTATTATAATTTCCATTTTACAGATGAAAAAACAGAAGTGACAAGGTCAAATAATTTGCTCAAGGTCAAGTAAGTGACAAAGATTGGATTCTCATTTAAGCGTGTTTGACTCCAGAGCCTAATCTCTTAACCATGCATTGTTCTTTTTCATACTGCCCTGCATGGCCTCGTAATACCCTGAGGAGAAGACGCAACATGAAATAGCATTTGGCTGCATTCCAATCAGTCAACATATTCGTCACTAGATGCACAAAGAGAGCAGGTAGTTTGGCTTCTCTATGTTGAATGAAACAATACAGGCAAATACATGCACTGACCTCTAACTCTATTTGGAGATTTAGCAACTCCATCTTGAAGACTTTCCTAACATCTTAGCTACTGTATTTAACGGAACCTTTTGTTGATGAAGTCGAGATGGATCAAAAAACATTTATCTTTCTGAGTTTTTTTTTTTTTTAATTTAAAAATATTCCTTAACCATAATGGTTCTGGGAATATTTCTCATTGGAAAAAATCTGGAGCTGTGACTGATGCAGAGAAGTGTTGAGACACTGGGCACAGATGGCTTTAATTATTTGGGCCACCATTGACAGATGTGATGGTCTAGGTTTCTGCTGCCTTGGACAGGTGTAAGCTATAGGATTTACCCAGAGGGAGTTGTGGAGAGCCAGAATTGGATAGAGCTCTGTGATGGCCCCTTATTTTGTCTTAATCCACCCCTAGGTACATAGTTATCATATTTCTTTGCCTCAAGGCATGGTCAAGTCAGTGAAACCTATCAAACCAAGTTTGTGTGCAGGAAAGAAAATCTCAAAGAAAGAAATACACTGCTAGTAATTGGTCTCAAACTCTGCTCAGTGTTTTTACTCAGAAGCCTTCCTTCCCATTAATTATTGCCTCAATCAAAAGGATGTATGTTTATGTTCCTCCTTCTGAATCAAAATAAGCATGTTAACTTCTGTAGTACACACAAATAATTTCAATGAATTGAATGTCAACCTGTGAAAATCTTTATTATTTTATTTCAGCAAAGATTTGTAGAGCACATTAATGAGGGTAGACAGACATATTCTCTACTCTTATGGAGAAATGAATATTGGGAGAAGGTTTAAGACTCTTTAGCTGATAAGAATAGAACAGGCAGCACTTACTATGCCAGGCTGGCCTCTAGACTTTGGATCCCCCAAAGTAGTGCTTTTTCCTATGGAGCTTCCATTCTAATTGGAGAGATGGACAATAAAAAACCCATCTCTTTCTCTATGTGTTTGCATATACATATATAAATACACAAGTATACCTATATATGTGTACATATATACATATGCATTGGTGTTATATATTTGTATTAGATGGGTAGATAAAGTATACTAATTTAGTAACAGATTATATCTAAGAAATTGAACCTAGCTATGTATATGAGCTCAACAGAAACTCAGCAGAAGAAATGGTATTTAAGTTGTACCGAATGAATATAAGAGGGAGATTATCAAGTTGAAAAGTAGAGGAAAGTGTTCCAGGTTCTCCAAGTCTTTGTTTTAAAAAGCAGAATTCTGACTACCTACGATGAGCTGAATTGTGTCTTCCCAACATTTACATGTTGAAGTCCTTACCTTCAGTACCTCACAATGTAACCATATTTGGAGATAAATTCTTTAAAGTGATGATTGGTGTCCTTGTAAGAAAAGGAAGAGACAAAACAGGGATATCCCTGCACCAGGGGGGAAAAAAAAGGTAATGTAAAAGCACAGAGAGAATGTGTCATCTGCAAGCCAAGGACAGAAACCAATTCAAACAATATCTCAGTCTTGGACTTCCAGCCTCCAGAACTGGGAGAAAATAAATTTCTGTTGTTTAGGCCACCTGGTCTGTGGAAATTTATTACAATAGCCTCAGAAAAATAATACAATGCCTCTTATTCATACTGGAAGGAGAGCAGTACATACACAGTACATAGACAATTTTCAACAAATATTTACTGAATTAAAATTTCTGCAAATTTCACAGCTGACCATACTGAGTACTTGACACACATCACATGCAATTATCTAATATAATCCACCAGTCATATAATGTAGGTATTATTATTTCTATTTTGTCTACAAGGAAACAGAAGCTTGGTGAGATGAACTGAGTTACCCAATGTCACATAACTGGTCAATGAGCATGTATCTGAACCAAGGCAGGCTGACCTGACAACACATCTTAGCTCTAGCACCCCAGGGAGTAGTAGGAGATGGTACAGGAGAGGAAAGGCCAGCTCATGAAAAGTCTTGGTTATAGTTATGGAGGCTGAATTCTCAAGGAGCCAAAACCTTAGTCAGTAACAAGAAAACTTGTTACACAATTACCTATATTTATTCAAACCGACCCAGAAGTTATTCACAATCTGTGCACACAACTCACCCCCCTTGGTACCTCACATAGATACAGCCCTCCCAACCACTAATCTCCCCCCTTGTGTAACACACACACTCACTCGCTCACTCTCCCAAAACTCCTCAGACAATACAACTTTTTAAGAAGTCCTTTGAAGAATGCCTTAAAGGATTTGAATCAATAATCTCCTTAGATCCTAAACGGGAGCTCCCCAGTTTGCTTTTTAATGATATCTCCCAACTCGGCAATCACAACTGCTTCTCACTGTTCGCTCCTAGCTAGTCTAGTCTATTCTTCATTCGGCCCATAGAGCATGTGTGTTTTTTAAATAAAGAAACAGATATGGAATTAAGTCTCGGTGTCCCATGTGCTTCATTATCCTGGCTTGTTGGGAATGTGTTAAACATACAGTGTGAGTTTTCATAAGTAGCAGAAAAGGATCAAAGGAACTTACTTTACCAAAGGTTTTTCTTTTCTCTCTCTCTTTCTCCTTCTCTCTCTCTCTCTCTCTCTCTCTCTCTCTCTCTCTCTCTCTCTTAAACTGAGGTCTGGGTGATTCAAAACACACTAGGTAGTTGAGCTGATAAGATATGGAAGGAGAGATTTCCAGCAGCAGTTTTTTTATTTCAAGAAAAGAAAACTTTTTAAGTTATAAAATGTTTTTAGGTGTCTTTGATTTTTTTTTTTCAGTTGAATTGCAAACCTGGAATTAGAAGACTTTTAAAAAAATATGCTTGATGTTAACCCTAGGTAGTTATATATAAATAGAGTGAATTGAATGAAGGTACATAGCCCAAAGATTATACTTTGCTATGCTGCTGAGATTTTCCATACTAGAAACTTGAAAACTTTAAATGGATTACTTAAAATGAACTTTCTCTACTCTGTGTGTTTGTGTAGATTCCTCTTAGTAATAAAGTTTTTATATTGCTCTCCTGTAAAACTTTGAAATGCTTATTCCTCAGAGGGCACAGGATACAAGAGACCTGGGATTGGGAGAATTTGAATAAATCCCTCTGAGATGAGTTATAACGTGAAGTTCATGAGGAAACAAACTTGCTCATTTGATCCTATCTTTGTAACACAGAGGGGTCTTGTTTTTTAACTTTTGGATTTCTCTAGACTGACTGAGTTTCCAAAGACAAGAGTAGAATCCATAAGATCTCAAACTAAGTCAAGAGCACAAGTTTGTAATGATTATTCACTGAAATCTGGTTTATACAGGACTCTGAGATATTTTCTGAGGTAATACTTTATTTTAAAATATTACTTTTTTAAATCTGGTTTCGCTGAATAATAATCTATTCCTTCTCTCCTTTCATTCTGCAACTAGTATTGTGTGTCATTTTCACCAAAAATGGTTCTGAATATTTGTAGATTCATACATCTTTGATGTGTAGTGGCACTTTTTTCTTTGGGTGACATCAGTAAAATGGCTAAAATTTTAAACAAAAGCTCAATTAAAAATACTTGGATATGAAAAAGCTCACTGCTGATAATTACCCTTAACACATTTTTGCTGAATTTTAATTTATTATTTTATATACACTTTAAAAGTTATAATTAGACTGCTCCCATAATTTTTGCATCTTGCTTTTATTACTTAAAGGGATTAGAGATTTTTAACATTACAATTATAACAAGATATTTTCTTTCTAAATCTTCATTAAAGTACAATTTATACACAATAAGCCTCACTCATTGTAAGTGTATAGCTTAAAGATTTGTGACAAATGTTTATACTCATAGAAACACAACCCAAGTCAAGATGTAGACTATTTCTATCAACCCCCAAAATTACCTTTTGCCCTTTTATAGTTAATCTTTGTTGTTCCCAGCTCCAACTAACTACTGGTATGTTTTCTGGAAGTATATATTAGTTTTTGCATTTTCTAGAATTTCATATGAATGAAATCATTCAATATGCATGTATCTGACTTCTTTCATTCAGCATATCAGCTTTAAGATTTATTCTTATTGTTGTATCAGAAGTTTACTACTCTTTAATAAGTAGTATACCATTTTATGGTTATACACTCATTTGTTTATTCATTCACCTATTGATAAACAACTGAGTTGTTTCCAGTCTGTGGTTGTTATTAGTAAATCTGCTATTAACATGCTTGTACAGGTTTTTTTGTGTGGACATATGTTTCCATTTTTCTTGAGTAAATACCTAGGAGTGGAATTGCTGGGTGGTAAAGTAAGTAAATGTTTAACATTTCAGGAAACTTGTCAAATTGTTTTCTAAAGTGGCTGTAGTATTTTTGCACTTCCTCCAGCAATGCATGAGAACTTAATTGTTCCACATTTTGGCCAACATTTGGTATTGTCAGACCTCTTAATTTGAGTCATTCTGGATGATGCGTAGTGATCCGCGATTTTGGTTTCCTTTACATTCCTTGATGAGTAGTAATTTTGATTGTATTTTCACATGCTTAGTGGATATTTATATATCTTCTTTTGTATCTGTTCACATATTTCATCCTTTTTTACTGGATTATTTTTCTATTGTTGATTTGTAAAAGCCCTTCATCTATTCTGGAAACAAGTTTTTGTCATACAGAGGCATTGCAGATACTTTCACAGAACAATGGTTTGCCTTTTCATAGTCTCTACAGTGACTTTAAAAGAAAAAAAAACTTTTTCAGTTTATAAGGTCCAACTTACGTTTTCTTCCATGATTAGTGCATATTATGTTCTAAAAAAATTCTTGCAAGCCAGGCTCGGTGGCTCAGCCTGTAATCCCGCGCCTTTGGGAGGCTGAGGTGAGTGGATTGCCTGAGCCCGCGGGTTCGAGACCCGCCTGGGCAGCGAGACCTCATCTCTACAATAAATCAAAAAATCAGCCGGGCGTGGTAGCGCATGCCTGTGATTCCAGCTACTCGGAAGGCTGAGGCGGAAGGATCGCCGGAGCCCAGCAGGGGAGGCTGCGGTGGCCGGGAGCGGCCACTGCACTCCAGTCTGGGCGACTGAGTGAGACTCCAACTCAAGGGAAAAAAAAAATTCTTGCTTACTTCAAGACAATTTTTCACATGTGCTTTCTTCTTGAAATTACATAGCTAGAATTTTTTTTTTTTTTTTTTTTGAGTCAGAGTCTCACTCGCTCACCCAGACTGGAGTGCAGTGACCGCTCCCGGCCACCGCAGCCTCGCCCGCTGGGCTCCGGCGATCCTTCTGCCTCAGCCTTCCGAGTAGCTGCAATTACAGGCATGTGCTACCATGCCCGGCTAATTTTTTGATTTTATTATAGAGATGAGGTCTCGCTGCCCAGGCGGGTCTCAAACCCGCGGGCTCAGGCAATCCACTCACCTCAGCCTCCCAAAGGCGTGGGATTACAGGCTGAGCCACCGAGCCCGGCTAGTTAGAATTTTTATATACAAATTTTGAACTCCTTATGAGTTAATTTTGTGTATGATATAGAGGTCAAGATTCATTTTCCCTCGTGTCTATATCCACCTGTTCCTATCTAGCTTGTTGAAAATATTTTTCTTTCCCCCTTACATTAGCATATATATGGTTCTATTCTAAAAAATTTATTCTGTTCCACTGAGCTATATGTATATTTTTATGTTAATACCATACTGTTTTGATTACCACAGCTTATTCATAAAATCAGATAGTGTAAACCCTTTAACTTTTTCCAGATTGCTTTGGTTATTCTATTTTCTGCATTTCCATGTAAATTTTAGAATCATCTTACTAATCTCCTTTTCAAACGACCTACTAGATTTTATTTGTTGATAAACTTGGAGGAATTGACATATTAGCATTGAATCTTTCAATACTGAGATGGTGTATCTTTCTATGTTTAGGTGTTAGTTAATTTATCTTAGCAATGTTTTTGTAAGTCACAGTATATAGCTCCAAAATATATTTTGTTAATTTTTATCCCCGTATAGTTTCTGCTTAAAGTCAGTTTTAATTGCTGTGTAATATTCTACTGAGCTAAAATGTTGTGGTTACTCAACTATTCTACCCATCCTTTACTATATAGGTCATTTACAGCTTTTATTCTAATTTAATTGATGCAGCAATAAACATCCATGTGTAAATATTTTTGTATTTAAAACTAGTTTATTTATATATATTTCCAGAAGAGAAGTTGCTGGATCAAAGGCATAAACATTATAAGCATTTTGTAGGATATATATATATATATGTACATATATATATATATATAGAGAGAGAGAGAGAGAGAGAGCTGCTTTTTCTTGAAGATGATTTACAAAAACTTCTCCAGATATTTCACATTTTTCTATACTGTAGCCAAGGTGAACACAATCATTATTATATAATCTCTAAGAATGATAGAAGGCAGAAAAAATTTTAAATCCCTTTGTAAAAAGAAATAAAACACTTGCATTTTTCTCTCACCTTGTTATATAGTAGAATTTGAGCTCAAGTCAAATTGTTGAAGATAATGTGTTTATGTATTAAAGTAGATAGATTCAATCTAGTAAGTAACTCTTCCTGGGTAGCAGTTTCTTCATCTACAAAATGAGATTTTTGGTATCAATCCTTGCTCTGCAAAACCTCCAGGTTTGAGAGGAGAAAATTTGCCATAAAAGTCTGAGTTGGCAGGTTCTATGTCTCTCGGCATCTCTCCATGCAGAAAAGGTCTCACTGATCAGTTTTGTATGATGTAATTCTTTATTTTTTTTAAAGTAAACATTCACTAATAAAAAAAACAATTTGTAAATCCACTGAATTAGATGGTCTTTGAGTGAAGTATTTCATTTGAAGTTATGTCATCTTCTAGTGGGTTTGTCTACCCAGAAAACCCTGGGGAAACTAGGATTTCATGCTATCAAATATGTTACAAAATGTCCTGGATATAGCTTCAGTTTCTAGGGCACAGCTAGTTCTGGGCCAGTTCCAGAAGAGACTGGAATCAGAATCCAGATTCAAATTAGAGTTCTGGGCACCTTCTACTATATGCCAGATACCCTGACTGCATTCTAACATATATTTTCTTACTGAAGTCACACAGAAGATCCATGCTAACATTACCATTTTGCAGATGAAGAAATTAGAACTCAGCTTAGTAAGCGATGATCTGAGACCTGAACTCAACTCTCCTGACTCTTTGTATCAACTCTCACCCTCACCCCCAGCATCTCGAATTTGTGAACAGAGCCTGGGCAGAGTCTAGCCACCAGATATGCATTGCTAAATAGGTTAATAAGAACAAGTAAAAAGCTTAGAGATGCCAAGGAAGAAACCAGGACTGGAACCTGCTTTCATGACTATTTCATCCCAAGAAAATCAAAGCCAAAGTAGACTATTAGAAACCTAACACTGCTATTTATTAGTTTTGTGACCTTGGGACAATTCCTTAACTTCTCTGAAACAGCTTCCTTGAACATAAAATAAGAGCAGTAACCCTCATGGGGTTCTATGAGAATTAAGTAAGATTATGAATATGAAAATGTCAGTTCAAAGTCTACAGACAGAAAGTGTTCAAGCCCACAGTTCCACATGGACAGATTACGGACACATCTTCAGCTGCAGGCTGAATCAGGCCTTCACCAGACAGAAGAAAGGAGAAAAGAGTGAAGGCTGGGAAAATAAGATTATCGTTTCTAGGCAACCATGAAAAAGGAATAATATAAGGGGCATTTCTCATAAGGGTGCTACATTGACTACCTCATAGAAAGACGCCCTGTCGGGTTTTAAAAGTAGGATATAACCATCAGTGTACATAGAGAGCCTTTTAATAATTTGCAATTCTTCAAAAATCTTTCCAACCATTCTCTCTGCCTCTATCCCTCTCCGTCTCCTCTTCCCTTTCTCTCTCCTGATTCTCAAGGAAGCCAAGGAGGAAGGTAGGAAAAATATTTTCATTCCTATTTTATAAATGATCCATCTAAGGTTCTGAAAAAGCTGGGAAAATTATGCAGCACCGTCATCCACTTGGGGCTCAAAGACCCCCTGGGCTGTTATCTCTTTGAGGCCAGGATCTATACTTTATTCTTCTTACATGTCTTCTCAAAAGGTCCTCAAAAAATAGCTAAGTGAAATGCATTAGTCTAAGCTTTGCTCAATCAGGAGGCTCAGCCATTTTGTTCAGAAGCAGAATCTCAGACTACATTTCAAGGTCACAGATGCTGTGGAAAGCTTCTTCACTTGGCATGAATCCATTTAGGAATAACTTATTTTAAATGTCTTGGTATATTGTCATGTCTCACTGCTAATCCATTCTTCCTTTTTTTCCCTAATTTTTGAATAATACATGCACTTTTCTTTCAAGTGAGAAACAGCCTAGAAAAGGAAAAAAAAAAAAAACACAAAACACTGATTAAAGATAAATTTTCATTTTGCAAAAGAATCTTGATGTTAGCTCATTCTCCTGATTGGCTGTAAGTTGCAAGTACAATTAATTGACCTTGGACCTGGCATGTTTTAAAGCCAGAATGGGTGAGATTTTATTGGGGGCATATTTATCTTAAGTTGACTCAGAATATTATATCAGTCTGGTATTATCTCTGATTGAAAGCAGGGAGTGTTGCTCTGCCTATTAAAAATGTACTTCATTTGGACCCAAAATAAAAATATGTCAAATGCTAAGAGATCCATATTTGAACCTTGACTCCTCAGATTTACAATGTTCCATTATAAATATCACTAAAATTGCTCTGTGTGTCCAGATAAAATAACCACTCTTCTTCCTTTTCCAGCTTGTAAAAATTAAGAAAATTCAGCAGAATACTGAGCTCTTTAGAAGAAAGGGCTTGCTAGGTAAAGGTTGAGATGCCCCTGCATCCTTAGTCCTGCTGATACTCACTGCTCAAGTCATAAAAATAGGACCTAGAAGACATGTTTTCCTTCCAACGATTTGGAGATTGGATTCTCCAACCACCTTTGAACCTTTTGATGTTCAAATTCCTCACTGGCGAGCATTCCAAAGCCTTGCAGGGCTCCTGAAATTTGAGAAGTCTCCTCACCCAGAGACATGTTGAGCCAAGCTGAAGGCTCACAGATGTGACAGCAGCCTGGCTCCCAGAACTTAATGGGGAGAACCACAGTAAATTATTTAGATGATGCTCCCTCTCTGCTCTGCCCACCCCAAGGCCTCCGTCTGTTCCAGGCTGCCCTCTTTTGCTTCTTTGGGGAGAGAGATTGTCAACCAAGAGGGTTCTCTCACCTCCAGCCCTTTTTGATGGAGGATACATCTTCCTAGCCCCAGACCCACAGTGGGGGGTGGTGCTGACAGCCTTTCTTTGACAGTGTCATTCACAGCTGGAGAAGAATCCAGCCTGGAGATAAATCTCTCACAGCTTGCTCATTCTTCTCCATGAGGCTGTGAGAAGAATGATCAATGCAGTGCTACAAGGCTAGTCTGCTCAGTGAACCACAGAGAAACAGAAAGAGATTACAAAGGGCCCGTTTAAATAACTAAGACTCCTTAGCTTCCTCCTCCTAAGTCATAGTCTTGCTCTTAAAATTTCAGCGGACATATCCACAAACAGTGACCTCCGAGAGATGACTAGCAAAGCCAAAAATATAATTTTGGAAGATGATCCGGGAAGCTTCCTGAAAATAAAGCCCTGTATGTGTTTCGAACAGGGTGCCTCCCTACCATAATTGCCTGAGCTGCCAGTTGTCCTCTCAGATGGAAAGCAAACCGTGGGACAAATGAGACTGAGAGATTAGCAGAACATTACTGGGGCACCGACAGGTGCAAGAAGACAAAAATTCATTTGCTAAGATGCTGAACTCCCGCTGCAGGCCCCAGGCTGGCAACAATACTCTCTCTCCAAGAACCCAAAGGTATTTCTGGAGTGGCGGGTCATTTTACACAAGCCAGAAGTCTTTGTTGGGCTTTTTGTGTTGTGCCCTGCATTCACTGTGCATTCCAGGAGTTAGCCTGTCTCTACGGCAACTGGTCACTAATCTGGCCTGCCTTTATTTCTCTTTAATGACTGTCTGGAAGTAAGGGTGCAAATTATGTCCTCTCCATGCCTACAGCCTACTGGAAATGACATCCAGCAAATAATATTACTACATACTCTGTTCATAACACGTGGCACATACCTTTTCATTGTTTCCCCTGCTACAGTTTCTTCTTTTGCACTTCATGTTCCTCCCATCCTAGCATCAGAGTGATCATTTCAAGCTGAGACTTAATCATGTTATTCTCTGAAAAACACTTGGTGGCTCCTCATCAACCATAGAATGAGTCCAATTCTTTGGAAGCCTTCAGAGAAGGGCTGTCCTATCCTGGGTCCTTGTGTGAAGGGGACATGGATCCACAGCCAACCCATGATGGAGATGTAAAACCAGTAAGAAACAAACCTTTATCATTTGTAAACCACTGAGACTGGGGGCCATTCATTATCTCAGCCAAATGTAGCCTAAGCTGAGTGAAACAGTAAGGTTTCTGGCAACCTGTTTGAGACATAAGTCAACCTGTTTGAGACATAAAATGACATCGGAGAACTAGTAAGAACCAACTGTGTCTTCAAGAAAAAAAATGCCAGTTGTTCCCTCAGATGGAAAGCAAGCTGTGGGACAAATGAGACTGAGAGATTAAGAAGTACACCTCTAAGTTCCATGCTTCTGTAGAAGAAGTAATTAGAATAATTGAGAAAGGAAATCTGACTCCCTCATCATGATTCGGAACACTTTAGTTTGAAAATTCTTTAGAGAGAAAAGAAAAAAACCAATTTGAAAATCTGAGAAACAATCCATGATCCCAATGTATGATGTGGTTTCCAGGAAAAGGAAAGAGATGTACATTAAAATCTTCTATTGCTTGGTGGCTCAGCCTGTAATCCCAAAATTTTGGGAGGCCGAGACAAGTAGATTGCCTGAGCCCACGGGTTCGAGACCAGCCCAGGCAACTTGGCAAGACCTCATCTCTACAATGAATAAAAAAAGTTAGCCAGGCGTGGTAGTGTACGCCTGTAATTCTAGCTACTTGGAAGGCTGAGGCAGAAGGATCGCTAGATCTAGCACAGCAGGTCGACGCTGGAGTGGCTGTGAGTGTGCCACAGCACTTCAGCCTGGATGAGAGAGTGAGACTCCAACTCAAAAAATAAAAATAAAAAATTCTATTGCTCGCAGGACCTTTATATGTATAACAGGGTTCTCACTATGAGCCTAAGTGAGGATACAGGCATGTCCAGATATGTCTGACAAGAATGGGGCAGGTCTGCCAGATGACTTTTTGCACAAGGGCATGAGGAAATTCATGGGAAAGAACTCAGGGAAGAAGAAACCAGCCCAATGGAGGGTGCTATCATTCTGAGATTGGTGTGGTGACTGTTGGATTTTCTTTAAGCATAAGCCCCATGAGATTCATCATATCTGGGTCCTCCAGAATGAGGATGCTAAAAGAAGCACCTAATGACTGCCATCATAAAGGTCAGCCCTGCAACAGGACCCCCGTAATGGAAGGTGACACAAAACAGGGAAAGGCACTTGCTTCTCTGCTTTTCCTGAGATTGTCTCTGAAGCCCCTGGTTCTGCTTGCTTTCAGGAGATGTCTGCCTCTTGCTAGTGGCACCCAGCAAATGTCCTGTGGGAGACAGGACAGCAGTAATGGTTCCAACATGAAGATACCCCTGGAAGATGGCCACAAACACTTAAAAAGTAACGACATGGAAATGAGGTCATGTGTGCACAAGAGGCCCCAAACTAGAATCACTATTACTACTGCTGATATAACTTCATTATTACCCACCCAGTCAATTAACAATTAGATTTCCAGTATCCAGTCTATGCAAAGTACTCTGTTACATGCTGAGCAACATTTGTGAGTGACACTCCTTGATCCTAAGGGACTAGTCTCTAGGTAATTAATTGTTCATGCCATCTTATCTGACTTGTCTTGCTTGTCTGTCATTTACGAGGGGGAACTCTGAAATAGAAAGAATTTATTTATTAAAAATTGTATATTTATTCTTATATATTTAAATTTCAGTCACCTTCAAAGTACTCTTCATTTGATGCAATGCACCTATCAAATTATTTTTCCACTGCTCAGAACAGTTTTTGAATTCATCAGTTTTGATGCCTTTTAGTACTTCTGTCGTTTTTTGTTTTATCTCTTCCACATCGGCGAAACATTTCCCTTTGTGGGAAACATTTTTTTCATCTGGGGAAACAAAGTAAAGTCGCTTGAGTGAGATCAGGTGAATAGGGAGGGTGGGGCATGAGGGTCATGCTGTTTTTGGTCAAAAACTGCTGAACATTCCGTGAGGTGTGGGCAGGTGTGTTGTCATGGTGGAAGAGCCAGTCACCTGTTTCCACAACTCAGGATGTTTCTTCTGCAAATCGTCTCTCACAACAAAGCTAGCTGGTACAGTAATGCCAGTGGTTTTCAAAAACACTCACCTAATGGAGGAAGCCTGTACTAGATGGGGCCCATCCTCCAAAAAGCTAATTCCGGTTTTTTTTTTGGTTTTCCCCCCTTGTAAATAGTATACAAGAAATGCAAGTCAGATAAGATGACATGAACAATTAATTATTAATGCAAAACAGCATTCCTGCTTATTACAAGCAAAACAAAAGATAAAGAAACAAAACAAATAAAAAGGCAGCTCTGCAGACTTTTTTTGTGCCTCTTTGGTGGGGCTATGTCACCAGCTCTTATGCCCCCGGGGAGAAAATAGCAGCTGTCAGAGGCTGCCCACCTTGCTTTGCCTCTAGCTTGTTCTCCAGTAGCTTCTGCAATTTTTCCCCATGCCAACCCCAGCCTCAGGAGTAATCAAATCAGTAACTGATATTCAGAAAGTAGGTATAGGCTTAGTTGAAGTGGATTTTGTATGTTAATTAAGTGTTTTATGGAACCTCTGAGATCTCAGATGACACTCGGTAAATATTCCTTACTGAATCCACAGAATCTGTGAGCGGGTTCTGTATAATAAAGCAATTTCAATGTCCTGACAGATGGGCCATAGAAATTGGCTGTGTGGTTGTGATTCCAAAAGATTATATACAATGAAAACTCTGGACAATAAGTGCTTTCTCTGATTGCTGTCTATGTACTGGTTTCTTTCTAGAAGGAAAGAACTCGACTGTTTTCAGTTTGCATTATAGGCAGAAGAGGGTGTCTAAGATGTTTGCGATTCTTTTGTCCTGGCATTAAGTAAAAAATAAAATTGTACCTTCCAGTCTGCTCCCTGGTTCTTGTATGAAATATTCATCCCACTAAAAGCTATTTGTAAAGCATTTTTCAAAAGAATAAGAATGATAGATCCCCCTTCTCCTCTCAAGCTTAGAGCCCTCTTTTACCCTGTGATTTTTCTGTAGAGAGACTGATCTATGCTCTGTTGTATCTTCAGCTCTTTCAGACCAGGATTGCAAATTCTTGGAATGAGTTCATGTGCATAAACCCTCAACACATACACATGTACACACACACATATACACACACACACACACACACACACACACACACACGATCAATTCAGGAATTTGTGATATTAAACATATTTACTTATATAAATACCCACAAAACAAAATATTCTAAAGATATCTTTATAGATATTTTTAAAAATTTGGACATAAATTCCAGGCATTTAATCTGTGAGTTTTGTCTGTCATGGCAACAGTGTTAGAGAATAAAATTTAATATTTCCTTTTTGCTACCTTATCTTCCCCACAAGTCATCATCTTCTGCTTACATGGGCTGGTATATGCTCAAATGATGAAAGGAACCTTGTGTAATCCCACAATTAGATAAAGGCGAAATTGCCTATGGAAACCACGGAACCCTTAATTAGCTAATTGCAGGTGCAATTGGCCACTTGCACCATCAGATGAAGGGCAAGTGGTTTAATTGAGCCCACAAGTGACCTACTCAATCAGAACTAACAAATGGCTCATCAGATGAGATTCCAGCCAAAATGTGTCTGCAAACAATAGCATGTGCATAAAACGCACAAATCAGAGGCAGCAGTCAGGCTGCCATCAAAAAATGAAACCCACAAAACATGGGATAAATTAGAAAGATAATCAAAATCAGAAAAAAATCAATAATGAACCATCATCATAAGGAAAGTGAGAGAGATGGGTGCTACAGCAATTTGGGGACTCAAAGGACATAGATGCTGAGAAGGAGCATCTACTTGGAGTCATCCTTATTCATTTTTATTTTTAAAATTTCAGGAAAACTTGCCACTTTTTTTCATAGTAGGCTCTTGTTCATGGAGGGTTTCCAAAGAGCTGTGTACAATATCCTGTACAGAATAGGGACTTGAGAAATGTAAATGAATGACTAAATACGTGATACTATATATGCAAATAGAAGATTAAGAGTTCAAGTACAGCCAGTCTATTAAATTAATAGTACTGAAAAGTTTCTCTTGGATTTCCCTAATAATGAATTTTTTGGTTTGACTGTGTTACTACCATGTGAAATTTAGGCAATATTTTTGAATTTGAAATTAGGAGGAAATATCAATGATTATGGATATATTGATAGAAGTAATAACAATAGTTTGTATTCCTCAAGGTAGGCTGAACTGAACTAAGATCAAAACCCTCTAACCTCAACAGTCCAAAACCACAAAAGTTTTTTCTTGCAAAATCCATTCTAGGTAGCCTTCTTTGGGTTATTACTCCTCACTAATAAAGATTCTTCCATCTGTGATTTAAGTATCAAAACAAAGCTTCACTACTAAAGAGGACAGAAGCACAAAGAACTGTCATGAAATAGAACTTTTCACTGACTCAGTCTGGATGTGTCTTCTGCTTACATTTGATTGACCAGCATTTGTCTTATGTTCATGCCTAACTGCAATGGTTGGGGAGTACAAACTTTTACCTCCTCAGAAAAGAGAGGCCTGAAATGGGGTTAGGTAAATTTGTAGCATTTTCTCTGTCACATACTTCAAAAACAAAGGAGAATAAAAAATAATGTCTAGTCAGGCTTGGTGGCTCAGCCTGTAATCCTGCGCCTTTGGGAGGCTGAGGTGAGTGGATTGCCTGAGCCCACGGGTTTGAGACCCGCCTGGGCGGCAAGACCTCATCTCTACAATAAATAAAAAAATCAGCCGGGCGTGGTAGCACGCGCCTGTAATTACGGCTACTCGGAAGGCTGAGGCGGAAGGATCGCCAGAGCCCAGCAGGTGGAGGCTGCGGTGGCCGGGAGCAGCCACTGCACTCTAGTCTGGGCGACAGAGTGAGACTCCAACTCAAAAAAAATAATAATAATAATAATAATAATAATGTCCATTTGGAAATTTAAGCATACTCCTTGATAGAATGCTAAGTTAAAGAATCAAATTTAATGTGCAAATGATTCAGAAATGATAAAAAGGAGAGTCTTTCATAATAAAACATGTGGGCAGAGGCCAAAGAGGTACTCAGAAGAAAATGTAAAGTCATAAAATTCTGTATGACAAAAAAGAAACACTGAAAAATAACTGAACCAAACCTTCACGCAAGAATATTAAGGAGAAACAAAATAACACAAAAGAAATGTGATCTAGGAATTATTAAAGATTCTTAAATAATAAAATAAAATCTATTTTTAAAAGTAAATCATATTATTCAAGAATTTTAAATGTGTTCTTTGTGATGACTGGTAAAGTAGATAGATTTTTGGCCAATATCATCACAGAAAAAAAAAAAGATTTCTGTAACCAATATAGGAGACATGAAAATAGGTACTGAGAGCTAGTAAATTTCATAAGAGAATAGTTTCAGTCAATACATTTGAAAATCTAGAAAACTGATGAAGATTTAGGAAAACTAATTATTAAACCTAGAAATATTACTTTACTTAATTTTTTCCTCTTACTTTCCTTCCTTAAAAATTAATTACTTGCTCCAAAGTTTGGGCTGTGCTCCGGAGAATCAGTACCAGAGTTCAAATTCTGATTTCACCACTGTTAGTTGTGTCACTTTGGTCAAGTTATTTAGTCTGTCTGTGATTTAGGCTTCTAATTTGTAACTAATGACAAGATTATTGTGAGGATATGGTAACTAGTAAACCATCAATGAACATTGCTGTTATTCTTTAAATAGGACTTCAAGCACATGGTTTTTAAGTGAGTTAGAAAAAGTGTGGAAAAACCAAATAAACCATATTTAGACCAGCTATTACAAAACATATAATATATTTTATAATGTCATAGTAATTTAAGAAATGTGGTATGGGCACAAGAATAGACACTCTAATCAATAGATCACAAATTCTAATATCTAAAGAGGTAAACTGGAAAGTAAATGAGAGAAGTAGGCTTGGTGTAAGAAAAACCACAGATACTTTCAGTTTTGATAGACACATGGGACTAAGAGTAGTTATCTTCTGTAAGGAAAACAAATGTTTATCATCTATGGTACCCTTGAGGTGATAAGGAGCAATAGAGGCCAAGACTAGTAAAGGGCACAAGTCCCAATCACAGAAAAAAGGAACTGAATACCACATGTTCTCACTCATAAGCAGGCCCTGAATGCTAATCACATTGGCTAAAGTGAGGGATCAGCAGTCATAAACTCCCATTGTAACCTGATCATCTCATTTCTTTCAGCTTTTTGCTTACATAATTTTTCTAAGTGACGCAGGTCAACAAAGAAGCAAATCACTATAATAAAAAAGATTAGATGGATGGGCAAGATGGTGATGGAACCAGTGGGAGCATGAAAGTCTCTCCAAGGGTGAGTGTCCATAAAGACAGTCTGTGTGAGTGGGTGAGTGCAGCTGGGTGAATGAAAGTCCATTTGACTCAGAAGACTCAGAATAAGCACCTGGAGCTCCCTCCAGAAGTGGCTGCAACCCACCACTGCCCTGAGATCAAAGCCCTCAGAGTGCAGGATCATCAGCAACTCTTGGAGGATCTATTGGGAGAAGGCAGTGAAGGTCATCAGTGCCAGGCACCTGGCCCACACCACCTTCTGCAGTAGTGGGTCGGGTGCTGGGTAAGGTAACTGTGGAGAGGTCTTGGTGAGTAAATCTGGAGTTGAGCCCCACCGCCAGGAAGGAGACACCTACGGACACCATTTTCTGTGTCTCAGGACTGGGCAGAGACCTGTATTGACCCTGCCTGGCTCTGTTCAGCCTCCAACCTGGGACCCAGAGGCAATCTCTGCACCCTTCTGGAATGACCATCGCTGATTCAGAGAAGAAACCTCAGGAGTGGACACAGAGAGACAGATGCCTCACTCCCATGCTGTACCAGGCACGGACAGGTCTGAACTGAGTTGAGGATTTGGCAGGAGCAGTAGCAGCAGCAAGAGTTGGGTGAATGTGGATGTGATTCACCTTCCTTCCACACAGTCCGTGGAGACCTGGCCCATGCTAAGAGCAACCCGATTGGCCTGCACGAAAGCAAAGGGTAGGGACTGGAGGCTGGAGCCCACTCCCTACCTCAGTGTTGCTTGGGAAAGGAACCTGATGTTCCAGAAATGGCCAGAGGGAGCTCTTTTTTTTCCTATTTTTGGTTATGTTTTAGTATTTGTTTTGTTTGGGGGGGTTGGTGTTTTTTAGTTTTTGTGTTTGCATAAGGGTATTCTTGAGAGTGAGTGTATCGTCAGGTTTTTGTGTGTGTGTTTGTATACTTGTTTGCTTCTATGTTTTTGTTTTGTTTGTTTGTTGGCATGCCTGTCTTCTCCTTCTTCTCTCTCTTCATCTTCCTTTCATCTCTCTTCTTCTTTATTCTGTTCTTTTCCTTTTCATATCTCATTTTGCCTTCAGGGGGCATACATACATACCCACAACATGGAAAAGTTGTAACATCGTGGGAAGTGGGTTCCAGGGGGGCCCACACACCTGTCAACAAATACTATGATCTGCAGATAGCTTCCAAACCATAACTCTCCCATCACACCTTAATCAAATCTCAAAACCACAAAAAGAACAGCCCTCCCCCCACCCCATCCCCAGTCTGCCTTCAAAATTGAACAAATCCAGAGAATCTACATAAGGAAGAATAGGGGATTGAGTGAACAGAAGTGAAAACTATCCCCCCACCACTGAGCAATGGAATTAAAGAAGGGGGAAAAAGAGGGAGGAAAATAATCACAAATGAAGAAGAACCAAAGGAAGAACACAGGTCCCATATAGACCCCTAGAAAGATGGCACCTGAGAATACAGACTTTGGAACTCAAACAATGAAGAGCCTCCAGAATGACTGGTCTCAAACCACAAATACAGATATCAAGATAATAACAAAGAAAATGAATAGAAATGAGGAGAGACAAGAGGAAAGAATGGAGCTGACAATTGAGATGACAGTAATAAATACAGTAAATGAAATAAATAACAAACTGACAAGCATGAAAAGCAGAATTAACCAAGCATAAGAAAGAATATGGAACTAATCCAATCTGTTAAAACATAGAAATGAGGCTTTAAAAGACAGAACAAAGCCTCCAAGAGATGTGTGATTATATCAACAGGCCAAACCTATGATTAATTGGCATTCCTGAGGCAGATTGAGAAATAGAGACCACCCTGGAACAAACATTCCAAGAAATTATCCAAGAAAACTTCCCTCATCTCATCAGAGACATGGCCATTCAAACACAAGAAATTCAGAGAACCTCTGCAAGACATCAAATAGGAAGCCCAATTGCTAGACATAGAGTAATTCACTTACACAAAGTTGGTATAAGAGAATAAAAACCCTAAAGGAAGCAAGAGAGAAAGGTCAGACTACTTACCAGGGAAGATCAATTAGAATAGTAGCAGACACATCTGAAACACTACAGGCTAGAAGAGACTGGAGTCCAATCTTCAAGGTTCTCAAAGAAAAAATCCAGCACCCCTTCTTAATAAACACCCTTGAACACCTAGGCATAGAGGAAACTTGCCTCAAAATAGTAAGAGCCATCTAGAATAAACCCACAGTCAACATATTACAAAATGGACCAAAATTGGAAGGATTTCCCTGGAACAAGACAAGTCTGCCCACTTTCACCCCTCCTGTTCAATATAGTGTTGGAAGTCCTAGCTAGAGCAATCAGACAAGAGAAGGGAATTAGCGGCATCCAGATAGGAAAAGAGGAATTCAAGTTACCCCTCTTTGCTGATGATATGATTCTATACCTTGAAAATCCAAGGGAATCTGTCAAAAATCTTCTTGCACTGATAAAGGACTTTGGCAAAGTCTCAGGTTACAAAATCAATGTGCAAAAGCCAGTCACATTCTTGTAAACCAACAATAAACAGGCAGAGAACTAAATAAAAAGCACAATCCCGTTCACAATAGCAACAGCAACAAAAAAATGAAATACTTCGGCATTTTCTAACCAGATAAGTGAAAGACCTTTACAATGAAAACTATAATATGCTGCTGAAAGAAATCCAATAAAACACAGACAAATGGAAAAATATTCCATGTTCATGGAATGGAAGAATCAGCTTTGGTAGGATGTCCATACACCCAAGGCAATCTACAGATTTAGCATAATACCCATTAAATTACCAGCATCATTTTTCTCAGACCTGGACGTGACAATACAGAAATTCATATAGAAACATAAATGGCCAGGCTCGGTGGCTCAGCCTGTAATCCTGTGCTTTGGGAGGCTGAGGTGAGTGGATTGCCTGAGCCCGCGGGTTCGAGACCTGCCTGGGCAACTTGGCGAGACCTCATCTCTACAATAAATCAAAAAAATTAGTCGGGTGTGATAGCGCGCACCTGTAGTTACAGCTTCTTGGAAGGCTGAGGCGGAAGGATCGCTGGAGCCCAGCAGGTCGAGGCTGCTGCGGTGGCCAGGAACGGCCACTGCACTCCAGTCTGGGCGACAGAGTGAGACTCCAACTCACAAAAAAAAAAGAAGAAAGAAAGAAAGAAACATAAATGGCCATGAATAGCTGAAAAAATCTTCAGCAAAAGAAACAAAGTAAGAGGTATTGCACTTCCAGACTTTAAACTTTATAAAAGGCTACAATAATCAAAACACCCTGGTATTGTTACAAGAACAGGCATATACCAATGGAACAGAATAGAGATTCCAGAAGCAAAACTTCATTTTCTAAACCAACTCATCTTCAACAAAACCTTCATTAACAACTTCTACCACTGGGTAGAGGAGAATTTATTCAGTAAATGGTGCTGGAAAACTGGCTGACCACAAGATTAAACACAAGATCACTACCTATCACCATACACAAAAATCAACTCTAAGTGGATCAAATACCTAACGTAATACCTCAAACTATAAGAACCTTTGAAAATGCAGCAGACACCCTTATGGAAAATAGAATTGGCAACCAATTCCTGATCAAAACCCCAAATGCCCATGCCATAAGAGAGAGTATAGACAAGTGGGACCTCATCAAACTGAAAACCTTCTGCAAAGCAAAAGAAACCATCAAGAGAGGAGGGAGACAGTCCACAGGATGAGAAAAAATATTTGGCAACTGTATATCTGACAAAGGCCTAACATCTAGGATTTTCAAGGTACTCAAATGTGCGGAAAAGAAAAAAACAAACAGCCCTATTAAAAAATGGGCAGAAGATATGAATAGACACTTTTCAAAAGAAGACACACAAGCAGCCAACAGATACATAAAAAAATGCTTAGCAGCCGGGCTCGGTGGCTCAGCCTGTAATCCAGCACCTTTGGGAGGCTGAGGTGAGTGGATTGCGTGAGCCCACGGGTTCGAGACCCGCCTGGGCAGCGAGACCTCATCTCTACAATAAATCAAAAAATCAGCTGGGCGTGGTAGCGCACACCTGTAATTCCGGCTACTTGGAAGGCTGAGGCGGAAGGATCGCCGGAGCCCAGCAGGTCGAGGCTGCGGTGGCCGGGAGCGGCCACTGCACTCCAGTCTAGGCGACAGAGTGAGACTCCGACTAAAAAAAAAAAAAAAAAAAAAAAAAAATGCTTAGCTTCACTAATCATCAAAGAAACGCAAATTAAAACCACACTGTGATACCACCTAACTCCTGTCAGGATGACCATCATCAATAACTAAAAATAACAGATGCTGGAGAGAATGTAGAGAAAAGGGAACACTTCTACACTGTTGGTGGAAGTGTAAACAAGTAAAATCTCTGTGGAAAACAATGTGGCGATTCCTAAAAGTTCTACCATTCAACCTTCTATATGACCCAGCAATCCTCCTTCTGGGAATATACCCAGAAGAACTCAAATCACTCTATGAAAAAAATACCTGCTCATTCATGTTTATAGCAGCACTATTCACAATAGCAAAAGCATGGAACCAACCGTGCAGCCCATCAAAAGTGGACAGGATAAAAAAATGTGGTACATAAACATGATGGACTATAATGCAGCCATAATGAAGGACAAAATGGTGAACTTCACAGCAATTTGGATGGACTTAGAGTCTATAATATTCAGTGATACATCACAGAAAAAAAGAACTGAGTATCCCATGTTCTCACTCATATGTGCATCCTGAACAATTATCATAATATTATAAGAAAGGGATTGGCAGTAGTGGGAAACTGCCAGGGGAGGGGGAGGGACACACTTCATCAATAAGGGTTCCTGATCTCAAACCATGTGAAATGGCGACCAAAGTGAGGCCCAAACTTTGCCTGTACAGTGACCATTTGTATACCTATCCCTGAATTGTACCCCACATCTTTAAAATAAAAACTAAAAAAGAACAAAAGATTAACATATTACCATCCCAAATTAAAATTATTTTCATTACACAAGACATCAAACATCCTAAAAGGCAAGCAATATTCTGAGGAAATATACACAAAGTATAAAATCAAGAATTAATATCTAGAACAGCCCCGTCTAGTAAAACTTTTTATGATGAGGAAATGTTAACAATTAGATATTTCTCTCTAAATTTATATGCCTATGCAGGTACATACAAATATGTAGTAACAATAATGTCAATAATGCTAATAATAGAAATTTAATGTTGTCCACAATGTGCCATGCACTGTTTTAAAGATTTTTGATATATTAACTTATTTAGTACACCTTATGAGATAGGCATTATTGATTTCCCCATTTTACAGATTAGGAAACTGATGCATAGATTGGCTTAGTATTTTTTCTAAAATATATATAATACATAATGAAATACAGCTAGTAGGTGTCAGAGATATAGTTTCAATCTTAGTCTAGTGCCAGAGCCCATACTCTTAAACTTTATACTAAACTTCCTCACATATAATTTTGGCTTGGTTTGTTACTTTAAATGTTGTTGTCTTGTGAAACATAAGTGGAATTTATTGTACATATAGTTCAATAAATGATATTCTTTGCTATAGTCTAGTTTGCATATGTATACACCAGTACAAATAGCTTTACTCCATTATTTTTTTTAGTCTGCCTGATATTCCATAACCAATTATGTACCATAATCAATTTAACCTCTTTGACATTTTTAGACATATTAGAGTTTCCAGTGGGTATCACCCAGAACATACCATTCATTCAGACTACACGGTGAATGGTACTCCCTGGAGTTGTGCTTACTCATGTGGCTCCACATTTAAGAAGTTTCCACTTCTTTTCAATAACACAAATGATGTTACAATGAATCTTCTTGTCCATCTCTGTGCCAGTATTTCTATAATCTGGATATCCATATTTGGAATGACAGACAAAACAATATGGATGGTTTAAATGATGATAGAATACTGCCAGAGTGACTCCAAAAAGGCTTCTCATTACCCTCCCACCAAGAGTATATGAGAGAATCCATGTTCTCCCACCTTCACTAAAATATATATCGCAAATCTTATGTTTCTTGACAAACTGAAAAGGGAAAAATTCTATCTGTGTTTTCATTGCTAGTGAGCTTGGAATATTTTCATATGATTACTGGCTTTTTACATTTCTTCTTCTAATGATTTTTTTGTATTATTAGATTACAAAAAGCATACATATTCTATATCTGCCCTGCCTAATATGGTAGGCACTAGCAATAAGTGGCTGTTTTAATTTGAATTAAAATTAAATACTAAGTTCTCAGTCACATTTGCCACATTTCAAGTGGGTGTTTTCCCTGATAGAAAGGAGGCAGTGGAGAAGAGACTAAAGAGAAAAGAGAAAATTAGAAACTAGAGAGAAAAAGCAGAAAGTAATATTATCACAGTAAAATAGTCATAAACATAGAAAGTTAGGACAGGAAGAAAGTCAGGACAGGAAGAAAGTCTGGAAATTGCCTGATCTTATAGTTTTGAAAATCTATTTTGTGAAGTTCTGGAATTCACTTAGTACTGTTTTCTGTTGATATATCTAGAAGGGAGTGAATTTTTTAACATCCTACGTGTAGAATAGATTAGTGAGAGTAGTCATTTTGTGAACTCTTTGGTGGGCTTTACTACTAATATCCTATTTCTCAACATGATTCTTATTTTTTCATACTGGGCTCATGCAGATGAAAACAAAGAATATAGTTTCCCTTAAACTGACCAAAATCTAATAATATCTATGCAGATGATTGAAAATAATTTCTGAAAAAAGCAAGTAACTACTCACTTTAAAGCTATCATCACAATGTGTTCAAGTAGTCCAACAACTGTTTAATAGTGTTGTCTAGTCAAACCCTAGGTGTTAACATCTTATATACATGCAAACATCTGTCTTCCCAAACAATGTTGAATCAGGACATATACACAATCAGTTGTATTAAGATGCAATTTAAAACTGCAATTGTTCAGAGTTGTTGGTAAATACATTGGCAGAATGTTCTAGAATAGCCTTTTTTTCAAGAATGATCGACTGAAGGCAAGGTGCTAGTACAAATATTTCAAAGATTTTAACAAAGAAAAGAAACGTGTGTGTCAGTGAAGAAACTCAATTTATTAAGTAGCTAACAAAAATACAGCAACTTTTCAGAATCCTGGTATTTTCATGGTTATAATTGCAAATAATTCCTGTCAGCAGGAAAACTGATACTTGAAATTTCTACTGAATGGAAAACAAAGTAGATTTTTACAGCCTCGAAAAATGACAGATAGAGGTGCTAAGCCATGTGAGTTTTTTTTTTAATGAAATCACTAAAAATCTTATATGGTTATCCGATATGTTTGAAAAGTATTTCCTGCCAAAGACATTTCAAACTGTCTATATAGGAGACAGTTTATTAACATTCCCCAAATAACGAAAGTGAGCAGCTATTAGATATTAGTGAGTCTACTTTAGATAAAAATATTTTATTGTTTCTCTTTTAATTTTCACTGACTGTTAATGAAAGAATTAGCTTAACTATTGAAAATATGTTATCCTTTGTAAAAAAAAAAAAATCTTTATGTGAATCAGCATTCCTGTGCTATAACCATAACAAATCTTACTGGAATAATTGAATTAGGACACCAATTATCATCCATAACCCCTGATTTCAAAATTGTTAACCAACAATAATTTTGAAACATTTTTATTGACTCTATAATAAATAAATATACATTAAATAAATACATATGTAAATACAAATAAATAAATACACGTTAACTCAAAGACACTAAACACTGTTTTTCTCCTTATACTTTTGGGTTCCTCATACCATTCTGTTTGAAAAGAAATACTGCTAGAAATGATACAAAGTTGCTTGACCCAACTCCTTCGCTTTACAGAAAAGGGATTTCTTGTAGGAAGGCCACAGTTTAGAACACTTATTAGGTTCTGACAGATTTAGAGCTAAATCTTGACTCCATCACTTATTCTCTATGTGCTACTGGTTAATCTTTTAATTCTTCAAAGTTTCAGTTTCATCATTTGTATGATGAACATAACAATAGCAACTAACTGGAGTTGTTATTATAGTTGAATTAGATATAGTCAATCATCTTTAAAAAGAAAAATACCAAAAACACAGTAGAAATTGCCCTGCATGGGAAAGTGACCCAGTATCACCAGAAACCAGCAGTAGAGGCTGGACACCTAGTCAGTGGTCCTAATTCTGGTGTTCTCTCCATGATACTAGTCTGTGTCAACCGCAGAAGGAAAGTTGAGCTAGGAATGGAGACTCATGGCTTCCTCTTCAGAAAGAAAGAGAAAGGACAGGAGTGCAAGGTGGGTAAAGGAAGAGAAATTCTGAGATGGAATGTGATCAGTGGCCAGAAATCTTTCTTTGGCGGGGGTGGGGGGAATTTGTTTATCTGTTGAAAATTTGAGCTCTTGAGTGGTCTGTGAAAAGGTAGAAGCAGCTTTTGTAGGTAGAGAGACAAGTATGAGAATAATAAAATTTACTGAGCTAATGTTTCAGCTAAGTTTTGAGACTTTGGAAAATATGAAACTTTTAATTTCAGAAGAGTTCTTACAAGTTCAAGCTTTGCTACCTAGTAACTGTTTGACCTTTGACAAATCTTTAATCTCCACATACCTTTCTTGTGAGGTTATTGTCAGGATTCCAATAATTACACTAGATGAAGTTCTGGCCTGGTTGCTGAGGTCCCCAGGCCAAAAGGCAGACAACCCAGGTCCTCCTAGATCATGAACTCCTTGTGGTCAAAAATGGTGTCACATTCATGTTTATTGAGAGCTAAATGAATCTTGAGTTCTTGTCCTTACACTCCTTGATCTGAATATTTGGCCTTTTTGTTCTAATGGTAACCCAATTTATTAAGATCTGCTGCTCACCTCTTGGTCTATGTTATGACTCTGAGTCTCTACTTCCTGAGAATAAAATAAGACGTATGACCACTTTGTATAAATATTATGAAGCTTAGAAATAATGCATGTAAAGTCTTTAGCACAGCCCCAGCACATAAACAAAAACTCGAGTTTTAGTATCATTATTTTTTAAGTGTCTTCCCCTATGAAATGGGATAATAGTGTAGTTTTTCTGAAGCCTAAATGAAATTTTTTAAATGTGAAAAGACTGCAAATTATAAAGACTCTGCAAATTATAACTTGGCTAAACATCAATATCTTCACTAAAGATAATTTATGTGTATTTAATAAAGGACAAAATAGACACATTAAGTACTAGAATTTGAAGCTTTCTTAGTACATTCTCAAACTTATGGATATTCCTCCTACCAATTTTTTGGTTGAATGAGGTTCTTCCACCTGCACTCTATAAATCAATGAATTATAGCCTCTGTAAGATCAAGCTGCAGTTGGTAACATGCATACTTAACAAACACTCATTTTCCAAGGATGCTGTGGAGGAAATCCCTGTGTAGGGTGGAAGATAGGACTAAAGAAATAGGAATGTTGACTTGGAAAAGACTTATAGTACAGCTCCTGCCCACAGTAATCCACCCAAGTGGATGTTTATCCAACTTCTGCACAAGCACTTATAGTAGCAGAAGAAACATCACATCAGGCAGCTCCTCCAGTTTTCAGAGCACCTTCATTTATGGAAAGATATTCTGTAAATCTACCTCTCCTTAGCACACATTCTCTCCTCTGAGCCATCAAAACCATTACCCTCCACATCAAAACCAGTCTCTTCCACCTTTAATATGAGGCTGCCAAATATTTAGACAGAGATCAAGTCTTTCATCATTTAAGCATGCCATTTGCCATCATACGAGGCAGTTAGAGGAAAAGGTGGTCAGCAGGTTTCAGGAGCATCTCAAGCAGGGTTTTGCAAACACTCTAAACAGTCTGTCTCTTGGTTTGGCCGCATCAGGTCCAGAAGAAGCCATCGAATGCTACCAAATCACCCAGATCTGCTCATTCTCTTGAAATGTGCCTGTTTTTGCTCATACTTGTGAATCTTTCTCATTTTCTGTGGAGTATGAAGTAAAACCTTGGGAAAAGGTTTGCTTTTTGTTGTGGGAAAATGCCTCCTATATATTGAATAGCTACAGGGATTGTGATTTCCTCTCACTTTTTTTTTCCCCCCATCTCAGGCTCAAGTGTCTTTTTGTCGATCTTTTTTTTTTTTTTTTTTAATGAAGTTGTGGGGTACAGTTAAGCATTAGGTATACAATTGCGTTTCATTCAGGCACCCTGTTAATATGGGGTGTTTCCCCATTCCCAGACAGATATTTGCTACTGTTAATCCCATCTCCCTCCCCCCCAAAATTTCCCAGTACTGTCAGTCATTTTCTTATAGTATTGTATTGCATTGGATGTTTAAGGTCCATTATATGAGTGAGAACATGTGATACTCGGATCTTTGTTTCTGTGAGAGGTCACTCAGTATTATAGACTCTAGTTCCATCCAGGTTGCTGCGAAATTCATGATTTTGTTCTTTTTTATGGTTGCGTACTATTCCATCGTGTATATATACCACATTTTTTTAATCCAGTCCTCTTTTGACAGGCAGCGTGGTTGTTTCCAGGTTCTTGCTATTGTGAACAACACTGCAATAAACATGCGTGTGCAGGTATCTTTTTTATAGAGTGATTTGTGTTCTTCAGGATATATTCCCAGTAAGGGGATTGCGGGGTCATATGGGAGGTTGGTGTTTAGAGCTTTTAGGAATCACCACACTGCTTTCCACAGAGGTTGCACTAGTTTACACTCCCACCAACAGTGTAGAAGTGTTCCCTTTTCACCACATCCTCTCCAGCAGCTGTTATTTTTTGACTTGTTGATAATTGCCATTCTGACTGGTTTTGATTTGCATCTCCCTGATGATTAGTGAGGTTGAACATTTCTTCATGTGTTTGTTGGCTGCTCGGATGTCTTCCTTTGTGAAGTGTCTGTTCAAATCTTTTGCCCATTTTATACTGGGGTTGTTTATTTTTTTTCTTTTCAGCACGTTTGAGTTCCTTGTAGATCCAGGATGTTAAGCCTTTCTCAGACCTGGTGTTGGCAAATATTTTTTCCCAGTCTGTAGGCTGTCTCCCTGCTCTCTTGATGGTATCTTTGGCTTTGCAGAAGCTTGTCAGTTTAATAAGGTCCCACTTATCTATCTTCTCTCTTATGAGCTGTGGGTTTCGGGTTTTGTTCAGGAATTGGATGCCAGTTCTGATTTCCATGAGGGTATTTCCTTCATTTTCTAAGGTTCTTATGGCTTGAGGTTTTACATTTAGGTCTCTGATCCATTTTGGAGTTAACCTTTGTGCATGGGGATAAATAGGGGTTCTGTTTCAATCTTCTGCATGTGGTTAGCCAGTTTTCCCAGCACCATTTACTGAATAGGTTCTCCTCTCCCCAGTGGTAGGTGGTGGAGGGTTTGTCGAAGATGAGTTGATGAGAAATTGAGGTTTTGCTTCTGGAATCTCAATTCTATTCCATTGATCTATATGCCTGTTCCCATACCAATACCAAGTTGTTTTGATGATTGTAGCTTTATAGTAAAGTTTGAAGTCTGGTAATATGATACCACCTGCTTTGGTTTTTTTGCTGAGGATTGTTCTGGCTATTCTTGGACGTTTGTGTTTCATATGAATTCCTGTGTTGTTTTTTCTAGGTCTGAGAAGAATGTTGCTGGTAATTTGATGGGTATTGCATTGAATTTGTAGATTGCCTTAGGTAAGATGGACATCTTCACAATGTTAATTCTTCCAATCCATGAGCATGGGATATTTTTCCACTTGTTTGTGTCATCTTCACCTCCATTCCCTTCTCATTCCTCATTTTCTCACTGTATAATTTATCTCTTCCTCTCTAATAAGCCATTTCCCTCAACTCATTTTATCTTTGCCTCAAATAGAGTGAGAAATTGGCATGGGGAACACATAGTTAGAATGGCCTCAGGCAGAAAGAAAATCATAACAGGACTGCAGAATGTCTCAACTTCCATGCCTTTTAATGACTGGAAGGCTCAGGTTGGATTCTCCAGTGAACATAATCCTGGTTTTATAAACCCAAGTACTCCTAACTAAGTGAACTTCAGTCTCCCATTACTTGGAAGCCAGTGCATCTATCCTCTTATGTTTTCATCTCACTCTTAGTTGCCCAGTGTGAAATATAAGTAATTTCCCTAAGTCTTTACAGACCTAATTCCATATGCTTAACAAGACATTTGTTTAGTCTCCAGGAATTACTTATTGGTATCTATAAACTAGTCAGAATCACACATTTCATGTTAATGGGGTTTTAGTCAATGCTTTTACATGCACCATGGAGATTCTTATAATACTTCCATGATGTATGCAGAATAGGTATTATTAATTATTATCATTTTACATTGAAGGAGTCAAGGGTCTGAAAGATTACATTTTCCTGCACAGATTGTAAAGTGGTAGAGCTGAGACTCCCATGCAGGTCTTCAGATCCAAAGTCTCCATTTAATTACCTCACACTATATTACTGGTGCTATTTTTTCCAAAAAAAGAGAAAGAAATAAAAGAATAAAAGAAAACAGATAAAATAACCCACTACAGAAATGATGATTCTCTAAGTACAAAGAATTTGCACCTAAATTCTTCACCCTTGTCATGAAATATCTGTAGAATACTTTAATACAGAGCCTCTCTCTCTCTCTCTCTCTCTCTCTCTCTCTCTCTCTCCTGAATTCAAGTAAAATGTGTTATATACTTTCACTTTAACTCATATTTATTCAGTCTATATTTTTTTGAATGTCTTCCTTGTACCAGAGTGTTGGATATTGAGAATTCAAGGTAGAAAAAGATATTGTTCTTGCTATTGAAGACTTTATTGTGTAGTACAGGAAATAAGTAAATCAGGAACTTCAACATAATTCTAAAAATAGTATAAAATGATAGTGTTTATAATAACAATGGCTAACATTTATTGAGTACTTACTATGGGCCAGACATCATTTAAACACCTTACATATATGGCAAAATAATATAGAGCATATTACAATGTATATTTTTTTATGAATGCTTACAAACTGCCCAATTGGTTTGTGAACTTGTTGAGAACAAGAGCCAGACTTCCTACTTCACCTTGTGTATATCCTCAACTAAACCAAAAGGAACCAGTTTCAGGCAACAACCTGGGAATTGCTAATAAACTGGGATGCAGTAAAAAAAAAAATCCTATTAATTTTAATGACAACTTTTGCTAAGTGACACTTTCATTATGGGAAGCCATTTTGTCTAGGTTGAATAGGGATCATGAAAGGACACATTTTAATTGCATTTAAACAGAATGATAACTTTTAATACATAAAAAAATTCAAAAATTGTTAGGATATGAAACATAATCTTTCACAGATCAAAAGTATCTATGAAGAATTAACCTTTCAAGAGAAGGAGCAAAAGATGAAAGCAAGAGATTAGGGTACATGCCAGTCCTAACCAGGTTAGGCTGCAGCAATGAACAAAAATCTCAATGACTCAAAATAGTGGTTTTTCAACCAGGAACAATTTTCCCCATAGGAAACATCTGGCAATGCCTGAACGAAGTTTTGGTTGTCACAACCAGGGAAGGGGATGCTACTGGTGAGAAAATACCAGTGTTATTGCTCAATGTCCTATACACTAGTAAGCTTTCCTATCCCACTTTACCCTCAAGAAAGAACTCACAGGCTCAAATGTGACTACCTGGATTGAGACTGAGAAACTCTGGATTAAAATAACAAAGCATTGTTACTCATTCATACAACATGTCCACTGTGTGTCAGTTTAGAGCTTTGGTCTAGCGTCATCACCATCCTCAAGACTCCAGCTAAATAGCAGCATGACTGGAAAAAAAAGAGCTTTATAGTATCTCACAGTGGCAATTAAATGATGCAGTTCTGAAGTTACATGAATCACTTCTACTCAAAACCATTGGTTAGAACTAATCATATGGTTCCACTTGAGCTAGAAAGTACAGTCCTACCATGTGGCCCAAACAGGGGAGAGCTGGTATGTTTGATGAATAACAGAAATGAATGGTCTGAGGTATGTAGGCAGGGAATAAGAATAATAGTGGGCAGAATTATTGCTGTTCTAGTGACATTCCAAAGTTTCGAACTCAATAGAGGTTCCGCTGTCAGAATATCTTTACACATAAGTAAATATATTCACAACCAGTGTGGTTCAGGGATTTTTTCAGATGGAAATGCCTATCTCACAATACTACTAATATGTGAACGTGATTAGCATAGTGCTTAATTGCTTTTTGTCTCTCACTTCAATCTTTACGTCCTTATACTTTTTAATCTTCCCATTTTCCTTCCTTGCCTTTTTTTTGTTATCTACCCTTTCTCTGAACCTTCAAAAATTATAAAGCTTGCAAAAATGGTCCTCAAAATAATTGTTCTGAGAGTTGCCAGAATGAGATTGCACCAACAATCCCTAGCAATAGGCATGGAAACCCAAAACAATTTCCAACTTTTCTTTTTTAAAATTTATTTTTACTTAATTATTGTAATTATAGAGTTGTGGGATACAAGTGAGTATTAACTACATAAACAGGCTGCATGCAGGTAAAGTCTGAGCTTCTAATTGGTCCTCACGCCCTCTGGTAGTAGACCAGTTGCCCTTTGTGTTGTCACATTCTTCCTTCCTCCCTCCCTCCCCTAACAGTGCCCAGCAGCTGCCGATCCCTCCCTTGTGCTAATGTGACTAGTGTTCAGGGTCCACTTATGAGTGAAAACATTTGGTGTTCAGTTCTTTGTTTCTGTGATAGTTCACTTAGTAATAATGGTCTCCAACTCCATTCAAGTTGCTGTTAAGTCCATGATTCTGTTCTTTTTTATGATTGCATAATATTCCATCATATATATGAACCACATTTTCTTTATCCAGTCTGTTTTTGATGGGCAGCAGCGCTGGTTCCATGTTTTTGCTATTGTGAATAGTGCGGCAAAAAATATGCGTGTGCAGATGTCTTTTTGGCAGAGCAATTTATGTCCCTCCAGGTATGTTCCCAGAAGAGGCATTGCTGGATCAAATGGAAATCAATTTTTAGTTCTTTTAGAAGCAAAGTGCTTAATTTCTAAGAAATACTTTTTAAATCATAATTTCTCCTCTTTGTTTTGCAGAACAGACAAGAATAATTATGCTAAAGAATGAGCCTCTTAAAAATGGGCTAGTTCTTTTTCCATTCTGTAAGAGAAGAAAATACAAGTTTATATATAATATATGAGACCTGAGACCTTTCTCCTTCCTTGCCAGGATTACACCAACTACCTTATGAATTTTATAACACTATCTCTTCTCCCTTCTTATTTCTCCAAGCTATTGTTAGATGGGCTTTCAAAATTGCAAATTAGTCCCTGTGTTTTCCTTATTTAAAAATTTCCAATAGCTTCTCATGACCCTCAATGTAAAACCCTAACTCCTGACACTTATGATTTAGTTTCTGCATACTTCTGCATTCTCATCTTTCTGCCTGTGGCCCAACCACTTACATTTTTCCAAATACAACATTGATCTCCTGAGTTTTATGCCATATGGCAAGCTAACTTTCTCTACTCACTGGCCTGTAAAACCATACTTTGTCTTTAAAAAGTGCTTGGCCATCACTCTCCTCAGAAGAACTTTCCCTAAGTTCTCTCACCATTATATTCATTTTTATGATGATATTTATAAATTATATTTCTTGAGTCTTTATTAATTTGACTGTTTTATGTAAACCGCTTCCATCAGTTTCCAACAGGGTTCACATTTCACGTTCATATCCACACAGCCTAGCACAGGGCCTGAGACAGAATGGGATCTCAGTAACTATTTTCTGAATGAATTATAAAAATATAAATTTCATTTTACTTTCTCTTCATAATGATAATTTTAATAACAGCATATTATTTAGTCAAGTGATATGCAACTTGTAAAAATTTAAGATGAGATACACTTGCTTTAATAAATTAGGAAAAAATAATCATTTAAAGAAGAAAAATGTCAAATACATGGATGTTTCCCACAGCATTCTGTAAAAAACAGAATTATAGCCTTTCTTTACCAGTGGTAGCTCTTAGGAAGGGACTGAACTAGGAATGAGTGACTGAATAAAGTTAGATAAATAGGCAAGTAAGGGTTTTCACTTTTTTCTTCCCAAGAAGAAGCTATTACAATACATATGTTTTATAGTATAAGCATTTTGTAAGTTTCCAATTCTTTCCCCACAAAATTATACTTTTATAATTATTTATTTTACCATGGTCAGATCTGGGCTTGAATCCCAAGTTTGCCTCTGTTATTACTTTTGAAGACTCTTTAGGAAACAAGGTGTCCTGGCAGAACACCATGGTTTAGTCCAAATCTGTCATTTTATGCAGCCTATAAGATAGGTCCTACTATAATTCCACTTTACAGATGATAAAATGGGACATCAGAAAGCTAAGTAATACCAGCTAGTACATGAGATCAGGCAGTCTGATTCAGAGACCACGCTCACAATGCTTAAGCTACAGTATCTCCTGTAACAACACATGTGTATTTTAATGTCTTGAAAAGCCTTATTCCTGAAGGAATGGCTCTCATAAAATGGGTTTGGAAAGTCATTTGAAAGGTAGAAGAGCATCAGTGGACATTTGTTTATCATTTTGTTCACCTTCCATCTGAGGCCTCATCTTTTGTTGAAAATTCTTTATCTTAAGACATTTGGTGGGAGGCAAAGATTGTCTTCCACTAAAGTGGAAATATTTCCTATTTCTTTCTAGGACAAATGGAGGGCACAAAATGGAACAAGAAGATTCACCTTGGAAAAATTATCTGCATAATTTTCCTGGGATTTGGTTTTCTTATTTTATACACAGAGATGAAAAGTCATAATTCAATTGACTTCATTCCTTTACAACAGTTACCCAATGACCCTATGCCATTCAAACCATAAGTTATGAAGTTGTAATCTAAGAGAAAGTGGCCAGTGTGTCAGCTCTACCTGAAGAACTTTCTTTCAATCAGAACCATCCTTGTGTTCCTATTGTTGAAGCGAATCTACTCTGAGGACCTAGACTCTTTCTGAAACAGATTCAAGAAGACCTGTTATTTAAACATAATAGTAGTTTCTCCAGGGTTTTACAAGAAAACTCTTATAAAACCCTTCTATATAGTTGCTAGTAACTACCAGATTCTAGAGGAGAGGAAAACAAAAGAATAAAACGATAACTTTAGCATCATCATTTCAGTGCCTTTCCCCTGTTCTCAGATTAGGGGAAGGAAAGACATACACTCTAGTGCCTGCAGCAGGGAATCACTGTAAGGAAGACTAAGCATGATGACACAACTTCCTGGAGGAACCACTTGACTTGATGATTATTTTGGGCGGTGTGTTTTATTTCAAACAATTATAGAAAGAGGTGTATTATGGAAGAGAATAAAAAATTAGCATAAATTTTTAAGCTTCATTTATTTGTTCAACAAATATTTACTGAGAATTGCACAAAGTGTTCGTGTCCCTATGATGGGCAGAAACCAAAATAACCACTGATCGCAGAAATTTTAGAACCCAATGAGGGAGGCAGATGAGTTAGTTGCTAAAGCTGGGCTAAGAGTTCTAAATGAAAACTTAAAGAGTCTAACATTAAGACAAGTGAAGCCTGATCTGAGAAGGATAAGGAGTTGAGTAGGTAAAAAGCTGGAGAGAGGTGGTGGGGGATATAGATGGAGCAGCTTGAATCAAGACTTTGAGGTCAGCTGGGATTAGGAAGAAGGCCACTGAGGCTGAAAGCTCACAGGTTAAAGGAGAGGGTAGTGGGCCAGGCTGCAGAGATTGCTGGGTCCAGACAGTACATGGACTTGTGAGCACATTAGGCTTCATAGAAAATAACAAAAGTGAGTTCTGGCTTCAGGCCACTTTGCAGGTAACTCTCTGGTCCTTCTAGAAGAATAAACACCTTCTTTGAAATTGGAGGTATGTGAATAGAAAATGTGAAGTATTCGTTTATTATGTATTTTGGAAGGTCAATTGTAGTGTCCCTAATTTGCAGATAAGAAAACTGAGGCTTAGAGAGGTGAAGTGAACAAGGTAGAATAAGTTGTAACAAACAGAGGATTTCAACCGTGTTCTATTGGACTAATCTCAGTAGAGACACTTGAGAAACTAACAGTGTCTCTTCCATAATTTTGCCTGTGACCAGTCAGGGCTAGATATATTGATTCTGTGGGCAATAGTTTCCATTTTTATTGTTTTTAAAAACTGACTTCAGCATGATTTCTTTTAGGTCCAGCATTTTTGTGGATCATCAATCCAAGGCCAATGTAAATTTACATGGTTGGCTTTAAATGATCTTATTTTTGTCATCCCATTTGTCATAGGTATATTTGACATACAAATGCAGACAGCTTTCCCTTTGCCCATCTGAGATGTGAATCACTGGCCCACACCAATCACATTTTGCATAGTAAATTCATTTCTCTATCCCCTACAGGTTATTCTCATTCTACCTCACTTCTGTGGAATTTACAGGGAACTCAAAATTTGTCAGTGTTGAAATTGACTCACTGTACATTCTCACTAAAAGCGATTTAGTTAAGATGAAGCCTTGACACTTCCAAGGTCTTAGTGAATCAGCACATTCACAAATATCACTCCAATATAATTTCTCCCAGAAAAAGAGATAATGTAAAACTGAAACATTTAAATTGCACTTTAATAATTTACTTAATGAGCAGTATTTGCAGAGTAGAGTGCCGCCTGAAGTGGAATCGCAAATATCTTTTTCTTAATGCTGTAGAGAGCATCTGGTGGACTCGTTTGTGTCATAGAACCAGCGTACTGCCAAGTGCGACATTCCACTCCTTAATGAATCCAAGGGTTCAGCTTTCTGGCAAGGGACTATCACTTAAGCTTCTTATTTTTGATTCCCTTTCAGCACCAGCTCTTGCAGTTGATGTTCTTCCCTTAGCTAGTTGTTGTTTTGTTTTGTTCTTACAAAGAAACACAATTTATCACATTATGAGAATTGAGAATTAGTACGTTCTCGTCAAAAAGTGTGGAACCACAAAACTGATTGAAACACAAAAGCTGGGTGGTTGGCTAGATTTTCAAATCTAGTAGCTCAGTCAAAATGCGAGCCCTACAAACTCATATGATTTAAAGTGCCATTGCAGCAAAATGACAAACCACCCATCTCCTGACCTTGCAAGATCCCTTGTGAACAATCGAATCCGTGGATACTAAATTCACAAAAGTTAATTGTCTATTCTGTTTTCTTAAGTTTTCACCTAACTTACATTTTGCTTTTTCTGTGTTAATATCCACAGTTCTGTGTCTTTTGTGTATACTATGTCCTCAGCTCAGCCTGTCTTAGGTCTCTCTTTGAGTTTCTGCCTTTGACTGTGAACTTGTCACATGACTTAAATCAATTTATCATTGACACTGACCTTAAATAGTACCCTTAAAATCCCCATAGCCATTTCTGATTATTCTATTCATCTGTTTCTACAAATTTTATTGAACAAGGGTAGAAACAAAACTCAGACCATCTAAAAAGTTCTAGTTTACACTGCTCTAGGTGAAGCAAATGCCCGCTAACATATATTTTTAAAAATTTTTTTCAAGTAAGATAGTCATAAATTTAATAAACTTTTATATGTTTATAAATATTATGAGTAAATAGTGACATAGGGAAATGATTGTGATATAGTATTAAGCAACCAAATAAAATGCAACATTGCAAGCATAGTGTGACTTCAATTGTATAAAAAATGTACTAAAAATATTAAAGTTCAATATACCAACAAATTAGTAGCAGTCATCTTTTGGTATTATAAATAATTTTAATGTTCCTCTTATAGTAATCTGGAGCTCCATTTTAAAAATAATCAATAAAAAATTATTCAAGATATGAATAGTGCCTATGAGATAGATACCTTAATCTTAAAATAAAAAAAACGTAGATCAACTCCTTAAAGCACTGCTCAAATTCCTCCACAGTTTCAAAGACTAAAAATCAGGGCCAGCAACTTGAGGAATTTAATAAAGAACAAGTTCAATTCCCAACTTCAATTCCCCTGAAAATATGACAGGATTTTAAAATGTGCCTGGAAAACTGCATCTGGGGTTTTGCCAATCCCATAACGTTTGGGACGTTTGCTGAACCCAAAACACAGCCGGGCCCACCCATCCATAATTAAAGCCCTCCCCCCAAATGAATTCATTGCTTTGTGGTACCATCTGTCTCATTCCCTTATTTACATAATAGGGAACCCTGCTCCGACTGCAGCAAATGAGAAGCCACAAAAGAATGGCGAGTGAAGATGAAATGTATACATGGAGACATCAGATTATGTATAATATGGTCAGATCTCTCCAATTTAAATTTTTTTTTAAATCTCAAAACCCATCACAATGTTCACCTCGGCCTCCTTCCAGCTCTCAGAACCCCCTTCCTCCTTCTGCTGCATCTGCAACTCTCACTAATCTGGCTTGCTTCACTCAAAGAGTTCATTTGTCACATTTTATTTTATTTAATATTTTATTTTCCTCTTGTGGACCCATTGGAAAGTCAGTTAGAGCAAGTAGCATAAATCAGTTGTGTTTGATGTTCACTAAGGATGCCCAGGAAATAAGCAGATTCATTTTAACCTTAGATTTAAAAAGAGAAAAAAAATTGTCCCCAATACAGAGCTTCCTTGAATCTTCTCATTTTCCTCCTGTCCCTCTCCTGGGAAGTTCTGTTCTAATAATGGAAGCACGAGCAGTGGAAGTGTTCAAAGACAGACAAAGGACTGATTTTAATATGCAGGCGTCACTCTAATCTCATGTTTTGTGTCCTTTCCTACAGTAGCTGGGGCAGGGACAGCCTTTCCAGTCCCCACAGCAGCCATGGATGTTGTAGAGGGAGCGGTGGTCTAAGAGTCAAATGGGTTGGACTCACATTCAGGCTCTGCCACTAATTTATGATAACCTTGGGCAAGTCCACTTCTTACATACCCACAGACACAGATGTAAGCAGTACCAGCCACACACACTGAGGGCAGAGGGTTGGGGACCTGGATCCTTCATTCCCAAGACTTGCCTTTCACCAGGGCTGAGAGCCCTTGAGCCAGAGGAGAAAAGATGCCAAGGTTTAGAAGCATGTTTCTTCTTCTACACCTAGTCAGAGATCCAGAGGGAGCCTTCTCAGCCTAGCACTGTCAGCCATGGGAACAACCACACCTCAGATTAAGGTATGAACAGTGGCTTAATCAGTGCACCGCAGAGAGCCCAAATATCAAGCTGGTCTGCAACCAACAGAGTTCTCATTTCCTCTCCAGCATTCTCCATCAGAATTTCTAGGAATGGGATCCAGGAATCAGTATATTTATTATGTTCCCTGGATATTCCACACTTGGGAGCTGCTGGATTCTATAACTCTTGGTGAGATGAAAGGAAGACTAGCACATTTCTAGGAAAACTGTTCCTTAGGTCTAAACTGCAGAAGGAATGTGTCATATATGTGCCTTTATTTGGAGGTCACTGAACAGCTGAATGGGCAAAGCCAGAAGTGATTTTACTTCTCAGGTGCAGAAATATTCATGTGGGCACATCTTATACTCTTCTACAATCAACCTTAGACCAGAACCCTAAGCATCTGCCTGGTGAAAGCATTTCTACGGAGGCTAATGAGGTTTAGAATGAGTTTCTAATCTATGCCTGGCTACGCACATAGGCTGATGGCAGATCCCACCAAAGGGAGGCTAAAGCCCTTCCATGTGATCTCCAACCAGCCCCCAAGACTCCCTTGCAAAAAAAGGAAAGTATAATAATAATGCTGTAGTTTTTGATATAGTCAGCTCAGGTTTTCTGAATCTTACATGATGTATGAATAAAAATGTTACAATTTATTAACATAATTCGAACACAACCTCTTCTTGCCTTGGAAACGCCCCTTGAAGGCAAGCTGGCTAGGCTGTCCTTCTGATCACATGTCCTCTGCTGAGAGCTTCCTGTCTTCATGGCAGAGGACACTGCTGCTTTTGCAAATAGTAAAGAAGTGTACTAGCAAGCAGTGTGAGGAGGTGAGGATACCCAGCGTGGCCATCTGGGCTTCCTACTTACTAACGGCACAATCTTGAAATGTTAGGGAAACCTGATCATTGTCTGTAAGATGGGATAATATTGACCGGTCTGATGGTGTTGGAGGATCAATGAGACAAAGGACACAAAAGATTTAACCAAATAGTAAAATCAAGGTGTATAATAAGTCATGGTGCTGTGCTTCCCTGAACTTGTACAGAAGATGAAAAGTTAGGAAACCAAGTTCAAGTCCCTGTGGAAGCCCAAAGGTGGAAAGACTTGTTCATCCCCAAGAGACCTAAGGGCACTTTTCTTGGGAATGTAGATGTGAACTGAGTCTTTAGAATTGGGCAGAAGTTTTCTAGAAGGACAGAGGGAGGGAGTAGAGCATATGTGGGAATTTTTTTTAAAGATAATTTTAGGAAACGGGCATGTCTGTGGACTTTATTGGCTTGTATTTTGAAAGATAGGAGACATAATTATAAAAATGGGAGATGGAAATGAAGTAGGGGTGATGGGAGCAATATTATCGAGGCTACAAATGAAACACAAGAACATTTTAGCTATGGCATGTCCAAGCAAGGTGACTCTACCCCATGGTGAAAGATATTGGTATAGTCAAGGAAGACAGCGTCCATAAATTGCTTTGAAGTAACTCTAGAAAAAGCAGTTTTTCTCTCTTTCCTTCTCTCCTTATCAAGGGGTAGACTACAGTGACAGGATTAGAAGTTGAGAGTCATGCCCAGCACACTGTCTGACATACAGTAGTTATGCAATTAATGTCTGGTGAATAAATTGCTGCATGAAGGTGTACACAAATTAAACAGAATAAACATTTCAACCGAGCTATAGGAGACTGGAAAAAAATTTTTTTTTCCTAAGTAGAAGTGATTTCCAAAGGTGAGATATTTAAATTATGTGACCTGGCCACATCCCACAGGGTAACCACTAGGGAGGTTGAAAGTGGGACTTGAAATTTCCTTTCTTTCAAGAAGGAAATTAAATGTTCAAAGATGGGGTGAGTGGGTGAGGCTTCTTTTAAACCAGCAAAATGCTACATTGGGTCGTAAACCTCTGGTATAGTTTAGTGACTCTGTTTAAATGGATGCTTCCCGTTGCCTTATGAGATCTGGAAAAGCCATAAAAATTCATGGCCTACTTGTGGCTGAGCTCTAATAAAGGAATAATCGGTGCTTTAAGTGAGGGGTAATGGGAGGTACAGTGAGAGATTTACTGGAGCAATAAGGGCTGCAGAAAGAGAATAGGTTTTTCATGCCAATTACATGGACAGACTACAGAGCAAGACTTTACTGACACACACTTGCAATCCTGTTCTGCTAAGTGACAAGGTGGGGTCCTTAGTTCTTCTTTCTCCTGCACTTCTAGGAATCAAAGCCTTGGAGTTTTGCTCAGGGCTCCTGTCACCAAAGTTAATAAAGCTCCAGTGAGGTTCCTATAGGAGACCACTTGGTAAGGTGGAAAGAACGTGGAATTTGAGTTAGGAAAAAATTCAGTGTTAATCCCAGCTCTTCTACTTACTAGGTGATTTTAACTAATGCTTCTAATTATTCTTCCCAATTATTCTTTCCTTTTCATGCTTTGAGACTTGAGGTGCCTCACTGTGGGAGAAGTACACACTCCTACCCACTTGACTTCAAGCTTGGCCAGATGACTCGCTTTGGTCAACAGAATGTGCATTGAAGTAACACATGCCACAGCCCAGAAGAGCTTTAAGAGTCTTTGCGAGGTCAGCCACTACTCTTTCCTCACTGTCAAGAGATGATAAACCAGAACTACTTTTTCAGCCTGGGATCTGAAATAAGGAAGACACATGGAGCAGAGCCACAGCAGACCTTAGGCACTGTACTAGACTTATAATATGAGCAAGAATTAAAATCTTATTGTATCAAGACACTGAGACATTGGGGTTGTTTGTTACTTCAGTATAATATGATGATAGCTGACTGATACACAAAGTGATCTTGGAAAAAAAATCACTTAAACTGACTGAGACTTGTATTCCCTAAAATAATATAATACAACCATTTGTAGGATTTTGTAGAGATCAAATGAGATTTTAGCTGTATGTATGACACAGAGAAGTTGTTTAATTAATGGTGATTATTATTACTTCTAATTTTCTGCTCAATCAGGATGATAAAAGAGGTTAAGTTACTCTCTCAACATGAACACTCTGGTTAGCTGTTTCAATGACTTGTTGCTGTGGAGTCCCTGGGCCAATGTGGCAATCAGTGGTAAATTGGACATTTATGACACTCTCTTCCAGGACCAGGGAGAAAAAGTCTCTCAGATCTTTTCATTACAGCCTTCACAAGCTGTGAAAGAAATAGCAGCAGGCTCACTTTCACCCCATTACACGTCCAGTCAATGGAACGCTACCTTTTCCTTACCTGGGGTGACAGTCAGGCAGCTGAAAGCTGACTCCCATGGCCCTGTGCACATGGTCACACCACTACAAGAGCCGGGAACTGTGCTCATTGCAATCACAATAATACTACCTCACCTGGGTCCAGTCATTCATAGTTCACAAAAACCTCCATAGTTTTCATTTTGGTTTTCACAATAGCTCTGTGAGGCTGTCATTCATTCATTCAACCAAAAGAGAGCCAACTATATGGTCTCTGCCTTCATGGAGGTAGGTATTATTGTATGATTGCCAATTTATGGACTAGCAATTGCATTTACTCAGCAAACATTGTTCTGTATCCACTTTGTGTTGAACACTGTACAAGTCAATGAAAGTATCAAAATGAAGAAAGCTTGGTCCCTGCCCTCAAGGAGTTCATGGTTGCAAAGGGGATATAGATATATCAATCACCATGTCTGAAGGGTCATAGCAGAAATGTCACCATAGAGGTATGAACCAAACGTGTGTAGTCCTAGTTATCAGGAGGCTGAGGCAGAAGGGTCCCTTCCCAGGAGGTCAAGGAATCTAAGAGGTCAAGATTACAGTGAGCCATGATTGTGCAACTGCACTCCAGCCTAAGTGACAGGGTGAGACCCCAACTCAAAACAAACAAATAAATTATATAATATATAACTTACTTTTACATATAATATATGTTTATAATTTACTTTTGTCTTAATTGCATATAATGTAGGGAGCAATGGTGGGGATAGGACACTGTAATTTTTTTAGCACTTGAATCCTCTAAAGTCTTGATCTGGCCCTGACCATAACCCCTTTGGCTACATAGCTAGTTGCCAAAGCTATTTCCTTCCTTGGAACCATTTTTGGATTTTCTAGACACCAGCAAACAGGAGACACACAATGAGTTAATTTATCATTCATAGCAATGCTGAGAACAATAAGGCTGTAACAAGAGGATATGTTTAGTGACTCTTACAGGCTAATTCAGCTTTTAATCAAGTGTATGGTTATTTGCACAACAGGGTTGGAATCATAGTGTATCAGACCCTGATTACCCAGCAGCAGTATTAAACTGGGATCCTCTAAACTTTCAGCACTTGAAGATATTAATAATTAATGTAGGGCAGGCTTCTAAAGGTGTTGGCAAACTACTCCATACTAGAGCAATCCTAACACTCTTATAAGATGTCCTGATTGAAGTTTACCCATTCCAGAGAGGGTAAACTCTGTGGAGAGAGGCTCAGAAGAGTGAGCAATTCCAATAACAAGATGAGTTGCTGCTGTTCCCAAAATGGTTCCTAAACACTTGGACAACCCAGTCTTCTATACCCTAAAATAGAACAGAAGCATGAAAGGTCTAGTCAGGGTCTCTAGGCCAGAAGAGTTCAAAGTCACACTTTAATATTTCTCTGCTAATTCACTCTTTATTCTCTGGTCACAAGTTGTGAGCTTTCTAACAGATTCTCTGAGTAATAAAGATATATTGAGTACTTACTATATACCAGGCACATATGAAATGTTTTAAATGCATTCTCTCATCATTATGTACATCTATAAGACATAAACTATTATTATTACTCCTATTTAGCAGGCAAGGAAACAGAGATATTTTTTCTAACTTGACCAAAGTCAGAGCAAGTAAGTTTGGGAGTCACACTGGAACTTAGAAAGTCCAGTTTCAAAACCGACCCTCTTGACAATTCTTCTAATCTGCTTCTTCTGGCCTAGGAGTAAAGCTTGCTTTTTTATTCCAATTTACAAGTACTTGGAAACTTCAGTCTCATCTTTAATTTGTTGGTGAGAAAATGGAGGTGAGAAAGGCTAAGTGACTTGCCCCAGGTCACACAGTTAGGGTGGCAGAGCTGGACTAGCATACAAATCATTAGCTCCTTGATTCTTGAAATTTTCACTTTAACCTAAACTATGCCTCGGCTTATTTTATCCTCTTAAGGTGGGGGAAAGGTGAAAAGGGGTAACAAAAAACACTTCTGAGCTCTTTGTAAGCATCAGATAATCTGCTAGGCATTGTATATCCAGCATACATTGATTCAGGCACCAACCTGGTGAAGTAGGTGGCGTTACTTCCATTTTTTAAGGTTAAAAGAGGTTAGATAAAACTGCCTGAGGTTAGCCAGCTCATAATTGATGAAGCTGGGACTCCAGTCATGGTCTGTGTGAATGTGACACCCATGTTCCTGTGCCAAGAATTTAACAGTGGGCTCATCCCTTAAAGGTGTGGATTTTATTCCATAGTCCCTTAATTCTCAATAGAATTAAAGAGTGAATGGGTTTGAATCAACACAGACAATCTTCCACCATCCCCTCACAAGATCCAGGCCACTGTGATTCAAATTGAATTTTTTTTTTTTTTTTGAGTTGGAGTCTCACTCGGTCACCCAGACTGGAGTGCAGTGGCTGCTCCTGGCCACCGCAGCCTTGACCCGCTGGGCTCCGGCGATCCTTCCGCCTCAGCCTTCCGAGTAGCTGGAATTACAGGCATGCGCTACCACGCCCGGCTGATTTTTTGATTTATTGTAGAGATGAGGTCTCGCTGCCCAGGCGGGTCTCAAACCCGCGGGCTCACGCAATCCACTCACCTCAGCCTCCCAAAGGCGCAGGATTACAGGCTGAGCCACCGAGCCCAGCTTCAAATTGAATTTTTAAGCAGTTTTCACAAAGGCTCTGGGTCAAATGACTTCTGATGTCCTGGGAAAGTTTCTCCCCCTGCTTCTGTTTTCTGACTCTTCTACCTGGGCACAGCAATAAGAAGCCTCACTATTTAATTAAAGGTCACTCACCAGTGAAAACATCTTCTAGACCTTGGTTTGAAATTGCTAGGCAAGCCAGGTCATATTTTAGGTACAGTGGGTGTGTTAAATTATTTCCCAAGTATTTGGGGTTTAATACAGCACCAGGAGTCTTACCAGAAGCCTTTCTCCCTACATTTGAAATGTGTGTGTACTACAGAGACCATTTTTCTGGTCTTGATGCCCTCACACAAATTGTCAACATGCTATCTTTTTTTCACAGGTCTTTGATGTACTTGAAGGGGTTTTCTTCCTTGAACAAGAAGCCACAACTCCAAATGTGTTTGAAACAGAAGCTCCTAAACATCAGAATTCCTTAAGTAGAAACTTGGCAAGAAATCCTAACTTGAAAGAAAGAAAAAAGAAAGGAAGGAAGGAAGGAAGGAAGGAAGGAAGGAAGGAAGGAAGGAAGGAAGGAAGGAAGGAAACTTATTCCATCTTGAAATATCAAATGCATACTTTCCAATAGAAAACAGACTTCATATCTATGTTATGATGGTCTACCATTATTATTCATTGCTTTTTTCCCACAGAACACAGATTTTATCAATTCATTCAAAAGCAAAGTCAGACCATTTAGATGTATTACTCGCATCTCAAATTCATCGAGCCTAAGTCTTCACCTCTGGTCCTTTATCCACCTGATGCCCTTTGCTTTCTTCTGACAGTATCAATCACATAGGCTCAAAACCTACACATAGACTCCCTCAAAGACAGGAAGCATGCCTCAATCATCCTTATATGCTTAGTGCATAGTGCCGGTTTGTTGAAGGTGCTTAGTAAGTATGTGGTCAATGAATAGATTTAAAAGTCATCATCTCTACTTCCCTTTCCAAAGACTTGTTCATTTATGTTTTATGGTATGACTACCCAAGGGCTAGATATGACCCATTTGATCGGGGGGGAGCCTCTTAAAATTGTTACCAAAACAAAACAAAACAGACAGTACAACCCATGTATAATCAGTCAGAATAGAAAGAAGCAAGAAGGCCAGTGCTTTGAAATCACTATGTGTCTGCAGATAAAGGTCATTCTTATTGCCAGGTATTGTCATAGAATCTAGGTAAAATTTTAATATACACGTATTAAATTTCTTTATAATATTAAGATAAAATTTGGTGCACCATTGTACAATCTTCCTTATCAATAAATAAATACAAATCATCATAAATTTAATAAAGCTACTTTTTAAAGTCACTTTTTATACATGGAAGCTACCTACTAAATTCTTCTAAAGAGTAGAATTCATAAAGCTATTTTTTTAAGTCTTAACACGCTTCATGTATAGCTTCATATATTTATACCCTCTAAATCTTTCCTGTATACTTGAATCTCATTTGTGTCATGTGTCCAAGATAAACAAGTCATTAGCCCTCTTTTAAACTAAAATTTATTATCAATAACAAATTAATGAGACTTCATTCTAATCTATTTCTGAAATCCTCTGTAAAAAAAAAAACACATATCTTTAATTTTCTCCTTACTTCTATATTCCCCCTTTCTTTTACTATATATCTTTAATTTTATGGATACAACTCTATTTCAGACCTTCCACTTCCACTAGATCAGAGGTTCTTAACCCGAGTTCTACAATATAGAGGAGAGACTGGACTTTCCACAGGTAGAGATCAGAGCCCAGAAGCAAGAAAATCAGGCTGGCATGAGCCTAGAGAAACCTCAGACACAATGATGAGACTAAGAAGATACTGAAGGAAGACATGCAAAGCTTACTATGCACCACGTATGGTTCTAGCCACTAGGGATAAATCAGTGAACAAACACCTTGCCTTTCTGTGGCTTTCATTCTCCTGGGGAAACAAACGGCTAGCAAACAAATACATAGTATTTCAGATGGTCATGAGTTCTATGGAGAAAAATGAGAGAGGTAAGGGGGAGAGAATTCTGTAAAACTGTCATTTTAAATAGGAATGGCCTCACTGAGCAGAGATCTGATAGAAATGAGAGAATGGGGCATGCTGTTGTCTGGGGAAGAGAATTCTAGGTGGAAAAATAACTGGTACAAATGCCCTAAGGCAGTAAGTGACTTGGACTAGTTCCAGAAGAAGAAAGCAGTCAGTGTGGCTGGAGCAGAGAATGAGTAAGATCGTGTAGAGCCTTATGCTGATGAAAGGGCTTAGATTTTCACTGAATGAGTGTCCACTTTAAGAGATCAGTTATCCACCTAATTCTATTCCACCAGCATAAGCTGATTGCTCATCATGTTGCAAGAACTCTAATAAGCCCTGGGAACACAGACATTAATAAGATCCAGCCCATCTTCAATAAGAAAATAGATATTTAGACAAATCTGACAACAGGTAGAAAATAGGCATGACAGGAGTTGATGCTGGGGAGCCATGAGTCCTCTCAGCTTCCAGCAGGAGGCAATCAGATGTGGCTTATGAGTTCCTTTATGATGGGTCCTGAAGGATGGGCTGAACTTGAATGCAGAGATTTCTGAGCTATAGAACTTTCTAAGAGTACAAGTTAAGGGATAAAGGCAGCAATATGCTTGACATTTTCAGAGAATCGTGAGAGTTGTCTGAGTTGGGAAATGATTGAAGGTGAGTAATTGAAGATAAACTTAGACAAAAAGACTGAAATGAGATGTTTGAGACTCATGGATGCAAGATTGAGAATTAGTAAGTCTTCATTAGCTGTAGGGCATAATATGTCTTCTACATCATTTATAGGTACTCATGTTTACATCCATATATATGAAAGATTTTATAAGAGGAAAGTATGCAATGTCTATGTAAGAACTAAATTGAATTGTCTTTTGGCTATTTAATTAAAAAATTAAAATTGGATAGACTCTTAATCTATTACAAAACTGTCCCCCTCCCCACAACACTGCCCTGATGAGAAAAGTGAGTCCTAGAGGTTTAACAGGCAACGAAAGGTCATGCTATTAATTAAGTGGTAAGACTGATGCTTCATTATATTTCTACCACGATTCTCTGCCCAACTCAACCAGGTCTTTCCAATACTCTACCAAAGTAAAGTGGGGTGACCCAAAACTCATGCTTCAAATTCAGATATTTGTCTATTTTATTGTAATACATATATGATAATAATGATTCATTTGATATTCCTCCCCCACTTGGAGTTTAATCTACCTCCCCCGAATTCCTCTCATACTGTGAATGGAACTTAGCTACCTGGCTATGAGCATGGTCTTACAAATACCTGAAATTAGGCCATCCTCTATCCCATCTGCTTCTCCGCAGGACAAAAACTGTAGTTCCTTCCACCAAGAGACATTCACCCCCACCACACCATTAGCAAGATTTCCACCCCCTTCATTTATTTGCTCAATAGACCATGTGAGAAAATTCTAGCTTTTGTTTTTTTAGTAATTGAGCTGAATAACCAGCTCAACTTACTTTTAGATTTTTCCTTTCTTCTTTTTTTTAAATTTTAGATCTTGGGGTACACGTGCATATTAGCTACATGGACATATTGTGTCATGTTGGGGATTGAGTCTTAGGTGGCCCATTCTTCAGATAGTGAACACTGTGTTCCCTAGGTAGTTTCTGAATCCTGGCTCCCCTCCCCCCCATTGGCGTTCCTAGTGTCTATTATTTCCATCTTTGGACTATGTAGCAAGTACATATGAGTGAGAACATGTGATGCTTGGGTTTCCATTTTGGAGGCAGTTTACTTAGGATGATGATCTCCAGCTCCATCCATGTTGCTGCAAATGTTTATGAATGCATAGTATTCCATGGTGTACATATACCACACTTTCATTGTCTACTGATCCGTTGATTTAGGTTGATTCCACATCTTTGTAATTGTGAATTATGCGGCAATGAACATATGGGTGCAGGTGTCTTTGTTATATAATGACCTCTGTTCCTTAGGCTAGATACCTAGCAGTGGTATTGCTGGATCAAATGGTAGATCTTCTTTTATTTCTTTGACTAATCTCCGTACCTCTTTCCATAAAGTTTGTACTAATTTACACTCCCACCAACAGTGTGTAAGTGTTCCTTTTTCTTCACATCCATGCCAGCATCTATTTTTTTTTTATTTTTTAATTATGGCCATTCTGACTGGTGTAAGGTGGCATCTCATTGTGGTTTTAAGTGCACTTCCCTGCTTATGAGTGATGTTGAGCATGTTTTCATATGTTTCTTAGCCATTTGTAAATCTTCTTTTGGGAGATGCCTGTTCATGTCGGTTGCCTACTTTTTAATGGGGTTATATGTTTTTGCTCTTGCTAATTTGTTTGAATTCTTTGTAGATTCTGAACATTAGTCCTTTAACAAATGTATAGTTTGAGAATATCTTCTCCCATTCTGTAGGTTGCCTGTTTGCTCTGTTGGTTTTTTTTCTTTTGCTGTGCAGAAGCTTTTTAGTTTAATTAGATCCCATTTATTTATTTTTGTTTTAGTTGCATTTGCTTTTGGGGGTTTAACCATGAATTCTTTGCCTATACTGATGTCCATAAGAGTTTTTCCCAGGTTTTCTGCTGGGACTTTTATGGTTTCAGGCCTGACATTTAAATCTTTAATCCACCCTGAGTTAATTTTTGTTTATGGGGAGAGATAGGGATCAAGTTTCATTTTTCTGCATGTAGCTATTCAATTTTCTCAGCACCATCTGTTGAATAGGGTGTCCTTTCCCCAGTGTATGTATTTGTCTGTTTTGATCAGTTGGTTGTAAGTATTTGGGTTTATTTCCAGATTCTCTTTTCTGTTCCATTGGGCCACATGCCTGCTCCTGTACCAGTACCATATTGTTTTGATTACTACAGACTTGTAGTACAATTTGAAGTCAGGTAATGTGATGCCTCCATAGCAGTGCTACTGATTCATGTGTGTTGATTTTGTATCCTGAAGCTTTACCAAATTAATTTATCAAGTCCAGGAGTCTTTTGGAGAAGTCTTAGGGTTCTTTAGGTATAAGACCATATATATCATCAGCATACAGAGATAGTTCGATTTCTTCTTTTCCAATTTGAATACTCTCTATTTCTTTGTCTTGCCTAATTGCTCTGGCAGATTTTTACATTTCTAATAAAAAGCAAAGTTGACAGACAGAGCAAAAGTAGGTAATTCAACTTTGCCACAAAAACCAGTCTTTGACTCTAAGATTTAAAGAAAGACTAGAAAATTTGGGAAAGTCCTTCTATAGCTTGGCATTTCATTCAAGTTCTGAAAATAACAAACTAGCTCTGAGACTCTTACCTGGTTATTCCCTCTTTCAGGAAATCCACTGTGACCACACTAACCCACCCCTAAGAAAGTGCCCCATTGAAATTCCACGTATACCTTTAAGATAGCACTGACCATATTGTATTTCTGATAATTGCTTTACATGTATCTTTTTTTAATCAGGTTCTCAGCACTACCGCAGTAGGTAGGTAAAAAGAGAGGAATGGAGGGAGAAAAGGAAGGGAGAGGGAAATGTTTGATGCACATATTTTTCAAACTAACTCAAGACACATGGTCTAGTAGATGGTTTATTTACTACTAATTGGTTAATAATAATTTGAGGAAAAATAGCTTCAGTGTCAATATTAGGATTTCAAGAGCACTGCTGGCTTATGAGAATACTAGAAAATAATGTTCTAAGTTGAAACTGAAAAATCTAAAATGCCCATTTACACATATTACACCTCAAGCCTAGACAAATGAAAATAAACATTTCATGGATGTACAGCCACTTTTATAAAAGCATATACAGGCTCTTCTTGTTTATATACACTTGTATTTTACGTATTTGAAATATCACATGATTTTGTTTAGACATCTTAGTGAAATAATGCAGTAACGCAATGTAACATGGGATTAGTACCATGGTAAGTGGACACCACAATACCCTTCATCCCCATAGTTTCTATATTGCCTATCAAATGAGATGTATTTGGGCTGTGTTTGTGTCTTTCTGCATTGAAGTTTTCTTTCCTTATGTTAACTGCTTGTGATTCTATATAGAGCAATGGTGGTACACACTTCACTGCTAACTATTTTTAAATTATTTAAGCATAGAAAGAAAATCCTAAGGTCAGATATGACCCACAGTCATCATCCCTGTGGCAGCATCAAGGAAGTTGATTTATTATCTCTAACTCTTTCTCTTTCTCCACCTCTCATCCTACATAGTTATTAAATGAGTCTAGCTTTATGTAACTATTGATTAAATAGAATAGTGATATCTTCATTAACTGACAAAAAATAACCTAACTCCCTTATATGCCATTACCCTGTCAAAAAATTTCTTATGATGCATTTATTTTTGTTTGGATCCTTAAAAAGGATTAAGCCACTGGTCATGTCAAGGAATGTCTACACACTTGAGTTTTTAATCTCCAACATATAGGACATTGTAATTATATGCATACATTTGAGAAACATTAATTGGTGACAAGATTTGCCTTGACCAAATGACTTTAAAGGTACTTATTATATTAAAAAAATTGTATCAGAAGTTTGACTTAGGATATTAATTCTCACTAGTAATTTATTATGATTTGGGGAGGTCTCTGCAAATGGAGGTACAAGAAGGCATGTGCCAGGGCAGAAGTGCCTATGATGAGGGTGTCCTGGGCTACACAAGGGAGGAACAGAAACTAAATCTATACATATTTTTTGAACACTAATTGTCTGCTGGAACACAGGGACATACAAAATTATACGGCAATATATATTTTTAGGGTCTAATTATGAGCTCTTTTAGAGTAAATTAAAAGAAGGTATGAGAGATCCAAAGGAATGGCTGACCACATCTCTGAAAAGACTGACTGGGCCTGAACAACATCTGCTAGGAAACTTTTCACACTGACTACATTTACCGAAATCTTCTCTTTCACATACAAAGTTTTGTGTTTCACATTAAGCCATACTTGTAGTCAAGCATTGGACTTCTTGTTATTCATGTTAAATTTCATCCTTCTAGTTTACTGAGACTTTCTGATACCCACATTTTTGTTGTTGTTTTTGTTGCTGTTGTTGATTATTAGGCAACCAAAAATCTCTGGGATTTTTTTCTCATTATGGCAAAATATACATAACATAAAATTTATCATTTTAACCACATTTAAATGTATAGTTCAGTGGCATTAAGCACATTCACATCATTGTGTAACCATCACCACCATACATCTCCAGAATTTTTGTATCTTTCCAAACTGAAATTCTATACCCACGAAATATTAACTCTTTGTTTTCGCCTGCACTTAGCTCCTGACAGCCCAGCCATTTCTCTCTCAATCTCTCTCTCTCTCTCTCTCTCTTTTGTAAAGACTTCATTTTTTTAGAGCAGTTTAGGTTCACACTGAATTTGAGAGGAAGGTACAGAGATTTTCCATATATTCCCTGTTCCAAAACATGGATAATTTTTCCCATTATCAACATCCCCACCAGAGTGGTAAATTTTTATAACTGATGAAACTATACTGACACATGGTCACCTAACGTCTATAGTTTACATTAGAGTTTACTCATGATGTGGAAATTCTATCAACTTGGGTCAATGTATAATGACAGGTATCCACCGTTATAGAATCATACAGAGTATTTTCACTGCAGTAAAAGTTGATACCTAATTTTTATATAACATATATTCTGCATTATTCCAAGCTTCTTGTCATCTACACCTTTAATAATAAGTCCACCTAAGTCTTAATAAAAATGTTACCAAAGCCCTGAAGGTTTACTGTGTCTCCAGGAATCTCCCCACTACAGCCATTGCAATACTCTTTGGTTACTAATCATTACACATTCACCAATCTGAAGATCATCAAGCCCTGTTTTCATCTTTAAGATTTTACAAAGCTGAAATATACCACTAGGTAAACAATAGATTTTACCTAGCTCAAATATGCTACTGTTGTGACTACGAGATTTCATAAATGGCTAAGATTTTATTCACAAAATGAAATAAAGGATATATGGTATGATTTGTTCTTGGTGAAGATTTGCTAACTCCTGGGGATCATCATATCTTTTTTAATTGCTTAAAATGTTTTTTTAAATTAATCTATTAAAAATCAGAAGCTTCTTCAAGTTTTCTAGAGTTTTTGGAAGTCTGACTATTGACTCAGTCACCTCCAAAGTTATGCCCTTTGCTCTCCACATTTCTCAAACATGGCTGACAACATCTCAGCTATGTAATCTGCAGCCTCTCTCAGCCATTAGGCAGGCCTGGCATTCCATCTGGGCAGTGGGCTCCATCTCTTTTACAGAAAGCTAATACTCTTTGGGAATTACTTTACCTTGATTGGGCTTCCATATCCTCTTCTTCATGTTAGTTCTTCTCTTTCCTGCCTGTTTTTGTATTGATATGAGGAAAAGCTGAAAGAGGCATTTTATAATTTATTGAATTGACAGTTGACACCTTGCTCTTTAAAACACCAAACAAAAGAATAAATGACACCAAATGTAATGTGATATGAGTGAGAAGATAAAAAGGGGGGACATATTTTTATAGAGAGTACTTTTATCTGCAGGAAATTCCCTCTACAGTTGGTGAACCTGTCAATGTAACTAGAAGGGTGGAGGGTGTCCCTCTCAAGATAATCTAAGGGATAATGATGAGCAACCAGGTAGCTGATGCAGTGTGAGAAGACTGTCTTCCATGCCACTGCCTCCTCAGAAGGATCTGCCCCGTTCCTCTGTCAGTTCAGCAGAGGCTCTGTCTGTGACGGCCAGACGCCTGGCGGTAAGTCAATACATTCCCCTTGAGACAAGGAAAATTCCACAGGTCAGGCTTGCTAAGCAAGTAGACTACAAAAAACACCAAATACACAAATGCTGTAGTAAATTAAGATAATGATATTGGCTGTTTATTGTAGATAAAACATAAATCTGAAATAGAAGCATCTAGGAGATCCCAGCACCCAGTGTATCAGCATCAGAAAGAGCAGTTATGATTGTTGTCAAGGAAAAAAAAAAGTACAGGGCCTGACTAACATTTAGAGATATAAAGCTTTCATATCCTTCAGCCTTCTTTCCTTTGTGATTTCCACAGGATTTTCATTTCCAGAGATATTATACTACTTGCTTTCAAAGGAATTCAATATTTTCATTCAGAAAAGTAATTTCACAGGAAAGTAACACAGAGTGATGTCCTGGGTATTCATTTTCAGAGCCAATCTTACAAAGTCAATTTGTGCTGCAAGGAGCTGGGGCGACATGAAAAGGTGCAGATGCTGTGTATTTGGGTTTCTTCCTTCCCACTCCCCCTTGGACACCCCACAAGCATCGGAAAGGAACTGCCTGGTGTTATAAACAAAACACGCTGCCAGACTCCCTTAATAACATCGCCCAGTGTAGCCCAAAGACATGGCTCCTGAGGCCAGGACTAGACTGTGGTTTCATCCCTTCTGCCCTGGAGTAAAAGCCCTATCGCCATAACCATCACAGTCATTCTGGGTTTTTTTTTTTCTCCACGTTGTTTGAGAAATTAGAGGAGAAAGAAGCAAATCTAAGGTGAAAGATGAGGAGATGAGTTACTTGCTTGGGTACTTCTCTGCAGATAAAAAGCTAATCCTGATAAAAAACCAAGGCTGAAATCCTTCCAGCCCACATAAAGTCAAGGTCAGACAACATTAACCAATCAAGTTGGAAGCTGACCGATTTTTTGAAGTAAATCAGAGACCAACAGAGGGGCAGAGGTAGATAGAGAAAGGATGTGAGAAAAAAGGAGTCAAGGAAGGAGAAAAGCACCTGGATAGAGATGCACAGATGGACTGACAGAGTGAAGGAGACACAGAGATGGGGGAGAGGAAGTAGCTCCTTTTTCTATTCCTGTTTCTTGACAAATTTCAGGATCAAAAGGAATAAAAAAATCTTCAAGTTTTTCATCAGGCATTTGGGGTGACTGAAGAACAAGGTCCAGCTGCCAATGGGTGTTTTCCCTAGGGTTTTCAAATCAGCCTCATGCCCTAACCTTGAGGACAACCTATTCCTGGTGGAAAGATAAGCCAGCGAGATCCCCCACCGACCCCCGCCACATCCACCCCCCACCGAAGCAGAGTGGGTATTGCCGGTGAACAAAGAAAGAGTGCTGTACAGCAACAAGCATTTGGTTTTGATTAGAAGATATTCAGGGTCTGTGCAAGTTCTATTAAAATAAGCACAAAACCATTTTAAAGGGCTTTTTCTTTTCTTTCTCTTTCCCCCCTCGGTTTATATTGTTAATCTTTCTTCCTGGACGGCTCCTCACAAATGCCTTTTGTTTTCTTGTGTGATTCTACGTGCCAGGACTCTAAGAAGGGAGGACGAGGTCCTGTTTTGGCATGCTTTCAAGTCTCTTCCATAGGAGATGAGGGCTTGTTGCTGTGCCTTCAAGGGTATAAATTTAGAGGCCGCCAAACCGTCCGGAGGTAATTCAAATGCTGGTAAATGTTGGAATCCACCCTGGCCCCTGCTCATGTGAATACCCTGGCACTAACCCCACTCAGAGGAAACGAAACCAATTTGGGAAAGCGAAGAGAGAATAAACATGCAATTAAAATGGCCACTTCTCCTGGTTTCTTCCTTTAGTTCTTTTTTTAACACTGCATCCCATTCTATAATCTGATGATGAAATGGGCCTGGTTAATTATAACAACATACAAAAGATTGCTGTCTTTTCCTTACAGTGACTATGCTAGCTTTGAATTTTTTTTTTTTTTTTTTTGGTTGGGGGGTGTGAGCAAGGGGGAGAGAGGTGGATACACTTCAAGTAAAGTCGTCATTTTGGAAGAGCCACTATTTTTATATTGTTTGCAAACCCTTCGTCAGAGTGAACATTACAGAAATGGCACTTCCCTTTCCATTTATCTATCTTCCTCCTTTATACATAGATAGACAAATAAAAATGAATCTTTCCAGAGGCAGCGTGCATGCCACTTCTATATATTCTTCAGATGGCTTATTTTTATTCTGCTTAAAGCATAACCTATCATTTTTATTCAAGATTCCATCCAGCCTCTGTCTCTTTCTCCAAGCAAGTCTTCAAGAAGCCCTGCTGCCCTGCTTTGTTCCAGAGACTCTGCTAAAGGCCAAAAGATGGAGATAGCACACCCATCTGGTTTGTTTTCACATCCTCAGAGAAGGGGTTGAGAGAGCCCCCTCCAGTGGAAGGAACAAGGTGGTTGGGAATAAGCATTGCCAGTCTTCTCTTTGTTTGTGATTAGCTTCTTGTGCTCATCTCAGGAAGACTCTCAATATCCATGGGGGAAATAATACCACGAAAGGAAGCTCACCCAGCAAACAGGAGAATGGTTGTCAGCGCTCTGAAATCCTTACGCTGAAGGATTCAATTTCAGTGTCAAAAAAAAAGCCTCTCACTTTTCTCTTCATCCTTTTCTCCTCCTCCCCCTTTCCTCTCTACTTAATTCTAAACAGTGTGTGAATTTTATATGCATCGACCTGAAAGCATCTGCTAGAAAATAACAGCCAACCTGTATATGAAATAGGAATAGATTCCATGTCAGAGCAAAATTAAGACCTTGACGCCTCATCGTTTCCATAATCTTACCATCATGTTTGGTGAATAAATACCACAGGAATACCAAGCAGTGGTTGAAAAGAAATGAATATTGAAATTTATAAAATGGCCAGTGTCCAAAATATTCCCTGTAATATTCACAGGGAAGTGTTTTGACATCTGAGATAACCTCCATTTTCTTCAGAGCTGAGCATGCTTGATTTGGTAGGACTGATTTGAACAAACACATTATTACAATGGATTTCAAACGGTTCTCATTTTTTTACCCCTTCAATTTTTACAATTACCCATCACTCCAATTTCAGAATAAGAAGAGCTTAGAGCACAAAATCTGAAGTCATGTGATTTGAGGATAGAATCCTTGTTTTGTCACTCTTCAAATGAGTAGATTAGGGAAACTGAATTAATCTCTCTGAGCTTCAATTGGTAACTATAAAGTGGTGAAACCAACAGACTCGTTCTTACAGAGTAGTGGTAAGAGTTAAATAAACAATATATATTTTTAGATGACTTACAAAGTATGATAATTATTATAACTAACATGTATTACATACTTAAAAATGCATCAGTCACAGTTTTTGAGTTTTGCACTTTGCAGCTTATTAGGAAGATAAAATGAGTTCATTCATGTAAATGAAGTAATACATTTATGCCTAGTGCATGGCAATGGAATTGTTATTGGGCCTTTTACACAGATGAGGAAACTGAGGCACAGAGATGTTAAAAGACTTGCTCAATATTGCATATTTAGGAAATAGAAGAGCCAAGATTCAAACAGACAGACAGTCTGGCCCCAAAACCTATCATCTTCACTGTTATACTATAGTATGTACAAGCTCTTTGAGCTTTTTATAAAGTATAAAATATGATATATTAATATATTTCTATATATGTTGTGTATATATATGCAAATACACATGGTTAATTTCCCATATTTAAAAAAATCAAAATATTCTAATTTTCTACCACCTAATCCAACCCCACATATAAGGAATGAACGTTGCAACTGGGGACTGGCCTGATTTATATTCTGAAATCATCATATTCTCATCTCAGTGCCCTTCCTGCCCATATATTCCTTTCTGGCTGATGGGGGTTGTTCAGCTGGGCTTTGTGTGAGTTACAAAGCTGCAACAATTACATGAGGGAGTCCAGGAGCATGTTAACCACAAAAAAACAGTTGTCATAAATACTGTGCATCTTAATGCAGTGCTTCAGTCTTTACGTAAGATTAATTAAAGAGCAGATGTTCTGTCATACCCTGCGTTAGGTATGGTTATCTTAGAGATTCCAGCTCCTCCATTTGCTGGGTTTTAATTTGCATCATTATGCATTTTGAGCCTGGGGCATGAGTAGTCAAGTGGTAAACATTAGCTATACTGCACTGTATTTCCAAATGCACCTTCACTATTAGGCTGACTAATAGAATTCAATTCTATTTTCAGCCGAATCCTCTCAATTTTCATTTGCTTTTGACACGTTACATGGCAGGAGGAAAGAGCAAGGGAAAATGAGGGAGAGAGAGGCAGCTACTGCACTGTTTGTGCGCAGGCCTCACGTCAGCAAGAGAGCCCCCTCCTGTTGGGTTTTGACCATGCATGAACATTGCCTCCCTTTTACACATAGCTGTGACAATCCTGAAATTTACCCTTCCAGTCTCATGTTAGAGGTTGGCATTCCAAATAGGGCAAGATGTCTTTGCTTTTGCCATTAAAACTTGGAGCCACCAAAGTGTATTCAGATCGTCTAAATGCAACTATTGAAAATTGATGTCAGAAAACTTTTCAGGCCATGATCAAAGTCTGATATGAATTAATTTGTCATTATAACACAGCCCCACTTGCCAGGCATTTCAGGCCAGGATTTGGGAAAGGCAGCAGATATCTGGGTTGACAATTTCATTTAAAGGACAGAAAGCTTTCTGCTTTCTTTTCATTGGTATCTTGATTTAATGAACACACAAACAGACCATCGCCATATGCTCCAAATACCAGCTTGCTGTTCTTCAAGAAGCAGCTTGGGAAAATGCCAAGGCAAGAAGCTTGGAAGAAACTTGAAAAGGCTTCAAGACATATCTTTGTAGCCTGGGATAGCAAATGCACCAGTGATTAATTACGCTGGGGTTGGACGTGAATAGGAATGTCAATAAGGCGTTTGTAGCACTGCAATAGTGGGCATGTTGGCCTGATAATAGAATCCTTCCTGTTTTCATTTCCCAAGTCTCCTTTCTGTTGGTAACACATTCACATTCAGGTCAGAGATATAAGATGGCAATGTCACGCTGCTGCTCATTATAGAATCATTAGATCAGGTGTAACCACAGCCAAGGAGAAGGTGTCCCTCGGAAACAGGAACTCCAGAGCTTGTGCCAGAGAATTCTTGTCTGAAGAAAAAACTACAACTGTCTCTTCCCGCAGAAATCCTCCATCACCTCCTCCAATGATACTCAAAAGGAGCGAAGGGGTGGCTGTCCTCTGTTGGCAGCACCTCTTCTAGAATCTTCCCTAGATGACTTTGAAAAATGACTCTCCTCCTTCAGAATCCAGAGTTAGAGTTTGCTGAGGTATTTAGAGAAAGAAAGGTTATCATTGTCTTCTTTCTCTCTTACAAGAAGAAGGTGAAGGAGGCGTAGAAGAGGACAAAGAAGAAAAAAAAGGCATTTTATCCAGAGCAGAAAGCTTAATTAAGCCTAATCATAGGAAAGAACTTGTGGAATTTCAAGCATCAGAATACAAAAAAGCTCCTTTGAGGATTTCAGCTCAAACCTTGGGACTTGATTGATCTACTTCCAAATTCAATTTGTAGGTTTCTTCCATCCTATATTCACAGATCTGATGATTATCCCATGTGCATGTTGAATGGCTTTCCATCACCAATAGCACATGTTCTAAATATCTCACCTAGCGTATGTGGTCCTTTATGACCTGGCCCTGCCTTACAGTGCTTTTCTCAGCTCCTGCCCTTCACACCCTGTATACCCCACACTCCTCTTATCATCCTACATATAGAAGGTTAAAGAGTGCCAGCTCTTTTATCCTTAGGCTTTCACACATTTGTTCTTTCTACCTGAAATTTCCTTGCTACATTGTCTTTCTAGGATAAATTCTGGCTACATCTTTTAACTGCTCTCCTGGGATCTTGTCTCAGCTTTTTCACTAACACTTTTCTTGAATGTCCCACCAATACCTTAAACCAAAAACATTTGAATTTAACTCCTCTTTCCTTCGAAAAATCTTCCAGTTTGTAATTTCCAATGACTTCTAGGTATCTGCAGATCATAAGCCCACTAATATTCAAAATATTGCTTTTTATATTTGATTTCACCTTTCCTTCTAACTCCCTGATAGCCAGCCACTAGATAATTTCTGATGAGTCAATCTCCAGAATCACTCTCCTGGCCAAAACCTATATATGCTGCCAAAATTATCTACCAGTTTTCCTTCCTTATTGTCGTTTCTCTACTTCAGAAATTTGTTTTATCTCACATGGTCTGTCGTGACTGTCACCTCAGTGATCTCCTTTCTTTCCAAACTTTTTTCTTTCTATCCATCTTACCTTGAACCATAATTTTAATTTGTGATGCTTAAAGTATTCATTCATTCAGTCTTTCCTTTGATATTTATGAGCATATGTGCCTGGTACAAGAAAGTACACCCCTTAAGAATAGAAGTCCCATATCCATTTATAGTGTCAATCAATGATTTAAACTTAGTCTCTTTTAAATAAATGGATATTAAGTGAATGACTAAATTAATAAATGAATGAACGAGGCTTACAGTTTAGTTGGAAAGAAGAGGCATAAAATAAACAGAAGCTAAATAATAGTAAATCCTTCTATGAAATATTTCAAGACAATCTGTACTTGATTGCCAGATGAGCAATACTGGAATTCTAGACTAATGTAATAAAAGAAATCCTCAGAAAAGGTAAGAGAGAAGAAAGAAAACTGAGATTTATCTAGCAAAGTCTGCAGCCCTCTGCTAGGTGAATTTATGCATTGTTTTATGTAATTTTTACAACAACCCTGTAGTAAACCCATTTTATGGATGTACCAATAGAGGCTCATGGAGGCTAAATAACTTGCCAAGGTTATCCAGGTAGAAGAGATTATAACTTAGGTTTGAAGCAAGGAGAGTATGGTCCCAATGCCTACATCCTTCCACTAGGCCAAGCTAAAAAAGAAAATAAGGGTGTAAAAATGTTTTGAAGGAAAACTAGATAGACCTTGGTTCTTGGTTTGACATGGTAGATCTCAATAAAGGAGAGGTCAAAATTTACCTTCAAATTTTGAATCAGAATGTCTGGGAACATTATAAGAAGTATTATCATAACATCATTTTGTGCATTATAAATATATACTACAATAATTTGTCCATGTACAATTTTAAAAATAAAAATTTTGTAACAAATATCAGAACAAAAATAAACAAAATGAAGACCATAGAAATGATACAAAAGATCAATCAATGATACTAAGAGTTGGTTTTTTAAAATGTTAAACAAAATTGACAACCCGCTAGGTAGATTAAAAAAAAAAGAGAGAGAAATCGCAAATAAGCAAAATCAAAAAAGAAAGAGGAAAAATACAAAAAAATCATGAGACTGCTATAAACAATTACACACAAATGAGTTGGACAATCTAGAAGAAATGTATATACTTCTTGAAATATATAATTACCAAGACTGAATCAGAAAAAAATCAGAAATCTGAATAGATCAGTGATGAGCAAGGAGATTGAATCAGTAATTAAAAGTCTTTCAAGAAAAAGCCCAGGACTTGATGGGTTTAGGCTTTATCAAACATTTAGAAACTAATACCAATTCTTCTAACACTTTTCCAAAATATGAAAGAGAAGCAAACACTTCTCAACTCATTTTACAAAGCTAGCATTACCCTTACACCAAAGCCAGACAGATACTACCAGAAAATAAAACTACAGGCCAATATCGCAGAGTAACATAGGCACAAAAATATCAACAAAATACTAGTAAAACACATTTAACAATATGTTAAAAGGACCAGTCACCATGATCAAGTGGGATTTATCCCTGAGATGCAAGGATGGTTCAGCATGTGATTCACCATATTAAAAGAATGAAGAACAAAAGCCATATGAGCATCTCAATAGATACAGAAAAAGCATTTTACAAAAGTCAACATCCTTTAATGATAAAAACTCTTAAGGAATGTCTCTCAGCACAATAAAGAACATATACAACAGTGCACAGCTAACATAACACTCAACAATAAGCAGCTAGAGACTGACTCTAAGATCAGGAAAAAGACAAGGATGTCTACTTTTACCACTTCTATTCAACATGTACTAGAAGTCTTAGCCAGAGCAATTAGGCAAGGGAAAGAAATGAAATATTCAAATAGGAAAGCAAAAAGTGAATTGTCTGTTTGCTGATGATATAATATTATCTATAGAAAACCCTATGATTCCATCAAAAAACTACTAGAACCAATAAACAAATTCAGTAAAGTTGTAAGACTTTTAAAAAGGAAGTATGAAAGATGTGTCACTATCAGTTTATTTATAAACACACTAAGTAAGATTGATCAGAAAGTTTTGCCTCTAACTTTAGGTTCCTTTTGTTTGGAGAAGGTTTTTATGAGTTCCATAGTGTCTGTAGGATATCAGATAAAGACAACTCCAAAAAACTGAAAACCATTACTTTCAGAACCATGCCTGGTTAGCCTATGGTCTAATATAATCAATTTGGTTGGTAAGAACACCTTTGAGAAGGCTAAAATTGGTATAATAAGAACACTTATAACTGGGCAGAGCTTCATGTGGCACTTGGGGCAGTGTTCCATCCAGTGCCCAAAGTCTGTGTCAGATACCTCACGGCTGCCCATCTAGACGTTGCTCACTAATTGCAATGACAAGAATCTCATTTCGTTGTTAGACTGATCTAATAGTGAGAAAATTGCCTTTTCTTTTCGAATCAAAATCCACCTTCTTATGACATTGATCTGCTAGTCCTATTTTTCTAGTCCTTTGAAACATGATAGCCCTTCCTATATTTCATGACAGTCTGTGTATCCCCCTTCAGTCTTTTCTTTTCCAGGCTAAAATGATGGGGTTTATTCAAAGGAGGCGAACACAATCTTTAATCCACACGGTAAATTTATTGCATATGTTTACCTAATTTTTTTCAATTATTTTCACTTTGCAAATGAGGATATTGAGTATTCATCAGGGTCAGCAAAATGCTCAAACTCACAGAGCCCACAGGAGCAAGAATTTAAACTCAGGCCTGTGTAACATCCAAACCTGAGGACTAAATTCTGACATTTTTATTCTCTTGTCCAAATTCCTAACTAAAGGGCCTGGGGAGTCATGCCCTACAAATCATAAAGCCTCATCAGATGGGTTTTGATTAGCCCTAAATAATGTGGCTTACTTTCCAGCCTGACTCTGGCATAAAATCACATAACAGATAAAGAAGGAAGTCCAAAATATTTCATGACCCTGCAAAGCTATCATTTGTGAAAATTTGCATCTGTATATTATCTCCTTCCTGGAGATTATAGACTCTGGGCACCTTTTAAGACACCTTACCTTACCTATTCTCTCTGAAGCCTGCTATAAAGCGCCCTCATCTACACTTCCCTTTATCTTTTTTTTTTTTTTTTTTTTTTGAGTTGGAGTCTCACTCTGTCGCCCAGACTGGAGTGCAGTGGCTGCTCCCGGCCACCGCAGCCTCAACCTGCTGGGCTCCAGCGATCCTTCCGCCTCAGCCTTCCAAGTACCCGGAATTACAGGCATGCGCTACCATGCCCGGCTGATTTTTTGATTTATTGTAGAGATGAGGTCTCGCTGCCCAGGTGGGTCTCGAACCCGCGGGCTCAGGCAATCCACTCACCTCAGCCTCCCAAAGGCACGGGATTACAGGCTGAGCTCCTTTATCTTAACTAAGCATTTCTTCTACTGATTTTAAACTTTTTATATGGAGCTTAATTCTTTCTATTAATTGCCAATCGAATATCTTTGAATTCACCCATGAACTACAAGTCCCCACTTGGAGATGTCCTGCCTTTTCGAAGTCAACCAATGTAAACCTCACATGTATTGATTTATGTTTTGCCTATAACTTCTGTCTCCCTAAAAATGTATAAAGCCAAACTGTAAGTTAACCATTTGGGGCACATGTTCTTAGGACCTCTTGGCACTGTGCCATGGGCCTAGGTCACTCACATTTTGGCTCAGAGTAAAACTAAAAATATTTTACAGAGTTTGGCATTTTTGTCAATAAACTCTTATCCTTTCACTACAAATTGTTTTCTTTAACTTTCCTACCACATATTTATTTACAAATAGTCTGTTTCCCTCTATAAAAATTTTAAGTGATTAAAAGAAGAGCACATATGTAAAATGAACATTCAAAAGATATGTAATAGGATGACAAAAGCAGTATAGGAGATCATCATACCTGACATCAACTGTAAGACAAGTAAAGTGTTACATTTAGCTGTGAGCTTCCCGGCACTCAAGGCAAAAGGAAAATTAAAACTATAATTTTGTGATTCTCACTGTAAAATAAAAGGGAGTTAATCAGTTCAGGAGAAAAGAGAAATGTTTTCCTAGCACTGCATTCTGGAAAGAATTCCAAAAAGCACATCACATATCTGTACGATGAATTCATCACCTAGATGTTGAGTAAAACAACAGATGATGTCTTCAAAGTGACTTTACAGAAGATAAAGCAAGTCTTCACATAGTTATTTTTTGTAGAGATTCTTTATTAAAGCAAAGGGAACAATACTAAATTGCTACACAGTGAAGGCAATTCTAAAATGAACAAAGCCAATATAATCCACAAGTATTGCATAGACTTTTTCTTGGGCAGAAAAAAAAATGAGGAGTGGACCCTTGTTACTTATTTAGGCTTCAATAGCCTTTGAGACACTAGCCCTGCTCTGGCCAGGGCCTACATAAAAGAAATGTCCTCACATACATACTTTGATCATCTCATTTTCTGCTGAGTTCAATGTTTCCATTACCTGGTCTTTTAGTTTTGAATGTCTGAGTGGTTACTTCCTGTTCCTTCTCTTTATCACGTTTTCAAATTCTCAGTTTCAGCTCTTGGCACTGCATTCTTAAGAATGGATCTGCCCCCAAGAAATCCCTTCCATTTGATGAGCCCTAGGATCTTCCTTCATCAAGTTCTGCTCCAGCCAGGGGCACAGACAGCCCAGTAGGCACACGGACAGCAAATTCCTCAGGGGCTTTCTCAAAAAGCAATCAACTCAACTGTGCTCTGGGAGAGAACTATAGCAATCAATTCCAGACTGAGCTTTCTGGCAGCACCGAGGGTGCAGTTATTCTGTGTGGTTGAACGAAGCAAATTCCATCGGCTTTTGATACGAGACATTCCAGTGGCACAATTGACATTCTGTTAGGGTAATTGTGGAATCTGACTTACACTTTCCCAGATGACAGGGCGAGGTAGGTTATGAAAGTGCTTGCAGAGACAGTCAAAATTTTCTTAAAAAGAAGACTTACATCTGTTTTAGAGCTCAGATAAATCTGGTTGACATCAGAACATGGAAGAGATTTTCCCCTCAGTTGTCTATATTTGTTTGTTTGTTTTTTAAGTTGACAAACAATAAAATTTAAAATAAATTGGAAATTTACCTACAATCTCTCATTCACTCATCTCCATCTAGCTTCCTTTTCCCACTATCTGTTTTAGCCTCTGCCTATATGCAGATATAATTCTTATATTACAATTATTTCATAGGCATACTTTTGTATTCTGTTTTTCTTTTTCCTAATGATCTTTATAAACACATTTAAACACATCTCCTACTACATGGTTACTACCTGGTTTCCATAATTGTCACTTTTAATGGAGCCACACTTCTATCAAGCATTATGATTTAATTAACAATTTCACTACACAGACATTAAAATTGTTTAAATTATTTGGGTTCTTTCCCATGCCAAGGCAAAGGAGTCAAGTTTCTTAAATATTATAAATATTATATATATATTATTATATATATATAATAATCAGTTTGAAAAGATATATATGTATATATCTTTTCAAACTGATTTTTGCTATGATAGTTTTCATTTTTCACACCCACCATTAGCAATATATTTGAAAAATCATCTCTACCACAGCCAAATCAACATTGGGGATTTGTATTTTTCACTATTCATGTAATGACATAGAGTGGCACATGTGCATATATTTAGTGAAGTGGCCTAGAAATGTGTAACAATTGTCTTAATAATAGGAGTAATAGGAGTAACAGACAGTGGTGTTGCCAGTCAAACATCACTCCTCCTTTTTCTTCACTAACGGAGTCCAAATTTTGTTCCGTCTCCATTCATCCTTCATGTGACCCAGAAATAAATACTGATAAGTCAAGGCCAATTTTGAAAATCCCCTATCCTTAACAATGAGACTAGGGTAGAGATCACACAGATCTTCTAAGAAGGGTATCTATGTTCTTAAAAGAGACATGAAACAATGGAATGTAATTCAGACTGATAACATAACATAATCATTATGTCATGTAACTTTTTAATATACTGTACTTTTCCAACTATATATTCTTAGCAATATGTACTCTAAAAAAAAACTACAAAGAAATCTTAAAATGTACTCAGTAGAAATTTTCACAGCAATGTTGGTATCACAATCTTTAAGTTATCTTATATGTATTATAATTTCTTGCATATATATTATTTATTTATATCTTCCATACTTAAAGAAAAAATGCAAACACAAAGTAAAATAAGACAGAATAATATTATATTTAAATTGAAAATATCAATATGAGTGTATGATTATATAGCTTATATATTTATGGTGCACACAATGAGAGAACTTCAAAAGTCTTGTGGAAAAATGGAATTAAAAGATAAAAATAAAATATATAAAACCTTTTTTTCAGCATAGGCTCCATCAAGTTCAAAATACTTTTATAAGTGATAATACCAGTCATTTAATCCATTCCAAAAAAATTGAGGGTCCTAGGAACTTAACCATGTCAGCGCAGTCTTTTTTATATTAACCAAAGAAAAATGGGTGCCCTTAAAATATTTTTTTTTAATTAGGAAACAAAAAAGAAGTCAGAAGGATAGTAAAGTTGATGTTTAATAATTTCCCATCAAAACTCTCACAAAGTTGCCCTTGTTTGATAAGGAGAAAGAGCAGGAACTTGCTGTGGTGGAAAAGGATTCTCTGGTGAAGCTTTCCTGGGTGTTGTATTTTTTAAAGCTTTGGTTAACTTTTCAAAGTGCTCGCATAATAAGCAAATGTTATTGTTCTTTGTTCCCCCAGAAATCAACTAGAAAAATGTCTTGAGCATCCCAAAAAGCTGTTGTCATGACCTTTGCTTTTGATCAGTCCACTTTTGCTGTGACTAGACCACTTACACCTCTTAGTAGCCATTGCGCTGATTGTGCTTTGTCTTCAAGATTGTACTGGTAAAGCTATGTTTCATTTCCTGTCAAAATTCTTCAAAGAAATGTACCAGAACCTGATGCCACTTATTTAACATTTTCATCAAAACCTCTGTTCTTGTCTGCAGATGACCAGAGTTCAATGGTTTTGGCACCCATTGAGTGGAAAATTTGCTCAAATTTACTTTTTCAGTCAGAATTGTGTAAGGTGAGCCAACTGAAATGTCTATGGTGTTCTCTGTTGCTTCTTCTGTTAATTGTTGGTCTTCTTCAATTAGGGATAAAAAATAATTTTTTTCTTCACAAATTCATGTGAAACAATCTGCTGCTGCAGGGTTTGTCTTCAACATCATCTCTTTTCTTTCTAAAATGAGTTATCCATTTGTAAACTAGTTATTTGTTTGGGACATTGTCTCCATAAACCTTTTATAAAACATCAATTATTTTGCCATTCTTTGCCCAAGTTTCACCATAATTTGATGTTTGCTTTTGCTTCAAGTTTAACAATCCATGTTGATCTGATAGGGGCTCTTTTCAAACTGGTGTCTTATCCTTCTTAGTGCTTCAAACTAGATACTGTTTAGACATGTTATAACAAGTTAGTATGAGTTATTTTGGTGCAAAAAATTTTGAAATACATATTTTACATGAATTCTTCAAAGATTTGTCATACATTCTAGCTCTTTCCACTAAACAAGGATAGAAGGAATGATAAGCCACCATTAATAAACACACCAATAATATATCTTAGTTTCTAAATGCCAGTCCCCACTTAAAGAAGAAGAGATTCTTGCAAAAATGACTAATTCTATGTCTGGGAGAGAAAAGTACAAGACCAATCCTAGATACCTTATTTTGCCAGAAAACAAACACTAAAAAGAAAATGTCAAAAAGAATATAAGAGTCAGATTGAAAGTGTTCCCAGTGGCAAACTTTGGGACAACTTAAGCATCAGTAAAAGTAATCATTGTGATTGACTATAACACTGAATTAAAAATAAAAATATGAATCTATAATAACATTTAAATTAAAGAAATATTCTTTAAAAATAAAAAATATAAAGTATTAAATATAAATAAAATGACACAATTATAAGTTTTGTAACTATCAATTCAGATAAAATCATTAGCTAAGGAAGAGCATGATGGAAAGTTCAGATTAATAACTGAACTCTGAAGGTAATATATGCCTTTATAGTGGAGTTATGACTCTCACCACCTTAACTCGGTGACCAAATTTATCTTCATAAATAGAACATCCTAACATTGTATCCTAATATGCTGCAATATGCAGTACATGGCACGACCCATGAAGTTATCTTGTCAAAAACAACCTCAATCTACTCAAGACACAAGGTCTATTGTCTAGGTATTCAGCAAATAGAGGAAAAAGTTAGATGACACCATAAAGAAATAATCAGATAAAGTCAGTATGTTGTACATATTACAAGATTCGAGCTCTTCAAGATATCAGTGTCATAAAAATAAAAATGTTGGGGCTGTTCTATATAAAAAGAGACTAAAGATGCATGAATAAATGCAGTGGATGCATAAACATTGAATGCTCAGTTTAAAAAAATATACATAAAAGGTATTTGGGAATCAATGGAGAATTTGAACATGCACTAGATTTCAAATGATTTTATAGAATTATTGCTAATCTCCTTAAGTCTGATGATTGTACTGTCATTGTGTAGGATATCATCCTTATTCTTTGGAAATGTATACCAGAGTATTTAGAATGAGATGTCATGATGTCAGCAACTTAATTTCAAGTGGTTAGGCAATAAATTAAAAATGAATAAATAAATACACAAACTATTCTTTCAATTTTTCAGTATGCTTGGAAATTTTTTAAATAAAAAGCTTGTGAAGAAAAGAGAGGTGAATGAAAAGAAACAGAACTTCTTCCTCCACCAGATGCTATTCAGTTGCCATAATTAGGAATAGACTGATATACTGAAAAGAGCACTGCCAAAAGATGAAAAGGACTGGATTCTTAATGATTTCTTGAGCCACTGTATTAGCCAGTTCTACAGCCATCCTACCCAATGATTTCTTAGTATATAAAATTACAAATCATTCTTATTTTTAAAGCTAGTTAAGATTTCATTATCTACAAACAAAAGTATTCTGTCTAAGTGGCAGATAACAAAAGTTTACCATGGGGCAGCCACCATGGCAAAGTTATATACAGTATCTAGTTGCAGCATTTTATATCCACATGAAGCAAGTACTAGCAGCCAGGTAAGTCTTGTTGTAGGTCATACAGCCTCTTTGTAATCCAGTTAGAACTCAAACCTAAGCACCCAGCAATGTCACTCCATTGAGACCTGGATAGTTACATTCAATTGCCTATTTGACATCTCCATTTGGATCTCAAATAGGCTTCTTGAGTTTAAATTAGCATGACCTAAATAATATTCTTGATTCCCTTAACAAAATGTGCTTCTCTGTCTAATTGCTCAAGACAAAATTCTAGAGATACCCCTTGAATTTCTTTTTTTTTTTTTTTTTTGATTTAGAGTCTCACTCTGTCACCCAGATCTAGAGTGCAGTGGCCACTCCCAGCCACCGCAGCCTCCACCTGCTGGGCTCAGGCAATCCTTCCACCTCAGCCTTCCAAGTAGCTGGAACTACAGGCACGCACTACTACGCCCAGCTACTTTTTTTTTTTTTGATTTATTGTGGAGATGAGGTCTCGCCAAGTTGCCCAGGCAGGTCTCGAACCCATGGGCTCAGGCAATTCACTCACGTCAGCCTCCCCAAGCGAGGGATTACTGGCTGAGCCCCCGAGCCCGGCTGAATTTCTTTTTAGACCCTCACACACTCCACATCCAACCTACAAGCAAATCTGTTCTCCTCTACTTCCAAAATATACTCTAAATCTGTTTCCACTTTTCTATCTTAACTGCCACAATCTTGATTGAAGCTTCACCATTACTTACTCATATAACTGGTAAGCTCCTGGCTGTCCTCCTACATTCAATTTTGGTTCCCTGCATCCCTCTCTACACAACAGCCAAAGTGATATTTCCCTTCCATGAAATAATTCACTAATTTCACTGCCATTATGAATTTTCTAAATACATAATACATACCACTGAATCTAAACGTATTATAATATCAATAACACCCTACAAAACTCCGTATGTCTTTCTATTCAACTTCACCTGGAACCGCTCTTCTCCAAGCTCACTACCCACCAGCACAAATATCTTCTTTCATCCCTTCAAACATAGGAAGCCCATCCTCACTCTGAGGGCCTTGACATTTACTCTTCTTTCTACTTGAAACACTCTGCTTCCAGATATTTGCATTGCTGGGTCTTTCAGGATATTCAAATCTTAGCTTAAGTGTCTCCTCAGAGAGGTCTTCTTTGATCATCTAACATTCCCAATGCAAAGTGTCCACATCACTCTGAATTGCCTTTGTAATGTTAATAATATTTCAAATGGTCTTGTTTTTTTATTTACTTAGTTGTTTTTCATCTTTCCAACTTTAATGTAAGTTACATGAAAGATGGAATATAGTTTGTCTTATTCACTACATGATCCTTTGTTCTGAGATTAGTATCTGGCACATAGTGGGGGTTCAATAAATATTTGTTAAGTGAATAAAGTATTCAATGGCTCTTATCAACAACACCTTGCCATCCCTCCATAAAATAATATTTCTCGAACATATTGATCTAAGTTGCTTTTCCTTGAATGCATGCTTATACTCTAGCTTCTCAAAGTCTTATAATGTGGCAGTCAGAATTAGAAAAGACCACACCAACTCAAGTCAATATGGAATTTAGATGTTAGTTGGGGTTAATAGTGGGTTAGCTGTGCTAGAAACTCTCTCATACTGCTGAACTTTATTATGTTTCTAGTCAACAAACATACCTAAATCTATTTCAAATGAGCTGGTGCCAGGACAAATCCACTCATCCTATTTTTGTGAAATTGACTTGAAGCTAAAATCTGGAGCTATGGTTGCTAATTTTTTGTTGGATTGCCAGCCAATATTCCTGTCTGCTGAGCCATTTAAACTAGCTTACATCTATGGGTTTAGAATCCCTTCCAACATTGTATGATATGCAGTTTTGATAAACACACACACTTTGTCTTTATCCATATCACTGATGAAAACGCTAAAAAGACAGGAACAAAGACAATTTTTTTTTTTTTACTTCACTGGAGATATAATATCAAGTGCTTATCAATGAGTCATTAATCTTTGGTTAAATAGACCTACAAATCTAACAGAAGTCTATTCCATATTGTATCCATTTTAATACTTGGTCATGTGCTTTGCTGAAATTGAGAAATATCTTCAAACCTTTATTTAACTTAACCTAGACCCTGTCCTACGTCCTAAGTCCCTAGTGTTCTACACACAAAGATCTCACTGCCAAGTGAGGAACATAGTAAACAGAAGATCATAAACAGAATATCATAACGCAGCCTGATAAATTCAGTGGTAGAAATAAGCATGAGGTTCTTCATTAACACAAAAGAGGGATACCTAATTCACACTAGGGGAACCAGGGCAGACTTCTTAAGCTGAGTGAATAAGAAGATTCGGTCAAAGTAGAAAAGCACAGGAAGAACACTCCAGAAAGGAGAAATCATTTTTTAGAAATTATTTTAAATAAGAACATTAGAAAGTTCAACAGCTCTAGGAAATCAGAATACATCAGTATGACCAAGGTTAAGGTGCATGGGAGGAAGTGGTTCCATAGGCTGCCAGAGATTATTATCTTGAATCCATAGGGTTTGCGCTTTCTTCTGTAGAGGATGGAATGCCACTTAAGTGTTTAGTTAAAGAGAGCAAAGTGACATGAACAGATTTACATTTTAGAAAGTATATTCTTGTTATGGGGTAGAAAAGAGTTCAAAAGTAGAGGATGAAGACAAAAATAAGAAAGAGATACTTCTGCCATTCATATGATAAGTGAGAATGACTGAATCAAGTCAATGTACAGGAATGGAAAGGAGAAAAAATAAAATGAAGTATACTAAAGAAGTAAAATATAGAACTCTTGATGGAGGACACAACTGAAAAAAATAAAGAGCGGTTATAAATGACTATCGGGTTTAGGTATAGGTGACAAGGTGGATGGTGTTAATATAACCATAAAAGGAAAAGAGGGGAAAGATGATGAGTACAGCTTTGACTATTGAGTTGTAGGTCCTTTTGTGCAACCACAGGAAGATGTCCAAGAAAGCTCAATGATTGTTTCTATAGTTTCAGAGCTATTCCCTCAGATGGATCTGAGCTCTGGAACTTATAAACATTTAGTTGGTGGTTATAGTCATGAGAATGAATGAAATTTGGAATATTTAAAGCTGTATCTCAAACTTTAATGTACATAAGAAATACCAAACAGTACATTAAAATTGGAGATTTCCTTCTGGGTCTTAGAGAATTTCTAAGTAAATGCAGAAACCTCCAAAAAATTGGAGATTTCCAGGCTTTCCAAGATACTGATCTGAAGATGTGAGATGGGCCAGGAACTTGCATTTTAGCTAACATTCCTTATAATTTGAATATCCAGTGTTTTCAGAGCATATTTTAACAAATACTGGTTTAGAAGAAAATGAGAAAGAGAAGGCCAGTAAAGAAATAAATGCATTGAGAGGAACTGAAGAGGAGAAAAGCCACAAGGTGAAAAATATCCAAGGGAGAACTCAATGCCCAGTGATACAGAGTGGTTTAGAGTGTTGCCTACCACAGAGAGATCAAGTAGTGTAAGTCTCAAAAAGATCCACTATCCCAAGAGCACTGTTGTAATCTTATTTCATTTGGCTTGGCTTGTTCTTAGCAAAACTACATTGGCCTTTTGAATAACACATTCTTCTGTAGCATTATTAACTCTTAGCTTAATAATCTGTCTTATGTTTTGTGGAGGAATAATAGAAAATTCAGCCTTTCTTTCACTTCTAGAATCTACCCTATTTTTTTAAAACAAAAAAGCAGAACAATAATTTGTTTCCTTTGAAAATTATTGCAGAACAATAATTTGTTTAACAAATTATTTAACAATAATTTGTTAAATGATCTGGGTTTATTTTTACCAACAAATTGGGAACTCACAGGAGGCATAGTAATTATTTTCAAACATAGCCAGAATGACTGCATGTAAAAGACTAGATTTACTCTGTATGGCAACAAGAGTTGGGAGCAATGGGGAAGAAACTGTCAAGTAGGCGCTCTGCCAAGTTTTCAATTTACCATTCCAATGTATCTTCATCTTCACCCAAATTTCCTCTAGATCTGAGGAAGAATTTTCCTTCATCTGCCCAAGGCATTTAGACAAACTAGACATTTTCCTCGGTTCCATTCTGTCATGCTTCCACAGGGAGTACCTTCCACCAATTATGCTCCTTCTCCCTGATTCTCTAAGCACAGAAATGTACTCAAGTATTTCCTGTTCCCAAATTCTCTCACTACCCAGCTCATGATCTATCTTCTCCCTCTTCTCCCTGATTCATGAATTTGTCAACCTCTCATCCCTAAGATAATTGAAAACTCAATTTTGCCCTCCCAGTTTACTGAAAATGCTTTTGCCCAGATCACCAAAGTATTCATAGCTGCTAAATGCAAAACAGCACTTTAAGGTCTCAAGAACTTATAGACTTTTCCACAGCATCTGAAACATTTGATCGCCTTTCTTATGTATTGCTAGCACTTTATCATTCAAACTACCCTTAATTTGCCTTAATATTTTCTCGTGTTTCCAATAGCTTTGCTGTATATGTCTATTTAATTGTATACATAAAGGTTAATAATAATTAAATTAGTGTTGTAGTTTACAGAATTCATCAAGAAAATGTATTCTCATTGTCCTATTTATGCTAAATAGTAATAATATAATGAGACTTACTTAGTTTTATTGCCATTTATATTTTCATCTGTAATCCTCAAATTGTTCCTTTGTGTATCTTATAGACAATAAGTTGTTGGATTCCAGAAACTCTTTTTAACATATGTATGTTTACCACATATATGTGTTTTATCATAAATAAATGTTTAGTGTTCTGATATTATTAGCTTTCTACCATTTTTCTTTGTTTTCTGTTTGATCAGTTATAACAGGTTAAGTTATGCTGCAGTAATACATAACTAAATAATTATGCAATGTCCACTCAGGGATGAGGCCCTTTTCAGAGGAGCTACATATTGGCCATGTATTAACCAAGCATTTCAGGGTGCTTCAATCTTATTGTATTACTACATTAACACAGGTACCCATTGCTGCCAAGGCAGGGAGGAGACAGTTGGAGAGTAGAGTACTGAAAATTAAGTGTTTCTACCAGAAAGTGACACTAGTGATTTCCATTCATATTTCTTGTCCAGAGCAATTAACATGGGCATAGAGAGCTTCCAGAATAAGTTTCCTCTGTAGGAAGAATTAGAAGACATCAGAAATGAATGGAGAATAGTAATCTTGTACACAACTTATTTGCCATATTGTTTATGTTTTCTTTTTCCCACTATTATTTGGAAAATGAACATCCAATTTTAAGTTATATAAGTTATTAATTTTCATTTTCATAAAAATATATTTTACTAATATTGCTTCAGTTTTCAGCATTAAGAATAAAATACACACCTTACACACACATACACAGACATCTGCTTTCAATATGATGAAGAAATCAACACAACATGGGATTCTCTAACTTGCCAAAACCTATTTTAATAGGGTACACATTTCCCCAGTCTATGATTATGTTACTACTATTATATTATTATTTTCACTCTGTATATTTGCCCTTCCAATAATTATTTAAGATATTTACATTAGGTGTTTTATTTCACCCTTGTATCTAATTGCTATTTATTAATTTTTTTAATTTTAAAGAGGTGGGGTGCAATTCAGAGTTAGGTATACAACCCTGAATACAGGTAAAGTTGGGGCCTCACTTTGGTCCCAAGTCACTTGGTTTGAGATCAGGTACCCTTATTGATGAAGTGTGCTCCCCTCTCCCCCTGCTCCCTTTCCTGGCAGTTTCCCACTACTGCCAATCCTTTTCTTATAGTATCATGACATTGTTCAGGGTCCACTTATGAAGAACATATGGTACTTAGATAGATAACTAGTATTACAGACTCCAAATCCATCCAAGTTGCTGTGAAGTTCATAACTTTGTCCTAATTTATGGCTGCATAATATTCCACTATGTCTATGTACCACATTTTTTAAATCTAGTCTACTTTCGATGGGCAGCACAATTGGTTCCATGTTTTTGCTAGTGTGAATAGTGCTACAATAAACATGGTCATCTTGACTGGAATTAGGTGGTATCTCAGTGTAGTTTTAATTTGCATTTCTTTGATGATTAGTGAGGTTGAGCATTTTTTCATGTATCTGTTGGCTACTTGTATGTCTTCTTTTGAGAAGTGTCTATTCATATCTTATGCCCAATTTTTATAATAGGGCTGCTTGTTTTTTTTCTTTATGGCATGTTTGAGTTCCTTGTAGATCCTAGATCTTAGGCCTTTGTCAGATAGACAGTTGACAAATATTTTTTTCCCATTCTGTGGGCTGTCTCCCCACTCTCTTGATGGTTTCTTTTGCTTTGCAGAAGACTTTCAGTTTGGTGAGGTTCCACTTGTCTATCTTATCTCTTACGGCATGGCCACTTGGGGTTTACCAATTCTATTGAAAGTATTCCAAGCATCAAGAAAGTCAGAACTCTTCCCAAATCATTTTATGAAGCTAACATCAATCTGATATCCATCCAAACCAGGTAAAACTCCAATAAAGAAAGAGAGCTACAGGCCAATATCCCTGATGAACATAAGCAAAAATATTCAACAAGATTCTAGCAAATTGGACCCAACAACACATCTCAAAAATAATTTACCATGCCCAAGCAGGCTTCATCCCTGGGATGCAGGGCTAGTTCAACATCAACAGGACTGTAAATGTAATTAAATACATCAACAGATATAAAAATAGGAATCACATTATTATATCATTAGATGCAAAAAAAACTTTCAATAAAATCTAGCACCTCTTCTTGATAAAATCCCTTGAACACCTAGGCATAAAGGGAACATACCTCAAAATAGTAGGAGCCATCTATGATAAACCCATAGTCAACATATTGCTAAATGGACAAAAATTGGAAGCATTTCCCCTGAAAACTGGAACAAGGAAAGGCTGCCCACTCTCACCCCTATTGTTCAACATAGTGTTGGAAGTCCTAACCAGAGCAATCAGACAAGAAGAGGAAATCAAGTGTATCCAGGTAGGAAAGAGGAAGTCAAGTTATCCTTCTTTGCTGATGATACGATCCTATACCTTGAAAATCCAAGAGAATCTGTCAAAACCCTTCTTGCACTGATAAAAGACTTTGGTAAAGTCTCAAAGTACAAAATCAATGTGCAAAAGAGCAGCATTCTTATACACCACCAACAAGCAAGCATAGAACCAAATAAAAAGCACCATCCTATTCACAATAGCCACACACACAAAAAAATAACATACCTCAGCATCTTCCTAACCAGAGAAATGAAAGACCCTTATAATGAAAACTATAAAACATTGATCAAAGAAATCAAAGATGACACAAACAAATGGAAAAATATTCTATTGTGATTTAAATAGAATTTTATTTGTAAATTATTTTAATTTAAGCTACCAGTCTGTTCAATCTATGACTTCTCTTTAAATAAACTCTTTATTTGTATTCATCTCCAGGATATCTGGGATATCTTCCTATAATTTTTCAAAGAAGATAATAGAGAAAAATGTTTTCTGTGTCATTGGCTGTTTGTTAGATTTTTTTTTTTTTTTTTTTGAGTTGGAGTTTCACTCTGTCACCCAGACTGGAGTGCAGTGGCCGCTCCCGGCCACCGCAGCCTCGACCTGCTGGGGTCCGGCGATCCTTCCGCCTCAGCCTTCCCAGTAGCCGGAATTACAGGCATGCACTACCATGCCCGGCTGATTTTTTGATTTATTGTAGAGATGAGGTCTCGCCTGCCCAAGCGGGTCTCGAACCCGCGGGCTCAGGCAATCCACTCACCTCAGCCTCCCAAAGGCGCAGGATTACAGGCTGAGCCACCGAGCCCAGCTGTTAGATTTTATATAGCTTTCATGCAAGTGTGATAACTTGCCTAAGTCACAAACTTTTCTTCTATTATTATATAGATATTTTTCTATTATTATAGAGTCTTAAGACAGTGTGGTATATGTTTTACTTTGGATAATCTTTTATTTTGTATAAATATTTGTGTATTTTTTCCTTACCTGAAAATTTAAAACATTATGAGAATGTGCTACATATTAGTTGCTTTTCATTAACTGCCTGATGACCACTAATTTATTTTGAGCTAGGACAGACATCAGCAAACATTTTCTGTAAAGAACCAGATAATAAATATTGGACTTTAAGGGTCACATGGTCTGTCACAACTATCCAACTTCAATTCTGGAGCACTTCTTCACATCACCACCGCCTTCTGACTGGGACAGTTAGAGACGTGAACAAACTGACTCATTGAAACTCATTTGGGCTCATGCATGTACAAACCAGAAGTGTAGAGAAAGTAACACCTCTTTTCCCAATCCTAAACTGAGGGGAATAGGACTGATAAGTAAATGTTCCTCTCTTTCTTCTCCTGAGTAGATGGTTCTCCAATGGATTTAATAAGGTTTCTCAGAAGAATCTACAGGATCAAGCAATCAGTTGATTATACTGGTAGACGAGTCAATAACATAGCCTACTATGAACTCCATGTTTTGTATTCTGTTCTCACTACTGTTCCCTGTGATCACATTCATGTGTTTCAGATATGTACCTAATTGCAGAGCTTATAAAGGTATCATTTCTTAAATAACAAACCAATATTTTAACTTTACTTTGGAAAGTCATTCAGCAACAAAATAGTGAGAGTCAAGACAGGCTAAGTGCTAGTCCAAATTTAGCCAACAAGTTTTGTAAGCTTGAGCAAATCTTTTCATCTCTTTGGGTCTTTGTTTCCCTATCTATAAGAATTAGAAGAGAAAAGTCTGTACCAGAAGATAGTTAAAGACCTTTCCCACTGAACACACCTGAATCACAGAGACATTATGTTTATAAAGAAAATTTTCCACTGGGCTCTGCTACCAAAAGTTGAAATTAAATAATTATATTAATACAAATTTATAGAATACAAATTAAAGTTTATAGTTATTATTAGCAAGATTTTTATAAAATAAAACAGAAAATGTTGACTTGCAGCTCTACCTTTTGCTACTTACTTAACCTTAGACAAATTACTTGACAACTCTTGAGTTTCAGTTTCTTCATCTGTAAAATTGGGATAATAATAACTTTATGGAAGAAATTTTATAGAATTAGAAATGATGTAGGTAAAACACTAAAAATAGTCACAATTCTAATTACTGTTTATCTTTTCTTTGAAACAATCTGCTTAAAATGTCTGTCATTGCATTGATCATCAGCATTGATTTATAAACTCATTTTTCTATTCTAATTAGTGCAAAATATGTTAGTTTGCATATACTATAAAATGTTTGTAAATTATCACTTAAATGCATATATTGAACATCATAAAAATATTATAACATACACAGTGAATAATGTGGAAGGTAAAATGAGCATACCAGCAGTATTACCCATAAAAGAAGGGAAACAAAAAGGAACCATACCATACCCAGACATCTGCCCAGAAGTCATTTATTGACTGTAGTCCAGGCATAGGAACCCGACAATCTTGTTTTGAGAAGTCAGAAATCAAGATTCAGGAAAAAAGAAGCAACTACACTTTCAGGCAGAATTTCACCAAGAAGGGACATATCTAGAACAATAATTCCATAAATCTTCGTAGGGGTGCCCTTGAGATTTTAGACAAATATTTCTCTGTGCATGTATAAAATGAAATCCTACAAGACCATAAAAGAATGACATCTGAGGAAAGAACAATTACTGGGAAGTTATAAGACAAACAATTGCTGGAACTCACACAGGAAAATGAATTAAGTTCTCTTCAGTCAGAGCGGAAAGACTTCACTGAACACATAGGGCATTCAGCACAAACACCAGAAGAGTGACACATTAAAACTGGGGCTAAATGAGCCCTAAAATAAAGGCTTCTCTCTAGATATGCACTGGAAGAGTTTATAACAATCTTTAAGAGGATCGAATTAATACATAAGAACTTACCTACTTATCAAAAAATGACAACATTCCTTAAAGGAAAGAACAAAACACAGCATGGAGTCATGTAAAATTCACAATATCTAGTATCCAATATAAAACTACTAGGCATATGAAGAAGCATGAATATGTGACATAAAACCAGGAAAACTTATAACTGCTCAAGATAATTGAGTTTGTAGACAAGAGTATTCAATTAGCATAATTATGCTTCATGTGTTCAATGTACAGACAAATAGAACCATAATGAGGAGAGAAGTATAATTTTAAATGAAATTTAAAAAGTTAAAAATGTAATATTTGCAGTAAAAATTTCACTTGTTACTGTTTAATGTGCAAAGGGTTTCAGTTTGGGATGATGAAAAGTTCTGAAGGTGAATAATGGTGATGGTTGCTCAACAAGGTAATTACACTTAATGCTACTGAACTGTACACTTAAAAATCACTAAAATGGCACATTATATCTTTTGTATATTTTGTTTTAATAAAAAAAGTTAAAAAATTTAATGGCAAGCATAAGATAGATTAGCTACTGAAAAAGAAAAGATGAGTGAACTTTAAAACATGTTGGGAGAATTTATTCGAAATGAAGCACCCAGAGAAAAGGACAGAAATATAATAAATAAAGTTTCATTAACCATTGGGATAATATCAAGAAGTGCAACATATGGGTAATGAAAGCCTCATTAGAAAAGATACTGGAATAAATAGTTGACAAGTATTTTCCAAATTTGATGAAAGCAATGGACCTACTCATCCAAATGTGCAGTGACTTTCAGTCAGAAAACAACATACAAATGCACACGCGCACACACACGCTCACTTCAAGGCACATCATAATTGAACTATAAAAACAAAAGATAGGCCGGGTTCGGTGGCTCAGCCTGTAATCCCAGCACTTTGGGAGGCCGAGGTGAGTGGATTGCCTGAGCCCGCGGGTTCGAGACCTGCCTTGGCAACCTGACGAGACCTCATCTCTACAATAAAAATCAAAAAATTAGCTGGGCGTGGTAGCGTGCGCCTGTAGTTCCAGCTACTTGGAAGGCTGAGACGGAAGGATCTCTGGAGCCCAGCAGGTCGAGGCTGCGGTAGCCAGAAGCGGTCACTGCACTCCAGTCTGGGCAACAGAGTGAGACTCCAACTCAAAAAAAAAAAAAAAAGATAGAAGGAAAATCTTTAAAGCAACTGGAAAAAAGATATCTTATATGAAAAAGAACAAGGATACAAATTAGTGCATATTTTTTATTAGAAACTATGAAAGACAAACTACAATGGGAAAACATCTTTAAAGCCCTTTAAAAAAATTGTCAACCTAGAATTCTGTCAGAAATAAAAAGATTTTTAAAATAATAATGGCTGGAAAATCGTGGCAGAGCCAGTTGGACTATGTGAGTCCCAGTGTAAATGAGTAAGTGTATGGAAAATTTTGCATATGTGTCTGTAAGTGGGCATGTGAGTGGCTGACTGAATGAGGGCTCTGAAGCAAGTAGCCAGAGCTCTCCTGGTGAAGCAGCTGGTGCCACAGCTGCTCTGCTTGGTCCCTAGTGCTCCCTAGGGTGCAGAAGCTGACAGCCCTTTTTTGAAAATCAACATAGCCCTTCCTGGAAAGAAGCTGTCCTGGAAAGAGACTTCCTTCCTGGAAAGAGACTGACTGAGTGGGAGCTCAGGAAAGTAGCTAGGACTCTTCTGGTGAAGTGGTTGGTGCCGTAGCTATTCTACCAGGTCCCTAGCACTTCCCAGGGCATAGAAGCTGAGCACCATTTTTTTTTAAACCAACACCTGCCATCATCTTGAAAACGGCAGGAAAGTGATCCAGCTTGCTCACCGTGGACCAATAGGCCCCATCTCTGTGACTAGCAGATTAACTACTCAGGGGTTGATTGTGATCCAGAAGGAATATCCTGAAAGCACAAACTCTGGAGGGAAAGGATGAGTGCTGAGTCTCAGGCGCCCCCACCCCCTATCCTGATTCAGTCACAGGACAAAGGAAAAGACAAGGAAGACCTCCAAAGAGATCAGTAGTGAGTCCAGGGCTGACCCAACACCCTCCTCTCCAGCAATCCTCTGAATGTCAGACTGACACAGCTGGGGCATGACTGAGAGAGACTAACCCAGGTGGAGCCTGGACATCAGCCACAATAGGAGGACTCCACTCCAGGATAAGCCTGGCTGGAGCGCCCCCAACCAGTACCTGAGGAAGAGACATAGCAAATCTATCCACTGAAGGGGATTCCCCCTGATCATACTAGAGTGGGAAGGGAGGGCTGCAGCCCCACCCTACCTCCACTGTCCCCTCCTCCTTCCCTGGACCAGACATCGGGGAGATTGTAAATAATACCAAAGTTCTGTAGGAGACATTAGAGAAACATCTGAGAGGAATAATTACAGAATCTGCCACAAGATGGCAGGTATCTTTTTTTTTGTCTGCTTATTTGCTAGTTTTTAAATATTTTTATATTTTTCCTTTGTGCATGAATACGTATGTGAGGGTTCGATCTTCACACCCCCCTCCTTTTTTTCTAACTCTTTCTTCTTTTGTTTTTTGTTTTCTGTTCATGTGTACATGTGAATGATTAAGTGGTCATCTTTCAGTTTTTTTGTTGGTTTGGTTTTGCTTATTTGTTCTTCTCTTTTTTTAGTTTAATGTGTGTGTAAATATATGTGTGAGAGGTGAGGGTTCCATTTGAATTCCTATCTTTTATTTTATTTTTTTTTCTCTTTTTTTCTTTTCTTTTTTTTTTCTTTCTTTGTCTTTTTCTTCTCCTTTCATTTTGTGTTGGGCATGTATGTGTGTGTGTGTTTAGTGTTCCTGAGGCTTTTTTTGTTGTTGTTGCTTGTTTTGTTTTGCTTTGTTGTTATTCCAGTTTGTTTTGGGGTGTGTGTGTGTGTGTGTGTGTGTGTGTGTGTGTGTGTGTGTGTCTGTATGTGGTTATGCTCAGTTGTTTTTTGTTATGGTTCCTACTTTCACCGTTCTGTGTTTTTTGTTGTTGTTGTTTTAATTTCTGCCTGTTTTATTTCATTCTGTTTTTCCTGTTCCCCTCATTGCTGTTACTGCACCTTGGACTCAGGGTTACACACACATACCCATCTCATCTTCATATAGAGTGATGGTGGGGAGTGGATTTCAGGGAATGCATACCACAATCAGTGAACATTGTGATTTGCAGGTCGTTTCTGTATCCTAGCTCCCCATTCTTCACTTTATTTGACTTTCAAAACTACAAGATACAGCAAAGCTTCCCACCCACTGTCCTGTTTCAAAATAGAACAAAAACAGACCATTATCAGGGAAGAACAGAGGACTGAGCAAACATCAGAATTGAAAGCCTGCCACTGAATAAAGGAACTAGAGAGAAAAGAAAAAGATCTGTCATGAGAAAAATCAATGGAAGACCACAGGTAATTTCCAGTGTAACAAAGAGAAAACACCTGAAAAATCAGACCTCAGAGCTCCAAAAATGGATGTCACCAATGACTGACCCCAGAATACAACAGGGATTAGGAAATGAATGAAGAGAGTGAATAAGACTCAAGAAAGACAAGAAGCAATACTGAAAAAATTTGTAACAGAGATTTTGACCATAAAAAAATGTAATCCAGGAAATAAATAACAAGATAACAAGCATGGAAAGCAGAACTAATCAAGCAGAAGAAAGAATCTCAGAACTTGAAGAACAAAACATGGAGTTAACCCAATCTGAAAAAAACATAAAAAGAAAACCCAGAAAGAAAGAACAAAGCCTACAAGAGATGTGCAATTATATGAAGAGGTCAAATCTATGCCTGATTGGTATCCCAGAAGAAGAAAGGGAAATGGAGAATACCTTGGGGTAAGTATTTCAGGAGGTTATCCAAGAAAACTTTCCCCATATCACTAGAGATGTGACCATCCAAACATAAGAGATACAGAGAAGCCCTGCAAGACATCCAATGAGAAGACCAAACCCTAGACACATAGTGCTGTGCCTACACAAAGTAGGCACAAAAGGAAAAATCCTAAAGGCAGCAAGAGAGAAAAGTCAGACTACCTACTGAGGAAAACCAATCAGAATAGCAACCAGCCTATTGGCAGAAACACTAGGAGCTAGAAGGGACTGGAGTCCAATATTCAAAGTCCTCAAAGATAAGCTATTTCAACCAAGAATCTCTTACTCAGTCAAGCTCAGCTTCATCAGTGATGAAGAATTAAAGTCTTTCCCAGACATCCAGTCCCTAAGAGGTTGAGCAGCTTCCAGATCAGTTCTGTAGGAGATGCTTAGAAAGGCATTAAGCACAGAAGAAAGAAAAAAAAGAATTCCTATACACTTCCCAAAAGAACAGCAGAATACAGAATAAACAGAGAATACAACACAACAGCAAACTTGAGAACACATACATCAACCTAAAAGCTGAAAGAAAGCAAAGAAAAAACTTTATAAGCACTTCATAATGGGAATAAGCAATCACATAATCAATAATCAGCCTGCATGTGAATGGACTAAATGTACCACTGAAATGGCACAGAATTTAAAAATAGATTAAAAACCATGACCCAATTATTTGCTGCATCCAGGAAACTCATCTCACCACAAGGGATGCACACAGACTCAAAGTTAGAAGATCAAAAACGAGTTTCCAGGCATATGAATCACAAAAGAAGGCAGGAGTCACAATCTTAATATCAGACAAAACAACCTTTAAGCTCTCAAAAATTAAAAAAGATATGAAAGGACACTACATAATGATAAAAGTTTCACTCCATCAACAAGAAATATCCATCCTAAACATATGTGCATCCAACACAGAAACACCAGCATTTATAAGACAACTACTAAGTAAACTAAAAAATGATATTGACTTTAATACTATTATAGCTGGGGACTTAAATACCCCAGTAACAACCCTACATAGATCATTGAGGCAAAAAACAACAACAAAGAAATCTGGAACCTCAACTTGACACTCAACCAAATGGACTTAATAAATACCTACAGAATATTATGCCAAACCACAGAATATATATTCTACTATCACCACAAGGAACGTACTCCAAGATTGACCACATCCTTGGCCACAAATCAAACATAAACAACTTCCTTAAGATAAAAATACTGTCATGCAACTTCTCAGACCATAGTGGAATAAAAATAAATATCAACAACAACAAAATTCCCCCCAAAACCACAAAAACATGGACACTAAATAGCATGATGCTGAATGACAACTGGGTCAACACAGAAATCAAAACAGAAATTAAAAGATTCCTGGAAACAAATGAAAATGAAGAAATATTTTACCAAACCTCTGGAATGCTATGAAATCAGTTCTAAGAGGGCAATAGACATCAAGAAAATGGAAAGATCACAAGTTAACAGCTAGCAAATCACCTAAAGGAGTGGAAAGACAAGACCACCAAAACTCTAACTTTAGCAGAAGAATCCAGATCACCAAAGTACAAGTCCAATTACAGAATATAGAAGACAAAAATAAAGCAACAAAACAAAAACTGGTTCTTTGAAAGAATAAACAAGATTGATGGACTCCTAGCAATAATGAATAAGAAAAAGAGAGAAAAAGCCCAAATAAACACAATCAGAAATGCAAAAGATCAAATCACAACTGACCTTGAAGTATTACAAAAGATTATCAGAGACTACTGTGCACACCTGTACAGAAACAAACTTGATAACCTAAATGAAATGGAGGCCTTTCTGGCATCACACAACCTCCCAAGGTTGAAACAAAGAAACATTGATAAAATAAACAGACCAATAACAACCCAGGAAATTTACTCCATCATAAGAAAACTACCTACAAAATAAAGTCCTGGACTTGACAGCTTTCCAGCAGAATTCTACAAAATGTACAAGGAGGAGCCGATACCAATCCTATAGTGGGAAACTGTCAGGGGAGGGGTAGGATTGGCAGTTGAGGCAAACTGCTAGGGCAGGGAGGGACATACCTCATCAATAGGGTACCTGCATAGCCAACATTTGTATATCTAACCCTGAATTGTACCCCACATCTTTATAATAAAAAAAGAAAAAAGAGAAAAATTTAAAAAAATATTCCAGTGCAAACTAGTCCAACCTCTTTGGACGACAGAGTGGCAATTTCTGAAAGAACTAGAAATTGACCTTCCATATGACCCAGTAATCCCACTATTGGGAATATACCCAGAGGAACTCAAATCATTCTGCAAAAAAGATACCTGCACACACATGTTTGTTGCAACTCTATTCACAGTAGCAAAAACATGAAACCAACCATGCTGCCCATATACCTGGACTGGATTTTTAAATGTGGTACATGTACACAACAGAATATTATCCAGCCTTAAAGAATGACAAGCATATGAACTTTGCAGTAATTTGAATGGACTTAGGGTCTATCATACTCAGTGAACTATCATAGAGACAAAGAATAGAGTATCACATGTTCTTATTTATGAGCGAATCTTGAACAATTATCATAATACTATAAGTAAGGAATTGGCAGCAGTGGAAAACTGCCAGGGGAGGGGGGTAGGATTGGGAGTTGAGGGAAACTGCCAGGTGAGTACTCTCATCAACAAGGGTACCTGCATAATGAATATTTATATACCTAACCCTGAATTGTACCTCACATCTTTAAAATAAAATAAAAATTAAAAGAAAAAGAAAGTATTCCAGGCAATTGAGAAAGATGGAATTCTCACAAATCATTTTACAAAACTAACATCACAGTGATACCCAAACCAAGTAAACATCCAACAACAAAAAAGATAACTACAGGCCAATGTCCCTAATGAACATAGATGCAAAAATTCTCAACAAGATTCTAGCAAATCAGATTCAATGACACATCTCAAAAATCATCCCCAGGATGTAGGGCTTGTTCAACATTCTCAAGGCCATACATGAAATTGAATTACATCAACAGATGTAAAAGCAAGAATCACATGAGTATATCAGCAGATGCAGAAAAAGCTTTTGATAAAATTCAGCATACCTTCTTGATAAAAACCTTCAAACCCTAACATAGAAGAAACAAACCTCAAAATGTAAGTGCCATCTATGATAAGTCCACAGTCAGCATATTGCTAAACAGACAGAAACTGGAAACATTTCCTCTGAAAACTGGAAAAAGACAAGACTACCCACTCTCACAACTCTTGTTCAACATTGTGTTGGAAGTCCTAGCTAGAGCAATTAGTCAAGAGGTGGAAATCAATGGTATCCAAATAAGAAAAGAAGTTAAGTTATGACTCTTTGCTGATTATATGATTCTATGCCTCAAAAATATAAGAAAATCTGTCAAAAAACTGCTGTCACTGATAAAGGACATTGGCAAATTCTCAGAGTACAAATTAAGTATGTGAAGGACAGTTGCATTTTAGACATCAACAACAAACAGACAAAGAACCAACTAAAAAGCACAATCTCATTCACAATAACCACACACACACACACACAAATTTCCTAACCAGAGAAGTGAAAAACCTTTACAATGAGAACTACAAAACACTGCTCAAATAAATCCAAGCAAATGGAATCCAAACAAATGGAAAAATATCCCATGCTCATGAATTGGAAGAATAAACATTGTTACAATGTACATCCTACCAAAAGCAATCTACAGATTCAACACAGTACCCCAAAATTACCAACATCAATCTTCTCAGACCTAGAAATGACAATACAGAAATTTATATAGAAGCATAAATGACCACGAACAACCAAAACAATCCTTATCAAAAGAAACAAAGCAGGAGGTATCACAATTCCACACTTCAAACTTTACTATAAGGGAACAATAATCAAAACATCCCAGTACTGGTACAAGAGCAGTCATATGGACTAATGGAACAGGATAGAGATTATGGAAGCAAAACCTCAATTTCTCAACCAACTCATCTTTGACAAAGCCTCCAACAACAGCCACTTGGGAACAGAAAACCTATTCAGTAAATGGTGCTGGGAAAAACTGGCTGACCACATGCAGAAGATTGAAACAGGACCCCTATCACTCACTGTAAACAAAAATCAATTCTAAATGGATCAAAGACCTAAATGTAAAACTTCAAACTATAAGAATCTTAGAAAATGCAGAAGAAACACTTATGAAAATTGGAATAGGCAACCTATTCCTGATCAAAATCCCAAGTGCCCATAGCATAAGAGATAAGATTGACAAGTGGAACCTCATCAAACTGAAAACCTTCTGCAAAGCAAAAGAAACCATCAAGAGAGTGGGGAGACAGCCCACAGAATGGGAAAAAAATTTTGGCCAAGTATATATCTGACAAAGGTCTAAAATCCAGGATCTACAAGGAACTCAAAGGTGCCAAAACAAAACAGCCCCATTAAAAAGTGGGAAAAAGACATGAATAGACACTTCTCAAAAGAAGATATATGGGTAGCCAACAGACATATGAAAAAGTGCTCAGCCTCACACATCATCAGAGAAATGCAAATCAAAACCACATTGAGATACCACCTAACCCCAGTAAGAATGGCCATCATTAATAAAACAAATAACAACAGATACTGGCAAGGATGTGGGAAAAAAGGAATGCTTCTACACTGCTGGTGGGAGTGCAAAGTGGTGCAACCTCTTTGGAAAACAGGTGACAATTTCTGAAAGAACTAGAAATTGACCTTCCACATGACCCAGCAATTCCCCTACTGGGAATATACCTGTAGGAACTAAAATTCTACAAAAATATACCCGCACACACATGTTTATTGCAGTTGTATTCACAATAGCAAAAATATGGAGCCAACTGTGCTGCCCATCAAAACTGGACTGGATTTTTTTTAATGTGGTACGTATACACAATGGACTATTACACAGCCATAAACAAGGATAAATATATGAACTTTACAGCAACTGGGATGGATTTAGAGTCTATCATACTCAGTGATCTATCACAAAAACAAAGAACAGTGTACCACATGTTTTCACTCATAAGTGGACCCTGAACAATTACCATAGTACTATAAGAAAAGGATTGGCAGTAGTAGGATACTGCAAGAGTGGGGACAGAGGGAGGCCCAATATCAATAAGATATCTAACCAGGCAAAGTGGGGACCAAAGAATGGTTCAAACTTTACCTGCATGATGACCACTTGTACTTGTATACATAATCCTGAATTGTATACCACATCTTTAAAAACATTTTTTTTAATTAAAAATAAAGGCTAATTAAAAACTCTTGTTAGCCGGGCTTGGTGGCTCAGCCTGTAATCCAGCACCTTTGGGAGGCTGAGGTGAGTGGATTGCCTGAGCCCGCGGGTTTGAGACCCACCTGGGCAGCGAGACCTCATCTCTACAATAAATCAAAAAATCAGCCGGGTGTGGTAGCGCATGTCTGTAATTCTGGCTACTTGGAAGGCTGAGGCGGAAGGATCGCCGGAGTCCAACAGGTCGAGGCTGCGATGGCTGGGAGCGGCCACTGCACTCCAGTCTGGGTGACAGAGTGAGACTCCAACTCAAAAAAAAAAAAAAATTCTTGTTATAAGAACAACTAACAGAATTTACTACATGCAAATTTGAACTGAAAGAAATGCTTTAAAAAACTTTAGACAAAAAAAATGATTCCAGATAAAAAATTGAATGTACACAAAGAAATGAAGACTATCAAAAATAGTAAATATGTGGGTAATTATAAAATACTTTTGCTAATTTAAATTTTTTTTAATATAATTGACTATAAAATACAAAAATTAAAAGAAGGTATTATGGCATTTATAGCATATTCACAAATAATGATAAAAATACTATAAGAAGAAATAAAAGCATACATTGTAAAAGTCTTCCATCGGTTGTAATATCTATAATATTTATTTAACAATAGTTTGTGATAGTCTAAAATTTCATATTTTAAACCCTAGAGAAACTACAAAAATAGTATTTTTAATAAACCAATAGCAGACATTAAATGAAATTCTGAAATATACTTCACTTAATCCAAAGGAAGGTAGAGAAAGAGGAAAAAACAGACAGATCAAAAAAATTTTTAATGCAAAAATTTTAACCCTGTTGTATTGTTTTATTATTAATTATAATAAGAACATATAATTATTATAAAAATGACAAATTCCTTGAAGGATAACATTAAATTCCGTATACAACAATGTAATCAATACATAATTTTTATAATGAGTAAAAATTAACCATAGTAAAAACATTATCTAAATACTCCAGTTAAGAGACAAATAATGTCAAACTGGATTAAAAGTAAACAAAACCCAAACACACTGTCTGTTAAAATTTATCTGAAATGTAAAGAAACAGATAACTGAAAGTAAAACAATAGGGGAAAGTCTAGAATGATGGAGTAAGAACCTCTGAAATCCACTTATTAATAAAAGCAAATAAAACACCAGAAAAAATGAAAATAAACATTTTTAGAATTGAGAATATTAACCCAAGGTTTATAACAATCAAAAGAGCATTTACTCAAGAAAAACAGCTGAATTTCCATAAGAATAACAAGTTTGTGATGTTTTGAATATGCCCTATTTTGATACTCCATGCACAGTTCCATGACAGCCTGAAAACCAACAGCATCACAATCATGGAAGCCATAAAATGTAGCAGCCAGTGAAGGAGACAAAAAAAAAAAAAAAAAAGAAAGAAAAAAAAGTCTTGTAGCAACTTGAAAAGCCCCATCCTCAGAAAATTGTCAATAATTTTACCTGTCCAGCAACTCTCTGGAAAAGTTCCATTCTCAAGGCTTGCCTGTGTTTGACCTGAACTAATAAATTCCTCTGTGTGATCAGCTCTATACTTGAGGTATTTGTTGAGAATAATCAGTGGCAAGTGTTTCCCATTATAGTTGCCAGAGGAAACAATACCAGCTGGAGCTAACAAAAACTAACCAAAAATCTCACAAGAAAAGCTGAGAAATGAAATGTCTAAGAAGGGCTTTTAAATGTTCTGATGTATTCCTGAGAATCTAAAAGATCATGCACATGCTCGTGAAAAACCTGAGAAGACCCTAAACTCTCACTTCTGTCTGACCCTGAGGCTCTTCACAAACAGAAAGTGAAGACTGAAACAGAGTTTTAAACTACCTGCTGGAGCATTGAAGGCAATTCCCAGACCACAGAAAAGACTGAGAGGCTGACTTACTGTTTCAAGATGCTTAAATAAATGGTTGTGTAAACATTAGTTGACCACAAAACTAATGAAATAGACAATTCAGTCAACAAATAAGCTTTACACAACAAAGCATATAGACTTTAAAGAATTAACCCAGGAAGACACTAAACTAACAAGCAATCCCAACAACAAAATAACAATAACAACAAACAAGAATAACAAATTCTAGAGAGGATAGAAATCTAATTTTCAGAGTTGCCATATTATTTAAAATGTCCAATTTTCAAAAAAATTTACAAGATATGCAAAGAAATTGGAAAATACTGCTTATATACAGTCAAAAAAAGCAGTCATCAAAAACTGTCCCTGAGGAAGATTTTAAATCAGGTATTATAAATATGTCCATAAAACTAAAGGAAACCATGTCAAAGGAATTTTTTTAAAGTCTAAGAATTATGTCTCAAAAAAGAATTATGTCTCATTAAATAAACAATATCAATAAAGAGATCTAAATTATTTTTTAAAAGGAAATTCTGGAGTTGAAACATGCAACAAATGAAATTTAAAATATTTTAGAAAAGCTCAACAGCAGATTGGAATTGAAAAAAGAATCATTGAACTTGAAGACAAGTCAAATGAAATTCTCTAATCTTAAGAAAAGTAGAAAAAAATTAAGAGAAATTAACAGATCCCCAAAGTCTTAAGTGACACCATCAAATATACAAGTTAACATGGAATGGGAGAGAGCTACACTTAGACATATTGTAGAGTACACAGATCATTGACCAGAATAGACCACAGCCTGGACTATAAAATAAGTTGAAATAAATTTAAAAGGGTTTATTCTTAAAGTTTATGTTCCCTGGCACATAGCATTACACATTAACAACTAATATCTGAACATTTAACAATTACTTTACTTTTAAATGATACTTAGGTTGACAAAGAAATCCTGAGAGACCAGAGCTGAAAGGAAGTTGAAGTTATAGGAACTGCTTCAGAGTGAGTTTTGTTTTTGTTTTTTTGGTTTGTTTGTTTGCTTTTGCTTTGTTTGTTTTTAGTTTTAGTTTTTTTCTCTTCTCCCTTTCATTCTGTTTTTAATTATGTTTTTTACTTGCTTTGTTTCTGTTATTTTAAAGCATTTTTTAGAGTTCCTGTTTGTGTATGGGTATTTTTGAGGGACAGTACATCAATGAGGGGGGTAGTCAGTTTGCATGTTTGTATGATTGTTTATATTTTTTTCTTTGTTTATGTCTCTGTTTATTTGTTAGTTGGTATGCCTGTCTGTTTTCCCTCCTCTCCTCCTCTCTCACCACCTTCCTCTCATCTTCTTCCTTCCTTTTTCCATTCTCTCTTTTTCTTATCTCATTTTGCTTACAGGTGGCAAACATATACCCCCACTACATAGATAGATTGTAAGGGGGTAGAAAGTGGGTTCCAGGGGCCCCACACACCTGTCAGTGAATACTGAGATCTGCAGATAGTTTCTGAACCACAGCTACCCCTCGATTAAATCTCAAAACTGAAAAAGTGCAGTTCCCCACCCTGAGTCCATTTTCAGAACTGAACAAAGCCAGAGGATCTACATAAGGAAGAATAGGAGACTGAGCAAACAGAAGTAAAAGCTACCCCCAATCCCTGAACAATAGAACTAAAGAAGAGGTTAAAAAAAAAAAGCCAGGGGGAGGAAAAGAAAATCTACACAAATGAAGAAAAACCAAAGGAAGAATATCAGTCTCACACAGACCTCTGGGAAGTCAACCAAGGAGAATATAGACTTTGGAACTCAAACACTGAACAGCCCAGAAAGACCGGTCTCAAATCACAAACCCAGATATCAAGATATTAATAGAGAGAATAAATAGAAATGAAGAGAGACAAGAGGAAAGAATGAAAGAGTTGACAACTGAGATAACAGCAAAAAGGAATACAGTGAATGAGCTAAGTAATAAACTGATAAGGATGGAAAGCAGAATTAACCAAGCAGAAGAAAGAATCTCATAGCTTGAGAACCAAAATACAGAGCTAACCCAAACTGTTAAAAACATAGAAAAGAAGCTTAAAAGGACAAAACAAAATCTCCAAGAGATGAGCAATTATTTTAAAAGGTGCTCCTAAGATTAATTGGAACCTCTGAGGAAGATAGAGAGACAGAGACCACCCTGGAAAAAATATCCCATCAAATTATCCAAGAAAACCTCCCTCATTTCATCAGAGACATGACCATTCAAACACAAGAGTTTCAGAGAACCCCGCAAGACAACAAATGCGAAGACCAACTCCTAAACACATAGAAATTCACTTACACAAAGTAGGTATAAAAGAAAAAAATCCTCAAGGCAGCAAGAGAAAAGGGTCAGACTATCTACCAGGGAAGACCAACTAGAATAGCAGCAGACTTATCTACAGAAACATTTCAGGCTAGGAGAGTTTGGAGTTCAATCTTCAAAGTTTTCAAAAATAAACAATTTCAACCAAGAATTAGCTACCCAGCTAAGCTAAGCTTCATCAGTGATGGAGAATTAAAATCCTTCCAGACATTCAATCCCTAAGAGTATACACTGCCTCCAGATCAGCTCTACGAGAAACACTTAAGAAAGTATTAAACACAAAAGAAAGGAAAAAAGAATGACAGTGCCCTTCACAAGAATGCATTGAAAACACACATGAATCAACCCAAAAATCAAAAGAAAGACAATAAATAAATAAACAGCAGCAACAACAGCAAACTTTATGAGAACCTCATGACAGGGATAAACTGTCACACCTCAGTAAGTAGCCTGAGTGTGAATAGATTAAGCACCACTGAAAACACACAGAGTGGCAAAATGGATAAAATATCACAAGGCATCAATATTGTCTCCAAGAGACTCATCTCACCAGAAAGGACACTCACAGACTCAAAGTAAGGGGATGGGAAACAAAATTTCAGGTAAACAGAACACAAAAGAAAGCAGCAGTCACGATCTTTATATCAGATAAGATATCCCTTAAGTTATCAAAAATTTTTAAAAATACAGAAGATCACTACATAATGATAAAAGATCCAATCCATCAATAAGAAATAGCCATCCTAAACATATATGCACCCAACATAGGAGCACCAACTTTCATAAAGCAGCTTCTAGGTAAACTTAAAAGAGATGTTGACTCTAACACCATCATAGCTAGGGACTTAAATAACCCACTCACAAACCTAAACAGATCATCAAGGCAAAAAAAATCAACAAGGAGATCTAGAAATTCAATGTGATGCTTGATCAAATGGACTTAATTGAAACCTACAGAACACTCCACCCAAAAACCACAGAATACACATTCTACTCATTACTACATGGAACATACTCTAAGACTGAACACTTCCTTGACCATAAATCAAGCATCAACAAATTCCATAAGTTTGAAATACAGCCATGCACCCACTCAGACAACAGTGGAATAAAAATGAATATCAACAGTAACAAAGTCCCCCCCCCCAACCCACAAAGACATGGACACTAAATAGCATGATGCTAAACAACTCCTGGGTCAACATGGGATTCAAAACAGAGATTAAAAGATACTTGGAAACAAATGAATGCAAAGAAGCATCTTGCCAAATCTCTAGGATGCCATAAAAGGAGTACTAAGAGAGGAATTCATATCTCTATGAACACACATGAAGAAAATGGAAAGATCGCAAATAAACAGCCTAACAAATCATCTAAGGAAGCTGGAAAAGCAAGACCGCCAAAACCCTAACTTCAGCAGAATAATGCAGATCACCAAAATAAAAGCCCAAATACAAGACATAGAAGACAAAAATATAATACAAAAAAAAATCAGTGAAACAAAAAGATGGTTCTTTGAAAGGATAAACAAGATAGATGAACCCCTAGCTAGACTGACCAAGAAAAAAGAGAGAAAAAGTCCAAATAAAGACAATCAGAAATGCAAAGGGTCATATAACAATGGGCCCCAAAGTAACACAAAAGATTATCAGAGACTGCTATGTACACTTGTATGGAAACAAACTTGAACATCTAAAGGAAACAAAGGACTATCACACATCACACAACCTCTCCAGGTTGAAACAAGAAGAAATCAAGATACTAAATAGGCCAATAACAATCCGGGAAATTGACTATATTCTATGAAAACTACCTACAAAAAAAAGCACTGGACCAGATGGCTTTCAAGAAGAATTCTACAAAACATACAAGGAGGAGCTGATACCAATCCTATTGAAAGTATTCCAGGCAACCAAGAAAAATGGAACTCTCCCCCCAAAAGTTTATGAAGCTAATATCACATTGATACCCAAAGTAGGTAAAGATCTAACAAAAAAAGAAAACTACAGGCCAATATCCTTGATAAACATAGATGCTAAAATTCTACAAGACCCTAGCAAATCAGATCCAACAACGCTTCTCAAAAATTATTCACCATGACCAAGTATGCTTCATCCCCGGGAGGCAGGGCTGGTTCAACATCCACAAGACCATAAATATAATTAAATAAATCAATGCACATAAAAGTAAAAACAAAAAGCCACATAATTATATAATTAGATGCAGAAAAAGCTTTTGATAAATTTCAGCACCCCTTCTTGATAAAACACCTTGAACATCTGGGCATAGATGAAACATATGTCAAAATAGTAAGAGCCGTCTATGAGAAACCGACAGCCAGCATACTGATAAACAGACAGAAATTGGAACCATTTTTTCTGAAAACCAGAAGAAGACAAGGATGTCTTCTCTCACCCCTCCTTTTCAACATAGTTTTGGAAGTTCTAGCTAGAGCAGTCAGACACAAGAAGATCAGGGGTATCCAAATAGAAAAAGAGGAAGTCAAAAATATTTGTATACCTAACCTTGAATTGTACCCCATATCTTTAAAATAAAATTTAAAAATCCTAAGAAAAAAATGTAAATGTATTTTGAACTAAGTAATAATGAATTTTTTAATAGGTAAAAATTTATAGTGGCTAAAGCATTTTAAAGTGGGAAATGTATACTTTTAAATGCTCATAACAGAAAAAAAAAAGAACTTCAGCAAAAGATCTATTAATAAACTAGAAAAAGAAGAGAAAATTAAACCCAAAAGAACATTTGGCACTCACTTCTTTGTCTCTGTGATAGGAGGCCCCAACTTTGCTTGTACATTGACCACTTATATACCTAATCCTGAATTTTACCCACATCTTTAAAATAAATAAAGAAAGAAAGAAAAATAGAATATTAAGCCTAAAAGAAATAGGAAAATGATAATAATGAGGAGTAGAAACCAATGAACTAGAAAACAGAAAAAACTAATAGAGAAAAAAATCATAAAAACTGAAAGCTGGATCTTTGAAAAAAGTCACTAAAATTAACAAATTTCCAGTTAAACTGTCCAAGATCCAAAAGAAGATAAAAATTCCATACTCAGAAATGAGAAGTCATCCTCTCTCTTTCAGAGACACCCCTAGAATACAGGCATATCTAGATTTTAACCTAGATGAAATGAATAAACTCCTTGAAAAACAAAAATTATCAAAAGCTTACTAAAGAAGAAATATTTTATCTTAACAGTTTTACATATATTAAATATGAAAATTTAAAACCTTTTCACAAATAAAAATTTAAGTACATACTGCTTCATTTATGAATTCTAAAAAACATGATTTAACTGGAAAAGATACTGTCCCCAACTCATTTGGGTATGTAAAATTAACTTGGTATGAAACCAGACAGTGATATTGCAAAAAAGGAAAAATACAGATCGATATCCCTCATGAGAATGAATGTGAAAAATCCTTTTAACAAATAAAATCCGGAAGCATATTTTAAAACATATCAGTACCGCCGGGCTCGGTGGCTCAGCCTGTAATCCCGCGCCTTTGGGAGGCTGAGGTGAGTGGATTGCCTGAGCCCGCGAGTTCGAGACCCGCCTGGGCAGCGAGACCTCATCTCTACAACAAATAAAAAAATCAGCTGGGCATGGTAGCGCATGCCTGTAATTCCGGCTACTCGGAAGGCTGAGGCGGAAGGTTCGCCGGAGCCCAGCAGGTCGAAGCTGCGGTGGGCGGGAGCAGCCACTGCACTCCAGTCTGGGCGACAGTGTGAGACTCCAACTCAAAACAAAACAAAAAAAAACATATCAGTACCAAGTGGGCTTTTTTCCCAGGAGTGAAAGATTGTTTTAACTTTAAAAAACCAATCAATATAATGTACTTTATAATATCATGAAAATTTAAAAAGGATAAAACTATATGATTATCAATGGAGAAAAAAATTGACAAAATTTAACATCCATTCATAGTGAAAACTCAGAAAACTGTACATAAACATAAACCTTCTTATGGTTAAAAAGGCCATGATGAAAAACTCAGAACAAATATTACGTTTAACAGTAAAACATTAGCTCAGGTACAAGATAAAGTTGCCTACTCTCACCTCAACATTGTACTTGAGGTCCTAGTCAATTTGATAAGATAAAGGACAGAAATAAAAGACACACAAATTTAAAAGTAAGGTAAGAAAAAAACTGTCTTTTTCTTAAATTATATAATTTTGTACATTGACAATCCCAATCAATCTTCAAAATCTACTAAGACTAATGAATGAGTTTATCAAGGCTACAGAATGCAGGGGCAACATATGAAAATCTATTACTTTTCTGTATACAATAATGAACAACTGTGAATTGAAAAATTTATGTTATTTACTATAGTATCCAAAAATATAACATACCTAAGGATAAATGTAACAAAACACCTAGATCTATACTAGTGCTAGACTTCTACACTGAAAATAAAAAACATTATTGAAATTAAGAAGACCTGTACATACAGACCTTGTATTATATGTTATACATTGTATATAATATATAATACATCACATATACATATGTATCGTTCATGGATTTAACACACATTATTGTTGACATAGTCATTTTTCCCAGGTTGACTTATAGAATTAGTAAAATCAAAATTCCAGGTGGTTTGGTTACACAAATTGACAAGAGGGTTCTAAAATTAATATGACAAGTGGATTCTAAAATTAATATAAAAATTAAAAGACCTAAAATAGCCCATTTTTGAAAAGAAGAAAAACATTAGAAGAGTTAGGATAGTTGGTTTCAAACCTTAGTAAAAAGCTATAGTAACTGAGGGAGTGTGGTAATGACACAGAGTTACATTTGCAGAAAATTTGTGCCAAATAAAGAATCCAAACAAAGCCACATTCTTATGACCAATTGGTTTCAACAAAGGTATCAATAATATTTACAAAGAAAGCACAATATTTTTAATAAATGGTGCTAAAACAGGTGGGTAGAAAAAAAATAGCTTCAACCCTTACTACACATCATAAGTAAAAATTAACTTGAGAGTATCATAGACCTAAAGTTGGAAGGTAAAACTATAGAATTTCTAGAAGAAAACATAGGAGACCTTAGGGTGGCCATGAATTTCTTTCTTTTTTTTTTTTTTTTAAGATGTGAGGTCCAATTCAGGATTAGGTATACAAGTGGTCACTGTACAGGTAAAGTTTGGTCCTCATTTTGTCTGGTTTGAGCTCAGGTACCCTTATTAATGTTATGTGTTCCCCCTTCCCCTTGCAGTTTCCAGCTACTGCCAATCCCTTTCTTATAGTATTATGGTAAATGTTCAGGGTCTGCTTATGAGTGAGAACATGTGGTACTCATTTCTTTGTTTCTGTAATAAATCACTGAGTATAGACTCTAAATCCATCCAAGTTGCTGTGAAGTCCATATGTTTGTTCTTCTTTATGGCTGCATAATATTCCATCATAAATTTCTTAAATACTACATGAGAGGTTAAACTATAAAAGCAAAATTGATAAATTAAAGATCATTAAAATTAAAAATTCTGTTCTTCAGAAATGTTTGTTAAGAAAATGTAAATGTGACCAAGACATTATTAAAATATTCACAGTATCTGTATCTGCCAAAGGTCTTTCATCCAGAATATGTGAAGAATACTTACAACTCAATAAAAAGAAGACAAAGACAAAAATTCAATTAAAAATGGGCAAAATATTAGCACATACACTTTTCAGAACACAAATTAATAGCAAATAAAGCATATGAAACATAAACCCTAAGTCATCAGCGAAATTAAAATTAAAACCACAGAATACTACTATATACTCATTAAACTGCCGAAAATTAAAAACACTGAAAATACTGAAAACTCCATATATTGCTGGTGGGAATGTAAAATGTTCAATAAGAAAATCATTTTATGAAACGGACTGATAGTTGCTGATAAAATTAAATATACATCCCACTCCTAGGTTTTTACTCAAGAGACATGAGTGCATTTGTTCATGTAAAGACTTGTATGTGAATATGCACAGTTTTTTAGCCCCACACTGGAGACAATCCAAGTATCTATCATGTGGGTAAGCATATCATGTATGGAATGTTTATACTATGAAATACTATTTAGCAAGAAAAGAAAAAAATTTTGTTTATGATCTACACACAAGTGAATTTGAAAAATACTATGTTGTATGGGCAAGATAAGCCAAGAAGAGCATATATTACACATTAAATTATAGAGTACAACAACAATATTTTGTTACAGCAGTGGTTGCTTGGTTGCCTATTGTTGGTGTGGAATGAGAGAGACTGACTGCAAAAACATACAAGGAAACTTTTAAAAGTGATAGAAATGATGTCTTGAGCTTTGTGGTTGTTATATGAGCTTAAGAATTGATTAAAACTTCTAACTGTACCCCAAAAGGGCACATTTTAGTGTAAATAAATTGTACTTTAATAAAGTTATCTTAAAAGTAGAAATAAAAACAGCTAACCTGCCTAAATAGATGAAGGTAAAATAAAGACAGTTTCAAATAAACAACTCTAAAAGATTATGTCACTAAGAGAATGATATGAAAGTAAATACTAAAAAACTTTCTCAGACTGAAGGTAAAGGACATCAGATGAAAATTTGAATGTAGAGAAAGGAATGAAGACCATCAAAAATGCTAAATATGTGGCTATATGTAAAATATTATACTTTTTTATTCTCCTAATATTCTAAGAAGATAATTAATTATTTAAAAAACATTGTAACATTGTATTACAGGGTTTATAACATATATATCTAAAATAAATGACATAGGTGACAAAACAGGACAAATATATAGCCATAAATGAAATTATTATAAATTATTTTCATATTTTTTGTTAGTAGAATAACATAACTAACTTTAAGTACACTACAGTAAGTTAAGAATACATAACAAAAACCCTAAAGTAATCGCTAAAAACAAGAGAAAGAGATATGGCTAAAAAGCTATCTGAGAAATTCAAATGAAATATTGAAAACAATACAACTATCCCAGATAAGGCAGGAAAGGCAGAAGAAAAACTGAAATATACATAGAGCAAACAAATGATAATTCTAAACACAAACATTCCAATAATTTTATTAAATATAAATGGGCAAAACATTTTAATTAAAAGGCAGAGGTTGTTAGTATGGATTAAAAGGCAAGATATAAGTATATGCTACTGACAAACAACAAGTTATCAATATAAAGATACAGTCAGGTTTAAAGTAAAAGCAAGGGAAAAAAAAGACATACATGCAACACTGAATCTTGGGAACTCAAAAAACCCGTCTCAGATTCTGCTTCTTATGGAATCTGATCTAAGCAAAGCCCCAATTTATTATAGTATCTGAGTCATCGAAAATATTCTGATCTTATTATTGCACCTAACATTCATTTGATTATAAGCATCTTATTTAATCATTCCAAGACTACACATGTAGGCTCTCCCCATATGCAAGGGGTTCCTGTAAGTCTGGAGCACCTTCATCAGCATCCTTGGCTGGCCCTTGATGTGGTGATGTGATTGGGTACTGTTATTGAATTACACATCATTCCCCAGCACACATGTGTTTGGATAAAACTTTTCCAGAGCCTGAGACTTCTTCCAACTCTAATTAATTCCCAGGCTTCATTCTAATCCTTTCACCACTTGAATTTTCTGTTTGACAAAGATGTTTCAAGCTGGTGGAACTGGAATATTGCCCATTTAGACTTTCTAGTCATAAATGAACTGAGGCTTTCGGACTCTATCTGAAAAATCCAAGAATATCTTTGCAGATTTAACTCAATAAAATCTTTCCCAGTTTTTTATAGGGAAGGTCTCCACTGGCAAACTGTATGTGAAACAAGAACACACAGCATATTCAGGTTGTCTTTCCCTAGAGAAATCTGGATTGTTGCTACCCTGTTTCATTTATCCATTTAGGAATATTGCAGAGTCATATAATCCATCCAAAAGGAGGAAAATTGTTGTTTATATCTGCTCACAAATTCAGCATTTCTGATGTTTTTCATTCCTTCCTGTAGATCCAAGTTTTTATTTGGTCTTCAGCCTGAAGAAGTTCTTGTAGCATTTCTTATTGAGTAGGTCTTTTGATGGCAAATATTCTAAGCATTTGTGTATCTGAAAATTCCTATATTTCACTTTCATTTGTAGAGGTGGGGGCAAGCTAATTTTTGATAAACTTTATTGAGTTATCATGGGATTTTGTCTTAGTGTCTCTAGTTGATGCTCTATTAGGGCAGGTGCTATGACTTATTCTGAAGAGGCAGCATAGCATAATGCTTCATAGCCAAAAATCCAAAGTCGAATGCCAAAATCTGAATCTCAGTTTCTACCACAAACCACTTGGTGACAAAGGGTAGATAACTTAACCTCTCAGTGCCTCAGGTTCTTCATCCACAAATTGAAGAAAATAGTAAAAGTAGCCACTTGAAAGAAATACTGCAAAAAACTTTGTGAGCTACTATATGTAATGGTCTTAGAGCAATGCCTGGCACATAAGAATCATTATGTAATCGTTTGTTATCATTATTATTGTTATTAAACCCTGTATCCCTAGTAACTAATAGAATGTTTATATCTTTGTAAAAGATATAAATTAATAATACATTCTATATCTCTGTAAAAGTTTAGGATATATTAAATAAGAGCTCTTCCTAGATTATTTTAAAACCTATAAAATGAGGAGTCATAATCACTAAGGAATTTCAAGATTATTTATTTCATATTTTGTCTCCTCTACTGTCATTCCTTCTTAAGAAAGCAGTTTAACCTGCCTTCAGTTATCCTGACAGCAGATGAGCTGGACTACTTTGTCCTTTTTTATGGACTCTTGTTTCAATCCTGTTTCAGATTTTGGCTTCACTGTTCTTCCCTCCCCAATTCCCCCAAACCCCCTCCTATTAGCCTTTCAAATTTAGATAAATTCAGATGCCCTACTCCATGAATCTTTCTCAAAACCCCAGTAAGATTTTTTTCTCTTTCATACCTGTTGGGGTTTTTGTCCAACTCTCGTTTTTAAGCACTCAACATACTTTATGACAGATTATAACTTTTTAAATATGAGTAGCCTACTCATATATTTCACCATAGACAAGAAAGATAAAAGGAATCCAGCGTCAACCCTCTTTGGACCTGAGATATATATACCCTCAATGCTAGCCTGCTTTTGTCTCACGTCTGAGGGCAAATATTTAAGTTTCTATTGTAGACTCTGTACTTGAATGACTGGATTAATAATCAGCCTAGTATTCTGGTTTTATGCTTACCACACTGCTATGGTTTGAATATTTGTCTTCTCCAAAACTCATGTTGAAATTTAATCCCCAATGTGGCAGTATTGAAAGTTGGGGCCTTTAAGAAGTGATTGCTTCATGAGAGTTCAGCCCTCATGAATAGATTAATCCATTCCTGGATTAAAGGATTAATGGGTTATCGTGAGAGTGGGACTGGTGGCTTTAAAGAAAACAAAGAGTTAGCGTGCTCATCCTTTCACCACATGATCCCTGTGCTGCCTCAGAACTCTGCAGAGTGTCCCCATCAGAAAGAAGGTTCCCAACAGATAAAGCCCTTAGGCTGTGAACCTCTCAACCTCCACAGATGTAAGAAATAAATTTGTTGTCTTTATAAATTACCTAGTTTCATGTATTCTGTTATAAGCTATAGAAAACAGACTAAGCCTCACACCAAAAACCAGATATGCCCTCTGGTCTTCATACTGTATCGTAACATTGGCATCCTTCCTACCATCCCAGACCTTGTGGCTAGATTTTACTCCTTCAAACAGACATGTCATAAGAAAGTCATTGTCCAAAAAAACTTCACTCTCCACTCTTAAAAGGAAGATGTACATCCCTAAGTTCATATCAAAGACGCTGTTTGCCTGTTCTATTTTTTCTTCCACCAATCCCTTTCTATGAACCTTAAACTTCAGCCACTTTGACCTTCTTAGAGTTCTCCCAACAGTTTGTGGAGGGCATGAGGAAAGGTGAGGGTGGCCTGTGTTTTTGTACATGCAGTAACATCTACCCATAATACATTTTCCCCTCATAACTTAACCAATGTCTATCTATTTTTTTTTCCTTTTTTTTTTTTTTGTAGAGATGAGGTCTCGCCAAGTTGCCCAGGCTGGTCTCAAACCCCTGTGCTCAATCTTCTCACCTCAGCCTCCCGAAGTGCTGGGATTATAGGGGTAAGCCACCACACCCACCTTAGTTATCTTTTAAAACCTTCACCCAGTTGTCACAAATAACAAAAGACATGCCCATAGTCTCAGCTAGTGTCTATGCCTCTATGACAAACATTCATTAGCTAGCAACTTTGCAAGTGAAAACCCTATGGAAAGGGAGGCTTTAGCAATGCAGGATTCAGCAAAGCAGGTGTGCTCAGGAATGCCAAAAAAGGGCAAAGAACAGATCGGTTTTTCACTTCCAGTTCTCAAGAACTATAGTTTTTTCTTGTAGATCAGTGAGCTTTCTGTGGATATGAACTATTTCAGTGTTGTAGGTGTGCAAGTGTGTGACTGTTGGTCAGAATATACATATGCAACCATGTCCAGAATCTAAACAAGTGATGCTCACAGAGGGAATATATTTCCTAGTGAGAAGTTATTGCCCCAGAAGTGTAAAGGAACCAGGAGAGAGTGATTGCCCACAAGTCATCACATATCCAGCCCTTGAGCAATACTTTTCCCTATTAAGGGAAGCTTTGAGTTGCTACAATTCATCATAAACCTTTATAAAAATCTCTTTTCTTCAAATATTCTCTGCTGCCAGGCACTATGTCTGACAGCTCTTCACTTTTTCAAGTAAGGAGCTCAATAATTTCTTCATGCCTGCCCTCAGCTTCAGTCGGTATAAATGGGTCAAGGCTTTAAAAAGGCATCAAGGAATTATGACTATCTTCTCCTCCCTAACTGCATCTTCATATCTGGCTTCAATCATGATAATAAATAAGGCTCTTGGTGGCTGAGCACACATGATTTCTGATCAGTTAAAATATAATTCCATGTTTCTATGGTGCCCAACACTTGAAAGTAGAGGGTGGTTATCAATTGGTTAATATATTCACTGTTAGCTTGGGTTTGATTCTTCTTAACTTACAGTTAAGCAGAAAATAAAAATGACAGCCATCAAAAAGATGGCTGGGACTTATCTGTGAGAAGATGTGGGAGCTGGACACAGCAGAGAAAACTTCTGCTGTATCTATTAAGCTAATCTCTTCACCACACTCAGCTAGTAAGTTTCCATGTATTCCACTGTCATTACCACAGCAGTTCCCTCTCTCTCCAGTGTTGCCTTTGACCCGTCAGCCATTTTCTTAGAGACAAGAGTGTGCTGGTATTTTTGTAACTAGGAGGCTGGGATTATTGCATAGAACCAGTGCCACGCAGAAATGTAGGCAAGTGAGACCCAATTTCATTTCAGTGTCGAGTCTTAGCAGAAGTCCCAGCAACGAAAACATTTTCTTTTCTGTGGGCAGAAGCTCAAGAAGAAACCTCTTCTATACACCTAGTGTATGGGTGCTATTGATGCCAAACCTGTGTTCTTTGTCATGTGGTTTCTCACAATTTATTTTTTTACCACTTAATTCAGGAATATTCAACATATTTGGGTCCTAGAAACTTTAGAGAACAACTGAGTAAAGACTTTTATTTGAATCTTCTGGGTATAAGGACTCAAGATTTCCAGTTGTTGGATTATATGGGTGGTAGTGCAATGAGATGGTAAATGCAAGAGAAGCAGGAGTTTGTGAACATTTGAATGCTTCAATCTCTCAAGGCTTTGTCCACATCATCTCAATAACTTCTGGCCTATATACAAAAAGGTACATGAGCGATTAAATCAAATTATGTGTGACTGCCCAAAAAAGGACTTAAAGCAGGTATACATGGTCTGAGGATAATCGGGCCATTGTATCATTGTGCCTCCAGAGAAAGTGGTTTATCTACAAAAATTCTCCATGCCTCCTTTCCTGTCTTCCTTCCTCTTTTCTAGCTTTCTTTCTTACTTCTTTTCATTTAATTCATTTTCCAACAACAATTTTTTAAAATTTTTAATCTTAAATATGTGGGAGACAATTCAGCAGAGTCAGGTATACAAAAGTACATTATGCAGGTACCCTTGTTGATGAGGTGTGCTCCCCCTTCCCCTGGCAGTTTCCCACTACTGCCAATCAACAACAAATCTTTATTAAACACTTACATATACATATACATGGAAGTCTTTTACTTAGAAAGAAAAATTATGCCATTATTGCCATTCAGGAGTTAGTAATCTGATTTGAGTAATAAAACATATACATAAAAATATATAATGCAAGATAAAAAGTATCACCTGCCTTAAGTTAAGTTTGGAAAAATATGTTGCAGGTATTAAATGCTGGGTCAGGTTATTTGTAACTGGAGGATGAGTCTTAAAGAAAGGATGAAATGGATGGATAGGATATAGACATATAAAAAATCAAATGGAAATAGACCTGACAAAGGGAACTGTACTAGGCAGAAAAAAGTCCTCCATCCAAAGATGTCTATATCTTAATTCCCAGAACCTGTAAATATGTTAGGTTACGTGGCAAAGGTGAATTAAAGCTGATGATGGAATTAAGATTGCTAATCAGGTGATAGTATAGCACAAGCATGACCCCAAGTTATCTGGATGGACATAATAAGGGTCCTTACAAATGGAAGAAGGAGAGAGCCAGAGAAGACATGATGCCAGAAACAGGGTCAGAGAGATGCTACATTGCTGGTTTTGAAGATGAAAGGAGGTGGCCATAAGTCAAGGAATGAGGGTGGCCTGTAGAAGTTATAAAAGGCAAGGAAATAGATTTTTTCCTGGAGCCTCCAGAAAAGAACATAGCCCCGCTGATACCTTGACCTTAGCCCAGCGGGACCTGTGTCAGACTGCTGACCTCTAGAACTAAAGGAAATAAATGTGTGTTGTTTTAAGCCACTAAGTTGGTGCTGAATTGTCACAGAAGCAAATGGAAAATGAATACAGGAAAAATCTTGTGGTGGAAAGGTAGAAATGTAATCGTATTTTTTATAACAAAAAGTTTTTAAAAGAAAAAAGTAGGTGAGGAAGTTCGGGAGGCAGGCAGGCATTTGGCCACTAAGGGCAATAAGGAGACTCTAAAGAGTTTAAAGAAGGGAGGGACATGATTCCATTTTCATTTGAGAATGATCATTGTGGCAGTTGTGTGAAATGTAAAATTAGAGGAAACATGTCAGGGAAATTTGTTAGGAAGCTGTTGAAATAGTTTCAGCAAGAAATGATGAGGCCTCAGGGAGGGCACTTGTAGTGGAAGAAGAGAAAAGGAGTCATTCATTCATTCATCCATTTAACATACTATTTTCTTAGTGCCTGCTAGGCTTCCAGGCACTATTGTAGGTGCTGCAGTTTTGCACCAGCATGTGGCTAATATTCTAATCCTCTCTTCAGGACTTACAGTTAAACACATGTAGAGATACAATCAACAAATAAGCATATAATGTCAGAAGCTGGCATGCTCTCCAAAGATAACTGGAGTGGGGGTAAGGGACCTAGAGAGTGTCAGGTCTGGTAGAGAGGGACAGGTGTGGATGAGGAACTCTTTCAACAAGGCCTTTCTGAGAAGGTGGTATTTGAGTACAGACCTAAAAGAAGAGAAGATGAGAACCAAGCAGATATCTTAGGGCAGAACCTCCCTGACAAAGACCAGAAACACAAGCACATTCACAGTAAAGTGAGGAGTCTGCTGTATCTGGAGGCAAATGATAAAAAATGGTAGGAGCTAAGGCCAGAGACACTGAGGAGGAGTATCTCTTGGATTACCTCACAGATCACTACGAGAACATGGGGTTTACTTTGAATAAAATGAAGTCATTCTGCATTCAGAATTGACAGGACTAGGAGGCTGTTTAAATGAAGAGCCACAAGTCTTAGAATAATGAACAGTCTTCTCCTATGGCTTCAGTTGTTGAATTCATCCTGCACCAATTAGGATGTTCCCATCACACGCACCCGAAGGAAAAGGACTTGGCAACACACAGGACACATGAGCAGGGACAGGGCCATCTCAGGATCATCCAAATCAGCTTGACTATAACGCAGGAATTTTGCATGAAAAAATTTCCATCTTGCTTTCCAAGTTTTTTCATGGGTCAAAACCAGATTGGCCAGTATGCCATGAGAGAAAATTTGGGTCCCAAAACAGTGTACATTTTCTTGGATAGAGACAGGCCTATAATTCTGTTCAACTCACAACTAGAAAATATCCCACAGCAATGATAGCACCATATATGGTCTTAGATGTGTCCCATAACCCAGGTTTCAGTTTCCAAATAGAAGGAAGGAGGATTATTTGTATGCAAGAGATCAGATCATCTCTTCAAGGTCTTTTTGACTATAGGGCCTACGGTTCTACCCTGAAATAAAGGTCTCAAATGTATTCAATATACAATCAGGCACACAGGCAAAGGAGGCAAAAACAGGAGTTTTCAACCTTTGGGGGTTTTCTGTGGCCTGGTATTCTGCTATTATGGAGTCGGAAAAGTATCTATTCTACTCTTATCACTGTAGTGGTAGGAGTACAGCCCTGTGTTTCAGTTTCAATTTCATCTCTTACTGGTCATGTGAACCCCCTTGAAATCCTCTTATAGAATAAGACAGGGTATAAATACACAAACGCATAATTATAACCATGTGATTTAGAACTCATTATTCTACCTCGCTGAGGCTCAGATCATCATCTGCAAATTGGGAATATTAGTGCCTACTCCATAGTATGTGAGAGTTAGAGAAAATGCAGGCAATAAGTGCTAACTAGGTCCTTTACCACTTAAGGGTATTAAAATGGAAGAAAATTCTATTACTGTTATTTTAAAAAGAAAATTAAAAGAATCCCATTAAAAGTTGAAAACCATAGTAACCCTGCTGAGGAATGGCACATTAAAGACATGAGCTCAGGGGAAAGGAGTCTGGGTAAGGAAAGCCCAGGTTCTCCACAGCTGCTCCTAACAAACCAGAAGGTCTCAGTTTGACCTGAGAATTGAGAAAGAGTACTTTCTGGTTTTGTCATCCCTGGCTCCTACCCAGATACCTTTTTACCCACCAGGAGTCCTCTTACTACCAACTGAGAACCACAACTCTAAGGAGAACTCAGGGACTGCTCAAGGTAATAATGATTTCACCTAGAATGTACACATCCCTCAGCAATCTCTGATGAGAGAGGGACAAAATGGGCCAGCAGGCCCTGTCTCTTTTCTTTTATCTGTCTGCCCTGCTCCAGATGACAGGGCTGCATCCTGTGAGGGCTCAATATGGAGTCTACATTTCACCGGCACCTGTGTGAGTTGGCTTCCAGCTGAGCTTAGCCAATGGGAGATACTAGCAGGAAATTAAAGAGCAGAAGGAATGTACAAGTCAGAGTATTTCTCTCTCTGCTCAAGGAAGACTCTCTGGAAGAAGTGATGTCCCGTCTATGGCTCCAGCTTCCACCTAGTGACCACAGCTTCAGAAATCTGGTAATATTGCCTATACCCTATGTCCTTCCAGCCTTCAGACTACTGTTCTTGTTCATCTCTGGATTGCATTGCTGACTCCCAGTTGTAGCTTTTCTTGTACTCATGTAAGCAGTTGTCTACATTAATTTCATTCTGTTTTAATACTTAGAGCAATGTCGTTCCAGTTGTACCCTGACTGATACAGTCCACATTGAGACTAGGCTGTAACTAGGGCAAGGCTGAATGAGCTAGAAGTAGTCTTGCAGAGCAGCAGCGTCTTAGAGGATGCACCACACTCCGGGGCCTATCTGTAATCTAGATGGTCCAATAATTTACTTTTGTTAATTATTTTCAATCATTTACTTTTGTCAAATATTATTTAGTCAATAATTGGGAGGTAGACTCAAAGCTTTTAAACTAGCAAGATTTCGAAAGGCAAATTATAACGTCTATTTAAAAATTCTGATGAGAAATATAATTGTCACATGGACTAGAACAATCTTCTCAGCAGGACCCAGACAGTCTATCCCTACTGGAAACCTACACAGAAGCCTAGTCATTTAACCTACACAGAAATACTGGGGTCAGAGTATCTTATGTGTTTAAACACCGAATATCATCAGGCACTGAGAATCACAGTATCCACTGCCATAGAAGAGATGGACTTGCCAATCTTCAAAACACGCATTTATTGGAAAACTTATACCAATAAGATGGACAACTTCTACTTTTATAGAATGCACAATACATCTCCAAATCCAGTGACCCTCCCTGGGGGAGTACTCTGAAAGGTGCTATCTACATGCGACTGCATGACTCCTGTGTCCTACTTCCATGGCCTATCATCCCTCGTTCCAATGAATACAACATTTCTTTGATCTCTGTCACCTGAAAAAGAGAAATGTACATGGTCTTTGGTGAGGCAGATCCTAGAACTGGCCTACCCCGGCCCTCCCGAGGGAGACAGGGCTCCTGGAGAAGCAACCTACAAATGAACCATCCTTTTCCAAGTTTAATACTGAGAAAATGAGATGATTCCCCTTCTGGGAATCTAAAGGATCTACCAGTGTGGATCAAGGTGAGAACAGGTTAGGGGGACACTGCAGACAGCCAGCTTCTGTTCCTATATGCACACACACACCACACACACATGCACACATACATGCACAGTCTTACACACATTCTGGGATAACAGCAAGGTTCTCGGGAATACACAAATTACTCAGTATCATCTGTGTAGCAGCATTACACAGGGCACTCATTGAAGTAGGCATCAGAAAACTGGGCCTGATGGGGAGCTGGGCATATTCCCCACATCTTTCCATGAGGCACTTGGAATTAGCAAGGTCCTCTTTGAACTGAATATAAGCTCCAGGCCTTTTGGGAATTCCTGACAGAGAAAAAAGGGACCATACCTGTCCCTCACCCCAGAGATATATCATATTCAACTTAGTTAAATGGATGCTTCACCTGATTTTAATTTGAAATATAAACAAGATGAGACTATTATTGTACACAAGCTGGTTAGGGGGGTTACTACAGCTAACTGCTATTACATTCATTCACTTAAGTCCCACTAGCTAGAATTTTACCATTTTCTATTCTGATCCATAATATATTAATCTATAATTTAAGTCTTAAAAGACAATGTGATACCTTCAAATTCAAATTTGAGGAGGGGAAGAAGAGCAATGCCCATTGACATGCTGGTAAATCAGTTCTCAAGGAAGAAGGAAGAGGAGGAGGAGGAGGAGCAACACTTTAATTTGTAACTTTTGACATCCTCTATTGTACAAATATTCCACTATGACTGTTTTAAACTACCAAGGTGACATCAGCCAACTTGCAAAATTCCCAGAAATTTAACAACCATCTCTAACGAGCTGAAACAAATCATCTTCAGCACATGACTGAAATGTCCTACAATCATCTGCAAAATTGAACCATAGGAGTAATTCAAGAAATCCACTCATGCTTAAAATTCACCTACAGTTTTCTTTGCTGCCTAGAGTATGGGGGAAAATTTTTACCATTGTGTAGAACTCAAGTCTCTATCACACAGAGTTTATCTGTGTTTATTGGCCTGTTTACTTATTTATACCTTATTTTTTCAAGAAAGGATTTGATGTGGATTATCTAAATACATTCAATATAAAAATAGATAAAATTGAATTTAAAATAAGTAGATGAGGAAAGGGGAACAAATAGAAAATGAAAACTTTTATGGAAATAGAAAAACAAAATCAAGAATGAGCTTAGCACACAAAAACAGGGTATAAAGCCTTCTGGGCCATTCACAGTGTATGCAGAAAAAGGATCCATGAGAACAGATAGATATCCAATGATGAGTCACTCACAGGAGTTCCCATGTCCAGCTTCCAGCGGCTTTGGCCATCTGCACAGAATGATGTGGCAAGAGGCCCCCAGTGGGTCAATTTGAACATTAATATTATACCGAGGACTTCTCTGGAAAGGTGGTAAATGGGTCTAGTGTCCCACTCTCTGCCTGTGGAGGCACTTGGCAGTCTAATGATCTCCCATTGCCTTGTCGATTTGTCAGAATTGCTGTTCTGGAGCAAACCCAAGTCTCCTGGAACAGGCTCGCTAGGGGCACTCACTGGATGGTGGATTCATCAAGCCCCCTATAAATCAGACTGGCAGCTTATAAAAGCTTCAATCCAGCTCTGCACTGGCAGTGACTGTCAAGCTGGTTAGTGGTTCATGCTTTCTCCAGCTACCAGTGTCCCAGAAAGACCAGAAAATCAACTATTGGGACATAAGTCCCACACAAAAAGGCCAAAGAATATGAATCATTTAGAATGGACACATATTTCAGCTTCAATGACCTATGACCATTGAATGTCTAGGGTATAAACTTTGGCAGGTTTTTCGTGTATTTGTAATGAAGTTCTAATATTAGCCTTCACTTGGTTCCCCAGGGCCACCAGGGAGACCCCTGAGTGTCTTCTTCATGCATGGCTCTTTCTCTGGGTTGGCTCAGCTATTAGGATATGCATGCTCAATCAAGAGAAAAGGAACAAAAGTACATACCTGGCATAAGGCCTGGCATTGAGCAATGAGTTGAATGGAAGCCCCATTCCTGGTTCTGCCAAGCATCCTAGGCCCCTCAAGATTGTCAGTCAGGGTTTTATGGCAAGGCCATGCTTTTTCTGGGGTTCTGTCTAGGTTTGAACCTATTTTCCCCATACTATGACCATGGAATTCATAGGCATCTCTCATCTGCATATTCCACATACCTGTGCTCAGCTAGGCATGATACATGTCAAGCTTGCCAAATTCTCTGGGCTCTATGCCTTCCTGTCTGGCTACACTTTCAAAGCCAATCTCTGTAGCCAACACAGTTTCCTCAAGTGGCCTTATCTCATGCCAGGTCCATCCTATTTTCATGTCTTCTCTGAGTCCAAATCTGCTGATAAGACCCCTACAGTGATGCTTTGGGAAAACTATATTAATTAGGCATTGGCCCATCAGACTTTGGAGGACTAGTTCATGGCAAGAGAACTGATATCCAGAATCTGGGAATTCTGTGCCGAAAATCAGTGAGAATTGGCAGAACTTGCTATGGGGTGCTGGTCCAACTCTCAGAGAAGACTTGCCATTTCCTATCTCCATTCAGCCATATCCAGCCATAAATTTCCTGTGACCAGATCATCAAAGCTACTTGGGCCTCAGCTATAAAGCAATGATTCCCTTTGGAGATAGATTTGGTATTGTGACAAAAGTATGGGGCTTAGAATCGGCAGAACAGAATTCAGGGGCTGATTTTTCTTTTTACTAGATGTATGGACTTGGAAAGATAATAATTCTGAATTTCAGTTTTTTCATCTATAAAATGGGAATAGTAAAAATATCTTTCTAACTAGATTGAGTCAAGGTCCAAAAAAAAGAAAAGTAAAAATTACTCATAAACTGAGTACTATATTATATTATATAATTATTATATACAACGTTATATATCATTTATTGATAACTGTCCTCTCAAAGAGTTTGTTAAGATTTTAAAAGGTTTCCAAGGACTGAATAAGATGAAAGGGAAGAAATTTACAGAGGTGCCAGCTTCCAATAATGGCAAAGTAGCTTGGTCAGGCTAACTCTTCTATAGATAACAATAATTAAATTTGTACAAAATATTTTAAAAGCATTGGAGAATATAACAAGCAGGAAAAACACTGGATGGGAAATCAATCATTTTAAGACAGAAAGTACACCGGCAAGATTTGTGAGTTAGCAAATTTTGACTGAGGGTATTTTCTAATCCCTGCAGCTCATGGCAACAGAAAACTATCAATCTTGCCATTTTGAGGTATCAGAGAATAGAGTTCTGAGCTGACAAAAACCACTGAAAATTCATGGGGGAGAGAGTTCTGGAAAAAAGGAGCCACAGAAGATGTGAGTGCAAAAATATATAAATAAACTCTTAAAAAATCATTGATTAATTACTCAACAAGGAAGACTACAGAAGTTGAAAGCTAAAACAAAAATGAATTTAGATTTAAACTATTTTCCACCTTGAAAAGATAGAGTTTGGAGTTCAAGTCCAGCCAAGTTGTCTGCTAAAACACATATCAACATTCTTCAAAAGATGATAACACATTCTGTAGTCTTTACAACATACCTATTATAATGTCCATATATAACTTAAAAATTACTACACATGCAAAAATAGCAAGAATATGTGACATGATCCAAAGAGAAAGCAGCATGTACAATAACTTTTTAAAATATGTATTATCATAAATGAAAAATGAGGAATATCTGCAAATAAATTATAACTACATACAAAAAGTAAGTGAAAATTTTAGAACTGAAACCAAAAAAAAAGGATATTAAAAGTGAGCCAAGCATGGTAGCTCACACCTGTAATCTCACTACTTTGGGAGGCAGAGGTGAGAGGACTGCCTGAGCTCAGGAGTTTGAGACCAGCCTGGACAAAATGACATGACCTCATCTCTATAAAAAATTAGCCATATGTGGTGTTATGTGCCTGTAGTCCCAGCTACTTGGAAAGCTAAGACAAAAGGTTCACCTAAATACAGCAGGTTGAGGCTGCATTGGCTGTGATCATGCCACTGCACTACAGCCTGGATGACAGAGTGAGACTCCTACTCAAAAAAAGAAAAGAAAAGAAAAGAAAAGAAAAATGGCAGAAGAAGGAGGAAAAACCCCAGTAACTCAAAGATATATGAGTGGAAATGATCCAAACTAAAGAACAGAGAGAAAAAAGTTTGGAGACTTGGTGACTTGTGAGATCATCAATACATTTATATTTGGAGTTCCCAAAGGAAGTCAAAAAGCAAATGGAGCAGAAATAATAAATGTGAAAATATGATGGCCAAATTTTCCTAAATTACTTGAGAAAGTTTAATTTATAGATATAAGAAGTCCAATGAATCCCAAGCAGAATAAATATAATTAATCCCATATGAAGTTATATTAAATTCTGGAACCCAAAGATAAAAAGAAAATCTTAAAAGCGGCCAAAGAAAAATGATACATTATGTACAGAAACAAAAGTATTACTGATTTCTGATAAGAAATAATGAAGGCTCCAATATAATGGAAGGACATCTTTTAAGTAATGAAAGAATAAGACTGACAACCAAGAGTTCTATACCCAGGAAAATATTCTTAAAAATATAAAGACAGGCCAGGCTCGGTGGCTCAGCCTGTAATCCCAGCACTTTGGGAGGCTGAAGTGAATGGATTGCCTGAGTTTGTGGGTTCAAGACCCACCTGGGCAACTTGGCAAGATCTCATCTGTATAATAAATCAAAAACTAGCTGGGTGTGGTAGCGCATGTCTGTAATTTCGGCTACTTGGAAGGCTGAGGAAGCCTCGCCGGAGCCCAGCAGGTCGAGGCTGCGGTGGCCAGGAGCGTGCCACTGCATTCCAGTCTGGGCAACCGAGTGAGACTCCAACTCAAAAAAAAAAAAAAAAAAAAAAAAAAAGATATATATATATATATATATAAAGGCAAAAATAAATATATTTATTTATTTATTTATATGTAGACAACATAAAGACATCTTCAGTGAGCAAAAACTGGGAAGATTTGTAGCCAGGAGATTTACTGTGAAAAAGTGTTGAAAGAAGTTATCTTGCTGAGGAGAAATAACACAAGATTCAGATAGATCAACAAAGGAAATGAGTAGTACCAAAAATAATAAATATTACATAAATATAAGGGAGCTCTCTGCTTTTCTTTTTCATTTTTTTCAAAAATACATATTTTTGACTATTTAAACAGAAACATTTGTAATAGAAACAATTGTAATATGTTGTTTAAGTATTCATAGTGTAAAGATTGTATAATGTGCATATATGTATGTACAATATGTTTATAATAGCACAAAGGAAGGTGATGTTAATGGAATTATATTGTTGCAAATCTCCTATACTTTTGTATGAAACAATAAAAACTCAACACTGTGAAAAGTTAAAGGTGCATATAGTAATCACCATTAAAAGTTGAACAATTAGTTAAAAACATGAAAAGAAGTATGGTTTTAAAAGCCAATAGTTGAAGCAAAATTGGGTATTAAAATTTGTATGACTTTGTCAAAACAAGGCAGAAAATATAAAATAGAGTAATAGAAAATAGTTGGAACAACATGGTAGATCTCACTCAATAATATCAATAACTATATTAAGATAAATGGATTAAACATTCAAATAAAGGCAAAAATTCTTCTTTTTAACTTTTTTTTATTTTAAAATTGTGGGGTACAGTTAAGGATTAGGTATACAAATATGCATTGTGCAGGTACCCTTGCTGATGAGGTGTGCCCCTCCCCCCGTCCCCAGACAGATATTGACTACCATTAATCACACCTCCCTTCCCCTCCCTGCCCCCCCAATAGTTTCCCGCCACTGCCAATCCTTTTCTTATAGTATTACGATAGTTGTTCAAGGTCCACTTATGAGTGAGAACATGTGATACTCAGATCTTTGTTTCTGTGAGTGATCACTCAGTATTATAAACTCTAATTCCATCCAGGTTGCCATGAAATTCATGATTTTGTTCTTTTTTTTATGGCTGCATAATATTCCATTGTGTACATGTACCACATTTTTTTAATCCTCTTTTGATGGACAGCATGGTTGGTTCCATGATCTTGCTATTGTGAATAATGCTGCGATAAATACACATGTGCACCGGCTCGGTGGCTCAGCCTGTAATCCCGCGCCTTTGGGAGGCTGAGGTGAGTGGATTGCCTGAGCCCGCGGGTTCGAGACCCACCTGGGCAGCGAGACCTCATCTCTACAATAAATCAAAAAAATCAGCTGGGCATGGTAGCGCGTGCCTGTAATTCCCCCTACTCGGAAGGCTGAGGCGGAAGGATCGCTGGAGCCCAGCAGGTCGAGGCTGCGGTGGCCAGGAGCGGCCACTGCACTCCAGTCTGGGCGACAGAGTGAGACTCCAACTCAAAAAAAAAAAAAAATACACGTGTGCTGGTATCTTTTTTATACAGCGATTTGAGTTCTTCAGGGTATATCCCCATTAGGGGGATTGCAGGGTCATATGAAAGGTCAATTTTTAGAACTTTTAGGAGTTGCCACACTGAGTTCCACAGAGGCTGTACTAGTTTACACTCCCACCAACAGTATAGAAGTGTTCCCTTTTCACCACATCCTCTCCAGAATCTGTTACTTTTTGAGTTATTGATGATGGCCATTCCGACTGGAGTTAGGTGGTATCTCAGTGTAGTTTTAATTTGCATCTCCTTGATGACTAGTGAGGTTGAACATTTTTTAATGTATCTGTTGGCCGCTCGTATGTCTTCTTTTGAGAAGTGTCTGTTCCTATCTTTTGCCCACCTTATAATGGTGTTGTTTGTTTTTTTCTTTTCAGCACGCTTGAGTTCCTTGTAGATCCTAGATGTTAGGCCTTTGTCATACATGGAGTTGGCAAATACTTTTTCCCAGTTTGTGGGCCGTCTCCCTGCTCCCTTTTTTTTTTTTTTTTTGAGTTGGAGTCTCACTCTGTCGCCCAGACTGGAGTGCAGTGGCCACTCTCGGCCACCGCAGCTTTGACCTGCTGGGCTCCGGCGATCCTTCCACCTCAGCCTTCCAAGTAGCTGGAACTACAGGTACGTGCTACCACGCCCAGTTAATTTTTAATTTATTGTAGAGATGAGGTCTGGCCAAGTTGCCCAGGCGTCCCTGCTCTCTTGATGATTTCTTTGGCTTTCCAGAAGCTTGTCAGTTTAATTAGGTCCCACTTGTCTATCTTATCTCTTATGGCCCGTGCATTTCGGGTTTTGCTCAGGAATTAGATGACAGTTCCAACTTCCATAAGAGTGTGTCCTGCATTTTCTAAAGTTCTTATGGTTTGAGGTTTTACATTTGGGTCTCTGATCCATTTAGAGTTCATTTTTGTGTATGGGGATAGATAGGGGTCTTGTTTGAATCTTCTGCATGTGGTCAGGCAGTTTTCCCAGCACCATATAATGAATAGGTTCTCCTCTCCCCAATGGTGGGGGTGGAGGCTTTGTCAAAGATGAATTGGTTGAGAAATTGAGGTTTTGCTTCTGGAATCTCAATTCTATTCCATTGGTCTATATGCCTGTTCTTGTACCAATACCAAGCTGTTTTGATTATTGTAGCTTTATAGTAAAGTTTAAAGTCTGATATTGTGATACCTCCTGCTTTGTTTTTGTTTTTTTGTTTTTTTGTTTTTGTTTTTTTGCTGAGGATTGTTCTGGCTATTCTTGGTCGTTTGTGTTTCCATATGAATTTCTGTATTGTTTTTTCTAGGTCTGAGAAGAATGTTGCTGATAATTTGATGGGTATTGCATTAAATCTGTAGATTGCCTTAGGTAAGATGGACATCTTCACAATGTTGATTCTTCCAATCCATGAGCATGGGATATTTTTTCACTTGTTTGTGTCATCTTTGATTTCTTTGAGCAGTGTTTTGCAGTTTTCATTGTTAAGGTCTTTCACGTCTCTGGTTAGGAAGATGCCAAGGTATTTCATTTTTTTGTGTGAAGGCAAAAATTCTTAAACTGCATTAAAAAATCAAGACCTGACTATATGCTATGTAGAAAAGGCAATTTTAAATACTAAGACATAACTATAAAAAGTGGAAAAAGATACTTTGCACAACCACCAACCAAAAGAAAACTGAGATCACTATCTAAATATAATCTACAATATGCTTCAAGACAATGAACTTTAACAGGGATAAAGATGGACATCTTCTATAAACGAGTGAACTTAGTGACAGAACACAATGATTATAAATATGAATGCTCCTAATCATAGGACTTCAAAATACAAGAGGCAAAATATTTGAATGTGTTACTACTACTTTCTCAGTAACTGATAAAGTCAGTCAAAGAATCAGTAGGACTATAAAACATCTGAACAATACTTCTGCTGTATACCCTTAAAATTTCAGAATACACATTCTTTTCAAACGTATATGAAATACTCACCAAGAGAGACTATATGTAGATTCATTAAAAGTCCAAACAAATTTCAAAAAATTGAGATCTTGAAAGAATGTACTCTGGCCAAGCTAAAATTAAATTAAAAATCAAAATCAATTGGATGGTAAGAAAATATTTTTAAATTTTGAAAGAAAACACAGTACTTCTATATAACCAATAGATCAAAAAAGGTATAAAAGGGGAAATTAGAATGCTTTGAACTCAATGATAATAAAAATACAGCATATTAAAATGTGTAGAATGTAGCTAAAGAGTGATTCTAACAGTAAATGCATAAAGTAAAAGAAAATAAGATTTAAAATTAATTTTCTAAGTTTACACCTGAAGAAGCTAGAAGAAAAAAGAATAAGTTAAAACCAAAAGGCATAGAAAAAAAGAATTAACGATAAAAACAAGAGATGAATGAAATCATGAATGGAGACTTATCACAAAAGATTCTTCAGACAAAATACAGGAATATTATGAATAACTGAATACATACTTGTGTGTGTTTTTCTAATATCTAATTTGGGCTTATATACACACATATACACTCACATGTAGCTCATCTTCTAGCATGCATACACATATGCATCATAATATTTCAGACACACCTATACATGTATGAAAATAATAAAAACAAATGGGGTAAAATGTAAACAGTTGGTGAATCTGGCTATAAGAGCTATAGGACTTCATTTAAATATACTTGCAATTTTCCTATACATTTGAAATTATGTCAAAATAGAAGTTATTTTGAAAAATGTAAGAATAAGCCCAGATAAGTTATCAAGGTGAAAAAAAAGGCATGTGCACAGCTTATACTAGGTCAAACCTCTTACAAAAAAAATTAAGAAGTTCCTGCCCAAAATGTCCCTTGTGCTTCTATCTAGAATCCAGAAAACTGATGTAACTTCTTGAAAGGCTGTTTCTCTTACATTGAAAGTTAAAATCTCAAAATGCCTAGCATTTCTTGATGAGGCATCTACTTATTGCAGAATCCTTTCATGAACTTGGAATTCTGATTCTAGTTCAGTGTTGAAAGCTGAGCCTCCTTTTTTTCTATTCTCTATTCTCTCAGCCTGTCTATCATTTCTCTCTTCCATTTCAAAGTCTACTTTCTTCTGAAGGAAAAGAGGTTAGGACTCCTAAAGTCTCAGTTACCCAGGAGGCTGAGGCAAAAAGATCAATTCATCCCAGGAGTTTGAGACCAGCTTGGGCACATAGCAAGACCCTGTCTTTAAATATATGCAAGCACACATATACAAAGAAAAAAAAAGAAGTTAGGGATGAAATTGAAGGTATAGTACATCTATAAGACAAAAGCAATTATGAAGAGGGGGAAGTCAACATATATTTATTCTTCCATTCCCTTTCTGTTTCCCAAATATTATCTCATTCAAAAATATGAAAAAAACCTTTGAATGATGATTCTTTGTCCGCATACAACAACTTATAATAATAAAAGAAACAAAAGCAGATGTTATTTATTGCAGATAATTAGCAGATGCTATTCAGTGTATCTGGGTCTTAGTCCATTCAGTCTGCTATAACAGACTATCATGAACTGGGTATCTTACAAACCACAGATTTTTATTTCTCACAGGTCTAGAGGCTGGGAAAGAAATCCAAGATCAAGGCACTAATAGGCTCAGTGTCTGGTGAAGACCCTCTTCATGATGGCCATCTTTTCACTGTAATCTCACTTGGTAGAAGGGGGAGTCTCTTTTATAAGGGCACTAATCCTATTCATGAGAACCCTGCCTTCATGACCTAATCATCTTCCAAGGGCCCTGCCTCCTGTGCCATCACCTTGGGGAGTTAGGATTTCAACATACAAATTGGGAGGGAGGGTGGACAGGGTGCAAACATTCAGTCCATAACAGTTTATCAGAGTACCAGGTACATTGATACATGGTTATTTCATCCTTACAATCTAAAATAGATTAACAAAAATAAGATAAAACATTGTTCAGATGAAGAAGCTGAGATTCAAAGGTGTTAAACAATTTGTTCAAGAAAATAACTTTATAAGGTAAATAATACATCCATACCTCCGCATCCTCTCTTATTCTGTGCCCAGGTACTGCTATAAGAAGATTTTGATCCCAGTTTCTTTCCTATTCCTACTTGTCCTGGGAAATTCTTATAGTTCTACAAATTCAAAATATTGCTAGATAAATAGGTAGATAGACACATAGATGACAGACAGAATAGATAGATGATAGGTAGGTAGGTAGGTAGGTAGGTAGATAGATAGATAGACAGATAGATGAGAGATACAAACCTGGCTTCACATTCAACTCAGAACATTCACTTTGTTAATTTATGTGTCATTCCCCTATTTTATAACAGGTACAGGGCAAGTCACAATGAAGAAGAGAAGCAAAAGTTGAATATGACAGAATGTCTATGCAGTCAGCTGCAAATGACCAAGAGGTGTATTAGATCCACTTCTATCTTTTGTGTGTAACACAGACCTTAACATGGAAAAGATATTCAGGAAATGTTACACTGGAATAAATAAGATTGAACTATTCAAGAAAAATATCACACATTTCTCCAGGGAGAAACAGGATTGAGTGGACAGGGAACAGCATGTGGTTTCAAAACGCAAGTCAAAACAGCAGCAGAGATGTAGATAGGCAAGGCAATGGGAGATGCTGGAGAACCTGACTGGGAGGCTGAAGTTGTCCCTTAGCTTCTCCATGTGAAGAGAGGAATTCAACACCCACATCCAAACTCTTACTATGAATAATGTCAAGATCCAGCAGCATGCATCAATTTGCATCTCTAATTCTTAAAACCCGTATTAATTATTATCTTCTATGTCACAGATGAGGAAATAAAGTCTAAGTGGATTATGTGAGTTCACTGAGGTTCTAGGTGGAAGGGCTTGCTATAAACCCAAGTTTCCTGACTCCTAGGTCTTTTCTTTATTATATCAACTCTATTAGATATTTTCCTGCTTTTTATTTTCCCCAGGCAAGAACCTGGAAGGACTCATATTTTTTAAGTTTATTGTAAAGATATTTGTTCTCACGTACATAACTATAAAGTGCCCCTTTTAAACTCTGAGCTCATACCTGTGCTACCTCAGGGCAGTTCATGTCTCAGTAAATTGTTTCACTTCTGTCCAGGCCTTACAGTTCATGTGGTATTTTCATGTGCCTTACCAAGTTTGATCACAACCACCTTAAGATTCAGATAAGGCTGTAATAGTGTACTGTCCATTTTCATATGTACAGGGACAGAGAATCAGTGGGAATACTGTGCAACTTATTTAATGTCACAAGGCTGCTAAGGACTACTGGAATGCACCCTGTACATTTTGTGTTGATGAGTCACTCAGAACATTTTTCAATACATGCATTCTGTATTCACCTAGAAATAATAATAGTAACTTCTTGTGTCAGACATTGTGCTAAGCAGTTTCTGTTTATTTTCTTCTTCTTCCTTCTTCTTCTTCTTCTTTTTTTTTTTTTTTTTTTGAGAAAGCAGGATTTATTGAGAGGACAGAGAAGCTCCTCCCACTGAGGGGACCCGAAGGGGTTGCCCCTATTTATTTTCTTATTCCATCATCCCAACAATCCCTCACAGTAGGCAATGATATTTCTGTTTTGCAAAAGAGAAAACAGGCTTAAAGAATTTAAGTCAGTTTAATAACACACAGCTACATAATAACAAAGTCAAGAGGGAAAGTCAAGTCTGAATTCAGAGAAATCCCAACTACTATGCCCTCAGCTTCACCTGCACCTTATCACTCACTAGGCCAAATTTTTTTCTTTTCCAGCTTCCTACATTTCTCAAGCTTTATTCTCCTAGAGCTGTGTATAGTAACAAGTATCCTCCAATTCTCTGTGGCTCAATACAGTCAGTTCCATGTCTAGTACTGTTCCATGGCAAGGCATAAGGAGAATGAGGAATCTGTTTATCATAGACACTAAGAGACCCATGCTGACATAGCTTCAAAATCAACTGATCCTTTAAAACAAACAATGGAAGGAAGAAGAGAAGAAGAAGAGAGAAGAGGAGGAGGAGAAGAAAAAAAGAAAAGAATATCAAATTTCACATTGCATTTAAAGCTTCCATCCAGAACTGGCACACATCACTTTCACTCACATAATATTGAGCAAAGCAAATCCCATAGCTACACCTAACTTCAAGGTGAGTAGAAAAGTGTGACCTAAACATATGCTAACCAAATATCTGTGAACATAAGTTCTCTCTCCAGTCCTGCAAATACAGGTACTATCAGTGCTCACACACAGAAAAAAAGAGCCTGACATATTTTACACATCAGACATCCATTATCTAGCAGGTCACAGTACCTAGTGAGCATTTCTCCCAAAATCCCTGTGACATCCCCAATCACCACCAAAATCCATGCCTGAACTCAGTGTGACACTGCAATGACCAGCAGGGTTCAAAATATATTGGACAGTGCTGTTCCTCCTTTAGCTGCCCAAAGGGATAGGCAAGTGGTGAATTCCAACACTTTACAATCCAGCATTAGTGTTCACAACTCTCCTTAAGCATTTGAGGGAGGCACTAATGTCAACAAAGTCAGCAAAAGTGTGGATGATGTTGGAGTGTTAAGAGATTCTATAAATCATCTCCTACATGGCTGGTGTCTCACAGGAATAAATTACACTGGTTATTTTAGCAGAATTTAACGTAAAAATTGTTATCTAAGTATGAATAATTTCTGACTAGATATCTGAAAAGACAAAAAAGATACACTAAAATATCACAGAGATAGTGTAGGAAGAACTTATATACCTAGAGCTGGGGTAACAAAGCGAAAAGAAGTTATTAAAAGTTAGACTTGTGGATGAGGGCCTGGTAAATGAAGAGGGTCCAAAGGATAAATTTGAATCCCACAGACCCTCAGACCTCTGAGAGTGGGGTCTCCCTTTATTGCACCATGCTTGTGTCTCTGAGGAAGGTGCTATGAAGCCAGTTCTTCAAGTGTAGGGGAAAAAATGACTCTACTTCTGTTGCAGAAACAAACTGCTGCTGCTGGAGTGACTCACCAAAAGCCCACAGGAAGTAGGCAGGAAAGAGAAAGGCTTTTCTTCCTCCTCCTGTCTTGCAGTCTTCCTCTAGTGCCCCTTGTTGACAGAACCTATCATGAAGCCAGGTGGCAAAGCAGAAATGAAGTTTACAGGCTCCCAGCCCCAGCATCACAAATCTGAGTGCAGAAGAGTGAGTTTGGAGCCAAGTGACAGTAGCTTAATATCTGGCCCAACTGGTCTATGGCAAGGTCAGCAGCCATTGATGAGGTGGATTCCCCAGGCAGGGGACTTGATATGGAAATTGGAGAGATGGGTTTCCTAGAACATTTGGGAGCAAACTGAATCAAACGGTGAGTGAGTCCAAGAGAGTGTGCCAGGACAGCAAGGTGGGAAGCCAGGCTGTATATCAGGACAACTGTGGAGTTGGTATTGGGAGAGGGAGCTGCATGAGCTTGGAAAATGCAGGAGCATGGCAAGGATGAAGAGTATTGATGGTAATGAAACAAGAAGGGACAGAAATTTGCAGTGCCTAGATGTCTAAACTCTCTCTGGGATGACTGTATGCTGGTGGGAAGGTTAAAGACATTATTTGGATGGGGTGCGAGAAATTGAGACAAAGAGAGCAATAGAGCTTCTCCATCGATTTATCAGTCAGCCATATTTTGTGTTTTAGAAGACAAGAGGTATAGAAATATGGTTCTCTATGTGTGTATATGCATGTGTGCACATGCACTTGTACATGTATATATATCTCAGGGGATTGCTCCTGAAAAACCTTGTAACATTGATGCATGGACAATATGTGTATTTATTATGGCTGGTGACAAGAATTGGTTCTTAATGGAGAAGGTGATTGTTATTCATGATTTCCAAGTGGTTAACTAGATTCAGAGGATTTGCATTAAACCAAGTTATTCCCCCTCCATGCTTGCTGACCATGATCAATGGAAATGTCAAGTCCCATGAGATCTTTGGGACTCACATTTTCTTTCTACTCGAATTGGGGCATTTTTTTCTCACCATTTCTACTCTGAGTCTTATTTCTACAAACAGGTGTTGGTGATACATCTATGAATTTGATCTCCAATTTCTGACTTATTTTAAAGGGCATTGTTAGCCTACAACACGGTTTCTAATGCAGATAGTTTTCTGATATCAAAAAAAGTAGGGGAGGGGGTAAAAAAGCAGGTATCTCTGAATATAAAATGCAAGATTTTGCAGAATCATGGGTTTTCAAGCTATACAGTACATTGGGGATTACTGAGTCTATTATTTTCAAACTCTGCTTTAAACAGAACAATTCTTTGCATTAGGCCTTGGACCTGGTAATAATTTCTGGAGTGAATGAATTAACAGGGCAGAACATGTGGTAGACTTTGCAGGTAGAAGAAATTACAGAATCAAAGATGCAAGAGTCATAACACTGTACATGGTTTTCTGGAATTCCGAATATTAATACCAAAGCACAAGATAGGAAGAGGTATAGGATGAACTTATTTCCTATATTTCAACTTAATCTTATGATTAATGTTTGAAGATCAAGTGACAGGTATTTTAAGCAACAGTAATAATGCATACAGATTTGAGTTTCAAATACATTGAATCAGAAAAAGAGGAAGGGATATATTAGGGGTTCTCCAGAGAAACAAAATTAATAGGATATATAGGAGGAGATTTATTATTCAGATTGGCTCACATGATTATGATGGCCACAAAGTTCAACAGTATTCTGTTTGCAAGCTGGAGAACCAGTGGTGAAATTCAGTCTAAGGCCAAAGGCCCGAGAACCCAGGAGCCAATGAAGCAATTTTTAATCCAGATCAAATGCCTAAGAACCAAAAACTCCAATGTCCAGGAGCAGGAGAAAATGGATATTCAGACCCTCAATAGATTGAATGGTACCTCCCCACATCAGTGAGGGTAGAGTTTTTTTACTTAGTCTACTGATTCAAATGCTAATCTCTTCTGAAAATACCATCACAAACACACCCAGAAATAATGTTTTATCTGGGCACCCCTTTTCCTAGCCAGGATGACACATAAAATTAACCAACATGGAGATTTTGCAATAATCAAAATAAAAAATGATACAATCTATTCTAGAGGAGTAGAATTGGAGAACTGTGATTAGGAAGAAAAAAATTCATGAGACAGTAAGGAGCTATCCAGTTCTAAGTGACTTGCTGAGGACAGAGGACAAAGACTGGAAGAATCTGAAATGATCCCCAGACCTCCAGCTTTTACCACTAAGCTAATGATAGTCTTCCCCTCAACTGAGGGGTACAGGAGAAGCCAGTATACAATTATTGCATTTGTTTTCAGACATGTTGCTAGGCTCCAGATGGGGAACATTAAAAGTAAAACTAAAAACAATAAAAAAGACAAAATACTAGCAAGCATTTGGGTGGCATGGCAAGGGATGGCAGTTGGTATTGGGAGACAAGACTAGGAAGGGACATAAAGTATAGACAGTACCAAGTATGACTACTCAAGTTTCAGATAAATGCAGTACCAAGACCATCAGAGACCAAAAAGAGGCAAGGCTTAGGAACCAGGGAGTGTCCCATTAGGTGATGACCAATTTTCACAGAATTACACTCATAGTTGAGGCCTTTCTCCCATCTATCCCCTTTACAGGGGATTAAAAGCCCCGTAGTCTATCCGCAGCTTCCAACAATGAATATGAGCAAAGTTAAGTTATCTATTTCAGTGTTTCTGCACTCTACTTCCAAGGAAGTGTATAACCATTAAGCAGAAAAAGAATGTCTCTATCTTAGGGGAGATGGAGCTGTGTGGGTAGTGACTTTGGGGAGCAGTCCAACCTCAGAGAAGGAGTGTGAATTGCCGCCCGCACACACAGAGTGGCTCTCCTCAACGGCTGCCAAGGAAGAGATGGTTCTCAACCAAATCAGTCTGTGGCTGCCAAAAGCACTTGTGAGGGCCCAGTTTTCCAGCAGGAAACGTAACCTGAATTGGAAAACATAACTGTAAGCTGGAAAACAAACAGCTCAAAATATCTGTGTCCTGAAATGAACCATAAACCATTCTGTCTCCAGGAATGAATCCACTTAGCCAGTGGAGAAGAAGGTCAGCAGAGCCAGAAGAAAGGAAGGAGAGGAGAAGGAAAGACCAATTGATGAAAGGAAAGAAAAAAGGACCTTCAGAACAAAAGGAATATTGAGCCTTCGCTCTATGCCAGGATCTGTGCTGAGAGGTCCACATTCATTTTCTTACTTAGCTTCTCAACAACGTTATGACGCATCGAGAAGATGAAGCCCCTGAGGCTAATTAACTTACCCAAGATCACATAATTAGAATGCAGCAGAGCTAGAATTTGAACTCAAATTCAATGACTCCAATATTAACAAGCTTTCACTAAAATTAACATTCCTTTGCACCCAGAAAAGGGAAAAGGAGGAAGTGTTATTGAAAGTGCCTTGGAGAAGGCTTCCTGAGTCCCTATTAGATTAGAAAAAAAATTAAATTTAGAAGTAGCCAACATCAGATAATTCCTAGTCCCCAATTTGTATTCTTTTAGAGAATAACTTGAATAATTAATTGGATACTTATACCAAGAGGACCATTGCTCTTTTCTAGAAAACCTTTTCTTCCTTTTTTCTGGAGTATCCCTGCTCTGCAAAGCTCCACTTGATTCATCTATATATGCATTTTCACATATGATGCCTAAACATGAAACTCCATAGGGTCAAAAGATTTTAAGCAATTTAACAGGTCACCTGATTGGTATATGACAGGACTGAGATTTAAACCCAGGTATTTCAGCTTTTCATCCCAAGTAATTTCAACTGCATAACAACTTCTCTAGAACATGTACTCACAGAAAGGAGATGCCAGATAAACATTGACCAGCAACATGTCAGTTCTAGTTTCTCAAATAGTTGAGTGCCCACTAATTCATTGGTATCTTCACAGAAAAGCTCAAAAAGATTGGCTAATGACAATGAAAGAATTACTAAAGAATTTTGAAAAGTGATATGCAAATGAAAGCAATTATTATAATTGTAATAATGGATTCTCTTTGCTCAGTACCTGAAACTATAGCTATTCACTCAAAGATGACAGTTGAAAAATATTACAAAGATCGGATATTCAGTCATTCATTTAAGAAATTATTGCCTTTTCTAAAGCCTGTCATAAAGGTTAGGTGATTTGCTCAAAGTCACATAGATAGAACATGGTGAAACATAAGTACAAGCCCAAGCAATTGGTCTCCAGCAACTACAATTGAAACCATTTCACAATTTTGCCTCTCTCTATGCACATAATAGTCTAAGAAATGGATTGGATCATTATATATGTCTGCATTTTATAAACAAGGCAATAAGAAGTTACATTCCTTATGCAAAAATCCCACATCCAGTAAGCAGTGGAGCTGAGATTTGCATTCAGTTTGCATGATCCTAGAGTGGGTGGAATTTACCTCAATGCTTCAGCCACTACTTTGTATGAACATAGGATTGGTTTAATCTTTGTAATTTGTAAAACAGTAGTGTCTTTATTCCATTGGGGCAACTATCACAAAACATCTTAGACTCAGTAACTTACAAAACACGGAAATGTTTTGCTCTCAGTTCTGGAGATTGGGAAGTCCAAGATCCATGAGCTTCAATGTCTGGTGAGGACTCACTTTCTGCTTCATAGATTGCACCTTCTATTGGTGCCCTCACATGACAAAAGGGGCAAATGAGTTTCCCTGGGCCTCTTTTATAAGGAACTAGTTTCATTCATGCGTGCTCTGCTCTCATAATCTAATCATTTTCTGTTCTTTTTTTTTTTTTTTTTTTTGAGTTGGTATCTCACTCTGTCACCCAGACTGGAGTGCAGTGGCCGCTCCCGGCCACCGCAGCCTCGATCTGCTGGGCTCCGGCGATCCTTCCGCCTCAGCCTTCTAGGTAGCTGGAACTACAGGTGCGTGCTACCACGCCCGGCTGATTTTTGATTTATTGTAGAGATGAGGTCTCATCAAGTTGCCCAGGCGGGTCTCGAACCCACGGGCTCAGGTCGTAAAAGGCCATGCCTCTTAATATGTACTGCGTTTGGGGTCAAGTTTCAATACATAAACTTTGAGGGGATAAAAACATTCATACCATAGCAAGTAGGAAATTGACAGGAGTTTATATCATGACCCATGACAGTCAACAACTATCTATTCCTTAAGTCCGGCCCTCTTGCACATCTCCACTAAAAACATTGAAATTCATGGTCATCATGTTTTCAATAGACAGTCACTTGTCTCCCTATCTTTGTTCTTTCCCTTTTATAACCCATTGCCTGTGCTACCAAAGAAAGAATTTTTTTTTTTTTTAGTTGGAGTCTCACTCTGTCGCCCAGACTGGAGTGCAGTGGCTGCTCCCAGCCACTGCAGCCTCACCTGCTGGGCTCCAGCGATCCTTCCGCCTCAGCCTTCCGAGTAGCCGGAATTACAGGCATGCACTACTATGCCCAGCTGATTTTTTATTTATTGTAGAGATGCAGTCTCGCCAAGTTGCCCAGATGGGTCTCAAACCTGCAGGCTCGGGCAATCCACTCACCTCAGCCTCCCAAAGTTCAGGATTATAGGCTGAGCCACCGAACCCAGCTGAAAGAATCTTTTACAAACAGGGATCTGATCATGTTATTTCTTCATCTGAAAACTCTCACTGGCTCCCTTTTTTGATTAGAAAAAACTCGTGGATTCTAGCACCATGTTCCCAGGGCCCTCTAGTCTGCCATGTGACCACCTCTTGGGTCTCATTTCTCTTGGTTCTCATTGCTGCTTCCTCATCTCTTGGGTCTCATTGCTGCTTCCTCACCACCCTTCAAACTTTCTGTTCCTGTCACTAGACGAGTTCCAGTTCTGGATATCTCTAAAGCTGTTTCCTACTTCTGTATCTCTGCTCATAATGCTCTCTCCGATGGAAATGCTTTCTCCTCCTGCCCCTTATGTATATCTGGAAAACTTCCCACCCAAATTACCCCTTCTTTAAGATTCTCTCTCTCTTCCATGACCCTGTGGTGTTCCAGTTCCTCTTTGGGGCTGTTTCTGTGCTAATCCAATGCCTCCGTCACTTTGCATGGTGCACATGCCTCCACAACCACACTGGAGCAACTTGAGGAGAGAGACCCTGTCTTAATCACCTTTGGCTCAAATCACCTGGCATAAAGGTTCTATAAGTGCTTGTTGATGTGATTTTAGCTGACGTCTCTGTGTCTTCCTCACTAGTCCTCAATCAAGATAATAAATTGCCCTTTTGGTTACAGAAAATGTTTTCCTTTATTGCCTTCCTCCCTACCTTTCTTTCTACCTTCTTTTCTTCCCTCCTGTGTTCTCTGAAGAGATGAGAAAGCAAAAGGCTCGACAGAAAAGTAACTAAAAAGTGCCATCTAAATGCCAGTTTGTATTATTTCTCCTGTGCCTGTAAGTGAGAGACAGAGAAGCAGAGAGAGAGGGGAGAGGGCAGATGGAGGGCATGCCGCTGGCTGTGGGTAGAAGCAACTCAGTGGGCAGGATCTCACAATGGGTTTAATGGCGAGCCTACATTGTGGGGCGATGGGGCTGGGGAGCAATAGACTGACTGCTGTGTGTACCAGTTTCAAATTGCTAGCTATACCCTTAGCTAACACTAATGTTTCGTGTTGCAAATCCAGTGTTACCACATGAAATAGTCAGCAAGTGCACCTCTGCCAGAGATGGAGTAATTTGTTATCGGCTGGAATGAGAAGCTGACACAGTTAGCTCACAGAGATGCTTTTATTCAGATGCACAGCCTTCCCAGATTAACCATGATATGACTGTCCCAGGTCATAGGCTCTGAGCAAAAGCTTCTTGGCCAGTGCTGTTGCATTTTTGAAGAGGGTTCCCAATCTGCTATCCAAACAGTTTCTGGCTTTCCCATCTTAGCTTTTTCATGATGATGTACAGGAAGCTATTTGAAGAGGTGTGTGATTCAGCAACAGTTGGAAAAGAAAGGTCTCTATCTCTAGTCTTGTTTCCCTGCAATCCACCTTCCAGAGTATTTTGCTAAAAGTCCACTCTGATCATGTCACCTCTGTGCAAACACTCTCAGAGACCCTACTGCACTCAGGATGGAGTTTGAGCTTTTCATCTTGCCATGCGTGCCTATCTGCAGTCTGGCCCCTGCTTACTTTCCACCGGCAACTTTTGTCTCTGACTTTTGTATCCTGAAACACTAAACTATTTGTCAGTCTCTGCACGTATTGTTTGTCTCTATGCCTTTGCTCAAGCAGTTCCTTCAGCCTCAAGTGCCCTTTCCTGCACCCCTGACCTCTCACCCACTTTGCTTAGCAAACTTCTACTGATCATTTCAGATTTAGCTTAACTCCTCTAGCTTCTTCTAACCCTCTAGGTTAATTAACTTCATTCAGGTTCCCATAGTCCTTTCACATTCCTCCCCCATGTGTTACCGTGGTCTGGGAACCCACAGTGTATAATAGTCAGGAGCAGGGGAAGGACCAAGGTGGGTGGTAGAAGTGGTCTGCTGTGGGTACAGGCAATAAGGGGTTCATCATGCATGGAAAGTGAAAAAGCAATTTTAAAAGGCCTAAAAATTTTATGTACCTGCAGTTCTAAACAAACTCAGCGATAAAATAATCCTTCCCACATGGGCAGTCTATTCCCACCTCCACCCCAGTTGATAATGCAGAGTCTAGAGTCAATACAATCAGCTCCATCATTTAATAGCTCTGTGACCTTTGACACATTACTCATCTTTCTGTTTCTCAGTTCCTTTCTCTGTAGAACAGGGATAAGAAAACTGCCTGCCTGGTTAGTTTATGTGATGAGTCTATGAAACAATGTATATAAAGCACTTATAATAGTAACTGGGACTAAGTAACCTTTCCATAAATGCTAACTACTATTTCCCAGGGAGTCTGTATTCCTCCCTTGGGTTAAAACTTCCTCACTGGCTTAAAGGTCCTTGAGAATCTATCTTGCTTACTATTGTATACATGCTGCACAGCATAATAAGCATTTGTTGAATGAGTAAAATGGCTATATTGAATCTGTATGCTAAATGCATGGCAGAATATGTGTGTTGGAAATAGGTGCTCAGTAAATGTGTGTTGGATGAATGGGTAGTTAAACAAAAGCACGGCTCATAAAAGAGCAAAAGAAACCAGAAGGGATTCTGACGAGACACTGAAATAGGGTTAGAAGGAGTAGAAAAAGTCAGTGGTGACAGTGAAAGAATCATCCAGATTTACTTCTTTTTGAAATAGTCCAAGCCAGGCTTGGTGGCTCAGCCTGTAATCCCGTGCCTTTGGGAGGCTGAAGTGAGTAGATTGCCTGAGCCCGCGGGTACGAGACCCGCCTGGGCAGCGAGACCTCATCTCTACAATAAATTAAAAAATCAGTCGGGCGTGGTAGCGCATGCCTGTAATTCCGGCTACTTGGAAGGCTGAGGTGGAAGGATCGCCGGAGCCCAGCAGGTCGATCCCGCCCGCTCCCGGCCACCGCACTCCAGTCTGGGCAACAGAGTGAGACTCCAACTCAAAAAGAAAAGAAAAGAAATAGTCCAGAAGGTTGAGCCTAATAAAATGCAGGCCTATGAAAACTGGAGAGTCATGCCAGTTAGTTGAATAGCTTGAAGAACCCTAGAGGGAAGAGAGGAAAATTCATTACATCATGGGCTCCAGGAAAAGAGCAGCAACAAAAAAACACCCAGGAGGAAGATTTTCCCACAGTCTAAGCCCCACATTAAGACCAGAAACATGACTGTGAAGAGGGAAATGGAGATCTTCCAGTTTCTTATTCCAATCACTGTGTTAATGTAAGATTATTTTATTTAGTTGATAATGCTCATTACCATAATTCTTTGTATGTATGTCATGCTTGAAAAATACATGACTAAAATATGATTGGAATAGGAGTTACCAGATTCAGATTTTCAAGGGTGTAACACCTACAAAATCCAACTGAGATATTCATAAAACTCTCTGTCAGAGCCATCAATAGGAGAGATGAAAATTACACATTTAAGACTAACTTATAGCAATGTTTGGAATTTTTCTCCATAAATACCATTTCATTAATTTAACCTTAATAAGTAGAAAGAATGGGCTGTTTCTGGGTTCTGCTAAGACTTTGCTAGATCATACATCATCACCAGGTTTCCAAAGGTTCAGAGTGAGTTGAATTTAAACCAAGAAAATGATATCTAATGTAAAAAGTCCAAAGCTTGGTTGACATTTAAGCTAGATGAAAAGAAGTCTTCCCAGACAGTCATGGTTCTGACTACAATCCCGATATTTCCACTCACTGATTCTAATTCTGTCACCTGGAGACCAGAAGAGTTTACCTCTTGTGCATCACATCCTATCAGCTAGTAGTGATGATACCTCCCACATGATGCCAACACAACGCTCTAAGGCTTTTCTTCCCCAGATGTAAATATCCCCAGTCCTTTCATCCAGTCTTCACATTGCATGGTTTTCTGTCTTCTCTTACAATTTAAATCAGAAAGGAAGTGTCTTCTAAGATGTGTTGGTCTGACATAAGCATCCAAATGACCATATCTAAAATGAGAAGAATCATACAGTATATCTTGTCTGATCATTTACTAAATGAGACATTTTCCTCCACGGTACTTTTGTTTGAACCTCTCCTGCTAACAGGAGGTCACTACCTTCCAAATCACTTGTTGGAAAGAATGGACAGATAAAGCATTAGTTCTTCTGCTGTTTCAGAGAGACCCAAAATAATAGTGGTTTTAACTCTATAATGGCTTATTTTTCTGGGGAGGCAGTCCAAGTTTGATATGATAGCCCTACAGTCATTAGATAGCCTGGTTATGTCTACCTTTTACTCTGCTATCTTCAAAATGCAGCTTGTAGGTCATGGTCCAAGATAGCTTTTCCAGTCAGAATCATAATGAGTCTATATTTGCACTGGCAAAAAAAAGAGAAAAGAGGAGGTACATCCCTTCCTTTTGAGAGTCCAACCAGAAGTTCATTCCTGCTCAATTCTAATAGACTACAGCTCAGTCACATTCCAGTCACACATGGATAAAATAAAATATTTTCTTTAGGCTTATTTAAAAAATCAAATATTCTACTACAATGAACAAAAAGATAAAATGAGTATTGGAAGACAACTGAAAGCTCTTTTGCCATGCATGTTTTAAAACCCTCCCTTTTATTTAGGTTAAATTTGTCTCTCTGATGAAAATTGATAAAAATAATTCTCTAGAAATAAAGTAAACACACTTACTCTTTCACAAAAGTAAATACAACTCTCATGGAGATTTCTCTTACTAAAGTTTTACTCTGCCAAAAAACACAGGCCCCACTTCTGTGTCTTCTGAAATGCGGTCTCTGCATACTTCCTCATCCTTATCACATTCCTCTTGTCTCCTTTTTGCCAATGGTTTTCTTGTGGGTTCCGAGTTCTTGTTTTATATGACTAAGAACACTTTGCAGTTTTAGCAATCACATTACACATTTCATAAATATGTATTCATTCCTGTTATTTCCCAGAAGCTATGTTCAGTCCTGGCGATAACTAAAAGTCATCATGACTTTTCACCTCAAGGAACATATAGTCTGGTGCCACACTGGACAACTGATTCATAATGAACTTGCCATCTCCCCAGTATTTCTTGGTATTTTTCACAAGAGTAATAATTAAGTCATGCTACAACATTCAGAATTTAGATAATTAACTTTTTTCATTAAGTTAAAGGACTTGATGTTATAGCTCACCTTGGTTTTCTGCTCATTATTTCATCATTTGAAACCCTGATTCTGTCTTAGGATATTTTGCCACCACTCCCAATTTTATGGATTTTAAATTTTCTCTTTTCATAGACATGCTCAGAGGAATCACTATGAGTGATTTGCAGCAACCCTGATGTGTTAGTCTGTTAAGATTACTATAGCAAAATATTGTAGATTGCGTGGCTTATAAACAACAGAAATTTATTTCTTACAGCTGTGAAGGCTAGGGAGCCCATGATCAAGATGACAGCAGATTTAGTGTCTGGCAAGGACCCTCTTTATAGACACTAGTCTTTTCCTTGGGTTCTCACATGGCAGAAGGGGGATGGAAGCTCTCTAAGGTCCTTTTCAAAAATAAGGGCATTAACCCCATTTATGAAGTCCCACTCTCATGACCTAATCATTTAACAAAGGTCTCACCTCTTGATACCACAACATTGAGGGTTAGGATGTCAACATATGCATTTTGGGAGGACACAAACATATATTCTGTAGTACCAGGCATGATTCTAAGTATAACACTCATTGTTTGGGAAGGTGTTAGGGTTAAGAAGAAACAATGATTTTTTTAAAGTAAGAATTTTACTTTTTTATCTTTGTATTTCTCTTTTTTGTTGTTTTTGTTGTTGTTTAAAATGTTGTAAAATCATCCTGGACAGTATGAATGACTATGCAGGTGATTAGCCAATGCCAGCTGAATGCAGACCAGAAAGCTCCTAAGCCCACTGGCAAGCTGGTGCCAGTGATGCTCCATACTAGTAGCTGGTAATGTTGGCACAACGCTAGGAATTACGTGAGCTCATCCTGTTTTGTGAGTTTAATCCTCATCAAGAGAGGCTTCCCCCATGGTCCACCTCCTCTTCTGAAAAGAAATGCAAATGAGTATCATTTATAGCTTGGGAAGTTTTCAACTTCTCAAAAATCTAAATATGCTTCTTTTGCTCTTGGGCCATAAATGCAGGACCAAGCAGAAGTTGAACAATTCTTATCCCCAAATGCTTCATGGCAGTCATGGGGCCACTTCTTTCAGTTGGAATCTCCAGTTTGCAGAGTGGAAGCCAAACATAAGTTTTGTTCCATTGCCTCTACTTATTTGTGTTGTCATAATCATTCCTTGCCTGTGCCATCCGTAGGATAGAGGAAAGGAGGGGTTAAGCATGATCTCTCATGCACACTTGGGATAATTTACTAGTACTATGCATAAAGGAGGATGGCAGACATGATTTCAACAATGGGGGAAATCCTTTTTGAGATTATATTATCATCTGTAAATTGGTTCTCCCTCTCCCCTCAACCCCCAACCCTCAAAAAAGAAACACACAGGAAAATAGTTCCTTTCATAAATTTTCTTTGAACAAAGGACAGAATACACAGGGAGAATCATTATTAAGTGTGAGGAAAGAGAAAGAAAGAAAAAGAGAAAGTGCCACAGGGCTAGGCAAGTGAAGAGAGAATCCATTCCCTCGCTAATAAGAGCATGGGAAAGGCACTTGGCAAAGAGCATTTCAGGGAAAAGTACATCCTTTCATTGCAGCTAATAAAAGCTCTGCATTTCAGGTGACCTTTGAGCAGCAACAGACAGAGAGAGTGAAAAGTTCCTGCAAATAGAAATAAATGTCTCCTAGAAGGAAGTGACATCCCAGAGCAGACCTGCTTGAGGCAACTGCAACCGAGGACACACAATATCCTTGATAGCAACCTGAAGCCAACATCATGTCCCTTAGGGCCACACCCAGATGAACCAGGTTATCTTATTCATGTTGAACATCTTCTATGTTCCAGATACTTTGCAATAAAATAATCAATCCAACCTGGACCACAGCAGTGACAATTCTCTTTTTTAGGCCACATTGATAGATACCAACTAACAAAAGCAACTGAGGCTGATTCCCAAGGTAGAGCATTTAAGGAACATTGCTTTGTCAGGGCATGTTAGGGCAGGTTGCCTGCCAGTTACATTCACATAACATTGTTGCTTAATTTTTTTTAACTCTCTGAAGCATATTCACACACTGACTATGAGGATAATAGAAATTAGGAAATAACATTTATAGATGGTAGAGAATTACCTCTCTGCAACTCAAGGTTTCTAGTAGCAACAAAAATATGCAACAAAAATGAAAATGGATTAGGAGCCATCAGACAATCTGAGACTTAACCAGTTATTGAATGAAACAGTTTATGCAAAGCCCTAGCATGTTGCCTAGAGAAGAATAATTGCTCAAGATATTGTAGCTATTGGTATATAAGAGCCAATGTCATCAATATTACTGTTGTTGGTGTTATTATTATGATTACTCTTCTATATTATTTCTGAGACTATTGCACATCCATAATTTCAAGATTGTCCATATTTTATAGGGCTCATTTCTCAGAGATGAATAGAGCAAAATGATGAAAGATAACAAAAAGTATTTTTAAAATGCTTTGAAATTACAGGCTATGCCATTAGAATGAATGCATTGGGAAGTTAGCAATCTCTTATGCCCAAGGTCAGATAAGCAAACTAAAATACTGCCATGCCTGAGCTGGGATCATGCCATCTATTAAAGGAGGTGGACTATGGACTCTAGAATGACGTAGTGGTTGGTGCTTGCAACAAGGAAGGAGAGAGAAACTGAGTCCGTATAGGTGGATGAAGAAAATGGTATAGCTTTGAACTTAATAAATCCTTTAAGTTTAGGTTAACCTTGAGGCAGCTTAGTTGTAGACAATAAAGGCCATTATATTGGTTTAAGTAGAAAGATCTATAATAGAGGATAGTAGATAGCTCACAGAATTTACTGTATGTCCAAGGTGATAAAAATGGAATGTTTCTCCACCTGGAACAATAAGACCATGAGAAATGTCCAACAACATCACTGAACTTCTATGATTGATAACCAACTTTTGCTGCTTAGCAGACAGGACCCAAGGGACCAGAAAGTAGAATTTCTACCACAGTTGCCTCAGTAGAACCAAATGCTTCTGTGGTAAAGTCTGATCTCACACAGGACTATTAACTCTGCTCTCCAAATGTCTTACAATTATATCTACTTAGGACGGCAACCTGTGAAATCTTTGCTCCCTGGGGATCTCAGAATGCCATTTTATATTTCCAGCCCATATAGTATAGACGAATATGAGAGAAATGTATTAGAAGTGCGTGCTGAGTAAATTAATCTGCAACATCTATCAGATCTGACATCAGATTTGGAGACTGAGTAGCTTTTTGAGGCATCTGGTTATTAAATCTGGGGATTCCTTCCATGCCACGTGGCCTGGAGCTACTCCAGGACTATGGAGGGGGTCTCAGAAAAACAGTGCCACCATGAACTTGATTAACAGAAATCTGGAGAAAAACATAGAAACTTGTCATTTTGTTGAACTCAGGATGTCTCAGCACAGGCTCCACTGAGTATTTCCAATACTGAAAATTCATCATGCACTTTGTCTTTTCTAATGGTACCATCACATTGGAGATATAGATGCAGATTAATGCATCTCAAAACACATCCTGCATCACAGCCTCATCCACATCACTTATTTATTAAAATTAAGATTCTTAGGCTCCACCCTAGACTCTGCAGCAGAATCTTTGCATTAAAGAAAATTTAGTGGAGAACCATTGATCTATATTTTAATACAAGCTTATAAAGTCTAGACTCAAAGTACATTTTTTTTAAAAAAACAGTTATTTCTACACAGATTATCTCCAAGAGCCTATTACTCAGTTCTGAAAGTTGTGAAGTAAGAAAAAAGTCAGAAATTCCTTTTCTTAGAAGAATATATATATATATATTTTAAATTTTTTTATTTTAAAGATGTAGGGTACAATTCAGGGTTAGATATACAAACGTTCACTATGCGGGTACACTTGTGGATGAAGCATGCACCCCCACCCCCAGTGGTTTCCCACTACTACTAATCCATCCCCCACTCCCCAGCAGTTACCTGCTACTGACAATCCTTTTCTTATAGTATTACAATAATTGTTCAAGGTCCACTTATGAGTGAGAACATGTGATACTCAGTTCTTCATTTCTATGGTAGGTCACTCAGTATTATAGACTCTAAGTCCATCCAAGTTGCTGTGAAGTTCATACTTTTGTCCTTCTTTATGGCTGCATAATATTCCATCATGTATACATATCACATTTTTTTTTATCCAGGCCTCTTTCGATGGGCAGCATGGTTGGTTCCATTTTTTTGCCATTGTGAACACTGCTGTAATAAACATACATATACAGGTATCTTTTTCACAGAATGATTTGAATTTCTCCAGGTATTCCGCAATTCTCAGTAGGGGGATTGCAAGGTCATATGGAAGGCCTTTTTAGATCTTTTAGGAATCACCAAAATGTGGTATCTCAGTGTGGTTTTAATTTGCATTTCTTTGATGACTAGTGAGGCTGAGCATTTTTTCATGTGTCTGTTGGCTGCTTGTATGTCTTCTTTTGAGAAGTGTCTATTCATATCTTTTGCCCACTTTGTAATGGGGCTGTTTGTTTTTTTCTTTTCGGCACATTTGAGTTCCTTGTAGATCCTAGATGTTAGGCCTTTGTCAGATATACAGTTGGTAAATATTTTTTCCCTGTCTGTGGGCAGTCTCCCTGCTCTCCTGATGGTTTCTTTGGCTTTGCAGAAGCTTGTGAGTTTGAGGAGGTCCCACTTGTCTATCTAATCTCTTATGGCATGCACTTGGGGGTTTGATCAGAAATTGGTTGCCAGTTCCAATTTCTATAAGGGTGTCTCCTGCATTTTCAAAAGTTCTTATAGTTTGAGGTCTTATGTTTAGGTCTTTAATTCATTTAGAGTTGATTTTTGTGTATGGTGGTAAGTAGGGATCTTGTTTTAATCTTCTGTATTCAACCTGTTTTCCCAGCACCATTTACTGATAGGATTTCTTCTCTCCCCAGTGGTTGGTGGTGGAGGCTTTGCTGAAGATAAGTTGGCTGAGAAATTGAGGTTTTGCTTCTGGAATCTCTATCCTATTCCACTGGTCTATATGCCTGTTCTTGTACCAATGCCGGCTGTTTTGATTATTGTAGTTTTATAATAAAGTTTAAAGTCTGGGAATATGATGCCTCCCACTTTGTTTTTGTTTCTGTTTTGCTGAGGATTGTTTTGCTATTCATGATTATTTATCTTTCCATATGAATTCCTGTATTGTCATTTCCAGGTTTGAGAAGAATGTTTCTGGTAATTTAATGGGTATTGCATTAAATCTGTAGATTGCCTTGAGTAGTATGGACATCTTAACAATGTTGATTGAAAATAGGCTGGTCGGGAAGATGGCGGCCGAGTCGTTGGACTATGCAAGTTTCCGTGCGAATGAGTGTATGGAAAATTTTGTGTACATGCTGGTGAGCGAGTGGGTGTGTGAGTGACTGACTAAGTGAGGGCTAGGGAGCTAGTGGCCAGAGCTCTCCTGGTGCAGCAGCTGGTGCCACAGCTGCTGGGCTTGGACCCTAGCGGCTCCTGGGATGCAGAAGATGAGCACCATTTTCTTTCTCTTTCTTTCTTAAAAAAAAAAAATCAACAAACACTCCATGGGAAGAAAATGCTGGAAGAGACTGTCTAACTGTGGGCTCGTGAGCAAGTGACCAGGTCCCTGGTGCAATAGCTGGTGCTGAAGCTTCTCTGCTTTGTCCTTGGCTCTTCCCAGGTCGCAGAAGCTGAGCGCCATGATTTTTTTTCAAATGGACAAAAGTTTTTTCTGTAAAAAAGCAGCGGGGAGAAACCATCATCCCAGGCTCTCCCTGTATTGTAGCATGAGAGAGACTGCCTCCTCCTGGCTTTACCTCACCACTATTGCACCTGGCAGGGCACTGGCAGCAGGGGTTGCAGAAGGAGTCCAAAGGCAAAGTCCCATGAAAGAGGACAAGAGAGGCACCCCACCACCATCTTGAACGTGGGGCAGGAAAGTGCTTCGACTTACTCACCAGGGAGCAACAGATCCAATCTCTGTGATTGGCATATCAACTACTCAGGGATGATTGCGACCCAGAGGGAATATCCTGAAAGCACAAACTTCACAAAGACCTGACAAGTGCTGAGTTCCAGGCACCCTACCCCCTACCCTGATCCAGAACAAAGGGTGTGGCCAGAAAAGGACAAGGAAGAACTCCAAAGAAATCAGTGGTGAGCTCAGGGCTGACCCAAACCCCCTCCTCCCCAGCAATCCTCTGAATGTCACACCCACACAGCTGGGCCACAGCTGAGAGGAACAAATCCAGGCAGAGCCTGGATGTCAGTAGCAATAGGAGAACTCCATTCCAGAAGAGGCCTGGATAGGGCACCCCCCACAAATACATACCTGGGGAGGACACAATCCTATACCTCCTCACCAGAGGAGATCTCCCTGACCATACCAGAGTGGGATGGGAGAACTGCAGCCCCACCCACCTCCACTGCCCCTCCTCCTTCCTTGCTCTGTACACTGAGGAGAGAGTGAAAGAGGTGGCTCCACAGGAGAGACCTGATTGGAGGAACAATCACAGAGCCTGCCACAAGAGGGCAGGTTTTTTTTTTTTCAATTTTCTAAAATTTTTTAAAATTTTGTGACTATTTGTTAGTTCATCTAATTTTAAAATATTTTTCCTTTGTGCATGAATGTGTATGTGAGGGTTTGATCTGCATTCCCCCAAAATTTTATTTCTTTTCTTTTTCTGTTACTTTCTTCTTTTATTTGTCATTTTCTGTTTGTGTATGTATGTGAATGATTGAGTGTTCATCTTTCAGTTTTGTTGGTGGTGGTTTGTTTTGGTTTTTTCTTCTTCTAGGGTTTTTTATTTTCATTTTTTATAGTTTAAGGTATGTGTCAATACATGTGTGAGGGTTCGAGCTGAATTCCTTTTTTTTTTGAGTTGGAGTCTCACTCTATCACCAAGACTGGAGTGCAGTGGTATGCTCCTGGCCACCGCAGCCTCAACCTGCTGGGCTCTGGTGATCCTTCCACCTCAGCCTTCCAAGTAGCCGGAACTACAGGCATGCACTACCACACCTAGCTAATTTTTTGATTTATTGTAGAGATGAAGTCTCACCAAGTTGCCCAGGTGGGTCTCGAACCCATGGTTCGAGATTGATGACTTCCATTGTTTGGGCACCAAGGTCTAATTTTTCAGTTTTGTCTTTGGTACACTTGAAATTGCAATCCACTCACCTCAGCCTCCCAAAGTGTGGGATTACAGGCTGAGCCACCAAGCCCGGCCTGAATTCCTTTTTTTAATTTTCTTTATTTCCCCCTTCTGGTCTTTCTGTTTTTCTTCTCTATTCACTTTGTGCTAGGCATGTGTGTGTGTGTTTAGTTTTCTTGGGTTTTTTGTTGTTTTTGGTTTTGTTTCACTTTGTTGTTATTCCAGTTTGTTTTGGGGTGTGTGTATGTCTGTGTGTGCATGTGTTCAATTGTTTTTTGCACTGGTTCCTGCATTGCATTGTCATATAGAGTGGTGGTGAGGAGTGGGTCTCAGGGAACACATACCGCAATAAGTGAACATTGTAATTTGCAAGTAGTTTCTGAATCCTAGTGCCCCCTCTCCTACTTTATTCAAATCTCAAAAACTACAAGAGACAGCAAAACTTCCCAATCCCCATCCTATTTCAAAATAGAACAAATCCAGAACCTGGATCAGGGATGAATAGAGGACTGAACAAACATCAGAAGGGAAAGCCTCTCCCACTGATACTGAATAACAGAACTAAAGAGAAAAACAAGAGATCTGTCACAAATGAGGAAAAACCAAAGAAAGACCTCGGGCAATTTCAAGTGTACCAAAGACAAAACTCCTGAAAAATTAGACCTTGGTGCCCAAACAATGGAAGTCATCAAAAACTGGCCCCAGAATATGACAGGGATTAAGGAATGGATGGAAAGAGTGAATAAGACTCAAGAAAGACAAGATGCAACACTGAACAAATTTGTAACAGAGATTTTGGCAATAAAAATTTCATCCAGGAAATAAATAACAAGATGACAAGCATGGAAAGCAGAATTAATCTAGCTGAAGAAAGAATCTCAGAACTTGAAGACTGGAACATGGAATTAACCAGATCTGTAAAAAACATAGAAAGAAGACTCAGAAAAAAAGAACAAAGCCTACAAGAGATGTGTGATTATATCAAGAGGCTGAACCTATGCCTGACCATAGTATCCCAAAAGAAGAAAGGGAAATGGAGAACACCTTGGAGCAAGTATTCCAGGAGGTAATCCAAGAAAACTTTTCCCATCTCACCAGAGATATGACCAGCCAAACACAAGAAACACAAAGAACCCCCAGAAGACATCAAATGAACGCCCCTAGACACACAGTACTTTGACTACACTAAGTAGGCACAAAAGAAAAATTCCTAAAGTCAGCAAGAGAGAAAGGTCAGACTACTTAATGGGGAAAACCAATCAGAACAACAGCAGACCTATCAGCAAAAACACTACAAGCAAGAAGGGACTGGACCCTATATTCAAAGTCCTCAAAGATAAACAATTTCACCAAGAGTTTCCTATCCAACCAAGCTCAGCTTCATCAGTGATGGAGAATTAAAATCCTTCTCAGACATCTAATCCCTAAGAGATTATGCAGCTTCCAGACCAAGCTCTACAGGAGACACATAAAAAGGTATTAAGCACAGAAGGAAGAAATAAATGACCACACACTTCCCAAGAGAACAGCAGAGCACAGAATCAACAGAGAATACAGCACAACAAGAAACTTGAAAACACACACATACATCAACCCCAAAGCCAAAAGAGAACAAGCAAACAAAGAAAAATTTTATAAGAACCTCATGACAGTGATAAATAATCACATTTCAATAATCAGCCTGAATGTGAATGAACTGAATGTAAATACACCACTGGAAAGACACAGAATGGCAAACTGTTTAAGAAACCATGACCCAATTATTTGCTGCATCCAGGAGACTCATCTCACTACAAGAGAAGCACACAGACTCAAAGTTAAAGGATGGAAAACAAGTTGCCAGGCAAATGGATCACAAAAAAGGCAGGAGTTGAGATCTGAATATCAGACAAAATAATCTTTAAGCTATCAAAAATTTAAAAAGATGTAAAAGGACACTACATAATGATAAAATGTTCAATCATTCAACAAGAAATACCCATCCTAAACATATATACACCCAACACAGGAGCACCAGCATTTATAAAGCAACTACTAAGTAAACTAAGAAAAGATATTGACTCTAATACTATTATAACAGGGAACTTGAATAGCTCACTAACAGCCCTAGACAGATAATTGAGGCAAAAAAACAAGGAGTTTCAGAACCTATACTTGACACTCAACCAAATGGACTTAATAGATACTTACAGATTATTCCACCCAACAACCACAGAATATACATTCATCACCACATGGAATGTACTCCAAGATCAATCACATCCTTGGCCATAAATCAAGCATAAACAAATTCCATAAGGTTGAAATCTTGTCATGCACTCTCAGACCAGAGTGGAATAAAAATAAATTTCAACACCAACAACATTTCCCCAAAGCCCATAAAGACATGGACACTAAATAGCATGATGCTGAACAACTACTGGGTCAACACTGAAATCAAAGCAGAAATTAAAAGATTCATGGAAACAAATGAAAATGAAGAAACATCTTACCAAAACCTCTGGGATGTCGTGACAGCAGTTGTAAGAGGAGAATTTTTATCTCTACGAGCACACATCAAGAAAATGAAAAGATCACAAGTGGAGAGCCTAACAAATGATCTAAGGGAGCTGGAAATAGAAGACCACCAAAACCTCGACTTCAAGAGAAGAATCCAAATCACCAAAATAAGATCCCAAATACAAGACATTGAAGACAAAAATATCATAGAAAACATCAACAAAACAAAAAGCTGGTTCTTTGAAAGAATCAAAAAGATTGATAGACCTCTAGCCAAAATGATCAAGAAGAAGAGAGAAAAAGCCCAAATAAACACAATCAGAAATACAAAAGATCAAATCACAACTGATCCTGAAGAAATACAAAAGATTATCAGAGATTACTACATATCCCTATATGGAAACAAACTTGATAACCTAAATGAAATGGAGAACTTTCTGACATCACACAACCTCCCCAGGTTGAAACAAGAAGACATTGAGAGACTAAATAGACCAATAAAAACCCAGGAAATTGACTCTGTCATATGAAAACTACCTACCAAAAAAGGCCCTGTACAGGACAGCTTTCCAGCAAAATTCTGCAAAATGTACAAGGAGGAGCTGATACCAATCCTATTGAAAGTATTCCAGGCAATTGAGAAAGATGGAATTCTCCTCAAATCATTTTAAGAAGCTAACATCACACTGATACTCAAATCAGGTAAAGATACAACCAAAAAAGAGAACTACAGGCCAATATTTCTTACAAATATAGATGCAAAAATCCTCAACAAGATTCTAGCAAATTGGATCCAAAAACACATCTCAAAAACCATCCACCATGACCAATTAGGCTTCATCTCCAGGATGCAGGGCTGGTTCAGCATTCACAAGATCATAAATGTAATTAAATACACCAACAGATGTAAAAACAAGAACCACATGATTATATCATTAGATGCAGTAAAAACTTTTGATAAAATAAGCATCCCTTCTTGATTAAAAAAAAAAGTATAAACACCTAGGTATAGAAGGAACATACCTCAAAATAGTAAGTGCCATCTATGATAAACCCATAGCTAACATGATGCTAAATGAGAGAAACTGGAAACATTTCCCCTGAAAAGTGGAACAAGACAAGGCTGCCCACAATCACCCCTCTTGTTCAACATTGTGTTGGGAGTCCTAGCTCAGAAAAATTAGGCAAGTGAAGGAAATCAAGGGTATCCAAATAGGAAAAGAGGAAATCAAGTTATTCCTCTTTGCTGACAATATGATACTATACCTTGAAAATCCAAGAGAATCTTTCAGAAACCTGCTTGTACTGATAAAGGACTTTGGCAAAGTCTCAGGGTACAAAATAAATGTGCAAAAGACCATTGCATCCCTATACAGCAACAAAAAGCAGGCAGAAACCCAAATTAATAACACAATTCCATTCATAACAGCCACACAAAAAATGAAATACCTCAGCATCTTCCTAACCAGAGAAGTGAAAGACCTTTACAATGGGAACTACAAAAGACTGCTCAAAGAAATCCAAGAACACAAGCAAATGGAAAAATATTCCATGCTCATTGATAGGAAGAACCAACATTGTTAAAATGTCCATCCTACCAAAAGCAATCTACAAATTCAATGCAGTACCCATTAAGTTACCAACATCATTCTTCTCAGACCTGGAAATAATAATACAGATATTCATATAAAACACAAACGACCATGAATAGCCAAAACAATCCTTAGCAAAAGAAACAAAGCAGGAGGTATCACACTTCCAGGCTTCAAACTTTACTATAAGGCTACAGTAAACAAAACAGCCTGGTATTGGTACAAGAACAGGTACATAGACCAATGGAGCAGGATAGAGATTCCGTAAGCAAAGCCTCAACTTCTCAAGCAACTCTGACAAAGCCTCCAACAACACCACTGGGGAGAGGAAAACCTGTTCAGTAAATGGTGCTGGGAAAACTGGCTGATCACATGCAGAAGATTGAAGCAGGATCCCTACCTATCACCATACACAAAAATTAACTCTAAATGAATCAAAGACCTAAACGTAAAACCTCAAACTATAAAAATCTTAAAAACACAAGAAACACCCTTATGAAAATTGGAACTGGCAACCAATTCCTGTTCAGAACCCTAAATGCCCATACCTTAAGAAATGAGATAGACAAGTGGGACCTCATCAAGCTAATGAATTTCTGCAAAGCAAAAGAAACCATCAAGAGAGTGGGGAGACAGCCCACAGAATGGAAAAAAAATATTTGCCAACTGTATATCTGACAAAGGCCTAACATCCAGGATCTACAAGGAATTCAAATGTGCCAAAAGGAAAAAAACAGCCCCATTTAAAAGTGGGCAAAAGACATGAATAGACACTTCTCAAAAGAAGATATATGGGCAGCCAACAGACACATGAAAAAGTGCTCAGGCTCACTCATCATCAGAGAAATGCAAATCAAACCAAATTGAGATACCACCTAACCCCAGTAAGAATGGCCATCATTAACAAAACAAGCAACAACAGATGCTGGTGAGGATGCAGAGAAAAAGGAATGCTTCTACACTGCTGGTGGGAATGCAAACTAGTGCAACTTCTTTGGAAGACAGTGTGGCAATTTCTGATGCTAGAAATTGACTTTCAATATGACCCAGCAATTCCCCTATTGGGAATATACCCAGAGGAACTCAAATCATTCTACAAAAAAAATACCTGCACATGTATGTTTGTTGCAGCTCTATTCACTATAGCAAAAACGTGGAACCAACCAAGTTGCCCATAAAAACTGGACTGGATTTTTAAAATGTAGTACACATACACAATGGAATATTATGAAGCCATAAAGAAAGACAGACATATGGACTTTACAGCAACTTGGATAGATTTAGTCGATCATACTCAGTGATCTGTCACAGAAACAAAGAACAGAGTACCATATGTTCTCACTCATAAGTGGAACTTGAACAATTATAATACTATAAGAAAGGGATTGGCAGTAGTAGGAAACTCTCAGGGGGGGGGAGTGGCACTGCCAGTTGAGGGAAACTGCTAGGGGAGGGAGGGGCATATCTCATTAACAAGGGTACTTGCATAATCAATGCTTGTACACCTAACCCTGAATTGTACCCCACATCTTTGTAATAATAATAAAAAAAACAAAAACCAGCAAACAAAAAGAAACCAATATTGATTCTTCCAATCCATGAGCATGAAATATTTTTCCATTTGTTTGTGTCATCTTTGATTTCTTTGAGCAATGTTTTGTGGTTTTCATTGTAAAGCTCTTTCATGTCTCTGGTTAGGATATGCCAAGGTATTTCTTTTATTTATTTATTTGTGTGTGTGTGTGCTATTGTGAATGGGATTGTGCTTTTTTTAGTTCGATTTCTATTTGTTTATTGTTGGTATATAGAAATGCAACAGTCTTTTGCACATTTATTCTATACCCTGAGACTTTGCCTAAGTTCTTTTTCAATGCAAGGAGGTTTTTGACATCTCTTGGATTTTTGAGGTACAGAATCATGTCTTCTGCAAAGAGGGCTAAATTGATTTCCTCTTTTCCTCTTGTCTGGTTGCTTTAGCTAGGACTTCCAAAACTATGTTGAAAAGGAGGGGTTAGAGTGGACATCCTTGTCTAATTCTGGTTTTCAGGGGAAATGGTTCCAATTTCTGTCTATTTAGCAGTATGCTAACTGTGGATTTCTCATCGATGGCTCTTACTATTTTGAGATATGTTCCATCTATGCCTAGATGTTCCAGGGTTTTTATCAAGAAGGGGTGCTGGATTTAATCAAGACTTTTTTCTGCTTCTAATTATATCATCATATGATTCTTGTTTTTGCATCTGCTGATGTATTTAATTATGTTTATGGTCTAGTGAATGTTGAACCAGCCCTGCATCCTGGGGATAAAGCCTACTTGGTCATGGTGGATAATTTTTTAGATGTGTTGTTGGATTTGGTTTACTAGAATCTTGTTGAGAATTTTAGCATCTATGTTCATCAAGGATATTGGCCTGTAGTTCTCTTTCTTTGTAGGATCTTTACCTGGTTTGGGTATCAATGTGATGTTAGTTTCATAAAATGACTTGGGGAAAGTGCCATCTTTCTCAATTGACTGAAATACTTTCAATACGATTGGTATCAGTTCCTCCTTGAATTTTTTGTAGAATTCTGCAGGAAAACCATGTGGTTCAGGGCTGCTTTTTGTAGGTCATTTTCTTATGACATAGGCAATTTCCTGGATTGTTATTGCTCTATTTAGAGTCTTGATTTCTTATTATTTCAACCTTGGGAGATTGAGTGATGTCAGAAAGTCCTCCATTTCCTTTAGGTTTTTAAGTTTGTTTCTATACAAGTGTACACAGCAGTTTCTGATAATCTTTTGTATTTCTTCATGGTGAGTTGTGAGTTGACCTTTTGCATTTCTGATTGTGTTCATTTGGGCTTTTTCTCTCTTTTTCTTGGACAGTCTAGCTAGGGGTCCATCAATCTTGCTTATCCCTTCAAAGAACCAGCTTTTTGTTTCGGTGACTATTTGTATTATCTTTTTGTCTTCTGTGTCCTGAATTTGGGCTTTTATTTTGGTCATCTGGGTTCTTCTGCTGAAGTTAGGGCTTTGGTGGTGTTGCTTTTCCAGATTCCTTAGATGATTTATTAGGCTGTTAACTTGTGATTTTTCCATTTTCCTTATGTGTGTTCAGAGAGATATGAATTCTTCTCTTAGTACTGCTTTTATGTCATCCCAGAGGTTTTGGTAAAATGTTTCTTCATTTTTATTTGTTTCCAGGTATCTTTTAATCTCTGTTTTGATTTCCATGTTGACCCAGGAGCTGTTTAGCATCATGCTGGTTAGTGTCCATGTCTTTGTGGGTCTGGGGGAACTTTGTTGGTGTTGATATTTATTTTTATTTCACTGTGGTCTGAGAAGGTGCATGGCAGTATTTCTATCTTATGGAATTTGTTGCTACTTGATTTATGGCCAGGGATGTGGTCGATCTTAGAGTACGTCCCATGTGGTGATGAGTAGAATGTATATTCTGTGTTGTTGGGTAGAGTGTTCTGTAGGTATCAATTAAGTTTATTTGGTCAAGCATCACATTGATGTTCCAGATCTCCTTGTTGATTTTTTGTCTGGATGATCTGTCTAGGGTTATGAATGGGGTATTTAAGTCCCCAGTTATGATAATGTTAGAGTCAGTTTGTTTTTTTTTTTTAAGTTTACCTAGAAGTTGCTTTATGAAAGTTGATGCTCCTATGTTGGGTGCATGTATGTTTAGGATGGATATTTCTTGTTGATGGATTGAACCTTTCACCAATATGTAGTGACTTTTTGTATCTTTTTAAATTTTTGATAACTTAAATGATATTTTCTCTGATATTAAGATTGCAACTCCTGCTTTCTTTTGTGTTCCGTTCTCCTGAACTTTTGTTTCTCATCCTCTTACTTTGAGTCTGTAAGTGTCCTTTCTGGTGAGATGAGTCTCTTGGAGACAATATATTTTTGCCTCATGATATTTTATTCATTTTGCCATTCTATGTCTTTTCAGTGGTGCTTTTAGTCCATTCACATTCAGGCTAATTATTGAGATGTCAGAGTGTATCCCTGTCATGAGATTCTCACAGAGTTTGTTGTTGTTGCTGCTGTTTGTTTGTTTGTTATCCTTCTTTTGATTTTGGGGGTGATTCATGTGTGTTTTCAATCTTTCTTCCACATTCTTGGGAAGAGCATTATTGTTTTGTTTTGTTTTTTTTCCTTTCTTCTGTGTCTAATACTTTCATAAGTGTTTCTTGTAGAACTGGTCTGGAGACAGCATATACTTTTAAGGAATGAATGGGAAGGATTTTAATTCTCCATCACTGATGAAGCTTAGCTTAGCTGGGCAGGTAATTATTGGTTGAAATTGTTTATCTTTGAGAACTTTGAAGATTGGGTTCCAAGTTCTCCTAGCCTGAAGTGTTTTTTGTAGATAAGTCTGCTGCTATTCTAATTGGTTTTCCCTGATAGTTAGTCTGACTTTTTTCTCCTATTGCCTTGAGGATTTTTTTTATGTACCTACTTTGTGTAGGCAAATACTATGTGTCTAGGAATTGATCTTCTTATTTGTTGTCTTGCAGGAGTTCTCTGAATCTCTTGTATTTGAACAGTCACATCACTGATGAAATGAGAAGTTATCTTAGATAATTTCATGAAATATTTGTTCCAACTTGGTCTCTGTCTTTCCATCTACCTCAGGAATTCCAATTAATCTTAGGTCCAGCATCTTGAAATAATCGCTCATCTCTTTGAATTTTTGTTCTGTCTTTTAAAGCTTCTTTTCTATGTTTTTAACAGTTTGGGTTAGGTCCATATTTTGGTCCTCAAGTTCTCAGATTCTTTCTTCTGCTTGGTTAATTCTGCTTTCCATGCTTATCAGTTTGTTATTTGTTTCACTCACTGTAATCTTTGTTACTGTTATCTCAGTTATCAACTAACTCCTTCACTCTTTCCTCTCATCTCTCCTCAATTGTTTATTCTTTCTATTAATGTACTGCTATCTGCATTTGTGGTTTGAGATCAGTCATTCTGAGAGCTCTTCATTGTTGGCATTTCAAAGTCTATATTCTCAGTGACTGACCTCACAGGGGTCTATGTGAGACCCATATTATTCCTTTGGTTTTTCTTCATTTGTGTAGATTTTCTTCCTCCTTTTATTACCTTTAATTCTGTTGTTCAGGAATGTGGGGGGTATTTTTTACTTCGTTTGCTCAATCTTTTATTCTTCCTTATGTGGATCCTCTGGCTTTTTTCAATTCTGAAGCTGGACAGTGGTTAGGGGGCTGTACTTTTTGCAGTTTTGAGATTTAATTGAGGTGGAGCTGTGATTCAGAAACTCTCTGCATATCTCAGTTTCCATTGACAAGTTTGGGCCCCCTGAAACCTACTTCCCACTGCTTTACAATCTTTACAATCCTCCCCATGCAGTGGGGTATAGATTTGTCCCCCTGAAAGCAAAATGAGGTAAGAAAAAGTAAAAGAATGGAAAAAGGGGAGGGGGATGAAAAGAAGGTGGGGAGAGTGAAGTAGAAGAGGGAAAACCAACAGGTGTACCAACTAACAAATGAAAAGAGACACAAACAAAGACAGAAAAGATTTTTTAAAATACAGGCAATCATACAAACACACAAACTGACAACAACCAAAAAAACCTTTGATGTACTCTCCCTCAAAAATACCCATACACAAACAGGAAGTCTAAAAAAAACCAGCAATAAAATAACAGAAAAAAAGCAAGTATGAGAACATAATCAAATTAGAAGGAGAGAAGAGGAGAGGAAAAAAACTAAAACAAACAAACAAAAACAAAACAAACAACAAAACTCACTCTGAGGCTGTTCCTAGAACTTCAACATCCTTTCACCTATGGTCTCCAGCCTCTCTCCTCTGCTCTCAGCACAGGCTGATAGGGTTGCTCTCAGCATGGGCCAGCTGCCCCATGGACTACTGTGGGAGGAAGATGTATCAGATCTGGATTCACCCAGCTTACTGCCGCTGTTGTCAACTCTCCCATTCAGATCTGATGTGTCTGTGCCTGTTCCCACATGGAGGAGGGGTATCTATCTCTCTAAGTTTAATGAGATTATGTCTAGGTCCCAGGATGGAGGCTGGGTGGAGCTGGGCAGGGCAATGCAGGTCTCTGCCTGGTCCTAGAACAGAGAAAATGATGCTAGTTGGCATTTCCTCACTGGTAGTGGTGAGGCTCCTCTCCAGTTCACCCTGATCTGCACTCTCCACAGATCCAGGGCTCTGCTGTCACAGGTGATGGCATGGGTTGTGTACCAGGTGGTGAGGATCAACTGTATTCCTTAGTCTTTTCTCAAGAGAGCCCTGAGAACAGCAGACAATCCTGTGCACCAGTGGCTCCAATCTCAGGGTTGTGGAGGCTTGCAGTTACCTCTGGAGAAGAGCCCCAGGTGCATGAACTGAAGTCTCCCCTCAGATAGACTTTCACTCACCCATTGGCAAACACCCACTCACACAGAGAGTCTTTATGGACACTTGTTTTTGTGGAGACTCTCACAGTCTGACCTGTCCCATCACCATCTTGCTGGAAAATCCCAGAAACTCCTTTCTGGCCTTGTGAACTTGAGGGCTGCAAAAGAACTGAGATTGAGAATATACTGAAATTCAATTAAACATGCACATTTTTAGCTATATTAGCATAACCTAGATACTGAAAATATATGAAATCAAAATTAGATTTACATTAATCGAAATGTTTATGTGCAAAGTCACTAGCTCAGTCTCAGCAATAAGGTTTTGGGTCTGGAAAATTGTTTACAGGTGTCTCCAAGGAGACAGCATTAAGACATTTACATATGGTATACCCTGTATTTATGCTGTTTTCCATGGATGTTTGTAACCTCACAGAAAAAAATATGAAGACCAACTTCTAGCATATGGAAGCATTTTCACACGGCAAATTATATGGAAACTAGGAAGAACAAGAAAGATTTGTAAATACTGCCGGTTTAAATGTACCTTTTCAAATTCTATTAGAAGAACTAAATCCCTCTATATTCAGCTAAAATCAGCCAACGTTTATTGAATACCTAATATGTGCAAATGCTTTTTCATATATTATATGATTCAATTTTTAGAATAATCCTATGAGGTATAATCTCCATAGTTTTCTTATCATACTTATTTAAGGTACACAACGTGATGTTCTGATACATTTAAACACAGTGAAATGGTTACTATAGTCAAGCATATTCATCATCTCACATAGTTACCTTTTTTGAAGCAAGAGCACCACAAGTCTACTCTTGGCAAAAATTGTAAATACAATACAATATTGTTAACCACAGTCCTTATGTTGCACATTTGATTTCTAGACTTATTCATTCTCCATGTCTGCAATTTTGTAACCTTTGACCTACATCTCCCCATTTCTTTCCCCACCCCAACCCATCCCTTGCCCCTGGCAACCACCATTTTATTCTCTGCTTCTATGTGCTCAACTTTGTTTTAAACGCCACATATAAGTGAGATTATGCAGCATTTGCCTTTGTCTGGCTTATTTCACTTAACATAATATCCTCCAGTTTCATCCACGTTGTAGCAAATGTCAGGAACACCATCATTTTTAAGGCTGAATAAAACTTCACTGAAGATATATATGTATGTATATATGTGTGTACACACACACACACACACACACACACACACACACACATATCACAGTTTCTTTATTCACTTATCTATATTAGATTGTTTTATATCTTGGCTATTGTGAATAATGCTGCAAATAACATGGGAGTACTGATACCTCTAGGTATTACTGGTTTCATTTACTTTGGATATACACCCAGTAGTGGGACTGCTGCTCCCACAATGAGACAGCACCTCACAACTTAGAATGCTAGAATGCTTATTATAAAAAAGACAATGATAACAAATGTTGGTGAGAGTGTGAAGAAGAGGGAACCCTATACATACACTGTTGGTGGGAATGTCAATTGATGTGGCCATTATGGAAAACAATATGGAAGCTCCTTAAAAAAATTAAAAATAGAGGGGAGCAATTTTTATTCTACTTTAATGTTGATAAAACTAGAGTCTCAAGTGGTGAATGAAGCCAGAAATTATTGACAGCAAATTGTGTTTTTCCCACTTTACCAGTCTCCCTAATTAATACTAATCATTATTTAATAATTAATTCTAACAAACCATTACATATTATAGCAAAAAACATATTTACTAAGGACATTATCTCATTTTATCCTTTGGACAGAACTCAAGGCTTGGCAGAGAATGATATTACTATTTCATGATGGGACCACAGAAACGCCAAGAGCTTCTGTTACTCATCATAGGTCACAGAAGTCACAGCAGCAGAGCCAGGATTTGAGCCCTATTCTTCCAATTCCAAATATGTGTTATATTTATAACCTCAGAGTTTGAGAAAGGGGAATTAACATTGCTATTTATCTACTTTATGTATTTTACATACAGGAGTACTAATTCTCACCACAACCCTGAAAACTAGAAAATATCCCCACTTAATTTATATCTCTACAAAGACATATCAAAAAAAGGGAAAGATTACAAATTGACTGCCAAACAAATCACCTAAGGGAGATGGAAAGAGAAGACCACCAGAACTCTAGCTTTAGCAGGAGAATCCAGATCACCAAAAAACTCATATACAGGACATAGAAGACAAAAATATCATAGAAAACATCAACAAAACAAAAAACTGGCTCTTTGAAAGAATCAACAAGATTAATGAATTGAATGACCAAAGAAAAGAGAGAAAAAGCCCAAATAAACACAATCAGAAATACAAAAGATCAAATCACAACTGATCCTGAAGAAATACAAAAGATTATCAGAGACTACTATGTTCACCTATATGGAAACAAACTTGATAACCTAAATGAAATGGAGAACTTTCTGACATCACACAACCTCCCCAGGTTGAAATAAGAAGACATTGAGACATTAAATAGACCAATAACAACCCAGGAAATTGACTTTGTCATACAAAAACTATCTATAGAAAAAAAGCCCTGGACCAGACAGCTTACCAGCAGAATTCTACAAAACATAAAGGAGGAGCTGATACCGATACTACTGAAAGTATTCCAGGCAATTGAGAAAGACGGAATTCTCCCCAAATCATTTTACGAAGCTAACATCACACTGATACTCAAACCAGGTAAAGATACAACCAAAAAAGAGAACTACAGACCAATATCCCTTATGAACATAGATGCAAAATCCTCAACAAGATTCTAGCCAATCAGATGCAAAAGCACATCTCAAAAATCATCCACCATGACCAGTAAGGCTTCATCCCCAGGATGCAGGGCTGGTTCAACATTCAGAAGACCATAAATGTAATTAAATACATCAGCAGATGTAAAAATAAGAACCACATGATTATCTCATTATATGCAGAAAAATCTTTTGATAAAATCCAGCATCCCTTCTTGATAAAAAGCCTCAAACACCTAGGTATAGAAGGAACATACCTCAAAATAGTAAACATCATCTACTACAAACCCATAGCTAGCATATTGCTAAATGGACAAAAACTGGAAACATTTCCCCTGAAAACTGGAAAAAGACAAGACTTCCCACTGTCACCATTCTTGTTCATCATTGTGCTGGAAGTCCTAGCTAGAGCAATTAGACAAGAGAAGATGATCAGAGGTATCCAAATAGGAAAAGAGGAAGTCAAGTTATCCTTCTTTGCTGACAATATTATCTTAAACCTCGAAAATCCAAGAGAATCTGTCAAAAACCTACTTTCACAGATAAAAGACTTTGGTAAAGTCTTGGGGTACAAAATAAATGCGCAAAAGACAGTTGCATACTTATACACAAAAAACAAGCAGGCGGAGAACCAAATAAAAAGCATAATCCCATTCACAATAGCCACCAAAAAAATGAAATACCTCAGCATCTTCCTAACCAGAGAAGTGAAAGACCATTACAATGAAAACTACAAAACTCCACTCAAAGAAATCCAAGAAGACACAAATAAATGGAAAAATATCCTATGCTCATAGATTGGAAGAATCAATATTGTTAAGATGTCCATTCTACCCAAGGCAATCTACAGATTCAACGCATTACCCATTAAATTACCAACATCATTCTTCTCAGCCTGGAAATGACAATACAAAAATTCATATGGAAACATAAATGACCATGCATAGCCAAAACAATCCTTAGCAAAAGAAACAAAGCCAGAGGTGTCATACTTCCGGACTTCAAACTTTACTCTAAGGCTATAATAATCAAAATAGTCTGTTATTGGTACAAGTACAGGCATATGGACCAAGGAACAGGATAGAGATTCCAGAAGCAAAGTTTCAATTTCTCAACCAACTCAGTTTTGATAAAGTCTCTAACAACAACCATTGGGGAGAGGAGAACCTATTCAGTAAATGGTGCTGGGAAAACTGACTGACCACATGCAGAAGATTGAAACAGGACTTCTACCTATCACCATACACAAAAATTCACTCTAAATGGATCAAAGATCTAAATGTAAAACCTCAAACTATGAGAATCTTAAAAAATGCAGTAGACACCCTTATGGAAATTGGAACTGGCAACCAATTCCTGATCAAAACCCCAAGTGCCCATACCATAAGAGATAAGATAGGCAAGTGGAAACTCATCTAACTAACAAGCTTCTGCAAAGCAAAAAAAACCATCAAGAGAGTGGGGAGACAGTCCATGAAATGGGAAAAAATATTTGCCAACTGTATGCCTGACAAAGGCCTAAGATCTAGTATCTACAGGTAACTCAAACGTGCCAAAAGGAAAAAAACAAACAGCCCCATTTAAAAAGTGGGCAAAAGACATGAATAGACACTTCTCAAAAGAAGATATATGGGCAGCCAACAGACACATGAAAAAGTGCTCAGCCTCACTCATCATCAGAGAAATGCAAATCAAAACCACATTGAGATACCACCTAACCCCAGTAAGAATGGCCATCATTAATAAAACAAGCAACAACAGATGCTGGCAAGGATGCAGAGAAAAAGGAATGCTTCTACACTGCTGGTAGGAGTGCAAACTAGTGCAACATCTTTGGAAGACAGTGTGGCCACACCTCATCATCAAGGGTACCTGCATAATGAATATTTGTATACCTAACCACCCTGAATTGCACCCCACATCTTCAAAATAAAAAGTAAAAAAAAAAAAAAAGAAAATATCTCCACTTTATAGATGTATAAACAATCGGTTAAAAAAAAAATCATTGTTGAAACATATTCAAACCAAACACTTTAAAACACTTGTGTAATTACATATTATATGTACACACACACTTACACACTCATACATACATATAAAACTCCATACAAAGTAGAAAAATTGTGATGAAGAAAGTATGGCTTCTACCAAAATTTTATTTTTGAAACGATTACTTTTGATCACAAAAATGTTCTAAATCATTATCCTTATGTATCAAACTAGAATAACCAAATGTAGAAAAAAATATTTCAGTGGGTTCTATGTAGTCAAGATTGTACCTGAAGAAAGAAGAAACTGATACACTCTAAAAGGACTTGGGCATGCCTGTGAGTATCCATTGCCAGAATAACATCAAATAACTATGTACAATTACCCAGCCTCATGCCCGAAAGTGGTGTTCTTGAGGATCAAGTTATGAACATCTTACTCAGTGCTTACAACTACAATACTAGCAAACTGATAGAAAATTAAGCAGGTAGAAGAACTTGTGTACTGAATGAGAGCAACTTAAAAAATGATACTTTCAGATATTTTGCAAAGCACAGTTGCTATAAAATGTGTGATATTTTACCCAGGAGAAGGAAAATAATGTATTTGCTTTGTTAACTAATATCTCAGACTATAAGCTAATCCTCATTAAGACTTCTATGTACTTGTTACAGCTTACAAAACATTTATATATATATATATAAAGCTCATTTGATTTCAGATGACACAGCATTTCAATCACATTAGCTTAGAGTAGGCTTCGATAAATGCATGTTGCAATGATCTAAATTGAACAAGTGAAGAATTGTTATTTTGTTTAAACTCTTGAGAGAATGGAGGCTAAGTCAAATGACTTTCCTGGTGTCAAATATAAGCTTTTGCATGTTATATATGTTTTTTTTACTCTTTTGTAAAACTCTTTAGAAATTATTTAACTCTATGCTGTTATTATGAAGTAAGTAGCATTAGTCTATATGATATACTTCAAAATTGGGTATTTTCCTATGATGCCTTTCCATCTTAGTTAGAAAACTTAGATTTGATTAATTTAGGTTTACAGAATAGAACTACTGAAGAATTCAAATTCAGATTTTTGAGTAATCTATATGTCTAAATTAGTGTGTTTTGTCAAACATCTTTTACATCATGGCCTAGATTTTTCATAAATAAAGTCAAATGAGAATATATGCAATCTGAAAAGTACTGTGTGATATTGGATTATATCAGTGAGGGATATATAGTAGAGTAATTTGGAAAGAGAAATGAGGAAGGAAGGAAAGAAGGGAGGGAGGGAGGGAGGGAGGGAGGGAGGGAGGGAGGGAGGAAAGAGAAAGAAAGGTAAGAATAGGAAGGGAGAAAAGGAGGAAAGGAGAGAAGGGAGGGAGGAAGGAAGGGAGAGAGGGAGGAAAGGGGGAGGGAGGGAGAATTGTCTGATCAGTAAAAAATATATATATTGTCACACAGCTTGGACTCAAAAATTCAAAGATAAGTATAATTGGTAATAGTACTGTTATATTAGACTATATTGTAAAATTAGAAAGTTTGGAGTTTGATGCTTGAAAAAAACAGTCAAATATTGCAGAGATGGAGAACTATTGGGGATTTATTAAAATCAAAGTTTTACCCAGGCATAATCCGCTTATAATATGACCATATGGTTTCCACGTATTATACACTCAGCCTTTTTGATGTCTTCAATCTTTTAAAAGCTGCTACTGTTAAAAAGGGTTTTAAAGACATTTTTAATAAATATATATTATATTAATATTCAAATACAGTAAATATTCATTGAATGCTTGCTGATTGACAGGAGAATACTTTTAAAGTCATTAATATTCCCATTATACGGATGAGGAAACTGAAGTTTAGACTGGTTAGGTCATTTGTTCAAGATGATGAAGATAAACATTAACAGAGACATAAGTAAAGCCCAAGTATTTCAATGTTGTATGCTACAGTCATGTTTCTAAACTTCTCTGAAAGTTTCACAATAGACCAGCATGAATCCAGGATGATAACACTAACAAGCTTTTATTCTTTTTATTTACCCTTTTATTGATGCAATTATTTTTGACATTTACTTTCACCTTAAAATATCTCAATCACTCTATGTTTTGCACCTTTATTTAAGTATTAAGTTATAAAATCAACATAAAGAGACTTCTGGTGTTAGGGTGACCTCCTTTTCAAATATCACTCCCAAAACAGCAAGAAGCATAAACAGCAGAACTCAAAGTCCTATCTGGCAAAACTAAGAAACATCTTTAATCCCAAATCACTGTATATGATTAAGAGATATGTGGGATTAGGCCAAGAAAAGAAGCCTGCAGCAACAAATCTTAAACATGTTAGGAGAGCAAAATCACCACACAGATGGTACACTACAAGAAACAAAAAGTAATAATCACATCTTTGGAAAAAAAATAGAATTGAGATGCCCAGGCAACAAAGAGCAGAAGGAAAAGGCAAAGAAATAAACAGATATGCCATTTTTGCAAGAAGCAGTCTGTTGATGAATCATAATGGAAGAAAAGATCCAAAGGCTGGGACAATAAAAATGTATAAAGACTTAAATAACTACCCCCCCACACACACACATACACAAAAAAGTAACAAAAAACAGGCAGAGACAGAGAAAACCTTTCATATGTAAGGAAATTTACTGTGAAACCAATAAATTCCTACTAGTCTACAATACAGCTTGGTTACTTTCCTATAAACATTCTACACATGTAGTCCTAGAACTCAAGAACTCATTTTACTCAAAAGTAAGCAATATTCAAAAAGAACCAAAGATTATTTAAGAAAAAAAAAAGAAACGGACAAAAACTGCCTTTCTTTCCTCACAAAAGGATCCACGTATAAAAGATTCATTAGAAAATGTTGTCAGCAAGCCGAGAAAGTCATGACAAAATTTAATTCCATGAATTATAGAGCATCTAAAAAAATCAAAGAATCCAAAATAAAGATACAAGAGCTTAGGGATGACATAGTGAAATGACAGAAGAAAGTAAGATATGAGAGGTCAGAATTAAGAAAAGATGAAAAGAAAACATAAAATATTAAAGTATAAAGACTACAGTGCTTAAAAAATGTATAATAGAGGTTTATGAAAACATAGCAAAGATGATAAGATTGCAAAAAGCAAACAGTGTTAAATGGAAACAAAAAATTATATAGCTTAGAAAAAAATGATATTAATAAAAAGACTAAGGAGATCATTTGTACATATGATCAGTGTTCCTGTAGAAGAGAATAAAACATAAGAAAGAAAATTAAGATATATTACAAGAAAACTTTCAAAAAGAAAATAATACTTGAATTGAGAGATTAAAATGATTCATTCAATCTGAGAAAATGAATATGTTATAGGAAAACTAACAAAAAAAACTCAATAATGCTATTATATTTCAAAAATAAAAAAACTTCTGGGCATTCAAGCAAAAATGTTACTTATAATAATAAAACATACCAAGCTGATCTCAGGTTTTTCCATAACAATTTTTAAGAATAGAATAGCATGACACTATGCTTGAAAAATCTTATACGAAGAATTTGAATTATTCAAGTATGAAAGCAAGAAAAAAAATTCAAACTTTCAAACTCCAAAGAATATAAATTATAATGACCTCTTTTTGGAAAAGTTACTAGAGAAAAAAACTTAAGTAAATTGAGAAATGAATTTTAAAAGAAGTAAATTGTCTGGCAGTAATCACGGAATTCAGGTAGCCACAAGCCTAAGTCTAAAACAATAATGAGTATATAACCATAAAATATGAATGTTATCAACTATTATATCAATAATATAAACATATACAGCATATGCTAATATCTATATAAAATATATACAGAAGAACCAAAATAATTAGGAGGAAATGGTAGGAGTAAATGCTTAATAGGAATTGTCTTTAAAAATTAGAGAAAAGTTAAAATAATAAAGATGACAAGAGAACTTAGAATATGAGCCTAAACAATTATCTTACAAATAAATCATAGATCATTTGATTAAAATATTTTTAAATCAATTAAAAAACTATGAATACCACAAAATTTGATTGCAAATAAAGACTAAACTATCTATTCAGCCATTAACATAAATAGAATAAACTCATGTATTAACTGGGAAAAAAAACTAAAACTGAAGTACAAAGAAAATTCAACTATATACCATACACAAGAAAGTGATCCAGAAAATTAAATTTAAAATGAGCAAAGTCATTCAAGAAAATGTAAAGAAAAACATGGTCATATTCTAATAAAAGGCAATGTTAAATTCAAGAAGCAAGTTGTAAAGGGCTCTCTACAATGATAGAATCTTCAATCCACAATGATTGCATAAGTAGCTATACACAAAATAATACATATCAAAATTCATAAACACAATCTTGAAGGTATAAAAGGAGAAATAGAAATGTATTCATATCTAGAGAATTTGCATGTTTCTCTCAGCCCAGGCATACAAATAAATTAATCAAGGATAAAGAAGACTTAAAATTGTAACAATTAAGGTATGTTTAATTGATTTATACAAGAATGTATTCTTTGAAAAAGAGCATGTACAATTTTTTAAGTATTCATACAGCATTCACAAAATTATGTATCCATTAGATCACAAAGAAATCTCAGTAAACTAACAATAGAAGGGAACTTCCTTAACCTGATAAAGTACATGGATATTAAAAAATAATAATAATTAATATCATACTTGTGATGGTGAAAAACTGAAAGCTTTTCCTTTAAGATCAGGAATGAGACAAAGCTGTCCATGCTGGCCACTGATATTTAACATTGAAGTAGAGGTCTTTCCTAAGACAATTAGGCAAGAAAAAGAAATAAAAAACATTCAGGTTGGAACATAAGAAATAAAAATTTCTCTGTTTTCAGATGATTTGATTTTGTATATAGAAAATCCTGTGAAATTCACTTACAGAAACTATTGTACTCAAAAAAAAAAGAAAATCAAAACAAATAAATTATCACATGAACATAAGCAAACTTGTCAAAGAATGACTCACTCCCTCTTCACTACAGAAGATAAGGTTAAGTCAGTTGAATCCCACTAAACCTTTTTTATTTTTTATTTTTTTTGAGTTGGAGTCTCACTCTGTCACCCAGACTGCAGTGCAGTGGCCGCTCCCGGCCACCGCAGCCTCGACCTGCTGGTCTCCGGCGATCCTTCCGCCTCAGCCTTCCACGTAGCTGGAACTACAGGGGCGTGCTACCACGCCCGGCTAATTTTTTGATTTATTGTAGAGATGAGGTCTCGCCTGCCAAGGCGGGTCTCGAACCCGCAGGCTCAGACAATCCACTCAACTCAGCCTCCCAAAGGCGTGGGATTACAGGCTGAGCCACTGAGTCCGGCTTAAACCTTTTAATAATATATTTCAAATGCTCTTTAAACTGTTCCAGTGTTCAGAAAACATAAATATCTAAATCATTTTTTGTGAAAAGAGAAAAAAAACATGAATACCAAAATCTGACAATGATAGCCCCAATTTCTCTTATGGGTCTATAAGAAAAGTATTCTAATTAACATATAAACAAACACAAACCAGAAGCACATGAATGCAAAATATACCACTGCCAAATTGGGTTCATATGAAAGATAATCTAATATTTAAAAACATAACATATTAAAAGATTAAAGGATAAAAATCACACGATCATCTTTTAATGCTGAAAAGGCATCTAACAAAATTCAACATCTATTCTTGACTTTTGTAACTTTAACTAAAATATAAATCAATTGGCACTTATCTGACATGATGAGGAAGAGACAGAGAGAGACACCACCAAAATGTACAAGTAAAACTGAAATCTTTCTATTCAAAATAGATATTTAAAAAAGATTAGATAATGCTGTCAGTTGGATGAATACAAAATTAATTTCACATCAGGTATTCACAAGTTAGTAAATACAATACAAGAGACAATCCTATCGACAGTGTCCAAAAAATAAATATATATTTATTTATATAATATACAAACAAAATATACAGAAATGAACTAAACAAGATATATCCAAAATTTAAGCAACTTTTTAAAGAACCCAGGAAAAAGCTAGCAGGAATATTCTGCTCTCAAATGGAAACACACAGTATTGAGAAGATGTCTGTTCTCTCTAAATTTATCTGTAAATTTGACCTAATTCTTTTAAAAAATCAATATAATTTTTATTTTAAGAATTAGACAAACAAACTATAAATTGCTTGTGGGAGAGTAACTGTGAGAATACACAAGAAATTTATGAAGGAAGAGTAAAAAAAGGAGAGCTACCCCTAATAGATACTAGAACATATTTTAAAATAGCATAATTAAATCAGTGTCGTTCTTGTGCATAGGTAGAATTTAGAAGGAAGAAAAAAATACAAAAAAATTGATAGATGATGAAATGAACATGTGAGGAAATAATGGATTATTCCATAAATAGCAATCATCCAGAAAATATAAAGATCTCTACTATATAAATATTACATAAATTTCCCTTACCATAAATAAATGTGATATAAATAAAATGGTTTAAATGTAAAAATTAATGCCTCAAAATTCTATTTCTATTCTATAAAATATGGAATTATTTTGTGATCTTAGAGTGAGTAGAGATACAAAGTTCAGAAATCATAAAAGATTACTCTATCTTTCAAATTTTTATTCATGGCAAATAAAAATTTTAAAAATTAAAAGACAAATAAAAATCGAGAAAAAATAAATAACACATACCAATGTCATTTTTTTGTGTATATAAAAAGAGCTACTCAAACCTAAAAAGAAAATGGTCTACCACCTTATGGAAAAATTGGCAAAGAACATGAACATGCTCACAAAACAGGAAATACAAAACTTTTATACATGTGGAAAGAAGCTCAAATTCACAAAAAAAGAAATAAAATTAAAACTTATTTGAGATAATATTTAGTTGCAAAGAACAAAAAGCATTTCAAAATTCTACATTTTTTTTTGTGGGTGGAGGTATAGGGAAGAAAATGCTCCTATTTTGGGTCCAGTTTAAATTAGCACAAAGATTATTTGAAAATACCTATTTAAAAGACCTAGTTAACAAGACACAGTATTGAGAAATAAATTTCTAAACTGCAAACTGTTCAATGCTGCTGAGAGAAATTAAAGAAAGTCCACCTAGCCGGGCTCGGTGGCTCAGCCTGTAATCCCGTGCCTTTAGGAGGCTGAAGTGAGTGGATTGCCTGAGCCTGTGGGTTCGAGACCCACCTGGTCAGGGAGACCTCCTCTCTACAACATATCAAAAAAATCAGCCGGGCGTGGTAGCGCATGCCTGTAATTCCGGCTACTCGGAAGGATGAGGCAGAAGGTTCACCAGAGCCCAGCAGGTCGAGGCTGCGGTGGACGGGAGCGGCCACTGCACTCCAGTCTGAGCGACAGAGTGAGACTCCAACTCAAAAAAAAAACAAGAAAGTCCACCTAAATAAATAAATTATGATATCAATAGGTTAGAAAGCTCAATATTGTTAAAATGTTAATTCTCCCTAAACTGATCTGTAAATTTCATGCAACAGATTTTACTTCTTTTCTTTTCCCTTTGTTAAATTTCACAATTTACATGGAAAAACAAAGGAACTAGGCTAGCCAAAACATTCTTGAAGATAAAGAATAAAGTTGGGGATTCAAACTACTTGACTTCAGGACCTATATAAAGCTTCAGCAACAAAAAGTGCCATACAGGCATAAAAAGAAGCAAAAAGAAATGGAATAGCATATCCAGATATATACCCACTCAAAAAATAGTTGATTGCAACAAAGATTTCAAAGCAATTAAATGAGTAAGGAAAGGCTTTTCAACATATGCTGCTGAAATAACTTTTAAAAATACATATGGGGATAAAAAGGACTTCAAAACCTACCTCACACCACACAAAAATTAATTTGAGATGACTCATAGATCCAAATATAAAGCCAAGTTATATCTAGAAAACACAGAATAGTAAGGTTGCAAACCTGGGGTATAAAAATATTTCTTAGAACACAACAGTCTATAATCAAAAAAGAAAAACTACTGATAAACTAGATATCATCAAAAAATAAAACCATCTACTTTTCAAAAGACTTCGATAAAAAAGTGAAAGACAAGCCACAGGCTGGAGAAAATATCCACAATACATTTATCTGTCAAAATATCTGTATCCCAGAGTATATTTAATATGCATATAAATCAGTAGCAAAAGATAAATATCCCAATTGTTTAAATGGCAAAAAACTTGAACCGACATTCTATAAAAACAGAAATATAAGAATTGGCAGTAAGCACATTAAAAAGTGTTCACCACCATTAGCCATAAAGGAAGTGCAGTTTAAAACCACAATGAGATACTATTTCATATTTACTCAAATGCATAATGTAAAAAGAATGAAAACACCAAATATCGGTGAAGATGAGAAGAAACTTGAACACATTTATTGCTGGTGGGAATATAGAAACTGTTTGGTGGTTTCTTTTTTTGTTGTTTTTGAGTTGGAGTCTCACTCTGTCACCCAGCATGCTCACGGCCACTGCAGCCTGGAGCTGCTGGTCTCAGGCGATGCTTCCGCCTCAGCCTTTCAGGTTGCTGGTACCAGAGGCATGCGCTACCATGCCTGGCTAACTTTTTGATTCATTGTAGAGACGAGGTCTTGCCATGTTGCTCAAGCTAGTTTCGAGCCCCTGAGTTCAGGCAATCCTGTTGTCTTCACCTCCCAATGTCCCGGGGTAGTGGTGTCTAACAAAGTTGAACATACATCTACCCTATGACCTAGAAGTTCTATTCTACATATTTAACCAAGAGAAATGAAAATATATATCTGTCAAAAAAATTTACAAGAATGTTCTTACCAGTTTATTCCTCACAGCCTCAAACTGGAAACAATTCAAATGCCCATCAAAAAGAGAATGAAGCAAAATCATAATATCATAAAATGAAATACTACTCAGAAATTTTTAAAACATAAACTTCAACTGTACCCAACAGCATGGAATTAAGCTCAAAAATACTTTGGTGAGCAAAAGCATGCATACTGTTTGATTCCATTTACATGAAGTTCAATAATAGGCAAAACTAATCTATGATTATATAAATAAAACAGAAAATTCTCGCCTATGGGGAGAATTAGGATTGACTAGAAAAGGCATATGGGAACTTTGAGGTGGTGAAAATGTTCTATACCTTGACTGGGGTGGTGCGTTACAAGTGTGCATTCACATACCAAAATACATTTTACCTCAATAGAAAAAATAAAGGAGGAAAATATATACGTTGACCCTGCAATTCACTTCTAAAAATATATCCTAAAGATAGTGTGCAATATTCATTGGAAACTACTAAAAACATCCTATATATCTACCAATATTTACAATAGGATACTACTATGAAGTACTTTTCAAAGAATTAATAAAAAGTGAAGTTTTAAAAGTCTATCATTGTGCATATGTAGTCTATTTTAAATAACTAATTATTTAACGATGTTGAAAATAACTTATTACATGACAAATGTACATATTTAGGTTTTAGAAACAATACTGAGTGAAATAAGTGTCAAATGAGAGGTTAGAAGTAAAGATTATGGATGTTCAGAGAGAAAGGGATGAGTTTATATGTTAACAGGAAATTAAAGAAGACTACAGACAGGAGAGAGTATTTGTATGGAATTTTGAATCAGGAGTCATGTTTTGACAGGAATAAGAGTGGATCAGAGGCAGTGTTCAGATAGAGGAACTGGCATGGCAAACACAAAACCATGGGACACCTGGGACATGTTCAGAAAACAGAGGACAGTGGAAACTGAAAAAGTAAACAGGAGGCCTTAGCCTGACTACTGAAAGCACATTTAACATTCCTTATTGATTTGATTATAACTTTCAATCTCATTCTTCTAAACTTACAGAATTGGATTCTTTCTATCAGAGAAAGCAAATCAAAGGCGGAAAAGAAATAAAATAAACAAAGGAAGAGGAGAGAAGAACAAGTGTCAAGATAAAGAATCCTAGAAAAGCTAAGATGGAGTTCACTGGCAGGGAAAGCAAAGCACATTTAAAAATTGAGAAAAGTAAAGATTTTGTTGATTCTGATTTTCTTGCTAAAGAAACAGAAAAGAAATGAAAGAAGAAGGGCAGTTGCTCCCTTAGGAACCAGTCTCAGTAATCAGACACTGGGGGATGAAAGGACAAAAGACATATTAAATAACTGTTTTCCATCTCAGTTACAAATGAAGAAAGTGGACAGTCAGACAAACGAAGGATCAGGTTTCCAGGAATGAAAAGGAGGGGCAGATACATATCAGAATGGAAACTAAAAGTCTTTGGAAATTAAGACACCAGGATCTCACAAAAGCATGAAACCTGTGAAGGGAAGGAGAATCCAGCATGTGGACAAGACTTGGCAGACCAGCACTCGAGTTCATTTTATTCACCACATTTCACGGGACTTGGCAAAAGCTGCCTCCTCTCAAAATGAATGCTACACAAAGACGAAAACAGAGGTTTCCGGAAGCTACTCATAAGCTTACAGTGGTAAAGGTTGCCGCTTCCACATCTCTCCCAAGAGAAAATCTAACTCAGGATCTGCACTTTATTCTAAGTTAATATTTGTTCAGACTTAGAAAGACTGTGGAACACCTTTGTCTAGTCTTTCACGGTCCTTAAATCTCAGTTCCTGTGTTGTAGCAGGAAGATGTCTGAGGGGATTAAAAAAATGCACCCATCCATTCATTCATTCATTATATGGACAAAAGCCATTGGTTACCAAACTATGTACCTGGTACTATGCTAAGTACTGTGAGATAAAGACAAATTAATTCTCATTAAGGCACCCAATCTAATGGGAAGAAAGAAGCAATAAATTACATAAGGCAGATATCGCAAAATGTTCTTTGTAGAATCTAGATGGTGGAGTTATTGGCTTTCACTGTACATTGCTATCGATTTTTCCTGTAATTTTGAAAACCTTGCATAATAAAATGTTGAAAAAAAATCTATTACAGTACAACAAGACAAGTGCTTATTGGTGTTTAACCCCAAATTGGACTAATTTTGATAAGTGAGAAGACCATCAGTTTTTTAAGGATTGCTAATGGGTACAACACAAAAAGTGTAGTCAAGGACACTTGGTCAGCATTGGGTTAAACAAAAGTAAACGTATTTCTTTATTGCTTCAGTTATTGACACCTCTGGTCTATTCAATGTGACTTTTAAAGATCAGATGTAATATATGAAATTCCCCAGGCTTATTTGACTATAAGACTTTTTTCCCTAAGTAGTTATCAGCATTAGTGTTCTAAGAAATAGACGGTGACAAATACTAAAAATTAATTACCCTAAGCTATGTTCCCTGAGAAATGCAATGAGGTTACCCAAGTACATGGAGATTCCTTTTTCAGTTTAAAGTCTAAACAGGAGTTTGCTTTTCTCATGTACGGTAGTTTAAATCAGACCATTTGGTATTTATAGCACTACAATCATTCATAGAGAAACTGGGGAATGGTCTTATGAAGCCATCATAAAGCTGTCACCGATCTTATGAAGATATGAAGAACAGAAACACAGAAATGGATTGATTTTAAACAACAAAAACCCAAGCATGATGACTTACTTCAAACAAATACATAAGCAGAATCTAAGCAAAATACGTGAAAATACATAGTTAAGGACCCTGAAATGAGAAAGGGACATGTAAGTCCAGAATGAGGCAGACCACACAAGAGATGGAAAGCAGATATGGAACAATGCAAGCAGTAAAGTCATTTGTATTGTCCTACTGGCTTAGAGTCCTTTCTTGAGTGAGAACTGGAAATAGAAATCAGGACTTCACAACATTGTATTTGGAATTATACCTGGGCAGGAAGGTACAGTGAAACATATATACTTTTCATACTGAAAGACACTTTCAATAGCCCTTTTTGTTCCTTAATTCCCAGACTGAAGAACCAATCTAGGTATTGTGCAAGGTATATATATGTCTACATTGGTAGGAGCCTACCAGACAATAACTATTAAATTTTACTTCACAGAGTGGGTAAACTAAGTTAACTGATGACTTCAGAGAAGTCTCTTTGCAAGCCTAACTTCTCTCTTGGAGTCCTACATCTTACATGACAAAAATAGCATTATAAATATCACCTTTTATTTTAATTTTTTGTTTACATTTTCACATAGTTCTGAGAATATTTTTATAATGCATTAAAATAAGTGTGTGTATTGGCCTCCCTGATCAAACTGTGAGCTCACTGATGCTGGGACTGTACATTTTTCATTTTTGTACTCCATATGCAAATTCTGAAGGTCCTGGTATGCCATTCTAAAGGGCTTGGATCTTATCCCAAGAGCAATTGGAAGCACTAGAGGCTTTTAAATAGGGTCAGTTTTTAATAGGGCTAGATTTGCATTTAGAAAGCCCTTTGGCTGGATTGTGGAAAGTAGATTAGAGGCAGGAAGCCAGGTGGCACAGAGGCCAGCATGAAGGCCATGGCAGTAGTGCAGGTGAGAGATGGAGGGGCTGAAACTAGGGCACTGTCACAGGGTGGAGGACAGTCAGGGGATTTTAGGACATAGAATGGGTTGAATTTGGTAAGCCCATGAGATGCCAGAGATGAAAAAGGCGTAGCCCTTAAGTGAATGATATTTCTAGCGGTTGTGACACAAGTGGCTGAAAAGGGGAATATGGGAGGGAAAACTAGGCTGGGGAAGAAGAGAATTAACATGTTCATACAAACTGTCTTTTCTCAGAAAGTGAGGTGCTTTCTCAGAAACACAGAGAAATAGACATAGTCTCTGACTTACCACCAGGCTGGGTTCCAACTGTTTGTTTGAAAGTCAATTGCTTATATTGAAATGCATTTTTCCAAAGGAAACAAAACTACAGATCCTGATTGGGCCTGAAGGCTATTACTATCCAGAGGCCAAATAATATGGTATCATTTCTATGGGAGGAAGACAAGGTTGAGGACATGGGAAGGAACCAGACATAAGTTTACCACTTAATAGTCTTTTCATCTGTTTCCTTAGTTCCTCTACAAATAAAATGAAGACTCAAAATAATGTTCTGCTTACCTATGAGGGTTGTTGTAAAACTCAAAAGAGATAGTCAATAAGGAAATATTTTTAATGCTGTAGTATGTCTTATGAATCTAAAATTTGAAAGCCACTCAGTTATCTGAAGGCTAAATAAAGAGTAAATGATTCCGGATTACTGAGTTTAAAGAACAGTTCAGAGTTTAGTCTTTTAACCATGAAAACTTTTTTTTCTGACATGTTAACCACTTTATAGAACGTAACGCTTTCTAAAATATTGCTTCTCTTACATAGTGTCCTGAGCATAAGTCCAGGAGCTCAATAATTGCAAATTGAATAAACCGTAGAGCTAATTTTGTGAACTTATCTTGAGGTGGCCACTCTTCCTCTGTTGATTCTTCCTCATATTTCAGACTTTTTAGATGTGGAGGCACTCAAGGACTTAGGTCTCAGACCTACTTACTTCTCTATCTGCACTCACTTCCTAGGTGACCTCATTCAATTCCATGACTTTAAATTTCAATCGTACACTCATGACTTCTAATTTTATGTCTTCAGTTTTGGCATTTCCCTTGAAATTTAGTCCTATTCAAAATCTTCTCTGTGTGTAAAATAAGTATTCTTAATTTAATGTGCCCAGAATGATTATTGTTTTCCATTTAAGCCCCAACTACAAAACCTGCTCTGCTTTCTAAATGTTCGGTCTCAATGTCAGCAAATAACTATTTACTCCAACTAAAATCCTTGGAGTCAACTTTGACTCCCTTCTTTCTCACAGTCTGTATCTACTCTGTCATCAATGGCTGCTCTGTCTTCATGGTCAACTCATATTCCAACCCCATCCTACCATCTCCCTTGCTACCTCCATGGCCAAACCACCATCATTTGTCCTACAGATTATTACAAGAGCTGCCTAACTTTCCCTCTTCTAGTCTATTGTCCACAAAGTAACCACTATAGCCATATTTTTAATTCAAATCATGTCATATCTTTACTCAAAACCCTCCAATGGCTCCAAATAAAACCCAAAGTTCTTTTAATGATCTATTAGGCCCTGGTGGTTGAAATCATTTCTCTCTCAACCCTACTGCTAGAACATAGTACTAATCTCACCACAGAGTCTTTGATTTTATTCATGTCCTTTGTCTGAAATTCTCTTTGATACTTGCAAGACCTACTCTCTCACTTCATCCCAATCTCTGTTCAAACCTCATGTCATCAGAAACCCCCCCAAATTACCTCAATATAGTAATACCGCCCTCCAGTTCCAACATTCTCTGTTTCATTTCTGGGCTTTTCATTCTCTAACATTTTCACAATACCTGCACATTATGTATATATTTTTTAAAGTTTATTTTAAAATTGTGGGGTACAATTAAGGGTTATGTATACAAATATTCATTGTGCAGGCACCCTTGTTGATGCGGTGTGACCCCCTTCCCCAGGCAGATATTGGCTACTGTTAATTCCACCTCCCTGCCCCCCCCCCGCAATTTCCCACTACTGTCAATCCTTTTCTTATAGTATTATGGTAGTTGTTTAAGGTCCACTTATGAGTGAGAACATGTGGTACTCAGATCTTTGTTTCTGCGAAAGATCACTCAGTATTATAAACTCTAATTCCATCCAGGTTGCTGCAAAATTCATGATTTTGTTCTTCTTGATGGCTGCATAATATTCCATTGTGTATATGAACCACCTTTTTTTATCCAGTCCTCTTTTGATGGGCAGCACAGTTGGTTCCATGTTCTTGCTATTGTGAACAATGCTGTGATAAGCGTACATGTGGAGGTATCTTTTTTATAGAGTGATTTGAGTTCTTCCGGGTATATGCCTAGTAGGGGAATTGCACGGTCTTATGGAAGGTCAATTTTTAGAACTTTTAGGAATCGCCACACTGTTTTCCACAGAGGCTGTACTAGTTTACACTCGGGCCAACAGTGTAGAAGTGTTCCCTTTTCACCACATCCTCACCAGCATCTGTTATTTTTTTAGTTATTGATGATGGCCATTCCGACTGGAGTTAGGTGGTATCTCAGTGTAGTTTTAAATTGCATCTCCTTGATGACTGGTAAAGTTGAACATTTTTTCATGTATCTGTTGGCTGCTTGTATGTCTTCGTTTGAGAAATGTCTATTCACATCTTTAGCCCACTTTGTAATGGGGTTGTTTGTTTTTTTCTTTTCAGCACGTTTGAGTTCCTTGTAGATCCTTGATGTTAAGCCTTTGTCAGACATGGAGTTGGAAAATATTTTTTCCCAGTCTGTATGCTGTCTCCCTGCTCTCCTGATGGTTTCTTTGGCTTTGCAGAAGCTTGTCAGTTTAATGAGGTCTCATTTGTCTATCTTATGTCTTATGGCCTGTGCATTTCTGGTTTTGCTCAGGAATTGGTTGCTAGTTCCAACTTCCAAAGGGTGTCTGCTGCATTTTCTAAGTTTCTTATAGTTTGAGGTTTTACATTTAGGTCTCTGATCCATTTAGAGTTAATTTTTATGTATGGGGATAGATAGGGGTTTTGTTTAAATCTTCCGCATGTGGTCAGTCAGTTTTCCTAGCACCATTTACTGAATAGGTTCTTGTCTCCCCAGTGGTAGGTAGTGGAGGCTTTGTCGAAGATGAGTTGGTTGAGAAATTGAGGTTTTGCTTCTGGAATCTCAGTTCTATTCCATTGGTCTATATGCCTGTTCTTGTATCAATACCAGGCTGTTTTGATTATTGTAGCTTTATAATAGTTTAAAGTCTGGGAGTGTGATATCTCCTGCTTTTTGTTTTGTTTTGTTTTGTTTTTTACTGAGGATTATTTTGGCTATTCTAGGTTGTTTATGTTTCCATATGAATTCCTGCATTGTTTTTTCTAGATCCAAGAAGAATGCTGCCTTAGGTACAATGTAGATTGCCTTAGGTAGAATGGACATCTTAACAATGTTGATTCTTCTAATCCATGAGCATGGGACATTTTTCCACTTGTCTGTGTCATCTTTGATTTCTTTGAGCAGTGTTTTGTAGTTTTCATTGTAAAGGTCTTTCACGTCTCTGGTTAGGAAGATGCCAAGGTATTTCTTTTTTTTTTTTTTTGTGGCTATCGTGAATGGGATTGTGCTTTTTATTTGGGTTTCTGTTTATCATTGGTATATAGAAATGTGATTGTCTTTTGCATGTTTATTTTATACCCTGAGACTTTGCCAAATTCTTTTTATCAGTGCAGGGAGGTTTTTTGACAGATTCTCTTGGGTTTTCAAGGAATACAATCATGTCATCTGCAAAGAGAGATAACTTGACTTCCTCTTTTCCTATTTGGATACCCCTGATTGCCTTCTCTTCTCTGTTTTCTCTAGCTAGGACTTCCAAAACTATATTATGTATGTTTTTATACAATGTTCCAATGCTACATGTGATCCATGGGCTGCTGACAGTCTGCAAACTGGAAACACCACACACACACACACACACACACACACACACACACAATGCTTTGAGACATGTTTAGTATCTGAACAGGAAATTTTTGTCTATAGCACCTTATAACAAAAATTATGGCCTATGTTTTGCATGTCTTTTATTTTTTCAAAAGTATCATTCAAAATGGCAATCTAAAGGAGATTGGAAATTTAAAAGAAAAAAAAAACCTGGTTCTTTACTAAAAGACCATCTGAGAAGTGCTACTTTACTTTTCTCCCTGGATTGCAAATTACAGGAGGGCAGGGTTATTTTTATCAAATATTTACTAAACACCTACTATGGCCCTGATCCTGTACTGACCTCTAGGACTCAAACTTGAGTAGGACACAGACAGTGCCCTCTTGGAGTTCACAGTTCATTGGAGGAGAACAACACACAAAAACAAATAGCAGTAGAATGCGAAAGTCCAACAGCACAGTCAAGTTACGTACCATTCGTGACTTACAAATTTAAATATCTGCACAGCTAAGAAGAAACTCAACCGTGTGAGTATGTGATAAGCAGGGAATGAGGGGACACAGACAACCTCCTTGAGAGAGTATCTAGGCTGCCCCAGGATGTGTCTCCCTCTCAATTCATGCAAGTACTTTAGTGCTCTTTCCTTAGCATCACCTTGCATATCATATAGCTATTTGTTCATTGTTTACCCCAGTGCTACTCACAGTGTGGTCCATGGGCTAATGCCAATTTGTTGCCAGTGTAAAATGAGATCATTCCCTCTCAATCTTTCTTCCTTTCACACACACTACATCCATGCTCCTTGTCTAGAGATGAATCTTCTGTATCCCATGTTGGTTTCACAGAGGATGAGAGTTTCCACTAAGTGACAAAAGTTGAAACCGGGAAGTGAGAGAACAAATCACTACTGCTATCCAAAAGCTTTCAAATATCTGACAATGCCAAGACTATACTTTCAGGGATCATTTCTATAGTTCATTATAAATGTCTGACAATGCCAAACTGTAGTCAGGAAACCTTTATTCACTTTATGCTCTCCGAACCACAGTAAAAACAAAACACCCACACAATTTCTCCTAGCACAGCCTCATAGAATGGGCATCTTATTTAACTGAAAACAAATTTCCTCACTCTCTCCACTGCACACCAAGAAGCAGTTTGAAAGTAGGTAGCATGGTTTTCCCAATTGTCCCCATCCTCCAAACACAACACATATCTGGTCTAGTGCTGTGCTCTTAACAATCAGATAGCTCAGTAATCATTTAAATCCCATCTCCCAACTGGGCTCGGTGGCTCAGCCTGTAATCCCGCGCCTTTGGGAGGCTGAGGTGAGTGGATTGCCTGAGCCCGCGGGTTCAAGACCCGCCTGGGCAGCGAGACCTCATCTCTACAATAAATCAAAAAATCAGCCAGGCGTGGTAGCGTGCGCCTGTAATTCTGGCTACTCATAAGGCTGAGGCGGAAGGATCGCCAGAGCCTAGCAGGTCGAGGCTGCGGTGGCTGGGAGCGGCCACTGCACTCCAGTCTGGGTGACAGAGTGAGACTCCAACTCAAATAAATAAATAAATAAAATCCATCTCCCACCCCCCCAAGTTATTGAGATAATTAGCAGGAAGAAAAGATGGGGACAAAGATATATTAGACAAGGCATGCTGTAGAGTTCTTCGATTATTTAATCTTCACGGGGACAGGGTAGTAAGTAGGTTATGCCCATTTTACAAACAAGGAAACAGGCTCAGAGAGGCTAGATGGAGAAACCTGGCTTCAAATCACATCAGTCTGATTCTAGGGATGTGGAAGTAAGTAGAGCCCTGAAAAAAAATACGTTAAAAAATTATGACAAGGACCATTAGAGTTTTCCAACTGTATTATAATTGGCTACCAGTGTTTTGGGTTTCCAAATTTTCGGTAGCTGAGGCATCAAAAAGAAGACAAAAAAGTAAAAGAGGATCATATGAAGACAAATAAGAAAGAAAATAGAGAACAAGAAGGTGGGGGTTGAGGAGGAGATGGGGAAAGAGAAGGAGTTGGGAGGAGAAGGAGAAGGAGGAAGATATGAAGAAGAAAAAATAAGAAGGAGGAGAAGGAGACAAAGAATAGAAAGTGAAAGAGAGAAGGGAACAAAGCTTTTGGAAGTGACTAATCTGACCCAAAGATAAAATATGGGACAGTGGATAGAAAGCATGTCCCTTTACCCTATTTTTCTCAGATATTATATCGTACAGCCTGACTTAATTGAGACCATAGTGCGAACTCAGAGTCATAAACAGAGTTTTCTATTTTACTAGTAAAAGGAAGATTCATTTGTTTTAGATGTCCAATTAGTGACTGGGAGAAACGATACCATGCTGTGAAAGTTGAGGCTACAAACCAATTTTTTTGCAATGGCCCATAAGTAAATTCCTATTAACTAAGATTCTTTTTTTGTTGTTTGGGTTCTTCCCAGTACCTCTACTCCATCTTACCCCCAACACACAGCAAGACAAAAAATGGTGTATAGTACCACATAAGAAATAAAACTGCAATTCAGTTATTTGTTCATCACTTGCTTCATTTTAGTGGGATTCTCTCCATCATTCCCGACCTTAGTTTACTATTAGCTATAACTATAATCTCATTTACAGAACATCATTATACTCATGTTAGAAATGCCCTCATGAGCTTACAATATAATGAAGAAACTGAGTAAACTCACAATTAAAATATAAAAAACAAATTCTGTAGAAATAGAATTAAGTCAGAGAGAATGTAGTGATAACTTATATAACATACTACATAATAATACAATCACAAAAAATGTAAAGTACAAAAGGCTTCTAAAAATCTCATATTTTTAACAAAAAAAGCATTTTTATTTTCTTGTTCTCTTCCTGTCTTTATCTATGTTCAGATGTAGTTGACTTCCCCGGAACATATATCATTTTTTATTATTTTTATATGTTATATATTTAGAATGTCTCTATATTGCTTTATAGCTTTATAACTATCACATAATAGTCTTCTAATCAATTTGTTATCATCTTATAACAATTTCTCTGTTGTTGAATACTTAGACTATTTCTAAACTCTAATATAAATGACACTGTAGTGAACATCTCTCTTTTTTTAATCATATTTCTTCCCTAGGATAAATTCATACAAACAAAATTACAAGTTCAAATTATATGAATATTTTATAATTATTCATTTGCATTTATTTGCCATATTGCTTTCTGAAATATTTTATTCATTTACCATGCCACTATTAGTGGGTATAGTTGACAGCTTAACTGCAGTCTCAAGCAATCTATTATATTTTCCTATTACCACTATAACAGGTATTTAAAAATACAAGTTCTTTGCTGAACTAGTTAGGTTGGACATTTCCCAAAATTTTTGTATATTTACCTTTTAAGGGTTTTCAAATTTTTTTCAACTTACATGTGGCATATAATGAAGACATTAAACATGCTATGTTTGTTGTAAATATTTTCTCATGCTATATTATTATCATTTTTTTCTGAACAGATATTTGATTTATCTCAGATGGTCAAATCTGACTATCTTCAACTTGGTAATTTAATTTAGTATTTTAAGGTTTATAATGTCAGCATCACTCCAGGAATGTGATTTAATTTCCATTTTCTATTATACTAACTGGCTAGATTTTTAAGGTTATTGGGCATGAAGTATGAGTCTAATTTTATTTTTTAAATAAATGGTCAGCTATGTAAAACTATAGGTAAATTCTATTTTAATACATTTTCACTTCTATCTTTTTAATGTTTAATTAGATGATACTATCTGACTATTTCAATTATTGCATATTTTTCTCTTATATTTTAACATGCTGTATACTACTCTGCTTTATTCATCATTCTTTGATTTATTTGCCTTTTTCAGATGAATTTACTAGTTGTTTGATGAAGTAAAAAATTCTGCTTAGATTTTGATTAATAATTATTTAAATGTATAAATGCATTTAAAAGAAATAGGCATTATAAAATTTAACATTCTCTACAGGACAATGTTATATCTCTCTTTGTTTAAGCTAAAGAATATGTTCTAGATTCAAATGCCCTAGATTTAATCACAGCTCTGCATTTGCAATATTTTGTCAAAAGGAAACATTACTTAATCATTTTGTGCCTTAGTTTTCCCAATCTCCCCTTTTCTACATAAAAGTTAACATATGCTTTGCCTTATTAAATATTTTTTATTTTTAATTTATTTTCATCTTTTAGTCCCCTTTTTTCTTTTTGATGTTTCCTTTGGTATTTTGATTTTAATTCTTGTTCTATTAGCTACCATTATATAATGCCCTTTGTATTTTTCTTTCTTTTTTTTTTTTTTCTTATCTAGGCTTCTATCACTTAGTTTTTCACCTTTAAACATACCTTCTGACTGTCACATTACCTATGGGTTAACCACTGAGCTTTTTTTTTTTTCTTTTACTTTTTGTTCCTCTCTTCTTCTCCCATAATTTAGCTATGCTACTTCTATTTTGTAAAAATGTATAAAATTTGTATACTATTCTTTTATATCACTTGTTTTTAGCTTAGATCTTGCCTCCATATTTCATAAATCCCAAATCTACAACTAAATATATTTAATGCTTCCCAAATGTGCCAAACTTCCCACAGTCATAGCTTGGTTGAATGAAGTATATTCTGTTAGATTTCTTCAGGAAGAGCTCATAAGCACAGCATTCTCTGAGCTCTTATACTTAAAACTATTTTTCCTTAACCTTGCTTTTAAAACACAAGTTGACTAGATATAAAATACTTTGCTAATAGTTTTACTATTGTCCTTCCTTGTGTTTTGCTGTTGAGAATTTTGACATTAACCCTGGATTTTTTTCTTTTTTAAGTTGGTTTGTCTTTTTGCCTGGAGGTTCATTTGTTATACAAAAATTGTTAGTCTGTGACTCAGAGTTGACTGTTCAAAAGGTCCTGTCAATATGTAAATTTAGGTCATTTATTTTCCAGAAGTTTTTCTTAGATTATACTTTCACATATATATTCTGTTCCATTGTTTTGTTTTAATCCTTGGGGAATTGCAATTATGGCTATTTTAAGTCTTCTTTGCCTATTTTCTAGATCTGTTACTTTTTCTTTCAATATTTTTACCTTCTATTTTTTGTTAATATTCTCTTAGCTATTGTGTTTTCATTTCCTGATTCCTCTTACTATATTCATGATTTTATCTTTTCCCTTAGATTCTTTTCTCAGTTTGGCCAACACTAATTATCCATCTTCTGGGTTCTGTCCATCACAATTTGATTTTTTCATATCTACTTCCTTAAGGATACTCAATTCAGGCTGGTCTAATGTGTCAGTTTTCTTATGCTCCATGATTAGTTTTAGGGGGAAATTTTTCTCTTTTTTTGGTCTTGTTTTCTTCTCATATTTTAGTAAATTTTATTTACTATTCATTTTTCAATGTCTTATATTTTCTTGACCAATAATAACCGGTTTATGCAGGCAGAAGTGTTGGGTTTGGATGGTTTGCCAGATATTCTGGTTCAAAAGCATACTCTTCTATTGTGTTACTGAAATTAGTTTCTTTAACCAATTGTCCTTTAATAAAAGGTAACATTTTTTTGGATTAAGGAGGAGGATAAGTTGGTATGTCTTTTAATTTTATGATTATCTTTTGTTTCTGTAGTATACTTCATCTGCAAAACTTTCTCTATTTCTCTATTCTTTTCATTTGCTTGCAAAGCTCCAAGAGACATCACTCTCAAGTTGAGCCCATCTTCCCCAAAAGCAATGGTTTCTCAAATGGTTGCCCTTACTCTCGTGTACTTTAAATCCCCTATGCTTTTATTTTTAGGAACCAGTGCTGTAATGCATCTTGTCTTAGACTTGTTTTCAGTATTTCTCCACTAAGTGTAGGTCTCCTTTAAAAGGGTGATTTTATTTTATTACACCTATGCTAGGACCTTCTCAAACCTTCCTTCATTTGTATGAAAGCTCTACCTAACTCTTCTCTAGCATATCTTCAGAGTGTACCTGGGAATTGGAAAGTTTATTTTCTTATGCATTAATTTCCTATTGCTGCTATAACAAATTATCAGAAACTTACCAACTTAAAATAATACAGATATATTATTATATAGTTCCAAGGTCAGAACTCAAACACATCTCTTCTTTGATTTCACAAGGTACCTACAAGACTGCATTCTTTCTAGAGGCTCTAGGAAAAAACATGTTTCTTTATTATAGATCTTAGATGCCATCTCCATTCTTAGGCTATGGCCACACTCCTTCATCTTCAAAGCCAGCAAAGTCTTGCTAAATTCTTCTCATAGTGCCTTTTCTATAGTTCTTTCTCTTCTGTCCCCCATCCCCCTTCTACTTATGAGAACCCTTGTGATTATGCTAGACCCAACTGGCTAATTCATGATAATCTCATCTCATAGTCAGCTCATCATCAACCTTAACTTCCTCTGCAACTTTAATTCCCCTTTGTCTTGTAAACTAACAATAATTCACATTTTCCAGGGATTAGAATGTGAATTTTTGAGGAAGGAAGGCATTCTGCCTAGAACATCATCCTTACACAGAAATTGGAATTTGTATTATTCTGTTTTTTATATGCTTGAGGCATGGATTATGGGTGGTTTTATTTGCTCCTTTTATTGGTATGTATAGTTTTTGGAGGGGATATGAATAGATTTGGCTGTAGGCAGTTACCATTCTTCTACTGGATTTCATTCACTCATTATTTCAAAAGCCAGAATATTGTTCCATATTACCATTCCTTTGATCATAATGTGCTTGGAACCCAAAATGTCCTTGATTCTTAAGAAAATCCCCATCCAGATGGCACTTCTCCTTGATATCACCTAAAAAGAATCAGCTATATTTTCCTTAAGTTTCCTTGAAGACTTTGTGCTTACTTTATCATTCTATATACTGTGCTGTGTTAGATTATTCCTTTTTGTGTCCCACTAGACCAGGAGATTTTTTTAAATGATGATTTCCTATTCACTTGTGTTTATGGCCTAGCATAGCATATGACGTATGTTTGATTATTGTTATTATCTAGTATTTCATACCTATATTTCATACCTACTGTTTATACTGAGCACTTGACACATTAGTATGATTGCTCACTAAAATTCAGTGACATGGGCTTTATTGCCTTCAGTTTACAGAGAAAAAGACTAAGACTGAAATTGTGCCCAAAGTCACAAAGTCAGTAAATAGTAATGCATTAGACTTTGATCTTAATCCATGCCTATTTGACTACCTACAAATCTTAGACTGTTTTCACTTCACCTGATTATGTTCTTAGAGGGACAGAGAAAGGAAGACTGGAACGTTCTTGGAATTACCAGAAAAGATTATTCCATATAGATTCCAAAACTCTATTTTCCCCTACTCCAATAAAAGCACATGGTCTCCCTAGAGGCTGAGGACTTCTGGAAGATGGACAAATACAAAACCTCTCAATTAGAGCATAATATAGAAAGTATGGACCTGGCATTTAACATTTTACTTAGAATAAAAGGAAGCAAGGCCTTGATCATTTTTTCCGTCAGATCAGATGAACTCTGGGGGCTGTGGTGATTCTGGAGATATGTCAGAAGTTCAGCAGAGGCTTTCTGGAAAAACGGTCCTTCGAATACCGGAAGTCACGATGTTCTGAAAAACCACCAAAGTAAGAAACTGCTAAGATATTGACCTTGTTGCTCAGAACAGGTCTAAAGGAAGGATACAATTTGCTATTTTCTAAGGAACTGACAAAACTTCTACCCTGGCTTGAGAAGATCAAAGTTGAAATAAAAAAAGATGCTGAGTGAACATTAATTTTCAGGTACAAAACACCAGGAATCCATGAATTCCATTGTTATTATGGGAATATAGACATAATAGACAAAGTAACCAGAGAAATGAGTATCAAGTTCATGCTGGCTAATTGGTTGTGTGCTGGACCTGGACACTAATTTTGCAGACCTAAGGATGTATTTCATATCCACAGTGACAGCAAGCTGGAAGAAGCCAGGGCAAAGTAAAAGCATGGAACCTAACATGAAAGCCCCCATAGTTTGGCTTCCAAAAGTTTCTTTGACACTTGGTTGTACTTCTTAAAGGAAATTATAGATTTATAATCTTGAAAAACAATTTTAAGGCAGGTCTGATGCAAAGAAAGACCTGGTTCCTTCATATTGACCCTAAGACTTATCGTTGACTTCTAGTACAAGGATATGCAGATCCAAATAAAGCAATAAATAACATAATCCAGAAAGGAATTAGAATTCAGAAGAGGTTGGCACCAGCAAACACTAGCAGGTCTGAGGAGTGATAAATAATGTTACTCAAGGGGAATGCTCTCTTACTACTGGTACCAGACAAGATTGGATAAGTCAGAATAATCTGAGAGAAATTGTTTCTGAATTCAACTTGTGCCTTTCTTATTACATGATTTAGTGGCTTTGGGGAAAGAAAACACAGTGTCTCCTGTGTTTTCTAAGATTCTTATAGTTTGAAGTTTTGTGTTTAGATTTTCGATGGCAGCTGATACATAAGGTCCTGTACACTGTGAAGGACTACACATCTCTGACCTTTGCAACAGGTCCTGACTTGAAAGAACCATTTCCATCAACACATAACTACAATACAATATTCCCCATTTAAACTAACAAAGATAAAGCCAAATGAAAACATAAAAATAAAACTACTTCTATTGGCCACATAGCTCCTTCTTGTCACTGTCATATTATTCTAAGAAAAATTGACTGTTCTCACTGTTTCTAATTTCCTACCTTCTCAATCTCTAATGAAAATACTCTAATCAAGCTTTCATCTCCATCACGCCACCCAAACTGTGCTCATAAAGAGTCCTAACGCCCTCTACCTTGATATAGACAAAGGACAACTTTCAGTCTGAAGCCTTCTTGACACTTCGGGAACATTTGGCAAAGTTAAGTTTCTTCTCCATCTTGAAACACCTCTTTTGTCTTCTGAAATAGAACACTTCTTGTTTTGTTTCATTTTTGGTAGTTTGTTTTGCTCATAGGGTTATTAAATTTTTCTCCTGTTTTGCTGGCTGTTCCTTCTCAGATTCCTTGCCAACTTATCCTCATTCTAACTTCTAAATGTTGGGATGCCAAAGAACTCAGCACTCAGTTTTCATTTATTTTCTTTTTATATGCTTATCCAAGGTATGCTCAAGCAGTTTCATAATTACATATCATCTATCCTGTTATGATACCTAAATGTGAAACTTCAACCCCAACCTCTGCCCTAGTTCTACCTAGTTGACTGATCAGGATCTCATAATCTCCACCTGGATATTTACTAAGCTTTTCAAGTCATTATGTCCAAAAGAGAACTTTTTTTTTTGAGTCAAGGTCTCATTTTGTCACCACCCAGGCTGGAGTGCAATGGCTTAATCAGGGCTCACCAGAGCCTTGACCTTCTGGGCTCAGACAATCCTTCTACCTCACCCTCCCAAGTAGCAGGGACTACAGGCACCCAGCTAATTTTTTAAATTTTTTGTAGAGACAAAGTCTCACTATGTTGCCTAGGCTGGTCTTGACCTCCTAGGCTCAAGCAACCCTTCTATCTCAGCCTCCCAAGTTACTGGGATTACAGGCATGAGCCACTGCACTCGGTCCAAGAACTTTGGATTTTCATCTTGCTGCCTGCCCATCTGTTCCTCTTCTGCACTTCCCAACTCAGTAAATGAGAAGACAGTTCAAACCAAAAATCTATAAATCATCCAATCTGTGTGCCAGATTGTATTATTCATTCTTAAAAGATATCTAAACACTGGTCATTTCTCACTACTTTCAGCTTCACACTTCCCACCCTAGTTCAAGTCTTCATCTCTCATGTGAGCTGAAAGGAGGCAACAGTCTCCTCAATGGTCTTCATTGCTACCTTTAGCCCATCTTAATCCTTGTCACACTCTTCAGTTATTTCCCACATGGCAGCCAGAGTGGTCATTTTCCAATATAAATCAGATTATGACATTCCCTTAGCCAAAGCATTCTAAAGGCTTTCCATTCACTCAAACTAAATTACACATTTTTGGTCTTCCTAACCATGATATCTGCATAACTAATGCTCTCATATCCTTCAAGTCTTTGCCCACTTTTTAAATATATATATATTAAATTTATATATATATAAATAAATATTATATATATTATATATATATAAATATTATATATATATAAATAAATAATATATAAATATTATAAATATATATTTATATATATTTATATGTATAAATATATATAATATAAATAAATATTATATATATAAATAAATAATAATTTTTATATTAAATATATATATATAAAATTTTAAAGATGTGAGGTACAATTCAGGATTAGGTGTGCAAGTGGATATTGTACAGGTAAAGTTTGGGCCTCCCTTTGGTCCCCACTTTGCTTGGTTTGAGATCAGGTACCCTTATTGATGTTATGTGCCTTCTGCCCTGTGTAGTATCCCACTACTGCCAATCCCTTTCTTATAGTATTATGGTAAACACTCAGGGTTCACTTATAAATGAGAACATGTGGTACTCAGTTCTTTGTTTCTGATAGATCACTGAGTATGATACACTCTAAATGCATCCAAGTTGCTGCAAGGTTCACATGTTTGTCCTTCTTTATGGTTGCATAATATTCCATTGTGTATGTGTACCACATTTTTTTATCCCGTCCAGTTTCAATGGGCAGCACAGTTGGTTCCACATTTTTGCTATTGTGAATAGTGTTGCAATAAACATGCGTGTACAAGTATCTTTTTTGTAGAATGATTGGCGTTCCTCCAAGTATAATGTCAGTACAGGGATTGCTGGGTCATATGGAAGGTCAATTTCTAGTTCTTGTAGAAGTCACAACACTGTTTTGCATAGAGGTTGAACTAGTTTGCATTTCCACCAGCAGCGTAGAAGCAATCCCTTTTCGCTGCATCCTCAACAGCATCTGTTGTTGTTTGTTTTATTAATGATGGTCATTCTTACTGGAGTTAGGTGGTATCTCAATGTGATTTTGATTTGCATTTCTCTGATGATTAGTGAGGCTGAGCACTTTTTCATGTGTCTGGTGGCTGCCCATATATCTTCTTTTGAGAAGTCTCTATTCATGTCTTTTGCCCACTTTTTAATGGGGCTGTTGTTTTTTTTTTCCCTTTCAGCACATTTGAGTTCCTTTTAGATCCTGGATCTTAGGACTTTGTCAGATATAAAGTTGGCAAATATTTGTTCTCATTCTGTAGGCTGTCTCCCCACTCACTTGATGGTTTATTTTACCCGGCAGAAGATTTTCAGTTTAATGAGGTCCCACTTGTCTATCTTATCTCTTATGGCATGGACATCTGGGGTTTTGATCAGGAATTGATTGCCTACTCCAATTTCTGTAAGGGTGCCTCCTGCATTTTCTAAGATTCTTATAGTTTGAGGTTTTATGTTTAGATTTTTTGATCCATTTAGAGTTGATTTTTGTGTATGATGATAGGTAGGGGTGCTGTTTCCGTCTTTGGCATGTGGTCAGCCAGTTTTCCCAGCACCATATACTGAACATGTTCCCCTCTCCCCAGTGGTTGTTACTGGAGGCTTTGTCAAGGTTGAGTTTGTTGAGAAATTGAGGTTCTGCTTCCAGAATCTCTATCCTGTTCCATTGGTCCATATGCCTGTTTTTGTACCAATACCAGGCTGTTTTGATTATTATAGCCTTATAGTAAAGTTTAAAGTCTGGAAGTGAAGTGTGATACTGGCCTCTTTGTTTCTTTTGCTGAAGATTGTTTTGCTATTCGTGCTCATTTATTTTTCTGTATAAATTTCTGTATTGTCATTTCTGAGTCTGAGGAGAGGGATATTGGTAACTTAATGAGTATTGATGTTGAATCTGTAGATTGCCTTTGATAGAATGAACATCTTAACAATGTTGACTTTTCCAGTCCATGAGCATGGAATATTTTTTCCATTTGTTTGTATCTTGGATTTCTTTGAGCAGTATTTTGTAATTTTCATTGTAAAGGTCTTTCACATCTCTGGTTAGGAAGATGCCAAGGTACTTCATCTTTGTGTGTGCGTGTGTGTGTGTGTGTGTGTGTGTGTGTGTGTGTGTGTGTTTATTGTGAATGGGACTGTGCTTTTTATTTGGTTCTTTACCTGTTTGTTGGTGTATAAGAATGTGACTGTCTTTTGCACATTTATTTTGTACCCTGAAACCTTACCAAAGTCCTTTATCAGTGCAAGGAGGTTTTTGACAGATTCTCTTGGATTTTCGAGGTATAAGATCATATCATCAGCTAAGAAGGATGACTTAACATCTGCTATTCCTATTTGGATATCCCTAATTTCCTTCTGTTGTGCAATTGTTCTAGCTGGGACTTCCAACACAATGATGAAAAGGAGGGGTGACAGTGGGCACCTTGTCTCATTCCAGTTTTCAGGGGAAATGCTTTCAGTTTCTGTCCATTTAGCAATATGTTGACTGTGGATTTATCATAAATGGCACTTACTATTTTGAGGTATGTTGCCACTATGACTAGGTGTTTGAGGGTTTTGAGCAGGAAAGAATGCTAGATTTTATCAAAAGCTTTTTCTGCATCTAATGATATAATCATGTGGTTCTTGGTTTTACATCTGTTGATGTATTTAATTACATGCATGGTCTTGTGGATGTTGAACCAGCCCTGCATCCCAGGAATGAAGCCTATTTGGTCATGGTGGATGATTTTTGACATGTGTCATTGAATTCAAGTTGCTAGAATCTTGTTGAAAATTTTTGCATCTATGTTCATCAGGGATATTGGCCTGTAGTTCTCTTTCTTTGTTGGATTTTTACCCAGTTTGGATATCAAGGTGATGATAGCTTTGTAAAATGATTTGGAAAGAATTCTGTCTTTCTCAATTGCCTAGGATACTTTCAATAGGCTTGGTACCAGCTCCACCCTGTATGTTTTGTAGAATTTTGCTGGAAAGTCATCTGGTACAGAGGTTTTTATTGAAGGTAGTTTTATTATGACAGAGTCAATTTCTTGGGTTATTATTGGTCTGTTTAGTGTCTCGATGCCTTCTTGCTTCAACCTTGGAAGGTTCTATGATATGAGAAAGTCCTCCATTTCATTTAGGTTTTCAAGTTTGTTTCCGTACAGGTGTGCATAGTAGTCTCTGATAATCTTTTGTATTTCTTCAGGGTCAGTTGTGATTTGATCTTTTGCATCTGATGGTGTTTATTTGAGTTTTTTATCTCTTTTTCTTGGTCATTCTGGCTAGGAGTCTATCAATCTTGTTTGTTCTTTCAAAGAACCTGCTTTTTGTTTTGTTGATTTTTTTCTATGATATTTTTTGTCTTCTATGTTCTGTATTTGAGCTTTTACTTTGGCGGTTTGGATTATTCTGCAGATGTTAGGGTCTTGGTGGTCTTGTCTTTCCAGCTCCCTTAGGTGATTTGTTAGGCTGTTAACTTGTGATCTTTCCATTTTCTTGACGTGTGTTCATAGAGATATAAATTCCCCTCATAGAACTGTTTTTATGGCATCCCAGAGGTTTTGGTAAGATGTTTCTTCATTTTCATTTGTTTCCAGGAATCTTTTAATTTCTGTTTTGATTTCTGTGTTGACCCAGTAGTCGTTTAGCATCATGCTGTTTGGTATCCATATCTTTGTTGGGTTTGGGGAAATTTTGTTAGTGTTGATATTTATTTTTATTCCACTGTGGCCTGGGAAGGTGCATGGCAGAATTTCAATCTTATAAAATTTGTTTATGCTTGATTTATGGCCAAAGATGTGATCAATCTTGGAGTACATTTCATGTAGTGATGAGTAGAATGTATACTTTGCAGTTGTTGGGTTAAGTGTTCTGTAGGTATTTATTAAGTCCATTTGGTCAAATGTCAAGTTGAGGTTCCAGATCTCTTTGTTGATTTTTTTGCTCAGTGATCTCTCTAGGGTTGATAGTGGGGTATTTAATTCCCCAGCTATAATAGTGTTAGAGTCAATATTCTTTTTTTAGTTTACTTAGTAGTTACTTTATATACACTGGTGCTCCTGTGTTGGATGCATATATGTTTAGAATGGACATTTCTTGTTGATGGTTTAACCTTTTGTCATTATGTAGTGTCCTTTTGCATCTTTTAAATTTTTGATGGCTTAAAGGTTGTTTTGTCTGATATTCAGATCATGACGTCTGCCTTCTTTTGTGATCCATTCACCTGGAAATTCATTTTCCATCCTCTAACTTTGAGTCTGTCTGTGTCCCTTATGGTGAGATGAGTTTCTAAGATGCAGTAAATAATTGGGTCATGGTTTTTTTGTACAATTTGCCAATCTGTGTCTTTTCAGTAGTGCATTTAGACCATTCACGTTCAGGCTGATTATTGAAATGTGATTGTTTATTACCATCATGAGGTTTTTATAAAGTTTTTGCTTTGTTTGTTTTCTTTTTACTTTGGGGTTGATGCATGTGTGTGCTTTCAAGTTTGCAGTTGTGACGTATTCTCTGTTTATTCTATGTTCCCCTGGGACATAGTCTTGGGAAGTGTGTGGTCATTCTATTTTTTCTTTCTTCTGTGCTTTATATCTTTTTAAGCATCTCCTGTAGAGCTGGTCTGGAAGCTGCATAATGTCTTAGGGATTGGATGTCTGGAAAGGATTTTAACTGATGAAGTTGAGCTTAGCTGAGTAGGAAATTCTTGGTTGAAATTGTTTATCTTTGAGGACTTTGAATTTTAGACTCCAGTCCCTTCTAACTTGTAGTACTTCTGTTGATAAGTCTGCAGCTATTCTGATTGGTTTTCCCCAGTAGCCAGTCTGACTTTTCCCTCTTTCTACCTTTAGAATTTTTTTCTTTTGTACCTACTTTGTATAGGTGAATTAGCATATGTCTAGGGGTTGGTTTTCTCATTTGATGTCTTGCAGGAGTTCTCTGTATCTCTTGTGTTTGGATGGTTACATCTCTGGCGAGAGGGGAAAGTTTTCTTGGATAACCCCTTCGAATACTTGCTCCAAGTTGTTCTCCCTTTCTCATTCTTCTTCTGGGATACCAATCAGGTGTAGGTTCAGACTCTTGATATAATCGCACATCTCCTGGAGGCTTTGTTCTCTCTTTCTGAATTTTCTATGTTTTTTACTAGTCAGGTTATTCCATGTCTTGGTCTTCACGTTCTGAGATTCTTTCTTCTGCTTGATTAATTCTGCTTTCCATGCTTGTCATCTTGTTATTTATTTCCTGAATGAAATTTATTATGGTCAAAATATCTGTTACAAGGTCTTTCAGTGTTGTATCTTGTCTTTCTTGAGTCTTATTTACACTTTCCATCCATTCTCTAATCCCTGTTGTATTCTGGGGCCAGTTTTTGGTGACTCTCATTATTTGGGCTTTGAGGTTTGATTTTTTTTTTCATGTGTTTTCTCTTTGTTACACTGGGATTACCAGTGGTCTTCTGTTGATTTTTCCTCATTTGTGACCAATCTCTTTCTTTTCTCTTTAGTTCTGTTATTCAGTAGCACTGAGAGAAGTTTTCACTTCTAATGCTTTTTCAGCCCTCTGTTCTTCCCTGATCAGGGCTTTGAATTTTTGCTATTTTGAAACAGAGCTGTGTGTGGGAAGCTTTGCTGTCCTTTGTAGTTTTGAAAGTCAAATATGGTGGAGGATGGGGAGAGCTGATCTTTTCTGAGGTCTTCCTCATCCTTTTCTGGTCACACACTTTGTTCTATGACTGTATCAGGGTAGGGGGTGGGGCACTGAGACTCAGCACTTGTCCTGTCCCTCTGGAGTTTGTGTTTTTAGGATATTCCCTCTGAGTCACAATCAAGTTAATCTACCAGTCACAGAGATTGGGTCTGTCACTTTGTGATGAGCAATCTGGAGCACATTCCTGCCCAGTTTTCAAGATGTTCACAGGGTGCCTCTTTTGTCTTCTTCAGTGGGGCTCTGCCTCTGAGCTCCTTGTTGTGTTCCCTCCACAGGACTTGCTGCCAGAGTCTGGCCAAGTCCTGCAGTAGCAAAGCAGAGCCTAGAACTGACAAGTACTCCTGCAGCTTCTTCCAGGAATGGCTATGCTGATTTTTTTTAAATGGTGCTAGGCTTCTGCATCCTGGGAAGTGCTAAGATCCAAGCAGAGCCTCTGCTCACTTTTTAAATGATGTTTACACTGATCACTACATTTAAAGTTGTAACCCAACATCCCTCTTCTCCTGATTCCACTTATTCTATGTTTTTATAGATTTTATCACCATCTAATTTGCTATATAATTTACTTATTACAGTTATTGTTTATGTTCTCTTGCTCTCTATGAAAATGTAAAGTTCCATAAGATTTATCTCTGACTTTTTCACTGATATGTCCCAAAATCTTAGACTACTGAGAATGGGCACTCAACAGATACTCACTGAATTGAAGATGACAGCTCCATCACACCCCAGTGACTATGCCCCTGCCCAGTTTCCTGACTCCATCTCCTATCACCATTCTCTTCTTCTCTGTGATCTAGCCACACTTGTCTTTTTACTATTCCTCAAACACACTACCCTCATTTCTCCATTCAACCCTTTTTGGTTACTTTCCCTCTAACTAGAACAAGTTTTGTTCATGTCTTCATATGGGTTCATGTCCTCATTTCATTCAGAAGAACTTTCCAGATTTCCCTTTGAATATGTGCTCCTGTTTGATGCTATTACGATTCCCAATATCCCTACTTCCCTCCCCATAATACTCTCCCAGTGGAAGGATAATAGAAGTCAGAAATGGCAATTTATTTTGCTTTGATTAATGAAATGTGGACAGGTATGATGTGTGACACTTCTAAGCAAAGGCTTTAAGAACCAGCCTGTGGTATCTTATATCTTCCTCTCTGCCACCATGAATGGAAATTTTCCAGATTGAGACTATTTGGTCCATCTAGGTCTTGAAGTAAAAGCGTGGAGCAGGCATATGGTTGATATATGGTAGATATGTAGCAAAAGCAAGGTAGCAGCTTATTTATTGTAAGCCATGGGATTTGGGACTTGTTTGTTACTATAGCATAAGTTAGTCCTTTATCTTTCTCATCATTCTTCATTACCTGAGTGTAAAATATGTTTTTATTTGATTACTTGTTCAGTGTCTTCTACTGGAAGATAAGCGCATAAGGATAGGAACTTTATTGTATTCACTATATTACTGTTACCTAGAATACTACTTGTAGGTGTTCATTAAATATCTATATAGTTTATTAATGAAAGTTTGTGCTTCTTGATATCAAGTCGTGGTTGCTCCAACCTGTGTGTGGAAGTATTCTGAAGCTGCTATATCTCTCTTAAGGGAAAATGCATATAGAGAATGCTAACCCAACAGCTTCCCTCTCTAAGAGGGAAGCATCCTTTCACCCTCCCCTCCTGTCCTATCCTGGTGCTAATGGAGTGGTGTATCTGGTTAAATTCTTCCCTGACAAAGGGCAGTCAAGAGAGGCTGACCCATCCCATTCTGATCCACACAAACAGCAAAAGCTGTGGTTCTTCTAATTGTGAGGATCCCCCTAACCCCAAATCTTATTTTTATTTAGCCAAGCCCTCTTCTCTACTTTAAGAAGCAGAACTCTTTTTCTTACTCATAGTGGCATACAAATACCGCAAGGAAAGGAGAGCATGTTATCTCTGTTTGTTTATTATTAGTTATGCTGGAAAATATCAAACTTCATCTATAATAGAGCTAGTAGTTCTCAAAGAAGAGAAAGAAAGAAAGAAAGAAAAGAGGAAAGAAAGATTACTTTTATTTTATCCCAAACTTTGACCAAAGAGAAAAATTGCTTGTTTGTTGAATGTGATTGATTATAAACATGAAACTCATAAATCTTCAATAAAAACAGTGAAAAAAATCTAGTTTTCTTCCTCTTTACCCTTGCCCCAGTGTTCAAAAATACCCTGTATTCACAGTTCAAGAGACTGTTTATCCCTCTTCTGATTATACTTCTATGATAGAGAACTCACTGCCCCACCCAATCTGTGGACAGTTATGACTTTTGAAAATGTCTTTTTTGAATGTAACTGAAGTCAGTGCTCTATGGCTTTTCATACATTATCCCTAGCTCTAAATCCCTGGCATCACAGTCAGTCTAATCCTTCCCAGTTGTTTGAGGAGTCAGTGGAGAAAGGGATATTTAAGCAGAAAGGGATATTTAAGCAGAAATTTTATAAAATAAGTAATAATAAAGCATGTTAAGAAGGAAGAGACCTTAAAGGAGGAAACAGGAACAGCATGTGCTTTTACCCAGCAACAAGAAAGAATGTGGCAAATTCAAAGAATGTTTAATGTTTCAGGCGTCCTCATTCTGGGAAGATCTTGGGGGAAATGAGGGGAGTTCTAGGAGTGAGCCTAGAGAGACAGAATTATGAGGGTGTTTGTAGCTACTCTTAAAGAGTTTATATTTTACCCTAAGATGATCAAGAAACATTCATTGACCTGTTTGAAGCAGGAACGACTTGATGAACATTTTAGGAAAAGCATTTTGACTGCAATGTGGAGAATGAACCAGATGGGGTAGGAGGTAAAAAGAATTAGGGGGTGACCTTTTGGGAGGTCCTTTCAGTAACTGAAGTTAAAGATACAAGGAAAATAGCAGGGAGATAGAGAGGGGTTTGCAAAATTATGGGATACTGAGGAACTGACAGAACTTGGTGAAGATTATCTTTTTAATTCTCCATGAGACTATTTAAGAGCCTTATACAGAAATTTTCTAAAGCCCTAAGATATATATGTTTTTAAGCCAAAAGTCTGGCATTCACTTTGCAAGGCCAGAACTTCTGTTCCATCTCCTTACCCCTCTTTGGCTTCAGTTCCCCTGACTACTGCTTGCTTGTTTTATCTGTAATAGGCCAGATGCATTAGTTTTGACAGAGAAGAGCAAACCTGAGGCAGGAAGTGAGGACTCTGCACCCTACTCTCTTAGGGTAGCATGTCCCTATACATGTATCCACATAATTGGCACAGGGGCAAAATAAGACTATGTAGGAGGGTGAGAGTTGTCAAAATGTGATAAGAGTACGAAAATATTTAATTTGTTTTCTTTTACATCTTCAAACAATGCCTCAGCATACAGATAAAAGATTACCAGATGTTATGTAAATGTAGCAGTGTTTAGGCTTCCTTCATCTCAGTTTTGTGAGGCAGTAGGGGAATTTGAATCTCAACTATACTTTCTCACAAGCAGTGTGACTTTGGATGAGTTGTGAAATGTCCCTGGCCATCAATTATCTCGTGTAAAAATCAGGGTACACAATACCAAGTTCACTATAATGAAAAGAGAGAATAAAGGCAAAATGTTAATATAATGCCTGTTGCAGAGTAGTCCTCAATAATCGTAGAAACGGTATGTTTTTTGGTGATAATGCAGGGTTCGTTTATACTCACTTTCAAGAGAATAAGATTCTACCAAACCAAGATCTTCATAATTTTTCTGGTGTCAACAACAGGTAGCCTGATAAATTGTTTTCTTCACTCTTTTAAAGTGACCTTGCCCTTTCATTAGGCATCTGTGATCTTGAGAGGTGAGTCTCTGCCCAGGCCTTGTCCTCTCGATATGTCCCAGGTGAGTCTTATGGTCACCATAAGGGCTCTTTCTTGCCTCTTATTGGACCAGTCTGTACTAGTACCATGTCTGTCATACTTGCTATCCTTTTCTAAACTCCTAGCTCTCCTAATCATACTTCAGCTCCCTCTCAGGCTGCCCCACCTCTAGTTTACTTAGCGATCCATTATCTATTTCATGTCCAAAGCTCCAGATCCATAGCCTCTTCCTCAGGAGAAGAAATTGACTGTGGAGTTGGTATCCAGAGACAGTTAAGATGGAACAGGCCAAAGCTTTAGTAAAGTAACACTAGGTTAGGCATGACCCTGACTTTATTCTGCCTCCACTCCTCAGAGGTAATGTAATGCAGTAATAAGGCACCTAAACTTGAGAATTGTGCTGACATGTTCCATTTCACTTATTAACTCCAAGACCCCCTTGAACCTATTTGCTCATTTGCAAAATGGGGATAATAAGAGTACTTATTACCTCATGGGATTGCTGTGAGGATTAAATGAGATAATACATTTAACGCATATCATTCAGAGCCTGTCACATAATATGCACTTAACTAAAAGAAGCTTCTGCTGTTATTATTATGACTTTATGATTCTGATTTTTAGAGTCATTGGAGTACAGTTCTTTTCATAGCCTATAATTCACAACTCTTATATTCTGCCATGACCTGACCACTCTGAGGAAATGGCTTTGTCTACTGGCTTTGTCTGAAAAATCTCTGCACCTTCATCTCTGTAAAATTCTATAGCAAGAGAACCATTGCATTCTAACACAGGAACTATGGCAGCATAAATAAAACTGTGTACATGATACAGTTGACAAAATACTCAATCTTTCTGGAACTTCATTACCTCTCTGAGCAATTAACAGAGTAAGGATCACCATATCTACGTAGAAAGGAGGCCAAGAAAGGGTAGGTGATTTACCCATAGTCACACAGCCAGAAGGAAAGCAGACCAGGACTAGAATGATGATCTTACAACTCCAGATCAAGCCTCCTAACTCCTATTCAAAAATCAGCCAATTATTTGGCCCGAGGACTTCTGGTTCTGATGGTATATAGACCAATAGCCTGCATGCTGACAGTGCATGACCTCTGATCATCCTGAGAAGTCAAGCAAAGAGAAAAGAGAGGCAAGGAAGAAAGTCAATTTCTGAGCTCCAAATATATTTACAGTCCAATTCCTTATTTTCTGGATAAGAAAATGATGATTCTTCAAAAATCACACTGAGTTCACAGCATAACCAAGACTAAGACACAAAGGAGAACATGAATGAGTGCAGGAGCTGACTTTAGAAAATCCAAGGAATCATCATTCCCAGACTTTGCTGCTGTCATTAATTCATTTCATCAATTAAGCAACTGAGTACCTACCATGTACTGGACTTTATACTACATTCTGGGATTCAGAAAAGAAAAAGATACATTCATTATTTTGAAGACAATGAAAGTCACAAACACGCTCACTCATACTTATAAGAAATCTAATTGAGAATTGATGTGAGCAAAGCATCATTACTTTACACATAAATACTTTTCATCTTAATAAAACCTATGAGAGTAGGCATACGATTATCCCTGTTTTATAAATGATGAGACTGAGGTTTAGAGAGTTTAAAGAAGTTTCCCAAGGCCTAATAATATAGCTAGTCACTTTCTAATGTTCATGCTCTAGTTTGCCCTAGTGAAAGGAGATAGACTCCTAAACAATGAAGTATCCTAAAATATGACTACCATAGGTCAGTTCTGCCTGGGAAGTGAGTGATCCAAGAGCTGAGGATGGAGCCTACAGCATCTGAGAATGATGTCCTCCTGAGTCACAGGTATAAAGAAAGTATGCCAGAAATGCATGAACAGAGCTGCTAGAATATACTGTTCACTGTCCAGACAGTATCACAGTTCTCTGAATTTTTCAAAGCACTACTTCTTAATGATGCTGCAGCAGCTCCAGGCAGGGTGATTGCAGATAGAACACTGAAAAAGGAAAACCCGGAGTGGGGGGTGGTGAGGGGAAGGAGAGGGCTGAGGCAGCATGAAGAGATACTTTAGACTCATTGCTGTTGAATCTGTTCTTTATCTTTCGAAGCTGGAAAAAGCAATCCAATCCATACAGTCTTTCCCTCCCTTCAACAAATTGCATTTTTTTAAAAATCAACTGGTGTAGAATTTATTGATCTGCATTGACTGTGAACTTCGCAAATTCATACAAAAGAGTTTTCTCATTATAGAGTCATTTAAAGAACTTGTTAGTTCAGAGAATTCATCATAAAGCTCACTTGTGGTATTAAAAAAGTCATAAAATGTATAAAATTGAGCCCAAACTATATTTTTTTTCTGTCAGTTGGATTTTTCAGCATATTATTTTGGCCACATTCCCATCAATTTGGTAGATAAAAGTAGGAGATGCTACCTTGACAATTTCTCCCCCCAAGGGGCAGCAAAAAATATCTCACCAAAGGTTTTAGCCAATCAAACTTGAATCCAATGATAAAATTGATCAAAAGCTGAATCTAGGGGAAAGCTTGACTTTGCAAGTTACCTATGATCTATCTCCATGTGGAAATTAGGAGGACTGTCATCAAGGGAGGAACATTTGTTAAGGTTCTTGGCCTTCATATGGAACGCCAACCCTACCATCTGCTCCTCTGGCTCACGAAATATAAAAACTTATCCTCAATCAAACACATTGAACCCTATCATACGATATCATGTTCATAATGCCTACAGCCTGGTCCCTATCAGAAGCCCCTGAGCACTGAGGGAACATATTACCAAAACACTCTTATAGGCATTTTACCATAGGATCAAGGAACCACCAGAAAACTCCAAGTCTAACAATTGCAGATTTGTCCTAAGTTGCTCTTTATGGAAATGACCACAGTTTTTACAGAGAATTCATATCAAGAGGATCCATTCTACCTCTTCCTGTGTTTATCAGAAGAACACAGGCTCTGTAGTCACCCTGCCTGAATGTTATTATTTACTCTGCCACTTACTGGTTGTGTGACCTTTATGAATTACTTCATCTCTTAGACTTCAGTTTTCCCATCTGTGAAGCAGGAATAATAAGAGCATATCCCACATAAGGTTGAGAATTATAAATGAGATGAGTACATGCATATTTACAGTAGCTCCGGACTCAATAAATGCAATTTATTAGATTTGATTGTGAACATAAAAACTATTATATAGGACATTGTATATTAATCATATGACACTTTGATATTGGATTGTCTATGAAAATTTTTTTGTAAGAATTTACTCTAAAGAAAATAGAGTATCCATCAAGAATCACAGTTTTCTCACATTGAAAAGTACTACAATCTAACCTAGTTCCTATTTTGCTTTTGCAGAAAGGACTTTCAAATCCAAATGTGATAGCAGCTTATATTTGATTGATCATGATTTACATGTTTGTTTCACTTCCTTTTTAGCAGGACTTTGATATCCATTGTAGAATGTTCAAATTCTTCTTGGGAAAAAATCTACTGGACTGCCAATTTCTTAGGAGCATGGTGCCAGCCATTCTTATTTGTACTCCCCACATCTAAGCACTGGGCTCAAAGGAGCTGTTCACAAATACTTATTGATTTGTATTTTTGAGAGAATTTAAGAAAACAAAAGATACTCAAAAGATAGAGCCTAAATGTGCTTAGCATTCATATTGTCTGAGGTAATATGAAAGAAATTTGTGCCCTCTTCAAAGTGGTATACCTTTGCGTTTGCTGCAATTAAAAACACTTATCTCAATGTTTAGGTATCTGTTTAATCTGATGCAATGAATTACTTGAGGGATTTCCTCGTATTTATCTTTCTTTTCTTACATCTAGACTGGTGACTAGCATATTTGAGATATGGGTAATTAATAGACATATAAATTAATAAATGAATATGAGTAATAGATGGTCTGAAAAATCCCCGGGATGAAATCAAACTTACACTTCACTTAAAGTATATCATAATCACAATGACTCAATGGCTGCTGTTAGAAAAAGTTTAGGCCACTGTAGATTAACCTAAGAGAATGATGAAAGAAGAAAGATAAAGAAAAGGAAGCAGGAAGCCTTCTCCAACCACATTTATTTAGTCAACAAATATCTCTTAACATCATGTAATATGCAGAGCACTATTCTAAACCCAGGGTTATAAAAGTAAATGAAAGAATCAAAGGATCTGCGCTTATAGAACTTGCATTCCTGTGGAGAAGACAAAATAAACAAGAAAACAACAGAATAAATAAGCTTAGACAATAAGTGCTATGAAGAAAATGAAAATAGATAACATGATAAAGAGTGGGCATGCAACGGTGGGAAACTTTAGATGAGTGTCTAAAAAGGTCTAGTTCTGGTCTTTATTTAAGCATTTCTTTATTATAATCTTTACATCATTGGGTTATAATTATCTGTTTCTATATTCATCTCCCCAACTTCCCCAACTGAAGTGTGACATAACTTAGTTTCAAGTATAAAACATAGTGTCTGGTACAAAATAGGCCCTCAATAATTTTTTTCTGGATTTGATTTTTTAAAGGAAGCACTTTTCTAACTTTAGGGACACAGAAGGAAAAAAATATTTTTTTCCTGGGAAGGAAACAGGGATTGAAATAAGGAAAAGCTTCAAAAAGTAGGTAAGGAAATGCACAGATGCTGAAAAATTAAATGCCATATTTGGGGGTAGCATGGCAGAGAGGTAACTAGAAAGTTATTCAGTAAAGGTTGGTTGTGGCAAGATAATGAGAAGTCATCAATGTCATGCCAATATGCTAGGGCTTTCTCCCTTAGGCAATGTGTGAGCCTTTAGATCGTTTACAACAAGAGTCACACAACAAGGTCTAGAAGGTGGAAAAATCACTCTAGCAACTGGGAAAGAGATGGAAGAAAAGGGAACAGCAACAGGAAGGGAAATGAAGTCAAAAATAGCTATAATGGTGTGATTGAGAAAAGTGGAGAGGCTAAGCTGAAACAAAGAGACCCAATGTGAGTTCAAGAGACGTTAAAGAAATAATGTCAACAGGATTTGGAGAGCAATTGCATCTGAACAATTGTATCTGAGCCCAGATGGTACTAAGAAGGGTAGCTCAGCAGTTAGCTTGAAGAATTTTATTTCTCATGGCTTATTTACATAAGCCATAAAATGTCTTAAGAAAAGAGATACTTTGAGCAGGGGGCAATTCAGTCAACAAATATGAAAAAAATTTCTTCCCAACCTATATGAAAGTCTGAACTAACAGGCATCCAAAGCCCTTTCTGGGTCAGCCACCAGCATGGACTGTTTCTCTCAGCTGGCCAGTTTGACATGAAGTCTTTCTATCTGAAGATGTCAGCCATTGAACTGTGCAGGCTAACTCTCATCTTCACAAGGAGAGTCTGTCTGCACAGCAGTGGCTTGCAACTTAATATTTTGCATAAAAATTCATGAGGTGCAGTATTCATTTCAGCTATGTTATAAAGTAGTAAAAGGAAGAGAGAGGGAGGAAAAGAAAAAGTTCAGCCCTGCACTCAGATAGGGTTCATTCTGAGTGATGATTGCGAGCCATCCTTGGAAATTACAGATGCTACTTGGTTCACTATTATTTTGCAGCATCTCCAGTAATCTTCCGTGATCATTTATAACAGCATGTCTGATGACTTTCAAAACGTAACGGGAAAGGGTACTTCTGTGAAGCATGTCTACTCAAAGAAAAAATCAATCTTGGCTGCTGAGGGAGTGAACTTTGTACCACCACGATTAGACAGTTAGAGATTTCAACATATAAAAATAAGAATGGCAGGGGTCCAGTCTTCCAATGTATATGTGTGTATAATGCGTGTTCCAGTTGCTTGAATGGTTTAGGATTTCTCCTTTCATCCATACCAAACACAACATGTGTTGGGAATCTAAATTGGCACACTACAACAGAAAATAATCACAAGCTCCATAATAATAACTACTAATGTTTATATCATACCTTTACAGCTTGCTAAGTGCTTGTCACACACCTGAGCTGCTGAACATCAAAAATACTTCACACTTTTCTAATCTTTTCTTCTCTGACAATCATTCCTATTACCTGGAATGTTCTATAACATCTGCACTCCCATCTTTTGAGGACAAGCCCAAAACCTCCCTTCCTATATGATAGTCCCTGGTTATTTTAACTCTTACAAGTAAATAATATTGTATAATGAATAAAGACCTCTGAAAGGCAGTGTAGTGTGGAAGCAAATTAGCGATATTTAGAATCAGCAGATTTGGGTTCAAGTATTAGTTTTCCAGTGTATTAGCTTTATGACCTAGGCTCACCTTTTAACCTCAAAACAAGAGTCAAGATATTATCAATCTCATATGATTATTTTTGTAGATCAAAAGGGATGATCTATGTAAACCTAATTTGTAATCCTAATTGATTATATAAATATTAGGTATTAGAATTTTACTGTATTTATCTCAGAGGACTATTATAAAGATTAAATCATTTATGTAAAACATTTAGCCCACTGCCTTTCATATAGTAAGTGCTCAATTAAAAAGAATAATTATTAGTAGTGGCAAAACTTACTTGTTGATTCAAAGGATTATGCATGGGCTATGGATAAGACACTGTAATAAATATAGCACCTCACTAATCTTCTGAATAATTTATTATAAAATTATAAAGATATTGTTGCCATATATAAACAATTTTACATAGTGATTAGGAGTACTGGCTCTGGAATCAGGCCACTTAGAATCTAAGTTTAATTCTGATTCTTTATAGCTGTGTGATCTTGGGCAAATTGCTTAACCTATCTGTGCCTCATTTTTTTGTTTGTTTGTTTGAGATGGAGTGTCACTCTGTCGCCCAGACTGGAGTGCAGTGGCACGCTCCTGGCCACCACAGCCTCCACTTGCTGGGCTCTGGTGATCCTTTTGCCTCAGGCTTCCAAGTAGCCAGAACTACAGGTGCATGCTACCACACCCGGCTGATTTTTTATTTTTATTGTAGAGATGAGGTCTCGCCAAGTTGCCTGGGCGGGTCTCAAACCCTCAGGCTCGGGCATTCCACTCACCTCGGCCTCCCAAAGTGCTAGGATTGCAGGGTGAGCCACGAGCCCAGCCTACCTCATTTTATCTTATCTATAAGAGAAGGAAAACAATAAAATTTTAAATATAGGGTTGTCATAAATGTTAAGTAAATTAATTCATGGAAAGAGCCCCAAACAATGTCTGATATAGAAATAACTCAATAAATGTTATGTAGTATTATAGTCTTTTAGTGTAACTAACTTATAAATAAAGTGTTTTCTTATGAATCAGAAAAAAATGTACTAAAGAATGAACTTAGCTATTCATATTCACATTCACACTGCTCTTAATTCACCTCTTTATCTCACATTTTTGTCATCTCCCAATGCACCCTCCATACTCCAGCCAGAGTCAACTTTCTAAGGCATCAGACTGACCACGTTAAAATTTGCAGAGGATCTTTTACATGCTTTGTGAGGTTTCCATTACCTGGCTCTACCTGCTTCTGCCTCTGTCTCTTCTACAACTCAGCTCAGAGGATTCTCCAGCCTGTCCTAATTACAGAACCATCGAGGTGACTTAGGAGAAATTAACCCATCCCCTCCAGGAATATCCAGGAGCCACACACTACCATTTTTGATATGGATAGTGGATAGATTATCGTTTTACATCAAGGTACTATGCAAATTCAGCTTCCAGGCATGTTTCCTAGCTCTTTCTTCTAACTAGAATGCTGTCCCCAAAGGTCTCCTGTGTAGACGTTCTAAAGTTATCATGCTTAATTGCCTACCCACTCACAATAAACCACTTCCTTTCAAACCTCCCTATCGTTTGTCCAAAAGATTTTCTTTCCCTGGAATTCCATACCCACTTTAACCCCCGACCATCCAAGTCCATTTATCATTTCTAGGTTCAACTCAATTGTCACCTCCTCTAAGAAGGCTTTTAGGACTCTACAGGCAGATTCAGTTGTTGGGAGCCAGTCTTGGAGGCCCACTGAGCATTAGGGATCAGGAAGGGCCGTTAACCCCGAGACCACTAGGATGCGTTTGGGAGCTATCTGACCCCATTTTCTTACCCTTTCTACTCAGCACTAACCAGATTAAGCTCCTGTGAGCTCAAAACATAAAAACTCTGAGACTGAGATGAACACAAGCTAACTTTAGAAGCTCATTGCTCCTATTCTTCCACAAACTGCAGTTTTGGCTTTCACACAACTTGTAATTCAAACTCGTGTCACATCTAACAGCCTTAGTATTGGCTTCTGGGTCATGATCTTAGGATTTATTGAAGGTGTAAATTGTAGAATATAGTTTTAGAAGACAGCTATTTTGTTGAAAGAATGCGACTGGGTTACTTGCAGGTAGCCCACTGTGAACTTTGGACTGGGCCACATTCCAAACATTCTGGGATGGGCCACTTTCATTTGTAAAGTAAATACTTAAGCTTCTATAGAATTGTTTAACTTAGCATAAATCAATCAGCTTAGTATGAAAAAGGTTTATAGAATATGTCAGTCACAGATTAGGTTATCCTTTGTTATGGGATTTTAAGATTATCATATGAAAAGGGTTTAAAGGCAATCATTGATTAAGTTTTCATGGATTAAAGTTTCTGGTAGGTGGGGGACGCCCCTCCCACATCTGACTTTGTGTATAAAAGACCTGTTATAATTCCCAATAACACACACATCGCTTCAGCACTAGACCAGAGTCCAGTCTCTTTCTTTCTCTTTCTTTCTCTCTCTTTCTCTCTTCTTCCCCCCAATCGCTGACGCTGTCTCCACCTTTGGGGTACCCTGAACCCAGGTGGAGCTGGTCTCCGGCATTCAGTCATTCTCATAACACTTTACATTTGGCAAAATGTCCCTACAATATTTGCTTCCCAAAGCAGGATTTGGCTCAGTCGTTTTTGTCACCTGGTGCAGAGCTAGTAAATACTCTATAAATATTAGTCTCAGTTAATATTTGAGGGGTCATATTATCCCCACAGAAAATTTTGACTAATAGAATCATGAAAGTCAAACAGTACCAATGATGTCAGCAATTGTAGATTGTGGCTGATGCTAGATTTTTTTTGGTTTAGCTCCTTCTTAACAATAGTGAAACTTTCCAAAAAGCATAATAGCCATTTTAATAAGTGTTGGCAACACTTAGCATTAATGCACACACGCACGCGCGTGCACATACACATACACACACACCCACATTCAAGACCTGTAAAATACCCATCTCTATGATAGGTGCTAGAGATATAGTGATGTTAAATACACAGCCAGATTGTTTCTTGAACAGCAACCAAAAAAAAAAAAACCAAATCTTAAGGGTCTAAAAGAAAAAAAAAAGAAAAATGACAAAAATATCTACTATTTACTGAGAACTGTCATTTTAGAACTACATCTGGTATAGTGCATAAATTACCTCATTTTAATCTTGCAACAATTCTGTATGTTAAATATCTTCACCTCCACTTTATAGATGAATAAAACTAGTCCTGGAAAAGGTAGATAACTTGCCCAAAGTAATAACTTGGGAAATATAAGATTTGAACTCACATCTTTTTCATAACCAGTTATTGTCATATCGATATCAGAAATAATTCCTACATTTCTAAAATAGAGTTTCTAATCTTAAGAAACTCTCAGTCTAGACACATACGATAAGTACCAAAATGTAAGCAATAGGCATTTGAGGATTTTCTTAATTTCTCTTAGCCCTCAGCCCCTTTATTTAAAGCTCATACATATGAGCTTTATTTCTAAGTCTATTCTCAATGACAGTTGCCTCAAAGCCAAGTCACACCTGTCCTCTCCCCACCAAGTCATCCTACATAGTACTTCCAAATAAATCTCCTTAGCATACCATTTTAATATTGGTAAAGTTGGGAAGATGGACTAGGGCAAAATGGTGAAGGACTTTAGAAATTCAGATAAAAAATTATCTTCTTATTTTGTAGAATCCTATTGCACTGAAAGTTTCTGAGCACAAAAACCATACACGTACAGCAAGCTTTTAGAATATAAATCTAGCAACAGCGTAACGATAGATAAGAAAGGCAGGAAGACAAGTTTAGAAGAAATACTGTGTTGTAACCAAAAAAAAAAAAAAACAACAACTAGAGAATAGGTAATAGAAGTGGAAAGAATGGCCTATGGCCATACCACCCTGAACATGCCCTATCTTGTCTGAGCAGGGTCGGGCCTGGTTAGTTACTTATATGGGAGAAGTTGAAAGGAGGAAGAAATTAAAAAGCAGGAATGTAAAGGACGTTGTCAATGTCTAGATAATGGTAGGGAAAGCAAATGTGGACCAAAGGTGGACTCCAAGACGGGAGGAAAGACGGCGAACTGCACTATTTTTCCCAAGGTGATGGGAAGACAGCTAATTGGTATGACTACACATAATTGGAGTCATGATATAGAAAGCAGGAGTATTGATGGGCCAGTGGATACCAGTTGAGATAGTAAGAGTGGCTGAGATTTCTAGGGAAGTAAGGTAGAAAAAGAATTCAAAGATGAATCTGAAGGATAAAGCCTGAATATAAGTTCATTCATAAAATTGAGTCATCTGGTGAGTAACTATCTGTTGCGCACCAATTATGTGCCAGGATCTTGGAGGATCTTGCAGTGAGCAAAGTTTCTGTGGTTTCTGATAGAGTTGGAGAAAGAATAGAGAAAATTGGGATGCTAAAATAATCGGGAATTCAATTAAAAGTTTAAAAAAGGAATTGGTAGTCAACCACATTGACATACAGCCTACCCTTCTTATCAGGGACTAGAAAAATAAAACCATGTCTGTTCAAGGAGTAACAATGTGAAAAATTATCACTGGTGCCCATACTGGAATATTAGAACCTCCTACCAAAAAGGATGAAAGTGACTGAAAATTTAAAAGTGGGTCTCTGAAACCTCTTTAGAATGGATAATTATAGGTACATCGAGGCAATGTTTTTTTGCCATTTAAATAATGTCCCAAAAATGGGATAGGACATTAGCCAGAAGGGGAGAGAAGAGAGGGACTGAGGAAATCCCAAATGTGGCTTATCCCAAGCAGTTTTTAAAGAAGAATGTGTATATTTTAACAGGAATTTAATCTATATGTTCCAGATTCTTTTACATTCTACAAAATGTCGGCACATAAAAGCTCTTTGATGTACAGAGATCTTTCCAGTTCTTTTTATGAGACTTGTTAAGCTATATCGCTTCCAAATTGGAAGTTGTGTTTTATCCAGAGTAAACAAGATCGCACAATGGCAAACCAGAGTTTGGGTCAAAGAAGAACAGACACGAACTTCGGTAAACATGTAGAATATAATGATTTCCTATCTTGACTTATGGGATCCACATGTAAAAGAACATGAATCTCTTAAGCACACAGAGAATCTAGAAAGCAAGAGCATTGTTTTTAAGTCCAGCAGTTGTAGGTAGAATAGGAGGTGGGGAGACTGGTCAGAAAAAAACACACTTGGTATGGGTACATGTGAAGCAATCATAGAGTAAATTATTTTTAAGAAATGTGAGGGAAAAATTATCTCAGCTAACACTCAGCACAGAAATTGTTTCATCCATGGAAAGCCAGGGAGAGCTATAAAGACCTTCCCATTGCAACAGTGCAGAAAGGAGGCATTTTGTAATAAGAATTTTACAAAGCAAGGTTTCCTGTAAGAATATTCTGCCTCTAGCATTTCATGGATTTGTGCAATAGCAAATAAGAACAGAAATCATTGGAGAAATAGAAATACAAGAAGAAACCTTTACAATATAGATTGAACTTAGGCAATTTCATTCATAAGGATTAAAAACTGTGAAATCAGTATTGAGAATCTGCCAAGCAGCTTCCATTCCTCCATTGCAATCAGAGCAGAAACAAATTGATGCCGTTGCAAGATTGGCTCAGCCATCTATAGCATGCATGTGGCAAGAGGCATTGGGGATGTGTAATTTTGCATTATAATTTGTCATTTCCTTTAGAACAATCTTTCCCTTTCTGTGGGACACTAGATGTTACTAAGTTCTTTCATTGGCCACTTCTGGAATCACATGTTTGATAAGGAATAAATATTTATTTTTAATATCTCATTACTATCTACAGAGGATGGGCTCTGACAAATGGAAGATCCATTACTTCGAAAAACTGGCACCTAAATATCAAAGAGCTATGACAGAGCCAAACTGCTTAGTATAAGACTGGAGAATCTGAGGGTGAGAGAAGATCTGGGAACGGGAAGAAATGAGCCAGTAAGACTGGAGAAAGGGTGAACAGGAAGAAACCTTTTTTGATAATAAATACAGAAAGAATTGAACAAATAGACATATTTTCAAGGCTTTACCTGAGTCACTTGCATTGCATGATTCAGTGTGACCTGGTGATTCTATTTAGAGTCTGACAAAGGAAAAATAATTGTGTCAAAATGGTAGAGAACCCATAGAGTCAGACTATGCAGATGCTAGGGACTGATGTCATTTGGCTTGTATTTGGAAAGGACAACTTTTCTACCTACCACTTATTATTATTATTACTGAGTCAGGTTCTCACTCTGCCTTCCAGGCTAGAGTGCACTGGCATTATCAAAGGCCACTGCAGCCTCAACCTCCTGGGCTAAGGCGATCCTTCCACCTCAGCTTCCCATGCTCCCATGTGCTGGGACTATGAGCATGCACCCTATGCCTGGATAATTTTGTGTGTGTGTGTGTTTGTGTGTGTGAAGACAGAGTCTCTCTATGTTGCCCAGGCTGGCCTCGAACTCCCGGGCTCAAGCATTCTTCTGATTTGGGCTCCCAAAGTGCTGGGATTAAGTATGAGCCACCACATTTGGCTGTACCTACCACATGTTTTTGACTCAGGCCACAGTTCTGATAGGTGAAAAGATGCAGCAGAATACAAAAAGGAGACATCACAGCCCAGGGGGATCTGTCTCTCTAAAAAATGCCTAAACTCAAATCATCAACACTGAAATCCATGCCCATAATTTAATCCAGAATATCATCCATGAGATTTAGTTCCTGACATAGTTCTGGACACATAATAATGACTCAATAAACGTTGAAAGAATGAATGAGCCACAAAAGTAATCAGTCTGATGTGAACTGAGAAAGGGACAATGGGGTTCGCAAATAATTAGATCTGCAGATTCAACAGAATAGGATTGGGACAATAAGAAAGTTCCCACTGCCTTGCTTCTTAGAGTATGACCAAGGAGCAGTGTTAGCATCACCCAGGAAGACTGTCAGAAATGGAGAACCTCAGCCTCCACTCTGAACTCAAATTTGCATTTGAGGAGTTTCCTAAGTGATTAGTAGGCACATGGAAAGTTGGGGAAATACAGATCTAGATCTCAACTAGGACACACAACACTCATGCCAAGACTAACAAGGCCGCCACCATCATCGTGAGAAGGGCTTGGAAGATATCCCCAGGCCGCCCTGTGCGAATGTCTGTGCATTAGTTACCTGTTACTCTGAAGGGTAAATTCTGCCTGCCACTTCAAGTCTCCTTTTGTCCTCATAAGTTCCCAACTAAAGAACTTATTTGGATACCATTATAAGACAGATGATATATAGATATAAATATATAGATATAGATAGGATATAAGCTACTCCCCCCCCCCTTTTTTTTGGACTCAATGCATATTTGCAGTGGTCAGATTTGCAGCATTCTATGAAAGAATATATATGCCAACTTACAATATGCCAGATATCTTGCATACATTATCTCTTTTAATAGTGATGATAGTAACAATAATGATAAGAAGAACTAACGGGTGTTGAGTGCTGATAGGCACAGTTCTCATTTTTTTGTACATTTGGTTTGCACATTTGATCCTCTTAAGAGCTCCATATCAGTCAGGCATGGAGGCTCACACCTATAATACCAGCACTTTGGGAGGTGGAAGTGAGAGAATTGCCTAAGTCCACAGGTTGGAGACCAGCCTGGACAACTTAGCAAGATCTCATATCTACAGTAAATCAGAAAAAGTAGTCAGGCATGGTGGTGCATGCCTATAGTTCCAGCTACTTGGAAGGCTGAGGCAGAAGGATCACCTGAGCCCAGCAGGTCAAGGCTGCTGTGGTTGTGAACGTACTACTGCACTCTAGCCTGGGTGACAAGAGTGAGACTCCAACTCAAAAAAAAAAGAAAGAAAAAGAGCTCAATGGCATAGTTTCTCTTCTTACTCTCATTAATCCTTCAACACTGCGACATAGCTATTTTTAATGCCCACATTACAGTTACAGATACACAAGGAAACAGAGCAAATAAACCATAAACAATTTTTGCACTTAAACCCAGATCTCCCTATCTCCAGTACCTACACTCTTTGCATTATAACATGTGGCCCAACTGTAAGCAATGTGGGTAAAAAAACATCCATCTCTCCTTGAAGAGAGCCTAGATACAGTCTATTGCTGGTGGATGGGCCACACCCAAAGCAGAATTCCTCAAAACTGTGAAATCAGATTCATTAGAGCTTGAAGTTGCTTTCCATATTAGGGTACAAGGAGATGGGAACAAACCACATTGAAATATTTTGTCTCAAGACAACAACAGAAGGAAAAACTGGGCTATGCATAATCCTCTGGGGTGTGGGCTAGGGTTTGCCATCTGCTGCACATGGGACAACCTCACCCACTGTCTCTGGGTGCTCTCAACACAACTTGGGTACTAGTTGCTTACTCCCCCTTCCTGGAGTGTGTGCTCAGCACGCCTTCTGTCTAAGGCCAGGGATTATCATTTCTAAGAAAGAATCTTCCTTTGCAGCTTATTTGTCCCAGGCCAGTTGCTCAGGTCCTGGCAGTGAGGCAGAGTAGGAGAAGTTGCTCATGGATCCTGGAGGACCTGAGGGGGAAAGTCTTGCCAGAGGCTACATCAGAAATGGGTAGGACCCTGGAGTCTCACACTGGGTTCCTTCACTGCTCCATATTCCTGTGTCCCTGTCTATGTAGGATGGGTCATGCCCTCTCTGAAGGCCGTAGAGGAAATCCTTCCTTGCCTCTTCCTAGCTTCTGGTGGTTTTCTGGCAATCTTTGATACTTTTTGGTTGTGACTGCATAACCGCAATATCTGCTCTAGTCTTAGAGTGTTCTCTTTGTGCATCTCTGTCTACACACTACTGTCTTATAAGGACACCCATCTTATACGATTAGGGGCCTAACCTACTCTTGTATAACCTCATCCTAAGAAATTACATCTGGAAAAACAACGATTTCCAAATAAGGTCACATTTTAAGGTACTAGGTTTATCTTTTAGGGGGGTGAGGTGGAAGGGATGACACAATTCAACCCATGACAGTGTAACTACCAATTACTATGGAACAGAATAATTATACTATTCCAAACTCCCTAGCATCCTCAGAAGCATACTTCCTCACATCAGTTGTAGTTCTCAGACTGATTTCAACTCACACAGACTCACCAGTTACTCTCCAGTCCAATGATGGAAGTCAGGGTGATGCTAGGACTAGGAATATTTCCAAATTTGGAGTCAGAACAATCTGAATTCTAGGGCCAGCTTCAATATTTTGGAGATTTGAGGCACATCAATTCACTTCTCTGAGCCTCGGTTCTCTCATCTTTAAATGTGGACAGTTATTGATTATATTATAGCAGAGTTTGAAGGTGCCCAAGCTATGTTCCCTTGAGTTCTTCCTCTGGTAATGTTGGGTGTTTTGCATAAGAATTTGACTGCAGGAGCCCACTCTCTCCTGTGGTAAGCCACAAATTCCAGAGAATTACCATATCACAAAGTTGAGCCCTCAGCCAGTGAGTGATGAGAACTAGTATATAAAATGCCCAGCCCCCTCATACCTTGATTGGGATAACCCTGAAGTGCTTGTTCTACACTAGTTCCCAGAGGTGCCCAGCAGGATTAAGCCTCAGTTGCCCACAGTGTTAACTTTCTTGATAACACACCCTTAATTGGCTGTTTTCCCTTCCCTGCTCACTACTCATCCATCAATGTCTCCTTGGTTCATCTCCCAAATAAACTACAGCTGATCCTTGAACAATATAGGGATTAGAAGCAGTCAAAAGTTCATGTATAACATTTTACTACCCTAAAACTTAACTACAAATATCCTCTACTCTTGACTGAAAGCCATACTGATAATATAAACAGTCAATTAACACATATTTTATATGGCATATGTATTATACACAATAGTCTTACAACAAAGTAAGCTATAGTAAGGAAAATATTATTAAGAAAATCGTAAAGAAGAAAAACATATTTACTTTTCTTTAAGTCAAAGTGGATCATCTTAAAGGTCTCCATCCTCGTCATCTTTATGTTGAGTAGGAGAAGGGGGAAGAGGAGTTGGTCTTGCTGTCTCAGAGTGGCAGAGGCAGATGCGGTGGAGGAGCCAGAAAGAAAAGCAGGGGAAAAGTTACATTTGGTGTAAATTTTATTGAAAAAAATCCAGCATAATTGGACCCACACAATTCAAACCCATGTTGTTCAAGTCTCCACTGTACTTGCATTTGAATCCTTCTCTCAAGACTTACTGCTAAGAAAACCAAAGGAAGATAAAATTTACTTTGCAGAATTATTTTGAGAATTAGAAACTACATGGTTTAGGACCATGGTATGCAGTAGACACCCAGTAAAAGGTTTCCATTAAAACAGACAACATCATTTCTCTTTAAGAGGGATTATAATATTTGTGAAGCACAATGATACAACAAGCTATTGACAGCTACAAAAAATATACTCTTTCTTAGTTCAGATGGTAATGTAATTATGCCCCTTTTCACTGAGGGTTAAATTAGACTTTTCTACCGAAAAAAATAAGAAACACAAAACAGGGAAGAGAAGAAGAAGGAAGTTATTTTCTTTTTTCTTATTCGAATTCTGACTTCATCATTTATGAATAGCGTGACCTTGGACAAGTTTCTGAAGCTAATATTAACTACCATGAAAATTTATAAGTGGTAAATCTGTGAATTCTTGAGAAAGATATATAGTATCTCTAAGCCTTGATTTCTTTATCTGACTCATTCAAGGTTGTGTAGGTATTAAGGAATGGAGCCAGCAGTTGAACCCAGGCATCTGAATCTAAAGCCTACACATTTAACCACTACATTATACTGCTTCCCTCATATGAAGCGCATTTAATCACTCAGCTGGGACCTGCATTTAAATCACTCAAACATGAAATTTTAAGGAATAAGATGCCTTTGGATTGAAGTTAATGTACTTTCTGAGGTTTCTATAGCAACAAAAATCTAAAATCACCTCTGGTAGTATTACTTACAGAAAGAAAAGAGACATTCCTGCTGACACTTTATCAAAGAATTTGTTTTGTCAGGTCAAGTCTAGCCATACAGAAGAGAATTGTGCAATGGATTCTCAAAGATGTGATTGCTCCACTTGACTGTGGAAGGTGTACATGAATATAATCAACAAACATTTTTGCTTATTTTGCGTTAGACCAAAGAAATTAAAATATTGTTACTTTTCTCAAGGAACTCAACGTCCAGTAGAAGAGACACCTGTACCAGAAATGCTGATGTGATTGGAAATGTACAAGGGTCAACCACAAAATAAATGAGAGCAGAGGCAAGTAGAAACACAGTAGGCTGGAGAATCAAAGAAAACTTCCCAAAGAGGTAAAAATCAAGTAGATATTCTCCAGATAGAGGGCAGACCAGTCCTTAACGAGACCTTGTTTTTCCCTCCTTCCTTATCTCACATTCCCCAAAACCTCATTTGAACTTTCTGGAATCACCTCCTAATTAAATCACCACACTCAAGGTCTTGTCTCAGAGTCTGCTTTCAGGGAAATTCAAACTAAGACAACATCTATCAAGTTGATTTCCTCGGTGCCTTGGGGACATAATTCACATTTAATTCAAGTTGAAGGGTCCTTCGAGAGTCCTTAAAATAAGTTTATCTGCATTATAGGATTTGGGGTGACAATCACCAACAGAGTGAGGGACTGCCAAATAATAGACCCTGATCAATTCTAGTGGTCTCCCCTCCTTCTTCTAGGGTCCATTTTGACTTAGTTTTGAATTCATAATGACTAAGTGGAAGTACCTGCAAAAGCAAAAGTCAAGAGCATATGTCCTGCAGTCCTCAGCATCCCTCTGTGAGAATCCATGAATTGCACTCCTTTACCATCACACACCAAGTGACATATCACTTGGTGCCTCTTCTGTCACCCCAAGATGTTAGAAGGAGCAGTAGAAATCTGGCTAAAGGCATGGCTGGCCATACCCTTCACAGGGTTCTCTACGTGAGAAATGTCTTCCAAAATAGTGTTAGAGAAAGTTTTGCTTCCTGAAAGTAGATGAAATACTTTTCTGTTTGAGTCATGAGATCTGTGATGCTGATTATATCTTCTTTTTCACTCTTGCCACCACAAGCTTGATGTCAAATATGAGGATCACCTAGGGTCAGAATCCTTTCACTCACACATAACTCAGCTTATGTTCTTTCTGTCACTAAACCTCATTTTACTTCTTTTTATTTCTTGTGTTCTCATTCTGATTTTTTATAATATTTTATTGCAAGTGACTGTATAATCAATTGCCTCAAATATTTGTGGAACCCAGTAAAAAAATGTATTGAGTTTCTGGAAATTCCAACACTATATTCAGCAGGAGGGATAGGACAGTAAACAAGACAGACATGACTCTTAGTAATACACGGTATACTTTCAGAAGGAATGAGATAGAAAATAAATAAACATTTATTATTGGTACATTTTTTGTGGAAAAAAAGTGTGTTCACCCAAGGGATATATTTTCTTCACACAGAGAAAAGTCAAAAAACACAATGTGGTTTCATTTTATCTTTATTATTAGGACACTTGGACTGAGTTTTATGCTCAATTCCAGTAATTTTTCTCAGACTCCTATTATAATCACCTCTTCTCTTCTTGAAGCTGTTTCTGTTTTCTATTTTAATTTTTTTTCTAAACTATATCCTATTTTGTATGGTTTAACCTTATAATCCATCATAAATCATTTTCAGCCACAATCAGAATGCATGTCTTAATAAATCAGTGGTTTACATAAACAAATTTCATAAGATTGAAATACTGTCATGCATCTTCTCAGCCCACAGTGGAATAAAAATAAATATCAGCAGCAACAAAATTCCACTCAAACCCTCAAAGACATGGACACTAAACAGCATGGTGCTGAATTGCTCCTGGGTCAATACAGAAATCAAAACCTAAGTTAAAAGATTCCTGGAAACAAACGAAAATGGAGAAACATCTTATCAAAACCTCTGGGATACCATGAAATCAGTTCTAAGAGAGGAATAGACATCAAGAAAATGGAAAGATCACAAGTTAATAGCCAAAAAATCATCTAAGGGAGCTGGAAAGACAAGACCACCAAAACCCTAACTTTAGCAAAAGAATCCAAATCACCAAAGTAAAAACCCAAATATAGGATATAGAATACAGAAATATCATGAAAAAAAATCAACAAAACAAAAAGCTGTTTCTTTGAAAGGATAAAGAGGATCAGTGGACCCCTGGCCAGAATGACCAAGAAAAAGAGAGAAAGGCCCAAATAAACACAATTAAAAACATAAAATATCAGCCGGGCTCAGTGGCTCAGCCTGTAATCCCGTGCCTTTGGGAGGCTGAGGTGAGTGGATTGCCTGAGCCCGCGGGTTCGAGACCCGCCTGGGAAGCGAGACCTCATCTCTATAATAAATTAAAAAAATTCAGCCGGGCATGGTAGTACATGCCTGTAATTCGGCTACTTGGAAGGCTGAGGCGGAAGGATCACCGGAGCCCAGCAGGCGAGGCTGCGGTGGCCGGGAACGGCCACTGCACTCCAGTCTGGGCGACAGAGTGAGACTCCAACTCAAAAAAAAAAAAAAAAAAACCACACAAAATATCAAATAACAACTGACCCCTAGGAAATACAAAAGATTATCAGAGATTACTATGTATACCTGTATGGAAACAAACTTAATATCCTAAATGAAATGGAGGACTCTCTTATATCACACAACCTCTCAAGGTTGAGACCAAGAAGACATTGAGACAACAAATAGACCAATAACAACCTAGGAAATTGACTCCATCATAAGAAAACTATCTACCAAAAAAAAACAAAAACAAAAAACCCTGGACCAGATGACTTTCCAGCAGAATTCTACAAAACATACAAGGAGGAGCTGATACCAATCCTATTGAAAGCATTCCAGGTAATTGAAAAAGAGAATTCTCCTCAAATCATTTTTCAAAGTTAACATCACACTGATATCCAAACCGAATAAAGATCTGACAAAGAAAGAGAACTACAGGTCAATATCCCGTAGATATTAGATGAACATAGATGCAAAAATTCTCAACAAAATTCTACCAAATTGGGTTAACAACACATGTCAAAAATCACCCATAATGACCAAATAGGCTCTATCCCCGGGATGCAGGGCTAGTTCAACATCCACAAGACCATAAATATAATTAAATATGTCAACAGATGTAAAAACAGGAACCACATTATTATATCATTAGATGCAGAAGAAGCTTTTGATAAAATCCATCATCCCATCTTGATAAAAATCCTTGAACACCTAGGCATAGAGAGAACATACCTCACAATAGTAAGTGTCATCTATGGTAAACCCACAGCCAGCATATTAGTAAATGCACAGAATCTGGTAGCATTTCCTCTGAAAACCAGAGCAAGACAAAGCTGACCACTCTTACTCCTCCTGTTCAACATTGCTTTGGAAGTCCTAGCTAGAACAATTAGACAAGAAAAGAAAATCGGGGTATCCAAATAGGAAAAGAGGATGTTAGGTTATCCCTCTTTGCTGACAACATGATCCTATACCTCAAGAATCCCAGAGAATGTTCAAAAGCCTCCTTGCACTGATAAAGGACATTGGTAAAGTCTTGGAGTACAAAATAAATGTACAAAAGAGAGTTGCATTCTTATACACCAACAACAAACGGGAAGAGAACCAAATAAAAAGCACAATTCCATTCACAATAGCCACACAAAAAAAGAAAAGAAAAGAAAAGAAATACCTTGGCATCTTCCTAACCAGAGAAGTGAAAGACCATTACAACGAAAACTACAAAATAGTCCTCAAAGAAATCCAAAAAGATACAAGCAAATGGAAAAATATTCCATGCTCATGGATCGGAAAAATAAACATTGTTAAGATGTCCATCCTACCAAAGGCAATCCACAGATTTGATGCAATACCCATTAAATTACCAACATCATTCTTCTCAGACCTGGAAATGACAATACAGAAATTCGAATAGAAACATAAACAACCACAAATAGCCAAAACAATCCTCAGCAAAAGAAACAAAGCAAAAGATATTACCCTTCCAGACTGTAAACTTTACTATAAGGCTACAATAATCAAAACAGCCTGGTATTGGTGCAAGAACAGGCATATAGACCAATGGAACAGGACAGAGATTCTAGAAGCAAAACCTCAATTTCTCAACCAACTCATTTTCAACAAAGACTCCGCCACCAATCACTGGGGAGAGGAGAACCTATTCAGTAAATGGTGCTGGGAAAACTGACTGACTACATGCAGAAGATTGAAACTGGACCCCTACTTGTCACCTTACACAAAAAAATCAACTCTAAATGGATCAAAGATCTAAACATAAAACCTCAAACTATAAGAATCTCAGAAAATGCAGGAGACACCCTTGTGGAAATCAGAGTAGGCAAACAATTCCATATCAAAACCCCAGATATCCATGCCATAAGAGATAAGATAAAGAAGTGGGACCTCATTCAACTGAAAAGCTTCTGCAAAGCAAAAGAAACCTTTAAGAGAGTGGGGAGACAGCCTACTGTCTGGAAATGGAAAAAAATATTTGCCAACTGTATATCAGACAAAGGCCTAACATCCAGGATCTACAACAAACTCAAACGTGCCCAAAGGGGGAAAAAACATGAATAGAGACTTCTCAAAAGAAGATATATGGGCAGCCATCAGACACATGAACAAGTGCTCAGCCTCACTAATCATCAGAGAAATGAAAATCAAAACCACATTGAGATACCACCTAACGCCAGTAAGAATGACCAGCATTAATAAAACAAAAACAACAGATACTGGTGAGGATGTGGAGAAAAGGGAACACTTCTACACTGTTGATGGGATTGCACACTAGTTCAACTGCTACAAAAAACAGTGTGGTGATTTCTAAAAGAACTAGAAATTGACCTTCCATATGATCCAGCAATCTCCCTACTGAGAATATACCTGGAGGAACTCAAATCATTCTACAAAAAAGATGCCAGCACACGCATGTTTATTGAAACACTATTCACAGTAGTAAAGACATGGCCAAAATATTCCCATCGAAGTTGAACAGGATTAAAAAAAATTTGGTTCATATACATGATGGAATATTATGCATCCATAAAGAACAAACATATGGACTTCACAGCAACTTGGATGGATTTAGTCTATCATACTCAGTGATCTATCACAGAAACAAAGAACTGAGTACTATATGTTCTCACTCATAAGCAGATCCTGAACTTTTACCATAACACTATAAGAAAGGAACTGGCATTAGTAGAATACTGCTGGGGGAGCGGGACACAACATCAGCAAGGGTACCTGATCTCAAACCAGGTGAACTGGGAACCAAAGTGGGGCTCACACTTTACCTGTACAATGACCACTTGTATACCTAATCCTGAATTTTACCCCACAACTTTAAAATAAAATTTAAAAAATAAAAATAAATAAATTAGTGCTTTATCTGAAGCCCTGAAATTTCACCTCCTATGTTATAAAATGTTTTCCTTATAAAAACAAATCAGTTCATTTTAGTAACAAGTTCTGATGACCTGCAAAGTGAAGTCCAGGTTATCAATGCATTAATTCTGACTTGACGTGAGAGGTAATGAAAAACAGAATAAGATGGCATCATCCCTTTCCTATCCTACACCTGCAAAGTAAGTATCCCTTCAGGAAAAGCAATTAAGTCTGGAGCCCAAATCTTGGATAGACACAGCTGATTAGGGAAAGAGTAACTAGAAAGATGAAATTGCTCATATACATGCCTTGGAAGGAACTGACAAAACAAAACTGGGGAAATTTAACTTGGAGAAGAGAACACTCAGGAAAAAAAATCCAGTCTTTAAATATTTGAAGAGGCAATGGATTTGTCATAGATGGCCTCAGTGGACCAAAGGAGGAAAAAGGAATAGAAGCTTCATCTATGAATCAGGAAGAACTTTCTAATTGATGAGGATCATGGAACCACACAAGCCTATAAATTACTGCTCCCTGCAATTCAGACTGACTCCGATACTGACATTTTTTTCCTTACAACATGATCCAGGAAACCAGTTTTATTTTCCTCTTTAAAGCTGTATTGTAAGGTAATGAGTTCCCCACCACTGAAAGTACTCAAGCAAAAATTGGACAAGCACTTAGTAGGGATATTGCTGCCAAAATTTCGCTTTTTCCCAAATGTCTCTCAAAACTTTGTGATCTGAAAATATGAGTGTCAAGAGGAGGAAAGCAAACTCATCCTAGGAGTCTCAGTCGATTCGAGTAGGACGTGTTGCCTCTGTTCTCACACTGCACAGAAGCATTCCCAAGTTTTTTAAGTACATTCCTCTCACCACCCCCCACCCTGATTCCAACACATTTCTCACATGAGGTGGAACAGATGCTGGGGTAACGCTGGCTAAAAATAAAAGCAAGAAGAGGGGGGGAAAAACCTATTTTACAATAAATATCTCAGCAAAAATTTTATATCCTGAATGGATTCAGCAGCAAAAGAGCAGCTGCCGTCTCTTTTGTGGTTCTTCCTTCTCTCACTTTTATAACTTGATTAATATGCCAATCAGATTTTTGTAATCAGGAGCAGGGGACATTAACCTTGTAAAGTGTGTAAAATGTATCTTATCTGAATAAAGGAGGAAGTATTGTGTGAATTGGTCTCTTTGCTCTTTTTTTCTTAAATTTCTAATTGCATTGAGAATCCAGGCTGTCAAAGAGGACCAGAATCCTTTCCATCTGTCAGCCCTCTAGGCCCTTGAAGTAGCACACTGGTATTTTCACTCTCACACGAATATGCTAGATAGCAGCATCACAAGGACCTCCACTGTGCTAGGGGACAGTGATAGTCAATGAGACTGTCTCAAAGGACCCCAGTCCTGAAATGGACCTTGATTCTCTCTGGCTTTCTGCAGCCATTCAAATCAGAAATTTTTACACTGGAAAAGTTAGCCACACCAATTTCTGGACAATAATGAACTATGTAGTCGTTATAGGGCCTTTGGGCATTCACATAACAGACAGTAAAAAAGCACTGTTAGGTATAAGACACTCTGAAAAAATAGAAAACGAATAAGGTATGGTTACCACTCTCCAGAAACTTCTAATCTAGAGGACAAGATATGTTATGCACACAACCAAGTAAAAAGCAAAATGAAAAGTGATAAGGGCTACCAGAAGCACTGCAGATAAGATGAACAGGAGCTCAGAGCATGAAAATAATATTTCCATATTGTGAATGAGAGGAGACATACATGAAAAAGGGGAGGTGCATTTTGGAAGAAAATCCAAGTGTCCAGGTCTTGGAAGATGAGTTAGATTGGGGTAGATGAGATAGGAGGAAGGTGTTGACAAAGAGGAAGAGAGCAAAAAGGAGGACAAATGAAGGGAAAAGTCACAATCAAGACAAGGGTGAGAAAGCACAGAGCTTCCTCTGGTAGTTCATTAAGTAAACAAATTTAAATGAAGCACAGGATAGAGGGAAAAAAAGAAAAGAAAGGAGGCAAGAGCCAAAGAATGGAACAGAATTTCCAGCAATGACTTTCTAGTATTCCATGATTGAGTGTTAAACCTCATAGTCATTACTCCACTCTGTTGGCTAACCGATGCTGTTCATTCCTGAATAGCTTCCCAACTCTGCCGAAAGACAGAAGTGGCCCTGAGGTCAGCTCTAGCCTACAGATCCAGCAACATTCTGCCCCATTTAAGCCTCTATTACCTGGAATTTGTAGTTTCCTTTGAAATCGTTTAACAAATAAATATAGTTATGCATCGCTTAACGACAGAGATAGGTTCTGAGAAGTGCATCATGAGGCCATTTCCTTGATGTATGAACATCATACAGTGTACTTCACAAACCTAGGTGCTATAGCCTACCACACACCTAGGCTATATAGTCTAGCCTATTGCTCCTAGGCTACAAACCTGTCCGGCTTGTTACTGTACTGAATGTAGCAGCCACTTGTTTGCTTTTGGGGATTTTTGTTGTTGTTGTTGTTTTTCTCTTAAAAAAATATGGAAGGCTTCACGAATTTGTGTGTTATCCTTGCGCAGGGGCCATGCTGATCTTTTCTGTCTTGTTCCAATTTCAGTATATGTACAGCCGAAGTGAGCACTATAGCAGCTAATTATAACTCAATGATAAGTATGTGTATATCTAAACAGACCTAAACATAGAAAAGTTGCAGTGCAGACACAGTATTATAATCTTAAAGGACCATGTCGTCATGTGGCTGGCACAAGACTCTATATGCATGTGCGTGTGCATGACAGAGGTGGGTATGTGAAGCATGTTTGGCCAAATGTTGACAATTGTCAGATCTAGGTGATGGTTATATGCATGTTCACTATCCTGGTCTTTTTGTTCTTTATAATTATGAAAAAGTTTTTTAAAATAAAGTTTTTTAATGAGTTAAAAATAAATAATTAATTAAATCCTAAGTTAGTGGCCCAAGAATCATCTGAGGACCTCATTTCCAGCAGTGTCTGGCCAGGTCCTCCCAAGCCTGAAATGTGTGTATAATCCAACCCCAAATCCATGCTGTGCTTAGATTAGGTGTTGGCGGGATCCTCGGTCGTGTCTCTGTGATGCCCACGGTGCAATTTCAGAGTTAATAGGCAACAAAATATCATCATGTGTGGGAAGTGAAAAGAGCAGGCAGTTTGCCATTTGTTCATTTTCACAAGTTGTAGGCACTTTCAATGGCAAAAATATTCATGGGGTTAAGAATCAGCTTGTTTGGTAAACTGCAATTAGCATGAACTAGGTCTCCTCAGCTTCTGGAAAAGAGATAAATATAGATGTCGATATTTTCTGTGGGAAGACAGAGTCCCAAGCTTCTATTTTAGACTCTGAATGAAAAAAACGTGCCTTTCTAAGGGGCATCCCAGCCAGGAAGGAAGGCCTTGGCTCCAGGCCCATGGTGAAGACAGTGGGGGAAGTGCCACTGTTTTGGTCTGCTCACTCAGGATTCCAGGGCTTGGAAATGTGCCCTTTACGATCCCCAAAGTAATTCTACGAGAGCAACAGAAAGCAAGGAGGTTCACCATGAATCCTGGGAGCGAGGCTGATCCCTGCTCTGCTGCTCATCAGCTGTGTAACACTAGCTGAACACAGCCTAATCTGTCCGTGCCTCAGTTTCCTCATCTGTAAGGTGGAAATGGTGATGAGTAAATGGAAAGCACTTACAGTGGGATCTGGCACAAAGTAAGGAATATATATGTATTAGCTGTTGTTATTCTTTCATCTTTTAAAAAATTGAAAGGGAAATTATATGAACATACTATGAACTAATCTGCAGGACTTACTTGGCTGTCACAAGTTTCCTCCCTACTGTTCTTTTTTCTGATCTAGAATCCAATCCAGAATCCCACATTGCATTGAGTTGCCATGTCTCCTTAGATTCCTCCAATCTGGGTCAATTTCTCAGTCTCTGTCTTTCAAAACCTTGCCGCTTTTAAAGACAGCTGGCAAAATGTTCCTCATCTTCAATTTGTTCAGTGTTTTTGATGATCATATTGAGGCTGTGTATTTTAAGCAAGAATATTGCAGAACTGATGTTGTGCCCTTCTCAGTACATCATATCAGAATGTGTATTAATTAAATTCATCTTATTACTGCTGATGTTCATTTTTATTACTAGATTAAGGTGATGTGTGCCAGGTTTCTTCACTTAGAAAGCTACTGTTATCCCCTTTGTAATTAATAAGTATCTTATAGGGAGATACTTTGACACTATACAAATGTTCTGTTTCGCATCATGCTTTTGCCAGCTACTTTTAACATCTATTAATGATTCTTGCATCCACAAGTATTAATGTGGTGGTTGCTTAATGATAATCCGTTTCAGCATTCCTACTACATTTATTAATTGGAATTCTACTGCACGAAAGAGCTATCCTTTCTCTCTTATTTATTCAATTATTTATATAAATGTGATTAAAATTCACTTTTTTATTATTTGTTGTTATTATTATTGTTGCTCAAAGAACCCAAGATTTAGCCATTGGAGCTAATTCAAGTTGATTCCTAGATCTCTTTGACAATTGTGTTGTGATTAGATCAGATATTAACAATAGGGGAAACAGAGTGAAGGGCATGTAAGAATTCTTATACAATCTTTGCAACTTTTCACCAAAAATTATTCCAATTACAAAAGCTTTTTAAAAGTTAAAAAAGATTAGAAAGAATTATGAAGAAAGCTCCTGGTAAGATTCTATTCTAGCTAGTTGCAGATCACAGGGTGCAATTCATTTGTGAAAATCCATCAAGCTGTACATTTATAATTTGCATATTTTCTGTGTGTTTGTTTTGCTTTAGTAAAACATTTCTAAAAGGAGGTAATAGAGTTTTACAAATATTGTTAAGGAGAATTTAACTGTAAAATATATGGTAACAGAAAATAGTATGCAGGATTTCCTACAAGAAAAAAAAAAGGGGCCTGCTGTTAAGCTCCAGATCATTCTCAATAACCTATGGGGAAATCCTTAGCCAGAAGTAGCTTAGATTTGAGTCCCCATCTGAGTCTTACACTGACCTCTGCTTTTGCTGTCACTGTACTCTGTTGTAATCTTCTGGATCACTTGAATTTCTCAAGGTGATCCATGTTGGTTCCATCTAGCTGGTCACTTCTCAGACCAAAGTTGAAACATTAATGGACAGGTCTCAGGCTCTCTAGCTGCCATTTCCTGCTGCACCACCTCAATCTCAGCCTATACAGGCAGTCTGCTTTGTACTACAGCATCTTTGGAGAATGTATATCGATTTCTCTAACTATTGACAGTATTTATTGATAATTTCATTTAGTTGTTCCTTCATGTGTGTTGCCACAATCCTTTATATATGCCTCCATTAAAATATGAATTATAGTCTTCCTATAGATTATGAGTTCTCAAAAGAAGGAAATTACTACTATATGTGTCTCCTGTACAATATTTGGGCCTCTCCCTGTAGAAAATAACTGCATCAGGGTGGCAAACAAGACAGCCATGAGGACAGTGTTAACAAGATGAGAGTCAAAATCTTTTATAATCTAATATTGAAAGTGACATGCTGTCATTTTTGTCATATTCTATTGATTAGAAGCAAGTCACTCAGACTGTCCCATACTCAAGAAGAGTAGCATACACAAGGGCATGTGTACTAAGAAGCAAGGACACCGGGACCATGTCAGAAGGTGCCTATCACAAATGTACTTAAGAGAAGTTGATAAAATATAAGTAGCTTTAGAAATCTTTTCTAAAAACTGTTGGTTGCTCTGCTTCTTCATTTGAACTGGCACTTATGTGCACCAACCATAACAAATTGTTTACTTCTGACAGAAGTAGATAAGAAGTGTTCTCAAAAGTTGTTTTTCTAAATTCCCTTCTTGTTATACGACATCATCTTTCAGCAGCTCATGTTTCATCTATTCATTTTTAATTATTATATCAAAAAATAATAATACAGGTTATAATTCAAACTCATAATCTAGCATTTTAGTATATTTCTCTGCTTTTCTGCTTCCTCACTCTTAGCTAAAGGCCATTTTTCCCTACCACCTTGTCCCCACCAAAACACAACCTCAGGTCCAGATAGGACTCAGTACTGACCCCTTTTCAGATATGAACACTCCAGCGTCCATTGTCCAAGATACTTGTAAGCTCCCTGAATACAGGGTAGAGGCTTGGACACTTTGTTCTGGGATAAGGATGTGAAAGAAAAACATTGCTCTCCAACTAAATTAGAACCTAACCAAACCAGCTAAGGATTAACCTCTATGAGCTGAAGTAGCAGTGAAAATGTTACCTGGCTTTTTAGTTATAATAGCATCAATAGTAGTGATTACTATTTACAAAGCATTTTCTTACCTGTGTTATCTGGGTAGGACTATTTCTTGCTCATACAAAGTGGGGTCAGTGGCCCTGCTCCATCTTATAGCTATGCATCCAAGGTCAGCACAAAAGGAGAGGAGAAAGATAAAGGAAGTATGTTGACTCTTAATGACCTTGACCCAAAGGAACAGACAACAGTTCTGCTCATATTTTATCTTCCAAAATTAGTTAGTCATGTGGCCAGAACCTAACAGTGGGGCAATATTGAATGAAGAAGGGGACATGGATATTTGATGAGCACTAACTCACCATCCTATGTGATTCTCGTGGCATTGTGGAGGCTTTGAGAGTTTAAACAATGCATCCAAGATCCTATATTAAAGAGTGATTTTACATCTAATTATTTTTCTATGTTCTGCACTTACTTATATCTCAAATTCTCTTTGATGCAGATTACCTTTTTTCTGTATCTCTAATTTCTACCCTTCAAAAAACCAAAACACTGGTCAACCCCACAGGTAATGTTATTCTTACCCAAGAATTGTTAGAAACCATTCTTATGAGTACATAGGAAGTATCATGGTCTAAATATGGTACCATTCATTGGTGGATAGCAAAGAGCATTCACAGCTGAAGACCCCAGTCAGTGTGAGAAATAAAAATATCCAAGGTTTCAAAGGGAAGGAAACACTTTTTCATGAAAAATCATAAAACATTTCCCTGGTCCATCAATCACCATGACACAGGCCTTAATTATTCAAAAAGAAATTTTATTTCTGGAATCAAAGATTTGGATCTTTCTTCACAAGGTAAAAGTTTTGAGATATCCACTTTGTTGAGTGCTCTATAAGATTTTCTCTGACCTTATTAGAATTTAACACTCCCAGAGATGAATTGGGCCCATACCTCAAAATAGGAAGGCTCTAGCAATCTATTTTCCAGTGAGACCATCCTAAACTACAAATTAGATCTTGTCACTCATCTGCTCAAATCTTCCTTGGCTTCCTCAGTGAACACTTTTGCTCAACTATTTAGCCATCATCCTTTCCCCTTCATCCTGACTAACCAAACCCTTATTCTATTCAAGCATTGGACAGATTTGATGTGTTCAGGAAAAAGTACATTCCTCCCAAGCTCCAGGATATGATACAAGATGCCCTATGCCAATCATGCCCATTCAGACATTCACTTTTCCAGCCTCACTGTATCTGGATGAGGGTGACATAGCTTTGATCAGGGACATGTAAGGAAAAGTATTCTAGAAAATATCTAGAAAATTTTAGAGAAACTCAAGAGGAAAACTTTCTGGCACTATCTGTTCCCCTTTCTTTCTCCTTTGATTTTGTAGGAGGTGATACGTAAAGCCACATTACCCGTAGTATAACCTACAGCAAAGATTGCTAGCTGATCATGTACTGTCTCCTCTTCCCAGCTTACTAATACTCTTCCATTTTCCCTTGCAGTTAGGTATAACTAAATTCTAGTCAATAAGATATGGGGGAAAGTACGGTACAATACTCCCAAGGTTAGCTAGTGTATACACACACACACACACACACACACACAGACACACACACACACACACACACACACACACACACACACACGCATGCACACATCTCTCATGCACAGTTCTCCATATTCTTTCCCCTCCCAACTGATGAAAGTCTTGGAAGATACAGTGAAGCTTGTGGAGAAGATGAAAACCACTTGAAGAAAAGCCACCTGCTTATCAGAAAACCTGTTTCAGAATTTATAGAAGGAAGATATATACTTTTGTTGTATTAAGCCACTTAGAATTGAGGGAGTTATCTCTTACAGCAGCCAGCACTATATTAACTGTACATTATTATGAGGCAAAAAGCCTAAGAATGGAAAGTCAGCATGATGAAGATACAGAGAAAGAATAGGAAGATCCTGAGTCTTTGAAGACATTGTTGAAATGCTGTATCAAACTGGGATAACTATTTATAGACTTCTTGCTCTGTGAGAAAATGTAATATCTTTATTGTTTAAGCTGCTGTCGGCTGGAGAGTCTGTTTCTTGCGACCTAAAACATTCCTAATTGACAAACTGTAAGTGCTTTAAGAAACAAACAAAAAAAAATATATATGTATATATATATAGGCCTTCGAGTTCTTTATCACTCTCACCTCAATCTACCCTCCCAGCCTCACCTCCAGCCACTGTCCAAATCTCAAGAACTCTTATCTCATACTGAATAATAATCTCTGCCCTGATTTACCACAGCCAAAATGCTTCTGTGATATTGCATATGTTAATTCTTCTGTTAGAGTTGTTCTTCTTCCCCTCTCCATCGAAATTTTTCTTAAAAATTTCAACTCAAACAGAGCCTCTTCCTGTATTTTCCAGTACGGAGACCCCAGCATGTAGAATTAACTTGCTCCTTCAACTGTGTTCCATAAGCTTATGTAAAAACCTGTAGATGGTGCTTAGCTGCTTATATCTGCCAGTTCACCTATCACCTTCCACACCTTATTAAAGACAGAGACTATAATTTCTTCACTTTTTACCCAGAAGTATAGTCCTTATCACCTGTAGGATTCTTGATAAATACTTATTAAATTGAAAAGAATCATCACATGACAAATTATTAATATTTTTTCAGAATTGACAGGATCCTTTAAGATTAACTTGTTCAACCCCTTAGAGTCTATAATACTGAGTGATCTATCACAGAAACAAAGAACTGATTACCACTTGTTCTCACTCATAAGCAGACCTTGAGCAATTATCATAATACTCATCAACATACCTCATCAACAAGGGTACCTGAATAATGACCATTTGTATACCTGACCCCCACATTTTTAAAATAAAAAAAATTTTAAAAAAAACTTGTCCATCCCCTTCATTCATAGATGGAAAAATAAAATGTTCCTCTGAAATGACCAAGAATTTACTGTCAGAACTGGTGTGAAATATAAACCTTCTGATATTTAGGCCACTAAGAATTTTTTCCATTTCCCAGTTTCTGGGCTGAAGCTATTTTTTAATTTGACCACTTTATTCAACTCTGGTGGGATGACCTTCCCCAGCTCTAGCTCTACCAGTCATAGAAATAATTTTCCATAAATCCTAGCATGAGTACCACGAAGAAGAGACAGATGTCAGAAAGTAAAAAGAATGTATCTTAGCTTGGAAATCAGTCATCCCCAGGATCACACTAACCTAGCAAACCCTGCCTCACCAAAGACATCCTGACTTACCGTCCAGGTGCCCCCCTCACTGGGCATGGAAGCTAGCCCTAACCTTCAACACAATGGCTAGGGCTTAATACCCCGACCAGTCAAACTCCTCTTCTACAGGCAGCTAAACTGCTTTCTGGCCATCAGCCATTGTCTGGCTTCCTATTCCAGTCTGAAAATAGGACACATGAACACAGTAATGACACACAACCTGACCATATTATGCCTGAAGCCTCCTTTTGTCCTCCATCTCAAATTGGAGCTCTTGGATCCTGAGCTCAGCTTGAGTGTTCTTTTACCTCTCATACCAGCCTGACACCAAGTCCCAACATGCTGAGTTCATCTAAGTTGAGACAGAAGGAAGAGCCTTCCTTAAGGGCTTTGACTAGGGTCAATATTCACTCGTGCATTCAACAAAAATATATCGAGCATCTACTATGTGCTCTTGACATCAAAGATATGGTGGTGAGCAAGACAGACAATGTGCTTCCCTATGGGACCTATGCTTTAGAAAGGGAGACAGACATTCAGTAAGTAAACAAACGCTCACATGATACATCACATAATTCAGGAAATATTGGGAGCTGGGAAGAAAATTAAAGGACAGTCAGAAAAATCTAGGGATAGAGACTAGAGCAAGTGTTTATTTTAAATAGAGTGGCAAATGAAGGTCTTTCTAAGAGGATAACACCTGACATAAGACCTAAAAAAAGTAAGGGAGCAGGCCATGAGCATATCTCAGGGTGAGCATTTATGCCTAGGACAGATACAGTTTACTACCCCATTTCCTGGCACAATTGTTAATAACAACTAATTATACACTCAAGATGAGAAAATAAATTATATGAGTTTGGCAATAAATTATTCCAGAGTGCCCCAAAACTCTGGTCAAACTGAATTAAAGGCAAAGGAAATAGTGAGTACAATGACCTTGAAGTGGGAAGAGGCTGGAGTGATTAGAAACAATAAGAAGGCTGATGTGGGTGGAGTGAAGTGATAGGAAAGGAAAGGGAGAGAGAAACAATGGAGGATTTTTCAGGTCATGGTAAGGACTTTGGGTATTTTTCTAAATATCATGGGAAGTCATTGGAGGGTCTGGGACCGGGAGTAACAAAAACTGAGATATTTAAAAGCTCCACTCTGGATTTCATGTAAAGGACAGACTGTGTGAGAACAAGAGGGACAGAGAACCCAGAGTAGAAGTCTGAGAAAAAAAACAAAACTTTTTTTCTCTCTGCATTCATACAGCCACTCAATACAACACTTCTGATACCAGCTGTGTTGAATCCCCACACACCAAGTAATCAGTTCTCTAGCAGATACCCATACTGGGTGTCCTACAATTCAGTTCATTTCTGACACTGTCTACCTGGAGATACTTCTCCCGTGACCTGTACTTCTGACTAATCAGCTATAAGTTGGAATTCCTATTAATTGAGTTCATATCTAGTTTTCTATTCCAGTCTGAAAAAGAACATACATTAACACAATAATTGTACAAAATTCATTCATATTATGCCTGAAGCCTCCTGCCGCCTCACTTATCTCAGATTGGAGCCCTTGAATCCAGAGCTCAGCCTAGAAGCTCTTCTACCTCTCTGATTAGCAAAAAGTCTCAACATGCTGAGTTCTCACTTCTTGGGTTGAATTAATTTGCTAGAGTGGCTCACAGAACTCAGGGAAATATTTTAGTTACATTTACCCATTTATTATAAAGGATATTTCAAAGGACACAGGTAAACAGCCAGATAGAAGAGAAACACAGGGCAAGACATTTGAGAAGGGGCACAGTGCTCCCATGCCCTCTCTGGGCACACCACCCTCCAGGAACCTCCACATGTCCACCTACATGGAAGCTCTCCAAACCCTATACTTTTGGAGTTTTATGGAAGCTTCATTATGTAAGCATAATTGATTCACCATTGGTTATTTGTGATCAACTCAACCTTCAACTCCTCTTCGCCTCCTAAAGGCCAGGAGTGGTGTTGAGAGTTCCAACCCTCTAATCACCTGGTTGGCTTCCCTGGTAACAAGTTCTCATCCTAAGGCTAGCCAGGAACCCATCAAGAGTCATCTTATTACAACAAAAGATGGTCCTATGACCAGGTAGCTTCAAGAGATTTAGGAGCTCCACATCAGATTTTCCTATCACCAGGAAATTACAAATGTCTTTGGAGCTCTGTGTCAGGAACCGGGAATCAAAGATCAAATACTGGAACTGGGGGAAGAGACCAAATATGTATTTATTTTTATATCACAACATCACAGAACAGTATTGCAGTAATCCAGGTAACAAAATGATAGTGGTTTGGATTATGGTGGTGAAATCTTGTCAGATATGGGGTACATATTGAAGGTAAAAACCAACTTGTAGACTAGGTGTGGGATGTGAGATGTACAGAGGAATCAAAGGTGTCTCCAGGAGTTCTGACCTGAGCCATGGCACCTATGGCAGTGCCTACTAAGATAGGTAAGATTGAGAAAGAACCAAATTGGGATGGGAGAGGGAGAGAGGAGCCATTAGTTCTATATTAACAGTGTTAATCTGGAAAAATTAATTGGACTCCCCAATCAAGATGTTGAGTAAGCCAAGGATGTGCACATCTGCATTTCATGGTATAGGTTGTATCCAAAAGAGATGCATTTTGGAGTTAACAGCATATAAATGTATAAGTATATATACTCATCTCATAAGAGTTTTTCTCTTTAATGTTTTTTGTCTTGTTGCTGCTGCTGCTGATATTTTTACTTATTGCTTCTTCTCCATCTATCTTTTTCCTTCTGCAACTTCATCTATTTGCATGTTGGATCTCTTGAATCTCTCCTCTAGTCATTTACTTTTTCTCTCTAGATTTCCCTATGTTGTATTTCTACTGAAGTATTTGTAACAGACATGGCTGATGCTCTGCTTTTCATACCCTTGATCAATCTCAGATGTCAACCGTAGCTGCGATGAACAGGTCCACATACACCCAGATTTGTCTTATACTGACAGCTATCCATTTCAAACACTGCCCACATCTTGAAATGCAGAGAAGTTAATGCTCCCAGGGACACCCCTCAATCAATGAGGAATGGGAAACTGTAAATAAATTCTTCAGCCTCCTGTCTTTCAGGGACTCAATTCCAGGAAGCATTCTAAGTGCTTCTCAGGAGGTCCCAGTGGAACTGAGTTTTGTTGTCCATGGCAATGACTTCAATAACGCATCCTTATATTAGATTTTACTTACCCTGTCTCAATCTCCATACTCCTTAACTCTTGCTTCCTGGAACTCTCTGTGAAATGCACTGCTTGCACCCAAGTCCTTATTTTAGTCTCTGATTTGGAGTAGTTTTGGGGGAGGGAGGGAGTCAAACCTAGAAAACATATTACGAGATTCTTGTGCATACTTCTTAATCATTAATTTGGACCTCAACATTTATCACTCTCAAATAGTGAGGATTTTAGCTCAAAAATCAAGTAGTTATCAAGTTCCAAAAAGGTTATGCTGTATTTTGTTCCTTCTCTCACCCACTTTCTCATTCTCTCTCTACCAGTAGATCTACTTCACCATGTCCATACCCTAATTGTTCCATTTGATCCTCTCCTCTTCTTCATTGGCTGTTGGGCCCCATCAAGCCTAAATGCCAAAACATCCTTAATGATGGGAATATGAAAGAATAGAAAGGCCAAGGTATCTTTTATTCTCTCAGCCTGTGGTTTAAGGGTAGGATATCAGCTCCCACCTAAGCCTGGAAGGGAAGTCTCTCTACTTTAGTAGTCCCAACTGAACTCACCCAACTTGGACAGAGGGAAGACTTTGTCCATTCTTTCAACTCTTTCTTACTCTTTTGTGGGCTAACGAAATGAGTACACTACCAAAGATTAGCATCAGATTTCTCTTAGGGTCCCAAAATCTCTGAAAACAGGTCTTTTCCCAGACCTAATACTTTCCTGTCCTTATCTTTAGTCTTTGATACTGCTCTCTGGATGATTGCCCAGCACTTAGGAGAAGTCTCATCCAGTTCCCTTTCAGGGAAATGAACAGAGCCTGAGGCCTTGTCAAAACCAGATCCTGAAAGATCTTGGTTCCCATTTGGCTCAGAAGAAGTCAATTTTCTTGGAATAAAAGTGGAGAGAAAGAAAGTTATGTTTAGGTCACTACATTCTAAGAATCCCCTTTTCTTGATTATGAATGATAAGTAACTCTTTAGACTAGAGAGACAATTTAGGAAGTGAATACACATAAAAGAAGAGGTGAAGACAGGTATTTGGAGCATGCAAGAATTTAGAGGACAGGGAGAGAATTTATCCATAATATAATTTAAGTAAAATTTAAAATAACATTTTCCTTAAAAAAATTATACGTTATTGATAAAAATAGTGAGGAGCAGTATTGAGAATTGTGTGGACAGAGAGGTCCTTGTAAGATCCAGTTGATACAGGAAGTGATTCTTCAACCTTAGTCGGTACAAGACAGGAAACAGGAGAAACAAAAATTGCAGCTGTCAGTGAAATATATTCAGCTACCTTCCCTTGGCAGAAAGAGCAGACTGCAAAGGAAACAGCTCAGGAATCCAATAACTGAAGAGTGCATGAGCCAAGCAGCTGGGGAGGCAGAACCTCTGTCCATATAGAAGAGATGAGACAGGTCCCAGAGAGGGAATGCAGCCATTTGCAAGATTCTATGAATACAGGGAAATCCAAGGAAAACTGGGAGACTAAAGACAGGAATAAAGGTATCTCCAAAATTCTATGATTATCAGGAAAAGGGACCAAGTATCTGGTTACAGGACAGAGAAATAGCAATTTGCATGCAATTCTAACATCTGTTAAAGTCTACTTCTTAGACTTAACACTCTGCATATGGAACATACAGTATTACACGCGTATAAACTTCTTAAGAATCTTGTAAGAGTGCTTACTCTATATCTCAGATATCATAGGAGAGCTAAGAAAGGCAAAAATACTACCAAAAATATTCTTTGAAAATACTGACTTGAAAGAATTCATTAACAATATGAATGACCAAGCATGCTATATAATAATTAAAAAATCATACAGAACTTGCCAGTTTGAAATCACCTTCACCTACCTGATTTAATGCAATCCCTTAAACAGTCTTGTGTGAAAGGTAGGCAGATATCATTAATATTCCCAGCTTAAAAGTGAGGAAATTAAGATTTAGAGAAATTAAGTAACTCATTCGAGTTTGTTTGCTAAGTGGAAGAGCTGGGACTAAAACCCACGGCTGGCAGCGGGCTCTGCCAAGGAAGGCATAGAAGGAAGGGTAATGACTTTTAATTGAAATGTCTACCAGGAGTGCGATGCACTAGTGTGGGTAACGGCTGCCCCGACTCGGGCTGGGCCGGCATCAGGCCAAGAGCAGCCTGTTTCCCAAGCATTCCTTCACTTGTTCAAGAGATCATGAAAATTAAATTGGGCTATAACCAGGCCTTAATTCCCCACCCTTGATGTGAGGAGCCATATTTGTCTCATTAGCCTAGGTCATAAACTCCAGCAGGAGGGAGAAAAGGAGGCAGAGGATAAAAGTGAGAAAAGGAAAGGGAGAAAATTCTATGAAGAAGCAGGAAGCAAGGGGGAGGAAGGTGAGAGGGTACGTGAAGGACAAGTACACCTCGTTAGAGCAGGAGCACTCCCCTTCCAGCATAAATAATTACATTTTAAGCTTATGTAGCTCTTTGTATTTGCACTCTCATTCTATCCTCATTACCTCCCCGGGAGGTAGGCAAGGCAGAAAGGATCAACCACATTTTAAGGGAAGGGATAGGGCTCTGAGAAATTGAGAGACTTGCCCAGTTGGCAAATACAGGTCCAGTAAAACCTGTGTTTTTGACTCCTACTCCATAAACAGCAGGCCATTTTCAAAATCTCCTTGAGCCACGCAGCGGCAGAAGGTAGAGCTCCGGCACTCTGTGAACAGAACATGCTGCCTCTCCTGTATCTTTCGACATACTGATGTATCAAATGAGGATTTTTATTTCTACATAGCAACAGGGGTTTGATTATGAAAGTTCCATTTCCAAATTTTAAAAATCCAATAGACTGTCCTCTTCTGTAGCTGTATTGGAATATAGATGAATCGCCTATCGATTAAGCTAGTAGTTCCAGAGTAGGAACTTAGAATTATTTGTGTTTAGTTTACAGAGATCTGTACCATAATGGTGTGTATTAGAGAAACTTGATCTAAATTGAGCATGAACGTCTTGGCTTCAAATTACATCTCTTAGATGCTTGCCTTCCATATAAAAGAAAATATAGGAATTGACAATCTCCAAAGAATAATGCTTCTCAGAGGGTCAGAATAGATAAACTTCTGCAAGGGCAATGAGGTGTTGTACAATGATATGGGCTGTTAAATCAAGGAACTTGGGTTCAAATCCAGTCTGTGCTATCTAGGATACAGTACAGCAGAGAGCACAGTAATTAAGAGTGTATATTTGGAGTATAAATAGACTCGGGTCCAAATCCTGATCTTAGCACCTTAGAAGAGTGATATTGAATCTCAAGACTTTAAATTCCACCATCTGTAAAGTAGGAACAATCATGCCTTTCTTGCTGAATTACACTCAACAAATGGTAACTATTTATATTAGAAAAATACCTATCCTTCAATGGAAATATTTTTTATGATATCTTTTCCCTAAGCGGCAGATTTTGGGGCCCAAATAGCCCAGCTATATCATATTATGTATTTGACAATACAAATATCAATTGGACATCTCTTATGTATACTCTTTTATTTTGCTGTATTGGTAGTAATTTGACAAATGCTTCTAAAATTCCCCATCCCAAATAATAAGCATACATGATATGAGTAAATTTGTTTAATTGTGCTGGAAAACAGTAAGACTTCACCTATTGAAGCAGGTTTCAAGGATTCCAAAGAAATATAAAATATTTGACAAATGTCTTCTTAAAAGACTACTAGAGAATTTTGTTGAAAATTATAGTCAGAGCCAGGCTCGGTGGTTCAGCCTGTAATTCCGCGCCTTTGGGAGGCTGAGGTGAGTGGATTGCCTGAGCCCGCGGGTTTGAGACCCGTCTGGGCAACTTGGCGAGACCTCATCTCTACAATAAATCAAAAATTAGCCGGGCGTGGTAGCGCGCGCCTGCAGTTCCAGCTACTTGGAAGGCTGAGGCGGAAGGATCGCTGGAGCACAGCAGGTAGAGGCTGTGGTGGCCGGGAGTGGCCACTGCACTTCAGTCTGGGCGGCAGAGTGAGACTCCAGCTCAAAAAAAGAAAATAAAATTATAGTCAGAAGCAAAGTTTAAGTTTTCCATGCTTAAGTAGTTCTACTATAGTCTCTCTGAAAGTAATGCAGCATTTCCTGGGATTCTTTGTTTGTAATAGAGAGATCGGCCTATGTTCATAATGCTGAATTTTAAAAGAAAAATCAGTTTCTCAACAAATGGTCAAGTACAATTTCCTCAAGAAACAAAAACTTTCAATAATTAAATGGTAGACAACAACTTTCATGGCTTGCACAATTTCCATACATCTTCTAAGGAAACTAAACACCCTCTGGATGAAAGAAATACAAAGATGCTCAGGGCCCAACTTCTCAATTCTTGGGGCAATTTTAAAGGGAAAAAAGGTTACTCTTCTCTCTTGACACCTGAATTATTAGATGTGGCTCTCCACAGACTGCATTAGAACTAGACAGCTAGAACCAAGACATTGACTGTCCTTTGGAGATTCAGCTCAAAAGCCACCATTTTGCCTCTACAAGAATTATTTTGGGGGCCAGAAAATATAATGATTAGAGAGTCAGAAAGTCGGGATTAAAATCCTAGATACTAGTAGCCAACACATGCAAGGCACAATTCTAAGTACTTTGCATAAATCATTGCATCTAATTATCACAATAATCATATGAAGTAGATGCTTGTATTATTCCCTTTTTATGGGTGAGGAAACTGAGGCTTAGAAAAGTTAAGCAACTTTCCCTTGGTCACACAGAAATTGTTGGAGCTTGAATCTAGTTCAAATAACCTGGCTCCATTCTGCTCTTCTCCTTTTCAAGGTCAGCTACTTACCAACTACGTGGCTTGAGAAAACAACTTAACCGCTCTATGCTTCATCAGCAACATGGAGATAATTATAGCTCACTAAATTACAACAAACTTATAGAATTGTTAAAATGTTAACAAAGATAACGCCTGTATTTTTCTCAGTGCTGTGCTGACACGCTGTAAATGCTAAGCAAAGGCTACTTCTTTATTAGACTGTCTTCTTGATGAGGGCAAGAACTATATTTTATTCATTTTTCTATATGTTCTGCTAAGCAAATCACTTAATTTCTCTGAAACTTCAGTCTCTCATTTGTGAAATGGGATAATAATACAGATATCACAAAGTTCTTTTGGCAAATAAAAGACCCTCCTGCAGGTTCGAGACCAGCCTGGGCAACTTGGTGAGACCTCATCTCTACAAGAAATTTAAAAAATTAGCCGGACATGATAGCTCGTGCCTGTAGTTCCGGCTACTTGGATGACTGAGGCAGAAGGCTCGCTGGAGCTTAGTAAGTGGATGCTGGGGTAGCCATGAGTGTGCCACTGCACTCCAGTCTGGGCAACGAAGACTCAAACTCAAAAAAAAAAAAAAAGACCCTCAAAAAATACTTGATGAATTAGTGGTCTCTCTTAATGTGGTACTGAACACAGTTCCATACGGAAATAGACACCGCAATAAAAACTTCTTGATCGTGGCAATCCATAATGTAAAAATGATAATATTGCTTCCTCCCCACTCCTCAGGATCTGTGAGGACAAATATGATAATTTCTAGGAGAGAGATTTTTAGGAGAAAGTTGCTTTCTATATCTAAGGGGTTGCTATTAGTGATCATCTTCATAATAATATATTTGGTATTAGAGATATCACAGCTCATCATGCATGGCTCCTTAAAGGAAGTCTATCAAGACTCCTTCAGTGATCAGTGGCAGCTGGTGCCTGAGGCTTTGAATCTATGGAAATATGAGAGGGAAGATAGTATTGTTACAGAAAGAAGTCAGAAAGTCAGTGAGTTGGCCATTTAGACAGAATCTTTTCTTCCATGTCCTCTGGCCTTCCCATACTTTACACCGATCACACTAAGCCCCCATGGATGGCAACAACCAGAGCTTGAGGTCTGACTCTCAATTTCACAGCCCCAGGAACTCAAATATATCCACAAATCCAGAGCTCATCAGATCCTTGGAGATGCTTCCCTACAGGAAAGTCTCAAAGAACAAGACAAGCTGAGAGGGTGTCTCCTTCTGGCAGCCTAATATAAAGCTGTCTATTCAAGAGCCACATTCTTATCCTCAAAGGCAAAAGACTGGCCCAGATTGAGTTTTGTCTTAAGGTTAAGACAAAACTGGCATTCCAGTAGAGGAGCCAAGAGCACACAGATCTAGACAGAAATCCCAGCTGCCCTGCTTTGATTCAGGGTGATGATCTCTCCAAGATTCTGTTTCCAGCAAAACAGAGATATCTGAGGGAGACTTATGAGGATTAAATGAGATGGAGTCCATGATGTGCCTACTATAACAACTGTGCACATGAAGATTTCAGGTAAGGATAGCAATCATCATTGTAGTTATTGTGCTGCTAATATTTGGATTTTGATTATTATTCAAAGAAAGCATGTATAGCAGAGCCAGGCTAGTGTGAAGGGAAAGGAGCAGGCAGCTTTTCTGTTCAGATAGATGGACTCCCCACATGTGCCATAATTTGGTCTTGGATGTGCTGAGAGCAGATCAACAGTGTCCTTAAAGGAGCTGCATAAGGTTGGACAAACTTCCTCAACTCAGGAGATACAGATACAAAAATCACACACAAACATATTTATGTATAGGTTCAGACATCCATTTCCAGTCACTGAGGCATATCAAATACAAAAGAGACCAAATTAGCCATAGGAAGATGGCCCAGTAGGCACAAGATCAGAGGGAACTGGAAGTCTAGCAGGGTATTTATCCAGGTGTGTCGCTCTGTCTCTTCCCACAGTAGATTCCTCCTCCTATGTTATCTCATTACTTGACATTCATGTCTACCAAAATAATGTCTCCTTCTAGCATATGGAGTTGAAGTCTTACTCCCCTTTCCCCAAAATCCACATCAAACATCTCCCTCCACACAGCAAAAGTTTTGAAATTTAATATATATGAATTTGATTCCATGCTCTACAAGCTATGTGACCTTGCAAATATCACTTAACTTCTCTGAACCACAGTTTGCTGATTTATAAAATAGTGACGAGAATCTCAACTTAATGAACTATTATGGGGCCTAGCAAGAATGTTTATAAATACTTATCATAGTACCTATGTGTTTATTGTCATATTAGCTGCTATTTTAATTTTATTAAACCTACTCTTTCTTCAATTTCTATGATTCTGTTTCTAAAAATAAATCTAAATACATTGAGTCTTTAACTATACTGTGTCCACTTTCATGTTCACTCAGTCATACAAGTATAGAACATCTCGGAGGCTGGGCCATGTCTGAAGATGGCTCAAATCATTGATTCTTTGCTGATTTTTTGGATACTTTATCTTCAAAAGGTGACCTCATTGCCTAGTTCTGGAGACATCTCAATGCAGCTGATTTGTACAGGAAAAAGAATTCTGAAGGTTCAGGGGGATGCAAAAGACTGAATATTCTGCAAACACCAAGCTGTTTAGGACTCTGTAAAGTATAGACATTTCTATTTTTCTACCCAGAGCATTTTGTCTTCCCGGAGCCAGCCCCTCTTTCAAAAGATAATTTCTCCCATCACTACTTTTAGCCAAGCATCCAACACTAATGGGAGTATTAGTGGGATCATCTTCAGTGACGCCACATTTTACTTTGGGCCATTCTTGATTTACTATAAAACCCTTGGATAAAATGTCCCAGATAGCACTTTTCTCTGTAGCTTTGAACAGTCATTTTCTCTTTATTTCCAAAAGCACAGATGAGCTCCGTTCAATGAGGAAACACATTAACAACAACCTCTGTATTCCCTCTAGGTTACTTGCAAGTTTTCCTGTGTTTTTAATCTTCACCAAGCTCCAAACGCAACCATGTTGACTGATGCAAATACTAGGTTTCTCACTTTAGTAGGGAGATGGCTGGATTGGAGTCTGCAAAGATTAACAAAAAGAAAAAATCCACACAGAAAAATCACTGGCTTTTAGCGGTAGGGAAAGTAGATTATGATAAAGGTTAAGGTGATTCAAAAAATGAAGATATGAAATATTCCCATCTTATCTAAAGTGATGAAAAACTATAGTAAAAACAGGGTAATGCTGACCTGCTCTTTAATAACACGGGAAACAAGGAACACAGACTCGGAATGGGAAGCATATCTGTACAAAATATAAGGTTGGGGGCTTGGGATTCAGATCAGACAGAGAAAGGGGTTGTTGATTTAAGTGGTGTGGGAAAATGGAGAAGGTACTGCTTAAAGCAGTAACCAATGTTGTTTATTTGGGATACAAGCTAGAGAATATTATTATGGCAGAGAAAAGAAGTTATCTCCTGTGAATTGTCTTGAATTATGGGGGGAGTGAGAGAAGCTCACAGCGTATGACATTTAGAATTGCAATTTCTAAGCAGAGCGCCATGTCTGATCTATCATTTATTGTCTCTGTCTCCATCTTTCCAAAACCACATTAAGGACAGATGCGAACCTCACATCCCTGGGTCTCCATTTTCACGTTGATTTGGAGGACATTTATTTTCCCTTTGAAACAGAATCATATTTTTTCCTCCCTCAGAAGGTTTAGCTCATCACTAAATATTCAGGTCTAGGAAGCAATTTTTTTTCTCTTTGTGCATGATTTGTCTCTCTCTGGAACTGAACCCCTTTGGTTGAAAGCAAGAATCTATATAAACAAAAGGCACAGGTGAAGAAAGCATGGGGGTAGATGAGGGGAGGGGAAGGTTTCTCAAGTTGTGATGGAAATTTGCACTTCAGTCCTTCCATTTTAGCTGATTTTACAGGAAGGAAGAAACAATGCTCATCCGATCAGGTATCAGATCCTGCTGGCTTAGAAGATTCAAAAGGCAGATTCAATTACCACGCAGTGTACTCCCACTTCCCGCTGAAAAACACTATGCATATGTGCAGATTCTCGTGGCCGCTCTTTTAAAATGGGTTTTCCACACCATTCTCACTGCATTTCAGGCAGAAAGGAAGTGATGCCATGTAGAGACACTCCAGTTTCACAGATTCAATGAATTTTAGAACTGGAAAGGATCAACATACCCATTTATTTGGTAGCTGGAGAAACAGGTCTCAGAAGTTAACTGACTTGGTCAAGGAAATGTATTCTCACAAGCATCTGTATATGTATATTTATATGTTTCCTTTAGCACTTTGGAATTTTATTTTCTGTTTGTATGTGGTAATCTCCCACCTAGCAGCAGATCTGCCAAGACTAGGCACCAGAGCCCAGGGTCCAGCTTACCAGAATGATAAGGATGTAACCAATGTTAAAGCAAGTCTTTAAACCACAGTCCTGCAACTTCTCTGAGACCCTGTGAGGGTGCAGGCATGGGTGCAGTGTACTGCAGCCCACTTGTGGTTGGGGAAAATGGCTTTTATTCTGTTCGAATGTTATGCATCCCGTACAAATGGACTAGCCACTTCCTCCTCTCCTTTCTATAATTTCCTCAGTAAGCGGAGGTTTTAAAAACAAAATCCAGCAATGTCTGCTGTCTTCAAACTTCTGCTCTGGAGAAAAGAGATCATAAAACACAAATTAATATCTCAACAAATTATTCTGCCACACTTGCTTTATATGTTTGTGTCCCTGGGGCTTTGTTGATGCTATGCTTTCTACCAGGACTGTTCTTTCCTTCCTCCACAAGTTATCTGAGTTTCACCATCCTCAAATCGTCCTGTCATCCAGGAAGCCCTCGTAGGCCTCGGCACAGAATTCCTAAGGCATTCCCTGTTTTTGCCACTGGCTTTGTCATTTCATGTCCCAGGACTTTTTTCTCAAATCAGATTGTGAGTTCCTCAGTGGTAGGCACTGTATCCTTGCCTGTTTTGAATCCTCCAAACTACCTAATAAAGTGTCAGTGACATGGCTCAGAGTAAGGTTTGGATTTGAATCCTGAGAAAATTATTTTGCCTCTTTGAAACATCACAATAACCTCACAATGTGGCTGGTAGTATTTTTTCTCAAAAGCTTTATTCTAGCTTTTATCGTTTTCCTTCTGAGTATATAGATGACACATTCTCACTGTAAAAAAAATTCAAAAACTACATGGTACTATACAAAAGAAAGTAAAGGTCACATGAAATTTCACTTTCTTTATATAAACACTATTAATGTCATTTTCTTGGCCAACTTTCACATATCTCTTTATGACTTTATCGTATATTGTATACACACACACACACACACATACACACATGCACATACATATATAGTTTTGCATTTTATATAGATGGGATTCTTTCATACATACCTTTTTTAAAGTGGAAATATTAAAGATCATATACAAAAGTGTTGAGCAACATGAGCTGAATAGAAAATATTAATTAATCTGAGTTTCAATAATAATGAATAGATAAATATAGCTTCCCATAGAATGTGGGCAACAAAAGAAAGCAGGAGTTGCCTCCTAAACCATCTTCCAGTCTCTAAGCAGGATCCTCCAAAAGTACTCCATTTAAATTAGCCAAAGGTGTGCAGCACAGAGAACAAATGAGCATTCTAATTGGAAATTCAATACCCAACACTAAGATCAGATTTCCTCAGCCTAACGCAACTTTCAGACACCATACATATTCTCAGTTTACCAGCCAGAAGCATGGAAAGAAATGGATAGAGCTATGTACCTTGGATAAAATATATACTCAAGCAAAACAAACTACACCAGACTGATATGTATCTCTTCTGGAGATCTTATAGAAGAGACTCCAGCCTCTAGAACCCAGTGCAGAACCTTAGCTTTCTTATCTTACATCATCCTGTGTTCTTTACTCCTGTTTCCTCTTGTTCTACCCTTGGTGGCAAGAGAACAATTTTTAAGACAGCTCCCTCTCCCCTCCTCCTTCACCCTGTCCACACTCCTGCCTTTCTGTAGGACTAATAATTTTGATTTTCCTTCCTCCCCGGTCCCTTTAATCACCTGTGGTGGCTTTGCTCCGAATACTCCCCACCTCCACACTCCTTTTAAGGATATGTAAACTCCAGGCTCCTCCTGCCTTCAACTGAACTGAAAGAGACAAACATTTTACAATCCACATCACTCCTTCTTAAACATGAGACATAGCCACATCTCACCTATTAGTAATGAAATTTAAAAGTCTGTTAGAGAACTAAAACAACCATCTCCTTTTAACAGTCCTCATGTAAAGATCAAATTCAGATCTATGAGAAATTCTGTTCTCAAGATAAGCGAATGTGACAACAGGACTTTTCCCGTTATATGACAACATCCCACTATCCAGGCAGTGGCAAATTTCAGTTTCTCTTCCAGTCCATGGAGGCTGGAGTCTACATGTGAGTTAGAACAACTCATCATCGCTCATGTATGCCACCAGAAGTATGACTGATAGATTATAAATGTCTCTTCTGTCAACTAAATGGTTAGACTATGATACCTGCTACAACACATAACAGAACTGCTGTCCTGTTCACAGACACAGAGGTTGTGACCACCTCTTAGCAAGTGTTTGCTTACAACAAAGACTCTGTTCAGCCAAATGGCCATGGGCTTCCCTTGTGGAAGGGCATAGACATCCAGAGCCAGGACCATGACTTTCTCATGCTATCCTTTTTTTTAATGAGATTTATCACTATTTGAAATGAATTTTTTTTTTACTTCTCGTTTTTTGAAATGAAATTATTTATTTTTTTACTTCTCATCTTTTTCACTAGACAGTAAAAGAGAGGCTCCATTTTGCTCATCGCTAATATCAACTCCTTCACATCCTTCTAAACTCTGCCAATACGTTACTTTCTCAGTAAGAAATACACTAAACTGCAAAGCCCCCTACAGACACTACCCCTGGCATTCCTGATCCTTATTACCACGCTCTACTTTTTCTTTTCCTTTTTTCATAGCTTCTACCATCTTCTAAATTATAGAATCAACTGTGAAGTTTGAATATCATTTATTGTCCATTTCCCCTTGAAAGGACCATTGGAGATGAAATCCTTGTCTATGGTATTCACAGATATATCCTAAAAACCTGGAAGTATGACTGGCACATAGAAGGTGTTCAATAAATATGTGCCAAATGAATGAAAATTCACTTTATCCCTAGTTCTCATAACAGTGCCTGGCATATAATATCTGCTCAGTAAATGTTAGTTGAATCTATGACTTTGACAGTAGGAACTTTTGCTTTCCTATGGAAGCATCCAAGTTTAGAAATATTTTCTCCAGTGTCCAAGCACTTGGCCCTTCTAAATGTCTTTCATCTGTCTCTGGTTAATGGCACATAGTAGTAAATATGTTTGGCACATTAATTAACCAATTAATAGGTTACTGAATTGATTGCACTTAATGTCACATGAACAATGACTGACACCTCGTGTCTGACACTCTTTCTGACTGCCTATTCCCTGAGCATCATCTACATTAACCTGTCTCATTTATAGTTTAATTCAATAAATGTTTCTGAATGCTAACCCTGCTTCAGTCACCATGCTAGATATGAAGTGGGACAATCAACAGCAATAATCTTAACAAGTGTACTAAGCATTTACTAACTGCCAGGTGCCATGCTAAGCATTTCACACATATATGATCCTATTTAATCCTCATAATAACTATATGAAAAAGGAATTATTGTTAAGCCCATTTTACAGACAGAAAACTTAAGCCTTGAGAGGTAACTTGTCCAAAGTCAGGCAAACAGCAAACTGGAATAGTAACCAGGCAAAGCCTGGATGCTTATCCAGACAGCATTAACCCAACAATCATACTTTTAAACCCAAAAGCAACCTAACTATGAAGAACAATCAGAAGTAATTTATTTTCTCAAGGAAAGTTTGGCATATATGGGAAGAAAAACATGTTTAAAAGTTCTGAATCACTCATCTTTCAGTCCCCAGTGCCTAACATAGAATATAGCACAGAGTGAGTGAAAAATTTTTGCTAAAATAATAAATGATAGTAAGAAATAAAAAGAGATCAAACTATAAGAGGGAACTAGCAGCTCTAATTGGAGGAAACTGGAAACACCTAGGACAATCTAAACATTTAAACTAGACCCGAAAGAATACATAGGATTCCAAAATATCAAACAGGGAGTCATTTCTAGTGAAAGATGTATGAGTTATCTATTGCTGCATGAAAAATTACTTCAAAAATTAGTAGATTAAAACAAAATAAACATTTTTTATTCTGATAGTTTCTGTGGGTCTGAAATCTAGGAACTTGCTGAATGTGGGCTCTTTCATGAGGTTTCAGTTAAGATGTTGACTGAGGCTGCAGTCATTTGAGGTCTTGACTAACAAGAAGATCCTCCTTCCGGATGACTCACTTACATGACCAGAAAGTTGGGGCTGTTGGTGATGAAGGCCTCAGTTCCTCCCCACATGGGCCTCTTCATAGGCTGCTTGAATGTCCTTATAGCATGGTGACTAGCTTTCCCCAGCACAAGCAATCAAAAAGAAGAAACAGAGTCAGGCAGAAGCTATCTTTCTTAATGACCTAGCCTTGGAAGTCATATAGTGTTATTCTGCTACTTTCTATTTGTTAGAGGCAAGTCATGAAGTCTGGCTCATATTCACTGGAGGGAAACCACGTTCTACCTTTTAAAGTGAGGTATGTCAAGAATCTGCAGACATCTTTAAAAGCACCACAGAGGCAGCCCACGAAAAGGCACAGGGCATGCTCTTGATGACAAGTTATCCAATGTTCCAGTTAATGGACTTCTATAATCTCATGACCTCTCTCATTTTCACTATTTTTATATCACCCCATCGATTTCTTATATTTTGATCTTTGTCATTTTGCAGAATGAATCTTTCAACATTTTTTACCCAATCTGTCCATTTTCTTCCTTTTATTTAAATATAGTTCTATTCTGTGCGTGCAGCACTGGAAATACAAATATAAAAAAGACATGGCTCTTGCTCTCAAGGAGTTTACAATCCATTGGATAAATAACGTATGTAGCCCATATATTAATCACAAACTATACTCCAAAAGCCATAATAGAAGTAGGTACAAAAGTGCTATGGTAATATAGAGAAGACTAATTTCCCTCATGGAAGGGACCTTGTTTGCCCTATTAAAGAGTTTGGACCTAATCTTTTATGCAACAAATGTTATTAAGCAGATGTGTGCCAAGATTCAGATCTCTGTCTTATTTTTCATTTGCTTTCTTTTATTATTTTATTCTCAGTCTGGGGGTACAAGTGCATGTCTGTTACATGAATATATGACAAATTGATGGGGATTGGGCTTCTGGTGTCCCCATTCCCCAAACAGTGAACATTGTACCCAATAGGTAATTTTCACTAAACTCCCCATCCTGCTTTTGGTGTCCCCAGTGTCTATAAGTTCCATCTTTATGTCCATAAGTATCCATTGTTTAGCTCTCACTTATGAGAACATGCAGAATTTCGTTTTCTGTTTCTGAATTAATTAACTTGGGATAATGGCCTCCAGCTCCATCCATGTTGCTACAAAGGACATGATTTTGTTCTTTTTATGACTGCATAGTATTCCACAGTATATATGCCACATTTTCTTCATCCAGTCAACCATTGATGGGAACTTAGGATGGTTTTATGACTTTGCTATTGTGAGTAGGATTACAATAAACACATAAATGCAGATGTCTTTTTTATATAATGATTTATTTTCCTTCGGGCAGATACCCAGTTGTGAGATTGCTGGATTGAATGGCAGTTCTATTTTTATCTCTTTGAGAAATCTTCATTCTATTTTCCATAGAAGTTAAACTATTTTACATTCCCACCAGCAGTGTATGAGCATTTCTTCTTCTCTGCATCCATGCAAGCATCTGCTGTTCTTTGATTTTGTAATTATAGCTATTTTGACTGGTATAAGATAATATCACATAGTGGTTTTAATTTGCGTTTTTCCATGGGTTTGTTGGCTGTTTATGTCTTCTTTTGAGAAATGTCTGTTCACAACCTTTGCCCAGTTTTCAACAGGGTTGTTTATTTTTTTCTTGGTGAGTTGTTTGAGTTTTTTGTAGATTCTGGATATTTGTCAGAGACATAACTTGCAAATATTTTCTCCCATTCTGTAGTTTTTGTATTCACTCTGCTGATTGTTTATTTTTCTGTGCAAAAGTTTTTTAGCTTAATTAAGTCCCATTTTTTGTTTTGTTGCATTTGTTTGGGGGGTCTTCATTATAAACTTTATAACTAGATCATGTCCAGAAGAGCTTTTCCTAGGCTTTCTTCTAGGATTTTTATAGTTTCAAGTCTTACATTTAAGTCTTTAATCCATCTTAAGTTAATTTGCATATGATGAGAGGTAGGGGTACAGTTTCATTCTTCTGCATATGGCTAGCCAATTTCCCTGGCACCATTTACTGAATAGGGAGTCTTTTCCCATTTTTTATTTTTGTTGACTTTATCAAAGATCAGTTGTATGTATGTGACTTTATTTCTGAGTCTTTGTTCCATTGATCTGTATGTTTTTGTACTAGTACCATGCTGTCTTAGTTTCTATAGCTTGTAATATAATTTGAAATCAGGCAATGTGATCCCTCCTCATTTGTTCATTTTACTTATGATTGCTTTGGCTATTCAGGCTCTTTTTAAATTTCATATGAACTTTAGGATTGTTTTTACTAAGTCTGTGAAAAATGTCACTGACAATTTGATAAGGATTGCTTTGAATCTGCAGATTTCTTTGGGCGATATGGTCATTTTAATAATATTGATCCTTCCAATCACTAAGCATGGGATTTTTCTCTATTTGTTGATGTTATCTTCAATGTTTTTCATCAGTGTTTTTTAGTCCTCCTTGTGGACATCTTTCATCTCCTCAGATCTGTATTTTAGAAGGACAGTCTTGATGGCAGCAGAGAGGTTAGAATAGGTAGAAGCTGTGTTAGCAATGATATATGGAATGAACAGGACAAAACACACATTAAAAATGTTTATTGGTTAGAATTGGCAGAACCCAGTGATTAATTACACAGGCAGAAAAGAATTTGGAATAACTTCTGTATTTCTGAAAGGTATATTATTGTATCACTAGCCAAGATAGGAAATAATATAGGGTGAAGATCTAAATGTTTTTGTGGAGAAGGTAATAATTCAGTTTTAAACACATTGAGTTTGAATTGCCTTTAGATACATACCTGAAGAATATCAACTAGATCGCAGCCCCCAACCTTTTTGGCATCGGGAACCGATTTTGTGGAAGACAATTTTTCCATGAACTGGGGGTGGGGGCATAATTTCGGGATGATTCAAGCAGATTACATTTATTGTGCACTTTATTTCTATTATTATTACATTGTAATATATAATGAAATAATTCTACAACTCACCATAACGCAGAATCAGTGGGAGCCCTGAGCTTGTTTTCCTGCAACTAGATAGTCCCTTCTGGGAGTGATGGACGACAGTGACACCCAAAGTGTGTTGCTTATGTCCAGTCTACTCCATCATCTCATTTTAGTTGCTATCACTGCAGAAGACTCTGTTTCACAAAGATAGGATGTTGAAAATGGAAGCAAGCTTTTCAGTGCTTTTGTGGCAATCTCAGGATATTCTGCCTTGACTTTAATCCAAAACATATGGAGATTCGAAGTTGTCTCAAACATACTTTTAAGGCCAGCATCATTTGTGATTTTGAGCAGTTGATCCTCATTTAGCACAGACAAAGTTAATTCACATGACTTATTCACAAATGGGTTGCGGATCTGTTCCTTCCCAATTCGGGGGGTCTTTTGTGGTTAGGAAGTAATGCTCAAACTCATTTGAAAGCTGAGACAGGTGATGATGATCATGCACCAGCTGGGAGAAAGAGGCTCTGGCTCAGTTGCTTTCAAAATCTCTACTAATGTATAGAACATGTCAAAAATCCCAATGTTCACTCATTGCCCCCATAATTCCAGTTTGACTTTGAATGTAGCCACTTTATCTGCTGACTGGAACACAGTTGTCGTTCTCTCCTGAATTGACAGATTGAGTTCGTTGAGTGAGTTGAATATGTCACACAAGTAAGCAAGTTTTGCAACCCATTCTGTGTCACTGAAATGTGCTGCCAGTGGTGACTGTTTTTCTAAAAGAAATCTCTGGAGCATCTCTCATAACTCAAAAGCTCTGGCCAGTGAACTACCTGTAGAAAGTAATCTCAGCCGGGCTCGGTGGCTCAGCCTGTAATCCCGTACCTTGGGAGGCTGAGGTGAGTGGATTGCCTGAGCCCGTGGGTTCAAGACATGCCTGGGCAACTTGACGAGACCTCATCTTTACAATAAATCAAAAAATTAGCCAGGCGTGGTAGCGTGCACCTGTAGTTCCAGCTACTTGGAAGGCTGAGGCGGAAGGATCACTGAAGCCCAGCAGGTCGAGGCTGCGGTGGCTGGGAGCAGCCACTGCACTCCAGTCTGGGCGACAGAGTGAGACTCCAACTCAAAAAAAAAAAAAAAAAGAAAGTAATCTCACTTCTGTATATAAGAGAAGATGTATATGCTCTGTGTCTATCTCCTCACAAGGCTGCATGAACAGTTGTGAGTTAAAGGCATGTATTTTAATGTGGTTGATAATTTTAATCACATCCTGCAAAACATTGTTAAGTTCAGGTGATATTTTTCGGCTAGCCAACATTTCTCTATGGATAACACAGTGTGTAGACTTACATTCTGAAGCAACCTCTTTCACCCAAGTAGTGAAACCAGAAAGTTGTCCAGTCATGACAGTTGCTCTTTCTGTGCATACACCAATACAAAATGACCAATTTCATTTTCCTGATATGTAATCATTCAAAGACCTGGATAGTTCTGCAGCTGAGGTATTGATTGGCAACAAAAATGCACATAACATATCCTCATGCCCATCTTCCTAAAAAAATTGCACAAAAACAAGCATTGTTGCCTTACTGTCAACATCAGTAGACTCGTCAACCTGGATTGTGAACCATGACTTATCAATCTTCTCTAACAATTGTGCCTCAATATCCTCTGCTACTTCATCAATTCATCTAATCGTGGTGCTAGCCAAAAGAGGAACACATGCCACCTTTTGAACTGCAGTCTCTCTTAAAAGTTCACAGCAAATGTCCTTAGCAGCAGGCAGGATCAACTCTTCACCAATGGTAAAGGGCTTCTTAGCTTTAGCAATGTAGTTAGCTGCTAAGAGTGGTGCTCTCAATGCAGACACATTTGATGAAGTGATGGGCTTCAATAATTGCTTCTGTTCTTTGTGTTCACTTTTTTTTCTTCTGAAAAACTCCAAAGCCTTGTCTTTTAATACCAGGTGCTTGGTCTCCCTGTGACCAAGCAGTTTTAAAGGTTTCATGGCTTTGTTGGATAGCAGGTCACCACATATTATACAAAGCAGGCTTGGAGAATGTGAATCACCTGTTGCAATTAACCTGTAATTTAAGTAGTTCTTGATATTTTATTTTAAATGCACCTTTCTTTTTGTTTCTGTCTTAGAGTCTTCTGCTATCTCACCATTGGATCTTTCCTCCTTTTCAAAGAAGCTCTCCAGTGATGTTTGTTTTTTATTCATTTTGGCTAAGGCTAGCTTATGGGCTTACCAACACTGTGACTGAGATTCTGACTTAAAACCTGCCACCATATGCAGCTTCCCAGTTGAAGTACATCAAATCACTTGATAGGGTTTTGATATGTCTGCAAGCAATTGATTTATTATGGTCTTTGTTCAGTCAAGCCTCACGCTTACTGTTAATCTGTATTTGCACCTGCTTCTCAGCACAAATATCACTATCTCAGCTTCTCCCCAGATTATCAGGCATTAGATTCTCATAAGGAGTGCACAGCCTAGATCTTTCACATGTGCACTTCACAATAGGGTTCATGATCCTATGAGAATCTAATGCCACCACTGATCAGACAGAACATGGAGCTCAGGCGGTAAAGCAAGCGATGGGGAGTGACTATAAACACAAATGAAGCTTCACTTACTCGCCTGCCATTCACCTCCTGCTGTGTGGCCCAGTTCCTAGCAGACTACAAACTAGTAGTACTGGTCTGTGGCCCCGGGGGTTGGGGACCCCCTAACCTAGTGACTGGAAATATGCAACTGAAGTTCCAAGAGAGAAGTCTCATCTGGAAATACACAATTTGGAAACACTGGAATTCATGTGCCAGTTAAACTCATACTATTGAAAGCAATCACCAAAAGAGCTTGTAAAGTAGAAAAGGCAGCCAACAATGGGATCTTGGAGAATATCAACACATAAACAGTGGTGCAGGAAGAAGAGGCAGGAAAAACAGTAAAAAGCAAAAGAGAAGTCAAAAGAAGAAGATATCTAAGACATTTCGGGGTCATGGGACCCACAAAAGGAAAGATTTAAAGAGAAGGAATCAACACCAAAAAAAAATGCAGACATCAAATTAGGGACAGAATAAAAGTTAGACTTCACATGTGTCAGTTAGAATATTGCTAATCATCTAAACTTTGTGGTGATATGGAATGAAATCCAGTTACAGTACACTGGGGGCACAAAGAAAGGTGAGGGAATGAATGTGAGAAGGGTAGGCCACATGCACTAGAAGTTTAAAAATGACAGCAGGAAAGAGATTGCGTGTTATTCTTACAAGGGAGAAGTGAAACAGGATCCATGTCATTCTGTTCTGAGAGTTATGGTTTCTGGATTTTGTTCTCAGCCTAATCTGAAAAAGAATTTTCAGTATTCCGTTGGTTATTGTACCTGCTTCCACCAAAGCATATCAGAAAAGGAGAAGCTGTTTTAAAGAACCAAGAAGAAGACCTAGAACAAACACAGCATGTCAGCTTCTGGAATCCAAGAGAATCTGAACTAATTGTCTCACATTCTAAAGGAAAAGTAGACATTGAACAACTAAATACATAATCATGGACTACAGCTGGGATTGATGACATGAAAAAGAAGCATAGAGTATTAAGAAATCTCCTCTCAATTCTCAAAGGGGTAGCTGGTCAAAAATTTATATCATTTTTTAAAATAAGTGAAGGTCAACTAATCATTAATGAAGACAACCAAAAAAGAGGAAAGTGTATATGTATTTGATTTATGGAAAACTTCCCTTGATGACATAGCATAAGCCTATAAATATAAAAATCTTAGATTCACAATATTTTTCATCAGAACAATATTTTCATCATTTATCAAGACATACATAAGAAGCAGAATCAACACATAAATTTTCACATTGGCAGACCAAAGGACACAGCCTGGAGTTCCAAAAGGCAGAGGAATGCCATTGAACAGCTCTGTAATTAGCTCTCTGGTGGGTAAATTGGGGCATCATAGCAGAACTTCACCAATCAATCTTAGGTATCAGAAAGAACATGGAAAGAGAAGCAAACTCTAACGAATATGAGACCCAACATAAAGAGGTCTTTCCAAGAACAACTCTTCTTTTTATATGATTTAGTGAAAACAATATAAAAGTACATAGAAAATATGAAAATATAGAGGACTACGATCTCTAATTCCAATATCCTAACACAATAATTCATATGAGTGGATGTTTATTCTTAATAACAATAGAAACAACAAAGGCAATTGATTACACTCCTTTTTTTCACAAATGTTGCCAAGGGTCTATCTTGTGCCAGAGTTCGTTTTAGATGCTGGAAAACCTAGCAAACTCTATCCTGGCCCCGGGTACCTCACATTCTAAAGAGAAAGCAGACACTGAACAACCAAATACATAATCACTGACTACAGCTGGAATTGATGACATGAAAAAGAAGAATAGAATATTAAGAAAGCACACAATATGATCTTGATTACCTCCTAAAGGCTTGTTCCTCGAATGTCCTCAAGTTCTCCATCTTTCTAAGGCCCTCTTTTCTTTACCACCTGAATAAAACTCAAGCTCCTTTCTTCACTTGACTGAAAATACTTTCTCTGCCTAAACTAAGAAGTTTTGAGCCAGGTGCTTACAAGCTGTGGTTATCTCCTAACAGCCCAAGTTTTGTCTAAGTCACCTTGGCTTCCTCTTCATAATTTCCTATGCAACTCCAGTTCACTTTGATTTCCCTATAATCATAAGAGAGACCATTCTCTAAGGCAATCTTTTTACAAGATTAAATCTTAGTACAGCTCTATTAACATTTTGGGATGGGTGAAGAGAGAGAAGAAGAAAGAGGAATAGTAGAAAAAAATTAAATAGCAAATATTGACTATCAGACATCATGTCATCAGCCACTCCCATACACACTTTGTCAGAGGGATTCTCCTACTGGGATCTTCCTTTCTTGCTAGATTCTTGCTGTTATCTGTCTAGGTCCCGCATTTACTGGGACCCAAGTCCTTCCTCTCATTTCCTCTCCTCGTCTCAATATCAAGGCTCCTTACAAACTGCTGATCAGGAATGCATGCTGAAGAAGTCAAAAATGCTTACACAACAGAACAACTTATAACATTCACAGTATTATGCAGAAAAGTTTAGTTTCCTTAAACTACAGTTCCTTGACTTTTAAAACAGAGGTTTTCATTACTACGTTTTTTATTTAAAAATTGGTTTTCTTCTTGAGAATAATTTCTCAACATACCCTAGAATGCAGAAATGTTCCCAGTTGTTTTATTGTTGTTGTTGAATTGCAATTTTTCCTTATATCTACAACTAGGTAAAAATGAGTCCACAGGTAAAAATGAGTCTTCGTGAGTAGTATGGTCAGGTTACAAATTTAGCAGTCATTCTGATCCAAACTCTGGGAAAAGATTGAGGCATAAAAATTTCCAACCCAAAGTTATATTTTTTGTGAAATGGAAGCAATCTAAATATTCAACAATAGAGACATGAGTAAATAAATTATGGTAAAATTATTAGATGGAATATTATGCACCCATTAAAATGTTGTGCACAGGACTTTTGTTGATAAAGAAAATGCATACATTATAATATTAAGCCAATTTAGCATATGGCAATATATATGAATATATCAAATATTCAAAATGTATGTAGCTCTAGTTCCTAATGAAATGGAAACTCACTAGTGCAACTGGCTATCTCCCAGCTCCCAAAATCAACTAGAGAGAAACTAAATAAGAAAAAGAAAAGCAAGCATTTGAGGAACTACCTAAACACTGTCAGAGCTCCTAGGAGCCTGGAAAATGAAGCAATCTTAGGAAAGAAAAGGCTGGAGGATGATGCCATGTTAGGCGTGATACTATAGCAGAGAATAAGTTGGAAAATAACTTTCATATTTGGGTCCTGCCTTTCTCTAGAATTGTCTTGAGAGGATCATGGCTGCCCCGTTGCCCTTGTGAGATAAAAGTCACAGCATCAGCAGGACCATATCAGGGAAGCCCCAAAGCCTTGATGGGGTGAAGGGCCAAGGAAGGAAGGTAGAGGTAGATCAGCAGCCTTCTCTGTCCCAACCTAAGGATTCGTAAATTAAACCCAAAACAATAGCTTCCAAAATGCTAGATCTTTATCCTCATTAAGAAATACGTTCAGCCGGGCTCGGTGGCTCAGCCTATACTCCCGCGCCTTTGGGAGGCTGAGGTGAGTGGATTGCCTGACCCCGCGGGTTCGAGACCCGCCTAGGCAGCGAGGCCTCATCTCTACAATAAATCAAAAAATCAGCCGGGCGTGGTAGCGCATGCCTGTAATTCCGGCTACTTGGAAGGTTGAGATGGAAGGATCGCCGGAGCCCAGCAGGTCGAGGCTGCGGTGGCCGGGAGCGGCCACTGCACTCCAGTCTGGATGACAGAGTGAGACTCCAACTCAAAAAAAAAAAAAAAAAAAAGAAATACGTTCATTCGCAGAACACACCTTTTTGTGTCTGTATACGCGCAGCGCTAAAACAAAAGTTTCACTAAACAGTACTTATGAATGAACTGGATATTTTCCATTTCATTAATGAATGTATATTTTCTATTCATTCAATTCTACTTCATTTTTCAAAATTATGACTGTCCTCCACTAAGCATGCAGTTTGAAAACCACTAATCTAAAGAGATTTTCTCTTCCCAGTGCTATTTCTACCAAATAGTTTAAGGGAGAATCCCTGACCAGAGATGTGGCCTAATAGAGTGGTGACAAAAGGGACATAAACAGTTTACCTCTCCTCCTCAGCATATTTTCACCAGGGGAACACAGCATACAGTGTAAGTATTGGTCTACTGGTTTTCTCCTTCATACACATAGGGTAGTTGATATTCCAAGGAAACGTGAGTTCATAAGCCAAAATAAGCAGACATTTGAGGTAGACAATTATCATTTTGAAAAAAATTTTAAAAACAGTATTATACACCAAAGTATAATTATAATAATGTATATACACATACATATTTTAAGTTAAGCATGCTAAATATTCTCAAAAAATAAGAATTTATAAAAAGCAATTCAAGGAAATATTAACCATGAAAAATATAACAAAGGATGTAAGTAGATAAAATTGTATAGTGAATATTGCTGATAAATAATATGAAATGAGCCAGGCTCGGTGGCTCAGCCTGTAATCCTGCGCCTTTGGGAGGCTGAGGTGAGTGAATTACCAGAGCCCGCGGGTTCGAGAACTGCCTGGGCAGCGAGACCTCATCTCTACAATAAATCAAAAAATCAGCCGGGCGTGGTAGCGCGCACCTGTAATTCCGGCTACTTGGAAGGCTGAGGCGGAAGGATCGCCGGAGCCCAGCAGGTCGAGGCTGCGGTGGCCGGGAGCGGCCACTGTACTCCAGTCTGGGCAACAGAGTGAGACTCCAACTCAAAATAATAATAATAATAATAGTAATAATAATATGAAATGAAATGAATAATATGATTGAGAAACTCTTCCAGAAGACAACCAAAAACGATGATGACATAGAAAATACAAGAGAAAGGCTAAGCAACATGAAGATGAGAATTAGAAACACTAACATTCAGATAATAGAACTTCCAGAAAGATATGAAAGGAATAAAGGAAGAAATATGAGAAGAAATAAAGAAGATAAAAACTTCCAAATTAAAAAAAGTGAAATGTTTAGAGACTCTATAGAGTGCTAAACAGAATAGATGTAGAAAAAAACACAGATACATATTAAAATCAATTTTAGATCATTAAAGACAAAGAGAAATTCAGTGTACTAATAGATTTTTTTAAAAGATTTCAAAAAGGAGCAGATTACTAACAAAAGAAAAAGAATAGTAAAATCACACTCTCAAGACCAAACACTAGATGCAAGAAGACAGTGGTTCATCATTTTCACATCATGAAAGGAAAAAACTACAAGTTTTGTCTAGCCAAAATATCATTTAAAGGTGAAAAGTACAACAGTAGACTTCATGAACCTACATGAACCTAAAAGCATAGTCTCAAACTATATGATACAACAACTGATAGAACTTCAGCAGGAAGCAAAAAATTTAACAATTGTGGTGAAAGATTTGAGATACTTAATTTCCTTCCCCTCGAAAGGCCATAAAGCAGTCATATACACAGAAGATATAAACAATATAATTTAAAAGCTTTTATTTTTTAGGTATAGAAAGATTATTTCACACTATTAAAAATACACTTTCATTTCAGGCACATTTATATAGATTTACCAAGTACTGGGCTACAAAAAAATTCTATAAATTTCACAATTGGTACCATACAGACCACAACGCAATGAAATTTAAAATCAATTACAAAGGTATGATACATGAATTTGATACGTGTATCAAAGGTATGATACATAGAATTCCATATAGCCCCAATCACCACTGCCTCTAGTGCTTTCAGGAGTCACGGACTACAGAGACAAGGATTTCCAAAAAATGAGAAAGAAAAAAAAAAAGCAGTGTAATTCCTAACAGGAATTTTACCTACACCCTTCTTGAGTTGCCACTGCAAATTGTCTCATAGTGAATGGTATATGCTTACTCGTTTTCTGCCTGCACATAAGTTTTTGCCCAGAGAACATCTATCTATCATAACTCAGAATATTTCTGTTCCAATCACATGTGCTTCCATTCTCTGACCTCACACGTACATGGCAGACTCTTTGTCTCTCTTCTCTCGCTTGTTTTCATTGTAGCCTGCATCTAGAAGTTTGCATACTCCAAATGTCTGGTCTACCCTTTGTCTACCATGTGCTTTTTTTCCTCAGTGTACTCACGAAGCCTGGCATGTGAGGAGAATCTGACCCAGGAACCACTTGAGGGTCTGCACATTTGTAACTAACTAATATTCTAACTGTCAAAAACCTAATTGTTATAGATATGATGACCATACAGTTGAACAGCCAAATCAATACACTTGCAGGAAAGAAGTCAGAATTATTAGAGTAATCAGGAATTATTTTAGTTGGAAACTTTTTATTTGTTTTTAAGTTAGAGTCTCTGTCACCCAGGCTGGAGTACAGAGGCATACTCTGTCACCCAGCCTGGAGTACAGAGGCAGCCTCGACCGGCTGGGCTCAGGTGATCCTTCCACCTCAGCCTTCCAAGTAACTGGAATTACAGGCACACACCACCACACCCGGCTAATTTTTTTATTTATTGTAAAGATGAGGTCCCGCCAAATTGCTCAGACTATTCTCAAACTCATGGACTCAGGCAATCCTCTCATCTCAGCCTCCCAAAGTTCTGGGATTATAGGCGTGAACCACTGAGCCCTGCAGAAACTTTTTAAATCACTCTAGTCAAAGAGAACTGATAACTGGAAAGCCTCTGTGGGCAGCACTTGATTGTTCCTTGAAAATTTTTTTAAAATTTAAAGAAAATTCTTTGATTAATTTTTTTTATAATTTTATAATTTAAATAAGAATGGGCTTAAATTACAAATCCTCAGGCCAGACTAGTGTGATTATGATTTTGTCAGAACACTTTGATTAAACTAAAAATGTGATCTCTCTCTGAATCTATTTTCACAGTATTTATATACCTTGTTGAAAGCAGTATAATGTTTTTTATAAGGAACACTTAAGGAAATAAGTTTTTTAAATTTGGATTAAAAAAAAATAACGTCAAGATAATACTTGAGGATGAGAGAAACAAAGGATTTGTTGCCTCTCCCAAAGAGGCCTTCAAACCATAACTGAGATGGCCTAGTCCATGGGGGCCCAAATATGTTGCCTTGGCCCAGAGGGGAGAAGAAAGGATTGTTTTACTAACAAGTTCATCCAGGGATAGCAGGAATGAGAGAGTTCCCTGCCAAAGCAATTCAGGGAAGTTTATGAGAGACCTAATCGCTGATGGTAAAACCTAGAAGTCTTCAAGGCTTCTAGGAAATGCTAATACCATATGCTAGTCGTGCCGTACACAACCTTTTGCTTTCTGTATCCAATTGGCAGTCCTCCAGTCTCTGGTGACCTCTCTACACCTCCTCAGAGTGTCAAGCTTCCCACCACGTGCAGTATTTTGCAGCTCACTCCCCCTTAATCTCCTTCTCTGACCATTGCCTCATACAGATATGGCTCCACAGTGGGTGGGTAGCACATATTCTACCACACACAATCTTTGGGTACCTTGACCTGAAGTTCATGTTCAGGAGCAGGAGTTCCTGACAGTATTAGGTAAAGATAATGTCCCCACAGAAATTGTAGAAAATGAAAACATGTTTCTCTCACTTAACCATATGTTGCCCTCAAACATGGCTTGGAAATTCACAAGAATGCAGGTGGAGGTTGGCAACTCTGAGCCCCCACCCGGACTGATGTCCCCTGTCTTTTCTTCCAAAGTGAGTGGATTTGGGGAAGAAAGAAGTTCTCTAGAAGGTAGGTATTTTCATGATTACCTGTTAGACTAGAAAAAGCAGATTAATGGATTCGATCATAAATTATGAGCTCATTGTTTGAAGACTTTCTCAATGTCCTACAGACCTAACCACAAGGTTCTTTGGTACATTAATAAGATCAAGAAGTCAATTATAAAAAACCTAGATTTTAACAATTATCAGAATCAATTTTCTAGATTTTTTGTTGGTGACGTATACTGATAACCTTCTTTTCCTCCCTCTGTGTTTTGGTTTGGGGTTTACTTGGCACTGTATATCTTTTTTTTTTTTTGAGTTGTAATCTCACTCTGTTGCCCAGGCTGGAGTGCAGAACACACTCACGGCCACCACAGCCTCGACCTGCTAGGTTCAGGTGATTCTTCCACCTCAGCCTTCCAAGTAGGTGGAACTACAGGCACGCTCCACCACACCTGACTAATTTTTTTTTATTTATTGTAGAGATGAGGTCTCGCCAAGTTGCCCAGGTTGGTCTTGAACCCGTGGGCTCAGGCAATCCTCTCACTGTGGCTCCCAAAGTACTGGGATTATATACGTGAGCCACCACTCCCAGTTGTTTATATCTTATGTATCTAATAGACATGCCAAATATTCTAAGTATGACAGCTTTCAAAATTATAAAATAAAGCCTTCATTAAAAAAATAATCCGTATATATGAAAAGTTAAACAACATGTACTAAATAGCCTTGAGTTTAAAGAACATTCTAAAATACTTAGAACTGAGTAACAATGAGATATAACTTGCTGATATTTATGGCCAAAGCTAAAGAAGTATTTAGAAGTTTATAGCTTGAGATACATTGTACAGTAAAAACAAAAGATCTCAAAACATGAGCTAAGTTTTTAACTTAAGAAGTTGAACAATAAACAGAGCATTTGTTCCAAGAAACAGAAAAGAAGTATATAGTAAAAATGTATAAATCAATACAAGGGTTAACAATAGAAGAGAGAAAAATTAACTTAACAAAAACAAATCTGGTTCTGTGAAAGAATGTAATAAGATAGGCTGATCAAGGTAAATAGAGAAGAATTCAAATATTCAAATATAGAATTAAGAATAGATACAGACAATTTAAAAACTATAGTATTATGAACAATTATCCTTTAAGTAATTTGAAATTTAGACAAAATGAATACATTTCTGCAAAAAAAATTATAAAATGTCAAATTTGGTACAAAAAGAAATAGAAAACTTGACTAGATCAATAAATGTAAAGGAGTTAAAAAGACACTCACTAGTAAAAAAAAATTCCACGTTCATAAATATCTACTAGGATATTAGATTCCTACTAAGTTTTTGAGGAATAGATTATTCCTTCCTTATAAAAATTGAACCAGAAAATAAAGTAAGAAAACTGTCTAGATTATTGTATAAGGTTAATGTAATGTTGATTTCCAAACAAAATTAAATTGGTATCAGTAATCATAGATAGTACTTAGAGCTTACTACATGCCAGATTCTCATCTAAGTGTTTTATATACTTTCACTCATTTATTCCTCATGAAGAGGTATCATTAACAATAATACCATTTTATAGATTAAAAAAATCAAGCCAGAAATATACTAGATTGCACAGCTAGTAAGTGGTCAAACTGAAATTTAAATTCAGAGAGTCTGTTTCCAATAATCTGTACTCTTAAGCATTATGCTATGCTTCTCATAAGAAAGAAATTAGAGGCACAATTCACTTATTAGAAGCAAAAATTAGCTTACCATAACTAACAGTATATTTTTAAAAACACATCATGAACAGTTAAATTTCTTTCCCAAAATGCGAAGATGGTTTAGTATCAATTTTTTTTTCAGGTTAATATAACATATTAATAGGCTAAATGAGGAAAACTCTAAATACCAAAACAGGGAAAAAAATATAAAGTTTATCACATACATATGACAAAAACTCTGAGCAAACTAGGGTTAGGAGAAAACTTCATTAACATGGAAAATATTATGTCTGAAAATACACTATGTGTGTATGTGTGTGTGTGTGTGTGTGTATATATATATAAATTATTAGAGAAAATTTAAGAATAGAAACAAGACAAAAATCGCTGCTACTATTTACCATAGAACATGGCCCATGTTATAAGAAAAAAATAATTAAAGTATGAAGACTGGAAGAAAAAAGTAAAATAGTTAACAATGGTGTGATCTTTGGGAGGCTGAAGTGAGTGGATTGCCTGAGCCCGCGGGTTCGAGATCCGCCTGGGCAGCGAGACCTCATCTCTACAATAAATCAAAAAATCAGCCAGGCGTGGTAGCGCATGCCTGTAATTCCGGTTACTTGGAAGGCTGAGGCGGAAGGATCGCCGGAGCCCAGCAAGTCGAGGCTGCGGTGACTGGGAGCAGCCACTGCACTTCAGTCAGTGACAGAGTGAGACTCGAACTCAAAATAATAATAATAATAATGGTGTGATCATCTACATAGAAAAAACAATGGAATTAATATGAATTGCTAAGTAGAACATGAAATAAAATATAAGACACCATTCAAAATAACAAGAAAAATTATAATTATCAGAGAATTAATTTTAGTATACAAAGGTCTCCCTGGAAGTGTTTTGTTTTTAAAGTTATAAAATAGATCTGGATAAATGAAGAGAAAACTATTTATCTATATATCATGTAGAAAACCACATATCACAAAAATATAAATTTCTCCCAAAATTAACTTAAAAATCAGATCTCAAACTATACCTCAGATAGGCCTTAAGGAACTTGATTTATTCTAGAAATATATAGAAAAGAAAAAAATGCCTATGGTTAACTAAATCAACTTCAAAAAAGTTGAGTAAAAAGTAAAGACTTACTTTCCAAAAATTAAGATCTACTACAAAGTCCTTGTAATAAAATCAGTATATAATAAGACCCATGGAGGAAATTAGAGAGTTCTGAAACAGATTCATGAATTTATAGTAAACTGATATATAATAAAGGTAGCACTACAAGTCAGTATAGAAGACCTGATTTTCTGTAGATGGTATTTGCTATGGTTTGAATATAACTGTCCCTTTAAAATTCATATATTGGAACTTAAACCCCAACGTGATAGTAACAAAAGATGGGGCCTTTTGCGAAATGAGTAAGTCATGAGGGCTATGCCCTTGTGAGTGAACTAGTATTCTTATAAAAGAGGTTGGAGGGAGCACCCATGTGCCCTGTGTATTTTTTCCTTTTGCCTTTATGCCACGTGTAGACACAGCATTCAAGGCACCATCCTGAAAGCAGAGATCAGGCTTTCACTAGACACCAAAGCAGCCAGTGACCTGATCTTGAACTTCCTAGTCTCCACAACTGTGAGCATAAATTTGTGCTATTTGTAAATTATCCAGTCTGTGGTATTTTGTTATAGCAGCAGGATGGATCTCAGACAGTGTTAGAAATAACTAGCTTAGTATATGAAGGAAAACTAAAAACTGGATCCCTACTTTACATCATTTACAACAGTGATTGCAGGTGAATTAAAAACGGAGATGGGAAAAATAGAACTTAATACAAGATAATGTAGGAGAATACTTTTATTCCCAAGGGTGGAAAGAATTCTAAAACAAGACTCTGAAAGCCTACATATGGCAAAGAAACAAGATGGATTTTATACATAAAAATATGGATATTCACTTTATGAAGAATATCCTTGACAATGTTAACAGACAGATAACAGAAGAAAGAAAATATTATAATTGTCTAAAAACAACAAGAAACTAATATCTAGAATTAATAGGCTATTCAAGAGAGTCTTAAAATTAATAATTGAAGAACAGGAAATGAAGTCAGAAAATGGGACAGCGATGTGAACTGGAAATATACAGAATAGGAAGTCCAACAGACATATAAAAATATGCCCAAGCTCATTTGTATGTATAGAAATGCAAACTAATGAGGGAAACTGCTAGGGGAGGAAGGGGCATACCTCATCAACAAGGGTACCTGCATAATCAATGTTTGTATACCTAACCCTGAATTGTACCCCACATCTTTATAATAATAAAAAAAAAGAAAATACACTCCCCCCAAAAAAGAAATGCAAACTAAAACAACAGGGAGGTATTACTGTATACTTATCAGATTAGCAAAAATTGGAAGGCTGGCTAGTATTAAATTGTAGAAATGGATGTGGCAATACAGGACATCTCCTACAGTGGTGTTGGGAATGGATACAAGTATATCCACTCTGGTGTGCAATTTGGCAGTACTTCAATTAAATGTGCATATATCCTTTGGCCCAGCAATTCAACTTCTGGATTTGTATCTCATAAAAATAATCACACAGGTATATAAAAGAACACGTTCAAGGATACTTCATTGAGTTGTTTATAACAGCAATGAGTTGGAAGCAATCTAACTGTCCATCACTGCAAGAAGAGATGAGTAAAATGTATTGGATGCATATTATGGAATATTAAGCACTATTTAAAAGTAGCAAACTAATATATATACAAAGCTAGAGGATAAATCTAAAAACATAGAAGTGAGAAAAGAAAGGACCTCACAAGGACTATTGTGGGTGATGTTTCATGATGAGGAATACAGTCAGTTAATTCAGCACTTTGCATTAGAGCCTAAAGAAGTAATCAAGTGTATATTTTTAAATATGTGATTTTTATATTTATATATGTTTGACACATATTTATATATAGTTTATAAAATATATTTTATGTATTTATAGATATCAAACATGTTTTGATGTGTGTTTTGATATGCACACAAAATATCATGCAGCAATTTTAAAAGTGGCTGTCCTCATGTACTGATAAAGAAGGTCCAAAATATATAAAATCAAATATGCAAGGTATAAAATGAAGTATACAGTATGTTACTTATGTATTATGTATATGGATATGTGCATATATATACACTTATAAATACATGCATATATTTTTAGAGAGAGAGAAAGAAAAGTAAGAAACTGATATCTATGGTTGCCTCTGGAATGGGAAATTGGGGGTTTAAAGAACAGAGGTAGGACAGAAACTTACATTTAATGCTCTTTTGCAACTTTTGGATTTTACTCTGTTTGCATATATTGCTTGATCAAAATGAATAATCACAATAGCTTCAAAAATAAAATGAAACTAAAATATGTGCATATGCTAAAGCAAAATATTACAATTATTTGCCTACATGTTTTTCTTTCCAGACTGAAGCAAGGAGTCAATTATATTCATCTTTGTATCACCTAAAACAGTTACTGCTACACAATAGGTACTCAGTAAATGGTGAAAGAAGGAAGGATGAAAGAGACAAAAGGAGGAAGGAAATAAAAATGTGGGATATGGATAGGTGTTAGTTTTCTCTTCACATTTTTCTATAATTTTCACATTTTCAGAATTAATTTTTTTTAATTAAAAATAATGACACTCTGGAGGATGGACCCGAATGTGGAGGCAGGCTGATAGCTAGGAGTCTGTTTCAATAGTCCACACAGGAAATTATGAGTAGTCTAACTTGGGTAATATTGCCAAGGAGCCAAAGGCTCTGCCCCAATATTTTCTCTAACACCTGATGCCACTCCATCCACCATCTTGAATTATGTACCCCAAATCAGAGTGGTTATAGGGAGCTGACCAGGTACCATCAGAACTAACAGTCTAAGTGATAAGTTGAGATTTCCATGACTGCTTCTTCCTCTCTTTTTCAGCCAAAGTTGGAATTGTTCAGATTACCTCCTAGAATTAAGGAAAGGTAAATTGAACATAGTTTCAAGACCAGCAGGTACCCAAAACTCATGCATTCTAACATTGGGCTCTCACATCTACCTCTCTAGCTATGCCCAGCCTGTTCTTAATGACTCCCAGCCTTTAAACAACCATTTGACCTCCCTCTCCTCCAGTTCTTTTTCTTTCCATTTCTTAACCCTCCATTTCATCTTTACTTTCTAGCTGCTCTCCAAGGCATCACCTTTTTTGAGTACCTTTTATGTGTTAAATATTGGACTCTGTTGCTGGGCTCCAGTGAATGTTGCTTAAAACACAAAAAGGTTAAGCAGAGAGCAACTTTATTGATTAAACATCCATTTTCTTTCCTTTTGTTTTTGTAAGAGCCCTTGATGTTGTCTCTGATTGACAGGCCCACCTGCACACCTCTGGCCCCGGATTCCCCTTGGTAATGTCACTGAGAGCTACAGAGCACCTCATCCACTCCACACGAGCCACAGATCCTCCACGAACAGCTTTCAAAGGGTAGGGGAAAAAAAGAAATGTAACTTTTCTCTTTTTCCTTTTCTTTCTCCATCCCTTAGACAATATTTCCAGAAGTCCCTGTTGAATGAAGAAAAGTAAAATGGGTAGAGGAAGAGAAAGCTTTCAGCAATGATCCCTTTCTTTTATTCGAATTTCTTCAGCTTGCAAGCCTTTGAATATGCTTTCAAGAAGGTGACAACCTTATTAAATTAGCTTTTCCTTCTCACCTCTCACAGTGTGAATGACCTAAAGAGTCCTTACTGCAAGACTAACAAAATTACACCCATTAACGAGCTCGGCATGAGATGCATGGTATGATAGTGGTTTTGCCCTGTTTCTGCTCATGATAATGATTACATCAGCAGCTTTGACTCTTCCCTGCTCTCCCCTAAAAGTGTAATATTGCAAATAATAGGGTGCCACATTGCCATTAGAGAAGAGGAAAATCCTCCAAAGCATAGAAGCCAAATGTCCAGTTACTAATATGTAGTATTAGTACTACAATAAATGAGGTCAAGCAACTCAGAAAACTCATATCCTTCCCCCCAAAAGTTCTATTTACACCATCAAGTGAAGCCTATTCATAAGAATTGGGTCATCGCGATGATCACTAGAGCTGGCAGAACTGACCAGGGTGGTCAAAGGTGATGAACACTGGCTTAGCAACGTCAACCTCGGTGTGGCTCCTCAGAGTTTCACCTCCATTCTCACCTCTGTTAGTTCAGTTTGAACCTTTGCAGAGAGAAAATTCAGCTTGGATCAGATTCTGCATTAGTGTCACTAGGATTTTATTAATAACTAGATGAAAGCTGTGGGACAAAGAAATGAGATACAAAGTTCAAGTGCCCACCTCTCTGCTCCAACACTTACCAAGGTCTAAACTTCCAGCTGAAACTAACTCAAAGGCCTAGGGATGTACTGAACCCAGTATTTATTGGCTCACAAGAGCTATATATGTTTAGGAATTTCTCAAGCCTTTTGTTAATCACAGGTATTATTAAAAATTGAATGATATAAACATCTTATTATTAAATGTTATCTTAAAAACAAGGGCAACAAATAGTTAAAAGTCATCCCTTCTCAATTAGCTTATTACACTTTACTACTCTTTGTGTTCTCATGGTTATTGACATCTATTGGTTATGTATGATGGAAATACTATATGAGAATATTCTATTAATGCATCTCTTCCAGCTTCATAGTTATATCATGCTGGTAGCTTAAAACCATTCGTCATGGGAGTATTTACACCACAGAAATTGGCAAGTGTTACAAATCAAGGCTTGATTTATTGTTCTGTTGATTGTCAATACCAGGGCTCAGCCATCTAATGGCTCACGGGACAAGTTAGCCCTTAGCTGATTTTTGCAAGGTCCACAAGACAAAAGAGTGTTGTTTGTTTTGTTTTTACATTTGTTAAGAACTGTAAAAGAAGAAGAAGTTGAAGAAGAAAAAGGGCAGACGGGGAGGAGCAGAAGGGTGGGGAGAAAAAAATAGGCTCCTTTTTCAATAAAGATCACAGTAGTAAATATTATAGGCTTTGTATATAGTCTGTCACAACTACTTAACTCTGCCATTGCACTGCAAAAGCAGCAATGGTGTGACTGTCTCAATAAAATCCTATTACAAATGTAGGTATTGGGTCAGATTTGACTCATAGGACATAGTTTGCCAACTTCTGATCTAAACTTAAGAAAACATTCTAAATCAATTGGCTCTATGGAATTGACAATAAAGGGCATTGCATATTTTATGATTTGTATATTTGTGCTATACATCCTTTATATCAGTGAAATTTATAACGAAAGTTACACACACACATACGTTTTTATTGGTGAGCAGTTGTTAAATAATTACCAACAAATCTCTGCTCAAAACACTTCCCTTGTTAAGTCTGTAATCACACTGCTCTCTCTCTTCTCAACAAAACTTTGCTGAGAGCTTACTACATGCCAGACACAAGGGATGAAACAATTAGAAAGATGATTTCCAAAAACTGACACAATGTGAGAAACCAGCAAGCACCAGATAAATGAATGGCACAGGACAGAGAACAAGTGTAGAAACACAAATGAACCAAGTGCTGTGGGGCAGAAAGAATGTAGAGACCAGTGTACACTGTTCTAGATGATTCCATAGAAACTGAATTAATTCACACAGGAACTCCGTGAAGTATGTGTAATCATCTCCATGTTACATATGAGTAAACTGACATGCAAAGGTTTAATTAACATGCCCAAGGTCATAAGACTGATAAGGACAGAACTAAGATTCAAAGTCAGAGCTGTTTTGACACCAAAGTCCTTGTGCTTTGACCCCACTTCCAATGAATCCCTTTGTTTATAAAAACAGGATAATCATATTCATATCCTGACATATTGAAAAATGTCTCTCCCATTATATGTATTCCATCTCTAGTATCTCTGCCATATAAGCTTATTATTTCCCCAAAAGTCAAAAAGTAAATAGAACATACATCAGTGTAGCTCTGAAGTAGTAATAGTAGTGAGTTGCCCGGTGACCAAATTGAATGCGCTGGTATTGATGTGCATTCACGTATGCAGGTGATTTTCTCTTTATGGAGACAATAAGCTCCTTGAGAGCAGGAATCAGCAGTGTGAAGCAGAGAGTCATACAGAAGACATTGCACCCAAGCACTTGAGTGACTGGAGAGTCCAAGGTCATAGTCCAAGCACACTTATGTGCATGTCACCACAGTTCTTCCAGTGAGGCAGTCTTGAGCTCTGGGGAGACAGGAAAGTCCAAAAACCTCAACTGCCTGAATCTTTATCTAACTCCAGTTGACACCTGTTTGCTGCAAAGTTGATACATTTATCAGTTCACAGAAGTCTAAAGGAAATCAACATTTTCTTAAATTGATAGAAAAGAAAACTTCACAGTCTCCCTTGGAAATTTCTTCTAGAGCAGAGGTTCTTAAATTTTGATGTGAATCAGAATCACCTGAGGGGCTTGTTAAAAGTATCTTTTCCTGGTCCACTCCCAGATGGTCTGATTTAGTAGGTCTCTAACCATAACTGTACACCCCTGGTTAAGAATCTTCTAGAGTTTCTCAATTCCTATGGTAAATAATTTCTTCCATCGTGCCCATCAAATTGATATGCTACAAATCCACAATCTCTTTAATCTGCAATTCTGAAATCCAAAACTCTGAAACACAAACATCTTTACATAACTCATCTGGCAGCAAAACCTGTTGTGAACTTAACTCATTTGGGGGCAAAACCTGACCTGAACTCACTAGAAACTGTTTAAAGTCTTTGATTACCTAACTTTGCATGGGTATTCATATATTTTGCTATGGAAACCTTAATGTGATGATCACAAGGTACCACTTCAGACCCTCTGGGAGTGTCCCAAAATATAAAATACATGCTCTATTTTACTTTTCCAAATGTCATAAACATTTGACTTATGAAATATATTTGGCTCCAAGAGTTTCAGATACAGAACTGCAACTCTAAATAAAACCCCTTGCGACTTTCGTTACTCCTCAAGGATAGGGAGTTTAAAGAGATTTAGGAAGCAAAATTCACAAACATCCTTTAAGCTGCCTCAGTTTTTCCAAGGTGTTTGATCTTTAAAAGGCAAGAGGCAGAAATAGAATAAATTGTAGTGAACACAAGTATTCCAGATCACCTATCTTTAAAAGTTCTGTCATTTCCAGGACTATACCCCAACATACCAGTACCCTAATTTAGGTAAGACCAGCTCTTTATCCTTCCTGATGCTCAATGCATTTATCTCATGAAAACAGTCAAGACTACCTCCTAAGTCCACAAATAATTTTAAGGTTTCCACTGGTAAGCCCATATTAGCCAATCCCTTTTCAGCAGGCCTAGGTAGACCCATTCAAGAATACCAGGAAAGTTGATAAATAACAAAGATGAGTTCCAGGGATTGAAGTATAATCAAGCCAGTAGCATTCTTAGAAAAAAATAAAATATAAAGGACATGAAGGTTAAGCCAGGAAAAAAACACCTACATTTCTGGCACTGAGTAAATGCAAACTAATTAGCATGACCTTCAAAGTCCTACATTACCTTCTCTGTGCTTCCGTCTTTAATTTTCCGTCCGTTTATTTCTCTCCCTTCACACAAACACTCCATTGCTCTTAACTTTCTTCAGTTCACTGGCAAATCCTGCTTTCATTTTTTGTATATGCTATTCATACTGCCTGGAATACTCTTCCACACTCTACTTCCCCTTCACCTTGGGTCTTCTACACACTGTCCCTCACCCACCAGAGTGTTTTGCCTTCCCCTGTTTAGTCCTGTCTCAACTAGAGTCCACATCCACTGCATCTCAATTGCTTCATAACTTGTCTTCACATCCCAGAAGCCTGTGGCCACCATGAAGCGAGGAACCACCCCTGCCTTCTACTATTTGTGCGCAACGAACTTGTGCTGAATGAATGAGTGAGTGAATAGATGAATGAACAAAGTGCAAGGAGCAAATCAGGAGGATGGGGTGTGGTCCAGAACTGTTTCCGGGAACACAGCAGGCACAAGGGAGGCCTCTCTTGCTGGATGGGCTGTGAGTGGTGAGTGATAGTTTCACTAAAGGAAAACGGACAAGATCGAGCAAAGACCCAGATTCGATCTCTGTTCTTTCTCCCGTTCCTTCTTTTCCTTCAGAGTCCGCAACAAAGTTTTCATTATATATTTTGTATGTTTATTTTGTCTCTTCCCATACAGCAAGCTCCATAGAAATGGAGGCCATATATAGACCACTTCCTTACTAGATATCCAACTCCTGGATTCATGCCTGGAGTAATTATGCACAGTGAATTTTTGATGAATGAATGACTAATTAATGAGTAAATGGGTCTGTGACATTTACTCTCTCAGGTTCCAGAGAATCTGTGTTTTGGTATCTCCTAGGCTTTCCCAAAGATCTCATATTCCAAGCCCCTCATGAGTAAGCAGGAAATTATAAATAGGGAAGATGAAATGGTATCTTATTGGTCAGAATTTTACCAGTCTGTCTCAAAGGAATCTATCCACTCATCCCAGACAACTTGTTCTTATGAAAAATTCCTGAACTTCACCATACTCTATAAAAACCTCCTAAAATTTTACTATAGTCTAGTTGGTGCTATAAAAAAAATCCAGCCTTATCATTCCATCTTTCATCCCACAGAGTCCCAGCAGAGACTTCAGAAGAGAAAAATAAGTAACAATGTTTTCATAAACATTTCTGTAACCATGAAAAACTTCTCAGCAAAGGGGTGGAGAAAAAAAGAAATGATCTTCTCTGAATCTGACTTAAAGAAAAATTAGATGTCTCTCCACCTGGAAACTCAGAGGGCATCAAGAAGATGTCTTTCCTCAGTAAGGATTTGTCTTGTGAAATAAGTGATTGCTAGACAGAATATTAACAACTTGTATCATTATCACTACAAGGTCCAATGAAGATGAAAAGTTGAAATAATTTCCCTTTAAAACAAAGAATTCACATCATTCATGTTCCATTCTCCTAAATTTCTAGATTCTAAATCTTCCTTACTTTCTCCAGTTAAAAATAAATATGTGAACAACCAAAATAAGATGGTTTTTAAATATTTCAGCTTCAAAAGAATAATGAATTCTTAAGCTAATGCATGTAATTCTAGAAACAAAGTGAGGTGAAAGGAGGCCTTTCAACATCATTTTAGTAGAAGTGGGCACCAATACTTCATATAGCCTTTCTATTTGAGAAGAATGAGACTGAGTCTTCTAAACACCCCAATTTTTGACTACGCCATATATCTACAGCATATATTTGCCATTTTTTCTATCTACAAAATGAGGATTCTGAGATTTTTATCACTGACTTTCTATAAGAATTAAGTAAGATCATTTAGTACATAAACAACAAAAATCATAACAAAATACAGATGCTGGGCAGTCCATGGAGTTCATACACTTGATTCAAATTGATCCCCTAGAAAATTCCAAGTGACTCCAGAATATTAACCTCCAGAGTCATTATAAAAAGTAGAAATATCAAGTGTGAAATCCACACATGCCAATTATGTCTTCTCATAATTTTTTCTATCCCTACAACCCACCAAAAATATACCAATTTGTATATGTTCATGGTTGGTATCAACTTAGAGATTAATTTAGACAGAAGGAGCCATCTCAACATGAGGAAATCTTGAGGCTGATTAATCAAAAATTTATTCCCTGGAGATGTTTCCAATGGCACAACAATCACAATATCAAAGAAAAAGTCAGTGAAGACAAAGATGCAGGAAGAATGAGATAGAATAGAAAAGGGTAAGCAAAATGAAATCTAGAAAGATTCCATGATTGTCCTTTTTTGTTGTAGCATATAAAGGGAAAGAGTTGGACACTGACAAAAGTTAGAATTACAATAACAATTCCATATTTTTTTAATAGTAGATTCTTCAAGGATTACAGAAAAAAATTTACACACAAATTATAATGCTGATTATTTAGACTGATAAACTTTATAGATATGCATGCAATTTATTTAAAAATATGTGTTCCAAATAATATGCTGGTGAAAAATAATAATGATCTATTATAAAGGAATTCGTATTAAATACTTAAAAAATCATAAATACATGAGCAGACTTAATTCCAGTTGCGTATACTCATCATCTTCAGCTGCTTAATCAACCAAGCAAGGGTATTTTTGGCAGTGGAGGACTTTATTTAAGTCCTAGCTACTCTCCTTATTATCTTTGTGACTTTTGGCAAGATGCCCAACCTCTCTGGTCCTGAATGTCTAACAGTCATAAAATGAGGATAAGGATAACACTTACCTCACAATGTTGTGAATAGCAAATGAAGCAATATAACAGTTCCAAAATGCCAGAGTGTGACAAATATTTTATAGTCTGCAGCAAAATGGGAGAATGAGAACAATGTATGGATTCTTGATAAAGCCGTTCATTTAATAGCAGGCTGATCCTTTATTTGGGTATCATGTCTTTCCTCCTTTTTTGGTGTTAAGATCCTCTTTCTGTTAATAAGTTAAAGAGCTGGCCAAGGTCCAGTTCTTTCTGTCTGTATGGTTTTAGTAAATGACTATTGTTTTGGTTTTGTTCTGTTTTGTTATTTTACTCAGTTGGCAAAATAAACAGTTGGCAAATCAATGTTATTTCTGCAAAATGTTTCTGAGCTGTTACTGATCTTGGAAATTTAAAAGTTAGAATATTACTATAATAATACACAGACGACAGAGGTCCCTGCATGGACCTAAGCTATAGTCACCAAAAGATTCCACTTGTGCTTGAAGACAAGTAGGGACCACCAGAAGGTAGGTTATTTTCTTGAGATACTTAGGAAACTCAGAGGAAAAAAAAATCACTGAAAGATAAGAAATAGCCTATCAGGCATACCAATTAATGATCAGTGGTTGGAGTAAGAGGATGATCCCAAGGTCAATAGGTTATCTTTCACTTGGATTTATCTTTTCCTTGATAAGATCTCACTGATAAGATTTCAAGGAAGCCAGAGTAAACTAAAAGCACTGTTTCTCTAAACTTCCCAGACACTAGGGTGGGCTGGGGAGGAGGCAAGGCAGTACAGTTTTAAGGCTTGAAAAAAGAAGTTTGACACAAATCAGAGAAAGGGTTTCTCCTCAATTGGGTGCTCTTACGACAGAGACACTGTGAGCAAGATCACCATGGCTTAGGCAGCATGTGGTGAGCAGCAGCACTAGGAACTTTGAAAGTACAATGAGACAACATCCTCAATATAATCCCCTTTGATGGCAGGCACCAGTAGCCATAGCAACACCTTCACAATTCTTCTATTCAGGCAGCAGATCTCACCAAAATAAGCCAAATCTGAAGAGAAAAAAAATGGCTGACACCAAGCAGTAGGTAAAAGGATATGTTTGTCAGGACTTATGAAAGGGTCCTAAGGGAATCCTAGAAACACAAGGGAACCAAGAGAGCCAGTGGCAGCAAGAAGGTAGAAATTACAGAAGACAGAGGTAAGGTCAGTAAATGAAAAGTATTATTTCTTTCTGTGAGGTACACTAACAAGCATGTGTGAAGTCCGTGCTTACTTTAGAATTTTCAGCTATGTGACCTCAGCCAAGTCCCTTAACTTTTTAGAGCCCTGATTTCTTCACCTGGAAAATGGAGTAGCAACAAATACTAATACAAATTCACAGAATACTTTTAAGAATTAAACAAGATGATTTATTTGATAATGCTTCCTAAATGTTAAAGCACAAAATAATTATTAACTTTTAATATTTAACAGTGGACAGTTATGCAACTTTCAAAGCTGGGATCCCCTCAGGACTTAACCTGCAGTGCATCCACTTCAAATATCACAACTGAAAGCATGTTTTCACGGAGAAAGAATGAGAGGGGAATGAGCTGACATGATTATAAAGTGGGAGAGAAGAAAAAAAAATCCACCCAGTTATACCCAGAGAACCAATAAGTAGTCAGTGTAGGATGGAATTGTAAAGGGAGGTAAGAAATATGCTATGTATATCACAGTTATATAGAAGCATTTATTCCCCATAAACACTATAAGGGAGAGATTATCACTCCTGTTTTATAGAAAAGGCAAATGGAAGTCAGAGAGGTTAAATGCCACACCCAAGGTCACATAACAAATAAAGGGTAAGGCCAACATTTGTAACCCAGATATTTCTCGTTCTAAAATCAGATAGTATTTTCTTTTCTCTCTTTTTTGTTCTTTCCTTTTCTCCAGAGAATTCACAATCTCAGCAAATAAGATGACAAATAAGTCACTAAGCATATTGCACCACACCCCATGTCTCCACATCATTGTAAACCCAATCCAAATCTCTCTACAACCCCAGTAGCTGGTTTTGTCTCCCCAGCTATCCTTCTTCCAGCTATCCTTGCACTTGAACACTTTCTAAAAATGTTTTTATGGGTGGCAAAATATTTTACTTGTTTGCATAGCTGTGTCCTGAAAGCACTAAAGCAAGATTATTCTGATGAAAACTAAAATCCTTTCACTGTGTGTAAATGCAACACATTTAGCTAACATGGAAAAGAAACTTAAATTCTGAGCACATGAGCTGAGTATGAATGAAATAAGTAGTGTGTGAGAATAAGAACTCTGTGCAAGGAAAGCCACAAAACTGGCTTTCTATTCTCAAACACTATCATGCCAATGGAATGATGTGAGGCTGTGTTCTTGATAGGAAGACAGTGTACCATTATTCAACTCTTTGTGAAACGGGGTATGCAGAGAAGCACATGTGGTAGTAATAGCAAAGATGCAATTCCCCCTTGCTGCTTTTCAAACTTCACTATTTGGATAATTTGGGGACTTATTTTTTTAACTTTGAAAAGTTCTCCCAGGACTAGGCTGATTATAATATAAAGATATGTTCTGGACTCTGCCAACAGGGAAAACTTGGCTGAGTTAGATTTTTTTTTTTTTTCTTAGTAGTGTGTACTTTTGCTAGGGACAGATTGGCTTCCTTCAAATCACCTCTCCTTTTTCAAAGAACAAATTCTGCCTTGAAAAAGTTTTAATCTTTTCCTCACAGGATGAAGTCCTTCAGTGTTCTTCCCAAATAAAACTCCTGGTGCTCATTGTCAATGTGCCAGGCCAAATGTTGAAGGCAATCTCACTTCTGCAGCGTGCAGTGCCCTGAAATGTTGAGGCAACTTTCTCCCAGTGAATTAAAACCCTAAGCAAGTCACTTAAGTTTTGCAGTTGATTCGACTGTGTCTGTCTGCTGTGGTTCCTGGATTCATGCTCAAGGACAAATGCAACCAAAATGAAGAACCTACAACAACTTGTTCTTACCAAAGCCAAAAAGACTCTGGGGAAGAAGCAAACCTAAAACGTGAATTAAATGAAACCAAGCCCATAGAAAAGAGACTTTGAGAGCATGGAGAGAAGAGGATAAAGGGTAGAAAAAGGCCAAAGTGTGAGTGACTGCGTGATCTCAGGTATGTCACCAGTCACCAACTCTCTAAGCCACATCTGTAAAATAGGAATAAAGATAACTCTATCCTGGGGTTAATGTATAAATGAAATAACCATTGTGAAAGCTCCTGGCTTAGTTCCAGGCACAAAGTAATACTCAATTATTGCTAGTTTCATTTCTTCCTTCTTTATCTGTCTACAGGATTGATGTGAAGATAAAACAAGATTATTGAGGATGGACTTAAATGCCATTTACATGTAGCATTGTTGGAAAAAGGAAAAAAAAATATTTAAAAAGAATTTTAAAAACAAGGGCACAGATCTCAGAAAGATAACTGCTCTCTCATGTTCACCGCAGTATTATTCACAATATTCAAGACATAGAAGCAGTTTAAATGCCCATTGATGAATAAACAGATACAGAAAATGTGGCATATAAATACAAGGGAATCTTATTCTGTCTTGAAAAGGAATTAAATCCTGCCATTTGCAACAACATGGATAAATCTGGAGGATATTATGCTAAGTGAAATAAGCCAGACACAAAAAGACAAATATTATATTATCATTTACATGACGAATCTAAAATAGTCAAACTCTGAAGCAAAGAGTGGACCAGTGATTGCCAATAGCTGGGAGACCCAGAGCTATGAGTCAAAGTATACAGAGTTTCAATTATACAAGAAGAGTAAGTCTTAGAAATCTATTTTGCAGCATAGCACCTATAGATAACAAGCACTATATTATGCACTTAAAAATTTGTAAGATGGTAGATGTTATACTAAGTGTCCCTGCCACAAAATAATAATAATAATTAAGAAGTCAAGAAGAAACTTTTGGAGGCGATGAATAGGTTTATGGCATAGATTGTGGTGATGCTTTCACAGGTATATATCTCCAAACTCATCAAGTTGTGTACATTAAATATATACAGCTTTTTTTTATGTCATTCATACCTCAATAAAGTTTTTTGGGTTTTTTTTTTTTTTAAATTAGGGAAAAACAGGATAAGGGATGCACAGCAACATTCTGTACTATCTGACGACTTTTCTACAAATCTAAAATTATTCCAAAATTAAAAATAAAATGATTAAGGACTCACCCCCAGAAATCTCTTCAGGGGTCAGATTTGGATATTAGCCAGATCTTTGTGATAGATTAAAATTGCTGGCAGACTTCCTCAAAGAGAATGAGATAACACACACCTGTGCCCTTATATGTGCCCTGTCAGTGACCACAGAAAAATCAGTGGAAAGAATGCCAAAAGTCTAGGCCATACAACTTACTCATACGACAAATGCTTACTGAGTACATACTACGGGCCAGATGCTGTTCTAGAGGCTGTGAGTAAAGCAGTGAACAAATGATAAGATTTCTGCCCATGTTGAGCTTATATTTTAGAGGGGAAAGATGAACAAAATCTTTTAATGAACACCATAAATACTATGATAGATGATGGAGAAAAAGATTGAAAACATTAGGTTTTGTGATTTTTAAATAAGGTGATCAGAGAGTCTCCCACAGAGACTGTCAAGGTTTGAAAGGAATTAAGCTAAAAGGATACTGGAAGAAAAGTCTGCAAAAGCCCTTAGGCAAGAGGATGCCTGTGAAGTTCCAAGACCAGCAAGGCACCCAATGTGTATGGAATAGAGGGATACGAGGAAAGTCAGACAGGGGCCAGATCATAGATAATCTTGTGAGCCACATGAGGAATTTAGCTTTCACTTGGTAAGGAATGGGAAGCTATTGGAGGGTTTTGAGCAGAGGAGTGAGATTATCTGACTTACCCTTCAACTGGCGTGCTCCCGTTTTCATTTAGGAAGAGGACAAGGGTGGCAAGAAGAAGGTAAGTTTGGAGTCCATTGCCATTTGCCACTGAAAGGGAGGCTGGAGCATGAAGGAATAAACGGTTTATTTACCCAACATTATAGCAGAATCTATAAAGGAAAAAAAATATGCTGTAGTATAATTCCCTATATTTTCACCACCTAAAAATCTGCCTTCACTCAAAAACTGGTGGGGAGAGGGAGAGAGAGCTACACAAATGTCCATCATAATCAATTTCTAGATTACAGTTTGCCCCTCAGTTTATATTTGTTATCCATAGACAGGTCATCTAATTAACCTACCAGATATTTTGAAATAGAGACTCCTTAATATCATGGAAATTTACCCTCAAGTTTTTGCTGTCAAACACTGTATAATGTTTTTCAAACATCAAAGCTCTGTAACAAAAAAGAGAAGAAAAAACAAAACTTCTACAACAACATGGCAATCTGTTGTTTTCCAATTGACTAAGTTCTCAACTACAAAAACAAGGATGGAGAAACCAAATTCATCAGTAGTAGAATTAAAACTTAGGCAGCCTGAATAGTTGAAATATTCTACAGAGCTGGAGGAGTAGAGAGTGAAAGGAATCCTACTTTAGAGAAATTAGGTCTGGGAGATAGAATGGCTTTCTCCAGGTTGAAAGGCATTGGAGACAATCAAAATCCAGATATATGAAGGAACTAGATACATCAGTTAGAAAGATCTTGGGAGCAGAGGACAGACACTGTTGAAAAATTGTTCAGGCAGGAAGTGCCAGGAAAGAGAAAGATTCAATAATGAGAATTTCTCTGTATGGAAAAAGCCAAGGGAGTTTCACCACTCAAAAGCATGGGGGCTGCTTTGAGGGTAGTCCGATCTGAACTTGACAGTAGGGCTGGAGAAGCTAAGGGAGGGGGGGGAAGCCTGTTTCCTCCATGACTCAGAGATCCTTCAGGGAGTGCTTTTTTGTGTGGCTTGTGGGCCTATACCACACCAGCAGAGGACTGTGAAGCTAAACAGAGCTGACAGTTAAAAGTCTGAAATTTTTATCAAGTTGAATTGAATACCTCAACTCCTTGTTCATACCCAGAATTCCTTTATCTGGCCACAAAACTATTTTTAGCCTACCAATAAACTGACAAAGCAGGCACAGTTGTTTGCTTTCTATGGTGAAAAGATACCAATGAGAAGTAATGCATAAGCCTTAAGGGCCCAAGAGCATTTACGGCTGTCATAAAATTTTTGAGGGGGATAGAAGTAGAGATAATGGTAGAAAGTTATCAACAATGAAAAAAGAATAAGTTCATTGAGACAATATAGTAAGTATAAAAAAGCAGATACTCTAGTGTCAACACTTTGACTCCACAAAATGGAAAACTAGATCTGCCACTAGTTTTTTGATCGCAGATATATCACTAAACTTCTCAAATCTGTTTCCTCAACTGTGGAATGTTAATAATACCTTGAAGGAGGGCAGTAATTATGATATATAAAGCATATAACACATAGATAGTGCTCAGTAAATTGTTACTTCCTTCTTTCACCTTGGTACATATGGATCTGGTCATAGTCAAAGATTAGAATTATAAAATTTAAAATGACTGTATAATTTGGTTAATCACCACAGCTGATTTAATTAGTAATAACTTCACCTTGGGTCCCTTATTAATTCATCTTTAAATGAACCACAAAATTTCCCACCGTTCATTCATTATTTTAATAAACATTTACTGAATTCAGACTATATGTGTCACATGAGACACAGAAAGAATAATACTGTTTCTGCCTTCTGCAAGCCCACAGCCTATAGGCACATTAACAAAATAATCACCACACTGTGATAATCATTATCATAAAAGATTATATTATGAGTGTTCAAAAGAAGGAATGAGTAGCTTTACCTGGGGAAAAATGCTACCCAACATTTATTAAGCAGTTACTTTGCACCAGACAATATTTTAAAAACTTCACATGTGCCAACTTATGAAGCATCACAACACTTTGAGATTGTGACTATGTTTATTTCCATTTTGTATATCAGGAAGCTGAGGCACGGGGAGCTCAAGTCACTTACTAAAGGTTACACAGCTAATAAGAGATAGAGTTAGGATTTGAATTCAGGCATTCTGGCTCCAGAACCCCTACTCCAAACACCACAGTATACTGTGGATACTGAGGATCATTTACAGAGAAAAAACATAGGAAACAGGACTTGTTGGATAAGCACTTTGCAAGTCAGGGAAGGAAATTCATGTACGGAACAGCATGCATCAAGGTATAGAAGCTCAATGTTAGAAGATAATTTAGCAATGCGTATATCCAAATTAGGGAAAAGGGAAAGGGAAGACCAAAAACTGGAAGAAGCCAAGGCTAGTAAATTTCCCTGATAAATTATCCTCTCTAATATTTCCTCCCAGCTCATCTATCAGAGTTGGGTTCCTTCCAGCTCCAAAGTTCATCTTCTACTTTCTCCCTGCTCTCCTTTAATTCAACAGCTAGACTTGGCTCATCAGGAAAAAATTATCCTGTGAGGGATAATTATGGAACTACCCACTTTTAACAAACAAGTTGCTTCAAAATACCAACTTTTAAATGTTATTTAGATGTCCACTCAACACTAGGTATTTAAAAATAATTCCAGGTGGTTAGCTATATGGTTAAGATGGCTACATTTTTGCTATATTGAAAGAGGCCACACTATAATTTATCCAGTATCACAATGGAAAATTTTACCTAATTTCCCATATACTTTATGAAGGGTGGAAGTAGCAAGAAAACAAGAGAGATGCTTGGTTTAATGAACTTTAGAAACCCCAAATTCTAGAAGATTCCTAAAAAGGAAATTCCAAGGAAGCAAGCATTAATTCTTTCCCAATGTGCTTGCTTCAGGCAGTTTTTGCCTTTTGATAAATCTCTACAACAAAGACTGAAAGAATACAGCAAAAAATATAATGTAAGGAAAAGTATTTAGAACTGTTGGATAAATCACATGCTTGGATAGCACCCAGGATGGCCTAACATCACTCTCTGCTCATGAGACATCAAGGTGAGAACATCTTTTCTGGGAAACAGCCATAAAGAGTATAGACCAATAGCCAGGCTCGGTGGCTCAGCCTGTAATCCCGTGCCTTTGGGAGGCTGAGGTGAGTGGATTGCCTGAGCCCGCGGGTTCGAGACCCGCCTGGGCGGCGAGACCTCATCTCTACAATAAATAAAAAAATCAGCCGGGCGTGGTAGAGCATGCCTGTAATTCCTGCTACTTGGAAGGCTGAGGCAGAAGGATCGCCGGAGTCCAGCAGGTCGAGGCTCCAGTCTGGGCGACAGAGTGAGACTCCAACTCAAAAAAAAAAACCAAAAAACCAAAACAACAACAACAAAAAAGAGTATAGACCACTTACTAAAACAAGCCTGTTTTCAAAAGAAGATAGAGAACTGTGGGAGCAACTCTAGAGAAAACATTGAAAGAAGGGTTTGTGTTTCAGGGTAGATAAAACTTGAGCATGTTGGATAAGCTAAGAAGGACACCAGGGGAGGAAAACTTGAAGATACATGACAGAATGAGGATAAGAGATCAAGCAATACCATAAAGAAGACACAAAGAGTGGCTCAAAATTGCATCTTGGAGATGTTAGACAGGAATGGAATACGGAGTCAACTTCCCCTGATATGGGAAAAATAGAGAATGGCTTCATGGTGATTCAGAAGGTAAAAGAGAGACGGAAGTCTGGCTGCTGTATGACCTCATCACTCAGTAGCAAACAAGATAAAATCCAGTGGTTTGATTCAGAAATACCTGAGTCTCATCCTTGTTTCTGTCCTTTCCCTCACTCCCCACATCCATCACCTGGTTCTGCTGGCCCTACCTCCAAATCATCTTCAAAACAGAGCCATGTCTCTCCATCTTCAGTGCCACTCCCGTGGTCTGAGCCACAATTCTCCCTAGACTGGGCTCCTGCAAAAGCTTCCCAGCTATTCTCCCCACTTCCTCTATTAACCCTCAATCCATTCTCTACAGATCTGCCAAAACGAGGTTCCAAAAGTGAAAATCACTCCAGTTCCCCATGGCTCTTTGAAGACAATAAAAATCCCTTATCTGCCAAGCTGTCTAAGAACTTGTTCAGCTTTCCTCTCCAGTCCAATTGTATGCCATTCTCTCCCCCATCTGTGGTCTAACCATGTTGACCTTCATTCCATTTTTCAAACTCTCTTAGGCCTCTCTCCGCTGAAATGCTCTTCCTTGGCTCTCTCATTTATTGATGTCTGTGTGGAAGGCTTCTTCTCTTTTCTGAAGCCTCAAGCTAAATGCCTTCTTTTCAAAGAGGCTGGCAAAGACCACTTGTCTATAAAAATCCCCTGACTGCTGCCCAAGTCAGGGATTTAATGGTTAAAAGAAGGTGGGCTAAAGAAACTGACTGCCTGATTTCAAACCCCAGTTCCATCACTTGTGTAACTGCCCAATCAAGTAAACCTAATCGTTCTGTACCTCAGTTCTCAACTATAAAATGGGAATAACATGAAGTAGTCATTCAATTACTCAGTAATAAAGAATAAAATCATGGCCTTAGCAGCAACGTGGATGCAGCTGGAGACCATTATACTAAATGAACTAACACAGAAACAAAGAACCGAATACTACATGTTCTCACACATAAACCAGCCCTGATCACTGGTCACATGAGAAAAACGGTGGGATCTGCAGACACTGGACACTGTTAGGGGAGGTAGGGAGGGTAGAGCAGGGAGAGGGGGTTGCCAAGAGGCAATACAATGGGTACCTGGTCCACTATCAGGGGAAGAGAGGGCCAGATAGAAGCCCAAACTTCACCTACATACATACAACTTACTTATGTGGTAAATCCTCACTTGTACCCCACAACTCTAAAATAAAAGATAGTGATAATAATAATAATTATTATTATAATAACAAAATAACCAGTCATTCAGAGGCTGGTTGAAGGGATTAAATGAATCAGTAAGCGTAGGGAACTTGTAATAGTATCTGGCCCATATAAAAATGTTCACTCAAAAAGTGTTCATTATCTTCACAGCACTCTATTCATGGCCCTTCTTACACTTTTGTATTTTTGTGTTTATATTGATTGTATGGTTCACCCACTATTTTATAAGCTCCAGGAGGACAGAGAACTAGTTCATATCTTCAGTGCCTATAAGAATTTCAACTGTCAGTTAATATTTGATGAATGAATGAATGAAGAATTAATGGCATATCCAATTCAATGTGTAGGTTGTGAGAAGGCCCAAACTGCTATTGAGGAAAAAAGTTTACCTCAACCATATACATTGCTATACAAGAATGCCTGAGAAGCCAAGAGGTGTCTCTCAAAACAAAAAACACAGTGGTCCCCAATCTTGAAGCCACCAGAAAGATTAGGTAGAAAGTTCAATGAGAGTGAGAGTACATCAGGTGAAAGGATAGGAAGTTATGGTAAAAATGGAAGCATCTCAGTTTGGGGTGAAGGTGAGATCAAAATTCAGCTATTTTCTATCCTAGTGACCATGAGCAGAGGACAGATGAAGGTGATCAGAGTTTAAAAGGCCATGAAAGGGAGAAAACAGATATATAAGAAGAGCTACTGGTGTGAAATTGAGTTCTTTGAGCATAGGATGCAGGGGGGTGTGAAGGTCAGGAAGTAAAATGCCAAGCTAGGTGCTGAGGTTACTAGGAATAGAAGAGGATCCCAAAGATCAATCAATGACAACAACGAGGATGAGAAAGAGATGGTCAAAGTACCAACTTGAGTTTCCTAAAAAAAAAAAAAAAAAATTGAGGAGTGCTGGTAGAAAAATTATCTAGAGCAGCAATGGAGAGTGAAGAAATTGCCTGCACTCCTTCTTAGTCCCATGAATTAGAAGAATTGGGAGCATCCTGAAGTAGTAGGGATGAAGGGATAGTCCTGAGGAATATATTAGTAAAGAGGGAGGCAGAATACAGAGCATTTTGGGGTCTTAGACAGACCTTACCAATGTCAACATTAAAGAGATGCTGTGTTGTTGAGATGATAGTCATGATTCCCTGAGTTTTGCCTTCTGCTCTAAAAGGGCTAGGAAACCACAGGCTGATTTTTTAATGTCATGCAGATATCTGTACCATTGCTTGAAGAATATGCTGCAACTACTTTAAGATCACTTAACATCTCTCTCTCTCAATTTCAATCTCTCTCTTCATTTTCCTCTGGCCTGCTACAAATTGATTGACGCATCCTTCCTGTAGGCCTCCCCAGGAGATATCAGGAATGAAATGGCACAAATCAAGTCCATATTTAGGAAGGAGAAAGCACCAAAGGCTACTGACAACATCATAACTCCCTAGGGAAAATACTGAGCTGGAATCTGTCTAAGCAGATGCAGGAATTTGCCATTTTTCTCATCATTCCTCATGTGCACTGCCTGGACAGCCTCTTCAGATCAGAGCCGGGACTACAGCCTGCATTAGCTAGATCATGGAGAATACTTGGGAGGAATACCAGCCCTCAGCCCTCCCTCATTTTGAGCAGTAGGTCAGGTGAATTACTTCAAATACATGCAAGGCCCTTCTGTTTCCATGGTAACTGCTCTAAGAACCGTAACAATGTCAATCATAGAAATGGTGAAATCATAACTTGAACCCATCTTGCTGACAAAGATATCTTGAGAAGTAGCCACTGCTCAGTGTCAGACTTTTTGCCTCTCATTTGGGGGAGAATGTTTTGTTTACGTCCAATCAGTTATGGGAATAAGGGGAAATGGTGGTTAGTAATTTTCCTTCTGCTTCGCTGGGTCTACCTCTGTCTGTATTTTGCTGATATGCTTGTAACTCATTTTCTCTGCTTGAAATTACAGATGAAACAATTCATTTCTCTACCTTTCTTTCCTCCATAGGTGTGCAAACACTTGAAGACAAAATATTGATTTTTTTCCATCTACTTAAAAAATAAAAAAAACTGCTTGTTTATTTTCATTACATTGTGCCAGTTATTTTAATTACTTTGTGCCCCTTTGGATGAAGCAACCTTACAATATCTGGAGATGAAGTTCTAATCCTGGGGCCCTGAAATAAGATCCAGTGTCTTTTGTCTACACTGAGAAATGGGACAAACCGCTCAGCTGATAGATTCTTACATGAATAGAGAAGTTAAGAAGTAATTCTTACTTCTTCTTTTCTGTTCATGAAAAATCCACACTCTGCGTTCTAAAGTGATATCCCACAGAAATAAAATGGTAGAATGGCATATTCATGACACCTAGAGCCTACATGACAATTCTTACCTTAAAAAAAGATATTTTGGCACATTATCATCCAAAATCTGCTGGTTGTTTTATTTCCTTAGTTTAATTTTTTTTAATGTAAATTCTAGGGCACTCTTGCTCTGCATAATATTTTTATCTTTTCTTTATACTCTAAAGACTCTCAAAGCAAGAACATTTCTGTGAGTTTATTAGAGCCTTCAGTTTGGATACTGAATTAATAACATTCTTTGACCCAGAGAGAACTAAAAAATAAGCTATTTGATGTCTAAAATTGCAGAGATAAACTGACATTGTGTTCTGAAGGTGTCTTTTCACAAGAAAAATGGAATTTAAAAAAAATGTAATCAAGTTATACAGAGCCTATCACCCTCAGGTCATCAGTTCACATTTGTCTGAGGTTGAAAAGTTACACAAAGTTATAGTGGTTGCTGGGCTCTCGGTGCCCTCTGAGAAATGAGTTGGAGGTCCCAGAGGAGGTCACTGCTTTGTAGTCACCATCCTATAATTGACACCTTTAAGTTATTTGGGAAATAACAATTCCAAAAGAAGTCCATAGATTTTGCCTAAGAATTCTAAGTTGGTTCTAAGCATGCTTATGTTTGCAAATGTATGTTATCAAATGTAAGCTCCATGAGGAACGAAAATCAATTTTTAAAGTAACTCAGGAAAGCATTTGCACAGTGTCCTACTTAATTTATGCAGCCGTGTTGGTGACAATCCTAAGGAGAATGTAGATGAACAAGGAGGAAAAGGGAAATGAAGACAGAGAGGAGAAGAATGAAAAGCAACCAAGCAAAATAAAGAGAGAGAAAAGGAAAGAGAAGAAAGAGAAGAAAGAAAGAAAGAAAGAAAGAAAGAAAGAAAGAAAGAAAGAAAGAAAGAAAGAAAGAAAGAAAGAAAGGAGGAGGGAGGGAGGGAGGGAGGGAGGGAGGGAAGAAGGAAAGAAAGAAAAGAAGAGGCAGAGAAAGGGAAGGAAATTTTAAAATAAGAGAACAAAAAGGTGAGTAAAAGGAGAAAGAAATGAAGGAATAGGAGATGTGAAATTCTATCACGGAAATGAGTAGAAATCTCTCCATTCCAATAAAGTTTCATTTTGTTTGTTTTATGTTCATTGTTCTCACAACAAGCATCTTTCTTGTTTTACTTTTTATAAATACTAAATTGGCCTAAAATCCAGGTTTAATAATCACCCACCAAAGAAAGGAAGTCGTTGGGAAAGACACTTTTTTTGCATTCTATCAAGGAGGCGCAGGAACTTATGACCCTCTATACTTCTGAAAGTTGGGGTGCATATAGAACTAAAACAACAGATGTAATTAGAAGTCTGGATTAGATACTGCAGTCAGGTTACCTCTCCTCTCTCCCAGTAGGAAATTAGATGTATACTCTATAAAGAAATTGAACAAGATACTCTGGTTTTAGGATCATTGAGGAGAGCTAAAGGCTGGGATTTCATACTGAAAACAGGAGCATTAGGTGAGATCTACTTACTGAATGCTAAGAATATCAGTCCTCTTACCCAACTCAGCAACAAGATGCTGGAAACCAAGAATATCTCCCCCACGAGGAAGAGTGGAAGATTCATCTCTGGGGAAATGATTAGCCCAATGGAAAAGACTTAAAGATACTCATAATTACATTGGTCCTTGCACAGCCCTGCCAGTGAAACCACCAGATAGCACCTTGTCCCTGCTCACAGAGTGCTCATTTCCCCAAGTTTTTAGTGTTTCACTCTGAGCAAACAGCCCCATATCACCAGAGTCTTGAGAGAAATCTTCTGATGTAAAAAAAGACCAAAACCAACAGTAAAAAGATTTCAACATAGAGAACAGAAGAAAACATCTTTAGAAAACTAGCTTCTTCACATGTATAAGAAAGACTATTATAAGGATAAAGCAAGAGTAGTCATCTATTTAAAAAAAAAACTCAACTTGCATAAAATGAGAGTTCTTGATATTAAGATAAGTAAACAAAATGAAAATCAAGGCATAGGTTGGAAAAATTGAGACAATCTCTCAGAAAATATAAAATAAATAAAAAGAGACAGAAACTAAGGGAGGATGGGCTGATAAGAAAATTAGAGCCACAGTCTGGGAGACCTAATACAATAATACAAACAATAGGATTTTCAGAAGAAAGAACAAAGAAACCAGTGGAGAGAAAATTCAGGGTCATTCTTCCTATTGCTTAAATAGCACATGTTCACAGTCAAATCACTTTACTAAGAAGCCTGAGAGCCTTCCTTCCTTACTTCCTGCTCTATCCACTTCAGTTCAGACTGGGAGAGTTTCTGCTAGTATAATCCTATCTCTATTCCTGGCTCTGTTGTGGTGACTAATTCAATTTGTCATTCACACACATGCTAATCTTCTTATCAAATGATTGTCCAGCCACATCTTTTGTGTTTTCTTCAAAACAAGCTTTTATATTTTTTGTGAAATGCATAGACTGAGAATTTTCCAAATCTTCAAGATTTAGTTCCTTTTTGTTTAACAATTTCTTCTTCAGTTCATCTCTTTCCTCTCTCATTTTACTGTAAGCAGTCAAGAGGACTGCATCCAAGCTGCACCTTTAACATTTTGCTTACAAGTCTCCTCAGCTAAATATCCAATTCCATCACTCATGACTTATATCTTTCACAAAATGCAAGAACACAGTTCAGTCAAGTTCTACGTCACTTTGTAACAGGAATTGTCTTCCTTCCAGTTTTCAATAACCTGCTCCTCATTTCCATCTGAGACCTCACCAGAATGGCCTTAATAGTCACATTTCTACCAACATGATTATTCTGCTCATGATTACATAATTTCTAAGAAGATTAAGGAGATAAAGACTTTTTCTATAATTCCTCCCTTTTCTTTCTAAGTCCTCACCAGAGTTACCATTAATATCTATATTTTTACCAATAGTTTCTTTATATCAATCTAGGTTTTTTGTTTGCTTGTTTGAACATTCTCCTAAAAACTCTTTTAAACTCTACCTATCACCCAGTCCCAAAGCTGCTTCCACATTTTGAAGTATTTGTTATGGCCACACCCAATTTTGGTACTGATATCTTATTCTATTTGGACTGCCATAACAAAATATCTCACATTGGGTGGCTTAAACAACAGATATTTATTTTCTCACAATTCTAGGGGTTAAAAGTCCCAGATCAAGGTTCAGCAGCATCAGCTTCTGCTGAGGGCTCTCTTCCTGGTTTGCAGATGGCCATCTTTCTGCTGTGTTCTCACATGGCAGAAAAAGAAAGGCCTCTTTCTCTTCTTTTTCTCAAAAGGCCACCAGTTCTATTAATTAGGACCCCACCCTTATTAACTTGAATTACCTCCTAAAGAGTCTATTTCCAAATATAGTCACATTAGTGCTTAGGTCTTCCACATATGATTGGAGGGGAGGGAACACAATCAGTTCACAGCAGATGGCAAGAGGGACATCACCAAAAGTATGACACAGATAGATTAGATTAAATAACTTGCATGTAAAAGGAGGAAGTACATGTGTCTGGCACAGAGTTTAGGGGAAAATTAGTGAGAATGCATAGAAAACTCATTAAACAAAAAATTTAGATCATTATTAAACTCCAGGAAAGTGAAAGTAATTGTAACTTCTTCCAACCTCTTATAAGGAAAATGTAATAATAATACACTACATGACTCGCATGTAAATAATATTTATTTAATAATAATTATGTAAATAATAAAATTTTTTATACCTCAGATGCAGATGGTTGAGTTAATCATATTACTTAACCTTTGGCTCATCAGCATTGGTCTTAGTATACCCCCCTTTCTTATTTATTTATCCCCCCTTATTTCCATTTTCCCCATATGTAAATATCTTGATATGTTCAAAGTATACTATTTCATTTATATGTTATTCTTCAGTGTGTACTGTATTAGTTGCACACATTTTTATTTTACACATACGATATTTTGATAAATATTGCTTTTTTTGCTTTTGGTTACCCAGCACTTAGCTCTATCCATATTGCTGCTTTGACTTAGTCTGTTCTGTGCTGCTACAACAGAATACCACAAACCAGGTCATTTATAATAAATATAAATTCATTTCTTACAGTTCTGGTGTCTGGGAAATCCAAGATCAAGGAGCCAGCATCTGGTGAGGGCTTTCTTGCTATATCATCATATAGCAGAAGATGGAAAGGCAACGAGAATGCGAAAAAGAGAGCAGAGGAGAACCAAACATGTCCTTTTTTTTTTTTTGAGTTGGAGTCTCACTCTGTCGCCCAGACTGGAGTACAGTGGCCGCTTCCGGCCACCACAGCCTTGACCCACTGGACGCCGGCGATCCTTCCACCTCAGCCTTCCGAGTATCCTTCCGCCTCAGCCTTCCGAGTAGCCGGAATTACAGGCATGCGCTACCACGCCCGGCTGATTTTTTGATTTATTGTAGAGATGAGGTCTCGCTGCCCAGGTGGGTCTCGAACCCGCGGGCTCAGGCAATCCACTCACCTCAGCCTCCCAAAGGCGCGGGATTACAGGCTGAGCCACCGAGCCCAGCCAAACATGTCCTTTTATAAGAAACCCGATCCTGAAAACAGACTACTCTCATGATGATAGCATTAATGCCTTCATGGGGTGGTACACAAACACCTTCCATTAGGTCCCACCTTCTAACAGGGCTGCATTGGAGATCAAGTTTTCAACTTATAAACTTTGGGGGACACGTTCAAATCATAGCATTGTGTACATAATTAATTCATGCCTTCTAATTCATAAGTATTCCTTAATATGTATCCACCAAGTATACTTATCTGGTACCGTATCAGTCAACAACTAAATTGTCTCCAACTTCCATCTACTGCAAACAAAGTAAGAAATTTCTGTAGGATATACATCCTAGAGCATGATGGAGTTGACTAAATTGTGGCAAAGTGCTCTCCAGTGTTGCTGGCCCAGCCTACAATTTCACCAGTGGTACTTTGCAGTTCCGGTATTGTCATATACCTGTCACATACCTTAGCACAATCCAGATTTTCAATTCTGGAGAATCTGTGAAGAACAAAGCAATAGTTAGATGTTTTCTTTCTCTAATCACCAGTGGGTTAGAGCATCTCATCAACTGCTTGTTAATCATATGAGTTATTTTCTTCTTTAAACTACATGTTCATACCTTTGTCTGTGTTTTTAAATTTTTCTCATATTGTCCTTTTTTACCTACAGGAATTCCTTGGTCTTTTTTTTACTTAGAAAATTAAGCAAACAAGAACATAAGACCATTAATAATTCTATAAAAACCAAGTTGCACAGGAAAGGAAATTTAATCAAACTCATTACATAACTCAGATGTAAATATTTTCATAGTCATAATAATGTAAATACTGAATCTTGATCTAACAAAAAATTATTACAAGAAAAATGGGAGGAATAAAAGTGAATGAAAGAAAGATATAATGAGGATAAGAATCAAATCTTCATCTTTCATGATAGGAAATACAATAGATAATATATTTTATGGTTGAATTATGTCCCCAGAAAAACATATTGGAGTCCTAACACCCAATGCCTTATAATGTGACCTTATTTAAAAATAGAGTTTTTAGCCCGCAGGTTCGAGACCCACCTGGGCAGCGAGACCTCATCTCTACAATAAATCAAAAAATCAGCCGGGCATGGTAGTGCATGCCTATAATTCCGACTACTTGGAAGGCTGAGGCGGAAGGATCACCGGAGCCCAGCAGGTCGAGGCTGCGGTGGCCAGGAGTGGCCACTGCACTCTAGTCTGGGCGACAGGCTGAGACTCCAACTCAACAACAACAACAACAAAAAAATAGAGTTTTTACAGAGGTCATCAAGTAAAAATGAGGTTATTAAGTTGGGCTCTAATCCAGTATGACTGCTGTTCTTATTAAAAAGGTGGAATTTGGGTGCAGAGGGAAGATCATGTGAAGATAAAGGCAGAAATTGAGTTAATACATCAACAAGCCAAGGAACAAAAAGATTGCCAGCAAGCGACCAGAAGACACAGAAGAAGTAGGAAAAGATACTTTCTCATAGCTCTCAAAAGGAACCCAGGCTGCTGACACCTTGATCTGAGACTTCTAGCCTCCAGAACTGTGAGACAATAAATTTCTGTTGTTTAAGTCACCCAGTTTATGATACTTTGCTATGACAGCCCTAGGAAACTAATAAAATAGCTTTAAAAGATTAAGAAATGACAGTCAATACATGATATTCTAAACATGGAGGCAGACATAATTGAAATAACTACCTCTGGGAAGTGGAAATAAAAGCAGGGACAGAGAGGGAATGGGAGGCAAGAGACAACTGCTTTCCATTATAAGGAATATAGAATTCCTTAGACTTTTTAAAAAATATGTGTTCTTACAATTTTTATAAAACATATCTTTTAAAAAGCTATCTTGCCATATTTTCAGCCTCTGCAACATCTTAGAGAAGATAATTTCTATATTTTTGCTATTTTCACAGCATCAAGAAGACTTTTTTTGTTCTAGTAAGAAAATGTTGGGTTTTAGGCTTCAAAGTACTTTGTTGTATGGCTTTGTGGCCTTTATATATTATTGAACAAGCCTTGGACTTGGGCCTAAATTCCAGTTGTTATTAACAGGCAAAAGCATTTACATTTCAAGAGTCTGAATGGTGAGTGGCAGAGTATTATGGAAACAGTACAAGCTTTAGAGGGAGATAGAAGTATGTCTGAGTCCAAATGCCCTGCTTATTAACTTGAATGGCCTGAGGCAAGTCAGTTTAAATCTCAGTACCTCAATTTCTTCATCTGTACAATTGGATAATAAGACAGTACTTCCTGGGAGTTCTGTGAGTGTTAATGAGAAACACTTAGCACAATGTCTGGCTCATGGGAAGCACTTGAGAAATGGTAACCATATGGTTATGATATCCATATTAAGAAGAATTTTTCATTCTTTGCCAGTTAACTATATCTTCAGTCACTAGTTTGAAATTCTCCTTTCTACTCCCATATCCTTTACTCTTGATTCAAACCATTAGTCAATTTTACACGATTATGTTAAAGAACAAAATCTTTGGTTTTAGGTCCTAGATCTGAACTTACCAGACTGCTGGCATTAAGCAATTCATTTACATTTTCTGAGCTTCAGACCCTTACCTATAAAGCAGGTTAAATAATATCTGTTGTGATGATTAAATAAAAAAGAACAAAGAAGTGCCCAAAACAACGGCAAGCAGAGAATAGATGCTCCATTCATGGTGGCACAGGGCAAAGCTGATAGGCAAAACCTATCTTAATATATTAAATTAAGTACCATTAAATAAACACCCCATATTCTTTAGTATCTCATAGAAACATTTTGTGAATATTTAAGAGCTAGCTCCCCCCTTCAAGAGGACATTTGAGAGACATGAATATTATAGATATATGGAATATTTGTGAATTGCCAACCTTTTTGCTTCATAATTTGCCAAATAATTGGATTTACACAGTGCTCCAAGCACAGCAAACTTTTCGTGTTACTTTAATTGAATTAATTTCCAGTGAAACCCAAACTTTGCAATATTTGACAAAGTTCTTCACAAAGGCAAGACAATATAAGCAAGCTGTAATGTTTAAGAAATCTATAGTAAAACTTAAAAGAAGCACATTTTTTATTAGTATTGCCCACCTTTCAAAAGCAGTCCAACTTATAAAACTTCAAATTTACAAAATATCTAAAACTGCCAGCACAAAAAGATTCTCAGACTCCTCAGTGAATTCCATCCAGTGGTGATCTTCCCAAACAGCTTTTTAATTACCTGATATATAAAAATCTACCTTGCACACAAATCTTCACGAATGCAGTCATTGCCCAAATGAAGAGCATTCAAAATTATAACAAGATTCCTCCTGCTTTGATGCCTATTATCAAAGTGAGCAAGGACTGGTTTTAAGTCACCCTGCCCCTGTCTGAACAGTCCTGTTCCTTCTCCTCCTCACCTCTGCTGTGGGGGCCTGTCGGGGAGAAGACATAGGGCTGTCTAAACAGTTGAGTTCAGCAATCTTCTAAAATGCTGACGCAGCTCCCTTGGCTTAAGTGAACACAATATTTCTGTGACAACCTTCCATAATCCAAGGAGCAGCTCTCTTAGGTCAGCAGAGGTTATAGTGGTTCCCTGTCAGCCGGGAGAGATTACTCCAAGTTTCATTTGTTGCTGGGAAGAATTTTTTTCCTTTTTTTTGTTTGTTTGTTTGTTTGTTTGGACAAAATCTATGCCTAGCACTAAGTACTGAAAGACATCATTGCAATCTATCTGTTCTCCCAATTCTTCCACACCTGGGACTATACCCTCCATGTAGGCTTAATGGCCACCGATACACTGTGGATAGCCATTCAAGCACACTCAAGTTGGTTTTCATGTTGTTGTCCATGGGCCTGAATTCAATCCCAGGTTGTTATTATTAAACAGCAAAGATATAGATGGCCCTTTTTTATTTATAAGTCACCATAGCATACTTTATATCATGTGTTCCTTCCAGAAACTATATAAAGTAGGGATTGTCACCTTCATGGCACAGGTAGGAAAATAAGTTTCTGGTCATTGCCTTCATTGTCCATGCTCCTCCCCAGATGCTGTATCCAAATATGAGTCAACACTTCTGATGAGATGTGAATAAAGTGATGCTAGACCATGGGGCTTCATTAAGAGTACCCTGAGGCCCCAGTCACCCTGTGTTAGCCACTGTAGCCCAGTGAAGGCTTCAGTCTTGCCCACACAGTGCAAATAGACATGTCCACTTAGGAGGAAAAAAGGCAAAAACAGGGATTTCAGAACTCTGAAAGCACAGGGGCTATAGAGTACTCCTGTGGGAAAATGATGTTGCACTTTAATTATAAAAAGAAATGATATTCAAAACAAATCCACGTGGTAGATGTTATTAATATTCTAGATTTTTCAAATGTAGAAACACGGGGAGATTAAATCACTTACCCAGTTGATGCCACACCCTGAACTCCAAATCTCCCTGCTTTACTGTTCCCACCACTGTCCCCTCTGCCTCTTTTCTTTTCCAAAAACAAAATGTTCACAAGTGGCTCTTTACAATCTCCTCAATACTCCAGTCAAGCATTAGCAAGGCCTTAGACTTGGAAATCAGGAATATTTTTTGTTCTCAGAGGAAACTGGGAGCATCTTTCCATCACCACTGAATAGTCATGAAAGAAACAGCGAATTTCAACACAATTACCTGATATTTCATCTTTATCAGCTTGACTTTTCATAGCACAAAACATATCTAAGGTATAGATTAATGTTGAGAAAATTTTGTTTTCTACTCACACTCAAACTTCACCCTTTGTATGGTTTGCGATTTGTTTTCACATCTTGAAGCTGGATGTATCTACAATGTGCTAAAGATTTAAAGGTGAATTAGTTCCTGCTATTTGGGAGCTGCACTGAAAGTAGCAAGCAGGAAACAACCCACTACAGTACAGCGAGGGCAACATTCATGGTGTGAAACTAGTGCTGACCAAGAGAAGGGAAAAAGGAATATATTCCTTGTGAATGGTGTTGCCATGACTTCATTGAGGTGGTGATAGCTGAACTGGGCTTTGAAGATTGTGTAGGAGTCAACAACAGAAGCAAGGGCAAGAAAAGGGCATTCCAGGCAGAGGCATGGCCAAGGAATGACTGAAGCATAGGGAACACTGGGTGTGGTAGAGGGCATGTTGTGAAACAAGATCACAGATGGCAAGGGGGAAGAACCCTGAATTTAGAATAATGTGACAATGAGATTTGTTTAATTTACATCACATTTTAACTTGATATTTAAATTAATCCTGTAGGGTTATCACTATTTCCTTTTCTTTGCAGAAGGTCAGAGAGGTCAGGCCCAAGTCCTCAGTTGGAGGTAAAAACATTTCAGTCAAGTTTGACTTCCCTGAGGTTAGAAAGCCCAGAGAATAATCCAAGGAAAGATCTCTCTGAAATGTTCAAGTGTAATTTAATTCTATGCCCTTAATCTTTGGTGCTCTGCAGATAATAAGAGCATGAAGTCAGCAGCCACACACTGTGGCCGCTTCTCTTAACCTTTTTTTAACATTGTCTCCATCCATGGTTCATTTCTCAAGGGTGGTAGCAGCTAGGAATGAGGTGATGGAATTTCATGTTGATGTGGAAAAAGCCTGAAGTCAGTTTCAGGGTTTTCTTCCCTTGCTTATTCATCGGCCTAATTTGCTTACCCAAAGAATCCTCTGATAAGATGTATTCAATCTATTTTCATTTGTTGTCTTATATATCGCCTAATTACACAAAGAATTTGAAACCATTCATGTACCAGACAAAAAAACTAGTAAAATTAGTAAGGATATAGACTAAATCATGAAATATCAGGTAATTGTATTAGTTTCTAAACCATCATAACAACAACAAAAGAAATAGTATTAAAGTAACAGAAAAAAAAACAAGAGAAAAACAGGATCTGATTAAGCAGGTGATAGGATCCCTAACATAGCTGCTTGAGCTATACATTTTTCCCTAGGCTTCCTGGCAGACAAGGCAAAATCAGAAACCTAGTTAGTGACCTATAGCTCTTTCTATCCGTAAGGAGAAAATACATGAGTTCCTCAGAAGAAGTAAGCACTTCCTAGTACTTAGCTCTAAAATACATTTCTCTTATGAAGTGCCCTACAGGGGACTCTGAGAGATGCAGTGAATAATATCAACAATGAGATTTGTGTATGCTTTGAATTCAGTGGAGGATTTCTCCAGCAGCTTGCGATGTTATCCACCTACACTCGAGCACTTACGTCTTGGCATCCATCAGTCCATCTTTCTTTCTGCTCTCATTTCCTCCTGTTGCTCAGAACGCATGCCACCCTGACACCCCCTTCTTGCTCTCTCTCTGTCTCTCCCCTCCCCTCTTCCTTGCCCTAGAGGGCATTTCACATTGGATGCCTGCTTTTCTCCCACTTGTCAGCAACATATTTTTCAAATTAGCACTTGGTAGCTCTGAGGGAAACCCAGACCTTTTGGGGAAGAGAGTGAGAGGCCAACTGAAAAAAACAAGAGGTCTGCTTTTTTCTCAGCTTGTTATAAATTTGCAATACAAGCAAAGAAAAATAAACACCCAGATTCTGCAACTGATATAAAAGTTCCCTGGTTTGATGTGTTACCAAAGCTTGGTCTTCCCCCAGATCCGCTGCTATTTACAAGCAAGGAGCCGTTTCTAGTGTGAAAGAGGCATGGCAGGGCATGGCAGTTTTATTCCTTCTCCTCCTTGTCTTTATTACCATGCTTCCCATGAATGAATGGGAGGTAGATGGACAATAGATACACAGAATGCTCAGCCCAGGAGATGCAGGGTCTCCCTCCTGCCCAGGAAGACACATCAGTTCCTGGTTTGTGAGAAATGTCCGCTTCTAACACTGCACTATTAACTCAGTAAAATGACTTCCTGCTCCAAGCAGAGAAGAGGAGCTCAAGAGGTCCAGATGATCTTCATTAACAAATGGGCAGATCTGTGCTCTTGCCAAGACCTTCCTTATGGCCTCATTCCTGCCTCTGTGATGACTGTTTCTGATCTTGACTAAAGACTAAAGATGAGGAAAGGCCAAAAGGGAACTTTTCCCGAGGGGAGAAGGGGGAAGTTGGGATACATCAAGAGAAGCAATTTATCTGTTTTGATTAGGAAAGTTGCACTTAGGGTCCAACAGGGTGGATTGATGGAGTCACCGTTTTATAGCCAAAGACCCTGGTTTGAATCCTGGCTCAGCCAATTGCCAACAATGTTCATGGGCATGTCCTTTGACCTATATGAGCCTCAGGTTTCTCCTCCACAAAATGGGTACAATGCCTTTGTAGCTGTAAAAATCAGTTGAGATAATATTTGTGAACCTGCTTTAGCTACTAAGCACTTTGCAAATTCTCATTGTCGTAACTGTAGAAAAATGTTCTCCCTCCTAAACCCTGGCAGTTGGCAACAGAAAATCTGGGTTCCAGACCGCCCTAAGTCTTCTGGCTCTAACATTTACTAGCTGGATTGTTTTAAGCCAATCCTTTATTCTGTCGGAGCCTCATTTCCCTGCAGTAAAAATGTTAACAAAGGAAGTAACCTCAGATCACAGATCTGTTGTGAGAAATCAAGTAAGACCAAACATAAGGAAGTACTTTGACAACAGTAAAATGCTAAGCAAATATTAGTTGTTAATTTTATTAAGCAACAGCTTAGAGGCCTGACCTCTAGGGCCAGCTTTGCATGTATCTTGGCCCTAGGTGTTTTCTCAGCCGGATTTATCACGTTTCTCTTAAAGTTAGCTTTCCCCCCTGACAATTATATAATTCCTTCCTCAATAACTAAGTTCCCTGAGTGGAGCCCCAAAATCCATGGGCAGAATGAATCTATTCTTTCTTAAGGGAATTTATACAAGGCAAAGCAGAAATAACTAATATGACCAAAATAAGTAAGGTATAATGGAATACAGATCTTGAAGTCAGAAGACCTATTTGTGATGCCAGTGCTGGTTGAATGATCCTGAGTGAGTCTCTTGACTTCTCTGGGTTTTAGCTTCTTTTTTTGTAAAATGAGTCTAATAAAACTAATAACACCCGCTTCCTACAGTTATAGTAAAAATTAAATAAGATAATGTCTACTCATGGTGTTGTATAAATATTGTTATTATCATGATTACCTGGAACTGGTGCCCTAACATCAAAGAGAGCTACAGTTTATTGAATACGACTATGTGCCAGGTTCTGCCCATGGCACTTTATAGGTGTTATTGCATCTGGTTCTCATATTGTAAGGTGAGCATTATCTCCATTTTACAGATGAGAAATCTGAAGTTCAGGAAGTAGGAAAGAGTGTTGTGGAAAAAGTGCTGGAATGCAGGTTTGTATGACTGCAAAGTTCATCCTTTTTTCACTGCCTGTTTTATTTCTTTTTGTAAACTGGTGCAGTAATAATATAACTTCTCAGGATTCACTCACTGCAGTCAGAGTGGACTTCTGAAATTTCTTTCTGCTCGTAGTAAACTTTTAGCACATGTTTTCTTACTTGGCCTCTCCCAAAGCAGACCCAAGACAAAGATATATGTGTAGGTAGTTTATTTAAGAGAATCCCGAAAATACCAGTAGAGCAGCAGAGACATGAGGTAGTCAATAAATGTTCTCTTGCCAAGCAAGAAGTTTGATTTCATTGAGGAACTCTGGGATCACTGTAGAAGATTCACCTCAGATTTCGCTCCTTTGAGTAAATGAACTAGTACTGTATTTATATACAAACTTCTGTCTGGCATGAATTTTTTTGCTAATTCTGCAACAACCCAAGACACACACACACACACACACACACACACACACACACACACACACACACACCCCATTGGAGTAGGGGATCTTTCAAGCAAGAGATGCAGATGCTGGAAACCACAGCATCCCTGAGTACATGAATAACCTAAGATGAAGTAAATGAGCAAGCATACAGGTGGTGGTAAGGGGTGGGGGTAAGGTGGGAATGAAGGAAAGACAGAGGATAAGGAAAGGTAAAGAGAGTTACCTAAGTATTACCTTGAGGATTGAATAGGCTCTGATCCTTCTTAACCCCTGATGTCATACACGTTAAGAGAACTGAGGTAAACTAGATTCTTGGTCCAATTTTTTATTTACTACCCAATAACAGGATTATAAATCTATACTTTTTGCCATGTAACTTTGTGGTGTCCTCCCACTTTGAGTGGGCCGTATTGCCTCACCGTTTAAACAGGTGCTTTGCCATGTGACTAGCTTTGGTCAGTGGGGTGGTAGCAAAAATGACAAAAGCAAAGTCTTGGAATAGGGTTGTTTATGAAGACTCACACCCTTACATGTTATGCCAGAGTTATTCTGCTGATTACAAAAGACAGATGAGATACTTCAACCAAGTCCAGCCTAGATGAGCTATGCCAAGACAGTCACAAATACGAGTGAACCCCACTCAATCACCCAGCATTGGGGTTACTATTTGTTGAGTCAGGATGAGTACAGATTTATCTGATTAAGGTGGGAAGAGAGAGCATTCTACCAGCATGAATAAGAGTATGTAGGTGTGCAGGAATACTCAGAGTTGCTGAAGTATTGCACATGCATATAAGGAAACAATGAGTAGAGGGCAACTGTGAAGAACCTTAAATAATATGCTACAAAATTTTCACTTTCTCCTCTAGGTAACTGAGGAACTACAAAAGATTTTTAATCATAATATTAACATAATCCTATTTTTTTTTCACAAAGCTCTTTAGATAGCCATGGAAGAATAATTGAATTTACTACATCTTCCAAAAAAAAATTGCCTGTGGTGCTGTCCTTCCTTAAGTCTTCTGTGTCCTAATAGATAAATGAATATGATGAGCTCTCAGATCCAAGTTACATATCTCCCTTAAGTTTCCTCCCCTTTACCCCTGACCCCTTCACCCTACTGAGTTTTCTATACCCTCACCTAAACACCTAGTACATAGGCACCACCTCTAAGCCACATCTGTTGCCTATTCAAAAAACAGACCTGTTGAAATTAATCAGAAATTCAACTTTGGCCATCAGCAAGAATGCACACACTTGGGAGTCATCTAGCACAGCTAAGTCCTAAAGGTGGGTGAGGCAACCCTCACTTGCAAAACACTGGGAGGAAATGTTCCTGTACAGAAGAAATTGGAATAAGAATCTCTCCCACTGAGCATCTGTTTCCTGACCTTAGACTCTTGTAGGGTGTTAGTTTAAGGAGACTTAGCATACACCAAAGAATGTAGATATAGATATCATAAATGCAGGCGTCTAGTTAAAGCTATATGTAGAAGAAAAGATCTGTTTTATATAATCAACATAGATACTTACCAAGCCTTCTTCCAAGATGATTTCAAGCTGGGCAATATAATACTGCATGTAGTCACTGATTTACAGTTTAATAATCTAACTCTCTTTTACTTATGGGGTTTGTCAGTGACCCACTGCACCTTAGTAAATTAAGTGCTGTCAGGTGAATAGAGACAGTATATCCTGAGAATAGTAATTATGTATGTACTTCATTGATTCAGAGTATCAGAGAAACAGGTGGTTGTATAGAAGATAATCTCACCCCAACCTATGTCATCAGTAGTCAGTAAAAGACCAATATCCACTGGCATTTAAACCAGAATGTGTTCACTACTAGGTTCCAGTTCTAGATGTGAGAAATAGTTTTATCTATACCCAAGAAGACATAGCCAATTCATGCACTCTGCCTATGCAAATACAAGTCTAGAGTGAATTCCCTTATTTATAGATGAGTAAAAGGTAAATCCAATGTAGAGCATGTGAAATAACATAACCAAAGGAAAGGACAGCGTCATTCTACAAACCCAGAGACAATATGATACCTTTGAAAAATAACACTATATAAATACAATTAATTTTTAATGGAATTCAAGATGGCATAACATCTATAAAATGAAAATAGCAGCTATAATAATAAAAAAGACTAAAAGGAAAGGACAGAAAGGAGAAGTAAAAAGATAACATGATGCAGTTCAACATAGTTAACTGAGATTAAAGCAGGAGACATGCTAGATTGGAAAGCAATACCATAAATGATAACTCTGTTAGAACTAGCACTGCAAGACATACATATGGAGGGAAAACGGAAGTCTCTTAGAATTCAAGGGAAAAGAGCAAAGTTTTTAATTAAGTAAGTAAATAATGAAAAGAAGAAAGAAAAAATGATATAATCTAAGAAAAATAAAAAAGTTCTAAAATCTTGAGTAAGAAAAAGTAATAAAAGACACAACTGAAGAAAACTTTCCAGAACTAGAAAAAAAAAGTTTAATTACTTGAATATTTGATCCATCAAAATTAAGAAAAATAAATCTAAACCCATATATCTGGAATTTTGTTAACTATTTAGTTAAAGGAGAATTTTTTTTTTTTAGTTATCTTAAAAGAACAAAATTCAGACTAGCCTCAGAATTTTATGCTAGGACACCAAAATATCAGGAGGTAGTAAAGTAATATCTACAGAGGCTTTGGAAAATACAGTAATATGAGTAGTTGGAACCCAAGGAAATAATTTTTTATTTGTGATTCTTATCCTCTTTTATATGTAACATTGGAAGAGCCTCCTAATTGGTCACCTTTTTATCTATTTCTCTGCCTCCAGCCCATCTTCCATATCCTTTGCATTGATCCTGTTTCCCTATTGAAAATCTTTTATAGCGATGTGATTTTTTTAAAGTATAATAAAATATTAACGATGCAATCTGGATGGTGAATATACAGCTGTTCACTATAAAAACCTTTCAATTTTTACTGTATATTTGAATTTTTTATTTGTATAATTAAAGATCTTTCATATCCTCCTCATTGTCTACTGGATATAATCCAAATTTTTTGCCTAGTGTGCAAACCTCTTCATAGTTTAGCCCTGACCTACCTCTCCAGTGGCACCTTCTGCTCATTATTCTTACCCCATCTCCCTGTTTCAGGCACTATGAACTCCTTGCTGTTCTTAAAATGCACTCTGTTCTTTCATAATATTTTTATTCACACTCTTCCCTTGCCTAGGATCACCCTCCCCCAGCTTTTCTACCAGTTTGCTGCTATTCATCCTCACAGACCAGAAAAAACATTGCATCTCCAAGAAAAGCAGCACACTTCTCCACGGCTCCCAGAGTATTTGGTTTGCACTTCTCTTAGAGCATACATCACCTGGTGTTGTAGTTGTATTCCTATTACTCCTTTCCAATATGAGTGGGCACCTGGAGGATAGGAACTAGGTCTTTCAACTCTGTCTCTAGTTGTAGGTCAGAATTTGACATAGAATAGATGTCCATAAAGTTCCTGCAATTCTTCCTGGTATGGGGGAGAGAGGAATAAGGAGGTTCCAAAAGGAGAATTTTGATTAAGATAGGACTAAACTGGATTTGTCCTGCAGCAGCTGAGTTTGAGGATAGACACAGATGAATACTCTGACATTTCATACAAGTTAGGTTTGATTGTTGTATGCAAGACAGACTACATAGCTTATGAAGTCCAGTGCAAAATGAAAATTCAGAGCCCCTTGTTCAAAAATTATTAAGACTTTCAAGATGGTGACAGCAAAGCAATAAGTCAAGTGTGGAATTGTTTTGAACATGAGTACACAAGTGACATTCCCATGAAGCCGCCATAACTACCTAAGGATATCAAGCTAACAGAGGCTTCCCAAGTCTCTGTCAACTTCCTTGAGTGGCAGCAATGGTTATCTGCCTGCCCATGGTGATATACTGACAAGGAGTGGGAAGACCCAAGTGGAAGCTTTCCAAGTCTCTTATATTTCCCTACCAAGTCACTCTGTGACTTCATGTGACTTCACAAACTCTTTTGCAAGCCACACCTGAATCTAATGTTTAGGTCCTGAGTACAACTTCCTATCCTGAATAAAGTCATGGTGCCATATTATTCATAGGTTATGTAATGGCATTCATATTCAACAAGGTAATGATGACTGGTTTACAATAAGGCCTTACCTCCTACTTGACAAGGCTTAGAAAGAACACAATGTCCTCTGAGAGGATAAGACAATTTCATGTGTCAGTTTTTTGCTGTTTTATTCTAATTATCCAAACATTTCTTAAGTCACTCTGTATAATGGTCTATAAACTAGGTTTTACTGTAGTATGCAGGACAGACTACATAACTTATAAAGTCCAGTGCAAAATGAAAATTCAGAGCCCAAGTATTAAGAATGTCAAGACGGTGAGTGCAAAGCAATAAAACCAAGTGTGAGATCCTTTAGAATGTGAGTGAATACATAAGTTCTTCATGCTTTAAAATTTCTGCTATTCTTATTGTTGTCACAATTTTAAGTTAGATTGTTTGATCTATTTTAACAATTAAAATTTTGTTTGTTCTATAGTATAGATAAGATCTATTAATGTTTATATATTTATCTCATATATTTTACTGAACTCACTAGTTCTAAGAGTTTTACAACTGATGTTTTCAGGCTGTCTGGGAATATAAAAATATAAAAATAGGCATGGCCTTTGCAATAGTTGTCTTTTATTCCTATTTGATGTCCCATTGTTTAGTTCAGAACTTTCAGAAAGAAGTTTACATAAAAATATCTTGTTTCTGATTTTGTTGACAATGAGTCTAATAGCTCACTATTAAGTATTACTGTGTATATTTTCAAATAATTCATTTTGAGTACATTTTAAAAATCCAAATTTTAGTTTATTTTTATAAATCTGAAATATCAGTTATTAGATGCCTATTTTCTATCTATTTACATTATCATGTAGCTCTTATTGTTTTACCTAGAGTCATGATGTGCCATGCTAATCTATTTCCTTCCGCCATGGAATAAATAAAGGAACTATCTTTGTATTTTCAGAATAAACCACACTTAGTAATGATGGATGATTCTTTTGATGTGCTATCCTACTCAGTTTGCTACCATTTTATTTTAGATATTTGTATCAAATTCATAGTAAGCATGGGCTATAGTTTTCTTTTATATACTACCAGTCGTATGCTGCTAAAGAATTTTTACAAGATCTATTTATACTGTGCATTGATCATACTGGAGAGTTAAATGCAATATTATAGGGCTCTTCATCTCCACATTGTTCAATTCTTTGAGGGAGGCACCAATCACTGCATATTTCCCAAAGATGAAATATTGCTTTAATTTTTTTTTCTTTTTAGCAGAAAGGAAGAATTCCAGGGGCTTCCATCTGGCCCTTTTAAACATATCAATTTTTTTTCCAAGAACCACAGTGCCAAAATGAGAATTCTTCTAGTTCCTGAGGTTATATCTTCCAACTGTATAGTCAGGTAATAGAAAAACGATTAAGGAATGGGAATGGGGTTAGAGTTCCATGCAGCTCACTGTGGAGCAGATTGAAGGCAGAACTCTATCACCTGATCCCAGTTAATTTGCACTCTGACTGGTTGAATATAGTAGTATTCTGGGCTCACAAGAATGAATGTGAGCTCACAATTCTTGTCTAATAATCCTGGAAAAATCTGGATATTTTTCATCTCCCACTGCATGGTTACCTTGTGAATTGTGGAAGGTTCCCTTGGGAAAAGTTAGGAGGAAAACTCCCAGTGTATAGTTGTGAAGTGACTGTAAGGTTGTGCCACTACAGTAATATGGAATTCTCTTTAGTCAAGACATAACATGACCTTGCTTGAGTCTGAAAACTTAGTTACTGGACATGATCTTTTCAGTAGCTCATGTCAGGCCATAGTTCATCAGATTGCATTGGATTGTTTCTTTTTTCCATCAAACAAGTCAAAAACTTTAGTATGATGCCTTCCATTTTGGTCCTAATCACTATCAAAGATCCCTGCAGATTCTGATAATGGTGATACCCTCTGATCTTGTTCCCCCTAGCTGTTATGAATGAATCTCTTCAACCTCTAAATCTTCCTATGCTGATTCATCATCTGTAAATGCTGACTTCTTCCATCAGTATTTTCTGCCTCCAGGGAATAGGCAGGGGATACTGTTATTTACATTAAAAAAAGAAAACTCTGTATCTAAACTATTTACTATGAAGGACACTATTATAAAACAAACTGATTTCAATCAACCAACCAAATAGAACCACTCCCAACTGCTAAATATGACACACTGAATTCAGAATTTCTGATAAGCATACATATCAAAGTATTTAGCCCTATCTAAAGTTACATTTTTCCTTCTCTAATTGAGTACCTAGACAAGCATTCTCACACACATTCTTTGGAGTCTTATCAACATAAATTGCCAAAGTCCTACAATTCTCTTGGTGTTGAAGTCTTCTCCTTTTGGACAAAACCCCGAGGCATATGGATTCTAACATTTAGTTTGTTTAGAAATAAAAAAGGACAGGAATGGAAAATTGATTTCCCTTTAGAAAGTAATTCCCTCAGGTGAAAAAGTTACAGTATCATTAAGCAAAATATGACTAGCATTGTCATGTAAGAGACAAGGGATTTGGGGAGACAAGAAAAACTGGGGATTGAGATCTCTACTACACATTTTAGGATTTCACTCTTTTCCAATTAGTGCATTAGTTTTCACTCAAAAGAAAACCTGTTAAAACTATGCATTCAATTGACATTGGACCTTATTAAATCACATTTTGTTTGAACTATTAATAGCAAAAGGAAAGAGAACGCTTTGGCACAAACATTAAATTTCCTGAGTTTCTGTTCATTCACTGAGTCAAGATATTTGAACACTTATCTTTCTTTAAGTTACTTACAGCCATTAGAAGCACCTGCTTTCTCTGACCATTGCCATTCCTTATCCTCTCCATGCTATTTTATGGTGATAGTCATTTGATCTCCTATCCCCTAAAGCCTCCATTGGCTATTTAGGTGACCACAAGTGATACAATAATTTGCTGTTTCATAAATGTATGCCAGGGACTACTAGTTTCTATGATTGCTGCCTGGATTTTTACCACCTTCATTTCTAATAAGGCAGATCAGCAATCCCAGCTGTACATGCGCGTGCACACACACACACACACACACACACACACACACACACACACACTCCCCTACTTAAGGTTCTTGGTTGAAAACAACAGAAATATTTTCAGATGAGAGCAACTAGGAGGGAAAGTGGATTCAAATCTGTGGTACAAGAAAAATACTTTGAAGAAACTGATGGAAGACTTGAGAGAATTTGAGAGCTATTGTCAAATAGAACTGTGACAACAGAAACCAACACTGGAAGACTTAATCAAAGAATGGTTTGATTAGTAAGATAGTGAATAACTCATAGAATTAGTTTTTTTTTAAAAAAAGCTAAAAGCTAGAAGATCAAGCCCATAAGCCAAGGGAAACTAGGTATGCCAAGCCACAGCTAGTATGTTGTACAGGGACTACAATGCCATCGTTGGACCCAGGTGCCACTCCCACCATTCCAGAATATTCCTTCTGAAGTGCTCCTGCTTCTTTGCTCCACTAATTCAGATTCAAAACCTTGGGATGGCAGCTTGCATAGGCCCAGTTTCTATGTCCAAGGAAAGCAATGTATGGCCATTTCAGCCTATATTATGGCACATGGGTCCTACCTCCTATGAGAACTCACACACACACACACACACACACACACACACACACACAGGAAAGGAGTGAGGAAAATGAGCTCTCTCCCTCAAAACAACAACAAAAAAAACTCCCAACGTGAATAATTCCTTTATTCTCTATGTTACAGAAAATAATTTATGCATCTATTCTTTTAAATTCTGAAATAATTCACCAGTAAAGCCATCTGGCTTCAGAGCATTGTATTAATAACAATGTACCCATATTACTTTTTTTTTATGATTAGTATGTTTTAAGTGCTTGCATTTGGTGTATTCAAGGATGAGTAAACAAGCACGAGTAAAACAAGAACTTACAACCAATGAACTTATGACTGTTTCTCCTTTTACTCAAACATCAAACAGAATGCCTGGCACTGAATAGGTTCTCAGAAAAGTTTTCTGAGAGAATAGTTTACAAATGCAAACCCTTTTTAAAAGGTTTATTTTAGATACTATTGTGTTTATTTGGGTATTCTCCTGATTTAGTGACTGTATTGTTAAGATTCCCCTAAAAAAATCAAACCCACAATTAGATAATTGAGCTGGGCATTGAGGGTGATCCATGTATAGAGAAATAAAACCAGTAAATCTATGGATTATAGATGGTTCAGAGAAGCCAAGGGCAGGTATCAATGTCTGCCACAAAAATGGGTCATTTGAATATAACAATGAATCAAAAGTACTGAAAGGTAGCTTGAATTATAAACAAAAGTACAATGAAAATTGTTTTAAAATGGCTGAGCACTGTTAAGGAGCACTGTTAACCCCAGAAGGAATATAGAAAACTGTAATAATCAAATTGAGCTAAACCATGTAATTTCATGAGCAAAAGGAGTGACTGCTAAAGGCAAGTCCATGTACCATTTGTCAGAAACATGTTGAGATTTGGAACCATCAAAAACTAAACCATCCAATTCAGTCAATCCTTGAGATGAAAACTATAAATATTCTGGTAATCATAAAAATCCCTTTAAAAGTAAGCATATGTTTACAGAAGATATCATTATGGCCCTGTTTTCTTAACCAAGAAGTCCCAAACCAGGCACCTGAATAAGGATGCGAGGCCAGAATTAGGCAGGAAGTTACCATTTGAGAAACCTCTGGATAACTGTGGGACATGGGAGTGTTTTCTTAAGGCTTTCTTTTACTGCTGTTTTTTAAACGCCATTTTTTGCTAACTGGTCCAGAAGGAAAATTACAAGGTGGAATGAAAAAGAGATGAAAACTCCCAGCAAAATGATGACATGTCAGTCCTTTTAAAAGATGCTTGGAAGACTCTTTACAATGGCCCCTGTTGATTTTTAAGCACCCAAAATGTGCAAATCGTTGCATTATTTTTCATCATGTCAGAATGTGTTTGCATTTTTATTTTTGTGGGGTAGGGGCAAATGAATTCCTAGAAAAGAAGCTGGCACCATGCCAACTCTCAGAAGCTGATGTGGGTGGGGATCCTGCATCTTCCAGGCAGAAAGGTGACTAGTAAGTGTATCGTATTAACTGTTTGAAAATAACTTTTTTGACATCTACCATCCCACCACACCTCTATAAGCTAAGTAATTAAGATCCCAATAAACAACAAAGGAAATTCAAAAAGAGTAAGTGACTGCCCAAACATCAGTTTCGCATAACAAGATTTAGCTTCAACATTGATGCCCTGAATTGATTTGGTTAATGTGATCACTCAGACTGGTGTCACCTTCCCCTTCACTGCTCTTTTGAAACTCCACAAATGGTCAAACCTTCCCAGCCTAAAGACCACATATTGGTGGAGAGGAGAACTACAGATCCCACAGAAAAATTCAAACCAGCTTTGAGAGTCTCCTTGACTGTGGGAAGGAACTGGGACTTTCCTCTAAACCATAGACTACAGCAAAGAGGATGAGATGTCATTCCTATGATGATGTTTCTTTATATAAGAATACACTTTGTTAGCGGACTCAATGTGGCTCTCCTGGTAGACTTGAAGAAGTAAGTCGCTATGCTATGAATTGCCCATGGGAAAGGCCACATGGTAGGAAACTGCAGGTGATCTCCAGGACCTGCAGGTGGCTTTCAGCCAATAGCCAGAGGAAAGTCAAATCCACCAGCTCCTATAGACCACCATGAGAATGCTGCCCACCTTGAATGACCTGGAAGCATGTTCTTCCCCAGTCAAGCCTCTAGATGAGAATGCAGCCAGACAGACATTGTGATTGCAGCCCTGGAGACATTTAGCAAAGGACCCAACTCAGCCTTGTTTGAACTTCTGATCTATAGAAACTACAAGATAATAAATGTGTGCTATTTCAAGCCACTATGTTTAGATAACTAATTCAAGCAGAACTAGACTTGAACTGAGGTAATTCTATCACAAATCTTTATTTTTTTCATTTTCACAAGTAATGAGAAATGTAGCTGCAAAGTTTATAAAATATGAACCTTACTGAAATAGGAGCTCAGCAGCCCCAACGAGATGACTGCCCCTTTACTAAGGAGCTGTGCTTATTGATACCTTTCTATAGCATAAAAAACACATACAATGGAGATAATCAGATTCATCTGGCTCCTCCCTCTACCAAGAGATAACCTGGCATCATGGAAAGAGCTATAAAAAAAAAAATCTATGTTCTGCCACCCATTTGCTTATTTGGGCTCATTAGAATATCACATCACTTCTTTCAGCCTCTATTTCCTCATCTTTAAGGCAGGGGACATCAAGCACACTTTGGAAGGATAGAAAAACTTTGAGCTAAAATACATACTAATCACATATTAATAATTAATAAATGGAAGTTGTTAATATTACGTCATCTATTATTTTCCCCATATTACAAATGCAAAACCAAAATGACTTATCCAAGACCATACAGCTATTAATCTGTGAAGCTGGGAGAGGAGCCCCAGTTATCTGATTCTGATTCGAGAATTTTCCTACTACAGTCCTTTTCCTAACTTTTAAAAATGTTCAAAATACAATTTATTTTATGTTCATTTGAAAAATAAACATACTTCATTTAGTTCTTTGAGGGGAAATATTTCCATGTAATAAAACACAATATGTGAGTTGCCACAAATCCTTTGTGAAAGATGTCAGGATAGAAATGCATTTCCAAAGAAGATGGGAATCCCTGCTTTAAATAATTATACCTAAAATAATCACCACAATTAAGTAGCTCCTTGGCATCAAGTTTCTAGATTTTTCGCCGAGGCCATTGAGTTTCCTTTGAATTTTTCTATTATAGTAACAAAATGGGATTAATTGAATCACTATGATCAACTTCCTTCTGCAACTCTGGGGAAGATTGCTACCATAGGTATGCAATACATCCGAAACAGAGTATTAGGGCTTTATCCACAAATTATCAAGGGACAATCAATTCACAGACTCATGATAGTCAACACATTCTGATTTAACAAAGAAAAAGAAAAGTCTACAGATCTGAAATTAACTCAGCTACAAATGTATTCACCAAAATGAAAATTGTCTGCTGAATTCAGTACCACAGTTCTCTTTTTCCTAGTCTATCCAGTGCACATAAGTAGGTGAGAGGTACTGTTATTTCTAAGGTGCCTAAGAAAGTCAAGCAAAGCATCACATGGGGATCTGGACTAGGCCTCCTTTTCAGGTCCTATACGGCCCTGGAAGCCCATGATTCAAATGTGTGTTTTACTATTCCGGGACACAAACCACAAGTCTGGGAGAAATCAGATTGATAAGAAAATGCATAACTTCTATTTAAGAGGTACTACTTTGAATCACACAGCTAGAGAAGTTTGCTAAAGGTATTTATGCAGCAGTTTAATTACAGGCACACAAGCACTTCTATTTAGCAACTTAAGAAGGTAAGGCAAGAAAAGGCGCGCTACCAAACCAGGAAGAAATAGAGGTGATCGTCAAAGACAGGCTAAAAGCATGTTCAGGGCTTAAAGTAACCACCTAGAAATGGAAAACCAGGGCATTACATTACAAGCCATAGATGAAATCAGCAACAAATATTAGATTAAGAAAAAGACTCATAAATGTCAATTAAGATAATACCTCAATTAGCAATAAATTGCATTATTAGAATATATTCCCAGTAGAAAAACAGTAAGGGAAACTATCAGCTCTCCTGGGAAATCTTGCATAGAAGTGGAGATAGAGGAAAAGAAAAGGAGAAAAGATATGGAACAATTATGTTGCATCTGTTTCTTACACATCAGCGGGGGGCACTTTTCCCTAAATCAGTTGAACAGTCAGTGATGTGAAAGATGAGGGCTCATTAGGCAGCCTGCAGACAGCACCTGAAATGGTTTGTCAACCAGTCGTGCCTCTGAAAATCAACAAGGAACCAGGAGGTGATGCTTCATTTATAGGAGGGGAAGGCAAAAGCAATCAAGACCCAAAGACAGGGCGACTGGGCTCCATGTAGGCTCATTATGCTCTGCTCTGCCAAAATAAATAAATAAATAACAAAGAAGCAAAATGCCAGAATAGGAAACAAAAATTAAGGCAGCAACAAGGAAGGGAGGGACAAATATCTATTGAATGCCTAGCAGGTGTCCAGGACTGCACATCATCTCTTTTTCATGCCCAGCAACCCAGTAAGGTGGTATTTCTCCCACTTTCAGAAATAATAAAAGGAAGACTCACAAAGGATAAGTTGCTCAAAGTCACACTGCACTAGATTCAAAGACACACATGCTCAACCCCATACCCAAGTCTCTTGAACATAGCAGGGCTGTTTTCCTGAAAGTGTAAAGTATTAAGGCTAATGTCCACCAATGAAAGAGCTTGAGAAAGAGTTTTAGGAGGTAAGTAAAGAAAGTAATTGTAGACCTGTAAATTAAAAGTTAATAATGGATTCAGTTTATGATTTTCACATTTCAGGAAGCTTGGAGGATCCACAGTTCAACCAGGAATGAAGGGACAGGGAGGAGTAAGCCTTTGTGGGCCACATTTTTGTGTCTTTTTTTCCCCAGAATTTTGCTGATGCACTGGTCCAAGCCTTCCTGGTTAGTTCCGGCAAATGTTTATCAAGTATCTCTGCTTACAAGGAGGACGCTGCCCATGTCCTCCCAGGCCAGGAGCCCAGTTTCTTAGACTGTGTGAATTATCTGTTAAAGGGATTTAGGGTTCCCCATTACCTAGAAAAAGCCAAAAGTAGTTAATATTGCTTGAACAAGATTAACTCTCAGAGCCCCTTTGACTCTGATTTTTTAATTCAGCAACCAGCCAGGAAAAGAGCATTTATTCAACAAATATTTAAGGAGCCTTTACTATGTGATGAGCGTTAGGTTTCATTTCACTCATCGGCTTGTGTTTAATTTCAAAGAATCCCTCAGGTCATCTTACCCAAATCTCCTGTGGAAAGGAAGCCCATTCTTCATTTCAAATCGACAAATATTTCCTGAGGAGTCAAGATTCCATGGAAGACACTAAGAAGCACAAAGCATGTCTCCTGGTCTCCAGGAGGTTTAAAATGATATAACATGTAAATATAGGGCCCATTGCTCATTCATAAGACAAGCTTCTGTCTTCCCTGGCATTTCTACTCCCAGAGCCTCCACCCAAAAGAGATAGGTCCTGTGGTTCCAGGACAACAAAGGGAAGAGCAAAGACTAATCTGATTCATGGACTCTTCAGAATTCTTATTGGCTTAGTGACCCTCCTTCATAAGCCATAGTGGCTGGTCACGTCAAACCTCTTTCTACACTCCTATGAGCTCTTTCTACACTCCTATGAGTAGATACAACAAAGGTTTCCAGAGCTCAAAACCCCCTCTCTACCACACCACACCATTATGACACCTTTTTTTCATAATCTTCACTCAGCATCATAATAGTAAAGCATGACAAGCATAAGGCACATTTTCAGGAGAGAGGGAAGGGACTCTGAGAGCCCTTAGCTCTCAATGCAGAGATGTGTGTCCTCAGTTGTATCATCTACTGGGTGCTCTTGGCATCCAGTGATGAATTGTCCCCTTACAAGTCCCTGAAAAAGTTCTAGGTTACCACAAAAGAAGTTGCCAAAGAATATTACCAAGGCAGCAGCATGATTCTGGAGATATCACTTGAATCTGTGCATCACTGGATTAAACAATCCACCACACTTTCATAAATCTCTAACATCATGAAGAAAGTCAGTGGATTTGGACAGTATTGTTGCAAACCTTTTAAGGCTAAAGAAAATGCAGATCATCAATTAATGGCTGCCATGTATAGATAAGAAAATGAGGCAATCCATTCGGCTCCCTTCCGGCTGTGGGAGCTTTTCTGTCCTCTCAATTAATCCTGCTTTCTAAAAAGAAAAGAAAATGGGGGATGCCAGAATGTTGCAGCAATAACTGGAGAAGATGGAAAGAAAGAGTGACCACAGCAGTTTTGTATTCAGACCCCACCTAAACCCCCAGTATGTTTTGCTCCAATTCACATTCAGGATCCACTTCTGTAATCCTCCTCCCACTACCAGCCCTATCCTGCTATCAGTTCAAAGTCCTTCACCTGCCCAGACTCAAATCAGAAGAGCAATTCGTCAACTTCAGCTCTCAGGTCTGGAAACAGAGCCTGTTTCTTCAGGATGGGAGTGGATATCCATGTGAGCTCCACATATTAGCCTACCAAACCAGGGGACCTCAGGTTATTTCATCTTTCTATTCCTCAGTTTCCACATCTTTTTCCCCCCTTTTTCAAATGTTTTATTTTAAAGATGTGGGGGTACAATTCAGGGTTAGGTATACAATGTTCATTATGCAGGTACCCTTGTTGATGAGGTGCCCCCTCCCCCCTGCAGTTTCCAACTACTGACAATTCCGTCCCTCCCCCAACCACACCTCATGGCAGTTTCCCACTACTATCAATTCTTTTCTTATAGTATTACAATAATTGTTCAAGTTCTGCTTATGAATGAGATCATGTGACACTCCATTCTTTGTTTCTGTGATAGATCACTCAGTATTATAGGCTCCAAGTCCAAGTTGCTGTAAAGTTCATAATTTTGTCCTTCTTTATGACTGCATAATATTCCATCATGTATATGTACCTTTTTTTTTTTTTTTGAGTTGGAGTCTTACTCTGTCGCCCAGACTGGAGTGCAGTGGACGCTCCCCGCCGCCGCAGCCTCGACCTGCTGGGCTCCGGCGATCCTTCTGCATCAGCCTTCCAAGTAGCTGGAACTACAGGGGTGCGCTACCACGCCCAGCTAATTTTTTGATTTATTGTAGAGATGAGGTCTCACCAAGTTTCCCAGGCAGGTTTCGAACCCGCGGGCTCAGGCAATCCACTCACCCCAGCCTCCCAAAATGAGGGATTACAGGCTCAGCCACCAAGCCCAGCTCCATTTTTCTTTTTATCAATTCCTCTTTCAATGGGCAGCATGGGTCCATGTTTTTGCTATTGTGAACAATGCTGCCATAAACGCATGTGTGAAGGTATCTTTTTCATAGAGTGATCTAAGTTCCTCCAGGTACAGCCCCAATAGGAGGATTGTGGGGTCATATGGAAGGTCAATTTTAGATCTTTTAAGAATCACCACACTGTTTTCCACAGAGGTTATATTAGTTTACACTATCACCAACAGTGTAGAAGTTCCCTATCCCCACATCCTCTCCAGCATGTTATTTTTTGTTATTGGTGATGGCCATCCTGACTAGATTTAGGTGGTGTGTAGTTTTAATTTGCATTTCTTTGATGACTAGTGAGGTGGAGCATTTTTTCACGTATCTGTTGGCTGCTTGTATGTCTTCTTTTGAGAAGTGTCTATTCATATCTTTTGCCCACTTTGTAATGGGTTGTTTGTGTTTTTCTTTTCAGCACTTTTGAGTTCCTTGCAGATCCTAGATGTTAGGTCTTTGTCAGACATGGAGTTGGCAAATATTTTTTCCCAGTCTGTGGGCTGTCTCCCTGCTCTCTTCATAGTTTCTTTGGCTTTACAGAAGCTTATCACTTTGATGAGGTCCCACTTATCTATCTTATCTCTTATGGCATGGGCACTTGAGGTTTTGATCAGAAATTGGTTGCCAGTTCCAATTTCAATAAGGGTGGCTTCTGCATTTTCTAAGGTTCCTATAGTTTGAGATTTTATGTTTAGCCCTTTGATCCATTTAGAATTGATTTTTGTGTATGGTGATAGGTGAGGGTCTTGTTTTAATCTTCTGCATAGAGTCAGCCAATTTTCCCAGCACCATTTACTGAATAGGTTCTCCTCTCCACAGTGGTTGGTGGTGGAGACTTTATAAAGATGAGTTGGTTGAGAATATTGATGTTTTGCCTCTGGAATCTCTATCTTGTTCCATTGGTCTATATGCCTGTTCTTGTACCAATACCAGGCTGTTTTGATTATTGTAGCTTTATAATAAAGTTTATAGTCTGGGAGTGTGATACTTCCTGCTTTTTTGGTGGGGGGACTGGGAATTGTTTTGGCTATTCATGGTCATTTATGTTTCCATATGAATTCCTGTATTGTTGTTTCCAGATCTGAGAAGAATGCTACTGGTAATTTTGCCTTGGGTAGAGTGGACACCTTAACAATATTGATTCTTCCAATCCATGAGCATAGAATATTTTTCCATTTGTTTGTGTCATCTTTGATTTCTTTGAGCAGTGTTTTGTAGTTTTCATTGTAAAGGTCTTTCATGTCTCTGGTTAGGAAGATGCCAAGGTTTTTCTTTCTTTTTTCTTTACTTTTATTTCTTTCATTCTTTTTTGTGGCTATTGTGAATGGGCTTGTGCTGTTAACTTGTGATCATTTCATTTTCTTCATGTGTGTTCATAGAGATATGAATTCCCTCTTAGTACAGCTTTCATGGCATCCCAGAGTATTTGGTAAGAAGTTTTTTCATTTTCATTTGTCTCCAGGTATGTTTTAACCTCTGTTTTGATTTCCATGTTGACCCAGGAGTTGTTTAGCATAGTGCTATTTAGTGTCCATGTCTTTGTGGGTTTGGGGGGAACTTTGTTGGTGTTGATATTTATTTTTATTCCATTGTGGTCTAAAAAGGTATATGGCAGGATTTCAATCTTATGGAATTTGTTTATGATTGATTTACAGCCAAGGATGTGGTTGATATTAGAGTATGTTCCATGTGGTGATGAGTAGAATATATATTCTGTGGTTGTTGGGTGGAGTGTTCTGTAGGTGTCAATGAAGTCCATTTGGCCAAGAATCACACTGAAGTTCTGGATCTCCTTGTTGATTTTTTGTCTTGATTCATCTAGGGTTGTAAGTGGGTTACTTAAGTCCCCAGCTATCATTGTGCTAGAGTCAATATCTTTTTTAAGTTTACATAGAAGTTTCTTTATGAAAGTTGGTGCTCCTACGTTGGGTGCATATATGTTTAGGATGAATATTTCTTGTTGATGGATTGAACCTTTTATCATTATGTAGTGACCTTCCATATCTTTTTTAACTTTTGATAGCTTAAAGGGTATTTTGTCTGATATTAAGATTATGACTCCTGTTTTCTGTTTTGTCCCATTCACCTGAAATTTTGTTTTTCATTCTCTTACTTTGAGTCTGTGAGTATCCTTTCTGGTGAGATGAGTCTCTTGGAGACAATATATTGTTGTCTCTTGATATTTTATCAATTTTGCCATTCTATGTCTTTTTAATGGTGCATTTAGTCCATTCACATTCAGGCTTATTATTGAGATGTGAGAGTTTATCCCTGTTGTGAGGTTCTTATAGAGTTTGTTGTTGTTGCTGCTGTTTATTTGTTTCTTGTCTTTCTTTTGATTTTTGGGTTGATTCTTGTGCATTTTCCATCTTTTTTCCTGTATTCTTGTGAAGGGCGTTGTTCTTTTTTTCCTTTCTTCTGTGTTTAATACTTTCTTAAGTGTTTCTTGTAGAGCTGGTCTGGAGGCAGTGTATACTCTTAGGAACTGAATGTCTGGAAAAGATTTTAATTCTCCATCACTGACGAAGCTTAAATTAGCTGAGTAAGTAATTCCTGGTTGAAACAGTTTATCTTTGAGAACTTTGAAGATTGGACTCCAAGCTCTCCCAGCCTGAAGTGTTTCTGTAGATAAGTCTGCTGCCATCCTAATTGGTTTCCTTGAGAGGTAGTCTGGCCTTTCTCTCTTGTTGCCTTGAGGATTTTTTTCTTTTATACCTACTTGTGTAGGTGAATTACTGTATGTCTAGGAGTTGGTCTTCTCTGTTGTATTGTGTTTGAATGGCTGTATCAGTAATGAGATAAGGAAAGTTTTCTTGGATAATTTCATGGAATGTTTGTTCCAGGGTGTCTCTGTTTCTCTATCTGCCTCAGGGATTCTAATTTATCTTAGGTTCAACATCTTGAAATAATCACTCATCTCTTGGGGGTTTTATTCTGTCTTTTTAAGCTTCTTTACTATGTTTTTAACAGTTTGGGTTAGTTCCATATTTTGGTCCTCAAGCTCTAAGATTCTTTCTTCTGCTTGGTAATTCTGCTTTCCTTGCTTATCAGTTTGTTATTTATTTCATTCACTGTATTCTTTATTGCTGTTATCTCAGTTATCAATTCCTTCATTCTTTCCTCTTGTCTCTCCTCATTTCTATTTATTCTCTCTACTAATATCTTGATATCTGGGTTTATGGTTTGAGACCAGTCATTCTGGAGGCTCTTCATTGTTTGCATTTCAAAGTCTGTGTTCTCAGTGGTTGACCTCACAGGGGTCTGTGTGAGACCCATATTTTTCCTTTGGTTTTTCTTGATTTGTGTAGATTTTCCTCTCCCCCTTTTTTAACCTCTTCTTTAATTTTGTTGTTCAGGGATGGGTGGTAGGTTTTACTCCTGTTCGCTCAATCTTTTGTTCTTTCTTATGTGGATCCTGTGACTTTGTTCAATTCTGAAGCTGGACTGTTGGAGGGGGGGCGGTAGTTTTTGCAGTTTTGAGTTTTAATTGAGGGGAGAGCTGTGATTCAGGAATTATTCACAGATTCCAGTATCTCCTCAGGTGTGTATGCCCCCTGGAACCCACTTCCCACAACCTTACGATCTGTGTATACAGTGGGGGGTATAGGTTTGTCCCTAAAAGCAAAATGAGGTAAGGAAAAGAATGGAAAAGGAAGGAGGAGGATGAAAGGAAGGTGGAGAGGGAGACGAAGAAGTGGGAAAATAGGTTACCAACTAATAATTGAAATGAGAAGTAAAGACAGAAAAGATTTTAAAAATAGCATACAGTCAATCATACAAACACACAATATGACAACCCCCCCCCGATGTACTCTCCCTCAAAAATATCCATACACAAACAGGAAGTCTTTTTAAAAAGCATTAAGTAACAGAAACAAATCAAGTATGAAAATGTAATCAAAAACAGAAAGAGAGAAGTGAAAAAAATTAAAACTAAAAGCAAACAAACAACAACAAAAAAATCAAAAACAAACAAAAAACACAAGAAAACAAAACTCTCTCTGAGGTCGTTCCTGTAACTCCAACGTCCTTTCAGCCATGGTCTCCAGCACCTCCCCTCTGCTCTCAACGCAGGCTGATAGGGTTGCCTCTCAGCATGAGTCAGATGCCTCATGGATTACTGTGAGAGGAGGGTGGATCAGATCTGGACTCACTCCACTTGCCTCCTCTGCTGTCAAGTCTCCCACTCAGATCTGACTTCTCTGTGCCTGTTCCAGCATGGGAGAGGAGAGTCTGTCTATCCAAGTTTGGTGAGAAGATAACCTCTAGATGCCAGGTTGGGGGCTGAACAGAGCTAGGAGGAGCAATGCAGGTCTCTGCCTAGTCCCGGGACAGAGAAAATGACACTGGTCGGCATTTCCTCACTAGTGACAGGGTTCCTTTCCAGCTTTCCCTGCCCAGTGGCAGGATTTCTTTCTAGCTTTCCCCTGCCCTCTCCATGGATCCTGGGGATTGTGCCACTCTGTTGTCACAGGTGATGCTGTGGACTGAGTGCCAGGTGGTGAGGATCAGCTGCTTTCTGCTGCCTCATCTCAGGAGAGCCCCAAGAACAGCAGATGATCCTGCACACCAGGGGCTTCAATCTTAGGGTGGTGGAAGATTGCAGTCACCTCCAGAGGAGAGGCCCAGATGTGTGAACCCAAGTTTCCCCACAGATAAACTTTCACTCACCCACCAGCACACACCCACTCACACAGAGAGTCTTTATGGACACTCACTTTTAGACTCTCATTGTTCAACCTGTTCCACTGCCATCTTGCCAGAAAATCCAGTTCCTACATCTTTAAAATGAGGATGTATTTCTAGGAGGATTAAATGAGTTAATATATGCTAAGTGATTAGAACAGTGTTCAGCCCACTGTAAAATATTATGTAAGTGCTTATAGTTGTTGTTATTCCCATCACTATCCCTCACTTGTCATAGGCTGTATAAGGGGTTTCTGGCTGTTTGAGGGGGTTTCCACCCTGTTTTTCCTCCTGAATTCAGATCCTTGCTTAAAATCTTAGCCCAGCTGACTTTGTCATAGATATAACAAAGTTCTTATTAGCTCCCTTTCCCAATAAGGTGAAACTTGTTCTCTTTATTCCCAGCCCTGGATAGAGTTCTGCTGTGAACCACAACACTCTGATATCAAGAATCTCATTTGACTGAACTTACTCAGTTTCTCAGCTCTCTAGTTTTGACCTATGTGACTAATAGAACCCCAGTGATGTCTGGCACCTAGAGATACCCAGAGGCAAATGAGTGAGGGTAATATGTCCCAGGTCTCTGGTCAAACCTTTTTCAAGGCACAAATACACACACACACACACACACACACACACACACGTGTGTGTGTGTGTGTGTGTGTGTGTGTGTGTGTGTGTGTATGTGCATGTATCTGGGTCACATCAATGTTGAAAATCCATGGAGGCAGTCTCAGGTCCCTGATATAAGGTTAAACTGAAGCAATAAACAAGTAAACAACCAAGAGGTCAGAAACCAATGACACTGGACACAGGTCAGAAAGCAAAGTGTAAAATGGCCTAAAGCAAACCATTCAAGACAAAAACATGAATAGTATGCCCACAAGGACAGAGATTTTGTTTCCGTTGCTCCCTTACATAACTCCACACCTAGAAGGTCCTTCAATATTCACTGAATGAATAAATGAATGAATCATCAGGGTGTAGAGTTCTTCTTCACAGTACCAGCTGTATGGTATGTGAAAACTGGGAAGAGCACAGACCTCAAATGCTAAGGGTTTGAAGGACTGGGTACAAATTCCCTAGGGACAATGAGGGGGTCTCGCCCCGCAAGGGTTGTGAGATTTTCTGAAGGAGAGACGGATAGGCGAAAGACGAAGATAATATACCCGGACACCTGCTTTTTGAACAGATGACAATTTAATGTTAGTTAACACAGAGCTTTTACACCATTCATAAAGGGGCAAGACAAAGAAAATTTTTTTACGTATATATCTTCTAAAAGTTATCACTATCTAGTGGTCTTAGCAATAAACAAGCCAAGAACCCTGTAAACATTTAGACAATGAGTCTTATTCATGAGGCCAAAGATGATAGTTTTAGTTTAAAGTCCCAAATTACAGTCCTTGAACTGTCTCCAGAAAGTTTAGCAGTAGTCTTCCTTCTGGGGCTTTATGACCTTCAGAGTTTGTAATTGCCTTTCTTGTCCAGGTGTCTCTGTTACTTTTCTCTTATCCTGCAGTGCTTGTTTCTAAAGAGAACTCTTTTAGAAGAGTTCTTAGTTCTAAACTAAGAGTTCAGAAGAAAGAAGCTTTTAGTAATGTTTTCCAGGCCCCCAAGGTTGCTTTCTGTCTTTGGCTAAGTTATCATAAAAGTGTCTGATTAGTATATTATGAGTTCAGTGAAAATCCACTTTATAAATGTTAACTTAGAGTTTTAACTATTGAATTAAGTAAAAACCTTAAAGATAATCTTTATCCTAAGTCAGTGAAAACAGTGTTATAAATCACCTACATAACTCCTACATAAGTGTTAGAATTTATAATGAATTCATAATGAACTTACTATAAACTTGTGCTTTTTAAAAACCTTATGTCTAAACACTAAACTGCTTAATTTTAAATCAAACAAGGAGTGAATATACTTATATCATTCATTACTTAAGCAGTATCTAGTAACTTATAATCAAGTGAAAGAAAGCATTCTTGATGTGCTTCAGAGTTTAACCCTTGCATATGCTAGAAAAGGCCAAGCGGCATAGTGGGAAAATGGGAAAATGAACCATGACATTCTCAGGTTATCTGTGAGTACTTTGCATAAACATGCCATTTTCTTCTTCCACGACTGCACAGAATTTCTTCAGCTGTACCAACAGCAAAGACAGAAGACAGAAGGGCCTCAGCTGCCTGGACTCACTCTGTGGCCTGGGGTCCTCAGCGCACCTGGACTTTGTCAATCAGGCGGGCCTCCAAGGCTGGCTCCCAACAGGACAAAACCTGAATACTCTTCCACCCTGGACACTGAACTGCCTGCTTACTCCTCTGACCTCCATGGTTTGGGATTCCTGCCATGCTACTCGAACCCTAGTACTTCCATCGGTCCTTGTACTGATTGCATTGCACTGCATCTTTCTCTTCTCTGTCTTCCCAGTTGCGTGTGCCACAGTATCTGGCACCAAATAACAATTCAAGAGTGTTGCTAAATCACCCTGCCCTGAGGATTCTCCCACAGAGGTGAATGGGTAAATAATGAGAGAGTAATACAATGTGGTGGTATGGTTCTTATTTTTTCCTGGAAAGCAGGACAATCATTTCAGTGAAAGGCAATAAGATAAATTCAGAACCAACAGGAAAATAACCAAGAGAATTTTGACAGTATATCTTTAGACTGACCTGGATGGCAAGGGAACTTAAAACTGAATTTTAAAATTAAACACTAATAATAATAATAGCTGACACAAAAAGAGGTAGGGGTATTAGGTGATAAGGAACTAGATTAGAATCAGCAGAGCCATGTGACCACCATAGAAGCCCAGATGGGAGACCTGCACCCAGAAGAAGAGAGAAATAACCCCACTCATCTCTGCACTAGTCAGGCCACCCCCTGAATGTTGCCTGTCCTCAGCTCTGGGCCTCACACTCTAAGAAGAGAATGGAAACCCAAGATTTGCTCAGTTGAGAGCACCCATAAGGTAAGCAGACCCAAACTAGATGGCACAAGAAGACCTGTCAAAAAACCTGTTTGACCTGGAGTTGGATACAGAGGCACAAAAGTTTCAGTCAACATCAAAAGACCTGTGAGATTAGAAACTGAGGCTCAAGGAGGTTAAATTACTTAATCAAAATCACACAGCGACTTGGTGGTAGTAGACTGGGGAGTCAAAGTCAAGTCTATAATTCTAAAACCCAAACCAAGCATAAAGTCGTTATGCTTGAAATGAACAGTCCTTAATGTCTTGGAAAAACACTTTTTGATCTCAGGTCTCTATCAACACAAGGACAAAGCTATATCACTTCAAAGCACCAGTGGTGTTTCAAATAGCTCAGCATTGTAAATACATTAAGCAAAAGAAGGGAGATCTGAGTGTCCTTAGCAAATAGACCCCAACCCTCAAAGGATCAGAGAGCTGACACCAACATGCAGAGACCATTCCTTAATCACCCTAGCCTCAAATGTGCATCAATGGATATTGGATCAGAGCTGCATTTATCAAAGTCCAATCATGATGATGGCTGGAACCCCTGCATTCATTCAACAAATATGCCTAAGCACCTGCTCCAGCCAAGCCCCATGCCAAGTGCTAGGTACTGAGTGGTTAATAAAATGGCATGGCAATCTAGTGAAAGAGACATGCATTGATCAATAAACTACAAATAAACTGTCTATAATTACAAACAATGAAAGCAAATAACTAGATGTTATCAGAAAATATAGCAGGTAATAGCAGGCAGGTGGGATTTATTTAACAGTACAAGCACTACATAGCCCCAATGTTCTTTTCTCTGAGAAAAGCTGTGTTTAGAACAAGATTTGCCCTTAAGGTCATAACTGAGGACTTACAGGCCCAGACACACCTCCATGAATGCTCTGTACCTTCATTGAAAAGTCCATCACTGGTGGAACAGAGAGAACGATGTATCTTCATGAAGGGGAGTCACTACCTGGGCACGTGTGACCATGTGAGAAAAAGATATACGGGAGAATCTGTCTTCAGTTGAGCTCCAGAAAGGTAAAAGGAAGTGGAAAGCAGGTAGGGAGGGATACTGCACGCAAGCAGTCAGTAACCTTTAACACACAACACAACCCACTAGCCGCAGTAGTGGTAGAAATGACAACATACATCCACACGGAGACTTGGACTTGGATGCTCAAAGCAGTTTTATTCATAATATCTCAAGCTGGAAACCATCAGAATGTTCATCAACATGTGAGTGCATAAATAAATGGTGGCATATTTGTGAAATGGAATAGTAGACAGCAATAAAAAGAATGCACTAGTGATACATACAATGATACTGGTGGATCAATATCACAGACATTATGCAAAATGAAAGAATTCAAACACAAAAGAGCATATATTGCACGATTCCGTGTATATAAAATGCTAGCCAGACAAAACGAATCTGTAGTGCTATTAATCCAAAAAGCATTTGCCTGTAACGGGGGGCAGGGAACAGAAGCAGAGGGAAGAGATTGAGACTAAAAAAAACGAGACATTAACAGAAAATTCTGAGAAAATGGAAATGATCTAATCTTGAGTGGGGTGATAATTCCATGGGTCAGTTGTCTGTACACTAGCAGGCATAAATGTTGCTGTATGCGAATCATACTTCCTAAAGTTGTCTTTTTTAAAAATGTCCTCATTCCTTCAATTTTATACAATATTCTTTCAGAAGCTGAAACAAGTTTCTCAGAGGGAAGGAGGTCAACACCATGACAATGCTATATCCAAAACTCACCTCACTATCCTGGCATTTAATTAATAGTTGATGGATGCCAGCCCTTCCTGGCACCCAGTCCGCGGCCTGAGAATTGAGGACATCGTCTTCTTCCCTGACAAGCAGCAACCAATCCCAGCACTTCTAGTGACCATGTCTTTCAGGAGGCCTGACAACCACTTGCTCATATAGACCCACACTGGCAGGCCAGAACACCCCAGTGGTCACTCAGGCGAGGCCTCCTTTGGGGAAACTGCACAAGGCCAAGACTTCTACCCCATGAAGCTCATTGTTTTTTTACTTAGTGAATGTGTTTGAAGACATTGTTCACTACTTTATCCTTTCCCTACAAAGAAACAATAGAAGCTCTTCTCTGGTGTTTCTAGTCCCAAGACTAACTGTGCTAAATTGCTTTTCACTTAGATACTATGTTTCCTTTTTTTGGCATTAGTTGCTCAGAATTTATATATGTACCTCACCTCTAGCAAGTGTGCACACATTTGATCCCAGTTTTGCAATTATTTCCTTGTCATTATTTTCTTTTTGCCCTAATTTCCTCATTTACTTTTTTTTTTTATACAGACTTTATTTCTTCGAGAAGTTTTAGGTTCACTGAAAAATTGAGCAGAAATTACGGGAGTTCCCATAAATTACCTTCATTCCGCCAGCCCCACTCCACTCACCAGTCTCTCACACTATTAACATCCCACACCAAAATGGTACATTTGTTACATTCTATGACACTACATTGATACATCCTTTTCACACCAAATCCAGCTCTTACATTAGTGTTCACTCTTGGCCTTGTCTGTTCTATGAGTTTTGACATGAGTATAATCATATATATTCACCATTACCACAACATACAGAGTAGCTTCACTGCCCAAAAAGTCCTCTGTGTTTGCCTAATCAACCCTCCCTCCTATCAAACCCCTGGTAACCACTGATCCCCATAGTTTTGTCTTTTCCAGAATGTCATATGGTTGTGGTCATACAGTATACAGCCTTTTTATATTGACTTCTTTCACTTAGTAATATGCATTTAAGGCTCCTCCATGTCTTTTCATGGCTTAATAGCGCATTTCTTTTTAGTGCTGAATATTTTATTGTCTGGATGTACCACAGTTTACTTATTCCTTCATCTACTGAATGACATCCTGGTTGCTTCCAAGTTGTGGCAATTATGAATAATGCTGCTGTAAATATCCATGTACAGGTCTTTGTGTGAACATAAGTTTTCAACTAATTTGGATAAATACCAAGAAACACGACTGCTCGATCATAGGGTAAGTGTATATTTAGTTTTGTAAGAAACTGCCAAAATTTCTTCCAAAGAAACTGCATCATCTTGCATTCCCACCAGCAATGAGTTAAAGTTCCTTTCACTCTACCTCTTCTCCAACATTTGGTATTGTCAATAGTTTGGCTTTTAGTCACTCTAATAAGCGTGTAATTGTATCTCATTGCTTTAATTTTCAGTTCCCTAATGACATATGATGTTGAGAATCGTTTCATACTCTTCTTTGCCATTTGTATATCTTTTTTGGTGAAGTGTCTGCTCAGATCTTTTGCTCATCCTTTTATTGGGTTTGGGTTTTTTTGTTTTCTTATTGTTGAGTACTTTGTATATTTGGAATAACAGTCCTTTACCAGATATGTCTTTTGCAAATATTTCTCCCAGTCTGTGAAAGAATGCCTTCCCACTCTCTGTAGTGTATATTTTAAAAGTCAGCCTGATCCTTTGGGGACAAATTAGTATACTGATAATTTTTACATAGATTTTTAAATAAATAGAATTGTGAATGTCGTATCACAGGTGATTTTCTTTTGTTTGCTATTTCACTTTGCTTTGGCTCATTTACTGGCTGTCAAGTTCGAACAAATTCCTTCCTCTTAGGACCTCAGTCTCTTCTTATATCAAATGAAGGTGCTGAATCAGATCATATCTAGGGTTCCTTATAGTTCTCACAGGATACCTGCCAACAGTTCAACCATTGGAGAGCAAGGAAAATCTCATCTCATATCACGGAAATAGGGAGACACATACCCTAAACACTCTGGAAAATGGATTTAACATGCTGACATAAGGCAAGATTCCCAATGACTTTCTCTAATTTTTACTAACTTCCCTGTGAGCAAAAAAAAAACTGGTATTATTTGATTAGCTTCTTGGAGAAATACCTGGAATAGAAATCTCTCCCGTGCTCACCTGTTGACAAAGTCGAGAAACACCAACACTGTGGAATAGAAAATAATGTAGGAGAGATTGAAAAAAAAAAAAGGAAATGAAAATATTTTACAAACCTAAAAATGGTTAGGAAAAAAAGGCAAATAATGGTAATAATAAGCATTTAGAGCTTGTGAAATCCTAGCATCTCCAGGTATTCTCATAGCCATTAGGGTCATTTAAATTGCAGTGAAGATTTCTCAGAAGCTCAAACTCTTTTCCTGTAATTCCTGATCCTTACCAGGTATTATTTGCCACACTTTGTTTTTTGTTGTTGTTGTCATTTTATAGATGAAGAAACTTGAGGCTTAGAGAAATTAAAAGATTGACCTAAGACTACACAAAAAGAGACAGAAAGAGTGAGGGACCAAGTCTTACAATTTCATGCCCAAAGCTCTTTCACCTCACGCTCTGTGCCTGTGATTGGCTCAATTCTATCCCTTCCCTGGGTAAATCTCTCCCTTCTATGCCCATTTCCATTCTTATCCTTTCAATTTCAGCTGTTGGCCAGTTTTATAGGGCTTTATGAACACATTTCAGATGACTTCAAGTCAAGAGAGATTTTTAATAGTGCTAATATCAGGATGAAAAAGTAAAAATAGCCTACTCTAACAATAACCTATTCTAACAATGGTTATTCTAAATAACCATTCTAACAAGTAGGAATGCAGAACAGGAACCAACATGATAAAACTTTGTAAGCTTAAAATAAAAACCTGAGCCGGGCTCGGTGGCTCAGCCTGTAATCCCGCGCCTTTGGGAGGCTGAGGTGAGTGGATTGCCTGAGCCCGAAGGTTCGAGACCCGCCTGGGCAGCGAGATCTCATCTCTACAATAAATCAAAAAATCAGCCGGGCGTGGTAGCACATGCCTGTAGTTCCAGCTACTCGGAAGGCTGAGGCGGAAGGATCGCCGGAGCCCAGCAGGCCGAGGCTGCGGTGGCCGGGAATGGCCACTGCACTCCAGTCTAGGTGACAGAGTGAGACTCCAACTCAAAAAAAAAAGAAAGAAAAGAAAAAATATAAAAACCTGAACAATCTATGTCCTACTGTGTGCTGTGTGCTATGTTGTGTCCCCAGGTTTCATGCTGGTCCCCTGTATAGAATGCCCTTCCATCCTAATCTAGCTAATCAAGACCTGCTATTCCTCCGGCAAATCCTAGTTGAATTATCTTCTCCTCTTGGAAACCTTACTTGGCACATTCAGGCATAATTATCAAATCCCCCTTTTGTGCCACAGCTATACCTAGAGCACACTTTTATTGATGCACTGGCCTCAAAGTGCCATATAATTACATGTGTCTATGTTGGTCACCTCTGTGGAAGGCAAAAGAAGATGGTTGCAAAAATCCCATATGCTTATAATTATTTCCTTGCATATCTATACATTCCTGGAGAAGAGGATCTGAGCCTTATTCATGCTTATATCCCCAGCCAGCACCAGACCAAAGCATTTAAACTCCTATGCCAAGCAGTATTCTACAGAACAAGACAGACAACATTCTTACCTTTGTGGTTCTTATATTCTAGCAGAAGATAGTAGATAATACACGTCAAAGGCAAAACAAAAAAATAAGAGCATTTGAGACAGCCACAAGAACTATGAAAAAATAAACTGAGTATATTGGAAAGGGAATAGCCTAGGGTTACTTCTTGCCAGGTCAAGAAAAGGCTTTGAAGCCTTTGAGCTAAGCAATCTTTGAGTTAAGACTTGAACAATATGTAGGAGGCAACCATGGAGGATCTGGGGAAAAACTGTTCCAATCAGAAGGGCAACAGTGCCAAATAAATCACTGAGACAGGAAGAAGCATGGCCCATTCAAGGGACAGTATCAAGCTGCTTATTAGGCTTAGAATCACTCCTCAATCCTCCATGGGGATAAGGGTGAAGGACAGAAGAGTGTGTGATTAATATTTCTTGAATGCCTTCCAGATGCCTGGAACTTTACATATGTGATCCCATATAATCCTCACAACCACAAATTATTCCCATTTTACAGATGAAGCCCAGAGAGGTATGGCAGAAGCCAGATCTGGCTGACCCAGCTCTGGTCCTTCCCACCACACTACCTTGCCTCCTCATGCAGTAGAGGAAACAAGAGAAGAACATGCCTCATTTTGATGCCAGGTAAAAAGCCCAAAGTAGCACAAAGGTGTGCAGACCAAAAGCCGTTGGTATTTCAGGACATGAAGGAGCAGAACCCACAGATCTTTCCAGCGTCTGCTCATCTGTCAATGCCACAGCATACCACAGGCACCCAGAGAAAGTCTTTCAAATACATTTTCTGAGCGATATGTTAAGTATCCAATTTGAAAAGAAAACTGACTATGAAAACTGAGCTGTAGATAATTCCCTAAGCTCTTTCCCCCTAATTATGGTGCACACAGACAGCCAGCGAAACAAAGACTTAGGCCCTCTGTTGATTCTCTGACGCCTCATCTGAAGTCTAGGTATTTATTTTAATTCAGGACTTGGTTCCTTTTAAAGGAAAATCAGAGTCCCTGAAGAGATTCTCCTGCTAAGATTTCAATCTCCATTTCCTCCTAAATGGATGTCAAAGGCAAAATCCCCAGGATCCTTGTGACAATCCACTTTGGGTTTCTAATTTTGACAAGGAAACCATAATCTGGTGGTTTAACCCCTGACGATGAATGCAAGAAGGAATGAAATCAATGAGGGCTCAATCAATAAAATACAGAAGTCTGGGCAAAACAACTCTCATGGAAATAAAATCTCCTGAGGCTCTAAGCTAATAGGAGCAGCTGGTGAAGACCACCAAAGACAAGAGAGTGAGAAAGGGCTTCCAGTGAGAGAGAAAGCAGAGTGGCTTCTCAGGGACAATGGGGCAGAAATTAGCATTCCAATGAACCAGCACAAAGGGACACTGGTCAAGCCAAGAAGGAGGCCCCTCTCCTCGTAGCCCCCTCTTAAGGCCCGTTTGTATCTCTCTGTGGCCTTCCCACGAAATAGGTTCGTCTCCTACATGTTATCTTCCTGGGTATGTTTTAATAGAAGCATGTTTTTTACTTTATTTAGCTAGAAATACATCACTCCTCTGCTGAGGATTTGGGCAGAATATGGCCCCAACATCGAAACACACACTTGTTGTCAGAACTGTGCTGTCTCCCTTTCTCTTTCTTTTAATAAAAGTTTGGATTCCACTGAGTGTTCTTCCACTCTTAAGCTCCAAACATTTCAAAACAGCACAAAAGATATGACAAGATGAAAGGAAGTGTCCACAAATAGACAGCTAGACAACTAGTTAGCAGCTGTCTGCTTTTCTTCAGGATTTTTTTTTTCTGCAGGGGGGGAATAAGTTTATTTTTCATTCTTGAAGGAGCCTGACTCTGCAGACTGACTCCCTCTATCCCCCTGCCTGCCCCTCTCCCTCTCTCTCTCTCTCTCTCTCTCTCTTTCTCTCTCTCTCTCTCTCTCTCTCTCTCTCTCTCTCTCTCTCTCTCTCTCTCTCTCTTGCGTTGGCCATTTTCCAAGTATGTTGAGTGTTAGAAGGAGAAAAACACTTACCACGCCATGTGTAACCCTGACCTTTGGAACTCATTGTCCTTCTGGGGCAACGTGTGGAGGGCTGCAGCGGTTAAGTGGAATTGCTCATTCTCCATCTTTTATACTCCAGTGTTTGCAATTTAATGAGGTTTTGATGTTCTATCAAGTAAGGGCATTTCTGTAACAAAAGGAACCTGAAATACAGGTTTTGATTTAAAAACCTGTCCAGGCTGTGGGGGGATAGTTTAAATCTATTTCAGATCTGGATCAACTAAGGGTTGATTTGAAGTTGTTTCCCTTGTCCTCTAACAGGTCTGGCAAGGGCATTATCCTTCAATTCTTGATTTTAATTGCAGCTGCATTGCAAGTGTCTTCTCCTTTCCTTTCTCCTCATTGCCTAAGAAGATATTAAACTAGTGAGATGAAGGTCTGTAGCAGGAAGACAAACCTTTGGAGTGTAGCTGAAAACATCTTTTTGGTGCTAATTCAGATCCCCTCTCAGATCTCGGGTCAATAGCGCTGGAGGGAGAAAGAAGCAATAAGATCTTCCCTGTGAGAGTTAACGTAGGACTGGAAGTGTACACCTCTGCTCATGCCTTTCTATGAAACACAGGATCACTATTCTCTCCTGCCTGTTAAACACCACTACAGGACCCTCTGTTTTACCTGGTCAAACTAGATTCATCCCCCATCCCCATCACCTGCTTCTCCCGCAGGTTTCCCTTTCTCCTGATCAGCAATATCCTCCACTTGTCCAGGAACGGGATGGTCAGCCTACAACCTTCTCTCTCTCAAACATCACCGCAACCAGTTCATTTCTACCAATTGATCACTGTCAATTCCCTCTCCTAACCACCTCACAAATGTACCCCTGTCCTCTCTTCAGCCTCCGATGATGTTCAGGTCTAGGCCTTCTTCCTCTCCTGATGTTATAGCCTGAAGCCTAAATTTCCTCTAATTCATCCTCCATGCTGAGCAAGAAATATTTTTTTAATTGCTATTATCCTCCCCTTCATTATTATCTCCCAGGGATTCCACTTGCCACAGCATAAAATCAAGACCCAATCTAGTTTCTAGGCCCCACCCCCATCCCGTGATCTGACCTCTATCCTTCTTTAGAGCTCTTCTCCCATTACTTACCCCTAAAGTCAACCCAAGTCACATTGACCTACACACTCCCAGGCTGTCATGATTTTCTTCAAGCCATCCCCTCTGCTGGGATGTCCTTCTCCCATTCTGGCCTGATCAGCAACTCAGTTGACCCCATAAACATTTTTCCTGACCCTGGTTTTGGTTGTTCCTATTCTCCCACAATACCATAAAAACACCTCTATCACTGAGCCTGACTGTCAGCCACTTACTAGCAGTAAGCCTCATCAGTCGTTCTTCATTCCCCTGCATTTTAGCCAGAGAAAAAATTATGCATTTCTCTCCCTCAGCCTAGCCCAGGACTAGGCATCAATAAATAGTTCGTAGGTGGATTAACTAATTAATCAAATATATACCTAAGGAATAGTTCGGTATTTTCACCCATCCTGTAAGTCAGAGTAGGAAAAGAGGCCAAGAGGGCCTCTTCATGGAAGGTCACTTAGCCCAGTGCAACTGTCTAAACAGACTTACACAGGACATAGGATGGTGTGTCAAAAGCTATGAACAGAGAAACATCCTGTCCCTAGGTAAGTACTGGCTAGGCAGAGCCTCCTCAGCGATAAGGCTAACCTTTCCAGATAATAAAGAGGCAGCCAGTGGGGTAGCAGAATGAAATTTGGACTGGAGTCCAAAGTCCTGGGTCCTCTGACATTGACTGGCTTTTCAACTCTGAGAAAGTCACATAACCTCTCTGAGGCTGTTTCACAGGCAGAACATGAGGATAACATCACATATAAAAGCACTTTGCAAACAAAGAGTGTTGTAAGTCAACGTCCTTATTTGATATTTTCAAGGTCAGTTTAGCAAATGTGGTTGAATTTTTAAAAGTTTACACCGTAGAGATGCTCTCCTATTAAAATCGTGAGCATATGTTTACAAACAGGTAGAATACACCACATAATAATAATTTGAAGTAGTAATCAGTATTTTTTTCCTTCATGTCTGTTCACATGGAATTTCTTCACTGTTACTCTAAGGACATCTCCCTTCTGCCCAGTCACCTAGATGTGAGTTCCCTCCTGCTTGGAAGTAAAAGGGACACTGAAGAACCAGACAATCACGAGGGAATATTCTTAAATATTGAGTTCAAAAGCCACTGGGCTAGGTGTAAAACAAAAACTGAGAGCAGACTTTGAAAGTCGGATGTTTCCTGCCACTATACTAGATAAAAGACTCTGTGGACTGATAGAAAGGAAGAGGAGGGATCATATGGGCAAAAACAGAGAGAGATGGAGAGACCACAGGCATCCACCCAGCAGGAGCCATCCATCATCATCATCAGCCTGGGAGCGGAATGGAAGCCTGGTTTCCTCATTCTTGTCTACTGACGACTACCAATCAATAGCAACCAGCACATCACCCATGTGCTATTTACCTCTCCTCTGCCCTTAGAGTTTTCCCAGCTCCTTATCCAAACTACTTCATGTCAAAAATGCCTCATTAAATGGCCCAGGGCATTTATAGGGCTTTGCACACACTCATAATTCTCACACACATATATGCACACACACACATGTGCTAAGTAGAACACAGGACCCTGGAGATACAGAGAGTATTATTCCCACATTTGTGCTAGGTTGACTAGATGCACCCAGCATAAGATCTCCCACCAAGCTAACATTGGGACATGTACACTCACATACAGCCCCATCTTCTCCCCTTGCATATATGTAGAGTACCTCTCAGACTTCATCTAAAGCATCAGAAATTAAACTGATAAATCAGGACAAATTTTTAAGAAAAAAAAAACTTGGCCTCTAAACAAATACAATAGAATATTTACTCTGAAGAATTGACATAGAATAATGCCAAGGTCTTACCTAAAGTAGCCATTGTAATAAAAATCTCTCTGTGCATCATTCTTATTTATCCAAAGCATTTGAAACATGTTACTGAATACTAAGGAGCATTTATAAAGCCACATGATCCTGGGTGCGGGACGATCAAACAATAACATCCACAGAGTGAGCATGAGTGAGGGAGGTCATGTTGAATGGGTTACACAGAAAGTCTCAGAATGTCCATGTTTCTGCTCAACAAGGAATCTGCTTTTAAATTATACTCCCATCTTTCTGACAAGAAGCAAGCAGGATTCAACCCTCTTCACATCTTTTGGGACAATAGTGGCTGACCAAACCCTGGAGCATGAAAGCAAGGAAATGGCAAACTGTGTGTGGGGCTGAGGGGGGGGGGTACAGAATCTTGCAAATAAATAAACAGCCAATTTCCTAAGGGAATAGAGAAAATCACAGCAAGCTTACAGCCATGCATGTTGGAGAGAGGCATACTGCACATGAGAACGGAAGTCAGCAGGGTAGACAGAGCTGCTGCCCATGTAGAGGTTACTATGGACAAAGGGAGAGCACTAACTACCTAAGCAATTATAGAACTATGGAATGAATGCTTTGATAGAGAAAGAAAGGCTCCCTGTAGTGTCCTCTGTTAGGGAAACATCCTGAAGGGAAACTTGACATAACCCAGGGTTGAGGGCAGCAGTTAAGAAAGGTTATTGTCAGAAGTAACATATTTTCTAAGTTGACAAATACTTTTATATATGAGGGGGACCCAAATAAATGGAATTATTGTTTTGGCAGGTGGGACCCTGTAGTATAGGCTTCCTCTCCTAGGAACCCAACAGCATCACTGTACCAGCTAGCATTTTTTGAGAGACTGTGTTCGGCTTCAGTTAATTTTTTTTTCATTTTCTTGAGATTTCTTTCAATGAGCTTCCCATTTCATGATAGGTGATTAACGAGCACACCTGCCCACACTACACTGACTGTTCAACAGTTTTTGACCAAAAATGGCATGACGCCCATGCCCCACTCTCCCTATTCACCTGATCTCACCCTGAGCTACTTTTTTGTGTGTTTCTTTGGGTAAATAAAGTCTTCAAAGGGAAACGTTTTGCCAGTGTGGAAGAGGAGAAACAAAAAATGGCAGAAGCACTAAAAGGCATCAAAACTGACAAGTTCAAAAACTGTTTTCAACAGTGAAAAAAGTGTTTCAATAGATGTATTACATCAAACGAAGAGTACTTGAAAGGTGACGGAAGTTTAAACATGTATAAATACATATACAATTTTTTAAAATAAATTCTGGGTTTTGGCGGTTCCTCCTCCTATTTGTGGGGTACAGTGGGGTGTTTGACACATTAAAGGATGCATAAGAACTTTCCAGGTAAATAGGATGTGATGGGTGAACCAGGAAATTGGAATAGTCAGAGTTCTGAGAGGCCCAACAGAAATAGTAAATACACAGATATATCTTATCTAGTTCACAAAGTTTTGTGGGTTTGTGGATGTTGTTTGTTTTGTTTTGTTCTGTTTTCATTACTGATCAACAATGAAGGTTTTCACATTAAAATCCAGGTTTCTGATTTCTCTTGAAATTCCCTCATGGTAACTAAAAATTCACTGAAATTGAATAGCGATTGCCTCTTTAAACAGGGTCTGTCGCTCCTTTTTGTGCCCTGCTGTGGTCTGAATATGTCCCTCTCAAACTTATATGTTGACATTTACTTGCCAATGTGATAATACTAAAACACGGGGCCATTAGGAGATGATTAGGTCATAAGGTTAGAGCTTCATGAATGGAGCCTCCTTACCCATGTGAGGACACAGCGAGAAAGTGCCATCCATGAAGAGCAAGCTCACCCCAGACAGCAGATCTGTTGACACCTTGATCTTGCACTTTCCAGCTTCCAGAACTGTAGGCAATGAACTATTATTTGTAAATTACTCAGTCTAAGATATTTTGGTATAGCAGCCCAAACACACTAAGATTTGCTCCTAGCAGTGAGGCCTAGGTCAGTTGCCATTTATCATCCAACTTGTGCTGTTTTGTTGTTTTTGTTTTTGTCTTGTTTTGTTTGAGACAGGGTCTCACTATGTCGCCCAGGCTAAAAAGCGCAGTGGCATAATCATAGCTCATTGCAGCCTCAAACTCCTAGGCTCAAACAATCCTCCCACCTTGGCCTTCCAAAGTGCTGTGATTTACAATATGAACCAACACACCCAGCCTTGTTGTCTTTATAATAGTAGAATTAGAGGCAAAACAAAATATTTTTTATGTTCATGTTTCTACCAAAAATAGAAAAGGTAGGATAAAGTAAGGAAGTCATGTTTCACCTACTGTTGTCCTCATAGTACACCTGGCCCACCCCTTGTAAGCCTTTGAGTGATGAGTCCTGGTCTAGACTTACATGAGAGAGATCTCATGTACCTTTTTAATACAGCACCAAGCACAGGGCCCAGCATTTGGTGGAGAAGAAATAAATGCTTTTGGAGTAAATTTTTAAAACCGTAGAATGTTTAGAATGCAAGAAGAGCACATATTTAGATAATTGGGAAAAAAATTAGGATTAATGTAAAGGAGAAAAAAAGAAGCCTGACATGAGGGTAGAGATGAGGGCAAAGGCCATCTCAGGAAGGTCTGGCCAACCTTTCTAGGATGAAGACTTTATCCTAAGGGCAAGGGGATCATTTTGAAAGCTTTAAGTCAAAGGAGGCGGACTTGTCTAGGTTTATGTATAGAATGACCTCTCTCCACAGCATTATAAAAACTGAATGGGAGTACAGTATATGAAAGGCTGGTTTAGGAAGACATCATCATGGACTAGGTGGCCACCAGTGAAGGTCTGAACTGGATAGGGTTGGTAAGGATGGTAGTTAAAGAGTTTCTAGGTGACAGAATCCCCAGCATGGGCTGATCATTTGGGGATAGACAGAGGAGACAATGGGCCAGACTTGGGTCCTGGGTGTGGGGCCATCCAGTACTGGAAATGAACAGGCTTCCCCTGAATCTGCTGAAGCAAGAGGAGGCCACCATCTCTAGTCACCTTCTTTTGTTCTTCAATCCCTTGCCTTTCTGGAAGTTCGGCTGCCGTTTCAGCTAGTTTGCCAGATTAAATATCAGATGCCCAGTTCATTTGAATTTCAGATCAACAGCAATTTTTTTTAATATTAAGTATGTCCCAAGAAGCATTTGGGCCTCCTATATGTTTGTTTGCTAAATCTGGAACTCTGGTTTCAGCCCCACTCCTTTCTCTAGGACTCTTCCCTGTGACTCATCTCCTACCTCCTAGAATGAGCGATCCGAGGAGGCTTTTTCTTACCACAGGGTAGGAATCCACAAACACTGTTCTAGAGTAACCTTCTACTGACAAATCAATGGAGTTGTTTTTCTGTAATATATTCCTGTGTCCCATCAAGTTTTGGTATAAGGAAAGTATTGCCATGTTCCCCCAGAGCAGCTCCTGCACGAAGCAAGCGATTAGCTCAAAGACAGAGCCAATGAAATAAAAGCACAAGACCTCATCTCTACAATAAATCAAAAATTAGCCGGACGTGGCAGCGCATGCCTGTAGTTCCAGCTACTTGGAAGGCTGAGGCAGAAGGATCGCCGGAGCCCAGCAGGTCAAGGCTGCAGTGGCCGGGAGCGGCCGGGAGTGGGCACTGCACTCCAGTCTGGGTGACAGAGTGAGACCCAACTCAAAAACAAAAAAAAAAGAAAGAAAGAAATAAAAGCACAGACACAAAAGGAGACCAGAGAAGGGAAAAAAGGCAATTCTGAGCAGAAAAGAGAAGGAAGGGGGCGGAGTCAAGAAAATCACATCTATCACGAGACAGGCAGAAGATGTCAAGGTCTTTGAGGTGTCTTAACATGCTCACACACATCTGATGGAATTATCAATAATATTATATTCCTTAATCTTCATACTTTCCCATCTTTCCAAAAGCACTGCATTGAGTGTGCTACTTTTAATTTTAGAACTAGTAAATGCTATTTTAAAAAAGAAAAACAGGCAGTCTATTCAAAATTTTTGCTAAAAAATTTGAGGATTTATCTTCAAACCTGTGATAGCATTTGGTACCATTTGAGTTTATGGGACAAATGCACTGTAGCAAAATTGGAGGAGGCAACATTGTCTAATGACTCTGCATAAGCGGTAATAAAACAGAAGCACTTGCATCTAGGAGCAGCACTTACTGATGAAGAAGCTGCTCAAATGAAAATGTCTCAAACCTTAGAGGAGCCCAGCAACACGCCACATCTTTTCAGCAGAACCTTCACAATCTGATGCCATCATGCACCCAGAATGTCAGCCCAAAAAAGGAAAAGATACAATGGTATGTTTTCTTTGTTACAATGCTCTTCTCTTTCCCCACACATGAATTCCAATGGGTGCAAGCTACTCTCTCTGGGGAGGAGGGGGAAAGAGGTAATCATGACAAATTATCCTTTTTCCAAGTTATCATCATCTTGCTCTGTCTCTGTCAAATTGTTCCTCCAACACAGCAGCCTGCAAGCCCTGCTCAGCCTCCCCCCCTCTAGTGCTATTTATACCTTTTGGTTCAAACCAGCACTTTTGCATATCTCAGCCATTTTAGGGACTGGGATGATGAACTGCACTGTTTTCAGTTGTTCCCATCAGAGTCACTCGTGGTCACGTCCCTGAATATCTGTAAGGACAATGCATTCCACAATCACTTCAATCTAAATCTGTGGATAATTATGATAGAAGGGGACAGTCGAAGTTTCACCCATGAAGGAAGGGTTCATTTTTCAAGCCTACATGTTGCTTCCAAATTGTCAGTAAGGAGCAATACAACCTTGATCTGCAACTTTGGAGAGAAGTAGACGGGAGCTTCTTTTTAAAAATTCTCCCAGGAAATGAATCACTGTTTCTCCTAAGAAAAGACTGCTTTTTTCTTCTTAAGCAATTTTCATTCTTTCTTTCACAGTTGTTTGTTAGGTTTTGGCTTCTTTTATTGAAGTAGATACTCATGGAAAAGAAACTCCGCATCCAAGCTGGCAGAGCTATGATAGGAGGTAAGAGAAGGGAAGAAAAGGAAAGAGTGTGGAGAAGAAGGTACAGAGAGATGGATGAAAAGTGTGAAGTTAAAGAAGTGATGTTTTGTCCTGGAACAGCCAGCTTCGCGGGACATTGCAGCTGCTTCTTTCCAACTATTTTTCGAGATGGAAAGTAAGTTAGAGCAGCTGCAGAATTTTTTAGCTTCCCCAGGATGGTTTACGAGCTTCCATTACCACAGTCTCATTTCTCCCACTAAATGTCCCTTCTTTCTGTAGTCGGCATTCTAGGAGTTTATATCTAAAGTATTTTAAATTACTAGCTGTGGTTACACTCAAAACAAATAATTGATGCTACAAAATCAGGAGGTTTACAACTGAAAATGATACTTTAGTAAAACTTAAAGAGGGTATGGGAGGAGGGGTAAAAGGAGAGGAAAAGTTTTTTTTAACTTTAAGGCTACTTTGCCCAACCCACCAAGAGTCCACACATTTGGAAAATTCAAGGAAACTCATAGTGTTTACTGGAAACGTATTGGATTCTAAACAGTGATTCAGGCTGTGTTTCACCCATCTTCCCACTTGGGTTTAGGAAAATGTATAGGAAGGAACTTCACGCTGGCCAGCGTTTCCCGTAAGTCTCAAGCAAGGAATGCAGTGAATAGCCAGCCTGTATCTCCAAGACCTCAAAGGGAAAAACAGTGTTACATTTAATTTCTACTCAATGGAGAAAAGTAGAAAGAGCACAGGATGTGGAATCAGGGGACCTGAATCAAGTCTTACTTATTTGTGGCCATGGATTAAGTCTCAGTTTTCATGCCCTTAAAATTAAGATAATTAAAAATCTATGACATATGACTATTTAAAAAAAAACACCGGGTCAGCTCTAAGTGTATTATCTATCACCATTAACTACCCTGGCTCTAGGTAAGGATCAGCCCCCACATCACTTCATCAGTATTTGCTTCCAAAAAATTAGTCTCAAAGGTTTCTATTTACCTTCTAAGTGTGCTCAAGCTCTGTAAAAGGGCAAAATTAAAGTTAAAGAGATAGCCCTTTCCTCCATGATTAAAATATGCCTCTAGACCAAAATGCTCATATCTATAGCTAAATTGGAAGTATTTTTTTCATGTGTCTTACAATGGGAACATGGTTGTTTAAAAAGAAGAAAGGAAAACAAATCAGAAACAATTTAATTTGCTCTAGTAATAATAGCAAACTTACATAGGGCCTTCTCCATTTAACCATCACTCTAGCCCTATGAAGTAGGTACTCTTAGTATCCCAATTCACAGATGAGGAAGTTGAGGCAGAGGCATGGGAATGACCTATGCCCAAGGTTTCACAGTGAGTAAATGGCAGTGTGACTGGATTCTGGGTAATTTGAGCATGCAGTTTAGAATCAACGTGATACAGTATCCGCAGCACAGAGGGCATACACATGTTTCAGTGGTTCCACTTTGCTTCAGGGTAAAGTTCAAGCCCTTTAGCAATACCCACAAGGCCCTCCATGGTCTGGCCTCAGATGACACTCCGTCCCCAGACTCATATTCTGCCACATCCTCCCACACTCCAGCCACACCCAGCTCTGTACTTCTTTTAGGTGTCATACCTTACTCTGTACGTTCTCCTAATCCACCTTTGTTTTCTTTGTCTACCCAGCTATGTTTCACTCAGCTAGGAAACTTTAACTCGTGTCATCTTCACCCTGAGAACCCAGTTAGGGCTCCATGCTCTTCATCTGCACCCTTCCTCTTGCTTACAGCATGCCTGATGCAAATCCACTGACAAATAACAGCAGGAAGGATCCAGTTCCTTCACTGACTCCCCAGCAAGCCTCTTAATTCCTTGAAGAGAAACAGCATTTTCTTCTCTTCATTTATGGTATGGAAGATCGTGCCAACAAGGTAGTAGTTGCCAAGAAATGCTGACTGAATGAATGGTCACAAACAGAAAAGTATGGGAAAAAATTGACAGCAATAATAATATTAATACCTCATAATTGTATATATCTTTAGCATTTTACAAACATTTTCATACATTTTCTTATTTTGCCCTCAGAGGATTTTATAAAAGTCAAATACTTTGTTATAAAAACACTTTATTTGCAAATTGTTTTCTCACCCCAAAGCAACACATTTTTTACATATATTCTATGTCCATTTTTATAAACTCCCTGTTTTACAGTCTCCCTGTTTGTTCTGTTTCTTCTTTCTCCCTCCTATTCATAATAATCTTCATTTGGTCACATTTTTTTACATGTAAAGCTTTCTCTGATGTCCTAGAGAGTCCATACCCTCCACTGTAGGCCTTCATTATTTTTCTTCTCCTTTTTTCCCCAGTAAGATTCCACAAACTATTTGGCGACAAAGAATCGCATAATTAGCCTCATAATTAGCCCTCTGGTCTTAAAGTATTCTTGTTATGGGGCATGAAGTCCAGAACTTTCCACTGTCTTTCAGCAGTAGATATGCATAATATTCAGTAACTATCTCTTTTCTGAACCTTCTCATAGATATTTAGTCTCCTTATCTTCTATTTACTAATTTTTCAAATCCTCTGAGGACCAAGTGGGGACTCCTTAGATCCCTAGCAGGAGCCATCAGGTAGGCAAGGGGGCTGAACTCCACCTCCCCCAACCTTCAACTAAAGCAGTGGTCCCTTACATTTTTGGCATCAGGGACTAGTTTTGTGGAGGACAAATTTTCCACAGACAGGCAGGGAGAGGAAAGCGATGGTTTCAGATAATTCAAGCACAAAACATTTATTGTGCACTTTCTATTATTATTACATTGTAATATATAATGAAATACTTATACAACACACCATAAAAAAAAGAAATACACTCAGAAGTGGTAAATTCGATAATGGGCAGATCACACACAAACTAAAATAACTGTTGGATTCTACATTAAAGCCTCAGATGCAGCTGTACAATTGAAGTACATCAATTCACTTGCCACTCACTGAAATGAGTTTTATGATATGAATCTGCAAGCAATTGATTTATTATGGTCTCTCTGCAGTCAAACCTCACTGCTAATGTTAATCTGTATTTGCAGCCGCTTCCCAGTGCTAGCATCACTGTCTCAGCTCCACCTCAGATCATCAAGCATTAGATTCTCAAAAGGAAGGCACATTCTAGACCCTTCTCATGCACAGTTCACAAGAGGGTTCATGCTCCTATGGTAATCTAATGCCACTGCTGATCTGACAGGAGGTGGAGTTCAGGCAGTAAGGCAAGCGATGGGGAGCGACTATATAGATGAAGCTTGCTGTCTCACCCACCACTCACCTCCTGCTATGTGACCTGGTTCCTAACAGGCCACAGACCAGTACCAGTCCCCAAGTGTCGTGGACCCCTGAACTAAAGTACTTGTACTGGGCACTTGCTGGCTTCAGCTAAACTTTCATGTGATAAAAAGAATTCTGAGTCTGAGGCTTCAGTAAAAATTAAAATCACTGACCCATCCACTGGATTTTGTAGTAGAAACTTCTTTTGCTATTTTTAAAAAAATAATATAGCACCTACCTACTTTGGGGGGGGGCGGAGCTCTTGAATTTCTTTTCTTCTGCATTCTTATATTTTCAACACGCATACAGTTCTTAAACTTTGAAGTTAGTTTTGACCTTACCTTCTTTCTCATCCCAAGAATTCTTTGTTTTATCTCAGAAATATTTCTCAAGTCTGGCTCCTCTTTGTTATTTCCACTGTCTTGTTTTGGTTAGGAGTTCATCATCTCTTTTCTTTTTTTTTAATACAGTCAGGGATGCATGTGCAAGTTTGTTACATGGATATATTGGGTAATGATGAGGCCTGGGTTTCTAGTGAAACCATCACCTAAATAGTGAATACTGTGTTCAGTTGATAATTTTTCAGCCCTCACCCATCTCCCACCATCTACCCTTTTGGAGTCCCCAGTGTTTACTATTTCCATCTTTATGTCCATGTGTGCCCATTGGTTAGTTCTTACTTATAAGTGAAAACATATGGTATGGTATTGATTTTCTGCTTCTGAGTTATTTCAGTTAGGATAAGGGCCTCCAGTTCCATCCATGTTGCTGCAAAATACAAGACTTCACTCTTGTTTATCATTGCATAGTATTCCATGGTCATCATCTCTTAAATAGGAATCATATCTTATATCCTTCACCTCTCTCTCTCTCTCTCTCTCTCTGTGTGTGTGTGTGTGTGTGTGGTGTGTGTGTGTGTGTGTGTATGTGTGTGTGTGTCTCCAGTTCTCGAACTATGGCAAAGATAACCTTCCATAACACATGTATTCTCAATGTCTGTTGCCCCTTAATCTATAGCTCCTTAGGCCCAGGCATTCTATTCCTCTTTTCACTCCACATCAATCCAAATGCCGGTCCCCCCAAAGAATCCACTAGAAAAAGACAACCAATGAGCAAGGTCAGCCTTAGCAAAGATCTATGGAAGAGGTAAAAGAGGAAGACTTCCTCTTTACAGAAAACCATGTAAAAATCCAGATTACACACAGCTCTCCTCCCTCCAGTGTCTCCTCTGGGCCAAGCCACCCCTAGGCATTCCCTCCCTGAACTTGCTCCTGACCAATGTCCAACATCCTTGGCTACTCTCTTTTCTCTCTTACTGCAGACCCACCCCTAAACTTCTCATTCCTCCTGCAGGTAATGATTTTAAACATGAGGCCCAAATGTGAGAAGAGGCAGGAAAGAATATAAAATTGAGTCAGGTCAAGGTTAGAATCTCAATTCTGTCATTTACTTGCTCTGTGACCTAGACAAGTTAGGTCATATTTTTTTACATCTGTAAAATGAGATTTTTTTTTTTTTTTTTAGTTGGAGTCTCAGTCTGTCATCCAGGCTGGAGTACAGTGGCATGCTCATGGCTACCTCAGTCTCAACCTGCTAGGCTCAGGTGATCTTCTGCCTCAGTCTTTCAAGTAGCTGGAACTACAGGCATGCACCACCACGTCTAGCTAATTTTTTGATTTATTGTAGAGATGAAGTCTCGCCAAGTTGCCCAGGCTGGTCTCGAGCCTGTGGGTTCAGGCAATCCTCTCACCTTGGCCTCTCAAAGTGCTGGGATTATAGGCATGAGCCTATATATGTTAATATATATGCTAATGTTTTTAACAGATTTATATAATGATTACAGGTAATATACATAAATCATATCACATATAATAGGTACCTAATAAATAGAGCTAAAAATAATTTTGTAGTTCTTGCTGTCCTGATACTGTATCTCTAGCATGTTTGCTATAAGAACACAATTTCCTCATGTGTGAATCTTGTTCTTTGATCATTGGGATCACTGTGCTGTAGGTAGTTACCATTATCTGATTGAAGGCTGCTCACCTGTGGCTAAGTATAGGGATATCTCTGAAGATGAAGCCACCTGTAGAAGAAAGTAGTTCCTAAGGAAAAAACAAGAATCATGAGAATGAATTCTAGGTAAATATGAGACAGAGCCCCGCTTCTCTCTCTGGATTGAACATCAAGAAGTAGGGATGTCTGCAGTTGTTCTCCTGAAAGGTGGATAAAAGGGTTCTCCTGTATGAAGGGGGAAAGACAGAGTGGAAGGCAGGGACCCCTGTGGGTACCTCAAGCTAGAAATGCGTAACTTAAATGAAATCTAAATTCACAAATCTCTTTATTTTCTCATTTCTATCTCCAAGTAAGTCTTCTTATACAACTCAGATGGACAAGTGGGTGAGTCTTTTGCCTATATAATTACCACAAATGTTAAAGACAGAAAGTGTTCTTTAGAGGACAGCATCATGGCGGCAGCAGTAGCCTATGAGAAGCACCAGGAAGAAGGTGAATCTTGGAAAGAAAACCTGAGATTTCTTGATTCATTTGCCCTTCCCTTTCAAAAAATTCTACTTACAATGCCAACCTGAAGGTTTCTGGGTCTTATTTTTATTGAGAATGTGGCATTTCCATATAAGTGCTAATCAGGTCCTGTGGTTTCTAATCAGGATATTTTTTGCTGTTATTCCTGTCCTGGGCAATCTTGATTTATAGAATCATTAAAGCATCTGGAATAGATGAATCAACAGCTAAAGAATAAAGTACTCAGAATATAACATCAACAAAACCCTAAACCAGATACACAAATTTATAGAGACCTCAACGGAACAAAAAACCATTTCACCCTAGACACTATCCACAGTGGAGTACAGGAAGGTGCCATGGCTCTTTGGATTCGTGCTGGGAGAGGTTTGACCTCTTTAATATCAGCTGAGCCCTCAACGTGCCTTAATAGGCATTGTTCTTACTTGTCTATGGCCAGTTCCATCTTTGTCACTTTCAGTGATGGTTTCAAACCTCTCTACTCACCTTAACCCCCCTATGTCTTTCCTGTATTCCATTCATATGATCTCACAGAAAACATTCCACAGATTAAAATAGGTGACCCAGCCTGGATTTCCTTATCTTCTTTCTCCTACACCAGCAATCATCCTATACCCACATTCTCCTGACCATCTCCCTCCAACAGTCAAGAAAGAGATGCTCCTCCCTCTACCAGACACATTGTTTCTTATTGTTCTTTGTCTTATGCTTTCCCATCAATGGTCCTTCAGCTTTTGATGGTTTAAATCTTCCCTTGCTAATGGGTCCTTCCCCTATTCCCAAGACACATGAGCAAGTGACTCCTCATTTTATTTAGTTAGCTAGTTAGTTAGTTAGTTATGAGTCAGAGTCTCACTCTGACTGGAGCGCAGTGTCATGATCATGGCTCACCACAGACTTGACTCCTGGGCTTAGGTGATCCTTCCAACTCATGCTCCCAAGTAGCTGGGACTACAGGTGAGCACCACTACACCCAGCTAATTTTTGTCTTTTTAATTTTTTGTAGAGACGTGGTCTTGCTATATTGCCCAAGCAGATCTCGAATTCCTGGGGTCAGTCAATCCTCCTTCCTCAGCCCCCTAAAGTGCTAGGATTACAGGCGTGAGCCACCGCATCTAACCCTGTCTCCTTTTTTTTTTTTTTTTTTTTGAGTTGGAGTCTCACTCTGTCACCCAGACTGGAGTGCAGTGGCCGCTCCTGGCCACCGCAGCCTTGACCTGCTGGGATCTGGTGATCCTTCCGCCTCAGCTTTCCAAGTAGCTGGAACTACAGGCATGGGCTACCACGCCCAGCTAATTTTTGATTTACTGTAAAGATGAGGTCTCGCCAAGTTGGCTGGGCGGGTCTCGAACCCGCGGACTTAAAAGCGCTGGGATTACAGGCTGGGCGGGTCTCGAACCCGCGGGCTTAAAAGCGCTGGGATTGCAGGCTGAGCTACCAAGCCCGGCTAAAGCAAGGGAGAGCCTGGAGTGGGCGGCGCTCCCCTGGCGGAAGGTCTCCCATCCAAGCGTTAAAGCGCAGCGACCCTGCTTAGCTTGGAATCCCAGGCACATCCTTTGCCTGCGCTCCCAGAAGGGTCCTGCTGGTGGCGCCCCCATCTGTCTCCTTCTTTAATGTCCTCTCCCACTCACACATCTCCATATTCCTATCTCGTAGCTACTCCCCTCACCGTCCCTCTTAGTTTCTACTATTTACTCCTCAATTCAATCCTAGATGCTCTCATCAAGAATACCTGTGAACTCCACATTGCACAAGCCAATAGACATTTTTTATCTTCATTTCCATGACCCCTCACCTCTTGTTCCTAGCACTGCCATAGTCCAGTTATCTAAGACATATGTATTTACCCTAAAGATTCAATTTGAGTCACCTCCTCTGTGACTTGGTCCCAGGTTTCTCTGGGCAAGGATGACTCCTCCCTCTTGGCATCCATGCAGTACTGGATGTGTATCTGCTACACCTTCTCACCTTGTAGTCATCAACTCCACATCGCTTCCTCCTCTCCTGATCTGTAAGTTCCTTGAAAATACAGGCATTTTGTTTCTATACCTGGCATGTAGACTGCCAATAAATGTTTCTGAATTTAACTAAATTCATTTTAGTTTTTCGTTACTGAAAAACAAGTTGAAATAATATTTATTGATTTGCTTAAGAAAATCTTATAGACTAATTTAAACTAGAATCAAGTCTCTGTTTTTTCTGTAACAATTAAATAAGGAGAAAATTGAAACATGAAAATATTCTCCCCATTGAAACTAAACCTCACATGTTTTGATTCAAGTTCACAGTAGTCACTTTTCCAAGTATGTCACATGCACTGTCGTTACACACTAATGTTGGTGGTAAGAAAAGAGTGAAGGAGTCTGTCTGTAAAGGTACAGTGGCACAGCTGAAAGAATCTCAGACTGGGAAGAAAGACACTTGCCTTCTATTCTCTGCTCTGCTAATAACTCACTGGGTTGAGTCCCTTCTTCAGTCACCCCATCTGAAAAATGATAGGGTTGAATTAAATGATCAATAAGGGTATTTCCTGCTCTAAATGGCTAAAATTCTATTTTTTCTGACTTAAAAGATTTGATGTATGGAGTATAGATGAAGGTCACAGATTTTCAGAGACTGAGGAACTATTAAACTAGCCTCTGGGAAGAGATATCAGCAAGGATTTTGAAGTCACATGAAAGTCAATCATGGATGAAATTCAAGATAATGTCTTCATCTGTAAAATGGGGATAATAGTGGTCTTCTAAATTAATAAACATGTTGATTGTGGGGATCATCTCAGCTGAGGCATGTGAAAATGCAATACTAGCTATCAAGTACTTTTTAAAGTTTATTTTTTTCATAATAGATTATTAATAATAGTAGCCAGCTACAGGTAGGAACTACAGTAGAAATTTCTCTAGAACTGAAACACATTTTTTTTTTAAGTCAATATTTTTTATTATGGTTTTGTGGGGTACAGTTAAGGGTTAGGTGTACAATTACGTTTCATTCAGGCACCCTGTTGATAAGAGGTGTTTCCCCTTCCCCAGACAGATATTTGCTACTGTTAATCCCATCCCCCTTCGCCCCCATAGTTTCCCAGTACCATCAGTCATTTTCTTATAGTATTACATTGGTGTTCAAGGTCCATTATATGAGTGAGAACATGTGATACTCGGATCTTTGTGAAACACATTCATTAACAAATAATCTATCCTACTCGGTTTAAAAGCAGGTTCTCATGCAGTCCCCTAGAGACAATATCAGATTTGATATCTACAAGGATCACCTAGACTCACTGTAACCACAGTCAGAAAGATTTACAAAGGTTACAATGACTTTTGCATATATCCAAATTGTGTTTAATAATAATAACAAAAACAATAGTATATAGTATACAGGGTACACTTCAGAGTTTATAAGATATTTTCATTTTATCCATGATGATAGTCTCAGAGAGATTAAGTAACCTGCATAACGGTTCACAACCCAATAAGACAAGGATTCTCAGATTAGAGTTAGGTAAGCCAGGTCTCCCAGTATCCTACGGAACTAATAAGAAAATTCATAAAACACATATATAAATACTTAGACAAAGTGATGTAGGTGATAAAACTGAAACTCTCCATGCTACAGAGTTCAATGATGACCAGTGTATATGCATAAAATTTTCATTGTTTTAGAATGAAAAACCTGACCAAAAAGTCAGAGAAATGTGGGCATGACCACACAACAGTATCTGAAAACTCACCAAGTTCAACTTAGCAACTGGGAGGTTTGCTCCTCAGCAGATGGCAAATAAGGTTTTGTTTTCCAAGGTGATGGCAGGGAAGTGGGCACAAGAATAGGACATGTACAGAGCAGATAACTCCCAAAACCACAGGCTGTCACTGTATAAACACACAGGCAAAGTAGTCACAAATCAAAGATGTGTCACTTGCCTGGAGAAAGTTCCTGGGATCTATAGGGGGAGACCCTCCAGAAAAGCAGAATTATCTTTTGAAGGGAAGGTCCCATGTAGCACAGGGTTCCCCCACTAGGTGTGTTCTAGGAACCCATTGGCATCAGTGTACCACCTAGTGTTGCTGTGACAGGCTGTTTTAGGCTTCAGTAAATTTTTTTTGTGGCAAACAGATGACTGGTTCTTCCACCAAGGCCACACCGCACTTAGTGTTCAGCAGATTTTGACCCAAAACGGCATGACCCCTGTGCCCCACCCTCCCTATTTACCTCGCTCTGAGCGACTTTTTTTTGCTTGTTTCCCTGGATTAAAAAAGTCCTTGAAGAGAAACATTTTGCCAATATGGAAGAGGTGAAACAAAAAACAGAAGAAGCACTAAAAGTCATCAAAACTGACGAGTTCAAAACTGTTTTCAGCAGGGGAAAAGTGTCTCGATAGGTGTGTTGCATCAAATGGAGGGTACTTTGAAGTTAACTGAAGTTTAAACATGTAAGAATAAACACACAATTTTTTATAAATAAATTCCAGGTTTTTGGGGTCACCCCTTGTATAGTCTTCCTTTTATTTCGCCAATGCACCACTTTGTAAAATTATAGCATTCATGAGATTCCTAATTCCATGCAAGTCTAAAAACTCATGAGAGGGTGAGAACTTCTTAATTGCTGCCTTTCACAGACTGGCGGGGTCTAGGGTAACTAGATGGCAGATTGAAGGCTGACGCTAAAAGGAAAGTTCAAAGGAAGCCTCTCCCTTACCTCCCCCTAGATCAGCAGGTGGATTTGAGGGGATTTACACTGAAAATATCAATCCGCTCTTTCACTTTAATCAAGAACCTCACTTTTTTTTTTTAATTTTCTAAACCATTACAGTAACATCCTAACTGGAATCTGAGTCCCTAATCACAGTCTCCTTCAATCTACCTCTTCAGTTTTAACAAGAGTGATCTTTGCAAAATACCATTTGACCGTGTCACATCCCTTTATAAAAAATAAAAACTAAAATTTTAAAAATCCTTCCAATAAATCACAGCTGCCTGCAGGACAAAGGCTAAATCCCTCCGCGTTGAATCTAAAGTTCCCTCATCCTTTGGCTCCACTCTGTGACTCACCCTCAACCCTGCAATTCAGCCTCCCCAAGTTAATTTCAGGATGTACTCCCACAGGTACCATATTCTGTCATGTCCCCATGCCTTTATTCAAGTCAGGCTATCTGCTGGAAATACCCTTTCCCTTGTCCATTAGGCAAAATCCTATAATGCTTCGGAGGTTCAGCTCAAATGCCACTTGTTCTAGATGTCACCTCTCATCCCAATCCCCGAGAAAATTAGATGCTGTCTCTGTGATGTGTTCCTATGGTTCTGTGCTGACCTGTTGCCTGGCATTCTCAATATGTTACAACTGCTTCTTTTCTTGTCTTTTACCCTAACTAGACTGTGATGGCAAGAATTGTCGTGACCTATATATTCCCCGTTTTGGTGAGGGCACAGAATAGATGTTCAATGCAGGTTTGTTGAAAAAAGTCCATGGAGCATTTACAGAACTTCATAAGTACCTTGTAAAATATATTGGACGTATGAGGACCTCTTTTTAACTATGCTAAATCTTAGGGGAACAAACTGCTGGAGTAGACAAGTGAGCTCAAACATTGGCCCGCTGACCACATTCAATTTCTAATAAAGTTTTTACTGTCATAATAAAATAAGAAAAAAGTAATAAAGTGAGATTTTCTACTCCTTTTTTTAATCATCCCCTTCCTCCTCTTTTTCTTGTGCTAAGATATCTTTGCTTTAGTAAGATAAACGGAGTAGTAGTAGACAGCAGTTTTGTTTGGGTTTTGCTTATTTGTTTATGCTCTTACTTGGCAATCTAAAAATAAGCAAGTCAATATTGGTCTTTATAACATTCAGGGTCTCAGCAGGAAACAGAACTCAACCCAGATGGTTCAAATAAAGAGACTTTCATGAAAGAACCACTCACAGAGCTGGGAGGGTTGGGAGAATAAATAAGGACAGTGAGATGCCCAGAAGGGTCAAGAGAAGGAAACAGTGTCACCGCAGCCTGGTAAGTGCTAGAGCCCTGGAGAAGGGGCCACCCAGCAGAACCCATAGCTTTGGAGGGACATCACTACTCTTGACATGCTACACCACAGCAAAGTTTCTCTTCTGTCACCGCTCAGTCTCCTGCCATGGGCTCCCATTGGCCAAGCCCAGCTGTAAGCCAGCCAGCAAAGAACTGGAACGGCCCAGGGGGTCAGTCTCCTGGTCACAGAGCAGCTCAGGGACGGGCCCAGAATGAATTAGGAGAAGAGGAGAGTGAGGAATTACCTGCATAGTCTCCCACAAGTTCTTAACTGGTTCATAAAAACTAAATCTTGGCTACCACTGATGCAGTGATCTGAGCACCCAAAAGGGAGACAGAATCCTGAATTCTAAATGAATTCCTTCTAATTACTAGCTGGGTGAACTTTGGCAAGTCCTTTAACTTCTCTGTGCTACATTTTCTTAATCTGTAAAATGGGAATGATAATCACTGTCCTACCAAGCTCCAGGGTTGTTGCAAGAGTTAAAAGAAGCAGCAGAAATAAAAGGGCTTATAAACTGCAAAGTAGTTGTAGTTTAATTTAACCAACACTTACATAGTTCTTACTGTGTGCCAGGCTCTGTTCTAAGCCCTTAACAAACAATAATCCAGATAATCTTTCATGTGGGTTTTCCCCACATACAATGGGACATATATTTTCCTCGTGGGGCAGAAAAAAGATAGAAGGATGAATGATACACTCATCTTTACTATCAATATTATAACTGGGATCAACTTCATTCATTCTGAAACAAGAATGCTAAGATAACCTTTATACCCCTTGCTAAGAGGTTTTAGGATATCTTGATACTTTATTCAAATTAAGGTTAAAATTTACCTTATTTTCATGCATTTCACTACTTGAAAAAAATGAGAGCCAGTAGCAGAAAATGAACCTTTACTATTGTCATTATTGTTCTTACTATGTTATTGTCAGCCAAAATGGAGACTCTGCAGTGGTCCAAGGCTAAACACAGAACACAACACATTTTTATGGCATTCTTTCAGTTTCTTTTTCCAAACACTTCAAAAATAGTAATAATCACAGACACCATAACTGATTTCACAAAAAACCAATAATCAATATGGTCCACAGTCCACTCACTGTTTTGTCAGCTGGCTAACCAAGACCACCCATAGATTTAGACCAGTGGATGGACTAGAAGGGTTGTTCCCTCCAAACCTGTTTCAAACACCCTTCCTTGTGCCCAGAGCGGTCATAAAACATGATCACAAATCATCACAGAGAATTTCCAGTGGAGGTTTTAGAGGCTGTGGCTGGAGGACAAAAAGTCTTTGAGTTCAGTTACATGTCGTCGTTAGGGAGTTTCTTTCAACCTAGAGCTGCACAAATCCCAAGCAGAAACAGAGTAGCAGAAATAAAACAGGCATGAAAGTCAGGAGCAACCAGAATTCAAATCCCAGCTCCCCTACTTACTAGCTATGTGGCCTTGGGTAAATCACTTAATGTAGCTGAACCTGAACAAAGTAGAAAAATGATGTCTGCCTTTTAGGATTGTTGTAGAAATAAATAAGATAACATGGCATTTGTGGCTTGATGACTAAAATATAGCAGATGCTCACTAAAGACGTATAATGAAGATAATGAGGATGGTCATGTATGATGTCCTAACCCAGAAGGGACTGACTGTGGATGAAGACAAAGTGAATAAAGTGGACTTGACTTTCACACCACACAGGAATAAGTGCTGATCAACATTCCTCAGCTATTGGGAACAGCAGCTGTTTGCCTAGCACTTCTCCCTCTTTCTGGGAATAGCACTCCCCTTTTAAGTGGGGATGGTGTCTCCCCTTCTCCATATATTCACCTCTAGTAGGATTGGCCAAACATAATACCCCATACTCCCTCAGGCCACGGAGAGATCATGAGATCCAGCCAGACTAATCAAAGGAAATAATTTCTTCCCTAAGACTTTGTAAATTGGAACTGAAAAAAAAGAGCCTTTCCACCCTGGAGTCAAAGCTAAGAGGATGTGGCCTAGGACCTGACTATTCCCAAAACTTGGTGAAAACAGATCTCAGCAAAAGAAACTGATATGCAGGATGCAGCAGAAACAAAAGGCAGCACATGAAAAAGGGGTCTGGTTGAAATCAAGTCCCTGGTTCCAGATATCCTTGAGGCCATCTATAGCCTTGCCCATCCATTCTACACTTTGGTTATCAAAGCCAGTAAATTTCCTTTCTGCCTAAGCCAGTTTACTTGGTTTCTGTCATGCTCAACCAGGCTGAGTAGTACAGGAGCCATTCATCTAAATATGAGACAAGTCAAATCCAAGACAACACCTCTCCACCTCTCAGAACTCAGAGTATGAGAGAAATATCTATGAGAAGCAGCCTCGATGGTAGGAACGGGGAGACGGCATTTCTTTCTTTCTTTAGTTAGTCCCTCAATGTCTATTACAGAAAAATTTAATATGTCCCACACACACATCCATGAGAATTCAACATTGTTTCTACCGTCATAGTCTAGAGGTCAACATGTAGATTAGAAACCATAATACAAGAAAATAATTGTACCAGTAAAGGTAAGGACAAAGTGCAGAGAGGATAAGGAATATTTTTCAAGCCTTCACCAAAGGAAAAAGTGAAGGTAAGACTTGAAAGTCGAGCAGTTTTTCAAAACAGTGCTTTCTCAAACTCTCTATAATAAAATTCCAGTTTTGTCTAGTGATGTATAGGAACGTGTGTATGTGTGTGTGTGTGTGTGTGTGTGTGTGTGTGTGTGTGTGTGTGTGTGTGTGTGTATTTTATTCTAATCCTTTGCAGATCAGTGTGTAGTCCTACTACACCTGAACTTGACTAGCATGTAGTTTGCACCACCTGTGACTCACTACACAGATTCAACATCTTTGGAACTGTCTATATCTTTCTTGTCCAGTAAGACAAGTCTACTGATCAAGCACTTGGATGTTACAGCAATGCCAAATTGTAATACATTTTCTAAACATTCACTCTCCATTTTTGTGCTTATTTTGTCCCATAGCAATAACTGACAGTTCGCAGCCCGGCAGTGTGTAGGAGAGTAGCATGGTTCTAGAAGGCAGGCTGGGCCAGAGCATCTCAGGCAGCATCACGAAGGTTTGGGAGAGTATGATGATTTAAAAAAATAAACATAAAATAAGCATGTAGTTCCAGGCACCTTAGCCATGTTGACTGGCTTCTAGATGAGAGCAAGAGTTTTCCTTACTCTATTGGCAATATTGTATTATTGAGGCAAGAAGCCAAAATCAGAAGTTGATATGGTCAGCAGAGAAGTTAAAGAAAAACAAACAGCATCATCTCCAGTATGTGCCCAACACTGACCAGTATCCCAGTCCTAACCCTGGATCTGGCACGTACTAGGTGGCTACCTTTATGTAACGTTCTCTTTCTAACTGAGAGTACAAACAATTCACAAGGTCTAACTTTGGGCCAAACGTGGTGGCTCATGCCTGTAATCCAAGCACTTTGGGAGGCTGAGGCAGGAGATTTGCTTGAGGCCAGGAGTTCAAGACCAGCCTGGGTAACATAGCAAGAGCCATCTCTACAAAAATAAGATTAAAATAAAATAAAAAACAGACTTTGAATCCTGTTGTTGTGTACAGCTGAACTTTCAGTATCCCTGTTGTAGAGATGAGTGTATCAGAACTTAAGGCTCCTGAACGCAAAAATCTTCCAACCACATACCTCTGTTTGTTCTGAGCCCTGACTCACCAGGCTACCCTTGTCCTGTGGTGCCCCATGAGCCGGTGCAGGGAGAGAAGCCTCTGGTTAATCAGTGAACATGGTTCAGCTGGCATGAGACAGCGGCACATAAATGAAGAACTGAGAATTCTAGTGTCTAGGTTGGTTATTGTTACATTAGAAACTTCCCCAAAACTTGGTGTCCTAAAACAAGATGCATAGTCTATATGCTTTCTTTAAAACGCCAACCAATATCAAGTTGAATATTCTTTTGCAGAGATGGGGAATAGCATTCAGATTAACCAGGAGTTCATGAAGATATGTCACTCTTATCACATCAGAAAAAACATGCAAGAATATGGGAATGATAGGATTCAAAATTCAATTTGTTTACTTAGTTACCCACTCAATAAACTTGGATCTAATACATTCAAAATGCATGATGTATCTAAGATGTCTTGGAATGTATAAAGAGAATTTAGACCTGCATAGTGCCTTTAAAGAAATATGGTCTCTACAGTAAGCACCAAAGAGTGAGGTGCCCCAGTTGCCCTAGAAACTATAGCCATTTGCTTCACCTGTCTCTCTTCCAGTAGACCACAAATGCCTCAAAATTGCAGATCTCATTTTATCTACATTTAATACACATTAAGTGCTCAATGAATGTTTCCAAAAATAAAAATTAAATAAACATCTGGAACAAAAGAAAACTATACACATTTAGTATAGAATTCATTCTTTGCACACAGAATGGTTTGACTTACCAATCACACAATTTGCCCACAAAATAGTGACACTGTAGCCCACCAAAAAGAGCTGAATAAGAGTATAAGTCAATAAAAAAGGCATTTTTGTTTCTCTTCCTCTCCTTTGTAGGAACATCTCCTCCTTGGAAGGGAGAAAGAAAATTACAAACAGTGGACTGAGCGCTTTTGAAGCTGGGCTATCAACAAAGAATCTTCTAAATCAATTCACCACCAGAAACGGAATGCAGGCAGTTCTCAGAAATGTCTCACAAAGAAGCACAGAGAAAGGCTCTCTGAAGGCGGAAGCAGGAGATGTTTCCATCCTGAAGACGGAAATTGAGCCCGGCAATGAATCCTGCACCCTCAAACTTTTCCACGGGGTCAGAAGTGCCTGTGGTACCACAGCCATCTCAGTGCAAATTATTCAGAGAGGGTCAGAACACTTTCTCCAGGCCACCGGGGTGAGTTTTCATCCTAAGCATGAAAGTCAGATTTCCCAGCTGCCCTCCCGCTGGGCTCTCCACCCTCTGCCAGCACCAGGCCCGTGGGGCAGAGTCCGCCAGCAGAGGAACAAGAAGCATTGAGGAGGAGCACCAACTTGAGCATCTGCCAGCACCATCTGCACATTCCACAGACTGAGGAGACAGAAGCGGCCTCAAGCCCCATAGAATTTACAGAACGGGAATGTCAAAGAGGGAGACTGATGACATCAGCTGGACTTCACGGAGTCCAGGACCTAAGGGGGTTCAGTGGATCCACTTAGCTTTCCAGGTCCAAAAGGACAATTTTGCTCCTGTACCCTGAGCTTGTAAGAGCTGATGTTCCAACTAATCTCATTTTTTTAAATGGTCTTTTTAAAAAAAGCAGTTTTAGGTTCACAGCAAAATTGAGCAGAACAAAATGACTATTTTAAAATGTATAATTGGATCCATAAGCATGCTTTCAGATTCTATAGGCCATGTGCTGGATGAAAATGTAGCAAATAAGACTGCATTATCCCAACACCAAGTTGCTCACCATGAATGCACTTAAGTTTTCCAAGTGAGTAAAGGACCAAGGAGACTCTCCTGTTCAGAAAAAAAATGTCTTATGATCTCTCCCTGGCCAAGCTAAAGATCAAAGGAGCCTTAGCAAAGTTCCTGCAGTTGTCTTCTCTGAATCCAGGAAGCCCTCCATGTACATCTCGAATATCCTGCTCTAATTCTTCACTTTCTTCTCCTCTGGTGGATGATCCATTGAATGGTTTCCAACTTCTGTCCCACATGCTTCATCTCTTGTCACATCTACATGTGGGTGTGCCATGTCTCAGGGCACTACGCCTGAGCTCAGGGCTCCATAACCATCCTGGCTTGGTTGGGAATGGGGAGATTGGATGACCGCAGGTGGTGGGAGCAGATGCACAATGGCAAAATCCTCCCATAAAGAGTGCGCTGCCCCACCTGAATCCCAGTGTCCCCAGATCAGGCAGAATCAGGTGTCTGGATGACATGGGCTTCAAGCCTAGAGAATTCTAAGTGTGAGTTCACCAGCTTGTAACCAAAACCCCATGACCTATAACATTATCCCAACTAGTAAGGTGACTGAAGAGTGGATTATCAGTACACCTGAGGATACACACTGATCTATCTAATTCATTGTGAACATTTATAAAGTTCATTATGTGGACAGACCTAAGGACCATACCTCCAGTTCTTTTCTCAGGAAGATAGCCAGGTTCAGTCATTCTGCACCGATGTATACAACTGTCCCTCTTGGAAGGAGACCTGCTTATAAATGTTGAGGACCACATTGAGATACCACCTAACCCCAGTAAGAATGGCCATCATTAATAAAACAAACACCAGATGCTGGTGAGGATGTGGAGAAAAAGGAACACTTCTACACTGCTAGTGGGAATGCAAACTAGTGCACCTCTTTGGAAGACAGTGTAGCGATTTCTGAAAGAACTAGAAATTGACCTTCCATATAATTCAGTCATCCCCCTATTGGAAATATACCCGGAGGAACTCAAGTCATTCTACCAAAAAGATACCTGCACATGCATGTTTGTTGCAGCTCTATTCACAATAGCAAAAACATGAAACCGATCATACTGCCCATGAAGCTGGACTGGATTTTTTTTAATGTGGTACATATACACAATGGAATATCATGCATCCATAAAGAAGGACAAACATATGGACTATGCAGCAACTTGGATGGATTTAGAGTCTATCATATTCAGTGATCTATCACAGAAACAAAGAACAGAGTACCATATGTTCTCACTCATACATGGACCTTGAACAATTAATATAGTACTATAAGTAAGGGATTGGTAGTAGTGGGAAAATGTCAAGGGATGGGGGGTGGAATTGGCAGTTGAGGGAAACTGCTGGGGGGGGGCACATCTCATCAACAAGGGTACCTGCATAATGAAAATTTATATACCTAACCCTGAATTTTACCCCACATCTTTAAAATAAAAAATTTAAAAGTTAAAAAAAATTAAAATTTAAATAAATAAATGTTGAGGACCTCTAACTGTCAGGTACTACATCTTGCTGTAAAATCTCAATTAAAATGAGGCATTTCACTACCAGTTCCATAGGCCCCTTCCCATTCCTTCTCCTGAAGTAAAGTATTTCCTCAAAGCCAACCTGGGCCTCGGCCCACTCTTAAGTCCATCTGTAAACACAATCTGAATTGTTCCATGAATAAGAGTCTCCTCTCTCACTCTGGGTTATGAACTCCAAGAAGACAGGTGACACATCTTAAGACATTTTTACATGTGTGCAATGATCACAGACATGGAGCTAAACAGCATGGGGTCAGGTACTTCGCCTCCCTGTAAAATTGAGAGAACTAATAGAGTGAACTTCAGAGGGTCACTAGGTGCATTACACAAAATGGTGTATGAAAATCCTCAGCGTGGAACATAGTAAGTGCTCAAACTAGTTTGCTGTTATTATACATTATTAATATTTTAATTAATTATCTCTGGGTCTTAGATCTTTCATCTGTTAAATAGTAATAAGGTATGCACATTATTGTATTATAGTAAGCAAATGAGACAATACATGGAAGAACTTAGCATGGTGCCTGGTGCATACCAGTCTCTTTGTAAATGGAGGCAATTACTACTAATTCACTGAGTACTCGCTTCTGGACTTAAAGGCCAAGTGAAGTGAGCCTACACGTCTAATGAGAAGACCTGAAACAAATCATCCATCTTTTATTTCATGAAAACTCACTTCTCAAAATAGTTAGTAAGGGACAGAGAGTTGAAAATGTATGCCCCATGAAATGAATCTTCATTCATTCCTTCTTTCTTTTATTCACTAGGTAACTACTAAGCATCTAATAAGCCCCAAAGGTATGGATGGGTAATGTGATGTGTTTTCTTATGGCAACAACCTGAAACATCAAACTGCCTTCTTTCTTTCTAGATCATCTTCCAACCCAGATCATCAAAGACTAGGCCCAGAGAAGACCTTGCCAGGAAGGGACACAAATGGATGAAGGTCCCCAAAGAATGACTGATTCTCTAAATCCTAAATTTAAAAAGCAAGCAAGGATGAGGGCATAAGGAGAGTGCATTTGTTTCCTAGTGCTGCAGTAAGAAATTACCATATGCTGGGTAATATAAAATAATAGAAATGTATTCTCTCACAGACCTGGAGGCTAGAAGTCTAAAATTAAGGTGTGGACAACACCATACCCTCCCTGGAGGCTTTAGAGAGAAATTTTACCTTGCCTCTTCCAGCTTCTGGTGATTCCCAGGAATCCCTGCCATTCCTGGGCTTGTAGTTGCATTGGTCCAATCTCTGCCTCTGTCTTTACATGGCCTTCTACCCTGTATGTTTCTATGTATCTTTTCATCTTCCTACAAGAGTACCAGTCATTGGATTTAGGACCCATCTTAATTCAGTATGAACTCATCTTAACATGTGAAAAGAAAAGACCCTATTTCCAAATAAAATCTCACTCAGTGATATCAGGGGTTAGGACTTGAACACTTCTTTTGGGGCAGACACAATTCAACCCATTACAGAGAAAAAGTAGAGTCTGGTGATTCACCAAGGACCAAGGTGGCACTCGGTCCCATCCCCTCCTTCCTCTCTATTTCCACCCACGGAGAGTGTACATGACCTGGTCCCTCTGAATTTAGGTGCCACCAAGAGACTTATGGTACAGGAGATTGAGGATGCTTCTCTCTCCTGGAAATCCTCAGGGGTACCCTGCCTTGTGCTGACATAGAGGACTGTGGTATAGCTCACTTAGATACACAGAGGTGTCAGCAGCTTTCCCCAGGTCAGTTGTGCATTTGAGCAAAGAACACACAACCCAAATAGGAACTAGTACCTACCACAGGAGAAGACTGCAGAGGAGTGCCACCACAGCCACTCTCCTGGATCCTATGTATTTTTTTTTTTTTTTTTTTGAGTTGGAGTCTCACTCTGTCACCCAGACTGGAGTGCAGTGGCCGCTGCCGGCCACCACAGCCTCCACCTGCCGGGCTCCGGCGATCCTTCCGCCTCAGCCTTCCGAGTAGCCGGAATTACAGGCATGCGCTACCACGCCCAGCTAATTTTTTTGATTTATTGTAGAGGTGAGGTCTCGCTGCCCAGGCGGGTCTCGAACCCGCGGGCTCAGGCAATCCCCTCACCTCAGCCTCCCAAAGGCGCGGGATTACAGGCTGAGCCACCGAGCCCGGCTGGTCCTATGTATTTTTAAGTCAGGACAAAGAGAAGACTGCTTGAGAGCCTACTGAAAGTCATTTATTCATTTATCTATCCATCAATTCATCCATCCATCTATTCATTTGTAGCATAGAGTCTCTGGAGTCAGCCTTTCTGAATTGCACCCTGGCTCTACTACTTACTAGATGTGTTGCTTGAACAAGGCACTTAATACCTTAAGCCTCAATATTTTCTACTATAAAATGGGAAATAATAATAATGAATATCTCACAGGTTTACAGGGGAAAAAAATCATCCCTGAGTATAGTGCCTCCTACCAAGTAAACATGGATACATGTTACCTGCTATTATGATGAAGGTGATGATGATGGTTTAGGAAATCTGCACAAAGATAGAGGGTGAAGATGCATTAACCAGACTGCAGATAGAGTGCACACAGGCAGTACCATCAAAGGCAGCCCTGAATAATTTGGGACAGGACTGCTGCTTCTGTCATTGGACTGTTTTAAGTTCTGTTGAGTTTTCAAAGGGAAGAAGATATGCCGCCACTTCCCTTGAAGTTCCCAGTTTACACGGGTCAGCTGTGTACCTGCAATTAAACCTTGAAAAGATTTCAGGAGGCCCCTCTTTTTCAGCAGCATTTTTTTAAACCATCCTTTCCCAAGTTTGTTCCCACAGTCACTTGTCAATGTGTCACTTCCCTTCAACCTGCCCTCAAATACATTTGCTAAAATACAATTTCCAAACCCTCCTTGTTACCAAGAGAGATGCTGAGAAAGAGACGAGAGCTGGAAAAGCTATAGATTCTCTTTGATGAGTCAAAGATTCTAGCATTTCCCTTTCTTGATGCTCTGCCTTTGACTGACATTGGGGCCTGTTTATAAATCTCTAACATGAGCCAGTGATCTTCTCCCAAAATCTAAAACCGCAGACCAGAATCAACTTTAGAATTGATTACGGTGGATGTGTTTTGGTTGTTCATTTCTCTGGAGTTTAATGAGCAATCTGTCAAGGGCTGTTGGTGGGAAGGATGGATGGCATAAAAGGAAGGGGGAGAGAGAATGAGGGCTCTCCAGGCCCTTGCACCCACCCCCACGTTCCTACTTGGATGATTTTCTTCTTGCTGCTACTTTTTGAAGCCACCACTTCACTTTCTTCTTCACCCTCTGCCCAGTCAACCACTGCTTCTGCTTATGCCAAGTGACATTTGAATTGACAAAATTAAGGAAGTGCAGTGAGAAGAAAGATTGACCTAAAATCCCTGTTAAATGAGTTGCAACAATTCTGTTTTTCAAAACTACCAGAACGTCAAGACATTGTGCACATGGAAAAAGATACAGAAAAGTACATTTCTTATATTGATGGCCGATATATGTTGGTGTATGTATGTAGCACATGGGATGACCCACTGGTGTCACACTGGAAGTCTCTGATAACATCAGATGCTAAGTTATTAAAATAACAAAAATCTAAGATGGCCATAGTCCCTCACGATGCCCAATAACAAGTAGCTGTATCTCTAATAAGATGCATCCTCAGGCTGCAAGCCTGGACCCTGCTGAGATTCTCTGCAGCTCATCTTGCTCACCAAGGCCTTTGCAGCTTGAAGGTGACAGAGTCTACACCTGCAAGAGCAAGGTCACTCCAGCAGTCACCATGGCCACTTCAATCAGCTAATCCCAGATCTGGCCTCTTTCCATGGCGACAAGAAACTACACGGATCTTTCCACTTGGTCACACCCAGGGGACAGAGCCTGGTACATAAACACACTCAGAGGCATGCCAGTCAGACAAATTAACTAACAGGCCTGGGGAGCAGAGGCCAAGGCCACCTGTGTAGGCAACCTGCGATTAGGCAGGCTCCTGACATATCAGTAGAGGGACCACGGCCCAAGGGACAGGACCACATGCCCTGTCAGGCCCAAATTTGCCCTGCCAGCCCGCAGCCTAGGCAACTTCTGCTCCCACCAGCTTAAACAGAGCTGAAGGAATTGTAGGCACCTTCACCACTGCTGAGAGTAATTGAGCAATAGCCTCCCAGCAGGCTGAATCGCGATGTGTTCCTTGGGAAATTATATACTTTTAACCTCTAAAACAATATAATTTGAAGGTGAATGTATTTTTCCTCAATAGTTACAGGACCTCTTATTTCCTCTAAAGAGCTGAGGTGGGAGGTTATTTTGCTGCCCCTACATATATATTTAAAGAGATACCTACAATGGATTCACTTCCAAATGTAAGTTTTGGTAGGGGGTATTTAGAAGGCCCCTGGAAATAACATTTCTGTACTGAATTTCATTTCCAATTAACCCAGTTTTGCAACCAAAGTATACGTACCCATCCCGGGTCCCCTACACTGTTTCTATTTATGACAGCAGAATCCTCCCAAACACCAAGAATGGAAAATACATGCTCATCTTTGACTCACTGCTCCCCTTCATTCCTCAGCCTCCCATTCAATCATTCCATCACTGAGTTAGTCAACCATCCAATCCGGCCTATTTTCCATTGAAGTGGCTCTTGTGTCCGTTCCTATTCAGGTCTAATATCCCTACATTGAGCAAGACTCTTCCACCCTCACACTGGGATCACTGTGTCAGCTCCAATTAAGCCCCCTGGATTCCAGCAGCCCCTCCACATCATGCGTTCCTGCACACAGCAGCCAGCATTAGCCTGTTTCAAAGCTCCCTTTGCCAGGTCACTCCTGCTCAAACAGCTTCAATGCCTTTTATCCTACCACAATATTCAGAGCCAGCACACTCTGTTGTTGCCTTCAGGACTACAATCCCATGAGCAAGCACCACATCGCCTATGCTACTAAATTCTTGATATTTCCTAGCTGGTACCCCCCATTCTAGCCAAACCACTGACTTTTAGATCTACAAACACATCAAACTTCCATATCTTTACTCCTAGTCCCATCGTTTGGAATTCTCTTTCATACTCTCACTTCCTAATTCAATTCTAGCCATCCTCCAAAGTTCACCTTTGCCATGAAGACTTTCTTGATTGCCCCATGCCCTTCTGTTCTCCCACAAGTACATCCGGTCTGTGTCAATTTTGTGCTTCATTACAGGCTATTGTAACCAGGTCACTGTTTCGTGTTTTTTCAGTGTACTGCTTTTTTCAAAATTGCAAGCATTTGGATGTCACAAGTCATCTGTATCATTTTTAGACAAATTCTAAAACAGATTAGCAAATAGGCAGCTTATGCAGACTGGAAAAGAAATGAAAAGATGTCGTGATGCCAACCTGGGCTCATCAAGGACAAGTCACACCAGACTAGTTTAATTCCTTTATGTGCAGGGATTTTTAGGAAGGTAAAATAGGAAAATGCAATAAATACAATGTTCTGCATTTCACCAACGTATTTAACAAAATCTCTCCTTCCCACAGTTTAAGGGTAATAACGCACTTGAAGAACTTTCTAGGTAACCAAATGACCACACCTAAAAGACGCCAGATATTGCATAGCTGTCAATCTGTAAGGATAGTTCTAGTAGTATGCTCACAGGTCCATCCCAAGAACAGTTTTTTGTCAGTGGAAGAATGGCAATATTTATGGCAGTTTGGGGAAAATATACAACTTGGAGGAAAAAAATACTAATATTGAATGATCAAATAAAGTTACAAAGTTTTCTGGACTGGCTGGAGAAAGAGACAAAGCTGGCAATATGGCATCCGATAGGGACAAATGTACAATGTTTCACCAAGTTTTATTCATCTAACAAGACAAGTAGGGAATGTTTTCTGATAGAAACTATTTTTTATGCTTATGATAGCATATTATGCTATCATATAAAATATCCAGTATCCAGGAGAGTTTTGAGCTATATGATGTCAAGAAACCTTCCCAATTTGAAGACTGTAATATTTTTTGGTTCTACATAGCTCTATCTTGCATCCCAAACAGATGATAAATCTATTGGCATGAACATCATGGTGTAGTGAATAGAATATGGAATTTGAAATCGATAGACATGGGTTCAAATAATAGTTCTTCCACTTACTAGGTGGATAACTTCTAAGTTTCTTTATCTATAAACTAGAAATTGTGCAAGTTATGAGAACTGGCTCAGATAATGCTCCAGAGATATGACCTAGTTCAGTACCTGGCATACAGTAGGTGTTGAATAAATGTTCATTATAATTCTTTCTCTATATCCTACCCAGCTGACAGAATAATAAGAATAAATCAGGATCTTGGAAAGAAAACACTTAGTCCTTTAATTTTGAGGGATATCTTAGAGAGGTTACTTACTCACTGGAAATGCTTTGGAGATGGAAGAAGAACAAATAAAGGCCTTCCAGGCAGAGGGATGGCAGGAGGAAAAGCATGGAGGTGTGAATGTGTAGAATGTAGCATATGCTCAGAACTGTGAGGACTCTGATCCACTAGGACTGGAGGTTGGAAACAAGGTTAGACTAGTAGAATGAACCAGATGGTACACAACTTGAAGTACCACTCAGCCAAAGTGTAAGGAATGGATGCCTTGTGTTACTAACACAACAACCCAACCCTTAACCCCTCTCTCTGGTGTATTTAAGAACATTAAACAACAATTAAAATCAAGACATTTTCTCTTCGCTTAAGAGCAATCATTTGACAAATACAAGTCACAAGGGATGCTTCTTCTCACAGTAACCAAATTATTTCATTCTCATTTTTTCTTTCAAAAGCCAAGGCTTACTGATTTGAACCAGGTGCCCTATTGTACCCATGCAGGCATTCTAGCTGGCAGAGAGTTTGAGGCCTATTTCACCAGTTCTATTCTTCCTTTTCTAACACTAACAGGTTTGACAGGAATATGAGTAGGTGGAAAACATAATGTTTCCAATTGAAGTTCACAAGCAAGTCTCCAGTAGAGTCATTTTAGAGATTAAAGAAAGGATCATTTGAACACACGAATTTGAATGTGATTTATAGATTACTTCCAGAGACATACAGTTGCTTATCTCTCAGACAGCTGTGAGAATAGACAGTTAGAAGTCACACAGGAGGTATGTAGTCCCTAGAAAGAAAAAAAAATAAATCTTAAAGTGGCTGATGCAGCAATTAATATTTCAACCTTCCTTGTCCAAGAAAGAAAAGAGTAAGATTACAGGGATGTTGGATTCCCATGAATATGTGATTTCAGACTTGCAGGGAAAAATGCCTAATTATGTATTACAAACCCAGACCCCTTGGGCACTAATCTGCTATTTTTAAATGTTTTTAAAAAACTGTTGAGACCAAAAAAACTTTATTTTTTATCAAGATTTCAGTAGCATAATCCTAGTGCATTCATAAGTAAAGATACGAAAAGAAGCAATGCGCAGTCAAGTTTCTCATGATGGTGGATTTTCCTTTTTTAAATTTATCAACAAGTATTCAGTAACTAGCTGTGATGCTAGTAGACCACATTCTCTCACCCACTAAACCTCCCCCCGACACACACACACTCTTACATAAATACACAAGAAAAAAAGACATGTGGCTCAGTCCTGGAAAGGTTTTATCATCATTTTAGGAATAGAAAGCAAACAGACAAAAGCTATGAAAATGCCTTATGCATTCACTTCACCAGACTTGAGGTGCTTCTGCAGTTTCAGAAATAAAGACTTTAAGGGAGCTAAAGAAGTCAAAAGAAGCTTCAGAGAAAAATTGCAAAGGCATCTGGGCCTTTGAGGTGGATGGCAAAGGAAGGGTCTACAAAGAAACGAGTAAGTTATATGTTTGGCCAAAGGGAAGAAGCCATTTAAATGAAACATGGGCATTTTTAAGCTCATCAGGCACTCTACCACTTCCTTACACACATTCTCAAAAATGACCTTCTGCCTTGCATTTCTAGCTGATAGACATAGCAAGTGCAGCACCTCCCCATCTACTGGGGGAGGTAGTATCAATACTAATACATTGACATGATAGGAAAAAAAATCTTTTTTCTTGATGAAGCCAAATACCAAAAAAAACCCAGTCATCACCAGAAATATTGAGAAAATCTTACAAAATGTAAAGCAGCTAGGATAAGATCGATGAAGAATAAGAGTTGGGAAAGCCACAGTTTAAAAGACAAACAAGCAAAGCAGTTCTTCCCAAGTGTATGACAGAGCCTGAAAAAGCAGAGGATTCATTATCAGGGTAATAAACTACCGAATTACAATCGGAATCATAGTCTTTCTTTTTTTGAGTTGGAGTCTTACTCTGTCACCCTGACTGGAGTGCAGTAGCCACTCCCGGCCACTGCAGCCTCGACTTGCTGGGCTCCGATGATCCTTCCACCTCGGCCTTCCAAGTAGCCAGAACTACAGGCGCATGCTACCACGCCCAGCTAAATTTTTTTTTTTGGTTTATTGTAGAGATGAGGTCTCACCAAGTTACCCAGGTGGGTCTCAAACCCCTGGGCTCAGGCAATTCATTCACCTCGGCCTCCCAAAGCACGGGATTACAGGCTGAGCCACCGAGCCGGCCCAAAATCATAGTATTAACCAGGCCTTTGCTGTGGCCTCAGGTTTACAGAGCCTGTGAGAGTGGCAGCAGCATTTTATGCCCTCAGAATAAAAAGAATGACAACTTCTCTCTAGGAATGTTAGAAATGTGGCTAGAAAGGGAGCATAAGAAATAGAGCCTGAAAGACCTTGGATAAATGACTGTAGACTTCCACATGGGAGATAGGAGAAACTAGCTGTATTTAAGAGTAATATACTAAAGTTCTCTAGCCCTAGAGTAGATGTAGATTACTTTGGAGATTGTAAGTGGTTCCTCAACCTACATACCTCTTCTTTGTGTATGGACCCTATGGGGAAATTTGTTACTACAATCACCTTTTTGGAGCGCCATTAAGATATCCCAACCAAGTAGTCTATTTAGGAAACAGAATTTTTAAAACTGCAGAGAAAACCTCATATAAGCTATTTATATATATCAAACCATTCCATTATTAATCAAGATCACAAAATATCTGAGGAAATCAATTTTTATTTTAAAAAAGATGAACCCAATATGACATCAGAAGAAATAGAAATGATTCATAAAAATAAAAATAACTTTTTTAATATTTTAAGATTTTTTTAGAGATATTTGAGTAGATGTTGCACATACATTAAAATAAATAAATAGATCATAATTGCTACTATGAAATAAGAGTAATCAGAGTACATGAAAAATTTTCTGGAAATTAAAAATATGATTATCAAATTTTTTTAAAAATCAATATATAGAATAGATAAATACAAAAAAATAAAATTAAAGATTGAATAAGTAGAGAAAACTTCTCATGTAAAAGAGCAAAAGTAAAGAGATAGAAAACATGAGATTATGGAAGACAGAGTCAGGAAGCCAACATATATCCAATGAGTCCTAGAAACTGAAACTAGGGACAATAGAGAGGAGAACATAATCAAAGAAATAATAGAGGGGGGAAACTCCCAGAGGTAAAGAAAGAGATCATTCTTAATAATGAAAAGATCTACTAAGTTAAAAAGCAAAGTGAATAGAACAACACACAAATCAACAAATTTTGATGAAAATTCAAAATTCCTAAAAATTATCATAGACAAGAACATTCTTATAAAGTAACAACATCAGAATGATAGCATAGCTCTCAACAGCAATAAGGGCACAATTCCTTCAATGTTCTGAGGAAAATGTTTGAAATTAGAAATGTATACCCAGCCAAACTGTCAATCAAAAGTAATGTCAAAATAAAGGCAATTTTAGTTATTCAAAGAAAAAAAAATTTTTTTTTAATTTTTTATTTTATTTTATTTTATTTTATTTTATTTTATTTTTTGAATTGGAGTCTCACTCTGTCGCTCAGTGGCACACTCCTGGCCACGGCAGCCTCGATCTGCTGGGCTCCGGCAATCCTTCCGCCTCAGCCTTCCAAGTAGCTGGAACTACAGGCACGCACTACCACGTCCGGCCAATTTTTGATTTATTGTGGAGATGAGGTCTCGCCAAGTTGCCCAGGTGGGATCTCGAACCCGTGGACCTAGGCAATCCACTCACCTCAGCCTCCCAAAGTGTGGGATTACAGGCTGAGCCACCGAGCCCGGCTTAATTTTTATTTTAAAATGTGAGGTACAATTCAGGATTAGGTATACAAATGTTCATTATGTAGGTGCCCTTGTTGATGAGGTGTGCCGGCTCCCCAACCCAAGGTTCTCCCAATGGGGATAAATTGCCCTGAGTAGGATAGCCAACCCTCCCAGTTTTCCCAGGACTGTCCTGGTTTTAGCACTTCAAATTGTATTCCAAGCAACCCCTCATTGCCAAGCAAACTAGGACTCTTGGTTATTCGAGAATCAGCCCTTAGTTTCCAACACTACAGATTTATTTAAATTGAATCAAAAGTGAGTTTACTGTGATTTAAGGAAATGGTATTCCCACTTTTCAGATGGCAAAATTGAGGCACCAAAAGGCTCAATGATTACTAAAGGCCATATACACAAAGAAAGTGGCAGAGCCAGGATTCCATCCCAGGTCTGTTTTTATCTAGTGCTACACTCCGCTCCTTGCCCCATGTTTCTTCACACAGATGGGCATGAACACAGACATAGTAGGACGGGCATACTGAAGAATTCTGGCTTCCTGTGTGCCAAAGTGACTAAAGAAGGAACAGGGGACCTTGAGCTTACCGGCATTCTGATTCAACTCAATAAGCCAGGAAACCCTGTGCTGTGAGGATAAGGCAATATCTATATTCAGCCTTAAAGACTCACAGAACAGCTTGTGGGTTCTGATGAACTTTCATTTAATTAGACAGGTCCTCAATATTTTTTTCTCTAAATTGAGACATTAAGAAAAAAGTATAGACTCCACAAAAAAGACAGAGAAGAGATATGGGAGAAAATGAGATAAGAGAGAAAGAAAGGAGCAAGAGAAATGATGAAAGAGGTAGACAATGGAAGGAAAGAAAGAAAACGAAGAGCTAGACCTGCGTGGTGAGAAACTAGAACAGATAAATGAAAAACGACAGTACAGAAAGTCATGGAGAGCTCAATTAATTAGTTATTGTCCATTTCCTTGAGAGACCTCTAGCAAATCTGTCCTTGTCAGTGACAGGAAATCTTTTTGAATTCTTTGTAAAAGGATATTAATGGCTGCTGCAAGCTTCAGCACCCCTTCACTGTGACGCTGCAATGCAAGGAGGTAGTAGGAGTTCCTCTAGGTCATACCAGGAACCAGCTTGGTGCAGGTACGACTTCTCTCATGTGCACACAAAGACACTTCTCCAGCCCACAGATTGTCAACCCTCTATCCTTGACTGGTACATCGGAGGCTGACATTTAATACCCTGAGGATATAGATGTTTGAAAGCTGGTTATTGTAACAAAGGAAGCCATCCAAACTCTGCAAGACCAAATGGATCAGATAAAGCTGACACAGAGATAAATCTGTTTTACATCCATTCTTGCACAAGTTTTGCTAATCTATGTAGTTATAGCTTCCCACTGAAGGAGAAAAAATAGCCCACCACATGTCGGCAAGTCCACATCGCGTTCCTATTTTAATCTCCAAGGTATAACATTCTGGGCAAAGACCATTTTTATGCTGACTTTTGCCTGAACTCCATTCACGTAGAATGACACAGGAAGAAAATGAGAAAGGAGGATGAGAGAGAGTGGGAAGAGAAAGAAGGAAAGAGGATTTCTTCTTGAATGGCTGTGTAAATGCAGATTTTGTTTTAAATGAATGAATTCTGCTCCATCACTGACACAGGATCGCTTCTCTCCCAGGCAGTCAGACATCTACTCTTCATTAGCCAGTATTTATGCTGCCAGATTGGACTTTCATATGGGAGCCTGAAGCAGGAATGGTGCAGATGGCAGGAAAGCTCTCATGAGATTGATAACGATGAAGAAAGATGCCACATTAAGTCAGAAGGTGCCACTGTTAACATCCCAGCTTGGAGGAGAATATTTCTAGCTAGCACACCCCTCCAAGGACTGTTTCTCTTCCAGCTTCAACTGAAATTCATCCCCTCCCCCAAAGCTCTCTGCCCCACCCTCTTGCTGGCAAGTGAGGGTTACGTGACTTTCCTCTCTTTTGTGTGTCAACTCTTTTTGCCTCAGGTACTTAACCTTTGCTTTCCAAAGGTGGTGAGATCCTAGCTGTGGAGAGGAACTAGAGGGAGGGGGAAGGGAGGGAGAAGGCACTTTAGTCCTTGTTTCCCTTAACAAAGGCACCACTATAAGAAGTTTCGTGCAGGAAACCTGAATGGTATTTATTGTTTCAATTCAGGCCCTCATTGCATCTGCTGCCTTTCAAAGACAGATGCTGTGTTCATAAAACCAGAGCCCTGCCTCAAAAGACTTCGAGAAAGGGCAATCTCCAGGGTGTAGGACTGAGGGTTTAGGAAAGTCAACACCACCAGAGGATCTGTAGTGTGAGATGTTTGCTGCTGGGATGGAAGAACAAAGCTTCCTAGCTTCTGATTCGCAAGGGAGGGAGCAAGACTCATTTGTACCTTTAGTTTCTGGCTAAACAAATAAGTTCCTCATTCAAGGAACATGGCTTGTGTGGAGTTTGAGCTTTTCCACTGGAGAAGAATAAAAGAATCCACTACATTTCACGAGGGGGAAAAGGGCCATATCTTGTTCTGATTTTGATCTCCATGGTCCTGCCCACTGATTTTTCTGGCCAGTGACAGACCTTCTGCTTAGACTAAACTTGAGTGAGGCTCCTCTGAGTCCTTTCTGACTAGGCTCAACCTTGGGCTTCCCTCTCTGTCTTCTAGAATCCAGTTGAGAAACAATCCTGCTAAGTCAGTTTAGTGAAAATCCCCATCCTTTATTTCTGACCATCCTCTATATCTTATCACCCTGGTCTGCCTTTAGCAAGAAATCTGTTGAATCAGCAGTCTATCAAGGATCCCCCTAACCCCTCATGTTTTCCTCTTAGCCATTTTCCATCCACTGACCACACCCTGAACTCTGCTCCAATGTATGGCTATACAGCCCCACTTGTCTTTGTTAGAGCCAGAGTTAAACCCAATCTTTCTCCCCCACTGCAAGACCCCATTGCAGTGAGTCCTATGCCTATCACCACGGCCCCTCTTGAATAGTCTACCATCTTTAACAAGTGCCATTAATAAGTTTTTGTCTTTCACACTACAAATGTATCTTTGGCATTAAAGCAGGGAATGCGTTATCTAGTTCCTCTTGACATCCCAGTCTCCCTGGGTGGCAACCTGACACCAGGCCAGGAAATAAGAGTAGATGAAAAGTTCTCCAGCCCCCCACTGCATCAGACAGGGAAAGCCTTCCCTTGTTCAGAAAGAGTCACCCAGAAACCAAACCAACAGACAAAATGTGACATAGTGAGACTTGCAAACTTAGCACATTTGGAAAATTTGACTGCTCTCACCTAACCTGAGTGATATACTATCAGAGTCCATCCTAGAAAATGCAGACTGGAAAACAAAGGGAGACCACATCAAGGGCCCCTGTGCAGCAATCACAAATTCATGGCAGTGTGTAAGCATTTAATTAGCTTCCCAGGCTTGCAGGAACTCCATTCAATTTAAGACACTCTAGGTGGCTCCTCCTGGACCACGCCAGCCCTCTTGGAAGCCTGGACGTAGAATGCCTACCACCAGGGAACGGTATTTGGAGAGTCTTAATTGAAGGGAATTCCTGTTTTTATGTCTAGATGATGTACCATCAGCATTTCCTCCCCCACAAAAATACACAGAGGGGCAACTAGTTCAAATAACTGGTTTAAATCTGTAAATTACAGCACTGCTTCAAGGAACTTTTAAGGTCGTTTTGTGTCTACGGAAAAGTTAGATGGCATCATAAAATTTTTAGAGCTAATGTAATCTTTATACAGTGGATTCATCTCCACTGATGAGATGTGTTTGGGGTGCCACCTTTCTCTCCCCTTCTTTGGGCTTTCCTTGAGACCTGAAAGAGAATTACTGCTCCAGGAGCATTCATGCCATGACTACACAAACACGTCTTCCTCCCTTCAGGACGCAAGGTCTCAGAACCTAGGTCTTCATTTTACTTGCCTCTACCAAGAGAAGGGATTGCTAAACATGGTTAATTTTCTGAGTTGGTTGCATTTCTGCCATGGAATCTAATCCTCTCTTACATCTCCTGTGTATATTTCTTCTTGGCGCTTCAGTCTTTAGTGACCTTCTCATACCATTTCATTAAATGCCCTCCGCCTCGGTAAATTACAGTACTTTGAAGCCTTAGAGTTTAGCATATAAAAAAGCAAGCGTCTCTATATACTACCCTGGGATAAGGTGTGATGAAAATCCCATACAAGCTGAACTGTACTTCCTAATCAAATGGGTGTAACAGATGGCTGTTGGAGCAAACCATCACAATGGAAATATCTGCAGTTCTCATGGTAACGGAATCTGCCAGGTCTGAGGGATTTGCTGTTTTTCAGGACATCTGAGCTGCAATCTCTTTCGAGCTGTCTAGCAGTCTCAGTCTCGCTCTCTCTCACTCTCTCAGCATGATGGAGATAGAGTTGAAAGGTGGAGCCCGATTTTGCATTCCAGCTGTGATTAAAGACACAGGCACACATCCTGGGAGATAATACGCTGCATATTCATTATGCTATCTAGAACCTCTTTAGCTACTGGGACATGACTATCATACAATTACAATATGCCTTCTCCAGAAGGAAAGGGGGGTTGGGATGAAGAAGATCAGAGAACGACAGTGAGGGACAATATGAGGAATTAAGATGCATGAGACGTACCTTGTAATAAAGATATGGAGCAATATTAAAACGAGCAGTTGTTTCCATTTCGTGGCAACATGTCAAGATGACTTAACATAGCAGGATAAAACATCTGGCCTGGGGAAAAAAATACATGATGTCAAATTTCCAAATCATAATGTAGACTATGTGGAAGAAAAACAATAGATAAGCAACTGTGTACCTTCCCAATAAGTGAAAGCATGTGGAAGATTTCTTTATACTCTGCCATCGGAAAGGAGATCCATTTCATGAGGTGAAGGTTAGTATATAGACATTGAGCTTTCATTATAAATCTAAGGTTTGAGTTTAAGCCCTCAGGACTGCATTAGGAAAAGGGTTTTTTTTTTGGTTTTTTTTTTTTCCTCATGCTATTCATAACCTTCTGATTTTACAGCAATGCTTGGAAGGGGGAAAATAATCAGTCACAATTCTATTTTATTAAAGTCTTTTCCTCCAAATCCCTATTGATTTAAAGAAATAAGGAAAAGTATACTGTCTTCTTTGCTATAGTACCTGCTAGCAAACACACACACACACACACACACACACACAGGGTTGATTCACAGCTGCCTGGTCCCTTGAGTATTTGAGCTTGAAGATCAGACAACATATAAGAATTCAGCCATGACTCAAAATGGAAACAAAGAAGACCATTCTTAGCAAACCCGGCAACGTGAAATGAAAAACTACAGGCTGTAGGCTGGAGCCCCTAGCATGCTTACCCACCCCATTGTCCTTGAGGGCACTACTGTTAAATACATATGACAGCCAAAGAGATGAGGAGAATAGTTTCCAGAAAGCAATGATTGGATCTCCCTTTTCATGAGGTAGAATAGGCAGGACTATGTAAGCCTGTAAAGTAGCTCTTGAGAACAGGCCCTGGGAGGCAGCATTGTCTCCCTCTCATATGGCGCCTGAAGAACATATTATATTATATAACCTTTCTCCAAAGCCAGCCCTGCTTTGACTGGGACCCTCTTCCTTTAGAAGCCTGCTAATAACAACTTGTGGATGACGGTCTCTGCCTTAACAAGCCGGATTAGTTAGTTTAAAGCAATGAACTGAGGCCATTTGTGCAGATGCTAATCAAAAAAGAGAAAAAGGAAAAAATTAGAAAAGACCCATGCGCTCCATCTCTTGTAAGTACAATATAGATAAAGCCCAGGGCCACATCTGTGAGCTGACCTCTAAGGCACACAAAGGTCTCTGGGGCAGTGGGGTTATAAAAGGAGGGAAGACGGTTTGTATAGGGCCAAGAGCAGACAACAGCGGCTCTGAAAGGGCAGTTACCAGGGGACTGTCGAAAGCTTTTTTTTTTCCCTTGGAAATTTTTCTTTATTTGTCCCCCATGAGGTATTTGCTTTTGCTTCACAAACACCTCCCAGTTCCTAGCACAGAGCCTGGCACATAGTAGAGGTATATATTAAATGTTTGAAGGATGGCAGCATGATGGATGGAAGAGTAGATGGATAAGGAAAGACGTAAAAATATCAAAATGTCAAAAACAAACATACAAATTCCACAAATATGTGACTGCCCTCTCCTCATTACACCAAGAACAAAAATAAAATTGTATAACAAAAAATAGAGCATTGGAAAGATGCTCTGTGTCTTTGGAGATCAGCGGTCAGATTGATTGTTAACATTCAATCATGACTGGCACCTTAAAATATACACACAGAAAGGAAAGTTACTCATCTGATGATTCAGACTTAGAATACTGCAGAAGATTTAAGTCCATTAAAAAAAATAATCTGTCATTTCTTCAGCTTATCTGAGAGGTCACTTCTTTCTACACCACAACTAGGAAACTGACTCATGAAGGAAGGAATCTTTAGTTTCCTTTCAAACATTCTGAGAATAACATAATACATACTCTATTACATATTGCATCTGAGTGTGTAATCAGTGAGAGAGAGAAAAACAACACACACACACACACACACACACACACACACACACACACGCACACAGATCTTCTACTGGCTTCTTAAATTTTAACTGCCTTCAGAGTGCATGGTGTTGTTTCAGGAATTCTCCAAGTCAAATGTCTGCTGGAATGCTAACCTCCTAAGAAGCTCAGGGCATCCTGCTGAGATCATTCAGAAGACATTCAACTGCCCTACAAGTTAGAGAAGGGTAAGTTTGAGAACTGGAATGATTCTTAAAGCGCAAAACATAAAAGCTGTCTCTCTGAGCAACCCTCATCTCTAACACTCACAACACAGAATATTTTTATATATGAAGGCTGTAGTCAACCTCAAAAAGACACATATATAACTTCAAAATGTTCTTCTATAATTTACAGATATTTCAAATTTTAGAAAATAAGCTCTTTACATATATATTCAGTTCATATTGTCTCTCAGTCATAGAGAATTTTTGGTTTACTATCAATGATTGTCTTATTATCTCATGTCTCTGTCACCTAAAACAGAGGAATGGGATTTTCTAAACACAGTTTTGCTACGGTGAAGAAGTTTTAGGATCAGGATTGTTTCAGAACTTGCCTAATTCCCTGAAGTGTTCAAAGCCTAGGTAGGAGAGTCAGACCTGTTCTTTCAAAGGAGCTCTTTTATTGCCAACCTTCTCTAGGATAGATCTCAAGAACTTAACTGGAATATTTTGCTGCAGTTGATTTCATCAAACCTGAGTAGGAAACCTACTGCACATTAACATACATTCAAGGATCTGGGGAAATTTAAAATAAGTCAGAACCTTCTTGCCCTCAAAGAGTTTGCCGTCAAGCTGACAGTTAAGACAAGATTACAAATGGTTATAACATAAAGCAGTACAAGATAACACCATAAAACATACATATATATTCAAGTACTCTTCAAAGTCAAAGGAAGGTTTATAAAAGGCACTATTAAAATCGGAAAATTTGATGAGCTTTGAAGGATATGAAAGATTTCAGCAGACTAAGGCATGGGCAAGGACATTCCAAACAGAGGAAATAAATGAACACTTGAGGCAGAAAAGTGTTGAGACTAGTTTGGGCACACTAGAAGAGACTTGTTTGGCTAAGAAAAGGAAAGTAAAGGGAAATAAAACTGGGATCATATTAGAGGAAATGGTATTTAATCCCAGGAGCATTTGGGAGCTGCTGACCATTATTGAGCAAAGGAGCATTTTAATTGGGAATTGCAGCTTCCCTCGGGTCACAAAACACCTCACTTTGTGAGGTTTCCAAGGATGCCCCAGGCAAGCAATGGTCCCAAGGGTGCATTATCAACAGAAAATCCAGGGAGGGGGCCCAATTTGCATGAAGCACCCTTTTGCCTACTGAAAGTATGACCTTTTAAGAGTCAAAACAGCAAGATGTAAAACCTGTCCTGTTCTGCATGTCTTTGGAAATAAATAAACCTTTTCTATTTCAATATTTGGCATCCTGACAAGACCTAAGAGGAACTAGAGAGATAATTAATAAGGGCATGAGGGGAAAGTGCAATTAAAAATGGCAAAGACTACTTCGCAAATAAGTGCTTCATACTGAGAAAGATTATTACTGCGATCTCCAGCTTCAAACCTGAAATCAAATCACTCTGAATGGATAATTTGAACATTATTAGTGGGGGGAAAGCCATCATGGTTCCTAGCCTCTAAATTACGGGAGAAATAAGATTTTATTCTGACCTCACCTTTCTGTCAGTTTAAATCAACAAAATAATCACAGCTTAGTCCCAGTTGGTATAACTCTCCATAACCTCAAGTTTTAATGCTGTTCTTCAGTTTCTTAACCAGAAGAGGAAGTTAGATTGAGAATGCCTCAAGAAGAATCTTTTCCAGGGAACTTAAAAAAAAAAAAGTCTCCTAGGAGACAAGAAAGACAAACTCCCTTTATCTGAATAAGGGCCTTTGTTAGAAATAAAATCTAGCTGGAGCAAATGTGAAAGCACAAACCAACCCCAGAAGGCCTGGAGATGTTTGAACCTCTGCCCCAGTTTACAGGGCCAGTTTAAAGTACTGATGTCTCCTGTCTAAAAAGTAGTCCACGTGTTTGTCACTCATAGGAGAACTTTCAGCTTCTGCCTTTTGGAGTGGAATGATTCTAAACTGAATCATTTTCGGAAATTTAATTTCATAGCTGAATGCAAAGTATAGGAAGATAAGGTCACAGGGACATGAATCTATCTCCAGAAAGCGATCACACTCCCTGGGCTGCCATAAGTGGAGATTTAATTGGACACAGTAGGTTTTGCTATTGTTGCAACATGGAAATAAATTATTTTTTAAATGGCCAATGACCATTGCCAGCTCAGCAGGCATAGTGATCAGACAAGAGTTTGACTTCCAATTATTGTTTGAGATAGAAAGAATTGCTTACACCAATTTTGGATGGTTTTGAATGTCATTATTTCATCATCATCCTTGTCATCCTGCCTTATATTTGTCTAGTAATCTTAAAAAGGGACAGTGGCCAGAAAGGAATACTATACACAGCCCACGTTCTCTTTACCTTAGGTTAAAGAATTCCACTGAAATTAAAATGGGATGAACAGCTCTTGACCATCATTCCTGCTCAAAATACTTGGCTCATCTTCAAGTCAGGGGCCTGCAAATTATAACTGCAGTCTAAATCTAGCACTCTTCCTATGTTTGTGAATAAGGCTTTATTGGAACACAGCCATGCTTATTCATTTATATATTTTCTATAGCTGCTTTTACACTACAGAGTTCAGTAGTTAATGACAGAAGCTATGTGGCCTGCAAAACTTAAAATATTTACTTTCTAACTCTTCACTTAGTCAACCCCTTCTTGAAGTCATCATCATCACCTCTTCCATTTGTAGAGGTCATGGATTGTCTCAGGGTTTTAACACATCTCATCTGATAACACCATTCTGATACATAAAGACAGAGACAATTGCAGTGACCAGAGACACCTGAGACCAGTGTTGCTTCTCCATGGGAGATTCAGACTTGACACTCCCTTAATCATGGGACACTCCAGGTAAGGTTGTCACTGCATGCAGAGTGAGGACCAGCTCTCTTGGTTGTCAGCAAGAATGAGAAGTATTGAGCTTGAACTTATAGACTGGGATGATTCATTAGGAAATGACAGTGAGGGTTGTTAAAGTTAGAAATTGCTTATTAAACCACCTTGTAATACATTTGTAACTGTACAAATTCTCATCCATCTGGATTGGAAATATGCAAATGCAGAAACATCTGAGTTGAATACTACCTTGATCAGATTCTTGGAAACTGCAGTAGTAGGATAAAATTTTGGAGATAATGTATAGCCTAGACTCAGACTTGAGTTCAAATTTAGCTATCCATTAGCTGTGCATTTTTGGACAAATATCTTACCCTTTCTAAATTTCCATTTCGTCATCTCCAAAACAGAAATGTCAACATATAAAATTTGCTTTTTAAGATTGCTGCAGAAATTAAGTGAAATAATTCCTGAATAATACCTAGCACAGTATGGTAGATGCTCAAAAAATGGCAGTGGTAATGACTATCATTAATGTTTGGCTTCAAGGAAGGCAAGAGAGATGCTTCCTAACAAAGGTTGATTTAAATGTCCTCAGTAAATCGGGCTAATACTCCCAAAATGTCTCCTGTCTAAAATGATTTAATTTTGTATTCAACTTGCTTTTGATATTAAGCTTAAAATATTATAGCTTGTGTTTTTACATCACTCCTCCTACCAAAGCTTTTTAATGAACTCAACATCTCTGTGTCTGAAGTACGGTATAAGGGTCAGGTATTTGCCCATTGTACAGATGAAGAAAGTAAAATTATACCTAGCTACTGAATTAAGCCAAGACCCTGGCTCTATTACCTCATGGCTTATGGTCGTAGTACTATTACCCTGGACTTTATGTAATGATCTCTCAAAAGTCAACCCTAATGTCCTGGGCAAGGCATGGATCCCAGTTTAAAAGTTACAGTGGAAGGAATGAAATCCAGGGCAGAAGATGCTGGGAAAGAAGGGAAGGCACTCAAGAAAGCAAGACTCTAGCAGAATGATGATGCTTCAGAATTCAGACAAATGCAGCAGTGTGCCTTTAAAAAGGACCATGTCTACACTTCTATATTGCTTACTAGCTGAAGCTAAGCCAGAGGGATGTACATAGTGAGATCTTTGTCTCATTTCAGGAAGGATACAGGATAAAGATTCTGTGCCAGTAATCTTCCTTGGATTAATGGTTTCTCTTTTATCTGCTGTATTTCTGCTCAGATGTCTTTTCTCTGAATGAGTCGGAGGAATGCAAATGCTGGGCGCAGTCCGCCTGAAATATTTAAATCTAGTTTTGCAGGTTTAGAGGGAAAAATTACACACACACACACACACACACACACACACACACGCACACACACACTTACATATGATGAAGGAATGGCAGACAAGAATTACAGATACATCATCCAGCAATACAAAAATGTGGTATTTCAATTTGACAACAAACTCATTTTTCTTTTTCCATTTCTTTGTTTCTCCAGATCAACACTCAGATGTTTGATGTGAGTGGAAAGAATCTGCAACACGCTTTTGTGAGACTCGGAATCTCATCAAGAATGTACCTCACTACATGGCAAACTGATTTTATTTTGGCTCCTAAATGACAAGGCTTCATTCAGCAATGAGCACACCTCCCCCAAGGAAGCATTCTCTACACCCTGATAGAGAAAAGGTGAGACAAGTTGGGCAGCTGGGCATGGTTTGGGTTCATTTTCCTGATTTCTCCTTTTACCGATCCACTCTGACCTCTTTGTTCTTGTGTTCAGTCATAGACTTGCAGGCAGTGTCTCACTATTGTGACTAAGAGGGCTTCCTCTAAAAGGAAACCTGAATGGCATTAATATTCAAATCCTCCTGCTTGGTCTGCAGTGGCCTGATGGAGCTTGCACAGAGCTCCGAGGCTGCAAGGGAACAAATCTTGGAAAATACAGCTGAGTAAATTGGGGTTTAGCTTCTGTCCCCATGTGCAGTACTTAACATGAAACCCTTATAATGAAAGGTCTCTTCCAAAGGCTTTTATTGCTGCAAGAAAGAGTTCCTACAATGTGAACCCAAGGACAGAAGGAGGCTTTCTTATTTTCCTTTCCACCTCATGTGAAAGAATAATCTCATGCCTTCAGGACAAAGCCTTCTTTAGACAACAAAGTGAAATGCTTTCAACGTCCATGAACATCTCCCAACATCAATGAGATTGCTATTCACAGATGAAAAGGGGGGAAAAAACGTTGGGCATGAACAATTGGTCAATACAGCATTACCCTCAAAAACCAGAAAGCCAGAATTTGAAACATGAAACATCTCCCACTCTATTAAATTAGGATTGATGAGTTCCCAGGGATGTTCAACATCCTTTGACTTCACTTAAATGATTTATAACCCTTCTCCATGCCATGATTTGTGAATTTTCTCCAAGTGCACACCTGAACTAAGGCTGGGGAGGGCTTGGTGCAAGACCACAAAATCATACATCTTTTTCTCAAAGAGCTTTCATAAATTGGTCTGTAAAATTCTATTCAGCATTCACTAAGCACCTAGAATGTGCCAAGCACTGTGCTAGATACTGGGACATGGAAATGAGTAAGACACAGTCCTTGCCCTCAGAGAGTTTATGCCTCATAGAAAAGAAAAACCAGCACCTGCAGTGTAATATATTAAGTGCCAGAGCAGATAAGAGTAAAGGACGGACCACCCAGGGGGCAAGTACCAATTTTTTAAGAAATGGCCATTTGAGTTAAGCCTTAAGGCGATTAACCATTGGGATATGAGCAAAAGCATAAAAATAAAATGAGGCCTAAATGAAGTTACAATCTCTAGACAACCAAATAAATATACCTGGAAATACAACTACCTCCAGGAACACAAAAGTATGTTGGCTTTGCCAAGTCATATCTGTTGAGTTTCTATTACCCATGCTCCCTATTGGTCAAGAATTAATTTATGTCACCCAAGGGCCTATTTCATAAGGCTATGTGTTATAAGAAAGATCAGACTTGAGCCTCTCCAAGTGAGATTTTAGTGGCCCCAGCCTCTTCCTGGCAGTCATCTTTGTAACTCATTCCCTTTCCAGAAAACCATGCAAAGAATAAAATTCTCCAAGGTCTCTGGCAGCTGCAGGCATGAATACAGGTCCTCTTTGGAACTCATTCTGTCTGTCAGCAGACTATCAGTTGTAGGTATCTAAACAAGAAGAAGCAGAGAAGGGATCCCAAGCCACAGGAAGAAAAGGACTTTCTCAAAGAGACTCAGCCAAAGTCTTTGCCCATCATGGGGATACATCATGCCTGGTACAAGAATGCAAACCAGCGGGCTCGGTGGCTCAGCCTGTAATCCCGCGCCTTTGGGAGGCTGAGGTGAGTGGATTGCCTGAGCCCACGGGTTCGAGACCCGCCTGGACAGACGAGACCTCATCTCTACAATAAAATCAAAAAATTAGCCGGGCATGGTAGCGTGCGCCTGTAATTCTGGTTACTCGGAAGGCTGAGGCGGAAGGATCACCAGAGCCCAGCAAGTCGAGGCTGTGGTGACCGGGAGCGGCCACTGCACTCCAGTCTGGGTGACAGAGTGAGACTCCAACTCAAAAAAAAAAAAAAAAATGCAAACCACACTGCAAAAGAACTAGCCATTTATGTTCCTGGGAAGGGCTCCAAGAGCTTCTGTCATTCTATGTGTGTACTCAGAACTGAAAAGATGATCAAGGTATATGTTAGAATCCCAATTTGAGTGGCTACAACTTACCCACTGAGTCCTCTTAGGGAAACAAAATGTAGTATAGCAAAATGCCTTTGTTTTCTTGACATCAGAATTCAGACCATCATCTATGCTACAAAGAGAGAGATTTTACATCTATACAAACATCCTAGCCCACCACATTCTCCTTCTTTGGTTAGGATAGCATGTTGCTGCGAAGGGTTTTTAGGATTTAAATGAGATGGGGGCTAATTTACTCTCTGAAATGATATTGAGGATCTGCATCACACAGTATAAAAAATGACTAAGTCCACTCATGCATCAGACAGGATCATTCTGGCAAAGTTGATGCTGACAACATTAAAAAACAATGATGGAGGAGTCTAGCCTTGTTGTTGTCATTTTAATTGTCACTATGAGTGACAAAAAATATGTTTCCTTCTCCAGCATACTTACCTCAGTTCAGCAATACCTTACCTGGGCTGGTGTCATTTGAGGGTGTGATAAAAAATTTAAAAAGGAAAGGAAATGTGTGTGTAAACATGTGTGAGAAAGGGGATGGGAAGAGAGAAAGAGGAAAAGAAAAAGGGACAAGAAGGAGAGAAACAAAGAGACAGAAAGAGAGAAGTGAGCAGTAGAATCATAGACAGACAATCCGACAAAGATAGAGAAAAAATGATATACAAGCAGAGATTATTTTGGATAGCTCTTCCTGAATAACAAAGAGTACTGCTAGTAATCTCATAGAAAAGGCTAGTTTTTTGCATCAAATCAAGAAACCTGCAATGTTTCCCAGATCCACTCAGAGTTTTCAGGCAAGACAGCCCAGAATTTCTTGTTAAAAGCTTAAGGGCTCAATTTATGCTAAGCATTCAAGGAAATGTCTCATCCAAACAGAATATCATTTTTCATATTAAAGAAGCAAACCGATCTCAGAGCATAAATGTTATTATTCATAGTTGCAAAGGAAAATGGCATTTGCTTTCTCTTCCTTCACAGGGAAGGAAGAAGGAGACTCTCCCTTCTTTGGGGCCAGAAGAGAGCTCAGAAATCTTATTTCTCCTCCTGAAAGAAACACATTTTTTTCCTTAACCCCAGTAGGTAAGTACACAAGCCTCCTCCATGGCATTAATTGCTATGATGGGTCAGTGTACAGTGTGTGCATGTTGGTTTTAAACATATGTTTGGAGAAAAGAATCAAAGCTAATTTCAGTGTGTGAAAGCGAGCAGATTCCATTTAGTGATTGTGACTTTACTTCAAAGTGATAAGGCTGCTGGATGCAAGTTCTCAGAACTGAATGTCCAAATGGGAATTTATGATGTAGAGAACTTCAATTTTATCAACCACTGGAGTCAACACACATACAAAAGAGGAAATACTATACTTTTTTCCCTAGCAGCGACTTTAAAGTTAACCCAGAGAACCTGTTGTTCATTTTTTCTCATTTTCTCCATATTTTTTTTTTTTATCTTGAAAACATGTTACAATGGGGAGTCTGGGGGACATTGGAATCCACACTCTGGTTTTCATACTGATGGATCTTGAAAGAATGCATGTTACGTGAACCCCCATCACCTCTTCTACCAATGACCACAGCAAACTCCCAGAAGCAATTCAAATAGATTAGACTACAGTCCATGTCTCTGAATCATTCTTGTAACATCTATATCTGGTAAAAGTCTTAATTTTCTTGGTGTCATATCCCGGGAAGTCATCTTCCACCTTCATGGGGAGAAACTTCAACTAGAACTTTGACGAGGACATAGTCATTGATAATTAATGCTTGTTGTTACATTCAAGATGCAGCAAATCCATAAATGTACACAAATAGATGACTCATATGACTCCAAAAAAATTTGAAAAGTACTGCTAAATCTTATCAAAATGGAGAACACTGCATTAAAAAGTTTGTTATAAAATAACATTTGGTGTTTCCTCCTATAAAACTGGGTAGCCCCATTTAATTATGCGTGATTATTTTGATACAAGACTTGTGTTACTCAGGATATAAAGAGTGAAAGACTGGGTCCGCCAGGTTCCTAAGAAAAAGTCAGGATTCATAAGTTTAGCAACATTTCAGGCACAGTAATACTACCCTTCCTTGTTTTGTGTCCAGGAAAAGGAAAACAGAGTCATTGAGAATGATACTGGAACCCTCCTTGTTTTATTTGGCCAGGGCACCTTAGCAGCTATTGTTTGCTGTGTGTTCAGGCATAAATTGCTATGATCTATGAAAGAAAATATAAGGACACAGAATAAAGTGAAAGAGCTAAATTTTACTATGTGCCAGGCACAACTGATTCTCTCTTTCAGTTTTCGTAATTATCTTGTGAAGCAGATATTCATTCAAATACCCATTTTACAGTTGATGAAACTGAAGCTCTAAGACATGCCCATGATGTTATAGCTGGCAATTGGCAGAATAGGAAATAAATTCAGGTCCATCCCGTCTGATTCCGAAGTCCACATTCTAGAAGACTGTACAGCAGTGGTTTTCAAACTGTGTTCTCATGTTTAAGAAATTCCTCCAAGCCGGGCTCGGTGGCTCAGCCTGTAATCCTGCGCCTTTGGGAGGCTGAGGTGAGTGGATTGCCTGAGCCCGCGGGTTCGCGACCCGCCTGGGCAGTGAGACCTCATCTCTACAATAAATCAAAAAAATCAGCCGGGTGTGGTAGCACATGCCTGTACTTCCGGCTACTTGGAAGGCTGAGGCGGAAGGATCGCCGGAGCCCAGCAGGTCAAGGCTGCGGTGACCAGAAGCGGCCACTGCACTCCAGTCTGGGCAACAGAGTGAGACTCCAACTCAAAAAAAAAAGAAATTCCCCCAATGCTTAATTTAAACTTTTTTCTGCAAAATACATTTTAAAATCTCTTAAAACTACAATTAAAAAATAAGACTTTGGGAGGCCAAGGAGGGAGGATCACTTGAGCCCTGAAGTTCAAGACCAGCCTAGGCAACACAGTGAGACTTATTCTCTACAAAAGATCAAAAAATTAGCCAGATGTGGTGGGGCATGCCTGTAGTCCCAGCTACTCAGGAGGCTGAGGCAGGAGGCTCAACTGAGCCCAGGAAGTTGAGGCTGCATGAGCCATAATCATGCCACCCGACTCCAGCCTGGCAACAAAGTGAGACCCCGACTCAAAATGAGAGAGAGAGAGATACAAATGTTTTATACTCAACATTCCTTTTGGAGAGTCCCAGAATATTAATTTTTTTTCTCATTGGCTGACTAAAATACTGCTTTTGTCAATTTCATATATTGAATTTTGTAAGGAATTTGTAATAAGGTAAGAAACAAGTTTGAAAGTCACTGCTTTCTCAGTAGGGGCGAGGAACAATGTAACTCCTAAGGGGACAAAATGTGGTTCTTGAGGGCCAAAAAACTTGGATATCATAATGGTTTCTCCCCCCTCTTCCCAAAAGTCATAAACATGTATCCAGTATTCCCGTGGTATTAAAATTTCACAGGGGAAGGGATTAGCAAAAAATGTCTTAAAAGTCTCTTTATAAGGGAGATAATGAAAAAAAGGTTGAGAAACACTGCTCTAGAGTACTGAGAATTTCAGAGAATTTGAAACAGAGCAGGGAGACAGCGTGGTCCCCATTACCTGAGCAGCCCACCTACTTGAATTGTAACCCTGTAGGGAGTTCTCTTTGGAGGTTGTCCATAGTTAATGAGCCTGGCTTGTTTGCAACCTTAGAATTTTCTAGCTATAAAAAAATTTTACAAGCTTCCGTCTCTTTTTTTTTTTTCTGAGATGAAACTTAGCAACTGAGCCAGCCCCTTCATTTTACAGAAGGAAAGATTGAGGTCCAGAGAAGCAAAGGTGTTGCCCAAGGACTATTTGTGGCAGTTGGAATGCAAACCCAGAGCAGCCTTCTACACAGGGTGGGTGTCCAAAAATGTTTTGTTAGATGAATAAGTAAAGGGATAAATGACCACAAATTAACAAGGTGAGTTAATTGGGAAAATCAGATATAAGTATTTTTAAGCTAATAATATGCAGACTGCCTATTCCATGCCACCGATTGATAGGGAGAAAGAGAGAAAAATAAAAGAAAAACACCTTCTAAATAAATTTCCCCAGTGGTTAAAGACCTCTAAGTGTTGAGTCATACACCTCATAGCCCAAGCTGAAACAGAACAGAGTCGGGAGACAATACAAGTGAGTTCTTCCTCTGGCTGACCCAACCACACATCTTTCCTTTGTTTGTTTGTTTTCCTTTCTTTAAAGCTCTTACAATACTCCTAGCATAGTACCATCTGCTGAAGCGGGATGAACAGGTAGCTTTAAAATGATGATAGCTCTGGGAAATGATAATCACTAGGTCATAGAAATCTGCACTGCAGTGTATAAATAAGATAAGTAAAAGTGCTGAGGACTGCATGTTTGCTTTAATAAAATGTGTTTTCCCTTTTTGTGGAGAATGCCTTTCTCAAACGCCTGGGGAGAAAAGCTGAACTATAGACCAGAAACACACAGACCGTTCCAGAATCTGGCAACGAGGGTGGGATCAGAGGGGAGAAGGATGAAATATTACTTACTGAGACACAAAAGGAAAAAGGTTGGACCGGAGCCTTCGTGTTGAATTGCTGAAGCAAGGGAATGAGATAAGAACTTCCAGGTCTAATTCCAAAGCTCCCTTTGGTAGAGGCAATATGCTGCAGTGAAAAGAGCAAGGGCTTGGGTTACAGCACAGCTCTCAACAAACTGCGCAACCTTAGGAAACTCGATCTCTCTCAATCTTAATTTTCTCATATATAAAAAGGGGGCCATATCTCCTAGGGATATCATAAGTTTCAAATTAGAGAATATACGTAAAGCACCAACCATGATGCCAGATATACCTTTGCTGTTTAATAAATGGCAGTAGTGGTGATACCGTGATGAGGATGCAGATATACGAGAATGATGATGATGATTGTGATCCACAGGACTTCTTTAGAAAGTATCTACATGTATACATTGAGTCCTGAAGATCATCAGTAGTTTGGAAGTCACCACGCCCTGTGAGATATGTCATTGGAAAGGGTACTTCACAGAGCAGGAATACCCTTTGCAGAGAATTTCAGTAAGAACCAAGTCTAAAAACATGGGCAGCTTCTGAATTTTTGCAAATACAGCATTTTACTTGGGTTTTCTGCAAACATAAAGCATTTTTGCTGCCATTCTCTCATCCCCCCCCCACCAGCAATGTAAGTTTGCCAGGACAAGTACTAGGTGCCCACTTGACAAACGAGAAAATCTGAAGCCTCAGGATGTTTAAGTCATTTAGTTACTAGCCCAGTACTGTATGGTGAGAGATGGTTTCTGGACTGGCATCCAGATGTCTAAGAGTGGAAGCCTGGTTGTCTGTTTCCTACTCTAATGGTACACTATGCCAACTACTTAAAACTTTTTTTACCTAGAAAGAAATACTCATACAGGTCTGGTGCAGGTGCAGGTGTGCCCTCTCTGCATCCCTAATGTGAGGTCATCTATCCTCCACCTGATCACTTCTATATGAATCATTGGCTTTTTTTTTTTTCAATCAGAATCTCACTCTGTCGCCCAGGCTAGAGTAGTGACATGCTCATGGCTACCACAGCCTCAACCTGCTGGGCTCAGGTAATCCTTCCACCTCAGCCTTCCAAGTAGCTGGGACTACAGGTGTATGTCACCACACCCAGTTAAAATTTTTTTATTTATTGTAGAGACAAGGTCTTGCCGAGTTGCCCAGGCTGGTCTCCAACCTCTGGTCTCAGGCAATCCTCTCGCCTACATCTCTCAAACTGCTGGGATTGCAGGTGTGAGCCACTGTGCCCATCATTGGCAATCTCTTTATTCACCTATCTACTCTGTGATTTCCACTCCTCACCCAAAGTAGAAAATCCAAGAGACACTAATGAAAGAATTCTTTCCCTTGGGAACTAATAAAGTGAGATGTCTATCAAACCAGATACATAAATGACATCATCTGACCATTGTGCCATTGCCAGGGAAACAAGACTGAGAAAACTCTGGAGGGCTCTGCTGTACTCCCCAGTGGACAGAGTAGAGCTGACTTTGGTCTGCAAAATGTCAACCCTGTTGGGGTTGCTCTTTCTCTCTACCCCCAAACACAACTCTGTTCCTATAAATGATGTATCTTCCCCCTCACAACTGTTCTATGAGGAAAATGAAGCTGTGCCCTTTCTTCAGTTGAGAAAACAGGACTCATAAATAGGGCACCACAGGCAGGGACACAAAACTAGTTCACTGGAAAGCCAGGTCTTCTACAAATTTCCTCATTCCAATCCCATCTTCTTTGCACTATACCAGATTGCTGCCTCATCAATTAGAAATATTTGGATAGAAAACAACAGAAAATACAAAATTCAAATATGCTTACACAAAAAAAGCAAATTGGGGTCTTTGTGGTTTACATAAATAAATGGTTCAGAAAATAAGTCTGGTTTCAGGACCCAGGTTAAAATCTGGGCTTCCTCTTCAAGCTCCACATGATGGCCCCTAGAAATCACAAGTTCTCTCTTCCTGATGAAGGTAGTTCCAGGCTCATATTCTCACATTGCCAGGTTCTATGGGGAAAAAAGCATTTATGCCCCTGTATTTCCATCACAGGTGGTTAGCTTCAGTCTGATTGGATCATGTGCCCATTCCCAAACCAATCATGATGGGGAGGAGGACGCCACTGGAACTGAGGTAGGTCAATCCCACTCAGCCAACATGCACAACTATGGTGGAGAGATACTTTCTCAATGGAAATTTAAGGTGTTACTATTAGGAAGAAAAAGTAATCATAGCTGGGCAGGAACCCCCCCCCCAATGAGATCCAATCTTTTATTTTACAAAAAGTCTTCGAATTACTACTATGTGCCAATTGTATTGCCAGTTTGGAGGTAAACTTTAAGAAAGAAAAGAGTAATGTCTGCCTAGGCTGAGTCCAGTCTAGTGTGTCATGGACCCAGTGGTAGAGAGTAAGTGCTGTCTCAGTCAGCTTGGGCTGCTGGAATGCATAAATGGGGTGGCATAAATAAGAGACACTTATTTACTGCAATTCTAGAGGTTGGGAATTCCAAGATCAATGTGCCACCTGCAGATGTGGTAGCTGGTGAGAACACTCTTCCTGATTTGCAGACAACCATCTTCTCGTTGTATCCTCACAGCCTGAGAGAGACAGAAAGCAAGCGTTCTCATATCTTTTTATAAGGGCACTAATCCCATTCATGAGAGTGCCAAGTTCATGGCCTAATTACCTCCCCAAGGCCCTATCTCCAAATACTATCCCATTAGGAGTTAGGATTAATGTTTGAATTTTTGGGGGACATAAACATTTAGGCCATAGCAGGTGCCTTCATTGCTGATGTTACCTTTAGCCACCTCCCCATTTTAGCCTCTAACTCACACAAATTGCTCTTCTGTTAGACAGAATCTGAAGTAGGCTGGCAATAGACACAACTGAGTGGTGAGTTCAAGTTGCATTCTATTTGCTAGGCAACTAGAATAATGTCTTATGCAGTAAGAGGGGCAGGATGGTGTACCAGTTAAGAGAGCAAGCTCTAGAGTCAGACTGCTTGAGCTTGAATCTTGAATCAGCTATTCTCTAGCTGTGTTATTTAATCTATCTGTACTCTAAGTTCTTTATCTAAAAATGAGGGCAATTATAGTCATCTAAGCATGTTTTGAGATATAGATGAATTAATGCAGGGGTCAGCTAATTTGTCTTCATAAAGGATAGCCAGATAGTAAATATTTGGGGCACTGTAGGTCATAGTCCCTTTGGCAACTACTTCACCCTGCCATTATAATGAGAAAGCAGCCATAGACGATACTTGAAAAAATGGGTATAGCTGTGTTCCAACAAAAGTTTACTTACAAAAACAGGCAGCAGGCTAGATTTGCCTGACACCAAGTCACAGTTCAATATGATAGCTGGAGTTATAAATTCATAGTAAATAACATGTAGCTTTATTTATTATTCTCTTTCTCACACGGTTCCTCTCTCTCAACGAACTCTGCCACCACCCCTTGTTGACTATGCTGATTGTAGAGTTATTATTTCACATATATACACATGAGCTATTTATCTTAATTTATTAACTTGGTGACATAGATGATCAAGAAAACTCCCAAGTCTTCTAAGTGGATTATCCTTTATATATTTAAATTGTCTTGTCCATATGACTTAAAGAGGAAATATGCAGCAAAAAGCTTGGCACATTGTACACAACCCAGCGCTGGGGTGATGCATAGCAAGTCAAGAATGATAAGGGTTATTATTTGCTATAAATAAATGCTCAGCCTCATTAGCGAATGCTCACTTGCAGACCTTCACTCTCATCAAAATGATTTCTTTATGTTTCAAACCACCCCTCAAGTTTTCTTCTCTACAACCACACTCCAGGTCCAGAAATTGCAACTCAAATTTTATGGTTCTCAGACATGCTGAGATGTCTCAAGAGACACAAAAACAACACTGGTGTTAAAAGTTAATTCTTCCTGCTGGGTTAATAATTAGGTAAAACCAGTTTGAAGCAAGGAGAAATCAGTGTGTCTAGAGTTCAGAATGGATTAGTGAGGAAAAAGGCAAAATAAGGAATTAGAGTAGGAATATAACTACCAAGAACTCACCCTTCTGAAGTGGTACCCTAGGTGGGGAAGGGGAGATGGCAAGGAGAACCATTTAGGTGCCTTAACTTATAATCACAAAGAATCCCCAAATTCAGAATCAGATCCTTGTATGTGAGGAGGCTTTTTAGCTAATCAAAATGAATAACACTTCTGTTTATTGGTGAGACAACAACTTGGTAAGTTATCAATTGTCTCCCCTTAGCATTTCCAACTCTTGTTAACTTTTATTTTGTAGCAAAGCATCCTCCCCTTAACTCAGCATTTTCCCCAAAATTTTTGTATTAAAGAAGAATGCCACACCTCATTCATTCATTTGTTAGGATGTCTGCAACTCCCAATCAATACACACCAATCAATATGTACCTTTCCCAGAATGTCAGTGGCAACCCTGGGAAACACAAGAATAAAAAAAAGAAAAGCTGACAATATATCTGCTTATTGGTACAAAAACACACTGCCATACTTTATATATTTCAATAGAGAGGTATGTGGGTGAGCCCATAAATGGTCCACGATTTTGTTATAGGAAAGGAATCAGTAGAAGCGGGAATATTCTATGTGTTTGAACAAAGCTGTATCAACATCACTCAAAGTAAAGATGTTCCCATCCATCGTACTGCCCTGTACAGACTCAAACATATAACCAAAGGCACTTAGCACAGTTAGTCCCAAATATGTCAAGGTGAAGATTTAAAGGACTAAAATGCCATGGATTTGTTGGTCATGCTACTGGTGCCACCTACAGCCAGCCTATTAGCCTGTGAGATCAGCACACACAAGTAGCCACACAACTCTAAGTCTTTTCCTCCACTTTCTACATGGAAAGCTCTTGAAATCATACAAATATACAGGCTTTCCTAACCATCCCTTTTTCCCAGGACTTGAGAACCTTAGTGCATGGAGCTAAGAAATCACAAAAGTCCCAATTGCAGAGAGAAAATTAAATGGGCTTCAAAGTCAGACAGAGTCAGGTTTGAATTTTAACACTGCCCTTACTAAATCTGTGCTATAGTTTGGATATGTCCCCAAACTTCCTGTTGAAGTTTGATCCCCAATGTTGGAGGTGGGGCCTAATGGGAGGTGTTTGAGTTATGGGGGCAGATTCCTCACAAATGGCATGGTGGGCTCTTGCTCTAATCTTCCTGGCACCTCTCCTCTCTCTCTTGCTGCCTCTCTCACTATATGATCTCTGCACATGACAGCTCCCCTTTGCCTTCCGCCATGAGACAAGGCAGCCTAAAGCCCTCACCAGAAGCAGATGCTGGTGCCAGCACCAGAAACATGTGCCAAATAAACTTCTTTTGGAATACAAAAAGGATGAAGATACTCTGGGACGTTGGGCAAGTTATCACTCTGTTTCTGCATCTGTAAAATAGGAATTAAAATATCTACATCCTGAATTGTTGTAAGGATTAGGGAAATACATGGTAAATGTCTAACATATAATGACTTAATAAGTTTTTTTTTTTGGAAAGATAAGTTATATGGGCCTGAAATATAACTTCTCCAGTCTTGTTCTGTTATTCTCAGTGTTTTGAACATATCAGGGACCATAGGAAAAGCCAGGATTCGGAAGACAGAAGAAGAAGAATGGAAGAACAAATGAAGAAGGAGGAGAAAGAGAAGCAACAGAAGTTTAACACTTACTAAGTGCCAAGCATTGTTCTAAGCTGCTCATACATATTGACTCATTTAGTTGTCACAGCAATTCTATAAGATTAGTACCATAATTATTCAGATTGTATAGATAAGAAAACTGAGGCACAGAGAGAAGGGTATATGACTTGCCCAAGACTATACAGCTAGTAAGTGCCAGAGCAAGGATGTAAACCCAGGCAGAGTGACTCCAGAGTGTGCATTAATGACTATTACCATGGGACCCAAAGAAACAAATGGAATCCACTCAATTAAAGGCTCAGAAAGCTTTAGGGGATGAGTACTTTTCTGTTTTCCAGAGGTACATGGTCATAATTTTTAACATAAAAGAGGTAACTCATGGGTTTGAGAATGCTCTTTTGCCATGAAGAATACAGAAAAGATTATGCTGGCATACCCACTAGTTCAGATAGGTAACGAGGTAATAGAGTAAGTCTGTGCCCAATGCAGTCTATGTCTCTTTAGACCTAGTGACTCAAAATCCACGGGGAAACTGAAGAATCTTAGCCCCACACTGGTTCTGGTCTTTCCCTTCTTGTCCTCTTTGCTTTTTAGCAACAATTAGACATATCACTGAGTGTTCCTGTTGCCTGAGTGGTACCTTTGGATATTGAATAATATGTATGGAAGGGTCAGGTCAAGGCATCTTCATTGCCTAAACCTTGAGCATGAAAATATAAGCAAACAACCCGTCCAGATTCAATGAGGGAGGCATGGTTCAGGTGTCAGGTAAGTATCTGGACTGGTAACAAATGGAAATGGAATCTCAAAGACACATTTATTGGAAAACCACGGCTTCACACTCCTATATCAGGGAAAGAAATAACAAATTCCATGGGCACAGCTATTATTTTTTTCATTTACTTTATACAAATGACAGTGTTCCTTCCAAAGGTACTCCCACAAAGGTATTTATTTCACTTTATAATCCAGCAAAATAAGACCTATTCTAATCATATCAGCTATTCAAAAGACCAAAAGATAGCTATTTTTAGGATTATTTCCACATACAATGGCACAAAACAATGGAAAGATTCCATGAGTTATCCAGGTTTGCTCACAGCAACAATTTTTTTTTGTTTTTGTTGCTACTGTTGTTACAGGTGAAGAAGGTTAAAAGCAAGCACATGCCTACATGTTCAGCAACTTCCCAATCTGCAGAGCTCTGTGGAATTTAGATACACCCTATGGTTCATGGCTACAGCCAAAATGCTAAGCCTACAGTACAAATGATAGGAATCCAAAAAGTACAAGAAGAATAGGAAACTTCAGGGGTGGAAAGGAATATCCCACTGCTGTGGACAGCCAAGGGAACCTCACAGGAATTGACTATTAAAGTCCAACTCTTTCTCCTTAGGAACTAAAACAAAATGAATGAAATAGGCCGCAGAGTGAGGAACAGCCAGCATACAAGCCTTCCTGCTGTATCACAGTGGGAATTAATCACAGAGAGGAGAGAGAGAGGGCAGGAGATTCTGTCGATTATGACAAGCACCAGAATCAGCCCAGCTTTCTCTTCTTAAACTTTCATGTAGTTGTGCCCTCTGGGACCTTCAAAAAGTCCAAAATGGATTATCAGGACATCAGTGAGTCAAAGCCTGATGCTTAGGTTTCTTTCATACCTCCAGATGTACCTTATAACTATAAAACTACCTTAGGTTAAAGCTTTAGATAATGGTGAGAGATATCTCAACAGCCTTAATGTGACCAGGAGCTTTGAGAGCTGCAGTAAGTGAACCTGCTACCTAGCAATTTAGATTCCAAGCAACTCACAGCTAATTTCTAAGGAGCCTCATTTATGTGAATTAAGTGTTAACCCCTTACTTTTTTCCTTCTTTCCTTCATTTGCCCCTTCCTTCCTTCTTTTCCTGTTTCTTTCTTGCTTTCACTTTCACTCTTATTCTCATTCATTGCTTACTCTCTAGGAGAAGCCATGTTGTGAGCAGCCTTATAGAGAGGCCCATGTGGCAAGGACACGTGACCTCCTGACACCAGCTTCCTGACAACTGTGGGTGAACTTAGAAACAGATATTCCAATTGCCTGAGCCTGGGGGTTCAAGACCAGCCTGAACAACTTGGTGAGACCTCATCACTACAAAATCACAAAAAAATTAGCCAGGCATGGTAGCATACGTCTGTAGTTCCAGCTACTTGGAAGGCTGGGGTGGAAGGATCACCTAAGCCTAGCAGGTCAAGGCTGCGGTGGCAGTGAGTGTGCCACTGCACTCCAGCCTGGGTGACAAAGTGAGACTCCAACCCTAAAAAAAAAAAAAAAAAGGAAAGAAAGAAATAGATTTTCTAGCTCTAACCAAATCTTCAATGCTGCAACTTTGTCTGACAACTTGATTGCAACTTCATGAGAGACCTTGACACAGAACCATTCAACTAAGTAACGTTGAGATTTCTGATTCTCAAAACCAATGTGAGATAAGTGTTTAGTTTTAAATTACTAAGTTTTCGAGTAATTTGTTATACAATAGAAAACAAACACAAATACTTGTGTGTCATACAGCTGAAATATAATGGTATACTGTATCTGTTTCAAAAGCTACGCCTTTGCCATTGCACCATTCTGCTAAGTCTATAGTAGTCCTAGATTCCATAAAAAATGGCATCTATTTTGGTTTTGTAATAAACAAAAACTCAATCAAGTTAACTCAGGTAAAATGGGAATTAATAAAGAAAAGCACTAGCCAAAATCATAGAATTCCAAGGATAGGAAACAAAGTATAATGTTTTGCTTTTGACATGAAGGAGTGGGTATCTAACATCCTATCTTGCCATAAATAACATCTATACATGCTGAAAGAAAAAAATATAAACACTTGAGGGCTCCAGGAACTGAAAAAAAAAGCAGGCATATTTTGGAGGGCAATCAAACTTGTAGTAATAAATCAATACAGAGTGAATTCCAGTTTTTGTAGGTATAGCCTGAAGGGAGCCAGAATTATAGCCAAGCTAGCATGACTGAAATTCCAAGAAAAAGTCTGCTACTTTTCTGACTGAAGGAACTAGGGGAAAAAAATCTCAGGGAAACTGGACTACCAGAGAGTGAGGGAAGAAGAAAGCTGGGAAAGAAGAACAACAGATTCTGTGCTTACACTCAGCACAAGCTGACCCCTGAACTATGTATGAGTGTGTCAAATGAGAAGCAGCTAGCAGTTAAGGCTTAAAGAACTAAACTCAGCTCTGATCTTTCATAAAACAAAGGCATTAGAGTTTTTGGTTTAAGTCAAACTAAATGAGTTGCCTATTAAAACAAAACATAAACAATATTTATAGCAATAAAACAAAATCCAAAGTCTGTAATATAGCAGTCACAGTATCCAAGATGTAATGCAAAATTACTCAACATATAAAGTGCCAGAAACAGGTGACCCAGTCTTATGGGAAAAATGCAAATAGAAGCCAATGTCAAGATGGCCTATATGTGAGAATTATCAGGAAAGGATTTTAGAATAGCCGTTATAAGTATATTCAGTGAAATCAAGGAAAATATATCCATAATGAATGAAAAGATAAACCTCAGCAGAGAAAAAGATAATATAAAAAAGAAACAAATGAATACATTGTTAATAAAAAATCTGAAATTAAAAATGTAATGAATGGGGCCAAGTGTGGTGCTCTCAGGCCTGTAATCAAAACACTTTGGGAGGTCAAGGTGGGAGGATCACTTGAGGCCAGGAGTTAGAGACCATCCTGGGCAATATAGCAAGATGTCATCTCTGTTTAAAAAAATCAGAAATCTTAGCAGGCATGATGGTATGCAGCTGTAACCTCAGCTACTTAGGAGGTTGAAACAAAAGGACTGCTTGAGTCCAGGAAGTTGAGACTGGGTGAGCTGTGATCATGCCACTGCACTTAAGTCTGGGTGACAAAGTGAGACTCCGACTCAAAAAAAAAAAAGAGAGATAAAAGGAAACCATCAGTGAATTTGAAGATGAATCAACAGAAGTTATCCAATTTGAATGAGAGATATTCTAAAATTTTAAATGAACAGAACCTAAGGGACCTGTGAAATAATTTCAAAATGTTTCACCAAGAAAGACAACGGGATAGAAAAAATTTTTGAAGAAAAGTACCAGAAAGCATACCAAATTTTGAAAGATGTAAATGTATAGATTCAGGAAGCTCAGAAAATCTTAAAGAGAATTAATTTAAAGAAATCCATGCAGCTGGGCACAGTGGCTCAAGCCTGTAATCCCAGAACTCTGGGAGGCTGAGGTAAGAGGATTGCCTGAGCCCATGGGTTCGAGAACAGCTTGGGAAACTGGGCAAGACCTCATCTCTTCAATAAATCAAAAAATCAGTAGGTATGGTAGCATACTTGGAAGCCTGAGGCAGAAGTATCGCCTGAGCCCAGCAAGTAGCCACTGGGGTGGCCGTGAGTGTTACCACTGCACTCCAGCCTGGGTGACAGAGTGAGACTACAACTGAAAAAAAAAAAAAAGAAATCAATGCTTAGGCACATCATAGTCAAACTGCTTACCACTAAAAAGAAAGAGAAAAATTTGAAAGCAGCCAGAGAAAAACATCACATTACATATAGGAGAATAATGATAAAAATTCTCACAAACTTTTCACCAGAAATCATGGGGGCTAGAAGAAGTGGAACATCTCTAAAGTTTTAAAAGACAATAACTGCCATCCCAGAATTCTACATCCAGAAAAATATCCTTTACAAAAGAAAATGAAATAAGAACATTTTTAAGATCATAAAAAATTCAGCGACTTTGTCTCTGCCAGAACTGTACTAAAAGTACTTCAGGTTAAAGGAAATGACACCAGAGAAAACCTTGGATTTTCAGGAATGAACGAAGGGTATGATATATAAATGGTAAATTTAAAATACTTTTTCAAAATTTATTTAGAATAGAAGTGATTACTCACAGCAAAAAAATATAACATTGTCTTATGGGATTTACAATGTACTTAGATGTAATATATATGACAACTATAACTTAAAAGATGGTAGGATGGAAAGTAAATGAACATGTACATTGTAATATTTCTATTTTTATTATATGAGCACTATATAAACTGTGAACAGTAAGAATGTACAGAACAAATTTTTTTTTTAAATGCACAGGGATGTGACTTCAAATGAATAAATGTTCTAGAATGGAAGTTAAGATATTGAAATAACCCAAAAGAAGGTGGGATAAGGGTGGGGGGAGAGTTAAAAACATATAAAGAATAAAATGGTAACTTATGTTTAACTATATCAATAATTATATTAAACGTCAATGGGTTAAACACTCTAATTCAAAAGTACAGATCATTAGAGTGAATTTTTTAAAATCAGTTTAAACCCAGTTAAATGCTAGCTATAAGACACACATCTTTTTTTTTTTTTTTTTTGAGTTGGAGTCTCACTCTGTCGCCCAGACTGGAGTGCAGTGGCTGCTCCCGGCCACCGCAGCCTCGACCTGCTGGACTCCAGCGATCCTTCCGCCTCAGCCTTCCAAGTAGCTGGAACTACAGGCATGCACTACCATGCCCGGCTAATTTTTTATTTATTTATTGTAGAGATGAGGTCTCGCCAAGTTGCCCAGGCGAGTCTCGAACCCGCAGACTCAGGCAATCCACTCACCTCAGCCTCCCAAAGTGTGGGATTATAGGCTGAGCCACCGAGCCCGGCTATACATCTTAAATATAAATAAAAAGGTTGAAATAAATGGCCAGAAGAAGATATACTGGGGTAGCCCCTGGGGTGGCCGTGAGTGTTATCACTGCACTCCAGCCTGGGTGACATACCAGATATACCATGTAAAGAGTAATCATAATAAGAATGACGTCTATAATTAGATAAGATAGATCTCAAGAGTATTACCAAAAATAACAAATATTTTATAACAACAGAAGGCTTATCAGGAAAGTATAGCAATCATAAATATGTGTGTGCCCAGTAACAGTCTGAAACAAATGTATTAAAAATTGACATGATAAAGGGAGAAAAAGTGGGAGAATTTAGGCCCCTTCTTTCAGCAAACTATTAAAAAAACTAGACAAAAGAAGTAAATACATAGTAAAAATAATGACATATCATTCAATTTGTCTATTTGTATTCATAGAACTTTATACCCAATAACTGCACAATTCACATAATTTTAAATACACTTGATAAAATCACCAAAGTAGGCCATATGTAAGGCCATAATGCAAGCTTCAATAAATTTCAAAGGATTTAAGTTATACAGAATATGTTCTTTGATCATTAAAATATCAAATTATAACTCAATAACAATAATAGAGCCAGGATAATTACAAGTGTTTAGAAATTGAATAACAGACTTCTCAATAACCTATGAGACAAACAAGAATCACAGAAGGATTAGAAAATATTTGGAACCAAATAGCAATGAAATATTTGTAAAATAAGTCTGTGGGATGTAACTAAAGTAGTGCTTAGAGGATAATTTATGGTTTTAGATGTTTATGTTAGAAAAAAAGTAATGACCATAAGAAACTAGAAAAAAGAGAACACAGTAAATCCAAATCAGGTAAAAAGAAGGAAAATTAAAAATAAAATCAATGAAATAGAAAATAAACAATAAATAGAATTAATAAAGACAAAAGCTGGTTCTTTTATTCAAAAAGAAATTTCTAAACCTTTAGCTGGACTGAGGAGTAAAAACAGGTTATAACTATAAATACTACAGATATTTAAAAGATTTTTTTTTAAATTATGAACACCTAGCCGGCTCGGTGGCTCAGCCTGTAATCCCGTGCTTTGGGAGGCTGACGTGAGTGGATTGCCTGAGCCCGCAGGTTCGAGACCCGCCTGGGCAACTTGGCGATCCCTCATCTCTACATCAAAAAAAAAAGAAATTATGAACATTTTATGTCAAAAAATGGCAAACTAAATGAAATAAATGGTTTTTTTTTGAAAACTAGTAAAGCACAAGAAAAAAATAGATAACCTGATAGCTATTAAAGAAATAAAATTACTAGTTTAGAAACCTTTTCTAGCCGGGCTCAGTGGCTCAGCCTGTAATCCCGCGCCTTGGGAGGCTAAGGTGAGTGGATTGCCTGAGCCCGCGGGTTCGAGACCCGGCTGGGCAACTTGGCGAGACCTCATCTCCACAATACATAAATAAATAAATAAATAAATCAGCCGGGTGTGGTAGGACGCGCCTGTAGTTGCAGCTACTTGGGAGGCTGAGGCGGAAGGATCGCCGGAGCCCAGCAGGTCGAGACTGCGGTGGCCGGGAGCGGCCACTGCACTCCAGTCTGGGCAACAGAATGAGACTCCAACTCAAAAAAATAAAATAAAAAATAAACCTTTTCTATTAAAAAAGCAAACAAACTTGCAGGGTAAGATGTCCCTACAGGTGAACTCTACCAAACATATAAGGAAGAAAAAATAACAGTTCTACCAAAACTCCTTCAAAAAATAGGAGAAAAGAGTAACGTAATCCTTATACCAAAACCAAATAAGATATTATAATTTTTTAGATACAGATTCATTTTCTTCATGAACATAGATGTAAAACTCTTAGCAAACTTTTAGCAAATCAAATCTAGCTATACATCAAAAGAATAATAGATATCTCATAACTGGAGTTTATCCCAGTAATGCAACGTTGGTTGAACATTTAAAACAGTGCAATTCACCATAACAGAAAAAAGAAGAAAAATCATATGATTATCTTAACCACTGATGAAAACAGCAATTGACAAAAATCTCACACTCATTTATGATAATAAAAAAAAGAACTCTAAGCAAACTATGAATAAAAAAAGTACTTATTCTATATGATAATGAATATCCAGGGAAAAATTTATATTTAATATTGTATTTCATGGTAAAATAATGAATGCTTTCCTTTTAAGATCAGGAAAAGGGCGATGATGCCTGCTCCTACTAGTTTTATTCAACATGAATGGTGCTAGCAATTGCAATAATTTAAGAAAAATTAAAAATGCATAATGATCAGAAAAGAAGAAGTGAAACTGTCTTTAGTTGCAGATGGCATGATCATTTATGTAGAAAATCCTCAGGGTTATACAAAAAAAAAAAAAACTACTAGAACAAACTACTAGAATTTAGCAAGATCTCAGGATACAGAATTAAACATTTTTGAATCAAGGATAAAATCAATATTAGTTGAATTTTACATACCAGCAGCAAAAAAGTGGAACACGAATTTTTACTGCATTGATAATAGCATCTATAATAGTTTTAGAAAGAAATGTAACTAATCAAACAAGACTCCTGCATCAAAAAGCAAAATAGTGCTGAGAGAAATTAGCCAAGGTCTAAATAAATAGAGATACACCATGTTTGTGGATTAGAAAACTTACTATAATTAAGATGTCTCTCTCCAAATTTATCTATAGTATAACTTAACACCAAAAAAAATTCCAACCAGATTTCTTTGTAGAAAATTACAAGTTAATTATAAATTTCACATAGAAGTCAAAATGTCTTAGATTATAAAAAACACTCTTTAAAAAGAACAAACTTGGCAGACTTACACTGCCTGATTTCAAGTCTTACCTTAAAATCACTAATCAAAACAGTGTAGTGATATAGATCAATTTGTATTGAATAGCGAATTAAAAAATAAACTCATATATATGGACTCTAATTTTCAACAAAGGTGTGGAGGTAATTTAATGAAGAAAGGAAAGTCTTTTCACCAAGTTGTGCTACAACAACTAACTACCCATAGGTAGAAAAAAATGAGTATTTATTCTTACTTTAAATCATAACAAATTTAATAAAAATTGCTTATGGACCAAATTGTGATGAAAACAAAAGAGAAACAAAGGCAAAAATCACTGCAGTCTCAGGGTAGGGAATAATTTCTTAGGACATAAAACCACAAACCATTTAAAGGAATTAATAAATTAGATATCATCAAAATTTAAAACTTATGCTTTTCAAAAAAGACACCTTTAGAAAATGAAGAGATAAGCCACATAATGGGGAGAAATTCTTAAAGAACTCTTTCCACTCAGTAAAAAGAAAACCGACAGTATTAAATTGTGGACAAAATATTTGAATAGACACTTCACAAAAGAATGCAGTTGCTCCTCAACTTATAATGGGATTGTATTGCAATAAACCCATATAAGTTAAAAATATTGTAAGTCAAAAATGCATTTAGTATCCCGATAAACCCATTACAAAGACAAAAAATCATAAACTAAACCATAATAAGTTGAAAAGTATCTGTATAAATGAATGACCAACAAGCACATAGGGGAAAAGTATTCAAATCACAAGCAACCAAGGAAAATTAGTACAAATTTAGTATGAAATTAGTACAAATTAAAACCATTTGTACTTGTCCAACCCTGAGAGTGAATGCCTTCTTAAATGTTGTGCCCTGGGTGCATCTCTTGCTTTGACCTAGTTCTGTCCCCTACTGTTGAACATCTATATGCTAGGCCCTACATTTTTTATGCGACTTTATTATCACAACAAATCTTGAATATGGAAATTATTATCACTTTGCGTGGTTGGCCTGGATACTCATTGCTCCATCTGATTTTATGACCTGATGCTTACCTACTATATGTTTGTCTTCCAATTAACCATACCCCCAACAAAGTTATCTGCATGTAATACAATAGACTGGGCAAAATTACCCTTTACATATATATTTTTCAGTGCTTGGCAAATCATTATCACCCTCACTGTCAGGTTATATTTCTTTTTTTAAAAAAATTGTTTTTGGGCTCTCACTCAGGATACATGGTTATGTTTTTTTAAACAATCTCATATTCACCTAGATTTTTTTAAGTTCCTGTGAGAAGTAAACCAAATTGACAAGTTTCTTCATAAACAAATACCATATAATGGGAATGTCTAAGAGATAAGAATTGTGTAAACCTATACTAAGCCTGAACAGCAAATGGGACCCAGGGATCCATTCCCTGACAGATGGACCATAGTAGAGAGATTATCTTTTCCTAAAGATTCCTCTGGCTAGCAAATTAAGATGAATAAGAATAATTTTTTTTAAAAATATAATTTTAAAGAAGAAAACTAAAGTACCTTTTCCAAAAGATGGCGGATTCAGTTCAGTCTGAGAAATACATCTCCTTTTTACTCCACGGATGATAATTTACCACCAATACCCGAGATAGATAAGAAATATAAGTTATTATTGTGGGAAAGTGGTTCCTCACTCCACCCAGTGTTCTTAATATTCCAAAAGGCAAAAGGAGAACTTGAACAGCAATTATTAGCAGTGCTGGGGACCAAAGACATCTACTCACCTTATTTTTTGACAAATGTCAAGCTTGACTATATATATCTTTGCTAAAAGAAAATTTTACTCATAAAAACATTTTAAATTAAGCTAGGAAATTTTAAGGATTCTGAAGCACAAGGGAAAAGAACAGTATTCAAGATATGAAGAAAAATTTAATGGACTCCATTATGGGTCCATCTTATGGCAAGAGGGCAACTGTGGCAGCTACATCCAGTTGCTGGAGGCAGGAACGGTAGAGGTGGAAGCTGTGGCACTAGTGCTTGACAAAGACAGCAGAGATCTCACCTGACCAGGTCTGTGGTATGATTTTTGACAGGACATCAGCCATGTCACCTCTAGAGCCAGTTCTCCGGCACATGATTATCCAATAAGCCACAGATTACCCAATATCAATACATTCAACATAAATTAACCAAAGTCTGGTTTGTTTTTTTTTTACATTGAATTAGAACTCCTGACTGATTCAAATAGCTGCCTTCTGAAAATTACTTATACAGAAGACTAAAGAAATGTAGAAGACATCAATTTTAATCTTCAGTTAGGTTCATGATAATAAGGATACCATTAAGCAAATAAAAATTGAAAGTATCAGTTGTCAGATGTAATTGAAAAAAAATAAGTGAATGAAATACAGGCAAAGACATAAAGATAACCTTGTGAAGATGAGAAGGGAACTAGAAATGAAATAACAAGACCAGAATCTACATTAGAAGAAGAAAACACAATAGTAGACTCTGTAGAAAATAAAATTCATGGCATAAAAACAAACTTGAAAAGCCCTTCAAGAATACAAAAGGCAAGAAAGAGAAGAATTAAAAGAAGAATAGCTGTAGAAGGTAGAAAACAGAAATCAAATCTGCAGAAAATAGATATTCCTAAAAATGAGACCAAAACAAGCAGAACAAAATTGAAATAAAGTAAAAATTAAGGATAAAAGGGGGGGAAAATACTTTGCAGCTTTGAAGAAAAAATTTATGTCTACTGAATAAAAGGATTTAAAAACACCAGTCAACACTGATATAGACGTCAACAGCCAAAAAGAACAATTGTCAAACAGACATCAAAAAACATAAAGTATTTGAAACAATTAATAACTTAGAGTCTCCTTAGACTACTTCTTAAAACTAACCACCAAAAGCAATGGAGCAAAGTCTCCACAGTTTGGGGGGTTTTTTTTAAACACATGGTGACTATAATGGCTAATTTTATGTGTTAACTTGACTAGGTTAAAGGATGCTCAGATAGTTGGTAGAACAATATTTCTTTTCTGTGAAGGTATTTCCAGAAAAGATTAGCATTTGTATCAATAGACCAAATAAAGAAGATCTACCCTCACCAATGTGGGCAGGCATCATCCAATATGTTGAGGGCCTGAATAAAACAAAAAGGCAAAGGAAGGGTAAAATTTCTTTCTCTCCCTTGAGCTGGGACATTCATTTTCTCCTGTCCTTGGACATCAGAGCTCCTGATTCTTGGACCTTTGAACTCAGACTGAATTACACCACTGGCTTTTCAGTTTGCAGAAGGTAGATGGTACGATTTCTTGACATTCATAATCACATGAGCCAATTTTCATAATAAATATATAAATATAATAAATAATTTAATAATTATATTAATTATTTTTTACTTATATAAATAAATAATGACTAAATAATGACCCAGTGACTGAAACAGAGACCCAATCAGGAAAATATTCTCTGTCAAGGAAAGCTCTAATAAATATCATGACTCAGATGCACTTCTTCAGAAAAAGTCCTTGAAGGCATTTTCTAACTGATCAAGAGTTAACTCAAAATAAAGAAATCAAAACAAGACATTCATAACATTAAAAAACTGGACTTTACATGAAGTTGGTTAACATAAAACTCATGATAAATAATATTATAAATGTGGCTAGGAAACAAAAAAATTTTTTAAAGAAAATAAACACAAAAGTAAAAAAGGTAATATAATAGTTATGTGTCTATAAATCATACTTAGTTATCAAAGCCAAGAAGTGGATAAGGGAAAAAATAAGAGTAGCAAAAACACATTCATTTCATTATCTTATGTAAGAAAAATTTAAAAGGTACTATGTTACCTTACCATTGATTTGTAGAACAGTATATGTAGAAGTAGAATTATTGAAAACATAAGAAGTCAATATCCACATAGCAAAAAATTGGAATTCAGGGAATTATAAAAATTAGAGAAACATAAAAATAAATATAAGCATATTATTAACAAACTATATCTAATTTAAACTTTCATATTGCATAAGAGGACTCAACACTAGTTAACAGAAAAAAATTCACATTCTTAGCTTGAACACTCATGAAAAATATTGAGAGAGTAACAAAAAAAGTTGGGCAGAAAAAGAGAAAAACAAAAATAAGAGTAGCAATGACAATATTAGTGTCAAAAAACTGGAATTTAAGTCAAAAAACTGCAATGTAATAGAAAATGCTGATTTACACTGATAATGGTCACAATAAATACAGAAGATAGAACAATCGATGTTTATGCAGGTGGCAAATAATATAACACCAAAATATCTAAAAACAAAATATATCAACATACAATGAAAAAGAAAGGTTTCTTTTTTTTTTTTTTTTTTTTTTTTGAGTTGGAGTCTCACTCTGTTGCCCAGACTGGAGTGCAGTGGCCGCTTCTGGCCACCGCAGCCTCGACCCGCTGGGCTCCAGCGATCCTTCCACCTCAGCCTTCCAAGTAGCTGGAACTACAGGCGCGCGCTACCACGCCCAGCTCATTTTTTGATTTATTGTACAGATGAGGTCTCGTCAAGTTGCCCAGGCGGGTCTCGAACCCGTGGATTCAGTCAATCCACTCACCTCGGCCTCCCAAAGTGCTGAGATAACAGGCTAAGCCACCGAACCTGGCCGAAAGGTTTAATTTTTTAAGCTTTAAAAGTAATTCATAAAAAATCTAAAAAGACTATTTAACTATCAAAAATTGAGAAAGGGAAAATGCATAGTGTAAGGGTGTTAATTCTCACCTTCTGTAGTGCAGAGTCAATTAATATTACCTACAATTGATAAACCAAGCAATGGCAGCATAGGCATACTATGAGGAGGTGTGGAGACAACCTCCAGAGAAACTGAAAACACAAAGGCAAGAGGAAGAATAGGAATAGGGAGTGGTGGAGCAGTGATTCTTGCTTTGCAAGCAAACCTTCCTATGCTATTGGATACTTTATAGTTACATAACTTTCCTTTAAGTTTTTTATTTAGGGAAACTACAGTTTAGTCAATCAATTTATGACATTTAAGTTGCTCCAGTTTTTGCTGTTACAAAAGAGTTTTTTGATATGCATATACTTTTGTGTGCTTCTTTCATCACTTACACTCTGGGACACATGTATGTTCTCTTTACTCACATCAAATACATTTTTCCTTGAACATTTTAAATTAAAAAATCATCACTCAAAAAAGTTTTATTATGAAAAACCACATGAATCTCTAAAATCAACTGTGCAAGCCACATTTTTTACTATAGCACAATAAAACTGTAAATTAATAAAATGTTTACATAAATCATAAAATTCTGTCTTACTCATTGATAGAAAATCCAGATTGTTAGGAAATAAGGACAATATGCACATTCCATAATTTATGCAGTGCAATCAAATCTATAATCAGAACAAATTACAGACTTAAAATTATATTAATCAAAAAAGTCTGAAAAAATAAAACAACTAAGCACTTAGCAAAAGAAGTTAGAAATAAAGAACAACAAAGCAAATCTAGGAATAACAGGAAAAGAAAGAAAGAAAAAGACAAAGGTTAACGGATTTGGAAACAAATATAGACATTAACTATGTGTAACAATCAAGTATCAAATTTTTTAAAGTAAATATAGACATATTATTAACAAAATATATCTAACTTAGACTTTATAATAAAGGGTATCTTGCACTAGTAGATATCAAGATGTACTGTAAAGCAGGGGTCCCCAAACTCCAGGCCATGGACCGGTACTGGTCTGTGGCCTGTTAGGAACCAGGCCCCAAGGAAGGAGGTGAGTGGCAGGCAAGTGAGCAAAGCTTCATCTGTTTACAGCCACTCCCCATCACTCGCATTACCACGTGAACTCCATTTCTGCCACATTAGTGACAGCATTAGATTCTCATAGGAGCATGAACCCTATTGTGAACTGTGCATGCAAGGAATCTAGGTTGCACATTACTTATAAGAAGGTAATGTCTGATGATCTGAGATGGAGCTGAGGGGGTGACGTTAGCACTGGGGAGCAGATGCAAATACAGGGTAACATTAGCAGTGAGGTTTGACTGCACAGAGGCTGTAATAAGCCAATTGCTTGTAGACTCATTTCAAAACCTTATCAGTGAGAGGCAAGTGAGTTGATGTACTTCAACTGACGTCAGAATCCAACACTTATTTTAGTCTACAAATGGTCTATTATTTTATTTACCACTTCTGTCTGCACCTCTTTTTTTTATGGTGAGTTGTCTACCTATTTCATTGTATATTATAATGTAATAATAATAAAAATAAAGTATATAATAAATGCTATGCAGTTGAATAATCCCAAAACCATGCTCCCCACCTTCAGTCCGTAGAAAAACTGTCTTCCACAAAACTGGTCTCTGATGCCAAAAAGGTTGGTGAATGCTGCTATAAAGACATAATGATTAAAACCATAGAATAAACACACCAATAAATAAAAATGAGTAGGTATACTAGGTCTGAATTTATGTAGGCATTGAATATTTAATTAAGCTTCTATTCAAGCCAATGGAAATAGAGTTAAACATTTAATAATTTGTGCAGGGAATTTTTTTGTAGAAATAAGAGAGAAAACTTGACAAATTAATGAATGTATTAATAACATATTCCTAAATGGAACATTAAATTTTATAAAGATAACAACTCTACCCATATAGTGTGAGATGTTAATAAAGTCCCAGTCAATTGCCTAATTGGATTCTTCCTGAAATTTGTCAAAATAACTCAAGAATTTATCTGAAAGATTAAACTGGTAGAAATAACTGAAAATTTTGGAGAAGGAAAAAAGTGATGAGGTAGCTCCTGCCATAACAATAGTAAAATATATAATCAAGTGATAATAATCAAAACATATGGTAATGTTTTTAAAATCAGTGAAACATAATATGTTATAAAAGTAAAACTCTAATACGTAAAATAATTCAGGGAATGATAATAATAGCATTGCAAATAAATTGTAAAACAAAGAATTATTCAAGAAATTGACCAGATTAGAAAAAATTCTAGTCTGGTCTTTACATCATGTCTTATCTAGAAATAAAAGTCAGATTGATGTAACAAAAGAAGAAAATAACTCTGAAAATATTTGGAAGAAAAATATATTTGAATACATGTTTTTCTTTGGAGTGTAGACAATTTTTATAGTTTTCTTATAAATGCAATGGAGGAAGTCTCATGAAGAAATGTGACAAAATTGCCCAACAATAATTTAATTATATGCATGTGTACATTTTTAAAACAAAAATAAAATTAAAAGGCAAATATGGAACTAGATAAAAGATGTAATACCCTTAACAAATAAATAATTGCCCCTACAAAACGAGATTTTTTTTTTTTTAATCACCCAATAGAAACAGACAAAAAAGTGTTACAGGCACATACAACTAACAAAAGAAAAACAATTGTCATTAACAAAAATATTAAAACATATTCATTATCACAAAGAGTCAAAGAAATGTAAATTTAAAACAATAAAATTTTTACCATCAGTTGGGCCTTATTATTGCTTTCCTAATCGCTATTTCAATCTGCAGTTACTTGTTTATTTATTTGTTTATTGTCTGTCTCTGTCAATTAAGCAGTAAACTCCTTGAGGATGGGACATTGTCTGGCTTTTTGACAACTGTGTCCTTAACACAATGCCTGACACACAGGGGTGCTCAGTAATGTTTATTTCGTAAGTAAATGAACAGGTTTATTTTTTTTCCCACTATTTATTTATTTGTATTTTTATTTTGTGTTGGAGTCTCACTCTTTGCCCAGACTGGAGTGCAGTGGCATGCTCACAGCCACCACAGCCTCGACCCGCTGGGCTAAAGTGATCCTTATGCTTCAGCCTTCCAAGTAGCTGGAACTACAGGCATGTGCCACCATGCCCAGTTAATTATTTGATTTATTGTAGAGACGAGGTCTCGTCATGTTGCCCAGGCTGGTCTCGAACCCATGGGCTCTGGCGATCCTCTCATCTCCACCTCCCAATGTTCTGGGATTACAGGAGTGAGCCACCATACCTGGCTATTACTTATTTGTTAACACACACTTTTATAGCAATAACTTCCTGGTAGGGTACTAATTGCCATACAAATATCAATGTATTTCATTCTCAGAGAAATCCACTGAAGCATATTTCATCACCAGTTTACAGACTGAAAAGCCAAGGCTAGTCACGAGATAACTAACCAAAAGTCTTACAGCTAGTAAACAATGTATTAATATCCTCAGCAATTTCATCTGTTTATTTCAAGAGAAACTTAGAGATCACAAGTGACTCACATTGTTAGGTTCAGACTAGCAATTTTGCAAAATTTTAAAATGGATTCTCTACCATGACTATTTGTTACCACTGTATTTGTGTATATGCAGGAGGGCCCCCAAAAAACAGAATTCACTCATAACAATTGTATATTTATTCTTACATGTTTAAACATCAATCAACTTCAAAGTACTCTCCATTTGATACAATACACCTATCGAGACACTTTTTTCACTGCTCAAAAGAGTTTTTGAACTCATTTTGATGCCTTTTAGTGCTCCTGCCACTTTTTGTTTCACCTCTTCCACATAAGCAAAACGTTTCCCTCTGAGGACTTTTTTCATCCATGGAAACAAAAAAAAGTCATTTGGGATGAGGTCACATGAATAGGGAGAGTGGGGAATGGGGGTAATGCCATTTTTGGTCAAAAACTGATGAACTCTCAGCACAGCTGGTATGGGCAGGTTGTTCGTGTAAATCACCCATTGTGAAGGGAACAAACATGTTGAAAGAATCTAAAAAAAAAATTTACTGAAGCCAAATACAGCCTCTTGTAATAACACTAGCTAGTACTGATGCTGATAGATTCCTAGAACACTTACCTAGTGGGGGAAGCCTGTACTACAAGGGGCTCACCCTCCAAAAAAATAGCTCTGGTTTTTTGGAGTCACCCCATCATATATGCTTCATATTTTTTGGTAGTAAACTTATTTTAGAACAGCTTTATATTTGCATAAAAATTGTGTGGACTCAGTTTTCCTTATAAGTAGCATCTTCCATTAATATGGTAAATTTAATACAATTGATCACCCAATATTGATACATTATTATTTATTAAGTTCATATTGTATTCAGATTTCCTTAATTTTACCTAATGTCATTTTTCTGTCCTCACTCCCATCCAGAAGACCAATAACAAACATGTAGACATGTTTCAGGCTTCTCTTGGCTGTGACAGTTTCTCAGGTTTTCCTTATTTTTATGATTTTGACAGTTTTGAGGAGTACTGGTCAGGTATTTCATAAAATATCTCTCTACTGGATTTACCTGATGCATGATTAAAGTGGGTTTATGGGTTTGGGGAAACGGTTTTATTGTTAATTACAATCAAGTTTAGCACAGGTGCATTAAGATGAGCATTCTCATAAATTAGAAGAGTAAAAATTGCTACATCTTTTCTGGAAATATTTTTAGTGGTAAGATGATACTTAATGCAAACAAGTGATTCCAGTTCTAAGACTATGAAAACCCTTTTCAGACATGAGGGCAAGGATTGAACTATCACTCTGTGATCCACACACAAGAGGAAATGAACAAATTACAGCTGTATACGACACATGACTTGGAAAATATCTTCAGGTAGTTCTTCAAAGGGTCCACAATGTTTCTCTCTGGGTGATATATTAATGGATGGTTTTCATCTATTTTTAAATTTTTTTACAGTGCACATATATTACAATTATCATCAGAGAAAAAATATGACTCTTTTTTAAAGAAAGTCACATAAATATGCATTTTAACTCTAACTACTCTTTGCAGACCAAGGACCATGATGGTGCTGAGGTAATCTTCTGCCATCTCCTACATTCGGGGTGCTGGGACTCTGCCACAGTTTGGCCCAAGAATCTAGACCTGCATCCCCTTTGGGACACTCATCGCCAAGGGTATTGCTACCAGAGCTTTTATTCAATAGTTGACATTAAGTTGTTTCCTCCTTATATCTGTGACTTGGCCTACAGAACTTTCTTACGTCGTCATATTGGTGGCTTTCTCACTCTCTTTTTCTATTTGTTTGTTTGTTTGTTCTTTGTGCGTTCTATTCATTCTTTCCTGCTTTCTTTCTTTCTTTCTTTCTTTTTTAATAGAATCAAGTTCAACATCCTCATTCTGACAATTTTCCCACTATTTGGTCAACTGGTATTCCCACCTTCCTCATGTTTGTTTGTATGTTTGTCTATTGAGATTTTTGAGGGAAGGTCAGATCTAATTCATCTTTGTTTTTATTTTCAACACTCAATAAGTCCCATTAATATGTACTGAATACATTTTTTAAATTGTCCAATATAGTCAGACTAATTTTGTTCACCATTACCCTGAGCATGCCCCACTTCCCTATCCTCATGCCATTCCCCTGCCTGGCATACTCTTGGCCTTCCCTTCCCATGGGCATCATTGCCAGCCCTTTGAGTTTCAGCTAATTCTGTGATCTTTAATGAATTCTCTACTATTAACTTCATCTCCCTAGCCTCTGCTTCTTCTGATTTTCTAAGGCTTTATTCATATATCGTTACACACTATCTTGCAATGTCCTCACTAACATCAAATCTTCCTGAGTCTCAGCTCACATTCATTCATGGAAAGTCTCCAGAATTTAACCTGAGAAATCTAGGGTAACAAAACAACATTGTCACTACCATCTGAGAGATCATAGTCCAGATATTTATACTCTTTGAGCCTCTGTTTACCATCTATAAAATGGGGATAATAGCTCAAAAGGACTGTGAAAAGACCAAAAGAAAGAATACATATAAAAAAGGCAAGAAAAAATAATTTTTAATGTTATCGTTACCATTATGAAATCTTTTCTCCCCCAGAGATCTCATCATTTTTTGAGACCATGGCACACCTCCGTGTCTTCCAAAGTGTCTCACTCAATATTTCTGACACAGTTCAGTGACATGGAAGTCAGAAGCCAAGTCTTATTATACTATATGAACTTGAACAAGTCACTTGACCTCTCTGAATTTCCCTTTCTGTTAAAGGAGAGTCATATTATCATAATATCTGTTCATATATCTAACACCATTGTTAGTGGCAACAGAAGATGATGCACAAAGATGTTGAAACCTATAAAGTACCTGAAAACTGTTAAATGTGACTGTGAGCTTTAGTTATCATCAAATATGCTCAATACATACATATTGACTTGGTGTACCCTTACCCACCCTCTCTTCAGGGTGTGCTTAGTCAATTTTACTCCACTAGTTTTCCCATGGGGTACAAAGAAAAGCTCCTTCCCTAAAGTACACTCATACCAACTCTGACCTATCACCCCCAACATCAGATGCACACCCTAGCCTCCTTCTCTCTTGTAGATACCGCAGTTCACACAACTGATCATGTTCCCCTCTGTGCTGTGGCTACCAGGAGCCCACATGCAAATGTGAAGCCCACCTCTAGCAACTATATAGGAAATCTGTGCATGATTTCTTGTACTAACTATGCTCCTGATTTCATCTTTTTCTCCTACTTTGGTTTTCTCTAAGCCTTTTATTTTCTGTTTTACCTTGCCCTGCTAAATGTAACTTTGCAAGCCACCCCAAATTCCTTCTGAAATGAGAAAGGACAAAAACCTGCAATCAAATCTCTACTTATTCACGGAAGACAATGCCCTGTTTTCTATTGTGGGGTGCTTTTATTCTACAGCAACTGTGACAATCTATATTCATCATCTATCTTCATCAGCTCAACCCCAATAGGAAAGGCTGTGGCAGACTGTTCAAAAAAACGGACACAATGGAGTGCTTCCCTGTCTGAATGCTCCTTTGCAATGCAACTTTGCAGCTCTTCCCAACAAAATGTGAAAGCTACTCTCTCACCTGTTTAATCTGGACAGGTTTTGTGACTTGTTTCAACAAATAGAATGCAGCTGGAGAAATGTTAAGGCAGTTTTTAGACTCAAGAGAACATGCACAGTTCCCCTCTCTTTCTTGGAATCCTGTCCAGCCATCAGAGGAACAAGCCCAGGTGTCTTACTGGATGATGAAAGATACATGGCCCAGTTTCCCCCATTTCTCCAGCAGCCAACCAACCCTCAAAAGTAGAGCTACCTAGCTGACTGGCAGTAAATGCAAGACTGAGGCAATCCAAGACCAGAATACCACCCGGCAACCCTAGCTGCGACCCACAGAATTATGTAAATATGTGTTGATTGTTTTAAGCCACTGCATTTTGAGAAGGTTTCTAAGCAGCAAAAGCTAAGTGATATAGTGGCTGAGATCATTCACAAGGCTGGAAAATAATGATTCAGCCAAAGGAAAATAATCGTGTAAGAGTTGCAAATACTACATAGCTATGAGATCTTGTTAGGACCATCCTCTCAGAATGCACAACTCCACCGCACATAGGAGCAAATAAAAGCAACTTATTTTCATTAAAAAGCATAGATCACTTGAAGAAGAAAAAGAGCTATCACCAGCACCAACAATTCTTACAGTGCAGGTTGACTGTCAGGTGCTAACCACAATCCTCTACTCTTTCTAGGGTCACATTCACCAGACCCTTCCACAGTCTGTGTAACTGCAGATGAGCTTTCTCTTCACCACTCACAAAGTTTGGATTTCAAACATCCCACATACCTGGCCAAACCTGTTTCTAGAGAATGATTTCTAGGACCAGAAACTCCCAAGTTGCCTGCATTTAGTGAGACCTAGAGAGAAGCTATAGGAGAAAGAAACAGAAGAGAGGCAGGAGCTGTTCATAGAATAGTTCATGGATTCAGACAGGCCTGAATTCCAGCTCCATTTCTCATACAGTTACCTACCGGACTTTGAGTTAGGAAACTTGAGATCATTTCGGGAGTTTTCACATATTCACTGAGCCTCATTTTCATCATTTCCAAAAGGAGGAGTTTTAGTTTTTGTAGTTTCAAAGTTAATTATTTTGAGATTAAAGATACATTCGGGTGCATCCTATTTTTTTTAGTAAGTTATTTAACCTAATTTTCAATATCCTCACCTTTAAAATGAGTTTAGTATATGGAATATTATGCAGTCATTAAAAAGAGCAAGACCATGACCTTGGCAGCAGCATGGATACAGCCAGAGGCCATTATCCCGAGTAAATTAACTCAGAAACAGAAAACCAAATACCGCATGTCCTCACTTATAAGTGGTAGCTAAACACTGGGTATACACAGACATAAAAATGAGAACAGCAGACACTGGGGACTTCAAAAGAAGGAAAGAAGAAAGGGTTAAGGGTGGGAAAATGACCTATTGGTTACTATGTTCACTATCTGGGTGATGGGTTCAATAAAAGCCCAAACCTCACCATCACGCAAAATGCTCACATTAACAATCCTATACATGTGCCCCGGAATCTAAAATTTAAAAAAATAAAAAGAAACTGGCTTTTAGTATTATTATCTTTAAGTCAAACAATATAAAACAATAAGAATGACAAATAATATTAAAATTTTTTAACCTACCCACAGTGTTGCTCTATACATAAAGCACCAAGTCCAATGCTGATACATAATAGAAACTCAATAAACAGAGAACTAGTTGGAAAATGTTTGATTTTGCTGTTCAGACTGTTTTTTTCTCCTAGGATCTTACCAATAGCTTATTATTATGAATTCTTAAATTTCAACTGCATTATCTAATGAGTCTTTTCTATTGGGAGTACCTAGAATTCGAGAATCTTACCTTCTTTTTATTATATATAAGCAGCAGAAGTAAAAATGCATAGAGTGTTAAAAAATATAGAGAGTGCACCTTGGCAAACCTCTAGTCTCAAAATTCCTAATTTTCAAGACTGCAATGACCAAAGCTCCTCATTTTGCAAGTGAAGAAAATAAGGCCCAGTGAATAAATAGAAAGACCATAAGTGAACCTGGGTTTCCTAACTCCAAGTTCATTTCTCTTGTAGAACAGTACCATCTTCACCCCAAGAACCTTGATAAATATTCGACCATAGCGATAACAACAACAAAAAAAATCCTAGAGGAAATAAATGTTCCCAAGTCACTTCTCATTCATCCTTTTGGCCAGAAATCCAGATTAGCTTTTGTCACTGCCATATCATCAGGCCGGCTTCACTCAAGACCCACTTATTGTCTGCAAATGTTGCTATAATTAAATCCAAGTGGCCACTGTGAGTTATCATCACGTACCCTCTCTAGCCATTAGTCAGATTTCCAGGGCGCAGTTCTTTCTAAAGAGGTCACTCACTCTTCTCTTTCCCCTTGGCTATCCCAGCAGGGTTGTTTTTTTTTTCCTTTCCATTTCTTGGGCAAGGAACTTTTAAGCCAAACTCATTTTCAGGCAATCAGCCAACCTTCCCATTTATCCCAGTGACCTACAGCAGCTACAAGCCTCTTGCCAGCATTGCTGCTGAACTGTGGGGAAAGTGAGGGGAAGAGCGCTGAAGCAGCATCTCTGAAAGCAGTGAGGACAGGGGCTGTTTCTAATAGAGCGCAGGACTGTCGTCATCGATGTCATCATCTACACCACAATCAGTTTGTGTAACACATTACATACCTCTTCTCCCTGGGTGTTTACAATAATCCTGCTAGCTAGGGTAAGGAAAATTAGAGAACCTTTGAGCCGAATATGATTATCAGAATCACCGCATCCAAACTCTTCACCTCACAAATAAGGAATCCAAGACCCCCATGAGGGAAAGTAACCAACCCATAATCATTAAGTGAGTAAAGGCAAAATGGGTCTAGACTCAGTCTCCCACCTTAGTCTCAGTTCGGGAAGCACTCCACTCTTTGGTCCTAGGATCACAGAAGACCCATGAGCAATCATAATGGAATAGGCCTGGAGGCTTTCTTAGGAGGAACCATCCTGCCACCATTTTTAATCAGCATGGCTCACTTGGTGTTGACCTCAGTTCTCTTTTCCAGGGATAAGCACATAGCCCAGAAATGCATAATTAGAACACACCGTCCTTTTGGCCACAGTTGTTGGTTTGGGGATAATGACATAACCTAAATAAGGTCAATGAGAATCACCTCCAGGATTCTTGCTGCAACTTTTAGAAAAGAATCTACTCTGGGTTCACTAAGATTATACATTGTAAGGACCATACAAGTCTGGAGCTGCTAGAAGAAGCCATCGTTACCACCATTTAGAAAAAGCCTCCCTTAGAATGAATCTAGTATAGCAACATGATTTGAGCTCCTGGATTCAACTATACTTGAAGACCAAGCCTTTTCAATTATGTGTAGTCAATAAATTTTATCTTTCTTTAAGATAGTCTGAGTTGTCTTCTTATTCACAATCAAATGAATCCTGACTAAAACATGAACTTCTCTTGATTACTTTCAACTATGAATGAAAGTTTAAGACTCCCTTGGTGCAACATGGCTTTAATGTGATCACTGACAATGAGAGCACCCCTTCCCCTATCCACTTACATATCCTTACCCAATGGATTCCCCAAGTGGAATTATTCCCCGAGTCCTCCATAGTACTAATCACATTCATAAATTATTACCAAACATTACTTTTGCATTATCTCTGACTATACAACCATCAAATTCTTTAAAATTCTCCATCAGGAAAAATATATATGTATTAATGAAACAAGAGGGCTTTTAGGACTCTGGTCTACCTAATGTAAAATGTAATGTCCAGTTGTGATGAAGTTAGTATCCAGTCCATCATCCTATTGCCTTGGTCCATACCCACCTCCCAGCCTAAAGGGTAGTATTCATAATGTGCATTCAAACAGGACAACCCATTTAAAACAGAGCCTGCCAAAAAGTCATGACTTTTTAAAAATTCACTATAAAGTGCTGTTCTTAAGAAAACAAAGTACTCTTATTAAAGCCATCCAGAAGGATATTGGCAAGCCACCTCAGCAGTCACATCCGCTTGGCTTTTTCAAGAGACCTGTCATATAGGGGATGGAAAATATTCCCAGATAAATTAATAAAGATGCTTCAAGAGTCACCAAATGTGCTGTAGGGTGGAAGGTGAAATTGCAACAAAACAAACTAATAATTATAATAATAATCATTAGAATTGTTGGCACAGATACAGAATTGTGTATTGAAAAGTTAAAGCAGTCAGTGCCAACATTCCACTTTTTAATGAGGGCCTTACTAATGGTTACAATTTGTGGACACTGAGAAAGCAGAAACTTGGCTATCAGAGTCAGTCAGGCAAGGAAGCCAGTCTTCCTACTATAAACACACTTGTTTCTCTGTATACAGTGAGATATCAAATGCCAATAAGCCCAAGAATCATTTTTTGAGTTCTGCATCAGAGCCAAACCTATGATTGATGGAGAGATATAGATATAGATGATAGATAGATAGATAGATGGATAGATAGATATTGCTTCTTAGTTCATTCCAAATTCATGATGCTCACCCTTTGCCATCACCTCTCAGAGAAAATCAAGCAAGTGATGTGTTCTAGAAGAAATTATATAAGCCTGAATTTAAATAAATAGCAAACTTTGCCTTAGAAATTTAATGTTAGAACTCAAACACACACAGGAAGAAAACCTAGGTTTTAAGCTTACCCTGTTTTGTCCAATTTCTGTCATGGAACTCCATTCATTCTTCAAATAAATATTTATTAAGCTCCTACTTTGTACCAAGACTAGGTTAAGTGGTGAACATAGCAGCCATCGGCCCTGTTATTCTCATGGTGCTTACAGTCTAAAGGAGAAAATAAATAGTCATAAATAAAAAAAAATTAATGAATATTGTTCCAGGTATCCATGCTGCAAAACAAACTAGTCCAAAACATAATGGCTTAGAGTATCAACCATTTATTATACTTCATAATTTTGAAGGTGAGGAATTCAGGCAGAGTTCAGATAGGCAGTTCTGTTCCATATAGTGTCAATGAAAGTCACACAATAGTACTTGACTGGCAGATGTGGTGTGGTCTGGAGGGTCCAACACAGTCCCCCAGAATGCCATAAGCCTTGGCAGGGACAACTGGAAGACAGAGCTCATCTAGGACTGTAGATGAGAATGCCCAAACAGGTATTCTCCAGCACTGCAGTGTCAGGGCCATCAGGTTTCTCATTTAGTGACTTGAAGATCCAGAAAGTCTTCTAAGAGATGAGAAGGAGAAGCTTCTAGTTTACTAAGATCTGATTACCCTCACATGCTAACTTCTGCCATGTTTCATGTTCTATTGGTCTAGCAGTCATAAAGCCTACCCAGGCTCAAGAGAGAGGCACACAGATCCCATCTCTTCCTGATGGAAGATGAAAGCATTTGCAGCCATATTTAATTGAACACAAATATACAATTCACAATTGTGATAAACACTGTAAACGATGAAAGCAAGGTGCCAGGAGAGGAACTGGGAGGAGAATCTAATTTATATTGGGTGGACAGGCAACCATGGGCTCTCTCTTGCCCTGAAAGACAAGTAGTCATAAACCATAAGGTCCAGCCCACCCTCATTGTCACACCATGAGCATGTCCTATCTTTGACGTCATCTTTAAAAAAAAAAAAAAACCTGTCTTTATTAGTGAAAAAAAATTGCAAGGTGTTTTGTGTTTTTCTAAAACCCTGGAAGACAGGCACAGGCTTCAAAGCTATTGAATTCCTTCTATTCTCTGAGGAGTGAAATAAATTTTATCCCTGAGAATCTATTTAATGACATGGAACAGCAAATTTCACTCTAAGATCAAATACAATATCTGTAAGAGTACAATAAAATAATAAGCAATCAAGTAGAGAACTTTGTTACTAAATATGAATTATTTGAAAAGAACAATTTGTCATCTTAATGTATGAAGCATTAGATACTTGAAAATTGCCATAATTTGCATTCACTTTCTGTTATGAAAGTAAATATTTTAACTTAAAATTCCAAGTATGTATATATATATATATATAAATATGTATATACATATATGTGTGTATATACATATATATATGTTTATCATAAAAATTATATAGCTGGCACATGTGAGTGTATATCTGGATATAAGTGCCTAAGAATATGCATAATGCAATCTGTAATACCCAACTCTTATTTACTCGGTGAGCATCTACTTTGTGCCATTCTACCATCTTTATTTAAGAATTTTATAAAGAGAATTCCTTGTATGATTGGGCACCATCCTATTATCTTCTTTCCTACACTGCCACTGCCCAAGTTCAAGATTGTTTCAATCTCACTTGGACTATTTTAGCAACCTCCCTCTAGTCTTCTCCACAGTCTGACATTCAAGGCCCTTCACAGGCAGGTTATAGTCCATCTCTCCAACCAATTTTCCTATGCCCCAGGCACTGCACAGTCCTGTGGGTCCATAGCTTTGCCCACACTAGTCCCTTCACCCTCTCCCCATTTTTGCTGGCTTATGCTTCTAGCTCCATCTCAAAATTCACCTTCTCTGCAGAACCCTCTCTCCCCTATTCCCACAGGCCTCTGTTCTCATCTCTGTCATGGCCTGAACCACAGCATATTAAATTGTCCACTCACTTGTCTATACCTGACCTCCACCCTCAGACTCTGCAAGAGCAGGAGCTGTGTGTCTTTTTCATCTTTTTATCTCCAGTGACCAGCAGGGCCAGGCCCAATGTCGGCACTCTATAAATGTGACTGAATATCTCCTCCTTCTGGCCCTCAGAACTTTCTAGAAGGTTGATTTGCTAACTTGAGAAAATGTTAGCTTTCTTAAAATATCATGATGTCAATAGGGGCATAAAGAAAAATATTTTTAATTTTCAAGGTTCACATTTTGGGGGTCTTTTTCTTATTAAGCAGAGTGTTCTTCTTCATACTCATTTCTTTGTCTTTATCTTGACATCTGATGCAGTTTGCCTAATTTTATTCTTTAAGTTTTAAAGATCATTTGTTGAGAATTTGTCTACCAAGTCTAATACCAGCACGTTTCAGCCACAGCACTGGCTTGTCAAACAACCTCTGAAAATGGCTTCCTCGGCAGAGCTCAGGGTCCTCTGTGACACCAGAAACTAACCAATGAAACAAAAGAGGAGTAGAGATCACAAAGAGAGTGCTCCAGAAACTTATCAATTCCAAATACTGAGACTTCAAACATGTTACTTAACCTCTCTGAATGCCTCAGCTTTCCCAACTGGAAAATGAGAATAATGTGAAAATTATAACCTCCTTGCAGCTTTCAGTGATATGGTACACATAGAGCATCAAGCATAGCAAAGCACCCACCTTGCTCTCCTCCTCCATCCCCTGACAATACTTGCAGAAGAAAACAGACTCCTACAGGTAGAAAAACAGATTCATACACAGCATGAATGGCCAACTGGGCCCTGCCACACAGTCTGGATTCAGTCCATACTCAGGGACTTGCCTTCTCTAATTTCTAGTCACCTTTTTTCAGATCAGGAACTCCCTTCCTGAGCTAATGAAGATAAGAAACTGAGGATACTGTGAATTATTAAGTACTTGTTTTTCCTCAGCTCTTGTTCGACCTGGCTAAGGTGTTACAAGAGGCAAACAGGTTTCTCCCCACTGTCATGGTAGCTGCCAACAATAAACCCATCTGCCTCCCTGTGCAATGCTATGGGATGGATGCCTTCTACCCAGACATCATCACCTGGCACACTCCTTTAACACCACCCAAGAGTTTCTATGCAGAAGGCAAACCCTGGACCCATCTAAGGAAATTGCAGGCTTCCTTTCAATATGAAGACTTAGTTAAAACCAAGCTACTTCTATAAAGATTGCTCCATGGGGAGCAGTAGGGAAACTGAAGACAATCAGAAGTCAGGGCTGGGAAGGAATTGGGAGAGCCTCAGCTTCTATCCCTCATTTGGCAGAGGAAGAATATGAAAACCAGAGGGGAATCATGACTTTTTCAAGGTCACACAGCAAATTAATGGTTGAAATGGAAGTAGAGAGCAGAGTGCTTTAAGCCAACTCCAATATTTTTGCCCAATATGACGCTGGAAAGATGAAGGATTATTAAATAGACTCGTGATTTGGCATGGTGAGGAGATTTGACAGCAGAAAGGCCACCCAAATATGGACTAATTTATTCATTAAAGGTGTATTGAGTTCCTACCACATGTTGGACACTGAAGCAACAGTAAAGAATGGGATAGATGATTCCTGCTCTCATGTGGTTTACAGTGTGAGTAGAGTAAGGAGCAAGGTTGGATAACAAACAAGTAAACAAATACACCAAGTAATTAGAGTTTGTAGCCAACACCACGAAGAAAGCAAACAAGGTGCTATGATGGCAGATAGCACAGTAGAGGAGGCCTCTTTAAGTAGGGTGGTCAAAGAAGAACTCACAGAGGGAACTGGCCTCTAAACCAAGACCAGAAGGGCAAGAATTCAGTCATGTGAAGAGCCAGAGGGAGATTATACTAAGACGAGAAAAAAAAGACAAGAAGCAGAAGGGCCTGCTCTTCTCTAGAAATAGTCAGATGTCAGTGAGGAATAAGTTTGGGAAGCAAACAGAGACTGTAGGTGGTGAGATGAGAGAGGAAGGCTGAAACCAAGTCCTTGCAGGTCTTTCGGGCCAAGGTAAGACATTCAAGTTTTACTCTAGGTATAATAGACAATCAGCAGAGAGTTCCAAGCAGAAAAGAGACATATTTTATCTCCTTTTTTGGAAGATCATTCTGGCTACTCTGGGGTAATGATCCAAGAGCAAGCAAAGCAACAGAGAGTGCATGTAGAAACCATGGCAGGGGCAGGCTAGAGGCAGGTGGCGGTGCCTTGTACTCCAATGTGATGCTATTGACAACAGAAAGAAATACTTGGAGTTGTGGCCAATGTAAGAATAGAACTAAGAGGATTTGTCAATGGATCATATTTAACTGGAAGGAAGATTCAGATATTTTGCCTAGGTCTGTCACTCAAGGAACTTACTGGCCATGTTGAAATGCAAAGAAATTCTGAAGACTTATGATGGTTCCAAGGTGATAAGTAGCAAATTCTGGTTTCTTCCAGGTAAACTGAAGTCTAGGCAAGTTGGCAGACCTCTCTAAGTCTTGGTTTTCTTATTTTTTTTAATGGAATATTAATACCTACATTGTCCAGTGATCAAATGGATTTAATGAGTACGGTACATAGTACATAGTGACCCTCAATAAATGTGAACTTCATTCTTTCTAAAATAACAAATCTCTTTTAAGATCAGATATGGTGCTATGAAGATTTTTTTTAACTTAGTTCACTTAAAGCCTAAAGCTTTACATATTCTAAAGTATTTTCTAATAAAAATTAGTTGGGTGCATCATTATTTTATCATTAGGAAAACCATAAAGACTTTTAGGTGAAGTATTTTCCTTTCATTCTTTGTAGTTGCTTCCAGCTTTCAAAGTTGATCTCTGTTAGTTTTATTGTGACTTAGTCTAACAAAAGCCTTAAAATTCTTAAAGTTATTGACCCATACCTATGCCAACTTGGTTAAAAAAACTAAAGGGCAACTGTGGACTTATCAACTACCCATTATGACAAGCTTCAATTCTGCATCCTCCAAACAATATTTTCAAAGTAGTTCTCTCAAGAGAAAGAAAAATAGTCTCATTTGTGAATTCCTGGGGAGCAACCACTTAGGAGGAATAGTAGGACTCAAAAGTGTAGGTATTAACAACTTGTATCCACTTAACCCATTGAGAAATTCAGCATTTTTTCTGTACCAAACTCTGGAGTTGCAGGAAGCAGCTCTGGGCTTCAACTGAGATGCTAAGACACTAGGGAAGAGTCCTGTATCTCATTCTGTCACAAATGCATTTAATGGTGGGACACAGAAAATTAGTATTTAAAGTTGAATTAGTCATTGCCTCTTGCCTAGCAAAGGGATTTTTATGGAAGATTAATGCTTCCTATAATATTTATCAGGGATGGTGGAGCTTTTCACATAATTTTCTGAGCTTTCTTCCTGCAGGTGATAACCTGAGAATTTCCCCAAACATATATGTACACATATGTGAAACATATGTAAACTTCTGCATAAAATCTTTACCCTGTCAGTTTGTTGGCTTGTTTCTTGAAAGAGCCAAATTTATATAATCTCTGTAATTCCTGACCTTATACATTCATTGAAGAATCATACTTATGCCTCAGGGAGAAAAATTATTTTTCCCTCAAGGCAAGTAATTTGGAGGCTGTCATAGGGTTTGTTTCAGCTTTGCTAGGATATCAATTTCTTATTCAATTTTCCTAAATAAAAGTAGAGATTGTATATACAACTTCTTGGGAAGTATGAAGTGCAATGGGGGGTACACCCACAAAACCACATATGCATATTTGCTATATTTCTGAACATGTCTTTGAAAAAGATGAACAATATTCAACTGCTGATAACTAAAGAACTTGCTATTCTAAGAGAAGGTGACAGTATAATATGTTTCTAAGGCTAAATATCTCCTCTCACAGTGACTGTCATTTAAATTCTTGCCTAGCAAAGGGATTTTTATGGAAGGTTAATGCCTCCTATAACATTTATCCTGGATGGTGGAGCTTTTCACATAATTTTCTGGGCTTTATTCCTGCAGTGTTATAGAACCTTATCTTCCCTCTAATAGCTTGCCGGTAAAGAGCTAGTGCATATAAAGACAGTCGTTATTTCTCAGTTCAAGCCCTGATTTAATGAAATTCCAAATCTCTAGTGAAAGAGGGCTTGAGGTTAAGCCGTGAAGAAAGGAGGGCAGACCCAAGGCAAGCTTTCATGGCCCCGTCTGGGACTGAGCTATCAAAGGTTACATGGGACACAGAGGCCTGGCCGTTGGAGGCTGCCTGAGGCTGTCAGGAAGAGCATAAGGCCAGTGGACTACTTAAAGAGCGACATCACCACTATTTTGAAGAGGTCTTCAGCTGAAGGATGCCTTGTCAAATATTCCCCATTTGCATTTGAACTAATTTGCCTTTCCATCATTTTCCTAATTCCCTTTCACTATTTTGACATTTACTAAAGGCCTTGGTATGTCAATAAAACAGTTCCTTCCCAGCTACTTACCTTCTTTTTTTTTCCTCATTCAGCAGCAGTTGGTCAACAATACTGATAATGGCCGTGGCAGGTTGTCTTTTCCAAAAATTAAGATGAACAATGCCTTTCTGGAACCTCGCCATCTCTTATCAAGGGGCAGAGTTGATCTCACCTCCCTTTGATACTAGACAGGACTTTGTGACCACCTCTTTGAATACAATACATGAAGTACATGGAATGTGACTTCTGGGACAAGGCAATGGTAAGCAATGTGACTCTTGCATGGTTCATAGCATTTAGAATGCAGCCATCATGCTGTGAAGAAGCCAGAGTTTTCTTTGTCAAGATATGACGAGCAGGGCTCGGTGGCTCAGCCTGTAATCCCGTGCCTTTGGGAGGCTTAGGTGAGTGGATTGCCTGAGCCTGTGGGTTCGAGACCCGCCTTGGCAGCGAGACCTCATCTCTACAATAAATCAAAAAATCAGCCGGGCGTGGTGGTGCATGCCTGTAATTCCGGCTACTTGGAAGGCTGAGGCGTAAGGATCGCCGGAGCCCAGCAGGTCGAGGCTGCGGCGCCCACTGCACTCCAGTCTGGGCGACAGAGACTCCAACTCAAAAAAAAGAAAAAAAAAAGATATGACACAAGGAGGCCACATGGAGAACAGCCAACATTGACCACCATACACCAGAGCTAAGGAGTCTTCAGAGCATCCCAGGCCTCAGCCTTCAAGTCTTCCAACTGAGGCCTCACATGACATACAGCAGAGTTAAGCCATCTTCACTCTACCCCATCAAATTTCGGACCCACGGAATCATGAGCATTACCAGGAGTTGTTTTATGCCACTTAGGAGTAATTTGTTCCACCGCAATGGCAGCTAAAACAATGATGCACTATAACCATATCCTTTGAAAGAAATTATAAATGTTTGCTTGAAAGACCTCTTGCTCTCTAAATAAGTCTCCACAGGTACCCCAGCTGGTCTCTTGAGCCTATCCTTAGCCAACTACTATTCAAGGACAGAGGCAAAGCAATAGAAAGGGTCTTTGGAGTCCACCAGATTTGGGTTCTTTCTTTTGGCCTTGTCTAAGTTATTTAACCTCTTTGACTTTCACTATTTCATCTACCAGAAAAGGGGGATAATAATGCTTACCTCAAGAAACAAGGCATGTGAAGCTCTTATGTACAGTAGAACTTTGATGACCCTTTTGTTACTTTGTACTGGGAATTCTTGCCTCCTCTAGGAAGTCTCAACCAGTACAAAACCTCTTGCTCTCTGCCCCACTCCCCATACCTTTCCTTTATACTCTACCTAATATCACACTTCCTTGACATGCCATTATTACTTATGTAACAGAACATTTTAGCTGGGCCATTGCCTAAGGCTCAGATGCTACTAGCTATAGTTAAGAATCATCCACTCCCCATCATATCCTAGTACAGCACTTGGGTTACAGATTCCCACACATCTCTTTGTATCCACAAATTCACACAGGAGCATAAGAGCCTCACGGGAAGAACAAAGTTAAAACTCTGACTCTCTTGCCCTCTATATGTTAGTGTTCAGAGATTTAAAACATTTCTCTCTAATAGATCAGGATAGCAGCAATCAAAATAGGAAAACCCTAGAGACCACTGAAAGGAAATTCACTGAACAGGAAATAGAGTCTGAATTGGTAAACCTGACATAATACTGGGTTAAAGGGACTAATCCAAGACCCAGTGTGTAAAAAACCAAGACCCTTACAGACCCATCCAAGGCAGAAAATAAGTTACAAGACCTATACTCCTGGAAAGTTGCACCACTTGGAGCCAATGTAATTTTAAAACCATGCTGTCCCATACAGTAGCTACAAGCGACATGTGTCTACTGAGTATTTGAAATGTGACTAGTGCAATTTGAGAAGCACCACAAGATACTACAGATCTTGAAAACTTCATACAAACAAAATCATGTCAATTATATTATTAATAATTGTACATGGATTGCATATTAAAGTAATATTTTAGATATATTGGGTTAAATAACACATTATTGAAATTAATTCCATCTTTTTTTTTAGTGTGTCTACTAGAAAATTTAAAACTATATATGTGGCTCACACTCTATTTCTATTGAATGGTACCACTCTAGAACATTCCTCAGTATGGGGGCAACAGAAAACCAGGTGTGCTTGAACAAATGTACAGATACATTATCTGCAATGGAATCATGACCAAGTCCTGCAATCCCTGAGACCAAGAGGAAGTTTCACCACACACTCCTTTGGAGAACAGCCAAGGCTTGGGTCCAGTTTTCGTCAACAGCAGCCCCCTCCACTGGTCATGGGATACTGTAGGCATCCAGGGCAGCAGACAGGGATGCTGGGAAATCCTTGGTTGAGGAGCTTCACCTCTAGCAAAGCATTCTAGTCTCTGCTCCCCCTTTCAGGCAGGAGATGGGTGAACACCAAGAAGAACCAATGACTCATCAACCTGGAGATTCCCATGAATATTGAGAACAGAAAAACTTCAGAAAAAAAAAGAACTCCAATAATTAGACCAAACTGGGTTTCAAACCATGGTAACTTTAGTATTAAAATTCAGTTATACCTATAGACTTAAATTATTAAAGACTCCTAACTGGTTCTTTTATTTTTCTCTTCTACTTATATATTCATATCTCAAAATATAATAAAAGTAATAACTATTGAATTATCCCACTACACATTTGATGTATATGCTAAATCATCACTAAATCCCTAAAACCTAGGTATTATTATCCATGTCTTACAGATAACAAAACTAAGCCTTAAAAATATTAACTCTTGCTCAAATTCTAGCTTCAGAACCTGAATTCAAATCCAGATCTATCTCATTCCAAATCTCACAGTCTTTAATTTTTAAGAACTAAAGAGTTCTGACCAACAAATATATATTATAATGGATTTATATTGATTAAATATATACTTAATCCTGTGTATACATATTCCTTTTCAAAGATCATATGATACTAAAAAAAGGTGATACCATAGATAGAAAAAAAAAAAAGATGATACCATGGATAGAAAGCTATAGGTAGGTATCCATTTAAGTACTAAATTTTCTGACCCTTAGCTTCCTCTTGTGTGATAATGATACCTACACTGAAGACAACGTGAAAATGATGGGAACTGGGTTAAGCCTACCCTGTCTTGTTTTCTACTAGATTCTATGACCCATGGATAGATCTCATCAAGCTAAAATTGTCTTTTAGTTATTCAAAAGTCAGATAGTAAATATAATTTTGTCTTACATAGTTTAGTCTTTATTTTGAAGGCAACAGAGATCACTTTTAAACTGGGCATAAGATAATCAGATTTGCATTTTAGAAAGATCCCTGTGGGGTACTCTCACACACACTGGTGGGAGTGTAAATTGATACAATCCTTTTGGAAAGCAATTTGGCAAAGTATACTAAGAGCTTTAAAATGCTTGACACAGTAATATCACTTTTGTGACTACTCTAAGGAAATAATCCTAAAACCAGAAAAAGCTCTATGCACAAAGCATCCATCACGGCATTGCTCATAATGGCAGAAAAATGGCAGTGGTCTTACTTCTCAACAATAGGAGAGTGGTCACACAAGCTTCAGTACATCTGCTGGGTGACATATTACTCAGCTATCTAAAATATATTCATGACAAGCTACCAATAACATCAGAAAACTATGATGCACTAATATAAAGTAAAATTGGCAATACATTTGTGGTAGATTATTAAAAGGTCACAAATTCTTCTCCTCTCTGCATCCATGCCCTTGTAATATGTATAACATCCTTTAAGAGGTGAGGTCTATTTCTCCACATCTTGAATGTAGATTTTCCCTGCGACTTGCTTTAGTCAATGAAATATTAGTAAACGAGATGCAAGTAGAGGCTTAAAAAGCACTTGTGCATTGACAGCTGACCTCTTGCTGTGCTTGGAAGCCTTCTATTATTGTATGAAGAAATCCAAAGAGAGCCTGCTGGATGATGAGAGATGCATGGACTCAATCCTTCTAGTCACCCCAGATGTCAGCCAACCAATCCTAGAAGGAGAGTCATCTAATTAAGTGGCAGCAGCAAAACACAGATGCATGTGTGAGGCCAGCCAAGACTAACAAAAGAACCACACAGCTCAGCCCAGCCCAAATCACTACTTCAGTGAATTATAAACTAAATCGATAGCTGTTGTTTTAAGCCACTAAATTTTTAGGTCACCTATTATACATTGAAAGCTCACTGATACAATTTTGACAATGTTTGATGCTAGATATTGGGTATATGGGGAATTATTATAATAATGTCTCTGCTTCTGTTTCAAACTTTTTACAATAAAAAATTTAAATATATATGCATTTGAACTAAAGGAAAAATAAGTGTTAAGTAAAACATTTGGATTTAGAATTATACAGGCATATAGTTTGATCACAATTATACAAAAGGAATTTTCCATAGAAAAATACTGGAAGAAAAATTTACCATTGGTTGCCTCTGGGTGCTGAGATTATGATTTTTTTAAACATACATATTTTCCAAAGTATCTATAATAAACCTTATTTGCTTTATTCTGAAAATAAATTTTTATAATTTTATTATCTTTTATCTCACATACACCTCCTCAATATAATTTATTTCTAAAAGAATACATACAGAACTGATTTGGGGAAGGAGAAACTAAAGACAGAAAGACAAAGTCAGGAGAAATTAAAATAGTCTAGGGGAAAAGTGATGAAATCCAAAATCAAGGCAATAACATAAAGAAAGAGAGGACAGACTGAGGGACAAGGAGATATTGAGAGAGAATCCATAATCTTTATTGCTGGACATGGCCCTGAAATGTGCTACAGTTTGGATATGATTTGTTCAGCCCAGCAAATCTCATGTTGAAATTTGATCCCCAACTTAGTAGCGTTAGGAGGTGGGGCCTAATGGGAGGTGTGGGGTCATGGGGGAAGATTCCTCATGAATGATCTGGTGCTATTTTTGTAGTGAGTTCTTGCTCTAGCAAGACTAGATTGGTTCTCAGGGGAATAGATTAGTCCCTGTAAGTATGGGTTGTTACGAAACCAGGACACCCCCTGGTTTGATCCTCCTTTGCCCATGCCCTCTTCTTTGATCTTCTCTGCCATGTTTTGACACAGCACAAAAGTCCTAACCAGAAGCCAAGCAGATGCCAGTGCCATGCATCTTGTATAGCATGCAGAACCGTGAGCCAAACAAACCTCTTCTCTTTATAAACTACCCAACCTCAAGTATTTCTTGATGTCTAGTCCACACGAAAGGTAACTGAATTGCCCTGTGTGTGTCGCTCATGACAGAAGCCCTTTCTCAAATATTTATTTATAGCAACGCTAAATGAACTAAGACACTATGGATGGACATTTAACCTGGGACTGTGGATAAATCTCATAGGGACCCACAAACCCAACATAAAAGTGCACTAAAATTTGGATTTAAGCTTGTAAATACATCTCTCTAGATAGAAAATCCACAGGTTTCTTCAGCTGCTCATAAGATAAATGTGATTCCCAAAACTGAAGACCTGTTAAGCCTTGTCTTCTTGTAGATGGGGAAAAATTCAGTTTGGTCTTTCAACCCCATTCAGATATGACCAGTCTATAGGACATTGAAGAGGCCGCTGAAATGATCAGACCACAATCTGGAACTTCATTTCCTAGAGCACTACTCAAGTGCATGATAGTCCAAGTGATATCGACCCTTCTGAGTGAAAACTCAGCACATGCACTTTCCCAGTGTCCCTCAGAAGCTGATTCCTGCTGGGTTCTACCCTAAAAGAAGCCAAACCTTTGTTGGCTTCAGGATATCAGAGCCATGGGTATAACTGGATCTCTGACCTCCAGTAGACAAACGAAAAACCAGGCTTTCCATACGTTAGGCTCAGACACAGGGTCTCTGATAACCTATTTCCTGTCCCCTTCATCTTGCCATGTTTCTCCTTGTTCTTCTTCACTCTGGCCTATTTTAAATAACCAGAAATCTGTGCTTCCTCCTATCATGGGGACTGACTTTGCATTTGCTGTTCCACCTACTTAGGACTCTTCCATTCTCCTTTAAACTTCAACTAAGTCAACATAGCCTTCAGATATTAAACTCAATCACTACCTCGCAGGTCAAGGAAATCTTCCTGATAAATACTCTCAGAACACTTAGCAAATTGAAATGTTTTATGTTTCTATGTGATTATTTGATTAGCATGAGCCTTTCCCACCAATAATAATTATACTAAAAGCCAACATTATTTGAATGTTTACTATGTGCCAGACACTACAGGAATCCCTTGACATGTATTCATTTATTTTATTAGCACAACACTCCCAAGAGGAAAATGAGGCATAAAAGGCAAACAACGGAACTGATTCCCTGGCTAGCAAGAGGCGGTGGTGGGATGTAATCCCAGACAGCCTGGAGCTGGAACCACACTGGCCTGAAGCTCCAAGTATTTGTGTTTGCTGTTCCCACTCTCAGGCCCAGCACAAGGTCTCCTTAATGAGAGCTCCGTGAGTGTTGACTAAATTGACTTGCCTAGCCTTGAGGTGTTGTGACAACATGGAATTCAGACTCCTCGGAGACAACTGATCAAATCACCTTCACCAAACCTAACAGAGGAGGAATAGGAGACCCAGAGAATGTGGTTCTCTCCAGGTCACAGAGAACCAGGACTAGAAGCCAGACCTTCACACAGCCCAGAGTTCTTTCTACCTCATTGGATGAAAACTCAGGTGTCCCACAGTGTAAAAATATTTATTTTTAAACCAGTCAAGGAGTATCACTTCCTTTCCTGGCCATACCTTTACCATAGAATCAGAAGGGAAGAAATATGGATGGGTAAGGAAGCAAAACTATTTCTTCCATTATTTGTATTTTGGAGAAAAAACACAAGGATTATAGAAAATTGCTACTAATGTGAATTGCTCCTTTAAAAAAATTTTTTTTTCTTCAATTTCTTAGTAGTGATGAACATTTTCTTAACTCAAAATAGCTTCGCTTTAACAAGTCTGTGTCTTTAACTTATGATTATTTCTATGTGATTCTCCACCATCAATTTCTTTTGTTAGCTCAGTGGCGGCCTCACCCATGCTGATCTTGATTCATGCAAAGTTATACCATAATGAGGGTCTTGTGGGCCTGCAGTGATGCAGCCAAGTCATTGGAAAATCCCTCCTCATGGCTTAGGAAGCACAAATGTAAACCCTAACAGATATTATTCTCCAGAAACTGCAAGAGAGCAGCATGCTTCTAAGCATGAACTCACCTGTATGCAGAGATTCTTCAGAGTAAAAGAATGTTCACTTAAAGGATTTATTGAACGGCAGCATAAAAGCAGTACCTAAAAGCAGAAGTTCAAACCTCAGCTCCACCACTTACTAATCATGTGACCTTAAGCAAGACACTTAACTTTTCTTTGCCTCAGTTTCCTCATTGAGTAGTAATAGGTGTACATATTACCTAAACCTTGTATGAGACATAAAAAGAGATGATACAGCTCTGAAGTTAGCCTGTAGGAAATGCTCAGTAAAACTTAGCTATTTTACTATGATGGATTGGAATTTGATATCAGCCATAGTACTAAGCCCTGCTTTGCAACCTAAATAAAGTTCACGACAGACCAATTCAACTAACTTTCATGAAGCTGGGTTCTAACACAAACATTGCTTTATTTAACTTTTGCCACATCTAGTTAAGAAGGCTTACTTCTTTCCACTTTTCAGATGAGGACCCGAAGCCCAGAGAGGTAGAGCGATTTGTCTAAGGGTACACAGCAAGCCCCAGGTTACCTGATTCTAAGTCAGAAATTATCTGTGAGAAACACAACACCAGAGTGTCAACAACTTGATCACTTTTCACAAGTCTGGAAGCTAACGTAGGAGGGTGGTGACATGTCAGTGAGCTTCAGAGAATGGGGTCAGAGGCTGAAATAGATCTGTCTTTGCAACCAAGAGCAGCTGCCTCCCACAGGACCCTGCTGGACCACCGCTAACGCTTGCAAGAGGGCTTCCTGTCCTTTATTCTGACATCGTCTTTCCCACCAACAATGGCATCCAAGCTCAACCCTGGTTTATTTTAATACTCTGGATTTTTTAAATGCCTTCTCCCTGAAAAGGGCTGTGGAAAAAGTTCATCATGTGCTCTTTGGAAAGCCTCCCTCAGCACCCAGAATAGATGCCTTCATGGTAGATACCACCAACAAAGTCCACTGTCTCCTAATAAAAGAAAGCAAAAAGTATATAAGATCTCTGCAAAATGCTCAGTAAATAAATGTTTGGAGAAGAGCATTGGTAAATGGGAATGGGTCTAGAGGAACTCATCAAACTGAGTCAAAGAGAAATGTTTTGTTTAGAATTTTAAAAAAAAACTGGGAAACTAGAAGGGGAACAGAAAGCTGCTTCAAATATATGAAGGGCTGTCATCTAAAAAAGGGGTAAAGTGTATTCCAAGTGTCTCCACTGGTAACGATCAGGGCCACCAGTGATGGGACAGGCTGTGTAGAGGGGTGTGGGGGCCGAGGAGTGCTTAAATCCTTTCTCTGCAACAAAGAAAGCTTCAGTGTCCCCATCTGTAGGTGACAGTAATGGCACCTAACTCACAAGGTGGCTGTGCACATTGAGTAAGACAATAAATTTCAAGAGTTTACCACTATGTCTGGCACATAGTAAGTCCTCCATATGATGTCATCTGTTGTCCTGCCTGTTAGCAGGAAGTGAGTTCTTTGTCCTTGGCTGTATTCAAGCAGCAACTTAAGATCAATGAGCCGCAAAACTGTGTTGGGAAAAAGATACGTGCATTAGGCAAAGGGTCAGATTAGGTGACCTTTAAGTTTCCTTCCACCCTTGAGTTTCAAAACTCTTTGTCTCATTGTAACTGAGGTTAATGTGAAGTCCTCTATTGGACAGACTACCCTTGTGGGCTCCAGCTTGGGTATTTTGTTTTTCCACTTTTGTACTTGCAAATCCTTGCTGTGGAGCAGATTCAGGAGAGTGAGTCTTCTTTTGCTGGGCGGCTGCATTCCTGGAATTCCCAAGATTCCAGTCTCTTTTCCTCCTCACATTATAAACATTAGGTTCTTGTGGGGAGGACAAAAAGGTCACTTTCCAAACAGCGTTTGCTCCCAGACTCTCATCTGAATTATTCAACTCAACCTCGGTGAGAGCACCAGGCTTTGGGCTGATCTCAAGTCTGTTTGGCAGGAAGGGTGCTGATTTATTCTAACAGGAGGTCATTGTTTGAGATGGAGAATGGCTTCCTTGCTTCTTGGTAAGCAGAACCAGGTATGGGGGGCAGGATGAGTCAAAAGACTCCTTGCAGCTGAACCAGTGGCAGCCAAGCACCTTCCCAAATTCCCTTCTTAGCAAGACCAAGCTCTTGAGGAGGAGGAGGCATTTATTGGGAGTTGCTACAAATTCGGCTTTAATGCCACTGCCTTTATAACCACAATATAAAGTAACTCCCACAACACAGTGAAGATAAGCTCTTTAAAGAAAATATAAAAGCATTAGCTTGGCAATTCACCCAAACCTCATCATGCACCATAGACATTTTTGAAGTTTAACAAAGAAAAGCACATCATTAAAGAATACTGCTCTATCACCATTCTTATGCAAATCCTTCCAGATAGTTGGGTGGAAAATTCCATCTAACACGCAGCAAGAAATAAATGTTGCAGGGTGGAAATTTCAGCTATACTGAGTGCATCTATCACTTGTATAATCCAAACTACTGTATGTGCGCTGACTACAGAATAAGTATTGATCCATTCACCATGTAAACATCAAGTACTTTCTATTATTGCTTGAAATAGCATGCTATCACAATTTCTATTTCCTCCTTCTATCTTAAATAGAAGTATTGCACATTAGCCCTTTCCTTCATGTACTTTTTTGCACAGCTATCTAACTACAGTGTTCGGTGTGGTGCTAGTTTCCTGCAGACATCTGCAGTATTAGCATTAAAGCACTTTATTTTCAAGTCATCTCTGATGGAAGACAATACAACTTTCATTTACCCAGAAACCTGTTACCAGGGCTTCTCTTAGAAACAGGTATGTTCTCTCTCTCTCTCTCTCTCTCTCTCTCTCTCTCTCTCTCTCTCTCTCCCCCCCTCTCTCTGTCTCTCTCTCCCCTCTCCTCCTCCCTCCCTCCCTCCCTCACACAAACATACCCACAGAGAGAGAGAGAGAGAGAGAGAGAGAGAGAGAGAGAGAAAGAGAGAGACCACATACAGATCATCCTTTGTTTGCTACTCATCTCCATGCTGAGATCACCATCATCAGTATATCTCCCCAGTTCCACCCCATAGTAAGATAGGACCACCAGGTCTCCGAAGCTCTGAGATAATGAAAAAAAATATTTGCCAAGGCTGGGAATGGTATTTAATGTTAGGATGACTTGCTATGGAAGCTCAAAACTTGATTCTGTGTTCCATTGTTCAAATGTCTGGATGCATGAAGAAAAATTACTTTAAAGAATCAGTTCTGGTGTTTGCAAGCATATAAAAGCATGGCAAAGGGCGAGGCTTCTCTTCACTTCTTCATCCTGCATTCCTCAGCATAACAGCATGAGGAAATTTGGACTGGGTTCCAGACTCTGGAGGGTCAATTTTAGCTCAAATAGCTTGAAGCTACCTATGGCATAATTCATGTCTTCTGGTGCCAGTGGAGTTCCCCAGGCTCCACATGCACCCTGACCTAGCGGATAGTCTTCTTGTTACTCTTGCCATGCTCTGAACAGTAAACACTGCATGTGACTTAACTAGATTTCCAGAGTCTTCAGAGTCCAGCAGCGACTCTAGTCAGAATACACACAATTTCATTTCTGTTTGTGGGAATCTATAACTTTGCAACCTTAACCTACCATAGAGCCAGCTTTCCTGGATGTATGTAATATCCTGTTAGCACAATCCAACTTTTTCTCCACCATTGTTCTCTTCAACCAATGCATAGAACCTGCACATTTTCATCTGAAAAAAAAAATGGCTTTGTTTAATGGGGAGAAAATGTCTGGAACCAGCTGAGCACTATTTAGCCATCATCTTCATGTCCAAACTTCTTTCAACCAATCTACAAAATAATAATTAATCAATTAAAACCTTTGTTAATAGATGGTGGTTTTGTTGCCAAACTAGATGGATGCAAATTCAAGCAGATGAAATTCTAAAACTGGATCATATGCATTAAATACTGAGAGAAGACAGAATGAGGAGGTTATGAAGGAACTAGTTCTGCCTCTAATAGTTTTCTATTCTTGACACCAACTCTTCAGTAATTGTATTCACAGCAGCAAAGTTCTATTTTTTTCCCTATTAAGTGCCCCTTCCAGGAGTGGAACTAGATTTAAGATACACACACACTCTTCCTTATGCACAGTCATTTGAAGTGAACCATAAAATATTGTATCAGATTCAACAGTAATTGCACCAGGTATTTTGAAAAACTATAATTAATTAATTAAAATAAAAGCAGATTTCTAGAAACTGCTACGATTGCCAATCCTTTCCCCCACTTCCTTGCTAACAATAGCCTCCTTGATTTTGACCAGGTAACCACCTCTCAAGGAAAGATGACCCTCTCCCCAGCTCAGGGTAAAATCTTGAACAGGTAGTAATTGATTGAACTAACCCCATTTCTTTGGCAGTGACTGGTTGAGGAGTGGAGATGTGTTTCACTTCTGACAAATAACACATGAGGAAATCAGCTTGAGGGTTTTCAAGAGGTTTCCTTACTCTTGAAAAAAGATTTGGTGGCTGTGCATGGTGGCTTATGCCTGAAATCCTGACACTTCAGGAGGTTGAGGTAGAAGGATCACTTGAGCTCAGGAGTTCAAGACCAGCCTGGGCAATGTAGTCAGATCCAGTCTCTACAAAAACAAAAAATCAAAAAATTAGCCAAGTGTGGCAGTGTACACCAATAGTCCCAGCTACTTTGGAGGCTGAGGCAGAAGGATTGCCTGAGCCCAGGAAGTTGAGGCTACAGTGAGCCATGATCATGCCACTGCACTCCAGCCTGGGCAACAGAGTGAGATTCCACCTAAAATGAACACTACACAGTGTTGAAGTCTACACATGATCCTTGAACCACAGCAGCCATATTGTACAAGATGCAAAGAACTTTGGTCCTTGTTGAGCTGCTGAATTAACTAACTATGAAGCAGCCTTACCTTGAACTTTTTGTTTAAAAAAAAATCATTATTTTCCTCATGACTGCGGTTCTCAGCACTACAGTCAAAAGTATCAAGACTACTGCAGGTGATTATTGGTCTTTATGTTGACAAATCACCCTCCACTCACTTCCTCTCTTGCTGCATCTTTGCCCTAGATGAACTTCTTTGTTAAAATAGGGACATTTATATATTTGAGCAAATGTGGGTTAATGTTGCTCTAAAAATAAGAGACTGATAAATCTAACTGCTTTCACCAAAAAAAGAATAATGGCCTGATGACCAAAATCTGCTTTCCCATGAGTACCCATGAGCATCCAACTAGTGTGAATAAAACTTCGAGGCAGTCCACATATTAAGAGGGGAGGGAGAGATTACAATATAAAAGCAATGTGCTTTTTGAAGCCCCCAGAGCCTCATAGCTTTTAGAAAATAAAGACCCTGCTCTACAATAGCAGTTTCCAAGATTGCTAAGACTAAAACCTCTGCTTTCTTCCAAAGGAATCATGCAGAAGCCTAATGGCAGGTCTTCAAATGGAAGAGGGATGGGAGTCTCTACCCATCCACTTAGTCTACACCCACTGATTGCCCCTGAGTCATTTCCACTGAAACACTAGGACTCCCTGGAGTTGTTGCTAAATGATGATCTAAACCAAGAATGAAGGACCATCCCGTGTTTTGTATGATACAACTTTCTTAAGTAAGAAAAAAAGACATGCAATTCTAGCAGTTTAAACAAGCAAAAAAGAAAAGCTTTAATTTGTAGGGAAAAAATGCAAATCAACATGAAGTGCCCTGTCAATGCAAGGAAAATGATAACAGCAAGGCATCAGTGGAAATTCCTCTTTACTTCTAGGTCAGGATTCTATAGTAGTTCCCTAAAAATTGTGACTAAAAAGGGAAAAAACTATCCAAACATAGTTTCAAATACCTGCAAGGAAGACATTAGAAAAATCTGGTGTAAGCAGGAATTGCAGTGTTCTTGACCATCAAAAAGGTGGGCTCCTACTATAAACAATATTAAAAAGCTAGGGTGGCTTGGGAAAAATTATTGCAACATGTATAACAGACAAAGCTTGACTATCCACACTACATGGAATACAAATCAATTCAACTTTCTTTAAAAGACAATTCAATATTTAAAAAATGGGGAAAGAATATGGACAGGCAATTCACAGAAGAAATACAAGCAACCAGTAAACATATGAAAAGATTCTCAGTCTCGCTCCTAATTAGGGAAATGCAACATCAAACAATGAAATGCCATTCTTTGCCCATTATGTTTGCAAAAAAATTAAGACTGATAATATCCAGGGTTGCAAATAAAGTAGAGAAATGGGCTCTCGCACATTTGACGGGAGTGTGAATTGGAACACAGTTTCAGAGGACAATTTGGCAACGTCTATCAAACTTAAAATGCAATTCCATTTTAGGAGTCTGTGCTACAGATATATTTGTACATGCCTGCAGAGATATAACTATAGGGATACTGACTACAGCATTGTTTGCAATTGCAAACACAGAAAACAATGAAAATGTCTATCAATAAGGACAAGGTTAAATATTTTCTGGTATATGAATAAAATAGAATAATAAGCAAATATTAAAAACAACGTGCTAGATATGTATATGATAGTATAGAAGCATCTGAAATGTCAAAAGTGAATAAAGACAGCACATTTTCCCCCAACACATGAAAGATAACATGTATATATCCTCTGTTATACATACCTAGTACAATGCCAGGAACATAGTAGATACCCAATAAATATCTATTGGACATATAAATGGCTTGTAGATATTGGCTGAAGAAGTGAATGGTTGATAAGTAAATGAATGATGAATGAATGTACATGTAAACACATGAAAAAAAATGTTTTGAAAAGATACGCAAACTTACCTCAGTGTCATGGGAGAAGGAATCAGCTTTCATTTAATACCGTTTTATATGTATATATTTTAAAATTTTCCAGATGCACATGCTATTTTCACAATAGCAGAAATGGAAAAACTAAGAATCTACTGCTGTTTAAAATAAAAAGATGTTAATATCTTAAGCAATATTGAAAAATAAAGGAAAAACAGAGAGAGAACATTTGCAACATATACAACAAAGTTAATTCCAGAAAACATAAAGAGCTCTTAACAACCAATAAGATAAACAGCCAGAAAAAAATAGAACCAAATGGTATGTGGCAGGCATTGGTAATTGTCTACCTATTATCTATTCTTCTTTCTTACAAACAGAATTATATTCAGGGGTGGGGTCAGCAATGTCATTATTATCCAAAAGAAAAAGTGCAAATGACTAAAAAGCATGTAAAAGGATATTCAACTCGCATAATCAGGGAAGTACAAATTAAAACAAAATAAAATATTTGCTTTTTTGCTCATAACATGGGCCAAAAAGAAGGAAAAGATTTCTATGACCCAGGGTTGACAAGGATGTGGAGAAAACTTGCTCAATCCAAGTTGATAGGAGAGGGCAAGTTGGTATAGTAATTTGGACAGTAATTTTACAATATCTATCAAATTTTAAAATATACCATCTTGGACCCAGAAATTCCACTTCTAGAAACCCGTCCTTCAGAAACATGTAGGTATAAAAAATGTTCACTGGAGTTTTATTCACTAGCAACAATCTGGAAACAATCTTATTTAACCATTAATAAGGCATGAACAAGGATAAAAGTTGAGATCCGCCCTGATAGAATCTGCATTCCAAGGAGATGGAAGAGACAGACAAGAAACAAGGAGACAAACAAGCAAGATAAGTTCTAATCATGTAAATATTGTAAAGGAAATAATACACATGAAATAAAGTACCTGGGGGTGAAGGGAAAGGGGGTGTAAGGGAGACTATTTTACATTGAGCCATCATGGGAGGCCTCCCCAGAGGATGACATTGAACTAAGATCAGAATGATGAGAAAGAACCAGCCCAGCAAAAATTCAAGGCCCCTAGATACGACAGGAGGGAGAGGGGGAAAGAAAGTCCACATAGATGAAGGATAGCGAATAAGAGGAGAAAGGAACAAGATGAGAATGGAGATGAAGACAATGACCCAATCATTCAGGCTTCAAACGAAGAATTTGGGCTGTATTTTTTCTTTTTTTTTTGAGTTGGGGTCTCACTCTGTCGCCTAGACTGGAGTGCAGTGGCCGCTCCCGGCCACCGCAGCCTTGACCTGCTGGGCTCTGGCGATCCTTCCACCTCAGCCTTCCAAGTAGCCGAATTACAGGCGCGCGCTACCAGGCCCAGCTAATTTTTGATTTATTGTAGAGATGAGGTCTCGCCTGCCCAGGCGGGTCTTGAACCCGCGGGCTCAGGCAATCCACTCACCTCAGCCTCCCAAAGGCGCGGGACTACAGGCTGATGGGCTGTACTTTTAAGGGTGATGGGAAGTCACGGGGGTATTAAGTAAGGGGAGACATGACCCTGTTTACCATGTTTAAAAATCACTCTGGCTGCTAGGTAGAGAATGATTGCAGGAGATAACAATGGGAGGATGACGAGGAGGAGGTCCCAGCAAGTGTGTCGAGGGCTTACACCAGACTGGAGACAGTGGTATAGGCCATGTTCAGACTTTGGACAAACTGTGAAGGCAGAGTCTATAGGACATGCTAGGGGACTGAACTTGTAGTCGGATGGCAAGGGAGGATTTAAGGATGTCTCCAAGGCTTGGACCCTGAGCAGCTGTGTAAGATGGTGGTGCCATTTACTGAGATGAGAAAGACCAGGGGAGGAAGAGGTTTAGTGGGGAGAATCCAGAGTACAATTTTGGGTGTGTCAAGATTGAATGTCCTATGAGACCAGCAACCAGAGATAAAAGTAGTTAACATATAGATTTGTCTGGATATGAAATCTGGGTGTTTACCTACCCACCTGATAAAGGGATTGATTTTCTTCAGGAAGCAGAACTAGGGATAGGGAAAGGGAGAGGAAGGGGAGAGGAGCTGCTTCTACATTTTACTTTACATACATTAACTAACAAGGTTTGACATTTTTACAACGAATATGTATTACTTTCAAAATTTAAATAAATGAATATAAATAAAAGACTAAAGGGTGATTTTCCAATTTTCCCATAGAGCTTTTTCTTCAAACAAAATCTTATCCAGAATGCTCTTTCCACTGTTGTCATTCAGGTCTCAGCTTAACTGTCACCTCCACAGAGAGCCTGTCTTTAGCCACCAAGTCTAAAGTAAAGTTCCTCTCCATGTCACTCTATTGCATACCCTGTTTTATTGTGTTCCTGTCACTATTCATCCAAAATTAACCTATTTATTTGTTTACTTTCTCCCCTACGAGAATATACTCACCAAGAGAGCAGGGACATTATATGTTATACTCCCCAAATAGTGCTAGAATTTAGAACCAATGATTGCTAACAGTAGGCACTCAATAAATACACTTTTAATTAAAAATAAACTCCTGGCCAGGCACAGTAGCTCACATCTGTAATCTCAGCACTTTAAGAGGCTGAGGCAGGAGGATTTCTTGTGCTCAGGAGTTTGAGACCAGCCTGGTCAACACAGCAAGACTTTATCTATACAAAAAAAAAATTAGCCGGAGTTCAAAAATACAGTGTAGGAGTTGAAGGTTGCAGTAAGCTATGATCGTGCCACCGCACTCCAGTCTGGGCAACAGAGTAAGAACCAGATTCAAAAAACAAACAAATAACAACAACAGCAAAACTCCAACATGTCCTCAAGATAAAAAGCTGAGCTGCTTCGGTTGAATTGAGGCGAGGGACCAGAGTCTTGAGAAATACCTCTCTCCCCACTCTCACCACCACTGGCTGCCCTGGGGTATATCTAGGGCCCCCCTAGGCCCATACAGGAAACAGCATTAAAAACCACAGGATTGCTTGATGGTTCAGGTCTTTCCACCTTGGACTGTCTACAAGGGTTCAGGCAGAGCCCGCCCTTCTCTGGAACCTTGCCTCTGTCAGACTCTCTGTAATCCAACCAGAGTAACTCTGGTCCAGACTCAGTCTCAAGTGCTACCACCTCTTTCCAGCTCCCCTCTACCATTCCAACTGCACTTCTCAGGCACCCCACTTTCCAGGCACTTCAGGCCACCCCTCCGCTTCTCATGCCAATGGAGTCACCAGCAAGCATGCACCAGGCTTAGCTCTGTGCTGAGCACCAAAGATCCAAAGACAAAACAATCAAGGCCCCGTCTGCTTACAGCCAAACATGGAGGCTAACCCCGGCAAGTCTCAATTCCAATACAGTAGGTTGAGGGAGCTCTCCAGCTCTCAGGGGCATATTGTCAGGTCCAACTGAGTTCCTGATTTCTTCTACAAGACTTTCTGACTGTCCAGAGGCCACACAGACACAATTAAGTAAGATTGGCTGCCTTTGTGCCCTTAGTTGATGTTTATGAGATATGGATGATGGCACTGACCCCTTCCAAGAAAAGAAAACACTATCTGTCTATCTTGCTTGGTCCCAGTACCACTTCAAGTAGGGGTCAGCAAGTATCTCTGGGCACTGTCTTCTGTGACAGAGACAGAGCAGAGCACACTCTCTCTCTCAGAACACGTTCCTCCCTAGCCTTAGTCCAGACCTGGGGCTTGGCTGCGTGCCTGCTGCCAGCTGTGATTCAGGTCAGCATCTCTCTGCAAGAGCCTCACACAGACCAGGAGCACCAGAGGTGTTCAGTAACCCTACATAAAGGCAAGGCCCTACCACTCTCAAGACCCTCTGCAGGTCAGAATTGCTTTCCTTAGGCCCGGTATCACCCCTGGCTCCTGGATGTGCCTCTCCTCTGTGTGGCCTGAAGGTAGAACCCAGGATAAACAGAGCCTCAGAGGTAAAGTCTTGAGAAGCCAGAGCGGTAGAGAGGGCTTCTTGCCTTCCTAGCCACTGTGACTTTCAGAAAGAAGCCTAGAGGAACACACTGACCTCTTCCCTGGAGCCCAGCACATGGTGCTTAGGGGCCACCTGCTGGCAGTCAGGGGCATGTGTGACTCTGGGGGTGGGGCTGCTTAGGCCCAGGGCTCCTGCAGGAACACACATACAGAGGCACCTGGATGTGTAATGTGAGCACATTCACACGCACAGAAATGCATTCTACACACCCAAGCATGTATGTACATACACATACATGTATGTTATGTCCATGTGCTGGCACGCAGCCTGAGCCCAAGCATGCAAGTACATGGACATAACACAATTACATGTGCACACATAAGCATGCACATGCAAACATCCATAGAAACACAGGTGCCTGAGTACAAGTACACATATATGTTACTCCCCCCTCTACCATGCCTTTTATGACTCCCTCCCAGATATTACCTTGAGGAAGACAGAAGTCACATGGCCTCTGTCCCTCTGCCCTCCTTCTCTGAGGGAGCAGGTACTGCCCAGCCTGTGGCTCAGATACCAGGGCACCCCCTTACAGGCAGGGTCTCAGCTCCACCTAAACAGAGGATTAACCTGCATGCACACAACTTCTCTTCACCCATGGCCTGGCTTTTGGACATGTTCCTGGTGGCAGAGGCGGGCCTTGGCAGCATGAGGACACAGACTTGAGGGCCTTGGCTGACAGTAATTTTTGTTTTGCTTTTTTAAATTTTAAACTTTTTATTTTAGGCTGGGCTCGGTGACTCAACCTGTAATCCCAGCACTTTGAGAGGCTGAGGCGAGTGGATTGCCTGAGCCCGTGGGTTCAAGACCAGCCCAAGCAACTTACTGAGACCTCGTCTCTACAATAAATCAAAAATTGGCCAGGGGTGGTAGCACATGCCTGTAGTTCTGGCTACTTGGAAGGCTGAGGCAGAAGGATTGCCAGAGCCCAGCAAGCTGATGCTGGGGTGGCCGTGCATGTGCCACTGCACTCCAACCTGGGCGACAGAGTGAGACTTCAACTAAAAAAAAAATTTCTTTTTTTATTTTAAAGATATGGGGTACCATTCAGGGTTAGGTATACAAATGTTCATTATGAAGGGAGCAGCTGCCACGGGGTGCCACAACAAGGTAGGCAGCAAAGCTGGAGAATCTTGAAAGGTGGGTAATGATGATCTGGGAAGCTGAAGCAGGAAGCTGACATCCCCAAGAGTGCATTTAAGGACTGATAGAGCTGCAGAAACCCATGTTCAAGGACAAGGAAGGAAACTGATATTTACTGAGTGCCTACTGTGTACAGGCATTGTTCCTGCGTTCTTTCATTCCATCCTTACTTCCTGCATGGTAAGGAGTATTATTAGTCTTCATAACTTCCAGAATGATCCATCACCAAGTTCCATTCTTTTCCTTCTTAATAACCCTCCAAATATTCCTCTGGGGCATGACCAGGTTCAAACTTCCACTAGCTCTTGCCTCGGCCACTGGCACAGCCTCCTAACCAGACTCACTTCTTGTTTTACCCAATCTAACCCTCCATAATTCAGACAAACTGGTTTTAACAACCCAAAACTTAAGGTCTTTAATGGCTTCAATGACTTATTGTTCTAAGGACCCAAGATCAAAATCCTGATCTCTGCTTTGCATCCTTACCTACCTCTCCAGGCTCATCAGTCACCTCTTATTTCTCATTCCCTCCACTCTACACTGGCCATCACTTTGTCAGATGCCTCCTCCCATCTCAGGAGCTTTGCACTCCCCTATTCCCATCCCCTTGCCTGGTAAACTCCTCTTTCACTCTTTCCTCAAAGGTCACTTCCTTCTGGATGCCTTTTGTGGCCCCCACCATCCTCTCTCCCTGTGACCTTATATACTAAAACACAGCAGAGCTTGTAATTATTTATTTGTGTGGTTATATGACTTACCTATCTACTCTGTTCCCTGGGCTCTATATTCCACAAGGGCGGAGACCCTGTCTCCTACTCACTCTTGATGTCAATTTTCCACAAATTATACATGCTGGAGAAGATGATGGTCACACTAGGTCCATCTGACTCCAAATAATGCTCGCTAATTCAAGACTATGTTCCAGAGGAAACGAAGATGGCAAAGTCATGCCAGGACCAAGGGCCGACCCGTCCTGGAGCCTGGGATGCCCGACCTTCTGGGTTAGTCCTCAACTTGAATTTGATCTAGCCCATCCTTCAATTAGCCCCAACACTCAGCAGGCCAGACTGTGCATTTGTTTCCACCTTGACAAAGATATGGGCCAGCCCCTCAGGGTGTGTTTGCACTCTAACATTGTTCACCCTGTTTTTGTTACCTTTCTTGGGAAAATGATAACTGTCTGATTGGCAAAAGACAGTGAGCTCTTAACTGCACCCTCTGGTTGGTAGATAAAGGAAAGTAAATCCAGGAACAATAACAACAACAACCCCCCCAAAAAAAAAAACCGGCAGAGACATCTTCCTGGGGAAAGAAAGGAAAGTTTCCTAATCATAGTACAAGGGCATAAATAATAAACAAAAGAGTGGCCAAGTAGAGATGCTAAACCTCTGTTATCTGTTTAAATGTACACCACCCACAGGGCAAATCAGGCTTTGGGAGCTCCAGGAGCTTTGGGCTCATCAACATTGGGATAGACAAGCCTCCTGAACATGATTTGCAGGGCTCCTTGTTCAAAGATTATTAAGAATTTCAAAACAGTGACAGCAGAGCATTAAGCCAAATTCAGGGCTTTTCTAGCAGGTCACATGCACACAAAGTCAGCCCTGTTCCTTCACTCCAGAAAGCTGAACAGGCCAGAACTGGTGAGAATCCACGACACAACTCAACCTGGGAAACATTCATCTCCAAAGCACCTCACCTGTGCCCTGTCTTGCCCTCATGGTGCTCAGAGGCTTGTGGTGAAAGAATAGTCGATGCAGAGCTGAAAGATAAAAGACTGTATCTTTACTCCCCTGGAGGCAAGGTAAAGGGCTCCATTCCTGATCCCAAAAACAGGGTGAACAATGTTAGAGTGCAAACACACCCTGAGGGGCTGGCTCATACACAGTGCCCTTTGCTGAAGCCTGAGTGCAACATTTGCTTAACATCTGGGGGACTAGGGGCAAAAGAAAATCTGACTGAAGAGAGCTAGCCCAGGTGATGGAAGCAGGTCCTTGAAAAGCCAGATACCCCTCCAGGTCCTCTGTGTCTGTAGAGTGGCACACTTGACAGGAAGAGAAGGAAGAGTTTCAAAGGAAAGAAGGAATATGACAATCCAAACTTTGCTTCCTATCAACACTGCCAAGGTACTATACCAAAACTGGACTCAGAGGATCTGAGCTGTGATTCTGATTCTGCAACTTCCTAGCTGCAGGTCCTGAGATGTAACTTATCTGGTCCTCAACTTTCTCATGTGTAGGGAATGAGGCCAGGCACAGTGGCTCACGTCTGTCAACCCAGCACTTTGGGAGGCCAAGGTGAGAGGATTGCTTGAGCCCAGGAATTCCAGACCTGCCTAGGCAACACAGCAAGATCTCACCTATATAAAAAATTCAAAAATTAGCCTGATGTGGTGGCACACACCTGTAGCCCCTGCTACTTGGGAGGCTGAGGCAGCAGGATCACCTGAGCCCATGCCTGCTACCGCACTCAGCCTGGGTGACACACTGAGACCCTGACTCAAAAAAAAAAAGTGGGGCAGGGATGGATGGGAATTATAAGAGTCATCATGAGAATTAAATGAAATGAGGTATGCTGAAAGGACCTACTGCAGACCTATCCAAATTTAAGGTAGTATCATTTCCTATAGTATTTGCACAAGAACTGGTAGCATCTGGTTGAAGATCCAAGTTAAGACACCGGAAAGTCAAAGAGGAAAAAACACAAGTAGAAAAAAGTGGAATAGAAGATTCACTCATCCCAGCCTCACCTCCACTTTTATTTCCTTGTGACATGATACCGTCTTTGAGAAGTCACTTTTTCCGAAGACCCTCCTCCAAAAGGCCTGGAGAGCCATAACCACACTTCACTTTTGCTTCCCTACACTACCAGGAACTTCATTTGTCAGTCATGAGGTTTCCAGGCTAACACCCTAGAAAGGGGTGAGGATGTGGCTATTCACACCTTATTCTTAAGTGTGAGGAAAGTAGTTTCATGCCAGTAAAGTACAAGCCTATACAGGATTTTTGATAAATGCAAAATTGCCTCCCTTAGAATAATCACCCAAGACAATTCTGCTTCTCTGTGCCAACTTGGGTAGAAAGTTCAAGGGCTCCACTCCTGGAGTCTGGAGCTGCCATTTTCTTTTCAAAGAAAGAAGGGCCAGGAAGGAGATCAAGGTAACCCTCCACTCCCCACATACAATAGTAACAACAGCTGCCATTTGTGGTCTATTACACTGAACCAGGCACTGTGTTGGTAGCTTTCACATTTAATTTTCACACAAGTTCCCTAAGGTATGGCTTACCCATCTTGAGAATCCAGGAAGGTTTTCTGTTTTCATTTTTATTTTTAATTGATCACATATAGCCATGGTCATGTGCCAGACACTGCCCCAAAAGCTTACTAATATTAACTTAAACTCATTAAATCCACATAATCACCCTATAAAGTAGGTAATATGAGTACCACTCCCATTTCACTGAGGGAAGACTGGCCAGAGGGTGAAGTTGCTTGCTCAGTGTCACATAGATAGGAACTGGTAGAACAAAGACTCAAACCCAGAAAGACTAGTTCCTGAATCTGTGCCCTTTCTGTTGGGTTGCCTCACTAGACTTAAGAAGCAGACACAGTACAGTGCAAGTTTGACTCCAAAACCTGGCCTGTTAATGATTCTGTTATTCAGATTTTAATTCCACAGATACTTGCGAATATCAAGGTACTACGTCATTCTTTCAAAGAAGCAGCTAACATGGATTGAGACTTTGGGCTCTGGAATGAGAGAGATGTGGTTCAAATCCTTGCTCTGCCATTTGCCAAGGCAGGACCCTTGGACAACTAACTTCAACATTCTGTGCCTCAGTTTCTTCAACTGTAAAAGGAACATTATACTAGCAACTACCTTTTAGAGTTGTGGTGAGGATTAAGTGAGATAACACAAATAAAATTCTTGGCACAGGACCTGGCCTGGAGTAAACATTTAATACAGGTTCATAGCTACCCTTCTTAACTCTATCATCTTCATTTTGTCAATGTGGATTGAAAGTCAGTAAGGCAGAGTGAAAAGAAAATGGAATTTGGAGACAGGATTAAAATATAGTCACATAATTTGTTCACAGTGTGACCTTGAGCAAGTCACTTAACTCCCTTTCCCTCTAAAGAATGGAGATGATAATAAAAGCTACTGCTCCCAGCATTTTGTCAAGATCACATGAGTTCATGTGTGGCAAAAACAGCACAATTATCTATCAAGAAGCGTACATATGCTTGTCATTTGTGTTACATAAAATAGCCCGTCTCTAATGGGTTGAATGGCAGACCTCAAAAACATACACCCATGTTCTGATCCCCTTAGGGAGTAAATGTGATCTTATTTGGAAAAAAGAAGGGTCTTTGCAGATATAATTAAGGATCTTGAGATGAGCTCATCTAAATTATCCGGGCTGGCCCTAAAACCAATGACAAATGTTCTTATAAATGACAGGAGAAGGCAACGCGTTCGGCGGTCCCGCGGATCTGTCTCTTGCTTCAACAGTGTTTGGACGGAACAGACCCAGGGACTCCCTCTCTTCCAGCCTCCCACTGCCCTCCGATCTCCTCTCTACTTGCAACCTCCGAGACCACCTTCTCGGCCACCTCCTGTTTCTGGGACCAGCGACCACCGTTTTTGCGGTTAGCTCCTTTTTGCCGACCAACCATAAGCTCCCAGGTTCGCCAGAATTATTCCACCGAGGTGGAGGCAGCCGTCAACCGCCTGGTCAATTTGCATCTGCAGGCCTCCTACACCTACCTCTCTCTGGGCTTCTATTTCGACCGCGACGATGTGGCTCTGGAAGGTGTGGGCCACTTCTTCCGCGAATTGGCGGAGGAGAAGCACGAGGGCAACGAGCGTCTCTTGAAGATGCAAAACCAGCGTGGCGGGCCGCGCCCTCTTCCAGGATATCCAGAAGCCCACTCAAGATGAGTGGGGTAAAACCCTGGATGCCATGGAAGCCGTCATGGCCTTAGAGAAGAGCCTGAACCAAGCCCTTTTGGACCTTTATGCCCTGGGATCCACAGACCCCCATCTCTGTGACTTCCTGGAGAACCACTTCCTAGATGAGGAGGTGAAACTCATCAAGAAGATGGGTGACCACCTGACGAACCTTCACAGGCTGACCCAGCCTGAGTCCAGGCTGGGCGAGTACCTCTTCGAAAGGCTCACCCTCAAGCACGACTAGGAGCCCAGCGGCCTCTAGGGGGGCCCCTCTCAAAGTATCAGGGCTGCTTCTGCCAGAGCCTCCCCCTCCAGCCACTGGGCAGCTTTTTAACCGCCCTGGACCAAATAAAAATAAAGGTTTTTACAGCAAAAATAAATAAATAAATAAATAAAGGACAGGAGAAGACATAGAGAAAGTCGTGTGAAGACAGAGGCAGAACTTGGGGTTATGCTGCCACAAGCTAAGGAATACCTGAAGTCACCCAAAGCAGGAAGAGGCTACAAAAGTGTTTTTCCTAGCATCTCTGGCAGGAGCATGACTTTGCTGACATCTTGATTTTGAAATTCTGGCCTGGAACTGTGAAAGAATATATGTCTGTTGTTTGAAGCCACCAAGTACATGGCAGCTCTAGGAAACTAACTAGTAGGCTATCCCTGGGGGGGAAGGAAAAGAAAAAGAATACCCAAAAGGTGGCTGTATCGGTCTATTCAGGCGGCCATAACAAAATATCACGGACTGCCTAATACCATAGCCACTGATTTCCTCACAGTTCTGGAGGCCAGAAGTCCATGACCAAGGAGCTGGTAAATTCAGTTTCTGGTGAAGGCTCTCTTCCTGGCTCGAAGACACCTGCTTTCTCACTGTGTCCTATCATAGCCTCTCCTCTCTGCACGCACAGAGCTCTGATGTCGTTTCCTCTTTTTATAAAGACGACAGTTTTATTGGATGAGAGGCCTACCCTTATGACCTCATTTAACCATTCTCAAGTACATCCATATAAGTGCCCGATCTCCAAATGCAGTCACACTGGGGGTTGGATCTCAACATATGAGTTTGGTAGGGGGCACAATTCAGTTCATAACAGAGGCCATGCCAAGAATGTGTCAAAGTCCAGAGCAAATAGATACAGCTCCCCTATGGCAAGAGAAGGTTCTCTGGAGAAGAAGCCAGTTTTCTGGAATGGGGCCTTGGGGCTTTCCTCAGGGACAGAAGCAGCAGCAGCAAGGGAAGGCCTGGAAGAAAACTTTCTATTCCCCTGCCACCTTCCCAAGTCAGCCTCCCCTTCAGTTTATGCCTGGCCACTGCTATTCCCCTTTATTTCATTGCTAAAGTGGTTGGTCTCTCCACAGAGAAACAATCACAAAATTTCACCTTTAAAAAGTGAAGTCTTAGATTTGAAATACCTCTGAAGAGTATCTGAATCTCTTCAAAACATATAAGGGAGTATGCTTATAAATAAGTATTTGGATAGATTTGGGTTTTGAGCAGCAAAGATGGCTGGAGTCATTTTATTACAGAATTGTTAAAAAGCAGTATATCCCCAAGTGGATGGAAACACACATCAAATCCAAATGGCATAAATTCGAAGGGGATCTGGGATGATACAGCAAAAGCATCCAGGGTAACTGTTGAGAAATGTGAAGAGTTTCAGGATGTTAAATTAAGTCCTCTGGTACCTTTTAAAACCTAAGAAAATCAGTCCTATATTTCTCTAACAGATTTGGTTGGGGTGAAGATAAACAATGAAAACTTTTAAAATCATTCTGACTTTGAAAACAAATAACTGATCACCATCTATTCCTGCAATACCCATTTCCCTTGAATGTCTACAATTTGTTTGTTCAATAAATACATACTTGGCTCCTACTCTGTGCCAGGCATAATGCTAGATCCTGGGGATTGAATTACAAACAGAAACAGACAATGCTCAGTCAGATGATGGTTCAACAGTTGGCCCTGGGGGTCTGACTAAGGAGATTAGAACTAGGAAATAGAGCCGGGCTTGGTGACTCAGTCTGTAATCCCGTGCCTTTGGGAGGCTGAGGTGAGTGGATTGCCTGAGCCCACGGGTTCGAGACCTGCCTGGGCAGCGAAACCTCATCTCTACAATAAATCAAAAAATCAGCCGGGCGTGGTAGTGCATGCCTGTAATTCTGGCTACTCGGAAGGCTGAGGCGGAAGGATCGCTGGAGCCCAGCGGGTTGAGGCTGCGGTAGCTGGGAGCAGCCACTGCACTCCAGTCTGGGTGACCGAGTGAGACTCCAACTCAAAAAAAAAAAAAAAGAACTGGGAAACAGGAAGCCCGCTCCCAAACAGGGAGGCACCAGAACAGGCTCTCAGAAGGAGAAATCAGGGACAGACCAGTTATATGGGCTAGGATGCATCAAGTTTTGTCATGACTCAAGAACAGTAAAACCTCTTTCTGAAGAAGGCATCCTGACAGGGATAGGAAGGCATGGGCAGGGGCACATCTCAGGTCACAGTAGGGGATCCCAGTGGTCTATTCCCCATTCCTGCTCTGACAAGGAGGTTGATGCAACTCTGAGTCTACCCACCTGGGAGGAAGAGAGGCACTGGTAGTGGATACCCACTTCCTGCTCCCACCAGGACAGGTATGGGACAGGGGTGAGAAAGCACCTATAGAGGGACATCAGTGCATCCAGCTAAAGTGGACAAAGAGGGAAGTGGCCCAGGAAGTGAAGCTGGGACTGATTCAAACCCACCTGGGGAAAACTGGGTGGGCAGGGGCTCCCTCATGCCCTGGGATCTTAAACCAAACTTACACCAAGGGTCCATGCACATAGTGGGTTTGGAATGCCACCTCCTGACGTTCCCAGATTCTATTATTTCCTCATTTAAAAGCCCCCCTTTTGCCTTTTGTTCATGTCTACTATGTCCCATTGACCTGCAACATGCAGGAGAAAATCAACGGGGAAGGTAATAGAGGAGAAAGTGCAGGGAGAGGTGAGTGCTAGTCAACAGCCATCAGAAAAACATCAATTTCTATCCTTGGAATTTTTTCACCTGGGTCTTACCCATTCTGTAAACTTGCAACTTAGATGATACATGTATTTTAAAAAAAGAAGAAGAAGAAGAAGCAAATAGACTTATCTGCCCTAGCTAAAGAGACCATGAAATTTTGATCTTGGAAAAGTCATGGCTGCTATATGCCTCAGTTTTCACCTTTGAGGAATGGGGATAAGGATAACAATCCAGCTCACAGAGCTAATGTGGGAATATGTGGTATGTAAATTATATCACAATAAAGCTATTATTTAAAACAATAATTCAGTGAGACAGAAACTGCTATTAGCCCCATGTTGCAGATACATAACCAGGGTTTAGAGAGGTACGGTAACTTGCCCGAAGTCACACAGCCGAGCAGAGCGTACAGCCAAAGTGGTCCTGGTCTCTCGAGCCAGGGTGTACAGACACTGCCGTGTTGCCTCCGTGAAGGTAGCCTCCGTGTGCAGACAGCTTGCTCTGCGAGAGTGCTGGGGCCAAGTCTTGCTCCTGCGGGAACCTGTGAGTCTTCAGCGAGTTTCCACCCCTTCTTACTGGTCTCTCTCCAGAACCACAGGGAATAAGATTGCCGTCCGCTCTGCAAGGTGCCTCGGGTACTGGAGCACAGCAGCTTCCTCGTTTCTTCTTTTCTCCAGACCCCACATGCCTGGGCCTCACAGAAGCACGGACTACAGAGCTGGGAGGTCCATGGTTCCCGAAGTCAGTCTGCGGACTTGGCTGAACCGGCTGCACCGAGCTACTTGGGGGCTTTAGAGAAATCCCAGTTTCAAGTGGAGAGCCCACATCACTAGATTTAAGCCCAGAAATCCATGTTTTTAAATGCTACCAAGTGATTCCAGTCAGGAGTAAAGTAAAGTAGCCTATCATTTTAAAGAAAGGGAACTAAAGTTCACAGAGGGACAGAGCTATCTCAAAATCACAGAGCTGTGTTCAAGTCAGCTCACATGTGGACAAGTCCACTTCAGTGCCGATGAATCCAAGTCAAGAAACTGACATGAGACCATGGATTATAATGTAGAAGTGAGGACAGGAATAGATAAACCACATAAGAAGAGAGGCTATTAATCAGCAATAACACATGTTTAATCTCCATAGCTATAAAAGATGCAGGCAAAACAATGTGGAGCACTTCGTAGAGCATTTAAAGCTAACAATACGCAACTTCGATGAGGTGATCATGAAATTGGCTCATTTGCACACAGCTTGTAACAATTTAAATTGATATGTTTTGCAAACCAGTGCAGCACAACCAACCAAGAGCTTCAGGCTGGGTCCTATAATGGCACCTGCTCTGTGCCAAGCACTACATCAGGGGTTGGAGGTGCAGGTACCAATAAGACTAGCTCGCTGCCTTCAAAGGACTCACTCTACACAGGAGAAGACCGAGAAGTGAAAGTGTTTCAATACTATAGGCAAGTGGTAAGCACAGGGGGTCATGAGACCATCATAGCCCACTCTGGAGGTTCATATAAAGGTTTCCTGAAAAGGTTGACAATTGAACTGAATCTGGAAGGATGAACAAGAGTTAACCAGGTGAAGAAAATTGGGAACAGCCTTGCAGGCAGAGGGAATGGCCTAAGCAAAAACTTAGAAGCTTGTAGGAGTTTTCAGCATGCAGAAGACCAGAGGAAAGTCCGGGGTTACAGGTGCTGCAGAGGCAGGTGGGTCCTGGACACAAGGGCTTTCGGCATTCTGCAGAGTGTACACTTTGTCCTAGAAGTTGCAAGGAGGCACTGAAGTGTTTTTGGCAAGGGAATGACATGAGTAAATGTGAGCCTTAGTTAGAATGGTCCCTCTGACTGTAGCATGGAGGAGGACAACGGAGGGTCATGAGCCAACAGAGAGGGTGTTAGAGGGATGTGGTCATAGTCCAAGCAGGGGTGGACACTGGGGACCCCTCTGAGTAGTGACAGTGGGGAGGAAAAGAGATAGGTTGGAAAGAAGGAAGGAATATGCTCTTTCACATACTCTCATCATTCAGCCACCAGAATTGGTAATTCTATGACTGTGGAGGTTTAAGGAAGAGAGAAAGGATGAAAAAAATCTCAGGAGAAGACCTGGAAACTGAGCTAGTCAGGGGTCAGTGATGTCCTGATTGTAGCTGAGGGAAGTGTTGCAGCTCAGGGGAGGGAGACATCCCACCTGCATGAGCCTCCAGACACTAGTCCAGGGGAGGAGGGGGCCTCTCACCTGTATTAGCATCCCAGGAAGGGGTCCAGGAGAGGGGGAGCACTCCACCACCTCTGCTTGGCCACAGTCATCCCACCTTCATCAGCCTCCCAGGCAGTTTCTGTAATGGACAGTAGAGTCTGGGAAGCAGGGACTAGAAAGGTGTCACAGGTTGGCTTTCCCAGGAAGCCAGCACTGAGATGGAAATGAGAGTGCAGGAATTTCATTAGGGTGTGTTCTCTAGATCAACACCTATGGAAGGAAGGGAAGGACTGAGCAGAGGGAGAAGCTGAGTTGCAGTCCAGCCTAGATGAAGGACTCAACCAACCTTACAACGAGCTCTAAAACCGAGATAGCCCTTCAGAGTTGCCCCAGGTTGGAGAAAGAGGGTCAGGCCTTCTAGCCCCACTTCAGTCATAGATGTGGCCCAGGGAAGGGGACGTGGTCTTAGTGAGGTCACTGTCTTCCACGGGGGCAATCCCTGTAGAGCTGTCTATAGCAATACCACCAGCAGTTGGGGAACTATGTCCTTCATTTCTGAAGAGGGGTCTGGGTGACCACTGCAGCATCCACCATAGAAGAATGTGGTCTGACCACAGGGGATAGGCCAGGCTCCCAGTGAGGGAAATAGAGCAAAAGCCCAGTTAGAAGGTGAAGCCATGTGATATGGCTTTTCTGGGCAAGGAGAAACCAAGATTTCCTGACGTTCTGTAGAACCAGGCCAAGGGTAGCAGGACTCCTTCTGGAGTAGGTCAAAGCCTGGTAGACTGTTTCCTCATACATGACAGACTCAGAACCTGACCAGGGTTTGGCCAGCAGCTGCCCACCACACAGGGACAGGAAAGGGTGGGTACTTGGTCACACGATATCCATAATAGTCAAACACCTGGAAACAACTTACCTGTCCAACATGAAGGAACAGTGGAGTCAATCATGGAGTTTCCACTCACAGAACTGTTCTACAGTCATTAAAACAAGGCAGGTGACTTTTCAGTGACATGAAAAACAGGATACATTCAGCAGAGAAAAGCACAACATGAAACACCCAGCATATCAACATAACCATAAAAGTGGGCTCACGTATGGACAGATATTGGCAGCAAACACAGAAAATAAAACCACCGATTTATATGATTGAGGGAGCATGGGTGATTTTTAACTCCTGTTATCATCATTTGTAACAAATTCTTTTCCCAGCCTTGACCATCTCTCCCCAGAGGAAGCTACAGCTGCGTGCACGATGATGTGTGGCTGGAGACGTTCTATTCCATTTCAAACTCACAGTGACAGCTGCGTGCAACCCACCAGGCAGGTGGACCTCTAGGCCTGCTCAGAACCTGCTCAGGGGTGGCCCTCCGCTATGTCTATGAGCAAAAGTGCTTCAAAAAAGCAGCAAGGAGGAAAAAAATTTTAGGAGGGAAGAAAAGAAGGTTTTACGGCTCCCACACCTAACTAATAAATGGGATGATAAAGCGGCAGAGTTTATATCAATATTTAAGAAAAGTTTTTGCAATAACAACTGAGGGGTTGTTTTCAGAGTAGTGGGCCCAGTAACTTTGAGCAGGTGCCACAAGATTGTGGGTCAGCGATGCTGCAAAAGAGTTTCAGGAAGTCAAAGACAGTCATCAGAATATTTTTTGAGATGGTGATTTTAAAAATTCAAAAGTTAACTCAAGAAAGTCATGTGGGGACCAGCGGAGTCAGATCTTCATAGGTCCTTAGAGGGACAAGTGAGACGGTCCAGGGAAGCCCATGGAGAGGAGCCACTGAGCGTTCTCTCCTCCGCCACTCTCTTGCTGTGGTCAACTAATCCACATTTGGGCTGCAAAACAACCCAGACCTTCCAAAGCCTGAGTCATTCAAGAAGCCACAAACTTCCTTCCCTTCCTGATGTTCAAAAGAGTTTCTGGGGAGAAAAATGGTGACGAAAACAAGGTTAACCAAGTGACTCTTACTTCAAATTTTTTTTTCCTTAAAGCATTTTTTTAACATTGATTTTAACACCATGGCCAGTGGCATTTGAACACAGACTTACAGTGAGTTTACATTACAAACTGTCAAGTATCCCTAAACCCCACTTAACACATCAAGTTGGTCCCAATTCTGCCCACAATTCCCAGGAGCATTCCTTTGGACCTTTCCTGAAGCCGATCAACAAACATTGGGTGAACTCATTGTGGGCCTGGAACTGTGTTAGGCATCAGAGACCCAGAGATGAACTAATTCAGGAGCAACTAGCCCCACGTGTAGACCAATTGAAAGAGAGACAGAGACAAAGAGATAGAGATGCTTAAAGCAAAATTAGCCTCATAAACTAGAACCATATAAGGTGAGCGTCAAGTGCTAGAAGAACCAAGGAGGAAGCACAGAGTAGGATCTGTGGGATTCCAAAAGCCTTCAGAGAGAGATGCCATCTCACCTGGAGAGGGAAGGTTAGGAGAATTGCTCCAGATGGAGAAGGTGGCACAGATGTGACAGGAGGTGATATCGGTAGGAAAAGAAGAAGGTGAAAGCAGGCGAAGCCTGAAGAGGTAAAGAGAATCCCAATCGTGAAAGATTTTGTATCATTGCAGTCTAAGAGTTTAGATTTTTATCTTGAGAGTCATGGAGAGACATGGGGGTTTTGAAGCAAGGATCTGATGGAATCTGTGTTTTTTACTTTAATCTTTCTGGGACAATAAGAGGATGGACCAGAGGAGAGGGGGACAAGTGGCAGGAAAGTCTATCTGTTATAATTTAATCTGCTTTATCTTATCCCCACATGACCACTGTGACTACCTGTTCTTCACCCACAGATAATGCCCATGATGCCCCTCCAATTCTGGAAGGGAAAGATTCCATGATGTTCAAACAGGACAAGGTCTGAAAGCAGAAGCCCTGGGTTAGAATAATAGCTCCTTTACAGCTGTACAACCTCAGAAAAGCCACTTAACTTCTCTGATTTCTAGCTCTCTCAACTATAAAGAAGGCACAAGTGCCTCCCAAAGATGTGAAGATCCTGAGACAGGGATGTGAAAGCTCTTGGGAAATCACAGAGCTCTGTGAATATGCTAATTCCATTGTCTCTCTTGCTACACTGAGATAGAGGTTATCATTTCTCCTGGCATCAACTTTGCAATGGGGGTGAACTTAGATTTGGATTCCTTTTTTGCACTGTATTAAGAAAGTCTCAGTTACACATCCTTAGACAAAATTGTGCTGTATTAAACAAAGTGTCTTTCTGTATTTACCTGTGTCCCAGACAACTGAGGTTGTGCCAAACCACACTCTGCCACTAGAGGGAGCTCATCCTTTAGCGGCAAAGAACTCCTTTCGACTGGGACGAGAAACAGAGGTTATCTGTCAGGGAAGACAGAAAGCAGTAACAGGTTGATTGGTTTGCTGGAGTTTGTTGGCTGTGTGTGTGTGTGTGTGTGTGTGTGTGTGTGTGTGTGTGTGTGTGTGTGTGTGTGTGTGTATTCTAATTATTGTTCATGATCAATTCAAGAGTAAAATCTCTACGGTTAGACTAGAGTTCAATCCTAGTGCCACCATTTCTTAGTATATGAATTTGGACATGTGACTTAATTTCTCTGAGCCTAAATTTCCTCATCAGCAAAATGAAAATACTCATGCCTACCCCATGGCGATGATTATGTGAGGTATTAGACATAGAGTGCCCAGTGAGTGCCGAGCACAGCATAGGAATTTCACACATTTTAGAACTCTTTCCCTTCCCCATCTTGTAGCAAATAACAGCAATAATTGGGAGACTGTTTAAATGGAATTGAAAGGCAAGGAGAAGAAACAGCAGAAAGAGGCACACAGGGATGATGAGCATGCTCAGTGTTAGACGTGGACATCCCTCATCCTCACATCTGCTGAGTGAAGGCATCCATATATGTGGACACCGTTTTATAAGCCCCATGGCTAGAAGAGGCAGTTGCGAACAGATGGGCAGCTAGGAGTAACTGCAAAATGAAGCGGGCATATGGACCGCAAGCAATGGCTCCCTCTCCTTCTGTTGGAGCCATCCTCTCCATTCTGGAGTCATTAGCCTGAGGTTGGAGGGGGAAATGTGATTTAATGAATTTCATGTCATTCTATCTTGTATTTCCAAAATCGCCGTAACAATTCAGGCTTGTATTTGCACAGAGCCGCCTTCTCTCTGTGTTCCAGCAAGTGGCTCTGACAAAGGCTATGCCAGAACCGTTTCAACACAACTGGTGGGAAAACAAGATTTGAGTCAAACAACCAGGTTCCCTTGACTGAATTCCAAATATCAGATGGGGTGAGTTTTCCTCTCTGCATTAACCATTTATTGACTAAACCAGCTGAGTCAACTGGATCTTCTGATTTATCTTAAACAAAGGCAGAGGGAAGTCACATTTGTTAAGTACCTGTATGCCAGGCTCTGTGCTAGGCATTTTACCAACACCCTCATGTGATGCTCACAACCCTAAAAGGTAGAGGTGCTGATCTCTGCTTTACAGAAGAGGCACCTGAAGCTCAGAGAAGTTGAGCAATTTGCCTCAGGTCATACAGCTAAGTATGTGGGAGAAGCAGCTCTGAATCTCTTCCCTGCTAGATACCAAATTTGTGGTTTTTCCAGCAAGCACACACTAAATACAATAAAATTCTTCCTGGAATTTCTCTCCTTAAAATGTTCCTGTTTGCTATGCCCCATTTTTAGGTTTCTACCACCTCAATTTCTGTCTGTCCTGATTTTTACCTGTTACAAAACATCCCATTTAACCCACCCTCAAAGGATCTTCCTCTGTTTATTCATTGTACCAATGTCCACGAAAGATAAGACTAACCTGTTTCACAAGCAGAGAAACTGAGGCTTGGAGTGACTTAAGTAAGGCTACTCTGTTGGCAAGTGAGAGTTCTAGGCATAGAAAAACTACTTTTTCTCATGCAGGAACTCCACCTCTAAACTGAGAGGGAAGAATTCCACAGCATTCTAACCTCTGGAAGTACAGAATCCAGGAGTCCGGCTTGGAATGGGAGCGTCATCCTTAATGCTCTCCTCAACTCCTCAACTCCTATCTCAATACTGCTTAAACATATCTTGAGTTAGTCACCTCATCTCCATCTCTACTACCAACACCCCAGTCAGACTGGAATCCTGCAAGGACCAGCCGCCTGCTGACTCAACCTCTAATATGAGTCTGTAGCTTTTCCTCATCCACCCAACACCTGTCAACAGAGGGCTCTTTTTAAAAAACTAATTCCATCAAGTCACATGGCTGATGTAAAAGTTGCAATAACCCCATCTCTTTCACCTCCCAGTGAAAGCCAGACCCCCTAACCTGCAAAACACCCTCTTTCCACTCTGACCCAGACTCTCTCTCTTGTCTTCTCAATTACACTCAACACCAACCCCCATCTAACCATTTAACAATTTCATATTGTAGCTATAGCTGATGCTAATCCATTTCCAACTCTTTCTTTTAGCAGCAGAATCCTTGAGGTTTACCTGAGTGCAAGGACTCTTGCAGCTAGGCATGACCATGAGACAAGGTTCTGGCCAACGGGGTAGAAGGGATATGTGATGTGTGCGACTTCTGGGTTATGTCATTAAAGGAAGCTTCTCACTATCCATCTTTTAATCCTTCTCAAGAGTAAGACAATGCATACATTTGTAATAAGCCAGCTTTGACCCAAGACAATGGGATAACACCCTGGGGGAACTTGGGTCCCTGAGGGTTTGTGGAATATACTACTGTTGTACTTGGTTTGGGCTTCCTGGAGATACGGATTCCAGTGCATTTATTTCAAAAATAATTCCAGGAAACAATGGAGCGAAGTAGAAAAATGAAAGTGAGGAAAGAAGAAAAGCAACAAAAACCAGTACATTACCAAGTCAGTTACCACCATGGGCAGCTGGAGCTCAACCATCACAGGAATACCGTGAGAGAGTGTAGAATGGAACTCGGTGCTATCCTGTCCTGAGGGCAAAGGGAATATACCAACATCTGCAGAAATTGGCGGAGGGATTATTGGAGGGAGGGGGCATTTATTCCCTGGCACCATAGACCTGCCCTACCACCAGTCAGAGAGTGTTCTGGGGGCAGGGAAAGCGGAAGGAGGTCTGGGTGCACAAAAATGGTGAATGTTGAGGGGCCTGGGGCAGGGTAGAGAAGTGTCTGCTGCAACAACCCAACTCGCCATCTCTTCATCCTAGTTTGGGCTTTTATGAGAGAGAGAAATATACCTTGTGCTTTCTGAAGTCACCATAACATAGGATCTGCTAAAGCATGTATTTCTGTTAACCAGAAATAACTAGCTTATACAGTAATCTGAGACTGCCTGCATTCAGAGTCACCTACTAGATACAGGGGGCTGCATCTAAGCCTCAGTTGTTCTTCTGGGAAATGTTTATACTTATAACACTTGCTCACAGGGCTGGTTTCTTTTGTTTTTGTTTTTTTTTGAGTTGGAGTCTCACTCAGTCGCCCAGACTGGAGTGCAGTGGCCACTCCCGGCCACCGCAGCCTCGCCTGCTGGGCTCCAGCGATCCTTCCGCCTCAGCCTTCCAAGTAGCCGGAACTACAGGCGCGCGCTACCACGCCCAGTTAGTTTTTGATTTGTTGTAGAGATGAGGTCTCGCTGCCCAGGCAGGTCTTGAACCCACGGGCTCAGGCAATCCACTCACCTCAGCCTCCCAAAGGCGCGGGATTACAGGCTGAGCCACCGAGCCCAGCTCACAGGGCTGTTTTTAAGGATACCTGGGATGATATAAGCAATGCACTCTCGCAGAGAGTGAGTGAGCTGCCATCCTCGTTTCTGTTCTAGGAGACCTTTTTCAGAGCTGCTCTTGAATCTTCAAGACTGGTCCCTACAAAAGCAGTACATGGTGGGAGGTCCCAAGCAGTGCAAAACAAAGAGTGTCTTTAGTAAAGCCTCCCATCTGCAAAGATGCAGTCCTAGAGTGAAAAATGAAAAAGAAATTAGGGCCAGTAGCCAGAGCCAAAAGTTAATGCCAGGAGACTGCAGCCAACTAGGGAGAAAATGACCGGAAATAAGATCAAAACATGGGGAAGCCAGAAGAGGAAGGAGGAGATACCAGCACTTCTGGAGCTTTCTGCAGAAGTTCCCTAGGCTCGCTGTGCTTCTCCGGCCAAAGCATCCAGCCAAGCCAGGCAGCAGGGAGTCCATGCCCTGTAAGTGTTTGTGAATGAGTGGGCAGGTGGCCCTGACTGTAGCCTGGCTCGGTTCCCAGCTCTGCTTCGTTGGAGACACCCCAGAAAGCAGCTCCCCCAGCACACCCCCTTGGTGTCTGCAAACTGCTCGGCTTCATCCCCTGTCTGCTCCGGAGAGAAAGGCCCTCCACGGCCCCAGAAGCAGCAACCCCCTCCCTTTCAAACACTGGTCAAGGAGACCAGTGAATCATGAACAATTGCAGTGGGTTGCTCTGGGTAAATATTTGTTGACTCTTGGCGGACAGCAACTGCTCAGTCATGAAGATTAGTTGGAATTGAACCTGGGGGGATATTGCCTCAACTCTTACTCTCCACCTGTGCTATCACATGTGCAGAACTGGTTGGTAATATCAGTTATTCAGTCAGCTTCTGTGGAACACTTTCCTGGATCTGGCTCTGTATTAGCTCAGGGTCTCAGAGGCAAGGAGGCAGTCAAGTCTCCATGACCTTGACTAAGTCATGTCTAGCTGGGGGGGGGGTGCAACAGAGCAACAAAATGACTTCATATGTGATTTTTAATCAGTGACTTTTAATCACTGACAGATCCAAAGTACCTGGATCTATAAATATGCAGCTTCCTGGACCCCACTCCTAGCAACTAAATCTAGAACCTGCATTTTTTAAAATAGGCTGTATTTTTTAGACATTTTAAATTTACAGAAAAGTTGAGATGGTTGAACCCAGAGTTTCCATATATGCCCTCACCTGCTTTTCCCTCTTATTACCATCTTACATTAGAATGGCACACTTGTTAAAATTTATGAAACAATATTGATACATTTTTAACAACTTCATCTGTTCCAGGATCTTATTCAGGATACCACATCACATTTAATTGTCATGTGTCCTTAGGTTCCTCTCGGCTGTGACAGTTTCTCAGATTGTGTTTTTGATGACGTTGGCAGTTTTGGGGCATACCGGTCAGGTATTTCATAGGATGCCCCTGTCTTGGAATATGTGTGGTGCTTTTCTCATGATTACACTGGGTTTACAGGTTTGGGGGAGGAAAACCACAGAAGGAAAGTGCCATTTTCATCACGTCATCTCAAGGGTATATACTATCACCATGATTTATCGTAGTTGATATTGACCTTGATCACCTGACTGAGGCAGGATTTGTCAGTTTTCTCCAGTGTAAAGTCACTCTTTTTAAAGACAGTATCATACTACTATACTCTTTAGAAGGAAGTCACTATGTGCAGCCCACTAAAGGGAGTGAGAAGTTAGTCTATGCCCCCTTCTTGAGGACAGAATATCTGCATAAATTATTTAGAATTCTTCTTCATGAAAAATGTATCTCTTATCTCCACCTATTTATTTATTCAATCCTTTTAATGTCAGCATAGACTAATAGCTACACTTTAGGTTATAATTTAATATTACTTTGTTGCACAAATTGTTCCGATTTTGGCCATTGAGTTGGTCTCTGTATCCCTGTAGACATACCCCCATCAATTTAGTTTTTGGGGTTTTGTTTGTTTTTGAGCACTTCCTTGCTTTCTGGTACGACAAGATGCCTCGAGTTCATCTTATATCTTTCCTATTCCAGTCCTAATATGTTAGATGCTTCCATGCCTCATGCCACTGCAGCTGCAGCTCCTTCAGCCTTGGGATGTGTTTCTCCTACAGATGAATGCCTCCTCATTCACCAGAATGAAGCTTATTCTAATTTTTATGTTTCTGTGCTAGACTGGCTTATGGGAGTGTTTTTCAGAGGATGTTGAGGACACCCCCTGTATCAGAATCACCGTGGAACGTAACCCACTCCTACACCACAGCACTTTGTGTTCCTGTTTGGCCTTCTAGACTCACCTAGAATCATTAGTCCTAATATATTAGGACTTTTTTCCAAGGAGCTCTAGTTTTTTTTCACTGGAGAATGGTTTTAGAAACAAGCTCTGGGCGCTAAGAGCAGGGCCCGTATTTAACTTTTTATTTAAAAATAATTTCAAATCTATAGAAAAGTTACAATATAGCACAAGGGACACCCACTTGCTCTTTATCCAGATTCATCGTGTGTTTGTATTTTGTGCCATTTGCTATATCATTTGCTCTCTTTTTCTCTATATATGAATTTTCTAAGCTATTTGAGAAATCATGGCCTTTTTAACCTCTAAACACTTCAGTGTGGATTTGCTAAAAAGAATAGGGCTCCCTTCTTACATAACCATAGGCTTTCTGATTTCTGACAATTTAACACAGATATAATTCTTTGCTCTAATTCTACCATTCATTTTTTTCAATTTTAACAATGGATTCAATAATAAACTGTATGGATGTTTTTCCCACCAGTGCAGAATCCAGTCTAAACTTAGGCACTGTACTTAATGCCATATCCTTTTACTCTCTTTTAACCTGGAGCAGGTCCCAGCCTTGCTTTGTCTCTTATGACAGTCATTTTTTTTTTAAAAACACCATCCACCTTTTTGAATAGAAAGTCCCCCATGAGACGTTTTCTCATTACCAAGTTAATAAAATGACAAAGTTTTAAGACCACAATCCCCAAGTCTGCCCTCACATCTGATATCAACTGCAAATTTAGGGGTTTCCCCAAAACTCCTGAATGATTTGCTAGAGAGACTCGCAGAATGAACTTAAAACGATTATACTCATGGTTACAGTTTATTACAAGGAAAAATATAGATTAAAACCAGCCACAGAAAGAAATGCATAGGACAGAATCTCAAAGACTTCCAAATTTGGAGTTTCTGTTTTCCTTTCCTTGTGGAGTTAGCATGTATTCCCCTCCCAGAATTTTGTGACAGCACATACAAGTGTTAGGAGAAAGAGGCTGACTCAGGCCCCTGTATCCAGAGTTTGCTTTGGGCCTCCATCACATAGGCATGATTGATTGATTGATTGTCCCCGGGGTCCAGCCCAGTCTCTGGGGTCCACCAATATCACATGACCCAAAGCCCTCACCCTATTCACATGGTTGGTCTTTCTGGCATGGTCAGGCTCCCACCTTAAGACTGTCAGGTGTGACCAGTCCCGACCACAAACAAAGATACTCCTATCTGATATGACACAGATTTCTTCTCAGAAGCGGAGGACACAAAACCAAATTATTTATTAAGCACTGATTTTTTTTGTGAATAGATCAGGTTATGCGTTTCCAACTCTGATTCCACATAAGCAGTGTTGTGTCCTCCTCAAAACATCATATCTAAAGGCACACACTGACTGTCTCTGCTTGGTGATATTAATGATAAACAAGGTATTGTCCAGGTATTGTCCAAACTCTCTGCACAGAAGCTATAATTTCCCTTGCATCTAACAAACCATTATTAAAAAGAGTAGTGATAATATGAGGTTAAGCAAATGTCCTGACCCTAATCAAAATCCCCTAGATTTAGCATCTTCTGGTGTGTCCTACCTAAACCCATCTTTTTTTTAATGTGGGGTGCAATTCAGTATCAGGTAGACTAGTGGACATCATACAGGTAAAGTTTGGGCCTCCTTTTAGTCCCCATTTTTCCCAGTTTGAGATCAGGTCCCCTTAGTGATGCCTAAACCCGTCTTTACTATGATGGTTGCAAAGTGTCGCTGTTCTGTCTCCAGCACTCTCTCCAACATTACCAGTCAGCACTTGTCATCTGCCGTAAACCAGGAGGGAGTGCAGTTTTAATAAGCGCCCCACGGTGATTCTGATGCAGGAGGTCTCCTCAACATTTTCTGAAAAGCACTCCCATACGCCAGTCTAGCACAGAAACATGAAAACTAGAATAAGCCTCATCTGGTGGATGAGGAGGCATTCATCTGTGGGAGAAACACATCCCAGGGAGAAGGGCTGCACCTGGAATGGCATGAGGCATGGAAGTGTCTAGCTCATTCAGGAGAAGTCAAGGCTTGGTGGGGACTGGAAGGAAGAGAACTTCTTGAGGTCTCCTTTGCTTATTTCTCTTATTTTCCTTGAAACACCTTCACTCTCCTGCCTAAAATCCTTCATTTCTTCAGAATATAATAAAGTCCTTCATAATATGTATCTTACCACCTTGCTGTTCCAAGAGATTCAGTAGCAGCAGCAATATTTGGAGGCTTGTTAGATGTGCAGAATCTCAGAGCCCACCACTGACTCACTGAACCAGAATCTACATTTTACCAAAGTTTCTAGATGGTTCATCAGCACATTACATTTTGGAAAACACTGGCCTTTCGGGGTCCTTCTGACTCTCCAACTTCACCTCAGGCCATGCCCTGCCCCAGAAGTCAAATAACCGCCATAATGACGAACCACAGGCATTCCCCTGAAGGCCCCATACTCTCTCTAGCCTCCAGAAAGCCTTGACACAGTCTAGTGCTTTGCCTGGCATGTACTTAACCCACTCCCACACCACAGCACTTTGAGTACTCGGTTCCTGTTTGGCCTTCTGGAATCACCTAGAATGATTTCCTCCAGTCTTCCCTGGTTCTACCGACCATGTTAAAAGCTGCTGCATGTGTTTCCAAGGCATCCTCAACTTCCCTCTTCTCAGCACTCATCCACAGTATCATAATGCCCATTTATCTTGTCTTTGTCCTCACTTAAGATTGCAAGCAATTTGAGGAGAGGAACTGTGCCCTAATCATTACTGTATGACCAGCACTAAACAATGTCCTGAGCCCTAATGGATACTGGTAAAATTTGTTTAAATAAATGGTAGATATATGCTTGATTATAATCATTAACACTTATTTAGTATTTGCCTAGCACTGTTACACATGAGATATATGCACACACACACATACTAATTATGCAGATATCATTATTGTGCCCATCTTGCAGACGAGAACACTGAGAGACAGAGAAGTTTCATGGCTGAACCAAGATTACACAGCTAATAAGTGCTAGAGCTGGAATTTGAATCAGGCAATCTGCCTCTAGTTTCTACAAGTTTCATACATTGTGTTTCCTGATATAAAACTCCAGTTTTTCTCTCAATTTTCACTGCAGATGGGTGAGACCTGGTGGTCTAGCCCTGATACCCAAAAGACCAAAACCGCATTACCCACCAGGAGACAATGTGCCATTATTGCTAGCAAGGTACCTATGAAATGGGCATCCCCTGTAAGTGCTGAACCTGCAAACCCCAAAAGGAAGAAGAAAGGCAAAAGAAGTTCAAATGAGCTTTGCAGGTGAACAAGAAAGGCCCATCACACTCCAGCACAGGCTTTAGGATATAAACAAACCTTTCAACCAAGTACATCTCCAATTGCAAAAAGAAAGGGACATAAAGGGACATATTCACCAAAGGTGCTAAAATAAATTCATTCATTCTTTTGATACAGGTATTAAGTTCCTATGACTATTAGAAATTTTGCAGGTACCAGTAATATGGAGAAGAAATAAATAGGCATGGTTCTGCCCTCAAAGGAATTGCAGTCTGTTGAGTGTCCATAATAACCCATATGCTGCATCTGAGTGAAAGCCAAAGAGAACAAGAACACATGTTTCAGGGGGATGCAGAGGCAAGAGTCAAGCCTGGGCTTTCACTGGCAGTGTGAACTCAAGATCGCTATTTCAGTCCATTTCCTCACTTGTAGTTGCTAATAATGCCTTCCTCACAGGCTTGTGAGTCATTCCTATATTCAGCAAACATTACTGGATGTCTGCTATGAGCAAGAACTGGGACATAAACACAAAAGATAGTCTCTGTCCTTCAGGAGTTTATTGCAGGGGAGATAGACAAATAATTTACTGAGAAATCCCCTGTTCTATCCACAGGGTCTGTTTGGCACATAATAGGTATGCACAAGAAATTTGTGTTACGTAATTAAATGTAAATAAAAATACCCTAGGCTGTGTGTTAAGTGTATGACAGATGTGATTCATTCAAAATCATGTATTGAGCACCTACCATGTACCAACCATTATACTAGACCAAAGGGATACAGCAGTGGACAAAAAGACTCCATGGAATCTTTGCCCTCATGGGTTTTCATTCTATTGGAGGAAAATTAGATAATAGGCAAATAAGTAAATTAATATGTAACTTAATATCAAATAGTATTCATACTATGAAGAAAAACAGAGCAGAATAAGGAATCAGAGAATGACTGGGGTGAGGGGAGAGTTGGACCCATCAGGCTATGTGGAAACAAACAACGCCATCATCTCAGGGGCTTAATGCGACATAAGTTTATATTTTGCTCTTGCAAGGTCTGCCATGGGTGTGAACTAGGAGGCTCAAATGGTTGGTTCCTGCTCAGCCCTCTGGACTCAGTGTAGAACTGACTTCCTCCAGTCTCTCCTGGTTCTACCACGCCACTCACAAGCCCCTGCTGTGCACCTCCCCACAGTGTTTCTTGGTATCCACCAATTTATGACACTGTCACATCTATAAATCGAAAATGATAAGAGTCATATCTTTCTCATAAAGTTGTGGGAAGAACGCAAAGAGATAATGCATGTAAAACACTCAATAAATGTTAGTTACTATGTGCATACTTAAATATCATTGTTAAGACTCCTACTGCAGCTAGGAAAGGGTTGGCAGAAAGCTTAAGAGGAAAATGTATAATCATAGGCAGATATTCAAATTGTGACCAGAAGGGAAAAGGAAAAAAGATGGAAACTTTATAAGCACTGACCATTTTCATCTTTTGTTTCATTCACTTCTCACAACTCTCTCTCTCTCAAGAGTGCATTATTGGACACTATTGCCTTCATTTTTCAGAGAAAGTTTCAAAAAAGTTCAAAAACTTGCTCAAATCACAGCTCCTAATTGTTATTTTTTTCTGCCTGTAAAAACCTGTTCTCTTTCCATTACAACAGAAGTGTTCCAGCATGTTAGCAATATTTTTGCAGTATTCTCAATACTAAGATTAATCATTAATCTCTCAAAAAAGTGCATCCAAAGTCTACTTTCTAGACCCAACAGCAATTCATTTCAGAGATGAGAGTGATTCTTGTTAATGAGGTTTTCAAGAAAAGCACAGCATTAGATAGTAACATAACCTGGACAAATTCCCTAAACTCTCAGAGCCTTTATTTGCTCACCTGCAAAATGGTGATAACAATACCCCACAAAACTGCTATGAAGATTAAATAAGATTATATTTGGGAAAGCACCCAGCAAATGTCTGTTTTTTAGTCTGAATCTTCAAATCAGCCCTACTGAAGTAGTTTGAGAATTCCTTAATGTCAGAAACTATTGAAGTGATAATCTAACTTCTAATAGTCATGGTTCCTTTTGCAGATATAAGAAAATATCTCTTTGAGAAAATTCTTTTGGGAATTAAAAAAGCAAGGGAGTTTATCATTCTTTTTCTAAGTTAAGAATAAGCAGGAAAACTGTACAGACTGAATTAACTTCATAACCCAAGATGCTAAATGTCTTATATTGACCTACAGAAGAGCATGTTTTGCTTTTGCTTTGTGTGTGTGAGTGGATGGCAGAAAAAAGAACTCACACGCTGGATTTGTTAAAATAATATTCAGGTTGAGCTTATTAGCTTTTTTTTTTTTTTGAGTTGGAGTCTCACTCTGTCACCCAGACTGGAGTGCAGTGGCCGCTCCCGGCCACTGCAGCCTCGACTTGCTGGGCTCCAGCGATCCTTCCACCTCAGCCTTCCAAGTAGCCAGAACTACAGGCGTGCACTACCACACCTGGCTAATCTTTTTGATTTATTGTAGAAATGAGGTCTCACCAAGTTGCCCAGGCGGGTCTCGAGCGCACGAGCTCAGGCAATTCACTCACCTTGGCCTCCCAAAGCGCGGGATTACAGGCTGAGCCACCGAGCTCATTATTAGCTTTTAAAATGTACTGTTATTTGGGATGAAGACAAGAATTCTAATACAGGTATCAAAAATCTCTGACAGAGATACAAAATCAGTACTTTTCAATGTTGCCTGATGATAAGAATCATCTGGAGAACAGATTCATTCATTCTAGGGGCAAAAAAAAAAAATCTATATTTTCACAAGTGCTCCAGGTTATTCTTCAGATCAGGTGACTTTAGAAAATACTATTCAAACCCAACTTGCACACATAAAGATGTATCACCTCCCTGTGAGGCTACTAATTTTGACTTCAAGTATTTTTGGCCAATGCAAGCACCAAAATCATTAAACAATTCCCAAGTGTGACTGAAACTTTTTTAAAAAAAGAAAGTACACTAAGTCCTCACTTAACATTGTCAATAGCTTCTTGGAAACCATGACTTTAAGTGAAATGTACAACAAAACCAATACTACTGTAGGCTAACACACAGAAACCAGAGTTCAGTTCCTACAGCATATTTCTGGTCACAGAAACATCAGCACACTTCTAAATAACGGCCCAAGACACTTCTAGTATTAAACATTGAAATAAACGTAAGCTACACATATATTTAAGAAAGATTAATAAAAACAAGCAATATATTTACCCACTTATTCCAGTTCAAGGTCACAGGTGAGGGGTTAGCAGGTTGGGGCTCAACACAGCACCAGACCTGACAGGACACCATCCCATGGCGGGGCACACATGCACACACACATGCACACTGACACACCCACACTCACTCAGGCTAACGCCATGCAGACATGCCAATTCACCCAACGTACACAGCTTTGGGGTGTGAGAGGGAACCGGAGTCAGTAGAGAAAACTCACCCATGCAAACATGGGGAGAACATCCAGAGGCCACACAGACAGAGGCCCCAGCCTGGAATCCATATTTTTTCTCATCAACATTATAACAAAATGATGTTCAACAAGATAACCTTCTACAAGGACCTGCTATACTGCTATAATTAATTTTTTTAAAAGAGATACTGCTACAAATTGAAACCTGTCTGTCACCCTGAACAGTGAAGAAAGAGTATTCTGATCACATTAGAAGGGAGAATCCCAATCTGGGTCTTCTTTGGTCAGGTGATTTAAATAAGGTCCTACCTAATATCTAAGGAGGTGTTTTGCATGTTGGTAATTCCTGATACTGAGAATAACCACAAGCCAAAAAGAGGCTATCAGCAAGAACAGGGCAGGAGATTATAGAAAGTGAAGAAATTATGAAAAATGGAACTAAATTGAAACAATGACCACTTATGTAATATTACAGGGTTGACAGAAGTCTTTTCACTTAACCTTCAGAACAACTGTGCACGATAAATTATCCCCACTTTACAGACAAGGAAAGCAAGACTCAAGCTAACTATAACATTATCAGTGGACACTCGGTTTTTCAGATTCTAAGCGTCTGGTTCTTTTCAACACAAAGAGCTACCACAACAGAGGTGTAAAACCAGAGGGAAGGAATTTCAGGGATGGAATGGGCTGAAATGGAATAAAGAGGGCAATTGTTATGAATCAATCCGAATAAAATATAAGTGAAAGAAAAAGATGAAGATGCGAGTAAAAATCAAGAGAGAAGGGTTAGAGATTCAGAAAGATATAGTCATTATCAAAAACAGTATGGAGTTTCCTCAAAAAAATTAAAATAAAACTACCGCATGATCCAGCAATCCCACTACTAGGTATATATCCAACAGATATGAAATTAGTATGTGGAAGACATATCTGCACTCCCATGTTTATTACGGCACTATTCACAATAACCAAGATATGGATGCAACCTAAGTGCCCGTGAATGGATGAATGGATAAAGAAAATGAGGTCTATGTACACACTGGAATACTATTGAGCCATAAAAAAGAATGAAATGTTGTCACTGGCAACAAATTGGATAAACTTGAAGGAGATTATGTTAAGTGAATAAGCCAGGCACAGAAAAACAAACACCACATGATTTCACTTGGATGCAGAATCTAAAAAAGTTGATCTCATAGAAGTAGAAAATAGAAGGGTGATTACCAGAGGCTGAGGTGGTTAGGGGCAGGATGAGCAGATGTTGGTCAAATATTAAAAAATTATGGTCAGATAGGAAGAATAAGTTTCATGAGATCTACTATATAACGCAATGACTATAGTTAATGATATATTGCGTTCTCAAAAAATGTAAAAAGAGTGGATATTATGTGATCTTGCCACTAAAAAATGATGACTATGTCAGGTAATGCATATGTTAATTAGCAAGATTTAACTATCCCACAATGTATATATACTTCAAAACTTATGTAGTACATGATAAAAAACATTGTGTTATCTGTCAACTTGATACTTTTTTTAATAAAAAAAATAGTTTAGGAAGAAAAAGTGACCAATGACATCAAATCAAATCAACCTCATAAAGGTAGAAAGCTGGGTTAGAGAGAAAGAGCTTGTCAGGACAACCCCAACATGGAAAGTCTCTTAGCCACAGAGAGAATAGTCCCTTATTCCTCATCAGGGGACAGCCCTAGGAGCCTATGGGGTCACTGAAGGTTCATCACCTAAATGTGGTACCCATAGGTTTGAAAACCATAAATCAAAGGCTAATTTCCAGGGCTGGGGTGGGTCTGAGGTCAGATACCTCCTCCAGGCCCTCCCCTCCAGTCATAGTCCTGATCCAGGCCCTATTATCTCTCTCCTGGTCTTTTGGCTGGTCTCCCTGCCTCCAGCCTCTCCCACCTACTACAAAGAGCCATTTTAAATTGCAACCTGAGGGTCCAACCTGATCCCCCCAATAAAAGACATTCAGTAACCCACATTATGCCCCAGATGTTTTAAAGTGTTACAGTTAGTAAGTCCAGTGCTAGAGACAGTCCGCCTGGATTCAAACCTCAGGTCCCCTTCCCACTAGCTGTAGGTCCTTAAGAAAGTTGCTTATTGGTGGCCAGGCTCAGTGGCTCAGTTTGTAGTCCCAGCACTTTGGGAGGCCAAAGTGAGTGGATTGCCTGAGCCCATGGGTTCAAGACCAGCCTGGGCAACTTGGCAAGCCCTCATCTCTACAATAAAATTAAAAATTAGGCTGGGCTCAGTGGCTCAACCCGTAATCCCAGCACTTTGGGAGGCCAAGGCAAGTGGATTGCCTGAGCCTGAGAGTACGAGACCAGCCTGGGCACCTTGGTGAGACCCGTCTCTACAATAAAATAAAAATGAGATGGGTGTGGTAGCATGCACCTGTAGTTCCAGCTACTTGGAAGGCTGAAGCAGAAGGATCCCCAGAGCCCAGCAGGTTGATGCTGGGATAGCCATGAGTGTGCCACTGTACTCCAGCCTGGGTGACAGAGTGAGAGATCAACTCAAAAAAAAAAAAAGTTACTTATTCTCTCTGAGTTTCCTCTGTGGAAAAAAATTAAAATGATTTTTGTTTCTTTCTTTTTAGTCCCTTTTATTTATTTTCCTATCTTCCTACACTGGCTGGAATCTTTAGTAAAATGCTGAATAGAAACGGAACTCTTGTCTTGCTTCTGGTTTTAAAGGAAATTATTTTAACATTTCTTCACTTCTAAAAGTTACCCTTATACTGAGTGATCTATCACAGAAACAAAGAACTGACTATCACATGTTCTCACTCATAAGCAGACCTTGAACAATGATCATATACCATAAGAAAAAGATTGGCAGTAGTGAGAAACTGCCTGGAGGTGGGGTGGAGGGGGAAGTGGAATTAGCAGTAGTGGGAATCTGCTGGGGGTGATCAACAAGGGTACCTGCTAATGAACATTTGTATACCTAACCCTGAATTGTACCCTACATTTTTAAAATAAAAAAAATTAAATGATCAGGTTAAGAAAGGAAAGAAAATTGATAAGTAACTGTAGCATCTACCCCACAGCCTGTGATGGAGCGCTTAGCACATGCCTGGCAAGGAGTGTGTGATCAGTAAATGACACCTAGACCTATCTAAAACACCAGCCCATGAAGATATAATTGGATTGTTTGCCAAGCTCATTCTTTGTTGGGAACTGCCCCAGTACAGGATGGAATCGCAGCCATCACAAAGGACTCCAGATCTCCATCTGCAGGTTGCTCACTGGTTTTTAGTGATCTATTATGTGCCATCAACTGTAGTCCATGCTGTGGGAATCAGGATGTTTAGTAAGCTCCTTGGGTGATTCTTTCAGGTAACGTTGGAAAGCACTGATTTTGTACATCTGTGAGGTAAGACGTAAATAATTCCTCTCAGAGCTTATGTTCTAATCAAGTGGGCTGAGCCCTCCTCCTCAAGACTCTAGACCTTTGTCTGTTCTGGCTGGTTTCTTGAAAGGAGAGCCTTATATGGACCAATGGAACAGGATAGAGATTCCGGAAGCAAAGTCTCAATTTCTCAACCAACTCATCTTTGACAAAGCCTCCAGCAACAACTACTGGAGAGAGGAGAACCTATTCGGTAAATGATGCTGGGAAAACAGGCTGATCACATGCAGAAGATTGAAACAGGATCCCTACCTATCACCATACACAAAAATTAACTCTAAATAGATCAAAGACCTAAACATAAACCTCAAACTATAAAAATCTTAGAAAATGCAGGAGATACCCTATGAAAATTGGAACTGGCAACCAGTTCCTGATCAAAACCCCAGTTCCCATACCATAAGACATAAAATAGACAAGTGGGACCCCATCAAACTGCCAAGCTTCTGCAAAGCAAAAGAAACCATCAAGAGAGTGGGGAAACGGCCCACAGAATGGGACAAAATATTTGCCAACTGTATATCTGACAAAGGCCTAACACCCAGGATCCACAAGGAACTCAAACATGCCAAAAGGAAAAAAAAGATAGCCCCATTAAAAAGTGGGCAAAAGACATGAATAGACACTTCTCAGAAGAAGATATACGGGCAGCCAATAGATACGTGCAAAAGTGCTCAGCCTCACTCATCATCAGAGAAATGCAAATCAAAACCACATTGAGATACCACCTAACCCCAGTAAGAATGGCCATCATTAATAAAACAAACAACAACAGATGCTGGCAAGGACGCGGAGAAAAAGGGACGCCTCTACACTGCTGGTGGGAATGCAAATTAGTGCCACCTCTTTGGAAGTCAGTGTGGCAATTTCTGAAAGAACTAGAAATTGACCTTCCATTTGACCCAGTAATCCCCCTATTGGGAATATACCAGGAGGAACTCAAGTCATTCTACCAAAAAGATACCTGCACATGCATGTTTCTTGCAGCTCTATTCACAATAGCAAAAACATGGAACCAACCATGCTACCCATGGAAGCTGGACTGGATTTTTTAAAATGTGGTACATATACACAATGGAATATTTTGCAGCCATAAAGAAGGACAAACATATGGACTTCACAGCAACTTGGATGTATTTAGAGTCTATCGTACTCAGTGATCTATTGCAGAAACAAAGAACAGAGTACCATATATTCTCACTCATAAGCGGATCTTGCACAATTATCATAATATTATAAGAAAGGGATTGGCAGTAGTGGGAAGCTGCCAGAGGAGGGGTGGGGGTGGGATTAGCAGTTGAGGGAAACTGCCAGGGGAGGGAGGGGCACACCTCATCAACAAGGGTACCTGCATAATGAAGATTTGTATGCCCAACCCTGAATTGTGCCCCACATCTTTAAAATAAAGGAAAAAAGAAAGAAAGGAGAGCCTTTAGGGCAGAAGCTATAGGCCAGGAGTTAGAGCAGGTTGGTCTAAAGGATGAGAAGAGTGAAACAGCACGAGCGAGAATCAAGCACAATGTATCACATTATGAACATTCTGGTAGCCCTGTGGTTACGTCAAAAGTGTCATCTCAGTTCACCCTCAGAACAGTCATAGCAGTTGGAGCTTCCAGGCCCATTTTGCAGATATTGAGACTGAGGACTGTAAGACTGCCCAGGATGCAAGTGGCAGAGTGACAATTTGAACCCAAGGGCATCTGGCTCCAAATCTGTGGTTTAACATTACACCGTTTCTCCAAAGACAGAGGTCATCGGCCCCGCTTCAGCAGCCAAAGAGTGCATGACTCTTTGCTCATATAACTTGTTTTCATTTGTCCCTACTCAATTCCTGGCATGGTGTCTAGCTATGGAGGCTGTAAAGATGAATCAGGCACAGATCAACACCACAGAATCGCCTGTCTGCAGGGATGTCTTAACCACAATAACAACCCTATAATCTCAGTCTGTCTCACAGTTGCTGCAGTGCCATGTGGGCCTGGGAGGTTCTTCATGCCAGGATCAGGGATCTAGATCCTTCCATCGTGTAGTCCCACCCTACAGAGACCTATACACACAGTCACTCAGACAAGAGAGCCAGTAATACTGTGGAGAAATTAAAACAGCCAGGTCTGGGAGTAGCAGACATCATTGCTGCCCACAGGATTTTCAGGAAGAGTACACGCGGTTATAACAACATAGCCAGGCTCTGCTACACAGAACAAAGTTGGTGTCCTGTTCCTGAAGGGGTGAGTAGACTGCAATGCGCCTTCTGCCCTAGATGGTCAACTGTGCATTCCAGAGCAGTGACGTTCTCTACCCACAAAGGACGGGGAGGGCTGGAAAAGCTCACCTTCTGGGTCAAGCTAAAGACTGTCTTGCCCAAGCATTTTGCTCCTTGTCAGACTCCTGTTACCAGAGCCCCAGTGACAGCGGGAGTGGTACTGCTCAGTGCCCTTCCTTGTCTCCATGCTTTCAGTGTACCCTGATTTCCTCCCACAGGTGCAGCCGCTACAGAAGAGGGCTGTTAATCTTCAGGATGAGAATCACAGAGAAAAGGGCAGCCTCGGTGCAAAGGCCCTGACTGTGACCCACAGCTGGGGCTAATAACAAGAACCACACTGCCGAGCGCTTAAAAAGTAAGGCTGCAGTCCTCACCCCTAGTACATTATTGAAGACCTCTCTTTTCCCGCCCTCAACCTCTTTTTCTCACTCTTACCCCCTCTACCGGATTCTCAGCATCTGAGTATCACACAGCATCATAGAGCCGGATTTCACGAACGTGACTGCTGATATGGTTCATCTGGAGTGCTTGCTAAATATATAGCCGATCAGGCTTCTCCCCTGGGAATTCTAATTCTGACAAGGAGCTCAGCAATCTGTATCTTCTAAGAGTTCCAGGTAATTCTCACCCTCAGAAAAGGTTAAAACCACAAACAAAACAACACTGATATGATGCATGTGGCCATGGAAAATAATTTCTGAAAGTCTCCTAGCTTGAAGATACAATTCTATGTCATCTTTAACACCATTGCCTTAGAGTCCTGTTAACAACTGACATCTGTGCATTACTTCACTGGAGTCTTGCAGTCACCCTGCAGGGGTTAAGTAGAAAATGGATCCGGAGAAGGCTAGTGACTTGCCCAAACTTGTCTAGGAGAAATGATGAAGCTGAGATCAAGCCCAGGCTCTCTGACTCCAAAGCCGCTACTCGTGCCCCTTCATTATCCTGTATTCCTTCACTTGGGGAATCTTCATCGTGACCAGCTGACTGCCAAGGGCTGTGGCAGGGCTGTGAAGGCAGGCCACACTGTGAAGCTTCCCCTCTGACATCCCATCCACCTGCGCCAGACAGGGAGGAGAGGTCAATGACGCAGCTGGGGAGGTGGGCTGAGGAGCTGGGCAAAAACAGCAGGCATGACACTGAGTTCTTCTGATTGGGGTCACAGGAGACTGGAGCATTGGGGGCTACCCAGGAGGGGCCACGGTCTGGACTCTAACTAGTAGCATGGCCTGGAAATCATTAAAGATAGAAAAAGTCAAGGAACCAAGTCCACAGTAGTCAGCCACAGTGTTGGTGACTCCTGCCCCAAGGCCCAGGCACTTGGCCTCTGTCCTGTCCGCTGCCAGGTATGAGGGCTGTGTTTCCAAGGGCGTACCCCTTCTGCAGCTGCTGCAGCGGGCTCCCCTGGACCCTCTTCCTTTAGGTCACTCTTCCTATCCTGCTTTTTCTCCAAGTCCCAGGCCAAATGCCTGTTCCTCTAGGCAGTCCCAGGCCTGCACTTCCCTCAGAGTAATTATCATTGAACCCATCACAACATGCTCTTTGGCACATAGGTGGGCAGGAGCCCAGGTACAATTCTAACTCAAAACTGAAGGAGCCACAGAAGTGTCACAAATGTATTTGAATGCCTGCTGTGAAAGCCTTCCCAGCTCTCTGTGAGCCATCTTTCACCCAGGCTCCCTATGGCTGGCCAGAGCTCACACTGTCTCCACCTACTTTCTGCCTCTCTTGCCCTGATTTGCAATTCTCCCTCTCTTTTTCTTTTTATCTTTCCCTTTCTCTTTCGCTTTTTCTCTTTTTTTGTCTCTCTTTTTTGTTTTTCTTTTTCCTTTTCTCTTTCTCCTTTTTTCTTTTTTCTTTCAATTTATTTTCCTTTTTCTTTGTCTTTTTTTCTCTTTCCCTTTCTTTTCTTTTCTTTTTTTTTTTTTTTTTTTGAGTTGGAGTCTCACTCTGTCGCCTAGGCTGGAGGGCAGTGGCACACTCCTGGCCACCACAGCCTCTACCTGTTGGGCTTCGGCGATCCTTCCACCTCAGCCTTCCAAGTAGCTGGAACTACAGGCGTGCGCTACCATGCCCGGCTAATTTTTTGATTTTTATTGTAGAGATGAGGTCTCACCAAGTTGCCCAGGCGGGTCTCGAACCTGCGGGCTCAGGCAATCCACTCACCTTGGTCTCCCAAAGCGCGGGATTACAGACTGAGCCACCGAGCCCGGCCTCTTTCCCTTTCTTTGTCTTTCTCGTTTCCTTTCTCTCCCTCTTTCCCTTTCTTTTTCTTTCTTCCTTTCTCTTTGTCTTTCTCTTTTTCTTTCTTTCTCTTTTCTTTTTTCTCTTTCTCTTTCCCTTTCTGTCTTTCTCTTTCTCTTTTCCTTTCTCATTTTTTTCTCTTTCTCTCTCTCCACCTTTTCCTTCCCTACCCTATACACACACATATATGAGGGGGGACCCCAAAATCCAGAATTATCTTTTTGAGGGTGGGCATCTTGTAGTAACTCAGAATTTATTCCATGGCATCAGACCGTCAAACAAAATTTTTATCTGAAAGTTCTGAGAAGGTTGCATCACAATTTGCAGAAGAAATGTCCTGAGTTGTGGCAAACAGGTGTCTAGTTCTTCTACCATGACAATGTACTGCCCACACCACTCTGAGTATTCAGCAGTTTTTGACCAAAAATGGCATGACCTCTGTGCTTCACCCTCCCTATTCACTGGATCTCACTCTGAGCACCTTCGTTTGTTTGTTTCCCCAGCTGAATATGTCCTCAAAGGGAAACATTCCGCTGATGTAGAAGAGGTGAAACCAAAAAATGACAGAAACACTAAAAGGCATCAAAATTGACGAGTTCAAAAACTGTTTCGAGCGATGGAAAAAGTGTCTCAATAGGTTTATTGCATCAGCAGAGAGTACTTTGAAGGTGGCTGAAGTTTAAACCTGTAAAAATAAACACACAATTTTTTATAAATAAATTCAGGGTTTTTGGGGGTCCCCCCTCATATATCTCACAGACTCAAATTATCTTCTAGTAAGGTTTCTCTTTCTCTGTAACACTGTTTAACATGTAGTGTTTACCTGTACAGTGACCACTTGTATACCTAATCCTGAATTGTACCCCACATCTTTAAAATTTAAAACAAAAAATCATGCACAATGTTTTTCTAAAATCCACCAACTCTCTTACTCTAACACCCTCATGAACTAATTCTCATTTTTGCGCAGACACACATACACATTCATTGTCATCACAGGCTGAGGCACATGTGGAGGGGAAGTAAGTCACACTTGCTAATGTCCTGTTTCCTGGCAGCACATACGTTGCCCATCACCATGACCAGCTCTTGTCAATATGTCTGTTTCCTCTCTATTGAAGGTCATGGCTCACAGCGGGCAGCCGGTGTGACTTGAATCCACCTAACGGTCTTTCCATTCAACTCCTGCTCTCCACCGGTTACCCTCCAGATCCTATGGCTCAGAATGTGCTGGAAGAGGTTTACACCCAACAGGGGGAAACAGAGTTCACCGCAGCATCCGCTGCAGCTGTGCGAACTTCGCTGAGGAGTGAAGGAGTCTCAGTATGTCTCAAAATCCTGACTAAAGCTCAAAGCTAAAACTGGTGGCCACAAATGGGACCTGGATCCCTCAGTTCACCCCTCACCTCCAGCACAGATCAGCTTACAAGAGTCAAAGTAAATGTGTCTTTGTTATCTGCCTAGCGGGAAGTGTGTGGCATCTCCTTTCACCCTCCCTGACAGGGACACATGGTGTGTACTTGCCCCACCGCAATCCCCAGGGCGCTGCCTGTGACTGTGGAGTGGAAAGGACACCCACCTCTCAGAAGGTGAGGCAAGGGTGTAGGTTTTCCCATGGGTTAAGTGGATTCATCAAAAGCAGCTAAGTTGGAGCCTTCTTGAAAGGACTCCTCACCCTACACCCCCACCCCCAACCACACAGGAGGACTGCCCACAGGCTGAAGAGATTTCAGCAGAAAATCTTGAGGTAATTACTACGAGCCAGAGCTTGGGGACAGTTGTTGACAGCCAGCCAGAGAATGCATCACCCACTCAGGGGGCTGTGTGGTATCAGATCCCCAAGAGGGCCAGGGATGTGGCTTGAAGGACGCATAGAATCTCCTTGAGCATTTGGGCCTCTGCCACACAGACAGCATCGGGCCCAGTGACACCAGGAGCTGTCAGTGAAGAATATTTCCCTCTTACTTTTTCTCCTCACCCATCCAGAAGCAGTAGGTGAGTGAAGAGGAGAGCAGGAGCTGGGAGGCAGACTCAAAGAACAGGCCACATCTCCCTCCCCAAAGGCAGGAAGCTGACCCTGGGGCTGCCCTGGGCTGAACATTAGAGGACAAACTTGGAGTTAGGTAAGAGAGTGAGGTTTTAATTTAAATCAAATCGAACTTTTTTATTACTCCAAAAACCAGTCTGTTCTGATACTCGATATTACCCTACTCTGTAAAAGCTTCTGTCTTTGTTTGAGATGTTATCTAGGAATAGAAAAGGGGTTCCAACAGAGCTGATTTGAAGAGCAGTGGGGGGTGGTGTGAATAAAGTTATTCTTGGATTGCAGTCTACCAAGTTCAATCCATTCAACACATAGGTAGGTTATACTTGTAGTTCAGACGTGCTCAGATGTAAGGCATGCTAGAACCATGATGGGGAGCTGGGGGGTGGTTATTAAATGTGCACTCTGAGCCAGGAAGAGAAGCCTGAAAGAAGAGGGCTGGGGATGCTGACCTGGCTCAGGACAAGTATGTGGCCCCCAGCCCAGCTCCCAGGCTGGTTCTCCACATCCCTGTGTGGGGCAGTCCGACTATTCAGGTAGATGATCCAGCAGTAAGGTCCAAGGCTCAGAGGTCAAAGATTTTAGAGGCTGTAAGGTGACAGATCCAGCTCTGGAAGATCCCAGACAATGGACAGAGGGGATAGGTATATTCCATCAGCCAGGAGACAGTCAAAGGGAATTAAATAGAGCACCTAGGTCTCAACCAAATTCACTGGGGTTCAGGGAGAAACTTCCACCCAAAGACAGGACTGAAGAATTAAGAAGCATGACCGGTGAGTTACTAGGCAGAAACCAGTCCTATGGTATGGTAGGAGGCAAGAGGGCTGTTCAGTGGAGAGACTCTGTTCCATGAGTTTGCTTCCCAGGACTATTTCCTCATGTCCCCTCTCCTCTCTGCTTAGCTCTGACTAGGTAAAAATCTGTTTCTTATCCTACTGTTGTTTTACTGTCTTTTTCTATCTCCCTCACAGGGTTTTGGGAAGGGTCTATCTAAGAGTGGGGATTTAGTAAATGTTTCATGAGTGGAGCAAGTGAATGAATGAATGAATGAATAAAGAACTACATAGGTGCCTTGGGCTAGCTCCTGGCAGCACGGAGGTCCAGAGTTGGGAGAGCAAAAAACAGACCTTAGAAAGTGGGTTAGAGCCAGGCTTGGTGGCTCAGCCTGTAATCCCGCTCCGTTGGGAGGCTGAAGTGAGTGGATTGCCTGAACCCGCGGGTTCGAGACCCGCCTGGGCAGCAAGACCTCATCTCTACAATAAATCAAAAAATCAGCCGGGCGTGGTAGCATGCGCCTGTAATTCCAGCTACTCGGAAGACTGAGGCGGAAGGATCGCCGGAGCCCAGCAGGTCGAGGCTGCGGTGGTCAGGAGCGGCCACTGCACTCCAGTCTGGGCAACAGAGTGAGACTCCAACTCAAAAAAAAAAAAAAGAAAGAAAGAAAGTGGGTTAGGGAAGGAAGATGCCAGGGAACCCAGTGGGAAGTTGCTGAGGAAGAGAGAGATCAGGGAAGCAAGATGGCTGCAAATATTGTGCCCTTTCTACAGTTTTCCACGACTGACCTTGGAGCATAGAGGCCATCACGATGCGAGTACATCTTCTATATGCAATGTGTCACAGATCACCATTTATCAATGGTGCCAGGCACTATGGCACTACGACTTATAGGTAGAACACTCCCATCCAAGGGGGCATATGATCCAGCTCTTACTGAATCCATCCCCAGTGAATCACAGCCACAGAAGAATAATGTCATTGGGAACATATGCTAAGAACGCCTTCCCAATAAAATTCTCTAAATTAAAAGGCGGTGTTTAAATCAGGGTGAACATATCAATACCAATGAGATGCAATTGATTCCAGCTACCAGAGGAATAAATCAAGTCCGTATTACCACGCATGTCCATGTGCCTGCAGAGAGTCAAGCAGGACAGACGAGGGGAGAGTGGTCAGACACCGCACCCCACGTGATTTCAGATCTCGGAGCCTCATGCCAAGATTCTGCCAAACCGTATGGTATCCAAGAGATGGAAGTTAGATAGGAAAAGCATATGGCTAGGGGTGGGGGTGGGGAGGAATTGCACGAGAAACAGACTTGCTTTTCCAGAAGAGGTCTGCTTCGGCATCAGACTGTTGAGGCAAAAATATGCTGTTTCAAACAAATTTTTTAAATGTCCTCAGTATTGCCTTTTCACACCAAGAACTGTGCGCTGAAGGGTGGGCCACATCCAGCCTCTACCCTACACACACAAAGCGCAGACACGCGGCTGGGCTCACACAGGGAAGGGAGCCCCAGGAGTCCAGACCCTCTTGGGCGCTGTCAGAGGCATCTGGCAGAAGTAACTTGATTACTTGATTCAAGACCCACACGACATGTTTTGCAAGTATAATTTTTTTTATTATTTCTTTGGGGGTAAAAAAAAAAGTAGACACATAAAATTAACTTTTAGCATATTTTTAGTGTGTTTGCCAACTGTTACATGGGGGAGGGGTGTCAGACTTGGTTCTTTAAATTATGTATTTAAAAAGTGGTCATAAGTAATCTGAAAAGAAAAGAAAGCTATCACAGAAAGCCAAAAGGCTATTACCACTGGGTGAGGAAAAGCTAATCTAGGAATTTCCGAAGTGGATAAATATGAAGCTCAGAACTGGGTCAAGTGATGCATATCCAAGCAACGGCCTGCCGTTCCATATTTAACATGAGACTGGGCCATATATCTAACAATAGTTAGACACTGTGTGCCCAAGGGCATTCCTTGGTTCAATAAGATATGTAACACTGAGCAAGTCAGCTTCTCTCAAAATTAATTAAGTTTTGGAAGACCTATAATATGCCTGCTCCTATGCTAAATTTCATAATCATGTACTTTTTGAAATCCTCTTCATACTCATAAGGACATAGAAATTATTATTTGCCAATTCTGAGCAAAGAAACTGGCTCAAAAAAGTTTTATAACCTTCCCAGCGTCGCACAGTGTCCTGGAACATCAGGACTGGCCAGGAGATGGAGCGCCTGAAATCAGGAAGAGCAATGTCAAGCCAGGACACCAGCAGAGGGAAGAGAGGAAGCCCGGGTAGAGCAACAGCTGGGACATGTGAGATCCTGCCCAACCTGGCCTCATTTTCCCTTCATCCACCTGGAAGGTGGACTTCTTCCAAGGCGCCTTGAAGATCTCCAAAAACCTTCTGACACTCAGGAAAGCTGACTCAGGCTTCAAATACAGGTAGTGATGTTGATGATGATGATGATGATGAGATGGTGAAGAATAATGGCAATGACAAGTAAAAGCATTATCTATTGAGCTATTTCTGTGAGCCAGGCATGGCTAGATACTTCGCAATCTTTATCTCATCTTGTTCTCTCTGTAACCTTGTGAGGTAGAGGTTACCATTAATCTCCACACTACAGATGAAGAAATTGAGGCTCAGAGGAGAATGAGTTCCCCAAGGTAACACCGCTAGTGGGTCGTAAAGCTGAAGCCCAATCCCAGGCCTAGTGACTCCAAAGGCCATGCACTTTGGGTTAAGATAACCCATGCACTTGGTGGCTTTCCCATAGCAATCTAGCCACAAGCCCCAGGGAGGAATTTGACCAAAGTAATTCCTCAGATTCCATGCAGATATGAAATGCTATCACAATGACTTTGTCATTCTCACGACAGATGCATTCAATGTATGTTTGCCTTTTGCATTTTAGTTACATTTGTTGTTGGACAGAAGTTTTCCGTTTTATGGGCCCAAACTTGAAAACTTTTCTCTTATGATTATTTTTTCTGCAACTTCAATACTTGGTAAGATATTCTGCTAGAGTGGAAAAAATATATATAACAACTGTATTTTACTTTAGTCTGTTTTCTGGCTGTACGTTCTTTTAACTCTTGATTCCATCTGGAATTCATTTTGATGTATGGTAGTAATCAAATTTTAGATCCACTGACCTAGCTAACACTATTTCTGACAAAAACCTCCTTATTGCCCCTTTCTACAATTATTACCACAGACAAGCCATTCTTCTTTCAAAGCTGAAGTTTTCCAAATGCTTTTCTAATCATTTGAGTTCTTGCCAATATATCCATGAGTCTCAATATTCCTAAACTATATTAGACTATATTATTAAACTACATTAAACCTTTTAGCAAATAAGTTTGACCAGAAAGAAGACTTGCTAAGATGGTGACCCATAGCAGATCTCTAATGTCCCCATTTTCACATGTTCAGGGAAATGATCAACTTTAGTTAATACTCCATTAGCAATTTGTAGACTGACCCTGCTGAAGATGGCTAAGATTGGCATTCCCCCAAGGTGTCTACAGCATTTCACAGACAGCTGATAAGTGCTAATTATCAGTGGACAGGCAAAGTGCCCAGCTACAGAGGCTGGATGCCCCAAGTGAGGAAACAGTAAAATCACCACATCTATGTCATAAGACATAGAACTGCAGGTCAGAGGAGAGAAAGAATCTTTTTTTTTTAAATGCTTTTATGAAATAGATTTCCCCCAAGAAACAGGACAAAATTTGAAACATTTTTGAGTCTTTTTTCTTTTTTTGGAAGAGAAAGAAAGAGAGGGTCTTACTCTGTAACCCAGGCTGGAGTGCAGTGACACAGTCACAGCTCACCGCACCCTCAAACTCCTGGGCCAAAGTGATCCTCCCATCTCAGCCTCTCAAGCAGCTGGGGCTACAGGTATGTGCCACAAGGCCCAGCTAATTCTTTTTTTTATTTTTTATTTTTGTAGAAATGAGGTCTTACTATGTTGTGGCGGCTGGTTTTTAACTCCTGGCCTCAAGTAATCCTCCTACCTTGTCCTTCCAAACTGCCAGAATTATGGGTGTGAGCCACCATGCCTAGCTGCACATTCATGAGTCTTATGCTCAGTAAGGTTAAAAAATATATTGCATCTATGAAACTAAATCAGGCATAAGAAGTAACACCTAACATCAGGAAAGACTGAATAGGGATGAAAACAAAACTGTGGAATTAAAGCTGTAATGGATAGGTAGATACTACAGAAAATTTGATTACCAAAGTGGAATATGAATGAGAAATTCAAAAGACTATGAAGAAAGATAAACTTTTTTTTTAATGTATGAAAAGAGGAGAAACATTGAGGAAATCCAGTCTACATATGACCCTAATGCTCACACTAGTCTAGCTTTTTAAAATAACAGCTTGGCCAGGCGCGGTGGCTCAGCCTGTAATCCCAGCACTTTGGGAGGTCAAGGCGAGAGGACTGCCTGAGCCCATGGGTTCAAGACCAACCTGGACAACTTGGTGATACCTCGTTTCTACAATAAATCACAAAAACTAGCCGGACGTGGTGGTGTGCATCTGTAGCTCCAGCTACTTAGAAGGCTGAGGTGGAAGGATTGCCTTAGTCCAGAAGGTGGAGGCTGCGGTGGCTGTGAGAGTGCCACTCCACTCCAGCCTGGGTGACAAGAATGAGACTTCAACTCAAAAATAAATAAATAAAATAACAGCTTTATTAAGATATAATTTACATATCCTACAATATACCATTAAAGTGAACAATTTAGTAGATTTTAGTATACGTACTAAGATGTGCAGCCATTACCACAATCAATTTTTGAATACTTTCATCACCCCAAGAGAAACTTCATTCCCTGAAGCCCTTAGACACTCATCCCTGCCAGCCCTAAGCAACCACTAATATACCTTCTGCCACGGTAGATTTGCCTACTCTGGACAGTTCATATAAATGGGATCATACAACAGGTGGCTTTTTATAACCAGCTCTTTTCTTTTAGAGTAGTGTTTTTGAAGTTTATTCCCATAGCACGCATCAGTACTTCATTCCTTTTATAATCAAATAATAGTCTATTGTATAGATAAACCACATTTTGTTTATCTCTTCATCAGTTGGTGGACACTTGAACTGTTTTCCCCTTTTAGCTTTTATAAATAATACAGTTTAGAAACATCCATGCACAAGGTTTTTTGTAAGTTTTTTTTTTTTCTCACAAATATGTTTCCATTCCTCTTGGGTATCTACCTAGGAGTGGAATTGCTGGGTCATATGAGAAGGTTACGCTTAAAGTTTTGAGGAATTGAAAGACTGTTTTCCAAAGCAGTTGCACCATTCTACGTTCCCACATGAGTAGTGTATGAGTGTTTCAATTTCTCCACATCCTTGTCAATACTTGCTATTATCTGTCTTTTTACTTACAGTCATTCTAGTAGGTATGAAGTAGTGCCTCACTATGGTCTTGATTTGCATTTCCCTGATGACTAATAATGTTGAGCATCTTTCCATGTGCTTTTTTGGCCATTGTATATCTTTTTGCAGAAATAGCTACTCAGATCCTTTATCTGTTTTTAATTGTGTTATTTGTATGTTAATTATTGAATTGTAAATTATTTAAATATTCTAAATACAAATATCTTATCAGACATACGGTTTACAAATAGTTTCTTCCATTCTGTAAATTATCTTTTTACTTCACTGATGGTATTCTTTGAAAACTTTTGAAGCACAAAAGTTTTTAATTTTAATGAAGTCCAACTCACCCATATTTTGTTTTGATGCTTCTGCTTTCATTGCCAAGAGCCCATTGCCAAGACCATGAAGATTTATGCCTATGATTTCCTTAAAAATTGTATAGTATAAGCTCTTACATTTAGGTCATTAACCCATTCTGAGTTAATTTTGTATACTGTGTAGTAAGAATTCAAACTCTTTTTTTGCATTTGCAAATTCATTGATCCCAGCACTACTTCTAGACTTTTTGAGTCACTATGCCCTTTCCCCGGCTGGAGCCATGTATGTACATAAACAGCCTTGCCACTTGAGCCACAAGTGATGCACCAGGAAGCAACTGCAAAGGTATGAAGGAGACCAGGAACTTTTAAGATGACATGATACACACACTACTTACAAGGCATATTCCACATAAGTGGCAGCAAACTGACCGATCCAATCCTCTACTTTGGGAAGTATAAACACTCCCACGAAGTTTGTGAGATTAATGGGAACTCTAGATAACTATAATTTATCCCACCATCATTTTGGCTAAGACAATCATCTTGATCTAATGCTACATTTTCTAGTAAAATGGGCATAATATTTGTATATTTTCTCACATCTTCTCAGCATTTATTAAGGCAACAATAAAGGGACTTAATGTGACTCTATGTATATAATAGCTTATTGTAATAATTTCCTAAGAGTAATCTTTTCTTTATAGGATAAACTACTTGGTTCTGCTGTGTCCTCTTAGTTCACTTATCTATGTTTTTTAAACATTTAACAAGATTGGTCTAAGATTTCCTTTTCATGCATCTCTCTTGAAAATATTTAAATTGTGATACTTTTTGTTTGACTTTAAACTCATCAGGAGGATTCTTTTTGAGATTTAATCATTTTATGTATTTATTTTCAAGAAACCCATTTCTTGGAGAAACTCTAATTGCCCATGTTATTAGCTTTTAATTTTTAGTATTCTGCATATCTATCATTATCTTACTGTCTGAGCTTTACCTTTATATTCATTTGTTCCTTCACCTTTATCCTGATTAAAATTTCCAGAATTTGTCTTTTGTTTTAAAAATCAGTTCTAATAACTATTTGTAAATTCTACTGTTTTCTACTTTTATTTCTTTCCATTGTTTATAATCACCCTATTTATACTTTTTGCTTTTTGAGGTTTTTTTTTTTTTGAGCCAGGGTCTCACTGTGTCCCCCAGACTGGAGTATAGTGACATGGTCACAACAATCATGGCTTAAGGCAGCTTTGACCTCCTGGGCTTATACAATCCTTCCACCTCAGCCTCCCAAGTAGCTAGTACTACAGGCACGTACCACTATGCCCAGCTACTTTTTTTTTATTATATGTAAAGACAAGGTTTTGTTATGTTGCCCAGGCTAGTCTTAAATGCCTGGGATCAAGCAGTCCTTCTGCCTCAACCTCCCAAAGTGCTGGGATTATAGGCGTGAGCTACCATGCCTGGCTTGTACTTTCTTAATGATAGTTTTCCATTCATTTTCAAGCTCCTATAATATTTTTTCTACTCTGATCTTTATAAATGAACATTTATAAAGCCGCATAAAGGTATACTAATCTGTGATTAAATGCAAATATTTCATGGGCACTTGAAAGAATATACTTCCGTTTGTATAATATTATAATAATGATGTGGCTTTAAATATTTAATTTTATCACTTATTAAATTACTTCTGTTATATAAGAAATGTGTTGAAATTTGTTATTCTCTAGTCTTATGCTGCCAATGGTTTTTCACTATGTATATTTTGACATTACTCCTTAGCACATAAAGTCTCATTACTATTAAAGCTTAATTCTCAATCAGTGTTTCTCAATGTGTAGTCTTGGACCAGAGACATCAGCCTCGCCTGGGAACTTGCTAGAAATGCAAATTCTCAGGTCCTAGCCCAGAACTAAAGAGTCTGAAACTCTGAGTGGGACCCAGTAAGAGACCTAGTGATTCTGATGTGCCTCACGTTTAGAGAACATTTAGATCTATATCAAAAATTCCAGCAATATAAAATGATTCTAAATGACTCAATTAATGGTTACTATGGCCATTCTTCTTTCCTTTTTGTTTCTGTTTTCCTAATATATCTTTGCCTTTTATTTTACTATTAATTTTTTGTGTAATTTTTGTTTAGTAGTGTATCTCAAGAACATAGCAAACCCAATAGATTCTATTTTATGATCAAATTGGAGAATGCTTAGCTTATTTTATTTTATTTTATTTTTTTGAGTTGGCGTCTCACTCTGTCGCCCAGACTGGAGTGCAGTGGCCGCTCCCGGTCACCACAGCCTCGACCTGCTGGGCTCCGGCGATCCTTCCGCCTCAGCCTTCCAAGTAGCTGGAACTACAGGTGCACGCTACCACGCCCGGCTAATTTTTTGATTTATTGTAGAGATGAGGTCTCGCTGCCCAGGCGGGTCTCGAACCCACGGGCTCAGGCAATCCACTCACAGCCTCCAAAAGGCACGGGATTACAGGCTGAGCCACCGAGCCCGGCTACTTAGCTTATTTTAAATGGAAATTTTTAAGCATTTACATTTATACTCATGCTTGTTATGCTTGGTCTCTCTGATGCCATTTTATGCTTTCTGGGTTTTATTTCTTTCACATTTCCTTTCTGTTCTAGTTTTCTTTATAAGTCACATTTTGTTTTAATCTTCTGCAAGTATTTGGAATTCTAGTAAATTGTATCTAAAACTTTCAAAATTCGTATTTAGTTATCAGATATAAAGACTGTCATTTTTACTCTAATCTATTAGAAATGTGGACATTAGCACTGGAATTGTTCCTTGCATTCCTTTATTTTGAATTCAGATAATATTATTTTCTCTTTTAAGCAAATAATATGTGTAATTACTTGCAATCTTTTGCCTTCTGTGTAACCACATCTTTCACTGATACATAAATTATATCTATATGTTTAATATATTCAATGCTCACTGCAGTGTAATTTGTGCTTCATGACTAATTTGCTAAGCAATATTATGTAGGTGGTATATTTCTCCAGATGTTTCTCCAGACACTGAACATGTCTGACAGTGTCTTCCTATTCTCTTCACATAGGAGCCACAACTTTCTCCCGGAAGCTCTATATACTTCACTACATTGCTTTCTGGCTTTCAGCACTGCCAATCTGCTTTTTGCTTATTTGTCAACAACGGCTCTCTTTCTTCTCTGTTCAAGATGCTTGTAGGATTTTTTTTTTCTTTTTCTTTGAAATCCATTTTTTAAAGACTTTTTAAAATCCAGAAATGCTTTTTTTTTTTTTTTTACCTTTTTCTTTGTTTATTGCCTCCACTCCATTTGCTATGGATTTTTCCTAGAACATCTATAATCGTGAAGTGAATTTCTGCTCTCTATTGCTTACAGCTGCCATCTTCTCTGATGTGGCTTTAAAATCTTTGCCCTTTCCCTCTCTTTTCTAGGAACATTTACAGTTTATCTTCTGCCTCATTTCATTGCTTTTATATAGTATTGTCTTCACTTTCTTAATTCCTATGTGGATTTCACTTTAGCTACTATAGTTTTTTCATTTGTATGCATCCTTTTTTTTTAACTCCCTCCCCAACCCGCCCACCCCTTAACAGCCCGGTCAGTTTAATGAAAGAAAGCATCCTCATGTAACGTGTTTGAACTGGTATTTTATTTGTTAAATGTGTTTCAGTTTCTTATACTAAATCTGCTTCAGAGGAGAGTGAATTTGCTTAGTCACAGTACATTACCATGCTTCTTTTGTGCTACAGAATTTTTCCATAAAAACTTATACTGACTTCTCTATGTTCTCATCTTTATAAAGGAGATATTTTCTAGCCCAGTATTGAAGCATTGCCAAGAAAGGATTGCTCTGGGACTAGTCAGAGACAGTGCAGGGGTGGTAGAAGAGGGTGGCCTCTCAACTCCTTCACACTCCTACCTTCAGAGCCCAAAGAGAACAAAAAAAAGTACAACAGGTTATAAATGCAGAGATTAAATGACCTAAATAGGAGCAGAGCCCCTTGCGGGGTTCTCTTAACATCCAAAGGAACCAAAGACAGAAAATAGGTTCCTGCTGTGCCCTCACTGAATACACTGGGGGGACTTTATCACTCATACCCTGGACTAGGGATTCAACATGACTTCCAGTGATGAACCCTGATTGAAGGGGGGAAGGCTTTGTTGTCAGCCCAGCTGTGCCTTGTGTCTTATGTATTATGCTTAATGAGTGATACCTGAGTCAAGACTCTCCAACTATTTATAGTGAACCCAGGCGTCCACTGAACCTGACTCAGCTGCAATGCCTTTAGACTATGAAATCCCCCAAGAAGCTGCTGTGGAAATGGCTTCCATCCTGGGACCCAGGGAGCAGCCTGGGACAAAGAGAGTGGCCCAGAAGGACAGTGGCAAGTACTCAGCCTCAGAGTCAGGATTTGAACACAGGCTCTTCAGTTGAAGAAGACAGAATGAAGTAAAAAGAACAAAATAGGGAAGAGGAAAAGGAAAACCACAACATAAATTTACCAAGAATGAACAAAGCATACTTCAGCAGTCATTTAAAGAGAATCCTTACCCTGATTTTACAACCAGGGAAGAACTGGCCATAAAAGTCAACTGTCCTTTGCTTGTAATTGACTACTGGTTTCAAAATACAAGAGCCAGACTACCACCTAGAGAGAGACACAGAATATTTGCTACCAGGAAACTGCATGAATTCTCTGCCCAAGTTCACCCACTGATGAGCCTCCAAGAAAACCAGGTGGAATCTCCCAACTACGACACTGAGCAGAACTTCTCTTGTGCCCAGGAGGTTCTGCTGGGTAGAGCTGGTTACATTTTTATGAAGACACAGAGGATTCCCAGTGGACAAGATGGTTCCAGTGACTCTGTAGCCCCAGGTATCAAAGAAAAATCACGCTGTGTATCAAGGTGACCATGTTGGGTATCAAGGTACACAGGAAGTGGAACCTTCTCCCAGTTATAGATCAGCAATCTATCTTCATTCTCCTGCATCTTTGGTGCAGTATTTTAAGGGGTACAAGCCTGAGACAAGGAAAGCCGGCAGGCAAGGCTCCACCTTTCACATGGTGTTCATAATATTCAGGACAAGAGGCAACAGCAGGAGGAGCAAAAGGCCCATTTTCATTACTGACTGTTTCAAGGACAACAGCAGAATGGTTGAGAATGTCATCTTCAGCAGCCTCAACAGCCTCAGAATTACCAAAAGAAGCTGGTCTTGCAGGATCAGGTTATGCATCTGAGTCCTAGGGATGCAGGGCAGCAGGTGCCCTCCCTTCAGTCATGGCAGAAGGCCCAATGTTCTCAAAGTAATCGAGCCCCTGTGCTCTCAGATGTAACATGCACCTTTGCAAATAGTGGTCAGGTCTCCACCAACATCTCTTAGGCAAGATATGCAGCAAGGATCTACAGAGCAACGCAGATCCCATATCCAGCAGTTTTGGGATGAGATGCCTGTGCAAAGGGCCACTGCTAGGACCAGGAATATAATTCCAGGAAATGGTACTAAGATTCAGAGAACATCAGCCACTGGTCTTCCCACAACCATCCACAAGAAGCCCAAGAGAAAAGACTCTCCTGAGCTTGCTCATAAGTCTACTGACTTCACGAACTGTTTGTCTCTTCTGGCAGGGCAGCGGTACTCACCAGTGGTATAAGCACTGGACTTTACAGCTGATAGTGCCTTGAAGAGGCTGAGCCAGAGTATGGAATACAAAACCAACAAGCACAAAGGCAGCAAGACAACCCTCAATGAGAGTAGTTGCCAAATTCAAAGCAATGTATCCTAATTCAAGGGTCTTATTTTTAAATCTCCATCAATTTTCTTTTGTTCACTGATTGCCCCTTTATTATGATAGACACTTTTCATTTTATGATCACATTGCCATCTTTTACAGCCCCCGCCTCCAACATTGTCTCCTCAGAGGTAAGATACGCAAGGAGAAGTATAAGAATATGAAGGAATGCACAGCAGCAGCCTTGACGTGGCTTTGAAATGATTCTCATCACTTTGCGCTTTAGGATGTGGAATCACATCTCAAGTATTCCATAGAGTTCTGTCCATTGGAGCAGGTCATGCCAGTGCTACCATACGCAGCCGTTGCAAGCTCTGCATTCCCCCACCAAGCGGCACCACCCACACAGTTGTTGCCAGTCTTCTAGGAGAACAAGTCTTCTTGAATAGCAGAGTTACTGTACAGGGCTCTCTATTTCTTTCCATTTTGTTTTTTGACACTATTTAACAACGTGATTACAAAACATATGCTGGCTTTGACAACTGAAGCAATATGGAGGGTTAAAAAGTAAAAGCTTGATCCTTTTTTCTTGCACTCTTGAGTTTATACTCCTGAGGTAAGCATTGTAAGGGGATTGTGCTTTCTCTTCCATTGTATGTTTTTCATGTCTATTTTATATTTTAACCAACTTGTGTCATGTGATACTTATTAATTTGTAAAATGAAGTGTGTATTCTACATATTTCCAAGGTATGTGGCATGCAGAGTTACTTCATTTCATAAATATCTTCTGTTACTATATTAAGGTTGAGAATGGATAAAGAAACAGCAACTTTCCAACACAAGTGATGAGTGTGATTTGCACAATCACTTTGGGCAGCCAGTTGGAATATTTCTTGAAGTCGTTGATGCCTGGCAGTTCTGTTATTGGATGTGTCTCATATAGAGATCCTTGCAAGTTCTTACATAACACAGAACCCCAAATTTAAAATAATAATAATAATATAAAGTAATAAGGTAGGATAGTTAGAAATAACAGACTGGGTCTGTGTGATTGTGAGAGTGTCCTGGACACAATGTTCAGTAAAGAATCAAGTACCTGTATAATTTTATAGTATGATAATTATGAAAATAAGGGATAAAGCAGTAAGCAATGAGTATGCTTGGATGCATACATGCATTCACACACAGCAAAAATACAAAAACATGGACTGGGTTTATATCCACTAAATTACTAAGAGTTGCATTCGGACATGAAGGAAAAAGTCATTTTTTCTCCTATATTTTATGAAACATACTTTGTAAATGTGAATAAAAATTCTAGTATCTGTTCAATTGTTGTATTTAATGTGTACACAATTAACTCATCTGCCAGTGAAGACATTTTTATTTCTATACAATCCTATTACTTTTTCTTCTTTTTTACTGTATTAACTGGGAATTGCAGGTAACACTGGATATGGAATCAGAACAGTGAGAGAGAGCATCATTGTCTGAATTTCCCAGTTTCAGATTTGGTGTGATGTTTAGCTTATATTATCAATTTCTGCCAGAAGAGTCCCTTTGATTCCCAAGTAAGTTTCTTTATGATTCCACCTCCACCACCACCACCACACACACACACACACACACACACACACACACACACACACACACACAGAGTTTTTAAGTGCTTTTTTCAATGGTGACAAGAATCATGTGGGGTTTTTTTCTGTAACCAGCCCATGTGGTAATTTAAGTGGATTTTTCTTAAAGAATGTTGTCATTGAAATAATGCAACTATGTCGTGATCTATCCTTTTTATGTACTGTCAGATTAGGTTTGCTGATATTTTTATTAAAATGTTTACATCTGTGTTTGTGAAGATGCTGCTCTCACAGGTTTTTAATAGTACTATCTTTGGAGGGGGTTGTTTTTGTTCTTTTGGACCATGTTGCCTTGTCATGAATCAGGTATGCTACTTCTCTTACTATTCTCTCAAATCTTGTGCAAAATGACACTTATTCCTTTATTAAATGTTTCATTGGATAAAAAAAAAAAGAATACATGGGGGACAGGCACAGAATTTTATAGCCAGAAGTAAACTAAGGCCCAGAAAGGTTAAACTCTCTGGCTCTCTCTTTCTAGCTGTGGTGTAGCCTGCCCTTGAATCTAGGCACCCTGTGAGAGTGTCCTGGACACTCCACACTCAAGCTGACCTCCACACTCAAGCTATCTCACGTGGCTACGCAGGCTGTGCACAGCACCATTCACAGAGCTCCGCTTACATGGCTGTAACGCAAATGGCACCCCTAGAGTTGTGGACTGTAGTAGTCCTAATTCAAGGGTCTTATTTTTAAATCTCCACGGAATTTTTTTGTTCACTGATTGCCTCTTTATTATAATATGCACTTTTCATTTTAGAAGTACATTATCATCTTGAATAAATCACATCATTAATCATCCTTTTAAAGTTCCCTTCTTCTCCCCAAATGATCCCTCTTTTCTCTGGGGTCAGTTCTGTTTGTTCTTTCTCATTTTTTGCTGCTCATTCTCTTCATAAGTCTGGTGAGCACTGGTTCTCCATTCCCATTTTTTAAGAAATGTGTGGACTGATTAACAGAGCAAGATGGGTTTGTTTGCCCCCGAGTGAGGGGAGTGAATGTGAGCTTTCTGTCTGTAAGGAAGGGTGTTGACTAGAAGGCATCTCTTCAGGGCGTGAGATCTCAGAGCCAGCAGGTGGCACCATCCCTGATGCCCACAGTGCCTATATTAAGAAGATTGTTTTCTGGACTACAACCAACCATATTGTGGGGCCTGGCCCCTTACATACAGGTTTCTCCATTTCTTTAGAATAGACTTCTCTCCCTTCAGCCTTGGATGAAAAGGACACTCATCATTCAGAGGGACTCCAGGGGGAGAGTAGGAAGAGGGATTTAAAAAGCTAAACAAGGCAGCCACCCTACAGACAGTTTGCTCATTATCTCTAGGTTGGCCACTCATCCTACTCCCATCCTGCATTTCTCCATACTGTGGACTTCTGGGATGGGGAGGCTCTCCTCTTCCCCTTGAAACTTGCTCCCCCCTCACTGCTGCTTTCTTTAGGGCAGGGATGAGCCCTGGTCCTCTCTAGTCTGGCTTGCCCATGAGCTTAAATACAATATACCTTCTATATTCCAGAAATTCTTCAAGACAGTGAATTGTCTAACATGCCACGCCCATTCTCACTGCTTCATAAACTCATTTATTCTCATACTTTGTTACATTAAAGTAACTTATTCCTGTTGATAATTCTAAAGGTGGAAGAGGTTGAATGCTTGTGCTGTCTGCCATCTTGAACCGACAGCTAGGTGAAAATCTAACAGTTAAAATAAGAGGTGAGGAGCAGCTCAGAATGTTAAGATTATTATTTTTAGGTACTTTCCTGAAGTGACTTAAAAGATCACTTTCCTAAATTCTTAAACTTAAAATTTTATATTTATGTACTCTATATTCTATATAGATTCTATTTTTAAATTCTGCATTTTATATGCTGTACATTCTATAAATTGTATAAATTTATGTTTTATGCTTGTAAACACATGTATTTATAATTTATATAAACCCTTTCTAAAAGTCTATATTTTAAAATATATGTATTTTTTACAATGATAAAGATATTTGTAAAGGGTCTTTACAGTTATTGAAACAGTGATTTGGAGCTCTGTCCCATGAAGACCCGAGGTTCAGCAGAGGTGGAGGAGGAGGAGGAGGAAATCAGTTCCTAGTGTCCATGCCCTACTTCAGAAAGGGCACTGCCGCTTTTATCTACTTTATATACTTGGGGTTCTGTGTCCGATTCAGCTGGAAAATGAGCACCAGAGCCTACAAAATATTTGAAACATTTTGTATTCGAGGCTTCATATTTGCTTTATTCAAGTCTGCTGTGATTTATAAATTGTTTATTGGGTTGTTTATTTAATAATCACTAAAGAGTTGGCTGCTTTTAACAATCAGAATTTATTTTATTATTGTATTCTCTTTTGGCACGTTTGTCTTTCTTGATTGCATCACAGGTTTCTCCTGCCACCTGGTGGCAACATATGTCTATTGCAGGGGCAATTTCTAAATTTAGCTGGTATCTGCTGAAGTTGCAAATAAAACTCGCAAAGCAGCAAAGATTTGTAGAGAGCTTTTTTTTTTTTAACATCCATTACAAGTTACGAAGGACTTCTACATCCATTATCCCATATGACCTTTCCACCAGCCCTTTCAGGTGGGTATTCATATTCTCGCTCATTTTCAGGAGAGGACAAAGCAGCTCAATAGCTAAATAACAAAACAAAGAAGCAAAGCTAAATCATTAACCTTTGACGGTGGCCAGGAAATTATGGAATGGAGACTTGACCCCAAGCTTGTAATGGGTATCAGAGACTGATAGCCTGTGGCAATCTAAAGTCTTAAGTCTGGAGAGATATTTGGACCAAAGGTATAAAATTGGTAGTAATCAGAGTAGAGGTGGTATTTGAAGTCATAGGTTGATCACAACTTGGAGCCATGAGAAATGACACAATGAAATGCCAGTAAACAAACCAAGCTGTTATGGCTTCGTGGTATCAAGTGAGAGAACAAGTTTTGTTTTACCAGGAACACAAAACACATAGCAGTTTGAAATCACAGTGTGAAGAATAGAAATCTTTGTCTATTGCATGAAAATACATAGTTTAAAACAGAAAGAGAAGTAGAAGACACAACAGCTCCCCTCTACACAGGCCAGATCACACCTAAAATTCAAGACCCTCCTTGTTATGAGAAACACAGATGTGACAGAGAAAAAAATAATAAAGTGTGAATATTGACAGTTTCTTTCCCTCCTTACCCCTCACTCTCAAAAGGATTCTTTCTTGCCAAATTATCCAGTCAGTCTCTAAACATTTTTTGTGAACGTGGGGTAATTAAAAAGGGAGATAATACAAGATGAGAAAGAAGATATCAGGATTCAAAACAGGGAAAGAACTAAGGGCAAGAGGAAATAGATTTATGTAGAAAAGAGGAAGGTGTCAGAGATGAAGACAGACCTTATGAGCTGGGTTTAGAAGAAAATAATTTAGGGTTTAGAGTGAGAGAAATGAGGCTTAGGTATTGTTGCCTTGTAGAGCAGATGGATGTATGCAGAGAGAGAGAACATAACTGAGCAGAACTTCAGCTGGGTCATCAGGCAGAGATGAAGCAGATCATAGGAGCAACAGATCGGCGCCTGGAGCAAGTCCCGAATCCAGGCAGATGACAAGAGGTGCGGAAAAGGGCCACAGATCAAGACTCTCGAGAAAAAGTTCAAAACCAGCTTGATTCTGAGGCAAAATCTGTGCCATCCAGGATTTGCCTGTTGAGATAAAAACGAAATCCTCAGCATAGCTGGGCCCCGACCAGCAGATGCCAGAGAGAAAGGGTCCATCCCACTAGATAAAGGAGAAAAAGGAGAGGCTGAAAAGGCTTCTGACAGACTCCAGTGCAATAAAGAGAACTCTGTCCAGGGCTAAAGCCTGCCATTTTATAACTGGTGACCTTAAAAACTTCCCCAGGCCCCAAGGTTACCACCCTCTGCATATATGAGGGGGACCCCCCAAAACAGAATTATTTTTGGCAGCCTTGTAGTACAGGCTTCCCCCACTAGGTTAGTGTTCTAGGAACCCATTGGCATCAGTGTACCAGCTAGCACTGTAGTGAGAGGCTGCGTTCAGCTTCAGTGAATTTTTTTTTAATTTGCCCATTTCATGATGGGTGATTTACGCGAACAACCTGAGCTGAGTGTTCAGCAGTTTTTAATAAAAAACGGCATGACTCCTGTGCACCCCTCCCCCCATTTTTTGTTTCCCTGATGGAAAAAAGTCCTCAAAGGGAAATGTTTTGCCAAAGTGGAATTGTTTTGAGCAGTGGAAAAAGCATCTCAATAGGTATATCGCATCAAACAGCACTCTGAAGGTGACCAAAGTTTTAACATGTAAGAATAAATACACAATATTTTATAAATAAATTCCAGTTTGGGAGGGTTGCCCCTCGTATATAATGAGTGGAAGTAACTGGGTGATCTCTCAGGGCTCTTCCAGCTCTTACCCTCTGCCTTAGTGCCTCAAAGCACCCCAACTGGTTGCAGGCAAGTTAGCTGCATTCGTTCCCCAGAACAGGTGGAACTGAGAGAAGCAGGTGTGCCTTTACAGCTATGTCTGTTGCTAAGAGTGTCCTCCCCAAGTCCCACCTCAGCCTGCAGTTTTCATCAACAAGCCCTTCACAACTGCCTTTGGGGTGTAACCTCCAGCACACCCTTCCATGCACCAAGTTCCAGTCACACCCTGTTCTTCCGGGTTCCCTGGGCTCACTCAGGGCCTCTGCCCCTACTCGGTCCTCTGTCCACATGGAATGTCACCTGTCAAACACTCATGCTTTATGCTTCTCAACGAATTCTATCACAGGAAAGTGCTTGTCACCTGTCAAACACTCATTTTTTGTGCTTCTCGATAGATTCTATGAGAGGAAGGTGCCAGTTCCTCCTTTTCTGAGGCTAGGGTCTCTCCTCCTTAGAATCCTAGAAACCTGGAGCTGATGGGCTTCGGGTTCTTAACTCTTTGTCTTCCCTTTCAGATTATAATCTCTTTGAGGGCTCAATAAATATTTACTAAGCCATTTATTAATAGTTAAATGGATATATAATGCTAACACATTCAGCCACTTCTCACTATAGTCACTGCCACCGTCTTCATCTATCGCTTGGAATTTCATAATAACTAACTGTTTTCCTTATATCTGCCTCCCTTCTATCATTCCTCCTCTTGTAACCTAAATCAATTTATAACTTCTCTGCTCAGAGTTCTCCAGAGGAAAAGCCACGGGCTTTAGAATGGCTCACAAAGTCCAGCATGGTCAGGTCTCCTTCTCTCTGATCTTTTCCACCGCATTCTGCCTCTCCACTCCAGCCACCCTAGCCTTCTTGCCCACAGACATGTCCTGCCTCTAACTCTTCTGTGACTTTGCCTGCCTGGTTCATGCCCTCATACCCGAAATCTTTGCTTCCCTGTCGCTTTTCCCGGCAGGAGTTCTCTCTGACCAACATATTTTAAATTTGCTACATGTTCCTCCCTTGGAATTCCCTGTCTGCCTCTTCACTTTATTTTTTCCCTAGTACTTATCTCTTTACAACACATGACATAATTTACTTACATTATATACTTTCTGTCTCTCCTAAAAAGCCTTTGAAGTATGATTTTTGGTCTGTTTTGCTCACTGCTGTATCCTCAGTATTGGCACTTAATATTTGTTGAAGAAAACCCCTGGTTCCCAAATGGGTCAATTCCAGCATGGTGTCTCACTCAAATACTCTAGTCCAGCAGCCAAAAATAATTCAAAACCTTTACTGGACTCTTCAAAAACACTCAAGGAGATCATATGATTTAAGTGACACTTCTCCCCCATGGAGTCTTCCCCAGGTGCCCTGTCCATGGAGGTTCTTTCCTTTTCCTTCCTCAGGGGTCAGTTCCCCCTCATCCCCACCAGAAGTTGTCACCAGAACTTCTGCTTCCACCACTGAGCCACCCTGGATGGCAGGAGGTGTCCCTCACACCTTATGGAGAAAAAGGGCAGAGTCCTCTAAGAAGTACAACTCTCTTACCCTGAGTGCTTTCCCCAAAGTAATTGCAATAAATAATATTTTTGATAATAGTTTTGGTACAAATGCAACCTTAGGCAGCAAACAGGCCAGGGACTCCAATAATTTTCCAAGCAATCACTCTGTGTGTTTATTAGTTGAGGTACTTAGACTGTTTTCATTAACTTACTTATGACCACTTAGGGAAAGGTTAGGACTTCCCTTCTGTGTAAACTCTAGTTTGAGAACCCTGACCTTTCTGGGGAGTGTAGGGGTTCGGGGTCTGGAGCACTAAGGGTCATTAAGGATCTTCCTAGGAGAGAAACTGAGCTAACCCTTCCCCACCTCACACACACACCACCCCAATATCTAGGTGTTCAGCTCTCTGAAGAGAACGGCTGACTAGCTAAAGAAACCTTTTAGTTCTAAGGACCTGGTCTTTCAGCTGGTGGCCGAGACTCAGGAGTTAGGAGAACAGGCAGTCATTGGGAGAGAAACCTCAAAGGTGACCGGACTCCAGAGTTGCTGCCCTTAAATCACAGGGACTGAGAACCATCATTACCAGAGGGGAAAAGGAAGAACTAGGACCAAAGGTGAGCCAAGACCCCAGGAGTTCCCCTGAGAGTAAGTCTTATGCAGCAAAGGAGACTTGGGGAGCATGAGGGGGTTAGTCAATGGCCCATAAGGGGTCACCTGGTCCCAATTAGGCCTGAGGGCCCTGACTCTGAGCATACAAGGCATGCACAGTAACGCTGCTGATAAAATTCCTTCCTTGGTTGAAAAGGGCACAAAAATCTAGAGAATTAAGCCTGCAGGGATGGCCATCAGAGGAGCAGCCAGAAAATGTATTCATCCATGCATGCATGCATGCTTTCATTCATTCATTTATGCAACAAAGATGTATTGAGTGCCTACTATGGCCAGGCACTGTCCTCTTGAAACTGACATCCTACTCAAATATCAAACCTATTTGGCACAAGTCACCAGCAGGGAATGTCCCTAGTGACAGCTCTCAACTGGCTTCCCCAAATATACTTGTGCCACACCTGAGGCGAACTTTTAAAACAAACTTCAAGGAGCATGGCCTGCTTGCATTGGTTATATACTTTAACCCCGGAAGAAAGTTTAACAACCACACCAAAATCATAATGCCTTGAAAAATAAAAGAATGTCCGCGGCTGATTTTATTATTGTTATTTCCTAGAACTCTTGGCAGCTACTCAGGATTCCTGGATTCCGCAGAGCACAATTTAAAATCCTTTGTCCTCAGTCAGGCTGACCTTCCAAAGAAGAGGTGGGCACACGCTCTATCCCCCAAGCAGCAGTAGCAGTGAGCTAGATCAAAGCAGAGTGAGCCAGGCTTCATTACAGGAGCTCTGAGGCCTGAATGGGGCCTCCCAGAGGATCCGTGTGGACTTGTAAATAGATGCAGTAAAAGAGTAAATAATGAATTTGTGCAATTGGAGGGAAAAGCTCCAAAGCCGTTCTGGTGATGGGGAGACAAGCATTTTTTTAAAAAAGCCTGAGCATCTCACCCGGCAGAGGTAATGGCTTCATATACATTCATGAGCTTTCCTCTGGCCACTCTTCCTCTTTTTCAGTCACAATCATAAAAGACAAAGGGAAAGACAGAGGGGAGACAAAGACAGATCAACTTTAAGGGTCTGGATTGCAAACACAACCTACAGTTTGTAAATTGCTTGGAGACCTTTGGAGGGAGACGCAAGGAAATGAAAAGGAGAACATACAGGGATATTGCTGTTTAGGGGGAACTCTCTGCTCTGGGCAGAAAATCTTGTCTGGAGAATAGCTGAGAGGCACAATGCCAACAAGACATGAGATTGCTTTGGAGAAAGGATGTGACTCGCTCTCCACTCTGCGTTCTCCCGCCTGTCTCCCGTGGTCACCACGAAGGTCATACTTGTGGAAGCTCCAAGGCTCTGTGGCTTTAGGTACCTTCAAAACCAGAGGGCTCAGAGGTCCCTGCCCTGTTTGTTGGCCTCTCCTCCCTTTGACCCCTCTCAGGTAGACCCTCTGAGATCCCAACCTGTGGCAGTCAGGAGGGGAGGGGTTGTCTCAAAGCTCAAGCCCTGCGGTCACACTTGCTGCATTTAAATCCCAGCTCAGTCACTTTTTACGTAAGCTGCATCTTCTTGTAGAAAGGATTTATGGTCTGCTGCAAAACGGCTTTTCAATTTTCTGCATTTATGCATGTGGCGCTTTGTAATTTGGAAAGGGAGATTTATTGGTTTTAGAAATAAACATGAATGAGCACACACACACACACACACACACACACACACACACACACACACACACGCACACACACACAGGTGAGGAGATTGGCTCCTGGTAACCTGATGTCAAGTTCTTGTGGCATGCTGGGGTCTTGTGCCCTGGAAGGCAAGTGTATGCTGCTGACTTGTGCTGGAAGGAATGCAGCAGCACCGCAGAAAAGGAGGAGACAAGATCACAAGCCATCTGCCTGTCCCACACTAGGCTGTGTGTTTAGACCCACGGCGACAAAGCCAGCTCAGCGGGGGTCACAGGCTCCGCTGCCTCTTCCCTGTAAGTGAGGCTGACCCCGGGCTGGCAAGCTGTTTGGGAGTCCCGAGCCGCCAGAGGGGCCGCTCTTCAGAAGGGAAGCAAGAGGAAGGTCGTACCCAGGCATGTTTAGCCCTGGCCTGGCAGCAGCTCTAAGGATCCTTGGCACGGGGCCAGCATGGATAATTACATTTCACCTGCCCAAACCCTCCCGTGGTTTCCCTCAGAGACATCTTCCACTTCCGTGGTTGCCATGATCCAGAACATAAATACTCTCTCAAAGGCAGTCTTCTATGCCTGAACAGCTGAGAGTTTTTGTTCCTTACAAGAAAAATCCTCTTGTAACAACACACTCTCGTTCCTTCATTCCTTCAGCAGACATTTATTAAACACCTATTTAATAAGCACTAAGCACTGAGCTTGAGATGCAAAGATGAAGAAGTCAGCAGGTTTTTTTGGCCCTTAAGAAGCTCTCTGCCAAGTAGGAAAACCATCAATATGAGTAGTAAATGCCCATAAAAGTAGAGCTAAGAAGCTGGGCACAGTTGCTGAGGTGGGAGGATTGCTTGAGCCCAAGAGTTCAAGATCCGCCTGGACCACATAGTGAGACCTTGTTTTCTACAAACAATTTAAAAATGAGCCAGGCCTGGTGGTACATACCTGTAGTCCCAGTCACTCAAGAGGCTGAGGCTGAAGGATTGCCTGAGCCCAGGAGATTGAAGCTACCGTGAGCCTGATTGTGCCACTGGACTCCAGCCTGGGGGACAGAGTGAGACCCCAACTCAAAAAAACTGTTTAAAAAAAGTAAAGCTAAGAGAGATTCTAAATCTTCTTGGAAGAGTCAAAGAAGGCTTCCAGGATGGGTGGTTTTGCAACGCGCTGTTCATAGAATCTCAATAAGCAGATAATGAGGAAGAACCTGCATGGCAGAGGGCAGCTACAACCACAGAGCAAGAGGCCAAGGAGTGTGGCATTGGCAGCAAAAGGGAGCCTGGTGGGAGCATATGGCAGGAGAGAAAGGTGGAGGAAGAGGGGGAAACCATGTCTCTGGATAGATTGGGAAACTCATAGAGTATAATGGTAAGGAATTCATCTACCATGCTGGGAGGTCTTTAAGCAGTGGGACAACTGATCCATTTATATTTCAGTGAAGTTACTCTGCGGCAGTGTGAGAGAAGACTGGGGACACTGAAGAAGCCAAGGTCAGAATGTGCAACAAAAATATGACGCCATCACCCCAGGCCCAACAAGAGCCAGTGGGAGCCCAAATAAAGACAGAGGCAGAAGAAGGGAGGAATGGACAGATATGAGCATTCAGGAAGAAGAATCAACAGGTTTTTAGTGCCTGGTTGGATGTAAAGTGAGGGAGGAGAAGAATCTAGTAGGGTGGATGGCAGGACTAGAGGAGGCAGAGTGAGGGCAATGAGGGGTTTAGATGGAGAGTCCAGAAGGCAGCTGGAAATGCAGGTCAGGGCTCAAAACTTCCATACATTTTCTGCAATGACTATAGGCTACATTTTATTAATAATTTGTCTCTGTTGGCTCTAGGCCCTCAAATATGCGCTTAAGAACCACCTAGAGCAGGGGTCTCCAAGCCCAGCCTGGACCGGTCCCAGTACCAGTCAGTGGCCTGTCAGGACACACAACAGGAGGTGAGCGGTGGACCAGAGGAGCTCTGCCTTCTGTAAGGTCAGACAGATCAGCAGTGGCATTAGATTCTCACAGGAGCACGAACTCTATTGTGAACTACACATGGGAGGATCTAGGTTGACTGCTCCTTATGAGACTCTAATGCCTGAAGATCCCCCCACCAAGGCCCCATCTGTGGAAAAACTGTCTTCCATGAAACCAGTCCCTGATTCCCAAAAGGTTGGGCATCGATGACCTAGGGGGCTTGTTAAGTACAGATTGCGGGGCCCAACTCAGAGAGTTTCTGATTCAGTCGGTCTGGGGTGCCCAGCATAAGAACTTGCATTTCTAACAAGTTCCTTGTGCTGCTGATGGGACTGACCTGGAGGCCATACTATGAGAGCCTTTGCACTAGACTTTTGTTGGGACTATTTCCCCCCTTGATCTAAGACTTTTCTCAAGACGGTTAACTAAAAGGGCTGATACAGAGACCAATAAAAATGTTCCCTTTAACCAACAGCATTCTAAGGATTCAGTTCTAACAACTAAGAACATGTGTTCAAATTTGGCAGCTGATTAATCACTCATATTTTTATTACTCAATTGACAAGTTTTTTTACAGGAATCTTACCCTATAATAATAGGTAATATATTTGGGGAAAAGGAGGCTCTATGCCAGGTATTGTACTAAGCACTTTACATACATTGTCTCATTGAGTTCTATCAATAACCTTATAATAAGTGATTATAAGAGGTTATAATCCTCATTTCTAAGATGAGGAAACTAAGGCACTGAGTGGTTAAAACTAGTCAAGGTCAAGTTGCCAGAAGATGGCTGGTTTACCACAGAATCTATGTTCAAATAGTACAATGCATTGCCCCCTTTATAATGCCATATTTTGCTCTATGAAATAGGCTAGCTCACTCCTAGCCCAAAATCTTCCACTCCCTATTATACCATTAACCTACAGTGGCTTCCTGAATCTGTTTTCAAACATCTGCCAGCACATAGCTGGCAACCACAATTGGGGTGTTATAATCATCTTTCGGCTTCTTAGTAACCCTTGTGCATTGAACAATCAAGAGAACAGAAGGGTCAAGTGGAAGGCAACACCCTGTAGTGTTATGAATGTGTTGGAGGAACTTCTGCGCTCTCGCCTGGGGGATACCCAGGCATTCTCAGCAAATTAGAGTATAAGAGCCTCTCACAACATATGTTGCAGCAACAACCCTAGACAGTACATGTGGTATCATCCTTAAAAGAGAATTTTCAGAAATCCCTAAACAATTGCAAAGACTTTTTGGCCACCTCCAAAGAGATAACAAACAAAGCAACCAATTTATGTCCCAGCTTTCTTTATATAGAATCTATTGGTAGTTATTTTGTCCCTAAGCTTCATGAGTAAACTGTGAGATAGAATGTGTCCTATAAGATCACGGGACATCAGAAATTTGTGACCTGCATCCTAGTATCATTTTCATGTAAATTCCTAAAAGCTGGGAAATGTCACCAAGACCGCTTCAGGAAGCCATGGGTACCAGGACCTCTCCACCTCTCACTTCTTACTTTTGAGAGATTAAGCTTTTTGAAGAGTATAAGTGAATGCCCTTCTAGAAAAGACCATGCTAAGGAAAATTTCAGCATGAGGACCATTCCCAAACTATCCTAGAGCTAAGTCTGACCCAAACAGTCCCAGACCCACCTGCAGGGGGTTTGGGAAGCAAGTCTGGATGTTGAGGCAAGCCCACACATGTAAGCTTTCTTCCAAATTTCTAACCACATTACTGGCCTTCAATATCACCATTAGAGCCTGGACTCTAGGAACCCCACCCTACTTCATTCTTGGACCCCCTTTTCCTCAGGGCCTAGACACTAGCATCCATAACACTCCCATCACCAAAATCATCTCCCACCCCTGCAGCTGGTTAGGTCTTACTCTAACTGGGCAAAACCGTTCAAAACAGAATGATGTCTCCTGTTTGAATTCAAGAAAATTATTGGTTTTGGCTCCTGCTTCCCTAATCCAGACACCATATTACTGTGCCTTGGAAACACTGCTACGTCAGAGATGGCTAGTCCTCACCAAATTTATTTCCTTTTCTTCCTGGGTGCATAACTCAGTCTCTCTTGCAGTTAGATGTGGCTATATAATTCGGTTTTACCAAACGAAAGTGAGAAGTGGTGTTCCGGGTCTGGCTCATAAAAAAACCCTCCAATGTGACTTCTTTCCCCTTCCAGTGACTGGGTGCTAATATTCAGGATAATCTTGAATGCCATGTATTAAAATTGGCAGAGCCTGTCAGCCTGGATCCCAGGATTTCTGGGTGGAGCATAATTAGCCACTAACTAACTGTCTTGAACTATTCATATGAAAATAAACATGAATGTATGAGGGGGGACCCACCAAAAAAACCCCTGGAATTTATTGATTAAAAAAAGTGTAGGTTTCTCGCCCGGCATCGCGGATGGGCCGGGCCGGCCGGGATGGAATTGATCCTGCAGTAAGAATGAGCTGCAGAGCTGCTATGGGGGAGAACGGCAAGGCTGACTGCCATCCAGGGAACCCAGCGCCTGGGAGCAATCATGGCCCAGAAGCCACAGAAGCCGAAGAGGACTTTGTGGACCCGTGGACAATACAGACAAGCAATGCAAAGGGCATCGACTATGACAAGCTCATTGTTCGATTCAGAAGCAGTAAAATTGATAAAGAGCTGATCAATCGCCTAGAAAGAGCCATCGGCCAGAAACCACACCACTTCCTGCACAGAGGCATCTTCTTCTCTCACAGAGACATGACTCAAGTTCTTGATGCCTATGAAAACAAGAAGTCATTTTACCTGTACATGGGCAGGGGCCCCACTTCTGAAGCCATGCACTTGGGCCACCTCATCCCGTTTATTTTCACCAAATGGCTGCAGGATGTGTTCAACGTGCCCTTGGTCATCCAGATGACGGATGACAAGAAGTACCTGTGGAAGGATCTGACCCTGGACCAGGCCAAGGACATCATCGCCTGTGGCTTTGACATCAACAAGACTTTCATATTCTCTGACCTTGACTACATGGGGACGAGCCCAGGCTTCTAGAAGAATGTGGTGAAGATTCAGAAGCATGTGACCTTCAACCAAGGGAAGGGTATTTTTGGCTTCACTGACAGCGATGGCATTGGGAAGATCAGTTTTCCTGCCATCCAAGCCGCTCCCACCTTCAGCAACTCCTTCCCACAGATCTTCCAGGACAGGACATGTCCAGTGCCTTATTCCGTGTGCCATCGACCAGGATCCCTACTTCAGAATGACGAGGGACGTCGCCCCCAGGATTGGTTATCCAAAGCCATTCCTGCTGCACTCCACCTTCTTCCCTGCCCTGCAGGGCGCCCAGACCAAGATGGGCGCCAGTGACCCCAACTCCTTAATCTTCCTCACCGACACTGCCAAGCAGATCAAGACCACGGTCAACAAGCACGCATTTTCTGGAGGGAGAGCCACTGTCGAGGAGCACCGGGAGCCGGGGGCGACTGTGACGTGGACGTGTCTTTCACGTACCTGACCTTCTTCCTCCAGGACGACGACAAGCTCGAGCAGATCAGGAAGGACTACAGCAGCTGCGCCATGCTCACAGGGGAACTCGAGAAGGCGCTCATTGACGTCCTGCAGCCCCTGGTCGCTGAGCACCAGGCCTGGCGCAAGGAGGTCACAGACGAGGTTGTGAAGGAGTTCATGAGGCCCTGGAAGCTAATCTTCGACTTTCAGTAAGGCTTCTTTACAAACAACGTGCTCATCGAGAACCAAAACTTATCAATAATCCCAGCCCAAGCAAAGCGCCACCCACGGTACCTGCCACAGAGTCATTGCCAGGCCTGGTGTGTATCAGCCTGTGTGTTATCAGTGTTGTTTCTTTATTCATTTCTGTCTCTTGTGGGTGATCAGGTATTGGCTGTCTCTGTGTAGTCAGATAGAGGAGTCCAGCTGGGGGTCTCCCCACAAAGCAGCCCCGGCATGGAGCCTTCGGCTGCAGGTCCATAGCCACTGAGGACTGTCTGAAATCATCCTGGGGTGTCAAATGTACTCTCCACACCTGCTCTGTAAAAAAATGTCTCTGGCAGCACATGCCTGTAGTTCCAGTTATTTGGAAGGCTGAGGTGGAAGGATCGCCAGAGCCCAGCAGGTCGAGGCTGCAGTGGCCGGGAGCAGCCACTGCACTCCAGTCTGGGTGACAGAGTGAGACTCCGACTTAAAATAAAAAATGTCTCCTCTGTATGCATCTATGGAATCCAAATGTCATGACTGTAAAACTAAAAGTGCTTGAAAAAAATGTGTATTTATTCTTACATGTTTAAATTTCAGTTACCTTCAAGTACCCTCTGTTTGATGCAATACATCTATCAAGACACTTTTTCCATTGCTCAAAATAGTATTTGAAATCGTCAATTTTGATGCTTTTCAGTGCTTCTGCCATTTCTTGTTTCACTTCTTCCACGTCAGCAAAACATTTCCCTTTGAGGACCTTTTTAATCCAGGGAAACAAAAAAGTCCCTTGGGGTGAGCATGGGTGATTAGGGAGGGTGGGACATGGGAGTTATGCCATTTTTAGTTAAAAACTACTGAACACTCAGGGAGGCATGGGCAGGTGCACTCATAAGTCACCCATCATGAACTGGGCAAACACACTGAAAGAATCAAAAAAAAAATTAACTGAAGCTCAACACAGCCTCCCACAACAACACGAGATGGTACACTGATGCCAATGGGTTCCTAGAACACTAACCTAGTGGGGGAAATCTGTACTATAAGGGACCCATCCTCCAAAGTAATTCCATTTTGGAGGGGTTACCCCCTTGTATTTGAGGGATTTTTATTACTACAGTTGACCTATCAACTAATGCAAGTACATCATGCCCTGATCTACTAATATTCTTTGGAGTATTCTTTACAAGGAGCCTCCTTACTGATGTATTAATTTTCCTGCACTGTACTCAGCCCCAGGTTGCTTATTTTTCCTTCTACGCATGATTGAGATCCCAGCATCTTTCTGCCAATCCCAATTAAGAAAGCATAGATTCATGGCAAGGAGAAAAGCAAGTGCACACCCATGCAGCTCTGTGCCTGTGCCTCTCTGTCTGTCTGTTGAGAGTGGCTTGACCAGAAACTCTCAGTGAGGGAGAATGTAAGACCATAACTTCAGTGCCATCCTGTGAAGAGATGAGAGGATCTAAACGAATGCTGATACATTACTGATTTCCCATGCTTTTCTAACATAGATTTTTTAAAGTTGGTTCTTGTGAAGAGACATGGAAATTGCCTTATTTAGGATAATTAGAAACCCCTGAAACTGGATGAAACTCCTGTTAACCCAGTTTTAAAGTATTATGAAGGGTGTTCTGGGTCCCTATCTAAAATACACTCTTCCTACAACACTTAGGAGAGATCTTGGACTTGAGGCCCTGAACCAGCTGAGGGCAGAGATGAGATACAAGAGAGAAACACAAGAAACATGGAAAAGCTAGTGAAGCCCATGAGCATGGGCCTATTGTTGTACTTTGAATGCAGAGAAGTGAGTCCCTTGATCAGAAACAACACTATGTGGAATGGCAGGATGGTGTATACATGTAAGGTATTCTGTAAGTCCACAGATAATGGTTTTGGTAGAAGAATTACAAGCAAAAATGTGAAATCCATATCCAGACTAAGCATTTAATCTGGTAAGAACAAAGTGCTGTCCCTTCCATAATGCAAACAGTCCAGTGAAATCAACCTGCCACCTGGTAGCTGGCTGACCACTGTGGATGATGGTGGCATAAAAGGGACTCAGAGTGGTCTCTGCTGCTGGCAGATTGGGTACTTGGCAGTACCTGTAGCCAGGTTAGCCCTGGTGAGCGGGAGTCCATGATGCTGAGATCATGCATAACCTACATGTGCATTTAGGATAGGCTTTTCCATTTCTGCAAAATTAATTATTGATATTTTGATAGGAATTGCATTGACTCTGTAAATTGCTTTGGGAAGCATAGCCATCTTAAAAATATTAAGTCTTGCAATGCATGAACATGGAATCTTTCCATTTTATAAGTCTCCTTTAATTTCTTTCAGCAATGTTTTATAATTTTCAATGCAATTCCTTTACTTTTCTCACAAAATTTATTCCTAGGGTCTTTATTCTTTTAGATGCGGTGTCAGGGTTTTCCAGAGAAACAGAACCTTCAGGATGGATGGATGGATGATTGAATGGATGGAAGATTAACTGATGGATGGAGACATACATACATACATAAGAGAACAGATGCATTTCAAAGAATTAGCTTACACGGTCATGAAGCTGGCAAGTCCAGAATCTGTACAGGGCAGGCTGGAAACTCAGGCAGCAGTTGACCTCCAATCTTAATGCAGAATTTCTTCTTCTCTGGAAACCATCAGTTTTTGTTCTTAAGCCCTTCAACTTGACTGGATAAGGTTCACCCATATAATCAAGAGTAATCTCCTTTACTTAAAATCAATTAATTGTAAATGTTACCCACATCTACAAATCATCTAAATTAGTGTTTGATTAAATAAGTAGATACTATAGTCTAACCAAGTTAACACATAAAACTAGACATTATCACAACCGAATTGTGTGAACACTAAAGTTTGAGAGTCACTGAACCTGAAATTACTATTATTTATAATATATAATATATAATAATATTTCCCTGAAAGTTCTGGGCAATTTTGTGACCACAGTGGTAAAAATTTAAAATCACAAGAAAATCAACTGAAAAACAGTCATTGAAAAAGTTCAAAAATTGTCTGCCAAAAATGTTTATTATATACATACATACTCATATGTATGTTTGTATATATATATATCTCCATCCATCAATTAATCTTCCATCCATCCATCCTGAAGATTCTGTTTCTCTGGAAAATCCTGACACAGCATCTAAAAGAATAAAGTCCCTAGGAATAAATTTTGTGAGAAAATTTTGCATTGAAAATTATAAAATGTTTATTGTAATAAACATTACAATAATCAAGACAGTGTGATATTGGCAAAAGGATTGAAGTATATATCAATGGAACAAAATAGTCCAGAAATACACCCCCACAAATATAGCCAACTGCTTTTTGACAAAGGAGCAAAGGCAATTCAAAGGAGAAAGGGTCATCTTTTTAACAGATGCTACTGGAAAAAAAATGGGCGCACACACACACACACACACACACACACACACACACACACACACACAAATGAACCTAGTCACATTACATCTTTCACAAATAAGAATGCAAAATGAATCATTAACCTATAACGTAAAACTGTCAATCCTCTAGAAGAAAACATAAGAGAAAAATCTATGTGACCTTGAATTTGGTGATGACTTTTTTGATACAACATCAAAAGTATAATCCATGAAGGAAAAAACAGTTAAGTTGGAATTTATCAAAATTTAAAGTTTCTGTTCCATAAAAGATCCTGTTATGAGAATAAAAGGATAAGTCACAGACACAGAAAACATTTGCAAAACACATATCTGATAAAGGTCTTATATCCACAAAGTAAAAAGATCTTTTAAAATTCAACAATAATGAAAGAAACAACCCAATTTTTTTATGGGTCGTAGATAAAAGGCATATGAAAAGATGGCATTTATTATTAGTCATTAAAAACTTGCAAATTAAAATAACACTAAGTGACCCCTACACACTTATTAAAATGACTTAAGTCCAAAAAGGACAATATCAAATGCTGTTGAGAATGCAGAGCAACAGGAACTCCCATTTACCGCTAAAGAAATGCAAGAATGGTACAGCCCCTTTGGAAGACAGTTTGGTAGTTTCTTACAAAACTAAACACAGTCTTACCACATGATGCAGTAGTCCAAAAGTATCACCCCAATTGACTTGAAAACTTATGTCCACATAAAAATCTTCCCACAATCTTTATTCATCGTCACTCAAAACTGGAAGCAATCAAGATGTCCCTCAATAGGTGAATGAATAGACAAACTGTGGCACATCCATACAATGAACATTATTCAGAGAAAATAAGTGGACTCTCAAGCACTCAAAAAGATTCATCTGAAATACAGATTGCTAAGTGAAAGAAGTTAGTCTGGAAAAGCTACATATTAGATGATTCTGGGAACGGCAAAACTACAGAAATGATTTTACAAAAAGATCAGTGGTCATCAGGAGTTCTAGGGCAAGGAAGGTTGAATAAATGAAGCACTGGGTTTGTTTTTGTTTTTGTTTTTTTGGTGGAGGGGGAGGAGTAATGGCTGTGTGACAATTGTGTATGATACTATAATGGTGGATACATAGCTTTATGCATGTTAAAATCTATAGAATTTTGTAGTATGAAGAGTGAGCCTAAATGTATGCAGTTTTTTTCTTTATTTTAAAGATATGGGGTACAATTTAGGTTAGGTCTACAAATGTTCATTATGCAGGTACACTTATTGATGAGGTGTGCCCCTCCCTCCCCTGGCAGTTTTCCTCAACTACCAATCCCACCCTCCCTTCCCTAGCAGATTCCCACTACTGTCAATTCCTTTCTTATAGTATTATGATAATTGTTCAAGGTCTGATGATAAGTGAGAACATGTGGTATTCTGTTCTTTGTTTCTGTGATAGATCATTGAGTATAATAGACTCTAAATCCACCCAAGTTGCTGCGAAGTCCATATGTTTGTCCTTCTTTATGGCTGCATAATATTCCACTGTGTATATGTACCACTTTTTTTTTAATCCAGTCCAGCTTCGATGGGCAGCATGGTTGGTTCCATGTTTTTACTATTGTGAATAGAGCTGCAACAAACATGTGTGTAATGTATGCACATTTTAAAATATCACTGAGGAGGTCAAGGGATTCCCAGATGGAATGCAGAATGTGACAAAATAATCTAACAAATGTATGAAATAACCTTACTGAAGGAAAGAGGGGAGAAAGGTGCAAACCTAATTAATTTTGGACGGGAGCAGTCTATAAGTCTGAAGACAAAAGAACTGCTATGTAAGCACTGTGCTCTACTTGATAAAGTTGTTTTTTGTTTCTCATGAGTGTACAGGCTAACAATTCTGATACTGCTATACATGTATACTAGAATTGTACAATTAAGTAAACAGACAGCAGAAGGTAGATGGTGAAGCCAAGTTTCTCCCCCGTTGAAGCAGATTTCAGAAAAGTAAGGGAAGGAGACTAGAACGATTCTTGCAGTTGCTATTAAGCAAAAGGAGCTCGCTTCCTGATGTGCTCGAAGCCAATACTATGACGCTGGTTTTTGAGAAAGAAAAAATAAAAAGCTTTATATTGCAAGTGGACTTATAAGGAGACAGGAGTGTCAAGTGCAAATCTGTCTCCCTGTACTGATTTAAGGCAGTAATTTTATTAGAAAAAGTTTAGGAGGTGGATTCTGCAATTAGTAGGTGATTGGTAGAAGGAAAGGGCAGATCTGGAAATTCTTGGGCATGTCCACTTATCTCTTCATGATACTTCATGGGTCACATGTGCAAATTCAGGGGTAGTTAGTATGAGACATGTGGTAGAAATTCAAGCTGTGACATAAGCAAACACATTCTACAAAAACTCCAGTCAACCATATTGGCTCTAGTCGTTTTTCCCCAGTTTTGTTATCTTACAAGTGGAGTTGCAGCACTTCAGAGAGTTTTTTTTCTTTTCTTTTCTTTTTTTCTTATCTGCCATCTTGTAAACTCAACAATTTCTGTTAGTTACTGGCTTTTTTAACTTCTTTTTTTTTGAATTGGAGTCTCACTCTGTCACCCAGACAGGAGTACAGTGGCACGCTCACAGCCACGGCAGCTTCAACCTGCTGGGCTCAGGCAATCCTTCTGCCTCAGCCTTCCAAGTAGCTGGAACTACAGGTGCACACTACCAAATTCTTTAACTCTTTGAAACATGATTTCATAGTAACAAATTATTGTTGGAGTCGTCGGCACAAACTCATGTGTGGCTTGATATGGATACAGATGATTACATATATAAATATTCATAGATATATGTATATATATGGGTTAGTACACACTTGCTTTTTCAGCTGAGAGGGCCTAGATACATCATCACCCCAGTGGCAACAAGCATACCTGGGACACAGGTCATATTTCCAAATAAAATATTATTTGGAGAAATGGCTGGTTCTAGGACTAAGGCAGAAAATACACAAGATGAGACAACTTTTTAATGCCAGAAAGTAAAAATGTGTTTAAAAAAAAAAAAAAAAACCCAGCCGGGTTCTGTGGATCAGCCTGTAATCCCAGCACTTTGGGAGGCCGAGGTGAGTGGATTGCCTGAGCCCGCGGGTTCAAGGCCCACCTGGGCAACTTGGTGAGACCTCATCTCTACAATAAATCAAAAAAATTAGCCGGGCATGGTAGCGTGCACCTGTAGTTCCAGCTATTTGGAAGGCTGAGGCGGAAGGATCGCCGGAGCCCAGCAGGTCGAGGCTGCGGTGGCTGGGAGCAGCCATTGCACTCCAGTCTGGGCGACAAAGTGAGACTCCAACTCAAAAAAAAAAAAAACCACACTAACAGAGATATGTCAAAGGGACACAGGAGACAACAAAAGGAGCTCCCAATAGCCAAAACTGGAACAATTTGAGTCCCAAAATAAATAAATTAGTACTAGGTAATAGCTCATGAGACCATATTGACATAAATAAATAATTGAATTGAATAAATAAATAAGTGGGGAAGAAAACACAAATCTCCTGTTCAGAAGAATTTTAAATAATTTATGTAGATACTCCACCCTCAAAAAGGTGGAAAATAACTTTCCACTTCTTAAGTGTGGACTGCACAGAGTGACTTCCTTCCAAAGAGTACAGTATGGAAGTGAGTAAAAAAGTAACTTTACAGTGAAGAAATCTGACGAACACTACCTCAAGTTATCAGGCTTAAAATCAATAGTTAAAAGTCATGTTGATAGTATATACCCTTTATACGATGTGATGAAAATGGTACTTTATATCTCTATGGTCTTCCTCCAAAGAATGAACAAATAAATAAGCACATAACCCCAGTGTAGCCATAAGAAAAATATCAGACAAATCTCCAGTGAAAAACATTCTACAAAACTTGTGGCCAGTATGCCTCAGAACAGTCAAAGCAATCAAAAGCAAAAAAGAAGCCTGAGAAACTGTCACAGCCAAGAGGAACCTAGGGAGGTATGACTACTAAATGTAATGTAGTATCCTAGATGGAATACTGTAACGAAAAAAGAAAATTAGATAAAAACTAAAGAAATTTGAATAAAGTATAAACTTAGTTAATTAAAAAACTATATTTATCTTGTATATTAACATAACAATTAGAAGTACTAATGCTAAAAATATTCTAGTCACGATAGAAACAATTATAACAAAAAATAATGTTTATAAAGTAATAAGCCTAACAAGAAATTTAAGAGATCAATATAAAGAATATTATAAAAGTTTACACACAAAAAAGCATAAGGGGAGAGGCATTCCACTGAACATAAATGGGAAGATTTAATATTGAATAAATGCCAAGTCTTCCCAAATTAATTTCTAGATTTAATACAAAGCTGATTAAATTCACATAGTTTTGGATCTTGATAAAATTATTTAAATACCTCCAAGTATAAGTTGGTTTTTAGAAGCTAATATATTAAAAATTAAAAGTAATGGAGGAAGCTTGTTTTTGCAGATATTAAAAACATTATAAATCTGTAATAACAGAAATATAACACTTGAGTAAGGAACATAAACAGAACTGAAGAGAAGCCTAGAAAGTTTACCAAGCTTGCCCAATGAAAAAAGTCACCCAGGAGTTTGTAAAAATGCAGATTTCTTGCCTTTTCACCTGGAAACTGATTCACAAAAATAGTGAATTAGCTAGTGAATAGTGCCCTGATGTTCAAGAAGCAATCTCCTAAACTGGTTAGGGATGTGATAAGTAATAAAGGAGACTTTATCACAATGAATTATTTGAAGTCTTGTAGAAGATACAAGGTGGAGAAATGTTTCCAGGAGAGACAGGCTGGATGGTTCCCAGTAGGCCCCAGAGGTGTGTAAGATCTTGATTAATTTGCCAGGGTCCAAGGTGTATGCCGGTCACCCTCCCAGGCCTATAAATCTGATGAATCCAGATAGAGACAGTCTCAAACTAACCAAGCTGACTAATAAAACCAGACTGCAAATTTACTACTTTAAAATGAAAAACGATGATTTTTACAATCTGACGTATTCAAATTGGCATGGCTAGTTCATTCTCTCCCTGTAGGCAGACACACATAAGAAACAAATTGTAATCAAAAGTTTACTTGGAGAACAAGGAATTAAAACAAAAGGAATTCACTAGATCACCATAAAAAGTGCACCTCGAGCATGCTTAGCCCCCTCCATGTAATGCCCTGCGCCACCTTGGAAATCTGCAAAAACTCCCCATCGACAAGAAGACCCCCAGGAGACGCGGCCCTCGACCGTGGACTCCTCAGCCTCCCTGACTGGCAGACTGTTTTGGATCCTGATTGGGACGAGCTGATGGCAGATAACAGGCTTTCAGTGTGCCTCGCCTACCTGAACATAGCAAATCAGCACGGAAAGATCAACACAGGGAGCTCCAGTTCAAAAAGGCAAAGGGTCTTCGTCGCAATGGCAAAGGACTCCCCAGATCCCAGGGAGGAGGAGGCTGGTAGCCAGTCCCACGACGGCGCCGGCAGAGAAACAGATTCCACTGAGCGGAGGGCCCCGCTCTGCTCCACACCCAGGCATCTCCCCAGGCCTTTGGACCCCCTGCCCACCAGGACCAGCAGCGGAGTCACCCCGCCGGGTGCAGAGTTGACTGTGAAGTGGCACACCGCTGAGCATTCGGCACACCCACTCGACCGGACCAACTGCCCGAGCTACTCCTCCCTCTCCCTACAACTTTTGTCACACTCGTGGATACCCTCCCTTTTGCTGGGAGACCTAATCTCGGACACCTGGAGCCCCAGCACCGAGGTCAGCAGTCTGAGCGGCCCCCACACCCATGCTCCAGGGATCTGGGTACAGGGGCGTTCCCCTCACTCCACGCTTGGACTCATCTCCAGACAATCCGTGCGCCCGCACGCCTGGTTAGCTGCCCGAGCCTCCCCGCTGCCCACGGTGCATAGACTTCCGTATAACAGCAATCAGCCCACTCCTTACCGGGGCATACTTTCAGGCAGTTGGTGCAGCCACTTACCCAGCTTAGGTGCCTGAGCTTCCTCTCCCTCCCTGAGCAGTGACCCCGGAGAGAGTTCCCTCTGCTACACGCCCAGACACATCCCCAGGCTTCCAGCACACTTGCCCCTGGTGCAGTAGTAACTCACTCCCCCACACCCAGGCGTAACCCCAGACAGTCGCCACACTTGAGACCACAGCCCAGGAATCTGAACCCCCACCACCCCCTTTCCCGTGCTAAAACTCTACTGGGGAGGTGACCTCTCTACGCCCTCCCCAGGCATTTCACCAGGCCAATGCCACGCTAGCTCCCTTGGAATAAAAGCTTGAGTACACGCCCCCCATACCTTGCAAGCAATCCGTTACAGCAGCAGTTTATCCGCTCCCCGTTGGGGAACATGCCTAGGCATCTAACACACCTGCTCACCTGATTAGAAACCTGAGCCGCCCCTGCCCCCGGGGGGCGAGTTCTGGGTGCTCTGGTGCTCAAAGCCCAGGCATACTCCCAGGTACCCGCTGTCTACTAATCCCATGTTTATCCTTATATACCATTCCTCTGTTACAATCCTCCATACCTTCAATTTCTGTTAAACAGGTTTTTTTTGCTTTTCTTGTTTTTGTTTGTTTGTTGTTGTTGTTGTTTTTCCTCAGTCTAATACCAATCCTTCAATCTGTGCTCTGGATCCTTTCCCCAACCTCAACCCCCTTCCCTGGGACCTCGTCTGTCCATTAATCACACTCTCTCCTATAACTCTAATCTCAACTCTTCAATTAGCGCTTCTCATAATAGAAACAGATTCATATGTTACCTTTACAAAAAAATTATCTTCCTTTGATACTACATCTCCTCTAGCTATTGCACATTTTTCTCCTTATGTTCATAGCCAAACTCTTTAAACCAGTGCATTCTGTTTAAAGAAAATGTATTCAGTGTATTCTGAAACCAGTGCTTTCAGCCTCTTCCTCCAAATCCTCTATTCATCAATTACTAATCTTTATTTTATAAAGCAGAAACTCACATGAAATCCTGCTGAGGACGGCATAGCATGACATGACAAAGACTTCACATGAACATAAACTTACAGGACAATCCCACCCATTAATAAATTGTAAAACTCTTAAATAAATGTAATACAGTAATGGATTTTTTTAAAAGGATAATTAATCACAATCACATTGATTTCATTCCAAGGATGCAAAAGATTACTTTAACATTCAAATATCCACCAATGTAATTCACATCATTAAGAAAATAAAGAAGAAAACTCTCAATTCATGCAAAAAATTTTCTGATAAAACTCAATGTTTCTTCACAATGAAAAACTAGTAACTATCAACAGATAGAAATGTTCTTAGTCAAGTAAAGAACATTTATAAAGAATCTACAGGAAACATCATACTTAATGGTCAAATGCTGACAGATTTATCTTGTTATCAAGCATGAAGTAAGGATGCCCACATTTACCACTTACTAGAAGTTCTAATCAAGACACTTCAATAAGGCAAGATAAATATATAAGGTATGTAAAGATTAAAGAATAAATGAAACTTTCATTATTTGCAGACAACATAATTGTGTAATAGAACATTCTAAAAATACAGATAACCTACCTCATACAACATACAAAAATTAGATCAAAATATATCAAATACCTAAATGTAATAGATAAAATTATAAAACTTTTAGAAGGAAATATGGGTAAAAATCTGCATAACCTTGCATTAGGTAATAGTTTCTTAGATATAATACCAAAAACACTTGCAATCAAAGACAAAATAGATTAATTGAACTTCATCAAAATTAAATTTTTGTGCTTCAAGTGATGCTATCAAGAAAATGAAAAGATAATACACAGAATGGGATAAAATATTTGCAAATCATGTATCTAATATAGATCTACTATCCAAAATATAGAAAGAACTCTTACAACCCTGCAATATAAAAAACAAACAATTTTAAAATAGGCAAAAGATTTGATTAGACATTTCTTCAAAGATCTACAAATGGCCACAATATATAAAAAGATGCTCAATATCATTAGTCATCAAGGAAATGCAAATTTAAACCAAAACAAGATACCACCTCATTACCTACTAGGATGTCAATAACAATAACAATAATCATAGTAACAAGTGTTGACAAAGATGTGAAGAAATTGGAACCTTCAAACGTTGCTGGTAGGAATATAAAATGATACAGCTGCTGTGAAAAATAGCTATAGTTTCTCAAAAAGTTACACAGAATTACCATATGACCCAGTAATTCCATTCCTAGTGGAAGTAGTGGAATACTGAAGAGAAGTGAAAACACATGTTCACACAAAGACTTGAACATAAATGTTTATAACAGCATTATTCATAATAGTAAAAAAAGTAAAATTAACCCAAATGTCCACCAACTGAGTAATGTATAAACAAAAGATGGTATACTGCTACAATGGATATTATTCAGCTATAAAAAAGGAAAGACATATATGTTACAGCATGAGTGAACCTTGAAAACATTGTGTTAAGTCCAAGAAGCAAAACACAAAAGGCCATATTGTGTTTGAATTCATTCATATTAAATGTCTAGGGCCAGGGGCAGTGGCTCTCGCCTGTAATCCCAAGTGTGATGTAAGAATGCCTACATTTACCACTTACTAGAAGTTCTAATTATGACATTTCAATAAGGCAAGATAAATATATAAGGTACATAAAGATTAAAGAATAAATGAAACTTTCATTTCATTTATTCTTTGAGTGGGGGGCAGAAGCAAGAAGATTGCCGGAACCCAGGGGTTCAAGACCAGCCTGAACAACTGGACGAGACCTTGTCTCTACAATAAATAAATAAAAATTAGCCAGGTGTGGTGGTACATGCCTGTGGTTCCAGCTGCTTGGAAGGCTAAGGTGGAAGGATGACTGAGTCCAGCAAGTCGAGGCTGTGGTGGCCATAAGCATGCCACCACATTCCAGCCTGGGCAATAACGTGAGATTCCAACTCAAAAAAAAAAAAAAAACAAAGAAAAGAAAGAAATAGGCAAATCCAAGCAGACAAAAAGTAGACTAGTGGCTGTAGATGCTAAGGAAAGTGGGCAATTGAGACTAGCTGCTCATAAGCACAAGGTTTTTTTGGGGGGTGAAATGTTCTGGAATTAGATTGTGGTGATGGTTGCATAGCATAGCAAATATACTAAAAACCACTGAAGCATATACTTTTAAATGGTGAATCTTATGTGAATATCTCAAAGAACACAAAAGGAAAAAATACACTAATAAATCATTAAAATTAATAAGTGAATTTAGCAAAGTTGCTGGCCAATATAAAAATAATCAATTGTAATTATATATACATACCAGTACAGAGAATGTCATTTCTTAAATTATGCCATTTATACTAGCTTCAAAAAGCACACCACACGCTAAGGAATAACAAAATATATGCACTATCTCTACAGAGAGAACTATAAAACATAGCTAAGAGAGATAGAAGGAAATACCATGCTTCTGGGTTGGAAGACTCAATAGTGAAAGTGTCAGTGGTCCCTAAATGATCTAGAGATGCAATGCAATCCCAATAAATATTCCAGCAATTTATTTTTGTGAAAACTAACAAGATAATCCCAAAATGTATATGGAAGCAAAGGGGACCGAAAATAGACAAGAAAACTTAGAAGAAGAAAAAGATCAGAGCAGACGGATTTATTCTACTGGATATAAAGATGTATACAGCTACTGTATTAAGATAATATAGTGTGGCATGAGGATAAACAAACAGAACGATGTAACAGAGTCCAGAAAATTTCCATGCATATATAGCTTCTTGGTTTACGACAAAGGAGCATTAAAAAAAAAAAAGAAAGAAAACAAAATAAGCTGTCTCCTTGTTCATGCCATACAATAAAATAAATTTCAGGTGGAATACAGAGCTTGGAAGAAAAAAATGTACAATAAGCTTCTAGAAGATAATATGGGAGGATGTCATCATGACTTTGGGACAGGGAAAGATTTCTTAAATAAGACAAAAAAGTTTAACTCATAAAGAGAATATCGCTAAATTGGACTTCATTAAAATTAAGAACTGCTAAACCGGGCTCGGTGGCTCAGCCTGTAATCCCGTGCTTTGGGGGGCCGAGGTGAGTGGATTGCCTGAGCCCGCGGGATTCGAGACCCGCCTGGGCAACTTGGCGAGACCTCATCTCTACAATACATCAAAAATCAGCCGGGCGTGGTAGCGCGTGCCTGTAATTCCCGCTACTCGGAAGGCTGAGGCGGAAGGATCCCTGGAGCCAAGCAGGTCACAGCTGCGGTGGCCGGGAGCGGCCATTGCACTCCAGTCTGGGCCACAGAGTGAGACTCCAACTCAAAAAAAAACCAAAGAACTTCTGTTCATGATACTTAATTATTAAGAGAGTGAAAATGCAAGTGGAAGAATATATCTACAACATGTAAACCTGCTGAAGGTTCACATTCTGAATGTGTGTCACACACACACACACACTCACACACACCCTTCCTCCCTTTGCATAAATGGACAGACAACTCAATAAAAAAAGGTGGGGTGGGCAAGAAACTAGAACAGGCTCTTCACAAAAAATAATATCCAAATGGCCAACAAACTATTTTAGGTGTTCAACTCCATTGGTCATTTGTATTTTTTAATATAAATGAAAAAGCAGGCAATACTACTATACACCTTCAACGGAATCACTAAGTTTAAAAACAGATGATATGTAGTAATGGTGAGCATGTGGGGGAATTGTAATTCTCATACACCACTGGTGGGGGTACAAATTAAGACGAAGCCAACTATTGTGGAAAACTTTTTGGAAATATCTACAAAAGTTGAATATGCTCAAATTCCATGACTCAGCACTTTCATTCCTAAGAATATAGTGGCAGGGGGAGTGTGTATGTGTGCACCACAAGATATGCACAAGAATACTTATAGCAGCAATATTTGCAATAGCCCCAAACTAAAAACAATCTGTATTTCCATCAACACTATGAAATGGATACTCAAACTGAGGTATATTTGTACAATGCAATACTAGCAAAAAAAAAAAAAAAAAATGGATGAACTACAACTACACAAGGTAACATAGGGGAATCTCACAAACATCATAATGCACAAAGTAAATCACACACACCGGGGTAAATATAATATAATTTCATTTTTATAAAATTCAAAAACAGGCAAAAGAAATATCTGCTATTCAAAGTCAGGATATTGGTTACCTTTGAGAAAGGAAAAGACCAATGATTAGGGAAAAAAAATGAGATACTGATAAAGTTTCATTTCTTGAGTTGGGTTGTGGTTATGTGGATACATTGTCATTGTAATCATGTAACAAGAAAAACACTTAGGATGTGTGCACTCTTCTGAATGTTACATCAATTACAAATTTTAAATACAAACATGATAAATATTCTTTAGAAGAAATGTTATTGATTCTGATAGAGATTATTTGTCTTGACAATTTCCTCTCATCCTTGCCTGATTGAGTGTATCTCCCTTAGCTTCATGTGCTGGTGTATCATTTGAGGGGAGTTCACTGTCAGAGTTTATATTTGTGTTTTAATTTCTCTGCTACAGTGAGTTGTCAACTGTATTTTTATATAGTCAAGAACCAAAAGTCACCTTGAAGCAGATCTTTCCTTTTCTACAAAGAATCTCAAGTAGGTTCCTGTCCTCAGAAAGAGGCCTAGAAAAACTATTAGCAAAATTAAAACCAAAAGTACTTTGAGAGATTGTAAATGTTGGGGAAAGCACGGCAGTTAGTCACCAAGGAGGAAGTGGAAGATCACGCGTTCTAGGTTTGTGCCCTGGAAGATGGTATTAAGTCAAATTGCTAAAGGTCTGTTAAGACAGCAGTCCTCAACCTTTTTTGGCATCAGGAATCAGTTTTGTGAAGACAATTTTTCCACAGACTGGGGGTGGGGGGAATAATTTTGGGATGATTCAAGCACATTACATTTATTGTGCACTTTATTTCTTTTATTATTATCACATTGAAATATATAATGAAATAATTATACAACTCACCATAATGCAGAATCAGTGGGAGCCCTGAGCTTGTTTTCCTGCAACTAGACAGTCCCATCTGGAAGTAATGGAAGACGGTGACACCCTAAGTGCATTGCTTATGTCCAGTCTACTCCATCATCTCATTTTAGTTGCTGTCAATGCAGAAAACTCTGCTTCACAAAGATAGGATGCTGGAAATAGAAGCAGACTTTTCAGTGCTTTTGTGGCAATCTCAGGATATTCTGCCTTGACTTTAATCCAGAACATATTGAGATTTGAAGTTGCCTCAAACATACTTTTAACGCCACCGTCTTTTGAGATCTCAAGCAGTTGATCCTCTTCTAGAACAGGGAAAAAGTCAATTCACCTGGCTTATTCACAAATGGGTCACTAATCCATTCCTTCTCAGTTCAGGGTCTTTTGTGGTTGGAAAGAAATGCTCAAACTCTTTTGAAAGCTGAGACAGGTGACCATGTACCAGCTGGGAAACAGAAGGCCCTGGCTCAGTCTCTTTAAAAATTTCTGCAAATGTTTGAAACATGTCAAAAACCCCAATGTTCACTCATCACCCCATAATTTTAGTTTGGCTTTGAATGTACCACTTTATCTGCAGACATGAACACAGTTGCCATTCTCCCCTGAAGTGACAGATTGAATTTGTTGAACAGGTTGAATATGTCACACAAGTAAGCAAGTTTGGGGATCCATTCTGTGTCACTGAAATGTGCTGCCAGTGGTGACTGTTTTTCTAAAAGAAATCTCTGGAGCAGCCCTCATAATTCAAAACTCTGGCTTGCAATCTACCTTTAGAAAGTTATAATATGTTTATATGAATAAGAGAAGATGTGTGTGCTCTGCGTCCATCTCCTCAAAGAGCTGCATGAACAGACATGAGTTAAGAGCGTGTACTTTAATGTGGTTGAAAATTTTAATCACATCCTGCAAAATATTAAGTTTAGGTGACATTTTTCAGCTAGCCAGCATTTCTCATTGGATGACACAGTGCATAGTCACATATTCAGAAGTGACCTCTTTCATCCAAGTAGTGAAACCAGAAAACTGTCCAGTCATGGCAGCCACTTTGTGTTTATACCAACACAAAATGACCAATTCAGTTTTCCTGATATGTAATCATCCAAATATTTGAATAGTTCTGTATCTGTGGTATTGGTTGGCTATATATATATATATATATATATATATATATATATCCTCTTGCACATTCTCCTGAAAAATATATTGCACAAAAAAAGCATTGTTGCCTTGTCAACATTGTCATCAAACTGGATTGCACACCATGACTCAGTAACCCTCTCTAACAATTGTGCCTCCATATCCTTTGCTATTTCATCAATTCATCTAGCAATGGTACTAACCAAAAGAGGAACATGTGCCACCTTGTGAACTGCAGTTGCTCCTAAAAGTTCACAACAAACGTCCTTAGCAGCAGGTAGGACTAACTCTTCACCAAAAGTAAAGGGTTTCTTAGCTTTAGCAATATGGTTAGCCACTAAGAATGATGCTCTCAGTGTAGACACATTTGATGAATTGATGGCCTTCAATAATTGCTTTTGTTCTTCGTGTTCACATTTTTTCTCTTAAGAAACTCCAGCTGGGCTCAGTGGCTCAGCCTGTAATCACAGCACTTTGGGAGCCCGCGGGTTTGAGACCAGCCTGGGCAACTTGGTGAGACCTCATCTCTACAATAAACCAAAAATTAGCCAGGCATAGTAGTGCGCACCTGTAGTTCCAGCTACTTGGAAGGCTGAGGGGGGAAGGATCGCCAGATCCCAGCAGGTTGACGCTGGGGTAGCCGTGAGTGTGCCACTGCACTCCAGCCTGGGTGACAGAGTGAGACTCTAACTCAAAACAAAACAAGAGCTCCAAAGCCTAGTCTTCTAATGCAAGGTGGTCTCCACATCGCAAAGCAGTCTTTGAAGTTTTTCATGGCTTCACTGGATAGCCAGTCACCACATATTATACTAAGAGGACTTGGAGAACATGAATCACCTGTTGCAATGAACCTGTAATTTAAGTAGGACTCTTGATATTTTCTTTTAAATGCAGTTTCTTTTTGTTGCAGTCTTGGAGTTTTCTGCTATCTCATCCTTGGGTCTTTCCCCCTTTTCAAAGCAGCTCTCCAGTGATGTTTGTGTTTTACTCATTGGCTAGGGTTAGTTTGTGGGCTTACCAAAACTTTGACTGAGATAAGTGTGCAGTACGGGAAAGAGGTGTGGATGGAAGTAATAAATAAAATAGTCGGCGGGCCATGCACGGACTAAAATAAGTGTCAGATTCTGACTTAAAGCCTGCCACCAGATGCAGCTGTACAACTGAAGTACATCAACTCACTTGCCATTCACTGATAGGGTTTTGATATACGCCTGTAAGCAATTAATTTATTACGGTGTCTGCGCAGTCAAACCTCACTGCTAATGTTAATCTGTATTTGCAGATGCTCCTCAGTGATTTGCAGCTAACATCACCCTCTCAGCTCCACCTCTGATCATCAGGCATTAGATTCTCATAAGAAGCACACAGCCTAGATCTCTCACATGCACAGTTCACAATAGGGTTCGTGCTCCTATGAGAATCTCCTGTCCCTAATGATCTGACAGAAGATGGAGTTCAGGCAATAATGCGAGTGATGGGGAGTGGCTGGGAATACAGATGAAGCATTGCTCGCTGTCCTGCCACTCATCTCCTGCTGTGCAGCCTGGTTCCAGTGGCATATAATCCAGGATGACTGTCCTTTAAACAACATCTGTGAAAACTCCACCTGGCAACCTTATGGCAGCTACAGCAGAAGATTCAGCTTCCGCCACCCTATTTCAGACCTGACATTTAGGTGCAGCTGTGCCAGCAGAGAGAGTACTTGTCCTATCTGGACCCTTTCTGAGGAGTGGCCTATCTTCCTAGAAAACTCTCAGCTTTGTTTCTGCAGCCCACACCTTCTGCCTCAACATTTCTCAACTGCTTCGCCCCACCAGTGGTAAGTACTTCAGCATCTATTGGATCAAGTCACTGACACCTATGGGGAATAACCATTAATCCAATTTGTGCCATTCCCACTGCTCTGGAGTGGCCTTTCATCCCATGGATTTGGTTGGGAGAGAGATCTGAAATTGCTTTAAAGATTCTAGAGTTTGCCTTTAAGACTCCTTAAGAGTAACACTGGTAACACTGCTCAAGATAAGGAGGCAGAACCAACCTGGAGCCCCTTGAACACACAACCATCCAGGGTAAATGACTGGAGGGAGAAGCAAAGGACCTCTTTTTATTTAAGGTTGTATTAACAATCAAACAGATTTAATGATACAAAGTGTTGCCATAATACATAGTGCACAATTATAGGGAAGAATAATGGGAGCTTTTGAGCACTTCTGGCCAACTGAGAAAATGAAAGATCAGACGTGGAGTGCAAATATGATGGTAATGCAGTAATAGAAATGATAAGAAGTATTTAAATGCATAAGTCAGAATGTCATACACAGAGGGACTCAGTTCCTCTGTTAGAATAACATCATACCACAGCACCATAACAATCATAAAACATATAACAGTGTGATTAAGAGAATAGACTTCTGAACTTCCTGCCATCCTGGCTTGTGGGATTCAACTATATAGAATTCTGGTTCACTCATAATCAGCCAGTCTTCTCTGTTAAATATTTTAAAAACATTTTCACATTCATTATCTCAAAACAGTCCTTTAAGGCAAGCCATCATGGCAAAGCCTGCTATCTGTTCTCTAATATGAATTACTCCCTTCTTCCTAACAGAACCCCCAAACTGTTAGGCTGCTCAGAATAAAACTATGTTAATATTGCATTCATTTTATCAAAGTTTATTACAAAATGAATGCATATTTCCTTAGGTTTGAGTCATATATAATTTCTTCCCAGATGTACACTTAAATTTTTTTTTAAGCTGAATTATTTTTTAAGCATACTATTTGTCCTTGTCATCATAGGCTTTCATAACATCTACTGTCTTCCACAAATGTAATCAGGATGCTCTATGCCTTTTACAGTTCATAAAAATGTCAAATATAACAATACTGCTTATTAGCCACTGTAGTAGATTTCTTTCACTTCATATTATTTTCAAAGACAGTTTCCATCTACACCCTTTTTTTTTTTTTTTTTCTGAGTTGGACTCTCACTCTATCGCTCAGGCTGGAGTGCAGTAGAACGCTCATGGTTAATGCAGCCTCAACCTGCTGGCCTTAGGCAACCCTTCTGCCTCATCCAAGTATCTGGAACTAAAGGCATACACCACCATGCCCAGCTAATTTTTTTAATTTGTTGTAGATACGTGGTCTTACCAAGTTGCACAGGCCAGTTTCAAACCCCTGGGTTCAAGCAATCCTCTCACCTCAGTCTCCCAAAGTGCTGGGATTACAGGCGTGTCAAGCTTTCCAGGATTACACAAAATATTTATAAAAATCCAGATACCCACTATAAGCTTTATTTTCTTTACTATAATTCTACAGGGGTTAAAGAAATACCCCAAATTACTAAATTCTCCTGGAAGGTGTCCCTCTCTCCTCCCTTACCAAATCAGTTTGTTGATAATTCCACCAAATGAAATTCCTGATTTTTCTTGATCCACTTAAATCTTAATTCTCTTTATTAAATGTAGAAGTAAATGTAGTTATCATCTTCAGCTATATATGCTACATAATTTTCTACTGCTGTTGATCACCTGACAGTCTGCCATGTAAATTAACCTAGGGTCTACTGACTAGCATACCAGACAACTAATCCACAAATGTCACCACAAATATGCACTTAGACCATATATTTCAATATGGACCACTACCTTACCAACCAACTTGGTTTTAACCACATACCTACACTGAGTTTATGTAATTTTTTTGCTTCATTTTAAAAACATTTGCTATTATCACATTCTTATTCACATCTCTTCTAAACACCTGAGTTGTGATAAACCAAGATCAAACCTGCCCACAGAAAGCCCCACATAGACATAAATAGAAAAGTCCTAAATTCTTGTGATGGATAGCCTGTAGTGCAAGAACAGAAAAAGTAACCACGCATTTAAGGTATACAATTATCTTCAGGAAGCAGAACCAAAAATCAGTCCTTAGAGACTTGTTTGGTATCGTAATTATTGTTTTACATAATAACGCAAAGTGTTTCTCTTTTAAATGACTTCTCTAGTGATTCTCACTCTAAATATGTCCTTTATTTGGGGTTCCTAAGATTGGCGTAACTCTTCATGACTTGGGGATAGGCAAAAGTTTCTTAAGAAATAAAAAGCAATAACTATAAAATATTGTGGAATTAGATTTCTTCAAAATTAAATACCTCTATTCATTAAAAATATCATTATAAAAATGAGGTTAGATCACAGACCAGAAAGACGTGTACAAAATACTTATCAAAGGATTGATAGTCAGGATATATAAAGAACTCCTACAAGTTAATAAAAGGCAAATTCAGTAAAATATGGGCAAAACAAATCTGAACAGACACTTCACAGAGGAAGACATGCAAATGGCCAATAAGCACACAAAAAAGTTCTCTACATCATTAATCAGCTGGGAAATTCAAAGTAAAACCATAAAAACCACAAACCGTTCACTGGAAATGGATAAAATTAAAATGATTGACACCACCAATCCTTCATAAGGATGTAGAACAACAGAAACGCACACATTATTGTAGAGTCTGTGATACAACCACTGTGGAGGAAAAGTCTAGCAGTTTTATTTGTTTGTTTTTAATAAAACCAAATGTGTGACCCAGTAAATCTTGCCCTGGGTTTTGTTCAAAAGGATTAAAAACATGTTCAACCAAAGATTTGTATAAACATGTTCAGAGTGCTTATTCAGAACATCCCAAACTAGAAACAACTCTAATGCACATCAATAGGATTTTTTAAATTGCGGTTTATTCAAATGGTAGAACACTACTAAGTAATTATAATGAAATGGAGTACTGATAAGTGTAACGAGATGATTTCAAAAACATTATGCTGACACTCAGAGACTGGAAGAATCAATATCTTCAAGATGTCCATCCTACACAAAGCAATCTACAGATTCAATGCAATCCCTATCAAACTACCAGCTTCATTTTTCACAGACCTAGAAAAGACAATCAGAAATGCATATGGAAGTAAAAAGGAGCCCTAATGGCCAAAATAATCATCAGCACAAAGAATAAAATTGGAGATATCAAACTTCCAGACCTCAAACTTTACTACAAGTCTATAGTAAATAAGACAGCATGGTATTGGTACAAAAATATTCACACAGACCAATACAACAGGACAGAGAAACCAGAAATAAAACTACTGGCCTTTAACCAACTCATTTTTGACAAAGCTTACAAAAACAAACATATAGCAAATGGTGCTTGAAAAACTGGCTAACCACATGCAGGAGAATGAAACTAGACCCTTACCTATCACCAGATACAAAAATTAACTCAAAATGGATCAAGGATTTATATGTGAAACCCCAAACTATAAGAATCTATGAAAACGTAGGGAACACCATCCTGGACATCAAAGTAGACAATTAATTCATGCCCATGTCCTCAAAAGCAAATGCAGCAAAAGCTAAGATTGACAGGTGAGACCTTAGCAAGCTAAAAAGTTGTTGTACAGCAAGAGAAACCACCAAGAGTAAAGAGACAATCCACAGAGTGAAAAATATATATATATATCTGCATGCTATGCATCCAACAAAGGCCTAACATCCAAGATCTACAAGAAACTCAAACAAACCTACAAGAAAAAAATAAAACAAAACAAAATAACCCCATTAAAAAGTGGGCAAAGGACATGGACAGACATTTCTCAAAGGAAGATATCCACACAGTCAACAAGCACGAAAAACTGCTCAGCTTCACTAATCATCAGAGAAATGCATATCAAAACTATAATGAGATACCACCTCTCACTGGTCAGAATAGCTATCACTACAAAGTCAAAAAACAACAGGTGTTGGTGAGGCTGTGGAGAAAGGAAACACTTCTACACTGTTGGTGGGAATGTAAGCTAGTTCAACCTTTGTGAACAGCAATGTGGCATTTTTCTCAAAGAACTAAAAACTCAGCTACCATATGATCCAGCAATCCCACTTCTGGGAATATATACAGAGAAATATAAATCACTCTACCAAAAACACACCTATATGCATATGATTATTACAGCACTATTCACAATAGCAAAAACATGGAACCAACCCAGATGCTCATAAAAAATAAACTGGAGAAATAAAATATGGTACATCTACATTATGGAATATTACACAGTCATAAAGAACATAAAGAACATAATCATATCCTTTGCAGCAACATGGATGCAACTGGAGACCATCATTCTAAATTAACCATCACAGACACACAAAAAATGAATACCTCATGTTCTCACTCATACGTGAGCCCTAAACATTAGGCACATGAGCACACAGGTAAGAACAACTGATGCTGGGCACTACTAGAGGGGGGAAGGGCAATAAGGAGCATACCAGTACCCACTGGGTACCATGTCCATGACCAAGGGGAGAAAGGGCTCACTGAACGCCCAAACCTCACCTGCACACGATTTATGCTTTACGTAGCAAATCCTCACACGTACCCGACAACTCTAAAAATAAAATAAATTTTGCCCAAGAAAAAAGACATGCTGAGCTTTAAAGACGTCTATGCCCAAGGAAACATATTGCATGATTCATTTTATTAAATTCAGCTGTAATGGGTATAAACTGAAAAGTAACTTCTGGGGGTGCTAGTAATGATTATATCAATAGCAGTTTAGATTATATAGTTGTATGCATTTGCCAAAACTCTGTGTTATGTGTACTTAACTTTGTACATTTTATTGTACACAAATTTTACCTCAATAAAAAAAACTGTGAAAGTAAATTCAGTCAAAAAAATGTATCTGTTAGAAACTACAGAGTGAAATTGTTCTTTTTTAAACTGTTTTTTATTAAAGATGCAGGGTACAATTCAGGGTTAGGCATTCAAATGTTCATTATGCAAGTACCCTTGTTGATGAGGTGTGCCCTGCCTTCCCCAGGCAGACTCCCACTACTGCCAATCCCACTTCCCTGGTCCCCTCCTGGCAGTTTCCTACTACTGCCAATCCTTTTTTTATAGTACTACAATAATTATTCAAGGTCCGCTTATAAGTGAGAACATGTGATACTCAAGTTCTTTGTTTCTGTGTGAAAGATCACTCAGAATTATAGACTCTAAGTCCATCCAAGTTGCTGTGAAGTTCATGATTTTGTTCTTCTTTAAGGCTGCTTGATATTCCATCATGTATATGTACCACATTTTTTTATCCAGTCCTCTTTTGATGGCAGTATGGTTGCTTCCATGTTCTTGCTACTTGTGAACAATGCTGCGATAAACATACGTATGCAGGTTATCTTTTTATAGAGTGATTTGAGTTGTTCTGGGTATATGCCCAGTAGGGGGATTGCAGGATCATACGGAAGGTCGATTTTTAGATCTTTGAGAAATTGTTACACTGTTTTCCACAGAGGCTATACTAGTTTACACTCCCACCAACAATGTAGAAGTGTTCCCTTTCTGTGATATCCTCTCCAGCATCTGTTGTTTTTTGAGTTATTGATGATGGCCATCCTGACTGGAGTTAGGTGGCATCTCAGTGTAGTTTTAATTTGCATTTCTTTGATGACTAGGGAAGCTGAGCATTTTTTCATGTATCTGTTGGCTGCTCATATGTCTTCTTTTGAGATCTTGTCTATTCATATCTTTTGCCCACTTTGTAATAGGGCTGTTTGTTTTTTTCTTTTCGGCACATGTTAAGGCCTTTGTCAGTCATACAGTTGAAAAATATTTTTTCCCAGTTTGTGGGCTATCTCCTTGTTGAAATTGTTCTTAATAAGAAAAATAATTTTGGGGAAAAAACATAATCCAAATCAAGTACCTGAAGGATCAGTATGACCCCTGCACTTGCACAGATGTCTACATGGCTTGCCCCCTCGTGTCCTTCAGGTCTCTGCTAAAATGCGATTGTAACCAAAAGGCCTAGCGATTCTATTTAAACAAACAGTAGTACCCCATTAACTTTGTATCTGATGTCCTGCTTAATATTTACTCATAATTCTTATTATCACAAGAATACACTTATTATGTTTCTCTATCACTGGAATGGAAACTCCAAGAGAGCAGGCCTTTTTCTTGTTTTATATATCTTCAAAGTCTACAACATTTGACTCATAAATGACACTCACTATTTACTGAATAAGCAAATGAACGTACATCACCAAGGATGTGAATTATACCGCATGGGGGCAAACAATACAAAAGGCTTTGTGTGAGGGAAGGGAGAACATTTCTTGAACATATCATTCCATTTCCAACATTCCATTCAATTGCAATCAACTTGTGATTTGAAGTGGATTTTAATGAAAAAGTGAGCTTTAAGGAATAGACAAAAAAAATACACTAATAAGAGTCTCCCATCTTCTCTCATCTCTCTACTTTTTGGTCTTTGCCCACAGGGAGGCTGGCATCTCCACTGAAATCTACTCACTCCACATATCTGGTCCGTCTTCAGTCCTTGTTCTATACTCCTTCAGCAAAAAAAGAGTAACTAATCTGATAAATCAGTTTGATATTCATTTGGCCACATTTTACTAGAAGTTGAAATCACTGAGGTAAGTTGGTCCATCTTCTTTCCAGTTTCTTATCTCCTTTTTTTCTTAAGGAAACCTATCAGCTCTTGACTTACCCAGTGCCACCTCTGATGAGTTGTGTGAGGCAGGTCTGCAGGACTCATTTATGCTTCATATGTTGAGTAAGAAATCTCACAATCTGCTTTGCAAATCTAAATCAACCCTCTGCAGGTGACCTGAGTAGATTCTGGATGGGAGGTTTCAGGCCTAAGCCATGTTCACCAATACAGATTTCACTTAAAAACCTTAAATTGAGGGTTATAAGAACATAATACAGTTTAAGTCAATGTCCTACTTGGACACTAATCACTGTATATATATTAGTCAAAACACTAGACAGGTTCTGAAATCCTACCTCAAGAAAAATATAAAAGAAAAACATAAAAACAATGTAATCTCCATTGGTGCTAAATAACTTATTTTTAATATTTATTTTTAATACAAGTATAAAACAAAACTCCTGTCATTTCAACTACAGTTAAGTCCAAACTTCAAAGCTGGCCAATAATTAATAACATGTTAATCTTGAAAAGTTTTTAACCATAAGAGTATTAAATATAATACAGAATTCTTAAATGATGCTTTCTTTCATAATATTAAAATAAACTTCTTAGCATCCCAAGACTATCAAAAGTGCCTCCTCCATTTTTTTAAACAAGTAAAACTATAGTACCCACTGATGTTTACATTTGTTAAAATTTTATATAGGAAAATACAACTTCTAACTTGAATATGACTTAAGTACTTATAAACCATCCAAAATACCTGATACAGGTAGTAGGCTCATGGTTTTGGTAGAAAAAATCATGTCACAGAGTTTTAATGTTATAATTGGACTCTTTAAAAATAAAATAAAGAAAACCTAACATCATTTAGTGCCTTCTTTTGTTTGTTTTTGCTAATAAGGAACAACTTAATGTCATCATTATTCATTCAAATAGGTTTTGGTTTCTGTTTCTTCTTAAATCAAATTCCCAAGGCAATTCTAATTAGAGGTGACCATTTTCACAGGAAGGTAGTTTTCATTTAAAATAAAAATAGGCTAGGGTAAGTGACTCACACCTGTAATCCCAGCACTTTAGGAGGCTGAGATGGGAGAATCACTGAGGTCAGGAGTTCAAGACCAGCCTGAGCAATACAGTGAGACTATCTCTACAAAAACTTTAGCTGGGCTTGGTGGTGCATACCTATAATCCTAGCTACTTGGGAGGTTAAGGTGGGACTTGAGCCCAATCAAGAGCTCAAGGATGCAGTGAGCTATGATAGTGCCACTGCACTTCTGTCAAGGCAGCAGAGACCCTGTCTCCAAAAAAACCAAAATAATTAAATAACAAATGTACATATAAATTAAAATATAACCATATGCAAACTAGTAAGAGACATTCAACTAGAAAACTTAAAAACATAGCTACTAGAAAGAAGACATGGCGACAAAATTTTTAAGTCGAAATACTTTTGGTTGAATCATTACAATAACTACTACCAATTTATTCAGACCAACTAAAGTTAGAAAAAACACATGAAATGCTGAATGAAGAATAATGTCTCCTACATTTAAAACAACTGTGTTTTAAGGAGAAAGAAAAAAGTTAAGCTTCTAAAATGAAAGTTATAAAACAAAACACAAGATTAGTAATTTATTACAACTATATCCTTGATTTTCTTGAGGAAAAAACAAAACAAACAAACAAAAAAAACCCAGTAGTTTTTAAAAATAAAATAAGGGCATGAGAAAGACTTCAGATTGAGAGTCATACTAATACTCTGTTCTCAATGAAAAGTACTACTAGAAATAAAATTAAATAAAATATCAGGTATTTTCCATTTAATGTGGGCAAAAAATACAATGTTTATATTTGAAATATAAACTAGCAATTTATTTTCATTTGCAATAGAAAGAGTTTTAGGAAAAGTTTACTATTCTCAGTGTTCAAAATTAAATTGAAATTGTTTTCTATATCTACCAACTGTAACAATAATATAAAGTGAAAATTTAATTCTGCTGAACTAAATAAATCTCAAATAGATTCAAATTTTAAAAGTATGAAAATATCTACTTTTTTAAAGTTTTAAATTTTGCTATTTTGCAATGATAGGCTTACTGTTTCAAACATTTAGAAATCTAGTCTTCTTTTATTTATATAAAACTATTAAAATAATCACAACATAATCTTTTATATTAGAAAAACAAATTCACATGATATACTCATAACACTCAAGAAATACAATCCAGAAAGGGGCAGTCCTCCTAAATCAGAATTTCTTTTTGTCACCTCCATTCCTCATATATAATCTTATGTCACATCATTTACATAGAAATATTACCACAATCTGACAGATAACAAAAATTTTTTTTTCTTTGTAGAGTTCATCGATTAAATTTATTCATTCTTAGTGATTAAATTTATTCATTCTTAGTACATTTCCTTTTAACGTTATCTGAGGCAACATCTACAGGTTTTGAGGCCAAGGTATCAGTGCCATTGGAAGATGGTTTTGCATCACTTTTCTTCTCACGTGATGAAAACAGCTGTGGCCAGCCAAACAGCATCCGGCTCAATATATCCTCAAAGGAAGCAAAAGGCATAGTAGAAGTCTGTGGTACAGTCATCATGGTTATCTGGAAAAAAAAATTTTGAATTTAAGTAAAAATGCTTTATGTTTCTCAAAACAGAGTAAAAAGTAAATAAAAAGGAGAAAGAATTCTTAGGCCAAACAAGGTGGCTCACACCTGTAATCCCAGCATTTTGGGTGGCCAAGGTGGGTAGATCACTTGAGGCCAGGAGTTTGAAACCAGTCTGGACAACATAGCAAAATCTTGCTTCTAATATAAAATTTTTTTTAATAAAGAAAGAATTAAAATGCATTTTTAATTTAATCTGCAGGAGAAGCTAAATTCTGGTAAATTTCTGTTTTTTATATGCTTATACTTAATGATCACAACTCATTAAAAAATAATACAAGGGATGACATTTGCGGGTGCCAAATGAACAGTATAACCATTTTCACAAAAATATTCAAAGTATTCAAAGGAAAAAAGATAAAATACCATCAACAGTTTACACCAAATGACCAATACAGCTGTCATTACTATGCATTTTACATGTGCCAGAACTGAGACAAGTGCTTTACATTATTACTTTCCTCAATTTTAACCCCAAAACTACTCTACTATTACTGTCATCATAGAGATGCAGAACTGAGGTTCTGAAAAGTTAAACAATGTTCCCAAATTCACAAAGCTAATAAATGGAAAAGCAGTCTGCAACACTGTCTATCATCTAAAGTCACAGACTTTCAGTGACCTACAGAATATTGCCTCAAGGTGAACTACAGAAGGCCTCTATCACCCAATATTTTTCACATATATTATTATATTAAAAGAATCAATAGGTAGAGCAGAAAGTGCCCCAATCCTTTATCTGGAAAAATGCATAGTGTTCAGAGACATTTAAATATGCTCAAGAAATTGGACTGATGCCCAAATAAGTCTGTGTGAAGAATGTTAAGGTCTAGAATACTTCCCAAAAGTCCAAGAATTTCCAAGAGTCAATTTCTCCAGATCACAGATAATTAATCAAACTATAAATTTTTCTAATCAAATTTCCAAATAAGATCCCTACATAATTCACCTACTTGGGGAAAATGGAATCAAGAATAAATTTTTATTAACTGCAGCATAGTATTAGGAATAGGACGTTGGAGGAATGAGTCTATGTCCATCACAAGAAAAATAGATAAGTGAAATGCATACTATGAAACAGAAGTAATACACAGAAAAGTAAAAGGGAAAAATTCTAAGAACATACTGTTAGGTGAAAATGAGAGAAAACAAGAGTTATAGTGTAACATCATTTATATAAAGTAAAAATACACTCACACACAACACTGTGTACTAAATGCTGACATGCATACTTTGAAATAGCTAATTTTGTATGTGAATTTGACCTCAATTAAAATAAACAATTTGAACCGGGCTCGGTGGCTCAGCCTGTAATCCTGCGCCTTCGGGAGGCTAAGGTGAGTGGATTGCCTGAGCCCGCGGGTTCGAGACCCGCCTGGGCAACTTGGCGAGACCTCATCTCTACAATAAATCAAAAAATTAGCTGGGCATGGTAGTGCGTGCCTGTAGTTCCAGCTACTTGGAAGACCGAGGCAGAAGAATCGCCGAGCCCAGCAGGCGAGGCTGCGGTGGCCGGGAGCGGCCACCGTACTCCAGTCTGAGCGACAGAGTGAGACTCCAACTCAAAAAATAAAATAAAATAAAATAAACAATTTGTTAAAAAAACATGCTCAAGGATTTCAGGCCAGCTAAGACTAAATAGCTTATATCAGGACTCAGTCTCTCATCAAAAACAATATAAAAGAAATACACAAGCTGGGCTCAGTGGCTCAGCCTGTAATCCCACGATTTGGGAGGCTGAGGTGAGTGAATTGCCTGAGCCCGTGGGTTCGAGACCCACCTGGGCAACTTGGTGAGACCTCATCTCTACAATAAATTAAAAAATTAGCCAGGCGTGGTAGCACGTGCCTGTAGTTCCAGCTACTTGGAAGGCTGAGGCGGAAGGATTGCCGGAGCCCAGTAGGTTGAGGCTACAGTGGCCGGGAGCAGCCACTGCACTCCAGTCTGGGTGACAGAGTGAGACTCCAACTCAAAAAAAAGAAATACACAAAATAACTGCCAAAAGACAGTGGAGAACAATCAATACAAGTAAAATCCAATGGGGCTATTATCCCTAAGAGAAAGGAAGCTAAAGTGAGTTCCACATTTACTCTGGCTTTTTCTTGGAGGTATGTGCCAATTCATACCATAGGGGAATAGAAAGAAAGCAAAGTCCCAGTGGGTTAAGGAGACAGAGGCTGGAATCTGAGAGGGCAAAGCATCTAAGACCTGAAGTCAATATATCCCAAAAAGGAAGGAACCACATAGAAGTGAGCCCCCCAAATCCTTGTGTAATTTGTCTTGGAGGAGTTTACAAACTCCTAACTTAAGCATACATCAGAAAGAAGAGAATTCAAAACCCTAGCAGAAACCAACAGCTGAGAAGCCAAAGAAATGAGCAGACACTTCAGCAGTCAGCTGCTTGGTACTGGGAAAACAGGTTGTGGAGTTCAAGGTCAGTCAAGGTGGAACTGTCTAGGAATACACCTCAGATAAAAAATTAAGACCCCCAAAGGGCTACACTGTAGAAGGACAGACCTGAAATAGAATAGCACTAACAAAGTCTAAAACTAACCATCAACAGTATTAAAATAGTCTATCTGCTTGTGCTTTACACCTGTCTTCCAGAAGATGTTGAATGTAGTCCCTGCCCTCAAGGAGCTCACAGGCTAGTCAGAGACAGGCAAGTAAATCAATAATTACACAACAGTAAAGAGTAAGTGCCATTACAGAGGTTTGCCCAGAAATGTTTAAGTAAGGGGTATACACCTGGAAGTCATTATCACACAAGTAGAAGGTATGATGCGATCACTTGGAAAGAATATAAAGTGAGAGGAGTCCAAATGCAGTGTTAATCTCCAAGTTTATGCCATTATTGGGTAAGATCTAAGAAAAACTTTTTTCATACTATATTATTCCTTAGAATAAATAATTACAATGAGATATACCAGCATAATTATTTTGGTCACAGCTTGACTTAATGAACTGCTAATAAAAGATAAATAATTCAAATACAAAACAATTGTCTACTGTCAGGAAAACAGTAATGTTCTTACAAAATCCAAAAGAGAACAGTGTCAGGGTTTAAAGTATTTTCTGAGATGTGAACTATAATAAGTATTTTTCAAAGTTGAGTGTTTTAATAGAATCTCCACTCTCAATAGACTCATTGCTCAGTTAAGAAGTATTGCTGGCATCAGAAATTATTGCTGGAATAGACATATGAAGTTCAAGGACAGACTTCTGAGAATTCAGTCTCTTACAAGACCTTGATTTGCAAGGTGATAGAAATATAATTGTGACAAAATAAATGTTCATTCTTTTATGAATAAAATGTAAAACTGTCTCCTTATTTAGTAAACTATTAAAAGAAAAAGCATAGGACCTAAGTTAAATAGCATTTGACTTCATGGTCTCTTTCTTAAAAAGGAGAGGAAACAGAAAGCATAAGCCCTAAAGATATTTTGGTATCTCCAGATATTCTAAAATATAAATTCAGGTAAAGAAACCGTTTAAAGCTCTCCCACATTATTTATTTAATATTTCAAGTTATACCATTTTAAAATGCCCAGTACAATGTGACAAACAATATAAATACAAATGGTACTTACATACTTTTATTTCCTGTATAGTGGCTAGCATCAAGAGTACAATGAATTGAATGAATACAATAACATCTACCTCACATGAATAATTCAAAGACTACCACAAGATATCTATATAAGCAACATTGCATAATTAATCTCCCTCTCCATCCAGAACATACTTCTTTCTGTTTCCACCTGTCCAAATCCAAATAATCCTTTGCAGTATAACAAGTGTTGAATCTGAAAGAGTATGGCACGTGGCATCTTCAACCAGATTTTCTGGTCATTCTATGCTTTCTCCATAGGTAATGTCATTCATTGACACATCAACAATTATTAACCAGAATGACTAAATTAATTAAAATCTTAGTTTTTACATTTGTACAAACATCCTTTTTAAAAAAAGCTAGGTAAATGAATTGTTCATTTCTAGTGTATTAATAAATCCTCAGATAAATAAGCATGGAATAAACAAATAAAGAGACATATGAAAGAGCATTTTGGTCATTTATTAATCAGTCAGCCAATAAACATTAAAAATCAACTTCATATATCAGACTTAATGATAGAGATGCAGTGATGAATAAAGCAAACTTAGTATTTCTCCTCATAAAGTTTAAAAATAGACTATACATGTCTCATATTCCTTTTTATACAAACAACATCTTGAGGACAGGGTTTGGGTCTTCAAATTTATATGACCATTTGTATCCTGTCTTAGTGATTACTACCAGTCTTTTTACTGTATTATTACCAGTCTTCTGTGGGTATAAGTATCACAGTTTATCAGCTATATTTTGACATTGTCCATGGTGTTACCATGCAGCTTTAAACAAAATGCATGGAGTTAAATTGATCAATCTTTTCCTTATAGAAAAAAAAAACAAAGTCTAAAGTAAGTAGAAGGAAGGACATAATAAAGACCTAATATTAATGAAATATAAAACATGAAATCAGTGAAACCAAATGCTGGAACTTTGAAACAAATTTATGAAATAGATAAATCTCTAGTGTGAGTGATTTTAGAAGATGGAAAAAGAAGGCACAAATTACCAATGTCAGGAATGAAAATGGAGACATTGGTACAAATTCTACAGACATTAATGGATAGCAAAAAAATTGTTATAATTTCATGCCAACTAAATAAAAAGCTTAAGTGAAATGGCAAATTCCTTGAAAAATAAACAGTAAAATAGACACAATAAAATAAAAAATCTGAATAGCCTTATGTCCATTTAAGAAATTGTTACCAGAAACCTTTCCTTAAAAAAACTCTATGTCCAAATGGTTTCACTGGTAAATCTATCAAGTATTTACTAAGAAATAATATCAAACCTACATAAACTCAGAGAATAGAGGATTCAACTCTACTTATTTAATAAACCCAGTTCTATGTTGATACAAAACCAGACCAAAAAATTACAAAGAAAACTACAAACCAATATCCATAAACACATACACAAAAAAAATTCTTAATAAACATGAACAAAGTGAATACAGCAATATACAAAAAGGACAGTGCATCAGGACTAGGTGGCGTTTATCATAGGAAAGGCTGATGCGACATTTTAAAAATCAATGTAACCCACTACATTAATAGCATATGGGAGAAAAACCATATGACCATCTCAACTGATGCAGAACAAAGCATTTGACAAAATTCCATGCTCACTGATGATTAAAAAAAAACCGTCAGCAAATTGGAAAAAGAAAAGAACTTCCTCAGCCTCATAAAGGGAATCTATATGACACTTATAGCATCATACTTAACATCATACTTAAGGTAAAAGGCTGAATGTTTTCCACTAAGGTCAGGAACATAAAGATGTCTATTCTCACCACTTCTATTCAACATTGTACTGGCCATCTAGCCAATACAATAAGGCAAGGAAAAAAAGAGCATCAGGTTAAAAAGTAAAACTGTCTTTATCAAGACAAGATCATGTATACAGACAAGGTAGAAAATGCTAAGGAATTTACAGAAAAGCTACCAAAACAAATAGGTGAATTTGGCAAGGTCACAGGATACAAAAACAATGTACAAGAATTAATTATATACCTAAATACAAGCAATGTAAAGTTCAAAATTGAAATTTTTTAAATCAGTATTTCTAAAGGCATCCAAAAATACAAACTACTTCAGGATAAATTTAATAAGACACATGTAAGACAATGAAAACCAAAAACAGTACTACAATAAATTAAAGAAGACCTAAATAAATGGAGAAATATACAAGTTGATGGATCAGCAAGCTCAATATTTTAAGCATATTTTTTCTCCCCAAATAAATCTATAGATACAATACAATCTCAGTCACAATTCCAGAAGGCTTTTTCTTTAATAGAAAGTCATACAATTTATTTGGAAATATAAAATTCCTAAAATATCCAAAGAAGTCTTCAAAAAGAAAAGGCCAGGCATAGAAGCTCAAGCCTATAATTCCAGCACTTGGGGAGGTGGAGATGAGAGGACTGCCTGAGCCCAGGAATTTGAGACCAGCCTGGGCAACTTGGTGAAACCTCTACAATAAATCAAAAAAATTAGCCAGGTATGGTGGCATGTGCAAGTGGTTCCAGCAACTTGAAAGGCTGACACAGATGGATCACCTGAGCCCAGAAGTTCAAGGCTGTGATGGCCATGAGTGTGCCACTGCATTCCAGCCTAGGTGATAGTAAGACTCTTGACTAAAAAAAAAAAAAAAAAGTTGAAGAACGTATACTACTTGATTTCAACTTTCTATAAAGTTACAGTAATTAAGGTTTAGTATTGGCTAGAAACAGACCTATAAATCAATGGGTCAGAATATAGTTCAGAAATAGACCCACATATGTCAGGAATTTATTTTCAACAAAGGTGCCGAGATAATTCAACAAGGGTAAGAATAGTCTTTTAAACGGTGCTGGAATATCTCTACATTCATATGAAAAAAATAAACCTGACACTTACCTCATATGAATTATAAAACTTATTTTGAAATGGATCAAGACCCTAAAAGTAAAAGCAAAAAACTATAAAAATTTTAGAACAGGTGGAAAATCTTCATAACCTTGAGGTACAAAGAATTTCTTAAATAGGATGCAAAAAGCAGGACCATAAAAAAAATCTGGTAGAGTATACTTGATCAAAATTTAAAACTTCAGCTCTCTAAAGACAACAATAAAGAAATAAAAGGGAAAGGCACAAACTGGGGGAAAAATATTTGCAATACATATATCTCGCAAAGGATTGACATCCAGAATATATAGAGAACACCTACAACTCAATATAAAGACAATCCTGTTTTTTCATGAACAAAAGATCTGAATAGATAATGTTCAAAAGATAATATATGAATGGCCAGTAAGCATGTGAAAATAGGTTCAAATCTCTAGTCATGCAAGAAACGCAAAATAAAACTACAATGAGATATACAATGAGATACAAAATAGTAAAAATAATTAGCAAGTATGCAGGACAAATGGAATTCTCAAATATTGCTAGTGGAAATGTAAAATGGTGCAACCATTTTGGAAAACAATGTGGCAGTTTCTTAAAAAGTTAAGCTTATGCTTTCCATATAACCCAGCAATTCTACTCCTAGTTATTTAAATGAAATGAAAATATATGCGTATATGTATACGTACACAGGTTCACAGCACTTTATTTATAACTTTATTCAAATAATCAAAAGCTGGAAACAAGCTAAAATCCATCAACAGATTAACTAAATACTACTTAGTAATAAAAGGGAATATGTAAAATCTCAAAAACACTATGCTGAGCAAAAGACGACAAACACAAAAGAGTATATGCTACATGATTCCACTTGTAAGAAACTAGAGAAAAGATAAGTCTGATCTATAAGTAGGCCTGTGGGCTGTGGTTGGGATTTCCTGGAGTTAGGTACAAGCAAACTTTTTGAAGTGTTGGAAATGTTTCACACCTTGACTGTGGTGGTGGTTACATAGGTGTACACATTTGTCAAAACTCATCAAAATGTATTTCTAAATTGACTATCCTTTATTACACAAAAGTTATACTGCTACAAACTTGATTTTTAAAAAAATTGTAAAGGAGTTTATTCCTATTTCATAAATAAATACTAAATACTACTTTGCTAAAACATTTTTTAAAAGTGATCCTGACAAAGTTGGATCCTGTACCACACCTTGGGAAACATTGCTATCAGTTATACCTGGAAATGCAGTTAACAGATCATAAACTATGCGAATCTTCAACTTTGTCAGATATTGCTAAACTCCTCTCCCAAGTTTTATTCCTGTTTACACTCTCTCTAAATCCCTTTAAAATAGTGTATACTCTTCATCTTCACTTTCTCTTATTCACCTCAGTTGATTACAATCATTTTTCCAATCCTCTACCATTCCACTAAAATTGCTTTTACCAGTGACACCAAGTATCATTTAATTTCAAATCCCAACAGCCTCTTTTCAGTTTTAATCATTCTTGACCATTTCCTTTGCTTTATTTCACAATAACTCTATTTCACAGCAATTCCTTATCCTAAGCAGCCAATAGACAATCTATGCTTCTCTTCATCATTTTTCAAACCATAGCTTATGGGAAAATGTAAACCTGGCAAACCCAAAAGAGCCAAACACATGCTAAAAAAAGATGTCATATTTTCTCTTAAAAATGTATGTGAATTTTACCCCATGATATATTCCTGCTTAGCTTTAAAGTGTTTAAAATTAATTAACTTTGAGATGAACCAATAGTACAAGATGCATCACATTTATAACGTGACTCTGAATAGCCAGTGCCAAAAGCCATATGTATATCCCTTTGGATATGTCTACCCCAATTTGAGAAACATAAATCACTTGCTCAATCTCTAGTATCTCTGTTGTCATTCTAACCCAAAAGAACATTGTGAAGCCTAGATTTCAACATAGGTCTGTATGATTCCAATGCCCATGTGCTTTCTCCTCTGTCAACATTCATTGGTACATATTTCTCTTCTCTGAGACTTGGGTTTTAACAACCACAAAAAACTTGTGAGAATTGGAAGGGTACAACTGAGTCCTCCCTGAATAAAACTGGGACCCCACAAGGGCTGTTGCTCAGCTTGCTTGAGTTCTGGAAGGAAAGAAAGTAAGATTAGAAGGACAGGAGGAAGGGAAGGAGGAGAGAAAAGAAGAAGGAAGGAGGGGGCTAATTAATATACTTCTATTAAGCAGGAAGAAATTTAGTAGATCGGGTAAGATAAAAATTAATTAGCTATATATTTTAACCATAATGAACATGCATATATGTACATAAATATGATGCCCTATACCCCTAAAATAAAGTATATGCTTTATTACATATATATTAATAATTACCAAAATCTCATCAATATTAGTACAGAAATGAAGTCTCAAAAAATACCAGAGAATAACATACAACCCTATATATATGCTATTCAAAATGCAGTTAAAGTAGAAATCATTTAAGAAAATATTTTTTTCTAAATCCTTGGTAATTTTAAAGCATACTTATAAACATCTCTTTGTCAAAGAAGAAACTGCAATGGAAATCAGAAGAAATTTAAAATGAATGACAACAAACATATATAAATCAAAACATGTGACTTAAGACTGGGCATAATCCCAGCACTTTGGGAGGCTGAGGCAGAACTGCTTGAGCCCAGGAGTTCAAGACCAGCCTGAGCAACATAGTGGGACCTCATCTCTACAAAAAAACACAAAAAATTAGCACACATCTGTATTGCCAGCTACTCAGGAGGCTAAGGCGGAAGGACTGCCTGAGCCCAGGAGGATGAGGCTGTGTGAGCTGTGATCATGCCACTGCACTCCAGCCTGGGTGACAGAGTGAGGCTCTGGCTCAAAAAAAGTAAAATAAAATAAAACACAGATAAAACTCTGACAAGATTGTTCAAGAAAAAATAAAAGAACTTCCTCCTTTGCTATGACAGAATAACTGATTCTAGACTAGCCCTCCAGGTATAAAAAACATAAATTTGACAAAATATGTACCCAAGGCAACTATCATCAGACATTGGACTTCAGTGTAAGACTGACTCGTGAGAAAAGGTAAACTCATGAAGCAATCCCCACATTCTCACTTCTGCTTACGAACAATTTCTCAATCAGAGAGCAAAGAGCTGGAATTGAAGTTTAGGTGGCAGAGACTAATATTTAGTGCAGCTAAAGTTACTATAATCTGCAGAGGCAGGTACCCGAGAGGAGGAAGATGAGCAGGCAGAGAGATCAGAGGAGGGGATTCCAGATATCTACATGAGATGATACTACAAGTTTTGGCTTAGAGCTAGGTTCTACATGTGAAGAGAAACTGCTTAAGGCTTATCACAGAGCTGCTTCTATTGGGTTAGGATGACAACAGAGACACCACGGGTTGAGCAATGGTAGGGGACATTTATTTTCTGTTTCTCTTATGGAACTCCACTATTTTTATGCATGTATTATAGTTGTCTTTGTGTTTGTCATACTTTTGGGGAGACATTCTCTTTATTAGTATCTATGTATAAGTCAAAACATCAGATTATTACCCAAACCAAATACCCAATGCAAATTTTCCAACCTTGTAAGTAATATAGGGGGGAAAAGAGTAAGTAAAGAAAAATAATTACTGCCAAATATTTCTGTGTACTCCTGTTAATTATTTCTAAAAAAGGAGACACTATAGTAGCTACTCAGAAACACTTAAATGACAAGTCACTTTCAAGTCAGTATGATTAAGATTATCGTACATATTATCAATATCAGTAAAATCTACATGGAATTTAGGTAAAGTAATGAGTTAAAAATGAATATTCAATTTAGAAATCGGTGGATATACTTCTAATCAGGAAAATGGGGAAGATTATAAAAGAAGTTCAACATTGTGTGTTTTCTATTTTGAAATGTCTTTTTAATTATTTCATTGAAATATTGTATTTAAGTTTGTGTTATAATAAAGAACTGTATGTCTAGCGTCAATTTAAGAAAAACTATTATTTTTATTCCACAATTTTGGCCTTGAACAAAAACGGATGCTGTATTTCAAAAACATTTAAGACACCAGTGCTACTCAATCTTACCAAACCTACAATACACATTTCATTTTCTTTAAAGACTAAAGTTAGAAATTCAAAAATTATACAGCTCCCAATGCTTCTTCATGACAAAACCACTCAACAAGATAGGAGTTGGAAAACTAACTTCTTCCTTAGCCAACTTCCTACTTAATAGTTAAAGACCAAATGCTTTCTCCCAAAGATCAGGAAAAAGGTAAGCATGCTCACGTTTCTATTCAACAGTGTACTGAAGGTCCCTTCCAGGAAAATTGGGCAAGAAAAACAAATTAAAGACATGCATATTGGAAATGAAGAAGTAAAACTATCTCTATCTGTAGATGATATGATCTTGAATGTGAAAATTCTTAAGGAATTCACCTTAAAAACCTATTAGAGCTAATAAACAAGCTTAACAAGGTTGCAGGATACAAGATCAATACATAAAAATCAACTGTATTTCTACATACTTATAAACAATTTGAAAATTATCTTTTAAAACGATCCCATTAATATAGCATAAAAGAATAAAATAAGAATAAATTTCAAAAAAAGCGTAAGACTTGTACATTAAAAACATCATTGAAAAAAATTCAGTGAAAAAGATGGCCTAAATGAATGGAAAGAAATCTTATATTGACAAATTAAAGACTTAACATCATTGTTAAGATGTTAAGAATTCCCAAATTAACTTACAGATTTAAAGCAATTTCTATCAAAATACGAGTCAGCTTCTTTGCAGAAATTGTTAAGTTGATCCTAAAGTTCATATAAAAATTCAAGTAAAACAATTTTGGAAAACAAAAGATAAAAAAGAACAAACTCAGAGAACTCACAATTCTCAATTACAAAACTAAAAGTTAGAGGCATTACCATACAAGTAGGCAGGCACACATAAAAATAGAATAAAATCAAGTGTCCAGAAATAAACCCTCAAATTTACAGTCAACTGGTTTTCAACAAAGTTGTAAAGACCAATGAAGAAAAGAATAGTGCTGGGACAGTGACATATCAACATGTAAAAAGAATGAAGCTGGACCCTTTCATACCATATACAAAAAGTTAAATCAAAAAAAGATCATAGACCTAAATATAAGAACTAAAACTCTCAGAAGAAAACATAAAGTTTCATGACCTTGGATTTGGCAATGATATCTTAGATATGACACATAAAGCATACACAATAAAGGAGAAAATAGGTAAACTGGGCTTCATCATAATTTTTAAAATGTGAGCTTCCTAGGACATTAGCAAGTGTAAAGAAAACTCACAGGATGGGAGAAAATATCTGCAAATCTTAAGTCTGATAGGATTCTAGTATCCAAAATACATAAAGAATTCTTACAACTCAACATCAAAAAGACAACACAATTTAATATGGGCAAATGATCTTAAGAGATATTTTTCCAAAGAAGATATACAAATGGCTAACAAGCACATTAAAAGGTACTCAATCATCAGCGAAGTGTAAATCAAAACCACAATGAGATGCTACTTCACAACCACTAAGGTGGCTATAATAAAAAAGTCATATAATACCATATACCAGCATAAAGGGTGTGGGGAAAATGGAACCCTCCTACATTGCTGGTGGGAATGTAAAATGATGAAGCCACTTTGGAAAAAAAGTCTGTCATTTCCTAAAAAGATTAAACATAGAATTACCATGTATTCTAAAATTCCATTCCTAGATGATACACCCAAATGAAATGAAGCACATGTTCACACAAGAACTTTTACATGATGTTCATAGTTCATTATTCCCATCAGTCAAAAAGTGAAATAACCAAAATGCCTATCAACAATGAAGGGATAAATAAAATGGCCTAAGGTTGGAGGTACTAGAGAAAATGTGAAGTGACTGGTAATGGGTATGAAGTTTTTTTTTTTTGGTGATAAGAATGTTCTAATTTTGATTGTGGTGATAACCACACAACTCTATGAATACACAACTCTATGAAACCATTCAATTGTACACTTTTGTATGATGTGGAAAATATATCTCAATAAAGCTGTTAAAAAAATACAGCTCAACATTTGAAGAGTGGAAGAGAGCACATATGAAGATTTTTGCCTCAGATATTTGAACTACTTGAATTACAGCCAAAGATCATCTCCATTGCAGAGATTACTGAAACAAAAATAAATGATCCCTATAATGACTTGATTCTTTCTAAAATATATGTGTATATAATCTGTACTGTTTTCCTTTTTAAAATCCTACAGATAAGTCTTTAGTCAAAAATACCTAGTTAAAAAATTTTCTAGGCTTAAATTGTAAACTTATTTTAAAATCAATCATCTACTTTTGAATAGGGACATAATACCTAATAACAGTAAGAATAATCAGAATTAGCCTCATGATATGGCTACAAATAAAATTCATAAAATGTGTCAGACACAGTGATAGAAGGATATGCAACCTCTCCAATCCTCTCAGCAATAATACAATGAAGATAAGAAAATTGGGATTCAGGGATTAAACAGCAAAACTAGGATCTGAATCCAAGACCGCCTGTCTCTAAAACGTGGTCTTACACCATACTACTTATTTTCAAGAAGGAATGAAGCCTTCACCCAGGCAATATTAATAGAAAAGATCAACCATAAATATGTCCCAATATAAATTACTGAATTTTTAGAAGATAAAGGAAACTCAGACAGTATCTACCCCAAGTATCTCATTTTACAAATGCAGTTTCTGATCAGCCTTGGCTATTTCCATTACACTCTGGTTTCCAATATACTACTAGGTTACCTCCAAGTGTTTCCTGATAGCCTTAGCATAAAACAAATAAGGAATCACCGAAAAGCTGTATTTCAGAAAGTCAAGGGTGTGCTAAATAGTCCCCCCATTCATCTTTTTAGACTACGATAATTTTTTAAATGTTCCTGTTACTTGCCCAGTATGCAGAATTCTATCAAAAAGGACTGATTATACAGGATATGAAATACTGATTTATAGGTACCTTGAACTCTTACCTTTGTGGACACAATAAAGATGGTATAAAGGAACATAAGATTATGCTTTGACATTGCCAGATGATTGGTGTGCTGGAATGTGAAGATAACTGATCCCAGCAGGGTTACCTTGGAAGGGCTGAAAATAAAACACATATTAAGTCAGCAAGTCATAAATGTGATCTATCTCTATCTTTTCCTCAAAGAGTACTCTGGAAGACACTAATTTAATGGGCTATTAATAGATGTTAATACAAAATTGAGTTTTGTGAATACACTTTAAAAAGTTTTGAAAGTACTAAGTTATATAAAGCTAAATACCCTTTCTCACAGCACAAAGTATTAGAAATTGCAGAATGTTCATACATAATTTGACTTTTTGACAAAGAGAGTACAGTTTTATGTACAATATTTCAGAAACATATTTGACCACATAACACTTTTTCACAAAAGGATTTGAAAGTCTCATGCTCCACAGCATGATTTGGAATCAGCCTTGAAAAACCTTACAGTATTAAACAAGTACCTGGGCAGAGTGGGGGAAGGAAAAACAAGCCCTGATTTGTAACATTTGCCCATTTCCATAGTGTAAATACTCCCATCACGGTCAACTGCAGGCTGCTGCATGGAAAAGAGAAGAAATGCATACAACTGGTTCTCATAAAACAGTAAGAGCTGGCTCAAGCATATCACCTAGCTAACTCCAGAAAAACGAACTAGTTTTAGCTAATATCTTAATATATTAATGCTGAACTTATAAAGTCTAAAATAAGATGCTAAGCTACCAAATAAAAAGCAAAACGTTTATATTATATATCTGCCACATATTTAAATCTCAGTAACAGATCATTATCTAGCTCTCTAAGCTTACATGTAGGAAAAGATAAATGATAATCTCTTAGAATGCCACAATGCAAAATATGATAAGTTTAAGGGTTCATATAAGTCATTTTATTAAACATAAATAATGTACTTAATTATTACAAACTAAGGACTTAGTTCAAACCAGGGTTAGGTTTGGGCAACAGCATTCTGGATCTCACTTAACAATATAAATGGTTAACATTTATGTTTTAGAACAGTGATCTCTAAATTTTTTTTATTGTATATCTCTACTGATAATAAAAAGTCTCAAGGCACTCCATAATGTAAGCTTATCAATTCATACATTGATAACTGTATTATACATACATAGCTGTATCATAAATATGTACAAAATTGAAATTTTAAAAGGATAAGATAAAAAAAAATGGATTTGTTCTGCTTTGATCTTATTTTGCTACTCTTTGTTTCTTTTTTTTTGAATTGGAGTCTCACTCAGTCCCCAGACGAGTGCAGTGGCCGCTCCCAGCCACTGCAGCCTCGCCTGCTAGCCTCCGGCGATCATTCTGCCTCAGCCTTCCCTATAGCCGGAATTACAGGCATGCGCTACCACGCCCAGCTGATTTTTTGATTTATTGTAGAGATGAGGTCTCGCCACCCAGGCGGGTCTCCAACCCACGGGCTCAGGCAATCCACTCACCTCAGCCTCCCAAAGGCATGGGATTACAGGCTGAGCCACCGAGCCTTTGTTTCTAATAGCTTGGTTTCTGCACCATATTGCCTCATTATGAGTATCACTTTGACATACACATCTTCCATTTTGGACTGCATTTTCTTAAGTGCTGAATCTAGATAAATTGGGGCAAAGCACTGTAGAAGGGTTAAAATTTAGGAAAAGTTCATTTTAAAGTGGAGTATGAGATTTGTTAAGAAGATCAGAATGCATTTAGTAAATTCTTATTATATTAGTTTCCTCTGAAACTAGAAGTTATCTGCTTCTAAAATACAATGGTAGAATACGTAAAGGATAAGAGTTACAGACATTCCCATTCCAAAAGGGAGAAAACAGAAGGAAGAAAGAGTTCAACAGTCCCAAGCCATTTCAAAATCCAGCAGGACAAATTCCACTGGGTTTCAAGGCCTGGGCTTAAGGCTCTACCCATAAGCCTGCAGCTCCATCCTCTACACTCATGGTTCTGGCCTCTGTACCCAAGACTCCAGCCTGTGGGTCTATAGCTCCCACCATAAAGTCATTTTTCCTTTTCTTTGAAGGATAGCATAAGTGTGCAGCTGAGCAGTTTCATCAGCCTGCTTCCAACCTGTAGAATTTTGGGAGTCTGATAGCTTTCTTTCATTTCATCCTGTCTCTCTCTTTTCAGTCCAAACTGGCAGTGTTTCTTCTGATTTAACATTTCCAAATACCCTGTGGGTATCCTGTCAATGGCACAAGGAACTATACCATTAGACAAAAAAGTCCTCCATAGATCTTCCTTGGATAATATCTCTATTTCTATAGGCCTCCTGCTATAATGATAGCATGCATCCATACTGTCATACATCTAATCCCTTCAATACTAGCTAAAGTTGTCCAACCACACCCTTAACCTACTCTCCAGAAAAGGCTTTCCTAAGAGTGACTCTCTTAGTTCTATGAACGTTTGCAATTTCAATAGGCCGAGGATTTCTCAAATCATCAAATCCTGGATCTAGAGTCTTTTTGCCTGTTTAGCATTTATCCCTCAATTTAACTCTTACTCTTACACATCAAGAAGAAACCAGCTCTATCTTCGGCACACTGCTTAGAAATCTCAGCAAAAACATCCAAGTTCACTGCTTACAAGTTATGTTTTCCACACAACTGGCAAATAATTGTGTGGCTAAGTTTCTGCCACTATATAACAAGAATAACCTTTCTTCCAGTTCCCAATATCATATTCCTCACTTCCTTCTAAGCCTTCACCAACACCTTTAATAATATTTTTACCACTGTTTTGTTCATAACAACATATGTATTCTGTAAGACTATAAAGGCTTTCTCTAATATACTCCTCATTTCCTTCTGACCCCTCAGTGAAAGAGCCTATAATATCCATATTTCTACCAACAGTCTGTTCAGAGAAATCTAGGCTTTTTCTATCATACACTTCAAAATTCCTCTAGCCTCTACCCATAGTCTAATCTCAAAGACACTATGACATTTTAAAATATTTGTTACACAGCACCTCACATACTGGTACCAAAATCTGTATTAGTTTCCTGCAGCTGCTGTAATACATTACCACAAATTAGGTGGTTAAAAACTGAGGAATTTATTCTCTCCCCAGAAGTCCAAAATTAGTATCTCTCAATTAAGGTATCAGAGGGTCACTCTCCAGAGGCTCTAGAAGAGAACCCATTCCTTGTCTTTTCTAGCTTCTGGTGGCTACCAGCATTCCTTGGCTTGTGGCTATATTATTCTGATCTCTGCTTCCATCATCACATTGCCTTCTCTTCTTCTATATGTGGTGAAATCTCCCTCTGGCTCCCTCTTATAAGGATGCATGTGACTACACTAGGTCTCACTTGGATGATCGCCTCATCTCAAGATCTTTAACTTGCAAATATGCAAAGACCTTGTTTACAAATAAGTAAACATTTATACGTTCCAGGGATTAGGAGCTGACATCTTTAGAAACCATTATTCAGTCTTACTATATTTACTGTAATGCTTATTTATACAGAAAAAAATCTAGAAAGAAACACACTGACATATTAACAAAACATATCACTAAACAATAGATTATATTACCTTTATGTTGACATTTCCCCAAATTTCCATAATATATATATTTTATTTCTTAAAAATTGGGGGTAGAGGAGGAAGAGAAAGGAAATACTCTAAAAGAGTTACTGTGGGGAGATGGAAAGGCTTGACTTTGTTTTTTGTAGGACTAGGCATGCAAAACAAATGAACTGGCAGCAATGAATAATATGAAAGAAAATTAAGAAAATAATTCCAATTAAAAGAGCATACCTAGGAATAAACTTAAATAAGGATGTGAAAGACTTATACAATAAAAACTATAAAACTGCTGAAAAAAATTAAAGACCAAAATAAATGGAAAGATAACCTATGTTCATAACTGGAAGACTTAATATTAAGACAACACTATCCAATGCCTATCTATCAAAATTCCAACATTGTGTTTTTGCAGAAATGGAAAAATACACCTAGGATTTTTGAGAAATCCTGAAATTCATATGAAATTGCTAGGGGCCATGATTAGCCAAATTAACCTGAAAAAGAAGAACAAAGTTAAAAGATGCATACTTCCTAATTTTGGAAATTTCTACAAAGTTACAGCAATCAAAACAGTATGGTACCAGCACAAGGATAACATATAGACAATGGAATAGAATAGAAATAAACCCATACATCTATGCTACCCAACTGACTTTCTAGGTGCTAAGTCTATTCAATGGAAAAACAATAGTGTCTTCAATAAATGGTGCTGGACAACTGAATATCTATCTACATGCAAAAAAATGAAGGTAGACCCCTACTTCAGTTAACTCAAGATGGATCAGTGACTTCAATATAAAAATCCTAGACAAAAACATAGGAGAAAATCTTCACGACCTTAGATCTGGCAATGGATTCTTAGATATGATATCAAAAGAATAAGAAAACAGTAGTATCAGCAAGATGGCCAACTATAAGTTCCTAGCTCTCATCCTTCCAACAAAAACAAACAAAACAGTAAATATACAACTATGTTTTGAAGAAAATAACTGAAGGAAAGCACTGTAGTACAGAAAAGGAGTAGAAGAAATCTTATCGGAGTAGAAGAACACAAAAACCTAGGATGTCCACATAAAGAAGAAAAGGAAACACCCTGTCTCTACCACCCCATCCCCCAGTCAGTATCAGCTTGAAACCAGGAGAGACTTCTCTCTGACCGAAAAAGGGGGTAAATAACATCTCCCACATCACCGCCATGGATACCCACAGTCTTCACCACTGTGGATTTCTGCAGTCCTCACAGATTCTAAGCTCAGCTGAGAGAACTGCTAGAATCCACGTGGCTATGAGCTCCCAAGAGAAGAATCCAATAATTTCTCCCACCCCTGTGGCCCTAGTTGCCACTGTGCTATGCCACCTTGAAACCAGAGCCACTCTGAGAATGCATCCTGCTCTGCAGGCAATCACCCCTCCATCCCTGAGGTTTTATCACCACTGCACCATGCCTGCCTGGTGGCCTGCCATCCTCAAGTTAAGATGCTACCATGCCCTATCCCTGGGGTTAAGCTGCTGTGGAGTCATTCTATCCCCACCCCATCCTAGTTGTTGCTGTGTGCTGCTCCTCAAGGCCTAAGGAACAAGGGCCTTGGCCAAGTAGTTCAGTCATAGCCCCAGCACCTGAGCTGAAGCAGTACCTGAGCTGGTGTGGCATCCAACCTTCTAGTACATTGGTCTAGCTAAGCAGTTGATCATCCATGGTACCTGAAACTGATGCAGTACCCCACATCCCAGGGAGCCTTGGTTAAGCTGGGCCACCCCATCCTACAGGCCAAACAGATGTAGCACCCTACTCCCTAGAACTGAACTAGTCCAGAGTCTTAGCTTCCCTACCTCCCTGGGAAGTGGAGTCATCATTGTGCTGCTTCCTGCCCCCCAGGACCCAAGCCACAGTTGTATTCTGCCATTCCTAGCTAACTGTCACTGCATCTGGCCTCACAAAGCTTGGACTATTGCTATGTCCCAACATCCTAGGCTCCAGAGTGCCTCATTTCCCTGGGCCCACACTGCTGCTGTGAACTGTTGGCTCTGAGACTCAAATTGTAGCTATACATTACTCCCTGGGGTTCAAGCATCTGGGGCACCCTTTCTTCTCCAAAACTGCACCAGTGCTGTGTCCTGCTCCCCAGGGTCAGAGTCACAACTACATCCATGCCCTCTGGTCTAAGCTGCTGAGGTGCGCTTCAGTATTATGGACCCTGGCTTTGTGGGGAATTTGCATCCATTCATGCCTCAGAGAATAAATCTGTAGCTTAAATTCCAGGTGCCACAGTAGTTTCACAAGGTCCCAAGCTCAAAACACTGGCTCCAAAGGCAATTCAAGTACCTGCAACCTGCAATCCAGCAGGTTGGATTGCCAACTGTTTGTAAACCACATGAGAATAGATGACAAGAAGGATGCCCCCAGCTTGGACCCCCTCGTTATGGGGAAAACATGAACTGGAGGACCCCCAAAGTCCTTGCAACTGAGGATACTAACAACTCATGTTGCCGATACCGCTACTACAAACTCTAGCAGCCTAAGCCACTTAGGCACCCAAGTTCATCATTGACACTGACTGCAGGTAAAGAAGGTGCACAGAAACTACATCAGTGTGCTCACTCAGAACAAGAGCCACCACATTTTACCCAACTGGAACACAAAAGTAAAAGCCTTTCCCTATGAAAGCCACCCTGTAAAGTTTGAAAGAGGAGATTGTTCCACCCAATGTGTAGATTATCAATGCAGGAACACAAGAAATACAAAAAAGTAAGGAAATATGATACCATCAAAGGAACACAATAATTCTCCAGTAATTGACCCCAAAGAAATGAAAAGCTATGAGTTGCCTGAAAAGAAATTCAAAATAATGATCTTATGGAAATCCATTGAGAATAAGAGAACAGAGATAGGCAATTCAATGAAATCAGGAAAACAATTCATGATCTGAATGAGAAATTCAACAGAGATAGATATCATTTTAAAAAGGAACCAAAGAAAAATCTTGAAGTTGAAGAATTCAATGAATGAAATAAAATATACAACAGAGCTTCAAGAACAGACTATATTGAACAGAGGAGAGAATCTGTGATGTAAAAACAAGTTTTTTGAAATCAACCAGTCATTCTGAAAAAAATCAGAATGAAAAACAGTGAAGAAGTCCTAGTCAACAAAAAATTTTCATACAAAAATTTAAAAAGGAGAAAAGACAGAAAAAGGGACAAAAAGTTTATTTCATCAAATTATTGCTTAGCCAAATGTGGTGGCTAATCCCAGAGCCTGTAATTCCAGAGATTGGGAGGTCAAGACAGGAGGATTATTTGAGGTCAGGAACTCAGGACCAATGTAGGCAACATAGCAAGACCCAGAGACTTGCAAAAAAATGTTTACAATGTAGCCAGGTGGGGGGTATACATCTGCAATCCCAGTTACTTGAGAGGCTGAGGTGGGAAGATTGTTGAAGCCTAGGAGTTTGAGGTTACGGTGAGTTATGATTACATCACTGTACTCTTAATGGGCAACAGTGCAAGACACTGTCTCCAAAGGAAAAACAAAACAAAACAAAAAACAGGTAAATAATACTGAAAACTTGTGTCAGCCAAAAATGCTATACTCACCAAAGCTATCCTTCAGAAATGAAGAAGATATAAAGATCTTCCCAGACAAGAAATTGTCTAAGGAAATTCATCCACCATTAGACCAGTCCTATAAGAAATGCTTAAGGGAGTGATATAACTGAAGGTGAAAGAACAATAATTACTATTATGGAAACACATGAAAATATAGAATCCACCAATAGACATAAATTTAAAACTACACTCAAATACCTCAGTGCTATAATGGTGCTATACAAATCTTTCAAACCTCTAGCATAAAGACTGAAAGTCAAAATGGTCAAAACAACAACAGTTACGATTAGAAGTTAAGAAACATGTGCCAGGCTCGGTGGCTCAGCCTGTAATCACGCGCCTTTGGGAGGCTGAGGTGAGTGGATTGCCTGAGCCCGCGAGTTCAAGACACGCCTGGGCAGCGAGACCTCATCTCTACAATAAATCAAAAAATCAGCCAGGCGTGGTAGCACATGCCTGTAATTCCAGCTACTTGGAAGGCTGAGGCGGAAGGATCGCCGGAGCCCAGCAGGTCGAGGCTGCGGTGGCCGGGAGTGGCCACTGCACTCCAGTCTGGGCGACAGAGTGAGACTCCAACTCAAAAAAAAGAAGTTAAGGAACACAAAACAGATAAAGATGTAAATTAAGGCAACAAAAATAGAAATGCAAGGGGGGAAATCTAGACTATTTTTATGGGAACAAATTAAGTTGTTATAAGCTTAAAACCATGTATTATAACTACAAGAATCTTTATGTTAGTCCATAAATTACAGAAAAATATTACAACAAAAATAAAAATTAGAGAAAAAAATAAAACTTAGCACTGCAGACCATCACCAAACCACAGAATTAAACAATAAGAGAGGACGACAGGAACAAAAGATCTACAAAATAAACTGAAAACAATTAACAAAATGATAAAAGTCTTCACCTATCATGAATATAAATCGATTAAATTCTCAAAAAAAAAAAAATAGAGAGAGGCTGAATGAATTACAAAAAAAAACAAGATCCAACTATATAATTCCTACAAGAGATCAACTTTAAGGATGCACACAGGCTGTAAGTGGAAAAAGGAAAAGATATTCCATGCAAATAATAACCAAACAAGAACACAGGTAGGTATACTAAAATAAAATAAAACCGATTCCAAACAAAAACTTTCAGAAAAGACAAAGAAGGTAATTATTTAATGACACAGAAGTCAATTCACCATGGACATGAAGGAAGAAATAGACAGTAATACAGTAAAAGCAGCAAACTTTAGTACATCCCACTTTTAACACAGACAGATCAACCAGACACAAAATCAGTAAAGAAATACTGAATTTGAGCTGCCATTTAGACCAAATGGACTTAACAGACATATACAGATTTTCCATCCAACAGCAGCAAAATATACATTCTTCTCTAGTGCACATGAAACATTCTCCAGGGTGGCCCATAAAGCCACAAATTTAAGAATATTAAATTGATATCAAGTATCATGTCTGACCACAAGAGCATAAAATTAGAATTCAATAGCAGGAGAAATTTTGGAAAATTCACAAATACATATGTGGAAATTTTTAAATATCCTGAGATAAATGACAAAGAAAACACAAAATGACAAAACTTACAGCAAGCAACAAAATCAGTTCTAAGAGGGAAGTTTATAACAATAAGTACCTTCATCAAAAAAGAAATAGTCCAGCCAGGCTCGGTGGCTCAGCCTGTAATCCCATGCTTTGGGAGGTTGAGATGAGTGGATTGCCTGAGCCCATGGGTTCAAGACCCGCCTGGGTAACTTGGCGAGACCTCATCTCTATAATAAATAAAAAATTAGCTGGGTGTGGTAGCGCATGCCTGTAGCTCCAGCTATTTAAAAGGCTGAGTCAGAAGGATCACCAGAGCCCAGCAGGTGCTATATGGCCACTGCACTCCAGTCTGGGTGACAGAGTGAGACTCCAACTCAAAAAAAAACCCAAAAAAACAAAAAAAGAAATAGTCCAAATAAATAACATTATACCTCAAGGAACTCAATATCGTAATCCTAAAATTAGCAGAAGGAAGGCAATAATAAAGATCAAAATAGAAAAACAAAATCATAAGGGGGGAAAAGCAATAAAACTAAGAGCTTATTTTTTTTTAATAACAATGTTGACAAACCCTTAGCCAAACTTAGAAAAGATTCAAAAAATAAAATCAGAAATAAAAGTAGGCTGCGCATGGTGGCTTAGCCTGTAATCCCAGCACTTTGGGAGGCCGAGGCGAGAGGATTACCTGAGCCTGGTAGTTCAAGATCAGCCAGGGCCTCATCTCTACAATAAATCAAAAAATAAACATGGTAGCGCACACCTGTAGTTCCAACTCAACAAAAAAAAAAGGGAATTATTAAAAAAACAAAAAAAGAAATAAAAGTAGAGACATAATGACAGTTCAGAAATTAAAAGGGTAATAAGGGACTATTATAAACAATTATATGCCAAAAAACTAATAACACAGAGGAAATGAATAAATTCCTAAAAACATATAACCTACCAAGACTGAATGAGGAAGAAATAGAAAGCTTGCACAGATCAAAAACAAATAAAGAGAATGTAATAGTAAAATCTCCCAAGAAAAAAAAGCGAAGGACCAGATGGCTTCACAGCTAAATTCTACCAATTTTCAAAAAAAGAATACCAATATTTCTTACATTCTTCCAAAGATATAGAGCTAGAAGGAATACTTTCTAACACATTTTCCAAGGCCAGCAACACCTTCATACCTAAGCCAAAGACACCACAAGAAAACTATAGGCCAATATCGCTGATGAACATTGATGTAAAACTCTCCATATAATATTTATAAATGAGACCAGGCAAGGGAGTTCACTCCTGCAATCTCAGAACTTTGGGAAGGCAAAGCAGGAGGATTGCTTGAGTCCAAGAGGTTAAGACCAGCATAGGCAACATAGACCTTGTCTCTATAAAAAAATCAAAAAATTAGCAGGGCATGGTAGCATGCACCTGTATTATCTGCTGCTACTTGGGAGGCTGAGGTGGGAAGACTGCCTGAGCCTAGGAGTTTCAGGCTGCAGTGAGCTGTGATCATGCCACTACACTCCAATTTAGGTAATGAAGTGAGACCCTGACTCAAAAAATATGTATGTATATGTTCATAAATCAAATTCAAACACATCAAACAGATTATACATCATGACCAAGTGAAATTTATCCCTGGCATGCAAGACTGGTTTAACATATGCAAGTCAGTCAATGTAATATATCACATTCACAAGCTGAAAGGTAAAAATCACATGATCATCTCAATTAATACAGAAAAAGCATTCAACAAAGCTCAGCATCCTTTCTTGATAAAAACTCTAATGGTTAAGGTTGAGAATAGAAAAATTCCTCAACATAATAAAGGCCATTTTTGAAAAATCCACAATTACCATCAAAATCAACGGTGAAAAACTGAAAGTTTTTCCTCTAAGATCTAGTACAAAGCACGGATGCCCACTATCACCATTTTTATTCAACACAGTAATTTAAAAATACTAGCAAGAACAATCAGATAAGAAAAATAAATAAAGAAATAAAAAGTACCCAAATCAGAAATAAAGAAGTAAAATTATCTCTATTTGAAAATCACATGATCCTGTAATGTAGAAAACTCCAAATACTCCACCAAAAAACTGTTAGAACAATAAATTCAATAAAGTTGCAGGATATAGAATCAACATACAAAACTCAGTTGTATTTCTATACACAACAATCTTGCCAAAAAAGAAAGAGAACAATCCCATTTATGATTGTATAAAAAACTTAGAAATAAATTTAACCAAAGAGCTGAAAGATCTATACCCTGAAAACTGCAAAACAGTGAAGAAAATGAAGATGACACAAATAAATGGAAAGATATTCCATGCTCATGGATTGGAATAATTAATAATGTTTAAAATGTCTGTAATACCAAGCAATACAAAGATTCAACTAATTCCCTACGAAAATCCTGAAGGCATTTTTCACAGAAATAGAAAACACAATTCTAAAACTCATCAGGAACTACAAAAGACCCCAAATAGCCAAAGCAATTCTAAGAAAGTTGAAGGCATCATACTTCCTTATTTAAAATTGTATTACAGAGGGACTTCCGGTAAGATGGCGATGGGGCAACCTGGTCTATGAAACCCTCTGCAAAGGAAAACGCAGAGGGTCTCTGGCTCTCTCCCCTGGGACTGCGAACCCCAACATCGCAGCCTGCTCTTCACACGGAGCTCAGCAGTTGCCACCGCTGGGGCATCACAGTGGTCTGGACAGCCACTGCAGAGCAGACACAGCAGCCGCCAGCACCGGCACAGCCTCTGGGATGGCCATAGCACATCGCACCACCCGTGCCTGAGGCGATCCACAACTTCAGTCCTTGAAGCCCCTGCAGGCAAGATCTGCTGGGATCACTGCCACCTCTCCTGCGACCATGATGTCCTGTCTGCCGTGGGTCTCCTCCCGTGTGCCCTGAGGCAGGCTTCCCCCTCCAGCCTTTGCCTGGTTCCTGTCGGCCCCACCCCCTCTGGGGCGAGCAGCTGACATAGCACCACCTGCTGGCGATTCAAGGTAACAACACCGAAACGAGAGAAACAAGCTTGAAAAACAGATACAGGCCAGAGTGGTGAACGGAGGGTGATCTGAACTGTCCTTCACAGCAGGCCAGGGGCAACTGACCCTAACTGCAAACTAATTTACCAGCTTGAAAAGAAAGCTAGAAATCAGAGCTGAAAGGACATTGGACTTAAACAAAAAGTCTCAGAGTGTGCTTGATTGGTTCTGTTAGTTTAATGACTTAATTCTATTCCTACTGTATTGTTTCTTTTTTTCTTTTTTTCTCTTCCTTTTCTTCTCTTTTCTCCTCTCTGTAAACCATATCTTTGTATAGAGGAACAGCACACCAATAAGGTGGTTGGTTAGCTTGTATGTTAGCATCATTGTATGTTTTATTTTTTTTGTATGGAAGTTGGTTAGTCTGTAGCTGTGGTCTATTGTTTTTATCTGTTTCAGTATAGGTCTCTCTCCATTTGTTGGTACACTCGTTTGTTTCCCCCCTGACTCCTCTATCTCTCCACTCTCCTCTTCCCCCCACTCTCTGCTCCATTCTCTTCCCTCTGCTAACCACAATTTATTTCAGGGAGTAAACCTACAGCCCCACTGCATGGACAGATTCCAAGGAAGTGGGAAGTGAGTTTCAGATTTCCATACACCTGTCAGCAAATACCAGGACCTGCAGATAGATTTTGAATCACAGCCCCGCCTTAAGTAAATCTCAAAACTGCAAAAAGGACCACTCCCAACCTACAGTGCAACTTCAGAACTGAACAAAGTAAGAGGACATACATAAAGAATAGGAGATTGAACAAACAGAAGTAAAACCAATCCCTCTACCCCTGAATAACAGAATTAAAGAAGACGGTGACATGGAGGGAAGGAAAAAGTAGGGAGGGGGAAAAAAACCTCACAAATGAAGAAACACCAAAAGAAGAATATAGGTCTCACACAGACCCCGGGGAGATCAGACACTGAGAAAACAGATTCTGGAACACAAATAATGAAGAGCCCCCAGAATGACTGGTCACATGCAACAAACCCAGACATCAAGACATTAATGGAGAGAATTTTAAAAATTGAGGAGAGACAAGAGGAAAATAGGAAGGAGCTGATGTCAGAAATAACAGCAGTAAAGAATACTGTGATAGAAATAAATAACAAACTAATAAGCATGGAAAGCAGAATTAGTTAAGCGGAAGAAAGAATCTCAGCGCTCGAAGACCAAAACACAGAACTAACCCAAACTGTCAAAAGCACAGAAAAGAAGCTCAAAAAGACAGAATAAAACCTACAAGAGATGAATGATCACTTCAAGAGACCGAACCTAAGAGTAATTGGCCTTCCTGAGGCAGAGAGAGAAACAAAGGCCACACTGGAACAAACATTTCATGAAGTCATTCAAGAAAACTTGCCTCATCTCATCAAGGATGAAAAAATTCAAACACAAGAGAATCAGAGAACGCCTGCAAGACAACAAATGAGAAGACCAACTCCCAGACATATAATAAACAAAGTAGGTATAAAAGAAAAAATCCTGAAGGCAAGAGAAAAAGGTCAGACTACATACCAGGGAAGACCAGTTAGAATAACAGCATATTTATCTACAGAAACCCTCCAGGCTAAGAGAGCTTGGATCCCTATCTTCAAAGTTCTAAAAGATAAATCATTTCAACCAAGAATAACCTACCCAGCCAAGTTAAGCTTCATCAGTGAGGGAGAATTGAAATCTGTCCCAGATATCCAATCACTAAGAACCTACACTGCCACAAGACCACCTCTACAAGAAACACTTAAGAAAGTATTAAACACAGAAGAAAAGGAAAAAAGAATAACAACATTCTTCACAAGAGTACAGGCAAAAGATTAAAACACACATGATCCAACTCTAAAACCAAAAGAAAGATAACACACAAACAGGAAGAAAAACAACTCTGTAAGAACATTATGATAGGGATCAACTCTCACATTTCAATTAGTTTGAATGTGAATGGACTAAATGCACCACTGAAAAGACACAGAATGGCAAAATGGATAAAATATCACCAGGCAACAATCTATTGCCTTCAAGAGACTCACCTCACTAGAAAGGACACTCATAGACTCAAAGTAAAAGGATGGGAAACAAATTTTCAGGCAAATGGAACACAAAAGAAAGGAGGAGTCGCGATCTTAATCTCAGATAAAATACCCTTTAAACTATCAAAAATTTAAAAAGATACAGAAGGCCACTACATAATGATAAAAGGTTCAATCCATCAACAAGAAATATCCATCCTAAACATATATGCACCAAACATAGGAGCACCAACTTTCATAAAGCAGCTCCTAAGTAAACTAAAAACAGATATCAACTCCACTATCATCACAGTTGGGGACTTAACACCCCACTCAAACCCTAGACAGATCATCAGGACAAAAAATCAGCACCGAGATCCGAAACCTCAATGTGACTCTTGATCAAATGGACTTAATTGATACCTACAGAACCCACCATCCAAAGACCAAAGAATACACATTCTACTCATCACCACATGGAACATACTCTAAGATCGACCACATACTTGGCCATAAATCAAGCATAAGCAAATTTAAAAGGCCTGAAATTTTACCATGCACCTTCTCAGACCACAAAGGAATAAAAATAAACATTAACACCAACAAGGTCCCCCCCAAAACCCACAAAGACATGGACACTAAACAGCATGATGCTAAACAACTCCTGGGTCAATGATGAAATCAAAACAGAGACTAAAAGATACATGGAAACAAATGAAAATGAAGAAACATCTTACCAAAATCTCTGGGACACCATGAAACCTGTAGTAAGAGGGGAATTTATATCCCTGCAAACGCACATGAAGAAAATGGAGGGATCACAAATTAACAGCCTAAGAAGCCACCTAAAAAAGCTGGAAAAGCAAGACCACAAAAACCCTAATTTCAGCAGAAGAATCCAGATCACAAAAATAAAAGCCCAAATCCAGGACATAGAAGACAAAAAGATAATACAAAAAAAAAAAAAAAAACAATGAAACAAAAAGCTGGTTCTTCAAAAGAATAAACAAGATCAATGGTCCCCTAGCTAGACTGACCAAGAAAAAGAGAGAAAAAGCCCAAATAAACACAATCAGAAAAACAAAAGATGAAGTCACATCTGATACTGAAGAAATACAAAAGATCATTAGAGACTACTATGTACACTTGTATGGAAACAAACTTGAAAACCTTTTGGAAATGGAGGACTTTCTGTCATCACACAACCTGCCTAGGTTGAAACAAGAAGAAATTGAGACCATAAATAGACCAATAACAATCAAGGAAATTGACCACGTAATAAGAAAACTACCTACAAAAAAAAAAAGCCCTGGACCAGATGGCTTTCCAGCAGAATTCTACAAGACATTTAAGGAGGAGTTTATATCAATCCTACTGAAGGTATTCCAGGCAATTGAGAAAGACGAAACTCTCCCCAAATCATTTTACAAAGCCAACATTACATTGATACCCAAGCCAGGTAAAGATCCAACAAAGAAAGAGAACAACAGGTCATTATCTTTGATGAACATAGATGCTAAAATTCTCAACAAGATCCTAATGAACCGGATTCAACAACACATCTCAAAAATCATCCATCATGAACAAGTAGGCTTCATCCCTGGGATGCAAGGCTGGTTCAACATTCATAAAACAATAAATGTAATTAAATACATCAACAGATATCAAAACAAAAAAACCACATGATTATATCATTAGATGCATAAAAAGCTTTTGATAAAATCCAGCACCCCTTCTTGATAAAAACCCTCGAACAGTTAAGCATACGGGGAACATACCTCAAAATAGTAAAAGCCATCTATGAGAAACCCACAGTCAGCATACTCCTAAAGGGACAACAACTGGAACCATTTCCCCTGAAAACTGGAACAAGACAAGGATGCCCACTCTTACCCCTCCTGTTCAATATAGTATTGGAAGTCCTGGTTAGAGCAATCAGAGAAGAAGAGGCAATCAGGGGTATTCAAATAGGAAAAGAGGAAGTCAAGCTATCTCTCTTTGCAGATGACATGATCGTGTACCTTGAAAACCCAACAGAATCTGTCAAAACCTCCTTACACTGATAAAGGCCTTTGGCAAAGTCTCAGGATATAAAATAAATGGGCAAAAGACAATCGCATTTCTTTACACCAATAATAAACAAACAGAAACCCAAATAAAAACCACAATTCCATTCACAATAGCCACAAAAAAAATGAAATACCTTGGCATCTTCCTCACCAGAAACGTGAAAGACCTTTACAATGAAAACTACAAAACACTGCTCAAAGAAATCAAAGATGACATAAACAAGTGGAAAAATATCCCATGCTCATGGATTGGAAGAATCATCATTGTGAAGATGTCCATCTTACCTAAGGCAATCTACAGATTTAACGCAATTCCCATCAAATTACCAGCAACATTCTTCTCAGACCTAGAAAAACCAACACAAGAATTCATATGGAAACACAAACGACCAAGAATACCCAGAACAATCCTCAGCAAAAAAAAAACAAAGCAGGTAGTATCACATTACCAGACTTCAAACTTTACTATAAAGCTACAATCATCAAAACAGCTTGGTATTGGTATAGGAACAGGCATATAGATCAATGGAATAGAATTGAGATTCCAGAAGCGAAACCTCAATTTCTCAACCAACTCATCTTCGACAAAGCCTCCACCACCTACCACTGGGGAGAGGAGAACCTATTCAGTAAATGGTGCTGGGAAAACTGGCTGACCACATGCAGAAGATTGAAACAGGACCCCTATCTATCCCCATACACAAAAATTAACTCTAAATGGATCAGAGACCTAAATGTAAAACCTCAAACCATAAGAACCTTAGAAAATGAAGGACATACCCTCATGGAAATTGGAACTGGCATCCAATTCCTGAACAAAACTCGAAACCCACAGGCCATAAGAGAGAAGATAGACAAGTGGGACCTCATTGAACTGACAAGCTTCTGCAAAGCCAAAGAAACCATCAAGAGAGCAGGGAGACAGCCTACAGACTGGGGAAAAGTATTTGACAAATCCAGGTCTGACAAAGGCTTAACATCTTGGATCTACAAGGAACTCAAATGTGCTGAAAAGAAAAAAAAAACAACCCCATTATAAAATGGGCAAAAGATATGAACAGACACTTCTCAAAGGAAGACATCCGAGCAGTCAACAGACACATGAAAAAATGTTCAACCTCACTAATCATCAGGGAGATGCAAATCCAAACCACACTGAGATACCACCTAACTCCAGTCAGAATGGCAATTATCAATAACTCAAAATATAACAGTTGCTGGAGAGGGTGTGGCAAAAAGGGAATACTTTTACACTGTTAGTGGGAGTGCAAACTAGTAGAACCTCTGTGGAAAACAGTATGGCGATTCCTAAAAGCTCTAAATATTGACCTCCCATATGACCCCGCAATCCCCCTACTGGGAATATACCCTGAAGAATTCAAATCACTCTATAAAAAAGATACCTGCACATGTATGTTTATCGCAGCACTGTTCACAATAGTAAGAACCTGGAAGCAACCATGCTGTCCATCAAAAGAGGACTGGAGTTAAAAAATGTGGTACATATACACGATGGAATACTACGTAGCCATAAAAAAGAACAAAATCAAGAATTTTGCAGCAACCTGGATGGAATGAGAGTCTATAACACTGAGAGACCTCTCACAGAAACAAAGATCTGAGTATCACATGTTCTTACTCATATAATGGACCTTGAACATCCAATGTAATACTATAAGAAAATGACTGACAGTGGTGGGAAACTATGGGGGGGAGGGGAAGGGAGATCGGATTAATGGTAGTAAATATCTGTCTGGGGATGGGGAGACACCTCTTATCAACAAGGGTGTCTGAATGAAGCATATGCGCATACCTAACCCTTAAGTGTACCCCACAATATCATAATAAAAAATATTGAATATAAATAAATAAATAAAATTGTATTACAAGCTATAGTAAACAAAATAGTATAACACAGGCATAAAAACAGACACATAGACCAGTGAAATAAGTAGAGAGCCAAGGATAAATCTAAACATATAGAGTCAGTTAATTTTTTTCAAAAGGGCACCAATTAAACATAATGGAGAATGGATGATCTCATCAATAAATAGTGCTGGACAAACTAGATTTCCACATCCAGAAGAATGAAAGCATCTTATACCATACACAAAAAATCAACTCAAAATTTAAGAAAGACATGAGACCTGAAGTCATAAAACGCCTAGAGGAAAACATAGGAGAAAAGCTCCTTGAGACTAGCCTTGGCAATGATTCTTTGGATATCATATCAGGCTACAAAAACAAAAAAATAATAACAACTTGGACTATATCAAACGAAAACACTTCTGCACAGCAATCAAAAAAATCAACAATTGAAAAGGCAACTTACAGATTGGGAAAATATTTACAAAGCATCTATATGATAAGCAGTGAATATCCAAAATTTATAAAGAACTCATACAACTCAATAGCAAGAAAAAGATCAGGGATAGTGGCTCATGCCTATAATTTCAGCACTTTGGGAGGCCGAGGCAAGAGGACTGCCTGATTCCAAGGATTCAGGACCAGCCTGGGCACCTTGGCAAGACCTCATCTCTACAATAAATCAAAAAAATTAGCCAGACATGGTGGGGCATGCCTGTGCTTCCAGTTACTTGGAAGGCTGAGGCAGAAGGATCACCTGAGCCCAGCATAGAGGCTGCAGTGGCCATGAGGATGCCACTGCACTCTAGCCTGGGTGACAGAGTGAGATTCCAAATCAAAAAAAATTAAAAATAAAAAGCAAGAAAACATATAACCTGATTTAAAAATGGGCAAAGGCATAGCCACACTCTACCAAGGACTCAAAGATCTAAACATAATGGTACTCATCACCACATGGTTAGTAGTAGTAATAGCACCCATAAACTTGAATTCTATGCAGATCTTCATTCTCTCAACAAATATTACTTAAACACCTACCATAACGATGCATTATTTTAAGGGTTAGGGACTAAAACAAAGTCCATCCTCTCACAGTGCTAAGATTCTAGTTGAAGAAGATAAAAATTTTTTCTAGATGTCTGTAATAGTCAAGTGATGAAATGCACCAAGAAGAAAAATAAGAGAAACAGAAAAAATGGGCAAAAAACCTAAATACACACTTCTCCAAAATAAACATAAAAATGGCCAACAAGTATATGAAAAGATGTTCATCATCACTAATCTTCAGTAAATGCAAATCAAAAATATTATGAGATACCACCTCACACTCATAAGGATAGATATTATCAAGAAGACAATGGATAACAAGTGTTAGCAAGAGTGTGTGGAGGGGGGGGAAGGATCCCAAGTATACCATGTATACCTCTGGTGGGAAAGTAGATGTCTGCACCCATTATAAAGAAACAGCATTTCCTAAGAAAATTTAAAAATAGAACTACCATATGACCTAGCAATCCCTTCTTCTGAGTACATACTCCAAAAGTGAAATCACCACTTCATAAAGATATCTGCACTCCCATATTCATTGCAGTACTATTCACAATAGCCTAAATGTGGAAATAACTTATGTGTACATCAACAGATAAACAGATAAAGAATAATGTGGTATATACAGGTTGAACATCCCAAATCTGAAAACCTGAAATCCAAATGCTCCAAAATCTAATCATTATTGCATCATATCTTGAGCACCAATATATCAAAGGAAAGGTTCATTGGAGCATTTTGAAGTTCAGATTTTCAAATTTAAGATGCTCAACCATCTAAGGACATAATGTAAATATTCTGAAATCCAAAACACTTCTGTTCCCAAGCATTTTGGATAAGGGAAATTGAATGTGTATAAACAATGGAATATTATTTAGCCTTAAAAATCAGATCCTGCCATTTGCCACAACATGGATGAAACTGGAGAATATTGTGCTGAGTGAAATAAGCTGGACACAGAAATAAAAATATTGCATGATCTCACTTTTTAAAAAGTCAAATATACAATAACAGAAAATAAAACAGCAGTTACCAAGGGCAGGTAGGGGAGGAAATGAGATATATAGATCAAAGGATACAAAGTAGCAGAGATATAGGATGAAAAATTCTAAAAAGCTAATGTACAATACAAGGACAATAGTTAATTGTAGTGTATAGTAACTGGGACTTTTGTTAAATAAGGATTGTAGCGGCTCTTCCTACACACACACACAAAATGAGTATGTAAGATGATGGATATGTGAATTTGCTTCATTAGAGTAATCATTTTACTATCTATCTGTATCTTATAAAACTATATGCATATATACATATTAAATGTACACAATAACATTTAAGCTTTTCTGTCCTCTCAATAAATCCTGCTTTCTAAAAATAAATAAATAAATGAATGAATAAAAGAAAAAATAGGTAAATTGGACCTCCAAATTTATAATCTTTGTGTGTCAAAAGACATTACTAAGTGTAAAAACTCAACTAACGGGATGGGAGAAAATATATGCAAATCATATGCATCATCCCCATATACACACTAATAGAAATACTAAAAACTAAAAGAAATTCTTTAGATTAAAAGGAAATGATAACCAGAGAGAAATTCAGATTTATCAAGGAAAAATTAAAAAGTATCATAAGTGATAAACATCCAAGTTAATATAAAAGACCAATTTTCCTCTTAATTTATTTAAAATACATTTTTTAAAATGTAGGCATAAAGGGTAGTAGGGATACCATGGAAATGGAACTATAAAGTTGAAACATATATGAAGTAATATAATTTTAACTCTTATTAGTCTATGAAAACATTGAAAAAATATATTTTCATTGCTATTGTAAACAGTAAAAATAATAAATCAAAGTGGTATAGCTACTAATGAGTCAAGAAGTAAATTAAAATGGAATTACTACAAATATTCAAATAATCCAAGAGAAGGCAGGAAAGATGGAACAGAGGAAACAATAAATAATAAAATGGTAAACATCAGTAATTACATTAACTAAATAAACTTATATATCCTCATATGTTTTACTACCTTAAACTACTTTAGTTTGATTAAACACTCCAGTTAAAAGATAGACATTGCCAGAATGCATAAAAATATAAGATCCAACTACAGTATTTCCAACCAGAAAAAACTTTAAATATGAAGACACAGCTTAAAAGTAAATGGATGGATAAAAGATATACAGTAAGTCCTCACTTGAGAAATAAAGTCCTCACTTAACAATAGGCTCTTGAAAACTGCAACTTCGAGCAAAATGATGTACAATATAATAAATAAACATAATAAAACCAGTTTTACCATAAGCTAATTGATACAAACAAGAGTTAAATTCCTATGTATAGCCTGTCATTTCACTTAAAAAGGAGTAGTTTCCAAGAATCTATCAACAAGTGAGGATTTATTATACCATGTAAATAGTTAGCATAAGGTTTTAGGTTTCAAAGCAAAGACTATCACAGTGATTAAAAAAAAGATATTTTAAAACAATACAAGAATCAATTCACCAAAAAGTGATAAGATTATAAATATGAATGCTTTAAAACATAAAAAACAAAATTAAAGATAAAGAAATAGAAAATTCAAGAAACAGAAAATTTTAGAACCACAGTTGAAGATTTTAACATCCCTTTCTAATAAAACTAGATCAAAGGAAAAAAAAAATCAGTAGACACACAGATGATCTGACCCTGACCTGCAGAGTAACATTCTTTCCATGCACATGGTGCATTCACCAAGATAAACCACATGCTGGGCTGTAAAACAAGCCCCAACAAAGGATTAAAATCACACAGAGGATGTCTTTGACAATTAGAGACCAATACAACAAGACAAGATCTTGTCTGCTCTCACCACTTTTATTCACTTTTATTCACTGATGTGCTATCAATGCTAGCCATTGCAAGATGGCAAGAAAAAGAAACAAAAGGCATAAAGATCAGAAGAGAAGAAATAAAACTGTCCCTATTTGCAAATGATATGAATATAAATCTCAAAAGAATCTACAAAACTACTAGAACTAGCAAATAATACTAAAGGTTAATGTATGTATAAATCAACTGTATTCTTGTATATTAGCAGCAATCAAAAGATACATTTTTAAAATTCCCTTTACAATAATGTAAAAAAAATATAAAATACTTAGGAATAAATTTAATAAAAGACATGCAAAGCCTCTATATGGAAAACTACAAAATACTGCTGACCTAATAAATAAAGCTATATACAATGTTCATGTATTAAAAGACCTTATATTACCAAGATCCCACTTTTTCCCAAATTGACACATAGATAAAATGCAGTCCTAAAAAAATTCCAGAAGGCTTTTTCTCAAAATGTACACACTGATTCCAAAATATGTATGAAAATGCAAAGGACCTGAAAGCTAAAGCAATTTAAAAAACAAATGAATTAACAAAATTGGGGAGCTCATTACCTGCTTTCAAGATTTACACTACAAAGTTACACTAAACAAAAATATGGTATTGGCATCCGGATGGTGTTTTAGATCAAAGGAAAAAAACAACTGTTTTTCAAAAAAAAGGTAACAGGTCTTTCCAAGAAACAGCAATGGCATCACAACAACTGGGAATTAATAAGGGAAAAATAAACATCAAACCCTACATCATACTATTTACACAAAAATTAACCTGAAATAGATCCCAGTTGTAACTGTAAAGCTAAAAGTAGAAATTTCATAGAAAAAACTAAGAGGAACAGCTTTGCAGCTTTGGAATAGACAAAGACTTCTTAGCTAGAACACAAAACCATTAAAAATTTGTTAAACTGGATTTTATCAAAAGTATACAGACACACACACACGACAAAGAAACGGTATTTAGAACATATAAATACTTCATAACTGGATATGATAAACAATCCCCAAAAATAAAGACAGAAATATTTCTCAAAGCAGACATGGAAATGGCCAATAAGCATATGGGAAGATCCCCAACATCCATAAGTTTGCAGAGAAATATTCATTAAAAGCACAGTGAGAAATATATTCGTTGAAATTTCTAAAACTAAAAAGACTAAAGTCTCAAGCCCTTGGCAATAACATAAAGCAACTGAAACTCTTTAGAAAGCTGCTTGGTAGTTTTTAAAAAGTTAAACATACACCTACTATTCAATCCAAACATTCCACTACTGGATACTCAAATGAAATGAAAACATATGTCTACACAAAGCCTTGTATACAAATGTCTATGGTAACTTTATCCACAATAGCTAGAAACTGCAATCAACCCAAATATTTACAAACACATGAATGGATAAACAAAATGCAATCTGTCCAAACAATGAAATACACCAAAAGAAAAGAACAACTAGCTCATCCTATGTAGGTGAATCTCAAACTCACTGTGCTGAGTGAAAGAAGTTAGACATAAAAAAGTACATATTATAAAATTCCATTTATATAAAATTCTAGAGAAAGCAAGATAATTCTATACGTTTCCCAGGGGACAGGGATAGAGGAAAAAACATACTGCAAGAGACACAAGGAAATGTTTGGGCTGACAAACATTGACAGTGGTAGTACTTTTTTTTTGGAGTTGTATTCTCACTCTGTCACCCAGGCTGGAGTGCAGTGGCACACTCACAGCCATGGCAGCTTTGACCAGCTCAGGCATTTCTCCTGCCTCATCCTTCCAAGTAGCTGGAACTACAGGCATGCGCCACCATGGCTGGCTAATTTTTTGACTTATTGTAAAGACAAGGTCTCACCAAATTGCCCAGACTGGTCTTGAACCCCAGGACTCAGGAAATATCTTCCCTTGGTCTCCCAAAGTGCTGGGATTACAGGTGTGAGCCACCATGTCCGGCAATAGTGGTAGTACTTCATTTGCTATTTACATCTATCTAAACTTATCAAATTATATTCTTTATATGGATGCAGTTTATTAAAAATAAAATATATCTTATTTAGTATAGTCTAAGTGTACAGTGTTTAGAAAGTCTACAGTAGGGTACAGTAATGTCCTCCTAGGCCTTCATATGCAATTACCACTCACTCACTGACTCTAGAGCAACTTCCAGTCCTGCAAGCCTCATTCTTGGTAAGTACTCTACCTATACAGGTGTATCCTTTTTTATCTTTCATATTGCATTTCTACTGTACCTTTTCCATTTAGATATGTTTAGATACACAAATATCTACTATTGTGCGGTAACAGCCTAAAGTATTCAGCACAGTAACATGCTGAACATGGTTGTAGCCCTCTAGCAATAGGCTATACCATATAGCCTCGGTGTGTAGTTGTAGGCTCTATCATCTAGGTTTGTGTAAGTACACTCTTTATGTTCTCACAATGATAAAATTGCCTAACAGCACATTTCTCAGCATGTATCCCCATCATTAAGCAACACATGACTGTATACACACACAAAAAAAAACATCATAATGGACCAATGATCTATCTCATCTGATCCAGTTTTTGATAATTCATACATTCATCTGATACGTATTGAGTGTCTACTCTGTGCTAGGTGCTTGGGAAACAAAGAGTAATAAAAAGAGACAAAAATCCCTGTCCTTGGCATTTTGTATTCTTTGAAGGGTAGGGAGAACAGCCAAGGGAAAAGGAGGATAAACATAATGGATAAGCACATCATAGACTATGTTAGAAGGTGATAAATGTAGTAAGAAAGAAAAACAGAAGGAGATGTTGCAATTTCAAGCAGGAGAGTTTTCAATGAGGTTAATATTGAGAATTACTTATAGCAAAGTAGGTAAGGGAGTTAGCCAATAAGCAAAAATATTCTAGACAGAGGAAAGCTAGTACTAAACAAGGCCATACTTGCTCAAGAACAGAGTGGAAAGCAAGGGAGATAATAACAAGAAATGAAACCAAAGCAAATTGAGTAAGGCAGAGAGGCAGAGATCGTCCTATAGGCCATTTGAAGGCATCACTATTTTGTGAACAGAGGAAAAACACATTTTGCTTTTGGCTATAAAAGCTCCCAAAAATGTTTTATGTAAGGTGTTTCAAGGCATATACTCAAAAAGAGAACAATTTCCTCTGAATATCACTAATTATTATTTATAATTTATCATTAGTCAAAGCCTCCTTTGTACTAAAGTAACTACCTCATTTAAGTTTAAAGGGGTACTATCCAAGTTAAATATCATGGAATTTGTTAGTTCCCGCAAACAAACTTTGTCATTCATACTGCCTTAAGTCTTCATTTTTAATCTATAATCGATTTTTAATTAGAAAACTAGTTTCTTTTTTATTTTAAAGATGTGGGGGTACAATTCAGGGTTAAGTATACAATAGTCTTTGTGTAGGTAAAGTTTGGGACTAGCTTTGGTCCCCACTTCACCCGGTTTGAGATCAGGTACCCTTAGAGATGATGTGTGCCCCACCCCCTTTCTCCCCGGGCAGTTTCCTACTACTGCCAAGCCCTTTCTTTAGTATTATGGTAATTGTTCAGGGTCTGCTTAGGAGTGAGAACTCGTGGTACTCAGTTCTTTGTTTTTGTGATAGATCACTCACACTCTAAGTCCATCCAAGATGTTGGGAAGGTCATAACTTTGTCCTTCCTTATGGCTATGTAACATTTCATCGTGTATATATACCACATTTTTTTAACCAGTCCTGTTTTGATGGGCAGCATAGTTGGTTCCATGTTTCTGCTATTGTGAATTATGCTGCAATAACATGCATGTGTAGGTATCTTTTTCATAGACTGATTTGAGTTCCTCCAGGTATATTCCCAGAAGGGGGACTGCAGGGTCATATGGAAGGTCGATTTTTAGATCTTTTAGGAATCGCCAAACTGTTTTCCACAGAGGTTGTACTAGTTTACACTACCACCAACAATATAGAAGTGTCCCCTTTTCCCTGCATCCTCTCCAGCATGTTGTTTTTTGAGTTATTGATGATAGTCATCCTGACTAGAGTTAGGTGGTATCTCGGTGTAGTTTTACTTTGCATTTTTTTGATGATTAGTGAGGATGAGCATTTTTTCATGTATCTGTTAGCTGCTCATATGTCTTCTTTTGAGAAGTGTCTATTCATATCTTTTGCCTACTTTTTAATAGGGCTGCTTGGTTTTTTTATTTTCGGCAAGTTTGAGATCCTCATAGATCATGGAGGTTAAGCTGTCATCAGATATACATGTGGTAAATACTTTTTCCCATTCTGTGAGCTGTCCCCACTATCTTGATGGTTTCTTTGATTTTGCAAAAGCTTGTCAGTTTGATGAGGTCCCACTTGTCTATTCTATCTCTTATGGCACAGGCATTTGGGATTTTGATCAGGAATTGGTTGCCACTTCCAATTTCCATAAAGATAATTCCTGCATTTTCTAAAGGTTCTTATAATTTGAGGTATTATGTTTAGGTCTTTGATCCACTTAGAGTTGATTTTTGTGTATGGTGATAGGTAGGGGTCTTGTTTTAGTCTTCTGCATGTGGTCAGCCAGTTTTCCCAGCACCATTTCCTGAATAAGTTCACCTCTCCCCAGTGGTTGTTAGTGGAGGCTTTACTAAAGATAAGTTGGTTGAGAGATTGAAGTTTTGCTTCCAGAATCTATATCCTGTTCCATTGGTCTGTATGCCTATTCTTGTACCAATACCAGGCTGTTTTGATTATTGTAGACTTACAATAAAGTTTAAGGTCAGGAAGTGTGATACCTCTCTCTTTGTTTCTTTTGCTGAGGATTATTTTGGCTATTCGTGGTTGTTTATGTTTCCACATGAATTTCTGTATTGTCATTTCCAGGTCTGAGAAGAATGATGCTGGTAATTTAATGGGTATTGAGTTAACTCTGTAGATTGCCTTGGGAAGGATGGGCATCTTAACAATGTTGATTCTTCCAGTCCATGAGCATGAAATATTTTTCCATTTGTTTGTGTCATCTTTGATTTCTTTGAGCAGTGTTTTTTAGTTTTCATTGTAAAGGTTTTTCACTTCTCTGGTTAGGAAGATGCCAAGGTATGTCATTTCTTTTGTGACAATAGTGAATGGGATTGTGGTTTTTATTTGGGTTTCTGTTTGTTTATTATTGGTGGATAGGAATGAGACTGTCTTTTGCATGTTTATTTTATACCCAGAGACTTTGCCAAAGTCCCTAATCAGTACGAGGTTTTTGACAGATTCTCTTGGGTTTTTTAAGGTACAGGATCATGTTATCTGCAAAGAGGAATAATTTAACTTCCTCCTTTCCTATTTGGGCATTCCTGATCTCCCTCTCTTGTCTGATTGCTGTAGCTAAGACCTCCAACACTCTGTTGGACAGGAGGGGTAAGAACGGACAGTATTGTCTTGTTCCAGTTTTATGGGGAAATGGCTCCAATTTCTGTCTGTTTAGCAGTATGTTTGCTGTGGGTTTCTCATAGATGGCTCTTACTATTTTGAGGTATGTTCCACCTATGCCTAGGTATTCAAGGATTTTTATCAGAAGGAGTACTGGATTTTATTGAAAGTTTTTTCTGCATCTAATGATATAATCATGTGGTTCTTGTTTTTACATCTGTTGATATATTTAATTACATTTATAGTCTTGCGGATGTTGAACCAGCCCTGTATCCCAGGGATTAAGCCTATTTGTCATGGTGGATGATTTTTGAGATGTGTTATTGGATCCGGTTTGCTGGAATCTTGTCGAGAATTTTTGCGTGTATTTTCATCAGGGATACTGGCCTGTAGTTCTCTTTCTTTGTTGGATTTTTACCCAGTTTGGCGTTAGCTTCATAAAATGATTTGGGTCTTCTTTCTCAATTGCCTGGAATACTTTCAGTAGGATTGGTATCAGCTACTCCTTTTATGTTTTATAAAATTCTGGTGGAAAGACATCTGGTCCAGGGATTTTTTTTTTTTAATGGTAGTTTTCTTATGATGAAATCAATTTCCTCAGTTGTTATCGGTCTATTTAGGGTCTCAATTTCTTCTTTTTTCAACCTTAGGAGGTTGTGTAATGTCAGAAAGTCTCCCCTTTAGGTTTTTGAGTTTGTTTCCATAAAAGCATACATAATAATCTCTGACAGTCTTTTGTAATTTCTTCAAGGTCAGTTGTGACTTTATCTTTTGCATTTCTGATTTGTTTATTTGGGCTTTTTCTCTCTTTTTCTTGGTCATTCTGGCTAGGAGAGATCCATAACTCTTATTTAACCTTTCAAAGAACCAGCTTTTTGATTCACTGATTTTTTTCTGTTTTTGTCTTCTATGTCCCATATTTTGGTGATCTGAATTCTTCTGCTGAAGTTAGTATTTTGGCGGTCTTGCTTTTGCAGCTACTTTAGGTGATTTGTTAAGCTGTTAACTTGTGGTCTTTCCAGTTTCTTCGTGTGTGTTCGCAGAGATATGAATTTCCTTCTTAGTACTGTTTTCATGGCATTACAGAGATTTTGGTAAGATATTTTTTCATTTTCATTTGTTTCCAGGAATCTTTTAATTTCTGTTTCGATTTCTGTGTTGACCCAGAAGTTGGTCAGCATCATGCTATTTAGGGTCCATGTCTTTGTGGGTTTTGGGGGAACTTTGTTGGTGTTGATATTTATTTGTATTCCACTGTGGTCTGAGAAGGTTTATGGCAGAATTTCAACCTTATGAAACGTGTTTATGCTTGATTTAAGGCCAAGGATGTAATCAATCTTAGAACACATTCCATGAGGTGATGAGTAGAATGTATATATCACAGTTGTTGGATGGAGTGTTCTGTAGGTATCTATTAAGTTTCTTTGGTCAAGCATCAAGTTGAAGTTCCAGATCTCCTTGTTGGTTTTTTCACCCTGATGATCTGTCTAGGGTTGTCAGCAGGGTATTTAAATCTCCATCTATGATTGTGTTAGAGTCAGTATCTTTTTTTAGCTTACCTAGAAGCTGCTTTATAAAAGATGGTGCTACGTTGAATGCATATATGTTTAGGATGGATATTTCTTGTTGATGGATTGACCATTTTATCATTATGTAGTGACCTTCAATATCTTTTTAAATTTTTTATAACTTAAAGGATGTTTTGTTTGATATTAAGATTGCAACTCCTGCTTTCTTTTGTGTTCCAGTCATCTGAAAATTTGTTTTCCATCCTCTTGAGTCTGTAAGTGTCCTTTCTGGTGAGATGAGTCTCCTGGAGACAGCATATTGACGCATCATGAATTTTTATCCACTTTGCCATTCTATGTCTTTTCAGTAGTACATTTAGTTCATTCATATTCAGGCTAATTCTTTTTTTTTTTTTTTTTTTTTTTTTGAGTTGGAGTCTCACTCTGTCACCCAAACTGGAGTGCAGTGGCCGCTCCCGGCCACCGCAGCCTCGACCTGCTGGGCTCCGGCGATCCTTCCGCCTCAGCCTTCCAAGTAGCCAGAATTACAGGCATGCGCTGCCATGCCCGGCTGATTTTTTGATTTATTGTAGAGATGAGGTCTCGCTGCCCAGGCGGGTCTCGAACCCGCGGGCTCAGGCAATCCACTCACCTCAGCCTCCCAAAGGCGCGGGATGACAGGCTGAGCCACCGAGCCCGGCTAGGCTAATTCTTGAGATGCAAGAGTTTATCCCTGTCATAAGGTTCTTATAAGAGTTTGTTGTTGTTGTTTGTTTATTTGTGTTGGCTTTCTTTTGATTTTTGGGTTGACTTATGTGTGTTTTCAATCTTTTTCCTGCATTCTTAGAAAGGGCACAGTCTTTTTTTCCCCTTTCTTCTGTGTTTAATACTTTTTTAAGTGTTTCTTGGTCTGGAGGAGGTGTAAACTCTTAGGGATTAAACGCCTGGGATGGATTTTTTTTTTTTTTTGAGTTGGAGTCTCACTCTGTCACCCAGACTGGAGTACAGTGGCCACTCCTGGCCACCGCAGCCTCGACCTGCCGGGCTCCGACGATCCTTCCGCCTCAGCCTTCCAAGTAGCTGGAACTACAGGCATGCGCTACCACGCCTGGCTAATTTTTTGATTTACTGTAGAGATGGGGGTCTCGCCAAGTTGCCCAGGTGGGTCTTGAACCCGCGGACTCAGGCAATCCACTCACCTCAGCCTCCCAAAGTGCGGGATTACAGGCTGAGCCACTAAGCCCAGCTTGGGATGGATTTTAATTCTCACAGCTGATTAAGCTTAGCTTAGCTGGGTAGGTAATTCTTGGTTGAAATTGTTTATCTTTGAGAACTTTGAAAACTGGACTCCAGTCTCTTCTAGTCTGTAGTGTTTCTGCAGATAAATCTGTTGCTATTTTAATTGGTCTTCCCTGGTAAGAAGTCTGACCTTTTTCTCTTGCTGCTTTTAAGATTTTTCTTTTTAACTTACTTTGTGTAAGTGAATTACTGTGTGTCTAGGAGTTGGTCTTCTCATTTTATGTCTTGCAGGGGTTCTCTGAATCTCGTGTTTGAACGGTCACATCTCTGATGAGATGAGAGAAGTTTTCTTAGATAATCTCATGGAATGTTTGTTCCAGGGTGGCTTCTGTCACTCTATCTGCCTCAGGGAGTCCAATTAATCTTAGGTTCAGCCTCTTGATATAATCACACATCTCTTAGAAGCTTTGTTCTGTCTTTTAAAGCTTCTTTTCCATGTTTTTAAGTTTGGATTAGTTCCATACTTTTGTCCTCAAGCTCTGAGATTCTTTCTTCTGCTTGTTTAATTCTGCTTTTCATGCTTATCAGTTTGCTATTTATTTCATTCATTGTATTCTTTATTGCCATCATCTCAGTTATCAACTCCTTCATTCTTCCCTCTTATCTCTCCTCATTTCTATTTATTCTATTAATATCTTGATATCTGGGTTTGTGGTTTGAGATTGGTCATTTTGGGGGCTCTTCATTGTTTGAGTTCTGAAGTCTGTATTCTTAGTTGCTATCTTCCCAGGAGTCTGTATGGGCCCTGTGTTCTTCTGTTGGTTCTTCTTCATTTGTGAAGGTTTTCCTCCCCCATTTCCTCCCTTATTTAATACTGCTGTTCAGTGATGGGGAAATCACTTTCAATTCTGTTTGCTCAACCCCCTATTCTTCCTTATGTATATCCTCTGGATTTTTTCAATTTTGAAGCTGGACTGGGGTTGTGGGACTGTGCTTTTTGCAGTTTTTGAGATTTGATTAAGGGGAGAGCTGTGGTTCAGAAGCTATCTGCAGATCACAGTATCCAATGAGCGGTGTGTAGGCCCTTTGGAACCCACTTCCCACCACCTTACATTCTGTCCATGCAGTGGGGGTGTATGTATGCCCCCTGAAAGCAAAATGAGATAAGAAAAAGAAAAAGAATGGAAAAGGGAAGGAGGGAGACGAAAGGAAAGTAAAGTGAGAAAAGAAGAGAGAAAACAGACAGGGACACCAACTAATGAATATACAAATAATCAAACAAAAACAGAAAAAAATGAAGTAACCAAAAACATACAAACAATCACACAAACAAACAAAATATCCCTGTTGATGTACTCACCCTCAAAAATAATCGTTCGCAAACAGAAAATTTAAAAATCAACAATAACAAAAACAAAACAAGTAAAAAATGTAAATAAAAACAGAAAAAAAGAGGTCCCTCTGTGGCCATTTCTGGAACTTCAGGTTCCTTTCCCAAGCACTGCCACCACTTTTGGCTGCCATCGCATCAGGAAGCAGCTCCAATCTCTAGTTCATCCCCTGTGGTGGATCAGGCTGCTCTCAGCATGGGTCAGATGCCCTGTGGACTGCTGTGGGAAGAGGGTGAATCAGATCCAGACTAACCAGACTTGTCTGCTGCTGCTGCCAAGTCTCCCACTCAGATTAGATGTGTCTGTGCCTGGTCCAGTGTAGGGAAGTGGAGTCTGTCTCTCCATGTCCGATGGTCAATCTCAAAAGGGTGGAGATAGCCTCTGGGTCTCAGGTTGGAGGCTGGACACAGCAGGGCAGGGCAACACAGGTGACTGCCCATCCCAGGCAGACAAAATGGTGTCAGTATTTCCTCACTGGCGGCAGGACTCAGTTCCCAATTTCTTCACTGTGCCTTCTCTGTGGCTCCTGCTGCTAGTGCCCAGCTTGCTGCTGCAGGTGGTGGTATGGGCCAGGTGCCAGTCGCTAAGGAGCAGCTGATCTCTGCTGTCTCCACCCAATAGACCCCCGAGACTGACAAACACTCCTGCATGCCAGGGTATCCAATCTCAGGGGGATGGTGGATTGCAGTCACCTCCAGAGGACAGCCATGGGTGCTTGAACCAAAGTCTCCCCTCAGACAGACTTTCACTCACCACCAGAACACATTCATTCATGCAGATAGTCTTTATAGACACTCACTTTTGCAGAGACTCTCACATTCCAACCAGTACTGTCACCATCTTGCCTGTCTGAGTTTCTTTTTTACATGAAGTCTTTTCTCACCTTGCTTATTCCACCATTTTCTAGGTGTCTTCCTTCTTGAATTATGTGAAAAGTAACTATATTCTCTATTTTATTTTATGTGCATCAGAACTGTATCTCTGGCTTATTTAAGATTGGGTTAGTGTCTTTAGAGAATAGCTAGCAATTAGATTCCCTTAAATGCAAAAGGCAGTTTGCATCATTCAATGGGTTATTTCCTCTAAATTTATTCTTATTTTGATATGGCATTAAGCTATATTTCATTCACATTTAAAGCATTTTTTAAAAACAACACACAGGGCTTTATGACAATGCACTGATTTGGTCCCATAATTTGACACTTTACTACCAGAACTATGTATAATCTGCAATCTGGGTGATGTCATTATTAATGAAAATGCCAAGAGCCTGTCATTGATTCATTCCCATCCAGAGAAGCCTGTTCCTATGTAGTTCTCGCTTCATAAATACATACTCTTTCCACAATTCTGTGATAATCTAGAGGTTTTTGTTTGGTTTTGTTTTCTAAGGGGAGGAGCCCACAAGGAAGGAAATCAATTTTTGTTTTAAACTACATTTGAGGGAGCAGTCTTTTTGAAAGAATAAAATTTGCTAATTTCTTCCCATTATTGTTACTGTTTCTTTTTCAGCGATATTTCATCCACATTTAAAGTCCTCAACATGTTATTAAAAAGAAATTTGGTAAGATCTAAGGATAAAAATCCAAGTCTCAGTATAATGTATACCAACTTACTAGGACAGCTTCAGGCATTTATCACCTTCTGGTTTCCATTCTCCTTTTATAAACCTCTCAAAATTTGTAATAATGGTTCCACCTGCACCTAAAAATAAAATAAAACAAGAATATTTAACTAAATTTTCTTGAAAAAATATTCAAGATGAGCAACAATTTTATCACCTAATATAAAATTCCAAGAAGATTCCCAAAATATAATTCTGTGAGGAAGAAAAAAATTGTCTTGTGTATCTAGAGTGCTAAAACAATTACAATTCTTCTCTTTCACCAGCATGGAAACTATCTATTATACTGTAATTAAGGTTAATTGGGGTCTTAGGCACAAAGATACAGCTAGAGGTTTCTGCTTTATCATTTTCTTTCCTGATATAATTGGTTTTAGGTGTAGTACACTATAACAAGAGGTTAGAAAAATTTTTTCAATTCCTATCTATAAAACAACAATAAAAGCAAGTGATACAAAGTCAATATGAACCTATAACCAAACATATTTACAATTTCTAGTACTCAGAATGGAAAAAAACACAGAAGACAGAGAACCAGTGTTTTTTATTTGCCTGTACCAAATAATTTCTTATGTAAATGTCTTATTTATGGTGGTACTATATCTTAATTAACTATAAATCCCTCTGATTCTGGGGCTCCTAATCAAAACATTGATAAAAATTTTATATCATAAGACAGTTACGCTCATAACAATGGCCAATAACTAGTACTAATGGAAAGTACTCTTTTTTTGTTGTTGTTTTTTGGGTTTTTTTGAGTTGGAATCTCACTCTGTCGCCCAGACTGGAGTGCAATGGCCGCTCCTGGCCACCGCAGCCTCAACCTGCTGGGCTCATGCAATCCTTCCACCTCAGCCTTCCAAGTAGCTGGAACTACAGGTGCACGCTACCACATCCGGCTACTTTTTTGATTCATTGTAGAGATGAGGTCTTGCCAAGTTGCCCAGGTGGGTCTCGAACATGTGGGCTCAGGCAATCCACTCACCTCAGCCTCCCAAAGCGTGGGATACGAGCCCGGCGAAAGTACTAGCTTTTAATTAATTTTATTAGCTAACAGAAACAAGGTTTCCACCTTCCAAAAAGACTGTTATTAAAGTATATGATCCCCCCAAAAAAAGTATTTGATCCCCATCAATGTAACTAACTAGAAAATTGTTCAGTAGTTGTGATATACCAATAACAGAATATTTATGAATGTATATCGTTAATATTACCTCGGGCCCATCCAATAGCTATCATAATTATCCAGCCATTGTGGTAGTAGTTATTAGCATGTGTGACTCCACCTACTATTTTCCAAGTTCTGGTCACTTCCTTCATTCCAGCAGCCAGGAGCTTTATAGGTAGATATGAATAGACCTGGGAAACTAGGTCACGAGGGCAAAAAAATATAAGGTACCTGAAATTAAAATGTTAATATTTTAATATATGAATGGAATCATAAGTACAGAAATAAAAATCCCACCTATCGGCAATAATAATTTGGCAAAACAAAACAACCTATCAGCAATAACAATTTGGCAAAACTGAACCTGAATTCAATAAAAACATAGCTTGGGTAGAAAGTCAATTTTGAAAATTGCATGAAATACGTATAATCTGCCAAAAAGTCATGATCAGAGAAGAATGCAAATTTTAGACTTCTGAATACCTTAGAGATATACAAAATATTTACTGAGTTCCTAATTTGTGCCCCTACTGTTCTAGAAGTTAAGTGCTGACTCACTAACAAACAAATTTATAATCTTTTACAGATAATCATTATAGAAACTCCTCTAGCTACACAGTGTCTTTGTTCTCCGGGAAAATGAATTCGAGAAAAGGGTCTCTAATAACTGAACAATGAATGGCTGCATTTCAACCACCACTAACACCTTCACCTGTGCCCCTTTGTTCAAAACATAAACTGAAATCTATACAAGGATAGGTGACCGATTGCAAGGAAGCAGATTTTCTGTTAAGGAAAAACATATTTTCATACAGTCAAAAAAAAAAACCCAACTTGTTCTTTAATTTAGTTGACTAAGCTTAAATTTTAACTAAATAAAATTGTGATTAGCTTAAGAATAATTCACCCCTCTGGTAAATTATTTTCATGAACGTCATTTGAGCAGTAGTACCTATTGGAAAACATACTTTTTTCCTCTCCTTTACTAAAATGGCAGACAATTTTGTTCATAAAGCAGAATATGTCTTCTTTCAAATGGGGTGATATAGAAGACATGTCACAAAAGGAGTATCATATCTCTTTTAAAAGAACCTATTAATCTTATTGTAATTCATGATTCATAAAGTCAGAATTCTTGAATGTTCATGGAATATAAAATGTTTTGCCAAAATATCGCCTCAGAGACTGAATATAAGATACCACGGTTTGTTCAGCCTAAAGCTCTCTTTCTACTTCATCTCCACTTACCAATTCCTTCCTATTCTTCAAGGTCCAGCTCAAATATTATCATATTCACTGATGACCATGGGGGTCTTGTTTTATTTAATCTCCTCAGTTCAGACTACATTCTGATGGCTCTGTATAACTAAACTAATTGGTTCCTATGCTTCAAAATAGCTCCTTATACATTTTTCTTTATAAGATGAAATAAAGGCTATAATGTTCATAATACACTATAATAGTTGTCAGATGACTCATCTTGTTAACCCCCTAACTTAAAACTCAGCATAATAAAAAGTAGCCCTGAATTAAATAATTTATTAGCAGTCAATCTGGAGATAAAATATAAAATACAGTAAGTCAAATAATAAGTTGATAATTAGAGAGTTTGAGAGAAAAATAAAGTATCTGAGAACAGTAAAATGATTTTTGAAAGCCACTCATATGATTTTTAAAATGTTACGCATTCATATAATATTTGAAAGTCTCTGTACACTTCTCTCCCTGAATACAGAACTGATTTCCAGGAAGTTGGTTAGGTAATGAGAGGAAAAATACTATATACTTATTTAATTTTTAAGTATATTTTTACTAAAATAAAAGTACTTTGGTACTTAATCTACCATATATTAGATTAAGAAAGGGATTTGTTTTCATTCTAACAGTAATTAATACTCCAAAATAAAATATGCAAAGAAATAATAAAAACAATATTATAAATGACCCCATTTTCATTCTCTACACTAAGCCTATCTTTAACATGAGTTTAAAAGTTACACTATTACAACAGTAATCTTGCACCTTTTATATTCAACTATGTGGCATTATGGCATATGGAATAAAATTTGTAATTATTGCTATTCCTTTATAAATAATTACTTAGTCAATTTAATCAGATATTTCTCAAATTAGACCTGCAATAAGCTAACATTTTAAACAAAAAAGTTCTCATATGAATGTTTAATAGCTACAGGGCAAAAGAATAATTGTTCATTGTGCTTAGTAGACTTTCAAATAAACATATCAGACCAATTGCTCCCTAAACAACCATTCCTACTCTATAACACAAATTAGCTTTTAAGATTCTTTAATGAATCACTCAACCAACACTTACTACATAATCACCATGTCCTTCCTTCTGTAAACATTATTTCACCTTTAGCTAAAATAGTCAAGTCTGAGGTACTTTTAAGTTGTAAAGTGCCCAACAAAAAGATATCAGAAAAAGAAAAAAGAAATGAAGAAGACATCAACTGATTTCTCATACATTTAACTCGCATAGGCTAAGTTAATGGAGAGAAAACAATGACAAAAGAAAAAAGTCTAAAACAGAATACAAACAAGATCCTAGGCCACTAACAAATGAATGTAAACCAGCTTAAGAAAAGATACAAGTACAATTTAGGTTAATACTAAGAGCTGAGAGAGAGAAGCCTCCCACGGTTAGTCACTGAAAATGCCATTTTCACTCAACTATCAATTACACTCCTCTATCAAAGACGATATCACTTACCAAAGCCAAAACACAACAATAAACTACATATAGTTCATGCTAGTCCAATATGACAGCTTTGCTCTTACTGTCATTACTCTAGCAAACTAGTAATTGTGTGTATACACACACACATACACACACACACACATGCTTTGAAAAAGACTCACAAACAGAATGAGACCTGTAACACTATACCTTTTCTTAACCTAAATGTAATATAAATGTTATATAAATGTGAAATATATAGTTGATACTTGAAATTTTAAGGAAGATATGCTGGGACACAAAAATCAATACACAGAAAAACTATAAAATATTTATTTCCCAGAAACAGTTTTTTAAATGAAAAATCCCATGAAAGTGTGTGCACACTGTCTTCCAATAACTATTCTATGACATACTGTTATAGTTTCTCTTTGCCAGTAGATGGTGCTAATCTCCAGATGTATGCACTATGAGCTATTGTAGTAGATGACTGTGACTGCCAGAGTTTAAAGTACATTCCAAACATCATTTTATTTCAAACTGAAATCAAATAAAGCAAAGATTTCAAATTTGTTCTAAATGTTAAAAATGTAAAAAATGAAACTGCAAAATATACTACACTTTCATACCAGCAGAATTTTTTATATTTAGGGGTATATGAGGACAAAGATGTTACTGTTTCCAGAATATAAAACTATATACTGCATAAGGGCAGACTAAAGAACTAGATACACATGCTTTGAATCCCAGTTTCAACTACTCAATATCTGTGATATCTTGGGCATGTTACCAACCCCTCCATGTTACATGATCTATTAAATAAGTATACATGATCTGTTAAATAAGAAGAAAATGATCTGTTAGATAGAAATAAAATAATTTCTGTTATATGATCTGTTAAATAAGAATAAAACAATACCTAACTCACAAAGTTCTTTAAAGTTTAAGTGAGATAATGTATGTAAAGCACTTAGAAAACCATCTGAGACACAGTAAATGCTAGATAAGCTGGTGTTATTATTTGTAATGCCTGACAAAACACCTAGAACCAGCAAAAATGCTCATCAACAAAGGAACAAATAAAATATAGATATTAATATAAAGGATATACAGCAGTGGGAAGGAATGTACCTTAGCTACATACACACAGATGAATCTTAGCAACATAATGTTGAATGAAAAAAACAAGTCCCTTTTGACAAAATTCAGTATGCCTTCTTGATAACAAACCCTTGAGCACCTAGGCACAGAAGCTACATTCCTCAAAATAGTAAAAGCCATCTATGATAAACCCACAGCCAACATATTGCTCAGTGAACAAAAGTTGGAAGCATTTCCCTTGAAAATGGGAACAAGACAAGGATGCCCACATGCACCACTCCTATTCAACATAATGTTGGAAGTCCCAGCTAGAGCACTCAGGCAAAAGAAGGAAATCAGGGAAATCCAAATAGGTAAAGAGAAAGTTAAGCTATCCCTCTTTGCAGACAATATGATCCTATACCTGGAAAACCCAAGGGAATCTGTCAAAAATCTCCTTGCACTTATAAAGGACTTTGACAAAGTCTCGAGGTATGAAATCAATGTGCAAAAGACAGTCACATTTTTATACACCAACAACAAACAGGCAGAGAACCAAATAAAAGCACACTCCCATTCACAATAACCACCAAAAAATGGAAAAACCTTGACATCTATCTAACCAGAGAAGTCAAAGACCTCTACAATGAAACATTGCTCAAAGAAATCAAAGATGACACCAACAAATGGAAAAACATCCCCTGCTTGTGGATTGAAAGAATCAATATTGTCAAGATGTCTATCCTACCCAAGGCAGTCTACAGATTCGGCACAATACCCATCAAATTACCAACATCATTCTTCTCAGACCTGAAATGACAATTCAGAAATTCATATGGAAACAAAAAAGAGCACGAGTAGCCAAAACAATCCTAAGCAAAAGGAACAAAGCAGGAGATATCACACTTCCAGACTTGAAACTTTACTATAAGGCTACAATAATCAAAACAGCCTGATACTGGTATAAGAAAAGACATAAAGACCAATGGAACAGGACAGAGATTTTGGAAGCAAAAACATGATCTCTTAACCAACTCATCTTCAACAAAGCCAGCAATTACAACCACTGGAGAGAAGAGACTTTATTCAGCAAATGGTGCCGGGAAAACTGGCTGACCACATGCAGAAGAATGAAATAGGACCCCTACCTATCTCAATATACAAAAATCACCTCTAAATGGATTAAAGGCCTACGCATAAAATCTTGAACTGTAAGAATCACAGAAGAAAATGTGGGAGACACACTTATGCATACAGGAGTAAGCAACCAATTCTTGACCAGATTCCCGAAAATGAATGACATTAAAGCTACGATAGACAAGTGGGATCTTAACAAACTGAAAAGGTTTTGCACAGCAAAAGAAACCATCAAGAGAACGGGAGACAACCCACAGAGTGGAAAAAAAATATTTGCTAATTATGTATCTGACTAGGGCCTAACATCCGGGATCTACAAGGAACTCAAATGAGTGGAAAGGAAAAAAACAAACAATCCTATTTAAAAAGTGAACAAAATAGACACTTCTCAAAAGAAGAAATACAAGCAGCCAACAGACACTTGAAAAAATGCTCTGCCTCACAAATTATCAGAGAAATGCAAATTAAAACCACATTAGCCGGGCTCGGTGACTCAGCCTGTAATCCCACACTTTGGGAGGCTGAGGTGAGCGGATTGCCTGAGCCCGCGGGTTCGAGACCCACCTGGGCAACTTGGTGAGACTTCATCTCTACAATAGATCAAAACTAGTTCCAGCTACTTGGGAGGCTGAGGTGGAAGGATCGCTGGAGCCCAGCTGGTCAAGGCTGTGGTGGCCGGGAGCAGCCACTGCACTCCAGTCTGGGTGACAGAGTGAGACTCCAACTCGAAAAAAAAAAAAAAAAATTAAAACCACATTGAGATATCACCTAACTCCAGTGAGGATGGCCATCATTAATAAATCAAAAAAAACAGCAGATACTAGTGTGGGTGCAAAGAAAAGGAAACACTTCTACACTGTTGGTGGGAGTGCAAATTAGTCCAACCTCTATGGAAAACAGTGTGGTGACTTTTTTTTATAAAAAGCTATAAATTGACCTGCCACACAACCCAGCAATTCCCTTTCTAGGAATATGCCCAGGGGAACTTAAATCCTTTTACAAAAAAGATACCTGCACTACACGTTTACTGCCACACCATTCACGATAGCAAAAACGTGGAACCAACCCTGCTGCTCATCGAAAGTGGACTGGATAAAGAAAATGAAGTACGTACACAAGATGGAGTATCATGCAGTCATAAAGAAGGACAATATTATGGACTTCACAGCAAACTGGATGGATTTAGTCTATCATTCTTAATGATCTATCACAGAAACAAACTGAATACTACATGTTCTCACTCATAAGTGGGTCCTGAACATTTATTACAATGCTACAAGAGAGGATTGGCAGTCGCAGGACACTGCAAGGGGAGGAAAGGAATGGGGAGGGCATGTGGCATCACAAAGCATACCTGATCCTAAACCAGGGGAAGAGAGGACCAGCTGGAGGCCCAAACTTCACCTACACTTGACTACTCATCTACCTAAACCTCACTAGTACCCCACATCTCAATAATAAAGAGAAAAAAAAATGAGATTAAAAATTTTTTAAAAGAAAGAAAAAACCAAGTCCCAGCAAACAAAAGACAGTATAACTATTCCATTTTAAAATAATCAAAAATCTTTATTTTTCTATGCAGTTTTGGCATGTTTATGTCCTTAAATAATATAGTTTTTGAAGGTTTTATAAACAGAACCATATGTATTTGTGTGTGTGTGACTAGCTGCCTTTGTTTAACCTCTGTTCCTGAAATTCAATCTTATTGTATGTGGTTATAATTTATTAATTTTCACCAGTGTACAACATAACAGAATTAATGTGTCATAATTCATTCATTCATTCTTCTGTTGACACAGATTTGTTTCTAGTTTTTCCTACTTTAATTAGTGTTTCTAAGAATGTTCTTTTATGTATTTCCTGGTGTAAGTGAGCATGATTTTCTATTGGTATATGGATAAAAGCAGATTTCTTGAGTTGTAGAGAAAGCGATTTTTAAACTCTATTGGATTCTTAAACTCTAATGTCATCATATTAATATCTATATTTCACTTTTTCTTCTGTTGATAAGCATTTTTATTGGTTCTGGTTGTTTTGCCGGGTATCACAAAGTTAAAGATAATGAGGAAGGAAGTAGATGAACTGGAAAGGGAATATACAGAAGACATCAAAACTAATTGCAAGGGTTCTGGGAAGACAGTGGCTGCATACAATTTGATCTCTTCAAATCCCCGTAAATTATGTTTATCACAGCATTTTTCACAATAGCAAGAACATGGAACCAACTGTACTGACCATCAAAAGAAGACTGGATTTAAAGAATGTGGTACATATACACAACGGAATACTATGCAGTCATAAAGAAAAACAAAATCATGAACTTTGCAGCAACCTGGATGGACTGAGTGATCTCTCACAGGAACAAAGAGCTGAGTATCACATGTTCTCACTTATAAGTGGACTTTAACAACTAGCGTATTACTATAAGAAAAGGACTGAAAGTGGCAGGAAACTGTCGGGAGGGAGATGGGGGAGGTGGGATTGACAGTAGTTGATATCTGCCTGGGGAAGAGGGGTGCACACCTCATTGATAAGGGTACCTGCACGGTCAATATTTGTATACCTAGCCCCGAACTGTATCCCACAATTTTAAATAAATAATAAAAAATTTAAAAATTAAAAAAAAACAAATCCCCGTAAAAACTCAGAGAGCAACTAGATAGCAAAACCAAAATTCCATGCACAATACAGTTGACTCTTATACAACACAGGGGTTGGGGTACCAACTCCCACATAGTCAAAATCTGCATATAACATTTGACTCCCCAAAATCTTTACTACTAATAGCCTACTGCTGACCAGAAGGCTTACCAATAACATGAACAGTTGATTAACACATATTTTGTATGTTATATTATACATTGTTATGCTTATAAAGTAAGCTAGAAAAAAACAAAATGTTATTAGAAAATCTTAAGGAAGAGAGAATACATTTACTGTTCATTAAGTGAAAGTGGATCATCATCATAAAGGTTTTCATCCTCTTTGTCTTCACATTGAGTAGGCTGCGGAAGAGGAGGGGTTGGTCTTGCTACCTCAGGGGTGGCAGAGGCAGAAGAAAATCTGTATACAACATATAACACAGTTGAAACCCAAGCTATTCAAAGGTCAACTGTACTTACAACAAAACTATGTGACAAGGTATCCCCTCAAATCCCAAAATGCAAGTAGACAGAGGCAAATCAGCAATACCCAGGAGACCTGCACTATTTGGCAGAAAGAAGAAAGCAACAAAGTGGTCACTGATGGACTTCAGGCCAACATAATGGCAAAACAACTAATGAATATTCACTGAAAAGTACAGCAGGCCGATCTGGAAAAAAAACAAAACAAAAACAACAGCAAAAACCAGAACGTTGCACTTGGCAGGTGTTCTGGCATCTCTAAAACCAGATAAAACAAAGAGTCCATAACAGGAAGTTCTGAAAGTATTAGAGCAATTTAGTTCCTATGAGCTTTCAAAACTGATCCTCCAGGGCTCTCTTCTAGAACAAGTCCCACACTGAGAAAAAACTGTTACAGTTGAATTAAAACTAAGCAGAAGCCATAAATAATGACAAAATGATGGACATCCCAGCAACTTGGATAGATTTAGAATCTATAATACTCAGTGATCTATCACAGAAACAAAGATCTGAGTACCACATGTACTCACTCATAAGTGGACCCTGAATATTTACCATAATACTATAAGAAAGGGATTGGCGCCGGGCTCGGTGGCTCAGCCTGTAATCCCCCACTTTGGGAGGCTGAGGTGAGTGGATTGCCTGAGCCCGCGGGTTCGAGACCCGCCTGGGCAACTTGGTGAGCCCTCATCTCTACAATAAGTCAAAAAATTTGAAGGCTGAGGAGGAAGGATCGCGGAGCCCAGCAGGTCGAGGCTGCGGTGGCCGAGAGCGGCCACAGCACTCCAGTCTGGGTGACAGAGTGAGACTCCAACTCAAAAAAGAAAGAAAGAGACTGGCAGTAGCAGTATATGGCCGGTGAGGGGGATGGGGGAGGGAGGTACCAGCAACATCAATAAGGATGCCTGAGCTCAAACCAGGCAAAGTAGGGACCAAATAGAGGCCCAAACTTTACCTGTACAATGACCATTTGCATACCTAATTCTGAATTGTACCCCACATCTTTACAATAAAACAATTATTAAAATAGAAGGAAAAAAAGGACAAAATTATGGACTTTTCAGCAAACCTGGATGGATTTGGAATCTGTAATACTTAGTGATCTTTCACAGAAACAAAGATCTGAGTACCCCATGCACTCACTCATAAGCAGACCCTGAACATTTATCATAATACTATAAGAAAGGTATTGGCAGTAGTGGCTAATAGAGGAGAGGAGGGCACATAACATCAATAAGGGTACCCAATCTCAAACCAGTCAAAGTGAGGACCAAAGGAAGGCCCAACCTTTACCTGTACAATGACCAAATATTTATGTATCCTAACCCTGAATTGTACCCCATATCTTTAAATTAAAAAAAAATAATAATTTAAATTAAAAACTGAAGAGAATAGAACAGAAGAAAGAAAAGGTTCAGACCAAACTGAAGAAGGGGAAGAGAATTAAGAAATCTCAGAAAGCAGATCATCTTTTGATCACTACATAAAACCAAAAGTGGGATCTCTGTCAAAAAAATATTTTCACCTCATTCTGAAAGTTCAATTAAATCAATTTCATATAAAAATGACCAACAGAAAAGTATACACATGTATTACAATAGGAAAAAAGAAGCAGAGTAAATCCTTCCAGACAATAAAATCACTCAGAAAGCATACCCACAAAAAAGATCAAAATTGTAATCTACTGTTTCAAAACAAGCTAAAAACATTAAGTGATGTAAGATTTAGAAGAACAACATACATCAGAATCAGAAAAACTGAGAACTAAAAATATAATACATGGGAAAAAAATAAGAAATAAAAGGAAAAAAAATCATTTCAGAAATGAAAACCAGGCTGCACTCGGTAGCTCAGCCTGTAATCCCATGCTTTGGGAGGACGGGGTGAGTGGTGTGCCTGAGCCCGCGGGTTCAAGACCCACCTGGGCAACTTGGCAAGACTTCATCTCTACAATAAAATAAAAAAATCAGCCGGGCGTGGTAGCATGTGCCTGTAGTTCCAGCTACTTGGAAGGCTGAGGCGGAAGGATTGCAGGAGCCCTGCAGGTTGAGGCTATGGTGGCCGGGAGTGGCCACTGCACTCCAGTCTGAGCGACAGAGTGAGACTCCAACTCAAAAAAAAAAGAAATGAAAACCAAATCAAAAAAACACAAAGAGAAATAAACATAACTGTGCCTTCAAAGAAATAAAAGGGGAAAGGGAAAGAATATTTTAATTTTTAAAAAAAGACAGATTAAAAAGATTCCTTGAAAAAAAGGCAAAGAAGAGCCAATATACCAATAATAGGAGTTCCTAAAGAAAATCAATGCAAGGGAAGACTAAAAATCCTAAAATTACTTTCACAGTTAAAAAAGAAAATTTAAGTACCAAAAAGAACATAAAGCATACCTGAGAATACTGTACCAGAACTACCAACACCAAAATATTTTAAATTATAGGCTTTAATGAAAAAAAGAAATACTTTAGTTATCTTAGAAAAAAAAAACCATGTGACTTAAAAGAGAAAGAAAACTGAAAGATAATCAAACTTTGACAGCAATGCTTTAAACCAGAAAAAAATGAAGTAATTTATTTAAAATATTCAAGGACAGAAAGTATGAGCTAATGATTCTATATCCAGCAGAAATGGCTTTCAAGTACAAAAGATACTGACAAACTTATCAACATGCAAGAATTCTGAGACTAGAATTCTCTTTCTCAGAATTCTAGTCTGATTAATTTACTAGAGAATAAGCTTCAGACAACCAAAATTTTTTGAGAGGTACAGACATAAGGACTGATGATAAGCATTAAATATAGTCAGCTGAAAAACTAAGAATGAATGAGGACTAAGAAGGGAAAAGTATAGTGGGTAACAGCTATAAAACTGCCGCAGTGTTAAAAATAGAACATTTATTTTAAAAATGAGAGGATAATGAAAGCTTATATGCAAAAAAAATATTTCTATGGCAATTTTAGTACTGTTATTCTAAGACTACTATGCAGCTAACACCGAATAAAACAAATTAGTAATGTTCGAATATTTTAATTCTATTATATCTCATGCCTTTCACAACCAAAATTCTTAGTATGAAAGAAAATAGATACATATATTTTTTTTAAAGTTCAATAAAAGCTCTACAATTCTGAATTTGTATTAGAAATATCAATATGAACTCACGAGTTAAAAATTTTATCTTTATTTTTCTAGGTTATGTTCACTGAAAAGGCCTAGAAATCAAGTAACAATGATCAACCAAGTAGCAATGAGCATCTCTATCACGAAAATTGTGCTCTTGAAATGCCATTTTTTATTAAAAGAAACCAGAGCTTCTTTAAGAAATGAGTGATTCTGAAAGAAAACTAAAGAAGGATGATGTGATAGTCATAGGAGAGGAGGTGCTATTTCAGTCAGGGAAGACCTCTCTGATAACAGAAAATATGAGCCTTGTGGGGGGAAAACACTATAGGGAGAAGAAAGCAAGTACAAAGGCACCAAGGTAGAAGAATACCTTATATGTTCAAGATACAGCCAAGTTAATGTGGCTAGAACAGAGTGAACAGGAATAGAGTGGTAAAATATTACATCAAAGGGAGTAGAAGGGAAGGAGGATTTTGTAGGGGTTTATGAGCCATAGTAAAACTGGGATTTTGTTCTTAATAAGATTAAAACTATTGAGCTTATGAGTAGCATGTTCTAACTTATTTTCAAATATAGTTGTGAAGGAAACCGGAATATAAGCTGGCAAGGCCCTTATATTCTTTGGCTTATGTTCAAGGATCTAAGCCTACATTTTCCTTTGTCTCCCCTGACCTTTTGGTTGCATTTCTATGGATAGCCAAGTGGCACCAAGTCTGGCCCAGAACCTGCTCATCTTAAGTGACTGCCCTGCTTAGCATAGATGTTAAGATATGCATAGTTTAGTCATTGATACTTACCCTGCTTGTGTGATTTAACTCAGACATTAACATATCCTGCTTGTATGGTTTGGCCTTCCTTTGTGAGATTTTTGTTCTATATAAGAGGCATGTGCTGAGTGGGAGTACTCCCAATCCCGCTGTTTCAATCTTTCTTTTCTCATTCCCTCCCCCAACTCAGGCCCTGATCAGCGGAGGCTGGACCCCTACCTAGTTGTCTCTTGGCATCAGGGGAGGACCAGTTCCAGAACCCCCTCAAAATCTGTGGCACTCAAATGGTGCAGTATTTGCACATAGTCTACATACATCTTCCCATATACTTTAAATAACCTCTAAATTATTTATAAAACCTAATCCAATACAAATGTTATGTAAGTAGTTGCTATAATGCATTATTTTTTATTTCTTGTTGTTACATTTTTTTACCAAATATTTTTTATCGGGGATTGGTTGACTCCAAGGACACGGAACCCATAGGTACAGAGGGCCTACTACTAATCACTTTGTCTGCTACATGAAGAACAGATTCAAGGAAGCTCCTGCAATTGTCTAGGCAAGAAATAGTGGAGATTATTATTATAGGAACAGAAGTGGAAAAGATGTAAAGTGTCAGATTCTGGATAGCCTACTTTTTACAAAGTGTCAGCATCTATACACACTAAAATTTTTTCTAAAAGGCTAATATCTTTTTAAAATATTGCTATAGAAATAAACACTTTTATTTCTAAAACACAATAAGAAAGTTTTAAAAATACATAGCAACTGGAAGACTATAAGAAATGATTAAGCTGGGCTCGGTGGCTCAGCTTGTAATCCCACACCTTTTGGGAGGCTGAGGCGAGTGGATTGCTTGAGCCCACGGGTTCGAGACGCGCCTGTCTGAGACCTCATCTCTACAATAAATCAAAAAATTAGCCGGACATGGTAGCACATGCCTATAGTTCCAGCTACTTGGAAGGCTGAGGCGGAAGGATCGCCAGAGCCCAACAGGTCTGGGCAACAGAGTGAGACTCCAACACAAAAAAATAAATAAATAAATAAATGATTAAACAAATCTATGAGAAACAATGGCTATTAAGTGTGAAGCCTCTAAAGTTAAGCTTCTTGTTTAGATTATAGCTCAGCCACTTACTAGATAGGAAAATTACAGTAACATTTCTCTCTGTCTCAGTTTTTCCATTTGTCAAATGGGAAAAACAATAATAATAACTACCTCACAGGACTCTTATGATTAATATAAAAATAAATATAAAGAACTTAGCTGACATATAGTAACAATTCAACAAATATTAGCTGTCAAATATATTATTCTACTTCTTCAAGTTACCACTGCCACAGATTCCCACTATTACTTTCTCTCATTACTACTATTCTTTATATTGTCTCCTTTTACAACTGGTTACATATTCATATAAAAAATACCACAACCTAAATGAACAATTGTTCCTAACATGTTATATATTTAACTGATTTTTTTTAATAGAAAGCACAGTTTTTGCTTTAGATTGAACAAAGTACTCTGATTTGTATTATACCTTTTTTTAACTTGATGGATCAATCCTCTTAAGAATAGCTGAATTTGGATTCACCAGAATTCAAAGCAATCAACATTTTTTCTTTAAAACCACAAAATTTGTATTTAAAGATCTCATAAGACTCTAAAAAGTTCTACAAAGAATATGAGAAGAACAATTATACTCATAATCACTTGGACTTTTTGTTTGGTTTTAGTTGGTCACATTCATGATTTTATCATGTTGTATATCTGTGCGTAAGGTTTAGGTTCATAAAGTAAACTGTTTATGGCCAAATATTTAATGCCCTTTCATATTTGAAATGCTTCTACTAAAGATACATAAGACAATGGTTAACAATAATTGCCTCTGGGAGAAGAACAGAAGAAGAGACATACTCTGCACTTAAAACCTTTGGCATTATTTGGGTCCTTCCTTGCACATACACTAACTTTTCAAGAACATAAAATAGTTTTTTCAAAGAAAAAAATTCCATTTTACTAACAATTTACAAAACAATATTTTAAATGGCTCACAGTTCACCAAAATGGCATCTTACCAGATTGAAGATGCCAGTAATACATTTGTGCTGTTTTCAAGAAACTTCAACGGAGGCTCTGCAAGGAGTACACAGGATAAAATTCCTCCACCAAAGCAGTGGAGCATAGCAGTGAACCAGCTTGAAATAGGATTTTTCCATGCCACTTCCACTGCTCCTGAAATAGTAAAGTAAAAATATGGTCTGAAATAGTTTATATCTTATAACTTATATCTTATAATCTTACATTTTATAACAGGCCCCAAAGTACCAGCTGCACTAAATTAATAAACTACATAAATTTCAACAGCTATTACTCACAGGTATGCCAATGACAATCGTCAAAAATTGTATCCTTTGTTCTAAAGATAAGATTGGAAATATTTGTTAATGGGTTATTTTTGGCACTCTGGCACATTTAAAATACTTTCTTCAGGTTCTCACTGCCAGTTTCCTAGAAGTCAATTATTATAAACAATCTTCCCATCTACTGTCTCCTTTCATCCGAAACCCTACTATAAGTACTCCCGAACAACACGTCAAAGTGATATGTTAAGAAAAAAATGTATAATCTTAAGTATATTAGAAAATAAAAGGCTAACATAAATTAAGCTTTCAACAAGATAGAGCAGCAAAGCAGAGTAAAGAATATGCATGATTTTGCATGTTTGGCATAGTATTTACCAATATAATCTTATTAAGAACAAAATCCAAAACTTTTACCACAGTCTATAAAACCCTACAATTTAGCCGGGCTCGGTGGCTCAGCCTGTAATCCCATGCTTTGGGAGGCTGAGGTGAGTGGATTGCCTGAGCCCGCGGGTTCAAGACCTGCCTGGGCAACTTGGCGAGACCTCATCTCTACAATAAATCAAAAAAATCAGCCAGGCATGGCAGCACATGCCTGAAATTCCGGCTACTCGGAAGGCTAAGGCGGAAGGATCGCCAGAGTCCAGCAGGCCAAGGGTGCGGTGGCCGGGAGCATGCCACTGCCCTCCAGCCTGGGCAACAGAGTGAGACTCCAACTCAAAAAAAAAAAAAAAAAACTCAACAATCTAAATGCAAGTCTGAATTCTTGTAAATCCAAACAAAACAGAGAAAAAAGAGTAACAAAATAAACCCAAAGGTGAAAGGTACTGAGGAACAGATGTTTACACTATCTCACCACAAGTCCTAACAAATTACTTATTAATTACAAAAGGAAATAATAATTTTAGAGTGGCGAAACCTTGCAAGCATCATTGTAAATAACATCAGATGACTCCTCATATGATGCACTGACATCATCACTTCTGTGGTACTTCTAACAAAAATATATAACCTGAACTAATCTAACCAGACAAACTCAAATTGAGTAGTCTGCAAATAATAATAATATTAATAAAGGTAAAAAATTAAAGCTGGCCTATACTTTTTAAATGTCAAGGTCAAAAACACGCACAAAAAAGGCCAAAGACTCAAGGTAAAGGGCTGGAGAAAGATCTTCCAGGCAAATGAAAAACAAAGAAGAGCAGGAATAGCTATTCTTATATCAGACAAAACAGACTTTAAGTCAATAAAAGTTAAAAAGGACGGGGGATCAATCCACCAGCAAGAAATAATCATCTTGAATATATACGAACCAAACACAGAAGCACCCAGATTTGTAAAACAATTGCTAATCAAACTAAGAGAAGATAGATATTGTCATACAACTATAATTGGAGACTTTAATGCCCCACTATCAGTCTTAGACAGATCATTGAGGCAAAAAACTAATAAGGAAACCCAGGACCTTAACTCAACACGTGAACAATTGGATCTAATAGACATCTACAGAACATTTCACCCAAAAAGGACAGAATATACGTTCTTCTCATCAGAACATGGAACAAACTTCAAGATCAGACATAAATCAAGTGTGAACATATTTCAAAAGCTCAAAATCATACCAAGCATCTTAGACCATAGTGGAATAAAAATAAATATAACCAGCAGCAAGTCCCCCAAAACTCACATGGAAATTAAACAACACTATTCACAATAGCAAAAACATGGAACTAACCAAGATACTCATCAAAAGCGGACTAGATAAGGAAAATACGGTACATATACATATGCTACACAGCTGTAAGAAAGAACAAAATCATGTCTTTTGCAGCAATATAGATGCAGCTGAAGACGTCATTCTAAGTGAACAATCACAGAAACAAACAAACAAAAAAACTGAGTACCACATGTTCTCACTCATAAGGGGGCACTAAACATTGGGCACCTGAGCACAAAGACAGGAAAACAGATGCAGGGCACTACTTAAGGAGGGAGGGAAAGAAGGGGGACAAGGGGCAAACAACCACCCATTAGATACCATGTCCACTACTGCGGGGGCTCACTAGAAGTCCCCACATTCACACAATCTACTTATGCAGCAAATCCTCACACATACCACACAACTCTAAAATAAAAAATGTTTTAAAAGGTCAATGAAACAATCTAGATTAAATGACACAAAAGAGAGAACTGAATGCAATGCATGCCCTAGATCATACCCTGAGTCAGGAAAGAAATAATTATAAAGTACCTTATTGTACAACTGGTAAAATATCAATATGGACTGAGACTTAGATAATAGTAGTGTATCATAGTTAAACTTCCTGATTTTGATAATTATACTATGGTTCTTAGAAAATAGACTTAGGTAATTAGAAGTAACTGGGCAAAAATAAATGCCCCCAATTTAAATTCAAGTGGTTCTTAAAAAAAAAAAAGCATGAATTAAAAAATTAACAGCGAGAAAGAGCATTTTTCTGTAAATCTGAAATTATCAATGGAAAAAATTATAAAAAATAAACCCAGCCAGAAAAAAATACAAACAATTTATAAAATAAAAGAAGGTAATTCTATGGAAGCTAAAATAGGAAGTAGAGATGGGCAGCCAATAAAACCAACCCAAAGCTGTTCTTGGAAAAGACAAAAAAAAATAAAACAGACCATTATTCAGCAAGCACAAGAAAGAAAACAAATGAATGAATGAAAATAATTCATAACATTAGAAGAAAAAAAGGAAATAATTCTAGTTAGAGAGATTTTTAACTATAGGAAAACAACATGTATTTAATCTAATAAATGTGAAAATGCAACTGAAACAGACAATTTTCTAAGAAACTATTAATTAACAAAATACCCTTAATAACAGGTAGAAACTTGAAACACAGATAACTACAGAAAAAAAAAAACAACTACAGGGCAGTATGCTAGACCTAGATAAATTAAAGGAAAATATTTACCAAATAGTTTTAAATTACTCATTCTTATGTATATAACTAATATAGAGTACATATAGCAAAGGAGAAACTTAAAATCATCCTATGAAAAGATATAATCCCAACTTCAAAAATTGTAAAAAAAGAAAAGAAGGAAAGAAAGAAAGAAAAGAAAAAGAATGAGAGAAGAAAAAGGGAAAGAGGCAGGGAGGAAGGGAGAAAAAGAGACAGGGAAGAAGGAAGGAAAAAAGTAGTATATACATTAAATTCTAACTTATGAGTCCAAGGCATAAATATATCAATTACAAATTGAAATTAGGAGCTTTTCAAAAAGACAATAAATTACAGTCAAGATGTTATCCAAAGAATTCAAGGAAAGGTCAATATTTAGAAATTTGTTAAAAATAATTCATTATACCAGCAAATTATTATGATCATTTCTTTAGACAGATAATAAAAGGTCACCTCATGAAAATTCAACATTCCTGATTGTTTTTAATCTAGCAATCTAGGAACAGAAATAAAAGTACTTAACCTGAATAAAGTCATGAAGGAAAAGATTTACAAACATGATTACATCAAAATTTAAGACTTCTATATAACAAAAGAATGGCATAAAATGTTTTTCAACCTGGCATAGTAAGCAGTAAATACTGGCTATCACTATCATCACAGAATAATGAAAAAAAGAAAAAAATTACCCCTTCCCCTCACTCCTCCATTCAATCACACTCCTTTCCTGAGGAATGAATACTTTCAGACTTTTCTACGTTTATTTACACATACAAATCTCCTTCTCCCTTCTTTTTCATTCTCTCTCCCTACCTCCTCCACCTTGAGTGTGTTTGTATGTGTGTCTCCCTCTCTCACTTTCTCAGAGACATGGTTAGCACTGGAGAAGCATTCTTGAAATCGGGATCTCCAACTGAATGAGAGCTCTATGGGGCTCAAGATAGCACAGGACAGCAGAGTCACTATTCAGACACATTTCCAAAGTAACTGATTACTTCTACAAACATACAATTAGGGAATATTGACTGTGTCTCTTTCTTTTGCATTCCTCATTATTGTTCTAATAGAATATTTAAGATTGCCTTCGGATATTCACCACTAAGACAAACCCAAATATACCCAGGTTTTCCTTTGATACATTAAAGTAATCCAAATTAAATTTGCTTTCACACAAATTATTCACTCATGGAATATTCGTTTCTGGTTAAGTCTATTAAAATAACTTTCCTTTTCTTTCAACTTACGAATAACTTATTCATTCTTCTTAAGACATATCACAGTCAAAACTTTGTTTATAAGTCAGCTCCATTATAAGACTGTTAATCCTTGAGACTCTAACAGAGACATTGGTATGAAAGTAGGTGTGCTATAAATCTTTATCATAATAACAGGTGCAAAATATTTCAAAGAGTTTATGCATTATAATTTCACAACCATTATTTATCTTAACTAGGGCTGCCACAAGTCAGACAGGCACCTGTGATTGCTTACTAGTTTTGAAACCTCTGGATAGGACCTCTTAACCTCTCTTGACATAAATTTCATCTTTCATAAAACAAAAATAATACATACCTTATAAGAACTTAAAATGAGAAAATATACCTAAAACACATACTGACTACCAGTATACGGCAGACACTGATGATTCATTTACCTATTGAATAGCCTCATTGGCAGCAAAGAAAAGAAGTGGGCAAAATGAAACCCTATGGCTGCTTCTGACTCAATCAATTCTTTAAGCCCAAGTTATAATTATTTTGAATTCTGTGATGAGAATGAAATGAAATGAATTCTGTGATGGAAGCGAAAAAGTACTCATAACCCCAATAGTCTTAAATCAATGATACTAAGATTTTATTAGGCAAAAAGAGAGACAAGAAAAGAACAGAGTTGAGTGGGGGACACAGTCTCCCTCACATTGTCCTATTTGTCTTAATTTTCAAAATTATGTCAGAAAAATGTAACTCAAATTACTTTATTTTTAATCTACTGGCATTTGAAAAGAGAAAAAACACTATCTGTTCTACCTTGAGTTATGATATTTGAAATATGCTATCAATAGATTTTCCGCGAAATTTGTCACATTGAGAGCTGTTTGAAGTACAAATAATCACTTACGAACTTTAATGTAAAAACACTTTCATTATGCTATGAAAGCTAAAAAAACAAAATGTCATCGTCTACTCCCATAAATTCACCTAAAATTACATCTACAAAATAATACCATACTCTGACCAAAATGAATCATTAGACTATGTTTAAAATAGTTTTATTAATTTAGTTATAACAAAGCTTAGAAAGATAAGTTTTAATGTACTGCATACATGACTTCTTTATTTTGCTGTACTCAGTTTACTTTAGTTTGACAGTGTGTTGCTATTTTTAAGAACTAACTGCACTGCAGCTATTTTCAAAACAACTCACATTCAGCTTGCTATGGTTGATACGACTTCCAGAAAGAGCATAGGAATGTTCTACGCTTTTTAGAGCCTCAACTCCAGATGTTAAGTATTTTTAAATGGCATATTAGTCTTTTCCCTTTTTAGATTTACCTCCTTTTTAGGAGAATGAACATCATAATATATATCATATGCTACAAGTATGCTTTTTCATCAAAATTATTTTTAAAAATCATGTAGGCAACAGAGGCTTAGAGATTATCTACAACAAAATTCAAGTAGTTTTAGAACAACTTGAATTTTGAATCATAATGAGCCAAGTAGAATCACATACCCATCATGTGGTTAATTCCCAGCTCCTTAGTATATAACTAGAAATGACATATTTGGCAACTAGCACAATCATATTGATTTTCTGTTCCATGGAGTAGGGATCAGTATGTTAGGAAGGATCAAGGAGAAATCCTAGCAATTCCTCTCATTATCGACAAAGTGAGCAAAAAACGATACCCCAGAAATTGGTGCCATAATCAAAGACTTGAAAAAAGAAAAGGTGGTGACAGCTATCACATTTCATTTAACTTACCTATTTGATCTTTACCTACAGTAGATGGAACTTGGAAATGGCTGTGAATTATCATAAACATAGACAGCTCTACATCTACAGATGTAGTATTTTTACTGGATCAAATCAACACAACTCTTACAACCTGGTAAGGAAATGCTTTTCTTTCCACGTTAATTTGCAAAAACAAAAACAGAATCACTTTGTACTTCGTTCAACTCTCAGTCTTATTTCAGGTCTATCTCAACTCTCTTGCTCTCCAATGTAGTTCACAGAGATTTTGATCATATTAAGAGATCACACATCACATTGGCATACTACACTGATGATATTATACTGATTGGATCTGATGAGCAAGAAGCAGCAAGTACTTCAGATACCTTAATAAGATACAAGCAAACCACAAAGTGGGAAGTTAAAACTCCAATCCTGGGTTTCTGTATCAGTCAGAGTCTAGTCAGGAAACAAAAAATACAGTAGTTTTGAACAGAGAATATAGTGTAAAGAAAAAAGTAGGTATGAAATTGTTAACTAGGTTGTTGAAAAGGCAAAAAAAGGCCAGGCACAGTGGCTCACGCCTATAATCCCAGAACTTTGGGAGGCTGAGGTGAGAGGATTGCCTGAGCCCATGGGTTCGAGATCAGCCTGAGAAACTTGGCGAGACCACATCTCTACAATAAATCAAAAAATTAGCTGGGCGTGGTAACACGCACCTGTAGCTACTTGGAAGGCTGAGGCGGAAGGATCACCTGAGCCCAGCAGGTCGAGGCTGCAGTGGCCTTGAGCGTGCCACTGCACTCCAGCCTGGGTGACAGAGTGAAACTCCAACTAAAAAAAAAACCAAAAAAGAAAAGGCAAAAAAAAAGTGGGCCAGACACGGTGGCTCATACCTGTAATCCCAGAGCTTTGGGAAGTCCAGGTGGGAGGAAGGCCTAAGGCAAGGATTTCAAGACCAGCCTGGGCAACATAGCAAGGCTCTGTCTCTACAAAAAAAAATTGTTTAAGTTAGCCAGGAATGGTGACACTTGATTATAGTCCCAGCTACTCAGGAGACTGAGGCAGAAAGATTGCTTGAGTCCAGGAATTCAAAGCTGCAGTGAGCTATGAACGCACCAGTATACTCCAGCCTGGGCCACAGAACAAGATCCTGCCTCTAAAAATCAAAACTTAAAAAAAGAAAAGGCAGCCGGGCTCGGTGGCTCAGCCTGTAATCCCGTGCCTTTGGGAGGCTGAGGTGAGTGGATTGCCTGAGCCCGTGGGTTCGAGACCCGCCTGGGCAGCGAGACTTCATCTCTACAATAAATCAAAAAATCAGCTGGGCGTGGTAACGCATGCCTGTAATTCCAGCTACTTGGAAGGCTGAGGCGGAAGGATTGCCAGAGCCCAGCAGGTCGAGGCTGCGGTGGCCAGGAGCAGCCACTGCACTCCAACTCAAAAAAAAAAAAGAAAAGGCAAAAAGTAAATACTATGTCATCACAGAGATACAGCAGAAACAGTTACCATTCCAACAGAAGAAAAGATAGGCTGAAATTATTAAAAGTTAGAAACTTGGAGGAGGAGCTCTTTAGAGCCAAAACTGAGACCCCTGAGGAAGGAACAATACTCAGTTGGTAATCCAGTCAGCTCATTCACTGCACAAGTAAAAGACTTAAGTTTTAAGTTTTTATCCCAAGCTATCCAGCCCATTACTATAGAGTCTCCTAGATGTAGGTCTCCTGACTTTATAAGCTCTTTCTACCACAACACACTTCTTGACCAACATTTTATGACAGGTCACTCAAATATTCTAACTTTCCTTTCACTTAAAAAATAGTAAATAAATTTAGCCGGGCTCGGGTGGTTCAGCCTGTAATCCCGTGCCTTGGGAGGCTGAGGTGAGTGGATTGGCTGAGCCTGCGGGTTCGAGACCCGCCTGGGCAACTTGGTTATCTTTACAATACATTTTTTTAAATGAGCTGGGCATGGTAGCGTGCGTCTGTAATTTCAGCTACTTGAAAGGCTGAGGCTTCGGAAGGACTGCCAGAGCCCCAGCAGGTCGAGGCTGCTGCACTCCAGTCTGGGCAACAGAGTGAGACTCCAACTCAAAAAAAAAAAAAAAAAAATTAATTTAAGCAAAATTCTTTAAACTTTCAGTGATACATCCCTTCCCACCCCATAATGAATAAAACCTGCTCTGGCTCTTTAAATCATGTAACAAAGGGGGCTCTTAGGAGGGTATTATGAATGTTCTAGTGTTTATCTAGATAGTGATTACATGGATGTGTTCATTTTGAAAATTCACTGATCTGTATATTTATGATTTTTCACTTTTCTGGATGTTATTACATGGAAATTCACAAAGATTGCAAAACTACGCTGTCATCCTTCCAGAAAGCCCAGAACTAATAAATTCTAGACTTATTGCTCCTTTCATCTCCCACAAATTAGGGAAAGAAACAATGACAAATTTTATTCCTGGATTTAATCCCTAAAAGCAGAGAAAAAACTGATATGTGACATGGAGATTACAGAAATCATGGGAGAAAATAACCATGTCAGATGACAGCTCATTGAGAAATTGCTAAATAGTGAAACCAGGAACATTAAATCGGCTGCAAAGAGAAAGCACAGAATAGTTAAGAAACTTTGGCATTAGCCAGATCTGGAATCAAGAACTAGCTCTTTAAATTTACTAAGCTGTATGACTTAAGAAAGGTTATTTTATTCCCTTAAAACTATTCTTCAGTCAGGCTTGGTGGCTCAGCTGGTAATCCCAGCACTTTGGGAGGCCGAGGAGAGTCAATTGCCTGAGCCTGCAGGTTCGAGACCAGTCTGGTCAACTTGGCAAAACCTCATCAATACAATAAATTAAAAATTAGGCCGGGCTTGGTGGCTCAGCCTGTAATCCTAGCACTTTGGGAGGCTGAGGTGAGTGGATTGCCTGAGCCTACAGGTTTGTGACCCGCCTGGGCAACTTGACGAGACCTCATCTCTACAATAAATAAAAAATTAGCCGGGCGTGGTAGTGCACACTTATAGTTCCTGCTACTTGGAAGGCTGAGGCAGAAGGATCACTGGAGCCCAGAAGGTCAATGCTGGGGTGGCCATGAGAGTGACACTGCACTCCAGCCTGGGCGACACAGTGAGACTCCAACTCAAAAAAAGAAAAAAGAAAGAAAGAAAGTACAATTGAGTTTCTTTAGGGCTATAACACCATATTTCATTTTGGTATCCTCAGCATCTAATATAGTGCCCAATATTGAATTTCCATGAATACTTGCTAAACTGAACTACATATGACTTGAGAGGGGCTAGCAGAAGAATAGTCATGGCAGAACTTCGATTTCATGTGTAGTATAAATAATTATAGTCATAAAGTCTTATAGAAAATGGTGACTGGATGTGAATGTAGGATTAAAGAAATGAAATGTGTTTAATGAAGATTTAAACAAGAAAAGAACTAGATTTAAAATGTAAAATTAGATAAAAAATGAAGCACACATTCTGTTAAAAAGGTTTTTCACTACAACCCCAAAACAGCATATTCCAACTTCCTAATAAAATGCCCAAGAGTCAAAGAAAAGGGAAAAATTTTTCCAACCCCCCCCCCAAAACGACTAGACAACTGAAAACTACAGACAATCACAAGCCAGGCTTCAGGAGGAACTGGAGTTAATTATGAGACAAATGGCAGTAAACTAAGCGGGGGCAGGGGGATTCCTACTTATTATATAACCTGATGTATTTATGTTTTTGCTTATGAACAGAAGTCACATAGAAGGGTAGGAGGTTAATAATTTTCCTTGGATTTAAAAGCCTAAAATCTGAACCAAACAAAAATGGGACGCAATCCATCTCCACACCTCAGATAGAAAAAAAAAAAGTTAATTCCCTTAATCTCTTTTCCTCCACTAGCATGTCTTAAGGTATAGGTAGAGACTACAAAGGATAAGATACAAATGACAGGAAAGAAAGAAGTGAGGTATTGGCAGTAGTACATTCCAAAATAGAATCTCAAGGAGTAATATGCTTGAGACCATAAAGATAAGAAAAACCCTGATAGTAGCAAACATATGAATTACAGTTTTCTGTTCTGTAGGTCTCAATTCTAGAGAATCAATCACTGGAGGGCAGTTAGTTGCCAATTAAGTAAAGCATAGATATACTAAGTAAAAATCAGAAACTGGGCATTGGACCAGGAAGAGTACACACATATCAGCGCTTCAATTTTAAATATGAAAAGGAATGCTGACTACATCAATAACAACACAAGCTACTCACTGCATTTACTGATAGAACCTGAACAAATATAACTTATTCAAAATGAGTTAGAAACAAATATGAGCCTATAAAAAATTGCCATAGCACATAAAGTAAATAAGATCCAGAAGATTCAAATGAAGTAGATAACATTTAAGAATCAACAACTAGCCAGACATGGTGGCTCATGCCTGTAATCCCAGCACTATGGGAGGCCGAGATAAGGGGATAGCCTGAGCCCATGGGTTCAAGAACAGCCTGGGCAATTTGACGAGACCTCACCTCTACAATAAATCAAAAATTTAGCCAGGCATGGTAGTACGCGCCTGTAACTCCGGCAACTAGGAAGGCTGAGACGGAGGAATTGCCTTAGCCCAGCAGGTTGATGCTGGGGTGGCCGTGAGCATGCCACTGCACTCCAGCCTAGGCAATGGAGTGAGAGACCAACTCAAAAATTAATAAATAAATAAATCAACAACCAAAGAATCCAGACAAATAGAATATAGAATAGAATGCACCATTTATTCCAACAGACTTGAAAATCTAAAGAAAACAATGATTCCTGAAAGAAATATAAATTACCAAAATAACTTAAGACTAACTGGGAAAAAAAGATGTACTCATTAAAAATACACAAAGAAACAAATAGTTTCATAGTTGAAGTCTACCAAACATCAAAGAACATTCAAGGCCTATTAAATAAACCATCCCAAATGTTAGAAAATGGAAAGCTTCTCAATCTATTTTATAAAAGCAGCATAATCTTGATACTCAAACTGAAAAAGGATAACATGATAAAAAGAACCTAAAAGGCTAATCCCTATTAAACATAAATTGTTCATAAAGTATTGTATTAGCCTGTCAAAATCCCTAAGGAATTAATACATCAAACAAGTAGAATTTATTCTAGGAATATGAGGATGATTCACCATTTTAAAAACATGTATTAATGGGGTCAGACCTCATGGTTCACACCTGTAATCCCAGCACTTTGAGAGGACGAGGTTGGAGGATCGCTTGATCCCAGAAGTTCAAGACCAGCCTAGGCAATATAGAGAGACCTCGTCTCTACAAAAAAATTTAAAAATTAGCTAGCCAGGCTCGGTAGCTCAGCCTGTAATTCTGCACTTTGGGAGGCTGAGGCGAGTGGATTGCCTGAGCCTGTGGGTTCAAGACCCGCCTGGGCAACTTGGCGAGACCTCATCTCTACAATAAATTAAAAAATTAGCCGGGCATGGTAGCATGTGCCAGTAGTTCCAGCTACTTGGAAGGCTGAGGCAGAAGGATTGCCGGAGCCCAGCAGGTCGAGGCTGCGGCCACTTGTACTCCAGTCTGGGTGACTGAGTGAGACTCGAACTCAAAAAAAAAAAGAAAAGAAAATAAGCAATAACTAAGGACACTCCAGTGGACTATGCAGTAGGAATTGAGGGAGAGTATTCAGTATGTCAGACACAGACAAGCTTCTTGTAAGTAGTTTTAGAATAGAGGAAACATTCAGACATTTTTTCCTTATCACATCAGACCTGTCCACCAGGCAGGCTGGAGTGCAAACTTGCCAGTCCACCCCATACTCTCAGCTCATCAAAGAAAAGCCCATCAAGGTGTAGAAATGATCATCAAACCACCTTTTAACTCATGAATTAACATAATCACAAACCAGGCTCTGTGGCTCAGCCTGTAATCCCGCGCCTTTGGGAGGCTGAGGTGAGTGGACTGCCTGAGCCCGCGGGTTCGTGACCTGCCTGGGCAATTTGGTGAGACCTCGTCTCTACAATAAATCAAAAAATGAGCCGGGTGTGGTAGCGCGCACCTGTAGTTCCAGCTACTTGGAAGGTTGAGGCGGAAGGATCACCGGAGCCCAGCAGGTCAAGGCTGCGGTGGCCGGGAGCGGCCACTGCACTCCAGTCTGGGCGTCAGAGTGAGACTCCAACTCAAAAAAAAAAAAACATAATCACAAAGTCTATCAAGACTCTGGTCAAAGGCAAAATGCGTGTTCCAGGAAAAGGTCACCCCTAGCTCAATAGTAATCTCTCTGGAGCAGATACCTGCCACCCACTTATTAACATATTAATCACTAAATAGGTATACTGTATATCAAGCCTTTTGTCAAAAGCTAAAGGGCATCTCTCTCCAACCCTGCCCATGCCTCAGCATGTTTCTTTCTCTCTCTCTCTCTCTCTCTCCCTCTCTTTCTCTCTTTCTAATAAATTGTTTCAAAACTTTACTAGCTGCTCTGAAATTCTTTTCAGTAGTGAGTCAAAGAACTCACAAGCATTGCACTGCAGTCCATCCAGCAACAGGGATAATCTTAATAAGGGTATTAAAGCAAAACCAATTCAATTAACCTACTCTGCTGAGATCACTGAGTTGCAATGTTCTTTCCAGCCATGCATTGTTGATATTCAAAGACTTGCAAAGGAACATCTATACAACACAAAAACATTGCAAATAGGTTAAGAACTATAGAACTTTTTTAAAAGACCACAGATGAGTATTTTTATAGTGTTAGGCATGGGAAAGCCCTTCCTAAAACAATACACAAATCCCAAGAGTCATAAAAGAGAAAAAAAAAAATGAAGATTTGCCTATGAAAAAGTAATCAGATTTAACTATGAAATTTGTTAAACTTCTGCCACAAAAGATAATATAAACAACAGTTCAAGACATCAAGAGTTAAAGGAAAAAGGCCTACCACACACAAAGAGAATTAATATTCATGATAAACAAAGAGAGTCAACAGAATGAGACAACACCCTATAGTCCAATAGAAATGGGCAAAAGATACTAAGCAATTTACAGGAATGAAATACAAATAGCCAATAAACTTAAAGGGCACAAACTCATTAGTAATCATGACAAATGCAATGAAAACTGTCTTCTGATCATCAAAATGACAAGATACTGAAGACTGATAATAGCTAATGTTGTCAAGGGAAATGGTCAGCCTAACACACCTCTAGTAAAAGCCTACACAGGTATACTCTTATGTGTGATTCCTACCATTTTTACCTCTTTACACGTACTGACAGTTTATAATACTACATTAGCATTCAATTATCACAGTATTCAACTATCTCAAATTTTGGAGTCTCAGGACTCCTCTATACCCCTAAAAATTAGTGAGTGGATGAATGGTTGCCAGGAGCTAGTGGAGAGCTGACTACAAAGCAGCAGGAGGGAACTGGGGGTGGGTAAGGAAACTGTTCTACATCTTGATTGTGATGGTGGTTACATGACTATGAGTTTGTCCAAAAACACAGAACTTCGTTTTAAAAACAGTGAATAGGCTGGGCACAGTGGCCCATGCTAGTAATCCCACCATTTTGAGAGGCTAAGGCAGGAGGACGGCTTGAGGCCAGAAGTTCAAGACCAGCCTGGGCAACATAAGTGAGACCCCCATCTCTATAAAAAATAAAATAATGGTGAGTAGACTGTATGTAAGTAATACTTTTTTTTTTTTTGAGTTGGAGTCTCACTCTATCACCCAGACTGGAGTGCAGTAGCACACTCAAGGCCACCGCAGCATCGACCTGCTGGGCTCCAGAGAACCTTCCGCCTCAGCCTTCCAAGTAGCTGGAACTACAGGCGTGTGCTACCATGCCCAGCTAATTTTTGATTTATTGTAGAGATGAGGGCTCACCAAGTTGCCCAGGCGGGTCTCGAACCCACGGGCTCAGGCAATTCACTCATCTCAGCCTCCCAAAGCATGGGATTACAGGCTGAGCCACCGAGCCCAGCCGAGTAATACCTTTTTCAAAACCTGACTTTAAAAAATTTCCTGAGGATTACAAAGAGCTTTTGTTTATGTGGAATACAAGTATCAATACTTAGCAATTAGAAATTATAATTCAGAAAATTTGACATAGTCATAGATGCTAAAGTAACTCTATCTTGGATGCTAATTTACCATTCTGACTTCTGATTAACCCCAGTTCTGGGAATGCCTTTAAAACGGGTAAGATCTCTATTTTCTATTGTTCCCTGTTGTAAGAACATGTACGTACTATATATTCTGCCCTTAGAACAAAACAGCCTTAATGTTATTTATGGTGTACTTATCATAAATCCAGCCCTTAAGTAACTGTCCCACACATCCCTTCAGGAGCCCATATATCTTTTCCCTATAGTATATAAGCCCTGGGGCTAGGGGATAACAGGGCTGGGAGTTAACCCAGCCAGGATTCACTGTCTCCTCATCCCCACCCAAGACATGGCTTATGTTTGTAAGTCTCTATTACAGGTTTCTTTCTGAGAAATTGGGCTTGTCAACCTCTCAGTTTCCTCAGCCTTTAGGGGTATGTTTGAATAGAACTGCTCCACCACAAAACAATAGTTCCTTATGTATTCATCTGTAAAATCACAGATGCATTAAATATTGCCCTAATTAATATATACTTTTTGTAAAAATAACTACTTTCCAAAGCTGAAAACAATTAGTGAGAAAAAGTCACCCTCTTGTATAGTTTAACAAATCTCTGGCTTCAAATGGAACACAGTGGCTAGATTTTCCTATCTGCTTCAATACATTACAGTATCATGAGTCGTGTAGCCTCTGGAAAACTCCACTGTACACTTGTGAGAAAGTGAGAGTGAAAAAGATTAATAACATCTGCATATTTTGAAAATACCCTTAACTTGGAAGTGTCAGGGATTCCCACAGGTCCCTGGACCACACTTTGAGAACCTCTGACTTCACCTACACAAGAAAATATCAAATTCTGAATGTGGAATAGTAACAAAATGTACTTCTCAAATCAAGGAAGCAGGATCTCACGCAAATTATCTATCCTACTTCAATACCTATCCAGGTGAAAATTTCTACCAATGATTTAGACTAAGCTACAAACTCCAATGTACATGAATAATATTTCTGAGGCCCACCAACGGTCCATAAGAGCGCCACAGCCCGGGCTCGGTGGCTCAGCCTGTAATCCCAGCACTGTGGGAGGCCGAGGTAAGTGGATTGCCTGAGTCCGCATGCTTGAGACCCACTCGGGTAACTTGGTGAGCGCTCATCTCTACAATAAATCAAAAAATTAGCCGGGCACGGTAGCGCGCGCCTGTAGTTCCAGCTACTTGGAAGGCTGAAGCGGAAGGATCGCGGGAGCCCAGCAGGTGGACACTGCGGTGGCCAGGAGCGTACCACTGCACTCCAGTCTGGGCGACAGAGTGAGACTTCAACTCAAAAAAAAAATAAAAATATAAAAAGAGTGCCACAGCATCAACCTCAACCTCATTCATCAACTATCTGCAAAATAAGGCAGATGAGAGGCAACATGAACACACAGAAAAGTAGACGAAGAAATGTCTGACCTCAAAGAAAAAAGAGGCCCATAACACTAAAGGAAGGCAGAATAACTGCAAAAAAAGCAAAGCAATATTGGAGCAAACATATCAACGGGTAAAACACAAGAAAATACCACCACTGCTCCTTTATCATAGCGTTAGAACAACTCAAACTGCCGTGTGAAGACTATATCCCCATTCCACAGAGAGTGAAACTCTGCCAAGCGACTCTTTGCGCGATGGCCCTCATGACTGTGAACCCGGGAATCCACTCGCTGCTCACGTGCAAGCCACAGTGACAGGCCACCGCGTGGCGGGAGCGCGGGCGCGCCTACGGGAGGCGTTCCGGGAGTTTGTACAGCTTTCAGGACCGGAGAGTAGTCCCTGCCTACGTGTTACTCCAAGAGGCTGGGTCAGAAACTTGCTCTCTCTGGGAGCTGTGTTCTCAGGTGGCTTCCAAAGCCCGTCCAAGGAGGCGGCGGTGCCACCAGGAGACCGCGCGACTTCCGGACCGCTCGGCCGACTCCTGCCACCCGTCCCGGGGGTCCCGCCAGCGGCCGGCAGGGGTCGCCCCGCACGCACCTGGGGGGGCGCCGGGGACGCCAGGTCGCGCCTCCTTTTCGACGAGTACTGGGGCCTCCTCCCTCCCCGGCCTCAGTTTCCCCACCTGTACTCGAGGGGTAGGACGAGTCGGCTCTTGGCGCCCCTCCAACTCGACCACGGACTCGGGCCGTCCTCGCCGTGAGGGGGACCCTGAGGGGGGTCAGTCGGCGGCGACCCGCACTCACCCGGCCGATCCTTCAGCGCCATCACGGACACTAGGTAGTGGGCGATGTCAAAAAAGGGGAACATGGACGTGTAGGAGAAAGCCAGAGCCAGCCCATCCCACGGGCAGTCCATAACGACGACTGACCACGGCGGCCGAAGCAGCCGCAGCGACGGGTTCCCCGCGAGCGCGTAGAGGGGCGGGGGGGGGGACAGGGGAGGGGACAGCGGCGGCCGCGCGCCCGCCCGCCCGCGCCGGCTCGAGCCCTGCGCGTGCGCCCTGCTGCCCGGAGCCGGCCTGCCGAGGGGCGGGGCCTCGCGTCCGAGGAGCCGCCGGAGCCCCAAGGCAGACGGGGGGGCGGGGCGAGCGGGGTCCCGAGCGTGGTCCCGGCGTCTACCCAGGACGCAGGCCTCGGTTCTCCTAATAAGGGTCCAGCATCTTCGCGCTGGGCGCTGTGCCAGACCCGGGAGAACCAGCAGACAAACAAAACACGGTGCTCATGGGAAGATTCTCAGAGTCGTATTTATTTCTGTAAATTGATGTCATTCACCTAACATTTATTGAGCAACCACAGTGCAAGTCGCACAGTGACTCATTGGAGATATATTTTTTAAATAATAATAATAATACAATAATAATAATAATATCCTGCCCTTAAGAAATGTGCATCTCCCAGGTCGGACGCAGTGGCTCCTGCCTGTAATCCCAGCACTTTGGGAGGCTAAGGCGGGAGGGTTGCTTGAGCTCAGGAGTTCGAGACCAGCCTAGGCAACATAGCAAGACCGTGTCTCTACAAATTTCAAAACTTAGCCAGGTGTGGTGACGCGCACTTGTAGTTTCAGCTACTGGGGAGGCTGAGGCAGGAGGATCGCTTGAATTCACGGCTGCAGTGAGCCGTGATCGTGCCACTGTACTCCAGTCTGGGCGACAGTGAAAACCCAACTCAAAAAAAAAAAAAGAAAGAAAGAAAGAAAAGAAAATTCCATTTCCCAAAAGGGATTTTTTTTTTTTTAAGAAAGAAGAAAAACACAAGTCATTATACGAAGCAGGTACTGAGACATGAAGATATATCAAGCGAAGGCAGTTCTGGGAGGAAGATAACGTCAGGGAGGTGGATAAGGTGACATGTAAGCTGGACTTTAAAAGCTAGGCAAGATCCAACAGCCAGGTGAGAGATGGCGGGAGATGTTTTGGCTAGACTACAAAATGATAAACGAGGTTGGAAAAATAGTTAAGCCCTTGAATGGCAGACAGTAAGCCAGGAAGTTTGGCTCCAGAGGTTAGCTCTTGATCGATCTTGATCTTGATCTTGATCAAACATTAAGCTCAGGCATATCAGAGCCAGAATCCTTGATTCTCTTAACCATTATGCCAAACTGGGTTGGTTTGGGGGGAGCGGTGGGGGGAGAGAACAGAGCTGCAATCAAGCAACAACATTAGGAATGGTTTGGTGAGGAGAGAATACAGACAGAGAAAATCAATCGGAGGGTATTCACTAGTTCAAACAAAAGAAGGAAGTAGGAGTTGAGACCCCGAGGGAAACATAAGTGGAAGCAGAGTAGGGTGAATGTCAACTCCACCTGTGAAGGCAGGAAAGGGAGCCATTTGCCAAGTAAGGAAATGAGAAATGGGTGAGTAGGAGGATTGTGGTTGCATTCAGATAAACAGGAAACAAGAAGGAGAAGTAGGTTTTGGTAAAAAAAAAACAACAAAAAAAGTTTAACTTGACACATTTTTATTTGATGTGTGAACAGATCTTGCTGGCACCAGGAAATTGGAAATACACGATGAGCTGCTAGGTAGGTGACAGCTGTACAGGGGTATGCACTACAAAGTGAGATTTGCATTGGTCTTTGTTATCTGAATGCTTATCCATTAATCTTAATTAATTTAACAAATTTGTTGTGCATGCCTGCTACGTTCCAAGCATTTTGCTGGATGTCAGAGGCACTGTCCTAAACACTAAGGGTTTAAAACATGAGAAATGTGTAGTAAAACTCTACATTTCATTAATTATCAAAAAAGAATAGCCTTGTTAAAATACTTTTCATGTGTGGTTTTCCAAGCAAGCACTTCCTATGGAGAAATGTTTTTAGACCTGTAGCGTACTTTCTAGCAAAACTAAAGAAAAAAGAAGCATCTGTGAATATTTATGCTTTCATATTTGAGTCAGTTCTTCCTATACTTTCTATGCATTCACGCATCATTGGAATTATAGTGTTGTGAATTTAGGGGCAGAACTCGGATATTATTTTCTAAAACATTTTACATTTCAACAGTCTTAAATTTTGAAAAAGATATGTTTTGTCTTTGAACTTAAAAAAATACTTAATAGAAGTAATCCTTATGACATCTCTAAATCATGTGTCTGCCAGTATCATCCTGAGATGTAATGAAATTCATTAATAACACAAACAAGGGCACCAGTGAAACAAGTCATTTTTTTTTTTTTTGAGTTGAAGTCTCACTCTGTTGCCCAAGCTGGAGTGCAGTGGCCGCTCCCGGCCACCACAGCCTCAACCTGCTGGGCTCTGGCGATCCTTCCGCCTCAGCCTTCCAAGTAGCTGGAACTACAGGCACATGCTACCACACCCGGCTAGTTTTTGATTTATTGTAGAAATGAGGTCTTGCCAAGTTGCCCAGGTGGATCTCGAACCTGCAGGCTCAGGCAATCTACTCACCTCAGCCTCCCAAAGCGCGGGGTTACAGGCTGAGCCACCGAGCCCGGCCGTCATATTTTTTTAAAGAAGATAAATCAAGCACTTTGGTTACTTCAAACATTAATTTCAACAGAAAGGAATGAATCATCTCAGATGCTACAAATAATCTGAAATTTGTTTCATTTCAAAACTCTAAGAATAAGCTTGGCCCTATCTGCCTAGAACCTAAAGAAATTTTTAAAAAGAGATCTAAGGGAGATTAAATAGTAATCTCACCCAAAAAAAAAGTTCTGTCTAAATTTTAAATGTGCTCACCACATTTGATTCTGGCCAGTGCTTGGCTTATTTAGTCTATTAAAATGGAGCATAGTAGAAAGAAATGGGTAATGAAAAGAGGGAAAGCTTTGAATTGGTAAGAAAGAAAGGCAAGATTTGGGAATATTTTGTTTGAAAATTCCTACTTTTCCTGACCTTTGGAAGAGGTTTGCCAAATTACATAATCATTGCTGATAAAATGAATCCAAACTACAAAGTATAGTTTATCCATTAGGAAGCAAAACTGGTCTAATTATATTAACTTGTCCAAAAGAGTTTTGACCTTCCACCTCAGCCTTCCAAGTAGCTGGAACCACAGGAAAAAAAAAAAAAGAGTTTTTACGAAGCCTATTGAAAGAATTTTTTAGTTCAAAAACATAAGAAACTAATTTTTATAAACCAGGTTCCTCATGAGCAACATTATTGACATTTTGGGCTCAATAATTATGTTGTGGGGGACTGTCCTATGCATTGTGGGATGTTGAGCGGTATCCTTGGTATTAGAGGCCAATAGTGCACACCCACACACCAATTTTGACAACAAAAATGGGTCTAGCTTTGCCAAATGACTCCTGGGAATGGGGGTCACAAAATCATCCCTGGTTCAGAGCTACTGTTATAAAGGAATGAATGCTCTCTTCAACCATATGCCCCTCTATTAATACAAATATTATGGTCATACCAGTGATATTAAGCATCCTATTAATTCTAGAACAACTCCTGTAACCCTTCTTAGTCTCAGCTTACTTGTCCATCTCCCTGGTTCAAGCTAGCAACATCCTGAAACTCACTATCATAAATGCAATCCTAGCTGTTTCTTCCCTGCAATACTGCTTTCTATCCACTGAGCGGCATGCCTTTCACTTTGGGAAATCCATAACAATATCTATTTTATTGTATTTTTCATTAATACATAATATTTATACATATACATGTGACATTTTGATACGTGCGTATATGTTATAACCAAATCCGAGTATTTAGAATATTCATTATCTTGAACATTTATCATTTTTTGTATTGGTAACATTTCAAATGTTCTCTTCTAGCTATTTTGAAATATACAGTATATTGTTATTAGCTACAGTCACCCTACTGTGCTATTGAATTTTTTTAAAGGACCATAAATCATCCATGATTAGGAAGTTTCATATTAAAGAGACCAATTGCACTTCTAAACTTTAGTTTAGGGATTTTCATTCTAAAGTTACTTTGATAGGCACTTGATATTCACGCTATATCAAGTTATATTATAGTAATAGATAACATTTAGGACAAAATATGTATAATTTGAGTTTAACCTTTTTAATGTTCAGAATTATCAAGGAAAATTAACTAGAGAGCACAAATTGCCCTCAAAATACTCCCTAAATTCAGTCAATACATGAGACAAGTGATAAACCAGTTCAAATATACACTCAACTCTTTAGACTCAGCATGTATCTAATAATAGTGCCTTTGATATTGTGTCTTGGAAAATCTGACTTGGCTCATTTATTTCTTGCACTGGAAACTGAAATCCTTTTCTATAAATGTCATGCATACCTCTAATATAAACTGTTAAACTAAAAATGTTTTCCATGGAAAACAAGTACAAATTTACAGATTAAATACCTGATATTATTAAAGGAATATCTCTAATTTTCATCAATGTAGAGACTGCCAAAACTGCAGTCACCTACCAATGCCAAAGCTGCCAATAGTCTGTGGTCTTCAGTACTCAAGTTACAATTAATCTCTGTTGAAGAGTAACAGGCACCATTATATCACAGAATAGCTGGGCTCAGTGGCTCAGGCTGTAATCACAGCACTTTGGGAGGCTGAAGTGAATGGACTTTCTGAGCCTGCGGGTTCGAAACCAGCCCGGGCAACTTGACAAGACCCTGTCTCTACAATAAAAATAAAATAAAATAAATCACAGAATAATAGAATTTGGAAGTTGAATGGATTCTTTAAAAAAAAAAGGTACCTTGGAATATAAGTAATAGAAAACTGTTTTGGGCGGCTTAAGCACAGTGAAGAATTTACTGTAAAGCTACTAGGAAATCTCATGAAAACCAAGAAAAGTTGAGCAGTCAAGACCTAAGAAGAGCAAGAAGCAGAGCATTTCTGGAGCCAGCAGCAGCAAGTAAGTGTAAGATTCTCAGTCAATGATGAGACTCAGTGCTAGTATCCCTCAGCCTCTGAGTTCCCCTATTCAGTATTGCCACAAGAGAAAGCCTGCCCTGGGCTGGGGCAGATATCCTCTCCTGGTTACTGAGCTCTGATGGGAGGGGAGGCTGGATCACGTGGTTCAGATTTGAAGCTTTCCTACTTACTAGAGGCAATCTCCTGATAAAGGAGGGAGCCTGCCAGGCTGGGTGGCTCAGCCTGTAATTCCGCGCTTTGGGAGGCTGAGGTGAGTGGATTGCCTGAGCCCGCTGGTTCCACACCCGCCTGGGCAACTTGGCGAGACCTCATCTCTACAATAAATCAAAAAATCAGCCGGGCATGGTAGCACGTGCCTGTAATTCTGGCTACTCGGAAGGCGGAGGCAGAAGGATCGCCGGAGCCCAGCGGGTCGAAGCTGCGGTGGCCGGGAGCGGCGACTGCGCTCCAATCTGGGCGACAGAGTGAGACTCCAACTCAAAAAATAAAATAAAATAAAATAAAAATAAAGGAGGGAGCCAGGCAGCCATCCCAAAAGGTGTCTATTTTTTTTAACCCACTTATTTTAAAGTAGAAAACTAAGTGCTAGAGAGGTCACAAAGTGATAGAGAGCTTTAGAGAGGTCCCAGTGACAGACTAGAATTTGTCATTATTCTGTTATAGTCAGTCTCCCCTAAATACTCCTACTGGGTTTTCTCTTGTCCCACAGAACCCTAATACTTCCAAAGTTTTCCGTTATTGACAGAACCAGCACCCTACAGCAGTGAAAAGGCCACCTGTCAGAAGAGAGCCAGGAAGACTGACTAGCAATCATTAGTAACCCCTTCCTATCCTTTAACATTATTTCAGCAAATCTGATTGCTTTCTCATAATTTACAATAGTAAAAAAATAAAATAAAGAACAAAAAGTTAAATCCAATTAAAATGTCAATCTTGGCAGGGTGTACTGGCTCATGCCTGTAATCCCAATATTTTGGGAGGTTGAGGTGGGAGTATCACTTGGGCCCAGGAGTTTGAGATCAGCCTGGGCCACATAGCAAGACACCATCACTACAAAAAATAAAAAAATTAGCTGGGCACAGTTGCATGTGCCTGTAGTCCCAGTTACTTGGGAGGCTGAGGATCACCTGAGCCAAGGAGTTTGAGGCTACAATGAGCCATGATCATGCCACAACACTCCAGTCTGGCTGACAGAGTGAGACTCCAAAGCAAAAAAAAAAAAGTCAATCTTACATCCAATTTGGAACTTCTTCCCTCCCATCAGCTCCAGTCTTCCTGCCACAGATACTTTTAATGGAGACGATGTAGTCCTTCAACCTTTCTTCATCTGCCCCTTCCATCTTCTATATCTTCTAGGGTCAGGGTAGTGAAGAGGTGAATTTTTTAAAAAATTCTAGTTGGCAAGTGTAGGTTATAGTTTTGGTTTTGTCTTGGCTATTGATATTCTTCTTTATAGCAGGCTCTCATGGGGTACATTTGTGGATTCCCCAATAATGCTATGATCGCCACATGGCAAGGTTTCCAGACATCTACAGTTATGGCAGAAACCATCAGATGACTAACCAATGCACACACCCAACTTTGTGCATTGGGTTAAAACATTAGCTACGATTTTTTTCAGCTTCTCAGCAAGGAGTGGCCATGGGTTAGAACACTGGCAAATAAAAAAACTTCAGGGGAAGTCTGTTGACATGCTTCTGAAAACAACATGAAAAAGAACAAAGTTTGGGGACTGATACTGTCCAACCTCAAGATTTACCATAAAGCTACGGTGGTAACCAAGACAGTGTGATATTGGTTTAAGAAATAATAGAAAAACAGGCCGGGCTCGGTGGCTCAGCCTGTAATCCCGCGCTTTGGGAGGCCGAGGTGAGTGGATTGCCTGAACCCGCGGGTTCGAGACCCGCCTGGGCAACTTGGCGAGACCTCATCTCTACAATAAATCAAAAAAAGTAGCCAGACATGGTGGCGCATGCTTGTAGTTCCAGCTACTTGGGAGGCTGAGGCGGAAGGATCGCCGGAGCCCAGCAGGTCGAGGCTGTGGTGACCGGGAGCATGCCACTGCACTCCAGTCTGGGCGACAGAGTGAGACTTCAACTCAAAAAAAAAAGAAAATAATAATAATAGAAAAATCGATCAATGAGAAAATGTGGCTTCCCTTATAAAAAGTAACCTATATGCCTTTAACATTGGTCCCTCCCCTTGTCTTTCTGCCTTAAGATGGAGCAGTCATCTCAGGACCATAGGAGAAAATACCAGGTAACCAAAGTTATCAGCTGTCTCACTCAGACTTCCTGTTATATTAAAAAAAATAATAATTCTCTATCTGAGACTCAGTTGTCTTGGACGAAGGAACACCTCCTTCCTCGTAGAGGAATGGAAAAGCAGAGCATCTAAAACTCCCTGAATTCCCTTCCATGAATTTCCCTTTAAATTTTTGACCTCCAGAGTGGAGTTCTCTGGGTCAGTTTTTATCTTCTATTAAGTCCCACGTAAATAGCCTAGATTCTCTTTTTTCAATATGGAAGTAACACTTATTTTTCCAATGGAATTTTTTGAGATAATAGGTCCCAATTAACATCTTGTTATACCAGAAGACAGGAAAAGGAGAAAAATTAGAAAATGAGGTGGATGAGAGAGATTTGAAAGAAAATGCATGGGCTGGGTGTGGTGGCTCACAGTTATAATCTTAGCATTTTGGGAGACCAAAGTAGGAAGATCACTTGAGCCTAGGAGTTCAAGATCAACCTGGGCAACATAGCAAGATCCCATCTCTATTCTAAAAGGAGGGAAGGAAGGAAGGATGGAAAGAAGGAAGGAAGGAAGGAAGGAAGGAAGGAAAGAAGGAAGGAAGGAAAGAAGGAAATGCACATGACTTTGGCTAGGAATCCACAAAATGTCAGTGATCTGTGTAGATGGGTTGATTAAACCCATCTTTGTGAAAACAGTGATATCTGCCAAAGATGAACGTATACAGATCCCCAGACCCAGCAATTCCATTCCTAAAGGTACACTAGCAATGAGAACATAATGTGTACTTGATATTTGGACCAAAAAAAGAATCCTACCTACATCTTCATAAATGTGTCCAAATACTACAGCAAGAATGGTCAAGAGGGTCCATAAATACAGAGATAGCAAATGCAGTTGCAGGTAAGTTAACAATAGCAGAGGGAAATCATTCCAATGTACGCCACTGTTTCCATGTTACAATTGACAATAAATACCTCATTGGTTGAGCCCAAAGTTGTCTAGTTTTCATGCAGAATGTGTCTCCCTTACATATCTTTCAGATCTATGTTAAAGTAAATGTTCAGTTAGTGGAATTGTGTATGTATAGATGACTATATAGTCCAAAGAATGCTTCAATCATTGTATATTCTTTAAATAACTGTAAATCATTAGCAAAAACATGGAACCAACCGTGTTGCCCATCGAAGCTGAACTGGATAAAAAAAATGTGGTACATATACACAATGGAATATTATGCAGCCATAAAGAAGGACAAATACGTGGACTTTGCAGCAACTTGGATGGATTTGGAGTTGATCATACTCAGTGATTTATCACAGAAACAAGGAACAGAGTTCCATATGTTCTCACTCATAAATGGACCTTAAACAATTATAATGCTATAAGAAAGCCATTGGCAGTAGTGGGAAACTGTCAGGGGAAGAGGGGTGGGATTGGCAGTTGAGGGAAACTGCTAGGGGAGGGAGGGGCACACCTCATCAACAAGGGTACCTGCATGATCAATGTTTATATACCTAACCCTGAAATGTACCCCACATCTTTATAATAAAAATTAAATAAATAAATAACTGTAAATCCTGTAGGATGTAAAATCTGTAAAGTATATCAGTAAAATGATAAAATGATAATAAAATGTATCAGTATGTTGTTTATTATCCATGAAGACAAATAGTCACAATAAGTTTCTTTAGTACCAAAAAAAGCTAAGGAGAATATTTTTAATAATAGCAGAACTTTTCATAGGTATTGTGATTGTCTAAGAAGGGCATGGCATCCCAGAGTAATTTAACTATGGAAACCAAATTTTATCCCCTCCAAGCAGTTCATGAAACTGGAAATTCATCTTGGAGAACCCTATATAAAGTTTTTTTTCTTATCTCCAATACTTCAACTGAACTATCAAGTTATTTATAGTGTTCATTCGCTCAATAAATATAGGTCTCATCTGTCAGATGGGACCTCTTCGATCATGAGAGCACAAGCTTTTCCTCTGCCTTTTTAGCTACTTTTGTGCAGAATTAACCAGCCCCTAGTAGCATATCAGATTACATTCTTTATTATACCAAGGAGTATTTGGGAAACTTTCTCATATTGGGAAGCAATGTAGCATAGTGGTAATGTAGAACATACAGGTCCTAGAGTCAGTCATTGTACTCATTGTGTAACCTCACAGAAGGAAGCGGCTAAATCTCTATAAGACTGTGGTTTCATCTTTAACATAGGAATAGCAGTACTTACCTCGCAGTGTTGTTTTCAAAATTAAAAGATCAAGCATATAAATTGCTTAGAACAAGTGCCTGCCACATGTCGAATGCTTGATAAATCTTAACTACTCTTCTTCCATGATAACCAGGTCTCTTAGAAGAAACTTGTAGATTATTTTCCCAATACTTTCTTAACTACTAACATCATAAGAATTATATTAATTTTAGAGGCTCAGTTTTTAAGAGTGCAAATGCTGAATCCTGGCTCACTTGCTGGTTGAAATACTTTGGGCATGTTTCTTTGTTCCTGTTTTCTCATTCCTAAAATGGCAAAAATATTACTCTGAACCTTATGAAGGGGGACCCAAAAAAATGGAAATTATTTATTTAAAATTGTGCATTTATTCTTACATGTTTAAACTTCAGTCACCTTCAAAGTACACTTCATTTGATTCAATACACCTATCAGGACACTTTTTCCATTGCTCAGAACAGTTTTGAACTTGTCATTTTTGATCCTTTTAGTGCTTCTGCCGTTTTTTTGCTTGAGATTGGGTGAATAGGGTGAGTGGAGCATGGAGGGTTTTTTGGTCAAAAACTGCTGAACTCAACACAGTATGGGCAGGTGTGCTCATAAATCATCCATCATGAAATGTGGTACATATACACCATGGAATATTACACAGCCATAAATAAGAACAAAATTATGAACTTTGCAACAACCTGAATGGAGTCTATAATACTGAGTGATCTTTCACAGAAACAAAGAACCGAGTATCACATGTTCTTACTCATAAGCGAACCTTGAACAACTATCGGTAATACTCTGAGAAAGAGATTGGTAGTAATGGGAAACTGCCAGGAGAGGGAGGAGGTGAGATTGGCAGTAGTGGGAAACTTGCAGGGGAGGGGCGGGGCACACCTCATCAACAAGGGTACTTGCATAGTGAACATTTGTATACCTAACCCTGAATTTTACCCCACATACTTAAAATTAAAAATTAAGAAAAAAAAGAATCTCAAAAAAAAAAAAAAAAAAAATTAACTGAAGCCAAGCACAGCCTCTCACAACAATGCTTGCTGGTATACTGATGGGTCCCTAGAACATTTTACTTAGCAGGGGAAGCTTATACTACAAGAGGCCTGCCCTCCAATAGATAATTTTTGGTTTTTTGCAGTCTCCCCTTGTATAGTATTTTGTGAAGAATAAATATGTTAATACATGTAAAGCCCTCACAATGTTGGTTATTATTATTCAGAATTTATTTACTCAACGTCATAAAGATTTTCTGAAAAATTTTCTTTTGTCTTAAACAGAACTCAGTGTGGACCTAATTTCATAGAAAGTGCCTGCCACAAAGAAGCACTATAATTTATGTCCTAGTGTATTGACCTGTTTGACATAATTGGTAATTGAAATAATTATCAGAATTATCAATGTGCAATAAAAAAAAGTATTAGACAACAGGCTTCAGGAAGTTTAGTCAAATTGTCTGTAGCATTCCAGGACAAGGTTTGGGGATTTTTCCTTTATTCTTCTCCCTTTTGGCTTTGTGGTTTTTTTTTTTTTTTTTTTTCCTTCTTTTGAGTGTTATGCATAGTATTATAATGCATGCCCAAATAGAAATAATAATAATAATGCTTCCCTTAATATAGGAAGACAATGCTATTGCTTAGACTAAAGCCATGTTCTTGAGTTTATCTAGAAGTTCTCTTTTCACCTTCTCTCAGCTAGAAGTCCTCTATATTGAAATATACTTTTCCAAACTAGTTCAGTTCAGAAAAGTCTTTGACAGGGCCTCTGGTATGCTAAATTCACCTATGTTTGAGATGTCAAAGTAAAAAAAAGAGTTAGCCAAGACATATTCTGAATAAGGGTGGGGAATGTTCCCTACTAAATTGAGGTTAGAACAACTGTGCTGGCAGTTGTTGCAAATCCATAACCAGAAAAGAGGCTGGGGATAAAATTAGATAAAGGGATGTTGGGACTGGCTAATTAGAGTGGGTGGTTGGCAAGTTTGGTCAGTCAGCTTGTAGCTGAGAGTAGGAAATCCAACCTTAGGACAGATGAGGTGCAGTCAGCTGGCCTAAGTGGAACAAAGTCAAACGTTACCAGAGCAGAAAGGTCAGGTGGGGAAAAAGTCAAGCCCATGAAACAAGAAGACACTTCAGGGGCAGGGTGTGGATGACTAGCCGTACAAAACTGCTGATGCTAACACTGGCAGGAAACAAACAAGGAATTCCACCAGACAAGTGAAGGACTGCACTAACAAAGATTTTCTATCCAGAAGACTCTTCTCACAAAAACCCCTAACCACAAAAGAAAAAATTGATAAGAAGGATTACATTAAAATTAAGAACTTCCAGCCAGGCTTGGTGGCTCAGCCTGTAATCCGCGCTTTGGGAGGCTGAAGTGAGTGGATTGCCTGAGCCCGCGGGTTCGAGACCCGCCTGGGAAACTTGGCAAGACCTCATCTCTACAATAAATCAAAAACTTAGCCGGGCGTGGTAACACACGCCTCTAGTTCCAGCTACTTGGAAGGCTGAGGCGGAAGGATCGCCGGAGCCCAGCAGGTCGAGGCTGCAGTGGCCAGGAGCGGCCACTGCACTCCAGTCTGGGCGACAGAGTGAGACTCCAACTCAAAAAAAAATAAAAAAATAAAAAAAATAAGAACTTCCAAATACCAAAAGACACCATTAAGAGAGTAAAAAGGCAAGCACAAAATAAAAGATACTTGCTACACACACACACACACACACACACACACACACACACACACACACACACACACATGTACACATATTGCCAACAAAGGACTCGTATGCAGAAAATATAAAGAATATATATAACTCAAATAAGTAAAAGATAATCATTTTAAAGAAAGTGAAATACGAAAACTTTAACAGGTAATTCACAAAAGAGGATATCCAAATAATAAACTTATGAAGAGTTGTTCAACTTCAATAGTCATCATGAAACGGTGAATTAAAACTATGATAAGATATGCTCTTCAAACGAACGAAAATGAGAAAGAGAGATAATACCAAGTGCTGGTGAGGATTTAAGCAGCTGGAACTCTCTCCCACTGTTGGGGAGAGTATACGTTGATACAACCACTTTTGAAAACTGATGGTATCTGCTAAAGGTGAATATATACATACGCTCAGACCCACCAATTTCATTCCTACAGTGGTATATTTCACCAAAAACATGTACAGTCTGGTCCTGCCTGGGTTTTCTATTTCTATCCCAGAAGAGGCCTGAGAGTAGCATGATGAGTTAGGGATAAGAGCCTCTCCTGAGCCAGGCTCGGTGGCTCAGCCTGTAATCCCGCGCCTTTGGGAGGCTGAGGTGAGTGGGTTGCCTGAACCTGCGGGTTCAAGACCCGCCTGGGCAGCGAGACCTCATCTCTACAATAAATAAATTAAAAAAAAAAAAACAAAAAACAGCCAGGCGTGGTAGCGCATGCCTGTAATTCTGGCTACTTGTAAGGTTGAGGTGGAAGGATTGCCAGAGCCCAGCAGGTCGAGGCTGCGGTGGCTGGGAGCGGCCACTGCACTCCAGTCTGGGTGACAGAGTGAGACTCCAACTCAAAAAAAAAGAAAAAAAAAAGAGCCTCTCCTGATTCATGTTCAAGTACTCATAATCTAGTCAAAGGCATTGTTACGTCACCAGCTCAGTCAGAGGTTTCTTCTGGAAACCTGTGACATAATAGCTAGGTATATGCAATTTTTCCTTAGTTTCGTATTTCCCTGGAGTCTATTTCTCAACTCCCACCCAAGAATGTGAGGCTAATAACGATCCTGTCTCTCAATTCCATCCTTCCCTGAGGCTAGCTATGGGAAATAGAATCCCTCCTTCCCAAGGTGGGTCATAAAAACCAGTACTCCTTTTCCCCAAAGCCAGCCATAAAACCTAACAGTTCATCTTTTGATGCTAGTAATCTAAGGCCTTAAAAAGATCAGCTCTTCATGTCATTAACTTTTTTTGTTTAACATTCACAGACTGAGCTACTTAAATAGTAGTGGGGGTGGCAGACTCCAAGACCTGCTGAGGGGCTCCTCAATTATACGCCTCTGCATACTACAAGGGCTTTCCTCTCCTTCCTGAAAGGGAAGTAATTTCACCAATTTCACCTAAGTAAGAGTAAGATTCTTGTCTTATTGCTTGAACAAATATATATTTTGGGCTCCAGACATGCAAATCTTATCAGGCACTTGAAGGTGCCTGTCCAGAAGCTATTATATGTCATCCTACCAGAACTCAGAGCAGATTGGCAAGGGTATCTGAAATCAGGCTTGAAATTTGTTAAGCAGCTATTCTCTACCAGCTGGTAGATCATGAGAGCCAGTGAGATTAGAGATGAGAACACATCAATTCCCCTAAAGATGTCCATTTAGGAGAAGTAAAATGGGGAATGGTTCAATAATTACAGGAAAAAAAGGACCACAACCATCACTGCCTTTATTGGACTCTTGGGAGATATTTGTGCAAAAATTTCAAAAGACTAGTTCATGCATCTAATCAAGTCCATGTCTGGATAAAGAACACCTCCAGGCTTTCAGGAAACTTTGCTCTAGTGGCCCACAGACAAATGAACACGGAGTGTATAGCATTATAAGGGTTATAACGGCAGAAAGCACAGGGAATTCTGAGAGGTCTTGGAGGCTGAGCTGCTAACCTGAACTAGAGAGGTTAAGAAAGTCTGAGAAATAGTTGGCTGGCACATGCACTAGAGTCCTAACCCCATTTTGTATACCACAATCTTTTGTCTGCCTTCCCTGTATTTGAAGCAAGGAATTTTTCAAGAGGCTTTTCGCCAATCACACGGCAGCAAATTAGGCCACTAAATAGTGAATGTTCTCCTACATCTTAATTCACAGAAAAAGAAGCGGTTCTGCAGTTTACCAGGACTCTGATCTCCAAGTCTTCTGCAGGTTTCCTTTGGCCCTCTGAAGTTTTGCAGACAATCACTGACAAGAGGAGGATTGGTTAAGAGGAGAAAAGGCATACAAATTAATTCAATGTGTATATGTGGGAGCCTTCAGAATGAAGACCCAAAGACATGGGGGAAATTGTCTGTTTGTATGCTTCAGTTCAACTAAGTATGGATAGTCATGGACAAAAAAAAGTATGATCTAATTCTAATTGATTGAGCGGGGAAAGACAGCACCTGACAGGCCTGTCTGTCTAGACTCCTCTTGACTTCTTTGAGCAGGCATTCTTTCTTTTCTTCTGGGTATGGGGCAGGTCTTTCTCTGAAATGGGGTCTTATGACCTTCAGTTAAACAAGGTAGGTCAGGTAATTTTTTTATGACCAGTTTTTACACAGAAAGACATACATTTAGAGTAATAGTTTTAGGTTTTATGACTAGCTTTGGGGAAAGGGGGTGCTGGCTCTTATGACCCACCTTGGGATAAAGGGATTCTGGTTTCCATAGCTTGCCACAGGGAAGGATGGGACAGAGACCAGAAGGACAAGGGATGGTCAAAGAACCACTTTTGCTTCTCAGACTGCTTCTGATGCCTTCATTTTGGGGTATTGTTATATAAGCCAAACATTTTTAACAGCTGTCTCCTAAAATTCCAAATCCAAGTCCATGAACTGATGCAACAATTTCTGGTTAAAGTAGGTGGAAGAACATTTGTCCTGAGGCAAGGTGGCCACAATTTGGTGAACTATTCCATGGAGCAGTCTACTTCTCAGGCTTTTGTTTGTATATCTAACCACAGAAGTGTGGACCCAAGCACCCCATACATGGCCTCCCCCAGCATCATATTAGGAACTCTCTGAGGCTCACTTCTATATCCATTAGTACCTCACGGGGTCTCTAATCTATGACATGTGCATCTACCAAAGACTAGGCTCAGAAAGCAGATAATATTTTATCTTCTACAGAATAGTGAAAAGCTCAAGGACTCCCAGTAGTATCAGGGTAATTGCAGGGTTTAGTGGGTAGGAATTGGGAGTTGGGGAAATGATCAAAGAGTAAAACTGAAAACTTGCTGCAACAGCTCAGACATGTGGCATCTTCCCACATTTACCTTCCTGCAAAGTCCAAAGACCAGCCAATATTTGGACTGGACAATTAGCACAGAGTTGGAGGAAAGAATGCCATAGTGGGAAGCTAGTATCACACACCAGTCCAGAGCATGGAGTCCTTGTGATTAATGAAGGACAGTCACAGAGATGATACCCATGTCTTTCTAAGAAGCTCCAGCAAACCAAACCACTGGATCTGGTAACCATCTGGTCTTTTCTGTTTGTTAACTTTCTCTGGCTTTAATCCCAGATGTGACAATGAACTTTGATTCTTAAGTTGCATTTGCATTTGGTAATTTCCATTGTGCTACCCTAGAAACTGATCCTAGGCAAAACACCCAAAGCTATTTGGACTTGTTTTTTGGCATGTTGCCCATTCTAGCTTGATATATAACTCCTTTCCCATTATTTGTTTTGTCTGCAGTATGCTAACAGTAGCAATCTTTAGAGACGGCACTCTGCTGTATAACTGGTGTGAGGAAGATCATTCACTTCATGTTCTACATTCAAGGATCAGCTGGATTCTGGCTTTGGGGCATGCTGGAGTCTAAACAACACATGGGGGAAATGTCTGCCAGAATGAATTCAGTAATACACATTCTAGTATAATAATAATGCTTATTAGTAGTTTTTATGAAACTAACCTTATACAATACAAGCATTTTCTATTCATCAAGTTTTTTTAAATATTAGAAAGATTTTCTTAACCTTATAAGTTAAAAGAAAAGTCTATATCACCACAGTTTTCATAAAGAAGTCATCTTTTTCACAGGGCTAGGTCTGTGATAATTGATTTGAATAAAGTCAAGGCACTTAGCTTGGTAAACTCCCAAGACTTCATACAGCCCACGTCTACCCTAGCCCTTAGCACTTAATTCTTTATGAGAATCTGACAAAATAATGTGATGGAGCACAAAAATCTGATAGGGCAAAATTATATCGGAAAAAAAAAAAAAAAAGTCATCACAACAAAATTAACACCAAGGTTAAGGTGTTTAAATATTCATTATTGCTTAAATTGCTTGTACAAAAAAAGTCTGAAATTAATCTATAATAGTCAACCATCTAAGGAAATTAATTTAAAACTAATAGTGGATTGATAGCAGAGTAGGGTGACTATAGTTAACAAAAACATATCATGCTGGAGTGATAAGACACCCTAAGTACCCTGACTGGATCACTATGAATTATATATGTAATAAAATTTCTGGCCGGGCTCAGTGGCTCAGCCTGTAATCCCATGCTTTGGGAGGCCGAGGTGAGTGAATTGCCTGAGCCTGTGGGTTTGAGACCCGCCTGGGCAACTTGGCGAGACCTCATCTCTACAATAAATCAAAAAAATTAGCCGGGCATGGTAGCACGTGCCTGTAGTTCCAGCTACTTGGAAGGCTGAGGCGGAAGGATCGCTGGAGCCCAGCAGTCGAGGCTGCGGTGGCCGGGAACGGCCACTGCACTCCAGCCTGGGCAACAGAGTGAGACGCCAACTCAAAAATAAATAAATAAATAAATAAATAAAACTACTAGTGGAAACTTTTCAGTCAAAAAGTTATCCTAAATCAATTTTAAGTTGAATAAGGATATCTCAATGTTAAGAAATTATTTACCTAAATTCATCTGAAATTTTTAACCTCTATTCCTCTGCCCTTCTGTTCCTTGTCCCAGCCAGGTTCTGAGGCTATGACAGTATAAGAATGCTCTTTTGCTTTAAAAGTGGGAAGGGGCAGGAATGAGAGCAGAAATGAAACAAGCCTAACTTTTGATGGAAACTGATTATTGCTGCATATGTGTTGCTGCCTGTTCAGGCCATTTTAGGGGTGGTGGGGAGGGAAGTGTAGTGAAGTGAGCAACTGACTGAGAAGGCCTCAATCATTCATTAATTTCAGGATAGTCAATCTTTTCAGCCCCGTAAATGAACTGTGAATTACAAGAGTCTCTCAGTTCAGAAAAAGGAACTCAGTGAGAGATCCCAGAGGGAATGGAGGGCTCTGGAATGAAAGAAAGATGTGTTTCTCTGCAAGCTGTGACAGAGACAGGTGTGTGGCAGACAATCTCCAGGGAAGATGTCTCCAACTGCTGGAGCTTCATCACCCAAGAGTACAACCAGCTTAGAAACCAATTAGCAAAAGTGCTGAGTGCCAACCAGTCAGGGAAACAAGATTCTGACGAGGAAGAGGGTCCAACCCCAGAATGGATGGGTGGCATCTATTCAGCGAGCATTGATTGATGTCTTGGCCAAGAGAAGAAGACACTGGATGGTATAAATGCACATGAATAGAAACAGGAAAGTTCAGGGCTAAAAGTGAGCTGAGGTTTATCAAAAGCACTTGTCTAGGTTATTCCAGTTGAATAATCTCACTTACCAATTTGAAAATTCAAATTCATTTTCCAACTTCACAACGCATAAAGTATTTTTAAAGACTATTAGTGCAAAACTTTAACATTTTTTGTACAGTCCTACCCATGCATGAGAACAGGCTGGTTGACCATGTAGGGTCCCCTCCAGCCTTATGAGATGCTGGAAGTAGGGCGGGTAACACCAGATTCGGAATCAGAAGTCCAATTGTTAACCGGAGTATTCTTCTTGGAGGAGCCATTTAAATATCTCTAAGTCTGTTTCAACACTTGAAGACACCAGTTGTACTTATCTCACAGTCTATTATGAAGATCACATTACATACTTATGTTACATATTTTGATAAAACATTAAACATTGTATGAACATAGGTTATGCTTTAAAAAATCATCTATGGAAGACTGTGGAAGGCGACTAGCAAAGTCAGTCAACATGTGGCAGAAAGAATAGAGAAATGAAGAATTGCAATCACTTCACAGAAGTGTTTTCTAATTTTTGTACCTAGAATATTTTTCCTCGTCAGCGTATAAATTCTTAAGGGTGAGAACAAAGTCTGAGACAACATTGTGTATCCTATGGTAACAAGTGTAGTCCTTAATGGGTAGTAGATGCCAAAAAATAAATAATTGTTGGATTGTACCGCCTGGCTTCAGCTTCCAAATTTATGTATTGATTCTCCAAGAGGGTGAAAGTGAGTAAATCGGGAAGAGGAAAAAGAAGAGCCTTACTTTATAACGGGGAAACACAGCATTGCCATTGTGGTCCTTATTGTGTCTTCCCTGTGCTGCCTTTTCTGTTCTGAACATAGGCTGCTCCTGGGCACTCTAAATTGTCAAGAGCTCTGTAGGCTTCCCAGAGGAGCAGCTTTGTGTGGCTAAACACAGGACACACATTCTTTTTGCGCTTTTTTTGGGGTAGGTTTACTGACAAAGTCATTGTCCCTCTCTTCCTGGCCTCAGCCCTCTGCAGATCTAGTTATGCTGCTTAGGTTCATGAAGTACAAATTAGCATAATCCGATTAGATTCGCTGCTGAGGGGCGTCTTTGGTCTGAAAAGCAGAGAAAAGAAAAGTGTCTCACAAAGAAGGGAGCCTGGAGGATGGAAAGGGAGGAGCGACAATTGCTCCTGTGGTGTTGGCCTGAAAGCTTGCACCTGCACAAGCCCTCTTGTAAATAAGGACTCTTAGATGGTATTAAACAGGGGACTGAGGAGTCCGGGGGAGCTCGGGGAGGTAAGCATAGGGAAGAGCAAGGCAAGACAGCAGCTCTGCATCCCATTAATTGATTTATCTGGATCGGCAAAGCGGGGGTTGCTGACAGAAAAGAATGTCCGTTTGATGCCTACTCAGCATTGAGAGTGGGTCAGCCCCATAATCTGGTCTATCGAGATAACGTTTTAGAATCTCTGCAAGAGATTGATAAGGGGTTTACTTGTAGGGAACGAAGTCTATTGGATGTTTGATTTCAGTACTTTCTGAATTGGACTTCTGTATCTTTCCTTTATTTCTGGCAAAGAAAAAGCTAGGCGACGGTAGTTGTTTTAGGCCTTTGAGTAACGTGTACTTAAAATCACAAAAGAGAAACCCAACAATCTACTTGTTAGAATAGGTGAAGTTGGGAAATTTTTTACTGAGTGCACTTTTCTCTGCTATAGGCAGTCTATGGGTGTAATTGAAGTTTTTATTATTTTGAAAAATAAGTAAAGGGACTCTGTGGGAAAGTAAATGTTGAGTTTGAAGCAAGCGATTTCCCATTCTTAGTAGAAGAAGACCTTTTCCCCTTTGTAAACATGAAGGCATCCTGAGATGCAGAAGTCCCTGCACTTACTGGGGACTGAGCACCATATGACCAGTTTCCATAATTCTTAGAGAACATCTCAATGTGTCTAACTCTATGAGACAAAAAAGAAGTCTCAGGTTAGGCCTGACCTGTGACATGATTTATATCTGAAGTCAGGAGCAGAAGAAAAGGAATCGTCTCCAGGTAGAGACGACTTGTTTCTGTTAAGATATATTCCTAAGTATCATTCAACGTAATTTAAATGCTAGGAGCAATACTCAGTCCATCACTTCTTTTGGATAATTTTTCCTTTACCAAAGAATTCTGGATAGAAAACCCAGATCACCAACCAAATTACTCTCACTCTTTCTTTATTTCAGTTATTGCCTGCCTACAATGAGCATTTCTTTCACAGGAGGTTTCTTTCTCAGAGGCAGAAGAACACATAAAAGAAATTTGGCCTTTGCTAAAGCAGGCCAGGGTTCAGCACCTGCCTCGCTGTTTGTTAACTGTACAATCTCAAATCTGTCGCTTATACTCTTTTTTTTTTTTTGATTTGGAGTCTCACTCTGTCGCCCAGACTGGAGTGCAGTGGCCGCTCCCAGCCACCGCAGCCTCGACCTGCTGGGCTCCGGCGATCCTTCCACCTCAGCCTTCCGAGTAGCCGGAATTACAGGCATGCGCTACCACGCCCGGCTGATTTTTTGATTTATTGTTCAGATGAGGTCTCACTGCCCAGGCAGGTCTCGAACCCGCGGGCTCAGGCAATCCACTCACCTCAGCCTCCCAAAGGCGCGGCATTACAGGCTGAGCCACAGAGCCCGGCTGCTTATACTCTTTGAAGCCATAATTTCCTCAGACCGTAAGCTGGAGCAAATGTTTCCATCAAATGATTGTTACAAGAACTAAATACGGGCTGGATGCAGTGGCTCATGCCTGTAATCCCAGCACTTTGGGAGACCAAGGTGAGAGGATTGCCTGAGTCCAGGGGTTTGATACCATCGTGAACAACTTAGCAAGACCTCGTCTCTACAATAAATTAAAAAATAAAGTAAAATAAAATTTAATCAGGCGTGGTGCCACGTGTCTGCGGTTCACTTGGAAGACTGAGGTGGAAGGATTGCCTGAGCCCAGCAGGTCGAGGCTGCGGTGACAGTGTGTGCCACTATACACTATATACAGTGAGTGAGCCTAGGTGACAGAGTGAGACTCCGACTCAAAAAAAAAAAAAAAAATTAAGTGTGGCATTTATGAACTTTCTGGTACATAATAAGCACACAGTGAATATCATTGAATATCAACACTTTCTTGAAGTATTTATATATTGACTCCTTCTTCAGCCAAAACTTGCCATATTCCAACATGTTTATGTCATGCACCCAAGTAGTTATACCATGATACTCGAGCAGAGGACAAGAGTTTTCTAGTCCCAAGTTATGTCTTTTTTCTGTTTTGTCTCCCTGCCATTTTACCTGTACATCCAGCCTACTCTGTTTCTGTGACAGAGCATCTTTCTTCCTGGAGACTAGAGTCATACAGCCTTTTGGAGAGGGACAAAGGAGATAGTGCAAGGATGTTTTCAGAAACTCTGGAGCCTTGAGAAGAAATTTACTGAGGAAAGACAGGTAGGAAAATAATTCCTATCTGCTAGAAGCCAAGGTGAGCATGCAGAACACCTTAAGTGTGAGATGGGGATCTGGAGATCTCATATCCAAAGGAACGGGTAAGAAGCAGCTGATGGAAGGCCTGAGAAGCTTATTAGCTCTGACAGCCCATATCTACCTCAGGCTGCACGTGGGAACATTGAATTTTTTTTCTTTAAATAAAGATGTGGGGTACAATTCAAGGTTAGGTATACAAACGTTGATTATGCAGGTACACTTGTTGATGAGGTATGCCCCTCCCTCCCCTAGCAGTTTCCCTCAACTGCCAATCCCACCCCACCTTCCCTGACAGTTTCCCACTAGGAATTCTCAGTTTTCCAATCCCTTTCCTATAGTACCATAATAATTGCTCAAGGTCTGCATATGAGTGAAAACATATAGTACTCTGTTCTTTGTTTCTGTGACAGATCACTGAGTATGATCAACTCTAAATCCATCCAAGTTGCTGCGAAGTCCATATGTTTGTTCTTCCTTATGGATGCATAATATTCCACTGTGTATATGTTCCACATTTTCTTTATCCAGTTCAGCTTCAATAGGCAACATGGTTCCATGTTTTTGCTATTGTGAATAGAGCTGCAACAAATGTATGTGTACAGGTATCTTTTTTTATAGAATGATTTGAGTTCCTCCAGTTATATTCCCAACAGGGGAATTGCTGGGTCATATGGAAGGTCAATTTCTAGAAACATTGCATTTCATGCAGCCTCTGACATAGACAGAGTGGTTGAATGGCATACAAGGAAGAGGGGCAAGGCGCTCTTAGTCAGACAAAGTGTTCTGCATATGTCAATTAATTTTGTGCCTTCCCACATAGATTTTAATAAAGCTTCCTTTTGAAAAAACTTAACTTTTTCTTAGATATTTTTATGTCATGGTCAAGATATAAATGAAAATACAGTTATATCATGACCAAGTAAGATTTATCCAGACAATACAAGGAAATATATTAGTATTATATATTTCACATTGGTCTCAATATATAGCAAGAAAACTTTTGTCAGCATTTATTACCTGGTCCTTATTTGCTGGGAGTGGTAATAAAAACTCTGCCCTGCTTTTTGCCCTGGGATGCTGACCTGTACACTCCTTAGTCTCAGTCATGCCGGCCTCCCTGCCCTCTGACTTCCAGTCGGGTTTGGCCAATGGAAGGTAATGGGAGAATAGAAGGTGGGAGGAAAAAAGAGGTCAAGGTATTTTTCCCCTCGGCCCCATGCCTACAACCACAGCTCCTGTCAAGCAGCCCCTCTGCCATGGCCACACTCTTCCTAGGTTCTAATAACATTGGAGATACCAGGGGGTTGCAGGAGACATGAACCTCAACTTTACCCAGCCATTCAATTCTGGGGTCCCACCTTCTGAGCAGTTGTTCATCTGAACCTTTATTTTTTGTGTTGTTTCCTTCCTTTTCTGGATACTTATTTTTCTTTCCGTTTAGGGATGTGTGTCCTCTTAGCTCGGTCAACTAAGGGTCAGGGTCTAGGGTGTTAATCCATTGCACACCTGGTGGGCCATTAGGTCCACTGGGGTTGTTTCCAGTGTTTTGGTGACACTAATGCTGCTGCAAAGAATAACCTTGAACACAGGGAATTTCCCAAGTTTATAGTATATCTGTAGGATGAGTACCGTCATCAGCATTATCAGAGTTCCAGGGAGCATGTTTTTGAAACTTCTCCTTTTCAAAGTCAAATTTAGAATGTGGTGAAGGAGCAGTCTTTTTCAATTTGAATTTTACTTTAAATATGTAATTTTTACCTTCTCAATAAATCTTTCTTATTATAAGAGAGGGGATGTTCAGCATTCCCCATCTCCCATTTTTTTGCATCAGAAACCTCAAACATAGGGTTTCACTGCAAGATTTTGAGGTGAATCCAAAAATATAAAACCTTTGGAGTAAAGGAAGCCTTTCTAACTATGACTTAAAATCCAGAACCATAAAATTGATGAATTGTACTACATTAAAATTAAGTTCATATACAAGGCAAACACATACCATAAAAAAGTCATATGACAAATGAAATATTGGTAGGAAATATTTGCAACCCACATTACAGGAAAAGAGTTGGTTTCTTTCATATATAAAGAGCTTTTAGAAAGTGAGATGAAAAATACCAACAGCCCAAAAGAAAAAAAAGGTAAAAGACATCTAAGATAGTCAACAGAAACAGAAATATAAATGATCCACAAACATAGGCTGTCAACTTCACTCATAAAAAGAAAATTGCAAATTAAAACCACATTGAGATAACATTTTCACCTATCAGATTGGCAAGTATCCAAGCAATTGTCAACATACCCTCAAGGTAAATTAGTGTGGAAACAAGAATGTCCACACATTGCTGCTGAGTGCATTCATCCAATACCTACAAACATGGGAAATCCCATGTGTTCAAGCTTACTCATTGCAGCAGCGTTAATATCAACAAAAGACTGGAAGCAACCCTAATGGCCCCAAGTAAGGGCTAAGTATGATATAGCCACATGATGTAATCCACACAGGTGTTTAAAAGAATAAGAAAGTCCTCTATGATTTAGAAAAATCTCTAGGTTACTGAGCAAAGAGAAAAACACAAGGGGGTATTTTAAAAAAGGAGAGAGGGATTGAGAAATCAGGCTACAAACCATCAGGTTACAGGAAGTAAACTGCAGATATCCTCGACATTGCTGTCTTTACCTTGCTCTGAATGTTGCTGAAAATGTCAGACTCAAACTATGATGGCAGGAAGAAGAATTTTTTTGAGGAGGAAATAGATGACGAGGAAATAGATGATGAGGAGAGTATGATTTTGACATTGTTAAAGTTAAAGATGAACCAGATATTCAACAACAAATGGAACCAAGTGTTTCATCAACTTCTGAAGTCCAACTGAAGAAGCCCAGGAAACACAGCAAAGTTCATCCAACTCAAATGAATGAGCCTTTCGAAGGTTGCCCAAAAGCTAGATGTAAAGTACCAGTCCTTCCTTTGCCAACCATTTTGCCTCCCATTACTAAGGTGTGTTGGGACACTTTGAGAAACTGATGCCAACACTCAAGTTGAGTATCGATGACAAGAAAATAGATGTTTATCTGAGGCTATGGAGGCACATGTACCCTGAACAAAAACATTATATTCCTGCAACATCACAAGAGGCCAAATGACAGCCATATTTGAGGGAACACAAGGCACTGACCAAGAGAACAAGGTTTCAGAAAAGTTGTGAGATGAATCAGAGGATTAGAGACTAATACAGTTGAAGTGATCATTTCAGCTCAGAAAACCACGCTAGTAGCACAGGCAAGGATTGCTGTAAGAGCCTTTCAGCCTAAGACTGTGTATTTAGGATCCATTACTGCTTCTGTCAAGGCCTTTGAGGTGCCAGCCTCTGGTACAGGTGGCGTGTGGTCCATGGCAGACTTCTTTCAGCAGACACAAGGGGTTGGGTTTACCTGCAGTTTCAAGCAGGTCAGGTCTGGGTGCCTTCCACTCCCAGGAGGATGATCTCTCTCTCTTCCTGTTGCTAGCCTGCATTTTCCCATTCCCAGGACTAGAAGACAATATGTTATGCCCAGACTATGCTAAGAGGAATAAGAAGATTATGAAAAGATTAATGACAATAAGAAAAAAGAAGTAACCAGGTTTGAGAACAATGTAGAAGGCCAGAATACGCCATCTTGAAATAAGTCTTATTTTGAGTTGATGGCAATTGAGAAGAAACAGAAACAAGAAAAGTTATCCCTCCTATTATTTGACTCCCAAAAAGGATATACATTTACAAAAGTCTTTTGTTCACTATCAACAAGGAAGGACAAATGGTGGAGAGCCCATAGCTAAGTTGACTTGCATCCCAATAATTGCTGTACTGTGTCCCAACCATCCTCAGTATCTCCTGATATCTTGAGTACAGACAATAAATATTTAGCTATACAGGAAAAAAAGGAGAAAAAGATCTGTATAGTTGTAATATGCTCCTCAATTTACGATGGGATTACATTCCCTGTAAACCTATCATAAATAAAACATGCAGCTGGGCTTGGTGGCTCAGCCTGTAATCCCGCGCCTTTGGGAGGCTGAGGTGAGTGGATTGCCTGAGCCCGCGGGTTCGAGACCTGCCTGGGCAGCGAGACCTCATCTCTACAATAAAAATCAAAATATCAGTCGGACGTGGTAGTGCATGCCTGTAATTCCGGCTATTCGGAAGGCTGAGGCGGAAGGATCACCGGAGCGCAGCAGGCAAGGCTGCGGTGGCCGGGAGCAGCCACTGCACGCCAGTCTGGGCGACAGAGTGAGACTCCAACTCAAAAAAAAAAAAAAAAGAGGGTTAGGATAAAAAAGAATAAGGAATTGTGATGTGAAAAAAAAAGTTATCTGTGAAAAGCCACCCTGAGGCGGGCATGGTGGCTCACACCTATAATCCCAGAACTTTGGGAGACCGAGGTGAGAGGATTGCCTGAGCCTGCGGGTTCGAGGCTGACCTGGGCAACTTGGTGAGACCTCATCTCTACAATAAAATTATCCGGGTATCGTGGCATGTGCCTATAGTTCCAGCTACTTGGAAGGCTGAAGCGGAAGGATCGCCTGAACCTAGCAGGTCGCGGCTACAGTGGCTGGGAGTATGCCACTGACCTCCAGTCTGGATGACAGAATGAGACTCCAACTCAAAAAATAAATAAATAAAATAAACAAATTTTTAAAAAAGAAAGAAAAGCCACCCTTGGCTTTACGAAATGCAGTGATTTTGAGTAAAAACAACCAACAGTCAAATTCTGGCTCTACAGTGGAAAGTGGAAACTTGGCAGGTTAGATAACCTTCTACACTTCAATTTTCTCATCTGTAAAATGGGAACAAAAATTTTCATATAATACACACATGATTGTAGCAATATGATATTGTTACAAAGACTAGATCAGCTGATATATAGGAAGCTCTTAGACAGTGCCTGGCATGTAGGAAGTACTCAGACAATCTTGGCTCTTATTCTTAATATTCTAATTTTATGTATGTTATAAATCATTCTGAAATAGATCCTTATATACACAATTCTTTGACCATAATGCTGGATATTCCTTTTTGATAGGTTCCTAGAAGAATAATTGCTTAGGTTCAAGTATATGAACATATTGACTGCATCCTGTTGTTTAAAGACTTTCAGTAAAGGCAATTCAACAGCTTGCTTCATTAGGCTACCAGGGAATTCATGAGATCCAGAAATTAAATTCTTAGAATAAACGGTATTTGCTAAATTACAAACCTAAAGTTTATAGAAAAATCAAGTGCTCTTCAAAATCCCTATGTGATAAGCCTTTAGCAATGCAGAGAAAATAAGATGGAGAGTTGCCTTGTTTATGGTAAATTCTAACAGGCACAGAAGTGGATGTATGATTCAGGAGAACTTGCTCCAGCTTCCTGCAATCCTTTAACTACATTCATGCCTGGGCATGTCTTTCCTAACACCTGCCCTTTAAATCCCTCACTTTGCATTGCCATTGGACTTTCAGATTCCCTCCTTGTCTGTGACCTCGTTATTTAAGGATATGACTTTTGGCTAACCTTTGGCCTGTGGGTCAGCAGTTAAGCTGTCCATTCTCCCAGACCCCTTTCATCTTTTGCCTTTTTAGAGACAAAGCCAGTCGTGCATAACATACTTACTTTGGCCATCTCAAACCATTCTTAGGTGATGAAACCTCATAAGGCAGGTGCTGCAAGGGGTATCCTTGAATGGAAATTATGAGACTCAGACTTGGAAGGAGAGCATTAGACTGCGTTTCTCAGAAAAATCAAGCCTGTTCAGGTTTCATTTCAATGTCATCTTTTAGGGGAAGCTAAAAGAGTTTTTTGTTTTTTTGAAACAGAGTTTCACTTTGTCACCCGAGGTACAGTGACAAAATCCTGCAGTACACTGTAGCTTTGAGCTCCTGGGTTCAAGCTATTCTCCCACCTCAGCCTCCCGAGTAAGTAGCTGGGACTACAGTCATGCACCACCATGCCTAGTTATTTTTTTGTGTGTGCAGAGATGAGGTCTCATTATATTGCCCAGGCTAGTCTTGAACTCCCATGCCCAAGTGATTTTCCCACCTGGGCTTCCCAAAGTGCTGGGATTATAGGTGTCAGATACCATGCCTGGCCTAAAATAGTGTTCTGAGCTGGGCTTGGTGGCTCAGCCTGTAATCCCGTGCCTTGGGAGGCCAAGGTGAGTGGATTGCCTGAGCCTGAGGGTTTGAGACCCACCTGGGCAACTTGGCAAGACCTCATCTCTACAATAGGAACCCAGTAGGTCGAGGCTGCAGTGGCTGGGAGAGGCCACTGCACTCCAGTCTGGGTGACAGAGTGGGACTCCAACTCAAAACAAAACAAAACAAAAACAAAACAAAAAATAAAATAGTATTCTGAACAGAGCCAGTCTTTATATAATTTTCACATTTTGAAAGTGGGGGTCACTTGCAGCGCTGTTGTAAGGATTAAATATTAGACACTGTCCCTGAACTCAAGCAGATTTTAGTTTTTTAGGGGAAATAGTATATACACAATGTCTATAACCCAAGGTGAAGAAATAAGGGTCATAAGGCACACAAGGAGATTTTAAGGAAGGAGAGGTTAGATCAAGTAGTGGAAATCTAGGAGGACTCTGTGTAAGAGATGATGTTTAAGATCAGCCATGAAGGAATTTAGCAAGTGGAATTTGGCACAGGTGAAAGGGTGATTACAACACGTGAGAATGGGAACATTGGTCCAAGTATTTGGAATCATAGGAGTAAAGTCAGAAGTAGAAAAGAGTGAGCATGTTTGCAGGTCAAGTGAAGTAGTTTCGCTGGCCAGTGCAATACATACAGGAATTGAGGAACGTAAAGGAAAGGGTACGTTGGGGCCAGGCTGCAAAGGGCCTGGTTTGCTAGAGTAAGGCATTTGTCTCAAGCTGGTGAACAAGATATTGAAGGTTCGGTAGCAGGGAAGTGATTTGACCACAGCTGTGATTTGAGAAGGACCATTAGGGAGCTGTGTGAAAAGTGATGTGAAGGAGGTAGGAGAGAGATTGGTTTCAGATGATGCTGGACTTTTTCTAGACTAAAGACAATAGGGAGTGGGGGTGTCAGAGCCAGGGCAGTGGCTGTGAAAGTGGTGAGAAGAGGTGAATGTGCTCAGTAAATTTATAAATTTTTTATTTAAAAGAACAGAACAATTTCTTTTCTTAAATAATTTATTGGCAATAAATTAAGAGTTAAATAGCAAATAATAATCAATGGTTAAAAACTCACAAAACAGACCAGCAAATAAAATCTTTGGTTGATACACCTAATCAACATTCTACAAAGCACAATAATTCAATTTCAATAAAAAGGCATATGAAGAAGACCACTGATGCCATAGAAAAGAGGTGAGCGTAATGATAAGGCGCTCATTCATTTGTAATCTTGAAATGCTTGTTGGATGAACAGAGTTGTAGAAAGTCTGGATGCAGGGTCAAGAGACCTGCCTCTGGTGAGATAATGACTTGAGTCCAGGAGTTTGAGACCAGCCTGGACAACATAGAGAGAACCTGTCTCTACAAATAATCAAAAAATTAGCCAGGTGGCACACGCCTGTAGTCCCAGCTACTTGGGAGGCTGAGGCAGAAGGATCACCTAAGCCCAGGAGGTCAAGGCTGTGGTGAGCTGCGATTGTGCCACTGCACTCTAGCCTGGGTAACAGAGTGAGATCCTAACTCAAAAAAAAAAAAAAAAAAGAGAGAAAGAGAGAGATCTGCTTCTTTGTCCTAGGTTTCCATCAACTGTCCCTGTGACCTCTGGAAGGTTACTTCAAAACCCCCAGACTCATTTTCTCCTGGTAAAATGAAAGAGTGGAATTAGCCCATCAAATGATCTATGTGAATCAATCGACCAGTGGTATCCATAGCAGACCAAACACTTACTTTTGTTTAAATAACAGAATAGTATAGTTTACCGAATGTCTACACTTTTCTGTTGAGCTCAGATGCCATCTAAACAAATGTACCATCCAGTAAACTATAATTTATTTATACTACTGCCATCATCAAGCCTTAAGCTTAAGAAACCAGAGAAGGCTCTAGATTGATTTCTGAGTTAGCTACCAGTCTCATGGATACCTTGTTTAGGTTTTAATCCACATATGACTATATTTCCTTTTGACAGTCACTTTTTTAAAAAAAGACCTAGGCCTTGCTATGTTGCCAAGGCTGGCCTCAAATGCCTGAGCACAAGTGATCCTCCCACCTCAATCTCCCAAGACTACAGGTGTGTGCCATCATGCCCAGTTTGACAGTCGCTTTAACCTAACACAACTTGATATACAAAAATCCAAGCAAGCAAAAGAAATAATTTAGGAGGTTAATTGTGCAAAGTAACATTTTAAAGGTTTAAATTTCAGTAGAAAGGCCCTCTTTGGGCATACAGACCACAGCCTGAACAGCACAAGGTGGACTCATTAAATAGTAATGTTTGGATTTTCATAATTATAATTGAATTTTACAGGTCTTAAATCAGCAAGAGCTCAGGCTGAGTGAAAAGTTTTAATACTTGACATGTGAAACTGAGGGGTTAGCAACTTATTTTTTTTTAATCAATATTATTATGATATTGTGGGATACAGTTAAGGGTTAGGTATACAAATATGCTTCATTCAGGGACCCTTGTTGATAAGAGGTGTCTCCCCATCCCCAGCTAACTTATTTTAACTAGCTGTTTTTCATCAGAAAATTATGAATTCTAACTCATAAATTAACAAGTCCTTTCTTCTCACAGATGCAATCCACTATTTGACTTTAGAGATAACAAAAGTACAAATGGCTCAGTACAAGTAACACTTCACATTTCAGTAGAGTTTAAAGGATACAGACCTCTTTCACATATATCTGCTGCCTTCCTGTAATCCCCACATCTCAGAAGGGTCTTTTCTCCACAGATTTTCCCATGTCTCCCAGGCTGTTTTCTGCAGGAGCTGTCTTTTTATTCATCGATCTTAAGACTTATTTTGTTTACCCTTCATCAAATATGTCTCATTTTTCAAAACAAACTTTAAGTTCAGAGAGAAGTGTATTCTACTCATTCATCTGAGATCCATTATGAGAAAATTCCTTTCTTATAACTGAAGATATTGAGTAAACGGTGATTTTCAAAACCTTTTTAAGGGTACAATTTGTTTTTCCAAAAATCTTATGCAGAATCTGGATAATAGACAGAGGAGGTCACTCTGCCTGAAGCCCTGCGGGGTGGTTGGACTCCAAAGTGACATTCCTCATGGTCTCCTCTAGGTTCCCTACAGCTGTCCCTGAGCCACCTCCTAGGAAGCTTCAGTTCATGCCTCACCAGTTACTATTGTGTCGACTCTAGTACATGGGAAAGGCTGTCCACAGCCAGGGAGTTCTGAACGAGTGCTGACCTGGGTGATGACAGCCAGAGTCACACTATGGAATGTGGTGGCTTGGACTAGGTGAAGAAACCTGGTAGTTCTCAAGAAGAGTCCTGTCCTCCATGCCTGGCAGGTGGGGTCCTTGGGGGAAGAGCCCTAGAATGTTCCCTTGAGCAGCCACTCCCGTTTGTTGCAGGCTTTGCTCCCCCAAGACCTTGACCAAGAAGTTGATATACCTCATTGCCAGGCGAAGCGTTTCATTTTTGCTCAGCTTTTTGTCTGGAGGATGAGTGGGGATGAGCTTCCTCAGCTTGGCAAAGGCGCTATTCACATTCTGCTGCCTCCACCGCTCCCTGGTATTTGTGAAGATCTTCCTGGTCATGTTTGAATTCCTGAGATGGGAAAGAGAAAGGGCCCCGGGGGCCAATATGTTATAAGAGGCCTGGTTGGTATCACATATCCTGCCGAGAACCTCAGATATTAGAGTTCCTTCACCCAGATTTCAACTCCTCATTTGTAGGTTTTTTGATAACAGAAAATGTGGCAAAAGAAAGGGGAGGGTAAACACAACATCCTTCAGCCTTTTTCTCTCTGGCTGTTTTGAAGCCTCTGGTTAACAGGTTGCTTCATTCCAATATTCCTAATACTTTCTTCATAACCAACCCTTCCTAATTGTTCAGCATCAGGTACAGTATAGGATTGAGTTCACATGTAAACGAAATATATATTTAGCCAATAGGGAGTTGAATATGAATCAACAGTGTATTATGGGTGCTTAGGAAGAAATATAGCCATGATCCTAGGTTTCAGGAATAAAGTAAGACTTGGAATGCAGAAGAAGACAGTACAGCTCTTCTCTTTTTTTTTTTCTTCCGAGTTGGAGTCTCACTTGGTTGCCCAGACTGGAGTAACAGTGGCCGCTTCCGGCCACCGCAGCCTCGCCTGCTGGGTTCCGACGATTCTTCCGCCTCAGCCTTCTGAGTAGCCGAAATTACAGGCATGCGCTACCACGCCCGGCTGATTTATTTTTTTTATTTTTTATTTTTTTTATTGTAGAGATGAGGTCTCGCCAATTTGCCCAGGCGGGTCTTGAGCCCGCAGGCTCAGGCAATCCACTCACCTCAGCCTCCCAAAGGCACGGGATTACAGGCTGAGCCACGGAGCCCGGCTCAGCTCTTCTCTTAGTTGGCAAACCTCACCTAGAGAATACAGCCCCACTGTGTAAGAGCTGAAATATCCAAACTGGACCACATCTAGAGGAGGATGAACAGGGTGATGAAGGATCTTGAAACTCTATTGTATGAATAACAGAGTAGGGGATATTTAGCCTGACAAAAATGAAAAGACAAGGGGCAGGCAAGGGAACCATTGGCATGGATTCTGTAGAAGATACTTGGACCTCTTTGAGGTTGCATTGGGTGACCTTTCCAACTCTAGGAGAGTAGTTTATCATCAAAGACTGCCAAACATTATGGAGCCATTTTTAACTCTTGGAGACATAAGCCCCTTTTTTCAGGTGGCTTGGATTAACATGTGCTAATAGGAAAGTTTAGGACGCTGTAGCCCAGTCCCAGGCAGTTTGGTGCTCTTTGCTTACTGCTCTTAGTCTGCTGTCTGTACCAGCCTCAGCTTCCCTGGGCACTGGACCCCTCTAGTTCCTCCAAAGAGTAATACATATCCCTAACTTTACCCTTTTGCACAAGTCATTTTCTGTGTCTTGGATCTCTCCCTCCCCCGTGCCTATTTCTTTAAAGAGCAGCGCAAGTTCTTCCTTTCCACCAAGCCCGTCTCTTTAGGTGTCTTCACACCATTCAGTCGTCAGTGAAGGCATATGCTTGGTGGTTAAGATCACAGGCTCTGGAGTCAGAACTCTGCTTTGGCTTTTGGCTCTACTTCCCTTAGCTGTGTGACCTTGAGCAATCTACTTCTCTGTGTTTCAAATGCCTCACAAGTAAAGGACAACTCCAAGTACCACTTTACTGCATCATTGTGAGGACACATAAAACAATTCATGCAAAGCACCTTAACTCAGTGTCTGGCACACAGTAAGTGCTCAATAAATATTAAATTATTGTAATTATGATCTCTATGAATAAAACAGAGAAAAGTAAATGTTTGTGGTAATTTATAATTTTTTTCCTAATGAAGAAGTTATAGTGCAGTAGATAAGTTTTGTTTCACTTCACAGGAGTATATGGAAGCCTGGCTCGGTGGCTCAGCCTGTAATCCCGTGCTTTGGGAGGCTGAAGTGAGTGAATTGCCTGAGCCCATGGGTTCAAGACCTGCCTGGGCAACTTGGCGAGACCTCATCTCTACAGTAAATCAAAAAAATTAGCCGGGTGTGGTAGCGTGCACCTGTAGTTCCAGCTACTTGGAAGGCTGAGGTGGAAGGATCGTCGGAGCCCAGCAGGTGAGGCTGCAGTGGCCAGGAGCGGCCATTGCACTACAGTCTGGGCAACAGAGTGAGACTCCAACTAAAAAAAAAAAAAAAAAGAGCATATGGATATATATATATATCTCCACCATGCATCTGCCTCCACTGATGGCTGAATGGTGTGAACACCGAGAGATGGGCTTGGTGGAAAGGGAGAACTTGTGCTGCTCTTTAAAGGAATAGGCAAGGGAGGTAGGGGAAAATTCAAGACATAGAAAGTGACTTGTGCAAAAGGGTGAAGTTAGGAATATGTATTATTCTTTGGAGGAACTAGAACGGGTCCAGTACCCAGGGGAGCTGAGGATGGTATAGACTATATATATACATATACATATATGCAAAATACCTGGAAGGACTCAGACCAAACTGTCAATAGTGGTTCCTTAGAGGAGGACAATAGATTGCGAAAAGATAGAAAAGAGGAGATTTGTATGTTTTATTATATATACTTTGGAATTGTTTTGCATTTTATAAGAAAGTATTCATTTATTATTTGCATCATAATATAAAAAAGTTTCAAATACTATAGGCTTTTAAAAAAACTTTATTTTATTATAAAGATGTGGAGTACAAGTCAGGATTAGGTACATAAGTAATGTATGTGAAGGTGAAGTCTGGGCCTCCAACTGGTCCTCACTTCCCCTGGTTTAGGATCAGGGACCCTTTGTGTTGTTACATGCCCCCCTCCTCCCTCCCTCCCCTGGCAGCATCTCGCAACTGCTGATCCCTCCCTTGTGCTATTGTGATTAATATTCAGGTATGTCTATGGGCTTTAAAGTATAAACACCTGGCTTTGAATCTCTGCTCTCAATTTCCCAGTTATACGGTTCTGGAAAAATCAGTTAACTTTTTAAAGCCTCAGTTATCTTCTCTGGAGAATGGAGAAAAAGCCATCACCAGGGTTCTTGTGATGATTAAAAGAGATGCACAGCTGGGCTCGGTGGCTCAGCCTGTAATCCCGCACCTTTGGGAGGCTGAGGTGAGTGGATTGCCTGAGCCCGGGTTCGAGACCCATCTGGGCAACTTGGCGAGACCTCATTTCTACAATAAATCAAAAATTAGCCAGGCGTGATGGCTCGTGCTTGTAGTTCCAGCTACTTGGAAGGCTGAGGCAGAAGGATTGCCGGAGCCGGGAGCAGCCACTGCACTTCAGTCTGGGTGACAGAGTGAGACTCCAACTCAAAATAAAATAAAATAAAATAAAATAAAACTCAGTTTAAAAAAAAAAGAGAGAGACGCATTACAAAGTGCCTTGCACATGGGTGCTAAATTGTGTGAGCATTTTCTTCCCTATACAGATGGGAAGTGTCATCATGCAAAGAACAGCATTTTTCAATCATCTATATGCCCCTGGGTCATTTCTGCAACCCAGTTCATTCCTCGTGGCCTTTCCTGCTTGCATATGGGTGGGAGAGTCCAGTGCTGTGCTGAGAACCCATAGGAAGCAGGAGGCCCAGCAGCCCAAGGTCACTGGATGGCTTCCGGCTCTGTCCACCAACCTCTTTGGCCCACTTCCTCTCCTGTGGAAACACTCCCAGTTGGATCCACAGTCCTACTACAATAATATGCACTCCAAGCTTTGGCACCAACACATACTGAAACTATGAGCCAAGTATTGGACAGGAGCAGGCTGCCTGTGTTGATGTGTGAGAGGGAAGCACACAGGGACTGCGGAAGTCAAGAAACAGCACCTAACCAGGCATTCTAGCAGCTCCCAGGCAAGCTATTTCTCTTTCCACAACTGAAGAGGGGTGGACCAGGATTCCCAAAGGTCTCTTTCTGCTCTGAAATGCCACAGTGCCCTGCCCATTGCCTTTTATCTAACCTAAGTCATTTCTAAATAATCTGACCTTTGGCTCTGCAATGAAAACATGAGTGTCATTAGAACTGTACCCAAGTATACTTACAATATAAAAGTTTGAACCTGAATCAAGGGAATTTTAAGATAGAAAGAAAACGATCAAGTTTTCTTCTCACTGACAACTGTGGGAGCAAAGTTACTTTTAAGCTCCTCTTGTCAAAAAAGGGTTTAGCTCATTCACTAAGTCAACTCTAGTCCCATGGGGGGTCTCTTTCAAGCAGGAAGGAAAAAAGATTAGTCAGGATAAACTAACCGTGGTGTTCTAAGAGGGCTCTATCCTATTGTATAGAAGCAGGCAGAAGAAACAGAAGATCGACTTCTAAAAGGTAGCCTGCCATCCTAGGAGATGCTTAATAATTCCTTGTTGATTTATCCTCAAGTGTGTTACTCTCCTCCTCCACGGGGTAAAATAGAAATCAGTGATTTACAAGCTGGAAAAGCTCAAAGTAGAGGTCACTGGAAAATTACTGAAGTACTTATTAAATCAAAGGAAATTTGCATTTGGTATTTTTCCAGTTGCAAGAACTGATTGCTGCTAATCTTGATTTCAGAGTAATATAAGAGCTAAAAAAAAAATACACTAGATGCCACAAAATCAGAGAACATTTGATAAATATCAAAACAGGGGTGAGGCACTTAGGTCACGCAGAGAATCAGTGGCAGAGTCTGTGTCACAAGTCTGGGTATTTATGCATTTATGTCACCATTGAGGACTCCTGCTGGGTCAGAGTTCATAACCTTTTTTGTGCCATGGACCCTTTCGCCGTCTGGGGAAGCCTAGGAACGGATTCCTTTTCAGAACAATGATCTTAAACATGTAAAGTAAAAAGGCTTTGGTTCTGTTCTCAGAATAATGATCTCAAATACATGAATTAAAGTACATAGACACAGAAAATAACCAAGTATGCTTAGTACTTAAGATAATTAAAAATACAACACAAGAATATATGCACTTCATTTTTAACACGTTAAATAACTAGACTTATTACAATAATCTCTAAGAAGTGTTATGTAAATGATTTTTTCAAAAGATCTGCAACATCTGTGACGGGAAAGGCACATACTAGGATTTCTATTGGTGACAAATTCACCACCACTACTAATATGATTGCTGCTTATTACCCCTGTTCATAAATAAAGGAAATGCTACATTTAAAGGTTAATGGAAGAAAAGATGTAATTTTCCCATCCAAATCTACATACGTCCCGGGTGGGTGGGGATCATGTACCCCAAGTTAAGAACGCTTGGGCTGGAGGAAAGTCATGGTAATGCAGCAGGAGTGTAGATGTGCACAGACTTTCCTGTTTATATTGTCACCACTGAGGGCAACACATTACCAGAGAAAAGAAGCACAATCATGCCCCCAAGAAGGTGACTAATGTTCCCAACAGGAGCTGCTACTCCTTTGAGACAGGGGTTCCTGGACACAAAGCTCAGGTCAACCAGAAAGCACGCAGCACAGGCTGGCAGCTGACATTCCTCTCTGGCTGTCCCAGGCATTCAGATTCCCACAGCTCTTTTTCATTTAGCTTTAAATTTCCCCTGGCATTTGGTCCTATGCATTTGCCTCTTCTCTCACTTTCTCTTGAAAGTAAGTGAAAACACTTGTCAGAGAGATAAAGGGTAGTTAATATAGTTAGATTGAGGGAAGATGCCTAACCTCCAACACCAGGCACAGCTCTGCTTTTTGAGATTATTTAGCCAACATATGCTCATTTAGGAAAAAAAAAAAAATCAAGCAGGACACGTGTGCATAAAGAAAAAATGTAAAAGGTTCCCGGCCTATCTTCCTACTCCTCAGCCACACTCAGCGTAGTGTGTATACACACACACACACCACACACATCCTTTAACACACTATACATACTATTATGCAAGTTTCGTTCCTCACTTAGACAACTGTGCATGCCGATATATTAAATCGGTACACTCTATGAACACTGCTCTTTGAGAGGGTGTCCTAAGCGGGCGGTTCCCACAGTCACACACCAGGGAGTCGCCTCTTCTGTAAGTCCTCAACAAACACCCGCACCCCGCGTGGACACACCTCGAATACCCTGCCCATCCGGCCCAACCTTCTTCCCTTGGCCGCTTCACTTTCAGACTTTTCCTTTTTTTTTTTTTTTCTGATAACTTTTGCTCTCCCCCCCTTGCAAACCACTGCCCTGCTTAATGAGCATTCCGGGAGTCAAGGAAAGCACCTCGCGGCTGAACTTTCGCGTCGGCCGGGCGTCGGGGAGTCGCTCACGGAGACGCACGCGCTACCTAAAGGGTCTCGGGGGCGGCACCCGGGGGAGGAGGGCAGAGGGTCCCCGACATCACGCATCAAAGCGAAGCGGCCCCGCCTACACGCTAGGGGTCGATCTGGCACCCCAGAACCGTGCCATCGGCCCCGCGCCGTGCAAAGTCCCAGGTCTTCCCACCGAATCGCCTTCGTGGCTGCTACCAAGTCGCCGCCACACCCTCGCGCTCCGAGGCGAGCGTGGCTCGGACTCAGGAGGCTAAGCGGGAGACCCGAGGGCCCACGAGCCCGGCCCGGGCGGCGCCCACGTCCCCCCGGAGTCGACGCACCTCCTCGCCAAGAGCCCGCGCCGTCGCTGTCGCCGGCCGTGTGCGCCCTCGCCCGGACGCCGCGCCGCCGCCGCCGCCTTTATAGGACACCGCCCTTTGTCTCGCGGGGACCAGGGGCCCCTTCCCCTTGGGGACTCGCACCGGCTCTCCTCACTCCCCGCGCCGTGGCTTCCCGAGATCAGCCCTCCCTTGTGCCCTGAAAGGGAGGAGAGGAAGGAGAACCCGCCGCTTTGTGTGAGGCTTGCGGACCAGAGAAGGTCCTGCCGCCCCCTGGGCTGGGGGAACCATTTACCAACCTCCTTCCCCAAAACAGACAAACCTGGGGAAGTCCATGCCGGTCGTTAATTCATCAGAGGTTTGTTGAAGCCCCAGTGAGTCTCCAGCTGTAGTGCAAGAACCACTTGCTTCAGAATCGCAGCGGGGAAAGGCAGATCCCAACGCCACAACCCAGATCCGCAAAATCTGATTTTGGGGGGCTGTGGTATGAAATATACATTATTTTTTACTAAGTACCTCAGAAGATTAAGATGCACAACAAAACTGAGCAAGCACTGCACTGGACAGATTCCGGGGTTTATCCATATCAGTTTCCACAGCACCTTGACAGGGCTTGGTTATTTCAGTGAGAGAGAGGGGCCTCCTAATCCATCTTTCCGCTTCTGCACTTGCATCTTTCTTTCTACCTGTTCTCCTACAACACCCAGAGTGATAGTATGAAAACAAGTCAGATTCCTGTCATGTATCTGATCAAAACCCTTCCGTGGCTCTCCACTTCACTTAGAGTTAAGTTGAAGTCTACATAATGGCTCCCCAAGATACCCTTTATCCCTCTGACCTGTCTGTCCCTTCTCTCCTTAGGGTTCACTCCACTCCAGCCGCTCTGGCCTCTTTGTTGTTTCAGAAACACACCATTCTCCTACTTCAGGGCCTTTGCACTGACTGTTTCCTCTGCCTAAAACACTCTCCCCTTAAGCCATCTTCTGATTCCCTCCCTTACCTCCTTTCATTCATTCAACAAATTATTATCAAGAGCCTATGATGAGCTAGTTCCTGTTCTAGGCACTGGGGACCCCACTTCAAACGAAACAGATACAAGTCTCTGACTTCAAGGAACTGACATTCTTCAGGTCTTTTACTCAGATGTCACTTTCTCAGTGAAGAGTCTCTGGTCACAGTATCTAACATCATCCCTTCACACACACAGAGTCTTCATCCTCTTGTCTGCTTTATTTTTCTCTTTAGCACTCATCCCCACTTAGTAATATGTACTTATTTTTTTTGTCTGCCTCTTCCTCACCCCATCCCACTCCCAGTGATCTGGTATTAATCAAATGATGGTTGATTAATGAATGAATAAGTAATGAATTTGTAGGCATCACTCTCTCTGAAAGACCCAGTATATGATTTGGCACAATAAATTCACATAGGCATTCTGTTTAGTGAATAAGAGAAAAGGGCCCTGGAGTTACATTACCCAGGTTGAAATGCCTCTTCTACTCTCTTGTGATCTGAAGCGAATTATGTAACTTCTGCCTGCCTCAGCTTTCTCATCTGTAAGATAGGGACAATGATAGGATTGTGAAGATTAAATGAGAAAAAATAGGAAAGCATTTAGCATTGTATCTAGCATATAGTGTCTTGTAAATTTTATGTGGGCCACTGTATTATTGTTATAACTACTGGCTCCCTTCCCTCAGAGAGGATTATATGGTCCCACCCACTGCCATGTGATTGGCAGTGCCTCCCTGTAGGAAGAGTACACTTCCCTACCCCATTGCCAGGCTTGGCCATATGGCTTGCAACAACCAATGGAATGTGAGCAGACCTAACAAACACCATGAGGGTGCAAAAAGTGATTGCTGGATGGGCTCAGCAGGAGCAAGTCATGTCTGCGGCTGCTCATGCAGCTTGGATGCCATGGAGCAAACCCACAGTCAACCACAGCCCTCGGGGAATATGAGTGAGAAATAAATCTTCACTGTTGTGAGCCACTGAGACTTTGGGGTTGTTTGTCACACCCCTACCCACATTACCCCTCTCCAAAACAAACTAACATACAGTTTTATTATAAATAAAAGAGTAGTGCATGAATTGTTAGGTTTGGTGGGGGTGGGAGTGGGGCAGTCAGGAAGGTGAAGGAAGCATTGTACCTACCTTCAAGGAGTGAACAGACATTGGAAGGAAGAGGACATGGCAACATGACTATATACAAGATAATACAGTGCTGAGGGCCAGAGAGTCTGAAGCTGGGATTAGGAATAGAGAGGAAAAAGAATCTAGTGGAGGATCAGCTACTCCTGGGACTGATGGCATTTAAACTAGGCCTTTAAGCAAGTGTGGCTCTGACATCTGCAGGGTGTAGGACAAGGATACAAATGGAGATTTCTCACCCATCCTCATCCCCATTCTTTTCCCACCTCTTGGCACTCTGCTCCGTGAAGGGCCTTCCCAGCCACATGAACCTAAGAAAGATCCTACACAGACCCTGAAAACAGGCTCACGGCCGTTTGAACAGAAACTCAGGTCCCAGATCCCCAGAGTGTGGTCTAGAAGGTGGAACATGAGGACTAGTGGGCACTGGAGGAGGGCCAGAGGAGGGCCATCTAAAACACAGTGTCCAAGGCTGGGGCCCTGGTTGCCTTGTGCCCAGGTGGTAAAGGCTGGGTAGAAAATACAAATGTCAGAGTGGAGGAAAGGGCAGTCCAGATGAAGGCAACTGTGTGCTTTGGACATAGGAATAATATGTTAAGTTACAGTTACAAGGATCATTCTGGTGGCAGTATTGAGGATGAACTCGAGGGTGGATTGGAATTAATTGATCAATTTTTTGCATAGGCACAAAAGGGACCTTTAGAAGTATACACTAATCTTTGGACTAAAATCTCCCGATTTCCTCATTCTGTCCTTCTGTCCATTCTGAGAGAGTGTATGTGAGATTTTAAACCAAGAACCTACATTACTCTTTACCTTAGCCAAAAAGTCGTGAGGTGATATATTTTTTCAATGGCATATTTTACATCTGAGGAAACAAATTGTGGCAACTGGGTAGCAAGATCAGAAATGTGTAATGTTAAAGAAACAACAAGCTATAAAATAGGATCTGTGTCAAGTGGACAAGGACTGAGAGAAAGGAGCACAATTGTGTTGACACACTGGAATCAGGGCTTTTTTTCCCACTCCTCAAAACTTTCTGAAATGTTATTGCTGGTGTTTTACTTTTAGAAACAAGGGGAACAATTTTGGTGCACTGTTCCACTAGCAGGGATCCTTAAGAGTGATAGGCACTTTCCCACTGTGGAGAGTTTAGGGGCTGGGTCTGCAGGGGAAGGGGTTGAAGTAGGAATTTACATAATCCGATTATTGGGGGATTAAGTTTGGGCAGCTAAACGCCTCTGTGTGCTTGAGCTAAAACCCTTACTATTCATGGCTCTCATCACCCCCTGGAGAGACTGCACCTGTGAGCTCCTGGGGAGGGTACAGGGGACTGGGGAGGGAAGGGCAGGTCGCTAGAAGAGTCTGGGTGCTGTCAGGCTATCTGGTTCTGCAGGCTTAATTGATCTGTCTGGATTAGCCCTGTCCTGTATGCAAGGGCTGTCGGTTTCAGGAGAGACCAAACCTGAGACTTCCTGTCAGCCCAGGTGGGTGTGAGCCAAGGTTGTCTTGGCTGGAGGTCAAGCAAAAGCCTTTCCCACTCTTAAAACTCCCTTCTTCCCCTGTTCTAAGTCCTTTACCAATATCCGGTTCTGTGTACTGAGGCCCCAATCCATCCACCCATCTCTCCATTTATCCAGCTATCTATCCATTCCTTCTTCCATCCACCTACTGTGCATGCACCTATCAGTTTATTCATCATATGAATTAGCCATTTCTTGATATTTAATATAATTAGTAAATCCTTTTAGGTGGGTTTTGTACTTCAGTGTTCTGTTGTTTTTTTGCTTTTTGGTTTTTTGAGTCCAGGTCTCACTTTGTCTCCCAACCTTGAACTCCTGGACTCAGGCAATCCTTCCACCTCAGCATCCCAAGTATCTGGGACTACAGGCACACACCACCGTGCCCAGCTAATTTTTTGTGAGATGAAATCTCACTATGCTGCTTAGGCTGATCTCGAACTTTTGGGCTCAAGCAATCCTTTTGCCTCAGTCTCCCAAAGTGCTGGGATTACAGGTGTGAGGCACTGTGGCCAGCCTCTATCTCTTCTTAAATCAGTTTTAGTATTTTGACATAAATTTTGACATTTTCAGATTCATTAGCAGAGTGTTATGTACAATTTCTCAAGTATTTTTAAAAATCTCTATATTTGTGTTATCCCCTTTCTCATGCCTGTTATGTGTGTATAACTCCTGTCTCTCTTTGATCAGCTTTGTAAAATTTGTCCATTTTATTCCTCTTAAAAACGTAGATCTGGGATTCATTTATCATTTTTATGATGTTGTAATGCATTAATTTCTAGTATATCTTTTTTTTTTTTTGAGTTGGAGTCTCACTCTGTTGCCCAGACTGGAGTGCAGTGGCATGCTCCTGGCCACCACAGCCTCGACCTGCTGGATTCTGGCAATTCTTCTGCCTCAACCTTTCAAGTAGATGGAACTACAGGTGCATGCTACCACGGCCGGTTAATTTTTTATTTATTGTAGAGATGAGGTCTCACCAAGTTGCCCCGGCGGGTCTCGAACCCGCAGGCTCAGGCAATCCATTCGTCTTGGCCTCCCAAAGTGCTGGGATTACAGGCTGAGCCACTGAGCCTGGCCTCTAGTATATCTTTATTAAATCTTTTTTGTTTGTGTTTCTTCTCTACTCTCTCATTCTTGAATTGAATGTTTACTTATTTTTATTCATTCTTGTTTATTGAGAAAAGCACTTCAGACTATGAAGTTTCTTCTGATACACTTTTGGTGGTATCCTGTGTTTCCACTTGCAGTAACATTGTCATTCATTTCTGAAGTCCATTGTTTATTTTTTATTTTGGAAAGCGTTTTGAAATTTTCTTATTGTATATTTTGGCAAATACTTGCTATTAATTTCTTATTTTACTGCAGTATATTTCTCTTTGGTAAAACATATAATTGACTTTTACAAATGTTTTATAGATTCCAGAAAAGAAGGTATTTTGTTTGTTTGAAAGATAAAATGCTTTTATACACATTCATTAAATAAATAAATATTTTTTTTGAGTTGGAGTCTCACTCTGTTGCCCAGACTGGAGTGCAGCGCGGCCGCAGCCTCAACCTGCTGGGCTTCGGCGATCCTTCTGCCTCAGCCTTCCAAGTAGCTGGAACTACAGGCGTGTGCTACCATGCCTGGCTCATTTTAATTTATTGTAGAGATGAGGTCTCACCAAGTTGCCCAGGCGGGTCTCGAACCCACGGGCTCAGGCAATTCACTCACCTCAGCCTCCCAAGGCGGGGGATTACAGGCTGAGCCACCAAGCCCGGCTAAACTTACATTTTCTTTTACTCTTTCTTTTTTAAAGGAGCCCCCATCTCCATGTTGAATTCTTCAAAACAAATCTCATTCTAGCTTACTTGCTACATTATAAACTTCATGAGGACAAGGACTTAATTTCATTAATCACTAGACCCCAGGAACTGTGCTCACTGCATATAAAAGCTGCTTGATCAGACTTTTGTTGAATGAATGCAAGAAAGCTCTGACTTATTTCTCCAAACAGCTACCTCCAGCCTGCCCTGCCTTCTGTCAGCAGACACAAAGCTTGTTTCTGTGAGATAAATGCTTCCAAGGCCATGGAAGGGTGTTTTATTTTGTTTGTTTCTTGATGATTGCTGTAATAAGTAGAGACGGATATTTTGTCTGCTGCTTGAAGAGGGGCAAGAGAGGCCATCAGGGGGACTAGTTAGGAGGCCATAACAAGAATGTAGGCAAGAGCTGATGATGGCTTGACTTAGGGTGGGTGGCACTAAGCATCAACTCTGGGCCAGGCACCGAATTATCTGCTTCCATTATTCAACCCTAGGTGTCATGCTAGGCATTTCACTCAAGTTTTCTTATTCAATATGAAAAATTATAGCTATTAATTCTAAAGGTACGTAACAAGAAGTATCCTAGACAAAATAAAATATTGCTCCCAATAAACTAAATACTAATAAGTACATGCAAAGACACAAGCCTTCAGCATACCACTGTTTTACTAGTGGTTCTAAGACATCTTTCCAGAGCCAGTAGAGGCTGCAAATTTTCATGGATGTTCATGCCACTTCATCATAAAGCAACTTAGTGAACAGCTCACATCCTTCAGGGTCTTCCTGCCCCCCTCACTCCAACTTCCTCTAAATAAAATTATCAAGCTGCAGATGAAAGTAAGTGACTTCGAAACCCAAGGAACCTAAAAAGGAGAAATAGACTGACATGACCCACATCTCTGCCTGAGGAATGGGAGAAGGATCAGAGGGGTGAGAGCTTTGGTCTTCTCTCATTAAAAAAAGGGAGATTTGGTTGTTTCGACACCATTTTAAAACTTCTCTGAGGCCTTGCCCTAGTCATGACAGAGAAGGAGAGATGCTAGGCTTTGTAGACTGGAGTCCTTGATATATATGGGTTTGTGGCGGTCAGGTAGTGATATCTTTCTGAGCCTATTTCCTCTAAAATAGGAATAACACTCATTGATTTGCTGTGGATTAAGTGAGATAAGATATTGAGAAATGTCAAATGGTAGGCAGTTTAATATGTTAGCTAAGAGAAGACCTTTGACTTGGCTTTGGAGGCAGACTGACTGGTGGTCTGCATCCCCTGATTTGATAACAGCTGTCATCCTGGGCAAGTTACTAACTTCTTCCCAACTCAATTTTCTCAGCTGTAAATTCGAAATAATATCAGCTTCATGAGTTATTGTGAAGATCCATGAGCTAATGTATGTAAAGTTAGTGATTTGGAGTAAATACTAAAAAATAGTGGTAATAGGAATCTAAAGAAACCATAGTTACTTGTATTACCAGAAAAACTCTATGCAAAAGCTAGATGAGACATAGCCTTTGATTTCCTCCAAAGGGCACATTTCTGTTTTTTCCTTTCATCTGCCCAATCCAGCATTCTGGTTTCTACCTCTCTCCTTCAAGTTACTTGGGTCCTGTGCCGCTAAGAAGCATTTACTTCCTTCGAATACTGGAACAAACAAAGCCCAGGACCAGATGAGGGAGAAGTCAGACGAGAAAGAAAACTTCTCTTGAGCTTCAGGCCTTCCTTCTATAATCAATTTCTACTCTCCAGCACCCCAGATCAGCACCCCTTGGTAACACCCAAACACCCACATTTCCTCTCCAAGACACCTGGTGTTAGAGCCAGGCGGGTATTTCTGTACAGAGCAAATGTTGACCATTGCAGCATAAAGCGGTGCACATAGCTACTCCAAGTGAGCGTCCCATAGTTACCAACACAGTCCTGGGTGTGCCCAGCTGCCGACCTCCCAAGACCAGGCTGGCTTGGCCTGGACTCTGTAGGCCTGGAGCTGTGAGTGTTCTGTTTTCGGCCAGTAAACCCAAGGGCAGTGGGGAAAGTGAGGGGAGGGGGTGGTTGGGGAGGACCAGGTACTGGAGAAAAGAAAGGGGTGGGTAGGAGTCCCCTTTGCTCTTTATTCTCTGTCTTTGTATAAGAGACATGACTCATCAACGGGTCCTCTAGATGAGGATTTAGATGCTCTGTGGGCTGCAGATAAGAGTGCAGCCTCCTTGCAGAAAGCAAATTCATTGAATATTCCCCATAAAGTCAATACTGCCAGGCTTATCAGCTGTACTCATTTCCCACTCAAATCCCTGGGGACCAGACTTGAAATAAAGGCCACAGCTCCAGGGACTGAGAGTGAAGGTGCACGATTGGGCTGGGGAGGGGCCTCTGCTCCCTGGACCACATTTCAGGCAGGTGGGGGAAATCTGACAGGCTCAAGCTGTCCAGAGCCCTCAGCTTCCCAGACTGACAAATCCTAAATCAAACACACACACCCGGGGATTGAGGGAGGTACCCCCTTTCCCCTCAAATCCAGCAGATGTTGGGCTTATTAGGAAAATTAGAGGATGTCACCTTAGTGCAACCAATCAAAAAACCTAGAGGAAAGTTTTGTCTTACCTTTTTTTTTTTGAGTTGGAGTCACTCTGTCACCCAGGCTGTAGCGCAGTAGCACGCTCATAGTCACTCCTGTGTCAACCCGCTGGGCTCAGGCAACCCTTCCACCTTAGCCTTCCAAGTAGCTGGAACTACAGGCGTGTGCTACCATGCCCAGCTAATTTTGTGATTTATTGTAGAGATGAGGGCTTGCCAAGTTGCCCAGGCTGGTCTTGAACCCGTGGGCTCAGGCAATCCTTTCACCTTGGCCTCCCAAAGTGCTGGGATTACACGCTTCAGCCACTGTACCCAGCCCTACCTTTGTTTTTTATAATAGAGATACTTCTGCACTATCCAAGAGCACATCCACCTTTTCAGCTGGTGGAGATTTGGTTTATTTGCAAATTGTTTGAAATAAATAGGTAACCAACTGGGGTTTCAGACCTGTTAGTGACTCACACTGTAGCCAAAGCAGACTTGTTTAACAAGATACAATCTGTGCCTGGCTCCCCTCCCACTCACTGTCCCTATGGTCTCTGTAGGGATTATAGGCTGGCCCAGGTTCCATTAGCTAGCAGGCCCTACTTGAGTTCTCTGGCCCAGGCAGCAGAATCTGACTCGGCTCCCAGTGCCACTAGAGCAACTACTTGTCACCCTTTGGAGCCCATAGTCTCCAGAGGTGAGCAGTGGGGAAATGAGGACCAAGCTGAGACCCAGAATTTAAATCTCTACGAAGCTTATCTCCCTTCCTGGTTTCTGCTCTCCACAGCTCCTAGTTAAGCCCCATGACATTCCCACGTAGGGAGTCTATCCTGTCCATCCTCATTTCTAACTGAAGCAGCAGGTGTAGAAAAGTCTCCAGCCTCTTCACATCTCTCACGCTGCCTGCACTGTGGTGCCCAGGTCTAGCACTGGCCATTGGTCTCTACTCTCTCCCATGTTCAAAAAATTTCCTCCATGTCTTGCCCACAGCCTAGAGCCTCACTACTAGTTCTTCTGCCCCAATTCATGAAACTGAGCTTTCATCTTAGCTCTCAAAGGCCGGTTCTAATTCCCTGGAGCCCTCTGGATAAGATCCTGCCTCGTCCCATCACACTTCCTCTCTGTGGCTTGCAGCACTGCTCTTGATCTCCACCTCCCTGACCAGCACCAAACTTCACTTGGCCTCAAGCACTTCCTGCCCCTGGACTCCCTGTGTCCGTGTCTGGCACTGGCTGAGAAATCCTTACTTGAGTCACCTAGGGTCCTATGCCCATCTGGCTAAGCTTCTGTCCTCTGTCCCTACATCTGTCATGATTCCAAGGGTCCCTAGGATCAGTCTCAGTGAATCTGAATTCTCCTAAATCCCTGCTCTGGCCTTGAAGGGGCTTTATGAATGTGTGTGGAACCTCAGCCCTTTGTACAGTGTCAATAGAGTAGTAATCAAGCCAAAAGTGTTTGCCGAAGGCAACTTGCTCCTACCCAAAACTCCTCTACTTTCCCTTATCTAAACTTCATAGCAGAATATTCAGTTCCCCCAGACTGCTCCTTGCCTCCTCCTTGTATTTGTGTTTTAATTTTTAATTTTAAAGATGCGGGGTACAATTCAGGGTTAGGTATACAAATGTTCATTATGCAGGTACCCTTGTTGATGAGGGTACTTGCAGTAGCTCCCCTTCTCTGGCAGTTTCCCACTTCTAGTTGTATTTTTTACTATTTATCCACATAGCAGATTACTTTATTCTCTGTCCCACAAAGCCAATTCTGTGACTTTACTGACTCCTCTTCTTCAGCAATGTTTTATTCTCTTTCTTCATTTATTCAATTTTTCTTTTCTTCAAGTCCTAAGACCCAGCTGAACCTCATGGCCCAGTTCCTGCCCTCCTTTCTAGAGCTTTTTCCAGCTTTGAGTGCTCAGTCTGGCATCTATAAAGTCTGGGGTTTTTGGACTTCTTGTATACGCCTGTTCTTTGAGACTCAATTTGGTTAAGTGATATGCTATACCCATGTCATCTCTTCCCAAATGACAGGTCACTTCTTATAAGCAGTCCTCAGGATAGGGTTTTCTGCCCAGGAGACACTGAAATACTAATTTTACAGAAAAATTGTTACGAGAGATTATCAGGAAAATACAAGTTGATAGCATTTATGCTAAAGGAAGAAATAAAATCCAGTAAAGATAGTATTAACAATAGTTATCGGCTGGGTGCAGTGGCTCACCCCTGTAATCCCAGAACTTTGGGAGGCCAAAGTGGGAGGATCACTTGAGGCCAGGAGTTCAAAACCAGCCTGGGCAACAAAGTGAGACCCCATCTCTACACACACACACACACACACACACACACACAAAAGTTATCATTTACTGAGCATCTACTACATACTAAGTGGTGTACCAGACACAGCAGATTTCTTATAATTCTTTTCATAATCTTTATTTTTTAAAGTTGTTTTAGAGATAAGGTCTCACTCTGTCACCCAGGCTGGAGTGTAGTAGTGTGATCATACCTCATGCAACTTTGAACTCTTTGAGGTAAAGCAATCTTCCCACCTCAGCCTCCTGAATAGGTAGGACACTATAGGCATGTGCCACCATGTCCAACTAATTTATTTTTTCATTTTTTGTATCGTTAGGATCCTGCTCTGTCATCTAGGCTGGAGTGTGCAGTGGTACGATCACAGACCACTGTGACCTCAAATTCCTGGCCTCAAGCAATCCTCCCACCCTGACCTCCCAAAGTATTAGGATTACAGGCGTGAGCTACCATATCTGACTTCTTTTAATAAGCTTTAAAGGTAGGTATTAATTTAGCCCCATTAGCTGAAAAAAAATCAGAAATCAGAGGTCAAATAATTAGCCCAAGATCACAAAACTAGGAAGTGGTGAACTCTGGATTTGAGTCTACAAATTCAAAGCCCTTGTCAATCCCATAAACCCTCCCAGATCTGCACTATCTAACATACATGTCTAGCCACTAGCTACAGCATACTATTTGAATATATTAAAATTAAATATTTAGTTATTTAGTTACACTTGCCACATTTCAAGTACTCAGTCACATGTAGCTGGTGGCTACATATACAGATCATTTGCAGCATCTCAGAATGCTCCAGGTGTTCTCTGGTCTACCACTAGGACATGGGGGAAAGATGGGTCCTAGCCAATTACAATTTTGTGGTAATAATAGAAGAAGACATCATCCTAAAAGAAGAGCTTTTCCTTTGTTTATGAACAAACTTGCCAGAAATTTGTTTTTTCTGCTAATCAGGATCTGGATGGATTAGAAGGTTGGCCAGTTAAGGCTCCAAAACATACTCTTCCACGCTCCACCTATAAGACTGTTATTCTTATAAGATACCTGAAAGACATCTGGTGGTATAAAATTTCCAGAAAACTGGCCACCCAATTACTTTTCTTGCAAAATTCACTAGCAAATATCCTCCAAATTACTGAGACTAACTAGAGAAAAAAAATTGAATTTAGAAATTTTGGATTAGGCCAAGTGTGGTGGCTTGTGCCTATAATCCTTGGACTCTGGGATGCCAATGCAGGAGGATTGCTTGAGCCCAGGAGGTGGAGGCTGTGATGAGTCATGATCATGCCATTGCACTCCAGTGTGAGTGACAGAATAAGACTCTGATTTTTTTTAAAAAGAGAAGTTTTAGATTAAAAAAAAAACAACTCTATAGCTGGGCATGGTAGCGTGCGCCTATAGTTCCAGCTACTTGGAAGGCTGAGGTGGAAGGATTGCCGGAGCCCAGCAGGTCGAGGCTGCGGTGGCTGGGAGTGGCCACTGCACTCCAGTCTGGGCGACAGAGTGAGATTCCAACTCAAAAAAAAAAAAAAGAAGAAAGAAAGAAAGAAAAAAACTCTAGTGTCAAAGATTAAAGTTAGAGACCTAAGAACCAAGACACTAGCTGCTAAGGGCTTTTGCTGATAAACCTAACTGGAGAACACTCAACTACAAAGAACACAAAGGAATGATAAAGAAAAAAAAAATTATAAAAAGAGGTCTGTTGAGATTATAGAGTAAATCAGTGAAGAACTGGAAGAAAGGCAAAAAGAAAAACCTAAAAGCCTGTCTTCCAAAAATTGAGACTAGATTATTCTTTTTTGTTATGAAGTGTTACCCATTATGAATATTTAGAAAATGTTTATGGACACTCTTTGGTAAAATCATATATGAGAGAGGAGCCAAAAAAAAACACCTCTGAATTGTCTTTTGGAGGGCAGGCTCCTTATAATACACTAGGAACTTGTTCCACCAGATCAAACGGTCAATCAAAGTTTTACCTGAACGTTTTGAGAAGTTTGCATAATGATTTGTGGAAGAAATGTCTGAGTTGTGGCAAACAGGTGAGTGGCTATTCCACCATGACAATGCACCTGCTCACACCGTGCTGAATGTTCAGTAGTTTTTGACCAAAAATAGCTTGACCTCCTCCCATCTGATCTTTCCCTGAGCAATGTTTTTTTGTTTCACTAGCTGAAAAAAGTACTCAAAGGGAAAATATTTTGCCGATGTGGAAGAGGTGAAACAAAAAATGGCAGAAGCAATAAAAGGCATCAAAATTAACAAGCTCAAAAACTGTTTTGAGCAGGGGAAGAAGTATCTCAATAGGTATAATGCATCAAATGCAGAGTGACCCAAGTTTTAAACATGTAAGAATACAAAATGTCTTATAAATAAATTCCAGTTCTTTTGGGTCCCCCACATAAAAACAAATGGTGCATAGTACACAAAAAGAAAATCATAAAAGAAACAACTAGCAGGATCTGGTGTTATTAATTTTAGTCTTTCTCATAAGTGTACAAAGATATCACGTGGTTGTAATTTGCATTTCCCTTATAAGAGTAGATGGGATATCTATTAAAATGTTATCATAATAAAGGGACTGGCAGTAGTGGGACCCCATGAGGGGATGAGGGGGCACACATAACATCAATAAGGGTACCCAAACTCAAACCAGGCAAAGTGGGGACCAAGAGGAAGCCCACACTTTACTTGTACAATGACCACTTACGTACCTAACCCTGAACTGTACCCCACATCTGTGGGGAAAAAAAAGAATGCAAGGACAAACTCAGGTCTTCTGATTCCAAATCTTTCTACCACTTATTTCTTCTTTGTCAAGAATTCTTGAGTTATTCTAGAGAAATAAATTTACCACATAAATTTTAAAATAAGTTTATCTATGTCTACTAAAAACTTTGCTGAGATTTTGACAGAAGTAGAATTAAACATATGGATCAATTTCAGTAGAACTGACATCTTTACTATGTCAAGTTTTCCAATCCATAAAGGTGATATGCATCTCCATTTACTTAGATTTTCTTTTTTTTTTTTATTTAAAGATGTGGGGTACAGTGTTCAGGATTAGGTATTAGCATTTTCAACATACAGATCTTGTATATGTTTTGTTAAGTTTATACTAATTACTTCATCTTTTGGGAGGGGTGACTGTAAATACTATTGTTTTTAATTTTTCATTGTTTGTTGTTGAGTACAGAAAAATAATTGATTTGGGGGTGTTATCTTGATCTGATATACTGTCACTGTGGTAAACTCTTATTAGCTCCAGGAGTTTTCTGGGGGTTTTTTTTGTTGTTTTTTAGTAGATTACTTGTAAACAATCATCTGCAAATAGTTAAAAAAAACTTTTTTTCCTAATCTGCATATCTTTTACTTCCTTTCTTTTTTTTTTTTTTTTTGTTGCCTTATTGCAGTGACTAAAGCATCTAGTATTAGATTGAATAAGAGTAGTAAGAGCAGATATACTTGCCTCGTTCCTAATCTTAGGCAAAAAACATCCAGTCTTTCACTACTAAGTATGATGTACAGGTCTTTTTTTTTTTGTAGATGCTCTTTATTAAGTTGAAGTAATTCCCTTCTATTTTTAATTTGCTGAGAGTTTTTCTCATGAATGAGGATCTGATTCTGTGAATGAATCATTTTCTTCTTCAGTTTGCTGACATGGTGTATTAACTTGATTGGTTTTAAGGCTGAACTAGCCATGCATCCCTGAAATAAATCCTACTGGCCATGGTGTGTAATTTCTTTTTAGACATTGTTGATTTGCACAAACTAGAACTTTTTACTCCATGCCCTGTGGTATTTCCACTCCACTACTACAGTTATTTTTCACAATTTTGACTTTAGCTCAAATCCTATAAAAGATCTTTCTAGTTCTTTCTTCCTGAAATATGTTACGGTTCCTTCTGGTAGCTGTTTTCTCTTGCTGCAACAAACTAATAAACCTAACTTTATTTGATTACAGGTGTGTCTTTGGCTGGCAGGCTTTATCACTGAGAATTTTTGAATTCCCAAGAATAGACATGCAGACTTCTAGGGTTCCCAGATAGGAATTTTAGAAACATTGCACTGGTGGCAAGATTATTATTTTTCCAAATTGTTTATGAATGTTAGTGGCTGCTATTTGTAAGTTTCAAAAATAAACACAAAGTGTCTCGAGGTTAGAAAAGTTTTATTTATCATCTAAAACTGGATTATATATTACAAATTCTGATCAAAATAATATTAAAGGTATTTTCAGTAGTACCACAAACTATCTGTACCTGAAGATAAAAACAAATAGTAAACCGGTAAGCATACACTGAAACCACACTCATGTTTAAAATATCACTATGTTTAGAAAATACATGCACATGTTTTTATAGTTATGAAATGGAAAGGACACACAAATATTTACATATGATTTTCAGCTAATAAACACATGTTCTGAATTAATCATCAGAAGGCTGTAAAATCCTGTTTTTTTTTAAGGGGACATAAAACAGTATCTCATTTCATACAACAAAATACAGTACTTCTAATTTTTCTCATACTCGCTTTTTTTTTTTTTTTTTTGAGTTGGAGTCTCACTCTGTTGCCCAGACTGGAGTGCAGTGCCGCTCCCGGCCACTGCAGCCTCAACCTGCTGGGCTCCGGGATCCTTCCGCCTCAGCCTTCCAAGTAGCTGGAACTACAGGCGCGCGCTACCACGCCCAGCTAATTTTTTGATTTATTGTAGAGATGAGGTCTCACCAAATTGCCCAGGCGGGTCTCAAACCCGCGGGCTCAGGCAATCCACTCACTTCAGCCTCCCAAAGCGCGGGATTACAGGCTGAGCTACCAAGCCCGGCCCATACTTGCTTTTAACTGTACTGTGAGAGGTACTTATAAGTAGATAGCAGCTTGACTGGTTAATGGATTCCTATATAATCCTTATATATTAGGCTGGATTAGGGGATGCCAGGAGACATTTTACACTAGAAGTTCTGAGAGTACAGCAGCAGAGATTTCTCATTAGAAATTTATATGTGACTACTTTAAGCACTGGACCTATACAAAAGTATTACCATTGAATTGGGTTGTTTCACTTATAAGCTATAATTAGCATTTCAGTCTTATGTAGAGCAGCTTAGAATGGCATCATATATTCTATTGATTCTTGCCTCATAGAGACAGAAACATGAATTGTGGGGCAGAAAGTAGACATGAATATTTTCTTTTTTCTTTTTTTGAGTTGGAGTCTCACTCTGTCGCCCAGACTGGAGTGCAGTGGCATGCTCCCAGTCACCGCAGCCTCGACCTGCTGGGTTCCGGCGATCCTTCCGCCTCAGCCTTCGAAGTAGCTGGAACTACAGGCGCGCGTTACAATGCCCGACTAAGTTTTGATTTATTGTAGAGGTGAGATCTCGCCAAGTTGCCCAGGTGGGTCTCGAACCCGCGGGCTCAGGCAATTCACTCACCTCAGCCTCCCCAAGCGTGGATTACAGGCTGAGCCACCGAGCCCGGCTGACATGAATATTTTCAATGCTCCTTTATTAACACCGATACAAGCATTCATCAACATAGACAATTAAATTAACCTAAGTATTCCAAATTTGTTCCCTCTCTAAATCACGGCTTAATTTTACCAATAAGAAGGTAAGGGTTTACTTCCAGGAAAAGCTAGAATATTAAACAAGTCCAGGGTAGAGCAGGCACCAAACCTAGGGAAGTACGGTGAATTGCTTAGGACCAAAAAACTAGGTAGCATATGGGATAATATTAAGAGACAGCAGCTTGACCAATAAGAAGTAAACACAAGTTCTATTTAGAGAAGGAAGAAACCTGGTAATGTCTCTGAATTCATAAACCATACAACTTGATCTTTAATGAGTTGATAGTCCTGACACACAGTTTCTATAATCCCATTTGAGGAATAATGAGAAAAGAAACATGGAACTAGGAAATGGCAAATTTCTTAAGTACTTAGTCGTAGGCCTGAGGCTAAGAACTTTATATTTCATTTAATCCTCCTAAACACTCTTAGAAGTATGCATCATTTCTCCCATTCACTAATGTGGGAATTGAGACTGAGAGGCCTCCCACCATAAATCCCACATGATGAAACTGGGATTCAAACCTGGGTCTTATTCAAAACATTATGGTCTTTTTGTGCCAACACACTGACTTCCCCAAGTGAGATGTTAGAGGTGACTTGGTCCAGGTTTTAATGATAAAGAAAGAGGAGAAAAGAAAAATAGTTGCTGGGATATTTCTTCAAAGAAATTCTCTTGACTATTTAGTAATTGGAGCTTTTCCATGCCTTAAAGCTGTTACAACTGATGATAATGTGTTAGAATGTGTGGGAATGTGGCACTTACTCTGACTTGGTTTTAAGGGGAGATTTCCCCTAGGAATTTATAACATTTATGATAAAAGAATTGTTCATTTTCCAGAAAGTGAAACTAGGGGAAGACTGAGAAAAATTTGTAGTCATGTACTTGTGATAATGGGTGAGATTTTAGACAAAAGTGTGGGAACTCATTCCAAGTGTGTTTTCCTGATTTAGCTCTGGAACCCAATTGATAAACCCCTGCTTACCTATGTTACTCTGTTATCCTATGTGGTATTTGAAGCATTATAGTTGTGTAAGAATAGAAACAATGGTTGGGGGGGGTCCACAAATTTAAAAAGACATGAACACAATCTATTCTTAACCACTTGTATTTGTAAGAGAGTATCAATATGAACAATTAAAAGCAGTCTAAACATTTAAAACAAAATACTCCAGTCTCTTTTCCAGCCAAACAAACAAACAAAAAATTCTGAAAATTGTGAAGCATTTCAGCTACATCTAAACTATTGTTCTCTTTAGTGAAACAGACCACTATTACCAGTTAAAGATCTTTTGGGAAGGAAAAGGCTTGAGACAGAAAGAGCCTCATGAAAGGTCACTTTAGGAAGGGAAAGGATTATTTAGAAATGGGTCTCTAGCAGATTGGTGCTGATGGCTCTCCTGGGAAATAGGAGGGTAGAGTAGCAAGAGAATACATCTTGAATTTAGGAGAATCATGTAACAAAGGTTGATGTTTCCAGATGTCAACTGTATTATTTTTTGAGGATAAGGCATTTTTAGATAAAGCTACTGAGAGAAGGTATTTTCAGATAAGAATTTTGGCCAAGAAGGAAACACTTCTCTTTGAACTCCTTGTCACCTTAGGTTCTCAATCTGCACAAAAAGCTACTAAGTGGGAAATAACAAAAATATCCTGAAACTTTGTTCCTTGAAGACTAAGACATAGGTTGACTTTTCTGTCAAGCATGTCAGATACTGTTAAAGATGCTGTGCTGTGATGCAAAACAGACACTGGACTAGAAATCATAGCACTCTTGAGTTTTAGCTTCAGTTCTTTCTTGCTCAGATTACTCCTTCCTGGAATTAATTTAGTTATAAAATAAGAAAGTTAAAATGAATAGCAATAGTATTATGGCTTTTTTCTAGCTTTTAAGATTAAAAAACAGGATGATTTTCATTTAAGTTTCAACTAGCTTCATGGGGATGCTGGCAAACATTCTGCCACCCAGTGGTCACATTTCAGGATTTGTAATTAGGGAATCAAGGAAACCTGCTATCCCACTGACCAGCTACTCCTAGAGATGCTCAATTTGGAGGAAATGTGGTTTTATTCCAGGGTCCAGATGTCAGTAGCTGCAGTATAGGAGAGAAGGATATGTGCTGCCTGATTTAAGAAAGACTGATTGTCTTCCTGGTGGTCAACTGAGAGTATTCTTGCCCCTCAGGATCTCTCTGGAGATATCTATGGGTGGCCAACTACTAACAAGTTACCAACTTCTCCAGGTAAGCCAGGAAAACTGAAACTGAATGTGGTCAGATCAGGAGAATGACTGTTGGAACACTCAGGTGAGGAAAGAAAAGAGATCTGATGAGGCACCGATGATGGATACACCTAACCCAAGGTCTCTGGTCACTCAGCAGACTGCAACTGTTAAAAAGCACAAGGTGAAGTATGGCTGAATCAGTGTTAGAGGCAAGCCTGGCCTTCAGGTTCTGGAGAAAGGCTTTCGTTTCCCTAAGTTAAGAGCTAAAGCTTGTGAAACCAGAAGGAAGACAAGAAAAGCATTTCAGCAGCCAGTGGTCTGTGTAGGGAAGATACAGAACCTCTGTCAGTAGGGTCAAGATATCTTGGATTTCAGACACTCCAAGACCCTCACTCTAGGGACAGATAAAATAAAACTAAACTAAGCCGGGCTCGGTGGCTCAGCCTGTAATCCTGCGCCTTTGGGAGGCTGAGGTGAGTGGATTGCCTGAGCCCGCAGGTTCGAGGCCCGCCTGGGCAACTTGACCAGACCTCATCTCTACAATAAATCAAAAAATTAGCTGGGCGTGGTAGTGCACGCCTGTAGTTCCAGCTACTTGGAAGGCTGAGGCTGAAGGATCCCCGGAGCCCAGCAGGTCGAGGCTGCGGTGGCCAGGAGTGGCCACTGCACTCCAGTCTGGGTGACAGAGTGAGACTTCAACTCAAAAAAAAAAAAAACCTAAAAAAACTAAACAGGGGTAGGTAAGATCTCTTGGAAAACAAGAGAAGTCCCAATTTGAAATGGGTAGGAATGTGAAGTATATATACTTCCAGATGCTGAGCACAAGCAAAAGGTCCCCACCTAGTGGGATGAATTTTGCCTAAGAATACTATTATTATTTGCTATACTTTTTTGTAATAAATAATAATAATTATTTTTTTTGAGTTGGAGTCTCACTCTGTCACCCAGACTGGAGTGCAGTAGCTGCTCCAAGCCACCGCAGCCTCACCTGCTAAGCTCCAGCGATCTTTCCGCCTCAGCCTTCCAAGTAGCCGGAACTACAGGTGTGTGCGACCACGCCCGGCTGATTTTTTGATTTATTGTAGAGATGAGGTCTTGCTGCCCAGGCGGCTCTTGAACCTGCGGGAATTAATTTTTTTAATAAGAAATGAGGTCTTGCTATGTTGCCTAGGTTGGTCTTGAACTCCTGGGCTCCAGCAGTCCTCCTGCCTCAGTCTCCCAAAGAGCTAGGATTACAGGTGTGAGCCACTGCTCCCGACCTCATCTGTTATATCGTTTTTTAGACATGAAAAATGAAATTAGGGTCAGCTATTTAGAATTTGGGAATGTATTCTACAGGTTGATTCTCTAGCAAAGATAAAACTGATTATGATGACTTGTTATTTTGGGGCAGATTTGCTGATAATTTAAAAAGGTCCCTGAAATCTGCTTATGTTATTTATGAAAAGACTCAGTTATTTTGTATTGAGACCACATCCTAAGAGAGCAAGACTATTGGTTATCGTTTATCAAAAAAATCTCATGTTGTTTTTAAAACTTGGAGTAGAGTAGTTGTAGGTTACTTTCCTCAACTCTGTTTTCAGGAAACTCAGTCAGCCCATTCCCTTAGATATTCTGGTTCCCATTTTGAGACTCCTATTATTCTCTAGTTTTAGAGAAAAATCTTCCAAGCTGGTCCAGAAAGAAGTCCTAGGCAGCCTAGCTAAGATATAAGACTCAGCTTACTGTGCCTGCATTTTTCTTTACCTATCAATGTATATAACTCAAAAGATTAGTGAAGAGATAGGGGAGACAGTGTCAACCCAGCCCACTCAGGGATATATCTGAGAAAAAGGAACCTGGAGGGTTCAAGAATGAGTGGTACTTGATGAAGCATGAAAGTCTAAGTTCTTGGCCCACTGACATTCAACAGATTAAACAATAAAAGATAGACAAAAAACTTACAAACTCTATGATCTGGGGTGGAGAATAGTTGCTAAATCTACCATTTAACTTCCATTTTGACCATAAATTAAAGATATGAAGCTGTAATTGATGAATGAAGATAATAAAGAATACTTTTTTTTTAGTCAGAGTCTCACTCTGTCGCCCAGTCTGGATGGAGTGCAGTGGCACAATCATGGCTCACCACAGCCTCAAGTGATCCTTCTGCCTCAACTCCCCAAGTAGTTGGGACTACAGGTGCATGCCACCACACCAGCTAATTTTCTGATTTTTTTCTTTTTTTGTGGAGATGAGGCCTCGCTATGTTGCCTAGGCTGGTCTTAAACTCCTGAGCACAAGCAACCCTCCTGCCTCAGCCTCCCAAGGTGCTAGGATTACAGGTGTGAACCACTGCCCCTGTCCCAAAGAGTACATTTTTAAAAATTAGAGGTACTTCTATTAATATTTTAGTATTAACACTGAAGTTGAGAATGCAAGAATTATACATTCAGAAAAGATAAAATGTCCATTAATAGCTTATATTTTTACCTGACAAAGTGACTGAGAATGAAATAGGAATAATTGGTTTGTGAAATCATGGCTCTCAAAATCATGTCTGGTAGCATGGTCTCACTTGAATGATTCATCAACAAGTGCCATCACAATGGCTGGAAATTTAAGCATCACACAACATAGACTTTCTTCTTCAAATATGAAAAAGTAAGTGTATGGAAATTTATTGATCTTGACAAGGCTAGAAATAAGCTCTTACCTTCCCTTATAGAATAATACCCTGTACTCTAAATCAATTCAGTATAAGATTGCTTAGAAAATGAATCTGTTACCATCTTTTCTTGATGCTGCCTGATATCTGGCCACTTGAATATGAACTCAGACTCCACAGTCTTAAAAGTAGCACTGAAATATCAGCTTAAAAGCTAATAACAGGAATGGGTTATTCTTTTTTAACTAGTATACCTTCCCTAACATTGTCTGGTAAGCTCATCTTCCAATTCAAACATTACTTAACATCTTAAAAACCCTTACAGATCACATTATGCTTTACTTGAGCTCTTTCAAAGAGTAGAGGTGTTCCAAACACAAGAAAACAGAGGCGTTTACCAAAAGGAGGGGAAAAAGAGGCAGGTATTTGTCTCATTTATTTCTGCTTCTCCACTGTAACCTAGCTTTGTAGCTGGCACATGGACATTCCTCAATAAACACTGAATGAGAGATTTCAATCAGATGGCTCAGGAGTTAAGACTTTTTCTGTGTCTTCAAACTTGTCATTTTTTTTCTTTGGCTCCCATTTATGTTTGACAAGCAGATACATATCTTTTAAAAGTTATCTACCTTTTTCTTTCAGGAAGGGAATTCTTCCATTTCAACCTAGTATCTCAGTATAATTGGATAACCTCATCCCATTCGGAAATAGGCCAGATTCCATTGGGCTGAACATTGGGAGGAGAGTGTTTCCAATCCCATGTCTTTACAGGAATCTTCCACGTCTTACCGTAGTTAGCTTCAATGTATTCGATGGTTTCACAGGGTACATGGACCTTCATGTCTACAAACTCAGTCCAGCACAGTGTAAACTTGGGAAACAGGTATCTGCAGCAAAACAGGCAATGTGGGGAGAGGTTAGGCTTCAACAGTGTAAGGAACCCAGTTGCTAGTTCATTCTTGGCTGAAAGACAGCTCTCTTCCACTCAATAGTTTTGGGAATAGACAGAGTGAATATTTCATTGTTTTTGGCTGTCCAGAATCCCTTTCCTCTTCTAATGTAAACAGTACCCCAATTTTCCTGCTCTGTTCCAAGTCCATATGATTGAGGAGAGGCCAACTTTACTCCTAAGCTCCAGAGATGGATAAAAAAAACCCAGACTAGTAAGTTATAGTGGTTAATTTAGAAATGAGAACATACCCAAGTTAGGCAAATATAAGTCAGCCTCGAGATTTGTTGAAACTTAGTGGGAGAAGAGATGTCAAGCTAAAAAGCTGCCAAAATATGGAGGAAAATGATCATTCCCTGCCCCCCGCCCCTCAAAATTTGGATTCCCAAGGGTATACAATAAACATGATTACAAGCTGCATTCCCAGGCTTCTCCCTTAGTTCAATATATCTTACATGATTAAACCTGTAGCTTCCATCTTTCTTTCATCTCAAATGCTAAAGAACATATTTAAACCAGCCCAGAATACTAGTTACAATGAATTTAGCTGTATCCATTGCAGAACTACTTCGATTAGTAGGTAAATTTCAGAAATTAAACCAAAACTTGTTTCTTTTTTTTTAGTTGGAGTCTCACTCTGTCGCCCAGACTGGAGTGCAGTGGCATGCTCCTGGCCACCACAGCCTCGACCTGCTGGGCTCCGGCGATCCTTCTGCCTCAGCCTTCCAAGTAGCTGGAACTATAGGCGCACGCTACCACGCCCAGCTGATTTTTGATTTATTGCAGAGATGAGATCTCGTCAAGTTGCCCAGGCGGGTCTCGAACCCATGGGCTCAGGCAATCCACTCACCTCAGCCTCCCAAAGCGCGGGATTACAGGTTGAACCACCGAGCCCGGCTTCAAAACATGTTTCTTAAAGGTACTTTGAATCAAGTAAATTAAGTTTTATGTACTACAAAGGAAAGCTAAAACTAGCATTTCTATTTGATTTATTTTATGTTACAGCCCTATATTCTGTGTTGTTTTTTTCTGAGAAGTGTTTCTTCTCTTCACGTGGGAAGAACTTTCAGAAATGAGATTTGAAGTGGCAATAGCAGAGATCACAGAACTTTAAAATATCAGAAGATTAAAGAAAGAACAGGGAAAAGCCAGATTTCAATGTGTAATCATATTATAGAAATGGGATCTAACTGGTATGTTCTCCAAGAAAAGGTCAGTTCTCATATAGTTTGCTTTTGAATATCATGTTTTACCACCAAATGAACATTAAGCTCTACTTGAAAAGAAGAGGCTGAACAAATTCTAAAGAAAGCAACAAGTCCCTTCTACCCAAACCCAGTTAATGGACAATCCCAGCTGGCTTCTGTGAAAAGGAGGCCACAGCAAATCTCATAGCTGAGAAAGAAATAAGATACAGCTTAGATCCACCATCTGCTGGTCCCAATTTTACTCTGCACACTCATATTCATGGAATTGCTTATTTTGTCATCAGACATATCAATCCATCCCCAGCCTCCACCCTCCCTAATCAGATGTTGATCAGCAGAATGTCCATCTGTCTCATCCTATCAAGTTGACACACCAAAGCAGAATTAAGGCAGAAATCATGGCCTATCTAGTAACACAGGCAGGGAAACGTCTCTCTCTTAACTATTAGACTCTACACTCTCATCCACAAACTGAAAAAGAAAAAAATAACAGAACTAGCATAGACAGGTTGGGAGAAAATACTACAAATTTTACAAAAGCAATGTTTTGAACAATGTAGAATTCTTGAACAAAATCAAAACATTAAAAATATATAAACAATGTGAACATATTTTAAAGACAATTTAACTTAAATATTAATTCTTGCACCTAAACAGCAACACCTGTAAACTCTGTGGTTTTCCTTTCCCAATTATTTTTTCAATCCATTCAGCAAAAAAGAAAATCCTATCTTCCTAGGAGAGGAGAAAAGATAAACAAACCATAAAATGTGAAACAAATTGTAAAACAGGATTGTAGAGAGGAAGTGAAGGCAGGGGTGAACATAGAACAGTGCATGCCATGTATCCTGTCCAGGTTACCAGTAAATAAAGACTAAGACTAAAATACACATGGGTCTGCAATGTTACCTTGGCTTTTAAAACTATGATTAAGTTCAGCCAAGCACTTTGTACTTTGAGGCTCTACAATTGAATCCAAAATGTGAACAGATTCAAACTTGGACTAAGGCAACCCCAAATAAGAATAAAAGTTTAAGAGATCTTATCACAAAAAATCTGTCCATTTTCTATTTCATACCACTTTAATTTCATTTTACTTTTACATAAATCAGTAGTTAGAATTAATAGTTTGCATAGACCATTTTACCTTGACAAATATCCTTAAAACCTATAAAACTACTCATTAGAGGTTAATAATTTAATCAGTTTAATGACAACCTGTAAATATAATTGCTAAATGCAAAGGAAGTTCTCTCACCATTCTGAAGAACACTGATTTTATTATTACTACTTAGCTAGGCTCAATGTGATAGAGACTCCATCATCTCTAACTGAACCTGACCTTTTAAAATGTAAGTTTTGCATTAAACTCTAGAGTTGGAATGGCAGAAGCATTTTTATATGCATTTCCTGAAAAACAATACAAATGGCTTATTCTAACAATTTTGTTTCTTTTAATTCTTAATTTCTTTTTCTCATGTTATCGCAGTGCCTAATTCCTCTAGCATACTGTTTAATATAAACAGGGCTAGCACACATTCTTATGCCTTCTTTCAGATTTTAATGGAAAGGATTCTAATGCTTTATCATTAAATATGATTGCTCACTCTAGGTTTTTGCTATAGTCCCTTAATTTCGGATCCCTTTTAATCCAAGTTTGCTAAGGTCTTTTTTTCTATTTTTATTAATTGTAACACTTATCAAAAAATTTTTATGTCATCTACTGAAGCAATCATGTAGTTTTTCCCTCCCTTTAATCTTTTAATCTGGCTGGATGCGGTGGTTCAATCCTGTAATCCCAGCACTTTGGGAGGCCAAGGTGAGAGGCTTGCCTGAGCTTAGGGGTTTGAAACCAGCATGGGCAACTTGGTGAGACCTTGTCTCTACAATAAATCAAAAAATAAGCTGGAAGTGGTGGAGTATGCCTGCAGTTCCAGCTATAAGGCTGAGGCAGAAGGATTGCCTGAGCCCAGCAGGCTGAGGCTGCGGTGGCCATGAGTGTGCCACTGCACTCCAGCCTGGGCAACAGAGTAAGACTCCAACTCAAAAAAAAAAAAAAGTCTTTTAATCTGGTAATGTGGATATGTATACACTAAAATATTCTATTCATTTAATATTTTTTTCAGCTGTGTAGTGAACTGAGACAATAATTTCTCTTCGTAACAATTTTTGGGAATACTGTTCATGCCTAGTTTTGCTATCAGTCTCATAAAATCAGTTACTTAGTTTTCTCTTTTTCCATTTTTTGAAATACATTATATGTATATTATAGGGATAATCTATTCTGTGAAGCCATGGGAAAACTTTGCTGGAAACTTTCTAGGTCTTAGTGTCTTCTGGCAGGAAAAAAGGGAGAAAGGGGATTTTTGACTACTAATTCCATTTCTTGAATGAGTATAGGTTATCTAGATCTTCTTGAGTTGATCTTTGTGTTTACATTTTTCTAAAAAATTGTATTATTTTCACATTTTACCTAATTATCACACAGACCTAAAGTTATCTATAGCATTTTCTTTTGAGAGATTCTTATTTTCATATTTTACCTAATTATCATACAGACTTAAAGTTATCCATAGCATTTTCTTTTGAGAGTCAATGTAACACAGCTTAGAGCATAAAATAAGCCAGACACCCCTGGTTTGAGTCCTGAATACTGTATTTATTTTTTAATCTTTTTTTTCTTGATCAGTCTTGCAAGCTATTTTACTAGACTTCAAATTAATTTTTTAAAAGCCAGCATTTAGATTTGTTGGTCTTCGATACTGTAATTAATTTCTTTTCTTGGCTTCCTTCCTTCACTTAGGTTGACTCTATTGTTATTTTATTTTCTTCAGTTGAATGCCTGTTTTTAAATCTATTTTTTCTATTTGATTTTTTTTTTTTTTTTTTTTTTGAGTTGGAGTCACACTCTGTCACCCAGACTGGAGTGCAGTGGCACGCTCTGGCCACCACAGCCTCGATCTGCTGGGCTCCGGCGATCCTTCCGCCTCAGTCTTCCAAGTAGCTGGAACTACAGACGCACGCTACCACGCCCAGCTAATTTTTGATTTCCTGTAAAGACAAGGTCTTGCCAAGTTGCCCGGGCAGGTCTCGAACCTGCAGGCTCAGGCAATCCATTCATCTCGGCCTCCCAAAGCGCTGGGATTACAGGCTGAGCCACCCGGCTTCTATTTGATGTTTTTAAGGCTATAAATTTATTTACCCTTTTAACTACAGTCTGCAAATTTTAATATGTAGTACATGCATCATCTTTTAGTCATATTTTATAATTTCTATCATGATTTCCTTTTTTAACTCATAAGTTATTAAGAAGGGTATTTTAAAGTTTCTATACATTTTAAAGAAGTCTTTAATTGTCAGTTTCTAACTAATTTCACTGTGATCAGAAATGCCATCTATTGAAATAACCACATAGTTATTCCCCTTTAATCTATTAATGCGGAGAATTACACACTTATAGGAATATTCTTATTATGCTTTGAAACCCATAAAAATTGTCTTTATGATCTAGTACATGAGCAACATTTGTAAATGCTCTTTGATGACTGATAAAAAAAATTCACCATTTGTTGGGTAAAGACTTTAAATATCAAATAGATCAAGTCTGGTCATTTACAGTATATCCTCAATATCTCTACTAATTTCTTCTCTGCTTAAACCAGCAGTTTTAAAAATAAAAGCATAAAAAAATCTCTCACCACAATTGTGGACATGCTAAATATTCATTCAATTTTATCACTTTTTGATTTATATTTTTAAAGGTCATATTGTTCATCATATAAGCTTATGAATATTATTTCTTCTTGGTAAACTGTTTCTTTGAAAGATTATGTAGTAAGCATTCTGATATTTCCCCTCTAAAATTCTATTCTGTCTGATCCTACTATTATAGTGTTTTCTTTGGTTAATTATATTGGGGTATATCTTTTTCCATCCCTATAATTTTCAAACTGTGATTTTGCTTTGGGTGTGCCTCTTTTATTATATACCTACATTTTTGTTCCCCCTTTTGATAATCTTTGTCTTTTTATAGGTTAATTTGTTTACATTTATTGTGATAAATTATATGTTGACCTTATCTTGAACTCTAGAGCCAGACTGCCTGGGTCCAAACCCAGAGTTCCTCAGTTATTAACTGTGTGACCATAGCCAATCTCTTTGAGTCTTAATTTCCTGAAAGAATAATAATAGAACCTACACCTCACAGGGAAGTTAGCATAAATAAATATAAAGGATTCAGAACTGTATCTAAGACACAGTAAGTGCTGTAACAATGTTGATTGTTGTCAACATAAAATTATTATTTTTACATGTTTTCAATTTACCATTCTTTTTTTTTGACCCCCTCCCCTCCACTTTTCCTACTTTCATTTGGATTGATAAAGGTTTATTCCCTTTTGTTCCGCTTGTTTAAATGTTTTAGATATTTCCATCCTAGTTATTGCTTATTTTAAAACATTGTTACTTCACTATAACATTCTCTATTAAAGACTAATAAATATATACAGAATCTCTACCCTCTTTCTAAACATTAAACTTAATATACTTTACATGTTTGTAAAATTTTTATTTTTCCATTCTTCATGAAATCTGAAAAACTTTACTCCTTGAATACTGACATAGCACATCTTCACCAACTTGTTATTGTTAAAAAGTTTTCCCTCTTTGACCTTTTTTTTTTTTTTTTTGAGTCAGAGTTTCCCTCTGTCACCCATGCTAGAATACTGTGGCATGCTCATGGGTCACCACAGCCTCAGCTTCCTGGGCTCCAGCGATCCATTAGCCTCAGCCTTTCAAGTAGCTGGGACTACAGGTGTGTGCCACCATGCCCAGCTAATTTTTTGATTTGTTTTTTTTTGTAAGGATGAGGTCTTGCTATGTTGCCTAGGCTGGTCTTGAACTCCTGGGCTCAAGCAATCCTCCCACCTTGGCCTCCCAAAGTGGTGGGATCACAGGTGTGAGTTACCACACCCAGCTTACGTTTCTCTTTTAATACCTTCGTTTTTGAAATTTTTTTTTAAAGCAATGGTTAAAAAAAATTACTGACATTTTATCCATTTTTCTGTTCACTACTATTTCATATATATCATGTCTTCCTTCTGGGTTCTTTCATATGTCTCCCAGTATGGATCTAGGAGTCATGAACTTTAGTCTTTGTATTTATGTAAATGTCTTTATTTTGATGTCACTCTTGAATGTTAATTTTAATTGCATGTAACATTCTAAGTTGACAACTATTTTCCCACAGCTTTTGGAAGATGATACTCCTGACCTCTTATCTTCTGACCTCTACTGTTATTAAGATATACCTGGTGCTCCTTTGTGAACAACCTATTTTCTCTGTTAATAAAATGTTTTGTTTTTGATATTGGTGTCCTTAAGAAGTATCTTGGACTTATTATTTGTCCTGCTTGTGTATCTTTAATTTGTGAATTATCTTTAAATATTGCCTCTTCATAATTTATTCTCTTTTAGCGCAGATATATCTTTTATATATATTCATCAATGCTTTGTGTTTAGAGCAAAAAGTGTGGCAAAGTGCAAAATGACTGTGTCACATTTTTAAGTCATTACCACCATTCTTGCCCTTAAACAGTCAACTAAGAATTAGAATCAACTCTTGAAAACCAAAGTTTATAGTATGTTGTCTAGAATTTTCTTTAACCACCTCTTCTACCAAACCTGTCACAATCCCACCATAGGTAACCCAAAAGCAAAAGGAGTGATAGAATTGTTAATATACTCTTCAAGGCCTAGGCTGCATTACAGTCTCTCTCAGATTATCTTTATTGATCTTTATTGGTCCCATTCTCCACTCTGTCCTAGACTTTTAACATATTATATATAGAGGGAGGTGGGACATACATTTTTTTTTTTTTGAGTTGGAGTCTCACTCTGTCACCCAGACTGGAGTGCAGTGGCCGCTCCCAGACACTGCAGCTTCGACCTGCTGGGCTCCGGTGATCCTTCCGCCTCAGCCTTCCAAGTAGCTGGAACTACAGGAACGTGCTACCACGCCCGGCTCATTTTTTATTTATTTTAGAGATGAGGTCTCGCCAAGTTGCCTAGGCGAGTCTCGAACCCATGGGCTCAGGCAATCCACTCACCTTGGCCTCCCAAAGCAGTGGGATTACAGGTTGTGCCACCGAGCCCGGCCATACATGTTTTATAAAGTAAAATTCTATCTACTGAACCTCATTTTCCTACTGACTTCCACTGTACACTGAATGATTCCATTTATCCTACCAACTATTAAACTCTGCTATGCAATACCCATAGGACCACTGCCCAGTTGACAGAACTGGTCATCTGTCCCACAGTGGAAACAAGAACAAATTTATACTATCAATGAGTAGACAAATTAAAGCTTGTAAAGACAGGTAGCATTTAACACCTGAATGCATATACACAATGACTGTATCAAAAACTATCCATTTAAAATACGCATAAAATTTTTCTTCCATGACAGATGACAAAACCTCAGAACATAACTGCATAACTTCCTCAAACCAGCTCTTCAATAACCAGTTAGACTCCAGTTGTGCTTGCTTCTCTTCAGACAATTTTTACAGGATTTCTCTTTGGATGTAACAATTTTTAAAAGGGTTCAATTTTTATTTCAAATTTCATACTAAATACAAAAGTCTTCTTTTATTTTGATATCAGGTTACCCAATTTGTCTAATCAGATGCAAAAATCTGAAACTTCATCATTGCAATTAGGTCTGCCTTGATCAAACTCATTGCTTCTGGTCTCATGAATCCTTCTGCTTCAACTTGTGATCTCATACTTTTCTTTTAGCATCAATTTTCAAAGTCACAAAATGTCATTTTTCTTTTTTAACTTTTAAGGTAAATTTTTGAGGCATCACTTATATATAATGAAATACATCCATTTAAGTGTTAAGTTTGGATAAATAGTTAAACCTGTGTAACTAATAATAATTAAGATATAGAACATTTCTACCAACCTACTTGTCTGAAGTTGCCTGTGCTCCTTGGCAGTCAAGTAGTCAACCCAGGCAACCACTGATCTTATTGCAATCTTGATGGTTTTGCCCGTGCTACAATTTGCCTGTGCTACAAATAAATGCAAATACATATACATACTCTTCCTATCTGACTTCTTTCACTTAATGTTTTAGAGAATCATCCATGTTATTGCATCCATCAGTAGTTCATATCTCTTCACTGCTCAGTAGAATGTCATTGTTTGAATATATTATGATTTGTATATCTGGTCATCAGAAGATGGGCATTTGAGTTGCTTCCAATTTTTGACTAGTATGAGTAAAACTGCTATGAACATTTGCGTACAAGTCTTTCAGTGGAAGTATGTTTTTAATTCTCCTGGAATACTACCTTATATAATACCTTATAGAATTATTGTTGAAACTATGAAATACATGGCAGTTTTAAAAAGAAAATTTACTTCACATAAATGAAAAATTTGCTGTTTAATCATTTGGAGGAAATAGTCTCTTAAAAAAACAAGATTTGCTATATAAATAACTGCCACTTCTATATATTGTATAAGTATACAATTACCATATAACATGCATTCACAGTTCTTCACTCAATCCCTCAATTTTGCACCTGCTACTCACTAGAGGTTTGGAGGTGTAATTAAGGAGACCTAAGACATAATCTATATGTTGTAAAATATGAAGCCATAAACAAAGCAGGAAATATGAGATCATTTTTAGAAAAGTCAATGTTTTAAATAAACTCATTTAAAGAAATTATTCAAATTTGCCTTTTAGCTTCACAGCTGTAAGTACTAAAAAGACAAATGTGTTTCTTGGAGCTATTAGAGCATAGTATCAATCTGTGAAGATGAGAGAGAGTATGAATGAGGATTTAACAACTACCTCTAGTCTTTAACTTTTTGTGAACCAGAGTGACTGAAAGCAGCATGCTAACTTAACTTTATGGATTTAATTCTCGAATGGTACTAGGCTGGATCAAGTTGTCATCAACCTGGTGTCACCCTATTATCTTAACAAAACAGTGTGGACTGTACTTATGAGGACCTGATTTAGTTTCAAGTAGGGCTCAGATCTCACTTAGCCCAATAGATATACAAGGCTTGATTTTATCTATCACTAAGAAAGGACAGGGAAATCAGCAAACGTATTCCAGTAAACACAAAAGAGGTAAAAGAAAAAAAAAGTCTCTAGTTATAAGGAAGGAGAGGTTACTTCCAGATAGAGGCACTAAGGAGAGACTTCAAAGAGAAGGCAACTCAATGCCCTTGGATGGTTAGAACCAGGACATATGATGATGTATGATCTAGTATTACTAGTGTCATGCTTAAAATCTTGAACTAAAATAAAGTTTCAAAAGGTAGGATATATAAATTCAACATGCTATCCTGGACTAGATCTTAGAACAGAAAAAGCATATTAGTAGAAAAACTAGTGAATCCAAATAAAGTCTGGAGTTTAAACTTGATCTTTACCTCCTATTACATATAAAACCAATAAAGTTTCTAGAAAGTAATACAGAGAAATATCTTCATCTTCTTTAGATAGGTAAAGATTTCTTAAACAGGACACAAAAGTACTAACTATAACAGACACACTGAACTACATTAAAATTAAGAATTTTTACTGAGCAAAAGTCACTATGAAGAGTGAAAAAGAAAAAAGCACAAAACGGGAGAAGATATTTTCTTTTCTTTTTTTTTTTTGAGTTGGAGTCTCACTCTGTCACCCAGACTGGAGTCCAGTGGCCCCGCTCCTGGCCACCACAGTCTCGACCTGCTGGGCTCCGGCAATCCTTCCGCCTCAGCCTTCCAAGCAGCTGGAACTACAGGTACGGGCTACCATGCCCGGCTGATTTTTTTATTTATTGTAGAGATGAGGTCTTGCCAAGTTTCCCAGGTGGGTCTCAAATCCGTGGGCTCAGGCAATCTACTCACCTCGTCCTCCCAAAGCGCGGGATTACAGGCTGAGCCACCGAGCCCGGCTCCAGGAGAAGATATTTTCAATGAAGGTAACTTAGAAACAGTAAGAAAAAGCTGACAATTTAATTTAAAAAATTGACAAGATACAACAGGTACCTCACATGACAGGCTATCCAAATGGTTAATAAACATGAAAAGGAACTTGCATTCATTAAGTCAGTTTTAATGGAAATTAAAACTACAATGTGGTCATATTACACACCCATCAAAACAGTTATAATTAAGAGGTCTGACAATGCCAAGTGTTAGAAAGAATGTGAGGCAATAGAAAGCCCTATGACATACAAGTGGGAGTACAACTTCATACAACCAACTTTGGAAAACTATTTGTAAGCAGTATTCCGAAGTTGAACATATGTATACCCTATGACCAAGCAACCCCACATGCTATCTATTTATCCAAGGAAAAAAGCATTGCTACAGTCTGAATGTTGTTGTCCCCTTAAAATTCATATGATGAAATCCTAACCTTCAGGGTGACATTTATTAAAACGTGGGCCTTTGGGAGGTGGTTAGATCATGAGGATAGAGTCCTCATGAATGAGATCAGTACCCTTATAAAATAGGCCCAATGGAGTTTGCCTGCTCCTTCTACCATGTAAGGACACAGGGAGAAGTCAGCAGTCTGCAACTAGGAAGACAGCCTTTATTAGAACCTGACCATGCTGGCACCTGGATCTTGGACTTCTCATCCTCTAGAATGCAAAAAATACATTTCTTCTGTTTATAAGTCGTTCAGTTTATGGTATTTTGCTATAGTAGTCTGGACTAAGACAAGCATACATAGGAACGTTCACTACAGCTTCATCTGTAATAGTCCCAAACAGAAAACAATCTAAATATCCATCTACAGTGGACTTAATAAATATTATGGCATATTCATAAATTAACTACTATAAAGCAAATAAAAATATTGAATAGCTACAACATGCAAAAACATGGATGGTTCTCACAAACATAATGCTGAGTGAAAATAATTCAGTAACATATGATTCAGTTTATATAAAATGGAAAACCAGGTAAAACTAAACCAATTGTAAGTTGTAACACTGTTACTTTGTAGGAAAGAAAAAACCATGATTATAAGAAAAAATAATGTAGGCTTCTGGGGTGCTGGCAAATATCTATTTTTTTGAAAGTGCTGGTTACATTTTTGTTCATTTGATAATTCTTGGAACTATACATTTGCTTTGTATACTTTTCTGTATGTATGTAACACTTCAATTTAAAAAACTATCATGATAATCCCTATTTCCTAATTTTTTCCCAGCTCTGAGATTATAAACTCACATGTTATTTTGGACTCTTAGTTTCCTTGGACTTCCCTTGAATTCAGGGCTCCCATGTTCATAGCCAGGCATGGTGCTAGGTCCTTTTATTACTTCATCCAGTCACCTCCTGTTTAATTCAGATCATCCACCCAACTCTTGCTCACTATGTCAGCTTTCCATGCCTCTATACACACTAGCTAGAACAATATTCTAACAGGACTTCTGACAACTTACTACATTCTCCACCTAAACCCTTAAGAGAGAGACTCTATTTATTACATCAAATAGAAAACCCTGCCTAACACTAAGACTTTCTGTCAAGTAACCAGTTTAGCAATATTGCCCAACATCATCTTTTCTACATTCCATTAAGCCCCCTTTCCTAGAGCCAATCAAATCTAATAGCAACCCCCCATCCAACAATAAAAATTGTGCTGACTCAAATCTCACCTCCTGAGAAAAGTTCTCTAGGATTAGTACTCCTTATATGTTTTATTCCTATAAACGGTATCTCTTTGCAGTTATATGTAGTATAAGCTTATATTCATCTTTGTAATATTTGTTATACCTTAATTCACTACCATTTGACTTTTTTCTAATTACTACCTGGGGATGCATTTCCTAACCAGACTTCTAGGCTCTGTGTGCATTATTTAGAATCAGCAAACAGCTGAGAATCTATTATGTTCCAAGTACTGAACCAAGTAACTACACATTATTTTATCTAAGCATTACACCCTGTGAGACATGCAGTCTTATTCTCATTTTATGGAAGTGAAATCTGAAACTCAGAAGGTTATATGATACAAAGAACAGAAAAGTCAAATTTGAATCCAAGTCTTCTAATTCCTGGGCTCACTCACCTAAAATCTCATGTGTATAAAGCTTAGTTATAGAAGTTTCCACATAAGTGCCCAGCAAATACAACAGTACATTCAAAATGCACTGTAATATTTTAAAGCTGGCTTTTGAAAGGGACACTAGAAGGAGGTGTGGAAAAAAGTGTGTTTTGTAGTACTAAGAACCAATAGATATTTGAAATACAGAGGGTGCCCCAAAAATATATACATTTTAAGAGATGTTATGTATGTATTACTTTTCAAAGTTGAATTGAATTATGGTAGAATTATGTGTATTATGATGTTTGCTCAAAAGATGACATTAATCAAAAGACTGTTAGTGTCACTGTGCAACAGGCAGGACAGTCAAAGAATATGGCAGAAGCATAGTTGTTTGAGGAGCATAAGACCATTTTGAAGAGGTATTTGAAATTCGAGAACATTGTGGAAGTACAACTACAATGGAGACATGAATATGCCACAGAACCTCCAACAGGTCTAACCACTACACGCATTCATAATGTTTGAGATGCATGGTACTATGTGTGGTATGCATAAGGGAAGATCTGGGAGGCCTTGCATAGCAACAAGTCCTGTTTCTTCTGCCAAGGTGTTGGAACAGTTTATACGCTTGCCACAAAAGTCTACCAAACAATTTGTACGTGAGACAGGAATTAGCAGAACAAGTATATCATTCTTAAAACAGCAGAATGAAAAGTTTTCATCCCAAGATTATTATTCTTAAAATGTGTGTGTATATATATATATTTTTTGGCATCTTCTGTAGTTAGCAGAAAGGTAATAATTACTGGTAACTTGCCATCAATGACTGACCTGGTTTTATGAAAGATACCTTGGGATAATGAAAGAAAGTGGAAAAAAAGTTACTCAGAGAAAATCGGGGAAATAATGATTTCAATGCAAAAGTCAGCATTATGTAGCAAAGTAAGCACTCTCATTCACTGTTGGTGACTATATAAAAATTTGTATAACTTTTTAGGAAAGCAACCTAGCATTAAAGCTCGTACCTTAGACTTGATAATTCAATTTTGGGGTATTATTTTCACAAAAATCTCTAAAACACCTTTTACTTTTATGTACAGTGATGCCCACAGAATTTTTTACATAAAAAAACTGGAAATACTCTAGGTAGAAAAATAAACCTATTATTAGAATTTTTTTCCAAATTTCTCCCAAGTCAACCTAACAAACAAAACATATATATATATGTGGTAATTGTACAGGTAAAGTCTGGGCCTCCTGACGGTCCCCACTTTGCTTGGTTTGAGATCAAGTACCCTTATTGATCTTGTATCCCCCCCCACTACTACGAATCCCTTTCTAATAATATGGTAAATGTTCAGGGTCCGTTTATGAGTGAGAACATGTGGTATTCCGTTCTTTGTTTCTGTGATAGATTATTGGGTATGATAGACTCTAAGTCTATCGAAGTTGCCACAAAGTTCATATGTTTGTAACTTCTCTATTTGTAAGTCACACTTCCTTGTCATTGTTTCTAGATATTGTTGATTTGGCATCTCAATTAAAGATTATACATACTTCAATTACTGTACTGCTGACAGAGTACTTAAACATTTGTTTCATGGTCTACATTATGAGACCCTTGAGAGTAGAAACTAAGTTATAGTCACAGCAGTACCCTTACCACATAGTAATTAGTAAATTAATTTTTCAGAAATGAAGTGATAAATTACATAGGAGGCACACATGGATGGGAGACTAGTTCACAGAGGATGATTCCAAATTTTCTGAGGAACTATGCAATAAGCAGAAGCTGCAAATATCAGAAGGCATAAGGAATCCACTACTAGCCCAAGGAGAGGATCTCCTGTTAGAGGATTTACAGTAGCTGTATGACCCTGACAATGATTTTAAGGAAGCAGAAAATGGTAGAGTTCATGGTGACACTAACATAGTGTATCAATAAGAACATGGGCTCTGAAGTGATACAGATTTAGGTCTGTCTTAGCTCTGTCTTGATTTCCTCATCCATAAAATGAAAATGATGATAATAAAATCTCCTTATAAACTTGTGAGGACAAAATGAGATGATGCATTAAAATCTTGGCACAGTGCTTAGCACAGAGTAAGTATACCATACAGTTAACTATTATTATTACCTCTCAAACTTCTGGCCTCTAACCACATTAGTTGATTCACATAGGAAGGAAAGAAATAACCTAAAGAAACCTAGGCAGCTTCTGTAGAACTGTGAAGTTGAGGAATAAAAACTTCACATCCTAGAGACAGTTATTATAGTCATCATTTTTTAATTACTGGTGATTTGGACAATGGAGAAGAAAACTAGGTATTAAAAATTCAGTCAATATTTTTAAATGGAATTTTTTAAGGCAAAAGAATGTCTTCAGGTAAAGAAGTGAAAGATTGAGAACTAAAAGTAGAATGAGTATCATGAGACCTGGGAAGAACAAACTTGCCCCAAGAATAACTAATCTAAGTTATCACTGTGTTGAAGGTGCTATGCTTTGTGCCAGTACAGCATGGTAGTAGTAATAACAGTAATAATAATATATTAATGACAGTAACAGCAGTAGCTAATATTTATACAGTACTTACAATATACAGATATGGTTTTAAATGCATTACATGCATTAACCCATTTAACCTAAGAAAAAAGCATTTTTGACTCTAAGACAAAAGTATTTAGGCAAAGAGTCAAACAGGTCTGGGGTTAAATCTTGGTGCTTCCCTTAATGGTCAATGATCTTGAGTAAGTTACTTTACTTCTTTAAGCTTTAGTTTCCTCATGTCTAACTGGAGGTGAGAATACCTAACCCACAGAAATACTATGAGAATTACTTTACACACACACACACACACACACACACACACACCCTATCATAGTGTCTGATATCTAGCACATATCCTAACCCACAGAAATACTATGAGAATTACTTTACACACACACACACACACACACACACACACACACACACACACACACACACACACACACACCCTATCATAGTGTCTGATATCTAGCACATATCCTGGTAGCTATCCCTTTATTTTCACTGTAAATATACTTATTAAATCTTAGGAACAGAAATGACATTCTGTAGTCATGCAGAGTAGCATAGAAAGAGGTAAATCTTTTTTCTTCCTTTCTGAGTTCCTCTTGAGCCTTTTATTTTATTTTTTATTTTAAAGATGTGGGGTACAATTCAGGGTTAGGTATACAAATGTTCACTGTGTAGGTACCCTTGTTCATGAAGTGTGCCTCCCATTCGCCCAGCAGTTTCTCACTACTGCTCCTCTTAAGCCTTTTAAAAAATAGTATGCACTCTATATAATTAAGCTTTTCTCAGAATAAATTATACACGAAAAATAGAATATCATAAAAAGACCCTAGAGAAGGTGAGAAGATGCACTGACTAATATCAAAAATAATTCTAATTTTATATTTAGTGCTTGGTAGATTCACTTAGTAACTGATTGCAAGGCATAGTGGCAAATATCGAGTGAATTTACTTCTATAGATAGTGCAGATTTTTTTTTTTTTTTGAGTTGGAGTCTCACTCTGTCACCCAGACTGGAGTGCAGTGGTCGCTCCCAGCCACTGCAGTCTCGACCTGCTAGGCTCTGGCGATCCTTCCGCCTCAGCCTTCCAAGTAGCTGGAACTATAGGCGCACGCTACCACGCCCGGCTAATTTTTTTTGATTTATTGTAGAGATGAGGTCTGGCCAAGTTGCCCAGGCGGGTCTCGAACCCGCGGGCTCAGGTAATCCACTCACCTCAGCCTCCCAAAGCACGGGATTATAGGCTGAGCCACCGAGCCCGGTTGATAGTGCAGATTTTAAAAATAAATCCATATTCTCAAACCATATTGTTGATAGTATAAACTGAGGAAACATCTTTGGGAGTCATTGCAGAATTGAAGGTCAAAGCAAAATATTAAAAACAGCCTCAAGATTCATCAACAGGGGATTGGTTGAATAAATTATGCTACTGCCATACAATGGAATAAAATACAGCTATAAAAATAATAAGACAGTACTTCTATATATACTGATTTGGAACATTTTCCTAGGTAAATTTTTCATGAGACTAAGAAGAGGAATAGTTTTCTTTTCTACTACTAGTAGATATGGGAGGAAAAAAATATAGAACAGTGTATAACATACTACTATTTATGTTAAGGTGGAGAGATGAATGTAAATACTATGCATTATACAGCATATGTTTGTCTCTGAAAGGATACAAAAGAAATGAGTAATCATGGTTATCTCTAGGGCAAAAAAAAACTAGAAATGGGAAAATGAGGAGCAGAGTTTGGGGAAAGGTTTCCTTTTCACAGACATTCTTTATATACTTTGACTATTTTACAATGCAATATATAACCTACTCAAAAATTAAAAATCCATCAAACAGACCTTTAGAATAGCTTTAAGGGTTTTAGAATCTTTACCCCAGGGAATAGTAGTGTTAAAAATACTGCATTTCCTTAAAGTAAATAGTGCTGAAAAGAATAAAAATGGCATATGGCTGGGGAAATCTTCCAAAGAAACTACTCTACACAGCCATCTCCTGTTCTTTTCTCTGCCTTTTAAGGTCACAGTAACATGATAGAAATTCTGGGACTCACACCATCTGTCCAGCCAGTTCTATCACTGCTCATTTCTCTTGCTAAATAATCAGAACACTTCACACTTCCCAAACACTGCTACTATAAAGAGCAGTTAAAGCAGAATGAAAGAAGCTTTTTCTATCCAGAAATGTAGTAGTTGGAAATGAACAGTTCTTTTAAGGTTTTCAGGTTTCAGATCATGTCATGAGAAGAAAAATTCAAGCCTTAGAAGGAAATTTAAGAAAAACAGGTTTCTAATGCCAGCTTTAGAAATTATCTTTCTTAGAAAAAAGGTGACACTCATGTATGAGTTCTCTAAGAATAGATGTAGCAATTTAATCCTGAGATAATTATACATGTCTCTAATATGAAAATTTTTCATGAGACTAGGAAGAGGAATAGTTTTCTATACTACTACTACTACTACTACTACCACCACCACCACCACCACCACTACTGTAGTATTAGTAATAGCAGTCAATAATTACTTAGCATTCAGGACGTCCTGACACCCCTCAAAGCCCTTTTCATGTATTAACTCTTTTAATCCTTAAAACCATTCTATATGGCAATTTCTACTATTATTTCCATTTTATAGTTGAAGAAACTTAGACATAGAGAGGTTAAATAAATTGCCAATGGTAGATATATAGCTGAAAAATGTGGAATTGTGATTCAAAAGCAAGCACACTGGCTCCATACCCTTAATTTCTGTTATACTATCTTATTGCTTTTTTTAAAAAAATGTATTTAAATTATACATTAAATTTGCCATCTCTATCATATTTTGAATAAATATACTGCAGTGAAGTATCAAAAATATTTACCCCCATTCATGTAGCCATAATGACAGTGTCAATGATATATTCATTAACTTACTAATTTCTGTCTTATAGTCAGAGTTTACCCAGCATGAAAAAGTTTGTTGTCAGAAAGCAAAATAATTTTTTATAATAAATAAAAGTTTCAAGAATATGCTCTGGAATCAATGTCAATTTGGGGATAATTTGTGATTTTGAAAAAAATGTTTGCATTACTCTTATACCTCCAGAATAAGTTTAACCTTATATAAAGACTCCTTGCCTTTAAGTAAAGATTCAGGGATCCCAGCAGGATGTGTCGGTGCACCCAGGAGAAACCAGAAGGAGTTTGAAATTCCTCCTCTGTGTTTACAGAATATTTTCCTTTGTGCTCAGTGGCTCAAATTTATTTACTGTCATAAGCCCTAATCTTACCTCTTGGTGAGGTAAATTTATGCCTTCGGTCATATGGCTACCAAAATAATGGCAGTAAAGATAGAAATCATATGTTGATAACACCAAATAATAACAACAATAATAACCCTTATTTGCTGATAACTTACTAAGTGCTAAGCACTATACTGAGTGCTTCATATTGTCAGGTGTATTAGGGATGTGGAATAGTGGCTAAAAGCATGAACTCTAGAAAGAGACTGCTGTCTGACTCCTGTACTTACTTGCTGTGTGATCTTGAATAAACAATACTGAAATTCTAAGTGCCTCACAGAATATCTACCTCCTAAGGTTGTTGTGAGGATCTACCTCCTAAGGAGTTGATACATGTAAAATTTTCAGAATAGTGTCTGACACACAGTAGTATTACCTAAATTTAATTGATAAAGTTATTAATGTTCAGAAAATCTGAAGGCCATTAATTAGAGTGGAGATGAGGTTCCCCAGGTCTGCCTGACTCCAAAGTCTATGCTCTTCAGGTTCTCACTGTCTCTCTTTCATTATTGAAACAGGCCAACTGCACCAAAAAGGAGAACACAGTTACAGTTACTCTAATGCCATTTTATCTTTTCTCACTAGAATTTGACAATGGCAGCAATAAAAAAACAAACAAAAAAATCAAATAGATGTTAACAATGCCAATCTAACATACTGTATTTCATCAATTCTGAGGAACCTTACCCCAATTTTTCCATCTGTAAATCAGGTGTCTTACAATTATAATTGTGTTTTTCCTTTCTTAATAGCACATAAAATAATGATGCATCTTGCAATTGATATTATCTTACATTTGTAAAAGTTATGGTAGCTGTTAGGTTAGGTGTGGTGGCTCATGCCCATAATCCTAGCACTTTGGGAGGCTAAGGCAGTAGGGTCGCTTGAGACCAGGAGTTCAAGACTAGACTGGAAAGCAGTGAGACCTTGTCTTTATAAAAAATTCAAAAAAATTAGCCGGGACGGTGGCACTGTAGTCCCACCTACTTGGGAGGCTGATGCAGAAGGATTACCTGAGCCCAGGATGTCAAGCCATGACTGTGCCACTGCACTCCAGCCTGGGTGACAGAAAGAGACTCTAACTCAAAGAAAAATAAAATTATGGTAGCTGTTAAGTCCGGTGAGTTTAAGGATTAGCCCTCAGTCTATAACAAAGGTACATTCTAAAGCTTGCCCAGCACTCATGGCCTCAGCCCTGCTCGATTCCAATTTCTTTACTTAAACTTTAACAACCTTAACTGTTTCCTTCTTAACGACCTTTATCCATTCCCATATGACTATCAAATTCCTACTGCTCTGACAATCACATTTTTGGCTTAGGCTCTAGACTTGATTTTTGTGTTCCCTGCTTTGGTATCATCTTTCTGATGATGACAGTATCTAATCATAATGACTCCTTGGATTGACAAACCAGACTGTCTTCATAGTTTTTCTCACTCCATAGGCGTAAGTGAACTCTACGGGTACTCTGAAAAAGCATTAAGTAATAACAAAGCCTTGACAGAGGTTTTCTATTTTTGTTTTTCACTGTCAATTACTTCCTTATTTCTACCTTCTACAGTTATTTCTGTAACCCCTTCATAAGTATTTATTTGATTCATACTTAAATTTTTTTCCTGTTTTGGCCTGAGTGCCTCCATTCCACATGTGGTCAGTCTCTTCATAGAAGAAAAAAATGTCAAGTTTTACATCATCTTTTCCCTGGAAGGATAGTTCCAAGCTGTCTTCTACCTAGGGGGAAGAGGAAAACCTTCACACACTGAAACAAAGGAAATATATTTTTAAAAACTTCAAAAAAAAAAAAAAAAGAAAACAAAGATTCTTACATTTTACATACATAGAGTATTAATTCTAAGATATACTTTTTCAACTTAAAGCACCTCTGAAATTGGGATATATCAATAGTATGTTGTTGTTTAATTTATTTATTTTTTAAAAAATGTTACTATACAGATGTGAGGTACAAGTCAGGGTTAACTACACAAGTAGGCTGCATGCAGGTAATGTTTGGGCCTCCAGCTGGCCCTCACTTCCCCTAATTTAGACCAGGTACACTTTGTATTGTTACGTTAATGTATTTCTTAACTGCATCTAAAATAATGTTGCTTCTTATAATTGATGACAACTAAGAGTAAATAACTTATGGTAGTTAAATTATCACTCTGCAGAAAAAGTAGAAACATCCGGCCAGGCTGGGTGGCTCAGCCTGGGAGGCTGAGGTGAGTGGATTGCCTGAGCCTGAGGGTTCGAGACCCGGGCAGCTTGGCGAGACCTCATCTCTACAATAAATCAAAAAATTAGCCGGGTGTGGTAACGCGTGCCTGTAGTTCCGGCTACTTGGAAGGCTGAGGTGGAAGGATCTCTGGAACCCAGCAGGACGAGGCTGCGGTGGCCGGGAGTGTGCCACTGCACTCCAGTCTGGGTGACAGAGTGAAATTCCAACTCAAAAAAAAAAAAAAAAAAAGTAGAAACATCCTGTTCCAAAGCAGCTTTCTGACTAAGGAAGGAAAGAAACCAAAGAAAAATTACTCCTTTTTATAGTCAAGTAAAATGATAAGGAAATAAGTCTCTCATTACAATCAATAAATAAGTATTGAAGTAAAGTGATGTTCCCTACAGCTATATACATAGGATAGATCTTATGTTATATACATAAAAAATAAAAGTTAAGACTAAGAAAGAGAATTCTGAGAGCATTTTCCTAAGAAATTTATCACACAAATAATTACATCCCCATTGCACTTGGCACATCTGTCTGCTACAGCACCAATCACATAATAATTATTTATGCAGTTTCCCCCCTCCCAATTAGACAATGAGCTTCTCAAGGGTAAAAGCTATAATTTATTCATATTTGTGTAGCAGGTGCAGAGGACAGTGCTAGACATACAGTGAACTCTCAGTAAATGTTTGCTGAATGACTAGAGTTCTATTGTTTGAAGTCTGACCTCAGGAAAATATTTTATCACTTTTTTTTAGTAAAATAGAATGATTATTTACATAGAAGAAACAATTTTTCAGAGACTAAGCATATTTTATTTGCTTTGTAGGATAAGACCTCCCAGATAACAAGCAAATTAAGAGAAAGATAACTGCAAAAGAAACATAGGGTTAGGGCATAGGAATCAAATTGTCTAGAGGGAGATTTCATCTAGGCCACGATGATCTATGCCTGACTGACCTTTGAGCAAACTGCTGTAACCAACATATAAGATAAACAAGAAATTGAAATAATTGTTTAAAAAATTTCTATATTTCTACCCCTTAGCTATCAAAGGACTATTTAGTGTTGATAATGACATTCATACATGAGTGAGCATAAAATTAAATAACTCATGAGAAGTCATGTAACTTAGGTGGGGTGGGTGAGTGGAATTCTCCCTTATATTAATTGTATTTCTATATTACATTAATTTTATATTATATTTTTGTCTAATATAATGTCAGTAAATTAATTTATGAGTCTAAAATCCTTCTTTCCTCATCATTAACAGAAAGCCAAATTTTCTAGCTTTTCCTTAAACAGTAAAGAAATTACAAATGGTAACAAGTGGTGAGCTCATCCTGGTCAACACTGAGTGCCCGGCTAATTTTTTTTTAATTTTTTTATTTTTGTAGAGGTGAAGTCTCACCAAGTTGCTCAGGCTGGTCTTGAATCTGTGGGTTCAGGCAATCCTCTCGCCTCAGCCTCCCAAAGTGCTGGGATTATAGGTGTTTGCCACCATGCCCAGCCTTCATATGCAGCATTCTTAACTATGTCTGAGTTGTTTAACATGAACTTTACAATTGAGATGTGTTACTTATGAAATGAAGCTGATTTTTGTTACTGACCTTCCCAAATTTGTGTTTAAGTGGAAGTCCTGCATCCTGAAATGCTAAAATAATATCAGATTTGTAATCTTGTATAAAAATCCCTAGGTCGACATCTTTGCTATAAGGAATAATGTTGCACTGCCGATACCATCCTAAAAAAGAAAAGAGTGATAAAATTATTTTTTTTAATTTGGATTTGAAAAAAATTAATTATTATAATGAATAATCTTTGTAACAATGAGTTAAAAAAAAAAGACAGGGTCTCACTACACTGCCCAGGCTGAACTCAAATTTATGGTTCAAGTGATCTTCCTGCCTTGGCCTCCTGAGTGACTGGGACAGTATGGATTTTATTTCATAGAATTAGACTCAAGGTGCTTTACCAAAATTATTTTTAAAAAATTAAATCCCGCTGGCACGGTGGCTCACACCTGTAATCCCAGCACTTTGGGAATGTGGAGTCAAGAGGACTGCCTCAGCTCAGGGGTTAGAAACCAGCCTGAGCAATATGGCAATATGCTCACCATATTTTTTTTTTTTTAATAAATCAAAAAATTAGCCAGAAGGGGTGGCACATGCCTGTGGTTGCAGCTACTTGGAAGGCTGAGGTGGAAGGATCACCTGAGGCCAGCAGGTCGAGGTTGCAGTGGTCATGAGTGTGCCACTGCACCCCAGCCTGGTGTGCCACTGCACCCCACTCCTCCTCCTCCTCAAAAAAAATTAAATCTCATACAAAAAGACTTCACTGTAGGAGTCACCTAAAGCTTCTATCTACCTACCTACCTATTTACCTATTTTTACTTGTCTGAGCATTCTCTGCTTCCTAAAAACTATCATGAGTCTGGGTGCAGTGACTCATGCCTATAATCCCAGCACTTTGGGAGGTTGAAGTGGGAAGATTGCTTGAGCCCATGAGTTTGAGACCAGCCTAAGCAACGTAGCAAGACCTCATCTCTACCAAAAAAAAAAATCAAAAAATCAAAAAATTAGCTAGGCATGGTGGCATGTGCCTGCAGTCCGAGCTACTTGGGAGGCTGAGGCAGGAGAATTGCTTGAACTCAGGGAATGGAGGCTGCAGTGAGCCAAGATTGCACCATGACACTCCAGCCTGGGTAAAATGAGACTAGACTAAAAAATAAACAAACAAAAACTTCATGATTATTTTAATATCTGAATAGACCATTAGCTTTAAAAATGCTAACTGGGCCCTCCTTTTAAAGTTAAGTTGCTGTTAAGAATGTTTTATTTTTGCTTAACCAATATGCCTTTCCCGAGCAATAATGTGTAGAACTTAACAGTTCTAAATGGTGCCTATCTGACAGGTCACATAAAAAGAAAAGCAGACAGATGTGGTGGCTCATGCCTGTAATCCTAGCACTGAGGCAGATAAATTGCTTGAGCCCAGGAGTTCGAGATAAGCCTAGGCAACATAGCAAAACCTTGTCCCTATAAAAAATTAAAAAAAATTAGTTGGGCATGGTAGCATGTGCCTGTAGTCCCAGCTACTTGGGATGCCGAGGTAGAAAGACTGCCTGAGCCCAGAAGGTCGAGGCTGCCATGAGCTGAGATCATGCCACTGTACTCCCTCCAGCCTGGATGACAGAGTGAGGCCCTAACTCAAAAAAGAAAAAAAAAAGTATCAGCTTCAACGTATAACACACTGCCAAAAGATATCTGTAAAAATGCTTAATATAATCTACTTTTAAATTAGGTGTCATGCCATTGCTCCAAAAAATAACATATATACTTTATTATTAAATATTATTATTACCTAATGATAATATTAAGGTCTCAAACTCTTGGTCTTCAGCAATCCTCTCACCTCAACCTCCCAAAGTGCTGGGATTACAGTTGTGAGCCACCGTACCCAGTCTCATGAAAGTTTTTGAGGAAGCTGAGAGTGCTCAGACCCAGGAAAGAGAGGCAGGTAGGTGTAAAGAGAAGGTTCACATGACTCCTACAATGAAGTCTTTTAGTATAGTATTTAGTTAAAAAAATAATAATTTTGGTAAAGCACCTTAAATCTAATCCTATGAAATAAAACTCATCCCGTAGCCCCAACTACTCAGGAGGCCAAGGAAGGAGGATCAGTACTTAATTTCTGATTATAATACTTACATATTATTAAATACTATCATCTTTACATATGATATATTATATATATTACTTGCACACTAATAGAGGAGACTCCTGGGTCTCTCCTACCATCTTTCTAATCATTCCATTCAAGTTATTTAAAAATAAATGACTACAGTTTTCCTTACAGGTATTGCTATTGGGCAATAATATTTGAGATGCTAAAAGAATTCTACCAAAGAATTATAGATTATTAAAAATGGAAGTTTCCTTACTTGTCATCTAATACAACCCTCAGATTCTAAAGTAGTTCCCCCTTTATCCATAGTTTCGCTTCCATCAGTTTTAGTTACCATGGTCAATCACAGTCTGAAAATATAAAACTGTGAATTCCAGAAATAAACAATTCAGGGGTGCCCAGACTTTTTTGCCACTATACAAAGCATTCATGTAACCAGAATCTATTTGTACTCTTTAAAGAAGTGGTCCCCAGCCTTTCTGACATCAGGGAACTGTTTTGTGGAAGATAATTTTTCCATGGACTGGGGAAAGGAGGAGGGGGTGGTTTTGGGATGATTCAAGTGCATAACATTTATTGTGCATTTTATTTCTATTTCTATTTATTTCTATTATTATTACAATCATTGTTCATTACATATAATTAAATAAATATACAATTTGCCACACACACAAAAAAGAGATGCAGACAAAAGTGGTAAATGAAATAATGGGCAGGCCACACATAGACTAAAATAAGGGTTGGATTCTGACTTAAAGCCTGCCACCAGATGCAGCTACACAACTGAAGTACATCAATGCACTTGCCAATCACAAATAGGGTTCTGATGTAAGTCCACAAACAACTGATTTATTAGTGCAGTCAAACCTTACAGCTAACGTTAATCTGTATTTGCAGCCACTCCCCATTACTAGCATCACTGCCTCAGCTCCACCTCAGGCATTAGATTCTCAGAAGTGTGCAACCTAGCTCCTTCACATGCTCAGTTCACAATAGTATTTGTGCTCCTATGAGAATTTAATGCCGCTGCTCATCTGACCGGAGGTCAAGCTCAGGCAGTAATGCGAGTGACGGGCAGCAGCTGTAAATATAGCTTTGCTTGCTTGCCCACTACTCACTTCCCACTGTGTGGCCCTGTTCCTAACAGACCATGGACCAATACTGTTCCATGGGCCAGGGCTTGGGACCCCTGCTTTAAAACTACTGAAATAAAGAGAAAAAAGAAAAAAAAGTTTTCAGTAAAAAAAGGCAGCCAAAAAAAAAATTCTAAAGTTATAAATTACTTTTCCGTATCAGCCTAATACTATATCACAATGCCTACCTACATCATTCACTTCACCTCATCTCATCAGTTAGGCATTGTATCATCTCACATCATTAGAACTAGGTTGAGTACAGTACAAGAAGATATTCTGAGAGGCAGAGATCATATTCTCACAACTTTTGTTACAGTATATTGTTCTAATTGTTCTATTTTATTTTTACTTATTGTTGTTAATCTCTTACTGTGCCTAATCTATAAATTAAACTTCATCATAGGTATGTATGTATAGGAAAAAACAGAAGAGTATATAAGGTTTGTTACTATCCAAGGTTTCATGTATCCACTGGAGGGCCTAAAAACACATCCATATAGATAAGAGGAGACTACTGTATAGTCTACATGTTCTGAAATGACTTAACAATATCAATAGATCCTTGTTCCATGCATCAATGTTTATTCTGTCTGTAAATATGATACTTCAAATATCACCAATGTTTTGTTATCTCAAGAAGTCATTCCTAAAGTCAGAGAATGAAATTTAAAAAGACAAATAGAAAGTAATAAGAATTTTACCTAGACAGGTTCCACTGCTCAGCCAGAATCGTACTCCCAATTTATTTAATGTTTTGGCTGCTACTTGCAGTAATTCCTTTGCATTCTTCCGAAAGGTCATAGCTTCCACAGTGTTATCATCAAGGTACTGCTACAGATATAATAAATAGTCAGCTATTACAGCCATTTCTAAATTGCTAGGGACATTTCCATGATATTTGAATTAAATCTAAAAATTAATCCAATATATATTTTTCTATTATAAAAATCACATTTATGGTTGTTAGTCACACATTATTATTATTTTTTTTTTTTTTTTTTTTTGAGTTGGAGTCTCCTCTGTTGCCCAGACTGGAGCGCAGTGGCCGCTCCCAGCCACCGCAGCCTCGATCTGCTGGGCTCCGGCAATCCTTCCGCCTCAGCCTTCCACATAGCTGGAACTACAGGCATGCGCTACCACGCCCGGCTAATTTTTTGATTTATTGTAGAGATGAGGTCTCGCCTGCCCAGGTGGGTCTCGAACCCGCGGGCTCAGGCAATCCACTCACCTCAGCCTCCCAAAGGTGCGGGATTACAGGCTGAGCCACCGAGCCTGGCTAGTCACACATTAAAATCAGAATATAGAAGTAGGGTCTAGAAAAGACAAGTTAAAAGGGAAAGGATGAGACTTACATCTTAATCAGTTCTTCTCTGCAACACAATTTAGCAGGCTGGACAGTTAGTGGAAAAGAAAGCTAATTATGAGAGCTGAAGCAAAATGAATTCAATGTTGTTTTCATCATTCACTGATGCTACTGGACTTTAAAGACTGTATAGTACAGTAAAAAGAGCCTAGTTTTTTGAATCAGATCATCTGCGTTCAAATTTAGCTCCACTTCTTTTTAGCTGGGACCATCGGCATAATCATCTCCTCATAGAACATAAGCTCTATGAGGAAAGTGACTTCATTTTGTTTATCATCGTACCTCCAGTGCATAGAACACTGCCTAAATAGTTGTTGAATGAATGAGAGAATGAAAGAATAAACAAATCCCTCTTATCTAATTTTCTCATTTGTAATTAAATAATAATTATTATACTTTGCAGGACTGTTGTGAAGACTTAAGAAGAAAAATGGCTTGAAAATTATAAAGTCTTACACAAATATTATCATCATTTAGTTAGTCATCTTGGATTTATGATTTTATTTTTAGAGTGTTTTAGAACTGAGGAAAGTACTACACGTTCTACAGTTATGTTTCACTATCTATTGGACAAAATCTAAACTTCTTGGTCCTCGACTACCCGTCCAGCTCCATCTCTCCTCACACTGTTCATATTATGGCAATATCTTATAACTTCCCAAATATGCTTTTCAAATCTATGCTTTTGTGCATGTTGTTTCCTTTGTCTAATATATCCTTGACTAATAAAATCTTTCATGTCTCAACTAGCCTCTGAGAAAACATTCCCTGATTTTCCCAGGAAGATGGATGTATTTATTCTCCCAGTGTTCCTATTTAGGAATGTTCCCATTCAGCATTTGTAAAGCAAGGGATCATGTTGGATACTAGATATACAAAGACAACTGAAATAATCTGTTTCCTTAACAAGCTTATAATAGTTACCACTTGTACATACTTTTACTATAATTTGTATCATATTTAATTATAACTGCTGATTTTACTTATATTCCATTAGACCATAAAGATGGTTCCTTGAGGGCAGGTACTCTATCTCTCCATCACTGCATCTATGGATTTAGAATGGTTCCCGGCACATAACATATAAGCAACACATACTGATGAGTGGACACATGAATAAATAATTGACTAAGCCACTCCCAAGGCTACAAAATCCTATGCCTAAAATATCTTATAATTATTTTACAATATAGCAGGAGAGAATACAGTTAAGTGCCCCTACAGAGAAAGTGAGTTTCCTGCAGATAAGTCACTGTCTACAAAACATAAAAATTATATAGAATCTCTTCAGTATGAACACACCCCATTCCTCAGAGTCATAACTTCTTTTAGAACATATGACTTGAATGAGAAATACCTGTTCTTATCCTTGTGGTAACAGAAAAAGTCTGGTGCTAGGAGTTTGAAGACCTAGGATTTAACCTATGCTCAAGCCAATGACAACTGTGTAATTGACATCTTGAAACCGCAGTTTTCTTATCTGTGAAGAAAATAACTTCCTTATTGCACAGAGTGGCTGAAAGGATCAAGTAAACAGCAACTATGGAAACTCTGTACTCTACAAAAACATCAGGTCTGATAGCTATGTTCTGCTGGGGCTGCCTTCTGTATGGATATACTCCCACCTTTGATATACCTTTCCTAACATGACATGACATTTGAATAGGAATTAAATAGTAATAATGTGTGTGTTAATATCCTAACTTTTGTATTAGGCCATGTAGAAGAATGTTCCTATTTTTTACAAATACTAAATTATTTCAGGTTGTAAGGTATCTATCTGGTAATCAGCTTACTCCCAAATGGTTCAGGAAGAAAGTTATATGTAGTGTACTTGCAGCTTTAATGTGTTTTAAATTGTTTTAAAATTATTATTTTAAAAAGAAGAAAGTTAAGAGGCTGCTCTATGAGGTCTATTAGATTAGTTTACTGTTTTACATCAAGCATTGTATTTAAGGCTGTTTGGCGCCATCTAGTGTTCATATACATGCACGTTCACTTTAATTTTAAAACTGACCCTCTGGATCTTTGTGCCATGTACCATGGTAGATATTGGGGCTACAGAGGTGAGTAAAATAACATGCCTGTCATCAAGAAGTTCACAAAATTTAGTAGGGAGACAAGACAGATGTTCACAATTCACTGTGATAATTGCTACAACAGAGGTGACAACCAGAGCAAACACCCTTAAGTCACAAGAGTTAAGTAGTCAAGTTTAAGCAACAAACTCCATCTTTTCTACTTCTTATTATAGAGATGTCAGGCAGCACCCTCCTACTAGAATAGGCTCATCCACGCATGTGGATTTCCAGCTTTCCATTTATGAGGTCGATTGTGTAAATTTAATAGATGCACAATTATAGATTTAAGGAAATAGGGCTAGAAAGGTCCCCTTGGGTTGTCAGGCCTAGGTCTTGTGTGCCAGCACACTGTGCCAAAGAAACCTTGTATTTGTGGGTCCTCAGCACTTGACAGCAATAATAAAGCTGGAACTTCATTTTATATTGTTTTTGTCCTTGTGTATACATACAGCTTTCATGGCAGAGAACCCCCCAAAACAAAGGGCAAGTAGAAAGATTAGGGCACCAAAACCTAACTGAAAATTTGCCTAGGTTCACTGTATCTCCTCTTTTCATGTCATCTTAGAGCTGAATTTTCATGCCTTTCAAAATCATCTTTATATCCCCAGGGTCAGAAGTCTGAGAAAAAAAGAATTTCAATAAATGTTTGCTGAATTGAAAGCTATGCCAGTAAAATAAAGTTTAAAAGCAATTGATCATTGTGTACCATTTATCTTCAAAAACCTCCATAAATACAAAAAATTCATATTTAATGGCAACACTTAAAAAACTGTATTTTCATGAAGTCTTTTCCAAATCTACCTGACCCATCTTCTACAGTGGCTTCATCATACTTGGATTGCTTCAAAAAGAGAATATACTATCTTTTATAAAGTTAATGGGTTATCTTAACAAGGGCTAAATCTATCAGGGTTCTAATCAAATAAAACAACTAATAGATATCAATCTATTAGTTTAGGAAACAAATAGTTTAAGATTTTTAATCTGCTTCTTAAAAAATTAAAAGGGGCCAGGCGCAGTGGCTCAAGCCTAATCCCAGCACTTTGGGAGGCTGAGGCGAGAGGACTGCCTGAGCCCAGGGGTTCAAGACCGGCCTGAGCAACATGATGAAGACCTTGTCTCTACAATAAATCAAAAAAATAACTGGGCATGGTGGCACGTAACTGTAGTTCCAGCTACTTGGAAAGCTGAGGCAGAATGATTACTGAGCCCAGCAGTTCGAGGCTGAAGTGGCATGAGCATGTCACTGCACTCTACCCTGGGAGTGAGACTCTAACTCAAAAAAATAAAATAAATAAAAAATTAAAAGGAAACAAGTCAGAAGAAAATAGATGAATCAAAAAAAAAAGATTTTCTTACTTATTTTCCATAAGTCCTTTCATTTCCCCATCCCCAAATATTAAAAATAACCACAATATTTTCTTTAATTTAGAAAGTAAATTTTTTGTTTGCATCTAACCTGAAAGAATGCTCGAGCTTCTTTATACCTACACTCAATAAACCTAGAGTGTGGTATTTCTTCTACAAAGTGCACTGGATCTTTTGGAATGAGAACTTCTAGCCCATCAACAGCAACTTGCTGTAACTCTGGCCTGAAAACAAAAGTTAAGATTTAGTTAAAGAATCTAACCCATAACATTGACTGCTTCTTAAAAATATTAAACATTAGCAAAATAGCTAAACAACAAGTATATTTTCTTCAATTACCTCAGATATCAAATAGCAACTTTAGTAAGACTTTGAAAACCTGACATCAAATAGCACTTGAGTTTTAAATATTTTGATTAATGTATTTTAAAATAGTTTTGCATTTGTTTATACATACCTTGCCATTTTAAGCAGAAAGTAAAGTGACATAATATTAAACTATCAATTTACTTTTAGAGAAGTAAAAATACCTAAGACACACAAATTCCACTGGCCTGAGAGTATCATTAATGGCAAAATGTAAATCTAAAAATTGGTCTTATATATTTTGAATGTCATGCTCTACAAATATTCTTTGAGAGCTTCCCACTCCTCTTTATATAAAATTATACAATGTAGAGATGACTTTTATCTATCGGTACACTTTTATGTTTAATAAGTATTTGCTGACTGACAGTTTTGAACTTTATAGAATTATTAACAAAACTCGAAATGAATTTACAATGCTTTAAAAAACTGAAAAGTAATATCTTCCTAAAGAAACTATTTGAAATACAGAATAAGAAAAAAATATACATAAAAGTGGTAAGAGAGTAGTGGTTATTAGCTGTGCACAGTGGCTCACGCCTGTAATTTCAGCACTTTGGGAGTCCGAGGTGAAAGAGAACTGCTTGAGTCCAGAAATTCGATACCAGCCTGGGCAACATAGCAAGATCTCTATCTTGTGAAAAAAATAAGCCATGCTGGAGGTGTGCACCTGTAGTCCCAGATACTTGAGAGGCTGAGGTAGAAGGATCACCTGAGCCCAGGAGTTCGAGACTGTGGTGAGCTGTGATTGTGCTACTGCACTCTAGCCTGGGCAACAGAGTGAGAAGACTCTGACTCAAAAAAAAAAAAAAAAAGAGAATAGTGGCTATTAAGATTTTGACTAAAATAATAAGAGGAGCCAATATTAACAGCAAAATATATCTGTACCCCTACTCTTTTTTTTTTTTTTTTTTTTGGTCATTTTATTTTGAAAACCTGGATTGGTTCAGAAAAGGTTTGACTTCACATAAACAAAAGATATAGAAGGCTCCAGTTTTAAATACTTTTTTTAGTCGTTTTCAAATATGTAATTTTAAGGACTAATAAGAAGGCAAGAATAAACATATTCTTATACTTCTCAAGTATAACAGATATGCAATGTCTCTCTGGAAGTCGCCGAGATAGAGTTTTCAATGTGAAAATTCTTATAAATACTAACTGCTACCTTCTCATCAGATTCTGATATTCAAAGCAGACTGTTACATCATCATTAGTGACTTCAAGAGAAGAAAACGTACAGTTCTAGGTTAGAAAAATCATACTTAATGTCCAAACTCAAGAACATTTTCTTATCCTGCAAGTGTTAATACCATAAGACTAAACTAATGAAATTTATGAGTCCTTCAAATAAATGTTTCTCATAAGAAATATTTTTTTCTTGTGGTAACGAAGAGTGAATTTTTGCACATAGTTTTGAGAAGTACAGAAAAATACACATAACATAAAGACACAAAATAATGAATTATAAACACCCAAATTTCCACTACAGAAACGGAATTTTGTCAGTGTTCCTGCAGTTCTCTACATGTCCTACCATTCCCCTTAAACTCTAGCTGTCTCTTCTGGTATTCCTTTCTTACTATTCTTAATATTTTTACTATAAAAGTATAAATCCATGAACATAATTTAGCCTGTGTTTCAACTTCTTACAGACGTAATTATATTTGTATTCTTTTGGGCCTTGTGTCACTCAACATTGTAGAATTCATCCATGCTGTTGCACAGACTTCTAGTTCATTTATTTCTCTGCTGTATAATACTTTATTTTATGAATGGCTATATATATATAAATAGAGATATGTATGTATAAATTTATCCTTTTATTGCTGAAGGACATTTGCGTTGCTTCTAATTTGAGGGCATTAAGACAATGTTACATGCACATTTATGTGAAATGCATATTTCAATAGTAAAATGTAAAAAGAGTGCAAAAATTAATCTGAACAACACTCATTTTGCATTTCCCCTTTTGACTCTGAACTTACCTGTCAAAAGCTCCAGGGTAACGACCGAACTGTAACTTTCGAAAGGGAACAAATTTCCTATCAATGTGTCCTTTGAGTCGTAGATGGCCATGCCAGAGGTAGTTGCCACTCCTCTCATGAAAGACCACCAAGTGGATGGCATGAGCTGCGAATTTGCAGATATAGTGCAGGGGGATTTCAGTTCCAGAAAGTGAGTCTATTCCATCTAGACGGGGATCTTTGCTTTCAATCTTTAGGCACTGAAACCCCATATTCTCAGCTATCCGAAACCAACCTTCCTAGAACCAAAGAAACATCAAGTTTGAATACTTAAAACCAAACACTAGTAGCAAAAGGAAAGTGATTTTTATATTGAATTGAGCCATATGTTTGTGCTAATCTGGTCTTTGTTAGAATATTTTAAAATGAGGGTAATGAACAAGAAGGAAGTGCCTGGAGAATAAAGGAAACTAGCAAAATGAAAAATCATAGCATGGAAGATATAGCCAAAGGCACACTTTATGAAAAGTAATACAAATTTCTTCCTTGGAATCATAATGCTTATATTAGTGTTCTCTGGTTATTTTCTATAAAGTACATGTTAATATTAAGGATAGCACTTAAAATTCAGCTTTTAAGTCTTAATTTCTAATAACCTTTATCTTCAAAAGTGCTTCAAAAAAAGAGTTCTTTCATCTCAGAATTTATATCCCAACACCTTAAAATACTACCATAAAAGAACCCCATCATAATGCAAATCATTAAAATAAACTGAAACATACTGTGAGACAAAGTGCACTTTCCAACATTATTAGTTTCATTAGTTATCAACTGTAGAATTCCTCTTTTCTTCATTGGTACATTTGGGGTGGAAAGCACTGATTGAGGGTGAGGGCGAGGGAGGCCAATTCTGAGAAAGACACTACTGTATAGAATAAAGGCAGTATAAGCTGGTAAATTCAGGAAAAAATAGAAAGGACAGCCAGATCGTCAAAGGAATGTGACATTAGGTTGTTGGAGGAGAAAAAGACTGAAAGACGAAATAGGCAGGACTCTAATATGGTCTGCCTTCTTAGAACTACCAGGGAGAGAAAAGTCGAGAACAAAATAGCTGCTCTGATCAAGCAGAGTAAAGGCCTAGGTCAAGGCTGTGCTACACAGATCTACTACTCTCAGTTGCCTTGGCAGTGGTTTGCTCACTTTATGGTAATGGCATTAATAAAGGAAATTCATGTACAAATAGCCTATAGTTATTAGATTTAATGATGTAATTAATTAGCTCCACCTTGGGAGTATTAGGGAGGACTATCCCAGGGCTCTTGTACATATGATGTCAGATGTATAGAGGATAAACTTGAACCTGTTTGCTTATTCTGAGTATAGCTGACACTTTGCTTCTTCCACTGACTCTGGTCATATTAGTTTTGCCAACTGTACCATGTTCCCTTTCTCCTAAAATAACAGTTTCTAAGGCAAGTGGCATTGTACCCAACAGACATCTTAGAAATTTGTGAGGATATTTTTGATTTATCATAATAAAAAAATGACATTTTAGAGGCCTACACCAAGAACACTAGACATCCTACAATCCAAAATATGAAAATTTATTCAGTTACTAAATTCAAATGTCCTGACAATCACGTAGTGAAAAATTTGGTTATAATTACCTGAGTCTTTATCTCCCAGAAATACAATAGACATGTCAATGGAGAGACAACTTTATTTTGTTGTTGTTGAAAATTTATTCACTATTTTGGGAAATCACGTTACTAACAATACCATTCATAGTATGAGTTTATATTTGTAGTTATCACATTCTGTAATCCTACTTATGAATACAAGCAACTGAATTACTTTATTATGCTTTCACACCTGAGCATTCACACACTAAAATATACATTATTTCCTTTTATTTTGACACTATATTTTAGTTAAGAATTTTTTTTTTTGGAGTTGGAGTCTTACTCCGTAGCCCAGGCTGGAGTGCAGTGGCACACTCATGGCTACCCCAGTGTCGACCTGCTGGGCTCAGGCGATCCTTCTGCCTCAGTCCTCCAAGTAGCCAGAATTACAGGCGCGCACTACCACGCCCAGCTAATTTTTTATTTTATTGTAGAGACAAGATCTTACTAAGTTGCCTGGGCTGGTCTCAAACTTGCAGGCTCAGGCAATCCACTCACCTTGGCCTCCCAAAGTGCTGGAATTACAGGCTGAGCCGCCAAGTCCAGGATAGTTAAGAAATTATATTGATTTTGGGAATTATGTATATAGGAAGGTTATAATTTCTATGAACTTCATTTGGGGAAAATAAAGAAATATTATAAAATACTCTTTGTAAAAATGGGCTTGTAAGGTCTTACAGGTTTTTTCTATGAGAAAATCGATCAGCTCAATAAAAATGACCTACAGATATTGATATTGAGGAGTCTCTCCCAGTGAGAAAGTAGCATCCTTCCTCTCAACCCTCTTGATGAGGGAAATAAAGAATTTCAGAAATGCAAGTCATGACATCAGCGGGCGGTTAAACTAATACCAACAGCCACTAACCTTTTAACCTCTTATACGAGAAAAATAAATCCCCTATTTGTATTTGCAATCATTGTTTTGTTACTTATAGCTGAAAATATTCCTGACACAATTTATAAAGAGTTTAACTTTTTGGGGGGAGGGGTCGAGGTCTCATTCTATCACCCAGGCTGGAGTAGAGTGGCACAATCACGGCTCACCACAGCCTTGAACTCTTGGGCTCAGGAGACCCTTCTGCATCAGTCTCCCGAGGAGCTGGGACTACAGATGTATACTACCACACCTGGTTAGTTTTTGTGTTTTTGCAGAGAAAGGTCTCAGTAGGTTACCCAGGTTGGTTTTGAACTCTTGGACTAAAGCAATCCTCCTGCCTCAGCCTCCCAAAGTGCTGGGATTACAAGCATGAACCACTGTGCCTGATCTAAAATTTTTTTTTAACATTTTACATTTTAAACTAGTTTAATCCCATACTATTTTTTAGAAGGCACATATTCCATTATTTGAAAACAAGTCACTTACCTCAATCTTCCACAGGTGATACTGTAATGCAAATGCAGTAAAGTCTCTTGGAACACAGAAAAACGTGCATTCTGAAGTGGAGCCATGAGAAGTATTTTTGACTTGTTCAAAGTTTTTATTAATCAATTCCAGAATCAAAGGATCAATAAGAAACACTGGGACATTTTGGCTGGATGTTAGCATAATAAATTTTTTAACTGCACGCTGTTTGAGAGAAAAAGAATCCTCTTAATTCCACTAAATCACTACAACAACCTATTTTTATTAAAGTTTTATTCATTAATTTGATAAGAATGCATAGTGCTTACCCAGTTGATACCAGGTTTATCACTGTGCTTAAAAAGTACACAAATAAATTACACACACAGTTCCTAATCTTCTAAGAAAATAAATAATTATTTACAATATAAGGTAAAATACGCTATAATAAAAATATATAAAACATATTATAAAAGTACAGGTCAGTAAGCTACTAATTTACTATACATAAAAAGAATAAGAACTCTCCATAGAGAAAGTGGTGTCTGACATGAAACCTCTGGGTTTACAAATCATTCTCTCGGTATTAGCTAAATCTTCTCAAATAAAACGAAAAAAGAAATCATTTGTCAGCTTGAAAAAATTAGTTATGTCAGCTGGGCATGATGGCTCACGCCTATAATACCAGCACTTTGGGAAACCAAGGCAGGAGGATCGCTTGAGCCAAGTAGTTTGAGACCAGCCTAGAAAATATAGTAAATTATGTAAAATGTTAAAAAATTTTAGGCCAGGTATCTCTACAAAAAAACCCCAAAACTTAGCTGGATGTGGTGATGTATGGCTGTAGTTCCAGCTACTTGGCAGACTAAGGAAGAAGTACTGTCTGAGCCCAGGAGGTTGAGGCTGCAGAGAGGTGTGATAGCACCACTGCACTCCAGTCTGGGTGACAGAGACCTCAACTCAAAAAATAAAACAAGACAAAAATCAGTCATGTCAATCTTTCAAAAACAAAAATCGTGTGTGCTGTTTTTCTTCATATTTGGAAAGTTGCTTAATAACCTTTCTAAACAAAAGACTCAGACCAAATACACTGTCTCCTTGATCATTCCCATACATAGTTCACTCCTTTAATACTGCAATATTTTACAATACAACATTGCTGGGCTGTGCGTAGGGTCCTCTACTGGAAAAAAAAAAATTCAAAATTATAATGAAAACAGACTAAATCATACTTAGGAGTATAATACTCAATATAATAATATAGTATAATAACTGAAAGTAGTAAAGATAAATAAAACTGGCACACACTATTGCTTAAAAGCCTATTTCAATGAAAGCAACACTGAATTTATTTATTTGTTTTAATTTAGATTCAGGAAGTACACGTGCAGGTTTGTTACATGAGTATATTGCATGATGGTGAGGTCTGGGCATCTGCTGAACCTGTCACCCCAACAGTGGTTTTGCCCCACTCTCTCCCTCCCCATTTCTGGAGTCCCCAGTGTCTATTTTTCCCATATGTATGTTCATGTGTATCCAATGTTTAGTTCCTAGTTATAAATGAAAAAAAGCAGTATTTGGTTTTCTGTGTCTGCATTAATTCACTTGGAATAATGGCTTCCAGCTGCATTCAAGGTGCTGAAAGTATGATTTTGTTCTTTTTTATGGCTGTATAGTATTCCATGATGTATATGTACCACATTTTCTTTATTCAATCCATCAGTGATGGGCACTTAGTTTGACTCCATGTCTTTGCAATTGTGAATAGTGCTGGAACAAACATGAGTGCAAGTGTCTTTTTGGAGGAATGATTTATGTTCCTTTAGGTATATAGACCCAATAATGAGATTGCTAGGTTGAATGGCAATTTTGTTTTTAGTTCTCTACAAAATCCCAAACTGCTTTTCAAAAGGCCTGCACCAATTTACATCCCCACCAACAGTGTATAAGCATTCCCTTTTCTCTGCAATCTAGTCAATATCTGTTGTTTTTTTGATTTTGTAATAATTGCTATTCTGATTGATATGAGATGGTATTTCATTGCAGTTTTGATTTGCATTTCTCCGATGATTAGTGATGCTGAGCATTTTGCATGTTTGTTTACTGCTTGTATGTCTCCTTCTGAGAAATGTCTGTTCAGGTCCTTTGCCCAAGTTTTAATACTTTTTTTCTTGTTGATTTAAGTTTCATATAGATTCTGAATATTATTAGTTCTTTGTTAGATGCATAGTTCACAAATATTTTCTCCCATTCTGTCTGTCTGTTTACTCTGTTGATAGTTTCTTTGCTATACAGAAGCTCTTTAGTTTAATTAGTTCCAATTGTCAATTTTTGTCTTTGTTGCATTTGCTTTTGAGGACTTAGTCATACATACTTTGCCTAGGCCATTGTCCCATAGAGTGTTTCCTAGGTTTTCTTCTAGGATTTTTTTTTTTGAGTTGGAGTCTCACTCTTGTCACCCAGACTGGAGTGCAGTGGCCGCTCCCGGCCACTGCAGCCTCAATCTGCTGGGCTCCGGCGATCCTTCCGTCTCAGCCTTCCAAGTAGCTGGAACTACAGGCGTGCACTACCACACCCGGCTAAGTTTTTTTTTTTTTTATTGTAGAGATGAGGTCTCACCAAGTTGCCCAGGCGGGTCTTGAACCTGCGGGCTCAGGCAATTCACTCACCTCAGCCACCCAAGGTGCGGGATTACAGCCTGAGCCACCGAGCCCAGCTTCTCTAGGATTTTTATAGTTTGAAGTCTTACGTTTAAGTCTTCAAGCCAGCTTGAGTTAATTTTTATATATAGTAAGAGAAAAGGATTCAGTTTCATTCTTCTGCATATGGCTAGTCAATTTTCCCAGCACCATTTACTGAATAGGGTGTCCTTTCCCTAATGTTTATTTTTGTCGACTTTGTTGAAGATCAGCTGGTTGTAGATGTGTGACTTTATTTCTGGGTTCTCTATTCTATTCCATTGGTCTGTCTCTTTTTGTACTAGTACCATCCTGTTTTGGTTACTATAGTCTCGTAGTAAAGTTTGAGGTTGGTACTATGATGTCTCTGGGTTTTTTGTCTTTGTTTTTTTGCTTTTTGCTTAGGATTGCCTTGGCTATTTGGGTTCTTTTTTGATTTCATATGAATTTTAGAATACTTTTTACTAATTCTGTGAAATATGATAAATATGATGTTGGTAATTTGATGGAAATTGTATTGAATCTGTAGATTGCTCTGGGCAGTATGGGCATTTTAACAACATTGACTTTTTAATACATGAGCATGGAATTTTTTTTTTTTTTTTTGAGTCGGAGTCTCACTCTGTCGCTCAGACTGGAGTGCAGTGGCCGCTCCCGGCCACCGCAGCCTCGACCTGCTGGGCTCCGGCGATCCTTCCGCCTCAGCCTTCCAAGTAGCCGGAATTACAGGCATGCGCTACTACACCCGGCTGATTTTTTGATTTATTGTAGAGATGAGGTCTTGCTGCCCAGGCGGGTCTCGAACCCGCGGGCTCAGGCAATCCACTCAACTCAGCCTCCCAAAGGCACGGGATTACAGGCTGAGCCACCGAGCCCGGCTGAGCATGGAATTTTTTTCCCCCATTTGTTTGTGTCATCTATGAATTCTTTCAACGATGTTTTATAGTTCTTGTAAAGATCTTTCACCTCCTTGGTTAAATGCATTCCTAGGTAGTTTTTTTGTGGCTATTGTTAATGAGAATGTGTTCTTGATTTGGTTCTCAGTTTGCATGTTACTGGTGTATAGAAATGCTACTGATTTTTGTATGCCAATTTTGTATCTTGAGACTTTACTGTATTAGGTTCAAGGAGGTTTTTGATAGAATCTGTAGGGTTTTCTAGATGTAGAACCATATCATGAGTGAAGAGAGATCACTTGACTTCCTCTTCTCCTGTTTGGATACCTTTCTTTCTCTTGCCTGATTGCTCTGGCTAGGACTTCCAGCACTATGTTGAATCTAAGTAGTGAGAGTAGACATCCTTGTCTTGTTCCAGTTCTTAGGGGGAATGCTTCAACTTTTGCCCATTTAGTATGGTATTTGCTATGGCTAAATAAGAGACAGCTCTTACTATTCCCAGGTATTTGATGCCTAGAAGGTTGAGGATTTTAATCATGAAGGGATGTTGGATTTTATCGCATGCTTTTTCTGTGTTTATTGAAATAATCATATTTTTTTTTGCTTTCAATCTGTTTACGCAACACTGAATTAAAAGGGATGCTTGTTCACTACAAAGGTGCTTCATGGAATAAAGAATACATTTTTATTCATAAAATTTGAAGGAAGTTGTAGGAACATATATAAGATAATGAATAAGCAGATAAAAATAGCAAGAATTTTAAGGATAAGGAATGAAATAAAGCTAGAAATTCAGCCTTTTATCATCTTAGTGTACAGTATTGTGGAAATGCCAAGAATATAATAATCTCTGCTCTAGAGAGGCTTATTATTTATTAGTAAGAGAAACAGTTAAGTAAAAAGTTAGAATAAACAATCTTATGCCAAAAAAACTCAACAACTTAAATGAAATACACAAAGTTCTTTAAAAATACAATGTAAGCTGGGCACAGTGGCTCACACCTATAAGACCAGCTCTTTGAGAGGCTAAGGCAGGAGGATTGCTTGAGTCTAGGAGTTTGAGATCAGCCTGGGTAACATAACAAGACCTCATCCATCTCTATTAAAAAAAAAATAAACAATTAGCTGGGTGTAGTAGCAAGTGCCTATAGTCCCAGCTACTTGGGAGGCTAAGGTGGAAGGATCACCTGAGCCCAGGAGGTCCAGGCTGCAGTGAGCTGTGATCATACCACTGCATTCAGCCTGGGTGACAGAGTGAGACTCTGACTCCAAAAATTTAAAAAAATTAAAAAATACAACTTAACGAAACTACCATAAGATGTAGCAGAAAATGTAAATTACCCTATATCTACTAAAGAAATTACATTTGTTATAAAAGAAAAAAAAACTTCCAACAAAGCAGCAAGAAGAAAAAATTCTAGACTCAGATGGTACACTAGTGAATTCTATCAGTTTTAAGGAAGAATACTAATTCTACAAACACTCTTTCAGAAAATTGAGCAGAAGGGAGTACTTCCCATCTGATGAGGGCAGTGCAATGCTTACAGTAAAACCCAACAAAGACATTACTAAGAAAAGAGAGAAAATTATAGACCACCATCCCTCATGAACACAGATGCAAAATGCTTATATCATGATCAAACAGTGTTTATCCCAGGAATGGAAGGTTACTTTAGTATTTGAAAATCAAAGAAATTCACCAAATCAACAGACCAACGGGGAAAAACTCTATGATAATTTCAATACAGAAAAAGCATTTGACAAAATTCAATACCTATTCATGATTTAAAACTTTCAGGAAACCAGGAATAAGATACTTCTTCAACTTGATAAAGGCAACAAAATAATCTATTATTGAGTTGTTTGGGAGTTCTTTATATATCTTTGATACCAGTCTTTTGTATGATATGTGTTTTGCAAATATCTTCTGGTCTGTGTAATATGTCTATTCATTTTCCTAATGGTAGTTTTTGATGAGTAGAAGTTTTAAATTTTAATAGTCCAATTTGACATTTTTTCTTTAAGAGTTATTGCTTTCTGTGCTTTATACTAGAAAAAAAATAAATGGTTTTGAAAGAAATATGAGATGATAGAAACTAGTACATAAAAGGTGTTTAAAATGTTTGTTGAATGAATCTCAGCTTGGTGTTAAATACAAATATGATAAATATATTTATAGCATAATTACAATTATTAATATAAATATAGATGAGGGTAGGGTCAAGAAGAGATTCTATAACTCACCCTCTAAATATGACATCCTCCAGGTTGTTATGAACACAGTCATTAATGCTGCTTGGAAACAGATGTCCAATTGACTCTAAATCCAATTAATTCTAAATCAACATGACTATTATCATCTGACCTTCAGTAATTCATTTTGTTTACAAGAATGAAAAATACCTTGTTGAGAAGAAAATATGCCGAGACATTAATAGCCTGCCATTCGCCTGCCTGTATATTAAAACTTTCTCAAATCTGAAAGGATTTGGCAGGACTTAGCTAGTTCTTAATTATCACCATTTTCTTTTCTAAGTGCTCTCAAGTCATCTATTTAATAACTCATTCCAGAATTTTATCAGGGCTCAATATCACCTCAGATTTCACCTTTCAACCCTTTTAAAAGATTAGAACAAAAGTATTTCAGTACTTCTTCCTTCCCTGTGATTTTGTGAATTAATATAGTGATTCACTGAACACATTTACAATTTTTTAATACTCTGCAATGTAGTTAACTTAGAGTACAAAGAGAATTCACTGAATGTAGTAAGCTGCTCTTTAATTTTTTGCATATTTACCTTCAAAGTAAACCCTTTTTTAAAAAAAGTCAGTGGCCGGGCTCAGTGGCTCAGCCTGTAACCCCAGCGCTTTGGGAGGCCAAGGTGAGTGGATTGCCTGAGCTCACGGGTTTGAGACCCACCTGGGCAACTTGGCGAGACCTCATCTCTACAATAAATCAAAAATTAGCCAGGCGTGGTAGCACAAGCCTGTAGTTCCAGCTACTTAGAAGGCTGAGGCAGAAGGATCGCCAGAGCCCAGCAGGTCGAGGTTGCAGTGGCCGGGAACGGCCACTGCACTCCAGTCTGGGTGACAAAGTGAGACTCCAACTCAAAAAAAAAAGATCCATATTTTTCTCCTACCTCAAGGGTCACTCCCTAAATGAAAAAGATGGAGTCACCCTACTTCTTCCTATTATTTTAAGTTTAAATGATACACAAATTCCATTGTAAAATTGGATATTGGTGAACCTATAATCTTTTTGACTGACTGCCCTGTTTACTAAAAAGTTTGGGAATGGCCAGGTGTCATGGCTCACGCCTATAATCCCAGCACTTTGAGAGGCGAGGTGAGAGGATTGCCTGAGCCCATGGGTTTGAGACCAGCCTGGGCAACTTGGCAAGACCTTATCGCTACAATAAATCAAAAAAAGTAGCTGGGCATGGTGGTGCATGCCTGTAGATCCAGTTACTTGGAAGGCTGAGGTGGAAGGATCACCTGAGCCCAGTAGGTCAGGGCTGCAGTGGCTGTGAGTATGCCACTACACTCCAGCCTGGGCGACAGAGTAAGACTCCAACTCAAAAAAAAAAAAAAAAGTTTGGGAATGTTGTCACAGTGTTGGTTAATGCAGACACGGCAACATCTCTTATACTGCTGAAGTTATTACGGCTTTAAAATTATTTTCTGAACTTGCACTTTCAGTGCATATAAGACTCAAAATACATGACAAACTTGAAAAATGTATTTCTATAAGTATCATCACATCTTAAAATGTTAAAATTGATGATAAATCACCCCTATTGCCTTTAGACAAGCATATTCCCAGCTGGCAAATACTAAATTGTAAATCTCAGCAAGTTACTTCAACCTCAGGATGATAAATCTGGTCCAAATTTTTGTATGTGTGTTTCTTAAGGGTAGCATGGAGATACGTAAGGGTTAGAGAGAAGTGCCCAGAATATCCTTTTTAAACTTAATCTAGAATCTTTATAATTATGACTGGATAGCATTAATTCCAAGTATATCATGCTTCCCTTTCCCCCCAGATTACCCTAAATTCACAGAGCAACACATTTGCTATTTTTAATAAATTAAAAGTTCACATTGATACTTTAGACTAGATAGCCAAAGAGCCTAATAATATGATATCCTAGACTTTACTTTTTAAATAGTTTAAAAATCTGGTTGGTATCAGCAATGACTAAAATGACTATTACTTGGTGATGTGAACATCCACTTCTAATCTAAAGTCTTCCACATCTCTGGTTACAGAAAAGTCAATAATCAAAGTATATCCATAAGATATACCTGGTCGTTTCCATAATTATACTAATAACATGTTATTTTTATTAGTAATTCAGCAACATTTTTCATTCTAAATCTAGTTCAAAAAGGTAGGAAAATATATTTTATAAATGTGCAGGTTCTGAAATTTGTAAAACAAGAATAAATTACATATATTGCCAGTTTCTACTCATAAAGGAACTATGTTGAGTAGATTTTTATTCCTGATCATTAATTTTCCCTTATGCATAGTTCAATTCTGATTCACATATTCATTCATTTATGGAAGCACCACAGCTCAGTGAATGATGGTTTTAGAGGCAGACCCTTAGAACCTAGACTCAACCACATACCAGCCAACTAACCTTAATCTTGCTAAGTGACCTGAGAATAACAATTTGTACTGACTTTGTAAAGTTTCCATAATAATTAAATGAAATACTGCAAATAAAGCACTTAGCATATGACCTGTTCCTTCCCTAGTACTACCAACCAGCCACACTGTGCACCCCCCAAGGTAGTTATTGTCACCATTCAACAAATATTATGGAATACACAAATGAACATTGTAAATGAGGAGTTCCTTGTTTATTGTACATACCCACTGTGTGCTATCAAATCTAATTCGACTTCCTTTGGATTTTGACAAACCAGCTCCATTCTAGAAAGATAACAAAATAACTTTTTAGTAAATTCAAAGCCCAGCATACACTACATTTAGGGTAAACATGAGATTCAAACTACATAATTAGCACATAATCACTAAAAAGCATTATTCAATTACCTATTTTCACACAGTCATGACCTAAGAATTCTACAATTTTATGATACAACAACCCAAGATGGAAAACACTGATAGATTGCAGTAAGTTAATTAAGTTATTAAACAGTAAGGTATATATGGCCATCTCTGAACATCTCAGAACCAATTAATATCCATCAATGAACAGCAACTCTTTGCTATCTCTTTGGAATCAGGGTTTGTCTGTGTAAGTCTATATCTATAACCTCAACTCTATACACCAAATTAGTGTTTGTAACCCTTGGAAAAGTGATAATACAGTATAATATATTTACTGAGCAGCTCCTAAGTGACAGGTACTTGTATGGCACTTCCATGTATGAAATTATGTATTCTCATTGACCCCTCACAACAATCCTGCAAAGTAAACATTATTATTTCTGTTTTAGAGACACCAGTATTCACACTTTATCTTTCATACATTCTAATTTTGAATATTCAGGTTTTAAAAAATAATATTTTAAAAAACATTCAGGTTTAGAGAATCAGAAGGAAGAAAAATATTTTCCGTTTTCATCTGATAAGCCCCAAAATACTTTGAAAGGAACAAGAGAAAGAATATCTGATGGTCTAGAGACAAAAGGAACAGTGTTTTGAGACTAAAACAAATGGGAAGATGTTAAAGAACAATTAGAGTAGCCTCATCCTAAAAGTAAAATGTGCTCCAAGTTCCTAAACTCATCTCCCCACTAAACTCCACACTCAAGGGCTGGGACCAAGTCCACTCCATCTTTGTGTCAGCAGTGTTCTAGCATAGTATTTAGTAATTAGTAAATGCTTAGTAAAGGTTTGTTAATTGAAGGGAAAGTGGCAGAGATGGAGTGATGAATATACTAGGCAATTAAGGTAGAGCCAGAATTGGACTCTCTTCACAACCTTAGCAACTTAGCCAATAACACTGAAATATTAAGAGATATTTGGAAAAAAAAAACAGGTCAGGCTCGGTGGCTCAGCCTGTAATCTCAGCACTTTGGGAGGCCGAGGTGAGTGGACTGCCTGAGGCCGCGGGTTCAAGACCCGCCTGGGCAACTTGGCAAGACCTCATCTCTACAATAATTCAAAAATTAGCCGGGTGAGGTAGTGCATGCCTGTAGTTCCAGTTGCTTGGAAGGCTGAGGCAGAAGGATTGCCGGAGCCCAGCAGGTCGAGGCTGCGGTGGCCGGGAGCAGCCACTGCACTCCAATCTGGGCAGCAGAGTGAGACTCCAACTCAAAAAAAAGAAAAAAGAAAAAAAAAAACTGCAATTCGATTGAAAATAGATTGTAAACACTGTAATAAAATCACTTGTTGCTCACCACAGTCCTACATTATTAGATAAGACTAAATTTCTAAGCTGCTTGATTTGTTGAGTTTGGGATAAGTAATTTCCAGTGAGGCAGTAGATTATATTTATTGAGATATAATTCACATACCACAAAATCTGCCCTTTTAAAAGTACAATTCAGTGATTTTTTAGTATGTTTAGAGTTGTGCAACTATCACCACTATCTAATTCCAGAATATTTTCATCACTCCAACAAAAAAAGTTTCTATTAGCATTCACTCCCTGTTCCTTCTTCTTTCAGCTGCTATCATAACACTAATTTTTTTCTCTATGAGTTTGTTTATTATGGGAGTTGCATCAAAGTGGATCATATACATGGCCTTTCGCTTCTGGCTACTTTCACTTAGTATGACGTTTTAAAGGTTCCCTCATGCTGCAGCATGTATCAGCATTTCATTTCTTTTTAGTAATATTCCACTGTACATTTACTCAACAGTTGATAAACATTTGGGTTATTTTCATTTTTTGGCTATTATGAATAATGCCATCACAAACATTCATGTTTTATACTCACTCCCTTGTATATACACACAACTTGCCTCTATCTGACTTCATTTTACTTGTTCAGCAAAAATTCAACTCTCTACTAATTCTGCACCTGTAACTGGGCAGCTAAATATGGCTGCTAACTAGTGTTACTTTCAAATTCATGACCACTCATCTCAAATGGGGTCTTAATTCTGCCTAGAAATCTACTACATTTCCCTTGTCTATTAATTGTCTCATTCTCCTAAACAAATTTTTCCCTTTTTCTCTTTCTAACACTTCCTCCCTGTGTTTTCTATTTCAATCAGGGAAAAAAAATGAGGGAAAAACTTTCAAAAGCTCCCACCACATCTTCGCATCTACTGTACTAGAATTATATCCATATAATCTGCCTTTCCTCCTATCATAATGTATTAACTGCCTACATTACTATCTTAGGCCAATCTCTTCACTTATACACTAAATTCCATCCCTCTTGCCTGACCAAAAACATTGCTCAAGCAATTTTTATTTCTCTGCTGAATTATTCCCATCAGTCTACAATCATAATTACTATTTCTCCCATTTTAAAACAAATAATTAAAAAACAAGCAAACAAAAACCTTCCAACTCCTCTTTTCCCAACAAATAGTTTTTTGTCCCCCATTACAGCAAAATGTCTAACGGGTTGTCTCTTCTCATTGTCTCCAATTCCTCTCCTCCTAACAACTCACATGAGTTTAATTTCACTCTACCAAGCATCATCAAGATCACCAATGACCTTGCAAATCCAATGGTCAATTATCAGTCCTTATCTTATGTATCTATCAAGAATTGCTGATAATTGCTGTCTCACTAAAACACTTTATTCACTTGGTTCTCAGTATCACCATATTTCTGCTTTTCCTGCTAGTTCTTTGTCTAGCTTCCTCGTTCTTCCCACCTCCCTGACGTGTTGGAGGGTCCCAAAGCACAGATGCTGAGACACTCTCTCTTTCTTTAAAAAAAAAAAATCTATGTTGACGTCCTTGGTATCTTACCTAGTCTTATGACTTTAAATACCTTCTATATGCCTATAACTCCCAATTTATATTCCCAACTCTTATCATACCTTTGAACTACAGACTTATATATCCACTTGTCTATTCACCTTCTTCATTTGAATGTCAAATAGGCACCCCTAAGTTAACATGAACAACAACAAAAAACCTCTTAATTTTTACCATTCCTCAAACTTTTTCTTCCCAGTCTTTTCCATCTCAGTAAACAAGTTTGCCATTCCAATTACCTAGGCCCAAAATACAAGTTATCCCTAACTCTTTTCTCTCATACCCTATATCTAATACACTGACAAATCCTGATAACTCTACTTTCCATTCCTCACCAACTCCACCAACTCTCTTGTCCAAGCCATTATCAACTCTTATGTAAATTCTTAGAATAGCCTTCTAACTGGTCTCTTTGTCTCAGCCCTTACTCCTACAATCTATTCTCATCAGAGCAGCCAAACTTCTTTTGAAACAAAAGTCAGATCATATCAGCTCAAAACATTCCTATGGTCCCCAATCTCACTCAAAATAAAAGCCAACATCCTTATAATGGCTTACAAGACCCTAAACAATAGGAAACTCTGAATTTACCTACTATTCTCCCCATCACTCTCACCCCTCTATCGCTACCATTGGTCTCTGGTGCTGTTCTCAAAACTGCCAGACATGTTGCTGCCTCAGAACTATTGCCCCTCCTTTGGTTTCTACCTGGCGCTCCTCCTCTAGACATCCACGTAACTCATCCTCTTTGAATACATCGTGTCCTCTATTTGTAATGACCTTCCCATCCTTCTTCACTTGAAGAAATCTTACTCATTCTACAAGACCAACTCAAAATACTATTTCATCTATGAAGTATTCAGTAACCTTCCCAAGTGTGTTATTCAATAGTCCCTCTTCCCTGTAAACTTTGCACTTACCTAAGATTAAGGGTTAAGGGTAGGGACACTGGATGATTCAGTTTTATAGGGCCTAAAGCGTATACAATTTTGGTGGCCCTTTTTAAGAAAAAGAATGCAAAAATATCTTTTGCAAATGCTACAAAACTATGTAGCTTTTTAAACATATTCCTAAGCCTCCTCCAAAGGCCATGAAAGCGAGGGGCCCTGAAGTTTAAATTTCATTATCTTAATGATTACTCCATTTTTGGAAAGGAACAGTTACTGGCACCCAATTGTAACTATATAGGAGGAACACTGTCACTGTCAACAAATGAACCTACATAGAACCAAGGGAATACATAACATGATCTCTCTTTCTTTCTAGACCCCAATCGCTGATGCTTCCTATTAGCTGAACCCAGCTGGAAATCAAAGAGCAAGGGAGTTTAGTTAATGTAGTCCACAAATGTCCCCAAAGCACAGACTAAGACGAAGAGAGGACCTGAAGAGGCAAACAGAAATATCTAGCATACTGTGCTTAGAAGTTTGGCTCTTATTTCACAGATAAACTATGTAGAAAATAACTTTTTTTAAAAAAATAGAGATGAGGTCTCACTACGTTGACCAGGCTAGTCTTGAGTTTCCAGGCTCAAACAATCTTCTCACCTTGGCCTCCTACAGTGCTGGTATTACAGGCATGAAACACTACATCAGGATGCTATGCAGAAAATAACTAGATTAGATCTGTATTTAAGAAAAGTAACTCTGACAACAGTACAAAGGAAGGATTACAAAGACTAGACACTGGAAGACAGGAGAGGTTTTAAGCCATAAGTAGTAAAGTAGGCGGAACAGGGTTTGATGATGTGTCCTTTGAAGGAGAAGTAACATATTATTTAGGTGTCTATATGTTTCCTCTCTTTCCTTCAACCCTGAACTTCCCCAATTTGTGAGTTCCTAGACAGCATGGATTGCTGCATTCATCATTTATTTCATAACCTAGTACTGTGCTTGGCAGTACTGTGGTTGGCACATAGTAAGCTTTCAACAAACACTTATACAAATCAGTGACTGAATGTTTTTTGTTTTTGCTTTTGTTTTGTTTTGTTTTTCAGTTGGAGTTTTACTCTGTCGCCCCGACAGGAATGCAGTGGCACGCTCCCGGCCCCGCGGCCTCAACCAGCTGGGCTCCAGCGATCCTTCTGCCTCAGCCTTCCAAGTAGCCGGAACTACAGGTGCTCGCTACCACGCCGGGCTAATTTTTGATTTATTGTAGACATGAGGTCTCGTTTCCTGGGCGGGTCTCGAACCCCCAGTCTCAGGCAATCCACTCACCTCGGCCTCCCAAAGCGCTGGGATTACAGGCTGAGCCACCGAGCAAGGCCGAGGTGAGTGGATTGCCTGAGCCTGGGGGTTCGAGACCTGGCCAGGCAACTGGGCGAGACCTCGTGTCTACAATAAATCGAAAATTAGCCGGGCGTGGTAGCGCAGGCCTCTAGTACCAGCTACTTGGAAGGCTGAGGCAGAAGGATCGCCGGAGCCCAGCAGGTCCAACTCAAAAAAAAAAAAAAAAAAAAAAAAGCCATTTACTTAAGACTAAGCTAAAAAAAAGTCTAAAGATATTCTGACACATTGCTTATGGGATATCTGGAGTGACAATTTGGGGGAAATGAATAAATAAACAGAATCAAAAGCCAACAACTGGTAGAAAGAAATCTGGTAGTTACTGAATTCTACCGATAACGGAGTCAAATTAAGATATGTCATTAAAGAAAAAGCATTCAGGAAATAGGAGGTAAAGATTTAAGAAATTCTATCATTTTTGAAAGGTATTGTTCAGTAACCAGTTTCTTATAGGAACACAAGGACAAAATTCTTAATTTAGCATGATCATTAATCAAGCCCATATAGACTCAAATGGCAATACTTTAAAAAAAATTTAAAGTTTTCAAAAATTGATCTTTCAAATTGCTTATAAATTTGCAAACCTAAGGGTCAGAAACACTGACAATGGCAAATTCACCAACCCTCCAGGTAGCCTTCCCCTTCTGCCCCTCTTCTTCCAGTAGAATCGTCGTTCGTTTATTTACTCCCAAGCCACTGAAGTTCTTAGTAGATTCATGGGTGGATCACTCATAAACGTGATCTGAAATGGTGGGAAGGCCGTGTGTATTAATAATCAAAACTGTTTGGTCAATCTACACATTCCAAGATCTAAGAATAAATAAAAGAATAAAACAATACCCTTCAGTTCTAATGAAAGAAATTCTTTCACATTTCTCTGGGTAATGGCAGAAGTGAGAGGGGGTGGGAGGAGAAGGGGAGCAGTAGTATTTACTAAAGTTTATCATATTAGATCAAGCTATCAAATACAATTTTCTTCCTCCAACAATGACCTATATATAATCCTTCAAAAAAGATCAAGGAAAAATTATGTTACTTGCATAATTTTATCAAGTAACTGATCAACTAAAAATATTTCAAAAACCTTTTTCGTCCATGATCTGAATGGCTACAAGATTAATTTCCATTTATAAATATAAAATTGTTCACTGTGAATGATTACTGCCAAACTTGAAATCCAAACTCCTCTTTCAACTTCGTTCTTTTTCTAACCAAACACACACAGGTCACTAAATATAACGCAAAGATACCCCAACACATAACCCTGTAAGTAGCCTCCTAGATTATATGAACAGCTGATTACTGCAGGCATTGGTGCTGTTTATCAGACTAAGCCAAGAAAAACATAAGGCTTGGATCACTCAGTGCCTAACACAAACACAGTTCATTGATTTGTTTTCCCTTCACAAAGGTATCAAGATTTTGTAATTTTTATTTGTGCTGCAGCAATCCTTAAAGCCATCTCATTTTTTGACTTATCAATCCTGTAGTATTTTGTTTGAACATACTTGTATGTTCATGGTGAAGTAGCTCTATGAGTAAAGACAAGTTTTAGGACCTGACTGGCAATCTTGGGCAAGAAACTTAACATATCTGAGTACCAGTTAACTCATTTATGAAAAAGTGATAAATGTAAGCTCAAAGGGACACTTTAACAATTTAATACAATTTTACTTATCAAACTGCAATGTAATTCTGAAAAATATTAGAAAATTAATAGTTGTCATCTTCTGAGCATCTACCATGTATCAGATACTAAGTACTGTATGTACTAGATGCATTACATACATTATCTCAACCAGCAAAGCAGCCAATAGACCCACTTTGTGGAGCACAAAGAAGTGGCTTGCTGAAAGCCAAACTGCATAAGAACTATGTAGTCCCCTCAAACTACAAGAATTACTGCTGTTGCCACATCTATCAAATGATGAGTTTCCTGAGAGTAGGACCTATATTCCAGCTAAATATGTTACGTATGAGAAGTAATCAATAAATACAATTGCACATACAGAATTATAATCACATTATCTTATTAGGTGCGGTATAAGGTAATGAACAAAAAACATTCTCTAGAGGATCCTGGAGACATGTTCTTTCTTTTTTTGGTATGAGCTGGAACCAATAGAAGATGCTCACAAGGCCACCACACTATAAGAGTTTGTATTTCAAAGACCTGGAAGGTTATTCTGGAATATGAAGAGTCAACTCTATCTATTTATGAATTTTAGCAGACCTAATATACTAGTTCTTTACTTAGATCTTATATAGGGACCATAGAAAAGCTAAGTTTGTCTAACAAGCTAGGACCAAGAGGAATTCTGTGGTAAGGCCTTAAAAATAGTCAGAAGTAGGCCTACTTAACTTAACCCTTCCTTCCTAACCAATGACAGATATTACAGTACTCTTTCCCAAAGAGCCTGAAAAACTTTGCAGTCCCTCTTATTATAGTGTCACTGACATTTATTACTACTAAAAGTGGGCTGGGATCAAAGTTAAAATCAATTTTTCATGCCTAGCTTTAACACATAATCTCAGGTCTCTCAAAATCACCTTGGAGTTCAAGGAAAACTTAGAATCACAGTTTTTATTATCAGCTAACCTATAATGAATACACACAAAACATTTGGAAGTGTGCATGTTACATAGAAAGAGATCAGTAAATGTTAGCTATTATTATTTTTATTAGTAGTATTTTCAATTTTATAATGAAAAATAGTATTTGTTGTATTATGTCCATGGTATACCAACTGCCTTAGTCATAGTGCCATATTCATTAAAGAAAATACAATATTTTGAACAGAAGTAAGCTAATTTTATTAAATTTTAGTTAACCTTTTGCATACCATTATATATGTAAAGTTTGTTATCCATGTTAGAACTCTTGTTTTTTATGTTTACTATTAAATTATAGGTTTGCTGATAATGCTAATCTATAATTTCATACTGATTAAGAATACTGTTCTGTACTTTTCAACTAACAAATCAAACAAATTTAATTTAACTAGAAATAATTTTTATTTGTGTGAATATACTTTATCTAAGAATATCCCACAAAACTGCTCACTGAACAAATGAGGAATGCAATTCAGATACAACCAGTAAACAAAGTTAACAAAATTTCGAGTTCTCGTCCTATGTCCAGAGAAAATGTATTAGAACACTGAGGATGCACCTATGCTTCCTTAAAATTTGAGTTCAAAAACACTGTAAATAAGTGAAGTCTGTAAGTTTAGTAAGAAACCCCAAATTTAAATGTTTCTACAAGGAAACAAAAAATTTTTAAAGTTGGTAGCTTCAGCATCTAATTACTTATCTATTTGATTTTATAACTATGCTTTATTTTATTTTTAGACAGGGTCTTGCTCTGTTCCCCAGGGGAAATACAGTGGTGATCATACCTCACTGAAGCCTCAAACTCCTGGGCTCCCCACCTCAGGCTCCTAAGTAGCTGGGACTACAGGAGCATGCTGCCATGCCTGGTTAATTTTTTTTTTTTTTTTTTGGAAAGATGGGGTCCCACTATGTTCCCAGACTGGTTTCAATCTCCGGGTCTCAAGTGATCCTCTTGCCTTGGCTTCCCAAAGCACTGGGATTACAGGCCTGTCCTTACTATTTTTAAATAAAGCATTTTCCTCCTGCTTACAGAGAGAAACTACTTGTACTTCTTACAGAGAGTATCTTATTTTCACACTAATAACATGCAGGAAGCATCTACACTCCCACTGGCATCTGTCCCAAATTAAATTACAGATATATAGCAGGAAGAAATCATCTTGTTTATTGTTTCTATAACCATGGCAAAATACTCTACAAATAGTGACTTTAAAATAAAAGTTTTTGGGAAAAAGGTGTCTGAATTAATGAGTAAAATTAAAATTCCATTTTATAGGATGCAAAATGACTTGGCTAGGAATAATACAATTTCTGTGTATTTCAATAAAACAAAAATAACCATTGATATTTTAGAATTTAGATGTTATAATTTCTACCTATTATTAACAGTAGACATGAAAAACAGGCACTCTCGCATGGATAACATAAACTTTACATATATAATGGTATACAAAAGGTTAACTGAAATTTTTAAAAATTAGCTTATTTCTGTTCAAAATATTGTATTTTCTTTAATGAATATGGCACTATGACTAAGGCAGTTGGTATACCATGGACATAATACAACAAATACTATTTTTCATTATAAAACTGAAAATACTACAAATACAAATATTAACAATAGCTAACATTTACTGATATAACATGCACACTTCCAAATGTTTGGTGTGTATTAATTCCTTTAAGCTTCACAAGTTTATGAGGTGGTACTGTTACTGCCCTTATTTTGCAGATGAGAAAATAGAGGCATTTAGAAGTCAAGTAATATACTCAAGATCTCACAGCTAATACGTAGTACAGATGAAGTGGAATCCCACGTTGGAGTTCATGATCTTTTTTATTTTTTTATTTTTTTGAGTTGGAGTCTCACTCTGTTGCCCAGACTGTAGTGCAGTGGCCGCTCCCGGCCACCGCAGCCTCGACCTATGCAACATTGCCACAAAGGGGAAAGGGCCAACACAGCAGTTATTTATTGGAATTTAATATATAGTTAAGATGGGACTTTTATATCAATGGGGTAATTCAGTAAGGAATATTGGGCCAAATTGCTTATCTACTGGGGAAAAAATATAAGTTAGATATCTTAATATTTAGCTCATACTAAATTATATTCAGTTTAAAAAATTAAACATAAAGTATAATAAAGCTAAATATTTCCATAGTCCTGGGCTACCTATAACATAAAAACCAGATGCCCTAAAGAAAAAAGATCTTGACATCTACCTAAAAATGAAATACTAATGCATGCATCATAAATTAGCAGAGATACACCATGAATTTAAAGTTAAAAGGCAAATTACAAGCCAGAAGAAATATTTTAAGTACATATGATGATAAAGATTTATTTAATATTCTTTAAACTACAGAGAACAGAAAAAGACAATATCATCAGAAGAATCTGTGAAGGATATAAATAAGAAGAGATAAGAATTAAACAATAAACATATGTAAAGATGTTTAATCCATTAGGAATCAAAGAAGTTACCTCTAATGGAGTTAAATATCTGTCAGCTTTAGATATCAAAAACACTAAATATTAAAGAACAAGGGTTCTGGTGTAGACTCCTCAGGTTCAAATTCTAGCTCAAGACTTAATAACTGTGTAACATTGGGCAAATTAGTAAACTTTTCCAAATCTCAGTATTTTTTCTGGGAATATGGGGACAACAGGATCTATTCTGTTTGTTGTAAGAATTAAATATATGTGTCAGGCACAGTGGCTCATGCCTGTAATGCTAGCACATGGGAGGCCGAGAGGGAGGGGGATTGCTTGAGCCCAAGAGTTTGAGATCAGTCTGGGCAACATAGTAAAACCTTGTCTCTACAAAAAACCAAAAAATTAGCCGGTGTGGTGGTGTGCACCTGTAGTTCCAACTACTTGGGATGTTGAACTGGAAGGACTGCCTGAGCCTAGGAGGTCGAGGTTGCCATGAGCTGTGATCGTTGATCATATCACTGCACTCCAGCCTGGGCAACAAAGTGAGACCACAACTCAAAAAAAAAAAAAAAAAAAAGAAGAAGAAGAATTAAATGTATGTAAAGTGCATACTTAGCATAGTGCCTACTCAATCAAGCATGTAAAAAAAAATGCTATGGCAGACATTATACCCATTCCCAAACTCCTTCTCCTTTGCAGTCTCTGTTATAGAGGCTGAAAAAGCTAAATAACAACAGCAATAATAAAACCTTACTTTCCCAGATTCTGCTGTAGCTTGGAATCTGGTGGCCAATGTCACAAAAGTAGAAGCCTGCTAGATCACACTATATCTTCTTCCAGACTTGATTGTAGCACAAGAAAAATGCTAAGAGAATTTTGGAGATTCTGGGCTTACAGATATGAGACAAATAATCTCTCTATTTGTTTAAGCTATTAGTCAGCCAAAAGCATCTCTAATGGATACAGCTGTCATTACTATTGTTATTATTCTCATATTTGGAAAAGACAGTCAGGCATACTACTTGTCCTCAAGAAGGATAACTTTGCAATATATAGCAAAATCTGAAATGTGCATATTAGACCAAAAAATTCTATTCTAGAACTTTATTCTAAGGAAAAAAACCACGAAGAGTTAAAGATGTCACACAAAGATATTGCTTGGATAAACAGTCAAGACAGTAGGTAGCACCTGTACTTATTATTTTTAAAATTACATAGCCTGGAAAGAATGGAGCTGGGTATAAATGTTAAGCTCTGCATGTAAGAAACTGGGTAGTTTGGGTAGGTAAATTACCTAACATCTCTGTTAAGAGTTTAAGTTTTCTCATCTATAAAAATAGTCTAATAACCTCAGGAAACAATGCTGCATAACAAATCTCTTCCAATCTTATTTCCTCCCTCACAGATCTGCATCAGTTGGAGCAGCTATGCTTTGATCTGCTCTATACATCTTATTCGCGGCTCAGGCTGGAAGAGCAGGATCCACCCAAGATATTCTTCTCTTTTCCTGCAAATCAGGAGAGCATGAAGGGCAAGTCAAACCACAACAGCCCATGTGAAGATTCTGCATATATCTATTAACATTGTACTGGCTAAAGCAAGTCTCATGGTCAAACCCAACATCAATAGAGCACGGATATATATTCCCCTTTAGTGGTGGGCAGAGAGAGAAATAACCAATTCTGAAGTTATTAACTAGTTCTGAGTAAAAAATAAGAATAAAAGAAAAAAAACCCGAAAGCCTCATTTTTATTCCATGGTTGTTTTTAGGGTTAAACCAAGCACAGAAAGCATCTAAGTACAATTCTTAATAACAGCAGTTATTATAATAATAACCACCAATGAGAGTGGCTAGCAACTGTTCACAATGCAACAACACCTTCTCAACTTTGAAATTCCTTATCTGAACTAAAAATCTATATTCTGTTGGATCTTTAAAAGAGATTTTTTTCCCAAACCATTGTCTCTACTTCTTTATTCCTATAGATAGAGATAAAGGTGAGTCATATCATTACACTTTCCTGGTAGGTAGTAAATTAAAACATATACCGTAACAAAATAAACAAATTTTGATATTTTATCAAAATTATTTATTGTTGAGTACATTTAAATGAAGAATAACTTTTTTAGCAAAATAACAATTTTTAAGTAACTATATCAGAAAATTTCGACAGATTAAACTTCACTGAAACTTGGCACCTTTGTCTTTAGTGTTATTACAGTAACATTTAACTATAATTTTGAATTGCTTGCCACACATCACAAAGATGAGAATCTCATCTTTGAAATATTTCTGCAAAGATTTGAATAACTGTGATTAATTTTATGTATTGCAAAGGAGAAGTGTGTTAAGAAAACATACAGCTAAAATGAAGTCTAATGATGAGAAAGAAGGAAACACAATTACCTTTGTTGATAAATAGTGCTTGTAGTAGTACAACTGAAACAGCAGAAATGCAGAACTTGTCAATGTTAAAAGGGCCAAAATCACGTTCTTATTGATTCTACTCATTAGTTTGTGGTGATCACTTGGTTGCCTTTTGAAAGTAACCCAGTCGTTTTCATCTTTTTAGATAGGGAGATAACTTTGTTTTCTGTGAACAAAAAAGATATTTCTAAAGAGACAAAAAACTATTTTTAATTTTTCACCTCTAATAACCAACAACAGAACAAAGCTACCAAAGTTCCACAAAATGAATACTGTTTGACCTGGCAATTTTCTATCCTAAAGAAATAATCAGATATAAGACCAAAGATGAAAGAACAAAAGTGTTTATCATAGTAATCTCTACAGTTGCAAATAACTGAAAACATAAATAGGATATTTATAAAAGCTGACCAACAGAGATTGAGAAGTGCGTCTCCTCTAGAGTTTCTGATTCAGTACATTCGGTATTTGTGACCTGCAAATTGGCATTTCTGACAAAGTTCCCAGGTGATATTGCTGCTGCTGACTATATTGAGAACCACTTACAAAGCAGAAATTGAGAACATTTTTGGTCAAAAAACATGGTCTGTATGATAGCTGTTTGTTGTCTTTTGAGTTTTTGTGAGTTAGGATATGGTCAGTTTTTATATACGCCCTGTGTATGCTTTCAGTTTTTTTGCAAGTGTAAAGAATGATAAACATTTTGTTCTTTCATTGTAGGTCTTATCTCTGATTATTTCCATAGGATAAGAAATTTAATATTATTCTACTTCTTCCTACCTTCTCTCCACTGTTTGATTTTGGTTTAAATGCTTAGCTCTTCAAGCACTTATCTTTATTCCGTCAAATATACTAAATACCTCTATTACTTGATGTCTAAGCTTTATATATCCTTTGTTCTCCAGATATAAAACAAAACTTAAAAATCAGCAAATTTATACTATCTTCTGCCTTCTCTCCTCTTTCAATCCTTTTATTAGTTATTTCTACTTTGTTATAGTTCTATTTCACAACTACAAATCTCACAGTTGTTCTGTTCCTATTTCTACACTGTTCCCCGATGATCCTTTTTCTGTATCATTTCCGTTCATCTGTTGGATGCCTGATATTTGTTTCCCTGCAGTTTATCAAAAAGAACTTATGGGTATTACTTACCTTTAGTTTTTACATTGTTCAAAATGTAATATAATACTGAGTGATCTTTTACCGAAACAAAGAACTGAGTATCACATGTTCTCACTTATAAGCGGACCTTGAACAATTATCGCAATACTATAAGAAAAGGATTGACAGTAGCAGGAAACTGCCAGGAGGGGAGTGGGGAAGTGGGACTGGTAGTAGTAGGAATCTTCCTAGGAAAGGGGAGGTACACCTCATCAACAAGGGTACCTGCATAATGAACATTTGTATACCTAACCTTGAATTGTACCCCACATCTTTAAAATTAAAAAAAAAAAATCAAAAGAAAAAAAAAAAAGAAGACATGGGGCAGCCAACAGACAAAAAAAAAAAGTTGTCAGCTAACAGTTTGGCTTTGAGATCACTCTTTCTGCTGATGACTTTGTACCATTGTCCTATGATGCTAAATACTCCCTTGACAATATCCCATTTCCAGCCGGGCTCGGTGGCTCAGCCTGTAACCCCGCGCCTTTGGGAGGCTGAGGTGAGTGGATTGCCTGAGCTCGCGGGTTCGGGAACCGCCTGGGCAGCGAGACCTCATCTCTACAATAAATCAAAAAATCAGCCGGGCGTGGCAGCGCATGCCTGTAATTCCAGCTACTCGGAAAGCTGAGGCGGAAGGATCGCTGGAGCCCAGCAGGTCGAGGCTGCGGTGGCTGGGAGCGGCCACTGCACTCCAGTCTGGGTGACATAGTGAGACTCCAACTCAAAAAAAAAAACAAAAACAAAAACCAAAAACAATATCCCATTTCCCAACCCACCCTTTCCCCCATAGGTAATTTGATCTTTTTCATGGATGAGCAAAGGATTCCTTACCTTTGAAGTCAAATTTTAAAAAACAAACTAGGTTTTATAAGGATGTTGAGGACTGTATACTAGGTTTTCTTCAATCATTGTGTGTACTTTCAATTGTAGAATATTTATTTTCTTTGTGAAAAGCTTTTTTAAGGTATATATTTAAATTTTTTTCTGCTATAACATTGAACTCTTTATTTCCAGAACTACAATTAAGCATTTATTTCCCTTCGTTCCCATTTCACTTTATTCAACTTTCAAAAGTATATCATCATGTCCTTTACTGAGTTTTCAACATTAATCTCCCTTCCAAGGTGATCTTTACTTCCCTTGATTTTGTCTTTTTTTTCCTTTCCTTAGCTCTGACAGATTATGACTCTCCGTGTACTGTTATCTTACTATTTCTTCCTCGCTCGAGTCAATTAACTTTGTCTCTTATTTTATGGTGGTTGTTTCATTAAATTTGTTAGGCCAATACAGTTTTCTTATGATCTCTGTCACTTGTTTTTCCCTGTTTCTTGTCTCTGTTCTCCTTGCAGCATTTATTTCTGAAGATACTGTGCTAATTTCCTTTTTATTATTAATCTTTGAATGACTTGAGCTCCCCCCAAATCAGTTGCTTGCAGAAGGACTATGGAACGAAGAAACAAGGGTGACTATCGAAGGAAGAAACAAGAGTGTGTTTTAGATTAGAAGGTGGCCTCCCTGGTATACAGGAAAGCTCTTTATGAGAATCTTTTGTATATGTATACAGAGGGTGCCAAAAAAAGTATAAACATTTAAAGAAAGGAAAAAACTGTTTAAAAATTGTAACATTCAATATATACCAGTAACAAAAGATGAATACAGGTCACGTTTGACTTCTGCAATTACAAGAGGTGCTCTAAGTGGTTACCATCAATGTCCAAACAACTTCTGATTATGGCAAATTAAAAGTAATACATAGATAACATCTCTTAGAATGTATTTATACATTTTTTTTGGCATCCCCAATATATGTAAGAAAGACAGAGAATGTATGTGTGAGAACACATGAGAGAAAGTTTAAACTACTTCTTTCAGATGTCAGAGATTGGCAGCAAAGGGCCACTTGTAATCTCCCCTCTACTTTGCCTCAGCAAGAGAGTGCTTCCTGCAAAGATGGAGTATCTGTGTGCTTCTTCATATTCTTTTCTTGCTAGTTCATGTTGCCTATTAGTCCAAGGAAACTCCCACTGCCTTTCCATGCATCCTGAGCCCACGGTAAGCAGAAGATCCATCTCTTTGCTCTGCCAGTCCTGAGATCTCTTTCTACCAGTGTTCTATTTTAACTTCTTTCAGCTTACATGTAGCAACCACTTTTCCAGTATTTCAATTTGGGGTTATAGTCTTCTAATCTCAGTAAAGATGCAATTACATCTCTGACTCTCATTTTTCTTAACTGTTCAGGGTAATTTAAGATAGAAGAGGGCACAAATGTCTTGATTCTGCCATCCTAAAATCAGCAGTCTTGGTTTGGGGTTTTAAAACAATCCAAATGAGCTTTTAAAGCTGTCCCCTATGTAAAACAAATACTTTAAGAAATTATAAATTATGTAAGGTTAACAAAAAAAGAAATTATATAAGGTCAACAAACTACTTAAAAGAAACAAGATCAACAATGATGAAAAAAATCCACCCGATCTACAAATAATGTATATTAAACAAAGACAATTGAATAAATCATGATTATTTTTTCTCTCTTAAAACTATGAAAGCTTACAAAATAAATCAGCATTGGTGATAGTATTAGTTTCTGCATTCAGCTCAAACCTGCTGAAATAAAACCATAGAGGTTGAGTACCCCTTATCTGAAATGTTTGGGACCAGAGTGTTTTGGATTTTGTAATATTTGCATTATAATTAGTGACTGAGCATTCCAAATCTGGAAATCTGAAACACTCCAATGAGCACTTCTTTCAGTATCATGTTCGTACTCAAAAAGTTTCAGATTTAGAATTCAGGATGCTCAACCTATACTCTGAAAAGGGCCACTCATAAGATTAAAAAAGAAAATACCCTTCATTTTCAATATTTCTGCTCAGTTTCTTGTACTTGCATTAAATAGTACATCAATGAATTGTGTGCTGATTCCTAGTGAAATCTAAAGTGGCATTCAGATTGTGCCATCACTCAGCTTCTTCTAAGCCCAAATAATTAAATGGGAAAGAACATATAATAGGCCTATATAAGCTACTATTTATATAAAAATTTAAATAAGTATCTTGTTTTCTCTTCAGATGCATCTCTAGTTTACAATTAATTCTTACATAAAATAAACCTCCAAAATATATTATCAAAAACTTAACTCTATTTTTATTATCAAGATGATAGTCAATTAACTTCAAAATTTATTTTCTATAAATGCCAAGGCAATTAAATTGCAAAGAAGGAAGGTTAGTCTATCAAAATGTTCCTTTTTACTAGCACTATATATTTTTTTTGAGTTGGAGTCTCACTCTGTCACCCAGACTGGAGTGTAGTGGCCGCTCCCGGCCACTGCAGCCTCGACCTGTTGGGCTCCGGTGATCCTTCCGCCTCAGCTTTCCAAGTAGCTGGAACTACAGGCGCGCGCTACCACGCCCGGCTAATTTTTGACTTATTGTAGAGATGAGGTCTCATCAAGTTGCCCAGGCAGGTCTCGAATCTGCGGGCTCAGGCAATCCACTCACCTCAGCCTCCCAAGGTGCAGGATTATAGGCTGAGCCACCGAGCCCGGCAGCACTATCTTTTTATTAGGGATACAGTAACAAATTAAAAGCGAATAATGTGATTTAAAAAAAAGAGGCCAAAGTATGTTGATTTTACCTTTAAAATATCTCTTGCATCAACTCCGTCATTTCTTCACTGTCATTCTAATTCAGATTATAATTATACCGAATGTTCTAATTTTAACTGATCCCCTTGTCTCCTCTTTCTAAGCATAATTTTACTTATACACTGACAGATGTTTCAAGTTGCTGACAGGTGGATCAAGTTATACCACAACCAAAAATTTTCAATGGTTACCTACCACCTACAATAGTTCAAGTTCCATACACTGGTGTCCAAGTGTATTCACAATTTGACTAAACACAGCCAAATTCACTAAGCTTTTTCACACTTCACACTCTATGGTTTTTACCTAAGTATTCCTGAAATATGTCCCATACATTCTTCCCTCTGTGTTTTTGTTCATTACCTCTTATCTGCAATATAATCTCATCTACTTTCATAAAACAATTTTTCATTTATTTTCATAGTTCCTCACAAATGGTCCTTTTTAAATAAAGTCGTAAGTGCTTTTCCAAGTCATAAGTGATTTTCCACCTCTAAACTTCCAGTTTTACCTTCCTGCAGGAACAGGTGCCAAAAAAAGAGGTAAGCACGAGATAAAGTGACAAATAAGATATAGTTCTCAATCTTTGAAGAGTTTAAAAATGAGTACAGAAGTTTTCAAAAGAAGAGTGGCAATACTGATGGTGGTGGGGTGTGTGATGGGGAAGTTTCTTCCAAAATGCACGAGCCCTATCTGTTACCAGTCCCACATCTATTAACAACCACTGTTCTAGCCCATGATAGGCTCTATCAAAGATAAATATAGAAGCAATAATAATATGGTGTAATTGCTATAAAGAGATATGTACAGGTTATGATGAAAGCACAAGGAGAGACAACTAACCCTAAGGCTTTTACTACTTTCTATTTTCAATTATGGTCATTAGTATACATGAATCGTCTCCTCCACCAGCCTAAAACTGACTGGATTAATATCAAAGTATACTAAAATATGATGCACAGTTGAGCACAAAAAACCTATTTAAATAGAAGTTCTCTGTCCTGCAGAAATTTTTATGATAAAACAGAATATAAAATATGAAGAAGTAATTTATTTAAAGTTTAAAGCTCATATCTGGATCCAATTTTCAAACAATAAACTTTTTTTAAAAACATTAAAAAATAACATAAGGAGAGATATGGCATAGCACCAAAATAAAAACATTACATATATATATTTCTTTTTATATGTAACATTTTAGCTATCATAATTAAAACACTAGGGAGAACAGGTAATGCATTTTCTTATATTTAGGTAAAGCATCCTAAAGAAGTGAGTATATCATGTCTAATGGAAAAGAAAACAAAAAGTATTACAGAGATAGTAAATTAAAATGAGAGGGGGAAAGTGAAAAAAAGATGATACATGTTTTCAGAGGGGAAAAAGATGTAATGAGCACATTAAGGGGAATTATGAAGTTTAAGAAGCTCCAGTGTCTTAAAGTTCTAATGCAAATATGAGAAGGTTAATATAAGAACAGAATATTAAACATAAAATTATTCTTAGATGATGAGGAAGTAGGGCATGGCTAGTATATGGACTGAGATCTGGCAAAGAAGAAGAAAAAATGAGCAGATCTGCTTCCCAACTGAACCATGAATGGGTTATAGGTGTCAGAGTTATCAATCCTCTCAGTCTTTGGGTCTGGGGCAGCTAGAGCCCAAGACTGGTCACCTCCAACCAAGAACACATACTTTTATCCTTCCTTTCATCTTTTATTATCAAATTTTACTATGTGTCAAGACATGAAAAAGCTTGGAAGAAACTTGGTAGATAAAAGCCATATACAAATGTGTTGAAAAGGTACAGGATGAGTTCAAGATAGTTCTCAGGCTCTTTTGACAGTCAAGAGCAGTGCAGCATTGCATACTCTTTCAGCTTCCCACTTACCCTTTTACATTATCATTTGTCCTTTGAAGGTACTGGCATGAAAATCTTTGGCAGTTGGCTTACCCTGACACCCCCCACTCCACCCTGCCTCCCCAGCCTTCACTCTTTTGAGAATCACCTGAGTAGGGGTCTGTTTGAAAGAATGTCTGACTCTTTAATTCTACTTTTCCCCACTTCTGCCTTCTAGATCACCTCTCTTGATATCAGAGCCCCACAGACAAGAAATGAACTTCCCTGACACCTAACTTAGGCTTATAAGCTGATGTGTGCTAGCCTTGTTCCCTTAATGCTGCTATGTCTCAACTTATTCAGAGATATTGAGGAGTAAGAGGCAGGCATGGGTATGAATCAAATAGAACCAACATTCAAATGTGCTCTCAATTGCAAAATAAAACAGGAGGCTGAACCATAAAGGGAGGAGGGTAGTGTAATTCAGCAAAAGTATGATTAGAGAGATAAGGTAGCAGACTGGGAGGCATAAAGAGAAAATGCCTCTGAAAATTTAAGAGATAAGACCAAAAAAAAAAAAAAATCAACATTTTCCGGCTATTTTCAGAGCTAAAAAAGGCACAGTAGAAATATCTACTATCACATCTTCCCTAAATACGGCTGGTCTTTCTTGTTGTTCATTTCCTTTCTTTTCCCTACTAACTTCTCATAAGAGTGTCAGCAGCTGGGAAGTAAAGATTAGACTGCAAGGAATTAAGAAGTCTCTTACCTGCTTACCATTCATTCACTTAATCCTTTGTGATAAACCTTTACCTCAACATGTTGACACGTGAAGACTTTGGCACTTGGTCTCTCCATCTGATGCTCCAGAAAAATCAGAAATATACAGAATCTTTTCTGAATGACTATGGTATAAGAGGGTTTAGGAAAGAGAGTGGCTGAAATGAAAAGACTGAAGATAAGAGAGGTTCAATGTAAAAGAAGTGAGGAGGTGTTGTCTTTGGGTTGGGGGGAGTGTTGGGACTCTCTTTTTTTTAATCTTTACTGTTTATCTTATGTGAACATCACTTGATTTTGTAGTAAGAAAAAAATAAATGTTTTAAAAGAAATTTAAAAGTTATTCTCTCATCCCATGGCTCAGTTAACAAATATTCATTTACTAGAATCCACATGTTGTAAGCTTTAATTATACTAATGTCCTCCAACTTTTGGAGTAACAAAATGGTGTTAAACCCAGCTATTTTTAAGTGAGTAAAGTCTTCCCCTCCAAAATGCAAGTATTTAATTGCCTAGTTGAGAACAGATGGGTATTTATCTTAGTAAAACTATAGAGCTAATAGAATCACACAAAAGGCTTAGAGTGTATCAAGTACTTAGAGCAATATTTAAGGTGTGAATGAATGTTCTCCAAAATATTAATAACTATTAATATTTATTAATAAACTATATTAATAAATATTATTTTGGGGTGGTGAGAATTGGGGCAGTTACATTGTTCTTTACACTTTTCTATATTGTCCCAATGTTTTTATAAGGTGCATGTACTATTTTCATAAAAAGTAAAATGGTTTCATCTTAAGAAAAACAGATGATGGGTAGTGGCTTAATAACTGCCACATTTGCTAGACAGGATCTAGATCCTGATCACTTAAAAGTATGGTCCTAAGAACAGCAACATCAGCATCACACTGGAGCTTATTAGAAATACAGAATTTTCAGCTCCACCTACTGATTATTAATCTGTATTTTAATAAAATCCTCAGGTGATGCATATGTACATTAAAATTTGAAAAGCATTTTCATTATTCACAATAGCAAAGTCATGGAATCAACCTAAGTATCCATCAACAGATGACTAGATAAAGAAAAATGTGGTATACATACACACCATGGAATATTATGCGGCCATAAAAATGAATGAAATCATGTCTTTTGCAGGAACATGTATGAAGCCTAAGGCCATTTTTCTAAGTGAAATAGCTCAGAAACAGAAAGTCAAGTACCATATGTTCTCACTTATAAGTGAGAGCTAAACAACGGATTCACTTGTACATAAAGTGGGAAATAACAGACACTAAGGACCCCAAAAGCGGGGAACATAGGAGAGCTGAGGGTTGAAAAATTACCTGCTGGGTATAATGTTCAACTATTTGGGTGCTGAGTACACTAGAAGCCCAAACCTTACCATTATATAATATATTCATGCAACAAACTTGCATGTGTACTACTCCAAATCTATTTTTAAAAAATAACAATTAAAAAAAATCTTTTTCAACTAGCAACTATCCACAGGTCAGAACATCTTTTTTTTTTTTTTTTTTTTGAGTTGGAGTCTCACTATCGCCCAGACTGGAGTGCATTGGCATGCTCCCGGCCACCACAGCCTTGACCTGCTGGGCTCTGGCAATCCTCTCACCTCAGCCTTCCAAGTAGCTGGAACTACAGGCACGTGCTACCACACCCGGCTAATTTTATTGACTTATTGTAGAGGTGAGGTCTCGCCAAATTGCCCAGGTGGGTCTTGAACCCGTGGGCTCAGACAATTCACTCACCTCAGCCTCCCAAAGCGCGGGATTACAGGCTGAGCCACCAAGCCCGGCTCAGAACATCTTTTGAAAACTCTAACCCAGGCATACTTTGGAGTTACCATGGGTTTGATTTCAGACCACTGTAGTAAAGCAAATATTGCAATAAAGCAAGTCTCACTCTCTCTCTCTCTCTCTCTCTCTCTCTCTCACACACACACACACACACACATAATTTGAAAAGCGCACCACACACACACACACACACACACACACACACACACACACATAATTTGAAAAGCACTAATCTAGACATTAAAGCCTTTACATGCATGGAGAATACCTTGTTCATCATATCCCTAGAGCCCCTCAGATATTTGTTGAATAAATTATATCTATTTGAATTATTTATTTTTCTCCAGAGTTCCCAGAAATGGGTGTTTAATATTTGCTGTAAATACTGTCAAATGAGTTCAATAAACATGTTGGTTCCTAAGAATCTATTACTATATGCAACTTTTTATTTTTTTTTACTATATGCAACTTTTAAAAAAGGAGTCCTGGATCTTAGCTCTAAGATCTATATGCCTCCTTCAATAACTTCTCTAGCTTCCTATTTATAGGTATATCCTATAAAGGAGTTACTGTCTCTACAATCTCTTCCTCAAAGTAAATCTATTTTCAAGAATTTAACTATCACCTCTGAAAGAAACACCTAAGTTACAGTTCATGCACTCTACCTGTCTATATTTTCAACTTTATTTTCCTATACCTCAAATTGAATATGTTCAAAATTAACAATTTTATTTTCTGTCAACTGTCTTCCTCTCCTACTCCAGAAGAAAGTAGCTCTCCATCCTCACAGACTCAAGTTTTACAGATTTTAGAGAAGAGACCAGCTGACCCAAAACATCACCTTACAGAGCAGAATAGGATCTAGACAAAGTAAAAGATAATCAAGAGCTTAGTTATTGACAACACCAGCACAACAATCTGAATCACCTTATTGCCAATATACAATTGCATCCTGAAATTCAGAATTCCCATCTTTGCCAAAAGCACTTAGATTTGCTTTTTAGAAACTCAGGTTCAAAATATCACCTAGAGCCAATAAATCAAGTCCTGCAGATTGTTCTTTTGACATTTCCCTAATTCCCTTTTTCTCCCTTTTCAGAGCATGCCACACTTTCTTTCCACTTGGAGTTCCTTCATCATTCAATGCCATCCTTTCCAAATTCTCTACCCTCACTAAACACATCTCCACGTATAGACTCTAAACTATGAATGCCTATACCTGCCTTTTATATCTTTACCCGTGGCTCAACACAGATGGTTTCTAGTCATTCAAATGCTATCCATTCTCAGAGTCCAGTTCAATCATTGCCTTTTCTACTGTGCTTCCGTCCTCCTAATGTACTGCTCTATCACTCGCTTTGATATTTGTTCACAGGCAGTCTGTTATTCACTGGAAACTTGCTATCTTCAAAAGTACAAAGAATCTGAGATACCACCTAGGTCCTTTTTCACAACTGAGAAAACTGAACTCAGAGAAAAGTGACTTGTCTCAGGTTACTTGAGAAATTGGTAATACTGATGAAATCTGAACTCAGATCCGGGACTGCTATCTGAAACCTTCTAACAGTCACCTCTACACATATCCCATCTTTCCCTACATCCTCCAAAAATTAAAACAAAGCCACATGAAACTTTTTTTGGCATGGCCGGCAGCGTCCACCCTAGGATTGAGCACACAAAGGGGACGCCTCCGTATATTCTCCTCCAAATGAGTTGAAAGCTTAAAAGTCGAAAGCGGGGAGCATCGGAAGAAGAGAAAGAGATGGTGAATTAAGTTACCTCCTCTCTAGAAAGCTGTCGTAGCTCCCCAGTGTCCACGGAGGAATTCCGCTCCTTCCCAGGGCATCAAGATCCTTCCCAGTTGGGACCCAACGTTAGCTCCCGCCACATCCTGCCTTCCCTTCCCCGTGAGCTCATTTCTCCGACCACTACCCATTAAGCATGCAGTGCTGCCAAAACCTGGCCAGTTCCTTCCACGCTTCTGCCCTTCTACACACGTTGGTCCCACAACCTGAGTCGCTGTCCTCACAAATTTTCCTCTAGAAAATTCCGAGACAGCTCTCACGTCCCCGCTCAACCGTCACCTCCCCAACCCGACTCCGACAAGCGTCTCGATGACCCTCCAAAGCTGAACCTGCCCCAGGTGAGGATTTACCTGCTAACGCGCCCAGAAACGTGGGAAGGACCGGCCGAACGAACGTCTACCACCAGATGCCTCCTCGTGAACTGACGGAGGAGAACCCAGCCCGGGGCACGCTCCCCGTCGAGGGCAAAGCGGGCGCCCAGAATGCTAGAAGATGGCCTGTGAGGACACCCGAGCTACCAACGACACCTGTGTCAAGGCACCCTCCTAGCCCTAGCGACCGAGCGGAGCCTCACACACCTTACCTCCCACACCACCACCGGCGGCAACTTCGCTTTACGGCAACCGCTGCAAAAGGGGCCGTCAAGCGCCGAGTCGCGGAAACTGGCCCGGTTGGCGCCGGGAAGCTCCCGCAGTCCAGTTCCAGCCTCGGCGTGTCCACGGATGCTGCGTTCCTCGCCGCCCGAGGTTTACTGAATCTGGGGATTTCCGGTTTTTGGAATATAGCCGCTTAGCCAGATCCCTTTATCTCTTGCCTTGGTAATAGCTACTGCAGCGCACAGAGTAATCTGGGACGTTAGGGCAAAGAGCGATGAACTGGAGGCACCAGCTGAGCTGTTTCCCAAAGCGTGAGTTTGTCAGATAAAATATAGAATGCTCATTAAATGTGAACTTAAATAACGACTACTTTTTTTTAGTACGTGTGCTATGCAGAGAGGGATTCAAAATAACTCCCTGATTTCTGGGTTGGATACAATGAATAGAGATGGGGAATAGAGTGGAACAGAAGCTGCGTTCCATATTGCTCTTGGGTTGAGATGCCTTCATGACATCCAAGACCTAACGGGCTGTTAGACTCCAGGTTAGGGCTGGAAATATAGACATATACACTCCTGCACCTGGTTAACTTTTAACAGTGTAATCCAAGAAGACGAATTGTTAAGGATACGATATACATTAACTTTGTTAATGAATTTTTGAAAACTATAAAGCACTAATCAAATTACTGGAATTTTAAGTTCTTTCCACAAAAATTACTATTCTCAGCCCAGTAAAAACTGAAAATACCCCTTCATATATTTGTGGTGTTTTCTCAAATACATGTTCTTAAAAATTATAGCAATAAGGCAAATGAATAAATCTCACTTCCTAGAGTTTATAACATCTTTTTCCTTCTAGAAATATCCTGTGGACATACGAGCCTACTGTAGAAGTCCTCTTATCCAATGCACTCAGAATTAGTTCTTAGTAGAATTATCAAAAAAGTAGGTAACTCCAAGAGGAAGTTATCAAGATTAATGGGATTATTAGCACAGGTGCTAACATGATTGACCTAACATGGGAGAACTTGAGCAGCAAATAACTGCTATTGATAGAAACACATCAAATATATATAAATTATTGTTTATAATGACTCCTTAAAAATAAATCTCAGCGTTTTCTTTCACCCCTGCCAGCTCTGCTTTTTTTCTCTCCTTCTCTAATAAACTTTGTTTGAAAACTTTGGAGAAAAAAAAAATCTGTCATGAGTGAAGGTTGCCAGGTTGAAGATTTAATATTCAGAAACTAGATAAGGAAAGATATCAAGAATTTATCTTGCCTTTCTTGTATGAACTGCCTATCAGTGTAACCAAAGTGATTACATAAGAATTCCAGTTAATAAATAAATGATAAAACAATCACCATTTTGCAACTCCTAATGAAATAATAGAGAGCCACATCAGTAGATGCTAGAGTTAAGGTGAAAGGTTGATAGAGAACTCTGTGTTACATAGATGGATTATGCTGGCACCACCTGAGTCTACTGATCAATCTTACTAAGTATGGGACAAGCAGACATTATGTATTTCCTGATGTTATAGAAAGTACACAGCACCACCTGTAAAGGATTCTTGCCTGAAAATTGAACCTGCATTTAACAAACTCTAGATCTAACACAGGGTACAGAGAAGCAATCAGCTAAATTCAGAAAGCAGGACATTCTACAAGACTAATGTCCCAGTTTTTCTATCAGTTGCATTTAAAAGGGTAGGGGATGGGGACTACTACAAAATCAGACTTAGAGACGTAACAACCAAATGCAATGTGTGGACCTTGACTGAATCCTGATTTGAACAAACTAACCATAAAAAGACATTTTAAAGATCTTTGACATTTTAATTTGGACTGAGTCATTTAGACAATAGTAAAATATATTACTGTTTTAATTTCTTTTTATTTTAAAAATGTGGGGTAAAATTCAGGGACTATTACTGTTAATCTTGCTAAAAATGTAAACCAAATGTGACTGTATTTTTTAAAAAGTTATCATTGATGCATATGACAGTACTTATAGGTAAAATTTTAAAACTTAAAAAATAGATGGCACAAACATGACAAAATGTTAGCAATTGATAAATCTAGGTGATGAGCATAAAGAGTTCATTATAATTTTTCTCTACTTTTCTGTATGTATGGAATTATAATTAAAAGTAACAAGAAAATGGTAAAATTATCAGATTCTTAGAAGTAAATACTTTGTAAGTGCATAACAAGTCTGGTTCTGAATAAATTTAAAGGCAGTTTAAACTGAGGATTATACTAGCTGATTTGAACTAATTTTTTTTTTAAGTATGGATCTACTAATTGGAGTTTCTTACTGCAGACATAATGCATCATCTGTAATTTATAGTTTCTGTTTCTGGACCAGGAACTTAAAGAAACAAATGAAGAAATCTGAATTGAGTCCTAGAATTTTTTTTTTTTTTTTTGCAAGCCTCACCTATGTCTTACAATTATATTGGACACAACTAATTTATCAGAAACTTTTTTTTAGCTCATCTCTAAAGTTCCCCCACTTTCTTTGTAAGTAACTTTTCATACTCATTTCGTGTATATACTTAAATTATATAATTATAGCAATGACTGCCACTGGCATAAACAAGTTTAAGAACAAATAGCTAACTCAAGATAAACATACAACTGATGGCAGTAGTATTTCTCAGACATATCAGAGGGTCAGCTGTGAGCCTTCAGCTCATGGTAAACATCAGTCAATATGCTTTAATCTGGTTAGCCAGTACAGTTGAAGGAGGGGTACCAGGATGGGTAAAAACAGCTTACAAATAAACATCCATCTTTTTGTTATTGTTGTCTTATCAGGGAAGGCTTTTTATTTGGATGATATCAGCCAAGGAAAAGGTAGAGTGTCTCTAATTTGTCTCCCCATCTTTTAAAAATTACTTAGCTGTGTGCACATGAAAACATCCTGGGGGCCACGCCTAACATTTGTGGAGTTTGGGGCAGGAGTAACAAATGGAAGCCAACCCTGATAGATCAGAATAGTGTCAAAATAGCTGAGAGCTAACCATCAAATAAAATGTTATCTCCTTCTGCCTTGACAAATATTTCATCTAAAGGAACAGAAATCTTCATTCAAATATGGAATTCTCAGATTCCTTAGACATGCACTGGAAAGTGACAGCATGACAACTAGGTTGGCCTGTCCTTTTCTGAGCTCTGGGTCTTCTACTTCTAGCTTCAGCCTGCCTCAAGAGCGTTGTCATGCATGCAAGTAGACATCCCAGTCCGCACATCCAATCTCCATTTGTACTTCCCACAAACTCCCACCCATAGGGGTATATACAGCTGTAACCTTTTTTCAGGATGAACTTGGGGAAGAGGTTGCTCATGTCCTGGAGTCAAGCTTCAGGTAATCATGCAGGAATTCTGGGGTCCTAGCTATCTGGTGCATATGTGTAGGAGTAAAGGAACATGGACACCAATTAGGCACTATCTCTTGGCTCCTTTAGTTGTTCATTCCATGGAGAGAAGCACAGTAAGAGTATGGGAATCAGGTCAGGTCCTCTCTTAACCAAGTAAAAGTGCATGCACACACTCATGGTATTTATTTTTTATTTATTTTTGTGTGTGTGTTGGAGTCTCACTGTCGCCCAGACTGGAGTGCAGTGGCTGCTCCAGGCCACCGCAGCCTCGACCTGCTGGACTCTGGCGATCCTTCCGCCTCAGCCTTCCAAGTAGCTGGAACTACAGGCGCACGCCAGCACGTGGCTAATTTTTTTGATTTATTGTAGAGATGAGGTCTCGCCTGCCCAGGTGGGTCTCAAACCCGTAGGCTCAGGCAATCCACTCACCTCAGCCTCCCAAAGGTGCGGGATTACAGGCTGAGCCACCGAGCCTGGCACTCATGGTATTTATATATGTATACTGCTGGATGACTTTTTCTATTTCATAATACCATTATATTTTTCCATTAATAGCATATATTTTAACAGTTGTGTAGGGTTGCATGGAAACACCACAATCTAAACATCTTCTGTTGTAATACCCTTGTGCAAAAGGGACATAAACATACTACTAGTACCATGCAGTATAAATGTAAAATGAGGATTAACAACAATAAACTTGGACAGAAAAGTAGACGTGCACATGATATCCTCAGCTCTTATCCCACAGAGATCCTAACCAGGATGCAGTAGGACTAGTATATTGAGAATGCTCTAAGAAAGCCAACGTCCATAATAGTTAGATTTATAACATTTATTCGGGGGGGGGGGAATGCAGAATCTATCTAGACCACTACTTAATAACGGTATTTGCTGGTGCAGCAAGTTCAAAAGGGGGAGTCTTCAAAACTATTAGCCCATTCTTTTTTTGAGATAACTAAGACCTGTTAAGCCAGTTCTTTGCCTAGCTACCAAAAGAGAATATCTGCCTTTAGGGCCAACCAAATTTGTCTTTCTTCAGTTAACAGGTTGCTTGTATTCTACTGTGGTAATACTGCAGTTAATATCGGCTTATTTGTAAGTAAGAAAAAATATTTAGAAAGGAGATTAACTTTTTAAGGGTATGTGCATTTAAATATATTGATATTACTAAAATTCTCCAGAAACGTTCCATCCATCCACACTCCATCTTCTACACCAGGACACTTGTTTTCAATATCATTGTCCACTCTTCTCCCTGTGATTCAAGACTATCCGGTATCCCTTTATCTTCTTACATAACTTATTAGTTACAGGAACTCCAGTCTCATGTAGTCATTGATTGATTTTTTTTCTTCTAAACTGTTTTCAAGTTAGAATACAAATTTTAAAAAGCTTTAGGTTCTTAGTTAAAATGTAATGCAACATGTGACAAGATCAAGAGAAAGAAACTAAATTCATCGTTTATATTATAGTTATAGTATGTGTCTTTCTCCATCTGTAGTTACACTGTACAAAACAGTAGCTGTTTAGCAACATGAAGCTCTTTATTTTTAAATTAATAACAATTAAAAATTCAGTTGCTTAGTACATTAGTCACATTAAAAGTGTTCAGCAGCTGCCTGTGGGTAGTCACTACTGTATTAGACTGCACAAATACAGAACTTTCCATCATTGCATAAGATTCCACTGACTAGCCCTGCTCTAAAATGTTTTTAAAGCAGAGGAACTTGACTTTTTAAATATCCTCATCACCAACAGCACATTGTAGATACTTAAATAAAGGAGTTAATAAAATCAAGCAATAAAGCAAAGAAAGCAGGAAAAAAGTTTAATTTTTAATGAGATATTCCAGGGGCTTTTGTAAAAACTGGGACATTCTATAATCATTCTACATCAATGCATACAATCATTTCAACATACAAGTTACTCCACTTTGAATACCCTATTGTAAAGTTAAAAAATCATTTAAAAAAGGCTTTGTCTTGTTTCCAAGGAAAATGAGGCAATGTGCTTATTAAAACACTATTTTGCAGCACTGAGTGCATCAAAAAGTAGTTCATTAATGGTCTTCATTCGTGACTTAAAAGGCTAAACCTGAGGAATTCGAATTAGAATTATCACAGCTGTATAGCAAAACCATGTTCTGATAACAGACACAGAAAATTGGTAGATTAAGATAACCTGGAACATATTTAATCCAATTTAAAGCAGAACAAATATGTCAGGATACTAAGTGATATCCAGGTTAACTAACAAGGTTTTGAAATGCTTCATCTTATTTTTTTTAAATGACAATGCAACAAAGTTGTCATATGTTCAGTGGGGACACCTTATATCATTTATCCCGTGACAACAAACTGCTAAACCATTTGGTTGTTTGAAAAGAATTATTTAGGCCAAATTCACTCTCTGCATGTGGCACTGAGCACCCTAAATTGAAAGTACAAATGCCTGGATGGAAATGTAGCTTAATTCATCTGTTTGTTTATGTTGCTGACACACATAATGCTGTGGGAGGAACTTTACAGCTCTACAAAATCTAAATAAAGTAAAAGCCTTGATGAGAAAATGAAAAAGGCCACAAAGTCATGCACAAACTAAGTGAATATTTAAGGGCATTTTGGGGTTTTTTCTTATTTTTAAATCATGTTGAAATCACTGGTGATACCACTTTAAGAACATGCTTTATCAAAGTAAATTTCATCTAGAAGTATCCACAAACTTAAATCCATTATTAACTAAAAGTAACACCTTACATTTACATAGCACTTTACTGTTACTGAAGCAAGTTCACATACTTCATTTAATTTATTCCTCACAACAGCCCTGTGAGGTAGGCTGAACAAGTTACAATTATTTTACAAGTAAGGCAACAGGGCCCAAAAGATGATAAATGATTTGTGTAGAGGTCATAGGTTTAGTGTATGGTGAAGCTAGGCAATTAATTTTAAATACTTTAAAAGATATGAAGCCAAAATCCTTTTTATATCATATCCAGAGATTTTTAAAGACCTGTGGCTTTGAATTTAAATTACCCCAAAACTTTAGCTATTATCTCTTATAGTATAAATTAGTTATAAAGTCGATTTTAAAGAGTCTCCCTTAAAAGGTAAATTAGACTCAGTGCTTTGGTACCTTAGACATACTGGAAATGTTTAAAAAAAAAAAAAGCATTCTCATAGCCATGCTCACCAAAAAGTTTCAATACTAACAAAAATGCCTTTTACAGCCACTTACAATTTGACTTATTTTACAATTAGTCAAAATTTAATAAGCTCCAAGCCAAAACAAACATTCACCTACCTTCTGCCCTACATACTGTGAAATCTTCTACAGGTCCATTCCCAAGGATCAACTTATACTGAATGGGGTACTATAAGAAAAAAGCAACTTAAACTAACATAGCTTAAGAATCAGGTCAGGACCTTATATTGACCGAGAAATACTTTTTTTAGTTTAATAAAATAACTAGGTAGTCTGAGGAGAAAAAGCACTGTGGCAATTTCTGGGATTTATTTATAAGCCAATACTAACTTTTATTTGTCATGTCCAACGATATCTTTTCAATGAAGACAACATATACCAAATGTAATCCATTTAAACTCCAACTAATTCAAAATGCTTAGAGTATTCTGATTAATAAAAATACTCCAGGTAACAAAGCTATCATGTGACATATCAGGATCACAAATCATTTCAGAATGTGAATACTGTAAGATACACACAAAACTAAAACTATATTGAACATGAGGTAATCTTGCTGTGAAAATTAAGAAAAAACATTCATGATCTCTTATAATAATCAAGTGCCAGCATTATGAAATAGACATTTAGGTTAAAAATAACAATTTTATGGTTGCCTGGATACTGCGTAAATTCATACTGACAATACACTTCCCTAAAATAATATATCCAGTGTAAATATAAAACCAAGGAAACCCATTTTATGTGACTGTATAAAAGTGAGCCAATTTTATATGCAATTAATTTGGATTTTTTTCTTAGCAAACTATAACGAATTTATTTTAAACTTCTGACTTATTAGCAAAACATTATTTTTAAGATACAAACTCTGTTATACCATTCAAAAGCAGCAAAAACTGTATGCACAGTAAATCAAACTTCACTAGTTTTGGTAATGTGAATACAAAGTAATCAAATTTTGACTGCCATATCAGACATTCAAATAGGTGTTGTATGAATTAGCCAACAGATGGACACTGGTCTGAGAAATGTTTTAAAAAACATAACTATGATAATTTGAAAATATAGTCAATTTTTCAAGCCTGAAATTACATGTTTTATAAGTCTGCAATGTCCTCTTAAAATTAATAATCTTTGAAATAATTATTTTCCATATATATCCTTTTCCAATTTTTTCCAAAAGAAACAATGAAAATACATAATTAAGTATAATTATATGGAAAAAAGTATATAGAGAAAAGCTAATCATTCTAGGTAAGTCATGAAGTAGAATATCTTAGTCAAATTAAAATATTTCATTACAAATACTTTTATTATTTATATCACCAAGGATCAGCCACAGAAAACTCAAATTGTACATGGTATTGTTCATGCTTTAATTTCATAAATAAAGGCAAGCCAGTATGTCTCTTTTTATAACATAGGGGAAAACTGCTGTTTGCAGAAGAGAGTAAGTAGGCAAAGTCTAGCTGAACAACAGCAGTTCATGGTTTGTCAAAAATGGTACAGATGCCATCAATTAAACCCATGTACAGACAGTCATGTCCTTGTCCTTAATACTTTTAATCTGTTTACCTCTACTTGGAACTTTCAAAGAATCACTGTATATTAAATTTATATGGGCATTAGCTGCTAAATGTATAGTAGTTACATATTTACTGAAAGTTAAAGACATAATGTGACATGGTCAGCCAAAGGAGTAAAAATGAATTATAAAAACTTTTTTTCGAAAGTGCGTAAGGCAGCTCCTTAATTTCTACATCCAGTTTAATGAAACTGGTTTGAAATTCAACTGCTAAAAGAGAAATGCCATACTAAATGAATGTTTTTATAAAACATAATTTTTTACACCAGTGATACATCCATTAGAGTCAATTTCTCATGTATTTCCTTTATAGAAAGCAATCATGTTTGACTTGTCAAAACAAAAAGTAAAGCAACAAAGAATGTTTGAAAAGGTTTACCAACTTTCCACAATGTATTAAATTGAGCAAAAGAGCTCAATATCTTTTAATTCAAATGTCAATGAGAAATGTTACATATTACGGTCAAATTAATAGCTACCTTATTTTGAAGACTATTTTAATAGGCACATATTTGATTGTTTTTTTTGTTTAATAATGAGGGTGACAAACTTTTTCCATTTTAACGTAACAACAAATAAACTGAAAACACCTTAGAAACAAACTAAAAACTACACATTTTGTTATTTGATTTTTAAAGACCATTCAGAAGAAGCATAGTACAAGGAATCCAGATTCTTATTTTGAAATACTAATAGTATAATTTAATATCAAGTATTAAATGTGATGAGAACTTGGACTCTGAGTTTACTGAATTTATATTTATTACTATAAAACCTGTCAGAAATGAAACCTTACAGTGAAGTTAATACATTTTCCAAATGAATATGAGAAAATTTTATATGGCGAGTTTCAAATGATGGATGACATGAGCACAAGAATCATATACACTCCTCCAGCCCCTGGTTAATATATCCTTTTCTCCATGCCCCTGCAACAGAGGGCCCTCATCAATATAACATAATACTCTCTGGCTTAAATATCAGTCGACACTGCATGGGTCATAGAGCAACAGCATGGTTAGAGGAAAAAGGCACTGAAGTAAAAAGAAGACAATTATATAAAACATAATACTAAAAAATTTTATACAATAACATCTGGCCTTTTCTGTGTCATTTTTGGTAAAATATACTAAACTTCACATAAAGCAACTCGACTACTAAATTTCTTCTTTCAGATTTGAGTTTGTGAAATTATAAATTCCTGTTTCCTTACATCCTGGAATAGCCTCTCTATAGAGAATAGAACAACCAAAAAATTTTTCAAAATCTATTTTGAATGTCCTCTGGAAAAATAATACTCCAGTTCAATTAAAATTCATCATTTAGATTTGTTTTATCAATGGAACAAAACACCCTATCAGTAAGCAGTCATTTTTAAGAGACAATGAGCTATTACTATTACACGTCTTCATATAGAAAGCAACTCAAATGTAAGCAGCAACAGTCACTTCTTAGGAAAAGGTTGTCAAAGAGAAATGAAAGATCTCAAAATTAAGAAAAATACAAGTTCAAACCTCTTTAAAATGCTCAAGGAATTCTTAAATACTGTAATCAAAACTTTTAGTTTGGCTCAAAGGACTTGAGTTATACATTTTAAATGACTTTTAAGAATAGTTATATTCTTCTCAAAAACCATGGGTGTTACTCATTAATGTTTAACATATTTTCCCCAAGTTTGGGAAGGACATCTATGTCGATTTTTGTAAGAATTAACACCCTTTTAGAAAGCAAGTCAATGTAGCAAAACTGTTGGGAGAAAACTAACTTCTGAATGGTTGTTTGAAAAACTTATGTGCCAATTAAGTCAGAGATATGTAGATTTTCCAAAACAACTGTTTTAAACCACTCCATATCTTATTAAAAAGAAGATATAATTTACTGAAGATTATACCTCAGTAATCTTCAGTAAAGAATACTTTTAGGCACCTCCTTTTATAAACCTATCCTTCTTAGATAAGTTGGGAGTATATGTTTTTCTAACCTCTATGTAACTTTAATAAACTTTCACTCCTATCAGAGATTTTAAAAATCAGGATAATTATTATCAGTTACTGCCCAATATGAGTGGGAATTTTAACAACGATAACTATTAAAGGTAGGGTTAAACTGGACAACAAAATAAAAAAATTATATATAAGGCTTTTAAAATTCTACCCATCATCGTAAATGATGGAATGAAAAGAAATCTAATTAAACAAAGCAACATATAAAGAATACCCCTTGGCCACTGTGTTAGTACAGCAGGAAAAAGATTGAAATTTGGGTGACTTTACGCTGTTATATCTAGAAACTTCCTATCTTGAATTACAACCACAAGGGAAAGATTATATTGTGATATTCTGAAAAAGAGACAGTGATATATAACCTAGTCAATAAACAAAAGAGAATAATTATGTAAAACTCAATTTATTTATAAAAAGGGAAAAATAAGCCATTTTGTAAAAAAAATCTTTCTACCATCTCAACCAATTATTTCCATTTTTAGAAAACCTTAGAGGACTATGTATTTTTAAAGCTTCAGTGTAAGAACTAAATGATAGGTAGTGATGAGATTTAAAAAAAAAGAAAGAAAGGAAAGGAAAAGATAGAGGAAAGAAGGCAAGATTTAAAAGCTTTTCATCCTAGGTCCTAGGATTACCATATGTAATTAAACATATTAGAAGAGCCAAAGTAAACCAAGAAACACAAAAATGAGTTTCTATGTAAATATTTAAACACTGCCTTTCCCCCCATTTACTGTTCAAAACATCAGTTTCTTGCTTGATAACTGCTAGCTTCTATGATATTGCACAGTAGGTTCCTGCGAATGCTTTGTACTAGGTACTTAATGCTAACAGATTCCAGGCCTCAAAGCAGAACATAGCAAATCTGATTTTCACCACTGCCAAGTTTCTGTGATTAGTAACTGCACAGAAAAGGCCACACAATCAAGAGGGTAGGCAAACATATTCTAAGTAGACATTACTGAGTAACATTATTGAGGCTGCTAGCTGAACCGGTCATTCCATTTTCACTTTTCTGGAGTGTTCTCACAGCACTTGGAACCTGCATCCCAGTACTCAAAGAAAGTCCACCACACCATACCTAAGAAAAGACAAAAAGCCTCAGTCAGATTTCAAATCAAATTAAAACTTCAGCGGTTCTTAATTTTCCATTTGAAAGGCAAAATGCCACATATATGAACATCAACATGTCTTAAACTGATAACCTTCATATGTGAGCTGAGGGGAAGTGAAAGACTGAGAATTCTTTTGGAACTAAAGAGACCTGAGAAGTCTTTGTGGTAGCAGAACCCCCTGGAGCTACACTTGACGGAGAAATCTGAGGGCTGCAGAAATTTACAGACTAAATTGGATTAATCTAGGCAAAAGTTATTAGCTATCATACTGATGTTAACCTTCACAACCAAGTTGCAGAAAAAACCAAATTCCTTCCCAATTATGCTTTTGGTTTTGATAATGAGATGTGGCCTGAGACAACAGGAATCTAACACACCTCTGTTAACAGTAAAATCCACTGTTAAAATCTTCCCTATCTTGTTACAAGAAAAATGCAAATGATAATATCTGGATGAATTTTTCCCCTTCTATTATTATAAATATGAAGGAGTTTATAAAAAAATAAAGCTGTTTTTCTTGTGAACAGAGCAGCTATGTTTCATAAAATGAAAAATAACAGATTTGGAACAGTGTCAAGAGAATTAAAATATGAAAATATGGATCATTTAAACTATCATCAACTACCATGTATGTGGCAGGCACAGCTTAAAGCAAGGGAAGTTCTAGAAGCTGTTTAAGTATTCTCAACTTAAATTATATCCATAAGTGTTTCAATATCTAAGTAACTAGATTGCTGTGCCAAAGAATCTACTGACCTGTGAAATTTATAACTATATAATTAACATTCTAAATTTTCAAAATTAGCAGGCGCAGTAATGATAACTCCCAAAATACAAAAACAACTACCTGATTATAAAACTACTATTTTTTTTGGAAATTAGTATTTAAGTGATTTTGAAAAGTATTCACTCAAACTAACTAGCACAAAGATGCAAAAGCAACCAAAGTGAGGCACAATGACCATTTGTATACATAACCCTGAATTGTGCCCCACATCTTTAAAATTAAAAAATGTTTTTTAAAAAGGTGCAAAGGCAAATCAATGGAGAAAGGTTAGTATTGTCAATAAAAAGTACAAAGATAATTGGACATCCATATGCAAAAAAAGAACCTTCATGCTATACCTTGTACCATATACAAAAATTAATTCAAAATCACAGACCTAAATGTAAAACTTAAAACTGTAAACCTTCAAGAAGAAAACATAGGAGAAAATCTTTCTGACTTTGAATTAGGCAAAGCATTACCCCCTAAAAGAAAAAAAAAATCCTAAACTGGACTTCACATCAAAATGAAAAACTTCTCTTTGAAATGTTCAGAAAAATGAAAAAAAAAAAAGCAAGCCATTAACTGGGAGAAAATATGTGCAAAACATACATCTGATAAATAATTTCCAATATATATATAGAATATTTTAAACTTAATAAGAAAACAACTCAAAAAAATGAGCAAAGGATTTAACAGGTACTTCACCAAAGAAATTATACGAATAGCAAAGCACACGTAAAGGTGCTCAATACATCATTTGTCATTAGGAAAGTACAAATAAAAACACAACTACATATCTATTAAAACAGTTTATCAAAAAATCTTATAATACCAAATAATGGCAAAAAAATGAAGAACTCTCACATATTGCTAGTAGGAATGCAAAAATATAATTCAGCCTCTTTGCAAAACATTTTGGCAATTAAACATACACTCTGAATGTGATCCAGCAATCCTATTTTAGATATTCACCCAAGAGAAAAACCCGTATGTAAATGTTTAGAGTGACTTTATAATTGCCAAAAAACTGGAAGTAAACCCAAATGTATTTCAACTGGTAAATAGACTAATAAACTGTGGTACATACATATATAAAACAATGTTCAGCAATCAAAAAGAGGAGAATACTGATATCATTATGCTACAGGATCGAAAGGCTACACATATGCCATACAATTTCATTCATATGACATTCTGGAGAAGGTGAAACAGGAACTAAAAACTACTGATTGCTAGGGGCTAGTTGCATTGAGGGGTCCACTAAAAAGGAGCACAGAGAAATTTCCTAGGGTGAGGGAAATGCTCTGTATCTTGATGATGGTGGTAGTTATACAACTATGCATTTATTAAAACCCACAGAATTGTAAAATACTATAAATCAGTCATGTCCAATGCATGTAGCCCAAGACAGCTATTAATACGGTCCCACAAAATCTTGTAGCATGTGTTGTTTAGTGTTTATTTTCTTTGTGACCTCATGCACAGTTCCATTTTTGAAGTTTACAATCATGCTTTATTCATGACATTGCTTTTTGGTGGCACATACATTTGTGAGCAGCTGTTTTCAATTAGGAAGCAGAGAGCAAAATTTGAACAAACATTTCTGATGAGCACTTTGAGAACTCACTAAGAATTGCAACCACTTCCATCAAACTAGACATTGTTAACATATTTGCGACCGGCAAATTTTTCACCTTCCTAATACTGAGAGTAGGTGAAAATAAAAAAATTCCAAAGCTGGTTGCCGCCAACTTCTGTCATTAAGATAGGGATAAAAATTAGAAAATTTGTTTTGAAATATCAGTCTTGTAAAAATTTGTTGTTTAAAATAAATAACTTTCTGTTAAAAAGTTACAAGTGGAGAAGAGAAGATGAAAAAAATTTGAAAGTTATTGTATTCCAGGGTTGTGTAAATTATACTGGATATGGTTTTACATGCTTTTTAGGTATATGATAGACTACCTATTATTATGTTTATTTAGAAATATTTTACATGTATCTTGGTAAAACAAAATGGAAAATGAAATTTAATATTCCTGTATCGTGTGATAAATTGTAAAACAATGACCTGTGCATAAAGGAACTTTTCAGGATTTGCATATAAATGAAGTATCAGTATGTTTTCTATGAACTTTGCAGGCTCTACAACATTTTTTTGGATACTTTGTTTTTCCCAACTGTGTGATTCTTTCCAAATGATGTGTTTTTATGTTACCGAAAGTCTACAAGGAGGATTATGGCGAGGTGTCTGACCTACTGCTGCTGACCTACTCACTGGTAAATTTCTGGAACCATTATGCACAGTATCATAAGCAATCCATTCTTCTGCCAGAGTTTTAAGTATTCTGAAAAGGTTATACTGGTATATGGATTGAGCTTGCGATATACTTACAATATACAATGAATGAATTAAAGAGAGTGTAATGTACAATAAACATGAAAACTTTTTTTGGCTACTTGATTGATTTTTGTAAAAATGAATAATATGAAAGGTATTGATCAGCAAGATCAATACCTTTCATATGTTGATTATATTTTATTATGCACTCAGGCTTACAAACTTTTTGTCCAGTTTTTGAATTTACTTTAAAAGTCTCCAGGATATCACTCTCACTTATCATTGATATCATTTGAACCTCCCATTTATCCTTCCATTTGAGAGTACCTCACCTTTCCACCGAAAATCAGATTCACCTATTTTCAATTTCAGATTATTTAGTTCCTTTGGAAAACCTCTATTTCTTCATATTGTACCATAATTCAAATAGTTTTCTTCAATAACTTTTCAGCTACTGTAACATTATCATAAGTTATCCATGTAGACGTGGTGCCATAAATTTTCATTTTTATTTAACACAAGTTAAATGGTCTTTTCTAAATGGTCACCTTTTTCATAATACAGCTGAAAGTTACAGACATATCCAGTATTTGCCTCAAACACCACTCTGAATAGCATTTCGTACCCTGTATTTTTATTTAGATTATAAACCCAAAAAGACAGTCTTCCACAATGAAGTATCATGGATTAATTCAAGGAAAGTTCTTGTTCAGGTTTGTACACAGTACAAACAATACAGTATGTATTAGATGACTTATTTAATACATAATTTAATACAGATTCAATTTTGAATAATCAGATTAGATTTGACTGCATTTCTGCATTATTGCAAAAATGGTAAACTATTTTTAACATTGAAGTATGAAAGCCCTGAAATATTCACATACAAGTATGCAACACTAATTGCAACAAATAATGACCAACTTGTAATTTTTGCCAACTATGTAAAACAAGAATAACATTGCAGTCGATATCAGATAATTATCTCAGTTAACTTTCCCTCTCCTTGCCTGATTATTTATTTTCAAGCAAAATATGATAACATATACATACAACAACACTGCAGCATTCAGAAACAGAATTTTCAAAGATGTAAATTCACATCAGCAGCAACCAGGAACAGAATTTGGAATGACGTGAATTCATGTCAGTGGTCATGAATGAATTAAATTAATTTCACACTAATTTTATTTTTTATTATAATTTTATTTCCCACTAGTTGTATGTTGCTCTTATTCTTCTAAGCTTTACAATAAAAATATTTTTTAAAAGATCTTATTATGTGTACACACTAACTATTTCATATACTTTATATGCAGACCAAGACAATTCCTCTTTACTCAATGCAGCCCAGGGAAGGCAAAGGTTAGACATCCCTTCTATAAATTGTACTTCAATAAAACTGACTTTAAAAATTAATCTTGTACACACTTAATGGTAATTTACTTAGTTAATAAAAGCAGGCCTTTTGGACGGGATAAAAAAATGTGGTACATATACACAATAGAATATTATGCAGCCATAAAGAAGGACAAATACATGGACTTTGCAGCAAATTGGATGGATTTGGAGTTGATCACACTCAGTGATTTATCACAGAAATAAAGAACTAAGTTCCACATGTTCTCATTCATAAGGTGACCTTGAACAATTACAATCCTATAAGAAAGCGATTGGCAGTAGTGGAAAACTCAGGGGAGGGGGAGGTGGGACTGGCAGTTAGGGGAGGGAGGGGCATACCTCTTCAACAAGGGTACCCGCATGATCAATGTTTGTATACCTAACCCTGAATTGTACCCCACATCTTTATAATAAATAAATAAATTTTAAAAATAAATAAATAAATAAAAGCAGGAGCAGGCTTTCAATGAAGGAAAAAAATTTTTAACCAATTTAAAATAATTTCTTAAGGCATCTTAAAGTAAGATGTTACAACATTTACTAATGTAATTACAGTACCATCACTTGGAATGAAAAACAATGAATAAACTCAGTACATAACCGAGATTGATTCAAATTAAAAATTCAATCTATTCTTTTATAAAAGTGTATCTAAGTCTTGGGAAAATTTTTTTTTCTCGGTTTCATATGTAAATAATTCATCCCCGACTGACCAATTTGGAAAACAGCCAAAAATGTACAATACAGTAGAGGTTTGTAGGAAAAAAACTGCAATATTTTAAAGTATCTCCATGAACAATAACTTTATTCACTAATCACTTTTACTTTTTAGGGTAAAAGTAGGAGTTTGGGGTATTAGCATTGTTTAAACTTAAGAGTTTAGGGTATCTAGAGTAAATAATCATTAACTGTGAGATTTTAAATCACTGCATTTTAAACCCACACATACTCCATCATACTTGAGGGGTTATAGTTAGGGGTGATGACGGAAGAACACATATACAAAACATTCCAAGTCTGCCCTTGAAATATAGCATCCTGATTTAAAAGTTCTAGCCATAATTACTGGATCCCAGAACTCCTCACAGGAACCAGACTTATAAAGAAATGCAGAGGATTAAGGAGTTGGAAGAAGCAATAACATTTGTATGCAAAACAAAATAATTCAAACCTATGTTTCCTTCAATTTGTACAAAGAAAAACGAAATTTTCTTATATACATCAGCTGGAAATTGAGTAAACTTGAAATAAAATACATGTGTATACAAACATACATACATATATATTCAGCCTACCACATAAAGATGTCCATCTGATATTATACAAAGATGATACTGTGCTATGATTTTATCAATAAATGGTCCTGGAATAATTGGATATCCATATGGAATTAAAGAATGTGTCTAGACCCTTACTTCATATCAAATACATTAATTCTATTTTGACTTGCATTGTAAATGCATTCTATAAAAGTACAAGGTAAAGCTTTTAGAAGACGACACAATAGTATTTTCAAGACCTTGGGGACAAATAATGATTTTGTAAACAGAACAAAAAAGTACTAACTATGAATGAAAAAAATTGGTAAACTGAACGACCTTGGGGACAAATAATGATTTTGTAAACAGAACAAAAAAGTACTAACTATGAATGAAAAATATTGGTAAACTGAACGACATTGAAATCAACAACTTCTGCTCATCAGACGATACAAGTAAGAGAGGGAAAAGGAAAGTCAGAGTGGAGAAGACATTTGGAATACATGTATCTGACAAAGGTCTCAGACTAATTCAAGAACTACAAATCAATTGATAAGAAATAGGAAGACAACCAAACAGAAATACAAGCAAAAAGCCTGACTAGCCAGTTCAGAAAAGAATATAACCAAATAGTCAACAAATATAAAAAGGTGCTCAGCAGCACTAGTCATCAAAGAAATGCAAATGAAAACCACAATGTAAAATATCATACCCACTAGAAGGACTAAAATAAATAAATAAAAAAATACCAAATGTTGGCAAGGATATGAAGGAACTAAGACTCACATACTGCTGTTGTAAACTAGTATAACCAACCACTTTGGAAAACCGTTTGACAGTATCTACTACAGTTGACTATACATATGATCTAACAACCCCCATCCTAGGTATACTATACTCAATAGAAATATACACATACATTTATCAAAATACATGAATAAGAATATTCATAGTTCATAGAAGTTCTATTTGTAAAAGCCCCAAATGGAAACCACACACCTATCCAACTAAATTAGAATGGATAAATTGTGTTATAGTCATATAATGGAAAACTATACAGCTATGAGAATGATTTACAATCATAGAATATGGATAAATCTCACAAACATAATGTTGAGCCAAAAAGATACTGTATTATTCCATTTAATAAAAGTTGAAAAGGAAGTAAAATCTGTGGTATTAAAAGTCAAGTCAGTATTTACCCTTTGGAGGAGGGCCAGTAGGGACTAGAAATGGGCACAAAGGAGCTTCTAAGAGTCTGGTAATGTTCCATTTCTTGATCTAGGTGCCAGTTACAAAAGTGATTGCAGTCCTGTGAAAATTCATGAAACTACATGCTTATGGCTTGTGTACTTCAATGTATTAACAACGACTTCAACAAAATATACCAAAAATACACAGATTTGGAAGACAGTAATTGAGGAAAGAGGGAGAAATATGAAGAAAAATATTCGGCTTCCCTAAATACACAGCATAGATTATTTTTCTTAAAGTTGCCAGACCAAAAAAATATATAAATTAGGTACTAACCATAAAACCAGGTAGTACTGGCTGAGTAAATTTTGTCTTAAAGGAATACAGCAACTGTTTTGAGTTTGCATCATAGAATGAAAGTTGACCTAAAAGGAAACGGAAAAAAGCCTAATTTATTATACAAAAAAATGATAACATCTTATTAAGTCTATCTAACATATGAGGGGGACCTCAAAAAAACCAGAAATCATTTATTAAAAATTGTGTATTTATTCTTACATGTTTAAACTTCAGTCACCTTCAGAGTACTCTCCGTTGATGCAATCAATACTATTGAGACGCTTTTTTCACTACTCAAAACAGTTTTTGTCAATTTTGATGCCGTTTAGTGCTCCTCCCATTTTTTGTTTTACCTCTTCCACATCAGCAAAATGTTCCTCCTTTGGGAACTTTTTTCACCCAGGGAAACAAACAAAAAAAAAAAGTTGCTCAGGGGAGAGCGGGTGAATGTGGAGTGTGGGCCATGGGAGTCATGCCATTTTTTGTCAAAAACTGCTGTTTTAATAAACTCAGTGTGTTGTAGGTCAGTGCAATGTTATAGTGGAAAAACCAGTCACCTGTTTGCCACAACTTGGGACATTTCCTCTGCAAATCATGATGCAACCTTCTCAAAACTTCCAGATAAAAACTTTGGCTGACCGTTAGATCAGGAGGAATAAATTCTGATTGTTTGTACTACAAAGGGGGCCTGTCTTCTAAAAGATAATTCCAGGTTTTTTTTGGTCCCCCCCTTGTATAATTATGTAAAAAGTAACAACTTAATACATATTTTGGCATTTTTTGTTAACTATAAGAACTGGATTTAATGATTCTCACTTGAAAATTAGTCATCAACACACTTAAGAAAAAGCCCTAATCCAGTTTTTCCTCTCTGGTTTTCAAGCCCTCCATAATCTGGCACCATTCTACTTATTCAACTCTTAAATATTTCTTTATCTTATCATTATTTAGCAAATGGTTTCTTTAGCCCAGTAAAAACCTAGGCCATCTCTTCCTCCTCATTTTTACTGCAACCAACCTTTCTACCCAAATCCTATTACCATTTAAGGATTACTCTATTAAACATTGTTGACTAACTACTTGAGGCTACATTCATACTCCAGTCTCCAAAATCAGTTATCATTGTTTCAGCTTTGTTAAATGTTACCTCAAGGTATGTCTTTCAATAGGATTATGTCCTAAAATAGCTGTCTGACCTCCTAAACCACCCAGCCTGATGGCCTCCTTAAAACTGTTATCACATCTTTTTTTTTTTTTTGAGTTGGAGTCTCACTCTGTCATCCAGACTGGAGTGCAGTGGCCGCTCCTGGCCATCCAGCCTCGACCTGCTGGGCTCCGGCGATCCTTCTGCCTCAGCCTTCCAAGTAGCTGGAACTACAGGCGCGTGCTACCACAGCTGGTTAATTTTTGATTTATTGTAGAGATGAGGTCTCGCCAAGTTGCCCGAACTGGCCTCGAACCCGCAGGCTCAGGCAATCCACTCACCTTGGCCTCCCAAGGCACAGGATTACAGGCTGAGCCACAGAGCCCGGCCTGTTATCACATCTTGAAATTCTTCTCTGATGACTATTCTTTTGGTTGGTATCCTAACCCTGAGGATATCTTCTATTTCCTCCTTTTTCTGCTTTGACCAGGCTCTCTTTTCTTCCTACAATGCTCCCTTCATAAATTAACTGCCACCAATGAGGAAGAGAAAAGAAACTAATATTTATGTACTCTATTAAAGTACTCGATGTTTTATGTACATTACCTCAAAATATTAAGCAGCCTATATATGATCACAAAGTAAAGAACAGAACAGTAAGCTTAAATATATTCTGTGTAATCATCAGTAGCCACTCTGTGATGCTGTCTTAAATATTTAGCATCAGCTCTACTTCTGAGTTCTACCACTGAATTTCCAAATGCTCGCTAAACATACCACATGGTTGTCTTGCTGGCATCTCATTTCCCCAAAACTCTCTATGTTCCCTATCCTACTGACACTGTCATTCTCTCAATCACACTGGCTGGAGCCTCAAAGTCATCTTAATTCATCTCCCTGTCCACCATGCTCCCACATCCATATTTAGTTACTAAGCCCGACGAACTCTACATTGACACTCTCAAATCCATTCTTCTTCATTCTCCACTGCTCAGATCCTTGATACCAGTCACTCAGCAAACACTTATTACGGTCTTTATTTGTAATAGTTAAGATAAGACACATGGCCCTGCTCTACCTACATTGCTTGAAGACTTCTCCCTAGAAAGTCTTATGCTATCTATGCTTTCAATCTCTTCCATCTTTAATTATTGACTCTCTAATATTTTCAAAGCTAGATTATCATCACATGATGATAGTTTCCTAAAACATACAGAACCATCCCTCTCCACTTCTAAATAAAGACTAGTCTAGTATTATTTTGTCAAGGCTCTCAGAATCTGATCCTATTCTACATTACAACATACCCCTTTCTGTACACTATGCTCTAGGCTAACAAATACTTCTTACTACTGTCTTTGTGGAATCACAAAGTATGGGAAAGGAGAGAGAAAAGATAAGCAAATGTTGTCTTGGTAGTTGAAAAAGAAAAAAAAATGTGTGCTAATAAATTTGCCACTCATCCTGAGGAAAATGGTTTATCTGATTCAAAGTGAATAAGTAAAAAAAATAAAATAAAAGCAGCAAAACTGATGTTATCACTAAAAATAAATGAAGCCAAAATTAATTCTTCACCTTATCTGAATACACTGAAATCTCATGAAATCATCCAGACACATGTTAGTCAAAATGATAAAATTTTGCATTATTATCTTACATTGTCAACTTGGAGGAAAACATCTAGGGAATTACTTCAGTTCAATACTATGTCACCTTCAAAATGTTTATAAATTTGTTAGCTGACCATAAAGAATATTCTTATCAAATAATAATTCAATAAGCATAAAGATATTTTTCAAAAGATAAACATCAAGTTAATCTTTAGATTATTTTATCAGGAGGGGAAATGGTCAAATGTATTAAAAGAAAACTAATAAAGGATAAATATAATATTCTTCATTTGAGTTATATGCAACAATGAGTTCCAAAAACCAACTCCAAACTGCCTAATAGAAGACACTTTAACATAACTTTTCATGAAAAGAGATCTAGTAGATAAAGGTGGCTACAAGCTCAATATTGGTTAATAGTACTGTTAAGTCATATTACTAGAAATAGTGTTGCCAAATTACTGTCCTTTACTGGTCAGGGGTCATGTGTTCTAGTCTAAGAACTTATCTTTAAGAAATACACTGACACAGCATATACACCCATAGAAGATTATAAAGGTTTGGAAAATTTAAATTGTAAGAGAAACAGCTAATAATAGCGAATGTATAATCTAGAAAAACAAGGCAAGAAAAGCAATGGTAATACCTGTAGTTTTTAACAAATAACAATTATCATGTGAATATGAATTAGAGAACATACTTCTGTTTATTCACATGGCAAAATTTAAGAGCAACAGTCTCAAAAGTTATAGGGAGACAAAGTGAGTCAATTCAGGAAAAACTTTCTAATCAAGAGCTTCCCATCAATGAGACCACACATGGTGGTTCACACCTATAATCCCAGCAATTTGGGAGGCTGAGGTGGGAGAATCACTTGAACCCAGGCATTCAAGACCAGTCTGGAAAACATAGCGAGACCTCATCACTATAAAAAAATTTTTTTAAAAATTAGACGAGCATAGTGGCCCATGCCTATAGTCCCAGTTATTCAGAAGGCTGAAGTAGGCTCGCCTGAGCCCAGGTGGTTGGGGCTGCAGTGAGCCATGACTGTGCCACTGTACTCCAGCCTGGGTGACAATGAGGCCCAATTCAAAGAAAGTAAAAAAAGAACTTCCCAAAAATGAAACAGGCTGCTTTCTAAGACAAGAAAGCTTCATATTAAAGTTATTCAAGCACAGAAGTAGCAATGTAGTAAGGATTTTATATGGTGTGACAGATGGACTGGGTAATTTCTAAGGTCTACTTCAACTCAAAAATTCTGTCTCTTTATAGGTAGGTAATAAAACATAGTAAGATAGGAATTTAAATGGACTGAATAAATTATAGTGTTGAAGACTAAAATTAGCAAAATATTTTCAACTTAGTTAAGATATAAGGGAGGGACCCCCCAACCCAAAATTTATTTATAAAAAATCGTGTATTTATTCTTACATGTTTAAACGTCAGTCACCTTCAAAGTAGTCTCTGTTTGATGCAATACTCCTACTGAGATGCCTTTTTCGCTGCTCGAAACAGTTTTGAACTTGTCAATTTTGATGACTTTTAGTGCTACTGCCATTTTTTGTTTCACCTCTTTTATGACAGATGTTTCCCTTTGAGGACTTTTCATCCAGGAAAACAAAAAAAGTCACCTGGGGCAAGATTGAGTGAATAGGGAGGGTGGGCCGTAGGAGTCATGCTGTTTTTGTCAAAAACTGCTAAACACTCAGCAGGTATGGGCAGGTGCACTCTTAAATCACCCATCATAAAATGGGCAAACATACTGAAAGAATCTCCAAAAAAAAAAAAATTCACTGAAGCTGAGCGCAGCCTCTCACAAAGATGCTAGTTGGTACACTGATGTTGATGGGTTCCTAGAACACTTACCTAATGGAGGAAACCTGTACTACAAAGGGCCTGTCCTCCAAAAAATAATTCTGGTTTTGTGGGGGTCCCTCCTCATAAATGAGTGCTTTCATGGAACTCCAGGCAGACATCACACACCCTTCCAGTCAATTCTAGAACTGAGATGGTTTTGATCAAAAGCCCAGTTGGTCAAAATGTCCTTACCACAATACTAATGAAAATTCTGTATGGATGGTTACCAGTGAAAGGTACTGAACTACAAGTAACTATGGAGAAATAACTTATGAGAAAATACATAAACTTACCCCCATCAAAATCACAAAATACACCTATTTTCTCAGGAACAGTAACATCTAAAGCTTTGACTTTGTTATTATGCTTTGCTGCAAACGTGTTTTGTAGCCAGTTGTTGACATGGATACACCAACTTGTGTTTGTCTTTCCCAGTTGGTCAAATTTCCCCAAAGTTTTGTATGCTACTCCCACACTGTATGATTTACAGTCTTTCTGGGCCTTGACTTCCCAATAATGTTGTCCACATTCAATCGCAGTGTCTCCTACAAAAGATCAGAAAAGCAGATTGACTCATTTTTTCTTTATGAGGTACACAGTTGTACCTATCACTCTCTTTTGCCATTCCGAAATGGCACAAAAAAATTCACTCAAGTACTCTTTCTTATAGCAATAATCATGCTAATATACAGACACTAAATTCATAGTACCTGCTATAACTTTACTTTAATATTTACTACTATTTTTCAGAATATAAAATGCTTCAGAATGTACTTCCTAACTATTCCCTCAAAACATATATGTGGGAGCACTATGTAAGCTGAAGTAGAGTTTTAAAAGAATCAATAATAAAACAATTTGAAAACACCCCAAAGTAATTAGGCTTCAACCGGGAAAAACTTCTGCAAAAATGCATTCAGTATACAGGCAGTCATTCTGACTCACAGTGTGACTGTGATTGAGATCATAAAGAACTATTATTTTGTGTCTTACCCAGCACTGTGTATGATTCCCCAGTAAAACGATCTCTGCTGCCTCTTACTGCTGGTGGCCTGGAGCCTATGGATGTCCGTTTGGGGGATGGTGTACCACTTCTACATAAACAAGAACAAAAAGAAAAACAAATATTTTATGTTGCAAACGTTTCATAAACTAAAATTACAAATCACAGAAGGAAGTTTTAAAAATATTTCTAATTATGTTATCGAAATAACACCATTCAATTTGATCACAATTATTGTTAAAGTGAGTTATCTATTATAAACATTGAAATGTAAGAAGCCATCAATATAGCAGACTGAAAACACTAATGTCATGCAGACTGAGCAAGGCTAATACGAAGAACACATAGCTGAAATAAGAAACAGTGCCAAAATGCAGTAACACTTACTAAAGAGTAAAAAAAGAACTAAAAAAAAATAACAGATTATAGCTTATATTTTTTGCAGTTACATTTAAATAAAAAAGGCAAAGACAGATCTTGTCTTATAATCATAACTAAATAAACTTTCTTAGAAGCGGCAGGTATTTTCATTCTGAATCTCTTCGTAAAAATAGAAATGTCAACTGCCCAAATCCATATACAGGATAATATCAAGTATTATAAAGTGTTTCTCCTACTAAAATAGACAAGATCCAATCTGACCTCTTCTTACATCAAACTATATGACATGGAAAACTAGACTGTTGAGCTTTTACTAACTCTCAAAAACAAAATAGATTAAATTCCAAAAATGTTTCTAAAAATAACACTCTAATTATATTGAATCACTGCATCTAAAAAACCAAAGCATTTTTTGATCAAGTTTATCCTAAAGTTATTATTTAGGGAAAATGGCAATAACTATCTGTACTTGTACTCTAAATCAGAACTAAAGACACATTTCCAATCTAATTACACTAGGATTTTTCTAACTAAAAAAAGATCCATTCAGTAGATTTTAATAAGCTATCAATTAATACTGGAATAGAAATCTCTGAAAGAGACAAAGCAAGAATAAAGATATAATTTAAAGTCATTTCACGTAATTCATTGACTTCATTCTACATTATTTAAATGTTGTCTTGCTGTTGTAAAGCAGATTAGATAATTGCAAAGAATTGAACAGTATACCCAGGATCACTTCAACTGCCTACTTTTCAGTGAATGACATTAAGTAGCAAAATTATAGGTCTACAACTACAACATTCACATGATTTAGTGCAATTCTTCCCAAAGGATTTTAAAGGTTCTTTTTGTAAAGATCGTTCTTTAAGACGACACTTAAGCAACTGAATGTTAGTTCTGTTTTAACAGGGAGCATGAACAGAGCTGAATAAGGACAAGTGGATTAAAATTTTTGTGACACTTATGCTAAGGTAGGTGGTTAGTAGTTTCTTCCTATTGGGAAGGGGGAGAGCAAGATAAACCCTGAGTGGGGAAAATTGCAGAAGAGTAGTTGAAATCTACAAAATAAAGGATAGAAGTAAATACAAATTAAGAAAAATGTATACTCTTTATTCTGAATATCAAAAATATATTTTTTAACTTCTTCAAGGTTTGGTTTGACCACATTCTCTAAAGTAATACTTGCACAGTACTCTTAATGTTCATTAAGTAGTAAGAAAGTAAAACTCTGCAAACACTCTATCAACTCACTGATAACTCAAAAAAAAAAAAAAACCAAACTGCATCACAATTTTCTTTCTGATTCTTTTTATACAAGCTGATCAAGAATGTTAAAAACCTGATGGCAAAAAGTCGGTGTGTTTTCAAATATTTTATCTTAAACTCAGGTAAAAAGATAACATTCTATTCACCCCAAATGTTTATTTAATAAATTAATACATGTAGTTGTATTTTCATGATGCTGTGAGTGGGCACAGTGTCTTGAAACTGGTGGTTTTTTTGTTTTTGTTTTTTTTTGAGTTGGAGTCTCACTCTGTCGCCCAGACTGGAGTGCAGTGGCCACTCCCGCCCACCGCAGCTTCGACCTGCTGGGCTCTGGCGATCCTTCCACCTCAGTCTTCCAAGTAGCTGGAACTACAGGTGCACGCTACCACACCCGGCTAATTTTTGATTTATTGTAGAGATGAGGTCTCGCCAAGTTGTCCAGACGGGTCTTGAACCCATGGGCTCAGGCAATCCACTCACCTCAGCCTCCCAAAGTGCTGGGATTACAGGCTAAGCCACCAAGCCCGGCCGAAACTGGTGGTTTTTAAATCATGTTCTCAACTCAAGGGAATCCACAGATACCACAAAGGCTGCTGCAGGACTCTGGGAAGAAGTCAGCTTCAGGGCTCCTTTCCCACTTAAACCAGCTATGCTTTTCTCTTTTTAGACTACGCTTCTGGAAAAACATTAAATAAACTATTCTACTGCTTTTTTAAAAAGTGTGAAAACCGAGCCGGGCTCGGTGGCTCAGCCTGTAATCCCGTGCCTTTGGGAGGCTGAGGTGAGTGGATTGCCTGAGCCCGCGGGTTCGAGACCCGCCTGGGCAGCGAGACCTCATCTCTACAATAAATCAAAAAATCAGCCGGGCATGGTAGCGCATGCCTGTAATTCCTGCTACTGGGAAGGCTGAGGCGGAAGGATTGCCAGAGCCCACAGGCGAGGCTGCGGTGGCCGGGAGCGGCCACTGCACTCCAGTCTGGGCGACCGAGTGAGACTCCAACTCAAAAAAAAAAAAAAAAAAGTGTGAAAACCAATGTTTTAGATGCAATACTAGGAACACATGAGAAGGAAGGGGGTAAAAGTAAAATTGTTCAAATGTGGTTTATAAATTTTTAACAAAAAAGCTTTTAGGTCTCCAAAATACCTGTATAATATAAGAAATTAGTGTGATTTACAGTTATTCTCCAAAAGTTTATATTAAACTATCTGAAGCAAAAAGCACACTCTCTCACAGAAAACAATGAGTGGAAAGTTCGCCAAAGATCACCCAATTCATAAAGTCACCAATTTATAAATTGACTGAACATCAATTTTCTTTCATCCAAGTTAATTCAACTACAAATACTGGTAATTATAAAAAAAAAAAAAAACAGTTTTTAATGAATCCTAAATTTCAGTATTTGTAGAATATTAGTTTTGTGACTACAGATAGAAGATGGGATACAATAATACTAGCTGGGATACAGAACTGGAATACAGAACACTTCATTATATCTAACGTCACTTCAAATCCCAGTGCTTTTTAGTATAGTAGTATGTAGTATCATTACCTGTAACAGTCATGACTATGGTAGCTTTTCAGTTGAGAGCCAGAACAAAGACAGTCAAAAATATTTTGTGGTGGGTATAACTAGGTAAGAATCAAATGAGAGGCAATGAGTTTAGAATAAGTGTGTAATTAGGGGTGAAGAGGAATTAAATGAGCCAAACCAGTGGGTCTCGAACCTTATTGCACATCAGAACTTTTAAGAATGCAAATTACCAGGCCTTACAATAGACAACTAAGAATACTGGAGGATAGACTTGAGAAACATATTTGTATGTTGCAATTAAGAATTTCAAGATTTTACTGCTCAGGTGGGCTAGGAGCCACTAAGGTGAAACAAAACAAAACTCCCCTAACAAGGAACAGCGATTAAAAGGGTAATGATGAAAAGACAGCTCTTATACAACCTACCATATGAAACCCGCAGTTCTTGGTTGCTATGGCAAGTGAGGAACTTGGTTGTGGAGTAGCTGAGGGAAGGGAAATTAACCATTGGCAGGAACCACATCTTCTCATCTGTATATCCTCAGTACATAGTAGGGTAGTATAATATCTGACTAAAATGAATGAGTTATGCTGAGTAAATGGAATATGTGACATTATTAACTAAAAACCACCTATTCCCTCCTGTACCACTCCTTCCTATACCACAGTCCTAAAATGGAATAACACAGGCCTTTGCAAATTTGTAACAAATCGGTGATTGTCAATTGAAAAGGCACAACAGAATCAGAATCAATCAGAAAACTTTTTCAAAATACACTGATAGTTCAGTGGGTGGATCAGAACGTGTGTTGGGAGGAAACATGCAGTTTGAAACATATTTCCCAGGTAATTCAGGGCAATAATAAGTACAAGTCAAATAAATAAACAGAAAAATGTCCTATAGCATTGCTTCAAAATATGTTAAGAGTTATTTTGATAACCAGAAAAATAATTTTTAAAAATTTATAACTTACCAGTAGTAAAGAAATAAAGGGAAGCATGGAGAAGGAAAAAACAGACATTAACTATTAACAATAACAGTTTAATTTCAGAGCAAAGTTAAATAAGAACTCTTCTGCAACATTCCAGCCTTCTATCCAGTCTTCCAACCCTAATATTTTTTTTTTTTTTTTTTAGAGACAGGGTCTCACTCTGTCACCCAGACTAAAGTGCAGTGGCATGATAATAGCTCACTGTAATCTCAAATTCCTGGGTTCAAGTGATTCTTCCATCTCAGCTCCCCAAGTAGTTAGGACTATAGGTGCATGACATTGCACCCAGCTAATTTTAAAAATCTTTTGTAGAGACGAGATCTTGCTATGTTGCCCTGGCTAGTTTTGAACTCCTAGCCTCAAGCAATTCTCTCTCCTGATCTTCCCAAAGGGCTGGAATTTACAGGTATGAAGCACTGTGCTGGCCCCTAAGTACATTTTTGCAAAAAGTTCAACAGCTGTTATTGTTTTATGTCAATACCTGACTCTGCTTCTTTTTTCGTGTGTGTGTTGGAGTCTCACTGTCACCCAGACTGGAGTGCAGTGGCCGCTCCCAGACACCACAGCCTCGACCTGCTGGGCTCTGTGATCCTTCTGCCTCAGCCTTCCAAGTAGCTGGAACTACAGGCACACGCTACCACACCCGGCTAATTTTTGACTTGCCGTAGAGATGAGGTCTCGCCAAGTTCCCCAGGCAGGTCTCGAACCTGCAGGCTCAGGCAATCCACTCACCTCAGCCTCCCAAAGCGCTGGGATTACAGGCTGAGCCACCGAGCCTGGCTGACTCTACTTCTCTTAAAGATATCTTGACGATTTAACTGTCTGAATTAAGGCTCTTTGCAACTTCTAGTCCAGATTGTTTTACCAATTTTCCAAATAATCTCTTTGCTACCCAACCCATCTTGTTCATTACTACAAGATAAACCTACCTCATTCTTCTATTTTAAAATCTTCATGTACTTCTGCATTGCCTGCAAATGACTTAGAGTTCTGGCATTATAGGTTCTTGATTTGGTCCCAATTGGCTTTCTAGGCTTCTTGCCCTTAGAAGGCACTATACAGATAAATGTACCAGCCAAAATGTCCTTCGAACTCACAATCTGCTTTAGTGCCTTTCCTTTTGTTACTCCCCCCTCAACTGCGAATCTAAATACCACAAACATTCTTCACTTGCTCAAGAACCAGCCTAAATACCATTCCTTTAATGAAGGTCTCTCAGATTCTATCAGGCTAAATAACTCTTCTGAGGAATCCAACTCCAGGCCACAATCTTATGTGTGATCTTTCAAGCCTAACCACAAGCAATTTCAAAGGCTTTACCTGGTAGACCTGGGTGAGGCAGGATCAGGGCACAGGGTAGAGGGCGCTGCCCTCTTCATATTAACCTTGGTACACAGTTTCTGCATGGTAGTTTTTATAGGGAGCTGCAATTCCACTCCTTTGCCCACCATGATTGTACACTTATCTGCATTCCTACCCTAGGTACTAGAGGCTCTCTCATGGGAGTGAGGGCCCACAGGCTGAGAAACTCTTCAGGTGCCTCCGTGCAGAACTTCTTAAGGGCTTGGGCTGGTGGGGGGTTGGGGTCTGAAAACACTTCTCCACTCTGTTTTAGTACTTTTCCACTTTTAACCCAACCCCCACTCCTCACCTTTTTTGCTCTCAGGTCCGTAAACAATAAACCAGCAGGAGCCTTCCTGGCAGTGAAAAGACCCATGACCTGTGATCTGTGTTGATTCACTTGACCCTCACCCAATGCCATTCTATTGAGAAAAAGCACTAGGGGGTAAGCACCCTTTCCTTTAGGTCTCTTGCTTATCCTCTCACAGCAAATCAGTAAAAGTTTATTACTTTTAGTTTGGCCCACTGTCCTAACTGCTCACCTCAACACCTGGCAGTTCCGGACGTCTTTCTTCCTCTGAATTTCACATTCACACTTAACAACTCCCTTACACTACTGTTACTTGTGTGTGGAAAAAAAAAAAAAAAATATATATATATATATATAAATAGTCTACATGAATTATGGCACATTTATTGAAGGCAGAAACACTGTTTATCCCTATGAACCCCACAGCATCCAGCAGACATCCAACAGTGGACAAATATTTACGGAAAGAATAAATAAATATATAACATTCCAGATATGACCTTCATGTAAAATATGCTTAAAAGGAGAAAAAGTTGAAAGAATATAACCTGAAATGATAAACAGTCTAAAAGTTTCCAAGTGACCAAATGAAATTTCATAGACTATTTGATCCAGCAGCATTTTACAATTTATCATACACTATCTATGAAATTACCTATCCCAATAATGAGCAAATAAACTGAAAAGAAGAGAGAAATATAATTTTGAAAACAGAACACTTTTGGTTTCTGGTAAAGATGTTGTATCTTCAAATAAACACATTACTTTCTCATGCAACTTGAAATAATTCATCTTTCTGGCACTGTCCTGATAATTTCAGCAACGACCTTTACTTTTTCATCTTGATGCTTCTGAGATTGCATAATTATTATAAAATAGAGAAATCTCCAAACTTGCCTTGTGCCAAATACAAATAAAAGCAAAGCTGTAATGTTAGATGTACTGAATATTATACAGTCAACAAGAAAGATGCCAGGTATGAGTAAAAGCAGAAAAAAACTCAGATAAGGAAAAACAATTCAAGAAAGACTTTAAAGCAGAACTTATTGCTTTGTTATTATTTACAATATAATCCAAACAATATGCACTAAAATGCTGTAAATCCAAAACATAAGCTACTAATACAGTCTACATAGAGCAGTATTTTAGCTTATGAAGGCTGCTGCAGTAGCTTCTGCTTATTGGTTAAAAAAAGAGTTGTTCAGCCAAGCTAGATTATACTAAATCCTAGAACTAGACAGACATAGATCATCACCTTGTGTGTTTCCTCAGTGAAGTAACATGGACACTGTCAGATAAAAATAGGCAACTGTTAAGAAACTGCTTTACAACTTAAATTTAACACTTTATAATAAAATTAGGTCAAAAGCCTCCTGAGGAGTTGTTTTTTTGGTTCCCTGTTGTAACTCACAATGACATTTACCTTCAGTTTGAGCAAAAATTTCCTCTGTTACAAAAAGTCCTCAAGCTGGCCTTTTGGGGTTCATTGGGTATGCTGATCAAGGGCAAGGCTCTGGGGTTGCACACGCTAAAAGCTGTCATTTAGTTCAGACTTTCAGGAAAAAGAGGTGATCTTTAACTCTAAAATTCAGAAATTATAATAGAAACTTCTCTCTTAGCAGCTCATGTTGCTGTATATATAACTTTTAAGAAATTGAAGATGGAAATAAAAATGTATAAGAGGATTAGGAGCAAAACTAAGAACAAAGTAATGAAAAATAATAATAAGGAAATCAACTATTGACAAACAGTATTCTATTATTCACTTTGTTATTACTTATATATCATAAATCACATTGGTAGAGACTAAAAATTTCAATATAAGTTTCTGTCAAATAAGAACCAATGCACAAGCATTTGTCCATATAACAGATTTAATGAACTAGCTTACCTGCCCTTGTTCTCTTTTCCTTTAATTTTACTTTCTTGACCTTTTCCTCCAGTAGGATCCCACTCAACACATGTATCTTCAACTTTCAGGTTCAAATGGGAAGATGAGTTATCCAAACTGAAGTTAAGTGCTGTTCAAGATAATATTCCAATATATTTTTTAAATATAGCATATCTCCAACTTTCTTAAGCACAGCTATCATTGCATTATTTTCCTACTCAACTGAGTCAATATTAAACACGAAAATAAAGTTAAAATTCCTAATCTTAGCATTTAAGGCACTCAATGATTATCCCACAAGTTACAATTCCTACCTTATTTCCCATTCTTCTTTTCTCTATATTTACTATATGTCAACCAAATACAATATGCTTGCAAGGTCACAGGTGTTTCTGCCATTCCTTCTACTGGAATCTACCTCAGCAAGCATAACCTCAATTTCTTGTTATTGGATTATCAGTTGATTAACGTGACTAAATAGAAAGGGGAACTGGCAGAATTAAGAAGGAGAAAGTGATACAGTGTAAAAAAACAATAGAAGCTGGCATACATATTTTCTCTGATGCTCTAATACTTAATAATTTCAAACCTAAACTCTCATTGGTTTCAAATTAAGATAAATGTGGAGAAACTGAAGCCATGATGGCATAAGCAAGGAAACTGACCCCATTGATAAATGATTTACATGGCAAAGACCAGAGGGAAGAGGGGACAACTTAAATGAAAACAAAACAAAAAAATATGAAACAAAACTATGCTTTTCTGATTAGTTGGTATTTTGGGGAACTATCTGTACTAGTCACAAGACTTAGACATGCTAATTTAGGTAATCATTGTAACATGGTATTAGCTTCCCTCTTTGAAGACTGAGGGTAAATCACTAAAATGTATTGATTTACAGCTGATCAAAGCACAGTAATGTAATTCCCAATACTTATCTGGCAGGGGAGATACCATGATCACATAAAAAGATTCAATCCATCAACAAGAAATATCCATCCTAAACATATATGCACCCAACACAGGAGCACCAGCATTTACAAAGCAACTACTAGGTAAACTAAGAAAAATATTGACTCTAACCACTATTATGCTGGGGACTTAAATACCCCACTGGCCAACCAATAAAGAGATCCAGAACCTCAATTTGATGCTCAACCAAAAGACTTAATAGATACCTACAGAATACTCCACCCAACAACCACAAAATATACATTCTATTCATCACCACATGCAATGTACTTCAAGATCAACCACATCCTTCACCACAAATCAAGCATAAACAAATTTCTTAAGATTGAAATACTGCCATGCAACTTCTCAGACCATAGAATAAAAAGAAATATCAACACCAACAAAATTCCCCCCAAACACAGAGACACACTAAACAGCATGATACTGAGTCAGCACAGAAATCTAAACAGAAATTAAAAGATTCCTGGAAACTCAAATGAAGAAACATCCTACCAAAACCTCTGGGATGCCATGAAAACAGTCCTAAGAGGGGAATTTATATCTCTACGAACACACATCAAGAAAACGGAAAGATCACAAGCCTAACAAATCACCTGTGGGAGCTGGAAAGACAAGATCACGAAAACCTTAACTTTAGCAGAGGACTCCAGATCACCAAAGTAAGAGCCCAAATACAGGATATAGAAGACAAAAATATCATAGAAAAACAAAACAAAACAAAAAGCTTTTCTTTGAAAGAACAAGATTGACAGACCCTTGCCAGAATGACCAAGAAAAAGAGAGAAAAAGCCCAAATAAACACAATCAGAAATGCAAAAGATCAAATCGCAACTGACCCCGAAGAAATACAAAAGATTATCAGAGATTACTATGCATACCTGTATGGAAACAAACTTGATAACCTAAATGAAATGGAGAACTTTCTGACATCACACAACCTTCCAATGTTGAAACAAGACATTGAGACACTAAATAGACCAATAACAACCCAGGAAATTGACTCTGTCATATGAAAACTACCACAAAAAAAAGTTCTAGACAAGACGGCTTTTCAGCAGAATTCTACAAAATGTACAAGGAGGAGCTAACACCAGTCACGTTCAAAGTATTCCAGGCAATTGAGAAAAACAGAAATCTCCCCAAATCATTTTACAAAGCTAACATCACATTGATACCCAAACCAGATAAAGATCTAACAAAAAAAGAGAACTACAGGCCATCCCTAATAAACATGGATGTAAAAATTCTCAACATTCTAGCAAACCGGATCCAACAACACATCTCAAAAATCATCCACAATGACCGTAGGTTTCATTCTCAGGATGTAGAGCTAATTCAACATCTGTAAGACCATAAATGTAATTAAATACATCAACAGATGTAAAAATAGGAATCACATAATTATATCATTGATGCAGAAAAAGCTTCTGATAAAATCCAGCATCCCTTCTTGAAAAAACCTCAAACATCTAGGCATAGAAGGAACATACCTCAAAATAGTAAGTGCCATCTACTATAAACCCACAGCAAGCATATTGCTAAACAGACAGAAACTGGAAACATTTCCCCTGAAAACTGGAACAAGACAAGGCTGCCCACTCTCATCCCTCTTGTTGAACACTGTGTTGGAAGTCCTAGCTAGAGCAATTAGACAAGAGAAGGAGATCAGGGGCATCCAACTAGGAAAAGAGTAAGTTAAGTTATCCCTCTTTGCTGACAATATGATCTTATACCTCGAATCCCCAAGAGAATCAGTCAAAAACCTGCTTTCACTGATAAAAGACTTTGGCAAAGTCTCAGGGTACAAAATAAATGTGCAAAAGACATTACATTCTAAGGCTGTTTTTAAAAAAGAAAATTCCCTGGTATTTGTTATGATGTAGAGAAGGGCCACCAGCCATCTTCAAGTCAAGGGGGAAAAAAGGTACTACTCCAAACCACTTGAGACTAGACTTATCAAGTATCACAGCAAAAACAAACAAAAAGGCATGTATTTCAATCCTCAGGGTGTCACCTTTCATATCTCTCTTACTCTCTCTCTTTTTGGACACTATCCCTTTATGGCTGGGGTCCCCAACCCCTGGGTCATGGACCAGCCTGTTAGGAACCTGGCTGCACAGCAGGAGGTGAGTGGCAGGTGAACCAGTAAAGCTTCATCTGTACTTACAGCTATTCCCCATCACTGGCATTACCACCTGAGTTCTGCCTCCTGTCAGATCAGCAGTGGCATTAGATTCTCATAAAGCACTAACCCTATTGTGAACTGCATATGCAAGGGATCTAGGTCGCAAACTCCTTATGAGATTCTAATGCCTGATAATCTGCAATGGAGCTGAGGCAGTAATGGTGGTGCTGGGGAATGGCTGCAAATACAGCTTAACATTAGCATGTTGGGAGCTGGCCACGGAGGTCCACTGAGCGTTAGGGATCAGGGAGGGCCGTGGACCCTGAGAGCACTAGGATGTGTTCGGGAGCTGTTGACCCCATTTTCCTCCTCCTTTTACCATGTAGCACAAGTAACCTAAAGGAACTCTGCTGATCTAAGCTGAAGGCTCTGTGACTGTGACAGGCATGGCTCACTCTAGAAACTCGTTGTTCCTGTTTCCCATAAACTGCAGTTTCAGCTTAGGTATTAGATATAATCAAATTCAGGTCACATTTGGGAGCCTTTTATACGGTACAAGCTTCTTTATAAGATTTAAAAGTATATTTGTAGAATTAGTATATACTTATGGAAAGCTGTTTTCAGCTTTAGATGGTATAGATGATTATTTAGAGTTACCAGAAATGGCCCAGCACAAACTTTGGGCTGGGCCACATTCCTGAGGGCCCAGCGTGTACTTTTAGACCGGCTTTAGCTACAGTTAATGTAGGGGTTTTCTACCTATTATAGAAATTGAATTTATTTTATTCACAGAAAGTATTGTAGAATAGGTCATGCTAACGTCAGGGAATCATGTTAGTTCAAGCATGATCAATCATGATATTTTGAGGTTTAATAAGAATACAGTTAACTTTAGAAATTTCATTGTCTCCATTTTCTACTATTGTGGTTCTGGCCAGTTTATATTTGGGTTTTATTTTTAGAAGCTTTATTGCTGATGATCAGCTTATATATTAGGATTAGGAATTAGAAACTTTCATAGAAATTAGGATAGATATATAGGACTTTATAATAGCCATTTTGTTTAGAGATTGTGATCTATTGTTCCAAAAAGTGGCCCATCGTGAACCTTGGACTGGGCCACATCCTGTAGAGCCCAGCGTGATCTTTGGACTGGGTCACATTCTTTAGGAATTGGCTTAAGCATCCGTAGCATTGTGTAAGTAGTATTAGCATAGAATAGAAAGGTAATAAAATTTAAGTTAGTCATCATGGGTGTTTGTGTGCGCATGAGCTTTAGAAGTTATTGATTATCAGAACATCATGATGCTAGTAGGGACTGTTGCATTGCTTTTGAGGAACATTAACTAGCAAAGGGAACAATAAGACAATTTGGGGGTTTGTCCCTCCTCATACCTGAGAAAACATCTGGTGGGTGGGGGACGCCCCTCCTGCACCTGGCTTTGTGCTCACGTGAAAGACTTGTGAGACTGTCTGTGTAAAATTTGGGGATAAATACCTGCTGTAACTTTCAATAAACGGCTTCTGCACTAGACAGAGTCCAGGCTCTTTCTTTCTCCCCCCTTCTCTTTCTTTCTCTTTATTTCTCCAGAATAATCGCCGACGCTGCCACACCTTCCAAGGGACCCCCTAAATCTCTCTGCAGGGGCTGGCCTCCCGCATTAGCAGTGAGGTTTGACTGCACAGAGACCATAATAAATCAACTGCTTGCAGATTTATATCAAAACCCTATCAGTGAGTGGCAGGTGAACTGATGTACTTTAATTGTACAGCTGCATATGGTGGCGGGCTTTAAGTAAGAATCCAATATTTAGTCTGCTGTGGTCTACTCATTATTTTATTTACTACTTCCATCCATGCCTCTTTTTTTTTTTTTTTTTTTGAGTCAGAGTCTCACTCTGTCGCCCAGACTGGAGTGCAGTGGCCGCTCCCAGCCACCGCAGCCTCAACCTGCTGGGCTCCGGCGATCCTTCCACCTCAGCCTTCCGAGTAGCCGGAATTACAGGCATGCATTACCACGCCCGGCTGATTTTTATTTATTTATTTATTGTAGAGATGAGGTCTCGCTGCCCAGGAGGGTCTCAAACCCACGGGCTCAGGCAATCCACTCACCTCAGCCTCCCAAAGGCACAGGATTACAGGCTGAGCCACCGAGCCCGGCTTCATGCCTCTTTTTTTAAATGATATGTTGTATAATTATTTCATTGTATATTACAGCATAATAATAATAGAAATAAAGTACACAATAAATGTTATGCATTTGAATCATCCTGAAACCATCTCCTACCCCCCAGTCCATGGAAAAACTGTCTTCCACAAAAACCGGTCCCCGATGCCAAAAAAGGTTGGGGAACACTGCTTTAGGGGCCTCAGTTAGGTTATAGAACCTCTCTAAAGTAGCAGGGATAAACTTTATGGCCGGGCGTGAGGGCTCAAGTCTGTAATCCCAGCAATTTGGAAGGCCAAGGCAAAAGGATTGCCTAAGCCCAGAGGTTTGTGGCCAGCCTGGGCAACTTGGTGAGACCTCGTCTCTACAATAAATCAAAAAATTAGTCAGACTTGGTAGTACATGCCTGTAGTTCCAGCTACTTGGAAGGCTGAAGTGGAAGGATCACCTGAGCCCAGAGGGTAGAGGATGCAGTGGCTGTGAGCGTGCCAGGGCACTCCAGCCTGGGCAACAGAGTGAGACTCCAACTCAAAAAAAAGAACAACAAAAAAAGAACAGTCCTTTTATATAAGGCCTATAATATAATTAGATGTTGGTTTCCATAGTTTTAAAAGTCTGTAAAAACAAGGTACCAAAAATCAGAGGACAGATATATTTCATATGTCTAATTTATCCTAGTGGTTGCCTTTTTGGTACTATAAAATTATGTAACTATCATTTGAGGTTGGCGAGTAATTTGTGACTTATATATCATTTGTCTTAAAAGGAAATAAAGAATAATATACCTTCAAAGTTCTGGTCATACAAACTTAAATTACTCATCACTTTTGACAATATAAATGCTAGAAGAAATATAGTACATATATTAAAAGGTCAGAAATAAACAATGTTCACTATACCAAGAGCCATAAGTGGCAGGATACAAAATGTTGGTAGGCCTAAACAATTTAATCTCCAACTCTCCTTTTCCTCCCACCATTTCTTGCTCTTATCAGTAGCCATGCTAATGCCATGGAATAACCCCCAAAAATCTGTGACCCCTGGAGGAGTCTAATTTTATTCTGGAACTCCCTGAAAGTCACCTGTTTCAGTGAGTCTCAGTGCTGAGTTTCAATCCATTCCCAAACCCTGGAGTTTATTCAACAGTGAAAAATGCTCAAAAAGACTATAATCAATTTAGTTTCTTTCTACAAACCCCAGGACCAAAAGTTTGACCAGTAGCATCCAGAAACTAACAGAAGTAGCTAGCCAGCTCCCAGAAAACCACAAGCCAACTATCATTTTCCTACACCTATGAAATATGCAATGTATAATTTACCACATTTAGGTCCAACTTTGGTTACTAAATATAAAGAGTAAATAAAAAGAAACAAAAGAATTTTTTTAAAAATGTAATGCTCCTGAGGGAGAATAATAATAATGCAATTTTACTTGACAAGGCTCAACTTATATAGAAAGATTATCTACCTATAGGTATGACTATATTTTGAACTGGGTTAAAAACTTCCCAAGTGGCCAGGCGCAGTGACTCGCGCCTGTAATCCTAGCAATCTGGGAGGCTGAGGCGGGAGGATTGCCTGAGCCCAGAAATTTGAGATTAGTCTAGGCAACATAACAAGACCTTGTCTCTACAAAAAAATTCAAAAAATTAGCCAAAAATGGTGGTACATGCCTGCAGTCCTAGCTATTCGGGAGGCTGAGATAGAAGGATCACCTGAACTCAGTAAGTCAAAGGCTGCAGTGAGCCATGATAATGCACTCCAGTCTGGGTGACAGAGTCCAATATATATATCTCCAAAGAAACCACAGTAACATCTTAGTCTGATAACAATAAATTCAAAGTAATTACATTTCTTGGCTAGGTTATAAATAATTCCCAAATAAAAACATTTGCTAATCCAAATTACTACAGGTTAGATTTTTTTAGAACTTTATGATGCAAACATATTTTTCTGAGTCTGTCTCATCAATAAATTTATGAGCCTCATATTTTGTTTTATTGATATAGTTCAATATCATCCTCCAAATCCTATCAAATGTCTGACACGCAAACCTATTTCAAATGCTATATGAACTTACAACAATGTACTCACAACAATGTGTACAGTACTTACAACAATATATAGAATCTCATCCTCAAATTAAACCCAGTCAATTATCACCTCACAACTGAAAAGATCTCTAGTATTATGGCCTTCAAATCCCTAAAAAATCTTCTATGTTCAAATACATTAGTCTAGGGAGTTTTAACTAAACCCAAATTGAGATTAGAAGAATCTAGGTTCTAGACCCACAATAGCAGCTAGCACAGAAATCAGAAATAGATTACTTTTCACACCTTTCCAAGCTAGATCTAGAGATTATGGGAAACTCATTTAATATATTTAAACTTTATTTACTTTATCTGCAATATGAATATCAATAATATCTAGTCTACTGATTTCTCAAGATGATTTTAATGATCTAATAAAGAACTGTGAAAATGCACTGTGACCATTAAAAAACTATATACAGGTTACTTACTGCACTAAGATTCAGGAAAACAGAGTGGACCGGAACTAAACTGAAAAGATACTTCCCCATTATTGATTCAAAATTCATTCTCTGGAAAAACTCTAGGAAAATTTCATCAACGTGTGTATGTATTTATACTAGACTGAAATTTATAAATGAAGTACCCACCAAAGAGTATAATACCATTATCACAGTCTATTTTATCCATATGAATACAATCATATAGGAAAATCTAATGAAAACCACTACTGTAATCCTGTTTTTCCTGTCTTTTAATTCTTACTGTTGAGAAAGTCAGGCTAGGGGACATGGAGAAGGAATTCAACATGTGAAATGCTTGTCACAAAATCTTGAATAACTTTGGATGTTAAGTTTAATTTTATGCTGCATAAATAGCTATCTATCTTACCTTTGGTCTCTAGAGTCACTGGATCAGAATATTCTCCAGCCACAGCCTTGTTACAAGCTCGTACTCTGAAATTCATATACTTTGAATCAAATTTTAAGCCTAAAAAAATGAAAATGGTTTTCAGACATGAAAAGCAAAGAACACTATTCTCAAAAGTATGAGTATGAACCTTCAAACATTTTTCCTCCTTGGAAATACTGTATCTCCTTATTCAGGAAGATTACAAATTTATGTTAAAAGGGTGATAATGTTTGAAATAAGAAGAATCATGATTTAGCACCCATTTTATTCAAAAGAAATACATTATGTAGTTTATCAACTTTTATTTTAACCCAATAATTAAAAAGAATATGTTATTGAATATGTTATTGTAAACTTTGGCATCTGTCTTTGAATTATTTCATTCAAAGACAGATGCCACAGTTTACAATAACATATTCAATTTCTGGAAAGTAGACACCCTAAATAATTTTTACATTTATGAAACATGGTGTTTTTATGTAAAAATGCATTAGAGGAAGCACAGACTAACAATAAAAACTTTGAAGTTAGGTCTAGATTAAAACTTTAGTTCAAAAATTACTAGCTATGGGAACTTCAGCAAATTGAGTCTCCATTTTCTATCTGTAAAACAGAAATGATAAAACCAACTTCATAGTTGTAAGAACTAAGTGAGATACTATATGTAATACAATTGAGCCCAGCTCGTAACAAATAGTAAGTGCTCAATAATGGTAACTCCTACTGCTCTTGCATAACAAGCATTGAACAACTCAGGTAATGTCTGGCCATTTCAAATATCCAAAGTCCACTATATACTGAGATAACTTTTTAAAGGCTTTCAAAAAGCCAACATACAAATTCCTAATACCAAGTCATGGCTCTACTTTAAGTATTAATATGAAGGCAACCTTAAAACAGTAAAAGCAACAGTATTTACAGTATCAGTGAAACGGGTACTGAGTACATCTAAAAAACTGACAGGTTTTTTTATTCAGTCAGAAAACCAAGGTAAAAAATTAAATATTATTCTGAAATGCTGTTTTCGGAAATCCTTTCATATTTGTTTTATACACATTCTGTTTTACCAGGTTGCAAATACCCAGAAGTAATTAAGATAAATGTTTCTTTGATGTTTTAAGGGAAATTCACTTCCATAATGAATATTTAAAGTCAGTTTGGCTAAAGAAACTGAATAACTATCCTTTAAAGTGACTGAAAATATTTTTCAGAATTAACATTTATTTTCTAAGAATATGATTCCTGAAATGCAGTCATTTTACCTGATAGTGTATATTCAGTGCCCTTAATATTATCAATTATCTCCCAGCACCGCTCATCCTTTACACGTGGAAGACCATCAAAATTAGTCTTCCTATATTCCATTATAAAATGGTCAATCTTATTATCTTCTTCTGGCATTCTCCAAGCTACTGTTACAGAGTTGTCAGCTACCAAACACTCTACTGGATCTATCTCTGGAGCTTTGGGGACTGCAAAAGAAGAAAAACCAAAAAAAGGCTCATTCCTCATTTAGTATAGCACTAATCAAATATGTTTGTCATTCAAATTGTACTTTTTCATTCTGCTTTTAATCTGTTCAAAAGTAAGTCAGGTTAAGAGAAAGAATACCTTATAATGCAAAATAACTATTTTCAAAGTACATGCTTAGGATAAAGAATCAAGAATAACTTGTTACCTCTGAACACACAATACTTTTAATTTGCTATTTCAAATAGCTGTATATATAAATTAAACCAGCATTAACAAATAAAATTAATTGCTTTGATTAAAAAAACTCAAGATTGTATTTTCAATGTATTTTCTTGTTTATATAAGAATTGCAATTTCTCAGTACTAAACAAAAATAATTCCCTGTCAAAAATACTTAGGTTTTTTTTTTAATGTTTCTCCCAAGAGTTCTATGATTTCATTAAAATAAACAGGAGTAAATGAGTCACATTTAACATGTATGAATATTAATCAATTTATTTTCCATAAGAGATATTTCATAGCTTGTCAACATTAACATGTGATCCATTTACATTAAAAACAGGCTAACTGTAGAACACAGTCTTCCAGTAATACAGACATGTTTGAACTGCGTGATGCTATGCAATCCAGCGGGTATTTAGCCTCATGCTCATATTTTAACATTTTGTTGCTAAAAACAGAATTCAAAAGGATTTAGTCCTTTTTGCAAGGTCAGTTCAACATTTGAAATCAATTAATGCAATCGATCACATTAATAGAAGAAAAGGTATATAATCATATCAATAAATAGAGAAAAAAATCTGACAAAATCCAATACCCATTTATGACAAAAACTCTCAGTGAGCCAGAACAGAGAACTTTACAAGAACACCTAAAAGAAAATCTTCAAAAACAATATAAAGAACATTTAAAGAATGTCTTTAAAGAAATTTAAAGAACATCTTCAAAACAACTACAGTTAACATCCTACTTAATGAGATACCTTTCCCTAAGATTAGAAATAAAGTGAGGACATCCCCTCACTAGTGTCAACATTTTAGTGAAAGTCTTAGCTACACAGAACAAGATAAGAAAGTAAAAGGTATACAGATTGAAAAGGAAGAAATAAAACTCTGTTTGCAGATGACATGATTGTCTATGTAGAAAATACCAAAAAATAAAAAATAAAAATCCTGGAACTAACAAATGATCATTGAAAGGCTGCAGGATACAAGTCAGAAATAGGTGAAGCAGAGGGGAATTTTAGGGCAGTGAAATTATTATCATGATAATGTAATGGTGGATACATGATATCATATATTTGTGAAAACACACAGAACTGTTTAACACAAAGAGTAAATTAACATAAACCATGGACTTTATTTAATAATGATGTGTCATTATTGATTCACCAATTATATTAAATGTATCACACTAATGAAAGGGGAAATGATATGTGGAGGAGCAGGTGGGTATATGGCAACTCTCTGTACTATAAAAATCAATTCTCAGCCGGGCTCGGTGGCTCAGCCTGTAATCCCGCGCCTTTGGGAGGCTGAGGTGAGTGGATTGCCTGAGCCCGTGGGTTCGAGACCCACCTGGGCAGCGAGACCTCATCTCTACAATAAATCAAAAAATCAGCCGGGCGTGGTAGCGCATGCCTGTAATTCCGGCTACTCGGAAGGCTGAGGCGGAAGGATCGCCGGAGCCCAGCATGTCGAGGCTGCGGTGGCCGGGAGCGGCCACTGCACTCCAGTCTGGGGACAGAGTGAGACTCCAACTCGGAAAAAAAAAAAAAAAAAAAAATCAATTCTCGGCCGGGTTCAGTGGCTCAGCCTGTAATCCCAGCACTTTAGGAGGCCGAGGCGAGTGGATTGCCTGAACCCACAGGTTCGAGACCCGCCCGGGCAACTTGGCGAGATCTCGTCTCTACAATAAATCAAAAACTAGCCGGGCGTGGTAGTGCACGCCTGTAGTTCTGGCTACTTGGAAGGCTTAGGCGGAAGGATCGCCTGAGCCCAGCAGGTCGAGGCTGCAGTGACTGGGAGCATGCCACTGCACTCCAGTCTGGGCGACAGAGTGAGACTCCAACTCAAAAAAAAAAAAAATCAATTCTCCATAAAACTAAACCCATTCTTAAAAAAAACAAAGTATAGTCCACCCTCTGCATCCATAGATTCGTCCAACGTGGATCAAAAATATTTGAAAAACATACACAGTTTAAAATACAGTATAACAACTACTTACATAACATTTACATTGTATTAGGTATTATACATAATCTAGATGGCAAAGAGTACAGGAGGATATGCATATGTTATATGCAAATACACAATTTTATACAAGAAATGAGAACCTCTGTGGATTTTGGTATCCAAGGGTCCTGAAAGTCAATGCCTGACTAATACTGAAGGATGACTATACTCATTTTTAAAAATACAATAACAACAATGAATTGCATACAAAAGTTAAAATACAAAGCAATGTGAGAGATAACAAATAAAGTAAACCAAACACCTCAGTAAAATAACACCAAGATGAAAGGAATCTAATATTTAAGTCCTACTAGTAAGAAAGGGTGGGTAAATTTTAAATCTTCAAGCTTTATTAGTAAGAAAGGAAGAGACGGTGATCAATTCCCATTAACTATAGAGTCTCCCTAAAGTTCAACTCTTTTGCATGTGTAATTGTATAATAAATATTAGAGTCTGATATACCTTATTAGTAACACAACTGACCAAAGAAATATTATCTGTCATGACCCTCAGTTTCCCTTTATCTGTGTTGTAGAAGTTTTGTTTCTATCATACATAACAGACGTTAGTGTCTATAGCTGCAACCTAAGAAATGTAGACTACTATTCACTGCCAAGAGAAGAGACCTTAGGCATTCATGAATTTAATATGCTCTGTTACGCCTATATGTGAGGAGAAGTAAAAGCTTGCAGCAATTTTTAAATGTTGCTGAGTTATAAATCTGTAACTGAAAGTCCTGAGAGGCTGGTATAAAAAGAGTCTCTTAATTTGTCAGCAGGCCTAGCTAACTCCTTCCTATCTAATCTCAATTCAGCTGCCACTCCAGTGAGACTGTACTGACAGACAGATTCTTCTTTCTTGAAACAGTCCCCAGAAGAAAGCCAACAGCCAATGTGGAAACAAAGGTTAAAAAGAAAAAAAAAAAAAAAAAAACTACTAAAAAACTGGTGATACTCAAGAGAGAAAAAGAAAATTTAGATAATTTAAGAATAGTATGTCAAATTAAGGTTGACTGGATCTAATAGGTGGGAAGTTCACCTGAGATTTTATATAGAAGAAAATAAACCATCAAATGAGGGATATATATTCCAGGGAAGATGAAAGGTAGTATACCTGTAATATAAAAATATTACTTAAGAAATGCAGAATTCTCTTTGGAAATGAGCATTCAAAGCAATCTACACATCTATCTACATATTTCCATAAAGTTACAGTGACTAGCAATAATATAGACACTAATTGAAGAATTTACTGATTTTTCGATGCATGTGTATGTAAAAGAACAAATGGCATCAACATGACCGTAGATATGACTTTTTTCTTAGCTGCAGAAACTCAGAAAGAAGAAAGTCAAAGTTTCAATGCTGAGTAGATGAACATGACTTTGTAATTATCATCTATCATCATCACTTCCACTGTTCAGACTCAGATTAGTCCATAACTAATATTTACTATAGATAATGTAGTGTAAAGTTGATTTCAGTGGCATTTGTCGACTAAATTAAGGGACAAAAATATTTTTTCACTTTTAAGTTAATTTTATTGCATCTTGTGGGATATTTTTATGTTACAACACAATATAAAAAGTTAGAGACTTCATCTTTCATGAATTTTAAAAACCTATTATACTTTTCCTTCTGGATGAAACTCCTACACAAAAAGATTTCTTGTTTTTTTTTAAATTATACTTTAATACTTCAGACTGTCTTAATGGTTGGCTAGAAGAGGAAATTCTGTTAATGCGATCTACTTGACTGTACAGTTGCATGGTCTTGGTCTGTTAGCTATCAATGAAATCCAAAAGAAGAAAAATAATAGTTAGAAGACTGTTTTTTAAGAAATTCAAAGTAATAATATTCACATGTATGTTCACAATCTACTGCTCCTGATCCTGTCAGAATTCAGAAGTGGTGAGAAACCTAGACAAAGAAAATGAAAACATGTACACTACACTTTAGGGAGAAAAAACTTCAAAAAGTTCTGCTTTCAACAGAGTACATTATGGAAAAGAAAAATGCTACCACTTATATGAGCAATTCATAAGAGAAAACTGAGAAGGGGATGGAAAACAAAACAATTAAGACCACAAATTAATATGCAGATTTTCAAAGTATGAGTAAAAAAGTAAACTTTAGACAATACAAAGTAGATAATACAATTTCAGAGCCATCAATGAAACATGAAGTTTTCTCTATAATTTAAATAGGAAATTAAAAAAGAATAATGATAGTAGCTTTATACTACCTCATCTTTACTAGGAGCTCAAAGATGCCCAGGATTACAAAGCTAGATAGTGAAAGAAGGAAAAGGTTTCAAAAAATAGGTGTTTGACTTAAAGAGACAATAGTTTTTAATAGTCTTAAAGAAAAGCACTCTAATATCTTAGTTTGTTACTGCTGCTGCATAAATTACCACAAATATTGTGGCTTAAAACAACAGAAATTTATTATTTTACAGATATGCAGAGAAGTCTGAAATGGGTCTCACTGGAATAAGGCAATGCAGGGTGGAGTTCCTTTATGGAGGAAGCTCCAAGGGAGAGTCCATTTTCTTGCCCTTTCCTGATTCTAGAGACTGCCTGCATTCCTTGGTACATGGCTCCATCCTCCATCCTCTAAGCCAGCAATGGCAGGTAGATTCATTCTCATGCTGCATCACTCTGATATGGACACTCCCACCTCCCTTGCAATGACACTGGGCCCACCCAGAGAATCCAGGACAATCTCTTTTTCTTAACCCAAGCACATTAGCTGTCTTAATTTCATCTACAAACTTAATGCCCCCTTGTTATGTAACATAACATATTCCTAGGTTCTGGGCATTAATACATAATTTCAGGGAGTTGTTATTCTGCCCACCATAATCAGTTTGAGTATATTCAGAGTATTTTCATCAAATGTAGTTATATTCTTTATATGTTCCACCTTTAGCCAATTAACCCCTCTTCTGGTCTCTGAGTTTGTTAGATATGGTATCCACTGCAACACGTAAATGGCTCCTTCGTTTTCGAATACAACAGATAAGAGAGGTTCCAGACTCATCTCACCCAGGCACTGCCCACATCTGCAGTCAGGCGCAGTTATATAGGATGTGTCCTGTGATAGGAATGCAATAATTCTTGGACTTCTCAAAGGCTGGGACTGATAAATATACATACACTTGAAAAGTCAAAAAAATTATGTATTTCAAATAACTTTATAATTCAAATTTAGCCTTACAGGGTTTTTATTTAACTCTTATTTTATACTCATGTATCTCTTCACTTACAATTAAAATTATGGTTCTTATCAGTGAAAAAAAAGCACTCTAAGACTACATATATTAGTATTAGTATATTAGTATCTATTGGATATAAGAGCAGTAACAGGCAGAAGGGTATCCGTATAATGAAAAGAACTAATTATATTACAGTTAAATTATCTGGTCAGGTGGAAATGAATGATCTACAAAACTACCACAAAGGGAAAAATGATAGTTTCATCTACCTAATGGTCTCTGAGAAGTTCTGGGTTTGCCTTATTGGCAAACTGGTAATCTAGAAGGTGTATGGAAAATTAATTTTTTGGATCTAAGTGTGACCAATAAGAAGAAAACAGGTGTAAAAGTGGAAATGATGGCCAGAAATGGGGGCTCACACTTGTAATCCCAGTGCTTTGGAGGATTAGGCAGAAGATTGCTTGAGGTCAGGAGTTTTAGACCAGCCTTGAGAACACAGCAAGATCCCAATTCTACAAAAAATTGTTAAAAATTTGCCAGGAATGGTGGCACACATCTATAGACCTAGCTACTCAGGAAGCTTAGGAGGAAGGATCACTTGAGCCTAGGAGTTCGAGGCTGCAGTGAGCTATGAGCATGCCACTATACTGTACCTTTGGCAACAAGGGAGCCCCTATCTCTAAAAAGTAAAAATAAAAAAGTGGAAATAATAGGAAACTTAAAAATAAGCAACATCATCATTGTAAAGAATTCATAAAAGCCAGGAAGAAAGACTGGGCATAATCTGAAGAAAAACTTCAAAAAATTCAAAAAGAAAAAGAGGCTCATATAACTAACTACATACTCCAGAGGGATCCTCTCCCAGCAAAAAAGAAATCCTGCATAAAACAATTTTGATGTGTTGCATTGCTAAGCTTTGATAAACAAGGCAGTGCTTCTTAACCTTTAATGGGTAAAGATCACTCTAACAGTTATCTCAAATCTGACTCTAGGTCTCTTGAATCAGCATCTGCAATTGATATGCACGCACTTTAAAGTTTGAGAAACACTGGTCAGGTCCATCTTTTGATTAATGAAGTCGCTTTACAACACTGATTCCAAGTTATCATCAAGCTTCTTTTTGAATTATTTTAGTGATGAAGAGAGTCACCATTTCCTGAAATCGATCCTTTCATAATTATTTAGTTGTAACCATTAGAAAGTCCTTCCTAATACTATTGAAGTTTTCTCCATAAAACTACTATATTTATAAGTGAAGGGAAAATAAAACTATCTCAAATGTTTGGGATTACAGTCCCTTGGCCAGATTTTTATTTAAACTCTTAATTGAAATTGTGTATATTTAAGGTGTTCAGCATGATGTCTGAGAGTCAAACTCCATGGGGACCCAATTACAGGAGTGGTCCCACACACTTGTGAGTTTTACTTCTAAGAGCTCAACAATTTGTTACCATGAATAACAAAGAAAAATTCCCGCATGCTTCCAGCAGGATGAGAAAAAGAACCATTATGAAATATATCAGAGTTTCTTTCTTCCCTTAGGAGAAACTATTTAACTAAAGCCTAACACTTTGGGGTTTTATAAGAGCCTAACTGATCTGGGGAAAGGGAAATACCCAAGTCCAGTACTACTCTACTGGATGAAGGGAAATACAGTACCCAACCCCATCTCACTCTAGCCATTCTGTTACAGCCTAGAAGCCAAGAGCAAGGAGCGGGGATAACTGAGAAGCACCTGCGAAGTTTACAGTCCAGAGGCACAGGTTTACAAAAAGACTGATACCTAACTGTAGTACTATAGAATGCTTTCCCTCCCACACACCTTACCACCACATTCATAAAGGCCTATTTATATCAATTGGTTTAATCCAATACATCATGAGTGGCTATCAAGAAAAATTATAAGGCATACTAAAAGGCAAAAACAAACAAACAAACAAACAAACAGTCTGAAGAGGACAGCAAGCATCAGAACCAGACTCAGATATGACAGAGATACTGAAATTATCAGACCAAGAATTAAAAACAGCTACAGAATACCAAGAGCCCTAATGGATAAAGTAGACAGCATTAAAAGAACAGATAATGTAAGCAGAGAGGTGAAAATCTTAAGAAAGAACCACAAAGAATGACTGAATTTTTTTTTTTTAAAAACTGTAACAGAAATGAAGAATAATTTTATGAAATTATTAGCAGACTGGATATGGCTAAGGAAAGAATCTTTGACCATGAGGATATCCAATAGATACTTGCAAAACTAAATAGCAAAGAAAAAAAAACTTAAAAAAAAAGAACAAAGTATCAAAAACTGAAACAACTGCAAAAGGAGTAAATATGTATAATGAAAATTACAGGAGGAAAATAAAGGAATAGATGATATATTTGAAAAAATGAATGAGAAACTCCCAAATTAAAGTTAGACCCCAAACCACAGATCTAGAATGATCAGAGAATATTAATCAGAATAAATGCCAAAACAAACAAAAATAGCACATAATACTCCAACTATAGAAAACAAAGAAAAAACCAGAAAGAAGCTGGGTGGGGGTGGGAAAAACACTCCACCTTAACTATAGAGGAGTAAAGATTAAGATTATATCTAACTTCTCTTCAGAAACCATGCAAGAAGACAATAAAATGAAATGAGTAAGTGTTCAGAGAGACAGGGGAAAAAAAAAAACAATCAACCTACAGTTCTGTACCCTTTCAAATTATTCTTTAATAGTGAAGGAGAATTAAAAACTCTCTCAGATGCATAAAAATTGAGGAAATCTGTTGCCAATAGAACTTCCTGCAAGAAATGTCCAACAATTTCTTTAAAGAGAAGGAAAATAATATAGGTCAGAAACCCAAATCTATATAAATACAGAAAGAACATCAGAAAAAGATAAGTAAAGGTAAAATTAAAACCTATTTTTCTTATTCTTGAATAATTTAACAGATAACAGTTAATTCAAAATAATGACAACCATTAATTTCACTCTGTGTGTGTGTGTGTGTGTGTGTATGCTTATGTATAAGTAAAATAAATAACAGCAATGATACAAAAAATGGGAGAGAGGAATTAAATTATTTTGTTATTATAAGTTACATGTACTATCCATGAAGCAGTACAGTGTTATTTGAAAGGACAAGAATTGGTTACAAATGTATACTGAAAACTCTATAGCAACTACCAAAAAAGTAAAAAAAAAAAAGATAACTCATATGCTAAGAAAGGAAGAAACATGGAATCATATAAAATGCTCAAAATCACAAAAGGCAGAAAAAAGTGAAAGACAAAAACAGAAGTAAAGAACAAGAGCAACAAATAGCAAACTGTAACAAATACAGTAGATATTTTCCCAACTATATCAGTAATTACTTTAAAGGTGAATGATATACATATATCAATTAAAAGACAAAGATTGTTAGAGTGGGTCATTAAAAGAGTCAACTATATGCTGTTCACAAGAAATACGCTTTAAATATGAAGACATTTATATTTAATGGATGGAAGTATACAATGCTAATACTAATAAAAAGAAAGTGGAATTAACTGTATTAATTTGGACAGAGCAGACTTCAGAGCAAGGAAAGTTATCAAGAATAAAAAAGGGAATAACATAACGATAAAGGAATCAATTCCCCAAGGAAGATACAACAATCCTTAATCCTCCAATGCGCCTAACAACAGAGTATCAAAATACATGTGGCAAAAACTAATCGAACTGCAAAGAGAAATAGATACATCCAACTATTACAGTTAAAGATTTCAACACCCCTCTATCAGAACTGAATAGATCCAGCAGGCAGAAACTCAGTTAAGGATATAGTTGAATTCAACAACTCCAACAATCAAATGATATAATTGACATCCATAAACTACCTCGTGCAGCAATAGTAGAACACACATTCTTCTCAAACTCCTATGGAACATTTGCCAAGATAGGCCACATTCTGAGCCACAAAACACACCTTAACACATTCAAAAGAATAGAAATCATGCAATATCTGCTCTTACACCAGAATGAAATTAAACTAAAAATCATAGCAGAAAGGTAGCTAGAAAATCCCCAAATACTTTGAGATTAAACAATACACATCTAAACACCACATAGTCAAAGAAGAAATCTCAAAAAAATTTTTAAGTATTTTCAAGTAAATGAAAATGAAAACTTATCAAAATTTGGGGGATGCATTGAAATCAATACTTCAAGTGAAATGTACAGCACCAAATGCACATATGGTCATGTGCCATACAATGACATTTCAGTCAACAATAGATTGCATATACAATTGGTTATATAAGATTATAATACATGTTTTTACTGTACCTTTTCTAAGTTTTTATATATGATTACTTACCACTGTGTTACAAGACAGTAACATCCTATTCCATTTAGTAGTCTAGGACAATAGGCTAAATTATATAACCTAGTTGTAGACTAGGTTATATCATCCAGATTTGTGTAGGTATACTGTATGATGTTTACACAATTACAAAGTGGTCTAACAACACACTTCTTAGAACATGTCCCCATTGTTAATGAAAGTATGGTGATATCAGAAAATAAGAACAATCCAAAATCAATAATCTAAACTTCTGCTTCAGAAAACTAAAAAAAAGAACAAATTAAATCTAAAGTAAGTAGAAGAAAAGAAACAATGCAAATCAGAACAGAAATCAGGCTGGGTGCAGTGGCTCACACTTGTAGTCCCAGCACTTTGGAAAGCTAAGGCAGGAAAATCACTTGAAGCCAGAGTTTAAGATCAGCTTCAGCAACACAGCAGGACCCTATCTCTACAAAAAATTTAAAAACTTAGCCAGGTATGGTGGTGTGTACCTGAAGTCCTAGCTACTTAGAAAGCTAAGGCGGGAAGATTGCTTGAGCCTAGAAGTTTGAGGCTGCAGTGAGCTATAAGTGCACCACTGCATTCCAGCTTGGGCAACAGAGCAAGATCTTGTTTCTACAAAAAGTTTAAAAATAAGTCAGATATGACTGCACATGCTTGTAGTCCTAGCTACTTAAGAGGCTGAGGTGGAGGGATCACTTGAGCCCAGGGGTTCAAGGCTGCAGTGAGCTATGATTATACCACTGCACTCCAGTCTACGTGTCAGAACGAGACCCTACAGCTTAAAAAAAAAAAAAAATTAAAAGCACACGTAATTAATAAAACTGAAAATAGGAAAAAATGGGGGGGAAAAAATCCCCAAACCAAAAGCCAGTATTTTGAAAGATCCATAAAATCAAGCCAGGCTAACTAAGAAAAGAGAGAACATAAATTACTAATATTAAAAATGACACCTCATCAACAAGAGTATCTATATAAGGAACATTTGTATACCTAACCTGAATTGTACCACACATCTTTAAAAGAAAAAAATGAAAGAGGGGCATTACCACAGATCCCAAGAACATTAAAAAGATCATCAAGGAATACTATGAGCAACTCTATTCCACAAATTTGATAACCTAAATGAATCGACCAATTCCAAGAAAGACACAGTCTGCCAAAACTCATACAAGAAAAAATAGACAACCTGAATAGGTCTACATCTATTAAAGAAATTGAAGCAATGATTAATAACCTTCCCAAACAGAAAGCACCAATTAGCTTACTTGTGAATTCTACCAAACTTATAAGGACAAAATTACACCAATTCTCAACAATCTCTTTCAGAAGAGAGAAGCAGAAAGAATATACCATAACTCATTTTATGAGGCCAGCATTACCCTAATACCCAAAACCGACAAAGATATTACAGGAAAAGAAGACTACAAACCAATATCTCTCATAAACATAGATGTAAAACATCCTCAACAAAACATCAGCAAATCAAATCCAACAATGTAGAAAAAGAATTATACACTTAGACCAAGCATGATGCATTCCAAGTACACAAATGGTTCATTTGAAAATCAACTAATAGCTGGGCTCGGTGGCTCAGCCTGTAATCCCGCGCCTTTGGAAGGCTGAGGTGAGTGGATTGCCTGAGCCCGCGGGTTCGAGACCCACCTGGGCAGGCGAGACCTCATCTCTACAATAAAATAAAAAAATTAGCTGGGTGTGGTAGCGCGCGCCTGTAATTCTGGCTACTTGGAAGGCTGAGGCGGAAGGATCGCCGGAGCCCAGCAGGTCGAGGCTGTGGTGGCCGGGAGCGGCCACTGCACTCCAGTCTGGGCGACAGAGTGAGACTCCAACTCAAAAAAAAAAGAAAATCAACTAATATAACCCACCACACCAACAGGCTAAATAAGAAAAATATCATGATCATATTAATAGAAGTATAAAAAGCATTTCACAAATTTAAACACTAATGCATAATAAAAACACTCAGTAAAATAGGAATAGAAGGGAACATCCTCAACTCAACTTGCTAAGAAATATCTACCAAAAAAACCTATGGCTAACACCAAACTTAATGGCGAAAAACTCACAGTTTTCCCATTAAGACCAGGAACAAGGCAAGGATCTCCCCTCCCACTACTGTTTTCAACACTGCACTAGAAGTCCTAGCTAATACGGTAAGATAATAAAAGAAAAAGGTATTCATACTGGGAAGAAAGAAATAAAACTGTCTGTGTTCACAAATAACATGATCATCTAGGTAGAAAATCCAAAAGAATAACAACAAAAAATATCCTGGAACTAAGAAGTGATTACAGCAAGGCTGTAGGATACAAGGTAAATATACAAAAGATAATTGTTTTACTACATAACAGCAACAAAGTGGAATTTAAAATTAAAACCCAACACCACTTATGTTAGCATGCAAAAAATGAAATACTTAGGTATAAATCTAACAAAATATGTTCAAGATCTATACGAGGAAAATTACAAAATACTAAAAGAAGAACTAAATTAATGGAGAGATATTTCATGTTTACAGATAGGAATTCTCAATATTCTTTTTTTTTTTTTTTTTGAGTTAGAATCTCACTCTGTCATCCAGACTGGAGTGCAGTGGCCACTCCCGGCCACCGCAGCTTCAACCTGCTGGGCTCCAGCGATCCTTCCGCCTCAGCCTTCCAAGTAGCCGGAATTACAGGCATGGGCTACCACGCCCGGCTGATTTTTTGATTTATTGTAGAGATGAGGTCTCGCTGCCCAGGCGGGTCTCAAACCCGCGGGCTCAGGCAATCCACTCACCTCAGCCTCCCAAAGGCGCAGGATTACAGGCTGAGCCACCAAGCCCGGCTCTCAATATTCTTAAGATGTCATTTCTTCCCAACTCAATCTACAGATTTAATGCAATCCCAATTACAAGCTCAGTAAGATGTTTTGTGGATATCAGCAAATGGACTCTAAAGTTTATATGAAAAGGCAGAAGATCCTGAAAAGGCAACACAATATTGAAGAAGGACAAAGTTGGGGGACTAAAACTATACAACATCAAGACATATTATAAAGCTATAGTAATCAAGACAGGGTAGTATAGGCAAAAGAAAAGGCAAGTAAATCAATGGATCAGAACAAAGAGCCCACAAACAGACCCACAAAAATATACTCCAGTGATCTCTCACCAAGGCAATACAATAGAGAAAACAGTCATTTCATGCTGATACAACTAGACCTCCACATGCAAAAAATGAATCTGGACACAGACCTTACACCTTCTCAGGAAAAAATGGATCATATACCTAAATATAAAATACAAAAGTATAAAATTTCTAAAACAGAGCATCTAGATGTGTTTGGTGACGCCTTTTCAGACACAACATCAAAGGCATGTTCCATAAAAGAAAGAAGTAATAAGCTTGATTTCATTAAATTTAAAAATTCTGTTCAGTGAAAGACACTGTCAAGAGAATGAAAAGACAGGGAGAAAATACTTTATTTTCTTCCTCTTCTCTCTCTCTCTCTCTTTCCCTTCCTCCCTTCCTTCCTTCCTTCCTTCCTTCCTTTCTTTCTTTCTTGAGTCAAGGTCTCAATCTGTTTCCCAAGCTGGAGTGCACTGGCATGATCACAGCTCACCACATTTTCAACCTCCTGGGCTCAGGCAATCCTTCTACCTCAGTCTCTGGTTCAGCCCAGGCTTCAGAAACTACCAGGTACTATGTTCACTATCTGAAGAACAGGTCACCTGAGACCCAATCTCCACCACTACGAAATATGTTCATGTAACAAATATGCATGTGTACCCCCTGAATCTAAAACTTTAAAAAAAAAAAAGGCTAATGATCTTACAGATATCTCACCAGAGAAGATATATAGATGATAAGTGTGTAAAAAGTTGCTTTATGTAGGTCATTAGGAAAATGTAAATTAAAACAACAATAAAATACACCATCAAATGGTGAAAATGTAGAGCAACAGAACTCATATTCTTTGCTGGTGGGAATGCAAAATCATACTGCTGCTTTGGAAGATAATTTGGCAATTTTCTATAAAACTAAACATATTCTCACATACTATTCATCAATTGTACTCCTTGGTACTTATCCAAAGGAGCTGAAAACATTATCTACAAAAAAATGTGCACACAGGTGTTTATAACTGCTTTATTCATAATTGCCAATAATCAGAAGCAACAAGATGTACTTCAGTAAGTGAATAAGTAAATAAACCATGGTATATCCAGACAACGGAAGATTATTCAGTGCTAAAAAGAATGAGCAATCAAGTCAGCAAATGATACAGAGGAAACATAAATGTATATTACTAAGTGAAAGAAGCCAATCTGAAAAGACTACATGGTATATCCAGACAATGGAAGATTATTCAGTGCTAAAAAGAATGAACAATCAAGCCAGCAAATGATATAGAGGAAACATAAATGTATATTACTAAGTGAAAGAAGTCAATCTGAAAAGGCTACCTACTTTATGATTCCATTGTACAAGAGTCTGAAAAAGGCAAAATTATGGAGAGAGTAAAAAGATCAGTAGCTGCCAGGGACTGGGGGAGAGAAGGATGAAAAGGTAGAGCATAGAGGATTTTATAGTTCACTAACAATACCTTATATGATACTATAATGGTGGATATATGTCTGTACACATTTGCCCAAATCCACAGAATATACATCACGAGTGAACCTTAATGTAAACTATAGACATTGGGTGGTAATGATATGTCAATATAGGTCTACCAACTGTAACAAATGTTAACATATTACTGGAAGTAAAGTTCCATTTGAGCTAATATGACCACTATAATAACAGAATGACAGCATCTAACATTCAATGAGTTTTAACTATGTCAGGTACTATTACAGATGCTTTGGTGGTATTAATTCATTTAATCCTTATAAAGACTGTGGAAGAATAACATCACATTTTAAAGATGAAGACAATGAGGCAAGTTAAGTAACTTGTTCAAGATTACATAGCAAGTAAGCAACAGAATTCAAGCCTAAGAAGTCTGTCCTCAAGACCTACTGTTACCCATCATGCCATACTGCCTCCTTCTGCCAAGCTAGCAATAGAAGATATCCCTTCATAGATTCTTAAGACAGAATTTTTACTCCCAGTAAAATATCTAAAAATTTTAAAACCTGCAAATTTAATTATTCCTTAGCTGAATGAAGAAAAAAAAACATACTATATTTTTTTGATATTCATATATTAGTGTTCATTACAGAAAAATCTTGCAGGATAAAAAAAGTTTTTATACAAAAATGTACATATAATACATGTATTTACCTGGCAAAAACTTCAAAGTTTGCAGCATCTGTCTTTCCTGAGAGAAATCCACCATTAAATGAGTCATGTTGTCACTGACCTTTGGTTTCAATGAAAGGCGAAAGGCTGAAGCCATTGTGACTCTATGGTAAACATAAACATGCTTTTTAAAAGAATAGGAAGTATCAAATCATATTTAATTTATAAAATGAAAAGATAGAAATTATATCACTGTAATGATTTCAGAGACTATAACAAAGGTAAAAGTCAAATAGAAATGTGTTCTTAGAGTCCTTTAAAAATTAATTAAATAAAAAACTACAAAATGCCTTTTAATTCAAAGACATGTAAGACAACTTTTAGCAACTTTCCTCCACCCAGTTTAATAAAACTGCTTATATGCAAATATCATAAGAAACAAATATCCAATATAAATAATTGTTATCAGATACAACATTCATCTGAAACCTCTGTACACTCAATCTCACTGACTTCCTGATGCCAGCCTCACTCCTTTTCATAAGCCAAATAATGAATTTAAATACACCCTGATTCAAACATTCTTCCTAGCAGTCAGAGATAACCCCATGTACCCGCAAATAAGAGAACAGACAGATTGGCCTAACACTGTATATATAGCTTGGTAGCAGCTAAGGATAGTCCATGGATGAGAAAGGAGAGACATGAAATCACTATCAATGAATACCACACTAGTAGGTGTCACTCTGATCTGTCAACATCAGATACAGGGAAGCATTCTAAGAGAAACAGCCCTGTGAAACTATACGCCATGGAAATAAAGGAGTTCAATAAACATTCACTAGATGAACGTGGAGTAAAAAAAAAAAAAAATGAAGCCATACCAGATCTCGTTTTATCCAAAGATTAGAAAAACTGTTGTCAATTAAAACTTGAGATTTAAAGAAACTCTCTTATTCTATTAATTTCTAGTTTAATCTCACATTTTAACTTTTCATATTATAACAAATTTCACAAAATAAGTTCTTCATTATCTTTGGTTAAAGAATGATATAACAGTCCTATTGGTGAATGTTATCCTCCTGGTATACAATTTGGGAGAAGGAAATAGAGCTGGTGGAACAAAAGGAACACTAGGCCTAGCCAACTGGATCTGCCAAATCCAATTAAAAGATCAAAAAAAGGCAAAAGATGTCAACTTGCTTATTTACTTACTTAGGGATAAAAGAGGTCAAACTATTGCTGTATTCAGTTATATGGGGATGAAAAATGTCAAACTATGGGCATTCAGTTATTTCAATTCATTTTAAAACTAGAAAAAGAATAACTTAATTTAATAGTAACAATGATTAAACAAAAACTGATCTGCTTATAAAGAAGAAAGTGCTATACTGACAATTTATGAGGATAGAAACTCACAATGACTGAATGCTTACTATATGCCAACTATAATGCTGAATATTTCATGCATATCACATTAAGCTGCTGGCTCTCAAATTATAATAAAAATAAATTAGGAACAAATATTAAGTCTTACCAATGTTGTTCTTTACAGCTCCAAGTATCTTTTGACTTGAAAATGTCTGAAAGAGCTATTTAGATAGGTACTTAATAAATGATCACTTGAATCAGTAAATGGGTCTGAACTTACTTGGTTTCTTCTAAATCTGATCAACTATTTAAATGTTTACATGAGAAACTGAAAAAAATATATCTGAAAGTATTAAAGAGAATTTTAAACCTGAAACCAGTAAAATCACTAAAACTTGATTTAATCACTATGACTTCAAGGAAAAAAAATTGCCTCCAAATGAATTTGAAAAGTTAATTGAAACCTAAAAAACAAGAATAATAACCCTTATTTTCTAGCCAGTTGAAACTTAGAAGTTTCTATGAATCAATTCAGACGTGCAACAATGCCATAACTTTCAAAAGACTGAATTTTTATTTGTAGACATGTGTCTCAAAACCCAAACAAAAATTCAAAATCCGTAGATCATTCTCTACACTATAGGATCCATGCAGTTATATATGTTTTAATTCACCTTGACTATCCTGGTTCATTTCTAATAGTTCAAGCTGAATTCAAGAATCAATTCCTCCTTATTTTTTTAGAGAAAAATAACTATAAAACACATGAATACTTTTAATTTCCTGTAACTACCTCTATCCTTCATGACTCCTTTCTTTCAAGAACCAGTAACTCCCACAATATACCCCACTAATCAAATTCCAATATTACTAAGTACCCAGAAATACACACCAGTAATTTGTAAAGTTATAGAGAGATGTGGTCTTATCTTCTCTTTTCTATCCTAAGTTTTTCCTCTCACTGCTGCTGTTCCTCTGTATAACTTCCACCATAGCAAATGATTACTGAGTTTTCACAGATACTTTCATTTTTTATATTTGATTCCCTGCTTAAATATGTTATACTCTCTAATTTAAAATTCATCTCTGCCTTTATATAAAAGAATCCTTTCTTTGCTTTGTGAAAATAATTGACAATGGTGGAATTCTAGAAGCTCACTTTTTGGGAGTACCAAAAAACTACACCATACAGACTTGGACATTATGAAGCTGAAAATCAAATTTAAAAAATTAAGTCAAGACTTGGAAGTGTTTCTCAGGCAGGAAGGATTCAAACTCTGCCTGAACTCTGACTCTTGGGCTACTGATGAAATCAAGCCAAGATGCCGGCTTAGAAGAGGGGGGCAAAGAAGCCAACCTTCAGTGATGAATACAGTCATGAAAGTTGGTCATAAAATTAAATTCTGACAAATGAATCTGGACAAAGAGAAAGAAGTCAGGAATAAGGACACGATTCTGTGAACCACGGAGCCATACAGAATCTTGAAAGGAGGAAATATTTTGTAAGGTCTCTGGAAAGCCAAAGTTTCATTAATCTCTAATTCAGAAAATAATGAACCAGAGCAGGATGTAGTGGAATAAGTAGCTAATCAGGAAGTATAACATAGCCAGGGTGGAAGATGGAACAGTCAGCAAATTCCTGCAGACATAACCCAAATCCACCTTATCCAGATAACTGACCTATCTAGCATCCATTCAACACACAGCCAGTATTTTTTTACCATCAAACTTTCATAATCATCTTTCTACATCCAAGATTTATAAGAATGAACTGTCTTTAATTAGTGCCTGACGTAAAATATACAAAGAATATAAAAATTAGTATTTGTGCTAAGAATGCTATGACTACATATGAATCCTGCCTCTAGTCAAATAAAAGAGAAACCAAGAATTGAATCTTTCAGCAAAGATTAACAACAGAAGCACTAATTTTCACACAATCCATAGTGAATATTTTTGTGAATTATCTGATTATCTGATGAAGAATAATTTACCTACAATTCAGAGTGGTACTTTGAAGAGCTGTGCCTTTTGGAGAATCTCCTGATCCTCAAATGAAAAAATCTTAAATTACAATCACACTACAGATAATGTTCAGTGACTAGACAGATTAAAACCATTCCTACTGTGTTAACACAATCCAAATGTTGCAGCAAATCCTTGAACACTCTGACATATTCATTACAGTAAGTACCCTCTCTTGATCCTGGCTCTATCGATGAGAAAGACCTTTTAAGCCAAAACCTTTAATAATTTTAGTTTTCTCTTCCCATAGAATATTAACTAGATAGTGATGGCATTAGAAATAGAAAGAGATGGCACCAGGAACAGGATCGGAATGAGAATACAAAGGTGTTAAACAGAAAAGCAGTGAAGAAAGAGAGTTTTAGCTCTTGAGGACTATTTAAAATGCTATGACATCTCAGAAAATAAGACCATTTATATTTAAATTTAAGAACAACAAAAAATACATTCTAGGAATATATATTTTTAAATTATTCAAAACAGTTCCCTTTCCATTAGTACAACTAATTGAGAATTGCTCTAAAATGAAAACTAACTATATTATTACACCAGAAATGAAATTCTTCTGAAGTACATAATTATCCACAACTATGTTTTTAAAAAATCTTATTGATATAATGGTTATTCCAAGAAGATACACAAAGGACATTTTCTTTATTTTTTTTGTACTTGGTCATTGGTGTTTTTATTTTAACTAACAAGAATCTAATAAAAAACTGTTTCTGAATTTCATTTCTGATTTCAGTATCAATACTTAAATAAAAACGTATGTTTATACCATACCTATCCTTGATCTGTCTGGCAGCCTTGGAGCAAATCAGGGAGAAGAGAAAGAAGGCAGTTAGTGCTCTTCATGCAAGTTTCAATGGCAGTGACATGCAAGAAAAGTTAGGCTATAAACCCTGCAACAGATTAGTTCATATTCACCAAAACATAAATTACAAGAAATTTGTATCGTTCACATTAGTTTCATAATGTGATGTTAGAACTACAGTAGAAAATCCAGACCCCACATAAGTCATCTTTTAAGAAGAAAATGTAATACTTTAAACTAATTCCAGGTGCCTATAAATATTTTTTCTCACCTTAAGATTATCAAAATATACACTCTTTAACTAAATCAATCAACCTCCTTCATGAGATACACATTTCTATATATTCTGAAAGTTTTCTTGTACATGACAAATCTGCTAATTTTGCTTCAGAGATCCCTTTACTTCATAATGGTTGTTCAAAGTATTCTCTATATAACTTTACAGAGAAAGAAATTCTGACAGCTTGCCTACTAACAAATACAACTAGGCTGCAGTTCTACAAACTTTTATTCCAAAAAAAGAAGTTGTAATGGAAGAAATTCAGAAAGGAAAGATCAAAGAAATACTTCTAGCAATGGGGTCTTTCCCTCTGATGATTTCACAGATGTTGCAACTTAAACCTAATTATTATACATGTCTTTTTTTAAAAATGCAAGCACAAGTTTAGGAAGGGAACTTGTTGTACAGTCATAGAAAAAAGTAATTTAAAACCCACAAAAATTATTGTCCCTTTTACATTTACACACTATATAATATATCCAGCAAAAATTTTTTTCCCACATCACCCAGTATAGTTAACACTACATCTGATGTAGACAAGGCTCTTTTGCTCAACACTATCCACAGTGTCTAGCATAATGCTTGGGACAGAGTAATACTTAATGATTATTAAATTTATTGAATTTTAATTAGATGTATATGTATATAGCAATGCTTCCATGGCCTCTCTCCTTCCATTCTACCATTGTTCCTACATGCTACTGGTCATTCTCATACCAACCTATAATATATTGGTCTGAGTACCTTTCTACTTGAAAGAACAAAATTGAGATTTAAAAGATTAGCATATTATTGTACATTGCTAGCACTACTATTAATCAATTTTATGACCTTTTTTTTTTTTAGTTGGAGTTTCACTCTGTCACCCAGGCTGGGGCGCTGTGGCACGCGCATGGCCATCCCAGCAACAAGCTGCTGGGCTCAGGTGATCCTTCCACCTTAGTCTTCTAAGTAGCCAGAACTACAGGCACGTGCTACCACATCAGCTAATTTTTAAAAATTTATTTATTGTAGTGATGAGGTCTCGCCAAGTTGCCCTGGCTGGTCTCAAACCCATGGGCTCAGGCAATCGTCTCACCTCGGCCTCCCAAAGTGCTGGGATTATAGGCTTGAGCCACCGTACTCAGTCCCTATGATCTTCTATACTAATCATTCTATTTCTTTACTAAGGGATTTTGGTCTTAATGTTTCTAAAAATTCTTCTCAAGGTTCACATTCTACAGCAATTTCTGTGGCATTTATGTATGCCTTAAGTAATAAAACTAAAGGATAAGAAATGTTAAGAAAAGAGGAATGGTACTAGTCGCCCTCACATAACCCAGTGATATGAAGATTATTGTTTTTTAAACAAACCATAATAATTCAATTTTGTGTCTAGTGTTACTAAATTTAGTAAGGTACCTTTTTTTAGTGTGTGTGCACATATGTGTGCATAAAAAGCTTTCATGGTATCACTTCATGTACCACACTGTTATGAAAAACTAGAAAAGGAACAGATGAAAAGCCAGATAATCTAGGAAAAACTTGCTTCTTGTAGTTATATGTAATATACCTGGTTGGTATAACTCAAAATTCCATGGGTTCTCTTTCATTTAGTTTCAAATTTTAATGTATATACTTTGTATGAATGCAGGAGGGATTAAAGAAGTTATTTAGTGCAATGATAAGAGGGCAGAATCAGCTGGACTCGGTGGCTCAGCCTGTAATCCCAGCACTTTGGCAGGCTGAGGCAGGTGGATTGCCTGAGCCCGTGGGTTTGAGACCAGTTCGGGCAACTTGGCGAAACCTCATCTCTATAATAAATCAAAAATTAGCTGGGCATGGTAGCATGCTCCTGTGGTTCTGGCTACTTGGAAAGTTGAGGCAAAAGGATCGCTGGAGCCCAGCAGGTTGACACTGGGGTGGCCATGAGCGTGCCACTGCTCTCTAGTCTGGGTGACAGAGTGATACTCCAACTCAAATAAATAAATAAATAAAAGTCGAAAAAAAAGAGGGCAGAGTCTAAAGTTCTGAAGATCTCTCTCTAAAAAAGACCCAATTTCAAGAAATGTCAAGTTGAAAAATAATTTTTTTTCTGGGTCTTTCTCCCAAAGCATAAAACTGTCCAAATGATACACATTACTATATAGCTTGGTTACCATAAGTTTCCATTTCAAGAAGGGGGAATTTTATCAATTAAACATCTCTGTTTAATAAGTACCAATTGATCCCATGATTTTTCCACTGCTCTGTTGCCAACATATTCATTTGCATCTACATAATTCCACTCAGTGAGTTGTGAAGAAGACTCAATGAATGCTCAGATTTATTTTTAGGTTGTTGTACTGTATCTTATTGGAAAGCCTCCAAGAAGCATTAGTCATATATTTGCTCAACATTAGTACTTAGATCTTCTACTAAAATTCTTTTTGCCAACACTTCATTTCTCTGCATTCCTATCAGAGATGGCTCCTTCCTTTCTTTCTTGAACTCTTTCCCTTCCTTCATCTCTAAGTTAATTGTTTTTAAAATACATCTTACAGTTTTTATAAGATCATCTACACTGTGATTCCATATCTATAACATTCCAAAGCAGGTAAATTAAAGTCTAGAGTTTAGGACTGTATTTAATGCCACTGACCTGAACACTTACAAATATCTAAAGTGTTTAGCTTTTCTGTTATGTACATTTTACTATAATAAAAAAGACAGACATTTAAAAATTACAATTCTGATTCTTTTATTTATCATAGAAATCTGTCACCTGAGACCAAAATTCCTTAAGAAGAAATGTAATACAAGTACAATACAGAAGTAATCACAGATCTTCATAACTGCCAATTAAATATAAAGAAGCGAAACCAGATATTTTCCCAATTAAATATCAAAAAGTTAAATCCAGAACTCTTCTCAATCTCTCGTTTTTAATCTGCAATGAGTGAATAGCAAATATACAAACTATTTTCTTCTGTGAATTTATCAAGAACTTTAAAGATGAAGCACCTTAAAAAAAGATGAAGCACCTTATTGTTTCTATATTTCCTCTTAATATTACCATTTCTCTTTTTATAGAATGAGAGAAGGAAAAAGAGATAGTCTCAAAATATTTTCCTTCAGGCAAAAATATCAGCCTTTGAAAAAACCCATTGCATACCAGTTGATTCCATATATTAGAAGTTTTATATTTTCTATGCATATATTTATCTGTTTACAAAAATAACTATTTTTTTTAAAGTATGTCATTTGAAAGACATTGTTCTCCTTTCACCTCACTCTGTACTTTTTTTATTTCATTGTAGCACCCATGGGTAGAAAACCATTCTCTCCCTTCTAGTCTGACAACTGGATTATGTATGGTAAGACTGTGATGGCTAATTAGTTCTATTGACTTGAAAATGGTTCCACTGACCCAGCTATTTTCACAGGAAGAGTTCAAGGTCAAAATTCAAGGTGGGAATAGGAATAATAATTTTGACAAAGAAAATAAGCAGTGTTCTGCAGCATAGCTATTAGCAGAGAACTCAGATTTGATAGAGTGCTGGTTACTTGTATATCCAGGAAAAAAACTAATAAAGTTAAGAATCATATCTGCCGGTGATCCTTCTAGATATATTTTCTATAAAGCAAACTTCTAGTAGTTAAATTAGTGAAGGTATGTTCTAAAATTCATTTCCATTTGCGCTATTTTTACTTGTTCACTTTCAGATAGCATAATGCATAGCTTCACATTCAGTTCTCTTGCTGAGGTATTAAAACATGACAAATTATTAGAATTTAATTTTTTTAAGATAATGAAGTATGAGAAGATGTTCTGCCTGGGTTTTAGCCTATGCTATATATTTTTCTGTCTCTGTGTACTATTCACTGTAATCTTATTTGAGCAACTTAATGGGGGATATTCACAAACAGTATAACTTAAAAGAATTTCTTTCCAGATATCTAACAATATACTGCTACTCTAACAATTAATCTTCAAAGTCGTCTCTCCTTAATCTGTCAGCAACTAGGTGTTTGAGTCAGGCCTGTAGTTCATGCAGCTGGCTACAAAAGTGAACTTTGTTTTTTACTTACAATCAAATCATTATCTAGATACTGTTTGGACTTATAAAGAAAGTAACTGAAAACAGCTTTCAGTTAAGCATTTTTCTTGAATGATAAACTGTCTAATTTCATTTTTCTTGAATGACAAACTAGCCGATAATTTCTGGCTAAGAAATACTGACAAGTACAGTAAGTAATGTGCCATATAACTACATTCCAGTCAATGACAGACTGCATATACAATGCTGATCCCATAAGATTATTATTTTTTTTTAATTTTTTTTTTTTTTTGAGTTGGAGTCTCACTCTTTGTCATCCAGGTTGGAGTGCAGTGGCATGCTCATGGTCACCTCAGAGATTATAATATATTTTACTTTGCCTTTTCTATGTTTAGATATACAAATACTTACCATTGTGTTACAATTGCCTATAGTATTCAGTATAGTAATATGTTGGACAGGTTTCTAGCCTAGAAGTACTAGGCTATACCACAGCCTAGGTATGTAGGAGGCTATACCATCTAGGTTTGTGTCAGTATATGCTATGATGTCTGCACAGTGACAAAATTGCCTAATGACTCATTTCTTAGAACATATCCTTGTCGTTAAGCAATGTATGGCTGTAATTCATTTCACCACTTCTCCAAATGGTTTAAGCTACTAAGCAGTACTATAAAGTGCTGGAAGACAAGACCAAAATATAAGACAGAATAAGTAAAGTGGCATTTTAAACCACAATGTGATTTATTTTATCAGAACCTTCTCAATTTACAATCTGTTAGGAACAAGTTTTAACAGAAGCAAAGCTGGAAAGAACAAAGTACAAAGAACGAGAAAAGAGTAGAGCATTGGGGAGCAAGAAGAGAGAAGAACTCTGAAAATGTCAATAGAAAGGGAAAAACTCGGGAGAAATAAACCTGTATCACAGTTTTTCCAAGTATCAGCCTTTCCTTAAACCAAATGGATCTAAGTTATTTTTAATACCTATGTCCACATTTTATACTTTTTCTATATTCTTCCTCACTCTAAGGCTGTCAGCTATTAATTCTTGCTGTTATGATTATGACTGTCACTAACAACTGACCTACTCCATTAGAGGAGATCTATTGACAACTAGGGAAGAGAAGGAAAAAAAGAACTAAAAATTTAGTAGTACCAAGTACATATAGTCCACAGATTCTGAAAAACTATCTTGAAAAGACGGTATTAATGCCTAGCAATGAACTCTGACACTCATTTTGATGACTAAGACATTTTTTTGCTTTCTGCATTTAAGGTTATTATATAAAGGCCCTCTGGATATGTGACAAATCATACTTGAAGGTACTTTAATTCTTCATAATCCTTTCTTTTTTTTTTTTTTTTTGAGTTGGAGTCTCACTCTGTCACCCAGACTGGAGTGCAGTGGTCGCTCCCGGCCACCGCAGCCTTGACTTGCTGGGCTCTGGCGATCCTTCCGCCTCAGCTTTCCAAGTAGCTGGAACTACAGGTGCATGCTCCCACGCCCAGCTAATTTTTTATTTTATCGTAGAGATGAGGTCTAACCAAGTTGCCCAGGCGGGTCTCGAACCCACGGGCTCAGGCAATCCACTCACCTCAGCCTCCCAAAGTGCTGGGATTACAGGCTGAGCCACCAAGCCCGGCTCCTCATAATCCTTTCATATAATTAAGTGCAAAGGTAAACTTCTTGACAATCCACCTCCAAATTTAAGAATTAATTAGTGCATTGGTTTATAGGAAAATAACTTGTGTTTTGATTTATTTTGTTTAAAAATTATCAATTTTTAAAGTTTAATTGTAAAATGCAGAGATGTAAGTTAGCAAATGTTACCTTCGTGAGATTTTTTCTACCTTCAAGTTCACAGAAAACCAAAAAAATGAAAACATAACTGACACAAATGGATTATAAAGCTACCTTTCTAACACCAATGTAGCTCACTATATAATCCACAAAGTAAACAACATCAAAGTAAATCTTATCTTGATGATCATGTGGTATTATTTTGCTAGTTTTTTTTTTTTTTAATTTTTATTTATTTATCTATTTTTTTTGAGTTGGAGTCTCACTCTGTCCCCCAAACTGGAGTGCAGTGGCCACTCCCGGCCACCGCAGCCTTGACCTGCTGGGCTCCGGCGATCCTTCCGCCTCAGCCTTCCAAGTAGCTGGAACGACAGGCGTGTGCTACCACGCCCGGCTGATTTTTTATTTATTGTAGAGATGAAGTCTCGCTAAGTTGCTCAGGCGGGTCTCGAACCCGTGGGCTCAGGCAATTCACTCACTTCAGCCTCCCAAAGCCCGGGATTACAAGCTGAGCCACTGAGCCCGGCTGTTTTGTTTTTTTTGAGTTTGAGTCTCACTCCATCGCCCAGACTGGAGTGCAGTGGCACGCTCCCAGTCACTGCAGCCGCGACCTGCTGGGCTCCAGCGATCCTTCCGTCTCAGCCTTCCAAGCAGTCAGAACTACAGGTGTGCACTATCACGCCCAGCTAGTTTTTGATTTATTGTAGAGATGAGGTCTCGCCAAGTTGCCTGGGTAGATCTCGAACCCGCGGGCTCAGGCAATCCACTCATCTCGCCTCACAAAACGCTGGGATTACAGGCTGAACGACTGAGCCCGGCTATTTTACTAGTTATATAGCTAATTTCCTACTCTTTTCACACCACTTTTAAATATGTTCTACTTCTTCAAGTTTTGATTTGATAAATTGGTAACCACTTAAAATGGCCTTACTTAAAATAAGAATTAGAATTTAGAATTCACAATCTCTTAAACACCAGGATCTAAATTAAAACATTAGCAAATTTTCTGCTCTATTCTTTATATTTTTATACTAAACGTATCCCTTAAACAAGGATTTACATTTTTTATATTTTAATAAAGCATTTAGTTAAGCTAAGCAGTGGGACATTTGTCTGCAATAATAAATTTCACAAAGTTACAGTGCTCATAAGCATCAAATGGTGATACTTTCCCAATCAGCTCTTAGAAATTCAAAACTACCTTTTAAATATGTTAACAGCAACATCAATCTTTGTTCCTTAGTCATGAAATGTTTATAACAAAGCTATGACTCAGTTCAAGTACACAAGTACCCTTAAAACAAATTACCAAGAGTAATTAAACTGAAAAAAGAAAATAACGTGACTCATTAAACTAATTTGTGCTTGACCCCAACGACACATACTTCTAAGTATCTACTTTGGAATAAATGAACAGCTAGCATTTTACTTATCAAAAAAATACAAGCCTTTTTTAGTATTAGAAATAATTAAAATTCAAAATTAAAGAAGAAAATACTTTTTTAACAGTACTTTCCTTTTAAGTATATTAGTATAGTTTTTTTTGTACCTTCGAAAATTCTTCAGGTTCTTTTATATCTAATGATCTTGTCGCAAATTCTAGTAGTTCTTCAGAGTTCTCCAGGGCATTATTACATTGACTAATCTGACTCTAGGGAAAAAAACAAACAAACAAACAAACAACTAAATCATTAAAATAAATTTTCCTATTGTCATTAGAATCTTAAAAATATATTGTTATTATGAACTTGCAAATAATTTTAATAGCAATAATTGAGCAAAAACATTTCAGTGAGCTATTCAAACAAGATAATTACCAGTTATATATAAACACATTTTAATTATCTTACTTAATTTTAATTATCTTAATACTTTGTACCTCTTTCCATAATTTATCCAAAACATCTTAACTGCATACAGATAAAAGTATACTCATCTTTAAAACAAACAAACCAAGCAACTATAAATAACTGGAACCAAATTTACTTAAAGATTCTTCTCAATCAGAGTAGTTGGAAAACTATAATTTAAATTAAAATATTAAAATAACCTATCTGCAGACAACATCCTCTGTAATGAAGACTAAAGCTATCACCATAGCTTTTCCTTTGAATCACAGCACAAGAACATACTCAAGAATGAACAGTTATGTTCACTAAGTTTACATTTCAATAACTCAAAGTATTATTTTATAACCACCTGTTGTCTATTTAATATCTCTTGAACACCTATAGATCATTATTCCTACTTTTTTAAAAAAATCACCAAAATTGTTGTGATACTGATAAGGAGAGATAAATATTAAGAATTACACAGGATAATAAAGTGTAAGATAGAAGAAAAAACAATGGAATCACTAAGATAAATGTAGACCTGAAATGATGATACAGGAAAAAAAGACAGTTAACATCCTTGCTGTCACAACTTCCAACAGAATTTAACGTCTGTTTTATCCATTTTCTGCAACATTTAAAATTCTTCATTGATAATCAACAGCTAATGATGATGTGACAGAATAGTCGATCAAAAAAATCAAAATAAAGTCATCCTAATTTCCAAAGACCCCAAATACAATTTTAATGGAAGACTTCCAAGAATGAGATCAGCTGCCAAAATATTCATTACCTTAATTTAGAATCACAACATCCAAAGTGGACAGAGTTTGCCTGAGACTCTATGACAAAAAAAGTACAGAAAAATTTATATGACCGAATTGTGTATTATTGTTGGGAATTTAGTAAACAACTAAAAATATAAATTCAATAGTGTACAACAGCAATAAATGCAGCCTATTCTAAGAAGAGTACTGTAGATTTTATGTGTATACACATATATCCAACTCTATACAAGGCTGTCAGAAAATAAGTTTTTATATGAAAATATAAGAAAATATAGTTGTTCTGGAAGTCCGAAGACATACTTTAACCCCAAATCCACGATGGACTCAATTTGTCTAATTCTGAAAGTCTTAAACATCTCAAATTAAGAAGGGACAACACTACTAAAGGTAAAAGTTGGGCTAGGCACAGTAAGGCTCATGCCTGTAATCCCCCAGCACTTTGGAAAGCCAAGGTAGATGACTCGAGGCCAGGAGTTCAAGTCTCGCCTGGGCAACACAGTGAGACACTGACTCTACAAAAAAATTAAAAATTAGCAGAGCGCAGTGGTGTGCATGTGGAGTCCTAGCTAGCTGGGAGGCTCAGGTGTGAGAATCACTTGAGTCCAGAAGTTCAAGGCTACAGTGAGGGATGATCAGGCCATTGCACTTTAGCCTGAGTAACAGAGCGAGACCCTGTCTTTAAAAATAAAAGTTTAAAACAAGATTAAAATCCACATGTTATAAAATGAATGCTATTAGAACTCTCCTCCAAATCCGCACTGACTTTGCTTCAAAATGATAAGACTCTATGGACTTTTAATCTTTAATTATCTCAACAAATGAACTGCCTCTCCTCTCTTCCCTTTATTAAGTATGCTATTCCTCCTGCAAAGTTCTTTACATTAACTTCTAAAAAACCACTTTTCTTTTTTCTTTTCTTTCCTTTTTTTTTTTTTTTCCCAGATCACAATCCCCTGGATAATCAGCAGCCATTGACAAGCCCAGCCTGGTCTATCTGATCAGTTCATCACTCCTGAGCACCATTCTGTAGGACCAGTTCCGAGACCAGGAGGACTACAGTGCTGCAACTGCCCAAGGGGCCTCTCTGCACAGCACCCTGAGGAAGGACAGCTTTTCATGTCAGGTTGGCTCTTCGGGGCTGAGATCACAATGGATCAAATAAGATCAAGGTGTAAGGGGAGGAGGCGCGGGGCGGATGCACGCACTCACCTAGCATATGTACTCTCACACATGCCCCCCACGCAACACCATAGCACCGCACACACCATCTGAACTTAATTCAATTCCCTTCAAAAACCCCTCCTCATTATATATAGCTGAATAGGGCTTTAATCTTTTTTTTTTTTTGAGTTGGAGTCTCACTCTGTCGCCCAGACTGGAGTGCAGTGGCCGCTCCCGGTCACCACAGCCTCGCCTGCTGGGCTCCGGCGATCCTTCCGCCTCAGCCTTCCAAGTAGCTGGAATTACAGGCGCGTGCTACCACGGCCGGATAATTTTTATTTATTGTGGAGATGAGGTCTCGCCAAGTTGCCCAGGCAGGTCTCGAACCCGTGGGCTCAGGCAATCACTCACCTCAGCCTCCCAAGGCGTGGGATTACAGACTGAGCCACCGAGCCCAGCTAGGGCTTTAATCTTAAATATTTATCTTACATACGTGTTTTGCTTACCTTTATAAATTCTAATCTTTTTGGCAAAAGAATCTTATTTTCTTTGCTTTTTCACTTCTTCCAAATTACCTTCTATTAGAATGTGAAATCCATGACAACTAGTTCCTAGCAATCAAATGTCATTGTTAACTTACCCTATAAATTGTGATGAGGAGAAACACTCTAAGCTAGGTTCTCAAATGTGACTTTTAAACATTAAGATGTACAACATTTTTAGGGCTTTTCAAATTTCCTTTTTTTTTTTTTTTTTTTGCGTCAAAGTCTCACTCTGTCACCTAGGTTGGAATGCAGTACCATAATCACCACCACCACAGCATTAACCCACTGGGCTCAGGTGATGCTTCCACCTCAGCCTTCCAAGTAGCTGGAACTACAGGTGTGCACCACCACACTAGGCTAATATTTTTATTTACTGTAGAGATGAGGTCTCGCCAAGCTGTCCAGGCTGGTCTCGAACTCCTGGGCTCAGACAATCCTTCCTCCTCCGATTCCCAAAGTGCTGGGATTTCAAGGCATGAGCCACCACGCCCAGCCTGCTTTTCAAATTCCTATATGTGTTAAACTATCTTTAGGGCAAGCATAACAACACATGATAAAGATGATAAGACAATTTTAAAAATTCAGGCCAGGTGTGGTAGCTAACGGCTGTAATCCTAGCACTTTGTGAGGCCAAGGCAGGAGGATGTTGAGGCCAGGAGTTTGAGACCAGCCTGGGCAACACAGCAAGACCTTATCTGTATAAAAAACAACAACAACAACAACAACAAAAATTGACCAGGCATGGGGGTATGTACTTATATTCCCAGCTACTTGGAAGGCTGAGGCAGAAAGATCACCTGAGCCCAAGAGGTAGAGGTTGCAGTGAGCTATTAATGTGCCACTGCACTTCAGCCTGTGTGACGGAGTAAAATCCCGACTCCAAACAAAAATCCAATGTAGCAGGACGATGAGTTCAATTTCTCATAATGCTTTTTAAAAGTCAATTTTATAAGACCTCTGTTATCCAATATATGTACATTTTGAATAAAGGGGGACTAGAAAAAAGGAACTAAGCAGAGCTTGTTAGTCAACAGTCATCAATTAAAAGCTAGCAGTATGAGATACATGAAGAATATGGGACAAGTAGGAATTATTTGTCTAAACCTAAATTGCAAAGTTCCTGCTTTTAAGGTGGATGTTGACAACAGTTTAGTTTTATCTAACAAACTCCAAGTTTTTAAAAAAATGTATCTATTGGCTACTTCCAGCTCCACTATGACAATAACAGAAAAACAATATACATTTCAGCAGAAAGACGGTCCCAACAAACAACAGACACCAACCAAGTATTTGGAGCTAAGTAAATGAAAAGGAAAATATTATCAGCAACACTGGAACATCACTCATCACAGGGATAGTTAAAGGGGTTGATAAAAATTGATAATGCACATTCAATATGTATGATACTTTTGTCACTTGGGGGGAAACGGGAAAGATAGGAGAAAAGATATGACTCACAGCCACTTTAGTGGTATACTTAATATGTGGTATGAGCTAGGGTGACAAAAATGTTGGCTGCTGTTAGATGAAAACAACTAGAGCTTCTCTGGCAAAGAAAAAGTTCAGGGAGGGAAAAGAGGAGGTTGGAAATCAAGCAACTGAATGTTTAAAGGCTGCAAAGAAGGATTAGGCCCAAGATAGAACAGAAATCTGCACAGGATGAGTCTGGAAATCTTCAGAAGACGCTTCGTTTTCCTTTCTTCTCCAGTGTTATCTGTTTTTTAAATAAATAAATTTCTTAGTTATTGTAATTTATGGAAAGTTTATGATTAAACTAATTATTCTTGAATGATTTAAGTAATACAACCCCCAATTCCAAATATAAACAACAAACCTCAACCTGGGGAGTATGGACACACTTGAGAGAGCATCTGACTCCTGGAAATTATATGTATACGGTGTATGTAAGAGAGAAAGAGAGCATTTGTGTTCTTGCATAGCTTTCAGATTCTCAAAGATATCTGGGACCAAAATCAACACACAAAAATCAGTTGCATTACTATATACCAATAATAAGCAATCCAGGAAAGAAACTAAGAAAATCCCATTCATAATAGCATCAAAAATAATAAAATACTTTGAAGTAAACTTAACTGACAAGGCAAGAGACCTTAACACTAACCTACAAAACACTGCTGAAAGAAATGTAAAACACAAATAAATGGAAAGACATTCATGTTCGTAGATTGGAAGACTTAATAATACTGTTAAAAAGTCCATACTACCCAAAGCAATCTAAAAAGTCAATGCAATCCCTGCCAAAATCCTATTGATATTTTTTTGAATAGAAAAAAGTATACACATACAATTAATACGGAATCTCAAAGTGAATTACCAAAACAATCTTGAAAAAGAAGAGCACAGCTGGAGGCCTCAACACTTTCTGATTTCAAAGCACATTACAAAGCTCCAATAATCAAAACAATGTGGTACTGGCATAAAGACGGACACATAGACTAATGAAACAGAAGAGACAGCTCAGAAACACACCCTTGCACAAAAGTGTCAAGATTAACCAGTGACAAAAGGACAGTCTCTTCAACAAACGGTGCTGGAAAAACTGAGTATCCACATGCAAAAGAATAAAGTAGGATCTTTGTTTAACATCATAAACAAAATTAACTAAAAGTTGATTAAAGTCCTAAACACAACCCCTAAAACTATAAAACTAAAAGAAAACAGGGGAAAAGCTTCAAAGCGTTGTATTTGGCAATGATTTCTTAGACATGACAACAAAAGCCCAGGCAATAAAAGCAAAAAAAGAGAAATAAGACTACATAAAACTTTGAAAGTCTCCATATCAAAGAAAACAACCAAAAGAGTAAACAGGCAACCAACAGAATGGGAGAAAATGACTGTAAATCATATACCTAATCAGGAGTTAATACCCAGAATGTATAAGGAACTCCTACAACTTAACAAAAAAACCCATAAGTAACCCAACTTAAAAAGATGGGCAAAGAACCTGAATAGACATTTCTCAAAAAAAAATATATATACATGGCCAACAAACATAGGAAAAGATGTTCAACATCACTAATCATTAGAGAAATGCAAATCAAAACCATAATGAAATATTACCTCCCACCCATTATGATGGCCACTATTTAAAAAAAAAAAAACCAGAAAATAACAAGTGTTAACAAGGATGTAGAGAAACTGAAATCACTGTGCACTACTGGTAGGAATGTAAAGTAATGCAACTGCTGTGAAAAACAGTATAGAGTTTCCTCTAAAAAGAAAATCAAAAAAGAGAGTTATCACATAATCCAGCAATTCTACTTCTAGGTATATAGATCCAAAAGAATTGAAAATGGGATCTCAAATAAATTTTGCACATTCATGTTCATTGAGCATTATTCATCATAGTTAAAAGGTGAAAACAGCCCTAATATTCATAGACAGATAAATGGATAAAGAAAACATGGTATACACATAAATGGAAAACTTTTTCAACCACAAAAAAAGGAATCCTAGCACATGGATGAACCTTAAGGACATTATGCTGAGTGCAATAAGACAATCACAAAAGAAAAACAGTATATAATTCCACTTATGTGAGACAGAATAGTCAACATCATGGAAACAAAATAGTAAGATGATTGCCAGAGGCTAGCAGGAGGAGAAAATGAAAAGTCGCTGTTCAAGGGATATACGGCTTCAGTTGTTTAAGATGAAAAAAATTCTAGAGATCTGTTACACAACAACGTGAATATGTTTAACATTACTAAACTATACACTTAAAATGGTTGAGTAAATTTTATTTTTTTTAACCACAATTTTAAAAAATGTATGACCAAAACAAAGTTAAGAACCATTCTTCTACAGGATAACAGGATAAGGGTATAGTTATACTCAGAAATTCACTAACTTTTGCTTTCCATAAATCAAGCAATAAGTAGACTAAAATTATTCATATTTAAGCAGCTGTATGATCTCACCTGTAACTCTTGTGACTTACGAGCTTGTTCCTGCTTGATACTGTTAATCATACTTTCTTTTACATCATCCAATATAGAGTATAAACTATCAAATTCTTCATCTAACTCTGAAAGAATATTAGAAGAATTTTCCTGTTTAAAAAAAACAAAACAATGATTTTACTGAAGAGCTAACAAACATTTAAAAACCAAAGGATATACTGAAAGAAGAGAATAAATTTATATTACAACAATCAGCCTAATATAAAATAACAAAATTCAAATATTTAAGTCTTTAAAAAGAGATAAATCAAAAAGGTAGCTGCCAATGTCAACAATACTATTTCAGCTGTACCATCAACGAAGTTGCCTTTTATGAACTAGTTCATACTCTTTTCACCTTGCTGTTTCTATAAGATGATGTAAAAAGTTGTTTCAAGGTTCCCAACTTCATCCAGATTTCAATCTCATAGGTAGATCCTAAGCCAGTGGTTCTTAACCTTTAGAGTGTATCAGAATCATCTGTGAAACATTTTAATAAAATATTACAGAAATTGCAGGTCTCCATGGCTCAGCCTGTAATCCTGCGCCTTTAGGAGGCTGAGGTGAGTGGATTGCCTGAGCCCGTGGGTTCGAGACCCGCCTGGGCGGCAGGACCTCATCTCTACAATAAAATCAAAAAATTAGCCAGGCGTGGTAGCACATGCCTGAAATTCCGGCTACTCGGAAGGCTGAGGCGGAAGGATCGCTGGAGCCCAGCAGGTCGGGGCTGCGGTGGCCTGGAGTGGCCACTGCACTCCAGTCTGGGCGACAAGAGTAAGACTCCAACTCAAAATATATATATATATATATATATATATATATTAACAGAAATTTTAGTTCAATAGCTCCAAGGAACAGTTTGGACACAGAGGGATTGGCTGATTGTGTGTAAATTTTAAAGTCTTTCAGGATATCAAAAACACTGCACTTATATAAGATAAAAATAATTCAAAAGACTAAGCAATTCCTTATTGAATACTAAGAGATTTATCAAATATTGACTTTCATATTAGAAGGAACATCAAAGATAATCTAATGAATAGTATTTGTAGTCAAACCCCTACATTTTGTGAACTAAAATACAGATAAGTGAGTAACCTGCCCAAAACCACATAATTAGCTACTTAGTAACATAGTCAATCAAGGATCTCAAGTCTCATGACTTCCCAGAGTTCCTCATTGCCTCCTTAAGCAGCATGCTGCTATTTCAACAAGAAATAGCTTAAAATATTTGTAAGTTCCCTAGATAAGCAATATCTACACTTGCAGCAAATGATGAGACATAAATTCTCATAAAGCATTTTTCAACTTAAATGAATCATTCAATTAAGAGAAGTAAATTGGCATTGGTTAAGAGAAAACATACAATCTACTGTAATACCCTATTGTCCAAACTTCTGCTGATGTTTATAAAAACTAGATATCTCACTGGAGTCTCACCACCGGTAAAAGTGGTGTTAATCATTTTACTAGTTTATTTACAATGGTAAGAACAAGCTGTGGAAGAAGGAATGTACCGTCTGAAAGGCAGAAGACATAACTCAAATCCCACACTAGCCACACAGTAATAGCATGACCTTGTTGTACAAGCCACTTAAATTCCCCAAAATCAGTTTATGCATCCATAAAAAGGAAATGGAATGTTTTCCTCTCAAACACCTGCTGGCATCTTATTATCTCTTGCCTTCTACCTCTCATGCTCCCATCTTCAGTGACAAGAATGTAGCTTAATTCTTTCAGTACTTTTTTTCCTGGAGTCTGAAGGGGAATTCTAGTAATTTGTCAATAGGAAGAAGGGTTTGGACTAGTTCTGTCTTAGGTCTTTTTTTTTCCAGATGTCAAATGGGATGATTTTATTGTCCATAGTCTAAGAATTTTAGAACTACTAGCTTTAAGCTTAAAGAAAGCAGATTCACCAAATTCTCCAATGAAATAGTATCATTTTGGGTTGTCTGAACATTTTTTTTTTTTTTGAGTTGGAGTCTCACTCTGTCGCCCAGACTGGAGTGCAGTGGCCGCTCCCGGCCACCGCAGCCTCGACCTGCTGGGCTCCAGCGATCCTTCCGCCTCAGCCTTCCAAGTAGCAGGAATTACAGGCATGCGCTACCACGCCCAGCTGATTTTTTTGATTTATTGTAGAGATGAGGTCTCGCTGCCCAGGCGGGTCTCGAACCCGCGGGCTCAGGCAATCCACTCACCTCAGCCTCCCAAAGGCGCAGGATTACAGGCTGAGCCACCGAGCCCGGCTTGTCTGAACATTTTAACAATATTAATTTTTCCAATCCATAAACATGGGATATCTTGCATTCATTTGTGTCTTCAGTTTTTCATCAATGTTTTATAGTTTTTAGTATGTACATCTTTTACTTCCTTAAATTTACCCCTAAATATTTTTTTGATGCTATAGTAAATGGAATTGTTTTCTTAATTTTTTTAACCATCAAAACTTTCTTATTATAAAATAATACCTAGTGTTGAAAAGAACAAAACAGAGTTACCCATAATCCTACCACCCAGAGAATGTCAATGTTAACATTTTATACATTTCTTTTTTAATTTCTTCTTTCACATTGTTGATGTGTAGAAACAATACTGATTTCTGTATGTTGATTTTTTTATCCTGCAACTTTACTGAATTTATCAGTTCTAACAGATTTTTGTTAGACTATTTAGAGTTTTCTATTTATAGAAGATCATGTCATTGACAAACAATTTTCACTTCCTTTCCTATTTGGACGCCTTTTATTTCTTTTTCTACCAGTACTACAATGAATAAAAGTGGTAAAAGTAGGTTGATTGCAGTGGCTCACACCTGTAATCCCAGTACTTTGGGAGGCTGAAGTGGGAGGACTGCTTGAGCCCAGGAGTTCTGGACCAATCTGAGCAACATCGCAAGACTTCATCTCTACAATCTCTACAACGAATATAAAAATTAGCCACAAGTGGTAGCACATGCCTGCAGTCCCAGTTACAGGGGAGGCTGAGGCAGAATGAGCACCTGAGCCCTGGGGGGTGTGCCCAAGGCTGCAATGAGCTGTTGATCATGCCACTGCATTTCAGTCTGGATGACACAGTGAGATAAATAAAAAAGGGGCTGGGCTCAGGGGTTCACCCTGTAATCCCAGCACTTTGGGAGGCCGAGGCGAGTGGATTGCCTGAGCCCACAGGTTCGAGATCCCGGGCAACTTCGCTAGACCTTGTCTCTACAATACATCAAAAGTTAGCTGGGCGTGGTAGCACATGCCTGTAGTTCCGACTGCTTGGAAGGTTGAGACAGAAGGATTGCCAGAGCCCAGCAGGTCGACACTGGGGTGGCCATGAGCACGCCATAGCACTACAGCCTAGACGATGGAGTGAGAATCCAACTCAAAAAAAAAAAAAATTAAATTAAAATAAAAAAGAAAAAAAAAGTGGTAAGAGTAGATATACTTATCTTTTTCTTGATTTTAGAGGAAAAGCTTTCAACTTTTCATTTTTGATATTGATGTTAGCCATGGAACTGCCTTATGCAGTCTTTATTGTGTTGAGATACATTACTTCTATATACTTCTATACCTAATATGCCGAGACTTTTTATCAGGAAATATGCTGAATTTGTCAAATTCTTTTTCTGCATATATTGAGATAATCATGTGGTTTTTGTCTTTCATTTTGTTAACATGGTGTATTGCATTTATTGATATATTTATATTAAACCATCTTGCATCCCAAGAATAAATCTGACCTGATCATGGTGAATTATCTTTCTAATGTGCTGTTGAATTCAGTCTGCTAGTATTTTACTGAGGATTTTTGCATCTATGTTGATAAGGAATACTGGCCTGTAGTTTTCTTTCATAGTATTCTTGTTTGGCTTTGGTACCAGGGTAATGCCAGCCTTGTAAAATGAGTTTGAAAGACTATACTCCTTCTTCAATTTTATGAAGCGTTTGAGAAGAGTTAATATTAGTTCTTCTTTAAATATTTGGTAGAATTTAACAGTGAAACCATCAGGTTCCAGGCTTTTATTTGATGGGAGATTTTTTTTTTTATTACTGATCCAATCGCCTTACTTATTACTGGTCTATTCAGATTTTCTGTTTCTTCCTGATTCAGTCTTAGTAGGTTAGGGTAAATGCTTCCAAAAATTAGATTATCTTGAGTTCTCTTCAACAATCAATATGTCATTACTTACAGTATGGGTTATCTGTCCCAAACCTGGAACCATTTCCTTAAGTATGCCTGTCCGTTTTCAGTGGGCACTTTACCTTTTACTTTTATGTTTCACTTTTATCTACTTCTACAAGTAGAACTTTTACCATCAACATTTTCTTTCACTATTTACTGTAAAAGAAATGTTTTACTTCTCAGTACTTTTGAAAAGTTGTAATTTACTATTAATTGGAATTAGAAAACACCAAATGGAAAAGGACTGAAGGAGAACTATAATATTCCCTAGCAATTACTATTCCAGCATTTTCCTTTTCCCTTACTATTATGACTTTTCCATGGAGAATGCAAGAACAGCAAGGAATGCATTTTTATTTTAGCTGTCATTTAAAAACCCTGTTATCACCTCCATTAGTTTATAATCTAGACTTGATGAGGTATATTTATATTCAAATTTGACTCATTCGTTGTGACACACACAAAATTTTTATTAAAAATAATCATACCTGAACTCCTTTTAGTGTATGATTTAATGTATCAATAAAGTTCTGAATTTCATCATTTTTATTTGCCAGTGTTGAAATGATCCTTTGTAGAGCTTCCTAGGATTAAAAAACATTAAAATATTATATTTCAATGAAAGAGAACTGTTAACCTCACAACAAGCATTCTGTAAATAAACTTTATGTAAGAATATATTGTATAACAAATAAGAGCAATGTAAAGTTTCTTATTTTTCAAAATTTTCAAAGGCCTATAATTACAAAAGATGGTGTATTTGTACTGTATTAAACTCTCTTATTCCTAGTATACAACATAATCACCAAAATACTTTTCAGACTGGTAATGATCAGTATTATTTAATATCCACAGAATTATTTTAGGTCATAGACCACAGCAATGCAACAGTCAAATCCTTAAATACTACAAAAACAAATGGAAACTTCTAATGCAACATCAGGACGCAAGGAATAAAAGCAAGGAGGCATGGAAATTCATCAACACTTTATTTATTTATAAAAATAAAAAAACAAAGCCAGGCTCAGTGGCTCAGCCTGTAATCCTGTGCCTGATTGCCTGAGCCCGCGGGTTTGAGACCCGCCTGGGCAGTGAGACCTCATCTCTACAATAAATCAAAAAATCAGCCAGGCATGGTAGCGCATGCCTGTAATTCCGGCTACTTGGAAGGCTGAGGTGGAAGATCGCCGGAGCCCAGCAGGTCGAGGCTGCGGTGGCCGGGAACACAACAGAGTGAGACTCCAACTCAAAAAATATATAAATAAATAAATAATAAAATAAAATAATAAAAAATATATTTTAGAAATATAAAACCAGATAATAAATAAGTGTGCATCTAGAAGCAACATTCATTACAATATTTATAGATGCTGCAGAACCATAATAAAGTAAGCAATTTTAGTAGCAAATACCCCAGACTTTGTCAATGCTTCCTATTTAAATAAAACATTTGGTTGTTTAATTTTTCATACTCTATGGTTCAGTGCTGTCCAATAAAATTTTCTGCTATGATGAAAATTTTCTATAAATATGCTATCCTATATGGTAGCTACTAGCCACATAAAGCTTAATGAAGTCTTGAAAGGTGATAACACAAATGAAGAACTAAATTTTTTTAAAGTTTACTTTCAGTTTGTATAGCCACATGTAACCAGTGCTGTCACACTGAAAAGGTCTATTTGCTTAATAACTCTTTATGGGTAGCAACAGCAAAAACCAAACAAGGTACTTGTATTGCCAATAAAAGTCAAACTTTCAGTTTATAATGTTCCTGGAAGCACAGAACTATTTTCTGTAAGCACCTATAAAAGTTTAAATATTTTGGTGCGGCCTACAAGACTTTGTGGGATAAGGCTCTCCTCAAAAATATAATCAGATGTTGATAAAGGGTAATATATAAAAAGCCCAGGAAATAATCTGAAAGGGATAACATTTTACACAAATGTTCATAAAGTATTATAGTGAAAAATCTTTAAATCATTACAACAGTTCTCATTTAATTCTCACCACAATTTCTAGAGATAAGGAAGCTGTTATTATCACCTTTGGGGCTGCCTAAGGGTTCTCTGTTGTATTTACTTACCTACATTATTTCTCCCCATCATCACCACTGGTGGTATTTTAGTAGAACACCACAATGAATTATGCAATGAAAGAAGACCAATGACACTAAGAGTTAGCTGTTTATCTGTCAGTGCTCTTCCCAGAAACTGGTGCACTAAAATATGAATATAAAGATGACAGCAGAATGGCAGAATGGAGCCAGAACTTGGGGGTGGAGGATAAGCACAGATGGTAGGGTATCAGGGACAGTACAGAGATACAGAAAAGATCAGAGGCCTAAGAGAGAAGAATCTTCCAAGTACTTATCCAAGATAGATTCTATAAGTGTATAAAGGCAACACAATGGAACAGTAAAAAAAGTTCTGCACAATCCTGACTGTTTATAGGAGGCTTCAGTTAGTAAGATTGGGCTCTTTCTGGCTAATGGACTGAAATGCTTCCCCTTCTACCCCTCATAATGGCACAGTTATGTCCATATAGCACAGATGAGAAAACAGAGATTCAGCTGGTTGCCCAAAGTGACACTACTAATAAGGTAAAGATTATGTTCACTCTATCTCCAAAGCCCATGCTTGTAACTATTTTAGAATACTGCCTCTAAAGCCAACCAATTAGCTCATGATATGGTATGCCCATACAGTGAAGTATACATTCTTTAAACATCTAGCTTGCTAAGAATTTTCAATGACATAGAAAACTACTGAAATTTTCACAGTGCAGAATCACAGTTTGAGCTTAAGCTTTGTCCACTGGAAGGCATTATCTTGTGAACTTCAGGGTAAAATTACTACTCTACCAAAACAGGGGTAGAGGAGTCTTTTGAAAAAGATTTTAGTCTATGAAAAAGAGGAGCCAGGCCCAATGATTTCAACCCAATAACAAAACTTCAATCATGACATATTGTGAGTTTAATAAAAAATGAAAAAAATTTCAAATATTTGGTATATTTAAAAGGCAAATAAAGTTAAGAAAAAAAAGTCCTAGCACTAAATAGTTTCCCACATTTTTTTTGTCTGAGATAAGTAGCAAACTTTGTATTTGATGAATTATGTGGCAAAAACTGAAGTTACTGCCCCAACTAGGTAAGCTCTGAGTTCCAAATATTTTAATGAGAAGCCTAACTTTGTAAAGCACCTGTTATTTACTGCATATAGTCAAAGACATCTAAATGTTCTAATTTTTATCAGGTCTTCAAGTTAGAGCCTCTATACCTTTAAGAGATATCCACCTGCTGAAAGTTAATAAACTCTGGTCTAACAGTGATGTTAGAGATTAGAATATAGCCTTTACCAACTGCAATGTTCTCAATCTCCTTAGAGCAGCACTGTCCAGTAGAAATATAGTATGGGCCAATAGCAGTCACATCAAAAGAGAAACAAGTGAAATTAATTTTAATATTTTTCTTAGTCAGTAGATCCAAAATATTATATTATCATTGCAACATGTAATCGATATTTAACAACTATTAATGAGTTTCTTTTCTTTTTGGTACTGAGTCTTCAAAATTCAGTGTGTATTTCATACACACAGAGTATTTCAATTCAAATTAATCACATGCCAAGTGTTCAAAAACCATATGCAACTAGAAGCTATCACTGGGCAATACAGACTTAGAGGCCTATATCATCAAAATAGTCCATATATTTCTGAGTGGAGATAAGGCAGAGACCCTCTATTAATCTTATTATTTTACAATTAAAAATAAACAAACCTAAAAACTTTCTGAACTTTGTTCTTGGAAGACCAGAATTTCTTTATATGCTTAGGTATACCAGATTCTTGAATTACAATAGTTACATGTGGCTATAAGTTAAAACATTACAACCAAGTTTCTTTACCAAAATTTCATTAATTTCTCAGTTTCTATTTACATAAATATTACCTCCAGAAGCTGAAAGATATTATAAAATTACCAAACCCCAAAAATAGATGCATAAGCAGCACTACTTTATGATCTTTCTAATACCTAACAAAAGGAACAAATGCACTCTTCTCTCCTGTAAAATTTACACTTTTTACGAATGTTTTTGGTTAGAGAAGACTTTCCAGGGATCACAAAGAGTAAAAATGTCCATGTCAAGGTTGGCAGCTGACAAAAACAAGACTGCAAGACTGCATCAAGGACAGCAGACATGTAAGTTATACAAACTCAAAAAATTATCAAGATCATAACCATTTCATATAATACTGTCCCATACCTCCAAAAAATAACACCCTGAGTTCATAGTTTAATCTTAGCTATACCATTCCCTTTTAATTCAAAGTTATATTACCATAGAAAGAGAGACACTTTTTCTAATTTGTATTGGTCTAAGAAGTATTAATAACAATACATTTGGAAAGAAATCCTATAATCTCTGTGAGTCTTTGGGAGAATGGTATTCTACATAAATTGCCTATGGCCTCAAATATTCTACTTCCCCAGGAAGTGGCTGGGAAAGAAAGGTCTTTAAAGGTTGATGTAGTATTTCTGGGAAATATGGTCTCATTCATTAAAGAGAGAGCACTCTATAGCTCACATTTTGAACTTAACTGGGAGTTCCAGTACAGCATGAGATAAACGGCCCACATATTGCGAAAGCTGCTTTACCTTATGCCAAAGCCACAAAGACTTAAGGACTAGATTATTTTCAGGGGATACACTCCAATCTCTAGGTAGGGAGAGCTTCAGAGCCTTTGCTGTAATAAGCCACTGAAATACTGTGAGAATGGCCAAGTCAGCCACAGGGGGCTTTGGAGTCCCAGTATCTAAAGTCACCGATATTTTCTAACCTACCAATTGCATTAGCAAGCAAAGCTGCAGAAGAAGCAACCATTCAGCTAACTAAGTCAGAAACCCAAAGCAACAAATGTGACCTTGGCAACTAATACAGATAAAATGATGATTCAATCCTTAACCTTTCTAAGCTTAGAGGGAAGAAGGTGAAATATCGTAAAAATTCCCCAGGGCAGACTACTGAGACAGGAGCTCCAGAAGTTCTCAATCCGCTTGCCCTTTAATCTGTAAGGGCTGTGGAGAGGATAAGCAAATGCAAAAGACTAATCAACAGCTCACATTTAGTATTCTAAAACAGTAAAAGTTTTTGAGAGGGAACCAGAGCTTCAATCATTTTGGCTCTCAGAATGATGGGGAATGGCTAGAGCGAGGGTGGAAATGACGTAAAGCTAAAGGAACTAAAGAACTGGGTGTTCAGTAGAACCGGAAAACAAGTTGTAAGTAATCAAATACTTAAGACACACTATCATCAACACCAAAACTTTCAAAAACTAAAGGATTAGAATCACATGAGCTGAATTCTGAAACTTAACCCTAGCATATGTATGTGACAAGATGCAAAAATTTCTCTGGGAAGGTAGGAATCAGGGAAGAGGCTTATATAGGGATACTATGCACATAATCTAGGAAGTAGGCAAGGGAAGGCTGGGTGAATAAGTAAGTACCAAATCACTTTTAAAAGTGATTTCTAAATATGGCAGGCAATATGCCAAGGTAGAGAGAGATGGAGGGAAGGAGGGAAGAACTAAAAGACACCATCATGCAATGAGTTTTCTACCCCCAGTCTATCCCCCAGGACTTCACCAAGGCCATCATCATTTCCTCTCATTTGTGCTCTACATGCAGTCACAAAGTTCGATAGATTTTACTTATTTTTTTCTCTCTCTTTTTTTTTTTTTTTTTTGAGTTGGAGTCTCACTCTGTCACCCAGACTAGAGTGCAGTGGCCGCTTCCAGCCACCGCAGCCTCGACCTGCTGGGCTCCGGCAATCCTTCTGCCTCAGCCTTCCAATAGCTGCAAGTACAGGCGGGCGCTACCACGCTCAGCTCATATTTGATTTATTGTAGAGATGAGGTCTCGCCAAGTTGCCCAGGTGGGTCTCGAACCCGCGGGCTCAGGCAATCCACTCACCTCAGCCTCCCAAGGTGCGGGATTACAGGCTGAGCCACCGAGCCCGGCTAGATTTTACTTTCTAAATAGTACTGAAGTAGTAAGAGAAATACTATTATTATCTTAGTAAAAGTCACTAGCAAATCTCAACCTAGGCCGGGTTTGGTGGCTCAGCCTGTAATCTCAGAGTTTTGGGAGGCCGAGGTGAGTGGATTGCCTGAGCCCGTGGGTTCAAGACCCGCCTGGGCAACTTGGCGAGGCCTCAGCTCTACAATAAATCAAAATGAGCCGGGCATGGTAGCGCGCACCTGTAGTTCCAGCTACTTGAAAGGCTGAGACGGAAGGATTGCCGGAGCCCTGCAGGTTGAGGCTGCTGTCGCCGCGAGTGGCCACTGTACACCAGTCTGGGCAACAGAGTGAGACTCCAACTCAAAAAAACAAAACAAACAAACAAACAAAACACCAAATCTCAACCTACACTCTAGCAAAATTTTCTTTTTTCTTTTTTTGAGTTGGAGTCTCACTCCGTCGCCCAGATTGGAGTGCAGTATACAATATACTGCTAAAACAAGTTACAAAAATGTACTTAGAGAATGAGCCCATTGTGACATATATTTGTCTAATTTTTTTTAATTATCAAAATCCCATGGGTGAAGAAAGGTAAAGACAACTTTCATCTGCTCCATGGGATTCTATCAACCTGAAAGATGCCTAATGAGGGTCTCAGATTTTCATATTAGATCTTAAGTCCATCATTACCTTCCAAACATTGATGGATAAAGTGATTGATAAAATAAATTAAGGCGCGCACACACAAAAATCATCTGAAGCATATCTAGAAAACTGTAAGACTTCAAGTGGCCATAACTAAAAATTTTTAAGTGACGCAGGTCTGAAGATATGTTTTGACAAATACCAATTCTACTGGATCATGGTAAAATATATTTGAAACTATGTCTGCAGAGGAAGTAGCAAAGGCAATCTCAGCAATTGTCCTTTTGATCATACAGCATAATTACCAGGCCCTCAAAAAAAAAAAAAAAAACCCACAATAACTTTACTATAGATTTAGACTAAGGCAACTGCTAAACCAATAAGAAAAAAAGTTTTATACACTCCAGTCAAGCACAACTGCAACAATTCCCATGGGATGACTCAAAGTAATCTGGGATGTGCAAGACATGAAGTACTCTCTTCAAAGGACCATAGCTTAAAGTCATGCTTATAAACACTATCAATAACGTGAAGTAAAAGCATAAATGATATACCTATTTACCTATTAATTCATTTCTCTCAAGAATCATATCAAGTAAATTACTATTATTATCCCCATATTCCAATAAGGAGGCTGAAGCATGGAGAAATAATTAGGTAGCTTGCCCAGACTCTCAGAACAAATATGTCCCATAGCCAGGATTCAAACAAAGGCAATTTGATTCCTAAGTCTATGCTTTTAACTATTACACCATCCTATCTGATAAGGTAAAGATCAGATGTTCATGAAAAGGTCAGAAAAGCTAAGGGCACCAAAAGGACAATGATTTTACTTGAAGATTAGAAAAAACTGCAACTGATCAACAAGTTCTAACATGTACCCCCTGTCAGACACAAGGACATCAGAAACAGCTACCTCTTAATAGAGACATATCATCTTATGAGTCTGAGAACATGATGCTCATCACTTTGAAATAACATTGTTCTACTGGTTTTAGCTTAATATATGTGATGCCAAATTCACATGTGAGTTTTAATTTTGCTACTTCTAACAACAACAACAACAAAGTCTGCCAACTTGGGCTACTTATCTGGAAGCCATCCCATGCAGCGAGTCCCTGAAATTATGATGCATAAACCTCTTGTCCTTAGGATCAGTGGCAGAAAACCACTGTACTTAGATTTAACTAATATGTCCTGAATCAGAGGATATCAACATCCATGTGGTCATAATTTGAGAAACTCTGACATATGGGTTTCCCACTAGCATCTTCTCAGACTAGAAGACTTCTGAGTCAAATTCTGCATTAGTATTCCAGACAATTGAGATACACAAGTCCAGAACCACTGCAAATACCACTAGTGGATATATAATTTTAAAGGGTCAAACTATTATTACAGATAATTCAGTTAGCATTTATTAAGTATTTTCTATGTGCTAGGCACTGTGTTCAGCTGTTGACATGAAGTATCTTTCTAAACATGATAGATTTTTTAAAAAGTAGCATTAGTCTTCACATTTTAAGGCTGGAAAAGGAAAGGTTCTGTAAGTTAAGAAACTTAAGTTAGGTCACACAGCTATCAACTGGCAGTCATAATTCAAATCTAGAGCCTCCTGTTTTTACACTATCCTAGGCTGCTTACACTATTGGGGACTTTAATAATCATAGGGAGCCGGGCTCGGTGGCTCAGCCTGTAATCCTGCGCCTTTGGGAGGCTGAGGTGAGTGGATTGCCTGAGCCCGCCGGTTCGAGACCCGCCTGGGCAGCGAGACCTCATCTCTACAATAAATCAAAAAATCAGCCGGGCGTGGTAGCGCATGCCTGCAATTCTGGCTACTTGGAAGGCTGAGGTGGAAGGATCGCCGGAGCCCAGCAGGTCAAGGCTGCGGTGGCCGGGAGTGGCCACTGCACTCCAGTCTGGGTGACAGAGTGAGACTACAACTCAAAAAAATAAAAAATAAAAATAATAATCATAGGGCTCTTGCAACTAGAGAAAAGAGATCAATGAAACAAACCACCACATAGCATTCCTGGGAAATGCCCAACTGCCATCATCACTCCACACCATAGACCTCTCCTCTTTAGGTAGATGTCAAGAGTTAAAATCCAGAACGCTCCATTCAGCTGATAAGCTAGATAATCAGAATCTTGCCAGTTGTCCATAGCTATGGCAAAATTAACAAGATTGCTCAGATGTGATGCAAGAAGGTGAAAAAGGAGTACCAAGAAATTCAGGAATCTGATAATCATAAAATAGCTAGCTGGTAGAAAGCTACACCCTCTCTAATAGTGAAATATTTGGGAGCACTACCTGTATACAGATATAACTGTGACTGAATCTATAATCAATTCTGATTGTCTAGCTTACCAGCTAGAAAAAAATGTAATGCTTAGTAAAGAAACTGGTGGGGAATGTTGCCTTGCCACCCTGAAGCCTGCTGTAAAATATCAAGACAGAAGAGGAGGTACTCTCCCATCTAAGGTTTGAGAGACTATAGCATGCTAGAGGCTGAAGAAGCCTGTCCATGTGTAGTGGCCTTTGAACTGGCTGGTTTACCCAGTAAAGTCAAGGAGGCTCACGTTTTGCCAAGGAAAGCATCTAATGAAGAAAGGTAAAGCGGAATGGAGATGGGGTGCTCTCAGGCACTGCGGATAGTATAAACTAAATAACTCTTTTCAAGGGCAACTTGGCAATACAGTAACTTTTGATAAATATCAAAGGATGTTTTAAAAGTATATACACATTGACTCAGTAATGCCAGATCTACTAATTAATTCTAAGTAAATAATTAAGGATGCAAGCAGAGACTTAACTATAAGGATGCTCATCTGTTATTTACAACATTAAAAGTCTGGGATCAATAAACATGTACAACAAAAGGGTACTGATAAAATAAAATAAAATAATACATCCAAAGAATTCTGTTGAATCATTAAAAGTGTTGTACAATGATTAACATGGAAAAATATTCCCAACATATTATGTGAAAGGCAAATTATAGGGCAGCATATATGGAGCGGGGGGCCAAGAACAACTGGAATTCATTTATTAAAAACTGTGTATTTATTCTTACATGTTTAAATTTCAGTCACCTTCAAAGTACTCTCCATTTGATGCAATACACCTGTCGAGACACTTTTTCCACTGCTCCAAATACCTTTTGAACTTGATGATTTTGATGTCTTTTAGTGCTTCTGCCTTTTTTTGTTTCACCTCTCTTATATCGGTTAAATATTTCCCTTTGAGGACTTTTTTCACTCGAAGAAACAAAAAAAAAAGTCACTTGGGGTGAAATAAGGTCAACAGAGAAGGGAGGGTGAGGCATGGGGGTAATGCCATTTTTTAGTCAAAAACTACTGTGGGCGGGTGTGTTGTTATGGTGGAAGAACCAGTCACCTGTTTGCCACAACTCAGGACGTTTCTTCCACAAATTGAGAGGCAACCTTCTCAAAACTTTCAGATAAAAACTTTGACTGACAGTTTGATCCAGAGGAAAAAATTCTGAGTGTACTATAAAGGGCCCACTCTCCAAAAGACAATTCTGGTTTTTTTGGGTATCCCCCTCATATAGCATGAGACCATAATTTTAAAATTTTTTTAAAATTTCAGTAGCTTTGAGGGGTACAAATAGTTTTGGTCTGGACTTTAAGTGTACCCACCCCCCAACCTGTGCACATTGTGCCTAATAGGTGATTTTTTTTTTTTTTTGGCATTTTAATCTTCCCCCAAAGAGTTAAATCACATGCATTCAATGTGGAATCACATCACACACACAAATAGCTCATAGAAGAGTCCAGTAGAAGTAGGAAGGGTACTGAGTCATCTTACATGAAGGTGCAGTGGCTCACTCTGAAGTCAATTTTTGCGTTCCAATTTGCTTTATCACCTAATTACAACTGAACAGTGGAAATTACCTTTAAAAGTTACATTTTCAAAGGAAAAAAAACTCATCTTTACTCTTCTCTCTTTTCCAGGGTAATCATCTTCTTTTTATTTTAAAGATTGGTACAATTCAGGATTAGGTATACAAGTGGATATAGTACAGGTAAAGTTTAGGCCTCCCTTTGGTTGCCAATTTGCCTGGTTTGAGAACAGGCATCCTTATTGATGTTGTTCCCCCCCAACCTCCCACCCTGGCAGTATCCCACTACTGCTAATCCCTTTCTTATAGTATTATGATAATTGTTCAGGGTCCACTTATGAGTGACTTACGAGTGGTACTCTGTTCTTTGCTTCTGTGATAGGTCACTGAGTATTGTAGACTCTAAATCCATCCAAGTTGCTGTGAAATTCATGTTTGTCCTTCTTTATGGCTGCGTAATATTCCATTGTGTACATGTACCATTTTTATACAGTCTGATAGGTGATTTTTTTGTCCCTCTACCTATTCTCTCATCCCTCTTCTGAGTCTCCACTGTCCATTATACCACTCTCTATGTCTATGCAAGTCCTTAGTTTAGCTCGCACTTATGAGAACATGCAGTGTTTAGTTTTCTGTTCCTGAGTTAGTTCACATATGATAATATTCTCTAATTCATCTAAGTTGCTGCAAAAGACATTATTTTATTCTTTTTAATCACTGAATAATATTCCAAAGTGTAAATATTTTTCAAATTTATAACTTTTTACAAGTTTATATATGAATATCAATGTTGAGAAAGGTTATCACTGGGTGGCAGGATTATGGGTAATTTTTATTTTTATGTATTTATAGTTCCAATTTTCCTACAATAAACTTGTATTACATTTATAAAATAACAAAAGTGCACAGGCTGTGCTAACACTTTTTAATATATTAGTTCAAAATATAGTTAACTATCAATCAACAATCATCAATAACTGAAACCAGATTCTATCAGAGCCTTGTGACTTGGGAAGAAGTGCCAACAGAGGGTGAAAAACATACAAAAATAAGACTGCAGTAAGATCCACTAACATTAAAATATTGTCCACCCTAGGTTAGCTTAAAATATCTTCACTATGGCAAACATTCAATATGCATTTGCTGCATGAATAATCCTGCTTACTTTCAGCCAAGCATTGCAAAGAAGCATTGTGTTGAAACTAAAAAATAAAAAGGCCCAATTCACTATCTTTCTTATGTTTAAAAACGGCCAAGTTCAATTAAAAAAATGAAGGTATTTGCATGTAAAAGTTGTGAACATAAATATATCAGCAGGGTGGTGATCATTTATTCTTTCTTGCTCACAGCTCTACTTTAGAAAGCTAAGACATTTCCTCAAAAACAAGAAAAAGATATGGAGGAAGGGAATATATACATATTACATAAAAAGGGTATATAGCTATCTATCTATCTATCTATATAGACAGATAGATATGTATTCCAGGTTTTTACCTAAATCATGATCAACACCATCTAGCAACTATTTTGACTAGACTAAACTAACTTCATAAAAAAAAACTATTTTATATAAGTTTATCCTTGAAAACATTTTTAAGTTTTTAATTGCTTTAATCATACCACTATTTAAATGCAAAGAATTCAGGCAAGAAGGGTGGTCATGAAAAAAGCTTGGGCTGAGGAAGAACCTGGTTTGAAGCAGACTACCATTTGCTAGTTGTGGGACTCTGAACAAACTACTTAACCTCTCTAAGCTTCATTGTCCATATCAGTGCAATAGGAATAAGAGCTGCTATGAAAGTCCAACACAACACTGAATGCAGAACAATACTCAAATTTCTCTTCCCTTTCTTCGGGAAACATTTTTTTTTTAAACTGAGGAGTAACCTCTCAGTAAAAACATGGGGCAGTGGTTGGTTATCTGGATTGGAGGGTGGCCTTTGAACTGCTAAGGGATAAAATGAAGGCAAAGAATAGCAAATACAAGAGTAGAGGAGGAAACTGGGATGAGAAAGCCAAGCATAGATACTTGCTACCTGTTGCAAGTTTATGTTTTAAAGCTACTCTTGCTCGGTTCAATCTCCCCAATCTAGGTTTGTCCAGTCTTGTACAGTCAAGTCTCACCTATCACTCACTATCTCTTTGTAAGTAGAAAGTAAAAAAAACACAGAAAAAAGTTGGGAAAAGCAAACAATTGACAATGTATGTTCTTGGTGACTTTTTTCTCCTGGGCTTTCATCCCCCTTCCTCTCCACCCTTTATTATTCCTACAGTAAATATCTTTCCTAGAAACAGTGATCTCTATGAATGTGAATGATTTGTACAAAAATTTAACTTAAACTATCAAATTGCAAGCTCCAAGATTCTAAAAAGGTGCAAATGTCTTGTTTGTTTCAATGTTTTCTTTGAATATGCACATTTCATCAGGTAAAGAAACCTTTGGGATTTTATCTTAAAACCACTTCAGGACATAATCAAAAGGTTTGAGTATCAAACAAAGCCACCTATCCAACACACATCCTGTTCACAAAAGTGTCCCAGAAACTCGATATAAACAAAATCCCTCTGTTTATTTCTAGGAGATAATACTGTGGTTTTCTGTATCCAACAGTATGCCTTACATACCCGGAGCAATTATGTTTTCTTCCTCTGCTCAAACAGAGCATCTGTTGCTAACATAACACTGAAGTCCAAGTTATTTTCCCAGACAAAAAAAGCAGCTGGTCAAGCTAATTCATTTGTTGACTAGCCACCATCAAGCTTCTGTTAAGACTGTTCAACAGTTAACTTAACCCCTATTGTCAGAATGCATAAGTCAGAACTTCCGATCCTCCTTCAATTAGGATTTAACAACTCTTCTTTGGCACCATTTGAAAACACTTCTTATAGATATAAAAGCAGAAAACATGCTTTACAAGTAAAAATGCCAAGATTGGATTCGAAAAGGAAAAACTTATTTTAAGGTTAGGATAATGCAATTAACAATAGTTAAAAGAGAGTATTTTTGTATGCCAGGCACTGTTAAGTGGTCTATAAAAATGAACACAATCCTCACAAAAACACTCTGAAATAAAAACAATTGTTATCCCTATTTTATAGATGAAGAAAAGGAGACAGAGCAAATTACCCAGCTGATACTGATGCCAGACAGTGAGGGTTGTAGTTGTTCTGTGAGTTCTTGACTTTGTCACAAAAAAGAATTTTACAGCAAGTTCAAGTAGAAGTTTTAAAGTAGAATTTATTAGGAAGGAAAGACTTCAGGAGAGAGTGAGTATGAACAAAGGTGCCTAAAAGAAAGGGCACAGTAAGTTGGTGTTAGCTGAGTGCTTTATATTCTTTAAGATGACGGGTAAGCAATCTTCTTCTAAAACAAAAAATCTCTGTGCTACGTGAGGAATGCGGTGGGATACAATCTATTGATCACAAGTTTCTATTCTTATTGTTTTTTCTAAACTGACTTCTAAGTTTACTTGTGTCATGTGAAATTGTTGAAATAAGGGTAAAAGTTATTATTTTACAGTATGAGTAAGTTGTTTTTGGAAACACCATTCTGCAACACCTCCGGTAACTCCCTTTTGGCCTTGTTTCTGGGTTTGGTAGCTTAGTATACCAGCAGCCCTGCATTCCGGGGCTGGGGCTGGGGGCCTAGTCAGTACAGGTATTACTTCACAAAGTTATGCTCCAGTAAGTCAGCACCCTGATGCCTGTCCATCATGTTTTCCAATTACCTAGCTATGCCTTACCTGCAAAAAAAAATTCGTCTATCTATGTCTAAACTACACCAGCTGCCCTTCCTCAGTATAGCTTATAAATAGGACTGGAGACCTGGCCCCAGGGTCATCCTCTTAATAATATAAAGTCCAAAACCCAATGCCTTACAAACAGGTGTATACTTAGGCCATCCTCACACTTTGCCACTTGAGGTACCTAACTAATTTTCTCATGCTGTACTGATCGAGGTACATTATTTTCAACATAACATCCTATAACAGAAAATAGTCTCTAAAATTCATGTCTGAAGTGTACTACTGTCTTATTTAAAGAGAAAGAAATATCCAGCTTAGTTCATTACTATTTGAGGCATGTAATTGATTTTGCAGTAATTCATGTGAGAAAAGCAAGCTCAAACTCAGAGCACTAAATTGGTTATGCACATTAACACGACGCTCTTTTTAGAGCTATAAAACAAAGTTTTTTTTCATTAGAAGGAGTGATACACGAATGAAATTCAATATATTTTCTAATATTGAAAAGCTGATTCTCAACATTATCACAAATAAGATACATTAGTACCAACAGGAAGGGACAGCTAATTCTTTGCCATCTCTGTTGAAACCACACATGGTGCCCTGTAGGTACTCAAATACAAAGTCAGAGAAATGAGAACAAATAGGTTCAAATCTTAGCTTTATGACTAGTAGCATGATCTTGCAGAAGTCACAACCTCCAAGTCTTGATTCCTCATTAAAGTGAGGGATAATGCATCCCTGACAAAATAAGATAATCCATATTAAAACACTTTTTTTGTATTTGACAGTGCTTGGAGCATTTGAGTACTTGTTCTTTGTAAACTTTAAAATACTGTATATGTTTTCACAATGAATTATTTTACAGATTTTTACAATAACACTATAAAATTCTCTTACTTCTACTGAACAGAGGAAGAAACAGATTAATCACAGTTAAGAAACTTGCTCCATATCACAGATTGAGTAAATAGCACACTGGAACCCAAGTCTCTGGACTCCAGTCTTTGCTCTTTCATTTGACCTCTACTAGTGTCCACTCAAATATCATATGACTTTTCCTTAATAAGCTGTGAAATGTTTTACAAATTTAGGCAGAAATAATGTTTTAAATGCATGCATATTCAAAACACACAAAATGTAATTTTTAAAAAATGTCTTGCTAATAATCAGGGAAATAAAAACTGAGCATACCCAATTGAGTTTCGAGACAAACACATACAAATGAAATCATGTGCTCTTTTGTAACATACTACAATAGTTAACATTCAACACATCATTAATCTCTCATGTTCTTCTCAGTGCTTCTCAAGAAGGTGAATCCAGGCAAAATTATTTTTAAAAAGTTGTTCTAGTAAGTCTTTCCAGTGCTTTCTATCTAATAATAGAAAAGAATGGCCTCTTAGATATGCCCTTGTTTTTCCCTGCTACATTATTAATAACACTTGTTTTTCTTTCCTACACTGTACTCTATATTTCAATTACATTATAACCTAACAAAGAGAACAGGGTGGTTGGTTTCCATAAAGAGATTATGACTAGCTCTCTTCTAACTGTATTCAGGACACTGGCCATGTTCTCCAAATATTTTTTCTTAACCGATATCTATATATCCTTTCCTCAACTTGTTCGGAAACGGTCCAGCATTCCACAGCGACCACTAGGTAACTGTGCCCAGCAACACCCACTGGTCAGAGGGTGGAACGTCTGCCCTGACAATTGTGGTCTTTTCCCTCAATTCAACAAACACCAAGACCCGCTTAGGAACAAGTCGCGGGAAGAGGAGGGGGTGGGCGGTACGAAGGAGACCGGGTCCCTGACCTAAAGGGCGTGCATGGTGCCAAGAGTGGAGAGAGCGCCAGCCTCGGCGTCAGCAGGGAGACCCCCAACACGGCTGTGCCTTGGTTTCCTCACCTGCTGAGGAGGGAAACCCCCTCGCCAGCACGCTGGTAGGCTGCGCGCATCAAAAGGGGCCTAGGGCGCTGCAGGACTGAGGGATTTAAAGGTGGGGGTGGCTCCCTGCCCCACCCCAGGAGCCAGGGCCCAGGACAAAGTGCAGGGCAGGGGCCAGCCCGAGTCCCCGGGCGCGGTCCCAGCATGCGTGCGGGCGCCTGCCTTCCTTCCCGCCCCGGAGGGAGGCCAGGCGGCCCTGCCCTCCGCGGCTGCAGCTCCGTCGCGGGCCCACCCTCGCGCCCACCGCCCGCCGCCCGCCTGGCCCGGCGCGCCCCGCCCACCCTCGGCCGACCCGGCCCGCCTTGGGGGGGCCCGGCGCTCCCCTCTCCCCCGCTTACCTTCTGGGAGTCCATGGCGAGGAGCTAAGCCCGCTGAGCCCGCACCGCGACGAGGAGCCGTGTGAAGAGGCGGAGGGAGGTCGGACGCTCCGAGACCGCTACCCGCCGCCGCTGCCTCAGCCCGCACCGCCGCCGCCCGGCCCCACCCGTCCGCGCCCAGCCCGCGCGCGCCGTCGTCGCGCCGCGGTTGCCTGGGTGAAAGGGCGGCCCGCAGAAGGGAGGGGACGGAGAGCGCCCGCGCCTGCGCGTTGCAGCCGGACGGGACCGGGAGGAGCGGCGCGCGCCAGGGAGCATGCCGCGGAGAGAGGGGGTGCTGCACGTCTGCCTCCCGCGGGTCCCTCTCCTCCCTGCCCCCATCCTTTTCCTCCAGCGAGGGCGATCGCTGCAGGCCTTGGAACGGGCTCCTGGACACCCAGGAGCGGGCCGTGGGGAGGCTTCGGGAAGGAAAGGGTATCAGGCCCTAGAGACAGATCAGCCCACCTCCATCCCGCAAGTATCTGAAGCACCTCCCCACTCGGCCTCAGCCGGGCGAGTCCAGACCCAGCTGTCCAATGAGAGGAAACGGGCTGGGATGGGGATGTAGCCGAAACGTGGGAAAAGGCCTTTAGGGGACATGGTGGAGTCGCGGGGACAGGGCCACGGGGACACGGGGGAGAATGTGGTAGAAGCATAGGCATGGAACTATTATGAGCTGTGGGACCTGGAGGATCTATCCCAGAACCACCCCCTGCCCATCCCCACCCCGTGCACCTTGCTACCTGTGATTTTGAGCAAGTCATTCCACCTGAGCATGTTTTATTTTCTGTAAAATAAGAGAAATAATGAGGACTTTGCAGAGGATTGCGAGGATTAAATAACGCATTTGAAGTGTCCAGTACATAGTTAATGCTGAGTAAATTATAGTCCTTATTAGTAGCAAGTTAGAATGTGCTTAGTCTGAACAGACTTTAGAAAACTTGGGAAGACAGTAGGCTTGAAAAAGTTCTTTCCCAGGCCGACAGGCCTCATCTTCCATTTGGATGACTCTGGAGAACCTCAGTTGAGGAGCAATCACTTATGATGACTCATGATGAATGAGTCAAAGGGAACTATGTATTGAGTACCTATTATGCGCCACTTCTACCATCAGAATTCAGCAGTGACAAGGCCCTACTCTAATAGAGCTTGCAATCTAGTATTGGAGGCTGACTCCCCTCCCCCCCAAAATGCCAAGGTGGTTATGGGTGCTAAAATAGAAAGTTACATGGGGTAAATGGACTTAGAACTGAGAGGGTTCAATTTTCCACAAGGAGGTCAGGGAAGGCCTCTTTCAGAAATGACCTGAGTAAAGTGAGAAGATGAGCTGTACAAGGATTTGGGGAAGAGCATTTTAGAGGGAAGGAACAGCAAATACGAAATTCCTGGGGAGGTAAGAGCTCTGTGTTTGAGAAACAGCATTTATTCTACAATGCTGTCATTATGTCTACAGACAGATCTTCCTGACTATACTGTGATTTTCCTGAGGGCTGATACTTCTTTTACTCATATCTGTATCCCCAGCATAGGGCCTACCATATACTTGGCTCAGGCTAGGTGGGTAGCGCTTGGAAAGCCAGAATCTAGGAAGGGCAATTTTACTCCTGCCAACAGAAAGGAGTAGAGGCATGCAGCGTGAAGAGAGAGAGATGCCCATCTCTTGGTACTAAGGGAAGGGAGCCTCCTATTCAAGTCTCCCAATTCCATGAGGAGCAGTGAGGCACCCAGCCACTAGCCCACTGCTACAGATGCACTATGCTCTGCAGCTGAGTCAGTTTCCCATGAGGGAGAAATGCAGCCTGGGAATTGAAAAGCACAAGAGGTCAAAACACTCAACTGCTTGCTTCTCAGCCCTGCCCCTGCTTGCCACTGTGGGACCCACCACTAAGGGGAGGAAACGGGATTTGGCACTGTCTCTACTTCTCTTGCTGCAGGGACTTCACCTCCTTACTGTCAGAGAACAACTCCTGGGTACTTTTTGACTGACAGGCACCACCACAGGAGAAGGAAGAAAGAGGCTTTTGGGGACTGTGAGTCATAGCTGAAATGTGATCACCAGGCTCTGTCAGAGGGCCACACCCCAGAAGTTCACTCCTGGCTCCTTGCCTCTAGCTTTCCTAGTTCTTTCCGTGCAGCCCAGCCAGGAGCCTGAGGCTTTAGACAACAGCTCCACCCCATTTGACTTCTGCTTTCGCTGGATCTCTGTCTCTTTGACCAGTCTGGCTCCTTTGCCCAGCTTGTTCTGGGCTTTTTGCTTCCCCTGTTCCCATCTGGAAACAACTAGTTCCTGCTGGCTGTGACTTCTGTCTTCCCCAGTCCATACAGGTTTTCTCATGACAGTCACTCACCAAACTGGGCACTAAGTGGGCACCCCAACCTACTCCCGGTGCCTCTGGCCTATAGGCAACTCCGTTGTCTTTTCTGTACTTACCTTTTCACAGCCAAGTCCATTTGGAACTTTTCAAAAGTAGCTTTACCAATAAAATAAAGTAGTGGTTCTTAAATGTCATTCCTGGACCAGCTGCATCAGTATCACCTAGTAACTCATTAGAAGTGCAATCTCTTAGGCCTCATCTCTAAGACCTATTAAATCAGGAATTCTGGGAGTACTCTCCAGTAATCTGTGGCGTTTTTTTGTTTTTGTTTTTTGTTTTGCTTTTGTTTTGAATAGGAGTCTCACTCTGTTGCCCAGGCTGGAGTGCAGTGGCACACTCACAGCCACGGCAGCTTCAACCTGCTGGACTCAGGTGATCCTTCCGCCTCAGTCTTCCAAGCAGCTGGAACCACAGGAGGGCACCACCACGCCCGGCTAATTGTTTTGATTTATCGTGGAAATGAGGTCTCACCAAGTTACCTGGGCTGGTTTCGAACCCCTGGACTCAGGCAATCCTCTTATCTCTGCCACACAAAGCACTGGGATTACAGGTGTGAGCAGTAATCAGTAGTCTGTTTTAACCAGTCTTCCAGGTGATTCTAATGCACACTAAGCTTGACAGTCATTGAACTAAGAGAAAGCAAATTATGTTTTTTGGTTCATTTGTTTGTTTTTCAAAGGAACTACAGGTTCATAAGAAAGAGATAATTTCAAAACTTAGGTTTCTGATTCTGAGATAGCATATCTAGTCATAGATATTTATCTGATTGAGGTTATTGGGCCTCCAGGAACCTCTTTCTGAGGAAACCTCAAGTTAGGATAGACTCACAGTGGACACTGCTGATGTAGAGAGTCTGGCAAAACTGTCTCTCCCGGACCAGGTTTCCTGACCTCTGAGTGGTGCTAAGCATTGCCTGTAACCCCGAGCTGTTTTGAAAGTTCTGAGATCCCCTATCTCTTGGGAGAGAGTGTTGCCAGCAGTCTTCTCCTGGAGAGTCAGCAGTGTGAATTTAAATCCTGACACTGCTGCTTACCAGCTATGTAGCCTTCAGTGAGTAAGTTAACCTCACTAAGCCTCAATTTCCTCATCTGTAACATAGCAATCATAGTAGTAGTAATTTCCATTTAGGGCTGTTGTGAGGATTAAAGGAGATTATGTTCTTAAAAGGCCTGGTTTAGCACACATCTAACAAGTGGTAGCTGTTACTAATATTACTCCCCTACCCATCATGTCCTTCTGTTACCTTTCTATGACTCTTTCACCCTCTGGGTCTTTGAGGCCTTAGAAGACCTAGTGTCCCCACCACCACCACCCCAACTCCTCTTTTCACTATTATGCTTGCTTTTCTAAAACATAATCACTAGCTAGATGCTGCCCTTTGTCAAAGCCTGAAATCTTCACCCCTTGCTCCTTGCTAATATATCTGATCTTTGTTTTAGCATATGCCCTCTGGCCCAGGAAGACCCTGAAGGCCTCTCTAAACCTCAGTTTCTTTGGCTTTGAAATAGGGATCATAACAGTAGCAGCTAACAGTGCAGCCTGGAGATTGGAGAACATCAGAAGTCAAACACCAGGGTGTGTCCTTCCTAGCCCAGCGCCTGCTTACCATTGTGGGACCCACCACCAAGAGTTGTTGAGTAGATTAAATAATATAATTCATATTATCTGTTGAGCACGTAGTAAGCATTCAAAATATATAACTATCATCATCTCTTCCCAACCATAGAAACTCAACTAATTCTGCTTTTTCTGCCCCCTTCTCACTGAAAAGCAAACTCATCCAAAAGCCCTGAACCCCTTGGAAGTCAGAGCAGTAAATTTTGATCCTAGGCACTCATTATAGACAGAGTCTCCTAGGAGGGTAAGAAGGAGTCTGCCCTGAGTAGGCCAGCACTTGATGGGGTGGTCTATTCCATACTCGGAGAGCTCTGAGCCAAGTGGGAAGCAGTCAATGGATACAAATATGACTGGCAAAGGGCCTGGAAAACATGTGATGAGTATTTAGCCCAAAAGGAAAAACTCAGAGAAGATATGATCATTGACTTCAAATCTCTCTGGGGCTATTATGGAAGAGGGAGCTTGTTGTCTAGCACCCCACAGGTAGAATTGAACTCAATTGGTGGAAGCTACAGGAAGACAGATTTCCATTCAGCAAAATGTCCAACGTTTTAACAGAACTGGAATAGACTGTGTTTGGTAGTGAGATCCCCACCAGTGCAGGTATGTAAGCAGGGGCTGGGCATTTCCTTAGCAAAGCTGTCATAGGAGGATTCAGGCACTAGGAAAATATCTGGTAAAGATAACTTTTAGCATCTTCATGAACCCTTATTTTTCATCATTCTATAAACTAGAGGCCAGTAACCATCCATTCTTTTTCTGACTTGGTGTTGTAATTATACCTACCTTTGAAAGGCTCTCTGAATCTCCTCTCCTCACTCTTACCCCCATGTGGTTCATTGCAAGAGGTCCCACTCCTTTCTGAGGGAGGGTCTGAGAGAGGGATAGTTAACTAAACTCTAGTCATTATGATGTGACTGTGTCACACACAGTACCTTCTCTGTGCATGATGGCCTGCTTTATGCGAGGCACTGGGGACGCTGAGTTGAATAAGGTCTAGAAGACACAAGTGCTTCCAACATACCCTGCCCTGGCTCTGCTCATGCCTCTGGACTCATCATATTCAGGGAATGACCAAGGACAAAGCAAATTTATCTGCCTGTCAATCTCCTCATTGTGAAAGGATGCTGGGCCCCAGTCAGGTCTCTCCCACACAGAGGAGTGGGCTCACTATTCCTAGTAAGAACACTGCTCACAGCCCCTCTCCCTCTGCATGTACTCTGAAAATGGCATGGGCCAGGTGGAGGCTAGGGAGATAAAGAACCATAGTGAATTGACTGCACATCTATTTCATTGGTTAAACACCCAGACTCTGATGCCAGACTGTCTGAATTCAAATCCTAAGTCTACCATTTACCAGTTACGTGGCCTTGGGAAATATCTTAACCTCTTTGTACCTCAGTTTTCTCATTTGTAAACTGAGAGAATTAACAGTATCCACTTGGGAAAACTGTCATGAAGATAAATGACTTAACATATGTAAAGTGCTTAGAATAATGCCAGACGTATAGACAATTCACACATTAACTATCTATTAACATTTTCTAAAATAAACCATCCTCCCAAGTATAATGATACTTGGGAGATAATAGTGTCTGTGAGCCTGTGGATACTGCAATGTCATTGCTGCCAGGTGAAGATGCTACTATGTCAGCACTTCCGGGGAAAATAAGCCTCTTGAAATCCATCCCTCATTCAGAAGGTCAATCAGTACTTTTCCATGACAAAAGAATGTGAGGGGGGAAAGGTGACAGGACTTACACTAGAAGAGAAGGATTTAAGACTCGCAGACAGAAATGGGAGATCAGATCCTCTGTTCCAAACCAAAGAAACAGCCCCAGCAAAGATGGGAAACAATGAGAACAACTCTAAAAACTGGAGGTAGGTGATGAAATGACTGGAAAGCACACCTTCGATGCCCACATACTGGGGAAGTGTTAGGAAAACTTTAGAACATATAGGAGATGGAATGTTCTACAGCCATGTTTTTTGTGTTTTTGTTTTTGTTTTTGGATGTAAAGGTTTGTTTCAAGGGTATATTGTGTGATGGTGACATTTGGGCTTCTTTTGAGCCTATTGTCCAAATGGTAAGCACGGTACCCAACTGGTAACTTTTCAACCCTCTCCTCCCTCATTCTGGGGTCCCCAGTGTCTGTTATTCCCATCCTTATGCCCATGTATACCCAGTGTTTAGCTCAGACCTATAAGTGAGGACATAAGGTATTCTGTTTTCTGTTTGTGTTAATTTGCTTAGAACAATGGCCTCCTGCTACATCCACATAGGGGCAAAGGGCATGATTTTCATTCTCTTTTCATGAAAACTTGTCTTGATGAACAATACATAGCAATATGAGAGAAAGCTTATGCTATTGCAATTTTTTAAAATAACTAGAATATTTTTTCAAAATACAAGTGGATAATGTCTCCTGTAGAAAAGTAACTAATACTTACATACATTTTTCTTTTGTTTCTACCTGTTAGCTTGGATGAAGTGGCCTCACATATGAAAGCACAGTCTGGCTTCCTATTATCAAATAAACACTGTTGTGGTCTGAATGTGACTGGCCCTCCAAAATTCATTTCTTGAAATCCTCACTGCCAAGGCATTGGTATTAGGTGGTGGGCCTTTGAGACGTGATTAAGTCATGGGGGAAGGACCCTCATGAACAGATTCAATAAAAGAGTCCTGAGAGAAACCTCTCATGCCTTCCGCCATGTGAGGACACAGCAAGAAGGTGCCATCTATGAACCAGGAGACAGATCCTGACCAAACACTGAATCTGCCAGCACCTTGACCTTGAGTTTCTCAACCTCCAGAACTGTGAGAAATAAATATATGTTGTTTATTAGCTACTTAGTCTATGGTATTTTGTTACAGCAGCCCCAACAGAACAAGACAAATACCTATAGGTAGTGTATGTTTATTTTTCTGCTATAGAAAAGAAAATCAAAGACAAGTAAATCAGTTTTGAAATATAAACTCAAATTTGGCATGATTCTTTCATCATTAAAAAAAGTTTAAAAAGGGATAGAGAGAGAGATTAGTAGGGGTCAAATTGTTATGGTCTCTGAATTCCTGGCCAAGGTGTTAGGATTTGAGCATGCTGTGTGTGGGAAGCCACAAGTTATTTTAGGACACTTGATTTGGCAGGAGGAATAGGAAGGACCTGAGTGGGAGAAGTCTGGGGTGAGAAGCTGACTGGGGAGCCAGAGGCTCGGACCTTTCCCTTCTACTCTGGCTCTTCCCTTTCTGGATCCCTGCAACCCCGCCCTAACCTCCACTCCAACTCCACCACCACTATTAGAATACAGTGGTTATCTTGATGTTAAAAATCTTTATGTAGTTATAAATAAATGAAAATCAAATGGAAAAAATAATACATTGGCTTTAATGAAAATGGTTGACTTTCTTCCAAAGTTACCTAAAATAGGGGTTGGCAAACTTTTTCTGAAAGGGTCAGGTAGTCAGTATTTCAGGCTTTGAGGGCCATATGGTCTCTGTCACAACTATGCAACTCAGCCACTGTAGAGAAACAGCAGCCATAGACATGAAGGATTGGGTGTGGCTGTGTTCCCAATAATACTTTATTTATGAAAATAGGCTGGGAGCCAGATTTGACACATGGGCCATATTTTATTAACCCCTGATCTCAAAGAACATTGTGTTATTTCTTTTAGAAAATAATTCTGTGATTCCTTTGTGCCTCTAAAGACTCCTTGATCCTCCCTCTCAAATGCTTCCCATACAGACAGACACCCATCCTTATCCTATTCACAAGAAGAAGTAATACCAGTGATAATATCATGGGATAATTATCTCTGCAGCAATAATAAGCAAAACAGTGTTAGTGTGGAAGGCTTGGAGTCAGACCTAGATTTACATTCTGACTCTGGCAACAGTGTCATCTTAAACACAGCCCATAACCTCTCTGAGCGTCCATTTCTTCATGGGAAAAGTGGAAATAACAGTTGTAACCCTACAGGGCTGTTGTGAGAATCAAATGTATGTAAAGCATCCAGGCAAATGCTTGGCATGGAATAGGCACTCAATAAATAGTACTTATTAACCCACATTGGTTCTATAAATAACAGAATCAAAGAGGACAGACCCAGACTGAAAGAGATTTCATTGCACATCTCGTCTTCAGGCCAGGCTAGAGTAAGAAAAGGGAATCACTTAAACATAACCGTTGCTAGAAGAGAAAGCAACACTAAATTTGAAGATGCTGCTGCAAGACAGATTTGTATCAAACGCTTTTGGTTAATCATTTATTAGACAGTCCCAGCCCCACTATACCAAATCCACTTGGCTGCTAGCGGTTTGGGAACCTCGTTGCATGCTTCCATTGAAGTAATAAGATCCTGCTCTTCATGGCAAACTCTCAACAGCTGGTGAGTGGGAGAACAGCATGTAAACAAACCTCCTCTGAGTTCATTCTTCTGGGCTCATGTGACCAGTCACCTTTTCTTCAGCTGAAAAATCAACACATCAAGAAAATGAATGCTTCTCTCCTTGGGGAACATGATACAATGAGAAGTAATCAATAATAAGACATAGTGTGGGATTATCTTTAGAGAAAACATTATGAAATATAAGAAGGCTACACACACACACACACACACACACACACACACACACACACACACTTTAATAACTTTCAAAAGATTTTGAAAAATCCTAATTTCAACTCCTGATTCTACCCACTTGTCAGCTATGTACTCATAGGCAAAGTTACTGAACTTCTGTGCCTATATTTCCCCATATATAAAAAGGAGATTGTTATAACTTCTTTAACGTTGTTATAAGGATTAAATATGTTCGTAAATGCAAAGGGCTTAGAACAGTGCCTGACATGTAGTAAGGAAGGCTAGATTAGTATTTACCATCATTGGTATTACTACTATTATTATTTTTATTTTTTGTGAGTTGGAATCTCACTCTGTCGCCCACACTGGAGTGCAGGGGCTGCTTGCGGCCACTGCAGCCTCGACCTGCTGGGCTCCGGCGATCCTTCCGCTCCAGCCTTCCAAGTAGCTGGAATTACAGGCGCGCGCTACTATGCCCGGCTAATTTTTTGATTTATTGTAGAGATGAGGTCTCGCCAAGTTGCCCAGGTGGATCTTGAACCCGCGGGCTCAGGCAATCCACTCACCTCAGCCTCCCAAGGCGCGGGATTACAGGCTGAGCCACCGAGCCCGGCTTACTACTATTATTTGACAAAGAGGTTTTTAGAATAGCTGAACTGAGTCAGACAAACCCATAATGAGTCAAATTCAAAGCTAATCTGAAAGCTCTGATTCTATGGTCCTCTCAAAGACCCAAACCTAAAATTCAAACAAAACTGAATGTTTCACTCCCGTGATTCAGTTAGGAAGGAAACAGGTCAGATGAGGATAATAGGTGTTCCCATAGTTTGGTCCAATTCAAGAAACAGTGCCTGAGTAAATGAGCTAAAGATAATAACTATACTGTCTTTCTGTAAAAGGATATTCTTATTCCTAGGAAATACACATGGAAGTATTTAGGGTTAACATGCAATGACGTATGCACATTAGTCTCAAATGATTCAGAAGTATTAGGTATATCCACACATATACAGAGAGAGAACAAGCAAATGGGGTAAATTAAATGTTTAACAATAAGTGTAACAATACGTAACCTATGGTGTTCTGTGTACCATTCTTATTCTTGCAGCTTTTCTGTAAGTTTAAAATAATTTCCAAAGAAACAGTGGGTTAAAAATTAAAAATAAAGGTAGGCTTACTTTGATCATCAAAGAAGCACAGGGCCACTTAAGGACAAGCAGAAGTGATAAGACACAGTCCTGACCACAAGATGCCAGGAGAGCTTGGAATTGGAACGAGGGGATATGAAGTAGTTCTATGATTCAAATATCTAGTGGAATTAGGCCAAGATCTCCTGATACACCTGTTTCCACAGTAGATTCTGCTTGTCCCCAAGTGCTTAAAACAGGTCATATATGGCATTAAGAATAACATTGCTTGCAAACTTTACCCTAAGTTTCTTTTTAGGGTTTTAGTCTTGAGACTTTAGTTTCACATGCCAGTTATTCCTCTACTCCCCACTGCTTCAGATTTCTTCCCAGCTTCAATTCATTTGGCAAATTGTAGATAGAATAGATCCCAAAATCATTGCTTTCACTGTATCAGCTCTTAACTCAAGAAATTACAATGGCTTCCTATTTTCTACATCTCATCTACAGTTTGCTGTCTCATCCGTTCCATTTGTATGATTTTACACATTTTGACTTGCAGTTTCATTTTTCTTTTCTTTTTCTTTTTCTTTTTTTTTTTTTGAGTTGGAGTCTCACTCTGTCACCCAGACTGGAGTGTAGTGGCCACTCCCGGCCACCGCAGCCTTGACCTGCTGGGCTCCGGCGATCCTTCCACCTCAGCCTTCCGAGTAGCCGGAATTACAGGCATGTGCTACCATGCCCAGTTGATTTTTTGATTTATTGTAGAGGTGAGGTCTTGCTGCCCAGGTGGGTCTCGAACCCGCGGGCTCAGGCAATCCACTCACCTCAGCCTCCCAAAGGCGCGGGATTACAGGCTGAGCCACCGAGCCCGGCTAACAGTTTCAATTTTCATGATTTTTTTTCCCACCACTGAAAATAACAGGACCTATGATTAAACTGACATCTGATACTGGTTGATACTTTGGTTGCAGTCTCATGGCCTGGACACTAGGCTTATGCCAAAGTTGTGATTTATCTGACGTTGAGATAAAAGTTCTTTCTTTCTATTTCTTTTATTTAAATAAACTTTTAAATGTTAGGATAGTTTTAGGTTTACGGAAAAGCTGTAAAGATACTACAGAGAGTTCCCATCTACCTCACATTTAGTTTCTCCTATTGCTGACATCCTACATCACTATGGTTCAAAACTAGTGAACCAACATTGGTACATAGCTATTAACTAAACTCCATATTTTTTTCAGATTTCATTAATTTCCCCCTAATGTCCTTTTCTGTTCCAAGATTCCATCCAGGAGATTGTATTTAACTTTCCTTCTATTTTAAAATTGTAAGATACTATTTAAAAAGCCAAAGCAACCCTTAAAAGAAAGTGATAGTCCAATTGAATAAGATTTCATATGATACTTTTTTTTTTTTTTTGAGTAGAAGTCTCACTTTGTCGCCCAGGGTGGAGTGCAGTGGCATGCTGCTAATGGCCACCGGCCATTGCAGCCTCGACCTTCTGGGCTCAGGTGATCCTTCTGCCTCAGCCTTCCAAGTAGCTGGAACTACATGCACCACCATGCCCAGCTACTTTTTTAATTTATTGTAGAGATAAGGCCTCTCCAAGTTGCCCAGGCTGGTCTCGAACCCATGGGCTCAGGTAATTGTCTCACCTCGGCTTCCCAAAGTGCTGGGATTATAGGTGTGAGCCACCATGCCCTGCCTCATATGATACTTTGATGCTACATCTTGCCTATTATACTCGAAACGCACAGCATAATCTAGTTCATCCCAAGGAGTGATCAGAACATCCATTTCAAGGCTTCCTGAATTTTCTCTTTGTGTAAGATCTCTTGAGAGTTCAGAACAGGTACCCTTCTCAGACTTAAAGTCCAAGGTTACCTCTGATTATCTGGTCTAAACAAGTTTTGTTTCCTGTATGGTATAAAGGAATTATCTGGTTAATAATGGATCTCTACTTTGATCTTTTCCATCTTGTTGTGTTTGTCCTACTTTCTGAGCAATTTCTTCATGATTTCATCTTCCAGCCCTTCTGTTGAGTCTTATACTTTTTTCTATTTTAAAATTTTTGTTCTCTGAATCTTCAAACTATTTTCTTGACTACAATATTTTTTATTATCTAAGTTTAGTAATTTTAAAAATTTATTCTATCTTACAGTCTGTTTACTCAAGTTGTTTAGCTGTTGTTATTGTCTTTCTCTCTGTTTTGGTTTCTGTCTTTTGTAGTAGAGACCTGTCCTACAGGTCTAGTAATTTTTATTTAAGAACACAGCACTAAAATTAATCGGAAGTCTTTATTTTTGAGGTAAATTTTGTCATTGAAATGCTTCCCTGTAGTGTGGCCTAAGTGAGCCTTTTAGTTGAAGAACTCCATGTATTAGCATCTTGGTATTTTGCTCTGGGCTGGTCAGACTCCCTGAAGAATAATTTCTAACTTCCTGCTTGGTGGGTGAAGGGATGGTGCTAGAATTCTGGAGGCTGAGAGAGGAAAGAAAGAAGACAGAATGTGCAACTTCCACTTAATCCCCCTGATTTAGTATGGTAACCTGGTTTCTGATGCCCCCGCTAAGTCTTGTTGTAACCTGTTTAAAGAATACCTCCCTGGTTGTCTGCTAGGGATGGGAAGGGGCAGTTGCCTGACTGCACAGAATAGGGGATGGTGTCTGAAGTTGTTAAACATCATTTTATATGCTCTATCCTCTTGGCGCTACTCTTTTGTGAAGTGCCTGTTTGAGTCTTTTAGCTATTTGGGTTGTCTATCTTCTTCTGATTGATTTGCAAAAGCACTTTATAAATTTTTGGTAGACGCCCTTTATCAAATATGTGTTTGCAAATATCCTTTTCTAGGCTGTGGCTTGACTTTCCTCTCTTTTAATGGTATCTTTTGATGAACAGAAGTTCTTGATTTTTATAATGTCAACTGGAAGACTCAATTTTTAGCAACTTAAAAGGAATAATTTCATTGAGAAGTCTGGGTTATCTTTCTGAGCTTGCTATAATGCATTGTAATAGAATTTGTGCTGAGCAAGAAACCATCTTTGTTCCAGGGTTCAGAGTTATACTTCGCATGCCAGCTGTCATCAAGAATGAACATTAACAAACGCAAACTATACCATGCTATTCTAGGAACGCTGGAATCTGTAAACAGGAAGAAAGGGATCAGTCTTGGGTTGTTTGGGAAGTTTGTATTGCAACAAAGCTTTGGTCCCTAAAAACAGAAGAAAGAAGCAGCCAGGCTGAGGGAATGATTGTTTCTGCCCCCTTATTTACAACTTGCTTGTTAATATTCTAATATCATTTTGGATATTTTTTTTTTTTTTTTGAGTTGGAGTCTCACTCTGTCGCCCAGACTGGAGTGCAGTGGCCACTCCCGGACACTGCAGCCTCGACCTGTTGGGCTCCGGGGATCCTTCCGCCTCAGCCTTCCGAGTAGCCAGAATTACAGGCATGCGCTACCACACCCGGCTGATTTTTTGATTTATTGTAGAGATAAGGTCTTGCTGCCCAGGTGGGTCTCGAACCCGCGGGCTCAGGCAATCCGCTCACCTCAGCCTCCCAAAGGCACGGGATTACAGGCTGAGCCACCGAGCCCGGCTGGATATGTTTTATGCAATCCTACAGATGCCTCTCCACCCTCACTTTCAACAAAGGATATTAACAGAAAGACTGAATATCCTATTTACACAAATAATAAGCTTTTATTGCCTTTAACAAGGAGTGGCTTGAAGACATAATTGGCTTATTGGCTAATTATTGACAAAGAGAAGGCCAATAAATAAATTGTTCAAAAACTAGAGCCACCATTCTATTGTTTTTGACCTATAAAAATAATAGCTTCATATAATCAACGTACTGTTTTTGGTAACTTGGCTGCAAATAGTTATAGCAATGTTGGAAGAATGTCAGTAAATAAAAGTCCTCAAATCAAAGCTGCTTTGTTGTACACAGCACAGAGTAGGGGCTCAATAAATATTTATCAGGTATTGAGGGTGCTGAGATGGGTGTATGGAGTTATACCTGCCTAAAAATTACTAGACTTAAAATTATTTTAGTTAAACTATATGGACTGGAATTTAGACCTTATTTGTCTCTTTGTTTCTAAGGAGAATATTGGAGCTGACCAGAGTCACAATCTCTTTGCAAGTGCACACCCTTCTTATGATCCTCACGTCTCAAAAGAGGATGTCAATCTCTTACTCATGCCAACTGACAGGTAAGAAGCATAGGCGAATGTTTAACTCTACTCCAGGCACTTGTTAGAGAATAAAATATACTCATTTCATCCCAATATTTATCAAAAGCTCAATTAAGACATATAGACTACTGGAACAGAATTGCAAGATTAGAAATAAACCACACATATATGGCCAATTGAGTTTGATCTTGACAAGGTGCCAAGATCACTCAATGGGAAAAAGTAGTCTTTCAATAAAGGGTGATGGCACAACTGGATATCCATGTACAAAGGAAGAAAGTTGGACTCTCACCTCAATTTTGTATTCACCATATGCAAAACTAACCCCAAATAGGTCAAAGGCCTAAATGCACAAGATTAAACTATAAAACTCTCAGAAGAAAACTTAGGGCTGAATTTTCATGACCTTGGATTGGGCAATGATTTCTTAGCTATGACAACCATAGAACAAGCAACCAAGAAAAAGATAAGTAATTCAACTTCATCAAAATTAAAAACTTTTTCTTCCTGGAATACTAGAAGGAAGTAAAAAAAAAAATAACCCACAGAGTGGGATAAAATAGTTGCAAATCATATGTCTGATAAGGATCTGTAGTATCTAGAATACATAAAGAACTCACACGCAACAACATAAAGACAAATGACCCAATTTTAAAGATGGGATATTGATGACGGTGATGGAATCTTAGTGTGGTTTTAATTTGCATTTCTTTGATGATTAGTGAGGTTGAGCATTTTTTCAAGTATCTGTTGGCTTCTCAGATGTCTTCTTCTGAGAAGTGTCTATTTATATCTTTCACCCATTTTTTTCTGCCCATTTTTAAATAGGATTATTTGTTTTATTCCTTTTGACACTGAGTTCCTTGTAGATACTGGATGTTAGGCCTTTGTCAGATTTACAGTTGGCTAGTATTTTTTCCTATTCTGTGGGCTGTCTCCTAACTCTCTTGATGGTTTTGTTTTGTTTTGCTTTGCTTTGCAGAAGCTTTTTCATTTGATAAGGTCCTATTTGTCTATATTATCTTTTATGGTATTTGCTTTTGGAGAGTTGATCAGGAATTTGTTGCCCATTCCAATTTCTGTAAGGGTGTTTCCTGTTTTCTTCCAGGATTCTTATAGTTTGAGGTTTTACATTTAGGTCTTTGATCCATTTAGAGTTTATTTTTGTGTATGGTGATAGGTATGGGTCCTGTTTCAGTCTCCTGCATGTGGTCGGCCAGTTTTCCCACCACCACTTACTGAATAGGTTCTCCTCTCCCCCAGTAGTTGTTGGTGGAGGCTTTGTCGAAGATGAGATGGTTGATAAATTGAGATTTTGCTTCCAAAATCTCTATCCTGTTCCATTGGTTTATATGCCTATTCTTGTACCAATACCAAGCTGTTTTGATTATTGTAGCTTTATAGTAGAGTTTGAAGTCTGGAAGTGTGATACCTCCCACTTTGTTTCTTTTGTTAAAGATTGTGTTGGTTATTCATGGTCTTTTATGTTTCCATATGAATCTCTGTATTGCTGTTTCAAGGTCTGAGAAGAATGATGTTGGTAATTTAATGGGTATTGCATTGAATCTGTAGATTGTCTTTAGTAGGATGGACATCTTAACAATGCTGATTCTTCCAATCCATGAGCATGGAATATTTTTCCATTTGTTTGTGTCTTCTTTGACTTCCTTGAGCAGTGTTTTGTAGTTTTCATTGTAAAGGTCTTTCACGTCTCTGGTTAGAAAGATGCCAGGTATTTCATTTGTGTGTGTGTGTGTGTGTGTGTGTCTATTGTGAATGGAATTGTGCTTTTTATTTTAGTTTCTGTCAGTTTATTGTTGAATCATCAATAACTCAAAAAATAACAGATGCTGAGAGGATGTAGGGAAAAGGGAACACTCCTACACTATTGGTGGGAGTGTAAACTAATACAACCTCTGTGGAAGACAGTGTGGCAATTCCTAAAGGATCTAAAAATTGACCTTCCATATGACCCAGCAATCCCCTTTCTGGGAATATACCCGGAGGAACTCAAATCACTCTATAAAAAGGATACCTGCACTCGCATGTTTATTGCAGCATTATTCACAATAGCAAAAACACGGAGCCAACTATGCTGCCAATCAAAAGTGGACTGGATAAAGAAAATGTGGTACATATACATGATGGAATTTATTTTTTTCTTTTTTGAGTTGGCATCTCACTCCGTCACCCAGACTGGAGTGTAGTGGCCGCTCCCGGCCACTGTAGCCTCAACCTGCTGGGCTCTGGCGACCCTTCCACCTCAGCCTTCCAAGTAGCTGGAACTACAGGCGTGCGCTACCACGCCCGGCTAATTTTTGATTTATTGTAGAGATGAGGTCTCACCAACTTGCCCAGGCGGGTCTCGAACCCGCAGACTCAGGCAATCCACTCACCTCAGCCTCCCAAAGCACTGGGATTACAGGCATGAGCCTGGCACATGATGGGATATTATGCAGCCATAAAGAAAAACAAAATTATGAACTTCACAACAACTTGGATGGAATTAGAGTCTATAATACTCAGTGACTGATCACAGAAACAAAGAGCACTACATGTACTCACTCATAAGAAGTCCCTAAACATTTATCATAATACTATATATTAGAAAGGGATTGGCAGTAATTGGACACTGCCAGGAGAGGAAGGAGGGTCATATAACATCAATAAGGGTACCAAACTTTACCTGTACAATGACCACTTATGTACCTACACCTGAACTGTGCCACACATTTAAAAAAAAAACTAGAAAAGGTTGAAAAAAAGATTAATTAATTTTTAAAAGAAAAAATAAATAAATAAAGATGGGAAAAGGATTTGAATAGCTATTTCCTGAAAGAACATACACAAATAGTCAATACACATAGAAAAAGGTGCTTAACATCATTAGTCATTTGGAAAATGTAAAACAAAATCATAACGAGATACTACTTTATACCCACTAGGGTGGTGATAATCAAAGACTGAAAAGTCTACGTGTAGGCGTGTGAAGAAATCGTAACCCTCAGCTATTGCTGCTGGGAATGTAAAATGGAACAGCTGCTATGTAAAACAATTTGGCATTCCTCAAAAAGTTAAATATGGGATTATCATATGACCTAGCAATTCCACTCCTAGATACATACCCAAAATAATTGAAAACATGTCCACAACAATTTGTTCATGAATGTTCATAGCAGCATTATTCAGAATGGGTGAAAGGTGCAAACAACCTAAAATCCATTAACTGATAACTGGATAAACAAAATGTAGTATATCACACAACAGAATATTATTCAGCTGTAAAAAGGAATGAAATACTGGTATATGTTACAACATGGTTGAACCTTGAAAGCATTATACTAGGTAAAAGAAGATGACAAAAAAGTCTACATGTTGTATAATTTCTTTCATATGAAATATCCAAAATAGACAAATCCATATAGAAATAAAGTAGAATAGTGGTTGCCTAGTGCTGGGTGAGGGGAATAGGCATGGACTGCTAAAAGGCATGGAGTTTCTTCTGGGGGCAATGAAATGCTCTGGAGTTAAATGGTGGTCATGGTTGCATAACTTTGTGACCATGACAACAACCATTCATTGTATACTTCCAAATGTTGAATTTTCTGATATGTGAATTATATCTCAATTTTTAAAAAGAGAAATAAAAAAGCTATGAAAAACTTTAATAAGAAATGATCATGTTCCACATGGTAAGAACTATAATGAATGGATACACACACTAGGAGACACGAAAGATGATTTAAATAACATTGGGATGGTACCAAAGTTTTGAATGGAAAAAATAATTATTTAGAAAAAGTATTTGTTTTCAAATTAAATTATATACCTCATACCTTTCTAATTAAAATTACAGAGGCCTTTTTTGACAGACAACAAACAGATAATAAGTGAGTTTATATGTCAAAGGATAATAAGTATTATGTAGACAAATAAAGGCTATAAACCTAGACAGGGAAGGTAGTGGTGGGGTTACTATTTTATGTAAGTAATTCAAAAAGGCCTCATTGATAAGGTAACATTTGTACCGAGAATGGAAGCAAGAAAGGTCATGAGACGTGGAAGCAAGTACAAAGGTCCAGAGATAGGCCTGGTATACATACAAAGAACAGGAGTCAAGTGAAGGAAGGGAGAGTACAGAGAAGGGGTTGAGAGCAGCAGTAGGCGGATGGGTGGGGGTGAATCATGTAGGGACTTTGACCTTTATTCTGAGTGAGATGGCAAGTCATTGGAGAGTTTTAAGCAGAGGCGCGATGAGACCTGACTTAGAATTAAAGGATCCCTCTGACTCTTGTGTCCAGAATAATCTGTAGGGGGACAAGGCCAGAAGAAGGAAGACAAATTAGGAGGCTACTGGAAGAAATAAAAAATGGGCCGGGCTCGGTGGCTCAGCCTGTAATCCCGCGCCTTTGGGAGGCTGAGGTGAGTGGATTGCCTGAGCCCGCGGGTTCGAGACCCGCCTGGGCAGCGAGACCTCATCTCCATAATAAATCAAAAAATCAGCTGGGCGTGGTAGCGCATGCCTGTGATTCCGGCTACTTGGAAGGCTGAGGTGGAAGGATCGCCGGAGCCCAGCAGGTCGAGGTTGCGGTGGCCGGGAGCGGCCACTGCACTCCAGTCTGGGCGACAGAGTAAGACTCCAACTCAAAAAAAAAAAAAAAAAAAAAAAATGGCAGCAGGGGAGGAGGTTCAAAGTGATTGGATTATGGGTGTCTAAGGAAAAACAGAGTCTGCAAGATTCACTGATGTACTGGAAGTGGGGTGTGAGAGGAAAAGAGGGGCCAAGGATGAGTTCACAGTTTTCATTCTCAGCAAATGGAAGTGCAGCGTTGCCATTTATTGAGAGGAAGATTGGTTTATGAATGCCAAGTTTGACATTCTTATTAAAATTCAAGTAGAGATAGCAGTGAAGCAATTAGAAAGGCCTAAAGGGACTCTAAGTCTCGTCTGAAAAAATAATAGGCAAGAGTTGTTCATGAAATTTCAAAATGAAGATTAATGTAGGGGATTACCCTTATAGATATTCAAGTGCAATTTAAAATTACAATAACGGTTGCCCATCAAAGCTGGACTGGATAAAGAAAATGTGGTATATATACACAATGGAATATTATGCAGCCATAAATAAGGACAAATATATGGACTTCTCAGCAACTTGGATGGATTTGGAGTCGATCACACTCAGTGATCTATCACAGAAACAAAGAACAGAGTACCATATGTCCTCACTCATAAGCAGATCTTGAACAATTATAATACTATAAGAAAGTATTTGGCAGTCATGGGAAACTGTCAGGGGAGGGGGATGAGATTGGCAGTTGAGGGAAAGTACTAGGGGAGAGAGGGCATACCTCATCAAAAGGGTAGCTGCATAATCAATGTTTGTATACCTAATTCTGAATTGTACCCCACATTTTTAATAATAAAAATATTGAAAATTTTAAAAAAATAAAATAAAATTACAATAAGCGGCTGGGTTCGGTGGCTCAGCCTATAATCCCAGCACATTGGGAGGCCGAGGCGAATGAATTGCCTGGGCAACTTGGCGAGATCTCATCACTACAGTAAATCAAAAATCTGGTGATCCTTCCGCCTCAGCCTTCCAAGTAGCCGGAAGGATCACTGGAGCCCAGCAGGTCGAGCCTGCAGTGGCCAGGAGTGTGCCACTGCACTCTAGTCTGGTCAACAGAGTGAGACTCCAACTAAAAAAAAAAAAAAAATTACAATAAACCGGGCATGGTGATTCACGCCTGTAATCTCAGCACTTTGGGAGGCTGAGGCAAGAGAATCGGGGGTTTGAGACCAGCCTGAGCAACATGGTGAGACCTTGTCTCTACAATAAATCAAAAAAATTAGCCAGGTGTGGTGGTACTTGCCTGTGATTCTCGCTACTTGGAAGGCTGAGGCGGAAGGATCACCTGAGACCAGCAGGTTGAGGCTGCGGAGGCTGTGAGCGTACCACTGCACAGCAGCCTGGGTGACAGAGTGAGACTTCGGCTCAAAAATTAAATTAAGTTAAATTAAATTAAAATAGTAAAGCAAAATAAAATATAAACAAAATAAAATAAAAATAAATAAAACTGGCATAAGAGAGAAATCAATGAAACAAGAAGTATACCTTGAAACAGTTCCTAAAACGACTCTGCATTTGGAGATGTAAATGTTGACTTTTTAAAAATCTCTAATCTTGGATGATGATAAATCTGTAACTTCGGTGAGGCAGGCACTTTTTTCAATGGGTACATCTTTATTTTTTTCTCTTCAGTATACATAGCTATTGTCAAAAAATTAAAGTAATACAGAAAAACTCTACTCCCAAATCCCTCTAAACTTTGAGAAAATCTGGCTTTGTATTGTTTCAGATTTTTTTTTTTTTTTTTTGAGTTGGAGTCTCACTCTGTCGCCCAGACTGGAGTGCAGTGGCCGCTCCCGGCCACCGCAGCCTCGACCTGCTGGGCTCCGGCGATCCTTCCGCCTCAGCCTTCCAAATAGCCGGAATTACAGGCATGCACTACCACGCCCGGCTAATTTTTTGATTTATTGTAGAGATGAGGTCTCGCTGCCCAGGTGGGTCTCGAACCTGCGGGCTCAGGCAATCCACTCACCTCAGCCTCCCAAAGGCACGGGATTACAGGCTGAGCCAACGAGCCTGGCTTGTTTCAGATATTTTAAGGCAAGATATAAATTGTGTGCACTAAGAATGTGGAAGTATATCCCTTAGCTGTGAGTGAGCCAAGCTAATGCTGATTGAGGAGGTGTAAATGCAGCTTTGTTTTTTATTTTTTAATCATATACGAGTGACTCGTTAAAGTTTTTAAATGAGTGCTTTCTACACCATTCAAGATTATCAGAATTTATTAAAGTTATAAAATAACTTTATCAATATCATAATCATAGCAGCTGACGGTATTGAATGTTCCCTAAGTGACACAGCCCATGCTAACTGTTCTGTATGCACAGTATGTTGGAGTCCTCCCTACAATCCCACTTTCATAGACAGGGAAACTGAGAATTAGATGGGCTAAGTAACTTGCCCAAGACCAAAAAGATAGCAGCAGAGCCAGGATCTGAACCCAGATATGGCTAATTGCAAAGTCCAAATTCTGAAATACTATACTTCTTATAATATTATGAATCTAGTCCATATAATAAAACATCCGGCCGAGTGTAGTGGCTCAAGCCTGTAATCCCATCACTTTGGGAGGCCGAGGTGAGAAGATTGCCTGAGCCCGTGGGTTCGAAAGCAGCCTGGATAACATGGTAAGACCTCGTCTCTACAAAAAAATCAAAAAATTAGCCGGGTGTGGTAGCACTCGCCTATAGTTCCAGCTACCTGGAAGGCTGAGACAGAAGGATCGCTGAAGCCCTGCAAGTCGACATTGGAGTAGCCGTGAGCGTGCTACTGCACTCCAGCCTGGGGAACAAAGTGAGATTCCAACTAAAAAAAAAAAAATCCACAGAAATCAATGCAGGAAGAATCTTTCTGGAGGGCATTTTGGCAATATGTATCAACATTCATAAAGAGTACCTTCATTTTTTGATCTAGTAATGAACTTTCCATAAGTCAATCTAAAGAAAAGAATCTTCAGAGTGGCAACGATATCTCTACAATAAAAAGTTTATAAGTAATCTAAAAGTTTAATACGAAAACACTAATAAAACTTTCCTTTTATACTTCCACTATTAAAAATTTATTTTTCTGAAGAATATTTATTTCTATGAAACATATTTATTTTACATATATATCTCCAGATGTATATATAAAATTTTATAATGTTAAATAACAAGGGTAAGATATGAAAGTTATTGTGTGAGTATATATCTTATTATAACTGTGAAAATAGGTGTAGACATGATAATTATTACAGATATGGACATATAAATATACAAATATAGCTGGAAATAAATACACAAAAATCATAAAAGTAGTGATTTTGGGCCAGGCGCAGTGTCTCTCACCTGTAATCCCAGCACTTTGGGAGGCCGGGGCAGAAGAACCGCTTGAGCCCAGGAGTTTGAGATTAAAAAAAAATTTAAAAATTAGCCGGGTGTGGTGGCACATGCTTGTAGTCCCAGCTACTCAGGAGGCTGAGGATGAAAGATCGCCTGAGTCCAGAGGGTTGAGGCTGTGGTGAACAGAGATTGTACCACTGTACTCCAGCCTGGGCAACAAAGTGAGAACTTGTCTCTTGTCTCAAAAACAACAACAAAAAAGTAGTTATTTTGATTAGAGGAATATGGCAACTTTGGAAGACTTCTCTGCTGAAAAACTTTGAAGTTTTTCTTTTCTGAAAATATTTTTAAATGAAAATGTGAAACTTTAATAATCAGGTTAAAAATAATAACTTTAAGAATTTTTTTTTTGAGTTGGAGTCTCACTCCATCACCCAGGCTGGAGTACAGTGGCACATTCACAGCTACTCCAGCGTCGACTTGCTAGGCTCCAGTGATCCTTCCACCTCAGCCCTCCAAGTAGCTGGAACTACAGGCATGTGCTACCACACCCGGCTAATTTTTTATTTATTATAGAGATGAGGTCTTGTCAAGTTCCCTGGGCTAGTCTTGAACCTGCAGCCTCGGGCAATTCACTCACATCGGCCTCCCAAAGTGCTAGGATTACAGGCTGAGCCACCGAGCCTGGCCTTAAGAATCTTTTAAAAGTTAATTTCTTTTTATCCAATAAGTCATGCAAGTTCTAGGAATGCATCCTTAGCAAAATGGGCAGAGATATAAACAAAGATTTCTATACAAAGATGATCATTGTAGCGTTATTAATAGTCCCTTCGTTTTGAAAGGAAATTGCTAAATCCAATTATAGGAGAATTATTGACTACAATATGGTAAGCTCAAATGAAAGAATATTATAAACCTATTAGTCCTTTTTCAAGGAAGTTTTTAATACTATTGGGAAATTCTACTATATAATGTTAAGGAAAAACAGGAGATGCAAATTATTTAATATGCATCTCATTTACTATAACCTTTTATATTTTTTCCTTTTTCTTCATTGTCATTAGTTGACATTAAGCCTCTTTTATTAACATGACCTGAATCAGATAATAGATAGATACACAAATGCATCCACTCACAAAGGAAGTATGCCAAAGGAGTAATAGTTATTATCTTCGAGTTATGAGAATATTATTTTATCATACTTGCGTACTTTGGGATGTACCTTTAACTTTGTTGTTAACTGATATGTATACTGAGCAAACAATTTCTTCAATCCATTATCTATTTGTCAGTTGTCTTATTTATTTGTGTGTTTATTTACTAATTTATCCATTTAATAATTTACCTAAAGAGACTGAGCTTGAATTCGGGTTCTAGCAGATAATAATTGTGACTCTGGGCAAATTCCAACCTTCCCTAGCCTCTGGCTTCTTGTCTGTAAAATCAGAAGAACAACATCTACCCTGCAAGGATAAATGAGATGATGTAAATAAAGAACAGCATGATGACTCACTCATAAAAGATGCTCAAGAAACAGCAGTTGATATTATTTGATTATTGTTATTTTTTAAAGTAGAGAAAGATGCAAAGTAGTAAACAACCAAAAGTGTGCGGGCAGAGACCTTCACATTCTCCCAGTCAGGGATATTATTTGAATTATAATTTTAAAACAAGAACTATAAAATATATTACATTCTTGGAACTTAAAGGGAATGTAAATGCCAAGGTGAATCAAAGATCAAACATCATTTAAAATATATAACCTTAGGAGTAATGCAATACATTGAGTACTCCTGGGGGGCGGGGGGAGATCTTCCAAAGTTGCTTAATTACTATGACACTGCCACCTTGTGGAGTTGTTAGTGCATGACATGTTCCAGGGAATTTGAGATTTTATTTTGCAGTAATTTATACAGAAAAACCACATTACACAAATATTCTACTCTCTGCCTTCATCATATTGTTTGGACTATTGCAGTACTCCTCTCATCTATCATCTTACATGCTTGCCCCCAATCCCCCAATCCATTCTCCCACACAGAACAGGCAGAGTAAACTTTCTAAAATATAAATCAGATTGTGTACTCTGTCACCAACTGAAAATACACTACGTCTTGCAGAGCATGGGAAGACCTTCAGCTTCATTTGTCCCTGCCTCACTAACTGCAAGCCACGGTGATCATCTTGCAATTTCTAATACTCACTAAGAACTTTTCCATATCCAGGCTTTCAAATACGCTGTTCCCTCTGCCTAGAATATTCTTCCTCAGCTTTTCACATGACAAATTTCTCATCCTTCAAGTCTAAACTTACTCTTTTCCCTCAGACAAACTTTCTGGGACCACATTATATACTCCTATTTTCTCTCTTGTTCCTATCCTATTCTTTTCCTTCATGGTCTTTCGTCACAAATTATGCTTACGTAGTTTTTCCCGTTTGTTTAATACCCATTTCCCCCATCAAACTGTAAGTGCCATGTTCAGCAACGTATATGCTGGAGCTTAGTACTACACAGCACAATAGTACATGTGCATGAAATAATCTATATAATGGGTTACCTTTTAGTCAATAACTATGTTTTAGATGGATGTGAATATATACTACATCTATATTTACATATATTTTCCACATATACATGTGATAAAAAATCTGCAAGGTGCTGTAGTAGTCTTCTGGGTCGGGAAATTATGAGTATACTTTATTTTCTTATTTTTGCTTTAAAAATACTAATTGTTTATTGCATCTGCAGATGTAATCATTGGATCTGAGATATAATGGAGTCATATCAGCCGGGCTCGGTGGCTCAGCCTGTAATCCCCCACCTTTGGGAGGCTGAGGTGAGTGAATTGCCTGAGCCCGCGGGTTCGAGACACCCCCTGGGCAGGCGAGACCTCATCTCTACAATAAATCAAAAAATTAGCCAGGCGTGGTAGCGCGTGCCTGTAGTTCCAGCTACTTGGAAGGCTGAGGTGGAAGGATCGCCGGAGCCCAGCAGGTCGAGGCTGCGGTGGCCGGGAGCGGCCACTGCACTCCAGTCTGGGCGACAGAGTGAGACTCCAACTCAAAAAAAAATAAAAATTAAAAAAAATGTAGTCATATCTTATATGGGAGTGGGAGAGTTGGTTAGTACCAATAGTCAGCAGTAAACACTGCATCCAGGATGGCTGTGAACCTTTGCAGGGTCTGAGGCAAGAAGACAAACAGAAGACCCTGGTCACATTCTCTTCTTACCCCTTGTTCCAGCCCACGCCGTGAGGAGCTGCTCACACTCACCTATGGGCATCTGAGCCCACAAATCCAACCCATCCACGCCATTTGCCACAGTCAAAGCTAGTATCCACCCTTAAAGGAAGTGCCTGGACAAGAGACCCCCACCAGCCTTATCTGGGAGGGAGTTCTGGAGTCCTGGGCTTTTGGAGAATGGTTTTGAGCTTCGAGTAGGTACATGCCCTTAGCCCCATGGACTCCTTGCCCTGTGGAAGGAGACCAGAGGGACCAGGGCAAGAATGAGGGCCCTGGTGTTCAGGTTCTAAAGGTGGTACTAATTGTATCTAATAAACCTGTGTTGCCATTGTTGTTTGTTTTGTTTTTGAATTGGGAGTCTCACTCCGTCACCAAGGCTGAAGCACAGTGGCACACTCAGGGCCACCCCAGCGTCGACCTGCTGGACTCCAGTGATCTTTCCGCCTCAGCCTTCCAAGTAGCCAGAACTACAGGCACGCGCTACCACGCCTGACTAATTTTTGATTTATTGTAGAGACGAGGTCTTGCCAAGTTGCCCAGGCTGGTCTCGAACCCGTGGGCTCAGGCGATCCACTCGCCTCGGCCTCCCAAAGTGCTGGGATTACAGGCTGAGCCACCGAGCCTGGCCTGTTGTTGTTTTAAGAGACAGGGTCTCACTGTCACCCAGGCTGGAGCACAGTGGTGTAATCATAGCTCCCTATAACCTCAAACTCCTGGGCTTAAGCAAACCTCAGCCTTCCAAGTAGCTGGGACTACAGGCACAGACCACGATGTCCAGCTAGTTTTTGTACTCTTTTGTAGAGATGAGGGTCTCCCTATGTTGCCAAGGCTGGTCTCAAACTCCTGGCCTGAAATGATCCTCCTGCCTTAGTCTCCCATAGTGCTGAGATTATAAGCATGAGCCATCATGCCCAGCTGATCAAAATTAACTTTGAAAATTCTTTTAAATCATCCATAAAGTTTAGTATGTACATATGTTTCATGTATGCAACCCTATATCATTATTTTCTAATTCTTCTTTCTTAATTTCATCTCCTATGATGGTAGTGGAGTCAACATTCACTTACCTGGCTACTTGAACAATATGTTTCTTTCTGTATCGATGGTGAGTAAACCCTTAAAAGCACTCATTCATGCTTTCTTTATGCATTGTTTTTCAGGCTTGATGACATATAATGCCTAAATCAATGCATCTATAAGATGACTCCATTTACATTATAGAAATGATAGACTTGGAATGGCAAGTTGAAAGAGAGGGAGGGAAATTTAAGAATGATTCTAGCTTTCCAGCTTGTGAAATTGATTTAACAGTGGTGCTATTTACTGAAATGGGGAAGGCTAGAGGAAGAACAGGTATATTAATAGATGTATCAGCTGGGCTTGGTGGCTCAGCCTATAATCCTGTGCTTTGGGAGGCTGAGGTGAGTGGATTGCCTGAGCCCGCAGGTTCAAGACCCACCTGGGCAACTTGGCAAGACCTCATCTCTACAATAAACCAAAAAAAAACTTAGCCGGGCATGGTAGCGTGCGCCTGTAGTTCCAGCTACTTGGAAGGTTGAGGTGGAAGGATTGCCGGAGACAAGCAGGTCAAGGCTGCGATACCTGGGAGCGTGCCACTGCACTCCAGTCTGGGCGACAGAGACTCCAACTCAAAAAAAAAAAAAAATAGATATATCATAATTCATTCACGTGATTCCCTGTCGTTGGACAGTTAGGTTGGTTGCAATATTTTATAATTAGAAACAATACTCTGATTTGCAGCAAAATATGTTCACATATAGTTAATTTCTAAACATGGAATTGCTGGGTAAAGGATATGTATATTCTTGAGATTTTTTAAATAATCAGATGACTTTTTTTAAAAGAGTCATTTTCTCACACTGTTAACATTAGGGTAGACTTTTTGTTGTTGTTGTTTTGAGGTTTTTTTGAGTTGGAGTCTCACTCTGTCACCCAGGCTGGAGTGCAGTGGTACACTCATGGCCACCACAGCCTCGACCTGCTGGACTCAGGTGATCCTTCTACCTCAGTCTTCCAAGTAGCTGGAACTACAGACACGCACCACCATGCCTGGCTAATTTTTTTTTTATTGTGGAGATGAGGTTTCATCAAGTTGCCCAGGTTGGTCTCGAACCCGTGGGCTCAGGCAATCCTCTCACCTCGGCCTCCCAAAGTGCTGGGATTATAGGCATGAGCCAACGTGCTCGGCCAACATTAGGGTAGACTTTGAACAGGCAGGTCCTAAGTCTCGCTCCTACCTCTCTTTCCTCCCACTTTTCCTTGTCCATTCAAAAACTAAACTTATATAAACTTCTGACGGTGTCCCAAACAGGTCCTGGCATAAATCTAGCTTCGGGAAGATGGTTAAAGAAAAGGAAGAGCAATGGAGAACTCTAAAGTTTTCAATTTGGGTAACTAGGATATCCTGCCCCAAAACTTGCCTGGCTCTGAATACCAGGCAAGGTAAGCCAATATTCCTTCCTCACCTAAGTCGATGATGCCACTCTGAGAGTTTGGAAGAAAGAATGCTTAACTTTATGCAGACCACAAGTAGGACACTAAGGCTTGGCCTTGCCCTGGGGAATTAAAATTTAGATAGCATCGTTTTACAATGCAAAATTGGCCGCCTTAGCCAATGGTCACAGCAATTCCCCAGTACATGAGGCAGGACTGTCCTATCCAGGAATCTGTCTCAAGGCAGCTGACAGAGAAGGATGGAGCAGGGGACCCAAGGTCAGGAGAGGACTCTCCCAGAAGGAGGGTCCCTTTTGGTACAGTAGGCCAGCTTCCACCCTCTTTAGTTGAGAGGAAATTTCATACTACTTGACTTGAGCACTTAACTTGCTAGATGTAATTCTGATCTTGAGGAAAAATAGGAGTTGGTGGACTTCCGTATTACTGTGACTCAGACAGAAGAGTTCAACTTAACAGTATCTCCCCCCCCCAACTGGTACTCAGTGAAACACTTAAACATGTGCAGCACCATATTCACTCCTACCGTAAGTTCAAAGTTGTTGGAAGAGTTAGGCTGGTTGGGCGCCGTGGCTCACGCCTATAATCCCAGCACGTTGAGAGGCCTAGATGAGAGGATTGCCTGAGTCCGCCGATTCAAGACCAGCCCGGGCAACTTGGCAAGACCTCATCTCTATAATAAATCAAAAAAATTAGCCAGGCATGGTGGCGCGTGCCTGTAGTTCCAACTACTTGGAAGGTTGAGGCGGAAGGATCAGCTGAGCCCAGCAGGTCGAGGCTGTGGTGGCAATGAGCGAGCCACTGCACTCCCGTCTGGGCGATAGAGTGAGACTCCAACTCAAAAAAGAAAAAAAAAAGAGCATTAGGCCCTGTGCAAGGCTGGAAAATAATGACAATGCATCCATGTGCTGAAAGAATTAATAGATTGCTGGAATATCGCGAATCCAATGCAAGGCTTGATCATGAGTGTTGTTGCTTGCATTTCTGAACATGGGCTATTATATTTATTGAAATTATGCTATGTCTGTATCTTTCTGAATGGACTCTTGCAGTGCTTTACTCAGTAGGACATCGAACCAACACAACTAGCCCATCCTTTTTGGATAAGCATGGCATTGACCCATTATCGGCTCAATATTCTGGCACTTTGTAGACTTCCTTACTTTGAAAGAAATGAAATAGATGTATAAAAAAGGAATGTGTGAATCCTAGTGGAAGGAAAGAGTCTCTGTAACTCTTTCTCATACTCTGCCATGCACACATGTCTTCAGGACAAATGAAATAAGGTTTGTAACTTTAATTTTCCATGCCCAATAGGAGGCCAGCATTTCCTAAACCATAAAAGTTACAAATGACCCTGACTTTTATTTAATCAAGTGTTTTAACTTCCTCCCTCTTCCTAGTAAAATAGGATACTTGGTGTCTTTCTTCCCCCACTGCCAACAACTTGGGGTGCTGCAAAGCAACAAGGTGCATTGCCTGGATCAGGGGACCCTTGATGGTGAGGGCCCTGGAGACTATGCATTTGTCTGGAAGAATGGCAGACAAGAGAGACTTCTGATGAAATGTCCAAGGGCTGCCAAACAGCACGGGCACCAGCTACTCTGGAAGACAGAGCAAGGAGACAGAGCATGGAGGCTGCAGAGCAGGAGATTTGGCTCTCTACCCATCAGAGCAGGCAACATGGCAACAAACTGCCTTCTGAGAGGACTTCTGAACTATGTGGAGGGTAGGAATTTCTAAATTAATTTCTCTCAGTAATTAACAGTTGGCTGTCTCTGTTCATTGGGAGTTTCAAAGCAAACAAGAGGCTTTCTGGAGTACAATGTTCAAAGCTTCTAAATCCCAGATTGGGACACATGGTCTGCTCAAAGGCTTTTTCTCCTGATTTGTAAATTCCTGAAAGATACTCTGTAAAAGTACAAAATTCCCTTTCCTACCCTGTGAGCTTATTCAACACTAAAGTAAAAATGACTTTGAGGCCAGGCACAGTGGTTCAAGCCTATAATCCCAGCACGTTGGGAGGCTGAGGTGAGAGGATTGCCTGAGCCCAGTGGTTTGAGACCAACCTGGGAAACTTGGCGAGACCTCATCCCTACAATAAATAAAAAACCAGCCGGACGTGGTAGCGTGTGCCATAGTCCCAGCTACTTGGAAGGCTGAGGCGGAAGGATCACCTGAGCCCAGCAAGTCTAGGCTGCGGTGGCCGTGAACGTGCCACTGCACTCCAGCCTGAGCAACAGAGTGAGACTCCTACTCCAAAAAAAGAAGAAGAAAAAAAGACTTTGAACATACCTTGAACTCCTTAAAGTACAAACAAAGCAGGGTAATATTTCAGGATCATCATTACCTCCCCATATCAGGCACCAGCTCCGTCTTGCAGCCACCCTTGGGCAGGCATTTATATTAATGCTATTCAGACGTGCCACAGCTTTGCAAACTAGCAGGTTTCTTGCCATGCATCTCCATGCTAACGCTAGGGTTTTTCAGCTTGTAAGTCTTTTTTCTTTTGAGTCTTTTCTATCTCTTGTCATTTGGCTTTATTTTGAATGTCATGTTCACTGCCAAAATTTGCTCAGTTACAATCTGCCAACATCTCGACATTTCCAGGATATTACATAAAGAGCAGATGAGTAAAACTGAACAAACCACGTGCATTGGGGTCTGTCCCCCAAAATGTTGTCCCTCTAAGTCAAAGATTAACTTTGGACCATGTTTTTGAGAGTAACGTCCTTTAGGCTATTGACATGGCTTATGAGCAAGAAACCACATTCTGTTAGGCAATATCTGCCAGAAAGAAAGTCTCACTTTGGCACGCGTGACTGAGAGACCCTCTCCTGATTTGAGGCCGGGCCAGTCAGGCACAAGTTGCTTATCTGTGCGGCTGAGGCAGCCCGGCCCATAGGCCAGGAATGCCTGGCTCTGGGGATCGCATCAGGGTTGGGGCCCATGCCTACTAGTGAGCAAATATTGACAGATTGGAGTCCTCTTGGAAGAGCAAGGGGATAGGAAGGGTGGAGGGCTGTTAATGACCGTCAAACTCCATACTCGAAAAAGCCCAAGATCTTTACAGAGAGATTGGGACAGAAAATCTGTACGCTAAGAAAAGTGTTCGTATTTAATTAACCTGTTCCAGCCCCACAGGACAGCACAGAACAGTATGATCTAATGGTCACTTGCCACTGCTGCTGTCTAAAGGCTGTGTACTTCCTAGTCTTTTGATGGCTCACTGATATCAAGGGAAAGAAAGAAAAAGACAGGAGAGGACTTAACATTTATTAAGGACCTGCTATGTGTTGGGCACTGGTCTCAGAATTTTATACACATTTTTCTTACTCAATGCTCAAGAGAAGGTATTATTAGCTCCTTTTTCCAGGTAAGGAAAGAGGAGGAGTTAAGTGACTTGCTGAGGTAATGGAGTTAGCAAGATCCAAGTTCAACTCCATCAGATTCCAATTCCCATGCTTTTTCTGCTAGACCATGATAAGTGTGTAAGGAAACGCATGGTGTGGCTGAAGACCAAGTAGGAGGGAGGAAAGTGAAACAAAGGGTTTGTCTATCCTTCTTCCATGAGGGAAGGTCTTGATCTTGGGTATGAACACAAGGGGAATAACTTGCCCTGTTGTGGAAAGCAATGTGGAAATTCAGCCATGATTACTTATTATTTTTAAAGCATGCACAATTATGCAGGAAACAACGAACTGGTTTATTCTATGCCTCAGGTACTGACTATGTGCCAGTGCTCACCATTTGGCCCCATTATTTTCTATGAGGTTGTCTGGATCTGTGTAATGGGGAATGCTATTATGTGGGGGCCCTGCCAGGACAAGGCAAAGAGGCAGTGCAGAAGCTCTGACATAAAAGACACAGAAATTCAGTTCTGTCAGATATCTACAAAAAAATAATCCTCTAGGGCTAGATGTGGTGGCTCATGCCTGTAATCCCAGGACTTTGAGAGGTTGAGGTAGAAGAATTGCTTGGGCTGGAGAGTTCGAGACCAGCCTGGGCAACATAGCGAGACCCTGTCTCTATAGAAAATCAAAAAAATTAGCCAGGTGTGGTGACATGCACCTGTAGTCCCAGCTACTTGGGAGGCTGAGGTGGAAGGATCGCTTGAGCCCAGGAGGGCAAGAATGCATGAACCATGGGCGACAGAGTGAGACCTTGACTTGAAAGACAGAGAGAGAGAAGAGAAGAAAAGAGAAAGAATTCTCTGTTACAGCAGCACACAGGCCAAATTGAATGACCTAAATGCTAAAAGACTTTCCAAATGGACTGGGACTTTTTGTATTGAATCTGCATGAGATTCTCAACTAACAGATACAATCTAAATCGGGAATTTTGATTCAGTTGGATTTGATCATTGTCAGATAGGAGATTCTATACTTTGTGCATTGATATTCCAGTGGAATAAACAATCTGATATAAAGCAAATCTTAAATTTAAACTTTCCTATGGTTACTCACTACCTACAAGTATAGTATAAAACCTAACCTTCCTGACAGGTGGGAGAGGCCTGACCTGACTCCTTGGCCTCATCTCCCGTCACTTCCAGCCTCATATTTTGCAAGATCAAAATATCTTTGGAGATTATTGCTTTCCAAGTGTATACACCCTAAATGCCATTTCACACCTCTGTGCCTTAGCACCTACCTATCTCTCTTCTGGTAACTTCAGATCTGGTCATATCTGTGAAGGATTTGGAAAAACAGATTTTTTTTTCCTATGCCTCACCTTTTTTCCTTGACCCCATCCCATTAGGATGAATTATCCTCATCCCTCCTCAACTGCTTCTACACATTAAATACACTTCCATCGCTGCACTGACCTCACCACCCCCTTTCCATCCCTGAACTGTGAGCTCTCAGAGAGGAGGATTGCCGTATAGTAGGTACTCAGTAAAGCAAAGGAATCAATATCACTGAGATATCACAGCACTCTTCTCCTTTATCTGCCTGGAGTCTTCGATGAGGGATAAGAAGTGGCTTATTATTATTTTTCTAGAACAACCACAAAGAATAAATTTCCCGGTATAAAAGTTCAGTAAATCCTTTCAGAGGAAATCCAAAGGTTGGTAGTTCCAAATGAGCATAAAAAATAAATATTTGTTCCAAAAAACATGTAAGATAATTGAAGGACAGTAATCTTCGAGGGTATATCGGTTCTGCTTGAGTAGACCGGTGCTTTGGGTATATTAATTATTGTTGTTAAAATTCAAATACTAAAATGCCGCCCCTTGGTATTGTAGGCGCCACGAGAGAAAACACCTTTGTAGCTTTAGGGGCTGAGTTTGCTGTTACTCTCAACCAGCAGGTGTCGCTGGAGACAAGCACATTTGCTTCCGCCGCCATCTCAGGGACGACCACCCAAAATCCTGCTCCAGCTGGAACTCCTGCTTCCTTCAGAGGTCCCGCCCCTCTGTGGAGGCTTCGGGTGGAACAGCATGCATGTCCACAGAGCTCAAATTTTATCACACAGGAGAATCCCCTGGGCTGGTTGGGTGTGTGTTAAAATACAGATTTCTGCCTCTCAGCTGCAGAGATTTGAATTCAGTAGGTCTGAAGTGGGACCCTGAGCAATTTCCAAATTAAGCACCGCCTTCCTGCATTGCCTTCCCTGCATCCTTCATTGTGATGTACTTTGAGAAATACCTACTGTGGACTGTGCAGTATCATCTCATAACCTTGACTTAGAGACAATCGGGCTGCCAAAGGACTCATTTGTTCATTCATTCAACAAACATCTACTTTGCCCCTATAGCTTGCCAGTTACCATTGGGTACCTTCACAAAGTTGTGCGGCTCATCCTCCTATTTCAGGCTTGAGATCGCTGTCAGGGGATCAATCATAGAATTCAGTAAAGACTTGATCTTTCCTTTTCTATGTTCACCCTATCAAAGAGCCTGGTTTCCAACATGAGAAAGAGAAAAAAATTCCTTTTTCCCATAAAGAACATTCATATATTTACATAAATTTTGCCAATAAATTGATCCTTAATGGTTAGGATATAGGACATAAACAAGACATAAACATTCAAATAATGTTGGGAATCAATCTTATTACTGTTATTTTTAATTTTTAGAGATGGGGTCTTGCTATGTTGTCGAGGCTGGAGTGCAGTGGCTATTCACAGGTGTAAGCATTATGCACTACAGCCTGGAAGTCCTGGGCTTGAGCAATCCTCCTGCCTCAGCCTCCTGAGTAGCTGACACTACAGGCATGTGCCATGGAGTCCAGCCTACTATGGCCTTAAACACAGAGATAATAAATCCTTTAGTATCTGAAAATCAAAATGCTATGTTTTACTGCCATGTTAACTTTAAAAATCCAAGATAAATAAAAATTCTAGTAGTAAAAAAGTGAGATAAATTATATTGTTACAAATAAAACACAAACAAAAATTTCATTAGAAACTTCAAATTTGCTATGACATGGTTACCCAGGGAGGTTGAGGGAGAACACATTTCTAAAAACTTTAATGAAACGTATGCATCCCAATGCAGACTACAGCTAAAAGACACTGTCTAGTGAAAACCTAGTATGCTCTGAGGCCACCTATTTTTTTTGTTTTTTGCACTAGAATGGACGTGAAAGGTCATGGAATCAGCCTTTCAATAAAGCCTTACACTATCCCAGATGCAAAAGTGCCAACCAGCCTCTGCATGCGTTCTACCATGGCCAGGGGGATCACTTCTTCCCCCAGAGCTAAGTCCATCTTGATACTGTTCCAGGTTTTGGAAGTTTTCCTTGCATCCTGTCTGATAAACAGGAAAAGTCAGTGGCTCCACCAGAAAACCTCCCTTTCAAACCCCCAGGACTTAGCATAGTGCCTGGGTTAGGACTGCATCTCAGCTGCATTTGACAGAAACCCATTACAGTGACTTAAACACAGAAGAGATTAATTCTTCTCATGCAACAACAAGTCCAGAAGACAACAAACTTAAGACTGGAAAAGCTAGCAACAATGTCCTCCAGGGACCCAGCTCCTTCTGTCTTTTGGTCTGCCATCTTTAGCATGTGGTTTTGTTCGTGCTTGTAAGATTACTGTTGTTCTTCCAAGTATCACATCTGCATTCCAGATAGGCCAAAGAAGGGCAAAACCAGGAGGATGGGCGGCACTTCAATCAAGAAGGTAAAATCTTCTTGGAAATCCCCATTAGACTTCAGCTTACATCTCAATGGCCAGAGATAAGGAAGCAAGAGAAGGTGAGTATTTTAGTTATATACTTTGCTGGCCAGAAGGACATCTGGGTTGTAGTTATGAGGAAGAAGGGTGGAATATCCTTTGGGTAAGGCTATGAGCAATTGCAACCACAGTCTGATAGTAACTGGTGATTCACACATGTTAATTGACTGATAAAACAGAAATCTGTCTTTCTAACCATTAGAACCCTTTGAGGCTCAAAGACCCTTGTGTCTCATCAAGACAAGATTATAGAAACTCTTTTTCCCCCCTATAACATCTCTTCAGATATTTGAATATAGTGATCATTTCTTTTCCTTTTCCCCCCCTAAGATGTCTCCTTTCCCAGTAGATATCTTTTCCAGGCTTGTCTCCAAAAACACTCACATTTGTTTCTATTCCAGGTGTGGCTTGACCTCTAAAAAGTAATGCAGAGTCATCTCCTTCCTCCTGCTGTACACCATGTGGTAGCCATTATTGAATAGCTACCACAGTGAGCACATATTGTGCCCAGACCTTTGGTTTCTAAATATCAGTTTCCATGAAAAGAAACCAAAGCTCCTTGAAGACTTGGCTGATTACAGAGCTGAGCCAGGGAAAGCACAAGATGAGCCCAGAACATCTGGTTGTGTCAGTAAACAAGGAAGTCTTCAAAGAATGGTAAGAATGATGGGGACAGGTTAAAAGGATTGGAGGCAGCATGAATGGGCTCTTATGGGCCTAATCTGAGACAAACTGGGTATAAAAATAAATGATGGTAACAAAAAAAGTAAGAATCTGGGATTTGATGTTTATTTGATGAAAATTAACAAATAAATATTGATGAATAAATGTTAATTTGATGAATAAATACGTGAGAGAGAAGAGAAAACTTTTCCTTATAGTAGAGCACCAATTAATACATGTAGGAGAAATGATGAAATTAGAAAATTACCATTAGACAAAAAAAAAAAAAACCCCACAGGAATAGTGGTTTCAGAAAACAATATGAATAGATGCTGAATCTAGTAGCCGAAAGGTTGGTGAGAAACAGGATTTTTCCATAGTTTCAAAATATCTCACCACAAGATACCTAATAATTACAAAGGGAGAAATGGTGCATTTTCAGTGGAAAGGCAGGAGGATTCATCTTAGCAAAATGATCAAAGTTAACATCACAGTAAGGGGACAAGTGATATCATGTTCTCCTGACATGGTGCACTGAGAAGGTCATGGTAAGACTTTTGTAGTATCCCTGTCAAAATGCATACCCTGAATATGATCATGAGTAAACTTAAACCCAGACTGAAAAACATTCTATAATGCAAGTGGCCTGAATCTTCCAAAATGTCAAGGTCATGAGTGACAAAAAAGACTAAGGAATTGTTCCAAATTAAAGGAGATTAGAGACATGAAACTAAATACAATGTGCGATCCTAGACTGGATCCTGACCAGAAGAAAAAAGTTTTTTTTTTTTTTTTCCATAGAGAACATTAGTGGGACAACTGTCAAAACTTAAAGGAGGTCTGTAGAATATAACACACAAGCACACATACTATATGGGGAGTGGGAAAGAGACTGAGAGACCAAGAGAAACGGAGACAGAGAGAAAGAGAGACAGAAAAAAGAGAGAGGGAGACTGAGGGAGAGGGAAGAAAAGTGAAGGGGGGGAGGGGAAGGTAAGAGGGATAGAGGAGGGAATATGAGGAGAGAAAATGATAACGTAAATATAATACAAACATTTGGGGAATCTGGATGAAGTGTATATATGTAAGAATTTTTTGTATTATTCTTCCAAGTCTTCTGTACATCTAGAATTATTTCACAGTAAAGTTAAAAAGCTACCAGTGCCATTTGCTTCTATTTTTATTGTAACAAAATACATATGACATAAAATTTACTATTTTAACCATTTTAAAGTGTATAAGTTAGTGGTATTTCATACTTGCACAAAGTTTTGTCAACCATCATCACTATATAGTTCCTTTTATCACCCCCAAAAGTGATGAATGTTTTCCAAAAGGAAACCCTGCACCCACTAAGCAGTACTTGCCCACTTCCTCCTTCTTTAAATTCCTGATAACCACTCATGTCTTCTATCTCTATGGATTTTTGCATATTTTGGATATTTCAAATACAAGGAATTAAACAATGTATGGCCTTCTATGTCCGACTTTTTTCCCTTTGCATAATGTTTTCAAGGTTCATCCATGTTGCAGCATGTTATTGGTACCTAATTCCTTTTTATGGTTGATAGTATTTCATTGTACTGATATACCACATTTTATTATTCATCAACTGATGGACATTTGTGAACAAGTTTTTTGTTTTGTTTTGTTTTGAGACAAGGTCTTACTGTATTGTTTAGGTTGGTCTTGAACTCCTGGGCTCAAGCTGTCACCTTGCCTTGGCCTCCCAAAATTGCTGGGATTACAGGCATGAGCCACTGCACTCAGCCTGTGAACAAACGAATTTTTGTTTGAACATCTGTTTTCAATTATTTAGGGTATATATGTAGGAATGCAATTGCTGGGTTACCTGGTAATTCTGTTTAACTTATTGAGAACCTGCCAAACTGTTTTCCGCAGTGGCTGCACCATTTTATATTCCCACAAGCAAGGGATGAAGGTTCTAATTTCTCCACTATCTCTTGAGCAGCTTTTTATGTGCTTCATGGCCATTTAAAAAAATCTTCTTTAACTACATTTCTGTTTAGGCCCTTTGCTTATTTTGGGCTGTCTTTTGCTGTTAAGTAGTTTTCTTTATATATTCTGTATAATAGACCCTTATCAGATATATTATTTGTAAATATTTTCTCACCTTAATTATGTCCTTTGAGGCAAAAAGTTTTTTTTAATTTTGATTAAGTCTAATTTACCTATTTGTCTTTTGTTGCCTGTGTTTTTGATTTCATATCCAAGAAACCGTGGGCAAACCCAAGATCATGTAGATTTTCTCCTGTGTTTTCTTATATGGGTTTTTAGAGTTTTAGCTCTTATGTTTAGGTCTTTGATCCATTTTGAGTTAACTTCCTTTTTATTCATTTCTAATTTCATTCTAATTTGACCTATAATATACTTTATATGAGCCAAATCCTTTTAAATTTATTGAGACTTGTTTTATGGCCTAACATATGGTTTAGCCTAGAGAATGTCCTATGTACATTCTTGAGATGCTATTGGGTAAAACATTCTACAGACATCTATTAGGTCTAGTTGGTTGATGGTGCTCTTCAAGTCTTCTATTTTCTTGTTATCTTCTGTCAAGTTGTTCCATCCATATTTAAAATGAGATAGTGAAGTCCAAACTATTATTGTTGATTTGTATATTTCTCTCTTTAATTCTGTCATTTTCTGTTTCATATATTTTGAGCTCTCTTATTAGGTGCACATATTGATGTGGGAAAACAGAGAGACCATGACACTGAGAGGCTATCTTAGGAAGTAGTGGTTTATAAGCATGGGCACGACTCACCAGGCTAATGCTCCAAGGCTGAGCAACCCAGAGAAAGAGGAGAGAGGTTTTATGTGTTAATTTAGGTAAGGGAAGGTGGTCGGTTTGTATAGCTATACATTTTTCTTTGGAATTTGCAAGGTGATATCTAGCAAAACCAGATTTTCAAAGAACAAGTTGTCTCTAGGGTATACATGACAAGCAGGGGTTGTAAATCCAGAACTTTGCAAAGAGAGGCTATGGGGATAAGGTTGTGAATCAATTACTATCTTGCATTTCCAGGAAAATGGCTTGGTTTTCTCACATCCCATGTCTAGCAGATTTGGAGCTTGCAGGTTGATTTTTAAAAAGGAATAATTTTAACTGTTTTTAGCCCCTCTCTGCCACAATATGTTTATAATCGCTATGTATTATTATGGGTTGTTCCTTTTATCATTATAAAATGTCCTTTTTCCTCTCTAGTAATGAATTTTTTCTTAATAACAGTTTTGTCTGATATTTGTATAGCCAGTCCAGCTCTCTTTTGATTGTTATTTACGTGGAATAGCTTATGTCTTTGACTCTAAATTAAGTCTTTTGTAGATACTATACAATTGAATTAGTTTTTAATCCATCCTACTAACTCTGCCTTTTAACTGGAGAGTTTAATCCATTTACATTTAAATAAATTGATAATTAAGGGCTTGCTTCTGCCACTTTACTATTTTCTTCCCTATAGCACATCTTTTATGCTTCTCAAGTCCTCCATGTCTGCCTTCTTTAATGTTTAGTTGATTTTTTTCTAGTGTATTGTTTTGATTCTCATTTCCTTTTTAAAATATAATTTTTAATTATTTTCTTAATGTTGCCCTGGGAGTTACAATTAACATCTTAAATTTATAACAATTTAGCTTGAATTAAGGTTGATTTAAATTCAATACTGTACAACAACTTTGTTCCTATGGAGTTCCACCGTTCTCCTTTATGTTGCTATTGTTATACATGACACATTTATCCACTGTGTGCTCATTCAGACTAATTAGTAATTCCTGTTTTATGCATTTGTCCTTTAAATCATATAGAAGATGGGTGACAAAAAATACAATAATACTACATATATTTATCTATGTAGCTTTCTTACAAATGTTTTTATTTCTGTTTGGCAAGAGTTACTAGTGTGTTTTCATTTCTGCCTGAAGAATTCCTTTCACATTTCCTGTAGGGTAGGTGTGTTAGCAACAAGCTCCCTCAGCTTTTGTTTATTTGAGAATGTCTTGATTTCTCTTCTAGTTTTGCTGGATAAAGAATTCCTGATTGACAACTTTTTTCTTTCAGTACTATAAATATGTCATCCTATTGCCATATAGCCTCCATAATTTCTGGTATGAGATCAGGAAATCATCTTATTAAGGATCACTTGGATGTTGATGAGTTGCTTCCCTCTTGCTGCATTCAACATTCTCAATTTGTCTCTGTTGACAATTTGATTACAGTCTGTTTTGGTGTGGACTTTTTTGAGTTTATCCTACATAGACTTTTTTGAGCTTCTTGGATGTGCAGGTTCATGTTTTTTAATCAAATTTGAGAAGTTTCCAGGCATGTATCTGGAATTCTTTATTTGTTGGTATTCTTGATGATATACCACAGGTCTCTTAGGCTCTGTACATTATTCTTTTTTCTTTCCTTTTTATTTTTTTGAGTTGGAGTCTCACTCTGTTGCTCAGCCTAGAGTGCAGCGGCATGCTCACAGCCACCGCAGCCTTGACCTGCTGGGTTCAGGCAATCCTTCTACCTCAGCCTTCCAAGTAGCTAGACCTACAGGCACACACCACCATGGTCAGCTAATTTTTTGATTTATTGTAGAGATGAGGTCTCACCAAGTTATCCAGGTTGGTCTTGAACTCCTGGACTCAGGCAATCCTCTCACCTCAGCCTCCTAAAGTGCTGGGATTACTGACTTGAACCACTGCACCCAGCACTGTTCATTATTCCTTATTCTTTTCTCTTTCTTTCTACTCCCCAGACTGATAATTTCAGTTGATCTATCTTCAAATTCGGTGATTCTTCTGCCTACTCAAATCTGCCATTAAATCCCTCTAGTAAATTTTTTATATCAGTTACTTTTCAATCTCAGAATTTCTATTTGATTCCCTTTTATAATTTCTATCTTTTTATTGATATTCTCTATTGAGCAAGACATTGTTCTCTTGATTTTTTTTTAGTTCTTTGTCCTTGGTTATCCACTTTGAGAGATATTTAAGATAGTTGATTTAAAGTCTCTGTCTAGTAAACCCATTACCTGGGTTTCTTCAAAGACAGTTTCTATTAATTTTTTTCTGTTAATAGGCTATAATTGCTTCCCTATGTGCCTTGTTGAAAACTGAACATTTGAAATGTTATAATGTGGCAACTCTGGAAATCAGAGTCTCCCCCCTCCCCAAGGTTTGTTGTGGGTTAGTTGTTTGTTTAATGACTTTTCTAAACTATTTTTTATAAAGCTGTGTGTGTGTGTGTGTGTGTGTGTGTGTGTGTGTGTGTGTGTGGTCATTGAAGTCTCTGTTCTGTTAGTTTGTGGTCAGCTGGTGACTTGACAGATTTTCTTAAATATTTGGAGCCAAAAGAAAAAAAAAGACCATCTAGCCAGGTGTGATAGATCACACCTGTAATCTAGCACTTTAGGAGGCCGAGGTGGGCAGATTGCTTGAGCCCAGGAGTTGGAGACTAGCCTGAGTAACATAGCACAACCTCACCTCTACAAAAATAAAAATAAAAATAAAACTAGCCAAATGTGGTGGTGCACACCTGTGGTCCCAGTTACTTGGGAGGCTAAAGTGGAAGGATCATCTGAGCCCAGGAGGTCAAGGCTGAGGTGAGCCAGTGCATTGATGCTGCCAGTGCATTCCAGCCTGGGCAACAGAGTGAGACCCTGGCTCAAAACAAATAAACAAAAAAGAGATAATCTCCCAGTCTTTGCACATGCACTCTGAGTGGTGAAACAATCATCAAGACTGTTTACAATTCTGCTTTAACCTTTACTTCCTGCTTGCATTCTAAATGTTTGCCAGAGGTGAATGCTTATTGTTCTTTTTGTGTCTAGCCCTGGACAATTGTGTGGCCTTCAAGATTTCCTGGCATATTCAGGAGCTTTTCAAAGCCCTATTCCTTCATGTTCGCCCTTCCCAGCCCCTTGCTTTCCATCTGTGTGCTGCTTGTCACATGTGATTCTTTACCCCAGGTTGCTACTGCTATATTTGCCTTTAAATGCATTCGACAAATGTCACCTGAGAGTGTCACTTCAGCCTTAAGAAGCTTCTGAAGCAGGTGAAACAAAGACAAAGCTCTGAGCTGATCTTTCAGAAAGCCACCAGACAGGTCAAAACTTAAGACCACAACTTTTTTCTTTTAGAACAAACTCCATATTGCCCACTCTGGCACTGGATCAGAAACATAAGCTACCATCCCCACAGCTGCTGCTGAACTGGTGAGTGGGGATGGTATTCAGTTCAGTTAAAATGCCTCAATGCTCTCTTACTGAGATGTCTTCATTTAGCATTAATCTAGGTGTTATACTTTTTTTTTTTTTTTTTTTTTGAGTTGGAGTCTCACTCTGCCGTCCAGGCTGGAGTACAGTGGCCGCTCCCGGCCACTGCAGACTCGACCTGCTGGGCTCTGGCGATCCTTCTGCCTCAGCCTTCCAAGTAGCTGGAACTACAGACGCGCGCTACCACTCCCGGCTCATTTTTTATTTATTGTAGAGATGAGGTCTCGCCAAGTTGCCCAGGCGGGTCTCAAACCCGCGGGCTCAGGCAATCCACTCACCTCAGCCTCCCAAAGCGCGGGATTACAGGCTGAGCCACCGAGCCTGGCTTATACGTTTTTTAAATGAGAATTTTTCCAGAGTTTGGCTGAAGTTGACTTGACAGTCTTTGCCAACTTAATCAATGCTTTTGTGGAAGGATGGAGTTTTAGAATTTCCTACTCTGCCATTTCAGTCACATCACCCACCATTAGTTTTTTTATTTAGAGATGGGATCTCGCTCTGTCCCCCATGCTGGAGTGCAGTGGTGGGATCATAGCTCACTGCAGCCTGGAACTCCTGGGCTCAAATTATCCTCCTCACATCTGGCTGTCCATTAGCTTTTATACATAAAACTGGAGTGGAGACGCTAGCTTGCTGTGTTCAATTATATATTCTAAGCTTCTAATACATAGTAGGTATTCAGTAAATATTACTGAATTTAATGAGTGAAAAAACTGTCTTAAGTCTCACAAAATACCTACAAAATGTTATTATTCTCATTTTAAAAAGGGAAGATAGTCTCAGAAAGGTTCTGTGGCTTTCCCAGGTTACCCGGCTTATACAGCAAGTGGCAGAAACAGATTCAAACCTACATCCATAACCCCTGGACCCTTGTTCTCTTCCTTATACTACACCGGCTCCTTAAGGCAGCAGATGATATATTTAACTGCTTTCAAAGCATAATCCTATCCCCTACTTCATTTATTTATCATAATTCCACAGCATAGGCTGAGCATATTCCATCTTATAAACAATGAAACTGAGGCAGAGAAAGAAATAGAAAAATGGAGGAGTTTGGGATAAATCTAAATATTCCAATTCCTAGTTCAGGGCTTGTCCCTGTTATTTTATCCTGTCTAAAGTAAACAGGACTCTCATCTTCACATGTTTCTTTCCAGGTGATAAGTACAATAATTTTCAATGCAGTATTGTATGATTCACCCTTGATTCCCATCTTCCTGTCACTTGGCCTCTTATACCAATTAATCATCCAGTTCTGATGATGCTCCCTCTTCATTATTAGTTCTTAAATATATCCCTTTCTCTCTTCTTATTGACAGCGTCCTAGTTAGAGCCCTCATTCTACATCACTTAGCTAATTGCAGGAGTTTCCTCATTGGTTTTCCTGACCCAGAAGCAACTCATCCCATACCATACTCCCCACTGCTGTCAGGGTGACTTTTTCCCCTAAATGCAAATATCATCAAGCATGCCCCTGCTTAGTGTCTTTCAATGTGTTCCCATTTTCTTCAGCATAAAATCAAGACCCTTAGTATGACCCACAAGACCCTGAAGATATAATTCCGGTTGACTTCTCCAATTTCATATCCCTACACCTACTCTTCAGGACAGATTCATGGACATATCATTTCTTCACACATGCTGCTCCTCCCACTTGGAACACTCTCTACCTCCCTTTCCCCAAAGGTTTATTGACTTATTACATCCCCACCTCCCTACCCCAATCCACAGGTAGTTCTCTTACATAATGAGATTGGGGGGGTGGGGCGGCGGAGACTGTCTCTCTCTCTTATTTCTGCATCCCTTAGCCACAAGAGAACTCAGTAAATGTCTTTGGCATACACAAAGACTATCTTTCTGTTTTATTTACACTTAAGGAAATGTCCTGTAACTCATAATAGAGGCAGAGCCAAATAAGGCATGAGGTAACAACTTCAGGTAAGGTATTAGGAAGTTACATGCTAGGACTTCACCAGATCAGCATCTGCAAATCCCAATCTGACAGCCATCTGTAAGTGATTTTTGCTTTCATAGTAACGAAGAATGCATATACCTTCTACCAGGGAACAAAATTTTATCAATTTTGGTGTTTTTCTTTCTTTTCAGGTTACTAAAAAGCCGAAAGCTGTAAGTCCTCAATGTACTGTGACCCTATTCATCCTAGAGTCTTGCATATTTGTTTCCTCCTGTTTATGTCTTTGATATTTTAATTTTAATCATCTTTTTTTATATATGCCTTTTTGGAAAAGAAGCGGGACATAAATATATACATATACACCAAACACACATTGCATGTTATTGCACATTAGCATGGAAGCACACGTATGGTTAAGAGAACAACGGAGAAGAACAGAGTTGGAGCCACTGAGACAGAGTCTCTGCAGCTACCTAAGCAACTCAAGCCACTGTTGGGTCGGGAACTCTTAACGGAAAACAGAAACCGGGGTGATTTTATTATCAACGAGTGGAGAACATTTGTGTTGGCACAGAGAAATATTTTCAAGACCACCTCCAACTCTTCTCTAACTGGCCCCTTATTGTTACAGTGGTTTTTACACAGCTAACCCTGGGCAGAAAAAGGTAAATATTTCCAATTTTCAATGAATTAGAGAATCAGAGCCTAGATGAATTTGACCATCAAAGCCTCTATCTTCAAAGAGGTGTCATACATCATCCGGATCCAGAGTGCAGGCCTCTGTGATTTATTCCCACCCCACCCCATGTAATTAGTCCTAGGCCTGTTGAATTTCCCACTCGCGTCCTCTCCCCATCTTCCTCTTAGGCCCTGGCTCTCTCCCAAGACTTCCTGTTCTAGGTTTCTAACTTCCAGCCAGTCTCTACACAGCTAGCTGACTCCTCTGCTTAGAACCTGTCACAGGTTCCCCACAACCTAGTTTAGGTCTGAACACACATGCACGACTCCTGTGTCCTCTCAGGGGTCACTTGTTGCTGACCATCCACATATTTTTTGCTCCGGACATCCTGAACGACTTGTGTTTCCTCCTGTTGCTATGTAATTGCCCATGCTATATTTTATTCTTTGTGTAGAATCACCCCCCACGCGTATCATCCGGTTCATTCCTGTGCATCCCTCAGGACTCAGCTGAGATAGTTTCTCCTAATGACCGCACATCTTCTCATGTGCCCCAAAGTATCCTCTACTTATAAGCCTCACTGCTATCTGCTGCCCTCATTAGGCTGTGAGCTACTTAAAGATTAGGAAGCATTTACCACTGAGCTCCCAGAATATAACTGGCTGACCAGAAGAGGTCCCAGGAAATACTTGTTGAATGAAAGTGGATACCTTAGCACACTGCTGTGGACATGCGTACGAAATGGCATCTGAAATGGGCCTCATCAGATTTTCCACAAAATGTGAGATGTGGCTCTCACAAACCCCACCAGTCTACCCTTTGTTATTTTTTTTTCTAATCCTTCTAAATCCTCGCACTTCTTCCCGACCCTTCCCTTGTCTAATTAAAAAAAAAAAAATCCCGAATCCATTCAGATTTGACTTAGATTTGTTTTCAAACTGAAAGCCAATCGTCCTAAATACCATTTATTACACAGATTCTTTCCTTCCTCATACATTTGAGGTATAGTCTCAGCTTGTATTAAATTCTTATAAATAATAGGATTTGTTTGGAAACCTCTTTTATTCTCTTGGTCTATTATCACACTGGTTTAGTTACTATCATTTCATTATCTTACCTAGTTATTTATTTTTAATGTAAGTTTTTCACATTAAAAACAATAGAATATTTTAAACATACAAATAAGCAAAGAAAAAAAACTTACTACCTATAATCCCACAAGACAGAGACAACCATAATTATCATTTTTAGTAAAGAGAGCGGTTTTAGTAACTTTCACTTAATCATCCGGCCAGATTAGCTGACATTCTCCAACCCGATGAAGGATGTACTGGCTGATGTCAAACTGTTCCTTTGTTCCTTAGAAGGGCCTGCCCCCAGGGGCCTGTGTACTCTGTTCTCAGCATCAGTAGGTCGTGCTTAGCAAGTCAGGTGTGTATATTCTAACATATTACGCCAGATGTGGTAATTACGCTACTTATACAATTATTTAAATATGATGTGTACTGATAAAAACAAAGAATATGAAAAGAGTAGTTTCCAGGAAAACTAATGCTCCGAAAAGTTCAATGCCTTGGAAAGATTCAATAAAGGCTTAAATGCTAAAACAACTACTTTCAAGTTATGTGTGGGTGACAAATATGAACACTGGAAAGAAATTATAAAAACCTAGGAATCTATACCCAGTGGGCTTCATAAGTATCTCTAAATGCCTGATCCACTTTTCATTTTATTTTATTTTAGAGTTGGAGTCTCACTCTGTCACCCAGACTGGAGTGCAGTGGCATGCTCCGGGCCACCGCAACCTCGACCTGCTGGGCTCACGGGATCCTTGGGCCTCAGCCTTCCAAGCAGCCAGAAATGCAGGCGCCCACTACCATGCCCAGCTAATTTTTGATGTATTATAGCGATGAGGTCTCACCAAGTTGCCCAGGCAGTTCTCGAATGCGCGGGCTCAGACAATCCACTCACCCCAGCCTCCCAAAGTGCTGAGATTACAAGCTGAGTGACCGAGCCTGGCCTTGATCCACTTTTTAAAAAATGTATTTACTTATTTATTTTTGAGTTGGAGCTTCACTCTGTCGCCCAGGCTGAAGTGCAGTGGCACGCTCACGGTCACCACAGCCTCGACCTAGTGGGCTCAGGCGATCCTTCCACCTCAGCCTTCCAAGTAGCTGGAACCACAAGTGCATGCCACTGCGCCTGGCTAATTTTTTTATTTATTGTAGAGACAAGCTGGCCTCGAACGCCTGGGCTCAGGCAATCCTCTCGCCTTGGCCACCCAAATTGCTGGGATTACAAGCGTGAGCCACCGCACCCAGCAAAATTCTGATCCATTTTAAAGAAATCAATATCTCACATTATTACATTTTTGGCTAGTTACATTATTGGTATTGTTAATGCAAAAAAGACGGTAGACAACATCAGGAGTCATAAAGAAAACACCTATGTCAAAAATTGGCCAGTGAACATTTACATGTTGTGGTTTAAAACAATCTTCACTTTTAGGTTGGGTGTGGTGGCTCACGCCTATAATCCCAATGCTTTGGGAGGCCAGGGTGGGAGAAATTCTTGAGTCTAGGAGTTCAAGACCAGCTTGGACAACATAGCAAGACCTTGTCTCTACTAAAAATAAAGAAAAATTAACCAGGCATGGTGGTGCACACCTGTAGTCTCAGCTACTTAGAGAAGGCATCGGATAACCTGAGTCTTGGAGGTCAAGACTATGGTGAGCTATGATTGTGCCACTGTACTCTAGTCTGTGTGACAGAATACGATCCTGACTCAAAAGAAATTTGTTTTTCATTTTTTAATGACTCTCCTCCTTAATCAAATTTTTCAGTTAACTAGTCAACTACCAGTGACTACAGAATTTGCTAAGACAGCATCTACTATACTTTCATTTTAATATGTATAAGAATATTTATTTTATATACATGAGATTGTCCTATAAATATTGCTTTACCCCTTTTCACTGTGCTGTGAACATTATTTTATTAAATATTATTAACATCATTGTGAATGCCCGCCCAGTCCTTCCCATTGAACTTCTATTTATGCTTCCTTTTAACATTAAAAGCTTTGATTTTTTTTCTTTGCCAGGACTGAAAGAAAGCTTGAAATTCAGCCTTACGCCCAACCTAGGATTTCTAATATAGCTAATTTCCTTTTCTCAATTTTCAATTGCCTATTTATTATTTTGTTAACTTTTTTTGTGTTACATTTGTTTTATTTTGTTGTATGCTGTAAGAATCCTTTTTGGAAGATGGAGAGACCAACCATAAATACTAATATGCCATCTCCCAGTGTGAGGTTATAAGATGCAACGTGAGGCTGACTGAAAGCCTCTTTGTTTTGCCTTAAAGGCAATTTCTTACTGTCGCCCCTCTAAGTCTGACAGACCTGGTCAGGAAGCTTGTAAATAAATACCAACTCAAAAAAAATAAAAAAATAAATACCTGAAAAGCTTTAAGATTTCCACAGAAATTGCTGATAAGCCCATGAAATTATCTAATAGGTTAGCTTTACTTTTTTTGGAATCCTAAATGTAACTCAGGTAAATCTCCTGAAGTTATTTTTCTCAGAATTTGGACGGTAAATGAGGCACAATATCAGATTAAAAGCGCAAAGTATTTCCTACTTTCACTACTATTTGCCACAACTAAGGGAAAAAAAAATGTGAAGAGGCATGAACGCACCAGGCATCGTGGCTCATCTCTATAATCCCAGCACTTTGGGAGGCCGAGGCAAGAGGACTGCCTGAGCCCAGGGGTTCGAGACCAACCTGGGAAACTTGGCGAGATCTCGTCTCTAAAACAAACAAACAAACAAATAAATAAATAAATCAGCTGGCTGTGTACCAGCTAGCTGGAAGGCTGAGGCGGAAGGATCACCCTGAGCCCAGCCGGTTGAGGCTATCACGGACTGCACTCCAGCCTGGGTGACAGTGAGACTCCTATCTCAAAGAGCCTCAAAAGATACTGGCTTCCTTCTGAACCTTTCAACATCTGTGAGAGCTTTGAGCTGTACAGCCATTTGAAGCAGCTCAAATTTTAATCACTACTTACATATTAAACTGGGGTGCACAAATATTGTGTCTTCTGAAAGAATCCCCTAGATTTTTATTTTCTAAAATTTGAGGCTAGGTACAGAGTATATTTCCCATGGCCAAACAGAGAGAAAAGACTTTTGGATACCTTTCAGATGATGTGAGGCTTTTCACAGGCTCTTTAATCACTAGGTGGTCTATATAACAGAAATTGTGTATATCTGCATCAGAATCACTCAAAAAACATAAACAGTCCTAACTGGTTAATATCTTTCAGGATCTCAAACACTTCTCGTGTTTAAGGACTCCTCACAAATATTCTGGAACAACTCCTTTTGGCAGGATGGTATAAACAACCAGGACTATCGTCCGGGCATTACTCACATTTGGTAATAAAGGGCTGTTTATATAGTGCAGCCTCTCAAGAAAAACCCAAAATTACAAATTAGGAGAGGTATATTGGTATTGCATATGGTCTACCACTTAAGAACTTCCCCTCCTTCATTCCTAATGGATTCCTTAAAATTATTAGGTTTTAAAAAGTTTGGCTGTGGCTGGGCGCGGTATCTCATGCTTGTAATCCCAGCACTTTGGGAGGCTGAGGAGGGCAGATTGTTTGAGTCCAGGAGTTCAAGACCAGACAAGGCAACGAAGCAAAACCTAATTTCTACAAAAAATTTTTAAAAGTTAAAAAATTAGCAGGGCATAGTGCTGTGCTCCTGTAGTCCCAGCTACTCAGGAATCTGAGGCGGAAGGATTGCCTAAGACCAGGAGTTTGAGGCTGCTGTGAGCATGATTGTCATGCTCATGCCACTGCACTCCAGCCTGAGTGACAGAGTGAAAGCCCAGCTCTAGATAGGTAGATAGATAGATAGATAGATAGATAGATAGATAGATAGATAAACAGCTTGACTGTTCGATACATAAAATAAAAAGGTTGATTGTTCCAAACTTCAATGGAGCACAGAGTGAGACCCCATCTCAAATAAACAGCTTGATTGCTCGATAAATAAAACAAAATAAAAAGCCTGATTGTTCCAAACTCTAATGGGGTACAGAGTGAGACCCTGAATCAAATAAGTAAATAAGTAGCTTGATTGCTCGATAAATAAATAAAAAGCTTAGTTGTTCCAAACTTTAATGGGGCACAGCAACTGCCTTAACAATACGATGCCAGTTTCACAAATGCACTAACTCAGTAGAGATCCAGGCTTTAATTCCCGTTCAGGGCACTGTACCAGGCACAATGAAAGTTTTCCAAGATGGACACTGTCTAAAGGAGGCTTTTCTACTCTGCCTGACGACTGAATTCAGTTGCAATCTTAGCATTCACATGGCGACCCAGACTCCAGCTATGAAGCCTGGTCAGGCAGTGAATGAACTTTGTGCTTCAGAAATGGGTTTTAGTACATTTATATTTCATACTCCAAGGACCCCGGAGCATGCTGAGAGATAGAAAGGAAAAGCCGCGAAGTTCTGGGGCATCCTTGCAGCACACTGACCTAACTGGAAATGAAGATGCTGCCCATGATTCTATTAGTCACCACCCTGGGCATGGGAAAGTGTTAGAACACAGTAGACAATAACATTCTTTCCTATAAAATTTTATTTATTACATTAAAAATTCTATACATTTGTTAGACTAAAATACAGTTTTCATTATGATTCTGGCAACTGAGTCAGTACACAGAGAAAACTTAGCATTAGATCAGCACTTTTTTTTTCTAGTTCATATTTCTGCACAAGAAAAACATTTCAAAGCTCCATTTCATATAGGCTCATTGTACTCTGAAGCCAGATGGAATTCCATCCAATTCAGAGCTCTTGGAAGTTAATTTCCCAGCAAGATTTGATAACTCCAGAAAGTTAATTGCTTAATATACATATTTTTAAAGTCCTCTGAGAGCATAATGCTCCATCTGTAAAGTCTGCCCTGTGACAATACAGTCACAAATACTAGGACTACAACTGTGTCTGTGGGGGCATGTTCAAGCACCTACATGTTTGTTTCCCCACATGAATACAGTGTAGTGACACTGTAATAAGAAAAAAACCCCAAATAGTGGTAAGATAAAGATCCCAATCTATGGAATTCATGGAAGGCTTAACTGTGATCCTCCACTTTGCAAATGGACAAAGACAAGATGACAAAAATTCATTTTGGCACTATGAAATAGGATGCAAATGGCAAGGGAAAAAAAGGCATTGGATTGAGAAATATGTGGCACCCCAACATACTTCTCATGCTGCATTGCACAACAGTGAGAAATCAAGACACACTGATGTGTGTTTCCTGTTTGTTTTTTTTTTAAATACAGATGCTCCAGAGGGTAGTGCAACAGAAAGACATCATGTTTCCTGTTCTTATCACCCCATACACTGTGCTGAGCTTGCCACTGATGTGAAGACTTAGTGCCTGAGAGATCATTATCAGGTCCCTATGGTATTGACTGGTCTTTAAATTTGGCTGCCTTATTTTAGGAGCTCTATTCTAAACTCAAGGAGTTCAGAAAGATTGTGCCAGTCAGGAAGTAAAGTTGGACCTTTGGTCTTCAGAAGATATGCTGTTGTCTTTGGTTGTTTTGGGGAGCCCCTGTCACTTTGATGCCCTTTTCTCGCCTTTTTGTTAGTTGTAAAGTTTTTTCCTCTACAAATTGGCTAACGACCTGCTGAACTTACTTCATTTAGGTGCAAAATCTATTAGAAGTGCACTCAGTGGTCAATATTCTGAGATAGTATACTTGAAACTTCATTATGGAGCTCTTAGTCCCTTTTTGAAGGGAAGAAATCAGAAGACCTCAACAACCACCATACAATCTAGTAGCACTAAGGCAACATTAATAGAAGAAAGGTAACTTCCCCCAGGTGATCATCTCTGAAAATCACAGCAGGTAAAAACAAGAGGGGCTAAAAAAACGAAGTTTCTGAGCACAGACTACTGACACCTAGATAATGGGAAAAATCTCGAATTGTCTATCTGAAGTCACCAGCCCCAAAGCTGTTCTATTAACGTCACATTCCTGTGTATATGGCATCTAATATCATTTATGAAGAAAAGTCATGACCGGATGTCAACATGGCAAATAAAGAGGGTGCTCACATTTTCTAGTGGCAGGTAGAATGGTCCGCCGGACCCATTCTATCTGCCGTATTAGCCCCCAAGTCTTCTTTTCAATGTTTCCTTTAATGCACACAAGATGATTTCACGCGTATTCCTCAAACAATGACTAACCCAAATTATAATCCTAGCTAATGGGATGGGTGGGTTGGATTTATACATGAAGGTCAGTATATTCTGTTTAAGTCATACTTATATGACAAAAGGACAAGCATATTTAGATAGTTACAGTGAACTTAGGACTTTTTCTACCCAATAAGGAAATTTCCACCAGTGACCTCTCCATGTCACTACTGTGGATGTTGTTTAAAGCTTTTCTTGGAGAGGTAGGGTGGGGTAGGGAGCTGACTTTTCTCCTTTCTTTACTAATCAGTTATGAAATTTCCTCTTTCTTCAGTCTGAAAATACGGGCCACAGTTTGATGTCTGACTATAACTCATGCTTCACTGGAATAAAATCTTAAAAGAATTTTAAACTCCCTTAAGGATTTCTGCCTGCTTTTTCAAGGGCCCAGAGAGCCTCTCATGTAGACAGTACCCTTAACTAATAGTGAGGTGCCGATATGAAGAAATCCACATGCTCCCCTAAAGAAGGAAGACAGGATAGATGGGGAGATTGGAAGAGTGGTCCAAAGCTGCTCTAGTGGGTGACTAGAAAACACTCAAAGCAGGAAATACCTCCCTGATTTATGCAGGGGAAAAAAACAACTTTTGCATTTCTACTCCTAACATCTGCTTCTCCAACTCTTCTATAAAAAAAAAAAAATTTTTTTTTTTTTTTTTTGGCCAACTATGGACTACATTGAGTTTGCTAATTTACCATCATCTTCAACTGTCCTTGGACACTGATAGGTATATTTTAAGTGATATACTAGCCGGGCTCGGTGGCTCAGCCTGTAATCCCGCGCCTTTGGGAGGCTGAGGTGAGTGGATTGCCTGAGCCCGCGGGTTTGAGACCCACCTGGGCAGCGAGACCTCATCTCTACAATAAAATAAAAAAATCAGCCAGGTGTGGGAGTGCATGCCTGTAATTCCAGCTACTTGGAAGGCTGAGGCGGAAGCATCGCCGGAACCAAGTAGGTCGAGGCTGCGGTGGCCGGGAGCGGCCACAGCACTCCAGTCTGGGTGACAGAGTGAGACTGCAACTCAAAAAAATAAAAAATAAAAAAAAAGAAGTGATATACTGATAACACTATGCCTTATATTGTATCTGAACTACAACAAAATCAAGTGTATAATTACAAGGATTACCTATTCATTTCTTCTTGAATTTTTTTTTGGGGGGCCCATTGCAAATAATGTGGTACCTTGCCAAAAATAACTCCCAGGAAATACGCACACCTTCACACCTCCAAGACAAGAAATCTTACTTTCCTGAAGATTCTGTGTTGATCAGCTTGTTGTTCATTCAGATTAGCGTAGTTTCTATTTTCTAACCTGGTACTAAATTATACAATGTCTTTAAATTATAAAAATGATTCCAGGCCAGAAGGTGGTATCATCTTGAAAGTATTTTTAGTAGTGGCCTAATCACTTCCTCATTTCAAAAACTTTATCAAAACAACTTTAGAGTAGGTTTTCAACTTGTGTTCATTAGCCCCTGAGGAGGTAGTGGGGTGAGACTCGCATTTTGAGGGCCCTGAAATTCTATGAGCATCTTAAATATTCATAGATGTGCTATGTGCATTTGGGAGAAAGACAGTCTATAACTCTTTTAAGCTGAAAGGGACCCATGGCCTCCTCAAATGAACCTGTTTTTTGAATATCAAATATTAAATTCGGGTCTTAGCAAATAGAAGTGAAACATTTTTGAGACATTTGTAAATTACGATATTTTCATATTCAACTAGATCTTGACTAGACCATGAGTAAAAGCTTTATTATTCTGAGCTTCCTGGCCTGAAGAATATCACTTAAGTTGTAAAACTTAGTATCAAAACTGAAAAATAGTCTAATAATATGGTCCCTAACAATTTTCATCTTTTTTGTTTTACAAATTTACTAATGAATTTCTTTAGAAAATATATTTTTCCATATAATTTACAAAAGTGGCCATTGTTCATGCAATATTGAAACGGAATGATCATTTGTCTTTTTTATACATACAAAACTCATGAAGGGGAGGAAGAAAGGGCACTGTAGCATTTCTATAAGAAGAAAAGGCTTTCCACAGAAATTCACAAGTTTAAAAATCCTGCATTGAAGCTTTCTATAAGAAATATATTTTCAAATATTTAAATCATGGATTGAAATTTTCCTCTTAAATTTAAAACACAGAGTACAGAGAAATTTGAAAAGGAGAACTGTGCTTTTTAAAATTTATAAATGTATCCAACATTTTTACTTTTAGTTTTGTTTTTTTAAGATGCTAGCTTTAGATTTTCTCTTGGTATGCTCAAGGGTCCTGCCCTTTTGGAATTTGGGTTATGTGCCACCACACAAAGATGAGTTAATTGCAAGAGCAACCACTGTACATGAACAGAGCCTATTTTCTAAAGGGCTAACATACATTCCTTAGTACACAAAGATGCATGCATACGCATATAAAGCAAAAGGCATTCTATGCTGTGAATACAGAACACACAAATCTCTGCTTTATCCATTTACTTATGAGCCCACAATTTTTCGATATATATTCACAGACCACTTCTTAATAACCCTAGGCAAGCCATTACAGTGCACACCTGTCAGATGGAATGTATGAAAAGAATACAGACGTTAACTGTGGCAGGTGCATTGATAAGCCTCCAGTCTGTGGTTTGTTTTTTGTTTTGTTTTTTAAGTAGCAGTAGAAAAGCAGTAAAGACCTTACTTAAGAACAGTGAAAGCTTAAAGACACTTCTGAAGGAAACATCTCAAAGGCTATTTTAAGGCTACTGGAAAGTCCAACTTAAACGAAAAGGTTACTGACCAAAAATAAAGTGAAATGTTCAAGTCACCATTACTGGCAGCTCTGGTTTTGGAACTGATCCCAGAATTCTACCTTACAAGCTAGAGGATCCCTTAAAATGGCCTATAGTAGCTAGTGACGGTGCAAGATAAAAATGGCTGAGGCAGCCGGGTTCGGTAGCTCAGCCTGTAATCCCGCGCCTTTGGGAGGCTGAGGTGAATGGATTGCCTGAGCCCATGGGCTCGAGACCCGCCTGGGCAATTTGGCAAGACCTCATCTCTACAATAAATCAAAATTAGCCGGGCGTGGTAGCGCGTGCCTGTAGTTTCAGCTACTCGGAAGGCTGAGGTGGAAGGATTGCCGGAGACCTGGGAGCCCAGCAGGTCAAGGCTGCGGTGGCTGGGAGCGGCCACTGCACTCTAGTCTGGGTGACAGAGTGAGACTCCAACTCAGAAAACAAACAAACAAACAAAAGAAATGGCTGAGGCCTCAGGGGCACTGAGGCCTCAGGGGCACCTCGCACATATTTGTTGCCTGTAGTTGTTTTGAAGAAAGGGAGGGAGATGTATTACTCTGGTCTAAAGAGGCTCAGGTCCAGGATAAAGGAGTCAGCTCCTCACCATCCCCTACTGGAACAAAATCTGAAACTGCCCTGGGAAGCCAAAGGAGGCCTTGGTAGTTACTAAGATTGGTGGTACTGGGAAGAGTCTACAAACAACAGCTTAAAGCCCTTCACTGAGAAAAAGAAACATAAGAGTAAAGGAACATCTCTACAAAGGAAAAACTTATTTCCAGCATAATTTAAAATAAACTCTGTAAGTGCTTCCCCCTAAACCATTATGTTTGAAAGTTTGGGGACCAACACACAGTTAAGCAACTTAAATTGCAGTGAATTAGGATTTAATTACCCTATAGGATAGGATAAAAGTTTTAATCCTAAACATCAGTCATTACATTAAATGGTTTAAAAGAACAACTGGTTTTGAGCTCTGCTCGTCCATGCAAGGATTATATAGTCTCAGTGCTCTAGCTAAACTGCTAATGTTTTATTACTATTACTGGTGCACCTCTCATAGAAGGTGGGTCTCCTGGATTTACACTGAAATAGAACTTTTTCTCTTCCAGATTACATTATGGCAGAACATCTCCTAGAGGCAGGAGCCTAGAAGGTCTAAATTACTCACCAGAACTTTAATTATCTTATGGCAGAAACCATGACACTGTGGTCACCACCACCTTTGACAACAGAGGACCCTACCTATAACTCTAGAAATGTGAGCCCTGAATGCAATTCTGAAGATCCACCACAGAAAAGGACAAAAACCACAATACAGAATCAATGTGTTATAAAGTTATTCAGGTATCCACATTTCACAGATAATTTCTGCTCTTCATCTATTCTTCTCACTTGGGCAGAAGATGGAAGCAGTGAGCGCATAGCAGTAAGGCAGCCCATAGCTAGCTGAAGGATGACTTGCAATGAATGAAAGAGGCAGCAGGAATATCCAAACACAACCTCAACACATTTAAATATTGCTCAAAAGCCTCTGTGAGGCTTCATCAAATTAGTCAAAGGAATAAATCTCACATGAGAGTGATATTCCATATATCAAATATCTCTGTGTGTGCCTGTGTAATATATATGCATATTTGCATATATCTATATGGCACATGAATTTACTTACGGAAAACAAGCTGGCAATTAATTTGGAACTCAAATGACATGGTTACACATAGATCATAATTTCTAAACACAATGTTAGTAAAACAAAATTTATTTGTAAAACAGGACCTGTTATATAAAATGGCACACAATCAAGTTATACAAAAATACAAAATTTCTTTCTGATTACAGTTCTAGTTGCAAATGATAATTAGAAAGCATTCCTGGTGGTTTCCAAATAGCTGAGATTGCGAGCATATGGAACAAGGAGCAGCAAGAGTCCATGATGCAGGGATGTCCAAGTGAGCAGAACCTAATTTCCAAGTTCAAGACTTCCATCAGGTCACTTTGAAGGGACACCTCCTAAAATAGCTAGCTCCTGGAATGTCTTCTGTTTAGATACCCATCTTTTAGACTTTTGCCAATTCTAAATTTAGTTCCCAATGTTTCTGAATGTTGAAAATCTGTGTGGCTGTGAAACAGATGATATTCTGAATTTTTTTTACATGATCTGCTCTCTCACCTATTTGGACAGTTGTTAGTTACATAATTGTATTTGTTCCATTTCAAATGATATAAAAAAGTACAGTGATATTGTTTGGCAATACTAATGTTAGATGTTAACTTCTGGAGAATTGTTTCAAAATAGCTACTCTCACAATGTTGGTTTCCCAGATCTTGCTAAGACATGAGCTCTTGTGTGTGTGTTTTTTCTTTTTAAAAAAATCCAGACTCTTATTGCAAATATTCTGAAAAGTCAGAAATATTACATGAACTTTGAAAAGAAACCAAGGCATTTAGCAAATTTTAGCCTAGCTAGAGTAAAGAACACCAATACTTAAAAAAAAAAAAATACAATTTACTTTTGCAGCAATTAAAGGTCCAACCCTTTGAAAGGAAGCACATTAGCAAACAGCTGCTTATTAAGCCCTAGTGACATTAATTGTATGCATTTCCATAATACCAGTCTAATTCTGGTAGGAGGCAAGGCTTTCTTTCAAAAGATTCTCCTCTTCCATGGAATGATAAAATGCTGAGGCTTTTTTTTTTTTTTTAATTTTTTTTGTACAGAGCCTGTAGTTAGTGCAATAAGTTTAAAAAATTTGCTCTGAAATATTTACTTTACATTAACAAAAATAGCTTTTTTTAAAAAAATTGTAACAAAAAGGAGTTATCGCATAAACAGATCATGAATTATTCTTAGCAAATTACACTTTTTTTTTTTTAAAGCATTCACCATTACAATAAGCAGAACAATGGAATATTAGCCATTCATATCTGGTAAGCTATAGGAATTAAAAAAAAAAGACCCAAACCCACCCCCAAACAAAAAGAACATTCACACTGGAGGATCAAAACATTAACCAATTCTTCAGTTAAACATTGTAGAACTCTGGATACTCAAGGGATTGCCAAGGAGAGGAGCACCTGCCATCACGTGTTTAGATTTTACAGCATTTGAATAAAATGGCCATTTAACCTTAAGCCACTGAAGTTTCTCGGAAGCAGAAGCCCAAGCACCATAATTTTCAATGCTTTACGTTCCATGTTTCTGTCCCCTATATATTCCTCCCAGCATTACTGACTCTTCAAATCAATACACAGAAACTTATAGGCTAAACTCGCTGGGTGCCCCAGCTTCCTTTCAAATCAGGCACACAAATGTGTGGAGGATGCTACTAAATAAAGTCAAAAAGGAAAGAAAGAAAAATGTAAGAAAAAAGTTTGCATAAGAAAGGTTATCTACCCTTTTCTTTTTTACCTACTTTCTTTTAAGGAAGTGTTAGGGTAAACTACAAATACCTGAGGAATTGGTTACCTTTTAATGTTGGCTGACAAATGTATGAACTATTATGAAAATTCCCACATTGAGCCCACTTGTATGTTTCTAAAAGTAAAATGACATGGCTTCTTTGATTGGGGGAAACTGATTGGATTAATTCCTTATTTATCAGAAAGCATATGCCTAGTCTTGATCCACTAGGACTTATGCATCAGTAAAATAAGATCTTGATTTTATACATACAGCAGGGAAATCACCCCTGAATAAACTTTAGACAGAGAAATTGATACAATAATTTTACCAACTTTAAATAATAAAAGTTAAAATCTCCTCTAAGTTATTAAAAATGTTAATCAGATATGAATCTTAACATTTCCATTAAGACAATTACAATTGAAAACATTAAATGACGGAAATTGCCTTGTAAAAGCCACCCGTATGAAAGGAGTACATGTTTGACAAAAATAAGCATAAAAAAGGTATTAAATCCCTGTTCCTTTTCTCTGATTTTGGCTGATTATGTGTGTGTGTGTATATACATCATATATATATATATATACACACACCCACACACACAAATACATAGTTATGTGTATATATTGTTTTGGAATGTCAATGGGTTCCATAACCGTCGGCTAGGTTCAAGCAGAACTTGCTCCCGAAGCCTAGAAAACAAAGTCATACAGAGTATAATCTTAGACAGTTACCATTAAAAGGGGATCATGAATGATGTTACAGATATACACATGGTCACAAACAGCAATAGGGCAAGATGGACTGAGAATTCTTCTCTCCTGAACCTCTATTCCTGGGGCTGAAATTCTTCTGAGTGCTGAAAGTCACGTTTCCATGAGGATCACCTTTCAGATGTGCAGAGTATACTTCTCTAGCCATGTTCCTATAGTGCCCAGGTTTTTTCCTCCCTTTCCTCTGTAAGTTCTTTCCTATGTGATAGCAAGCAGACAGCCAGAAATATCTCTTTCTTAAACCTCTTCATCATATTTGGTAAAATTTTCTAAAATCCCTTTCAAAGAATCATAAAAAGAAGTCATAAATCTTTAAAGTTTCCTTAACTAGTGAGGATCTCTCAAGAGAAAGTGTAAGGACAAAACTAGAAGTTCTCATATAGTTCAACGATACCATAAAAAAATTTTTTTAAACCTTTTTCTCCTAAGCATTATTTTATAGCCTTAAAATGAACCCTAAATCAAAATATCCCATTAAGGAGGAAGATGGTAAATTTAAATAGCAACAATACGTCTAGATATTGCAAAATAGGCATGATACTCTTTGATAGAACTTTCATTTAAGATAATAATATGTAAACTGAATCATGCAAATACAAATAAGCAATTCTAAATTCTACCAATCCCCAAAATTTTGGTGGGGGAGAGTTTCTCAGATAATTCTTTAGAAACACATGCGAGGGAATGGTGATAGTAGGTGTCAACTCTAATCATGCATGCTGTGAGGAGATAAGATGTGCTTAAAAAATAAAACTATTCTGTAAGCAACATTTTGCACTTGTCTTTTAAGAGTTTTTAACCATTTAAAATATCATTCTTAGGGACTCAATACTACAATGTCCAAAGTACCAGAAGAATAATGCACATAGATGATGTATTTTGGGACACAGCAGAAGGTTTTTTGCCATTAATCTGCAAGCAATGAATTGATGAACAACATAAAATGAAAGCAAAAACTAAATGAAGATTTGAATGAATTGTTTGCGATGAGACACTATTTCAAAACTAAAAATACTATTGGGAAAAAACTCTTTCTAAAATTTGTGGCTTCTGGTAGAATGCCACATAATATAGGTAATTCTAGGATTATCACCAATAAATTAGGGGTTAAGGTAAGGAAGGAATACTTGCATTCTGGTCTACTACAATTCATCTCTATGGTGAAGAACACTATGGAAATACATGCCAATTCATGGCCAAATTAGCTAGTCTTCAATCTGCAAACATTTTTCCCTTTCTTTAAATTTTTATTACTGAAGAATGATTTAATGAAAGCATCATTCACCAGAAAGACAGAAAAGGGGGAAAGGGTTGGTTTATATTTTATGATTTTATGTCTTTTAAGTTTTAGGTTTAGAATCTTTATTTCCTGAACAATTAGGACAACCAGGTAGAAGAAATAAGGAAGCCTTCCTCATTTCTCCATGTCACCAGAGAGTTGGCAGAATCTTCTCTACTGCCCTCCTTGCCCTATGTGAAGTAAGAGGGATACAGAAAGAAGGCAGGGAGGTTGGGCAAGGGACCTGACTGGGAAGATTGCTGATGAACTCCCCTTTACTTGTGCAAGCCATTTCTGAATGATGCACACTTAAAATTAAGAGTTGTGTGGATGTGCTACATTCTTTTACTTATGATTAGAGTGATCTGTTCTTTGGACATCTAAACATTTAAGTTTGACTTTATAATCATTCATGCTTTTAAGAGTAACACCAAGATAGGCACCGGAAGGGGTTACAGAGGAAAGTTTATATCTAAATATTTTGCTGAGGCTTTAATTTGGATCAAATATGCAATTATTTTGCATATTCAATTAGCTCCCCTGCTTCCTTCCATAAGTGAACCTATTTCTTTTACTCTTACATACTTAAATAAGCTTGTTTTATACCATGCATTTCTTATGCTGGAAACCTATCAATCAAACCATTTATTAGAGTGTAAGAAGGAAGAAAGTAAGTCCTCACCTCACGCTTTTGGACATTATATGCAATCAGATGGCACACTGTTTAAAATTAATAGTTTTTAAATGTAGGCAATCACATATTATTTGAAAATAAACATGCTACTTTTAATGTATTTCAAAACAATATATTTTTAAATTAGGAAGTAATTAGATTGATATATGCTACAGACATCTGTTGTGATGCTACAGTAAGAATTTCTATGGGAAAAGCAACTCAGGATTCTCTTACACTGATTAAGTTGCTTTTTCCAGTGTGTATCTAAAGCTGTATCTATATCTAAATATATCACTGACCAGAGATAATTTATCCTCACAATTAAGCTGGGAGAAGACAAAGTTGTCTTATTGAGTGGGAATGTGGGTGTTAATAGAAACAGCCTCATTTGCTACCAAAAAATAGCTTAAAAAACAAAGAAAGTACAACCTAGGCAACAGAAGAAAAAGTCAGCAAAGGGAAAAAGCAATGTAAACAGAACAATATTTTTTAAAGGGGAAATATGAATTTTCGCAAGTTGAAAGGAATTGCTATTATCACCTTCCAAAATAATAAAACTCAATCCATCAGTTTTGACGAGTACACTCAGATGTTCACTGTGATGAAAGCTAAACAGTGACAGTTAAAAAGAAAACAAGAGGATGAGTAGTTTTACCTTAGGGACAAAACTATCATCCCCTGGCCCCATGAGCACTGAAAAGACGCTGTTCCTTTCAGCTTGCTTTTACAGAAGGTGGTCTCAGTTGTGACAAGAATTCTGCCATCCAAGTGATGGGTAAGCACACAAACAGAAAGAGCAGCAAGTCCTGCGTGATACAGATAACAAAAGCTTCTCCTGAAGAAGTGCAGTCAGTGAAGACAGAGAGAGAGAGGAAGTGAAAGTGAAATTCTTGGAGGGCGGCCACCTCCTCATCTCCACCTACCATCGGCTTTAGCTCTCTGGCATCAGCAACGCCTCCCTTACCAGCTTCTTTCATTGTTTTCCTACTGTTTTCCACAAACTCCTGCAAAAAATGGACCACATCGCATAAATTCTTGGATCCTTTCAGATTTCAGTTGGTAGATGAATTCTAAGGAACATTTACATTTACATTTTTGACTCAGTCTTGGTAAATGTATAGCCTAAAAACAAAGCAATAAATATTTTGCATCACACACGAGAGCTGCTATCTTTGCAGGAATGGACTGCAATCCGTTGATTAAAATATCTTCTTTCCATCCATTCATTGTGACAATCTCACTAAGGCTCCAAGAGATAATGTTAGTTCTATCTGGAAAAGAAAATACCTAACATTTTTAAAAGACTATTTCCCCCGCACTTAGAATATCATTTGATTTTCTCCATATCAAGGTTAAATGAAACAATAAGAACATGTTACTCCACAAGTATCCATTTAAAAATAACTCTAGAAGTGTAAAAGAAAGCATAAATACTGCTAAGCACAGAACACTATTTGTTGTTGTTGTTTTTTAACTAAACCATTCTTTTTTTTTTTTTTTAATGAAATGTCTAGCCGGGCTCGGTGGCTCAGCCTGTAATCCCGCGCCTTTGGGAGGCTGAGGTGAGTGAATTGCCTGAGCCCGTGGGTTCGAGACCCGCCTGGGCAGCGAGACCTCATCTCTACAATAAATCAAAAAAAAAATCAGCCGGACGTGGTAGCGCATGCCTGTAATTCCAGCTACTCGGAAGGCTGAGGCGGAAGGATCACCGGAGCCCAGCAGGTCGAGGCTGCGGTGGCCGGGCGCAGCCACTACACTCCAGTCTGGGCGACAGAGTGAGACTCCAACTCAAAAAAAAAATAAAATAAAAATAAATGAAATGTCTATCTGGCCACAGGATAACTGCATAAAACAGGAAGACAAGGGTATATCAACCAGAAACTATGGTTAGAAACAGTCAAAATGGGAATATGCCCCAAAGGAAACATTTCTATTCTGTCAAAGTTTATGGAACACTTCTTTATTAAATATCCTCACCATTCTTACAGAAAAAAATGAAGGGACAAAAATGGTATTTTTTGGTCTGCTTTTGATAGTGGCTTAAGGAAAATAACAAACTCTTCCTTTAAATGCTTTAATCACAAAGGAGATGCAATGCTCACAGATAAAATTCCATTATGGCAATTAATTAAGAAAATAGCCAGGTCAGATGTGGTGGCTCATGCCTGTAATCTCAACTTTTTGGGGGCTGAGGCGAGAGGATTGCCTCAGTCCAGGGTTTGGGACTAGCCTAAACAACATGGCGAGACCTTGTCTCTACAATAAATAAAAAAATTTAGCAGGGTGTGGTGGCATGCACCTGTAGTTCCAGCTACTTGGAAGGCTGAGGCGGAAGGATTGTCTGAGCCCAGGAGGTCAAGGCTGTGGTGGCCGTGAACAGGCCACTGCACTCCAGCGTGGGAAACAGAGTGAGACGCAAACGCAAACAAAAAAAATCCAAAATTTAGTTGATGTTCTCAGAAAAACACCAAATAGGTCAGCTAAATCATTTGGAATTTTTGCTATTGAAAAAAAAATCTAGTTTTCTTATTAATATACCTACTTTAGATTTAACAGGATAAAACATGCTCCTGGAAAATGACTTGTTATTTCAGTGTATAATATCTAGTCTTTAATATTCCTCATTTTGGGGACAGAAATATTTCACAGTTTAATAGCAAAGTACTATTATTAAAAAGCATCTTTAATTTGGTTGCATTTAACATTGGTGAATATTTAGAAATATTCTATTTACTTAGAATATTTTAATATGGTTTTCAAATTTTTAGAAATTTCTAGTTGAAGTTCTAATACAGGAAAGTTGCAGAGGCTACATAGTAGTAAAAAAAATCTTAATATAAAAGTTCAGATCCTGATTAATGGAAAACAATACACTCTCTCAGTCATGGGTTAGTTATCTTGTATTCATTACAAAATGCTTACAATTTGGCCTACAATATTTGGGATGATGAGTTTTAACTGGGTTGACAGCAATAACATTTGTAATGGTGCTGGATGAAGAAAGACAGGCAGGTACTATGACCAGGGAAATAAGACTTTTTTGTCTTTGAGCCCCATTTTAGGAAAAGGCATGTAGAATATCAGTGGCCCAACGTTCCAATTCAAGGGCTAGAAGGCCCAACCTCATCCAAGAGTGAGTGATACTGGTTTAATTCTGAATTACTCAGTTGCATACAGAATGAATTACATATAGAGAAGTTTTTTTTAAAAAGATTTTTGTAAATATTTTTATCCCTAAAGCAGTAGAGGGCATTTAAAGTACTTACCATTAGCACCTTGTCCATATAGAATTCTCTGCCAGGGCTCCCATCATTGTATTTTGTATCAATGGCAAAACACAAGAATAATACATCCACTACCATTTCATAAATGGACAGGAAGCAATGAGCGACTAGGAAAGCAAAGAGGCAGACGATGATCAGAGGCAGCACCCATACTGTGTAATCCTGCTGGTAGTTGAGCAGCATAATCCCAGCCAAACCTGTGCTGCAGACTATCAGCACCTGCAGGAGACAGAACAAAGACTACATTTAGTATCCTGCCGGAAAAAAACCACTATTTCTTCATCATTTGCAGATTCAAATTCTTTTCACTATCTATAAATGATGGTTGCATAAAGCCATTCCATTTCAAATTAGAGAGTATAATCCATATATACAGAGTTATACATATATACATATAAATCTTTTAAAACTCATACTTTAAATTAAAAATCATACTTTAAATGAGTTAGGTTTACAGTAAAGATAATCATGTTTTCCAAATGTTACACTGTTCCCTAAAACTGAACCTGCTTAGAATCAGTGGCAATTTTTAAGATAAATATATGCATATTTTAAAACAAAATTACACACCTTCTTGGAGCTCAGAAAAAAATTACTGATATCTCAGGGTATTGGTAGGCATTTTTTCTAAGCATTTTCACATATATAGGAAATGATGTTACATAAACAAATCATTAAAAGCTTTTCATTAATATTTATAGTATCATTACAAATGCATCATAAATATTTACTCAGCTACATAATTTCACTTCATGGGTGATTTAAAATTTATTTAACCAGTCTTCTACTGTTGGAAATTTATACTGTTTTCAGATATAAATAATGCTGCAACAACTATCTCCATTCTTAGAACTTTTTCTGTGTTTCATATTTTACCATTTCACATAGAATATGTGGTAAATTTAATATAATTTGCCATAAAGTTTAGATTTGGACTATGTGTGAAGAAACAGGTTGCCCAAAACATCTAATTTGCTTACTGTCAAGAACCACCTACTCTGATGCTTCATCTCACATGCACTTTAAATTTTTTGTGTTTTTTTAAGATGCATTTTATTTCAGCTTTTCAATAGCCCTACAAATAGTTTATGGCAAACATGATCATCCCCATCTTATAGATTGAGAACGATGCTCAGTGATGCTAGCTGACCTGGCCAATGTCACAGAGTAGAAAAAAGAGCAGATGCCACTAAAATAATGGTCTTATGATGCCAACTCCAGTGCTCTTTCTAGATAAAAATTCTGCAAATAATTGGATACGGATACACAGCAGTAATGGGTTATACTGAATCCAAGACACACTCCTATCCAGCCCTTTACTTGGTTTAGTATCAGGTTTTAAATAAAGGAGAAAAGAGTGCACTAGAATCACGGTAGCCTTTCCTTGTCTAACGCTGAGGATCGGCAGATCGATAATTCTTCTTTTACATTGTTCCCAATATTTATCAACATCAAAGTGTCTCTCAGTCACCATCATCTTAAATTAATGCATTATATGATACACTGTTAAGCTATAAATTGATCCCTCTCTTAGATGTTTCCAGGAAGCAAATCTGGGTCTGACAAGCTTTGGAAGATTCCCCTCCCATTTTCCTAGCAATAATCTTTTTTTTTTTTTAATCTTTGAGGCAGGGTTGTACTCTGTCACCCAGGCTAGAGTGCAGTGCCATGATCATCGTTCACTGCAGCCTTCACCTCTTGGGCTCATGCAATCCTTCTGCCTCAGCTTCCTGAGTAGTTAGGACTATAGACATGTACCGCTATGCCTGGCTAACTTTTTTATTTTGCGGGTCGCACTACATCACCCAGGCTGGTCTCAAATTCCCAGGCGAGCCTCCCATCTCAGCCTCCCAGAGTACTGGAATTACAGGCATGAGCCACTGGGTCGTCATTAATCTTCTCTTACAGTGACTTGTTTTCTAGGGTGATTTCCACAGATAATTAATTACATCCATTATCTTCCACTCTTCTGGCTTCAATTTTGGAATGAGTTATTCCTTACACATCCACCCTATTGGAGAACTGAGGTTCTTTATGTTCCCATAATGTCATTATAAGTTAAACTCCATTTGAAATGGCAAAGTCAATTGATTACAGGAAGAAGGTATAGCTCAAACAAACTAGATACAGAGTCAAAAAGCTACTGATATGGAATACTGGATACTGTCATGAGAGAAATAACTTCAACAACTAGTGATATTTAACCCCCCATTTTTTTAAAAAAGTAATAATACTCCCACATTTGATGAAAGAGTGTCATACACTTATTCGAGCAGGGGAGACATGAATGGTTCCCAAATGATAGAAAGGCTAGGAATGCAGATTCCTGGGTCCTAACCCCAGAGAATCTAGTTGGCTGGATCCAAGATAAAGCCCAATAGGTGGCATTTTAAAAGCATCCCAGGTACTGATAAACTCCACAGCCTGTCTCAAGAAGTACTGGGTCTATATAAGTGATCTCCATGGTAGGGCACACACATCTTAGAGAATATTTAACAGGGTCATCTGAGACTTCTATTAATATTTCTCACACATTTAAAAATTTTTTAGTGTGCCCTATAATGCATATACTAGTAACAGCTGTACATATGTCATTAATAAATACATGTAAATACGTTGAGGTACTGTGCTCAAGCCTTTTTATTTTTTTAATAATAGGATGCATGATTTTAAAAGTTTAGACATTCTTAGCCAGGCATGGTGGCACACACCTATAGTCCCAGCTACTTGGAAAGCTGAGGTGTATTACTTAGCTCAGATGTTTGAGACCATCCTGGGCAATATAGTGAACTCCCTTCTCAAAAAAAAAAAAAAAGGTCAGACACTTTTGTTTTAGCATAAATTATTGGAAATACAGTAAAAGAGATTCATAGAGTAGGATTAGAATAGAATGTGAGAAGCTGAAAGGAAGGGATGTTTATTTTGGAGCCAGAAAGATGTAGGTTTGAATTACAGAATTAGCATTTAGTTTTGTAACCCTAAGCAAGTTCATTTAACCACTCAGAGTCTGTGTTTTCATCACTAAGAGACACAATAACACATACATCTGACAATTGTTAAAATAAGCATTATGAAAGCATTTAATGCAATACTTGGCAACGTTTCTCCCTCCCTCCCTTTTTCTGTTGCCATCATAAGCCCTTCATTTACGATGCTCGTAAAGGAACCTACATTTTGAAAGATTTTGTTTATCAATAAAAGTAGCATTTATATGTAATAGTTCATTTTCTCACTTTTTGTTAATCCAAGTCAAATAAATTGTCAACTAGAAGATATAATTAGTGTGAGAAAAGGCAGTATCAAGTAGAGGTAAAATAAATTTCACACAAAAGCAATGAAACTTGAGATTTTTAGGGTTTTTCTGGGATAGCCTTATTGGGGCAAATATCAATATTTTTTAAACCTAAAAATATTTAAACAGTTCATAAATCTCTATTCCTACCTTTAGGAAAACCTTATGGGTCAGTGATCACAGGTTACAAGCCACTAAACTAGAAGAGCTGAGGTCCCTCCCACATCTAGTTCACCATTCCATGAAAACTATTAGAGCTCCATAGAAATGGAACCTATGACATTGTCTTTCTTTGTCTTTTTAAATTCAGAGCTTTAAAAATTCAAAAATTCTGAGGCGACTGTGAATTCATACGCAGTACTAAGAAATAATACGGAACTACTTGATGCACCTTTTATCCAGTTCCTTTAAATGGTAACATCTTGTAAAATTATAGACAGTATCATAACCAGGATACTGACATTTTAGATACAGTAAGATTCTGAACATTTCTATTATCATGGGAACCCTTTACTTTGCCCTTTTATAGTTATTCTACTTCCTCCCCGCCCAAACCCATTTCTAACTGGGCAACCACAAATTCATTCTCCATTTCCATAAGGTCATCATTTCTATAATGTTGAATAAATGGAATCATACAGTATTAATCTTCTGGGATTAGACTTTTTCACTTAGCATAGTTCCCTCAAGATTCATTCAAGTTGTTATGTGTATCAAAAGTTCATTCCTGACACTGTCAATATAATGTTTATTATGATCTATTTAGTTGAACTACCTGATCAAAAACTATTTCTGCACACTAGTAGCCATGCAATTGTAATGAAAGTCTTTTCAAAAGATTTACTGTATTATGATATATTTGTAAAAAGGAAAACTAAAGAATGTTTATCTTAATATGTTCAACACCCAGAATTTTTCCTCTTATTTTTGTTTTTGAATTTCTCAATTTAAAAAAATGTATTTCTCTTCTATTTTTTGTAAGTTCATTTTTAATAATGGAATATTTATAATATTATTAAAAATGTAACTTTCTAGAAAGCAATTTGGCAATGCACATCAAGAACCCCCAATAAATTCTAATTCTAGGATTCTGGTCTCAGGAAGCAAGTATTGATGTGGGCAAGAATTTGTTCACATACTTCAGACTAGTGAAAAATTTTGAACAATTTAATTGTAAACAAAAAAACCCCCAGGGGATTGATTAGAAAAATGATGCAATTGTATAACCACAGTTAGAAATGTTTTAATGAAACAAGAAAGGCTCATAACACCAAGTGGAAAGAGGGATACAAAACCACCTTTCTACTAGATTTAAATTCCATTTGTCGATCAGTATATAACTAGCACCCATAATGGCCCCTTGCACATTACCAGTAGGCATTCCACAAATATTTGTTAAATGAATAAAAGGATATGATAAACCTAAAGAAAAAAAATTGACAGGTCACTAGGTATCTGAAAACTCAAAGCCAATTTGAAAACATATTTTATCATCTATATATTTTTCATTATAAGGGGATGCATATTCAACAGAGAACAGTGTCTTACTATGGTGAAGTGGGGATGCGGAGTTTAGAATTGTCCATATTTTCAATATTCAAGGGCATTCACTGTTAACATCTTGAGATTTTAATTTCCATTCTTTTTCTTATACACATTTTAGATAGTATTGATAGCCAAATAGTTTTACTCAGTTTTTTTCATTTATCATATTATATGCATTCCTTCATATTATAAACTCTTGGCTGGGTGTGGTGGCTCACAACTATAATTCCAAAACTTTGGGAGGGCCAGGGACAGAGAATTGTTTAAGCCTTGGAGTTCAAGACCAGCCTAGACAACACAGTGAGAACTTGTCTCCACAGAAAATTTAAAAATTAGCTGGGTGTGATGGCATGCACTTGTTGTCCCAGCTACAGGAGACTGAGGCAGGAGGATTGCCTGAGACCAGGCAGTCAAGGCGGCAGTGAGCCGTGACTGTGCCACTGCACTCCAGCCTGGGTGACAGTGAGACTCCAATTCAAAAATAAAAAGAAACTCTTAATAAAAAATATTCATTTAAGTGAATACTATTTCCTATTCTTAGGAAAACATTTTCTTATTGTTAGGCAATAGATGGTTTACAATTGGTCACTACTAGAAATAGTGATGTATTTTTCTATATTTAGAACTGTTTCTCGGAGTGATTCACCATTACATCATTATCAGAGTTGCTGAATAAAAAAGCTTTTTTTAAATAAAAGGAAGGTCCAAGGGCAAATTTAATGTCAGTTGAGACAGTTATAGCACATGGTGATTAATAACTTAGAAGTCAGACCTGAATTTGAACTGTTGTTCTGCCACATTCTAGTTCTATAAATTTGGTAAACATAATTACCTCTCTAAACTTTGGTTTCCTCTACTATAAAATAAGGATAATAGTAGTAGCTTACCTTACAAGGGAGGACCAGATATGATATTTAACTAAAGTACTTAGTGCTAATGCCCAGCAAGAGCCTGAATCAGAGTTTACTAAAACCATTACCATCATCAAATATTGTCACTTGATACAATTTTCTCCCTTATTCTGCTAAATGACTTATCTCCTTTTTTAAAAATTGCTATTATATGTACATTTATTGTAAGTTGTTTAGATAAATAATAAATCTAAACAAAAATAAAAACAAAGACCCTGAAGTTTTTCTAAATCAGCTGTATAGCATATAAATAATAAGTTAACAACAGTGTCAGATACTGTTTTCAGCCCTTGACATGAATTAGCATATTCTATCTTCACTACAAAAAAAATTTCTCTGGTCAGGTACAGTGGCTAACACCATATTCCTAACACTTTGGGAGGTCAAGGCGGAAAGACTGCTTGAGCCCAGGAATTCAAAACCAGTCTAGGCAACATAGTAAGATCTTGTCTCTACTAAAAAAAAAAAAATCAAAATATTTTCTGGGCATGGTGGTGTGTGCCTGTAGCTCCAGCTACTTGGGAGGCTAAGGTAGAAGGACTGCCTGAACAAGGAGGTTGAGGCTTGGTGAGCTGTGAGCGTGCCACCACACTCCAGCCTGGTGACAGAGTGAGATTCCAACTCAAAAAAATTTTTTTTGCCTCTTATGTAAAAGCGTGACAAGAGCAAATTCAAGTCACAGTGTACATTTAATTGTAAATCTTCAAAATGATTATCTGTACAGTTTTATTCTTAATTCTCTTCCAATAACAGTTGCCTAAGAACCTACTCACTTCAAACTACACAGTGCTATGCTTCTCCATACCAAATATTTTTTCTTTTCAAAACATTTTAAAAGCACAGTAGCTGGAGCAACCTCAGTGTTCAATAGTAAGAGAATGTTTAAGAACAGCTTTTGGGCAACAGACAGCAGACATTCTTGCTGCTGTCTTGCCCACTGTGCCCTTTACGACAAATCTTTCCTTTAATAAATCTATCTTTTCTAGTTAAAAAAAAAAGAATAGCACTTGGTGGAATATTTACCATGATGATGAGTAACTGTGAGTAGCAAAGCAAGATGGAAATGTATGATATGAAGTAAAGTGAAAAGAGCAGGACAAACAGGTATGGATGCTATGATTGTTATGCTGAAGAAATAGAAGTCTATATAAAATACAGGGAAGGACTATATGAGATGATGAGTTATTTGGTTATAGTGGGGGTGTTATAAGTCCTTTACTTCATTTTTAAAACTTTTTGGGCCATGTTTTTTTCAGACGCCTGACCACCTTCACTCCCTTGAGAAGTGAATTCACCCTCTCTCTTTCTCTCTTTAATCTACTTTTTAAATAAATTATTTTTCCCAATCTAAAAATAAAACAACAACAAAAAATCTTTCTGAGTACTACATGATTTAAAATTCAGATACAATGTAATCTAGTGAATGCATTTGTTATTCTGAAGATTTTAATAGTATAGAGTAAATTCTCTTTGACACTTCTTTTTTAAAAAATTTGATTATTATAGAGTAGGGGGGTACAAGTGAGAATTTACTACATGAGTAGGCTGCAAGCAGGTGAAGTTTGGGCTTCTAGCTGGCCCTCATCCCCCCGGTAATGGACCAGGTACCCTTAGTGTTTTCATGTGCTCATCGCTCTTCTCTCTCCTTCCTTCCCTCCCTCCCTCCTCTAGCAGTGCCCAGTGATTGCCCATTCCATACTTGGGGCTAACATGACTAGTGTTCAGGGCCCGCTTACGAGTGAGAACATGCAGTAATCAGTTCTTTGTTTCTATGATAGATCACTTAGCATGATAGTCTTCAACTGCATCCAAGTTGGTGTGAAAGCCATGATTTTGTTCATCTTTATGGCTGTGTAAAACTCCATCATGTGGTACGTACCACATTTTCTTTATCTAGTTCACTTTCGATGGGCAACAGGGTTAGTTCCATGTTTTTGCTATTGTGAATTGTGTAGCAATAAACATGTGTGTGCAGGTATCTTTTGGTACAGTGAGTCATGTTCCTCTGGGCATATTCCCAGGAGAGGGATTGCTCGATCATATGGAAGATCATTCTTTGACTCTTCTAAGGAAAGTACAAATCCCATCTCCGAACACCTCTATTTTATTTTATTTTATTTTATTTTTTTATTTTTTGAGTTGGAGTCTCACTCTGTCACCCAGACTGGAGTGCAGCGGCTGCTCCCAGCCACCGCAGCCTCAACCTGCTGGGCTCCGGCAATCCTTCTGCCTCAGCCTTCCAAGTAGCCGGAATTATAGGCATGCACTACCACGCCCGGCTGATTTTTTTAATTTTTTGTAGAGATGAGGTCTCGCTGCCCAGGCAGGTCTCAAACCTGCGGGCTCAGGCAATCCACTCACCTCAGCCTCCCAAAGGCGCGGGATTACAGGCTGAGCCACCGAGCCTGGCTTAACACCTCTATTTTAAAGGGACTTATATATAATAGTGTAACAACAATAATGATGACCTCTAACATTCACTGAAAATTTACAATACATCAAGCACTGTCCTAGATATGTGTATTAACCAGTCTAATCCTCACAACCCTAGGAATTTGGTACTGTTATAACCCCAATTTTACATATTAGCAAACTGAGGCACAGAAGACTATGTAACCTGCCTCAGACCACACACCTGTAAATGACAGAGCCGGGACTTAAATCCAGGCAGTCACATTCCAGATGTAGTATCCCTAACTACTATGCAGACAATTTCCTAACTCTTTACAGTTCAAAACACGTAAGGAAAAACGTGGATAAATTACTTAGCCTCTCTATGCCTCAGTCTCCCTGTAAAATGAAGATGAAAATTAAATGATTACAACACATGTAAAGTACTTATAATAATGCCTGGCACATATTAAGGCCTTTGTAAGTGCTTATTATACATTGCTACTTTTAGCTTTTTGGTGGGCTAGATATTTTTAAAAATAAAAGCACAAATATCTATATGCAAAACCTTATTGTCTGTTTCAGAAAAACCACTTGGTCTTACCTTGCCTAGGAATAACATGAAATCCCCCACTGTGTTGATGGCAGCCACTCGCAAAGCATTCTCCACCAGAATGACAAAGGCATCCTTTGCTGAGGTGCAGAAGTTGGTGCTGTTGATAGCTGTGGCTGTGTATGCATTCTAGAAAAAAAGCAAAAGCATTATTTTTATCAATAACTCAAGTTTATTTTGTTAGGACAAACCATGTATCGTTAATACATAGCTTTTAAAAATATTTCAGTCAAAACACATGGCCTTAATGAGGTACAGACTGAGATTGAGCACAAGAAAATGAGACATTAAAAAAAATACCTAGGCCAGACACAGTGGCTCACACCCATAATCCTAGCACTTTGGGAGGTCAAGGTGAGAGCACTGCTTTAGCCCAAGAGTTTGAGACCAGTCTAGGCAGCATAGCAAGACCTTGTCTCTACAAAAAACAAACAAAAAAATTAGCCAGGCATGGTAGCATATGCCTGTAAGTCCCAGTAACTTGGGAGGCTAAGGTGGAAGGATCACTGGAGCCTGGAAGGTCAAGGCTGTTGTAAGCTGTGTTTGTGCTGCTGTACTTCAGCTTGAGGACAAAGTGAGACCTCAACCCTAAAAAACAAACAAACAAACAAAACCAACCTGATAGGGTAAAAGGAACTTTCCAGTTGACTTAGTTTTGGTCCTTTAAAAACACTGTTATTAACACACACAAGGCTTTCTAACATCCATTAGCTTCTTCCCTGTCTCAGTAAATCAGACATAATTTAATCATTCCTAGATGTTTCAGGGTCATTACTATAAACATCAGTGATGCACAGTAGCCATTTCAGTGATACTTTACTAGCTGAAGAGACAGGTATGGGCAAAAGCAGACTGCTGTGCTACTTTATCTGGAATATCCACCATCTCCTCCTTGGTGACTTTCTTCTAAGCTATCACTTCTCACGCCTCTTGTAGTTAGGCAGCTGTCTGCTGCCTGGCTGGCATTTTATACCCCTCCCTCTCCTAGGAGCAGGACCCCAAACCACTTTTGAGCAAACAGCCCTTCCTATCTCAGTCTGAGTGGGGCTGACATTGTCTCCAGCTCTGGGGATGATCCCTGACTGGTGTAAGCCAATTAGCATACTGTACCCACCTGGAGACAATGATTAGTTCAGGATTGGCATATAAACTAATCAGAGCCAATGAAAGTAAAGCATGTTCCCTGGGCTTCTGGGAAAAAGAGGTTTCCTTTCTCTTCCATAGGTGCTCCTGAAAGGTGTAAGGATATGAATGGCCACAGTTGTTGGGAATAGCTGCTGAAAGTCACACTGTTAAACTGAGGGTGAGGCCAACACCATGGAAGTCGGAACAGAGACAAACCAGGTACTTAAAGTTGGTGATAATGTTTGCATCATTGGAAAAAGGTCATATTTCTGAGCTTTTCATTACAGAAGCTAATACATTTCTAAGACCCTGCTCCACCTTTCTCCTCCCTCTCCCCCTTTCTCTCTCTCTCTCCCTTGTTTAGGCCAGATTAAGGTGAGCTTTCTGTCTTTTAAAATACTGAGTTCCAGCTGACATACTTTCAATCAGTTATATCTCCTTTTGCTGCTCATGTCCTCTTTGACCTACTAGTCACAGACTCTGATTTTTTTTCTTTTTATATTGCACTGTAGAATAGCATTGACATTTTCTGGGAAATGTGAGTAAGTATCATAACATCAAATAAGTCTGACTCCTAGGAAGAGGAAGTATATGGGTTTTGTGACTAAAACTTTTGGTCCTCAGGAATTTTTGGTTTAGTGCTAACTTAAATTGTCAGTGGCTTCAAAATGTTGACATTGCTGGAAAACTGCACAACATAAAGGGCTTACTTTATACTGTGTTGTCTATAAAGTTTTAAACACTGAGCCAAAAACAGACAATCTTTAATTTATGAATGTTCTCATCGAATGTTTGTTAGTTATTGGAAATCTGTTATGAAGATGAGGTTTAAGTTATCAGAAACTTAATGTGCCATTATCTGATTAAATTCATTGAATAAAAATGCAGAACATTTCAGAGCCAAGAGTACTTACTGAGTAGGTCACCACCTGTGGTTCTTAAACTTTCCTTAGTAACGAACAGTTGGAAATAAATTATGGTACTCTTTGAAAAATACTGTATCATTTTAATGTATAGAATTCCATCACATAAATTGGAGTAATTTATTATCAGCATACATATATTACTATGCTGTTTATAGGTTTTTTAAAATCTCAAAAGCTAATATATAAAATATCTTAAAGAAATCATAGCCAGGCTCGGTGGCTCAGCCTGTAATCCCGCGCTTTTGGGAGGCTGAGGTGAGTGGATTGCCTGAGCCCGCGGGTTCGAGACCTGCCTGGGCAACTTGGCAAGACCTCATCTCTACAATAAATCAAAAAATCAGCTGGGCGTGGTAGCGCACGCCTGTGGTTCCAGTTACTTGGAAGGCTGAGGCAGAAGGATCGCAGAGCCCAGCAGGTCGAGGCTGCGGTGGCCGGGAGCGGCCGCTGCACTCCAGTCTGGGTGACAGAGTGAGACTCTAACTCAAAAAAAAAAAAAAAAAAAATCATATGTTAAGTTTTTCTGTTAGTATTCTTTTGCTGCTTGCTCCCTTATACTGTCAGCTGTCAGTGCTTCTTATCAGTTAAAAGATAGCAGGCACCAAAGAGTTAACTACCTAACTGCTGTAGTCCACATTTTTTCCCATCTTCCACAAAAGCTTCTTTTGAAATATTCTGCCAAGTGCCTCAATGAAGTAAAAATAAACTGTACATTTGATCTTTTATAACAGTAACCTTGCTGAAAAACGATGGAAAGGAACTGCCCCCGCCAGACCTATTCTCAAAAAAACACAGATGGTTCCTGGTTCTCACTAGTTCCCTAAGCGCTTACAAAAACATCCATTTAACAATTTATTCTAGGGTAGGGTGTGATCAAACTACCACCTGCAGGCCATATCTGGCCTGCCGATTACTTTTGTAAATAAAGTTTTACTGGAACACTGCTGAGCTCGTTTGTTTACATACGGTCTATGATACTGCTTTCATGCTACAATGACAGAACTGAGCAGTCTTGACAGAGACTGTATGGCTCAAAAAGCCAAAAATATTTACTCTCTGGTCTTTTACAGAACAAATTTTCTCATCCCTATTCTACAGTATTGTCAAGGATCAATATCAACTACATTTACAGTCTATGGAACCCACCTTTTTACCCTATTTGAAACACCACACTTGCTCTTTTAAAGTTTTAGTAATTTCCTCTGCTACTTCCTATCTTTTAGCATCTTTCAATTGACTAAGGTCTTCAGTGATCTGAGATACAACTCCCCTGAAGAGAAATACCTTTATTTCCCATATTCTAAAATAGGAGACTAATGAGTCAGTGATTTAAAACAGTCTTTCAGGAGAAAATGGCCTACCATATTAAATATAGAGGCTGATTATGAGCTGTATCCTGAGGCTAAATAGCTTTATAAAGTCTAGAATCAAGAAACTGGACAACCCATTTAAATCAAATAGGTACTGTCTTATGTCTACCCCCAGCCCCAAATGAAGAACAGCCCACTCTTAACCATAATGTTCTAACCTTTGCAGTTTTACTATGGGTTTCCTTGAAAGAGACAGAAGCAAGAAGATCCTCTCTCCTTTGTCATCAGACCAGTTGATTCCAGGAGAAAGCCCAACACTTCCACATTAAATTATCCAAACTTTATTGTTGCCCTCATTAATGTTCAGGAAACTTCAGTTTATTTGAGAATTATTATTCCTCTTTTGTTGTTTCTTTCTTCTCACCCACCCTGCCCTATTCCATCCGCTTTTAGAGCAGAAGTCTCTTTATTTGTAGATAAGGAATGAAGTAGCAATAATTCCTTTTCTCCAGTCCTCAGTTTGGGGGTAGGGTAGGATGTACTCATAGATATGTAGCCTTTTTGACAATATTCCCACAGATGAGTGCAATTCCTCTGTATTCAATCTAACCGAAAAAAAAGTAGGTGGGTATTTTTTAAGTTCTTTCACCCACTTCCAAGGGTAGAAGATAAACTTCAAGAAGAACTCTTTAGGAACAAAAATGTACTGCAGATCACAGCTGCCAATGAAATTTCCCATTTTCTTTATTTCCTAGTCTAAAAGAATTCATGCTAAGATTCTCAAGAAGTTCTGAGTCATTTGTGGCTTTCCCTGATAACTGTTCTGAGCTTTCTGCAGACTCGTTAGCTGAGATTTTTAGAGTCCACCTACCTTTTTCTCAGACAGCCTTCCTTATCCTGCGTTGCCCACAAAGAGGCACTACTGATTAACATTTAGCCCACACCCAGCATCTGCTTGAATAAGACACAGTCTTGAATATTCAACTCTCAGAAGCAAGATAAAGACTGATTACCATCCAGGAATTCTTTTAAAGAATGTCTGTGGCCGGGCTCTGTGGCTCAGACTGTAATCCCAGCACTTTGGAAGGCCAAGGCTAGTGGATTGCCTGAACCCGCGGGTTCAAGACCAGTCTGGGCAACTTGGCAAGATCTCATGTCTACAATAAATCAAAAATTAGCCGGGCATGGTAACATGTGCCTGTAGTTCCGGCTACTTGGAAGGTTGAGGTGAAAGGATCGCCGGAGCCCAGCAGGTTGAGGTTGCAGTGGCTGGGAGCATGCCACCACATTCCAGTCTGGGCGATAGAGTGAAACTCCAAGTCAAAAAAAAAAAAAGAATGTCTATTAGCCCAAATGATTCTGGTAGTACTTTTGTGTGACAAGATATAGTGAAAAAGTACTGGTCACATGTGGAAGAAAACATGTTAGGGCAGAGGGTTACCACAAAGGTAGACAGGCCATCAAAGCCATCTGTCCCAGATCACAACTTCCAAAATTTTCCTAATTTCTTTCCTTTCTTTACTGAAGGACCTAGAAATTCTCTTAAGATATTTACACGATGATTCACTTAGTAGGGGCAATCTAGAAAGCAATGCAAGGAAAAGGAAATAGAATATATGCAACTCTGTGTGTGATCTTTATAAATAAGGGAAAGAGTAGTTACAATTATTACTTTCTAATCTGGGTTGAGGGGTAGAAGGGCATGCTATGATCTGTTTGTATCCTCTCAAAGTTCATATGTTGAAACATAATCACCAAGATGATAGTATTAGGAGGTAGGACCTTTGGGAGATAATTAGGTCATGAGGGCTCTGCTTTCATAAATGTGATTAGTGCCCATAAAAAATTAGTGCCCAGAAAGCTGTCTTGTCTCTTCCACAATGTGAGGACACAGTGAGGAGGTGCCATCTAAGAACCAGGAAATGAGCCCTCACCAGACATTATATCTTCTGCTATCTTGATCTTGGACTTCCTAGGCTACAGAACTATAAGGAATACATTTCTGGTGTTTATAAGTCATTCAGTTTATGGTATTTTGTAACAGCAGCCCAAACAGACTAAGACAGGGCACAAAGTCAAGTCCATACCATAGGTTTTATCTAGCTTTGTTCTCAATCCTTAAAGTTTTTAAAGGTCATTAAGAGTTAAAAGTATGTTGCAGATCTTAATTTAAACAGATTTTCTTTAAAGCCATCACTTGTCTCAGTTTACAGCATGAAGCATAAAAATTTGAGATGTTTGCATATTTTCTATAATAAACTATATTTTTGTTTTCTTTATGTTGACTCAGAAATGTGTATAAACTTATATAGAAGGCAGTGTGATAAAATGGAAAGAGCTAGGCAAACTTAGATTTGAAAACATCTTTTACATCTAGGTCACATGATCTGCCACCAATTTTCTCATCTATAAAATAGGAGAAATAATGACTGCCTTACAGAGTTGTGTTGACCTTGTTTCAAATGTGGCATTTCCTGTGAGCAGAGGAAGCACCGCAGGTGATCAGTCCCACACTGTAGCACTTCATATTCCTAAATAGAACTACTAAGTATGAGTTCAGACTCGTTTTCCCTAAACCTTTGCTCACGTTTGATTTATTACTATTTTAATACTCTACTTGAAACCTCAAACATCAGCTTATACAATGAAGATCCAAAGTGGACAAAGCCTGTACAAAAGAGACCAGCATCTCCGGACTGTTCATACAAAATGACTAATGTTTAACTTGGGATATGCTGAAAACCTCGAATTCTTTTTTTCACCTGGTTATTGACATCATGTGAATTGTTTTCTTCCTTTAGTAAAACTGCACATTTCTTTTATGGATTCCTTCTTACAGTTTTATTTCATCCTGATAGTCTTTTTGAATCTAAATATTCACTAATATAACTAATAATTCATTCAGAAAACACTTAAAAGACTATGTACTGTGTACCAGGCACTAGGCTGGCTTCTGAAGAGACAAATAAAAATAAGATCCCTGCCTCCAAGGAGTTAGAAGTCTAAAGGTGAAGGTAAAGAAGCAAACATAATTTCAACATAATGTTCTCAGTGTTTTTACAGAGGTATAAACTGGTGCTGGTAGCTTAGCGGAGGGGGTAGAGGAAGAGGGATGGCTTCTTGGAGGTGATGCTCGGGCAGAATCATTAAGACTCAATAGGAGCTAGTCAGGTGTTGAAGGGAAGTTATTCCAGGTACATGTGGGAAACTGCAAAACATATCCGGGGAAAGGCAACAGGAATTGAGACTAGAGAGGTGGGCTTAGAATGACTCTCTGAGGATAAGCTACTTAGTGATGGGTACAAAAATGTAATGATGATAATCTTTAGTATATCCATTAATTTTCTGATAAGGCTGACTTGGCCCCAAACCAATTTTAAAGAACATAATTTTTCAGGATGTTATGGCTGTTACTAATTATGTTAATAATAAGCTTTCAAACAGTTGTACATTTGTAGAGAGTATTATGTTCTACAAGAATGTATTTTGCTAATGAAACATAACTACGTTCTCATATTAACAATGGAACCCCAATAAAGTGAAGTCCAGGCATGCTTACTACTATGGCCATAGGACTATCATTGTTTGACAACCCTCGAGTGAATAGAAAGTGATGCTGCTTTTCAATCACTTAGCAGTAAATGGAGAGAAAGTCAATTTTGTCTTTGGCCTATTAAGTGAGGACATCAATACATTAGAATTGATTTTCAGGGGATGGAAAGGTAGCAAAAAAAAGTTGAAGAAAAGATGGGAGAAGTGTTCCACAGGGAGTCCTAGATTCTCAGATACAGAAAGACAGAGGACCCAATTCCCTAAGACCTGTTATCCCATAAGTATGCACTCTTCCATTCAGCTTTACAAATAGCACTTCCTTTGATAATATCTCCTAGGCAAATATGATAATGTTTAGTAATTGGGGAAAAAAGAAGGATCAGCATAGAGAGCACACTAGTTTGAATGATACTAGCCAGCTGCAAAAAAGGATTAAGTGTCACAACAGCTTAACACTAAATTTAAGCTTTTAAATAACTTTTTTTTTTTTGAGTGTCAGTTCTCTGTTGCCCAGGCTGGAGAGCAATGAATGGCATGAACAGAGATCATTACAGCCTTGACCTCCTGGGCTCAGGCGATCTTTCTGTCTCAGCCACCCTGATAGTTGGGATTACAGGCACATGCCACCATGCCTGGCTTATTTTTTTATTTTATTTTTTTGTGAAGATGACGTCTTGTTATGTTGCCTAGGTTGGTCTTAAACTCCTGGGCTCAAGCAATTCTCCTGCCTCGGCCTCCCAAAGAGCTAAGATTATAGGTTCCCAAGCCCAGTGGCTCAAATAATATCTTAAAAAATTAAAGAATAACAACAACTAGAATAGTCAGATGCTTAGGGGAAATAAAAATATGAAAGGATGGAAATTAAGAAATAAGATTAAAATGTCTTTCCTGAAAAATTAACCCTACTGATGTTTTATCTATGTATTAAAATTAATATAAAAATGATCCTTGGTAAGCATATACATTATTTTTAAAAAATAAGGATATGATTGAAATAGACATACATTATAAAGGTACAATGAGCAATATCACAAGAGAAACAAAATCTTTCAGTTAGGTTGAATCATTTTATCTTGGGAGAAGAAACAATGAATTCATCTTTTAAAGTGAATATTCGATATATTTTTAAAATATTTTACCTGATTTAAATAATTTAGGCACTTTTCAAGACACCAAAGGCAACAAATGCAAGATTTCAGCACACATCGTGCACAAGCATTTTCCTGGACAGGGAGAAAATTGACATAATTAAAAAACTAAAAACTATCACATAGAAGACTTCGAACATTAGAAAAATTAAAAATTTACAAATCACAAAGCTTCAACGCCTCCACTACCCACTCATTAATCAGTTCAATTCAACATTTATTTAGTACCTATTGCTTATGGCATATAGTGAGGTATATAAGACCAGTAAGGAACTTACAGTCTAGTAAAAGAAAAAAAAAGGCTAAATATTTTTTTTAATGACAGGATCAGAGTATGGTATAGGTATTAAGTGTTATGAGAGTAGAGAACAAAAAGAGACAACATTGTTTGGGAAAGGGGAGGCATCAGGAAAGATTTCTAGAAAGAGGTGGCACTTGAGTTAAACTATGTTAAAATGCATGTTATTTCCACAATCAAGGATAGGGAAGAAGGGCTAAGGAGGAAAGTGTGTATATCAACATAGAAGAAGCACAGCACAGGATATTTTCAGTGACCAGTGAATTTTGTCTGAGCATATAACGTTCATGAGTGGGAGATAAGGGAGAAGGGCTGGATTCTCCCTTGTAAAGACTGAAGAGTTATTTACAACTTTGGATTTAACATCCTTGGGCGCTTTACCACATGCAGAACTAAGGTCTGGAATGTGCCCACAGAGAGCCCCTTACCTTTCCTTTGAGCTGACTGTGAATATACATAAGAATCATTCGTGGAATTTTGACTAACGTGATAATGAAAGATCCTTTTGCCACCGTACCGAGGTGGTAACGAATAAGGCGATTCACTGAAGCCAAAATGGGTGTAAATGGCAAATTCCTTTTATCCCTATTTTAAAAACGACCAAAAAGACAATTAAAACAAAGCATATACCAAGAGGGAAACACAGGTATGGTTTAGAGTACAATGCAGTGAGCAAAATCAGTTTATTGTTCTTATTTGAGCTTATGACAAAAATGGCCAAGTAATCTATTAACTAATACAAATGTTACAGATGTACTATATAAAATTAATGTGTCATTGCTCTATAGTAGTTTCACAGGGTTCTGATGCTCTAATACTCAAAGTTAAATAACACTGTGTTTTGAACACTCTTATTAGTAAGTACTTATGGATTTAATCATACAATCAGAAAACAGAATTTTAAAAGATATTCAATTTAGACCTGGCATCTTATTATAACAGAAAAGCATGAAGCCTGTAGCTTTAATACTCAGCTCTGAAATTAGCAAAAGGAACTCACACTTGTATGATACAAACAAACAAAAAAGGCTTGCCCTTTGATGAACTTTCATATAAAGCAAAAGTACATATAGCACTACTACAAAGTTCATTTTTCTGCTAAATATAATCTGTTATATTATGATAAATTTTTGGAGATATTACAGAAAAGTATAAGGAATAAAATAACAATCTCTCATTTTACTACCACCCAGAATTATCAACATGTAACACTCTGTCATATTCATTTCCCATTATTTTTTATTTTTTTGAGTCAGAGACTCACTCTGTCACCCAGGCTGGAGTGCAGTGGCTTGCTGCTCACAGCCACTTCGGCCTCGATCTGCTGGACTTAGGCAGCCCTTCCGCCTTGGTCTTCCAAGTAGCTGGAAGACCACCACACTCGGCTGTTTTTTTGATTTACTGTAGAGATGAGGTCTCAACAAGTTGCTCGGGCTAGTCACGACCTCCTGGACTCAAGCAATCCTCTCTTCTCGGCCTCCCAAAGTGCTTGGATTACAGGCTTGAACCACTGTGCCCGGCTCCATTATATATTTTTTAAAGAAATGAAACTCCTATCAGTGTCAGCCCAATTCCCTTCCCCTCCACCCTGTAGACACCATTCCTCAGATGAAGTTGAGTTTTCTGACAAATACAAATTCTCACCTAGTAAAATAGTATGTTACCACAGCTCCTGCAACCGTCATCTGCTGACATGCAAGGATAAATTCACTGATCCAAATCAGGCCCACCACATGGTACCACCACATGTACTGCAGAGGCCCAGAGATTCTGAACTCCACAAAGCCTTGGTCATTCTGAACAGCACTGCCTAGAAAAATATCAAGGAAGCAGATGCACACTAAGTGCAAACCAAGAAACACGGCTTTTAGGCAGAAGATATTAGTTTAATTTCTAACAATAGGTGACCACCCCCAAAACACACTCTATGATCTTAGTGCTATTTCATCAAGGGACAAAAATAATTATCAATTGAAAAGTTGTAAAATTAAACATCGTACCATTTATGCATTTTGATTTCCTCAAAGGCATCATATAAAGCTTTTAAAAGTTGTTCTAAGGGTACCTGCATAATGAACATTTGTGTACCTAACCCTAAATTGTACCCCACATCTTTAAAATAAAATAATTTTTAAAAATTAAAAATTTTTTTTTTGCCGGGCTCGGTGGCTCAGCCTGTAATCCAGTGCCTTTGGGAGGCTGAGGTGAGTGGATTGCCTGAGCCCGCGGGTTCGAGACCCGCCTGGGCAGCGAGACCTCATCTCTACAATAAATCAAAAAATCAGCTCGGCGTGGTAGTACACGCCTGTAGTTCCAGCTACCTGGAAGGCTGAGGTGGAAGGATCGCCGGAGCCCAGCAGGTAGGTCGAGGCTGCGGTGGCTGGGAGCGGCCACTGCACTCCAGTCTGGGCGACAGAGTGAGACTCCGACTCAAAAAAAAAAAAATTTTAAAGTTGTTCTATTTTAATAAAATTCTCCTTACATTATCAGTTATTTCATTTAAGTGTGAATTTTCAAACACATGTTTTTTTTCAGATCTATTACTTATTCAATACTTATAGGTTTAATTCTTAGCAAAGTATAAATATTAATATTATATTAAATTGGTGAGTGTATGCTGAATGAATAGAGAAGTTACATGCAAGTTTACCATCTTTATACCACTCTTAACAATTAGTTCCATTTAGGCTTAACCTTTTACATTGAGTATGACTATAAAAAAGTCTCACTGTGAACTCTATCTAGGGGCTCTAGCTAAGTTCAAGTCATTTCCAAACTAAAAATCCCAAGGAAGCAAGTTGATCTTTAGATATATCTGGGATTGGAGGCAACTCCAGAGTGACACAACAATCATTAGTTCATCTTAGAATGAATCCAAATGTCGGAGTCAGTGTAAGAACTTACTTCAAATCTAAGACCATCTCAAAACTAGAATGCAATTTCAGGCCTTTCCTGATCTAGCCTCACATTGCTCGGATGCTCTAAAAACCATGAATAGAGAGTAGGCTTTTGAAGAACTATTATTACCATTGCTAGCTTTTTTTGTTGTTTTTTTTTTGAGTTGGAGGCTCACTCTGTCACCCAGACTGGAGTGCAGTAGCCGCTCCCAGCCACCACAGCCTTGACCTGCTGGGCTCCGGGGATCCTTCCGCCTCAGACTTCCAAAGTAGCTGGAATCACAGGCGCACACTACCATGCCTGGATAATTTTTGAATTATTGTGGAGATGAGGTCTCACCAAGTTGTCCAAGCAGGTCTTGAACCCGCGGGCTCAGGCAATCCACTCACCTCGGCCTCCCAAAGTGCTGGGATTACAGGCTGAGCCACCGAGCCTGGCCCCATTGCTAGTTTTGATACCTACTGAACCTTTGTCAACAAATGCCTGAAGAATTATCTCTCTGATGTTCTAAAATATTTGCGTGCAAATCAGAATTATCACTAAGAGAAAGAAGCAACACATCTTCTTTTTTTGTATTGGATATATAGGATTCATTTAAAAAAAAATGCAATGGCTTTAGAGGTACGAATGATTTCTGGTTACATGGATGCACTGTAGTGGTGAAAAAGTCTGGGCTTTAAGTGTACTTATCACCCCATTAAAGCATATTGTACATGATAGGTGATTTTCATCCCTCTTTCCCTTCCCATCCTCCCACTTGTGTGCCTCTAATGTCTATTACACTATTCTATATGCCTTAGAAATAATATATCTTCTTACCGGTAGTGCCAAGAAAAAGAAGTGTCATGATCCAATATACCCAAAATAAGACAAGAGCAAAGAAAGTCCAAAAGGGTTGGAAGACTAGCAGTGGCAAGTGAATGAAGACCTTGCCAGCCACGTGGAACAAGGCGATGGTAAGAGCAACACGTTTGCGCATAACCAGCATTATCAGGAACAAGATAACCTGCATGGAGAGAATGGAGGAAAAGGTTTCAGACACTGTTTTAAGTAGGAAAAACAGAAATAGAAAATCATGAAAATGTTTTAACATAACCCTTTGTCCCCAAACTTGGAAGTATCACCTCTGAGTCCCAATAATATTTTATCAGTATGCAACCCTCTTGTAGTACTTATTATTGTCAACTGTATATTATGGTTACCACATGTCCTTTAAAGCTAAACATAAAAGGATTCCTCTGTTAACACACCCTAGAATTCTTCTAATTTTCCTTTTGCTACTCATTACAAATCAAAATGTGTTGTCAATCAGGACAAGACTTTTAATTTATTTGGATACATGCCTGTCACTCTGAAATAGGATGAGAGGATTAATAAAACAAAAAACAACAGATGCTGGCGAGGATGCGGAGAAAAGGGAATGCTTTTACACTGCTGGAGGAAACTTAAATCGCTCTACAAAAAAGATACTTACACACACATGTTTATTGCAGCACTATTTACAATAGCAAAAACATGGAACCAACCGTGCTGTCCATTGAAACTGTACTGGATTTTTAAAAATGTGGTACATATACACGATGAACTATTACACAGCCATAAAGAACAACAAAATTATGGACTTCACAGCGACTTGGATGGAGCTAGTCTATCATACTCAGTGATTTATCACAGAAACAAAGAACTGAGTACCACATGTTCTTGCTCATAAGCGGATCCTGAATATTTACCATAATACTTTAAGAAAGGGATTGGCAGTAGCCGGAAACTGCCGAGGTAGTGGTGGTGGAGGGGAAACAATACATTTCATTAATAAGGGTACCTGATCTCAAACTAGACAAAATGGAAACCAAAGGTAGGCCCAAACTTTACCTGTACGATGACTTGTATACCTAATCCTGAATTGTACCCCACATCTATTTTAAAAGAAAAGAATAAATGAAATAGGATGAGAGGACTGCATGCCATCACCCCCAAAATACGGGAGGCCCATGCCAAAACCGGACCCAGAGCTCCTAAGAGTGAGGCCCATGCCAGATTCACACTTGGCCTCTCCTCCATCCTCACCTCCAGCAGTTGGCACAGAAAACTATACTTAAAACATGATTAAGTAAATATTTGTACAGTAGTAACTAACAATTATCTTTTGGCACTAATGGTTTTATGATGGCTTCTTTTTTGTTTCTGTTGTTCAATAAAAAGTTTGGGATTGCTCCTAAAATAGACTGATTTTTTGGTCTCTTTTTCAGAGAGAATAAGATGATGAACCAAAGGTATGCATATAAATTATTTAATCACAGTTTAATTGGTAATTTTACTATATAATATGCAAGTAGTGATTCTCGCCTATATTTTTTAAAATAATGCGCATTGTTAAAAGTTTGAAAGAAAAAATGAGAAACCAATTAGTGAACAAGTAAATGAAATAATATATTTCTTAACATACTTTTCTACAGTAAAGAGAACCATTTTTTAAAAATTATATTATTTTTTTAACAAGAAATATACTCTTATTGGCAAATGATAATGTAAATATTCTAGGAGAAAATCCTCTCTCAAAAAGCAGACAGGGTAGAAAAAATATATCAAATAGCACTCATTCATTAGGGAAATCTTCAGGAGACTTTTTTAGTGTTCTGTATACTGTAGGACAGAGATTTTATCTACTGGAGACCAGGATTAGAAACGAAAAAGCTAAAGGCGAATTTCTGCTCCATTAATGATCTGCAAATAAGAACACAAAAATGAAGGATATACCTAGCCTATACTCACTGTGAAGACTGTAGCAGAAATAGCATAGATGAGGAGGGCCCGAAGATTATCTTCAGCTATCTGAAGCTGTTCAGGAATAACCGCCTCTTTGGGTGACCTTCTTTGTTTTGCATACAGCCACCACAGTACACCTGTGCCACCTGGAGACAAAAACAAAAAAATGTTTTTATGATCATTAGTACAAGAATACATGTAATATAAATTCTCAATTTTCTCAACCCTTCCTTTATATCATTATGGAACGAATACAGTGACAATCCATTTGACTGGGAGGTGCGTGGCTATAACTTTTTGCCAGTATAAAGTAAGTACCCACTATTCTATTATCATCTTTCACATTAGGCACTTACAAATCCTTCAGTGTATAAAATAAACTTCCTTCAAATGTATTTATAATTGACTATGAAGCTGAGAGAGAGCCAATAAAAAAGATAACTCTGAGAGGAACTAGTCACAAGGAAAGAGCTGAGGAGGCTGAAAAAAGCAAATAATGATCATAGAAGACATCAGCAAAGCTTGAGGAGGGCAAAGATCTCTGTTGTACTCATCACAGTCATTCCCGTGCCCAGTGCTGACACAGTCATGCAGTTGTTTAAATATTTGTACAATGAATAAATGAAGATCAAAAGAGTAGTTTCCACCAAAGTAGGAACAAAGACTGGAAATCTCTAATGGCAGTGGGTGCTAGGGATGGACATTTTTAGTCTCCAACACCGGTTCAGAAATTCACAGAATCAGACTGAGGAGGAAGGCAAACCTACCTCCAGGTAAGAGAGCTGAATTATATACAGTTAATCAATTTGTACAATAAACATTTTGAGTGCTAAGCACCTACTGTTCTTCTTGCTGGGAATAGAGGAGTAAACAAAACCAAGTCCTCACTGTTGCTAAGCATGAAACTTAAACAGTAGCAAAAAAATAAGGAAACCAGGAATACACATTAACACATTAGGTCTAAGAAAAAATAATCCCCTGGTAAGAAGGACAGAGTGTTTAGGCAGGGAAAGCATTGCAATTTTATATAAGAAGGATAAACAAGGCCTCACTGATAAGATGGTATCTGAGCAAGAGAATCAGAGACAGAGAGAACAATCTGTGAAACTATCTAAGGAGTGAGTGCTTCAGGCAAACTGATAAGATGTTGAGGAGGAGCCATGCCTAGTATGAGAGAAGGAAGAAAATCACTGTGGCTACAGCAATGAGCAAGGGGAAAGTGGCAGATATGTGGGCGGAGGGGTTGCTGGGGACCAGACCAGACCATAAGGCCTTGTAGGCCACTTGTGTGTGTTGGTAGGTAGATTAGATAAACGCCTAAGAGACAAAACGCCAGACTAAGGTCTATAAACATGAACATCTGAACTCAAGTCAAGAGTGAATGAGGCCAAAGGGAAATCCCATACCCTGTGTGTTGGCAAATACTGAGTATGAATTTTCCATCAGTTGAAGAGGAATAAACAAATCAAAACAACTAGGAATCTATGAAAAATACTTTAGAGCAAGGGAAATGTTTCCATTTTGAAATCTTACAGGTACAAGAAAACTATTTGGAAAAATGTTTAGTACATGCAAAAACTGAGCAAAAATATGTTTTCTACAAGCAGGAAAAAAATGGGAAAAAAGCTGAAGTTCAAGGAAACAGAATGAGATAATAATGATGAAATCAAGGAGGACATGCAATAGCCACAACAGACATTATTTATTATTAACTATTTACATTTTTAAAATTTGAGTCGAGTTCTCATTGTCACTCAGGCTGGAGGGCAGTGGCACAAACACACCTCACCACAGCGCTGGACTCCTGGGCTCAAGCAATCCTCTCTCTTCAGCCTCCTAAGTAGCTAGGACTACAAGCTTCCACCATCACACCTAGCTAATTTAAACATTTAAATCTGTGTTAGGAACTGCACTAAGCCCTTTATAGATATGACTTAATTTAATCATCACAATACTATTAATTATCTATTGTTTACCTAGAATTTTAAATTTTTGTCCACTTCCTAATCTTAATTAAATTTACCTATGATTTTTTGGGGGGCAATTTTATAACTCTGAAAAATTTTATTTCTGTTTTTGATTATTGTTTCTGTTCCAATGGGATTTTTTTTCTTCAGGTCATTGTTTATTCTTCTGCTATCATCTTTTAAATTACCATTTTACTTTTTCTTTTTTCATTTTCCTTTACATTCAGAAAGATCTTTTCAATTTTATTTCCATATCACTGATTCAGTTTTCCTCACTATCAATTCTCTACTACTTTATAAAAAAAAGTTGTTTTGCCTAGAACTAGCACAGAAAAACATAAACTTAAAATGTAAATATAATTATAAAACTTTTCAAGGCAAAGGTAAACAAATGGTTTTTAAAAATGTATTATGTGAAAATAGTATTTTAACTTTAATAATAACCTGCATACAAAAAAGCTCAGGCTATTTAACAAGGGCTAAAATGTGGGAGGGAACAGAAGGGAGAAGAAATGATAGAAAGAAAAGTTTATGCTAAATTTAAAGGAGGTAAATGATGTGACATATACCACTTCATCCTTTAACAATCATAGAATTCTAGATAAAATAATATTGTCTGAAAATAAATAACTGTGGATGTAAATATATAATGTATACCATCCAAAGCAAGGGTGGAAATAACCAAAAAAATAAGTTTATATAGCGAAGACAGGGAAAACAAAATGAAAAAGCATACATTTCAGGAAAACCTAAAACAGATGACAACAGATGACATGTTAAGACCAAACTTATGTCAGTTAGGATTATAAGTGTAAACAATGACAAATTCCATTATTAAAAGAGCTTCATAATCAGCCTAAAACATTTAACTGTATAATAAAGATCCATATGCATATGCATAGAAAAAAGACCTGGATTTCAAATGCTAATAGTAGTAAAATGGGGAGAGGGAGGTAAATATAATTATGAAAAATTTAAAGACAAAAATAAACACTCTTATTTAAAAGAAAAATATAGTATGTAAAAATGTAATTTATTGGTTGGGCAAGGTGGTTCAGCTTGTAATCCCAGCACTTTGGGAGGCTGAGGCGAGAGGACTGCCCGAGGGTTCGAGACCAGCCTGGACAACTTGGCAAGACCTCGTCTCTACAATTACTCAAAAACTAGCTGGGCATAGTGGCGTGCCTCTGTAGTTCTGGCTACTTGGAAGGCTGAGGCAGAAGGATTGCCTAAGCCCAGCAGGTTAAGGCTGCTGTGGTCATGAGCATGCCACTGCATTCCAGTCTGGACAACAGAGTGGCACTCCCAACTCAAAATAAATAAATAAATAAATAAATAAATTTTTTTAAAAGGAAATTTATTTTTTTCTTTATATTTTTCTTTTTACCATGGAAGCAGTTAGGTACCATGAAAACAAAGAAATAAATAGCTTACCAAGTGAACCCAGTATGACCAGAATTGTTAAGATCCACACAAGTACTCTTGATATATACCTGATTATCACCATCAGAATCATGGATAGAACTGCAGGGAAGATAAATAGAGAGTACATAGAATATTATTTGAATACACAGGAAAATATAAAGAGAAACCCTTTCAATTGTTGCTTTTTCCCTGGGAAATAATTTATTGCTATTGACTAGTTCATGACCACAATTTAGGTAAGAAAGCAAACTGACTGGTTTTGCATTTTGACTTGCTACTTGTACCACTTAAATAGCATCACTCAAAATCAAAGTCAGCTAAGTGCATGGATTTATAAACTACAGAAAAGAATACATGCAAATGCATATGGTGACTCAAAAACAGCACAAGACTGTTGTGGATTCACCACGAGGAAGACATCAGACATGCAAACATACATGCCAGCACACAAAGTGTAGAGAATGATATGTCATGTTGGTGACAAGAAAAACTACTACACATAGACAGAGATCAGTTAAAGTAGGTGCTACACTTTCTTGAGTAATCTGTGTATTTCAGGACCAACCTCTCCAACAGTCAGTCAACAACCTAGAGGTATCTTATCCTTTTCTGGTTGCTTCTCCTCTAGAACTCCAAGGGATAGTCTGACCCTACAGAATAATATCATGAAGCCTACTGAGACCAAACTTTCTCTGGCCTCATTTCTCAACTGGGGTCAGAGGTCCTCAAACAGGAGCAAAGCTTAGTTTGAATTATATGGTCAACTCCTCTATTTGTCCCAAGCTAAGCCCCAAGTGCTACAATCTTGAGAAAAAATTTCAAAACACAAAAGGGAAATTTAACCCTTGCATGGGAGATACATTTCTGAAATCATAATTTATAATTTTTATAATGATCTAAAGGCCCATTTCATAAATAAATAAATAAATTTTAGGTTTATATTACCTTCTTAAGCCTCAAAATAAAATCATTCTATTAAAAAAATAGAGTTCCAATGGCTTAACAACATCACTATCACTATCTTAATTTGGATTTGTAGTTTTCTTGTTTAAGTATTCAACTATTTCAGAAACCAAATAACTTTTATATAAGGCCAGACTAACAGTTAAGTTTCTTTGGGCCATTTGTAAAGCCAAATAAATGGTTGGGATTTGTATCTAGGTAACATTATTAAGGTACTCACTTTTGCAATAAATGTACAGGAACCAAAAACAGATGGGAGCCTTTCAAATATCACAGAAATAGATTTTCATATGGACAGCATTATTTCAATTGAGTCAAGTACTACCTAAGCAAAAAGAAAATACTCTCTAATGACAGGAAAGACGGAAATACAACTTGTATCTTCTCAATGACTATAATTGTTATGAACAGGCATAAATACTAATGTTCTTTATGCAATAAAATAGTTGCTTGGTTTCTATCACAGTTTACTTCTCCCAATTTAGAAGGTCTATAAATTCTTATAAGGCTACATATAGTTCTAGAATAATATAGGGAGTTTTCATCTTGAAGATATAATTTTTATTTGATTAAAGTATCTATTTATTGACTAAAAAATTCTGTGGCTAACAAGTGGAGATTTCCTAATTTTTCCAGCAATACACTAACACTATGAACTGTAGCAATGAAAACAAAATTACATACTTCAAAAGTTATCAGAAATATATGCTCTTAGATGGGAATAGATAAGAGATTATGTAGCCTCTTTTATGAGTAAATATACCTTTTGGAATCATAACTAAAAACAGGGTTGCTGATTCAATAAAAGAAGTCTCCTGCTATTATATTAAAGATAGTTACAGATTTAGTAACCAACATTTGGGAAAACACCAGTTTTCTCCAATGAAAGAAAAAAAAGAAGGGAAATGAGTTTCAGATATATATACATATTTATATGTACATATTCATAACTATATATAATCTGAAACAATCATTTTGACTATGGGAAATTAAACATTTTACAAGTATCCCCAGTTGTATTCATATTTTGGCTAAAAGACAGAACAGTCTTTTACTGCAGTACTATGTAACAGCTAATAATGAGAAAAACAATTACCTAGTGATAACAAGCAAAGTCCCAATATAATTTCTTTGCTGGTCATTACTCCACTAATCAGCCTGTGTAAGACACTATTGTCACTGACAAAGGTGATCAGGGCCTCTGCAAACTTGGCATAGCAGGAAATGTTCACAGGAGCACAGCGATGGAAGAATGGAATAGGTGCACTGGTGACACAAGAAAAAAAAATCAGAAAAAAAATTACTCCTACTTAATATAAATGCCACATCAAACACACAAATGAAGGTGAATATGGCTGCAATACACTCCACCCTCCACACATCATTATGGGAGCTAAATGCTGTGCGCTTAATGCTATGAAGATGACTGTCATGGGTAGTGATGCAAATCTTACCACCAGCCTTATCAGAGAGGGTGGAGTGCATATTCCAACAGAAGACATTACCCCCCCCTTCTGAAAAGAAACACACACACACACACACACACACACACACACACACACACACACACACACACACAAACTACCAAAAGCAAAACCAAACACTTAAGCTCCTCAGCCTACACATCTACCAGTGAAGGAGCAGATGACAAAGCTTACAAACATATACTTCATTGAACTGAAAATGAATTTTTGCCCTAAGAGATTTAAAAATAAAAAAACACACATGCTTTTACTTGAAATGTGCCACCATTAATAAAACGTTTCCTCTTATGGAACAGCATACAAAATATCAGATTAATAAAAGTGTTTAGGACATGATCTTAATACCTCTCAAATAAACAAGGTCATGCCAAGACATCAACAAACAGCATAATACAGAGCTATTTAAAACAATAATAATGAGTACTAATATATGGAAATGCTTATAATATACAATAGAAGGGGAGAAGTATATCTAATGTGATGATGACATCTCCATATAAAATATTACACATAATAATCAGAACAGAAAAAAGAATATTTAAAAAGTAAAACATATCTGATTTGTTAGGGCCACAGAATTCTGGGCTATTTTCTTTTTATATGTTGCTATTAACCCAAGATTATCTGTGTCTTAAGAAAATGTAAAATAAGCAATTAGTCATTTACATCAGGCTTTTATGAACTAAAGTTTTTATTTGTGAAGAAACACAGCTGTGTATGAACTGTGACATTCATCTGGTTTGTTATAACATGTTTCTACTTTAACTTCTGAGAGAACAGTATATATCTAATCAATGAGAGAGTTGAAAGAACTATGAACATGCCTTCAGTTGTGATTTGCTTGGATTCTAAGAGCGCCATATTCATGTCCATATATAAACACACAATTATGTGTGCGTTATGCTAAAACTTAGCCATCACTAACATGAATACTCCACTTTGAGAATTGCTCATTTCAGATTTTCAGTCACATCTCAAACATAACACTTTTAACTGGTAATATATAAGTGTACTCTCATTCTTGATTGACACTGTATTTTGGTCCAATGGATAAGATTATATGGTTGGGCACTAAAGTCCAAGATTTCTAATCTCAGCAAAGCAACTTTATATGACCCGAAGAGAAACACTATCTTTGTTTCCATCCTCTAAAAATGATAAGAATATCTTTTCAAATAAGAATATAAGTGTACTCTATATCTGTTTTTTCATAAGTGTAACTAAATGAGCACCACTACTAGTAAGAATAAGCAATATCTTCCATGCTATTATACTTCACATAACAATAAATAATATCATCTTAAGGATCTGGCCTTACCTTAGTCTTCAGAAAATGCGTCAAAAACAGTGATGTAACAATATGTCATGAATAGTCATTAAAAAAAATTGTCTCTCATGTCTGTGTGTATATTTGTATATATCTCCACAATGGTGTTAGTGAAAGTTAACACCAAAGGTTTAATATTCTAGCAGAAACTGCAGGAAGCCAGAGCATTCTGAGTAATGCTTGAATTACAAGTATCCAAGTCATTATTTTTCTAACCAAAAAGTTTTTCACTAACGATGTAAAAAGATACTAAATAACAGAACACTTTAAAGTGAAATGGATTTAGTTAAAAATATTATGAGAATCAAAAAAGATTAACTCTAAGTTTCTAATTCAACAGAAGCTTGTTTGAGATAGAAACTTTTAAACTGACTACTTTGTTGTGACCTACAACTGATTCTTTTCTGATGTTGTCTAGATGCAGTCTCTGCTAAGTTAATGCCTCTAAGGACTTTCCTACCATATTTTTAACTAAAGCCTGGTTCTTTATCCTTCAAAACTAAAATCCTCTCTGCTCCATGATAATCTACATCTCCATCCTCTTTATTTATTACTCTATCATCTCCGTTTAGCTCACTTGCCTCCAACCTTGAACACAAAATATATCCACTTAAGGATACAGATGTCTTTTTCTTGTTTTCAGTACCTACTAATCTTGGCCCTGATGTTGTGTTTTCTCTTTCCTGTCAGATAACTGTAAAAGCCCCAATTCTCCTAATGTTGCATACTGCCTGTACTCCCCTTTCTCTCAGTTTCTCCATCTGTTAGCTGAAAGGCAGGAGTAAGTACTCTGTAAATTTCTTCAGATTATCATCATCAAAGAGCTCACCCATACATCAATAATTCTAAATTATATAGGAGCAGCACACCCAGTATTTTCAGTATTTTTCTGCTTTTCAAATTTAAGATGAGGATAGATTCTTTGAAAAGGGAGTAATTGTACGCTCAAGATTCTTTTTTTTTTAACTTTTAAGTTTTTTATTTTAAAGATGTAGGGTACAATTCAGGGTTAGGTATACAAATGTTTGTTATGTATGTACCCTTGTTGATGAGGTGTGCCCCCCTCCCCTGGCAGTTTCTCTCAACTGCCAATCCCACTCCCCTTCCCCTGGCAGTTTCTAATAACTTGATTTTTATTTAGGAGGAAATGCTGAGTATATCTGCTATGAATTTACCCTCTCAAGTCATTTTTATACTGTTTACTAATACTTGGTCAACTAAAATGATTTGATTACTCCACTAATCAGCCTGTGTGAGACACTATTGTCACTGACAAAGGTGATCAGGGCCCCTGCAAACTTGGCATAGTATCTTTTAAATAACTGGAGCAAAATAACAACAGTCTTTTACTCTATAGTTCAATCTATGTCAGTTAACAAAAAGCCTGACAGTTCTAAATTTAAAGGAATACAATTAGTACAAGCTGATTACATTGTCTAGCTGATAGTCGAAATCTGATATTAGTGGTAATGAATAACAAAAATAGAAGGCAAATATAAGAGGAGATAATATATAATCACATTATTAAAAAATAAAATTAAATACTTAGCTTTAAGGTAAAAAGCACTAGATTCCCTTGTCTGTAAGTTAGACAAACTAGATTTCCATGTTTGTCATTTTTTTTCTCAACTCTTCTTCAAAAATCTCTACCAGTTACAAAGTTTTGGTATTTTAATTATTTCCTTATTTAAAAAATCTAAGTAATCATGGCACTGAAATGGTTTGATTTATATTTTGGCATTTAAATCTCACGTGACATAATGAATTTAAGATGAGATGAATCAGCTGACTTCATACACCTCTGGGAAAATAATACTTCTGGGAGCTTAGTATATAAGATCATTTCTACTTTGGTATCTTAACCTAAATGACACATTCTGTGCTTCTTAATTAAGAGGACAACCATAAAGTATTTTATTCACAATAAGTTTTTCTACCATTCAAAGCCCACCAAATATTGAATATTTAAGAAGTCAGTGTAGTCCCATTAGGAACTGATGCTTTCAGTTATTGAAACATTAGTCAATAAGAACAAAATGAATTTATAATAAGTCCTTTAAAGATTTTTTTACAAATTAGCTACTCACAGAAAAATTGTATCTTACCTTGGCAAACATACTGTCCATTTGCCTTTATCCAGATTATCACAGTTAATGAGCTCCCTAAAGTATAATGACAAATAATGCCTAATATTGCTTGTCCACGTGCCTTTATAAGAGAAGGTAGCATCTCACATAATTACTTTAGAACCTCAGGTTATAAATACAAAATTACATATGATTTCTAATTAAAAGTTTTATTTAAGAATGAATAGCAATAGAGTATTCTGGCAATATCTCTATCATCCACAAAAAGCAGGAAATAAGTCAGTCAAGAGACTAATGGCAGTGAAGTGGTATTTCTTTTTTCTTTTCTTTTACTACTGTACTTTTTTTTTTCTTAAACAAGAACTGTGTAGACTACAAGACCAAAACAATTAGTAGTATGGCCTTCGATAACCTCTCTCATCTTCTCTTTCCTCATCTACAAATTAGGGACAATATCTTTACAGGATTTTGTGAGGGTTAAATGAGCTAGTATATCTGAGAGACTTAATGTGGTAACTGCCACACAGTAGATGATTTGTAAATGTTAATTTACCCTTCAATCTTCCACTAAAAAATATTGATAACATTTTTCTTGGCCATTCATTTCTCATCTCCACATTACTGTATTATTAATTCCCCAGCACCTAATAACCTTTTTGGCATCCAGAGTTGCCTAAATAAATGATGACTGAATTTATGCCATCTGTTTCTACTATTACTGTTTTCTCTGGCTATACCTAAAAACGCTATAAGCTATTCCCCATATTACTACCATGCTTAGCATTTCACCAATAGAGAGTTAGGGATTTGTATACAAAATAGAAATAGGTGACTATTTCTAGGCATCTGCTTTTAATATTCAAAAGCTCCCAGTAACTGCCTGGTTATGATGTGTCACTAATGTTTTATTGCAAATTAATTTATGATTGCTTTTTTCTAATACATGCACAGTTTTCAGCTGCAGAAGAGCTCTGGATACCAAAGAAGACTAGGACAACGGGAGAGGCTCCAGAAATTGAGAGAAATGATACTTTCTAAGCCAAGTGCCGAGCACAATAATGGATGTTTAACTCTATTACCTTATTTAATTCTTACAACAATTCCATGAGAGAAGTATGACTGACTAGTCCCATTTTACATATTAGGGAACTAAGTTTACAGAGAAGTTAAGAACCTTGCTCGAGCTGCCAAAGAGAAAATGATGGCATGGAATTTACCCCTAGATTTATCTCAAAATTTGTGCTCTTCTATTCCACTAGGATGCTCCTAGGAGGACAAGAAAAGAGGTGTGAAAGATGCTGATGGCCCACCTGCCTGCCTCAGTTTTGCTTAGTGCTGTATTTTTGGCATTAAAAAAAAAAGTTACCAGCTGGGCTCGGTGGCTCAGCCTGTAATCCCGCGCCTTTGAGAGGCTGAGGTGAGTGGATTGCCTGAGCCCGCGGGTTCATGACCCGCCTGGGCAACTTGGCGAGACCTCATCTCTACAATAAATCAAAAAATTAGCCGGGCGTGGTAGCGCGCGCCTGTAGTTCCAGCTACTTGGAAGGTTGAGGCGGAAGGATCGCCGGAGCCCAACAGGTCGAGGCTGCGGTGGCCGGGAGCGGCCACTGTACTCCAGTCTGGGCGACAGAGTGAGACTCCAACTCAAAAAAAAAATAAAATTAAATAAAAAAAAAAAAGTTACCAAAAACAAAGTCCCTACTAGACTATGAGTTTAAAGTCAGAGACTAGGTCTTACTCAACTTTGGAGATTTGGTATCTAATTCTACTCTGCGTGAAATAGTGTACTGTCCCAAGTTTTATTATTAAAACAAATTTATTCTTATTCTCAGATCCTTTCACTTTGCTTACCAAATACTAAGTAACCTTGGTATTTACAAGGTCTGCTTTCCTTTTATCAACTGTTTCTCCTCTTTTACATTCCCAGAGACTTATTTTAGATAAAGTGTTAAAAAGGGATAAGGTGCTTAGAGTGTGAGGCACTAAACTATGTAAAACATTAGGCTCTTTACACACAGCATAAACACAGCATGGAGTCAGTTTTCAGATTGTATAGGTTCAGCACTACACCTTAGATTAGTGAGATATTAGATGATTACCTTGTTAGAAGCCATCTCTGTCCATCTTTAAAACCTTCACCCCTAATACTATGCTTTGACTCCCGGTGAATGCCCTTAGGAAGATATGAGATGTGTGAGTGCAACCCAAACTGGAACACCCAAGATAACAAGAAATAGGATCGACATGGCAGGGTCAGAGGTCAGAGGCCAGGGAGGTTGTGCAGTATGACCTGAGTCACTCCCACCCCCTACCACCATTCCCTGACATTACACAGGAACAGAAACTTTACTCTCACACCCAGGTTTTCTAGCTATCCTGGTATAGTATGTTGCGGGCTTGAATGACCATTTATGATCCTATTCTCAAAGCATGATTTAAAATAGACTACCAGTTAAGTAGATATGGGTATAGAGCTTTTTCATTTTTTTAATATCGATAAATTATCTCCAAGACTCTATTCAAAAAACCTCTTTTTGTTACAGCCTCCCTAATATTCTCAATTTTCATGAATATAATCTCCTTAACCTGTTGTCCTAAGACCATAATAACTTGCAGGTCTTTCTTACTGAGTATCTTCTAAAACGGCCCCTTTATTTTTATCTATAGGCTTTAAATTTTGATTTTCAATAGCAACTTGACAAGATTGAAAGAGGTAGAAGTCAACTGAACTGGTATATCCTTTTTCTACCTTTCAACAGAAAATTTCATATTCAAGTTAATAAAGCACAAGTCTCACCCATAAGTAATCCAAAAGAAAGTAGACATGTGTCTCAAAAATTTTTACTTAATAGCTTACTATAATATATTGAGATATAATAAAAGTAGCCTTGAGTTAGTTTTCCTGGAAAAGTTGACTCATGTCTTGTACAGTTAGAAATCCACACTGAGGTTCTCAAGAACAGACCAGTACTATAAAGTGTGTATGTATACACATATATACACACATACATACATACACATACCTAGTTCTGAGGATATTCTACAGTGCTTTAGATTATTTCCTTATTTAAAAATCTACTTATAATTTTACATTTTGCTTTACTTATAACTACTTTGGGATCCTTCCAAAGAACATTTCTTGTTTCATCTTTGTATCTATTACATGCAGTAGGTACTTAATTAATGTTTGCTGAATAAGACCTTGGATAAAGTATATCGAACAACCTAATACAGAGAATGGACCTAAAAATTATAACTCGAAATAAACTATGGAGAATAATCACTGGCATACTTTTTAAATTTACAAACGTTTTCAAATTAAAAACAATCCCAGTAAGTATTATAAGGATTACTAGGATGAAATCAATCACATCAGAGATTGTGAGACTTGGTTTCTAAATTTGTTGCAGATTCTATAATGATTCAGCAGTTTTGTATACCTAAAAATTATCACATGGAAATAAAAACAAAAAGGACCCTAAAAACTTTAAAATATCTGAGAACAAAAAAGTTATCTGTCTATATGTTAAAAAGAAAGAGAAAGAGAGAGAGAGAGAGAAAGGGAAAGAAAGAAATGTTATAATTTCTATTGTTACTTTTAAAATTTTGTTTATAAAAGTATTAGACCTGGCCAACAGGTATTATCAAGTGACTATTTTCTCAGAATAACATATATAGTTTAAAATTTACCTACAAAAACAAGAATCACAAGTTAACAACTTTGTAATATAATTTACCTCGCTGGAACTGGTAGTTTGGGGCAAAGAACAGAAGATTTTGAAGATGTAGTATATTCAGAAGGCTTTAGGTTGTAGCTACATAGTGCTGAACCTATTGAAAGAAAAGTTATATGTTAGCTGGCAGAACAGAGTATGAATAAATTATCTTACTGATTCACTTTAGTCTTATATTATTCAACATATACAACTTTCCAACATAGAATTCATAAGAATCGAATTTGATCTATATTATCAGTCCTCAATCATTTAAAACTGATTCTTCTCTAAAATTACTGATAATGTAATTCATGTATAAATTTAAATCAATAATATTAAAGTTAATAATGTAAGCACTAGAACTACCTTTGTTGAGCGTCTGCTATATGTCAGGTTCCACACAAGATGACATATATGAATTACACTATTATCATAACTCTATAAGGCAGATATTGTTCAATCTATTTTAGAGAGAAGGAAATGGAGAAGTAAATAATTTGCCTAAGAAAACACTGCTACTAAGTAGTAGAGCAAGTCTGCATTCAACTACACATATTCTCTTTCCTATGCTTTTCATTACTAAATACTTAAAATTACTGCATATATATGCATTCAGATAATATATCACTTTTTTCTTATTTAAAAAACAGAAAACACTCCTAACTGTAAATAAATTGACCAAATTGATTACATTGATAAAAATGATTCCTAGTTTTCAGAATTTAAGACAGCTTAAGTTCAACCTTAGATTAGTTATGCAAAAAAATCTATTTTTCTGGTTATATGGCTAACACCTATATAAATAATATAGAAATTTAAAATGAATACAGTTTACCAAATTCAATGAGTCTTACTTTGCTGACCTACTAATTTTGTAATACAACAACTAGAATACTGGAAGGTTATTGTATAATGGATATTAAGTAAGGAGACCTAGGTTCCAGTTCTAATTTGCTGCATTATATCACATAAACTGTTTATATTTGATTAACTGAAGCTCTTACTGGATTACTAATTTGGTCAAATACTCTATTATTAAATACAGACAGAATAGCTTTGCATTTGTATTATGATGATAATGAACTTGTATACTGTACCACCATAGAACAGCTTAAAATATAATGTGAAGCAAAAACAGCAGATGCCAACACTGAGGTAATTATGGAAAAAGTAAGTAAGCATATGAAAAGAAACTGGAAGGGAATTTAGAAAAGCAAATATAGCTGGATTTAATGAAATACCAACAGCAAATTGGGAGTGAATTTATTTCATTTATATCTTGACATATAAATCAAAATAATTTTTAGAAAACCACAAACCACCGTTTAATTAAACAATGCTGCCCCAAACCAGCAAAAATGCCATGCTAAGTGTTAAATATATGGGCCTTAATAGCACACTTATATAAATACATGTAGCATATATTTTATATAAAGATAATCCACACAATTTGACAATGTAAAATATATTTTTAAAGATACTTGGAAATTACATGGCACTGTTCTTCAAGCTTTTCCAGCTTAAGACAGACTCAGTAAGAGACTAGTTTATAAAAATTGTTTTTGACTATCCTTTCACATTTGACTGATTGAGTGATTGACTGATTGATTGAGACAGGGGTTCTCTCTGTTGCCCAGGCTGGAGTGCACTGGTGTGATCACAGCTCACTGCAACCTTGACCTCTTGGGCTCAAGCAATCCTCCCACCTGAGTTTCCCAAGTAGCTAGAACTACCGGCACATGCCACCATGCTCAGCTATTTTTTGTATTTTTTTTTAACAGAGATGGGTTCTCACTATGTGGCTGAGGTTGGTCTCAAATTCCTGGGCCGAAGGAATACTCCGCCTCAGCCTCCCAAAGTCCTGAGATTAAAGGTGTGAGCCACCACACCCAAACCTCTTTTCTATTTTAACGATAATTTTTTTAAAAAGTTAAGCATGGATATTAAATATTTAACTCTTCTAAAAGAACTGTCTACTGTGTTTGAAGATAATGCCACTAGATTCTATTTAGAGCAATTTTAGAGAAAACATGAATTGCAATCGCAAGCAAACATTTTAGATGAATCCTGAAATAGCTAGGAGTCCTCATATAGAATTGCTTATGAAAAAAATAGCAACTGTGCCAATAACTGCTGAGCACCCAATGTGATCATCAACTTCCTGATCTGAACTGTCAACTCATTTCTTTCAGAGTCCAGGACGGAATCGATTTGCACAAAATAAAAGGCCCAAACCAAAGCACTTTGTGTCAGTGCTGCCAAACACACTGCTTCATCTGAATTCTGTGAACATAATCTCCATCCCCACCCTTTCTTCATTTAAAAAAGGAGGTCAGCAGGTGCAAGAGAGTTCAACTTTATAAATACTTTCCCAGGATAACACTCAATGAAAGGATAATAGCCTTATCTCTGATGGTATTCTGGGACAGAGGCCAGCACTAAATAGATCCTGTACTAAATAGATTAAAGGAAAAAGATTTTCACAATGTATTAGTAGTAACAATCTTAAGAAATCTTATACTGCTTCTTGCTCAAAGGGTTGGTGAACAGAGGAGCCTCAATGAAGAGAACATTAAAACAATGCAGTGATGGCAAATACTATACAGTTGTCTTTCCTTTCGTGTTTACCAGCTAATGCATTTTCAGTAAACATTTTAAGAGTAGCATCTGTTTTATTTTTTACAGTGGAGGAATAAACAATACTTAGCACAAGAAGTTTGGATAGGAACAGTAAGACAAAGTGTTTCTTTTAAAGCAAAAGCAGGTAAAAATCATAAAAGAGTATGAAAAGTAGAAAACTTAACACAAATGCTTATCTAAAGCATACCAGAGGTAATCCATGCAACTCAGCTGATGTTATTCAAAAGCTTTCAAAATGAGTGATCTTAGGAACCTAACTTGGGTGTATAAACATTTATCATGGTAAACAGTTGCTATGGCTCCCAGAATGTTTAACTACCTTAATTTTTCAAATTCCTTATAATATTCAATTATTTATTCTTTATTAATTTATCCTTTAGCTCAGTAACAGTTACACCAACTTCATTAAGAAGTACATTTCCATCACCACACTCCAAAAATTACAGATGAAAAGAATAAGTAATATTTCCAAGGTCTTATAAGCAATCACTGGCATATTTAGAAATAGAATTCTTTACTCCTAAGCCATGATGCTTTTGTGTCATTTCTAATCATCATAATTGGACAAGTATTCAATAAACTCCTGGTCAAAAAGCATGTTCTACAGATACCTCAAAAACATACTTGGAGAAAAATTCTTTTCATCACACACTTTCCTCCTGTATATTTTCTATCCCAGTTAATGGTTCCACCACCCATACAATGCACAAGTTATCCTACATCTTCTCATACCATTCAAGATGCTCAAGATACCAAGTCCTCACAATCAGAGCTTCCTATATTATCTCAGACCTTCATGATCTCTTACTGGGTCAGTGAGAATGCTCTCTCTCGTAAACGGTTTTTCATCTCCATTCCACAGCTGTCAGAAGGGGCTTTGTAAAATACAGACTAGTCATATTATACCTCCACCCTCAGGACAAAGTTCAAACTCCTTGGATTCAAGGCCCTCCCAAAGCAGGACTCCACCTAAAACTCTAGGCTTATCTCAATATAATAAACTACTTACAATCAATTCTTGCTGTGTAGCTAGCATCCAGGCTTTTACACATGCTGTTGCTGTCCTTTTGTGGCTAGCATCTGAGTTAGTGAGCAGAATTTCTACAAATGACTCAAACTTTACCTCTTCTCTCAGCATTCCCTGACCTATCCAACAAAATAATTGACTATTTGCCTGTATTATAAAACATACCACATTATTTTGCAATTTTAAAGTTCATGTATTATCTCTAATTTTAGAATGTGAGCTCTTGAGAACAGAACCTTATGCCTTTGAAATATCTGGAACCCCTATTTCCTGGTATATAGATGGTACCCAAAAGCCTTCTGTTGAATAAAATGGACATCTTGGGTGGGGAAAAAAAAATAACAGTTTTTAATCTATTTTATTTTTTATATTAAATATTACATACAAAGTTCATATGCTTCTCACCATTCACTACAAAGTTATACTATCTAAAGTAGCATTTCTCAACCTTAGTATTATGATATTTTGTGACAGGCAATTTTGGGCTGTAGGGGGACTATCCTGTGCATTGCAGGGTGTTCAGCAATGTCCCTGGTCTCTATCCACCAGATTCTAATAGCCTCCCCACTAAGCCCTCACCAAGTATGGCAACCAAAAATATCTCTAGACATTGCCAAATGTCATTGGATAGGCAAAAGCACCCTTAGTTGAGAACCAATAATTTAAAACAGCACATTATTTGAAATAAAGAAACAAAACTAAGAGCTGATATGTTGTGGGCTTATGTTTCTTGCTTTAAATTTAAAATGTTTAATTTACCATCACAGTGATATTTGTAAGATACATTAAAACTATGGGGGGAAAGATTCCTTAAAAAATGATTTAAAAATTTACAGTTAAATTTTGAATCACAGGAAAGAAAATCTCTCAATGTAGAATGATTTTCATTATGAAAGACAAATTCTATTTACCATGAATGGAATGTCCAATGAATTTAACATTTTTCTCCAATTAGAATTTCTAGACACTCACGAAAAGTATGGCCATATTTGCAATTCCCAAGAAGCATTCACCTACAGAAATTAGCCAGTGAAAATGTAGCATCACCTATCATCCACTATTGGCATATGTAAGGCACACACAAATATTTTTTGAGTGAATTAATTTTGAACATCTATGTATAAGACTTCTCAGAGTTGTGGAGCACAAGGAGAAGTTTGAATGGAGCTCCTCAAATGTGAAGACTGTACTTTGTATCTCTGGTGCATACATAATGGGTACTAAGTATTTGTTGAATGAAGGAATTAGTTTAATCTAAGGATTTTCCTCCTCTTTAAACAACCACATAACCCTTGCTGGCCTCTGACTTGCAGGCAATTCAGGAGCTAGAGTTGATCATTTCATTCATTATAAACGATATTAAGTCCAGGCTTTTGATTCGCTGTACCAAAAAGAACCCATACTTCCTCTGTGGTTTATGTTATATTGTTACTGACTGTTTAGACTACTGATCGTCTATTGATACCTGACTCTAAACTTACAACCTGATGACAATCAAAATGCTAATTAGTATTCACAATTAGCAGTATCTAAATGCATCACATAATCTATCAAAATTTTTAATGGTAAAACAGTGATCATTAAGAAAGCAACAAGCTGCAAGACTCTACTCAAAACACGAACACCATCCAAATGGCAGGTCATAAAGCTCTCAGAATTTATACAAAATTCTAGAATTTAAAGAAGTGCTTAAAGAAGCACTCTGTTCCACATGTTATAACCGGGATACTAACAAAAGGAAAATAAGATTTCTGCCAGAGTTTACTACTGTGTTGGGGAAGACAAAATATGTATCACAAAATAGTTTAATAAGAATGAAAAGGTAAAAAACCCTGTGTGAACCATTAGCACCAACTGACAACCTGTAGTCTGCCGCTAAGTTATTCACAGGTTTTGCTCATTTCTATTTATGTATTTTATTTCTTTATTTTAAAATTATTTTTAGAGACAGGGGTCTCCCTATGTTGCCAAGGCAGGCCTCAAACTCCTAGGTTCAAGCAATCCTCCTGCTTCAGCATCACAAGTAGCTGGGACTACAGGTTTGAGCCACTGCACCTCACAGGTTATGCTCATTTCTAAACTGCCATTAAGAATTTAGACAGTAAGTGAAAAAACCAAAATGACATGCAAGGCATCTGTTACAGTGTGTGGCACACAATAGGTACTAATAACTAGTACATGGAAACAAATACCGAGGACTTAAGTATTATCTACCTACTCAGACTCAGATGTCCATGCTGGATAATGGGGACAGTGGAGTGAAGGGGTGGTCCATGGACCAGAGATGCTGGACCAGAATTAGAGAGGGGATATAGAAAGGAGAACTGGCCTTCTCCTTTCCTTCATCATCTATCACACTATGGCTGGGTTGAGATGAAAATCTCATACAAAGTCAAAGTCAACTTCAGCAGAAGGATGATTCTTTTTTTTTTTTTTGAGTTGGAGTCTCACTCTGTCACCCAGACTGGAGTGCAGTGGCCGCTCCCGGCCACCGCAGCCTCGACCTGCTGGGCTCCAGCGATCCTTCCGCCTCAGCCTTCCAAGTAGCCGGGATTACAGGCATGCGCTACCACGCCCGGCTGATTTTTTGATTTTTTGTAGAGATGAGGTCTCGCTGCCCAGGCGGGTCTCGAACCCGCGGGCTCAGGCAGTCCACTCACCTCAGCCTCCCAAAGGCGCGGGATTACAGGCTGAGCCACCGAGCTCGGCTAGAAGGATGATTCTTTTCCCCACCACAACGTACAGTAGGTCCCCCCTTACCTGAGGGGATACATTCCAAAACCACCCCTCAGAGGGTGCCTGAAACTGTAGAAAGTACTGAACCCTCTGTATACTGTCTTTTGGACCTGATAACTGATAGGGTTACTAAGTGACTAACAGGCAGGCAGCATGTACAGTGTGGATACACTGGACAAAGGGATGATTCATGTACAAGTGGGATGGGGCAGGACAGCATGAGATTTCATCGCATTTCTCAGCATAGCACACAATATAAAACGTATGAACAGTTTATTTCTGGAATTTTCCATTAAATATTTTCGAACTGCAGTTGACCCTAAGTAACTGAAATCAAAAATGAAACTGTGGATAAGGGGTGACTACTATATGCATTATTTGAGTTTTCAAAAATAGTGATAATGAAAGAAGAAAGGAGCCTATTCATCAGAAGCAAATGGGAAGGAAAGTGCAAGTATGATGAAATTCATGCCCTGCTGAAAATAAGAACTCAGATGGGAGCTCTTGCCAGATGGTTTCAATTTTCTCCATGGGGCATAAGTTTAGGGAAGAGGACAAACAAGAGGGCTTCAGAGAAGAAAAGATATGAATAATCACTTGGAGAGTATGTATGAGAGAGATGAATGAATAAAATGCATTACTTAGAGATGAATAAAAAGAACTGATTTCACAGGAATTCTGGTAAGATTGAAGCTAAGCAATTTACCTGCTGGTGGCAACTCACAGAGATACAGAATCGAGGATAAAGTGTGTTGAGAGAATAAGAAGTTATTAAGTGGCAATAGAGATGAATAGGGAAGCATAGTTTGTGGTTCTTTCAGAAAACATTCATGGATATCTACTATGTGAGCTTCTATATTAGGGACTGGAAATTCAGAGATGAATAGAGCACAATACTGCCCATAGGAAATTCATATACTACTGCAAGAAGATGATAAAAAACTGAAAAGTTGTTTGATACTGAGTCCTTACAGTATCTGAGAACTTTAATTTTTAAAAGGCAATTTAAAAATTATTTTCTTCTCTAGCATCGTATATTTATAATACTTGTGTCATATATGAATTGTAGACCATAATAATAAGATGCATAGTTGTATACCTGCCACCCAACTCATATACTAGAACTCATACTCTTATATTCATCTAAATTCTTTTGCCTGCCTTTCAAAGGTCTTCATAATACGGCAACATTTCCACATAACCAAACTAATTTCCAGCTATTTCTTCCAAATTCTCTATTCTAGTCAGACATACTTGACAGGGGCACTCCACAAACCCTAAGTGTCCAAGAAACCAATTTTTCTTTCTTGTCTCAAAGAAACAAAGACTTGAAATATTTGCTTAATAGATGCATTTTCTCCTTTTCTCCTTCCCTCCTTCATTTCTTGAGTTGGGGTCTCACTCTATTGCCCTGGCAGGAGTGCAGGGGCATGATCATGGCTCACCACAGCCCTTACCTTCTGGGTTCAGGTAATCCTTTCCCTCAGCCTCTTAAGGAGCTGGGACTACAGGCACCCACCACCATGCCAGGCTAATTTATTTTATTTTTTATAGAGATGAGGTTTCACTATGCTGCCTAGGATGGTCATGAAATCCTGGGTTCAAGCATTCCTCTAATCTCAGTCTCCCAACATGCTAGGATTCCAGGTGTGAGCCACTTTGCCCAACCTAATAGATGCATTTCTTATAACCACCACCACAGGAATCAGGAGCTTCTCCGTATAAATATTTTAAATAATTTCTAAAGGCAATAAATGTTCATGTGAATGGATGGTTGTAAGTGCTAAAAGTACGTTCAAATGTTGTCATGGAAACTTAACATTCTTTTAAAAAAAGGATTTATATCATCTTTTAATTCTGGTAAGAAATATGTTATTTTACCCTACATTTTGATATAAGGTTTAGAATTAGCATTTAAAATATTACTACTTCAAAAAGAATCCTTCTTTTCCATGAACTTCAAGAAAAAATTATGATAAAATACACATAAAAATCACTATCTTAATCATTTGTAATTGTTCAGTTCAATGACATTAAGTACATTTACACTGTTGTGTAAGAATCACCACCATCCATCTCCAGAACTCTTCTCATCTTGCAAAACTGAAACCCTTTACCCATTAAACTATAACTCACTATTTCACCCTTCCTGCAGCCCCTGGCAACTACCATTCTACTTTCTCTCTGTATAAATTTGACTTCCCTAGGGTAGATTCATACAGTAATTGTCCTTTTGTAACTTGCTTATTTCATTTTGCTTAATGTCCTAAAGGTTCATCCATGTTGCCCGCGTCAAACTGCCTCACTTTTTTTTAATGTGTCTTTTTCCTTTCTGTGAGAGCCTCTGAGAGATAAGAGGCTTATATCTCTGTCTCTTCCATTTTATTTATTTATTTTAATTTTTTTATTATAAAGATGTGGGGTACAACTCAGGGTTAGGTATACAAATGTTGATTATGCAGGAGCCCTTGTTGATGAGTATGCCCCTCCCTCCCCTAGCAGTTTCCCTCAACTGCCAATCCCACTCCCTATCCCCTGATAGTTTCCCCCTACTGCCTATCCCTTTCTTACAGTATTATAATTGTTCAAGGTCCGATCATAAGTGAGAACATATGGTACTCTGTTCTTTGTTTCTGTGACAGATCACTGAGTATGACAGACTCTAAATCCATCCAAGTTGCTGCAAAGTCCATATGTTTGTCCTTCTTTATGGCTGCATAATATTCCATTGTGTATATCTCCCTTGTTTTTTATTATAGTAAAAAAACACATAACATAAAACATACTACCTTAACCATTTTTAAGTACAGCACTGTTAACCATATGCATATTGCTAGGCAACAGATCTCTAGAACTTTTTCATCTTGTAAATCTGAAACTCTGTAGTCGCTGGAACGCCCTTATTTCTCCTCCTCCAGCCCCTGGCAACCATAGTTCCACTTGTTGTTTTTAAGAGTCTGGCTACTTTAGATATTTCATGTAAGTGGAATCATTTTTCTTTGTGTGACTGGCTTATTTGACTTAGCATATGGATCAAATTTGATCCATGCTGTAGTATATTACAGTGTTTTCTCTTTTTTTTAAGGTTAAAAAATACTCCATTTTGTGTATATGTATCACATTTTCTTTATCCAGTCATCTGTTGATGGGCATTTAAGTTGCTTCTACCTCCTGGTTATAGTGAATAATGGCACAGTGAACATGGTTGTGCAAATATCTCTCAGAATCCTATTTTCGATTCTTTTGGATATATTCCCAGAAGTGGGATTGCTGTATCATATGCTAACTCTATTTTTCTTCTTTCTTTTTTTTTTTAAGGAACCTCCATACTATTTTCCATAGCAGCTGCACCATTTTACATACTCACCAATAATGCACACAGGTTCCACTTTCTCCACATCCTCACCAACTCTTGTGACTTTCTGTGTGTTTTTATTTTAATAGTAATTCTTCATATAATCTGGATATTAACCTTTTATCATGTCTAAAATTTGCAAATATTTTCTCCCATTCCATGGGCTTATTTTTCACTCTTGATTTTTGTCCTTTGATGCATAGAAGTTTTTAATTTTGATGTAATCCAATTTATTTTTTTCTTTTATTGCCTGTGCATTTGGTGCCATCCAAGAAACTGCTGCCAAATGCAAGCCATGAAGCTTTCCCCTACATTTGCTTCTAGGGTTTTTTTTTTTTTAATAGTTTTAGTTCTGTATTTAGTCTCTTTTGTGAAACTTTACCCTCTCTTACAGATTTGAAAATTTCCCACTTAAACCTGGGTTGTGTCTTTAAGATATTCCTCTCTGAAATTATTAATTGAGATCTATACACTTGAAATCAAAGGACCTGTGTATTCTACACTTGATCTTACCCAAAAGGCCAAGAAGCGGTCTGTGTATTTTCTAACAGAAGTATAGCTGTAACAACATGCAGACACAGATACTAATAAAAAAGCTGCGGTGGCCGGGAGCAGCCACTGCACTCCAGTCTGGGTGACCGAGTGAGACTCCAACTCAAAAAAAAAAAAAAAATTTGTTCCCTTTGAATCAACTTGCACCTCAAATGATAGAAAAGATAACTTAAAAAGACAAAAGGGGAGCCAAGAGCGGTGGCTCGAGCCTGTAATCCCAGCTCTTTGGGAGGCTGAGGTGAGGGGATTGCCTGAGCCCACGGGTTGGAAAACAGCCTAGGCAACTTGGTGAGACCTCATCTCTACAATAAAAAATAAATAATAAAATAGACAGGCATGGTAGCACATGCCTGTAGTTCTGGCTACTTGGAAGGCTGGGGCAGAAGAATCGCTTGAGCCCAGCAGGTCAATGCTGGGGTGGCCATGAGCATGCCACCACACTCCAGCCTGGGCGATGGAGTGAGACTCTAACTCAAAAAAAAAAAAAAAGACAAAAAGGAGGAAAATAATGCAAAAAGCAGAAAAACAATTCTCTCAGTGATAAAAGTAATATTGGAATTCAGTCTCCCAGATCCAGTTTTAAGTTACCAATCCAAAGTATAACATAGTTTCTTTTGAAAAATTCAGAAATTTCAACTTAGGCTTGTACTAAAATAAGATATTTAGGGCCCTACATCAAAGGCTCCTTCTCTGCTACAATTTCCTAGTTTTTCTATTTGCTTGTTAAAAGTTTGTCTTCTCCATCCTCCATTGTTATGTTTCTTGATGCTGTCATTACTGTTATTTTGTTATGCCTAATTTATTGACTTATTTTACAAACAGCTGGCTCAAAAGCCTAATGGTGCCTTTGTAGTTAGGCACCAATTTAATAAGTCTGTTTTCTGAGATAATGTTCATTCATTAATACTTCTTCAACACCTACTTTGTGCAAGACACTGTGGAAAATACAAAGCTGCAAAACCCACCAGGCGGGTCTTCTTCACTAGACCTGAAGAGGCCACACAGTGTCATATTCATTCAGCATACTGGTTTGGAAACAAAACAAGCAAGCAGGGAAGGCTGGGCCATTTCTCCTCAAGGGATTATCACAGCAGCCCATACAGTCAACAAGGACCTAGCCCTCTTCTGGCTCTTTAGACGTCAGCTCAGGTTCATGGGACCAAGACTCATATCCAGTAGGTTGGAGAGGACATGCTGGAAGATAGTTTAAGTCTACATCATAGCTTAAATGACTGCATAAGACATACCGATTTTTATTTCATTTTTTACAATTGATGACATCTGAGCAAGGCATTAGTGTTGATTGAAGCTCTAGGAATATTAACATGGCAGCAGTATGTAAGAGAACTAAAAGTAGACAAAGACTAGAAGCAGAAAGACTATTATATTCCATTCGTAGAATAACAATACTACTACTAATCATGGTAACAGAACCAGCCAATACTTTTTTATATGCGACTTACTATTTGCCATAGAAGCATTTTTCGTGTATTAACTCCTCATAATAATCCCATGGGGTATGTTAGGTACAAATATCCCTATTTCATAGGTGGGGAAATTGAGGCAAAGTGGAGTCAAGTAACTTGCACAGGGTCTCACAGCCATTAATTGGTAGGAATAACATCTGAATCCAAATAATTTGACTTCAGAGCCTATACTCTTAACCACCGAACTACACTACATATCAGAGTATACTATGTATACTCACATTGTCTAAGATTCTGGAAAAATCCTTAAGGAAGGACTCACCCCTCTTTAAATAAGTCAGATAATATTAAAGTAGGTAGTTCTGAAATGAGGCTCAGCAAGTCGACATGTAGGGATATCATGCAGGAATAGAAAATGAGATCTTGAAAAATAGAAGGCACTTCTTTATTCAGTGCCTATACCAAGCATCCAGTATTCTTCATGAATTATCTCATTTAATCCTCATAACAGCCTGTTAGGGAGGTATTATTTTTAATACACATTTTTTCATATAAGAAAACCTAAGTTCAGAGAAGTTATACCTTTTGTCCCTCATTACAGAGCCAGTCAGTGACAAAGTCAGCATTGGAATCCCAATCCAAATGGATCCATGCTCTTTCCATTATCTTATGCTGAGGGCATGGAATGGTGGGAATAGATACTGTCAGTCTGGAAGGCTGTAGTCCTCCTGCCCTTGAAGGCTAGCACTGCCATCCAGAAAACTCTGGAGCTATGCTGGTATGTACAGAGAAATGGCCCCAGGCTATATATCCACCCAGCTAGTTACATGAGCTAGATAACTGGGGGTGGGGTGGGGTCAACCCTTATTCCAAGGAACCTGAACTAGCCTATGGATCTGGGGAGGGCTGAGGCAGCCCTGAAGATTTGTACACACAAAATACAAACATAAAACCTTAAGGAAGTTCAAAAACATGGGCTTGAGGGGCCATGTGTTTGCGGCCCTCCACACAAAGCAGTTAAAAAAAATTCTCTGAAGAAACCTGAAGCAAGCCATGTGGACCAGAGGATGGCATCTGAAGATAAGAAATCCAGGAGAACAAAGCGAGATTTCAGGTAACTGACCATGTCAGTTTTCTCAGCTAATTCCTATAAGTTTAACATCAATGTTTCTCAAAATTATTCTTAGAAAACAACTATGACATAACTCAGTGGCTCAGCCTGTAAGCCTGCAGGTTCAAGATCAGCCTGGGCAACCAGGAAAGACCTCATCTCTACAATAAATCAAAAATTAGCTGGGCGTGGTAGCATGTGTCCGTAGTTCTGGCTACTTGGAAGGCTAAGGCAGAAGGATCGCTGGAGCCCAGAGGGTCAGTGCTGGGATGGATGTGAGTGTGCTACTGCACTCCAGCCTGGGTGACAGAATGACACTACAACTCAACAACAAAAAAGCAGAACACAAAATTATATACACACCAACACACTGAAAAAGAATTGGTGGTGGAATTTTTAGTTCTACTTCTTTATATTTTTTTCTGAATTTTTATAATTTATTACTATATATACATTACATTGTTAAACAGAGGATATATAAATATATATATATACACACTAATTGAACTACTTTTAACTAAAACTTGGAAAGGGGGAAAAAAACAAATTTTATATAGAGTGGTCTAGTAATTTCCAAATACTCAAGAGACTACATCAAAATCACCTGAGACATTTATAACAAAAATACAAATTTCCATAGCCCAAAGACTCACTCAGTCAGAATTTCCCTGGGGGGACCCCCAGGAATCTGGAGTTTAAAAAGCTCCCTGGGTGACTCATATTTTTTTTAACAAGGAAGTCCAAAATTACTTCGATTCTCTTTTTCTTTTTAAGGTCCCTTAATGATTTATTTAACATTAAGGCACATTTATACTGGAATATTTAACAATGAGAATAGGGGACAGATTTGGATGGCCATCTCACCATTTATCTCTGCAAACTTCTGAACATCACTCAGGGTTTTCAGTTCTTGCCTTGGACATGCTGCTACACACAGTGCCACAGACTTAATCTTCCGGTTTATCAAGTCCAGATTGCATGGATCCAAAAAGAATACATACCTAAAACATGGAGAAAAAAACTGAGATATTATTTCACAAAAAAAAATTCTGATTCACTGCATATTTGACTAGCCTAAAAACAAAGAACATCTATTTCATATTCCTTCACAATAAAAATTTCATAAATCTAATCAAAAATGAATTTTTTAAAAAAATAAGTGCTTAAAAACATACTGTTAACAGTGGGATTAGGGGAATTATAGGATTCAAATTTTCACGATCTACTTTTCTAATATTTAAATGTCTGTAATGTATACATAGGGATTTTTATAATCAGGAATAATCTCTTTTATTTTTTTTTAAATCATAAATTTTCATTTTCTTGTTATGGCAAACTTGTACCAAAAAAATTATTGGAATATCCCAATACTGCCATATAATTAACATGTACTATATGTTATACTAAACCAGTAAATATATAATTCTCAAAATTAATATATATACATATATAAATTAATATATACATAATTAAACATATAAAGTTAAATGGAGACTAGAGGGAAATACACCAATATTTTAACTACAGTCATCTCTGGGTGTTAAAATAAAGTTATTTTAAATTTCTTTCTTTTGTCTTTTACGATGTTCACCTTCTAGAAAGAATACAGATTACTTTTGAATTAAGATAACTGCCCCAAATACTGTTTATTAATGGTATAAATACCGTCCATTACAGATGGATAAAATAATCCTCAGATCCTAAATTATTCCTCTATATCCTGTACATTTATATTTTAGAAAAGAAAAGATTAAAAAGAAATCACACTAAAACATTTTTTTTTAATCGGAGTCTCACTCTTCACCCAGGCTAGCATGCAGTGCCACTAACACAGCTACCACAGCTTCAACCTGCTGAGCTCAGGTAATTCTTCTACCTCAGCCTTCCAATAGCTGGGACTACAGATGCACACCACCACATCTGGCTACATTTTTTTTTTTTTTTTGTAGAGATGAGGTCTCGCCCTGTTGCTCAGGCTGGTCTCAAACTCCTAGGCTCAGGCAATCCTCTCGTCTTGGCTTCTCAAAGTGTTGGATTCACAGGTGTGAGCCACTACACCCAGTCAAAACAGGTATTTTTTAAAATGTCATAAAGTAGAAGAGATGATAAAGATTGTAGATGCTATCATTTGCTCAAAGAGAAAGTAAGGCCAAATGCTCTTACTGAGATAAGCTAAGTGTAACAGTATGAATCAAGGAAGGGAGTACAAGAAGAAATGCTTCTACCTAAAAAAGAGTTAAAACCCCCAGCCCAGGGTTCAATTCCACGGAGTCTATGAGAAGTTTAATAAAATCATGAATCTGTCAATAGCCTTTCACACACTGTTAAACTCTGTTGCTATGCAAAATATTATTTCAATCTGGAACAGTAAATATCAAATATAAGAATTAGGTGAATAAACAGAAAAGCAAAAAAAGTCAACACATATGCTGAAATGGAAAATATAAAGGAGTACCAGGAAAAAAAAGCTAAGTAGAAAAAAAAGCGGGTGGGAGGGTACCAGAGAGACCTTTGCAGATCAAGTAACACTATATACCTCAGCACAGCAAGGCAGACCAGGAATCCAGCATGAAGGTCAGGTATAAACTGTAATCTACCAACCTAAAAAAAAAATACTTTTTTGGTGACCCTGTTAGTGACTCCGAACTCTTTAATCTTCCATCTATATAGATAAAAGGAAAGAAAAGAAGCCAAGCAGAATGATGTGGTTTAGAAGTACAGTTTGTAGACTGTTTCCATGGCTGATGACAAGGACATAGGGCATAGAAAGAACTGTTTCTAGCAACTTTTGGGTAGAAACAAACATTCCCTTACTAATTATCCCATCTATCCTGTGCCTCTGACTGTGCATGTCTATGCCTGAGACCCTGTACAATGAATTGTACAAAGCCAGGTCCTAGACAGGGAACACTCAGGTCCTTGAGAAAGCTGTCATAAAAACCTTTGAATCTACTACTACAGCTATCATCACCACTACCACCACCATCACTATTAATACTATTAACAATAAAATAGTGCTATTAAAGATAAAAATCATGATAGCCAATATGTATTGAGTAATTACTATGTACCAAATACTATTAAACCTTTTATACATACTAACTCATTTAATCCTCACAACAATCCTGTTGTATATTTCTGTGGGAGGCAGACAGTGGAAACGGCAAAGGGGAGAAGATTGAATGCACAGTTCTAAGTGATGAGCAATACCTTGGGAACCATCTGGAGAAATCACATCACAGTAGAGGAATATACTTAGGGAAAAGGAAAGAAAGCCAGAGGCTGCCAGGGTCCTGCAGCTGGGCCTAGGCTGGATCAATGACAATCTCTTAAGAACAGATGCACTGTTTGTTCTTCAGGTTTCTGCTTCCTTCAAGAACAAAAGGACCCCCATTATATTTCTAACTTTTTTCCTATCTTAAAACATATTTCCTTAATTTATACTAGTGACTAGGCAGCAACCTTATCCCTTGCTTTAGTCAAACCAACCTGAGCTTGCTTTTTGGTTCTCTTTCTTAATAATTCTCTGACCATGGGGAATATATGAATCCGTCTCAGCCTCAGTTTCCTTACTTGAAAAACTAAGTATCATTTATTTCATAGTTTGCTGTAATGTGATTGATAATGTATATAAAGCACCTAACATATAGTATGTGCTCAGGTGATTCACATCATTATCGTTAAGAATATCATTTGCTTTCTACAAATTTTACATTTGATAGTAAAGCACCAAATGCAACACTTTCTGATATGGGCATAAAACAGAACTACAATACTAACATTTTGTATTCATTTGGGGAAAAAAAAATCTGTGCAGAAATATTCACAACTATTTGGGCATTACACTTGAGGAGAACTAAGGAGGCCCCTACAACAGGTCTTGTGCAAGGAAAACAAGAACATGACGGCTAGAAGAATGCTACGATGACTGTAATACTGTAAAATTAGCACAGCTCACTTTTTAGTTTGAATACATGGTTTGAAAAGATCTAAATCAACCAAACTAAAAAATTATTTGAAATGGTATCTTTAAGCCGGGCTCGGTGGCTCTGCCTGTAATCCCGTGCTTTGGGAGGCTGAGGTGAGTGGATTGTCTGAGCCCGCAGGTTCGAGAAGCACCTGGGCAACTTGGCGAGACCTCATCTCTACAATAAATCAAAAAAAAATTAGCCGGGCGTGGTAGCGCGCGCCTGTAGTTCCAGCTACTTGGAAGGCTGAGGTGGAAGGATCACTGGAGACCAGCAGGTCGAGGCTGTGGTGGCCAGAAATGTGCCACTGCACTCCAGTCTGGGTGACAAAGTGAGACTCCAACTCAAAAAAAAAAAAAAAAAAGAAATGGTATCTTCAGGAAATACATACTCATATACATACACAAGTTTACACTCCATGCCTTACCTACCTTTATAGTCTAAGTACATATTAAGTTTAAATCTCTATGCATTTCACATATTCAAATGTACACACACACATACAATGTTAAAAATAACATATGGAGCCTCAGTGGCTCATAATCCTTAGGCTGATGAGTGGATTGCCTGAGCCCGCGTTCGAGAAGCGAGACCTCATCTCTACAATAATCAAAAAAAACGTGGTACGCATGCTGTAATTCAGCTACTTGGAAGGCTGACGGAAATAGCCAGCAGGTCGACTCGTGGCACTGCACTCATTACAATGAGCTCCAATCAAAAAAAAAAAATAATAATATGGGCCTTAGGTTCAGATTCTATCAACATTTATTGGGTGTCTAGGTATTGGTCACCATCGAATTCATAACCTTGGCATGGTGGCTCACACCTGCAAACCTAGCACTTCAGGAGGCCAAGGTGAGAGCATTACCTGAACCCAGGAGTTTAATACCAGCCTGGGCAACATGGCGAGACCTCATCTCTACAATAAATCAAAAAATTAGCTGGGCATGGCAGCATATTTGGAAGGCTGAGGTGGAAGGATCACCTGAGCTTAGCAGGTCGAGGCTGTGGTGGCTGTGACCATGCCACTGCACTCCAGCCTGGGCAACAGAGCGAGACTCCAGGTCAAAAAAAAAAAAAAAAAAAATTCATGACCTTACTTGATTCTCATGACTCTGTGAGGTGGGGGCCATTTCACAGATGGCAAAACTGAGGCCCTGAGAAACTAATCACCAGATCCAAGAGAACTAGTTGGTAACAAAGCAGGAATTCAAGCCTAGTCCTTCTGATTGCCACTGTTTCCATTCTGCATTATTCTCAAAATATTTTCTACAAATGTCATTCATAATTTAAACTGTTCTGCATTAAGTTTGAATATTCTGTTTCCAGCATTCTGAAGTTCATCCAGTGCATAGCAACATGCTTACAAGTAATTATATTTTAACTTACATTTAACTGAATAGTTGCAAAGTAGGAAATGTGCTTGTATCAAATAGACAAACTTATGATTTATAAAAACTGTACTTTCTTGCCTTTTGACTTGAAAATGTCCTTTACCAAGTAAATAAATTCTTATATTAGCTCTGGTTTTCACTTTAAGCAAAATAAACTGTGTGTGGTGATTTTATTTGTTTGTCAGTGAGACCAACAACCAACTCCTCCATTAGCATGGCACTGGCAAACCAGATTATTAACTACCTGAAAACTACATGAGTGTTTTTCAACTGAGAAAGTGAGAGGCACATGGTATCCGCTTGCTTTGACTCCCACCAGGCAAATGATCAGGAGAGGATGGAACACACAAATTTTGAAAAAGCTTCTCAGTCCAACTCTGATTATGTCCCTTGGCCTCTATACCCCATCTCCAAGGTAGAGAGCCAATGTCACTGATAATCCATAACCTAAGTTAAGAGTAAGTTTTTCATCACTATCCTCAGTGAATCTTTTACTAAACTTATTGATAACTTTAAAACAGGGTTGTTTAAGTATCATGTCTTTCAGAGAAACTGGAATAAATAAAATACCAAAATAAATAAAATACCCTATAAATGAAACAGCCTAGACACCTGCAGGCACTGGCAAATAAAACATGCACATAGCATTATCACATGATTCAGAAAACACATTTGCACAGGGAATTGCAAAATAGCCTAAGCAAGCTTTGAACATAAAAGTTAGAAGGGAATGGAGAAAAATGCTCAGACCGAACTGTAAAGCAAACAGAGGAGAGAGCAGGTGAGCCAGGTAAATACATGTAGTGTCCAGAAATTATTTGAGGAAGAGAAATAAATTCATATAAAAGGGGTACTTTTTAAATACAGTAACAAATTATCCCAAAAGCCAGAAAAGGGAGAGATAGCTAAATAAAACGCTTTGTCTACACAGTGAATGAGGGGGCAGATGCACCAAAGATAAAAACAGGGCAATGAGGCAAAGGTAGGGCACTAAGTCACAGTTCAGGAAAAGAGACAAGTGCCACAAAGAGATGGCTGTTAAAGCTGTGCTGGGAGCAAGAAGATGAAACTGAATGATAAGACACCAGAGAAGGTTTAAAACTAGCTTAAACCTTGGTTTTGCTTTTACTTTCTTCACTGAAGATAGGAGAAGTTAAAGAAAATGAGATCCACTAAGAATTTTCTTTGAGTAACAAAGCATCTTAGGCTCTGTCCTCACAACACCCTAATTCAGCAAACGAGGGAACTGACCGACAAGGTGGGCAACTAACCTAAGGCCACACTGACTTGAACTCTGGGGAGACCAACTTCCAAGTGTTACTCTTTCCAAACCAAATTGGAAAGTGAGAAAAAATGTAATGGAGTGTGAGGTATAGTCTGGTTAAGCTGGCTGATTAAATCAGGTCAGTCCTCTGGAATCTCAGAGTAGACAAAGCCCTACCTGGACAGGATACAGGGCTACACTCTATGTGGGATGCAACACTCATATGAAGAGATGATATGAAAACACTTATTTAAAACAAACAATACTAGGTGTTTACTCCCGATCCAGACCCTTTGGATACAAAATTCATAAAACACAGTCCTTGAACACAAGTCAGTTATAGTCTAGAGAACTACAAACAAAAATTTGAGAAGTCATTTCAGAACCATGTGATATGAGACCTGGCTAAGAAGGCGGTGGAAATGGTAAAATCCTGTATAAAGAATAAGGGGTTAGAGAAAGAATTAAGGAGGAGGAGGCTGTATCTAAGCCACACTTTGAAACTGAGAAGGAATTCTCCAGACTGATGGGGAAGGGAGCAGTCTAGGCAGAGAAAACTGCATGTCTAAAAGCACAGAATCATGAAAGAGCATATTTAAGGAACTGCAAATAACCTGGTAAAGTCGAGTGTAGGACAGGACATCAAAGAGCTATGTACCAAGAAGAGGATAGAAGACAAAACCATCTTTAGAATATGGAGGATCTTACAGCTCTACTCCATTAGGCAATGTGTGCTCAAATGGCCACAGCACAGTAACACCTGGTATGACCAGCCCCTCAGGTTGAAGGCCGGAGGGGCCGGCTGGGGCACAGCAGAGCAGCTCCAGAGATGAACCTTTGCCATTAAATTGCCTCCTGCTGCCATGGCAACTCTCTGCGACAAGGCTTTTTGGAGCAAAAGGTGGCAAGTAGATGCTAGATCTGCTGGCCGCCTCCTGCCAAATTTGGCTTCTCTCCCCTCTAATCAGGATAGAAGCACTGCAGCACTAAAGCTGGAAAGCTGGCTGAAAAATCCCTCTGTCACCTTCTGCTTTAGTGATTCCTGACACGTGTCTTCCCCAGAGGGGAATAAAAATGGAATCTGATCATTTTTCCAATTATTACCTCGTATCAATTTACAATTTATAGCCCCTTTCCACAGAGTGTGTTGCTGTGAGTGAATCACACTCAATGGAAAAACACGACAGCCTAGCAGAGGCTTGCTATTGCTAAACATAGGATACAGAAAGCCCTGCAGATCTGTACTCCACCCACGGTGGAATTCTGCCCAGAGAAGGCCTCTTATTTCCAGGGTGGGGGTCCAAGTCTGGTCTTCTTCTCTGGAGTAGGACTCAAATGCCCCAAGAACAGTTGTGTTACACTAGGGCAGAGCCAGGGGGCCAGCATACCAAAGTTGGTGAAACCCAAGCCAAGCTAACCCAACTACTAACTGCAGTACATCATTAAATACAACTTTGCTGTCCCCCAACTTTCTGGGACAAAGCTAAAAGGTGAGAAAGGATCAAACTAAAAGCAGCAATCTGTCTTCTAAACCGTAGCTCTAGCTAGCAGCTGAGGGAGCTGTCCAACGGTCACAACACCTGCAATACTGCATGGACACAGTTCAAAGGACAGAAGAAAAGAAAGACTGAGGTAAGCTATAGGAAACCCAACTCATGCAGTTGATGACAGGGGACTTACCCCTTCCCTACTGCTTCCACAAACAGTGACAAAGAGGCAAAAATCTGAGAACGAGGTACCATTCATTAAAAATAAAACCTAAGGACATACCTCATCAACTCTTAAAAGAGGCAACTGAACTCTAATCAGCACAGCAGCCTCCTCTGCCGGCACTTGGGTGGCCTTTGGTTTACATGCAACTGCTAAGCAAAGAAACCTTCATAGTCCTTTCTGGTAATTAATAGCACTGAGAGCTGAAATAACTTTAAACTGTGGAGAAAGCCCTGGGATGAGATTAAGAGGGCAATACTCAGAGAATGTTTACCTCTCTGACCTCCCCTCCCCTGGTCTCCTCCCACAGGTCTCTTATCTGTTCCTCAAGCAATCTGGCACTTTCTTACCCTGGGGCCCTTGCACTGCCTGTCTGGAGTGTTAATTTCTCTAGACAGCGACAGAGCAAGCTCCCTCACTCCTCTCAAGTCTTCATGCAAAAGTCACCTTCTCAGTGAAGCCTCTGCTGGCCACTCTATCTAAAATACCAACTCTTTTCTGATGCACCTTCATCTTTCCTCCTCTGTTTCTCCTCAACAATACATTTGCTTACACATAGTATATTTTACTTACTTATCTGTTTATTATCTGCCTCTACCAGTAGACTATCAGCTCCAGGAGGGTAGAGATATTTGACTGCTTAATTCCTCACTGTATCCTTAATGCTTCATAATTATTTACTGAATTCATAAATAGATGGTAATTGTGTAAGATATTGCCAAGTAGGGCCAAAACAGAGAGAAGGTAGGGAAGAAGGCATCCCAGGTAGAAATAAATATTCTCATTCGTTCGAAAAGCAATTTATTAAATACCTACCTGCCAGGTAAAGGCCTAAAGAAGTACTAAAGATATAGTGATAAATAAGACCACACAAACAATGTCTCTCTTCTCAGTGTTCACAATCCAAATGGTAGGAAGACAATTACAACCAGTGTGTAAGTGCTATAGCAGGGAAAAGAGGATAGCAGAGGACGCATCAAACAGACCCATGAATGAAAAGTAAGGGTCAGTGTCCCAAAGAAGGGATATCTAAAGCCAAGACGTAAAGGATAAGTAAGAGAATGAGCACAGAAATCTGGATAGGAGACAGCAACTTTGGAATTATCAGCATATAAACGGTAACTTACCCCTGGGAGCTCAAGAGATCATTAAAGTCAATACTGAAAGATAAGATTCTTCACCTAGGTAAAATCTACGAATCTCCAGAATTAGGAAGCAAAATTTGGTGTGCAAATCCACATGCATCTTTCTGAAAACAGACTTCATATTTCATAGTTTTGAGCATCTTGTCAAAGGCCCCCAAAGAGATGAAAACTAAAAGTAAAGTAAACCAAAAGATATGCTAACATTGCAAAACAAAGGCACAGAATTGGAAAAGCATAGGGGAAAAAATGATTTTCCTATTAGCTCCAATGTCTGTCTCCTCCTTATCCACATACTATGGAAGGATAATTGCCAGAATGGCAACCAAGAGTCACTGATATCAAACTCTGTTCCTTATATTGAGCTGAGGCAAGACACTAAAACATCTTTAAAAAAAAACACTTCACAAAGATCTATATTTTTTTTTTAAAAAAGAGTTCTTCATTTAGTCCAGTTACCTGGAAGAACAATCTGAAATCCAAGTTCATTATTAATACTATATTGCCAGAGGGAGTATTCTCAAAATCAACTTGTTCCAGCACGCATAGTAAGAAATAATGTGTCATAAGCCAATGGCCATAGATCTCATTTTCTCTTTAGCTTAATAGTTTTTAAAAAATATAATGAATATAGCATAAAATCTACTTGTGTAAAGTATGCAATCCAATGTTTTTAAGTATATTTGATTGAGTTGTTTATTCATTACTACAATCTAACTTTGGAATATTTTCATCACCCCAAAAGAAAATCCATATCCATTAGCAGTTACTCTCCATCAGCTATGGTTTGAATATCTGTCCCCTCCAAAACTCATGTTGAAATTTAATTCCTAATGTGGCAATATTGAGAATTGGGGCCTTTAAGAAGTGACTAGATCATGAGGCCTCTACCCTCACGAATGTATTAATGGGCAATGGATATATGGATGATCACAGGAGAGGAACTGGTGGCTTTATAAGAAAAAGAAGAGAGACCTGAGCTAGGACATTAGAAAGCTCAGTCTCTCACAAAGAGATACCATAAGTTGCCTTAAGACTCTACACAGAGTTCCACCAGCAAGAAAGAAGGCTCTTACCAGATGCAGCATTTCAACCTTGGACCTCTCAGCCTCCATAAAGGAAAAAATTCCTTTTCTTTATAAATTACCCAGTTTCAGGTATTCTTTTATAAGCAACAGAAAACAGACTGACGTACAATTCTCCCATGTCTCCTACCTCCCCAGCCTTAAGTAACCACTAATCTACTTTATGTTTCTGAAGATCTGCCTAGTCTAAACTTTTCAAATAAATAAAATCATACAATATGTGGTGTTTTGTGGATGGCTTCTTTTACTTAATATAATGCTTTCAGGTTCAGCTATGCCATTACATGAATCAGTACTTTAGTCCTTTCCATGACCAAATAATATTCCATTGTAAAGCTATACCACAATTTGTTTATCAAGTCATCAGTTGCACAGTTGTATTTTCCTTTTTTTGGCTATTATGAATAATGCTATTTAGAAGTCTTTGTGTAGATATGTGTTTTTATTTCTCTTGGGTAGATACCAAGGTGTGGAATTGCTAGGTCATATGGTAACTCTGTGTTTAATATTTTGAGGAACTGCCAGGCTATTTACCAGAGCAGCTATACCATTTTACATTTCCATCAGCAATGTATGAGGGTTCCAATTTTTCCACATCTTCACCAACTCTTGTAAATGTCTTTTTATCATGACTAGATAAGTGGTAATTCACTGTGGATTTGATTTGCATTTCCTTGATGGGATAATACTGAGTATCTTTTCATGTGCCTATTAGCCATTCATATATCCACTTTGGATAAATGTCCATTCAAATCATTTTCCTATCACAGATTTCTTTTAACTCTGTGAGAAAAACACAGTGAGGCAGAGACAGGCACTAGTTATTGTCAAAATATTATGAAAAAGTTATATTACCAAAAAAAAAGAAAAAGAGAAGAAAATGAAAAAAAAGAACACCTAGGAGAAAGCACAGGAGTCAAAGGACTAGAGGTTAAAGAATCGTGGGCAAAAAGGACACACAAGATGGAAGGAGAGAAGCCTGTGGTCTTAGTGGGAAATTCTTGATTTACTGTGAACTGATTTTATAGGCAGAGCAATTAAGGATGATGACAGAGACCAAGTTGTGTCTATGGAAGAGTGAATCCTGAAAGCCTCCACTGAGAAAAAGTTTAAGCAGTTCCCAGGGCTAGAGTGAAAGTAAACGAGATAGAATATATAAAAGTACTTTGTAAGCTACCTAAAAGTAAAGTTGGTTAAAATAGTTGTGTTTCCCCATCTGGGTTAAAAAGGGAAGAAGTTTTGATAAGTAATCTTGAAGCTTGTTTTGAAAGATGAAGATAATGAAGATAATCATAATAAAAGCAGTTAATGTTCACAGTACCAGGCACTGTGCTAAGGAATATACAATATCATATTTATTCCTCCAAAATACCCTAGGAAGTAGGTACTACTATTTTTTTCATTTTATAAGTGAAGATCTTTAGGCCAAACATTATATTGTTATTTCTAACAGTGCAAACTATCCTTTGGTTATCTACTGATTTACCCTTACAGATACATCCTCAATCACATGAAAAATCTTATCCATTATAGAAAAACTATAAATACTGTTCCTGTTGTATTGCTTTTATCTTTATATCAGAGAATCACATTTTTTGATAATCAAACATGCCCACCTTGGTATTACTTAATTTCTTCACTGCTTCAATAATATAAATTATCTCCTATCTACAACAAAGACTAGTGCAATATTCATTTTTAAAATACTTTATTCATCTGGAATTTATTTTGCATGATATGAGATTAAAATTGATCTAAATGTAACTCTCTTCAACCCAATGTTTTTGTTAAACACTGATTGCTTTCATAGTTTTTATTTTATTTGGTTCCTCATATGTGAAACCACTGTAAGTTTATTTCTCCTGTTTCTATTTTGTGTCCATCACTGTTGTTAGTCTATGCTCAGGTAGTCTTGTTACTGGACTTTGGAAAAGGTTTTGTCTAGAATGGCAAAATTCCTTTTGCTTTCCTCTTAGCTACACAATGCTGAATTAGATACTGGTAACTGCAGATATACAATCTTTACTCACTCGGTGAGTAACCCCTCGCTCCCAGGTTTTACTTGGTCACTATTTAGCCATTACACTAATTGCTAACATTTAAAAATAAGAAGATCATTACACTCTTCTTCATCAACAGATTTCTGGCTTCTCTTTGCAAAACTGGCCTCATCTATCCACATGCCAAAATTCAGCCCAAGCAGCAGCTATCTCCTTTATATGGAGCACGCACATACAAAATTCAGTGTCAAACACTTCCTGCTGTCTTACACCCAGTCCATGTAAGTGATTTACAGGGTTTTGGATCTGAAACCTTTGGTGAAATCCATTGAGTTCTGGCTTTCAAAGCCAACAAGTTCAGTTAATTCAGTGCTCAACCTCAGTAACTGCGCTCATCCCAGACTTCTGGTCCAATCTCTTCTCTACATCCATTGCCACAGCTCCTCATCTCTTATCCCCATTTCATTGTCTTACAATACCTGCACCTAATTTTAATCCTCTCAAATTATTTTGTGAAGGAGAGTAATTTTTAAACTTTTTCCCCATGAAATTCTTGCCTGTTCTTTACTCTGTGATTTATACTATCAATCAAGTTCAATTCAACATCCTATTGAGATCTTAACTGGCATTGTATAAAATTTATAAATTAACTTTGCTAGTATTGTCATCTTTTCTATATTAAGACTACTCAGCCAGGAGTAGATTATATTTCTCTTATTATTTGTTTTATTTTCTTTCTATTAAAGTATAATAACTCTCTGTATTTGGCCCTACATATATCTTGTTAGATTTTATTTTTTAATAAAACAAGCATTATATTTTTCATTATATTTTCTGTGCACAGATAAAATAAATAACTGAGTTTAGTTAGGCGTATGTTTTATAACCTATAATTTAAGCACCTAATTTCAAGAGATGTTTTTGTGGACTCTCCTAAACATTCCAGGCTATAGCTCCTTGTCATTGGCAAATAGTATTATTTTTCTTTCTAATCATCTACACATATTCCATTTATCTCCTTTCTTAAGATTTATTGCAACTAGTTACTTAAAACAATGCTATAAAAAAGGTGATGTTCTTGTTTGATTAATTTGAGGTAAACTATTTCTATTTCTCCATAATATTGGGCTGATACTACTACTAGAAATGCCATCTCAGCTTCCTTTCATGCCCTCAAACTTAAAACAAAATCTATTGTCAACAAAGATGCCAAGGTAATTCAATGGGGAAGAGAGTTTTTTTTTTAAATGTATGCTTCTGGAATAACTGTATTTTGCTTGGGGGGAAAAGATAAACCTCACCTTTTCTTCATATCATATTCAAAAATTAAGTCAAAATAAATCATATACATAAGAGCTAAATAAAAAAACTTCTAGAAGAAAGCATAGAAAAAAATTGTTAGATACCATCTAACTCCAGTCAGGATGGCTATCATCAATAACTCAAAAACCAACATATGCTGGAGAGAATGTGGCGAAAAGGGAGCACTTTTACACCGTTGGTGGGAGTGTAAACTAGTACAGCCTCTGTGAAAAACAATGTAGCGGTTCCTAAAAGATCTAAAAATCGACCTTCCATACAATCCCACAATCCCCCTACTGGGAATATACCCGAAGGACTCAAATCACTCTATAAAAAAGATAACCGCACACGTATATTTATCATACTATTGTTCACAGTAGCAAGAACATGGAACCAACTGAGCTGCCCATCAAAAGATGGCTGGATTAAAAAAAAAAATGTGGTACATACACACGATGGAATATTACGCAGCCATAAAGAAGAACAAAATCATGAACTTCACAGCAACCTGGATGGACTTACAGTCTATAATATCTTTCACAGAAACAAAGAACTGAGTATACCACATGTTCTCACTCATAAGCGGACCTTGAACAATTATCATAATACTATAAGAAAAGGATTGGCAGTAGAGGGAAACTACTGGGAGATAGGGAGGGGGAACAGGATTGGCAGTAGTGGGAATCTGCCTAGGGAAGCAGAGGCAATACCTCATCAACAAGGGTACCTCCATAATGAACACTTGTGTACCTAACTGAATTGTACCCCACATCTTTAAAATAAAGAAATTAAAAGAAAAAAATAGTTGTGAACTTGGGCTAAGGCAATAGAAAACAAATCTTCCAAGCAGTATTATTTGCAATAACAAAAAACAAATACATATAGAAATAACCCAAATATCAAAAAAACTGGTTGAAAAGATTCCACATGATGGAATACTTTTTAGTAATTTAAAAGGAACAAACTACTGATATGTTTAACAATACGAGCGAATCTCAGTCACATTATTATGCTATGTAAAAAAGGCAGACATAAAACACTACATACTATGAATCTATGTTATGACATTCTAGAGAAAAAGCAAAACTATACTGACAAAAAGCAGATCAGTGGTTGACTGAGGACAAGGATGGGGCAAGGGCTGACTACAAAGGGACACAAGGTAATTTTCTAGGGTGAAAAGAGAGTGGATTGTGGTGAAGGGTACGTGACTGTATACAGTTATCAAAAATTCAAACTACACTTGAAATGGTTAACTTTTACGATGAACTGTACTTAAAAAAACTATAAAAATAAAATCTTTTATATTTCTTCTTGAAAATAGACTTTACAAAACCCAATTTAATCTAGCATCCTGGTGTGTAGTAAGAATTTAACTTTACTCAGAAAGAGAACTGGACTTTGCGCTTGACTTCTAGGAGCTAATTTTTTTTTTCCTTTTCTTTCTTTTTTTTTTTTTTTGAGTCAAGGTCTCCCTCTATTGCCCAAGCTGATCACTCTAGTAGTACAATCACAGCTCACCACAGCCTCAACCTCTTGGGCTTAGGCAATCCTCACACCTCAGCCTCCCAAGTAGCTGGGCCTACAGGAACATGCTAGCATGCCTGGCCTGGGAGTTAATTTCTAAGCTCTGTGGGAATGTCTTTGTTTACCCGAGGGTTTCTTGGGTCATGGCAGATATTATAAAAATGTGACTTACAGTGGGGATTGACCACTCTAGAAAGATCAACAATGGTGTAGATTGGGGAGTTTTGGATCACGTGGTATTCAACTTGACCAGAAGGCTGGAGGCTAGAAACTGAGTTAGCCACTTAATAAAGTCCTAATAAAGCCGGGCTCGGTGGCTCAGCCTGTAATCCCGCGCCTTTGGGAGGCTGAGGTGAGTGGATTGCCTGAGCCCGCGGGTTCGAGACCCGCCTGGGCAGCGAGACCTCATCTCTACAATAAATCAAAAAATCAGCCAGGCGTGGTAGCGCATGCCTGTAATTCCAGCTACTCGGAAGGCTGAGGCAGAAGGATCGCCGGAGCCCAGCAGGCGAGGCTGCGGTGGCCGGGAGCGGCCACTGCACTCCAGTCTGGGGGACAGAGTGAGACTCCAACTCAAAAAAAAAAAAAAAAAAAGTCCTAATAAACATTATGAACACTGAGGCCTGGGTGAGTGTCTCTGGTTGGCCACACTTTCTGTGTATTGTTACACATCAGTGGAAAAGTAATGGGCACTGACACCACCACATCACGCCACTCTCCATGGGTGGGAACGATGAAAGTTCTGCCCTATGTACTCCTTTGGTTGGCTGATTTTAAATTTGTATCCTTTCCCTGTAATAAACCATCACATGATCACTTTAGTTCTGTAAGTCTTCTTGGCAAATTATTGAATTACTTGGCAAATTATTGAACTACTACTAAAGGTAGTCTTACCTACCCCTGAACTTACAACTGGGGTAAGTTTAAGGGTGGTCATGCGTGGACTGTGTGACCTCTAACTTTTTAGTCACCCTCAACTCCCACGCCCAGATAAACATGAATAAGTGGCAAACCAATGATTATAAAGTTCACAGTTGAAGCAGTTAATAATTACCTAAAGTATGTTACAAAGGTCATTATCTATGAGCTCATAGATAATGACTAAAGCTTTTAAAAATTTTTACAAGTACCAGGCCAACCTGGAACCAACCTAAATAGTGAGACTGGATTGAGCATGTGTATCAGCTGTTTAATTTCAGATATGGCACGTATACACACCTAGTCAAACAACACAGAGAAAACCAATCATTCTGTCCTTGCCTAGCTACATACACACCATCTAGTTCTATTAAGTAGCCTTTTACTTCCCTATTTAGAATCTGCAAAATATTTTGACTTTCAACTCCTGCATTTTCTAAGGTATGTAGCTTGATCTTTTTTTCAAATTGCTAACAGTATTATACACAGCCAGTATTATCCTAAAGGAAGAATTACACTAGCAATGCAGAAGTTATCTTTGTAAAGAGTTTAAAAATTCAGACTGAAGAGTAGTGTAGTCACAAAGTATAATATAAATATTTTCCTAAGAAATTTCCATAAATTTGCCTTCTGAAAACTTATCTTCAGATAAATTTTACAACTTCTAATATTTTCCACAGAAAATGAAAGTTTTGAAAAAACTGCATAAATAATACAATAAGTTTCCATTTAGAATATCATAAATGTTACTATTTCCAAATGCCTGCAAATTTGTGGGGAAATAGGCCTACAAATCCAAGTTCACGTGAGCTATCTATCTAGGTGTTCTTTTTCATGTTAAGCTAAACTAGAAGTGGTAAGTTAAGGTGAGAATCAGAATGTCTTGACAGGAGACAGAAAAGGGGATTACTTTCCCTTAAAACAAAGCCAAAATTGCCAATGGCTTAAAGTATCTTCATTTGTTCAAACTCATCCTTAAATGTGGGAACACACAGGTAGGCGATCTACTGAGCTGTTCTGAAGAACACCTCAGCAACAGATGAGTAGAACACTCTGTAAAACTCAAGCATTAGCACAATGAACAAATGTTCTACCTCTTTTCTCCTAAGCTTCTACAACTCCACAAGACAGAGTTGGGAGCTCCTTCCTGTGTGTGCCAGTCTTCACTGGGCTTCAGCCTGGCCAGTAAGAATTCCAACCCATAGACTCAGCTCATGCTACTGCTCAGCCAACAAGAACCAAGCTTGACATTAGAATCAGAAGCCTCACTAGAAGATGGATTCTTGCAGCCACCTCTCAGTCCGAAATCCCACATGACCATCCACTAACCAGCTTCTCCCCAGTCACCATGCCATGTACCTTCCTTCCAGACACTTACTTTATCTGACTTTATTCTGATAGGATGCAAGCCCTATCCCAAACCCCCAACCTATCTAACTGGGGCTCTAAAACTCTGCCTAAAATGACAGACACTGTCCCTGAACCCCCTAACCATTGGCTGAGAGAGTCTTCAATCCACATATACAAACTGTAATCAAGATGCTGCCCTTAGGAAGGGGAGGTCAGAGAGAGTCAAGATTGAGAATCATTGTTGGAGGATAGGAGTAATGAGTCACAGAGAAACTGAGAATGACTCCCAGCTTATAGCAACAAGGAGACAGACCTGGGTCCTACAGACTTGCAGAACTGAATTCTATCTACAGCCTGAATGAAAAGCTCGGAAGAAGATTCACTCCCTAGAACCTCAAAAAAGGATCGCAGCCCTGCTGATGCTTTTATTTCAGCCTTGTGAAATGTGAAGCAAAGTAGCTAAGCCATGGGTGCATACTTCTACTTTATGGAACTTAGTTGTTTTAAGCCGCTTAGTTTATGGTAATTTATTACAATAACAACAGGAAACTAATACAATGGTAGGTCCAGTACTACCACCAAATTGCCTTATTTTCCTCTCCTCACCAGCCTGGTCTTAGGAACTCAGGAAACTGGAATCACTCAGCTTTCAATAGACAACATTTTTACAGGATGCCCCACACAGAATTCTTAGAATTTACCGATTTATTTTGTCTTCCTAACTAAAATTCAAGCTCTTCTAGGACGGGGACTATGGATGTCTTTAATTCTTTTTATTTTGTTTCATTATCCATATATTTCTAAGTAAAAAACTTACCAAAAAAAAAAAAAAGTATAAAAGAAAATAAAAACCATCCATAATTCAAAAGTCGGTCACACTGTTAACAATTCATGTCACTCTATACTTTTCTATGTACATGTATATTTTTAAATATGCAAATAAGTAATGATATATATACTGCCTTATAATTTATTTTTCCCTTGATAATGTTATGCAGATATTCCATGATAATGGACATACTTCTACAGCATCATTTTTACCGGCTCCCTAGTGCCTCAGACTGGGCCAGATCCTCCCATTGTGACCTCTCCCAGACCCACATACTGCTCTCTTTGTAACACTCCCTATAGCTATAATTTGCAATTGAATGATAAGCTTCTTATGTTGTTTTCTCCATTAGATTGTAATATCTGTGAGATTAAAAAATATGCCTATTTTGCTTAAAAATAGAACCTCAAGTGCCTAACCCAAGGAAGATGGCCAAGAAATAGAGTTCATAAATAAATTTAACCAAACCCCTTTTTTGGGGCCATTTAGGTTATTTCTTATTTCATTATTCCTAATACAGGTCTCCAGCACACAGTGGGCTTTCAATAAATGTTTGCTGAAGACTAAAAATAAAAAGAACTTTCAGAAATAATGAAGGATGGTCATTTAGTAAATGGCAATTTGGCTTAAGTCACTGGAGGAAGAAAAGTCCTAGTCACATAAAAATAAAGAACTGTACAGGGACTTAGCTGACAAAATAACCCTCCAAGAAAATATTTAGCAATTTAGCATTTATCTGCATTTTTATTTTATTTTATTATAAAGTTGTGGGGTACAAGTCAGGATTGCGTAAATAAGTAATTTAGCTACAGATGAAGTGTTGGGTCTCCCTCAGACCTCACTTTGCCTGGATTAAAATCAGGCACCCTTATTGATGTTATACATCCCCCAACCCTCTGCTGGCAGTGTCCCACGCCTGTCAATCCCTTTTTTTGTAGTATTATGATAGGTGTTCAGGGTCCACTTATGAGTGAGAACATGTGGTACTCAGTTCTTTGTTTCTATGGGCAATCACTGAGTATGACAGATTCCAAATCCACCCAAGGTGCTTCAAAGTTTATAATTTTGTTCTTCTTTATGGTTGCGTAATTATTTCTATTTTTTTTCTTTTTCTTTTTCAAATGGGGATAAGTATGCACAATCAATAAGTTACAATAACTCTTTAAAAGTCTTCAGGCCAGGCGCAGTGGCTCAAGCCGGTAATCCCAGCACTTTGGGAGGCCAAGGCAAAAGGATTGTCTGAGCCCGCAGGTTTGAGACCAACCTGGACACCATGGTGAGATCTCATCTCTACAATAAATCACAAAATTAGCCGGGCATGGTAGCATGCACCTGTAGTTCCAGCTACTTGGAAGGCTGAGATGGCAGGATCACCAGAGCCCAGCAGGTTGACACTGGGGTGGCCATGAGCATGCCACTGCACTCCAGCCCGGGCAACGAAATGAGATTCCAACTCAAAAAAATAAAAATAAAAGTCTTCAAGGGGCATAATTTACATGTTGACTAATTAAAGAAAAATTTTCTTCTTAAAATACATGGTTATATGGCATAGAATAGGCCCAGAAAGCTTGGCAATTGTTTAAAGAACAAACACATTCTTCATATTGGTACAAACCCTCCTTAAAGAATCCTTTACATATGTAATAAGTGATCATGGAGTAGACTGAACCAAAGTCACTGAACTTACAGAATTCTGAGTTTTAGAGAAGGTAATCACCATCACACAACATACCCATGTAATAATCATGCACATGTACTCTCTGCACCTAAAATTTTTTTTTAAAAAGGTGATCAGTGGCCACTAAAGTCCTATTTTGTATCTATGTAGAGATTACAAAAGTGATAAAAGTGAAGTTTTTCTAAAATGAGACTACTGTCTGTTACACAATTACCTTACTAAAAAAAAAAAAGTAATATTATCAGTTTGAAGTTAAGTATTTTTCAGTAAATATTTAAAACATACAAATGGTAAAAGTATCCAAGTATGAAATAGAAATAATGTAGTTCACCATCACAATTCACATTCATTATATGACAAAGAAAGATTCAGACAAGATTGCCTTCAAAATATCCAAAGCCTTCATAGTTTGTATAAGTGCTTTGGTTCCTTTAAAAGTTTCCTTCATTATAACTACTAATTTATAAAACCTACCCCTTTTCCTCATGTTCTCCTAAAAGTTTCTTTCATCCTTCAATGTTGGGGAGAAGAAGTCCCTAAAGCGAAAAAGGTAGGAAACTAGAATCACTGTTTAGTGCACCAGATCCAGTATGGTATACAATGCAAAGAGTACTAGATGTGAGAGTTGAGAACTGATCTGCTATTACTTGTCTTCATCAGGCCACTCATGTTTCCTAGACCCAGTTTCTTTAGCTGTAAAATGAAATGGCTCAATGATCTCAAGAGCCCTTCCAGCACAGACATTCTCAGCTGTGGGCTTCTGTGTAATGTGAACAATTAAGAGAAAAGAAGTAAAACTCACACTCTGATTCTGTTTCCACTCAGTACCCTAATAAAGGATATGCAGGAAATTGAAAAGGGTGTCAAATAAAATGCACCCCCTTGTAGATTTTATTCGTACATGGATGCTATCACCTTCCTCAGATGTCCAGTGACTTCACATCCTGTTAACACAGATTATTTGAAATTTGAGAGGAATTTTGGGCCATGGAGGCTTTATTAGTGATTGAGACTTTGAATGACTTCCTTGGAGGAAAGACAAAAAGATAAAGAAGAAAATTAGATTTGTGCAAAAATATATCTTTAGAACCACTATGGAAAAATCAATATTGATATGCGAGATACAGTAGGAAAACTTCTTAGAGTAACAAAGAAAATGGACACTAAACTCTGTGTTAGGACTGTTAGCAGAATGGAGGAAAGAATTCTATTAATGATATAATGCCTATGTCAAAAAGATTAAGAGCAGTTCCCTACTTATTCTCACCCAGTTTTATGATGACCTGCACTTACGAAAAGTCATCTTGCCATATCCTCCCCCATATCAGGCATCCAGGACATAGGAATGCCTATGGTAGAAGCACAACACCCCCATCCCACTCCAATCCTCTCCCCAGAGGCAAATAGGCTGGACTTTTTGTTTCAGCTCAGTCACCACACCTACTAATTCAGGAATCTTATAACTAAATAAGAGCATCCCTGCTCTGTGCAAATTGATATGGAAGATAAGAGATTTTTTTTTCTCTGGGAATAATAGTAATCATAATATTTTTGCCTAAAATTGACACATAAATCCTAAGGCTACCTACATATTATAGATCTGAAAACTGCAGACAATCTAGAATGTGGCAGAAAAGATTTGTTTTTGGAACTGCCAATTAGAGTTAAAGTATATCACTATCACCCCAATTCCCATCCCCAAAAAATGACTACAAGCTAAAGTATTATGACCATCACGGCTCAGCAACAAAACAAGTCATTTTCCTTTCCAGGCTTTAGTCCCCACTACAAATATTTGCAGGATGCTTTAAGGAGATTACACATTAGATAATCTAAAGATCCCTTTTATCTCTGGCACTTTATAGTTTTAGATGAATGACCTTTTCTGAGTTGACCTAGCCTCAGAACTTTATTTATAGCATTGTTTCCATGTAGAAAAGTTTTAAACATCTCAAACAACCCACTTAAAACACAACTTTGGGGGCCAGGTGTGGTGGCTCGCTCTGTAATCCTAGCACTTTGGAAGGCCAAGGCAGGAGAATTGCTTAAGTCCAGGAGCTCAAGACTAGCCTGAGCAAAATAGCAAGACTCCATCTCTACAATAAAAATGTATAGAATAGCTGGGTGTGGTGGTGCATGCCTACAGTCCTAGCTAATCAGGAGGCTGAGGCAGAAAGATTGCTTGAGCCCAGGAGTTTGAGGAATCAGTAGGCTATGATCACGCCATTGTACTCCAGTCTAGGTGACAGAGCAAGACCTTGTCTCAAAAAAAAGAAAAGAAAAATCAACTTTGGACTGAGTGTGATGGTGCACACCTGTAGTCCCAGCTACTTGGGAGACTGAAGCAGGAGGACTGCTTGAGTTCAGGAGTTCAAGACTGCAGTGAGCTATGCAGTGATCATGCCACTGCACTCAAGCCTGGTGACAGAGCAAGACCCCATCTGTTAAAAAAAAAATCAACTTTGGGAACATAACCCATTTTGGGTCTTTCCTATAACTCATAAAATACGAGGGGGGAACACACACAAAATGCAATTTATTTATAAAAATTGTATATGTATTCTTACATATTTAAACTTCAGTCATCTTCAGGGTACCTTTCGTTTGTTGCAATATACCTATTGAGATGCTTTCCACTCCTCAAAATAGTTTTTGAACTCATCGATTTTGATGCCTTTTAGTGCTTCTGCCATTTTTTGTTTCACCTCTTCCACATCAGCAAAACGTTTCCCTTTGAGGACTTTTTTCATCAGGGAAACAAAAAAATAGTTGCTTGGGGCAAGATCAGGTGAATAGGGAGGGTGGAGCATGGAGGTCATGCTGTTTTTGGTCAAAAATTGCTGAACACTCAGCATAGTGTAGGCAGGTGCATTGTCATGGTCGAAGAACCAGTTACCTATTCACCACAATTCAGGACGTTTCTTCTGCAAATCATGATGCAATGTTCTCAAAACTTCCAGATAAAAACTTTGGTTGACTGATCCAGAGGAACAAATTCCAAGTGTAATACAAGGGCCTGTAATTCCAGTTTTCTTTTAGTCTTCCCTCATACTATCTGCCATTTTCCTATTCACCCTTATTACTACGGTAAATATATTGTCAGATCAAAAATATTACTTGGGGAAAAAAGCACATTATAATTAGAATGATAAAGAAATAAAATACTGCTTTTTCTTTACTACTAATAAAATCCTGTAGTCATCTTGGCATCTTAATTATCCCTGCCTCTCCGTATTCATGCCCTTGTGTAATCCCCTCTCCTTGAGTATGGGTGAGATGCGTACCTGGCTTCCAACCAAAATGTGACAACGGTGACAGATATGATTACATGACATAAGACTGTAGCTTCTGTCTTGCTAGTAGACTCTCTACTGAGGCTCTCCCTTACTGGCTTTGATAAAGTAACTCACCACATGGAGCAACCCATGTAGCATGCACTGAGGTGGCCTCCAGTGGCCGCCAGCAAGGAGCTAAGGACCTCTGTCTAAAAATCTTCAAGGAACCATATGACACCTACAACCACAAGAGTTTGGAAGGGGAACAATCATCCCTCATAGAGCCTCAGGTGAAACCCCAGCCCTGACTGACAACCTAAGTGCAGCCTTGTGAGAGACTTTGAAGCTAAAGACTCAGGTAAGCCACACCCAAATTCTTGGCCCACAGAAATTGCTAGCAAACAAGTCTTGTTTTAAAGTCACTAAGTTTATGGTAATACAGTTAGCAACTGAGAATTAATACAGACAGATGGGAAACACACAACATAATTAGAGAGCAAATTGAAGGCAGAAGAATAACAAATACAAGGTAGGAAACGTCAAGTAATCAAAGTGAAGGAAAGCTCACCATGGGATGAGGCTAGTTTTGAAAGATTTCATAAAGAGGTATGACCTATCTCTAGTGTTTCAATAATTCAGAATGGCAGACAGGCAGAAGGAACAGCAAAGAGGCAGAATCAATTGAATGTCATGAACAATAGTAATACCACACTGAGGAACAGCGAGAGAAGACTGAACAGGTGAAATGGGTTCAGTTCGTGAGACCATGAATGTCAGGGGCTGAGTGGGCGCCTCTTTGATTGCACAGACAACAACACTCAAGGAAAGGCTCTTGAGGAGAGAAACAACATAAGAGATCTATTTTAAAGAACTTAATCTTATCACAGTAAAAAGGATGGAACAGATTAGAGATAAGATGACCAAGAATAGATATGCTAGCACAACAGTCTTCATAAGAGGCTAACAAACGTGGGGGAAAAAAGTTCACAGTGATTAATAATCAAAGACATGAAAATTAAAACTATAAAACACCATTTTTTCTGGTCTAACAAATTAGTAAAGAACAAAAACTAATAATACTAGCAAAGATAAAAAGCAATCTCAGACACTGTTGGTGGGAAAATAAATGTAACAGTCTTTATGGAAAGCCATTCAGCAGTATACATTAATAATTGTAAAATAGTCAAATTCTCAGACTCAGTAATTTATTTCTTCAAACAAATTTTAAGAAAATAAGTTTATCCATTCAACAAGCATTATGTTGCGTGCCTAATTTGTTCTAGGCACTGAGCTAGGCTCTGAGGAGATAGTGAATAAAACAGATCTCACCTCGTCACTCATGGCACTTAGGAGACACACACATTTAACAAATTATGAGAAAATAAATGTATAATTATACATATTACTGAGGCTACTCTTAAATATATTTAAACTGTGAGATCAAAAAAGCCCTCTGTGGGATGTGACATTTATGCTGAGGGCTGAAGGATGAGTAGAATTTAGCCACATGAAAAATGGGAGGAATTTTTTTTTTCTGATAGAGGAAACAATATTCATGAAGAGCTCTTCAAAAACATTCGAGACTTTAGAGGATTCATTTGTTACACATTCAACAAATATGTACAAAGGTCCTAGTAAGTACCAGTTACTATACTAGGAGCTGAGGATAAGGAATGGGAGAAAGCAGTCAAGGTCAGGCAGAGGTTAACAGCAGACAAAACAGGTAAAAAATATTGTATAGCTATGGAAAGGCCTAGGGGCCATAATGAAGCAAAGGAGTACAAGAAAATGAGTGTAAAGGAAGGAAACCAATGCATTTGGCAGGAGAAAGAAGAGGATCGAATAAAAATAACAAACACAAAGACTGCTGCCTTTTTGTCTCTTTTCAAATCCAAATATTAAAGACTTACCTGAGAAGGGTATGTCCAAAAATTTACCATTCATTAAAAAAAATTTATAGAAGGAATATAATACTGCAGAGAAGATGAGGTAGAGATCAACCATATATTTTAAACACTATACATGAATTAAGGAATAGCTTTACTTGGGAAACAATTTTCCCTATACGTGAATGGCTCTCGACTATGTTAAATATTCAGGGAACAGCAACTACTTTTTCAAAATAATAACCAGTCTCTCCTTGCAAGAGGCCAAAATGTACACAGAATAATCCAAGGATCTGCAATCTGCTCCACTAACCAGATGAACGACATGGTTAAGTGTGAAAAGTGGCATTTATACAGACTTTATAATAAAAATATGCTTGTGGTCATTGCAAGTTATAAAGGGAGTGAAAAATGACTCCAACCCCATGTCAGCAGTAGACCCGAGGGAATAGACCCCCCTTTCCTCTTATCTAAATGGTAATATTTTATAATTGGTATTTGTTAACAGCATTAAAGAGTGAAAAAATATTTTACAGAGTAAAAGCTACTTACAAAAAAACAGTACAGTGGAACTCTGTACTATTTTTGCAACTTCTATGAGTCTAAAATTATTTCAAAATAATAAGTAAACAAAAAATGTGGATAGTCTTGCTATAAGAAATAGCATGTGGTCTAAAATTTGTGTTACTTTCATGAGGCAATCATAAAGAAGAATAAATGAAACAATCCCCTAAATTGCTAAGAGTCCAATTTTCACGTCTCTCAAGGGATGCAGGTGCATGCTCATCAAGAGAAAAACTCATGTCTGAGCTGGATATTCTACTGCCCACCAGACGTGTGACTTCGGGAAAGTCAATTCAATCTTTCTAAGTCTCTGTTATAACTACCTCACAGGCTGGTGTCATATGCTTACTATGCAAATACTCATTATTGTTTTTTATGTTTTTATTTACTTGAACTGCATTATCTCTTCTTCACGAGTGGGAGGAATAACTGAGAAATAATTAACTATTTGGATTCATTCAAGTTTGTGAAATTATCATATTAATCTTACACTTCCAAGTCGGGACCCAGATTTCACCACCAGATTTATATAATAATAAATATAATTATTACATATTATCTTCCTGGAAAATGCCTCATCATAGACCAATAACCTAAAAAAATGGTTATCTGCTTACTCTTTTTCTATAAGGTATAATAACTGGATTGCTCAACCTATTACCTTAAAGTTAGTTTGGTTAATTCTGAATATCTAATTTGATACTTAAGATGTCTAATAAAGTTTGATGGGGCATAAATATACAGTTTGAACAAATATATTGACATCACACAAAAAATATGCTAGATGAAATATATTTTCTCCATAAACATGAAAAACAAAATGATGGCTCTTTTGAAGAAAAAGTCAATTAAGTCAGGAATTTAATGAAATTCAAAAGATGAATACTGAGGACCCCAAGCAAAATTTAAAGTCTGACAAAGAAAATGCATCTTTTATAAAATTGGAAACTGTTGTGTACTTATAAAGAATACATCACAAAACGTTTTTCTAACTTTAATATTACAAAATCCATTACCATCTGTCTCTCATTGAGGTAGCCCATTTTAACATTCTCCAGCTAAATTCCTGGAGAATGTATTTGCAGAGCAAAACCAAGAATGACTCAAATGTACAGCTAAAAAAAAAAGACAAGTGTCATGTAAAAATAATATTCAGTAGGATATTATCTTTAAAGCAGGAAGAAAAGCAAGATTTTCTCTGTACCCCTTTCAAAGTTTCCAGTGTTCACCATTCAGCAAGTCTACTCACTTCCGATGGGTGTGGTCCATGCCACTGTTTGGTATTCCTTCCAACTTTGCATTTTTCTGCCCACAGATATTTCCATAGCTGTCGTATCCCGACACTAGTCTTGCTGCTGCACCTGTTGCTACTGAAAAGCCACAAATAAATCCCTAGGAAAGAAACAGAAAAAACATACAAATAAACCATTTCAATAGCAACAGTCACTAGCTGATACGATAAAGAGCTTCTTTTGTCTGTTGAACGGAACAAAGAGCTATCTTTCCTGATTGCAAACACTATTCCACTGTTTTCCCTGGATTGCACAAAGCAGCACAAAGACGTCCACAGGGAAACACTATTTACTACAATAACAAAACAAATCCAAAGCTTTTACAACATGAGATCGTCTTTGCATTTTTTAATAATAATAGCAGTTTCTCTATATTGAACATCTGCTCTATGCCACACTGTAAAGCTGGTGCTTATCATACATTATTTCTAATCCTCAAGATGAGGAAACTGAGGCCAGAGAGGCTAAACAAGTTACACAAGGCCATCAAAACTAGTAAAGATCAGTGTATAGAATCAAACCCAGCTTTCTCAATTATTTAGTTTTATTGAGTTGTAAAGGGGTTCTGTTAAATGAACAACAGCAAAGGATGAAAGGAAAAAATCCTAAGAACAATGGGTATGTGGGTTTTGAATCATTATCACTTCAGTGCACACAACGCTTCTGTTTCCTTCTTGCAATAAAGCTGAATACAAGCCAAAGAATTACATCATGAAGCACTGCCACGCTCTTAATATTGGAGACTGAAGGAGAGTAAGATACTGTCTTTGTGTACTGCAAAGGTCACTTCATGAGAATATGCTTTATCACAGTACCAAAGGCAAATGGTAGATACTTCAGAACTGCATCATGCTTGTTAAGCCAAGCATGCACTGACCAAAACAAAGCAATAAAAGCTTACACTCAACAGCAGGCTATTGGGCATAAGCACGGGAAGTAAAGTGAATCACTACTGATAAATAGATTGTATTGGGGGGGGAAAGATTGGGGTTAAGAACTATTCTTGTGGTCTGGTTATTAAAAGGTTGAGTTTTTGTTATCTTTAGAAAAGTGGCTAAGAAAGCAGAGATTATCACTGTTTAATTCATCACAGCCACGTATCATGAGTTGTACTTATCTAAATAGCCCTGCTAGATCTCAGGCCTAGTGGTAAATGCTTATACTCATAGGCAATTCCTCAGGGAAAAGTACACCCCCCCCCCACACACACCCACACACCCAAATATACTTACCTAAAAAAACAAACACAATGCTACAAGGGAGGGATCAGCAATGGAGGGACACTGCCGGGCGGGGGTGGGGGGTTGGGGGTTAAGAAGCATCACAAAGTGTACCTGATCCTAAACCAAGGGAAGTGAGGACCAGTTGGAGGCTCAAACTTCTCCTGCAAGTAGACTACTTACGTGTACTTAATCCTGACTTGTACCCCATATCTCAATAATAAAATAAAGCAGAAAACAAGAGTAGAGAACACAGTTCTAGTCGGTAGAGACTTCCTGAAACTACTCTTTGTAAGAAAGTAGACTCGGAACAAACAGATAGGGACAATCCAATTTGCTACTATCTAACTCATGATCCTGGCCAAGATACTTCAAATTCTGCCTCAGTTTACTCACCTATAAAATGAAGATAATAATAGCTCCTCTGGCTAGTGTAACGATTAAATGACATAATCCAGTAAAGTGGCAAGAAATCTGCCTGGCACATAGTAAGAGCTGAATATATATTAACTATTATTGTTGTTAGAAATGAGAACATGTTATAAGGGAAAAATGGTGGGATCTGGGGTCAGAAAAACCTGTGTTGATCAATGGAATACTGAAGACTCCATTTTCTATTTTTGTGACCTTGGACAAATTTGCTTCATTCTCTCTGTCTCAGTTTACCGATTTTTAGTTGGGGCTAAAACCACTTACCATAAAGGCTGTTGTGAAAATTACATGAGATGATATATACTACACATAAAGTATATGTTTTTAATGAATTTTTGTATCCTTCTGCCTAAAGCAGTAGCTAACTGCTAGCACTAGGGTTAGGCATAGCTGGTCAGTACTCACTCATCATTCACACTCACCCTGTTGTCCCTCTCCCCCTCTCCTGACTCTTCCAAGGACACTGTAGGGCAATGAATCCCACCTCAGAACTTCAACCCAGTACTAAGACACAAGAAAAAAAAATTTAATCTTCTACATACATACACATGTACAAACCCATGTACCATTTTAAGCACATCCTGAAATCCCAAATTAGGAAACCATGCACTCAGCAAAAATTGGAAAGGGAGCTAAGTATTAGAAGTTTTAATGGCTAACCCTTCCAATACATTTCTTTAACAAGAAGCATCACAGAGTAACAGAAAGAGAATGGACTCACTATTCAGAAAGCCTTGGATTTAAACCCTCACTCTTACTACCTTATGTGATTTTGATCCAATTACCTACTTAGACTCTGTTCCTTCCTCATCTCTCACACAGAATAATACCATCTATCTTGCAGCCTAATGATGAGAACTAAAGGAGACAACACATATCCAATCCTTAGCTGAGTGTCTGGTACATGGCAGGTGATCAATAAATGGCAGTTGTTAGCAGTAAATTTGAATGAGAAAGTCAGAACTAAAGAGGTTAACAACAGTAATTGGAGACACAAAAACCCCTTCAGTTCTCTATTTTAGAGCAAAAATTTCTAGGGGGAAAAGTAAGAAATAATGTCAGTAATTCTGTTACTACATAAAAATATTTTCAGACCACAATTACAATCTTCTTTCACTTCTAAAATAGCAAAGCCATTGCATAATTAAAAGGTTATGTTCTTCTTTCACTTTTTATAGGAATTTCTTATGTTTGACAAGCATGTTCTGTTACAGATTTCTTTAAATGGTTCTGATTTTCCTTCCTGACTATTTTTAACAGTACTGTTGGACATGTGGTTTTTTGTTTTTTTGTTTTTTTCCTTTATCATAAGCTACCTCATATCCCTCTGGGATATAGGTACTTTATAAATTAGAAATGTTACATATATATGCTAAAATGAGACACCGACATATTTTCACATAGGCCATTTAAATTTCTTAGCAGCCTCCAGAAGCATTAGAGTAGGGAGGGAAGAAACTGCAGGGGGGAAAGGAAGGAGAATAGTAAGTTAATAAGATGGAAAGAAACCATGACTATTATCCTAAGGACTTTCCATATGGCACAAGCACTGACAATGAGGAAGTAGGCCAAATATAATTAAAAATACAATCTCCTTAAAAAGGAAAATTCTAAAATCCAAATGCAGGAGGCAATACAGTTTCAAAAGAGAAAAAATGTTGTACATGAAATTAAAATTGGGTGAGAGAAACTTTACAGAATACACTCAATAATTTAATGGCTCCATAGAGAGGGGAGGAAAAAAACATTCAACAGAAGGAAATCACATTAATGAAGCAAATGATAAGGAGGAAAAGGAAAGCTTTTATAAGCATATAGTAGGAAGCAATCACTAAAGAGAAAGTAAGACTATTAGCAAGGAAAAGCACCATGGCTGAAACGTTAAAATGACTGAACTACGGAAGTGCTTTCAGGGCTGCTATTTTAAGGAAGAACAGACAAATCTACTCACAAGCAGGTGACTCAAATCAGATAAAGAGACACAGGGATGGTGGGTCACAGGCAAGACCTGGCAACTAGTAAGTATCTACATTGCTTAAGTGGGAGAAAGACAATCTGCTAATTAATGAACTGTGCTCATTCTTTCTTTGTATCACAAGGTCTAGTTCTACTTAAATAAGAGCTTTTGCTTAGTTTATTCATTATTAGTAAAAAAATAGGATACACTTTTATTTCACAAGCATGTTTGAATTTTACACCTGGAGCCTTTACTAGGCAACTAAGTAATGCAGAAGGCCTTCATTTAGTTTTGGAGGGAAGTAGTATATGAATATGGCAAAATGTTTCAATATAAAAAGATGGTAAAAAAGAGTTATGCTTGCAGTCCTCTACCAAGGATTAATAAAAATATGCCCTCTTCTTCTCTAGTACTATCTCCTTTACCTCTAAACATCCATATCTCAATCAGCGCTTGGGAACTGAAGGGACACTTGGCTTCTGTACATCCTTTTCTGAGAACCCGAATACTAGAAAGGATATTAGGATCTGGCAGATAGAACAGGATTAAAAAGCCTGATGCCAAATTAATATTTATACAAACAAACCAAAACAAAAATTTTAAACTGCTGCCAATCTGCTAGATTTCTGGATTTTTTTCTTTAAAGTTTAATAGGACACCTTGCTCTAAGAAAGAGGAAAAAGGAAAGCCATGAATGATTGAAAGTCTAGGAAATATCCACTCAATAACATTTATTGAGCATGTACAAACACAAGATTTAGTCCAAAAGAATTGAGAGAGAGAGAAAAGAAACCAACGGGACAAGAAGGAACAAAATCAGAGGTTCCATTTCATGGGCAGCTAGAGCAATGAAAAAAACACAAAGAATACTTAGAACCTACTATCCTAACTTTGCACCGATACTCCTTATGATCCTGGGCAAGTAGCTTTGAATTCCCTGAACCTCAGTTTCCTTACTGGTTACAGGATTGGATTATAATCATCTCTAAAGGCTTTCCTCTTCCAAAATTTTATAACCTTAAGGAAAAAGAGATACAGAGCAATACTGCTAAGAGTATACTTGCAGAGAGAAGTTCATACCCATTTGGTTTACTACAGTAACTGAGGGAAACAAGCAAAAATAGATTAAAAGCAAATGAATTTAACTGAACTATATAAAAATAATTAAAATGGTAAATATGGTGTTATGAGCATTTTATTACTTTTAAAAAAAGAGTAAAAGAAATGGATTTGACAGAAAGTAGGCAGTCATTTGAATCAGGTAACCTTACAATAACTTTTGTCATGCTATTCTTTCTATTCTATGATCCTGGCAAAGAACAGACATCAAATAGGTGACTAAATACTGCAGTGAATCTCTCTTTGTGCTGCATGCTCAACAATAGTTAATGAAGTAGAAACATCATGGCCCGGGAACCAGACTAATGCTATAAAACAAAAAAAGTCCTTGAAAGTAGTCTGATGGGATAAACTATGTAATGATGTCTCCTAAACCCAGATCATTCTCCAAAATCCCCACCCTGCATTTCCAACTGTTTATCCTTACCCACAAATTCTACATGTCCAAAACTCATTTTCTCATTCCACATTTCTCCAAACTATTTGCCATTCCTGCATATACACTCTCTCCAATAGTGGCATTACTTATCTACTGAACTGAACAGACCAGAAATGGAATGGAGGGCTCTAAGTTCTCTTCTCCATGCTTGTTCTTCATCATAGCTTCCTGACAATGCATGAGAGGGAGAGGTAATGCTAACTTATTTGGTCAGAGCCTGAGGTATTGATGAGACCACGTTTTACTGGCAAGTGAAGTTCACTGTGTCCTACAGATCCATGTTCTGAACAACTTCTATTGTTTCCAAATCCAGGCAACAAAGGAGGGTCTACCACTTGTAGCCTTGCCTTCCTCTTCTCTCCTGGGTTCAATGCTGCCACTGTGTAATCTTAGACAGTTAGTGAACAAATCTCTGCGCCTCTGTTTCCTTATCTGTAAAATGGGAATGTGATAACAATAGGGTCTACTTCCTTGAGTAACTGTGAGAATTAAATGAGTTTCTACGTGTCAAGTGCTGAGATAGTGTCTAGCTCCTAGATAGCAGCAGTAACTATCAGGTAAGTGGTAAAGGGTCCCTGAATCTTCCGTTTTTCCATGGTAAGCACTCCCGTTAGGGCCATGTGGCCTCCCCTATTTCTTGCTTTTCTGTGGTAAGTTGGTCTGGGCAGATTTGATCCAGGTAGATCTATCTTCTCTCTTCCTCTCTTCTCTTCTGACATATACCTCTTCCTGAGACAAGATGAAGTCAGACCATCCTAGATGGGAAGTAACTAGCCCATGTGGCTCCAGCTCCATTCTGCAAATCATTTTTACCAGGGAGTGCCTGTTCAGCTACTAATAAGGCAGTACCTTGTTTATCCATCCCACTCTTGCTCCCTGACGTGAACAGAAATTGTGGCTGAGAACCTAGAAGCTGAAATAGGACTGGAGCTGAAAAACCCTATTCTGAACCCCTAAAACCAGAACCTCTTGGTCATCCTTGAACTGTCTCTCACTTGCCTACAACACTGATAACATCATTGATAAATGTTACTGATCCTACTGCTTCAACCTCACTCTTCCTCTACTTTAGCATTACCTAAATCAGGGTTTTCACCTCTTATCTGCATTACTGCATCAGACTCCAAAGTGATCTGCCCAAAACCTGTTCCCCCTCCATGTCTTCTTTAACATTAGCTGGCAGGGCCATCTTTCTAAACCCCGTCATATTACTTCTTCCTCAACATTTTTCAGTGGTTTACCAGTGCCTACAACAGTGGGTCTCAACCTTGGCTGAACATCAGAATCACAGAGATTATATCAGAATCATTGAGGTGTGGCCAAGAAATGGGTGGTTTTTTATTTTAAAGATTCTAGCTGACTCTAATGTATAGCTAGGGCTGAGATCCACTTGTTTATTCCCTTAATAGAAAATAATTTAAAGTACAATTATTACATACAATTTTTAAAGCAGGGTAAGTATATGCCCAGTAATTTCAAAATATTAATGAAAGTTCAAATGTGAACAACAGCTCTCAGGAAGGCTGATAGCAATTTACTTTGGAAAACACTCTTAAGTTCTAGGCAATTCAATCGTTAGAAAAACATTGACTTCTCGAATGTCTTCTTTTGTGAAGTGTCTGTTCATATCTTTTGCCCATTTTATAATGGGGTTGTTTGTTTTCTTCTTTTCAGTACGATTCAGTTCCTTGTAGATCCAGGATGTTAAGCCTTTGTCAGATCTAGAGTTGGCAAATACTTTTTCCCAGTCTGTAGGCTGTCTCCCTGCTCTCTTGATGATTTCTTTGGTTTTGCAGAAGCTTGTCAGTTTAATAAGGTCCCATTTGTCTATCTTCTCTCTTAAGTCCTGTGGGTTTCGGGTTTTGTACAGGAATTGGATGCCAGTTCCGATTTCCATGAGAGTATTTCCTTCCTTTTCTAAGGTTCTTATGGTTTGAGGTTTTACATTTAGGTCTCTGATCCATTTGGAGTTAACCAAACACATGAAGAAATGCTCAACCTCACTAATCATCAGGGAGATGCAAATCAAAACCACACTGAGATACCACCTAACTCCAGTCAGAATGGCAATTATCAACAACTCAAAAAATAACAGCTGCTGGAGAGGGTGTGGTGAAAAGGGAACACTTCTACACTGTTGGTGGGAGTGTAAACTAGTGCAACCTCTGTGGAAAGCAGTGTGGCGATTCCTAAAAGCTCTAAAAATTGACCTTCCATATGACCCTGCAATCCCCCTACTGGGAATATACCCTGAAGAACACAAATCACTCTATAAAAAAGATACCTACACACGTATGTTTATCGCAGCGTTGTTCACAATAGCAAGAACTTGGAAACAACCATGCTGCCCATCAAAAGAGGACTGGATTTAAAAAATGTGGTACATATACACGATGGAATACTACGCAGCCATAAAAAAGAACAAAATCATGAATTTCGCAGCAACCTGGATGGAACTAGAGTCTATAATACTGAGTGACCTCTCACAGAAACAAAGATCAGAATATCACATGTTCTCACTCATATAATGGACCTTGAACATCCAATGTAATACTATAAGAAAATGACTGACGGTACTGGGAAACTATGGGGGGGAGGGGGATGGGATTAACGGTAGCAAATATCTGTCTGGGGCTGGGAAAACACCTCTTATCAACAGGGTGCCTGAATGAAACGTAATTGTACACCTAACCCTTAACTGTACCCCACAAAACCATAATAAAAAATACTGATTATTAAAAAAAAAAACAACATTGAAACTAAGGGAAGAAATAGAAGTACAAATATTAATGAAGAGATAAACGTGTAAACAAAGATTTGATGGTAGAGATGAATGAAAGATGACAAGATCTTAAAATATTTAAGAACCAGAGCACAGGTAATCAAGAAATGAGCAAAAAAACTACAGGTAAAGACAGAGTAAAGATATGGTTTGAATACCAGGTTGCAAGATGACTGAGAAGAAATAATCCATAAAAGGAGGCAGCTGGGCCACTAGATGAAAATAATACAGCCAGAAAGTTCTAGTTCCTATTCTAGCTTTGCCACTTATTTCTAGCAGTATATTCTTAGACAAGCTAATATTTAACATCACTATACCTTGTCTGTAAGCTGGGATAAAACCTATTATCATAGAGTAATTGGGAGAATTAAATGAGATAATATATATATTCATATATGAAAGTGCTGAACTTCTTTAAGTTCACACATATTTGTTGAATGTTTCTTTTTAAAGTACTACAGAGTAAAATCCAAAGGAGGGAGAAACTTCTAAAAACCTATCAAACGAATACTCAGAAGCCAAAAATCTTTGAATCTCTGTTGTGCCCATGTGATGGGGAACAGAACTTTGAGATTTCTTCAGTTTTCACAAGGCGACACTTGAAGTTAGCTCAATTCCATGAAGGTAATCCTTTAAAAGAATCATCCCAAAACAATAACTGCTAAGCCTGCATTTAAAAGTACACACAGTGAGTCTTAATTACCATAACACTGAAATCAACCTTATATTAATTATCATTGCATCAAAACATTTCAGTAAACAGATAACTCTTTAGTCTCAAATCACTCTCAAATCAGTCTATTAACATTAATGATTGCATTTTTCTGAGCTATCTTAGCACATTTAAAAATCAAAAGCACCTAGGGTGGCTTGGGACATGTTTTTGCAAACGTAATTTTAAAAGGTCAGCTGCTATTTATCCCAGGGTTACATTCAAGGGGTGGGGAAAGGCTGTGGACTAATTTCGTTATCAAAGAATCCTTTTCTGCACTCTGCATAAATATTCATGCATGCTACATTTCAGTTGCCATTGTTAAAACTAAGTAAACTCTTGAACAATATCTTATAAGTCCTAAGTTAAGAGATGGGTATTTTGACCTTTTCTAAATATCCTGAATTTGGTGAACTGTGCTTTTATCTTTAAAAAGAACATTCAGCCGGGCTCGGTGGCTCAGCCTGTAATCCCGCGCCTTGGGAGGCTGAGGTGAGTGGATTGCCTGAGCCTGCGGGTTCGAGACCCGCCTGGGGAACTTGGCAAGACCTCATCTCTACAATAAATCAAAAATCAGCCGGGCGTGGTAGCGCGTGCCTGTAATTCCAGCTACTCGGAAGGCTGAGGCGGAAGGATAGCCGGATCCCAGCAGGTGGAGGCTGTGGTGGCCGGGAGCAGCCACTGCACTCCAGTCTGGGCGACCGAGTGAGACTCCAACTCAAAAAAAAAAAAAGAACATTCATGCTGGGCTCGGTGGCTCAGCCTGCAATCCCGTGCTTTGGCAGGCTGAGGTGAGTGGATTGCCTGAGCCCGAGGGTTCGAGACCCGCCGGGCAACTTGGAGAGACCTCATCTCTACAATAAATCAAAAAATTAGCCGGGCATGGTAGTGCGTGTCTGTTCCAGCTACTTGGAAGGCTGAGGCGGAAGGATTGCCAGAGCCCAGCAGGTCGAGGCTGCGGTGGCCGGGAGCGGCCACTGCACTCCAGCCTGGGTCACAGAGTGAGACTCCAACTCAAAAAAAAAAAAAAGAACATTCATTTTACTGGACATATTACATTTCATTAAAATGTACTGCTTTCTTTTCCTTGGTTCAGGGGCATAACTGGTACCTACAATTGTGCCTGTTAGCCAAGATTAGGTTTGTTCTGTGATTCACAAACGGCACCAGCAAGGTGGGTGCTTAGAGAGAGACACAGAGTAAGATTATTCCTAAAGAGCCTCTATAAAAGGTACGGGAAGAAGGGGGTTAAAAATACACATGAGTATGAAAAAGGCTGCCTAAAGTAGTATAATTGCATTTTGAGTTGTAGAAGACTAAGAAAGAGCAATAGTATCTGCCCAGTCCCCCGGAGGAGGAGGAAACTAGGTGATAGAAAACAGCAATGGCCGTCAAGTGAAGAGGCCTGAGCCCTGCTCTCAGCTCTGCCATTAACTATCAGCATGTCCTAGGGATGGTGGTTTCCATCATTGGGTTTGATGTTTTTAATCTATAAACTGAGAGTGATGGACCAGATGAGGATTTCCAAGTTCTTTCTAGCTCAAAATATCAACTAACTCGAAAGCAGCAGTTTCCTATCATTTTTTCCAGCCCAGTACACTGGCAGTGACTCTAAAGCCCCTGAAGCCTGTGTCAAAAACTCCTGCAGGGCTGAGTGGGTATGCAACTGAATATGTAAATCCTCAATACTTTGCACCAAGGACTCTGCCCCTGCATCCTCCACATCCACTGGAAAAGCATCAGGTCCCAGATCTCCAAATGAAAGATGCCACTTGTTACAGAAGACACAGCAAGCAGCTAGGCCTCATATGGACGAAGGGAAAAAGAAGCAGTGAGCATCTCTAAAAATGAACTAAGGAATACCAAGTCTCTGAGAGAACTGACTGGCCCAAAGATACCCACCAGGTTGGTGTGACCGGTTTGGGTGAATACCAGGGCTCTTTACTCTGCAGCCACTGTTCTGCTCATCGCCCCATCAAGATCACGTACACAGAGACTTTTGTCAAGGTCTCTGCTTTCTGAAATGACCTTGTAAATACAATTCTCATGTGGTCCTTAACTTTAATTTCAGTTGTCATGTAGAAAAACAAAATCGGGGGGATACCAAATGCCACTGAATTGCATAAGGGAAAAACAACCTGCCACAAGGGTACCCTAGGCCCTCCAATATAAGCAACATAGAAGGGGTAAAATACACACACACACACACACACACACACACACACACACACACACACACACACACACGTATATTTAAAGCAAGCTCCCTTCTTAAACCAACTCCCCATCATTCCCTTGGCTCATGAGTTCAGGTTCAGAGAGTTTCCTTACCATCCCAATGCAGAAAAGGACAAAGAGTAGCAGCCATGGAATATCTGTGCAGCTACGGTCCTCCAGTGGCTTCCATTCTCGCTTGGAACTCTAATTGGAAACAAAATAAGAGAGTGGTGAATGTTTAATTAAAATTAGAAAAGCACCAACACACCCTATATACCTAGATCTCCACTTTGCCAGACAAGTTTCTACTGAACCTTTAAGACACAATTCAAGTATTTGTCACCTTTTCTATGAAGTTTACACTAACTCCCTCAGCCAATCCTCCACTGGTCCTACCCCCAGCCCTCTTCCTGCCCCGGCACAGTACTGAGTTCACTGTTCTCTTGGTACCTCTAGCAGCGCATTTAGCATGCCCAACTGTCATTCTTATTTGTTACTCTGCGACCTGTCTCATTTCCCAGCATCTAGCATGATGCCTGAGGGTTCATAATATGTACTCAGTAAGGGCTTTTTTAAAAAGAAAAAACAAATGAACAAACTCTTCCAACTTCAATCATAGTACTAGCTTTTTGTGTGTGTGTCCATATGCTAGACTTAAAAAAAAAATTAGAATGCACTTGCTATATGTTCCCTTCTAGGAATAATTTCCATCAAAATGAATTTCTATTCAGGAATAGATTCTTCTAAGTCAAAAAAATTCAGTTTTTATAGACAGATCTAAGCAACTCCTAAAAAATCCATGAAAATCCACAGATTTTCTTTCTGCTCCTGGAAAATGTTGAAGAGTTTCTAGATCACACACAGATATTCCCTCACTAAAAAACCAAAGTTAATTTGCAAAGTGTTGATTGGAATTCCAATTGCCTTTTTTCTTATTTCAATCATCTTAGGTTCTCAGGTCAGTTCACACATCCCTTTTAATCAGAATGTAACTGAAAGGACACTCTTGAGCTTTCTAATGAACAAAACTCCTGAGTCTCACACCCTCTTCTGCAAATAGTAAGCAGAAAAGGGAGAGAGAAGGTATCCCAGGGAAAGGTTCTTGCAACAAGAAGGTTGAGGCCTCCAGTGGATTCTATAGCAAGATCCAGGAAGCTATCAGGAAAAGGCTTGCCAATAGGAAAGGGAGATAGCAGTACTGGGCAGGAGATAAGAAAGCCCTCTAGTATAATTAGTATTTAGAGTATAATCAGGCTTAGTTCTCCCTTCCTCTAAAACAATCATTTTAAACTAAGTATCCTTTGCCAACCTGATAAAAACTATATGTTCTTTTCTGGAAATGTAAGCATATATTCATAAAAGTTCAGGGAATTCAGATCCCAGGTTATGAAACTCAACTTTAAAATTGCTGCTGGCTGGGCGTGGTGGCTCATGCCTGTAATCCCAGCACTTTGGGAGGCAGAGGCAGGTAAAATGCTTGAGCCCAGGAGTTTGTGATCAGCCTGAGCAACATAGCGAGACCTCATCTCTACAAAATAAAAACAAATAAAAAATTAGCCTGGATTGATGGTGCGTACTTGCAGTTCCACTACTCAGGATCCTGAGGTGGAAGGATCACCTGAACCCAGAAGGTGGAGGTTGGGGTGAGCCGTGATTGTCATGAACATGCCACTGTACTCTACCCTGGGCAAAAGAGTGAGAGACCCACTCAAAATCAAATAAAATAGCTTCCTATTGGCAATGAGGGCAGATAATTTGAGTTACAACCACTTCCTCCTAATCCCTAAAGTGTTAACCAAGCAAATGTCTTGTTACTGCCTTACATACACACACACACACACACACACACAATCCCAGTTAGCTTGTTCTCAAACACCCACACAGAAAACAAAAGAGCACTAGTTAGTCATGGGAAAAAACCCCAAGACTCTAACTAGCATTAAAAACCAAGAATGAGTAGGCAGTTTTTTCCAGAGGAATGCAGCACTGTGGCATAATAGATAAAGGACTCAGTCTCTCCCTGGCTGTCATTAGAGAGCTATATGACTTTAGATAAATCCCTTCATCTCTCTGGATGTCAGGAAGGAGTTAGTTTGGATTTCTTAGGTTTCTTCCAATGCTAAAAATCTGTGATCAGGAATGCACTTTGTGAAAACTTTTGTCATGACTAGAAAAAAACTGCAAAATAATCTGACATCATTCCCTGTGCTATTCAAATAAGCATGCCTGTATTGTGGTCTGTACTTTGGAAGGCAGTTGTTCAGTGTGAATAAAGAATGTTTTTTTGTATTAAATAATTTGTCTTGAGTAATAGTCATTACAGTAAAACTGCTTCCAAACACACTATTTGCACACCTTTTTGAAATTCATTACATTTAATTTATAAAGCAAAATCTACTTTAAAATGTTACATTTGTTTGTCTTAACAAATAGTGTGTATGAGGAAGGAAGAAAAGGGGAAGCCTGAGGTTGACTGAGTAGTTTATTTCTCCACAGAAATTTTCTTAGTATTTCTACCTTAGACCAACATACTAAAGCTTACATTTTCATCTATAACATAAAGAAAGAGGGATTTCACTCATGACCAGAAAAATACAAAGATTCAACATCTCAACAATTCAATTTATTGTGGGTCACTTCTGAGCCAAATACATAGAAAACCTTTCACTGGGGATGCAAAGTGGAGAGATGGTAGGAGTTAAATATAAAAATTGTGACATAGTCCAAAGAAGAGTGGAAGAGCAAGAGGATGAGGGTCATCCTCACTGGCTTCCCAGAAGGAATTGCTTACTCACTGGGCTGTTTTGAGGAGTAAATGTGAGCATCTGTCAACTAGTAAGCACACAATTCTTGTTTATTTTTACTATTCAGCAATACTCACTTTTCAGTTAACCTTATTTCTATTGTTAAAATATCCTTTTACCAGGTGGATCTTTCCACTACAAGGAATAAAAAGAATATTAGGCCAGGCTTGGTGGCTCAGCCTATAATCTCAGCACTTGGGAAGGCAGAGGCGAGTGGATTGCCTGAGTCCATGGGTTCGAGACCCACCCGGGCAACTTGGCAAGACCTCGTCTCTACAATAAATAAAAAATTAGCTGGGTGTGGTAGCGCGCTCCTATAGTTCCAGATACTTGGAAGGCTGAGGCAAAAGGATCGCCAGAGCCCAGCAGGGCAAGGCTGCAGTGGCCGGGAGGGTGCCATTGCACTCCAGTCTGGGCGACAGTGTGAGGCTCCAACTCAAAAAAAAAAAAAAAATAGTAAACTCTCTTTTTCCCCTATAATTACTAAAATTTTGACTTAATGGTGGTATATTTCATTTAAGCTACCATTTTTAATGCTATCACTTCTTGATTACTATTAACCAGACACTAGACCCAAAGCTTTACACACATTATGACTTCTACCTGCAAAAAAAAGCTTAAATAGGTATCATTCCTATTTCACAGATGAGGCAACAGGCTCAAAAGTTAAATAATAAGCCCAAGGTTCCTCACATTTGTGCAATCAGGAGCTGAACCTAAGTCTGTGATTCCAAAGTCAATTCCAATAAAACTAGTATTCATTTGCACCAGCTGGTAAAGAGCAGCAACCTCCACTAGTATTTCCTCACATGGAAAAATTTGGGAACCAACTTGATAACTTAAAATCCTGTAGGTACACAGAAAGCAACTGAAACGTGTTATGAGCCTTGAAATTTATCAAGTGAGTCAGGAAGTCTAACAGTTGAAAAATTTTAATGATTCTTTAACAAACTTAACCAAGTGGAAACTGAACTTTAATGCTGTTTCTTCCAACTGAAATTCTACAAAGACCTAGCAAAAGTAGCGTGTTTTTCAAAAGCACTTTTTAAATGTGACTTTATTCCTTTCTAAGATTTTGCATGAGATTACTGCCATGCTGTCAATAAATGTTAGGTCTCTCCTCTTCACAGAATCTTACAATTTAGGAACCAAATAGGACTCAAGTAATTATATAGTCCAAACGTTTAACACATTTGCAATCAGCAGATTTTTCACTTTCCTAATGTTAAGAGCAGGTGAAAATTTAAAAAATATGAAGCTGGGGCTGCTGCAAACTTTTGCCATTAAGCACAAATGAAATAGTCTTTTCTAAATTGTCACCTTTTTCCACAATACAGTTGAAAGTTGCAGACATATCCAGTATTTGCCTTAGACATCACTCTGACTAGCATTCCACATGTTGTATTTTTATTTGGATTATAAACCAAAATATATTATATATATATTTATAATATGCATATATATATCTTCATTTACATTGCATCATTACATTACTATCTGTCTCACTATAACTAATAAGTTCACTGGGTTCACCTTTGACCTTGGAAATCTCATCAACTTATATTTCTTCATTTTCCTTAACTATGGTGAATTATTTTTAATGTTGAAATATGAAAGCCCTGAAATACCAAAATACAAGTATACAACACTAATCACAACAAAATGACGACCAATTTGCAATTTTTACCAACTATGTAAATCAATAACAACATTGCATAGTCAATGTTAGATAATTATCTCAATTAATTCTCCTTGCCTCACTATTCATTTTCAAGCAAAATAAAATAACACATACATATGACAATGTTGCAGCATTCAGAAACAAATTTGCAAAGGCATAAATTCACATCAGTGGCAAACAGGAACAGAATTTGGTATGATGTAAATTCACATCAGTAATTGTGAATGAGTTAATAAAAAGTGATGGAGTCTCAAAGAAGAGAAGGGACTTGCCCAAGGGTAATAATATCCATGACCACATTTAATTGTTAAAACAATTCTGTTAGTTATTATTTATTCCCAACTTGTCTATTTTATAAAAGAGGAAACCAAAAGTCAAAGAAATTAAGTGGAAAATCTATCATAAACCTCAAAGTCTAGCAAATAAATAGAAACTGTAAGAGAGTTAAAGAAATATGTTATGAAAAAACAAACAAGCAAACACGGTTACACAGATGAAGAACACGTCTGTCAGTGTGCTAAACAACGGCAGGAAAAAAATCAGCAAACTCAAAGACAGGTTAATAGAAATTATCCAAACTGAAACACAAAGAAAAAAGAGTGAAAATTTAAAACCAGAATGGAGCAACCAAAGCTGTAGGACAATATCAAATGATCTAACATATGTGTAATTGGAATCCAAGACAAAAGGGGCAGAGGAAATATTTGAAGAAGTAATGATCGAAGTTTTTCCAGACATAATGAAAGACATGAAAGCACAGATTCAAGAAGTTCAGAGAATCCCAAGCAGGATCAATACAACACATACACGCACACACACACACTGCTACGCATACTATATTCAAATTGTTGAAAACCAGATACAAACAAAACCTTTTTTTAAATTTTAAAGATGTAGGGTACAATTCAGGGTTAAGTAAACAAACGTTCATTACAGAGATACCCTTGTTGATAAGGTGTCTCACTCCTCTCAGCAAAATCCCACTACTGCCAATCGCACACCCTCCCCCACCGGCAATTTCTCACTACTGACAATCATTTTCTTACAGTATGACAATAACTGTTCAAGGTCCACTTATGAGTAAGAACATGAGATACTCAGTTCTTTGTTTCTGTAATAGATCGCTCAGTAGTACAGACTCTAAGTTCATCCAAGTTGCTGCAAAGTTCGTAATTTTGCCCTTCTTTATGGCTGTGTAATATTCCATCATGTGTATGTACCACATTTTTTTCATCCAGTCTTCATTCAACAGGCAGCACAGTTGGTTCCATGTTTTTGCTATCATGAACAATGCTGCAATAAACATGTGTGTACAGATACCTTTTCATAGAGTGATTTGAGTTCCTCCAGGTACATTCCCAGTAGGAGGATTCCAGGGTCATAAGGAAAGTCAATTTTTAGACCTTTTAGGAATCTCCACACAGTTTTCCACAGAGGTTGTACTAGTTTACACTCCCGCCAACAGTGTAGAAGTGTTCCCTTTTCCCCTCACCCTCTCTAGCATCTGTTGTTTTTTGAGTTATTAATGATGGCCATCCTGACTGGAGTTAGGTGGTATCTCAGTGTGGTTTTAATTTGCATTTATTTGATGACTAGTAAGAATGAGCATTTTTTCATGTATCTGTTGGCTGCTCGTATGTCTTCTTTTGAGAAGTGCCTATTCATGTCTTTTGCCCACTTTTTAATGGGGCTGTTCCTTTTTTTCTTCTCGGCATGTTTGAGTTCCTTGTTGATCCTAGATATTGGGCCTTTGTCAGATATACAATTGGCAAAGATTTTTTCCCAGTCCATAGTTGTCTCCCTGCTCTCTTGATGGTTTCTTTGCCTTTGCAAAAGTATGTCAGTTTGATGAGGTCCCACTTGTCTATCTTATCTCTTATGGGCACTTACAATTTTGATCAGGAATTGGTTGCCAGTTCCAATTTCCATAAGGGTGTTTCCTGCATTTTCTAAGGTTCTGATAGTTTGAGGTTTTATGTTTAGGCCCTTGATCCATTTGGAGTTAACAATTGTATATGGTGATAGGTAGGGGTCTTGATTTAATCTTCTGCATGTGGTCAGCCAGTTTTCCCAGCACCATTTACTGAATAGGTTTCTCCTCTCCACAGTGGGTGTTGGTGGAGGCTTTGTCGAAGATGAGTTGGTTGAGAAATTGAGGTTTTGCTTCTGGGATCTCTATCCTGTTCCATTGGTCTACATGCCTGTTCTTGTACTGTTTTGATTATTGTAGCTTTATAGTAAAGTTTAAAGTCTGGAGGCATGATACTTCCCACTTTGCTTTTTTTTTTTGCTGAGTATTGTTTTGGCTACTTGTGGTCATTTATGCTTCCATATGAATTTCTGTATTGTCATTTCCAGGTCCGAGAAGAATGCTACTGGTAATTTAATGGGTATTGCGTTAAATATGTAGGTTGCCTTATGTAGAATGGACATCTTAACAATGTTGAGTCTTCCAATCCATGAGCATGGAATATTTTTCCATTTGTTTGTGTCACCTTTGATTTCTTTGAGCAGTGTTTTGTAGTTTTCGTTGTAAAGGTCTTTCACGTCTCTGGTTAGGAAGATGCCAAGGTATTTTGGTTTTTTTGAGGCTATTGTGAATGGGATTATGCTTTTTATTTGGGCTTCTGTTCGCTTATTGTTGGTGTATAGGAATGTGACTGACTTTTGCACACTTATTTTATACCTGAGACTCTGCCAAAGTCCTTTAGCAGTGAGAGCAGGTTTTTTACATATTCTCTTGGGTGTTCAAGGTATAGAATCATGTAGTCTGCAAAGAGGGATAACTTAACTTCCTCTTTTCTTATTGAATATCTCTGATTTTCTTCTCTTGTCTGATTGCTGTAGCTAGGACTTCCATTACTATGTTGAACAGGAAGGGTGAGAGTGTACATTCTTGTCTTATTCCAGTTTTCAGGTGAAATGGTTTCAATTTCTGTCTGTTTAGCAATATGTTGGCTGTGGGTTTCTCATAGATGGCTCTTACTATTTTGAGGTATGTTCCATCTATGCCTAGATGTTCGAGGGTTTTTACCAAGAAGGGGTGATGGATTTTATCAAAAGCTTTTTCTGCGTCTAATGATAGAATCATGTGGTTTTTGTCTTTACATCTGTTGATGTATTTAATTACATCTATGGTCTTGAGGATGTTGAACCAGTCCTGCATCCTGGAGATGAAGCCTACTTGGTCATGATGGTGGATGATTTTTGAGATGTGTTGTTGGATCTGGTTTGCTAGAACAAAGATAATCTTGAAGGCAGCCAAAGGGATTTTTTTAAAAAGGCACATCACATACAGAAAAAAAAATTGCAGCAAGCTTCTGGTTTAGAAACTGCACAAAGTAGATAAGCACAGAATGATATCTTTAAATTGCTGAAAGAAAAACAAAATAGCAAACTACCACCTAAGAATTCTATGCCCAGAGAAAATGTCTTTTAGAAATTAAGACTTTTCAGATCAACAAAAACTAAGAGAATTTATTAGCAACAGATATGAACTATAAGAAATTTTAAAGAAAAGTTGCTCAGGCACAAAGACTATTACACCAGACAAACTTGGAGGTATAATGGTTAAAATGAAGGCACAGAATTTTCCATAATAAAGAGGTTTTTTTTAATGTTTAAAAATAAAGGTATGTATATGCATATAACAACCTCAATACATGGCCTTTTTTGCACACTTATACAAGGTTAATAATCCAGAAGGCAAAATTACATTTTTAAATACTACTACTGGATTACTAAAAAACAATTCTTAGCCGGGCTCGGTGACTCAGCCTGTAATCCTGTGCCTTTGGGAGGCTGAGGTGAGTGGATTGCCTGAGCCCGTGGGTTCTAGACCCGCCTGGGAAGGCGAGACCTCATCTCTACAATAAATCAAAAAATTAGCCAGGCATGGTAGCGCGTGCTGTAATTCCGGCTACTCGGAAGGCTGAGGCGGAAGGATTGCTGGAGGCCAGCAGGTCGAGGCTGCGGTGGCCAGGAGCGGCCACTGCACTCCAGTCTGGGCAACAGAGTGAGACTCCAACTCAAAAAACAAAACAAAACAATTCTTGCTGGATGTGGTGGCTCATGCCTGCAATCCCAGCTCTTTGGGAGACAGAGGCTAGATGACTGCCTAACCCCAGAGGTTCTAGACCAACCAGGGCAACTTGGCAAGACCTTGTCTCTGCAGTAAAAAATAAAAAATAAAAAAGCTGGGTATGGTGGCGCATGCCTATAGCTCCATTACTTGGAAGGCTGAGGCAGAAGGATCGCCTGAGCCCAGCAGGTCAAGGCTGCAGTGGCCGTGAGCATGCCAATACATTCCAACCTGGATGACAGAGTGAGACTCTGATTCAAAAAACAGAATTCTAAACCAGACCACAGCTGGCATATACCTCTTGTTTGCATTACATTCGTAACCTTAATGTTAGGGAGGAACAATTTTAACACCATCACATGCCTTCCTATATTTTGTATAGCACAGAGATTAATTTTTCAGGTTCCAAAGTATCTCCTATAAAAGTCATAGTACTGACAACTATGTCACAGATTCCTCATTCACAAGGAGCCCTAGTAGCTAAACCCAAGGTCTTCCAGTGAATTTGATATGCTCCAAGATAAGGATATATATTTTAAAAATGTAGTTAAAAAATGTAAAAATGTTTTAAACTATATTTCCATGTTATTTCAAATGAAGATACAATTGTTAAGTAAATGTATCTGTAGACAATAGTAACACACAAAGACTTTGGCAAATGATATGTTACAGCCAATGAGGTCAAATCAGTTGTCACTGGAAGGATGTCAGCCCTAACAGAGCAGTGGGGTGGGCCAAGGCCAGGGGTCTGGTAGATATGAATCTAGTTCATAGTTTAGACTGGGTAAGAAAAATTAGGAAGATATTGAAAGTTCAGATAAGCAACAGCAATGATCCAGGTTTAAGACAAAAAGAGTCAACTCTCAAATATAGAGGCAGGTTGGGTCCAAAACCCTAGAGGTCAGAAGATGTCCAGGTGATATCTAAAGGCAAAGACTGAATATTCCCTAGTCCCCTTTATAAACTCTGTGCTAACCATCCGCATGACTTTTTTTCTAATTAAGATAGAGATACAAAGCTTCCCAAAAAATTCTTATAGTGATATGGTAACAGTATTACTGTGAATTAACTTGATATACCAGGTGTCTGCAAACATGGTTATAAAATAACAGAAAATGTGTTACAAAAAGGTTATGGTCAATTATACTAAGTTCCTTGATTTTTCTGATAACATTCTTAAGTATTTCTTTGGCTCTTCAAATACTGGGCATCACACAAAGTACTTGAGATTCGAGGACAGGTGAAACAGCCCAGGCCGTCACTGAGTTCTGGTTTAATGCAAAAGAAACTAGGATATTGTGTGTAATGCCAAAATAGAGACATGTAAAAAGTACTTCAGGAATAGAGATGGGGAACCATTAAGCAAACATTTGTGAGATCTGTTGAAATTACCTCATAAACTTTTGCAGCTTATATTCTGAGGTAAAAGCTAAAATGATCCTTTGGTGTCTAAAATAGAATGTGTTTTGTGCCCAAAACATACTAAGAATTCTTGCTAATGATGATGGGAAAACTTTGATTGCCAAATAAGAATTATTACACTCAGAAACGTTTAGCAGTAAAAAAAATAGAACATTAAGTTGCTTTTTATACAAAAATCCAAAATCCAAAAAACAGTCATTTCTTACTTTGCACCAAGATTTTTTATACACTAAAGGTTGTGGCTCCAGTTCGGAAAAGGTCTTTTAGTCTTGGAAACGAGGAAATATACCTTCTTTTGTTTTCTAACACAATTATTGCAGGGCTATATTTACTAAGCCACTAGAATATCTTCACTGGTGAGATACCTAGTAACAAAAAGTTAAGTATCTCTGGTCATATATATCTAGAGTAGCTGCAACTTGGAATTTTTGACAGGTTAAACAAATACATGTCCCCTTGGCAATCTCTCAGAGTAAGCCAGAGAACTGCATTCTCCTACATCCCAAGGAACAATAAATGGCAGTCAGGGAGGCTGTTCCCAAGGAAGAGAAGTGGTATTACAGGCAGGGTTATGCCTGCAAACAAGTAAGGGACAAACTGATGTTGATTCCAATACTATGTGGGCTGGCAGTTCACAACTATAGCACTGCCATACTCCTGTACTTTTTTAATCAGTTGGGAGGTATAAATGTATTCATTACTAACAATAAAGTCTTGAAGTTTAGAAATGTAAGCAGAATCAAGATTATCCTTATGATAACGGTTATCAATAGATGCTTGCATCCCTGCAGGTCAGCAATAAGGAGGGTTAAGCCGGAAGGCCAGGAATTGCATATAACCTGAAGCCCACACCTCATGACAAGCATACAAGTGCCATCCTTCATGTGTTCCTAGATCTTTGCAGTATGAATCCATTGCTGCTGCCTTTCCCAGAGTCTGATAAATACCCAACTGTGTCTATGAAGGACAAAGCAAGCTGACATGTGGTCTCACACCCAGCATAGATTCCAGAATGTGTCCTTGGGTAGTGGGGTAGTGTTGGGTAATAGGCTGAATAATCAACCCCTTCTTTTTTTTTTAAACAAGATCTCTATTTCCTGGGTAAGCAGTCCACCTCCAAAATAGTCTCATAGTTCCAGCAGCTCTGCTGTAGTTTTCACTCTACCAACTACTCCTTGGCACATCCAAAAAGCCACTATAATAGTCACTGAATTCATCTATCTCCAAGGTCACCTCTCTGCAGACATGTGTGTGATACAAGTTGTATGTGACAAACATTGGTCTATCGGTGAACACTTTATTTTGCTCCTGCCAATCTTTTCTACACAAAAACCTCCAGTATTAAAGACAAATAGTTGTACATTCAGAATCTTCAAAGCTCTCTCCAAGGACATGCTGCTTCATTAAATTCCCCAATATGCTTTTATTTGCAGAGTAGTAACAAAAGAATAAAGGAGCTGATGTATATCATTTTTGCCACAGTTTTCAATAGAGTGAGCAGACCTGATGAAGTTGGGTAGCAATAAAACATGGAGGCTTTCAGCCTTCTGTTCACAGCACCTGCAAATAAAATCTTGTAATAGGATTTTGAAAGACATTGCCTGTCCTTTGGGAAAGCTCCGTCAAGGATCTGGAGTGCATAACTACTTTCAGTTACCATAAGTAATTCGTTTCATTTGCTAAGCCTGCTGATGGCGATTTATATTGGAAAGGTAAAAATAAAAGCATGATTTTAACAGGCAGTTAAAGGTAATAAGATACACTGAGTGGAAAGATACAGGCTTCTGTGTCCAACTGCTTTTTTTAGTTCATGAACTTTATGCTAAATCGCAAACATTCATCTGTTTAAGGAAAAAGGGTGAAATGGCAACTAGAGCTGCTTTTTAAGTGAGGTTGTTTACACAGCAATAAAAAGATCACAGAGAGATATATACTGCCAATGATTTCATTCTTCCTCCAACTCTCCTAAAAAATAATTGTAGGCCTGTTGCAAAGATGTCCTTCTTGGATCAGAGTTCTCAGTGACTGTCCTTGCACATGAGAACATGATAATTACTGGGCAGAGGCCAAGTAATTCCTACACTGCAGCACAGCTAATAACATCTTTTACCTCTACTATCAATGAAACTCAATCAAAATTATACAGACAAGTCTTGCCTACAATCCTCAAACAGTATTTCTAACTTGTCTTTCCTCTGAATCAGTGGTAAGCAACCTTTTTAAATTAAAATTACTACTGAATTTCTTAAAATTATAGTTGTTATGGGCTTTATTTTTTTCCCATCACAGCCTACAAATGTCAGAACTTCTTCAGTACTTGACGACACCAAGGAAAGACTGAAACAACCAAAGCTCCACTTTGCACCTGATATCAGTCAGTTTCCAGATTGGTAATGGATTTACTGACTTTTCTTACTATACTGCGACCTGTTTTTAAATATTTTATGGGTACTCAATACACGATTCTTACTCCAATCTTGTTTCCTTTCCATGATGGAACAAATAAGAGCTGACTTATAAAGACTACAACAACTTATGGAAAAGAAACAGAACAATTACACCAATCATAACACAGCAATTGGGTGAGTGAAATTGAGTCAATTTGTGTTTTAAATCAAAATTAGTCATTGTCTTTGCCAATATATTTTTAGTCCACAGCACTCATGCACAGAAATAAATATATGTTCAGTTCTACGACAGTGACCTAAGAACACTTAAGTGAACCCAATCCCTATTGCAGTTAAAAAATAATAATTTAGGAACGCCACCAAATATGGATTAGGTTCCCATCCTTTTTGTTTTTAAAAGTTGGTCACAGCAAGAGGTTTCCTTCCTTTGTGTTCCTACAGCACACTATGTATACACCACCATCATAGTGATTTATCATTCTACAATTGTTTTCCCAGTAGATTATGACCTATTTGAAGGTAAGGACAATGTATCTATTTTTTTGTTTAAGTCAGGGATTAGCATTGTTTATAGAGAGCACACATTCTTCAAATGAATACCTATTCCATGCAAAACAATGTGCAGAATCTTCCCCTAAATGATTGAACATATATTGTTCATTCTTCTCACCCTATCGCCAACTTGGAGACAGAGACTTGTTGGTTTTGTTCACTGCTATATCCTCAGCAGCTGAACAGTACCTGGCATATAATAAGCTCTCAGTACATTTATTTAATGAATAAATGAACAAGGATAGGTCTCTCACCACAGAGGTGGCATTAAAGCAGACACTTGTACTGCTTTTCTTGCATGAGATTAGGAGAACACTAAAAAGTATTCTGTTGCATCATAGGTTAACTTCTTTTCCCACAGACATAATATAGTATGGCATTTCCCAAAGATGTTTGTTAACTGTATGAGAAAAATTAATCCCCAAATTAAACAAGTTTTAGAAGTGCTGGTTAACAAAGTCTATTCTTTTGAGCAGGACTCCTTTGCACCTTTATTTCAAGACTCTCCAAAATGTATTTAGTAATACAACCGCTAGGAGACGCAGATGCAGACAGTGCCAACCTCTCTCACAGTATATTTCTAAAAATCAGAGAATAAAAGTTCATGGCTAGGATAATACTCCCACTGTAAAACTTTCAGAAGTAATACTTCATTAGAAAGCTGTATGCTAAGAATTAACTAGGCAGGGGCAATATTTCTCCTGAAGAATGCAAGAAAACTGTCAATGTTAGAAAAGTAAACCGGTATAGTGAGGTAAAGGAAAACAAATCTGAGTTTGAATTCTGGCTCATCTTCTTTTTTTTTTTTGGAGTTGGAGCCTCACTCTGTTGCTCAGGCTGGAGAGCAGTGGCACACTCACAGCCACCGCAACCTCGACCTGCTACGCTCAGGCGATCCTTCCGCCTCAGCCTTCCAAGTAGCTGGAACTACAGGCACACGCCACCACACCCTGCTAATTTTTAATTTATTGTAGAGATGAGGTCTCACCAAGTTGCCCAGGCTGGTCTCGAACCCGTGGGATCAGGCAATCCTCCCACCTCGGTCTCCCAAAGTGCTGGGATTATAGGCGTGAGCCACCGCGCCTGGCCTCTGCCGCACCTGGCCTCTGGCTCGTCTTCTAAACAGGAGTATAATCAATTGAACTAATCTCTCTCCACTTGCAAGGAAGAATGACTGCCCTTATAACCAAGTACTATTGTTTTCAGGATTACATGGTTTTAAGTTCCTAGCTAGGATTAGGCCCTAAAGCATTGTTAATGTAGTTTCCCAATGACTTTTTTTTCGTATCTTAAAATTTCCCTCCAACTATTGAGATATAATTGAGGAGTAGAAAGTATATACCGAGGGTGCCAAAAAAATGCATACACATTTTAAGTGATGTTATCTGTGTATTACTTTTCAAAGTTGAACTGAATTACAGTAGCAATGTGTAGTATGATGTTCACTCAACTGTGCTTCTACCATTTTCTTTGACTGTCCTGCCTGTCACATAATGCTAGCATTCATTTGATTAATGCCATCTTTTGAGCGAACGTCATACTTAAAATATGTATACGTATATTTAAGATGTACATGTTGTTTTGATACACACATATGCTATGAAGTCTTAAATTTTTTTTTTTTAAGTGAGAAAGCACAATTTATTGAGAGGACAGAAAAGCTCCCACAGTAGGAGGGGGCCCAAAGGGGTTGCCCAAAGTCTTAAATTTTTTAAGTTAAAAAAAACTTCAATCCTGGAAGCCATATTAACAAATCCAGTCATTCAACTAATAGTTAATTATTACCACATGAAAGGAACTGTGCTGGAGCTTGACCAATTCAGTTACTTAACTTTTACCTTTCTGCTGTTTCCTTGCTTATTTATCTTCCTCATTTTTGTCCTCCCTTTATAACCAAACATGTGAGGGTTGGTGAAACGATAGGAAAGTCTGCACATATTGACTGAAAGTAGAAAAAAGATCATGGACCAACCACAATTAAGAAATATTGTTTTATACAAGTACTTAAAGTGACTGTGTAACACTAAATCACATTAACAAACAAAGAAGTAGATTATAGTTAATATTACTAGGTATATTCCATGGGCTAGACACTCGCCTGTATTAACACATTTATTTTTCACAACAACCGTATGAGGTTGATATTACTATTATTTCTATTTTACTGATGAGGAAACTGAGGCAAAGAGGGGTTAAGTAATGTGTCCAAGTCATGCAGCCAATAAGTACTACAGCAGGAATCGAAGCAGGCAGTTGGGCTCCAGGACTTATGACCACTTTGCCCTGTTTACTGTGGTTAGCATATCCTGTGTGGACACTGTGGGATTATCTATTTGAGAAGGAGGACTGAAAATAGGAAAATGAGAAGCCTAAGAACTGTGGTAAAAATACCACAGTACATTCTGTGGCTTAAATTATCTAAAATTATTTTATGCGGTTAATTTTTTCTTACAGGAAAGTATAGGCCATAACTAAGAAGAACATATTATTAACATATTTTGTCTTTTGATTGCAAAGGTAATTTTCAAATGTCCAAATTTTACTCCTAATATTTGAAGAAAACGCCTGCAGTGACGTTTAACAGGTAGAAACAAACTGCTGTTTTCTCCTAGCCATCTGTAACTTCCATCTATGTTTTATAAAACCCTTCATTATATTTCAAAATTAATAGTGCTTAAAGTACCACTTTGCTCTTAAGAAATCACACACAGGCCACAAATGGTGGCAGCCTGTAATCCCAGCACTTTGGGAGGCCAAGGTGAGAGGATTACCTGAGGCGGGGGACCGGGACAGGGGAATGTTCAAGATCAGCCTGGGCAACTTGGTGAGACCTCGTCTCTATAATAAATCACAAAAACTAGCCAGGTGTGGTGGTGTGCGTCTGTAGTTCCAGCTACTTGGAAGGCTGAGGAGGAAGGATCGCCTAAGCCCAGCAGGTGGAGGCGGTAGTGGCCATGAGCATGCCACTGCACTCCAGCCTGGGTGAAAAGAGTGAGACCCCATTCAAAAAAAAAAAAAAAATCACATACAAATGTCAATCAACTGAGGAGTGACTAAATACAACGTGGTACATCCATGCTATGGAATATAATTTTGCAATAAAAAGAAATGAAGTATTGATACATACTATAACATGGATGAACCTTAAAAACATAAGGGAAAAGAAGGCAGACACAAAAGGCCACATATTATATAATTCCATTTATATGAAATACCTAGAATAGGCAAACTCATAGAGATAGAAAATAGATTCATGATTGCCTAGGGTTGGGTGGGAGTTGAGGAGAAATGGAGACTGACTGCTAACAGGTATGGGGTTTTTTTGGGAGAGTGATGCAAATGTTCTAAAGCTGATTGTGGTGATGGTTATACAACTCTGTGAACATACTAAAAACTGTTTTGTATAATATGTGAATTATATCTCAATACAGTTATTACATATATATAATAGAACAATCAGGGTTATTTCATGTACAGAGAGTCTGGAAGAATATATACAGACTAAGTCATTCATAATCATATATATATATAAAAGAAACCACATAAGAACATTTCACAGGGTCCACATTGGTCATTGGTCACTTCACATGTAGAGTTCTACTGACTCTATGAACACCTCCTTTCCTTTTTTTTTTAAGAGACAGGGTCTTGCACTTTCACCCAGGCTGGAGTGCAGCGGTATGATCAGAGCTTACCACAACCTCTTACTCGTGGGCTGAAGTGATTCTCCTGCCTCAGCCTCCCAAGTACCTAGGACAACAGAACATGCTACCACATTCAGCATTTTTTTTTGTAGAGAGAAGGTCTCTCTAATAATATTTCATTATTACCCACCTTTTGACCTTAGGTAAAGCCCTTGTCCTCTTTTATCATGTATACCTGATGTGGCAGCTACATGAAAAGTGTTCAGAGCCCAGTGTGGTGGCTCATACCAATAATCCCAGCACTTTGAGGGGCAGAGGCAAGACAATTGCCTGAGCTCAGGGGTTTGGGACCAGCCTGAGCAACATGGTGAGACCTCATCTCTACAATAAATCGAAAAACTTAATTGGGTATAGTGGTGCATGCCTGTGGTTCCAGCTACTTGGAAGACTGAGACAGAAGGATTGCCTGAGCACTGTAGGTCGAGGCTGTGGTGACTGTGAGCGCGCCTCTGCACTCCAGCCTGGGTGACAGAGTAAGACTCTGACTCAAAAAAAAAAAAAGAGAGACCAAAGGAGACACATGCCAAGGCGAAACCAGACTATGGTATAAACACAGCTGCAGAAAGATTATACTTGCCAGAAAAAGGGGACTGGACAGGGCAGTTGCTACTATTTACTTAGCACGTATGGTGACAGGATCTGTACCTGGGCTGTTATACTGAAAAATAAAATTCAGAGAAAGAAACTGTGATACTGCCCTTCTGAAATGTCTTGGAGAAGGGGTGCCAGGACAGAGAACTCTGGCATGCCAGCCTCTCATGTAGTATTGTTATTGCTGAATAGACAATTCAGGCTACTGAGCTGTGGCTGCACCCTGAGTCATCCAGCCTACTCCCCTTCATCTGATTTCAACCTCCTAACTGTCCTCTGGTTTTCCATAGGTGCACAAGTGGTGTGCATAACATAACTAGAGAGTTATAGAAAAATAAAGCAATAGAGCAATCAGGGTTATTTCATGTACAGAGAGTCTGGAAGAATATATACAGACTAAGTCGTTAATAATCATTATCTCATGAGGTGGGATCAGAAAGGACTTTTTACTTACACATATTTGAATTGGATTTTTAAAAATAACCATACTACTTTTCTATTAAAATTAAATTTAATAATCCTTAAATAATAATAATTTGGCTTTATCCTCATGCAAACCAAGCTGACAAAAATTTTCTGTATGTCAGTTGAATCTTTAATAAATTAGCTTTCTGGGTTGACACATGTGCTTTATGATGCTGTTTTACATCAATCTACATTAACAGAAGGAAGTACTCTAAATGTACTAGTAAAATTACATTCTGAGTCTCCAAAGCCCTAGGGCTTGCTGGATTCTAAGGTCAATGAAACTTAGTAAAGCCTCCTGGCAGTTATCAACTGGCCTTTCTTCATAAAATCTGAACCACACCAGGTATTCTCCATTCATTTCATAAGCAGAAAATATTAAGGAGCTATAATTTAGAATGCTTCTGAAGACTTCTCCCAGTATTTCAGCATACTTTACAAACAAGCAACTCCTGGTCCTGCAGACTGGCCTTAGTTGGCTAGCTCTGGATACAAAGAGGTTGTTTGTCCACAATTACCAACCTCCAGTACCCTCTCCTGGCCCTCACATAGGGTTATCAAATGACCAGCAAGTAGTCATCCATTGTGGAGTAAAACGCATGCGTCCTCAAACTCCTGGGCTCAAGAGATTCTAAAAATCAAACAAACCAAAAAAAAAAAAAAAGTACAAGCTCTTGACAGAAGCACTGTGCCAACAAACATGACTGGACTCCAACGCTTCATACCTCAAAACTTCCTAACAATATCATGACTCTCTGGCCAGTAAGAGACACATCTTTTACTACAAGATATCATCTGGGTCAGCTCATCACTGTCCAGACACAACCCTTCATGCGCTCACATACCACTACTCCCTTCCACGACTGATCTCTCTGGTGACCACACTTATGAAAACTATAATTGAGCAATAATTGAACAATATCATAAGGAGAGTAACAAAGAGAATTGCAAAGACAGATGAGGAGAGTAAAACATATGCACCATTTGCCAAGAGTTATCACCAGTTTCAGAAAGAGAAGAAACTACAGAGGAATACCTCTGCTCTGGCCCAGCTGTTTTTTTTTCTGCTAAGGATTTGTCCAGTAACATCTCTCCCCTTAGTCTTCAGCCATTGTGTAACTTTGTCCCCAAAGAGATTGCTCCCAAGGTAGGCCCCAGCCACCTCACAGGCCTCTCTCCACCCAGAGACCTTTTGAAGGTAGGTCCAGCTCCCTGTCAGGGTTCTCTCCATAATAACAACGCAGTGCAGTTTTTTGCTCAATTATCTCTACTTTACACTTCCTGGGAAGGCAACTAAAAGCAGGAATGTGCTCTGGCCTGGCAGTCACAGGTTCACCTTGGAGGGCAAGGTGATCTCAAGGTGGTTTCTTAGCATCTTCTGCCATGCCTATGCCACTTGTGTGCTGCAGCCAGCTCACATTAGCTCATGAGGGCTGACCTTGCACATCTCTTCCCATCTCCTGCTCGTGGACTTTACATTGGTAGCCTAAAATTAGTCATGGTGGGAGTATTTATACCATAGAAATCAACAAATGGAGTAAATCTGGGTATTTTTTTTTTAATTCACTTGAAGAGCTGGTTGTTAAATACTTAACAATACATCATTACTTGTGCCTCACTTTGTCATCCAATTTGTGAGTTTTTCTGTTATACAGAAATATAAATTTTTGTACAGTCACATCAATTCAACTTTAGACCTTTTCTCACTGTTGTGTGAGTGTGTGTGTGTGTGTGTGTGTGTGTGTGTGTTTTAAGAGACAAAGTATCACTCTGTTGCCCAGACTGGAATATAGTAGCACAAACATAGCTCACTACAGCCTCAAGCGCTGGCACTCAAGAGCGCCTCCCACCTCAGCCTCCTGCACAATTAGGACTATAAGCATGCGCCACCATGCAAGGTTTTGTTTTTTGTTTTGTAGAGACAGAGTCTCACTATGCCCAGGCTAGTACTTGAACTCCTGGCCTCAAGTGATCTTCTCACCATGACCCACAAAGTGTTGGGATTACAGGCATCAGCCACCACACCCGGTCTCTCACAGCTTTTAAACTCTTCAACTATTTGATATTGTTTTTTCCTACTTGTTTAGGGTTTTATAAAATTTATTTTAATTATGAGTTAGCCAGAAAAAGCCAATGAAATATAATACCTAATCAATAGTCTGTTGGCTCAGAATGGCTCCTTTCATAATAATAATAAATTCTTATACTGTGGTCTATGTGTAAGCTACTATCTTCTCTTGTCAACAACAAAACAATGGTAACTAATATTTTTTAGAACTTCCCATGTACCAGGCAATTTGCTCAACTCTTTATTTGCTTTTTCTCGTTTAAGCTCATGTTTCACAGGTGAGGAAACTCAGGCTTGAAGAGATTTAGTAACTGGGCCATAGTCCTGTGGCTGATAAATCACAGAGCTGGGTCTGGCATCCATGGACTCTACCTCCAATGCCTCAACTCACAACCACTATGCCACACTGTTAACACAGTACTATCACTGTGTTAACTATCACTTTCATTATCTGATATTAGTCCACCTTTTATGTTTACTGCTTAGAATCATTTCATCAAGCTCATACATACATAAATATAAATTTTACTCAAATTATGTTCAATTTAATTGGAAAAATGACATTTCAATATTCCAGTTTTTGCGTCCAGAAACAAGGTATGTCTCTCCAGTTCATTCATTTATTTTATAAATCCCAATAAAAGTCTTATAGTTTTCTTCATTTCAATTGGACATATTTGTTAGGGTTATTTCTAATTTTGTATTTGTTGATAATTTGACAAATGGAGTGTTTTTTCACATTATGTGCTTCTAATTCGCTGTTGCTGACACTTGAGAAATCTGTTGATTTTTGTATACGTATCATATGTATATACACCCTTTATTAAAATTGTTGTTTTAATTTTCTTATTTTTTGTATTTGATCTCCTTTCTGATCATTATATTTATTTTGGCTTTTTGGTTTACTGCATTAGTCAGAACTTCTAGAACAATGTTATATAACCCTGACATAAATAGAAGACCCTCTAGTGTGTCATTATCAAGTACAATATTGGCTTACTGGGTCAACACAGGGACTCTTGTTAAAGATAGTTTTCCTAGTTTTTAAATTGCTTTTTAAAATAGAAGTTGAATTTTTTTTTGGCATACTATTAAAATAATTTAAGGTTTTTCTTACTGAATACCTATCGTAAACTGAAAAATTCTAGACTGTCCATAAAGAGGTAGATCTGAGTTTGGTCCTGGGTTGTAGGTCAGACATAAGAGGTCCTAGGTCAGCAGTACAGTTTGTTCTGTCACAATGTGTTTTTTGACGTGCATTACCTCATACCTGACTAGTAAACAGATAAATGATATTGGTATAATGGAGAATACACATTGGTTTATATGCAATTTTTTCCCAGCATGGTAATGCTTTCAAACAGAGACAAGTTTTCTCATGATTATTAAGTAGAAAGCCTTGACAATATGTAAGACAACCTTAAGGGAGGAAAAAAAGGCTAGAAATCTACAGAAGTGACTTACTATAGCATAAATGGTAGCTGATTCAAAAACCACTAGTCTCCTTTTTTTAAGTTATCTGGCAAAGCCACAAAGACAGATGAGAAAGCTGCAAATGCATTGCTCCCTGTATTAAAACAATGGATAGTTAAGAAGGCTATCTCCTGGATCCATTTTTTAATTTTGAAGAAAATAGTCTGTATTAGAAGCAAAATATTCTCTAAGACCTACTTCTCAAAGGAGAAAGCATGAGCCCCTGGGTTTAAGGTTACATAGAATTTTCTGACTGTAATACTGGGAGTAAACACCAGTCAGTGTTAACTGTGATAGTTCTTGTTTTCTTTTGGTTTTTAGTACTGCTATAAGCACTACTTGGTTTCAAAGTTCCTCAGTTTCAAGTGTTCTGTCCCAACTCTAATTTTCCCATCAGTCCTATTGTTTTCGGTGCTTGATTTTGCAAACTGAGTTGTCTATCTTTTTTTTTTTCAAGTTCATCTATATGGCGTGGCAGCAGAAACATCTGTATTCCTCATAGAACCATTGGCTCTAATGTCAGCTACTTACCCAGAGTATAGCCTACTTCAGATTTGGCATTTTTTTTAAACTCAGCTAATAGACACAAGTACCTGGCATCGGGGAATTTAAGACACCTGACTTAAATATGGAAAAGTTTAAATCATTTATCATAGATAGAGTATCCACAGTGAAGAATGGGGGCATGCAAATTTCTAAAATGTATTCAAGAGATGAGGCTGACCACACTCAGACTCCACGATCTCCTTCACAACACATATCTATCACCAAAATCCTGATGTTTTACTCCGGCTCCACCAACGTATTTCCCCATTTCAGTAAACAGTAATTCCCCCTTCTTAGGTATTCAAGCTGAAAACGTTATTGCCACTTTTTCACAGCACATATTCAATTCATCAGGAAATGCTAGTGGCTCTATCTTCCAAATATGATCAGAATCTGACCATTTCTCCTCACCTATTCACTGCTACCACCCAGGTTCAAGTCATTGTTCTCTCTCACCTGGATTACTACAATAGCCTTCCATGGACTTCAACACTGGGCCCCTCAACACTAGCTTCAAAGAAGTGGACTCATCATCAAAAAGCCAAATCAAGTTATTCTTCTGCTCAAAACCCCACAACATCTTCCTGCTACATTCAGAGCAAAAACCAAGGTTTTTTATCATGGCTTACAACACCCTAGGTGCTCTGGCACTAACCACCCCTGACCTGCTTTTTTTTTTTTTGATACAGGGTCTCTCTATCACTGTGTCATCCAGGATTGAGTGCACTGGTGTGATTTCAGTTTGCCACAGCCTCAACTTTCTGGGATCAGGCAATCCTTCTACCTCAGCCTCCCAAATAGCTGAGACAATAGATGCACAGCACCATGCTCAACTACTTTGTTTACGTTTTTGTAGAGACAAGTTCTCACTGTGTTGTCCAGGCTAGTCAAACTCCTAGGCTCAAGCAATTCTCCTGCCTTGGTCTCCCAAAGTGCTGAGATTATAGGCATTATGAACCACCACATGACCCACTCTAGCATTCTTGATTCCCCTTCAGCTCTCAGGCTTGCTTCCATCTCCTGGGTTTTGTACTTGCTGATCCCTCTGCCTGGAATCTTCCTTTCCCAGATACCAGAACCAAGCTGGCTTGCCCCCTCATCCCAGTGAGGTTTTTCCTGACCACCCTATTGTACACACACACACACACACACACACACACACACACACACACACACAGAGAGAGAGAGAGAGAGAGAGAGAGAGAGAGAGAGAGAGAGAGAAACATACACACTTCTATCTCCCTTTCCTCACTTAATGTTCTGTGTAATAGCACATACCTTTATCTGCTACACTGTATATTTTTACTTTTGTATATCTGTTTTGTCCACCAGAAAATAAGGTTGGTATTCTTTGCTGTATCTCCAGAACCTAGAATAGTTAGTTCCTGGCACACAAAAATCTAAAAACCTGCTTACTGAATCAATGAATCAGGTTCACTGCATGTGATGAAGGCAGTGACAGATTGAGATTGTGACTCTTGAGGTTATCACCTTAATCATCACAAATCCAAGAAATATTTGAAAGAAGATGAAGCAGTACATAGAAGCTGACTTTATTTTAATGCAATCATATGGCTAGGTTGTGAAACCTTCAGGAGATTTACTGAGCTGCTTCCTCAGATCAAGGACACTTGGAATTAAAGGGCTTTGAGAGGCTCAACTTGTCAGACCCCCTGGGGACTCACAAAATTGTTCTTCCATGATATAACAAGACATCTGAACACACCAAAACTGAAACTACAGGGGAAAAAAAAGCAGGCACACTGCTGATATATGATCAAGGAAATACAAGTCTTCTGACTCAAACTGGCCGTGTGAGTCACACAACTAGATACTATATTCATTTTTCCATAGCTGACCAGCCCCCAAACGCACTGAAATCAATTTAAAAATCAGATATTTTTAAAAGAAGTTCACATATTTTATAAGAAGGAATCACAGTTTCATTGTCTGTGTTCACTTCCAGGGTGTACCCTTCAGGGACAAGTCTGAGTTATCAAGCATGTATCCCACTGGCAAGGCTCACATTTTCATGAACAAACTGTAAGAGTTAAAAGCAAAATTTGGCCAACAAAAGCATATTCATGCTATTATGAAGACGAAGTTACAAAGCTTATAGCTATCCCAAAACTTCTGGTATGTGCTCAACTTTAGAACGTTTGCAACCCCTGTTGCTATAAAAGAAATTATTTTTCATGAAAGAGCTGAAATCAAAACTGAATGTGCCATCAGTGATGTAAACCTACCTTTACAACAGATCGAGATAGGCCTAATACAATGCTATGGAGTACGGTTGTTTCTTCAACACCACTTTCCTATCAAGAACATTGTATGACTAGCTCCAGGCCTTTAACTTTATACGTTCTTTACTTTTTCCTTGTTTTTTTGAGTCAGCGTGTCACTCTTTAGCCCAGGCTGTAGTGCAGTGGTATGCCCATAGCCCATGCAGCCTCGAACTCCTTGGCTCAGGCTATCATTTTCACCTGAGTAGCTAGAACTATAGCATGGGCCACCACGCCGGGCTATTGTTTTTGGTTTTTTTTTTCATTTTTTCAGAGATGAGGTCTCCTATGTTGCCCAGGCTGGTCTTGAACTTCTGGCTTCAAGCAATCCTCCCACAGTGCTGGGATTACAAGCATGACCTACCATGCCCGGCCCTTTAACTTTATACCTTTGAAGGAAACAAGTTTGCTAAATTATTTTCAAACTTATTTCTAATTTTGAAATCATAATTCTATAGATCTGTGTTATATCATTATCGTCAAGAAGTTAAACTGTGCAGGGGCCCACATGTGTAGATTTTAAATTATTCTTAAATCATTACTTCAAAAGCATAGGTGCTTACTTCTCACTGACATTCAGATTGAAGGCATTAACTAAAAAGATATGATGGCTACACACAATGTGAGATAGAAAAGGATGACTCTGAAACAACTAAGAAAACGTGAATAAAAGTGTAGTTAATGATATTAATGGTTAGTGGTATTGTATCAATGTTAATTTCTCTTTTTCTTTTTTTTTGAGTTGGAGTCTCACTCTGTTGCCCAGACTGGAGTACAGTGGCCGGAAGTGGCCACTGCAAGCCTCGACCTGCTGGGCTCTGGCGATCCTTCCGCCTCAGCCTTCCAAGTAGCTGGAACTACAGGCGCGCGCTACCACGGCCGGCTAGTTTTTTTATTTATTGCAGAGATGAGGTCTCACCAAGTTGCCCAAGCGGGTCTCGAACCCGCGGGCTCAGGCAATTCACTCACCTCAGCCTCCCAAGCCCGGCTGTTAATTCCTTAGTTTTGATCATTGTACTACGGTCATGTAAGATATTAACATTAGGAGAAGCTGGATGAAGGGCATATGGAAACAGTGTGTACTCTTTAACTCTTTCTCAGTAAATCTTAAATTATTTCAAAATAAAAATTTTAAAGCATACTAAGTATAGAACCACAAAAAAATTGTAGCCATTTGTAAGGTGATGAAAAAAAAAAAAGCCAATGCCACAAAGTTGATGTCATTTAAAGTTATTAATGCAGAATAAAAAAAGGCTACAGAAATCTCGCCAGGCTCGGTGGCTCAGCCTGTAATCCCGCCTTTGGGAGGCTGAGGTGAGTGGATTGCCTGAGCCCGTGGGTTTGAGACCCGCCTGGGCAGCGAGACCTCATCTCTACAATACATAAAAAAAAATCAGCCGGGCGTGGTAGCGCATGCCTATAATTCTGTCTACTTGGAAGGCTGAGGCGGAAGGGTTGCCGGAGCCCAGCAGGTCGAGGCTGTGGTGGCCAGGAGCGGCCACTGCACTCCAGTCTAGACAACAGAGTGAGACGCCAACTCAAAAAATAAAAAAAAAGAAATCTCAAATATTAAGTTCTTCTTAATATATGAATTGCCAAAAGCAGATTTGCCAAACAACAATAAAAACTTTCCACTGATATCTAAACAAAATATAAACACATCCAAACAAAAGTCATAAGGAAAACAAACTCAAAATAATAACAATGATCATATCTACACAGACTAAAAGTGATATAAAGGTTAGAATAAAACATTATTTCAACTAATACTGGTAATGAAGAACACTCTAAATTAAGTGGTTAGGAGTTAAACTATTACATGACCTTCAGACAAATCATTTAACCTCTATGTGCCTTAATTTCCTCTTCTGCCACAGTTGTGAGGCTATCCATAATATATGTAAAATACACAGCAGTACAAATAGCAAAGTAAACACCTGATACATAGTTAAGTGTTACCGTCATTTAGTTCAACAATAGGTTATTAAATTCTAGGTAAGACAACTTATTTCATGCTCAGAATGATAGGGCTTCAATTTATGCTTCTAAAAGTTCAATATTTCTATAGGTAGATGACATGAAACACTTAGATAACAATACCCCCAGATAATGTATGCTGTTCTCAGAGAAGCAAGTAATCAGTGTGGACTAAAGAGGATGGCTTCTTGAAAGGTGGGAATATAAACTGGCTTATCAAGACAGGATTTGGATAAGAAGGAAGAAAATTCCAAACAAGCCCAACATCATAAGTAAAAGCAGTGAGGCAGGAGTAGAGATGTTTATTCATAAAGGCTAACATGCCTTCAGTACAATTCTTATTCAGTGACAACAGGCAGGATGAACAAACTGAGGGGAATAAACTGAGAGGAAACTTTGAATCTAATGCTGATATAAAAGATATATTGCAAAAAAAAAAGTTGAAAAGGAGAGGCTTCATATTGCTTAAGGGAAACATCCAGTAAAATGAAAACTAGTGGTTTATCTAGTGAATGAATGAGAGTTTGTTATAAAGAGCATAAGCAAAACCTACTAAGGGATATATCCTTTATTGTTTTTCTTTACTATTTTTATCTGTAACATCAATGTCAGTATTCCTACCCTACCCTGTTCTTTAAGCACAACGAATCATATTTGTATGCACAGAGAAAAAATAACCCAAAGAACTATCATATTCATTAACATGTGACTGTGTGGGTGTGGATAAAAAGCAGAAGATAGACAACAGGGCTGAGGGTTCCTTGAAATTAAAAATGTTTGCTCTCTAAGGAGCATCAGAGGCAGGGAAAATAGTTTATTATTAACACTACCAAGAACAAAAAAATTAGACATATGCTGTTGAGGAAAAAACAAAAACAGCAATTTTAGAGCAATGCCAAACTGGTTAATGAACTATGATATGTACAATGGTATGAGCTATCATTGCTCTGTGACTGCAGGTAAAAAAAAAAATCAGACAATACACTCAGAACGTAACATTTGCTAGTAATGGACTCACATCTTTGAGATTCCTATTGCATGAATGAAATTCACTCAGTTGCAATTTTACACAAATCATCTGCCATGAAATAATATAAGAGCCCAGCATTCTGAGTTTACATATGGATTTTTCAAATCAATGGGCACCTGTTCAATCAGAACTGGAAAAGCAAAAAAGGAAAAACACAGCTTGCAAGCAGTATTAAAGCAAAATGTATTCCATTCATCTCCACAGTCCACATTAACTATGGTGACAATAAGGAATAACATGCACCCCCTTCTAATTCATCAACATTCTATGTCCTAGAAATAAATTTTGGTAACTCTTACTCTAATCAAACTCTTACCCTAATCAAAATTATCAGTCAACAGTAATAGTTTATGCCAAATGGAGAAAGTCCTTTTGAGAATTACAATGTTGCTGTTAAAAATACAGGAAAGAAAATTAAACATGCTGAATGAAATTATTTTATTTTAGCATTATACTTAATGTACTATAATATTTGTTTCTTTTTATTACCTTCTTTAATGCATGTCTCATGACAAAGGCTTTGAATTTGCTTGTATCCCCTCACAGATGGGGAAAACCTACTTTTAGCATATGTCCTAGCCAATGCTGCACAAATTGAATTTTTTCAATTGGCCAGTAAGTCACTCATCAACTTTAAGTGGAATTTGGGATATCTGAACAATAGAGAAAAGAAAATAACGTAAGGCCTGTATTCTAATTGCAACTCACTCACTTACTATCTAGGAATCGGTTTTCTCATCTGTAAACAAACAGTGATACCTAATGTATAATGTTGTTTATTTTTTTTCTTTTTTATTTCAGTTTTTCTCAAAGGGATGTAAGGTTATTTTTAATGGTGGCTCCAGATTTTTTCATTGAGGGACACAGGCAGTTCTCTGATCAGACTAAGATAAATAAAGATACCTCTGCATAGCACTGCACTGAAGATTATGGAAAGACTGTCCTGTCAAAGAATGAAGACTTGACAGACTCTGAGGAAGCCAAGAAATTCCCAGACCCCAATCCTTGGTCCCTGTATTGTTTATTGTGGTGATCACAGATTGCAAATAGGAAAGAAACAATTATAAAGATGAATATATCTTATAAAAAACAAACAGGGGCTGGGCTCAGTGGCTCAGTCTGTAATTCTAGCACTTTGGGAGGCCGAGGCGAGTGAATTGCCTGAGTCCGTGGATTCGAGACCCGCCCGGGCAACTTGGAGAAACCTGGTCTCTACAATAAATCAAAAACTAGCCAGAAGTGGTAGCGCGCGCCTATAGTTCTGGCAACTTGGAAGGCTGAGGCGGAAGGATCACCGGAGTCCAAAAGGTCGAGGATGCAGTGGCTGGGAGCGTGCCAGTGCACTCCAGTTTGGGCGACAGAGTGAGACTTCAACTCAAAAAAAAAATACCAACAGGGAAATATGAAAAAGACAGAAAATAAATATCCACAGTGCAGGCTATATAAGGTACTCAAGAAAAAAATTATGCATTTGTTTCTTTTCATTAATTCAACAGAAAAAGTCTGGTAGTCTAGATTCTTAGAAAAACTAAACTCTCTTATCAGAAGTCTATTCAACTCAACACTGAACACCTGTTAATATTAGGTACTGTTGAAGATGAGAAAAGAAATAAAAATCGTCTTACTTTCAACTAATATATAAAACAGAACAAAATAAATCCTACACTAAAAAGACAAAAATATTATGAGACTAAAGTATCCATATACTAAGCGTGGCATTTATTTATTTATTTATTTAGTGAGTTGGAGTCTCACTCTGTCGCCCAGACTGGAGTGCAGTGGCACGTTTCCAGCCACCGCAGCGTCAACCTGCTGGGCTCCAGCGAGCCTTCCACCTCAGCCTTCCAAGTAGCCGGAACTACAGGTGTGTGCTACCACGCCCGGCTAATTTTTTTGATTTATTGTAGAGACAAGGTCTCGCCAGGTTGCCTGGGCAGGTCTCGAACCTGAGAGCTCAGGCAATCCTCTCGCGTCGGCCTCCCAAAGTGCTGTTATTACAGGCTGAGCGCCGAGACTGGCCAAGCTTGGCATTTAAAGTCACAATCTACCTTTCTGACCAGCTCTCATACAAGAGATAAACACACTCCAGCCACTTCAAACCACTTCTGCTGAACATATTAAGCATTTCATGCTTCTGTACTTTTGCTCATGCCATTCCTGCAAATTAGAGTTCCTTTACCTGTGACCCACTGAAGTCATTATTCTTCCTTCAAGACGAAATTCCATCCCTTTTCCTCCACAAAGCCTTTCCCACAACCAACCGGAATGAAGAAGGTGGTTTGAAAAAAGGAAAGGAAAAGAAAAGACACAAGAGAACATACAAGAAGAAATGAAAAATCTGTACTAGAGGAGCTATAAGATAAATGTGAGACTAAGGTTTTTTCAGAACCTTCTAGAAAACCACCATTCCATGCCATACAGAAAATTAACAAGCCTAACGAGGGCTGACAGGAGGAATCCAAGAAGTGAGAGAAAGCCTGTCAAAATTATGAGATAACAAGAAAACCAGCAGCAGAAATTTGTGAAATGTTTCTAGGAATTATAAAATTGAAGAACTTAGAGCTGTCTTTATTATTCTGACAGGGATAGAAGGATGGGAAAAGTTAACTACTGGTTAGAGAGATGGCATCAAAGAACAGAATTTAGTTTTCACTTCTAAGATGCCACAAAGTCTGGAAGAATAACTTTTCTCAGAAACTAGCTTATCTCATCCAAAGGGCTTTGAACTAAAAATGGAGGGGTAGAACAAAACAATGTAAACTGATACAATAATGCATCATTCATTAAATGAACAATGACTGAATATCTCCTGGATGGCCAAGTGATGTTCTAACACTGGAGATACAGCAGCAACAGAACAGACAACATCCCTGAAGGGAAAAAGCCAATAAAAATACAAAATGATTGCAGGTGATGATCAGCTTCAAAAAAATACAGCCAAGAGACAAAAAAGTGACAGGGTAGAAGGGCAGATGTGGAACTAAGGAAGGAAGTCTGACATATCTGAGAGATGAAGAGGTAGGCCTTGAAACAGGAAGGCTCTCAATGCGTTTGACAACAATAAACTTGGTCAAAATGTAATAAATGAGAAGAATGAAAGGAGGAAGAGATTACCAGAGACAGATTAAGGGACAGAAGAAGTCTGCATGTTATATTCAAGTGTGATGGAAGCCACTGGAGGGAGGGGATGTGGGGTAGGCATTGGCTATCTGGTAAGTCAGGTTGCTGAGTGAAGACAAGATTGGTTGGCAGCTAAGCATAAGACAACAGTGACCTGGACTAGAGTGGTGGAAATAAAGTTGGCACATGTCAGATATGTTTTTTTTGTTTGTTTGTTTTTTTGAGTTGGAGTCTCACTCTGTCGCCCAGACTGGAGTGCAGTGGCTGCTCCCGGCCACCGCAGCCTCGACCTGCTGGGCTCCGGGGATCCTTCCGCCTCAGCCTTTCGAGTAGCTGGAATTACAGGCATGCGCTACCACGCCCGGTTGATTTTTTGATTTATTGTAGAGATGAGGTCTCACTGCCCAGGCGGGTCTCGAACCCGCGGGCTCAGGCAATCCACTCACCTCAAACAAAGACTAGAGACAGTCAGGATAAATTTTGCAGAAAAACAGCTATCACATACGTGATTTTCAATGCCAACATAATAAATACATGCACAGGACGATCATGCACAAAACATCACCATTAGCTCTTCTGTAATCCTTTCCCTGCAACTGGGAGGTTAGCCCCATGAGAACAGCTGCCCTGCATTGTTACAGCTCCAAAGCACAGCAAAAGGCTTGGGACATCAGCAGGTATGCTGAAAAGATATTTTTTTCCAATAAATCTTGACACTTTAACACAAATAAGAAAGCATAACCTCACAGGTATTATCAAAATTTAGTAGGCTAAGATTCAACATTGGTCTGTAAGCACTGAAGCTTTAAAGGGTGAAGAAGTGAGGGAATTCAGAAAGAACCCTAAGTTGTTCCAAATAAACAAGTTTCCTAAAACATTTTATAATGTATTCTACATGATATCAGTGCAGTACACTAGAACACAGAGATCAGACACTAGCTCTCCTGTCTCCCAAAGAACAGTTCACAACCTGGTGATCCAGACAAGTCACATGCCCAAACATCAGGAGGACCAGTGCAAAGGAGACTACTGGGTGCAGCACAGAAAGGAGCAAGACAGCATCTCCAGTTTTACAAAGAGGAAGAAAGTGAATGCCACACACTTTGCAATTGAGCATAATTTCAATTTTGGATAAAACTCTAGAAAAGAATACCAAAGAGAAGTGTTGTGGGCACTTAGAAAAGGAAGAAGGGACCAGTAAGAGACAACACATGCACCTGAGCAAGCAATTCCTGGCTAAAATCATGTCTTTTTTTTTTTTTTTTGAGAATGGAGATTGGAAATACATGATATAGTTGAATAATATTAAAACATATTAATTCTACCTCTGATATTTCTGGGGATCAGATTGGGGGAGAATGGACTAAAATAAAGGTCATATATATATATATATAGAACTGCTAGAATGGTCTTGAGTAAAGAGCTTACCAACTAAAGAGAGTGACCATTTAAAGAGAGAAAAGAAAAGAAATTAAAATTATTTGTAACAATAAACAAAATAGGCTGGGCGTGGTGACTCACACCTGTAATCCCAGATCTTTGGAAGGCCAAGAAGGTGAACTGCTTGAGTCCAGGAGTTTGAGATCAGCCTGGGCAATATAGCAAAACCTCATCTCTATAAAAATTAAAAAAAAAATAAAAAACTTAGTCAGGTGTGGTGCATGTAGTCCTAGGTTCTTGAGATGCTGAGGGGCAGGTGCACCTGAGCCTAGGAGGTCAGGGTGGCTATGCAGTGAGCTGTGATTATTGTGATCATGTCACTCCCGCCTGGGTGACACAGTGAGACTCCCAACTCAAAAAATATAAATAAATAAACAAAATAAAATGATAGATAATATCAAGGCCAAAAGGCATTGATAGCAGGTGTTTCCCAAAGAAACAGACCAACCAGATCACCCTACAGTGAATATCACAATCAACAAACCCTTTCCCAAATGAATATGAAAACATAAATATTTTTCTGACCAAATGATCAGATAATACAAACTTGAGAAAAGAATAGCAAATACACTGGGTAATAAAATCGGAATTTTAAAAGCTCATGACATTCTACAAAGCTGGGCAAAAATCAACAGCTTTACATTTCCAGGAAAAAAGTTCAAGTATAAACTTATGTATTAAAAATCCTGCATTACAAGTAACAGCACAAAAGAAAAAATGTGGCTTAGTTAGGGTTTTTGGTGAACTGCAAGCTGATACTTTAGTAAGCTGCTTGTTGTACACCCCACTTTAAGACTGTTAAACTAGAACTCGGGCCAGTGAACGAGACTTGGATAGTACATAAGTGCTGAATAAGTAAATACAGTTAAGTCCCCTACATACGAATGAGTTCCAATTTGTTCATAAGTCCAAAAAGTTAGCCTACGTACCCAACAATCAGCTATATAGTACAGTACTGTACTAGGTTTATAATACTTTTCACACAAATAACATAAAAAACAAACACATACAAAAAATAAAGAAGACACATGTAAAAGATGTGCACATGTGGCAACGTATGCCAGACACATGAACTAACTTACATGACTGGATACGCAAATACATGTTCACACTTTGAGAGTTCACAACTTGAAGGTTTGTATGTAGGGGACTTACTGTACATGCATTGAATTCTATTCCCTTCTAAAACTCCACTAAAATGATAACAGAGGAATGTAATACATTTGGAAGCAGGAAGAAAGTGACAGAGAGTAAACTGACCTAACAGACTTCAAAAAGCTAAATCTTGAGCTAACAATGGGAAAAGATAGGAAGCAAACCAATTTATGCTACAAAACTCCTCTAAAACTGTATCTCTGGAACAGAAGGTAACAATGGAGCTAAAAATGTAGAATTCATTGGATTACATAAGAGCATTCATACCCTCTTTGCAGCTGGGCAACTAACTGCCTCTCTTCTACCCAAAAGAGTTGTAACACACAGAAAACAAAAAGATAAAGTGGAGGTTTACATACTGAATATTAAGATCAACCACCATCCCAACCTTCTTTTCCTGCCTGGGTCCCAGAACTCTGGCAGCCTGACTAAAAATCTTCAGAAGAATAGGAGAGACGTCTTTAAGGAAATCTGACCAGTCCAAGAGAAAAGACTAAATGACGCTGACACTTAGGGCTTCTCAAAGAAACCGGCAAGTCAGACCACTCTACAAAAAATCCTACAATCCTACTCCAAAATAACACAATGCTTTCAAACAAAATTGAGAGCCCTGTTCCTAAATAATAACCAGATAGCTAAGGTTCACCAGACATTTAAAGAATCCTTTAACATGAATAGCAGTGACAAACAGAAAAACTATTAACTTGGAAGAAAAAGATGATGTAAATGCAGACAGAAGTAAACTTAAAATACACATACACATACATATACACAGAGATACAAAAATAGATGATGTAAAAACAACAGCAACAAAAAAACACTGAAGAGAACAAATATGCTAGGAAATTAAGAAACACAGCAGAAATAAAAATGCAACAGAAACACCGAACAAAAAAATGGAAGCGTTCCTTACTGCAATATGGAGTAAAGACAAGGAGTTCAAAATTTTTTTTAAAAAGAAAATTAAAGAATGAGGAAACAGATGGGGAAAAAAAATCAAAGAAAGAATTCAGAAAAAAATTTTCCAACTGCAAATCATAAATTTCCAGATTGCAAGAGTTCACACAGTATCCAGCATAATGGATAAAAACGATCCACACAAGGCACATCAATGAAAAATGTCATAACACAGCCTACAAGGAAGATCATAAAAGATTCAAGAGAGCATAAAACAAGCTTAGGCTGAGCACGGTGCCTCACACCTATAATCCCAGCACTCTGGGAGACCAAGGTGAGAGGACTGCCTGGGCCCATGGGTTTGAGACCGGCATGGGCAACTTTGCAAGACCTCATCTCTACAATAAATCAAAAACTTAGCTGGGCATGATGGCGCATGCCTGTAATTCCAGCTACTTGGAAGGCTGAGGCAGAAGGATCACCTGAGCCCAGCAAGTCAAGGCTGCGGTGGCCATGAGCATGCCATTGCACGCCAGTCTGGGTGACACACTGCAGCTCCAACTCAAAAAAAAAAAAAAGTTTAATAAGAAAAATCAAGAGTCAGAATAAGCCAAAACAATCCTCAGCAAAAGAAACAAAGTGGGAAGTATCACACTTTCAGACTTTAAAATTTACTATAAGGCTACAATAATCAAAACAGCCTGGTATTGGTACAAGAACAGGCATATAGACCAAAGGAACAGGATAGAGATTCCAGAAGCAAAACCTCAACTTGTCAACCAACTTATCTTTGACAAAGTCTCCACCAACAACCACTGGAGAGAGGAGAACCTATTCAGTAAATGGTGCTGGAAAACTGACTGATCACATGCAGAAGATTGAAACAGGACCCCTATCTATTACCATACACAAAAATCAACTCTAAATGGATCAAAGGCCTAAACATAAGACCTCAAACAATAACAACTTTAGAAAATGCAGGAGATACCCTTATGGAAATTGGAACTGGCAACCAATTCCTGATCAAAACCCCAAGTGCCCATGACATAAGAGATAAGATAGACAAGTAGAACCTTATCAAACTGAAAAGCTTCTGCAAATCAAAAGAAATCATCAAGAGTACAGGGACACAGCCCACAGAACGGGAAAATTTTGCCAACTATATATCTGACAAAGGCCTAACATCCAGGATCTACAGAGAACTCAAATATGCTGAAAGAAAAAAAACAAACAGGCGCAGTGGCTCAAGCCTGTAATCCCAGCACTTTGGGAGACCAAGGCAAGATGAATGCCTGAGCCCAGGAGGTTCAAGACCAGCCTGGGCAACCTGGAGAGACCTAGTCTCTATAATAAATTTTTAAAATAGCCTGGTGTGGTGGTACATACCTGTAAATCCAGCAACTTGGAAGCTTGAAGTGGAAGAACTGCCCAAGCCCAGCAGATCGAGGCTGCGGTGGCTGTGAGTGTGCCACTGAACTCCAGCCCAGGAAACAGAGTAAGATTTCAACTCAAAAATAAGACAAAAAAAAGAAGAAAAAAAAAGCCCCATTAAAAAGTGGGCAAAAGACATAGACACTTCTCAAAAGAAGATACACAGGCAGCCAACAGACACATGAAAAAAGTGCTCCGTCTCACCAATCATCCAAGAAATACAAATCAAAACCACATTGAGATACCACCTAACCCCAGTAAGAATGGCCATCATTAATAAAACAACAACAACAGATGCTGGTGAGGATGCAGAGAAAAGGGAATGCTTCTACACTGCTGGTGGGAATGCAAACTAGTGCAAGCTCTTTGGAAAACAGTATGGCGATTTCTAAAAGAACTAGACAGTGACCTTCCAAAGGACCCAGCAATTCTACTGGGAATATACCCAGAGGAACTCAAATTGTTCTACAAAAAAGATACCTGTTCACGTATGTTTATTGTGGCATTATTCACAATGGCAAAAACACAGAACCAATTTGTAGCCCATCGAAACCGAACTGGATTTTTTTAAATGTGGTACATATACACGATGGTGTATTACACAGCCATAAAGAAGGACAAACATGTGGACTTCACAGCAACTTGGATGGATTTAGAGTCTCTACTACTCAGTGATCTATCATAGAAAAAAAGAACTGAGTACCACATGTTCTCACTCATAAGCGGACCCTGAACATTTACCATAATACTATAAGAAAGGAATTGGCAGTAGCGGGATACTGCCGGGATGGGTCAGGGGAGGAGGGAAAGACACAACATCAGTAAGGGTACCTGATCTCAAACCAGGCAAAGTGGGGACCAAAGGGAGGCTCAAACTTTACCTATACAATGACCACTTGTATACCTAATCCTGAATTGCACTCCACATCTTTAAAAGAAAAAAGAGTCAGAATAGCAGACTTCAACAGCCACCATAGAAGCTAGCAGCCAATGGTACAACAAATTTAAAATTCTGAGAGAAAATAATTTCCAACCTAAAATTCTACATCCATTCAACTATTATATACATATGATGTAAAAATAAAATCATGCAAGGTGTCAAAAAATTTAACTCATGGATCCCTTTTCAGGAATCTACTGAAAGACAGGATCTACCAAATCAAGGGAATTAAATCAAGAAAGTAAATACCAGGACAGAAACATTGATTTAAAAAAATCAAAGGCGGCTTAAATAAATGGAGAATCGAATTGGTAGTCAGTGAACCACATTCACAGATTGGAAGACCCAATATTGTTTGATAATTCTTCCCTAATTGATCCATAGTTTCAATACAAGTCAAATCAAAATCCCAGTATGATTTTTGTTAGATATTGACAAGCTGATTCTAAAATGTATAAGGAAAGGCAAAGGAACTACAATAGCCAAAATAACTTTGGAAAAGAAGGGAAATGTTAAAGGACTCACATTTACCTGATTTGAATACATACTGTAAAGCTACAATAATCAAGACCATGTTCTTAAGACAAATTAATTGATGAAACAGAATAAAAGTTTAAAAATAGACCCCCACACATATATGGTTGACCTCTGAGAAAGGTACAAAGTCAATTCAATGGAAAAAGTCTAGTCTTTTTCAAAAATTGCACTAGAATTACTGGCTACCTATATGCAAAAAACAAACAAAAAACAACTCAACCTGTATCTCAAACCTTATATAAAAAGCAACTCAAATTGGTTAACAGGCCTAAGTATAAAATGTAAAACTTGAAAATTATAGAAGAAAATAAAGGAGAAAAAATTTGTGACCTTGCACTAAGCAAAGGACTCTCAGTTATAACAATAGCATAATCCATTTTTAAAAATTGATAAACTAGACTTCATTAGAATTAAAAGCATTTACTCTTTGAAAGATACTGAAGAATAAAAAAAAAAAAAACAAGCATACTGGGAGAAAATATTTGCACACATCTGACCCAACTTATATCCAAAATATATAAAGAACTCTTAAAATCAACAATAAGGAGGGGCCAGCTTTCAGGTTCTAACCAAGCCTCGGCCTTCTGCACAAAGAGCTGGGTCGTCCCCACTGCTCTGTCCTGCTTTCCGGGACCTCCGCGTGTTTGCTTCAGCCTCTGTTGCCCTGGGAGTCTGTAGAGAGGAGGCCAGGACACCTGAAAGTCGGGAAATGGTGTGACATGTCCAGATAATCTCACCTGAAAAGAAATGCCAGCCAGGCTTGGTGGCTCAGCCTGTAATCTCACACCTTTGGGAGGCTGAGGTGAGTGGATTGCCTGAGCCCGCGGGTTCGAGACCCACCTGGGCAGCGAGACCTCATCTCTACAATAAATCAAAAAATCAGCCGGGCGTGGTAGTGCATGCCTGTAATTCTGGCTACTTGGAAGGCTGAGGCGGAAAGATCGCCGGAGCCCAGCAGGTCGAGGCTGCGGTGGCCGGGAGCGGCCACTGCACTCCAGTCTGGGCAACAGAGTGAGACTCCAACTCAAAAAAAAAAAGAAATGTCAGAAGAGGAAGAGGCAAAAATGGCTAGTTCTCAGGGGCTGTTGACATTCAGGGATGTGGCCACAGAATTCTCTCAGGAGGAGTGGGAATGCCTTAACCCTGCTCAGATTTTGTACAGGAATATGATATTAGAAGACCACAGAAACCTGGTTTCTCTGGCCTTGTTGTCTCTAAGCCAGACCTGATCACTTGTCTGGAGCAAAGGAAGGAGCCCTGGAATGTGAAGCAACACAGCACATTAGCCAGACCCCCAGGCTGGAGTCTGACTCTGTTGCCCAGGCTGGAATATAGTAGCACTTGCATGGCCACTGCAGCCTCCACGTGATGGGATCAGGTCATCTTTCCCCTTTAGCCTCCTGAGTAGCAGGAGCCACTAACATGTCCAGTCAATTATTGGATGTATAGTACAGCCAAGGTCTCACCAAGTTGCCCAGGCTGGCCGGGAAGCCCTAGACTCAGGCAGTTCTCTCTATTCTGCTTCCCAAAGTTCTGGAATTGCAGGCAAGAGCTACCATGCCCGTGCTCTTCTGTTTCTTTTCCAGTCACCTGGAACTGAGTTGGAAGCACTTGTCCCATCAAGTGATCTGCTGCTAATTCTTCTGTCTTCAAGATTTCTATCTTGATACCCTTCCCTATACACTGTTTTGCCATATTCACAATCATTCTTTATAATTTCCTTGATTGGCTCCGGAGAGACCAAGTGCTCATATGAAAACATTAGCATCACATGGTGTGGAACAGAATCTCACAACACTTGCATTCATCACATAGCATAGTACTGGAGGTGGCCAGAAAATTAATGATTGATACACTGTCATAGCTAATTTTATACAGTTATGAGTTAATACTGCATCTTTACATTTAATTATACTTTTTCCAACTACTAAGGGTGCCATGTATAACCTGTAAGTGCATAAATCTTAAGTTTACCTTTGTATGACAGATATGTATATGTTTTATGGTAGTAAATGTCAAAATAGACAAGAATATACTTTTATCTGATGTGCTCATGAGATATTAACTTGGTAAAATATATTTCCAAACCAAAAAAAAATCAACAATAAGAAATCAAACAACCCTATGGAAAATGAGCAATGATTTGAAAGATACTTTGCCAAGAAAAATATACAGATGTTAAAAAAGCACATGAAAAGATGTTCAACACTGCTCTAACTAGGAAAATACAAATTAAGACCACAATGAGATATTATTACATATCAATGGCAACAATTTAAAAAATAAAATGAGAATACCAAGTGCTGCTAGGAACATAGAACAACTGTAACTATTATACATTGCTTGTGGAAATGCACAATGAAACAGCCACTGGAAAATAGTTTGGTAGTTTCTTTTAATATTCACTTACCATCTGACACAGCAATTCCACTCCTAGGTGGTTACCCAAGAGAAATGAAAACATGTTCACACAAAAACCTGCATGTAAATGTTCATAGTAGTTTTATAATCACTACAAACTGAAAACAACCCAAATGTCCTTCACCTGTTAAATAAACTGTAGTATATTCACAGAAGGGATTACTACTTAGTAATAAAAACAAATTATTGATACATGCAGCAACATGGATAAATCTCAAATGCATTAATACTATGTAATTCCATTTACATGACATTCTGGAAAAAGCAAAACTACAGGGATAGAAATAGATCAGTGGGTGCCAGGAGTTGAGGAGAGATTTGATTACAAAGGGGCAGCAGCTTGAAGGAATTTTTGGAAATGAGAGAACTGTTTTGTATCTTGGTGGTGGTGGTAGTGATAGTCCCATGACTCTATACATCCGTCAAAGTTAATAGAACTGTACAACAAAGTGAATGGTACTGTATGTAGTTAAAAAATAAATTTTTTAAAAGCACATGGGACCCAGATAACTGGGAATTCAATACTAGAAAGAAAATTCCAGGTATGATGCAAAGGGAGATCTCAAATTGACAGCTTTGTAGCAAGCCTGAAGAGTGGCCAGCCCAGATTAGAGGAAATTAAACCTGAAAGAGTATCTACGGAATCTGAGCTTTACTCGAAATTTGAGATTCACACAACTAGGTGAGAAATTTTAACTCAATTAGTCGTAAGTACATAGAAAACCAGGTAAACAACAGAACAATACAGCCATTATCTCCAAGAGCAACAAATGATGAAATACTGTATGACTCAGCTGATAAGAGCATTCAATTAGTCAAAAGATAAATAATGAACGTTGATCCGAACTGAGTTATGATGTATCTTCAGCAGATGGATAACGGTGACCAGAAGTGTGCACATGGGGTAGGGACAAAGGGTGGTGTTGGAAGAGAGCTCAATCTTCATCTTCCATAGTGGAGGTCAAAATTAATGTCGAAAACTGAAAAATGAGGAAGGTAGCAATGTAAGCACGCTAGAGATAGAGTTTTGAAAAGCAAAAATAACTCAAAGATCTAAAAGTGGTGGCCTCAGGGCAACAGAAAATGGAGAGGGGACTTTTTAAAAATAACAAGCCCACTAGAAATGTTTAACTCATTAAAATATGTGCATGTGTGTGTGACTTTGCTTAAAATAAAAAGATATAAATTTAAAAATCAAAACACAAGAAGAAAATAAAGGGATAACCCAGAACCTTAAAGGTTCTTGAAGCATGACATTTTTTAACAGTTGCATAAACTAAGGGTGTTTAAGTTTAAAACACACACACACAATTTGACACACATTGAAGGCTGATTTCAGCTTTTTATTCCACTTGGCTAATGGTTGCAGCATCAAGACCAACAATAAAGTCACACAGATACAGAGCTCAGCTGTGCAAAAAGAAGAAATTTCTAATAACTGCCTGAATGTAGAATTAAATGTCTCAGGAAGCAGTGAGTTCTCTGTTGCTGGAGGTGTTTAAACAGAGACTAAACAAAATCCACTTAGTGAGTGTGATATAAAATTTATGATTACTTTGGTAGACCTCTTAAGTCCCTGTCAGTAGTGCTTGTTTTTTTTTTTTTTTATTGAGTTGGAGTCTCACTCCGTTGCCCAGGCTGGAATGCAGTGGCACACTCACAGCCACCGCAGCCTCAACCTGCTGGGCTCAGGCGATCCTTCCACCTCAGCCTCTCAAGTAGCCAGTACTACAGGTGTGTGCTACCATGCCCAGCTAATTTTTGATTTATTGTAAAGACAAGTTCTTGCCAAGTTGCCCGAGCTGATCTCAAACCTGCAGGCTCTGGCAATTCACTCACCTCGGCCTCCCAAAGTGCTGGGATTACAGGCTGAGCCACCAAGCCTGACCTGTGCAATTCTTTTTTGGAGTCTCACTGACGCCCAGGCTGGAGTACAGTGGCACGTTCACAGCCACCGAAGCCTCAGCCTGCTGGGCTCAGGCAATCCTTCCGCTTCAGCCTTTCAAGTAGCCAGAACTACAGGCATGCGCTACCATGTCCAGCTAATTTTTTAATTTATTATAGAGACGAGGTCTCGCCTAGTTGCCTGGGTTGGTCTCAAACCCACGGGCTCAGGAAATCCACCACCTAGGCCTCCCAAAGTGCTGGGGTTACAGGTTGAGCCACCTGACCTAGGCAATTCTTTAAAAGAATTCCATGTGATTGATAACTTCCTCTGAATTAGTACCATTCTAAAATAGGACTAGAAACACTGGTAGGTGAAGCAGCTCAGGCACTTAGTACATTTGTGCTTCTTTTTCCTTTTATCCCACCTCCACCTCCTTTCAGTTTCTGATTTTTCATTTCAAAAGCCTTAAATATATTTACATTGATTACAAATCACCTAAAATAATTTTTGGAAGGAAATGAGGTATAAATACTTAAAGAGCAGAAGAGAAAAATGCATATCTAAGTGAGAGAAAGCTAAAGAGAAACAAGAAGGTGGTCTGATGGAATGGTAAGAAACAAATTGAAGAGTTGGGTGTCCCTGAATCCACTCTAGTCCCTGTGGTTTGGTGCCATGGACCATTAAACAGCTTACCAGACCCAGTTAGGAATGAGGCTATGAGTTTCCTGGCAGGGTATCAAGGCAGAGATCTATGACTAAGTCATAAATGTCTAAGTACAGCAAAAGAGCCACTTATAGGTTGGTCAACAACAACAGAAGAATACTTTCAATATGTTCCATAGCCGGGCTCGGTGGCTCAGCCTGTAATCCTGTGCCTTTGGGAGGCTGAGGTGAGTGGATTGCCTGAGCCCGCGAGTTCGAGACCCGCCTGGGCAGCGAGACCTCATCTCTACAATAAATCAAAAATCAGCTGGGCAGAAAAAGGCTGAGGCAGAAGGATCGCCGGAGCCCAGCAGGTCAAGGCTGCGGTGGCCGGGAGCGGCCACTGCACTCCAGTCTGGGTGACAGAGTGAGACTCCAATGCAAAAAAAAAAAAAAAAAAGTTTCATTTGGGTTTCTAGAGCTTTGCTCTATCAAAGAACAAAACTCACCCCTTAGCTTAAATGGTGGTCATTTAAACATAAAAATAAAAATATTACACATCTTGTAGGTACCGTCTTTCCCATGGGACTGCCTTAAGAGTCAGTGTGACTTGTATATGGGCATCTGAAGCTTTGTTATTTTCAACTCAATGATAGTATTTTCTCTTTCACTCTGTATAATAAAATAGTGTCATGCCTACAGACATGACTTCATCCTCAAGTTTACTGAATTCCATCCTCACCAGTTAAGTAACAGACACAAATCATACTTCAAAAATAATGTCTATGTTCCTTTAGGGCACTTCTGTATTTCTAGTTTTTAGTTTTGAAATTAGTTTAGAATCCAGCAAGAAATTATCAGTGCTTTACACCTTGTAAACCACAGTAATGTTTGGCTATTTCAGAAACAGAGATTCAGCTGTGCTCTGGTACCTGACAAAGCCCCTACACACTCCTCTGTAGCCTCTCCCTTAACAGACTGCATGCTTTTAGAAGGAAAAGTCTCACTCTCTGTTGAATCCAGTACTTAGCAGCCTGAGCAGCATACTAGTCAATAAATGTCAAATCAAAGGAAGTGGCCAGCTAGGAATTTTCTTTTTATTCTAACGATAGTCTTTTCTTTTTCTTTCCAGCATCTTCCCCCTACCCTGGGAATTTCCATGCTACTGCACTGAGCGGAAGCAGGGGTCATTCTTACAGTACTGCTAAGACGCCCTCCTGGTTGCACTGTGAACAAAATAGATAGGACTGGCCATCTATCCACTCTGCCCTCAGGCAGGCCCAGAGGAGAGGGGCCAGAAGAGCTTTCATTATACTCTGCGGGTCAATAATAAAGGTGTGAAGAGGGTGAGGGGGGCTAGCAAAAGGGAAAGGAAGCCATCATTGTTTTGTTTTGGTTTTTAAGAGACAGAGTCTCTCCTTTGTCTCCCAGGCTGGAGTGCAGTGGCGCTATCAAGGATCACTTCAGCCCCAAGAAAGGGCTCAAGAGATCCCATCTCAGCCTCCCAAGTAGCTGGGTCTTCAGGCCTACCACCACCATTCCCAGCTAATTTTCTCATTCTTAAAAATCTGTTGTCCAGTGCTGATTACCTGGCATACTTAGGTGTTGATGAAGTCCAGAGGATTCTAGCTTATGATGTGCTTCCCCCCCCCCCGACTGGCTAATATTAATGTCTTCACCAAGATTTCATTATAATGTAGAAATACATGTATCAAGGTCAGGTTAAAAAGTCCACCATAATTAACTTAAACATTTTGAATTCAAAATGCGGCTAGTTTTAATTTTCAGGTTCATTCCCATTCCCCCCATTGATAGGTTATATTTGTTCTAACAGTAATCCTGACAAGTTATCATTAGCTTCACAAACTAAATGTTTAGTCTCAGAATACCCCTTTCCTGTTCCACATTTATTCAATAAACATTTATCAAAGCACTGTTAATTGTTTGGTCCCTATAACACCATCCCCGTTCTCAATCCTTTCTCCAGCAAAAGACAGTCAGCATTTGATTAGCAGGTCTCATTTCCAATGGTCATTTGGAGTGTTAAGCAGTAACTAACTGCCCCTAGTGCTGCAGCAGCCTTGAAGGAAAGGAGATGAAAACCCAAGTGCAGATGGCTGGCTCCCCAGCTTGCTGTTGGCCCAGCAGGTCCCCAAACAGTTCATATTCTTAAACTTCAAACATGAAGGATTCCTTTTGTAAATCACTTACCCTACCTTATTTCCATTGGAGATCTAAAACCACTAATCTGAGAAAAAATGACTCCCAGTGAGGGGCTGTAAATTATAATATACTTGAGTGACTTGACATTTATTTACACTATTTTGCAAATATTTTAAAGAAGAACAAGTTGAAGTTCATGATGTGTTTGAACTCGGTTTCAGATCTACTGAGTGATTTCTAGTTAAGAGTCACCTGATCCAACACCATTCTTTTCTGGTTTTACAGTAATCACTTCTGTTGTCACTTAGGAGAATGGAACTGAGAAACAACATTTTCAGCAATGTTTCTGAAAGTGTGGTTTGCAGCAGAATAGTTCGAGAAGTGATTTTTTAAAATTGAGCACAGATAAGTCCAATAAAGGCCAGTTAAGCAAAGTTCAACTGGTTTCTTGAGGTGGGGGCCAGGGATGTCCCTTTATTATGTTGATATGCACCATGACTTTTCAAATGGGGGGAAGTGGGGATAGGAGAAAGTAAGAACCTCCTAAACTGTTCTGACCTCAGATCTCGTTTTTGGAGGTACATCTTGTATCCTGGTGTTTTGGAAGCACATACTTGGGAGAACCCCTGGTTAAGGAGTTCTTACATAAGAAACATTTGGATCTTCAAATAGGATGGCACAGAGAGCACCATCTACTAGATCCTAGAGCCTGGTTAAGTGGCAGGTCCTTCCTCGCCCAGGAGGTCCCATTCTCAATTAGCTTATTACAACCTCAAGAGAAACATGTGTTTCCACTTGGTCTTGGTTTACACTATAAACTTTTAAAAATTAGAAACAAAACTAGAATTGTTTTCAATCATACAATGAAGTATCTTATTAAAGTGTTATTTCCAAATTTTCATAAAGGAAATCAGCGGCAACCACTAGTGTATCTTTCAAATGTTTTTCCTGATGAAAAGTATGGCTACTTTCAAAATATATTTAAAATGCCAGACTTTAGAGTTCAATGGTTGCCAGGTGTGGTGGCTCACACCTGTAAATCCAGCACTCTGGGAGGCCAAGGCAGGAGGATCGATTGAACCCAAGAGTTTGAGACCAGCCTGGGCAACAGAGTGAGACCTTGTCTCTACAAAACAAAAAACAAAAAATATTAGCTGGATGTGGTAGTGTGCACCTGTAGTCCCATCTACTCAGGAAGCTAAGGCAGGAAGATCACCTGAGTCCAGGAGGTTGAAGCTGTGGTGAGCCATGACTGTGCCACTACACAGCCTGGGTGACAGAGTGAGAATCCAACTAAAAAAAAACAAGTTGATGTCTGATGTTTTCAGAATTGTCATGAAAATACAAAATCATATGTGATATAGATTTGGAAAAACTTCAGGGCTTGGCAAGCCAGCCAACTGTCTTATATTTAAGCCAACTCTCTCAAATATGCTGTTTTAAAAATGAAATTTCTTATTTTAAAAATTCCAGCTCTTATTCTAGTGGCTTAATCTCTGTCTTTGTAATTTGATCTTAATGTGCACGCTAATCATTTGTACTAGAGTCAACTTCTTTGCAGTCATTTTCTTCACCCTTTCCTTTCTTACTGCTCCCCAGTGCCTTGTCAGTACTCAATATTAAGTAACACTAGCATCAATTACATTAACCCTTTCAGAGGTCATGGAACTACAAAGACTTACGAAGCATATGAATATCCATTCCTTATTTAAAACTGTACCCTTAAAAAGCAATGAATTATGGGACAGGACACAATTGTAGTCACATGTGGTAAACTTAATGCCAAGAGAGACTTATTCAGACTTAGTTCTTAGAAAATATAGAGGGGGCTAGGAGGAAATGCACAGCAGTTACTGATCCCAAAAGTCTAAAGTTTAAAACAGCCATGTACTCTGCTCCAAAAAGTCACACCCTGACCTCTAGTTTGAAGTGCAGTCATTTAAAATCAACCTACACATACACTTTAAAGAGGCTATAAGAAGCACATACAAGCTCTGAATTCCAGTGACAAAAAAGTGGTATCTAAAGCATATACCAATATACCATTAAATATACCATTTAGGCCAGGCATGGTAGCTGAAGTCTAAATTCCTAGCACTTTGGGAGGCTGAGGAGAGAGGATTGTCTGAGCCCACGGGTTTGAGACCAGCCTGGGCAACATGGTGAGACCTCGTCTCTACAGTAAATCAAAAAATTAGCTGAGCATGGTAGCATGCACCTGTAGTTCCGGCTACTTGGAAGGCAGAGGCGGAAGGATCACCCATCAGGCCAAGGCTGTGGTGGCTGTGAGTGTGCCTCTGCACTCCAGCCTGGGCAACAAAGTGAGATTCCAACTCAAGAAAAAAGCAAAAAAATATAGCATTTAAATGCAATATATAGTTCTCAGAAAAACAGGGGGAAGGTAATGCAGCAGGAAGGTAATGCACCACAGTGGGGAACTATTCCCAGCTTTACACAACTTGGGTGATCTTGGACAAGCTACCTAACCTTGCTGAGCCTCAGTACCCTAGTGTGTAAAATGATTCTAACTGGTACCTATCTCAGATCTGTAAGAATAAAATGAGAAATGCATGTAATGCACTTAGCCCAGAGCCTATTACCCAATAACTTCCTAGTAATGACTGGTCATCACTATTCCCTGTGCTCATTTCCCAACTGTCTGCTCTCATATTAAGTGTCCTTTTCTCTCCCTTAGAGACCACCATCCTTAAAGCATCTCCTCCACGCTCATGACTTAAAGCATCTTCTGAAATCCAGTTGAGGGTCTTCAATCACCTATGGAAAATATTACCTGATGGTATTAGTATCAGTATCCCCTCAACTCAGTCCACACAAAATTGAATGCATATTCCATTCCCCACACGCTAGTCCCCTATTTGTTCCCATGTCATCCATTATCATACCCTTCTCCCATTACATGGCATTCAAAACGTCTGTTTTATCCCTCTGCTTCATTCCACATACCCAGATTAAGTTAAAATCTGTCCTATTTTAACTCCATAATGTCTCTTCTCTACTGCTTACACTGTTTGGTTTGAGTTACTGAACAGCTTACTGGGTAGACTCACCCTTCCATTTCTTCCACTTTAGACACAGGCATACTGTCAAATTAATCTTCCTTAAACCACTCCAAAAACCTTTCCATGGGTGTGTGTTTCCCCTGCCCCCTTCAAATATTAATGCCTTTCCCACATGTAATATCTTTCTACTCGGTACAGTCTCCTTTCCATACTGACATGTAGCGAATGTCTGCTTCCTTGTCTTTGATCAAGGTATTCTCTTCCACTGGAATGTCCCCTCTTCTCCCTGCTATCTATGGAAAATCTGTCAACTCTTCCACTCTCTAAACCTCATACTCTGGGCCAGATCAATAACCATTTTCAGGAAGCCTGTTCCCCAACTATTCCATTCTTTCTTGGTTTCCCCATTCCCTGAACTCCTAACCACCCAATTTAGTCTTTCCTTATTATTGCTATTTGTTTCCCTCTTTGCATTTATCTTCCTGACACAATTTAAAATTTTCAGAAATCAGGGTCCCTCTTCCAAAGGTCATGCACAAAATTTTTTAAGGGGAGGATTAATGGTTATGAGAACATCTGAGAGATTTAGTTTATGTTAGTGTAATTTCTGAGATATGTTCATGGGTTGTGGTTTGCTACAAGCCGATGAGGCAGGTTTTATTATTGTCTCTACTTTACAGCTGGTGAAACTTGGGCATCAAAGGTTAAAGAATGTGGTCCAAGTAACCCAGCTGGTGACAAAGCACCAATTCAAACTCTATAGTCTGGCTACAGAACCCACACTCCTGCCAGTGCACAATGGTGTTCAATCCTCTATTCTAATAGGCCTTTAGAGAAGAAATAGGAAAAGGACTTCTTATGAGGAAGGCAAAAGGCCACTCAACTATTAAGGGAGGATCACTTAGTTGGGGACAGGGAAGTATAATAGACTAAATTCAAATGAATTTTATTAAGGAAGAAAGTTTTACACCAAAAATGTTTAAAATTAAACTTTTTTGCTATTATAAATAATGTACACTGGAAAGATCATTACATATAGCATTACTATATTTCTGAATTACCAAATAAAGGGTGTCAACTTTTTTATGGTTTTTAATGAATCCCAAGAGGATCATTCCAATTTATTTAGCAAATCAATAAACTATATTTGAGTCAAAACCATCTAAGCAACTAATATTATTCAATGAACTTTTACCAAAGTCTTTATGCTTACATGTCAGTTTATTATTTCCCCTTCTATAATCCATTTACTGTAAAGATGTATTTTGTATACTGCGAGAACTCTTTATATCATAGAGATACTCTAAATAATTACATGACTCTTCACTTTAATTACTGCTTATAGAAAAAAAGACTGAAATTGAGCAGGTTTAAAAAAAATACAACAGAGGCATTCTTTTTCCCTCTCTATTCATATTTTACTCAGTATTATAGCTCCTTAAGTGTATCAGGAAGGGGTGAAAGGAAAAAGAAGAAAAATGAAAATTTTAGGGAAAAGGAGGGGAAAAAATGAGTACCAATTAGATACAGATAAACACAGACAGAAGTGAGAATTCAAGAGGTAGAAAAGGAAATTGAGAGCTGGAAGTGAAGAGGTTATACTAACCCCCAAGGTTCTCCTGAGGGACCATGGCTTGCAGGCATACTAATTAGCTACATAACCATTATTCCAAACTCAAATGCACTTCTTTTAGCTCAATGGGAAAGAGACAGTGGGGGTAGGCAAAGAAGAAAGGCAGGGGCTTCAGCAATGGCTACAGCAGTATCACTTGTGAAGAAGAAGATAATCATGTGACTTCCAATTGCAAACTGTGAAAAGTTTACAGTGGAACTATAGGCAAGATGTTAGGAAAAATATGGAAGTGTGATTTTATAGGCAGAAGAAAATAGGAAAAACTACACAGCAGATACTATTGACTGCCTACCCAGTCACCATCTACCCCACCCCCTTTCTGCCTTGCTGGCAAAGTGGTACTTTTGTTCTGGTGTTGCTCTGACCCCTACTTAACTCAGAGGGAAATCCTGGGTTAGTCTAAACCAATTACTGGGTCCTTCGCCTTCCCCTTGCTAGAGCTTGTTTAGGAATGAGTGTGCAGCCCTCTCTAATTGTATGAATAGAAAACCACTGGAGATTGTCAGCTCAGCAAAAGACGGTCAGAAGAGCCACAGGCATCTTGGGATCTGGAGGGGAGCTAATTAAGGAAAGTCTACCTCCCTTAAAAGGACAAGAAAGAAATAAGGAGAGATCTTAGGTTTTTGCTGACATTATCAAGCCACTGAACTAACCAACCTGGAAGCTACCCTACCCCTTGATATACAGGGAATAATACGTTTTCCTTAATGTTTTAGCTCTTTGGATTTAAGGTTTTTAAAATTTCTTATAGCTACAATGTTGTAAGTGGTTCAAAATGAAGAATCTTCTGAAATCATGGTCATCATTATATCAGCATAATACTACAAAAGCAAAGTAAACTTTAATACTTCCGTTTCTTCTTAAACATCTTGAAGTAATCATTTGTTTTCAACTTTTCCATCTCCTTGGTGTTTTTCTTGTTTCATAATAACACAAATTTATCCAGAAATCAAACACTTCTGTTTAACTATTTCTAGCATATTGGCAACCTTAAAAATTGAAATAAAAATCACTCCTAAGCGTTTCCCTACTAAATAAAAGTCTAAATGTTTGGTTGTGGAATGTTGTAGAGAGCAGCTAAAATACTATTTCATGAAAAATAAATCCCATTTATCAACCAAATGTTTTCTAAATTACATCCTACTGTACAACTAGTATATTATACAACTAAAAAGGAGTCCACCAAAGGGAAAAACGGACACTCCCACCACCACTAAGTATATTAAAACAAACTAAGAAAATGCAAATTTCTTTTTGAAATCACCTTCAAAAAAATTACTGAATTTGATATAATGCATAAATCACAAACTGGAACATTATGCTGTGCTATATTCCAAATAAATGAGAAAACAAAAAGTACCAAAAGGGGAGAAATATTACCATGTCAAAAACTAAGCATTTTCACAGAGTGAATTCCCATAGTGGAGATAAGAATGCCTAACTTTTTAATGACTAAGTTTTTCACTAGCTCAAACACGTTTTCTTTATAACTCTAGTCATAAACTCCCCTCCATTTGTGCCTGCTATAAAAACAGCACTGTAAATCCAACTGGCCCATTATTGGAATGCACTAGCCTGTTCCCATCCACAATGACCCAGTAACTTATACCTCAATAAGTATACTTGTTTCACACATGACAGGTATACCTGCAACAGCCAAGTTGCTAAACAGAGCTGCTAAAACTTCAGTCAAGACTCTTCTAAAGAAGAATCTGTCCTTTTAAAAAAAATTTTGTATTAAATTTAAAATACCAGTGTTCTAAGGTAGGAGTTCCTTTGGTGGAAGGAAATAATATTTAATTCACTCAAATATTTCATAAGTACCTACCATGTACCAGTACAAGTTAAGCACCAAGAATAGCATCAACAAACAAAGCAGACATGGTCCCTTTTTTCATCAACTCTGTCTAGAGCAAAGATCAGTAAATATTTTCTGTAAAGGGCCACAGAGTAAATATTTATGCTTGCAGGCCATAGGGTGTCCATCACAACTACTCAAGTCTGCCATTGTATTATGACAGCAGCCATAGATAATATATAAATAAATGAGTGGTGGTTGTGTCCCAATAAAACCTTATCTGTGAACAATGAAATTCAAACTGCATAATTTATGACATAATATTCTTTTGATTTGTTTCAACCATTTAAAATGTAAATACCATTCTTAGCTTGCAAGCCATACAAAAACAGGTGGCAAGTCAGATTTGGCCTATAGGCTGTAGTTTGCTAACTCGTGATCCAGAAGTTAATATTTATTGTGTTGTTATTTGCTTATTGCTTTAAGTGCTCAATGGGAAAACACATAGGGCTATGAGAGTTTAATGGGGAGACATGGCCTGGTTTGAAGGATCAGAAAAGCCTTTTGCCAACAAGTGGCTTTTAGGCTGAAACTTAAAGTAACCAGTCAAAAGCAAGGAAGAATATAGCAAAGAGCCTTCTAGACAAGTGAATAGCATGTGCAAAAGCCTTAAAAGAGGAAGAATTACAACCAACTAGAAAATCTATGAGGCTGTAACACAAAGAGTAAAGAAAACCTCAGCACCAGAAGACCCTGCAGACACGAGGAACAAGGTCTTTTTGGTCAGCGTCAGGGATTCTGGTCTTTGTCCTAAGAGCAATGGGAAACCATGAAAGGGTTTTAAGCAGGAGAGCAACACAGTCAGCTTTGGATTTTTCAAAGATCACTAAGTCTGCAGTATGGAGAAAAATTACATAGAAGCATGAATGAATGGACACAGAAAGATCTGTAACCAAGGCCTGGGCTAGAGATGACAGGGGCTAGCAGTGACATTTAGAAGGGGAAAGAGGCAAGACATGGAGATTAGATATGGAAGAGTGAAAGGCACATTCCCTATAGGACTCAGGTTTCCAGTTTCCACAACCAGGACATTGGTATCATTCCGTGAATTAGAGATAAAGTACTGAAAAAGATGGGGGGGGTATGTGGGTGTAAATTTTAAGTTCAGTTTTAAACATGCCTGAGGCAGGAGGATCACTTGAGCCCTGAAGTTCAAGACTGCAGAGAGCTATGACTGCACCACTGCACTCCAGCCTGGGCAATAGAGCAAGATCTTGTCTCAAAAAAAAAGTTTTAAACACACTGCGTTTGAGTTGCCTATACAATATTCTAGTGTTACATGCTAAGTAATTAGTTGGACATAAGGATCAAAGGCCAGGACAAGGTTTGTTTTAACTTAGTAATTCAGTATGGGAATTGTTAGTATACATGCTGTAATTGAAACCACAGAAGGGATGAAATTACATTGAAAAAGAGTAAGGAATAGTGGCTCTCAACCTTGGTGCCACATGAGGATCACCAGGGGCACTTTTAAAAAATTCTGATGCCCAGCCATCACCCCTGAACCAATTAATTAAATTAGTATGTCCAAGTGATTTCAATGTGTAGCCAATGCTGAAAAAAAAAGAAAACCTAAGACATTAAGAATTAATAGTACTGGACTACAGAAAGGGCAAAAGATTAAGAGGCGAAATATGTTTCTAATCCCAGCTACCTCATAATCTCTCTGACTTCAATCTACTTCCTATTTCTGAATTCTAGTTTGGATCCACAAAAAAGTAAGATGGAAGGACTGCTTTACCTCTAATCTCCCCTAGATTCCCCAAAATCTGAGCCAAAGTTACAAAATTGAAATATTTTGTTCTTTCTTGGTAATTTGAGTGAGGGAACAAGAACACAGAAAAATAGCTATGAACCAATTACCAGGAATATATTGTACAAATAATTTTCTTTCCAGGTCAATAACATTTTTAAATGATTGGACTGGTGACATATCAAATAGTACTTGAAAGTATCTGTTAAGCCTAGAAACACTCTAATGTAACTAGCTTTACAGTACTATACTATGTTATTCACCAGACTGGCAAGTGCAGGAAATTCAAAATGGTGGTATGAAATTTAACTTGGGAATTCTTTAATTCAAAGTTGTATTAAGTAAAATTTTTCTAAAGATTTTTTTAAAAGTGAGCTGCAATTTAAGATTTGAAAATTATGCATGTGAACACAGAGAAGCACAGGACTCAGCTTTAGAAGATCTGGGTTTAAGTTTAAATCATCTAGAATCTCTGTGACTTCAGACAAGATCCCTAATCTCCAAGTCTCAATTTTCTTTGCTGTAAAATGGAATAAAATTAACTTCAGAGTTATTGTAGATCAAAACATGAAAATGAATGTAAAAAAACAGCTGTACAAAATATTACCATTCTACATTACTTTCCAACCAATTCTGACATCAACTTTTGATTTACGTATTTTGAGGAGTGGATCCTCTATGCTAATAGCACAATATTCAAAAGATGGGGGGGTCTTCGTGCCATGACTGTTTTGTTTTAGTTAGAATAAGTTTACTTTGCAGGTCATAGTTTCAGTGGAACAACTTACTCACTGTTGGTAATTCCCACCATACTCTTTAAACTGCATTTTTATCATGACTTCAAATTCCACAAAACAAATATAGACTATGGTATTATCAAAATTCTGTTAAGGCAGAGTTAGCATATGCAAATGTTAATCAGTATTTGTGAACCACTTCTGATTGTTTTTCATTACTCCCAAAACAACATAAGAGCCAGAAAAAGTTAAATATGGAGCCCTCAATTTGAAGACCATGGAACTGGACAGTAAACAAAAGTCTCCTAAAGTCAGACTAAAGGGGCAGTTTGTTCAACTAGAAAGATTCTTCTACATCCTTCTCACAATTTCTATTTCTACGATTAGAACTGAAGGACACAGAACTTCACAGAACTTGCAAAATCTCCTGGCCTCCAAAGCACTGCTGTGAAAAATAATGATCTAGCCAATAATGACAAAGACTTAGGGCAATTTGCTAAGTAATCTTTCAAAAGCTTCCTTCATTCAAACTGGTTTGTCAATGGGAAAGTGCATTTAATAAATCTGAAGATTTACAAGTGAACTTTGAAGTTTAACATTACAAGGATAGAAATTATGTCAGGTTATAACAGAACAAACGAATTATGGAGAGATGGGAATAAATTTTAAGAGTCTTAGAGAAGATTAGTGCTGTAAAATGAAACTCAAGACTACCTTACTGTTATGCTCCCCTCAAAAGACTTTTAGGCAAAGACTATCATGTATTGACTTGTTTTGAGTAATTACCAGCATCAGTAAACAACTTGTAATGGTCACTAATTTTTTTTTTTAATAATTAAAAGAGTTCTATAAGAACCTTGACTCACTAGACACTTTTAAGATTCTTACATGGACATACCTAAACACAGCACAAACTGTTTTGTCAATAATTTGCTCCTTCAGCAATGAAATACTAGTACAGAATGTGACACTTTTCTTTGATCTAAATCCTAAAAAAGGCTAATTACTTGATAGGAAATTATGCTACCCAGATACTGCTAAGAAAATGAAAATAATACCAGGACAGATTACAAGAGATGAAAGTTTGGAAGACCACAAAATTTTTACGAGTCTACAACATAACAAGGGAAAATAAACTGTATTTCAAAAGTGAATCCCTACTACAAAAAGAAAATGCACTTTATTTACATTGATAAAACCTGCCAGGGCTTTAAAGTTGCTGAAAATACTGCTGAGAAAAGCTAAGCTTTACTGCAGATTACCTCAAAGCACATTGTTTTGATGTGTTGTGTAAGTTATCATTAGAGTTTACAGACAACCTCTTTTAAGATGCTATAGCCACTGCTCCAACTAAATCATACACATTAAGCAGGACATCAAGAGAAAAGGAAAAAATTCAATTTTGCAAGCCGATAGCATAACTGAGAGAATAGGAAGAAATGTGAGAAAGGCAGGTAAATTTCAACTTAAACGGTCCAGGTTTGAGTTTAGAAGCAGATGGTTTGGTAGAATTAGTCAACCAGCACATGGACTCGAAACAGTACATGAGTCAGGGCTGGATACATACTCAATGTACTTGCCAGCCAGATGTTAAAATGTGTGTGTATACATTCAGTTCGGTGACTATTGCTGAGCAACTACTGTGATCCAAGTACAGTGAGGCATTGCAGTGGATACAAAGATGACGAAAGAAAAAGCAGTTCCTATGCTCAAGGGGCTTATAACCTGGTAGGAGAGATGAAAAAAACATATTCTGCCTGAAAATATTAATACATTTGAGGACCCTAAGAGAGGCTCAAAGTGATGTGGAGGTTTAGCTCTGCAGGAGATTTGGAGTTGCATCCCTATTTTGTTTCAACACAATACATACAGAAATAATAGTAGTATTCTAAAACTGGTGATGCTCCTGAAAGGAGCATTAAAATGCCAGCAGATTGGTAACATTTCACAAATGAAGAAGGATGCCAAAAATCTCAAATAAGAAAAAAAATTATGACCAGCCCTTTGGCACAAAACCTGCTCCTCAATGCTCCACTGAACACTACAAGTCCCTAAAGCTGAACTTAAAGGCATGTGACAGCTGTTGATTGGTTATAGAATCCACAGGAAAAAATGCACCCCTCCGCTGCATGACATGCATCTTGTCAGAAGAACATGGCATGAAGGAAACAGTGGCTGTGAGAGGTAAAAGCAAAGAAAATGTACATAACAGCATTCTGAAAAGTAAAATGTGGTGGCAGACAAATGCAATACACACTACCTGTTATTAAGCAGAGTTCTGGTGCAGCATCCATCCCTCCCAAATTTAATTGTTCACACACTGAACAAGCCATCCATAAACTATCAATACTTTCCTGTCTTAAAGGCATTTCACCACCAAAAGAGAATGTAAATTAATCCAACCCTAAAAAGAGAGGCAAAATATAAAAATATATTTTTGGAAAAAATTATCTTTAAGTAAATATTAGATGAACAGCGCCCAACTAGACCGCCCACCCAAATTCTTAACCAGCTGACAGGTATGTGTAATTCTACACCTCTATGTGCTAATATGAAAGCCCTGATCTATGAAGCCTCTTCTTCCGAACACAGCCACATATAGTTTTTCTTTGCTATTCTAACAGAAGAAGGTTTAACTAACTACACCAAATCAGCCTGACTATAAGCCCAGTAGGGGGGAAAAAAAGCCAAAGGGTAAGCAAACACTCAAAAAAAAAGAACTGGACGAACAGGATGGATACCTAATAAAGCATAAATGTCCTCCATTCATCTGCAATTCTAGTCATTTTTCTCTCTAACATCTCAGATTTTCAGAACAAGTATGCAGGTTATTTAAAACTGAGTTATATATAGTCATTTAGCAGCAGCAAAACACTTCTGGCATTATCGCAGATGCTAGATCTCTGGAGGAATTTTTTTCCCCCAAAACTAGCATTTTTCTTCACCAAGAACCAACCAGCCCTTATTTCTAAAAACAAGAGCCCTTTTCTCCCCCCAAAAAACAAACAAATCACAGACCACAGTTAAATTCCACGCTAATGAAACCGTGAGATTACATCCCAGGCGTTGTCAGAGCCTATTTTTCATACACCACCGCCAGACAGTTTGATGCAGCATTCCTGATTGCTTTTTATCGTATTTGTAAATACACTCACTAATCCACTAAATTAGGTAATTTACAAACAGGTCCTCTCAGTTATTAGTGGCCAGCAGTCAAGTTCTATTACATTTGATCCTTATACAGTTGTCTAAACATTTCCACCCAGGCTAAGGGCTTGGATCGGAGAGAAGGAGGTTAGCGAAATTTGGATGGGGGCAGGGTAGAAGCTGGGAGAAATCTCTGCATCTCAGCCCTCAGCGACAACATTCAGCCAGTGCCCACAGAAAAACTAAATTCGGCACCTCTTCCTCCTGTTACACTGGCAACAAAGACGGAGTTTCCGTAACGCTCCCGTCACCCACCAGGTGCCCAATCTCCTTTCCAGCCCGGAGCCGGCGCTCCCGCAGGGGCCTCGGTGCGCGGAGAGGCCGCGGTGCCCGGGGTCAAGGCACAAAGGGGGGATGGGGTGGAAGGCGAGCGAGTGGGGTCTGTGAAGTGGGCCGTGCCAGGGCTCCGGGACCCACGGAAACACTTGAACCCGGCCAGGGGGCGGCGGGCGAGAGAAAAGAGGCAGGACAGCGAAGGAAGCAGAAACTGGAATTAGGTGGGAGAGAGGTGAAGAGCCCATGCTGGGGGTACACATCCCGTGCGCACAGAACACAGTCGGTGGCTGGCGGGGGAGACTCCACGGAGGTGGGCAGAGGGGCGCGAGGCCCGGAGGACGACGGCAGGGGATGCCACCTGGGGCAGAGGAGGCGCCGGTGTTGCCTCTACCTGCGGGCGGGCGGGACGGGCCGCTCAGGTGCGACTGGGGGGAGGAGGCCAAGTCGGCCAGCGGCCGGGGAGAGCTGAGGGCGCACTGGGGGCCGCGCAGAGGCGCCTGCGGGTCGGCGGCTGCGGGACCGAGCGCGGGGGCATCTGCGGGACACGCGGGAGGAAAAGGCAGAGTGGGGGTCTTCGGACAGCACGGCGGGCCGAGAAGGGGGACCCTGGGAAGCGAGAGGCGCTGCGCGGCGGGCGCCCGCTGCGCGGCGCGGCGCAGTGGAGGCATCCGGGCGGACGGCCGGGAGGCGGGAGCCCCTCACCTGCGCGGCGGAGGAGGCGGAGCTGCAGCAGCCCATGGCGGGGCCGGAGGAGCCCGGAGGCGGCGCCGGGCGCGCAGCTACGCCCCGGAGCCCCTCGGCATGCGAGCCGGCAGGCGCCCGGGGAGGGCGCGGCCTGGCCCCGCACGGCTCGGTGGCGACGGCGGCGGCGGTGGGTACTCAGGAGGCGGCGCGGCTCGGGGCAGGCGCCGGCCACATCCCCGCCGGCGGCGGCGGCGGCGGCAGCGGCTGCGCGGCTCCTGCTCCGCTCCTGCTGCTGCAGCTGCTCCCCAGCGGAAAGGGGCGGGCGGCGGCGGCGGCGGCGCCTCCCCCCGTCCCCCGCCTCCCGCCTCCCGCGCCCAGTCCCTCTCCCGCTCCCTCTCCCGGGCCGCCGCCTCCTCAGCGCCGCGCGCGTCTCCCATCAGACTCCCCGCCCCCAGTGCAGCGCCGCGCGGGCGGCAGGGCGGCGGCGGCCAGAACGAGCCCGGGCCCTTCGGCGCGCGTCGGAGTCTGCGCGGCGCCGGGCTCATTTCGCGGTGGCACCGAGGCAGAGCGCTGCCTCGGGGCGAGAGGGCATCGGGGCTGAGGCTCCCGAAGACCCGGAGGACTCGCAGCCGAAATGGGGCCGGGTTGCTTCCGGACACGGGCGCACTAAGGAGGCACGAGGGACTGCTGCACCCTCTCCCCGCTGGGCTTGCAACTGAGGAGACTGATGGCTTCCAAATGCCCCACCTGCTTTTTTTTTTTTTTTTGTCCAGGGGAAAGCGAGCAAAAGAAAAACCCTCCCTTGAGAAGGAATAGGTGATAGAAAACAGAAGGAAACAAGCATCTGTTGCTGCTGTCCCCATTTTCCTGATGTGGAAACTGAATCTTGAAGGGCACCAAGAACCTTAGGAAATGCACTCAAGGTTGAAATGATAATAAAGGACCGGACACAGGAAAAAGGCAGAAAGTTATCCAGGTTCTCAAGTCAAAACCATATAAGATCTGAGTAAATAAATATAAGCGAACATTAATTTATATTAAAAATATTTACTGAGAACATATTAAATCCCAGTAACTTACAGTTTCTGGGAGTGAAGAGGTGAACAAAAGAGACAAAGTTCCCACTGCTAAATCAATACACGAGGTTGAGGGTGGGGGGGCGTAGCCATAAGTTAGAGTAGACACGGTTACTACCATGTCTCCAAAATTTACAATTCCAAAAGACTCGTTAGGAAATATAGTGTGAGGTAAGAACAGTTAAATGGTGGATGAAATAAAACTAAAGGTCATGATTAATATTAAAAGAACCATGTTATCAGACACTTTTATAGCCTTCGTGTCTCATTTCATCTTGTCAAGGAATGTCTCAAAGATTGATTCAGAAAAGAAAAAGTTTATTTGCAAAGATGCATGGGAGTGAGACTCCGGAAGGACTGACTCATCAAATAAAAGACAGCAAGTTTTAAAGATTACTCAAAGTGTAAAGGAAAGAAAAAGAACACAGAAGTAAATTGACTTTATGTGCATTGAGAGGGAAACTAAGCAAAGGAAAGTTGGAATGGGAGCCTGGGGACAGCCAAATAAAAGGCCAGAGAAGAAGGAAAATTCCTAATTGGTGTGTTCCAATACCTTTTCCTGGATCTGTGACTGTGGATGAGTTACTTCCCTTCGTCTCAATCTCTTCTGTCAGATGCTGGTAACAGGGATGACAGCAAAGGATTGGAGTCAAGATTAACTCACATAAGAAAGCACTTGGTAGGCTAGTAAGCACTCAACAATGACTGCTTGAGATCCTTAATTACTTTTCTGCACTCTGTGTTCCCTTTCAGTTTGATCACAAGGTCCATCTTATGAGGCAGGTAAACCCTACATAAGTTACCGGTAACCATTAGGTGGAGAAATACACTTTAATGGTTCTGGTCCCAATTCTGATTGTAAACTCCAGAGTTAGATTGTAAACTCCCTGAGAACAAGGAAACATATTTTCTCCTTTGTATCTCCTTCAGCTCTCTCAAATGTTTGTTGAATTATTCAATACAGCCAGGAATAAAAAACAAAAAAAAAAGCTTCCCTTGAGATTTTTCCTCAAAGCCAGAAAAGTACATCTTGTTTTTAACTGAGGGAGGAGGCTGAAAGTAAAATTACAGTCTTAAACAAGAAGCCATCTGTCTTCCTTCTTTATAATCAAGGAAAGGGGAGTTGTTTCTCTTAGCAGAGTCAATATGGGAGCATTTCTCTCAGATTATAAAAATCTTTTTGGCTAGTGCAGTTGTTCCATGTAGTAGCGAGTACTTATTTTGTAATTAGAACTGTTGAAGCAGATAAGTACATAACAGACTGTGGCAGTGCTTCATAAAAATGTATTTTATATTTTTAGAGATCTATTTCCTAGACATGGATGGATGATGGGTGAATACAATTGAAAAGGAACACATTCCATTGTGCTTGACTGATCTAAACTCTAGTTTTCCCTTTAAGGGTTAATAGAAGTGAGAGTTCTTAGGTTCGCAAGGTGCTTTGTAAATATACTAATTATGTATGTATGCACCATATATGCATATGAAAGTGATGTTTTAAAATTATACCTCTCATTAGCATGAGGGAAACTAACAGCTCCTGCATTGGTATTCTGCACCTTCTAAGAACAGCCTCCTATCCCCCTCACACCCAAATAAACCTTATAAAAGGAGTGATTTAGAGGGGAGCAAATTACTGTTCCTTTTCACTTTTTCTCATAAACAAGTACACACAGCATTCAATGAAACTAAACTACAACAAATTCAGAAATCATGAAAGGGGATTTTTTTTCTTTTTTTTTTCTTTTGTCAGTGATCAGGATACTGTTCTCACCATTGTGAGATGCCGTCATGGCAAGCCCCTTGGAAAGGGTTTAGGTTTTTCTTTCTCTTTTGGGGGAAAAAAGGGTATTGGATTTAAAAAAAAAAAAAAAAAAAACTTATGTAAAAACAGCATCTGCACTAACCAGGATAAAATTATAAGGTCTATCAATCTTGGTGCTGCAGGGTAAAATCGGATCACCAGCTGAGCCAGCTAGAAATCCTTCCCAGTGGTCTAGTATTGCATAATTGGCTGTGTGAATTCCAGGGTTTCCAGCTTCAGATGAAGGGCTTGGTGCTGGTCACTCACTGAGGGAAAACACTGAATTAATGGTCCTTCGAATGATTTTTAATAAAACCTGGCTCATTGTTCACATGATTTCAGATTTTTGGATAGTAGAAATATAAATGCATCTATACATGTATGTCTATAATGACTCGGAATAGTCCTCTAATTTAAGAACCATGGCATTTGGTGGTGTGGCTGTGTTATTTACATTTTAGCACATACTGTGTTCACAGTCACATCCCACAAAAGCACATTCACTTCAGCAGAGCCCCAGCTTCCAGATCTGCCTTACCACCTCCTCCTCCCAAGCATGCATATATCACCCCTGGGAGATGCTCCCAGAGCAAAACCTCATTGTAACCAAAGGCTGTAACTGTTCATTCACTACCAGAGAGACAAGAGCAGGTCTCTGTGAGAAGTTAGAAATGTGTCTCAGCCTTCCAGTGAAACTCAGAAGTTAAAAGTATACCTGAAAAAAAGCTTTCCTGAATTCAGGCACGAAACAGAGAGACAACAGTATTCTCAGCAAGACTCTGGCAAGATTCATAAATCCTGAGCTCTGCAACTTTGTTTCTGCCCACACTTATAAATTGATGTTTCTTCAGTGTTAATTAATAACTCTGACGTTTATTTATGTTTCTACTTGGATTTTTGTTGTAAGATCAAACAATGTATAAGTTCCCTTTAAAATGCTTGCTATGAACTTGTGGCTTCCCCCTACTACTTTCCTGAATGTCTTAAAAAAATTTTTGTAGTAATTCAATAATTTTTTTTTTACTGATTGCTTACTATGAGCTAAGCATGCTTCATCTTGATTAAGTAGCATGTGCTCAGCCAGGGGTGCGGTGACTCACACCTACAATCCCAGCACTTTGGGAGGCCAAGGTGAGAGGATTGCCTGAGCCCATGGGTTTGAGACCAACCTGGGCAACTTGGCAAGACCTCATCTCTACAGTAAATCAAGAAAAATTAGCTGGGTTGATGGCGCATGCCTGTAGTTCCATTTACTTGGAAGGTTAAGGCAGAAGGATCGCCTGAACCCAGCGGGTCTAGGGTGCAGTGGCCGTGCCACTGCCTTCCAGCCTGGGCAACAGAGTGAGACTCTGACTAAAAAAAAAATAGCATGTGCTCAAGCATCAGTCCTCAGGTATTTGAGCTGTTTCCAACGTAAAACTAGGCTGGTTTCTATTTGGGGATGTTGGGGTGAGGAAGGAGGTAATATGGATGCAGAGTTACGAGTATTAATTTGAGGAGGAAGGAAGAAATTTTTATGTGGGGAAATTTATTTATTTAACAATAAATAAATGAGTCATCATAATGAGCCAAATGCCTAGCTAGTAGTTGCCAGGGATCCAAAGGCAAAGTACATTCCTTAACCTTAAGTCATTCTTAGGGGTGGACAGACATTTAAACCAAGAATCAGAATATAGTTTAAATGTAATGATAGGAAAGAGTCCACATGCTGTATAAGCTTAGAAGAAGTTCACAAAGATCTGTTTCTTTTGTTTATTTTTAAAATGCTACATTATCTTTGGGAGGTGGAAGCAAGAGGATTGCCTGAGCTCAAGGGTTAGGGACCAGCCTGGACAACATAGCGAGACTTTGTCTCTACAATAAATCATAAAATTAGCTGGGTATGGTGGTGTGCGCCTGTGATTCCAGTTACTTGAAAGGTTGAGGAGGAAGGATCGCTTGAGCCCAGCAGGCTGAGGCTGCGGTTGCTGTGAGCATGCCACTGCCCTTCAGCCTGGGGGATAGAGTAAGATCTGCCTCAAAAAAAAAAAAAAAATCTACATTACATTTTAGCCCTGTTAACCCTTTCTTACCTTCCAGACAAGTTCCCTGCACATGCATCTTTATTGTACCTGCACATGCATCTTTATTGGAGCATTTTTTACAACAGCAAAAGCATGGAACCAACCATGCTACCCATTGAAAGAGGACTGGATTAAAAAAAATATGGTGTGTATACATGATAGAATATTTTGCAGCCATAAAGAAGGACAAAATAGGCCGGGCTTGGTGGCTCAGCCTGTAATCCCAGCACTTTGGGAGGGCGAGGTGAATGGATCGCCTGAGCCCACAGGTTTGAGACCAGCCCGGGCAACTTGGTGATATCTCGTCTCTACAATAAATTTTTTAAAAAATTAACTGGGTGTGGTAGCATGAGCTGTAGTTCTGGCTACTTGGAAGGCTAAGGCTGAAGGATTGCTGGAGCCCAGCAGGCCAACCCTGGGGTGGCCGTGAGTGTGCCACCGCATTTCAGCCTGGACAGCAGAGTGAGACTCCAAACCAAAAAAAAAAGACAAAATTATGAACTTCACAGCAACTTAGATGAATATAGAGTCTATAATACTGATTGATCTATCACAGAAACAAAGAACTGAGTACCACATGTTCTCACTCATAAGCAGACCTTGAACAAGTATCATAATACTATAAGAAAGGAATTAGCAGTAGTTGGAAACTGCGGGAAGCTGGGAGGGGCGAGGTGCAGAATTGGCAGTAGTGGGGAAATGCTAAGGGAGTGGGGAGGGGCACATCTCATCAACAAGGGTACCTGCATAATGAACAAATGCTGTATACCTAACCCTGAATTGTACACCACATCTTCAAAATAAAATTTTTTTTAAAAAAGAAAGAAGATATACAGTATCTAAGTATAAAGAAAGAACAGATCACTATTAAATGCAATGATTGGGAAAAGCTTCATAGTCTTCATAAAGGAAGTGGCGTTTCAGCTGCTCTTTGATCAACTAGGTAGCTTTGGATAAGTGAAGAGGGCAGGGGAGAAGAACTCTCAGGTGTTAAATAACTTAAGCAGAGATACAGGCTTAGAAATGAATAAGATCTATTGAATGTTCTAGTTACCTTATTGTTGTCTCACAAACCAAACTAAAACTTGATACTTAAAAAAAAACAATCATCATCTCTCACAGTTCTGCAGACTGAGTAGTCTCAGCAAGATAGTTCTCAGATATGGGGGGTTCTCATTTGACTGCAGTCAGATAATGGATGAGGCAGGAGTCATCTTGAAGTTTCCTTACTCGTATGCCTAGTGGTTGATATTGGCTGTTGGCTATCAGCCAGAGTACCTACTTGGAGTCTCGCCATACGACCTGGGTTTCCTCACAGCATGGTGGCTGGGTTCCAAGGGTGAGCATCCCAAGAGGACCAGGCTGACACTGCATCATTACCTCCTATAACCTGGCCTCAGGTAGCACATAGCATCACTTTTGTTGTAGTCACAGGCCCATTCAGATTCCAGGAAAGGGACAATAGATGCTCTCCCAAACCCTATCCTTGATGGAAGAAATATCAATATCATACTGTAAGAAGAGTATGTAGGTTGGGAGATCCTGGCACGGGCTCTTCTGTTTGCACAGTTCCCAACACTCTATAAAGTCTCTTCTGACGGACGAGTTTCTCCCATCTACGTTACCCCGTGATATCTTTAGACCTTGGCGTTTGCACCTCCTACAGACAAGAGAAAGCAGAAGTTTTTGAGTAAAGTGGTAATACAGTGAGCTTTTTGCTTTCAAAAGAACACTATGATGGTATCTTACAGGGAGGACCAGAGGGAGGAGAGATTAAATAATAAAAACAGTAGGTGCTAAAGCTATGCCCTTACTCATCAACTCCCCTACTCAATTCAGCAAAATGGTGCCTAAGTATGATTGACAGGAGTCCTCCATATTTTATAATAAGGCATTCCGTCTTCAGAAAGCTCTGAATGGGCCTCAATTCATGTAGAACCAGATGCTCCTATACCTGGCAGGAAATTACTAGGTCATGAGAAGTAATTGAACTTTTTGAGAATAGCAAGGTACCACTTCAGGGATGCTGACTGAAATTTCTCCCACTGTGCAAAGGACATAGACTCCCAGGAAATCAAGCCTGACTTGACCATCAACTCACTCACGTCGCAGGTATTCCAATAGTGTTTGTGGTGCTGCAGAACAACATGGAGGAAAGAGGAGGGGAAGGCTGTAAGGTCTGCACAATTGCTGGACGAGTAATGTGAAGCTTAGCTACAGTCATTCCCAGCTTCCCTCAAGTCCTGTTAAGAGATTTGTGTCAGGCAATGAAAATTGTAGCATTAGCCTGGTTTTTAAAGTTTCTTTCCCTAACTACTATTATTTTATTGGATAAACTGTCAAAATCCACCTGTTCTTCCTCTCAGAACTCCTTTCTTCCTTTTCCATTGGTGCTAGACAGAGTCATTTTCCCTAATACTATATAATTTAGAAGAGGCTGTGTCAATTGCATAAAATATTTCTAATCTCCATAATTAAGATGCTGCTGGCCTGACAGCGTTGCTCTCTTACTGCCCCGCAGCTAGTTGCAGGGATGTAGAAAGACATTTGAAAAGAGTACTATGGCAAAAATGACATGCTGTTCCCCTCCCAAAGGGCCTGCTCGTGACTGCCACCAGTCTCCCTAGGTTCCCTCCTGGAGAGTTTCATTTAGGATTTTTTCAAAAGTAGGAAAGAGACCATCTTCTCTTCATTCCCAGAAACGGTAGAACCTATCCTCAGTTTGGATTTGGGGGAAATTCAGATTGCCTTTTCTTATAGCCTACCCTTGAATAAGCACTGATACACCTGAGTTGCACAATTTAATGGCCAAATTCTGAGGTCAAAGATAAACTTAGAAGTGAGAAGTAGCAGACAGAGCATTGCAGTTGGTGGCAAGGAATCTTTGAAGATCATACTAGGAGATCCCAAGAAAACTGAATTATTTTTTAGAGGACAAGCCCTTGTAGTACAGGCTTCCCCCACTAGGTGAGTGTTCTAGGCATCCATCAGTGTAACAGCTAGCAGTTATGAGAGGCTGTTTTCAGCTTCAGCTAACTTTTTATTTTTTTTTTTGAGATTCTTTCAACTCATTTGCCCATCTCATGATGGATGATTTACCAGTGCACCTGCCCACACCACGCTGAGTGTTCAACAGTTTTTGACCAAAATCAGCATGACACCTGTGCCTCATCCTCCCTATTCACCCAATCTTGCCTTGAAAGACTTTTTCTGTTTCTTCAATGAAAAAAGTCCTCAAAGGGAAACATTTTGCCAATGTGGAAGAGATTAAACAAAAAAAAGGACCACTAAAAGGCATCAAAATTGATGAGTTCAAAAACGGTTTTAAGCAGTGAAAAAAGCATCTCGATAGATGTATTACATCAAACAGAGAGTACTTTGAAGTTGATTGAAGTTTATTTTTTATTTTAATTTTTATTTTTTGAGTTGAAGTCTTACTCTGTCACCCAGGCTGGAGTGCAGTGGCATGCTCATGGCCACGCAGCCTCGACCTGCTGGGCTTAGGTGATCCTTCCACCTCAGTCTTCCAAGTAGCCAGAAATACAGGCATGCACCACCACAACTGGCTAATTTTTTGATTTATTGTAGATACAAGGTCTCGCCAAGTTGCCCAGGCTGGTCTTGAAACCCTGGGTTCAGAAGATCCTCTCGCTTCGGACTCCCAAAGTGCTGAGATTACAGGCATGAGCCACCACACCCGGCTGTGATTGAAGTTTAAACATGTAAGAATAAATACACATGTATTGGGGAAACTGAGTTCCTGGAAGGGGATTCCACCAAAAGATGATCTTGATAATGACACAGTAGCTACCTGGACCAGGAAATTCATGACCAACCGTCTGCTACAGTGGAAACAAATGGTCATTGATGTCATTTCACCCCAGGAAGGCAACAGCACCTAAAACAGAAGTTCAGAAAAAATTAGCCAAAATGTACAAGACAATACAAGATGTCATCTTTATATTTGGATTCAGAACTCATTTTGGTGGTGGCAAGACAACTGGCTTTGGCATGGTTTACAATTCCTTGGATTATGCAAATAAAAATGAACCCAAACATAGACTAACAAGACATGGACTGTATGAGAAGAAAAAGACCTCAAAGAAACAGTGAAAGGAATGCAAGGACAGAATGAAGAAAGTCAAAGGGACTGCAAAGGCCAGCGTTGGTACTGGTGAGAAGGCAAGGGACTACAGATGATGTAGTGATGATATCTGTGACCACTGTGTGGATTTTTCATGACCAGCTTAATAAACTAAAAACTTTTCATGTGAAAAAAAAGAATAAATACGTAATTTTTTATAAATAATAGGGCTTTGGGGATCTTACCTTGTATAGTCCATTTTCCTGTACTTTGGAGGAAAAAGAGAAAGAGAGAGAGAGAAAAAACAATTCACCAAGATTGCCATATATTCAATTCTTTTTTTCCTGCCTCTTGGTAGTTTGATAATATATTCAGGTATAGCATATAAAAGTCTCATTTCATCCTTATAGTAATTCTATTAAGTAAAAATTATTAATACTATTTTTAAAGATTAGTAAAGGTATAAAAAGTCTGGATAGAATGGATTATGCTGCTATAACATATTAATCCATATATCTAGGCGGTTTAATAGAACAAAGGTTTATTTCTCCCTCACAGTATGTATGACACAGTAGTCGGTCAAGGAGAGGTGAGGATGGTCGTGTCTACCTCACATAGTCATTCAGGTGTCCAGGCTTATGGAGGCTCTAAGATATTTTAGCTGCGCCCTGCGTAACTTGAGGTCTTCTAGCCTCTCAGGGAGAAGAGAGGATTGCATAATTACCCACGGAAATTTTACTGCTTCAGCCCAGAAATGACACATGTCACTTTTGGTTGCATTTTATTAGCTAGTATTAGTCACATGTCTTCACATAACTGGAAGGAAGAAATGTAGAATAAATTATTTGGTGAGTATTGTCATCAATGTCACTGCTCTAAGAGACAGTAATTTGCCCACTGTCCAATATCTATTAAGTGGCAGGATTAGCATCCAAATCCAAACTGTCTGACGCCAGAGCCCATGCTCTTGACCACTATGTTTTCTTTTCAAAACTTCATAATGCAGTTTTGGGGATAGAAGTGGCCGTGGTGAGGGGAGGCATAATGGAAAGAGCCCTGAATTTGAAACAGGTGAGTTAATATACCCATTTTGCCGGGCTCGGTGGCTCCGCCTGTAATCTCAGCACTTTGAGAGGCCGAGGTGACTGAATTGCCTGAGCCCGCAGGTTCAAGACCCACCTGGGCAACTTGGTGGGACCTTGTCTCTACAATAAATCAAAAATTAGCCGGGCATGGTAGCGTGCGCCTGTCGTTCTGGCTATTTGGAAGGCTAAGGTGGAAGGATTGATGGAGCCCAGCAGGTCAAGGATGTGGTGGCCAGGAGTGTGCCACTGCCCTCCAGCCTGGGCGACAGAGTGAGACTTCAACTCAAAAAAAAATAATAATAATTTTTTAAAATACCCATTTTACTGCTTACTCAAGGTGAGAACTTGGACAAGCCCCTCAGCCTCTCTGCTAAAAGCAATTTCCCATTTATAAAATAGGGACAAGGAGAACTCTCATTAGATTGTCATAAAGATGAAAGTATAAGAGCTTTTAGTACCTATAACACACCCTCACTGAATATTTGTTAAGTTTGATTTCTTATCATTTCTTATTCCTGCTTATCTTTCTGTCACGCAAGTGCCTTCCTAGAATGTAAGGCCTTCCATAGTGAGACTTTTTGCTGAAAGTTCTAGTTGAAATTTTGCCAGAAGGAAGACTTTAGTAACCTGATCCCAACACTTCCAGCATTTAAGTTCTGATTCTATTAGCAGTCCTTTTCCTGATATCAGCAATTTTCTTCATGTGTTGCCAAGCACAACTCATTCATGACTTCAGGGAAAAGGAAAGGGTAATGTCACAACGGAATTAAAAGTTGTGACTTGAGAGCAGTCTCACATTTAAAAACACTGTAAACGTTGGAGCCTCTCTAGGAAGTAAATGTCAAAGTATGTGTAGTATAGAGTGAGCATCAGTGCCTTCAGGTATTAACCTATTGAGGAAGCCCATTTGGTTCATCATTACATTCCTGTCTAAACTCTAAAAACAGATCTTCTCTGTTATTTTAATATTATTTTTTTTTAAAGTAAATGTCTATTCATGTGGCAGGAGAAAATGTCTTTTTTTGAAAAGCCTAATAGTCCTTTTTCTCCTGGGAAAGCAAAGTAAATTGCTTCCTATGGAAAGGTGCATAAACTCTTTCAGGCCCCTGGGTAATTACTTAGGAGAGTATTGGTACAGATAATTTACAATCTAGGAACCAAGGTTCCCAGCAAAAGAGTAATGAACTCCCCTGAAGCAAGACTCCTTTTTCAAAAGGAGCCTGAAGCTCAACAACCTTTATTCTTCACTTTGCCTTTCTTGTTAGCAACTCAAACGTCCTGACATGCTGGTTACCATCTTGAGCTCTGGACTGAGACAAGTGTAGGTTTGATAACCAGCTCAGAAAATTACTGGCTCTTGGAACTTGTGCAAGTTATATAAGTTCTCTGAACTCCCATGTTCTCATCTGTGACATTGCATCATGATAATTAATTGAGGGAGAGCACTTTACAATGTTACAATGGTGAATCTGGCATGTTTGACACCTGGAATGACAAAATTATTATCAGTAATCATCATTTTCTCAATCTGTTCTTTAGTTGCAAAGCAGTGAACAATTAAATAGAATACATTCAAATTTTTATTTTTAAAAAATTGTTTTTTAAGACAGGATCTCACTCGGGAGGACAGTGGTGTAATCATTGCAGCCTCATACTCCTGGGTTCAAGCAGTCCTCCCATCTCAGCCTCCCAAGTAGCGAGGACTATAGGCGTGTGCTGCCACACCTAGCCACTTTTGTTTTTCTGAGTTGGAGTCTCACTCTTGTTGCCCAGGTTGGAGTGCAGTGGCACACTCATGACCACTGCAGCCTTGAACTGCTGGGCTTAGGTGAACCTTCCACCTCAGCCTTCCAAGTAGCTGGAACTACAGACGCATGCCACCATGTCCTGCTACCAGCCACTTTTAAAATTTTTTATAGAGATAGTAGAGATGGGAGTCTTGCTATGTTGCCCAGGCTGGATTCAAATTCCAGAAGGTTTCAACATTTAAATTTTCTAATGTTTGAAAACAATATTTAAGTTTTAAAAAAATTTATGTTTTGCATGAACTGAAATTTACACTTGCTAAATATTGTATTATATTTTACAGTTCACACTATTTCACTGTTTTCAGTTTTAAATCCGTATTAAAAGTTCAAATTTTCACATAATATGATTGAATTAAATCAATCTATCTTTGCTTCTTCATTTTTAGAACCACTGTGCTATCCTTGTTTATTTTTGTGTATGTTTAAATGTAAAGATATTATATAGTACCACAGGGATTGGAGGCATGAACAATATCCTCAGTGAGCTTGAACAATTCTTAACCATTATGAACTCATTCTCTAAGCAGCCCCATACAGTCATGTCCACAATGTTAGGATTGACAGGAACTAGCAGTTGTCTAGATTGACTTTCATGTAAAATACAATGATTTTTGTTTTTGTTTTTGCTTTACAAAGACAGAGTCTCACTGTGCTGCCCAGCCTGGTTTCAAACTCCTGGCCTCCAGTAATCCTTATGACTTGGTCTCCCAAAGCACTGGGATTATTGGTGTAAGCTACCACATCTGGCCTAGGATATGGCATTCATTAAAAAAAAAAAAGGTAAAGAGCCCCAGGCATGGTGGCTATGCACTTTGGGAGGCGGAGGCAAGAGGATTGCCTGAGTCTAGGGGTTTGAGACCAGCCTGGGCAACTTGGCAAGACCTTGTCTCTACAATTAAAAAATAAAATTAGCTGGGCATGGTGGTACACACCTGTAGTTCCAGCTACTTGGAAGGCTAGGGCAGAAGAATCACCTGAGTCCCAGCAGGTCAAGGTTGCAGTCGCCGTGAGCATGCCACTGCATTCCAGCCTGGGTAACAGGCTACTCAAAACAAAACAAAACAAAAAAATAGGTAATAAATATTTGTGAATTTGAAGCATATATAGTGGGGGGTGCCAAAAAATGCATACACATATTAAATATGATGTTCACTCAAACGATGGCATTTATCAATTTTTTTTTTTTTTTTTAGTTGGAGTTTCACTCTGTGACCCAGACTAGAGTGCAGTGGCCGCTCCCAGCCACCACAGCCTCGATCTGCTGGGCTCCGGCGATCCTTCCGCCTCAGCCTCCCAAGTAGCTGGAATTACAGGCATGCGCTACCACGCCCAGCTGATTTTTTGATTTATTGTAGAGATGAGGTCTCGCTGCCCAGTTGGGTCTCCAACCCGTGGGTTCAGGCAATCCACTCACCTCAGCCTCCCAAAGGCACAGGATTACAGGCTGAGCCACCGAGCCCGGCTGCATTTATCAAATTAATGCTAGCATCACCATGTGACAGGCAGGACAATCAAAGAAGGTGGCAGAGGCACAGTTGAGCGAACATCATGCTACACATTGCTACCATAATTTAATTTAACTTCGAAAAGTAATACATAGATAACACTACTTTAAATGTGTTTACATTTTTTTGGCATCCCCCGTATATACACATGCAAGCGCGTGCGCGCGCGGGACACACACACACACACACACACACACACACACACACACACACACACATTTTATATATATATAAGAGGGGGACCAAAAAACTAGAATTATCTTTGGAGGGTAGGCCCCTTGTTGTACACTTGAAATTTGTTCCTCCAGATCAAATGGTCAACCAAAGTTTTTATCTGGAAGTTTTGAGAAGGTTGCATCACCATTTATGGAAGAGACATTCAGAGTTGTGACAAACAGGTTCTTCACTAAGACAACACATCTGCCCACACTGTGCTGAGTGTTCAGCAGTTTTTGACCAAAAACAGCATGAACCTCTATGCCCCACCCTCCATATTCACCTCATCTCGTCCTGAGTAACTTTTTTTTTTCCATTTCCTTGGAGGAAAAAAGTCCTCAAAGGAAACGTTTTACTGATGTAGGAGAAGTGAAACAGAAAAATGGCCTATAGACCATCTAAAGATTTTTTAGGGAAGAATACTTTTATTACTGACATTGTTTAAAATTGTGAGCATATGATGATAAAAAACATACAGACTAGGTTTTATTGTTTTTTCAATCCTCTGCAGACAATACATCCCCTATTGTTGCACCAGGCTAGTCATTTCCACTGCCATGCCTTTGGCAAGTCACTCCATTGCTCCTAACAGATAGTAAGCACTCTATACCTGTCGACTATTATTATTTCACTACAAGTCTTTTAAAACCAGAGAGATTACTAGGATTTACATGTGTTTTGCCGAGAAACAAAGACATGGAAATATAACTAATCCACAAGAAATAACATTACCTTGTAAAAAGAGTAACTTTTTTTAGCAAAATAGCAATGGGTGCTTTTAAATTTAGAAAACATATAAAAGTGTTTTTAAAATTATACAAAAGACAGTAAAAGCCCCATAGTTATGTTATCCAAAGATAACAATAACAATCATTTATTGATCAATTACTATATCCCAGGAGCTGTACATTCATTCCATTATTTTAATCTTTATTATAAACCTATGAAGTTATTTCATTTTTTATATATATATTTTTATAGAGGAGATGACTGAGACCTAGAGAAGTTATACAAACAGCCCAAAGGTGTAAACCTGAGCTTATAATTGGTAAACGTGAGATTCAAATGCAGCTCTGTTTGACTAAAAGCCTAATCGCTCTCTCTCACTCTTTTTTTTTTAAGCAGGATTTATTGAGAGGACAGAAAAGCTCCCACAGTGGGAGGGGACCCGAGAGGGTTGCCCAAGCCTAATCTCTTAGCAACTCTGCTGTTTTACAACTCTATGTTCCCTGCTGACCCTTATTAATATTTAGGCGTTTTGTCTCTCAGTTTCATTTCTATATATGTTGTTTTCCATATATATGTGGGTTTTTTGAACCAAACTGGGATCATGTTGTGTATAATGTTGCATATCCTACTTTTTAACCTAATGTTGCATGGTAAGCATTTCCTGAGTCATTATACAGGCTTCAGAAGTATGATTTTCAATGGTCATATAATAGTCCATCATATGCTCTGCCATCACTGAATGGACAAATCCCGTAGTGTTGTACTTCATGAATTTTTACTTTGAATAAAGCTCTTGCAAATGTAAATTGTTACAACTGAAAGTCAATTTGGTCATATATCATGAGCCTTACAAAGCTCTTATCTTTATAACCTCACTTCTAGGAACTGAGAACATTGTATCACACTGAACATTGTAAAAACATATTATATATGTGGAAGAAACATGAGAGGGAAATAATGATACATCAGCAATGAGTGACTCTTAATTACTGAATTATTGATGATTTTCACTGTATTGTATTATACTTATTTATTATATTTCAGATATCTGTCAGTGTTTTCTCAAATTCCTATAATAAGCATGTTTAAATTATAAAAATTTGACAAGTTATTTTTTAAAATGTTGATAACTTTTGGGGAAATCTTTAACTCATCAATCATTGACTTCTGATCTTACATACAAAGTTTGATTAAAATATTCTGTACGACTCACATTTTCTAAAAATGTCTGCCCTAGACTGGAATTAAACGCCACTTTGTCTTCACTCACAGTCTCTTTAATCCTCAGCTATTAGTGGCTTTTACTCACCAATTCTTTGATTGTTTCAAACTTTACTAGGGAGACAGAGTCATTTACTTCTTTGACCACTTGTTTTAGGGGCATCCAATTCCTTTCATTGGAAAGTTAAAGGAATATCTACACAGCCCAACCTTTTTCAATCAGATGAAATTTTTTTTCTATCTTTTAAAAATTTCTTCTATATAACTAGCTGTCTCCAGAAATTTTGGACATGGTTATCAGTTTCCATCACAACAAAAGCTTCCTAGATTTCCAGACAATAATATGTTAACTGATATCCTTAGCAAATCTCTTTACTTAGGGCTAGTTTTCTCATCTATAAATGAAGGTTTAAAGGTAGAGAACTGTAAAACCCCTACCTAGTCTTAATCCTTAGGTAAAAAGTAAGAACAGACCACTAAAGGACTAGACGTTAGTTCTTCTTTCTGGTCCTGATTCTGAAGGAGGATGTAAATAAATCAACCCTCTGAGTGATACCTGAGGAAAGGGTTTTATAGAGGCTTAAGGCAGTATTTAGGGAACATGCTGAATTTAAAACTAGCTTGACCCTGATAGGAGACTTGGCTTAGCTGCAAGGCCTTGAGCAAGTCATGTAAATTCCTGGCTACTTTTCATTTTTTCTCTTTGTCTTGGTATTCTGGAGATTCTGTGGAAAGTATCTAGATATGAATTTATTTTTGCTTATTCTGCTTTGGGATAAGCAAATGATTGTTTGGGATTGTTTAATATATGTGGATAGTATCTTTTAGTAGTTAAAGAAAATTCCCAGCAATTCAATAGTGAAATAACACCTTTAAGGGCAAAACTGTATGACCTTTGGGAATGGTATTAAAATACATCAACCGGTTGGGCTCACACCAACATATTGGGAGGCTGAGGAGTTCGAGATCAGCCTGGCCAACATAGCAAGACCCGTATCTACAAAACAAATAAAAAAAATTAGCTGGGTGTGGTGGCATGCACCTGTAGTCCCAGCTTATTCAGGAGACTGAGAGAGAAGGATCTTCTGAGCTCAGGAGTTTGAGGCTGTGGTGAGCCGTGATTGTTCCACTGCACTCCAGCCTGGGCAACAGAATGAGATTACAACTCAAAAGAATAAAATGAAATAAAATAAATCAACAAAGAAAGAAATAATGAAAAAGTAAGAAAATAAACAAATGTGGCAAAATCTTGATAAATATGGAATCTGGGTGATGGACATATAGAGTTTATAACACTATTCTCTACTTTTTTCTTTCATGTATGCTTAAATAATTTTATAATCTTTATTATAAAAGAAATAACAACCATTCTGTCTTCTACTTGTTGTGTAGTTTCAGTGGAGTGTACATCAAACCTTCTTGTTCTACTCTTCATGTCTCTTAATTCTTCTAACCTAATTTTAGTTTATTTATCTGTCTTCAGTTATACTTAATATATAATTGAGCATTTAATTTCTCTTTATAGCTTTTGTTTATAGGCATTCATTTTTCTTTTTTTTTCAAATAGGTTATTTCAGTCTTTGTTATTTTTCTCCAATCAGAGGTTAACTTTTCCAGTAATTAAAAAAAAAATGCTCCTTTCTCCAGCTATTAAAAAAAATAGGTGTAGTTCTTTTATAGCCTGAGTCTCATAATTCCAATATTGGAAATCTGTGAAAATCAGGTCATACTGTTTATTTATTTATTTATTTTGTTTTTTTGTTTTTTGAGTTGGAGTCTCACTCCGTCGCCCAGATTGAAGTGCAGTGGCCGGTCCCGGTCACTGCAGCCGCAACCTGCTGGGCTCAGGCGATCCTTCCGCCTCAGCCTTCCGAGTAGCCGGAATTACAGGCGTGCGCTACCATGTCCGACTGAATTTTTTTTTTTCTTGTAGAGATGAGGTCTCACCAAGTTGCCCAAGCGGGTCTTGAACCCGTGGGCTGAGGCAATCCACTCACTCAGCCTCCCAAAGCGTGGGAATATTGTTTTTTTTTTCTGTGTTTTCTAAAGTTTCTTGCTCATGGTACCTTGCTTGTGTGCTTGATTATTTTTGACCGTGTGCTGCTCATTTATTTGAAAATTATATATGGAATATTTTGGGGGTCTAGGAGGAAGGTGTTCTCCTCTAGAAAGGATATACATTTGACTCTTGGGCATTCAAAGGCATTGACAATTCAGAATTATTTCAAAGTAAATTCAGAACTTGCCATTTTTTTGACTAAATAAATCCAGTAGTGTAAATGTAGGCTGCAAATTTTGAGTGAGAGTTAACTTGTTGCTAAAACTTTTTAGTATTTCTTCTCATCTCTTAGGTTCAGCAAAACAGTGATTTTTTTTTTTATAATCAATATTTTTTATTATGATACTGTGGGGTACAGTTAAGGGTTAGGTATACAAATACGTTTCATTCAGGCACCCTATTGATAAGAGGTGCTTCTCCATCCTCAGACAGATGTTTGCTACTGTTAATCCCATCTCCCTGCCCCCCCCATAGTTTCCAACTACTGTCAGTCATTTTCTTATAGTATTACATTGGATGTTCAAGGTCCACTATATGAGTGAGAACATGTGATACTCGGATCTTTGTTTTTGCAAGAGGTCACTTAGTATTATAGACTCTAGTTCCATCCAGGTTGCTGCAAAATTCATGATTTTGTTCTTTTTTATGGCTGCGTAGTATTCCATCGTGTATACGTACCACATTTTAAAAATCCAGTCCTCTTTTGATGGGCAGCATGGTTGCTTCCAGGTTCTTGCTATTGTGAACAATGCTGTGATAAAAATACGTGTGCAGGTATCTTTTTTATAGTGTGATTTGAGTTCTTCAGGATATATTCCCAGTAGGGGGATTGCAGGGTCATATGGGAGGTTGGTATTTAGAGCTTTTAGGAATCGCCACACTGCTTTCCACAGAGGTTGCACTAGTTTACACTCCCACCAACAGTGTAGAAGTGTTCCCTTTTTGCCACTCCCTCTCCAGCAGCTGTTATTTTTTGAGTTGTTGATAATTGCCATTCTGGCTGGAGTTAGGTGGTATCTCAGTGAGGTTTTGATTTGCATCTCCCTGATGATTAGTGAGGTTGAACATTTCTTCATGTGTCTGTTGGCTGCTGGGATGTCTTCCTTTGTGAAGTGTCTGTTCATATCTTTTGCCCATTTTATAATGGGGTTGTTTGTTTTTTTTCTATTCAGCACGTTTGAGTTTCTTGTAGATCAAAGATGTTAAGCCTTTGTCTGACCTGGTGTTGGCAAATACTTTTTCCCAGTCTGTAGGCTGTCTCCCTGCTCTCTTGATGGTTTCTTTGGCTTTGCAGAAGCTTGTCAGTTTAATAAGGTCCCACTTGTTTATCTTCTCTCTTATGACCTGTGGGTTTTGGGTTTTGTTCAGGAATTGGAGGCCAGTTCCAATTTCCATGAGGGTATGTCCTTCATTTTCTAAGGTTCTTATGGTTTGAGGTTTTACATTTAGGTCTCTGATTCATTTGGAGTTAACCTTTGTGCATGGGGATAGATAGGGGTCCTGTTTTAATCTTCTGCATGTGGTCAGACAGTTTTCCCAGCACCATTTACTGAATAGGTTCTCCTCTCCCCAGGGGTAGGTAGTGGAGGCTTTGTCGAAGATGAGTTGGTTGAGAAATTGAGGTTTTGCTTCTGGAATCTCAATTCTATTCCATTGGTCTATATGCCTGTTCCTGTACCAATACCAAACTGTTTTGATTATTGTAGCTTTATAGTAAAGTTTGAAGTCTGGTAATGTGATACCTCCTGCTTTGTTTTTTTTGGTGAGGATTGTTCTGGCTATTCTTGGACGTTTGTGTTTGCATATGAATTCCTGTGTTGTTTTTTCTAGGTCTGAGAAGAATGTAGTTGGTAATTTGATGGTATTGCACTGAATGTGTAGATTGCCTTACGTAAGATGGACATCTTCACAATGTTGATTCTTCCAATCCGTGAGCATGGGATATTTTTCCACTTGTTTGTGTCATCTTTGATATCTTTGAGCAGTGTTTTGTAGTTTTCATTGTAAAGGTCTTTCACGTCTCTGGTTAGGAAGATGCCAAGGCATTTCATTTTTTTGGTGGCTATTGTGAATGGAATTGTGTTTTTTATTTGGGTTTCTGTTTGTTTATTATTGGTGTAAAGAAATGCAATTGTCTTTTGCACATTTATTTTGTATCCTGAGACTTTGCCAAAGGCCTTTATCAGTGTAAGGAGGTTTTTGACAGATTCTCTTGGGTTTTCAAGGTACACAATCATATCATCTGCAAAGTGAGATAACTTGACTTCCTCTTTTCCTATTTGGATACCCCTGATGGCCTTCTCTTCTCTGATTGCTCGAGTCAGGACTTCCAATACTATGTTAACAGGAGGGGTGAGAGTGGGAATCCTTGTCTTGTTCCAGTTTTCAGGGGAAATGGTTCCAATTTTTGTCCATTTAGGAGTATGCTGGCTGTGGGTTTCTTGTAGATGGCTTTTGCTATTTTGAGGTATGTTCCCCATATGCCTAGATATTCGAGGGTTTTTATCAAGATGGGGTGCTGGATTTTATCAAAAGCTTTTTCTGCATCTAATGATATAATCATGTGGTTTTTGTTTTGATATCTGTTGATGTATTTAATTACATTTATGGTTTTACGAATGTTGAACCAGCCTTGCATCCCAGGAATGAAGCTTACTTAGTCATGATGGATGATTTTTGAGATGTATTGTTGAATCCGGTTTTCTAGGATCTTGTTGAGAATTTTAGCATCTATGTTTATCAAAGATATTGGCCTGTAATTCTCTTTCTTTGTTGGATCTTTACCTGGCTTGGGTATCAATGTGATGTTGGCTTCGTAAAATGATTTACGGAGAGTTCCATCTTTTTCAATCGCCTAGAATACCTTCAGTAGAATTGGTATCAGCTCCTCCTTAAATGTATTGTAGAATTCTGCTGGAAAGGCATCTGGACCAGGGCTTTTTTTGTGTAGGTAGTTTTCTTATTACGTAGTCAATTTCCTTGATTGTTATTGGTCTATTTACGGTCTCAATTTCTTCTTGTACCAACCTAGGTAGGTTGTGTGATGTCAGAAAGTCCTCCATTTCCTTAAGGTTTTCAAGTTTGTTTCCATACAAGTGTACGTAGTAGTCTCTAATGATCTTTTGTATTTCTTCAGGGTCAGATGTGACTTCATCTTTTGTGTTTCTGATTGTGCTTATTTGGGTTTTTTCTTGGTCAGTCTAGCTAGGGGACCATCAATCTTGTTTATCCTTTTAAAGAACCAGCTTTTTGTTTCATTGATTTTTTGTATTATCTTTTTGTCTTCTATGTCCTGGATTTGGGCTTTAATTTTTGTGATCTGGATTCTTCTGCTGAAATTAGGGTTTTTGTGGTCTTGCTTTTCCAGCTTCCTTAGGTGGCTTGTTAGGCTGTTAATTTGTGTTCCTTCAATTTTCTTCATGTGTGTTTGTAGGGATATAAATTCCTCTCTTACTACAGCTTTTAAGGCATCCCAGAGATTTTGGTAAGATGTTTCTTCATTTTCTTTTGTTTCCAGGTATCTTCTGATACCTGTTTTGATTTCATCATTGACCCAGGAGTTGTTTAGCATCATGCTGTTTAGTGTCCATGTCTTTGTGGGTTTTGGGGGACCTTTCTGGTGTCAATGTTTATTTTTATTCCATCATAGTCCAAGAAGGTGCATGGTAGAATTTCGGTCCTTTTAAATTTGCTTATGCTTGATTTATGGCCAATTGCGTGGTCGATCTTAGAATACGTTCCATGCGGTGATAAGTAGAATGTGTATTCTGTGGTCTTTGGATGGAGTGTTCTCTAGGTATCAAGTCCATTTGATCCAGAGTCACATTGAGGTTCCGGATCTCCTTGCTGATTTTTTGTCCTGATGATCTGTCTAGGATTGTGAGTGGGGTATTAAAGTCCCCAGTTATGATGGTGTTAGAGTCAATATCTTTCTTTAGTTTTCCTAGAAGTTGCTTTATGAAAGTTGGTGCACTTATGTTGGGTGCATATATGTTTAGGATAGATATTTCTTGTTGATGGAGTGAACCTTTTATCATTATGTAGTGGCCCTCTGTATCTTTTTAAATTTTTGATAGCTTAAATGATATATTGTCTGAAATTAGGATCGTGACTCCTCCTTTCTTTTGTGCTCCATTCGCCTGAAAATTTGTTTCCCATCCTCTTACTTTGAGTCTGTGTGTGTCCTTTCTAGTGAGATGGGTCTCTTGAAGGCAGTATATTGTTGCCTGGTGATATTTTATCCATTTTACCATTCTATGTCTTTTCAGTGGTGCGTTTAGTCCATTCACATTCAGGCTAATTATTGAAATGTGAGAGTTCATCCCTATGATAAAGTTCTTATACAGTTATTGTTCTTCCACTTGGTTTTTTTTTTTTTTTTTTTTTCTTTCTTTTGGTTTTGGGGTTGGTTCATGTATATTTTATTCTTTCCCCTGTACTCTTTTGAAGAACGTTGTTCTTTTTTCCTTTTCTTCTGTGTTTAGTACTTTCTTAAGTGTTTCAAGTAGAGGTGGTTTGGTGGCAGCATAAGTTCTTAGGGATTGGATATCTGGGAAAGATTTTAATTCTCCCTCGCTGATGAAGCTTACCTTGGATGGATAGGTTATTCTTGGTTGAAATTGTTTGTCTTTTAGGACTTTGAAGATAGGGCTCCAAGCTCTCCTAGCCTGCAGGGTTTCTGTAGATAAATCTGCTGCTATTCTGATTAGTCTTCCCTGGTAGGTGATCTGGCCTTTTTCTCTTGCTGCCTTTAGGATTTTTTCTTTTATGCCTACTTTGTTTAGGCGAATTATTATGTGTCTAGGAGTTGGTCTTCTCATTTGTTGTCTTGCAGGGGTTCTCTGAATCTCTTGTGTTTGAATTTTTGCATTGCTGATTAGATAAGGGAAGTTTTCTTGAATGATCTCATGGAAAGTTTGTTCCAGTGTGGTCTCTGTCTCTCTTTCTGCCTCAGGAATGCCAATTACTCTTAGGTTTGGTCTCTTGAAGTAATCGCTCATCTCTTGAAGGTTTTGTTCTGTCTTTTTGAGCTTGTTTTCTGTGTTTTTAAGAGTTTGGGTTAGTTCTATATTTTGGTCCTCAAGTTCTGAGATTCTTTCTTCTGCTTGGGTAATTCTGCTTTCCATGCTTATCAGCTTGTTATTTATTTCATTCACAGTATTCTTTATTACTGTTATCTTAGATATCAGCTCCTTCCTAGTTTCTTCTTGTGTCTCCTCAATTCTTTTTAATCTCTCCATTATTGTCTTGATATCTAGGTTTGTAGTTTGAGACCCTTCATTCTGGGGACTCTTCGTTGTTTGCATTCCAAAGTCAGTTTTCTCAGTGTCTGCCCTCCCAGGGTTCTGGGAGAGACCCATACTCTTTTTTTGGTTTTTCTTCATTTGTGTAGATTTTTCTCTCTCTCCCCCTTTCCCTCCCCTTCTTTAATTCTGTTTTTGAGGGGAAGTGGGGTTGCTTTTATTTCTCTCTGGAATATCCTGTTCTTCCTTATGAGGGTCTTCTGGCTTTGTTCACTTTTGGGGTTGGGGTGTAGGCTACAATCTGTACTTTTTGCAGTTTTGGGGTTTAATTGAGAGGGAAGCTGTGGTTCAGAGTGTATATGCTGATTCTAGCATCCACAAACAGGTGTATGAGCACACTGGAACCTATTTCCCTCTGCCTTACAATCTGTCTATTCAGTAGTATGTAGTCTTGGTTTGTTTGGAGAATCTCACAAGTTCACCTATGCCATTGCCATCTTGTTCCCCTGAGGATAAACTCCTGCTTTACATTTGAGTTAGATTCTACCATTTACTATTTTGTAATCCTGAACAAGTTACTTCAATTCCAATTTCTTTCTTTCGGCCGGGCAGCACCTCAGGACGCCGTTCTCAGGGCTTCGCGGGACATGATTTCCTTCCTGACGTGAGTTGCTTCCTTTTTTTTTTTTTTTTGAGTTGGAGTCTCACTCTGTTACCCAGGCTGGAATGCAGTGGCACGCTCAAGGTCCGCAGCCTCAGCCTGCTGGGTTCAGGTGATCCTTCTGCCTCAGCCTTCCAAGTAGCTGGCATGCGCTGCCACAGGCCTGTGCTGCCACACCCAGCTGATTTTTTAATTTATTGTGGATACTTCCATCTCAGTCTTCTAAGTAGCTGAAACCACAGGCATGCAGCACCATGCTGGGCTGATTTTTTGATTTACTGTGGAGACAAGGTCTCACCAAGTTGCCCAGGCTGCTCTCGAACCCCTGAGCTCAGGCAGGCCTCTCGTCTAGGCTTTGTCTAGTATTGGGATTACAGGCATGAGCCACAGCATCTGGCCCGAGGTGATTTTCTTTTTCTTTTTTTTTTTTGAGTTGGAGTCTCACTCTGTTGCCCAGGCTGGAGTGCAGTTGCCTGCTCATGGCCACTGCAGCCTCGACCTGCTGGGTTTAGGCAATCCTTCCACCTCAGCCTTCCAAGTAGCTGGAACCATAGGTATGCAGCATCATTCCTGGCTGATTTTTTAATTTATTGTAGAGACGAGGTCTTGCCAAATTGCTTAGGCTGCTCTCAAACCCCTAGGCTCAGCCAATTCTCTCGCTTTGGCCTCCCAAAGTGCTGGGATTATAGTTGTGAACCACAGCACTGGCTTGAGGTGATTTTCTTATAGCCCCTGTGGAAGTGGGAGAAGAAAACCCACTGATGAAGTGATCTCTACTAAGGGAATCAATCTTGGGCAGTACATAGGCTTTGATTTCCCCAACACCTTGCTATGGCAGGTTATCAATGCTCTGGAACAAAAGCAGCCTCAGAGTTTTCTCTTACCTTCCTGGAAAAAGGTGAATGGTAAATCATTCTGAGGTCTAATTTCAGATGTTGCTAAAATTGCTTTACTTACAGAGTTATGTTGTTGTTGTTGTTATTATTATTATTATTTGAGTGAAAGTTTCACTCCTTCACCCAGGCTGGAGTGTAGTGGCATGTTTGCAGCTACTGCAGCTTTGACCTGCTGGGCTCAGAGGATCCTTCTGCCTCAGCCTCCTGAGTAGCTAGGACTACTATAGGCATGCACTGCCACACTCAGTTAATTTTGGGAGATTTTTTTAGAAGCAAGGTTTTGTCAAATTGCCCAGGCTGGTGTCAAACCCTTGGGCTCAGGCAATAGTCTTGTCTCTGACTCCAAAAGTGCTGGGATTACAGGCGTGAGTCACCATGTCCAACCAGAGTTATACGTTAAATAAGATATAAAATGCCCATTGGAAATTGTAAATTAAGACATAAACTTACTCTGGAGTCCCAAGACCTTAAGGTTTGGAGAACCTCCTCAAGTTGCATGGATACTAGTGGGTATGTGCATTTTTCTATGTGTGTGTCAGGGGATGCTCAGGTATTTAATAAGATATTGACTCTAACACTATCATAGCTGGGAACTTAAATACCCCACTCACAACCCTAGATAGATCATCAAGACAAAAAATCAACAAGGAGATCCAGAACCTCAACTTGACACTAGACCAAATGGACTTAATATATACCTACAGAACACTCTACCCAACAATCACAGGATATACATTCTACTCATCACCACATGGAACGAACTCCAAGATCGACCACATTCTCAGCCATAAAGCAAGCATAAACAAATTTTATAAGATTGAAATACTACTATGCACCTTCTCAGACCTCAGTGGAATAAAAATAAATATCAACACCAATAAATCTATCCCAAAGCCCACAAAGACATGGACACTAAACAGCATAATGCTGAACAACTTCTAGATCAACTTGGAAATCAAAGCAGAAATTAAAATATTTCTGGAAACTAATGAAAATAAATATACATCTTACCAAATCCTCTGGGATACCATGAAAGCAGTATTGAGAGGGGAATTCATTTCTTTATGAACATGCATCAAGACAATGGAAGGATCACAAGTTAACAGCCTAACAAATCACCTAAGGGAGCTGGAAAGACAAGACCACCAAAACCTTAAATTCAGCAGAAGAATTCAGATTACCAAAGTGAAAGCCCAAATACAGGATGTAGAAGACCAAAAAAAAAAAAAGAAAAGAAAAAATTTAACGAAGCAAAAAGCTGGTTCTTTGAAAGGATAAACAAGATAGATGGACCCCTAGCTAGACTGACCAAGAAAAAGCCCAAATAAACACAATCAGAAATGCAAAAAATAAAATCACAACATACCCCAAAGAAATACAAAAAATTATCAGATATTACTATGCACACCTGAATGGAAGTAAACTTGAAACCCAAAATGAAATGGAGGACTTTCTGACATCACACAACCTCCCAAGGTTGAAACAAGAAGAAATTGAGACATTAAATAGACTAATAACAACCCAGGAAATTGACTATGTCATAAGAAAACTATCCACCAAAAAAAAAGTCACTGACCAGATGACTTTCCAGTGGAATTCTATAAAACATACAAGGAGGAGCTAATACCAACCCTATTGAAACTATTCCAAACCGGACTTGGTGGCTCAGCCTGTAATCCCAGCACTTTGGGAGGCTGAGGTGAGTGGGCTGCCTGAGCCTGTGGGTTCAAGACCTGCCTGAGCAACTTGGCGAGACTTCATCTCTACAATAAATCAAAAATCTTAGCTGGGTATGGTAGCGTACGCCCGTGATTCCAGTTACTTGGAAGGCTGAGATGGAAGGATCACCGGAGCCAAGGAGGTCAAGGCTACGGTGGCCGGGAGCGGCCACTGCACTCCAGTCTGGGCAATGGAGTGAGACTTCAACTCAAAAAAAAAAAAAGTAAAGAAAAGAAAAGATTCCAAGCAATTGAGAAAGACAGAACTCTTCCCAAATCATTTGATGAAGCTAACGTCACACTGATATTCAAACTGGGTAAAGATCCAACAAAGAAAGAGAGCTACAGGCCAATATCCCTGATGAACATAGATGCAAAAATACTCAACAAGATTCTAGCAAATCAGATCCAACAACACCTCTCAAATATCATCCACCATGACCAAGTAGACTTCATCACTGGGATGCAGGGCTGGTTCAACATGTGCAAGACCATAAATGTAATTAAATACATCAACAGATGTAAAAACAAAAACCATATGATTATATCTTTAGACAAGCTTTCTATGAAAAAAAAAAGCATCCTTTCTTGATAAAAACCCTTGAACACCTAGGCATACAAGGAACATACCTCAAGATAGTAAGAGTCTCATCTATGATAAATCCACCTCCAACATATTGCTAAATGGACAAAAACTGGAAGCATTTCCCCTGAAAATCAGAACAAGACAAGGCTGTCCACTTTCACCTCTCCTGTTCTACATAGTGTTTGAAGTCCAAGCTAGAGCAATAAGACAAGAGAAGGTTATCATGGGTATCCAAATAGGAAAAGAGGAAGTCAAGTTATCCCTCTTTGCTGGAGGTATGATTCTATATCTCAAAAGTTCAAGAGAATCTGTCAAAAACCTTCTTATAATGATAAAGGACTTTGGCAAATCTCAAATACAAAATCAACATGCAAAAGACAGTCACATTCTTATATACTGGCAACAAAACAGGTTGAGACCAAATAAAAAGCACAATCCCATTCACAATAGCCACACACACACACAAAAAAGAAATACTTTGACATCTTCCCAACCAGAGAAGTGAAAGACCTTTACAATGAAAACTATAAAATACTGCTCAAAGAGATCAAGGATGACACAAATAGAAATATATTCCACGCTCATAGATTGGAGGAATGAACATTGTTAAGATGCCCATCCTACCAAAGGCAATTTAACACAATACCCAATAAATTACCAGTAGCATTCTTCTCAGACCTGGAAACAACAATTCAGAAATTCATGTGGAAACATCCATGACCATGAATAGCCAAAACAATCCTCAGCAAAAGAAACAAAGTGGGAGGTATCACACTTCCAGACTTTAAACTTTAAAGCTACAATAATCAAAACAGGCCAGTAGTGGTACAAGAACAGGCATATAGACCAATGGTTAGAGATTCCAGAAGCAAAACTTCAACTTCTCAACCAAATCATCTTTGACAAAACCTCCACTAACAACTACTGGGGAGAGGAGAACTTTTCAGTAAATGGTGCTGGAAAAACTGACTGACCACATGCAGAAGATTAAAACAAGACCCATATCTATCACCATACACAAAAATAAATTCTACATGGATCTAAGACCTAAATGTAAAACCTCAAACTGTCAGAACCTTAGAAAATGCAGGAGACACCTTTATGGAAATTGGAACTGACAACCAATTCCTGATCAAAACCCCAAGTGCCCATGCCATATGAGATAATATAGACAAGTGGTACCTCATTAAACTGAAAAGCTTCTGCAAAGCAAAAGAAACCATTAAGAGAGTGGGGAGACAGTCCACAGAATGGGAAAAAAATCTTTGCCAAGTGTATATCTGACAAAGGCCAAACCTCCAGGATCTACAAAGAACTCAAACATGCTGAAAAGAAAAAACAAACAGCCCTATTAAAAAGTGGGCAAAAGACATGAATAGACACTTCTCAGAAGAAGACATATGAGCAGCCAACAGATACATGAAAAAACGCTCAGCCTCACAGTCATCAAAGAAATGCAAATTAAAACCACACCATTAGCTGGGCATGGTGGTGCATGCCTGTAGTTGCAGCTGCTTGGAAGGCTGACACCGAAGGATCACCTGAGCCCAGTAGCACTGAGTTGGCAGTGAGTGTGCTCCTGCACTCCAACCTGGGTGACAGTGATACTCCAACTCAAAAAACAAACAAATAAACAAACAAAAAACTCTCTGAAATACTACCTAACTCCAGTCAGGATGGACATCATTAATAACTCAAAAGACAACAGATGCTGTAGAGGATGTGGGGAAAAGGGATCATTTCTACACTGTTGGTGGGAGTGTAAACTAGTACCACCTCTGTGGAAAACAATGTGGCGATTCCTAAAAGATCTAAAAATCGACCTTCCATAAGTCCTAGCAATTCCTCTTCTGGGAATATGCCTGGAGGAACTCAAATCACTCTATGGAAAAGATACCTGCACATGCATGTTTATTGCAGCATTATTCACAATAGCAAAAACATGGAAACAGTCACACTGCCCATCAAAAGTGAACTGGATAGAAAAAATGTGGTACATATACATGATGGAATATTACAGAGCCATAAAGAAGAACAAAATTATGAACTTTGCAGCAACTTGGATGGATTTAGAGTCTATAATACTCAGTGATCTATCACAGAAAGAAAGAACTGAGTACCACATGTTCTCACTCATAAGCAGACCCTGAACAATTATCATAATACTATAAGAAAGGAATTGACAGTAGTGAGAAACTGCTGGCAGGAGGGTGGAGGACAAACTTCATCAATAAGGGTACCTAATCTCAAACTGGATAAAATAAGGCCCATACTTTACCGGTACAATGACCATTTGTATACCTAGCCCTGAATTGTGCCACACGTCTTTAAAATACATTTTTAAAAACAGCTTCACAAAATCCATCGACTGCCAAAATATTTTTAAAAGCATTTGAAAATAAAAATTATTATAGAAATCAAACGAGTATAGGAAGATGGCAGGGGAGTGGGCTAAAATGTTGCTGAAATTTAAAAATATTTGCCAATGACCAAAATAGTGATTATTTGCTTAACAAATCTATTTTTTCTCTGTTCTTTTCTAAACTATAGTTTCCTGTATTGGAGTTCAGTGGTAAAAGAGAAACAACACAATCCCAATTAAATGCATTGGTCCTAATTTAAGTTTAGTATCTGGTAGGAAGAGCATTTAGTGCTGTCATAGTTTACTCCTTGCAAAGGTCCATTCATGGGTGCATAGACTCAGAATGTTAGAGCTGGCTGGATTTATTCAGATTAGTTCACTCAACCTCCTTGGTTTATATTTAAGGATATTGAGGAAAGAAAAAGGATAAATTTACTAGGATTACAAGTGCACCAAATATTCTAGAGATTAATTAACTTTTTGCTGATTAAAAATTTTTTTGTTCAAAAAAACATGGTCAGCTGAGTTTGAGATTTTTTTCTTTTTCCTTTATTGCATCACCAACACCACCCTTCAATGCCTGATAAAATGTTTTCTCTTCTGTAATGATTTCCTAGCTCACCCATCTGAACCCCACACGAAGGCTTCCTCGCCATACTATAATTCCTGCTATAACTTTTCAAAACTTTCCACAAAAAGTCTTGTCATAATCCAGGATTAGTGCAAAAGAGAAATAAATGATAATGTGTAGGTTTAATTCCAAAGTGGGCAGTAGTCATTCATTTTTTTCATTCAACAATTTGTTGAGTAGCTGCCATGTGCTAGGTGCTGGAATTACAATGATTAAAAAAAAAAAAGATGTGGCCCCTGTCATTTCACCATATTCATGCCAACCCTCAATCACTATTATTGGTCATTTGAACATTTTATTTATCTTCTAACTGGTGTTTTTGCTTACACCCAGATCTCTCTTTGATCCATTCTGTACCCGTCATCTAGCAGGATCTTTTGTTCATGCTTAAAATCCCTTCTTAAACCTCCCAGGAGTTCTGCTTCTGAAACAGTGGTGTTAGGAGCTCCTCACTGTTATCCATAACTACTGAACCTTATATTTAAAAACTCCAATCATTTGAATCCCTGGAAATTGTCCTAAGGGCATATAACAAACAAATACACATTAAAGAAAATCTACTAGATTTTAGTAAGAACAAGAGAGTCTTTGAAACAACCTGCCCTTCCCCTCCTCCCTTCCTCATCTCAGCTTGATGGCAGAAGCTCCAGTCTGGTTAAATATCACCAAGAAAATCGAGCTCCTCTCCCCTTTTCTCTGAGTCAGGACATATAGTAACACCTTAAGAGGGACAGGCACCAGAATTTCTCATTCATCAACTCTAAATTGCAAAGACTAAATTCCTGATGACCATGGCTGAGAGGTCAGTGGCTCCCTTCCTCCACCTAGCTCTCACTTGTAGGTGGAAGCTCTATTCTGGGCATAACAGGCTAAGAGTACTAGGGTCCCAGTATTCCTTGCCCCAGCTTGCTTGTGGGGTAGAGATTTTATGTCAGGAGAGGCAAGACAAGATTAGAGGCTACCACCCCCATCTCGCACCTTGTTTGTAAGACATTGATGTCAGTTTAAGAGAAGCAGGCTGCTGTCTCTGTCTTCACCTTCAGGGCAGTGGCTCATAGATTTTGCCCTGGGGGAGGAGGAAGTCCATAAGAACACAGAGCTCTGAAGCAGTTTCCCACAGAAACTGACTTTATATAAAGCAGAGTGTGGGGAAGTTCAAGTCTAAAAATTATCTAAAAAACAATGGAGATTTGGGTGGTAAGCAGTTAAGAGAAGGCTGGTAAGTCCATGGGAGCAAGAAGCTAAACCATTGATCATCTAGTTTACCAAAGAGAATCATGAAAAAACATACTTTAGAGGGACCCTCTTGGAGTCAGAAAAATCTCAAGGACTAGGCTCAGAAACTACTTCTGGGAATGAAATTTAATTGAATCAGATTGGGAAGCAATTTATGTCCTAGGGCTTTGTCAAAAAATAAGATAAAGTAATCATCTGGCAATTATGTGGGGTCTAACAGGCTGCTTAGCAGATCAGAGAAAGAGACAATGAGATCCTTGCTAAAACTACTGCCATCCCATGGTGACTGCACATGTCCAGGGCTGTGTATGTCCTCTGAAGAGCAACATTAGAGGGTCTCTTGTGAGAGAAATAGACTTCACTAAAATAATCTAAGCAAGTCACTAAATATATAAACAATAATAAAAATAAACCCTATGGTGGGGTGAAGGGAATCAATATCCAGAATTGCTACAATCTGTTACCTAATATGTCCATTCAAAAACATAAGACATAAATCAGGCAATAGAAACTGCCTAGAGAAGGCTAACTCAGATGTCAGATTTGATGGACAAAGCATTCAAGGCAGACATTAGAAGTATGTTTAAAAAAAAAAGTACAATAACTGAAATTAGAATTTCACTAGAAGGATTCAACTGCGCATTTGAACTGACATAAGAAACAGTCAGCAAACTTAAGGATGCATTGATAGAGATTCTGTGACTGAAGAGCAGAGGGGGAAAAAGAATGAAGAAAAATAAACAGAGCCTCAGAGAAATCTACAATCTAAGATGTTTAATGAGCTCCTAGTAGAATAAACACAAAAAGATTCACATTCAGACACATCACAGTAAAAATGCTGAAATCATAATTTTCAAAGAGAAAATGTTGAAAGCAGCAAGAGAAGAATAACTCATCATGTATAAGGGCACCTCAGAAAATTAACAGCTAATTTTTCATCAGAAACAATGGAGACCAGAAGACAATGGATAAAATATTCAAAGTGCTGAAACTGCCAATCAAGAATTCTATATTCAAAAGAACCCTTCAGTATTCTCAGTTACTTTGGTTAAAATCTAAATTGCTTATCATGGTCCACATAACCTTTTTTCCTTCTTAAACCACACTTCCCTCATGAGCTTGGTCACACTGGCATCCTTTCAGCCTGTCTCTTCCTGCCACAGGGCCCTGTGAACATGCTGTTTCATTTGTCTGTAATACTCTTCTCTTACCTCTTAATCTAATTAAGTCTTACCCTTAAACTCAGCTCAAACTTTGCTTCTTCTAGGATGTCTTCCCTGATCTCCCTGCCTAGGTGAGATACAACATGCTGTTGTGTGTCTCTCCTTCAGCTCCTTCTTGAAGTTTTACTTGTGTTAGTATATTTGATCAATGCCTCTATATTGTAAACTTTACAAAGACAGGAATTGTGTGTGTGTGTGTGTGTGTGTGTGTGTGTGTGTGTGTGTGTGTGTGTGTGATTACGTTTGTGTTTTGCTTTAGGCTAAGAGTACTAAAAGACACTGAAAGATGATTATTTATTTTTCAGTCAGAGGTCTCAGTCTGTTGCCTAGGCTGGTATAGAGTGGCACCATGACAGTTTAGTCAGTCGACCTCCTGGACTCAGGTGATCCTTCCATTTCAGCCTCCCAACTGGCTGAGACTACAGGTGTGGACCGTCATGCTTGGCTAATTTTTGATATTTTTGCAAGAAACAAGGTCTCACTTGTTGTCCAGGTTGGTCTTGGACTCTTGGGCTCAAGCAATCCTCTCACCTGTCTCCCAAAGCACTGGGATTACAAGTGTGGACCACTGCGCCCAGATTAGCTGTACTTTTAGAAAGTACTACACAGATATCTATTGTGAATGTAAGACCAGTGGAAACTGTTGCAATGTTCTAAAGGAGAGGTGATCAAGATGTTCAAACCAGGTCAAGGCATTACAGTCTGACTGGGTTCTTATGCCCACTACCCAGAAAAACCAAAACTGATGCAGCCATTATGGTTAGAGGAAGAGTTTACAATTGCAAAGCAGCTGAGCGAGAAGGACAGGATAAATTACTTAAATTTGCCTCCCCTAAAATTCAGAGGATAAGGTATTTAAAGAGAACTTGGAAGGCAGGGGTATAGGGACTGTTTGTTGTGGTCTGACTAAATACTCAGCTACTAACCTTCGATGCCAATAAATCGAGAGGCAGAAAGACTGGTAGAAAGAAGTTTACTTCTGAATTCAAATACAGGGAGCAGAGCCGGACTTGAGGCCTTTCTAAAATGGTTCTGCTCACCCTTCAAGTTTTACAGTCTGCTTTTATAAGTTCAGGGTTGTTGGTACCTATACATTGACTATGTGACTAGCAGGGCATTGTATAGAACCTAAGTTACAGCCACATTTTGTCAATAATAACATTTTATGGCTCACATTTCCTGGTGCCAGTTTGGTTCACATCTCCTGGCACCAGTTACCAGAGGTATCTCACAGCATTTTATCAGTAATACCCGGCAGAAGCACTAATGAAGCTTGTAAAGGGAGTTAACAGGGCCTAAGACATCATACATTGTTATATGTTATTATACACAGAAGTTATACAAATCACAAGACTTATCACATTGATACAAAAGTTATATGATTACACTGATACAAAAGTTACACAAATCACAAGACTTATGATTACCTTGATACTATATTATTCAAACTTATGATGACTAAGAAAAGGGAATAAATGGGAATTTATTTCTCTCAGTTAATTGAGCAGAGTATGCAGGGAAGTTAAGAATTCTTTGAAGTTATTTACCAGGAGTGCCTAGGAAATGAGGGAAGCACACCTTTTGTTAGCTTCCAGGAGTGTGGGTACGTGCGGCCCACTTGATCCCTCGCCATGTCCTTCTATAGGGGCTCTGGCAATAGCGGGTGTCTGTATCATGTTGATTGGTTATGTCATGGCTGCAGGGGTGGGGGGAGAGATATTGAGACTCTCTTCCTGTTGCAGAGCCAATTTCTGGAAGGGGATGCCACAGGACCAGTGGTATGAGCTTCCTGATATGTTTATGTTTTCTGGATCTGGGTAAGGCCTCTGATCCATCAAAGTACAAAGTCTGAAAAACATCTCAAATACTATTCTTAGCTTTTACAACAGATGTTATCTATAAAGTAAGTCCTGTGACCATCAGGTACTACCCCTGGACAGACAACCATAATAGAGGTTTCAGACCCAATATTTAAGGGAAAATATGTTGATCAGCCTTTTGAGGTAGTGTCCCTCTTCCCCAGGGGTCAGGACATGATGTAGTTAATTGCCCTCTATTGGACTGAAAACAAACTTAGAAACAACAGATTGTTAATTTCTAACCATAGCTGCAGTCTTTCAGGGCTTGGGTCTCTTCTACAGCTTTTATCTTGTGGCCGATATTAATTTTATATAGGTAGTTTCAAGGAGATGCGGATGGTATTTTTGAGCACTAAAATCAGAGAGGAAAGGACAGAACAGATATCAGTAGATGGAATACTAGGTTTCTGACTTGTACAACCTTAGTACAGTGGTTCCATTTATTAGAAGAAGGGGGACTAGAAAGAAATCGCGCTGTTGAGGTGTAGACAGAGCTAGATCACGAGTTCAATGTGGAACTGTTGAATTTGAAGTGCCAGTGAGACCTCCAATAGAGACTTTAGGTAAGCAATTGGATACAGGATTCTGGAACTCAGGGAACTTGAGGCTGCAGATATGAAAGCCAACTTGGGGAAAGTGAGGCTACTTCTGGGGAACCACTTTTCCTTCACTTCCAAGCCTACCACTACTGCTGTCAGTCTCCCGGCTGCAGCTGATTTACCCAAGCCTCTCAAAGGTTTGGAATGATCTTCCCTATGTCCCTCCAGCTGGTAAATTCCTGCTCATTCTGCAAGACCTTCCTTTCTCTGAACCCTCCTTTCTCTGCAGTAGGGGTGTGCCTGAACTCCTGGGAATTCTTTTGTACTGTGCTGGTCCTAAGGAGAAAAACAACTTCTGAGTTAATGAAAATCTCCTTTTGTGTCCCTTACTTTAATTTGATCCTCTCAGCGGAAGTACGCATGCATGTTGAATTCTAAGAGTGAAGGTGTGTTTTTCTTCTTGTTGGTTAGTTCTCAAAGGTCAGGTAGTAGGCCTTAGTCATGCTAATGGAGCTCTAACCTTTCATGGAATCAAACAGTTTTCTAGCCCAAAGGAATTTTAGAAATCTTCCAAATGAGACCTTTGTTTCCAATTCACAGTGATTAATACCGACAAAGTCATATCTTGAACTCAACTCTCTGACTTGAAGTCCCAGTGCTTTTGCTACTGTGAGGTAATTGTCTGGACATAGACTCTTTCCCCCATACCTAGTTTCCTTCTGCCCTCTCCCTCAAGGAGGAGCCTCAGTCCAAGGCTGGTCTCTGCAGGATATGCATAGTCCCAGTAATGAGTCACGGGATGCAGGTAATTAAGCAGAGCTGAGAACAATGTGGTGGCACCCCTACTCACTATAATTGTAAACATCATATAGCAATTTAAATAATTAACTTGCTTGATTATAAAACCGTTTGCTGTACTGTCCCAAAGCATGGATTCTTTCTTCACCGACTGGCTGCCATCTGGGCCTCTTGTAAGTTCTAATACACCCGTGTCTTTTCCCACTGGACTTCCAGGTGATTTCTTTGGAATAGGTAAAGAACATTACATGCAAGCCCTCTCAGATTTGGGGTTGCTGCATTACAGCCACCCACAATACTCCTAAATAGTAACTGGTTTTCTTGGTTGACTCTTGTAGCACCAAGCACCATTCCTGCACATAGTATTGTCATAATTGTTGTTGAATGAATAAAAAAAATAACAGCTACTCTACTGCCCAATTCTTCCCTTTCTCCTAGAATAGAAGGGAGTAAGAAAAGCAAACCAGCATAATGTGTTTGGAGTTTCCAAGTAGTATTATCAGTATGGATAAATGACCTTTAATTAAAGTCATTCAATCAAGTGGAAACTAGATCTATGAAGAATTATTGTCAATTCTTTTTTTTTTTTTGGAGTCGGGGTCTCACTCTGTCACTCTGGCTGGAGTGCAGTGGCACACTCATGGCCACCACAGCCTTGACCTGCTGGACTCAGGCAATCCTTCTACCTCAGCCTTCCAAGCAGCTGGAACTACAGACACATCCAGCCAATTTTTTTTTTTTTTAATAGAGACAAGGTCTCGCCAAGTAGCCCAGTCTGGTCTTGAACCCCTGGACTCAGGCAATCCTCTTGCCTCGGCCTCCCAAAGTGCTGGGATTACAGGCTTGAGTCACTTTGCCAGGGCTTTATTTTCAATTCTTAGCACAATGTTAAGATACCAATATCAATACCAGCTGGTGGAAAATACAAACTGGTCTGTTGCATAAGTAATATCATATATGAAGGTAGAAGTCTTTCCATGTTTTTGCCATAGTACAGAGAGAATCTTTCCATGTTTTTGCCATAGTACAGAGAAAATAGACACCCAGGCAAAAGGACACAAGCTGTTTCACTGTGATCTTCTCTGATTTCTCTCTAAGCTCCACCCTACCACCATCATGATATCTTTAAATGCAACTTGAAAGATATTTTATCCAAGATTGTGTAGTTAGTAAGTGGCGAAGCCAAAACTACAGCCTGTCATTTTGAATTCAGATACTTTGCCATCCATTTATCACACTTAAATTCTTTTTTTTTTTCCTAGAGGTGAGATCTTGCTATGTTGCCAAGGCTGGTTTTGAACTCCTGGGCTCTGCAGCCCATTTTATTTATTTTATTTTATTTTATTTTATTTTAATTTGGAGTCTCACTCCATCACCCAGGCTGGAGTGCAGCGGCATGCTCATGGCCATCCCAGCATTGATCCACTAGGCGTAGGCAATCCTTATGCCTCAGTCTCCAAGTAGCCAGAACTACAGGCGTGCACCAACACTCCTGGCTAATTTTTTGATTTATTATAGAGATGAGGTCTTGCCAAGTTGACCAGGCTGTTCTCGAACCCATGGGCTCAGGCAATCCCCTCACTTCGGCCTGCCAAACTGCTGGGATTACAGGCTTGAGCCACCACCACACCAGGCCAGCAGCCATATATTTTAGAGCAACATTGTAATAGAATAGCTACTAGCCTCATGTAGCTATTTAAATTTAAATGAATTAAAAGTAAATAAAATCTAAAATTTAGTTCCTCAGCCATATTAGTCTCATTTCAAGTGCGTACTAGCCACATGTGGCTAGTGACTACCATAAGGGATAGTGGAAATACAGAACATTCCCATCATCCAGAAAGTTCTACTAGACAGCATTGCTCTAAAGACAGATTCCCTTTTGTGTCCAATGTTACTACCATCAGAAATCCTGATAGAATGTTTTCTGCCTCAGATGGTAAATGAGGTCAATAGACAGATGAGAGACTATGAGTTGTTTAGTTTTGCCTATCTATTCCATACTTTATAAACCCTTAAGTGGAATTGATAGGGCCTAGCTACTCATTTCTGAGATGGGTAAATCTGAAACACACTACTTAGTAGGGGATGACTAATCTGTTGTCATATCAAGTCCCTTGAACATATTATATAAATAAATATAAAGTAAGCATCTCTCTATTCTACTCCAATCTACTATATGAATATATATTTCTTGAGACTTAGGAGAACATGATATTTCATTCTCAGGCTGGTGATTCATTAAGAATACATTTCTCAATGACATTTTCACAAATCATCATTCTTCAAACAGAAACTATCTTACTAGGCCTCTGGACCCATTCCCCTTCTAAATTAAAACCTTCTGAGAAGAAGCTCTAAATATTTCAATTCTAACAGGAGTTAAAACTCTCCTGTTGAAAATTTGTAGCAGATATTCAAATTGGGAAATGATAACTATGATGTGAAATAAACCTTCTTTATTGGACAGAACATACAAATAAAAGATTCTATCATCACCTATATACCACAAGTGAGTTATTCTGCCAGCAAAAAGACAGCTTACTTTGTTTCGTTGTATGTCAAATGACATTTAAAAAAGATGAGCAGATAGCACACAAAACCCAGGGCGACCATTTTTTTCTGTTTTGACATAAATAGTTTGTATTTGCAAACATTCTACACTCACTTACATGAAATAATTGAAAAAAAGGCACGCAATTTTCACAAAATTGGAGATGGGGGGTGTCAGCTTGCAGCTCTAGTGCTCCCTTGTTGGGTGGGTAATTTGGTATCAGGAGGTAGCCATGGTGACCGTAAAACTTACTCATGTGACTAACGATGCAACTAATGATGCCCACAATTACTTAATTGCAGGCAGGCTTAACAGCTTTTGCCATTTTTGGAGGGTGCTTATGGCTAATTGTGGCTGCAAGTGGGTAACTACAGGTGCAATCAGATGTGTTCCTAATTTTTACATTTGTGCTGACAGCAGGCAGATAAACTGTCCCTTCTAAAATGGGAAGTTATAAACGGAGGGCTGAAATTAGTTCTTACAAGTGACAGTGATGGTAGAACAGCCTCCAACATGAAAACAAACACAAAGCATTTTATGTTTGAGCAAAGGAAAGTTCTGGATTCTCAGCTGACCTTCCGCCAGACTCCAGCCCCACCTGTGCGTTCTCTCCTTTCTCTTCAGACTCTCCCACTTGGATTCCTGCTACTGCCACTACCAAAAGGGGACTTTGACTTTCTCCTCATAACTCTACAATTTCTGTCCCATCATAGAATGGATTTTATGTTACATTGTCTGTATTTTCAAACACTTTTAACATATGGTATGATATGTATGTGTTCAAGTGAAGTCTGATGTATACACTGGGACAGGAAGTAAACTTTTGAAGTTCTCTTATCAGGAATTAATATTCCAAAGGAGGTTACATTGCACTTCAAAATCCTTATCAAAATTTCACCTGAGGGTTTTTGATTAGTATAAGAAATGTTAGGAATATTTTGGAATAGGTAAGACAAAAGATGGTTCAAGACACAAGATTGATTAGAAAGATAGATATCCACTGCTCTGCCTGAATGAGGTATATGGACCCAGCAAGCTCCATGGTCATACTTTTGATACTTGAGTTCTAGTCCTCCTTTAGTCTGGTCCTTCTTCTTTATAGGGGCTGTAACTTGACCCTACAAAAGACTGGCTGGTCCTCATGTCTACTTCAGCATGCTTGTGTTATTGTAATGCAGAGAATGGGTCTTCCCAAAAGCCTCAAGAACCAGTTGTAGGACTGTTCTTGTATCTGCTGAATAGTAAACATTTTTAGCTATGGCAGAATTTGCTTTAAGACCTCACCTGGTATGGAGGCTATAAGGTAGGCAATGTGTGCTACCATTTACCTATAACCACTAGAGACTACTGATACTTATCTAAAAAACCTGGCAGTGCTGAAGTGGCCAAATTAGCTTGGATCAGTTCAGAACATCTTGATTTCCCATACATAACTCCCATAGGCTTACTTTTCCAAAAAGAATGAAACAAAACAAAACAAAACAAGGTGTCTTAGTCTGTTTGAACTGCTATAACAAAATACCTTAGACCAGGTCATGTATAAACACCAGAAATGTATTGCTCACAATTCTGGAGGCTGGGAAGTACAAGAAAGGTGCCAACAGATTCAGTGTCTAAAGAGGGTATACTGCTTCATAGATAGTACTTTCTTACTGTGTCCTCACCTAGTGGAGGGTGCAAGCAAGCTCCCTCTAAGCCTTCTTTATAAGGGCACTCATCCCATTCCTGAGGTCAGAGCTCTCATGACCTCCAAATACACCACCTCTTTTTTTTTTAATTTAAGACCTTTTTTTTTTTGAGTTGGAGTCTCACTCTGTCGCCCAGACTGGAGTGCAATGGCTGCTCCCAGCCACCGCAGCCTCGACCTGCTGGGCTCCGGTGGTCCCTCTGCCTCAGCCTTTCAAGTAGCCAGAACTACAAGTGCACGCTACCATGCCCGGCTAATATCCACCTCTTAATACTACCATGTGAGGATTAATCTTTAACACATGAAATTTTTTTTGGGGGGGAGACTAGCATTCAGACCATAGCACGAGGATAAAAAGGAAATATGTTTTTATTAAATGCACTAAATGCCGAGAAACTGATGTATTTTCTAGGAATAGAAAACCACCTTTATCCAAGGAGCTGGTCTCCCTTCATCCACAACTTGCCTGATCTCTGACCTTCCTAGGCCCTGACTTTCTCCAAGTGTTGTGTATCATCTTTTTCCAGCCTCACAAGAGATGTTGGTTAATCACTCAAACTACTCTGTATTCTAACAATAGTATCAAATATCCAATATGCGTGCTGGACACTGTTCTGGGCACTGTGGTGACTCAGTGGGCTAACTAGGATAGGCTCCTCCCCCAAGTGATAGTGTCCTGTGAGTGAGCACCGTGCTCTACTAATTGTCAACTTTTCTTGTTTGGGGCCTGAGGGATGAGCTTTAGTCACAGACAAATGGCAGAACCGTGAGGACTTGCAAGTAATGAGGTGGAGAAAATGTTGGTTACTAGAACCCTCAGAGGGAGAGCTCTCTATTTGATTAGAATAAATACTTTGAAATGACATTTGGGGTGGAAGGTGAAGTCCCAGGGGCCTTCTCCATCAAGAAAAGATGTTTGCTAAACTGTTTTTCATGAGACAAGGAGAGGAATTGTATTGCTCTCAAGAGAGCCTGGAGAAGGGGGAGGGCAGGGAGATGGAAAAAAGAGAGTACAACCACAACACAGTGGCAGAAAGATGCCTGCTGTACAATGGAACCCTTTGTGATGATGCTTGAGTCTTTGGTAAAATATACTAAATTTCATGAAATGTTTAGTATGCATGATTACCTGTGGAGATCGAAGGGACTGAATTTGCTATCTGGACCGAAGCTGAATACTACCTCTGGACGGTTCAGTTTCATAAGCTCACAACATTCCTTTTCTTTGCTTACATCAGCCTGCTCTCTCTCTCTCTCTCTCTCTCTCTCTCTCTCTCTCTCTCTCTCTCTCTCTCTCTCACACACACACACACACACACACACACACACACACGCACACTCACACCATATCATGATAGAAAGGGAGCAGTGGGTAGAAACAGGCAAAAGGAGGATTATTCTTTCACACTGTGACATGACAGGCAGGCAGTCTGAAGGTACCAGTGGGCTTGCAGAAATGGGCATGGTGCCCAGGGCTTGAGCAGCCATGAGTCAGAGAATTAGACAATGGAAATTAACAATTTATAAAGGCTGGAGGACAAGACTGCAAGGATTGTTCAAAGTCCAGGCAAACAATCACCATTCAGGATATTTTCCTGTGCTGTGGGATTTGAGTGAGACAGAAAATAAAGTGGTTCAACAATGTCCTAAACTCTGTGATGTGCCTGACCTGCCCAGTGTTGGAGATTTCAAAGGGATTAAGATGCTGCCCTCCCTGTCCCCCCCACCCCCCTCCACTTGCTCTTGGAGAGAGACCATTAGAAGATAGTAATAAAATTACAGTTGTAGGAAGCTCAGAAGAATCTGGCAGGTTAGGGAATTTGAAAGAAGAGAAGTTAGAAAGATGTGTGAAGAAAGGTTTTTCTGGGCAGAGGGATTCACATGTGTGGAGGGGCAGAGGCAGGAGAGTACAGGTAAACTGAGGCAGGAGATAGGCTTTCAAAGGTCAAAATGCATGACATTTGAGAAGACTACACTTCATCTGAAGATCCTGGGGAACCATGGAAGGGCTTAAATGGCAAACTTCCACGCTGGTGGAAAGTGTGACTAATTTGCCTTTTACAAAAATCTCCCTGGTTTATATAATCCTTTTCTGGGCTCTTCAAGTGTTGATCTGTCTATGCAGCAATTGTTTACTTCTCCACCTCCACTACATTGTGAGCAGTTATTCACAGAGCTGTATCTTTAGCTCCATATGACTAGCACATAGTACATTGTCTGAAGGACGTAGTAGACATTTGGTGGATTTTAAAAATGCATTTAGGAATAAACAAACAATTAGAAGGTGGTACAAGACAGATGAGTGACAGGTTAATACAGCAGGCAAGATGGAAATAGTGAACACCTGAAGGAAAATGTAATGGCAATAGGGATTGAAAGAAATGACCAAATCTAGAGTTATCTATAATATCTTTGGGACCTGGTGATTGATTCATTTGTTGAAAGGATTGTTGGAGAGGAAAGTAACTGGTTTCTGACTTTGATCCCCTGGTTTCTGACTTTGGTGACTGCTTGAATCCAGAGATAGGAAAAACAGTAGGAAGAATAGGTTTGGTTTGAAAGAGGAGAGAGGTGGGGGGGGGAGAGAGAGAGAGAGAGAGAGAGAGAGAGAGAGAGAGAGAGAGATTGAGATTATTGGTTCCATGAGTTTCTTTTTTTTAATGGTTATCAAGATTTATCATATATTTCAGAAGATATGGAATGTTCTCAGCACAAAGAAATGATAAATGTTTAAGGTGATGAATATCCCAGTTATCATATTTGATTATTTTTTAAAAAAATTTTTTATTTTAAAGATGTGGGATAAAATTCAGAGTTAGATATACAAGTGTTCATTATGCAAGTACCCTTTTTGATGAGGTGTGCTCCCCTCCCCTGGCAGTTTCCCACTACTGGCAATCACATACCCCCTCCCCTGGCAATTTCCGACTACTGTCAATCCCTTTCTTATAATATTATGATAATTGCTCAAGGTCCGCTTATGAGTGAGTGAAAACATGTGGTACTCAGTTCTTTGTTTCTGCGATAGATCACTCAGTATTATAGACTCTAAGTCCACCCGAGTTTGCTGTGAAGTTCATAGTTTTGTCCTTCTTTATGGCTGTGTAATATACCATTGTGTATATGTACCACATTTTTTTTTAATCTAGTCCTCTTTCCATGGGCAACACGGTTGGTTCCATGATTTTGCCATTGTGAATAATGCTGCAATAAATGTGTGTGCAGGTATCTTTTTCATATAATAATTTGAGTTCCTCCAGGTATATTCCCAGTCAGGGGATTGTGGGGTCATATGGAAGGTCAATTTTCAGATCTTTTAGGAACCACCACCCTTTTCTACAGAGATTATACTAGTTTATACTCCCACCAACAGTGTAGAAGTGTTCCCTTTTCCCCGCATTCTCTCCAGCATCTGTAGTTTTCTGAGTTATTGATGATGGCCATCCTAACTTGAATTGGGTGGTATCTCAGTGTGGTTTTAATTTGCGTTTCTTTGATGACTAGTGAGGCTGAGCATTTTTTCTTGTATCTGTTGGCTGCTTCTATGTCTTCTTTTGAGAAGTGTCTATTCATATCTTTTGCCCTCTTTGTTATGTCGCTGTTCATTGTTTTCTTTTTGGCATTTTTGAGTTCCTTGTAGCTCCTAGATGTTAGGCCTTTGTCAGACTTATAGTTGGCAAAGATTTTTTCCCAATCTGTGGGCTGTCTCCCTGCCCTCTTGATGGTTTCTTTACCTTTGCAGAAGCTTGTCAGTTTCATGAGGTCCCACTTGTCTATTTTATCTCTTACAACATGGGCACTTGGGGTTTTGATCAGGAATTGGTTGTCAGTTCCAATTTCCATAAGGGTGTCTCCTGCATTTTCTAAGGTTCTGACAGTTTGAGGTTTTACATTTAGGTCTTAGATCCATGTAGAATTGATTTTTGTGTGTGGTGATAGATATGGGTCTTGTTTTAAACTTCTGCATGTGGTCAGTCAGTTTTCCCAGCACCATTTAGTGAATAGGTTTTCCTCTCTCTCCAGTGGTTGATGGTGGAGACTTTGTTGAAGATGAGTTGGTTGAGAAGTTGATGTTTTGCTTCTGGAATCTCTGTCCTGTTCCATTGGTCTATAGGCCTGTTCTTGTACCAATACCAGGCTGTTTTGATTATTGTAGCTTTATAGTAAAGTTTAAAGTCTGGAAGTGTGATACCTCCCACTTTGGTTTTTTTTTCTTTTTTGTTTTTGCTGAGGATTGTTTTGACTATTCGTGGTCATTTATGTTTCCATATGAATTTCTGAACTGTTGTTTCCAGGTCTGAGAAGAGTGCTGTTGGTAATTTAATGGGTATTGTGTTAAATCTGTAGATTGCCTTCGGTAGCATGGACATCTTAACAATATTGATTCTTTCAATTCATGAGCATGAACTATTTTTCCATTTGTTTGTGTCTTCCTGGATTTCTTTGAGCAGGGTTTTGTAGTTTTCATTAGAAAGGTCTTTTATATCTCTGGTTAGGAAGATGCCAAGGTATTTCATTTTTTTGTGGCTATTGTGAATGAGATTGTGCTTTTTATTTGGGTTCCTGTTTGTTTATTGTTAGTTTATAGGAATGTGACTATCTTTTGCACATTTATTGTACACTGAGACTTTTCCAAAGTCCTTTATCAGTGTAAGCAGAATTTTGACAGATTCTCTTAGGTTTTTGAGGTATAGAATCATGTCATCTGCAAAGCGGGTAACCTGACTTCCTCTTTTCCTATTTGAATCCCCCTGATTTCCTTCTCTTGTCTGATTGCTTTAGCTAGGACTACCAACACTATGTTGAACAGGAGGGGTGAGAGTTGGCATCCTTGTCATGTTCTGGTATTCAGGGGAAATGGCTCCAATTTCTGGCTGTTCAGCAGTATGTTGGCTGTAGGTTTCTCATAGATGGCTCTTATTATTTTGAGGTATGTTCCATCTATGCCTAGATGTTCGAGGGTTTTTATCAAGAAGGGGTGCTGGATTTTATTGAAAATTTTTTCCATGCTGTTTTTGTTTTTACATCCGTTGATATATTTAATTACATTTATTGTATTGTAGATGTTGAACTAGCCCTGCATCCTGGGGATGACACCTACTTGGTCAGGGTGGATGATTTTTGAGATGTATTGTTGGATCCGGTTTGCTAGAATCTTGTTAAGAATTTTAGCATCTATGTTCATCAAGGATATTGGCCTGTAGTTCTCTTTCTTTTGGATCTTTACCCAGCTTGGGTATCAATGTGATGTTAGCCTCATAAAATGATTTAGAGAGAGTTTCATCTTGATTGCCTGGAATACTTTTAATAGGATTGGTATCAGCTCCTCATTGTATGTTTTGTAGAATTCTGCTGGAAAGCCATCTGGTTCAGGGTTTTTTTGTAGGTAGTTTTCTTATGACATAGTCAGTTTCCTGGGTTGTTATTGGTCTATGTAGGGTCTGGATTTCTTCCTGTTTCAACGTGGGGAGGTTGTGTGATGTCACAAAATCCTCCATTTCATTTAGGTTTTCAAGTCTGTTTCCATACAAGTGTACATAGTAATCACTGATAATCTTTTGTATTTCTTCAGGGTCAGTTGTGACTTGGTCTTTTGCATTTCTGATTGTGTTTATTTGGACTTTTTCTCCTTTTTTCTTGGTCAGTCTAGCTAGGGGTCCATCAATCTCATTTATTCTTTCAAAGAACCAGCTTTTTGTTTTGTTGTTTTTCTGTATTATATTTTTGTCTTCGATGTCCAAATTTGGGCTTTTAGTTTGATGAGCTGGATTCTTCTGCTGAAGTTAGAGTTTTGGTGGACTTGCTTTTCCAGCTTCCTTATGTGATTTGTTAGGGTGTTAACATGTGATCTTTCCATTTTCTTTCTTTCTTTTTTTTTTTTTTTTGAGTGGGAGTCTCCCAGCCACCACAGCCCCAACCAGCAGGGCTCTGGTGATCCTTCCGCCTCATCCTTCCAAGTAGACAGAACTATAGATGTGCACTACCATGCCAGGCTAGTTTTTGATTTATTGTAGAAACGAGTTCTTGAAGCCACAGTGGGCTCAGGCAATCCTCTCACCTTGGCTTACCAAAGTGCTGGGATTACAGGCTGAGCCACTGAGCCCAGCCTCATTTTCTTCATGTGTGTTCATAGAGATGTGAATTTCTCTTAATACTGCTTTCATGGCATTCCAGTTGGGTAAGTTTCTTCATTTGTTTCCAGGGATCTTTTAATTTCTGTTTGACTTCTGTGTTGACCCAGGTGTTCTTCAGCATCATGCTCTTTAGTGTCCATGTCTTTGTAGGTTTGAAGGGAACTTTGTTGGTGTTAATATCTATTTTTATTCCACTGTGGTCTGAGAAGGTGCATGGCAGGATTTCAATCTTAGGAAATTTGTTTATGTTTAATTTATGGCCAAGGATGTGGTTGATCTTGGAGTACATTCCATGTGGTGATGAGTAGAATGTGTATTCTGTGGTTATTGGGTGGAGTGTTCTATAGGTATCTATTAAGTTCATTTGGGCGTGTTAAGTCGAGGTTCTTGATCTCCTTGTTGATTTTTTGCTTTGATGATCTAGCTAGGGTTGTTAGTGGGGGTTTAAGTCCCCCTATGTTGGGTATATATATGTTTAGAATGGATATTTTTTGTTGATGGATTGAACCTTTTATCATGATGTAGTTATCTTCTGTATCTTTTTAAATTTTTGATAGCTTAGAGGGCATTTTGTCTGATATTAAGATCACAACTCCTAGCTGGGCTCGGTGGCTCAGCCTGTAATCCCACACCTTAGGAGGCTGAGGTGAGTGGATTGCCTGAGCCCACGGGTTCGAGACCTGCCTAGGCAACTTGTTGAGACCTCATCTCTGCAATAAGTCAAAAACTAACCGGGTGTGGTAGCACGTGCCTGTAGTTCCAGCTACTTGGAAGGCTGAGGCGGGAGGATCGCCAGAACCCAGCAGGTCAAGGCTGTGGTAGCCGGGAGCGGCCACTGCACTCCGGTCTGGGCAACAGAGTGAGACTCCAACTCAAAAAAAAAAAAAAAAAAGAGATCACAACTCCTGCTTTCTTTTGTGTTTCGTTCACCTGAAAATTTATTTTCCACCCTCTTACTTTGAGTCTGTGAGTGTCCTTTCTGGTGAGATGAGTCTCCTGGAGACAACATATTGTTGCATCATGATATTTTATTCAATTAGTCATTCTATGTCTTTTCAGTGGTGCATTTAGTTCATTCACATTCAGGTTAGTTATTGAGATGTGAGAGTTTATCCCTGTCATGAGTTTCTTATAGAGTTTGTTGTTGTTGCTGCTGTTTGTTTATTTTTTGTTGTCTTTCTTTTGATTTTTGGGTCGATTTATGTGTGTTTTCAATCTTTTTCCTGCATTCTTGGAAAAGGCGTGGTCATTCTTTTTTCCCTTTCTTCTGTGTTTAATACTTTTTAAGTGTTTCTTGTAGAACTGATCTGGAGGCGGCGTAAACTCTTAGGGATTGAATTTCTGGAAGGGATTTTAATTTTTCATTACTGATGAAACTTAATTAGCTGGGTAGGTAATCCTTGGTTGAAATTGTTTATCTTCCAGAACTTTGACAACTGGACTCCAATCTCTCCTAGCCTGAAGTGTTTCTGTAAGTCTTCTGCTATTTTAATTGGTCTTCCCCAGTAGATAGTCTGACCTTTCTTTCTTGCTGCCTTTAGAAATTTTTTTTTTTGAGTTGGTGTTTCACTCTGTCACCCAGACTGGAGTGCAGCGGCACACTCCTCGTCACCACAGCCTCGATCTGCTGGGCTCCGGTGATCCTTCCACCTCAGCCTTCCAAGTAGCTGGAACTACAGGCACGCACTACCACGCCTGGCTAATTTTTTTGATTTATTGTAAAGATGAGGTCTCGTCAATTTGCCTGGGTGGATCTCAAACCTGTGGGCTCAGGCAATCCACTCGCCTCGGCCTCCAAAAGTGCTGGGATTATAGGCTGAGCCACTGAGCCTGGCCAGAAATTTTTCTTTTATGCCTACTTTTTGTAAGTGAATTACTACATTTCTAGGAATTGATCTTCTCATTTGTTGTCTTGCAGAGGTTTTCTGAATCTCTTGTGTTTTAATGGTCGCATCACTGATGAGATGAGAAAAGTTTTCTCAGATAATTTTATGGAGTGCTTGTTCCAGGGTAGTCTCTGTCTCTATCTGCCTCTGGGATTCCAATTAATCTTAGGTTTAGCCTCTTGATATAATTGCTCATCTCTTGGAAGATTTGTTCTGTCTTTTTAAGTTTCTTTTCTATGTTTTTAGCAATTTGGGTTAGTTCCATATTTTGGTCCTCAAGCTCTGAGATTCTTTCTTCTGCTTGGTTAATTCTGCTTTCTATGTTTATCAGTTTGTTACTTATTTCTTTAACTGTATTTTTTATTACTGTTATCTCAGATATCAACTCTATTCTTTCTTCTTGACTCTTCTCATTTCTATTTATTCACTCTATTAATATCTTGATATCTGGGTTTGTGGTTTGAGACTATCATTCTGGGGGCTCTTCATTGTTTGAGTTCTGAAGTTGCTATTCTCAATTATTGTCCTCCCATGGGTCTGTATGAGACCCATATTTTTCATTTGGTTTTTCTTCATTTGTGTAGGTTTTCCTTCCCCACTCCCCGCCTTTTTTAAACCTCTTTTTAAATTCTGTTTTTCAGTGATGGGGGGATAGCTTTTACTTCTGTTTGCTCAATCTCCTATTCTCCTTATGTAGGTCCTCTGGCTTTGTTCAATTTTGATGTGGACTGAGGATGGGGGGCTATTTTGCAGTTTTGAGATTTAATTAAGGGGGAACTGCGATTCAGAAGCTATCTGCAGATCCCAGTGTCCACTGACAGGTATGTGGGTTCCCTGAAACCCACTTCCCACTGCCTTACAATCTGTCCATGCAGTGGGGGTGTCTGCTTGTCCCCTGAAAACAAAATGAAATAAGAAAAAGGAAGAGCATGGAAAAAGGAAGCAGGACGATGAAAATAAGGTAGAGAGAGAGAGAGAAGAAGAGGGAAAACAGATAGGTATACCAACTAATGGATAAACAGAGAAATGAAGATAGTCAACAAACAAACAAACAAACAAACAAAAAACAGGCTGAGCTCTGTGGCTTAGTCTGTAATCACAGCACTTTGGGAGGCTGAGGTGAGTGGATTGCCCTGAGTCTCTGGGTTTGAGACCAGCCCAGGCAACTTGGTGAGACCTTGTCTCTACAATAAATCAAAAATGAGCTGGGTGTGGTAGCACGTGCCTGTAGTTCCAACTCCTTGGAAGCCTGAGGTGGAAGGATCACCAAAGCCCAGCAAGTTGACACTGGAGTGGCCATGAGTGTGCCACTGCACTCCAGCCTGGGAGACAGAGTGAGACTCCAACTCAAAAAAAAAAACCAAAACAAAAACAAACAAATATACAATCATACAAACAAATAAGTCCCTTGTTGATGCACTAGCCCTCAAAAATACCCATACACAAACAGACAATCTTAATAAAACATTAAAATAACAGAAACAAGTATGAAAATGTAAACAAAAACAGAAAGAGAGAAGAAAAAAACAAAAACTAAAACAAACCAAAAAAAACCTCATTCTGTGGCCATTTCTGTAACTCCAGATTCCTTTCAGCTGCTGCCATGGCATTAAGGGGTGGCTCCAGTCTCCAGCCCATCCCCTCCACTCTCAGTGCAGGCTGATAGAATTGCTTTCAGCGTGGGTCAGATTTCCCACAGACTACTGTGGGAGGAGGATGGATCAGATCTGAACTCACCCGACTCGTCTGCTGCCGCTGCTGTCACATCTTCCACTCAGATATGCCATGTCTGTGCCTGTTTAAACGTGGGGTTGGACCATCTGCCTCTCTGAGTCTGGTGACAGGATAGCCTCTGGGTCCCAGGTTGGAGGTTAGACGTAGCTGGGCAATGCAATGCAGGTCTCTGCCTGGTCCTGGGACAGAGAAGATGGTGCTGGTCAGCATCTCCTCACTAGCGGTGGGACTCCATTCCAGATTTCCATGCCCTGCCTTCTCCATGGTTCCTGCTGCTTGTGCCCAGTCTGCTGCTGCAGGTGATGATGTGGGCCAGGTGCCAGGTGGTGAGGGGCAGCTGTTCTCTGCTGCCTCCTCTCAAGAGAACCAGGAGAACGGCAGACGATCCCACCCTGAGGGCTTTAATCTCAGGGTGATGGTGGGTTGCAATCACCTCTGGAGAGCCCTGAGTGCATGAACTCGAGTCAACCCTCAGGCGGACTTTCACTCACCCATCGGCACACACCCACTCATACAGAGAGTCTTTATGGATGTTCACTTTTGTGGATACTCTCACATTCCGACCTATTCCATTACCATCTTGTCTTTCTCCTTCCATGAGTTTTAATAGCCTATGGCATAGAAGAGATACCCCACAGGCTAGTACTGGATGGATTATGATCATAGATCTAAATCTCCAACCTGGTGACTATGGATTATAAGTATTGAGTCTACTGATGGTCCTTGAAGATATGAGTGTGGATGTGATAGAAGAAGACAAGAGGATGGAGGAACAAGGTTAACATTTGTGAGGTGAACATAGAAAGAGTTTCTCTTGAAGGAAGAGTTGAAGATGTAGGAAGAAAATTGGGAGAGAAAAAGTAATACAGAAATCATTGTAATGGAAACATTTACTCTTCGCTGCATGTTTAAGTGTTCTTCCACATTTCCCAGCACCCTCCTAGAAGGCAGGGTCACTTGGATGATTGTGGCCAATGTGCTCTGAGCAGAAGTGGTGCATGTCTCCTTGGGGCTGAGGCATTTAGGAGCTGGTGTGTGACCCTCCAGTGTGTTCTTCTCCTGTCTTAGCAACCACAGAGGTTTGTTTTTGACTTGACAGAGCTACAAGATGGAAATAGCCTGGATCATAAATTCACCACATGAAAGGACCCTAGAGTATCCACTTTGCTTGAATGAGAAATAAACATTTGTTACGTTAAAACACAGAGATTTGGGGATCAATCTGTTACTGCCACATAACTTAGCCTAGCCTGACTCAGACATCAATGGAGGAGTTTCAAGAAGGGGTAGTTCAAATATGACATGAAAATAAAGTAACAATAATTACGAAGTGACCAGTAGACTTAGAAACTGGGAGATGAAAAGCGTAGAAGGAGTGAATATTTATTGTGAGAAGTCAAAGATTGAATAGAGGGAAGGAAAGTGGGAAGAGCAAATATAGCTGAATCCTTCAGAAACTTTGGTTAAAGTGAAGGAGAGCAAGAATCAGTCCCTAGAAGGGGGTATGGGAACATGCGGTAAACAAATGTACTTTTGTCTCTAAGAAGGATATTTATAGGTTTTGGGGAAAATAGAGAGTGAGATGTTGAAGGCATAGGAAATAAAGGAGATAGCTTAACAGAGTGGGCACAGTCCTTGAGGATTTAGTGACTACAAGTCCACTGGGACTGAGGCATGCATAGGAGAACTACCCTGTCCATTCCACACCCAAGCAAATATTCTTCCTTCTCATTCTGATCACAAGATATTAGGAGGTTACCTTAGTTGTAACTCGTGGACTTTTAACTGATAATAACAGTGCTTTAGGGGCCACACTTGGCATACTTTCATGACTCAAAATGTGAGTTGAGTGACCTATGTTATTACCCAGGTCAGTGTCCTTTTGTTGATAGAGAATTTAGTGAAGAGAGTAAGTAGTGTGGATTCTGGAATCAGGCTACACAGGTTTTATGGATGAAATGGTGTCTTCTCAAAATTCATATGTTGAAGTCCTGACCTTTAGCATCTCAGACTGTAATCATATTTGGAGATAGAAACTCTAAAGAGGCAATTAAACTAAAATGAGGTCTCTAGAGTGGACCCTAATCCAATATGCTGTGTCTATATAAGGAGAGAAAATTTGGACACAGACAAATAGAGAGGGAAGACCATGTGAAAACAAAGGGGGAAGACAGCCATCTTCAAGGCAAGGGGAAAATCCAGAACAGATTCTTCCCTCAATGCTCGAAGCCCAAGGAACCAACCCTGCCAACACCAATGTCTCAGACTGCAAAAGTGTGAGAAAATAAATTTCTGTTGTTTAGGTCATCCAGTTTTTGGTTCTTTGTTATGGCAGTCCTAGAAAATGAACACAGAAGGTTTTAATTCCAGCTTAGCCTCATCTCAGTTATGACACCTTGGGTGAGTTACATAACCTCTTGATGTCTGTAAAACAGGGAAAGTAATCAAAACTATGTTGTGAGAATTAAATGATACATATAAAATGTTAAGCTTAGTGCCTGGTCTAAAGTCAGCTCTCAGTAAATGTTAGCTGCCTTATTTTTATTAGTAGTAAATATTTTAAGATTCACGATGTAATTTTAGTGTAATGAAACTTTAATGAAGGGTACCTGCATAATCAGCATTTGTATACCTAACCTTGAATTGTACCCCACATCTTTAACATAAAAAAAAGAAACTTAAATGGCTCCAAATTCTTTTATTAATTCCACTCCTCAATTTTTTTTTTTTTTTTTGGTAGCGATGAGGTCTTTGTGTGTTGCCCAGGCTGGTCCTGAACTCCTGATCTCAAGTGATCCTTGAGGCCTCCTGAAGTACTGGGATTACAGGCATGAGCCACTGTGCCTGGCTTCCACTCCTCAATTATAATCACAAATGTAGCCATGCCTGCAGGAGTAACTCATAGCACTCTCTCATGTGTCTGAGGTAGAAAACTTGTTTTAATGAAAAACCTTAGGCAGAGTGGAGTGAGGGCCTCATGGCAGGGGCTAAATCCATAAGATCAAGCATCCATCTGAGCAGCAGCATCTTGCTCCCTCCACTCTGTATCTTACCGTGATACTTTTTAGAGCTGAGGAACTAAAGCTACTTCACAAACAGAACACATCCTCAGATCCAAAATACACCTTTGGTTGAAACAGGCTTCATACGCCTGCTGGCTGTATCTTAAAGATAGTCCACTTCCCATTTGGATTTGTTGTTGCTTTGTTTTGTGTTTTATCTTTTTATTGTGGAGAATCTTTTTTTTTTTAGATTGGAAAACATGGTTTATTTAGAAATAGATTAGAGAGACAGAGAAAAGGGGATTCACCTCCCCTAGACTGGGGAGGGGATCAGAGCTTACAGAGAAGCATGGCCAGAGAATCTGAAATAGACAAAATATTTAAGAACCCCAGTTGTTACCCACCGGCCCTTGACCAAGTCTGCTTATCCACTCTCATCCTCCATGTTCTTCTTGAATACTCCAGACATTATATAATTTCACCATTAATATTTAAGTATGTATCTTTACAAGATATGAACTATTTTTATTTTACAATAATACCTTTGTCATATGACCCAAAGAATTAACAATATCATAATATTATTCCTCACATCATCATAATATTCAGTGTTCAAATTTCATTTCTCATAATTTTTTTCTGAATCAGAGTCTCACTCTGTTGTCGTCTCACTCTGTTGTCCAGGCTGGAGTGCAGTGGCAAGATCATAGCCACCACTGCAACCTCGACCTGCTGGGCTTGATCCTTCTGCCTCAGTCTTCCAAGTGGCTAGACCCACAGGGGCACACCACCACACCTGGCTAATTGTTTGGGTTTATTGTAGAGATGAGGTTTCACCAAGTTGCCCAGGTTGTTCTCAAACCCCTGAGCTCAGGTAGTCCTCTCTCCTCTGATTCTCAAAGTGCTGGGATTATAGGCATGAGTGACCACGCCTTGTTCTCATTTCTCATAATTCTTTAAATAGTTTGTTTGAATGAAGATCAAAGTAATTCTCATTCTTTAAATATGATTTACATGTTGCAATCAGTTAATACATCTTTTAAGTCTCTTTCAATCTACAGGTTTCTCTTTATTTGTTGAAGAAACATGGTTGTTTGTTCTATAGAGTTTCCCACAGTCTGAATTTTGCATTCATCCCTCTGGTGACATTTAATGTGTCCCCCTGCCTCCTGCACTTCCTGTAAATTGGTAGTTAAAACTAGAGTGTTGATGAGACTCAATTTTTTTAGCCAGAATACTTTATAAGCCCTGTTGTGTTCTTCCATCAGGGGCCCATGATGTCTGGTTGTTTCTCCTTTGCTTACTTTTTTTTTTAGAAAGCAGGATTTATTGAGAGGACAGAAAAGCTCCCACAGTGGGAGAGGACCTGAGGAGATTGCCTGCTTGTTTTTTAATATCCCTTCTCAGATTTCCATATTTCATCTTTATGCCTGCTGAAAGGGAACTGCCAGCCTTTCTGCCCCTCCTGTTACCCTGCCTTATTCTCTTGCTTTCGCTCTATGCCTTCAATGTAGCTTTCTATGTGGGCACATGACAGTGCTGCCTTTCCAGAGCTGAGTGGGGAACAGGCATGCCAAGAAAACTTTGGAGGATAACATTAACTGCTTTTGCTCTCCACACTAGGAAGTGCCAAGTCTGAGCCCTGCCTGCTTTGCTGGTGATTCAGGTGGCAAACAGCTGTCAGGCAGGGAAGAGACTGCTAGATAGGAAAGTAGCTGAAGAACTTCCTACCTGATCCATGCAGGATGGGAATGTAATTTCCAACTCCCATTTGGTGCCCAAATTTCAAATTTAACGCTTGAGGTCTAAAATCCAGCCATTGTTAAACCCACAAGAATGTTACAAATTCCTTAGACCTTGGCCAACAAGGGACTGACATATATAAAGAATTTGTTCAACCATATGTTGCCCACACAAATATGGAATCTCTGCCCAAATTCCAGGCTATTTTGTTGATTGGAAGTCTAGAAAACAGAAAAAAGAAATGTTATCTGTCATTATAGCCAGGTTTTCTACAAAATAACTTTTTTTTTAAGAATCAGCAACATTTACATAGTATTTTTTTTTATTTGACCTCAATTTCTTTATTAACTAATTTTACCTTGTTGAGTCCTAAGTGTAGCAGATTCCATTAATGCAAAACCCTGTATCACTCTGGCCCACTTTTGAGTTTACATGCAGCTTGAATGGGTCAGTTCCTAGGCATACCTGCAGGTGCCACCCACCTCATGTGCCTGTGGCTCCCTGTTTCTCTCCTGGGGGGTTGGCTCTGTTTCCCCAGAAATTACTAGACTGCTCAGGGCATTGTGGAGGAGCTTCCAGGGGCAACCTGAGAAATGAGAGTCAGTAGGCACATTCCTCAACTTCCCCATTTCTTGGCAGGACAATTCTAGGGTGTGTCCTCCATGGTCTTTCAAAGGATTTCTTGCAGGAGTGACCCATAGTGGACTTCCCTGCCCATCGATGCAACTTATATAGACTTTTCTCCCTTTTCAATCTCCCTTTCTTCCCTATTTCACTTGAGTTTACTGGGATCACTTCCCAAATAAGCCACCTATACCCAATTTCCTGCATCAGAGCCTACATTGGGGGAAACACAAACTAAGACAGGAAAAATTTTTGCAGGTGATCTCAAAACCCCTTGGAATAAGTGTGTATAAATAATTAAATAAATAAAATATTGAGCATTATTGCTGGGTGCATCCACATGTTTGTTATCTCTAATTTTGTGAGTGAGCTCATGATATCTCCATTTTCCAGATGAGAAAACTGAGAATAAAAGATATATAAAGAATTGACCAAGCACACGTAACTAGTGAGAACTGAGATGCAAATCCATAAATGCTATCAACATTGTCTTGTCTCTTGTTCTCCATTTTGTTTTGGGCAGAAGATTTTTCTCTGACAGCTGGTAGGTTTTGCCTTTCATTATTCATTTTTTGAATTGTTCTATTTGCTTATCTATATTTTGAATGGGAGAATTTCCTGCCAGTTGAACTTCAAGTTGTAAGTAAAAAGGCCAATCTTGATGTGGTCTCCTAGCAACAATTTATGAAACACTTTAAAGCAATTATTCTTCTCAAGCACGTTTCCAAATGTTGAAGTATGTTCATTCACTTCGATCATTAAAATCCCCAAGAATATTCATTGTGTAGCACACAGTTCTGGTAATTATAAGCTCATCAACAGGTTGCTAAGTGAACTGAGAGCAAGGACAAATCTCACTTCCCCCAGGAGCTTTACACTTTGTTTCCAGCCTAGCAGGGCAGGGCAGATCCACACCTGCCCAAAGAAGTCTTAATTGATTTGTAAGGAGAGGTGGATGGGGAAGAATATTTAAACCAAAATAACCATCTGTATAACATGGATCCTATAGCAACACACATGGTCTTAGGGAGGATTTGAATACCTAAGTCTCAAGTTCATGCCAAGCAGGCAGTTTTCTGCTCCTTCTCTTCTGGGCCCTTCCCTTAGCCCACCCTAAATCTGGAGAATAAAGTAAGGCAGGTCCTATCTCCTCTCCTCTGGACCCTTAAAAAATAGTTCTGCTTAATTTTGCCACTGGCCTTTCAATTGTTCCTTCTTTCCTCTGTCTTTTTCTAAGAATTCTCTTTTATTTTTATCTGCTTTTAAATGTTTTAGGACACAATTCTGGAAGGGAATCTGGATCACTGGCGATCATCCTGTAGGTTTAGCAAATAGGAATGCCAATTTGGCAAGTTAGAGGGTTGTCCATCTGGGCTGTGGTTGTGAAGCCATCAGGCCTGACTCCAACTCCACTGGAGAGGAAATTACAATCAGGATGGTGCCTTCGGACAAAAGTTAAGGATCCCTGGGAAGTTTTAGACCTAAGAAAGGGGAAGATTGACTTTTTGGCTAATCTGCGAAGCAGGTTTTTAAAAACTTTTATTTTCAAGCATATTAGATTTACAGAAGAATTCTTGTGTACCTTTCATCCTGCTTTCCTAATGCTAGGATCTTATGTAACTGTGGCACACCTAATGGAAATGAAGAATCAGTTGTACTCATAGTGTTCTTATGAAGGGAAATTGGGAATCCCAGGACAGTGAAGTTGAATGCATGCACAAACACAAACACATCAGCTGAATATACATGACATACATCCAGACACACACATCAGACAGATAGACACATGCAACCTACTACATATATACAAACACAGAGACACACACAACATAATATAGATATACACAGCATACAGACACACACGCACATCAGACACACACAAAAATACATAAAAATACAGATAGGCAACCCCTTCGGGTCCCCTTCCACTATGGGAGCTTTTCTGTCCTCTGAATAAATCCTGCTTTCTCAAAAAAAAAAAAATATATAGACGTACAACACAGATATATACTGCATGTGTGCACACATGACATACATATACATACAATACATAGATATACACACATGTATGCAGCACACATAGGTATACAAATAGATATACACAACACATAAACAATTACACACAAAAAACACATACAGATGTACAAACATACATATACACAGGGACATATGGACACACACAGCGTATGTACAGAGTCGCACATCATACATGCTGTCTCTTGAGATTGTGGCTCATACTATACGTACTGAGAATGTTTCTTGGTAGAATTTGAGCTAGTTGATGGCAGCAGAAAGGTGTTGAGAGAACTGAAGAACAGTGGTAATGAAACAGTCAAAAGACAAGACTGACTCTCTCCACCTGGAGATCATTACTTCTTTTGGAAATGGGGATGCTATCATAGTAGAAGTCTGGGTTGTAAAATCCAACTCACCAAGTAGACTGAGGGAGACTTGTTCAGACAAATTTCAGATGTAAATTGTTTCATCCCTCTCCCCATGCAGGGCAGGGAAGGTATAACTTGCCTAAACCCAGGTCCCCATGTGGGAATAGGAGCAGAAGTGAGAGACGTTTCCTCCTGAGGTTTTAGGGCAAGATTCTAGGTGGAGCATAACAGAATCATGGAAAAGGGTGCAGGCTGAAATCTGTCCAAATCTATTGAAAGAGTATAATAGGACTGTGTATCCTTCACTGGTATGTAGAGACAGATGGGCTTTAGAGACGTAGGGAAGTAGGAAAATCAAGGAAGGGTGGACCAGAAGTGTAGAATGGTACTTTGGAAAAATTCTAGTATAGCGGCCTGCTTCTTTGCCTGTTTTTGAATGGATTTGTGTAGATGGGTGGATCACGAAAAGGAATTAGAGTTACATGAGTTAAAAGGGCTTAAGAGTTGCTAGTGAGTGTTTTAATTTGCTGTGTAACAAGTTACCCACCCCCTCCCCAGACTCAGTGGCTTAAACCACAATAATAATTTATTGTCTATCATAGTCTCTGTAGGTCAAGAATTTGGGAGAGACTTAGCTGTGTGGTTCTGGCTCAAGGTCACCATAAAATCAAGTCAAAATGTTGGCCAGGACTGTAGTCATACAAAGACTTGACTGGGGCTGGACAATTTGCTTCCAAGGTAGCTTACACACATGAATGACAAGCTGATGTTGTGATAGGAAGTCTCAGTTCCTCACCACATGAGTCTCTCTGTAGGGCTCCTTGAGTGTTCTTCTGACATGGTGGTTGCCTCCCCCAGAGTGAGTGATCTAAGGGAACAAGGCAGAAGAAGCCTTAATGCCTTTTATGCTCAAGTCTTGGCAGCCACATTCTGTCATTTCTGCAGTATCCTATTGGTTAACAGGTCAGCCCTATCTGGTGGGGGAGAAGACTATCCAAGGATGTAAGTATCAGGAGGTCCTGGAAGTGGCCTACCACATGATTTTTGATTTTATTATTTCATTCAAATTTAATAAAGCATATTTTAGACTATAGTCAAATGTATATATACAGCCTAATGTAGTTACACTTGGTTTCCAAACCAAGTTGGTGAAAGCTAAAGTTAAGTGTCTCTGATAAGATGAAATTTGAGTGGAGACATGAAGAAAATAATGTAAGAGTGACGGAGAGAGAGGTGAGGGATGAGATCAGAGAGGTATGTGTGCAGAGAGTTAGGAGGATGTGCAGTTTATGTGTATCTTGTAGGCAATGGTAAGGACTTCAGTAATTTATTCTTTCTATAGTTTGCAGGTAATATATACCTGAGTGCAAATGACATAAGATTTTGGTGAGTGGTGAGGGAAGGAGGCCAGGAAGTGTGGAACAGAAGTAAAAGACCTAGTAGAGTTTCATAGTAGAAGTCACTAAGTCAATGTTGTTGCCATGTACTTGTGTGTGTGTGTGTGTGTGTGTGTGTGTGTGTGTGTGTGTGTGTGTGAGAGAGAGAGAGAGAGAGAGAGAGAGAGAGAGAGGCAGAAAGAGACAGATCTAAAGGGAAATATGGATCGGTAGGGCTGTAACAATATACTTTTCCTTTAGAAGGTTGTTTACACAAATTTTTACTTTAAAATTTTCTCTGATTTTTTTTTTTTTTGAGTTGGAGTCTCACTCAGTTGCCCAGACTGGAGTGCAGTGGTCGTTCCCGGCCACCGCAGTCTCGCCTGCTGGGCTCCGGCGATCCGTCCGCCTCAGCCTTCTGAGTAGCTGGAATTACAGGCATGCGCTACCACGCCCGGCTGATGTTTTGATTTATTGTAGAGATGAGGTCTTGCTGCCCAGGCGAGTCTTGAACCCACGGGCTCAGGCAATCCACTCACCTCAGCCTCCCAAAGATGCGGGATTACAGGCTGAGCCACCGAGCCCGGCTTCTCTGATTTTTCAAGTAATATATGTTCATTGTAGAAAGTTCAGCAAGACAGAGATAAATGTAGAAAGATAAGGCAGGAATCATCTGCAATGCCATCACCCAGAAGCAACACTTAATATCTGGCATTTTCTCAGTCCTTTTCCTGTGTACATTTTCTTCTTGAAGTTGAGATCATATTACTTCTGTAATTTCGTATTCAGCCTTTCATAAACATTTTACTGGATATTTAAAAATGTATAAGTTGCACTCCAGTCTGGGCGACAGAGTGAGACTCCAACTCAAAAAAAAAAAGTATAAATATTACTTTTTAAAAGATATATGTGTATATGTACAAGTTTTTTTCTCTTGGTAAACATGCTCATTGTAAAAAAAAATTACTCTAGAATTGTATTAGGAGAAAGAAAAAGTCCACCCAAATATCGCTTCCTAAACCATTGTTGGTGGTGTGGTTTCCAAGCATTTTTTTCTGTATATTTGTAAGTTTATGTAGATAATGCCTATAATAGATATTTTGAAATGTTCTATAACTTATTTTACTTCAATATCACTATCAAGAAGGTTTTTTATGTCAGTAATAGTTCATCCTTCAAAAAACTTATTTTATTCTGATTATAAAGGTAATGAATACTTTTTCTTTTAGTTGGAGTCTTATTCTGTCGCCCAGGCTGGAGTGCAGTGGCATACTCACAGCCACTGCAGCCTCGACCTGCTGGGCTCAGGTGATCCTTCTACCTCAACCTTCCAAGTAGCTGGAACCACAGGCACGCACCACCACATCTGACTAATTTTTAAAAAAATTTACTGTAGCAACATCTCCCCAAGTTGCCCAGGCTGGTCTTGAACCCTTGGGCTCAGGCAATTCTCTTGTTTCTGCCTCCCAAAGTGCTAGGATTACAGGTATGAGCCACTGCACCCAGTCAAAAGTAATAAATACTTTTTTTTAAAGTATGATTTTTCTCTCTTTTTGAGAAAGCAGGATTTATTGAGAGGACAGAAAAGCTCCCACAGTGGGAGGGGACCCAAAGGGGTTGCCCCTAAAGTTTCATTTTTCATGGTTGTTGTAGCAGTTCATCATATAGACACATCATCATTTACTTAATGGTTACCCTGTTATTTCCACTATTTTTATGACGTACCATGAGAAGTACCTTTGTAATTTCTCTCTGCATTTCTTATTATTTATTTCTTATGGCTGAGTTCTGAGAATTAGAATTTCCATGTCAGGCTTCAATAACTTCCCAAAATGTTTTTGCTATTTGCTTCCCCATCTCCATTTCATGCATTGTAAAGACAGTAATAATTCTCATTCAATTATTTTTTCTTAAAAGTACTTATGTCGTGACTTCTGGCAAGATGGCGACAGGGCAACCTGGTCTGTGAAACCCTCTGCAAAGGAGAACTGCAGTGGGTTTCTGGCTCTCACCCCGGGGGCTGTGGACCCCAACATCGCAGCCTGCTCTTCATTTGGAGCTCGGCCGTTGCCACCGCTGGGGCATCGCGGCGGACTGGACAACCACTGCAGGACAGACACTGCCGCTGCTGCCACTGCTGCCACCGCCGATAGCACATCACACCACCCAGGCCGGAGGCGATCCACGACTTCAGTCCTTGAAGCCCCTTCAGGGAAGATCTGCTGGGATCGCTACTACCTCTCCTGCAACTGAGATGTCCTGCCTGCAGTGAGTCTCCTGCCTGTGCCCTGAGGCAGGCACCATCTCCAGTCTCTGCCGGTTCCTGTCCGACCCCACCTCCTCTGGGATGAACAGCTGAATTAGCACCACCTGCTGGCATTTCAAAGTAACAACAACGAAACGGGAGAAACAAGCTTGAAAAAGACAGGCCAGAGTGATGAATGGAGGGTGATCTGAACTGTCCTTCACAGCAGACCAGGGGCAACTGACCCCAACTGCAAACTAATTTACCAGCTTGAAAAGAAGGCTAGAAATAAGAACTGAAAGGACATTGGACTTAAACGAAAAGTCTCAGAGTGTGCTTCATTGATTCTGTTAGTTTAATGACTTAATTCTATTCCTACTGTATTGTTCTTTTTTCCCCCTCTTCCTTTTCTTCTCTTTTCTTCTCTCTGTAAACCATATCTTTGTATAGAGGAACAGCACACCAATAAGGTGGTTGGTTATCTTGTATGTTAGCATCACTATATGTTTTTTTTTTGTATGGGAGTTGGTTTGTCTGTACCTGTGGTCTATTGTTTTTATCAGTTTCAGTATAGGTCTCTCTCTCCATTTGTTGGCATATGTTTGTTTCCCCCTCTTACTCCTTTATCTCTCCACCCCCTCTTCAACCCACTGTCTGCTCCATTCTCTTCCCTCTGCTAACCACATTTTATTTCAGGGAGTAAACCTACAGCCCCACTGCACGGACAGATTCCAAGGCAGTGGGAAGTGTGTTCCAGATTATCCACACACCTGTCAGCGAATACCAGGACCTGCAGATAGATTTTGAATCACAGCTCCCCCCTTAAGTAAATCTCAAAACTGCAAAAAGGACCACTCCCAAACTACAGTGCAACTCCAGAATTGAACAAAGTAAGAGGGCATACATAAAGAATAGGAGATTGAACAAACAAGTAAAACCAATCCCTTTACTCCTGAATAACAGAATTAAAGAAGACGGTGACATGGAAGGAAGGAAAAAATAGGGAGGGGGGAAAAACCGCACAAATGAAGAAAAACCAAAAGAAGAATATAGGTCTCACACAGACCCCTAGGAGATCAGACACTGAGAAAACAAATTCTGAAACACAAACAATGAAGAGCCTCCAGAATGATTGGTCACATGCAACAAACCCAGACATCAAGACATTAATGGAGAGAATTTAAAAAATTGAGGAGAGACAAGTGGAAAATAGGAAGGAGCTGATGTCAGAAACAACAGCAGTAAAGAATACCATGATGGAAATGAATAACAGACTAATAAGCATAGAAAGCAGAATTAGCCAAGCTGAAGAAAGAATCTCAGAGCTCGAAGACCAAAACACAGAACTAACCCAAACTGTCAAAAGCACAGAAAAGAAGCTCAAAAAGACAGAACAAAACTTGCAAGAGATGAATGATCACTTCAAGAGACCAAACCTAAGAGTAATTGGGCTTCCTGAGGCAGAGAGAGAAACAGAAGCCACACTGGAACAAACATTTCATGAAATCATTCAAGAAAACTTCCCTCATCTCATCAAGGATGAAAAAATTCAAACACAAGAGATTCAGAGAACCCCTGCAAGACAACAAATGAGAAGACCAACCCCCAGACACATAATAATTCACCTAAACAGAGTAGCTATAAAAGAAAAAATCCTAAAGACAGCAAGAGAAAAAGGCCAGACTACCTACCAGGGAAGACCAATTAGAATAGCAGCAGATTTATCCACAGAAACCCTTCAGGCTAGGAGAACCTGGAGCCCTATCTTCAAAGTTCTAAAAGATAAACAATTTCAACCAAGAATAACCTACCCAGCCAAACTAAGCTTCATTAGTGAGGGTGAATTGAAATCTTTTCCAGATATCCAAACCCTAAGAACCTACGCTGCCACCAGACCACCTCAATAAGAAACACTTAAGAAAGTACTGAGCACAGAAGAAAAAGAAAAAAGAACAACACTCTTCACAAGAGTACAGGCAAAAGATTAAGAACACACATGAGCCAACTCCAAAACCCAAAGAAAGACAACAAACAGGAACAACTCTGTAAGAACCTTATGACAGGGATCAACTCTTGCATTTCAATTATTAGCCTAAATGTGAATGAACTAAATGCACCAGTGAAAAGACATAGAATGGCAAAATGGATAAACTATCATCAGGCAACAATCTATTGCCTTCAAGAGACTCATCTCACTAGAAAGGACACCCACAGACTCAAAGTAAGAGGATGGGAAACAAACTTTCAGGTGAATGGAACACAAAGGAAAGGAGGAGTTGCGATCCTAATTTCAGACAAAATACCATTTAAGCTATCAAAAATTAAAAAAGAACAGAAGGCCACTATATAATGATAAAAGGTTCACTCCATCAACAAGAAATATCTATCCTAAACATATATGCACCCAACATAAGTGCACCAACTTTCATAAAGCAACTTCTAGGAAAACTAAAGAAAGCTATTGACTCTAACACCATCATAACTGGGGACTTTAATACTCCACTCACAACCCTAGACAGATCATCAGGACAAAAAATCAGCAAGGAGATCCGGAACCTCAATGTGACTCTGGATCAAATGGACTTAACTGATACCTACAGAACACTCCATCCAAAGACCACAGAATACACATTCTACTCATCACCACATGGAACGTATTCTAAGATCGACCACGCAATTGGCCATAAATCAAGCATAAGCAAACTTAAAAGGACCGAAATTCTACCATGCACCTTCTTGGACCACGGTGGAATAAAAATAAACATTGACACCAACAAGGTCCCCCCAAAACCCACAAAGACATGGACACTAAACAGCATGATGTTAAACAACTCCTGGGTAAATGATGAAATCAAAACAGGTATCAGAAGATACCTGGAAACAAATGAAAATGAAGAAACATCTTACCAAAATCTCTGGGATGCCTTAAAAGCTGCAGTAAGAGGGGAATTTATATCCCTACAAACACACATGAAGAAAATGGAAGGAACACAAATTAACAGCTTAACAAGCCACCTAAGGAAGCTGGATAAGCAAGACCACAAAAACCCTAATTTCAGCAGAAGAATCCAGATCACCAAAATAAAAGCCCAAATGCAGGACACAGAAGACAAAAAGATAATACAAAAAATCAATGAAACCAAAAGCTGGTTCTTCGAAAGGATAAACAAGATCATTGGTCCCCTAGCTAGACTGACAAAGAAAAAACGAGAAAAAAACCAAGCAAGCACAATCAGAAACACAAAAGATGAAGTCACATCTGACCCTGAAGAAATACAAAAGATCATTAGAGACTACTACATACACTTGTATGGAAACAAACTTGAAAACCTTAAGGAAATGGAGGACTTTCTGACATCACACAACCTACCTAGATTGGAACAAGAAGAAATTGAGACTGTAAATAGACCAATAGCAATCAAGGAAATCGATTACATAATAAGAAAACTTCCTACCAAAAAAAGCCCTGGTTCAGATAGCTTTCCAGCAGAATTCTACAATACATTTAAGGAGGAACTGACACTAATCCTACTGAAGGTATTCCAGGCGATTGAAAAAGATGGAACTCTCCCCAAATCATTTTACGAAGTCAATATCCAACAAAGAAAGAGAACTACAGGCCAATCTTTGATGAACATAGACGATAAAATTCTCAACAAGATCTTAGCAAACCGAGTTCAGCAATATATCTCAAAAATCATCCATCATGGCCAAGTAGGCTTCATTCCTGGGATGTAAGGCTGGTTCAACATTGGTAAAACCATAAATGTAATTAAATACATCAACAGATGTCAAAACAAAAACCACATGATTATATCATTAGATGCAGAAAAAGCTTCTGATAATATCCAGCACCCCTTCTTGATAAAAACCCTCAAACATCTAGGCATACGGGGAACATACCTCAAAATAGTAAAAGCCATCTATGAGAAACCCACAGCCAGCATACTCCTAAATGGACAAAAATTGGAACCATTTCCCCTGAAAACTGGAACAAGACAAGGATGCCCACTCTCACCCCTCCTGTTCAACATAGTATTGGAAGTCCTGGCTCGAGCAATCAGAGAAGAGGAGGCAATCACGGGTATCCAAATAGGAAAAGAGGAAGTCAAATTATCTCTCTTTGCAGATGATATGATTGTGTACCTTGAAAACCCAAGAGAATCTGTCAAAAACCTCCTTACACTGATAAAGGCCTTTGGCAAAGTCTCAGGATACAAAATAAATGTACAAAAGACAATCGCATTTCTCTACACCAATAATAAACAAACAGAAACCCAAATAAAAAACACAATTCCATTCACAATAGCCACAAAAAAAATGAAATACCTTGGCATCTTCCTAACCAGAGACGTGAAATCAAAGATGACACAAACAAGTGGAAAAATATCCCATGCTCATGGATTGGAAGAATCAACATTGGGAAGATGTCCATCTTACCTAAGGCAATCTACAAATTCAATGCAATACCCATCAAATTACCAGCAACATTCTTCTCAGACCTAGAAAAAACAACACAGGAATTCATATGGAAACACAAACGTCCAAGAATAGCCAGAAAAATTCTCAGCTAAAAAAACAAAGCAGGTGGTATCACATTACCAGACTTCAAATTTTACTATAAAGCTACAATCATCAAAACAGCTTGGTATTGGTATAGGAACAGGCATATAAAAATCAATGGAATAGAATTGAGATTCCAGAAGCAAAACCTCAATTTCTCAACCAACTCATCTTCGACAAGGCCTCCACCACCTATCACTGGGGAGAGGAGAACCTATTCAGTAAATGGTGTTGGGAAAACTGGATGACCACGTGCAGAAGATTGAAACAGGACCCCTATCTATCGCCATGCACAAAGGTTAACTCCAAATGAATCCGAGACCTAAATGTAAAACCTCAAACCATAAGAATCTAGAAAATGAAGGAAATACCCTCATGGAAATCGGAACTGGCATCCATTTCCTGAACAAAACCCGAAACCCACAGGTCATAAGAGAGAAGATAAACAAGTGGGACCTTATTAAACTGACAAGCTTCTACAAGGCCAAAGAAATCATCAAGAGAGCAGGGAGACAGCCTACAGACTGGGAAAAAGTGTTTGCCAACATCAGGTCTGACAAAGGCTTAACATCCTGAATCTACAAGGAACTCAAACATGCTGAAAAGAAAAAAACAAACAACCCCATTATAAAATGGGCAAAAGATATGAACAGACACTTCACAAAAGAGGACATCTGAGCAGCCAACAAACATATGAAGGAATGTTCAACCTCACTAATCATCAGGGAGATGCAAATCAAAACCATACTGAGATACCACCTAACTCCAGCCAGAATGGCAATTATCAACACCTCAAAAAATAACAGCTGCTGGAGAGGTTGTGGTGAAAAGGGAACACTTCTACACTGTTGGTGGGAGTGTAAACTAGTGCAACCTCTGTGGAAAGCAGCATGGCGATTCCTAAAGGCTCTAAATATCAACCTCCCATATGACCCCGCAATCCCTCTACTGGGAATATACCCTGAAGAACTCAAATCACTCTATAAAAAAGATACCTGCACACGTATGTTTATCGCAGTGTTGTTCACAATAGCAAGAACCTGGAAACAACCATGCTGCCCATCAAAAGAGGACTGGATTAAAAAAATGTGGTACATATACACAATGGAATACTACACAGCCATAAAAAAGAACAAAATCATGAATTTCGCAGCAACCTGGATAGAACTAGAGTCTATAATACTGAGTGACCTCTCACAGAAACAAAGATCTGAGTATCACATGTTCTCACTCATATAATGGACCTTGAACATCCATGTAATACTATAAGAAAATGACTGACGGTACTGGGAAACTATGGGGGGGGAGATGGGATTAACAGTAGCAAATATCTGTCTGGGGCTAGGGAAACACCTCTTATCAACAGGGTGCCTGAATGAAACATTATTGTACACCTAACCCTTAACTGTACCCCACAAAACCATAATAAAAAATATTGATTATGAAAAAAAAAAATCACCAATGTTTGGGATGGTCTAAGTAGGCATAGTAAAAAAGAAATTTTAAAAAACTGGTAAATATTTTTCTATATTCTCTCATAATTACTAAAAGGACAAAATAATTGCCTTATGAAAGGCAACATTTAGCATGCATTTAGTAAATCTTATCATTCCCACACTGAAGAATAGACTTATTTATATGTCTATGTTTTATCAAACAAATTGTGAATGCTTACCTATAGCAAAGCATAACACTGTTAAGGTTTATACACAGTAATAAATTTAAAAAATGAAAACTTAAACAAAACAAAATAAAACAAAAACAGTATGAACAAGGGTACCTGAATAATGAACATTTGTATATTTAACCCTGAATTGTACCCCACTTCTTTAAAATAAAAAATTAAAACAAAAAAACCCCAAAACAACAACAAAATATTTATGTAATGAACAAAATCACATTGTAAAAACAATGTAAATTTTAAAATTTGAATAAGAAATAATCTACAATCCCTCCACTTTAATAAATCAACCTAAGTTTTTCCATATTCTCATTTGATCCTTTTTCATATACATACTTGTATATACTTCTAGACCAGGGGTCAACAAACTTAAAGGACGAGGTACTTAGGCTTTGTGTATTACACAGTTTCTATTGAAACTACTCAACTCTGCCATTGTAGTGTGTAAGCACCCATAGACAATATGTAAATATGCTACATGGCTGTGTCCCAATAAAACTTTATTTACAAAAATAGGTGGTTGGCCTATATTTGTCAATCTGTTTTAGACAATTTTCTTTTCTTTTTTTAACTTTTTTTTTTTTGAGTTGGAGTCTCACTCTGTCGCCCAGACTGGAGTGCAGTGGCACGCTCCCGGCCACTGCAGTCTCGACCTGCTGGGCTCCAGCCAACCTTCCGCCTCAGCCTTCCAAGTAGCCGGAACTACAGGCACGCGCTACCACGCCTGGCTAATTTTTGATTTATTGTAGAGACAAGATCTCACCAAGTTGCCCCGGGTGGGTCTTGAACCCGCAGGCTCAGGCAATCCACTCGTCTCAGCCTCCCAAATTGCCGGGATTACAGGCTGAGCCACCAAGCCCGGATAGGATGACTTTTAAAAGGAAAATATTTAGCCGTTGTAACCCTACATCATCGCTAAAGAGTTATGATCTTTTTCTGGCTTGATCCATGAACATAGTTTTTGACAATTATATAAATAGAAAGGAAGCTATAGTAAGAATAATTTAGAAAAAAAAATCCCCTTTATTTCCACCAAGCTAACAGATATATTTCTAGTGCTTCCTCACCTGCAAATGTGTATTTACATGGCTAAAATCCTGTCCTATCACCATGTACCTATCCTTCTAAAATATTTTTTACATTTAGTATAATGAGTGTATATTCTGAGATACTCCACAGTTGTGATGTTCTACAGGGATTTAAAAAATGTTTTCACTCTGTTCAGTGCAGCCTCCTCCCTATCATTCTAAGGCAACTTAATTTAATCAATTTTTAAATTTGCATATTTTCACTTTTTACTATGAAACATTTTAAAACACAGAAAAGATGAAAGAATAGGTTAATAAACACTTACGTATTAACCATCTAGATTCAGCAGAGGATAACGTTTTGCCATATTTTACATATACAAACATGCATAATTTTTTCTCAGCCACTTGAAATTAAAGAGCAGACATCATATTTTACTCCTAAATACTTCTCCTAAGAATAAGGCTGTTTCTCTGCATAACTACAATACCATTATCACACTTAAAACAAATAATAATAATTCCCTAATATCACCTAATATCCAGTCCATAGTCACATTTCCTCAATTGTTCTCAGAAACCTTATATAGTTAGCCCTTTCAGAACCAGGATCCAATTAAGGTGTTCTTTTTGGTGTTTTATTTTAGTTGGAATCTCACTCTGTCACCCAGGCTGGAGTGCATGGTACGCTCACAGTCACCTCAACCTTACCTGCTGGCCTCAGGGGATCCTTTCTCCTCAACATTCCAAGTAGCTGGAACTACAGGTGTGTGTTGCCATGCCCAGCTAATTTTTTGATTTATTGTAGAGATGAGGTCTCGCCCAGGCTGGTCTCGAACCCCTGGACTCAGGCAATCCTCTCACCTCTGCCTCCCAAAGTGCTGGGATTACAGGCTTGAGCCACCACACCCAACCCAATTAAGGTTATTTTTTACATTTGGTTGTCTTTTGAATCTTTTCATCTAAAACAATACCCTGACATTTTCCCGCCATAACATTGATTCTTGAGACCATGACAGTTGTCTTTATTCTACAACCTGGCTTTGTCTGATTTTCCTTCATGGTGTCATTTAAGCTGTTTATTGTACACTGTAGTCTAAAAGTAATAGAGGCAGGCTAAACCTAAAATGATAAAAATATTTCACCATTCACTCCTATCAACTTTGATTAATTAATATTCTTTCGCGTATCTAAAATAAAAATATGTTACAGGTGGCATAGTGGACATGATCTGTTTTGCAATCAGAAGTTTTAGAGCTGAATATCTCAGGAAATTTATTTAATGTCTTAAAGCCTCCGTCTTCCCCTATGTGAAAAGGGGATGGTAGATGTTCAGCACATGTTTGCTGTCTACCCCTAGACTGTACATTCTCCTGGGTCTTACAAAGCACCACCAGAACAGATATCTCAAGCACATCTGAAGAGCTCGTGTTGCCTAAGTAAGACAGCAGCAGCAAGACCACAATCATTTCTGGGAAGACAGTATCATCATAATGCAATATTAGCTACTGTGATCTTCTGTCACTTCCTTCCTGGAGAGTTATGACTGTGGCATTGAGGATTTAAGACCTAGAGCCCGAACACTACTTACTACAAATCTCTCACAAAGCTGCTGCAATAAATCTCATAGAGGAAAGTCATTGCATAAAAAAATTCTCAACTCTAGGGAGTTGGCCATTTATTTTCCTTAAAAAGGGGCTGTGATGAGAGATACTCCATGCTCTTTTAACTCCATGGAACAGAACCCAACAAAGCATTCATCACAGAAAGTTGACTGATGGGCCCAATGAGACTAGCTGGGGAAGGAAGATGGAGAGAGAAACGCCCATTCAAGGCCTGCTCCCTTTCCTAGTTAGCCCGGGGGGATTTCCTCTTAGCCTGGGCATTGACTCTGCATGGAATCAGCATCACTGAGGGTAGTTACCTGAAGACAAACTCTATCTTTAGAAGTGCTCAGCCAGGGGTCTAAAACTGGGCCCTATTAACTCCACAATTTTGGTTAGTCCGCATAGTGTTTAAAATGCTTTTAATTAGTTTCCAACATCAAAAATTTAAATAAAGAGCTGGGAGTAGTGGTTCATGCCTGTGTAATCCCAGCACTTTGAGAGGCTGAGGTGGGAGGATTGCTTGGTCCTAGGAGTTTAAGACCAGCCTGGGCAGCATAGTGAGACCTTGTCTCTACCAAAAAAATCAAAAAATTAGCTGGGCATGGTGGTGTGTGCCTGCAGTCCCAGCTACTTGGGAGGCTGAGGGAGAAGGATTGCTTGAGCCCAGGAGGACGAGGCTGCAGTGAGCGGTGATCGTGCCACTGCACTCCTGACTAGGCAGCAGAATGAGACGCCCGATTCAAAAATAGAAAAATAAAAACTGAAAAGAATAGAAAGATAAAGTTCAGATTTGGGGCTTTGCTAAACAAAGTGGAATGTCTGATAACAGTAGGCCTATGCTCCTGTCCCCTATAGACAGTGTGTGCAAACGCTAATTTGCCACTCCACCTTCCCTCGCCATACTACCATTTTGCCTTAATTGCCCTGTGGGGAATGGAGTCTGCAATCCCCACACTAATCCATCACCCTGGGGTCCATTCTCTCACCCCTCCCCCCTCACCTCTGTCCTTGCTTCAAAAGTGTATTGATTGACTGGAAGATACAACTGATTGATCCCACCTGACCCATGACCTCAAATACATTCAGAAGATATTTCTATTGTGGCAGGAAGACAGCCTGGTGCAAAACAAAGAGCATGTGCTTTGCCTCGAGGCAGGCCTCAGCCCAAATCCCATCTCTCCTTTACTCTGGGATATTGTCCAACTTGCTCAACCTCTTGAAATCCAGTTGGCTCATAGCAAAACGAGTGTAATGGGATCACTCAGGACTTTTGTGAGGACTACACGTGGTAATGAATATTAAGTGTCTGACACTCTGAACATGCCATCTTCTCTTAGCTTCCGTGACATCATGCTGCTGTCAGTTCATGCCTTTTCATGACTTCTTCACTTCATCTTTTCTGTCTCCTTTGAAGGCACTCCTTCCTGGAACATTTCATAAGTGTCAGTGTTCCTCAGAGTTCTACCTTGGCCTGGCTTCCCCCACTCCACCCCTAATTCTTCCTGCTGCCTAATGGTGGTAAGGACACACAAATTGGTAAGTAAATTATAATACAATTTATTTTGCTTTTTTTCAATTATTACTACATAAACTGCTGCAATACAGTCTTTAAAATAAAAACCTAATGGGTGAAAAATATACCATTTCACGAATAGAGTGCAATTGACCTAATCATTTCTCTAGTAGTGAACGTTTAGTTTGATCTAATTTTAAAAGGCGAGAATGCCAAGAATGTTTTCTTGTACAAGGCATTTTCCTACTTTGGGATGATTTCTCAGGATAGGCTTATCCCCCCGCCCTCCTCCAGCATACTATACCCTTTCTTCTTTCCCACCTCTCTCTCCTCCTAAGGTCAGGGATCTCAGGTATTTAGAAGTGCTGACTTTGTGGGGTGAGACTTTATTAAGTAAAGCTCAGTAAAGCTTCAGTGACTAGTAAATTTAAAAAAACCCACAAAACAATGATGTATAGGTAATGAGATAAATTATTTACCTTGGAGTGCTGTTGTCTTTACTCTCTTTCCCCAGCCAAAAGGAATCCTCTGGTATCCAGCCTCATCTTCTCATTTTCTCTCCTCTTCAATAAAGGAAAGAACCTTGCTTAATGAAGAGGAGTCACATAAATGAATGGATCGAAGAGAGAAGAAGAGGAAGAAAACAGCTTTGGGAGTGGAGAGTTGGATGAGTCCTATGGGGTATGGGAAGAGACAGACAGTAGAGAAGCCTGAGAAGGGTGGAAAGATGAAGAAACTGAATTTTAGAAAGTGGTTCTGTATACCATATATGTGAACTTAGCTCAAAGTTTTCACAAAAAACAGAATTACCATTTGATCACATTTGGTTATTGTACAGTGTTACTTGAATGTAATATCATTTGAGACTGATCTACAATGATCCTTGGATTAATAAAAAATCATATATTTATGTAGGCTTTCCTTTCCAAAGGATTTGTGGCAGCTTACAAAAATATATCAGGTAGAACAGAGCAAAAAAATTAAGTGGGAAATCTGAGCAAATCGAGTAAATAAGAGTAGTCAAATTACAATAAAGTAGCAAAGAGTAGCAAAATTACAAGAAAACCAGAGGTAAAGTCAGCACACAAAATTTCAAGGTCTTGTACATTTGCTAAATATGGGCTGTCAATTTAACATTAAGCTTCCTAGCAATGAATGCAAAGAGGCCTCATTCACAATGTGCATAAGATAAAATACAGTTCCTAGAACTGAGTATGGAGCAAGACTTCTCCTGTATAATCCTCAAGAAAATACTTTGTGACAGCCTTTGACAACATGTCTATAAAAGGCTCCCAAACAAAATTTTTTATGGCCTTTAAAAAATGATCTCTCTCCTTGTAGGTTAAAGTCAAAACACCAGGCACAACAAGCAAAAGCCAAATCAATTTTCTCTGATGACTTGACTTGATGCAAAGATAACATTGTGACGGCTCAGAGGAATGGGCGAACTATACATCCTTTAGGTAATTCCTCACAAATATTATTTGCTGCAACTGGAACCTGGAAGAAGATTGGAAAACTTGAAAGTTTAGTGTTTTCTCTGTTGTCAACCTGCAGGAGAGAGGTTGTGCTGTCAATAAAGAAAAGAGCCATATGTTTTGACAATTTACTTGTCAGAGAGAGTCTAAATAAGCTATTTGGGACCACGGAGCAACCACTTAATGTACAACTATTCTCAAGGTGGATTTTTAAAAATTAATGCCTAGGATCTGTGACACCTAGGTGACATCTAGATGGGGCAATATCTCTGAAAGTAGGGAAAGTAGTTTGTCTTCCTTATTCATATGGCTAGTCCAGCCAGGCAGAGTCAGAGAAAATAGCATCTAGATTAAGAAAGGGATAAAGTCCCACCCAGCTGGGAGAAAATGTTAATTTGGAAGTAAAGGAGGAAGTGTTGGATTCAGTTAATGAATTTTAAGTGCTTGCTATGTGCTAAGCATATGGACTAGACAGTGCCATTGGTCCAGGACAGCTTGGCTGCAGAATGAAAATACACTGATACAAGTGAGAAAGAAAACGTCAAGCTTGCTAGGGAATTAGGGGCAACCATAACCATGGGGAAGGTTGCAGAGGGGAGCTATTTGTGATGACTTGACTGTTAGTAATTCAGAGAGTGACTAGGTGGCTGTCCTGGGACTCTACCTCTCCCTATGGAGTAATGTTCCACCGGAGCTCACCAGAGTAAATTCATGAAGACAAACAACAATTTTACACTAAGTATTTTTGGAGAGTTTATTGTCCATGTGAAGCCAGCTGGTGGCACAGAAGTAGGTGACAAAACATCTCAAAGTCAACTCAAAGTAATAAGGCTTTCCCCATATAGATTTTATAGATTAATTCCTTTTTCCTCACTGTAATATCTTCTTTACTCTCCACCAGATTTAGCATCCTTTTCCTGTTGGAGATTAACAGCCCATCTCCTTTAAGGGGAACTATCACCAAGAAAAGCAGAAAGAGGAGCATCTGCTGTTTCTCTTTGAAGAGCCCATCCATGTGTCCTTTATCTTGTGACTGTTTGGTATCTTGGCATCTACTGTCTAAGGTCAGTAGCAGTATCTGGCCTCTTCTGTCACCTTGGAGCCAAGCATACTATTTGTTTGTGCGTTTGTTTATTTATTTATTTATTTTTGAGTCGGAGTCTCACTCTGTCACCCAGGCTGGAGTGCAGTGGCACGCTCACGGCCACCGCTGCCTCAACTTGCTGGGCTCTGGCAATCTTTCTACCTTAGCCTTCCAAGTAGCTGGAACCACAGGGGTGCCATCACGCCCAGATAGTTTTTCTTCTTTGATTCAGACTCCTGGGTTCAAGTAATCCTCCTGCCTTGGCCTCCCAACATGTTGGGATTACAGGGGTGAGCCACTGTACCCAGCCAGAACCACATAAATCTTAAATGTCAAGTAAGAAAGAAGGCTTTCTAACTGGTTAATGAAATTAGTTGTAAAAAATGTCTACAACTAGGAGACAACACAGACTTACCTGCCTTTAACTGCCTCTATTCTTTAAAACTGAAAACCCAGGCCGGGCTCGGTGGCTCAGCCCATAATGCCAGCCCTTCGGGAGGCCGAGGCTTGTGGATTGCCTGTGACCCCGGGTTTTAGACCAGCCCGGGCAGCTTGGTGAGACCTCATCTCTACAATAAATAAAAAAATCAGCCGGGCGTAGTAGTGTGCAACTGTAGTTCTGGCTACTTGGAAGAAAGAGGCAGAAGGATCACTGGAGCCCAGCATTGACTTGCTGGGCTCCAGTGATCCTCCAGTGAGACTCCAACTCAAACAAACAAACAAACAAAAAAACCTGAAAACCCAGCATATTAGAGGAAGTAAGAGGACAGCAGTCATCAAACTCTGTCTTGTATGCTGGAATGGAATAACCAACCCCAATTCTGCTTGGGTGTCCTTTAAGCCTAAGCAAAGCCTATAAGTCTCTTGAAACAGCAATGGGAAGTGAAGGGAGGATTTTGGCTGCTTTTGCATTTTGAAGCCCTGAGAAGTTCATCCCAGAGTACCTTGGGAAAGAGAATAGTTTAAGAGCAGCCTCAAGGGAGTCCAGATCACAGAAGAAAAGTTCTAGAGGCAAGAGTTCTTTTGAGACTTGGAAAAATGTCACCGTGCTGATGAATCCAACACAGTTCCAACTATCCTGTCATAGGAAATGAAATTTTGATCTGAAGTCAAATTTTAGGAAAGTTTGTAAACCCAGCAAACTCCCATTTCAGCTGCTCTCTCACACTCTTCAAAAGCACTCCAAATCCTGCTCTTTTCTTTTCTTTGACTGAAGTGACTGGAGCATTTAGAGAATTGGCTAGTCAAGGTTATGACTCTGGTGTAAAATGCCCTAGTTTCCTGGATGATTCCTCCCAGACAGCCATACCTACTGTTGTCCCTGTGTGTCATTGTGAAAGCAACAGAATCTGGACCTACAAAACTGTGAGCTAATGAATTGTTTTAAGTCACAAGCTTTGTGGTCACTTGTTATGCAGCAATAGAAAACAAGAACATCTACCTTCCTCTTTCATTACTCAGGAAAACAATCGAGAAGACCCATTACTCAGTTGTATACTCCAGGAAAAACGGTGTCCCTTAGCATAGAGCACCCATACTGCCCTCTGGTGGGGATCTCTGAGAAACTGGGCATTTGTGACCTGGTTGAATCTTCGATTAATGAAACAGTGGAAATAATGATTCCAATCTAGAATAGGAGTCTCTCTCCCTCCCCCCACCCCCCGGTTTAGAGTAAAGCAGATCCAATTGGAAAGTCCCAACACATCCAAAGTCCCCTTAAGTGTGCAGTGAGGAATTGATCGCACACAAAAATACAACAGGAACAATAGCAGGATAAAAAAAAAGAGACTATGGGCAACCCTTTCGGGTCCCCTCCCACTGTGGGAGCTTTTCTGTCCTCTCAACAAATCCTGCTTTCTCAAAAAAAAAAAAAGAGAGAGAGAGAGAGAGACCGCTTAGGAAAATATCCTCTTGCTGCCTGGGCCATGGTCAGAGGGGCATGCCAGGGAACATCCCAGTTCTGCCTGGCAGTCGACTCATCATTAACTCTAAGCCTTGTGTGTGCTTTTTAACTCTTGTCCAAGCAGAATCTCCTAGGAAAGAAGCTTGACTTAGTCACCTTAACAGATTACTCTTCACAATCTCCCTCAGGCTTATTCTAAGTGAGGACAGAACCCACATGAACCTCACCTGGGCTTTTTATCTTTCCTGTAAGTCTAGACAAGCTTAATTACATCTTTGCACACCACCCTTCTTTCTTAGTATGCCAAGAACCTCAGAGACCGGGAGGGCACTAAGAACTGTATTTTGGGAATTGCTGGGTTACATATGTTCAGCTTCCTGCTGGGTGGGCCCTGTACCTGGCACTGCTAAAGAGTGTTCCAAGAAGGTGCAAAGGAGATACTTCTCAGGGCCAGATAAAGTTCATTTCCTCCCCAGGATCATTGTTTTTTAATAGCCCTAAAGTCAAGCCAAAGGGAACTAGAGGCTTTTGTATGTCATCCTCATGACAATCTTATGAGTAGGGAACACTAGCATCATCTTATGGATGAGCTTAGAAAGATTAAATGACTCATTCAAGATCACAGCCAATTAACAGTGGAATTGGGATTCGAATCAGGTTAATTTGATTCTTTTTTTCGTTGCTGTTGGAGTTTCACTGTTGTCAGACTGGAGTGCAGTGGCATGGTCACGGCCACTGCAGCCTCGACCTGTTGGGCTCAAGTGATCCTTCTGCCTCAGCCTTCCAAGTAGCTGGAACTATAGGCATGCGCCACCATACCTGGCTAATTTTTTCATTTGTTGTAGAGATGAGATCTCGCCAAGTTGGCCAGACTGGTCTCGACCCTCTGGGCTCAAGCAATCCTCTCACCTCTGCCTCCCAAAGTGCTGGACCCATTTATTTTTTAAATCATTTATTTCTATTGGTATGGATATTTATTCTGTATTTTAGGTTATTGTCCAATATTTCTTTATTTTGTGGTGTATAGTTTTCTTTTTCTTTTTTTTTTTTCTTTTTAGAGATGAGGTCTTGCCAAGTTATCCAGGTTGGTCTTGGACCCCAAGTTAACATGCAATGTCACCAATTTTGAGCCTTAATAGTAAATAGCAAAGTCATAAATGGTATCTTCTCATTGAATATTAATAATTCTTGTACAGACTCTTTTTTTCAGTCAGAATCTCACTCTGTTGCCCAGGCTGGAGTGCAGTGGCCTTCTCACGGCCACCACAGCCTTGACCTGTTGGGCTCAGGTGATCCTTCCACCTCAGCCTTCCAAGTAGCTGAAACTACTTGTGTCACCACGTCTAGCTAATTTTTTGATTTATTGTAGAGATGAGGTCTTGCCATGTTGCCCAGGTTGGTCTTGAATCCATGGGCTCAGGTAATCCTCTTGCCTCTGCCTCCCAAATTGCTGTGATTACAGGTGTGAGCCACCACCTGGCTTTTTTTTTTTGGATCAGGGTCTCACTCTGTTGCCCAGGTTGGACTGCAGTGGCCTGACCATGATGATCATGGCTCATGGCAGCCTTGACCTCTTGGACTCAGGAGATTCTTCTACCTCAGACTCCCAAGTAGCTGGGACTACAGGTGTACATTACCATGCTCTACTAATTTTTTGATTTATTGTAGAGATGAGGTCTCACTATGTTGCCCAGACTGGTCTCAAACTCCTGGGCTCAAGCAATCTACCCACCTGGCCTCCCAAAATGTTGGAATTACAGGCATGAGCCACCATGCCCAGCCATAAATAGACCTTTTAAACAATAGTTAAATATTATATTGAAAGGACTGATTGACAGCTGGGAGCTGTGGCGTGTGCCTGTAATCCCAGTTACTGGGAGGCTGAGGCAGGAGGATCTCTTGATCCCAGGAGTTGAGCAGTCAGACTGCAGTGAGCTATGATCATGCCACTGCACTTCAGCCTGGCAAGACCCCTTCCTAAAACAATAAATAAATAAAAAGGAAAGGACTGGTTGCACTCTCTTGAACTTGTCATGCTTTAAATAATTTTTCTTAATGTCTCATACCTCGATGTCACCTCCTGTGAAATTGCAAGAAAGCATTTTCCCCAGCCTATGTAGACCCAGGGCTTTCCCCAGGCTTTAATTTGGTTCCACTCTAGAAAAAGAAGGTCCTTCCTAGGGAAAAAGGTAGCCTAGGCCTCTCTTACTCAACTGGTCTAGGGAGAAACAGAAAGTTATGAAGAGAAATAGCAAAACAGAGAGGCCAGGGAGAGCTCCAGGGAACCTTAGCTTTGGTTCACAACCAAAGTACCACTTCCTGTCAGGGTAGTCCAAGAAATACTAAATGTGATCAATTTATAGCAACATCATTTTCCTTGATGGTGGGGTGGAATGAGACTTGATGAAACCTCGATCTCCTTCAAGAAAGCAAAATACCCTAACATGGCTTCCAAATTTTACATCATATAATAGTACTAAGTTTTCTTTCATGCTCTTCAGACTGAGTGTTGAGGACCAGGCTGTGCCTTGTACATCTTTTCATTCTCCACAGCATCTGGCAATAGGCCCAGCATATGGCAGGCGTTCCATAGATGGCAGCTGTGTGAATGAGGGGGTGTTATGATTTGGGGGTTTTGTTAAAAATGGGATCACGCAGGATAAAGTGTTTTGAGAAGGCTACACGAATGACTCGCTATTTGCGAGGCCAGGCTGTGAGGGTGTCTTGAGGACACACTATCCTGGAAGAAGTAGCTTCCAGAAGCATAAGAAAGTCTTTTATTTTGTAAAATGAGACCCAGATGGCAATACCAAATAATAACAATTATGATGAGACATTTTTTAAAAATAAAAGATCCCAGGCCTGACACGTCTGGTTTTAGATTATAAATTGGCTCATTATCAGGAAAAAAATATTTATTGAAACACAGCAATGATCAATGAGCTCATTATCCTACAGTGGCAGCCAAGAAGTCCAAGACACAGGTCTGTTGTAAAAATCAGACATTTATTCGTGCGAGTGGTATTTGGTGCACAGCTTCTCAACGGGGATAATTTTGTTCCAAGATGAGTACCAGGAACAGGAATCGGACTTTAGGGTCCTGGTCTGATCATCTGGAAAACAGGGCTAATTGGGATGTCTCCCTTGGAGGTTTGCTTCATTAATGTTCGGTTGAGAGCTCAGAAAGCCTTGACTCAGTCTCCTCTGCACTGTGCTTGGCCTTATTTAAATACAACACCTCTAACTGCTTAGCCTGTCTCACTTATTTCTCAAGCTTCTCTGTTTTTCCATTACATGAAGGCTTTCTTAGGCATATGCCTAGATTTAGCTCACTGCCTCTCTGTTCCCTTCTTCTGAAGTCTCTCTTTTGTGTCTCTTGGAACATTTAAAATATTATTCAGCATAGGATATGCTGAAAGACTCAGATACTTCGAAGGTCACAAATAATAGAAGAAAATGTACCAGAAGATCAGCTGGAGCAGTGCTTTCTACAATAAGCAGCCTGGTGGAAAGAACACAGACTTTAGTATCAGATGGCTCTGAAATGGAACCGAGTGCCTAAATATACTGGGTGAGTGATTTTAGATATGTTATTTAGTGTTTGGGGCCCTTAGTTTCCTCATCAAGGAGAGTGGGAATAACACCTACTTTGTAGTGCAGCTTTAAGAACTAGAAAGAATATTTGTATAGTTGTTGGAGCATGGCAGATGCTTAATAAATGATAGCAGTTATTATTATTTCTCCAAACACACCAAAGGTAAGGGGTCTGGTGGGGACTTGATTTTCCCTTAATGTGGAGGTTTGGGAAGTTTTTCCTCAGGTGTCCTGAACTGGGAACATGCATAGTAGGGTTCTCTGGTCATAAACATGATTGGAATGTCTATAGGCAGCTGGGAATGTCCTGGTTGTCTTGAGCCTAACCAGAATCAGCTGTAAAACAAAACTGCCTACATGTTTAAAGTTGAAAAAAAAGCAGACAATGGAATAAGTGAGAATCAGATGGATGAAACAGACAGAGACATAGCATTCATTGCCTTCAACTAGGATATTGTTTTAATCTGTTTTGCTATAAAGTTATACACAAGACGGGATAATCAATAAACAAGAGAGGTTTACTTGGCTCACATTTCCGCAAGACTGTATAAGAAGCATGGCATCTGCATCTGCTCCTGGGAAGGACCTCAGGAAGCTTCTAATCATGGTAGAAGACAAAGGGGGAGCAGGCAACACACGGTGAGAGAAAGGGAACAAGAGAGAGGAGGAAGGTGCCAGGCTCTTTTAACAATCAAGTCTAGCCTGAACTAATAGAGTGAGAACTCACTCATTACAGTGAGAATGGCAAGTCATTTGTGAGGGATCTGCCCCCATGATCTAAACACCTCCTGCTAGGCCCTACCTCCATAATACTGGGGATCAGATTTCAACATGAGATTTGGAGGGGACAATATCTAAATTATATCAGGTACAGATAACCTTGCTTCATAAACCAGGAACTGAAGCTCGTAATAGTAATATAGAGCAATGGTTAGGAACTTAGACTTTGGAGTCAGACTGTCAAACACACTCTCAATATGCTCCACTTTCCTTACCTGAAAACGGGGATTTATCAGTCAGGATAAGCTAGGTGATGCTGTAGTAACAAATGACTCCAAAATCTGCGACAGACAACAACAAATGTTTACCTCTTGTTCATACTTTTTGTGTTTAATGAGTTGGTCAAGGCCCTGTTCCAAGCCTTCTTCATCCTTAGACCGAGGCTGACAAAGCAGCCCCTCGCTGGGACATCGTCAGTCATGGTGACACAGTGAAAAGAGAACAAAGCAAAGCACCCACTTTAAAGCTTTTTCCTGGAAATGCCACATGACACTTCATGACCTTTACTGGCGAAAGAAAGTCATATGGTCACTCCTTAGTTCAACAGAGTGGGGATGTTGAAACCTATCAGCAGGAGTTCGGAAGGTGGAAACCCCAAGTATTTGGTAAATAGTCATCTAGTATACCACAGGTGATGATGATACTAATAAAAGACCCTGCCTAATGGGTTGGTCTAACAACTCAATGAATTAATTTTATACATAAAGCACTTAAGAGTGAGTGACGCACATTTATTGTAACACGTGCTTGCTGACCATTAATTAGACAGTGGATTAGTGATGGAGCTAGTGTAATAGATCCCAGGCTTCCCAATCGAAAGGTTAAAAAGTTTGTATGTACAATACTGAGAAATACGGGTCCACAACCAAGAGCCAAACACATGTAAAAACTGACATAAAAGAAGGTTTAAGAAAGAGAGGGGAGCTGAGAGAGAAGGGATAGAGGGAAGGTGAAGAAGAAGAAAGAGAGGAGGGAGAGAGGGAAGTGAAGAAGGAGACAGAACCCACCCTGTGAAAACATAGGGACAGAAAGCTCCAGGGAGACAGGGGACCTCAGTAACTTCTGCTGCATTGTGCCAAGGAGCCAAACTGCCTTTGTCAAACCCTTCTTTTCCCTTGGACCAAAGTCTTTCTAGTAGTCTTGTTATGCCTTTCATTAAAACACTGATTTCCTTCTACAGCTAGCACCCTTGCACAGTCCTTTAATTGTTCTCATCAACCTTGAGTCAATGCTGGATGAGATGGTCGGAGTGCTCATGGAGAAAGGAAATTTCCCCCGGGGTTCCTGCCTTATGTGATGAGAGCAGTCTCATCTCAGCAGTACTAAGTGCTGGGCTGAGATCAAGGTGAAATACAGGCTCAAGTAGAGGACTGGAATGCACTATCTCCAGGCTCCCACCTGTAACATGGGGTACAGTAGGGGTGTACTGTCCCTGAGTGCTGAGTTGGGCCCATAATAGTAAGCGCTTCAGATATCATTAACTATGTGCCAACATTTCTTACCTCTATTGCATTAACAACAGCTCTAGGCTGTTATCATCTCCATGTGATGGGGAAACCAAGGACACAGAATTAGGTAACTTGCTTGAGCTCACAGTCAGTAGTGAGCAGCTGAGTTGGGATTTGAATTCTGGCAGTTTGCTCAGAATCCACGCTCTTGATTACTATAACATAACATCTGCCTTCTAATGCCTGCTTGGGGTGCTACTTCAATTTTTTGTGGCCTAATAAAGCAGGTGAGCCCTGATTTTAGTCTCTGGACATACAAAACTTAGAACTTAGTTTGAGGGGGTCATTCTCTCCTACCTCCATATAGGAAGAGTTCTTTGCTTATAAAATAACTATTTGTTGTTTTCTTTTCTTTTTTTTTTTTTGAGTAGGAGTTTCACTCTGCCACCCAGGCTGGAGTGCAGTGGCATGTTCATGGCCACCACAGCCTCCCCATGCTGGGCTCAGGCAATCCTTCCACCTCAGCCTTCCAAGTAGCCAGAACTACAGGTGTGTGCCACCACGCCCAGCTAATTTTTTTAAAAAAATTTATTGTAGAGATGAAGTCTCACCGTATTGTCCAGGCTGGTCTTGAGCCCCTGGGCTCAGGCAATTCTCTTACCTCGACCTCCCAGTGTGCTGGGATTACAGGCCCGGCTGTTTTTTTTTTTTTAAATTTAAATAATTGCTGCCTATTATTGTTACATTGGCTTCATTTAACATTAATTTGTCTCCAAGAAACACAACCAGAACAAAGATTAAGTGCTTCTTAGTATTACGCAGCCATAAGGAAGAATAAAATCATGGAATCTGCAGCAAATTGGATGGAGGTGGAGACCACCATACTCAGCGATCTTTCATAGAAACAACTGAATACCGCATGTTCTCACTCATAAGTGGGACATGAACACTAATCACATTAGCACAAGGGAGGGGTTGGCGGTCGGTGGACACTGCTGATGGGGGAAGGAAGGGTCATGTAGCAACACAAGGGATTCCTGGTCCTAAACCAGGGAAAGTGAGGGCCAGTTGGAGGTACAAACTTTACTTGCACGCAGCCTGCTTGTGTAACTAATCCTGACTTGTACCCCACATATCTATCAAAAAAACAAAACAAAACAAAAGATTGACAAATTTTTATACAATTAGCAAAAAACAAGCCGGGCTCAGTGGCCTGTAATCCCGTACCTTTGGGAGGCTGAAGTGAGTGGATTGCCTGAGCCCGCGGGTTCGAGACCTGCCTGGGCAACTTGGCGAGCCCTCATCTCTACAATAAATCAAAAATCAGCCGGGCGTGGTAGCGCACGCCTGTAGTTCCAGCTACTTGGAAGGCTGAGGCAGAAGGATCACCAGAGTCCAGCAGGGTGAGGCTGCGGTGGCCGGGAGTGGCCACTGCACTCCAGTCTGGGCGACAGAGTGAGATTCCAACTCAAAAAAACCCCCAAAAAACAACAACAACAACAAAAATTAGCAAAAAACCAAAACAAAGCAAACACAGGTTAAGAGTTTCCTAATACCTTACCAGGGGAGGGTTGACGAGTCTGAGTAAAGCATTGTGTTTTGGGAGGTGGCTCTCTAGATCCCTTGGACACAGAGCCTCATCCCAGATCCTCTCAAGCATCATTCTCTGCACTGATTGCCTGCCTGCTCCCAGCTCCCACTAGCAACTTGCCTTTCTTGACTATCATTAGCCGTCACAGCCTAATTTGATTGCTGAGTCAGACAATCAGTCTTAATTGCCCGTTTCCACCTCCAGCTGTGTCTTTCCCTCACGGGAGGAAAAGCCTCTCTCGGAGGGCTTGGTGTACTGTCGGTCCCCCTGGATCAGATGTCCAGGTGGCGGTGCAGACCACCTACAGGTTTTGCAACTTCTGAGTTCACTGGCTCTGCATTTTCCTGGACTATACCTGGAGGGTGCTGAGGCTTTTGCTCACACGCCAAACCTCTCCTCTTTAGCTGCCCACCACCTTCCTTTATCCTGCTCTGCTAGCTGGCCAGTGCTGTGCTCTCATTTCCTCTTTATGTCCCTCCAGACTTACTCTTGCTGTATTCCACATCGCTATCTGTCCTGGGATCCTGACCTTTATTTTTTCAAAAGAGCTCCTGTACTTTCTGGCTTCCAGTTGTGTTCAGCCCATGAGCAGCCCCGGGGAGAAGACTCAAAGGAGTCCAGAACATTTATTCTCCTGGCATTCTTCCTGTGGAATCACCTCAGGTTTTTGCTATAGGAAGGTCAGAGCTTTTCTCAAGAGGCCTTCTGCTCAGGACTCTTTCTGGAATCTTCTAAAGGCTTCCTCCACTTGCTTCTAAATATGCTTTACTCTTAGACCAAAGGTAGCTCATGCCTGTAATCCCAGCATTTTGGGAGGCCAAGGCAGAAGGACTGCTTGTGCCCAGGAGTTTGAGACCAGCCTGGGCAATACAGTGAGATCTCATCCCTTAAAAAAAAAAAAAAATTAGCTTCTCAGAAGTGGAAGGATCGCCTGAGCCTAGGAGGTTGAGGCTGTGGTGAGCCATGATTGTGCCACTGCACTCCAGGCTGGACAAAAGAGTGAGATCCTTACTCCAAGTAAATAAATAAATAAATAAATAAATAAATAATAAAAATAAAAAAAGAAAAGGAAAAAGAAAGTATGCTGTAGATGGAATTATGGGCCCTAACTCTCCACCCCTCCTGGTATCCATGCTCTTTGTCTTGACGTGACTTTGTAGTTGTTCCCGTAAAAGGAAAAACATATTTCCCCCTGCTTCTGGTCTTGGCTCTATGATTTGCTTTGGCCAATGGAATGTGGGTACACCCATCCGAGTCACTCGCAAGCCCAAGCCTGCCATTTCTATGAGAAGAGCTTCCTCTGGCAACTGCTGCCTCTTTAGTCTGGAACCCAGAATGAACACATGTGGAACAGCCCAGAGCTCAATCCTCAAAGAGGAGCCAAGCCCAGCTGGACACCAGCTTGAAGCAGAGCCCCCAGCTGCGCCCCACTAACCATTAGTCAACCCACACACACCCATGAGAAATAGATGCTTATGACTGCATTCCACCAAGAGAATGTGAGAAAGGCGGGTAACATCTCACTGTCACCAGCACCAGCATCCCTGCAGTACTCCTTGTGCTTTTTTCTATACTTTGCTCCTATACCATAAGTAGTTTTTTTTTTTGAGTTGGAGTCTCACTCCGTCATCCAGGATGGAGTGCAGTGACATGCACACTCACAGCCACCCCATTGGTTGTCCTGTTGGGCTCAGGCCATCCTTCCGCCTTCCAAGTAGCCAGAAGGATAGGTGCACGCTACCACGCCTGGCTAATTTTTTGATTTGTTGTAGAGATGAGGTCTTGCCAAGTTGCCCAGGTTGTTTTCGAACCTGTGGGCTCAGGCAATTCTCTCACCTGGGCCTCCCAAAGTGCTGGGATTACAGGTTTGAGTCACTGTGCCCCCCCCAGTACTCTTTTTATTAAGCCCTCGGGAGGCATCCTAATATGACTGTCATCTGTTTGCTGTAGTGACTCTGAATGAATGATACAAGCTCTGGGCCTCGTGCATCCCATCACCATACCACATTGCCAGCAAAGTTTCAAAATAGGACACTTAATTGACACCGGCTGCCCCTCTTCTTTGTTTCCCATTTGCCATTCAACGGAAACCCTGATCTTAGAAGCCAGTAATGAGATCTTATTTTATTTTTAATTTTTTTTTTTTTTGAGTTGGAGTCTCACTCTGTCACTCAGACTGGAGTGCAGTGGCCGCTCCCGGCCACCGCAGCCTCGACCTGCTGGGCTCCGGCGATCCTTCTGCCTCAGCCTTCTGAGTAGCTGAAACTACAGGCGCACGCTACCACGCCCGGCTAATTTTTGATTTTTATTGTAGAGGTGAGGTCTCGCCAACTTGCCCAGGCGGGTCTCAAACCCATGGGCTCAGGCAATCCACTCACCTCATCCTCCCAAAGGCGCGGGATTCAAACATATACACAAGTATAGATAACGTTATAATGAGCACCTATGTACCCATGCCCTGACTTCAACAATGACTGACATTGTTGAATGACATCTATTCCCCTTCTGTTTTTTCTTCCTTTCTAAACCTAATGTAAAGGCCTTTCAATTTCCAGAGGAATCTAGAGGTAACATCCAACTCTAATCTTCTGTAATCTCTCTGTAGCATTTGCTACTATCGCTCACTGTTCCTTCTCTGCCACTGCTGCCTCCTCCTCCTCCTTTTACCTCTTGTGAGTGCTTTCAGATTCCCGTTTTTGCTTCCTGGCTTGGCTGCTAAATGTCAGTGCTGCCGGGCTTGGTGGCTCAGCCTGCAATCCCACACCTTTGGGAGGCTGAGGTGAGTGGATTGCCTGAGCCCGCAGGTTTGAGACCCGCCTGGGCAGCGAGACCTCATCTCTACAATAAATCAAAAAATCAGCCGGGCGTGGTAGCACATGCCTGTAATTCTGGCTACTTGGAAGGCTGAGGCGGAAGGATCGCCGGAGCCCAGCAGGTCGAGGCTGCGGTGCCGGGAGCAGCCACTGCACTCCAGTCTGGGCGACAGAGTGAGACTCCAACTCAAAACAAACAAACAAACAAACAAACAAACAAAAGTCAGTGCTCCCAGGGGTTTGCCCTTCACCTGTTTTCCTTCTCTTCGTGCTGTCTTCCTGGGTAGTCTCGTCCATTTTTATGGCTTAATCGGTGAGCCTGCTCCACTTTCCTGGGTTGTACTTTCTGGCCTGACCCCTAAACATCTTCACTCGGATATCTATGTGCCCTTCACATTGAGCATGTCCGGCTCAAGGTAAACTCAGCAACTCCTCCTTGAACCTTCTTCTGCTCCACTTCTTTTCCTAGGTTCTCTTTCATACTTTTTCTAGTACCCTGTTGCATAACTGGATATCTTACACCTCTTCTTGACCCAGATCTGACTGATCTGCTTCTGATGGATCCTTCCAGTTCTTGCCCTGTTTCCGTTTCCACCTTCTTGGTCCTGGCCTTCATCGTCTCTCACTTGTGTGGGACATTCTAGTATTTCCTCTGATTAGTCTCTAGGGCCGTTTCCTCTGCTAAGTAGCAGCATTGCTTTTCCAAATCACATATCCCGTCATGCTAACCCCAGACCAACTTATAAGTCTTCTCTGGCTGTATTCAGAATATATTCCAAACATTTTGGTATGATAGTGAAGACTCTTACCACCTTTCCTTCCAATCCCACCTCCTGGCACTGCCCTCCATGTACCTTGTCCTCCAAATATGTGACCCTGTTTGTCTGTCCCCTAATACACCATATGTTTTCATGTGGTCTTTGACATGCTGTTGACTTATTTTTTTAAAAGATAAAAAGTGAGGTTCTGGTTCTCAAATACTAATTTTAAAGAGTCCCTTCCACAGAACTTGCCCTTGTGAGATTCTTGCTGGCATTTGAATTTGCCGTTCTTGCCAAAGGAAATAGTCAACATGGTATTTAACTTTTTGAGCAATCACACCAGAATTTCTCTGTTCAAATGGGGACCCTTTGCCATGGCAATAGTATTGTCTCCATAGAAATACTGGCAATATAAAGTTTCTAACTCTTCTGTAGGACTTTGAGTGTCCCTGAGGCAGAAATGGTGTGTTACTCATCTTTTTATATATCCCCAGTGACTAGCACATAGGAAATACTCAGTGTTTGCATTGCATCTAAATTAGCATTGGGACTAGAGAGTAGGTTCCAGAGAAGACACAAATAGTGCCAGCCAATTGCAGAGAAAGCTGCCAAACATATAATCTATGAGCTGAGAGACTGGGGTCACCCCATTCCCTGCAGTGAGGGCCTCCAAGCCTGTCAGATGTCAGTTGCATTTGCAAAGCTGGTAGTTCAGGTGGAAGGTTGGATTTTTCTTCATTAAACTTGTCATTCCCTAAGGTGGGGCTCTGACAGGAACCCAGTGAGATGTCAAGCTGAGACAGCTGTTGCCAAACCTGGTGGAGGCATTTCAGACAGCTGGGGATACAGCTGCCGCCCCAGACTTCACATGCAACAGCCTTTACGTCTTTAAGGAGGTCAAAATGCTTAACAAATAAATAGCAGTAATAAAGCAGCCATGGTGTGGTAGAGACAGAACTGGATCTGAGTCCGATCATGTGAATCGAGTCGCAATTCTACTTCATATTAGCTGTGTGACTTTGAGCAAATTGTGCCACCCCATGAGCCTCATTTTCCTTACTCCTAATACTGGTTGCTATGAAGACTGAATGAGATAATGTATATGGAAGTGCTTTATAAACTGTAGAGCACTGCTCAACTATTAGGTGTAATTAGAGTTTATTAAAATTACATTCTCTATTTCTCTCATCTCTCTCTCTTTCCATCACCACACACACACACACACACACACACACACAATATAGAACTGCGTGATGGTTTACTTTATGTGTCAACTTGACAGGGCCATGAGGTATTCACACATTGACACATTTGGTTGAACATTATTCTGGGTGTGTCTGTGAGGGTGTTTCTGGATGGAATTAACATTTGAATTGGTAGACAGTAAAGCAGACTATCCTCCCTAGTGTGGGTGGGCCTCCCAATCATCTGAAGGCCTAAATAGAATAAAGTTGCTAAATAAGAGGGAACTCCTCCTGTCTGACTGATTTGGGACATAAATCTTTTCCTACCCTCAGACTTGAACTAAAAATTCAACTCTTTTTGGGTCTTGAGCCTGCTGGCTTTCAGACTGGAACAAACACCTTTGGCTCTCTTGGTTCTCAGGTTGTCAGAGTCAGACTAAAACTTAAACCATCAATTCTCCTGTTCTCAGGCCTCCAGACTTATATTGGAACTACACCCTCAGCTCTTGTGAGTCTTCAGCTTGTGGACTACAGATCTTGGGGCTCTCATCCTCCATAATTATTTGAGCCAATTCTTTATAATATCATCTCTCTCTCTCTCTCTCTCTCTCTCTCTCTCTCTCCCTTCTATCTATCTCTACCTTCTATCTATTTCTACCATCTATCTATCTATCATCTATCTATTCTTTCATCTATTTTAGTCTGTTTTGTGTTGCTATAGAAGAAATCCTGAGGTTGGGTCATTTATAAAGAAAAAAGGTTTATTTGGTGTGAGATTCTAACGGCTGGAAAATTCAAGATTGGGCATTTGCATCTGGTGAAGGCTTCAGGCTGCTTCCCCTCATGATAGAAGGCGGAAGGGGAGCCAGTATTTCCAAAGATCACATGGTGAGAGAGGAGGAAGAGAGAGCGGGGGAGGTACCAGGCTCTTTTTTTAATTTTATTTTTTGAGTTGGAGTCTCATTCTGTCCCCCAGACTGGAGTGCAGTGGCACACTCACAGCCACCCCAGCATCGACCTACTGGGCTCCAGCGATCCTTCCACCTCAGCCTTCCAAGGAGCTGGATCCACAGGTGCGTGCTACCACGCCCGGCTAATTTTTGATTTATTGTAGAGATGAGGTCTCTCCAAGTTGCCTGGGCTGGTCTCGAATCTGCTGGCTCAGGCAATACACTTGCCCCAGTCTCCCAAATTGCTGGGATTATAGGCTGAGCCACCAAGCCGGGCCCAGCCACCAGGCTCTTCTTAACAACCAGCTCTCACAGGAAGGAATAGAATGAGAACTCACTTACCTCAGGAGAGGGCATTAATCTATCTATCCATGAGGGATCTGTCCCTGTGACCCAAATACCTCCCATTAGGCCACACCTCTAAACTGGGGATCAAATTTCAACATCAGGTTTGGAGGGGACTGTCAAACCATAGCTCGCTTCCTTCCTTCCTTCCTTCTTTCCTTCCTATCTTTCTCTTTATATATATCTATCTATATCATCTGTCTGTCTATCTATCTCCCATTGGTCCTGCTTTTCTGGAGAACCCTGACTAATGCTGATGGCCAAGTTGATACATATTTTCTCATATCTATTATATGCACAGTTCTCTGCTTGGAAGTGTAATAGATGCAGATGTTTATATAAGTTGCATTTTTGTGACTTTAAGAAATTGACATTCTAGCTGGGAAATTAGGCCAATTTATTCCTCACTTCCCATGTTTCTATAGAGGGAAAGAAATTTCTACTCTGTAACCATGATAGAATTTTCTTTACTCATTCTTCTCGAGGGAGGAGAAGTGACATATAGTTAGTGAGCTTGGTGCCTCCTCACCTTTTGGTTTCTCTCTTCCTAAACTAGACCTTTACACTCAGCTGTCCCCTCTGAGGGGACATTGGAAATCTGACAAACCATTCGGATGTCCCCTCTCAGGGGACATAAAGAGATTACTGGTGATTATACAGGACAAATTTATGTTGTGCAAAATTTTTTTAAAATGTATATTTCTTTGAAGATTTACAATCAAATTGCATGAAAAAGCAAATAAAGAGACAGAATATACTGAGATATGATCGATCAGTTGAGAAACAGTTTTTAGGAATCACAAGTGTGTCCTTACACATCTTTGAACAACAGACTGGACAATAAATTACATAATATTAATGTGAGAAGAAGATGACAAGACTGCACTGTCTGCTTGGATAGAAAAACACCAGATGGAGACGTCAAAGAAGTTACTATCGTACAACATGCATCAATGAACCTGTAATGCATGTTGGTGACTGTTTCATATGTTACCACGTTAGGAAAACATAAAAAAGTTTAATTTTTAAATCATGAATAAGTTCCTCAATGTACAAAATTCCGTTATAAGCCAAATATAATTACAATAAAATAATTGGTTTCAATGCTATACTATTTAATATGAAGTGATTCATTTTTCACTATTTCATTAAAAAGTACAGTTGAGTTGCTGGTACGTGATCCATGAGATGTCTCCGAGTGCAAAGGGCCATGGATAATTGAGAATGCATTATATATATATAGCCACAAAGTAAGCCTTTGCATCAGATGTGGTTGGGAGAGCAGTGTTAAGTTCTGAGGAAAAGTATTGGGAGATGCATTGTGCCTTGGTATTTAATACTAGTTAATTGAGATAATTGAGAATGCATGCTTTATATATATAGCCACAAAGTAAGCCTTTGCATCAGAAGTGGTTGGGAGAGCAGAGTTAAGTTCTGAGGAAAAGTATTGGAAGGTGCATTGTACCTTGGCACTTAATACTGGTTTTTACTCTTAATCCCACTCTAAAATATATATTTTTTAAAAATCTTCCCCATCTTAATATGTTTCTATTTTGGAGGAAGCAACTACCACTTTACTACAGGGCTTGGGCTTACCTCAGTATCCAACCACCTCTCCAAGTCTAGATTATTTAAACTAGACCAATGTCTTAGGAATTCTGCAAGGCTCTCATGGGCTTGCTATTCCAAATCCTATAGAACAGCTGAGAATGCATTCCAAGTCTGATTCTTTTCTATGTGTCCCCATTAGTGTGTATTGTTGAGGCACTTCTTTATTTTTGATTCTGAACACTGTTAGGTGTGGTTTTCTTTGTGTTTATCTTATTTGGGTTTGTGGGTTTGTTGAGATTCATGGATCTGTAAGTTAATATTTTTCACCAAATTTGAAATATTTTTGGCTATTATCTTCAAATATTTCTTTCTGCCCTGTATCAGCCATGGTTCCAACAGGGACACAGAACTAGTAGGATATATAATATGATATGAATATGTATGTGTGTGTACACGTGTGCATGTGTGTGTAGAAAGACTTATTGCAAGGAATTGGTTTACATAATTGTGGGAACTGGCTAGGCAAGTATGAAATCTATAGGGCAGATTATCAGGGAGAGTAGGCTGGAAACTCTTGAGCAGGAGGTGATGCTGCACTTTACAGACAAAATATCTTCTTCCTCAAGGAAATCTCAGCTCTATTCTTAAGCCCTTTCAACTAATTGGATACGACCCACCCAGATTATTCAGAATAATCTACTTTACATTAAGTCAACTGATTATGAATATGAATAACATCTACACAACACCTTCTCAGCAACACTTAAATTAGCATTTGATTGAATAACTGGGTACTATATCCTAACCAAGTTGACACATAATATTGACCATCATATGCCCCTTTCTTTTTGCCCTTACTTTCTGGGACTCCAATTACATGTATGTTGGAGCACTTGCCATTGTCCCACAAAATTCAGAAGCTCTGGTCAATTTTTCTTCATTTTTTTTCATTTTACTCTTTGGATTGCATAATTTCTGTTTTAGTGCAAACTGGATACTATAACAAAATATAATAAACTAGATGGCTTACAAACAGCAGAAATTTATATCTTACAATTCTAGGGGCTGAGAAATCAAAGATCAAGGTGCCAGCAGATTTGGTGTCTAGTGAGGGCCCATTTTCTTATAGACAATTGTCTTCTAACTCTAACTTTACATGGCAAAAGGGGCAATAGGCCTCTCTTGAATCTCCTTTATAAGGGTACTGATCTCACTCATGAGGACTCTGTCCATATAACCTAATCAATCATCTCTCCAAAACCCCATATCCTAATATTATCATCTTGGTAGTGAGGATATCACCATATGAATTTTGGGTGGTATTCAGACCATAGCAATTTCAACTGATTTTTAAGTTAATTAATTCTGCCATTTTAGATTTGCTATTGATCACATCCAGTGAATGTTTTGTTATGGCTATTGTACTTTACTTTTCAACTTTAGACTTCACATTTGTTTTCTGTTTTTTTTAATAGTTTTTATTTATCTGTTGATATTTCCTATTTATTTTCTTATAACTAGCATATTTTATTTTAATTTCTCAAACATATATATTTTAAAACTTAAACATATTTGTAATAGCTGTTTTGAATCCTTTGTCTACTAAATTTGGGTCCACTGAGAGTTCATTTCTATTTGCTTTTTATTTTCCTGCATATGAGCCACATATTCTGTTTCTTGGTATGTCTAGTTCTTATTGGTTGAAAATTAGATATTGTAGATAATCTACTGCAAACTGCAGATTTTGTTTTGTTCTTCTTAGAGTTTTCAGCTTTTTATTTGGTAGGCAATTAACTTGCATGAGCTCACACCATGAAATATGTCTTCCCTACAGTATGTAGCCATTGTAGTCTCTGTTTGTTTTTAAAAATCTGGATTCCTACTGTTTTTCCCAGTGCCTGTGTAGTTTAGTAGCTTCAGCCAAAAAATTGGACAAAGTTAATTCTCAGACACGCGTAAGACTTTCACCCTTGCTGCCAAAGTTGTGTGTGGGTTGAGGAATTAATCAAAAGTACAGTAAATTCACACGTCTCCCTGGTCTTTCAACTTTTGCCAGGCTCTCTGGAATTTCCTGTGTGCATATGTAATTTAGTAGACAGCCAGGGGTGTGTGGAGAGTTTACTGTATCACTTCCAAAACCCCTTGAATTTCCAGCTGCTCTGCCACTTTCTCTGAACTGATACCACCACCTTTGGCTGTTGAAACTCTGTCTGGGAGAGGTAAATAAAACTTGAGGTAGAGGGAATGGGAATACCTCCAAACAGCAAGGCCAAAACTCATCATTCTTACCTGATGCAGAGCAAGTTTTTCTGTTTGTTCATTTTTGTTTATTTTATTTTTTGAGTCAGAGTCTCATTCTGGCTGAGTACAGTGGCCCAGGCTGAGTACAGTGACACGTTCACAGCCACCACAGCCTCGACCTGCTGGAACTATAGGAATGTGCCACCAAGCCTGGCTAATATTTTGATTTATTGTAGAGACAAAGTCTTGCCATGTTGCTCATACTGGTCTTGAGCCTGTGGGCTGAAGCAATCCTCTCTCCTCTGCCTCCCAAAGTGCTGAAATTATAGGAGTGAGCCACCATGCCCGACTGTTCATTTTTGAAAGAGTAACCACTTCTTGAAACATTGGCTATCTTTGGTTGTTTTTAGTATTCTGAATGGTTAATTTTAATATTTTGCCTAGCTTTCCATTTATTTTCTATGGAGAGGAATTGCCTACCTTCTTTGTTTTGTGCTTTTTAATCCGTCCTAAGGTGGAGCTCAGAGATTCCTGACTCTTCCATACCAATGTTCCCTTCTTATAATACATTTGCAATGTAACCTTTACTATTCTGAAATAAAATTCATAGGTAATGTAATTTGGCTACATGGATAATTTCAAAATATCAATATAATGCCCTAACTTTAATATAAAGGAGCTATTAAAAAGTAATTCAATATAAAATTATATATATATATATATATATATAATATTATGTTTGAGTAGACCATGCTAGAAGACATGAATACCACTCTAGATGTTCAAAACTCCTCATGGGGGTAGTACCACCTTCTGAATACACACACACACACACACACATTTTTCTCACAAAGAGAAGGTGCAGTTCAACACCACAAAAAAGAAGAGTGCCATGTTTAAAACCAGCTGCCTCACAATTGGCAAGTCTACCACTCCCCACAATGGAACTGATCTTTCGCATTATTATGTAGAGGAATATTAGTGTCTTTCATTTAGTCTCCTCCTGCTTTCAAATTTTGCCTCGCCTTAAGTTTGCCAGAAATCATAAATTGGGTCCATTAGAGAATTGTATACTGCCTGATGTCCACTACAGAGGCTACCCAAAGCCTAGGTGAAAGCCTTTAATTTGCTTGTGTAGGCCTAAACGAGGCTCCATCCTGTTGCCCTGCTAGATCTGGGCTGAAGTAGAGGGAATGGGGAGGTGGGGAGGGAGGTTTCACTCTTTGTTTTCCCAGAATAGCTTTGTTTGGATCATTTCATTCTCTTTTAATTTAAAAAGACAGTATACAAGTGACAGGTAGAAAGTGTGTCCATCTGGGTAACAGTGGGGAGGATAGTGTGCATTCTAAATAAGAGAGCTTAGAGGGTATTTTTTTTTTTCTGATATTGTTGAAACACTTCTGGCTTCCACCATAGCCATTGTTTTATATATGGTGTTCACTCCCTGGCCATAGGGACGAATGCATGATTCTTGTTGGTTAATCTAGCAAGTCCTCCAGCTCTCTGGGCACAGTGATTTATCTAAAGGGTGGGAGCATATCCAAGCCAAGCCGACGAAGTATCTAGTTTTTTCAAAAAGATTTTTTTAATATTACAATATTATTTATATTAATATAAAACTTATTTTAAAATTTAAAATCGTTATACATATAAAATACCAAATGAAAGGCCCAGTGCTGTATAATAAGTAACAGGAAATGAATACCCACACACACACCATTCAGTTTAAGAAACAGAGTATTAGTAATTAGTAACTTGAAGGCCCATGTGTCTTTTTAAGATTTTGTCCCCCTTCCTGCTTTATGTAAAGCCTAAAAATTATATTGTACGTAGTTACATAAAAATATAAAAAACATGCATAAGATGATGAAATGCCAAATTCAAGATAGTAGTTCTCAGAAGGAAGGGGAATGGGATTGGGATTGGGGTACACAGGGGTTTTAACTAGATGTGTAAGGTTTTATTTTTGTAAATGATGTCAAGCAAATGGGACAAAATGCTAGATCTGACTAGATGTTAGCTATATTATTCCCAGAGGGCACAAAGGCAAAACAGCACAATGGTTGAACTGCACACGTTCTGGGGCCAAACTAGCTTAGATTCAACTTTGGCTGCATTAATTACTATAGAAATTGCACAAATTACTTAGTCTCTCTGTGACTCAGTTTTTCTCATCTGTAAAATGGAGAACATAATAATATTTATTTAAAGTATGTGAAGAACGTATTAATTAGTTTATGGAAAGCATTAGAACAGTGTTTATTATATAATAAGCACATGATGAGTATTAATTATTATGATAAGTCATAAGTTTTACACATTTCATAAACTTTTCTCAAGAAACTAAAAGCACACACAATCCCCACATCCTCAAACTATAAATTCCCAATCACTTATTTGAAACCCTTGGGCAAATATGTTTTATAGTTCAGAAGTTTTGGTTGTATATTAAGCAACGATATTAGTGCAGTCTGGGGCAAAGCTCCCTAATCAAATACATTATTTTTGCATTGAAAATTATGAATATTCAGAAATGGAATGAATAAAGATTTTAAATAGCTTCATGTCAGCTTAGGTCAGGTTTTACCACCAAATGAATTTACTATAAACTTACCAAAAATGTTCAGTTTTCAGAATGTTTTGGGATCTGAAATTGCAAATAAAGGATTACAGACATCCACCTGAGGAACACTAGTTTGTCCTTAAAAAGAAGGAAGTGGATCTATGCATACTGAAATGGAAAGTGAAGTTATATTGTTAAGTAATAACACCATACATCTTATAGTATGTGGAAACTGATCAAACTTATAGTATGTGGAAAGTGATCAAATTATATATATATATATATTATTTATTTATTTAAAAAAATTTTTATTTTAAAGATGAGGGGTACAATTCAGAGTTAGGTATACAAGCACTGATTATGCAGGTACCCTTGTTGATGAGGTGTGTCCCTCTCTCCCCTAGCAGTCTCCCTCAACTGCCAATCCCACCACCCTTCCCCTGGCAGTTTCCCATTACTGCCAATCCCTTTCTTATAGTACTATGATAATTGTAAATCATATATATTACATTATCTTTGTTACATATTACAAAAAAAGACTTCCACATTTTCATGAATATACATGATAAATGTATTGAAAGTAGACTGGAAAGATACCTGCCAAACTGTTCAAAGTGGTCCCCACTGGTGAGGGGAGCAAGGAAGGTTAAAGGGGAGTGGCCATCTTTTTCTCTGTGTACTTCTGAATTTGAGTCTTCTGTGAAAAGGTACTCATCCATATTTACATCATAAAAATAGAAAAACTGCTCAGGGAAGTAAATCAGGATAGTGTCGTGGAGAGCCTGGGAAGTGCATGTTTAAATCAATAAACTTGAGGAGCCATGGATGCTTTTGAGTTGAGTGGTAACAGCAGCCTCAGGAGAAAAGTAGGATGGAGCTGTGTGGTTGAATTTAAGTATGGAAAAAAGAGATACCCGGGTCGGTCTAAGCAAATTTCCGAAGTTTCAGCCTCAGGATTAGCATAGTAGCACTTTGGATCATTGGCCCAAGAGTTCGTAACTCATGAAGTACCCAAGAGATGTTGTGTGGTAACAATAGAAATGAACCGAAGGGGCTTTTTAGCCTCTACTATAGACCTGTAATGTTTTTGTGTCACAGAAGGCAAGGGAAGAGATTTCATGGAGGAACTGGTCAACAAGGCTAAGTAGGACTTCCATTTTTGCCTCAGTCCAATCTATTCTCCAAACAGCAGACAGAGGAATCTCTCTCTTTTTTTTTTTTTTGAGTCAGGATCTCACTCTGTTACCCAGACTGGAGTGCACTGGCACCATCACAGCTCACCACAACCTCGACCTCCTGGGCTCAGGTGATCCTCTCGCTTTAGCATCCCAAGTAGCTGGGACTACAGGTGTGTGCCACCAGCCCAGCTAATCTTTTTTTATTTATTGTAGAGATAAGTTCTATGTTGCCCAGGATGGTCTCAAACTCCTGGGCTCAAACAATCCTTTCATCTCGGCCTCCCAAAGTTCTGAGATGACACGTGTCAGCTACTTGACTGGCCCAGAGAAATCTCTTAAAAGCACAAACCGGATTGTGTTGCTACCTCAGTGGCTTCCCTAGGATCTTTTAAATAGAGCTGGTAAAGGAGAGCCGGTGGTTCCTTTCTGATTGTCAGTCTAGAGCTCCCTGGGGTCATATTTTTCTTCCATTCCTCTACCGGAAGAAGCTGGCTTGAGAAAGAGATGCTGACAGAGCAGAGAGCAGTAGAGGTGGAAAACAGAGCGGGAGGGCTAAAAGTATTTAAGTTCCTACATTTAGAGGCTCACGTTGAGGTCCAGTCTGCTACAGCTCTTTCTGAATTTGGTTACAATGTTTTTGCTCATACTAGTTTCTGTTGGATTTATTTTGCTTGGAACCCAAAAAATCCTGAAGATTACCCTTCTTTTCAGTATTGGATTCCCTAGAACATGTAACTGGGGGTCAGATTTTATCTGGGTTGGCAGCACACTTGCATTGCTGTATGGGTGAGGTTTATGAGGTTTTGTGGTCTGAAGTCTCTAGTCTCTGCCTTAGGCAAGTATGCTGCACAGCAGAAGGGAAAGGTATGGGGGATGACTCCAGGAGTCATCCCATTTAAATCTGAATCGTTTAAATCACAATTGTCACCATTTAAATCACAATTGCCACTGTGGTATCCATCAGGGCTGCTTACCATTATTCTAGTTCACTTTTCAATCACCCTTTTCTTGACACTGAACATAGCCATGTGATCTGCTTTGACAAACAGAAAGCAAGTGGAAGCAACATGCCACTTCTGGACAAAACCTGCAAGAGCTACGTGTTCCCCTTTTGCTGCTCTGGAGATGGTGGAAGCACGTGTTGAAATGAAGCCTCTGTCACCTAAAGGATTGCATTGGACTGGGACTCTCTGTCAATGTACTTTGGTCACAGAGGTGAGAATTAAGAGTATGCTAAGTCCACTGGGGTGACCGTGAGCATGCCACTGCACTCCAGCCTGGGCAACGGAGTGAGACCCCCAACTCAAAAAAAAAAAAAAAAAAAGAATATGTTAAGTCACTGAAGTCTGGGGGTTGTTTGTTACCACTGTAAAGTCTATCCTATCCTGATTGAAAAAAACATTAAAAAATTGAGTATTATAATTTCAAACTCTTTTTTTTTGAGTTGGAGTCTCACTCTGTTGCCCAGGCTGGAGTGCGATGGCACACTCGTGGCCACCGCAGCCTTGACCTTCTGGGTTCAGGCGATCCTTCCACCTCAGCCTTCCAAGTAGCTGGAACTACAGGCGTGCACCACCACACCTGGCTAATTTTGATTTATTGTAGAGACGAGGTCTTGCCAAGTTGCCCAGGCTGGTCTTGAACTCCTGAACTCAGCCAATCCTCTCATCTTTACAACCTAAAGTGCTGGGATTATAGATGTGAGCCACCACACCCAATGAGTATTATAATTTCTAGAAGACTTCAACTTTGGATTTGGTAATCTGTAATGAACATGATTATAGGGACTGTGAAAGTAAAGATTTCACATAATGTCTAGAATAATCATTCTTCTGAGATGGTAGGCCCTACATTATTTTTTGGTAAGATAATTGCTCTTTCAAATCCCTTAAAGCCTTGTATAAAGATCTTATTTTGCCATATTTTTTTCAAAGTCTGTTATTATTGATAAACTTTGATCTTTATCAAACTCTTTTTTATTAACTCCATAAATTCATACTCCATAAATTCATACACTCAAAACAGAGATCACTTGATTTTTATTAATGGAAACCTTCTAGTTCTCAAAAATTTCCTTTTAATTTATGGTGATTTCTTGTGTTTTTCTTCAATTTTTGTGCCAGGCTTGTTCTTTTTTTTTTTTTTTTGAGTCGAGTCTCACTCTGTCACTCAGGTTGGAGTGCAGTGGCACGCTCACAGCCACCACAGCCTCGACTTGCTGGTCTCAGATGATCCTTCTGCCTCAGCCTTCCAATTAACTGGAACTACAGGCATGCATTACCATGCCTGGCTAATTTTTTTTATTTATTGTAGAGCAGAGTTCTCACCAAGTTTCCAAGGTTGGTCTCGAACCCCTGGACTCAAGCAATCCTCTCACCTTGGCCTCCCAAAGTGCTGGAATTACAGGCTTGAGCCACCACACCCGACCAAGGCTCATTCTTGAGAAACTACTTATTTGGATCTCTAGGCCAGAATTTTACATGTAGAATAAGTGGTCATTAAGTATATTTACTACATTATTTGCTGGAGATGAGCTATCCAAAGATTTCCAATGGAAATAGGGTAAATTTCACTCACTCAGTTTAAGAAACAGAGGTTTGCAATCATATTCTAACTACAGTGCATTTATAACTTTTACATCCTATGTGTATGTAAAATAACTCCTTAAGGTCACTTTATTAAATTAGAATTTCTCTATTTCTAGTACTTGTACTGTCTGACTAATTCAGTCTGAAATTCTTTAATTGTTCCCAAATTTGATATGTAGATTTTTGTACTTATTTATTGCTGCTTGTTATAGGAGAGGTCCTGCATATTTAAGTAATATCTTGATGCCAAGATTTTGGGAGTACCAAGATCATCTGGGCACCTTTGCAATGCTTGCAAGCAGGTGTTAACAGCAAGACCCAAGAGGCCAAAATTCCACAAGAGGGTAAAATAATCAGATGAGGTCCTGGAAAATTAGTGGCTCCAGCCTAAAGGTGAAGCTTAAATTTGTAGATGCCTCAGTGTGTGTGGGCAAGTGCGTGCGCGCACATGTGTGTGTGTGTGTGTGTGTGTGTGTGTGTGTGTGTGTGTGTGTGTTGAATTTCAAGCTGGGTTTGAGAGGTTACATTATCAATTACAAGATACAAGAGTTTATCATAAAGTTGATACAATTCTTATGATTCTGTGAATCACTTTGCATTTGGACTCTAAATAGCCAGGGAATCTAGGGAGGCCACAGCTAGTAAGGGGAAAGGAAATCCCAGAGGTGGTAACACTATTAGTCATTGTGCTGAATGATCTTGTACAGAAATCTGGCAAGAATAATGTGACTGTAGCCTTTATTGACCTTCTATTGGTCTGTGACTCTGAGTAGCATGAGCTCAATATAGACACTACATTATTGATGCTCCTACAAAGCTTGCATTTTAATACCCCTCAAGAAATTAGGCTTAATAAAAATAGTGTTACAACCTAATGAATTAAAACTCTAGATAAAAATAAATGGCTGCCCTCCTGAACATGAGGATGAGTGTCCTCTTGGGTGCTGCTGATGTGATTTTAATATCACAGCCCAAGAATGGCAGTAATTTGTTTTGAGTAATTAACCATTGTCAATGCTTTTTTTTTTTTTTTTTGAGTTAGAGTCTCACTCTGTCACCCGGACTGGAGTGCAGTGGCTGGAGCAGCCACTGCAGCCTCGACATGTTGGGCTCTGGTGATCCTTCCACCTCAGCCTTCCGAGTAACCAGAATTACAGGCCTGTGTTACCATGCCCGGCTGATTGTCAATGCTTTTAATGCAAAGTATTTTAAAGCTAATATCATGATCATTGGCAGATACTTCCCCAAATTAATTTGATTTTAAAAAATAACAAAACAAAAAAAACAACAATCACAATAAAGCAGAACCTAAGTCCATTTAACAAGCCATTTCGTTTTCTTAGAACTCTGTTGAATCCACTGATATATTACTGAAGAGTTTTTAATAACCATTGGGATGACTGTTAACACGTGATTTAGGTATTTTCAGAATAATCTCAATCTTGTTTTATGGTATGTAACTTTGTGTGGAGGGATTCAGGTCACTTCCTGAAGAAAAAATTAACTTTTCAGTAGGTTCATCTTTATGTGGAGCCTGGCTAAGCACCTCAATTTATTGTTTATTTTTTATCTTAAGGATGTGGGGTACATTTCAGGGTTAGGTATATAAACATTGATCATGCAGGTATCCTTGTTGATGAGGTGTGCCCCTCCCTCCCCTAGCAGTTTCCCTCAACTGCCAATCCCACCCCACCTCCCCTGACAGTTTCCCACTACTGCCAATCCCCTGTTTATTTATTATTTTTTTTGAGTTGGAGTCTCACTTGCTCAGACTGGAGTGCAGTGGCCGCTCCTGGCCACTGCAGCCTCACCTGCTGGGCTCTGGCGATCCTTCCGCTTCAGCCTTCCAAGTAGCTGGAACTACAGGCGTGCGCTACCACGCCCGGCTCATTTTTGATTTATTGTAGAGATGAGGTCTCACCAAGTTGCCCAGGTGGGTCTCGAACCCACAGGCTCAGGAAATCCGCTCACCTCGGCCTCCCAAAGCTCTGGGATTACAGGCTGAGCCACCGAGCCCGGCCTCCCTTTCTTATAGTATTATAATTGTTCAAGGTCTGCTTATGAGTGAGAACATATGGTACTTTGTTCTTTGTTTCTGTGCTAGATTACCGAGTATGATCGACTCTAAATCCATCCAAGTTGCTGCGAAGTCCATTTGTTTGTCCAGTCCAGCTTTGATGGGCAGCATGGTTGGTTCCATGTTTTTGCTATTGTGAATAGAGCTGCAGCAAACGTACGTGTGCAGTTATCTTTTTTGTAGAATGATTTGAGTTCCTCCGGGTATATTTCCAATAGGGGAATTGCTGGGTCATATGGAAGGTCAATTTCTAGTTCTTTCAGAAATTGCCACACTGTCTTCCAAAGAGGTTGCACTAGTTTGCATTCCCACCAGCAGTGTAGAAGCGTTCCTTTTTCTCCACATCTTCGCCAGCATCAGGGCCTCAACTTTTAAAATAGAGCAACAACATCACCACCTGTGCAAGTATGTTCTCACTGATTTGTGAGAGTGTGTGTATCTCTTCCTACTTCCATGTTCAACAATGTCAAGTTGGTAGCTTGAAATTGGTTATAGTGGGAGTAGTTACACAAGTAGTTACCAGTGAGGGAGATTTTGTCCTCTAGGGGACAGCCGGCAACTCTAGAGACATATTTTGCTGTCATAACTGGGGGGTTATTACTGACATCTAGTGGGTAGAAGGCAGGGATGCTATTCATTATCCTGTAATCTAAAGAACAGTCCTCCATAACAAAGAATTATCTGACCCAAAACATCAATAGTGCTGAGGTTAAGAAATCCTGATTTACAACAAAGAAATTGGCAAACATTGTAAGTCTAAACTTTTTCTTCCTTTCTTTCTTCCTTTTTTGAATACTAGTTTATCAGCCTTTAACTCAAAAAGTGAATTCTTAATCACTTCACATCTTCATCACTGTAAAATCTCTAATTCTTATTAGCAGCCAGCTAGAAGAATTGATGTTTTTAAGACCGAAAGCCATATTCTCAGTTGGGTAATTCATGGAGTCCACTGGTTGGCAAACTTTTTCTGTAAGGGGCCAGATAATAAATATTTTAGGTCTTGTAGACCTTGGCCTCTGTTGCAAATACTTATTTCTGCCATTACAGTGTGAATGCATCCATAGGCAATACTTAAATAAATGAGCCTGGCTGTGCACCAATAAAACTTTATTTACGAAGCAGGCTGATAGTTTGCTGATCCCCTGACTTAAGCTATTAGCTTAGCCCCATCTCAGACTTTCACAGAAGCTTTATTCTGATGCCATAAGCCATCTGCTTATGCTTTAAAAGCTTCCCCTCCAGCTCTTACTGATATTCTGGGTCAATATCAAAAGGTCCACCAGATACCTGTCACCTAGATTTGTAATCTTTAATCTCGTCCACAAAGCTTCTGCACAGAATCAAGATCCTTATTAAATGCCACTGCTGCAACACCAATGTTCCTCTGTAAATGGACTGAAACTGCTGACTGAAGGACAGGAGAACCCACAAAAGCCTCTGAAGTTTCATGGTGATTCTATGATTCTTTTTTTGTATATACATTTTATTTTAAGAATGTGGGGTATAATTTAGGCTTAGGTATACAACCGGGCATCACACAGGTAAAGTTTGGGCCTCTCTTTGGTCCCCACTTTGCCCTGTTTCTGGTAGGGAATCTCTAGCCTCCCCAGTGACCAGAGTGGCAGAGCTCTACTTCCAGTCCTGGCTCCACCCACACCTGCCTACCTGCCATTGCGATGCATTATGAACCCGGCTTCAGGTTACCGAACTCGACTGGACCGGAAGTCTCTAGGTGGAGGTGTGTGCACGTCCCGTGTACCTTTTGACATCAGCTTCTTTTAAATTGGGGGATTAATAGTTTTTGTGCCCATCGCCTTATGTGATCGCAAAGATTTGTGAATAAAAGTTTTCTTTCTACTTACAGTGGACGTTTAGGATTAAAATTCCCAACGTGAGCCATGCCCGTTCAGGCTTGTAGTTTGTTTTCTCTGGAAACCCTTAGCAACCAGCAAGGGTCAGCAAAGGGCCCAATGCGCTGTGCTGAGTGGCAGAGGGTAGACCTGGCTCCACGGGAAATCTCTCAGCCACAGTGAACAGCTCCCGTGGTTTTTGACCATATTTGCAGTGTCTCCTACAGTTGTGGGCAGAAGCAGAGGGAGGATGCTGTGCACCAAACGCTTGTAGATCTGGCTTGTTCCTGAGCAGTCAGACCTTGACTCCGGTGTCCTGGTGGTGGAGGGTAGCCCTCTCTGCTGTTAGAGCTTGGCTAGGCAAGTATGTTAATCTTTCTTTGTCACTAGGTGGCAGAATATAATTAAGATGTCAAAATTTCTTCCATAATTGGAAGGCATTTCTAGTACCTTCTTAATGACCTCCTTCATTACTTTGCAGTATTTGCTAATGCCATTTAGGGCTGAGGCAATGAAATAAAATTTTCTTCTGCAAACACTTCCTATATTTATCCAGAATTCTACTTTTTTCATTTAACTAGCTTACCTCTTAGGAGGAAGCATCCTTAATGTAAAGCACATTCTCTTCCTAATAGCTACTGTTTGGACAATCCAAGCTTCTTATTTTTATGTATTATTTTGTTACTCTGTGGGATAGAAATAAATACTCTCCTGTCACCTGTAAAGTTTCAAATATCTTGTTATAATGCATAATGTGATAATCCATTTTATAAAATAAAAATCCATGAGTTCACATTGATAAATAGCTTTGTGATTTTCCTAATTATAAAGAAAATAGATGCTCATATGAAAAATTCTGAAGATACAGAAAAGTATAAAAAACAAACAAAAACCCCACAGCAATCCCACTATTAGAGAAACCAATTAGAAGGAATCTATTGTGCCCCAGAATAATTCATCTTATTAAGTTGATGATACAAAGTTCTAAAAGAATAATATGAATAAATATACATCCCATAAGATATAATTCTTGACTTCCTGAAGACCTGGATCAGCACTTAAAACAGCATATGTTGTTTTTGTTTTTTTTTTTTTGAGTTGAAGTCTCACTCTGTCACCCAGGCTGGAGTGCAGTGACACACTCATGGCCACTGCAGCCTCTATCTGCTGGGCTCAGGTAATCTTTCCACCTCAGCCTTCCAAGTAGCTGGAACCACAGGCATGTGTCACCATGCCTGGTTGATATTTTGATTTATTATAGAGATGAGTTCTTACCATGTTGCTCAGGCTGATCTTGAACCTCTGAGCTCAGGTAATCCTCTCGCTTCTGCCTCCCAAAGTGCGGGATTACAGGCATGAACCACCATGCCCAGTCATATGCTGTTTTTTTAATTATCATTTTATTATGGAAAATTATAAACATATACAAAAAAGTAGAGAGAACTTCATAACAAACCATACCTATTCACACTCAGCTTTAAAAATTATCAATATATGATGAATCTTGTTTCATTGATACATACTGACCTTTCTCCCCTCTGTTCCATATTAATTTTGATTCAAATCCTAGATACTATTTCTCTTCACTAGTGCATGTCTCTAAAATAAGGTATGGAATCTATGCTTTTGATGGTTTTGCTATGTTTTTGATGGTTTTGATGATTAACATATTAGATAATGAAATATATTCCTGTGAATTCCACTAAGGATATACACAGTTACCCACAGAATCACAGTTTTGTAGGGGCTGGGAGTGATCTGACTGGAGCAGGTCAGATTTCCTGCCCATGGAAACTGGGATTTTTTTTCTGCTGGGGAAAATACATTCCTGACCTGGTGTGGCTCTCCTTTCAGCCCACAGATGAGTGCATGCAAAGAGTTTCAATGAACGGAAAGCAACAGACCAAACATGTGGATGGCATATACCAGGTTAGAATTTTCTTCAAGGCAACCTTTCACATGTCTTCTGCCCCATTCTCAGTCATCAGAGGGGTGGAGAGTCTTTAGCTGAACGTTCTGTGCTGGGGTCCCTCTCCTCTGGGGTCTTAGTTTCATGTTCCAGTTCTTGCCCTTCCAGGGCCAGGCTCATCTCTTACCATTTCTTCAGCTGTGAGTTCATCTTCTTCATTTTCTCCTGATTAGCACTAACCTCTGGTACCCCTTTTATCCTTTTGTGTTGGCTGGGTTGGGAATACCTTTTCTGCAAGGATTGCTATATTTTTTCCCCCTTCTTTACTTCCTCTCCAAATGCCAACTGTTACATGAAGGTCCTAATCAATTTCCCTTTTTAGAGTGCTAATACCACAAAATTTGGTTGGTTGGACCCACTTCTTTTCTTTCCCCACTTCCGCTTCTTTTTGTACTGGATGCTTGCCATATGTCAGGGACTGCACTATGTGCTGGGGTGTAAGAATGCCTTTGAAGAGCTCACTGGTGGGGACCTGGTGAACCCAGGAGGGAACATAAATGAAGGCAGGGCAAGAAGAATGTCAAAAACATGTAGGCACAGATAATATGGGAAAAGAAGAGAGGCAAGTTTTCTTGGCTTGGGGGAGTTAGAAAAGACTTGACCAGTACAAGCATTTTCTTTCTGTTTTGTATTTATTTTAATTTTGGATCAGATTAAATGGTTATATAGTTCAATTTTTATATATATTAAAAACATATATATATATTCCCCAACTCCCATTACCTTTTTGTCCATTTACATGCTCTCCAAAGGTGACTACTGCTGTTAGTTTCTTGTGTGCCCTTCCGGAATTTCTGAATGTATACACGAGCAAATAGAAATATTTTTTCTCCTCAAAGGTAGTATATTATAATAACTGTTGTGCATGTTGCTTTTTTTAAAAAAAACTTATCATTTGGTGGTTAATGAAATGGACTCTGGAGTCAAAATGCCTGCATTCAAGTCTCAGTTCTGTAATTCACTAACTGCGTGAACTTGGCAAATTACTTAACCTTTTTGTGCCTTAATTTCTACATCTGTATATGAAGTTTTCAAAGTCTTGCAACTTTATTATATACTAAACTTTATCATATACTTTATGCATATACATATATAACTTTATCATATAAAATCTCTTATGGACATTCTACTCTGTTCTACTGGTCTGTCTAATCATGTACCTATACCACCTTGTTTTAATTTTTTGAGGTTATATATTATGTTAGGGCTGATCTGATAGGGCTGGTCTTTGGACAGGGATTTGAAAGGTGAATGGAATTCCCCAAAGATGATGACAGCAAGAATGACAACTATCGCCACCAACAACCAACATTTATTGTATGTCTACTATGTGAGAGATGCTGTAACTTTCTCCTTGTTTACTCTATTATTTATTTATTTATTTATTATAGAGATGAGATCTTGCTATGTTTTCCAGACTGGTTGTGAACTCCTGGGCTCAAGCAATCCTCCTGCCTTGGCCTCCCAAAGTGCTGGGATTACAGGCACAAGTCACCATGCTCGGCCTACTCTATTTTTTAACATCTTTGTTTTCGTTTTTGCTTTGAAGTTTTTACTCCTTTATTTTACATTTATTTACTTCATTGTAGGCAACTTTTTAAGCCACTTTAAATCCTTGGGAAACAAGGAGAGGCATAAATAGAAAAAGAACAAAGAGCTGATTTGGATATTAACTCATTAATTCACAAAACATATGCAGATTCTAACACATGTCAGGCACTGTGATAGGTGGATACAAGGCCAGATGAAACCTGGTCCCTACCCCTTAACGCCTCTGGGTGTTAGCTAGCAAATCTTTTTGGTCTGGACCCTTTTTATCTTTTGCAACCTGATGATCATTAGTCTATTTTTTCATCCCATGCTGCCTTAAGCTAGCCTCTTTTTTTTTTAAGCTGATAATGCATTGACAATTAACCAGTAGTGGCCTCTTGAAGTGCTGTTTTAAAGATTATGAGTTTTATTTGAAGTCAGTGGTGAAGGGTGCTGTGATTAGTTGTGATTTCTGTGGGGACAGGGGGCTGAAATGAAAGCAAACATGCTGTGTTTATTTGTCATACCTGAACTAGTTGTCCAGAATGATCAGTTTCTCACTGCAGCTGTTACAAATGATCATTTTATTGCCCTAACTCACCATTTCTTAAATTGTGGCATAAGCTATTTCCCTCTTGGGAAGTCCTAGAGTTAAGAAATCCATTTAACTTGGTTGAGTCACAGCTTCTCAAACATACTTTTTGTCCAAGGAACCTTGTCTCTTTTTCATTGATAATGGCTGGAGGTGGCACTTTGTTCCAGTTCTGTTGATATGTCCACTTTCATTGCTCACGAGTGCTCTTGAGTCCCTAGTGTTGTACTGACTTTTATTGGGATGGAAATGCCTGGACCCAATGCTACTGTGTTCTATGGAGGCCTTTATTTAATAATTTCTTTATCTTGCCATCTAAAATTCCTCTTGCTGTTACAATTGAAGTTGAAAATGGTTACTAGTTGCCTGTCTTGAGTTTTATCCTTTAATATTTTCAAGGCCACACATGAATGAGTTCTTGCATTTCTAGGGCATATTGGAAGCAGTTTTATTTATTATATTTGTTGGCTGAAAGCCATGCTCGTTAGCAAAATACTTCCTCTAAGAAGTTAGTTTTCAAATGAGCGTTACCTAGTGGGAAATGCATTTGGACTACTAAGCATATCTCTGTCTGTTCTTTTGTGGTTACCTCTCTGGTCACAGAGGGCACGGAGGTTGTGCGATGGCTTGGTGTAGTCACTGAAAGGGTATTGCACTTGAAGTCACAGCTCTGGGTGTAAGTCCTGATACCATCACTTGGTTGCTATGCAACTTGGAGCCAATCGCTTATACTAAACATCAGCTGACACAACTATAAAATGAAGATTGCTATAATAATTCTGTCCTCACTACTTCAGGATGTTGTTGAGAGGAACAAATGGGATGATATATGGAAAGCCGCTTCGCAAAAAGCATTATTGTTAGATGTTTGGGTTTGCATTTTTCCCTGCTGGTTTCTTTATTGCTCTTGTCTTAACCAGATGTAGTATGTGAAATATAGTCTTTCCTGCAGTATCCAGATGTGCTTTTTATGAAAAGCCAGTAAACCAAACACCTGATACTAAATCCAACTTGGCTTTGGTGGCAGAACTCTTGTGTTTTTTCCTTCACCACTGTTTTTGTTTATTTTACAGGTCTTAAGCATAAGATTGATTCTAATTTATAAATTACACCTTAATGTCTTTAACATGTTTGTGAAGATAAGGATGAAAGAGGTGCTCTCTCCCCCGTAACACTTTATTATTTTTAAATGTTTTAAATTAAAACATTTTAGACATGGGGTCACAATATGTTGCCAAGGCTGACCTTGAACTCCTGAGCGCAAATGATCCTCCTGCCTCAGCCTTCCTAGTAGCTGGAATTATAGGTACATGACACCATGCCCACCCCACAAAACTTTTTTTTTTAAGTTGGGATCTCACTCTGACACCCAGGATGGAGTGCAGTGGCATGATCATGGCTTACCGCAGCCTTGACCTTCTGGACTCAGGCGAGCCTTCTGAGTCTACCAAATAGCTGGGACTCTAGGCGTGTGCCACCACATCTAGTTAATTTTTGATTTTTTGTAGAGACCAGATCTTGCTATGTTGCCTAGGTTGCTCTTGAACTCCTGGGCGCAAGCAGTTCTCCCATGTCTGCCTCCCAAAGTGCTGGGTTTATAGGCATGAGCCACCACATCTGGCCTCCACCTCACAAAACTTTTAAAAAACTTAGTTGAGCGAATGTTCCAGCTAGCTGAGGTTCTAGAAGAAATGAGAGCCCAAGAACAAAAAGATAGTGTTAGAATAGAATTACTTGTTTGACAAAATGTTGGGGGTTTATACTCTGTGTCTTAATTTGGGTGAAGATGCAGAGTTATGAGGTAGGATCTGCTGCTTAATGGACAACTTTTGCCATCTTCCTGGCTCTGTTCCACACACTCCTTTTTCTTCTGTCAATTTCTCTTTCCTTTTTGAAACAATCATCACATTCCTTCCCTAGTAGCCTGCAAGGAATTTATACCCATATCCCCTTCTGAGAATGACTTGCCGTCCACGTCCAAGAAGTGGTTCATTAGGCAGTCTCTAGCTATCAGCTCCTTCAGGATCTGTTTCAGCAGCAGTTTGCTGCCTTGCCTGAGATCACACCCTTCCTAGGGCAGACCACATCTAGCAAAGGAGCAGTGTAGTAGTAAAAAGATTGGGCCGTTTCAGTCCGATGTGAGGTACTCTGATGGGTGACTTGTTCTGGAACTCCCAGTCTGATGAGTTGAGGCTTTGTTGGGCCTGCATTGCAGGTCAAATTCTTCTAAGTCCTGCTTTCCATTCTTTTTTTCCCCACAAATGTTGATCCCTAATAAACACTTTAAAGGTGTCTTAAAAATCCCAGTTTTATTGAGATATAATTTATACACCATAAAATTTGTTCTTTTAAAGTGTACAGCTCAGTGATTTTAGTATATTTACAAAGTCGTGCAATCATCACCACTATCTAATTCCAGAACATTTTTATGACTCCCAAAAAGAAACTCCATACCTATTAGCAGTCACTCCTCATTCTTCCTTCCTCCAGCCCATGGCAATCATTTTTAAAAAGAGATATGAATTTTTTTCTTCTTTATTTTAAAGATGTGTGGTACAAGTTAGGATTAGGTACATAAGTAGTCTTCGTGCAGGTGAAGTTTGGACCTCCACTTGGTCCTCCCTTCTCCTGGTTTAGGATCAGGTACCCTTGGTGATGTTTTGTGACCCCTCCCGGCAGTGTCCTGCTACTGCCCATCCCTCTCTTGTGGTATTGTGATAAATGTTCAGAACCCACTTATGAGTGAGGGAGTCATTAATCTACTTTCTGTTTCCATAGATTTTCCTATTCTGGATGTTTCATATTAATGGAATCATACAATATGTAGCCTTTTGTGACTGCCTTCTTTCACTTAACATTTCAAGATTTATCAATATTGTAGCATGTTAGTACTTTGTTCCTTTTTATGGTCAAATAATGTCTCCACATGTATATATTCCACTTCCAATTTTGTCTATTCATTCATCAGTTTATGCATACTTGAATTAATAAACATCTTGCACCCCAAATTTCTGACCTGCAAACTACCCACATTTGGAGACCTTAGGGTCTCAACTTCCGCCACAATGGGGGTTATCGATAAATTTTCCCAATGAAGGCAGTTCTTCCCAAAGATGAATTCTAGCACCAGATGCCAAGATAATAAAAAGTTCTCACTAGGTGCAGTAGCTAAGGTCTGCAATCCCAGTGCTTTGTGGGGCTGAGGTGGGAGGATCACTTGAGCCCAGGAGTTTGAGACCAGCCTGGACAACAGAGCAAGTACCCATCTCTATAAAATTAGACAAAAACATAGCCAGATGTGGTGGTTTGTGCCTGTAGTCCCAGCTACACAGGAGGCTGAGATGATAGGATGGTTTAAGCCCAGGAGTTGTAGGTTGCAGTGAGCTAGGGTGGTGCCCCTCCACTCCAGCCTGGGTGACGAATGAGACCCTGTCTCTTAAAAAATAAAAGGGAGGAGGAGAATATGGAAGGACCAGATGGGAGGTGAGGTTAGAAGGGTCAGATAAAGTGAAGCCAAAGGCCATGTTTGGAAGGCACACCTGCCTTGTGCAGAAGAGTCTGTAGTCAGCAAACTCCTTTCTTGCCTTCTTTTTATTTTTTCAAACTCCCTTTTACTGACATGTCTTGATTTTTAAAATGTCATTTTAAAAATGAGCATCTGCTGGTGCTCATTTCCAAGTGATAGATGCTTGAGATCTGTGACCTTTGCAGCTCCTTGCCACCTTGTGATCTGGGACTAAAAGACAAGTAAAGTTTGGCAACTACTTCTGAGCCGTCCTGGACACTTGCCATCTCAGATGCTACTCTCACCCATTTCAGGGCCTGCCACTTATCAGCTGCATGGAGATACTGCCGGTTTCCAAAACCACAAAAACAGTGCAGCAAATCGTGCAACTGAACTGTGGGAGATCACTCGTCTTTTGTGGGGAGACCTGCCAGCCTCCAGAAACAGGAAAATGGTACAAAAGCTATGTGTTTGACCTGTTGGGGATCACTCATGGCACTACCAAGTTCAAGAGTGCAAAGACAATTGAGGCATGTGATGAGGAGCCTGAGGCCTCATGAAAACTTAAAGTGCTTTCTTTCTTTGATACTTAACCAGAATTTGTGGGTATTTGATTGTTCTGTGTTCGTTTGTTTGGCAAACATCTGTAGAGTTTTCTATTACTCTGGAATTTATGAAATTGCCTTTTTTTTTGGATCAAAGATGATAAAATAGCAGTATTTCCCATGGCTTGATCTCACATATGACAGGCACCATGCCAGGAGCTGGAGATGCAAAAAGATGAAAAATAGATTCTGGCCTGAAGGAGCTTACAGAGTCCAAACAGAAGGGCAACATGAATAATTGGAATTCAAGTGATATAGGTTCTGTTTCAGATGTTTACAAAGGGCTGTGTGTGGTAAACCCCAGAGGGAGGGACCAAAGCAAAGGCTTCCCAGAGAGGCCTTGTGGGCTTTCGTGTATGGAATAAGAGTCTTTTGGTGAAGTTCTCAAAACTGATCAGCCACGCTAGGGATCCCCAGTGTGGTAACTTTGTATTATGCCGATTTAGCTTAAAGTCCAAGCCCTATTATACATCCTTTATTCTATATCACCCATCGTGGTTCTGCATCTTTGATTCATCCCTGACTGATGATGCACACAGTCTGTTCACCCTGTGTTTGATTGATTAGACTTCTGTATTTGATGACCATGGTAATGAGCAAAGAATAATATTTTTTTTCAAGTGCCAACATCTGCAAAGATAGTCTGGCCCTGGGAAGCTTTCTGGGAAGAAGTCCTATCATTGCTTTCCCAAAAGTCATCATCACTCTTGTTTTCTCTTCTCCTGTCCTACCTCATTTGGTCCAGATCCCAGATAAATGAAAGCTCTGGAAAGCCAGGAATCTAGAAGGGTTTAGAGAGCATGCAGCTGAAGAATACTAGTGACAGACAGGCCTTCTAACAGGCAGGGGTCCTCTCCCTGCTATCTCCCTCTGTTAGCATGAGATGACTCCTAAGAGCTCTACTGGGCTATGAAGAACTTTGGTGCCCGTAACAGAATTGATCTCAAAGTCTTGCTGTGAAGATTAAACCAGACAATGCATGTCTGACTCTTGGCATACTGTCTAGTACATCATACACACTCAAAATTTTATATTTTTTTATTGTGGTAAAAATATACACAACATAAATTTACTATTTTATATATTAAGTGTACAGTTCAGTGGCATTAACTACATTCACATTGTTGTGCAACCCTCACCACCACTCCATCTCTAGAACTTTGTCATCTTTGCAAATTGAAACTCTATACCCATTAACAATAACTATCCAACTTCCCTGCCCCTCATCCCTTGGCAACTACCATTCTTTCTGTCTCTATGAATTTGTCTGCTTTAGGAACAAAGAGACTCAAAGCATATTTGTCTTTTTTGCAACTGGTTTACTTCAATTAGCATATTGTCTTTAAGGCGCAATCTATGTTGTAGCATGTCAGAATTTTCTTCCTGTTCAAGGCTTTATAATATCCCATTGTGTATATATATATATATATATATATATATATATATATATATATATATATATACACTGCATTTTGATTATCCATTCATCTGTTGACTGACAGTTGAGTTGCTACCACCTATAGTGAATAATGCTATCAACATGGGTGTACAAATATCTGTTTGAACATCTGCTTTAAATTCTTTTGGGTGTATACCCACAAGTAGAATTGCTGGATAACATGGTCAGCCATATGTTGCTTATCAACTGGTATACATTTTGAGAAATGCGTTGTTAGGCAATTTCATCATTGTGTGATCATAGAGTGTACTCACCCAAACCTAGATGATATAACTGACTATACGCCTGGGCTATGGTCTAGCCTATTGCTTCTAGGCTATAAACCTGTATAGCATGTTACTGTACTGAATACTGTATGCAGTTGTAGCATAATGGTAAGTATTTATGTATCTAAACATAAAAAAGGTACAGTAAAAATACAGCATTATAATCTCATGGAACCACCATGATATATGCGGTCCTTTGTCAACTAAAACACCGCTATGTGACGCATGACTGTAATTCCATGTTTAATTTTTTGAGGAACTAGTTTTCATCATCATCATTATGATTGTTAATTATAATGCTACTTTTCTAGGGAATAAAGGGGACTGGGAGACTGGGCAAAGAGAGAAGTGCCAAGATCCATTGCAGCTTGAAGAAGCCAATCCCAGTGGTGTGTGTACCGTGACCCCAGATTTACCCTGTCAATGTGCAACTCTTTCCTCTAACTGTAGTCTAAACAGAACATGAGAGGAGGTGGATAGAGGGAAGGGTGGTGGGGAGGATCTGGTCACATGAAGGGGAGAGAGCAGCCCTATATGTGTCATGGGAGTGGTTGGGCACTTGAGGCTTTGGCTGTGTAACGGAGTGCTGCTCTGTTTTCCTGGCCCCCTGGTGAGTGCTAAGAGGAACACTGGTGGAGTGGAGAGAGAGGCCGGGGTATGTGAACTGTCATGCTACTTCATTCTGTAGGACGTGGAGCCCAGGGTGTGAAGGCAGCATGAGACTGGTTGAACTGGTAGCCTTGGAACCTGAAGTACTTTGCTGCTTAGGGTCTGAGGACCTCTGGGAACTCACTTCCAAGAAACCTTAGAGCCCTAGTTTTTAAAAGATACTTCTTCCCTCATAGGGGACTGATTATGTGTGAAAGTTCTGGGAGATTTGAAATAAAATGACCCTTAGCTAGGTTCCTTCCTCACAAATGGCCAGTTACCCCTTAGATCCCTGGTTTCTGCTTGCCTCCTCCTGCGGGGATGTTGTGAGGGACCCCTCGAGCTCAGCCATGCACCTGAGCAGGAGCCAACACCTCTCATTAGCATAAACACTTAGAATTGAGCGATCCTCTGGCCAGGAACAGGGGCTCACAGCGCAGTGGCTCCCAGCACTTTGGGAAGCCAAGGTGGGAGAATTTCTTGTGCAATTGAGATCAGCCTAGGCAACATAGTGAGACCTTGTCTCTACAGAGAATAAAAATATTAGCTGAGTGTGGTGGCATGTACCTGTAGTTTCAGCCGCTAGGGAGCCTGAGGTGGGATGATCACCTGAGTCCAGAACAAGGGTGCAGTGAACCATGATTGCACCACTGCACTCCATCCTGGGCAACAGAGTGAGACATCCCAGCCAAAAAAACTGAGTGATCCTCTCAGATGGTTCTGTTCTAAAACCTGGGCTTCTATGTAGCCCCTGAATTTACTTTTCTATAAATCAGACAACAGTTTTTTTTTTTCCTCAAAGAACACCCCCTTTCATTCAATATCACATAGCCCAGGAGTCACTAGGCTTCTTTGATAGTTTTCCTGCCCAGAGATTATTGGGGGTAGCTGTTGGCCTTCACAGAGAATCTCAAATTTAGATTTTCAAATGCAGTTATACACACAAAGATAAAGGAAAAGAGGATGAAACTCATCATACAACCATGAACTTGTGACCTGTTACCGACTATTCTGGCAATAGTGCACTATAAATTATTTAAAAAATCAATCTTAAAAGTGTTTTGTCGATAGAATAATTATGTCACATTGTACTTTCTTCTGGTGTTAAAAGCATTACATTTTAAAATGTAAATATTTAAAATATGCCATGGTACCCATTCGTGACTTGGCTCAGCCCACAGAACCCATTTATCGCTTAGTCACTGTGCTTTACTTCCAGCTTCACGGTAGGAGATGCAGGTTGGGCCTCAGGGCAGAGACCAGAGCCCCACTGCCTTGCACAATTGGGCCAGACCTTTTTCTAGGACAAGAGCCGTTACCACAGAGGTTTTGTTTTCTTGGATTGTCAATGGTCACTTTTGTGGATTCTGTGAAGTGATATCAAGTTAGACTCTCCATTGCTAATGATGGGCCACTTTGTTAGGACTACCATCTGGAGCAAATGGTCTACTGTTCAAATTCTGCTCAAGGCTGTTGTCAGAGGCACAGACTCTGGATATTCTGGCTGCACCAGTAGAGCAAGTCTGGGCATATTTGGGACAGTTTTTTTGGTCTCTGCCCCATGATTGTATGCCTATCTTTCACCAAGCCCAGTGATTTAATTATTTGTTACTGCAGGGAAAATTATCCCCAAATTTAGCAGCTTAAAACAGGAAGTATTTACTATCATACACATTTTCTATGGGTCAAGAGTCTAGGAGAGGTTTAGCTGGGTGGTTCTCGCTCAGAGTATCTCATGAGTTGCAGACAAACTAACAGCTAGAGTGGCAGTCATCTCCAGGCTAGACTAGGGTGAAGAATTTATTTTTAAGCTCACTCTCTGGGTTGTGGTGAGGCCTCAGTTCCTCATTGGCTGTTGACTGGAGTCTCCCTCAGTTTCTCGCTACTTAGGCCTCTATAGAGCAGCTTACAACATGGCAGCTGGCTTCCCCTACCATGAATGATACAAGGAAGAGAGCCCAGGCTGGAAGCCACAGTCTTTTATGACCTCATCTCAGAAGTGACGTATCTTTACTCCTGCATATGTTATTGGTCACCCAGACCATCCCTGGCATAATGTGTAGGAGAGACTACACAAGGGTGTGATTACTAGGAGATGGGTATCATTGGGGTTCAACTAGGAAGTTGACTGCTCCAGCCCAGCCCCCCACTTAGGATGTCATGCCTCCAAGTCAAGCATTATGATAGAGACAACTGTTTAATTCAGGGCTGTACCTTCTATCTAGGCCCTATTCTTAGAGCTTTACATGCATTAACTCACTGAATCCTAACAACCTATGAGGTCAGTACAAGGGTCACTCCCTGAAAGGACATAACATGGATTTAATATACCCAATGAGCAGCCATTTTAGCATTGTCTATATCTCTTGTTTTTCTAGCAGTTCACTTAACTTGCCCTCCAATCACTAGCCAAGGACAGAACTGGTTTCTCAGAGGTAGCTGTTGATAATTGTTTTACAATCCCCCTTCCCAGCTTGTTTTGTGCTAATTAGCTTTTCTATTTCAAGTATTTGCCTCCACCCATAAGACCCAAGTTAACCTACTCAGCCCTTCATGACCTTCACATAGACCTCATCACCATGGTATCAATCAAGTGACTGGTCCATCCATCTGCCTGCTGTCTCTCATCTGACGTCAATACCTGCACTTACCTGCCCCTTTTTGACGAGGTGGAGCAGACCACCACCCAACCACCTTAACGACCTGCTCCCATCCAAGGAGAATGTTTAAAGACACTCAACCTTGAGCAGCCATTTGCCATTGTGCCATGTTTCCTGGCTTTGGCTCCCTTCCCTACCTTGGAGAGGTGAATCTCTTCTCTTGCTCTCTCTTTCTCTAATTTATTTTTAAAATGAACTGTATTTTCCAATCTAACTTCTGTGCAACTCTTTGCTTCTTTTTTTTTTGTTTGGTTTTTTTTTGAGTTGGAGTCTCACTCTGTTGCCCAGAGTGGAGTGCAGTGGCCGCTCCCGGCCTCCGCAGCCTCGACCTGCTGGGCTCCGGCGATCCTTCCGCCTCAGCCTTCCAAGTAGCTGGAATTACAGGCACGCGCTACCACGCCCGGCTGATTTTTGATTTATTGTGCAGCACCGGATCACAGACACCACTCGACCCTCTGTTGGGTTTGATGTAACATTCTGGAGGACCTGCTGGGAGTGTGATATAACACTCCCTTTTTGTGCTTTAGAAAACCAGGGCACAAAGTGGTTAAGTAACCATTACTGCATGTTGTGTCTCAGGATGAAAGAGATATTGCTTGAGACGCCTCATTTTTTTTTTCCATTTTACTAACTTTTCCTTTGGAAACAGAGATCCTTGATTTGCATCCTTTAACGGCTGGCTGTTTCCTCTGCCTTTCCCAGTCCTTTAGGAACTCGGGGCTCTGACCCTTAAAAGGACCTTGGAGAGAAGAGCTTGCACCTGAATGCTGCCCTCTCTGAGGTGCTCCCTAAGCCCGCTGCCTTGTTCTCTGCTGGCACTTTGGGAATCCAGCCAGGGGAAGGTAGAGACTCTAGATTTCAGAAAATAAAACAATTTAATAGGTGACTAAGCCTTGAGAGGAAAGAGAGCAGGGAAGATACAAAGTTATTACTCCAGTCTGGTGTTCAACAGTCTTTTCCACAACTGTCTTTCCAGGTAATTTCCCATCTCTCACTCACAGAAACAACAAATGACTCACGGTTAATGAACACATCATTGTCTTCATTGTCTTTGCACCTTTGTTTTCCAGTTCCCTCTGCTCCCTCCCACTCCTCTCTGCCTACTGACTCCTACTGGCTTCAAGACCTCGCTAAAAACCACTCTGTGAGATATCACCCTCTGGGTCAGTGCACCACAAACTTTAAAGTGCATGGAGCCCTTGTACAAGGACTTAGTTTGAGGCCTGTTAAGTTGCCCACTTTAATTGAGGAGGGTTGAGGTGGACCTGAGAGTCTACATTGCCAGTAAGTTCCAGGGTGGTGTAGATGTTGTCGATCTGTTAACCACACTTTGAATAGAAAGGCTCTACATCTCATTTTCCTTTAGTCCTTTTTGGAAATTTAAGTCTATTAAGTAGTAGGAAGGTATTTTAAGGGAAACCAGATGTCTTACACAGACTCAAGCCAATTTGGCATTCAGCGATTTTTACATTCTTTTGGTAGATACATAGGGTGGTCAATGTCCTGGTTTGCCTGGCATTGTGGGGTTTCCTGGGAAATGAGACTTTCAGTACTGAAACCGGAAAAGCCATAGGCAATCCAGAATGAATCGGTCAACTTCTGGTGGTTAGGGGTGAGAGGGAGCTATATATGTCCTTCCTTACAACCTTTCCATGAGGTGAGATCTTGACAAATTTCTGCTAAAGCTATGAATGTTTATTAGCTGGCAGGTTTAAGAACAATCCTACACTGGGTTATGAGGCTTTTGGGAAGACCCATTCCCTGCCTTATGCACTACGAGTAACACGGGCCTGTGTTGTATGGTTCTCTTTAAAATGGACACAAGGAAATTACAATGACAGCCCAACCAACCTTGTAGGGTTAAAGTGACAGCCTTTATGGAAAGAGACATAGCACCAAGGAAACATTAGACCTCATGTACTTCAGTAAAAATACTAGACTACATATTGAATGTGCATACTTCATTCAAACATTAGCAAGGGGCTTGATTCTGTAGATGATAAGGAACTCTGAGGGTTTCAGAGCAGAGTGCCTGTCTCAGAAGCATTAGGTCCAGCAAGGGAGTCTGCTCTGTGCCTTTCTCAGATTCAGATTTTGTTGGTTGTTGTGATGTTTTACCTGGAGTATGGGTGGAAGGCCACCTCAAAATGTGACCGCAACGCAAAGAAATTTTGTTCTACATTGCAAAGTATTCCAGATAAAAGAAAATTTCCTTTAGCTTTCGCTGTTGTTCAACATTGGGACAAAAGAGGAATGGAACTGGTTTACTTTGAGCTCTGAGAAAAACACAAAACAAGATACCCGGGTTCAGAGAAATCAATCACTTGGGGCCCTGGGGCTACTCTGGAACAGCTGAAGGTTTTCTTCTTGGGGGAGGGAGATTTTCTTTCTGATTGAGCCTCAGCTTTTTTTTTTTTAAATTTTTTTTTTTAACTTCCATTTGTTTTTCTGTGGGGTGTAGTGGAAAACATACACACCCAAACCCAGACTTTCCTTGCTTCTAGGGCTTTCAGAAGAAACCAGCTGGGGAACAGGAGGCTGGGCTTCTAGAAGTTGTGTGAACAGATTTTTGCAGAGCAAGTGTTAGCGTCTTTGGAGCTCTGACCCTCCCTGTGGGTTTGTAAACCAACCTCTGACACCCATTCAGCAAAACAACTTCACCTTTCACCTACTTTTTTTGTTTTCCAGCTGTTTGGTGCGTGCTTTGTGTGCATGTGTGAGCAACTCTTGATGATTTTGTTTGCTTATACTTTTTCTTCCTCAACAAAGAGAAGGAATAGAGACCTGCGGCGAGGCTGTGGAAGCTGGGGCGGGGGTGGGGGGGGCATGCATATGTCACTGGTGGGCAGGACCCCAAAGGGAATCTAGAGAGTGTGACCCAGCATCAGATGAAAGCCCTCACCCCAGACAAAGACCTTTTATTTCACAGATGAATAAATTGACACATAGAGAGGGAAAATGACTTACTAGGGGTTGGCAATTTAGTGATTGAAAGATTTTTAAATGCTCTCAGTACAAATTCAGAGTCTCAAGGTTGAAAGGGACCTGGACAATTACATATCCAACCTCATGCAGATGCTTGAATTCTGGTTTCTATGTCCTTGTGAAGTGGCACGTAGCCACTACTGGCCTCATTGGGCGTTAGGGAGATCATCACTGTCCCACAAATTTGCCCCTCTTCAATATTTTCCATGGGTGTAGGATATTTGGATGAGGATGGTATTTTGAGCTCTTTGTTTTTGAATACATTATTCAATTAGAATTGTATGAATATTGATGAATTTTCCTTGAAAAGGTGTTTCCTGGAACAAACTCTATTTAGCTTTGATCAATTAATTGTAGAACACCTACAAAACTTTCATTTCCACGAGGGAGGCAGCTTTTCCTAATTATAATCCCCTTATTTGGAGTAGCATATCTTGTAACTATAACTTTACATAGAACAAATTTAGGAAAATGCTGACTTGAGCTAGGGAATAAAATTCTAAAAAAAGGTACATATAAATTTAATTTTATGTGAATCTAATAATATTTTTAATGTAATAAGAGGAATTTACCATGCAAAAGCAACCAATGAAAAATATATTACTAAATATCAAGGGCAGTATTTATATGATATACATTAGTTTTGGTATATATATGTATATATATACTCTATTATAAATCATTCTGGAATTATGTATACAAATATCTCAATCCTTATTTTGTGTGTGAAATTTTGGGGAAACTTTCATTTTTTATATTGGTTGTCTGCATTTTCAAAATTTCTATATTGAACACAACTAAATTATTTTCTTATTTTATGTAATTTATTTGTACAAATTTATGGGGTACATTAGAAATTTTGTTACATGTATATAATGTGTAGTGATCAAGTTAGGGTATTCAGGGTGTCTATCACCTGATTGCCCAATATTTTTGTTAAGTTTAGTCATTCTACTCTGCTTTCAAACATGAAATTTATTCCTTCTATCTTACTGTATGTTTGCACCCTCTAACCCAGTTGTCCCCAGCTCCTTGGCCATATATTGGTCTGTGGTCGGTTACGAACTAGGCTGCCCAGCAGGATGTGAGCAGGGAGGCTAGCGAGCAAGTGAGTGAAACTTTGTATTTATAGCTGCTCCATCGTTCACATTACCTCCTAAGCTCTGCCTCCTGTCAGATCGTCACTGGACAGTCTGCTTCCATTTCCAATGTCCTATCTTTGTGAAGCAGGGTTTTTTTTTTTTTTTCAGCGATAGCAACCAAAATGAGATTAAGGGGTAGACTGGACATAAGCAACACACTTTGGGTACCACTGTCTTCCATCACACCCACATGGGACCGTCTAGCGGCAAGAAAACAAGCTCAGGGCTCCCACTGATTCTGCATTATGGTGAACTGTGTAATTATTTCATTATATATTACAATGTAATCATAATAGAAATAAAGTACAAATAAAGTGCTTGAATCATCCTGAAACCATCATTCTCTTCTCCCTCCTGGTCCATGGAAAAATTGTCTTCCACAAAGCTGGTCCCTGATGCCAAAAAGGTTGGGGACCACTACTCTAACCCGCTTCTCTTCATCCTTCCCCTGCCTCCTATTCATCCTTCCCAGTCTCTGTTGTCTATTTTTCCATTCTCTACACCCATGTGCTCAAATTCTAAAGCTCCCATGTAGCTGGGCGTGGTGGCTCATGCCTATAATTCCAGCACTTTGGGAGGCGAAGGTGAGAGGATTGCCTGAGCCTTGGGGTTTGAGACCAGCCTGGGCAACACAGCAAGACATCATCTCTACAATAAACACAAAACAAAAAAATTAGCTGGGCGTAGTGGCACCCGGCTGTGGTTCCAGCTACTTGGAAGGCTGAGGCAGAAGGTTCGCCAGAGCCCAGCAGGTTGAGGCTGCAGTGGCTGTGAGTGTGCCACTGCACTCCAGCCTGTGTGACAGAGTGAGACCTCAAAAAATAAATAAGTAAACAAAAAAATAAAGGTCTCATACGTAAGTAAAAACATGTGATACTTGTCATTCTGTGTTTGGCTTATTTCATTTAAGATAACGACCTCCAGTTCCATCCAGGTTGCTGAAAATGACATGATCTCATTTTTTCTGGCTGAATCTCATTTTTTCTGACTGAATTCCATTGTGTATATGTCACATTTTCTTTATCTACTCATCTGTTGATAGACACTTAGGTTGATTCATATTGTTGCTATTGTGAATAGTGCTTCAATAAGCATGCAAATTCAGAACCTTTGAAATATTGATTTATTTTTCTTTGAGTAGGCACCTAGTAGTGGAATTGCTGGATTGAATGATAATTCTATTTTTAGTTTCTTTAGCAATCTCCATAATATTTTCCACAGTGGCTATACTGGTTTACATTTCCACCAACATGGTATGGTATAAGAGTTACTTTTTTCTCTACATTCTCACCAACATCTGTTATTATTAGTTTTTGTCTTTTTAATAATAGCTGTTCTGACTGGGGTAAGATGATATCTCACTGAGGTTTTGATTTGCATTTCTCTGATGATTAGTGATATTGAGCTTTTTAAAAATATATCTGTTGGTTGTGTATAGGTCTTCTTTTGAGAAATGTCTATTCATGTCCTTTGCATACATTTTTTTTTTTTTTTTTGACTTGGAGTCTCACTCTGTCGCCCAGACTGGAGTGCAGTGGCCGCTCCCGGCCACCGCAGCCTCGACCTGCTGGGCTCTGGCGATCCTTCCGCCTCAGCCTTCCGAGTAGCCGGAACTACAGGCGCGCGCTACCACGCCCGGCTGATTTTTTGATTTATTGTAGAGATGAGGTCTCGCTGCCCAGGCGGGTCTCGAACCCGCGGGCTCAGGCAATCCACTCACCTCAGCCTCCCAAAGGCCCGGGATTACAGGCTGAGCCACCGAGCCCGGCTCTTTGCATACTTTTTAATGGGATTATTTGTTTTCTTCCTGTTGAGTTGTTTGAGTTCCTTGTGTATTCTGAATGTTAGTTCCCTGTCAGATGAATAGTTGGCAAATATTTTCTCTCATTCAACAGATTGTATCTTTACTCTGTTGATTATTTATTTTGTTGTGCAAAGCTTTTTAGCTTAATTAAATGTGATTGTCTATTTTTGTTTTTGCTGTTGATGCTTTTTAGGTCAGAGTCATAAATTCTTTCCCTGGACCAATGTCCAGGAGAATTTTCCCTAGGTTTTCTTCTAGTTTGTTTGTTTGTTTGTTTGTTTATCTATCTATCTTCTCTGAGACGGCCTCTCACTCTGTGGCTTAGGCTGGAGTGCAGTGGTGTGATCATGGCTCACTGCAGCCTTGAACTCCTATGCTTAAGCAATCATACTGCTTCAGCCTCCTGACTAGCTAAGACTACAAGTACATGCCATGATGCCTGGCTAAGTAAAAAAATTTTTTTGTGGAGATGGGATCTCACTATGTCAACCAGGTTGGTCTCAAACTCCTGGCTTCAAGTGATCCTCCCACCTAGGTCTCTCAATGTGCTGGGATTACAGGCATGAGCCACCACACCTCTCCTAATATTCTTATATTTTCAGGTCTTATGTTTAAATCTTTAATCCATTTTGAGTTGATTTTGTGCATTGTGAGAGACAGGGTCCAGTTTCATTCTTCTGGCTTGTGGCTATCCAGTTTTCTCAGTACCATTTATTGAAAAGGGTGTTTTTCTCCCCCAGTGTAAGTTCTTAACAGCTTTGTTGAAGATCAGTTGGCTGTAAATATATGGCTTTATTTCTGGGTTCTCTATTCTGTTCCATCGGTCTATGTGTCAGTTTTTATGCCAATATCATATTGTTTTGATTATTGATGCTTTTTAATATATTTTGAAGTCAGGTAGTGTGATGCCTTCACCTTTGTTCTTGTTGCTGAGGATTACGTTGGCTATTTGGGTTCTTTTTTGGTTCCATCTACATTTTAGGGTTTTTGTTTTCTAATTCTGTGAACAATAGTATTTTGATAGGGATTGCATTGAATCTGTAGATTGCTTTGGGCAATATGGCCATTTTAATGATATTAACTCTTCTAATCCATGAGCATAGGATATATTTCCATTTGTTTGTGTCATCTATGATTTCTTTCATCAATTTTTTGTAGTTTTACTTGTAGAGATCTTTTATGTCCTTGCCTAAATATATTCCTAGATATTTTATTTTTGTATTAATTGTAAATGGGATTACTTCCTTGATTTCTTTTTTGGCTAAATCATTATTAGTGTATGGAGACGCTACAGGTTTTTGTACATTGATTTCATATCCTGAAACAAATTTATTTATCAAATCTAAGAGTTTCCAGGTGGAAATTTTAGGTTTTTCTTGACATAATCAGTACAATTTGATTTCACCTTTTCCAGATTGAATGCCTTTTATTTATTTCTCTTGCCTGATTTCTCTGGCTAGAGCTCCCAGTACTATGTTGAATAGGAGTGGTGAACATGGGATCCTTGTCTTGTTCCAGTTCTTAGAGGAAAGGCTTTCAATGCTTCCGCATTCAGCATGGTGTGGGTTTGTTGTATATGGCCTCTATTATTTTGAGGTACTGAACACAACCACAAAAAATCTCCAACAACAAAATGTCTAAAGACAACAAATAACACACAATTTAGAAAATGTGAAGAGTGTCTTTGGTAAAGGGACTAAGCATTATTCTTTCTTTTATTTTTTGTGTAAACCAGGGAGATAGTCTCTCTCTCATCCTCTGGAGAAATACATACTAAAGTATCCTTTTCCTCATGTAATTTTTCTGATCTAAAACCTCCCATGGCACCTGCCTACATATCAAGTCTAATCTCCTCTGTCTGAATGTTAAGATCCTGTACAATCTGACCCCATTTTATCTTTCAGATGTACCTGATGTGGGTTCCTTAACACACCACTCTTATTTCCAGTCTTCTTGTCCCTATGCTATTTTCAGCTTCACTTTCTTTGCCTATTTTCTTTTTCTAGATTGAAATGCCCCTTTAAAAACTTTCCAAATTCAAGGCCCTTTGTTCCCCATACTGATTTTTCCCTTTCCTGACCTCTTATGGCAGTTCTAACTTATACCATACCATTTAACATTTACTGATTCACTGGGTTTACCTAGGCTCAGTACTTGATGCTGACTGGGAAAGGCAAACTTAGGTTGCTGGCTAGAGGGTTTAAATATACCTGGAGGACACACTGAAAAGGGAGGAAATTGCCAGGAAGGAAGTGATGAGTTAGAATCCAGAGAAACAGACCAAACAGACCTTGGTTGGCGTGGCTGAGCAAGTGACTAGTTAGAGAGATGCTACAGCAATGAGGTGTGGATAGGGAGAGAAGGTGGTAGCTGTCTCGTTCCTCTCATGTTGGGTTTGGTGTGGTCTGCCTGGGCTGGGCACAGACGGCCACTGCATAATGGCACCCTCTTGAACCATACCAATGAGAGCAAAGCCGGGGTGGGGGGCATTGTGGGGAACTCTTCTTTTTTCATGCCACTGCATAGTGTCACCAGAAGTACAGATTAATTCAGACACTTTATAAACAAGCAGAAAAATCTAGAGTTGGAAGCTGGTTAGGCAAAAAAATGCAAATGTACTTGCTCACAGAATCCAATAAACAATCTGATAACCAAACTACAGAAAGAATGTCTGCAACCTGGCTTCAGGAACAACTGGGTCCCGAGACTTGAAGGCTGCCAAGACCCTTTGTACCTTCCTAATTTCTGCTTCTCTCTGCACTTGCGTCTTCACACAAATAGCCTTTTCCCAGGTGATTGTATGACTACTAAAAGCTCTTGAAGTTTACATCTTTCAATTTCTCCCACCAAAGAGAGACTCTTTTATTTCAGTTGGGAGAATCTCAGGGAAGAATCTGATTGACCAACCTTGGGTCAAGGGCTCACCTTTGATTAATCAAACACGATGGGAGAAGACAAGGTCACATAAAAACAGGTCATGTAGAGAGGGTCGAGGTGGGAAGGTCCCAGGAGGAGGGGGCTTCTAAATAATCCAACGGATGTCCAATATGATAGTACAGCAGCAACTGTGACCACAGTCACGCTCAGTACAGACTTGCCAATTGGATATGTTGGAAATCAGGAAGGAAGAACTATCGTCTAGCACACCGCCCTTTCTATTGTCCGAGCAAAGTCAGCAAGTCTTTATTAAGTTGCTCCTGGGGACTTGATAATTGTTGGAATAGCCTGCAACTCTACACTGTCATTTTTTCCTGCTATGTTAACCCCAGAACCTCTGGCTCCATCCAGACTCCCAACAACCCTGACATGTATCTGTTCTGCAAAGAACCAAGGATGACTCCCACTGTTATCTTTGCCTTAGTGACTACTGAGTCACTTCATTTCCCAGAGGGAGAATGGTGAAGTCACCAACACCACCACGCCACCAGCAACCCTGAGCTCTGGATGGAATGGTGCTGGGGAGAAATGTCAGATGAGGTGCCTGACACTATTCCTTTTAGAGGAAGGCCATTAACTCACCGTGGGAAGGTCAGCTGGCTGGTGGGGGAGGCAAAGTAGAAAGAGCATTAGCAGAAAATTCCTAATGCTGGACACGTCTTCCCCAGTTCTAGGAGGCACCAATGTCAGTAAGTTCTTGGTGCATAAGGCTGGTGTAGTGTTAGCTGTTAGTGTGTAAGATGAAAAATGAAACTGTGAGGTAGGGGAGGCGGTGTGGCAAAAAGATCCAGACAGACATCACTTGGCCCCCTTGTTCCATTTCTGCTTGCTCTGTTCTGGCTTCTGCTGGTTGGTCTGGGCTTCCCATCTGCCTACTATGCCATTTCCAACACCTGCTTGGCCTGTTCTCCAGCATAAGACCCACTACTTTCTTCAGAATTTATGCCTTGATTCTCTCTCCTGCACGTTGATGTTTTTGTTGAACTTTCCAGTGGTCTCTTGACATGTGGTCCCTCAACTTGCCCTTCAAGCCCTTTATTTTTGTCACCTATGCTAGAGGGTGATGCCAGGCAGCCCACGCTTCACATCCCACCCTAGCACCTGGCTCCATGTTCACAGGTGCAGCTCCCAGGGGTGTCGCTGCCTTCTCCACAAGCCCCCACAGTGCCCCATAGGCTTTAATCTAGATGGTGTTAGCATTGCCTCTTTACTCATGCCACCGCCCCCTTGAGGCCAAGTTTGATTTATTTCTGTTCCCATAGCATTTAGCACAGAACCTCGTACAGAGACGGCTCAGTCATGTTTGTCATGGGATTGGGAAAATGGTCCCTGTGACCTGGACCCCGATTTTCCCTTTGGTTGTCCTTTGGATTTGGACAAAGCTTATCATCATCAGACGCCTTCCTGTTCTTTTTCATCTGCTTTCCTTCCTCCCCCCACCAGTCTGTCTGACAGAGAGAGTAGTGTAGCGGGTAAGAACACGGGTCTAAAATCACGCTATGTGGTTTTAAATCCTGACTCCACTACTTACTTGCTGTGCAACTGTTAGCACGTTACTTCACTGTTCTGTGCCTTAGTTTCCTCATATGTCAAATGGGAATAATAATAGGACCAGTCTCACAATCCTGTGGGAGGATTAAATATATTAATATGTGTAACGTGCTGGGAACAGCATGTGGTTCACAGCAGGTGCTCTAGAAAGGTTAACCATTGTCATTGTTCTCTACCCTCACGACTCCTCCAGTAAGGGTCCTCTGACTTTGTTCTCTCCTATGTTCCTGGGCTAATCCCTGACCTACCCTCTCCTGGCACTCAACTTTTGGGCCTCAGTCTCATCCTCTGGCCCAGTCAGCCAAATATTTGCAAATAAATATTTCTAATTGATAACGAGGCTGTAGCCCAGGAGCCTCTCAGCCTCATTCCTCATGAATGTTAGCATCACCTCAGGCCACGTTTTGGCTCAAATGTTGCTCCTTTAATGGCCAATTAGGAGGGGATGTAGGGGAGGAAGGTTTGTCTAGTTTGCTAGACCAAGAGTTGGCAAACCTTTTGTAACGGCTCAGATAGTAAATATTTTAAGCTTTGTGGGTCACACATTGTCTCCGCCACTCCTCCTCCTCCTTCTTCTCTTTCTCCTCATCATCTTCCTGCCCCTTATTCTTCTTCTCAACCCTTAAAAATGTAAAAACATGCTTAACTTGAGGACTATTTACTAAAAGAAGTTATAAGCCACATTCAGGCCTCAGGCCATAATCCGTAGACTACTGTACAAGGTAACGAGTTTGAACAGGGGAGAAACAAGTTTGTCTTGTTATCTCTAAGTCTAGCCACTAGCCTGGCACATGATAGGTACTCTATTAGTAATTATTAAATGAGTGAATAAATGAATACACATAAATGGATTAAAATGAGTCTCTGGCTTCCACATTTAAGAGAATCTCTATGAAAATTCCATAGTGAATAGAAGAACCCCAGAGAAGAGTTCTATAAATTTGGTTCTTTGCTGTACCTGCGTTACCCAAAGGTACAAGTGTTTTTCCTTAGGTACTCAGACTGAGTACCTACCTTCAATTCCAGCCCTTTTTTTTCAGCCAAGAACAGAGTCTCCCTGCAGCCTCAGTTCTATGGTAAATGATGCCAGTGGTATGCTGGTGTTTAGCAACCATCTGCCCAAAAAACAAGCAAACAATGGTGTAAATACTTCCAACAAGACCAGTTTCACCTTAAAGATGTGAAGGCACTAGACATGAAGCTGAGAACAGATATGCACAACCAGCTTTCTCTAGCTATAGCTTACCATTAAGCCAAACCCTCTCCCCTTCCCATTCCTGCTGCCCTGAGGATCACACACTTCCTTGGGGAAAACTTGAAAGACACCCCAGTTTCCATTCTTCCTGCCTCTGCATTAGTCTCTTCTCTGTGTTTTGGTGATGGGTACCATTATCTTGCTATCCCAGACTTCCTGGACTCCAGCCTTTGCCTGCTTTGATCCCAGTCCCTGACTGTTCATCTGACCCCACTCCCTGGGATTCTTGTAGCACACAGAAGGCCATCCACTTCCTGATCCACCCTGGCTTCCTGACTCTTACATGTCTGACATGCTTCTGAGCACAGAGAAGAATAGACACTCCACCTCCTGCAGGGTCTTCTGTTTCCCAGGCTCTGACTTGCTTTGGTCACTTTTGTCACCCCCTTTCAGTTCTTGCAGCACACCTCTCCTGACTGTCAGGAGGTAACTGCCTGCCCTTAGATGCCAGCCCAGTTCTCCTTTCCTATCCTTTACTTATATCTAACTAGCACCATCCATCTGCTAACCCTGTATATAATTTTTACTTTTATTGATTCGTACAAAATTTAATTCCTCAGTACCTTCTGTGTGCCAGGCTTTGTCTAGGCACTGGGGATACATCAGCGAACAAAACAGAACAGATAAAGATTATCTGTCCTTGGGGGAACTTACATTAATGTGTGAAGAAACACACAGTTAACATTAAGCATAATAAAAATAATACATTATAAGAGACTATAAGTACAATGAGAAAAGTGAGCAAGGAAAGATGGATTGACCATGCTGATAGCAAGCAGGTAGTTAGAGCAGCCTTATTGAGAAAGAGACATTTGAGCAAAGTCTTAAGAAGGTTTCATGTGTCCACTTGATTTACAGTTTCTACAGCTATACACAACATCTACTCAGCATCAACTTCTGGTCATACAGGAATGTGCCTTGACTTCAGCCTGAGAACTTCCAGGACTTCAGAGGGACTGTTTCTAGTAAGAGAGAGGCCAAAAGTGCTGTGTTTATGTGTTAGGACTTTGGTATAGAAAACATGAGTTTGGATCCTGGCTCTGTGGCCCATTAGGGCAGCTACCAAGGCTTGAGGTTTACCTAATCTACCACACAATGAGTTTCTTGAGGGCAGGGACTCGGTCTGTCTAGTTCATCAATATAGCCCAGTGCCTGTGCCTGGCATAGTAGTGTCTGGCACAGGGTAGGTACTCTGTTAATACTTGCTAAATGAATGAGTTCAAAGTTATGAATGAGTTTAAAGTTTGCTTTGCTTATTAGCCCTATTGTCCTGGGAACGTTACTTAACCTTTCTGAGTTCTCAATTCCTCATGTGCAAAATGGGTATGTAAATCATAATACCAGTATCCACCTCAGAGTTGCTGTGTGTAATAACTTATAATGCATGTAGAGGACTTGGCACAGAGCCTGGAATACAGTGAGTGCTCACTCAATAGACATTAGAAATGGTCACTGTTGTTAGAGTCAGCATACAGAATTAAGTGTTCTCCAACTTAAGAGACATTATTATAAGATACCTTGCTTCTTTAATAAGTTGACCCCATCAATTAAGCCCTCACAATGCCTGTTGTAACCTCTGCAGGAGAGGTGTGTGTGCTGGGATGAGAGTGAGGTAAATGGTAGACAGAGTGGGGGCTGGGAGCCTGGGGGCAGAGGAGAGAGCCCAGATAGCAAGACTGAGAAGGTCTCTGGAGCACCAGAGCAGAACAGAAGCAGTTGTGTAAACAGCCAGGGTTGGGAAGTGAAATTGCAACGTCCAGATAATGTCACAGAGCAAGGAATTAATGGAACAACAGCTGAAATCAGAGAGTAGCTTTTCTTAGGTGATGGGATCACTAGTGGGGTCTGGAGACAAGGCCTAGACCCTCTGTCCCATGTCAGGGTCTTTTTCCATCTTAGAGTGTCCATGGTTTCCCGGTGATTCAAAAGCTAGTGCCTGGCATTTCTCAGCTGAGGCTGTTCTTTCTCTGGATGCTGAGCAGGATGTTTCTTTTCTCTCTGGAATGCTGAGCCAAGCTGAGCTATCTTCCCGAATTCCCTGACCTCCTTAGAAATCAGTTTTTGTCTGACTCTGCCATCATAGCTGGGGCTCAGGCCAAGAGGCCTCTCATCCTGAATTCCCTGGCTTTCCCAGCAGCCCTCAGTGTCTACTGAACTCTTTTGCCTTTTTAACTGCCTCCCATCTGCTGTCCTGGGCTTGTCCCTTATGAAGTAGCCTGGAAGAGGGACCTCTGCTGTCTTTATGTGCATGACAAGAAGTATCACTTGCTAACTCACTGGGCATATAACCATCACTTTAGTTGTGCACAGTGAATGGAGATGGTCATTGAACACTGTTACACAGACAGCAGCATCCTAACCAAACAGGCCCAAGAGGTAGAAGGCTTCTTTTCCTACCAGGCTCCTGCCTGGAAGCAGCTGTTTTATGGAAGGCAGCTGCAATCCAGATAGTTGGCAACATTTGTTTAGGACCCATGGCACGTCTATCCTCGTGATGAGGGAGACAGCATTTCAATGCAGAAAAGATAATGATCCTCATCAGAATCTCTGATTATTTCATGAGGATTGATTCCTAAAAGTGGTTTTATTTTCCAAGGGGTAAGAACACTTAGGCTTTTGCTACATATTGTCATATTGCCTTCCAAAAGGGCTGCACCAATTCACATGCCCACTCATTACATTTGATTGTGACCATTTTAGCACATACATTTGCCAATATTATTAAATTGCCAGTATTATTAAAAGAATATATATACATATCTTTTATATATATGAAGCAAAATGGCATTTCTTTGATTAAATTATCATGGGCTGCTGGGAAAGCCAGGGAACTGTTAATGGGGAGTTTGAACATTTAAAAATATTTGTTTGCTATGGGGGTAATACTTGGTATCCTCAAAAGGATGGGTCTGGAGAAATATTGACTAAATTTTTAAAGTAATTTTATCTGTTATTTTTTAATTTCAATACAGTAAAATCCACTTTTTATTGTATAGTTTTGTGATTTTGATACACACAGCATTGTGTAACTTCTTACACAACCAGAATATAAACAGTTCTCATTCCCTAAAATTTCCTTATGTTTCCTCCTTGTAGTCAAACCCTCTGCAAATCTTTAATCTCTGGCACCAATGATCTATTCTATGTTCTTATATTTTTGTCTTTTCCAGAATGATATAGTAGTGTTCTCAACAGAGCACAAAATATTAATTTTAAGTCTAATTTATCAATATTTTTCTTTTATGTAGTGTGCATTTTTGTCCTACTAAAAACTCTGCCTAATCCAAGACCACAAATATTTTCTCCTATGATTTCTTCTAAAAGTTTTCTAATTTTACTTTGTACCTTTAGGTCTATAATCCATTTATATAAATTTTGTGTAAGATGTGAGCTATAGGTCAAGATTCATGTTTTTGCATATTGATGTCCAATAGTTCCAGCATCATTTGCCAAGAAGTCTACTATTTTTCTATTTAATTGCCTTTGCACCTTTGTCAAAAATCAGTTGACCATATGTATGTAGGTCTGTTCTGGCCTCACTATTTTGTTCTATCTATCTATCTATCTATCTCTATCTATCTATCATCTATCTTATACCTAAGATCATATAGTCTTGATTACAGTGAGTTCTTATATTTTTGTCTCTTCCAAAATGACATAGAAATAGAATAATACAGTATATAAATCTGAGTCTAGCTTCTTCCACTGAGAATAATGAGTACCTTTGAGATTCATCCAAATTGTATACTTCAATATTTCATTCATTTATATTTCTGAGTAGTATCTCTTGGTACAGATGTACCAGAGTTTGTTTAACCCTTCACCTGTTCTTTTTTTTCCAAAGTCAGTTTGTATGTTCTGGTTTCTTTGTCTTTTTTAGAATCAACCTGTAAATATCTACTCAACTTGATTGGGATGATGTCTGGATTTTCATAAAACTACAGATGAATTTGGGGAGAGTTGATGTATTAACACAATTGAGTCTTTCTTCTTTCCATTTATTCATCAGTGTTTTGTAGTTGTTAGCTTATACGTAACTATTTTAAGTTTTGGTGCTGTCTATGGTACCATTTTTAAAATTTCAGTTTCAAGTTGTTCATTGCTAGTATAAAGAAATGCAGTTAATTCTTTGCCTATTGACCCAATTCTGATTTTGCCCTCTTAGAAGCCACCTGCCATATAAAGATGTCTAGGCTATCCTGGTAGAGAGACCATGTGGAGAGAGGTCCTGGAGGATGAGAGATCATGTGGTAGACAACTGAGGTGTCCCAGCTGACAGCCAGCACCAATTGTCAGACGTGAGTAAACCCTCTTTGGTACTGTAGCCCTAGCTGAGCTCCTAGCTGAATGTAGTCACATGAGTGGACCCAGCTGGCATTACATGGAGCTGAAGAACTTCCCATCTGAGCCCAGCTAACCTACAAAATTGTGACAAATAATACATCCTTGCTGTTTTAAACCACCAAGTTTTGAGGTGATTTGTTACAGATGACTGATAGAGTTTAGCAACAGTTCACTTACCCAGATTAGGGCTCTAGGACCTGGTCATGAATGCTTGGCTTTGATATTTTTTCCTGAGTCTCCTTGTTTGCCAGTCAGACTCAGTCCTTGTGTCCCCAGGGATAGCTGTGACTGGCTGCCAAGTCACAGTTCTCCCTTTTGCTTACTCACTTTGCAATGGTGTAGTCCAAATGGCCTGCATCTCTGCTTGAACCCATATATCACTGCTGAGAGATCTCTGGCAACCTTGCTTGTACTGAACTCTAGCTGTGGACTGCTTCCTCAGTTGGCTGACAACTGCTTTCTGCCTGGCTTTCTGGGCCCCCAACACAATCCCTTCTCTTCCCTGATTGAAAGTCCCAGAAATGACAACTTGTAGAACATTTTTCTCACTTTCTGGTATGAAGCTCTCCTTCATGGGGCCTGTTTTACACTGTTACAAGTAGGTCAGTATTCCTCAGGTCTGAAAACCCAGTTACAGTTTCAATAATTGACAGCTATGGCCCGGTCTGTAATCCCAGTACTTTGGGAGGCCAAGGCAGGAGGATTGCTTGAGCTCAGGAATTTGAGACCAGTCTGGGAAACATAGTGAGGCTTTGTCTCTACAAAAAAATTAAAAATTAGCTGGACCTAGTGGCTACTAGGGAGGCTGAGGTGGAAGGATCTTGTGAGCCTAGAGTTCAAGGCTGATGTGAACCATGGTCATGCCACTGCACTTGAGCTTGGATACCAGAATGAGACCCTCACCCAAATAAAATAAAAGAAAATTGGCAGTTGTTTAAACCTGACCTAGATCCTTTAGAGTGGTTTGATTTTATTATCTGTTCACTAAGACTTTGGAACCCTAGGGCTATATTAATTAGTTAAAAAAAAAAAAAAGTAAGTCAAGGTGAACACTCCCTGATCCGTCCTTGCTAGCTGACCAATCTGGGACAACTTCCTAAGCCCCTGTAAACCTCATTTTCTTTATTAGTAAACCAGGAATAACAATTATACTCGATAAGATAATACATGTCCATTGATGAGCAACATGCCTATCACATAGCAACTGCCTCGTGGTGGTATTTATGATTAATATTGAAAGTCAGAGATAGAAGGGGCCCTTAGAGATGATTTAGTCCAAGACCCATATTTTTCAGTAGGGGAAAATGAAGCCCAGAGACACTGAGTGACTTGCCCAAGGTCACACAGCTTATTAATAGTTGGGCCAGGACTAGAACATTTAGTTTCCCAACCTCTAATCTCATGCCTTTCCCATTGCATCATAATTGTTTGGCTTAGGAGACCCAGGAGAGAAAAAGGGAAAAGAGGATGCTACCAACTACCAAGCATTTACTTTATTGGCGCTTTACATCCATCATACCATTTTGTTCCCATAATAATTCTAGACATTATTATCTCCACTTTATAGATGAAAATACTGGGACTCAGAGGAGTTAAAATCTTGCCTCCGGGCCCCACAGGCAGTGGAATGGGGGCCCCAACCCAAAGCCTGCTTGACTCCAAAGCCAGCCCATGCTCCTGCTCCTCTCATGCCCTTCCTGGGTCAGCTGGGGAGCCTGAGAACCACAGGAAAGAGGCATTTCTTAAGGGCCTGGCACCACCCTGGCTGCATTTCTTCTTAGTCCTGGGATGCAATAGCCGGTCTGCACGCAAGAGCCTTTTATCCTTCCTTCCACACAATCCTTTTAACTGAAACCAAGTGGCAAAGCTTAACTGTAATTCTGCAAAACTGGCGGCGAGAGGCCTGGTGGGGGCTAGAGCCGCTCACCCCAAACGTGATGTGCACAGAGAGTGGGGTTGACATTGTTTAGCTTCCCGCTCAGCAGTGCCCAGCCAAGCCTCCCGATCTAAATTGAGCCCTTAATCGTTTTCCTGGCATTTGCTCAGACAGGATTTTATTTTCTAGTAATAAAAGCCCCTACATTGTAGAAAAAAAACCAATCTGCCTTTTTTCCCCCCTAGCTTTTGTGAATGCTTTTCCACCTGTCCTTCCCCCCGCCCCCAGTCTTTGTGCTTGGGGCAGAGCCAGATGGTTTTGTGTCCGCTGTCAAGTTTTGAGGTGCTCTGAGTGGGCAGAGAAATGCATGCACATTGACTGTGCCTCTTTGCCCATTATTGGCAGCTTCCCATCTCAGAGACTGAGATGTTTAATCCCTCAGGCTTGACTTCTGGGTCTGCAGGTGGCAGGAGGAAGACAGTCCCAGGGAGGCAGGAGTGAAGTGAGTCACTGAGGGCCTCCCACATCTGCGGCTCTTGATGGCTCGTGCCTGGTTACCTCTGTCTTCTACTTACACATTTTCAGCCGCTCCTCAGTGCCTGCAGAATCAAGTGCATACTTTCTAAGACGATTCCCACCTCCTCAGCCTCTGTTATTTTTGTTGATGGGGGACAAAAGAAAATATAGATACCAGAAGTAAAAATAAAACTCCCCAGAATCTTCCCCACCATAACCAATGTTAACATATTGACATATATCATTCCAGACCTTTGCATACACATATATATATATATTTAAATTTTAAGGCCTTTTTCCAGTTCTGACTTTCCTTTCTAGCTTTGCTCTTTTACAATTCTCACAGTACGCCTAACACTATCTACATAGAATTTGCCTGTGTACAGGTGAATGTGCACAATTTGCCTATCCTGATTGGAAAAGAAAATGTGTCTTCCATGCACATCGTGGAACACTACTCCGTCATTAAAAAATAATGAAATAATGTCTTTTCAGCAGCAAGAATGGAACTGGGGGCCATTATCTTAAGTGATTAACTCAGAAAGTCAAATATTGCATGCTTCCACTTATAAGTGGGAGCAAAATAGTGTGTACACATGGATACAGAGATTGGAAAAATAGACATTGGAGACTCAGAAAGGTGGGAGGGTGGAGGGGCTGAGGGATGATAAATTACCTAATAGGTACAATGTACACTATTTGGGTGAGTGATGGTTGCACTAAAAGCCCAGACTTCACCACTACACGATATATCTATGTAACAACTGCACTTGTACTCCTTACAACTATAAAAAAAAAAAAGAATTAGCCTATCCATATATCATGCACTTTCTAAGACTTTGTACCTCCTGTTCTCTCCCCCTGAAATGTTCTTTATCCACTGCCTGGAACATACCAAGCTCTAACAAAGCTCTAGCTATTCCTCTTCACCTCTTTTCCAGCCTGGTGAGCTCCTATTTATTATTTAAAACCCTGATAGAATAACTCTACCTCGATGAAATACCACTGTCTCCCTGAAACCACACCTGCCCACACACCAGTTAGCCATTCACAACCCAGTTGGGACCCATGGATCTGCCGCCCCCATCCCGTCCTAACACTGAGCTTTTCTGAGGAGGTTCAGGAGCCGTATCTCTTTCACTCAGGCCCATGACTGACACTCAGTACAGGCTGAGGAAATGAGCATCAGACTCTGGATGGAGCTGGGCCGAGTCATACTGCAGGGGCCCAGAGCACTGCTGGACCAGTCAGAGTGGCCTGTGTGCTGGTATTTGTACAGAGATTTCAAACTGCTAAGGAGACCCCTGTTGTTTGCTGGGCTCTGCCCTGTCTGGCAAGAGCCAGCCTTCAACCTCAGAGAGTATTAGGGTACCAGAGAGCTGTCTTGGCAGACCTCAGATGAATTATTTGCTCTTTCCTTGTTGAGTGATTGCAGGCATCTGTGTGATATGTACAATGCTGGGCATGTCCAAGTCTCCTCTCAAGACGCTTGACGAGAATTTTAGATTTGAGGGTCGTGAGTTGCAGGGAAAGAGAAAAAAAACCAATGTCCCCACCCTTGGCCAGACATCTTGCCATTTCATTACAGGAGGGGACACATTTTGTTCTCTCTGGCTCACTTTTGCCCCAGCTCCCTGTGCTGCCCAGCCCCCACCCCCTTCATTTCCACTTAGCCAGGACATTTTGCATTTTCTTGTGATATATGATTGCTCTCTCTCTCCTCCTTTACCATCTCACTATGCAGGTCCCATGTCATAGTCTTACACGTCCTTCCGTCTGTATTCCCTCCTCTTCCAGACTTGGAAAACACTGAGATGAGAACCAGGAGAAACGCTTCACTGGACACTGCAGCAGTTTTGATCAGCATTTATTGAAAGCACATGTCAGGTGCTTTCCAACACTTCGGCTCACTTCTGGGTGGTCTTTGTTAAGAGAAGGGGCTTCAAGCCTTGCTGGGTAACACACCTCTCTTCTCATGATCCCTGAACAAATGAAGCAATTGAGGTGACCGGAAATATCAGCTAATGGTACCTGAATCCACCTGGTATCCAACACTCATCCTGACTGAATAATAATGTGACTTGAGTTTCTCTAGGCCTCACTCATCTGTATCATTGTTGGGGTCATACTAGGGACAGTGGCCTATCATTGCTGACTTCATCTTCAAGAGCATGTCACAGGCACTCACAAATACCATTCTCCCCTCATATTGGCAATGTCTCTAGGCCTTTTGTGCTGTGTCAGCACCAAGAACACTTTGCCCTGATGAAGAAACTCTTCAGGTGAGTAAATAACATCAAATGCTCTGGAGTTCTTCCTGTGCTGGGAAGAGAACTATGCCCCCTACCCCCAACCACCTGCATCTTTGTCATCAGGCTCTAAAGCAGCAGTGATAATGTCTCCTTGTGAAAGCAGCTCCCTCGGTTTCTGTAGTCCAGGGGCTCCACTCTGTGCTGAGTTCTGACTCTGGCTGTGGGGCCAGCTAGGGATAGATATCTGAAGCTTCCCACATGCTGTCCACCCGTCCTTGTGTCTTTATCTGGCATGTGAGCAAAACCACTTCCTCATACTCACACGGAGTGGCACCCACAGCCCCACATACCAGTTCATCAAGCACACCCAGGCACGCTGCCACCCAGTTTAGGCTCAAGTTGGGACATCAGTAAAATTTTTTAAAAAGTTTTTTTTCTAGCTCTTTAAAGTTTACAAAACCCACTCATACACATTACTAAATCCTTGAAACAGCGCTTTGAAGTATGAGTTGTCTTTATTTTCATTTTATGAGGAGTAAAATCGAAGTTCAGGCAGGTTAGAAAAAGTGGACATGACTACTTAGTTATTAAGTGACACAACGAGGGATTTTCAGTCCGGTCATACGGAACCCCAGGCGCCCTGTTTTAAGATTAGTTGAGGGAGATGTGGATTAAGGGACAATGGCTGTGACTTCAGACCTGGATTTGGAGGAAGCTGATATCACCCAGAGGCAATTGAAATCTCTGATGGAACCATAGCTAGAATTGTGCTGTCCAGGCAAAAATGGTTCTGGTCTCTTCTCAAGAAGCTTATGAGACTTTCCCGTCCTTCTAATTGTTCTTCATTTTTCCTCTGTGTACCACAACATTTGGCATGATCTCTCAAAGTTATTTTGTGAGTCTCCTGTCAAGACTTTTTCTATGGTAGGATATTTGGAGGTATGATGACTTTGGCATCTTTGCATGACCCAAAGTAAGAGCTAAGAACAAAGTAAGTGCTCAGTCAATGTTGGAATGAAGGGCTATTTCTTAATGTCATCTCCTTAGATTCTCAAGTGGGCAAGTTAACTGTAGTAATTTCTTTCCCATGAGCACCTCCATCAGAGGGTGGGCATGGGGTGCAGTCAAGCAGAATAATTCAAACCTATTGACCTCCTGCCTCAATTTCAATGCCTTTATGTTGCCTAGTTCAGGGGTCCCCAGCCCCTGGACCATGGACTGGTCCTGGACTACAGCCTGTTAGGAACTGGACTACACAGCAGAAGGTCAGCATGGGCAAGTGAGCAAAGCGCCATCTGTATTTACAGCCACTCCCCATTGCTCACATTACCGCCTGAGCTCTGTGTTCTGTCAAATCAGTGGCGGCATTGGATTCTCATAGGGAGTACAAACCTTATTGTGAACTGTGCATGCAAAGGATCGAGGTTGTGGGCTTCTTATGAGAATCTAATGCCTGCTGATCTAAGGTGGAGCTGAGGCAGTGATGCTAGTTCTGGGGAGCAGTTGCAAATACAGATTAATATTAGCAGTTAGGTTTAACTGCACATTCCCTCCCCTCACTGGTCGGTGGAAAAATAATCTTCCATGAAACCAGTCCCTGATGCCAAAAATGTTGGGGACCACTGGCCTAGCTGCTCCCCTATGGACACACTGATGCATATCACTTTCAGTTGTCATCTCCACCCCAACTCCAGTTTCTCAGTCCAAACCAGTTCAAGTAGGAAGTAGATCAACCACCTCACTGTCACTGGTGGGACTTGCTGTCCAGTCATCTACCCAAATTTGGGGTTAGATGGCCCAGTGACATGCTCTGACAGTTGTGTTTCCTCTGAGTGACATCTGTTCTCTCTGTGGTCATTGCTAGCTCAGCCCAGAGATCTGGCTTCTACCTAATCTCCAACTCTCCTGCTTTAAGGCACAGTCCCTTCTTAGGATTGAACACTGGATCTGAACTCAGCTGGGACTGGGCCCTGACATACTTTGGGGCATGTGCCAGCCCTTTTCCCCAGGACAGGACACTGGATATTTATACTAGTCTATTCCTGCCCCTAGATAATTTGTCTCCTAATAACCTCCCACCTGCCTGTCTGCTAGCCTGTCTGCCTGACTGGGGAAGGCAGACAGGATGCTTGGATTTCTCTCCATTGTGCTACAGCCATTTGATTCAACCAGTTGCTTCAGTCATGCCTGGGCTTGATTGTCCTTTGGCCATTATGCCTCACCCATCTGGTTACCAGACTGATATTTGCCTTTGCAGCTGGGCTTATTCCTCCTGATAAGGATTCAGCTGTGCACACGTGGGCAAGGATTTTTATGTCCTTTATCTGCTCTGCCTGCTCTGCATAGCTGTGAGGTACCCACAGTGCCTTGTACTTGCCTAAGCTAAAAATCCACTTAGTTTCATCTTGATGTGTTCTTTATAGGTTTGGTGGGGAAGAGAGTTTAAAACTAATTGGATAATCTAAGGATGAATGGTTGGGGTGATTTTTTTTGATTTATTCAGGGTCTATTCTTATTATCTCTGTTATCATTACTCTATATTATCTGTACCTCTCTCCATTTTCATTGCCACTACCTAGTTTAGGCCACCATTATCTCTTACCTGGGTTTTTATCATAGCTCTTCATTTATTCCCTAGACTCAACCTTCTCTAATCCATGTTTCAAAATGTAACTTGAGTGATCTGATCATGTTACTCCCCAACTAGAAACCATTCGATAATGTCCCATTGCCTAAAGATGTGGCCCTCTACCTTCTTGATACATGGCATTCACCTGAAGGAGGACATTCACATTTAGAACAAATTAGGGGTACACACATTATCCACAATTTCCAGCAGACAGTTATAACTCCACTTTCTTTTCTCCACCATTATAAAGCTAGAGAGGGAAAGTGATGTAAATTATAGACATATCATAGAATCTGATTTAATTTGTGTAAGAAATCAACTATTTACTAATGTTGGTGCTTTACTACTTTAATAACAAATGACCTCAGAGTAATGGAACACTCTGGAGACTGCACTGGGGGACTGGTAGTCTTATAGGACAAAGTCCTATCCTTAGCATGGCGACAAAATCCTTCATGACCCATTCCCTGTCTATATATCCTGCCTCATTTCTTGTCACAGCTGCTATCATCACTCAGATACTACAGTGACCCCCAGATGGCAGCATGATTTCTTTGACATTTGGACTTCAACAAATGTAGTCCCTCTGCTTGGAATGTTCTTCCTTGTACCGCCTACTCTACTATCTAGGTCTTAGTTTGGATACCACTTACTTCAGAAAGCATTTCCCTGCCCTTCAAGGCTGAGTTAAATGTCTGTTCTCATGTTATTCAGTTGCTGTTGCTGTTGTTGTTCACCTCCTCCTCTCCCTCCTCCTCTTTCCTCCTTCTCCTTTTCCCCCCTCTCCCTCCCCTCTCCCCTTTCTTCTTCTTTTTCTGTCTCACCATATTGCCCAGGTTGGTCTTGAACTCCTGGGCTCATGCAATCCTCCCACCTCACCTTCCCAAGTAGCTGGGATTACAGGTATGTACCACTGTGCCCAGCCAGTTCTTCTCTTTTACCATATTGAGCTGCAAGTATCTGCCTCCCACACTAGATCATAAACTCTCCAAGGGCAAGTATTACACCATCTTGTTAGTTCTTGTGTCCCCAGTATTTATAAGTGTGCTAAGTTCAGGTAACATTCTCAGTGAATAAATGAACAAATAACTGAGGATTAGTGTTATGGGTTGAATTTTGTCCTCCTCTTTCCCCAATAGATAAGTTAAGACGATCCTTTGTCCTTCTCCCCTGTGTGTCTGTAACCAGATTTCCCTTATAAGAATACCAGTCATTGGCTTTAAGGCCTACCCTGATCTAGTATGGTCTCACTGTTACATCTGTAAAGACCCTATGTCTAAATAAGGTCATATTCACAGGTACACAGCCTTTACACTGGCTGTTCCCTCTTCTTCCTTCTTTCAGATTTCTTCTTCTGGAAGTCCGACATCAGCTTGACCAACTGCCTCTTGTCCAAATGAATCTTTTCTTTGAGTCTTTTCTTAAATGTTGCTTTCTCAATGAAGTCTACCAGAACCACTGTTTTAAATTCTGCTCCCTGTCCTATGTATCTTCTAATCTTTTTTACTCTATTTCTTTCCCAAAATACCTATCCTCTCCTAAAATACTAAAATAACTTATTTATTTATTATGTGTACTGTTTATGGGAAAGCTTTTAGTACAGTGTCTTGCCCAGAGTGGGTTCTGTATTTTTTTTATTTTTTTTGAGTTGGAGTCTTATTCTGATGCCCAGGTTGGAGTGCGGTAGCACACTGACAGTCACTGCAACCTCGACCTATCAGGCTCAGGCAATCCTTCCACCTCAGCCTACCAAGTAGCTGGAACTATAGGCACGCGCCACCATGCCGGGCTAATTTTTTGATTTATTGTAGAGATGAGGTCTCACCAAGGTTGGTCTCGAACCTGTGGGCTCAGGCAATCCTCTCATCTCAGCCTCCCAAAGTGCTGGTATTATAGGCGTGAGCCACCACACCTGGCTCAGAGTGGGTTCTTAACAAAGGTTAATTCTTGATTTTGCCAGAGATGATGATGTTAACAAAAAATTTTTAATTGAGACTTGCTTTGCAAAAGGTGTAACTTTCTTGAATACTATATTTTTAAAACTATTATTATTGAGGTGAGATTCACATAACAGAAAATTAACCACTTTTAAATGATCAGGTCAGTGGCATTTAGCGCATTCATGGTGTTGTGCAGCAACTATTTTTGGTCACATGTTTATGTGTTGTGTAGCTACTTCCAAAATATATTTGAATCAGCTGGACTGTTTAAATATGGTCTTTCTGTAATTTCTTTTGCCCCTCAAGTTTAAAGACAAAAAAATAAAACCACAGTGACAGAACAGATTGTCTGATTTCTAACTATTTTGCAGAAGTGAAATCACAAGCCGGGCAGCATAGATCAGGAGTTAAAAAAAAATTTCTCATGGAATATTATGCAGCCACAAAGAAGGACAAACATACGGCCTTCACAGCAACTTGGATGGATTTAGAATCTATTATACTCAGTGATCTATCACAGAAACAAAGAACTGAGTACCACGTGTTCTCACTCATAGGCGGACCTTGAACAATTATAATACTATAAGAAAGGGATTGGCAGTAGTGGGTAACTGCCAGGGGATGGGGGGGTGGGATTGGCAGTTGAGGGAAACTGCTAGGGGTGGGAGGGGCACACCTCATCAACAAGGGTAACTGCATAATCAAAGTTTTTATACCTAACCCTGAGTTGTACCCCACATCTTTAAAATAAAAATTTAAAAACATTTCTCTATGTTCATAGACCTTAAAAAACAAACCAACTTTCTGTGAAGTTCAATAGGTTTGTTAATTGTTTCAAGAATGTTGAGTGTTTTAAAGTACGTTGTAAAAGCTCTACATGGTGACAAAACAAAACTCATTAGCTAGTACTTTCCTATTGGGATTTTATTTAATAATATAAAATGTAGACGTTCACAGTAAGGCAATCTTACAACTTCAAATTTAAACTCCGTATAATCAGAAAAGTGGAACAAATGGACATAATATTGACACATCTCTGCTTTGGTGAGCTAGATCTGAGAACAATATATCTCACTAGCTTCATCCTCTCTTTGTCCCTTCAGAACGCTATGAAGTTAATTCAAGAAAATTTCTGGAAATATACAGAATAAACTGTTAACAGTTTTTTTTCTCTGCAGAGGGGGTTCTAGGAGGAAGACTTATTTTATAATTACATAATATAGGCCAAGTGCAGTGGCTCACACCTTGAGACTGTGGTGGGAGGATTGATTGAGCCTAGGAGTTCAAGGCTGCAGTGAGCTATGATCGTGTCCCTGCTCTCCAGTTCAAGACAAAAATTTTTTAAAAATTATATCATATACCTCTTTAATGGTTTGAATTCTTATTCTAGGCATGCTTACAGTTTCAAAAAAATAACAACAAAAACTCTAAACTTTTATTTAATTATTCCTCTGAGTTCCCCACAGATCTGAGTGAATATTCATCAGAACTCTTCAAGGTGATGAAACCCTAATTGAAACTAGCCTCCATAGAAAAGGGAGGTGGCTTACAGGCTCACAAAGTTGGAATGGTGTAGTTCACAGAACTGAGGGGAAATTCATAAACTCAAGGACTAGAACTCAGGCCTCCCCTACGACCAGGGCATTCTTTCTCCTGTTCTCGTGATCATCTCTACTTGTCTTTGCTCCTCTGCATGTTGGTGTCATTCTCTCCCCCTTTTCCATATGAACATGGGTACTGGTAGTCCTAGCTTAGAAACCCCAGAGAAAAGAAAAAATATCTCTCTCCCAAGTCTCTATTTCAGTTCTGAGGAAGGGCTCTAATTACTTTTGCTTGTGTTGAGTGCTGCAGTTTGAATCACTGCTATTGCCAGAGGAATTGGCCAGACCTGGATCATTCACCCAGGATAGTGGAATCTCTTAATAGAAGAAACATGTTTTCTCACTCATAAGCGGACCCTGAACACTTACCATAATACAATAAGAAAGGGATTGGCAGTAACCAGAAAAAATAGGGGGGTAGGGTGAGGTGGGGGGTAACATAACATCAACAAGGGCACCTGTTCTCAAACCAAAGTGGGAACCAAAGAGAGGCCTGAACTTTACCTGTATGATGACCACTTGTATACCTAATCCTGAATTGTACCCCACGTCTTTAAAATAAAATCAATTAAAAAAAATAGAAGAAACGTGACAGTTTCCTGGGAGGAAGAATAAGTTACTACAGCCTACTATGATCTACCTAGCAATGGACTTCTTAGTCTAATTCAAACTCTTCTCCCATAAATAGCATGGGAGATAGGGAGTAAGGGTTGAAAAACCACCCACTGGATACCATGCTCACCATGCTCACCACCTGGGTGATAGAAGGCCAATCTTACCATCACGCAATACTATATAAAAAACCTGTACATGTACACCTTGAATCTGAAATTTAAAAAAAAAGTATGCCAAGTGAGTTCTTGGCCAAAGTAACACAGCCATTATACAGAGATCTAAAATCACTCACCCTCTTCTCGAAGCAAAACAATTTGAAGTCCTTGCCAGCAGATTCAGCCCCAAGCCCCAAGCACAGGGGGGATTTTCCTTCTCCAGGCTGCTTTGAAGGTTACTTCTCTTGGTCCCGCAACCATGTCTAATTAAGAAATGTAGTTGTCACAACAACAACAAAAACCCCCCTCCAATTTAGAAAAGAGAAAAAAGGGAATACAACATACAGTGGTAATTTTTCGATAATAAATATTGTCTACTGCTGAAGAGGAATAGTGAAGACTCATCTCTCTGGTCAAAGATTAAGTTTCTTAGACACAGAACACGACAGAACGTGTCAGGTTCTTTCTCCCGGAAGGAACTTTAACAAAGTAAAGTACTGGTAAAGGGTTTAGGGGTCAAGCTTCTCAGCACCTTGAGTTCCTCTCAGATGCTTCCATTCCCTTACCTAGAACCTTCATCCTTTTCAATAAAAGCATTAACATCAGAAGAACTTAAGGCAGAACGAGCTTTGCAATAAAGCTACATATTTTTATTTGTTTGTATATTAAAACAGAAACCTAGACAGGCTTGCCTTTATTATTTTGAACTAGAAGAAATCATTCAACTCATTTAGAGTAGTAGACATCTTTTCCAAATACAATCTACATTTCTGTGCTTGGTTTGAATATGTCTTCTCCAAAATTCACATGTTGATACTTAATGGCCAATGTGATGGTCATTAAGAGGGGAGGCCTTTAAGAGGTGATTATGTCATGAGGCATCTCTCCTTGTGAATGGTATTGAGAACCTTATAAAAGATTTGCCATGTGGTGTTGGGCTCTCTTGCCCTTGCACCTTCTGCCATATAAGGACAGAACATCCTTTCACTCTGGAGGATATAGCAACGAGGTGCCATCTTGAAAGCAGAGTTGACTTCATCTGACAACCAGACCTGCAGGTACCTTGATCTTAAATGTCTCAGACTCCAGAATTGCAAGAAAATAAATTTCTGTTCTTTGTAAATTACCCAGTCTCAGATATTTTGTTATAGCAGCACAAAGCAGACTAAGATAATGTCTGTCTGTCTATCTATCTATCTATCTATCTATCTATCTATCTATCTATCTATCTTCTTATTTCCTTCCAGGAAATGGAGATTTAGGTAACAGTGTTTGAAGACTGTTGTCTAAAAAGTGCTTTCATGCTCTTGAGGACATGGTGCCATTTGTTGTTGGCTGCTTGCCTTTCTTATCCTTCTTTGATTTTCCATTAGCCATAGAAGTTGATATGATAATCCTGATAATCCTGAGTTCAGTCATTAAGGACTTTAGCAGTGGCGGTGGAGAGTGGAGAAGAAATAAACCTTCTGGTGTGAAAGGATGAATGGGATATAGAGAGAAAGTAAGAAGGACCATTGACCCACAGTTAGAAAAGTGGTTCAAGAGTTGGGCCACCACCTAAAAAAATCTTGACAAGTGAGTTGAGAGTATGTCTGTGTTGAGCCTTGTCTTTGTGATCTGGAGTTGCATTGGATCAGAAACTTTTCCAGCTGATTATGCCATTTTCACAGGATTAAAAACCTTATATTACCTATTTCCTGGACTTCTAAAGACAAAGTGTTCACTCTTCATGAAACTTTGCTCATTTTACATCAGGTCTTCTCAATAGCTTTCCTTCCAGTAGAAGCAATGCCCACCTTATACTGTATGTCTATTTCTGCCACTGGACAATCACTACTTATAGTGTTTCTACCAAAATTGTTAGACTAGAGGGGACCTTTAGGCCTTCTGATAAATGATAGGGAAGTTTTCACACCTGTACTTAGGCCTAACTAAGCCCACCAGAATTCCCAAGCTGGGATAGCAATACATGAATGCTACCATTTTCCAGAATGTTCTCCTTTTTCTCCAATCTATTTCAAGCTAGGCAACCAGGAATTGATTTTTTTCTCCTTTTTTTCTCATAATACTTTGTGCAAGGTTGCATGGAGATGGAGATTCAAGGTAAAAGTTTGACAAGCTGACTCTCCACTGTATATCTCAGACCTCCGGTTTCTCATTTGGGGTCAAGGGTGGTGATGGGAAGGGAGGAGAGTGTAATAATTATTCTATAACAATCATTCCTAATTTCCTCTTAGTGTTTGCTGTTTATGACTCCCTCTCCTGGGACTACATTATTCTCATTTAGGGACTGTTTGGTTGCCAGAAAGAGAAACTCACTTGAATTAGCCCAAGTAAGATGGTACATTCATTATATGACTTCAACATCCAATGTCCTGAACAGAAAGGCAGTGTTACAGACATTTGTGGAGAAGAAACAAAGTATGGTTGGGCCTTAGAGGGTCTGTAAAAGGTAAATAGAAAGTAAGAAAATAAGGCTGTTCTTTTTCTAACTCCCTTTCATCTTTCCTCTCTACTTCTGTTCATTCTGGTTTTCTTTCTACATAACATACATTTCTCCATAATCATGGTGTCTTCGATCCTATAGTTTCACCTTGGTTCATTGTCTCACAATTGGGGAGAGGCAGTTGCCTAAAATGAAATTGGAGTACTGTTAGAAGACTTGGGGGATGAATTCTGAAAAACTGAAAACTTGCCATGATAATGACCAATCTATCCAAGCTAATTCAAGTTGCACGAATGGTTTGCTATAACTGAAGTGGAAGTCACCATGTCACCAAGTTTTAGTGCCTTGCCTATTCCTGGAACTAAAAGGCACCCAGAAATTCTTTGTTGAGTGGATGAATGAATTAGCAAATGTCTGGTGTTGAATGCAGGATCCATGTCTGATTTATTTTGATTCATCTTTGTACCACTCATGGCACCTATTACATTTTTTGCATTGTTTTTTCTTAACGATCACCTACCATACAACTGACTGTATTATCAGAATAACTCTCACCTCACCTTGTTCCAAGTATTGTGCTATTTTTTAAAAATGGCAAAATCTTTGTGTAGTATAGAGGTCTTCAAAGTAAAATGCACACGGCAATCCACTAGGGTATGAAAAAAATTTTATGACTTCTATATGTGTTCATGTAAAAAATAAGAAAACGTGTGTTAACAATATACTATAATATATAGATTGACATTTGTGCCTTCACATGGGCCAAATGTCAAGAGTAGTTCATGAGTTCTCTAAGGAAAGAATGAGGTTTCTACAACATGGAGGGCTTGTTCAAGGGGTCTTTTTCTGCATGTTGGCTCTCAGATACTGTGAGACATTGCAGCTTAGATGGGCCAATGTATCTTATTTAGTTTGAACTAAAGTTACCCTCACTCGCAAAATGAACAAAAGGCTTGAAAAGATATCTGTAAAAATTATGAATTTAAGATAATACTTAGAAGCACAAGAAAATGATGAGAAAATGGCAGAACAAACATTTCTAAACAAAAATTTCCATTTATGAGCTCTTTGTCAGCCACATCAAGAGATAAAATAGTGATATCTAGTCAGATCTGACAAGAAGTGTCCAAAAAATTAGAAATTTTCACGGAGCCTATCTGAACGATGGATTTAAGTCTAATACAGTTGACAATGAGCATTGCCCCATAGTGCATCTTGTATTTGGGTTTTATCCATATAAAATTGTCATGGTTATCCTGACATTTAGAAACCAAGTGTCCAGCGTATGAAGGCCAATCTTTGCAGCTTTTTTTTTCACAGTGATGTTTTATTCAGACAATGTTCAATTCGCTTAACATAATTTTACTAATTTTATGTGTGTGTTTTTTGGGTTTTTTTTTTTCTTAAGAAGAGAGATTAAAAAGCTACATACTGGTAGGGAAACACTTATTTTTCTACCATGGTAAATATTGGCTGAAATATGAAGCAAAAATATGTTTCTTTGTTAGCAAATATCATTGGAAGATGCATAGTACATGTTGCTGAAGATCTGAAGAGACAAGCATTAGAATAGATTTGACACTGTAGGAGATTTCTGATATATTGGATGAAAGTACAGATATTTCTAACTTGTCTCAGTTTATGATCCTTGCTACATTCTGTTTCAATAATGAAATACGTGAAAAAAAATTCTCTCCATTTCCACTAAGAAAAAGATATTTTGGAAGGGCTATATTAATTATAAAGATATAATTATACCTTTAATTATAATTGCAATTACTTTTTAAATACAAGAGGGGTAAGGCAAGAGGGACAGAGCATAAGAAAATTTAATGACAGCATCATTCATGGCATTCATGGTCAGTTATTGCAGCAAATAAGTCAAAGCCATAATGATTAAAATTCCAGGAATTTTGGGTATGATAAATTCTATAAAAATAGAAACTTTAATATTCATAATGATCTATAGCAGGAGTTGGCAACCTTTTTTTTTTTTTTGTAAAAAAGAAGATAATATTTAGGGCTTGCAGGTCATATAGTCTCTAGCACAATTCACCTCAGCTATTGTAGGGTAAAAGCAGCCATAGACACTATGTAAATGAATGAGTGTGACTGTGTTCCAATAAAACTTTATTTATAAAACCAAGAGTGGAGTAGATTTGATGCAAGGGCCATAGTTTGCCAAACCCTGATTTATAATGAGATATGATGGCCATAAACACAGAGGCTCATTGTTTATCTTCTATCAAAACACTTCAAAACATTGTTGAAGGTAAAGAAAAACCTGCAATTTATCATTATTTTATGTGACAACAAGTGTTGTCAGTAGTATGGCATCTAGCAGATAAAGTAAAAGAAAAATAAGCACTGATTAAATAGCTCGTTTCTTCAAGATAAAAGTGACATTTAATAATGAGAAACAAACTGCCTTTTAAAAGAAACCCAGAGGGCATTTTTGCAAATGGCTCTTGGGGAATGTCTCTATTGTAATATTGTTTAGTTGTGGAAACTATATATGTGTGTCACTTGCATACATAATACACTTGGAAAAAATTTAATATGTTTAATAATCTCTTGAAGAAGAGTGGGTTTTGAATCGAATTATTAAAAAAGATAAATATGCAAGCTCTTCTAATTTTTATTTGCAGGAATAATTTTTTTAAAAATAATAAAACCTATCCAAATACATTGCTTACAGATTTTTTTTTGCTCTAGAAATTAATAATATAAATATTAAGAGTTTTCTGTATTTTATACTTTTGTATCCTAAATGTTTCTCTTGTGTAAGTTTTAACATGTAAAGTAGCACTTGTGTATTATATAAATAAAGAAATATTCCTGTATTGGAGTCTGTATGCTAAGCCATTTAAAAATACATTGTAGTGATATATTATCCCAAAAGTCTGGAGACTAATGTTTGGTGGTAGGCAGGCAGTATGCATAGCAGAACGTTGGTGGGCTTTGGAGTCACACGGATCCGCTGTGATTAATAATAGTAACTACTCTTCAATGACACTCCTAAGGCTAGGCATCATGTCAGATGTTTTGCAGAAATTGTCTCACTTTATCCTGTCCAAAACCACATGTGGGAGGGATAATATGGCCGCATTTCCTTATTTCTCTGCATCTGGCACATTGCCCAAGAAACTTTGGTACAGGCTGGGCCTTCAGCTTGTGTAAGTCCCTTGACCCTCAGATTCTCTTCAATACCAAAATTGCGGCTCTAAAATTGGGCTCTAGTCTCCAGGACTCTAAAAGCATATAAGGGGATTTCTAAGTCAGCCATTGAACCAAAGGAAAAATCCCATAAAATTACCTCTTAACGTATTATTATAGTCAACTCTCAATCGACGGGTTATTGGCAAGTAAGAATGGAATGGCAGGTTTATAAAAATCCCAAACCACAGTTAAATCAATATTACAGTCAACACTCCATTATTTGAAGATGATTAACTATAATTATAATGTCGACTAGACTTGGGAGGGGCTCATTTTTTTCACCGAGGCTGAGCTTTGGAAGACCATACATCCAGGGAAGCTCAGAAGGCCATGGATCCCTTCTCATCCTGCCCCTTGTTGGAGTAGAGGCTGGTAATCTGAACTCATAATTTGCTGCCTAATCACCAACCCCACGTGTTAGGGAGACCTGCTGGTCCTTTTAGATGTCTACTATATTTTGACCATCATTGATGACCCTGAATATTTAATAGAGTGAACTGAACATTACCATTTTATAGATGAGAACATTGAGGTTCAGAGAGATTAAGTAACTTACATACTGACAGAAGGCTGGTGTCAAAGCTGGGGGCCAACTCTGGCTGATTCCAAAGCCTCTGTATCTTCCACTGTGTGTCTACCACTTAACTCGTGGGTTTGGTCCTCGGCTACTGTGACAGAGCTATTTTTGGATTGAGGCTCTTCTTTCTTGACTCTCTAAACATGTTATATCGGCAGATGCCAATTCTGCTTATTCTGAATGACACTCTGGTGCTTCTCCTTTTCTGAGACTTTGTTAAGAGTCATGAGGGACTTTGAAAATCTTCCATTCTAATGCTCTCATTTTGCAATGAATAAAATTAATATCCAGAAAGATAGAGTAACTGCCCCTAGTTCCCCATGGTAATAAGTGATGGCTATAAACCTGCCCGAACTGAACTTTTGAACTCCTCACATACTGGGAAAAGAGGTCCCAGAATATAAATGTGTATGATTCAGCTTGAGTTTTCAAACATCCATAATTGAGCACCAGAGTTATAATTTTCTTAAAAAAAAAACAAAACAAAACAGGCCAAAGCATGGTTTCCCACCAAACTTGACTGAAACTCTAAGCCTGTTTGGGACAGCAGTTACAATGTACCAATCCTGGGGTTGTTCTTGTTCTTGTTTGCCTCGAAAAGATAAGCCATGTGATTCCCAACAATTTGGAAGCTTTTCTGATGCTTTCAATAAGTAACACAACATGTAGAGTATCTATTTTAGGATTTTTTCTGGTCACAAGGCAGTGAATAACCATCACTAAACCCTTTCCTATTTCTGAGACTGAATTTCTAAAAAGCTCTAATTAGTTTTTTCTCCTCTCTCTTTTTTTTAGCTTGCACCTGAGCCTGCAGAGTTAGACCAGGCTGGCCTCTACCTTGCCCTTTCATCTTATTATAAATAATGAGTAAATTTACTAAATAGCACTGAAAGCAAAATTATCTTTTGTTGCTTTAATTAATTTATTCAAACTATAAGACTATATTGAGAACCTGTAATATGCCAGGTCCTGTGTTCACCCTTGTTTTTGAGACATTCACGGCCTAGTAGAGGAGATAGATGTATAAAGAACATGGTATTTGGAATGACACGTGATGATTGTTATAGAAGTTCATGGGCATTGGGAAGCTTCTGTTTGCCCAGGGGAGCGGGAAGACACTGGAGGAAGTGATATTTGATCTAGGAGTTAAAGAATGAATGGGAATTCACCAGGTGAGAAGAGGGGAAGATTATTTCCGAGGAAAGAGTAACACAAACAAAGGTAGAGAGGAATGAATCTCCATTTTTGGTGGCTGGTAATATAATTGTGAATGACTGGTATTTCAACATATTGGGTCCACGAAGACTGTTTTCAAGCTTTTAATATCCACTAAAAATTAATTTGTAAAGCAAAATTGTAATTATTGTTTGGCTTTGCTGGCTCTCATTTATTGTGCATCTATTATGTGCTCTTAACTGTGTTAGGTGCTTTAAATAATTAATCCTCATGAAAATGCTACGATGTCAGGAGGAAACTGAGCATTATGGAGGTTAAATACATTGCCAAGGTCTTGAAGCTCTTAAGAGGCCAAGCAAGATTTTTGCTCGTCAAACACACTTGCACTCACTAAAGTCATTTATTTTTAACTGAAATAATAGTCTCTACTATAAAATATAAAACAGGTCTTTAAAAATGATATATTGAAAGAACTTTAAAGAATTTTATAAGAATATTTAGAGGAAGCTCGTCTAGGCTTGAGGTATAAATTAGCAAAGTCACCCAGAGAGGTTAGGTGACATTTCCATGACCCAGCCATCTAGGATAGCAGCTGATACTTGATTCTTTTTGACACTGCTCCGTCTCTTCCACCTGTATGCCAATTATGCACCCGGGAGATATAAAAGTGAATAGGAAATAGTGCTTACAGAAAAGCTCAATAACTTGCCCAAGGTCACAAAACTTACAAGGAGAAGAGCAGGCACAGAAGGAAGCAGTCTGGCTGTACGGTCCATGCTCTCACGTGAACTCTTATGGAAGAGTGGATGGAGGGTAGGATGGCCAGCCTCACTTTAACTATTTTATTTGCTTAAAGACCTACTGAAGACATTTCTTAAACATATTTAGTTACTTAATAGTCCCCATATTCCCCATTTAGTAACTTAAAGTTCCCCATCTGTCGCCACATTTGCTTAACATGTCACCATTTATAAAGTACATTAATAAGATTGACTTTGATGGCACTTTACATCAACCCTGGAGGTATAGGCAGGGCAGGTTTTATTATGCTTATTTACAGATGAGGAACTGGGCTCAGAGAGGCTAAAGGAGTTGTTCAGCATTATGTAACTCTACACAGAGATGGATTTAGAAGCCATACAAAAGCTAGAAATCACTGTTCTCGAGATACTTACAAGGTAGACAGAAGCAAAATTATGTTCTCAAAATAAGAGGCAGATGCAGTGTGTTCTCTAAGAGGTACAGGGCAGGATGATAGGAGGCTTAGAGAAATAAATCACGTCCTATTGGCTTTCTGTTAGAGGAGGATATGAGCTGGCTTATAAATATGGGAAAGATAAGGGCACGAAGTAATAGGGAGGAGGGCATTCTATGGGAAGCATGAATAGAGACCTGGGGTGTGTATTTCTGTTGCATCCTTAGCTCCTTGCAACTGGCTCTTTCATCACTGTATTTGAAGGCTTGGGCTGTCAGGCCAGTGTGAACAAGGGGCAGATAACTTGACTTCTCTTCTTTCAGATCTGAAAGTTTACATAATATTCCTGGGCTCTTATGAAACTTCTGAAGCCATGGCCCTTTTGATTTGGGTTTTGCTATCCTGGTTATGTGACCACCTCATATCTGGAGTTTGCCTGCTCTGCAGTCTTATACCTGTGGCTTTGCTGTTCCATGAACACACACATGGATAATGCTTACTGCCATCATCACTGGATATTATCCACTGTCCACTTCATTGACCCAGGCAACTCTGGGTTGCAGCCTACATTTCAATCTTGTCCATTTAAAATGCCTTAAACACTAGATTTCATTCAACACCAGAGAACTTTACAGGAAAAGGGACTCTGTTATGGCCAGAGCACTGGACAAACTTTCTGAACCATAAGCTCTCTGAGAGTAGAATTTCATCTTACTTCCTTTTGTGTCCTCCAAGCTATTAATCCAGTATGAGGAATATAAAGATACTCACTGTGCATGAATAAATGAAAGGAACAACAGGGCACAATGCTAGAAGAGTAGGTTAAAGGTGCAGAAGAATTGTTTCAGATATATCCCAAATGATACTTAGAAAACAGAGGCCGCCGGGCTCGGTGGCTCAGCCTGTAATCCCTCGCCTTTGGGAGGCTGAGGTGAGTGAATTGCCTGAGCCCGCGGGTTCGAGACCCGCCTGGGCAGTGAGACCTCATCTCTACAATAAATCAAAAAATCAGCTGGGCATGGTGGCGCATGCCTGTAATTCCGGCTACTCGGAAGGCTGAGGCGGAGGGATCGCCGGAGCCCAGCAGGCGAGGCTGCAGTGGCTGGGAGCGGCCACTGCACTCCAGTCTGGGCGACAGAGTGAGACTCCAACTCAAAAAAAACAAACAAAAAAACCAAACAAAAAAAGAAAACAGAGGCCTTCTTCACAGATGGGTTTGGCAGTTTCACTACTGAGAAGGAAGGAAATTAATAAAAAAGGAAAATGAATGAACTTTACTGATAGCCCTTTACTTGATATTTCGTCTGTTATTTATTTTGATCCCTAAGACCAAGAACAGAGACCCAGATATATTACGGTTTCTTTAATAGTCTACAGCTGACCAATGGTACAGCCAAGGTCTGTTCTGAGACTGTCTGAGTGTACAAGTTTTTGTTCTCAACATCCATAGTAGAAAACACCACAATTAATGGGTTTCAGTTAGAATATTCAGAATGGTTTCGGTTCTGTAAAGGGAAAAATTAGCTACATGGTAAGTTTTGCACTGGTACAGCTCAACAAGATTCAGAAGCAGAATACAAAAGAACCAAACCGTTTCCAAGTAATTTAATGACATCCTAGAACAAAGCTCAGGAATATTTATAGACCTACAAAAATAACCGTTGTTTAACAAAGTAAAATTCACAATGTCCGGCAACCGATAAAAATTTACCAAACATGCAAAAAAGGTTGGGATCAGTGGCTCAGTCTGTAATTCCAGCACTGTGGGATGCTGAGGCAAGTGGATTGCCTGATCCTGAGGGTTTGATACCAGCCCGGGCAATTGGTGAGACCTCGTCTCTACAATAAATCAAAAATTAGCCGGGTGTGCTAGCACGCGCTGTAGTTCCAACTACTTGGAAGGCTGAGGTGGAAGGATTGCCGGAGCCCAGCAGGTTGATGCTGGGGTGGCCGTGAGCGTGCCATGGCACTCCAGCCTGGGCGACAGAGTGAGACTTCAACTCATAAAAACAAAAACATGCAAAGAAGCATGACAATATTACCAGTAAAGAAAAGAAAAATTAATCAATCCAAATCGACCCAGAAATGACACAGTTTAATAGGATTTAACAGACAAGAGGTGGCTCAGCCTGTAATCCTGTGCCTTTGGGAGGCTGAGGTGAGTGGATTGCCTGAGCCCGCAGGTTCGAGACCCAGCAGGGCAACTTGGTGAGACCTTATCTCTACAACAAATCAAAATGAGCCGGGCCTGTAGCTTCTGCTACTTGGAAGGTTGAGGCGGAAGGATCGCCGGAGCCCAGCAGGTTGAGGCTGCAGTGGCTGGGAGCGGCCACTGCACTCCAGTCTGGGCGACAGAGTGAGACTCCAACTCAAAAAAAATAAAAAATAAAATTGTTATTATAACTATTTAAGAAGCTAGAGTAAAATAATTGATCATATTAAATAAAGACATTGAAAATATAAAGAATACTCAAATGGGACTTCTAGAGATTAAAAACTACCATAGCTGAGATTAAAAATACATGGGATAAAATTAACACTAGATTAGATATTGCATAAGAATAGATTAGTGAACTCAAGATGTAGCAATTAGAAATATCCAAAATGAAACAGTCCACAAAAAAATGTACACACACACACACACACACACACACACACACACACACACACTCCATAAACATGGGACTACTTTGTATACATATATATATACATATATATATATATAAATGAAGTCCCCAAAGAAGAATATTGCCTAGGAGTGCCTGGTATTTCAACATATTGAGTTGATAAGGACTGAAGAAAATATGTCTAAATAAATAATTCCTGAAAAATTCCCAAAGTTTAAGAAATTTATAAACTATAAATTCAAAGAATCTCAAGAAAAATAAAACTATATCAAGGCACAGCATAATTAAAAACACTTAAAACCTGTGACAAAAAGAAAATCTTAAAAACAGTCAGAGAAAAAGATATGTTATATACAGAGGAATAAAGGTAAAAAGGCAATAAGCTTATTGTAGAAAATAATGCCGGCAAGAAAACAGGGAACAGCATGTTTACAAAACTGAAAGGAAAAGTAAAACTGTTAACCTAGAAAATATATCCAGTGAAAATATCTTTCAAAAGCAAAAGTGACACAAAGACTTTTAAATTTTAAATGCATACAAATGCTGAAAGAATACATCATTAGCAGATATGACTACAATAAATGTTTTAAAAAAGTCCTTCAACCACTAAGTAAATGATAACCATATAGAAATTGATCTATACACAGTAATGAAAAGCAATAGAAATGGTAATTATATGAGAAAATATAAAAGATGTTTATTCTTATTATTTAAATCACTTAAAAAGATAATTGACTATTTTTTAAAAAACCATTGAATTGTAATGGTTTTATATGTAATGTTTTTTAAGGATATCATGTTTTATAACATATCTAAAAGTAAAATACATAACAATAGCACAAAGTTTAAGAAGAGAATAGTGGAAGTATATTGTTTTAAGGTTCTTATATGTGAAATAATATAATATAACTTGAAGGTAGATTATCAAAAATTAAAGCTGCATACTTTAAATCCTAAGATAACAACTAAAACAATGCAGCAAAAGGTATAGCTAATAAACCAACAAAAGAGATACAAGCGAGTCATAAAAATTAGTGAATCTAAATGAAAGCAGTAAAAGAGGAAAAAGAAAACAAAAAACTGAGACAAATTGAAAATAAATAGCAGCATGGTAGATTAAAATCCAACTGTATCAATAATCACATTAAATGTAAATGGTCTAAACACCCAAATTAAAAGACTGAGATTGCCAAATTGGATACAAAAGCAAATCCCAACTACACTGCTACAAGCAACCCACTTTAAACATAAAGGCATAAATATGTTAAAAATAAAAAGATAAAAAAAAGATATGCCATTTTATCACTATCAAGATAAAACTGGCACAGTTAAATTAATGTCAAAGTAGATTTCAGAGCAAAGAATATTACCAGGGATAAAGAGAATAATTTCATAATAATAAAGGAGTCAATTCATCAAGAGGATGTAATAATTCTAAAAGTGTATGCACCTAATAACACAACTGCTCTTAGTGCCCCAGGAACCCAAACTCTAGGAGGTATCCTAGCAGGATTCCTGAACTGGGGTCCCAGGTCTTCCAGCAAGTCCCTGACAAAGGAATGAGAGGAATATACCTGTTTCTGACCTTCATTTTCATTAGGTGTTTTTTTCACTGTAGTGTAGTGAGTGTTAAAGAAGGGTTATGTTCTCTGCACTCCCTTTGGGCTCATGGATCCTTTCTGCGTGATAACCAACCATCTGGACTTTTCTTACAGAAAGACTGAAGGAGTCTTGGTGATTGACACCAACTTTCTCAGGACACTAGCTTGGTCTTGATGAAAACACTTTAGTGTTGCTCCACTACATTTAGGATAAAGGCAAAATTCTTTAACCTAGTTTTCAGTGCTTTTCAAGATCTCTCATTAATAGGCACACATGAAAAACTTTATTGAATAAACAAGTATATGAGAACATCCAAATAGAGAGGAGAAATAGAGACTGGTCTTTGCTTACCTGTCCAACTCATCTCTCACCATGTCCATCTCCCAGTACATACTATATGCTAGTCATACACAACCATTCGAATTTCCTTTTTTTTAAAACATATTTTTTATTTTAAAATTGTGGGGTACAGTTAAGGGTTAGGTATACAAATATGCATCGTTCAGGCACCCTTGTTGATAAGGGGTGTCCTCCCTGTCCCCAGACAGATATTGACTACCATTAATCCCACCACCCTTGCCCTCCCTGTCCCCCCCATAGATTCCCACCACTGTCGATCCTTTTCTTATAGTATTACAATAGATGTTCAAGGTCCACTTATGAGTGAGAACATGTGATACTCAGATCTTTGTTGCTGTGAAAGATCACTCAGTATTATTGACTCTAGTTCCATCTAGATTGCTGCAAAATTCATGATTTTGTTCTTTTTTATGGCTGTGTAGTATTCCATCATGCATATGTACCACATTTTTTAAATCCAGTCCTCTTTTGATGGACAGCACGGTTGGTTCCAGGTTCTTGCTATTGTGAACAATGCTGCAATAAACATACGTGTGCAGGTATCTTTTTTATAGAGTGTTTTGAATTCTTCAGGGTATATTCCCAGTAGGGAGATTGCGGGGTCATACAGGAGGTCAATATTTAGAGCTTTTAGGAATCGACATACTGCTTTCCCCAGAGGCTGCCCTAGTTTACACTCCCACCAACAGTGTATAAGTGTTCCCTTTTCACCACATCCTCTCCAGCATCTGTTATTTTTGAGTTATTGATAATGGCCGTTCTGACTGGAGTTAGGTGGTATCTCAATGTAGTTTTTAATTTGCATCTCCTTGATGATTAGTGAGGTTGAACATTTCTTCATGTGTCTGTTGGCCACTCATATGTCTTCTTTTGTGAAGTGTCTGTTCATATCTTTTGCCCGCTTTGTAATGGGGTTATTTGTTTTTTTCTTTTCAGCACATTTGAGTTTCTTGTAGATCCAAGATGTTAGGCCTTTGTCAGACGTGGAGTTGGCAAATACTTTTTCCCAGTCTGTGGGTTGTCTTCCTGCTCTCTTGATGGTTTCTTTGGCTTTGCAGAAGCTTGTCAGTTTAGTGAGGTCCCACTTGTCTATCTTATCTCTTATGGCCTGTGTGATTTGGGTTTTGTTCAGGAATTGAATGCCAGTTCCAATTTCCATAAGGGTGTGTCCTGTATTTTCTAAGGTTCTTATGGTTTGAGGTTTTACATTTAGGTCTCTGATCCATTTAGAGTTAATTTTCAGCCTGTAATCCCATGCCTTTGGGAGGCTGAGGTGAGTGGATTGCCTGAGCCCGCGGGTTCAAGACCTGCCTGAGCAGCGAGACCTCATCTCTACAATAAATCAAAAAATCAGCCGGGTGTGGTAGCACATGCCTGTAATTCCGGCTTCTTGGAAGGCTGAGGCGGAAGGATCACTGGAGCCCAGCAGGCGAGGCTACGGTGGCCGGGAACGGCCACTGTACTCCAGTCTGGGTGACAGAGTGAGACTCCAACTCAAAAAAATAAAATAAAATAAAATAGAGTTAATTTTTTGTGTATGGGGATAGATAGGGGTCTTGTTTGAGTCTTCTGCATGTGGCCAGCCAGTTTTCCCAGCACCATTTACTGAATAGGTTCTCCTCTCCCCAGTGGTAGATGGTGGAGGCTTTGTCAAAGATGAGTTGGTTGAGAAATTGAGGTTTTGCTTCTGGAATCTCAATTCTATTCCATTGGTCTATATGCCTGTTCTTCTACCAATATCAAGCTGTTTTGATGATTTTAGCTTTATAGTAAAGTTTGAAGTCTGGTAATGCGATACCACCTGCTTTGTTTTATTGCTGAGGATTGTTCTGGCTATTCTTGGTCATTTGTGTTTCCATATGAATTCCTGTATTGTTTTTTCAAGCTCTGAGAAGAATGTTGCTGGTAATTTGATGGGTATTGCATTCAATCTGTAGATTGTTGGTATTAATTAATGGGTATTGCATTAAATCTGTAGATTAGGTAAGATGGTCATCTTCATGATGTTGATTCTTCCAATTCATGAGCATGGGATATTTTTCCACTTGTTTGTGCCATCTTTGATTTCTTTGAGCAGTGTTTTGTGGTTTTCATTGTAAAGGTCTTTTACGTTAGGAAGATACCAGGTATTTCATTTTTTGTGTGTGACTATTGTGAATGGGATTGTGCTTTTTATTGGGGCTTCTGTTTGTTTGTTATTGATGTAAAGAAATGCGATTGTCTTTTGCACATTTATTTTATACCCTAAGACTTTGCCAAAGTCCTTTATCAGTGCAAGGAGGCTTTTGACAGATTCTCTTGGGTTTTCAAGGTACATGATCATGTCATCTGCAAAGAAAGACAACTTGACTTCCTCTTTTCCTATTTGGATATGCCTGATTGTCTTCTCTTTTCTGATTGCTCTAGTCAGGACTTCCAATACTATATTGAACAGGAGGGGAGAGAGTGGGTATCCTTTTCTTGTTCCAGTTTTCAGAGGAAATTTTTCCAATTATTGTCTGTTTAGGAGTATGCTGTCTGTGGGTTTCTCATAGATGGCTTTTACTATTTTGAGGTATGTTCCATGTATGCCTAGATGTTTGAGGGTTTTTATCAAGAAGCGGTGCTGGATTTTATCAAAAGCTTTTTCTGCATCTAATGATATAATCATGTGGTTTTTGTTCTGATGTCTGTTGATGTATTTAGTTACATTTATTATCTTGCAATGTTGAACCAGACTTGCATCACTGGAATGAAGCCAACTTGGTCATGATGGATGATTTTTGAGATGTGTTGTTGGATGCGGTTTGCTAGGATCTTGTTGAGAATTTTAGCATCTATGTTCATCAAGGATATTGGCCTGTAGATCTCTTTCTTTGTCGGGTCTTTACCTGGCTTGGGTATCAATGTGATGTTAGCTTCATAAAATGATTTGGGGAGAGTTCCATCTTTCTCAATCGCCTGGAATACTTTCAGTAGGATTGGTATCAGCTCCTCGTTGAATGTCTTATAGAACTCTGCTGGAAAGTCATCTGGTCCAGGGCTTTTTTTTTTGTAGGTAGTTTTCTTATTACATAATCAATTTCCTTGATTGTTATTGGTCTATTTAGGGTCTCAATTTCTTCTTGTTTCAACCTAGGCGGTTGTGTTATGTCAGGAAGTCCTCCATTTCCTTAGGGTCTAATTTCTTAAAATCTCTTTGCTTTCTTTACTTTGGCCTCACACATGCTAGTCTCTCTTCTTAAACATGATTTATTGTTTCACTACACTCAGTGCACACCTTATCCCTAAATCTCCACCCTCAATACTTGCTTAAATAACTCCAACTTATTCTTTAGGATTCAGCTTTAAAGATACTTCCTCTAGGAAACTTTTTCTACTCCTTTAGAGTCAGTGGGCCTCCTACAAGCTTCCACGATTCCCTGGACTTCCCATTAATAACAATTATCATTTGGATAGTAGTTGTTTAATTGTCTATCTTTCCTATTAGATTGAAGTACAGAGGGCTCAATAAATTGCTTTGTAAAAATTAACAAATAGGAGAGGGATCAAGAGGGGTGACTAGATACAAGTGGTATGTGCCTCTTTCATGGACAGAAACCAGAAGAGTAAATAGATACATTTAAAACACATCATCTAGGAGAGAATGCTAAAATTTACCAGAGAAGTGATGGAAAGCACTGGAAGTCAGTAAGGAGAGGGTTTGAGGTAGCTTGCCCAGCTGGAGACTGGCTGATATCTGGGATAAGATACTGGACATAGGGTAACAGTAACAGAGAAGTCCCTAAGGCTTCACATTCTGAAACATGCTTTTATGTTCTTGGCTATAGGAGACCCACTCAACCCATTAGAGCCTCAGGCCTGATGTACAGAACTGCTTAAAGATTACAAAGAGATGTTGCTACAGGAGAATTTACACAGAATCCCATAGGCATCTGAGATTAGAGCAGTCTCAGCTGGGAGCCATTTTGAGAGCCTAGATACTGAGAATCTATAGGCATAGCTGCTGCCACTGTGCTGCTGCCAGGAGGGAAAGGGGAGATTGTGAGCTCGGACACACTCTTGGGAAGGTCCCTGCCATGGCTGACTGCTCAACCAAGGAGAGATAGACTCTCCTATGTGTGTCTAGGACAATACCCACTGCCCTGCAATGGGTTGCTGTGAGACTGAGTTGTGAACAGGCCACATTCCCCACAGCTTCTTGCTTATGCTGTCTGGTTGGGAGGGGCCCCACCTTTCCTGGTCCCAGGCCCAAGGTGCCATTTTGAGAGTTTAACACTGGGCTGCATCCACCTTCAGGATGAGCTCAAGCTGATGTGGTTGCAGTCACTTCTCAGCCAAGGGGGGACAAGGCAACGAGGCTCTTCTATGCCTACCTAGGTCAGAACCCACTGCTCTGCTATGGGCTGTTGTGAGATCAAGATCCAAATGGCATGCACTTCCCATAGCTTCTTAGTCATGCTGCTTGTCTGAGAGGGTCCCTACTCTCTCTGATCAAAGGCCCACAGCAGGCACTATTTTGAGTGTTTAATTATGGGTCGTGCCCCACCCTCAGCCTGAGTCTAGTTGATGTGATTACAGCTGCCAACAAGCTGGGGGAGGGACAGGGGAGAACAAACTCTTCTAAGAGTTCTTCTAATACTTAGAACAATGACACTTTGCTTTGAGTGTCTGTGGTATTGGGACTAGCCCATCCAGCCCATCACACCAATCAGCAACAATAACATGGATCACTTGAGTCACAGTGGATTTCTCCACCACCACTACTGCCATCACTCACACCACGCTAGCTCCCCAGGGGCCTGAGAACCTGCCAAGACACCTGGCCTTCCACTCTTATTACTAGCTTCTAAGCAAGCCAACTGGAGGACAAATTCAGCCCTCCAGGAAGTAAGCTACTCTGGGGTCTAAAACCAAGCAAACTCATTCTATTGCTGCCACAACTAGGGCTCAAAGACTGGCATCTGAGTCCCTAGCAAAACTTCACCACAACCTTAACTAATGACTGTACTCTAAGCCACCAAGGAAATCATAGATACCACTGACCCATGTACTGTCAAAGAAGTCATACAAAGATCATACTACCACAGGCACCCAAAATAAAAGCCAAAGTATCCTACTCAACCAGCAGCATACATATATCCTTAGGAAAAATTTCTCCCCTACAAAAGCAATTTCAAAAACTTGAAACAAGTAACTGATACACCAGATATGCAGATATCAACAGAAGGACACAGGAAACATAAAAAAACAGGGAGATATGACATCACCCATGGACCACAAAAATTGTTCAGCAATAGATTTTAATAAAAAATTATTCTTTGAAATGCCAGCTAAAGACTTCAAAATATTGATTTTAAAAAATCTCAATGAGATGCAAGATAAATATGAAAACCAATACAAATACATCAGAAAATCAATTAAGGATATAAATGAGAAATTTACCAAGGAGATAGATATTTCTAAAAAAACAAGCAAAAATTATGAAAATACAAAATTCATTTAAGGAAATACAACATACATTTGAAGTTTTAATAATAGACTAGACCAAGCAGAATAAATAATCTCAGAACTTGAAGACAGGCTTTTTTTTTTTTTTTTTGAAATAATCTAGTTCATCAGGAAAAAAGAATTTAAAAAAAAGAATGAATAAAGGCTTTGAGGCATCTGGGATTATATAAGGTGACAGAGCTTATGAATTATTGATATTCTTGAGAGGGAAGAAATATCAAAAGTTTAGAAAACCTATTTAAGGAAACGATTGGTTAAAACTTTCCAAGTCTAGTAAGAGAGTTACATGTTCAGATACAGGAGGCTCAGCAATCCACAGAAAAATACATTGTAAAAAGGACTTCACCATGACATATTATATTCAGAATATATAAAGTCAAAATGAAAGAAATAATTTTAAAATTAGCAAGAAAAAAGCATATAGTCACCTATAATGACAACCCCACCAGAATAACAGCAGACTTTTCCGCAGAAACCTTACAGGCTAGATGAAAATGGGATGACATTTTCAAAGTATTGAAAGAAGAAAACTGTCAGCCAAGAATTTTATATATTGGAAGTACAAGCTTCATAAATAAAAGAGAAATGAAGGCTTTCTCAGACAAACAAACACTGACTCACCACTAGACTGGCCCTACAGGAAATTCTCAAAAGGATCTTAAACATGGCAATGAATGTCCAATATTCACCACTACAAGAACACATGGAAGTATAAAACCCACAGGTCTGACAAAGCAATCACACAAAGGAGGAAGAGAAAGGAATTAAATGGCCACACAAAAGTGAGCAGGAGTTGCTATTCTTATGTCAGCTAAAGCAGACTTTAAATCAAAATCAGTTTAAAAAAAGAGAGAAGGTTTTATTAATGATAAAGGAATCATTTCAGCAAGAGAATCTAACACTTTTAACTATGTATGCAGCCAACATCAGAGCACACAAATTCACAAAACAAATATTACTAAACATAAAGAAAGTGATAGTCAGTAACACAATAATAGTGGGGGACTTTAACAACTCAATCACAGCTCTAGACAGATAATTGAGATAGAAAACTTAAAAGAGAAACATTGGAGTTCAGCTGACCTTTAGATCAACAGACAGACATCTAGAACAACCTAACAGACATTTACAGAACGTTCTACCCCATGACTATAGACTATACATCATTTTAATCAGCATATGGAACTTTCTCCAAGTAAGACCACACGTTAGGCCACAAAATAAGTCTTAACAAATGTTTAAAAAATTGAAATCATATCAAGTATCTTTTCAGACGACAGTAGAATATAAAACTAATATCAATACCAAGAGGAACTTTGGAAACTATCCAAATACATGGAAATCAAAAAGTATGCTCCTGAACAATCGCTGGGTCAACAAAAAAGTTAAAATTAAAATTTAAAAAATTTAAAAAATGAAAATGCAACACACCAAATCTGTGGGTTATAGCAAAAGCAGTGCTATGAGTAAAGTTTATGATATTAAATGCCTACATCAAAAAACTAGAAAGATATAAGTTAACAACCTAATGTTGAATCTCAAGGAACAAATCAAATGAAAAGTTAACAGCAAAAAAATAAAAAAATAAATAAATAACAAAGATCAAAACAGAATTAAGTGAAATAGAGACCCCTCAAACACAAACGATCATTGGAATGAAAAGCTGGTTATTTGAAAAAAATATACAAAATTGATAAATCACTAGCTAAACTAACCAACAAAAGAAAAACTCCTAATAAGCAGTCAGAAATGAAAAAAGAGACATTACAACTGATACCACCAAAGATACAAAAGACTACCAGAGACCATTATGAATGACTATATGCTTATAAATAAAAATTCTAGAGGAAGCCTATTTTTGGAAACATACAACCTCCTGAAATTGAACCAGGAAGAAACAAATTTTAAACAGACCACAATAAAAAGTGAAACTGAATCAGTATTAACAAAAATCTCCCAACAACAACAAAAATTCCAGGTCCAGATGGATTCATAGTCAATTCTAACAAACATATAAAGAATAACTGATAACAATACTCCTGAAACTATTCCAAAAAAATTGAGGTGGAGGAAATTCTCCCTAACTTATTCTATGAGGCCAGTATCACCCCGATACCAAAACCAAACAAAGACATAACAAATAAAGGAAAACTACAGACTTCTGGACAAGATGGCAATGGAACAGGTTGGACTGGAGAGTCTCTGCAAAAGTAAGTGTCCATAAAGCCTCCCTGCATGAGTGCTGTGTACCAATGGGTGAGTGAAAGTCTGTCTGAGGGGAGACTCAGGTTCATGCAGCTGGTGCTTTCCTCCAGAGGTGACTGCAACCCCCATCGCCCTGAGATTGGAAACCCAGGCATGCAGGACCATCTGCCATTCTCGGGGCTCTCTTGAGAGGAGGCAGCAGAGAACAGTCGCTCCTCAGCACCAGCACCCAGCCCATGCATTCATCTGCAGCATCAGACCTGGCACAAGTAGGCAGGTAGTGGAAATCTGGAATAAAGCTCCAACACTGGTGACGGGATGCCAATGGGCACCATCTTCAGTCCTGGACTGGGCAGAGACTTGCATTGCCCCACACTGCTCCACTCAGCTTCCATCCTGGGATTCAGAGGCTGTTATCTCACCAAATGGGGAGAAGCAGTTGTCCCTCCCCCACTCTGGAACAGGCACAGACATGTCAGATCAGAGTGGGAGACTTGACAGCAGCAGCAGCAGCGAGTAGGGTGAGTCCAGATCTGATCCATCCTCCTCCCACAGTAGTCTGTAGGGGCATCTGACCCATGCTGAGAGCAACCCTATCAGCCTGTACTGAGAGTAAAGGGGAGGAACTGGAGATCAGAGCTGCTCCCTAAGGCCTAAAAGGAACCTGGACTCACAGAAACTGCCAGAGAGCAAGTTTTTTTTTTTTCTTGTTTGTTTATTGTTTAAGTTTTAGTTGTTTTTTTCTTCTATCTTTCTGTTTTTGTTAACGTTTTTGTACTTGCTTTGTATCTGTTATTTCAATTTTTTTTTTAGATTTTCTATTTATGTATGGGTATTTTTGATGGAGAGTACACTAATAGGGTTTTGTTTGTTTGTTTGTTTGTATGATTGTCTGTATGTTTTTGTCTTCTTTGTTTTTTCTGTCTTTGTTTGTCTCTCTGTTTATTTGTTAGTTAGTATGCCTGTCTGTTTTCTCTCGTCTTCTTCTCTCTCTCTCAACCTCCCTTTCATCTTCCTCTTTCCTTTTTCCATTCTTTTCCCTTTTCTTATCTTGCTTTGCTTTTGGGAGCAAACAGACACCTCTACTGCATGGACAGATTGAAAAACAGTGGAAAGTGGGTTCTAGGGGACTCTAACACATGTCAGTGGATACTGGATCTGCAGATAGCATCTGAATCACAGCTCCCCCTCAACTAAATCTGAAAACTGCAAAAGCACAGGCCCCAACTCCAGTCCAGAATTAAAATTGAACAAAACCAGAGGATCTACATAAGGAAGAATAGGAGATTGAGCAAACAGAAATAAAAGCTATCCGCCCCATCACTGAACAACAGAATTAAAGAAGAGATTTCTAAAAAGGTGGGAGTGGGGGTGGGGAGGAAAACCTACACAAATGGAAAAAAAAAAACAAAAACCAAAGGAAGAATATGAGACTCACACAGACCCCTGGGAGGTCAGCCATTGAGACTACAGACTCTGGAACTCAAATCATGAAGACCCCCCAGAATGACTGGTCTCAAGCCATAAACCCAGATATCAAGATATTAATAGAGAGAATAAAGAGAAATGAGGAGAGACAAGAAGAATGAAGGAGTTGATAACTGAGATAACAGCAATAAAGAATACAGTGAATGAAATAAACAACAAACTGATAAGCATGGAAAGCAGAATTAGCCAAGCAGAAGAAAGAATCTCAGAGCTTGAGGACCAAAATATGGAACTAACCTAAACTGGTAAAAACATAGAAAAGAAGCTTAAAAAGTCAGAACAAAACCTCCAAGAGATGAGTGATTATTTCAACAGGCTGAACCTAAGATTAGTTGGAATTCCTGAGGAGATAGAGAGGCCATCCTGGAACAAACATGCCATGAAATTATCCAAGAAAATTTCCTTCATCTCATCAGTAATGTGACCATTTAAATACAAAAGATTCAGAGAAACCCTACAGGACAACAAATGAGAAGATGAACTCCCAGACATAGTAATTTACCTATACAAAGTAGGTATAAAAGAAAAAATCTTAAAGACAGCAAGAGAAAAAGGTCAGACTATCTACTGGGGAAGACCAATTAGAACAGCAGCAGACTTATCTCCAGAAATACTTCAGGCTAGGAGAGACTGGAGTCCAATCTTCAAAGTTTTCAAAGATAAACAATTTCAACCAAGAATTACCTACCCAGCTAAGCTAAGATTCATCAACGATGGAGAATTAAAATCCTTCCCAGACATTGAATCCCTGAGAATTTACGTTACCTCCAGACCAGCTCTACAAGAAACATGTAAGAAAGTATTAAACACAGACAAAAGAAAAAAAGAACAACAATGCCCTTCACAAGTATGCAGGAAAAAGACTGCAAACACATAAGAATCAACCCCCAAATCAAAAGGAAGACAACAAAGAAATAAACAAACAGCAGCAAAAACAACAAACTCGATAAAGATCTCATGACAGGGATAAACTCTTGCATCTCAATAATTAGCATGACAGGGATAAACTCTTGCATCTCAATAATTAGCCTGGACTAAAACACCACTGAAAAGATATAGAATGGCAAATTAGATAAAATATCATGAGGCTACAATATATTGTCTCCAAGAGACTTATCTCACCAGAAAGGACACTCACAGACTCAGAGTAAATGAGGATGGGAAACAAAATTTCAGGCAAATGGAACACAAAAGAAAGCAAGAGTCATGATCTTAATATCAGAAAAAATAACCTTTAAGCTATCAAAAATGAAAAAATATGCAGAAGGTGACTACATAATGATAAAAGATTCAGTCCATTAACAAGAATATCCATCCTAAACATATATGCACCCAACATAGGAGCACCCACTTTCATAAAACAGGCTCTAGGTAATCTAAAAAAAGATATGGACTCTAACACTATCATAGCTGGGTACTTAAACACCCCACTAACAACCCTAGACACATCATCAAGACAAAAAGTCAACAAGGAGATCTGGAACCTCAGTGTGACATTTGGCCAACACTCTACCCAACAACCATGGAATATACCATCTACTCATCACCACATGGAACATACTCTAAGATCAACCATATCCTCTGCCATAAATCAAGCATAAACAAATTCCATAAGGTTGAAATTCTGTCATGCACCTTCTCAAACCACAAAGGAATAAAAATAAATATCAACACCAGCAAAGATCCCCCCAAACCCACAAAGACATGGATACTAAACAGCAAGACATCTTCTGGGTTAACATGGAAATCAAAACAGAGATTAAAAGATACCTGGAAACAAATGAAAACAAAGAAACATCTTACCAAAATCTCTGGGATGCCATGAAAACAGTACTAAGAGGGGAATTCATATCTTCACAAACACACATGAAGAAAATGTAAAGATCACAAGTTAACAGCTTAACAAATCACCTAAGGAAGCTGGAAAAGCAAGACCACCAAAACTCTAACTTCAGCAGAAGAATTCAGATCACCAAAATAAAAGCCCAAATTTGGGACATAGAAGACAAAAATATAATGCAAAAAGATCAATGAAGACAAAAGCTGGTTTTTGAAAGGATAAACAAGATTGATGAACCCCTAGCTAGACTGACCAAGAAAAAGAGAGAAAAAGGTAAAAAAAAATAGCCATAAAGAAGGACAAAATTATGAACTTCACAGCAATTTGAATGGACTTAGAGTCTATAATACTGAGTGATCTGTCACAGAAAAAAAGAACTGAGTATTAAATGTTCTCACTCATAAGTGGCCCTGAACATTTGTTGTAATACTATAAGAAAAGGATTTTCAGTAGTGGGAAATTGCCAGGTAGGTGGAGGTGGGATTGGCATTTGGGATTCTGCTGTGGGAGGGGAGGGCACACCTCATCAACAAGGGTACCTGCATAATGAACATTTGTATACTTATCCCTGAATTGTACCTCACATCTTCAAAATAAAAAAAAAATTTTAAAAAGGAAAACTACAGATCAATATTCCTGATGAACATAGACACAAAAATTCTCAACAAAATACTCACAAATATGTACCAACAGCACTTCAAAAAGATAATACATCATGACCAGGTGAGATTTATCTCAGAGATGCAAAGATAGTTCAACATACACAAATCAACTAACATGATAAATTACATAAATAGAATTAAGGACAAAAACCATATGATTATCTCAGTAATCACAGAAAAAGTCTTCAATGAAACTGAGAAACCGTCATCAAAATATCCTCAACAAAATAGGCATAGAAGGAGCATACCTCAACATAATAAAGGCCATACATGACAAACCTCTAGATAACATCATACTTAACTGGGCAAAGTTTAAAGCATTCTCTCTAAGAAGTAGAACAAGACCAAGCTGCGCATTTTCACCACTCTTCAACATAGTACTGGAAGTCATCAGCAGAGCCATCAGGCAAGAGAAAAAATTTTTAAAAAGGCATTCACGTTGGAAAAGAGGAAATCAAGTTATTTCTATTTGCTGAAGATATGATCTTATATCTAGAAAACCCTAAAGACTCCACTAGAAAACGCTTAGATTTGGTGAATTAGTTCAGTAAATTTGCAGGATGAAAAATCAATGTATAGAAACCAGTGAAGTTTCTAAATATCAATAATGAACTACCTGAGGACCAAATCAAGAAGGCAATTTCATTTACAATAGCTACAAAAATCCAAACCAAACCAAACCAAACCAAACAAACCCCTAGGAATATATTTAAACAAAGTGATGAAAGATCTTTATAAGAACTACAAAACACTGATAAAATCATAGTGCATGTAAACAAATGGGAAAACATCTCATGTTCACAGATTGTGGAAAAAAATGGATTACATGACTATACTGCCCAAAGCAATCTACAGATTTAATGCAATCCCTATGAAATTACTAATATCCTTTAGAAAAAACAATTCTAAAATTTATATGGAACCAAGAAATAGCCAATGCACTCCTAAGCAAAAAGAACAAAACTGGAGGTATCACATTACCTGACTTAAAGTTATACTACAAGGTTATAGTAACCCAAACAGCATGATACTGGTATAAAAATAGACACATAGATCAGTGGAGCAGAAAGAGAACCCAGAAATAAAACCACATGCCTACAACCAACTGATCTTTGCAAAGTCAACAAAAAAATAAAAAGTCACCCCTTTCACTAAAATTGTGCTAAGAAAATTGGGTAGCCACATGCAGCAGAATGAAACTGGACCCATACCTCTCACCACATACAAAAAACACAAAAACCAAAACCAAAACCAAAAACCTCAAGATGAATTAAAGACCTAAGTGTAAGACCTGAAACTATAAAAATCCTAGAAGAAGACCTCTTTTGGACATTGGCCTAGGCAAAGAATTTATGACAAAGACCTTAAAAGCAATTGTGACATAAAGAAAAATAGACTAATGGGACTTAATTAAACTAAAAAGATTCTGTTCAGAAAAAGAAACAGTCAACAGAGTAAACAGACAACCTACAGAATGGAAACTTTGCACCTGACAAAGAGCTAATATCCAGAATCTACAAGGACTCAAACAAATGAGCAAGAAAAAAATACCAATAAGAAGTGGACAAAGAGCACAAATAAACATTTTTCAAAATAAGACATACAACAAGCCAACAAGTATATTTTAAAATGCTCAACATCACCAATCATCAGAAAAATGCAAATTAGAGCCACAATGAGATACCATCTTACACCAGTCAGAATAGTCAGAACAGTTAGAATGACTATTATTAAGGAGTAAAAAGCAACAGATGTTGGTGAGGATGCAGAGAAAAGAGAATGCTTATACAATGTTGGTGGGAATGCAAATTAGTACAAACTTTATGAAAACAGTATGGCGATTTCTTAGAGAACTAACAATAGAACTACCATTCGATCCTGCAATCTCACTACTGGGTATATATCCAAAGTAAAGAAATCATTATAGAAAAGATACCTGTACTTATATATTTATTACAGCACTTTTCACAATAGGAAAGATATGGAATCAACCTAAAAGTCCATCTCCAGAGGGTTGGATAAAGAAAATGTGACATATATATACACATGCACACATACATACATACCATGGAATACTACTCAGTCATAAAAAAAGAATAAAGTTATATCTATTGCAGCAACATGAAAGGAACTGGAGGCCAGTATCCCAGGTGAAATAACTTAGAATCGAAAGTCAAATATCACATGTTTTTACTTATAAGTGGAAGCTTAATAATTGGTACACATGGACGTCAGAATAGAATAATAGACTTTGGAGAATACAAAAGAAGGGGATATTGAGGGGTGAAAATCACCTATTGAGTACAGTGTTCACTATCCAGGTGGTGGGTACATTAAAAGCCCAGACTTAACTATATAATATATGCATATAAATGTTTAAATACATAAGCATTTTTTAAAAAGAAATCAATCTCATTTTTCTGATTTAAGAAATACACTATTATTGTAGAAAGTCTGGAAAAAATAAAAAATGGAAATTTTCTGGAATCCAACAACAACAAAATTAATAAATTAATGCAAACTTCTAAACACAGAATGAAAACAAAGACTGCCCATCCCTATGGGCAGGATGTCCCGGTTGGGCAAAGAAAAAAAGGAGGAGCTGAGACATAATCTGGAACCTGACTTGGGGATCACTTAAGAGGGGTATTAGTGTGTTACATAAGGTGATTCCTCTCCAATCACTCAGCCTTAGGAATTTTTTTTTTCCAAACAGAACAGAGGAAACAAAAACTAGAAGATTTTTCTACCCTAAACATACTATGACTAATTAGTTTCTTAGATAGCCTTCCAGAAGTATTCTGTGCTTTACATATTTTAGAGATGCCTTTTCTAAAATACTTAAATACTTCTTTCTGCTGGAAAGAAGGTGGACAAGTTTGTATAAATGGTCTAGGGTCTTTGGGTAAAGAACAAAGCTGGAGCAAAGATTCAGAATCTTTCCTATTTAAGAGTTAAAATTATTGAAAGCTGTTGGACTGTACATGTCAGAGGAAGGCCATTGAGACTCCTGGGATAAAAACTCCATTATAAGAGAAAGAGATGGGTGTTGGGCTGAAGGTGGTAGGTAATGATGGTTCTGGGTCCATGTGGCAGATTCCTTCCATTTTCCCTTTTCCCACTCTGACCTCAGCCCCTACCCCCACTTCAAGGAAGCTGACCTGTACAGACTACTATAACAAGGAAGCTGACCTGTACAGACTACTATACCTAGTTGGCTTCCTTGCCTACTAGTTTTTGCTTGATTTTGGCAAATGAAAAGCTCCAGGAAATCAGAAGGGGACTCAGAGCGAAGCCTGGATATTTATGTCTCTGACTCACTCTCTGCAGTGTTAGTAGGGCAGGCTATATCTCTAGATCGAAGGACACAGTTCCTCTACATGAGTGTCTCTATCAAGGTTCAATGGTAACATTTCACTGTTACTAGTCTGGGGTTACTCCACTATCCCCTGTGGGTCCTCTATACCCATTTCATAATCCTTTACTAACAACTCAAATTATTCTAATTTGAGAGTACCATCTATTTTCTGTTATAATCCTGATTGAGACAATCACTTTGGCAGTGGACTCCAAACCTGTCCCAACCAGCTAGCTATCTTGGGGACAGGCTTATGTCCTGGGGAAGTGGCTGGAGAACTGGTTTGAAGGACTTGTAACATTGGAAGCCTAAGGCAATTTTGTCATGGAACAACTTTGTCCAAGTATGATGCAGAGAAAAGAGTCATCCCCCCTTGAGACGGTGTCTTCTGTGAAGATTTTCACTTTTCATGCTGGCAGCAATGGGAAGCAAAAGCTCATCCCCAGCTGTGTGGCTTCAGAAATGCCAGGCAACAACAGTCTTTATGATCCTGTATTTATGATCTCTATTGCTGCATACCAAACCTTCCCAAAACAGATTAACTTAAAATTATCATTTTATTACCTCATTCTGTGGAATTGTTCTGGGCTTAGCAGGAAGGTTCATGCTTGTGGTCTGTTATGCAGTCACAGTCAAATGACAGTTGGAGTTGAAGTCATCTGAAGGCTTGAGTGAGTTGGATATCCAAATGGTTTCTTCATTCTCATGCCCAGCAAATTGGTGTTGGCTATTGAATAGGAGCAAAGCTGAAACTGTCAACCAGGGTCTTGATCTTCTTCCACAGGGCATATTTACATGGGTAGCTTGGACTTCTTTACAGTGTGGTGATTTCAGAGTAATTGGAATTCTAACATAAAAGCTGGTTTGCCTCAAAATGCATTTTTCAAGGGAGCTAGATGGAAGTTGCATCATTTCTCAATCTAGCCTAAGAAGATAAACAGTATCACTTTGGTCACATCCATTGGTCACAGCTCTAAGAGCCTGAATACCCAGAGCCATGAATTACTGGAAGGTCATCTTTGGGGACTAAATACTATAAGTAAGCTCCAGGGATGGTTATTCTAGCACCAGTGGTGGTGACAGCAAGAATTGGAGACATCTCTTTGGAATGGCAAGGTTTCTGCTGTAGACAGGACTTGAGAGCAAACAGAACTGGCTCTTTGTTTCATCCATACATTTGCAGCCTGGATTCCCCTTGGGAAATCAGGAAAGGGACTGGACTGAGATTCTTGCAGATCTGGAGGCTTCAGTGTCATATTTTGGACACATTGCATTAGGGAGGTAAAACTATCCTTGTTTCACATAAATGAAACTGAAACTGTGAAAGATTAAATAACCGGTAGTATAAAGATTGAAACCTAGGTGGGCTGGTGTCAAAAACTCTTTTTTTTTTTGAGTCGGAGTCTCACTCTGTCTCCCAGGCTGGAGTGCAGTGGCACACTCATGGCCACCCCAGCGTTGACCTGCTAGGTCCAGGTGAAACTTCCTCCCCAGCCTACCAGGTAGCCAGAACAACAGGTGCGTGCTACCATACCTGGCTAATTTTTTATATTTTGTGGAGATGAGGTCTCACCAAGTTGCCCAGGCTGGTCTTGAACCCCTGGGCTCAGGCAATCCTCTCACCTTGGCCTCCCAAAGTGCTGGGATTACAGACTTGAGCCCACTGCACCCGGCCCCAAAAACTCTTAACACAACCGGGAGTAGATTACTCAAAATGTCTACAGGGGCCAGACAGATTCAATAAATACATCAAGGTGGAATAAGACAACTGGCAAGAAGCAACTTAATATTGCAACCAAGCTGAACACCTGCCTAGAAAAACAAAACAATCAATATACTTAGTATACTTAATTAATATACTTATAGACAAATCCAAACAAGACAAAATTCAGCTCAAGGGCAGTAGTGTGGGTGGTGTAAATGGTGCCTTCAGACAGTAGAGATGTGTTTGTGCCTTTTCTTCCCACAGTTGGGGCTAGAATTAGCAAAGATTGGTGTTTTTTATCATTTTCTCATGGAGTGGCACATAGAAATGTAAGTTTTCTACTCAAACTCCTTCTCACAGCGTTGCACAAAAACTGTCAATTTATAACCTCTGTACTAAATTCTACGTCTACTTCCCTAAATATATTAATTCATTTAATTTTCACAAAGTTTTATAAGGCAAGTACTATTATCTTCATTGCAGAGAGATTACACAGTATATGCCAGATCACAGTGCGGGAGCCAGAATTCAAAGCCAGGTATGCATGATCCAAGATTCCTGATTTTTCTTCTATTTCAATACTTTCTTCATTACTTAACTTTTCTTCTTTCTTTGCAAAATAAGAATGATAGTACTTGCTTTGCCTATCTGAGAAGTAATTGTGAAGATTAAATAAAAATAGAAATAAAAATGTGTGTTAAAGACTCTTGGCATTTGTAAAGTGCTAACACAAGCTATTTTAATTTATTTAACAAAAATATATTGAGAATTGACTAACGACACACACTTCCACATGCTGAAATACTGCAGTGAACATAAAAAATTTTGCATGCAGAGAGCTGACATTCTGTTGAAGCATCCAGACAATAAGCCAAGTAAATATGTAAACCATATAGCATTTTAGAAAATGACAAATGCTAAAGTGAAAAAATCAAGCAAGAAATGAGATTGGGAACAGTGAGGGGTAGGTAATTTAATAAGGAGGTCAGGGAAGGCCTCTCTACTTGGAGAGGCCTCATAACCTCTTGGTCAGGAAGAGGCAAAGTATAGCCCACTGGCCAAATCTGGCTGAGGCCTGTCTTCTTAAGGTCACAAATGAAGACAATTTCCCCTCTATTTATAAGGAGTTACAAAATAACGTGACAGTGACTATAAACTGCAAAGCTTAAAATATTTACTATCTGACCCTTTATAGAGAATATTTGCACACGTGGCCTACCTTTTATGCCATTGCTTTGGCAACCAGCTTCACATGGGTGTAATGTGACAGCATCCGGTCTTAGTTGCACTGACCATCTCTTGCTTTCTTCTCCTGTCACCCACCTACCCCCAACCCCTGCCCATGGAAGCCAGCCTGGCAATTCCTGCATGTGCAGCTTGGAGGTGTGAATTATTTAACATCTTATGAGGCAAGGAAAGGAAGCTGATGGATAAATGCTGCCTGCCCTCATTTCTTCTTTCTGAATAGATAATTCTGTGTTATAGTCTATATGTCTCCTCAGGTCCTGGTAGGATCAGGCTCCTGTTCCTCAAAGTGGTGACCAACATGGTAACACATGGGCTTTTCCTCTTCCTCTGCTCCTTTCTCTCCAGTCTCTCACTCTTGCTCCCTAAGGTTCTGTTGCAGGCTCTGCTTTTGAGGGGGAGCTCAAGTTAAGCACTTGGTACCTGGAGTGACCCTAGAAAGGTGACTCTTAGGGTAGACTCTAGAACTGGTTTACATGCCAATCATCCCATTGCTGGTAGGTATGGTGGTGATAGCCCTGGCATGCTGGGGTGTCTCACTGCTAAGCTCTCAATGGTGGTAGATTAGGATGGGGTGCAGGTGGAGGTGAAGCATTGGGTTATGAGCTAGTCCAGGCCCCTGGATGGTATAGGGGTAATAGGATTTTTTTTCATTATGAGACTTGTGGAGTTGGCTGACTTCTATTACTTCCTTTAGAAACCACGAAGAAGGTATGACAGACTTTGGTCAGCCAGCAATCAATTCAAGGTAGACTACGAAGGTCAAAAGGACTCTATGGCTGCTTTAAGGAGCACTCCAACTCAGACAGCCTCAGGGCAGATAGTGCTTGTTAGTGCTATACTCCCAGCCGGGCCTCCAGAATGTTAGGTCAGGCCTGCTGGAGGTGTGGGGTGTCTGGTGTGCAATCTGGTGCTGCATGAAAGATGCAAAGAATTGCACAAAAGTTAAATTGGAAAATATAGTTTATTTGGAAAGTAAATTAGAGACAGAGAAAAAGAGGAGATTCACTTCACCAAGGTAGGGGAGGGGCCAAAGCTTAAGAAAACATGACCTGGCCAAAGCTCAAAGAGCACATGGCCACACCATAGCTTAGCAAGCTATGGTGACTGGTGGCTGGAGGTTGAATGCTTTTAAACATTTCCCTTAGATGGGGCCAGATCATTAAGGTGGTTGGGTGGTGGTCTGCTCCACATCATCATAATGGGGTAGGTAAGCATAGGTGATGGACAGCAGACAGATGGGTGGGGTTAGCCACATAATGGCTGCCATGGCATTGGTGGGGTGGGTCCTGTCTGTGTTACATAGATCATGAAGGGCTGATTAGGTTAACTGGGGATTTGGGGACCCAGAGGGACATTTCCTGCAAGAGACCTGTCAGGTGTTTTCAATGCACAAGTTCTTTGACTAAAAGGTGGTCTTATTATCATTTCTATGGCTTCAGCCAGCCAAGAGGTGATCTTTGACCCTATGACTTCAACAAGGAACCTGAAAGTTTCCTAGAGATTATTATGCTAAATCATGAATTGAAAAGTTGGGCTGGTTGGATTGTCCTTGTTTTGCATCTGATGGAGGTGGTGGGGTAGGCTGCCACTGGGCCAGCAGTAAAATGTAATTTTAAAATGTCTGAACACCTTCTAAAACTTGCCTATTGGAAATTTGTCTTACTTGTGCTAGATTCAAAGCGAGTCAGGGGTAAAATCTAAGCAAAAATGACTATGCTGAGGCAAAAACACTATGCTATACTAAGTTTATTCTAGGTTTCAATAGGTACCTCCTTTCAGTGCTGAAAATCAGAGCCAAGATTCAAGAGTGGCAGAACTACAAAGAAGACAGAATGTCAGGTCACCCGGGATCTTGCAAAGTCAGGGCTCTGATAGGAAAGGAGGAGGAACCAACACCTGGGATGGGGACATTTCGGTGTCTAAGAATCTTCCATGTTTGGATTCCTCTGAACTATGAAGGTGGCAGAATCAGTCCTCTCACCCTTGTTAGAGGAGAGTAGTCATTCCTTGACTGGAGTCCTGCAAAAATCTCCCCAAAAAAGGTAAGTCCCTTTCAAGATGACACTTGTACTCCTTGAGATCTGCTCTTGCCTATCCTCATTGTCCTCAGTTCAATAACTAGGGACAAATTGCACCAGAGCCTGAGTGAAAAAAATACAATCCTCCTCCGTGAGGAAATCATGTACTTACTGTTAGGGTATGGACGGACCAGGTGAGGGTGGAGAGGCGCAGGGAGAGGGGCGCAGTACAACCGGGGCTGGCAACCCGGAGGTGCACGCTGGGAACCCAGAGATCCGAGTAAATTGCAAAGAATTGCGACACACAAAAAGGTTAAGAAAGAAAAGTTTATTTAAAAGGAAATTAAAGAGAGGAAGAGAAGGAAGAAAGAAGATTCACATCCCTAAGGTGGAGGAAGGGGACCAAAGCCAGGAAGCATGGCGATAGCCATGGCTCAAAGAGCACATGGTCACACCAGATTCTAGCAAGGCAATGGCCCCTGGTTGCTTGTGGTTGAGTCCTTTTAACCATTCCCCTAGATGGGGGAGGATCATTAAGGTGATTGGGTGGTGGTCTGCTTCCACATCATCACAAAGGGGCAGACAAGCGCAGATACTGATGATGTCAGGTAGATGGGTGGGTTAGTCACATAGTTGCTGCCATGGTGGGGCTTCTTTGTGTCACGTAGGTTAGCCCTGGTTCCTGCAAAGCGACTTGTTAGACATTTTCAATTCACAAATTCCTTGACTAGAGGTGGGGTGGTCATTTGGGCTGTCCTGATCTTGTATCTGAAGGAGATTTGCCTAAGGGGAATGGGATAAGCTGCTGTTTGTCCTGCAGTAGAATGTCTGCATGCTTGTTAATGGTTACACTGAGGCACAAAGACTAAAGAATAAACTAAGTTTCTTCTAGGTTTCTATAGGCATTTTTCACATACAAAAGAATAGTAGGCGCCAACTAACTGGAGCCATGATGATGTATGTGAAATCCAGCATGTATGGATCGTGGGGAATGTTGAATCGGGGAGATGGAAAGTAAGGTAAGGGGTGGAGTTTGTTGGTATGGGAGCACTATCTCTTGATTTGGTTTTCATGCCCAGGCAAGGATGCTGGGAGTTGGCCCTATGACACTGCTGGGATGCTTCTTTAGTGAAAACGGCATCCAGTAAATGAGGTAGGGAAGCTGGAACTTCCTTGGCAAGGAGCAGAGGAAGGGGCCAGAAGTTTCAGGGTGGTGGGCAAGTTAGAATGGATTCACAATGTGAGACCCACCAGCTGAATATGTTCTTTGGTAGGCCCCAGATGACACCCATATCACTAAAGTTTAACAAGGGGTGACTGGCATTTTGAAAAGTTGAATGGTGGGGGTCTTCCATGGCCTGAGGTTAAAATGGGAGATCATGCGTAATACTGTAAGAAAGAGATTGGCAGAGTGGGAAACCGTCAGGGCAGGGTAGGGGGCGGGGGCACACCTCATCAACAAGGGTACCTGCATAATGAACATTTGTATACCTAACTCTGAATTGTACCCCACATTTTTAAAATAATTTTTTTAAAGGGAGATAATGCGGCCATGGACTGAGATCCCAGGAATCAGTTGGGCTGATGGGATTTCAGAATGTCAGAGGTCAGGTGGCTACACTTCACTGTCAGAGGCAAGGGAGAGATATAATAACCTTAACAGGCAGCAAGTCTGGAGCAGCTTCCATGACCAATATTTTTAAAGGATCATTTTAGCTGTTCTATTGAAAATAGACTATAGGGAAGAGGTTGGCTCTGGTCAGTGTGACAGCAGTGAGGGTGGTGGTGAATGGTTGTGTTCTGGATATACCTTTAGCCAATTGGCTTTGCTGATGGATTGGATATGAATTGTTAGAGAAAGAGGGGCTGACTATATTTTTGACCTAAGCAACTGCTATTAATTGAGATAGGAAAGACTATGGAAGAAGATGGCCTTAGAGAATCAGTCATTATGAGGGGTCTTAATTTTTTCATTTATTCATTCTTTTAATTCATCAAATATTAAATGGGTAGTTACTATACACTAGGTACTGTGCTTGGCTTTGGAAACTAAATGGTGAATCGAAAAACTATAGCTTGGTCCTCTAGGCACTCACAGTCTAATAAATTAGGTGTTTATGATTCAATGTTATAAATGCTATGATGATTAGAGGAAGGGTCCCTAATATCAGAATGAAGAAGGACAAGGAGGAAGAAGAGGAGGAGAGAAGGACAAGAGGAGGAGAGAAGACAGGTAGGTATTTTTAAGGAGTAGCGCTAAGGATTAATGGATTAAGGTGACATTGTTGGAAATTTTATAAGAAGCATGGTCTTGATTCTATAATATAAAGAAAATATCTAACTTATGCCACAAAACTAGTACAGATTCCTGTCACACAGGCAAGGCAAGGCCTTCAAAGCATTTTTTCCTCTCTCTAAATTTAAACCCCAATTTTAGGATGCTACCACTCTCTGACCAGCTACTTGATAGAAAATCAAAGGAAAGAGTGCAAGATGACTATGTCTCTTCTCTTTCCATATCGGGGAAGGCCCTGCTTCTCTGACCACTTTTGTCCCAGGGAAGGAGGAGTAGGAGAGAAGAATCTACAAGAACTTTGAACCCAGAGTACCCACCACTAACAAAAGGCCCAGTTACTGTATACAGTTCAGATTAGTGTTTAGTCCTCTTGGGTAACAAGGAGGCAAATGGGCAGAAGAGCAAAGAATCTCTTCTTTCCCTAAAGGTAAAACTACCTCCCTCTGATGGCCTAGAGGTTTAATAACTCATCCCGGCTCAGCTAGGTAGCGGAGCCTAATCCAGGTCTGACTTTAGCTGCTCTGCAGAACCAATGTCTGTGGCTTTTGAAAAGAAAACCTTTGACCAAACGGAGAAAAAAAAAAGTATAATGGCAGCTTAGAGGCTGCTTGTAAAGTTCTAGAGGGCACAGGAGTTCCCAGGAGAGCAGGGAGTGCCCAGACAAATGAAATTTATGGGTCATGTGGCTGAACAGGCCAAGAAAATATTGGGCTTGCCAGATTTCAGCTCATTCTGAGAAGAGCTCAGGTCAAGAAAACAAACTTAGATTAGCTAAGGATTACCCAGATTTCTGACCCTGCTGGAATGTCTCCCATGTGATTCTCCCTGGATTTCAACCTGCTGTGCTCCTTTTTCAAACAAAAAAATTTTTAAAATATTAAATAACTTTATTTTCTGATTATGAAAGCAATGCATGCTCATTATAACATATCCTAAAATATAAACATTTATAGAGAAGATATTCAAAATTATCTACTATCTCACAATTTAATGGCATCATAATGATTTTATTGGCACATATCCTTCCAGATTAAAATATATATTTATGTCTGCAAATGTGACATAATACTTCCTCCCTCTCTTTCTAGTACATTCCAAGTTTCAGGTAGTTTAGGAAAGTCTTGGCAGCGCAACTCCAGAAAAAGAACAAATCAGATCCACCATGAAAACCTCTTTTTCCTTTTGTCTCCCTCACTTATGAGATTTGGGATAACTCCATGTGGGGTCTTGCAGTCTAGATTAAAGACTCTGAGACTGGTGAGAAGTTGGAGAATAACTGAATAGAGAAGAGGCACCAACTCTGGAATCTCTAGATCTGTGAACTCTGTTTGGTTTGAATCCACAGTAAAGTTTTGATTATTCTTCTGGTATCCAGGTGTGCTCTCAAAGCATTAAAGCAGAGTTCAACAAACTTTTTATATAGAGTCAGATAGTAAATATTTTAGGCTTTCTGGATTATACTGCCTCTATTGCAACTACTCAGCTCTGCCATTGTTCCACAAAAGCAGCCATAGAGAATCCACAAATGAATGACCATGACTGTGTTCCAATAAAACTTTATTTACAAAAACAGATAGGAAGCTTGATTTGGCTGAGGGACTATAGTTTGCTAACCCTTTCACTAGTTAAAGAAAGAACATTTGGGAAGAAACTTTAGCATCTTCCTCTCATTACAAAAGGCAAAAGGCAAAACACTGGACCCCTCCTACATGTACGCATATATACACATTCACTTGCACATTTGAGATGATACTATATATTCAATTTTTAATATTGTGGTAAAATATACATAACATAACATTTACCAGTTTAACCATTTTTAAGTGTACAGTTCAGTGGCATTAAGTACATTCACATTGCTGGGCAACCATCACCACCATCTATCTCTAGAACTTTATTTGTTTTCCAAAACTAAAACTCTGTATTCATTAAACAACTCCCCATTTTCCCTCCTTCCTCCAACCCCCAGCAACCACCATTCTATTTTTTGTCTCTATGAATTTGACTACACTTGGTCCCTCATATAAGTGGAATCATACAATATTTGTTTTTTGGTTTTTTTTTTTAAGTTGGAGTCTCTGTTGCCTAGGCTGGAGTGCAGTGGCATGCTCATAGCCACTGCAGCCTCAACCTGCTGGGCTCAGGCGATTCTTCCACCTCAGCCTTCCAAGTATCTGGAACTACAGGCACACGCCACCACACTCAGCTAATTTTTTGATTTATTGTAGATACAAGGTCTACCAAGTTGCCCAGGCTGGTGTCGAAACCCTGGGCTCAGGAAATCCTCTCGTCTCAATATTTGTTCTTTCTTAATTGGTTTATTTTGCTTAGTATAATTTCTTCAAGTTTTATCTATATTAGATGTGTCAGACTATAGATTCAACTTTATGAGTTTTTAAAACTTATTATTTCCTGCACATTTCTCCATGTCTTTAAAAACTTTTGGTAAATACATTTATAGCAATTATGTAATAACCCATTGAATTGGACTGACTGAAGGGGGATTCGTTAGAGCCCAGAACAACCTTCTCTATTTAGGAGGAAAGCTAGCTGCTTTCCTAATCACAGCTGACTGGACTGGGGATCAAAGCACAGGTAAAGCCTACCCAACTACATATGAGCTGGACCCTGGTTGCCCAATTGGGATTCTTTCTCTATAGAATGGCCCAAAAGTGAGTCAGTCAAATCTAAGAAAGTGTAATTGCAGGGCAAACAAAATGACAGCAGGTCACACTGTGAGCCTCAGGGCCAGGGAAGCTCCCAGTTAACTCCATCACAATAAGTAATACATTTTGTCTCTTCTTTTTACCCTGATGAACTCAGCAGGCAGAACAAATACATCCATCATGTGGATGATTCATATTTATAAGCATTTCCCTTTGCTGGATATTTAGGTTATTCCCAGTGTTTTGCTATTATAATCAATGTTTCAATAAGCATCTTGGTGCATAACCCATTTCTACATATCCAGTCACTTCCTTAGGGCAGCTGAGTGACTGTATCTTCAGCAGTGAATTTATTGTAACTGGATTGTTTGATCCTTTGGCTCCCAAGAAACTTGAGGATTCAAAATGACTGCAATAGGCTAAAAACATTGACTGACTGCTCTTAAGGAGAACTGGCAAGAGCTGGACAAGACATGAAGCCTCCAGTCCCACAAGCTTCTTCTCAGGGTAGGGCTCACACTTGGAGGTGGAGGCCAAAAAATCAAGCAGGACAATAGAATAAGACTGACCAGGATTGGCAGTAGCAGGAAACTGCTGGGGGCGGGGGGTGGGGGGAATGACAGGGCGGAGGCAGGATTGGCAGCAGTGGAAATCTACCAGGGGTGGAGGGGGCACACCTCATCAACAAGAGTACCTGCATAATGAACATTTGTATACCTAACCCTGAATTGTTCCCCACATCTTTAAAATAAAAAAAAAAGAAAGAGAGGGGGAAAAAAAAACTGACCAGGAAGAAAGCCCTGGACATAATCCCAGACTGGTGAACTAAGTCTGTTCATCGTGGTTGGCATTGATGTTGAAATAGAATGGGGAATAGAGTCTTCTAACAAGTGGTTATGCAAACTACGAGAGCTTCCCCTAGTTTAATGGATTCTTTGGTCTGTTGGACTTGCAGGAAACTTGAAGGGAGAAAGTAACTACACAGTCATAGTATACACTCTATGTCTGGCTGCAGTAAAATTATTCACTGATATCCAGTTCTCCCCCACTTGATGGCAATAAGGAAGGCTATGATTCCTAGGCTCTTGTAGGCTGACAGGGCCACATGACTAGTACTAGCCAATGGACTATAAACAGGAATGTCATCATGTCATTTCTGGTATGAGATTGTTAAAATCTCAAACTTGACCCTTCTGCCCTCTTTCTCTTAGTATTCCTGAAGACCATGTGTTGTGATGGTGACATTACTAGATGAAACCTTCTTTGGTATAGGTCCATGAGGGACTCTATGGAGTGCTACATCCCATTAACCTATGTTGGACATGTATTATGATGAGAAATCATTTTTTTTAGTTTATGTTGCTGAGTTTTTTTGTTGTTGTTGTTATTGTTTGTTTGTTTTAGCATTGTTGACTATATCCCAGTTATATCCTAACTGACACTGACTCTCTACAAGGCTAAGTGGCAGAGTTGGAATTTAACTCTAAGTGTCGCTAACACCAGAGCCTGCATTATTATTCCTAAATAATTCAGGTCTTTCGTTGGTGGGATCTTGGGAACCCATTGGTTTTGAGGCTAGGGCATCTTGGATCTGAGTGTATGACTAGTTCCTAAGCTCATACTATTGAGGGAGAGAACAAAAGGCTATGATATTGTCTCCTGTTCCTGTTAGGAGTGGAAACTGATTTGGGAAGGAGACTAATCCTGCAAGTGGAAACATGCAGTAGGTTCATGGATAGGTAGCTGAGTAAAGCAAAGAAAGAAAAATGAGATGGGGCTAACATGGTAATATTCCTGTTACCGCTGCAAATCACGTCATTTTTTTCTCCAAGATGACAATGCATATTTATTTTTTTCCTCAAAGTTTCATTTTTGCTTCTACTGGTGATAATGTGGGCAGAAAAGGCATGAGGAAGTCATAGTCATCTTCATGTTGTGGAGTTATTCATCTGATGCAGAATGGTCTGTCAGCTTACAGAGAATTGGCAGTCTGTTGTATTGAGTTACTTTGCCTGCCTTGCAGTCTCAGTATCAAATCTTCCCTCTCACTCCTAGACTTCAAGTGAGCCCTGAGTAATAGGTTCCTATACTCTCCAAAGTCTCTGGGGGAACCTCTAGGCTCTGTTGGGATCCATCAGGCCAAGTTCACTGATATATCTTAGTCTCTTCTGGGCCCCTAGGGTCTAGGAAAGGGAAAAGGATTGTTCTATTCCATATTAGAGCTTGGGATCAAAGCTGAGTCTTCAAAAAGAGAATTACAATGGCATCTCAGGGCTCCCAATGGAAAAGAAAAAATTACCCATAATTACTTTCTTGATAACTCTGTCTTATTGCCTCAAAATGGGCATAATACCTATTTTATAGGGTTACAGCAAAAATTAATTGACATACACTATGCTTACTAGTACATGTCTATGCTTACTAGTACACATGACTAGTACTAGCCAATGGACTATAAACAGGAATGTCATCATGTCATTTCTGGTATGAGATTGTTAAAATCTCAAACTTGACCCTTCTGCCCTCTTTCTCTTAGTATTCCTGAAGACCATGTGTTGTGATGGTGACATTACGAGATGAAACTTACTAGACATACACTTACTAGACATAAACTTACTAGACATACACAGTGCCTGACAGGAGTGAGAGTTAAACATTTGTTCTCATTCCTCCTATTCCATTCCAAACCATCTTATTCTTTGTTCAGATCCTGTAAGGAAGTTGTTTGAAACAGGAACATTGCAACTCTGAGCAACAAGATCAACGTTTAGACAGGCCATTGATACAAGCTCCTAGGACAAGACAAGTCAATCAACCATAGTCTGTCTGTGGACCTTACCCTCAATTTCTGGGTTTCTTCAGTTGCAAGGGCAGAGACTCACGTGAAGCTAGCCAAGAAAGGCCTGTGGGCAAAAGGAAGGCAATCTTACGGAAATCCAAGAGTAGAAGGGAAAATAAGGCCAGACCTCATGGCACTGGAGGTGGAGGGTGGACCAGCACCTCCAAGGATCCCTGCAACACACTTTAAAGATTTTCCCTAAGGTGCTCCCCAAGAAATGTCACATAAATTGTCCCTCAGTTCTGCTTCTCTGTGTCCTCCCACTTTTCTTCTTACTAAAACTGACTTCCTCTCTGTATATTCTGTCTTTTCTCTATCTCATACTTTTGCTGACTTCTAACTTAGTTCACTTACTACTAAACATGGCCTCTCTAGCCTCTTAAACTTGTGTCCTTCAAACTTCTGCAGAGTGCCCGATTCTATCTGTATTTTCCAACTTAAACCCCTAGGTTTGGATCAACCTAGTCTTCCCTATCAAGGCAGATCTCTCTCTGGACCACATCATGAGCTGTCTGTCCTGGAGTCAAGTGCTCATGTAGTTTCCAATCACATATGGCTGAAGTGAAGAGTTGGGGGTTAGAAGAAAGTCATATTTGCTGCATGGTAGAAGGGAGGGTATGACTGCCTGGAGCTGGGGGCTGCAGAAAGACAGTTTCCTGTAGATAGAGGTGGTTATATACGTGGTAGATGTATCATGATTGCCACATCTAGGAGACACATTGAATTTTTTGGTTTTTCATCATCCCGTCTAGAGGTAACCTTGGCCAAACTGTGCAATTTATCATATGAGGATCTGAGGATCAGAGAGGTACAGTAACCTGCCAAGGGTTATACAGTAAGTGGTGGAAATTAGGATTTAATTTAGTGTTTTTTCCTAGCATATTATGTAAGAATATATATTTAAAAATGTACTGGCCAGGCGCAGTGGCTCAGCCTGTAATCCCAACACTTTGGGAGGCCGAGGTGAGAGGATTGCCTGAGCCGGTGGTTTCGAGACCAGTCTAGGCAACTTGGCAAGACCTCATCTCTACAATAAATAAAAAATCAGCCAGGCATGGTAGTGCACGCCTATAGTTTTGGCTACTTGGAATGCTGAGGCGGAAGGGTCGCCCAAGCACAGCAGGCCGACGCTGGGGTGGCTGTGAGCATGCCACTGCACTCCAGCCTAGGTGATGGAGTGAGACTCCAACTAAAAAAAAAAAATTTACCGATGGCCTACTCTGTGCCAGGAACTATTCCAGGCACCAGAACAAACCAAATCAAAATGCTTGCCCTCGTGGACCTAACATTCTAGAAAGAGAAGGAAGTAATAAAAAAAAATTATATAGTATGTTAGAAGGTGACAAGCATTATGGCATAAATAAGAAGGAGAGGGATTAGAAGTGCTGGGGGAGTTATGATTACAAATGGGGAGGTCATCATAGGCCTCAATGTGATAGTGAGAGAGAGAGCGTTCCTCTCAGCATGCTTCAAGCTTCCTGAGAATAGGACTATGCATATTTCTTCTCCTCCTGGCCCAGTGTCTTGGCTGTGATGAGTATGGAATAACTGTCAGTTAAACTGAACACTTGCAGGAAAGTTTTGAAGGTTCAGAAGACAAGCAAAGTCTCTAGGCTTATATTGGTCTCTTTCTGTGTAACTTCCTTGCCCTTCGTGAAGGGCAGCACGCTTCATGAATCCCCCCATATTGTACGAGTCATTGCAGAAATTGCCTTTCAACACTACTGGGATTATTAGCCCTTGTGAAATGCCTTGTAAGCACTCTTAATACAAAGTGAGGCAAGAAATTTAATTAACAGAGAAAACACAACCTAAGCATTAAACACAGCAAGACTCAAAGTCTCATAAAATCCCATTTCCTTAGAGGCACTGGAGCAGTGAGGAGGCTCTTTGTCAGTGGTGTGTTGATAAATGTTCACCAACCAGCTCTGCAGGGCAGAAAAGGGATCATGATTTGTAGGTCTGCCCATTTCTGTGGTGTAAATACTCTACGGTAAATTTTAAGTTAAAATGTGATTATCACTGAGTATGGACATGGGAAGAGGCGCACAGTAGCATACCGGTATTTCTGTCACACAGGCACAATGGACATAACCTCAAGAGCGTAGATGGTAGTAAAATCTAGCATAATAATCAGGAAAAGATGAGTTTTGAGTGTTTTTTATCATTGATTTCAATAAATTTTACTTAACTTTAAGTTTATATAATTTTTCATAATGGCCACATTTAATAACAGGTTTGCAAAAGTTCTGAAAACTTAACAGTTGGCTGTTGTGAGCAGGTACATGACAGCTCTAACACATCACTGTTCTGGGTCCTTCTCAGCGTGTGCTTATTTTTGACAAGTACCAGCTCTCACCATGAACACTGAGCTTCAACTTTAAATAATTCCTGGCCTATTCTGTGTCAGGAACTATTCCAGGCACCAGAACAAACCAAACCAAAATCCTTGCCCTTGTGTAGGCTAACTTTCTAGAAAGGGAAGGAAGATAGTAAATAATCATGAAAAATAAATTATATAGTACATTAGAAGGTGACAAGCATTAACAGCATAAATAACCACTCACATCTCCCTGTGGTTACTATTTTGTACCTCTGCCACATAGCTTCTCCATCTCTAATGGCAAGTGGGGTTTTGTAAAGTCTCTGGGAAAATGTCCTTCCCTAGGATGGAACTATCTGCATTGGACACATGCTTTTGTTCTCCAGTGAGAATCTAGGTCTCACATCCCCATGTTCTCTACTCTGTTCATACTCACTTTACCATGAGCAACCTTGGTGCTCTGGGCTGTTGAGTTTCAGCAGGTCAGTAAGATTTTGTGGAGCATGTACCATGTGCTAACTCCTCTCCTGCTTATGCTACTGGTGCCGGGTCCTGTGCTCTGACACCCGTTCTCTCCTTCAGCTCTTAGAGCAACCCTACTGAAGGAGTCATTATTTCAACATTACAGATAAGGAAACTGTGGTCTAGAGAGAGGAAGTGACTTGCCCACAGTCTAGAAGTCATGTCTTCAGTGAAACATTGCCTTTGATAAATGTTGTGCACGCAAGCATCTGTCACCCCACAGCTGGTTGCTGTTGGCTGTTGACTTGGTTTGCTCAACTTGGGGGGTGATTTGGAGCTCTTTTCTGGGAGGGTTCCATCATAAAATCTTAGCAGGGAGACATTTGAGTAGAAGGGCAAAGCTGGAGTGGGGGCTGGTTGTGAGTTCCAAGAGCATCTATGACCCCACTTTGTAGAAGGCAGAGCTGGAGTTGGGGTCAGATCCCCTCCTTGGGAATGTCTATGACACGATCTCATTCCTTTGCACGCCTCTGTGCCTGCAGGAGTCTGGTTCCTGACTCCTGAAGGGGAAAAGGCATCAGGAGGCAGGTGCAGCCCTTCCCCAGTGCAGGAGCTCTTTATAGCTGTGCACTGAGCAGCCCAGGCACCTTGCAACTGAGCTGATGTGTCTCTTGAAGGGAAGCCAGTTTTAGCTACAGAGCAAATATTGAGGACTGAGCAGAAGGAGGAGAGAGAAGAAAAAGGTCAGAGTTGGAGATCTGTTCCCCAGAAGACTTGGATCCCAGTCTAAGTACTTCCTACTTACTAGCTTTGTAGGCTTGGACAAGTCAGTGAAACTCTGAGCTGTTTTCTCCTCTGTTGACAGGAAAAGAGGACAAATTATAATGATAGTGGCTGTCACTTGTTGAGGGCTTTCTATGAGTCAGGTACTGCGCTCAGCCTGTACTAAACATTATCCACATTTAATATCTTGTAAAAGACTGAACCCAAGCTTGGTACAGTGGTTCATGCCTGTAATCTCAACTCTTTGGGAGGCCAAGGCAGGAGGATTCCTTGAGACCAGGAGTTCAAAACCAGCCTGGGCAACATAGCCAGACTCTGTCTTTACAAAAAAAAAGTTAAAAACTAGCTGGGCATGGTGGCATGCACCTGTAATCACAGCTACTTGGGAGATGAGGTGGGACGATCACTTGAGCCTAGGGGTTTGAGGTTGCAGTGAGCTTTGCTCACACTGCACTTCAGCTTGGGCGACAGAGTGAGACACTATCTCTAAAAAATTTTTTTTAAAAAAAGACTGAGGCCAGTGCCAGAAGCATGGTCAATATGCAGTAAATGCCAGCTGCTGTTCTTTTGTTGATCCTCCTAAAAATACCATGATTAATAATAACCACAGAAATAATAACAGTTTCTAGCATTTACTGAGCTCTTTCTTTGCAGCCAGCCATTGTTCTGAGTGCACTAGGTGAATTAACTTCTTTAATTTTTCCACTTATTCCATGAGGTTAGTTCTATTTTTAACCCCGTTTGAGGAGCGAGAAAATTGAAGCACAATTAAGTTAAATACATTGCCCAAGGACACACAGCTAGAAAGTGACACACAGCTAGAAAGCAGAAGTGTTCTTATGCTGCCCATTCTATAGAGATGGTAGCTAAGGCACAGAGAGGCTGAGCAGCATGCCCAGCAGGGTTGGCAGACCGTCCTCTGGGTTGTTAGGCAGATGAAGTGATAGAATGGATGGGAAATGGCTTGGTGAACTGTCCTTCCTTCTGCTTCAGCCGAAGTGAATAAGCATCACATGCTCTGTTTTCTCTAGTCTAGATGTACCAGCTGGTCTGTGACCCGGGGGGCCTTTAGGGTGTTTCCTTTGCAGGCCCGGACTCACTATCCCCTTGGACAGCCCAGGAGCCACAGCGTGTCTGACTTCAGAGCTGGTGCCAGCTGGGAGGCTTTGGGAAGAGCCAGCTGGCAGCTGGCCACCATCATGTGTAGCTGGGGTTACTAGCGGTCACCCTTGGGCCTTCCTCCAGTCACACTCACCGTCTCCAGTGGCTGAGTCCCAACCAGCCCCCAGGATGGCAGGCAGCCAGGCAGGAGGAAGGGGGACTCTATTAGGGGCCTAGCGTCCCCTAATAGAGTGGAGCTAATCAGGACATTAAGGACCTCTTTTTGTCTCCCTCCCCCAGTGATTCTGACATTCCCACCTTCCCACAGGGCTCTTCAAGTGTGAAATTCCTGGAAACATTTTGTTTTCCCAGATACCTATTTTCCAGGAGTGAGTGGAGAAGGCTGTTGGGTCTTTGTGGAGGGGTCCCAGAGCCCCAGAACCGAGATACCTTTGAGGGCATGTCACTGTCACATGCTTCCAGGGTTGTCTCCTTACCACACTGGGAGCTCCTTCAGCAGGGGCAGCTCAAGGTTTCCCCTCTCCTGAGCCAGCGCTGGGCAGGGCCAGAAAAGTGTTCAGTATTGTCAGATTTCCTGAAGGAAGGCCATGTTCAGCTATTGGGTTAGAACTTGGGTGTTGTGTGTGGTGGTGGTGGTGGTGGTAGCAGCCTGTGTGTGTGTGTGTGTGTGTGTGTGTGTGTGTGTGTGTCTGGGGGTAGGAAGGGAGTTTTGGGGAAAAAGGGAATCAGAGGCAACCCAGGCTAAAGGGGTCAAGGTGCCAGAGCTTTCTCCTGCTGGTATGGCAGGAAGGGCTTGGATGTCATACCCAGATGGACATGGCCTTGACTCCTTGCTCTCTCATGTATTATCTGAATAGAAGGCGCTCCTCTCATAAGGACTCTTCCCTGATCCTGCTTGTCCGTAAATGGAGCAGCACTTCCCACTGCACAGAATGGGGGAAGGTAAAAACTGGACTTCAGTTTGGTTTCTCTCTGCCAGTAATGACTGAGCTCTCTTTCTTCCTGGTTAATCTTAAGGTAAATGTCTGCACAATAATTATTTTTTTTTATGAAGACCACACAGTCCAGTATAATGTGAAATTCCTCCAGTTAAAATGAGCTTGACCCTACATGTTGTGAAATATTAACCTTGACATTATTGTGCTAACAGCATATTCTCTTACTCTCAGGGTCTGTTTTCACTACAAAGGGACTCTGAGTTAGTCAAGATGGATGGAAACCTCCCTAAATACCATCTCTATGACCCCTGATCTTCCCCGAGAGGCAGAAAACCTCAGTCTATCTAACCACAAATATTAGCTCCCTTCACTCTCTTTAAAAAAATTTTACTTTTTAAGAATCACTTCCACATGCATTGTGTGAAATCCTTAAAACACACGTTTGAAGTAAGTATTCTCCCCTATCATCAAGTTATAGCTAGAAAATCTAAGAATTAGAGAAGGCAACTGTATTGCCTGGGGTCACACAGCCACAGCAACTCTGAGTTCCTCACGGTGCCTTCTGGGTCTCTTCTCTCTGCTCAGCTGCCTCTGGGCCTCACTGCAGCACCAGTTGCTCCAGTTTCTCTTCTCTGTGGGAGATCATAAGCTGCCAGTCATCAGCTATGAGTGGAAGTGCTCAAAAGATGCCCAGCTGCAACTGATACAGAGCTCAGGGGGTGGCAGTCCCCACTGCAGCTGACAAGGATGGGAAGGAACAAATGTCTCACAGGCTGGGAGCCCATAACATCACCATGGGCAACACAGGAGGACTAGAGGGAACTGATCCATCATCAGCTGCCCCAAACCTGTCTGTGGTTCTTCCTGTGCCGCACCTCCCAGAAGATGGCTATGCCATCCACCAGAGAAGCCTGCTGTAATCCTGATCCTCAGATCCTCACTGTGATCCTGTATCTTTAAATTTTTATTTATTTATTTTTAGAAACAGCGTCTTGCTCTGTCATCCAACCTGGAGTTTAGTGGTGCAATCATAGCTCCTTGTAGCCTCGAACCCATGAGCTCAAGTGATCTTCCCACTTCAGCCTCCTGAGTAGCTAGGACTACAGGTGCATGTGACCATGCCTAGCTAAATTTTCATATTTTGTAGAGATAAAGGACTCGCTATGTTGCCCAGGCTGGTCTTGAACTTCTGGCCTCAAGCAATGCTACTGCCTCAGCCTTCCAAAGCACTGGAATTACAGGCATGAGCCATCATGCCTGACTCTGCATCTCCCGGTTCAACACCTCCACCTGCCAATCACCAGGCAGTGTCCAGTATACCTCTGACATAGCTCCCTAATCCATTTCCTCTTCTCCAACTCTGTAGCCAGCACTCTGAACCTTCTAAAATGTCTTTCTAGAATGTTCTCTGGCCACCTCCTCTAATTCATGGCACTCTGCCTCCAGTCTGTCTCCCCTCCTCCAATCTATCCATCCTTATGGGGATCCTTGCAGTGCATTTTGAAAAGAAAAAAAAAAGTGTAGATCTATTTGCGTTAGCCTTCAAAAGCCTTCCTCAGCTCCACATTACTTTCTGAATGCAATGCCAACTCTTTAGCCCATGCACTGAACTCGTGTTGAGCTGCCCCTGTTACCCTCTAGCCTCACCTCCCCACGTGAATATCCTGTTCTATCAAATATAAATTTGCCAAACTCCATGGGTTTGTGCCATCTCACTTCTTGTCCTGCTAACTCCTATTCCCCTTTCAGATGCTACCTCCTCTGCAAACCTTCCTCTTGGCATCTCCTCCTAGACTGGCTTGGGAGCTCCTCCTCAAGCCTCCTCTGTTTATCCCGACAGTTGAACTAATATTGTAATTCCCTCTTCCCAGGTGTAATGAAGTGAAAAAATGAACCAAGTAGCTAGCACCATGAGTTTGTTCCTGGATGACAACAAAAGATGCTGGACAAACTGCTGTGAGTGAAACAAGGAGAAAAGAAAGATGGGGTGGGGGGTAGGAGAATCTGAGAAGATGGTATAAAGGACCTCGGGGTGATGGGCCAGTGGAGAATCCCCTGGGTGGGAGGGGATGGCCAGAAGACATTTTAAATACACAGGCCACATGTTTAGTGTCAAGTTTGTTTATTTGTTTGAGTCAGGGAGGGTCTCACTCTGTTGCCCAGGAGGAGTGCAGTGGTGTGATCACAGCTTAGTACAGCCTCAACCTCCTGGATTCAGGCAATCTTTCTGCCTCAGTAACTGGAAGTATAGGCACATGCCACAGGCACATGTAGAGATGAGGTCTCACCATGTTGTCTAGGATAGTCTCAACTACTGGGCTCAAGCAATCCTCTTGCCTCTGCCTCCCTAAGTGCTGGGATTACAGGCATGACCCAGTGTGCCCAGTCTAAGTTTGTTTAAGTGAGGCAAACCACATCAACCTCCTTCCCCCCTTTCAATCTTCAGTAAAGTCTGAAATACCCATAAATCATCATGGGGTGGGTTTATGTGTTTGTGCCTGTGGGGAGGAGAAGTTTGTGGGAGGGACCTCATTGTACAACTAGGCCAACTTGGAAAACACATGTGTATGGAAATAAGACATAGACCCAGGAATGATCCTTGGAATGTTGTGAGCTCCTGGAAAGCCATGGAGTCTCAGGGAGGCCTTTAAACTGCCACAGGGCACTGAGTGGGAATTCTGAGGCCAACTTAACTGGAAGAGCGTTGATCTCCCCCGATATCTGAATTATATTAGAAATTAAAACAAACCTCCGAGGGGTGCTGTGGAAGTAAGAATAAGAATTTTTTTTTTTGTATCTTAAATTAGTTGCTATCAAACCAGGCAAAGTAGAAACCAAGGGGAGGTCCAAGCTTTACTTGTACAGTGACCACAGGCATACCTAATCCTGAATTGTACCCTACATCTTTAAAATAAATAAATAAATAAATAAAGTAACTGTCTGTGTGTGTGTGGGGAGGGGTCAGTGGAGGGAAGCTGGATGTTCATCCTTCAGATACTCATGGCTCCTCCCTCATGTCCATCTTTTATGTCTCTGCCCAAATGTCCCCTCCTCAGACAGGCCTTCCCTGACCAGCAGAACTACTACAGCAACCCTCATCATTCTTCTTTAGTTCATTCTAGCTCTGGAAATTCTATTCCTGGATTTCAGTGGATATAAAGTTATATTGAATTCAATGAATTTAGAGACAGTCTCAGTCTTGAGTGCCAGCTCTTTCTCCACTCACTCGTGCAACAAATCTTTACTGAGGACCTACTATGTATCAGGCACTAGTCTAGGCACTTGGGATATATCCGTGAACAAAACAGGCCAATGTCACTGCTCCCGTAGATCTCATGTATCTAGTGTGTATGCAGTATGGGTCCTGATGGCTAAGGAAGCTTGAAGGCAAACACTATCTTAATTCTAATCATCCTAACCCCTAACTCCAGGGGAGGATTTTTACTCTCCAAATTCCAAGCATTCTATGGAACTTCTGAGGAGGTTGCTTCCTGCTAATGGCTGTATATCCAACTGCAGACACAACGAAGTATTAAAAATGCCTGTCAACACACTAGTTTTCCTAAAATCTTTAAGTTATGGATTTTGTGTTTGCATAAAATGAGTAGTTTGAGATCTCAAGTTTCAAAACCTTCTGTCTTAAAAACAGAATAGTCTATGGAAGGAGGTCAGATCAAATCCAAGTTGCTACCAGTTTACTTATCATTACAACCTTCAGCCAGACAATAAGAGCTCAGTGAGTGCTGAAATCAAACCCATGTCCTTAAGGTGCTCATGTTCTAGAGAGGGAATATCCATGGAATTAAGTCAGAAGTACACAGAAAGATGGGTATTACAGAAGACCTATGAGGGAATCCCAAACCCCGGAATTAATTTATAAAAATTGTGTATTTATTTGTACATGTTTAAACTTCAGTCACCTTCAAAGTACCCTCCATTTGATGCACTACACCAATCAAGATGCTTTTTCCACTGCTCAAAACAGTTTTTGAATTTGTCAGTTTTGACGCCTCTTGGTGTTTCTGCCGGTTTTTGTTTCACCTCTTCCACATTGGCAAAACATTTCCCTTTGAGGACTTTTTTCACCAGAGAAACAAACAAACAAACAAAATTCACTTGGGGGCAAGATCAGGTGAATGGGGAGGGGGGAGCACGGGGGTCATGCCGTTTTTGGTCAAAAACTGCTGAACATTCAGTGTGGCGTGGGCAGGTTTTTTGTATAATTCACCCATCATTCAATGGGCAAACACATTGAAAGAATCTCCCCCGCTCCCCCCAAAAACCTCACTGAAGCCGAACACAGCCTCTCACAGTAGCACTAACTGGTAAACTGATGCCAATGGGTTCCTAGTGGGGAAGCCTGTACTACAAAGCACCTACCCTCCAAAAAGATAATTCTGCTTTTTAGGGCATCTCCCACATATATGTAAAATGCTACAAATACACAGCAGGAAGGAATCCCAAACTCTCTTTGGAGGAATTGATAAGCTTTCAAGAGGAGCTAGCATACCATCAATGAGGAGAGGACTTCACCAGGTAGAGATGGGGCAGGAATTCCAGCAAAGAGAACAAAAGGAAAGCCATGTACCCACAAGACATCATCATGGATTCTTTGAAGTTCCCTGTGACTGGGGTGTGTGTCCTCTCCACCAGAGTGTATAAGGGATGTGGCAGAAGATTAAGCTGGAAAGGTGGGCAGTGTCAGGTAAGGAAGGGCTTTGCATGCTATCCTGGGAGCAATGGGACCCAGCAAATCCTTTAAGTAGGGGAGTGACACAATCAGGCTCATTTTTGTTTCACAAACACTATTCTTGGAGTGATTCAAGGAATCAAACTGTAGGTGGATGGCCAGGTAGGTGACTGTTTCCACAATCTAGTTGAGAGCTGACAAGAGCCTAAGGCAGGACAGAGGGTATAAAGAGAGGGACCAGACACTAGAGAGAATCCAAAAGTAAAATGGATAAGACTTAACATGGAAAGAAAGAGAAAAAGAGTTAAGGTGGCAACTGTAACTCGGTAACTTGCTTGGGTAACTCGGTAAATGGTGGAGCTTCCAAATTACACTTTTGTCTCCTTTACTTTTTTTTTTTTTTGAGTTGGAGTCTCACTCTGTCGCGCAGACTGGAGTGCAGTGGTCGCTCCTGGCCACCGCAGCCTCGACCTGCTGAGCTCTGGTGATCCTTCTGCCTCAGCCTTCCAAGTAGCTGGAACTACAGGCGCGCGCTACCATGCCTGGCTAGTTTTTGATTTATTGTAGAGATGAGGTCTCGCCAAGTTGCCCAAGCGGGTCTCGAACCCACGGGCTTAGGCAATCCACTCACCTCAGCCTCCCAAAGCGCGGGATTACAGGCTGAGCCACCGAGCCCGACTTACTTCTTCCTGACAACATTCTTAAATGTCATGATTAAATTAATTTTATTCTTTAAAAGATTAAACACCCTTAATTTACATACTTCATCCAATTTGAAGAATTCTCCATTTTTTAGGCCCATGGCAACCCAGGGAAAGACAAAAAATTATCTTCCCAGCTTCCTTTGCAGGCACAGGAATCCAACTCCATTCATTAGAGATACTAGGATTTTTTGTGACACAAAGAAGGGGTGCCTTGAATCTACTCTGGTGATGGTGGTCACAGGTGCATGCAATTCCTGGAGGTGTTTGAGGCAGAGGTGTTAAAGGTGACATCCAGATCTTGTAACCATGATGGGAGCTGGTTATTTCTGCCCATCCATGTGGCAATTATATCTCCCTGGGGAAGCTCTGTGCTATGTTTCAGGGGTTATTCCTGGAGGAGGAACCTTTAGCCCTTCCAGGAATTCTATGAGATTCCTAATAGCTTTTAATAAACCTCTTTTCTGCTTAAATTAGGTCAAATGGTTTTGTTTGCAACTAAAATCTCTGACTGATTGACCACTCTTCCCTGGTAGTTTCCATTTTAAATAGAACTAATTACCCAAAGTAAAGGGTACATAATGGCAACACAGTCATTATTACAAATATATAGTTAGGCTTGACTTTGTGCCATGTACTTTCCTAAGCACCTAAGCACAAATTAATTTACATCTTATAAGTATTATCCCAATTTTACCAATGAGGAAATGAAAGCTGAAAATTTCTAAGATCACACAGCTAGTAAGTATTGGAGCAGTCATTTGAACCCTGGCAATCGGACTCCAAATTGGATACTCTTAATATCTACCCTAAACAAGCTTGGTGTTAGAGAAACAACCTAGGCTGCTGTACTGGTAGGGATGTGCTTGAATGCAAGGAATAAAAACTCCAGTTATCCGTGCTTTACATCTTATAGATACTTGATGTCCTTTGTCAAGAAGATAGGAAGTAAGCAGTTCCACGTCTAAGTAGACTCGTGTTATCATTGTCCCAGACTTTTCTACTTTTCTATTCTGCATGCACAGTGTATTGGATTTTCAGCCTCAGATGACAAAATGGCTACCCTAGAAAGCATCAAGCATTGTCTCTTCAAAACTGCCTTCAAAGGGGTAAGTTGGGAGGGATATCAAAAAGGGACCTCTTTTTCATAAAGTATCTTTTAGGTCTCACTGGCCATATCTATGTTAAATCAATCACCGACAGACAGGAATGAGACCACCATGACTTGCTTAGATGATACATCACTTGGAGAAGAGGCTGTTGGGTATGTAACTGACAGAGTCTGCCACACAGGCAGAGAGCGGCTGTGAAGAAACACTGTGCTGTGCATCAGGAGACCATGGGTTCTGGTCTGGACTGATTTATTTATTTTCTCAAGTAATAATTTTAAAATTAGTGCTGAGTGCTGTATGATCTTTGGACCTGACCATTACTTTCTGTGTATTTCTGGCAAGTCACTTAACCTCTCTCAGCCTTAGCCTCCTTATCTCTAAAATGAGATGGCCAAAGTAGATGATTTTAAGGCCTTTCTTCACATTCCTCTCATTTTTCTCCCCCCTCTTTTGTAACACTTTTACTTTCAGAACTGTAATTTTTGCTGTCATAGGCCCTCTGGAAATGCCTCTTGCCAATAGACTAAGTTCTATTCCCTTACCACTGAAAATAATGCTTCATAGGGTGGGACTTCCATACTCATGGCTTTCAAGTGGTGAGTTAGTGGATATGTGAAGCCAGAAGATAAACATGTTATGTCTTTCAGGGCCATCAGTTTTATCCAAAGATTTGGGAGGAAAGCCTTTGAAAATTTTGTTTTCTGTTGCACAAGTATAGGAATACAGTGCGAAATATCATGGACTACAACGTGAAATTCTCAGACTTGGACAATAGCTACACTCATGTGAGGAACATGTGTTTGTTCTTCTTTGTAACTGGTGGTCCTTTGATTGGAAAGTTTGTGTGTAGCGATGACTACAGATATTTTCCGAATATGACAAGTGACTTAGAATATCTGAATATCACTTGGGTTCACTATCCAGATTAGAGGTTCTCAGCCTTAGCACTACTGGCTTTTGGGACCAGGTAATTCCTTGTTGTGATGGATGTTCTGTGCATTGTAAGATGTGTAGCAGCACCCCTGGCCTCTACCCACTAGACGCCAGTAGCACTTTCGTAGGTGTGACAACCAAAAATGTCTCTAGACATTGCCAAATGTCTGCTGGGAGGCAAAATTGCCTCCAGTTGAGAATCAATGATATAGATGGATCAATATTTGAATATTTTTTTTTTTTGAGTTGGAGTCTCACTCCGTCGCCCAGGTTGGAGTGCAGTGGCATGCTCACAGCCACCCCAGCATTGACCTTCTGGACTCTGGCGATCCTTCTGCCTCAGCCTTCCAAGAAACTAGAACTACAGGTGTGAGCTACCACACCCAGCTAATTTTTGATTTATTGTAGAGATGAGGTCTTGCTACGTTCCCTGGGCTGGTCTGGAACCTGCAGGCACAGGTAATCCACTCACCTCAGACTCCCAAAGTGCTGGGTTTGCAGGCTGAATTATTTGAATTGCTACTCTGTCCCTTACTTATAACTAATAGGCCTATGACCTTGGATAAAATATTAGAGGGGACCCCCACAACCACAGAATTATCTTTTGGAGGGTGGGCCCCTTGTAATACAGGCTTCTCCGCTAGGTAAGTGTTCTAGGAACCCATCAGCAAGTACTAGTTAGCATTTTTGTGAGAGGCTGCATTTGGCTTCACTGAATTTTTTTGGAGATTCTTTCAACATTTGCCCATTTCATGATGGGTGATTTATGAGCTCACCTGCCTACACATCACTGAGTGTTCAGCAGTTTTTGATCAAAAATGGCATGATCCCAGTGTCCTACCATCCCTATTCACCCAATTTTGCCCCAAGAGATGTATTTTGTTTTCCTGGATGAAAAAATATCCTCAACTTGCCCATCCCCCACCAAAAAAAAAACAAACAACAACAAAAAAACCCCCAACGTTTTGCCGATGTGGAAGAGGTGAAACGAGAAATGGCAGAAGCACTAAAAGGCATCAAAACTAACAAGTTCAGAAACTGTTTTGAGCCGTGGGAGAAAGTATCTTGATAGGTGTATTGCATCAAACAAAGAATACTTTGAAGGTGACTGAAGTTTAAACATGTAAGAATAAGTACACAATTTTTATAAATGAATTTCTTTTTTGGGGGTCTCTTCTGGTATATAGTATCTCTAAATTTCATCTTCCTCATCTGACATAAGATAAGGAGTCAGCCCATAAGTTTGTCATCTGTATTAAATGAGGCCACAGGTGTTACGATTCTAGCACAATACCTAGTCCATCATAAGTCCTCCATGAATCTTAATTCCTCTTCCCTTCAGTTTTCTGGGGCTGTAGAAATTTTCAGTTAGAAAAGACCCTAGGAGTTATCTTACCAGAATTCTTCATATTATAAATTAAGAGACTGAGGTTCATAGAGAAAATTTGTCTTAACCCTAAATCTATCTTTTACTCAAGTAATGCAAAAGAGACATATCAAGGAATTGTACAGAAATAGATGAGTTCAAGGCCTCTATTCTGTCAAGCGTGATTTGCAAGACTCTTCTCCCTGCAGATTTCCTCATGATGTATTACCTCTGAGAGAACTCCTGAAGCACCAAATGCCCTGTGTGACTCAGAGTAAGTTCAAACGTGTGGTTTCAGGGACTATCATTTGTCTCTTTAGAAGCACTTGCCCCGTGCACTTTGGATGTTGGGACACAGTAAATATTGAAATAAAATGTATGGAATACGAGGGTTAATGCACCAAGCAAGCGAACGCTTGAAAAAAATTTACACTCACCAAGAACACATAACAGCTATTCAAGGGAGAGAACAAAAGAAAGATTCAGAAAGATTAATGGGTAACTTCAATTTTTCTGTTTCTTTTCTGTGAAGGACAAGAATATTCTGACTAATAAGGCTGGGACAAACTGATAAAAAGGATGAAAGCCCCTGAGAAGAAATAAATTGTGTAAGAACTGTCTTAAAAGACTTTATATCTCTTGGCCCAAACAAATCATGCCACAACCTACTGTTATATTTGCTGGTGAGCTCACAAATTCGCTGTTGGTAAACTAAGGAACTCATGGAGAATAGGAATCATAATAGAGGATGAAGGATGGACAAATGCCTTGATTTTTAGGAAATTACAATTAATTTTTCCCTCCCCTTTCCACCAACTATGGATTCATGAGCTTGGCACCAGTCCTAGGCAGAATTCCATAAAAGATTAATCTACTAATGGCTTATGAACGCTTACAAATTAAGCAGCAATCCCTCTAAGCCAGTAGCGTTTCACTAAAACAGGTCATGCTAGAGTAATCTAATTTCCTTTTTTGATTAAGGCCATTAGACTAGTTGAGCAGATATGTCGAGTGAGCACAGAATATCCGGATGACAAGAAGACATGCCTCTTGTGACATTATTGAATGCAAAATGTGGAAAGAAAGGCTGGATACAGGTATCACATGGTGGTTTCATTATTATGTCCAGTGGATGCCAATTGATGAAAAGAGAGTGATATGGAAGCAAGTCTCTAGAAGCTGCTGCAGGGCACTGGACCCGGGCCACACTTTATTAGCATATTAACCAGGTCAAGGAATAGATGTGCCTTATCCTTTGCTGTGTGGAGAGTTCCTTGGTCCATAGACCTTGACCAATGAAAGATTTAGGTAATCACAGTTTATGCCAGGTGATGCTAAGTTTCAGGGTACAGCTTATTAAACACATTGCCTTGAATATGTCTCATGGTATTGAAGGTGTATATAGATCTGGCCCCCTAGCTACCTCTCTGGTCTCATTTTTGCCTCCTTTCCCCATGCTTCCGACATTTAGCCATGTCAGTTTATAGGACCGTGCATACACCATGTTGTTTTATGACTCCTTTTATTTTGTACATCTTTCTGTCATTGACGAGAATGCCCTTCTTTCTATTCTGCCTATTTCTTGATCTGCCTGACAAGCTCCTACTCATCATTCAATATCCAGTGAAAGCTTCCTGAACACTGTCAAGTCTTTCCTTTCTTTCCTACCCTTTCTCTACACCATTCTTCCCCATATGAATGTTGGTAGTTGTGCCTACTGCTGTTTTAGTCATTATTACACTGTATTAATAATCTATTTACTTGTCTATCTCCCCTGCACTCTGTTCTCTATCCCAACTGCCCTTCCCATACACTTTCAGCTGATTGAGGACAGGGACTGGATCCTACCCAGCGTCTGGCACTTAGTAAAGGAATACATGAATAAAAATGAATGAATGAATGCCTTGTATAAAAACCCATTATTCTGGCTCTTTGTTACTGAGTCTCAGCCTGCTGAGAATCACAATTACATTTTCATGCAGCCTAATCCAGCTTCCTAAAGTATTAAAAAAAAAAAAACTGAACAGCAGTTCTTTTCCCTCTAGTCACCTGCTGTCGCAATAAGGGGTTATAAATGCATTGGAACTATAGCAGAACTATCACACGGCACATGCAAACCACACTGCCATAAACTCACAGAGCCTCCCAGGACTGATAGTGCCATGATTCACTGAGAAGCACACACCAGAAGTCCAATTTTTCAAGGCTTTTCTCCTCTAGTCACCAAGAAACTTGCTTCCACCCATGCTTCCTAGACAACAGGAGGCATTTTTAGATCTGTTGTCTGCACTTTGTGAAAAGGGAGTTGAACCTCACTCAACTTATCCTTTTTCTTTTAGTTGTTTCAGAAAATACATATCACCTTGTTTAAATGCAACCAGATCAGGGAGGCAGGAAGAATAATTCCGCCTTTCTGATGGTGTAGGAAGAGTCTAATTATCATGAGAGAATCTGGGCCTTTAAAAAGGATGCTCTGCGGTCTAATGAAATAATTAAAATTCAAATGGGGGCACCAAATGCAAGTCAGCAGGCATCTATGTCTGTGCCAATTATTCAGTTCTATAAAACTAGACCCAGCAGTGGTTGTTGCAGGTTGGCTGAGTTGCCTGACTGGAAGACTGGCATCCTGGCCTTCTACCAGTGCTGCTGAGTCCATTGTGGCCCCCATGTAATGGAAGTTGGCATTCAGAGCCTTCCAAATGCAGATGATGAAGCCCTACTGGTGACCCTTCACACTCTGGGCTGGGACTGGCCTCAGATACAGATTCCTGCCAAAACAGGAGACAAAAGCCTGAAGTGCTGGAGCAGACAGACCAGGGTGAGATACTCAAGGAGATCATAGAGTCTGAAGGAAACTCAGACCTAATTAATCACCTTTAAATAGGAATGTGAATTTATTAATAGTGTATGTATAAAGGATTTTCTGTTGTGATCACAAGGCAAGTACGAAACACTTAGAAGCTTATAATCCTTGTTATATGACACTCTGGCCTGTTTGTGGAACTTTCATCTGAAGCTCTCAAAGTACTTAATGGCTAATGCTTATTAATAACAATGTCATATGTTTAGGCAGTTCTTTTCATTGCAGGCTCCATGTCCTCACAATGCCTTGGCGAGAAAGCTCTAGAACTCTTGATCCTGCTTTTTGGTTGAGAAGCAAGGTTTAGAGGGCTTGCTAGAGCATGAAGATAAGCAGAAACTTCATGTATTTGTGGCCATCTCTTCAGGGTATCTAAGGGGAAGTTGTCCTGGGCAAAGATACCCTTAGGGATCAAGATAGGGCATGACTTTTGCTTGCTATGGTTCACATTCCCAATTTTTGGAGACAAGAATACACTAGATCACACCACTGTTTTCCGTTGACTGTCATTTGAGGTCTAGGGACCTGAAAAGACATCTGCAGACTCTAGAGAAGGGAAGGCTGAGCTAAGAAAGACAATGAAGTTTGTTGAATATCTTCTTTTAGCTACTTTAGAATAACAGAAGAAAATATGACAAAATCAGGGCTTTTTGGGTCCCACTTTCAGAAAGAGATTAGGAAAAAGGTAAAGTTAGATCCCTGACTCACACTGCAATGACTATTTGATGTGTTAACTAAAATGACTAGATTACCATACTCAGGTATTTGGTCAAACACCAGTCAAGATATCCCTGTGTAGTATTTTAAAGATGAGATCAGTAGACTTTGAGAAAAGCAGATTACTTCCAAAATGTGAGTGGGCCTCGTCCAATTACTTGAAGGTCTTGAGAGGAAAATAAGATTGAGTGCCCCTGAGAAAGAGAGAATTCTGCCTCCAGACTGCCTTCTGACTCAAGCTACAAACAACATCAATTCTTCCCTGGGTCTCCAGCTTGGCATCTGCTCTACAGATTTTGGATTTGCCAGCCCCCACAAGTATGAGAGTCAATTCCTTAAAATTCTCTCTCTCTCTGTCTCTCTCTCTCTCTCACACACACACACACCTTATTGGTTCTGTTTTTCTGGAGAATACTGACTAATATACAACACTATATAGCAGAATAAATTCAGATGGATTAAAGATTTAAATGTAAACAAACAAGGAGGAAAGATTGGCAGATATTGGCAGGGTGGGAGGCAGTGAAGGTCTTTTTAAAGAATGTCATCACAGACAGAAACCATAAAGGGGAATATGAACAGATTTGACCACGAAAAGCCTATGTCTCCTAATTGTACAAAAGTACCACATGCATCTAAACAGGCAAATAAGAAACTAGAGAAGGTTCTCAATATATGCATCAGACTAAACATGAATATATTTAGTGCACAAATAGCTATTACAAAAGAATAAAAGAGGTTGACTATCCTAACAGAAAAATGGCCAAGAACAAGCAAGAGACAGAAGAAAAACAAATACCTAATAAGCATGTAGAAACATATTCAATAGCACAGAAATGCAAATACAAGTAAAATATATTTTTTGCAATTCTGCCTATCAAAAATGTAAAAGCATGCTAGTATGCAATGTTAGCACTGATACAGTAACAGGACCACCACTGATAGGGTATAATTTAATATCTTATCTTAAGCTTCCTTCGATTTTAATGCCTAAGATTAACATAGGACAAATGTGCAAAGACATTTATGGAAGCGTGCTAACCCCTACAATATTTATAACAGCACACAATTGAAAACAACCGAAATGTTCATGTATCTGGTATTAGTTAGATACATTATATGGTAAGACCATACAATTAAAATAATTAGTTAAAATGAACTTGTGTGTTCTATTTATTTATCCAGGCAGATGCTCACTATTTATTAAAGGAAAGGAGTAGTCACAAACATATACAAACAGTAAAATTCCCAGTTTGCAAAATATAATCTATACATGGAGATAATCCAACATTTTGAATAGAAGAAAGCCTGGAAGGAAAGACACCAAAATGTTAACAGTAGTGGGTGGAGGGATTATGGAGGACTTTAATTTTATTTAAGTGTGTGTGTGGTAGGGAATGAGGAATATTATCTATAATTTTCTGCTATGACCCTATGCATTTGTGTAATAAGAAAGAAGATATTCTTTTTTTTAGAGTACTGTATGTATAGGTGGAGGAGGCAGCAGGAAGTAGGCGTGGTGGCAGTAGAATTAAAAACCAAAAATCAGGGATAATAATCTTGAAAACATTATAAGAGTTCAGAAACCTCTGTTCCGGTGTCATATGTGTTACTTTTGCCATTCTTCTATGTCCCTGACTTGATCCATAGTAACGCTTATGAGAAAAGGGACTTAACGGGGGAAGCAGGAAATAGAGGCAAAGAAGATGGCATCCTGCTCCATAACCTGATAGGGGTGAGAGTGGGAGGCAGCCTAAGAGAGGGTTAGCGAGCTCGTATAAGAAGGAGAAAGCAGAGGAAAGCAGGACCTGGGGGCCACACATAGGAGAAAAGGGGCGGTGCCAGATTAGAGTGGAAAGGCTGTCTTGGAGGATGCGATTTGTTCCCACCAAAACTCAAGTGAAGTTTATTGCCAGTGCGGCAGGGTTGGGGGTGGAACCTAGTTGAGGGGGCGGGGGCGGTGTTTGTCTCATGAATAGATTAATGTTGGCTCTCAGGAGTTGAGGAGTTCTTCCTCTTGTGGGAATGGATTAGTTCCTGGACAGCAGATTGTTATAAAGCAAGATTCCTCCTTGTGTTTAGTCCTTTTGGCCCACCCACCTCCGCTTCCATTTCTTCACCACGTTATGACGTAGCATGAGACCCTCACCAGAAGCAGAACAGACACCAGAGCTATGATCTTGGACTTTCCAAGTACCAGAATTGTGAGCAAATAAAACTATTTTCTTTAAATTACCCAGCCTCGGATATTCTGTTATAGCATATGAACTAAGACTCATATACATATATTTCCAGATTTTTTAAAACCACTGCCTACTCCATCTACAAAAATCCTGAAGCCTTGCAAGTACCTCTCATAAGTAGAAAATTAAAGGATTCTTCTCTGGAGAAACTATTCCTAGACGAAAGTTTTGTATATACTGATACTTCCTATGAAGAGAGCCAATTCACCCAACAGCCAAGCCCATCATTCAACAAGCTACACTTACAAACACAGCTTTCATCAGCTTTTTAGTTTCCCAATTTATTATAAATGGACAATCAAGTATCACCAAATATTTAAAGAAAGTCTCCACATAAAAGAGAGAGGCTAAAACCAAGTGGGGGGGGGAGTCAAACTATGGAACAATAACTACAAAATTTAAAATTAAAATTCTCTGCTGGGCTCAGTGGCTCAGCCTGTAATCCCGCGCTTTGGGAGGCCGAGGTGAGTGGATTGCCTGAGCCCGCAGGTTCGAGACCTGCCTGGGCGACTTGACAAGACCTCATCTCTACAATAAATCAAAAAATCAGCCTGGCGTGGTAGCGCGCGCCTGTAGTTCCAGCTACTTGGAAGGCTGAAGCAGAAGGATCGTTGGAGCCCAGCAGGTCGAGGCTGCGGTGACCGGGAGCGGCCACTGCACTCCAGTCTGAGCGACTGAGTGAGACTCCAACTCAAAAAAAAAAAAAATTAATTAATTAAATTAAATTAAATTAAAATTCTCCAAGAGGTGAGAGAAGATATCGCACACCTTAAACAAGAGCAGAGTGCTGTTTTTTAAAAAGAGGTGCAACGAGAGAACAAAATAGAACTCACAGAAATTATATATATATATATATATAGCAGCTGATAGTTTGGGGCATTTCATGACTAATACATTCAGTGATTCTCTAGAAAGACTCAGAGGTAGTGGTAATCAGGACTATTGTTTATTACAGCAAAAGTACACTCTGCAGGATCAGCAAGGGAAAGATACATCAGGCAGAGCCTGAAGATAGCCAGCACAGGTGTTCAAAGGTTTTCCTCTGAGTAGAGTGAAGGTTGTCACACAAAATGCTTCAGCATTCAGCAGCAAAATATAGGAACACATGTGTTGTGTTTTTGCCCAGATAAGCCCACTTAAGACTCAAAGTCCAGGGTATTTTTGCTGGACATTCAAGCACTTTCTGCTTGTACAACTAGCCATGATTACCAAAGGTCCAGACTCTCAGAAGGAAAGCAAGTATTCATCATAAATCACATTATTTATACAAGTAATCTAGGCAGGTTGGTACAACAGAATTTAGCACACCAAACAACCTTATCACTTAGTAGCATAGGAACATACCAGAGGGCCGAGTTCACAGGAGCCATCCCCAAAACCTGCTAGCAATAGCAACATTTGGCCTGCTATGTTAACTCTTTCTTGTAGGCTGAAATGGAAAGTTCAGTAGGAAATATGAAGGTCAAAATTGAAAAAAAGTCTTATGGAGAGAAGGATGGAAAAGAAGACAAATATAAACTAAACAACAAAAAAAGATAATTTGAGAATCAGTTCAGGAAGTCTGACATCCAGAATAAACGAACAGAAAAAAACAGACAGAAGGAAAATATAAAAGATGCCACAGAACTGAAGGACAAGCATTTCTAACTCGAAAGAGTCCATTAACAACCCAACACAATGAGTGAAAAAAGGACCAACCAAGACATCTTATTATAAAAATTTGCTACACCAGGACAAAAGATGATTCTAAGAGCATCAAAAGAGAAAAGCAGGCCCATATGCAAAAGGTTGGGAGCAAGAAATGGCATTGGGTTTCTCAACATAAACTCTAGCTGATAGAAGATAGTGAAGTAGTGCCTTTAAGGGAAAATGAACATTGAATTTTAAACTCAATTATTGATCAAGTAGGGCAGAAAAATGGCATTACTACTCATGCAAAAACACAAACTAATTGACCTCATAATTATCAATTCTCCATAAGTTACTGGAGTACGACCTCCACCAAAAAGAGGAGTAAATCAAGAAAGAGGGGGATGTGGAATCCAGGAAGCAGGATCCAACTCAGGAATGAAGCAAAGGGAAGTCTCAGGAAAATAGCTCTGGGGTAGGGTAGGCTGAGAGAGCAACATGTCCTAATTGGAAAAGGAGAATGAAAACTCTAGAAATGAGTTTTCTAGGGAAAAAACAAACAAACTAGAAAACTGAATCTGGTAGACTTTATGATTATTTTTAAATGTAGAAAATAGTATTTAGAGTGGTTTTATAAATCTGTTGGGGAATTTGAGAAGAATTTACAAGTCAGTGGGAGCATTTGGGTAAATTTTTTTTTTTGATTTGGGGTATTGCTGTGTCACTCAGGTTGGAACACAGTGGCACAATCATGGCGCACGGCAGCCTTGACCTCCAGGGCTTACTTCCGCCTCAGTATCTCAAGAAGCTGGGAGTACAGGTGTATGCCACCACGCTAGGCTAATTTTTTTGTTGTTGTTGAGACAAGTTCTCACTACATTGCCCAGGCTGATCTCAGACTTCTGGGCTCAAGCATTCTCCCCATCTCCACGTCCAAAAGTGCCAGTACTACAGGTGTGAGCCACTGCACACAGCCTGGGTAAACTTTCGAAAAACCAAAATTTATAGGAAAGAAGTCATAATCAAAATATAGTACATGCTCAGCAATGAAGAATGTTTATAGTTGTAGTGAAGTAAACATTGACTATTGATTTAACCAAAAATTGTAATATGATCCTAAATGGAGTAGGAGAGTAAGAGAAAACTAAATCCTTACTTGCCAATATGGAAAGCTCGTAGATACTATCTAAAGTGGTTGTCAATAAAAACTATTAAGCATATCATCTCAAAATATGAATATCAATAAAGGTATAAAAGAAAAAAGTGATTGTCTCCACGGAGCAAAATTTGGTACCAGTAGGGAGAAGGTCAGTGAGGACAAAACAAACTGCTGGTTTTCATTATAAGCCTCATTTATTCAATGTATTCAATTGTATGCTTATGTTATTTTGACAAGTAAAAAACTAAATAAAATGAAAAACAACCAGCCTAACAACCATTAATTGAAAAGCAATTTAATTCTTTACTAAAGATAGTTAAAATTTTTCCTCTTGATAAGGATTATGTTTACAATGCACAGCGAAACATAACTTTCTATCTTATCTCCCTGTTTCTCTCCAGTGTTGCAACTTCCCTTACATTCTTTCTTCTCTTTGTCCAAGTCGCCCTCCAAATAATCCCTTAATCCAAATCACTACTTTTTCTTTCTAGATCCATTTGTTTCTCTTCCACCAGTAAATCCCAACTCTTTCCATGGAAAACAAATCAAGCTCATTTGGGCAGCTTCTAATTCATCTCCACACCTGTTACTCCAGTTCATCACAAGAAGGGCTTAAGCCAGCTGGCAAAGAGAATACTTCTTTGTGGGGACTAGAGAGGCTGGAATACTTTCACATTAATATCTTTTTTCAAATCTATAATGACATTACTCCCTCACTTTCCTTCTTCTTCCGCTTATTCTCTTTCTTTTTATTCTGAAACTCCAGCTACATGTATATGAAACTACTTGGTATTGTTCCTTAGCTTTTGAATTCTTTTTTCTGTTTTATTCACTTTTTCGTACTTGATTCTACTTTTTCTTTCTCTGTGTTTCCATTTGGATGCTTTAGGTAACTGTTTCATGCCCACCGATTCTTTCCTTAGTTAATGAACTCCATCAAAGAAACTATTCATTTCTGATATGTTTTTTATTTCTAATATTTCCACCTGACTCTTATAGTTTCTATCTCTCTGCTATCTATTATTTTCAACATCTGAGTCATCTCTGAGTCTGGTTCTATTGATAATTTTATCTTTTATTAATGAGATTTTTTTGTTTTTATTTTCTGGTTCTTATAATTTTTGACTGCTGGGTGTTATGTGTAGCACATGTCTCTTCTGACGGGTCATTAGTGTTGAGGATTGAATCAATCTAGTCAGGCTTTGAGCTGGGTTTGGGTTTTGTTGTTTTCATCAGTGCACCCCAGACTTCAAACTCCTCTAGTGGTGGGCTGCTGTTTCCAAGTCTTGACGCTCTTCTGGGGGGAAAAGTCGTTGGAAAAATTAGTCCCCATATTATCTACATGCTCCTCCTTAGTAACTTAGAAAGTCCAACTGGTTTGCTAAATCACTGAGGAAAAAAGCATCTCCATTTGCTTTTTAGCTTTCAAAAAGTCTGTGATCTCTGTCATCCTTTATCTTTGTTCATTGTCTTTATTCTTGTGGGGTTTTCAAAAAGTCCTTTTTATTCCTTTAATGTAATTTTATCTGGGTTTTAGGAGGGAGTAGAGATAATATACACTTTTGTCAGGTTTATATTGGATCGCTGAAAGGAACCCTAAATAGAGGATGGTTCATGAGGTAACTCAGCTTCATGTAGGCTACAGAGGAATTATTTACTTTTTTTTTTAGAAACTCACTCTTGTCCCCCAGGCTGGAGTGCTGTAGCACGCTCATGGCCACTGCAGCCCTGACCTGCTGGGCTTAAGTGATCCTTCCACCTCAGCCTTCCAAGTAGCTGGAACTACAGATGCATGCCACCATGCCCGGCTAGTTTTTGTGATTTATTGTAGAGACAAGGTCTCGCCAGGCTGCCCAGGCTGGTCTTGAACCCCTAGGCTCAGGCAGTCCTCTCACCTCTGCCTCCCAAAGTGCTGGGATTACAGGCTAAGCCACTGTGCCCGGTCTACTTTTTTCTAAAAGAAATTATTTTCAAACATTGGCATCTTAAAAAAATTTAGTAATAATGAGGCATCTCTCAACCAACCTCAACAATTAAGTGTCCTGGGACACTACTGTTGAGAGTTTGGGACTAGTCAAACAACTCAGGAATTTTAGTTCATCTTTGCATTTAATTTTTCTATGTAAACATTTTTCTTTTTTACTTGAATTACTGAGGAAGTTTTCTCAACTCTTTATTTGGTTCATAATTCCTTAGTTTCTGGCTGAAAATTGATGTGTACGTTATTTATGGGGTATGATTGGCCTATTTTTGGTCAATATCATTTGGGGTCTAGTGATACTCAACTGGCAAAGGACTAAAGACTAAAAAACAACCTCAGAGTTCTTTTGTGAAGGCCCCCAAAGAAAACTGTAAGTGGCCATGTTTTTGTTTCTTCCTCGAGAACTATGATTTCTCTCCTTGATCTTGGAAATTGTCTCCATTTATTATTAAAGAGAAGTTATTAGTTATTTCCTATTGGAGACATCTTCCAGTAGTCTGTGCAACAAGAAAATAATAAGCCAGTCATAATTTATAACATTTTTACTAAGATTTATTAATATGCAATGAATTTCTAAAAGTCTCTGTGGCAGAATACAAAAAAATTTTTTATCTTATTGTTTATATGCTTATGTGTATATATATGTATAAAGTATAAATAGCAAAGTTAAAATAAAGTTGGTTTTTTAAAATTTTTTTTGAGTTGGAGTCTCACTCTGTCACCCAGACTGGAGTGCAGTGGCCGCTCCCGGCCACCACAGCCTCGACCTGCTGGGCTCCGGCGATTCTTCCGCCTCAGCCTTCCAAGTAGCTGGAATTACAGGCATGCGCTACCATGCCCGGCTGATTTTTTGATTCATTGTAGAGATGAGGTCTTGCTGCCTAGGCAGGTCTCGAACCCACAGGCTCAGGCAATCCACTCACCTCAACCTCCCAAAGGCGCGGGATTACAGGCTGAGCCACTGAGCCCGGCTATAAAGTATTTTTTAAACATAAAAAATGTGTGCAACCATTGTGGAGCTCCTTCCCCACTCTGGAACTCTATTTCCTCAACTATAAAATGAAGTTTTAGGATTAAATAATTTCCAAGTTTTCACTTAGGTTTTTTTTAAGTAGCTTTATTGAGTTATAATCTGCATACCATGTAATTCACCCATTCAAGTGTACAATTCAATGGCTTTTAATATATTCCATCGTTTCTTTTTAACTGTGGTAAGATATAAATAACATAAAACTTATCATTTTATCTATTTTTCAGTGTATTATTTTGTGGCGTTAATTACATTCATAATGTTGTGCAACCATCACTAGTATTTCCAAAACTTTTCTATTATCCCCCAAAAGAAACTCTGAACTATTAAGCAATCCACTTAGCTGTAATGTACTAGGACTTATTCTATTCCAGACAAAACCCTTCAACGGCTCTCAAACCCCAACTGGAAAAAGAGTAATTTTAATTCCCAGTCCCAGTGTTATTAGGTCTGTTGTGTGCTATTAAAACATTTATACACAGACTGAGCATTGTTCTAAGCCCCATCATGGACATATCAATGGCTCTAAAGAAAGTCTGAGACAAAAGAGAGAGTAAAATGTGAGGTTTTAGTTTGGATCTTGTAATTATAAGCCATCAGAATCTTCCTACTCCCATCAGCAGGTTTCAGTTAGCTTTTAAATTAAGCCAATTATCTTTAAAAAATAAATATCCACTACCAACTGGTGGATTTTGGAGCTTTTGGAAGCTATGGTGACAGATTATTCTCAGGAAGTAGCTAAAAAGTTATTACAGACACCTGCTGCTGAGAAAATTTTCACATGTCCCTGTATATTCATTTAGGGTTTATGAATTGTTTGTGGCACAGAAACTGGCTGATATTTACTTCTTGGTCCTGACAACTTCAGAATTATCCTTGCACATTGGAATATCCTCTTTGAATTTTTGCTGGATTAATATCTCCATGAGATCTGAGAGATAGAACACTAGAAAAGTCCCATCTGTTTTCATATTGACCACATAAATTGAATTGGCTGTTTTTGGAGTTGCCATCTCTTTTCTTCCCCGTTCTTCCCGAAGTTCTCTGGGGACACTGTTCTATTATTATCCAGAACTTGCTCCAGTGAGTACATGGCTCAGGGGAGTGAGTTTCAACTGCTCTAAGATAAAATGAGTTGCTTTCCTAGACAGCAGATTTTCTATCATTAGGTATTCAAATAAAGGCTGGATCATTATGTGTCAGAGATGTGAAGGAGATTGAGAAAGATGATCAATGAGATTCCTTCAAATTCTTAAATTCTGTGACATTGTGGGCAGCATTGCCTAGTGATAAAGAATTTAGGATTAATCACGTAGACCTGGATTCAAATTCTGACTTCTTTACCTAACTTACTATTTAGCTTCAAGGAAAGTATTTGCCTTCTCTAACACTCAGTATCTTTGTCAGTAAAATGAGTATAATTGTAGGATTAAATAAATGAATGCATGGAAATGCTTAGAACGGTGTTTGGCAATTTAATAATACTCAGTAAATGTAAAGCATTATTATTACCCTTATAAAAATAGTAAAAACCACATATTTGGAAAAATGAATGAAAATTTCTAGACTTATATCTAGCTCTCCTTCTCAGTGCCTGTATGACTTTGGGCTAGTCATTTAACCTCTCAAGTCATTTAATCCTTTTTCCTCATCACAGATGGTTTAGATGCCTTTACTTTAAGATTCTTAAAAGGTCTTTCCCCGCCTTTTTCTAGTCAAAAGACTCTTGTTAGAACTTAGTAACACTGGAAGACTGAAAGGTAGCCTGGCCTAATAGGCAAAGGACTGAACCAAGTGTTAGACCTCTGATTTGAATTTTGAGATTTTAATTTCGTACTGTCTTGATATGCAAGCTTAGATCACCGTTTGATAACTCTGTGGGCTAGGCTTGTCCAACAAAATTAGAGATTTCTACCTAGGCCTTCTTTTTGCCATCAAGGGATGGTTTGAGGCACAGTGAAATAAATTTATTAAAGCAATTTGATTTTTGCTGAAATAAAGTGGCCTCTATTAAATGTAAGGTCATATTATTTTTATGAGCTAGAGAATCACATGGGAACCTATAATTGACAAGGTTAAATCATCTAACTTTTTTGAAGTGAAAGGGCAATTTTTTATTTATCTGGGAGAGTAAAGTAGTAGGCTATCATCAGTCTAATGTTGCCATTAAACATCAGTTTTCCTGCCTCTGTACAATAATTTTCAGAGTGTATAGTTTGCTTTTCTGGACTAGTTATACATTTATTCTTGCAAAACTGGACTTCCCAGTTTTCCCTTCCTTCCTTCCTTCCTTCCTTCCTTCCTTCCTTCCTTCCTTCCTTCCTTCCTCCCTCCCTCCCCCTTTCCTCCCCTCCCCCTTCCCTTCCCTTTCCTCCCTTTCCTCCCTCCTTCCCTTTCTCCCTCTCTCTCCCTTTGCTCTCTCCCTCTTTCTTGTCAGGATCTCACTTTATTTCCCAGACTGGACTGCAGTGGCACAATCACAACTTACTGTAGCCTTGACCTCCTGGGCTCAGGCGATCCTCCCTGCTCAGTTTCCTGAGTAGCTAGAACTACAGGCATGCGCCACCACACCCAACTGATTTCTTAATTTTCTGTGGAGATGAGGTCTTGCTATGTTGCCCAGGTGGGTCTCGAACTTCTGGGCTCAAGTAACCCTCTCCCCTCGGCCTCCCAATGTGTTGGGATTATTGGTGTGAGCCACCATGCCCAGCTCTCATTCTTATGTCATCTCTTATGAGTTTTTCATCACCTGGAAAACTGTGAGAGTCTTAAGGATGGGGAGGAATGGTAGAGGGGATGGATGCAACTCTTCTATAATATTTAGACTTTATAATGACTGGGTCACTGAGCAAGAGAGAAATTGAGGCCTTGAAGAATCAACTAGTGTGCTTGCTCTGTGATCCACATGGGGAATTTGAGTCTGCTGGACTCTAAGAAGAGTTGGGCTGGTACTCAGGTGAAGGGAAGAGTAACAGCACAGGTAGATATTTTAAAAAGAAAAGGGCCTGGAACATTGATTAAGAAAGGCTCAAATGTCCATCTATACATGGAAGGTCTGATCTCTCTGCCCCATTCATTTGATTATCTTTCTCTACCATTCTAAACCTACTTTCTAACCCATCCCTCTCTCTAAAGTCCCAGGCCTAGATATCAACCACTACTGGGTTATTCCACAAGCACCTCAACTTCCACATGTCCCAAACCATACTCAAGACCTTTCTTTCCATCCTGAGGTTCTTTTCCTCATATATTTCACTCTTACTTCAACCAACCATCCAAGTACCCAAGCTAAAAAGTCTGCAGCCATCCTCAACAATTCCCTCTCCTTTACCCTGTGCCATTCATTCAGTAAACATTGACTTGACATTTATTATGTACCACTGCTAGATAATGTACCCTACATAATAGGAGAGACAAAGATGTTGAAGACATGCCTCTAAATATTAGCAGCTCAGTTTAACAGAAGCAGCAAACAGGCAACTATAATGAACTCAGATACAAATCCTTTTTGTTCTGTCTTTCAAAGGAGTCTTGGATCATTTTTTGTTTCTCCATTCCCACTACCAGTGCTTCAGTTCAGACTTTTTTTTTTTTTTTTGGCTTGATCATTGCCATTATCTGGTGTAGTTCCTTCTTTCTGCTCCTATTCTGGAAACATCCTGCTTCCAGAATAATTACTTCAAACAGACAATCTGGCCTCAACATATACAGACCTTTTCAGCTTTACCTCCAATAATTCTGTATGTTATTCTCTACTCTACACTCAATTTTAGGCACCCAAGCTTTTGTGGTATATTCTTGAGAATATCATTACTCTGCCTAGAATTCTCTCTATAGTGAACTATTTATTCTCAGGAGGTAGTTTAATGTCCATTCTTCCATGAGGCTTTTTTTTTTTCAAGATATCAGGTATCATTTAATACTCCCAAAGCTCTTTCTACCTCTATGCTATTTTTCATGCAGGTTTTTTTTGGGGGGGGGTGTTTTATGCTTATTTATTTATTTTTTTGTAGTGCTCCTCTACTGGTCTGTGACCTCATTAAAGGAATATACCTTACTTACATTCTAATACCCAGGAGTCAGATTAGTGACTAGAATAGAGAAGTGCTCAGAAATGTCAGAATGATGAATAGCTCTTCATCATTCCAAGCATGAGTGAGAACCAACAATGGTTCTACATCAAGATTAGAACAAGGAAATGCTGACTTCTGAGGCATTGGACTCTAAAGTTGGCTTGTGGCAGGGTGACACCACCATTACTCCGAGCTCCCTCAAAGGGAAATCATAACACATCCTAGTTTTCAAAGAAGAAGGAAACTACATGCCAGGGAATAAGACATTTATAAATGTCATTAAGAATCCCAACAATTCTTTGAGGGAAACATTCTTATTCTCATATTTTAGGCAGAAGCTCATGGAGTTAAGGCACTTTCTTAAGATCTTACAGCAATTAAGGATCGTACTGGGATTTGAACCCAAGCCTGGTTGACATTGAAGCTATATTCTTTGTGCCATTGTATACTGCTACAAATTACAGATCATGGTTTGAGCTCTTGGTAATTGTTAACTGTGTAAGGGGTAATAAACTTGTGTAAATTCATTGATAAGAATTGACAATTATTTGGTGAATTACTATTCTTTAGAGTGTCAGCCTGGAAAATTTAAGATTTTTGAATTTGGGGGTCAAATACACAGTTATTTGAACTAACTAATGCTCTAGTTTTCAAACATGAATTTCAGGTTATGACGCGTTAGGATTGTATAGTAATATTTGTAGCATTTTTGGACCCCAGTTTCACCACCAGATACAGTATTGGCAATTATTTTTGAAGTTAGACAATGTAGATAAACCACTATTGCTAATTAGGAAATGCTGGTTGATAATGAAGGCTGTGAATAGCGGATGAAGTGATCAATTCTCAGGAATGGTAGAATCGTAGAGATCATGTAATCCAAGGATTTCATTTTACAAGATGAGGCCCAGAGAGGCAGGAACCCATCCAAGGTCTAGGAATTACTTAATGCCAGAGCCAGAATGAGAGAAACCAGACCTTGATTCTTAGAAAAATGCTAATTTTACCCCAAGCTCCCTTCATAAATCTAAAGGTAATTCAGAGCTAAACTGGACATATCAGATTGTATTGTATCCTTTTGTTTTTTAAAAGTAAATTCACCTTTTTTTTTGGTCAAAGTTTCTCTTTTATTTACAAACTTGGTGATTTCGTCTTTAGATGTCACAAATGACTAGTTTTTATACCTCATCTATGTACAGATATATTTCCATTGTATATACAGTATGTACCAGACTTATTTACCTACTCTCTTATTGATTTTTAAAATGCATTCAATATTTAAAATTATAAACAATGCATATGGTGGACTTTTTAAAGGCTAGAATTTTAAAGTTTTTACTGATAATTGATTCACGAGCCAGACATTTGCCAAGCATCCATTATCTGCCTGGCACGGTGCTTTTTATAACACCAATCGTTTGTCTATCAGTTCACAAGATGAAAATCATATTTCTCTATTAACTTCCCAGTCCATATAGCCTTCATCATGAGAACTAAAGTTTCAGGAGAGCTTTCTCTGTGCCAGCTACTATGCTAGACATTTTACAAACATTTATCCATCTTCAGGGAAGTGTGATTCTTATCATACAGATGAAGAAACTGATCTCTGGAGAGGTCAAGTAACCTATACAAGAACAAACAAGAAACAAACAGTCAAACTGAGTTCATTCATTCATTTACAGGGTTTTTTGAACACCTACGAAGTGCCAGGCATTATTCTAGAGTAACACTGGGAAGTAATACAATGATGAATAAATCAGATATGTGTCTTACACTCTGGATGGTAGACAAAAAGAGAATAAAGGTAGAAATGCACAATTATAAGTTGTGACAAGCACTATAAAGAAAATGATTGGGTACAATGGTCAAGAATATTGGGGCAGGGGCAGGAGAAGGAGAGCTGCTTATATTGGTTGGTCAAATAGACCTTTCAAAGGAGTTGCTGCTTAGCTGAAACCATGAAAGAGAAGGCTGAGTTCTCCCAGGCAGAGTCCATAGCTGGTCTGAAAGCTCTGAAGTGGAAAAAGCTTGACATACTCAAGGAACGGAAAAGACTCCAATATGGCTACACAAAAGCTTCCGAGGTCAAGGAGACCCAGGACGAGAGTAGAGAGAAGACAACTCTAGCCCTGTGGAATTTCCTAGACTATGAAGAGAAATATACATTTTATTAGTCATGGAATGGGACAGTCTTCAAGGGTTTCAGGCAAGGGAAGAAATGGTCTTATTTATGGCTTTAAATAATCACTTTGACTTTTCTGTAAAGAAAAGGTTAGAAAGAAGAGTGGAAATGTTGAGGCAATTAAGGCAGATGTGTCAATAATCTAGGAGGCAGATGACCAGGGCTTGAGCTTAGGTCATAATGAGAAAGGAGGAAAGTAGATCTACCTGTTTGTTGGTGTCGCAAATGATAGAACCATGTGACTCCGGGATCTGCTCTTTTCTGTGCATCAGAAACTGTGTCTTGCTGGCTGGGAATGAGGAGATCTTATGGAAGATTCATATTTCTGGAATATGAGAATCTGAATGCTGAAGATTTCTTTTGTCCTCAGTTATATCTGCCCACATTTATGATGCACTGGTAAAACATTTCTGCAGATGGGGGTTATGTGCATTGTTCCCTCTTAGAAGAACACTGCTCATGCTGACTCCTGCCTTCATGCATTTTGCAAATGCACATCTCAGTGAGTGCGACTTCCTGCTGTTTGTGGTTTACAATACTGTGAGAGATGGCTTTCTGTGAGCCACAACCGATGACGGTCTCTTATTTTAAGTTACAAATAGTTGGGTGGCAAAGGGGAGGGGAAGAAAACCCTAAATTCTTTAAATGAATTATTGAATGTATATGGTTCAAAGTGACATCTCTTTTAAAAATGTTTCTTTCATTTTTTTTCCTTTTTTCAAAAACAATGAATATTTATTACTGGAAAACATAAAGCTACAAAGAACAATAGTCTCCATAATTCTACTTACCCAGAGATATCCACTGTACTATCTTAATGTATATGAAGATAATTTTTAAATAATCAATTTGCTTTATTTTTACTAATATTAAAATCAATCATGCTTATTATAGACAGTTTAGAGAAGACAAAATTAAAAAGAAGAAAGTAATTCACCATGTAAGGACAGCTGTTCATAACATTTTAATACATTTTAAAGTCATTCTAAATACATATTTTATATAATTGATATTTCACCATCTATCTATTTTTCCACTTAATATTGCGACCTAATAATTTTTCTATAGTATTACAAGTTCTTCATAATTATCATATTTAATAACTGAATAAAACTACTGTCAGTATTTGCTACAATATACCTTAAATCTCTAGTTGCAAAACAACAAATACATAAAAAAAAAATTACACCCACCTAACTGGGTTGTTGTGAGAGTTAAGTGGGTTAGTTGACTTGATGTGTACAGAGCAGATCTCATTATTTTCTTTCTACAAATTTAGTCTGTTTCACTATTATATGTAATTCCTTAATGAAAATGTTTGTCTATAAAGCTCTTTCTGTATAAAGTATTTCCATTTCTATTAACAGTAGAGTTAATGCCCAAAAGTGGACTTACAGGGTTAGAGAAGAGTATAATGGTAAGAGATTTAACAATCTGTTTTTAAGTGTCCCCATGGGATATGTCGGAGGTCCTAAGATTTAGATTGTGATTTAAACTGGCTGCCTTGCTAGTGATTATCATGAGTAGGTAGGTAGTGTCACGCTGGATGGATTAATATTCTGTTTGGAATAATATTGGTTCTGCCGGGCTTGGTGGCTCAGCCTGTAATCCCGCGCCTTTGGGAGGCTGAGGTGAGTGGATTGCCTGAGCCCGTGGGTTCGAGACACACCTGGGCAGCGAGACCTCATCTCTACAATAAATCAAAAAAATCAGCCGGGCGTGGTTGCGCATGCCTGTAATTCCAGCTCCTTGGAAGGCTGAGGCGGAAGGATCGCCGGAGCCCAGCAGATCGAGACTGCGGTGGCCGGGAGCGGCCACTGCACTCCAGTCTGGGTGACAGAGTGAGACTCCAACTCAAAAAAACCCAAAAAACAAAAACATTATTGGTTCTTCATGGCAACATAGGGAGAGGGAGAGATGCCTTCCTAACTAGGTATGGTAGAATTATCAGGGGGCTTTTAAAAAGGTTTAATCCTCCTTTCTTTCTCCTTAGCATCCTTACTTTCTCTGGCAAGGAAGGCTGGGGAATGCCTTTTTTTTTCTCTGAAAATCCCACCATCTTCTGCCTCCCAAATCACTGATACAGTGATAGCCATTTTACATTTAGAGATGTACCATTTCTCCCAGATGTGTTGGACAAAGAAAAAATCTGAGAAGCAATTAATGGTTTAGGTGATGACAATTAGTTGTTAGGACTCAGGGTCTGAAGCAAAAGAGGAGAATGCATCAGCCAATTTTGAGAAAGACTGCTTGGTTCTTTCCTTTGATGCCCATCATAGTTTACGCCATTGCTCTTGGCCCCATTTAGATGTCCAGGAAGGCTGTCTGCGGAATTTAAAGTACGTGGTGCTAAAAGCTGCCTTGGAACCGCAACGATCTCCTCATTCAGCCCCGAGATCCATTTGTAAGCTCTGGGTTGCTCCTTTTAATTCCCCACCCCCAGGACTCAGCCTGGTTGCTCTCTCCTTATGAAAACTGCTATTCCTCCTTTCCCTCATCCAGCCCATTAAAGGTATACAGCTTTCATGTTACTCCTTTCCACATTGTTTGGGTGGGACTTAGCTCACCCCAGCCCCAAGCCTGACCAATTAAACTATTTCATCTCCTTGGCCACCATGATTACTTCAGAGGCAGGCACATGTCCCAGACTGGAGCTTTCTCTGGGAGGTATCAGAATAGATGGAAAACTCTTACACTGAGGTGCACGCTGTGGGGATTATATAAGCGCCAGCTGCTTGAAGTCATTGTGGAGAAACTGTCTACTGTAGGAGAGAATGAGGCCAACTGCAGAGAGAAGCAGAGCTGAGAGGAGGAAAGACAGAGGCTCAGCAACATCGAGCCCCTGGTTTCAGTTGTAGAAGCTGCAGGCTTCTCTTTAATACTCCCTCCCTGCCAATATGGTTTTTTATAGGCCCAAAATGGTTCTCTTGAGGAGGACCCATGGCCAAATAAAGATCAGCTTTATTTTACTTCTTGATAAGTAGGAAATGTTATTCACATCTATAATTATTTGCAGACACGGACACAGATAGCTTACATGTGCTCAATAAATATTTGGATGTTAAATATTAAATAAATGAATGAGTCAACCAATGGCATTGTATCCTTAACCAGTTCTATTCCAGAGTCAGAGTTTAAAGACTAGATCGTTAACCAAGAATAGGTAGGGAACATTGATCCTTGGCACTTAATAAGATTGCCCAGCTGTTAAGAATTCTAGACAGACTCAGGTACAGGTGAACTGATATGCAAAATTCCATCTATTACTAAAAATGGTGAATAACTGCCGCTTCTATGTGTCAAAGCTTCATTTATAAATCCCTGATACTGTCCTTGTTGTCAGGGCTAAATCTTAGGGAGCATTCCTACTTATACCACCAGCATATTGTCTCTGTCCCTGTTAGGTTCCCTAAGTATTCTGAACATGGGCTTCTTTGAGTGTGGCACTAACTGACAGGAAAGAAGATCTCAGGATATTCAAACCATAAGGCTCTTCAGAGACTATAGCTGGTAAAGAGATATGTGCATTTAACCTGCAACTTACACTGATGAGGACACTAAAATACAGAAAGCTAAATTAACTTGTCTTAGGTCACACAGCCTGGGCAAGAACTGAGTATGAAGCTACATTCTATGACTAATTATGTAAGGCTTCACCCACTGTATTAAAGATCCCAAAACCTAGATGCTCATTCAGATCACCTAAAGGAGCAGCCATAATGCAGACTCGTTCATCTGAAAGGGTGGGCAGCTCCCCATATGACTTTAATATGTAGAAAGGTTTGGAACCACTGCAATATCCTATGTTTTGCTTTTAAACTTTCAAAATCCTTTGTGACAGCAACCTAAGATGGGAGACTCAGGTCCCAATCCATGTAACGCCTTGATGTGGGTAAAGCTGGGTTTTCCAAAGATTTATGCTTAAGACAGACACTTGGAAACATTTTATTACTTCTAAGCAATCTCATATTCAAGATTTCAAGTATCCACCCAACAACATTATATTATCCCTGTATTTTCCCCAAAACACAGACTTGGAGAGGGAAAGGCACTTGGTTGAGATCATTCAGGCAGTGAACAGCATCTTGAACCCTACCCTCTGACTCAAAATTATGTGTTGTTCTACATACACTGTGTTTCCTTTGTTTTTTTTTGAGTTGGAGTCTCACTCCGATGTCCAGGCTGGAGTGCAGTGGCACACTCACAGCCACCCCAGCGTTGACCTGCTGGGCTCCAGCAACCCTTCCACCTCAACCTTCCAAGTAGCTAGAACTACAGGCATGCGCTATCATGCCCAGCTAATTTCTGATTTATTCTAGAGATGAGGTCTCACCAAGTTGCCTGGGCTGGACTCGAACCCTCAGGCGCAGGCAATCCACTCGCCTCGGCCTCCCAAAGTGCTGGGATTACAGGTTGAGCCACCGAGCCCCGCTGTGTTTGCTTTTTTAAAAAAAAGGCTATCCTAATTTTTTTAATAGGCAAATTATGCACAGGGTACAAAATTTGATAGATACAATGAGTGAAAAGTAAGGTAAGTTTCCCACACCCTACCCTGGTCTCTTACCTTCCAAGCTTTCCTCTCCAAAGAGGAAACTTAGTTGTTTCTACTGTATCCTTTCAGAGATTACCTGTGCACTTTCAAACACATAATAGGTATTCCCTGCCTCCCCTCTCTCAACAAATGATAGCCTCGTATTCATATACAGCAACGTGATTTTTCTTTAAGCAATATGTTTTGGAGTTCTTTCTACCTCAGTATACATAGAGCTGCTTTTTTCTTGTTAAATGTTGCATAGAATTCATTTTCTGTACATGTCGTATATTACTTGACCACTTTTATTTTGATTGGCATATATGTTGTTTATAAGTTTTGGGTATTACAAACAATGCTTCAGTAAATATCCTTTTACATGCATCGTTTCAACATGTGGGAGCATGTCTGTAAGTTAAATTACTAGAAAAAAACTTGCTGGCAAAGGATATGTACATTTAAAATTTTGATAGATCTTGTCAAATTACCCAACACAGAGGTTGTGCTGTTTTGCACTGCCTTCAGCAATGTATGAAGGTGAATATTTTTTCACACTCTTGGCTACAATGTGTTATTAGGTTTTTCAATCTTTGCCAATTTAATAGGTGAATAAATAGTAACTTATCAGAATTTTAATTTGCACAGAGAAACTTTTAAACTTACATAGATTTAAGGGTTTGAACTGCATGGTGAGATTGTGAAACTTAGGGTGTTAGAGCCATTTCTTGCTTCCAATTTTTTAAAGCAGTTAATAGAGTTCTTTTCCTTAAGCAGTAGAATGATCTCTGAAGTTTGCAATCTTGCAATTCTAACAGGTTCCCTGATTTGGGTTCATTATAAAAGGAAACTCTATGTGTCAGACTCTACAGAGGTGCTATCATGTATATAATTTCACTCATATTAAGTACTCCAAACAGCCTTATGCAGTAGGTATTATGACAACCAGGTGATATAGTTGAAGAAACAGAGTCCCAAGTACTTGCTCAAGATCACAGAGCTAGTTAAGAGGCACAGGAACTTGTAGCTTGTTTAACTTGACTTGGAGTCTGCACTTGCCCCCTCCCCACTATACTATGCTAATTGCAGATAGGATATATAATATGCAACCCTAACAAATCCTTGAAGTTCATGCAGCCCATTCTATCCAGTCACATTTAAAGAAGAAACAAGAGTTCCCTCAAAGTTATTAAAAACGAATTCTATTTTCTTATTCAAGGCTTTTATGAAGTATCGAAGGAGATTCAATTCTCAGTCCAGGTCTGAGGGTCTCAAAAACCCCTTCCTCCTCCAATTCACTGTACCTTAAGTTTGTTCTGGAATTTCTCACATGCCAAATTCTCAACCCCCTTTTTCAGTCTTAGACCCATTTTATTTTCCTACTTCTCTTCAAAATTTGTGTTAAAATAAAAAACAAAACTCTTCATAACTTGACATCTACCCTCTTAAATTTTTAGGTGTCAGTACATTATTGTTAACTATAGGCCCAGCAGATCTCTGGAACTTTTTCATCTTGCATTATTGAAACTTTCTTTCCATTGAACATCAATTCCCCATTTCTCCTCCCCCCTGGCAAACTCCATTCCACTTTCTGCTTCTGCAAGTCCATTTTAGATGCCTCATAGATGTGGAACCATGCAGTATTTGTCCTTCTGTGACTGGCTTATTACACTTAGCATAACGTCTTCAAGGTTCATTTATTTCTATGTTCCTTTTTCTACTATATCCCTTCTTTTGCGTAAATCAACTTGATGTTTGGTTAATTTCTTTCTCAGTTTCTTAGCTATACATCTTTACCCATTCTGTAGATTGTATATCCAAACATTCAGGGAACTTGCTTGGCCGTGAGAGAGAGAAACTAAATGGAGAAGAACACACAATCTTTTGTCCAAAAAGTGTATAAACACTCAGACATTTATTAAATAAACAAACACTTTTGTTACAGCCACCCACTAACAGGTATCTTAGGATAAGAGAGAACTAGAGTTTTAACTGGGAAGATGAGAGTAATAGATTAAAGCAGAGAAAGGAGGTACAACTGGAATATTTAGGGGGTCCTTGAATTGCGATCATCAATATGGTAAGCTATTAGTCACATGAGGCTACATTTGAAATGTGGCTAGTTCAAATTGACGTGTGCTGTAAATACAAAAATATACATTGGGTTTTGAATAAAGACTTACAATGAAGAGAATGAAAATATTTAATTAATAATTTTTAATTGATTACACATCAAATTGATAAAATATTTGATATGGTGGGTTAAATGAAATATATCATTAGATTTTACTTGTTTCTTTTCACTTTTTAAAATGTGGAAAATTGAAACTATGTATGGGACTCACATAATATTTCTATTTGACAGAGCTGTGCTAGACAGATTCTTAGCAGTCAAAGGGCAAGATTAGGGCAAGATGTGAGGGCTAAAAGGGTTGGGGTAGCAGGAGAAGGAAGAAGGACAAATTGGGGGCAGCAGGTGGACCTTGAGGTCATGTTTCCCCAATCTCTCAATTGTCTTAAGGTTGTCCTGTGTTACATGTACAATGCAAATACAAGTACATTCAAGATGTATATTATGTTATCATTCATAATTTATATACAATAAATAATGTTTATATTTTAAAATTTCATAATTTGACACTTTTTTGATGATTTTATTTTTTTCCTTTGGCTTCATTATCTTTTTTTTTTTTTTTGAGTTGGAGTCTCACTCTGTTGCCCAGACTGGAGTGCAGTGGCCACTCCTGGCCACAGCAGCCTCGACCCACTGGGCTCCGGCGATCCTTCCGCCTCAGCCTTCCGAGTAGCCGGAATTACAGGCACGCGTTACCATGCCTGGTTGATTTTTTTATTTATTGTAGAGATGAGGTCTCGCCAAGTTGCCCAGGCGGGTCTCGAACCCGTGGGCTCAGGCAATCCATCATTATCTTTTAACAAAATGGACTGCTAACAATATAATCTTGATCAGAGCTTCAGTTTCCTTAACTATAAAGTGGGACTAAAACTCTTGCCCTACATACTAATTAGGTTTCAACTGTAAATTTGTAAATTGAAAAGTGTCCAACAAAAGTTATTAATGCTGTATTGTTTGAGAGAGCCAAGAATTCTCATCCATTCCATCTGAGAACACCACTGAATCAAGACACACTTGAAAAGGATCTTAATACAATTTGGAAAGATTTGACTAGGATACTGGATACTGTGCTGTTTCCTTTTTGTATTTGACAAAATATTTTTGATAAACTGGGGATGGCGACAGATAGAGAATTAGATGGACTAAAGGTGAGATGGTGGGGTGAGTGTTGGGCTGCAGAGGAAGAGTTTATGGTAAGGGGGCAAAGTGAGTTGGTGTCGGACATGAGGGCTGGTTCTAAGTTCCATGTGTGGTGGGCAAAATAATGACCTCCAAAGATGGCCACGTAGCAATCTCCAGCACCGGCGAGTGTGTAGACTTACATGGCAAAAGGGACTTTGCAGATGTAACTAAATTAAGAATATTGACATGGAAAGATTATTCTGGATTATCTGAGGGAACTCAAGGAAATCACAAGGGTCTTTAAAAGAGGGAAGCATGAAGATCTAAGTCAGAGACAGAAGATGTGATGATGGAAATGGAGGTTGGCATGATGGGCTTTCAAGATGGAGGCAGGAGCCATGAGCCATTTGCTTAGTAATAGGTTAAGTAACCTCAGTCTGTAACATTTTTGGTTTCTACAGATGTAATTAGTTAAAATGAGGTCATACTGAATTAGGGTGAGCCCTGAATCTAATGACTCAGTGTCCTCATAAGTGAAGACACACAGAGAAGAAGGCCATGTGATGATAGAGTCAAAGACTGGAGTGATGCAGCTACAAACCAAGAACCGTCAAGCATTGCCAGCAACTGCCAGATGCCAGGAGAGAGGCATGTTGTAGTTTCTCCTTTGAAGCCTTCTCCAAAAGGAATAAACCTTGCCTACACCTTGACTTCAGACTTCTGAACGTCTAAACTGTGACAGAATACATTTCTACTGTTTTAAGCCACCAAATTTGTGGTAATTTGTTATAGTGGTCCTAGGAAAATAATACACTGGACCAGAACCCATTTAATTAGGAATATCTTTAAATTTTGAAAGTTGTATTAATTCATTCAACAGGATATCTCTTTTAGTAAAGGAATGGCAGCAAAACTATAGCTTACATAGTGATATTACATTCTTTTTAAAATCGTGTTAATATTTGTTTAAGACTGCTTTTAGCAGAAAATATTAAAAACTAATTATAATATTATAAGGAATGACAAAATCAATTAAAATAAATCTATACTAGGGTATAATAATCAGCTAAAAATGTTGATTTTATGACATGAGAAATTGCTCACATTGAGTTGAAAATAGAATATAGGAGTTTTCAGAACTGATCACATTATACATGTAAGATTTATGCATTTTGCTGTCTGTATGTCATACACTGAACATGTCTAAAAAAGAACAATAAACAAATGTTGAACTTTAGTCAATATATATTTATGTTTTGTAGTGATGTAAGTTAGCAGTTCTGAAACTACTTTCTTTGTATTTTAGACGTAAACAAATGAGTAGATAAAATGAGGATAACTTTTTCACTGTGGAGGAAGGGTGTTACAAATGTGAAGTCTAGAGGGTACTCTGAAGTGTTGGATTGGACCTGAGGATATCAGTTTAAATTCACATTAAAAAAATATATATATTTAATATATTATATTATATATTGAATGTGGAACAGTATAAATACATAGAAATGATGATACATGTATAAACAGATATAGATATTCCCTAGATCTGTGTGCTGAGAAGGTCTAGAAGAAATGACTAAGTAGTAGTGATGAGCATACCTAATACGCACAACTTGGTTTCTAAATACTATGTCACTGGGCATGGTAGCTCACTCCTATCATCCTAGTGGCTTTGGGAGGCTGAGGCATGAGGATCACTTGAGGTTGGGAGTTTGAGACCAGCCTGGGCAACCTAGTAAGACCCCATCTCTACAAAAACTAAAAAATTAGCCAGGAGTGGTGGCACACACCTATAGCCCCAACAGAAAGCAGAGGTAGGAGGATCACTTGAGCCCAGGAGATCAAGGCTACAGTGAGCTATGATCATGCCACCACACTCCAGCCTGGGCAACAGAATGATACACCCAACTCTAATGAATGAGTGAAGGAATGAATGAATAAATAAATACCATTGTCCGATATTAGGAAACAAGGCTCATTGGAGAAATAACTGATTCCAGGGCTGGGTCAGGGAAGCACAAGATGAATTTATATCATCTTATAACAGAAAGTAAGAAATTTCTTAAAGAAAAAAAGAACATACCAAAAAGACACAGACGACAACTCAAAGACTGCTGGCCAAATATAGGATAATTTGTGCATCAAAACAAATAATGGTAGTAATGAAGTATAAGCCATTAAATAAATTTAAAACCTGCTGGGCCATACTGATGTCAATAAATGAATGCATGAGTAGATAGATACAAAATGAGAAATGAGGAAAGTTCTGTCAGTAGGATGCCAATTGATACAGAGATGGAGTGATGGAGATAGAAGATCATTAATGGATGCTAAACTAGCAGGTGAAGATTTAACGAGGAAGAGAATATGTACATAGTCTCAACGTATCTCTTCATGTATCAGCTATTAAATTTAAAGGGGAAAATCTATATCAGAATGCAGAAAACTGGCAGATTTCACTTTAACCAAGTGATCAATGTTAAACCAATATCCTTTTTCTCTGATGTGATACACTGATAAGGAGACAGTATTATTTTGGTGGGATTCCTGCCCAAAAGGCAAAACCTGAATCTAGTCAGACAAATTCAAATCAAGAGACATTACATCAAATAACTGGCTTGCATTTTTGAAAATGTCAAGGTCAAAAAATGCAAAAAAGAAAAACAAACAAACAAAAAGGGTGAGGAAATGTTCCACACGAAAAGAGATAAAGACATGAGAATCAAATGTAATGTGAGATTCTAATATTTGATCCTAGACCAAGAAAAAACAATCTATAATGGACATTAATGGGAAAATGGATGAAGTTTGAATATAGACTGTGGACTGTGACTTGTATCAATGTTAAATTTCCTGATTTTGATAGTTTTAATATGGTTATATAACAGAATGAGTACCCTTATTCTCATGAAATACACATTGATGTCTCCAACTTACTCTCAAATAATTCATACAAAATAATATGCATAAATATACATACACATAGATAGATAGAATGATAAGACAAATGAATAGAATATATTGGAGAAAAGAAACATGAGGTTATTTTTACTATTCTTGCAACTATTCTGTAGAAAACATTTAAAGCTATATCAAAATTAAAAGTTATAAGAATAGAATACAAACCCCTGTACAGTATGATCATATGTTTGAAAGAGGAAAACATTAAAAATATATTTATTTACCTTATTTACATACACAGGAAAAAAACTGGAAGGAAATACAATAAAACATTATCCATGGCTAGGCCTCCATTTATGTTTATGGGATTATTTGTAAATGTTTTATTTATATTTTCAAAATATTCTGTTTTTCTATCACACTTGGAATTTAAAAAACCCAATGGCTTAAAATGCCCATCCACCTCTTTAGAGGGAGATCTGTATTTATCACCACATCTAAAACTATCACCCCCCTCTTTCCCTCCATTTCCTATTCTATTACCTATTAGCTGCTTTTAGTGGTAAAACTTGGAAACAATCAAACTTCTAGTCTCAAGAAGATTGGTATATAATTATACCTATATATTGTATATACACCATAAAAAATAATATGTCGTGTGTGTGTGTACATATATACATATATATGTAAAATGGTATATATAGTGGCACATAATATGTTATGTAATTATATGTATATAATTATACACATATGTATAATTATACGGGCATATTCTGAACTGTTAAGCAGTCTACATGCTAGAAAATCTATATTGTGTGTAGTGTCCCAAACAGAGCTTGACTGTCCTGTTTCCTTGTCTGTGATCAAGCTGTTAGAACAAATTCCTTTCTTCTTCTAGCCTTCTTCCTTCTCTTTCTGGGCAATTGGACATAGCCGACAGAACCTGGAGTTCAATTCCCATCGCTTCTTTAATTACTAGCTCTATGACTTTAGACAACATTCAAGTTATTGAAACTCTGAGCTATAGTAAATTTCCCATTTGTAAATTGGGAAAAAATAATGTGTCTTATGGGGCTATTTCGAGAATCAAGGAGACAATGCAGTGAGGCCTCAAGCACAGCGCCTGCAGCACTGTGGATTGTCAAATGTTAGTTCTCTTACAAACTCTTATTTAATTCCTTTTTATTATATTTTTTGGGGGTGAAGTCTTCAAAGGGTCTATAGGCAGAACTAGCTGTTCTATCCTCTGGTCTCTGGTGACTTTTTTTTTTCTTTTTCCTAAAAGAGTATTTACCAAAGTGGATTGAGAATTTTCTTTTTATAAGTTTCCCTTCCCTAACTAGACTGAGAGCTTTCCCATGAGCACAATGTCCCACTTTCACCTCTGACTCCCCGGCGCCAGGAACAGAGTCTGGCAAGCAGTAGAGCTCAGTAAGTGCTTATAGAAAGTGGGGATGCCAGTCCTCACGATGCTACTCTCATGAAATCTCTTGATCCTCTAACCAGAAATAAGTTTCCCCTCTGGTGGGAACTCAGAGTGCCCTGACCACATTCTGCCTTGAATCATAGCTGCTATTGAGCACTTTTTATGTTTTCTTTTCTTTTTTCATTTGCCCTCCCCCACCGCCTCACACAGTCCCCTAGTCATATGATTGCTGGAATTGCATCTTATTCATCTCGGAAGCCCCAGCAGTGCCTGGCCCAGGCATTCCATCTTTTGTTTCAAACATAAATCTGCTTGAGCAAAGAGCAAGGGATATGACTCACACATATAACGTACAATACAGTTTTTGCCTTTTCTGTGTAGGCCTGCGCAGCAAACCACTTCCCTGTTGCACAATGAATTGGAGGATGGGGCTGTTGCTATGTTAAAATCCGTCGGGGTTACCAGAAGTCATTCACTTATCTCTAGATAAAAGACAGTTAAAAAGCATTAATTCATGACATGACTTCAAATCTGGGCCTCTCTATTTCACTGAGACTATCAGGGTAAGAATCTGAATTGTTATATATGTGCAAAAGATAATTCAAGTTCTTGAGCAAGACAGGGATTATTAGAGCTGATGAAAAGATAAAGTAAAATTGGAATACGATGATAGGATTACAGTTTCTATGGACACAGAGTTTTTAAAAAGTAGTCTCACTTCAGCAGTAATTAAATTGTGCTTCCACACGTGGCTATTTAAGATTAATTACACTGGGTGATGTTACATTATGATAAACTTGCATTATGGATATAAGGCAGTTGAATAGAGATTTTGCCAGGGTCCAGTAGCACCTTGGTGAATTTTCATCCAGCCAACAAATGTTTACTGAACTTTTACCATCTGCCAGCACTATGCTAGAAAAGGTTGATAGAGAGCTAAGTAAGACAGACCGTGCCCTTCTCTTATTTTTTTTCTTTCTCGCCATTAAATAATTCACATGGACTGTATTTATCCTGATCACCAAACATGCAGATTGCTATAGGGAATAAGAAGGAAATAAGGAGAATGTTTATAGAGTAGTTCAGATGTTTTGATAGGTACTATGTAAGAACTCTATGTGTTTATTCTCCATCACAATATTAATGTGTTAAAAGTCAACCATGAAATTGCATTTCTATGGCCCTCTTATTTTTGACTTTAAAATATTTTAATAGTCATATCCACTGAAACTCATTTGATTATCGGTTTTTAAAATTAAACTTGTTTGCACCATTTAGCAAAGAAATTGTGTTTTGATTATGTACTCTTGGAATATAAATGCACCACTCTAGGTGATGTTTCATGAAGTTAATTTTCTGTCATATCCATATTTCCTCTTCGGTCTTATAGAACATTAGAATGAGAAGAAAACTTGGGTATCATCTCACCCAATGCTGGTCAAACATTTCCATTCTTTTCACAACTTTTGAAAGTGCTTCCTTTCTACAGACCAGAGGTGCTGGAAAATTTTTTTCCTGCCAAACAAATTGTATTTAATTACTAATTAGTATGAGATAACTAGAATTAACAGTAGGCAGTGTGGAATCACATTACCTGAGTTTGAATCTTCCCTTCACCATTAACTAGCTGTAAAATCTTGACCAAATTCTTGCCTCAGTTCTCTTATCTGTAGATTAGTGATAGCAATACTACATACATCATAGAGTAGTGAGGATTGCTGCATTATCACAGCCCAAGCAAAGAAAAGGGCCCCCATTATTATCCCATCAAACCTAATATAGGATAGATGTAATTTCCATTAGAGTTTCTAAAACATTAGAAATGTTTTAGCTTGTGAATACTCATTACAACCCTTCAGTGATGTTCTAGGATTCCAAGCTGGGAATCACCATTTAAGAATCAACTTCTTGGCCAGGCTCAGTGGCTCAGCCTGTAATCCCAGCACTTTGGGAAGCCGAAGTGAGTGGATTGTTTGAACCTGCAGGTTCGAGATCAACCTAGGCAACTTGGTGAGACCTCATCTCTACAATAAAATAAAAAATAGCTGGACATGGTGATGTGCGTCTGCAGTTTTGGCTACTCGGAAGGCTAAGGTGGAAGGATTGCCGGAGCCCAGCAGGTGGATGCTGGGGTGGCTGTGAGCATGCATGCCACTGCACTCTAGCCTGGGCTAAGAAGTGAGACTTCAACTCAAAAAAAAAAAAAAAAAAAGAATCAACTTCTCTTTCAAAGTTGAGGAATTTGAAACCCATAGAAGTGAATTGCCTGAGACAGTCAGGGCCAGAACCAGCACTTAGAACCAGAATTTCCAGATTGTAGAATTGTGCACTTACCAGGCTACTTAGAAGTCTATTCATAAAGGTCATAAATGCACTGGATCATGGGGTGTGAAACAGAAACAGAATGTGGACATTAGAAACACTCATTGTCGCTGAGCATGGTGGCTCATGCCTGCAATCCCAGCACTTTGGGAGATGGAAGCAAGAGGATTGCTTGAGTCCAGAGGTTTGAGACCAGCCTGGGCAACTTGGTGAGACATCTCAAAAAAAAAAAAACAACACTTGGTCATTGTCATGGTTTCAGTGTCCAATCAAGTATTGAAATTCTATTTCATTTGGAATAACAGAAAACTCTTGACATCTGTATGAAATATGTCTTCAAAATTTGGGAATTCCAAATTATCAAATATCACTGCAGCATATACTTCCTCCAGAAAATACAATAAAGAATGACTGAGAAATTGAAATAAACCTTGACGCTATATTATGACATCATTACTGAACTAAAGTGAACCATGAGCTTACCTGAATGTGCAAGAATTCAGTGATGATGATGAGTGCCAATGACCACAGCTATCCAGTAATGCACTGATGGTTGGAGGCAGTGTGATAAGTGGTCACATTGCAGGATGAAGTCATCAAGTCCTGCTCGGAGCTCCTAGCCTGACTGCAGCCTCTGTGCCCTCAGGTAGATTCACAGGGTGCTATGTGATCTCTTCAAACTAGTCTTGACATTTTCCCAGTCCTGTCTCAACTAATTACCATTTAGTACATGTCAGGAACCTTCTGCAAAGTTCCTGAGGAGTGGAGATTTGAGAATGATAAACCCAAGAGTGCCGAGATCTATTGTACTCAGTGCTAGTGAGGGCTCACTAATACTCCTTTATATTGCTGGTGGGACTGTAAATTGATACAAACTGTGGGGAGGACAGTTCAATATTACAGGTTTTAAAGTATTCATTTCCTTTGACCAGTAAATCCACATCTAGAAATCTATTTTAAGGGAACAATTAGAGACACATGGGCAAAGAGATATTTACAGCTGTCTAGCAACATTATACAATAGCAAAATATAGGAAACAATATCAATGGCCATCAATAGGAAACTGATAACAAAATTATTTTATGTTTATGTAGTGGATAACTAAACAGCTGTTCCAAATGATGTTTTGGGGCCAGCATGGTGGCTCACGCCTGTAATCCCAGCACTTTGAAAGGTAGAGGTGAGAGGATTGCCTGAGCCCAGGCATCTGAGACCGGTCTGGGCAACTTAATGAAACCTTGTCTCTATGATAAATCAAAAAATTACCCCATGGTGGCACACACTGCAGTTCCAGCTACTTGGAAGGATGAGGTAGAAGGACTGTCTGAGCCCAGAAGGTCAAGCCTGTGGTAGCTGTGATCACGTGACTGCACACTAGCCTGGGCAACAGAGTGAGACTCCGACTCAGAAAAAAAGATATTTTAGAAGTTTATTGATGTGAGAAAATACTTAGGAATGCAAATCTGTACGTGTACATTATGAACCAATTCGTAAGAAAAATATTATGTCTTCAAATGAAAAGAAATACATTAAAATATAAACAATGGTACATTTTAGAGGTGAGATTATAAATGACTCTTTGCATGCTATATTGTTTCTATATATATTTTAAATTAACTGGTTTTATTAAATACTACATGTACATGTTCAGAAATTCAGACATCTAGTATTTCATCACAGAAATGCTATTAACAGTTTCTCATGTATCCATCAGAGATTCTATGGTGTAGGAGTTATTTGTGTGTGTGTACTCACATTCATTCCTCCACAAATGCAAGAATACTATAAACACTGTCCTATAATTCTTTTTTTTCACTTAGTGATACATCTTGGAGATCATTCTACATTAGCAAATACAGAGATAGCCACCTCATTATTTTTAGTGGCTGCATAGTATTCCCCAGTGTGGTTGAAGCATAATTTGTTTAATCAGTCTCTGATTAAAGACACTTGTTTCGTATCTTTTGCTATTATAAACAATATTTCAACAAATAAAATTGAATATATGTCTTTATGCACAAGTATGAGTACATTGATATAGCAAATTCCTTGATATAAAATCATTGGGTCAAAGGCTTACCCAGAAGAAAAAATATATACTCAAACTTTAAAAGTTTATTTAATGATTATAGCACATGATCCAGAAACACAGTTTTTTTTGTTGTTTTTTTTTTTTTTGAGTTGGAGTCTCACTCTGTCGCCCAGACTGGAGTGCAGTGGTCACTCCCGGCCACCGCAGACTCGACCGGCTGGGCTCCGGCAATCCTTCCGCCTCAGCCTTCCGTGTAGCCGGAATTACAGGCGCGCGCTACCACGCCCGGCTGATTTTTTGATTTATTGTAGAGATGAGGTCTCGATGCCCAGGTGGGTCTCGAACCCGCGGGCTCAGGCAATCCACTCATCTCAGCCTCCCAAAGGTGCGGGATTACAGGCTGAGCCACAAGCCCAGCTTAGAAACACAGTTTTTAATAAAAAAATCCTAAATATAATAATCTGAAATGTCTTGTTCATTTTCTATTATTATTGTCATTTCATTTTACTTATCATTATGTCTCCCTATTATAGAATAAACATGTATCATTGTTTGTGGAAGAGGTAGTTGCTGTCCATTGCAAGTTTCTCCAATTCTCTGAAACAGTAGCTATTTAAATATCAGTAGATAATATCGACTGTTTTGAAATTCATAGTAGGCAGTTTAGTAGATATTGATTGAATAAATTAGTGAAATAAATACATGGAAATGGAGTTTTCATAGCTGGCCACTCAAAATAACAGCTCATTGTTGCCTCAGATCCAGTTTTCTAGAAGTAGAGCCTGAGACAGGGATTTGGGTGTATTTGTTGACAGAGTACTTGTCAAAGAAACCTGTGAAGGCTGGAGGGAAGCAGGACAGGGAAGGACCAGGAGTCAAGTAAACATTATGCTTCAAGTTAAGCCGAGCCTTGGCCTGACCCAAGCCTCAGCCTGACCCAAGCGGGTTCTGGAGCATAAATCACACTGCAGAGTTGGTTCCACCCTGAGGTGAGGTTTTGACTTCAGGCTGTGGTATGGGGAACATAACCTCATGGAGGAGTCAGCTCCCATTCTACGGAGGGCAATTGCTGGAAAAGGGAGCCATTGTGAGCCATCAGCAACAAATACTCAAAGCAACTGGGGAAGCCGGGCTCGGTGGGTCAGCCTGTAATCCTGCGCTTTGGGAGGCTGAGGTGAGTGGATTGCCTGAGCCCGCGGGTTCGAGACCCACCTGGGCAATTTGGCAAGACCTCATCTCTACAATAAATCAAAAAAATCAGCGAGGCATGGTAGTGCATGCCTGTAATTCCGGCTACTTGGAAGGCTGAGGTGGAAGGATCGCTGGAGCCCAGCAGGTCGAGGCTGCAGTGGCCGGGAGTGGCCACTGCACTCCAGTCTGGGCGACTGAGTGAGACTCCAATTAACAAAGAAACAAAAAATCAAAGCAACTGGGGGACAGACAGGTGCCCAGCCTACAAGCAATCTGGGCAGGGCACCCAACCCGCAATGTCCACTACACCAAACCAGCCGTTTCCGAGTTTTATTCATGTAAAAAATGTTAACCCGTAAATGCAGTCATGTTTTCCATAACTACTGACTTCAAACATCCTCATTCCTTATCTAAACACATATATGTACAGAAAGGTTAAGAACTGTGTTTCCCTTAAATAATAAAAGTTGACATAATATTATCTTTCAATCAAATGTGTGTGCTTCCTTTAAAAACTATGCTCAACACATACCATAAATAAAATAAATTTAGGAAAAAAACTTAAATTGAACTAAATTGTTTAACTGTTGTCAAAGTACTAAATAGTATTTCATTGTTCTCAAGTATGCATTTTCCTGAATTAGACCTTGTTATTAAATTATGATTGATGTCTGTGGGTGTTTGTGCTTAAACTTCAACATGTGTCAGTATCTTACAGATCTTGTTTGAAGTTTCTGAAATATTGACTTCTAATTTCAAAACTCTTTTTTTGGAAGCAGGTAGTACAACTACAAATACCAGAGGTGATTGATAATTAGAAGGGAACCTAAGGATTGACTAATCAAACCTCTAAGTTTATGGGTGTGGAAACAGGCTCAGAAAAAGGAAATGATTTAGCAAAGGCTATACATCTTGTCAGTGACAGAAACAGGGCTCAGGTCCTAGTCACCTGCCTCCCTCCTAAGCTCTGGCAATGACTGCCTCCTGATTCCCCCAAAGGAACATTAAATCACTGAGATGAGTTTAGTTTGGAGTCAAACTTATTTTTTTTTTAATAGCCTTGACAGTTTTTTCCCCAGTGATAATTAACTGCAAAAGGAAAAACACTTTGGACTTAAAATTTTCTATGAACTCCCTACAGTGAATTCAAGTGTGAAGAGGGTCAAAGAGTAACATGGGTCAGACTTGGGTGCTTCCTTGACGCTTAAGCATTTGGATTATTTGGAAAATGCCTTAGAGGCTTGGTTTTCTTCTGTGTTATCCTTGGAATTGTCATAGAGCTCACGGAAGAAGTCGGGCCCACACTAATTATTTCCAACAACTTCCCAGGGGGACCAGAGTTTGTCCTCTGTGAACAGGTTTCAAGATCCCAGCCCTTCGGCATCTCCACCCTAAGGAGGCTGAACTCTGACAGGTTACCCCTGGGAGCAGGGGAAGTCTCAAGGCAAGATGACTACATGGAAGGGTAATTACAGTCTTCAGACAGAATGGGGTTATGCTTAATTGATAGAGTTGTTTTTTTCCCCAAGGAGCCAATGCTTGCACTAGTTTTTATGTGGATAAGAAGGAAGAAAGCAGACATTTCTGAATCTAGCAGGAGGCTCTGGAGCCTTTTTCTTGGACCACTAATTTTAAAAGAAGCTGTGTGGCTAGATGCAAACGAATGAGTTCAGCCTTGGTGAGCTCTTACCTTTGGTCTGGCATTTGCTCTGTATGGGGAAGGAAAAAGAAGCTGCATTTCTCAAGAGTTTATCGTGTTCCCTAGCATCTTGGTGGCTACTTTACATTCGTCATCTTATCCAATCCCCACAGAAATGTTGTAAGGTATGAGAGTCCCTATTTTATGGGCAAAGAAACAGGAACAGAGGGAGGTGACTAGCCATGGCCACAGAACCTGTAAACGAGTCAAACCCTGGTTGGTAAGGTCTTTGTGGCTCACTTTCTTTCCAAGATGACCAAGAGGCATCTCCTAGTGTTTTCTCTCTTTTCCGCTCTGTAAAGTCTCTGGGTAAAGCAAGGAAAGTATTTGGTATGTCAGTGGGATTCTACTCAGTTTTTTTTTTTTTTTTTGTCAAAAGGTATAAATGCACTTTGTTTTTTCCTGTCTTGAGCAAAACAGGCTCCATCCTTGGTACCCTAGTCAGTATCCACCTTTTGGGGGAATTTCTCACTTACCAGAATGCAAGTTTTCCTACAACATCCTATGTTTACAAATTCTACATTTGTATCAGGCCCACTCTTAATTTTTTAGGGCCTGGCATCCCAACAAATGCTGGTTGTTGTGAATTCAGACCGACCTAAGCAAGACAGAGGAACAGCAGAGTTCTCACTGGATTCTCCTGCTCATTCTGCTAGAATCAAGGGGCACAGTCATAGCTCTGTAGGGAAGTGGTAGACAGGTCCACAGCTCAGCTGCAAGGCCCAAGAGACACTTGCTGGGTTCCTACACTATTCCAGGGCAGTAAAACTTTCTGCTCCACCATGCTCTGTGCTGCCTGGAAACCCTCCTGCCCAGAATCCTTCTTCAGTCTCTAATGCACAGCACTTCATGCCCTTTTTCTGGAAAGGGCTAGGCTTGGTGCCTGGACAAGACAACACTCCCAATATTCTTTCAATTAAATTAAATTAATAGTATTTGCTAGTTATTACCTCCCCCCCCAAAGATTACAGATGATTAAATTCCCTTGCTAGTCTTAAAGTAACCCTATGGAGAAATTTTGTATTTATTTTATATACGGGGAAACAGAACTGCTGAGGTTAAGTAATGTGCTGAAATACAAACCCTAGCAAGATCATGGACTCAAACATAGGAAATTTGGCTCCAAATCTGATGTTTTCCCCATGTGGGGGTAAGGACCATATCTTAAGGACTTACCTACTTAGTGCTTCATAGAGAGTACCAGCTCTTCTTGAATGGAATAAAAGGCCTTTCCTAATGATGGAAGCCAGCAGCAAAATAACATGCAAGAGACTCAACAGGGAGGGTATGTGTACTAGGGTTTTACTGCATCCACTTTCTGTCAACTTACTGATAACTTGTTAGGGCCACTAAATCTTTCATCAATAACTCAAAAACAAGAAACTTCAAATCCCAACAGTACAATAAACTTTGTGAGCTTAAGGCAGGTAAATGGTTTTCTTAATATATTTGCACCTCACATTGAAATTCTTCCTTTCCTTATACTTTGATATTCTTATTTCTTTGTTCAATCATTTGGAAGATATTTACTGAGTGTCTATTATATGTCAGGCACAAGTCCAGGCACGTCATCCATTCTCATTCGCTGCCTTCATTCTTGTTCCACTATAAAGTCACTCATTAATTAACTGTATGTAAGGCATGGAATTTCACTTGTTCTACATTTTTACCGAAATTTCTCTAAGATAATTAGGGAAGAAACCTAGGGACAGTTTTCCAAGACAGTTCCAAGGACCCAATAACCTTTGGGGTATGGGGCTTAAATGCATAGAGCAGTGAAAGGAATTGAGTCTCAGCCCTACCTTTTACTGGTTGGGTGATTTGGAAAAATCACCTCTTCAGAACCCCAGTTTTGTCCTCTACTAAAAAGGGATCACACCATTTACTGCATAGGGCTGCGGAGGATCATATGAGAATTCAAGTAAAAGTGTCAGCCTAGGGCCCAGTGTGGCCAAAGCTCTCCACCCACAAGACTCTTGACAGGGTGATGATGTAAGTCCCCAAGCAGCCTTCCTCCTGCTAATATCACCAGGCAGGCAGCTCACAGAGGCATCTCAACAGCAGCACATGATCTCCCCTAGTCACTTCAGGGTGGCTTCAAGGCAGGGTTACATTAGGGCAAAGACAGTCCAATTGCAGTCTTTGTCTTTATCAGCCTGAGCCACAATACAGTCTTAAGGCACAAGACAGTGACACTGCAATCCCCTGATGGGACACCCAAGGGAGGGGGCTCTTGAAAAGAGATGAGGATGGCATGGGGCTGACTGCTTCTCCATAGCTTTTTCCTCTTCTCTTTTGGTAGCTGCCTTTGTTTCCAAGGTTTCTGTGTTCTGGCCTTTATGATTCTGAGGAATAGCTGGGCCACCAAGGGATAGGTAGTGGGTAGGAGGAGTGTGATCGGATCTGCGTGCCTATTTAGTAGTCATTTCACCTACTACCTGACACAACTGCAGGTTCCCCCTGGGGTAATCTGAGACCGAGAATGTGTTCATTCAGTTACAAGCTCACCCAACAAACGCCAAGCTCAACAATTGTGAGCAGTGCACTCTATTCCTGCCCTCAATAAGTTAACCACCCAACTATTTCCTAGAAGGGGTGGTCAGTCTGTAATTCTGTAATGGAAACCCACAATCAAAGCAAACCTCCAACAATGAGAACTTTTTTGTCTTCCTTGCAACATACCACAGAGTTTGAAGCTCTCATAGGTCTTTAGGATGGAGGTGGGAGAACCCAAACTTGGGCTTTGAGCTTTTTATTCCTCTAAAATGGGGCACAAAATCTTAGCTCTTGCTGTCTCTCTGGGATCCCAGAACAACTTCCTTGAGTCTCAGTTTCCCCATTGGCAAAAAGAAAATAGTAATAGTACCTACTTCATAGATTTCAGGAAAGGACGGAGTGAGTAATGCCCATGAAAGTGCCTTCAAAATGTGCTGCACATGTCATTTATTAGGGCAAAAAACTCGCCTTGAATCAAGGACCACTCACAGAAATTGGCCTTTACTAATTGGATGATTTGGGCAAGTTAAATGAACTCACTGAGTCTCAGTTTCCTTCTCTGCAAGTGAGAGGTCACACTGCGGCTGTGAGAATGAAAAGAACAGCGCCCATTACCGTGCCTGCCAGGCACACATCATGGCTTTCAACAAGGGGTTCTCTGACCTACACCATATCTGGTCTTCAGAATTTCCCCTGCAAATACTGGGTGGCAAGAATTTTCTAAATCTGCTCAATGGCCCTACCCCCGCCCTCAACCCATCGCCCGCTGCACTGACCCTTGCTACAACCGCAGGTCACTGAAGTGCAGACTTGGAGAAACTTGGGAAGGACGGAACCAGCCCGCCAGCCCCGCGCACGCGCGTCTCTGCAGTCGCCGGGAGCATCGCCTGCTAGTTAACTTTCACCCAGTTCTCCGCGGCTCGCCGCGCAGGGTAACTCTAGGTCAGACGCCGAGCCCCGCGCGCATGCGCGCCGCTGGGTGCCCGCTTCTGTGCCGTCCCGAGCGTTTTTTTTTGTTGTTTTTTGTTTTTGGGTTTTTTGAATGGTTTCGGTTCCGCTCTGAAATGAAGGGTGTGGGCTTTGTAGACGTACCCTAATTTGGGGATCTGGCGGGGCTAGGCATAACGCAGGCCCGGCGGAGCGGCCTGGACCCTCTCAGCTGTCACCCTGCCCCTGACGCCCCATTCCCTCTCATTCCTCCTCTCCCCCATCGGTTGTCGTACTCTCCCTTTTCCCACAGCTGACCCCCGTTCAGCTGTGCCCATCTGCCCACATCCCTCCTTCCCCTGCAAAAGGCGGATAGGAAGGGAGCGAGGCCGATTCCAGACAGAGCACTGGGCTTCCGAATGGAGCACACGCCCGCGGAAGAGCCACGAGGGCGCAAACTTCGTGTTCCCATTCCCGCCAGGGAGAGGCGGACCTAACGACCAGGTTTCAAATGAGAAGGCGCACGTTTTCTTCTTTTTTCCTCCTCCCCTAAGTCCACGTTGAAGACAGCTGAAGCTGCCGCCGTCTCTCGGGGTTACTGTCGGGCACCCGGCAGGCGGTGCGGGCGGGGCGGGGAAGGGCTTCCTCGGCCTCAAAACCACATTCGCAGAACGCTTTTTAACCATCCGGCGGGCCAGGTTTTCAGTTCCCAACCACAGTACCCTCAGTGATGGTTTTCAGGAGACCTTGTGAGTTCCTCTGCTTCAGCGATCCTCCCCCTCCGGACGTCCCACCGATTCGGGATCAGGAAAAACCAGACTCTTGCAAAATACCTCTTCTCGTGCGTGACATGTTCGCTTCCTACCTCTGGTCCCTGCAGTTTAGCAATATCCCCGAACGAGTGAAGGCAGGAGACCCGGGTTTACCCAGGCTCCGCCACTGACAGGTGATGTGAGATAAGCCCTCTTCCTTCTCCAGTATCAGTATCTTCAACTGTAAAACGTGGGAGGTTAGTCCGAATGATCTCCAGACCCTTCAGCATTAAAGTTAGGTGACAAATCCTAAGATTTTTCAGTTCCATAATGTCATGTCTCCTCTATTTCAGACAAGGTCCGCGGGGAATACTGTTAAAGAGAATTACTATCAAAGTTACAAGTTTGTTCCGTGACTGGACATTTTGAGGTTTTCTAGGCTTTTTCGACGGATTGTGTAACTGTTTCAAGACATTAACATTTAAGGTTAAGTATGTATGTAGGTCATTTCCCTAAAGGGCTAATAATAGATTGAGGACACAGATCCCAAATTATACCAGGGGTGCCAAAAATATATACACATTCAAAGAGATCTTATCTATGTCTTAAATAGATAACTACTTTGAGCACCTCTTGTAATTGCAGAAGTCAAATGTGACTTCATCTTTGTTATTGGTATATACTGAGTATTACAATTTTAATAGTTTTTTCCTTTCTCAAAATGTGTATACTATTTTTGGGCACCCTCTGTATTTTTTTTAACTCTTCCACTGCCCCCAGAACAGTGTATAAAGCAGCCAGTTGGTATGGATTTATTCTTTTTTTAAAAATTTATGAGATAAGGTCTCACTCTGTCATCCACGGTGGAGTGCAGTGGTACAATCATGGCTCACTACAGCCTTGACTGCCTGAGCTCAAGCAGTCCTCCCATCTCAGACTCCTGAGTAGTAGGACTACAGGTGTTCACCACCATGCTCAGCTAATTTTTGCATTTTTCGTAGAGACGGGTTCTTGCTATGTTAACCAGGTTGGTGTTCTGGGCTCAAGTGATCCTCTTGCCTCGGCCTCCCAAAGTGCTGGCATTACAGGTGTGAGCCATCTTGCCCACCCTTGGATTTATTCTTAATGAATAAAAGAAAATTTGTGACTAGCAGGGATAGGGTTCTATGCTTTCATTTTAATACGAATAGAGTTTTTAAATTTATTACATGAGAAAAAAATGTGAAGGCTGAACATAGAGAAGTAATTTAGAACCATGCTAATCTGATAAATCCTAAATGAGTCTATATATTTTAAAACAGATTAGTATAAAAACCTGTACTTAGCTATTAAAATCTACTAACACCTTTATGAGGGAGAATGGAAGCAAGGTGCCAATAGATACGGAGCTTCTTTACATTTCTACCTTATGTAGTCTCATGATAGTGTTGTGAGTTAATTGAATACAAAATTATGGTTTCTGTTGTACCATAAAGAGGAAGAAAGTATAGCTAAGAGAGGTTGAGCCTCTTGCCCAAGGTCACACAGCTATCATGTGATAGGACTGAATTCAGGGTTTCTAAGGCCAGACTTTAAGCTTCAGCAAAGTGTTTTCCAATAATGGGTTTGTGTATATATGTGTGTGAGGTGGTGGTAGGGGAAGATGGGAAAGCAGAGAGATCAGATTCTTTTTTAAAAAAGAAAACTGGGGTTTTAAAAAAGAGATAAGTTGTCTAAGTTCTCACAACAAGTAGTGAAGGAAGGAGTCACCCTGGGACTGGCTCCAGAGCTCAAGGACAACCTTTGTTTTAGGGGTTTCCATTGGCTGAAAACCCAGGATGAATCAGCAATGAAATTTGGGTTCAAGAAGCCAAAGCGATCTCAAATTGCATGGCTAGAAATCCAGCAGAGGGTGGGTGGTCCTGCTCTACTGTGTGCTCGTCAGAGCCCACCTAGAAGGCTGGGCTCAAGTCTGGGCATCCTATATGAAGACTTGGGCATTTAGTTAAGATGGCAGCCAGAAAAGAGCACGGCTGGGGTTGTTCAAGATAAGGGATTCAGGGAGGAGTTGCAGTTGACTCCTCTAATGTATAATGTGACACTTCAGATTCCTAGGGCCAAGCACAACACATGAAGGAGTGTGATGTAGGGAAAATAGCAAGGGATTTGGAGTCAGACTGACATGGTCTCATGGTCTTGACTCTGTGAATCCCTTCTCAACTAAATGACCTTGGGTATATTTCTTAACTTCTCTGGTCCTTGGTTTTCCCAGTTATAAAATGGGGGAGAATCAGACCTATCTTACAGTATTGCTGTGGGAACTAATTGAGATAATGTTTGTTTAATAAATATCCTTTCCTGTTTCCCACTCATGTGCCAATACAGAGTAAGAATGAGTTTGATTTTTGGCCAGTAATGTAATGAAGTGCTTACAAAGGATAATTTCAAATCTTCTGCAAGTTCTGTGTGTGACTGAAGTGGGGGCCTTTAAGGATTTAGCCAGCTTTTTAAATAGTAGTGGGCTGGAAAGAACTTAATGGATTTGTCTGCATTATGGAACAAGAAGAATTTGGAGTCTCAGGTGATCTGGGAGTGAAGGCTTGAGGAGGAGATAGTAGGTGCTATGGTCTGGTTGCATGTTTCCCCTCGAAATTTATATGTTGCAACTTAATCTCCAAAGCAATAGGATTAAGAGGTGGGGTCTTTGGGAAGTGATTAGGGGGCTCTGTCTTCATGAGAGGGATTAGTGCCCTTATAAAGAGACCTGGGGGAGCTCACCTGCCCCTTCTGCCATGTGAGGGCAGATAGGGGCCATCTATGAAGCATATAATTCTTACCAGATAACTGCTGGTGCCTCGATCTTGGACTTTCCAGATTCCAGAACTGTGAGCAATACATTTCTATAATTTATAAATTACCCAGCCTAAGGTATTTTGAAATATTGTTCCCTGTGACAATAAGGAAAAGGAAGAGAGTGGTGGATTAAAGAATTCAGCAGGCGGTCGGATCCTAAGATGTGGACCTGATCAAAGGCCTTATAGTGAATAGGGATGACCAATATTGAATTTAAAATTGATTGGCTTCTTGTAATATAAACCCTCTCATCCCCAAAGATTATTCAATGTTGCTACACATGTGAATGCCTTGATAAATTTTGTATGGATACTATTTTGAGTTAAACATCTATGAGACATAATGTGGAAAACAGTAAAAACAATCCCTTAACAGAATAATTTCTATGCCGGTGTTGGAAGCCTGAGCTAAACAAGAAATATAAAGCACCCTTTGGAATTCAAAGAACTCTTGGGGAGATTATTAGCTTTACCATAATCCATGGAAAAGGAGTTATAAACCACTTATTAGCTCCATCTGAGGAGTCAGAACAACTCCAGCTGACATCTGAATTTCAGATGTAAAGAATCTAGCATTGAACAGGACTTTTCAAAGTAGTAATTGTAAAAATTCAATTGATCTAATCTTTGTATAGCTTTTCTGTGGGTCAGAAACTATTCTAAGCACTTTATATATACAGCACTTTTAATCCTCATTATTACTATATATGTGCTATTATTATCCCATTTAAAAGATGCATATACTGAGTCACAGAGAAAGTGCCATAGCTAGCAAGTGGTGGAGCCAGAATTCAAATACAGGCAAATCTATATTCTAACTAGTAACTATTCTGGTCTCTATAACAGTACTTGACATTACTTTGCACCACCAAACTGAAGCAAGGCCACTGCCTCCCTCTGGGGTGTAGGCAAAATTCTAGGGTTATTGACCACTGATGATGGAAGAATTTCCCACAGACCAGGAAGTTAGCAGGGGAGGAGGCTTTCAAGCCCAGAGGCTTTCTGTCCAGATAAAGGAACGTCTTGTATGGCCAAGGAAGACACCTTCTCTCTTGACTGTTCCTTGTGTTAGATTACAGAGGTCCTCAAACTTTTAAAACAGGGGGCCAGTTCACTGTCCCTCAGACCGTTGGAGGGGCTGACTATAGTTTAAAAAAAAAAAAGGAAATTTGTTCATAGTTTTTTTTTTAACTGTAGTCCGCCCCCTCCAACGGTCTGAGGGACAGTGAACTGATGCCCTGTTTTAAAAGTTTGAGGACCCCTGTTAGAAATTCTCTCAAGGAGATAGTAATGTGCAAAATTGATTGCTTTCCTTGCTGATATGTCCTGAGGGGGATAGAAGCACATTTTTGAGGGTCAGGACACTTAGGATGGCTGTAGAGCAGCCCAGGGGCTCTAAGAGGACACACGAGAGGGTGCTGCAGAAGGTATAAGCTGCAGGGGAACAGTGGCAAGGACACAGTGTTCCCTGAAGTCAAAGGAAGCAGTAGCTTAGTCGCTGTCAGGGATGAGCTACTCTTTCCCACTTCTAGCACCCACCCTACTCTAGGTCCCTCCGTGTGACCTCAGGTGGGCTTTTGAGGCCTTTGAGAGAGATGTCAAGGGTCATAGAATTGGCTTGGAGGGAAAAAAAATTATTGAAAACTATGGGATGCTTGGCAGAGATGGGTCCCAAAAAAACCCTTTGTGGGAACTTTGGCCATAAATTGACATTTGTTGGAATATCCAAAGAAAGGTAGTATGGAGAAACAGACCCAAGTTTGGATAGTGTTGTTAATTTCTCTAAGTCTCACTTTTCTCAAGTACAAAATGGAAATAATGACACCTACCTCACAGGGTTATTTATAAGATAAAATCAGACCATGCAGGTGAGCATGCTTTGAAACTATAAATACACTACAGAAATGTTACTTGCTTTGCTGAGAAAAATGGTGTCTGGAACACTGTTCACAATCAGTAAACTCAATTTCCAACTATATTTTGGCAGTCAAAAATCCAACCCTCCCCTAAAGAGAAATCAGTGTCTCCTCATCAAAACAGAAAAAGAACACTTCCATGTGTTATTAGTTTGCATCAGCTTATTCACTATCATATATTCCATAATTTGTTACACTGGGTCTTTCCACTGTGCTACAAGCCACAAAGAGAGATGAAATGAGCCAGCTGGCCGCTGGGGAAAGTGCTTTCTCATCTTTTAAAGTATCTTCTTCATCCATCAAATGGTTTACTCATGATTGGATGCTTTTCTCATTTGCTCTCTCTTTTCTTCCTCTGGCAAGTCGCCGTGACCTCCAGTCAAATTGTAAATAATTTCTCAGATACAGATGACTTTCTCTTGGACCCTCCTCCACCCACCCCATCAACTCTCCTTTAAGTACTGATGCATTTTTCCTCTCACAGTCTGGTACCCCACAAGCTCCCAAATAAAGATATTTAATAGCCATTCCCGCTCTTTAACAAGAAATCAATACACTAAAGGAAAATATAGATTTTGGGAGTGGAACAAAAAGGCTCTAGGAAGCAGAACATCTGTCACCTTCATGAATTGTGCCAAGGCTTCTCATAAATGAGACAATAAGAGTTCATTGGAGTTTTCCCTTTGATCCCTTTGACTTCATAAACATTAAAGGTAAGAGCTATGACTATATGTTTTGTACTCATTTGCTAGATCCAGAATTACCAAACACATTTATGAGAAATGTAAGAAATTTTCAGTTACAAATACATTTATGAGAAATATAGGAATTTAAAAAGTCTACCACTTGGAACCATCAATCATGAATGCAGCATCATCAAAAGGCAAATTAATTGTAATCAGTGTGTAAAGACCGTGGGCCTGAGGAAGAAAGATTATTCTTTGTGAATTTAAAGTTGATATAAGGTCCATTAACAGATAAACATGTATAGCAGCAGTTAATGCATGTTATTTTATTCTTGGATCTGCTTTGATGTCCACCAACTCCACTCTCCCATTCATAGCCAGATTTAATAATAGCTAAAATTATTAAACATTTGTTTTATTCTGAGCATTGAGCTAGCATCTTATATACTTCTCTTTTAATCCTCAAGATATTACCCAGTGAAGTATCACCCTTGAAGATGAGGAAGTGGAGGTGAGGGGCTGTTAACCACTTTGCCCAACATCATCATTCTAATAAGTAGCAGGGCTGGAATGCAGACTCAGCTTCTCTGACTCCAAAGTTACATACTCTGAAGCATTATTTAGAGTTCCTTTACTAGTGGCTGACACTGTCTTCACTCAAATTTCTCCTTTGTATTCAAATTTTGTACTCCTTACTCTAATAAGTTACTTTTATAAATAATGCTCTCTTGAACAGAACCAACAGCTATGATGATCATATAATGACAATATCAGTTCCCATCGTAGGGTCTACTGTATGCCTGTCCTTAGGCTGGACACTCACAAACATTTAAATTCAGGCCTGAGAAATCCCACACTCACATCCTTTCTTCATTATCATATGTCAGGAAATCAGAAAACAAAAATGAGAGAAAGGTCAGGCACCATGGTTCATGCCTGTTATTCCAGCACTTTGGGAAGCAGAGGCAGGAGGGTTGCTTAAGTCTAGGAGTTCAAGACTGGCCTGGGCAACATAATGAGACCTTGTATCTGTAAAAAGTAAAAATATATATATATATATATAAAATAGCTGAATGTAGTGCCTGTGTCTGTAGTCCCAGTTACTTGGAAGACTGAGGCAGGAGGTTTGCTTAGGCCCAGAAGGTGGAGGCTGAAGTAAGCTGTGATCACTGCACTCCAGCTTAGGCAACAAAGACCTGATTTAAAAAAAAAAACAAAAAACAGAGTTAAAAATAAAATTAAAAACCAGAACTGAGAGTCAAAAGTCCTGAAATTCCTTACTTGCAACGTTAAAATAACAACCACTTTCTGTTTACTTTACAGAGTAATTGTGAAGATTAAACTAGATAAAGCATTTAATAGTGCTTCGGGAACTGGTCAAATCTCTACAAGGTATTACCGTGAGCTATGTCAGCATTTAGCATGTGGTCTTGGCAAGTCATCATCTCTGAAGCTCGGTTTCATCACCCGAAGTGGGAATCATAGTTCCTGCCACTCAAGGATGTCATGAGGATTAAGGGCTGCCTGGTTCACAGTACATGGTAGTTGGATCTGTATTTCTCTGATGCTCTCTTAAAGTTTGTTTTCAAGACCATGTTATTTCCAAGTGCCTCTCTTTCTCTTCCTGTTCCTTGTTCTTCATTGCTGTCAATTTCTTCCACTCTTATCTTAAGTAAAGTCTGAGCACTCAGCTCTCTGGCTGCCTCTGCATTCACTTCCATAAGGAGCTCACTGGCACACGGAAGCCCAGCCATGACTTTACCTAGAACACTCCCACACACCTAGCTTGTACTACCAATCTCCCCAGTTACTAACCTTTCTCTTCTCTGAGATCTTTTAGCCCCATGCTGGGGATCTTGTTAAAATCCAGCTTCTGATTTAGCAAGGTTGGAGTCTGGCCCAATTTGCATTTCTATCCAGCTTCCAGGTGATGCCAATGCTGCTGGGCCGTGGACCAGACTTTGAGAAGCGAGGATCTAGCTTAAATGCTACAACAAAAATCACCTGACCAGCAACACGCTGGTCTTCACAGCAGTTTCCCAGGTCTTTCAGTAGAGCTTTCATAGGCTCTTAACCCCTTGACCGTGTGTGACAGAAGCTACTACCTGTCTCCTAATTCTACCCCTTTCTCTATGATGAAAGAGCCACCCTTCCCCCGTTTTTAGCTGGGCACTTGGCCACTGGGATAAACACAAAATGTCTTCCTTCCAGCTAGGAGTGGTCATGTGACTACATGCTAGATGCAGGCGGATGTGGTTTCTGATAATTTCAGAAAGTATCCTTAAAGGGAGAGGATAGGCCCTTTTTTTCTCCTTTGTGTTGGTTGCAAGGTAGTCATGGTGGCTGAAGCTCAACCGTTATCTGAGGCCAAGAAACGGAAGTAGCATGCAGAGCAGCAGTGTGGAACAAACCTAACTACTGCCAGACTTCTTTCATGTGAGAGGGAAATATGAGGCTTTCTTACTGAAGCCACTGAGATTTAGTGTTCTCCATTTCTCACAGTTTAATCCTAACAAATAGATGCTGCTCATTAATGGATACCCCCTCCAAGTCTAGGTCGAGTGGAGGTGGCTCATATGTTCGACACCAGCCTCTGAGAGGTATGATAGGTTCAGCCATCCCCCAGCCTCTCCTTGACTCATTCCCCCAGCCCTAAGGTTTTGTCATTTTCTGTTTTGTGCTAAGTTATTTTCTCCTCCCAATTGTTAATGTTAATGGTTCTCTATGAATCACCTGGTGGCCTTGTTTGACATACAGACTATCTGGTCCTAGGCCTAGGAAGGGCCCTACAAATTTGCGTTTCAAGATACATCTTGAGTGATTTTGATGCAGGTGGTTTATGGACTAATATTGAGAGACTTAAAAAAAAATTTGTAAAGCAATCTATCATACCGAAAAACAAAATGAGTAGCATAACAAATACCTTAGTACCACCTGGCTTTGTCAAATTTTACGTACTTTAACTGTTGTGAGGTATTCCATACTATATGACTAAACCAAATATTCTTCTGTTGATGGACACTGAAGTTTCCCCGCCCCCCCCAAAATTTTGGCTATTGCAAATAGCTGGAATGAACGTTTGCAACATAGCTCCTTGTGCACACTTGGGAGAATTTTAAATACACCCAATATGAAGTTTACCACCTTCATCACAATTATACAAGGCACTTTATGTATGCAATTCCACTCTGAAATCTGATTATATTCTTGAGAGAGGACACAAGGAAAGTCGTATTATCCCCATTTTTCAGGAAAGTTAACAGGGACTGAAAAACATGAAGTGGATTGCTCAAAGTCAACCAGCAGGAAAATGGAAAGAGCAAAAGCTGAAGCTAGAATTATGGGGTCTGAGTCCTTTGCTTCTAGCACCAGCTTTTCTTCCTCCAACTAGTCTAGTCACCAACTGGCATATTCTTTGTTGCACCATAAATTAATGTGTCTCTACTTCACATTTAAAACAACTAGTAGGGTAGATATTGCTGGTTGCCTACCTAATATTCACTTGTCCTTTCTTCATTGTTACGGGAACTTTAGTTTTGTTTGGGATGGCAGTATGCCTGGTTTTTGTTTGTTGTTTAAAGAAACACATGTCTCCCATCTGCCACACTGCCAGGTAGAGGCAGGGGTGCGATGGGGAAATCTGTACCGTGTTCTGTCACGGAAGTTATATGGAATTCTGCTAGGGAGTTACCGAAAAGTCTTGTTTTCCTGATGTCTGTGCTGTCCCTTTCCCTCTCAGATTTTTTCTTCTTTTTGTCTTAAACAAGGATGGGAGACTGAGGGTAGAGCCCCCACCTTAAATCTGAAACTGAGAACACAAGTGGAGTCTATCAAATGAAAAGGGGTGTATTAGTTTGTTAGGTCTGCTTTAATAAAATACCACAGACTGGGTGGCTTAAACCACTCACAGTTCGTTCAGGAGGCTGGAAGTCCAAGATGCAGGTGTGGGCAGGTTTGGTTCTTTGGGAGGCCTGTCTCCTCAGCTTGCAGATGGCCACCTTTTCACAGTGTTCTTACATGGTCTTTCCTTTTAGTGACATTTCCCCTGACATCTCTCTGTGTGTCCAAGTTTTCTCTTCTTATAAGGACCCTCTATATTCTCTTCTTATAAATCAGATTAGATTAGGGCCCACCCAAACAGCTTTATTTTAACTTAACCACCACTTTAAAGGCCCTATCTCTAACTACAGATTCATTCTGAAGTCCTGGGTTTTGGACTTCAACATACGAATTTGGAGGAAGGAGACACAATTCAGCCCATAACCCAGGGAGAACCTGAGCACTTAATGGCATTGTGGATCTTCCATTTCAGGCTGAGTTTCCATCTCTAAAGCTTTGGCTAAGTGAAAGAAGCTCGCTTTCGATTAAGCCTTTGTAGTCAGGTTTTTGTTCTATGCAGTCAAGTACAATCCCTAACTAATACAAAGAATTTCAGTTCATTTACTTATATTTTGCCCCTATCTTTCTTTGAGTCTTTTAGGGACTGAGCCTACCTCTTTATTTAGAACAGTTATTAGACTATGCTGGTCCATACAGAAGGGATGATAGGTAATAAATGCGGCTAATTAACTAATTAAAATTTGTCCTTCAAGATGGTAAATTCCAGGCAATTTGAGGCTGTCCCAAATCCATTTAGCTGAATGATTCTGATTCTCTGCTACAAAAATCTAATTTTTACTTTAATCTTACTTTCAAAAAATGTCTCTGGCAAAGAATGCAAGTGACTTATCATACATGAAATACTGATTGAAACACTGCCACCATAAACTTAGATCTTTGTATACGTAAGTTTGAAATAGTAACATAAGCCCTCACATTGAAAGTAAGGTCTAATACAATAACCACTTATTTCCTTGAAAATTAGGGTTCATTTCTAAGGCTGGAAATTCTAATGATACAGAAAAAGATTTTGATAGTTTCGCTGAAATGTATCTAGTGAAACTACTGTTTTGAACTTTGTATATTGACATTTCATTTGAACCCTATCAGCATCTCCTGATAAGTGCATACTTATTTTTGTGCTTGGCTTCAGTAATGCTGAACTACCTCACAGGAGGGCTTTGCAGAAATACTAATGAATAGGATTGGCATGCATTTTGTGAATACAAAGTACTACCAAAATGCACAAAACAACAATATGGCACTATCTAGACTAAAACATGCTGTCCAATGCAACTCTATAAGAGGCATTGAAGTATTATAAAAATAGTTACCTAGCTAATATTCAATGTACGGCTAAAGATACAGATTTGTGTTTTAGAGGCACCATGAGATAAATCATTTTAATTTTTTATTTTTAATTGTTATTTTTAGTAGTGTTTTGGTATAATTTTGTCTCTGACTTAAAGAATAATTTACTTAGGGGTATCAGGTTCATACTTAATAGCACAGTCATTCATACAGAGTCTACTATACTATTCTAAGTAAATTAATAGTTAAAATTAGTATTAACAGTTTATAGATGAGTTGTTTATTAAAAAAATTCAAAAACCATGAAAATTCATCTTTACAAAACAGAAATTAGACACTGATCTCTCTGCAAATAAGGAATTCTTTGCTTTCCCAGCAACATAGTTTATTAACTCAACAAATATGTAGCTGACTCTTATATGCCAGGCATGGGGAAAAGAACCAGGGAGGAATATTGTGGGGATTAAATGGGATGACATCTATGAAAACATGCTGTAAACTCTTAGTTTATATTAAAGAGAACCAATAGCAGAAGAGCCTCAGTGAAATAAAGGAGGCAGTCTAGAGTAAAGATGGAAATAATGTCATAGACTATTCTGATAAGGACTTTGAAATAGAAGGTGAGAATTTGGGGACTGATCCCTATAACAGGGGGCAAATGACACAGTGCCTTAGGAAGGTAAGTGAAAAATACAACTGTAATGGTATGAAGGATTTGGGATAATGGATCCAAGTTGAACTTCCACCATGAACAGTTTGAGAACATGCTTGTCCAGTGACCACCTGACCTGATCAAGAGAACTTTAAGCTGACCACAGAGGGGGAGGGGAAAGATGCCTAGATAAACCTGTTAAACCTGTTACCGTACAGAGAGAAGGAAAATGGTGTGGGAGTTGCCCAGTGAATCACATGAAAAAATAATCGGGAGGTGAATTGAAAACAATACTCAAGGCTTCAAATATATCCATACGCCAATGGGTGATATCTAGGTAATAAACAATGTGCATTTGAAATCAAACAGAACAGTAAACACAGTCTTCAAAGTTCCTTGTGCTGTGGTAGCATGGGAATCAACCTTCGGCCAGTTCCTACTGCATCAGATACAGGGGCTTCTGTGACACTGAATGTGAACTATCTAGCATAGTGCCTAGCATGGAGTGGTTATTATTTGAAACAGAAAAAGCTATAACGCCCTTGTAAATTCCTGATCTCTTCATCATCTCCGCTCCTGTCTTAGTAAATGCACCATAATCTATTCAATTTTGCAAACCTGGAAACCCAGCCCTCTCCTCTTTTTGATGCAAACACCAAGTCTTGTTGACTCCAGCTCATAAATTATTTTGGCACCCACCCATTTCTCTGCCTCTCTACTATCACCAGTTTATCACACGACCATCATTTCTGGGTCTATTTCTTTTTTCTTTATTTTCTTTTCTTTCTTTCTTTCTTTCTTTTTTCTTTTTTTTTAGTAAAAGGCGAAAGATTTATTTGTTCTGAAGAGAAACCAGAGCATGGGGTCTATTTCAATAGTTTCCTAGCAAGTCCCTCCAATTCCATACTCTTACTCTATTCCTGCGCAGTCCTTGCCATATAGTCAGGGCGATCGTTTTAAAACAAAATTCATTTATGTCACCTCCTAAAACATATCAGTGTTTCCTATCACTCTGGGTAAACACCACCTGCAGCACCTGGATGCACTTGCCAACCTTTCTCTCTGTCTTTGTCTGCCATCTTTGAGTTCCTAAAATATACCAGGCTCCTTCTCACCTTAAGTCTTTGCATGTGCCATTTTGTTTGCCTAAAACCCTTTCCTCTGCTGTCTCTGCCTAATTAATGCCTACTCAACTTTCAGATCTCAGTTTACCTGTTGATTTTCTTTGGGAAAGCCTTTCCTGATTGCCTATACCAAGGCAGTAATCCTGTCAGACACATTCAAAGCATCTTCTGCTTTTCCTCACCATAGTTTATAACTAGTTTTTTTGTGAAATTGTTTATTTAATGGATCTTCCCCAGACTATAAACAACATGAAGGCAGGGACTATGTATGTTTTGCTCACAGTTGTAGCCCTAAGACCCAGCAAAATTCCAGGCAAATGGTGAAATTCTTACTATATATTCATTGAATAAACAAAGCATCTGTAGTTTATATCTGATTGAAAGACCATATACATAGTTTTGAAACTACTATAATCCTGGATGTTGACAGTGAGAGAGACTGTGAGTGCGTAGGGGCAGGGAACATATGAGGACTCTCTGTACTTTCTGTTCAGTTTTGCTGTGAACCTAAGACTGCCCTAAAAAATGAAGTCTATTAAAAATTAAAAAGAAAACTATTATGGGAAAAACTTCAAACTTATACAAAATTAAAGAGAACAGTATAAGGGATCCCCATGGTCACAGCACCTTCTCTCTTTATATAATTTGGTTATTTGGGGTGACTAGTGAAATAACTTCTTTTTACATTGGCTTCAGATCTCATGACTCATGTCATAAGAATAAAATGACTTATATATCCTGTGGCAGTGATAAATGGTAATTCCCTTGCCTGCCCACTTTGAACTTTTTGGTCCCTGAAGGGTCCTAGTGCACTTTCACAGCGAGTTCAGTGGAACAGCAGGCACGTGGCACTGGCCACTTCACTATGCTATTTGGATGTCAGAGTGTCCTGGTCCTCTCAAAAGCCTTTGAAAACAACATGAAAACCCTAATTCATTTCAATGACCACTCACTCTTACACTTCAGCACTTTTGGACAAAAGAAAATGAGCTTCTGTGAATTATAAAAAAGTAAATGCAAGACTCAAAAACAGAATGACTAAGATTTTTACCTGATGAAATACCTGCAGTTCCTTGAGTGTGCTGGGCTGCTCACCATCCCCCCACCCCCATGCCTTTGTACTTGCTGTACCTCAGTCCAGATAATGCTCCCATCTCGATTCAGCTTTCCTTCAGATCTCAATGTGAGGGACCCTTTTTCTGGGAAGCCATTCCCAATCCTACCTTCTCTCTGGCCTAGATGACCTTCTCTGTGTTCCAGTGTTATTCCTCCCTAACCTCTGCCCTACTGGTCTGTCTTCCTCACAGTGTGTAAGCTACATCAGAGAAGAAATGGTGATCTGTATAGTGGGGCATTGTAAGGGAGGAATCAAGCAAGAGCATATAAGCTCTGGAATTTGTGAGACCTGGATTCAAATACAATCCCTGTACTTACTAGCTGGGAGCCTTAGACAACTTCCCGAATCTGGGCCCTAGTTTCACCACATCTAAAGTAAAGATACTAATACCTACACCATACAGTTGCCGTGAGGTTTATGCAAAATTATGAGTATAAAGCACTTAGAAGAATGAGTATCTAGCTCACAGTTAATGCTCAACAGAAATGTGCTGAATGAAGGAAGTTTTTTAAAAAGAAAAAGAGAAAAGAAGTGAAGTGATTACCCAGGCAAAAAGCAAACAGATGAAAAATCCCCGCAACTGTTAAGAGAGTCTCATCTTGAGGACTGCTCTCCTCAATTTAGCTATAGTCATATCACAGGGATCTTAACATTTGAATTGAAAAACAGCACTCAAGTCGGGCTCAGTGGCTCAGCCTGTAATCCCGCGCCTTTGGGAGGCTGAGGTGAGTGGATTGCCTGAGCCCACGGGTTCGAGACCCGCCTGGGCAACGAGACCTCATCTCTACAATAAATCAAAAAATCAGCTGGGCATGGTAGCGCATGCCTGTAATTCCGGCTACTCGGAAGGCCGAGGTGGAAGGATCGCTGGAGCCCAGCAGGTAGAGGCTGTGGTGGCCGGGAGCCGCCACTGCACTCCAGTCTGGGCGACAGAGTGAGACTCCATCTCAAAAAAAAAAAAAAAGAAAACAGCACTCAACCATTTATGGAGAGAGATGAACTTTTCAATTCTTTTAAAGCAGTTACTCTGAAGGGGAATGTGCTGCTTTTCCATTCCTCCTTATGGGCTGATGTGATTTTCGTCTTTTTGCTGCTCTTTTGTATCTTTGAGCTCATCCATTCTCGATGGGTTTCTTATCCTTTATTAACTTGAAAATTATATTGACTGGGCACAAACTAGTACAGAGCTAACACAAGCATGAAATAACATAGTCCTTTCAACTCTGCCTTCCCATCACCTAGAACTTGGCAACATTAAGCATGCAAGAGGCAGAGTGGTATGTTAAGAGATTCGATTTGTATAGCTCGTGGGGAATCTTATTGCTGGAATGGGGCCTCTAAATGACAGATACTTTCACCTTTCTCAGAAAAGTTTAACTTTGAGCACTCACTATATGTCCAGCACTGTGGTAGAGCTTCAGGGAACACCAAGGAAACTGAGGCCCAACTCCTGCCTTAAGGAGCTGACTATTAAGTAGGGGGGATTAGGCAATGAGAGAAGTACAAGCTAAATGGAATCCCACAGGAGAAACACAAGCAAGGTGCTTGAGGTTTCAAAAAAGGGGAAGGCTATATGAAGTGGAAGATGCTACAGAAGGCTTTATTCATCCTTCTACTTACTCATTCCATGAAAATATTTATTGGGTGCCTATTATACAGCAGGCACTAAACTAGTTATTCGGAATAAGATATAAATAAGCCAATATGCATAGTCTTAAAGACTTAATAAAGTGGGAGGGAAACATGTAAACTATACAATTTATTCATTTATTCAGCATTTAATGGGTATCTATTAAGTTCTAAGCTCAAGGATGATAAGAATAAAAGACTGTGGTAAAAGAACCTATAGTCTAGGCCGGGTGTGGTGGTCTATGGCTGTAGTTCCAGCACTTTGGGAGGCTGAGGAGGGAGGATCGTTTGAGGACAGGAGTTTGAGATCTATTTGGGTAACACAGGGAGACCCTGTTTCTACAAAAAACAAATGAAACAAAACAAACCCTTAATCTAGTTTGGGAGATAGGAGTATAAACAAAAATTTCATTATGCAGCAGTGTGTTAAGCACCATGATAGGTATGCTTAAAAATTGTGAAGTCACAAGGGGGAGGGTGAAGGGGCAATGAACTCTCTCTGGGGTCAGAGAACGCTTCTGAGGGAAACAGAATGGAGGGGGCACTCCAGGATGAAGGAGTTCTCTAAGTAATTGTAGAGGGATGGGAAAAAGGGTATCTGAGACAGGCTGTTTGGGATGGCTGGAATAAAAAAGAAGCGATCCTCCCTCCTCAGCCTCCCAAAGTGCTAGAACTACAGGCGTGGACCACCACACCCGGCCTAGACTATAGGTTCTGGAGAGATGTGCTGGAGACAGAGGCTAGATGATGGAGGGCCCTGAAGCTCTGCACCTGAAGGAATGGAATGTTGAGGTGCAACAGCCATTTAGAGCGGCAGGTGGACAAATGAGCACAGGAGCGCATGGAGGGAGCTTCTGGGAAAGTTTCGTGGTGGAGCAGGTGTCCAAGAGTCTTAAATGATGGGTAGAAACTTGTTAAGAAGAAATAGCATTTCTCAGGGAGATGATCCTTCTTCTTGGATTTTGTAGGTGAAAATAACGGAGTATAGGAATTTCCACAAAGAGCAAATAGCTTGAGCCAAGACAAAGAGGTAAAAAGCTCACATAATATAATCAGGGAGTAGTAAGAGCCTATAGAAGCAGCTTTTCCTGAGTCTCTAATCTCGGTGAATTCTATTTGTCTGGCCTGACTCTGTCCATTGTACAAACTAACATGATGGGGGTATCTTCTTCCATTCCTTTCTGCTCTTCAAGGGTGAGTCTTGGGTATTCAGAGTTTATGAAGAGGCGAAACTTGTTTCTAAGGTCTCTAGATCAATAATGGCTGCTACACAGCTTGAGAGTCCTGGGACACAAAGGGTCCCAGGCTCTAATGCTGAAGTGACCACTGAGCCCAGCTCCTCTCTCCAGACTGACTCACACCAAGGCCTTCTGCCCTGTGTTAGGGGCTGGAGAAGCCAAAAAGGAATATTCCTACTTTCTCCTTCTGAGTTTGGAACCAACTGAGATATAAGACTAGGAGGCAGATCAATAGAGATCAAAATGTCAGCTTTATTTATTGATAAAGCTGACCTGGACAGTGTGGCTTGATTTGCAGCCAAATGGATTTTCAGAAACACCCTTCCTGATCTTTGCTTACTCTGAAAATCTGCTGGCTTCTTTGTACAAGGCAGAACCTACTTAGCCACAGTCAGCACAGGGAAGACCAGCATGCAAGTGACCTGTAGACAGGCTGGCCCATAAAGGACACAGAGAGAGAAGAGGTGGAATGAATTCATCAGTCAATCTACTCTTCCCTTCCCTTAGGGCATGGAGAAGCTCAAAAGTTCCTTATACTTCTGTCTTTTGGAGCAGTGATGTGGAAATTCCCTTCTCTGTGGAACATGAAAAGCAGGGAATAACTTTTGACTCTCCCTGCCCCCACCTCCCGACTTTACCTTCTTTCCTTTGCAGGATTTTTATTTTCTAGCACCTGACTAAGCACTTAGTCATTTACTCCATAAGTGGGAAATCTTTATTCATCTCAAGTTTGCAAGCTCCTTAGGTCTGGAGAGCATCCTTTTGCATTAAAAAAAAAAAAAAATCTCTCCCCTTTCCCCTGACACAAACTGGAAAGGGAGAAAGGGAAGAAAGAAAAGAAGGAGAAGAGGGAAGAAAGAAAAAAACCTATAGCTGGTGGTGACATTTAGTGACTTGTTCCTCAGCTTTCTGACTTCAGATGGCTCTCAAAGTCTCCTTCCCCCACAGCTGGAGTCAGTCTTTTGCTGCAGGCTCTGGGACCAATCCTGAGGACCATGGCTTCTGGCTTAGTCTCAGGTCCCCCTGATTCCTACTTCCTAGAGTGGGGCACTTGCTGCCTAGGATTCAGTCCTAACCAAATAATTCTCTTGCTTGAATTCTGTTTACTCCAGATGGCCCTTCTGTTTACTCCAAATGCCAACCTTCACTCTTAAGGCAAGAAGATCCTTATTTCTGGCCTCCTGTATTGCCTGTCTGGGCTGGTTCCTGCCTCTGGCACTATAGTACTCCAGCACCTTCTTCCCTCTTTCCTGGCTCCCCCTTTTCGACAAGACCATCCCCAACCATTCGTACTATTCTGAGCAAGTCTCACTGGTTCCTGAGTCTCTGCTTTCCCTTTCTTACTTTGCCTGTTGGATGTCACCAAATTCCTGGTTCTGACACCAGGAAGTCTGAATTCTTGGAATACATTTACTAACATATCCAAATTAGGGCTTCACTTGGGAAGTTTGCAATACATGCTAGGGAGTCCACTATTTGAGAATAGAGATTTCTCTGTTGAAATTTCATGGAGTCACAGTCAGACCCATAGACCTACTCAGTTCCACCCTCCACTTGGTAAATGAGGACACTGAGGCTTTGGGAGCTTTGGAAATCCACTGACACCACATATCAAATTACAGGGGAAGCTGAAACTTGTCCTCTGCCCTCCTAACACAGGTCTTTCCTTCAGAGTCAGTTTACAAGCTACAGAAAGAATGACCTTCTAAGTCCATAGCAGTGGTTGTTAATCTTTTTTGAATCAGAGTCCTTGAGGGAAATCTGATAAAAGCTAAAGGCATGATTCCTCAGGAAAGAACAGCAAACACTCAAAAATTCCACACACTCCACGATGAGAACTCCTGCCCTAGGTTAACAAGCGAACACCTTCTCCCCAATCCCAACAGCAACTGTTATGCAGCACGATCATCTTCCTCATCCTCCAGACCTGCATCCAAATGACTTCTGGCTGTCCCTATCAAATCCCCAAAGGAACGAGATGTTCCAGCACTAAGGAGGTCAAAAGAATGTGCTGTGAGCTCAAAAGGCATTTCCACAAAGAGCATTCCAAAGATATCTGAAGAAAGCCAGAGTCCCTGGAAAGTGCAGCTTCTCCAGATGACCACCTAGAAGAGGTAACATCTGTGTGCCAGTTCTAGTTGGCTCTCAAATAATCAGCCCCTTTCCCTCTAGGCAAAGCTCAAGCTGAGGCTTTGGTGTGGTAACTCCTTATCTGCCAATACAATGAGGGACAATTCCAAAGCTTAGCAAAGACCTCCCCCTTAGCAGGGACTGCTTTCTCCTTCTGCAACCTCCCACAGGCAGTTGTGTGCTTCTTCCTTCCGGTTTCCAGTGTTGTATAAACTTGTGCCTCTATTTTCATCTCTACCTTTCCCAACAAATGTCAGGCATAGACCAGAAGGGCAGAGATGGGATTCATGCATTTCATCATTGATATATCCATCTAACATTTATTTAAGAGGCCACCATATGTTAGCACTGCAAATACAATGGTGAACAAAACAGTACTGCAGCCTCTCAAGAAAGACCTGAAAGCACTGCAAATACAATGGTGAACAAAACAGTACTGCAGCCTCTCAAGAAAGACCTGAAAGCAAGAAACGACACAACAAAGTGTGACAATTCCTGTCATTTGGGAACTACAGGATACTGTACAGTACAGCCTAATCTCTTTGGGGGAAGGGCAACTTTTAAGCTAAGATCTGATATACATCTCTCCAAGGGCTTGGCACAAAGTTTGTGCTCAGTCTTAAATAACATATCCCTAGGCAAAATCCTCTGGGCTTCCTGAAAGGGTCCTCATTGAAGAGCAATTGGTCATTAACTTAAGGGTGGCTAGGTGAGCCAGGGACTGACCAATGGGAAAGCCAAATAGCACCAAGTGCAGCTGGTTACCTCCTTCTGAGATATCTGTGAAATGGAGGGAAAAGCATTAGATTTAGAATTCCTGTAGATTTTGGTTCTGGGGCTCCACCACAGACTACATTCGTCTGTTCTCATTTGTCCTTTTGTAAAATGATGTCATCTTCCACAGCAAACGAAGGAATGAAAGCCCTTTGCAGACAATCAGTTGGTCAATCACCAGCTGGACTCAGCTTTGCAGGGGAAGAAGAGGGCAGAGTAACCGTAAATTTAGGAGAACTGCTTCGTGGGGCCTGTGCTTCAAGCCTTTTGCTGCCTCGCATGACCTGGATTTGGCAAGGAGGGGGCAGCTTGAATTCCAGGCGGGCTAAAAGGCCTTGGCTGAGAAGCTCTAGCGGATTTCACAACACAGCAGGGAAAGGCTTCCCACGGAGAGACGGGGGTGGGGGGGACGGTGGCGGCGGGCGGGCGCTGCAATTCTGCAAATTGAGAAAGGGCAGGGCAGGAGGTGGGAGGGTCCCAAAGGGCAGGACAGGGCAGTGAGGAAAACTCCTGATTACGGACACCCCCTCGCCCACCTCCAAATCTCCGCGCTAACAGACGCAACCTGCAAGCCTTATTATCACAAACTTGCACCGCAGGCCCTGCATACCACCTCCGCCAGCGTGCCGGGACAGGAGCGTGGGGAGCGGCCCCCACCTCCGGCACCCGCGCATGCGCGCCGCTCGTTCGGCCGCCACACACTTTCTAATACTCAACGTCGCCCGATCCGCAGGTGAAAGGAAAGGGCTCTCCTCTAATCCCTGGTGGTGCCCTGTGCTCAATACACAGCCGCTTCAGTCCGTAGGCTGCGGAGCGACGAAAGGAGCAGAAGGAAACGGCTCAAGAAGCGATCAGGCCTGGCCTGAAACTACAACTCCCAGCGGACATCGCGTTGGCCCCGCCTTCTTGTGGGCGGGTCGAAGTCCCCCCCCCGGCGCGGCTTAAAGCGGCGAGGGAGGGGGTGGGCACCGTGCTGTTTCAGCCTGTTGTACCTTAACTAGCAAACAGCACGGTGAAAGTAAACCTGCTGCTGGAGCGCGTAGAGGCTTCCCTGAGGTTCCTCAGCTTGTGGCTACTGAGTCACACATTCTGAAGTCGTTGATTTAGAAATGAGAGCCTGAAAAATCGACTGTACGTTAAATGTCTGTAAAATGAATTATTGTCCTTACCACGGCAAAGCAATTTTATATTCCTTTCTTGTTTGCGGATGTCAATGGCTGATGTTTAATATCGTTTATTTTCTCTAAAGACTCAACACAGTAAATAAGAGGAGAGTATGTTTAAAGAACTCCTGCAGTGAATCTTGCTGAAAAAGTAAAAACTTGTTGATTTGATACGTTTTGCACATTATTATTATTATTGTATTTTTGAGTTGAAGTCTCACTTTGTCGCCCACGCTGAAGTGCAGTGGCATGCTCATGGCTACTGCAGCCTCGACCTTCTGGGCTCAGGTAATCCTTCCACCTCAGCCTTCCAAGTAGCTGAAACTGTAGGCGCACGTCACCATGTCCGGGTAAATTTTTTTTTTTAATTGTAGAGACAAGGTCTTGCCAAGTTGCCCAGGTTGGTCTTGAACCCCTGGACTCAGGCAATCCTCTCGCCTCCGCTTCTCAAAATGTTGGGATTACAGGCGTGAGCCACCACGCCCGGCTTAATTTTAAATTCTAACTTTTGTAATGAAGTGCTTTTAGAATGTTGCACATTTAAAATTCCTTTTTTAAAGTGCAGATTTAACAATGTGTTTTTAATTGCAGACTAATCTTTGAACAGGATGTAGAGGGGTGAGATTTCAAACCTTTCCTCTGGTTTTTGCTTTAGGGAGGAAAAAAAGTGAAGGTTCTTAAGTGACATGAGAGATAGCTACCTGCTAGAACAATGCCTTTGGTCCACAGGACTACAGGGGGTTTCTTGAACAGAGTATTATAATTTCTTATAGCCACTAATAATCAACCTCCTCATGCTAACAATGAACTTTTGTTTTTTGGCAAACAAAATTTAAGGGCCTCAAAAAGAGTCAACTCTTCTTAGTTTCAGAACTGGGTTTTTCTTTTCTTTGTTTTTTGTACTTCTTGGCTTCAGCCTTCTGAGATTTATGAATGTGCATTCACTCTATTTAATGTAGCATTTGTGAATAATATGAAATTGGCCAACTTGCCAAAAATTAACAAGATGTATAATTTTTTATTTGTTCATTGTGTGGGGGCAGCCCCAGCAATAGGCATACTGAAAAATGGAAACAACAGTTGAGGCACAGTGATTTTAGATATGACTAGAGCAGCTATTGTGTTTTGAATAAACCCCCATACATTCTGAAACACTAAATAGGAGCATAAGCAACACTCATGATATTTGGTAATATTTAAATTTTCTCAAAATTCTCAAATGTTCTCTTTGTAATTATAAACAGAATAAGTTTCCTGGCTACTAATTATTCTTAAACATTTATGAAGTCCTAGCCAGTTCAGTAAGACAAGAAAGCATAAGATATAAGATAATATTATTGTGTACAAGAAAAATTCAAAAATTCATTCAGGCAAATGATTAACACTTTTAAGAGAGAACAACTGGGAAAAAATGCAATTATAAAATAATCAATTTTATTTATATTACCACCAACAAAGGACAAACACTGATTTGGCAAAAAATACCACTCCAGTGGGGGGGGGGAAGATGTGCAAGAGCTTTATGGAGGAAAGTCTAAAACTTTATTGAAAGTCATTAAGAAAAGATGTAAATACACAAATGGATGCATCACGTTCTATGGATGAAAAGACTATTTTATAAAGTCACCTATTGTCCTAATTTAATCCAACCCAAATTAAATTGTCAGTAGTGTTGCAAATTAAATTTTCAATAGTATTATGTGTGTCAAACAAGATTATTCTAAAATTTATATCAAAGATCAATTATTCATGAATAACATATTTTTAAAGAATGAGGTCTAGGCCGGGCTTGGTGACTCAGCCTATAATCCTAGAACTTTGGAAGGCCGAGGCCAGTGGATTGCCTGAGCCTGCGGGTTCAAGAGCAGCCAGGGCAATTTGGTGATACCTCGTCTCTACAATAAATAAAAAAATTAGCCAGACATGGTAGCATATACCTGTAGTTCTGGCTACTTGGAAAGCTGAACCGGAAGGATCGCCTGAGCCCAGCAGGTCGACGCTGGGGTGGTCATGAGCATGCCACTGCACTCCAACCTGGGCGACAGAGTTGAGACTCCAACTCAAAAAGAATAAGGTTGATAACCTACTAGATAAAAGGATTTGTAAATCAAGACATAACACTATAGTAGTTGGACAATGTGGAGTTGTTGCTGGAATAGATGTGTAGAGACTAGAACAAGGCCTGTGCATATATGGGAACTTACTGATCACTGCAAGAAGGTGAATTCTGCAATAAATGGTGCTAGGAATAATTGGTTAGACATGGAAAAATGAGATCTTTATCGCTTACCTTGCAAAAAATGAATAAATAAATTCTAGGTGAATTAGATGCATAAATGTGAAAAGCAAAACTTAAAAACTTTTAGATGTTCTCTCATGTGCCTTTATGAGCTTCGTTTGGGGAAGAATTTCTTAAATAAGACACATAAAGTTCAAACTCTGAAGGAAAAGATAGATGAATCTGACTTCATTAAAAACAAGTAAAGCCGGGCGCAGTGGCTCATGCCTATAATCCCAGCACTTTGGGAGGTCAAGGTGAAAGGATTGCCTGAGCTCACGGGTTCAAGACCAGCCTGGGCAACTTAGTGAGACCTCATCTCTACAATAAATCAAAAAATTAGCTGGGCATAGTAGCACATGCCTGTAGTTTCAGCTTCTTGGAAGGCTGAGGCAGAAGGATCACTTGAGCCCAGCAGGTCGGGGCTGCGGTGGCCGTGAGCATGCCATTGCACTCCAGCCTGGGTGACAGAGTGAGACTCCAACTCAAAAACAAAACAAAACAAAAACAAAACAAAAACAAAAAAGCCAAACAAACACAAAAACAAGTAAGCACGCAAAAAAGCAAAACTTCTGTATATCACAAAACGGAAAACCCCAGTTAAAAGGCAAGGCACATACTGGGAAGACATTTGCAACTCAAAGAGAAACAAAGGATTAGTATTCAGAACATTTAACTCTACAAATCAATAAAAAGTACAAATGATACATTGTGATGATGATACAATATAAAATGAACCAAGATATAACTTGGCAATTTCCAGAAGAGGAAAGTTGAATGGTTAACAGAGAATAAGGAGGTCCTCAGCCTCACTGGTAATCAGGGAAAATACTAATTAAAACAAGAAGTTGTTTCATACTCTTCTGATTGGAAAAATTATAAAGGCCAATGATGTTAAATGTTGTCAAACATGTCAAGCAACAGAAATTTTCATCTACTATTCATGTTGGCATAAAGTGTTTTAGTTTATCAATGTCATAAAAGTCAAGATTATGAAGCAAGTTTACTTGGGGCTTCAATCCTAGAGAAGCTCTTGTACATATGTATAAAGGGACATGCCGAAAACATTTGTAGCATCCATGATGATAATAGCCAAAAATAGAAAACAATACAAATATCCCATAAGAGAAGAAAGGATAGTTGATTTTTTAATTCCATGGAATACTATAGAGCAGTGAAAATGAATGGGAACTACGTTATAAAGGTGTAGAAATCTTGGCCGGGTGTGGTGGCTCAAGGCTCTAATCCCAGCACTTTGGAAGGCTGAGGCAATAGGATTGCCTGAGTGCAGGGGTTTGAGACCAGCTTGAGCAACTTGGTGAGACTTTGTCTCCACAATATATATTTTTTAAAAATTAGCCGAGTGTGGTAGCACGCACCTGTAATTTTGGCTACTTGGACAGCTGAGGCGGAAAGACTACCTGAACCCAGTGAGTGTGCCACTGCACTCCAGCCTGGGTGACAGAGTGAGACTCTGACTCAGAAAAGAATGTATAAATCTCAAAAAAATTTTATAAATCTCAAAAACACAATTTGTGCAGGAAGAGCAAGCTAAAGAATGATGTACACAACAATGTCAGTATGATCTGGAGCATACAAAACAATACAAGTTATGACCATGGACACTTTCATATGAAGAGGAAGTATAAAAAACTTATATGGGATTAATAAACACCAAAGTCAGGGGAAAGAAAGGAAATAAAATCAAAGGAAATTTCAAATATGTCTGTAAATTTTTATTTCTTTATTTCTTGAAACTGTCCATTGAGGGAGGGGATAAGAAAAAAAAAAAGAAAAAAGAAAGACTGGAAAGAAAAAGACTGACTAACCTGTTCAGGAAACTGAAGTTACACTTACATTTTCAAATAACTTTCTGAGATTCCCTTCTAATTCAATCTAATGAGCCATCACTGCACATGGTCTCCTTGGCACGGAGGACTAAGGCAGGTAGGGATCTTGCTGATGGCCATCTGCCCAGCTTTCTGTCATCGCATTCCTGCAACACAGTGGGACAAGTGGAGACAACATGGTTATGTGACACCATGTAACCTAAATCTGGTCAAGAATCCTTTGTAGGGGTAGAACAGATGTAGACTGAGAACCTGATTTACTACTGATTTATGGTGAATGCAGGCAGAAGATGCAATTTTAAGCTCTAAACACCGCATCTCTCTGTTGACCTCTTCCAATCAAAATAGGTAGATTAATCTATTGGAATTCTAAATATCAATGTTGGCAGTTGAGCCAAATTCTGACATGAGGGTCTTTTTTTCCACCTGCAATCAGTTTTCAGTTTTTAAAATGATGACTTTTAGTACCTTTTTTAAAAAAAGGATTGAAACATCAAAAGATCCACATGCAGGAGAACATATTCTATTTTGCTTTGTTGAAGGTATTTAACTGAGAAAATCCAATTCTGCTGAAAAGTTTTAACCCTTTGAAGATTTTTTTTTGTAGCACACTGCCACTATTATAATTGGTTGTTGAAAAATATATCTGATTTTTCTTTCATAACAAGAGCATATAGGACTTGTTGACTTGTTATTACCTTCACCTTTATACCTTGAATCACAGGTCCTACTGGATTCCGAAGTAAAGTGTATGACATTGGAATGCTTTTCCACGTATTAGCAAATGAAGTTTATTAATTAGGCACCCACATTTGCACAGTGCTCTACTGAGCATCTAATAAATAGGTTTTTAGATTTTGCTAACCCCTTTATAGCCTCTAGATTGAGTCCAGGACTGTAGACCCCCCACGCAGTGGCTGAAGGTGGTAGGGAAGAGTTTCTGTCTTTAGGGAAGGTCTGCTGAGCTTTTGGCCATGAACAATTTGCTTTTTACCTTCTCATCTGGTTTAAATACAAGGATAAGGCTTTCTATGAGGCAGAAAACTGGATAAAGCCTATTTCAACTGTGCTGCACCTGGGGAAGGGAAAAGTCGTCCATGTTTAGACCACAGTGTAGAGCACCCGCAACCAGGAAGTTGCCAAGCTGGCACCAGTAACTAATAACACCCATCCACCCCCATATACACTTGAATTCATTTTATGAGACTTACTCCCATGTGAAGTAAAGCCAAAAAACATTTACCTGTATCAACATGATCAAGTTCTGCTATCATACCACTAGAATAAATAACAGAAGTTTAGAAAAAAAAATAGTTTAGAACTGTGATCAACTCAGTTTAATGTGAGGAATTTCATTTCTACCAACAAAGAGAGTGAGGTTTTAAGAACGCCTTTCTATGTAAAGCTTGTTATTTTCATTTATCGATGTACAGCCCAGACTGCCTCTCTCTTGGCCAGCATGGCTTTCCAGGGCAGGATGTCAGCCTCCCAGGGAGGTGAGGAGGACTTAGGCCTGTCCTAGAAGTGATGTGAAGGAGCTTTCTAATTTAAAAGAACAGGACATCAGGCAACTGTTTCTGAGGATTATGAAGACTCATGCAGGTGTATGTTTGAGGGTTCTATAGGAAGAAATGTGTATGGGGGTTGGGAGGAGAGGGGTGAAGTCTATTCATAAAAGACACTTGATGCCTCATCACCTTTCCAGAGGACTATGTGAGAAATCAATTTGCTTCTCTACCTTTTGTTGCTGAGATGTGAAATAATGGTGAACATCAAATGTTGACTATCCATTTGATGTTGAAGTGTGGAGAATTTATTTCTTTGGGTTCACTCTGCCACCCAGATAATTGGAAAATTAAATGCTCCACAGCCTGGTCATTTCTGATTTTCAAGTATTCTATCCATATGATATCAAAAAAGAACTCTTCCCTTCTCTTTGTCCTTCTTTCCCTGTTTTCGTTTTTCTCTCCCTCTCGCCCTCCCCCTCCCTCCTTCCTTCCTTCATTCCTTCCCTCCCTCCTTTCTTTTCATCCATCCACCCATCCATCCATCCATTCGATATTTACTGAGCATTTTTTTTTTTTTTTGAGTTGGAGTCTCACTCTGGCGCCCAGACTGGAGTGTGATGCTCCCGGCCACCGCAGCCTTGACCTGCTGGGCTCTGATGATCCTTCTGCCTCAGCCTTCCAAGTAGCTGGAACTACAGGTGCGCGCTACCACACCCGGCTGATTTTTTGATTTATTGTAGAGCTGAGGTCTCGCCAAGTTGCCCAGGCGGGTCTCGAACCCTCGGGCTCAGGCAGTCCACTCACCTCAGTCTCCCAAAGCGCGGGATTGCAGGCTGAGCCACTGAGCCTGGTTTACTGAGCACTTTTTATGGACAAGTTCCTTAGACTAGTGGCTGCGGTCCAGGAATAGAAAGGGAAGAAGCCTATTCAACGGCATAGGGACAGGATGAGGGCAGAGAAGTGAAGAGGTGACAACCAGCAGGAGGTGAAGGTTGATGGAGAAGGAGGAACCAGAGGTAACTTCTAACTGGAAGAAGCCCTTTTTCTCCATCTTGTATAGGTCTGCAGTCGCTGCCAGAAACTCTGGAACTTGGGTATCACCCGAAACACGTACAGTGTGATAAAACTACTGTCTGTCTGTCAGTATCTATCTCTCTTTCTCTCTCGCTCTCTATCTCTTGCTCTGTATCTCTATCTCTCTCTCTCTATCTATCTATCTATCATCCATCTATCTCTATCATCTCTATCTATCCATCCATTTATCTGTCTATGTGTCATCTGCCATCCCTCTCTCAAATGTGTAGACATACTACACCAAGGTTTTGCTGAGAACAGTTTTCACTTGCTAACTGCAGTCAATCAATGTGCTACCATCCAGTGATTGTGTATGAGTTTACATTATCAAAAGTTATAAGAAGCTTACATGGCTTAACTGCATAGTGAGCCCTAAAAAATCATATAAGACAAACTAATGAAACAGAATAATCAGATAATCCAGGAGACTAACTCTAGAGACAGAGAACACTGATGAAAGAGAAAAGGAATTGGAAATGAGATATGTAAAAACACCCTGGGACTAATCATATAGGAAAGCTGAGGACAAATCATCAATAAACCTCGAAGAACAACATAAGAAAATTTTTTTTATAACAAAGAACATTTCAATTAATAATGCATGACTGTCATGGCAGGAGACGTCTCTTGACTTACTGTTGGAGACACCTGCTCTATCACAAGAGCTGTTTGCAGGGGACAGAGGCAGAGTCAAGGGCTGCAGAGATCATGTACAGGAGGACACTTGAGTACAGATATCTCTGTGTTGCTGAATTTTATCACAGCTATAAGTTGCTTTCTCTAGAGCTTGATTATTGAACTCGTTAAGTGCATCTAAGAACATAATTTTTCATTTTGCTTATAAAGTAATGTATGAATAAACAAATGCATTAAGACTTTGATAAAATCTATGAAAATACAATGGATTGTGGAGGTGTAAAGTGCCAGGGGAGGACAGGGAAGGGAGAGCATTCAGCTGAGGAGGGCTGTGGCGCCATGCTGGTAGTTACCATCTGTGTCCAAAGACTTTGAAACACCAAAGGAAGCTGATGTTTTCCACCTGCATGCTCTACTTCCTAAGATGGTTACATATCCTAGAGTGATTTTAGAAAGATTCCTAGTAATAAGAATAAAAGCAAAAGTAACTTTTGTCTGTAGTGCTTTCAGGGATGGAGCTAGCAGAAGTCACCTTAGGTCATCTGGATCCCAGTCCAGTAATCTTCCTCCTGTATCACACAGCAACTTAAAATTTTACTTCAAAAAAAAAAATTATTTTAAATTTTGTTATAGGAGAGTTCACTCTTTTTAGTGTGAAATTCTACAGGTTTTGAAAAAAAAATACATACAGTCATGGAGCCACTACCAAAATTAAGATACAGAATAGATCTATCACCCCCAAAACCCTCTGTGCGTCCTCTTTGTAGTCAACCCTTCTGCTCACCTTTAAATTCTGGAAACCCGGATCTATTCTGTCCCTTAAGCTTTATCTTTTCCAGAAGAACATGAAAATGGAATTGTATAGTAACACAGCAACTTTCAAATTAGGAAACTTAAAACAAAAGAAAGCAAACAAAAGCAAAACATAGAGTCCCATTCCTTGAATACTCTAGTTAAGTCAAATTGTTGTCAGATACCTCACATCTTCCTAATGCTTCTCAAAATATTTTTCCTAATCAAAACAACTTTTGATTTTCCTTCCCTTGATCCTTGCCCTCAAACTGCCTAAGATTTTTTTTTTTTTTTTGAGTTGGGGTCTGACTCTTGTTGCCTAGGCTGGAGTGCAGTGGCATGCTCACGACCACCACAGCCTCGACCTGCTGGGCTTAGGCAATCCTTCCACCTCAGCCTTCCAAGTAGTTGGAACTACAGATGCATGCCACCATGCCCGGCTAGTTTTTGTGATTATTGTACAGACAAGGTCTCACCAAGTTGCCCAGGCTGATCTCGAACCCTGGGGCTCAGACAATCCTCTTACCTCGGCCTCCCAAAGTGCTAGGATTACAGATTGAGTCATCACGCCCTGCTGTGTTTTTCTAGCAATTTTATCAATATAATCTGAGGTAAAGAGGAAAAATTGTCCCATGGAGTTCATTTAGAATCTTCCTTAAAAAAAGAAGATAAGGAGGTAAGAGGAAACACAAGTTAGGCACACAATAATTAGAAAAACTCCAAGGATCCTCATTTGTGAAGCTTCCTACATAAAGGAACATAGAGTCCTGAAACTTAAAATTGCAACGCATGTGCAGGAAATCCAGTGCTGTGGATTTGTTCAGATGCACATGCAAATTCAACCGCTTGCTTCAGCAAGGCAGACAGACTGGCTCAAGGCACAAGCAAGAGTTAGTTGCTTTACTCTCCATTGCCCTTTCTGCTTTTGTCATCACAATCCAGAGCACATTACAAGTGAAAACGAACGGTATAAGAGCTGAATGTTACCTTGAATTTCCCTGGGATATTATTATTACTATTTTTAAAATTTGGGGATGTGGGCTTATTTTGTTCCATTCCATGAATCATGGAATTGACAACATTATATATTGGGGGTAAGAATGGAGTAAAATATAGGCTGCTTCTGGCCTCCTCTGTCTTCTTGTGCATTCACATTGGACTAGGACGGCTGCTGTTTGGCTGGTGCTATCTAAGTGCAGTTACCTTCTTTCTAGAATATCGTCTTGCTTTTCCTATGAAACATTAAATCATTTGTGTCAAACCGCTGTGTATGCCTGCTGGTTTGGACTCTGCCTTTGTGCTTATGAACAGTATCAGACATAGGAGCAGTGAAGGGTATCAAGGGAAACACCACATAAACACAGTGGAGGATATAGTGGTACAGTGACCTGGGGGGCAACATATGGGTGAGCGCCTCAATTTTCTCACTCTCAAGTTGTAATAGAATTAGGGCCCTGGCAAACCATAAACAGATATTTTTATTTGTGAATGTGTTATATTTGAAGTCTTGCCTAAAGCTGTTATGCTCTTTTACTTTAAAAAATTCAGTTTTGTGTGCAATAAATCTAACTTTTAAGATAGGAAAAAGTAAATTCACAAAACTGGTGAGTTTGATGTTCAGTCCCTGGCATCAGATGGTGAACAGATGGTTTGTAAACACATAGGAAACGAAACAGCATGGGTTTGCTAAGAGCAAGCCATGCCGAACTAACCTTGTTTCCTTTTGGATTGACACTGAGAGAAAAGAGAAATTAAAACAAAAAATTAGTGTATCTTGATTTCAGTCAGGATAAAATGTTTCCTTGAGGACAAGATGGAGAAAACACAACTGAATGGTAACATAATAGATCTGTTGCTAGTTAAACACATGGTGAACAGCCAAGGGCAACCTCAAGGGAGGTATATAATGGCATGCCAAAGGATCTTAATTGTTGCACAGTTTCATCAATAACTTGAATGAAATTTAAACATGCCTTTATACAATATTTTAAGAGATACTGTATAGAATTGAATATAAAAATCAAGATTCTTTAAGAAGAAAATAATTTCAGGCCATGAAACAACATCTAAGAGCAGCAAATAAGTTTTTGTGAAGATAAGTGTAAAATCTTAAGCCTGTATTTTAAAAAGGCACAAGTATAGGATGGAGGAGAGTTGACTTATTGTTAGTTCATGAAAACAAGACAGGAACATTTTAGTCAATTTTGAGTGTCATATGAGTCAATTGCAAAAAGTCATTGCTGAATAATAGAAGAATAGTATCCTTATCAGATGGAAAGGTTTACCCCATTGTACTTTCTAACGGTCACACCCATCAGTAGTACTGTTTAGAGAACTATGTGTCTGATTTTAGGAAAGACATCAACCTACTGGAGCAGATCCAGAGGAGCCTGACCAAGCTGGTGATAGTTCAAAGACCCCATCTTGTGAAGAATCGGGGAAGGCACCAACATGTATTTTCTACTTTGAGCATATAGGAGCAGAAGAAAAGGCTGGAAATCAAAGAGGATGGAATAAGAATAGGTTGATTCGGTGGCACAGCCTGTAATCCCACACCTTGGGAGGCTGAGGTGAGTGGATTGCCTGAGCCTAGGGGTTTGAGACCCGCCTGGGCAACTTGGTGAGACCTCATCTCTACAATAAATCGAAAAATTAGCCGGGTGTGGTAGCGCACGCCTGTAGTTACAGCTGCTTGGAATGCTGAGGCAGAAGGATTGCCGGAGCCTGGCAGGTTGAGGCTGCTGTGGCTGGGAGCGGGCACTGCACTCCAGTCTGGGTGACAGAGTGAGACTTCAACTCAAAAAAAAAAAAAAAAGAATAGGTTGGCTTCCTGGGGGTTAAATAATAAGTAAACATTGTAGGAAGGATCCCCAGAATGCAATTATTAAGAATAGGAACTCGGCCGGGCTCAGTGGCTCAGTCTGTAATCCCAGCACTTTGGGAGGCCAAGGCAAGGGGGTTGCCTGAGACCGTGGGTTCGAGACAAGCCCGGGCAACTTGGTGAGACCTCGTTTCTACAATAAATCAAAAATTAACTGGATGTGGTAGTGCGCGCCTGTAGTTCCAGTTACTTGGAAGGCTGAGGTGGAAGGATCGCCAGAACCCAGCAGGTCGATGCTAGGGTGGCTGTGAGTGTGCCACTGCACTCCAGCCTGGGTGACGAAGTGTGAGACTCCAACTCAAAAAAGAGAGAGAGAGAGAGAGAGAGAGAGAGAGAGAGGAGAGAGAGAGAGAGAGAGAATAGGGACTCAGGCAAGGCATTCTACTCTGAAGCTGCTGCTCTCTTGAATAAGGGTAATGGGTGTGTGTGTGTGTGTGTGTGTGTGTGTGTGTGTGTGTGTGTGTGTGTGTGCGCGCGCGCGCATGTGCAGCATGTCTAGGAAAGTATGCAGCTAAGAGGTGATCCGATAGCTCAGAGGTGATCAGAGTGTACATTCCTGCTCCTACAACTCTCAGAGTGGCTTCCCCTGGGGGAATCCTATTTGTTTTCAGGCACATCTGTTTATTCATTCCCATGTTCACGCTTGTCACTTACTTCATGCCAGGCCTTGTGGTAAGAACTGGAGATACAAATTTGGATAAACTCAGACTGTACACAAAAGGGGCTCACAGTCTAGAGGGGCAACTGGGCATTGGGCCTGCAAGTCAGTCCACTGAGATGAAGTTATGAACCCAGAGTTACTCTGTTATCAGTGTGGTGACTAAACATCATCCACACAGACTTTCAGAGCTAGAGGGAATTTTGCATACCTGCTCAGCACATAGTGACATACAGTGCCTTGAGGAGCCCCAGGGCATTTGCAAAGCTTTCTTAGGGATTGCTGTGTGTGAGAAGGGAGCTGAACTCAGAAGATGTCTGCGGTCATTCTCTATTCACACTTCAAGCAGAGAAGCTTCACCTTTGTCTATCTTATTTGCTCATTATCCTTATATGGATTAATTTGAAGAAAGTGTATTGCTACTGCTAAGGTTTTAACCACGCCTGTGCCCACATAGGAGGATACTGAGTAGTGGCCAAAAGATATGGTGATTAGCCTGATATAATTAAATAAACATTTTTGTTCTGTACCTATTGTGTGTCTATAAAGCCTATGAAATCTATTCATTCGGTGATTTATTGAAATACCAAATAAGCAAAGTTCTTCTAAAATCATCCTAAGATTTTTCCCTCAATTTTTTAGCTTTTTCAAATTCCCTGAGGGCAAGGACTTTGTTCTACTCATTTTTGTTTGTCAAGTTTCTAACGCATAAGGGGGCTCCCAATGTTTGCTGAATATATGAGGAAGGAATTAAAATAACGTAATTAGACCTAGAACAGATCTTCTGATTGATTATGAAAGATAAAAGAATCTCATTAATCTAATAAGCTGGATAAATATGTATGTGTGAATACATATTTTTTCTTCCCCTACCCCCTTCCTTCTTTCCTTTTCTCTTTTCTCTCTTTCTCCCTTCCTTTCTTTCTTCCTTCCTTCTTTCTCATGGAACAAGTATTTGCACTTATTATAACAATCAAATTACATATTGATTGGTGTTGGAGAAGAACTGAACATCTGGCTCTGAAGCAGTGCTATTTCTTCCATCCATAAACACCCAGTCTCCCATTGCTTCTTACTGAATCCTGGAATCCAAATCGCAAATAATGATAGAATTCTGCCAAAGATATTTCTCAGAAGAGGGCTATGTAATTCCCTTTCCTGTGATGCACTGGCTTACTAAACAGCTACCCTTGTGTATTCCAATTAGCAATATTTCTTGTTCTTTCTGTTCAGACTTTCAGATAAATCTAAAATCTTCAGGATTCCTGGAGCCATTTATAGGTATGGACAGGAAGCATTCAGACATCCTCAGGGGTACTCAAAAGCCAACTGATCCAAGATTGTCTAGCTTGGTCTTGGCCACATTTAACTTTGGACATTGTGATTCTCCTCAGAGAACACACCTTTTGGATATGAGACAACACCATGACTAGATACCGCATGGAGAGAGTGTTTTTCCAGTTTTACCAAAAGTGCTAACCTATAAAGTTGTGGCCACTACACACACAAATAACCACTGACATACTCATGAGAGATCATATTTAGTAAAGAATGAGAGCCAAGATTTTATATAGAGACCACAGAAAATGATGAGAGATGTTCTTGGAAGGGAAGTCCAAGACCTTATAGGCAATAACGATAAGTTAACTCAAGAAAGCAAAGAAAGGTCTTGAAAGCTATGGAAGAGGTTAGAGATCCTGCTTTTAGCTAGTAATTCATAACTCTTAAATTTTATACAGTCTTGAAAGTTTCCTTCTTTATCTAGAATAGGTGAAATTATTTTACAAATTGTTCCTCAGACTCATATTTGTATATTCTGAGACCATCAATTTATAGGAGGTTGTGATTTTTCCTTACTTTGGACAACTGAGTTCTATAGTTAAGAATACTGAGACAAACCTTTAGTCAAATAAGGATTTGTTTCATCTCCCATAAACCTCAAATGGTGCAAGAAGCAAAAACTCACTTTAGCTATGAAACCTATGTCTATAGTATCTGTTTTTTTTTTTCTCAGATTCCCTCCCCAAATTTCAAGATGGCCTCCATCCTTTCATTGAAGCTTATTCTTCCTCTGAGCTTGTTTTTCAAAAGTTGGCACCATACTTTACTCTTCCATCCACGTCTTCACTGAATGTGATCAGGCTCCAAGAATGAGTATCCCAAGGGAAATCGGCAGAAGGTGCATGGTTTTCTCTAACCTTGCTTCAAAAGTTACACCATATCAATTCTGCATCATTCCATTTCTTGTGGCAGTGACAAACCATACTCATATGCAAGGAGAGGAGAATTAGGTTCCACCTCTTCATTTGACAAGTGTCAATAAGCAGACATGCTTAAAGCCCACCACAAAAAATAGACAATTACTTGAAGTATAAAAAGCATGAAATGGAAAGGATAAGCAATGAGGTGTGGGTAGAACCTAGGATGAATGCCCAACTCAATGGGAGGGTCAGGAAAGGCTTCCTAAAAGAAATGATATAACATCTAATTCCTGAGAAGTAAGCTAGAATAATCCAGGAGAGTGGGGAAAGCATGGTGAGAAGAGTGGCATATGCAGAGGAAAGAAAGAAAGAACTGAGTGAGTTTGCAGAAACACAGTTAATTTGGAAGAGCCAGATGTAGAGTATGAGGACAGGTACACGATATGAGGCTGGAGGGAGGAGATGGGTTATGACAGACTTTGTAAACTATGATGGAGGTTTGGACTTTACCTGTAGGCCATGAGGAAGTCACTGAAGTATTTTAAGCTAAGAGTGATAGATTATATCTGCATTTTATAAAAGAACAAAAACACTATGGCTGTAGCGTAGATATCTTAGTACGGAGGAGGTTTGGAGGTAAGATGGGCAATAAATGACCAGTTCAAAGGTTGTTAGAGTAATCCAAATGAGAGCTGATGATGGGGGTGGAAAGAAACGACAAAGTCAGGAGATATCATCAATCAAGATTGTTTGGACTTGGTGATTAACTGTTGGTTGGTGGGAGGGAGAGGAAGGAGTCAAGAACAAGACTTCTGCATTTGAGTAACTGTATGGTATCATTCACTTTCATAGGGGTTGCAAGAAGAGGAGCAGTTTTAGGAGATGGAATAATGGGATTCTGATGGGTCCTGTTTTGGGTTTGGAGTGTCTGTGGGACCTTTAAGTGCAATTGTCCAACAGGCTATTGAATAAAAGTGTTTAGAACACATATGGGAAGACTGGGTTTTACAAAAGAATGTGATGACCCTCAGCATATTGAATCAAAGATGGCAATAAAAGATTTGGGTAAACAGACTGAATTGAAAGCCATGAAGAAACTCTGAGGTTCACCAATAATTAACAAATTGGGAAGAGGAAAATAATCCCAAAATGAATGGTAAATAAGTGAAGAACACCTCTAAAAAAGAGTGTGGCACCATGGATGCTTTGGGAAGATTGTTTCAAGAAGAAAAGTGTGAACAATTATACAGACTATAAAGAATTGAAGAGACTCTTAAGTAGCCAAGACAACTAGACTCTTGACATTTTCTATTCTCCCCTGTGCCCTCTATAAAGTTAATCTCAGGGCAATAAGTGTCCCAAATAACTGTCAAAATTAATTCCAATATCATCAATGAATAATATGGAATATTGCTGAAAATTGTGTAGGGAGGTAGAGGGGTAATTGCATATCACCAAGCAAAACTTGATGAAAAATTTTTTTAAACTAATCTCTGTTCTTTCTCCAAAACTGCTCTTCCTGTATCTCCTATCTCTCTTTTCTCTATACACAAGTCTCTTTTTCTGACTTTTGCAAAACCACAACCTCCCAATCTTCTATCTCTTTTAAAACTTTGGCCTATTTCCTCTTTGTGTTTTGCTCTAATAATTTTGTTTATTAACAGTAAGAGTTGTATTTAGTAACCTGGAGGTTCATCATTAACTAGGCCAAGAAATTTAATGTAATAAAAGGGATAGAGGACAGGTTATAGTCATTGAGAATAAATTAGTCTTCTTGCTAAACATGTTGAATTAAATATATATACTTATCTCCATTCCCTCTTCAAACCTCACTGAAATCACCGTTGTGGCTTCCATGGAATTGTGTTCTTCAGGCCTCCTGTTCTAGGGAGCATAACTCACCAATTCTTTAGTCACTGCCCCCTAGATTCACCACTTCATTTGTAACAAGGCAAACTTCTTAGGGGCTGTCTCTGAGAGCACATGGCAGGGATACTAATGTAAGCCCATTACTGTGAGACACAAGATTCCTCCAGTGAGTGCTGTTGTCTTGAAGGCTTCCCATTAGCTTGGTCAACTTTTCCTTGGAACCACAGTGTAGTCCTGGACTCTTCCTACCCAGTCCTTATTCCTCCCTCCCTCCGTCCCTCCCTTCCTTCTTTCCTTCCCTCTTGCCTTTCTTTCCTTCCTTCTCTCCTTCCTTCTTTTCCTTTCCCTTCCCCATCCTTCCTTCTTTCCACTCTTTCTTTCCTTCCTTTTCTCCTTTCTTCCCTCCCTCCCACCTTCCTTCTTTTCCTCCTTCCTTCTCTCTCTCTCTCCACCCTCCCTCTCTCCCTCTCTCCCTCCCTGCCTCCCTTTCTTCCTTCCTTTTGCAGACATTCAACATGCATTGCAGTCAGAAAGCTCTTCTGCTCTCCCTTCTCCCAAGTCAATCTCTTGTGTGTTTAATCCAATCATGGCATCTGTTTCTTAGAGAGCCAAAACTAACATTAACTATAAAATAAAAAGGCAGAAATTCACAATAAAAAAAGAAATGAGATGATAGCAAGGGAGAAGTGTCAACAAAATTGTGTAAGATAGTATGTTGGTGGATGAAAGGTAACAGACTTACAGAAGAGAAAAGCGAAACCTGGGGGCCAATGGAGGGGCTAAGCCAATAATAAGGAGGCTGATTTGAGTGGTAGAATCTCCAAAAGACTCAAGAATTAGAGACATAAAATATTGTTGAGGAGCTGAAAATAGGAGGAAGCTTGTTTGAAAAGTCTGCATAAAGAGCAGTAGATCATCAGATTTCTCCCTTTGCTACAATAACCTAGGTAAATTACCTCTCCTACTACCTTGTAAGGAGACTGGAGGTGCCAAGCTTGGGAACATCAGGCATAGGGAGAGAGGGAGTAACTGTAAGTCTGATATAGCTTATAGCTTATAAGACTTATAGACTTATAAACTGATATAGCTTATAGACTACATAGTTTATAGACTGGCAACCAGCAGTCCTCTCCTTATGAGAGGATCTCAGAATGCCAAAAGCCAGGCTTATCCCAAATAGGAGGTTAAACAATTCTTTATCAGAGAAACTGATCTATCCCAAAGAAAATAACTAAAGATACCATTATCTGAGGTCCCTCAAATGCAATCCGTAGGTTAGGACCAATAAAACGTATAGTGAAGTTCACTAGTACACACACTGAAATCTGCAAAAGAATCAAATAGACAAACATACAAACAACAGAGATCAAAACAGTTCAAGGGAAAAGAAAATAAGCCAGAAAATGGGAAGGTCAATTCAAAATGGAAGAGGAAGAAAGATGGAGAGGAAGGAGAAAAAAAAAAAGGAAAAGGGAAAGGGTATCATCATAGTAGGAAAAAATGTTCCAGGATCGAAGTTTACATTTCCAGGATGAGAGGGCCTGCTTTGTATCAAACACAATGAATGAAGAATGACCCACACCAAGACACACTATTGTGAAATTTCAAAACATTGGATCAAAGAGATCTTAAAATCTTACAGTGAGAGGAGAAAAGAACAAGAAACTAATGATATACCAAAGCATTAAGAATTAGAATGCCATCTAATAATAGCAACCCTAGATTTTAGAAGACCACAAAGTAATATTTTTGAAATTCTTAGAGAAAATGCTTTCCAAATTTAAGTGCTATAATCAGTCAAACTATCAATAATATTCTAGGGTGGATTTTTAAAAATTTACTTCTAATGTAACCTTTCTTAGAAAGTTACTGAAGGAAGCACTCCAACGAAAACAGAGAGAGAGAACAAACAAACAAACAAAAAAAGCAAGGTTGTTTTTGAGAAAATACAAAGTGAACCAAGAGAGGAGAGATGTGAGTCTCTGTACTTAGAGACCTCCAATAATCAACTCACTCATAAGACATATCAAAGACCCTCCCCCACCATCATCAATTCTTTCCCAACCCTACCTTTTGTCCCAACATTGCAAATTTGGGACCCTAACCTTATGCAACTCTTACTAATGTTGGAATCCCTTTCTATCATTAATTCAATATTATAATAGCCTGATCCAATAATTTCCATCATCAAATCTTTTCATCCACTCAGTCATTGAGAGCCCACTGTTATACAGTTGAATTTTAAGATAGATTATGGGAAGAAATAGGTATAATCAAATTACTATTGAAAGCCACTTAAATTACCTTTAAAGCCAGGCTCTCAGAAGCTCAAAGGTAAACCTTACCTTTTTTTTTTTTTTTTTTTGAGTTGGAGCTCACTCGGTCGCCCAGACTGGAGTGAAGTGGCCACTCCTGGCCACCGCAGCCTCGCCTGCTGGGCTCCGGCGATCCTTCTGCCTCAGCCTTCTGAGTAGCTGGAATTACAGGCGCGCGCTACCACGCCCGGCCGATTTTTTGATTTATTGTAGAGATGAGGTCTTCCTGCCCAGGCGGGTCTCGAACTCGCGGGCTCAGGCAATCCACTCACCTCAGCCTCCCAAAGGCGCGGGATTACAGGCTGAGCCACTGAGCCCGGCAATCTTACCTTTTTTGTTGTTTTTCTTTGTATTTTTATTAAGCCTTTCTTTCCCCGAAACAGTAAATACCAAGGTCTGATTTGAGAGAGGAACAGAATGTGCAGCTAGGTACGGGGATTTCTTCCTTTCTGAATTTCACCCAAGGCAAGCGTGTGTATTGTGGGACAAATTGTACATGCCAAAACCCTGAAAAATAGGATAAAATGTTGCCTCTTCCAGAGAAATTATTAATTTCCTAAAGTTTATATTTCTGAACGCTTACCTTAGCACATATATTCTGCACATCCAAGAGCAGCATGTCTTTGCCTTCAACCTGCTTTGAGTTTTGAGAGATGATCTGAGTTAAAGGAGGTCTAAGTACTTATCACATGAGTTTCATAATCTTGAAGTGTATTCAAGATACTGCTCGTACTTGTAGGGTAACAGCAAATGCAAATGATGCTCTGCTTCTCTCCCCTCTGCCATCTATGTTCACTGGCAGCTGTTGTAGACAGTTTTCAGAGCATGGGCAACTTCCCAGTTTGAGCACCTGCGTCTATTTTCCTCTGCCTAGGGGCTTTCTTAACACCAGGAAGAGCTGGCAAGTCCTCAAACAGGCTCAGTCCAAAAGTGCAGGGGCATTAGCACCCCCGGGGTAAGGGGCGATTCTCAACCAATGGATGTCAATGAATGAATCCTCCAGTCTTCCCATCCTCCTACAGGATGGTTCTGAGCAGGGCTAGCTGTGCTTTTGCATGACCTGAACTTGGCTAACCCTGATACTGAGTGTCCTCTTAAATTTTGCTCTCAAGGGGCCTCACTCACTATGGTCTAGTACTGGCTCTGATTCTGATGCAAGTTCTTTGTATTTTCTGAGAGGGGCCCCCAGGGGTACTGAGCTCAAGTAGCCCATAGTTAATAAACTCCCTATTAACATACCTGTCTTAGTCCATTTGAGCTGCTATAACAAAATATTGAGACTGGGTATTTTATAAACAAGAGAAATGTATTTATTTCTCATGCTTTTGGAGACTGGTAAGATCAAGATCAAGGTCTGGCAGGTTTAGATGTCTAGTGAGGCCTGCTCTCTGCTTCCAAGGTGGCACATTGAATGCTGCAACCTCTGGAGGGCAGGAACACTGTTCTCACATGGCAGAAGGTGAAAGAAAAAAAGGATCAAATTTCATCTGTCAGGTCCTTTTATAATGGCATCAACTCATTCATGAGGGCGGAGCCCTCATGACCTAAACACCTTTCCGAAAGCTTCCCCTCCCCATTATTTCATTGGGGATTAAATTCCAATACATGAATTTTGGGAGACCCATTCAGGACACAGCAGTACCCTTTACTAGTGTTTCTCCCTTTTTCTTTTCTTTTCTTTTCTTTTTTTTTTGAGTTGGAGTCTTACTCTCTCACCCAGGATGGAGTGCAGTGGCATGCTCACAGCTACTGCAGCCTTGAACTTCTGGGCTCAGGTGATCCTTCTGCCTCAGCCTTCCAAGTATCTGGAACTACGGACACGGGCCACAATGCCTGGCTAATTTTTAAAAAATTTATTGTCTAGATGAACTCTTGCCAAGTTGCCCAGGCTGGTCTCGAACCTGTGTGCTCAGGCAATCCTCTCACCTCGGCCTCCCACAGTGCTGGGATAATAGGTGTGAGCCACTGTGCCCAGTGTCTTTTTTCTTTTATAGTTGCACTCTCTACCTCCTCAATGGTACATCCTGGGACTGCTTTACACATAGAGTATCTACACTTAATTCCTTCTCAGCTCCTGCTTCCAAACTAAGGCAGGCTCTGCTTAGAAATGAAGCCTACTCACCCCCCGACCCCAGTGCCAACTCACACACAAATGATTTATTTAAGCTTCGCATCAGCTTTGATATGATTCCAATAGCTATAAAGACTAATCTTCTCTAAGACAGAGCTGGGACCTAGATGCTTCTGGTGATCAAGGTGAGGCAATTATTTCCTTCCAAAGGCCTCTTGGGTACAAGTGCGGACACATTCATGTGCACATTATTTTTTGGCGTCTGAGGAAGGAGGTGCTGGATGTTGTTGCTCCTACTGTCTTGTGTGTGTGAGTGTGTGTGTGAGTGTGAGTGTGTGTGTGTGTGTGTGTGTGTGTGTGTGTGTGTGTGTGTAGAGACATTTGGGAAGGTGTGAGGGGAGACAATGACTATGGAAGGATAGGAAGGCAGGGATTGTACGGATATTTCCTGCAAACTTTTCCTCACTTCCGTCTCATGCCTGAGGGCTAGTTGTGAGTCCCTGTGGGAATGGTGCCGGGGGTAAGTTACAACAGGGGACCTGAGTTTGTGAAAAACTAGAGAGGCTTGGGGTATATACAGTCTGGCTTTAGGACCAAGGTGATCAAAGACATGTGAATGCCCTGTGCCCTCCTTTCTACCCTGGCCTCAGTTCTGCTCCCCAGACCACAGTGTTCATTTTGACTCAGAGACTGGTCAGGGGAAATGTGCAGAACTCAAGGACATATCGGAAAAGACCTAACAGAATTGTCCTAGCAGGTAGTAGGGCACAGCTAGGCTGAGTCTCTATAGCTAGGGGGCTGCAGACAGTCCCTAAGCAGGACAAAGCAGAAGGCCATGGGTAGGGAAGCCTTTGGGAGAGGGATAAATTCCTGAATGAGCAAGTGGAGCTGCAGAGCTGACAAAGTTTAGGAGATTTTGATATGAACTAATTTATAGTCACAGGCAGGTGAAACTTGGGCTCTTCGGTTATGCAATATTTGCTATAAACTTGCTGGCACCTTTATAATTTAATCATCCTAACACACAGACAGGTTAGCAGCCAAATATCCAGAGCTCTATCTGTGTCACTAAAAATATCCATGGGCAGGCTACTTGAGTTTTCTTTGTCTCAGTTTCCCTAATCTTTTATGTGTCTCATTGGACAAGATGAAAGCTAAGGTTCTTTGTGATACTAAGATAACCAAAATTGCTACACCCAAAGCTGCTGCTGGACACACTGAGGCTTAGAGAGCATCCCAATATTTGGCTTCTGCTCTTTGAGTTCAGAAGTAGCCTATGGGCCTACGATCACCTTTTTCTCATGGCGCTCCTGGGTGAAATGCCCGGTCATGTGCAGACACTGGAATTGCAGGAGGAGCTTTTGCATGAATGACCACATTGGGACTTTGTGTGAAATGTGCTAGAGACTACTCTGAAATTGGTGTTTTATTGTCCTTAAGCCACTGTACCTTGCTGAATTCACTCTAGATCATAAATTTGACCGTGAAACATAGCTTGCCAAGCTGGCAACTAACCGCACCCATTTGTGGTTAGTTTAGAAGGAACTCAGAAGCGCCCCTTGCAGCTTTGCAGCTGTTCACTTATTCCCTGCCTGGGCTCTGACTTCTCTCCCACGGACACCTTTTTATTATTTTTACTCCCCACAGAGTTGGCAGGTTGCTGTTTCAGAAAGTTAAATGGAATGCCTCCGGTGGAGGTATCCTGGTTTCTAGAATGGAAAGTCTATCTCCATAGTGCCATAATCAGGGAGCCCTGGGCCAAGCCTTCCCCTGCCCAGTCTATGTTCTGTTGGCACAGCTGGCCTGACTGTGACTTATATGTTCATTTCTGACTAGCAGCCAGGCTGGACAGGGATCACACAAGACCAGCCTGACAATAGCAACATGCTGCTCTGCTTTAGAAGTGATTTTTAAGGAAGGATGTTGTCCTCAGGGGGCAGGGCAGGGCAGGGCAGGGCTGTGAAAAGAAAACAAAAAGTCACATGTAGACTACTGGAAAGGGAAGCATATGATGAAAAAGAATATTATTTTAGAAGCATATTATTAATTTCTGAATATGCCAATTCCATATAATAACAATAAGATCTAATATTTATTGAATGCTGACTACTTGTGAGCTATGTTCCAAGTACTTCTATAAGAGTCATGTGACACATAACATTTTGGTCAACACCGATCATATATACACAATGTCGGCTCCATAAGATTATAAAGGTGCTGAAAAATTCCTATTGCCTAGTGACATCGTTGTTGTCTTAATATTCAAATGTAATGCATTACTCACGTGCTTGTGGTGATTCGGGTGTAGACAAACCCACTATACTTCCAGTCATAAAAAAGTCTTGCATACACAATTATGTACAATATCTAGTACTTGTTAATGATAATATATGATTGTGTTTCTGGTTTATGGATTTACTATACCATACTTTTTATCATTTTTTAAAGTATACTCCTTCTATTTATTTATTTATTTTTTTAGAGTTAATTGTAAAATAGCGTCAGGAAGGTCCTTCCAGAGATATTCTGGAAGAAGGTGTTACTAACTAATCATAGGAGATGACAGCTTCATGCATATTATTGTCCTTGAAGACTTTTCAGTGGGACAGAATTTGGAAGCAAAAGACAGTGATATTGATTATCCTAACCCTGTGTAGAACTAGGCTGATGTGTGTGCTTATGTCATAGTTTTCAACAAAAAAGTTTAAAAAGTAAAAATAAATACATTTTATTTTATTTTTGAGTCAGTGTCACACTGCACTTGGCCAGGCTGGAGTGCAGTGGCATGATCACAGTTCATCGCATTCTCAACCTTCTGGGTTCAGGCAATCCTTCTGCATCAGCCTCCTGAGTGGCTAGGACTACAGGCACACACCACCATGCCCGACAACTTTTCTTTTTTTTTTTTTTGGTAGAGAAGAGGTCTCTCTATGCTGCCGAGGGTTGGCCTTGAACTCTTGGGCTCAAGTAATCAATCATCCCACCTCAGCCTCCCAAAGTGCTAGGATTACAGGCATGAGTTACTGTACCTGACCAATAAATAAATTTTAAAACAGAAAAAAAGCACATAGACTGAGGATATAAAGAAATAAGATATTTTTGTACAGCTGTACAATATGGTGTTTTAAGCTTTTTTTTAAGGTGCCAAAGTAAAAAATTTTTTTAAAAATTTAAAAAGTTTAAATAGTAAACTTTTTAAGTAAAATAATTAAGCCAGGGTTAACTTATCATTAGAGACAGAAAAATATTTAAAAAATAAATTTAGTGTAGCCTAAGCGTACAGTGTTCATAATGTCTACAGTAGTATACAGGAATGTCCTAGGCCTTTATACTCACCACACACTCACTGATTCACCCAGATGTCCGGTCCTGCATGCTCCATTTGTGGTAAACACCTCACACAAGAGATCCATTTGAAAAAAGTCTCTTATACCACATTGTTACTGAACCTTTTCTATGTTTAGAAACACAAATGTTGGCTGGACTAGATGGCTCAGCCTGTAATCCCAGCACCTTGGGAGGCCAAGGTGAGTATATTGCCTGAGCCCTCAGGTTCAAGACTAGCCTGGGCAACTTGGCAAGACCTCGTCTCTACCATAAATCAAAAATTAGCCGGGCATGGTAGCATGCGCCTGTAGTTCTGGCTACTTGGAAGGCTGAGGTGGAGTCCAGCAGGTCGAATTGGGGTAGCTGTGAGTGCGCCACTGCACTCCAGCCTGGGTGATGGAGGGAGTGAGATTCCAACTCAAAAAAAAAAAACAAAAAAAAAAACCCAAAATTTTTATCATTATGCTACAGTTGCCTACAGTATTCAGCACAGTAACATGCTACACAGGTTTGCAGCCTAGGAACAATACTCTCCCATACAGCCCAGGTGAGTAGTTGTGCTATACCACTCAGGCTTGTGTAAGTACTCTGTACGATGTTCACGCAATAACGGAATTGCCTCCTGACACATTTCTTAGAAAGTATCCATAATTAAGCCATACATGACTGCATTGACTCATTGATCCTTGCCACAAAATTATAGGACAGTTACTATTACTATCCTCTCTTTATAAACGAGAAAACTGAGACACAGAGATGGAAAATAGCTTGTCCAGGGTCACTAAGCTAAGAATGGGATTTAAAACCAGACCATTTAGTTTCAGAGTATTCACACTTAACTACCCTGCTGCCTCAATAGCAAGGGTGTTTCCATGCATGAGACCAATGAAGATAGGAATCTCCTCCATTGTAAGCATATTTCAGGCTGGCATAGAAGTGGAGGAGACACAAAGACCCCAAGCCCTCTGGCATGGTTCCTCGGTCCTTCCTGAGTTGGCCTTGGACAACCTTGTTCCCTCATCTGCTGCCACTCTTCACTGAGTGACTTTCCTGGGCTCTGGCCATAGACAGTAAGTGACTCTGCCACGCCCACCTTGTTTTGTTCAATTTCCTGTGCTTTTATGTTTTTAACACATCCATCCTGAAAAACTCCTCTAACTTTGGAGAAATTCTCAGCTTTTTAGATTCAGTTCAACTATCGACTCCTCTTGGAAACTTTCTCAGAACTTTCAGGCTGAACTGTTTCTCCTTTGTGCTTCCTCAAGACCTGGCTTATACCTTCATCATAGCTTGCTTCATGTGATATTGTAATTCTTGTTCTCTTTCTCTCTCCTCTGAGTTGTGAGCTTCTTCAAGGCATGGGTAGGACCTAGTACAGTTGACGGCACATAGCAGCAACCCCATTAGTGTGTAATGAAAAAGTGCTACCCATCGAAAGAGGACTGGATAAAAAAACAAAGCAGTACATATACATGATGGAATATTACACAACCATAAAGAAGGACAAAATTATGAACTTCACAACAACTTGGATGGACTTAGAGTCTATAATACTGAGTGATCTGCTGCAGAAACATAGAACTGAGTACCGCATGTTCTCTCTTATAAGCGGGCATTGAACCATTATCATAATACTGTAAGAAAGAGATTGGCAGTAGTGGGAAACTGCCAGGGGAGGGGACACACAACAAAGGCACCTGCATAATGAACACTTGTATGCCTAACCCTGAATTGTATCCCACATCTTTAAAATAAAAAAAATTTAAGCTGGGCTCGGTGGCTCAGCCTGTAATCCCAGCACTTTGGGAGGCTGAGATGAGTGGATTGCCTGAGCCCGAGGGTTCGAGATCCGCCTGGGCAACTTGGTGAGACCTCATCTCTACAATAAAATCAAAAATTAGCTGGGCGTGGTAGCGCGCGCCTGTAGTTCCAGCTACTTGGAAGACTGAGGCGGAAGGATCGCCGGAGCCCAGCAGGTTGAGGCTGCGGTGGCCAGGAGCGGCCACAGCACGCCAGTCTGGGTGACAGAGTGAGACTCTAACTCAAAAAAAAAAAAAAAAAAAATTAAAAAAGAGGATATGTTTGTTGTTCCTGTCCTGGATATGACAGAAGTTTGGAATTTTTAACATAACTGAGGAGCATCTGGGTTTCTTAAGTGGGGTCTTTAAAATGGGATGAGGGCTGGGCTCTGTGGCTCAGTCTGTAATCCTGGCACTCTGGGAGGCTGAGGCGAGTGGATTGCCTGAGCCCGAGGGTTCAAGACCTACCTGGGCAACTTGGTGAGACCTTGTCTCTACAATAACTAGAAAATTAGCCAGGTGTGGTAGCACACGCCTGTAGTTTCAGCTACTTGGAAGGCTAAGGCAGAAAGATCGCCAGAGCCCAGTGGGTTGACGCGGTGGCTGTGAGTGTGCCACTGTACTCTAGCCTGGGCGACAGAGTGAGACTCTAACTAAAAAAAAAGAGGATGAGTTTGCAAATAATTTATTTATGAGATACAGACAAACCATTCGTTTATTTTACTAAAGAGTTACAATTACAACAAATTACAGATTTTGCCTTTGCTATGATATATATAGCTCTAATCTCTCCCTAAGCAGTTGCTGACCTAGTCAGGACTACCTGCCCCAGGGTCCTTGACATTCATGACTTTTTTCTTCTCCTTTGTGGTGGGCATACCATCTCCAGCTGCCGTGAATTAATATCCAATCATTTGCTTTGTGGAACATTCTTACAAACTCCTGTCTCACTCATAGTGTTTCTTTTCTCTTGTGCCGTTAACTGTTTTGCATATTAATTTTTTTTCTCTCCTTTCTGTAGTTTGTTTCCCTGGATTTCCCCAACATAGATCCCAGTCATGGAGCCTCTGCCTCTGTCTTTATCCTGAAGATCTCTTTCAGGGCAGCCCCTGCTTAGTCAGCATTAATGCCATTTACTCACTAAAACTGTTCTTTGGTGTGCGTAGAGTCTAAATCAGGACCTCTAGTAATGAGCAGTCTCCCTACCCATGGTATATCTCTGCACTTTTACTTTAAATCTTGGAAGAATGTTTTATATAACATTTTGATGTGGTTGTATAAAATAATCCCTGCTGATAGGGAAACACTTTGAAAAAGTTTTCATTGTAAAACAATGAGTACAGCTGACTGCCCTGACCCTTAACCCGTTTCAGAGCCTCCCCCAGGGACTCAGGCTAAGGCGACTGGTACTAATAAAGTTGAATGTTTAGTAATTCATGCAAGTGCTTGAAGAAACTTGGGGGTGAATATTTCTATCATCTTGAAATGAGAAGGAATCTGGAAACATCAAAGCCAGAAGCCCTAAAGGAGAAGATTTATAGATTAAAAAAAAAAAGACGCAATATGGGAAAAAATATTTGCAACGTATGTAGCAATCAGGGAGTTAAAACACTTGGTTCAACAAGAGCTTTAACACATAAATAGGAAAAGAATAAACTTTGGATTAAAAAGGTCAATAAGCATGAAAAGATGTTCAATCTTTTTAGTAATCAAAGAAAATATAAAGCAAAACAATAATAGATTGGAGAGAATTTAAAGACTGATACAAATGTTATAAGAAGATGAAAAACCAGGTTACTCATATCTATATATATTTATTAGAATGGCTAAAGTAAAAAAAATACTGAAAACATCAAGTGCTGAAAAGTATGTGGAACAATTGGGAAACTTAGACATTGCTGGTGAAAGTGCAAAATGCTACAAACACCCTGGAGAATAGCTTAGCAGTTTCTTGTAAAGCGAAACAGGCGCTTATCATATGACTCGGCAACCCCACTCCTGGGTATTTATGCTAGAGAAGTGAAAATTTATATTCACACACAAAAAGACTTGTATGTGAATGTTTATAGCAGCTCTGTTCATAACTGCCTAAAACTGTGGGGAAAATATTACTTAATGGGTAAGTGTGTAAACAGACTATGATACATCCATATAATGAAATACTACTTCGCAACAACTGCAACAATAATAAAGCCAGAACTATTAATACAAGCAACAATGTGGGCGAATCTCAAAAGTGCTGTGCTGAGTAAAAGAAGCCAGTCTCAAAGCTTTCTTACTCTATGATTTCATTTATATAGCATTCTTGAAAAGACAAAATTACGGCTACAGAGAATAGATCAGTGGTTGCTAGGGTTTTGGGTGTTTGGAGTTTGACTATAAAGGGATAGCTCCGAGGAGTTTTTCAAGGAGATCAAACCAAATGTATCCTGATTATTGTCATGGTAACACAAATTCACACGTGTTAAGATTCTTAGTACTGTTTATCAGAATAAAAAAATTAAATTTCACTCTATGATAATTAAAAAACAAATACCTGGACTTCCTTATACTCTGTTCATGAAATGCTGCATTTTACAGGGGCCAGTTTAGCTGTGGGTATCAATATGTAGAGTTTGTCTATTCTATTTAGCAAACCTACTAAAGAATCTTTGAGCATGTGTTAGTACAAAGATGATCAAGGCTGCATTTATTTATGACTATAAAAAAGAAATGCAACCAGTGAGGTAAGTCCTAGCCTGTAGTCCCAGCTACTCGGGAGGTTGAGGTGAGAGGATCATTTGACCCCAAGAGTTTGAGGCCAGCCTGGACAACATAGTGAGACTACTGTCTCAAAAGCAAAACAAATCAAAAAGTAAAATGTTTATCTGTAGGAATTTGTTTTCAAGTTATGATAGATATGTACAGTGGAATACTATACATTCATTTAAAACAATGATAAAATCTGTATCTGCTTATATGTTAAGTGTCTATGTTGTACTATGTGGTGAAAATGATAGATTACAATAGCACATATGGCATAAACTTGTTTAGAAATAATTTCTGGCTGGACGTGGTGGCTCAGCCTGTAATCCCAGCACTTTAGGAGGCTGAGATGAAAGGATTATCTGAGCCCAGGGGTTCAAGCCAGCCTGAGCAACTTGATGAGACCTTGTCTCTACAAAAAATCACAAAAACTAGCCAGGCGTGGTGGCATGAGTCTGTAGTTCCAGTTACTTTGGAAGGCTGAGGTAGAAGGCTCGCCTAAGCCCAGCAGGTAGAGGCTGCAGTGGCTGTGAGTGTGCCATTGCACTCCAACCTGAGCGACAAGAGTGAGACTCTAACTCCAAAAAAGAAAGAAAGAAAGAAAGAATTTCTAGGAGATGGTATGCTAAACAGAAGACAATTTTGGGTGATGGGCTTATAACAATGACCACTTTCTTCTTTGCACATTTTTCATCATCTTTTATCTTTGTACTTTGTTCTAGTTTGGACATTTGATTATGAGCACTTATTACCTATATATTTTTAAAAATAATTTTCTTTTTTTACATAAACCCACAAAAAGTTTGAAGGTTTGTATTTGAGATCATGTTAAAATTTTCCGAGTCAAACAGATTTGTTCAAATATTATGTATCCCCCCAAAAAAGTTTTTCTGTCAAGTAACACTATAAAAGAGAGCATTTAGCTGTATATTTCTGGGACTGCTGAGACCAACAACATTATTTCCACCGTTTAACTTTTCACGCTCCAATATATGTGGGTTACAAACACTCTTCTACATTTTTGCTGCATTGCCTTTGAAATTTAAAATGTAAGTTCTTGGGCTGAATGAAAATAACCTCTAGGCATTTCTATGGTTAAAAATCAAATACTGCACCTTGTTTAGTGTAAAGTATAATTCTGGATATGGTGATTGGGAGGATGACATGGAAAGGTTATTTATTACTAAATTTAGAAATTATGTCCTGATAGATTGATGGTTGATTTAAATATAACTTCTTGTCAAGCATCTGTTTTTAGAATCAAGTTACCATGACTCTACAGTTTCTTTGAAATCTCAGAGTATCACATGTCTGTTTGCCTTTGTGTGGTTTTAAGAAAATGAAGAGTGTGGAACTTCTAATTTAGTTTTCATTGTTTCATATTTCTCTATGACACACTGGTCACTTCATAGAAATAGAAGGTAACAAACAAATTGTCTATAGAAGAAACAATTGCCATTATCTCATTGACTCTTAGGTCATTCAAATTTCTCTCTGTCTCACACACTGAAGATTCATCTGGGAATGGTTTTGTCTTTCCAGCTGCCCACACATTTCTCTGATGATCTTTTCTCCAATTTTGCCTTACCGGCCCCCCACCCCCACCCGTAGCGTGCTGTTTTTCATCTTGCTTCCTTTGTTTATCTCCAGGGTTCAGTTCAATAAACAAAGGGGGTTGGATCCAACTTTGGGCTCTTATGGGTTTGGATGTGTTCTTTGGTCTTATTTTTAGTTACCAAAAAAGAGTGTTGCTTCTGACCTCTTTGACTCTTCCCTGCTGATTTTACTATGCTTTGATACTGAAGGGGAAGATCTTTGAGGATGCACTGTTGCTTTTGTTAGAGGGAGTAATGCCTTTTATTGGTTTGTCACTTAAATTGTGTTCAGTTACAATCATAAACGTGTGTCTAAAACAATCAAACTCAAATTAGCAAAGTAGAAACTCAGGGTTACAATCTTCAAGGAAAGATGCAATTCTTACTACTGACAAAGAAATGATAATTTAGTTACATAGTATTGTAAAGGACTCTCAGCTAGGTTTAACATCACCAAGATTTAGGTAACTCACTATCTATGACACTCACATTCTCAGCCACTTTTCCGAACACATATTCAGGGTGCAGGATGCAATAATGCTAACACACTCCATGTTATCCCACTCCTAAGAACTTCCAGGCCAAGGGGCCACAAGCTCAGAAGCCCGAAGAGATCAGGCATATTGTGCAAATGAGTAAGGCAGACTGCTTTTTCAATGTCACCAATTGTTGCTATGTGGGAATAGGCCTTGTGTAGTCATATCTTATACCTTTTTAGTAGAAGCAAGAAACAAATTTTTTTGGTGATGTTTCTAATCTTGTTGACTATTTCAAATAAGATACCAAGCTTCTTCAGCCCAAATAATGTGTCAGAGAGCTGAATGTGGCCAGCGGGTCCCTGGTGTGCAACCTCTGGTAAAGACTAAAGTGCATTAACTTTGAGAAACCAATGACAGGTACTGATGAAGGCTGTTCCTAGGTCAGGACCAGCATGCGCATAGTTCCAACAGTGGATAAGGCACATGGGACTTTGTGGGACCAGTCTTTAGCACACACCCTTCTGTGTGCTAGTGACAAGCACAATTCACTGCCAAAAATATGCTTGATGATGAACAGATTAGCCTCTCTATATCTCTAGAACCCTGGGGGGTTTTATGCAATTCTGGTGGAGGGAGGGAGGGAAAGAGAGAAAGGATACGACAAAAAAGAGATAATATATTTTCTGCTGATAGACTAGTGGGTATTTGAATAAACAGAAAATTATAAAGAGATTTGACCATAACTGAACTCTAAGCAGGTGAATAATTCATAATGGTTAATTTAATTGAAAATATCAATGTAAACATTCATAGGTTGGGGTTTTGGGAAGGAGTCACATTTATTAAGTTAATGTTGAACTCTGAGGAACAATTATATAGTTGCTTGGGATAACAATAATAATGATAATAAATGGCAATAATAATAACAGCTATAAGCATGTACCATATGCCAGGCATGGTATCAAGCAGTTCAAACGTACCAACTCATTGAATACCCATAGCAATGCTATAAAGTAGTTCTTATGTTGCTTTCATTTGACAAATGAATAAACTGAGGCACAAAACTGTGAAGTAACATGCCTAAGCACACACAGATATGGTCTACAGATAAAAGCTATAAATCAGATCAGATGAGTAGGAAGGTTTGAATGTACAAGACTTTTTCTTACAGTGAATCCTCTGAGAACTTATTTAAAAGGCTCTCTCTTTAATTTCTTTTTTTTTTTTGAGTTGGAGTCTCACTCGGTCGCCCAAACTGGAGAGCAGTGGCCGCTTCCGGCCACGGCGCCTCGACTTGCTGGGCTCCGGCGATCCTTCCGCCTCAGCCTTCCAAGTAGCCGGAATTACAGGCATGCGCTACCATGCCTGTCTGATTTTTTGATTTATTGTAGAAATGAGGTCTCACCAAGTTGCCCAGGCGGGTCTCGAACCCGCGGGCTAAGGCAATCCACTCACCTCAGCCTCCCAAAGGCGCGGGATTACAGGCTGAGCCACCGAGCCCGGCTTCTTTAATTTCTTTTCCAGTTTATAAACCTACTCACCAAAGAAGATGAGCTGTCATAACCACTCTTATCTCTCCAAATTCTCTTCTGTTCTTTGTTACTGTGTACACATTTAAAAAATACATTAGGAGTTTCTGTTTCTGTGTGGTAATTCATGGTTTGCCTTTCTGCAGTTGCAAATTCTTTCCTCCTACTACTTATCTACAAACTCTTTTTCATGTCTTTTTTCTTAGCTAAAAATAGCATGTTTATTTTTAAAGTTCTATAAAATATAGACATAAATGAAAAAAATTACTCATAATACCACCATCCACAGATAATCGCTGTTAAAACTTTGGAAGGATTCTTTCTAGTCTTTTCTACGCACATATATTCAATGAAAAAGACTATACACTAACAATTATTGTTTTACTAACCATGAATTATATGCACATGCAACTAACTATAGCTTTACCTTTTTTCAATTAACATTTACTAAACAGTTTCCTGTATCATTACTCTTTGCAAACATTCTTTTTAATTTTTATGACTGCATAACATTCTATCCTGTTAATTTATCAGTTTGTTTTAGAATTTTTATGCAGTCAGATAATTAAATATTTTTAAAATGTTCACTCATAAATAATATAGTGACAAGATTATTGAACCAAAAGTCTTTGCCCATATTTTTGGATGTTTCCTTTGGATAGATTTCTCCAAGAAAAATTAGCAGGTCAAAGGTCCTTGATACTTGTTGCTAATTGACTGTCAGAATGTTGGACCACTTTATACCTTATTAGCACCCTCTGTTTTTATGAGTGTTATTACATCATTTTCCCTCATTTCTCTAACCTCTTATTTTATTTTCCTTAGATGCCTCTGGACTATACCCTCAATTTAGCTTTCTTTTCTCATTCAGGCTGTGTTTCCAAGGCTGCCAACCTCAGCATTAAATAGGCAGATGTAGGGGCTTCCTGCTGGACTCTGGTGGGTGATGAAGCCAAACAAGAGCCCCTCAAGGGGAGAAGGTTTAGGATCAGCTCTGTGGTAAGCCCCAGGCCTCCATGAAACAAACCCATTCCCCACTCATTTATTTACTGGGACAAGTAACCAGCTAATAAATTGCTGAGATTTCACTGGATAACACTAGTCACTAGAAGCATAAAAACAAGGAAATAAAGGCCTCCTCCCACGGTGTGGTCACAGCCCATCTGGACATTAAGTCTTTGAGAAGGCAAAAATATTTGTCCCATCCAGACGATTTTAGAAGCCATAAAAAGTCCTGGGCAAGGATGGGTCAAAACAACACAGGAACATTAAGAAAGACAACAAAGGGAAAACTGTACATTCCTGAAAAAATAGTTTCCAAGATGCTGAAGGAGAAAAAGAGGCTTGTCTCCATACAGGCCTAATAGATAGAGGAAACTGGAACATTTCTTTGCTTTTTAATGACTTTCTTGTTAATATGTCAAAGAGAAAGAAAGCTCCTTGTTAAGAAAACAGTCCCTTATCCCAGAAATCACAGCCAAGCATATGGATTCCTAAGTATCAAAAAAGTACTCTGAGCAAGGAAAGAAATGCAGACACATTACTTTTAATGTAATAAAGACTTGATTTCTTTTAGTCTACCAAGTCCAATTATTTTCTTCTCAAATTTAAGAGTACTGACTGCATTCTGTGAATCTATGGTTATACTTGCTAATGGATCTGAGTTAGGGGTAATATTTGCCTATTAATTTGGATACTTAAAAAAACCTCTCTCTTCTTCAGCTACCCTCTATTCCACAACTTTCCGTCTAATGAGGGAAGTCGATTCTGTATCTCTTCTCTTTTCTCGCCTCCTGCTTCTAGAATAATAGCACAACAGGAGGACAGGAGTGGATATGAGAGTAAAGGTTTCCAAGCAATGGAAAAATAGATGAGGAGAGACTTGGTAAGTTGTGAAATGGGGGTGGGTAGACGTGAGAAGGGGATGTGAGCGGACAGACGAGGAAGCCAGGCATACAATTAGGCTTCAGAGGCCTTTCCGCATCATGTTTCCAAGGGCGTTATAGGTCTTCTTAAGGAACTGTGAGGGTATTATTATTATTTTCTTTGTAAGCAAAGGAGAATCATAGGAAGTTTTGAGGGGGAAAAGATATTAGATTGTTTTTGGGTTAGTGTGAATGTGTATGTGTTTCCCAAGCAATAAAAAAAAATCATTTTTTTTTGCAGCAGAAAAATGGCAAAGGGAAGAAACCAGAAACAGGAACAGTTTTGAGATTGCTGCAATACAGAAGCCCAGATGTTTGGCTTGGACACAGGCAGTGGTGATGGAAAGGAAGGGACAGATTTAAAAGGTATTTGGGTGGTATGATTGACCTGACCTTGGTGCTATTTCAAATAGGAAGAGAAAGGTGAAGACAGGCAGAAAAAATTAAGCAAAGATGACTATGATTTCCCATAGTCAATGTTTGGATGATGATGTCATTACATGAAAATTTTTAAAAAGGCAGATGGAGGAAAGAGATTTAAAGGAAAGATAAGTGATGTGCAGTGGCTCACATCTGTAATCTCAGCACTTTGGGAAGCAGAGGTGGGAGGATTGCTAGATCCCAGGAGTTTGAGACTAGCCTGAGCAACAAAGTGAGATCCTAACTCAAAAGAAGGAAAAAAAAAAAAAGGAAAGAGTAGAAATCTACTTGCAGAATGTCATGCTAGATTTTGTGCTGGCAAATATTAACAAGTGGCTTTCCAAACAGAAACCAAACCAAACGAACCCTGCTTTGCCCTGGATTTTCAATGGTGTAAATGTGCATGCCATTGGCCGGTTTCAAGCTACTGCCATGGAAGTCACTCACTGAGGAGCTGGAAAGAGATATGTCCAATTGGATCTTCTGAGCAAGTGTGATCTAGCTGCAGCACACCACTGGTTCTGGTGCATATTCTACCATGGCTTAGGGAGCACAGTCTGGGAGCCTGACAAGAGGATAACAACGTCTAGCGATACAGGGCTTCACCGAAGCCAAGGGGGCGAATTTTTTTTTTTTTTGAGTTGGAATCTCACTCTGTCACCCAGACTGGAGTGCAGTGGCACACTCCTGGCCACCGCAGCCTCGACCTGCTGGGCTTCGGCGATCCTTCCGCCTCAGCCTTCCAAGTAGCTGGAACTACAGGCGCGTGCTACCACTCCCGGCTAGTTTTTTGATTTATTGTATAGATGAGGGCTCGCCAAGTTGCCCAGGTGGGTCTCGAACCCGCGGGCTCAGGCAATCCCCTCACCTCAGCCTCCCAAGGCGCAGGATTATAGGCTGAGCCACCGAGCCGGCTGGGGATGAATATTATTGGCTAGAAGAACATGTAGAAATAAAAAGATAACCAGCAGGAAATATAAAGAAACAGAAGTCAAAAGAAAAAAAGGGCTGTGAAAGAGGCAGAAGAATCAGAAGAGAACAAGATTCAAGAAATACAAGAAAAGAACTAGTTTTAGGAAGGAAGGTGTGGTCAATAGTGTCAAATACCAGAGATCAAATAGCCTAGGGATGTAAAAGAGGTCATCAGCACTACCAATTAAGAGGTGTTTCTGAGCCTGAAATATTTTTCTCTATTAAAAATATTTTATAAGGGAAAAAATAAATCACATATCTGTCTCCCCCTACTCTCTTTTTTTCTCCTCTCTTTTTAAGGAAGTCATTAATGAATTTGGACAGACTCAGCTGTGGCAGTGAAAATTTGACTGTAATGGGCTAAGGTGTTAATGACAGGAAGGGAGTAAAGATGAAATCTTTCCAGTAGTTTGGCTCTTCAGGGACGGATAGCTTGAAGGAAGGAAGGTTGGAAGGGTGGGGAAAAAGAACTATAACTCACTAATCAACTAGACATTCAAGGAAATACAAGGTATCAGTTTGTAATCTAAATTAACCTCTTAATCCCAATGATAAACAGAAAAAACGCCCCACTCAATTCCGGAAGCAATAATGGTTTTTGAATCCTGCTTGCATGTCAACAGGAGTCACATTAACACAGGAGAGGATCACATTGGTCTAATTAAATGGAAATGATTGAGAGCCTACCCAATACACTGTCTATTCCACAAATAATGGTGGCTCTTTGCATTTCTTTATTTGACCATCGTTTGCTTGATGATTTGTTTCTGTGCCTAACCATGTATTGGAGTTAAGCTGACTCAAATTTGAAGTGGAGGTCCTTTTATCCCTCCTATTTGAAAGACGGTTTACCTATTTTAAAAAATTTGAGGTATCTCTCATTCTCCAGAAATTCTCCAAGATTCCAGCGATTAGGTATTCTTAACCATAACAAACACATCTTGAAAAATCATTTTAGGACTGGGCATGGTGACATGCCTGGAATCCCAACACTTTGGGAGGCCGAGGTGGGCAGACTGCTTGAGTCCAGGAGTTTGAGACCGGTCTGGGCATCTGGGCAACATACAGAGGCCTCATCTCTATAAAAAGTAAAACTAACTGGGTATGGTGGTCTGGGCCTGATGTGGAGATGGAAGGTCACCTAAACACAGGGGTGAGGCTGTTGTGAGTTGTGACTGTTGTGATCATGCCACTGTACTCTAGCCTGGGCGACACAGTAAGACCCCAACTCAAAAAAAAAATCATTTTAGAATACTCTTTTATTCTTCATTGACTCCCTGCAATACTCTATTTTTTTCAGACTTTCTAGGAACCAAAGAGCATGGGTACTAAACAAAAAACTCACGGGTGATGATGTGGTGAAAATCATTTACATTTTAAACAACGTGTACATATTCTTTTTATGCAGACAAGTTAACATACCAAAGCAACCACTAAACAATGCCTTTGAGGTAATCCTTAATTTAAAAGCCTCAATGGAATGATAAAATTGAGATTCTCTGTAGTTCCATGATCTGCAGCGGGGTCTTCAAGGCCACAGTTGCCTGAAGGTTGATTCTGCAATTAGAAGATGGATCATCTCAGAATAGAACCTCAAGCCACCTAGGCCACAGTTACAGAATCAGCTTCTCCAGAACAACAGCAACAAAGACGGTCCTTCCTACATATTCTGGAGGGGTCACCTAGGAGAGGGACTTGGGATCTTGGTGTTGGTGTCAGCAGTAATCCAAAGACTTGGGAAAATCTCACTGAAGCATACTCAGTAACAGCTCAACCTATGACACTCGCGGGCTGAAGAGGAGAGAATTGCACTTGTAAGCTTCTTTCTCAGGGGACACATCTCCTAGGCTCTAACTTTGGAGATTCAGTTTCTTTGTCATATTAAGCTGTCACACTTGTCAAGTGTGGGGTTAGTGTCAACAGAGTAATGTCCCTGTGTAACCTAGTTGAATCACTTAGCCTCTTTGGGGGGTGTGGGCTCTCCTACCAGTAGCGATCAAAAAGACAAACATATTTCAGACATTATAGTATGTTCATGTATTCATTGTGGGGGATGAGCAGATTCTTGAAATTACAGTCAAGCACGATCAAATTTGGTTTGGGGGACATAGACTTATCAATGAGAATGAGAGAATCAATGGTTGTTCTTTCTCAGGGACTTTCATTTTGGGCCCAAATCCTTTCTCTAGTATCTTAGTCTAGTTTACACAGGGCTTGGCTGTTTCCCATTGTCCATTAGTGTGACCTAAGGGATTACGTTAATAGGAGTGCTCTTTGGAATCATATCTTTCAAAGTTTCAAGAAGAATGATTTTGGTGGTGGGATTTCAAATACTCTAATAGGTGAGGGAAGAGGAATGGAGAAGATGGAGGGTTAGGGAGACCTAATCACTCCCTATTTTCATACTATGACTGGCAACACCTCCTCCAGGAGTTTTGTTTTATATACAGGGGGTCAGAGAGATTAGTTTTAACTCTGCTGATCCTGGAGTTTTCTTTTTTTTTTGAGTTGGAATCTCACTCTGTTGCCCAGACTGGAGTGCAGTGGCCGCTCCCAGCCACCGCAGCCTTGACCTGCTGGGCTCTGGTGATCCTTCTGCCTCAACCTTCCAAGTAGCTGGGACTACAAGCGTGCGCTACCACGCCCAGCTAACTTTTTTTTTTTTTTTTTGATTTATTGTAGAGATGAGGTCTTGTCAAGTTGCCCAGGCAGGTCTCGAACCCGCAGGCTCAGGCAATCCACTCACCTCAGCCTCCCAAAGCGCGGGATTACAGGCTGAGCCACCAAACCCGGCTTGATCCTGGAGTTTTTAAAGACTGGCATGGCAAAGACATAATAGGTAGTAGATGGCACATGAAAAATGACTTTATTAGGCAGTTAATAATACACTGTTTATAGTGCCATTCTTCCAAGGAGCTCAAACGCTTCAACAAAATTCATTTTCAGAAAACCTCTGTGAGGCAGTGAGAACATACATCTTCTCTCCATTTTATTTTATTTATTTATTTTTTTCTTTTTCTTTTTTTGAGTTGGAGTCTCACTCTGTCGCCCAGACTGGAGTGCAGTGGCTGCTCCCGGCTACCGCAGCCTCGACCTGCTGGGCTCCAGCGATCCTTCCGCCTCAGCCTTCCAATAGCTGGAACCATAGGCGCGTGCTACCACACCCAGCTAATTTTTGCTTTATTGTTGAGATGAGGTCTCGCCAAGTTGCCCAGGCGGGTCTTGAACCCGTGGGCTCAGGCAATCCACTCACCTCAGCCTCCCAAAGGCGCGGGATTACAGGCTGAGCCACCGATCCCGGCTTCTCTCCATTTTAAAGATGAAGAAACAGAGGCAGAAAGACTACCTCTCGTCATGTGGTTGGGTTAAGTTTGACTCCAGAAACCAGTCTCTTAACCAGGGTTCCCTCTGACTGGGGCAAAAGGGATCCCTTGCCTGGGCCCTGGGCTTCAGAAGGCTTGGCTATGGCTCTTCTCAGACTCCATCCCTTCCTAAGGGTAGCAGCCCATAGGCAAAGGGGCCATACCATCCACAATTATGAGTACCTAGGACTCCAGAATTCCTTTCCCTAAGGCCCCTGAGTGCACTCTCTGGACCTGCTTGGGCCTCTGCTCAGGGTCTGTCCTGAGGGCCTAAAGAACCACTGATGTGTGTACCTGGGTTTGAGTTGTGGCCCTGAATATTCACTATAGAGGTGAGTATCGACTATAGTGTGGAGGGGGGTGTGTGCAGCTGCGGGTCCATGTGCAAGCAGTGAAAGTTCTAGAATATGATGGAGCTGGGTGTGGGAAGAGAAAGGGGCTGGGGGCAACTCTCTCACTGCACTATTTCTTGCCAAAACTCAGGTCAAACTACCAGGAGTCTAATGTGAATCTGCCTTCAAGGTTGCTACAAAGGTTTCATTGTCAAGGTAGGAGACATTTATACTGTATTGCAGTTTGTTGGCTTGGTGTATGACCTGAATATTTAGACATATGGTATGTGGGTCTCCATTTGTACTTCTGCCTTTGCCCCTCAAATGTTTTGGGTTGACTGCCAAAGCCAAAGGGAGGAGCTGGGGAACTAGAGTGGTTTTACTCATATAATTTTACACACCTGCCATTCTCTAGCTGCACTTTGCAAATCTAGACAAGCTAAAATACAAGCCCTGTATTTTTATCACAGGGATACTAGCCAATATACTGAAAACAAAAACGGAGCTGGTCTACCTTGTTCCATTTTTTGCCACCTCTCTCTTCCCAATTTATGAAGAGAAGCAGCAGGATATTCTTTGGTCCTCCGAGGGACATGGGGAACCCAGGCTGGGAATCTGAAAGGTGGTAAGTCGCTTATCAAAAACTAAAGTTTGTGGAGAAAACAAAAACAGCCAGTTATTTAGAGGACTGGATACCTTCCCTCTTTCCCACGTGTTTCTAAGCAAAGAAATACAAAATGACTAGGGTCCTCAGGGGTTTCAGCCTCGAGCTCTCCCTCCCACACCCCAATCCCTCCGGCTGAGTAAACTAACAAAGGCAGGGGAAAAGAAAAAACAAACAAACAAACAAAAAACCAAAAAAAAAACGCGGAAAGCACAAGTTTAGAGAAAGCAAATTCCGCTGGTGGCTTTGGCTGCTGGGAACGTGAACTAAGAGTCTCGGGAGCAGCCCCAGGCTCGCGCCTTCAGCGCGTCTTGGGCTGGCAGGTCCCGGCGCGGGCAGGGGGCGCGGACTGCCGACCCCGAGACGCAGGCTGCACCCCCACCCAGCCCAGGCCGGGCGGAGAGCGGGCGAACGTCGCCCGTTTAAGGGGCGGGCCGCGGCTCCACGTGCTTGCTGCTGAGTGACTGAACTACATAAACAGAGGCCGTGAAGGGGCGGAGGAGGAGGGAGAGAACAGGCTTTGACCGATAGTAACCCCTGCGCTCAGTGCAGCCGAATCTATAAAAGGAACTAGTCTAGGCAAAAACCCGTAATTCCGTGGGAGAGTGAGTGGGGCCAGGACCCGCCGAGCCGAGCCGAGCCGACATCTCTCTCCCTGGGAGCGGGTGGGCAGAGCAGAGGGTGCCCCACGCCACCAGGGTTAATTTCTCGGGGCGCTTTGCTCCCTGGTTCCCCCCCTTTCCCATTTTCTTTTTCTCCCCTTCACCGGAAGGGTTTGCCTAGGGGTGGGGGAGAGACGCAAACACAAAAGCAGAAAACAGGTAAGAGGCTCTCCAGTGACTTACTTGGGTGTCATTGTTTTGTTTTTGGGGCCGAGGCTTTGGGAAGTGCTCGGTTTTGGGGTTGATCCGGACCCCCACATCCCCACCTTTTGCAGCGCTCACGGGGCGGGGGCGGCTAAGTGGAGAGACAAAAGCTCCGGGATCCCCGGGAAGCAGCGCTGCTGTGCTCGGGGCTCGCCCGGCGGCGGAGCCTGGGGAGCATCTCTGGGCGTGGAGCCCCGGGCGCAGTACCTTGGGCGCAGGGGTTCGGGTGATCCGGGGCGTGCTGAGGGCGCTGCCGCGGGTGGGAGAGTGGCAGGTCCGGCAAGGAGCGCGCCTCTTTGTTCGTGAGCGCCTGAGCAGGCTGGAAGCCCCTCCGGTTGCTGGTCGGCCGGCGCCCACCGGGACAAGTGCCAGCTGAGTCTCCTCTCCGTTCTTAAGAAGCTGGTCTGAATTGGGCTCTGACTTGGTGGTGATCCGCTCCATGCGCCCCGGGACTGGAGCGGCGCGTCCTTTCCCCCCAGGAACTCAAGCAGGAGGTGTCCCAAACGGGGTCTGTTGTGCTATTGCACACAAGAGGCCTCGGGGCTTTGTTTGACCTGGGGGTCCTGCCTACTCTCTCTGCGCGCTCACTAGAGCTGGTGTCCCTGGCGCAGCGCGGGGGACGACTTTTATTTCATTTAAAACAGAAGACTTAGGAGAGTCTGCGGAAGCCCGGAGCTGGGAGCCCATTCTTTCCTCCCCTCTCCCCGCCTCATCTTCCTGCCCTGTGCTGCTCGTCTCTTGGGGCAGTTTCTGGCCGGCCATGGATGGGGAAGCTGGGGCGAGGTGGTGCAGCAGAATGACCGCGAGTAACCCCGGCGGGCGGCGCAGAACTCGGAGCTCCGCGGCAAGGCTGGGCGTGAGGGTTGGGGTGGGGTGGGGTGGGGGGGCTGGGCGCGGGCTGCGGGCGGCCCCCGGAGACTGGGCCGCAGCGCCTCCTGGCCGGGGGACCTAGGAATCGGCTGGGCTCTCGGGGTTCGGACTGGGAATCCAGTGAAGACCGGTGGTTGCAGACAGGAGGGAGCCCGGGGTGGGGGATGGGGGGTGGGTTCAGGCAAAAACTCGACTGAGTTTTTTGTTTGTTGTTATGTTTTTGATAGCGTGTTAACCGACTCCCAGGTCACTGCTAAATCAGAGAAAGCTCTTGGAGTGTCTGCCAGTGCCAGGGATTTGTGTAGGTGCCGCCACACCCCCGGCATTTATCAGAAAGATTAAAAATAAAGAAAGGAAGGAAGAAGAGAAGAGAAATAAAGAAAAAAGGAAGGAAAGAAGGAGAAAGAAAGAAAAGTGTCTGGTACTAGAAGTAATTGGCCTTTGTCTTTTGCAGCGTCGATACCAGTAGCTTTTATTTTTTATTTTATTTTATTTTACATGTGCAGGATTTTTACATGGGTATATTTTGTGACTGATACCAACAGCTTTTAAAACGCAAGACGATTCAGTGACATCTCAAGAAGGGAGTGGGTGGTATATACATTTATGTAATACATTTATGTGATTTTTAAAAAAAACTTCCTTGGTGTTGACAATCAGCAAGTCATTTTCCCTCTATGGCCCAATTCCCACCTCTCACCAAGAGCACCTGACCAAAGTTCCCCCTCAAGTTCAAGAGGAGAGTTTTACTGATTCTTTTGTAACAGTGGTTGGAACCCAGATCTAATTTTTGATCTTTTCAAACAAAACTTAGATAGTAATTTGAAAAGTACTTAATTTCTCATCCCCCCTTTTATTTCAGTGTATTTTTCTCCTATGTACCACAAAAATAATGCAGGCTTTCAGGTGTTCATGTCATTCTCTTGAGAAACTTCTTCTAAATCAAAGAAAGTGTGGAAGCATACAGAATATTCCTGAGTAGAACCTCTACAGACAGTGTAATAATTTTCAAGTACAAAATTTCCATTGTCAGTCTGTTTCCCAAATGCTACCATAAGCCACTAAAAGTAATTCATGATAGTGGGTTTTGAGTAAACATTGGTTACACACAACAAATCAGCATCTACTTGAGAACAAGCAATAGAATCACAGGGATTAGGGAAGAGGGTCTCCAGCCTTCATGATGGCCACAATCCATTTAAGGAACAAGAACTGCTACTGTAGCCAGAGTAATTCATGAGTCCCTATTCCAGTACCCACATACCATATGTCTAAATATTCCATAATGACATATCTGACTGTGACCTGGACACATGTGATATGTTGTCTCCCCTGTAGATGAGCTTTTGAAATCTCAACCCTTATAAGTATTTCTATTGACATCTAAATGCAGGCCTGTAATGGGGCCCTGGACACATTTTTGACTTAGAATGTATTTACAGTTCCAGTGAGACAATGCATTTGTCTATAATTGGAAAAGAGTGATTAGGGCTTGGTTGTTTTCAACCTCTGCTCAGGGAAGTTCCAGTGCAAACATTATTAAAAATGAATGAAACTGGCTGAAACTTAGCAGTCAGCTTATTAAAATCTTCTGTAGTACTTACCTTTTATGGGGAGGAGTTGAAATATTTTCCATTTAATTTTTTTTTGTTTTAGCAATCTTCTCTTCATAAACCAGGATGCTTAGGCTATATTTGTAGTTACTGCAAATTAATATCTTTACTATTTTTAATTTACAGCTTCTAGAATAGTTAAATGAATATTGCCTTAGACTCTTTTAATTTATGAACCTTTTGGATATCTAGAAAATATATGTGGTTTTGCATTTTTAAAATACCCTTAAATCCAAATACATCTTTATTTCCTATCAAAATACTGAAAAAATAATACAATTATAATGCTCCTTATGGGCATATACTCCACCATCAGATTTTAAAAGATGATTCTGAACATTTGTTTTATTTAACTATACTGGGAGAGGGCTTACTCTAAAAACAGGCCATCTTCATTTCTGCATGTGGAAATAACCATGAATGGCTAAAGTTATTGCAGTGTTTAATAGACACTGATATAGCACTATGTGCCGAGTACTGTTCTAAGTGCTTTTCAAATACTAATTTAACCTTCACAACAAACCCATGTATTATTTCTGTTTTACAGATTAAGAAACTGAAAGACTAATTAATTTGTCCCTGGTCATACACCTTGCAAGTGGCAAAGCTAGGGTTTGAACCCAGCTAGTAAGCTCCAGAGTTATTTAACTCACACACTTAACTGTGAGGTGGTACATGTCAGCTGCTGCAAGCAGGGAACTTTTGAAGGATGTTCACTATGTTTTCTACATTCATCTGCAATTGTCTTTATTGGAATCTACATGGTGTATCATGTTTTCCTGGTAGCTGTGAGTGGGCTAGCCAAATTCTCTTCAATTTATTGAGATCTTGGTTGCATAGGGATTGTAACGCCACAGAAAGAACAGACAATAGGATTTCCTCAATTCTAATTTTTTTAAGCTTGGTTTAAAGTGAAAACTATACTATTGCTACAGTCACATGTTTGTGACTAGATCTGTGGTCTCAAAATGTTTCCCTATGTGATCTATAGAAAATGGAATGACAGAATATTTGACTATAAAAGCAGAAAGAACAAAATGAAAAGAGAAGAGAGCTGCTAGTTTATCTGTAAAATTCTAACATTAGTCAATTTTTTTTATTGGTTACAATATAATAGATTCTTGCTTGTTCTATTCCTAATTATGTTGAAGACCTTTTGAAATAAGCTATTTCACTGACTCTGCTGTTACTGTCTAGAAATAAAATTTAGATTTTCATAAGGTATATTTCTTGGAATTTAAGTACAATATCAAAGTCTGCCTTCTAAACATGAAATAGGAAGAGAAGTTGCTTTTCTTAATTGGTGTAGGAAATTAGAAATAAGCTCTTAGAAAAATCCTCTTGGTAAAAATTTATATTTACTATTGATTTATGAAATGCTGGACATGGTTTTAAGTGTTTTAGATGTAATAACTCAGTTCATTCTCATGAGACCCATATAAGATGGATGTTGTTGTTATCTTTATAGATGGGAAAACTGAGGCAGACGGAGTTTGTTAGTAGTGGAGCTGAAGTTGTACCCCAGGCAGTGTGGCTTCTCTCAGTTTACCCAACTTAGCATAAAGACTTTGTGAAAATATCAAAGTTTGTGACATTTTGACAAATGAAATACTAATAAAAGACAAAAAGTGGTTATTTTATATTTGAGTATTTTGGCCTGAAAATAGTTCCCTGAATAAGTAGCCTGCGTTGATGTTATTAGAGAGGTATGTTTTAGGAAAAAATGAAGCCAGAGAATGAAAATCTTAGGTAACATTGCTTTCAAGGGGTCCTTCAGTTCCTCTGCATTCTGTTGAGACCATAATCTGTGTAAGAGCAAATAACATTTATTCTGACAATGGAGAATAACAGATTATTAGGATTTGGTTCCTAAAACAAAGTAAAGTTTAAAATATTGTCTCTTTGATGTTGAAAGAAAACTTTGGTACAGAATCCTTTAGCTTTTGAAAACGTACTTTAAGACCTGATTTAAATGCTACCCTCCTCATGACGCTATCCTGGATCCACTCCTCCCTCCCATCACTGAGTTAAAAAGAATGATCTCCTTCTTTTTACTCCTATAAGACTTGGATTATAGCACTCTTCATGTCATGTATTTAATTTTTTTTGTTATAGTTAACATTTATTTGACTTCCTCTTGAGTATGTGCTTCTCTAGAGGAACATCTTTGATTCATTCTCCCCAGGCTTTAATTTACCTCCTTAGTATGGAAGGAGTTTAATAACTGCTAAATTGAACAAGTCCAAAAAGAGAATGAGAACCTCATATTTGCTTCCTGTCTTTTAAGACTATTTAAGATGACAAGGATAATCACAAAAAAGCATTAGCAATAGGATTATATGAGAGATAGTTGTAGTTAAGGTTAGGTTTATGCTAGATTGAGAAATTTTAGTACATACTTAAATCATTTAGGGCAGAATACTTTTTGTAGAACAAACAACTCTGTTTCATTCAGTTTCATTTCCGTTTTTTGAGGCAGATGTGATTTGCGAAAATGCTGTGGTCTGTGACATTCCACATTCAAGTACTTGGAGTTGAACATTAATTTATTTTTATTAATAAGAATGAGATAACTCACTAATTTAGAGATTTAAAAACTTTTTAAAAAAACAAAGTAACCATATGCATTGAATCTGTTCTTTTATACATTCTTCTTTTTCTTTTTTTGGTGTTTGTTTAAAAATCTACAGTATTTTCTGTGCCAATTCCAACTTCCAAGGAGCATTTGGAAGTTTGGAAGTCAAAGCATTTTATCTGGCTAGCCTTGAAGTCAAGATGTTTTATGATAACTGGTATTTAGTTTATGACATTTCTTAGGAAGAATTTTTTAGTAGTTAATCTATTTATAAAAGACTGCCTTGAAGCTATCTTAGAGTATTTATTTAGTTATTCCCAAATAAGTAAATAGAACATATTACCAGTATCAGGACATCTTGGAGTGTAGATGCAAATATTAGTGAAAAAGAATCTGGATTTCAGAGTCAAGTTAATGCAGATTGGCATTCTGGTCATGTCACTAATGGATAACTTGCATTAGGCAAGTTGCCAGTTTCTCTTTGCCTCAGTTTCCTCATCTGTAAAAGAAGTATTTGTGTATGTATATAATGTAAAGCATATACTATAATGCTTGGCATATAGTGCTGTTTATTTCATACTGGTGTTTTCAGTAATTTTACAAGCTTGATTTTTAGTTTATTTCCATTTCAAATAGTTATATCCCATGTTACTTGTGTTGACCTCCCAGACATGGAAAAAGTACCTGATGACAATGATAGCTATTAGATTTTGTTCCACTCTTACACCGAATCACTAACTCATATTACTATTAAGTCTTGGAACAATTAGATTTTAGTTCAAGTTCTATACTTATAAGCATATAATTGTTAGTAGTTATCATTTTTTGGGAGAGGATTATTTACTTCTTTGAGGATACATTGGAAGCTATGGATTTTTTCTTCAGAAAAAATACACATGGACTCATAATACTCCAAATTTTACATATATTTCCAGGGTGTTCATGAATGCTCACATACTCACTAAGGAGCCATGTGACCTTAGACAAGTCATTTTACTTTTCTGAGATTTAGGTTGTCAATCTATAAAATGCAACTACATGACTCTTAAAGAGCACCTGAAGCTTTTATGTCTTTTAGCTCTATGTCTGTATGTAGGCAAAAGGGTGATCTTTTGATTAGAGCCACCTAGAGATATGGTCTGAGGAGCATGCTGAGCACTAGTGTAACATAGCATGTGGATTTTGAGAGGTAGAAGAGAAACATCCAGATAATGCATTAGAGCATTCCTGTTGAGATTAATCATGGAAGAAAGGACTATGATGGGAGGAGAAGAAGGTGGAGGAGAGAAAGTGGTTGAAATTTCCTATTTATCTGCATTGGGTAGAAGAAGACTTGAATCATAGAACCAGAAGCAGTTCTCATCTGAAATGCAAGGGAAGGAGGAATTGGTTCAGTCCAATAATTTTTGATAGAGCAAACATGATTTAGTGAGACACTGTTGTTGCCTTTGATTCGTCATTTGGATAATGTCTCTGAAGTAAAATTGAAATCTCTATCCTGTACTTCTTCATTTTGGTTACAGGTTTTGCTTGTGATGTGGAACCCTGTTAAGTCAGTGTGCACTCAAAAGAAAAGCTAAACAACTCCTAAGGCTCATTTATCCTACAAGAAAAGAATACCAGTGCCCATCCTAGGATGAGAACTGGACTATACTTCCTAAGGATATTTAGAAATATCTCAAGACCCTTACTGGGGATTGGTGGGCAAAACATGAAGCTTTCTAAAGCATTGTCCCGAATGTGTTGTTTTAAAGATCATAACAAATTAGAACTTGGAGGAAGAAGGGAGAAAAAGAGTGGGAAAGGGGAAGGAGCAGTTAGGAAAATGTCTGGGTATCATATCCCTGTTCCCCTTTGCTTTGCGAAATTCTTTTAGGGCGCCAGATTGGGACTAATTGTTTTTGGCAAGAGTCAGACCCAACTTGTGTTCTTGAAGAAGCAAGTCCTTGGGGGATGTTAGCTTAAAGTCAGTTGGTTCTGATACTTACATGATCCAGGTTTGATATAAAGGTAACACTGATGCAAACAACAAGCTTCCTTGGAAAGGCAGAAAGTGAAGGCCCTAACCGATGAGCTTGCTCTGACTTGCCCACCTACCATTCTCCACTCTCAGATGCAGGGCCTTGGGATGGAGGTGGCAGAGTTTAGCTTAGCTGGGGCTAGGCTGCTCTCTGGTGAAAAAAGAGGAAGATATAATATTAACAATAACAACTATATATATATTTCAAAATTAAATGTGCTAATATACAGACAGTACTGTTAAATTCATTAGTTCAAAATATTTATTAAACGCCATAAGCCATGTAAAGTACTATGTGCTTAACAAATACCAAAAAGACTTTGAGAATCTGCCACCACCAATGATCTCTTTTGGTTGGCTTTCAAGGCTTTTTGAAATAAGACCAACCTATATTGACAGCTATGTCCTGGATTATAAGAGGCATGTTCCAAGGAACTACACCTGGTTTTCTCACCAGAGTAATTGGCACATAGTGTGACTTGGTCTGTTAAATGAATCTCCCTCAAAAGGTTTTCATCTTCCACTTAAAAAACCCCTTTCAGTTATCACTGGCTCCTTGTTCTGGAATCTCATATCCATCTTCCATGTTTGCCCCCTGCTCATATTCCTCACTGACTGAGATTTTACCCATCAACCAGTCCGTGGGTAACAGAGCACAGCTTCCCCAGAACCCTGAGATGGGCATTTCAGCTGGCTCAGGTTATTTAAGTGGACTCACATTTTTGTAATCATCGATATATTTTTAAAAACTAACCTTACATGAATCCCATACATTGAAAACCAATATCAGTTATCATAGAAAGTAATTTTAAATATAATTAGAATGAAAACATTATTTTTATTACAGTCTCTCTGTAAAATTGATTCTTGCTTTCTAAAGGCCCTAGCTAGCTGACTCTTGAGACTTGCCCTTACTTTGTTAAAAAGGGAAATTAGCAGCCAGGCACAGTGGCTCAAGCCTGTAATCCCACACTTTGGAAGGCAGAGGTGATAGGATTGCCTGAGTCCAGCGATTCGAGACCAGCTTGGGCAACTTGAAAAAAATTAGCCAGGCATGGTTCCAGCTACTTGGAAGGCTGAGGCTGAGGTGGAAGGCTCGCCTGAACCCAGCAGGTAGAGGTTGCAGTGACCATGAGCATGCCACTGTACTCCAGCCTGGGCGACAAAGTAAGACTCCAACTCAAAAAAAAAAAAAAAGGAAGTTAACAAGTGTTAAAGAAGTGTTGAGAAGAAAATTAAACAAAGTCTTTCTCCTTAACGTAATGCAAATTTAATAAAGGTGAAAGAAGTGCTGAAAAGAACAGTATTTTCTTATTAGGTGATTCAGTGTTTAATACTGTGTCCATTTCATAAACTCTCGTGAATATCACTTAAATTCATCATGTGTAACTCACCCACATTTGGGGAAATACCGAGGTTGCCTATTATTAGCCCCATTCCTCAGATTATGCACTTAACACAGAGAAGTTAAATAACAGAGAAAAGTTAAATAACTTGTTTATGGTTCCATATTTGGCTAATGGCAGAGTCAGGGATTCACACTGAAGTCTTTCTGACTCCTGAGTTAGCAATTAAAAAAAAAAACTGACCTAATTTCTCATGCTACCTCCTCTATAACACCTTTTCTAGAACCTTTAAGTAAAAGAATCACCTGAGCCCAGGAGGTCAGGGCTGCAGTGAGCTGTGATCATGCCACTGTATTCCAGCCTAGGTGATAGGGTGAGACCTTGACTCAAAAAATAAAAATAAAGTAATGCTTCTGTTTGTTCTCTCATGGCCTTTTAATATGAGTTGCCAAAGTGCACCAGTTTGCACCCTACCACCAGTGTGTGAGGAAGTAGCAACATATTTTTGATTGTTGGAATCTAGCGTTACAGTTTCTTTTGCTCTTTGGGATGTATTTTCCATAACCACCAGGTTCCCAAAGCCCAGGCAGTTATCTTAGACTCAGAAGATCATCTCTTTCAGCCTCTTCATCATAAACACTTGTTTTCTGTTTGGTGATCCACAATGGTAAATTGCCTAAACTTATTCTCTAGCTGCCATTAACTGGAAATTAAAATCTTAGTCTCTTGCCTCTTAAATCCAGGTTTCTTTTTACCACACCAGAATTTAGTGGAACCTTTACAGTGCCCTTTTTAGAAAAGAAAAAAAAGAAATTGTGTCTATAAGTCTATGCTTTTCAACTTAAAATGGACACATGAGCCCGGCTCGGTGGCTCAGCCTGTAATCCCGCACCTTTGGGAGGCTGAGGTGAGTGGATTGCCTGAGCCCGTGGGTTCGAGACCCGCCTGGGCAGCAAGACCTCATCTCTACAATAAATCAAAAAATCAGCCTGGCGTGGTAGCACATGCCTGTAATTCCGGCTACTTGAAGGGCTGAGGTGGAAGGATCGCCGGAGCCCAGCAGGTCGAGGCTGCGGTGGCCGGGAGCAGCCACTGCACTCCAGTCTGGGTGACAGAGTGAGACTCCAACTCAAAATAAAATAAAATAAAATGGACACATGATCAGAGCGTGGTTTTCTCCTCTGTGGAGCAAATGGAGGGTTGTCTGCACTTGGCCTCGGTGGCTTTCATTAAGGGGAATGAATGTGTCTCTGGAGCCTGCAGGGAGGAGCAAGGGTACTCTATCTATCCCCAGGTGGAGCTCCATTTTGGGACGTTGTCCAGTTCTAGTTGGTAGAGTATGTGACCAACACAGCTTTTACCTGAGTAGACACTTAGCACATCGTTGCTTGGGGTCAATGAATTGTGTGGATTTTGAGAGAAGGAGGCTAGCAGAAATGCCACACAGTAATTGCATTGGCATCATTCATTTATCGTGTTTGTCCAGTTTGTCTCTTAAGGGGTTTTTCAACTAGACGTTTTTTTCCTCTCTTTCTCTTAAATAAAAATTGCTCTTAAAGTTAAATCAGAAGGAGATCTCTACAGAAGTCCAGAATGTTGAGGGTTTCTTTATGTAAAAGTATAAAACCCTGATGCTAATTTTGGCTGATTAAAATTCATTGTGATTCAAGGCAGATTTTTTTTTAAAACTTTAATGGTTGTGTTAATTGCAGTAAGGACCTTGAGTTCAAGATAAAGAAATCCTTTGGTCAAGTATTGTTTATTCGGTTGTGGAGTTGGAGCCATTTTCTAGTTTACAACTTCAGTGACATTTCACATGATCAGAGCGTGACTTTCTCCTCTGTGGAGCAAACGGAGGGTTGTCTGCACTTGGCTTTGGTGACTTTCATAAAGGGAATGGCTGTGTCTCTGAGGCCTGCAGAGAGGAGCAAGGGCACTCTGTCCCCAGGCAGTGCTCCATTTTGGGACGTTGTCCAGTTCTAGCTAATCGAGTATGTGACCAACACCAGCTTTTACCCGAGTAGATACTTAGCACATCGTTGCTTGGCTTGGGGGCAATGGATTGTGTATATTTTTTAAAACCACAGTTGAGAGAAGGAAATGCCACCCAATAATTTAGTTCCTTTTTTTCTTGATCATTTTTTCCTTTGGCAAACAGAACATTTGATTTTTTGAAGTTTTTATTTACTTTTATTTTGTAAAGAAAAAGAGGCAAGTGTAAGGTCGGAGGTACCGGAGGGCGGGGCGGCCTCAACAAGATGGCTCCAACCCGGACCAGGAGAATAATGGGCGGAAGTGAGCCAGCAAAAATGAGCTACCAGAACTAAGACCCCAGCCACAAAACCAGCCAGTACCTGCTACAGCGATTCTAGCAACCCCCTTTCACGCGACAGCTGTCCCAACCAATAATCGCTCTCCCCAATCCCCCTCACAGCTTTCTCAGCGTGCCCTTTATAAACCTGTCGCCCATCTTGCTGGGCGCGACTTCTCCGGCCCACAGCTATATGGACCGGAGAACCTCGCCTGGGATTGCGCTAATAAATTTTTCTTGACTCCTTTGTTGCCGTTTAGCCTGGTCTTGTTTCGTTTATCTTACAGCAAGGTCTTGTTATGTGGCCTAGGCTGGTCTCGAACTCCTGGGTTCAATCAATCCAACTACCTTAGCCTCCCAAAGTGCTGGGATTACAGGCATGAGCCACCAGCCTGGCCTAAAAAATCAGTAGTGCTTTCTATAAGGATTACTCAGAATCTTGATAATATTGGAATAATACAGATCCATTTCCTTCAGTAAGATCATCCCAGACCTGAAATAATACGGTATATGTTGCCGATATTTTTTTTTAACAAAGGCCAACACCCTAAGTTTTTATGTTTCAGAATCACAAGTATGTGGATTTAAACTTGTGATCTCACTCCTCTTTCTTCTTTTAATTTAGTGAAGCAGCCAGCAAAGAGGTTTCTTTCAATTATTCTAGAGAAGGAGTTCAGTTATAGGATTTGGAGGGCAGAAGATAGGCGCTGTGCCTGTCCAGGAATTCAGATTAAATTCTCACCTGGTTAGCTGGTCCTCATTGGCTGTAGAAACAGAGGTGCCAAGCCGGGCTCGGTGGCTCAGCCTGTAATCCCGCGCCTTTGGGAGACTGAGGTGAGTGGATTGCCTGAGCCCGCAGGTTCGAGACCCGCCTGGGCAGCGAGACCTCATCTCTACAAAAAATCAGCCGGGTGTGGTAGCGCACGCCTGTAATTCCGGCTACTTGGAAGGCTGAGGCGGAAGGATCGCCGGAGCCCAGCAGGTCGAGGCTGCGGTGGCCGGGAGCGGCCATTGCACTCCAGTCTGGGCGACAGAGTGAGACTGTCAAAAAAAAAGAAACAGAGGTGCCTTAGGCAGATGGCATGTGACTACCTCAGGAGCGGACTGTTGAAAGGATGTTCTGGAGAAGGCTGCTGGTGTTGGTCACATACTCTGAACTAGAATTGGACAAGAGCCTGGAGATTGGATAACTTGATTCGGCGAAAGTAAAGGGAATAAAATGTTAAGGTAGAAAAATTATATTCAGGGGTTGATAGGCTTCGGGCATGAGTTTGTGACTTGAGCCTGTGGTTTTAAAGTTGAAGGCTCCTGACCAATGTAGTCAATCTTGTCTTCTGGGTTGAGCCCCTAAGGAAGGTACCCTCGTTTGCTGGTATGTTTACAGGGGTTCTAGAGCCTCCATCACAGATTCCTTCTTGCTCACATGAAGTTAATGAAAATGAATGTCCTTTGCTACAAATTATAGAGGCTTTGAGGAAAATCAAATTAAATGCACTCCCGTTTGAACTTGTGTTTCTTTGAACACAGCTGGAAATTTTGTCATGGTTTTGGGCTACCCGAACCTTTACTTTCAATGCAATTTCTGACTTATTGCTGTAGTGAATCTACTTAAACTATCTTTTTGATCCCTGAGGTTTTACTTCAGAGGTGTCCATTCTACAAATGTTTATGGAGCACCAGGTTATCCTGGGCTCAGCGTGGTAGAGAATAGAAAGACATTGAGGATGGTAGCCTGCTGTGCATAGCTTACAGTTTAGCAGCGATCACCTGATAAGTTGGTTCACTGGAGATAATTGTAGGTAGAGCTGACAAGATGGAAGAATTGTAAGCCTTGATTTTCAGTAGGTAATTGATATAGAGGCTAGAGGAAATGGGGTCGAGAGGAAACTGAACCAGATGCTGAAGACTTGTAGGAAGGCGTCAGTGTGCTGTGGAAAATAGGAGTGGACCTCCATGAGAGTGTGGAGATTGAATAAATGAGTGGTGGGGACCCCCAAAAGGGGTTTAATGGTAAAACAAGGGCCAGACATGGTGCCAGGATACCAGGGTAATACTTTCATCTCTCCCAATGAGCTGGGTCCTGGAGAGAGCTCCAGTTTGCTCTGGAAAGGCCCTTGAGAGAAATGGTGTCTTCTGTGGACAAAGAGAGAGATTCCTTTAATAAACTGCCCACCCTGTGCCTCACCCTTGATGAATGCTTTACTCTGTGAAGTCAGCAACATTAATCATGATAATAACTACTTACTTTGTTCCAGGAACTGGATAAATGTTTAACATACATTATCAGCTCTATTTTATGGACGGGATACAGGGGCTCAGAGTCCCTAGGGTCCCAGAGCTGGTGAGAAGCAGAGAAGGGGTTCAGACCCAACTTTCTCTGACTCTAAAGCCTCCCTTCTTCCTGCTGGACTAGTTAATTCAAGGAAACAAAGGAGTTAAGGATTGGGGCAGTTTGCTGCATAGTAAAACAGGCCTAAAGAAAAGACAGTAAAAGATTTGAGTTCATCTGTCCTCTAAATTCTTTGAGTACTCTTATAAATATCAGTCCTTTAGGTTGGGAGAAAGTTGAGGATCTCAAGATGTTGATTTGCAAGAGATGTAAACCAAACAGAATCATTTTTGCTGATGTAGTTACTAAACCATTTCTCTTAAAATTCTCTTGGAAAATCCTCCTATAAAAACAGGGAACATTATCCAATCAAATTTTTCTGCAAATGAAACTTGCTTGCTGATGGAGAATTGCTTGCTTGTGTTTCTATAAATCAAAGTGTTTATGAATTCAATAGTCCCTTCCCTTCAGGACCCTTTTGTTCTGGCATTATGATTGTGGTTGAAAATTTTGTTTTTTTTCCCTATGACATACAACGTTGAAAGGTTGATATCTTTGATAGGGAAAAGGTGCTTTTTCCTATGTGCTACATACCCCTGACCAGGGAAAAGGCAAATAATTGTATTGTTTGCTTTGTGTTTGCTTAGTGTTTGCTTAGTGGAAATCAACAGAGGAAGAGGGGCCATCGCTAACATTCTGTTAGAATTTCTTCATCATTCTACAACCGTGAAGCAAGGACTTGGGTACAGGTTGAATCTGCTTACGGAAACCGTGGCTCTTGAGGGTTTTAGAAGTCCTGAGACCATTTAGCTGGCAGCAGCTGGAACGTTGAGGGTGATCAGTAGGATCTTTGGTTGTCCAAGTTTCAGTGACATGATCAGAATAGATTAAACCTTTAGGATCTCCTTTAAAATTGAATTGTTGATAGCATGAGGAGTTATGTTTTTCAAAGGCTTAGTACAGATTTGTGCAGTGGTCACAGATTTTTTTCTTTCAGTTTTTATGTATTCATTTTATGTCCCTCATTTTCAAAATTAGCTATTAGCAAATCATTTTGTGTAGGAAATTGGATATGTATTCCAGGATGAAAGAAGGATGTGCAGTCATCTATAATTTTATTATTACTACTATCAAGTAGGTATGATGCATTTGGTACTTTTAAAAAACTGCCCCCAGGCAGCCCCCTCAGGTCCCCTCCCACTGTGGAAGCTTTTCTGTCCTCTCAATAAATCTTGCTTTCTCAACCAAAAAAAAAAAAAGAAAAAAGAAAAAACTCTCCCCAGCAGATTTTTGGAATTGATAAAATTCATGTGTTCTATATATTTTTAAATGGGCAGTTGATACCAGAGCCTCTTTTAGAATGACAGAATTCTTCTGGAATAATAGAATGACTTCATTTCATCCTTGACTTTTATCTTGAAGGATTTCTTACCCCTTTTGTCTTCTCAAGTTTAAGTATTAAAATGTTACGGTTTAAGTTGGAACACAATTCCAGGGGTGGTGGAGTACCAGCTCTTGACCCTACTGCAGGGCTCCCAAACTAAGAGCAGTTTCACTGGAATTGTGGCCTATGAGAGTGTTGGGGAGTTTGAGAGGGTACAATTTAAGGGACTAGAAAGATACCCTTAAGGATAGAGAGCCCGATAGCATCTGGAGGCTAGAAAAGTTAAACTGAAGCAGTCAAATTAACTTCAGCCTTGATAAAGCTGATGGGTCAGCTTGGGAGAAGTCACAGGATGATTCAAAAGCCCCTGCCAGCCTCACAGCAGCTATGTCCTATCTTCAGTCATGGGTACAGTGAGCCTGTTCCTTCTTGTCTTCTGGCCTTCAGTAACCTCATTAAGCTTGTCTGTGAGCATGGCTTTTGATCCATAGACACACACACTCAGAGAGGCAATTAGAGTACACACATTTTCCAAAGCAAGCATGCTCTGTTGAACCTACAAGTTTCATATCCCAATATTATGGTACCTTGCACATCTCTCTGGAGATAAGGCACATGAGTCATATCTGTGATTCTTGCTTTTTCATCAATATCTCATGAATAGGCAATTAGTTGAGCTTTGGCGCCAACACATTTTCAGTTCATAGTTGATATAGTTCAATTCATCTCCTGCTTTATAGTTTGTTGGCTGGCTGTTTATTGATACAAGACATCTAGAACACTGTAAATATATATAATTTTCATTTACCCATTACACTCAATGAAGAAAAAGACATACAGGAACAATTTCATCATGAGAGATACTTGATAGCTGTTGACAGAAATTTCAACTTTCATCTCACATCTGGTAACTGTCAAAATCTGTCTAACAAAAGGGAACACACACACACACACACATTTTTAATTTAACGTTTAGAGAAATAGCTGCCATGTAATCTCTGTTTCTGAAGGATGAAAATTAATTGCTGACTGCACATTCTGGGTCCGTGAACTATTTGGATAAAATTCTGAGGAATGTGTTGAGAAGAACAAACAAAATCATAGGAAAAATAGTTTAGTGGGAAGGGGGATAAAAATTGTTGAAAAAGGCAGACAGTATATATTCTTTGCTGCTGTCCTGCCCAGTGTGCTCCTTACAATGTATCTTCTCTTTAATAAATCTACATTTAAAAAATTTGTTTTAAAAGTTGTTGAAAAGTTATTCTCAAGAAACCTGGAGGCCAGTTCTAACTCTAGGCAAGTCACTTACTTTTGGGGGTGGTCTCAGTTTCTCTGTCTATAAGATTTTGGCAGGGGTGTTGTAGGAGTGGGTCTTCAAAATTCCGTGGGAGTTTATCCACTAATAAGACAATCAAATGAAGCATAGCCTTGCATATCCTAGTGAAAAAGTCTCCCCTCTTGCTCAGAGGCACTGACTTCTCTGTCCCAGTGAGACATGGCACTTGTGTGGTCCCTGCTTGGAGACTTCCCTCTCCTGGAACATGCCCTGGCTGAGGCGTGTGGACCGACTCCCACCCTCAGATGGGAGCGCAGCACTAAAGGTCACATGCCACCGTGTTCTTGCAGGAAGGAAAAAGACCAGCTTGTTACTGTGTAAGTGAACAGTTTCGGGTAGCAGTGCTAACACGTGCACTTTTTTTCCTCACTACATTTCCATGGACAGATTTAATGCTGTAGCAGGGTTAAGAGGGCAGTCATGGGAAGGAGTTCCTGTTTTTCTTTTGGCTGCACCAAGTGAGAGGAAAACAGTCTTCCTATCTGATCTTTCTAGCATGTCGTCTTCTATCCTCCTTTCTTCTTTTTCTTTATAATTCTTTTCTCTCATCTCTGAAATGTGCACGACAAGTTCAAAAGGGCATAATGTTTTGGTGAGGGAGGGTTGGGAGAGCAGGTGCTGGGTGCTGACTGGGGGTCATCATTTCCCCCTTCTCATCCAGCTTCCTGTGAACCTATATATATATATATATATATATATATATATATATATATATATATGTATATATATTTTTCTTTTTCTTTTTTCTTTTGCCAGCATCACTGAGTCTGTCTGGTAATCCAGGTTTGGGTTTAGGAAAGTGTGGAAAGAATTTATAATCCTGGCTGTCACTTAAGTGACCCCTCTGTGGGCAGCATAAGGTCTGCTCTCTTTGTTGTCCTAAAGATACTTTCTCTGGGCTGGATGTGGTGACTCATGCCTGTGATCCTAGCACTTTGGGAGGTTGAGGTGAGAAGATTGCCCTGGGGGTTTGAGACCAACCTGGGCAACTTGGTGAGACCTTGTCTCTATAATATATCAAAGAAATTAGCCAGGCATGGTAGCATGTGCCTCTAGTTCCGGCTACTTGGAAGGCTGAGGCAGAAGGATTGCTGGAGCCCAACAGGTTGACATTGGAGTGGCCATGAGCATGCCACTGCACTCCAGCCTCCGTGACAGAGTGAGACTCCAACTCAAAGAAAAAAAGAGGATACTTTGGCAGAAAGGAGTGACTTCCCTCCCCAAAACTCTCAGTCCCTTTACTCTGCTTTATTTTTCTTTGTTGCTCTTATCACCCTGCACCTTAACAACCTGCTGTGACTCATCTATTTAACACTTCTTCTAGAATAGAAGCACGTAAACTAGAAACTTTGCCTCTGTTTTCACTTCTGAATCTCCTGGGTCTGGAACAGCACCTGGCATATGATAGGCGCTTGATAAATATTTGTTGTGGCTAATGGGAGCTTTGCAGAGTTAAGGCTGCAGTTCTTTGTGGAATTCATAAGTGGTGATGAATATTAATCTACTGTCCCTGCTGCAAGAGGATCACACCATAATCAGGCTTTAATATTATGCAGTTCTTAGGTCTTCTAGGGCATAATTTGACTTATGGGTCACGTTAATTATCATAATAGAAGGCAATTTTTTAATTTTTGTTTTTTGGTGTTAGATGTATTGACATATAACTTGCATACAGTAAAATTTACCCTTTTAAAAAGTGTACAATATGATGAGTTGTGACAAATGTATATAGATGTGTTACCACCACCTCCATGCTTCTTTGTAGTCTGACGTCTCCCCACCCATGGCCACTGGCAACCACTGCACTGATTTCTGTCCCCTTTGCACCGCCTTTTCCAGAACGTCTTATAAATGGAACCATATGGCATGTAGTCTTTTGTGTCTGGCTTATTTCTCTTAGCATAAGGCTTTTGAGATTCATCCATGTTGTTGCATGTATTGGTAGTTGGTTCCTTTTTAATGCTGAGTAGTATTCCATTTCTATTTTTCACCAGTTGGCGGATATTTCAGCAACTGATTGTACCCAGTTTTTGGCTGTTTTGTGTAAGACTTCTGTAAACATTCACATACAGCTCTTTGTGTGGATATACGTATTCATTTCTTTTGAGTAAATACCTTGGATGAGATGGCTGGGTTATATCATAAGTGCATGAATGACTTTGCCAGATACTGCCAAACTGTTTTCTGACATGGCTTTTCCATTTTACAGTCCTGCAGTCAGTGTTTGGAGTTCAAGTGGCACCACATACATGCTAGCACTTTTTAATTTAGTGAGTGTGTAGTGGTATCTCATTGTGGTTTTAATTTGAATTTTTCTGCAACTGAGCATTTTTGCCTATTTGTGAAGGTTATGTTTTAGCAACCTGTTGTATTCTATAGATATTAATAACTTCAAAATGTCAGTGGCATTTAAAGTGAACATTTCTAAAAAAAAAATGGTCTAAGGTTTTTAGCATTAATTTCAGCCAGGCCCATCCTATACAAGACAAGACTGGGGTGAAATATTGGCAAGGGGTGCTCCAACTGGGTGGCTGATGATGAGACTCAGACAGAGTACTCCTAGGACTTTACTTTGATGATTAGCAGAATGCTGACTGCATGGGCCTGCTGGCCCTGCTTGGTCCTTAGTTAAACCTGATGGCTATGGGAAGCATGCTTAGATCCAATTGCATTTCCTAGGATGCCCCAAGAGTCACCTGGGATGCTCAGCAGTCCTCTGTGACCCTCCCGAGTGTGTGGTAGTAGCCTGCTAAACACAATGCTCTCTCTCTAGGGACAGTTTGGCTGAATCAGTTAATCAAGCTTGAGAAATCAGTTACCACAGGCCCAGGAGTGCCATCACCCTTGAATTCTGACTCCGTTTCTCATGTCCATCTCTTAATTAATTAAGCAAACATCCCCTGAGTGCTTACTACAAGCCAGGATCATATTGCATACCAGGGAAAACAGCAATGCAGGAGACAGGAATGGTCCCTGTCCTGACTCAGAAGGTGGGAGAAATCTTGCAAGGGAAAGCAGAGGCTGCCCTGGGAGCACTTAGGAAGGCGCCTAACCCACGTTCCAATGCAGGGGAGGTGATTAGGAATGGATCCTGAGGAAGCGATAGCTAAGTGGAGGCCTAAGGTTGAGGAGCCAGGCTAACTGCTCGAGAAAGTGTTTTAGGACATGGGACCACACCAGTGAAGTCCCAGTGGTAGGTGAGACTAAAACACCTTCAGAGCCTGTGTATTCTTCTCCAGGGCACTGCTTAGCAGTTGGGGAGTGGCAGGAGGGTAGGCTGGAGTCTGAGCAGCGAGGCCAGGTAAACCTTTGTTGAGGACTGGACTCTACCCTTACGGTAGTGGGGAGCTGGCAAAAGGTTTTCAGTGGGGGAGTGTCTTATTTGGATGTTGGGTTTAGTCGATTAACTTTGGGTGCTTGATGGCAGATAGTTGGGAGAGGGGCAAGACTGGAAGCAGTCGAAGTGGCTGTGTGGTCATCCAGGAGCAGGATGTGAGTGGCCTATTGACCGGTGATGACTGTAAAGTGGGATCCTTTCCAGCCAGTAACTGGAAATGTGTATAAGGTCAGAAGTGGGTGTGCTACATTTGAAACATTGAGAAATCTAGTACATAGTACTGTCTTTTCTCGGGGGCGTGAGGGTGGTTTGTTTGTTCACTTCCTTGGACAACTGATGTGGAAATGTGTCTTTGGCTTCAGTTACCTGAGAAGAAGGGCTTGGACATTGCCAGACTCTCTCCTTTTTGGACAGAATTGTTCCCAGCATTAATCACTGTGTTCAGAGACGGAGGAAGGGAATTGTTGCAGGAGGCCAGGACAGTGTCAAGGTGGGTTGGGGGAATTGGGGCAGAACGCTTGCCTATTTGCACATAGCAAAGCCAGAGTAGAACTTTCTACTGCTGCCCTTCACTATTTCTTGCTCACCTTCTCTGTGTGTTTCCTGGAGAGTCCCTGAAGTCAGAACCCACTTTCGAAGGCCCAGACATTCTACTTTTTAGAAAATGCTGTCCAAGAAAACTTCTGACCCTTCTTATGAATGTTGTGTAGAGGTGTGGTTTCTCTTCCTTTGAGCTTCTACACGCAGGGTTTAGGGGAGGTAATTCTGTTGGGTTTTGCTCTGGAAACTCCAATACTAGACTATTAAAATTTCCTTCTTGCATTGCCCCTCCTGTCTTTCCAGAAACCCAGAAATAATGGCATGATAATTGCTAGAAATATTGCCGTGTCCTGTTTGGACAGGATAGAACCATTTCAATGCTAGAAGCTACTGACAGAATGAAGATAAGTGGAGAAAAGGGAACTTATATTTCTGGCACTTATGCCATATACTGTGTTGGAAACCTATTTATACCGGGGGTGCCAAAGAAATGTCTTCACATTTTAAGATATATTAACTATGTATTACTTTTAGTTCATTATAATCAGAAGTGTCTAGATGCTGATGGTAACCACTTTGAGCACCTCTTGTAATTACAGAAGTCAAATGTGACTTATATTCCTCTCATGTTTTCAGTATCTATTGAGTATTACAATTTTAATAGTTTTTTCCTTTCTCAAAATGTGTATATATTTTTTGGCCCCCTTTGTATTATCTCGTTTAATCCACAGAGCGCCATACAAAGTAGGAATTGTCATCCTCATTTTATAATGAGGAAATTGATGCTCAGAGAGCAAAAAGTCTTGGATGAGGCACATGGTTGGGAAGCTGGGGCTAATTTATGTCTGGGCTTTTTGTATTGGTTTTCCTTTTTAAATTCTACCTTCTCAGTGTTTGGGGATCTGAAAAGATTCATGTAGCTTTCAAATCAACTAAGTGATTCCTGGAGAGGAGTTTTGTATGCAAAAAATCTAGCTAATTATTTATTTCATGGGTTTCTGGAATGTAAGCCCTATTCTAAGCCACTTATAAAACAATTTGGAATTACTAGCATGTATCTCACAATGCTACTGTGGCTCTTAGTGCTGTGATGCTAGTTGTCATCTTTGAGCAAACTGATGCAGTGCTGCTTTAATTCTTCCCTTTTTTGTAGTGAGAAACTTTGGGGGTCTGTGTCCTTCTAGAGGCTTGCTGAACAAATAGTAAAGAAAAGAAATAAGTCCTAAGGCTTGAATATTTCAGAGGAATTATTTGTCCATATGTCCAGTAATCAAAGTGAATGAATCAGAATACATAATGGTAGGCCATCTCTTCTTTTCAGACACTGCAAATTCCCTTCAACCTATTTTCTTGAAGTTTTTATTTATTTATTTATTTATTTATTTTTGAGTTGGAGTCTCACTCGGTCGCCCAAACTGGAGTGCAGTGGCCGCTTCCGGCCACCGCGCCTCGACCTGCTGGGCTTCGGCGATCCTTCCGCCTCAGCCTTCCAAGTAGCCGGAATTACAGGCATGCGCTACCACGCCCGGCTGATTTTTGATTTATTGTAGAGATGAGGTCTCGCTGCCCAGGCGGGTCACGAACCCGCGGGGTCAGGTCTTGAAGTTTTTAATCTGCGTCCTCATGGGATGAGGAACAAAAGGGTAATATCCTACTTGAGGTTGTCCTTTGCTTTGAGATTTCACAGATTTGGATTCACACATTGTTAGTTAAGTACTGGGTTTGTATCCATAAGTAGTCACTACATTCTTAGCTCCTTTTGCTGTTTGCTCCTCTTTCCTAATGCCAAACACTACCCCTACTCCACTAGAGACCACAGTGATTAACTGAACCATTTTATACATACAGCTGGTTTCTGGTTTCTACTGAGGGCTCACAACTACCAAGAACCAACAGGGATTAACTTTCACCTAGGTATCTGCCCTTTGTCTACTTTTCATTTGTTGCCCCCTTCCCAACTTAAATGTTGGTATAACTACTTGGGATTGTTCTGGCATTGAATAAGGACAGCTGTTGGTTGGGCAGCTGGGACATGCAGAATGTTGTATCCCTGTTCATAGAACTCCTTCTGGACAGGGAGTAGTTGGGTCCTGTGTTCAGGTGTAGGTAGGGCAAGGCCAAAAGCGTGCATATGTCTTGACTGTGGGAGCTTGTCTGTTTCACAGACAATGTGCTGAACCTGCCTCAGCAGACTTGTTTCTCCATGGGATATTGTTTTCTTTTCACCGAGATACAGCCCTAGGGTTGTCCTCATCACCTGAGAGCCAGGTGTCAGTGGCATTTCTTTGGTGTTTCCTCCCAGTCATTGAAGGCATGCTGTGACTTTCCAGATTGGGAAACTGCTTTATTGATGGCGCCATTTATCATTTGAAAGACTCAACTTTATAACCTGATAAAAATCTAGTCTGTAGCAAATTTCAGGGAATAGCTTGAGGCAAAATTTGCTAATGCTGCTGTAAGGGGAGGCACTTTCTTAGAGAAAAGAGGCAAGTCTTTGGGATTCCAATATGCTATTTTCATCTTTAGTGTTTTGGTCACCCAAGAGTGCTCATGAAACTCTGTTTTCATAAGTGCATTTTTCATTCTCAAGTGATCACACTCCAAAATGATTAGGACCATGATGACTAGCTCCCAGGCTGCTTCCAGAAAACCTCCTATTTGCTGGTGAACCCAGAGGCTGGGAGTCAGGGACTCATGAACTCCTGAGGAGTAGTCGTGACATAGTGGGTGCTGGAAGTCTCAGGTGAGAGGGCTGGAGCAGCAGCCCTCATTGGCTTTGCAGCAATAACTGACAGCTCTTTTCTCTCCTGCTTTATCTTTCAGTTAATGACCAGCCACTGTGTCCCTGCTGCGAGCTCTGGCTACTGCCCTCCAGGGCTCCCAAGCCACACGCTGTGGGTGCTGGCGGAGGGAACATGGCTTGTTGGCCTCAGTTGAGGTTGCTGCTGTGGAAGAACCTCACTTTCAGAAGAAGACAAACAGTAAGCTCGGGTTTTCCTGGGGTGCGGGGCGGGGGGGGGGAGGGGTGCGGAATTCTCCCATATGGTTCTCCATGATTTTGAGTTGGAGATTGGAGGGAGGAGGGAAAAGAGTTCTCTTGGTTTTCCCACAGGGATTGAATGAATCTGGCTCTTCTGGACACAGAACTGTGTGACTCTGATATGGCCGTGTGGCTTTTCAAAGAGGGCAGATTTGCAGCTAGGCAGAAGTGTTAGCTTTGGTTTGCGCTAGTGCCCAAGGCATGAGTTCTGATCTCTGGAACTTGGCATAGAATTGCCCCTGACCACCTCACCTTTTTCGTTTTGCTGCTATCCTGGGAGCTACCTGGCTCTCCAAAAATCACCTAGTAGGACCTTGTATTTCTGGGAGTTATGACTGAGGTGGGTTAATGGCTCAGCTCTTAGAGATTGTTTCTTGGATCTCTTGGTGTCAGCCTGGACTCCCTCCTTACAGCTTTGACTTCAGACCTGAAGGAATATAATAATTGAGACTTGTTTTATTTTTGTGGAGAGTTGTAAGCCATTCACTTCCCAGATGGGCCAATAATGCTTTGAGTAATCCTGAGAAGATCATCTTTAATGCACTAGTGAATGAAATTTTTCCACGGAGGAATGTGAGGGCTGTAAGCCAGAGGGAACTCTGAAGCTGAGAGACATCAGCTCACTGCTTCTCTGTTTCTGAACACCTTTCCTTGCAGAGCCCATCTCTAAACCTCTCTATAGTTGGTTTCTAGATCTTGTTTTCTGTCCTGGCCTTTTTTCTCCCCTTCTGAATTCTGAGCCAATGTACCCACTGGGCTGTCTTAATGAAGTGCAACATGTCTGTAACCAAAATGATCAACTATCTTAGACTCAAAGAGCTATAAGTGACTTTGGGGAGAATTTAATTCAGTTTTTCTCAAAGTAGAATAATGCTTGAACCTTTTTTTTTTAAAGAATAAAAATGTCAACGTACCCTTGTGTCCACTAAATTTTGTTTTTATTATATTTCTTAAATATCTATATATGTAAAACAGGACACAAACTTGTTATAGGTTATTATATAACTATATGACTCATACATATTTACAGATTAAATACAGATAAAATTGTAAAATCAGTACAATTCAAATTAACAATGTACATGTGGTAAGACATCTGATGTTATGTAGCTGAAACCAAATTATAAGTTGTGACGTGAATATCATAGTGTATGCTATAGGGCTGAAAATGCTTGGCTAGTCTATGTTACTATGTGCTAGTGATTTAGTTCTCCATCCGTCTTTCTACTTGAACGACCTTCATTTGATGTCATTTGGCTTTCGTTTGGTCCAGTCTCATCACTCATAAATTGAGTCTGCATCTGTTCCTTCCTCATTAGTCTGCTATAGTTTATACCTGTGCCAACACAGTCATAAACACAAATGTAAACTTGGGCTTTGGAATTTTATGCGAGAACAAGGTTTTAAAATAAGCATTCAGAAAACCCACATTTTTTTTAGACTTTGTTTAGATGACCATCAAAATGAAAATAAAATGTTTAAAATCCTTGAATAGGACTCAGCTATAACCCCTCAACAATATATGTATAGATTCTATTTTGAGAAATGCTGCCTCTTTTCATGTTATAAATGGAAAGCCTGAATCTCAAGATCACTAGTTAGAGAGTAGGGACTAGAATCTATGGATTCTATTTGCTTTAGAAATAATGTTTGCCGGGCTCGGTGGCTCAGCCTGTAATCCCGCGCCTTTGGGAGGCTGAGGTGAGTGGATTGCCTGAGCCCGCGGGTTCGAGACCCGCCTGGGCAGCGAGACCTCATCTCTACAATAAATCAAAAAAAAAAAAAAAAAACAGCCAGGCGTGGTAGCACACGCCTGTAGTTCCAGCCACTCGGAAGGCTGAGGCGGAAGGATCGCTGGAGCCCAGCAGGTCGAGGCTGCGGTGGCCGGGAGCGGCCACTGCACTCCAGTCTGGGCGACAGAGTGAGACTCCAACTCAAAAAAAGAAAAAAAAAAAAAGAAATAATGTTTGAAAAATATAATACATAATATTATATTAATATAATATGAGAAAACACTTAGAATGAGATTCCATGTGTGAGGCATTCAGTTATTAGACATTATTAACTGGAATTACTCCTTTTTTTTTTTTTTTTTTTTTTTTTTTTGAGTTGGAGTCTTACTCTGTCACCCAGGCTTGAGTGCAGCCACTACAGCCTCAAACTGCTGGGCTCAGGCGATCCTTCCGCCTCAGCCTTTCAAGTAGCTCGGACCACAGGCATGTGCCACCACGTCTGGCTAATTTTTTTTTGAGTTGGAGTCTCACTTAGTCGCCCAGACTGGAGTGCAGTGGCCGCTCCCGGCCACCGCAGCCTCGCCTGCTGGGCTCCGGCGATCCTTCTGCCTCAGCCTTCCAAGTAGCCGGAATTACAGGCATGTGCCACCACGCCCAGCTGATTTTTTAATTTATTGTAGAGATGAGGTCTTGCTGCCCAGGCGGGTCTCGAACCCACGGGCTCAGGCAATCCACTCACCTCAGCCTCCCAAAGGTGCGGGATTACAGGCTGAGCCACCGAGCCCGACCTTCTAATTTTTAAAAATTTATCTTAGAGATGAGTTCTCACCAAATTGCCCAGGCTGATCTCTAGCCCCTGGGCTAAAGCAATCCTCTTGCCTCCATCTCCCAAAGTGCTGGGATTACAGGCATGAACCACTGTGCCTGGCTTGGATTATTCCTTTTAAGGCCCCATAACATAACGTTATTTCCTCATGTTATTGCTGGAGAACTTGATGCACAGAGTGGTTAAGAGATTTGTCTGAGGTCCACACTGCTAATAAGGAGTACAAGTAGGGTTCAAATCCAGATATTCTGACTTCAGAGTTGGTACTTTAAATCCTTATGTCCAATTGCCTTTCAGTAGAATGCTTTTTTCTTTTCTTTCTTTCTTTTTTTTTAGTCAGAGTATCACTCTGTTGTCCAGGCTAGAGTGCAGTGGCACACTCATGGCTACCGCACCCTTGATCTGTTGGGCTCAGGCAATCCTTCCGCTTCAGCCTTCCAAGTAGCTGGAACTATAGATGTATGCCACCACGCCCAGCTATTTTTTTTATTGTGGAGATGAGGTCTCGCCCAGTTGCCCAGGCTGGTCTTGAACCCATGAGCTCAGGCAATCCTCTTGCCTCTGACTCCCAAAGTGCTGGGATTATAGGCGTGAGCCATCATGCCTGGTTACTATGTTTTTTTCTATCCTTCATCTTAAAGTCCTAGTTTCTTCTTCCTTGCCTTTTCCCCTGCTTCCTGTGGCTGTTCCTAGGTCCTGGTGTTCCCAGATCCTGCGTGTTTGTCCTTATCCTCATTTCTTAGCTACTGTGGGGTCCTGATCCCCCTGCATCTTCTCAACTTGGTAACAGGGCCTACCTGGTGGAAATTGTCTCTGCCATGGTTTGTCCATGTGTGTCCATTAGTGAGTAGTGGGAAGAATCATGTCATCTTGACAGTGAAAGGGGGGATATGGGGCAGTCCTGTTCACCCCTCTTATTTTACAGATGAGAAAGCTGAGGCACAAAGCAGGAAAGGGATTTCCCCAGGGACATCCAACCAGCAATGGAGCTGGGACCAGAGGCTGAAATATCCAAGACTGTGGCCAGTTCTCTTTCCATTTCATCACAGAGACTTTTCTTCCCTCCTCTAAATTTTTTTGTTTTGCTGCCACGTGGCAGTGTCCAGCTTGGGGGTAGAGGACATGGCAGGAAGGAGGTTTCTGTGCTCAGCCAGAGAAGGAATCAGGAGCACAGGGTTCTGGAGCAGGATGTGAGGCTGGGCCAGGCAGACTGGGCCAATTTCCACTGGTTTGGAGCTTGTTGATTCTTGTTCAATATTGCATGTGGGTTTAAAGGTGTTAGGATTAGAGAGATAGGCAAGGTTAATCAAAAGCAATTTGTGACCATGAGGCAGAGTTCCTGTTGAAGACGGAAGTGGGGACACAATGCCCGGACACAAAAGGATTTTTAAGATGCTATACCACTGCCTGCTAGCCTGTTTTAGTTACCTTCCTTCCTGCTTTCTGAATCAGAAAGAAAGGTGGTTTACTTCAGGTTGCTGATACTTAGACCGTCAGAGTTGGAAGGATCTGGCCTGTTCAGTTGATTAAACTGGAGCTCAGAGGGGTGTAGGGTTCCAGACTGGGTCAGTCCTGAAGGTAGCACCAGAGCCAACCTCCTGGTAGCCCTTTGGTCACAGGCCCTTTTTAGCAGGCTTCACTTTATCTGCACTAAATGTTCTGTGTCCCTGAATCTTTAGTTCTGACAGGTAGCTACTTCCCAGCCTACCTGGTTTAGATTTCTAGATTGTATTGTTTAGACATTGGAACCTGTTAGGGGTGTTGGTGCTGCTTTGTTATTTCAGAACCAGCCCTGCCCACTAGGTAGAGGAATAAGTTAGCAGCCTCATCATGATGGCTGTTGCCCACGATGTATGAAAATTCATTGCTTGTATCCCTTCTCCTGAGATCTTGGAGTTTATACACTTGGTCCAGGAGCCCAGCGCAGATCCTAGCACTTGGGACATGCTTAATAAGTATTTGCTGAGTGAGTGGGAAATATGTTAATGGCCCGTTAGTTTGCAGGCCTTGAGGAGACTTTGCAGGTCTTGGGAAGGGTCTGCTGTTAGGAAGAATAGAAAGAATTATGTAAAAGTCCCTATGCTGCTGCCAGGAAGACTAAAAAGACTATGTAAAAACTGGAGCTGAAGGGTATGCCCCAGGGCAACCCTGTGGAAAGACAGAGTTTGCCCATTCACTCTGTGTCCTTGTTTGCTGATAACTTTTGAGGATCTCTTTCCTGTGCCCCCATTGTGCAGACTCATAGGGGATCAGCAGCCAGGTTTAATTTTCCACTGTTTCTGTTGGGCAAATAATAAATTGAGTTGAATTGTGAAAGTTGGGTGCAAAGCTCAGTTTGGGTCCAAAGTAACAGTTAACTTGTGTGGGTGGCAAGCATTTAGCACAAACAGGGCTGGGGCCAGGAATGGGGAGGGACTTAAGCGTTTTCAGGATCCTCACCTGGTTTTAGGCTGAGCCAGAGGGCCAAGGTCCCCATGGAACAGATGGGACAAAATAAGGGTGACCATATGGCTTCTTTACTTTTGCTACTGCCATTCATTTTCTCAAGTAGATCTGACTAATAATGTGGTTGGGAAAATAGCTAATTGTAGTTTTTGCATAAATTAGAGTGCTACTGTTTGGGCATTCCTTTTTCTTGAGTCAGAGTCTCACTCTGCTGCCCAGGCTGGAGTGCAGTGGTACGTTCATGGCCACCACAGCCTCAACCTTCTGGGCTCAAATGATCCTTCCGCCTCAGTCTTCCAAGTAGCTGGAACTATAGGTACACTCCACCACGCCCAGCTTGGCATTCTTTCATGACAAGGGATAAGCTATCAAAAAATTAAAACTTCCCATTTATGAGCCTTTAGACAATTTTACAGGGTAGGCGGAAACTCTCTGCATCCTTTACCCACTTCTAGTTTTCATCTGACACATTTCATTAGTCCTAGACTGGCAACAGTGATTTTGATTCTAATCCCAGCTTGGCCACCGTGAAGCTCAATGGCCTAGGAAAATTGTCCCTTCTATGAAATGAAAAAAGTTGAAACAAGTAGCCATTTATGGTTTCACTTGGGTAAATATTTAGTGTCTATTACTTGTGAAACAGTGAGCTGGGTGTACAGTGGTGAATCAGACAGGCATGATCCCTGCCCTCCTAGAGCTGACAGTTTAGTAAGGGCAGCAGATATGAAACATATCATCACATAAGTAAAAAAATAATTATAATCTGTGATAAGGGTTATGAAGGAAAAAAAAACCAGACAGACTATTGTACCATGTTAGATGTGGATAGGGACTTCCTTTAGAATGGCAGGTCGTGACATTTAAGCTGAGAATCCTGAAATTTGAGCAGCAGTTAGTGAGGGCGAAGAACAGAGGCTCAGAGATCAGAGAGACTGGGGAAGGGGGTGGGGGCATGTTCCTGGGTGAGGAAACAGAAAGAAGTCAGTGGCACTGGTGTAGTGAATGATGACTGGCAGAGGATGAGTTAGGAACAGGCAGAGCCAGATCGTATAGGACATTGCAGACAAGGGAAAAGCAGTTGAATTTTATTTTATGTGTGAAAAGAGTCTCTGAGGTAGGAGGGCCAGGTCATGAGGGTCAGTTCTTGGCACTAAGGGAATTTGAATGACAGTAGCCCAAGGAAGCAATCATTACATACACATGTATCATTTTATGCTGTCTTATCCTTTCATTCAACATTATTTGGTGTGTATTTTCCTATATTTCTAAACAATCTTATTTATAATAATGATTTCTGATGGGTGACCTCTGTTTTGCAGTTTCGAAAGTAGTATTTTTATGTCCATTATCTTCTGGATTCTCACGACAATTCTGAGGTGTGCATTACAGTTTCTTTTCTTTCTTTTTTTATTTTTTTTTGAGTCGGAGTCTCACTCTGTCGCCCAGGCTGGAGTGCAGGCTGGAGTGCAGTGGCATGCTCATGGCCACCACAGCCTTGATGTGCTGGGCTCAGGTGATCCTTCTACCTCAGCTTTCCAAGTAGCTGGAACCACAGGCATGTGCTACCAAGCCCGTATAATTTTCTAAAAAATTTTTGTAGAGACAGGTCTCACTGAGTTGCTTAGGCTGGTTTCAAACCCCTGAGGGCAATCCTCTCGCCTCGCCTCCCAAAGTGATGGGATTATAGGCGTGGACCACCATGCCTGGCTACAGTTTCTATTTCAGAGGTGAAGAAGGTATTGCTGGTTAGTAAGAGAAGGGTTTGGATTTTCTGGCTTCAGATCTATCATGGGATGATGACAATGACATTCCTGATAGCTTTGTAATAAACCATCAATACAGTTTTTAAAAGTTCAAACCCTATTGCTAGCATTTAGTTTGTTGCCAGTGTTTGCTGTTATAGATAAATTACTATACAAATTTTATATATAGTCTTTTCTCACTTTTGCACTAATTCCTCAGGTTAAGATCTCAGTAGGAGAATTATTAGATCAAAACGAAATGGCTTTTGAAGTGTATGACCAGATGTCCTACTAAAGGATCCAACCAAATTGAAGAGCCACCATCAATGCGTGAGGCTTTATTGTTCTTGGAGAGAACAGGCCTGGTTTTAAAAATTGTTTCTGGCTGGACGCGGTGGCTCAGCCTGTAATCCCAGCACTTTGGGAGGCCAAGGCGAGTGAATTGCCTGAGCCTCCAGGTTCGAGATCAGCCCAGGAAACTTGGCAAAACTTCGTCTCTACAATAAAATAAAAAATAGCCAGGCCTGGTAGCTTGCATCTGTAGTTCCGGCTACCTGGAAGGCTGAGGCAGAAGGATTGCTAGAGCCCAGCAGGTCGACACTGGGGTGACCATGAGCGTGCATGCCACTGCATTCCAACCTGGGTGAAGGAGTGAGACTCCAACTCAAAGAAAAAAAAATTTGTTTCTCCTAGTATTTTTCTGATTTTATCTTTAAGATTTCATTTCAGGTTTTCCAGGTCTAATTGAGGTGTATGGTGTTAGGGATAGGTCTGAAATGAATTTTTTTTATACTCATATCATCCCATCAAGGCAACTTTTCTTTAGCAGTGATTCCTCTTCTAGTTATTTTGGGGACATTTATTAAAATATCTGGGTAGAAAAAAACGTTATTGGCAGTTTGGTAAATATTTCTTATTTTGGTGCTGATAGAGTCCCGAGTGCGCGCTTATCTTAATGAACATTCTGGTTTCTGCGGAAACTCTTTGTCCTCCATTTTCCTTTTTGCCTTTCAGAATATCCTCTGTTATTTTCATCTATTTGGTTTTTTCCATTGACTCTTTATTACTTTATCAAGTTCTAAAAAGTGTCATCACTATTTTAAGTGAAACTGTCTATAAATTAGCTTGGGAAATTTGTATATTAAATATTCTCTTCAAGAAGCATGACTTCACCCATTAATTCCTATCTTCCTTTATTTTATAGAGTTCTGTGTTTTTCTTGTATATAAGGAGCACATATTTGGCATTAAGTTATTAAGTTAATACCTAAGTTTGTGTGTGTGTGTGTGTGTGTGTCTGTTCTTATTGTGAATAGTATTATTCTGTTTTTCCACATTGTATTCATTTGATTGGTTTTCACAGGCTTATTACAGTGCTATTATTTAGGAGATTTACCTTGGTTCTGATTAGTTTACTCATGTTTTCAAATCATTTGCAGTTTTTTAGTTAATTTTGTGGCTTCTTTTAGATTTATTACTATGCTGTAAGAAGAAAGGATATTTTTCTCTCTTCCTTTCTGGTGTTTGTTTCTTCTTGTTTGTTTCTTTTTTGTTTTTTCATGTCCCATTATAGTCTCAAGACTCTTCAACTCAATGCTAAGGATCAGTGACTTCTTTTTTCAGCATGAACTGAGTTATTTTGACTACCATTATTCAGAAGACTTGCCCAAGGCCACGTTTTATTCTGTTGGTTTCCTGTGTTCTTAAAATCTGGCCCTTGTCCTGCCCCAACATTGAATTAATATGGACAGATCTTGAGGATTTAATAGTGCCATGACTGTTTCCTCAGGCTAGGTAGTGAAATGTGTTCACAAAGTGACTAGATTGTAGTCAATGAACTTCTGTAGCCAGCTGCAAAAGTTAGGCATGAATACTCGAGTGGACAGTGAACATCTGTCATGTGTGAGGTTGGCACGACTCTGAGTGATGATTCAGAAGTGATGTGATGCATATTAATAACATGATGGTGATGATGATGATGATAAAGCCCATGATGTGCTACTCTGTGCTAAACTTTTTACATGATATAACATTTAATTCTCATAGTAACTCGAGAGCAGTGGTTCTCAAATGGGGGTAACTTCCCCACCCCGCCCCTTAACCCCCAGCAGGAACATTTAGTAGTGTCTGGAGATATTTTTGGTTATCACAATTCTGGGTGTTTGTGTGCTGCTAGTTTCTAAGGGTAGAGGCCAGGGATGCCGCTAAACTTCCTACAGTTCATGTAAGAGTCCCCTCACAGTTATCTGGCTCAAAATGTCAATAGTGCCACTATTGAGAAAATCTGTTCTAGAGGTACTTGCTTGTATCATCTCCATGTTATAGCTGAAGAATAATGAGATGGGAAGTGCAAAATGACTTTGACTTTGCAGAGCACCTTTGACTTTGGTGAGAAACACCTTTTAAAAGCAGTGTTCCTCCTCATCTTCCTGCCTCGTGGTGGGGAGGTGTGGAGTTGAGTGATAGATACCAAAGCTTTATAAGAGTTTTTATAAGAGTTATAATGATAAAGAATCAGCTTATTTCCAAACTACTTATGAGGGCCTATGTTTAGGAAAAGTGCTAATCTTAGAGGTGGAGGAGAAATCTGATTTTGTTGATATGAATGTAGCCAGAATAGCATTCCTGGCAGAAGTCAAATATGGTTTCTAGGAGGAGGCTATTATGAAAAGAAATACATAGAACACTCCTCTGAGTTTAGAAGGTGAGTTCTGTGTTCAATGACATAATTTTAGATGACCAGAGTAAAAGAATACAGGTTAAATATACTCACATGAGTTCTCTGGTTTTGGTGTTATGAGCTTTGGAGTGGTCTCTTCATTCACACATGATAGTGTGTATAGTAATAGTGCTAATTGGGTTGTTTGATGATCAAATGAGTTAATGCACGTGAAGCAATTAGAATGCTGGTATGTAGTAAGACCCTTTTAAGTGTTAGCCATTGTTATTATTATCAGTCTTTTTTTTTTTTAACCTCTTTCTCTGATCTGCTTGTATTCACTGGCTTCAGCTGCTGAAAATGGCTTGTAAGATTTTCCTTGTGCCCTTTGCTGTCAGTGGCATGGGGAAGATCCATTCATTTTTTCAGATAAACAACATATTTTGAGCATCTGCTGCCCTACAGGTCTTAGATGTGGGGGCTGCAGAGATGTCCAGGAACATAAGCTTTGATTCATTGGGTCAGATCAATGCTCAGCAGGACTGGCAAGTGCTAGGTTTCTCTTAAGTGGCATATCTTAAAAGGTGTAAGTCCCAAACATAGTTTTGTGAGAGGCAGCATAATGGGTACAAAGCACAAATTTAGGGATAAGTAGATCTGGGTTCAAATGTTGGTGCAGTCTGCTATGGCTCATATCTTGTCCAAACCTGTTTTCTCACTTCTAAAATGGTAATAATACAACCTACTTTATAGGGCTCTTATGAATTAAATGTTGGAGATGAGTATACAGTAGGTGCACAGTATTGAGTGTAACTATTATAAATCAATAGGCCATGAGTTTATCTTACCTCTGTGGAACCTGTTGATTTTTTTAGACCATGACACTTAGTAGGGCCATTTTCTACCTGAGCCACCTGCCATGTCAAATATAATTTCATGTGTCCTTCTGAGTTGGGAAGAATTGACTGCTAATCTTAACTCTGCTATTTATTAGCTCTGTGATTTGCCTTTCTCCAGCCTTAGACTTGCCACATATATAAGGGGGGAACTCCACAAAACCCGGAATTATCTTTTTGGAGGGTGAGTCCCTTGCTGTACAGGCTTCCCCCGCTAAGTAAGTTTTCTAGGAACCTGTTGGCATCAATTGTACCAGTTAGTGTTGTTGTGAGAGGCTGCAATTGGCTTCATTGAATTTTTTTTGGTGGCAAACAGGTGACTGGTTCTTCCACCATGGCAGCGTACCTGCTCACATTGTGCTGGATGTACAGCAGTTTTTGACCAAAAACAGCATGACCCTGGGCCCTACCCTCCCTATTCACTGAATCTCACCCTGAAATCTGACCCCTGAGCAGCGTTTTTTGTTTTATTTCCCTGAATAAAAGAGTTCTCAAAGGGAAATGTTTTGCCAGTGTGGAAGAGGTGAAACAAAAAATAGCAGAAGCACTAAAAGACATCTGAATGACTGAGTTCAAAAACCGTTTGAGCAGTGGAAAAATTGTCTCGATTGGTGTATTGTATCAAACAGAGAGTACTTTGAAGGCGACTGAAGTTTAAACATGTGAGACTAAATATACAATTTTTTATAAATCCAGGTTTTTTGGGTCCCCCTTGTAAAATGGAGAAAATAGTGGTTCCTACTTCACAGGGTTGTTTTGAATATTAAAAAACTAATCCATATAAAATGTGCCTAGTACATATTGGGCTCTAAACAAATGGTAACTACTATTTTTTTAATAAAAGTGCAAATGGTAGTTTCAGAGCTTCAACATTGATGACTATTTATCTTACTTATACTCTTCATTGAATTTTGTCTTTTTTCCCTGAGTTTATTATTCTTTTCTGATTTTATTTGTAGTCACACCACTTAAAAAAGCTTTTGTTTCTTTCTACCTTTTTATTTATTTATTTATTTATTTTTGAGTTGGGTTCTCACTCTGTCGCCCAGACTGGAGTGCAGTGGCCGCTCCCGGCCACTGCAACCTCCACCTGCTGGGCTCCAGTGATCCTTCTGCTTCAGCCTTCGGAGTGGATGGAATTACAAGTGTGCGCTACCACGCCCGGCTGATTTTTTGATTTATTGTAGAGATGAGGTCTCGCTGCCCAGGCGGGTCTTGAACCTGCCGGCTCAGGCAATCCACTCACCTCAGCCTCCCAAAGGTGCAGGATTACAGGCTGAGCCACCGAGCCCGGCCTTTTTACCTTTTAAAATATTTGCAAGTGCTTTTATTTAGCTACAAACTTGGAATGCATACAATTTTGTGTTCTGCTTTTTTCACTTAATATTATGTGGCTAAGGGTGTCTCTATTCATAAACATTGTTATAATGACCGCATAATATATTGTTGAGTGGATAGATGTACCATAATTTAATCATTCCCTAATGCTGCGTAATTATTTCCCATATTTTGCAATTATAATGTTTCAGTGAATGAATAATTTCATGCATATCACTTTTTGATATTTTAAATGTAGTTCCCTAGAATGCATTCTCAGGAATATTGCTTGAGCATAAGGGATAAACATGACTTTTGACTACATATTATCCAATTGCTTTCCCAAAGGGCTTAACTGACTTATATTTCCATGTTCATTATTTTATAAATTTCAGCTCATTCCCCTTACTCAACAAACACTTTGGAAGCCTTTAACCTGTGACAGGCTTAGTGAGAAGAAAGTGACCCTAGGGGAGGAGCTCATATGTGAATAGGGCCCCTGCAGGGCCAAGTGCTGATAAAAGCATAGCATACCTGGGAATCTCAGAAGAGGGAGTCCCAGTTCAGCTGGTAGAAAAGTTTATTTTTATAGAGTCATGGTTGTGTTCTTTGGCAGAAAGGAAATTGCTTTTCTCCCCCCCCCCAGTTTTAAGTATAATTGATGAATAAAAATTGTATATCTTTAAGGTGTACAATGTGATATTTTGTTATACATGTATGTCAGCTTAAAAATAAGTCACAGAATAAAATGATGTTCTCTATGAACAAAAAAGGAATGTCATTTGCAAGCTTGGAGATTTCACTGTGTTGCTACTTTGGGCTTAATTACAGAAATATTAGCAGACCTAACCCTGTCTTTGGTCTTGGGGACCCCATTGTCAGCATGCTTTCTTCCAGAGAGGGTTCTACTAGCCTCCTTTTTCCTTCCTGATATGCTGTCTGTGCAAACAATTCTTCATAGTTTTATGGTAATAGTGTTTTTTGGTCCATGAGACAAGTAGTACATGCTCATTATGGAAAATTCAGAAAACAGAAAATATTAAAAACATTACCTGTGCTCTTATCATCCTAATACATCCACTGTAGTTATCTTGCTGCATTTCCTTTTAAAAATATTTTTAAGAGTTTAAGGTAGAACCATATCGAAGGTCTTTGGAAATTAGAAAATGGTTATTTAAAACACCAGAAATCAAACAACATACAAACAAAACAAATTCTCAAAACAGTCAGAAGCACCAACAATAACAGAAAGGTTAAATTATGATCTATTCATAGAGTAGACTATCAAGTAACCATTAAAACCTGTATTTTAAGAGCATTTTTTTATGTCATGGAAAATGCTTCTAGTATGATATTAAATGAAAAAGCAGGACATAAATCATATATGCTATATAATCTCAATTTTGTAGTGGAAAAAATATTATTTATGTCTGTGTAAAAGACAAATGATATTAACAGAGAATCATTGTTTAGTTTACTTTACTAAGGATAGCTTGTATTTACCTTTTAAAAACTTTTCCGTATTTTTTTCTTTTTTTGAGTTGGAGTCTCACTCTGCCACCCAGACTAGAGTGCAGTGGTTGCTCCCAGCCACCGCAGCCTCGCCTTGCTGGGCTCCAGCTGTCCTTCTGCCTCAGCCTTCCAAGTAGCTGGAACTACAGGCTCGTGCTACCATGCCTAGCTAATTTTTGACCTATTGTAGAGATGAGGTCTCGCCAAGTTGCCCAGGAGGGTCTTGAACCCGCGGGCTCAGGCAATCCACTCACCTCAGCCTAAGCACTGGGATTAAAGGCTGAGCCACTGAGCCCGGCTGTATTTTTTTCATTTTCACATTTCCACAATAAAAAACATATGGACCTGAAGATCAAGAAAAATCTTTTGCTTTAAAAAATAAAGGGGATTTCATACCAGTGTTCTCTTGACTTTGTGACTCTGAAACCACAGTTATAATTACTGGTAAACCCAAGCCCCCATGACTCTTCCAGCTCTTTAGTGTTCATCCTAATTAGAATGTTGGAATCTAGAAAGAGGTGAGAGACTTCAGGCAGCCTAACTAGTTGTCTGAACACTACTAGTTCAGTTAAATTATGTCTAGTGATTTCCATCTTGTCCCTCTGCTGCTTTATTCCCTGTGGAGAGACCTCATTGCTTTAACCAGTGGACCTGCTTGCTTTTAAGTTTAATGATCTTGTAACTCATTGGAGAAGATAGACCAGACTGGATATACAGGGAGGACTTTGCACTCTTCAGAGCTCTTTCCAGTCCTGGGTGCACATGGGCCAATGTGGAACTGTGTGTGGATTTCCATAGTCCTTTGGAGCCCTCTTCTCATTCCCATAGGTAGCGAACTTAATGTGCAATGAAAGGATCAGAGGTGGTGTGGATTTAGCATTGCAGGCTGCCCTGATCCTCTCCTTTTAATAGTCAGTACATAACTGGCACTGTGCTGAGAAAGGGAATGCAAAGAGATTCGACTGGGTGCTCTTAGTGATGTGAGGAAGCCAGTGATGGAAGCAGATGACTTCAGGCGCTCCAGGACAATGCTATGGGAGGAGTGTGCATGACTTTCTGTGGGAGCACAGGGGAAGGGCTTCTAGCTCAGGCTGAGATTTTGATACAGGAAATTACACCTGGTTGAGTCTTGAAGAATGAGTAGAAGTGAGCCAGATGAAGCAGAATGGGTATTATCTTCCCTTACTTAAGGAAGGAACAGAGTTACAGAATGGTACATTATGGGTGAGAACTGTAAACGGTATAGTGCTGTTAAAGCTAAGAGAATGGTGGGGGAGACTGGAGAAGTTGATCAATTGTTATATAAATGTTTCTATGAATTTCCCAAAGCCCAATGTTATTTTTTAAGTTCATGGGGTTCTGCGTTATTTCCCATTCAGTGTCAGCTGCTGCTCGAAGTGGCCTGGCCTCTATTTATCTTCCTGATCCTGATCTCTGTTCGGCTGAGCTACCCACCGTATGAACAACATGAATGTGAGTAACTGTGGATACTACCTGAGACTCGCCATTGGTGAGGGAAATCCAGTAAATGAACATGGGCTAAATTTGACTTTTCCAAAGAGACTGTCTTTAGGAAACTCCATAAATGGCTTGGAGTGGAAAATCTAGGATTCTAATATTTTGATAATGCATGAGCTCAGGAGACTATTTTCAGTCCTAGTGAATGGTGATAATAGTAATTATAACGATAGCCAACATCTGCTTCACACATTTTAAACCATGAAAATGAAATAACCTTACTGATAGTTCAGAAAGTGGTGATTAAAAACACCCTTAAGGCAATGCCTTAACACCTGTTTTTTTCCGTATGTGTTATGTCTTTATCATACAGTTGCAAATCATGGAACACATAATTTTAAGCAGTATTTGTGTAGAACTTATCAGTTTGACTGATATTATTTTATTTTATTCTCATAACAACCTTGAACAGTAGACTTTGTTATTATTATCACTTACTTTAGTTTCCTGATAAATGAATTGGGGCTTAGAGTGGTACAGGACTTGCCCAAGGTCACACGTCTAGTAAGTGATAGAGATGAAATAAAACTCAGGTCATCTGACTCACAATCATGTGCTTTGATAATGACCTTCAGAGTGAAGAAAGTACAGTAGTAGCTAAGAACTTGTGTTCCAGATGTCAGGTTATCTGGGTTTGAATCCTGGCTTCAGTATTTACTAGGCATATCACCTTGGGCAAGTGACTTCAGCTTCTTTTTTAAAAGGAAATAGTAATACCTACTTCATACTATTATTTTCAGTGTTATTATTCACAATCACAATCTTTCTCTTATGACTGGGTTCAATGGATGGATTGACACTGCAGAACTTTCCCAATCTAAAGGATCAACATTTGTTGGAGGTTTAGCTAGGACCTCACTTTCATGATCCTGGCAATTTTTCCTGCTACTGACCGGCTCCACCCACACCCCTACAAGACCCATAGACTTACAAGATACTATGGTTCTTTCAGGAAAGCGGTGGGGCCAGGGCCACCTTTTTAATTTTGTTTCTTGATCTGGGCCCATCTCTTTCACATCACATAGCTGCAGTTAGTTACATGCTAACTTGCTAAGATTCAGCATACATATTCAAATTAAAGACAAGTGCGCGCACACACACACACACACACACACACACACACACCCTCAAGAACATTCCTCCAGACATGATTTTCTGATTTCATCAAAAAGGCAAAGAGCATAAAGTGAAATCTGTATTCAGTTTACATGCATTTGAGAAAATTCCCTTTTTTGTCTTGGAACCCCAAAGACTTTGTTGATTGATGAACAAATCCATATTTGATTTTATTTAAGTATTAGTTTGTGCCTCACTGAAATATGTGTTTTAGGGAAAATTCAGGTTTTTAAAAATCTACTAGGCTATTTTCTTTCTGGAATGATCACAAGCGGGCAAGACAATGTAATGGAAAGAGCACAGATTTTGGCATCAGACACATTGGGGTTTGTTTTGATCCTGGCTTTGTCACTTGCCAAAATTGTGATCTTGGGCAAGTGATTGAGTTTTGACCCAGATTCCTCTGACTCCAGACCGTACATTTTCAGAAATGTTGTGAAGTTCTTATATGTATAGAAGGCAGATAAGACTTTTCCCATACATCTATGTACTTTATGCAACCTTACCTCCTGTTCTCATCGGCATCTAGGGACCTAGTTGGAAGGGTAGAGTTGAAAGCTAAACTGAAGCTTGCTGAGGTGTCTTGTCTCTGGGAACAAAGGCCTGCTGTAAAATTTCTCCCCATCAACCTTTTCCAGTTCAAACCAGAGCCATCAAGGTTGTAATAACTTCCCTGGGTCCTGAGAGTCCGTTATGCTGTTTGTCATCCTGTGCACCCATTGCCTGTTCCTCATCCTACTTTTGTTTGCAAATACGATGAGACATAACATACAAGGGAGAGCCTTTGCTTCTCCCACCAAAGGGTAGTTAGAAATACCTTCACCATCACTGCCCTACCTGCCTTTGACCTACACCAGCCTGTCTATAGTGCCAGTATCTCCTGATATTAAAAGGGGAGAATCTTTTGGTCCTTCGAGTATTTGGTTGGATTACATAAATCTCCCCTGAATGAGGAGCAGCTGACTTAGGCAAGGGGCCTTGTTTGGTTTTCCTTGAACTATTAACAGGGAGATAAGGAGATTGAGTAAATGTTCAACGGACCAGAGTCCCTGAATAGAGTGACCACAGTGGTCAGATCTTGTCAGATCCTTGCTTTGGATGTTGCTTCCCCGGTTGGAATATGGGTAGAAGAAAAAGATAGAAGGGCCCCAGTACTGAAATGAAAGTGCAGCAAGTCTGGGCTTTAGTTAACTTCTGGGGATACCCTGTTAGCATATTTGTATGAAAATAGAAAGTTGAATAAAACAAGGTTTCTACTTTGGAGGAAGCTGGTTGCTGTGAGATGGAAGAAGTATTCTGGCTAGACACTAGCAGAGTAAGAACTACTGTAGGCTTGCCACCGTAGCACCTGTAAGGTTCTAATAAGTATATTCGTTGAGCCTTTGTCCTGCACCAGGACAATTTTTATCACCATTTTACAGATGAGAAAACTAAGGGTTTGGGGTCAGTAACTAGGCCAAAGTTGCTGCTTACTGAGCTGCAGAGCCTGGACGTGAATCCCAATGGGCTTGACCCTAAAGCCTGTGAAGCTACTTGCTCTTCACCACCTAGAGCTGTGGTTCTTAATAATTGTTAACTCTTTTGGGGTCACAGATAACCCTGAGAATATGATAAAAGCTGAAGCCATGGCCTTTCTGTCCAAACATGAACAGGCCCTTGGGTAAGAGCCCCTGGTCCAGGGTACATTTATCTTGATTCTCATAAGCAGCACCCATGGATGACAGCCACAAACTACACTGTGGCAAACTGAATCCTAGGACCCAGCCCAGCTATGCCTAGTCATCCTGTTTGTAAGAAGCTCATCATAATGAAGGAGGAGTAGAGCAATGAGGTGACCTAGTGGATGTGGCCTCATTGTTTTGATGAATGACAAGAACAACAATAACAACTAAACACAGGAAGCTTCACAGGTGACATCTGACCCCAAGTTAGCATGTTTTTTTAGGTGCTCTTGAGGAGCTTTAGAGCTGGCCGAGGAGGTGAAACTAAAACACGTTTGGCAAACTGAGCAGAGTACCAGATGGGATTGAGAAGAACTAGATTAGACAGGTGGCCACAGGTGTAGGTAAGGGGCTTGCCTTAGGATCATGTAAGTTCTCCTCTCGGTTATGCCCAGTGACTCCTTGAGTGTTTCTCATTGGCCATTTTTTTTTCTGTAGTTGCCTCTTAGAGTGTGGAGTTGGATTGGGGCATCCCCAAGGCCCCTCTATGTCTCTGAGAGGCGAGGCTGGTGGTAGCAGATGACCTAAGGATGAGCAAGCGCTTGCCTACCAGGCACTCTCTGTATATGTCTAATCTTCCCCCCTCATCACTTCTCCAACACTGGCCTCATGAACCCCATTCTACAGACAATGGTCAAGTAGCTTAAGAACTGCCATCTGATGCCAAATTTCCGACTCGGGGTTGGATTTGTTCAGAGGAAGTGGGTCTCTGGGATTTGGGGAATGCTTCAGGTTTGCGTTGAAGCATTTGTATTTGTATCTCAAAATTGCTTCAAAGAATGAATGTTTCACTGTGTGTTTTTCTTCTCGATTTCCACAGGCCACTTTCCAAATAAAGCCATGCCCTCTGCGGGAACACTTCCTTGGGTTCAGGGGATTATCTGTAATGCCAACAACCCCTGTTTCCGTTATCCGACTCCTGGTGAGGCTCCCGGGGTTGTTGGAAACTTTAACAAATCCATGTAAGTACCAGATCAGGTTTTCTTTCCCTAACTTGTCAGTTAATACTTTTCCTTTCCTTCTTGTTCTTCGGAGAATGTCTGGATTTGAGTGGAGTTGATTTTGCAAAGTGTTTGTGTGATAAAGTCTGCAGAATGAGGGAAGAGAGAATTGAGGCCTGGATTTAAGACTCTGGGACCCTCCTTTGGTGCATTGTAGGAGTAATGATATGTAGCCGAAAACAGTGTGGTGGTTGGGGTCATTCCTTCAGATACTGGCTAGTAAGTAAGGAAAGGCGACATAGCACATCAAATCTATCTGTTAGTCTACTCATTCAGTACACATTACTACGTATCTGAATTGGCTGGTTCTAGGTGTTTTGGGGGGCAGGGGTAGGGTACAAAGATGCTGGAAGGGTCCCTGCCCTTAGGGAGCTGACAGCCAAGTCTGGGAGAGTTCTCTCCTTTCTGCATCAGATCACCTCTGTGACCTCTGTTGCTGCCCCTATCAGACCGCAAGACCTGCTGGTCTTTCTCTGCCCTGGGTGTGCGAGCTCTTTGAGGGCAGGATGCCGCTTTCATTGCCTTTGTATTCCTGGCTTCTGACTTCCATGCTGAACATAAGTACGGGCTTAGTAAGTATCTGCCAAATGAGACACTGAAGAGTCTTCCAATGCACAGAACCATGACATGACTCAGAATGGACCGAGGACTGTGGGATACATCTAAGACAATCCCAAGGAAACTGCAGCTGGGGCAGGCAGGGCCACATTGCAATGTTCATGGACCACAGACTGGCTTTTAGCCTTCATGGGCTCCTTCTTCCATACAAAAATGATATTTTATGACCGTGTTGGTATAAAGATTAATATAATCCAGGCTGGATTCATTAAAACACTTTTATGTGCCCCTAAGAGTATCCTGGGCCCCAGGCATTGAACTTACTATGTACTATGTCTCCATAGATAAGTTGGCCCGGGGAGGGGGTGTATGATGGGTCAGGCCTTGGAGGGTGTAAGATCTGGGTTTATAGACACATGGGAGAGGACATTTGAGGCAGGGTTGATGGGTGTGTGGGGGAGTGATCAGAGAAGCTGGGTGTGGAGAGCCGTGGGAATGGGCCAAGGCCTGCCAGTGGAGACTTGGGAGCCAGGCTGCACCATGTGTAGTAGCAGTCCCTTTTTTAAAGCAGGAGAGGCAGCTGGCCTAACTAGAGCTTTTCTCATTTCTTACACCCTTTTCAGTGTGTCTCGCCTGTTCTCAGATGCTCAGAGGCTTCTTCTATATAGTCAGAGAGACACCAGCATGAAGGACATCCACAAAGTTCTGAGAACATTACGGCAGATCAAGAATTTCAGACCAAGTAAGTGAAAGCCTTCTGTGCATTGAAGTGTACTTGGAAATTGACCTGCGCCAGGGAAAGAGAGCAGCCTAGGTGGCCTGGGGCTTGTTCCCTTTAGCTCTTCCCTATAGAGTTTTCCTCCTCAGTGGCTGGGCTGTAGGGACCCTCTGCAGGAGGCATTGAAGAAGAAACTAGGGTTGGTTGCCACAGACAGTGATGTACTAGACTCTGGAGAGAAAGAAGAAAAATCCCTAGAGAGGGTGGCACAAGCTCAGCATTAGGGGCAGCTAGGGGTGCAGGTTGCTGCCAATTTCATTTTTTTTTTTTTTGGAGTTGGCTATGTGGTTGCAGTGAATGACACATTTATAGACAGGAAATACTTCTGTACATGTAAGAGCAATTAAAGTTGCAACTTGATATGGATAAGTGAAAGTTAAGCATTTATTTCTAAAAAGAAAATGCAATTCATTTTCCCCTCGTCATTTGGTTAAGTCTGATGGGCATTTGAACTCTGATCTTTAAAAAGTGAAATCTGTACCTCTGATCTGGTAAGTACCCGGGCAATTTATTGTAGGCCATCAAGGAAGTGTCTGAGGAGCAGGCACTTTGCTGACTGAGGCTTTGGCTGCTGAAGTCACTGAGCAACCTCCCAGGCGGTGGCCTGCCAAGGGGACAGTGGCTGGTGGGAGCAGTTCACTGAGTGTAGTCAATAATGGTGCACATGGTCTACAGAGAATTTAAGAGCAATAACAAAGCTGACTAAAAGTTGGTCTGTTTTTTTATTATCACCATGCACTGGTGGTTCTAAACAATGTGGGTGATAAATTATTCTTCCCCACCACAGTCCAACTGTTGCCACTGCACTAGGGAAGTACTTCTCATTCAGTTTGGTGTTTGGGGAGGAACAGATCAGGCTGGGCTGACCTTTGCTGAAAGGCCTACCAGTTTGTTATTCACTTAGCGAAAGAAGAAATGGTATAAAGTGCTAGAGTTTAAACCAGATTCGGATTGGAGCTTTTGGTCAGACAGAACAGTGCTTTTCTTGGGCAGGAAAAGAGGCAGTGGGCAATGTGAGGTCTGATGACAAAGGGAAGCAAAGCTGTGTTGGGGGTGGCATGTTGGAGGTGCTTCTTCACAGAAGAGAGAGGAGAGAAAGGTGTGGCTGTGCTTGGGGCTTCCAGTTGGGACACTCCTGGCTGTGTGACCAGGCCATCTGGATGCTGTTTCCTTGTCCTGCAAGCCCTGGTCTTGCTCATGGGTGTCTCTTACTGTGCAGGAGACAGAGAAGTAGCAAACACCAACCACAGCCTCAGTCCTTCCTGATTTATGGGAGGGCCTCTGCCTGGCCCACCAGAGGTAGAGCTGAGGATATTTCTTTACCACCAAGAGACAGTGTGGCACAGAGTAAAGAGTGTTAGCATGCATTACTTTGTAGCTGAGTGACTTTGTGAATATGTTAGTTAACATCCTTAGAGGCACCTCTTCCTGTCTGGGGATAATAGGAGACCCTATCTAGGATTGTTATGAGTAACAAATGAGATGAAACATTCAATTGCTTAAGAACAGCATTTGGCACATAGGAAACACTTAGTGAATATGAACTATGATTATTTTGGAGTGGTGGCATCTCAGCCAAGCCATTTAACCTCTCTGAGCCTTAATTTCCTCAGCTATAAAATAGTAGCTAACTTGCAAAGTGAAATGCAAAACCTAATGCAGTGTCTGGCATGTAGTAGATGCTCAATAAATGAGAGTGAGTATTCCTATAGGTCAGTGAAGCATTTCTGAGTATTTGACCTTTTATGCCTCTCAACTTGTGCAGCTGTTAGAAAATAGACTGATGGATGTGGACTAATGGTCAAGCAGAGTTTTGGAGCTTAATGTAGACTTCCTTAAAAATACCACTGTTTTTCTTCTTTGAGCAACTGAAGACATGATTCAGTGTGGAGAAGAGAAGCCAAACCTGTGTCCAAAAACCACACACCTGTGCACAGCTCTGAGAAGAGAAGTTCTCTTCAATTTTGATCGTGTCATGTTAATGTTTGTTTCACACCTCTGTTCACCCAGTCTGTCCCCTTTTCTGCCCTACAGCTATTTCTTAAATTCCTTCCATCTTTCTTTGCTTGTCTTGCAACACAAAGCCAGGTTTCAGTCTAGAGGGAAATGCACAGAAAAGCTGCTTCTTCTTACAAGAAACCAGTAACATTTAGCTAATTTTGAATAGCACTCTGATCTCAGAGAGAATTTAAGGGTGGGATATGCTAATGTAGATCCCTACTTAGAGCCACATACTCATCTGCATTGACACTGGATCATAGCGTGATGGGCTTAGCTCTCTTGTCCTGTCTCTGTCAGGGCTGGAAGGATCCTCAGAGCTGGTCTGGCCTGGTGTTCCATCCTTATTCACCCTCTACCACACACCCACCTCCCCAGGGGGGCTTGCCTCTTACTAGGTAGCTTGTTCTGGGTGTTGACAGCTCTTATTGTCAGAAAATATTCACTACCTGGCTATACTTCCCAGAGAATTAGTTTAATTCTGTTTCCCTTGAAATATTTGAAGATAACTCTTGTGTTTTTTTCTTCTTTTCCCAAAGTTTGTGATTTTTCTAGGCTAAATGTCCTCCATCCCTCCCAGGGAATGTTTCTCCTCCCTAATTTTTTTCCTCTCCTCTGGTTGTGTTTTGGTGTGTCTGTGAGCTTCTTGAAGTTTACCAGAAATTACAAAAGAATTCTAGCACAGAGGAGAAAGGGACTTTTCCCTCACTTGCTCTGGGTGCTCTATTTCTGCGAATGCAATAGGAGATTGCATTAGGTTTTTTGGCATTCACGTCACCCTGTTGACTCATTCTACACGCAGTCAACCAGAATTGCAGAGTTTTTTAAATACACAGAATTGCAAGTTACTTGTTCTCTATTTCTTTGTTGTGCTTTTCAAAAATTAGCTTTTTGAACTACAGGGAAAGTATCTCTTTTCTGTTTCATGTTTTTAGATTCCCTATGCCATCTCATCCTACCAAAACCCTCTTAGATTCTGATTTTACCGTGTATTTTATCTGTTGCTTCTTTCCTGTCATCTAGAAATTTGATAAATAACTCTCTTTGCTCTCATCCCTTCATAACTGTGGGCCACGGCTTGAGGCTTGGATCAGCCTGGCAGAGACTAACAACCCCTTTGGATACTGCCACTCAGGGTCTTAGAGTGCTACCAGCCTGTGTCGTTATCAGTGCTGGAACACTGGGCTCCTGCTTCTGTGATGCAGTTGAAGGATCTAGTTTGTTCTTTCCTTCAACTTGTATCTTCTAAATCCATTGGTCTATCCACAGATGACTGTGGATATGGGGTTCTCATTCTCTATGCAGACACTCCCTTCTAGTCTCACGGTTTCCTGGACTAGAGCATCGTTTTATTTCCAAATATTGGAAGAGATATTAGAGATCATTGAATTAATTTGTAGATAAATGGGTTGATGATTTAATTACTCATCCAGTATTTATGGAATACCTCACATGTGCCAATCAGTGTTTTAAGTGCTAAGACAGAGGTATACAAAATAAATCTGGTCTTTGTCCATATGGAATTTCTAGTCTAGAAAAGAATCTGACCCAGGTTGGGGAAGTGATTGTACCAAGTTTATATAACCATGAAAAGGATATTCTGAGAATGGAACATGGCTAACCCTTGCTGCTGTATGTAGTTCTCTTTCTACAATGCTCTCTTGTGCTGTTTTAATAATCTTTTAACTGGGAAGACCTCCAGTTTTAGAAATTAAGTCATAGACAAATCTTCTAATTATCCTTGAAGTCATCCTAATGAGAAATCCAAGGAGGAAGCCATATAGAGGTGCCTCACCCAGTTTTCTCACCACTGGAACCTTTTGTACATTTTATTATTTTCTTTCTAAACCAGAGGTTAACCACACAGGTTGAGTGGTAGCTAAATTAATCTTTGGGAGTCAGTGTAGGCGTATTCATTCTTTTTAATTCCCTATCATGATTAGAGAAAGTGACATGTCTATATTCTGTCTCTGTGAGATGCAGACTGGCAAAGGTGGATATTTCTCCATGTGAGTTTTATGTGGGATCTGAGATGACTTCAGACAAGATACGAATAACAACTTTTAAGTATAACCCATATCAAATTGCAACTTCATGTATATTATTGCTTAGGAGGATGTTCACTAGGAACAAAATAATTACAGTTAATTTAAAAGCAAGTTAATTAACTTTATGTGGGTATAGTAAAATTTGTGAGAGTAGTTTGTAAATTACAAGATTGAAGATTGGAAAAACACTGGTATCAAAGTAGAGTTTTGGACTTTAAGATTCACTTTGGGAACAAATTCAGGCATTACCCCTCATTCAGTGTGAACTTTGGACAAGAGTTGTTTCTTTCTGACCCTTAGTTTACCCGAAATGCGGAGATTAGCTTCCCTGTGGGTCATTGAGCATTAAATCACATGGTAACTGTAGATGACTAGTAGTGAGCTCATAACCCATCATTGACACACAATAAATTTGAATTACTTTGCTTCCTCTTCTGTTTCTGCCTGACTGCATGACCTTTGCCAATTTGTTCAACCTCCTGGGCCTCAAGTTTCCTTGCTTCAAAATTGGGATTTCAGTTAAACAACCTAAATTGCTTAATGTTGGAAACTTGGTCTGTACTAGGATGGGAGATCATCTGGGACTGACAGGGATGTGGGCTGTTCATTAGACTACAGCCCCTTGAGGGCAGGTTAGGGCCTTGTCATGGTTCTATCCCAAGCATCAGCACAGTAGCCGGAGCACAGTAAGCCATCAGCGAATCTTGAATGAAGATGAGAGAAGATAAAATACCTGCCCTTTTTCCTTCATAGAGCATTGTAAGGGTTAAGTAGAAGTGCTTTGAAAAATTGTATTGTAGAGTTGATTCCCTGTGTGTCAGGTCAACAGGATAAGGCACATAAAATTAATAAGGATGACAGAAGTTCTTAAAACAGTCTTGGCTGTCTTTCTTCCATCAAGTTTGCCCTTAAGAACATCATTGGAAGGGCAACCGTGAACCCAGAGTCCTAAAGTGAATTTACTGGGAAGCTAAGAACATTTCACTTATATAGCCCCATTCAGAGCCGTCCAAGGGGGTATTAGCAGTATGCTTACACAGTGATATGTTTTTGTAAACTTTGCAAAAGTAAGATTTTTAAAAATATTCTTTTTATTAAAGAGAGTTCCCCAAATTGTGTCTGCTCCAGGCCTCACAAACCTACATCTGCTTCTGCCTGGGCCTGAGGAGACAGGAAGTGCTACCTCCTTCCTCAGCCTCTTCCCTCACCCTGTCGTCATCCTCACTCCCCACTCCAAGCCACCTGCCAACACTGTGCCCCCTCTTTGGTGAATGTGACATTTTCAGGTGGGTGAACAGCAGACTGACCTGAGCTAAGACTCCCTCAGAGGGTTGGTACTGCTTAAAATGAGGGCTGGGCAGGAGAAGGAGGTGTCTCTTTGCTGTCTTGCTTTTGTTGTGTATTTCCTTCCCAGCTACTTAAAATGCTTTGCTTAGTGAAACCTAATGGGCTTGTTAGCCTGCTTCCTGTTGAACATTTGTACTCAGACATTCACTTTGTCCAAATGCGAGCTCCTCTTCCAATTCCCGGATCTTGACTGCAGGCTCTACTTCAATTCTAGGTTGTATGGATGCTGGCCCCTCTTGACTGGGAATCTCCATGTAGTGATCAGGGCTTCTTACTTGACTGACAGTTGGGAAGTACACAGGCTGGGGCTGAGACTTCTTGCCTTCCATGGATAGGCCATTCTCACATCCCCTCTAAGAAGAAGTCCCTCAGCTTCCCCCATCCTCGGTTTCTATAGTTAGCTAGGCCTACCTTTCCACTGCCACTTCCTTCATAGCTATTCCCTCAGCCTTGCCGTTGCATATGCTGGTCTGGAGACAATTCCCAGGCTTGTGGGGCATCTATGGACGTTCTCCATCTTTTTTAGCTGTGTCATGACCCATGTGGTGTGGACAGGACTGTGGATTCTGTGGTGTGGCTAGAAGCCGAGAGCCTGTCTCTCCTGTGCATGGGACTCAGCAACTTCTGTCCTCAGTCAGGATCTTAGCTCTCCAAGTGTCTGGGCTAGTCTCAACATACAGCCACACCAATGCCTAGCATTGGTACTTTGTGGGACTGTGGGTACTTTGAAACCTCAAAGCCCAGAAGCCCAGCGAGTACTTTGTAGGACTGTGGAAGATCATTTTCTGGACCTGCTGAATTCGGTCAGGACAGGTAAGGATAGCTTTCAAGCTATACAAGATACACATGTCTGGGGGTGCATGTACGTGAATGGCATTCCTCATGAGAACTGTGCTCTTTTGCGATGGGTAGTGCACAGCCTACAGGCCTGTCTGCTGTGGCTTGGAGTACCTTATCTCAGCTTGCTCCAATGAGGACTAGGGCTACCACTGACCACCGGCGGCCCCTGATTCAGAGGCTTCTGAAATGCCTTCTCTCCAGGACATAGAGTCATCTGAAGCTTAGGAAGACTTTGCCAGGAAAGAACAAAGAAGAACTTTAGGCATTTTGTCACTGGGCTGGAGATGTCCTTTGGAAGCCATCCCACATTATTGAGGTCAAGGATTAGAAAGGGATAGGACTGGAGGAGAGATCCTAGGCAGTACGGCATACAGCCCACCATCCTGACCTGGGTCTTGAGTTTCTCTCTCCTTTTAGCTGGTCTTTTGTTTTGGGTCAATGGCTTGGCTGCCATTTCCCATGCATTCATGATACAAACCTGGTTTGTTTTGCTTTTCTGATGTGGCTCTGACCAAGGCTTTTGGAAAATTAGTCCTGAGATTTATGCTGGACTTTACTTAGGGAAAAGGATCATGCCTCTCTGGCTGTCAGATTTACTGGTAATACTGAGAACTCATGGTGTGAACCTTTGATTCTGCTTTGATCTTTGAAATAAAAAAGACATGAGCTGCAGGAGGCAGGGTGGCTTTGATGACATGGCAAGGTAGTTGGCTGTGGTAGGGAGTTGAGGGAAGGGATGTGAAATTAACTTCTTGTAAATATCACCTAGACAGTACAAGTTAGTGTTAAGAGAACAGACTCAGTTGCCAGACTGCTTGGTTTAAATCCTGGCTTACTGCTTACCAGCTGTGTGACCTTGAATAATTCTGTAACATCTCTGTGCCTTGGTTTCCTCAAAATGAGATAACATTAGTACCCCCTCAGGAACGCTGTGAATAAATGAGCTAATAAGAGTAAAGCACTTAGTACAGTGTCTGGCACAGAGTAAGTGTCATACTTGTCCTTTAGCTCGCTGCATTTTTACAACCATCATATAGTGTAGGGATTTAATTCTTTTTTATGCACATGAAGGAGCTGAAGTTCAGAGATGCTAAGTAACATGCCTAAGAAAGCACAGCTGGCAAGAGGCAGTAATAGGACTAGAACTCCAGTTTTTCATGCTCTGCTCTTGTTATGTCTGAAAGAGTTTAGACTTGGGTAGCCTGAAACTTCCCAGAGATTGCAGGACACAGGGCATGGACTGGCTGGGGTGAGAAATTAGACAAGAGGGCTTCCGAGAGAAGTGCCAGACTTCCTCCACTTCCTGGCTTCAGGCACGGGTGGAATGTTTCCCAAGACCCGTCTAGAAAGAACATTGAGTGACTCACAGCCACTTCTCCTGTGCTGCCTGAACCCCGTAAACCCATCCTGGCAGCCGGTGAAGTTGAAGTTGCAGCCCCAAACTTTGTTTTCAGTTCTTGTGGGCCCCCAGTGTGTCATCTTGTTTGGAAATCTGATGACATATGTGTCAACATTATGTCATCAAAATGGAAATTCTTTGAAATCTTTGGGGGGAATTGGAATTCACATTCGTATGCACTTGTCAAAGTTTTGATTTGGGGCCTTAGAGGTTCATATTCTGAAATTTTTTCACATACCATGAGTTTTCCAAACCTATCAAAGCCAGGATGCATCCCGGAGCTCAGGCTTCTTCCATCCAGGGCAGGGGCCTGGCCCCAGCTGGGCTGTAATCGGGGGAGTTCAGTGCTCCACTGCAGTGTTGAAATATTGCTTGAACTAAATCAAATCAAAGGTCAGCTTTACCCAGACAAGAATAGAAAACACAATTGCATTCGATTACAGAACAGTATGTACCCCACACATATCAGACTGCCTTTAAAAAGTTTTGAATTGTTAACATCAAGAACAGTGTTGCATGTCTTCTGCTTTTCCAGTATAAGATTTATTTACCCTGTGGGCAGCAAAGAACAGTTTGGAAGTCCAGTTTGTTTCTCATCAAAAGCTTCTAATTTCCGGCCTTTTGTCGCTGTTGCATTGAAGAACGAAAAAACAATTAGTGTTAGAGTATTAGGATGACACTACCAGACTAAGCTGCACCAGGTAATGATGCAATTTTGCATTTTTAGTATATTATTGCATTCAAGGCTTCAAACAGCACTGGCAGGTTGGTATTATTATCTCCATCTGATTGATGAGGAAACAGGATTAAAAGGGTAATACCTGTTGCTCAAGGTCACAGAGTAAAGTTGTGAATAGTATTCAGGTCTAACTCCCAGGCTCAGCATCTTTTTGCCACACGGTGCTGCTAGGTTGCCTTATTCCAACCCCAGGAAACATGGGTGGCATTGCCAGCTTTTGATGCCAAAATCATGATGAGGCATTTTAAAAGAGTAAAACAATTCATTGAGTTGCTGATATAGTGGAAAGAACCAAAGCTTTGCAGTCAAAGATATTTGAGCTCAAATTTGCCACTTGTTTATTTTGTGTCCCTGAACAAGACACTAACATCTCCACATCTGTTTTCTCATTTGCAAAAGGGGCATAATAATACCTTTTTGTAAGTTCGTTTTAGAGATTCCAGAAAATAAGACAGATAATGTGTCTAATGCTTGGTAAATACAAATCACTTTTCTCCGCCCACAAAGCACTATCATGTGCCTTAATACATTTTGTTATTTTTAAAAGTTAGAAAAAATTAAGCTGTTTATATGTGATGTATATTAACAATTCTTCCTTAGACTAGCCTTAGAAATAATCCCATCTCAGTTTCTAATTTGCAAAATCATCTTCCTTTCCTTCCCTTTGTTCCTGGGGTTCTTAGGGCCCTGCAAGCTGATTCTAGTTCCGTGTTGTTTGGTGTTTGGGGTGTCTAGTCCCATTTTCAGTCAGAGACCAGCTCATTAGTGAGAACTGAATGCCTCCAACCGCTTTTCCTTTCTATCTCTACCTCTTCAGTTTGATTCCATCTTTCTGGACTCTGTGTTTCTTCATACTTTTGATTTCTTCCCTTCTCTTTTCTCCTTCTATCTTCTGGGTATCCTCTCCCATCTTTCTGCCTCCCTGGTCTTCACAAAGGGCTCTCCAGACAGAGTTCTCTTCTCAGCTATTTTCTTGCTTTTTCTGATGTCGGTTCCTTGTCTCTTCTGCTTTTTCTGTTAGGTCCCAAGCTCATTTGCGCCAGTGTTACCTTCTTAGTGTTACCTTCAATTTCCTTCTTCCAGGCTTCCAAAGACCAGCCTGCCTGTACCCTGCCACCCCCTGGTCAGTATGACAAGGCTGCCCTTTCCCTCTTGGATTCCAGTCCCCACCGACTCTTTGGGGACCTGATTACCATTCACGTTCTTACATGTGATATCAGTCCTTATTCCAGGGGCTTCTAGCAGTGTCTCCCACCTTCTGTCTTTTCAGTAAGACATAGGTGTTGTCTTATTCTGTTTGTATTGCTATACCAAAATTTCTGAGACTAGGCAGTTTATACACAATAGAAATTTATTTCTCACAGATCTGGAGGCTGGGAAATCCGAGATCAAACTGCTGGCAGGTTTAGTGTCTGGTGAGGGTTGCTGTCTTCTAAAATTGGCCCCTCATTACTGTACCCTCTGGAGGGGACCAATGCTGTGACCTTATGTAGCAGAAGAGACAGAAGGGAACAAATATACTCTCTCAAGTCCTTTTATAAGGGCCCTAATCCCGTCTATGAGGGCTCTACCCTCATGACTTAAACATCTTAAAGGCCCCATCACTTAATACTGTCATGTCAGTGACTAAGTTTTGACATATAAAGTTTGAGGGGGAGATGCAAACATTCAAATCATAGCAGGTGTGCTACTGCCTTAGTAGATGAACCTGGGGAAAGATGAGAGATGTCTCTTTTTACCCCTGATTTTGGTGATGACTGAGTCTATAGTGGCAGAGAAGTTTAGAAACTCACCTACCTCCTCTTGAAAGCAAGGGCAGGGATTGTGTCTTTACCCAGCACCTCTTTTGTTACAGGCTCCTGCCTTCGGAGCATTGAGAGAAGCGTTAGGCCTTTGAACCATAAACTAGTATTTTGGGTACTGTAGCCATTTAGAAATTTGTTGAACTAATGTAAGTGGTTCCTAAAGTTATAGTTCTCCCATTGGTCTCAAGAGAAGACTCTACCTTCCCTAGTTCCTACCTAAAAGAGTTCAGGGAGCATAAACCCTAAATATTCTGGCTTTTCTTAGCTCCCCACTAACTGTCATCTATGACTTTACATTTATTTTGAACATGTTTAATTTTCAGCTTGTATTTTTTTCTTGGACTATGTGTGTCAGTAGCCAAAGTACTTAACACAGTTAGCGTCTTTAGTGCTTACCCAACCCACACTCCTAGGAAGGTGGACCCCATTTACGGAAAAATGGAGTTTCAGAGAACCCAAGTGACTTTCGTAAAGACACGTAACTGGAAAATGCTAGAACGGAGATTTTGAACTGGGTTAGCCAGATTCCAAAATCTGAGCTCTTTGGGGTATGTCTTGGTATCCCTGAGCAGGCCTTCAATGTAGAGAAGAAATTGCCTCCTGGTTTGGGGAGCCCAGGTTCTCATGAACCTCAGGGAGGTCCTGAGGCTGTGTACCCCATACTCTGGGCCTGCTGTCACCTGTCCTAAGGAGTCACTCCAGGGAGCAGCAGCCTCACTGTGCATTGCCCCCTTCTCCAGTGCACTGAACGACAAGGTTTTCCCAGATAGGGCTCAGTTGTTCAGTGAAGCAGGCAGCAGCTATCCTTCAGGAAGAAAGTAGAGCCCCAGCATCAGAAAACAGACCAAAACAACAAAAAACCCCTAAAGACCCTGAGTATACTTGTTATCAGCCCTTTTATAGCAAAAAAAAGTGTTTCGAGTTCTCCCTTATAAGGCTAGACCAGCCCAGGCTAAGTAAAGCTACAAGTTAGAATTTGACCCTTTCTCCCACCACGCCACTGCACATTTGACAGTTCCTAGCAACTGGGAGAACCCCCCCTTACCCCGAGGGTCCATTTAAGAAGAGTGTCTGGGCCTTGGATGCTGACAGGATCTTTTTCTCTACTTCTCCTTTTTTTCATTTGCTTCCTCCACCCACTTCTAAAGCAGCTGATTGCTGTGGTTCTTTTTCAAATTGAGCAAAAGGGAAGACAGCGATCTTGAAACTCGAGCTGGGGACTGGAGGGCATTGACCGAGAGTAACCCCAGCCAGCTCACGAGGAGGGCTTTCCTCCTCCGCCTTCAGGCACTGCCTTCCCTCTTCTTCCTTCTGGCAACCTCCTCCCCTTCCCTCCCTTCCCTCCTTCCTCCTCCCATCTACCTCTTCATCTCCCAAGGCAGAGAGGGGTCTGCCTCAGGCTGGTAGGCTGGAGGGAAGCAAAGGAACACAAAGTAGCCACTGAAGCATCCCACAGGAGCAGGGCCTCTCCTGGTCACACCCCTCCTCGGGCCTGTGGAAGCGCTTTCCTCAGCTTGGTCCCAGGGGCCTGGCCTAGATGCTGTGGCAAGGAACTGAGCATTTTGTCTCACTCTTCTCCAGCCCACAGACATACATTTCACTTGTTTTGTTCTTTTGGGATTCAGGATTTGATTTTTTTTCTCCTTTCTTTTCCCTACTTCACTGTATTCACAGCAAAACTCTTAGGGAATTGGTAGGTCATTGTCTGCTCCAGGAAAAACCCGAGCAAATACTTGAAGCTGACCAGCTCTTTCCACTGAAATAGCATTTTCACATTCTTGATCTTTGGTTTGAACAACAACTTGTGAATGTTGTTATTCCCACTTTACATCCAAGGAGACTGAGGCCCAGAGAGATTACAAAAAAGGGAAAAGTACAGTTTACGCAGTCAGGAAATGGTAGAGCTGGGACTTGAATTCAGATCTTCTGATGCTCTCTGGTGCTGATTTGCTTTTAATCCATGTTCCTTTCAATATCATGGGTAAAAAGACCTCAGAGATCATCTTCTCTGAATCACACATTTTACTGATTATAAAATCCAGGCCCATGTTAATTCATTTGGCCAAAGTTAAATGACTAAGTGACTGTTCCCTGCCTTGCCTGGAATGAGTGATCATTTTTCCAGGTCTTCTACCTACATTCATCCTTCAGTGGCCAGCAGATGTTATCATTCCTGTTGCTTGTCTATAAAATACTAGATTTATTTATTCTTTTGTAGAGTTCTGGATAGACAGATCAGTCAGCTTCAGTCTTTCCTTCACCTCATAGACAGTATCAGCAGAAATAACTCAATAATTCTGTTTGACTCAGGAACTCAGCCAGGCAAATACATAATACAGACATATATATGCACACATATACACATGTGGGCATTCCTTAGATCACAGATGCAACATCTCAACTTTGTTGACAAAGTCACTTCTGTGTTCTTGCCTGTTCTGTATATGCTATATCTCATCAGCAATGAAGCTAATGAGATCAGTCATACTTGAAAATGATAATATTAGGCATACCTTACTCAGTACCAGGCATTATACTGGGTCCATAGGTGCATCTTCTCATTTAACACCTAGCACAGCTCAGTGAGTGAGATAGATGGCCATTGTGATCTCCATTTCATCATTTTGCTGACTCAGCCTCCCTCTGTCCTATTCCCTACCCTGTTCTAACTATCACTCATCTGACTCTCCTTTTGACTAGGGCTGGTGCAGCCGAGTGGGCTTCTTAGAACTCTAGTGCCATTGTGACCTGGTGTGTTTTACATTTGTGTCCTGCTCCATCTTTTCCCTAACCCACTGCAAGGTGAATTTGCTTCTCTACAATTGGCAGTTTCCCAGATCACATCAGGTCATTAATTTATCCATTCATTTGTATTCATTCATTCATTCATTCATCCAACAGGTATTGAGTGCCTCCTCTGTGCCAGACATAGCTGGCTTTGGAGTTATAAATCCTGGCCCTCAAGGCATTTCTGTTCTTCTGACAGAAGGGTGTATATGTAGACAACTGCAGCTTGCTCTGTATGGCACTTGTGGGAGACACAGGATGTTGTCTGGGCACAGAAGTGGGCCACCTAACCCAACTTGAGAGTGGGAAGGTCAGGGCAGCCTTCCTGGAGAAGGTGACTCATTGGCCAATTCATGAGGATGGAATAAGGATGCTTATTAAAATGTAGATTCTTGGGCCCCCCATTCTTGATAAACTGTTTTAGAATCCTGGGGATTGGACCCCCAAAAACTGCATCTGAGCATGCTTCTAAGTGAATCTTAGGTGTTCTAAGGTTTGACACCTTCAGAAGTGAACCCTATGGCAACAGTATAGTGTCATATGTGATGGGGAGCACCAGGCAGATAACTGTGTGCAGGAGCATGGAAACTGAAGCTTGACATGAACTAGGCCTAGGAGAGCTTCTAGGTGTCATGAGGAATGACTAGAAGCTAGCCAACTGGGATAGCAGAGAATCATTTCTCTAGAGGTGAAATGATGACTTGCTTAACTTATTCTCTATAACTCTATATTACCGAAGGTTGCTTAAAGCAGAATACAACTGGATCAGACAGCATTGATGAGAATCTGATTGAGCTGTCGGGACCCTGCTGGACTTTATTTCTGTGCACGACCCTCTTAGCTCCCTGGAATAAGAGAAGAAAGGTTGTTTTAGACATCTGACTTTCTCGAAACTCTTGGCTTTTCCGCCCATTTTTCTGTCAGCAACACCATGGAGAAGACTGAGACCAGCTATACAAAACCTCCTCTGTCCTTACCCATTCCCTGCTTTTTCTCCCTGCCTAAATCTTAGGTTCTAAGGAATCTCCTTGCTCTCTCCTCATCTACTTGTTCATTTATTTATTCGTTCACAAATATTTGTTGAGAAGCTGCTATCTGCATAGCGTTATGACTACAAGATGTCTTGGTCACTGCCATCAAGAGAAGATGGAACTGAGGTGACATAGCCCTCATAGCAGGGTCCTACTTTATCTTCTGGGAATTTTTGGCTGTCTGTCCTTATGCAGAACTTGGCTCCAGCCTGATTTCTGTGAAGCACTTGTAGATAAACTTCTTCTTGGGCAACTGCTTCCATTCACTGTCTTTTTTGACTTTCTTATCCTTCTTTTCTTTGATTGATTAGCCTCTTCATCTCCTTATCAGCCCTGAAAGTTCCTTGAAGATAGGGACTGTGTCTTCATCTTTTCTGTGTACTGCATTCCTCTATATACTGTGGTAAAGTTGAGTGAAAAGACCATTTCAATAATAATGAAATTATTACCATTTTTTGAGCATCTACCATGATGAATATCTCTAATCCTCATATCTTTGAAAGGTAGATACTGTTAACTTCACTTCATAGGTAAGAAAACTTGTGTTTAGGAAGGCACAGTGACTTTCTCACAGTCACACAGCTGACCACAGCAGAGTGCAGTAACAAGTAGTTATTATTTTTTTTTCTGGTCCCAAACCCTGGTCTTTGCTCTACACCATTGTCTCTCAAATGGGCTGGGGTCTCCTGGAAAGTTTTATCAAATTCTGATGACAGGGTCTTACCCCTAGCAGTTCTGATTAGTTGTTCTTAGGTTTGGTCTAGGCTCTTTGGTTTTTGTAAAACTTCCAGTTGAGTCTAACAGGAAGCCATGGGCAAAAACCAGTGAGCTGCACATCTTGCCTTCCTGCGTCCCATGAGTTGCAGCTGTCGTATCGATGGTGGTGTGTGAGTCTGAGTCCACCGGGGTGGATATCCATGTGATCAGGCTGCAGGTTCTTTGTAGCCGGGGATCTTTGGCCCTCCCTGCTGCTTCCCCACCCTGCAATCCTAACGCACCATGCAACAGGCACTGCCAAGGGTTGTTGACTATTTAATCAGCCTCTGGTTCTTGTGTCTCATCCATGGGATTCACTGATAGGTGACTGGAGTTTGATCACATCCAGCTGACCTCATCCTCAGAGCTTGTTGACATAACAGAAGAGCCTTATAAACACCCTGAGCACACTTGCTGGTCTGGAGCATGTTGCTGGATGACCTAGGCCCATTGCACGTGCAGCCTGGGTCAGCCTCCTACACTTCTGCCACCCTGCTTGGGAAGGAAAGGGCTGTTCTGAAGTTCCCTGGTACAATGTTGTATACTGCTCTGGAGGAATTTGTGGCCCACCTAGTCAGTGAGGGTCAGCTCATATGTTTGTTCTGTTTCTGTCTAGAGTTCACAGAGGCCTTTTTTGACTTTTTGTTTTATAGGCAAGGCAGTGGAGGCACAACTAGAAATGACCCAGAAGATAAATGGATAGAGAATCCAGGTTTCTGACTCTCAGTGTGGTGCCTTTTCCATTGTTGTACAAGGGTCAGTGTATGCCTTTTCACACTAGGACTCATCTGAAGTCACCAGCTCATCTACCTTCCTTCCTGTTTCCTTCTACCATAGTGATCCTGGGACACTCTGGATGTCACTTTCTGGCCCTGAAAGACAATTCTGTCCTGCTTAATCCTGGGGTATGGCCTACAGGTGGTCCTGTTTACTCCAGGGGTCCTGTTTACTCCTGGGGTATGACCTACAGGTGGTCCTGTCATCCCTAGGCTCTTCCTGGACCTACTCGGTGGAAAGGAAATCTCCTGAGATGCTGCTCAGATATTTCTGGAATCTTCTCAGTCCTAATCTCATTTCCTAGTATTTAGTATTCCACTGTCATTCACTGAGCAGTAACTCTGTGCCAGGTCTTCATCTGGGCATTGGTGATACTAAGATAAAATGCATATTCTGTGTCCTATAGGTACAATCTACTGGAGACAATATGCTAGTAAAACAATGTTTATTAAAGTATGGGCTGGGCGTGGTGACTCAAGCCTGTAATCCTAGAACTTTGGGCGGCTGAGGTGAAAGGATTGCCTGAGCCTACAGGTTCGAGAACAGCCAGGGCAACTTGGTGAGACCTCGTCGCTACAATGAATAAAAAAATTAGCTGGGTGTGGTAGTACATGCCTGTAGTTCCGTCTACTTGGAAGGCTGAGGCGAAAGTATCGCCTGAGCCCAGCAGGTCAACGCTGGAGTGGCCGTGAACGTGTCACTGCACTCTAGCCTGGGTGATGGAGTGAGACTCCAACTCAAAAAAATATATATATATGTGTATGTATATATATATGTATAGTCTCTAGATGCCCCCTGACTTATAAGTACAAGGGATGCTTAATAAAATGTAGATTTTTGGGCCCCCCATTCTAGATCAACTATTTTAGAATCCTGGGGATTGGGCCCATGAAACTGTATTTTAGCATGCTCCCTAAGTGAGTCTTAGGTGCTCTGAGGTTTGACACCTACAGAAGTGAGCCTGATGTTAATAGTGTAGTGTCATATGTGATTGGGAGCACCAGGCAGGTGGCAGTGTGCAGGAGCATGGTAACTGAGACTGGACACTAACTGGGCTTAGAACAGCTTCTGGGTATCATAACGAATGACTAGGAGCCAGTCAAATAGGGATGGCAGAGAATCATTTTCTAGAGGTGAAATGATGACTTGTTTAACTTATTCTTTTATAACTATATTACTGAAGGTTGCTTAAGGCAGAATGCAACTGAATCTTAAAGCATTAACGAGAATCTGGTTGGACTGTAGGAGTCCTACTGCTACTTTATCTCTGTGCATGGCCCTCTTAGCTCCCTGGATTAACTCCTGTCCTTTTTAAGCCTCACACTGTAGTCCTGTTTTCAGATCAAACCCTTTATTTCTCTTCAGGTCAATGATTTGGGTTTGCAAAGTTTGCCCTCTAGAGGTTGGTTAGTGTCTGGGCCTGTGGGCTGCAGTTCTGCAAAGGATGACTGCCCTGCCATGTGGTAATGATGAGCTGGTTTTATCGTTATTTCACAGAAGTTAGGTTATTAGGAGAGTGGAGTGGAAGAAATAGACAGTCAAATAAAATAAATAAGAGAAAAACGATAGTATTTTACAGCCAGAGGACTCCTACTAAGCATCTGCTCAGAAACCTTGTTTTGGAGATGATGAAACTGAGATTTAGAACAAAGATATGAAATACCCAAATAACACCACCAGACATAACCTCCAACTCTAGGGACTAAAATTTTGGGTTTATGAGCAGTGCTTTTTCTGTTTTGCTACACTGGATTGAAGTCTTTTCTAAATTAACCCAGAGGACTCCTTATTTAAAAAGATTCTTTAGGAAACCCTTTAGCAATCAAATCATTTGTTAGGGCTGATTTTATTTTTATTTTAAATTTTTTATTTTGATGCAAGGAGTACATGTGCAGGTTTGTTACACAGGCATATTGTGTGATGGTGAGGCTTGGGCTTCTATTGAGCCTGTCACTCAGGTGGTGGACAGTGTTTAGCTCCTGCTTATTAGGGAGGGCACATGGTATTCAGTTTTCTGTTTCTGTGATAAAACACTCAGGATGATGGTCGTTAGCCGAATCCTGCTAAAGGATCACCAATGCCCATGTTGCTGCAAAGGGCACAATTTTTTTCTTTTTTATGGCTATAGAGTATTCCATGGTGTATATATACTATATTTTCCTTATTCAGCCTACCACTAAACAGAACCTAGGTTGGTTCCATGTTTTTGCTGTTGTGGTTAGTGCTGTGATAGACGTGTGCATGCAGGTGTCTTTTTGGTTGAGTGATTTGTGCTCCTTTGGGTATATAGCCAGTAGTGGGTAGGGCTGATTTAAAAATATATGCTCATGTATTTTCCTAAAGCATGGCAGACTTGGGTTTTAGAGCTTTGTATCACGTGTTTTTTACATCTAGAATTAAACTGAGAACATGTCTGTAAAAGCTTTACGCTTTGATATGCATAAGACACCTGTAGGTTGCTCTTACAATGTGACCCCCTAGACAACAGTGTCAGCATTACCTGGAAGCTGATTCTCCAGTCTCCTCCCAGGCCCACTGAATCAGAAAACCTGGGGGTGGGGCGCTTGATTGAGCCCTCCAGGTGATTCTGATAAACATTCAAGATTGAGAACCACTGCCTTCTTTGTATAAACAGGAGATCAGCTTCTGTGGCTGGTGGGAATAAGGCTTTACAACTCTTCAGTTTTAGTTAGGGGAGACAGGAGTGTTGTGAATAGTGTCACAAATCTCTGGGATGGGCAAAATCATTTCAAAGGTTTGGCTTTTGCTTACAAAGCAGGGAAAGTCTCTCTCTGTCTCTAGCTCCCCCTTTCTCCCTTTCTTTCTCTGGTGTGTTTGTAATAGCACTGTGACACTGAGTTGAGGGGCACATGCTGAGTGTGGCTCACCATGTTTTCAGGAAGCAATCTTTTCATGCCTCTCTTGATAAGGTCGTGCTCACCTAACTCATTTCTCTGTGTACTTAAACCTAAAGACTTATAGTCATAAATATTATAATACTTGTTTCTACTCTTCCTCCTATTATGTATTAATAAAAATAACCCCAGAGTTATGTATTAAATAAAAATAAAACACTTTCTTGACAGGCTTGAAGCTTCAGGATTTCCTGATGGATAATGAAACGTTCTCTGGGTTCCTGTATCACAACCTTTCTCTCCCAAGGCCTACAGTGGATAAAATGCTGAGGGCTGATATCAGTCTCACCAAGGTAAACTGCCACCTTTCTCCATGGGCCTGATAGCAATTACGTTGCCCAAGTGCCTGGAAAGAAGTGAATAAACCCCTGTCCTTGTAGTGGTGGTGAAGGAGGTAGTTAGCTCAAATTCAGCGTCACCTAATTTTATTCCCCTGCCCAGGCTGGAATTGCCAAATCATCCAGAGAATGGCGTCAGGGTCCAGCTGGTTGACAAAATTGATTTCCTGCCTGTCAATTGGCATTTGTGATTACTTCCTCCTTGAAGGGTTACATTTTAAGTTGAGCTAAACATTATTTTTTTAAAATTTCACAGTTCTGAGACAATAACCAGGGTTGTGAATTATTGATCTGGAGCAGCTCTGTCTATAAAATCTAAGACGGGAGATTTTAAAAATGGAATGCTTTTTTTTTTTAAAAGATGGACAAAGGTTACATAAGGAGATTTAAAAAAATTTTTTAAGCCAGGAAGTAATGTTTGTGTTTATATAGAACTTTAACCTTAGAGTCTTAGAATACCTCCTCTGGCATCATTAACTATCATACAGCTGCTGTGCAGTGGTCAGCAGACCCAGACTGTGTGGTTATTGATTTTTCAGAGATGCTTTTCAAGTTTATTCTCTGACAGAAAGAGGAACTGCTTCCTCATCCTGTCGCATGTCTACATACTAGCTTGTCTTTACAATAAGCAGAAGTAGGGAAATGTTTATGCTTGAAAATAAGGTTTTTGCTTCACATGATCTAGAATTTTTAAAATTAGAAAAATGTGCTTACTGTTTGCCCTTCTGAAAGTAGGAAAATATGCCTTGTGTGTACCAATTGTGCGGTTGGGAGATGGGCCAAAGGCAGTTGGCTTTTGAAAATAGTTGTATTTAGCATAATTTCCATTGCCCCCTGCCAATTTTGTATCTGTCACATCCGATCAACTTAAAATAAGGGGGTATTCTAAGCATGGAGGTGGTCTCTGCATTAGAGTAATTATGGTTTGTGTTTTCAGTGTTCCTAAACACAGACACTAAAGGTAGGCTGACAGCCTGACGGCAAGGACTAGTTAAAGAAAAGAGTAAAACTGAAGTGTGCTTGAGTATCTGGCAGTAGGTGAAAATTTAATGGAAACCATAACAGGCCAAATGCTCTGCAGTGTTTAGAAAGCTGCCTGGGTTTTGTGAGACTTTTAGTCCATCACTCACATTATGTCAAGCTGAACCAATTTAAACTAACAGGCAAGTTGGTAATGGTGTAATAAGGAATCTGCATCATTCATTCATTCAACAAGTATTTACTGTCTAGAATGTTTCAGCACTGTTAATGCAAAGTGGGCCTGATAAACAGAGGCCCCTCTTCTTACAAAACTTGTTCCCTGAATGGTAAGGGCCGTATATGAAGAAGCAGTTTGTTTAGGCCCAGAAAGGCAATTAAGTAAACAAAATATGACCAAGGAGAGGCTCTTTAGTGGATTTGCTATAATAAATACATAAGAATGACTTAGAATTGGCTTATCAATGAGGTAAAAAGAGGCCTGGTTTTCTGGAACTCTGCTCTGGGGCAAGTAAAATAAAGAATTCCAAATAATAAAATTGCTTGAGCATAGTTCTGTGTGTCAGTTAAATATCTGTACCTACAGTTAATTTACATAAATGCTTTTCCCCACTATAATTCAGCCTAGTTCTAGTTTAAGATATCATACATTCCAAAATAGTGAGGATGTTTTTCCTCTAACAGAAGTGGTTCCAGGATTTCAGACTCTGAATTTCTGTTTGTTGAATCATGTATCCCACAACTGAGAAAATGAGCTGGACCTGCGATTTTTGTTTGCAAGAAGGACAAGAGTGTGTGAGATACCGAGCCTAACACTGTGTGGATGTTTGAAGTGTCCTGTCATTGTGCCTTGTGCTTTGATACATTCTGAAGTTCAGTAAAGAGGCCCGATGTATTGGACTCTTGCTGTGGTGCCTGTTTTAAGACCTTCAAAGCTATGTTGATGTGCGGGCCCCAGCTTCCCAACTTTGTAATCCTATTTCACTTGTCTCTCTTTGCATGAAACGTTTCCAGGTATTTTTACAAGGCTACCAGTTACATTTGACTAGTCTGTGCAACGGATCAAAATTAGAACAGCTGATTCAACTTGGTGACCAAGAAGTTTCTGAGCTTTGCAGCCTATCGAGGGAGAAACTGGATGCAGCAGAGCGAGTACTTCATTCCAATATGAACATTCTGAAGCCAATCCTGGTGAGTAGTAAACTTGGTAGTGGAGAAACTTTAAGCGCTAATGCTTTTGGAATGTGAAATTTTTCCTTGGACAATATGACTTTGTTTTTGTAGAAAAACAGGGCTTTCTGGGAGTTTGTGATGTAATTTAGCTCAGTGGTATTCTAAGTATTCTTTCAGACTTTTGGGCCATCTTCTAAGGGGTGAATGGGGGAAGAATAATTTGGGTGTGGCTGAGAGTAAGCCCAAAGTCCCTTGTGCCTATTTCAATCAGACAAGATCCACTTTTTCATGTTTTTAATATTATAAATCAAAGTAAGAATTCATCTGAAGAAAGAGCTCACTGGATTTAAACAAATGTCTGAAAACCTTTGATGGGAAAATGAATATCCATCTTAAAAGTCCATCAGAAAGACATTATGGGCTGGCTGTCAGTCAGAAAACCTTGGACTTGGATGGGACCATTTCTGATAATTAGCTTACTTAGTGACAAAATTGTATTCAGAGAAAAAAAATCTCAATCAAGTTTGATCAGCCTAGGAATCGGTAGGTCAGAGAAGTACTTCATGAGAATACCCCATTCATTCATAATCAAAGAATGCAGGTGAACCTGAGTTTTTTGGACATTGGGCTGTTGTATATAGTTCCAGAACAAATATGCCTCTGGCTTTTCTGAGTGTGCTGATGAAATACCCCTCCAGCAGTATCATTTAACATCTGACATTCTCGTCTCCTACTCAACCAGATAGTGCCTTGATTTGTCAGTAAGATTCTCAAACCAGAGAGAGAGCCCTGAAGGAGAGATATGTCTGGAAAGAGATGTTCCTCATTAGAATAAAGTGAAATTATATTCCTTTGGACTCTGTGCAGCATGATTCCTTTGCAGAGAGTTGGGTTCTTCTAGAGGGTACTAAGAATGATAAGTTTCCAGACCCTGTGCCTAGGTGATACCCTAGAACGTGTCCTTAGAAACACATCTCAGGGTTTATAGTCTTGACTGACCATCACAAAGTTCTTATATCCTGAATGACTCTATGATGCTCTAGATGCTGCTTGAGATGAAGGTAATAGTAAAACTTTGTGTGTGAGTCCCTGGGTACCTCTGTGATAGGCACCCAAGTCAGTCACTGTGAAGGGCTTGGTCCTAATGCTTAAGATATACAGTGAATTTCAGTGAGTCTATTTCAGTCTTTAAAAAAATAGAGTGGTTTGTTTAGTGGTCTGTGATTCTGTCGGTTAATGTTTGCATGTTATAATTTCAAGTAAGATATATTTCTGTATCCGGATGTCTGCAACCCTAAGTAATTTGCCTGAAAGGCTAGATAAGATCACTTGTGCAGTCTTTCGTAGCCTTTTGGCCCTTTTTGCATTGCGAGGGTCAAAGGTTATTACAAATTATTTAGGAGGTCATTACTAACCATTTCCATGGACTGTTTTAGGCTGCTTTACTTCACTACAAGATAGAAATGCTCACCCTTTCTATTGGAAGGATTCAAATTTTGGAAAGATGAGTGTTTTTAGAAGACGTAGTAATTTATTCTGGTGCCCCTTCTTTGTTTATTCATTAAACATTTATTGATTTCCTAATCCAGTAAAATCCTCCAATCACATAATGTCTGAATTGCTCTCAAAGTAGAATGACAGTAGAGCCCTCATCATCTGATTGTTAACATCTCAGTTTCAGCTTGAGAGCATCTCTCCATTTGGGAGGATTAGCAACATGATGGGGTGCATGGAGATACGCCTTCAACATTGTCAGCCACACTGTATTCCATCCTTTTGTGTTGTGATTGTACCTTGTGGCGACATTGGTTTATGATCAGGAGTTGGTCAAGGTAGCTATCACATGCTTCCTGCACATTTCTTGGTTATGTGGAACATCTCAGGTTATTCTCCTACTCCTCTGCTATTGTTGAGAGACCTCTCTCTATAAAGTCAGAGAATGGGAATCTTTAATTAGAATATAGTGAGTGAGGCCTGGCTCAGTGACTCAGCCTGTAATCCCAGTACTTTGGGAGGCCAAGGTAGGTGAATTGCCTGAGCCCGCGGCAACTTGGTGAGACTGCGTCTCTACAATAAATTAAAAATTAGCTTGCATGGTAGTGCGTGCCTGTAGTTCTGGCTACTTGGAATGCTGAGGTGGAAGGATCGCCGGAGCCCAGCAGGTCGATGCTGGAGTAGCTGTGAGCGTGCCACTGCACTCCAGCCTGGGTGACAGAGTGAGACTCCAATTCCAAAAAAAGAATATAGTGAGTGGTCAGGACTGCTCCATGTAAAGTTGATAATGGAGAATGCCTTTGGGATGAAATGACTTCCAGACATTTTGAAATGCAACCCTTATGTATTGAATTAGGCAGAGCCTTAATTGGAGTCCTGGGGTTGATATTTGATTTGCATTTGGCAGCCTTTTCCCCCTGCTATTGGTTGAAATTTCAACATTTGTGATGGTAGATAGATGTGACATGTGATGACATCACACACGGGCAGTTACTTGTGCCAAGAACTACAACAGGAGCACCAGCAGCCACCAGATGCCAGCCCCGCATCATGGGGAGAGAAACTGTTCTGTCAATATATATACATTTTTTAAACCAAAAATTGGAGAGACATATTTTGCAACATTCCTTCTCATTATTTTTTTGATGTGGGTGTTTTCCCATCTTTCAGCCAAGGATATCCTGACTTTTTCTCTTGGGACTCTTTCAGTATCCAGATCACCTCTAGATAACAATGTTTTGGCAACATGGGGAAAGTGTGGCAGAGTGGAAGGATCAGATGCATCTGGGTTAAAATACTGCTTAAGCATTTTACCAGTACTGACTTGGATACATTATTTAAACTCAGCTTATAAACCTCAGCTCCCTCTTCTTTTGCATACAGATGATAAATTTAACCCTTTGTTGTGGTTATTGATCATACATATGAAGAGGCTGGCGTGGGACCTGGCATACATTAGGTGCTTGGTAAATAGATGGTAATTTAATTGATATGTGTAATAGAAACTACATGCTGAAAACAATTGCTGGCAAGATAGACATTTTCTTCTGTAGGTCATTGTTAAAACTGTCAAAGTCACCTCAAGCAAAGTGTTCCTGGAGAATATATCAGTGAAAAACTGTTCTTTACCCAGATATTGCCAAGGCCTCAGATTCACCCCATAGATTCTTACTTATATCCATGCCTTACTCCATATCTCATGTGAAAATGAGTACTGGATGTCAGAATGGTATTATATCCTTAAAGTTATCTGGAATTAAAAGTGATTTCCACTAGGCATTCTCTGTTTTCTACTTGAAAACTTATTCATTCACTGAGCAATGTGTATTGAGCGCTTATTATGTGTTAGGTAAGCTCTAGAAGCTGGACTCAACTGAGACCCTAAAAAAGATGGCTTTTTGATGAGTATAAGGGTGGGTAGATACAAGAAGTATTATCTCTAGGGTAAATGCACTTACTCTTAAAGGGAGGCTCTTGTTACTGAATGTTCATAGTATTTGCCTGTTGAGATAACAACCTCTAGGAGGAGCTCCAGGCCCTCTGGTAGTGGCTTCTGTTTTACTGCCCACTAGGATGATTTGACTGTATGAGTGGGTTGGGCAGGTGAACTTTTCCTCACCTTCCCTCAGGTCCTTCTGAAGCAACTCTCACCTTTCTCAGAAGGAGGAGGATGGTCTATGTGGGGGCCTTTCTCTACTGTCGCACGGTTACCTCCAATCTGTTTTGGACTGCAGGAAGATGCCTTAATAGTGGAACAGCAGATTTTGGCCAGAGGGATTTGTTTTCTTCTGTTGTCAAGGTCCTTGCTGGTTGTATTGATTTTTCTGTTCTGCCCTTACAAATCTCCACATACTTAGCAGCTTGAAACCATACAAATGTATTATCTCACCATTCTGAAGACCGCAAGTTTGGGTACAGCAGGGTTCACCTGGGTCCATTTCCTAGCGTCTCACAAGGCTGACAGGTGTTTGCAGGGCTCTGTTCCTTTTTGGAGGCTCTTGAAGATGAACCTGCTTTCGGGCTTATTCAGAATGTCGGCTGAATTCAGTTCCTTGCAGTTGTAGGACTGAGGTCCCTGTTTCCTTGTTGGTTGTCAGTCAGAGAAAGTTCTTTGTTTTTAAGGGTTCATGTGATTAGTTTGGGGCCACCTACATAATCTAGGATGATCTCCTTATTTTGAGGTTCACAACTTCAATGATAGCTTCAAAGTACATTTTTGCCATGTAATGTGCATATTCACATACTGAGGGATTAGAATGTGGACCTCTTTGGAGGGCATTCAGCCTGCCCAGCTGTCTTTTTATTGGAGGGTATATTTTATTATGTCTTTGAAGTGTTCCCTCAGTGCCCTTGGTTTTTATTAAGTCCTCATTAGCTCTCTGATTTTTTTCCCCTATGTTTCGAGAGTGACTCTAAAGCACAATGAACATTGCACATTAGGGTTTTTAATGTACAAACCAAAGAGAGGTGACTTTGGGAAGCAGAGCATCTCTGAACAAGGCATGAGAATTTCATCCAACAAAACCATCAAATGTTTATTGTGTATCTGCTTTATATCAGGCACTGTTCTAGGCAACAGATGGTCAGTCTTGAACGAGGCAGATACTGTATACACGGAGCTTTCATTTTAGTGGGCACTAAGAACCAAACTTTTAAGGTCAAGACTAGGAATTGGAGGAATTCTTTGTAGGTTCTGGATCTGTAGCATGAGGGCTGTCCTATTGTTTCAGGTTCACTGAGAATCTCCAGACTGGCTCCCTGATGGCAATCTTGGTCAACATGGGACACTGTGAACTACAGTGGAAGGAGTGTGCCCTTGGCATTAGCTAGGTTTAGGCTCTAGTTCTGGCTCACCATTGTCTCAGTGATGTGAAAATGGTGTCTGATCCTTGAGATTAGAAGGACAGGCATACAGATTTATCTCTGCCTCAGTAATAACTTGAATACTGGAGACACAACCATGTGGTTTGATTGTCTTGGCGCCTGATGGTACCTGTAGCCTAAAAGGGAAAGTTGTTTTTGTGGAACAAAAAGTTCTCTTCTCATGTCTTCTGATGCATATAGCACATTCTCATCAAGGCAGAACTTGGTTTTTGAGACAAAGAAGGTGAAGTGAGGATGCCTTGAGGTTCCCAGAAGACCAGTGATTTCACAGTAGGGCTGTGTATAGATCGAAGGAGCAGCTGGATAAGGGGCAAACAAAGGCACCCTTGTATTGAAGGGTCTTTGTTTAGCCTCTTCTTGACTCTTGGACTAGGACTCAGAATAGCGATGGGGCTTGCTGTTATCTTCTGCCTCATAGCTTTTTAGGTCTGGATACTTCAACTTGTTACGTGCAGTTCTTAAAGCATTTATGTGGAGTTTTGCAATAGAGAACCCTTGTTCTTCCTGTCCTCCTGCCTGAAACTCAGACATTTGTGGAAAATATCAGATTTTGTTTGGCTTCGTTTAATTTGACTACCCACCTGTTTACAAAATATGCTTTCTCCTGGCAAGCAGTTGCAGTACTCATCTTTTGGTATTTGGTGGAATGACACGCTGTGCAGATTGACTCCTCAGACTCTATGTTCATGTAACACAGAACTGAGGAATACATTGGTTAATTTAGCAGTGTGTTAACATGATTACTCAATTCCATCTGTACAGACAATTTTACCTCAATTATATTATTTCTTCCTTGAAAAGTGTTGCCATTTCTAAGGTAAAGGTTTGGTTTTGTCCTGAATTACGCAGTAGTAGCTATATGTAAATGTGTTTAAAAACAGCAGAAAATGAAGCATTTTAATGCATTAAACACATCACATTTAAAAGTTAATATTTAAATTGTAAAATTGTTTTTAAGGGATTAGTACTTTCCTCAGAAATGAGTTTTATAATTTCCTATTTCAATAAATATTAAAATGTTCCTCAAAGAAAGTTTTTGCTCTCACATAAATCATTGAAAAGAGACAGTGATTGCTTTTGGGTGGTGACAGTCCTTGTGCCTGAGTTGTGGCTTACTTGTTTTCAGTTTGAACTAAAACATAATAATCACAGCCCTAAGTTGGATTTTCTGAATGTAGGCAAAATGAAGTAGGGATTTATGTCTTCTTCATGCAGGTGTCTAAGGCGGTCACATTGAAATGTGGGTCACATTGTAACATGCATTCACAGGAGGAAAACAAAATTGCGTATTGTGTTGAAAATACTATTCCAAAATACATATGCCCATATCTCACTTTATCTAGTAGCGGGGTCCCTGAAAAATTTGAATGTAGATAAGATTTTTGTAAATTAAAAATAATTTTCAGGCGGGCTCAGTGGCTCAGCCTATAATCCCGCGCCTTCAGGAGGCTGAGGTGAGTGGATAGCCTGAGCCTGCGCATTCGAGACCCGCCTGGGCAGTGAAACCTCGTCTCTACAATAAATCAAAAAATCAGCCGGGCGTGGTAGCGCATGCCTGTAATTCTGGCTACTCGGAAGGCTGAGGCGGAAGGATCACCGGAGCCCAGCAGGTCGAGGCTGCGTGGCCGGGAGCGGCCACTGCACTCCAGTCTGGGTGACAGAGTGAGACTCCAACTCAAAAAAAAAAAAAATTTTTTTTCAGTTACACTTTAATTTCACAGTTGTTATTTCTATTTGGCTGTGACTTCTAATGCATTAGTATATCTTCCTCCAGTCTTCATTTCATGTAGTTAATGTAAACAGACACCTACATTCATTCATTCTGCATTTATTGAACCCTAATCAGTGTCATACACTAGGCCAAGGAGGCCGTGGTGTACAAGGTATAGCTCTCTCTGAGTTTCTGTCTTCTGTGGGGGAGTGGGTGGAACAGACCAGGCAAGGAGTAGATGCTGTGTAGAGCGAGAGGTGCTCTGCTGGGTGCTATCCAGGCTTTATCAGGACCTCCTACCCCAGTCTCTGAGGATCAGGGAAGAGGCATCCTGTAAGTTGGGAGCTAAATACTAGATGTTAGCTGGGTAAAGGATAGGGAGTAGAGTGTTCTGGGCAAAGGACAGAGTATGCACCTTGGTTTAGAGGGGAAAGGAAAGAGAAGGTGGCATTTAGGGGAACTGCACATGATTGAGATAGTCCAGCATGGAGTGGATATAGCTCTAGGGAGTTTGATGGTTGAAGGAATGGTGAGACGTGACAAGACAGAGGTGGGCAAAGGTCAGCTGAAACTGAGACAGACCTTCAGGAGCCTTGTACAATATTGGGCCTCATCCTCAGAGCACGGGAAGCCATTGAAAGGCTCCAGAGCTTGAGTGACTTGACGAGGTGTGTACAAACATAGAGTATGTCTATGAATTGGAATGACCTTTGTAGCAGGATCCATGCCAGTCGTTCATCTCTTACCTTACTGGATGCTTCTCTCTTCCTTTTAGCTTTTTTTCTATAAATGTTTACTGGGTGTTGAGTTGAATGGTAATAGACACTGGGTTGAAATAAAACACCAGCTCGAGAATTAAAGCCAAATTGACTTTGCCAGGTTACTGCCTTTTAAAACATTTTTCAATGTTTCATGACTTAACTATCAAGCTAGTGAGAATAGACTGTAATGAAGTCATCTGTTAGAGTTGGGAAGAATGAGGCACAATGGCCTTTGTCATTCCAAGGCCAGTGTCTCAGAGTGTCATGCTTTCCGAAAATATTGCTGTGATGTGATTAACACATAGCAAGTAGATGGAAGCTTCTGAGTATTACAGTAAGCATTTGTGTTTTCTTTCTCTAATGATATTATGGTATTTAGTTATGATCTCAACTACTGAATAATGCATAAATTCCTGTTAGCTTAACATAGAAGGTACAGACCCTCACTAAAGATTTTATTTTCCCTCTTTTTTACCCCCAATTTCTTTACTTTATACAAGAAAATCATTTGCCTCCTGTGTATATTAGGGACCTATATGAGTTCATTGGTTAGGAAAAATAATAATAGGAATTCCAAGCTGTGAATTGTTTATTGAAGCTCTCTGGAAAGATAATTTGGCAAGATTTGTCTGCTTTTGTCAAGTAAGTATGAGCTGGAGACCACAGTTAAGAATAGGCACAAACACATGATTCTGACTTCATTTTGTGGTCTAGTTTCAAGGCATGAATTATTGCCTGGGCTTAATTTTATTCAAGGAAGTTATCTGTCTTCTAGATCTGACATATACTCAAACCACCATAGTCTCGTTACTCTTCCTTTGTTTCTATTCAACTGTCCTTTCTCCAACTGATTTAAAAAGAACATTTAAAAAATAGTTCAAACATGCAAAAAGGTACAGAAAATAACATAAAGAACACTCATGTATCATTATCCATTAAACAAGCAAGCAAACCAAAACATAGACTGTTAACAAAGTAATATCTTAAGATATGGTATCAGATTGGTATCTGTTTATGTAAAGGTCTGATACCCACAGAAAGTTTAACAAGGTCTTTATATGTCCATGGCCAGCTACATTCAAGGGTTAAACAGTCATGCAGTAGACTCTGCTGTGTGCATGAAGTTTTGCTGAATTGTGGAGCTTTTAAAACAAGAAGAGTAAGCTTGTCCCCAAATTAGGACATTTACATTGAAAAAACTGGAAGGAAAAATTACTGCCTATGAAGATGTAAATTTATTCAGATTGAGAAGACATATTCTAAGAACAACAGAATTGCTCACTGATTTGTACTCTTCTGGGAACAGATGACTTGTAATCGTGCCAACAGGCCAGTGTTGAGTCTGGGGTCTTTAGAAACATCCTTTGGCAATGACTGTACACGATGGGTGTGACACCCCTGACTCCACATGTGTTTGGCATCATCTCGGATCCTATTTCTAGTCAGGTGGACTGAGTGGCCTCTGTTTACTGCTTCACAGTATGTAGCAGATGGTGGTGTGTGGACCAGACACAGAATACACAAACAACCACGTTTGTGCAAAGAATGCTGTGAAGAGAGGCTTTGTGAACATTGTTCATATGCTGGTTCAGTGGTTCTCAAACCTCATATATAACTTGGTGTGCAAAAGAATCTCCTGAGGATTCCTGGATCACACTCTTAGCTTCTGATTCAGTAGGTCTCAGGTGGCTGAGACCTGCATATTAACAAGCACCACAGGTGGTTCTGAAACAGGAGCTCCACAAGGCACACTGTGTTAGTGAAACCTGATCTTTCACAACACTCTGCTGTGATTTTGGTTGTATTCAAGTACGGCTAGTGCCATTTTTAGTTAACATTTCCTTTTAATAAATTCACTTCTTTGGATAAATTTGTTTAGAAGCGAAGCTGTATCACTGCTGTAAAACCAACACTATCTGCTATAAATAGAAGGCACACGTGAATATACATTAAGATAAAGATGTGTGTGTATACGTGTGTGTGCATATATATACACACACATATATATACACATACACAGAAACAAACACATAGTCACAGGTAGTGAGTTTTCCTTCAGGTGTTTCTATTTGAATGTCAACTTTGGGGCCAGTTAATGTGTGCAAGATAAGTTTATATGTGTATATATGTAGAAATATACATACATAGACACACACATATATATACATACATAATATGTAATATATATTTCTTCCACTTAACATTGTTTTTGTTTTGCAGTTTGGGAAACACTGAGTAAAAGAAAAGGGTTATAGGAGAGAGAAGCATTTTACCACAAGTCTTCAAGAATTAGATGTCTTAACTTTGTAGTGAGAAGTATTTATAATTTTAGAAATAGCACATTTAAGTGTGGCTGATGTGATATGTGGTGATAACTCTAGCTCTGTACCTAGCAGAGGGAGAACAGGAGATCCCAACAGGAGAAAAGAGTTCGAGAACCTGACAAGAAATGTCTTTTTAATAACTGACTGGAAAACCCTGTTTGTAGACAAGAGCCCTCCAGTTTTAGCAGTAAACTTTTGGGGAAGAGAAGAAAAAGGTAGAGGATGAAATTGTTGATAATTGTGAGGATTTACTCTGTGCCAGGCACTATGCAAGGGGCTTTATATGTGCCCTCATGAAAACTCTGATATGTACACAGCATTTTAAACTTTGTTGTAACATTGATAAAATGGGGGCATGGGGAATTTGAGTCATTTGCCTAGGGTTCTGTAGCCATCCCAGGTTCACGTGACCAGAGAATTGTATATGTGTGGGGGGGTGGGGGTGGGGGAGTAGAGTCAGGGTTGGGGAATAAGTGACAAGAATGCTAAGAATCTTATTTCTATTCAAACTTTATAAAAGAAATGGGTTAACATTTTAAGTTTTGAAAAATTTACATTAAGTTAATTTGACAGTTTTTGCTTTGTCCTGGTTTGTTTTGTTTTGCTGTAGGTCCTGAACATCATCATCTTGTGGGCCTCATGATAAACACAAGAACACTTTACCTCCTATAGCTTTCAATGAAGACCCCTCAGTTTGTAATTGTTTTACACGTCTAGTGTGGCCCAAAGAGAGAAAGTAAAAACAAAACACACCACCTGTTTTTGCTTGTGAATCACTATCTGTGGAAGGAACAATCATTAGCATAGTCTGTGTGTCATATCATAGAGACCTCCTTGAATATAGCACTTAAAGGGAGACCACATCAGTCCCTCTGAGGACTGTGTATGTAGGAGTACTGGGCCTCTGATGCATAAGCCAATGAAAAAGAGCTGATGAATCAGGCTGTGCACGTTCTTTCATAGAACCTTTAGGCAGATTTTTCTCAGAGATGCACATTAGAATTATGCTTGGATATAAGGGGTGCCCCACAAAACCTGGAATTTATTAAAAAATTGTGTACTGGTTCTTACATGTTTAAATTTTATTCACCCTCAAAGTACTCCCCATTGGATGCCATACACCTATCCAGATGCTTTTTCCACTGCTCAAAACAGTTTTTTTTAACTCATCAATTTTGATACCTTTTTTGTGCTTCTGCCGTTTTTTAATTTCACCTTTTCCACATCGGCAAAATGTTTCCCTTTGAGGGCCATTTTTTTTTTTTTTCACTTGGGGCGAGATCCAGTGAATAGGGAGAGTGGGGCACTAAGGCCATGCCATTTTGGGGGCAAAAATGGCGGAACCCTCAGTGCGGTGTGGGCAGGTTTGCTTGTAAATCACCCATCATAAAATGGGCAAATACATTGAAAGAATCTTCAAAAAAAAAAAAAATTCATTGATACTGAACACAGCCTCTCACAACAACACTAGCTGGTACACTGATGCCCATGGGTTCCTGGAACACTTACCTGGCAGGAGGAAACTTGTACTACAAGGGGCACACCCTCAAAAAGATAACTTTAGTTTTTTAGGGGTTCCCCTCATATGATGATAATCAGGGTGATACTCACTTAGTCTTCTGCATTTGGAGTTCTTTTTAAGATAAAACATTCCAGGCTGCTATTTCTCAGAGATAGTGAGTGTCATCCACCTCCAACGATTTTCTGTGTAGTCTACATTATAATTTCACAGCTTTCTCTGATATGACAAATGTCAAAATAGCCCAGCCTTCTCTAGACTTCAGAGGTGTCTGATATGACATTGAATAAAACAATGCCCATAGATACACCAAGGAAATGGGGATTTTCCCTGATGACTTTTTTCCTAAACTGATCCTTATGTCTCTTTGGAAGCCTGAATACTCAATCAAATTTGAGGCTCCTCAGCTGTGCCAATTCTGACCTTTGAGCCTATTCTTTTCTTTATCTTAGCCTTTCTGCCCTAATTTATATTTTCCTGGTTTTAATGAACTATTTTCTTATATTTTCTATGTTAATAGTTAGGTAACAAATATCTATAACTAAATATGAATTAGTATATATAAAGATTTGACTAGACATAAAAATAAGTGTTCTACATTAAATTTCCAGTGTTAGAAACAGTGCTGATATGAACTGAGTGCTGAGTGAAAGAATTCCTTCTTTCCCTACTTTTGACAGCTTTAAACTTCACATTTTCCTTTCTTATGAGCCATTAAAAACTTTTCAAGGTCATTCCCATAGTAGCTGTCTTGCAGACTCATAGACAAGTCTGGGAATTTGTGGTCAGTGTTGTATTGTATACACAGACACCCCTTATGAGATATTTTTACATCGATGTAATCTTAACTAGTTTTAAGTATAATATTTCTATACCACGTAAAACCATCGAGGAATCAGTCATTCTTATATGAAGAAACCAAAACACAAAGTTAGAAGAGTTGTGGTGTCTTTTATTTTGGTTAGGAGTCGGTTTCCTGTTCTTTCAACTCAAGGTTGTGAACAGTTTTTAATTAACTTACTCATTTTCAGTAGAGATTTCACATTCACATTTGAACTCAGAAACAAATTATTTTTTCTCATTCCAGACAGGACTAAACTCTACATCTACCTTCCCAACCAAGGAGCTGACTATGGCCACAGAAACTTTGCTACACAGTCTCGGGACTCTGGCCCAGGAGGTAAGTTGTATTTTTCCAGAACCAGAAAGTGGGCCATCCATTGTGTCACCTTTTTTCATTTCTGAGTTTGGCCAGGGATTCCTTTTGATTTGAATATAATTTGAGATGTAATATCAATTTTAGAAGGCTATGTGATTTAAGAAATCTGTTTTGATCTCTTTACTTGAGATGAAGAAACCAAGACTCATAGGTATCTCTGAGCTAATTAATTAGTGACTAAAAACCTGTTACCTAGTTTAGAACTCTGCCCCTAGGCAATGACACATTTGTAAAGAGGTGAATTCCCTCTCTTACTTTCCATGCATTGTTTTTGCCTGACTAGCTTCTCCATATTGCTTCTTTTATAGCTAGGCCAGACAGTGATTTTAGCAAAACAAATGTCTGCTAACTAAAGGGAATAACATGGTACCCCTAATTCGGCTCTTTGGCTTGTAAACATCTGGCCTATGAAGTTCAACTTTGGGAATATTGTCTCTTAGTGAATATTGAGTTGAATTTGCTTTTTTAGGTTCATGTGCTGACAAATATATCAGAGTAATCTTTGTCCTAGCACCTGAGGGCCTGTAGGCACTTGCAAAAACAGTTAACCTTTACTGCCACTCCCAGTCAGCCTGTGTTCCACCTTTCTGACTCCCAACCTTGTTTCAAATTAGACTTGGGATGGAGGAATTGTCTGAAGCCCCCATGTGTATGGAGCTGAGCCAGGGGTGGTGGTCACAAACAATGCAGGCTTTAATGTATGTAATATACAGGATATTGGAAAGATAATCATTTGGGAGAAATTTTCTCAGACTTGATCCAGCCTTATTTTCAGCTGCTTCTCAACTCTTTTTTATTTTTTGGTGCTTATAGGTAATTTGCCCTTTTTTGGTACTTGCATTTTATTTTTAAATATCAAAATTTACTTTATGTTTTCTCATAATAAAATTATTTCATGCTTATTGTGGAAAATGCAGAATGTTTGGTAAATACAGAAACATCAAGATTAAACACTGTTGATGTTTTAGTGTATCTTTCTGTCCTGCTGTTTTCTTTCTTTAATTCTGCTCACAAGTCTCTGACTTGAAGAGACTTGACTTCTGGATCTTCTTTCAGGAGAAGAAGCCCTTTTACAGATTGTTATATGTTACCTTGGTTATGAAGGCTGGGGACCTTTTGCTAGGTGGAAAAGCTGGGTCATCCAGGGTTCTTCCAGGGGGAGAAGGAGAAAGGGAAACTTCTGCAAGTCCATAGCTATTACTCTAGGGTCTGGCCGACATCGACATGTCCTGTACTGCTCCATCAGGTTCCCTCCCAACTGTCTTCCCCCTCATATATTTCTGGCCTTGGAGAAAGCAAAGCAGGACCTGTAAATGGGAGGCTGCCTCTAAACTTAGGGTTTGGTTACAGCTGTTTTCTCTTACATCACTGGCCCTGCCTTTTGTTTGAGTTAAAAAAAGTAATTGAGAACATGTGTAATTGAGAGGTGGAACCTCTCCAACCAAAAAAATATACATTTTTTTTGGCATCTGCTGCCTGTGTCCTGCTTGCTCCTGGTCCAGGACAAGCAAGGACCACCTGCTTCTCTCAATAGAAAACACCTTCAAGTCACTTTGATCACAAGTTACTTATTGTTTCATTTGCTATTCCTGTGAGATAAGTGGGAGAAGAGAAATGCACTTGTTTGTTTGGTGAGTGTTTGGAAAGAAAGTTTGTTGTTTTGATCAAAGCCCAACTCTTGAAAGGAAAAGAACAGGGGAGCCAACAATTTCCGAGGAGCTGCTTTGGCTTAGGCAGTTTCACCCCATTTCTCTGTATAATCCACATGACACATCTGAGGTGGGTCTTATTGTATTGTGCCCATTTCACAAATGGCACCAGGGCTCTGAAAAGTTAAGCAACTTGCCCATAGTCATCCAGTGACTTCATTGACAAAACTGGGAGTTGAACCCTGTACTGTTGGACTCACCAGCTTGCTTCATGATGGACTGTGATAGTACCTGGAATAGGAGACCCATCAAAGAAAAGAAATATGCATTTATGACATTTGGGTAGAAATGGGGACTTGAGGAGGAAGAGGAGTGAAAGTTGACATGAGTGCCACATCTGGGTGATGAGGTAGGTGTGTAACTTATAATTGGGAAGGCAGGACAGGGAGGCAGAGTCTCAGATATATCCATTTAGTACCGCCCAGGTGCCTGGCGTAGCTAGATTTTGGGATGGAAACTCAGCAATGAAAACACCGACTTCCCTGTTCTCATGGGGCTCTCATGGAGTGAGAGACAGAAATAAATAGGTCAGCTTATAGTCTGACAGAAAGGATATGTGCAACGAAGAAAAACAAAAGCAGGATAAGGGGCATAGAGCGTGATAAGGTGCTATTTTAAGGGGGATGATTAGGGAAGCCCTCTCTGATAAGATGACAATTGAGCTTGATGGAGAGGAAAGCATGTCTGTGTAGGGAAGGGTACTCCAGGTAGGAGGAACAGCAGATACAAAGGTGTTGATGCTAGGGCATGCTTAAGAAACATGTTTAAAGGTCAGGGAAAGTGAGCAAGTGAAAGGAGGGCAGAGATGAGCTTAGAGAAGGAGGTGAGTGCCTACAGGCAAGAGTTAGGATTTCACTGGGTGAGAAGGGAATCCAGTGGAGAGTTTGAAGCGGAGGGGGAATGATACGATCAGAATCTGTAGACTGATTACACCCTGGTGGTTGGATTGAGAAGAGACTGGGGTGGGGACCAGGGAAGATGAAGACCATTGCAGTGGATTGAGAAAGCAGTCAGTCAGTTACCCCTTCGTTCACTTGACAGTGATTATCAATCACCACCACCATTCATGGACTGCAGGATGAAGGGCCGGCCCTCCTTGGGAGTCAGGGAGCTCTTCAGACAAAGTCTGGAGCATGAGCTGAGGCCAACAGTTTGGAATAACTCAGAAATGTATGATCCTTCTGTCCAAAGATTTGCTGTTTCACATGGGAAGAAAATTGTGGTTTTGATTGGGAGTCTGTGGAAAGAGAAGTGAGTGGCTTTTACTCATTATCGTTTAAAAATCTCTAGGGCTGGTATTATTAACCAACAGAAGGAAAGGTGGTATAGCTACCTATCCACTGTTCATCCATATACCCCAAAGTAAGGAAAAGCTGTCCACCCAACTGTGTTCTTGTAGAGCCTGCTAGATGCTCCCTCTCTGGAGAGAGAAATCTTTGTGACATCTGAGCCATCCCTGGAGAGCCTAGTTCCCATCTGGAGGCAGAAGGGAACCACATTACTCACAGGAACCTGCAGGCTGTGAGGGAGAAAACTGGGCACATGGGGTTTTCCAGGGTGTGTGCAGGGCCCTACAGCCCCTCCCCTCTACTTTCCATGGCTCAGTCTTCCCAGGGGGTAAGAACATGCAATGACATTTCAAGGAATGTAGAGATTTAGTAATGGTTTATTGTGAAATGTTTGGTAATACAGAATGCTCTATAAATACTTAATAATAGCAATTGGGCCAAGAACTCCACATGGTGCTGGAGTACATCTGTATGTGAGACAGAGCACTGTCCTTGTCACTGACGCTATTGAGTGGAAGTCACAGACACACCTCCAGTCGCCTGGCGCTTCTGACTCACCACTTGGGGATTGCTCTGTGCAGGGGACCCTCATGTGTAGCATGCGGTTCACTCCTCACCATGTGCTGTTTTAGCTTCATTGTCTTGATGAGAAGTTGGGCCGTGAGAGACAAGACATGATTTTTCTAAGGCTGTAAACTAATGAGGGATGGAGCACACTCAGGTCTCTCACATGCTTTTTCATGACCCGACACTTTACTGAGACCAGGATAAGGTAACACACAGTACCTTTTTTCCCAAAGGGGAGAAATTTCCACACTGAGATTTGAGGTGTTTTAGAAATGTCAGTGATCAAAGTTGGGAGCAGTTCCTGATGGACTCATCCACAGTCAGAGAAAGCTTTCTCTTCTTTACACCAGAAGATAATCTCAGCGAAACAAAGCCCACCTCAGGGTCTCCACTGACTTACAGGCTGTACTTCTTAAACTTCAATGGGCACAGGAATCACCCGAGCATCTTGTGAAAATGCAGGTTTGCAAAGGAGTCTCCGAATCTGCATTTGGAATAGTCTCTCCAGTAGTGCTGATGCTGCTGATCCCTGGACCATGAATAGGGTCGCCAGGTTCTGGCAGGCCCATCCGCTTCGAGATGACATCAGACGAAATATGTTCTGGGATGTGGTTTTTGGGAGATCCAGAAAATAAGATGTTTCTTTCTCTTCTCTGTCCCCAACCCTTGCTCTGCCCTTTTCTCCCTCCCTCTTTCTTCTTCTCTCCCCATCCCTGACACCAGCTGTTCAGCACAACAAGCTGGAGTGACATGCGACAGGAGGTGATGTTTCTGACCAACGTGAACAACTCTGGCTCTTCCACCCAAATATACCAGGCTGTGTCTCGCATCGTCTGTGGCCATCCCGAGGGTGGGGGGCTGAAGATCAAGTCCCTCAACTGGTATGAGGACAACAACTACAAAGCCCTCTTTGGAGGCAATGGCACCGAGGAAGATGCTGAAACCTTCTATGATAACTCTACAAGTGAGTCTCTCTGAAGACCCCAGCCCTGTCCCCTTCCCTGCCTTTCTGGACTTGGTCTGTGTCACCGCTTCTTTCTGTAGCAGCATTGGAAGTCTGCATGCCTGTTTGCCTGTTAGATAGCGCTCCTCGTGGAGGAGAAAGGCTTTTCTTTAATCAGCTGACTGTCAGCTGAATGTGACCTGGCACGTCTCAGGTGCACAGTGGTGTCTATCAACTGAATGGATGATTGAAAGCCAGTATCCTGGTTTTCTGGGGAATGTAGGAAGCTGGCCCCCAGAGTAATTAAGGACATGATACTGTCAGGATATTGAATGCTGCATGGCATCATTTATATGCAGAATCTAAACAAACTCATAAGAGCAGGGAGTGGAGTGGAGGTTACCAAGGGCTGGGGGAGCAAGGAGATATTGGTCAAAGGGCACAAAATGTCAGTTACTCATGATGAATAAGTTCTGGCAATCTAATGTACAGCGTGGTGACTGTCGTTAGTAATTCCGGATAGTATACTTGAAACTTGCGAAGAGAGTAGATTTTAAGTATTCTCACCAAACAATAAAGGTAACTTACATGAGGTGACAGATGTGTTAACAGCTTGATTGTGGTGATCATTTTACAATGTGTACATCTATCAGAATATCACACTGTATACTTTATAGATACAATTGTACTTGTCGGTAAAATATTTTAACTCAGTAAGGCTAGAAAAATACTTGTAAAAGGTTGACATAGTTGTCTTTGTGTTATTGTTATTATTAACATTACCATTGAAGTAAAGTTTATAATAAAAACTAAAATAAATAATAATAATAGTAATAACAACAACAAAAGCTAACATTTAGGTAAAATTTCCTATGTGCCATGCATTCTAGTTAAGTCATCTCATTTAACCTCATAATAACACTGCAAAGAAGATTCTATAATCCCATATTCATAGGCTCAGAGAGGTTGAGTGATTTGGTCAAAGCCCCAACATAATTAATCGTCAAGAGCCAGAACTTAAGCCCAGATCCATCTGAATTTCTGCTTTTTCTGGTAAACCACACTGCCTCTAAAATATCCGTTAATGGTAGCATGTGTGTGTCATCACATGTGGACATTTGATCTGCTGTTTGTTTCTCACTCTTAGCTGCAAGTGTTAAGGAAATTTATAACTCCATATCCGCTCCCCACGCTTAAGCAGTTTTTGTGGGGATGTGTGTCCTATGCCCCTGGCAGCCGGGATCCAGTGTTAGTTTTGGACAATGGCATCTTTTTCCTTGAAAACATGATGCGGGTGAGCCTTTCTTCATTTCCAACCACAGGTGTGTCTTTCAGACACTGAGTGAGGCAACTTTTGTATATTACTGTAACACAAGAACATTTTATTCTTCTCTGGAGTAAAGCACTCTGGACATTCACAAGTCGCTTTACAAGTCTGAAGAGGGTGGCAATGTAGGCAGCTTTATGACTGCCATCTCCTTCTCTTCCCCAGCTTACAAGTTGACCTAAGAGAGCCTCATTTGCATGACAGATATAATTGAGAGCAAATCCTCTTTTAAAAAAATTCTGTGATTTTTGCAACATGTAGAGGATACTTGGCATCTAAAACTTGAAAAATACAGAATGAAATTGAAAAAAAACCCAGCAATTCTTCTGGATAATCAAACCTATTACTTTGTTATCATTTTGGATTTGCATTTTTCCCTCTTTATTGAAGAGAAAACTGGTTTTTGCTTGAAAGCTAAAGTCTGAATTCAGCTCTGTGGTTGCTGCTTAAGAACCTGTTGGTTTTCAGTGAAAACAAAGTGGTGAGGGTGGCATGAGTGTATGAATCTGAAGTTATGAGGGTTTGTGCATACGAAAAACATTTTTCTAGATCAGCTCAGGTGAGAGTTATATATAAGCAGTGTTATAAGCTCCGCCTGTTTACCAAACATCATTCTAGAGGTTTATAGATAGCATCCAAGTTAATTCTCTCCACATCTCTGCCAAACAGATGTTATGAACTTAGCAGAGGAACAAAAGGAAGCTCAGACAAGTAATTTGTTACTTGACTGTTAAGTGGCAGAGCTGGGATTTGAACCCAGGACTGTCTGTCTAGCTCCAAAGCCCTTGTGAGTCCTACCAGTATATGGCCACGCCTATGAATACTTGTCTTTCTTTTTCTTTGTAGCTCCTTACTGCAATGACTTGATGAAGAATTTAGAGTCTAGTCCTCTGTCCCGCATCATTTGGAAAGCTCTCAAGCCTCTGCTTGTCGGGAAGATCCTGTATACACCTGACACTCCAGCCACAAGGCAGGTTATGGCTGAGGTAAGCTGTCCCAGCCCAAGCCTTCCTCCCCAGAATCTTCCCCAAATTAGAAGCAAAAAAGTAAAGGCAACTTCAGATGGAGTTTGTTGAGTTATATACTCATGGCTTTTCTGGGATTCCCAAAGAGTGAAAACCTGAAGTCTGATCCAGACCAGAGCTGACTCTTGAGGGCCAGCCTCTTGCCCCTAGGTCTTTGAATCATAGCTACAGGCAGGCATTTCTTGGGGATGACTGGCAGGACCGGCCCGGTGCTGCTGTGATGGGGTATCTTTTCAGGCAGGCGTTGAAGTGCTCACTGTCTCTGCCTCTCCTCCTTTCTCTGTGTCCCCTGGCTTCCCACCTGATGCCAGGTGAACAAGACCTTCCAGGAACTGGCTGTGTTCCATGATCTGGAAGGCACGTGGGAAGAACTCAGCCCCAAGATCTGGACCTTCATGGAGAACAGCCAAGAGATGGACCTTGTCCGGGTGAGTGTCGCTCTGTCTGCTTGATAGTGGAGAGGGAAGCTCCTGGTCACTTTCCTTTAAGTGACTGAGATGAGAATTCCTTAAGTGTAACTGACTGAGATATAGTGCGCATAGTTGCTGCCTCTCCAGAAGTACAGGTCATGGTGCAGAGATAGCACTGTGGGTGTTATCATCAATGCCTCTCATCAAATATCAGTTTTCTACAAAATTTAGTAAGGTCTGGTGTTTGGAACTAGAGTTAGGTGATTACAGGACCCTAATTATTCTCATCTCTGGCTCTGGCTCCTGAGCCAGCCACAGCATCTCTTTAGCCTCCCTTTGTTTTAGAAGGCCTTGGAAGGAGGTGTGGGAGCAAAAGCATGTTCTTGACATGCAGACAGGTCTGAGATACTTGTTCCCAGGGCACCTTGGAAGTGCTGAGCTGCTGCTGTTAATGCGAGAAGGGAATTGCACTTAATGTTTCTGAGTGCTCTAGAGACAATGGGATTCAAGTGCAGAGCAGTCTGAGCAAGAACAGAATGTCTCCTTTGCCTGAGCCTGAGTGCAGTTTAATCACATATTCCCTACCTTGGGCTGAGTCAGAGAATCATTAGATTCTCTCCTATTTCTGTGGTGAGGGAGGCCTCTTACTTTTGTCTCTGCTGCTGGTAAGAAGTAGGAGAGGATTTTGCCAGGTTTCCTGTCTTGAACCTCTTTGATCTGAGGGCTGACTGGGTTTTAAAAGCTGTACCTACCTGGAGGGAACTCTTCTGAAGTGTAGGAATGTGTCTTGATCCTCTGGGAAGCAGGTTACCGAGGAAGAAGGCTTTGGTGCTGGCAAAGCCAGAGTCTCTCTCCTGTGTTGCGCTTGTCCTGTTACATATATGCAGAATTCTTCAAGTGGGGTTTTTCTCTTTAGTGAGAAAAGCATGCATATAATTTGTATGACTAATAGTAATAGCTCATGCCCTTCCAGTGTGGGTCTCTCCTCTATATGGGATTCCTGTGATCTAGTCCCATTAGACCTAAGCGTGGTCTCAGGCCTTTCTTCCAGGTCTTCTCCTTGGAATCCATATTTCTACTAGCTGGACTTTTTCTCCTTGCTTGGGTCTCAGAGGATGATAAGGGACCCTGTGTAGGGACTCATTGAGGCTCAATTTGTGGGCAAATAATTGCTTCCTTACTCTTAAATTGAGAGTTTGCCTTTGGACACTCCAACTGCTCTCCCAGTTCAGGGACAAGGCCCTTGTAAACATGACTGTGGCATTCATTAGGAATCCAACTGGAAGAAGGGACCCTGTGTAGGGACTCATTGAGGCTCATTTTGTGGGCAAATAATTGCTTCCTTACTCTTAAATTGAGAGTTTGCCTTTGGACACTCCAACTGCTCTCCCAGTTCAGGGGACAAGGCCCTAGTAAACATGACTGTGGCATTCATTAGGAATCCAACTGGGAGAAGCCAAGGTGTACGACTGAAAGTGGTGGCACTGTGGCTGGAGAGAAAGGTATTGTATGCCTTGCAGGGACTTGTGTGTCAAGCTGATGACCTTTACTTTAATCTCTGGGAGACCATGAAAGGTTGCTTAGCAAGGGGAAATATAGATGCATTACTCTATAGGGTAGTTGGAAAGGGTAGTTGGATAGAAGAACGAATAATGGATGGGTGAAGGCATAGATCAGGGAGGAAACTATTCAAGTGGCCAAGGCATAATGCAAGAGGTGGGGCCTGGTGACTGCTTGGTTGTGGAACAGTGAATCAGAGGTGGGCATCAAGGTGATTCTTGATTTTTAGCCAAGGGGGTGGTAGGGGTGTCTAATAGGCCAACAGTCTTGGAGTCTGTGGAACAGGAAGGTGGTAGGGCTAGAGGCAGACTAGGGAGTCATCAGCCTGTGAGTGGAAGAAAAGAGCCTCCTCTGACTATATTCCTCTCTTAAATTGATTATTCCTCTCTTAAATTGATTATTTAACTTGCCCCCCCCTGCAGCCTGGCATCTGGTACACAAGGCGGTGATGGCTGAGAGGGTCTGCTTCTGCTGGGGTAGCTCTTATTGTTCCGCCATCTCTGGCTCTGCCTCACCCTTACGAATCCAGAGGCACCGCTCTCTGTTGAGTCACGGAAACTTCTGACACTGATTTGCTCTATTTTCTGAGCTATTCTTGTCCCCTCAGCCCCAGGCCCTGCTTTCTTCCTGCCTCTACCCCCTAGAATGGTCTTAGGTCTCCTGGTCCTCTTAAGCACCCAGAGGGACTACGTGGCCAGTGATCTCATTGGGCACATCTCTCTGGTCTTACTGTCTTTGGCCATATCTCTCAGAAACCAAACTGGGCAGGGCTGGCCTTACCCTGAATGCCGCATCTCCTCACTACTTGTTCACTTCAAGTTTCCAAGTAAAGTGGTTTTTGCCTCTGTGAAATTTTGTTAGGTGCAATTTTGTATCTGTTATGTTCACAAAAAGTACATACCTTACTGAAGATGGTATAAATTGTTATTCTCTCCTGGAAGGCAATTTGGAATGAAAATGTCAGGAACCATAAAATATGTGCCATTCTGTGTAGCTCCATTCTACCCACCCCCAAGGACTGTATCCTACAGGAATAATTTTAAATGAGAGAAAATGTTATTGCTCTATTAATTGTTATTGTGAGAAATTGGAAATAGACTAAATGCTCAGCAGGACAGGAATAATTAATGAAATTATAGTATATATATACTCTCTAAAATCATTGTGCTCCCATTAAAATAATAAGTACAAAGCTACCGGGGGAAAAACCTTATAGTGTTAGTGAAAATAAGACTGATATAAAGAAGAAGCAGTTTTTAGACCCTTGGAGATTCCAGCTTGGCAGAGCCAGGGTTTCAACTTCCCTCTTGAAGTTAGGACAGGAGTTGCAGATGCTTCTTCTTTTTGCTGAGTTTGCAGCCACTCTATTTTTCTTGCTGCACATCTGTGTGTGCCTGCGCCTTGGCCCCTGTGGAACTGCTGGTTGAGCACCAGATTGATTTGTCCTTCTCTTTCATGTTGCCCCACATGAGGAACCAAGCAGAAAGGGAACAAGAAGTGGAAAGTAGGTCTCCTATGCAATTGGAAAAGATGGTACCTTACTGGGTTTAACCAGAGGCATTATTTTCCTAAACTAAGCAGTAAAAGTAGGTTCAGTCTAAAGATAGGATATTTATGTGGGGTTACCAGATAAATATCTGGACTCAAAAGAGGAAGGCAATATAATGCAGTGGGGAGTTTTACTAGAATCAGAGGGCCTATGTTTCCCATTCTGGCTTTGTAACTTACTAGCTGTGTGACCTTATATTAGAGACTTTACCCCTCTAAATTTCAGTTTTCACATCTGTAAAATGGTAATGATTAAAGGTACCCTCTTCATGGAGTTGTGTGAGGTAAAGCATATAAATTATTCAACATAGTAACTATACACTATTAGTCTTATTATTGTTATCACAGCAGTTAATACTGTGAATTGAGCTGTTTGATACAGTGGAAAGCATGTAGACTCTGAATTCAGATTGGTCTGACTTTGAGTCTCAACTCCACATTTATTAATATTATGACTGAGCCTTGGTTAAAATAACATCCTTTTTTTTTTAAACCTTGGTCTTCTCATCTGTAAAATAGGGACACTGTTGTCTATCTCACAATTTTCTGTGAAGATAGAAAAAAAGATGTGGCAGCATTTTGTACGTTATATAAAGTTCACCAAGATGTAGTTTGTATTTACTACTTGCACTTTTTTGTTGAAATGACAGACGCTGTTGGATAGCAGAGGCAATGACCACTTTTGGGAACAGCAGTTGAATGGCTTAGATTGGACAGCCCAAGACATTGTGGCGTTTTTGGCCAAGCACCCAGAGGATGTCCAGTCTGCTAATGGCTCCGTGTACACCTGGAGAGAAGCTTTCAATGAGACCAACCAGGCAATTCAGACCATATCTCGCTTCATGGAGGTGAGAATCTGTTGCATGGATCAATTAGAGAAGAGTACGGAGACATTGTAATAAGGTTCAGGCAGGAGGAGAGTTTAGAATTAATGTGTAGCCTCATTTACTGCAGCATCCCTCACACCTAACACAGAGTTTGGTGTACAAAAGGCATTCAATAAATGTTACTCAAATGACTGAATGAGTAAATTAACAAACCTAACTCTTGTTTTATTTTATATTGACTCAAGAGAGTGTTTCTACCTATATTCTTTTAGGTTTTCTTGTGTTTTGATAGCCAATGCCTAATGGTAACAAAACATTTTCTTTAAAATGTTATTTTATAAAACTTATCTAAAATCAGATTCAGGACAGATTACATTTTAAAATTTTAGTCTTAAGAATTAATCAGCGCCGGGTTCGGTGGCTCAGCCTGTAATCCCACGCCTTTGGGAGGCTGAGGTGAGTGGATTGTCTGAGCCTGCGGGTTCGAGACCTGCCTGGGCAACTTGGCGAGACCTCATCTCTACAATAAATAAAAAAAAAAATTAGCCAGGCGTGGCAGCGCGCGCCTGTAGTTCCAGCTACTTGGAAGGCTGAGGCAGAAGGATCCAGAGCCCAGCAGGTCGAGACTGTGGTGGCTGGGAGCGGCCACTGCACTCCAGTCTGGGTGACAGAGTGAGACTCCAACTCAAAAAAAAAAAAAAAGAATTAATCACTTACTAGGGATTAATAAAAGGTTTTTTGATCTGGTAGGTAGGTTGGTTAGTTGCTATGACTCAAAATTGCCAAGAAAACAGAGACCAATAAGGCATAATGGTTGTTTCTGCCTCTTTCACTCTGCAGAAATCAGTACAAGTAATTTATCTCTAAATACTTCTAGCATTTCTCTTACATTTCAGTTAAAAACCAAAATGGTCATTATTCGTTGAAGATCAGAACACTACTTTAGAGAGAATTAGGGAGTGGGGATAAACAATCATTCAGTTAGGACTTCCTTCCTAGGGTAGGATTTGTCTGCTTGTTGTCCTGGCCGCCATTGTTCTTATGAAGGCTGTTCTTTCACCAGTGTGTCAACCTGAACAAGCTGGAACCTATAGCCACAGAAGTCCGGCTCATCAACAAGTCCATGGAGCTGCTGGATGAGAGGAAGTTCTGGGCTGGTATTGTGTTCACTGGAATTGGTCCAGGCAGTGTAGAGCTGCCCCATCATGTCAAGTACAAGATCCGAATGGACATTGATAATGTGGAGAGGACAAATAAGATTAGGGATGCGTAAGTAGAATCTATCACACCAGCCCAGTCTTGGGGAGGTCGGGAGCAACTATTATGACTAGAGGTGCTTTATTTTAACTGAGAATTTGCAAGAAATGTCCACAAAAATAATTCAAACTAGAGGTATGATTTTAGTGAAACTGGTATATGTATCACTAGAAGGTATTATTTCAAAGGTAATAAAATATTAGTATCTTTGGATTTAGTATTTCCACTAAAGGGAGTGAATCCCAAGGAATTAAATCAACAGAAAAAAAAGACTTTAGGTTTCCTGTGCTAGTGTTGTTCATTTTTATGAAAAAGGGCAAACTATCAATAAAAACGGAATGGCTAAGGAAATTTTGTTGTGTCCACTCGATGCAATGCTAGGTAGCCAATGGAGGGGGAAGAAAAACCAAACCAAGTAGGATGCTCATTCTGATTATATCTGTTTGAAAATATGTGTACATGTCAACTGAGACCAAAAGTAAAGATACAAAAATAAAAATAGTAGCTTTTTTATTGGATGGATCTAAAGGAATATTTGATCACCTGTGGTTTGGTTTTAGGTACTGGGACCCCGGTCCTCGGGCTGACCCCTTTGAGGATATGCGGTACGTCTGGGGTGGCTTCACCTACTTGCAGGATGTAGTGGAGCAGGCAATCATCAGGGTGCTGACAGGCACCGAGAAGAAAACTGGTGTCTACATGCAACAGATGCCCTACCCCTGTTATGTTGATGACATGTAAGTTACCTGCAAGCCACCATCTTTATTTAACCAGTTAACACTGTGCCAGATGGAGAGAGAGAGAGAGAGAGAGAGAGACAGAGAGAGACAGAGGGGGGGGGAATGTGTGTGAATGATCTAGAAGTAAGATGCTAGGTGTTAGGTAGTCAATAATGTAAACCATATCACACAGACAGATATACATGTGCACACAGTAGTAATCTTCTTCTTTCTTCATCCATGGTTACTATTGCTTTTATTGTTTTACACTCTACTTTTAGTCAAAATTTGCCCAGTCTGCAAGTTTAAAATGTGTCATGACAAATACATGCCAGGGCATACACACACACATACCTCTAAACGCAGAAATATCAGTCTTAATTTGGAAAAGCAGATTTTGGGTAAATTTATTCACTTCCATCCCCTAACAGGTAAACCTCATTTTAAAACAATCCAAATAAAATGGAACACAGTCGTCTCTTTATCTGAGAATCTTCTAGTACTTAGTCACTTAGCTGCCAAGTTCTTATTGTGGAAACTATGTCTTTGGATGCAATAATTTCTTCTAAGAGAGAATGGGAAGAGGTGTATTGCAGACATCTGAATATGTAATGTATCTTCCCAATTCTGAAAATTCTCTTCTTCTTTGTTGTTGGTGGTGGGATGTGTGTTGTCAGGTTCCAGGAGGAGCAGAGTTCCTGTCCTTGTATTTGCTGTATTTTGTATTAAACAAACTATTTCCTCATATGGGTCATCTGTAACTTTTCTAGGCCTCTAGAAATTATCTTGTTTTTCACCTTCAAAATAATTAGCTGGAATTTTCCAAAGGAAGACATTTCCAAAGGCCCCTAAACCAAAGTTTACTATACAAACGATGTCTTAAGATAAAGCCATGGAAGTTCAGAGGCATTAAGAGCCTTTGCCTGTGGTCACGTGAAATAGCTAGTATATGCATATGTGGTAAAACGTGACTTGAACCTCAAGTTTCAGGGTCCAAGTTCTGTGTCCCATTTACTTTGCAGCTCTGCATTTCCTATTCTAGTTGGGAATCTGAAATACTGCAGACAAGAGCTGCCTGAAGTGTATTTCTGCATCATGATAAGATTTACACGAAGCAAGTTGATAGTGGATGATCTTGGAGATGAAATTTCATGAGAGAATGAGTTGGGTTTTTTAAAAATTTCATTTTTAGTATTAACCTCTCTTAACAGTTCACAGTTAGCTAGTCAAGCCCTCAGTTTTGCTTGGCTACTCTTTGTTAGCCTAGTTTTGATCACTTTGTTACCTTGCTTATGAAGCATTTGGTGATCTGTACCTTCCAGAGTCCAGAGGGCTTGCCCTTCTGTGGTCCAAATCCCTCTGGTAGGCAGGCTCAGAAGCTTGGCCCATGACCCTGGCTCACCTGTGTCTTTATTTCTACCTCTACCCTTCCTTGGGGTCTTCAGCTTCCTGCGGGTGATGAGCCGGTCAATGCCTCTCTTCATGACGCTGGCCTGGATTTACTCTGTGGCTGTGATCATCAAGGGCATCGTGTATGAGAAGGAGGCACGGCTGAAGGAGACCATGCGGATCATGGGCCTGGACAACGGCATCCTCTGGTTTAGCTGGTTCATCAGCAGCCTCATCCCTCTGCTCGTGAGCGCTGGCCTGCTGGTGGTCATCTTGAAGGTAAGGTGGCTTCACTTGCTCTTCACTGTCAGGAAACTCCTAAATAGCCCAACACAGGCTGAGGGATGAGAAAAAAAGCCAAGACTGTGGGAAGGAAGTGGTAATACGTGTTAGTTCCTGCAGTTTCCTCAATTTATAGATGGAGAAATTGGGGCCCAGAGAGTGGCAGTGACTTGCCCAGGTTCAGCCCAGCTGATTAGCAGTTGAAAAGGACTAGAACCCAGGGCTCGTGCTCTCCAGGTAAGCACATGCTCAGCTGCACCATGCCGTCTCCTGGGCAGTGGTTTGTGGTAGCACCTGAGAACTGTGCATTTTCTTAGATGTGTTAGAAGGTGATTTTTCCTGAATTTCTAAAAACGATAATCAGAAGGTTATATATTGTTGCAGGTGAGACTGTCAGGAAGCAGAAACTGAAACAGAGTTTGATGTGTGGATAAGTATTAGGGATCAACACCTGTGCAAGGGATGTGGAGGATGCAGGATTGGGCAGAGGGAGGAGCTGAACTGTGTTGCAGGGCCAACCCCATGGGGCACTCTGGAGAATATACCGCTTGTCAGAGTTGTTCAGTGAGTTGTTCTTCACTGAGCTGAAATCTTCTGCCTTTTGCGTGCCCCACCCAAGGCCTAACACCTCCAATTTCATCCCTCTCAATTAATCATTGGCTGTCCTGGGAAGGGTGTGTCCCAGGGCCAGGTGGCTTTCTGCAGCTGTGACAGACCCAGAAATACTGATACCTGGAAGCTGTCTACTGATAGGCAGGCATCAAGCCCTCCCTTAAAGGGTACTCTGGGCAGTGCAGTTCTGTATCCACTCCATACATTAATATATTTATAGCCCAATTTTATTTTTCTACTAGCATTTCATATAAGGATGCATCGTGTAAAAATAAGTGTTTTTGAAGAAAAGGAGAGTGCAAAGAGATAGGAACTAACACTTAATTTAATACTAGCTACCATCTGTTACAAATGAGTACTTTTGGGTTGCCAAACTCATTTAAAGCACATCACATGGACTGCCTTATTCTATCTTCATAAAATGACCCTTTTAACATACAAGGAAATGAGGTTAAGGAAGGTCAAGGACTTCCCTGGGGTTATTCAGCAGGGTGTAGTTCTTTGTAAAAACAAATCCCCCATCCTGTTCTGATATCCAACTGCAAGGGGCCAAGTTCTGTGGTAGGCGTGGTGGTTCCACGACTGGTGGGTCCCTTGGAAATATACCCATTGTCCAGAGTTAAACTTAGAATATTTACAAGACTTTGAAAGATTGTGGGAATACACAGTCCACGGATATCAAGGGGAAAATGAAGGTTGCTTGCCATTTTCCTTGCCCTTGGATAAAAAAGTCATGTGGGACATTATCTCGTACAGCCCTTTCTCGGTACCAGTAGTCATAGTTCTTATAAAAGGAGAAGCCAGTTAATATTACATATTGGAGAAACAGAGCAAAATCGCCAATTGAGATGGAATAGAAAGCCGTGGACTCTGTTCTGGTTCTTAACTCTGCCATTATTTTTCTGTGTTGTCTTGGACAAGTCATTTCTCTTCTCTAGGATAAGGATGATCAATCTCCTCATCAGAAAAATAAATAGCAATATTTCCTTGAATTATCTCTAAGATGATGCGTAAACCCTGTCATTCCTCCTAGATCATACAAGTGAGTGCTTGGGATTGTCGAGGCAGTACATTTAATGGGTCTCCTTCTTCCCAGTTAGGAAACCTGCTTCCCTACAGTGACCCCAGCGTGGTGTTTGTCTTCCTGTCTGTGTTTGCTGTGGTGACCATCCTGCAGTGCTTCCTGATCAGCACACTCTTCTCCAGAGCCAACTTGGCGGCAGCCTGTGGGGGCATCATCTATTTCACGCTGTACCTGCCCTATGTCCTGTGTGTGGCATGGCAGGATTATGTGGGCTTCACACTCCAGATCTTCGCTGTGAGTACCTCTGGCCCTTCTGCAGCAGCTGCTATCATGGCCACTGCAGGCATTTCATCCCTTGTAGTCCTAGAATAGAACCAGCAAGTTGAGAACAGAAGATGAGAGCCTGTTTCCAGTGGGACTTGAGCCAAAGTTCTAGGTTCTAAGCTATTTGAAGGCAGAGATTGTGTCTTATTTTTTACCTTCAGTCCTCTCAATGAATGCTAGTTGACTCGAATGCCATTTTTCAGAGGGTCAGATTGCATCTTGAACCTGGCATTAGGGAATGGCTTTAGGCAATCAATGCCATCTCCACCCTTTATCTCCCAGTTCTGTTGGCTGTGTTAAACCTGCCACAAAGTCAAGGCCATGGATAGAATTGAAGACTCTTGAGGTGGGAGATGGCTCCTTCTAGACTCTTGTCTTCCTGTGTCCAGTATGGTGTTTTGCTTGAGTGATATATCTGAACTGAGCAAGACTGAGGAGCAAGTGCCCCATTTTCCCCACAAATTCCAGATTTGGACACTTCTTTTTCTGTACAGAGTAGGAGAAGCCTTGGAGAGTGTGTGAGCCCCTACAAGAGCAAGTTGCCAGATGTCTCCTGGGTTAATTATAATGAAAGCTATAACAGTCACTCAGTGACTATCACTCAGCATTGATGCTCGGTCTGGGCCCTGTAGGCATCAGCTGCCCCAGACAGGATCTTTTGATCCTGAGTCATCCTTGGCTGAGCAGGAAGCCTGAGAGGACCTTGATGTGTGTGTGTGTTTGTGTGTGGCGGGGGGCAGGATTTCTGAGCCTTGAGGCACCTTTGGCAACATATAATTATAAAAATTTTATGTTCAATCATACATGCATCTCTTAAATTTGTGTGCATAATGAGTGGTTACCAATAGAGTCGTTTTATTTGCTATAAGGGTCCCCACACCTCTAAAGGAACTTTTAGGTGGTTACTACTTCCACATTCTATAATTGAGCCATTTCACAAATTCAAATTTCTCCAGGTATAATTTACATTAGAAGCGATAGAAAAGTGAGAGAGAGACGGTGAAACAGATGTGACTTTTGCCTCTTTCTCACAGAGCCTGCTGTCTCCTGTGGCTTTTGGGTTTGGCTGTGAGTACTTTGCCCTTTTTGAGGAGCAGGGCATTGGGGTGCAGTGGGGCAACCTGTTTGAGAGTCCTGTGGAGGAAGATGGCTTCAATCTCACCACATCAGTCTCCATGATGCTGTTTGATGCCTTCCTCTATGGGGTGATGACCTGGTACATCGAGGCTGTCTTTCCAGGTACACTGCTGTGGCCATCTGCTAGGGAAATATGATTTTGAGTTGCTGCGCTTTCCTTTCTTTGTGCTGGGATTTCTGCAGGGCGTAGGGTTCCCCGGGGAAGTGGCTTGGCCTTTAGATCCACAAACAAACAGTCTGAGGAGAGGCAGCTGGTGCTGAGAAACAATCATCACCACTTATATAGCACTCATTTCTTGAAAACTGTGTGCCAGGCACCATGTGAAGTGTTTTATATATCTTGGTTCATTTGATGCTCACAAGGCTATTACTTACTTGTAATAACCAAATGAGATAACCATGACTCAAATAAGTTAAGCAATGTACCTGTGGTCACACAGCTGGCAAGTGTTGGTATATGGAGGTGAATCCAATTCTGTTACACTGGGTCGGTAAGCCCCAGAGAATCCTCCCAGTGAAGACCCAGTTTTATATTTCTATGTTCCCAGAGGGGGCACAACTAAGGAGAGGTTCTGTTTCCTGGGTACAGATTGTTAATAATGAAATATATTAACTCTAAGCCTGTCTGTGATTTAACTAAATTAGCATTCAACACAAATTCATTTTGTTATTTCTCTTATTAAATCTTCTTGACCAAGTCCAGTAGAAACCTGCCTTGGGAAAAGCTATCATATAAGATCAAATTCTGCAAGGGCAAGGTTTCACTCTATTGGGTTTGTCCTCTGATTCTCCTCTGAGGAGGCATGCATGAAATATTTATTACCTCTACCTGAATGTCAGTTGCTGAATATGCAATTTTGTATTAGACAGATTCTGGATTCAAATTCCAGTCCTTAACTTACTAGCTTGGGTAGGCAACTTATCCCTCAGTTTACTCAACTCTTAAGTGGGGATGATGCCTGCCGGGGTGGGTTGTTGGGAGGACTTGGAGAGGTGCAAAATGTATGTTGTACATAGTAGGTTTCAGCAATGTGAACTCCCTCTTTTCCTACTTCCATTCCAATCTGTTCCTTCTCCAAAGGGTGTGCCAAGGATGAATGGGCCTGACTGGGAAACGTCGGGAATGCTGGGAAGGCAGTGACCTTGGCTCACACCTGTGCTTTGTTTTCAGGCCAGTATGGAATTCCCAGGCCCTGGTATTTTCCTTGCACCAAGTCCTACTGGTTTGGTGAGGAAAGTGATGAGAAGAGCCACCCTGGTTCCAGCCAGAAAGGAATATCAGAAAGTAAGTGCTGCTTTCCTCCTACCCTTTCCTTCTCCTAATGCTGCTGCTGCTCTTGCTGACTGACTCTGGCAAATGATGGCTCCTGCTCTTTAAAAGACACCAAAACCACCCTAGGGGTAGAGAAATTATATGCAGTGCCTCTTTCCAAATTCTCTCATGCCATTTGTGTTCAATGCTATTGACTTATTGGGAGTCACTGTCTGGGACCCCGAGGATATTACCTTTGTTTTCTTGGCTTCTAGAAAAGTATCTTTTATCTTTATGCTTTTGCCTCCTCTCTCCCATACATACTTTTTGTGCTATCCTAATAGGCTAGAAGAAAGAGGTAGAGACAACTGTGATTGTGGAGCCATAGCTTTCCTGCCTGCCTTGTCATGGTGGGCTATGTGAGTCTGTGCTGGCTGACACCAAGTGGCCACCACAGAGCTCAGGCCTTGACTCTTAATGTTTTCACCCTTCATTCCCCAGAGCTCTAATCCTGTCTTGACTCTTGACAACAGGCAGAGATACCCACAGTTCAGCAAAGTCTCTGCCTTCCGGGGTCTTTGTTGAGGTTCTTCGTGTTCAGTGTCCCTTTCTTTCTAAGTAGTTCATAGATCCTTTTCTGCAGATTTCTTCTGTGTTCTTTCCCCAGTTGCCAGTGATAAAAGTGTAATTCTCCTTAGTGTAGCCCATTTGCCCGCTGTTCCAGCTGCTTTCTCCTGCTGTTCTCATCTTCCTCTACCTCCTTTCTACACCTAGCTCCTATTTTAATCACCTCGAACTGCTCATGGTTGCTGGAATATGTATGTTCTTCCACACCTCCATGTTTGTACTGTTTTCTCTCACAGGAGTACCTTCTTTCTAACTTGCCTGGCTTTTAAACTCTTTCCTGTTCTTCAAGGTCTAGTTCAATATCCCTTCCCCTGAGCAGCCCTCCATGATTCTCAGGTAGTTAGTCAATCCTTCCCCTGAGCTACCATGACATGTAAAAAAAACCAAAACTTTTTATTTTAAAATAATTATAGACTTACAAGAAGTTGCAAAAACAAAAACAAAACAAAAAACAAAAAAACCACAAAACTGTAGATAGTTCCATTGTACCTTTTATCCAATTTCCCCCAATGGTAACACCATGTGTAACTATAGTACAATAGTAGAACCATGAAATTGACAATGGTGTCATTCAGACCTTCTTCCGTGAGATTACAAGTGTTCACTCGTGTGTGTATTTAGTTCTGTGCAGTTTTATCATTTGTAGATTTGTGTAATCACTAGCTCGATCAAGCTGCAGAATCGTCCCGTCACCACAAAGTGGCTTCATGCTACCCCTTTATAGTCACAGCCATCTCCCTTCTTCCTTAGTTCCTGACACCCCTCATACACTAATCTGTTCCCCACTTTTACAGTTTTATTATTTCCAGAATGTTATGTAAATAAACCATACAGTAGGTAACCTTTTGATAGTGGCTTTCTTTCACTCAGCCATAAATCCCTTGAGATTTATCCAAGTTGTAGTATGTATCAACAGTTTATCCCTCTTCATTGCTGAGTAGTATTCCATGGTATGGGTGTAGCATAGTTCCATGGCATTTTTAGATTTTTGAAATTATATAGATATACAGTCTTTATTTGTCAGTTAAGTGTTTTTAAATTAAAATATTCACAATTGCATTTTTAAAATAGCTCTTAGCATCCTGTATTTTAACAGCTTGTCAAGTCTTTCTCTCCCAGTAGACTATGAAGGCTTCTTTATCGTTTGTATTTCCAGTACCAACACCAGTGTCAAAATAGGCTCTAATAAATGTTGATAGCCTCCCTCCCGCCTGCGAATCCCGGGTGGCCATGGCAAGAAGACAGTTCTGAAAGTACAAGCACAGCACTCTGTGTCTTTACATTCCATTCATCAGTACTTTCTGTAGGTTCATTCCTGTTTTCTCTCTTCTCACAGTCTGCATGGAGGAGGAACCCACCCACCTGAAGCTGGGCGTGTCCATTCAGAACCTGGTAAAAGTTTACCGAGATGGCATGAAGGTGGCTGTCGATGGCTTGGCACTGAATTTTTATGAGGGCCAGATCACCTCCTTCTTGGGCCACAATGGAGCAGGGAAGACAACTACCATGTAAGAAGAGGGTGTGGCTCTCATAGAATCAGCCATAGAAAGGTTCTACTGTGTAGTTAGAAATTCCTACCTACGAAATTGCACTGGTCACTGGGGCAAGGGCAGAAGCACATGAGGAGGTGATGAGTGTGATAATATTATCTAATCATGAGAGTACTTTCTATATGGTAGTTTCCTAGATAGTATTTCTTTAGCCTATAACAGGCTGGGGCTGTAGTTCTTAGAATTTTGCAGTGGTCTTTGAACATGAGGTCATGGCAGCCCTGAGAAAGGGTCTCCTTTGGAGCTGGTTTGGTCAAAACTGTAAAGCAAGAAACCAGAAAGAAAGATTAGATATGTTGGAGGGAGATAGTGATTTCCAGAAACTCTGTCTCCAAGTAGATATGAAAGGCAGCTGGCTTGATTGCCTTCCCTGTGACTTCAAGTACCTTACAATGGATAGCATCGAAGGGAGCAAGGGCTATACAAACACCAGCGTTAGCCTCAAAGGCTTTCTTTTTTTTTGAGTTGGAGTCTTACTCTGTCACCCACTGGAGTGCGGTGGCCGGGAGCCTCGACCTGCTGGGCTCCGGCGATCCTTCCGCCTCAGCCTTCCCAGTAGCTGGAATTATAGGCATGTGCTACCACGCCCGGCTGATTTTTTGATTTATTGTAGAGATGAGGTCTCGCTGCCCAGGCGGGTCACGAACCCGCGGGCTCAGGCAATCCACTCACCTCAGCCTCCCAAAAGCGCAGGATTACAAGCTGAGCCACCGAGTCTGGCTTCCTCAAAGGCTTTCAATGTGGTTCTTCAGCCTTTCCCGAGTGTATCTTTGGGAGTGATTCTATTTTTATTTTATCTTCTTTTGTAAATATAAAATCAATATATTATGAACATTGCAGCAAATTTTTTAAAAAGGCACTCAGAAATCCTGCCAATCAACACAAAAATTTTTATCTTTGAACAGTATGTTCTGGCTGTCCATTTTTCATGGATATGGTGCTAGGCATACAAAATATGTTTTAAAGTACACTTCTCCATTGCAGATTAGAAACTTCATTTTAAAAATACACAAGATTGCCACTTCCAACACATAGGTCCAATTCTAATTAGTTACTAAAGCAAAAGACTTCTGTACTTTGGGGGTTTATTAGGGTCCATTAGAAAGGAATGAAAGGGTTGCGGGAGGATGTCATACCTTTTACTCTATCTTCAGCCTGAATACAGCATCTAGAGTTAAGGGTGAGTCATGTCGAACTCCTGTGCATTTAAATTTTTGTCCTCAGGTCAATCCTGACTGGGCTGTTTCCTCCCACTTCGGGCACTGCCTACATCCTGGGGAAAGACATTCGCTCTGAGATGAGCACCATCCGGCAGAACCTGGGTGTCTGTCCCCAGCATAACGTGCTCTTTGACATGTGAGTACCAGCGGCACATTGAGAACAGGCCCTTTCTGGGTGGGTGTGTCACGGAGTCTTAGGAGGAGAGGGACTTGAGCATTTTACTTTCTCTGGGTGGCAGGCTTATCTCCCTGGACATATTGAGACCTCATTGTCTTTTGTTTTTAGGAGAAGTGGGAGGTAAATTGTTGAGTGGGATGTTACATCAGTCCAGCCAGTGGATGGGGCTTGGGAAACAGTGCTCTCTGTTATTGTCATTCTGGAGGACCTTTCAGCCCATCCTTCCCCCACCATGCTCCTCCCTGAGACCTGGTACACACTGCCCAGAACTGAAAGTGCGACGATGGCCCTGTGTTTTCCACTCAAGACATCTGCTCTCACTCAGGTCGTTCCACCATCATTAGGGCTCTGCCAGGAAGCCTTTGTGGTAGAGCAGAGAAAGACCTGAGTTCTGTGACCTTGGGCAAGGCCTTTCCCCATTATGGGCCCCAAGTTATTTGGGGGCTCATGTGCTCCCCAAGGGCCTCCCTACTCTCAGAGTCTGAGGTCCTTTGAGGTTCAGGACTGCTCCAGGCTAATGCTAAGATGACGTCTTGGTTAATGAAGCTGTGGGGAGAATCCTTTGAGGACCACATCTTGGGGACCCACATCTTGGGGGCCTGAAATTTAAAGCTTCAGCTGCCTGGTGCATGGTGGTCAGGACTGCTGGGAATAAGTTTGGAAGGGATTTGTCACATTTCAGCTTTGATTTCCTGAACAGTTTGTGTGGTCACTCACTGTTATTCTACCTTGAATCCTGAAAACTATTTTTCAGAAATTCACAAAGTTAAAAAGGAGGGGGAAGAAAAATGTACCCATTCTCTTCTGTTCTGGCTCAGGAGACATTATACTCTGGTGCATCTTGTAGGGCCTGGAGCTGACCTGTCCCTCTGTCCCCAGGCTGACTGTTGAAGAGCACATCTGGTTCTATGCCTGTCTGAAAGGGCTCTCAGAGACACATGTGAAAGCAGAGATGGAACAGATGGCCCTGGATGTTGGTTTGCCACCTAGCAAACTGAAAAGCAAAACAAGCCAGCTGTCAGGTGAGGCCCAGTGCTACCTTGCCCATTCCTCTAACTACACACACAGAGGAAAATCAACAGCTACCCGAGTCCCTGGCTGGATGGGTGGGTAGCAGAAGCGTCTACCTGGCTGTGTCTCCAGTCTTTTGCCTTTGCTCACCATCTGGGGCTGTTCCTGGAGTTTGTCTCTCTCTCTGTTTCTTGTAGGTGGAATGCAGAGAAAGCTGTCTGTGGCCTTGGCCTTTGTGGGGGGATCCAAGGTTGTCATTCTGGATGAGCCCACAGCTGGGGTGGACCCTTACTCCCGGAGGGGAATATGGGAGCTGCTGCTGAAATACCGACAAGGTGACTGATGTGTATTTATTCTGCGTCATGAACTGGGAAAGAGAGGAGTGCTCTTGAGAGTATGATTGTATCTCTTGGCTGTTTTTGTTAGGGTATGCAGAATTGCTTCTCAAGGAAAATATGGAACTTCTTTTCTTAAAGCTCAGTGATCACTCATGGTATGGGGGTGGGAGGCCTGTCTTACAAGACACTTAAAGCTTGTACTTCATTACCTAGAGGCCTGCAAGAAGAGGAGAAAGGGGATAAAGGGCATCTTTTCTGTGTCCTCAAAGCCCCCAGTGCTACCTCTGACATAGAGCTTATACATGTAATTATGTTCCCCTGTAGAGTGAGATTCCTGAGAGCAGAGGCCATGTTTTTGGAGATTTTTTAGTTCCCACCATGGTACACTAATTTTATGTTTGTTGAAAGAGTGAATGAATTCATGAGTAGAGTAAGAGAGGGGCAGGAACAGGACTAGCAGTCTGCTTAGAGATATGTTGTGGTACAGTAGGAGAAGCACCGTCTTTAGAGTCAGCTCCAGTTGGCCCTAAGAGTTTGGGCAAGTCTTGCCTTAGTTTCCTTACCTGTAATAATTGTGGTGCTTACTTTGTAGAGGATTAAGTTAACTGAGAGTGCACGTAAACCACCTAGCATAATGCCGGACATGGAACAAGTTCCCAAATAAATGCTGTTCTTATGTCTCTGAGGATTCAGTGGCTGTACCCAATGTTTTGTTATTCTAGGGATCATAACCACACAGGGCTGAAGGTGGCTTTCAGGTTTCTTTCCCATGCTTATCTCTGTTAATGTCTCTGTAGTCCCTGCCACTATGATCAGTGAGAACTGACAGATCTCACTGTCCCATATCCTTGTGTTTGTGCCTGGCAGGCCGCACCATTATTCTCTCCACACACCACATGGATGAAGCGGACATCCTGGGGGACAGGATTGCCATCATTTCCCATGGGAAGCTGTGCTGTGTGGGCTCCTCCCTGTTTCTAAAGAACCAGCTGGGAACAGGCTACTACCTGACCCTGGTCAAGAAAGATGTGGAATCCTCCCTCAGTTCCTGCAGAAATAGCAGCAGCACTGTGTCATACCTGAAAAAGGTGAGCTGCAGTCTCAGTGCTGGGTTGATGCTAGATCCGGGCAGGCAGGACTTGTTGGCTCTGAATGACTTGTCCACCTCTACCCTTTTGCCACATTGAGGCCACCATCTCCCTGCTCTGTGATTCCTTTGGAATCATATTATACCTCACACAGGGAAACCTCAGAAGACCTCTGTTTCCAATGTGCTAGTTCTGCTGAATCTCATTTCCTTTTTTCCTATGGGGTATGATGAGTGATGGAGGAAGGTCCTTGGAGGACACTGTTGTGTCAAAGAAAAGAAATTTGTCAAGAGGTCAGAGCCTTGGCCACACATGACCTGCTGTTCCTGCGCATTACCTTTCAATCTTTTGACCTTAATTTTTAAACTACAAAACAGCAAATATTTAATTAAGCACTGATTTCATGCTAGACAGACTCAGGGCATAGAAGAAAATAATGATGATAGTTTATTTTTATAGTATTTTTACCATTTAAAAACTATTTTTTTAAACATCTATCATCTCAAAGTGCAGAGAGATTCTGGGAAGAAGGTATTATAGTTATTATCTTAGGTGAGGGAAGTGAGGCTCTGGTAGCTTATTCAAGGTCTCCCAGCAGGCAAATAACAGAGGTGGGACCAGACCTAATAACCAGGTATGTTTCCCTTTGTACCACAGTACATGCCCGAGATTTATCTGTGTTTTGAAACCAGAGACACCTGATGCATTTATACCCCGACCTTGGACTTCTATCCACTGACTTACCTTTTAACTAGAGCCTCCTTACTCAAGTGTGGTTGAGGATCAGCAGCATCAGTTTCAATGGGGAACCTGTTAGAAATGCAGCAACTTGGGCCCAACTTGGACATACTGAATCAGAATGTGCATTTTAACAGGGTCCCCAACTGACTGAGCATACACGAAAGCTTGAGAAGCATTGAAGTAGACAAGTAGCAGGTAAAGCCCATGCCTGAGACAGTTGACAAATTCCTGGTTGCAGCATTCTGTTGACACCTCTGCTTCCCAGCCTCTCATCCCCAGGAAGTGGCACACACATTAGACAGTGGTCTCTGAAGCCATGGCTGCCATTTGCATGCATCCCAGGAACAACTTTTTGCTTAAATTTTGACACAACAGAGCTTCTTGGGAGCCCTCCCCAAGAAGGTGGTGGTGGCTGTAGCTTGCTCGGTCCCTGACCCGTTCTCACCTCCTTCTTTGCCATCAGGAGGACAGTGTTTCTCAGAGCAGTTCTGATGCTGGCCTGGGCAGCGACCATGAGAGTGACACGCTGACCATCGGTAAGGACACTCTGGGGTTTCTTATTCAGGTGGTGCCTGAGCTTCCCCCAGCTGGGCAGAGTGGAGGCAGAGGAGGAGAGGTGCAGAGGCTGGTGGCGCTGACTCAAGGTTTGCTGCTGGGCTGGGGCTGGGTGGCTGCAGGGGTGGGTGCAGCTTGGTGGTGGGTTGACCTCATGCTTGCTGGGAAGCCTGGGCTTGGTTTGGGAGCTGGCAGGGCAGAATTCCAGAGAATTAAGATGATTGGGGTTTGGGGAATCCCTCAAGGGAATGGATCTGCCTAGACACTAGATACCAGGGATGAGGAGCTGAGAGCCAAACCAATGGGGAGGGATTTAAGTTCAGTGTATAAGGAGGGTGAGAGCCCAGGAGATCAGAAACGGCCTTCTAAGTTTTCCTCAGGCATTGTTTGTAGGAGGCCAGTGTCACTAGTAGCATATATGGAAGAGAAGTCTTGACCCTGGCCACCTCTGCCCAGTCCTAGCAGTTGGAAGTCCCAGGAAGTCTTCTATTTTCATGAATTGTTTGACTGACTCTATTGAGATAAATGAGGGGGCCTCCTTTAAACATTTAGAGAAGTGTGAAGAATCTTGTAAGATTCCTTTACTTAAGTTTTCTATTGAAGAATCCTAGAATTTAGGCAATAGACACTAGGCTTTCAACCTCAGAAAGCCATCCATCTATCCTGCATTGAGTACCTACAATGTGCCTAGCTTTGGTGAAACAAAGGTAAATAAGACATAGTCTTCCTCCATGTCCCCCAGAACTCTCAGGTCAGAGATGAACATGTGGAATAAAGCATCTGGGACAGGTGTGCAGTATGAGCATCAGGCTTCTGAGGAGTAGGAAAAGGGAGAAGGTGGGAGATGGCCAGCTCTTACTATGGAGTCTCTGAGCTGACTGAACCGTCTTTGCACTCTGGTCCCTGCAGATGTCTCTGCTATCTCCAACCTCATCAGAAAGCATGTGTCTGAAGCCCGACTGGTAGAAGACATTGGGCATGAACTGACCTACGTGTTGCCATATGAAGCTGCTAAAGAGGGGGCCTTTGTGGAACTCTTCCATGAGATTGATGATCGGCTCTCAGACCTGGGCATCTCTAGTTATGGCATCTCAGAGACTACCCTAGAAGAAGTAAGTTAGGTGGATGACTGACAGAATATAGCAGAGCCAACAATCCTAAGGCCAGATATGCAGCCCGCATTGGGGACAGGATTATTATGGAGATAACAATTAAGTTTTTAAGGTTGCTAACATCTGGGTATTGTCAGCCCCAGTTAGCCATTCAAGATTGTAGTGGGAGATAACAGGAAAGAAATATTAAGAGTGTACCCTCGTGTAACTGTGTCATGGCCAGCTGTCAACTGGACTTTCATGCATAGAAAATGACATTTATGGATAGTCTGTCTGTGCCAGGTGCTGATATTGGTATTTAAAGAAACTATTATAACCTCATTTAAGCCTCATAACAAGATAAAAAAAAATGACACTTAACAACGCTAGGCTGGGACTCAGAATCAGGGGTTTGGGGCTTCAAAGCCCATGTTTTCTTCATCCATGTACCACCTCCCTTCAGAGACACAACCAGTAGCATATATGGAACAGAAGTTTTGACCCTGGTCGCCTCTGACCAGTCCTAGCAGTTAGGTGTTTCTAGGAAGACTTCTATTTCTATGAACTGTTTGATTAACCCTCTACTGAGATAAGTGAGGGGGAGAATTTTTGGTGGTAAGACCTTGTATGCTTCCTACATAGTGGTTTGTAGACCAGAGTTTGGAGATCATTGATCTCATTCATGTTTGAATCTCTGCCGTAATATTTCTAGTGATGGGGAATTCATTTCCTCCTTATCAGTCTGTCTTGGATAACTTATCACAGTCAGTGCTAGTCTACTCAAGGGCTTAGAGCCGCAGACCTGAAAGAAGCCACTTGACTCATTCCCTGTAGGTTCAGAACAAATTTCTTCCACTGCAAGTGTCCTAATGTCATAGCTTTAATTTGAAAATGATTGTCTGGATTGATAGCTCTCACTACTGAGGAAATGTTCTCTGGCAAAAATGACTTCTCTCCCAAGTGACTCTGACAAAGTGTTATTAATAAATGTGGTTTCCACTTTTCTCTGTCTTGAGGGGCTAACATGCCACTCAATAATGTAATAATCATGGCAGTGATGGCTACTCTCATAATGCTGACGCTTATTATATTCTCAATTGCTCTTATTTTTCAGATATTCCTCAAAGTGGCTGAAGAGAGTGGGGTAGATGCGGAAACCTCAGGTAACCTCTTAAGGGGATGGCACGTTCTGGATAGTGCCTGCTGCAGGGCTGTTTTAGCTTACTAGTGTTGTACTTTCCCCTTGGAATTGTTCTATTGCATTCTCCTTTTTAGTGTATAGGTTTGTTACAGGTGGAGGTTTGTTTTGTTGCAAATAGAATGTTGAGATTCCTTCCTTTTGTCTTCAGATGGAACCTTGCCAGCAAGAAGAAACCGGCGGGCCTTTGGAGACAAGCAGAGCTGTCTTCGCCCATTCACTGAGGATGATGCTATTGATCCAAATGATTCTGACATTGACCCAGGTCTGTTTGGGCAAGATCAGCGTTTCATTGTTTGAATGTGAATTTTTCTCTTATGTTCTTCTCAGCTGTTTTCTTTTGATGGCTTGGCTAGATCCCTATTGAGTCCAAAGGGAAGTTAGAAAATGAGAAAAGCCATTTTTCCTTTCCCAGCATTGTGCATATGGTCAAACCTGAAAGAGCCCATCCTCATTACTTCCTTTATTTAGCTGAGATCTTTCTCTCAAGATACACTTGAGATGGTGCCTCAATCCTCTGAACCCATTTATTTGTTATCTTTTCTGTAGGGTCCCAGTTTTTTGCATGCATTAGGTACTTAAATGTCAAATAAATATTTATTGAATGGATGAATGGTTTTTAAAGAGTCAGAAAGGGGGGTTTGTTTTTCGAGTTAATTGTACTATATGACTAAACTATTTTGAATGAGTATGTCCTTGTGTGTTTAACTGAGATGGATAGGGAGGTAAAAAAATCAAACAATATTGGTAAGATGTCAAAGCACTTCAGTTAGGAATCATTAGTTTAAGACAAGGATTTCTATACCATTTTTTAGGAACTGAAAACTTTTTGGTTTTCCCATCCCTGGTCACATGGGTGTATGGCTCTTGTGTTCTCCCTGATTTCATACATTATCAATACTTAGATAATTTGAAATATGGCCACTTTTTTTTTTTTTTTTTGAGATGGAGTCTCACTCAGTCGCCCAGACTGGAGTGGAGTGGCCGCTCCCGGCCACCACAGCCTTGACCTGCTGGGCTCCGGCGATCCTTCCGCCTCAGCCTTCCACGTAGCTGGAACTACAGGTGCGCGCTACCACGCCTGGCTCATTTTTGATTTATTGTGGAGATGAAGTCTTATCAAGTTGCCCAGGCGGGTCTCGAACCCTAGGGCTCAGGCAATCCACTCACCTCAGCCTCCCAAAGGCGCGGGATTACAGGCTGAGCCACCGAGCCTGGCTGAAATATGACCACTTTTTACCAAAATACAATAGATGGGAAAGGAATTGTCATTGTGTATTCTCAAGTATGTCAGCCTGTGTACATGGTCTGTTTCTTAGACCATTCTATAAGAAATTGGTGATGACTTGATTTATCTTAATGGCTTGCTATAAAAACCAGTTATGTGTGAACGTGTCTCCTCAGTTGTCTCAAGGTGCCTTCATTTTCTCCACTCACTAGACAAGGACTGAAAGTCAGAGGCTGCTAGTGATGGGCATTTTGAGTGTTAACTTTTTCTTGTACATAGACTTGTCATGAAAGTCCTTTACTTTTACTCTGAGATGCTTTAAGCTTCAAACACAAGTCTCCCAAGATGGTTGCTGATGATGCCAGAGGAAGGAGCATGACGATGTCAAAAATACATAAGATAAAAGGTGATCCTCAATGTTGGCTTCTTGCAGAATCCAGAGAGACAGACTTGCTCAGTGGAGTGGATGGCAAAGGCTCCTACCAGGTGAAGGGCTGGAAACTCACACAGCAACAGTTTGTGGCCCTTTTGTGGAAGAGACTCCTGATTGCCAGGCGGAGTCGGAAAGGATTTTTTGCTCAGGTGAGATGTGCTGTTCTAGGTCAGAGACTCTGGCTTCATGAGTAGGATGCATACTTCCTGAACAGTGAAGGCAGAATAACATATGGTCAAGATAAGGATGCTGGAGCCAGAGTAGCTGTATTTCAACCCCAGTTCTGTTTCTTGCCACTTGTGTATCTGCTGGCAAGTTACTTCCCTGTGCCTTAATCTCCTCATCTGTAAAAATGGAAATATTAATAGTACCTATGATATAGGATTGGTATGAGAATAAAAATAGAGTGTTTACAATGGGGTGTGACATTTGTTAGTGCTTTGTTTTGTGTGTATATATGAGCGACTAAAAAACCTGGAATTATTTTTTGGAGGGCAGGCCCCTTGTAATACAGGCTTTCCCTGCTAAGTAAGTGTTCTAGGAACTTATCGACATCAGTGTACTGGCTAGTGTTGCTGTGAGAAGCTGCGTTTGGCTTCAGTGAATTTCTTTTGGAGGTTCTTTCAATGTGTTTGCTGATTTCATGACGGGTGATTTATGAGTGTACCTGCCCACACTGTGCTTAGTGTTCAGCAGTTTTTGACCAAAACGGCATGACCCCTGTACCCTGAGTGACTTTTTTTGTGTGTCCCTGGATGAAAAAAGTTTTTGAAGGAGAAGTGAAACAAACAAAAGGCAGAAGTACTAAAAGTCATCAGAATTGTTGAGTTCAAAACCTGTTTTGAGCAGAGAAAGTGTCTTGATAGTTGTGTTGCATCAAACAGAGAGTCTTTCAAAGGTGACTGAAGTTTAAACATGTAAGAATAAATACACAATTTAAAATAAATAAATTCCAGTTTTTTTAAATCTCCCTTGTCTGTTACTTTTATTTTATTTTATTTTATTTGAGTTGGAGTCTCACTCTGTCGCCCAGACTGGAGTGCAGTGGCCGCTCCTGGCCACCGCAGCCTCAACCTGCTGGGCTCCGGTGATCCTTCCGCCTCAGCCTTCCGAGTAGCCGGAACTACAGACACGCGCTACCACGCCCAGCTGATTTTTTGATTTATTGTAGAGATAAGTTCTCGCTGCCCAGGCGGGTCTCGAACCCGCGGGCTCAGGCAATCCACTCACCTCAGCTTCCCAAACGCACGGGATAACAGGCTGAGCCACCGAGCCCGGCTTTACTTTTTTAGTAACAAGAACAAAATATATAAACACTGGTTGGGCATATTCAACTGTCATAACATGAAAGATGTTATACCCAGATGTACTACATGTATGAACTTATTAGAAACATGCTTTGTTTCTAAGTTGATGTTTAATTCAAGCTGACAGAAAGATAGCCAGAAAAATCAGAATATAATTGGCCAACAGAGAAGTCTCATTATGCTATTGCCTGCATATTAGTGTTTATATGCTGATGTGCTTGGTTAGAAGGGTTAGATTTATTTCACTCTATAAAATCAAGAAATGTAGAGAAAGAGTCTACAGAGAGTCTTCTCTACAGATTGTGTGGGTAATGCTAAGAGCAGGAGTTTGGAGCATATAGACCTGGAGTTGAATTCTGATACTGGTACTTGTTGGCACTGCATGGTCTTAGGTAAGTTAGTTAGTCTCTCTGATTCTGTTACCTTTTTTTTTGTTGATAGTGATAGTGATAATATCATCATAAATAATGACAAAATAGAGATAATTCTCATTATGGTACTTTTCACAGAATTATTCACTCAGTGATAATTTTCTGTATCAAAATCCCAGAACATTAGAATCAGGTATAACATTAGAATCAGGTATAACATTTGACTCTTTAAATTTATTAAGGATAAATTTATCAGCAATAAATGGAAAGAACTTTGAGTTTACTGATAAGTATGCAGAAGTTATTATTTTCAGAGAAGATATAGTAGAAAGTTTGAGAAGGTTCAGAAAGTATTTGGATATTTATGCTTTCTGAGGCGATCACAGAAACAGTGGCTGTGGTTGCCTCTGATTGGAGCCATTGCTGTCAAGTTGATTTTATCAGAGTGAAGGATTTGATGGAGTCATCTGTTCTCAGTCCTCAGATTAAAATGAGAAAACTGAGACCAGAGGGAAGTAACTTCACATGGATATACTTATAGTGGAGACAGAACCAGGATTCAAATTTAGGACTTTGGGCTCATGACCCAGGGTGGTCTTTCTCAGTCTTTAGGGGGAAGAAGGGCATGGCCCACCGTTCTGAGTCACCCTGACAGGTGATCACTCTTTACTTTACGAAGTTCCCAGCCTTTTGCTGCTATGGAAGAGGTTTAGTTTTCAGACTCTATTGCTGCTAGGAGTGCCTTTATGGAGCTGAGCCACGGCCCTGTACTCCTCATTCCTGTGCTATTGGTCTGGGGGGCTGGCTGAGCTTGTAGGGATTTGCCTTTTGGCCTTGTTTCTAACACTCGCCATTTTTCTGTTAATCCCTTTCTTCTCTGCTACTTGGTTAAAGATTGTCCTGCCAGCTGTGTTTGTCTGCATTGCCTTGGTGTTCAGCCTGATTGTGCCACCTTTTGGCAAGTACCCCAGCCTGGAACTTCAGCCCTGGATGTACAGTGAGCAGTACACATTTGTCAGGTATGTGTTTGTCTTCTTTGCCCCAGGAGAGGGGAGGCTTCAAAGAGACCAATGGTGTTTACTGTGCTGAGGGCCAAGGAAATGGACTCAAGAATTACACAGTGGAATGGATTTTATTGCCAGTGGCTAAGGCCCCTACACAAGCTAATATTGCATGCATAGAACATTGGTACCTGAAAAACAGGCCAGTCTTCTGTTGTCCATTTCAATCCCTCACATCCTTATAATGCTGTTGTCAGAAGCAGCCATATGTATTTTAGGTAAAATAATCTACCTTTGCTAAAATCTTTGATTAAGTTATAAAATATGTGGATTTTTAGAGCTGTGTTTTAATTTTGTAATTGAGTCACAGGTGTCATACACTGTTCAAGCACAGAACCTCCAGATTCTTGATTTCTACAAAGTACCATTAATGTAATTATGTTCATGCTTTTAAGTTTGGGATATTGGCTAGTGTTTATTCTTCAGAAAAGATACCTCTACCCAATAATAATATACTGCATGAAAGAAAAGGGACAGAGGAATTTCTGGATCTTGTTTGGCAGGAATTTTCTTTAGTCGTGAAGGATTTGTAAACCTGTATATGGGGGAAGTATATCAGTGATATAAAAGGGAACCATATATATATATATATATATATACACATATACATATATATATAAATGGCTGGCTTTATATTACATATAATTTATTATGAATAAATTATATATAATATTTATAATTATATTACATTTGGAAAGTCTTCTAACATCTGCAAAGCAGTTCATTACAGACATCTGTTTACTGCTTTAGAACCATCATATTTAATTTAACTAGTACTTTATACTTACTGATCAAATGTTTTTCCCTTCTGTCCTTTCCCCAACTCCTGTACTTAAGTGCTTCAATAGGCTGGCATTATATCTAATTTTTAGGTTTGGTTATTAGCTTAAGTAATTATTTTATATATAATTATTATTATTATTTTTTTGGTCAGAGTCTCACTCTGTCACCCAGGCTTGAGTACAGTGGCACACTCACAGCTCACTGCAGCCTCTACCTCCTGGGCTCAGGCAGTCCTTCTGGCTCAGTCTTCCTATGTGCTGGGATTATAGTCATGAGCTACTGCATCCGGCCATATATGTGTGTGTGTGTATGTATGTGTGTGTATATATATATAATATATCAGTCTCTTTCTCTAACCCTTTGTTTTCTTCTCACACAGTTCAGGTTTACTTTTTTTCTTTCCTTTTCCAGCTACTGACCCTTCATTGCCCAAAGCCATAGACTACAATATGTGTTTGTGATCTAGACACCTTATTGTTGTGCTTTCTAGTTATCTATGCACTCAGTCAGTACAATTTGCCTGCCCTTTCTGGAAAATACTGCTTGTCTTTGCCAAATGGATCATTGTAAAAGTACTTTTGAAATACTTGCCCTTAATGAGTTGCTTTATTTCAAATTAAAACACATATGTAAATGTGTATATGTGTATGTATACATGCATACACACATATACACAACTTCAAACATAAAATCTATTAATACAAGCTTCACTTTTGAGTGATCTGTGCCATCCTGATGCCAAATGTATAGCCAGAGTCTGAGCGCCTTGTGGGTAGTTTCTGTGTTTTATTCATTTCTGTTTTAAGAGTCTGTTATATAGGAAGTGTTTCATAAAATGTTTAATTTGGAAAAACTGTTCTGTTTCCCGATTCCTGGTTTTAATTCCTGGAGTTACTGAGATGGCTGTCTCTCATGTACCCACAGTAATGATGCTCCAGAGGACATGGGCACCCAGGAACTCTTGATTGCCCTCACCAAAGACCCTGGCTTTGGGACCCGATGTATGGAAGGAAACCCAATCCCGTGAGTGCCAGTTTACCCATAGCTAGCTTCTTATGTTTGTCACCTGGTTTGATATCTAATATACTGCATTTATCAGCTACATGCCACATTGTGACTGCTATCGTTTGCCCGTTGAATAATTATTTTTAGATTTAAAAATTCATTATAATAATAAAAAAATCAAACCATCTAGGAACAAACATTGGAGAGACTTCTAACATCTGCAAAGTAGATCGTTACAGACATGTGTTTACTGCTTTAGAACCGTCATATTGAACTAGTACTTTATACTTAACTGATCAAATGCTTTACCCTTCTGTCCTTCCTCCATCTCCTGCATTTAAGTGCTTTAATAGGCTGACATTATATCTAATTTTTAGATTTGGTTATCAGCTTCCTTACCTTAATCACCTGAAAAGATGACATATTAATTTTTATGAAAATGGACACTTTCTTTTTAGCAAGTTGCATATTTTTACCATACCTTTTTTCAAAACCCTAAAAGTAGGCACTGAATAAATACATTCAGTAAAATATCTATATGACTCATAAGTGTGTGTAGGGGAAGGTAAGCTGACAGATTTTTGTGAGTATAGACGTTGAAGAGGTGAGGCTCTTATGAGCAGGAGCTGGAGGCTGGTAGAAACCGGTTCATGTTTCCAGGCTCAAGTGGAATTTTCAGCTGAGGTGACCTCCGAGGAATTATGGAGAATTGGGAAGGTGCTGGAGAACTGGAGAAGAGCAAACTTGAATTCCAAGTTTAATGGGAAGATGGCTGACTCTACAAATGACAGAACGGTGAACTTGATACCTGTTTATACAAGCTTCTAGAGCAGATTTCTAAATGGGTAGCTACTATGTGCTTGTTAGTTCTTAATTAATATTGGATAGTTGCAAAATATTTGTTTGTACTTAGTAGTTAGTACTTAATGGGCGGTAAATCCTAGTAGCCAAACTGGTTCCCAAATAACAAGATGATGAGGGTTAGAGAAGGACACAGATATGGCCTATCTGGATTTCATAAGACCTTCGATTTTCCACATGAAGGTTGTGTAGGGAAGATAGAAAAATGAGATGAGATGATAATATAGTTATTTGGATTCTTTGTATGGACTCATAGATTTATGGCAGCCTAGGAAGAAGGATCTGTAGGATTTATAACTAGACTGAGAGATGAAAGAAGCATGGCTCCAGCACCAGAGGGCTCATAAGGTTAAGTCTGAGTACACCACCATCTGTTGCAGACAGACTGAAGGAAGGGGTAACTCTTACTAAAATTCAAATTTTAGACTTTTCGAAAAGTGGTAGTGAAGGAAATTTGACTGGAATGCTTCTCAGTAATATTTAAGTTTGTCTCAACCAATCTCCTTTTGAAGGTTTTAGAGTGTGAGCTTCAGCAGGGCACCATGTCTTAGTTTGACTTTTCCAATTAGTTAAGAAGCTTTAAAGAGACAACTAGAGTTCAACCTGAAAAACTGTTCGAGTCTATTTTTTTTTTTTTTTGAGTTGGAGTCTCACTCTGTCATTCAGGCTGGAATACAGTGGCATGCTCACAACCACCCCAGCATCGACCCGTTGGGCTCCAGCAATCCTTCCTCCTCAGCCTTTCAAGTAGCCAGAACTACAGGCATGCACTACTGTGCCCAGATAATTTTTGATTTATTGTAGAGATGAGATCTTACCAAGTTGCCCAGGCGGGTCTCGAACACGTGGGCTCAGGCAGTTCGCTCACCTCAGCCTCCCAAAGTGCTAGGATTACAGGCTGAACCACCGAGCCCGGCCCATTTAAGTTTTTAATACATACAAGCATAATATAAAGGCTGTGGTTCTATTTTAAACTGTGGAATTTTGAAAGTGGAAGGGGATACTGGAAATGACTTTGAGAGGGCAAGGGACTTGCTGATGTTCTCACAATAAGTCAGAGCTCAAGTCAGGGATAAAGGCCTTGTGTCTTATCTCCTGTGATGTTTGTAGTCAACCTAGCTCTTCATGCATCAAGCACTCTCACCCCACTCACCTCCCACTTCTCTACTTGTTTAAGAGCATAAATTGGATCTTCCCACTCTTTGCTTGACTTTCAGCACATGAACATAAAATCCAGACTCATTCCCAGGCTTATGTCATCTGGCTTCTCTCCCCACTTTCCTCCTCATTTATCATTATGCTTTCTCTTAGCTTTTCATACTCCTGCCATGTTGCTTTCCTGTTGTTTCTCAAATACAGTAACTCTTTTCTTCCTAAGGTCTTTGTACCTGCACTTTTCATTGCTATTGTTCAGAGTGTTTTTTTGCCAAATCTTTGCCTAGTTTGTTGCTATATTGTTTATGCTTTTACCGAAATGCCATCTCTTTAGGAGGTCCATTCTTCCCAGTCATTCTTCCTTTATTTTGCTTTATTTTTGGCCATCTAAGATTATATTATGTATGTGTTATCTAACTCCTCCATGGGCACGCAACTGCATGAAGGCAGCTATTTTGTCTTGTTCACCGTAGACTCTCAAATATGTAGAACAGTGCCTGGCACATAGTAGATTCTCAATGAATATTTGTTGTGTGAACAAATTGTTGGTTGGTTGGATTGAACAGAGTTCAGTATATGAACATTTAACACCTCTCTGCATTCCATTTTCCCAATGTATGAAATGATATTGTGGGATCAGTCAAATGAGATTATGCTTTTATTTTCCAAATATAGACAGATGCAAGTTTATAGTTGTTATGAAATGATTCTGTGCTCCTGAGGCAACAGAAAATGCCTGGCTTTCTTGGGTGATCCTCTCCTTGATGTCTGTCCTTTTCAGAGATATGCCCTGTTTGGCGGGGGATGAGGAGTGGACCACAGCTCCAGTTCCCCAGACCATCATGGACCTCTTCCAAAATGGAAACTGGACGATGGAGAACCCCTCACCAGCCTGCCAGTGTAGCAGCGACAAAATCAAGAAAATGCTGCCTGTGTGTCCCTCAGGGGCAGGGGGGCTGCCTCCTCCACAAGTGAGTCATTCTCAGGGTGTGACTGAGCAGATGGAGGTGCAAGATAGGCTGGTACCTTCTGCTTGGAGAGTCTATTTCAGTCTTGACTTGACTTCTTGTCACAGGGGAAAGCACTTGAGTTTTGAAGGGAGGGTGTTTAGTCCACATTGTGTCTATGCCTGTCCCTCAGCAGTGCTGTCATAGGACACACTGTGGCAGTTCTGGCTTTCAACCCTGGTTCTGCCACAAATGAGTTGGTGGCCTTCAACAGGCCATGTTAACTCCCTGTTTTCTCACCTCTGACGTAGGCAAACTAGACCAGAATTCTTCTGCAGGTCTTGTCAACTATGACAATTCTCTGAGACTCTGAGTTTGAGAAGAAGTTCTCAGCCATTTTTTTCTGAGAATTATTTTAGGAAGAGTACTTGCTCGTGATAGCTCTCCGCTGCTTTATCAGCATCCAGGTTACAGGGCGAGGACATAATAACTTTAAATGAATGTGAGAACTTAAAGAAGGCCTTGTTACCAGGACTTTAAAAATAACAGTTAATCTGGATCCCAATATAACTCCAGTGAACAAAAGAATTAACTAGGCATAGTTAATGATGCTGCTTCCTTAAAAAAATCTATGACTATGAAGACTCTCATCTCAATATTTATTGTTTATACAGAATAAATTCCTTGCCAGGTGTGATGGCTCACACCTGTAATCCTAATGATTGGGAGGCTGAGGAAGGAGGATCTGTTGAGGTCAGGAGTTAGAGACTAGCCTAGCCAACATAGTGAGGAAAAAATAGCTGGGTGGTGTAGTGTGGGCCTGCAGATCCAGCTTTAGAAAAAAATAGTTGGGTGTTGTATTGTGGGCCTGTAGTTCCAGCTACTTGGGAAGCTGAGGCAAGAGGATTGCTTGAATCCAGGAGGTCGAGGATGCCCTCTTAAAAAAAAATTCCCGAGGAAGATCTTGGCATTGCATAACTAAATACTAAGTGCCAAGAGGAGGATGAACTGGTCTTTGTGCTGGTTGGCTGAGGGCAGTGCCTGGGCCCTGTGGTTCTAGTCACCCTGGAGACATGGTCACTGTTGTCCTTGATTTGTTCTTGGTTTGACTCATGTATTTTGTTTTCTATGTGGTGACAGAGAAAACAGAACACTGCAGACATCCTTCAGGACCTGACAGGAAGAAACATTTCAGATTATCTGGTGAAGACATATGTGCAGATCATAGCCAAAAGGTGATTATTTACTAAACTGTGTCCCTGCTTTATCATTACTAATTAGAAGAGCTACAGTCCTATAAATAGAAGACTGGAGCAGTTGGTTCTATGCCAGATTATGAACTGATTCTGTCTACATTCAGTTGCCAGCTTATAGATTGTGGCAAGCATGGTCTAGAATGAAAATAAATCTGAATTCAAAGTCAAATCCTGCCGCTTACTGGCTATTTGACTGGGGGTGGTTGGTTATCCTTTTAAAGCCTTTGATTATATAGAACGTGATATTAATATTGTTCTTTTGTTGTGAGTACTGAATTAAATGATGAAAATAAAGTGCCTCTGTTACTCTCTCATGGATGGACTCCATGATCATGTGTAGTGTCATGAAGGAGAGCCCTGGGAAGTCTTAGTAGTCTAATTTGGCTGTGGAGCCTTGGAAGAGCCTGTAGCTTCCTGGCGGTGTTAAATGCATAGCTGATGGTCAGGACATGTTTGTTCTGGTTTCCTTCCTATCTTCTTGGTCAGTTGGGGTCTTCCATTTAGTAGTTCTCAGAGACTTTAAATGACACAGGCTGGAATAACAATGACCATGAGTTTCCAAGAAAGAGATATAATCTGGGCCCAGTGATCAGGATTCTCTTCATAAGTCACCCACAATTGAAGTATTACTTTGAATTAAGAAACTTGTAGTTCAGTCATATCTTGGTCTATAAGGTGGTTTTCAGTTTGGTTTAAGCCAAGGTGTGATTCTTGTATAAGTAATAAGGTTTTTAAAATGGAGAGAAGAGAAAAAAAAATGCCGGGAATAGCCTTTCCATTGGCACAATCTTACAATGCTAGCCTGATCATAGGGTATTTTCTGTCCCTTTCTTGTATCCTCAGATAGATATTTCCTTTTACATCATCAGGATCAATGCTCTGAGTTATTTGAGCTATTTTTGCTTTCTTTATCCTTGCTTTCTACAGCTTAAAGAACAAGATCTGGGTAAATGAGTTTAGGTAAGTTGATCTCTTTCTGTTCTTTCATTTTTCTCTGGCACTCTGGCTCAGGAGGATGATTTTGATGCAGGTGTCTTGGGTTGAACAAAGCTGCTTGTTCAGGGATTGTCCCTCACAAACAGCAGAGGCCTTGCAGAATGTGTGGAACACACAGGGGCACAGACAGATTCAGATTAGACGGCTTTAGAGTTTCTACCCACAGCATCTGCTCAGTGCTCAGCAGCTACTTCAGAGGCCTCTGAAATAGTTGGTGGACCGATTTCCTTGATGAGATTCAGAAATCTCTTGCAGGACTCTAGGGATTTCCGGGGAGTACAGTGTTGTGAGGAGGATACCTATCCTAGTTACCTTTCCCCTCAAATCAGATCCCCAAGGGTTCCAAAGGACACAAGGATATTTCTTTTAGGCATTTGGCATGGAACTAAGAAGGTCTTGGAGGAAATAAGAGGCATCAAACCATCTATTTTCACTGTGTTTTAACCCATTTGCCCCTCTGGATTTTGGAGGAACTTGTGGGACTAGGGAAGAAAGAATACTTGAAGCCAATTTGTGCATCATGGAAAATGTGATAGCTGATATGGCTGCCTCAGGAGACCCCAAAGGCTCCCTGTTACTGATTCCTTCTTTTCCTCTCTGCCTTTTCCCCAAGGGCCAGGACCCCTGGAACTCTGAGCAGAGCAGATGCAGGTCCCTGTAGTGGCCTTCATGCTAGGAAAGAGCCAAAGCCTGTCTAAGTGCCCCATGTAGCCTACTCTAGACAGCGTGGGGCTCCCCGCTCACCCTTATTCTGCATCTGCTTACCTCCAGATCCAAGTTGAGGTCTTAGTAGGAGGAGCGTGGGTGAGATGAATGATCTTTCTGTCCTCCATGGTTTCAGATGTCTAACTGCATATATAATCAGGCCAAGTCTTCCTGCTAGGCAAGAACCATGAAGGTTAAGAAATTGTGAGAATTCATTAGAAGAGACTGAAGTGTAACATGTCTGAGTCAACCTTTGGCCCTGCTTAGAATAGGAATTTGTCTCAGTGAAGTTTTTACACACTCATGCGGTGTCTGCTGCTAAGTGATACTGTGCACCACACTGTCTGAGTTTTAATGTCTGGCTCTTCTATTAGGTACGGCGGGTTTTCCCTGGGTGTCAGTAATTCTCAAGCGCTTCCTCCAAGTCAAGAAGTTAATGATGCCATCAAGCAAATGAAGAAACACTTGAAGCTAGCCAAGGTACAGTATCTATTATGAGACATGTCAGAGAAATGGGTTTGGAGCTTCTGGGACATGGGAGCAGTTGGCAGGTAAATCTCATCTCCTAGCAGCTCACTGTTCTGGATATGTTTGAATACAAAACCAGCATTGTCATACTAAATCACTAAGATTTGAGCCAGGCAAGACTGAACTACTTGGTGTTTATTTAAAAGTATAGATCAAAAACAAATTCCTAGATTTAAAAGCTCTCAGAACAACTAGGGTTTCAGACCTACTTTTCTGAAACAATCACTGGCTAACTAGTAAATGAATCATTTTCCTTTTCAAGCTGGCAGACTAGTCTTTGGGACCTGATGAGTACTCATTTCATTTGTCTGGATCTCAAGTTTCCCATTTTTAAGTGAGAACTGGAGAGGTCAGATGACAAGGACTTTAGGGTTGTGGACAGCAGCAATAGTCCTAGCTCTGCTTTTGAGGTATGGGCCCATATGTCTGACACATCTGCATGTAGAGTGTGGTCATGGCCCTTCAGATGATGCCAGGGGAAAACTTAGAAGAATCCTTATCACACTGTGATACTCAGACTTTGCATCCAGGGATTTCTCTGTGCCTCCTTCAAGGCTTGGACTTTGTGGTAACCTCTGTGCTGTAGATTCCCAGTCTCTTGGTTCTCAGGGGTCATTTATTTAATGACTTCAAATTTAATTTCAGTGGATAAAGTAGTAGTGGTATCGCTCTTCATAGGGTTGTCCTGTTGTCCACAGATTCCAGACTTACTGTTGTCCCTTACTGTGTGAATGATCACAACTGAGGCAGGTTTCTGTTGTTTACAGGACAGTTCTGCAGATCGATTTCTCAATAACTTGGGAAGGTTTATGACAGGACTGGACACCAAAAATAATGTCAAGGTAAACCATTGTCTGTTGTAGTAGCTTCTTAGAGAACAATAATCCTTATGTTTCCTGAAGTACTTTCAGTTCATGTTAAAGAGGGAGGCATACATAACAGAAAAGAGCAAACTGTCAACTTTACGAGCAAGGCAGTACAGTATAGTGATGAAGAGAATTTGCTTTGCCACCAGACATACCAGTGACCTTGTCTAAGTAACTTAACCTGTGCAAACCTCAGTTCCCTCATCTGTAAAATGGAAACAATAATCATGGCTATTTCCAAACTGCTGTGAGGATTCAATGAGTTAAAGATAGAAGGTCCTCCTCACAGTGCCTGGCCACATAGTCAATGGTCAGTGTATCCTGTGTGCTATCATTACTTTGCCATGTTCTCTGATTATAGTGTTTTGTCTTAGTGTGTGATTGGAATTTCTTTCTGAAGTGTGTATGCATGTTTTTTGTGTGTGTGTACCTACCTTTAGGAGTAGGGTTTGGAGGACATTGCCTTTTACCTGGTATGTTTTATTTCAGGTGTGGTTCAATAACAAGGGCTGGCATGCCATCAGCTCTTTCCTGAATGTCATCAACAATGCCATTCTCCGGGCCAACTTGCAGAAGGGAGAGAATCCTAGCCATTATGGGATTACTGCTTTCAATCACCCTCTGAATCTCACCAAGCAGCAGCTGTCAGAGGTGGCTCTGTAAGTGTTGCTGTGTCTGAATGGATGGTCTGGGGAGAGGAGAGGAGAGGAGAGGGTGTGGGGAAAATCATGGAACAGGGAAGGAAATATGAAGCTGGTTATAGGGTAACAGCTGCAAAGACAGTTACATTATGGTATGTCTGGACTGATCCAGGCTCTGAGCAAAAATAGTAAGTTTATGAATTGGCTAGTAGGGCTTCTTGACCTGCAGCAGAGAAATGACAATGGATATGTAAAAATCATTACGTTTAGTGAATTCATATAAAGTGAATTTAAAAATTGTCAATAAAATTCTAAAGTAGTTTTTCTCACTATTAACACAAATGTTTAATAAAAATATCAGTATCATTTTTTTAAAGCCACTGTTTTACACTTGGTAAAGTATGAAAGGGGGACCCTAAAAAATTCAGAATTATTTTTTGATGGGCGGGCTGGGCTCTCTGTAGTACAGGCTTCCCCGACTAGTTAAGTGTTCTAGAAACCCATTGTATTAGTGTACTTACTAGCTAGCATTGTTGTGAGAGGCTGCATTTGGTTTCAGCGAACATTTTTTTTTGAGATACTTTTAATGCATTTGACCATTTTATGATGGGTGATTTACAAGTGTACCTGCCCATACTGTGGTGACAGTGTTCAGCAGTTTTTGACCCCAAATGGCATGACTGCCATGCCTCACCCTCCCTATTCATTCGAAATCACCCTGAGTGACTTTTTTTGGTTTTCCTGGACGAAAAAAGACCTCATAGGGAAATGTCTTGCTGGTGTGGAAGAGGTGAAACAAAAAATGGCTGAAACACTAAAAGGCATAAAAATTGACAAGTTCAAAAATAGTTTTTAGCAGTGGAAAAAAAATGTCTTGATAGGTATATCGCATCAAATGAGTACTTCAAAGTTTACTGAAGTTTAAACTTAATAAATATACAATTTTTATAAATATCAGGGTTTTTTGGGTCATCCCTCATATGCTTTTTTAGCTTGTCTTTAATTCCTGAATTAAGTGCTCGTGCCTGCTCATGCCCTCTCTCTCTCTCTCTATCTCTCTCTCTTTGTGTGTGTGTGTGTGTGTGTGTGTGTGTGTGTGTGTGTGTGTGATGTTTAAAGCCAGTATGATCTAATTTGAAGTGTGCCGCCTTAGAGATCTGGATTTGAATCTGGTCTCTAAACTTTCTAGATGTACGAAGTTAAATAATGAGGCAATACATGTAAGTTGCCAAGCCCAACACCTAGTAGAGAGTTGATATTCAACGCACATTGGATTCTTTTCCTGAATATGGGGCATGGCAGTTATTGTTTCTACTTAACTACTATAGAATATCAACATAGAACACTAGGATATTTATACCAAGACCTTGTGTAATAGGCTTATAAGACTATTCTTACAAAAATCTGGTAGATTTTTTTGTATGTGTTAGAGCAATATGCTGTACAATGCAGTTTTCAAGTTTATTTGAAGTCAGAAAAAACTAAATTGAGTAGCTGCATACTAATACTTCTGTTCTTATTTAGCTGTCAAGTCACACTGTTCCTTTGTGTGTGAAAATTTATAACTTAGTGCTCTTACAAAGTCAAGAACAGTGGACCAAAGTGAATAACATTAGGCCACTCTGACTTCCTTCATTAGTTTTATTATGGCAGTGAACTCTTTTTGACCTCAGTGAAATCATTGTTGCATTTGAATTGTCAGGCTTTTTATTTGACTTAAAAACAATCATCTTAACCCCAAATAAGATGTGTCTGGTGAACAGATGTTTTTCTCTGGGCTGTGCCTCAGATATTTGTGTATGTGTCTGTGTGTCTGTGTTCTTGTTGATTGAGCCCACAACTGCATCAAAGACCCCTCAGATCCTCATTATTATTTTTTTTTACAGAATGACCACATCAGTGGATGTCCTCGTGTCCATCTGTGTCATCTTTGCAATGTCCTTCGTCCCAGCCAGCTTTGTTGTGTTCCTGATCCAGGAGCGGGTCAGTAAAGCGAAGCACCTGCAGTTCATCAGTGGAGTGAAGCCTGTCATCTACTGGCTCTCCAATTTTGTCTGGGATATGGTAAGGACACAGGACTGCCGCCTCTCTATAAATGTCTATCAGGACCGTGGATTGGTATAGAGAAGGAAGAAAGAGCTCCTGCTATCACCAGAAAATGTTCCAGCTTGTCTAAAGATGTATGAAAAGGGAAAAAGCAGAGGCAGTTGATCACTTTCATGACATCTAACACAACATTGAGTAACAGACCTAATGTCACACCAGAGGGAAAGTTTGTACACACTGACTAAAGTTAATAGCACTACCACCTAATTTCCTAAGTAAAAACTTTCCTAAGAGTCAGAGAGATGGAAGGGCCTTAGTCAAAACTCCAAGTCAATGCCTCTAACTTCTCTGATGGGTTTTAGCCTTAAGAGTCAGAGTGTCCTTTGTCTTACTAGGAAAGCCATCTGTCATTTGAAAACTGTACATTTTACCAGCAGCTTATCTGTTCATTGCAAATATGTTTTTGTACCAGCTACAATATAATACTTCTTTGTAGACCAATATGAAGGACTTCAAAGAATTCTAAAGTTCTAATTATAAAATACAGTTGAATTATATCTCCCTATCACTTCCAATAATTATAAAGCCACACAGAGCAAATCTAATTCTCTCATTGGATGCCCCGGGATATTGAAAGACAATTCTCAAAGTCTCATTTAGCCTGTTTCCCAGATAAGATGATTTTTGTAACCTCCAAAGCACTGTACACATGTGAGTGATTGTGGTGATGATGATGATGATATCTGTGCTGATTGTATCAAGCCTCTTAGACTTGTCACTGTTTTGATCTGATTGTCCTTCTATGGCCATACACCATATTGGTAATGTCCCTTTTGAGAAGCAAAGTCTAGAATTAACCTTGTGTTTAGGCTGTGGTATGAATGACTGTGGGTCTAGAGGGAGTTGATCTTTATCCCACACTTTTATTACTGCAACACAAGAATTTTGCATTTTGTAGTGCCGTCTTATCCATTTCACAAAAATGATTGTTAAATCAGGTCTCTTTCATTCTATACTAATGCATTTGACACTTTTGAACCTATACTTTCTATTTATTTCTGTTAAACTACATCTTGTTTAGTGTCTATTTATTTTGTTTTTGTTTTGTCTTGATTCAGTAATTACTCTATTCAGTAAACACACTGAGCACTCACTATGTGTCTGACTATGCCAGGCGTAGGGAATTTAGAGATGAAAGATTGAGTCCCTGAACTCAGGGACATCACTTATCTTCCTGTGCATTATCTGTCCCTCCCTGCTTTAGAGCCCTGGAAATTTGCTATAAGCATGTCTTCATCTAAGTTGCTGATAAACACATCAAGTAGGATGAGATTGAGGCAGAGCCCTGTGGGCTGAAGCTGCAATTCTTCTAACAGCTGACAAGTCCACTATCACTTTCCTGCCTACGCTTTGCTTTGCTAGCTATGAATTCTCATAATTGTCCTATGGTCAGGTCTTTATTTCTGCATTTTACCGCATGGTACACGTCAGGACAGACTTTAACATTATTCTCAGTGTGATGAAACAATTCTGACATTCGTGTTATGAGCGCTTACCTCATAAACAGAGTACATGTGAGATTGAACTTGGGTAGACTATAATATAGCATAAATGATGAAACAGACACAATCATCTTCGGGAAGAAGAATGAAAGCTTATTTGCCACCTGTGAAATTGAAATTATTCTGACTAGGAATCCATCGTTCAGTAAGTTTACTGAGCGTGACACCTTGGCTTAGCTGTTGGAAAGACAGAAAGGGCATGCAGTTTATAAAATCAGCCAAGGGTAAAATGCTTGTCAAAATGTATTGTCCAACATTTTGATTAATAGTTTATGTGACTTCATTAATTCAAAATTACTCTCCAATATGTTTGTCTGCCCTTTCTTGTCTGATGATGGTGAAGACTTGGAAGGTGTTGTATTTTTGATTTAGGGGTGAACTTTGTTTGTTTTCACTTTTAGTGCAATTATGTGGTCCCTGCCACGCTGGTCATTATCATCTTCATCTGCTTCCAGCAAAAGTCCTATGTGTCCTCCACCAATTTGCCTGTGCTAGCCCTTCTACTTTTGCTGTACGGGTAAGGCACCTTTGGGTAAGGGAGTCACACAGTGGGTAAGACCTTTGGTGCCCAATGACAGAGGGAGGGCAGGGGACTCCCAGTGAACACTTTATTTGTGTCTTGCTAGGTGGTCGATCACGCCTCTCATGTACCCAGCCTCCTTCGTGTTTAAGATCCCCAGCACAGCCTATGTGGTGCTCACCAGCGTGAACCTCTTCATTGGCATCAACGGCAGCGTGGCCACCTTCGTGCTGGAGCTCTTCACCAACAATGTGAGTTCTGCAGAAAAACATCTCATGCTGGGATGAACATCTCTGGGAGCCAGAGGGCAGTGTTTAATCATGATCTTATTCCACTTGTCTGTGACTTTGCCACCACTGACTGCTCTGTCCTTTTTTCAGTCTGTCTTCCCTGGGAAAACACAGCACATTTCTCTCCTACTGTGCCTTAGATTTTGCTGGTCAAGCCTTTTAGTTTTTTTTGACAGATTCTTTTCTACTTCTTTCTGTTTTGTTGCTGCTTTTCCAAAGACTTGGTCTTCTGCCATCTTTGCCTTCTACTTTAGACATCAGCTCTGGGTGATTCTATCGATCCCAAGGATTTTACTACCACCTCTCTCAGTGGTTATGGTTATCTGTCAGATCTATGCCTTGAACCTTAAATGTTCCCTTGAACTCTAGTCTCACATTCTCACTTGCCTAGTGGATGACTTCATTTAGATAATTTATGGATACCCAAACCAGACATGTGCTAATCCACTTTCCCCTCAAAACCTAATATTCCTCTTGCTATTCCTGTCATATTTGGCATTACCATCCACACAGTTGCACAAGCTGGCTCTCTTAGAGTCATCCTAGGTGGTTTGCTGTTGCTTATTTCCCATATTCAACTGGTCATGTTGTCAGCTCTTCCAGTTACATCTCTGAAACAAGGCTCCCTTTCCATTCTGATTGTCATTGCTTGTCCAAACAACTTAGCTTAACACACGAGATTTTTCATAGGTGCAGTTCCCACCATACCCTTCCCCAGTGCCCTGTAAGCTTCTGCTGAGTTATCCCTTAAATCTGTAGGCCTGGCTTGAAATGCCCTTCTTCTATCGCAGGATCTAGTAGCGTCTCCCTTACCCTAAAATGCTTAGCTCCAATGTGAAGCTTTCCTTACCTGCTCTATGGGAGATGTTCTCTCCATTCCCCATGCTCTTGGAGCCCCTTAAGTTAATTTCTCCAGTACAACATAAATCCAGTGATGTGGTAGTTTCCTGTTTACATATTTTCCTTCATTAAAGTGGAGACTGTTTCTTATTAACTTTTGCCTCTTCCATGCCCTAGCATACAAAGCATCCAGCATATAGCCCTTTACTCAATTGCTGGATATGTGGCCACTGCTGCCTTGTGGGGTCACAATAAGTTCTGATATATTCAAGAATAATTTTTAAAATTCCAACACAATCTTGAAACTCAGATATTGACCCAGACATTAAAAATTTGCTTTTAAAATGCTAAGCAAATATCTTGTTATGGATTTGCTTCTGATTAAACGTAACTGTTTTTAAACTTTGCCCATACTCACAGCATTACTTCAAATTTTCTGAAGAACAGAATTTTATTATATATTATCAGCTATGCCTGCTGTTCTTTATTGGTAACTGAATTCAAAGGTCCAGTTTGTATTCAGGGAATCAAAAAAATTTTTTTCACTCTCATATCTTGGACTTTGCTAAATTTTTAGAATAAACCATGAAGGACATCCAGTCTTTCTCCTTCCCCATCCCCCATCCCCTCATTTTTTTTTTTTTTTTTAGAAACTGAATAACATCAATGATATCCTGAAGTCTGTGTTTTTGATCTTCCCACATTTTTGCCTGGGACGAGGGCTCATTGACATGGTGAAAAATCAGGCAATGGCAGACGCCCTGGAAAGGTTTGGTAAGTGAAGCAGTGACTACAGGATGCTGTAATGAAGATGGCAGTGTGCATAGGCTTTGGGACTCTGGCCTTTGTTTTGGAAAGAGGCTGGTGATTAGGTACAGGGTGTCCCCCAAACCTCCTCCTACCCACTGATAGGACTGATGCCCATGCATCTGATTGTGGCATAGGTCTTGTGATACAATGATTTATCCATGCCTCTGATGGCATTGAGATAAGTGAGTAGTCAATTTTGGAGGTAAGGAAAATGCTGGACCCAGTGGCTCATGCCACTGGTTGGGTTTGTCAGAGTCATTGGAAAAGTCAAATCAGAGCTTTGGGAATTAGATACAGACCAGAGAATCAGAAGGAAAGATGCAAATATTTGCTCTATTAGGCAAATCATGGATCTACAGATCAAGTTGTATATTATCTTTTACTCAGTGTATAAAAATATAATTTATTGCAGCTCTTTCTACCCTTAGAGTGGTTAAAAATATTTCCCCTATGTCCATATGACTATTATTCATCCACTGGCTAATATAGTCAGATGGGTCATGTTATTTAATGGACATAGAAGAGGGACTTTGCTTCAACTTAGAGGTATAAAGGAGATATATCAGAAATCTAAGGAAAATTTACATAAAACCAGGTGATTTAATTGAGTCACTAAGTCACATTATATGCTACTGAAAGGGGCATCTATTTAAAATGCTTTAAAAAAATACCCTGAAAATTTCCCTGAAGTGTTTGCCTTTTTAAAAAGGATTTTTGGTATGTCTTATTACAAAGGAAATATTAGAAATCTTCAATTAAGTTATAGCTCTAATACACGTTGTGCTGAAATTCTGATTGATGTTGGGTCATAATACATTTCCTTGAATCACGCCTGGAAAGTGGTCACTCCCTTGTTATTTTCTTATAGGCAATAGCCATTGCTGCTTATAGGAAGACAGGTCCAGAAGTGAGGAAGGGTCATGGTTTTTGATACCTCTATTCTGACTGGATCTCTGCATTGTGTCTACCAGGGGAGAATCGCTTTGTGTCACCACTGTCTTGGGACTTGGTGGGACGAAACCTCTTCGCCATGGCTGTGGAAGGAGTGGTATTCTTCCTCATTACTGTTCTGATCCAGTACAGATTCTTCATCAGACCCAGGTGAGCTTTTTCTCAGAACTCATGGAGAACCTGGTTGAAGGTCACAGCGGAGGCACACAGGGAAACACGCCAGTGGTGGTTGGATTGAACTGAACACAAAATAGATAAACTTATTTTCTAAATGTGGGCATTCCCCCAACCCCCAGCCCTGCCCATCCTGTAAATTGTGGCGAGTAGACTTTATAAGACTGTTTTAGAGGTTGGATCTTTGTCCTGAAAAATCGTTTGAAAGGTTCATTTTTCCTTAAAAATTTTCCTCAAAGACCTGTCAATGCAAAACTCCCTCCTCTGAATGATGAGGATGAAGATGTGAGGCGGGAAAGACAGAGAATTCTTGATGGAGGAGGCCAGAATGACATCTTAGAAATCAAGGAGTTGACGAAGGTGAGACAATAAGCACAGGTACAACAGCTTGTCTTCAGTTTTCTCAGCTTTGTATGCTGGAAATCAGCATTTTGCTGACTTGCTTAATAAAAAGGGCTTGCTTCCAAAAATGTACATCCAAGCTTCTGTCAATTTAATTTTACTTAAAAAACACCATGGAGACTTCTTAATGAAAGGATTCCTACTGAGAATACTTCTGCAATGTGCATTCCCATTCTTGAGAATATTTGTTTTTGTACACTTACATTCATGTGTTAGTTATTAAAATATACTAATATTGTATATCTAGTCAAAACTGAGGTAGGGAGAATAAATGGTTGATTTTGAGTTTCATGGTCCAAATAACTGATATATTCCCATTGCTCAGTGAGGGGACCTGCTTCAGCCTTCTTTAGATGTCAGAATTCCAGAATTTCACTTTTTTTTTTTTTGAGTCGGAGTCTCACTCTGTCGCCCAGACTGGAGTGCAGCGGCCGCTCCCGGCCACCACAGCCTCGATCTGCTGGGCTCCCGCGATCCTTCCGCCATAGCCTTCCAAGTAGCTGGAACTACAGGCGTGTGCTACCACACCCGGCTCATTTTTGATTTATTGTAGAGATGAGGTCTCGCCAAGTTGCCCAGGCGGGTCTCGAACCGGCAATCCACTCACCTCAGCCTCCCGAAGGTATGGGATTACAGGCTGAGTCGCTGAGCCCGGCTAGAATTTCACTTTTTTGTAACCTATACAATATTTGTAATAATTTGACTGCAGATTTCTACCTTGTGGAACTTAATTTTAAAAAAATCTACAATAGGATTATATGTTAAACAAATGAAAAATTATGTAGATATGAATGACCAATATGTTTTTTGAAAGATTAAAAAATAAATAGACTTTTATTATGAGCTTCAGTTAGTCAGCAGCCAGTTGCCACAGATACAGAACAAGGCTCATAACACATCAAATATGTGAATCTTATTGACGAGTTTTATTTTGTGGTGTGTTTGGGTTATAATCCCCTCCGCCACAGTTGCTTGGGAGAGCTGTGAGTCACTGAGGCTCATGAATTTTTGCATTTTGTTTGTTGCAGATATATAGGAGGAAGAGGAAGCCTGCTGTTGACAGGATTTGTGTTGGCATTCCACCTGGTGAGGTAAAGATACTTTGTCTACATTGTGTTTGTCATATTAATTCAGACTATCTCTACCCAGTCAAACAACAGTGTCTGCAAGGGGTGAAAGTGGCTTTTAAGGGCTTCTCTACTTATGCCTGTGTGGAGCAATCAGACATTGAGAGGACAGGGAACCAGTATCTCAAAAGAGAATGATTTTTTTAATCCCAGGCAGCTTTTAAAAAGCACACATCCAAAATGTGCTTTTGTGATCCATTTGAGATGGTGAGGAGATTCAAATAGATTTTCTCCTTTCTATTCCTGTTTGTGTTCCCTTATGTCCTTTAGCAAGAATAGTAGTATGATTTGACTAGTTGGCTTTCATTATTTTTTTTCCACACATTAACTTTGACTTCAATCTGATGACTCAAATAATACTTGCAAATACACCCACACTTAAAATGGCCCCATTATAAAATATATATTTAAAACTCTATCTGATGTCTTAAAACCAAGAAAATAATTGATTTTTCAAGAATGAGGTTTTAGGATCATGTGATATAAAAACCAAGCTGAGGTCATCTTATGGGGCCATTCATATTCAGATTTTTGTAGTTTGCTTTATACAATTGACCCAATCTTTTTCAGTGCTTTGGACTTCTGGGAGTTAATGGAGCTGGGAAATCATCAACTTTCAAGATGTTAACTGGAGATACCACTGTCACCAGAGGAGATGCTTTCCTTAACAAAAATAGGTAAGAAAAGTGGTGGACTGAATTATGCTGCAAATACTTAGTTTTTAGTTTTGCTTAAAGAAATATATTATTATTTTTCTGATTATAATGGTACTGTTTAGAGTTCATGAAAATGTTGAAAATATAGTGAAGTGTAAAGAAAAAGATAAAAAGCATCCATAGGTAATTTCACTACCTAGAAATAACCACAATTTACATTTTCTTTCAGACTTACTCTAGACTTTTAACAGCTTTATTCATGTATAATTTACATGTCATATAATTTACTTGTTTTAAGAGTACAGTTCAATGATTTTTAGTAAATTCATAGAGTTGTGCAACCATCACCACAATCTGGTTTTGGAACTTTTCTATCACCCCAGTCAGTCTTATATATACATATAAATGTGCCATATAATTGAGATCATACTGTGTATAGATTTTAAAACTAGTTTTTTATTGTTAATGAGCATATTTTGAATATTTTCCAATGAGTTACATATTCTAAGATGTAGACTTTTACATTGCTACATGAAATTCCCCTGTATACATATACATATAATTTACTTAATCAGTTCCCTATAAATGTTAGACATAATTTTATTAGTTTTCATTTTTCACTATGTAAACATGTCCTTATATACATCTTTTATTATTTTCTCAGGGAAAATTCCTACAAGGTAAAAGGGTATATATGTGCCAAACTGCCTTCTCTAAAGGGTGAACCAATTGATAGAACCACCATTAGGTGATTTTCTGAGACTGTACAGGTCTCTAAGTAATCTGATCTTTGAGGGCACAACCACATATTAGAGACCTCTTAGACAGTTACCCTGCCCAAAGTACTCTAAATATGTGGGGCTTCTCTTGGCTTTTTATATGGAGAGATGGTCCTAGGCAGTAGCTTTCAGACTTTTCTGACCATGACCTTTGAGGAAAATGCTTTCTACATCTCAACCCAGTACCTACTTACACAAAGTTTCATGAAATAATAACTACTTGTAGTGTACTCTGATATTTCTTATTCTACTTTATACCATGTCATTTAAAAGGGGCTGGATATGACCAACTAAACTTATTTCACAATCCACTAATGGGTGATGACTCACAATTTGAAAACACTGGAAGGGACTAGCCAGTAAAATCAAAAAGAGCAAGGAACTTAACATAGTCATTTGATCTTCTCCTCTGTCTCTTACCAGATTTTTTTTTTTTTCAGTATCAGTATAAAGGAGTCCTAAGAGAACAGAAATTCTGGGAATAACAGGCCTAATGTTGCACAACTGCTTCCCCAGGCTTGTTCCTAGTACCAAGCTCCTGGGGCAAATAGAAATGCCAGCAACACTGGCCCAAAGTAAGGTCTGTCACAGGGATGGCTATAAGAACAGACTTGGGTAGTATAGTTGTGAGGGCGAAGCACAGTGTCTACATGTGCCTCAACTGTAATCCTGGAAAAGGCTGATTCTGGGGTTACTAATTAGATATGCAAAAATGAATGACTTTTGCTGTAAAGCCAAGTTCATGGCTATCCAGAGGTGGCTAAAGTGCAGCCATCAGAATAGGAGGTGGACATTGAACTTCTTTCATATCAGGGACTCTTAACTTGTTTGGCTCCATAGAACCTAAAAGCTGCCCCCACCAATATATGTTGAATTGTGTCTGTAGGTGTATTTTTTTCTGTGACCAGATTCTCAGAAGTTCTGTGATTTTTTAAAAAAACAAACAAAACCTTAAGAACTAGGAGGGTGCCCGCACTGAGTATTTGGTGAGGCTGAAAGGTTTGGAACAGATACACAATGACTGAGTCAATATATGGGCTGCCGAAAGCAGAGGGAGCTCATACCCAGAATTTGTGACCCTTCTATGAGCCCAAATGGCCATGAAGGAGAATTGGAGTAACAGCTGCAGTTGGCATGGACTCAGAAGTTCTGAAATGGGACAACATGTATAGACTGACATGTTGGGAGAGTCAGGTGCTAGGACTGGGCAGGGTAGGGGCAGGACCTCTTGAAGAGCTGGCATCTAGAGGACAGAAGGGCTTTTCCTTCCAGTAGCAGCAGATATATCAGTACTATTTGTTAGCACAGGCATACTTTGTAGGAACATTAGGCCAGGTTATCTCTATATGCTTAAAACTGACTAGGTTTGTTGTCCTTTGTAGTATCTTATCGGACATCCATGAAGTACACCAGAACATGGGCTATTGCCCTCAGTTTGATGCCATCACAGAGCTGCTGACTGGGAGAGAACATGTGGAATTCTTTGCCCTTTTGAGAGGAGTCCCAGAGAAAGAAGTTGGCAAGGTACTGAGGGACCTAGAGTGCCAGCCTGCCTTCTTTGGTATCCTGACAATATACCTTATGGCTTTTTCACACATGACATCAACTTCAGGCTGTTTTTCCTCATGAATGCAGGTGTATGAAATGTTGGCTCTTTGCATCTGCTTTCAGGGTGGGAGTAGTGGGGGTAGGTGGGTGGGTGAGCATGCATATGCTGGAGGGAAGAGAAGGGGTGCTGCTCCAACCACACGGGGTCCCTTCTCCCTGCTGTTGGCTCCTCACCAGTTGCCAGATCAAGATTATAGAATCTGGTCCTACTCAGTGAAATCACTTTCATACCTAAGCGTAACAAAGCATGATAAAATCACCAAGCCAGACAAATGTCAGGATGCTTTTTATCGCTCTAGGTTGGTGAGTGGGCAATTCGGAAGCTGGGCCTTGTGAAGTATGGAGAAAAATATGCTGGTAACTATAGTGGAGGCAACAAACGCAAGCTCTCAACAGCCATGGCTTTGATCGGCGGGCCTCCGGTGGTGTTTCTGGTGAGTGTGACTGTGGATGGAAAATTATTGTTCTGGCCTGAATGAAAAACATGAATTTTTGAAATTCCCGTATGTCCAGGGCTATTGCATAACTGACTTGTCCCCAACCAGGAACAGCAGAACAGCCTTGGAGAAGCAGAGGGAAGCTTTTCCCTCGGCATACACTGGGGTGGTTCTATCATGCCCTGAGATGCTCCCAAAAGAAAGATTCTCCAGCCATTTTGTTTCTGAGTGTGACTGAGGCTGGATGTATGATTTGATATTTCTCTGGAACATTCTTTCTGACCATCTGTGTGTTTATCTCCTGAAGATGGAGAGTGTGAACACAGCTTCAAAATCCCCAAGTATCAGCTATGTCTTAGTTCTTTACACATTGATAGATGAAAAACAGTTCAAACTGGACAGTAGCCCTTGACCTTTTCTTCTGTAAGGGATGAGTACAGACATTATTATGGGAAGAAGCCTTGGGTTGAAGCTTTAATGTTACTCAGATAACATAGAACTGGTATTTGTTTCTCTAAGACACAAGTGTAATGTAACAGGGTAAGCTGGAGTGAAGAAAAGGAATTTTACCCAAACCTTAATCAGACTTCATTAGACGTTTCAGACAAAAAAGTATTTTTAGTATGTAGTTATCAGTCATAAAAAGACTAAATGGCTTTTTCCTTCCTCGTTTATTTGGAGAAATTTGTTTATTTTTAGAAAAAAATTGATAGTATCTGAGTTTCCCGCTTCAATGAGATAATTATAAAAGTGACCTTGTTACAAATGAGTTTGAAACTTACTCTGGTTCTTTGGTCCATCAAGAAATAACTAGAATGGTAAGTTAAAATTTAGGCTGTTTCAAAGATTCTTCTGCATTTAATAACAAATATATCTTTGATTTTTCTCCAGCAAATAATAAGAGTTATTTTATTCTAATTACAGGATGAACCCACTACAGGCATGGATCCCAAAGCCCGGCGATTCTTGTGGAATTGTGCCCTCAGTATTGTCAAGGAGGGGAGATCAGTAGTGCTTACATCTCATAGGTCTGTAGTAAAGTCTTGGCTTGGCTTTTACATTGAGGGAAGTTTAAATTATCTAAGTATTATACAGGATCATTTTGTAAAAGTTACAAAATACAGAAAGTCAAAGATTAAAATAATTATCACTTGAAATTATACTACTTGGACAGAACTATTGGCATCATTAGGATATGTATATCTGCAGAGTTTTCCTGTGTAAATATATACGTGTGTGTGTGTGTGTGTGTGTGTGTGTGTGTGTGTATGTGTGTGTTTTCACAAAGATACAAGCAAAGTGTGTGTGTATATATAGTTTTTTTTTCACTTAACAATATATTGTGAATGTTATTCCAAGTAAGCACATTTGGATAATGTTTGGATCAGTTTTTATAACTAGATAGTATTCCATTAGAATATATCCTCATTTATTTAACTCTTCCTCTTTTTGTAGACATTTGTGTTGTTTCCAACTTGTTCACAGTTGTAAACAGCACTGCAGTGAACAGAATCATCCCTATATCTACATGTATTTGCATAAGGATGTGATTCCCTAGGAAGCTGGAAATCTGTTTCTTTGAAATGCTAGATAGATGTCATGGTGATGTTCTGATAGTTGCAGAACTATCTCTCTAAAACTAAATCCTCTTTCTGTTTTCCCACAGTATGGAAGAATGTGAAGCTCTTTGCACTAGGATGGCAATTATGGTCAATGGGAGGTTCAGATGTCTTGGCAGCGTTCAACATCTGAAAAATAGGTAAAAAGATAACTTCTTTGGGATAGTGCCTAGTAAGAAAGCTTGATATTTATTCTTCTCTGAGTGTGCAGATGGTGTTGCTAAATAAAAGGAAATAAACTGAGCAAAATGGTAGAGTAGAAAGAATGAGGGCTTTGAAGTAAAATAGAACTGCATTCAAATTCTGTCTATACCATTTAGTGGTTCTCTGACTCTTAAGCAAGTTATTTAACTTCTCTGCGGGTCAGTTTCCCAGGACTATCTACCTCATAGCTTGTTCTGTAGACGAAATGAAAAAAAAAAATTTACAGTTCCAGTATGGGAAAGAACGCAAGCTTTGGAGTCAAACACAAATAGGTTTCCTTCCTGGCCCTACCAATTTTATGAGTTCTGAGCCATGGGCAAGTGACTAACTCTCTGGGCTTCAATTTCTATATGTTTGCCAGACTTTATTGGTGTAGGCGAGGATTAAAGGAGATCATATAGTTATGGCACCTAGCATAGAACAGGTATTCAGTAAGTAATGACTAGTTCCTTCTCTCAGAAACTTCTGGGTCTGTCAAGGACCTCTCCTTTTAATGGCACACGGTAGGTTTTCAGGGTCAAATATTTTTCTAAAGTTTGCTGGGGATCCTCCATTTGGGTATGTTTTCCTGCTTTCAGGTTTGGAGATGGCTATACAATCGTTGTACGAATAGCAGGATCCAACCCTGACCTAAAGCCTGTCCAGGAGTTTTTTGGACTCGCCTTTCCAGGAAGTGTCCTAAAAGAGAAACACCGGAACATGCTACAATACCAGCTTCCATCTTCATTATCTTCTCTGGCCAGGATATTCAGCATCCTCTCCCAGAGTAAAAAACGACTCCACATAGAAGACTACTCTGTTTCTCAGACAACACTTGACCAAGTAAGCTTTGAGTGTCAAAATAGATTTACTTGTCAGGGTGAGGATTCCTGCCCACCAACCCCTGCCATGGGCCTGAGAGCAGTGTAGACTATCTGTGTTGAATTCCTGATCTACTATTACTAAACCTCTCTGAACTGGAAAAGAGAGATGATGTTATTTACATTATAGGGTTATTATGATAACTTATTGTAATAATAATCATAATAATGACCACTTATTGAGTACCTACTGTGGGCTAGGCATTTTGCCAAGGGCCCTATCCCATTTAAATTAGATGACAAAAAGTATCAAACAGAACCTGGCACTTAGTGGGTATTCAGTAAATGTTTTCTTCTCTGTTCCTTTTAATCAAGGCTGTATGTGCCAAAGTAAATAATGATTGAACAGCTGGTGATGTGGTGGGCAATATAGGTCAATTTTTAAATGATTATTGCTTTTTCAAGTATTCCTCCCTCACACACGGTTTTCTAGTTAGTCTACTTATGCATTCTTGTATTTTCCTACTTGACTTAGCTTTATTATCCAGAAAAATGCAACTAGAATAAATAAAGAGCAAGTTGAGAGGTATTTATAAAATCTCATCTGTCTTTTAACAGGTATTTGTGAACTTTGCCAAGGACCAAAGTGATGATGACCATTTAAAGGACCTCTCATTACACAAAAACCAGACAGTAGTGGATGTTGCAGTTCTCACATCTTTTCTACAGGATGAGAAAATGAAAGAAAGTTATGTATGAAGAATCCTGCTCAAACAGGGTGACTGAAAATAAGAAGGAGCTAGACCTTCCTTTGCACCATGTGAAGTGTTCCAGAGAAAAGAGCCAGAAGTTTTTGTGGGAATAAGTAAACTGGATACTGTACTGACACTATTCAATGCAATGCAATTCAATGCAATGAAAACAAAATTCCATTACAGGGGCAGTGCCTTTGTAGCCTATGTCATGTATGGCTCTCAAGTAAAAAAGACTTGAATTTAGTTTATTACCTTATACCTATGTGAAACTCTAGTATGAAACCCAATGGACATATGGGTTTAAGATCATACTTTTTTGTTGTTTTGTTTTGTTCCTGTGTATTCTGAGGTTACAACAATTCATCAAGTAATCATGGCCAGTGATTATCAAAATCAGAAGGCATGCACATCCTCAATTAAGCTGTGCCATGCCAGAAGACTTGTTTTCCAGTGACACATCCATTGCTGGCAATGAGTGTGCCAGAATTACTAGTGCCAAGTTGCTCAGAAAGTCTGAAGCACCATCGTGTGTGACACACACTTTTGTTAAAGCTGCTCTTCTCAGAGTCTATCAACATCATTAAATATCAGGTGACGAAATGGTGCCATGTGTGGCTAAAGTCCTGCTTTGATCCCCTCTTTGATGAGCTGCTCTGGTGGCAGTAACATGCAAAAATATGGGTGTCTCTAGACACAGGAAACTTGATTCCGTTGTTATGTTGTCCTGTGCTTGAAGCCATGAGTCTACAGGGTCATCTTTCTGAGAAACTCTTTAAATATACTTAGGTCCTGGTAAGAAGCAAAGAATCAGCAGCCAAACTGCTGGGGCTGCAAGCTGCTGAGGCTAGGGCAGGGGATTGAAGAGATGGTGCATTCAGCCTAGGGAAGCCTGATCCCATTTGTCCTGATTGTCTACTAACACGGTACACTGCATCTCAAGGTCTTTGTTATTTGATACAATTGTAGTATTATTTCTGGCGTCATGAATTAATCTAGGAAATGTAAAGATGGAGTTGTATTTTGACAAAAATCTTTGTACTTTTTAATGTTATTTGGAATTTTAAGTTCTAGCAGTGACTTCTGGATCCTTAGAGTGGCCTCTTTGTAGAAGAACCCTGTGGCATAGAGTATGGCCATGCTGCCGCATTAGTTTTAATTTCTTACGTAAGTTTCATAACAATCCTCTGACTAGTGCCTAGAAAACAATGTGATAGTCTCATGACGTTATATTTGAGTTTCTTTAAGATCACTTAGAAGACTCTTAATCTCAGTTCATCAATCAAGTACTTTTTGAGTTTATGCTATAGCTGAAGGAGTATGTATGGGGTAGGGAGACATTTAAGTCTCAGTAGATTTCCTGTTATTCAGCTAACTGGCTTACAGATACAGGTTGCCTTGTAGTTGTGAGCAGTCTTTTATTTTTATTTTTTTTAATAACAAGAATTCAAAAGCCAAGAAAGTATATGGGTCACAAGGCTAAACAATGAATTCTTTCACAGAGAAAACACCTAGCTCAGAAACTTGTTGAAAAATACAACTTGTGTTTATGGCATTTAGTGCCTTCAGATAATTGGCTTTGCAGATGTTAGGCTCCCCATTAAATCTGGCAGTCCCAAATTTTTCATGTCTTTGGTCATAATCTATGATGAAAAAAATAAAAAAACAAATGCTTTCACATGAAGTATTCTTCAGACTTTTCTAACCCAGTCTTAGTTTTTTTGTCATTAAATACTTCTAAAAATATGATTTCACTAATGCTTAATGTTATCTGTCTTGAGACAGAAGAAAAGTATGAGAGAACTACTGTTTGATCATCACTAATTTCTTCAACTTTGCCCAGAATTTAAATATTAACTCTAAAGGTATAAAACTTCAGGCGTATTTCAAATTTGTTTATAACTTACAGAATGTTATATGATCCATTGCTTGCAAAGAAAAAAAATGACTGGTTTAGAAATTAAAGTCAATATTGTTTTTTGAAATGATAAATGAAGGCATATTTCCAATAACTAGTCTTATGAGATCATTATATTTTATGCTATCTTCAAAGATATAAATTTCATAGAATAATTTTCCTTGTTACTATTTTTCAAAATCAAACTTCTCTTAGTTTTCCCATTTCACTATAATCATGTTCTAATTCTTCATTATGTTAAATCCATGAGCAACCCTTTGCTTTAGTTATTCTGACTTCAAGGACATATTTTTAAAATTCAAAAGGCACTGTGAACTATTTTGAAAAAGTACAACATCTCAATATAGATTTAAAAGGATCTCTTCTGAAGCTAGAAACAATCTACAGTTACACATAGTAATCTTTTAAATTTTCCTGTGTAAACCGAATTAAGGAGGAAATTTTTACCAACTCTGTGGTCATTCAAGTAAAATTTCTATATATTCTCTGTGGAAATGTAACTATGTGAGTTCCAAAAATTCTCAAAAGTGTTCAAAGATTTCTGCTTTTGCATCTTTTGGACACCTTGGAAAATTTATTAGCAACTGTGAATATGAAAAATAAAAAATAACAGCCCTCTATAAAGAAATGCCCAGCACAATTCATTGTTAAAAAGCAACCAAACCTCAAACTACTGTATTTCATTATCTGTGCTGAGGAGCATATGCTTTGTGACTATTAAATGTTGCACATCATTCATTCACTGTATAGTAATCATTGACTAAAGGGATTTGTCTATGTTTTCTTCTTGTGGTTGTATATATCAGGTAAAATTTTTTCCAAAGAGCCATGTGTCATGTAATACTGAACCACTTTGATATTGAGGTATTAATTTGTACTCTTGTTACTATCTAGTGATAATGTAATACTCAGTAATACTGCTCTAATTCTTTTCAAAATTTTTGCATCCCTTTTTATAGAATGTTTCTATTTCCATAAGAATTAAGTATGCTATTATTCCTTCTTATACCCTAGGATGAAACTGTTTTTGTGCTTTTTCTTCATCATTGGCCCTTCATTCCAAGCACTTTACACTGTCTGTAATGGTATCTATTTTTGCACTGGAATATCTGAGAATTGCAAAACTAGACAAAAGTTTCACAATAGATTTCTAAGTTAAATCGTTTTCATTAAAAGGAAAAAAAGAAAAAATATTTGTATTGTCAATAACTTTATATGAAGTATTAAAAAAAGCATATTTCTATGTTGTAATGAGTCACAAAATAAAGCTGTGACAGTTCTGTTGATCTTCCATGCATTTGTGGCACCATCTACTGTTGAAGTGTTATAAAGCCATTACAAAAGTAAGAAATGTCTACTGTAGAGGAAAAGCTCTTTGGATGAAAAGTAAACATTATAGAAAAGATTCACATGTCTTGTGTTAACCATAATTGAGGGCACTACTTGAAGGAGTGTTTTGTACTTTCCAGGCAGTAACAATACTTAGTAACTTGTATTAAGTGTAAGAGGTTTTTAGATAAACTTATTCTGCTTAATGATTAAGAAACTGTGGAGATCTGCTGTAGAGTTGTCTGAATATACTCTGTAGGTAAGCTTATTTAATAAATAGTTCACTTTGTATGGAGGAGGCTACAAAGACAGCTTTTAGAATGCTTTTGTTCATTCAACCAAAAATACAAGGACACAGTGTGGCAAAGTGCAGTGGGTAGTGGCAAAAGTGAGCATGCAGGAAAAGTAAAAAAAAAAAAAAAAGTGAAAAGAAATTATAATGAGACTAATGTCAGCGATTTCTTCTCTTTCTCCTATAATAAGTGTTGTGCAGACACTATGCAAGTAGTGCTATGAGGAGACAATGTGTATTTTTCATAGCTAATTAAGAATCTAAAGCTCAGAAAAGATGACTGCTCATCTTGGTACTTGAAGAACCCCTGGCAACAGTCCTTTTTAGTCAGTACGAGACCTCTTTAGAACGGCTGTAGCAATGTGTTAGTGAACAATCATTTTTCTGAGGCACAGATCTGAACTTTGTGTGCAGAAGGATCTTGGCTTCCAGTGAGCCAAGATGCCCATTCAGTATCAGCATCACAACTTCATCCACCTCTCTTCAAGTTCACATTATAGTGACTTTAATGAAAGGACAGGACACTGTTTCTTTGTGAAAAATGACATTCAAGGAAGAGGAAAAATCTTTATTGAAAAATGAAAAGGAAGGTAATTTAGATGAAAGTATGTTACCTATGAGTCTTAAGCTACATAAAAACTTAAATGAACTTTTCCAGATTTAAAAAACAAAACAAAACAAAAAACCCCCTCTGGACCCTTTGTAATGATAATGCATACATTAAACATGAAAAAGTATAAGAGAAAATTAGCTACCCCTTCGAATGTTTACTGTGTTGTCAGGCACTTGATTTAATCCTCAATTAATACCTACCCTATGAGCTGTAAACAGTATCATTTTACACATGTGTTAGTTGTAGTTCAGTGGATAAGGGGCTAGTCCAAAGGTACAGGGATAGTCGAGTGACAGAGGGTTATTGTTATTGAGGTTAGGTAACAGCTAAAACCAACATGGCATCATTATATGTTAATTTAACAGATATTTATTGAACTTTACTGTATACCAGACATTTGTATAGGTTCTGGAGGATATACTGTTGAAAACAATTCCTGCTTTAATGAGTTTATATTTCAATGGAGAAAGATAATATGTGGACAAACAAATCTAATACATTCAGACAATAAGTGCTCAGAAGAAAATAAAACACGGTAATAGGATATTGATGGAGCAGAGTCAGACATGGCCTGTCTAAGGAGTGACATACATACCATACACCTATTGCAAAAGCCTCAAGTGTGAAAAAGCTTGGCAAGTCGAGGGGGTAAAAAGAGAGATGTCTGTAATGATGTTCCTGGTACAAGTTAGTAAAAAGACAAAATTAGGGAGATGGCAGAGACCAAACCACACTGGGTCTTGCCAACCTTGTTAAGGTATTTGGCTTTTATTGTTAGTGCAATGGGGAGCCACTGGAGAGTTTTAAACAGGGTAGTGGTGTGACCAAATCTGTTTTAGAAAGAAAGAACACGGGCTACTATGGGAAGGACAGTAAGGGAGGCTAAGTAAGAGAGAATGGCAGACTGGACTAGGGTGGTAGCAACAGATAGAAATGGTGATATTCAATATCTATTTTGTAGATAGAGTCAGCAAAACTTGCTGACAGGCTGCATGTAGGGGCTGAGGGAGAGAGAGCTATCAAGGTGATATCTAGTTTGTGACCTGAACTAGGTGGAAGATTCTATTAAAATGTAAATGGCATTTCAGTCTGAAGCTTAAGGGCAATGACAGGAAAGATTAAAATGAGCAAGTCATCAGTGTATATATACTATTTAAGCCTTGGGTTTTAATGACCTTACCTAGAGAATAAACAAAGATAGGGAACATTCTTGAGTCTGAGCTATTACAACATTTAGAAGAGAAGCTAGCAACGGAAACAGAGGGATTGGCCAGTGAGGAAATGGAAAATCTGAAGGGTATCACACCAAACGCTGGAGTTCAGATAAGTGTTTCAGGAAGGCAGAAGCTGTCAATTATATCCAACACTGCTGAGAAGATGAGTAAGGTGAAAATAGGAATGGTCATTGAATTTGATAAGGCAGAGGTCCTTGGTGGCCTTTAAAGAGTCATTTCAGTAGTCTGGCGAGGATACAGACCTAGCTGGAATGATGGATTCAGGGAAGAATGAGAAGTAAGGAAGGGGAGACAGCCAATAAACATAAATCTATGGGGGAGTTTTGCTTTGGAGGGAAGCAGAAAACAGGTCAAGAGCTAGATTACAAAACTTTTATTTGGATTCTTTCCTTGTCTATTAATAGTATAGGCCATACCTGGTCATCAGCTCACCTTTCCTTTTAAATTGTATTGTTTTTAATTCTTTGGGCATTTCTTCTGTGAGAAGCTTTACAAATAGTCAGGCTGGCTCAAGACCACCACTGATTTGCCCTCTTAAGGAAGACCCTATGATACAAAACTTTCCAATTCTCCCAGTCAGCTATCAAAAAGCTAATTCTGTCAAATGCCCAAGCTCTCCTTACCTCAGGGTCCTTGGCCAATTAACTATCACTAAAGAAAACAAACCATTTTCTCCTCTTGGGGGAATGTGCTTGTTTCAAGAGGATGCTTAGAGGCGGACATTCTAGGTAAAATAAGTTATGAAAGAGGTCTCTCTAATGGTTGTTAACACTTCTCCCAACATACTCTAGGTTCACACTTCTTTGATGACTGACAGAACTACAACTTCAGTTGCCACAGTAGTCCGATTCCTAGGGTTTACTCAGAAGGTTAAGAGTGATGCTGAGAATGAAATCCAGAGTTTGAGTCTACAAGTGGCCTTTGCTTGTTCTTTGGCAGTTATGTGGCAGGGGATGGAGCCAGACCAGATTGGTTGCATATCTGTTTCTTTTCCCGGAAACCTTCATAGTCTGTGATAACAACTTATAACTAGTGGGCACTGGTATTATTTGTATTTATTGATGGCATCCATAGCCAGAACTTCTACTGAGTTGTTTACTGTGTCTTCCAGGAATACTTTCCAAATGAGTTAATTCGATTTCCAATGACAGTCATGTAATTTACTGTTAATGGTAGCTTACATGACCAATATGGGGTGTGGAGGAAAGATGGACTTTAAAAAAAATCAAATGTTTCATAGGTTAATTCAATCAACAGACACTTAATGAGGGCTTACCACATGCCAGGCATTAGTGTTAATACAATGATTAAAAAAAACAAACAAAACCCTTGCTGTCAGGGAATTTATTTTCTAGTGGGAGGAGACATAAAATAACAAATCATATATAAGTAAAATATTAACCTTTGCACTTGGATGTCCCCTCTGAAGGGACATTGTAAATCTAGCAAACCACTCTGATGGGACATAAAGAGATTGCTGACGAGTATACAGAACAAACTTAGGCAAGCACAATTTTTTAAAAAATGTACATTTCCACGAAATTTTCCATTCAAACTGCATGAAAAGCAAATAAAGAGATGGAATATATACTGTGATATATGTTAAAAAAATATCAGCTGGTGTTATGTGGAAAGAATGTGTGAAGTGCTTTCACAGTGGTACTGACACATCTTTGTAACAGAAGGCAGTGATAAAGAGTATTTGTATAAGAAAAGCAGCTGTGGGTATACCCTTTTATCATATGGCATAACTTGAAAAGATAGATAAGCAAGTTACTGTAGCCTTAAAAGAGACTTTCAAAGTTGAAGGCAGATCATATTGAAGTATTGAGGAGCACAGATTGAATATATCTATCTGTGCTAAGTCAGAAAAGTATAATTGGAAAAGTAATATTCTTTTGATACATTTCATTTTGTGATTTTGTAATTTACAATTGGAAATTTTTTATCCATTTATTTAGTTAGTAGAGCAATTGCAAAATGAAAAGACAAAAGTGAGAATTATAAGCAGCAGCGAAGATGAGTTAGATTTAGACTTTTATACAGATAAGTTTGAAAAAATAAACATTGATGTGGAAGAAAACGATAGTAGCAGTAGTGATATCATCCCATGAAGAAAAAATGGGTGAATGTAGTAGAAAGTGATAGTAATGAAAGTGTTAGTAGTTTCGAAGAAGTAGAAGACAATGTATTGTCAAGTGACAAATGGAAAGATGTTATAGAAAAAGACCATACTTCAGTGAAAATAAATTTTGTTGTACATCCTCAAACAACGAACCACAGATAACAGGCAATATAAGAGAAAGATCTATTTTACTCTGTATTTTACAAATAAATTAGTGAATAGTGTAATAAATTATGCAAAAAATAGGAAATACAAAAATATATATCACACAAATCAAATTGGTGTAAGTGGCATGGCGATGACTGACAAGAATTTTAAGCTTTTATTGCAGTCATCCTAATGTGGGAGGAAGAAAAGGAGACTACATTGTCTGCCTGAATAAGAAAAACAAGGTGGAAGATGTCAAGCAAATTATTATTGTGCAACATGTATCACTGAACCTGCAATGCATGTCAGTGACTGTTTCACATGTTACTACATGTTAGAAAAATGTTATAAATGTTTGATATTTTTGTCATAAGTAAGTTCCTCAGTGTCCAAAATCCCACTGTAGGCCAAATATCATTACAGTAAGATAATTGGTTCCAATGCTATACTGTCTAATAAGAAGTTATTTGTTTTTCACTGTTTCATAAAGTGCAGTCTAGTTGCTGGTGGGTGATCTGTGAGCTGTTCCCAAGTGCACAGGGTTAACAATGGTGATAAGCGACATAGAGACAAATAAGGCAGGGGAGAGGGATAGTGTCTTATTTAGGCTGCTATAACAAGAATACAATAGACTGAGTGACTTGAAAAACAAACATTTCTTTCTCACAGTTTTAGAAGCTGGGAAATCTGAGATCAGGGTACCAGAATGACTGAGGTCTGGTTTCTTCACACAGTAAAGAGAGGTAATCAGGACTCTTTATCGTCTTATAAGGGCACCAATTCTATTACCCCCATGATCTTATCCAAACCCAATTACCTCCCAAAGGCTCCACCTCCAAATACCATCACACTGGGGACTAAGGCTTCAACATTTAAATTTTGAGGGGACAAAAACATTCAGCCCATAGCAGGTAGGGACCACTGTGGGAGAGGATTGCAATTTAAAATAGAGTTGTCAGGGAAGGCCTCATGGGGGTAAAGGCCTCCAGAAGGTGTGAAAATGACCCATGCAGATGCATGTCCAGAGAAGAACATTCCAGACCGGGCGAACAGACACAGGGAGGAGCATTTGAGTAGGTTCAAAGAAAATCCTCAAAAGCCAAGTCTGGGGCTGAGGGAGAAAAGTAAATGTGGTAAAAGATAACAGGAGGGCAAATCCTGTAAAGACTTATAAGTCACAGTTAAGGACTTGGATAATTACTCTAAATGAGATAGGAAGGTATGGGGGGGTAGAGTTTGAGCAGATAAGTGATATGATCTGGCTTATGTTTTAGATTATTCTGGCTGCTGTATAGAAAATAGCCTTGAATGGGGGCAGAGGGGCAAGGGTAAAAGGTCAGTTAAAATCCTCTCCTCCGGCCGTGCTCAGTGGCTCAGCCTGTAATCCTAGCACTTTGGGAGGCTGAGGCGAGTGGATTGCCTGAGTCCACAGGTTTGAGACCCGCCTGGGCAACTTGGCGAGACCTCGTCTCTACAATACATCAAAAATTAGCCGGGTGTGGTAGTGTGCGCCTGTAGTTCTGGCTACTTGGAAGGCTGAGGTGGAAGGATCACTGGAGCCCAGCAGGTCGAGGCTATGGTGGCCGGGAGTGTGCTACTGCACTCCTGTCTGGGCGACACAGTGAGACTCCAACTCTAAAAAAAAAAAAAATTTCTCCCCCCAAATCCAGATGATGATTGGCTGGAACGAAGAAGGCTACTATAGGGATGTGAAGAACTCTAATTCTAGATTCTTAGAATTTGCTGGTAGATACACAACGATGTGTGAGAAAAAAAGAAGGCGTTAAGAATGACTTTGAGGTTTGTGGCCTGAGCAAATGGAAAGCTGGAGTCGCCATTAACTAAAATAAGCTTTCTGGGTACAGATTAAGATCTCAGTTTTGGACACGTATGTGTCACATTTTCAGTAGACGTCCAGGTGGAGGTGTTGAGAAGGCACTTGGAAAAATGAGCCTGAAATTTAGGGAAGAGGTCAACTGGAGGAGCTAGCAGCATACAGATGGCATTAGAAGCCATGAAACTTGGGACAATAACTAAGGAAGTAGGTGTAAACAGAAAACAGGCAGTTAAGGAATCAGCCCTGGGATACTCCAACATTGAAGACTGAGGAGACATTAACGGAAAGAAGGCTTGTGAAGTGAGTGATTTGTGGAAATGAAGAAAGGGTTTCCTTAAGAAAGAAGAACTGTTGCTAACAGGTCAAGTAAAATGAGGCCTGGGAAATGAGTTTGACAAGAGCAGTTTGGCTAATGTGGTGATTAGAAAATGTTTAAGAGATGACGCGAGCGGACAAAATACAGGCAGAAAGTATGTACTACTATTTTGAGTTATACTATAAAGGAAAAAAAATAAGATGGGGAGTTTTAATTTTTTAAAAAGATGGGAAAAATGAAAGCAAATCTGTATCCTGAAGGAGAAGAATCCAGTTGAAAGTGGAAAAAATGTAGCTTCAGGAGACAGCGAAGAACTGCTTGAGCCACATCCTTTAGCAAGTGAGAGTGTCCAAGTGGAGGGATGTGTCTTGTTTGGTGCATAGCCTGTTCATCCACAATACAGTGAGAAAAGGTAGGGCATATAGGCTTGGCTGCAGAAAGTGAGCAGATATAAGAGTGAACTTGTGCAAAGCCTCTTCTGATTATTTTCTCAGTGAAAGAAAGGTTGTTAGCTGAGAATGAAGATCAGGGAGCAAGTGTTGGGAGTCATCAAAGAGAATGGAAGAATGAACCAGAGTCAAATAGAATGCTATAATATGAACCTATACATGTAAATTACTTTTCTCTTCAAATTAGACCTCTTGGTAGGCAAATCTCTGTCATCTTAAGTTTTGAAAAAAGTCAAAACACACTTGGAGCTAAGTTTGAAGAATAAAGTACATGATTGAAACCAAGTAATCCTATTTTGGCCTCAACTAGGGAATCCCTTAGGATATCGCTGAGTATATCCATCCAAAATATCAAAATGACAGCCTTCTCCTTACCTCTTAATACAGTGGGCAGGGGAGCAAAAAAACTAGAATTTATTTATTAAAAATTGTTTATTTATTCTTACATGTTTAACTTTAGTCACTTTCAAAGCACTCTCCATTTGATGCAATACACCTACTGAGATGCTTTTTCCACCGTTCAAAACAGTCTTCGAACTCGTCAATTTTGATGTCTTTTAGTGCTTCTGTCTGCGGTTTTTTGTGTCACCTCTTCCACATTGGCAAAACATTTCCCTTTAAGGACTTGTTTTCATCCAGGGAAACAAAAAAACAGTTGCTCAGGGAGAGATCAGATAAATACTGAGGGTGGGGCACAGGAGTAAAGCTGTTTTCGGTCAAAAACTGCTGAACACTCAGTGTGATGGAAGAACCAATCACCTGTTTGCCACAATTTGGGACATTTCTTGTGCAAATTGTGATGCAACATCCTCAAAACTTCCAGGTAAAAACTTTGGTTGATCATTTGATTCAGAGGAACAAATTCCGAGTGTACTCAAAGGACCCAGCCTCCAAAAAAGTAATTCGAGTTTTTTTGGAGCCCCCCTCATATATTAGGAGTCAAAGGCAATTGACAGTCATAACCCTAAGATACCACAACATTCTGAAGCAAAATGTTAAACTATTTCCTGAAATATTTTAGTTGAATTTTAAGTTTTAATTTAATTCAATTTTAATTTGTAATTTGTAATTTATGTATATATTAAACACATACCGAGTTCCTCACTACTTCACACATGTGAGATGTCTTAGGTGAGCTCTGCATGTACAAGAATACTAAAAAGGCATGTTTCAGCTGTCACTGCCTGCTTTGTCTGAATAGTATTTCACATTGCATAATTTGGCTTTTTCCAAATAAACTACAGAATCCTTGGAGCCTGAAAAATGGGAAAAAACTATGCATTCTGTTTTCCAAAATTTCCCTTGGACAGTTAATTTATAGTTTACATATATTATAGCTACACTATATAAAATATAGCCATAAATACAGACTATCAGGAAAGCTTGGAGTACTAAACCTAGTTTTTCAACATAGATGCATTAAGTACAATGGAAATTAAAGATGTTTTGAGGAAACCTTGAACCTCTGTGGCAGTACAAAAGAAATCCTTCTTCTGGTGTTACTAGCATGCTATTTTATTGATGTATCCTAGCATTTACAATAAAGTTGGTAAATTATTACTGTGTCACTATCCTATAACCATACATTAAGAGCTATAGACAGAATATACATATGCAACACAAATTAAAAAAATAAGAACAGATATGTAGGCTTTTATTAGGGCAAGCAATTCCATAACCATAAAGATCTCTTTAAAACAAATAGATGTCTCAAGATTTTTGTTAGTGATCTAAAATAAAGTAACAATTAGTAAAATTAACCATAAATGAACACATTTCAGCCTATAAACCAACAAGTCTTCTCTAGATTTTTAACCTGTGACCTAATTACATTATTTTCCAAGTTGAATGATTAATGTGAAAACCATTATTAATATAGATAACACAGATAATACTGTACTTTTCCAAAGTAAAGAAATATACTTGATCTAATATTTTTATAAATCCTATTTGATATCACAAAATAAAAATATTTTTAACATCTCAGAAAAAGCAGACATTATGAAAAGATATTGTATATAGATAATTTAAAAATCTTGTCAGACAAAATGTAAAATCTTTATTTGACTATAAGCAAATGCTATAAAGCTAAAGTCTGTCAAAATAAAGAAGAAGCGATATTCTGAAATGAATGAAGTCAAGATTTCATGAAATAGTGACAATTATTTTTAAGGTATAATAGATCTATTAGAAATGCCATAGGGAACATGAGCAGAACTATTTTCTGAAGTGGTGGTGACAAAGGACACATGTAGCTTTCAAAAATGTAAGAAACAGCAAATTAACTTACCACCTCCTTCAAATAAAAGACATTCTTGGAAGAATCTAAGCACCATTAGCAGATACATCTTCTACCAGTAAATGAAATGTTTTGTATTTCAATAGAAAACTATTTCAGTGGTGAGAATGATGTAGGAATCAGAAGCATATTCTGCTGAGATACTAGGTAGTTGACACTTTCCCGAACTGAAAAAAACATTTCATGAGAAGGCATATAAAGATATTGATTGAATCACATTTTTGTTCTAAAAATAATCTATATCTAGCAAAACAGCTTACCAGCCACCACAACTCTGGGATCCTCGTGAGACCGATGTCTCCCAGCTGCACGACTATCTGCACTCTCATTCCACCAAAGAACATGAACTGCAGAAATGAACCAAAATAGACAATTAAAAAACTAGTATTAGCAAACAAGAAATAACAGAAAAGTGAATAAAGAAGGTCTTATTCTTTAAACCACAATAGGTATATCAGAAAGATAATAAATATTTCCATGATAAAATTTCAAAAGGGTTCAGAGACTGGTTAGAGAAATTTAGAAATTAACAAATCAAACTGGAAACAGAAGACTGAAGAGGGAGGTTTACAATTACACAGATCAAGGCATAATTTAGATCGGGTTTCATGACTTGCTACTATTTTTTTTTTTTGAGTTGGAGTCTCACTCTGTCACCCAGACTGGAGTGCAATGGCCGCTCCCGGCCACCACAGCCTCGACCAGATGGGCTCTAGCGATCCTTCCGCCTCAGCCTTCCAAGTAGCTGGAACTACAGGCGCGCACTACCATGCCCGGCTAATTTTTTGATTTATTGTACAGATGAGGTCTCGCTGCCCAGGCGGGTCTCGAACCCGTGGGCTCAGGCAATCCACTCACCTCAGCCTCCCAAAGGCGCGGGATTACAGGCTGAGCCACCGAGCCCGGCTCTACTATATTTTATTTTATTAAAAAAAGCAGGTTATACAAACTGTGATTACTCTATCAAATTTAGATGATATGAAGAAAAATCAAGTTAGCATGATCTTGTTATACATATAGTGTGTTTCCTTTAAAAAATGAGTAAACTAAATTAGAATCTTTCTGTACATTATGCTTAGTAACAGATTTTAAAAAATCAACAATATGAGAATTTTCTATGTCAATGATATTAATTTTAATGGCTATATAATTCCTCCTTATCTATATAACAACTATTTAATCCCAACCCCTTTTTGTTGATTATTTAATTATTCCCAATATTGCAGTATTCTACAAAACACTGAAATAAGTGTTCTTGTACATAATTTTTTAATAAATAAAATCTACATGTTGGTTGTATTAATTTTGAAAACCACAGATAAATAAAAGGGTAAAGTAAGAACCATCTGTAATCCTACCACCCCTAAATAACCACTTTTCTATTTTGGTATATCTTTCCCATATTTTTATATATGTGTATTTTTTATATGTTTATATACTTTTTATATACATGCAGCATACATGTTTATCCTTATATAGGCTGCGTGATGTGATGTATATGGATGTCTACTTATATAAGCATATTTATTGCATAAATAGTGTTATACCACATTGTTTCCAGTGCTTCCTTACTATAAACAAAGCTGACATAAACTTCATTAGAGCAGCACCAACACGCATACCTATGATAATAAAAATTGTGATAACTACTACTAACATTTATTGGGCGATTTTTTTTTTGAGTTGGAGTCTCACTCTGTCACCCAGACTGGAGTGCAGTGGCCACTCCCGGCCACTGCAGCCTCGACCTGCTGGGCTCCGGCGATCTGTCCGCCTCAGCCTTCCAAGCAGCTGGGACTACAGGTGCGTGCTACCACGCCCGGCTAATTTTTGATTTATTGTAAAGATGAGGTCTTGCCAAGTTGCCTAGGCAGGTCTCGAACTCGCAGGCTCAGACAATCCACTTACCTCAGTCTTCCAAAGTGTGGGATTACAGGCTGAGCCACCGAGCCCGGCTTATTGGGTGATTCTTATGTGCCAGGCCTAGTTTTAAGAATTTAATGTATTTGCTTATTTGGTCGTCATAATTATCAAAGGGTAGGTTATTATTTATCATTTTATTGATAAGGAAACAAAAGTATAGTGAGATTAAGCAATTTACCCAAGGTCACAAAGTTAGTAAGTGATAGCGCTAGGATTCAAATGCAGGTTGTCTGGATCTGATTATTTCCTTAATATAAACTCTTAAAATTTGAGGTGAGAAAACTAAAGGTCATAGATACTGTGTCCTCCAGAAATGATATTCCAATTTATACTCAGCAGATTATTATTCTCCTACTAGGCTGAGAAAGAATTTAAGATGAAAAAATCTGTGTACACACATTTTTAAAAGTTTAAATAAAAATTATACGTTTAGTATAGAAAATTAAAATAGAGCCTTTAAAAAAGTTTTAATCTTGTTTTCACTCATAAGTGGACCTTGAATAATTATCATAATACTGTAAGAAAGGGATTGGCAGCAAGTGGGAAATTGCCAGGGGACGGGAAGTGGGATTGGCAGCTGAGGAAAACTGCCAGGGGAGGGAGGGCACACCTCATCAACAAGCGTAACTGCATAATGAACATTTGTATACCTAACCCTGAAGTGTATCCCACACCTACAAAATTTTAAAAAGCTTTAATCTTATTATTCAAATATGATTCCTATATATTTTATGTCCTTTCACATTTCTTTAAGGTATAACTAAATACAACTACACACATAACTATTTCTCAGAAGTAATACTGGCAAAGACAAAAAATTAAGGCTTTTTATTTATATTGCCATGTTTTCAGAAGGAAACATTATACCAACATGAACTGTACACAGCATATAAGTACTTAATTTTTCTCTGACCTAACACTTTATCTACATAAGTAGGTCATTGTTAGGTGTGAAAAATTCTATCTTATTATTGTTTTAATTTGCATCTTCAAAATATACTTAGTAGCTATTTTTATGTCTACCTTTGTATATGTTTGCAGTTTTCTTTTTACTTTAGGATTTCATTTGTGGTGGTTTGAAAATTTGAGTCCTTGTATAATAAAATCATCAATTAATTTTTTTTCCCTTCACATTTCCTTCATTTACTCTTTGGCTTAGAAATAGTCCCCTAGCCGGGCTCGGTGGCTCAGCCTGTAATCCCGCGGCTTTGGGAGGCTGAGGAGAGTGGATTGCCTGAGCCCGCGGGTTCCAGACCCACCTGGGCAGGCGAGACCTCATCTCTACAATAAATCGAAAAATGACCCGGGTGTGGTAGCGCATGCCTGTAATTCCGGCTACGCGGAAGGCTGAGGCAGAAGGATCGCCGGAGCCCAGCAGGTCGAGGCTGCGGCGGCCGGGAGCGGCCACTGCACTCCAGTCCAGGCGACAGTGAGACTCCAACTCAAAAAAAAAAAAAAAAAATAGTCACCAACCATATTATGAAATAAATTCATCTCTATGAATATGTGAGTTAATAATTCATCTATAAATTAATTTAATATCCCATCCATTTAATAATTCTTGACTTCATTTTTTTGCATTGACTCTACTTGGAGTGCCAAAAAATGTATACATATTTTAAGTGATGTTATCTGGGCATTACTTTTAGTTTGCTGTAATCAGAAGTGTCTAGAAGCTGATGGCAACCACTTTGAGCACCTCTTATAATTGCAGAAGTCAAATATTCAATGTACAAAATATTCTACAATTTTAATACAGTTTTTTTCCCTTCTTAAAATATATATACTTTTTGGGCACCCTTTGTATAAGTCATTTAAATTTTTTATATATTCTGATTATTTTCTTTGGGTATGTTACTAAAAGTTGAATATCTGGGTAAAAATCAGGAGCTCAGCTTTAAATTTGTTAGGTTTGAGATGTCGAGTGAACATTCAAGTAGGGAAGTTGAGGAGACAATTGTAATATAATGAGTCTTTCAAATATTTTATTAGCTATTCTTAGTAATTTTTCCTTTCAGATGAACTTTGCACACATTTTTTAGATTTCGGCCACAAAAAACTCTCTGAAATTCTCACTGCAGTTACTGTCAACTCTAAATGCCCAAAATAGGTGTTTTATTAAATAAAATCAGTTTTCCTACCTGTTTATTAATCATGCTATCAAACATGCTAGGGTGTTACAAAGTTATTACAAATGATGAATATGTATTGTTTCTAGTCTGTTTATACCTAATAATATTTTGATCTTTGTATTTCTATGTCATTATATCCAAAGACCAAATGTTGGCAGTGTTGTCCTAAAGTAATGGGAAATGAGCTAATACTTTTCTTTGAGTTTGTTCATGTTTTTAGCATTTGTAAAAAATATAAAAGTACACTTTCATTCAGAAACAACTTCTCTACTTCACCTAATGTTAATTAATTAATTAATTTTTGAAAGCAGGATTTACTGAGGACAGAAAAGCTCCTACAGTGGGAGAGGACCCGAAGAGGTTGCCCCCACCTAATGTTATTTTAAAAAATCAGTAAGGCCACGGTGGCTCAGCCTGTAATCCCAGCACTTTGGGAGGCCGAGGTGAGTGGGTTGTCTGAGACTGAGGGTTCAAGACCAGCCCAGGCAACTTGATGAGACCTCTTCTCTACAATAAAAGAAAAATATTTAGCCAGGCGTGATAGCGTGTGCCTGTAGTTCCAGCTACTTGGAAGGCTGAGGTGGAAGGATTGTCAGAGCCCAGACGGTCGAAGCTGGGGTAGCAGAGTGAGACTCCAACTCAAAAAAAAAAAATCAATAAAAATATATTTAGAGGAAAAAAAGATGAAAATAATATTTTCTTGAGGAGCTCTCCAGTTTTTAAAATTTATTATTTTTATGTATCAACAGAAAACAGCAGTCTAGCATTTGAAAAAGTTACCACAAGGTATTAACATTTTAAAAAACTAAGATAAAAACTGTTTTTGTTTTTTTGTGTTTTTTTTTGAGTTGGAGTCTTACTCTGTCACCCAGACTGGCATGCAGTGGCCGCTCCCGGCCACCGCAGCTTCGACCTGTTGGGCTCCAGCGATCCTTCTGCCTCAGCCTTCCAAGTAGCTAGAACTACAGGTGAGCGCTATCACACCCGGCTAATTTTTGATTTACTGTAGAGATGAGATCTTGCCAAGTTGCCCGGGCGGGTCTTGAACCCGCAGGCTCAGGCAATCCACTCACCTCAGCCTCCCAAAGCACTGGGATTACAGGCTGAGCCACCGAGCCCGGCAAAAACTTTTTATTCAACTCTTAACATTACAAAAAACTAAAAATTTGGAAATAAAAATGAAAATAGAAACCATAATGAAAAAGAAAGACAAACTGACCCAAGAAACTTAATAGACCACCAATATACACTGTAATTTCATAAAATAAATGGACAACTGTACCTCGGTTGAGGTCTCCATACTCTGTGTGGAAAACACCAACTAGTTTTGTGTAGCCTAGATTAACATGGGCAGTAATTGCCCTTTTAAATGCATCACCCCATAGAGCTGGTCCACCAGGTTTCATCTGAAAAGTTGCCAGTTCATAGACTCCTAGAACAGGGGAAAAAAATTATTATTTTTAATTTATTTATTTTTTATTATAAAGATATGGGGTATATAAACATCAGGGTTAGGTATATAAACACTGATTATGCAGGTACCCTTGTTGATGAGGGATGCCCCTCTCTCCCCTAGCAGTTTCCCTCAACTGCCAATCCCCCAACAATAGTTTCTCATTACTGTCAAGTGCTTTTTTATAGTATTATAATTGTTCAAGGTCCGCTTATGAATGAAAACATATGGTACTCTGTTCTTTGTTTCTGTGATAGATCACTGAGTATGATTGACCCCAAATCCATCCAAGTTGCTGCGAAGTCCATATATTTGTCCTTCTTTATGGCTGCATAATATTCCATTGTGTATATGTACCACATTTTCTTTATCCAGTCCAGCTTCGATAACAATAATTATTTTTAAGAAAATATTCAAGTAATTTTTAATCAGGTTTGTTTGGTTCCAGGAGAAGGCTAACCAATGTATACAGATTTGGAGGATAATCCATGTATATATATTTATGCAGTTGTTCTTATTAATTCTCTGCATTATTGTTCCTTGCTTTTATGTTTAGAAAGTCTGTGTTATGCTTAAGGGTCAGTGGTTAAGCTTAATCATAAAGAAATAGAGGCTGGGCTCGATGGTTCAGCCCATAATCCCAGCACTTTGGGAGGCCAAGGAGAGTGGATTGCCTGAGCCTGCGGTTCGAGACCAGCCCGGGCAATTTGGCGAGACCTCATCTCTACAATAAAATAAAAAATAGCCGGACATGATAGTGCCTGTCTGTAGTTCCGGCTACTCAGAGCGCTGAATCAGAAGGATCGCTGGAGCCCAGAAGGTCGACGCTGGGATTGCCGTGAGCATGTGTGCCACTACACTCCAGCCTGGGCGAAGGAGTGAAACTCCAACACACACACACACACACAAAAGAAATAGAGGAAAAAAGGACTAGAAGCTATATATAAGCTAATATCTGAATATATATATATAGTTACATATAAAAATATATAAAGTTATATATAAAATTATATATAAAAATATAAAATATATATAAAAATATAAAATATATATAAAATATGTACATATTCAGATAGTAGCTTATATATAGCTTCTAGTGCCTTTTTTTTTTTTTTTTTTTGAGTTGGAGTCTCACTCTGTCACCCAGGCTGGAGTGCAGTGACACATTCACGACCACCCCAGTGTCCACCTGCTGGGCTCAGGAGATTCTTCCATTTCAACCTTCCAAGTAGCTGGAATTACAGGTGCGGTGTGTGCCACCACGCCTAGCTAATTTTTTTATTTATTGTAGAGATGAGGTCTCACCAAGTTGCCCAGGCTGGTCTCGAACCTGTCGGCTCAGGCAATCCTCTCATCTCAGCCTTCTAAAGTGCTGGGATTATAGGCTTGAGCCAACGTGCCCGGCCATCTGAAATATTTTTAATCTGTAAAACTTGCAAATAAAATATTCAGAATATATAATGAAATAGAATTTTTGAACTGCACAAATTTACACTTTTAAAAAAGAAATGAATAAGTATTTTCTCATCTCCTTCATTTCCCTCTTCTTTTAAATTTTGAGAGCAAAAACTTTTCTCTTTGTATAATTTCCCCCTATAGAATTCTATTTCTAATAAGAACAGCAAATAGCTGAACTGAAGTCATGTCTGAGCCTTTGAGGAAAAAAAGAAAACCCTGAAGAGATGGTTTTGTTTTCCCTGAATATCCAAGTAAATGCTTATAAAGCATTTTCCCTTCTGGCCAGAAGTATGAGGTGAATGTAGAGAAAGAAACTAGGGGATTAGACAAGAAAAAGGAAAAAGTACAAAGTTACAAAAGAATTACCAGCAACACAGAAGAAGAGAATTAAGATCTGACACTAAGAAGCCTACTATTTTATTTGGACAGTGCTAAAAGCTGAGCTGACGTTTAAGTGGGTAAAGATTCAAATAAAACTTTTCTAATATCTTGTCATCTAAAGTAAAATACAAAGTTGAGTTTATAAGGGAGATTGAAAATTAGATTAGTTTATGCTTTTCTAACCTGACCTGTGTTTAAAACTAGATTGAGGTAATTATTTCTTTAAGTAAGAAGTAAAATCAGCAAGAAGACAAATCTTAAGGAAGTATTCTCAAACTGAGAAACAACAAAGAAGGTACAAAAGTTAAATTACAATGCTACAGCTTAACAATTTAAGTTAATTTACTTCCCCCAAACAGTCAGTCTTATAAGTAAAGATGTACTTCATGATGTAAGATCAGCTGAATTTGTGGAAAAAATACCTATATATTTCAAAGTGTATACATTTTAAAACTATGACAACATTTCATAAACTACCCCTTACCTACTCTGCTCCCAATCTGCACTTCTCCAACTTTACTGACCATGTCAACTTTTTATATAACACAGCTAAACTTCAAGAGTCCGCCAGATTCTAATTTGGAAAATTACTTCAATATTTGAAGTAATTGTTTAAGGATAAGCAAAGAGCTCAAATTCATGTTTATCTCTATATTCACCATACATTCATATATAAAACAAAGAATTTAATTTTTTTCCTGTGGAATTTTAGTGTTTATAGCTTTAGGTCTTTAGTATTTTATTCATTAAAACTCAATGTCACAAAGGGAAGGACTCACCTGCTTTTGGAGGCTTTTCTAATTTGCACCATGGTACCAGATAAGTAATATCCAGCTCTTGCTTATCAACGAGAGCCCAATTTGGAATGATAAATTTTTCTTGCCATTCCTTGTCTTTGGCTAAGCCTTTCCGAACTTCAGCTCGATGAGCAAAATTATCTATGGGAAGAAAAGGATTAAGAAAATGAAAACTTTTTATTTAAAATCACTATATTGGGATTTCATTCAATTCAGGAAAGTTTCATTGAGGCATATATGAATCCTGTGTTATGTCATTGGAGATACCAACATAAATAGAGGTGAAAAATGCCCTCAACTTACTTATGGTCTAAAAGAGGAGTAGGAATGTAAATAACAAATTATAATGTCATATAATGGGTTTGATAGGCTCTACCACTTTAGTAGGCAGTTGTGTGAATTAGGTCAGTTATTGAAGCCTTCTGTGCCTCAGATTCTTATTCTGTGAAATGGAGATAATACTAAATCCAGGGTTGTTGTGAGGATTAAATGAATACATGAAAAGAGCTTAGAAAGTGTTTGACACCTTTGTTAGCACTCAGTATATGCTAACTATTCTTATGAATTAACTGAAGCATGTAATTTATACTGCTGGTTTAGAGAAAGACTACCTTTCCTTGGTGTTGGTGGTGGCAGGAATCAGGTCAAGGAACACTTTGACTCAAACTGAACATAAATGACTTTGAGATGTACTTTTTAAGTCTCTTTTCCTTTGAACAAAGAGCTTCCAAAGAAAGAGTGCTGACTCTTTTACTTACTGTCAACCATTCTTTTCCCTACTATCTATTTCTTTTCTTTCTCTGTTACCCAAACAGATATTCATTTACCAATGTAAGTACCTAGTAGAACCTACCCTTGACTCCACAGGTTCTGCATCTGTGTAACCAACTGTAGATCAAAAATATTTTTTTAAAAAATAAAAATAATATGAAAAAATATAAATCAAAACCAATACAGTACAACAACTATTTACAAAGCATACACATTTCATTAAGTATTATAAGTAATTTAGAGATGATTTAAAATATATGAAAGGATATGTGTAGGTTCTATGAAAATAAGATACTATCTTCTAAAAGGGATTGAGTTGATTTGATATCTGCAGGGAGTCCTGGAACTAACCTCCTGCAAATACAGAGGAACAATTATACTAACCAGGGCCTTCTAAGACTAATGATAAATGAGTTTTACATAATTTATGCTAGGGATAAGAAACAACACCTATCTTTATAACTTAAGTGTGTTATAAGGACTTTATTAGCAGTTTTTCTTTAATGGAACATGATTCAAATGTAATGGAACATGATTGTGGCATATCTAAAGCATACATTATGTTTTAATGGGCTTGTTTTATTATAATAGGGGAAAACTAGAGAATGGCCATGTTAACTATACAACAAACACTTTTCATATGAAGTTACTTTATGACTATTAGCTTTGGATACTGATTAGGAAACACTAATGAAATTATTAAAGATTTTTTAGATATCATCAAGTCCTAATATGGACAGTTAAAAACCCAGGAGTAACAAACATTCTGGGAATTCTAGTAACTTGTTCTCCTTTCTCTAGGGGTAGGGCAGCTTCAGTAAAGGAAGAACTCTGATTCCTTTTCCTTTACCTACCTAGAGAAGTATCATAGTGAATTCCTTGAAACTCTAGGGTACAAAATGAAACACAAGTGGTTTATAAACATAACAAAGTTATTAAATCTCAGAGTTGGGTGAGGCTGAAAAGTTAACCATCATCTCCTATAAACCTCCATTTTCATAAAGCCCCTAATGGTTACACTTCTGCTCAAATGATAATAATCCATCCTTGCTTTAATAAGAAAAGATACTTTTCCTTTCCTTTTGTGATATTAACCTTCTTGGACTTTTACAATCATTGATTTATATTTTCCATAAACCATCTTTACAACATACCATTCTAAAGTTTTTCTGAGAACTAAAGTCTAGTTCACAATTTTATGATTTTATATCTGACACTCCACATTTTCCCATTTATGATGATGTAAGATTCAAGCAAGGGGTGGTTAGGGGTGTACCATTGGGAGGAATTGTTGTTGATTCATTTTTTAAAATACTGCTTTTTAAAAGTTTTACTTAGCCTGTATGTACCTATAGTAATACAGACCCAAGAAGTAAGTCTCATGTTACCTCAAACAGAATAATGAAAATGTGTACTGAACACTTAAACTGGAAAACGCATACCATATTTCCAAATATGAAACACTTTATTCACTCTGCCTCCAAATTCTACACTCCAAAATCCAACCAATTCAGAGTGAGCTGTCCGAAGATGAATGTGTTTCTTAACATTTTCCATGAACTCGTTCATTTTTGAAGGTTGAAGATAATAAGAACGAAATTCGTAGAATGTTTCATCACATTGTCTAGGGCCCGTAGCGAAAGATGAGCACATCTGAAGAAGATATGGCAAATTTAAATATTTTGGGAAGGTAGAATTCACTATATTATGCTACAACCAAATGTGAGTCTGGTTTGAGAGATACTCAGGAGACTAATGATCCATGCTTGTATTTCAGTTGTTAACTCTCCATATACATTTGTTTACATAGAAATGTCAATAAAGAGAACTACCTTTACATATGCTGAATATAGCTACTGTTTCCTAGCAGAGGTCTAGCCCCATTTTCATGAGAAGTTGATCACAAGACAGCACTGGAATCTTAGTGATGCTCCCTTACCCAAGAACTACATTAGTAATTTCATAAATTTACAAAGATTATTTACTAAATATTCCATCTTAATCAATACCATATGCATTAGCTACACGTTTAAAAGAACTTTGCAAAACATGCACATCATTTGGCAGGCCAAATGAAACTATGTTTACTAGCAGAAAATTATTTAGGTTCCTAAGAAACTGGGAAAGGCTATCAGATCAAAGTATTTCCTAAATCCAATGATGAAGACCACTGGTCATAAACAGGACTGGAATGTAACTAATACTAAATGAAGCTAAGACCTATCTAACCGCACTTTAAATAGGAGTAGACTATCTGAATTCTAAAAAGGAAAAAAAAAAAACTAACAAATCAAAATTGTATGAATCATTGTTTGTAACTACAGATGCAACGTGAAGAAGTACATTTAATGTCTCAATTATACCAAGTTGATGGAAATATTTTTTAAGAACCATCACTTCCCTTTGTAATAGTCATAGGCTCAATAAGCACATTTCTGTAATTTGGTCCTCTTAACCTGAGGGAACTTAACTTTTAGTAGCAAATGCCCTGCCAGAAATCATTCTCTGAGTCTCTGTCTGTGTACACAAATACATATGTATAAACACACACATCTCTACACACAGATACATGTAGCATTCGTTTAAAAATCCATCTTAATGTAGGTTTGGTTAGCATGTGACCATTTATTAAAGCTGAGTAACCAGAATAATCTATCAGAACAGTTATGGTAGGCTTCTTTCACCTATATATTTTTGGTGATATCATAGAAATGCCTGTGTATTATATTTATGTGTAAAATGTCTTAATTATAATTGTCTCTCTTCAGGTCATTCCACTCATGTCCGCTATGAGTTATGTGCTTATTTCCTGAATGTCTAAGTCTGCTTTAAAAGCAGTTCTTTCCACTAAAATTAATTTCTGCTACCACTGGACATTCTTTTTGGGTCAATTTAACCTAACACTAATAACAAAATGCTATGAAAATAAAAAGCTGCCTAATATCTATAGTTTTAAAAATATTATAAATATTTCAGAAAACGAGCTTATGGGCTACCTGTAACAATTGTTTTTTAAGTTGATTTTCAGGGATTTGTATTTGGAGATGTCAACCTAAAAAGGATATTAGAGATAATTATCTCCGAATATGTTGAGTTTACTCAGGAAATGAGAAATGAAGATTATAAACCACAAATGCACAGAATAGCAAGGCACCAGTGCATGCAGAAAGGAAAGGGTAAAGGGGTACTTTTCTTAGCAAAAAGAGGAGGTTCTAAGCTGCTTAGAATTCATTAATTCCAGAGGCTCAAATCAGAGTTTACTGGCGAAGATGCCATTACCGGGCAAGTGTTCTTTCAAGAGCATCTTAGCTCAATTACTGCAGACCTAAAGAATATCTAGTGATAAACTTTGCTAAAGGAGGAGATGCATGCAGGAGGTGAAAGGGCTTCTGGTGGGATTTTATTTATTTATTTAATTTTTAAATTTTTTTTGAGTTGGAATGTCGCTCTGTCACCCAGACTGGAATGCAGTGGCCACTCCCGGCCACTGCAGCCTCGACCTGCTGGGCTCTGGCGATCCTTCCGCTCCAGCCTTCCAAGTAGCTGGAATTACAGGCGCGCGCTACTATGCCCGGCTAATTTTTTGATTTATTGTAGAGATGAGGTCTCGCCAAGTTGCCCAGGCGGGTCTCAAACCCGCGGGCTCAGGCAATCCACTCACCTCGGCCTCCCAAAGCACAGGATTACAGGCTGAGCCACCAAGCCCGGCTCTGGTGGCATTTTAGAAAGTCCGTGGCATTTTAGAAAGTCCGTGAAACAGTTCTCATCCCAGACACGTAAGCATGAGCCTCTTCTCCTTAATGCCCTCTTAGCTCTATTTTATCTGGGTCTAACAAAAGTGATTTCACCTGGCATCTGCAACTGCCTCAGAGAACAAACAGGTGGCTAAATGCACACATTTTTAATTGACTTTCCCAGGGGAAATATGCAGTAGAGAAGCTCAGGGAAAGGTTAACTGCAGTGAGATCACGGTGTTTGGGGGGTGGGGGTGAGTTTTTGTTGCAGCATAGACTATGTACTGGAGCAGAAACCATGCGGCCTTGTCTCCAAGTTAGGACTCATTTTCACCAGGAACGACTTCTAGTTCAATTGCAAAAGAGCAACTGGTACACATCTAAAAAGAACTCAAAGTTCTGTAAAACGCTGTAAGGAAATTCTTGGCCCTGCCCCACTAGGGAGAATCATGAGAATATAGACTGCATTGTTAATCGTGGGTGAATGGACGTTAATGGCCCTTCCTCAGGGCTCCCCAGCAAGTCTGTCTCTAGAACTGGATAATCCCCTTCCTATCTTTCCCCTTGAGAAAGGAGTCAAGTGCTAAATATCCACAGGAGAAGAAACCTCTGGGCTAGATTCACAGAATAGGTCAATGCCCGACAGTTAAGACTGAACCACGAGCTCCATTTTGCACATTTAAGGTTAAAAGTACTTGTTATCTTCGTGTTTGCTAGGAGGCTCTGGACTCTGCCTGGCTTGGAGATCGATTGCAAAAAACTTGGCTGACGGGGCGGGGTCAGCCCACAGGGTCCCTGGACCTTCTCTCCAAGGTTCTCCACACAATGCTCCCAAGTCGTGCACTTTATTTAAATGGGAGAGGCAGTTCAGTTGAAGAGGCTAGAAGGCCTGCCCTGCTTCGACCTGAAGTCTGGAGAGGGCGGTGGCTTGTAAAACCGCAGATCGCCAGGCGACCCCGTGGGTTGCCCGGAGCCACAGGTGCGACGATGCTGGGCGGGAAACAGGCAGCAGCCGTCGCTTCAAGGGGTGTCCTCAGGCTGCCCGGCACACAGGCCAGAAAAGCTCTCTTTCCGTGGTTGCCCGCGAGTCGATCGGGAGGCGACCCAGGCAAGCGGGTCTCCGGGGCAGCACCCTCCCACTCCCGCGCGTCGGGCACCGCAGTCTCAGGCGACCCGGCTGGCGGCAGAAGCTCGGCGGCGGCGCGGGGTTCCAGGTCTGGACACGCAAGGCGAGGGAGCATGCGCACGGCTCTCAAGTTCCCGGAACACGCCCCGCTCCCCCACCAGGGCTCAGGGTCACCTCCGCGGCCGGTACCTGAGGCGCGAGCGTCCGCGCAGCCAGCGCCCTAGTCAGGCTGCTCCTGAGGACGAGCATGGTGAGGCTTCAGCGATGAGAAGGGCCGCCCGCCGTGTCCTTCTGACACTTCTCCTCTTAGGGCTTCCGGACTGGAAAGGAGCTGCAAGCGCACAATTGGGGGACGCCGGCAGGGGCGGGGCCAGCTCCGCCCCGGGCCTGGGAGGCGCGGCCGGTCGTGCCAGTCCGCGTGGTGTGTGTCTCTCCAGCGCTGACCCCTGGTTCGCCTTTGTTTCCTTAAACGTTCTTGGCCCAGACGTCAGAGGTGGAGTGGGACAGGCCGAGTGCTGAGATGCGCCCTGTCCCGCCTCTCTGGGCCACTACCTCGTTCGCTGCAAAGCGCAGTGCACAGATGCGTGACTGTGCGGGGATGGCGCGGTGGTCCACGGAGAGGGGCTGGGTGCGTGGACGCGCGCGTGTCAGGCTTTGTATGTGACAGCTGGAGGTGTTGCCGGGGCCAAGTTTTATAAGGTGTGGCAGACATAACTGTAGAGCAGCGAGCCTTCACTTTTCCGCACTGGGTGTGTCCTCCGTCTCCACTGTCATCCCAGCGTGATCTTGGGCGGCTCCCAAGAAAAGTAAGTATTTTCCGCAAGAAAAGTAAATAATAGGAGTGGCTGCACCGAGCCTCATAGGAAAGAGTCAAAGTTAAACATACATACTTTGAAACTAGCTCGTTCAGTAAGCCATAAAAGCAAAACAGCGAAATTCTGATCTAGTCCTCTCAATCCTAGAGTATTGGTTCCCCTAGACTGGCACCTTCCACGTTTCAAGGTGTTTCCTCTGTATTTAATTTAATTAATTTATTTATTTATTTTAGTTGGAGTCTCACTCAGTCGCCCAGACTAGAGTGCAGTGGCCACTCCCGGCCACCGCAGCCTCGCCTGCTGGGCTCCGGCGATCCTTCCGCCTCAGCCTTCTGAGTAGCTGGAATTACAGGCATGCGCTACCACGCCCGGCTGATTTTTTTTTTATTTATTGTAGAGATGAGTTCTCGCTGCCCAGGCGGGTCTCGAACCGGCGGGCTCAGGCAATCCACTCACCTCAGCCTCCCAAAGGCGCGGGATTACAGGCTGAGCCACTGAGCCCGGCTTTTCTTCTGTATTTTAAAGTAAAAGGCATTTTCTGCTACTTCTTAATATTTTCCAGTTTCAGATAGTATCTATTGACTTTTTTCTGTGGCAGGGGAGGATTTTTGTATCCCATATACCTCTCCTACACAAGTTCACTTTACTGTATCTAATTATGCTTACAATAAAAAAGACAGAGTGAGACTCCAACTCAAAAAGAAAAATAGTTGATTATTCATTTACATTAATCTTCATTATATTAATGTCGACATTCTTGCTAATAATTACATTATTGCACACAAGGTAATATTGCTTACATTATTAGGACTAGGGATTATTATTACAGGGCTATCCCCTGTGGATGTAATTGTTGTGTCTTGTGGAAAGGCTTTTGAATAATCTGTTTAGAGGAAGTGGAGGATTTGTAAAATTAGAAATTCAGGAGGGAATGCCTTTAATTTTTACAGTTGAGGGATATCCATTTTTAACCATGTAAGACTAAAAATATCAAAATTGTGTCAAAAATACAAAAATGTATTTTCTTAGACCTTTTTCTTTTACCCTGGAATTAACAATGTATTCACTCATTCAACTAATATTTACTAAATCCTTTTATGCTCTTTTCCAGAAACGAGTGTACAGAATTGAATAAAAGACAAAGTTCCTGTCCTCTTGGAGCATGCAGATTGGGGGAAATAGATGAACAAACGAAGAGAATTCATGGAATAGCAAATACTATGAAGTCAAATTCACTATGATATAGAGAACTGAAAGCACTAGAGGCAGGTAGCACAGACTGCTAGTGATTTCTCAATGTCTGTTCTCCTGTACCCCAACCATTTCCACGAACTTTTAAAAAATTAATATTAGAACCTTTGCAGCTTGGTGGGAAAGAATGGAGGAGGCATTGCTCCCTTCTTTGTTTCTTTCTCATTTCGGCTTGCTGGAATATAGATGAAATAAATGCCTTGGGTTCTTGGACTTCTTGGAATGCCTTGGGTTCTTGGACTGTAAGAGTATGCTGAAAATGATGGAAAGTGAAAAGCAACCTCGGTTTTGACACCACATTAGGAGCCCTGAATTGCCCTTCTTTGGACGCTTGTTTTTTTTTTTTAAACGTGCAATCACCTTTACCTTCTAGTTTAAGGCAATGCTATATAACGTAAACACTTTTAATCAACTTGAGGGTGAAAATTTTTTCTCTCTGTTTGCACTGTTTCCCTTATACCTACCACTTATTAATCACCAAATGACTTGCCAAGAGTATAAATTTTCTTTCTGACTAATTAGACCCATTAGTCAGTTTATCAGTTTCTTCTTCTGGAGTGAGCCTTTCTGAAGTCCTAGTTATTTTGCGCCTTTGTGAATTAGCTCTCTAAGATGTCATGGCAATAATTCTAGGATCACCTTTCACTGATATGCTGGAGACTCTAATTTGCCTTGCGTCAAACACCCTGTTTCAAGATCTGATGATAGCTTTTTTTTTTCCTCCTAAATTTTAGGAGAGGATATATAGGAATTAAACTTTTTTATCTCTAAAAATGTCTGTATTTTACCAACATTGAGAAACCACTAGCAGATTCATACTTTGGATGGGCTTAAAATTCTATGTTGAAAATCTTTCTCATATTTTTAAGGTAATTCTCCATTATGTTATATAGTCTAGTGAGAAATACATACCATTCTGAAAGCTGATTCTTTGTGTGTGACTTGTTTTTTACTCTCTTTGGAAGCTTTTGTGTTTTTGTCCTTATTCTAAAATTTCACAGTGATGCATCTTGGAGAAGCTGTTTTTAAAAATCTATCATGCTTCATTTTGTAGACATCTGGACACTCCTTAATATAGAAAAATGTATTGATTTACTATGTAATGATTGGATTTTTTTTCTTTTTTGTTCTTAATTATTTATGTTGTTTGAACATTACACCTCTACTTGATTCTTTAATTTTACTACTTTTTTTCTTTCTCTGTCTAGTTGGTTTTTTTGGGGGGAGGGATTACCTCAATTTTATCTTTTAACTCATCTATTTACCTTGTTAACTTTTACTTTCACTGTATTTGTTTTCAAGAGCTTCATTTTGATCTTCTCTCCAAAATATTTCTTTATTTTCCTCTCCAGAAATAGCATCCTCTTTTTGCTTTGTGGGTTCAATATTTCTGAACATTAATTAATTACAACAATTACAGATGTTTTAGGTTCTACTTTCTGCTTTGTTAAAGTTGGTGTTGCTTTCTATCTATTTGATTTGTTTTCTGCCTTTGGTACTAAAGTTTTTCTCTGCAATATTTTTGTATTTGTAATTTTTAGTAATCAGCTTATATTTTGGCGTGAGATAATAAAATTGGAAAGCTGTTTGAACATGGGTGGTGTCTGTTGAGTAGCGTGTTCCACTGTAGGATTTTCTGAATGGGCTGTTTTACTGAAGGACCTTCCCATCCCATTAACTACTATCTGTAAGTAATTTCTGTTAGTCTAGTTCATTGCCCTTTGTGGAAACTTCCAGTGTCCCATGTTGGAGGTATAAGCCTTGCTTCAATCTCCTGTGACTGAGGATGGAAGGAGGCTATCTCAGTATTGGGAAGATAGCCATTCATTTAATTTATTTAAGACAGGTCCTGACCCTTTCAGCTCTATATGATATTTCTGCATGTGGTTCAACCTTTCAAGAGTATATTAATTAGGACTGGCTAAACTACTATAAAACATAAAGGCGATACTCCATCTCCATGGGTTTTGTATCCAGGGATTCAACCAACTGAAATAGAAAATATTCAGAAAAAAGTAATAGAAATTAATAAAAAGAGTATAACAACTATTTTCATAGCACTTACATTAGGTATTATAAGTAATCTAGAGATGATTTAAAGTCTACAGGAGGATGTGTAGGTTATATGCAATACTACACCATTTTATGTAAGGGACTTGAGCATACACTGATTTTGGCATCTGTGGGGGGTGGGGGGTGGTCCTGGAGATGACTTTAGACACTAAATGGATATTGTCTCAAACACAATAAGATATCTCATTCTTTAAGAAGCTAAAGTGGGTTTTCCTAGTCAGAAGTTAGCTCTTCTTTACATGGTGAATTAAGGACACAAGCCTCTTTTTTTTTTTTTTAAATGCTCTGGCTTTGCCTTCTCTGCATCCTCTTCATTAACTGCATCCACCCAGCAGAAAGGTAGAGGGAACATCCAAGACAAAAATGCTTTCAAATAGTGAGGAATAAAATTTGTGGCTACAATTCAGAGAGGGAAAACATTGTGCTACTAGATGCCTAAGCCAATTTCCTATTTACTTTCTCATAGGTTTCAATTATCTTTGAAACTCTGAGTTAAGTGTTGTCTCCCGTTTTATAAATGAGAAAGGTGGAATTCTGAGAGATAAACCCTTTCTCAGGTTCACTGCTGCTAAGTGGCACAGTCAGTGTTTGAAATTAAAATCAGTTCGCTTTTCCATTTATTTTTAAAAGATGTGATCTTCAAGGTAGTTTTAGATTTGTGGTAGAAGAAACCTTTTAAACAGCATTGAAAAATAAATTTTAAATTTTCTGTGACCTTTTTGTGCCAAAATTCCTAAACTGCCTCAAAAATACATAGGAATAAGTATTTTGAAAATTGTTGCTGCATATACTAAACTTCTGGCAAGTACAAAAGGACTGGTAGTCCAAAGCTATATAAATCATACTAAAAACCTGCACTATTAAAATAGACTAATGTACGATAGAATAACTGGGTAGTTACTTTAGATTAGATAGACTGTCTACCTAAGAAGGTAACACAAAACACTTTTCACAGGCACAAAAATGTATACAGGCACACCTCATTTTATTTTGTTTTGCTTTATTATAGTTTGCAGATGGTGACTTTACAAATTGAAGGTTTCTGGTAATAACTCTATGTCAGGCAAGTCTATTGGAGCCATTTTTCCAACAGCAGGTGTGCTGTTTAGAGAATAATGACAAGATGAAAAAGTCTGTTCATGTGCAATACAGACACACTAGCCATTTTTTTCCTGAATATTTTCTATCAGCAGTTGGTTGAACCCAGGAATGCAGACACCATGGATATAGAAGGTTGACTGTATATTGTTTTGGTTTGCCTATTTTAGAACTGGGATCAGACTATATTTATTATTCTATTATGTGATTCTTAACCCTACAAAAGGTTTTTGAAAATCACTTATTGTGATGCAGTCACAGTATTTAGTTCATCCATCTGCTATCTATGATTTCATTTGATGGATATACCTTTATTTGTCCATTTTACTTTCATGAACAAAACTATTTTGAAGGTTTTCTGTATGTGTCCAATTTCCTTTGGAACAATTTATTTAGGACAGGAGTCCTGAACATTTTCTGTGTCATAAACTCTTTGGAAATATTATGAGAATATGGACTTCTCTAGTGTTTTTACATGCTTAACTAATACATATGGTTATTTAAAAAAATTTAACTAGAATCATCAAAATATAAAAGCAACTTCTTTTTTTCTTTACTTGTTTAGTGCATGAGTTTCTGCATTAGGTTGGTTCCTTCCTTTGTCTATCTTTAGGACTTAAAACAATTTTTAAAATTAACACATAATTATACATATTTATGGGGTACCTAGTGATGTTGTGATACATATATTTTAATAAGATCAAGGCTAATTAGCATATTTATCTTCTCAAACACTTATTCTTTGTGTTGGGAACATTTGATATCATCTTTCTAGCAATTTGAAACTATATATTAACTATAATCATCTTAAAGTGGTATAGGACACTAGAACTGGTTCCTCTTATCTAGCTTTAAAAATATCTCCCCATCCCCTTCTTCCTCCTACTATCAGCGTCTAGTAGCCTCTGTTCTACTTTTTGCTTTTAAACAATCAACTTTTCAACGTCTACACATGAGTGAGTATTCAGTGTTTAACTTTCTGTTTTTGGCTCTTTTCCCTTAATATAGTATCTACCAGTTTCATATATGCCAGGAATGACAGGATTTCATTGTTTTTTATTTCCAAATAGTAATTCCATTGAATATATACCCCATATATATATATATATACACCATATTTTCTTTATTCATTCATCCGTTGTTGGACACTTAGGTTGATACCATTTGTTGGCTAGTGTGAATAGTGCTGCAATAAAAATAGGGGTGCAGATACCTCTTCAATATACTGATTTCTTTTCCTTAGATAAATGATCAGTAGTGGGATTACTGGTTGTTCTATTTGAAGTTTTTTGAGGAACCTCCATACTGTTCTCCATAGTAGCATTAATAGCTTCCATATGCCCCAAAAGTGTCTAAGAATTTCCTTTTCTCTGTGTCTTAACCAGCGTTTGCTATCTTTTGTCTCTTTGACAATAGCTAGCCTAACTGGGATGATGGTTCATTGTGGTTTTGATCTGCATTTCCCTGATAATTCATGATGTTCAGCATTTTTTCATATATTTGTTGATCAGTTGTATGCCTTCTTTTGATAAATGTTTGTTCAGATCATGTGCCCATTTTTTAATTTGATTTTTTTTTGCCTTTGAGACATTTGAGTTCTTATATATTCTGAATATTAACTCCTGTCAGATGGTGGGTATAGAGGGTAAAGGAACTCCATCTTAAAAGCTAATTTGCCATGTTGACTTCTAATTAACACCAGTTCCAGGAATGCCTTTGAGATTTCCAGTTATCTGTCTTTGTTATATAAGAGCAAGTACTTACTGTAAATCCTGCACTTAGATCAAATTCCCACTCAATCCCTCAGAAGCATTCTTTCTTTATAAATTATAGTTTATAATCCCTGGGTCTGGGGGATAATGGCACAGAGATTTATCTGTCTTGTGGTCACCTAAGACCATGCTTCATCCACTGGTCTTCCAATAAAATCACCCACAACAAGAAGCTGGATTTGTCTGTCCCCTTCTTTGGCTTCTTGGCCTCTTCTGTATTTGGGGGTCACTTTGGACACATGGCCCTTTCATGAAACAAATAGTTCGTAAGTATTTTATTCCACTCTGTAGGTTGTCTTTTCACTCTGTATTTCATTTGCTATGCACAAACTTTTTAGTTTGATATAATTCCATTTGTTTATTTTTGCTTTTGTGGCCTGTGATTTTGAGGTCTTATTTATAAAATATTTTTCCCAGACCAATGTCCTGAAACATTTCTCTTATGTTTTCTTCCAGTAGCTTTATAGTTTCAGGTCTTACACTTAGGTCTTTGATTCATTTTGAGTTGATTTTTGTGTAGGGTGTGAGAGATGGAAGTCTAGTTTCATTCTTCTGTATGTGGACATCCAGTTTTCCTACCACGATTTATTGAGATGGTCCTTTCTCCAGTGTATGTTTTTGGTGCCTTTGTCAAAAATCAATAGACTCTAGATACATGGATTAATTTCTAGGTTCTATATTCTGTTCCATTTGTGTATGTCCCTGTTTTGATGCAAAAATCATGCTATTATGGTTCCTAGAGCTTTGTAAGTATATTTTGAAGTCTGATAATGTGATGCTTCTACCTTTGTTCTTTTTGCTCAGGATTTCTATAGCCAAATTCTTAATAAAGAAATACATATACTTCTTTATAAGGTATTAAATAACAATATCTAATGATAGGTATAAGATATAATTTTGAAGTAGTGAAGATGGTGAAAGAAATTTGGATGTATCTGTAACAATTATAAATGGAATTTGACAATACCTGTGATTTTATTGGCTTTCACTGGTCCTACTAACAATATTGTGGTTGTTGCCTTCCTTTATAAACAAAGGAAATGCTTAATTTCAGTTAGAAGCTGATGTCAATAAAGATATAACTTTTACCCGCCCAAGTTACCAGACCCTCTGAATTCTGTTCATAGGCTCCATCAGGATCTGTGTATTGGAAGTTACAGACCACTGCTCTAGAATATATACCCAGAAATGGAATTGCTGAGTCATAAATTATGCACATATTGATCTCTACTAAATAGTGCCAAATTACTCTATAAATGTTTTCTCTCAATAGCAGTGTATCTGATTTTCCTGGCCAATTTTTTTTTTATTATTGTTGATCTGGTCTAGTGAGTATGAAGATGCATTTTTATACCTCTCATAGCAAACAGGTATTAGTTGAAAGATTATGGGAATTATATGAGGTGGGGAAAGAGAACAATCTACTTGATGGTGTTCCTGCTTGTTTTTTCCCAAAGGTCAGGCTCATGGGAAATGTGTAGAAAAAAGCAGTAGAGGTGGATCCAAGCTGGCACATCTGAGTAGGAGGGTGGCAGTTCTACATGTGAACTTTAGATGTTTAAATTTCCTAAGTGAAAACTTTTCAAAGAAACATTGAAGGAAGACTCTTAGAAAAAACTCTCAGTCAATGCCTTTAACTTCTCTGACAGGTTTTTGCCTCTAGAGTTGTGTTTTCTTTGTCTCACTAGGAAACTCATCTGCCTTTTGTGTTCCTATGGGATGAGGGGTGACTACTTTCTGCTTTCCAAATTTCTCTCAGACTGCTAATTCATAATTTACTGCATTATATTTGAAATATATGCTAGAAATGTAAATTAATATAGTTATAAATATAGACTATCTGGAGCACTTAGAAGTACCAAATCTAGCTTAAAAAGATGGAAGCACTCAATTAAAACAAAAATTAAAGCTAGCACATCTGTGACAGTATTAAAGAAACTCTCATTCTGATGTTAGTAGCATGCAATTCCCTCGATGTAATTAAATATTTACAGTAAAAATGGTAAATTATGACTGACTCATTATCTGACAGCAACAAAACAATTGCTCCAGAGAAGTTGATACAAATATGAAACTTGACTGTGTGTGGGGGGTCATGATTATAATCCTCACTTTGAGAGGCTGAGGTGGGAGGATTGTTTGAACCCAGGAGTTGGAGACCAGCCTGCACAACATAGTAAGATCTTATCTCTACAAAATTAAAAAAAAAAAAATTAGCTGGTCATGGTGGCATGCACCCGTAGTCCTAGCTTCTTATGAGACTGAGGTGGGAGGATCACATGAGCCCAGGAGGTTGAGGCTGCAGTGAGCCATGATTGTGTCACTGCACTCCAGCCCGGGTGACAGAGTGAGACCCTGACTCAAAATAAAAATAAAAACCATAAACTTGATGAAAAGAACCAGAATGCATATGCAGGCTTTTATTAGAGCAAACATTTCTGAAACCATAAAAATTTTAGAAGAAGAACAAAATTATGAACTTCACAGCAACTTGGATGGATTTACAGTCTATAATACTGAATGATCAATCACAGAAACAAAAAATGGAGTATCACGTGTTCTCACTCAAAGCAGACCTTGAACAATTATCGTAATACTATATGGAAAGGACTGGCAGTAGTGGGAAACTGCTGGGGAAGGGGGTGTGGGATTGGCAGTAGTGGGAATCTGCCAGGGGGAGCACACCTCATCAACAAGGGTACCTGTATAATGAACATTGGTATACCTAATGCCGAATTGTACCCAAATCTTTAAAATAAAAAATTTTAAAAAATAAAAATAAAATAAATAGTATCAAGAAATAAAAAGAAAACAATGGAAAACAAATGGATGTCTCAAGTATCTTTGTTAAATAGGATCTAAAATGAAGTAAATGATAATAAAATTAATTATAGATAAAGGCATTTCAAGTTGGGAAGACGGTGGCCGAGCCAATTGGACTATGTGAGTCCCTGTGTGAGTGAGTGTATGGAAAATTTTGTGTATGTGCTGGTGAGCAAGTGTGCGGGTGTGTGAGTGGCTGACTTGAGTGAGGACTAGGGAGCTAGTGACCAGGGCTCTCCTGGTGCAGTGGCTGGTCCCACAGCAGCTGGGCTTGGACCCTAGTGATTCTCAGTATGCAAAAGCTGAATGTCATTTTCATTTTCATTTTCTTTTTAAATCAACAAACCTTCCCTAGGAAGAAAATGCTGGAAGAGACTGTCTAAGTGGGGTACATGAGAGGGTGGCCAGGCCCCTGGTGCAACAGGTGATGCTGAGCTTTTCTACTTTGTCCCTGGCTCTTCCCAGGTCATGGAAGCAGAGTGCCACTGTTTTTTTTAAACGGACAGAAGTTTTCCTTTGAAAAAGTGATAGGGGGAAACAATCACTGAGGCTCTCCCTCATCATTGAAGCAGGAGAGAGACTGCTAGCTCCTGACTTTGCCTCATCACTTCAGCACCTGGCAGGGCTCGGGCAGGGGCTGTGGAGGGAGTACAGAGGCAAGTTCCCATGGAAGAGGATGAGAGGCACCCCCCCACCATCTGGAAGGCAGTGCAGGAATGAGCTCCAACTTGCTCACCACAGAGCAACAGACTTGATCTCTGTGACTGGCAGGTCAACTACTCAGAGATGGATTGTGACCCAGAGGGAATATCCTGAAAGCACAAACTTCAGAGGGACCTGATTAGTGCTGAGTTCCAGGAACCCCACCCCCTACTCTGATCCAGCCATGGGACAAAGGGCGTGGCCAGAAAAGGACAAAGAAGAACTCCAAAGAGATCAGTGGTGAGTCCAGGGCTGACCCAAACCCCCTTCTCCCCAGCGATCCTCTGAACGGCAGACCCACACAGCTGGGCCTTGACTGAGAGGGACAAACCCAGGCAGAGCCTGGACGTCCGTCACAATAGAAGAACTCCATTCCAGGATGGGCCTGGCTGGGGCGCCCCCAGTGAGAGTACATACCTGGAGAAGAGACAATCCCACACCTCCCCATAGGAGAAGATCTCCCTGACCATAAAGAGTAGGAGGGGAGGACTGCAGCCCCACCTTGCTCCTTCCCTACTTTGTTCCCTGAGGAGAGAGTGAAAGAGATGGCTCTGCAGGAGACACCTGATTAGAGAAAAGTTACAGAGCCTGCAACAAAAGGGCAGGGTTTTTTTAATTTTGTTTTTTAATTTTCAATGATTTTTTAATTTGAAATTTTTTTGACTGTTAGTTCATCTATTTAAAAAATATTTTTCCTTTGTGCGTGAATGTGTATGTGAGGGTTTGATCTGCATACCCCCAATTTTTTTTTTCTTTTCTTTTTCTGTTTCTTCTTTTATTTGTTGCTTTCTGGCTTTCGGTTTATGTGTGTATGTGAATGATTGAGTGCTCATCTTTCGATTTTGGTGTTGTTGGTTTTGTTCTTTTGTTCTTCTGGGGTTTCTTTTAATATTTATTTTTTATAGTTTAAGGTGTGTGTTAATATATGTATGAGGGTTTGACATGAACCCATTTTTAAAAAAAATTTTCCTCCAGTCTTTCTGTTTTTCTTCTCTATATACTTTGTCCTAGGCGTGTGTGTGTGTTTAGTTTTCTTGATTTTTTTTAGTTGTTTGTTTTGTTTTGCTTTGTTGTTATTCCAGTTTGTTTTGGGGTGTGTGTATGTGTTCAATTGCTTTTGTATTGGTTCTGCTTTGCATTGTCATATAGAGTGGTGATAGGGAGTGGGTCCCAGGGACCACATACCACAATAAGTGAACATTTTAACTTGCAAGTAGTTTCTGATTCCTAGTGCCCCATTCTGTACTTTATTTGAATTTCAAAAACTACAAGAGATAGTAAACCTTCTCATCCACCATCCTATTTCAAAATACAACAAATCCAGAGCCTGGATTAGGGAAGAATAGAGGACCGAGCAAACATCAGAAGGGAAAACCTCTCCCACTGACACTGAATAACAGAACTAAAGAGAAAAACAAGAGATCTGTAACAAATGAGGACAAAGCAAAGGAAGGCCTAAGGCAATTTCAAGTGAACCAAAGAGGAAACTCCTGAAAAAATCAAGTCTTGGTACCCAAACAATGGAAGTCACCAATAACTGTCCCCAGATACAACAGGGATTAGGGAATGGATGGAAAGAGTGAATAAGACTCAAGAAAGACAAGATGCAACACTGAAAGAACTTGTAACAGAGATTTTGGCAATAAGAAATTTCATCCAGGAAATGAATAACAAGATGACAAGCATGGAGAGCAGAATTAATCTAGCTGAAGAAAAAAAATCTCAGAATTTGAAGACCAGAACATGGAATTAACTTGATCTGTAAAAGACATAGAAAGAGACTCAGAAAGAAAGAACAAAGTCTACAAAAGATGTGCGATTATATCAAGAGACTGAATCTACACCTGATTGGTATCCCAGAAGAAGAAAGGGAAATTGAGAACAACTTGGAGCAAGTATTCCAGGAGGTAATCCAAAAAAACTTTCCCCATCTCACCAGAGATGTGACCAGCCAAGCACAAGAGATACAGATAACCCCCATAAGACATCACATGAGAAGACTGAATCCTAGACACACAGTAGTTTGCCTACACAAAGTAGGCACAAAAGAAAAAATCCTAAAGGCAGCAAGAAAGAAAGGCCAGACTATCTACTGCGGAAAACCAATCAGAATAGCAGCAAACTTATCAGTAGAAACACTGCAAGCAAGAAGGGACTGGAGCCCTATATTCAAAGTCCTCAAAGAAAAGCAATTTCAACCAAGAATTTCCTATCCAGCCAAGCTCAGCTTCATCAGTGATGGAGAATTAAAATCCTTCCCAGACATTCAATCCCTAAAAGATTATGCAGCTTCCAGACCAGCTCTACAGGAGACACTTAAAAACATATTAAGCACAGAAGAAATCAAAAAAAGGATGACCACATACTTCCCAAGAGAACAGCAGAGCACAGAATCAACAGAGAATACAGCGCAACAAGAAACTTGAAAACACACACATACATTAACCCCAAAACCAAAAGAAAACAAGCAAAGAAAAAACTTTATAAGAACCTTATGACAGGGAGAAACAATCACATTTCAATAATCAGCCTGAAAGTGAATGGTCTAAATGCACCACTGAAAAGACAGAGAATGGCAAACTGTATAAGAAACCATGACCCAATTATTTGCTGCATCTAGGAGACTCATCTCACTACAAGGGACGCACACAGACTTAAAGGATAGAAAACGAGTTTCAAGGTAAATGGATCACAAAAGAAGGCAGGAGTTGTGACCTTAATATCAGACAAAACAACCTTTAAGCTATCAAAAATTTAAAAAGATGCAAAATGACACTACATAATGATAAAAGGTTCAAACCATCAACAAGAAATATGCATTCTAAACATATATGCACCCAACACAGGAGCACCAGCATTTATAAAGCAACTACTAAATAAACTAAAAAAAGATATTGACTCTAACACTATTATAGCAGGGGACTTGAATACCCCACTGACAGCCATAGATAGATCATTGAGGCAAAAAATCAATAAGGAGATCCAGAACTTAAACTTGATACTTGGCCAAATGGACTTAATAGATACCTACAGATTATTCCACCCAACAACCACAGAATATACATTCTACTTAGCACCACATGGAACATACTCCAAGATTGATCACATCCTTGGCCATAAATCAAGCATAAACAAATTCCATAAGGTTGAAATCTTGCCATGCATATTCTCAGACCACAGTGGAATAAAAATAAATATCAACAGCAACAACATTTCCCCAAAGTCCACAAGAACACGGACACTAAACAGAATGATGCTGAACAACTACTGGGTCAACACTGAAATCAAAGCAGAAATTAAAATATTGATTAGGGAACATATTTCTGGAAACAAATGAAAATGAAGAAACATCTTATCAAATCCTCTGGGATGCCATAAAATCAGTTCTAAGAGGGGAATTTATATTTCTACAAGCACACATCAAGAAAATGGAAAGATCACAAGTGGAGAGCCTAACAAATCACCTAAGGGAACTGGAAAGAGAAGACCACCAAAACCCCAACTTTAGCAGAAGAATCCAAATCACCAAAATAAGAGCCCAAATATGGTACATAGAAGACAAAAATAACAGAAAACATCAACAAAACATAAATCTGGTTCTTTGAAAGAATTAATAAGATTGATGGACCCCAGCCAGAATGACCAAAAAAAAAGAGAGAGAGAGAAAAAGCCCAAATAAACACCATTAGAAATATAAAAGATCAAATCACAACTGACCCCGAAGAAATATGAAAGATTATCAGAGATTACTATGCACACCTATATGGAAACAAACTCGATAACCTAAATGAAATGGAGGACTTTCTGACATTACACAACCTCCCCAGATTGAAACAAGAAGACACTGAGACACTAAATAGACCAATAACAGCTCAGGAAATTGACTCTGTCATACAAAAACTACCTACAAAAAAAAGCCCTAGACCGGTAGGCTTTTCAGAAGAATACTATAAAACGTACAAGGAAGAGCTGAAACCAATCCTATCAAAAGTATTCCAGGCAATTGAGAAAGATGGAATTCTCCCCAAATAATTGTACGAAGCTAACATCAAACTGATACCCAAACTGAGTAAAGATCTAACAAAAAAGAGAATTACAGGACAATATCATTATGAACATAGATGCAAAAATCCTCAACAAGATTCTAGCAAATCGGATCTAAAAACACATCTAATAAATCATCCACCATGACCAAATAGGCTTCATACCTAGGATGCAGGGCTGGTTCAAGACCATAAATGTAATTAAATACATCAACAGATGTAAAAACAAGAACCACATGATTATTTCATTAGATGCAGAAAAAGCTTTTGATAAAATCCAGCATCCCTTCTTGATAAAAACCCTCAAACATCTAGGTATAGAAGGAACATACCTCAAAATAGTAAGTGCCATCTAGGATAAACCCACAGCTAACATATTGCTAAATGGATAGGAACTGGAAACATTTCCCCTGAAAACTGGAACAAGACAAGTCTGCCCACTGTCACTCCTCTTGTTCAATATTGTGTTGGAAGTCCTAGCTCAGACAATTGGACAAGAGAAGAAAATTGGGGGTATCCAAATAGGAAAAGAGGAAGTCAAGTTATCCCTCTTTGCTGATGATATGATCCTATACCTTGAAAATCCAAGAGAATTAGTCAAAAACCTGCTTGCACTGATAAAGGACTTTGACAAAGTCTCAGCATACAAAATAAATGTGCAAAAGACAGTTGCATTCCTATACACCAACAACAAACAGGTAGAGACCTAAATTTAAAGCACAATCCCATTCACAATAGCTACAAAAAAATTTAAATACCTCAGCATCTTTCTAATCAGAGAAGTGAAAGACCTGTACAGTGAGAACTAAAAAACAGTGCTCAAAGAAATCCAAGAAGACACAAACAAATGGAAAAATATTCCATGCTCATGGATAAGAAGAATCAGCATTGTTAAAATGTCCATCCTACCAAAGGCAATCTATAGATTCAACACAATACCCATTAAGTTACCAACATCATTCTTCTCAGACCTGGAAATGACAATACAGAAATTCATATGGAAATCCAAATGACCACGAATAGCCAAAACAATCCTTAGCAGAATAAACAAAGCAGGAGGTATCACACTTCCAGACTTCAAACTTTCTACAAGGCTACAGTAATCAAAACAGCCTGGTGTTGGTACAAGAACAGGTACGTAGACCAATGGAACAGGATAGAGTTTCTGGAAGTAAAGCCTCAATTCCTCAACCAACTCATCTTTGACAAAGTCTCCAACAACAACCACTGGGGAGGGGAGAACCTATTCAGTAAATGGTGCTGGGAGAACTGGCTGACCACATGCAGAAGATTGGAACAGGACCCCTACCTATCCCCGTACGCAAAAATTAACTGTAAATGGATCAAAGACCTAAATGTAAAACCTTAAACTATTAGAATCCTAGAAAACATAGGAGACACCCTTATGGAAATTGGAACTGGCAACCAATTCCTATTCAGAACCCTAAAGGCCAATACCTTAAGAAATAAGATAGACAAGTGGGACCTCATCAAACTAACAAGCTTCTACAAAGCAAAAGAAACCATCAAGAGAGCAGGGAGACAGCACACAGAATGGGAAAAAATATTTGCTAACTGTATATCTGACAAAGGTCTAACATCTAGGATCTACAAGGAACTCAAACATGCTGAAAGGAAAAAACAAATAGCCCCTTTAAAAAGTGGGCAAAAGACATGAATAGACACTTCTCAAAAGAAGATATACAGGCAGCCAACAGACACATGAAAAAGTGCTCAGCCTCAGTCATCATCAGAGAAATGCAAATCAAAACCACATTGAGATACCACCTAACCCCAATAAGAATGGCTATCATTAATAAAACCACCAACAACAGTTGCTGGCGAGGATGCGGAAAAACAGAAACGCTTCTACATTGCTGGTGGGAATGCAAACTAGGGCAACCTCTCTGGAAGACAGTGTGGCAATTTCTGAAAGAACTAGAAATTGACCTTCCATATGACCCAGCAATTCCCCTATTGGGAATATACCCAGAGGAACTCAAATCATTCGACAAAAAAGACACCTGCACAGGTATGTTTGTTGCAGCTCTATTCACAATAGCAAAAACATGGAACCAACTATGTTTCCTATTGCAGCGGAACTGGATTAAAAAAGTGTGGTCCATATATACAATGGAATATTATGCAGCCACAAAGAAAGAAAAACATATGGACTTCACAGCATGTAGATGGATTTGGAGTCAATAATACTCAGTGATCTATCACAGAAACAAATATCAGAGTACCATATATTCTCACTCATAAGCGGATCTTGAACAATTATAATACTCTAAGAAAGGAATCAGCAGTAGTGGGAAACTGTCAAGGGAGGTGTGTGGGACTGCCAGTTTAGGGAAACTGCTAGGAGAGGGAGGGGCATGCCTTATTCACAAGGGTACCTGCAAAATCAATGTTTGTAAACCTAATCCTGAATTGTACCCTGCATCTTTATTTTTTTAAAAAAAGTCATTTCAGCACACAAATTAATGAGTTATCAAAGATTTTTAATGCCAGGACATAATATCATTATTTTCCAAGTAAGTGACCAATAAGTAGTGTGAAAACCATAATTAATACAGCTGAGCAAATAATAATGTAGTTTTCTATTGTAAAAATATATGTTTACTACTTTCATGAGTTCCATTTGGTATTACAAAATACATTTTACTGAATAAAAATTAAAAACACACTCAGGAAAACAGATATGATAAAAAGGTTGATAATGGATATTAATAATTTAAAAATATTGTCACAAACATGGAAATGTTAACTTCATCACTTGAATATAAGAAAATGGAATAAGACAAAATGTTGTCAAAATACAGAAGAAGCGATATTTTGAAATAAATGAAGAGTCAAGATCTTGAAGTAGTGACAAGTATTTTTAATGTATGGCAGATACTGAAATGCCACAGGGAAAGTGACCAGAACTGTTTTCTGAAGTGGTGGTGACAAAGGACACATATAGCTCTCAAGAATACAAGAAACGTACCAAATTAACTCACTACCTCCTTCAAATAAAAGTGAGAACCTCTTGGAAGAATTTAAGCACCATTAGAAGACACATCTTACACCAGTTAATGAAATGTTCTGTATTTCAGTAGAAAATTATTTCAATGGTGAAAATGATGTAGGAATCAGAAACATATTCTGTTGAGATACTAGGTAGTTGACACTTTCCCGAACTGAAAAAAAAACAAAACATTTCATAAGAAGGAATATAAAGATATTGACTGAATCACATTTGTTCTCACCCTGAATTGTAATCTATGCCTACTGAAACAGCTTACCAGCTGCCACAACTCTGGGATCCTCATGAGATTGATGTCTCCCAGCTGCACGATGATCCGCACTCTCATTCCACCAAAGAACATGAACTGCAGAAAGGAACAGCAAATAGGTTCCAAAACATTTGGCATTAAAAAATAAGAAATAACAGAAAAATGGATTTAAAATGTTCTATTCTTTAAATAAAAATAGCAATACCAGAAAGGTGAAACTAACTATTTCAATGATAAGATTTCAGAGGAGTCAGAGACTTGCTAGAGAAATGTATAAGTTGATTAATTAAACTGGCTTTATAGATGTAGAAAGACAGAAAGCTGGAAAAGTGAAGCACTAAAGTCAAATAGCTAAAGGCACAATCAAGATGAGACCCAAATTTCATGATTTCCTACTACATTTTCTTTATTTTTTAAAAAAAACTAGGATTATAAGAAAATTGTTTGCTATTGAAAATTTATATTATACAAAGAAGAAAATTAAGAATGGCATAATGTTTACCACCTAGAGAAAACCTCTTTAATATTTAGTGTATTTTCTTTAGTAAATATAGCTAAAACCAAGTTATAGTCTTATTGCATTTTACGCTTAATAACATATTTACAACACTGAGTATTTTCTATGGCAATATTAATTTTTAATGGCTATGTAAATTCCTTTTACAAAAAGAGCAACTTTTCATGCCAATTCTATTGTTGTCTATTTAGATTATTTCCAATATTTCAATATTATATAAAATACTGGAATAAATGTTATCTTTGTGCATAATTGTTCATACATTTTTATAATTGCAATCTACAAATGTTAAATATACAGATAAAAATACAAAATATGAATAATTTCTATACCGTCCAGAAATACCTACTTTTATATTTGGTGTATCTCTTTCCATATTTGTATATATATTTAAGCTAATATGAACCCCACACAGTATTGGAGTACTTATTTTTTCCTGACCTATTTAATATTATCCATATAAGTATGTCTTTATTATGTTAAAAAATGTATCCCATTATTATTTTAACTTTTTTTTTTTTGAGTTGAAATTTCACTGTGTCACCCAGGCTGGAGTGCAGTGGCATGCTCACGGCCACCATAGCCTTGGCCTGCTGGGCTTAGGCGATCCTTCCATCTCAGTCTTCCAAGTAGCCACAACTACAGACACATGCCACCATGCCCAGCTAAGTTTTGTGATTTAATGTAGAGACAAGGTCTCACCAAGTTGCCCAGGCTGGTCTCGAACCCCTGGGCTCAGGCAATCCTCTCGCCTTGGCCTCCCAAAGTGCTGGGATTACAGCTGAGCCACTGTACCCAGTCCCCATTATTATTTTAATTTACATGTTCTTTAGTATATATTTAGTAGCCACGTGTGTGTCTGCCTTTGTACAATATTTTTTTTCTTTAGGCTTCTGAATTTTATGTATGGTGATTTGAGGCTTGTAGAAAGTTTGAATCTTTGTACAATAAAATCACTTTGCATTATAAAAAAACACTTGATTTTTCTTCCTTCATAGTTTTTTTATTTGCCTTTTGCTTAGAAATATAGTCCTAATCCATATTACTCAATATTTTATTTTAGTAATTCTACAAATTACATTTTTTCATTGAAATCTACAATTCATTTTGATCTTATTTTAGCATATGGTGTGAGATAGGTATCTCATAATATACAATAACTTCTCCTTCATGTATTTTTCTGACTTGAATATATATCTATTTTTGTATTTTCTTATATTACTAGAAGTTAAACTTCTGTGTAAAGATCAGGAGTTCAGCCTTGGGTATACTAGGTATCAGATGTCCATTGGATATGAAATGGGGATGATAAGAAGGCAATTGAATATTATGAGTCTTTCAAATATTTATCAGGTATTCTTAGTCATTTATCCTTTCAGAAAAACTTTACAAATGCTCCTCAGAATTTGTCACAAAAAATTTTGAAATTCTGATTGTAATATCTTTCAACTTCTTAAAAGTTAAATATCCCAAATATGGGCTTTATTAAATAAATTTATAAATATATACATATACTAATATATATACACATATACACTATATATATAAAACCACAGTAAGAAATGAATAAATTTTTGTGGGGGGGCTTTAATATTGAATATATATATTACTTTTTTATTTGGAAACACTCTATCTGCCCCAAGTAATGTTATTTTAAAAAATCAATGAAAGTACAGCCAGAGGAAAGAAAGATGATGATAGTAACAGATTATTTCATGAGCTTCCTTTAGTTTTTAGATTTAGTCATTTTGATTTGCCATGGACAACAGCAGTTTAGCGTTTGAAAAAGGCTGCATAAGGTGTTAAAATTATAAATTAATAAGATGTAAACAGGTTTGTTGACCTTTAAAATGACAAAAGACTAAATATCAATAAATAATAAAATGCACTCTATAATTAGACAAAACGACCACAGGAACTTATTAGGTCACTAATATACATCGCAATTTCATATAAGAATTAGGTAACTGTACCTCTGTTGAGTGCTCCATATTCCGTGTGGAACACTCCAATTAGTTTTGTGTAGCCTACATTGACATGGGTATGAACTGCCCTTTTAAATGCATCACCCCACAGAGCTGGCCCACCAGGTTTCATCTGAAAAGTGGCCAGTTCATAGACTCCTAGAATAGGGAAAAAAATAATTTTTCAGAAAACATTCAATCAATTTCTAATCATGTTTGTCAGTGGATGGCTAATCTACATATACAAATTTGGAGGATCACACATGAATACACTCTATGTAAACTTACTTATTGTATTTGCATTCTTTTTGTTTTTTATGTTTAGAGAGTCCTTGCCAATATTTAAGAGTGAGTTGTTAAGCTTAATCTACAAACGACAAAGAAAAAAGATTAAAATCTATATATAAGCTATTATTTAAAATATTTTTAAACTATAAAATTTGTCATAAAAACAGATATTGGCAATTTGTAATAAAATAGGATTTCTGAACTGCTCAAGCCAATGCTTGTAGAAAATAAATAAAAGAATTTTCCAATCTCCTACATTTTCATTCTTCTCTTCAACTTCCACTACTTTTTCTATGTATAATTTCTCCTTGTAAGTTTCCATTTCTAACAGGAACAGTAAATCAAACAGTAAAACTGAAGTGGTATCTGAGTTTTGGAGGAAAAAAGAAACAAACCTAAGTAAATAGTTTTATTTCTCCTAAATATCTAGGTAAATATTTGAAAAGTATTTTATGCTCTGGACAGAAGTACAGGGCTGGTGGAGAGAAAGAAACTAGGGGATAAGTAAATTTGGGAGGTAAGGGAAAAACATGCAAAAGTTACCCAGAACCATGAACACAGAGGAAGAGAACCAAAATCTGGTACTGTCTGAGGAGTGAACTATTTTATTTAGATAGTGATGAGCTAAGGAGACATCTAAATGGATAAATATCCAAATAAGACTTTTAAACTATTTTGTATTTTCTTTTCTAAAATACACTACAAAGTTGGGAATATGGGGGAAACAAAATACAATTTAAATTAGTTTATGCTTTTCTAATTTGACCTTTGATTAAAACTCAATTGGGGTAATAGTTTAAGTGAGCAAGAAGTGAAATCAGCAAGAAGACAAATCTTAAAGAAGTATTTTTAAACTGAGAAATAAGAAAGAAGATATAAAAGTTAGACTACAGTAATACAGCTTGGCAGTTTCAGTTAATTCATTACCCCAACAGTCAATTTTATAAGCAAAAATATACTTAATGATTTAAGATTAGTTAAAACTTGTGGAGAATACTTTTCTGTTTAAAAGTTTACATTACAACTTTTCAAATTTTATTTACCATGGCAACTTTTTCTAGAACACAGCTAAGCTCACAAATCTATAGGGTTGCAATATGGGAAAAAATACCTCATTATTTAATGCTTTTTGTCTAAGAATCAATTTTACCAGTTATTTTTACCTCATCAATCACTATGTTCCTATATAAAACAAAGAACAATTTTTTTTTCCAGTGAAACTTTAGTTTTTAATTGCATAAGTCTTTAATATTTTATTCATCAAAACTCAAAGTAACTAAGAAGAAAGGACTTACCTTCTTTTGGAGGCTTATCTAATTTGCACCATGGTACCAGATAAGTAATCTCACTTTCTTGTTTATCAATGAGAGCCAAATTTGGAGTGAGAAATTGTTGCCATTCTTTATCATTGGCCAAAGCCTTCCGAACTTTAGTTCGGTGAGCAAAATTATCTACAGAAAGAAAAGAATTAAGGAAAATTAAAAAATTCAATTTAAAGCCACCTATACTTTACTGGATTTCATTCAAATTAGCAAAAGTTCATCGATGCCATATAGAAACCCTGTGTTATTTATGCCTTAGGAGATTCAAAAATAAAAGATGTGACACCTGCCCTCGAGTTGCTTGTGGTCTAAAAGAGGAGTAGAAATGCAAACAACTTATTGTAATATCATATAATAGGCTTTATAGGCTCTACCACACAGTAGGCAGTTGTATGGATTAGGTAAATTACTGAATCTTTCTGTGCTTCAGTTTCTGTGAAATTGAGATAATACATTTACTACCAGGGTTGTTGTGAAAATTAAGTGACCAATACATGAAAGAAGCTTAGAAAAGTGTTTGGCATGTAGTTAGTCCTCAATATACGTGGACTATTATTATTAATTTAATAAAGACATTTATGTGACTGATAGTGCTAGTTTAGAGAAAGACTGTTTTTCTTTGGTGGAGATGGTAGTGGGTGGTGAGGTCGAGGTACAACGTGAATCAAATTTAGCATAAGTGAAGTTACAATGTAGTTTTTAATTCTCTTCTGTTTTGAACAAATAGCTTTTAAAGAAACAATGTTGATTCTCTTACAGTCACTCATTCTTTTCTCCCCAGCACTTATTTCTTTTCTTTTTAAGTTACCTAAGCAAGTATATATATTTACTAACATATAGGCCCAGTACTATATTAACTGTTAGGACTTCACATGTCTAATGGTAAAGAGTTTTATATGGTTTACACTTGGGATAAGGAAAAACACCTATTTGACAACTTAAGTGAGGTATATCAGGACTTTATTAGTTTTTCAAACCATCTGTAATTCAACTTGCACCACATCAAAAGAAAAAATTGTATGGGGCTTGTTCTATTACAATGGGGAAAGCTTCTAAACCTAACACTAAATGGAATTATTAAAAATTCTTTGGGTAGCAATAGGTCCTGATACATGTGGACACTAGAGTAACAAGCATTCTGGAGATTCTTGTAAACTTGTATTCCTTTCTCTACTAAACCAGGGACAGGTCAGTCTCAGTATGGGAAGAACTCTCTCAAATTCCTTTACCTCCCCAGAGTAGTATGACACTGAATTTCTTAAAACTCTGGGGTACAGTAGGAAACAAAAGTAGTCTCTAAACATAACTGAATTATTATATTTTGAGAATTGAGTGGGGCTAAAAGTTAACCATCATTTCCTATAAACCTGCATTTTCATAAAGTCCCTAAATGGTTGAATTATTTCTGCTAAAATGCTGATTTCCAGCCCTAGCATCAATAATTAAAAAAAAGATATTTCTTTCCTTTTATGATCTTAACCAACTTGAACTTTTACAATCACTGCTTTAAATGTTTCACAGACTATACAACACACCATTCTAAAGTTTTCTGAGAAAGTTTAGTTTATAATTTTATGATTGACATATTACAGTATACATTTTTCCATTTATAATAAAATAAGAGTTCAAGCAAGGGGTTGTTAAAGGATAATCACATAATTTATTTTTTTGGTATTGCCTTTTAAAAGTTTTACTTAACCTGTATGTATCTATAGTAATATAGATCCAAGAACTATCTCTCATGTAACATCTAACAGAATGAAAATCTGTACTGAATGCTTAACTGAAAAACTCATACCATACTTCCAAATATGAAACACTTTATTCATTCTGCCTCCAAATTCTACACTCCAGTATCCAATCAATTCAGAGTGAGCTGTCCGAAGATGAATGTTTTTCTTAAAATTTTCCAGGAATTCATTCATCTTTGAGGGCTTAAGGTAGTAGGTACGGAATTCATAGAATGTTCCATCACATTGTCGGGGGCCGGTGGCAAAAGGTGAGAACACCTGAAGAAAGATAACGCAAATTTAAATATTTTGGGGAAGGAAGGATTTATATGTTACAGCCAAATCTGAATCTGGAAACAAGAGACATTAGTAGACACATAATCAGTGTTTATACTTCTGTTGTCAACTCTATTTGTTTACACAGAGATGTCAATAAAGATAACCTCTTAAACATGCTAAATATACACTGTTTCCTAGCAGTTCACCTTTACCCACTTTTTCATGAGATACTGCTCATAAGAAGGCACCGAGGTCTTAATGACACTCCTTTACCCAACAACTATCTTTAGGATTCTAATAACTTTACAAAATGTTTTTCCTTATTTAACCAATAGTCCCTCTTTAGTCAACAGCATGTGTGATAGAATTATGCATATTAAATAACCTTATAAAAGATGCATGTCTTTTGGCAGGCATAATGAAAAATGTTTACTAGCAGAAAACTTTTTAGAGTTCTTAAAAAAGTGGAAATGCTATCCAGGTTGAAGTGTTTCCTAAATTCAATGAAGTAAACCACTGGTCAAAAATAGGACTGGGATGTGGCTAATGCAATAAAAAGCTATGATGTACACAGTTGTGTTGTAAAACAGTGGTAGGTATGAATGCTAAAAAGAGGAAAATTCAGAGTTAGAATTTTCTGAGTCATTATTGCTTTTGAATTACAGATGCAATGTGATGGGCATTTAATGCATCCAGATGTACCAGGTTGTTGGAACTATTCCTTAAGAATTGTTAGTCCCTTTTGTAGTAATCACATGTTTGCTATAAATTTCAGATTAGTGTTCCATTTGAACTTTCAGTAAGAAATGCCTTGCCAGAAATTATCCTGTGGTCATGATATGCACATAAACACTTATATGGCATTCTAATTTTTAAATCCATCTTATGTATGTTTGGTTAGCATGTGCCCATTTTCTGAAGCTGATTACACCAGAATAATGTATTAAAACAGTTTTGGTTCCTACAAAGTTAGGGCTTCTCATGACTAGCTGGTATGTTTAACAAAAGCAGTAGGCTCTGCTTGTGATATATATATATACAAACATATATACATATATATAATATATATATGAACTCACATATGTATACATATATAGATATTTGTATATATATTTATTTTAGAATATAGTTCATGTATTTTACTTGTGTATAGTAAGGCTTAATGATAATCATCTATCAAGTTAATTACATTCATGTCTGAGTTATAGTCTTATTGCCCAAATAACTAGGCTTTCCATTAAAAAAAGTACAGCTACCCCTGTCTTTCGTGAACATTCTTTCTGTGCTTTTAAACCAAACTCTAGTAACAAAATGGTAGTAGAATAAACAACTGCCTACTATCCAGAGTTTAAAAAATATACATAAGAAAATGGGCCAACAGGGCATTTATAACAATTGGCCTTCAGGCTGATAACAGGAATTTGGATTTAGAGAATGAACTATTTGGTCAAACACACACATTTTTATTATTTTTAGCAGAATTAAAATAGAGTAGGGAACCAGCAGTAACAGAGAGGTGTGGATAGATGGGTGGCAGGAGGCTGAGGAAATTTTTTACAAAGATGACTTTAACTGCAAGGGCAGAAGTCATGAGTGATCATGCTCCCCTGTCCCCAAGTTAGGACTCATACTTCCCACAACGATTTCTAATTCACTAATAAGAGAACAGCTCATAGAAATGTAAAAAGTCAAAATTCAGGAAAAAAAAACGCTGTAAGAAAATAATTCTTGGCCCTGTCCCACTAGGGAGAATCATAAGGATATAAAGACTGCATAACTAATCCTGGGTGCATGGGCATTAATGGTCCTTCCTTAGGGCTCCCCACCAAGTCTGTCTCTAGAATAGGTTTACCCCCTTCCTATCTTTCCCCTTGAGAAAGGAGTCTAGTGCTAAATATCCACAGGAGAAGAAACCCCTGGATTAGATTCACAGAATAGGTCAATGCCTGACAGTTAATACTGAACCACGAACTCCATTTTGTACATTCCTTGTCTATGGTTAAAATAATTTCTTATCTTCGTGTTTGCTACGAGGCGCTGGACTCTGGCTTGGGGATGAATCGCAAAGAACTTGGCTGATGGGACAGGGTCAGCCCACGGGGTCCCTGGGCCTTCTCTCCAAGGTTCTCCACACAATGCTCCCAAGTCGTGCATTTCATTTGAAAGGGGGAGGTCTGTTCAGCTGAAGAGGCTGGCGGGCCTGCCCTGCTTCGACCTGAAGTCTAGAGAGGGCGATGGCTTGTAAAACCGCAGATCGCCAAGCGACCCCGTGGGTTGTCCGGAGCCACAGGTGCGACGATGCTGACAGGCAGCAGCCGTCGCTTCAGAGGTGTCCTAAGGCTGCCCATCACACAGGCCAGAAAAGCTCTCTGTCTTCGGTTGCCCGCGAATCGATCGGGAGGTGACCCCGGCGAGCGGGTCTCCTGGGTAGCACCCTCCCTCTCCCGCGCTCCGGGCACCGCGACCTCAGGCTCCCGCGGCCGCAGTAGAAGCTCGGCGGCCGTGGCGCCGGCGCGGAGCGCCGACTGGGCACGCGAGGCGAGGGCGCATGCGCTGGGCCCACAAGTTCCCGGAATGCGCCCCGCCTTCCCACCTCCCCCGCAGCCCTGAGGCTCGGGCGCACCCCGGCTGCTAGTACCTGAGGCGCGAGCATCCGCGCAGCCAGCGCCCTAGTCAGGCCGCTTCTGAGGACGAGCATGGCGAGGCTTCAGCGATCAGAAGGTCCAGGCTTCCGGACTGGAAAGGAGAAGCGATCGCACAATTGGGGGACACCGGCTGGGGCGGGGCCAGCTCCGCCCCGGGCCTGGGAGGCGCGGCTGATCGGGCCAGTCCGCGTGGCGTGTGTCTCTCCGGCGCTGACCTCTGTTTTCTCAAAGGTTCTTGGCCTAGACGTCAGAGGTGGAGTGGGACTGGCCGAGTGCTGAGATGCGCCCTGTCCCGCCTCTCTGGGCCACCACCTCATTCGCTGCAAAGCGCAGTGCACAGATGCGTGACTGTGCGGGGATGGCGCGGTGGTCCACGGAGAAAGGCTGGGCGTGTGGACGCGCGCGCGCGTCAGGCTTTGTATGTGACAACTGGAGGTTGTTGCCGGGATCAAGTTTTATAAGGTGTGACAGACATAACTGTCGAGCAGCGAGCCTTCACTTTTCCGCACTGTGTCCTCCGTCTCCACTGTCATCCCAGCGTGATCTTGGGCGGCTCCCAAGAAAAATAAATATTTTCCATGGACTCAGAGGAGTGGCAGCACCCAGCCTTATAGGAGAAAAGTAAAACTTAAACATACATAATTTGAAACTAGTCGTTCAGTAAGTCTTTTGAAAGCAAAAAAGCGAAACTTTGATGTAGCCCTCCCAATCTTGGAGTATTGGTTCCCGTTCCATACCTTTCACATTTCAAGGTGTTTCTTTCGTATTTTAAAATAATAGGCATTTTCTGTTATTTCTTGATATTTTTCAGTTATGGATGGTGTCTAGTGACTTCCTTCTGTGGCAGGTGAGGTTTTATTTCTACACACCTTTCCCCCCAAATTCACTTTCCTACGTCTAATAATGCTTACATTAAAATAATTGTTTAATTGATTCTGTTGTTACTTTACATTGATCTCCGTTATTTAATGTTACATTTTTCTTGCTACTAGGTTATCATTACACACATCTATGCACTATTTCTTACATTGTTAGGACTGGAATTATTACACTTGTGCTTGCTTCAGTTGTGCCTTTTGAATAATCTATTCAGAGGAAGGTACGTTTTTAACGTTAGTAATTAGTAGGTATGCCTCCTTTTTTCCAGAAGACAGGCATTCATTTGTAATCATGCAAGACTAAGGAAATCATCATTTGGGTCAGGGCTGGATCTGTATGATTAAATTTATTTTATTAGGCTTTTATCACCCTGGAATTAGCAATCTATTTACTCATTCAAGTAATATTAACTAAATTCTTTCTATGTTCCAGGCACCTTTCCAGAAACTGGTGTACAGAACTGAGCAAAAGACCAAGGTCTTGCTTGTCCTCTTGGAACTTCCTGGTAGGAGGAAACAGATACACAAATGAAGAGTAATATTGGGATTAATAAATAATAGAAGAAAAATTCAATAAGATATAAAGAATAGAAAGTGCTGGTGGGAAGTACCACAGGATGCTAGCTGTTGACTGGATGATAAAGATTTAGGGCTCTTCATACTACTCTCTCAGAATACACTTACCTTACTTGCATCTACTGATGTTTACATTAAAAATAATTTATTTTGGAGTGAGACCAAAAAACGTTAAAAGTTTTTAATTGTTCTAGTTGACAGGTGACTCTTCCATACATAGTCAATTATGAACCTGGGCTGCTTCTACCCTGTGGCCTTGCCGTCCCTTAGAATCTCATTATTAACTGAATGCATCCTGCAGAAAGACAGAGGGAAATTACATGAGAAATTTCAAAGAGGAAAATACAAATAGTGAAGAGCAACATTCATGGCTACAACTTAGAGATGGATAAACATTGTTAAGTGCTAATTAGTGCCCAAGATACTTCCTATTCATTTTTTCCCCCCACAGGTTTTAATTAATCTCAAAATATAGTGAGTTAAGCCTTATTTTCATTTTATAACTGAGAAATGTAAAGTTTGGAGAAAGAAATAATTTTCCCAGGTTCTTTGCTGCAAAGTGGCACAGCCAGAGTTTGAAGCCTGGTTGTAAAATGAGTTCAGTTTGCCATTTCTTTTTAAATGATATGTGATCATTGAGGTAGTTTTAGTTTTGTAATGGAAAATAGCTTTCAACAGAATTTATTTGTTTCCTTGATTGGGAATACTGTATTTGTTTATTTTATTTTTTTTAGATTCAAGGTGTATATGTGCAGGTTTGTTACGTTAGGTATTTTGCGTGATCGTGAGGTTTGGGCTGCTATTGAGCCCATCACCTAGGTTGTGGGCATGGTACCCTATGGGTGATTTTTCAACCGCTACCCTCTTCCCATCCTCCCCCTTTTAGGAGTCCCCAGTGTCTGTTGTTCCCATCCTTATACCTGTGTATATTCAGTGGTTAGTTACCACTTATAAGTGAGAACATGTAGTATTCAGTTTTCTGTTTCTGTGATAATTCAATTAGCGATATGTTTATTCTGTGGTTAGTTCCCACTTATACATGAGAACATGCGTATCCAGTTTTCTGTTTCTGTGATAATTCAATTAGAATGATGGTCTCCAGCTGCATCTGTGCTGCTGCAAAGGATGTGATTTTGTTCATTTTTATGATTGCATAATATTCCATAGTGTATGCGTACCACTTTTCTTGATTCAGTCCACTGTTGATGGGTACTTAGGTTGGTTCCATATTTTGCTGTTGTGAATAGTGCTGCGATAAACATGAGTGCAAATGTTTGCACTTTTGGTAAAGTGACTTATGCTTCTTTTGGGTATATGTCCAGTAGTGGGGTTGCTGGATTGAATGGTAGATCTATTGTTAGTTCTTTGTGAAATCTCCCATCTACTCTCCACAGGGGCTGAACCAGCTTACATTTCCACCAACAACGTATGAGCATTCATTTTTCTTTGCAACCTTGCCAACATCTGTTGTTTTTGGCTTGTTAATAATAGCCATTCTGACAGGTGTGATATGGTATCTCACTGTGATTTTGATTTGCATTTCTCTGATGATTAATGATGTTGAATGTTCTTTCATATGTTTGTTGGCCACTTGGTTCATGTCCTTTGCCCAATTTTTAATGAGGTTATATTTCTTCTGTCAATTCATTTGAGTTTTTCAAAGATTCTGTTTTTTTAAAAAATTTTTTAATTTTAAAGATATGGGGTACAATTCAGGGTTAGGTATACAAATGTTCATTATGTAAGTACCCTTGTTGATGAGGTATGCCTCCCCCTCCCCTGGCAGTTTCCCACTACTGCCAATTCTTTTCTTATTGTATTATGATACTTGTTCAAGGTTCACTTATGAGTGAGAACATGTGGTGCTCAGTTCTTTGTTTCTGTGGTAAATCACTCTTGGATGCATGGTTTGCAAATATTTTCTCTCATTCTGTAGGCTATTTATGCTGTTGATGGTTGCTTTTTCTGTGCAGAAGATCTTTAGTTTGATTAGGTCCCACTTGTCAATTTTGGTTTTTGCTATGTTTGCTTTTGATGTCTTGGTCATGAATTTATTGCTTGGGTCAGTGTCCAGAAGAGTATCTCCTAGGCTTTCTTCTAGGGTTTTTACAGTTTGGACCTTTCATTTAAGTAATTAATCCATCTTGAGTTAATTTTTGTATATGATGAGAGAAAGGGGTCCAGTTTCATTCTTCTGCATATAGTTAGCCAGTTTTCCCAGCACTATTTGATAAATAGGGTGGACTTTCTCCAGTGTTTGTTTTTGTTGACTTTGTCAAAGATGAGATGATTGTAAGACAGTGGCTTTATTTTTCTGTTCCATTGGTCTGTGTGCCTATTTCTGTACCAGTACTTTGCTATTTTGATTACTGTAGACTTGCAGTAAAGTTTGCAGTCTGACCAAGTAATAGTTTTCTATGGCTATCTTTTTTTTTTATATTCCTAAACTGCCTGGCAATTATTTAGTATAAGCATTTTAAAAATTATTATTGCATATCCTGAACAGATTTCTGACAATCCTTCCAAAGGATAGGTATTTCTTTCTTTTCTTTTTTTTTTTTAGGGTCAGAGTTCCACTCTTTCATCCAGGCTGAAGTGTGGTAGCATGCTCACGACCACCCCACGTTGATCCACTGGGCTCAGGCAATCCCTTCCATCTCAACCTTCCAAGTAGCTGGAACTACAGGTGTGCACTACCATGCTTGGCTAATTTTTTGATTTATTGCAAGAGATGAGGTCTTTGCCAAGTTGCCTGGGGCTGGTCTTGAACCCATGGACTCAGGCAGTCCTCTCATCTCGGCCTTCCAAAGTGCTGGAATTACAGGCTTGAGCCACCACGCCCAACCAGGATAGCTGTTTCAAAGCTAGAAAAATCAATACCAAAAACTTGATTATTAAAGTTGGCTAGTATGTTATAGAATAACTGGGTAGTTATTTTAGTTTGGACAGACAGATATCAAAAATATATACAAGGTATCTGTACACTTGAAAGAAGAATAATAAGGTGAATGCCTGTTCCCCTGCCACCAGGCTTAAGAAATAGAATATTGCCAATAACTCAGAAGATCAATGCATGTTTCTTCCTGGTCACATTCTCTTGCTTACCACACTCTCTCACAACTTCCCTGAGTAATCATGATCCCAAATTTTGTGTTATCATACTGATTTTCATTCAAATTTAACTATATATATAAATCTAAACAATATATTCCTTTGATTTGCTTATTTTGTATTTCTAAAACAATGGAATCGGATTATTTTTATTATTTTGTTACATAGTTGTTAGCTTTAACTGTAGGCTTTTGAAAATCACCAGCATTAATGCAGTTGGAGTAATTAATTTACTTTTCAGTTCTATGCTGTTTCATTATATGAAAATACCTTGAATTTTTTTTTGTCCGTTTGGCTATTATGAACAAACCTAGTTTAATTTCTTTTTCAGATGTCTCCTGGTTCTACTGGAAGAATTTCTCAAGTCCAGGTATTACTAAATTTTTTTTGTCATAGAACCCTTTGGAAATCTTGTGAGTCTGTGGATCCCAAATATTTTTAAATTTATAACAAATACATAGGGTTACAAAGAAAAAATACAAAGGAAAAAACTGAACTAGAATCATCAAAATAGAAAAAAGTTGAACTAGTATAATAAAAACATTAAAGAAAAATTTTCAAAAAGAAATAGACATGCTTCTTTATCAGGGAACTGAATAACAATATCTAATATTGAGTATAAGGATATAATTTTGAAATAGTGATGAGTGTGGAAGAAATTTTGATGCATTTTTAACGACTGAAAATGGACTTGACAATATGATTTTTATTACAAAGTCATATCCTGCTGATAATATTGTTTGTTGTCTACCTTTATAATCAAAAGATATGTTTAATCTCAGACATCGGTGGTAATAAAGATATAACCTTTACCCATCCAAATTATCAGACCTTCTGAATTTTATCTATAGATTTCTTTGAGCTCTGTGTACTGGAGGTTACAAGCCACCAAGCATATAGTCAGGAGTAGAATTGCTGGGTCATAAGTTATGCACATATTCATATTATTAAATATTGCCCAAATTTTATAAATTTATATTCTCAATAGCAGTGTATGAAATTTTTCCGACAATATTTTTTTGTTATTGTTCGTCTGGTCTGATGAGTGTGAAGATGCATTTTTATACCTCATATAAGCAAATAGGTATCAGTTGAAGGGTGATGGCAAGTATATAAGGTAGGGAAAGGGAACATTCTACTTGTTGGTTTTCCTGCTTGGTTTTTCCCAAAGGTCAGGCTCATGCAAACGTGCAGAAGAAATTAGGAGAGTAGATCCAATACTGGCCCAACTGAGTAGGAAGGCAGTAGCTCCACGTGTAAACTCTAGAGGCTTATATTCTTATACTACATCTCCGAGTACTTTCTTTTTATTCTGCTATATTCTGTAGCCTCTAGATGGTGGCAAAGACTAGCTTTTCCTTCATTAGAGGTCAAGCAATGTGTGTGTGTGTCCGTTTTTGAGTTCTTGTAATTTAAGCTAGAAATACTTAGAATGGAATTAACTTACAGGTTTTTTTGTGTGTGTGATACTGGATTATATATTAGAGAAAAATATTTAGGAAATATAAATTACTGTCATGTTTGTGGGTTGCTTTATTATAATAATTATTAATATGATCCAAATTATGGTAATACAAAATAAAAATAAATTTTTATTTAATTTTTCTTAAAAGGAGAGCTACTCTATCAACAGATATTTGTTAAGTTTCTTTTGTGTGTTGAACATTGAATTAAATGCTCTAGGGAGGGGGAAAAAACATTGCATCTTTTTTTTTTTTTTTTTTTTTTTTAAACCCTTGTCCTCTATGACCTCCTGCCCTGTCCCTCCAGGCGTGGGCTGGTGGTGGGTGGGGCTCACTGCTCTGGGCAAGCCCAGCCATGTAATCCAGCCCAGACCTGGATGCGGGCCAGTAGCTCCTGGCTCTACTCCCAGACTGTCGTCCTGGAAAGCAACAGGCTCTGCACATGCCCGGAGCCCAGCTCCCTCTGATGCAACTCTTCGAAATGGACACTCAGGTTCAGGTTCCACTCAGCATGTTGGTGGTGTGGTGATTGGGATGCAGCAATGGGGACCCTTGGCTGGTGTCCACCCCAGCCCCTGACAACTTCCTCAAGCCTGTCCAGAAAGGCCCGCAAGCCCTACTGAAGACTTCATGCTGCCTACCCTGGTGCCACTCCAGGAGACGGGGAAGCTCTTGGGCAACATACTAGCGGAAGAAAAAGGCTGGAAAGGACTGCCGCAAGGGGAGCCAGGCGGGAGTGCTGCACCAGGCCCCCAGACTTTGCATACTCAGAAGACATAGCCTCGGGCCCAGTTTTCTCTCTTCTTTCATGGCTTTGGAACCAGTGAGGAGTGAGGCCATGACAATCTTGGGGACCTGCAGCAGGACTTCTCCTGCTGGTGGTGATACCAAGAGGGTCCCAGGCCTGGCTCGGCCTGGCTGAGAATTTTAAGACAGGTGGAGGCTGTGTAGGCTACTGGGGAGAGACAGGAGAACTGCTTAAAGGAGAACTTAAGAGTTAAAGATTTAAGATTGCGGTAATTTTTATGAGCACTGTGCTCATTCTATACTCTGTCCCAACACTGTCCCGGCTCTCCAGGAGGGGGTTGAACTGTGGGTAAAAGGGCTGCTGGCACCATCAGAGCAGGAGCCCTGAGACGCCAGCCAAACAGGGAAGTCTGCCATGCCTAGCAGGCAAGAAGAAAGCTGGAATCCAGCAGTCACTTCTGTCTGAGGCAAATACCATCCCCACTCGCCTGCTGGTTCCTACACTCCAGCTCTCTTCCCTGAACACAGGCCATGGCCCAAAGAACTGCTTCCTTCTTCTTGAGGTTATCAACATATCTTGGCATTTCTATACCAAGCTCTTTGCGACTAGCTTTCAAAGACTTATGAATAGCTAAATATTTACATATAGTAGGAATTTATTTAAAAATTTTCTATTAATATTTTTATTACAAAAACACATAAACGTATGTTATATATATTATATCCTTTTTAGATATAATTATCTTTCTATTTTTCATTGGAAAATGAATCTTAGTGCCAATGACATTTTGAAACCTGTTATCAACTGGGTGCAGTGACTCACACCTGAAATCCTGTGCTTTGGGAGGCTGAGGGAAGAGAATCTGTAGTCCTAGCTACTTGGGAGCCTGAAGATAGAAGGGTCACTTGAGCCCAGGGATTTGAGGCTGTGGTGAGCTATGATTGTACCACTGCACTCCAGCCTGGGTGACAGAATGGTATCCTTTCTCTAAAAGTAATAATAATAAATTAAAACCTGTCATCAATAAATCTAATTATTTCCTAAAATAATTTTCAAGTCTATTGCTTTGAATAATCCCTGTGTCTCACAACTGGAGTTGAGGAAAAATTTTATGGGAAAAGTATTCCTGGACCTTTGTTTTAGATTTTTCTTATTAAATATGGCTGTTTTCCCCTCATGTATAAGTTGAGACACATTCTAGTATTAAAACCTTTATTTGTACATATATTTTTCATGAAATTCCTCTTCCTAATGAGTACCCATTTTTCAATGCTCTACAATGTATTGCTCTTTACTTCTACAAGTTGTCCCTGGTACCCACTAGCTGAGTGATTAATTCATTTTCTAATCTGATTTAGCATTACTTGGCCTTCACTGATTGCTTTTATAGAATCTTTAAATTTTTTCTATTTTATTTATTCTCATTATTGTATCAAGAGCTGTAGCATTAATGTAAGGGGCAGGTAGTCTGTATCCAACCAAGAGGGGCCCATTGTCTTTTTTTCCCTTTGCTAGGTGGGACAGGATACTGCCTGGGATTTTGCCACACATTCTTTATGATCTAAATTCAAATGTACCAGTCTCTTTTGAAAGTTGACAGGCCTAGTTTATGGGAAATCAGAACTGCTCAGATTAAAATTTCCTCTGAAAAACATTCAAAGTTATCTTTTTAAGTTAGCTTAATAATGCTATTAGCCTTCATATCTAAAATCCTTTTTTCCTTATGTTAATACTTTGAGTATTACAAAATACCATTCCTGTCAGGCATGGTGACTCAGGCCTGTAATCCCAGAACTTTGGCATGCTAAGGCAAGAGAATCACTTGAGACCAGGAGTTGGAGGCCAACCTGGGCAACATAGCGAGACCCCCATATCTAATACACACATACACACACACAAAATACAGTTCCCAATATTTCTACTCCATCGGAGTCATCTAAAGCTTCCACTTAACACAAAATAAAATAAAAAGTTAATAAAAGTCATAACTTTAAAGACTGTCTCAGTATAATTCCCATTTCACAGTATTTTTCATTAAAAGACAATGATCCTGAGCTTTTGTTTCTTAGAAGGAGACAATGTTTGTCAATCAATCATGTACTAGAGTCTTGTTTATGATTACCTGTTTAATGAGAGCTGGACTCTCATTTGATTGGTTAATACTCATACCTACTTATCTGCCCTTCTCATTTTTTGGATGTTTTAATAAACATTTACTTAACATTCTCATATCTTGTATTCGATTCTTATCCCTTTTTCTCTCAGGGCATGTCAGTAATACTTTTTTTACAGGTGAGAGATCATAAGATTTCATGATGTCTGGTATTTCTTAGATGGTGTCTTGTAGTATATCTTTTACTCCACCTTTTCTTACTCTCTCATTTTATTTTGTAAAGCTGATGTTCACATTTTACAAACTAAAACAAAAACAGCAAACAAGAAACTTAAAGAAGTTAAGTGACTTGCCAAAGATAATAAAGTAGTTTAGAGCTGGTTCATTCATTTTAATTGCTCTCTTACAATTCAGTGTTTAGGTAGGTGTACTTTAACTTAGTTATCATTTCCCCTATTGACAGTTCAGTGTTCCTATATGTTTATTTTATAAGTAATGCTTCAGTGAACAACTTTGTAGATTTGTCTTTAGGTGGATACTTATAAGTGGAATTAATGAGCCAACTTCATACTTTTCTGCTCATAGTGTCCATTCATATATCCACGGGCAGTGAATGAGATTTATTCTTCCTGCACATTCTTTCAATTCTTGTAAGTCTTTTTTATATTTGTGTATCTTATGGATGAAATGTTTCATTGATTTAATTTACATTTCTCTGATGTCTTGTGATTGAGCATATTCTCATAAGCCTAGGGGCTTGAGTTTTATAGGCCATGCTGTTTTTTGTTGTTGTTGAAGTTTCTTTTTATATCCTATGCTCAATTTTCTGTTTTGTTGTTCATCTTTTTCATATTGATTTGAGTACCATTTTTTAAAAAATTTAGGTATGGTCTCTTGCTGTGTTTCCCAGACTGAACGTGAACTCCTGGGCTCAAGCTATCCTCCGCTTCAGCCTACTGAGTAGCTGTGACTACCGGCAGTCACCCCTATAGCCAGGCAGACCTGTCTTGATTTGAATGATTTTATTTCTTTTTTAATAATTCTAGGCTAATCTTTTTTGGCAGTATGTGTTACTGATACATTCTTCCACTTATGGCTATTATTTAAATTTTCTTAAAGGTATATTTTGCCACATAGATGTTTCTAAATTTAAATTACTAAACTTTTATGTTTTGTGCTATTTTTGTTCTTGTTGCCTTATTTAAGGTATACTTTCTTTATCCCTGTGCATGAGGATGTTCTTTTATACTTTCCTCTATATGTTTTCCAGTGTTACTTTTGCCCTTTAGGTGTTTAATCTGTCTCAAATTTATTTTGGCCACCGTGTGAGGTGTAAGGTTGATTTGATCTTTTTTCAATGTTAATAGCCCATTATCAAAGCACAATTTATTAAATAGCTCATCCATTCCCTACTGATTTGCAATACCATCTTAAATCAAATACCATTCATCTGGGATATAAACTGTCACATATCCCCAGGCTATTTTTTGATTCTGTAGTCTATTTCATTGATATATTTATCTCTACATGTACCAATATTAAGCAATCTGAATTGTTATAGTTTTATTATCCATTTTGACATTTGGTACAGTAAATATGCATTTAATATTCTAACATTATCTTGGATATTTTTGGTCTTTGATATTCAATATGAATTTTGGGATAAACTTGAGAAATTAAAAAAATTAATAGCATTTTGATCAAAATTATCTTAAATTTATAGAGAAATTTGAGATGAATTAGCATATTTTTACTTGAATTTCCTAACGTGAACAAAATATAGCTTCCAAATCTGTGGGAGGTTTTCCCCATGCATTTTAATGAAGATTTATACTTTCCTTCAAAAATTACTTGTGCATTTTTTATTCATGGGCATTTTTTATTTTTATTGTTGCTGTGAGATCATCTTTAAAATACCTTCTTAAATTAGTTGTTTCTGCTGTGAAAAATACTATTGAGTTTTGTATATTGATCTTTTACTTGGCAGTTTTACTAGAACCTTTTATTAAAGTTTAATTTTTTTTTTTTTTTGAGCTGGAGTCTCACTCTGTCCCCCAGACTGGAGTGCAGTGGCCGCTCCCGGCTACTGCAGCCTCGACCTGCTGCGCTCTGGCGATCCTTCCCCCTCAGCCTTCCAAGAAGTTTAATTTTTTAATATAATTTTTTCTGACTTTCTACATAGACAATCTATTTCCAGGCAATAATGATGATTTTGTTCTCCCCTTTAAATCTTTATACCTCCTCTTCCTCCTTTCTTCCGTCCTGCCCCTCTTCTTTCTTTCCTTCCTTCCTATCTTCCCATTTTCCTCTTTACTTTCCTTTTCTTTCTTTTTCCCTCTCTTCCTTTATCTCTCCTTTCCCCTTTTTTTCTTTTCTTTTTTTTTTTTTTTGAGTTGGAGGCTCACTCTGTTGCCCAGGCTGGAGTGCCATGGCACACTCATGGCCACCCCAGCATCGCCCTGCTGGTCTCAGATGATCCTTCCGCTTCAGCCTTCCAAGTAGTTAGAACTACAGGCACGTGCTACTACGGCCAGCTAATTTTTTTTAAAAAAATTTATTGTAGAGACAAGGTCTCGCCAAGTTGCCCAGGTGGGTCTCGAATCCTTGGGCTCAGGCAATTCACTTGCCTCAGCCTCCTAAAATGCTGGGATTACAGGCTAAACCACCAAGCCTGGCTTTTCTTTCTTTATTGTGCTGTGTAGGACCTCCGTGCAATGTTAAATGTAAGAGGTGAAAAAGTCATTCTTATCTTGTTTTTAAATGTCAAGGGAATTTGTTAGTTATAAGTTTTTGATAAATATCCCTTATTGGGTTAAAATATTTTCTTCTATTAGTAGTTAACTAAGTTATTTATTTTTTTTAAATTATGAGTGCCTATTGAATTTTATCAGAAAGCTGTTTTTGCTTTTACTGAAATGGTCATTTGTTTTTATCCTTTAATTGACATTATAGTGAATTACATTAAAATATTTTCTGATGTTACAACTTCCTTGCATCCTTGGAATAAACTCTACTTGAATGTTAGGTTTTACTATGTTGGACATTACTAGACTTTGTTAGTATTTTATTTAGTATTTTTTTGTCTATGTTTATTGGCTCATAAGTTTTTGTTTCTTATTCTATCCTTGTTTGGTTTTTGTTTCAGGACTATACCAGAATTATGAAAAGAGTTGAGGAAGCTTCTCACCGTCTTTTAAAATAGTTTATGAATCAATCTATATACATAGGGATTACCTGTTCTAGGAAAATGTATTAGAAGTATCCAAGGAAATTATTTGGACCTGGTAAATTTTTTTAAAAATTTACTATTTTTTTCATAAAACATATACCCAGTAGTGCATATATCTAATACTAGCATAAAACATATACAAATAGTATAAAATTTACAGTCTTAACTATTTTTGGTGAATAATTCAATGGTATTACATATAATCATAATGTGCACCCATCTCTATTACTTTTTTATCTCATAAAACTGAAACTATGTACTTGTTAAACAATAACTTCTTATTCCCCCTCCCTCCAGCTTCCAGTAACTATCATTCCACTTTTTATCCCTGTAATCTTGATGACTTTATCTACTTTATATTATTGGAATCTACAGTATTTATCTTATTTGTGACTGACTTATTTTTTATTAATTTTATTTTATTATAGAGATGTGGGGTACAAGTAAGGACTAACTGTACAAATAGACTGCATGCAGGTGAAGTTTGGACCTCCAACTGGCCCTCACTCTCGCTGGTATAGGACCAGGTACCCTTTGTGTGGTTACATGCCTCCCTCCAGACCACACCTAGCAGTGCCCAGTGATTGCTGATCCCTCCCTTGTGCTAATGTGATTAGTGTTCACGTCCCACTTGTGAGTGAGAACATGTGGTATTCAGTTCTTTGTTTCTGTGATAGATCACTAAGAATGGTGGTCTCTAACTTCATCCAGTTTGCTGCAAAGTCCACGATTTTGTTCTTCTTTATGGCTGCACAATACTCCATTGTGTATATGTTCCATATTTTCTTTATCCTGTCCACTTGCAGTGGGCAGTAGGGTTGGTTCTGTGTTTTTGCTACTGTGAATAGTGCAGCAATAAATATGTGTGTGCAAGTGTCTTTTTTTTTTTTTTGGAGTTGGAGTCTCACTCTGTCGCCCAGACTGGAATGCAGTGGCCACTCCTGGCCACCGCAGCCTCGACCTGCTGGGCTCCGGCGATCCTTCTGCCTCAGCCTTCCAAGTAGCAGGAATTACAGGCGTGTGCTACCACGCCCGGCTAATTTTTTGATTTATTATAGAGATGAGGTCTTGCCGCCCAGGCAGGTCTCGAACCTGCGGGCTCAGGCAATCCACTCAACTCAACCTCCCAAAGCGCGGGATTACAGGCTGAGCTACCAAGTCCAGCTGCAAGTGTCTTTCTTATAGACTGATTTATTTTCCTCCAGGTATATTCCCAGGAGAGAGATTGCTGGATCATATATAAGGTCAATTTTTAGTTCTTTTAGGAATCGCCACACTGCTTTCCGTAGAGGCTGAACTAGCTTGCACTCCCACCAACAGTGTAGAAGCATTCCCTTTTCTCTGTACCCTTGGCAGCTTCTTTTATTTTATTTTGTTTTTTTATTTATTAATGAGGGCCATCCTTGCTGGAGTTAGGTGGTATCTCATTGTAGTTTTGATTTGCATTTCTCTGTTGATTAGTGAGGCTGAGCATTTTTTCATGTATCTGATGTGTACTTTTATGTCTCCTTTTGAAAAGTGTCTGTTCATGTTCTTTGCCCACTTCTTCTTCTTCTTTTTTTTTTTATATATTTTTTATTTTAAAATTGTGGGGTACAGTTAAGGGTTAGGTATACAAATATGCATCGTTCAGGCACCCTTGTTGATAAGGGGTGTCTCCCTGCCCCAGACAGATATTGACTACCATTAATCCCACCTCCCTTCCCCTCCCTACCCCCCCATAGTTTCCCACCACTGCCAAGCCTTTTCTTATAGTTTTATGATAGATGTTCAAGGTCCACTATATGAGTGAGAACATGTGATACTCAGATCTCTGTTTCTGTGACAGATCACTCAGTATTATAGACTCTAGTTCCATCCAGGTTGCTGTGAAATTCATGATTTTGTTCTTTTTTATGGTTGCATATTATTCCATCGTGTATATGTACCACATTTTTTAATCCAGTCCTCTTTTGTTGGACAGCATGGTTGGTTCCAGGTTCTTGCTATTGTGAACAATGCTGTGATAAACATATGTGTGCAGGTATCTTTTTTATAGAGTGATTTTGAGTTCTTCAGGGTATATTCCCAGTAGGAGGATTGTGGGGTCATATGGGAGGCCGATATTTAGAGCTTTTAGGAGTCACCGCACTGCTTTCCACAGAGGCTGCACTAGTTTACACTCTCACCAACAGTGAAGAAGTATTCCCTTTTCACCACATCCTCTCCAGCATCTGTTATTTTTTGAGTTATTGATAATGGCCATTCTGACTGGAGTTAGGTGGTATCTCAGTGTAGTTTTAATTTGCATCTCCTTGATGATTAGTGACGTTGAACATTTATTCATGTGTATGTTGGCTGCTTGGATGTCTTCCTTTGAGAAGTGTCTGTTCGTATCTTTTGCCCACTTTATGATGGGTTTTTTTTGTTTTTTTCTTTTCAGCACGTTTGAGTTCCTTGTAGATCCAAGATGTTGGGCCTTTGTCAGAAACCCAAATAAAAAGCACAACCCCGTTTACAATAGCCAAAAAAATGAAATACCTTGGCGTCTTCCTAACCAGAGACATGAAAGAACTTTACAATGAAAACTACAAAACACTGCTCAAAGAAATCAAGATGATGCAAACAAGTGGAAAAATATCCCATGCTCATGGATCAGAAGAATCAACATTGTGAAGATGTCCCTCTTCCCTAAGACAATCTACAGATTTAATGCAATACCCATCAAATTACCAGCAACATTCTTCTCAGAACTTGAAAAAACAATACAGGAATTCATATGGAAACACAAACGACCAAGAATAGCCAGAACAATCCTCAGCAAAAAAAAAAAACAAAGCAGGAGGTATCACACCACCAGACTTCAAGCTTTGTAGCTATAAAGCTACAATAATCAAAACAGTTTGGTATTGGTACAGGAACAGGCATATAGACCAATGGAATAGAATTGAGGTTCCAGAAGCAAAACCTCAATTTCTCAACCAACTCATCTTCGACAAAGCCTCCACCACTTACCACTGGGGAGAGGAGAACCTATTCAGTAAAGGGTGCTGGGAAAACTGGCTGACCACATGCAGAAGACTCAAATAAGATCCCTATCTGTCCCCATACACAAAAATTAACTGTAAATGGATCAGAGACCTAAATGTAAAACCTCAAACCATAAGAACCTTAGAAAATACAGGGCACACCCTTATGGAAATTGGAACTGGCGTCCAATTCCTGAACAAAACCCGAAATGCGTGGGCCATAAGCGATAAGATAGACAAGTGGGACCTCATCAAACTGACAAGCTTCCGCAAAGCCAAAGAAACCATCAAGAGTGCAGGGAGACAGCCCACAGACTGGGAAAAAGTATTTGCCAACTCCAGGTTTGCCCACTTCTTAATGGAGTTATTTGGTTTTTTTTTCCTTTTACTTCATTTGCATTGCTTGTAGATTCTGGATGTTAGGCCTTTGTCAGATATATGATTTGCAAATACTTTTCCCCATTCTGTGGGTCTTCTTACCACTCTCTTGATTGCTTTTTTGTTTTTTGCTGTGCAAATCTTTTCAGTTTTATGAGGTCCCACTTGTCTTAGTTTTTAATGGCTTTCACTTTTGGAGTTTGGCCAAGAATACATTGCCTACTCCGATGTGCATAAGTGTGTTTCCTACGCTTTCTTTTAGAATTCATATAGTTTGAGGTTTTATGTTTAGGTCTTCGATCCATTTAGAATTCATTTTTTTATGTAGTGATAGGTAGGAGTCCAGTTTCATTCTTCTGCATGTTATCTGCCAGTTTTTCAGTACCATTTACTAAATATGGTCTTTCCCCAGTGGTTGTTATTGGTGTCTTTATCAGATTAGTTGGTTGAGAGACCAAGTTTTTCCTTCCAGAATCTCTGCTGCTCCATTGGTCTATGTGCCTATTCTTGTACCGATACCAGGTTGTTTTGATTGCTGTACCCTTGCAGTAAAGTTTAAAGTCTGGAAGTGTGATACCTCAATATTTGTTCCTTTTGCTGAGGATTGTTTTGACTATTCATGGTTTTTTGTTTCCATATGAATTTCTGGGTTGCCACTTCTAGATCTGAGAAAAATGATGTTGGTAATTTGATAAGTATTGCATTGAATCTGTAGATTGCATTGGGTAGGATGGACATCTTGACAATATTGATTCTTCTGATCCGTGATCCAATAATTTGTTTGTGTTATCCTTGATGTCTTTGAGCAGTGTTTTACAGTTCCTCTTGTAAAGATCTTTTGTTTTTTTGGTTAGAAGGTGTCAGGATATTTCATTTTTTTGTGCCTATTGTGAATGGGGTTGTGCTTTTTATTTGGTTCTCTGCCTGCTTGTTGCTGGTGTATAGAAATAAAACTATCTTTTTCACTTTGATTTTGTACCTCGAGACTACTAATTTTAATTATCAGTGCGAGGTGGATTTTGACGTACTCCCTAGGGTTTTCAAGATATAGAATCATATAGTCTGCAAAGATGGAAAGTTTAACTTCCTCCTTTTTATATTTGGATACCCCTGATTTTCTTGTTTCCTGATTGCTCTGGCTAGGACTTCCAGTACTATGTTGAACAACAAAGGTGAGATGGGCATCCTTGTCTTGTTCCCACTCTCAGGTGAAATGCTTCAAACTTTTGCCCATTGAGCAAAATGTTGGCTGTGGGTTTATAATAGATGACATTTACTGTTTTGAGGAATGTTCCTTCTATGCATAGGTGCTCAAGGGTTTTTATCAAGAAGGGATGCTGGATGTTGTCAAATGCTTTTTCTGCATCTAATAATATAATCATGTGATTCTTGGTTTTACATCTGTTAATGTGCTGAATTATGTTTATGATATTGCAAATGTTGAACTAGCCCTGCTTCCTAGGCATGAAGCCCACCTGGTCATGGTGGATGATCCTTGAGATGTGTTGTGTTGTTGGATCTGATTTGCTAGAATCTTGCTTAGAGTTTTTGCATCTATGTTCATCAAGGAGATCAGCCTGCAATTCTCTTTCCTTGTTTGATTTTTGCCAGGTTTGGGTATCATTATGATGTTGGCTTATTAAAATCAGCTGGAGAGAATTCCATTATTCTTAATTGCCTGGAATACTTTCAGTAAGATTGGTATTAGCTCCTTTTGTATGTCTTATTGAATTCAACTGGGAAATCATCTGGTCTGGTGCCTTTTTTGGTGGAGAGATTTCTTATGACTGAATCAATATCCTGGATTGTTATTGGTCTGTTTAGAGTTTCAATTTTTTCTTGTTTCAACCTTGGGAGGTTGTGTGATGTCAGACAGTTCTCCATTTCCTTTAGGTTTTCTAGTTTATTTGCATACAGGTTTTTATAGTAATCTGTGATGATCTTTTGAATTTCTTCAGGGTCAGTTATGACTTCACCTTTTGCTTTCTAATTGTGTTTATCTGGGCTTTCTCTTTTTTCTTTTCTTTTCTTTTTTTTTTTTAGTCAATCAGGCCAGGGGACCATTGATCTTATTTATCCCTTTAAAGAACCAACTTTTGGTCTTCTAGATCCTTTCTATGATATTTTTGTCTTCTATGTCCTACAATTGTGATTTTTTTCTTGGTAATCTGGATTCTTCTGCTGAAGTTAGGATTTAGGTGATCTTGCCTTTTCAGCTCCTTTAGGTGTTGTGTTAGGTTGTCTACTTGTGATCTTTCTGTTTTCTTGATATGTTCATGCAGTGTGATGAATTTTCCTAACACTGCTTTCATGGTATACTGGAGATTCTAATAAGATGTGTCTTTGTTTTTGTTTGTTTCCAGGGATCTTTTTATTTGTCTTGATTTCTGTGTTGACACAGAAGTCATTCAGCAGCCTGTTGTTTAGTGTCCATGTCTTTGCTTTGGGGAGATCTTGATGGTAATATTTATTTTTATTGCACTGTGATCTGAGAAGATGCATTGTATTATTTCAATTTTTTGATATTTGTTCATGCTTGATTTATACTCAAGAATATGATTGATCTTGGAACATGTTCCATATGTTGATGAGTAGAATATATACTTAGTAGGTGCTGGATGAAATGATCTGTAGATGTCTATTAGATTCATTTGTTCAAAAGTTGAGTTTAGGTTCTGGATCTTCTTACTGGTTTTTTGCCTCGATGATCTATCTAAAGCTGTTTGTGGGGTATTTTGGTCTCCAACTATGATCGTGTGAGAGTCAGTGTCCTTTCTTAGTTTTCTTAGTAGTTGTTTTATAAAATCTGGTGCTTCTGTGTTGGATGTATCTACGTTTAGGGTTAATATTTCTTGCTGGTGGATTGAGCCTTTTACCATTATGTAGTTTCCTTTTTAATTTTGATGGTTTGAAGACTTTGTCTGATTAGAATAGCTTCATCTGCCCTCTTCTGTTTTCATTAGCCTGAAAGATTGTATTCCAGTCTCTAACTTTGAGCCTGTGGGTGTCCTTTGCAGTGAGATGAGTTTCCTGGAGGCAGCAGACTATTGGATCATGCTTCTTTATTCAGTTTGCCAAGTCTTTTCAGTGGTGTACTTTGTTCATTCATGTTTAGATCAATTATTGAAACGTGAGAATTTATCCCTATCATAGGGCTTGTAGGAGGCTGCTTTGTTTCCTTTTTACTTTAGTATTTATATATGTGTGTATTTTAATTTTTGTGACTGCTGTGTATTTGTTAACTCTGTGCTTGCCTGTATGTGATAGGTATGACTGTGCTTTTTTTTCTTGTGTTCAACACCTTCTTAGGGATCTTCTGAAGGGCTGATTGGGAGGCAACATATTCTCTTAGGGATTGGATATATGGGAATGATTTTAGTTCCCCATCACTGAATCTTAGCTTGGCAGTGTAGGAAATTCTTGGCTGGAATTTCTTATCTTTAAGAGTATTAAAAGTTGGAATCCAGTCCCTTCTACCTTGTAGTGTTTCTGCAGATAAGTCTAGAGTGATTCTGATGGATTTTCCCCAGAAGGTAGTATGGCCTTTGTCTCTTACTGTTTTTAGGATTTTTTTCTTTCATGCATATTTTGTAGAGGCTGATTACTATGTGCCTTGGTGATGGTCTTCTTATATAATTCCTTGCAATGATTCTCCGAATCTCTTGTGCTTTGAATGATCATCTCTCTGACTAGATGTGGGAAGTTTTCTTTAATGACCTCATGAAATACTTGTTCTGTGGTATCTTCTCTTTCCCTTTCTGCTTAAGGGATATCAATCAGTTATAGATTTAGCTTCTTGACATAGTCCCACAGCTCTTGGAAGCTTTGCTTCTTCTTCTTAAGCATTTGTCCTATGTTTTTGACAGGCTGGGTTAAGTCCATGTTTTGCTCTTTCCTCTGCCTGGTTGACCCTACTACCTATGCTTGTTATTGTGTGCTTGATTTCCAGGATGATGCTTTTCATTTCCATTATATCAGAATGGGCTCTTTTGAGATTGGCCACCTGTGCTTTTACTTCCTGTACAACTTCGAGAGTTTCACTTCTAGTTTCTCTTTGTTCCTGTTCACTTTTGCATCCATTCTCTAATCTCTGTAGTTGTCATCTGGGGCAGGTCATTCTGGGGGGTTTCCATTGCTTGTACTCTAATAGCTGCTTTTTTGGGCACTTTCTCTTTAGGACTTTGAGGGTTGCCTGTATTTTTTCGTTATTTTTTTCCTTACTTATGACAGGCCTCTCTACACTCCCTATATTTTCTCTTTTGATTTAAAGCTCCGAAGCTAGTTAATTACCCTCTGTTCTAGAGTCTTTCTGTGGTTCAATATATGTCACTCAATGAGAGAGTAGGGGGCATTCGCATCTGCTCCTTCCTGTACTTTGTGGCAGGATTCTGTCATTGCAGAACTTCTCACTTGCTCCTAAAATTGTCGGAGTAGCTTTCAGCCCCTGCTGCTAGTGCTCTGTGGATAGTGAGCTGGGACGGGGGATGGGCCTCCAATCTACTGACTGTGGCCTACAGCTCAGATGCCTTCCCACTGAAAGAGTCCTTGGGTGTCTGTCATGTTACTCCCTCCCTGTCCTGGTCCACACTCTGGTTTTGAAATAGAGTGGATTTTCTGCTACTGAGGAGGTGGTGGACATTGGGATGCAGGGCTTGAGGGAGTTCTTCCCAGTCTGGCAGGGGGAGAGTGGCCTCCAGCCACTGGTTATGTGCATCTGCCAAGGTCTCTTTGCAGGGAGGCTCTTCCTGCCTATGAATCAGCAGTCTGGCAGAAAACTGCATTCACAGCGTCTCTGTCAGGTTCACTCTCCAGGTGGGCCCTGCTTGCCTATTAGTCACCAGTCCAGCAGAAAGCATTTTTCATGGTGGCTGCCCCAGCATAGATCTTTCTCCCATTCCACTTGGGCTATGGCTGCTCAAAGTCCTGTGCCCTGTTCAGGACTCTTCTTGTGTGGGACTGAGGACCTGCACCCATCTGGTAGGGAGTGAACCATCCCAAGATGTCTTTGGCTCATTCACTTACTTTTGTCTGATGGACAGGGCTTCAGTTTTTATGCTACTCTGGAGCATGGTGCACAGTGGCCATCTTGGATTCCTTTGACTTATTTTACTTAACATAATGTCCTCAGCCAGGCTCAGGGGCTCAGACTGTAATCCCATGCCTTGGGAGGATGAGGTGAGTGGATTGCCTGAGCCCGCGGGTTCAAGACCCACCTGGGCAACTTGGTGAGACCTCACCTCTACAATAAAAAAAAAGTTAGCTGGGTGTGGTAGTGCACGCCTGTAGTTCCAGCTCCTTGGAAGGCTGAGGCAGAAGGATTGCTGGAGCCCCAGCAGGTCGAGGCTGCAGTGGCCAGGAGCAGCCACTGCACTCCAATCTGGGCGACAGAATGAGACTCCGACTCAAACAAAACAAAACAAAACAAAATAAAACAAAAACAAGAAAAAGCAAAAACAAGGCATAATGTCTCGCCAAATTGCCCAAGCGGGTCTCGAACCCATGGGCTCAGGCAGTCTACTCACCTCAGCCTCCCAAAGAGCGTGATTACAGGCTGAGCCACTGATCCTGGCTTGGTTTTGATTTCCATTTTTCTAATGATTAGTGATGTTGAACTTTTGTGTGCTTATTTTCTATTTGTATATCTTCTTTAGAGAAATGTCTATTAAAGTCCTTTGCACATTTTTAAGTTAGGTTCTCAAAGAACTAAAAAGTTCAATCTCACTGCTGGTATATACCCAAAGGGAATGAAATTACTATATTAAAAAATTCCACTTGTATGTTTATGGGAGCGAATCAATGGGTACACATGGACATACAGAGTTGGAATAATAGACATTGGAGACTACTAAATGTGGGAGGGTGAGACGGGGGTAAGAGCTGAAAATTATCTATTGGGAACAATGTTCACTGTTCAGATGATTGGCTACACTAAAAGCCCAGACTTTCCCACTATGCAATGTAGATATGTAAGAAATATATACTTGTTTGCCCTAAATGTACAGAAAAAAATGAATTGTTTATATATTTTGTTGTTGTGACCTGATACATTTTAAAACTACTGATTAGTCTTTTACCTGCCTTTGGATTTCTTCATTTCCTCTTTTTCTAACTATTTGAGTTGAAATCATAGTATATTAATGTTCAGTTTTTCTTATTTTTCAATATATGTGTTTGATTGTAAAATTTTTATACCATAAATTCTGATGGTAATTGTTTTATCAAGTTATAAATATTTTGAAATTTCCATCATTATATTTTAAACTTGTGCATAATTTAAAAGTATATTTTTAAATTTCCACATTTAAAAACCATTTTTGAAGTTTCATTTTTCAATATGAATTTCTAATGTGTTACATTATGGCCTTAGGTTATGATTTGAATGATAGTGTTTCTTTGGTATTCAATAAGACTTTCTTTCCTAATGCATCCTCAGTTTTATAAACATTATATTGGATTTAAAAACTTTTTTTAAAAACTATTTAAGCACAAAGTTACAAACACATATACACAATTGTAATTTTTCAAGATGGGTGTTTAACTTAATTCTGTCTTCACTTAATATCTCTGTAATCTTCCTGAGTAGTGCAAAGACTTTAAAATGTTTCTTTCTGATTTTTAACTCTTCTCATTATCTTCCATGTTATTTATGTCTAAGATTTTCCTTTTACCTTGTTTTTAAATTCACTAATTTTGCTTTCTCTCTTTCTTTTTACAGAGCCTTTGACAGTTTGGATTTATCCACATATGTATCTCCTTTTTTTAAAAAAATGCCTTTATTCTGCCTTCTTTCTTGAAAGATAGTTTAGTTTAATGACCCCCCATGTCCCACTCTCCCTATTCATCCAATCTCACCCCTAGTTACTTTTTTTATTTCCCTGAGTGAAAAAAAATCCTCAAAGAGAAATGGAGAGTACTCTGAAAATGACTGAAGTTTAAACATGTAAGAATGCACAATTTTTTTTTATAAACCATTTTTGGAGATTTGGGTTCCCCCTCATAATAGTCTGCCATCGAATCATCTTGATTAACCTACTTCTTTAATTTATATCTTTAATTTCTTACACAGTCACTGAAGTATGCATTTTTGCTATCTTTTAAAATATGTATATGACAAATATTTGTGATCACCTAAATCATAATTATAATACAAATGCTTTTCACTTATGTTGTCCTTTAATAGTGTCTCTCATTTAAAACAAATTTTTTTGGGTCCCACATCTGGTGTGAGAATACGAGTAGTTTAAGATAGAAAGAGATAGGCCAACTTACAGATTAATTGTTTGAATTAAATTTCAACTTTTTAGTTTTTATTCAATTTCCAGATCATAAAAGGTCCTAGGAAATGTGAGTTGTATAATTTGGTCGTTTTAAGAATAGCAATATTACAAAATATATGAAACACTATAATGTGGATATGTAGCAATGACATTATCAAAAACGTAATGGCTTTCATTGTATTGAAAAGGTGAAACTGCAGAATCAATGCTATAGGAGGAACCAAAATTCTTTTGCTCAGGTCTATACAATCTGACATGCCTGGGAAATTCAGTAGTCTCCTCAGAAATAGCCAAAAACAAATGAAGGAATGTCACAAACAATACATTGTTCCAAGGAAATTTGCTATTTCTTTTTTTTTTCTTTTTACTTTAGAACTTGATCTGGTAAATCATCTGATAGATTTCTCTTCTTTCCTTTCCTTCTCCTCACCTTACACCCATCCCCCAGGAATAACAACTGAAACTGTGACAAGAGTTCAGTATAGGAAATTAAGTTTCACAGGGAAAAATAAAATTTATTTTTGATTTCTCCTTTATAAGAGTTGTAAATAACCTATTTAAAAGTTTTACCTGTTTACAACAGTAGAACTATATTCTAAAGTAAGTTTAAGAGAATTTATAATGACACAATTAAAAAAAATGTCAATTTTAAATCTGTGGGATACAATTTAGGGTTAGGTATACAAATGTTCATTATACAGGTACCCTTGTTGATGAGATATGCCCCCCACCCCCATCCCGGCAGATTCTCACTACTGCCAATCCTGCGCTCGCCCTCCCCTGGCAGTTTCCCACTGCTGCCAATCCTTTTCTATTAGTATTATCATAGTTGTTCAAAGTCTGCTGATGAGTGAGAACATGTGATACTCGGTTCTTTGTTTTTGTGATAGATCACTCAGTATTACAGCCTCTAAGTCCATCCAAGTTGTTGCAAAGTTCATAATTTTGTCCTTCTTTATGGCTGTGTAATATTCAATTATGTATATGCATCATATTTTCTTAATCTAGTCCTCTTTCGATGGGCAGCATGGTTGGTTCTGTGTTTTGCTATTGTGAATAATGCTGCAATCAACATGCATGTGCAGGTATCTTTTTCATAGAGTGATTTGAGTTCCTCCGGGTATAGTCCCAGAAGGGGGATTGCAGGGTTGTTTGGGAGGCCAATTTTTAGATCTTTTAGGAATCGCCACACTGTTATTCACAGAGGCTGCACTAGTTTATACTCCCACCAACAGTGTAGAAGTGTTCCCTTTTTGCCACATCCTCTCCAGCAACTGTTTTTTTAGTTATTGATGTTGGCCATCCTGACTGGAGACAGATGGTATCTCAGTGTGGTTTTAACTTGCATTTCTTTGATGACTAGTGAGGTTGAGCATTTTTTCATGTATCTGTTGACTGCTCATATGTCTTCTTTTGTGAAGTATCTATTAATATCTTTTGCCCACTTTGTAATGGGACTGTTTGTTTTTTTCTTTTTGGCATGTTTGAGTTCCTTGTAGATCCTAGATGTTAGGCCTCTGTCAGATATACAGTTGGCAAATACTTTTTTCACAGTCTGTGGACTGTCTCCTTGCTTTCTCAATAGTTTCTTTGGCTTTGCAGAAGCTTGTCAGTTTGATGAGGTCCCACTTGTCTATCTTATCTCCTATGGTCAGGGCACTCCTATGGTCGGGATTTTGATGAGGAATTGACTGCCAGTTCTGATTTTCGTAATGGTGTCTCCTACATTTTCTTTCTTTTTTTTTTTTTTGAGTTGGAGTCTCACTCTGTTGCCCAGACTGGAGTGCAGTGGCCGCTCCCGGCCACCGCAGCCTCGACCTGCTGGGCTCCAGCGATCCTCCTGCCTCAGCCTTCCAAGTAGCCGGAATTACAGGCATGCGCTACCACACCCAGCTGATTTTTTGATTTATTGTAGAGATGAGGTCTTGCTGCCCAGGCGGGTCTCGAACCCGCGGGCTCAGGCAATCCGCTCACCTCAGCCTCCCAAAGGTGCGGGATTACAGGCTGAGCCACCGAGTCCGGCTCTCTTTCTTTCTTTCTTTCTTTCTTTCTTTCTTTCTTTCTTTCTTTCTTTCTTTCTTTCTTTCTCTCTCTCTCTCTCTCTCTCTCTCTCTCTCTCTCTCTCTCTCTCTCTCTTTCTTTCTTTCTTGTGGCTACTGTGAATAGGATTGTGCTTTTATTTGAGTTTCTGTTTGTTTATTGTTATTGTATAGGAATGCGACTGACTTTTACACATTTATTTTATACCCTGAGACTTTGCCAAAATCCTTTATCAGTGCAAGGAGGTTTTTTGACAGATTCTCTTGGGTTTTCCAGGTGTAGAATCATGTCATCTGTAAAGAGGGATAACTTAACTTCCTCTTTTCCTATTTGAATACCTCTGATTTCCTTCTCTTGTCTGATTGCTCTAGTTAGGACTTCCAAAACTACATTGAACAGGAGGGATGGGAGTAGGCATCCCTCTCTTATTCTGGTTTTCAGGGGAAATGGTTCCAATTTCTGTCTATTTGGCAGTATGTTGGCTGTGAGTTTATTATAGATGGGTCTTACTATTTTGAGGTATGTTCCATCTATGCCTAGATGTTTGAGAGTTTTTTTCAAGAAGGGGTGCTGGATTTTATCAAAAGTTTTTTCCGTGTCTAATGATATAATCATGTGGTTTTTGTCTTTACATCTGTTGATGTATTTAATTATGTTTATGGTCTTGCAGATGTTGAACCAGTCCTGCATCCTGAGGATGAAGCCTACTTGGCCATGGTGGATGATTTTTGAGACGTGTCACTGGGTTCAAATTGCTAGAATCTTGTTGAGAATTTTAGCATCTATGTTCATAAAGGGTATCAGCATGTAGTTCTTTTTTTTGTTGTTGTTGGATCTTTACCCAGTTTGGGTATCAATGTGATGTTAGTTTCATAAAATGACTTGGGGATAGTCCTATCTTTCTTGATTGCCTGGACTACTTTCAGTAGGATTGGTATCACCTCCTCCTTGCATGTCATGTAGAATTCTGCTGGAAAGTCATTTGGTCCAGGGCTTTTTTTTTGTAGGTAGTTTTCTTATGACATAGTCGACTTCCTGGGTAGTTTTTGGTCTATTTAGGTCTGGATTTCTTCTTGTTTCAACCTTGGGAGGTTATGTGATATAAGAAATGCCTCCATTTCATTTAGGTTTTCTAGTTTGTTTCCATACAGGTGTACATAGTAATCTCTGATAATTTTTTTTATTTCTTTGGGATTGTTTTGACTTTATCTTTTGCATTTCTGATTGTGCTTATTTGGGTTTTTTCTCTCTTTTTCTTGGTCAATCTAGCTAGGTGTCTATCAGTCTTGTTTATGTTTTCAAAAAGCCCAGCTTTTGGTTTCATTGATTTTTTGTATATTTATTTTGTCTTTTGTATTATATTTTTGTATTATAAATTTGTCCTGAATTTGGGCCTTTATTTTGGTTATCTGGATTCTTCTGTTGAAGTTAGGATTTTGGTGATTTTTCTTTTCCAGCTTTCTTAGGTGATTTGTTAGGCTATTAACTTGTGATCGTTCCATTTTCATGTATCCATGGATATTTCTTGTTGATGTTCTTAGAGATATGAATTCCCCTCTTATTACTGCTTTCATGGCATACCAGAGATTTTGGTAAGATGTTTTTTCATTTTCATTTGTTTCCAGATATCTTTTTTTTTTTTTTTGAGTTGGAGTCTCACTCTGTCACCCAGACTGGTGTGCAGTGGCCGCTCCTGGCCACTGCAGCCTCGACCTGCTGGGCTCCGGTGATCCTTCTGCCTCAGCCTTCCAAGTAGCCAGAATTACAGGTATGCGCTACCACGCCCGGCTGATTTTTTGATTTATTGTAGAGATGAGGTCTTGCTGCCCAGGCGGATCTCAAACCCGCGGGCTCAGGCAATCCACTCACCTCAGCCTCCCAAAGGCGCAGGATTACAGGCTGAGCCACCGAGCCCGGCTCCAGATATCTTTTAACCTCTGTTTTGATTTCTGTGTTGACCCAGGAGTTGTTTAGCATCATGATGTTTAGTGTCCATGTGTTTGTGGGCTTGGGGGAGCTTTGTTGGTTTGATATTTATTTTTATTCCACTGTGGTCTGAGTAGATGCATGGCAGAATTTCAATCTTATAGGATTTGTTTATGCTTGATGTGTGGCTGAGGATGTGGTTGATCTTAGAGTATGTTCCATGTGGTGATGAGTAGAATGTATATTCCATTGTTGTTGGGTGGAATGTTCTGTAGGTATCAGTTAAGTCCATTTGGTCAAGTGTCATGGTCTGGATCTCTTTGTTGACTTTTTGTCTTGATGATCTGTCTAGGGTTGTTAGCAGGGTGTTTAAGTCCCCAGCTATGATAGTGTTAGAGTCAATGTCTTTTTTTTAGTTTACCTAGAAGCTGCTTTATGAAAGTTGGTACTCCTTTGTTGGGTGCATATATGTTTAGGATGGATATTTCATGTTGATGTATTAATGATACCATTTTTAACCCAATTTCTGCCCTTTCTTTATTCACTGATATAGTCATTCAAGATCTGTATTCCTTACATGTTTTATATCTATTTCTCAGCATTGTATGATGAAAAATTTCAAAAATAAAACAAAACTGAAATAATTTTGCACTGAACATTATATGCTCACCAACTAGATCCTATCACTAACATCTGATTTTATTTGCTTATCTCACATCTATGTATCTGTTCATTTATCTATATTTTCATTAAATCCATGTAATTTTTGGATGCATTTTATTATTATTATTATTATTTTTTTTTTTTTTTAGTTGGTGTCTCACTCTGTTGCCCAGACTGGAGTGCAGTGGCACACTCCCGGCCACCACAGCCTCGACCTGTGGTCTCTGGCAATTCTTCCACCTCAGCCTTCCAAGTAGTCAGAACTACAGGCATGCGCACCATGCCCAGCTAATTTTTGATTTATTGTACAGAAAAGGTCTCAACATGTTGCCCAGGTGGGTCTCAAACCCGTGAGCTCAAGCAATCCACTCGTCTTGGCCTCCCAAAGCACTGGGATTACTGGCTGAGCCACCAAGCCCAGCCTGGATGCATTTTAAAGTAAAGTGTAGACATCACTACACTTTTACCGAAGTACTTTAGCATATATATCACTAACTAGAGTTTAACATTTGTTTATGGTTTTTTAATTTAAAATTTACATACACTAAATTCACAAATCTTTTTTTTTTTTTTTTTTTTAGAAAGCAGGATTTATTGAGAGGACAGAAAAGTTCCCACAGTGGGAGGGGAGCTGAAGGGGTTGCCCAACAAATTTTAATATATTATTCAGAGTTTTTGACAAATACATTCCTGTGTCACTCATATTCCTATCAAGATAGAGAACATTAATACAGTCTCAGAAAGGTTCTCTCATGTCTTGTCCCAGTTGGTACCTGCTCTCAGTCCTCCCCCACATAGGCAGTCAATGTTCTGATTTTTAAAATACCATTTATTAGTTGTTACCTGTTTTATGACTTCAGTATGCACTTTTCTATAAACATTATTTTGAGAAGGAGAACAAAAGTGAAACTGAGGATGTGATTTGGGAAGTCATTGCAATACCCTTGGTGAGATGATATAGCCTGGACTAGAATGGTAGCAATGGAAGTGCTCAGACTTAGAATAAGTCTTGAATACAGGGTTGATATAACTCATTGGTGGGTTGTGTGGTTTGTATATGGGTGTATGTAGCTTCCACTTCCTGATATATATATTTAGGAACCCCCCCAAACCCCAGAATTAATTATCTTTTGGAGGGTGGGTTCCTTGTAGTATACTCAGAACTTTTTCTTCCAGATCAAATGGTTGAACAAAGTTTTTATCTGGAAGTTTTGAGAAGGTTGAGTCAGATTTGAGGAAGACAAGTGGCCCCAACTGATGACTGGTTCTTCTACCATGACAATGCACATGCCTTCATTGCACTGAGAGTTTAGTAGTTTTTGACCTCAAACAGCATGTCTTTCATGCCCCACCCTTCCTATTTATCCTATCTTGCCCCAACTGACTTTTTTTATTTCCCCAAATGAGAAAAAGTACTTAAGAGGAAACATTTTTCTGATATGGAAGAGGTGAAGCAAAATATGACAAAAGTGCTAAAAGGCATTTAAACCGATGAGTTCAAAAACTTTTGAGCAGCAGAAAAAGCATTTTGATGGACACATTGTATCACACAGAGATTATTTTGAAGGTAAATGAAATTAAAACATGTAGGAATAAATGCATAATTTTTAATAAAAAAAATGAGAGTTTTTTGGTTTTTGTTTTGTATGACTTCATGTGATAAATACCCCAAAGCCTAAGTAGACTGTTATAGGTATTTAACTTAGAAAAGAAGAGGAAGAGTGTTGCAAGGATGACAAAAAATTATTTAAGTGTAGGAGACTTTTTTGAAGGGCACCTTAAATTTATTTATTTTTAACATTTTAGAACCAGGGGATACACATGTGTATTCATTACATGGATATATTGTATAGTGTGGTGGGAATTGGGTCTCAGGTGGTCCTTTCCCAAGCACTTTGAATTTTTATCAATAGGTTATAGAGAGGGAAATTTTAGATGGAAGAGTAACAGCACAGATGCAGAGGTGGCAATTATAAGGATTATTTAGGTAGTGTCAAATAAGTTTGTTTATCTTCAACATAAGAATGAATGTTGAACGAATGAATGTCTTATTCAGCATAAGAATGAATGTTGAATGAATGAATATCTTGCCCACAGGGAAACCACCATCTTTTAGAAGAGACAAGCATGTATAGGGAAAGGTATGGGGAATGTATATTTTTTTGTGGCATGACATGAGTCAAGCATTGAATAAGGCATTTTGTTTTTTAAAATTCAATCCTTATTATCCCCGCTAAGATAGATACTAAATTCCCTACATTTTATGTCAGGGGACATGAAGACACTGATAGGTTAAAGTTTATAGTCCTAATGAACTATAGAGTTAGAGTTTGTACTCATTTTTTTTCACCTGTAAACCCTCCCTCCACCATTTTAAAACTGTCACATTGAATAAATATAATATAAAGGGAAGTTTAGTAGAGACACATTACAAAATCTATGGAAGAATGGAAAAAACAATTTCTTCATGGAGCTGCTGCTACTAAAGTATTGAAAAGGTGACATTTGTGAAATGTGATAAAAAGGAAGAGCTATTTACAAATAATGTAATAGGACAAAAATTCTTAATTTAGAAGTTTCAACAATTTTTTCCCTATTACTTAGTGCCTAATTTCCCAATTTCTTCAAGACCCATCTTTCTTTAAATCCCTTGTCCTAGGAGAGCAAATGTTTTATCAGTCCAAGAACCAAAAGGTTCTAACACACAGTTCAGAGAATAAAAAATACAAGTGACATGTAAACATAGGAAATAATGTTCGATCACACCAATTAAAAAGTAGGGAGGGGACATGAAAACCCCTGATTTTATTTTATTTTATTTTATTTATTTTTATTTTTTATTTTTTGAGTTGGAGTCTCACTCTGTCACCCAGACTGGAATGCAGTGGCCGCTCCCGGCCACTGCAGCCTCACCTGCTGGGCTCCGGTGATCCTTCCGCCTCAGCCTTCTGAGTAGCTGGAATTACAAGCATGCGCTACCATGCCCAGCTGATTTTTTGATTTATTGTAGAGATGAGGTCTCGCTGCCCAGGCGGGTCTCGAACCCGCGGGCTCAGGCAATCCACTCACCTCAGCCTCCCAAAGGTGCGGGATTACAGGCTGAGCCACCAAGCCTGGCTTACCCCTGATTTTATTTATAAAAACTTGTGTATTTATTTTTTCATGTTTAAACATCAGTCACCTTCCAAGCACTCTTCATTCAATGCAATATACCTATCAAGAAGCTTTTCCACTGTTCAAAACAGTAGGAAGATTGGGTATTAGAAAATGGTGGGGGAATTATTGGGGAAGCTGGTAGAGATAGTCAAACTATGTGAGTCTCTGTGTGAGTAAGTGAGTGTATGGATGAATTTGCATGTGTGTCTGTATGTAAGTGGATGTGTGAGTGGCTGATTGGGTGCATATTTAAGAGTGAGTGGCTAGTGTTTTTGTTTAGTGAGTGTGCATGAATGTGTGTGTGAGGGTTTGATTTGCATCCCCCCCTTTTTCTTTCTTCTTTTTTGTGTGTGTGTAAATGAGTGAGTGTTCATTTATTGTTTTTTGTTCTTCTTTTGTTTTTGTTTAGTGTGTGTGAATCTCTATTCCTCTTTTGTTTTTTGTTTTCTCTGTGTGTGTACATGAGTGTATGAGAGCTTGCTGATTTTTCTTTATTGTTTCTCTTTTGTTTTTGTTTTTTGTGTGTGTATCAATATGCATGTGAGGGTTTTATTTGCATTTCCCCTTTTTCTATTCTTTTTTTGGGGGGTGTGTGTTTGGTTTTCCTGTTTTTAAAAATTTTTTTCTGTTTGTTTTGTTTTTGGGTTTTTTATTTTTTGGTCTGTTTTTGTTTTTGCTTTTCTGTTTTTTAAAAAATTATTTTTGTCCATTCAATTTCATTCTACTTTTCTGTTTTTCTCATTGCTGTTACTTTATCATGGACTCAGAGCATACACACATGTACCCATTATATCAGCATATAGGGTGGTGGTGGAGAATGGGTCTCAGGGAGCCCAGTCAGTGAACATTGTGACTTGCAAGTAGCTTCTGAATCCTAGCTCCCCACCCTACACCTTATTAAACTCTCAAAACTACAAGAGACAGCAAAACTTCCCACTCCCAGCCTAGTTTCAAATTAAAACAAATTTAGAGGCCCTGATCAGTGAAGGACAGAGGTCTTAACAAATAATAGACATGAAAGCCCCCTCACCACTGAAAAATGGAATTAAAGAGAAAATAAAGAGATCTGTCACAAATGAGGAAAAACTTAATGGAAGAACACAGATAATTGCCAGTGTACCAAAGAGACAACACCTGCAATATCAAATTTCAGAGCCCAAACAATGGAAATCACCAAAGTTGACCTCATAAGACAACAGGAATTATGGAATGGATGGAAACAGTGAATAAGACTCAAGAACAACAAGATGCAACACTGAAATTACTTGTAACAGATTTGGGGGCATAAAAACTTCATCCAGGAAATAAATAGCAAGCTTACAAGCATGGAAAGCAGAATTAACCAAGCAGAAGAAAGACTCTCAGAACTTGAAGAACAAACTATAGAATTGAACAGATCTGTCAAAGATATAGAAGAAAAATGCAGAAAGAAAGAATAAAGCCTCTAAGAGATGTGTGATTATATCAAGAGGCCAAGCTTATTTATGATTGGTAGCCAAGAAACAGAAAGGGAAATGGAGAACACCTTTGAACAAGTATTCCATGAGGTCATCCAAGAAAACTTTCCCCATCTCACCAGAAATGTGACCCTCCAAACACAAAAGATTCAGAGCATCCCTGCTAGACATCAAATGGGAAGAGCAATTCCTAGACACATAGTAATTTGCCTACACAAAGTAGGTATAAAAAAAAAATCCTAAATAAAGTGAGAGGGAAAGGTCAGACTATCTACCAGGGAAAACCAATCAGAATAGCAGCAGATAGTGGCAGAAACACTACAAGCTAGAAGGAACTGGAGTCTAATTTTCAAAGTCCTCAAAGATAAACAATTTGAATCAAGAATTTTCTACCCAGACAGGCTTAGCTCCATCAGTGATGGAAAATTAAAATCCTTCACACACATCCAATCTCTAAGAGATTATGCTGTTTCCAGACATGCTCTACAGGAGATTCTCAAGAGGGTATTAACCACCAAAGAAGAAGAAGAAGAAAAAAAAGAACAACCATGCAAAAGTATAGGAAAACACAGACCAACAGAGCATGCAACACACCTGCAAAACTGAAAACACACACATATATCAATGCAAAAGCTAAAATAAAACAAAACAACTTTATAAAAGCCTCATGACAGGAATAAACTCTCACATTTCAATAATCAGCCTGAACATCAATAGACTAAATGCACCACTGAAAAGACACGGAATGTCAAAGTGGATAAAAAAGCACCACCCAATGATATGCTGCCTCTAGGAAACACAACTCACAACACCAGACACTAACAAACTAAAGTTAGAGGATGGACAATAAACTTTTAGTTGAACAGAAAACAAAAAACATCAAGATTTATGATTTTAATATCAGATAAAACAACATTCAACATATCAAAAATTAAAAGAGATACAGAAGGACACAAATAATGATAAAAGACTCAGTTCATCAATAAGAAATATCCATCCTAAACATATATTCACCCAACACAGGAGGAACAGATTTTATAAAGTAACTACTAAGTAAACTAAAAAAGATATTGACTCCTAACACTATCATACTGGGACCCTAAAACCCTATTAGCAACCCTAGATAGATCACTGAGGAACAAATCAACAAGGTAATCCAGAACCTCAACTTGACACTTGAGCAGATGGACTTAATAGATACCTACAGAGCACTCCACCCAACCACCTCAGAATATACCTTCTATTCAAGACCACATGGACCATACTCTAGTATTGACCACATCCTTGGCCATAAATCATAAACAAATGCTATAATATTGAAATACTGCCATATACCTTCTCAGGCAATAGTGGAATAAAAATTCATATCCCCACCAACAAGATCCTCCCCAAATAGACAAATACATGAACACTAAACAATATAATGCTGAGAAACTTGTGTCATCACAGAAATCAAAACAAAAATTAAAATATTCTTGGAAACAAATGAAAACAAAGACACATCTTACTGAAACCTCTGGGATACCATAAAAACAATGCTAAGAGGAGAATTTATAACTCTATGCACATATATCAAGAAAATGGAAGCATCACAGGTTAACAGCCAAACAAATTACCTAAAGGAGCTGGAAAGACAAGACCACCAAAACCCCAACTAACTAACTACCTTCAGCAGAAGAATCCAGATCACCAGACTAAAAGCCCAACTATGGGACATAGAGGACAAAAATATTGTAGAAAAAAATCAACAAAACAAAAAACTGGTTCTTTGAAAGGATAAACAAGATTGTTGTACCCCTAGCCAGAATGACTAAGAAAAAGAGATAAAAAGTCCAAATAAACACAATCAGAAATGCAAAAGATCAAGTCACAACAGACCCCGAATAAATAGAAAAGATTATCAGAGATTACTATACATTCCTGTATGGAAACAAACTCAAAACCTAAATTAATCGGAGGACTTTCTATTATAACACATCCTCCCAAGTTTGAAACAAGAAGATATTGAGACCCTAAATAGACCAATAACAACACAGGAATTTGACTCCACCATAAGAGAACTACATTAACAAACAAACAAACAAAAACAAACAAACAAACAAAAACCTTCAATCAAATGGCTTTCCAGCAGAATTCTACAAAACACGCAAGGAGGAGCTGATACCAATCCTACTGAAAGTACTCTAAGCAATTGAGAAAGATGGAACTCTCTCCAAATCATTTTATGAAGTTAACATCACACTGATACCCAGACTGGGTAAAGACCTAACAAAGAAAATACCTATAGGCCAATATCTGTGATGAACATTGATACAAAAATTCTCAACAAGATTCTAATCATTTGGACCCAACAACACATCTCAAAAATTGTCCATCATGACCAAGTAGGCTTCATCCCCAGGATGCAGGGCTGGTTCAACATTTGCAACACGATAAATGTAATTAAATACATCAACAGATGTAAAAACAAGAACTATATGATTATATTATTAGGTGCAAAAAAAGCTTTTGACTAAATCCAGCTTCCCTTCTTGATAAAAACTCTTGAACACCTAGACATACAGGGAACATACCTCAAAATAGCAAGAGCCATCTATGATAATCCCACAGACAAAATATTGCTTAACAGACAGAAATTAGAAGCATTTCCCCTGAAAACCAGAACCAGACAAGGCTGCCCACTCTCACTCTTCCTGTTCAGCATAGTGTTGGAAGTCTTAGCTAGAACAGTCAGACAAGAGAAGGAAATCAGAAGTATCCAAAGAGGAAAAGAGGAAATCAAGTTATCCCTCTTTGCTGACTATATGATCCTATACCTCAAAAATCTAAGAGAATCTGTCAAAAATCTTCTTGCACTGATAAAGGACTTTGAAAAAGTCTCAGGGTACAAAATAAACATGCAAAAGACAGTCACATTCTTAAACACCAACAACAAACTGTCAGAGAAACAAATAAAAAGCACAATCCCATTCACAATACTCACAAAAAAATGAAATACCTTGGCATCTTCCTAACCAGAGAAGTGAAAGTCCTTTACAACAAAAACTACAAAACACTACTCAAAGAAATCGAAGAGGGCCCAAACAAATGGAAAAATATTCCATGCTCATGGATAGAAAGAATCAACATTGTTAAGATATTCATCCTACCAAAGGCAATCTACAGATTCAATGCAATACCCAATAAATTACCAACATCATTCTTCTCAGACCTGGAAGCAACTATACAGAAATTAATATGGAAACATAAATGACCATGACTAGTCAAAACAATTCTTAGCAAAGGAAACAAAGCAGGAGGCATCACACTTCCAGACTTTAAACTTTATTATAAGACTACAATAATCAAAAAAACCTGGTAGTGGTATAAGAAGAGATAGATAGACCAAAAGAACAGGATAGAGATTCTGGAAGCAAAACCTCGATTTCTCAACCAAATTATCTTTGACAAAGCCTCCACCAGCAATCCCTGGGGAGAGGAGAACCTATTCAGTAAATGGTGCTGGGAAAACTGGCTGACCACATGGAGAAGAATGAAACAGGACCTCTACGTATCACCATATACAAAAATCAACTCTAAATGGATCAAAGGCCTAAATGTAAGACCTCAAACTATAAGAGTCTTAGAAAAAAAAGGAGACACCCTTGCAGAAATTGGAATAGGCAACCAGTTCCTGATCAAAACCCTAAAAGGCCATGCAAACAACAACAAATGGGACCTCATCAAACTGAAAAGCTTCTGCAAAGCAGAGGAAACCATCAAGAGAGTGGGGAGACAGGCCACAGAATGGGAAAAAATATTTCCCAACTGTGTATCTGACATAGGCCTAAGATCTAGGATTTACATGGAACTCAAACTTGCCAAAAGAAAAAAACAAAAACAAAAACAACCCTATTAAAAAGTGGGCAAAAGATATGAATAGACATTTCTCAAAAAGAAGATATATGAGCAGCCAACACATACATGAAAAAATACTCAGTCTCTCTAATCATCAAAGAAGTGTAAACCCAATCCACATTGAGATACTACCTAACTCCAGTGAGAATGGTCATTAATAACTCAAGAAACACCAGATGTTGGAGAGGATGCGGAGAATAAGGAACACTTCTACACTGTGAGGATCAATGGGAGACCCAAACTTCACCTGTATGATGACCACTTATGTACCTAATTTTGAATTGTACCCCATGTCTTAAAAAATAATAATAATACTACAATTTTTTTTAAAAAAAGAAAATGATGGAAGAAGCTGTTCCAGAGCAGTTGTGAGCTGTAATGCAATGGCATTTTGTATTAAGTATTGTTGTGGTATTGGAGCTCTTTAGAAACTCAAACAGAGGATGATAAAAGTACTATTGATTTATGGACTCTGTTTTTTGGTTAAGAATGAACCACACAGGCCCTACTTTTATAAGGGTTGTAATGATAATTTTAATATTCCTAATGAAAAGCAGACAATGGGTTATACTTTCTTTTTTTATTTGACCTTATCGTGGAAGTGTACGAATCCTAAGTGTACAGCTTGATATATTTTCACAAACAAAACACATCATTCAAGGTGCTTGTAGATTAGACTTCAATATTTCTAGATCATTGCTGTTGAGGAGGTTATTTTAAAACTTCCTGAAAATTTCCAAGAGAAAAATTCTAAGAGTGGAAGCTGCAGTCTGCTCTGGGGGTGGACTCACTCTCTATTATGGGCCATGATGAGGGTGGCTTTGAGTTATGTATCCACTCATTTTATGGGAGGGAAGTATTACTGATTCTTATGGGAGAAGACCATTGAAAACAGACATTATCAACCTGGTAACAGAACAGGGGCTTAAGAGGAAAATGAACTTAAGAGGGCCCACAAAGGGCATGACTAATAAATACCAAAAAGCAATGATATTTAATGTTTATTTAATTTTCTTGCTGCATCATAGTCCCTTTATCTTACTTTCAAGCTTTGTTAAACATGCTGGCCCTTTGAATGTGGCTGTTTAGGAGATGTGTATGCTTTGTGGGGAAAATGTACTGCTGAGTATTTAAATAATACAGAGACATACAAATACCAGAGACATATGGTGGAAAAGTTTAGAATAAAAGTATGGAGCAAAAATGAAAACCAGAACCTAGAAAAATGTAACCACTCCTCAGAAATTATTGAGGAGGTGACTGATTATTATAGGCTCAGAGAATAGACATTAGATTATTGTTATTTCATTATTAAAGGAAAGGAGAACTCTTGAAATATAGAGTATTTGGGACTACTTAGATAATATATTCTCATAATTTTTTTGCCTCAATAATATGAGTGAAAATAGGGACACAAAGGAATACTTTAGTTAGGATTATATGTTTATAAGTGACAAAACTCATCTCAAAACTAGTTTTTTAAAGTAAAAGGTAATTTATTCACTCAAATAACTAAAAAGAGTAATTGTGAAACTGACTTTAGACACACCTGAATCAGAGAGTTAAAATGACAGCATCAGATACCCTCTCCCTCCTTACACCTTCTTTTTGCCTCTCAGACTTTCCCCACATACTGACAGATTGGTTCTAGATGTATATTTCACCGGTTTAGCAACCCTAGCTGAAAGAGTGCTTCTTTTCTCATACTGGAACAGCATTCTTGGGTTGAGTATGATTAGCCTGATTTGAGCTACCTCAAATGGATCACTATACCTAGAGGGATTTGCTTTTTTATTGGTTAGGCCTTTGTTCAGTGCTTGAGTATTTCCAGAACTTTGGGTTACCCCCAGCCAGTACCACATGAACTCAGAGAGAGGGACTATTGAATTGGCAAAAGAAAAAGATGTATTATTTTACAAAAAGAGGAAATGTTGGACAACAAAGCAACAGATGTTAAATTCAAAATGACTTATAAAAGAGATCAGAAGACAGAATGAAGGAAGTGTAAGGAAGAAGATGAAGAAGGGAGGAAGGGGAAGGACAAGAAGAAGGAAGAAATGGAAGAGAAAAAAAAGAAGAGGAAAACAAGGAAGAAAGAGAGATAGGGAGGATAAAGGAGATAGCAGAGAGTGGAGAAGAAAGAGCAGATTTATCTTGATGAAAAAGTATGTACCCTATATGGAATCAATTAATCGAACTGCATACAGCTGGAATCTCTGCAGACAAGATACCATGTAGAGGGTTTACATGGGCATTCTGTGTTGAAAGAATGGGAATCCAATATTTGGCTTAACAAGTAGACATACTCTCTTGACACTGGGTTCCATGACTTTATCTGTGAATACAAAATACCTGATCTGATCACATGTCTCAAGGTCTTTCATGTTTTCCACAGAGGTAAGTGTCTGCTTAGTACTTTTTTCACAGCTTCTTTGACTTCCTTATTCCTCAGGCTGTAGATGATGGGGTTCAACATTGGGGTTACCACTCCACAGGACAGTGAGATGATTTCATTGGATACTTTTGTGTACTTTGATTTGGGCTTCATGTGCATAAAAAGAGCTGAACCATAGAATAAGATGACCACAGTCAGGTGGGCTGAACAGGTAGAAAAGGCTTTTCCTCTTCCCTCAGCAGAATCAATTCTCAGGATAGAAGAGAGAATGAACATAGGAGACAAAAATTAACAGTAGAGGAATCACCAATAAAACAATACTTGCCACTGCCATGATAAGCACATTCATGGAGAGATCTGAACATATAAGTTTAAGAAGAGCCAGAATCTCACAGCTTATATGATCAATGAGATTATTACCACAGAAAGGCAACACCATTGTCAGAACTGTTTGCACTAAGGAGGTCAGACAGCCTATCATCTAGGACCATGCAGTCATTTGCACATATAGCACTCTGTTCATGATGATGGAGTACCTCAGTGGTTTGCAGATGGCCACATACCAATTGTAGGCCATCACAGACAGGAGGACACCCTCAGTGTAGCCCAAACCAAGGGAGATAACAATTTGCAGAGCACAGCCCATGAAAAAGATGGATTTTCTCTTTGACAAAAACGTAACAAACATTGTAGGAATGGGTGATGATGTATAGCAGGTGTCCAAGAATGAGAGGTTTCCAAGGAAGAAGTACATGGGGGTGTGGAGGTGAGAATCCAGGATGCTGATGATAATGAGGAGGCTGTTTCACAGGAGGATTATTATGTACGTGATGAGGCAGAGTATAAACAGAAAAATCTGGAGCTCTGAGTATTGGGAAAGCCCCACCAGAAAGAACTCTTTAACAGCAGGGTTGTTTCCCATCTCCATGTGTTCATTTCACCTGAGGGGTTGAGAAAATGACATGATTCAGGGAGATTTGAATTTTTGATATGGATTTATTAAATCCCTTTCACTTCTACTCTGCTGTTTTATTCTTAGAACAGTTGCTGGAATCAGCAGTGATAAGGTTATTATATTAATTTTACTAATGATGAAACAGGCTCCGAGAGATGGATCAATACTACTTAATATCACGTAACAGCAGAAAAGAGAATTGAGCTGGGAAGTGTCAGCTTATAATTACATAAAATCTAGGGACAAACTATTTTCAAATGCAGATATAAATATGAATTTATTTATTAATGAATATTTTGAAATAAAACTTTATGATAAAGCTGAATCAAATGTTAAGTATCACATAGGTTTGGCACTATGCCACTTTCCTTGGTATGACTTTTTAAAATTATTTTTCTCAGTCTCAGCTAGCTAAGATACTAGTGTCAGCTAGAAAAAATTAGGGAAAGCTATAACTCTGTGGCATAGTTAAATTAGACATCGATTACATGGCAGGCATAGTAGGTAGTTCCAGCATATCATCTAAAATTATATGTAAGAAAATACAATATAATCAATATAACTATTAATATATAGTTATATGTTCATAAATACTGTAAATTAAAAATTTTAAAGTGTACTTGTCTGGTTCAGAATGAAAATTTATTTTGTTTGTTTTTTTAATTTTAGGGCAAGGAGATTAAATTTTGGGACCATAACTGATGCAAAACGAACATTTTCTGATCCAGTGGGGACATCTAACCAACTAAGAGTCTGGGAATCATTGAAGTTTGGTTCCCAGGACCTTTCAAGTACTTAGGAGCCTGGATTGCCTTTATGAACAGGTTTCCTCAGGGCCTGGAATTCATTCTCCTTTAATATAAGTCAGTAAGTACTACCTTTCTTCACAATTTTTTCAATTTTCCCATTGTTTTAAACTCTCTTCTTTCTCTACCACTTACTTCTTAGATGCATATTTTGTTTATATTGTTTTATAAGTACTTATTCATATATACTTTCTTTCATTTTTTTTGTATTTGATGCTTTGGAATGCATCCCCTGCTCTTTCGTATTATTTTTATCTTTGGCCATGAAGCTTCCGTGTATGACTGAACTGATAATGGCAAATTTTTATAGAGTACTTTGTTGTAAGCACATGACACTGCTGTAAGTTCATTGAATGTATAATTTATTTAATCTTCAATGCAACTCTGACATAGATTCCATTTTTAAACTACCATTAGATGGTGGGGAAAGAAAGAGAAAAGTTTAATTTTTACAAGGTCATAGAGGTAATAAATGTAAAGCTAGACTTCAATAGCCAGTTGTCTGGCTCCAGTCAGTCCTCTTAACCACTAGATCATACTATCTTTCACAGATTCCTATACTGTTTATTCACAAGAGAAGACTATTACAAAATATTTATTGCTGTGTTAAACTTATATAGCAAGTATCACTTGCTTGTTTTATTTCTGATCATATGTGATATGATAGTAAATTATGAAGGCTGAATCATAGCCTTCTTTTTCCTGTAGTCTTTATAATGTGATCTTTATAGTTTTCTACACATAGCAAGCAATTTCACAATTATGAGAGTTACATAATCAATAATAATAGCGTGAGAATTCTTACCATCACATTTGCCTCTACCAATTACACACCTGGAGTTCTTTAGCCTTTGTCTTTAACTCTGCAAATCAATATACATTTCAGGATCTTTAATTGTTCTAATTCTTGCTTTTTCTACTTTTTCCATTCCAACTCATCTTTTCCTGAGGTGTGCCTGCTTATAACTGTAGTCTCACATCATTAAAATCTCATCTGGCCCCCAATTGTTTTATTTTTTTCTGTTAACATGCCAGAACATGATTATTGAGTTATGACATTAAATAGTTTTGTCTTTTACTTTTGTTACTATCATCATTGTAGCTTATGTTCCCTGGGTTGTGGTGGCAAATAAAAATATTTATTGCTGATCATATCATCGCCCCACAACCACACACATTTTCTCTGGCTTTTTTGTATCCAAAGAGCTAGAAGAGTTGGATGATGGGCTTGCTTCTTGGCTGGTTATAGATGACAGCACTCCTATCTTCCTATAAGGGCAGAACAGGAAAAATATTTCCTTTTCACATCATTTTTCTTTTCTTAGAGTATCATCTGGACAGTGGCTTTGGTAAAGTTAGCAAAAGGGATGATGGTTCCAATATCTTAGTATATCATAAAATGTCTTATTTGTATACCTTTTCTGTTTATAGTCACATTAGTACATGGACTTATTTCTACAAAGGGATCAGTTAAAGCAGCAGTTCCAAATTTTTGGAAGGCAGTTGTGAAAGAAGAGAAGGAGAAAGGGGAAGAGAAAGAGGAAGATGAGAAGGAGGAGAGGGAAAAGGAGCCAATTTTTTACTGTTAAATAGAGTGAAATAAACATTTGTATCATTGAGGAGAAAGAGATGAAGGATGAATGGCTGCTCAAAAAAGGTTCCAGGTAAGGGAGAGTTTTTTTCTTTCAGAATTAAAAGTGAATGAGAAAAAATAAAAACAATAACATCACCACAAAACATTTAATTAACCTATTACAAAAAGTCTATCTTAACTTCCTCAGTTTCCTTTCTTCCCCTCCCACTATGGTGTCAAGGAAGGAGTTGTTGGGTGGGCTTGCAATCCGATAATCTTCATCGGCCTCTTCCCAAAAAGCACATAAATAAAGAAATACAATCTGAGAAAAAAAATGTTCTTGCTATGCAACACAACTTCAAGAAAAGTTCTCTAACTCTTCTTCCAACAATATTGTCACCCATAGGTCCTTCTGGTGTAGAAATTCTGAAGCCAACACTGACACCCCCAATGCTCTGTGATGACCATGCTGAATTTCTTTTAGCCTCACCACAATGCTACTCCTTCTTCTTTAGTCTTTGCACATGCTATTTTCTTAAGCTGGAAGAACTTTTCCCAATTTAGATGTTATCTCTTTTAGGAAAATGTTCTCACCTTCTGGTTTTAGTAGGATGTCCCTACGATATGCTTTCTGCTTTCACTGCATTCTTCATTTACTCATTTGTTCAAGCATACTATGCCATAAATACCATGATACATAATAGGGCTCCCATTGTGAGTACTAGTCTTTCAAAATGGACAGTGGATGCAGAATACTTTAGATAGTTATTTTGTACTCTTAAAAGCAAATAATTTATGCTCCATATAACATGTTCCTATGTGAAACATTTATGGAACATTTTGTAAAATTATTTTATCAAACTAAAATAGCCTTTTACCCTAAAACTCTCCAAGAGCGAATAAAACTATGACCAATCTAATATGCAAATAATACATAGTACATTCATCCAAATTGTGTACTAAAATGATGTGATTTATTTTAATTAATCTACAAAATTCCAAACTAATGCTTGGAAATCCATCAATATAATACATAAAACAAATAGATAGCAAAATAAAATACATTACCTTGATGCTAAAAGTCATTTGATAGAATCAACATTCATTGATGTTAAAAGTCTCTTAGTAATCTAGACCTAGGAGGATAAATTATTAAGATGATAGAGATTATTTCTCTAAAATTATTAGTTATTATTATTCCAAATGATGAGATGCTGGAAGTATTTTTCTAACAGTCATTAAAAAGCACCCTATTTAGCATTTTCTCTCAATGATCCAACAGTAGAATAGAAAATGACCTTGTAAGTCCTATCATATTTCAAATTCAATCATGCTTTAACAATAGCTATAATTGTTTTTAGGATGCTGACATTATGGCATGGGATAGTAATCTCATGCTGACATGAGAAGGTACAATGTCACAGATATAATATCACCAGTGCAAATTGTAATTATAGAAAAATTAAGAACAAGAACAAGGAATAATGCTCATGATATAATATTAAGCACAAAAATCTTCCTAATACAGATGATTGCATTTTTTGTATATATGTGTTTGAAGGAACTACATCAAAATTTTAATTGTGGTGTTATCTGGAATGTGGAACGTAGGGCACTAATAATTTTATCTTCTCCATATTTTCCAAATAATCCCCAATTAACCTACATTCTATTATATAAATAGCAGAAATAATATTTTCAAAATTTACTTGGGAGGTAATAGTGGCAAAGATGTCTAAAACTTGGCCCCAGTTTTCTCCAAATCCCAAGAAGGGAATAAAACAGTCAATGGAGAGGAAATTGGAGAAGAACTTTACTTTGCTTTATGTTACATAGACTAATGGCATTTAGTATTCGCATTTCAACTAACAATTCTCAACATATAGTCATCATGAACAGACACGCTGACACAGTCTCAATTATTGCAAAAGGATTCTAGAACACACCATTTAGAGTGTGATCAACCTTAGCAGAGCAGACAGATTGCACCATAAAAAAATCCAACAGTATCACACAAGAAAAAGAAAGTCAGATAAGATGCCTGGTTGACTAGAGGGAGCACAGATAAAATTGATTGGCTTCTGTTACAGCTGTTTTTTTTTCTGTTATAAAGAGCTAAAATTTCAGTTTCTTAGTTTTCCAGGTTTTATTCATTTCTCCCCAAAGGCTTGATCATAGATTGGTCCTCATTATTGGGTATCATCTATAGAAAGAAAGCAAACTCTGCTTTAAGACTATGGATTGTGAAGTGTTCACCCTTCTCCCCATGATTACTAACAGGAAGAGGAGTAGTTTGTAAAGCATAAGCACTCACCCTGACTCCTTGATTTTAACCCAAGGAAGCTTTTGCAGTACAATATGGCATATTAACATGGAAGGTTTCTTCTGGAAGGAATTTTTAGCACAGAATTTTGCATCCTAAGTCATTCAGATTTTTTCCTACTATTTATAAAGAACCTTTCTCTAGCAGCAGTTCACCAATGCTTGTCTAAATAAATGACTTTCTAGCAGCTCCTTTTACAGCTGTAAAGGCGTTGATAACAAACAATACTGGGTAAGTTAGAGTTAAGTCCTCTTTTCCTTTTTGTCGTAAATATTAAGAATAATTCTGGATTTTTTTCCGCTAAAATTGCTGTGTGGGTACCAAGCACAATTCATTGTTATTGGGAATACAGCTGAAACTTTAAGCTCTTTTCTTATAGGAGCCTCTATCTGAGCAATAAGCCTCGCTTCTGAGATTGATTAGAACAGGCTATCCTGAATGTTCTAATCATTTCTAGGGTTGTGTCATGTACGCCTATAGTGAGCTGGCCCTCTTACGTAATTATTGTTAGTATGGTATCTTGATGGAGAAGTACTATGGTTTTTTTTTTTTTTTTTTTGAGTTGGAGTCTCACTCTGTTGCCCAGACTGGAGTGCAGTGGCAGCTCCCGGCCACCGCAGCCTCGACCTGCTGGGCTCTGGCGATCCTTCTGCCTCAGCCTTCCAAGTAGCTGGAACTATAGGCGCACGCTACCACACCCAGCTAATTTTTTGATTTATTGTAGAGATGAGGTCTCGCCAAGTTGCCCAGGGAGGTCTCGAACCCGCGGGCTCAGGCAATCCACTCACCTCAGCCTCTCAAAGCATGGGATTACAGACTGAGTCACTGAGCCCGGCTAGAACTGTTTGAAAAGAAAGAACAATTGTCTTGGAGTCAAGGGGCCTAGATTTCAGTCTTTACTCCGTGACTTATTATCTGTAGAAAACTTGAGCATGATATTTAAAGTGAGAATGATGTAAAATGAGGTAACAGTTTGTACTTTATAGGGTTGTTGTGAGGATTAACATAATATACCTTAAAAACCTTGGTATAGAGAGAGTACATAATACACGTTAGTTTAATTTGAACTATGCTGCCATGATTTCATTTTCCATGGTAAAGAGAAATGACTAATTTAAAGTGATTTTCATATTTCCAAGGAATTTCCTTTATCTATTACAAACAATCCCTTATTTTCTATCATTTTTTTGTACTGTTTCATTCAATAATTTTCAAATAAAATATATCTTTCAGAATTCCTAGTTTCCATAACCTCTCTCCTTTCTGAAAATAACTTTTCCCCGATCTATTCTATCTACCTCAGTTAAGCATCAGTGTAGAATCCTCAAGTTCCCCACATACAGTATATTACATGACTTATTGGAACTTCAGTCTTCAAAAGAAGCAAGCCACAGTAGTTACAAGCACAGATATTTCTAGTCAGCATTCAATTTCTCTTGTGTTTCACTATCTTTCTCTCTTTACATACTGAAGTCACTGTGGCTGTTCTTTCTCAGATTTGTTTGGACCTTAACTATCTTCTTTTTGAACTATAGTCATGCTGTAGAAATTGTAGGCAAGTATCCCATGATTCCAGAAGACTGCTAGTAGTGGTGAGGGAGACAGACAAAAAATAAAGTTTTTATCTCTAAAAGAGATTTATGTAATAAGTTTGAATCAATAGTAAATCCATCTGCCATCTAAGTACTTTCTAATCTTTGGGTCCTAAACATTTCCAGAGGACCAGTCAGCAGCTCTGGTAGCCAATTTAAATCCTTTCTTGCTTTCCTCTAAGAGACTCTATAATCTCACAAGTGATTTAAAATTGAATCTTTGAAGCAGCCGTCGCCCAGGGTGGGAGGCCGTGGTGACAGCCCCTTGGAGCTGTGGTCTCCATCGCTACCTGGGGTGCCCCACCAGGCCCAAGGCTGCCACTGCCTACGCAGGTCCCCAGTGCCTGTGCCTCAGTGCTCCGGGGCCCTACCCAGGCTGAAGTGCCCAGCCTCACCTTGAGCTGCCACCCCCTGCAGAGGTTCCGGGAACTCCAGGCCCCCTCCCAGACCTAAGCACCCTTCCCTGCCCCAAGCCACTGCCACCTACAGAACTCCAGGCTCCCTCCCTGGCTGTAGCACTCAGCCCCACTCCAAGCTCCCACCACCCAGGGAGGCCCAAGTCTCCTTCCCCATGGAGCTCCAGTCTCTCTTGTAGGCTACACAGCCCCACTCCCTAGCCACCCTGACCACTATGCTGAACAGCAACACCCACCTCCCCTGACTTGTCCCTGACCACAGTGGGACCAGAGAACAGCTGGAGCTAGAGACCAGGTAGAGACCTGCATTGCCCCATGAGGTCCACCCAGCTCTGTGCATCCTCCAGCCTGGGACCTAAGAACAAAGAAAGAAAAAGAGGCTCAAGCCACATGTGACATGCTGACCTACAGCACCCGGCTGTCTCACGCTCTGCCCCCCCCAACTGGATCTGGCAGCAGTAGAACCTGGGATCATCTGGAGCCCTGTGACCAGGCAAAGACTTGCAGTGATTCACCCACCCAGCTCTGCCTAACCTCCAACTTGGGAGCTAAGACCTCATGGTTGTGTAAGGGAACAGTACATCTTTTTTTTTTTTTTTTGAGTTGGAGTCTCACTCTGTTGCCCAGGGAACAGTACATCTTAAGGAGGTTGGTCAGCTTGTGTCTATATGATTGTTTGCCCTAGTTTGTTTGATGTTGTCACTGTTGTTTTTTTTGTTTTTTATTTTTGTTTTCACTTACTCTTACCTGTCTTCAGGCCTATTTTCTTTTATTAGTGGATACCTCTGTCTGTTCTCTCTTTTACTCTCCTGTCTCTACCTTCTACTTCCCCCTCTCCCTGTTCCATTTCTTTCCCTTTTCTTACATCATTTTACTTTCAGGGAGCAAACCAATACCCCCACTTCATGAACAGATTACAAGGCAGTGGGAAGCAGGATCCAGTGTATCCATACACCTGTCAGTGGATACTGGGATCTGCAAATAAATTTTGAATCACAGCTCCCCCCTCAAATAAATCTCAAAGCTGCAAAAGGTATAACCCTCAAACTACAGTCCAGCCTCAGAGCAAAGCCAGGAGATTCACATAAGGAAGAAAGAAGATTGAACAAACAGAAGCAAAAAGCAACTTCGCCACCCCTGAACAAGAGATTTAAAGATGATGGGGAAAGGGAAGGAAAAAGTGGAGACGCAAATCTATACAAATGAAGAAAAATCAAAAGAAGAATATAGGTCTCATAAAGACCACTGGGAGATCAGATATTGAGAAAACAGACTTCGAAATGCAAATAATGAAGAGCCCCCAGAATGACTGGCCACATACTTCAAACCCAGATATCAAGACATTAATAGAGAGAATAAAAAGAATGGAGGAGAGACAAGAGGAAAATAGGAAGGAGTTGATAACTGAGATAACAGCAGTAAAGAATACTGTGATTGAAATAAGTAACAAACTAATAAGCATGGAAAGTAGAATTAGCCAAGCAGAAGAAAAAAATCTCAGAACTTGAAGAACAAAATATAGAACTAAACCAAACTGTCAAAAACATAGAAAAGAACCTTAAAAAGACGGAACACAACCTTGAAGACATGAACGATTACTTCAAGAGAACGAACCTAAGAGTAATTGACCTTCCTGAGGCAGAAAGAGTGACAGAGACTACCCTGGAACAAATGTTCCATGAAATTATTCAAGAAAACTTCCCTCATCTTATTAATGATGCAAAAATTCAAACATAAGAAATTCAGAGAACCCCAGCAAGACAACAAATGAGAAGACCAACTCCTAGGCACATAATAATCCACTTGAACAAGGTAGGTATAAAAGAAAAGTTCTAAAAGCAGCAAGAGAAAACAGTTAGACTATCTACCAGGGTAGACCAATCAGAATAGCAGCAGATTTATCTACAGAAACACTTCAGGCTAGGAGAACTTGGAGCCCAATCTTCAAAGTTCTCAAAGAGAAACAATTTCAACCAAGAATAACCTAACCTGTCAAGCTATGCTTCATCAGTGAGGGAGAATTAAAATCTTTCCCAGAAATCCAATCCCTAAGAAATTATGCTGCCTCCAGACCAATGCTACAAGAAACTCTTAAGAAAGTATTAAACACAGAAGAAAAGGGAAAAAGAACAACAATGTTCTTCGCAAGAGTAGAGGAAAAAGATTGAAAACACACATGAACCAACACAAAAAACCAAAAGAAAGGCAACAAACAAACAAGTACAGCAATTCTATAAGAACACCATGACGAAAATAAACCCTCACATTTCAATAATTAGCCTGAATGTGAATGGACCAAATGTACCACTGAAAAGACACAAAATGGCAACATGGATAAATTATTATGAGGCAACAACATGTTGTATCCAACAGACTCCTCTCACCAGAAAGGACACTCACAGACTCAAAGTAAGAGGATGGGAAACAAATTTTCAGGTGAATGGAACACAAAAGAAAGCTGGAGTTTTAATCTTAATCTCAGGCAAAATATCCTTTAAGCTATCAAAAATCAAAAAGATGAAGAAGGTCACTATATAATGATAAAAGGTTAAATCCATCAGCAAGAAATATCCATTTGATTTCCCACATTTCCCTTATCTTTGTCTTCCCCCTTGAGGGAAATAGAGGGTAGGAGAGAATTCCACAACATTTGTCACTAAAGACTCCAGCAATCCTCTCTGCCATGGACACCAGCAGTCTTTGCTGACATTTTCCGTACCTAATGGAGTTTCCCACAGCCCACACTGTTGTGTCTCTTTGGGACTAGAGCTGCCCTGCACTCTCATGGAACCTGAACCATGCCAAATCTCTCCTTTCCCATGGCCAGCCATAACACAACCAGGCTCATGCCCATGCCCATGCCTCAGATCTGGCACTACCATGCCTCTACTCAACAGATCAGCATCGCCACATGTCCTATGGAACTGTTAACATTACATGTCTCTGGAGCTGGAATTTCTGGACCCAGTGTCTGACCTAGCATTACTGTGTGTTCCATCCATCCTGTGTCCTCAGGTTAAGGACTTTTCTTATTGAAACCAGTCTGTAAAGTCTGGAAGAGGTAACTGCTCCTATAAGTACACAAAATCAATACAAGGTTACAAGAAAAAAAGAAAATCATGGAGACATCACACCACCAAAATAGCACAATAAATTTTTAGTAACTGACCTCAAATAAATGGAGATTATGAACTGCCTTACAAAGAACTCAGAATATTTGTTCTAAAGAAGCATGGTAAGTTACAAGAGGACAAAAATAAGCAACTCAATGAAATTAGGAAAACAATACATTAAAAAAAGAAGTTCAACAAAATATATATCATATTATAAAATAGAACAAAACAAAACTTATGGAACCAAAGAATACAACAGATGAAATAATGCAATAGAGAGCTTCAAAATCAGACTTTGTCAATTTGAAGATAGGAAATTTGAAATTATTTGATAAGAGAAGAAAAAAGAATAAATAAAATTAACAAAGCCTACAATATTAATAAGGTGCTGTGAACCAAAATATACTTTATGGAAGTCTCAGAAGGAGAATAGAGAGAGAGAGAACAAGGGACAGAGGACTTATTTAAGAAATAATGACTAAAAATTTTCCAAATCTGGGAAAGGACATTTACTTTAAAGAAGGTAAATAGAAACCAGATAGGTTGACTATAAATAGGTCTACACTAAGGCACTTTATAAGTTAAATAGACAACATTCAAGGACAAAAAGAAAATTGAAGGCATAGAGGCAGTGAGACAGAAAGGTCAGACTACCTACTGGGGAAGACCAATATGGACTTTGGAGCAACTTGGATGGATTTGGAGTTGATCATACTCAGTGATTTATCACAGAAACGAAGAACAGAATACCATATGTTCTCACTCATAAGCAGACCTTGAACAATTATAATACTATAAGAAAGTGTTTGAGGGAAACTGCTAGGGGAGGGAGGGGCATACCTCATCAACAAGGGTACCTATATAATAAGTGTTTGTACACCTAACCCTGAATTGTACCCCACATCTTTATAATAATAATAAAAAAAGAATAACAGTAGACTTATCTAACAGAAACACTACTGGCTAGAAGAGATTGGAGTCCAATCTTCAATATACTCAAAGATAAACAATTCCAACCAAGAATTTCCTACCTAGCTTAGCTAAGCTTCATCAGTGATGGGGAATTAAAATCCTTGCCAGATGTTCAATCTTTAAGATTATGTAATGCCACCAGACCAGCTCTACAAGAGATGCTTAAGAAGGTATTAAGCACAGAAGAAAGAAAGAAAAACAACAGCAACAACCATGTTCTCCCAAGAATGCAAGAAAACAAAAAACCAATAAAGCATGTATCATGACTGCAAGATTGAAAACACACACATAAATCAACCCCAAAATCAAAAGAAAACCAATCAACCAACCAACAAACAAACAAGCAACAACAAACTCTGTAAAAGCCTCATGATAGGGATAAACTCACACATCTCAACAATCAGCCTGAATGTGAATGGACTAAATGCATGGCTGAAAAGTCATAGGATGTAAAACGGAATCCCAAAACATGATGCAACAATATACTTTCTTCAGGAGACACACCTCACCAGAAGAGACACTCACAGACTCAAAGTTAGAGGATGGAAAACAAATTTTCAGGTAAATGGAATGTAAAAGAAAGCAGAAGTTGCAATCTTAACATCAGACAAAAGAAACTAAGCTATCAAAAATTAAAAGAGATAAAGAAGGATACTACATAATGATAAAAGGATCAATTCATCAACAAGAAATATCCATCCTAAATATATATGCAATAAACACAGAAGTGCCAGTTTTTATAAAGCAGCTACTAAGCAAACTAAAAAAAGATATTGACTCAAACATTCTCATAACTGGGGACTTTAATACCCCACTATCAACCCTACATAGATCATCGGGGCAAAAAAATCAGCAAGAAGATCTGGAACTTCAACTTCATGTTTGACTAAATGGACCTAATAGATACCTACAAAACACTGAACCCAACAACCATGGATCATTTGACTCATCACCACATAGAATGTATTCCAATATCAACCACATCCTCGGTCATAAATAAAGTATAAACAAATTTCATAAAATCAAAATACTGCCATGAACCTTCTCAGACCACTGTGGAATAAAAATAAATATAAATGCCAACAAGGTTCCCCCCAAACCCACAAAGATATGAACACTAAACAACATGATGCTGAACAACTCCTGGGTCAACATGGAAATCAAAGAAGACATTAAAATATTCCTGGAAACAAATGAAAACAAAGAAATGCCTTACCAAAACCTCTGGGATGCCATGAAAACAGCACTAAGAGGGGAATTCATATCTCTACAAACACATATGAAGAAAATGACAAGATCACAAGTTAACATCCTAACAAGTCACTTAAGGGAACTAGAAAAACAAGATCACCAAAACACTAACTTCAGCAGGAGAATCCAGATTACCAAAATAAAAGCTGAAATACAGGATATAGAATAAAGAAATATCATAGAAAAAGTCAGCAAAACAAATATCGGTTCTGTGAAAGGATAAACAAGATTGATGGACCCCTAATCAGACTGACCAAGAAAAAGAGAGAAAAGCATAAATAAACACAATCAGAAATGCAAAAGATCGAGTCACAACTGATCCTGAAGAAAAACAGAAGATTATCAGATATAACTATGTATACGTGTAAAGAAACAATCTTGAAAACCTAAGTGAAATGGAGGACTTTCTGACATCACACAGCCTCCCAAGGTTGAAGCAAGAGAACACTGAGACAGTAAATAGGCCAGTAACAACCCAGGAAATTGACTTTGTCCTAAGTAGGCTTCATCCTCAGGATGCAGGGTTAGTTCAGGATCCACAAGACCATAACATAATTAGATACATAAACAGATGTAAAAACAAGAATCATATGATTCTATCATTAGATGCAGAAAAAACTTTTGATATAATCCAACATCCCTCCTTGATAAAAACCCTCGAACAACTAGGCATAGATGGAACATACCTCAAAATAGTAAGAGCCATCTATGATAAACCCACAGCCAACATACTGCTAAACAGACAGAAATTGGAAACATTTCCCCTGAAAACTGAAACAAGACAAGACTGCCCACTCTCACCCCTCCTGTTCAACATAGTGTTAGAAGTCCTAGTTAGAGCAATTAGACAAGAGAAGAAAATCAAGCCTATTCAAATAGGAAAAGAGGAAGCAATATTATCCCTCTTTGTGTATGACATGATCTTATACCTTGAAAATCCAAGAGAACTTGTCAAAAACCTCCTTGCACTGATAAAGAACTTTGGCAGTCTCAGGGTATAAAATAAAAGTGTAAAAGACAGTCACATTCCTATACACCAACAATAAACAGACAGAAACTCAATTAAAAAGCACAATCCCATTCACAATAGCTACAAAACAATGAAATATCGGCATCTTCCTAACCAAAGAAGTGAAAGCCTTTTACAATAAAATCTACAAAACACTGCTCATAGAAATCCAAGAAGACACAAACAAATGGAAAATATTCCATGCTCATAGTTTGGAAGAATCAACAATGCTAAGATGTTCATGGAACCAAAGACAATCTACAGATTTAATTCAATACTCGTTAAATTATCAACACCATTCTTCTCAGACCTGGAAATGACAATACAGACATTCTTATGGAAACGTAAAAAAACATGAATAGCCAAAATAATCCTTAGCAAAAGAAACAACGTGAGAGTTAGCACACGTCCAGACTGCAAACTATACTATAAAGCTACAACAATTAAAACCTGGTATTGGTACTATACTATACTATACTATCCTATACCTATACTACTATACTATACTATACTATACTGTACTATACTATAAAGCAAACTATACTATACTATACTATAAAGCAAACTATACTATAAAGCTACAACAATTAAAACAGCCTGGTATTGGTACAAGAACAAGCATATAGACCAATGGAACAGGATAGAGACTCTGTAAGTTAACCTCAATTTCTCAACCAACTCATCTTTGACAAAGCTTCCACAAACAACCAATGGGGAGAGGAGAACCTATTCAGTAAATGGTGTTTAGGAAAAAGACTGATCACACACAGAAGATTGAAACAGGACCCCTATCTATTACCATACACAAAAATCAACTCTAAATGGATCAAAGACCTAAATGTAAAACCTCACACTATAAGAATCCTAGAAGAAAATGACATCCTTATGAAAATTGGAGTAGGCAGCCAATTCCAGATCAACTCTACAAAAGCGAATGCCATAAGAGATAAGATAGACAAGTGGGCCTTAATCCAACTGAAAAGCTTCTGCAAAGTAATAAAAAAAAAAATCAAGAGAGTGGGGAGACAGGGCACAGAATGGGAAAATATATCTGTCAACTGTAAATTGAACAAAGGCTTAACATCCAGGATCTACAAGGAACTCAAATGTGCTGAAAGGAAAAAAAATTCTATTAAAAAATGGGCAAAAGTTATGAATAGACATGTCTCAGAAAAAGACATATGAGCAGTCAACAGATCATGAAAAAATGCTCAGCCTCACTAATCATCAAAGAAATGCAAATTACAACCACACTGAGATACCACCTAACTAGAATCAGGATGGCCATCATTAATAATTCAAAAAACAACAGATGCTGAATAGGATGCAGTGAAAAGGGAACACTTCTACACTGTTGATGGAAGTGTAAACTAGTACAACTTCTGTGGAAAACAGTGTGACGATTTCTAAAAGATCTAAAAATCGACCTTTCATATGACCCAGCAATCCCCCTACTGGGAATATATCCAGAGGAGCTCAAATCACTCTATAAAGAAGACATCTGCACAAACATGTTTATTGCAGCATTATTCATAATAGAAAAACCATGGAACCAACCGTGCTGTCCATTGGAAGTGGACTGGATAAAGAAAATGTGGTACATTTACATGGTGGAGTATTATGCAGCCATTAAGAAAAACAAAATTATGAACTTTGTAGCACCTGGATGAATTACAGTCTATAATACTCAGTGATTTATTACAGAAACAAATATCTGAATACTACATGTACTCACTCATAAGTGTACCCTGAACATTTATTATAACACTATAAGAAAGGGATTGGCAGTAGTGGGACACTGCCAGAGGAGGTGGGGAGGCACATTACATCAATAAGGGTACCCACACTTTACCTGTATAATTGCCACATATGTTCCTATCCCTGAATTGTACCCCCATTTTTAAACTAAAAAAAAAAAGAAATATGACCTTATTTCACTTATGATTTTTTTCTTTGATTCATCAATTGTTTATCTATATATTGGTTAATTTTTAAATGTCTGGGGGTTTTCCTATGTACCTTGTAATTATTTATTTATGTTTTAATTCCATTTTGGACAAGTAATATACTGTGTATGATTTCAATCATTTTAAGTTGAGACTTGGTTTTATGTTCTGGTATAGGGTCTACCTTGCTGACTGTACCATGTACATTTAAACAAACAGTATTTTGCAATTGTAGGATCTAATATTCTATAAAAATCAGTTGGGGCTTGTAACATCCTTCTCTCAGCAATTATAGAACAGTTATACCAAAAGTCAGTAAAGGCAGGAGACCAGTAAAGCACTGTCATATTAATAGTAATTTTATCTTAACATTTTTGGCTGGATGTGGTGACTCTTGCCTCTACTCCTGTGCTTTGGGAGGCCCAGATGGGAGAATTGCTTGAAGCTTGGAGTTTGAGACCAGGCTGGGCAACATAATCAGACTGTCTCTACACAAAATTTGCAAAAAATTAGCTAGATGTGGTGGCACATGCATGTAGTCCTAGCTATCCAGGAGGATTGCTTGAGCTGAAGAGTTTGAGGCTTTGAGGCTGCGGTGAACTATGATCACACTACTGCACTCCAGCGTGGGTGACAGGGCAAGAAAAACAAAACAGTTTTATTTTCTCTTTTCTATCCTTAGTTAATACTAATCTCCCCCAAACAAAACAAAAACCCAAAGCAAGACAAAAACAAAACAAAACAAACAGAAACCACTTGGGCCTGAACATTTTTTGTTGTCCTATAGGTTCTTAAGGGTCTGTACATTTTTTTCTCATTTTTTTTCTATTGCTTTTCCAGATTATACATGTAATGGCTGCTCCAATAATCTGGATCTTTTCAAAGATGGTCTCAGTTGGTTCTCTTTCTTTATAGACAAGAACACATTTTTTTCCTGGTTCTTTGGATGTGGAGTTATTTTGCTTTACATCTTAGACTTTGTGGATGTAATGTGAAGATTTTAGAATGTTATATTCTTCTAAAAGTGTTGATATATATATATATAAACAAATATATTTGTATGTATATATATATATAAACAAATAATTGACTTGATTTTATTAAAATGATAAATTCAGTCTCAAGTCTTATTGCAGTTCTTTTATCTTATTGGGGCTTCTTGAATCTGTTCCATATACACATGGTTCAGGGGCTACTAGAAATTTGGGCAGAGTGTGCACTGACCAATTCGTGGCTTCTGCTTCCTAGCTCCTCCCCCTTCCTCAGGTTCCCTTTCCATTTTACAGTAGTTGTGCTTGCCCAAAACTTTTCTGGCTCTTCAGACCAAAAAACTGCAGATTTTCTATCAGAGTTTTAACCCATGCAGTATTGACTTTCCTGGCAAATCCATAAACGTGGGCAGTTTACAATTGTCCTTTTCCCAAGTTTCAAATCCTATCTTGAATCTATCTGCTTTGTTACATTAACTAGTGCTTGTTTTCTGATTTTGTCCAGGTTTATACCATTGTTTGTAACAGAATTTGATCTGACTGGGCATATCAGAATTATAACCTTAGATTTCTTTGGAAAATTATTTTTTATACACCAAGAAAAATTTCACTTGTCAGAAACACTTATGAAGTCTACTTTAATAAAGAAAAATCTCTAGGTTATATTTTTAAAACTCCATTCTCTTCCACTTTTTTATATCATAAATTGAGATTTTTATGCTTTTGAAATAGCGCGGTACACAAAATGGTACAATTTGATAGACTGATGTATGGAGAAGCAGGATCATTTCCCATAACAGAGTTATATACGACAGCCTCTAGAGATAAGTGATGAGAGATATTAGTAATATCAAACATTACTTTCTCTCTCGAATTAAGACTCTGCAAGAGTACCCCTTATTCTTAGCCTTAGTTTAAAATTGGTAGGATACACATTTTAAAAAAAATTTCTGTTCATTTATTTACTGCTTAGCCCATTCTTTCTTCACTACTTTATCACTTCAGTCAACAGATTGCCAGTATCTAGAGACAAAATTGTACAATGGAAACAAATAACTCCATTTCTATTTAAATTAAACTTAAGGCTCATAAAATAATGCTAATAATCTTGCTTGCACTATTATTGGGAAATTATAACTTTCAGTGAACAAACACTGAGATCATGTTAATCAAAGAGTAAGGTGTTTCCCTGAAACACTATGTGTTCAGCAGTTTTTTTTTCTATTATGTTGTTGTTGCATTTACTTATTTTTATATTTAAATTTTTTTCTATTTTCATAGAGAAGAATATTGCTGAATTTATTTATTTATTTATTTATTTTTGAGTTGGAGTCTCACTCTGTCGCCCAGACTGGAGTGCAGTGGCCGCTCCTGGCCACCACAGCCTTGACCTGCTGTGCTCCAGCGATCCTTCCGCCTCAGCCTTCCAAGTAGCTGGAACTACAGGTGCACGCTACCACGCCCGGCTAATTTTTTGATTTATTGTGGAGATGAGGTCTCACCAAGTTGCCCAGGCGGGTCTCGAATCCGCGAGCTCAGGCAATCCACTCAACTCAGCCTCCCAAGGCGTGGGATTACAGGCTGAGCCACCAAGCCCTGCTTTGCTGAATTTAGATCTTGGAAGTGTTCATTGTAGTTAAGTGTGAAAACTTTCATGAAAACTCTAGTTGAGAGAACTTAAATATAGTTTGAACAAGAAAACTAAGGATAATACCACTCACTATAAACATGACCTTTTATTTTATTTAATCTCAAACTTATTTCAGTTGTCTTTTTTTTGAAAGAAATTCTCTCTTAAATTTCTTCTGAGATTGTCATTCTGAAAAAAACTTTTCCTCCAGAATGTGGGCTATCCTTTTTTCCTCTATAAAAGTAGCCCTCCTTATTGATATATTTATTTTTATTTATTGAAATGTCTCAATTTCTAGTCTTGTTGATTTGTTTTAAAAAATGTGAATGTATATCTCCCAACTTAAAAAAATTATAGTTTTGAGACATTTGAAAATTTTTCAATAAAAGCTTAACCTTTTAAACTGTATGTAAGAGATATTTAGAATTAGAACTCAAGTCTTCTTTCAAGGTTGTTATATTTTTAAATATTTTGAGAGTCTGGCAATTCTACCTTCTACTTTTTAGGCAGGAACTGCATTAATATTTGGCATGAAACTGATTAATTTTTATCAGAGTATAGCAAATGGAGTTTCACAGGAGTAGTATGTATGGTAGTGTAAAATGGGACTTAGACTTTATTCAAGAAAGAACTCTATACAGTAGTAGAATTGTATTACTACCCTCTCTATAACCAAGAGGATGTAGAAAACATTGATTATCGTAGAGCACACAGAAAAGATACGAAGCACTAAGACCAATTTTGAGACAGAAATTCACCATGATATAAAAAAGAGAGGGGGAAACAACAATACTTCCATAGTAATGGGCAATATCAGTGTGCAGTAATTTGCAGTATATTCTGGGGAAGAAAACCTTCATGAAAATCAATTGATAAAGCCTATATTTAAATTACCTTTGTATTTTAAAATGTAATGACAAATCATTTTCTTAGATAAATCAGATTCCTATAAGAATTTTTGCCTTAGAAAAGCCTTAACATGCTTTCTTTTTTTTTCCCATAGTACTTCACTCTTTAAAGTGCTTTATATGTTTTTCTTTTTATGGTTTATTAAACACTGCTCCACAGTGGCAGAGACTTTCACTTGTCCACTGTTATGTATCCCCAGTGCCTGGATCAATGCTAGATAAGTAGTAGTTAATCAGTAGACTTATATAGTAAACATTCTGTAAGACAACATTACGCATTTTACTCTGGAGTATATTTATATATAAATTTCCTATTTCTAACTAAATACTTGGTAGGAACTCTGAGTTGGTAAAGGACTATATACATTCCCAGGATACTCTCTTTTCCTTCATGGTTTTGCTGTGTAACTGAATTAGGTGTACCTGGCCTGGTCAACTACAATCATGGCTCTGGTGTCCAGAATGGACAAAACTTTAAGGAAATTCTGTCTTAAATAAGCTTATTACTAGTATGTGTATTCATACATAACAGTCATAATAGCCATAATCTACAAATGACAATGTCTATTCTAAAAATTAAAAAAGTATGTAGAAAATAAAACTGCAAAGATCCAGTGTATCAATATATTGATTGAAGCCCTGGAAAAATGATACAAATCCCATAACATTAATTAGCTGCAAAATGTAAGAAAAAAATTGGGTACTTGCAAATTATCTTCAGAAATAATTGAGGAGCTGACTGGACTTTCTGAAGTAATGCAGAATATAAGTTATATTATTGTCATTTAGTTCTTGAAGGGAAAGAAAAAACTTCAAAAAGCTGGAGAACTTACAATTTTTTTTTGCCTTAGAAATAAGTGTATAGAGGGGCATAGGAAGCAAGGGAATATATTAGTTGTGATTTATTTGGTTGTAAGTGGTAAAATCTAACTGAAATTAGTTTTTCATAAAATACTAATTTGACTCATAAATGAAATGTGTGTTGGTGAATCTCTTTTTAGCCATAGCTGAATTCAGGAGTTAAAGTGACATCATCAGGCACACTCTTTATCTCAGCTCTTCTTTCATTATGCTTTTCTCACATATTGGCAAGATGTCCAGCAGGAGCTCTGAGTTCACTCTTTACCAGTTTGTAGACTATTTCAAAAAGAGTGTCTCTTTCTAACATTAAGGTAGCATTTTTGAGATTGATTCTGATTAGCACAGATCAGATCACTTGCTGCATTATACCAACAATTGTGACTACAAGAATAGAAATCTTTTTTTTGAGTTGGAGTCTCACTCTGTCGCCCAGACTGGAGTGCAATGGCATGCTCCCGACCACCGCAGCCTCGACCTGCTGGGCTCCGGAGATTCTTCCACCTCAGTCTTCCAAGTAGCCAGAAGCATAGGCGCGCTACCATGCCTGACTAATTTTTGATTTATTGTAGAGATAGGTCTCACCAAGTTGCCTGGGTGGGTCTCGAACCCGCGGGCTCAGGCAATCCACTCGCCTTGGCCTCCCAAAGTGCTGGAATTACAGGCTGAGCCACCGAGCCCGGCCAAGAATAGGCATCTTTTAAACAAATTGTTATTATTACTGGCAAAACCTTGTCCCTGCTTATCCCTATATTCAGAGGTTTGGATCAGTCCCACTAAGCACAACATGAACTGAGTGGAGGACAGTTGGTTCCTCAAAAGAAAAAGATGTATTCTTTTACCACATATTGCACAGATGTGTAAATTGTCTGGCAGTATTGTGTAGGGATGCTGCACAACAAAAATAATGGATATCCACTTCAAAGTGACCAAGAAAGGAGGTAAGGAAAATAAAAGGAAGGGGAAGAAAAGAAATATTTGTAGGAGTGAGAAGCAGAAAGGGCAGGAATATATAGCTAGGGGACAGGATTTCAGAGTTGAGGAAAAGAAAGAGGGGAGGGTGAAGAAGAGGGACAGAAAGAGAGAGATGGGAGGGGGGATTCATCTTGATGAACAACATCCTGACTTTTATGGAGCCAACTGGCAGACTAGCTTTTGGCTGGAAATATAGCAGATAAGGCATTATTTTATACTATAAAGTTTACATGAGCATGGACATCCTATGTTGAAAAGAATGGGATTCTCATCTTTGTTTTTGCAAGCATGCAACCTCTCAATACGGCAGATTTTGCATGTCTAAATACAAGAGACATCTGTTCCCTCACTAAAGATATCACATCCTCAAGCTCTTTTATATTTTCAATAAATGCAGATGTTTGCTGAGGACTTTCTTCATAGCTTCTTTCACCTCCTTATTTCTCAGGCTGTAAATGATGGGGTTTAACATTGGGGTTATCACTCCATAAGACAGCCCGATGATCTCATCAGATGTTTTTGTGTCTTTTGACTTGGGCTTCATGTACATGAAAAGGGCTGAACCATAGAATAAAATGACTACTGTCAAATGGGCTGAACAGGTAGAAAAGGCTTTCTTTCTCCCTTCAGCAGAATTAATTCTCAGAATGGAAGAGAGGATGAATATATAGGAGATAAAAATTAACAGTAGAGGAATCACCAATAAAACAATACTTGCCACTGCCATGATAAGCACATTAATAGAGATATCCGAACAAATGAGTTTAAGGAGAGCCAGAATCTCACATGTGAGATGATCAATAACATTATTCCCACAGAAAGGCAACACCATTGTCAGGACTGTTTGTACTAGGGAGTTCAGACAGCCTACAATCCAGGACCATGCAGCCATTTGCACACATAGCACCCTGTTCATGATGATGGAGTACCTCAGAGGGTTGCAGATGGCCACATACCGATCATAGGCCATCATAGCCAGGAGGACACACTCAGTGGAACCCAAGCCAAGGGAGACAACCATTTGCAGAGCACAGCCCATGAAGGAGATGGATTTTCTTTCAGACATAAATATAATAAGCATTGTAGGAATGGATGATGATGTGTAGCAGATGTCCAAGAATGAGAGGTTTCCAAGGAAGAAGTACATGGGGGTGTGGAGGTGAGAATCCAGGATGCTAATGATAATGAGGAGGCTGTTTCCCAGAAGGATTGTTATGTACATGATGAGGCAGAGTATGAACAGAAAAAGTTGAAGCTCTGGGTATTGGGAAAGTCCCACCAGAAAGAATTCAGTTACAGCAGAGTAATTTCCTGTCTCCATGTGTTCATGTCACCTGCAGGGTTTAGAAAATGACATGACTCAGAAAAATATAAACTTCTGATGCAGATTTTTAACACAGATTTACTTCTAATATTATGTTTGGTTCTTAGAATACTCTTATGCAATCAAAAGGGCAGGGATATTATACTAATTTTATTGATTATGAAGATTGAGGCACAAAACCCCCAATATATCTGAGAACTATACAAAAGCACAATCAAAGCTACCAATACTGCTAGAATTCTTTTGGGAAGTGTCAAATAAAATTTAGGAACAGATACTTTCAAAAACCTGCTAAAAGTCTGAGAATCATTGGAAGATTGTTCTAGAAGCTTCCAAGATTGAGGAGTCTAAAACTCAGGCTGTACAGCTTTTTTTTCCCCCCACTGCCTCGGATTCTCCCTTCTCAAGTATAGTATTATTCCCATTTTTCAAAGTGGAAAACAGAGACAAAGAAAAATTTAAGCAACTTTTTCTAGGGCATACAGATAATAAATACTTAAGTCAGAATTTAATATCCTGCCATCTGGACATATCCCTCTTAACCATTCTTACTGTACTGTTTCTCATAGATTGCCACACTGATTCCAAGCAGGAATACATTGTTTAACCAAGGTACTGTTTGCTGTGTTACACTGAGATAGCAAACACCACGAACTTGTGATCCTGATCATATGTGGTATGAGGTAGAACTCTGAAGGATGGACCACTTACTATTTCCTCTAGTTTTTGGAGTGTGTTCTGCTTAGTTTTCTATGTATAGAAGGCAATTTGACAATTATGAAAAGTAGTATGTTCAAGAATAATTATAGGAAAGTCCTACCATAACCTTTTCTTTTATCAATAACATCTCTGGCCCTTGTCTTTACTCTGCAAATCCAAATGCACTTTAGAGACTTTAATGGGCCTTTTTGCATTAACTGTCCAATTGATTATTTCAATTGAGAAACTCCTTCCACTTGCAACATTAGCACCACATCATTGAAAACTCAATGTCTCCATTTGTTTCATGTTCAGTGTGTTAATGTGTAAGCATCTTGTTAAGATGGCTCAGCGTTGTGTTAAGATGACATATAAAGAGCTATGTCTTATACCTTGTTAAATTTGCTGTGGAAGCTGTATTTACTGGGCTCTTGTTGCAGAATGAGAATATCACTTACTAATCTCATTCTGACCTTGCAACCACACCTTTGCTTTGCCTTTTCTATTTCTAGAGACCTTGAAGAAAGGATTAGTATTTAGTCTTTGGCTATTCATAGATTAGAACCTTCCTGGTGTCCTGTTAGAGAGATGAAAGGCAAAGTTCTTTTCTATACATTCCCTTTCCATAGTCTTGATCTTCCCCGAGAGTACTACCAAGAATGTGATTGGGGGGAGATTTAAAACATGGTGATGATACCACTAGGTCAGTATAGGAAAAATATTCTTTTGTCCTGTAGCTCTTATTCCTGTCTCTAATTACACAGGCACATTGCCTTGATTCCACAAAAGGGTTAGTTAAGATAGTAGTTTTAATTTGATAGAGCACAGCTGATTGTAAGTAGAGGAAGGAGGAAGGAGAGAAGAGGTGAAAAAGATAAATTTTCTCTGGTGTATAAAGAGTACTAAACTTAGCATTGGTATCCTAGGAGGTAGGAATGTTGAGGATCAAAAAATGGAGGAAGAATGGTTAGCTTTCTTCCTCTTCAGAAAAGAAGCCAGGTGAAGGCCATATTTTAAAATTTAGATCAAAACAGGAGAAATGAAAACAATAACTTCACCAAAAATATTGAATCAATCTATCATGCTGACCTATTTTAACCTAGTCAGCTACCTATCTCCCATTTATACCATTTCTCCTCTCATGATGGTGTTAAGGGAGGAGTTATTAGGGAAGCTTTGTTTCCCTATGATCTCCCTCAGCCTCTTCACAAAAAACAACCTAATAGAAAAAGACAATTTGTGGGAGAAAATGCGCTTGCCGTGCATCTTCAAGGAAAGTTTTCTAGTTCATCCTCTAACCTCATTGCCATATCTGGGTACTCTAATTCTGGAGCTACTGTTGACACCTCAAATGCTCTGGAATGACCATGCTGAGTTTCTTTCAGTCTCCTCATAATACTGCACTCTTTTATCTTTATGCATTTTTACATGGTGATTTTTTTTTTTTGCTAGTAGGTATGCTCCTAACTCAGCGATTACCTTTTCTAGGAAATCTTTCTCACCTCCTGTTGTGAGGTGGATGTCTCTTTTATGTGCTATCACAGGACTCTGTACTTATCTCTCTCACAGAATCCTTCATTTATTCAAAACAAACCATGTTATATATACTATAGTAAGTAATAGGGATCCTATTGTTAGATCTTGATTTTCAGAATAGATATAGAATGCTTATGATAGTTATTTTATATTTTTAAGAAACAAATAATTGCTGTATTGTATAACATGTTTCAATATGACAAAATATGGAACATTTTGCAAAAATAGTTTATCAAACAAAAAATAACCTTGTTATCTTAAACTTTCAAAGATAGACTAAAATTATAGATCAATCTTATTTACAAATATATATATATATAAAATCACGAGTAAAGTATGTCTACATTGTATGCTAATATAATAAAATTTATTTCATAAATTGATTAAATCCAAAATTAATGCTTGAAAATTTATCAATATATAATACTAAACAAATAAGCAAAAAAAAAAAAAAAAAAAAGCAAGATGCCAAAGAACAGCTGGTAAGATGCAACATTTATTCTTGATAAAAATATTCTGAGTAATCTAGATGTAGGAGGATACATAATTAAAATGATAAAGATCATCTTTCTCAAATCATTTGGGCACCACAATTCAAAGTGATGAAACTCTGGCAATGTTTTCCTTCAAGTTTGCAAAGATGGTGTTAGCACTATTTTAATCTAACACAAAAAGTGTTAGAATGATCCAATCAATAGAATGGAATAAGGAATATCAATGGCATTGTATGTACTATTATGTTTCAGGTTCAATCATAATTTAAACTTGCTGTATTTTTTAAATTCTGGTATTTGGTATTCTGGTTTTTGGTATTCTGGTATTTGGTATTCTGGTTTGTAGTGGTGGTGGGTTATTAAATACACATGAGAAGAAAATTGGAGTCTTGGAGAAAAGTAAATGAAAAGGAAAATGCCCATGATATAATGCATGTTAAAAAAGGATATTTCATGACAACACAAATAATCACAAATTTGTATACATGTACCTTGAGAAGCTAAACCAAAATGTTAACCAGTTTTCATAAATACCCAAGGATGAGTGAGAAGGTTATTGGAAAGGAGGTTGGAGAGGGCTTTCTGTTGACTTATGACATATACTGATTTAAAGCCATTTAATATTCTGACTTCAAGTGATCAAATTCACAAGTATATTCACCCTGAGCAGACACACTGACATATTCTCAATTCTTGGAGTAGAGTTCTAGAGCTCATCATTTAGAATGTGACCAAGATGGGTATTTGTAGATAGAACTATAGTATCACACAATAAAAAGATGAAGCAGAGGAAATACTCATGGTGGGGATGGAGTAGGGAAATATTAGTAATTAATATTACCTCAGCTTCTTTATTTCTGGGAAAAAGGTAAAGTTTTAGTATCTTGGCGCTTTTATTTTGTTCATCTTTCTCCAAAGTATCAGTCTTCAGATTGTTGCTTGCTCATCAATAGACATCACCTACAGAAGGAAAGCAAACTCTGCTTAAGGAATATGGATCAGGAAGCAGTCACCCTTCTCCCCATGTTTACCAAAAGGAAAGAATAGTAGTTTGTAAAGCATATGTATTCACTCGTATTCCCTTTATTCCAAGGAACCTCTTGAAACAGGCTTCACTTTATTCGCCTCAGAAGAAAATTGAAAGCATTAAGTATTGTATCCTATCTCCTGCTTCAGCTAGTTTCCCCTACTGTTTATAAAACAACTTATTCTTCAAAATAGCTAGCATCCCTTGTGCCAGATCTCCAGTGCATTTCCCAAAACATGAGCCCCTCTGAGTCCCAAAGCACCTAATCATGAACAATAGTGCTCTAGTTAGAGCAAAGTCTTTTCTCTTCTTGTTTCATGGTTTTGAAAATTATCCTGGGTTTTCTCACTCACATTTCTGTTTGGTAATCAAGAATGCTTCTTTTTTGCTGGGAGCTTCAGTGAGTCTTGGGTTCACTACCGGGATTGATTCACCCAGATGTCTTCATGTTCTGAAGATCTCCAGGGCTATGCCAGAGTGCAATAGCCCTGAGTTTCTGAAAGCCTGCGTGCCAGTCGGTGTGTATGTCCTTGTCCCCTTTGATTGCTGATAAAGTAAAGAGAAGTACTGTGTCTTAGCTGTAGGATGCAGATTTCAATCTTGGCTCTTTGACATATTGGCCATACAAACCTTGGGCAAAAGATTGTCTGTGAGCATGATGTGTCTTGTTTAATATTGGGTAATGGTACTTATTTATAGGACTGTTTTGAGGATTAACATAATACACCTGAACATTCTTGTACAAATTGAGTGCACAATATATGCTAGTTTAATCTGGAACCCTAGGTTTATAATCTTTCATTTCCCATAAGAGATGACTTACTTAAAATGATGTTCATATATATCCATGATATTTCCTTCCCCCAGTGATTTCTTATATTTTTCATTGTCTTTTTCAGTACTCTGAGATAAATTATTCATAATTGCCTGTTTCCATTTACCCTTTTCTTTCTGGAAATAGTTCTTCCCTAACGTTCCTGTAATGTTTCTCTTTTCATCTGTATAGGATTCTCATCTTCTTCACTTAAAATAGATAGCGTGACATATTGGGACTTTGGTTTTCAAAAAAAGAAAAACATTCTCCACTCTTTTTCATCCCAGTGTTTCACTAACTTTTGTTCCCATATACTGAATTCACTGTAGTTGGTCCTCCTTAATCAGTTGACTTCTTAACTATGTTTCTTTGAGTTATAGCCATACTCTAAAACCCACAAAGTGTCACAATCATAATTATTAGTAGTGGTGTGGGAGAGATAAACAATAAAGCTTTCAGCCCCAACAGAAAGTCATGCCATAAGTTTGTATCCTATAGTAAATCAATGTGTCACGTAAGTACTTTCCTTCCTCTGAGCCCTAATGTTTCCAGAGGACCTGTGGAGTCTCTGACAGCCAATTTAAATCCTCCTTTGTTTTCTTCTAAGAGACTGTGTAATCCCAGAAGTGATTTAAAGTTGAATATTAAAATAATGTAGATGGTATTAACTTTTTGGAAACATTAGAGTTGATCTCTCAAAGACCTAATTATGCCTAATTTATTAAAAAATAATTTTCTTTCTTCTTTGAATTATTAGGTTTTTGATTATACAAATAATACATATTGGCCGGGCTCGGTGACTCAGCCTGTAATCCCGCACCTTTGGGAGGCTGAGGTGAGTGGATTGCCTGAGCCCGCGGGTTCGAGACCCGCCTGGGCAGGGAGACCTCATCTCTACAATAAATAAAAAAAAAATCAGCCGGGCATGGTAGCGCATGCCTGTAATTCCGGCTACTTGGAAGGGTGAGGTGGAAGGATCGCCGGAGCCCAGTAGGTCGAGGCTGCAGTGGCTGGGAGTGGCCACTGCACTCTAGTCTGGGCAACAGAGTGAGACTCCAACTCAAAAAACAAAACAAAACAAAACAAAAAAACACAAATAGTACATACTGAATATAGAAAATTCGAGAGATTCATAAAAATCCAAAGGAAGAAATGAAAATCATTCAAATTACAGATAGAGGTATAAATATTTTGATATATTTCTATGTATATATTGTGTTTACATGCTGGAGAGAACATTGCATTTCTTAATTTATTACCTGCTTTTTATAATAAACAATATGTATATATTTTTCCATGTTAATTTTTAAGACATTTTTAATGAATTCATAATATTGTTAAAGGGAAAAATAGGAAAAAAATTCATATGCAGCAAGTGGAAATTAAACAGTTTTCTGCCAAATTCTAAGCAACTTTTTACATTTCCTTGGTTTTTTTAGAGTAATGACAATATTGGAAGACTGGGATCAGAGATTCTCTTCATTTTCTCTACCCTAAGAGTAAAGGTCAATTTCTATTGTCAGAAATTCTCACAATACCCATTTATAAACTGGAGAATGAGTGTGATGTACTTTTTTTTTTTTTAGTGGGGTGAAGCAGACATAAGGGTGTAACAACCAAAGCTATGGATGTGAAGCCTCAGGGGAATGAATAACACATTCCTGCCATTGCTTCCCAATTGGCTCCTCTAACTTCCTTTATCTTCTGTCAACCTTCTGGCCCCTAAGTCTGCTGTGAGAATGCCAGGTGCTAATGTTTTAAGCTCATTCACACTTAAATTCTTTGGACACATCTGCAATTTTGTAGCCGTGAACTAGAAAAATATTCATAAGTATTTTACTATTTTTAACCACATATGTGTAAGGCCTTTTGCTACAAATACATTTTGATGCCAGATAGATTTGATGCTCACTCAGTTGTAGGAATATGCAAAAATGGAAGAACTCTGTCCCTTTATGCAGGCATTGGCAGTGTTCCAAAAGAGGATGTTGGAGTAAAAATATTTCTGAGGTTGTTTTTGTAAAGTGGATTTTGTCTCAAGTATTGAGGCTTTGTTTTAGCAGGCTGTAATTTGGCAGGACTCAAATTTCAGACATGTCTTCTCTGAGGTGAAATTTCTGTTCAGGTCTGTTAGTCTTAGCACCACTTATGCATAGTTTAGAGATCAGCCAATATTTTGGCAGATTACCCAGAAATTTGAGGACCCCAGTTTCTGGATGTCTCTTTTCTGTGGTTTTCTTTTCTAAATTTTCAACTGCCATGATCTTCTGAACTCTGTTTTCTGTTTCTACGAGTCAGTAAGATTGAAGTTTTACAACTGAATTTTAGTCACCTTATAAAATGGTCCTGAGTGGGTCCTTCCTTTATCTTAAAATCACAAAATTAGAAACATCTAGTGCCATTCCCCCATCCATTTTTTTTTTTTGCCACTTCAGGAAGTCATATATGTATATTTAAGTATATGTTTATTTATTGTTTAGATAAGTGCATTTAACATGATAATATGAGATCTACCCATGTAACAAATTTTTAAGTGTGCAATACAGTACTGTTGACTATGGACACTATATTTTACAGCAGATATCTAGAACTCATTTAAAGTTGAGTTGGAGTCTCACTCTGTTGCCCAGGCTGGAGTGCAGTGGCATGCTCACGGCTACCCCAGCATCGACCTGCTGGGCTCTGGAGATCCTACTGCCTCAGTCTTCCAAGTAGCCGAAACTACAGGCACACACTATCACGTCCAACTCATTGTTTTTGATTTATTGTAGAGACTAGGTCTTGCCATGTTGCCCAGGAATTTATCGAACCCACGGGCTCAGGCAATCTTGTCGCCTTGACCTCTCAAAATGCTAGGATTACAGGCTTGAATCATTCATCTTGTATAACTGTTGAATAACAACTCTTCATTTCTCTCCCTTTCACCTTACTCTGGAACCTTTGGAAATGACCATTTTGCTCTCTGCTTCTGAGAGTTTGATTATTTTGAATACTTCATAAAAGTGGAATCACACAGCATTTGTCTTTCTGTGATTGACTTATTTATTTTAATTTAATTTATTTAGTATTTTAGATTTAAGAGGTATGTGTGCATGTTTGTTACATGGATATATTGTGTAGTGGTGAGGTTTGGACTTCTGTTGAGTCTGTCATTGGGGATGAGTGTGGTACCCAATGAGCGGTATTTCATCCTTTACCCCTGTTCTTCCCTCCCTTCCTTTAGGAATCCCTAGCGTCTGTTGTTACCATACTTATGCCCATGTGAACCCAGTTTTAGTTCCTACTTATAAATGAGAACATGTGGTATTTGGGTCTCTGTGTTAATTCATTTAGAATGATGGCCTGCAGCTGCATTCATGCTGCTGTAAAAGATATGATCTTGTTTATTTTTATGGCAATGTAGTATTCCATGAGGTATATGTACCATATTTTCTTTATTCAATCCACCATTGATGGTCACCCAGATTGGTTCCATATTTTTGCTATTGTGAATAGTGTTCGATAAACATACAAGTGCAAATGTCTTTCTGGTAGAATGATTTACGCTCCTTTGGGTACATATCTAGTAGTGGGATTGCTGCATTGGATGATAAATATATATTTGGTTCTTTAAAAAAATCTCCAAACTGTTTTCCAAGGGGGCTGAACTTTTAATAGCTTACGTTTCCACCAACAGTGTTTGAGCTTTCCCATTCTTTTTTCTCTGCAATCTCACCAACATCTGTTGTTTTGTGACTTATAAATATTGGTCATTTTGATGGTTAGATAGTATCTCATTGTAATTTTGAATTGCATTTCTCTGATGTTAGTGAGATTGAGCATTTTTTCATGGCTTTATTGGCCTCTAGTATGTCATAATTTGAGAAGTGTCTGTTCATGTCCTTTACCCACTTTTTAATAGGTTATTTGTTTTTTTCTGTCAATCTGTATACATTCCTTATTGTTTCTGGAATTAGACTTTGATGCATAGATTGCAAATATTTTCTAACATTCTGTAGGTTGTCTACTTACTCTGCTGATAGTTTATTTTCCTATGCAGAAGCTCTTTAGTTTGATTAGTTCCTACTTGCCAATTTTGGTTTGTGCTGCTTTTGCCTTTGAGGACCTGGTCATGAACTCATTGCCTAGATGAGGTCCAGTAGAGTGTTTCCTAGGCTTCCTTCTAGGATTTTTATAGTTTGAGGTCTTACATTTAAATCATCTTTATTTATTTACTTATTTTTTATTTATATGGGGTACAATTCAAGGTTAGGTACATAAGTGATCATCATACAGGTGAAGTTTGGGTCTCCCATTGGTTCTCACTTCACCTGGTTTGAGTATGATACCCTTCTTTTTTTTTTTTTTGAGTTGGAGTCTCACTCTGTCACCCAGACTGGAGTGCAGTGGCCACTCCTGGCCACTGCAGCCTCGACCTGCTGGGCTCCGGCAATCCTTCCACCTCAGCCTTCCAAGTAGCCAGAATTACAGGCATGCACTATCACACCCGGATGATTTTTTGATTTATTGTAGAGATGAGCTCTCGCTGCCCAGGCGGGTCTCGAACCCGTGGGCTCAGGCAATCCACTCACCTCAGCCTCCCAAAGGCGCAGGATTACAGGCTGAGCCACTGAGCCCGGCTGATACCCTTCTTAATGTTATGCGCCTCCCCCCCTCCAGCAGTGACCCTCCACTGCCAATCCCTTTCGTGTCTTGAGTCAAATTTTGTATGTGGTGAGAAAAAGGGGTTCAGCTTCATTTTTTAATATATGATAGGTGGTTTTCCCAGAACTATTTATTAAATAGGATATCCTTTCCATATTGTTTATTTTTGTCAACTTTGTCAAAAATCAGTTGATTGTAAGTGAGCAGTTTTATTTCTGTGTCCTCTATTGTGGTCCATTGGTTTATATATCTAATTTTGTACCAGTACCATGTTATGTTAGCTAATGTAGCCTTGTAGTAAAGCTTTAAGTCTGGCAATGTGATGCCTTCATTGTTTTTTCTAGACCCGTGAAAAATGGTGCTTGTATTTTGATAAGGATTATATTGAATCTGTAGATTTTTTTGGGAAGTATGGACATTTTAATAATTTTCTTTTAATTCATGAGCATGAAATGTTTTTCCATTTGTTTATGTCATCTTTGATTTATTTCAAGTGTTTTGTAGTTCTCTTTGTAGAAATCTTTCACCTCTTTGGTTAGCTGTATTCTGGGATATTTTATTTTATTTTACTTTTTGTGGTTATTGTAAATGGGATTGCATTCCCGATTTGGTTTTCAACTTGAATGTTGTTGGTGACTAGAAATAGTACTGATTTTTAAAGCGTTGATTTTGTATCCTGAGAATTTACTGAAGTGTTTATCAGTGATAGGAATCTTTTGAGTTTTCTAAATATAAAATCAGATCAACTATAAAGAGAGATAATTTAACTTCTTCTTTTCTTATACAGACACCTTTTATTTCTTTCTCTTGACTAATTGCTCTGGCTAGGACTTCCAGCACTATGTTAAATGGGAATGGTGAAAGTGGAATCCTTGTCTTATTCCATGTCTTAGGAGAATGCTTCCAACTTCTGCTCATGAGTATAATGTGAGCTGTGGGTTTCTCACAGATGACTCTTATTATTTTGAGGTATGTTCCTTCAATGCCTAGATAGTTGAGGGTTTTTGATCATGAAGGGATGTTGGACTTTATCAAATACTTTTTCTGCATCAATAGAGATTATCATGTGGTTCTTGTTTTTACTTCTGTTTACGTTGTGGGTTACATTTATTTATTTGCATATGTTGAACCAGTCTTGCATCCTGGGAATAATGACTGCCTGATCATGATGAATGATCTTTTTGATGTGCTGCTGGATACAGTTTGTTAGTATTTTGTTAAGGATTTTTATGTCTGTGTTCATCAGGGATATCGATCTACAGTCTATAGTTTTGTTTCTTTGCGATTTTTTGCTATCAGGATGATATTGGCTTAGTGGGGAGTCTCTCCTCTATTGTTTAAAAATAGTTTTAGGGGAGTTTAAGATGGCGGCCTACAGGTAGGGTTGTGAGAATCTTTGTGGACATGACAATAAAGACTCTGCATGAGTAGGAGGGCACTGGTGGGAGCATGAAAGTTTGTCTGAGGGGATACTCGGCTGCATGCACCTGGGTCCCCCCTCTGAGGGTGACTGCAAAGCCCTACCACCCTGAAATTAGAGCACGGCTTGTAAGATGGTGCAGAAACGTCTGCTGCCTGTGGGAACGTGCCTGAGAAAAGCCTGCTGAATCCAGCTCATTCCCAGCACCTGGCACCAGGCGCACACCATCACCTGTCATACTGAACCGGCTGGAGCGCAGGATCTGTTTATTGGAGAGACAGCATCCAGGAATCTGGAGAGGAATACATGCCTGTTGAGGAGCTACCCACCACAGTCATTTTCCAGGCAGAGATTTACATTGCCCTGCCCAGCTCCATCCCCCCATCCCCCTATCCCCAGTCTCCAACTTGTTGCCTAAGCAGCATGGACAAACTATTGCCCCAGGCACTCGCTCACCATTGAAGTAGGAGAGAGACTGCTCCGGGCTTTGCCTCACCACTTCAGCATCTGGCAAGGTGCTGGAAGGGACTGCAAACAGAGCCCAGAGATCTGATCTCTGTGAAGGGCAGATCAACTACTCAGGGCGGGATCATGGTCCAGAGGAAATAACCTGAGAGCACAGACTTCAGAGGGACCTGAGGAGTGCTGAGTTCCAGGCGCCCACCCCCTACCCTGATCCAGCTATGGGACAAAGAGTGTGGTCAGAAAAGGATGAGGAAGTACTCCAAAAGGATCAGTGGTGAGTCCAGGGCTGATCCAAACCCCCTCCTCCCCAGCAATCCTTTGAATATCAGACCCACACAACTGGGCCACGACTGAGAGGGACAAACTCAGATGGAGCCTGGACATCATTTGCAATAGGAGAATCCCATTCCAGGAAGGCCTGGCTTGGGCAACCTCATGAGAGTACATACCTGGGGAAGAGACTGTTCTATACATCCCCACCAGAGATCTCCCTGACCATATGAGAGAGGGAAGAAAGGACTGCAGCCCCACCAACCTCCACTGCCCCTCCTCCTTCCTTGCTTCATTCCCTGAGGAGATAGTGAAAGAGGTGGCTCTGCAGGAGAGATCTGATTCGAGGAGCAATTACAGAACCTGCCACAAGAGGACAGGTTTTTGGGGTTTTGTTTTGTTTTTTAAATTTTCATTTATTTTTTAATTTAAAAATTTTCTGACTATTTGTTAATTCATCTGTTTTCACAATATTTTTTTTCTTTGTGCATGGATGTGTATGTGAGGCTTTGATCTGCATCCCTCCCAATATTTTTTTCTTTTCTTTTTCCATTTCTTTCTTCTTTTATTTGTCATTCTCTGTTTAAGTGTGTATGTGGATGATTGAGTGTTCATCTTTTGATTTTGTTGTTGGTTTTTGCTCTTTTGTTCTTCTGGGTTTTTTTATATTCATTTTTTATAGTTTAAGTGTTGTGCCAATATATGTGTGAGGGTTCCACCTGAATCCCTCCCCTTTTTTCCTCTTTTTTTCTTTTTTCTTATTCTCCCCCCTTCAGTCTTTTTGTCTTTCTTCTCTATTCACTTTGTACTAGGCATGTGTGTGTATGTGTTTAGTTTTCTTGTTTTTTTTTGTTGTTGTTGTTGTGGTTTGTTTTGTTTTGCATTGTTGTTATTCCAGATTGTTTTGTAGTGTGTGTTGGTTTCTGCTTTGCATCATCATATAGAGTGGTAGTGGGGAGTGGATCTCAGGGAACACATACTACAATAAGTGAACATTTTAATTTGCAAGTAGCATCTGATTCCTAGTGCCCCATCCTCCACTTTACTTGGATTTCAAAAACTACAAGAGACAGCAAAGCTTCCCATCTACCATTCTATTTTGAAATAGAACAAATCCAGGGCCTGGATCAAGGAAAAATAGAGGACTGAGCAAACATCAGAAGGGAAAGCCTCTCCCACTGACACTGAATAACAGAACTAAAGAAAAAAGCAAGAGATCTGTCAGAAATGAGGAAAAGTCAAAGGAAGACCTCAGGCAATTCCAAGTCTACCAAAGACAAAACTCCTGAGAAATCAGACCTTGATGCCCAAATAATGGAAGTCACCAACAACTAGTCCCAGAATATGACAGGGATTAGGGAATGGTTGGAAAGAATGAATAGACTCAAGAAAGACAAGATGCAACACCGAAAGAACTTGTAACAGAGATTCTGGAAATAAAAATTTCATCCAGGAAATAAATAACAGGATGACAAGCATGGAAAGCAGAACTAATCTAGCTGAAGAAAGACTCTCAGAACTTGAAGACCAGAACATGAAATTAACCCAATCTGTAAAAAACATAGAAGAAAGAGTCAGAAAGAAAGAACAAAGCCTATAAGAGGTGTGCGATTATGTCAAGAGGCCAAACCTATGCCTCATTGGTATCCCAGAAGAAGAAAGGGAAATGGAGAACAACTTGGAGCAAGTATTCCATGAGGTAATCCAAGAAAACTTTTCCTATCTCACCGGCAATGTGACCAGCCAGCACAAGAGATACAGAGAGCCCCCACAAGACATCAAATGAGAAGACCAACCCCTAGACACATAGCAATTCTCCTACACAAAGTAGGCACAAAAGAACAAATCCTAAAGGCAGCAAGATAGAAAGGTCAGACTACCTACTGTTGAAAACCAATCAGAATAGCAGCAGATTTATCAGCAGAAACACTACAAGCAAGAAAGGACTGGAACCCTATAGTCAAAGTCCTCAAAGAAAAACAACTTCAACCAAGAATTTCCTATCCAGCCAAACTCAGCTTCATCAGTGATGGAGAATTAAAATCCTTCCCAGACATCCAATCCCTAAGAGATCATGCAGCTTCCAGACCAGCTCTACAGGAGACACTTAAAAAGGTATTAAGCACAAAAGAAAGAAAAGAAAAAAAAAAGAATGACCACACACTTCCAAAAGAACAACAGAGCACAGAATCAACAGAGAATACAGTGCAACAAGAAACTTGAAAACATACACATACATTAACCCCCAAACCAAAAGAAAACGAGCAAACAAAGAAAAAACTTTATAAGAATCTCATGACAGAGATAAGCATTTCAATAATCAGCCTGAAAGTGAATGGACTAAATACACCACTGAAAAGACACAGAATGGTGGACTGGATAAGAAACCATGACCCCGTTATTTGTTACATCCAGAAGACTCATCTCACTACAAGGGATGCAAACAGACTCAAAGTTAAAGGATGGAAAGTGAGTTTCCATGCAAATGGATCACAAAAGAAGGCATGAGTTTCAATCCTAATATCAGACAAAACAATTTTAAGCTATCAAAAATTAAAAAAGATGCAAAAGGACACCACATAATGATAAAAGGTTCAATCTTTCAATAGGAAATATCCATCCTAAACATATATCCACCCAACACAGGAGCGCCAGCATTTATAAAGCAACTACTAAATAAACTAAAAAAAGATATTGACTCTAACACAATAGTGTTACCCCACTGACAGCTCTAGATAGATCATTGAGGCAAAAAATCAGCAAGGAGACCCAGAATCTAAACTTGACACTTGACTAAATGGACTTAGTGGATACCTACAGATTATTCTACCCAACAACTACAGAATATACATTCTACTCATCACCACATGGAACATACACCAAGATCGATCACATCCTTGGCCATAAATTAAGCATTAACAAATTTCATTAGGTTGAAATCTTGCCATGCACATTCTCAGACCACAGTGGAATAAAAATAAATATCAAAACCAACAACATTTCCCCAAACCCACAAAGACATGGACACTAAACAGCATGATGTTGAACAACGACTAGGTCAACACTGAAATCAAAGAAGAAATTGAAAGATTTCTGGAAATAAATGAAAATGAAGAAACCTCTTACCAAATTCTCTGGGATACCATGAAAATAGTTCTAAGAGGTGAATTTATATTTCTACAAGCACACATCAAGAAAATGGAAAGATCACAAGTGGAGAACCTAACAAATCACCTAAGGGAGCTGGAAAGAGAGGACCACCAAAACCCCAACTTTAGCAGAAGAATCCAAATCACAAAAATAAGAGCCCAAATATGGGACACAGAAGATTAAAAAAATCATAGAAAACATCAACAACAACAAAAAAACCTGCTTCTTTGAAAGAATTAACAAGATTAATGGGTCCCTAGCTAGAATGACCAAGAAAAAGCCCAAATAAACACAATCAGAAATACAAAAGATCAAATCACAACTGACCCTGAAGAAATACAAAGGATTATCAGCGATTACTATGTACACCTATATGGAAACAAACTTGATAACCTAGATGACATGGAGGACTTTCTGACATCACATAATCTCCCCAGGTTAAAACAAGAAGACATTGAGACATGAAATGGACCAATAACAACCCAGGAAATCGACTCTGTCATATGAAAACTACCTACAAAAAAGAAGCCCTGGACCAGATGGCTTTCCAGCCGAATTCTACAAAATGTACAAGGAGGAGCTGATACCAATCCTATTGAAAGTATTCCAGGCAATTGAAAAAGATGGAATTCTCCCCAAATCATTTTATGAAGCTAACATTATACTGATACCCAAACCGGGTAAAGATTCAACAAAGAAAGAGAACTACAGGCCAATATCCCTTATGAACATAGATGGAAAAATCTTCAACAAGATTCTAGCAAATTGGATACAAAAGCACATCTTAAAAATCATCCACCATGACCAAGTAGGCTTCATCCCCAGGATACAGGGCTGGTTCAACATTCACAAGACCATAAATGTAATTAAATATATCAACAGATGTAAGAACAAGAACGACATGATTATCTCATTAGATGCAGAAAAAGCTTTTGATAAAATCCAACATCCCTTCTTGATAAAAACCCTCAAACACCTAGGTAAAGAAGGAACATACCTCAAAATAGTCAGTGCCATCTATGATAAACTGACAGCTAACATATTGCTAAATGGACAGACACTAGAAACATTTCCCCTGAAAACTGGAACAAGACAAGTTTGCTCACTCTCACTTCTTTTGTTTGACATTGTGTTGGAAGTCCTAGCTCGGGCAATTAGACAAGAGAAGGAAATCAGGGTTATCCAAATAGGAAAAGAGGAAGTCAAGTTATCCCTTTTTGCTGATGATATGATCCTATACCTTGGAAATCCAAGAGAATCTGTCAAAAACCTGCTGGCACTGATAAAGGACTTTGGCAAAGTCTCAGGGTACAAAATAAATGTGCAAAAGACAATTACATTCCTATACACCCAAAAGAAGTAGCCAGAAACCCTATTAAAAAGCACAATCCAATTCACTTAGCTACCAAAAATGAAATACCTCAGCATCTTTCTAAGCAGAGAAGTGAAAGGCCTTTACAATGAGAATTACAAAACACTGCTCAAAGAAATCCAAGAAGACACAAAAAAATGGAATAATATTCCATGCTCATGGATAGGAAGAATCAACATTGTTAAGATGTCCATCCTACCAAAGGCAATCTACAGATTCAACACAATACTCATTAAGTTACCAACATCATTCTTCTCAGACCTGGAAATGACAATACAGAAATTCATATGAAACATAAATGACCATGATTAACCAAAACAATCCTTAGCAAAAGAAACAAAGCAGGAGGTATCACACTTCCAGACTTCAAACTCTACTATAAGCCTACAGTAATCAAAACACCCTGGTATCGGTACAAGAACAAGCACATAGACCAATGGAACAGAATAGAGATTCCAGAAGCAAAGACTCAATTCCTCAATCAACTTGCCTTTGACAAAGCCTCCAACAACAACCACTGGGGAGAGGAGAACCTATTCAGTAATGGTACTGGGAAAACTGACTGACCCCATGCAGAAGATTGAAACAGGACACCTACCTATCACCATACACAAAAATTAACTCTAAATGGATCAAAGACCTAAATGTAAAACCTCAAACTATAAGAATCTTAGAAAATGCAGGAGACACCCTTAAGGAAATTGAAACTGGGAGCCAATTCCTATCCAGAACCCTTAAGAAATAAGATAGACAAGTGGGACCTCATCGAATTAATGAGCTTCTGCAAAGCAAAAGAAAACATCAAGAGAGCAGGGAGACAGACCACAGAATGGGAAAAAATATTTACCAACTGTATATCTGACAAAGGCCTAACTTTTAGGATCTACAATGAACTCAAATGCACTGAAGGGAAAAAACCAACAGCCCCTTTAAAAAGTGGGCAAAAGACATGGATAGACACTTCTCAAAAGAACTTATACAGGCAGCCAACAGACACATGAAAAACTGCTCAGTCTCACTCATCATCAAAGAAATGCAAATCAAAACCACATTGAGATACCGCCTAACCCCAGTAAGAACGACCTTCATTAATAAAACAAACAACAACAGATGCTGGTGAGGATATGGAGAAAAAGGGATACTTCTACCCTGCTGGTGGGAATGCAAACTAGTACAACCTCTTTGGAAGACAATGTGGTGATTTCTGAAAGAACTAGAAATTGACCTTCCATATAACCCAGCAATTCCTCTATTGGGAATACAGCCAGAGGAACTCAAATTATTCTATAAAAAAGATACCTGCACACATATGTTTGTTGCTGCTCTATTCGCAATAGTAAAAACATGGAACCAACTGTGTTGCCCATCGAATCTGAACTGGATTAAAAAAATGTGGTACATATGCACAATGGAATATTATGCAGCCATAAAGAAAGACAAATATATGAACTTTGCAGCAACTTGGATGGATTTGGAATCGATCATACTCAGTGATCTATCACAGAAACAAACAACAGAGTTTCATATATTCTCACTCATAAGCAGACTTTGAACTATTATAATGCTATAAGAAAGTGATTGATATTAGTGGGAAACTGTCTGGGGAGGAAGGAGGTGAGATTGGCAGTTGAGGGAAACTGCTAGGGGAGGGAGGGACATCCCTCATCAACAAGGGTACCTGCATGATCAATGTTTATATACCTAACCCTGAATTTTACCCCACATCTTTATAATAAAAATTTAAAAAATAGTTTTAGTAAGATTGCTATCAGCTCTTTCTTGCATAAATAGTAGAATTTGGCTGTGAATCTGTATGGTCTAGAAGTTTTTTTGGTAAGTAGACCTTTTATTACTAATTCAATTTTGTGGCTGATTATATGTCTGTACAGGGTTTTAGTTTCTTCCTGTTTCAGTCTTGGCAGGTTGTGTATTTCCAGAAGCTTATCCATTTTCTCTACATTTTCTAGCTTACATGCATAGTTATTTGTGACAATCTCTGATAATCTTTTGTATTTTGAGTTTGGTTGTAACAATGTCTTTTTTTGTTTTTGGTTGTATTTATTTGGATTTTTTTCTCTTTTTTTGTTAATATAGTCAGAGGTCTATCAATCTTGTTTATTCTTTCAGAGAACTTGCTTTTTGACTTGTTGATCCTTTATATGTTTTTTGTGTCATTTTCTTTTCTTCTGCTGGCTGTAGGTTTACTTTGTTCTTATTTTTCTAGTTTCCTTGCATGAGACATTAGGCTGTTTGAGATCTTTCTATTTTCTTGATGTGGATGTGTAGTGCTGTACATTTTCTCTCAGCACTGTTTTTCTGGTCTCCGGAGGCTTTGGTATGTATGTCTTCATTTTCATTTATTGCAAATAACTTAAAATTTTCCTCTTGATTTTGTTGTTTACTCAAAAGCCATTCAGGAGCAAGTTGTTTAATTTCGACATATTTGTGTGGATTGGGGAGTTCCTCTTGGTATTTATTTCAAGTTTTAATCCATTGTGGTCAGAGAAGATGCTTGGTACCATTTCAGTTTTTTGGAATTTTTTCAGGTTTTATTTATGACTGAGTATGTGATCACTCTTCAAATATGTTCCATGTGCAGATGAGAATAATGTATATTCTGTGGTTGTTGGGTGAGTTATTTTGTAGATGTGTGTTATAACTAATAGGTCAAATGTTATATTTAAGTTCAAGATTTCTTTGTTAGTTTTCTGCCTCGATGATCTACCTAAAGTTGTTAATTGGGTGTTGAAGACCCCTACTATTATCATGTGCCTGTGTATGTCTTCTCTTAGGTTAAGTAGCAATTGTTTTACAAATCTGAGTGCTTCTGTTTTGCGTGCATATATATTTAAGATATTATTTCTTCTTCTATTGAGCCCTTTGTCATTATGTAGTGTTCTTCATTGTCCTTTTTTACTGTTGTTGGTTAAACTCTGTTTTATCTAATATAAGATTAGCAACACTGTCCCTTTTTTGCTTTCCATTTGTGTGGAAGATCTTTCTTGAGTCTATGGGTGTCATTAGAAGTGAGGGGGTCTCCTGAAGACAGCAGAAGGATGGGTCATGTTTTTTATCCAGTTTCCTACTCTATGCTTTTAAGTGGAGCATTTAGGGCACTAATGTTCAAGTTAGCTATTTATATGTGAGACTATACTCCTGTCACTTTATATTATATTCTGGTGAGGTGGGGGTGGCTGCTCTCTGCCTGGACCTGTGAATGGCATATTTTACTTACTTAGCATCATATTATCAAGATTAATCCATGTTGTTGCATTTGACAGGATTTCCGTTCAAGATTGAATAATATTTTATTGCATGTGTGTGTATGTGTGTGTGTGTGTATGTGTGTGTGTGTGTGTGTGTGTGTGTGTATACCCATCACATGTTCTTTATCTAGTCATTCCATTGTCTATCTATTGATAGACATTTAGGCTGTTTCCACATTTAGGTTATTGTGAATAATGCTGCAACGAACATGGGAATGCAAGTCTTTTCAAGATCTGATTTCAGGAAATTTTTTTCCAAAGTAAAATCAAGGTATTTATTACTTATAATTTATAGGTGTCTAATGGGGATACAAGATGAATAAGGTACTGTTCTTGCCTTAGAAAAACTTCCAATCTGGTGAAGAAACAGATGTACCTTTATTTAATGTCACACTTCAAGAGAATATATTCAATTATCTCAGTGAAAGCTCTATGAGTGCAGGGATTTTTTAAAAACCCACTTTATTGAGATATGACTGACATGTAAAAAGCTGTACATATTTAATATATGCTACCTGAGGAATTTGGAGATAAAAAGATGTACATATTTAATATATGCTACTTGATGAATTTGGTTTCACTCATGAAACCATCATCACAATCTATGCCATAAACACATCCATCACCTCTATTGCACTCTTTACTTGCTATTATTCTTACTATTATTGTTATTTGTAATAAGAATTCTTATCAAGAAGTTTAAAAAATATTTTGCCTAGAAAACTCTAGTTGACATCTGTAGGAGAGTTGGTCCACATATCAGTATTAGAACATTCTATTTTATATTTATTTATTATTTCCGCATTATGCTACAAGTAAAATAAAATACAAGTTGTTTTTTCTGGTACTGTCTTTATCTGGCTATGATGTAAAAATAAATGGATCAGAAAAGTTTCTCCCTCTTCTTTGCTAAATAACTTGAATAAGATGAGGACTAACTGTTGCTTGACAATTTAGTAAACTCAAATGCAAAACTGTCTGGCCCAGGGACTACTAAATTTCAATTGACATTAATGAAAATCAAGATATATTTTTCCAATCTGAGTTAATGAGCCCCTTGAATTATACTCATAGATGTCCTTTGGGGTTAAGAATCACTTCTTCAGCAATTATGCCTAGGAGAGGAATTGCTGGGTCAATTTTTATGCAGATTAATCTTTTTTGGTAATTTTAATTTTTTGTTTACTTAAATTAATTTTTGTTTATTTTTTCCTTTGATTTTAGAGTATATAACCATCTTTACTAATTTTCCAAATTTGTACCCTAAGTACAAGTGTATGAAGATGCCCTTAGCACCTTTTTCTTGCCAATACTTTGTGTTGACCAACTTTTAAGTTACTGCCAATTTCATCTGGTCAGTTTGAAATAGCAGTCTCTAAGACTAACAACACAACAGGCATCATTTGAAAGGCGGTGGAAATTACATGGAGTGCATCAGAAACATTCTGCCTGAGATATTTCTACTTGGTTGTGTCACAAGGTTATGTCAGAAGGAAGCAGAATGGGCGAATCTAGGTGGGCCCTACAGTTAGTGAGGGCAATAGCTTATAGAAACTTTCCATGTTTATAAGTTGTTGCATCCCTAAGTAGGTATTTTCAGGAGTACTTTGTAATCACTGCTAAAGGAGTAATATTTTCTGTTATTTTCAAAGACCACTAGATGGTAGTATAGACTGTTCTTTTCCTTCTTCATCTTCACCACTGAACACATACCTGTAAGTGGAATTATGGGATCACTGTTATCTGACCTTGCTTATTTGCTTTACGAAACATTAATTCACATTTCTATCGTCAAGAAATAAGATTTCATTACTTCGTAGTCTTTTCAACACTTGTGATGTCACAATTTAGTACTGACTATTTTTTGTGTATGTGATGTCTCATTTCAATATTTTTCATTTCCCTTATTACTTGTGATGTGATGATCATTTTATATTCTCATTGATATTGGAGTTCTTTTTCATTGTAGAACTTTCCAATTTATGTTGTATTGTTTATATTTTAAAAAACATATCCTAGACACCAATCCTTTTTGGTATTTGTGAAAATAGAAGATAAATTCTCCCATTTATGTCTAATATTTAAACTTTCTTAATGATGTCTTTTCCCATACAGAAGTTTTAATTTTAAGGACACTGAATTTGTCATTCTTTACTCTTAATTTTTGCTTTTTGGCTTAACAAATGCTTTTCATTTTCTTTCTCTTTTTTTATTTTATTTTAAAGATGTGGGGTACAATTCAGGGTTAGGTATACAAATGCTCATTATGCAGGTACCCTTGTTGATGAGTTGTGCCCCCCCTGCAGATTCCCACTATTGACACTTCTGCCTCCCCATGCCCCCACACACTGCCCAGAAGTTTCCTGTTACTGTCAACGCTTTTCTTATAGTATTACAATAATTGTTCAAGGTCTGCTTATGAGTGAGAACATGTGATACTCAGTTCTTTATTTCTGTGATACATCACGCAGTATTATAGACTCTAAGTCCATCCAGGTTGCTGTGAAGTTCGTGATTTTGTCCTTCTTTATGGCTGTATAATATTCCAATGTGTATATGTACCACATTTAAAAAAAATCCAGTCCTCTTTTGATGGGCAGCATGGTTGGTTCCATGTTCTTGCTACTGTGAACAGTGCTGTGATAAACATACATGTGCAGGTATCTTTTTCATAGAGTGATTTGAGTTCTTCCAGGTATATTCCCAGTAGGGGAATAGTGGGGTCATGTGGAAGGTCGATTTTTAGATCTTTTAGGAATCTCCACACTGTTTTCCACAGAGGCTGTACTAGTTTACACTCCCACCAACAGTGTAGAAATGTTTCCTTTTCCACATCCTCTCCAACATCTGTTGTTCTGTGAGTTATTGATGATGGCCATTCTGACTGGAGTTAGGTGATATCTCAGTGTAGTTTTGAAGACCAAAATATGGAACTAACCCAAACTAACAAGTACTTTTTCTACTTGTATGTCATACAGATAGTCTTCCACAGTTTTCTATAAAAGTTTTATAATTTTGCTTTTAAGATCTGGCCATGAAATTTTTCTTAATTTTATATGTAGCTTAATATGAAGTACAAATCTATGTAGTCTGACAATTAACTTCATGAACAAGCCACTGTCTGCTTACATTGGCAACACTGTGAAAACAACTCAGTAAGTTTTCACAACCTTGGAATACCAGTGTCTCACAGTTGTGTTTGTGTCGATGTGTGGCAGTGTCTTGCTGAGTGGCATTTATTATTGTTGTTGCAAGTTTTCGTGTGTTGGTGAAAGAATGTTGGAGTTTGAATTAGAGGAATGTACAAACATTACATTTCTTGATAAACTTGGAAAGATAGAAGTGAAATCAGGGACATATTAGTTCAAGTTTTAGGTGTAATGCCATGAAGAAAATGGTAATGTACAAATAGATTAAACATTTTCCTAAAGGGGAAGGTGTCACTGATGAAAAAATATCAGGACAGCCAGTAATAAGCAGAACTGATGAAAACTTTGCAAAAATTTGTTGAATTGTGCGTGAAAATCATCAGCTGACTGAGAAGCATAGCAGATAAAATAAATATCAATAGAAGAACAATTAGAAAAATCTTACCTGAAAATTTTGGCATGAGAATGGTGTGTGCAAGATGGTCCTGAAGGAGCTTTTGCATCACAACAATGTGCCAGCTAACACAGCACTGTCTGTGAGGGAGTTTTTAGCCAGTAAACAAATAACTGTGTTGGCATACTCTCCCTACTCACCTGATCTGACCCAGATGTCTTTTTTCTTTACTTGAAGTTAAAGGAACAAACAAATTAGATAGAATGGAGATTTTTATGCTCTTGAACATTTATTAAAATATCCTCTGGAAACTGTTTTGGCCTGGCAATTTTTAGTTTTGATTTTTAGATTAGAAAACACGGTTTATATAGAAAGCAGATTAAAGAGAGAGAGAAAAGGGGGATCCACCTCCTCCAGATTGGGGAAGGGACCAGAGCTGACAGAGAAGCATGGTCTGGCCTGGCAATTTTTTAAACTACTGATTTAATACGCCCTTGTCCTTATTTCCTCATTCTTTATCTTTTTCATACTGTTTGAGTTGGATGCTTAGTGCATTCATTTTCAATTTTTCTTATTTTCATATAAAAATATTTAAATATAATATCTACTTAAGCCTGCACATTTCTTTCTAAAGTAGAGTTAAACTAAATCAATTAGATTTGATTATAATTTTATTGTCATGAAGTTCTAAATATTTTGTAATCTCCATCATAATTTATTTCCTAGTTAATAAATTAGTTAGAAAGATGTTTCAAAATTTTCAAACATAACAAGATTTTGAGTTATATTTTTGTTGTTGATTTTTAATTGTATTGCATTGTGACAAGAAAATGTGGTTGAGTGATATTAATTGTTCAATATGTATTAAGACTTGTTTTTTGGCCCAAAGAGCAGTCAGTTTTATGAATACTCATTCTTCAGTGTTGGAATAAAAGATTTTATAGACATTGCATATTATATATTTTATATATTATGGTATGGATTATTTTAAATTATATATTTATATTTATTTATTTTCTGAGTTGGAATCTCACTCACTTTCCCAGGCTGGAGTGCAGTGTCAATCTCATGACCACAACAGCCTTGATCTGCTGGATTCTGGAGATCCTTCTGCCTCAGCTTTGTAAGTAGCTGGAACTACAGATGCATGCCACCATGTCCTGCTAATTTTTGTGATTTATTGTAGAGATGAAGTCTCACCAAGTTGCCCAGGTTGGTCTTGAACCCCTTGGCTCAGGCAATCCTTTCGCCTTAGCCTCCCAGAGTGCTGGGATTACAGGCTGAGCCACCATGCCCAGCCTATATTTATATCTTTAAATTAATTTTATTTTCTTTGAAATTCATCTTTCATTTTCACACATTTTTTTACCTATTAGTTTGAAAAATCATTTTTGCTTTAGATTTGCATCGTATGATTCTGAAGCTTATTTTCTTTATTTTGATACTGTTTTGTTTGAATAAGTTGAAAATTGTTTTCTGTTATAATGGTTTTTTGCTTTAAGACCTATTTTGTCTGTTCTAAACAATACCAGTATTTTGGCTGATGTCTGTCTGCATGTCTTTTTTCGCCCAATATCTTTCAATCTCCCTTTGTCAAGTGTTAGGTGTTTTCTTTCTTTCTTTCTTTCTTTCTTTCTTTCTTTTTTCTTCTTTCTTTCTTTCTTTCTTAAATGACTGGATCAAAGAAAATTCAATCTGAGAAATTTTGTCTTCTAAATGGTATGTTTAACTCAAATACGTATATTATGATGAATACTAATATGTTTGAATATATATTTTATTTTTCTTATTTGGTGTTTTATCTATTTTGCTTGTTTTTATTTACTTCTTTTCCTTTCAGCTGTCCTGACATATTAGATGATTGAAGTTTCTTTATTTCCTTGACTTGCTTGAAACTTAAGATAACTTATTTCTACTGTTTTTGTATAAACACTTATTTTTTTAACGATGATTGCTTAAAGTTCATAGAAGAGTCTAAGCCTAACTAATATCACTTCAGTCTTCCTCATCAATATAAGGATCTTGCATTGATATCACAGTTATCGCTGACTACCAATCTCTCTCATTATCTGTTATGTATTAATTCTAGAATTTTATTCTACAGCTTTGCTTTTAAGTCCCAAATGGATTGCTTTTTAAAAAAATCATAGCAATAATTTAATAGGTGTATTTATTTTGTTAACGATTTCTTTTTTCCTTTTTTTATCCTATTCTTTCCATGTACGTTGAATTTTCCTTCTTCCTTACGTATACTTTTAAATAGTTAATTCAATAGACTTTATTTATTTTTCTGAAGTAGGGGATCCAAGATAGCCACCAGGGAATAGCTGACGTGTGCCTTTATTGCTGGCAAAACTGAGCAGACAAACTCCAGCCACCAGTAAACTCAGGCACTTTGAGCAGTTTTGGATGGGGGAAGCCCCCTGCATCCCTCAAAGATCTCTTTGAATGCATTGGGGCCAGGGAGGAGAGAGTCTGGATGGCCAACATTGGAACCAGGGCACCTGATTTCTACCAGGTGCCAAGCTCACACGGTACCTGCAGCCCTGCCTTGTGTGTGGGTGAGTGCTCCTGACGCAGTCTGGGTTGGTTCTCATCCTTCTAGCCATGTGCAGGTAATTGGTCCTACACAGCAGGAGATCTGACTAGGGCACAGTGTTATGCAGCTGGAGCCCCTGCAGAGGTGGGAACACACCTGTGCTCTGAATGCCCAAGCCAGTTAAACCCCATGAGCACGCTCCCTACTGTTGGTGCCCAGATCCCTGTTTGGGAAAGCTTGACTCCTGTTTAAGTCAGTGCCTGCTGCCAGTGTCTGGTGGCCAACCTCCCCCTCCAGATCAGAGACATTCAGAGATCAGATCAGAGACATTCCTGCCAGCCTCATGCACCCAAAGAGAAGGTTCCTCCATGACTAAGAATCTACTTTTTTTAAGTACTGGGTGAAGACTTGGACAGGAGAGGGGAAGACATGAAAGGCACCTGAAGGCACTGTTTCCTTGCAGGAACTCTTTGGGGCTGCAAACAGTAAACAGTCAGGGGGCCCATACCCCCACCTGGTCTTTGTATTGAGCTCCCAAATAGGGTCAGAAAGCAGTTTGGCTGATCTGACCACGGGAAAAACTCTGCAACAGAAAATCACCTTGAGTACGGAGCACTGCCCAACAAGAGTGGTGGAGTAGAGGTGAATACCCCTCTCTCCTGAGTGAACTATTTTTAGCTATTGAAAAGACCCTAGGTCAGCAAGACCTTGTCTAGGCCCAAAACAACAAAACTAAACAATAACAAGAGAAAACTTTCTCCTCACAGATGAAGAAGAACTAGTGGAAAAACACCAACAATCCTCAAAGTCTTAAGGAGACATCACCTAAAAAAGCAACTATTCATACCTAAGCAATGGAAACCATCCAGAATGAACTGTCTCTGATGAAAGTCACATAATTAAAATATTGGGTGTCTAAAATGGCTAAGGAAAACTGTGAGAAATTAGAAGCAAAGACCACCCAAGCTGTGCAGAATGTTGAGTTGACCAAAATAAGAAAGGTCCATTCTGAAATCCTGGAAATGAAGAATTCCTTCCTGGAATTTTGAAGAATGATAACAGGTCTAGGGAGCACAATCTATCAGAGAAAGGATAGATTCTCAGAACTTGAAAGCCAAAATATTGAACTAAACCAGTCTGACAAAAACAAGGAGAAAAGACTCAAATAGAATGAGCAGCACCTACAAGAGGTGTGAGACTATGTAAAGAAGCCAAATCTATGGAATTTGGGGGATTGGAATGCCCACTCTCATGCCTCCTATTCAATATAGTACTGGAAGTCCCAGCCAGCACAATCAGGCATGAGAAAGAAATCAGTGGTATGCAGATAGGAAAAGAGGAAGTTACATTATCCCTCTCTGTGAGCAATATGATTCTATACCTAGAGAACCCTAACAGTCTCAAAAACTTCCTTGCACTGATAAATGACTTTGGTAATGTCTGGGATTACAAAATCAATGTGCAAAAGACAGTTGTACTTCTATACACCAACAACAAATAGGCTGACAACCAGATAAAAAACACAATCCCACTTACAGCAGCCCCCCAAAAAGTGAAATACCTTGGCAACTACCTAACCAGAGATGTGAAAGACCTTTACAATGACAACTACAGAATGAAGCTCAAAGAAATCAAGGGTGATACAAACAAATGTAAAATAACCCATGCTCATGGATTGGAAGCAATATTGTCTTGATGTCCATCCTACCCAAAGCTATCTACAGGTTCAATGCAATATTCATCAAATTGCCAACATCATTTTTCACAGAATTAGAAAAGACAATTCAGAAATTCATATGGCAGTTTATAAGAACACAAGTAGCCAAAACAATCCTCAGCAAAAGGAACAACTCTCAAGATATCACACTTCCAGACTTTAAGCTATATTACAAGGCTACAGTAACCAAGATGGTACGGTATTGGTATAGGAATAGGCACATAGACCAATGCAACAGGACAGAGATTCCAGAAATAAAAACATGATCCCTCAACCAACTCATCTTCGGCAAAGTCATCAATAACAAACACTGAGGGAAGGTGTTGGAAATGGTGCTGGAAAAACTGACTAGCCATGTACAGAAGAATGAAACTAGATCCTTATCTGTCATCTTACTTAAAAAATCAAATCAAAATGCATCAAATGTAAATATAAAATATAAAACCTCAAACATCAGAGTAGGCAACTAATTCATTATCAATGAATTCATGACCGAGTCCTCAAAAGCAAGTGCAACAAAATCTAAGATAGACAGGCAGGACCTTACCAAACGGAAAACCTTTTGCAAGCTGTGGATCTGACAAAGGCTTAACAGCCAGTACTTACAAGGAACTTAAACTGAAAGGAGGAAAAAATAAATGAACAATCCCATTAAAAAGTGGGCAAAGGACATGAACAGACATTTCCTAAAAGATGACATACAAGCAGCCATCAGACACTTGAAAAAATGCTCAGCCTCACTAATCATCAGAGTAATGCAAATCAAAACTATAATGAGATACCACCAAACACCAGTAAGGGTGACTGTCATTAATAAGTCAAAAAGCAACAGGTGCTGGTGAGGGTACACAGAAAAGGGAATGCCTCTACAGTATTGGTGGGAATGTAAGCTAGTTCAAACTCGATGGAAATCGGTGTGGTAGTTTCTCAAAGAACTAAAAGTTGAACTTGCATATGATCCAACAATTCCTTTCCTGGGCTTATATTCAGAGGAACATAAATCACTCTACCTAAAAGAACCTGCACACGCATGCTTATTGCTATACTGTTCACAATAGCAAAAACATGAACCAACTCAGATGACCACTGAAAGTAGACCAGATACAGAAAATGTGGTACATATACATGATGGAATATTATGCAGCCATGAAGAAGAACAAAATTATGGTCTTTGCAGCAATCTGGATGCAGACCATCACACTAAGTGAACTATCATAGAAACAAAGAACTGAATATCACATGTTCTCACTCATATGTGGGCCCTGACCTCTAGCACAAGAATGGGATCAGCAAATGCTGGACACTTCTAGGGAAGATAGAGAAAGAAGAGGGAGGGGGCATGTGTAAACACAATGGGTACCTGGTCCACTACCAAGGGGAGAGAGGACCAGCTAGAAGCCTAAATTTCACCTGCATGCAGTGTACTTATGTAGCAACTCCTCACTTTTACCTCACCACTCTAAAATTTTTTTTAAAAGACTCTTTGAGTGCTAATATTTCTTAATCTTTTAAAAGCGACTTGTCTTCAGTCTTGAAAGGTAATTTAACTGGTTTACAATTTATAGTTATTTCATTTTAGCAATTTGAAGACATTATTTCATTATCATCTGATCTCTGTTTTGTTGATGGCATTTCTGTTTTATCCACTGGTGCATATGAAAAGTTAAATACTGTTAAAATAAAATAGGATTGTTTATTATTAAGAGCAAACTTTTAAAAAACTATACTGAACACTCATTGTAGAAAACCTAATGACTTTCTTTTAGACTAACTTCCATGGTTCATCATTGACACTATTTTTACTAACATATTTTGCTTTTTTAATAAACATTGGTGCTCACTTATTTAGTTTTGATTAAAAATTCTTTATATATGTTTTAAAATTTGGGATTTAAGTGCCTATAAAAGCATAAAATAAACTCTAGACTGTATGACACACACAAAAGAAAAAGCAGGAAGAGGTCATTGGTAGCAACTATGCATAGAACCACAGTTGAGCATTTATCACTGTGCTGTTCATTTTGTAAAAGAGTTTTGAAAACAGAGTAGGTATTCAAGGTATATGCTAACAAATTGTAGCTATTGAAAGATAATGTAATTCTGCAAACACGATGCTCTTATTATACTTAGAACTTATCATCATCTCATTATTTCACTTAACATTGCTGGTTAGACATCGGTCATTTTCCCTACCTTAGCCTGATGCTCAAAGTTTGTCTCCTATTTTAAAAAATGATTATATTGTCATTTGTCTCCATTCTCTGCTACAACTTTCTTTTGCCTTATATCCCAGAATTTCATCTAGTATATTGGCTTTTGGTTTTGCTTAATAGCTATTTGTCAGAAAGAGAGAATTTCATTTTAAACAATGTTTAATATGATATATGCTCTGTTTGTTTGTCATTTAGAACAACAATGGTCTACTTGAATAATTCTTTTATCACTATTCTCTCTTACACCGAGTCATCTGTTTATTTTACCTTTCAAAATTCTTTGAAATTTAAAATTTTTTAGACTTGATGCATAAAATTTATATTCAGTAGTGCTTTCTCACCGATAGCAATAACGTTTATTATACTGACCAGTGTCATAAGGTCGTTTTTTAAAAAATCAGTAATACACATTGTGCATCCATACTAACACTTGTATCCTGTAATTAATGGAATCATTATTAACAATTTAATTACAATTTAGCTACTATTAATTTATGTAGTCTTATAATTTAATCATTAAAAAATATATGTGTGATGACGTATGTAACAGAGATATAAAATTCTTTCCTCAAGGTTATAATTTAGTTTCTTTGGGTTGAACTCAATCTGTTAGTTTTTTATTGAAGTTATATACTAAAATAGATACTGAGGTATATGAATATTAATGTAACTTAATTGTTATAAGAACAGTGATATTATAGGATATGTAGGTGTTTATCATGTAGGTGTAGAGGAATGACATTATCAAAAAGTATTTTCATCACCTAACAGGTATTAAATGTGAAATTAATTCTTACAGAATAAGTGCTGTAGAAATATCTATGGTCCTTTTGCCAAAGTCTATAATCTGACATACTCCAGGGAATCAGGAGTTCCCTCAGAGGTAACTAAAAACAGATGAATGGCTTTAGCAGAAAATGTATCATACGAAAAAAGTTTGTTAATTACTTTCTCCGTATTACTTAGAGTTCAAATTTCTGCTACTTTTCCTTTCTTCCACTCCCCTGGGTATAGGAACTGAAATCTAGATAACTGTTCAGTATAGGAAACTAAGTTTCAAAGGGACCATTACATTTTATTTTGCATTGTTTCCTTGTTGGAGTTGTAAACAACCTATTAAAAAGTTTTCATTTTTTAAATAAAATTTTTTCTAAAGGAAGTTTAAGAAAATTTATAATGACACATTTTTAAAAAATCCACTTGCTATTCTTGCTTCCATTAGAGTCTATCTTGCAGAAGACATTCAACTTGACAAGTTTTCTGTAAATTAAATTTTTTTTAATATTTGAGAAAAAAAATCTCTTTCAGGAAACCCTGCAAAGACTTCTTTAATAAAGAATTATCTCAGTGATATGAAAAAAAGCTTCCTTTCTTTGTTATTTTATTTTATAAATTTAGATATTCAAACTTTCTAATCAGTGAGTTACATAAAATGCTGTAATTAAAAATTAATGAGTTGAAAAGCATATATGATTCAGAAAAAAATTTACTCTTAACAGCCTCTGGAGTTAAAGTGAATGGAGGATATTTTTGGTAACATAAAAAAATTATTTCTCTCTTGAATCAGTATCTTCCAGAGTACTTCTGCCCCTTAGTTGTTCAAACTGCCAGTATATATATTTCCAAATAGATATTAAGGATTCTGAGTATGACTTACATTTGCCTTGCATAAGAAGCATAGTTGAAAGACTTTGGAGAGAGTATGGAGACACCATATTCCATTTTATCTCATTGGCGTATCTATTAATCCACAAGTTATTTCCACTATCAATTCAGTTGTATTTTCTTTCTCAATTTTTTTCTGAAATCATTTGAAAATTTTTTATTTTCATACATGAATATATGCCTTATTTTCCTAAAAGAAGGAAACATCAACTAGCATATTCTTCAATGACATGTTTATCTTTTCGTTTACATGTCTGTGAGAGTTATCCAGTCACCTAATTGTATTGGTATTTCAGAGTCTGTGTATTATTTATTTTTATAATCATAAGACATTTGAACTGTGTTTTACACAGAGTTTAACCTTTATAACATTTTTGTCAGAAATAGTTGTAATCACAAGTCAAGAATTCTTACCAGTATGTCACAATTTAAGTATTTTGCCTGAATCCCTGGAAAAATCTTGCTACTATGTAACATGGTAAAATGGTTTTAACTTTGTTTTGTAAGTATAGTGTAAGTTACATTTCATCAGTTACTACATTAGTAAATAGTTGTGCACCTGAATTTTAGAGTAAGTGTCCCCTTTGGTATAGTTGGGAATCTATATTAAACTCCATGCTTGAGGCATTTATTTTGTCTGTATTCAAATGTTTTCAGATATTGTTCTAACCAGGTGCAACCTTGTTTCAGCTACACTCCCAGCAGTATGGCTGAATTTCTGCATCTCTAAACTCAGGCTGGAGATTCTTTCTTAGATAGTCAAGACATGCTTTGCTAAAGATAAGAGATGAGAGTTAATTTTGTCACATTACGGTGATTTTTTTCTTGTATTCACTCATATTAAGTCATTCTAATGAAAGCAAGAAGTGGTGGTGTAAATTAGAAAAAATTATTGTGAAAAAAAGTCACATAATATAACACAGAATGTATTATGTCAGTGTGAAATTAGACACTGATTTTTCAGCTTGAACTCTAATCAAGATGCAACTCTTCCCTGAAGTAAAATGTAGTATGTTATTACCTTCTTTATCATCAAAACAGATAAAAAACCAACCATAAATTATGATAGAGTACACTGACGGGAATACAAGCACTCAGATTTGGGGGATAAAAAGAGACTAACGATGGGAGAGAGAGAGAAGGTGGGGGGGGAGGGAAGGAAGGGGGGAGAGAGAGAGAGAGAGAGAGAGAGAGAGAGAGAGAGAGGAGAAATAAGCAGCCAGCAACCAGCATTTTCAAAGACATACTTAACCTAACTGACCTTTAAAGTGAAATAAATCAGAACCCTAAAACCTAGAGTAACAAATTTTAGCACATACAGAATGGACCAATCAGCCCATATAAAAATAAAGGAGGAAAGATAAATACACTAAAATTGTACAGAGAGGAGTTCTTTTAATCACTGGCTTAGGGTTCTTTTCAGTAATCAAGTGAGAAAACACCAGAAACCTGTATTTGCAATACATATGTATATATGTTTTTTTCCAATATGTACAAGTCCTGCAATTTGTATGTTCATTCTCCATTCAACAGACATGTATGCAGCATACAGTATTTGCCTAACATTGGTCTAGGCATTGAGGATACTATAACTTATAAGAAAAAGACCCTACCCTCATGCAGCTTACATTCTTGTGGAGAAGTTAGATAATAAACTCATAAAACAAAGAATATGTAATGCAATTTCAGGAAGTGTGGGTGCCACAAATAAAAAGAAAGTATGGTAAGTTCTCGACCAAGACCTGAATTAAATGAGAGAAGAACCTAGATGATATGGAAAGAATGTCGCAGGTAGAGAGAGCTGCCAAAGCAAAGGCTTTGATGTGCTTGAGAAATAGCAAGAATGCAACAGAATGAGTCTATCTAGTAAGCATGTGAAAGAGTTGGGAGATGATGTTGTAGAAGTAGGTTGGGTCAGATTATGCAGAGCCTTATAGGTCATGGTAAGAAGTTGATTTTATTCTAAATATAATGGACAATATTTGGATAGCTTTGCATATTATACATATGTTTTATATGTGATATAATATAAGTTATAAAAGAGGTACAGACAAAGCATATTGAAACACTGGAGAGGGAGGATAATTTCTTCTGGAGAAGCCCGTAGTAACTTTACAGAAGAGTTTAGTAATGGTGTGATAGAAAAAATAGCCTTTGACTTGCTGAGTATCAACATCCAATCCTTTCCCTAATCCATCTATCAAAAGAGTAGGAACTTTTAGGGATTGATCTTTATGATTGCCACAAGAATTTAAAAAAATGTGGGATTCAATTGATATATAGCCTTAGTAACATGAACCCCAATACTTAAATCTGTTTTTTCTTTTGAAACTCACTCTCCCTTAAACTCCTGGGACTAAAAGGACAGACTTTATTTTATAAAAGTATTGAGATTCAGATAATAATATGAGATGAAAGCAAGAGAACGGGAAAAAAAGTAAAGTGGAAAGGTGGTGGAGAGATGCTACAAAATAGCTGGGGGATACTCTGCTGGTGGATCAAAGAAAAAGAAATTTTAGTAAGCGTTATTGTGGTCTAAATTTTTGGATTGCTTCCATGGTTTTTAAGAAAGTTAAAGGAGAGGATGTTGAAAGTTCCTTTGGTTGCCAGACTATGTTTCCTTGTTGAGAATGAACCATATGAACTTTAGTTTTATAGGCATGCACTAATAACACTAATAATAATAATATTGCTCATTATGAAAGACATTTATTGATATCTCACTTAGGAAATGTACTGGATTCTCTATTTAGTTGACTTTATATTGAAAATGCTCAAACCCTAAGTGCTATAGGATCATGTACATATTTAATGGAACACATCCATGATTATGAAAAACAGAAAACCTGCAGAAGACAAATGCGATTTGCATTCCAAAGCCCCTCATAGTCAATAGCCATATAGTATTTTATTAGCAAAGCAATAGATTAATTTTATTTGTTTTGAATATAATCTTTTATGTATACCTTTAACCTATATTAGTGTTTGAAGTTGTACCCTCTACATTCTCCATGCTAAGTATTCCATTATTTTACTTGTGATAGGCATTTTTGTTTTTCTAGTTTTTGTCCATGGTATTATGAATAGCGCAGCTGTGAACATCTTTGTAAGCATTTTTGGTGGACAGGTGTATACAACTCTATTGAATATATAGTTTACTGTAAAATTCTGAGTTATAAGGTATGCAAGTGTTTAGCTTTCATAAACATTCCCAATTCTACAAAGTATTGGTACCAATTTACGCTCCCATCAGCAGTATGTAAGAGTTAATCTACATCTTTGGAAACAGTTGGTATTTTTCTCTTTTTATTTGAGCTGTTATGTTGGATGCAGTTATCATATTATTTTAGTTCTTATTTCCCTGATGACTAATGGAATTGATTTTTCACATATATATTTATATTCAATTGTCTTCTTTTATAAAATGTGTATTCAAGTTTTTTGGCACATGCTACTACTAGGTTGTTTGTCTTTTTTAAGTTGATTTTTTTAGTCATTTTTTGACATTAAAAAATTTTTAAAGATGTAGGGTATAATTCAGGATTAGGCACACAAGTGGTCATCATACAGGTTAAGTCTGGGCCTCCCTTTGATCTCCACTTTGCCTGGTTTGAGATGAGGTACCCTTATTGATGCTATGTGCTGCACCCTCCGACCCCTGGCAGTTTCGGGCTGCTGCCAATCCCTTTCTTATAGTATTATGGTAAATATTCAAGGTCTGCTTATGAGTGAGAACATGTGGTACTCAGTTCTTTGTTTCTGTGATAGTTCACTGAGTATTATAGACTCTAAATTCATACAAGTTGCTGAGAAGTTCACACTTTTGTCCTTCTTTATGGCTGCATAATATTCCATTGTGTATATGTACCACTTTTTTTTATTCAGTCCAGTTTTGATGTGTAGCATGTTGGTTCCATGTTCTTGCTATTGTGAAAGTGCTGCAATAAACATGCATGTGCAGGTATCTTTTTGGTAGAGAGATTTAAGTTCCTCCAGGTGTATTCACAGAAGAGGGATTACTGGTTATATGGCAGGTCAATTTCTAGTTCTTTTAGGAATCGCCACACTGTTTTCCACAGAAGTTGAATTAGTCTGCATTTCCACCAACAGTGTAGAAGCGTTCCCTTCTCTGCATCCTCACTAGCATCTGTTGTTTTTTGTTTATTGATGAAGGCCATTCTTACTGGGGTTAGGTAGTATCTCAGTGTGGTTTTGATTTGCATTTCTCTGATGACGAGTGAAACAGCATTTTTTCATGTGTCTGTTAGCTGCTCATATGTCTTCTTTTGAGAAGTGTCTTCTATTCATGTATTTTGCCTACTTTTTTTTAGTGTTTTGTTTTGTTTTTTATCTTTTTGTTTTTTATTTATTTATCTTTAACATATTTTTTATTTTAAAATTGTGGGATATAGTTAAGGGTTAGGTATACAAATATGCATTGTGCAGGTACCTTTGTTGATGAGGTGTGCCCCTCCGTCCCCAGACAGATATAGACTACTGTTAATTCCACCTTCCTTCCCCTCCCTGCCACCCCTATAGTTTCCCACCACTGTCAATCCTTTTCTTATAGTATTACGATAGTTGCTCAAGGACCACTTATGAGTGAGAACATGTGATACTCAGATCTTTGTTTCTGTGAGAGATCACTCAGTATTATAAATTCCAGTTCCATCCAGGTTGCAGCAAAATTCATGATTTTGTTCTTTTTTATGGCTGTGTAATATTCCATTGTGTATATGTACCACATTTTTTAAATCCAGTCCTCGTTTGATGAACAGCATGATTGGTTTCATGATCTTGCTGTTGTGAACAATGCTGCAATAAACATATGTGTGCAGGTATCTTTTTCATAGAATGATTTGAGTTCTTCGGGGTATATTCCCAGTAGAGGGATTTTGGAGTCATATGGAAGGTCGATTTTTAGAGCTTTTAGGAATCACCACACTGATTTCCATAGAGGCTGTACTAGTTTATACTCCCACCAACACTGTAGAAGTGTTCCCTTTTCACCACATCCTCTCCAGCATCTGTTATTTTTTGAGTTATTGATAATTGCCATTCTGACTGGAGTTAGGTGGTATCTCAATGTAGTTTTAATTTGCATCTCCTTGATGATTAATGAGGTTGAACATTTCTTCATGTGTTTGTTGGCCGCTTGTATGTCTTCTTTTGAGAAGAGTCTGTTCATAACTTCTGCCCACTTTGTAATGGGGTTGTTTGTTTTTTTCTTTTGAGCACGTTTGAGTTCCTTGCAGATCCAAGATGTTAGGCATTTGTCAGACATGGAGTTGGCAAATACTTTTTCCCAGTCTGTGGGCTATCTCCCTGCTCTTTTGATGGTTTCTGTGGCTTTGCAGAAGCTTGTCAGTTTAATGAGGTCCCACTTGTCTATCTTATCTCATATGGCTCGTGCATTTTGGGTTTTGTTCAGGAATTGGATGCCAGTTCCAGTTTCCATAAGGGTGTCTCCTGCATTTTCTAAGGTTCTTATGGTTTGAAGTTTTACATTTAGGTCTCTGATCCATTTAGAATTAATTTTTGTGTATGGGGATAGATGGGGGTCTTGTTTGAGCCTTCTGCATGTGGTCAGCCAGTTTTCCCAGCACCATTTCCGAATAGGTTCTCCTCTCCCCAGTGGTGGAGGTATTGGCTTTGTCAAAGATGAATTGGTTGAGAAATTGAGATTTTGCTTCTGGAATCTCAATTCTATTCCATTGGTCTATATGCCTGTTCCTGTACCAACACAAAGCTGTTTTGATTATTGTAGCTTATAGTAAAGTTTGAAGTCTGGCAATGTGATACCTCCTAGTTTGTTTGTTTGTTTGTTTTTTTGCTGAGGAGTGTTCTGGCTATTCTTGGTCATTTGTGTTTCCATATGAATTCCTGTATTGTTTTTTCTAGGTCTGAGAAGAAAGTTGCTGGTAATTTGATGGGTATTGCCTTAAATCTATAGATTGTCTTAGGTAAGATGGACATCTTCACAATGTTGATTCTTCCAGTCCATGAGCATGGAATATTTTTCCATTTGTTTGGGTCATCTTTGATTTCTTTGAGAAGTGTTTTGTAATTTCAATTGTAAGATTCTTTTAATTCTCTGCTTAGGAAGATTCCAAGATTTCTCTCTTTTTTGTGTGTGTGTGGCTATAGTGAACAAGATTTGTTGTTGTTGTTGTTGTTGTTGTTGTTTCTCAGCCTGTATGCTATTGGTGTAAAAGAATATGACTCTTTTGCATGTTTATTTTGTATTGAGACTTTGCCAAAATCCTTTATCAGTATAAGGAGGTTATTGAGAGATTCTCTTGGATTTTTGAGGTATAGGATCATATAGTCAGCAAAGAGGGATAACTTGACTTCCTCTTCCTATTTGAATATCCCTGATTTCCTTCTCTTGTCTGATTGCTCTAGCTAGAACTTCCAACACTATATTGAACAGGAGGGGTGAGAGTGAGCAGCCTTGCTTTGTTCTGGTTTTCAGAGGGAAATGCTTCCAACTTCTGTTTGTTTAGCAGTATGTTGGTTGTGGTTTTATTGTAGATGGCTCTTAATATTTTGAGTTATGTTCCCTCTATGTCTAGGTGTTCCAGGGTTTTTATCAAGAAGGGATTTTGCATTTTATTGAAAGATTTTCCCACAATTAATGATGTAATCATGTGGTTCTTGTTTTTACATCTTTTGATTTACTCAATTACATTTATGGTTTTGCGGATGTTAAACCAGTCCCGCATCCTGGGGATGAAGCCTACTTGGTCATTATGGATAATTTTTTTTTTTTTTTTTTTTGAGTTGGAATCTCACTCTGTCGCCCAGACTGGAGTGCAGTGGCTGCTCCCGGCCTCCGCAGCCTCGACCTGCTGGTCTCCGGCGATCCTTCCATCTCAGCCTTCCAAGTAGCCGGAATTACAGGCACACACTACCATGCCCAGCTGATTTTTTGATTTATTGTAGAGATGAGGTCTCGCTGCCCAGGCGGGTCTCGAACCCGCGGGCTCAGGCAATCCACTCACCTCAGCCTCCCAAAGGCGTGGGATTACAGGCTGAGCCACTGAGCCCGGTTATGGATAATTTTTTAGATGTATTGTGATCCAATTTGTTAGAAACTTGTTGAGATTTTTTACATCTATGTTCATCATGAATATTGGCTTGTAATTCTCTTTTTTTCTTTGATCTTTACATGGTTTGGGTGTCAGTGTGAGATTAGCTTCATAAAATGATTTGGGGAGAGTTCCATCTTTCTCGATTGCCTGGGCTACTTTCAATAGGACAGTAAGTTTTGTCCTCATAGTTTTATTGAATTCCACTGGAAAGCCATCTGGTCCCGGGCTTTTTTTTTTTTAGGTAGTTTTCTTATGACAGAGTAAATTTCCTGGGTTGTTATTGGTCTATTTAGTGTCTCAATTTCTTATTGTTTAAAACGTGGGAGGTTGTTTGATGTCAGAAAGTCCTCCATTTTATTTAGGTTATTGAGTTTTTTTCCATACAGGTGTGCATAGACATCTTTGTTAATCTTTTGTATTTCTTCAGGGTGAGTTGTGACTTGAACTTTTGCATTTCTGATTGTGTTTATTTGGGCTTTTTCCTCTTATTCTTGGTCATTCTGGTTAGGAGTCCATTAATCTTGTTTATCCTTTCTTTTTTCACTTTTTAAAAAATTATAAAGATGTGGGGTACAATTCAGGGTTATGTATACAAACATTGATTATGCAGGTACCCTTATTGATGAGGTATGCCCCTCCATCCCCTAGCAGTTTCCCTCAACTTCCAATCCCAACCCCCTCCCCTGACAGTTTCTCACTACTGCCAATTCTTTTCTTATAGTATTAGAATTGTGTAAGGTCTGCTTATGAGTGAAAATATATGGTACTCTGTTCTTTGTTTCTGTGATAGATCATTGAGTATGATCGACTCTAAATTCATCCAAGTTGCTGCAAAGTCCATATGTTTGTCCTTATTTATGGCATAATATTCCATTGTGTATATGTACCACATTTTAATTTTATCCAGTCCAGGTTCGATGGGCAACATGGTTGGTTCTGTGCTTTTGCTATTGTGAATAGAGCTGCAACAAACATACATGTGCAGGTATCCTTTTTGTACAATGATTTGAATTCTTCCGGGTATATTCCTAATAGGGGGAATTCCTGGGTCATATGGAAGGTCAATTTCTAATTCTTTTAGAAATCACCACACTGTCTTCCAAAGAGGCTGCACTAGCTTGCATTCCCACCAGCAGTATAGGAAGCATTCCTTTTTCTCTGTATCCTCACCAGCATCTGTTGCTGTTTGTTTTATTAATGATGATAACTCTTACTGGGATTAGGTGGTATCTCAATGTGGTTTTCATTTGCATTTTTCTAATGATGAGTGAGTCTAAGCACTTTTTCATATGTCTGTTGGCTGCCTGTATATCTACTTTTGAGAAGTGTCTATTCATGTGTTTGGCCCACTTTTTAATGGGGCTGTTTTTTTTTTTCCCTTCGGCGTGTTTGAATTCCTTGTAGACTATAGATGTTAGGCCTTTGTCAGATATACAGTTGGAAAATAATTTTTCTCATTCCGTGAGCTGTCTCCCTGCTCTCTCGATGGTTTCTTTTGCTTTGCAGAAGCTCGTTAGTTTGATAAAATCCCACTTGTTTATCTTATTTCTTAAGTTGTGGGCATTTAGGGATCTGAATAGGCATTGGTTGCCAGTTCCAATTTCCATAAGGGTGTCTCCTGCGTTTTCTAAGAATCTTATAGTTTGAGGTTTTACATTTAGGTCTTTGATCCATTTAGGGTTAATTTTTGTGTATGGTGATAGGAGTCCTGTTTCAATTTGTTTATCCTCAAAGAATCAGCATGTTTTTTTCATTGATTTTTTTTCTGACATTTTTATCTTCTATGTCTGGTATTTGGGCCTTTAACTTGGTGATCTGGATTCTTCTGCTGAAGTTAGGGTTTTGGTGGGCTTACCTTTAAAACTCCCATAGGTGATTTGTTTGGCTATTAACTTGTTCTCTTTCTACCTTCTTGATGTGTGTTTGTAGATATATAAATTCTCCTCTTAGTACTATTTTCATTGCATCCCAGAAGTTTATGTAATATTTTTGATATGAATGCTTTGCCAAAAATATTCTCCCATTCTTCTTATGTTCTTAATATTGTCATTTGATGAACAGAAGTTCTTAATCTTAATATAGATAGACCCATTTACCATTTTTTCTTTATTTTCTTATTTATATACCGAGGGTGCCAAATGTGTGTGTGTGTGTGTATATATATATATATATTTTTTTTTTTTTTTCCTCCAAGAAATATTATCCATGGATTACTTTTAGTTTGCCATATTCAGAAGTGTCTGGACACTGATAGTATCCACTTTGAGCACCTCTTGTTATTGCAGAAGTCAAATGTGACTTGTATTCATCTTTTGTTATTGATATATATTGAGTATTACAATTTTAATACAGTTTTTCTTTCGTAAAATGTATACATTTTTGTCATCCTCTGTATTTTCTTATAAAATATTTATTGTTTTATTTTTCACATTTAGATCTGCAATGAATCCATAATTAAAGTGAAGTAAAGATTAAATTTTTTCCTTTTATACAGTTGATACATTCTTTGCTCTTTAATTGCCCTTCTTTATTTGTGATTACATAATTGTTCTGTACTTATCAGATAAAGAAAATTGAGGCTTAAGTAATGTGCCAAAGATCACACAGCTTTCATTAGATGTTGGGAGCCGGCCACGGAGGCCCACTGAGCGTTAGGGATGAGGAAGGGCCGTTGACCCTGAGACCACTAGGATGCGTTCGGGAGCTATTGACCCCATTTCCTCCCCCTTTCTACTCAGCACTAACCAGATTAAGCTCCTGTGAGCTCAAAACATAAAAACTCTGAGACCGGGACGAACACAAGCTAACTTTAGAAGCTCATTGCTCCCATTCTTCCTCAAACTGCAGTTTTGGCTTTCACACAACTTATAATTCAAACTCGTGTCACATCTAAGAGCTTAGTATTGGTCACAGGCTTCTGGGTCATGATCTTAGGATTTATTGAAGGTGTAAATTGTAGCATATAGTTTTAGAAGATAGCCATTTTGTTGAAAGAATGCAGCTGGGTTACTTGCAGGTAGCCCACTGGGAACTTTGGACTGGGCCACATTCCAAACATTCTGGGATGGGCCACTTTTGTTTGTAAAGTAAATACTTAAGCTTCTATAGAATTGTTTAACTTGGCATAAATCAATCAGTTTAGGATGAAAAAGGTTTATAGAATATGTCAGTCACAGATTAGGTTATCCTTTGTTATGGGATTTTAAGATTATCATATGAAAAGGGTTTAAAGGCAATCATTGATTAAGTTTTCATGGATTAAGGTTTCTGGTGGATGGGGGACGCCCCTCCCACATCTGACTTTGTGTATAAAAGACCCATTGTAATTCCCAATAACACACATCGCTTCTGCACTAGACCAGATTCCAGTCTCTTTCTCTCTCTCTCTCTCTCTTTCTCTCTTCTTCCCCCCAGTCACCGATGCCGTCTCCACCTTTGGGGTACCCTGAACCCGGCTGGAGCTGGTCTCCAGCAATTAGACAGATGCATACATTGTTCAGATTTATGTTTTAAAAAGATAACATTGATGAAATTTGAGGATACATTGTGGTGCTAGTGATGGTGGTAAAATTGAAGTTAGGAAGACAATTAGGAGGCTATTGCAGTTATCAAATGGAGACATAAGGAGTAAATGAGACTGAGAATAGCTGGGGGAGTTATTTAGGAAGTCAACTTTATAAGTTTTGGTAGTTTAAAGAGGTTTGGTGGTGCCATTAGCTAGTTAAGAATTGCAAGAGAAGTCAAATAGATCAATTATATGCTGAGTGATTAGAAATATGCCAGGCACTGAGCTCGATTTTGGAATCACAATGATTAACAAGAAAGATATGGTACTTATTCTTAAGAGGCCTACAGTTTTGGGAGAACAGATATTTAAACATGGAACTGCAATAATGTGTAATAAGTGCTATATTAAGGAGTTATAGAATGTTATCAGAGCATACTGGAGGATTGCCTAACTCAGACTAGGTTCAGAGATAACATCTCCAGAAAACTCTGGGAACAGGATAATAGCAATTAAACACAAAAAGGAGGAGCAAGTAGAAATGTTTTGAGGGAGAAGGAATAGCATATCCAGAGAGATCAGGAGAGAAAAGTTGAAAGAGAGGAGAAAGATGAGATGCTCTTAGAATTATTGGTCTATTTAGTGTCTCAACTTCTTGTTTCAACCTTGGGAGGTTGTGTGATGTCAGAAAGTTCTCTATTTTATTTAGGTTATTAAATTTGTTTCCATACAGGTATGCATAGGTATCTCTGATAATCTTTTGTATTTCTTCAGAGTGAGTTGTGACTTGGTCTTTTGCATGATCTTGGTCTTTTGCTTGAATACAGTATCAAAAACAGTAGGGAGAGGTGACAGTTTGTGAAAAATGAGGCTGGAGAGTCATGTAGAATCTAGAACTTAGACAACTTTTTGGGTCATTGTAAGCATTTTGGAAATTATCCCAAGAGCAAGTGAGGGGACTCTTGAGGAAGATTTTATTTCATAATAGAAAAGTAACAGGAAGATAATATGGTTATAAGTTAATATGTTATTTATTACTTATTATAAGTTAACCATGTTAATAAGTTAGCATGGTGAGTGAAAGAAATGTGTTTTACTTATTGCACTTAGATGAGATGCTACCATAAAATGCCCAAGAAAGAAATCTGGGATGTGGTCTATAGATCTGGATTCATCATTTTATTGGTGACTCATTGAACAATAAGTGTGGATGAGATTGCCCTAGGAGATAATACTGGAATTTTAGGTGGTGGTCATTTTATGAAGGGACATTAATATCAGGTGAAGGTGTTTGCATTTTAATTGGGAAACCAAAGTAAATTTTTGAATTATTAATGATAATGAAAATCATGAATTAGGAAGATTAACCTGGATAGGCAGCAGACTGTATAGAATCAGGAAAAGTTTAGATACTTGGATTATTGTAATCCCCAAATTGAAAGGTTGTAAAACCTAGAATCTGCATAGTAGCAGAAAGTGAAAAATAAGAGATAACCTTTAGAATCAGACAGATCTATGTTCACATCCCATCTCAAACACTAATGTTCATATTGCTTACCATTTTACCAAGAAGAGTGTAGGCACTCATATACTTGTTGAATGACTGAATGAAATTATCTCTGTTAAGTCGAAGAAAGGTCTACTCTAAAATATAAATGCTAATCCTAATTCTAAAAATAAACACAAGTGATATTGTCCCAAATAATACAAATGAAAATGAAAGTTAGAAAATATACACATAAAATAATAGATTTTGACTTCATGTAAGAAGTTTCTGACATTCACAACTAGATTCCCTCAGTAGGTGGTAAGCTCCTCATTACCAGATGTATACAAGAAAGGATCAATGACAGACTTTTATGGCTGTTTCAGTCTCTCCCATGGGTGTTTTGTGGATGTTTAGGTTTGTCTAAAGAGATTTTCTTTTCCACTAAATATTTCATTGGATAGGCAAAGACGATGCAATCATTTTTGTTGTTATTACATATTTGTTATTTCTGAAGTGAATAACATATACATGAGATGAGGACTGAGCTGCTCCAGTATTTCTAAATCACTAGTGTGCTGGTAAGGACACATAGTTTTTAAAGAATTTCTCAATTTTTTTTCTGTAGTTCTAAGAGTAGAAGCTTCATCTGTTTGGGGGGTAGACTCATTCCTTCCTTTGAAAAGGACCATGATGAGGAAAAATTTTAGTTATGTACCCACATATTTTTATTGAGTTAGCCTAATACTTGTAGAATAAGGAAATGAAGAAGTCTCAGCAACATGGTGACTGGGCAGGAACTAAAGGGAAATGGTTTTAAGAGGCACATGTAAGGAAGCATGTCTAGTAGATACTAGGAATAGTGATACTCAACATCAATGTCTTTTTTATATATATTTTTTATTTTATTATAGAATTATCAAAGTCTTTGTTTCATTATTTTATCTTATTTTCAGGCTAAGTATTTTGTTAAAAGTGACAGTCTCTTGAATGCACGTTTTTAGAGGCACTTGTATATACAAAATTTTGTATGAGCAAAATGAATTATAGAGCACTTGCATGGTTAAAACATGGTATCTGTGTAATTATGATATGTTTTATAACTATATTTTTTATTATGATTATTAAATCTCTTGACTGGCTCAGAAAAAAATCCATGTAGTGTGTTTAAAGTGATGGTACTAAAATTTGGGGTCATAATGGATAGATGTTGAACATTTTCTCTTCTCATATGGCTATATATCTATTTGTTCAAGGTTCAGTTCAGAATTAATCTGGAAACATTTGAGATTGGTCCTTAGGAGCCTTCAGGGGCCAAAGAGTTCCTGGGTCCCCATTAAACACAGGAGTTTTTTTTTTTAAAACCTTAATTCCTCTTCCTTTAATATAGGTCGCCTCCATAACCTTTGTATTTCTCTAAATTCTATAAATTCTCTCTTCTGTTTTTGTGACCAAGCTTCTAGATGCATATTTTATTTTTTTAGGCATGTTAATATTCTATTAGCCCTTAATGATAATTATTTCTTCCCTTAATTTTTTATAGCTAATGCCTTGAATTTATCTCCAGGATTTCCATGTTGTTTTTATTTTACAGGAAGGAAACTTCTTATAATGAATATATTAAATGTGCTTATAACAGTGCCTGGAGCAAAGGTTTTCATCAATGTTGGTATTAGTGTGATGGGACCAATGATAGCTACCTAATATTTATTGAGAACTATGTGCCAGGAGCTGTTATAAGCATTTCATATGTATCAACTCATTTAATATCACTGTAACCTATGAGATAAGTACCATTATAATTCCAATTTTGCATAGGAGCAAACAAATAAAGGGAAGTTAAAGTAGCTTGCCCAAGGTCACATATAGCTAGAATCAGGATTTAATTACTAGTGGGCTAGATCCAGAGTCAACTCACAATACCACAGTATCTCTCATAGATCCTCTTCTTTCCCACTGAAATTGCTACATAGCCTTTAGGTGTGTTGAAATTAACAATCTTGCCTTGCCTTTCCAGCCTATACTGATCTTGTCATTTTGTAAGCTCCCACTCTAGACAGTGTTTCTACCATTTGAAAACTCAGTTTTGCTCCAATTGTTTCATATTTGTGTGATATTATGCCCAAGGTAAGACTTCAAACTTTGATGTAAGAGACTGTGCCTTATACTTTGTTGTATTACTGTGATAGATTTTATTCATTGGACTGGGGCTGCAGAGATAGAAAAATTTGCTTTTATGCTATCCTCAGCCCACAACCAACAATTTTGCCCTGCCTTCCTGTTTCCCAATAGCATGAGAGCATGATTCTATGGTTTAGTTCTTAGGTCACGTGGAGAGTCCTCCTGGCTTTTCCCTTACTTTTCTGTGGTTTTAATCTTCCTCTTAGTGAATTATTATTTAGACAATGGTTTGGGAAGAGAGTTTGAAAGGGGATGATGGTACTAATATCTTACTTTGCAAAGATTTCCTTCTTCATGAGTGTTTCTGCTTATTTCTATTCACATCGGCACATGAACTTGTTTCCTTAAAAGTGTGACTTGGCAGTTTTGCTTGAGCACAGCTGTTCTGAAGTAGAGGAAAAAGGAGGAGGAAGAGAGGGAGAAGGAAAGAAGGAGCCTTTTTTTACTGTTTCAAAAGAACATGAAACTTAGCTTTTACGCCTTGGGAGAGATTGTGTTAAGGAAAAAGGAATGGAGGACGAATGTCTCTCTTTCCTCTGAAAGTCCCAGATGAAGGAGATAATTTTCTAGTATGTAGGACAAATAAGGGAACGTGGAAAAAAAACTTTATTCTCACTGAGTTTTCCATAATAAAACTCTTGGTTTGACCTTTTCATCTTCCATGCTATTTTCTTATTTCTCCACCTGTTGACTGCATCAAAGGAGAAGTTACTGGGGAATGGTTTGCTCCTTGGTAATCTTCATCAGTCTTGCCTAAAAAGCCAGTCATCAGAAAAATACAGTATAAGGCAAAACAGTGTGCTTACAAGAAAAGTCCTTTCCAACTAGGTTGCCACCTCCAAATCCTAATATAGAACTACAACCCTTCTCCCCATGTTCTGCAATAGCCATGCTGAATTCTTTTCTGTTTACTCTGAACACTACTTTTCTTCTTTATGTTTTTGCACACAGTCTGAAGGGCCTCTACCAGTCAGTTATTATCTTTCTCTAGGAAACCTTCTTGAATTTCTGGTTTGTGTTGGATGTTTATCTTACAGGATTCTGCACAACTGTGCTTACCTCTCTCAGAAGCCTTCATTGCCTGGCTCGGTGGCTCAGCCTGTAATCCCGCGCCTTTGGGAGGCTGAGGTGAGTGGATTGCCTGAGCCCGTGGGTTTGAGACCCGCCTGGGCAGCGAGACCTCATCTCTACAATAAATCAAAAAGTCAGCGGGGCGTGGTAGCGCGCGCCTGTAATTCCAGCCACTTGGAAAGCTGAGGCGGAAGAGTCGCGGGAGCCCAGCGGGTCGAGGCTGCCCGGGCCTGGAGCGGCACTGCACTCCAGTCTGGGCAACAGAGTGAGACTCCAACTCAAAAAAATAATATATATATATGTTGCAATTTGTAATTCCATTCTGGAATCTTTTCTAGGAAATGGTCAAAAGGTGTACAAAATGTAAGTGTAAAAATGTTCAATCCAGTTGGGCTCAGTGGCTCAGCCTATAATTCCGCACTTTGGGAGGCTGAGGTGAGTGGATTGCCTGAGCCCGTGGGTTTGAGACCCGCCTGGGCAGGCGAGACTTCATCTCTACAATAAATAAACAAAATCAGCCAGGCGTGGTAGCGCATGCCTGTAATTCTGGCTACTCGGAAGGCTGAGGCGGAAGGATCGCCGGAACCCAGCAGGTCGAGGCTGCGGTGGCCGAGAGCAGCCACTGCACACCAGTCTGGGCGACAGAGTGAGACTCCAGCTTAAAAAAAAAAAAAAAAGAAGCCTTCATTTATCAATTTATCTGACACATAGAATAGCAGATTCTGTAATAGTTATCAGAGATCCACTGGGGAGCAAGATAGATGCTAACTCTCAAAATTGGTGCTGGACACAGATTATGTAGGAGATAGTTATTTTATTTTCAAAGAACAAACAATTTCTGTGCTATATAAAGGGTTTAATGTCCAAAAAACATTATGGCATATTTTACAAATCACTTCATCAAAAGAAAATTACTTTTACACCACAAATTGTCAAAGATAGCATAAAATTATGGTCTAATCTCATTTGACTATATATGTAAATATTATAAATAAATATATTCACACAAAATTCAATTGTATATAAAAGTGATATCATAACTGCAAAAACATTTCAAATTAATGTTTGGAAATCTACTAACATAAAGTGCCAAACAAATAGTCAAATAGAAAAACAAACCTATATGGTTACTTAGCTAGATATAAAAAAATTTATATAATATTTGTTATTCATTAAAAACTCTTAATTATCTAGACATAGGCCAACTTCATTTGAAATACCGAAATTCTGGAGGTATTTCTCTAAAAGTCAGTCAAAGATTGCTGTTATCATCATCACCGTTATGTAACATTGTTTTCCTGAAATCTCCATCCAAAAGGCAGTTTAAGTTTCTTTCCCTCAAGGATGCTGAAAATCTGGTATATGGTGTTGGGGCATGTCATAAAACATGAGAAGATATACCTTTATTTGTTATACCACTGAAAATTATGGTCTTGGAGAAGAGTTAAGAATAAAACAATGCACATGGTATAATATGTGATAAAATGAAGCTTCAAGGCGTTTAAATTATCACAATTTTGTATATGTAGCTGGAAGAAAAAGTAAGAAAATATTATCAGTGGTTTTTGACAGATTTAGTTTTGCAATATGTTAGATTTTCTTAATCTTTTTTATATCTTCCAAGTTTTCTTCAATGAGGTTCCAATTGCAAAAATTTTTTCTTGATGAAGAACTGCCCTTAGGCAAATGTTAGCATGTTGGTATTGTTTCTAATGCTTAGAAAATTACCAAAAAAAAAAAAAAAAAAAAAGCAAAAACATCCAGACATTTGTTGGCCCAGCATTTCCTCAAACTCAAGAAGAAAAAAGAATAGTCAATAGACTGGAAATTGGACAGATATTTTCTGTTGCATAGACAAATTTTTGCCATTTAACGTTCTGATTTTAACCTCTCAATTTCACACATATTGGTCAACCCTGAGCAGAGATACTGACACAGCTCCAATTCTTGTTTAAGAATTCTAGAGCCCCCAATTTAGAATGTGACCAAGGTTAACAGTTCAGATAGACTGCACCAAAAATATCAACAATATCACATAGGAAAAAGAAAAACAGAAGAAATACTTGCCAGATAGGAGGGACCATGGGGAAACAGCTGGGGCTTCTTTTTCTTTGTCCAAAAAAGATAAAGCTTAAATTTCCTGATTCCCTGAACTTTGTTCATATCCCCAAAGACCTAATCCTTAGATTTTTGGTTTTTTTTTTTTTCCAGTATTGAACATCGTCTATGCAAGAAAATAAAACTCTGGGACTCATGGATCATTGTATCCATCTACCTTCAACCTGTATTTGCCAACAGAACGGAATAGTAGTTTGTCTGTAAAGCATATATTTTCAGCTAGTATGCCATGTTTTCCCCAAGAAGTTTCTTGAATCAGGAAAAAGTTCCCAGCACAAAGTATTGCATTCTAATTCCAGAGTCACTAAGTTTCAAGTAGTATCTGTAAAGCAGCTTTGTTCTTCACAAAAGGAGACATCCCTCACAGAAGACCCCCAGTGTTTATCTGAATCAAGAAACCCTCTTGAGCCCTAAAAGAAACTAATAATAAGACAGGATAAGTACAGGCATAGGCAAAAAGCAAAAGCCTCTTTTCCTTTTTCTACATGGTCTTGAGAATTATTCTGGATTTTCTCACTAAAATTTCTGTACGGAAACCAAGTGCAATTTTTGTTGAGAGAAGCATAGCAAAATGGGCTTTAGCACCTATCTAGTGAGGCCTTCCATAGGAGTAACAGACTCATCGCTGGGAACGATTCGCCTAGTCCATCCCCCCACACGTTCTGACCATCTGTCCTGTGGAAGCCTAACATTCCCCAGTCCTCTTACCCACTTCTCCTGACTGCTGATAAGGTTTATCCATGAAAAAGTACTATTTCTTAATGGAAAGAGTTAGAAGACCTATATCTTAGTCTTAGCTCTGTGACTTATTAACTGTGTAAACACTGGGCAAGACACAACATCTCTGAGCACGATGTGTTTGTTGTAATGTTAGCATCATAAATTTTTACAGATTTGCTGTAAAGGTTGATATAAATTATGTGGTATTTCTTGGTACAGAGTGAGTGCACAAACCATGTTAATTTAAGCTAAACTCTCAGGCATTTTTTTAAATTGTAAAGCAAAATAAATAATTTAAAATTATGTTCATAGCTATCCATGATATTTCCTTAATTTAATAATTTTTATCATCCATATTTCTTTTTCATTGTTTTATTTGGAGCTTAAGATATTGAAAAAATCTGAGGAACTCTTAAAAACTGGAAAAGGAAAAGGAAAATTAACAAATACATTGTGGGACTCTAAAGAAGATTCTGGACCAGAAAAAGATATTGGTAGGGAATTGGTGAAATTTCAATAATGTCTATGGTATAATTAATAATAATGTGTCACTGAAGGATACCAAGAATATCTTATTTTTGATCATTGCAGTATGGTTATGTAAGATGTTAGGGTTGAGAGTTATAAAGGAACTTCGATCTAATTTTGTAGCCTAGAGTTTAAAATCAATTCAATAAAAAAATTTCCAAAATATCAAAAATAAATTATTCAGAATTTGTCATGTCAATTTCTCCTTTTCTTTATGAAACAAATCTTTACAACTCTGCCTCAATGTTTCCTCTTTAATTCTTAGTGTGAGATTCTGGCCTTCTGCCCATAAAACAGGTAGCATGTGTTGTTGGTCTTCAGTTTCAAGAAAAGGGAATAGCTTTAGAAACAAGAGTATTCTTTAGTATGTATCATTTCTTTCTTTGGTAATTTACCAGATACTACATTCAGTATTTTTATTCAGATATTAAAGTCATTATGGTTGTACAACCTTGGATAAGATGGTTGACATCTGTCTGGCACCTTATCTGTCTTCTTTTGGAGCTGTTGCTGTGCTCTGGGGCCCAGAGTTAAGAACGTCACCATTCCAGATTATTGTGGGTAGCATCAAAGGGAAAGACCAAAGATAAGGCTGTCATCCTGGCTGAAATGCTCTGTTTTAAATTTGTACTAGTAGTAAATAATGTAAGTGTAGTCTTGGAAAAGTCCAAATTAAGAAATTAAGTTAATCCACCATTTCAGATATAGCAACTATTAATATTTTCATATCTTCATATGCATGTTGTATATAATTGGAAAAAAACTTTTTTTTAACAATATTCTCAACATAGAATAGTCAATCAGCATCTCTGCATAGAACACTCAGTGAGCACTTCACTTCTGATACCAGATGTGGGCCTTTTCTCCCCACACCAAGCAATTCTTTGATACCAGTTAGGTATCAATTAAATTCTAACACTATCTACCTGTAATTAACATCAGATCTTGTAGGTGAGGGACTCAGTCTCACAAGATTACCCCCAGTCCCACTTCAGATGCCAATTACAATTCTGGGCCTCAGGTATTGTGACCAACTAACTATATATTGCAGGTTCCTACCAACTCCTCCTTGGATTTGATCATTGCTAGATTTGCTCAACTCAGAAAAACAGTTTACTTCATTTATTTATGTTTATTATAAAATAATACAACTCAGGAAAAGCCAAATGGAAGAGATGCACAGGACATGATATGAGAAAGGGTGCACAAGGCTTCTGTTTCCCCTTGGGATGTGCCACCTTTCATGTGTCTAGCAACCTGGAAGCATGCCAAATCCTGTACTTTGGGCTTTTATGGAGGCTTTATTACATAGGCATAATTGCTCAAATTATTGGCCACTGATGATCAACTCAACCTTCAGTACCCATCCTGTCAGGCAGGGGAAGGAGGGTAGTTGTGAGGTTGAATATTCCAGCTCTCTAACTACTTGTTTGTTTCCCCCAGAACCAGCCCCATTCTGAGGCTATCCAGGAGTCTCAGCCATTAGCCATCTCATTAACAAACAAAAAGGTGCACCCAAAGGTTTTAGGAGCTTTCTCATGTCCAGAAAATGGGTAAGTGGGGTCAGAGACCAAATATATATTTCTGATACATAGCAATGTCACACACATATACTACCTGTGCGGTATACTTGAGAAAATAGTGCATTTCTGATTTTAGAAACTGTTTTGTAAAGTAAATGTTACAGCCTGTCTAACACTCAACTGCTATCTCTTAATGCCAAAAAATCAAGAAGCGGAAAGAAGTTTATTTCTGAATTCAGAATTCATGAAGCAGAGTCTGGTTTCTGGCATTTCTGGAAGCAGTCAGCTCATGCCTTAGGTTTCACAGTCCATTTTTATAAGTTCAGGGTTGTTGGCACCTACACATTGACTACATGACTGACAGAGGATTGTATAGAACTCAAGTTACAGAGGCATTTTGTTAATAGTAACATTTACCATCCACATTTCTTGGTGTTGGTTACCAAAAGGTAGCTCACAATGTTATCAGTAACAGCAAACTGAATAGTTGAGTAAGTTTGCCATAGAATAAGGGAGCCTATTACAAAGTAAAACATTACTCACTACAGTATATTGTTGATTAGTAGTTATAACACACAAAAGTTATATAAATCACAAGGTTTATGGTTACATGGGTGCTATATTTTCAAATCTATGACCACTGATAAAGAGTGAGTAGGGATTCATTTCTCTCAGTTGAGTGAGCACAGTCTGTGGGGTGGGGGGGATTAAGGGTTTTTTGAAGTGACTTAACAGGGAATGAGATAAGGGAATATGCTTTCTTTTGTTAATTCTCAGGAATGTAGCTACTTGTAGGTCCTCTGGAAAATTATGCCTTTTTTTAAGGATTGTGGCATACGGGCAGACCATAGTGGGTTTCTGTATCATCATTATTTCTAAAGACAATTTTAACTGATGTCAAAAAATTTATAAATGGAAAAATAGACAAAAAAGCAATAATTTTCTGCCTCTATAAATATTACTATGTGGCATTATTTTATATGATATCATTGTAATTTCACTGTTTGATTTTGAACTGTGAACCACTTCTGTATTTCTAGAATTAAACTTCATTTGATTGTAATCTATTGTTCTTTTAACATATCACTTCATTTAATGTTCTATATTTTTTTAAAGGATTTTTTTCTAACTATGTCCATGAGAAGAGGTTCTTTATTAAATTTTGGTATCAGGTTTATGTAGGCTTTATAAAATGAATTAAGGAAATTCTGTACATTTTTTTTTGTCTGTAAATATATTGTGTGAACTTGAATTCCTTTCTTTCTTAAAAGATTAAGAATTCATGGTGAAGACATTTGATTGAATTATTTTAATAGGTTTTTTTTTAAAGCAGTTTAGGTTCACAGCAAATTGAGAGGAAGAAACAGAAATTGCTCAAATATCCCTTGCCCTTATACATGCTCCCCCATTATTAACACTCCCTACCAGAGTGATGAATCTGTTACATTTGATAAACCTACATTGACACATCACTGTCTCCACAAATCCATAGTTCACATTAAGGTTCACTCTTGGTGTTAGACATTCCATGAGTGGGGACAAATTTATAATGACATGTATACATCATTATACTGTCATGCTAAGTAGTTTCACTGTCCTAAAAAATACACCGTGCTCTATTTATCCTTCTCTACCTCGAATCCCTGAAAAACACTGATTTGTTTACTCCCTATATAGCTTTACATTTTCAAGGAGTTGTCTACTTGGAATCATGCAATATGTAGCCATTTCAGACTGCCCTTTTTCACTTGGTAATGTGGATTTAAATTTCCTCCATGTCTTTTTATGGCTTCAAAAGCCTCCCCCTTCTTTGGTACTGAATAGCATTCTGTTGTCTGGATGCACCACAGTGTGTTTATCTGTTCATTTATTGAAGAACATTATGGTTCCTTCTAAGGTGTGGCTGCTATAAATATCTGTGTACAGGTTTTTGTGTGGACATAAGTTTTTGACTCTGTTACGTAACTGCCAAGGAATGTGATTACTGGATTCTATGTTAAGAGTATGTTTAGAGCTGGGCTCGGTGGCTCAGCCTGTAATTCCGCGCCTTTGGGAGGCTGAGATGAGTGGATTGCCTGAGCCTGCGGGTTCAAGACCCGTCTGGGTAGCGAGACCTCATCTCTACAATAAATCAAAAACATCAGCTGGGCATGGTAGCGCATACCTGTAATTCCGGCTACTTGGAAGGCTGAGGCAGAAGGATCGCCGGAGCCCAGCAGGTTGAGGCTGCGGTGGCCGGGAGCGGCCACTGCCCTCCAACCTGGATGACAGTGAGACTCCAACTCAAAAAAAAAAAAAGAGTATGTTTAGAAAATGCAAATGAATAAATATCTTACCAAAATCTCTGGGATGCCATAAAAACCATTCTAAGAGGGGAATTTATATTTCTTTGAACACACATCAAGAAAATGGAAACATCACAAGCTAACAGCCTAACAAATCACCAAAAGGAGCTGGAAAGACAAGACCACCAAAACCCTAACTTCAGCAGACGATTCCAGATGACCAAAGTAAAAGCCCAAATACAGGACATAGAAGACCAAAACAGCAATAACAAGAAAACAAACCACATAGAAAAAAATCAACAAAATAAAAAGCTAATTCTTTGAAAGGATAAACAAAATTGTAACCCCTAGACAAAATGACGTGAAAAAGAGAGAAAAAACCCAAATAAACACAATCAGAAACACAAAAGATCAAATCACAACTGACCCCAAAGAAATACAAAAGATTGTCAGAGACTACTTTGCACACCTGTATGGAAACAAACTCAAAAACCTAAACGAAATGAAGGACTTTCTGACATCACACAACCTCCCAAGGTTGAAGCAAGAAGATATTGAGACACTAAATAGACCAATAACAACCCAGGAAATTGACTCAATCATAAGAAAACTACCTACAAAAAAAAAAAAAAAAGCCCTGGACCAGATAACTTTCCAGCAGAATTCTACAAAACACACAAGGAGGAGCTGATAACAATCCTATTGAAAGTATTCCAAGCAATTAAAATAGTCAGAACTCTCCCCAAATCATTTTACAAAGTTAACATCTCACTAATAGCCAAACTGGGTAAAGATCCAACAGAAAAAGAGAACTACAGGCCAATATCCCTAATGAACATGGATGTAAAAATTCTCAACAAGATTCTAATAAATCAGATCCAAAACACATCTCAAAAATCATCCATCATAACCAAGTAGGCTTCATCCCCAGGATACAGGGCTGGTTCAACATCCGCAAGACCATAAATGTAATTAAATACATCAATAGATGTCAAAACAAGAACTACAGATTATATCATTAGATGCAGAAAAAGCTTTCAATAAAATCCAGCATCACTTCTAATAAAAACCCTCAAACACCTAAGCATAGAAGGAACATACCTCAAAATAGTAAGCATCAACTATGATAAACCCACAGCCAGCATATTGCTAAATGAACAGAAACTGGAAGCATTTTCCCTGAAAACTGGAACAAGGCAAGGCTACCCATTCTCACCCCTCCTGCTGAAAATAGTGTTGGAAGTCCTAGCTACAGCAATTAGAGTAGGGAAGGAAATCAGGCATATCCAAGTAGGAACAGAGGAAGTTACGTTATCTGTTTGCTGACGATATGATCCTACACCTTAAAAATCCAAGAGAATCTGTCAAAAACTCCTTGCACTGATAAAGGACTTTGGTAAAATCTCAGGGTACAAATTAAATGTGCAAAAGACAGTCACATTCTTAAACACCAACAGCAAACCAGCAGAGAACCAAATAAAAAGTACAATCTCATTCACAGTAACCACCAAAAAAAAAAAAAAAAAAGAAAGAAAGAAAGAAAAAGAAATAGCTTGGCATCTTCCTAACCAGATAAGTGAAAGACCGCTACGATGAAAACTATAAAACACTGCTCAAAGAAATCCAAGAAGACACAAACAAACAAATGGAAAAACATTTCATACTCATGGATAGGAAGAATCAACATTGTTAAGATGTTCATCCTACCAAAGGCAAACTACACATTCAACACAATGCCCATTAAATTACCAGCAGCATTCTTCTCAGACCTTGAAAGAGCAATACAGAAATTCATATGGAAACAAACGACTAATGCCTTCTTTGACAAAGCCTCCAACAATGACTTCTGGAGAGAGGAAAACCTGCTCAGTAAATGGTGTGGGGAAAACTGGCTGACCACAAGCAGAAGTTTAAAACAGGACCCCTACCTCTCACCATACACAAAAATCAACTGTAAATGGATGAAAGACCTAAACGTAAAACCTCAAACTATAAGAATCTTAGAAAATACAGGAGACATCTTACAGAAATCAGAGTAGGCAACCAATTCCTGATCAAAATCCTAGATGCCCATGCCATAAGAGAGAAGATAGACAAATTGGACCTCATTAAACTGAAAAGCTTCTACAAAGCAAAATAGAACATCAAGAGAGTGAGGAGACAACACAAAATGGGTAAAAATGTTTGCCTACTGTGTGTTTGACAAAGGCCTAACATACAGAAGGACAAACATAAGGAAGTTGCAGCAACTTGGATGAATTTAGAGTCTATAATACTCAGTGATCTATCACAGAAACAAAGAACAGAGTGCCATATGTTCTTACTCATAAGTGGACCCTGAACATTTACCATAATACAATAAAGAAAGAGATCGGCAGTAGCGGGATACTGCCAGGGTGGGGGTGGGGAGCACAACATCAATACGGGTACCTGATCTCAAACCAGGCCAAGTGGGGACCAAAGGGAGGCCCAAACTTTACCTGTATGATGTCCACTTTATACCTAATCCTGAATTGTACTCCACATCTTTGAAATAAGGTTTTCACCACAGCCAAGTGATAATATATCCTCCTATCCCCATGTGTGGATCCTCAACTTTCACCACATGTGGCATCAATGAGGCAGTAATCCTTCCCTAATGAGCATGATTTTAGGGGAGCCTTGCTAAGACAGAAGATTTGAATAAGACACAGCATCTTGCTGTACCCCTAAATTCAGCATACATATTAATATCATTCCTCATATGAAGAACTAAGAAATCCTCATAATTTCCTTCATGGCAATGAAATAGAGAAGGAAGAACCCTCCTTAAAACTACTCCCTCAATCTATTTCTTGTCAGTCATTCCATTCTATTTCCTTGGGTGTCTGCCAGTTTCATTTTCTTTTTCCGATTGATATATTTTTAATCTTAATTCTGTGGCATTTTCATGTTTGAGGGAAGCAACGGTCAGACACTCATGCCCATTAACTCCAATTTTATGTCCTTGTTCTCTTACTCTGGACTAACTGATATTTACTTGCTGACTTTTACTGTACTTCCAATCTGAAAAACAAACAAACAAACAAACAAAAACTTGTTAGGAAACAGGCTGCAAGCAAGAAAGAGAATGATAAAGAAGCTGTGAGAGAGACTCTCTTCATCAGCAGTGTGAATGTACTGATCATGATGTAGCTGCATTATGGCTAATAGTAACAATTTCAACAAACATTAGCTTGGGGAGATAGATGAGGCTCTGTATCTATTCCATGAAAATGCAGGAAAACATTACCCTTGTCTAACGTCAAGGTGATGAAGCTAAATATTCTAAGCTTATCATGAAATCAAAATTGTATTTGCAATTCAAGTAAAAGATAATCATATTTTAATTGAGTAAGCTACTTTAGGGAAAAGAAGTTTCTTGAGTTAGGTACTTAATTTTATTGTTAGTTTGTCTTTAGACAAAATGAAATGGACAGATATATCAGATTTCTGAGGGAAAAGAAGTAATTTGAATGCCATATATGTGAGAGATGGAGAGAAGAACAACTTGGGATTTAGGAAATTCCAGCAGTATGTGCTTGTTAAGGGAAAAGCATGAATTGGTGCTTGGGAACCCAGCACAAAGCAGAGCAATGCAAAGGGAGAATCAAGGGCAAGCACTGCATAGACAGGCAGTGGGCATTAGGGGAGTTGACTTCAGATATTAAGACCATAGGCTGGACTTCCAGCAAGACGGTGATGGGGCAGCTTGGTCTGTGAGACGCCCCGTGAAAGAGAACACACAAAAAGACTGTAGCTCTCTCCCACGGACTACAGTTCCCATCTTTGGCAACTTACTCTTCACAGGGAGCTCAGCCACCGTCACCGCTCAAACATCATGGTGGTCTGGGCTGCTGCTGCAGCTGTGGATGCTGTGGCCATGGCCATCGCCCTGCCCATGCCTGAAGCAACCCACGACTTTGGACTGTGAAGCCCCCGCAAGCACGATCTACTGAGATCGACACCGACGGGGCTGCGCTGCCACTGCCACTGCCACCACCATGCCATGCCACGCCCCTCACCCAGAGCCAGGCTCATGGAGCTCCTTCGTGTACTGGGAAGTGACTGCCGCCACCGCAGCTACCAGCTACTGTTGTCCCCTCCCTCTGGTCCTGGTCACCAACTTGCAGGCTTCAGCAGCTGCAGATAAAGATCAACTGGAGTGGTGAGATAGCACCACCTGCTGGGGATCCAAGGTAACAACATCAAAAGGGGAATGACAGAACCTTTTTCCCCTTGATAAATAGACAAGACCAGATCTGAGTAACAGACTGGGCAGGGAGCCCAGATCTGAACTGCCCTTCACAGCAGGCCAGGGGCAATGAACCCTAACTGTGAACAAATCTGCCAGCCTGCAAAAACAGCCAGAAATCAGAGCTGAAAGGACATTAGACTTAAAGGAAGTATCAGAGTGTGCTTGGTTGGTTCTGTTAGTTTAATCTATTCCTTTTTTAAAAAAATTTCTTTCTGTAAATCCCATCTTTGTTTAGAGGAATAGCACACCAATAAGGAGGTTGGTTAGCTTGTATGTTAGCATCATTACATGTTTTAGTTTTTTCGTATGGTTGTTGGTTAGTTTGTAGTTGTGGTTAGAGTTTTTCTTTTTATTTGTTTCAGTCTTTGTGTCTCTTTTTACTTATTAGTTGGTACGCTCATTTGTTTTCTCTCTCACTCCTCTCTTTCTCCACCCCCTTCTTCCCCCCACTGCCTGCTCCATTCTCTTCCTTCTGTTAACCTCATATTGCTTTCAGGGAGTAAACCTATAACCCCACTGCATGGACAGATTCCAAGGCAGTGGGAAGTGGGATTCAGATTATCCACACACCTGTAGGCAGATACCAGGATCTGCAGATAGATTTTGAATCACAGCTCCCCCCTTAATTAAATCTCAAAACTGCAAAAAGGACCGACTCCAACCTACAGTCCAACTCCAGAATTGAACAAAGCAAGATGAAATGCATAAGGAAGAACAGGAGATTGAACAAACAGAAGTAAGAGCAACCCCTCCACCCCTGAATAACAGAATTAAAGAAGATGGGGAAGTGGAGGGAAGGAAAAAGTAGGGAGGAAAAATCTGCACAAATGAAGAAAAACCAAGAGAAGAATATAGGTCTCACACAGACACCTGGGAGGTCAGACACTGAGAAAACAGATTCTGGAACACAAACAATGAAGAGCCCCCAGAATGACTGGTCACATGCAACAAACCCAGACATCAAGACATTAATAGAGAGAATTAAAAAAATTGAGGAGAGACAAGAGGAAAATAGGAAGGAGCTGATGACAGAAATAATAGCAGTAAAGAATACTGTGATGGAAATAAATAACAAACTAATAAGTATGGAAAGCAGAATTAGCCAAGCAGAAGAAAGAATCTCAGAGCTTGAAGACCAAAACAGAACTAACCCAAACTCTCAAAAACATAGAAAAGAAGCTTAAAAAGACAGAACAAAACATTCAAGAGATGAATGATTACTTCAAGAGACCCAACTTAAGAGTAATTGGCCTTCCTGAGGCAGAGAGACAGTCAGAGGCCACACTGGAACAAACATTCCATGAAATCATTTAAGAAAACTTTCCTCATCTCATCAGTGATGCAAAAATTCAAACACAAGAGATTCAGAGAACCCATGCAAGACAACAAATGAGAAGACTAACTACTAGATACATAATAATTCACTGAAACAAAGTAGGTGTAAAAGAAAAACTCCTAAAGGCAGCAAGAGAAAAAGGTCATACTACCTACGAGGGAAGACCAATTAGAATAGCAGCAGATTTATCTACAGAAGCCCTCCAGGCTAGGAGGGCTCAGAGCCCTATCTTAAAAGTTCTAAAAGATAAACAATTTCAAACAAGAATAACCTACCCAGTCAAGCCAAGTTTCATCAGTGAGGAGAATTGAAATCCTTCCCAGGTATCCAATGCCTAAGAACCTACGCTGCCACCAGACCACCTCTACAAGAAACACTTAAGAAAGTACTAAACACAGAAGAAAAGGAAAAAAGAACAACAACGTTCTTCACAAGAGTACAGGCAAAAGATTAAAAACACACACAAACCAACTCCAAAACCAAAAGAAAGACAACAAATAAACAGGAACAACAACAACAACTCTGTTAGAACGTTATGATAGGGATCAACTCTCACATTTCAATAATTAACCTAAATGTGAATGGACCAAATGCACCACTGAAAAGACACAGAATGACAAAATGGATAAAATATCACCGGGCAACAGTTTATTGCCTTCAAGAGACTCACCTCACTAGAAAGGACACTCACAGACTCAAAGTAAGAGGATGGGGAAACAAATTTTCAGGCGAACGGAAAAGAAAGGAGGAGTAGTAATCTTAATTTCAGACAAAATACCCTTTAAGTTATCAAAAATTAAAAAAGTTACAGCTTCTAGGTAAACTCAAGAAAGAAATTGACTCTCACACTGTCATAGCTGGGGACTTCAATACCCCACTCATAACCCTAGACAGATCATTAGGACAAAAAATCAACAACGAGATCCAGAACCTCAATGTGACTCTTGACCAAATGTACTTAATTGATACCTACAGAACACTCCATCCAATGACCACAGAATACACATTCTACTCATCACTGCATGGAATGTACTCTAAGATCGACCACATACCTGGCCATAAATCAAACATAAGCAAATTTAAAATGATCGAAATTTTGCCATGCACCTTCTCAGACCACAGTGGAATAAAAATAAACTTCAATACCAACAAGAGTCCCCCAAAACCCACAAAGACATGAACACTAAACAGCATGATGCTAAACAACTCCTGGGCCAATGATGAAATCAAAACAGAGATTAAAAGATACCTGGAAACAAATGAAAATGAAGAAACATCTTACCAAAAACTCTGGGATGCCATGAAAGCTATAGTAAGAGGGGAATTCATATCTCTACAAACGCACATGAAGAAAATGGAAGGATCACAAATTAACAGCCTAACAAGTCACCTAAGGAAGCTGGGAAAGCAAGACCATCAAAAACCTAATTTCGGCAGAAGAATCCAGATCACCAAAATAAAAGCCCAAATCTAGGACATAGAAGACAAAAAGATAATACAAAAAATCAATGCAACAAAAAGCTGGTTCTTTGAAAGGATAAACACGATAGATGTTTCCCTAGCTAGACTGACCAAAAAAAAAAAGAGAGAAAAAGCTCAAATAAACACAATCAGAAACACAAAAGATGAAATCACATCTGACCCTGAAGAAATACAAACGATCATTAGAGACTACTATGTACACTTGTATGGAAACAAACTTGAAAACCTTAAGGAAATGGAGGAATTTCTGACATCACGCAACCTGCCTAGGTTGAAACAAGAAGAAATTGAGACCCTAAATAGAACAATAAAATCAAGGAAATTGACTATGTGATAAGAAAACTACCTACAAAAAAAGCCCTGGACCAGATGGCTTTCCAGCAGAATTCTATAAGACATTTAAGGAGGAGCTGATACCAATCCTACTGAAAGTATTCCAGGCGATTGAGAAAGATAGAACTCTCTCCAAATCATTTTATGAAGCTAACATCACATTGATACCCAAGCCAGGTAAAGACCCAACAAAGAAAGAGAACTACAGGCCAATATCTTTGATGAACGTACATGCTAAAATTCTCAACAATATCCTAGCAAACTGGATTCAACAACACTTCTCAAAAATCATCCATCATGACCAAGTATGCTTCATCCCTGGGATGGAAGTCTGGTTCAACATTCGTAAAATCATAAATGTAATTAAATCCATCAACAGATGTCAAAACAAAAACCACATGATTATATCATTAGATGCAGAAAAAGCTTTTGATAAAATCCAGCACCCCTTCTTGATAAAAACCCTCAAACATCTAGGCATATGTGGAACATATCTCAAAATAGTAAAAGCTATCTATGAGAAACCCACAACCAGTATACTCCTAAACAGACAAAAATTGGAACCATTTCCCCTGAAAACCGGAGCAAGACAAGGATGCCCACTCTCACCCCTCCTGTTCAATATAGTATTGGAAGTCCTGGCTAGAGTAATCAGAGAAGAGGAGGCCATCAGGGGTATCCAAATAGGAAAAGAGGAAGTCAAGTTATCTCTCTTTGCAGATGACATGATTGTGTACCTTGAAAACCCAAGAGAATCTGTCAAAAACCTCCTTGCACTGATAAAAGACTTTGGCAAAGTCTCAGGGTATAAAATAAATGTGCAAAAGACAATCACATTTCTTTACACCAATAATAAACAATCAGAAACCCAAATAAAAACCACAATTCCATTCACAATAGCCACACAAAAAAATGAATAACTTGGCATCTTCCTAACCAGAAATGTGAAAGACTTTTACAATGAAAACTACAAAAAACTGCTCAAAGAAATCAAAGATGACACAAGCAAGTTGAAAAATATCCCATGCTTGTGGATTGGAAGAATCAACATTGTGAAGATGTCCATCTTACCTAAGACAATCTACAGACTTAATGCAATACCCATCAAATTACCAGCAACATTCTTCTCAGAGCTAGAAAAAATAATAGAGGAATTCATATGGAAACACAAACAACCAAGAATAACCAGAACAATCCCCAGCAAAAAAACCCCACAAAAAATAAAAAAATAAAATAAAAAGCAGGAGGTATCACATTATCAGACTTCAAACTTTACTATAAAGCTATAATAATTAAAACAGCTTGGTATTGGTGCAGGAACAGGCATATAGACCAATGGAATAGAATTGAGATTCTAGAAACAACACCTCAATTTCTCAACCAACTCATCTTTGACAAAGTCTCCACCACCTACCACTGGGGAGAGGAGAACCTATTCGGAAATGGTGCTGGGAAAACTGGCTGATCACAAGCAGAAGACTCAAACAAGACCCCTTGTTTGATACACAAAAATTAACTCTAAATGGATCAGAGACCTAAATGTAAAACCTGAAACCATAAGAACCTTAGAAAATGCAGGACACACCCTTATGGAAATTGGAACTGGCATCCAATTCCTGAACAAAACCTGAAAGGCACAGGCCATAAGAGATAAGATAGACAAGTGGGACATCATTAAACTGACAAGCTTCTGCAAAGACAAAGAAACCATCAAAAGAGCAGGGAGACAGCCCATAGACTGGGAAAAAGTATTTGCCAACTTCATGTCTGACAAAGGCGTAACATCTTGGATCTACTAGGAACTCAAACGTGCTGAAAAGAAAAAAAAACAAACAACCCCATTACAATGTAGGCAAAAGATATGAACAGACACTTCTCAAAAGAAGACATACGAGCGGCCAACAGACACATGAAGAAATGTTCGACCTCACTAATCATCAAGGTGATAGAAATTAAAACTACACTGAGATACCACCTAACTCCAGTCAGAATGGCCATTATCAATAACTCAAAAAATTGCAGATGCTGGGGAAGATGTGGTGAAAAGGGAATACTTCCACACTGTTGGCAGGAGTGTAAACTAGTGCAGCCACTGTGGAAATCAGTGTGGCAATTCCTAAAAGCTCTAAAAATCAACCTTCCATATGACCCCGCAATTCTCCTGCTATGATTATACCCTGAAGAACTCAAATCATTCTATAAAAAGGTACCTGCACATGTATGTTTATCACAACATTGTTCACAATAGCAAGATTGTTCACCAACCATGCTGTCCATCAAAAGAGGACTGGATTAAAAAATGTGGTACATATACACAATGGAATATTACACAGCCATAAAAAAGAACACAATCATGAATTTTGCAGCAACCTGGATTGGACTGGAATTTAGAATACTGAGCGATCTCTCACAGAAACAAAGATCTGAGTATCACATGTTCTCACTCATAAGTTGTTCTTGAACAACTATTGCAATACTATAAGAAAAAGATTGAAAGTGGTGGGAAACTATGGGGGTGGTCAGGGAGGGTAAGGGAGGTAGGTTTAATGGTGATCGATATCAGTCTGGGGATAGGGGGCACACCTCATCAACAAGAGCACCTGCACAATGCATATTTGTATACCTAACCCTTAACTGTAGCCCAAATTTTAAAATAAAAAATGTGTTAAAAACAAAAAGACCATAGGCATTGGATTGCCATTTGCATAATAGGCTATAGTACCTGGTAGAGGATTAAAGTAATTCATATGATCTAGGGCAGCAGTAGACATTGTCTCTGGAACAAAAGAATCCTCAGTTAGTGTTTACTGAATTGAATAAAATAAGAGAGAAGATGAGATGAAAGAATAGAGCATTGCAATATTGAAGAGCAGTATTTGCTCATGAGCTCTTCTAAGTTAATTTTACTTGTTTATTCTTACCTTTCTGGAAAAGGATGGAGAGTTGTAGCTATAGGTGATATTTATGTTTTGGCTAGGTACATTTGTTGTTATAATCCTGTATCTACCGGAATGACTTAGATGAATATATTGTGCCCAATTCATACGTAGAAAACTTAACCCCCAAGGTGATGATAGTGAGACTTTTGATAGGGGATTAGATTATGAAAATGGAGCCATGATGAATGGGATTAATGCCCTTGTAAAAGAGATCGAAAACATCCCTTACTCCTATAAGGAAGCAGGTTCTCATCAGATACTGAATTGCTGGTGCCTTGCTCTTGAACTTCCCAGTCTCCAGAACTGTGAGAAATATGTTTCTGCTGTTTATAAACCACCCATTCTTTTGTATTTTGTTATAGCAGTCTAAATGGACTAAGAAACTGAATATTCTTTGCTCCTCATTTGAAGGTTCTGAAAATAGTACTGTCTCACAGTATTATTGTGAGTAGTATTGTCCAGGGATCTGGGACCCATGCTCTCCCCAATACCTGGGAGTGGCTGGCACTGACAGTAATGATGGATGGGGCAATCAGGCTTGGACTGAATTCCATGTAGATCTTGGTCATAGGAAGTTAGGGTTGCCAGATTAGCAAATAAAAAGACATGACACACAGTTAAATTTGATGCATTTCTAATTTCTTTTCATATATAGATTGGGATAAAAGAAAAATATTGTGAGAATAATGCTAATACTACAAACTTACTTGTTACTTATTGGGAATAAATTGTATATATCTATATTGCACATCTCTTTAATTCTATTTCTAAAATAATTTGGTACTACTACCATTTCTTTGTTTTGCAAAATTTTCTTATAAAACTCCTTGTGGTTACAGTCTGTCTTCCATTTACATTGTATTATAGCTTCTATAGTGGTCACTGTTTAATTTTTTTGCCTGTTGAACAATGATCAATGAGAAAATATATTCAACACCTGCATTAAGAGCTAGTATACTGAACATGTCTTTGAAGAAAGTTAACAACTCAGAGAATTGCTCTTCAAATTTGATTTTTTGAAGCCTATAATGCCATCTTTCATGGCATATGCTGCTTATCCATTCTTCAGAATTACGTTGCATGTCTTGCTAATTGATTTTTAAAAAATAGTATCCGAGCCGGGCTCGGTGGCTCAGCCTGTAATCCCGCACCTTTGGGAGGCTGAGGTGAGTGGATCGCCTGAGCCCGTGGGTTTGAGACCCGCCTGGGCAACGAGACCTCATCTCTACAATAAATCAAAAAATCAGCCGGGCATCGTAGCGCATGCCTGTAATTCCGGCTACTCGGAAGGCTGAGGCGGAAGGATCGCTGGAGCCCAGCAGGCGAGGCTGCGGTGGCCGGAAGCGGCCACTGCACTCCAGTCTGTGCAACAGAGTGAGACTCCAACTCAAAAAAAACCCCAAAACAAAAACAACAACAACAACAAAAATAGTATCCACTGGCAAAAAAAGAACACTATTGTCAAATTATATCCACTTCTTTTTAACACTAAACATGGTGATGCTCCTTTTTTGCATGCTAGAATAGTTTGTAAAATCCATGTAAAAGAATCTGCTTCTTTAAGGGTTGATGAATTCATTTTAAAAGACAGAGTAGGTATTGTGATAATTATTTATTTCAAGTCAGAATTTCTTTTCCTGTTAAAAAAGCAAAGCTTGCCCACTCATGGAAATTGTTTGGTTATCTGCCTCATGTGTAGCATGCCAGTATGGCATAACTGCCCATGTCAATGTGGGCATAATTGAAGGGCAAGTTGGACGAGGTTGGACTATTGTGTATGTATTTGAACAGAGGGTATGAGTGAGCAAAATTAAAATGATTGTGTATATGGTTATGGCTGTTTTGAGGGGCCCATGGAACCAGAATGAATCTTATGGGCTCTGAGATTTCAGGATTAAAGGTCAAAATAAATGTGAATAGAAATCAATTTATTAAGAAGAAAGCAACATTTTGAATTAAGTGTCACAGATTACTGCCACACCTCTCCATCAGATACAGTTAATTCTAATTTTGATGTCTTGACCATTTTATCTGGGTGCAATCCTAAATTTGCTCATTCCAGAGAATTTAAAACTATAAGAATTATTGTTTTTCTGTATGTTACGCTTCAGTTAAATTGTACTAACAACTTTGTTTTAATTGCTTCTGAGGGACTTCATCCCAAAAGTACTAGAAAGTTTTAAAATTCCATCCAATCCACATTGTGAACTTTAAATTGCTTTGGGGATTAGAAGCATCTTCAGAGCATCACACACTTTAAGTTGTTTGGTGTTCCATTGACTGGTCCTTTAAAGGATCTTCTACCAGAGAAAAGACTGTAAATAGCCCCAAGTTTCATTGTTACTAGAAGTCATTTCTATTTTGCTCCTGGTTAATTGGTTTTTGCAATAGCAATGGCAGCTACCTTATTTTAATGAGAACTGTGAAGCAGATAGTTCTTTTAGTTATCTTACTGACATTATTAAGATGGAATTTATGAGGCTAGCAATCTCATAAAAAAGTAAAAGTAAGACTTCTGTTTCTGGCATTTTAATATAGAAGTACCTCATATTCTAATGAAATGCGGATCCAAATAATTACAGAACATTACTATGCTTAAGAATTTTTTGACTGACCTACCCCCCATTATTATTTCTGAATATGCAGTGAGAGGAGATCGGCAAAGCAGCTGTTAGAGCAGAGGGAGCTGATTTCTGTGCAAAGAGAAGATAGTATGTATTTTCTCATACCTAGAGGTAAAAGAGTGAATTTCTTGTTACTGAAATTCCTTAATTTATACATTTATTTATGACTTGATTCTATTTGGAGACATAGCCACTAGAGACTTTATCAGGCAGAACAATGGAGTGACCAGAGAGACTTTCTAATTTGTACTGAAAAAGACAAAGATGAATAATTTTACCTTAAAAAAAATCTTTCCTTGTTTCTTTTACAAACAATACTTGTGCTCTAGTTAATATTCTTAGGAGATTGCAGGTATTCATATTTCCTCAAAACTAGGAACAATCAAAAGTCCTTTTTCTAAAAATACATATTTTCTATTTGTTCTTTTAGACATGAAATTCTTCTGGAACTAAGGTTAAATTACTATTGAAACAGGACTTAACTATATCAGATTGCTTTAGTAATTGAAGAACAGTGATTTTTAAATTAAATTACTTAAATTAATGAACAGTAATCGTAAAATTAAAGATAATATGTTAGTGTGAAAAAATTACATATATAGATGTTGGTTAAAATTATCAAATATCTATTTGCCAATAATATTTTATGCATTTTATATTTGTTTTGGGTTATTTGGTCAAAGTATTATTATAAAATTATATTAAAAATAATTTCAAATTCATAATGCAAATGAGAAACTTAGTTTGAACCAGTTGCATATGTTCTTAATCTATTTTCTAACAAGACCATATTTTTTAAGAGCTAAAGATTCCTTCATGAGATCTGAAAGTTTAACTAATCTCAATTTAGAGGACTGTAACATATTCTTGTGCTATTTGTGTATCCAATTATAGGTCCTTATTACCCATAAGGGAAGGCACTCAAGAATGCAAATGATTCTTACAGACACTGCTGTGAATGATCCACATACATTCCAGTCACTACAGAATTCCTGTTGGTGAAAGAAAATATTAACATGGGAAAGTTCAATCAGTCTTCTGTGACAGAATTTGTCCTGCTGGGGCTTTCAGACTACCCAGAGCTCGAGGCTGTTTACTTTGTGATGGCCTATGTATGTATCTGGCGATCCTGCTGGGAAACGGAGTCATCATCTTTGTGTGTGTTTATGACTCCCACTTGCACACCCCCATGTACTTTTTCCTCAGTAACTTATCATTCTTGGACATCTGCTACACTAGTTCATCTATTCCTCTGTTTCTCAGCAGCTTCTTAACTTCAAAGAAAACCATTTCCTTTTCTGGGTGTGAAGTGCAAATGTTTCTTTCCTTTGCTATGGGAGCAACAGAGTGTGTCCTTCTAAGTGTGATGGCGTTTGACCGCTATGTGCCCATCTGTAACCCTCTGAGATACCCCATCATCATAAGCAAGACTTCATATGTGCCCATGGTGCTGGGACCTGGATCGCAGGAGGTGTGAATTCTATGTTGCAAACTTCTCTGGCGATGCGGCTTCCTTTCTGTGGGGACAATGTCATTAATCATTTCAGTTGTGAAATCTTGGCCATCTTAAAATTGGCTTGTGCTGATATCTCCATAAATGTTATTACCATGATTATTGCTAATATGATTCTTCTTGTGGGCCCAGTACTTTTTATTTTTGTTTCATATGTTTTCATTCTCTCCACCATCCTGAGGATTCCTTCCGCAGGACGACACAAAGCCTTTTCCACTTGCTCTGCTCATCTAACAGTGGTGATTATATTCTATAGGACCATTCTCTTCATGTATGCAAAACCCAAGGCTTCTGGTGCAAGGATTCTTCTGGTGCAGACAAAGATCAAGTTACAGACAAAATCATCTCTCTCTTCTATGGAGTGTTGACACCCATGCTTAATCCCCTCATCTACAGTTTGAGGAACAAAGATGTGAAGGCAGCTGTGAAGAACATATTGTGTCAAAAACGCTTCTCAGAAGGAATGTGAATAATATTTTATTTTAAAATTTATTGTGCTCTGAATGTAAGGTTAGTTCTCACCTGGAGGTTCCAAAATAAATATAAGGATTGGTGATGCCACTAATTCCTGAAATTATTATTTTTCTTTTCCCAATATTTAAATGAATGAAGGAAATCTAGGATTTATCTTTTCTCTTCATGATGGAGTTAAGGAAGAGAGGTACATACATTTATAGATAAAGGATTCTCATTCAAACCACCCTCCTTTTCATGGATGTTAGAGTTTAGTTTAATCTTGAGATGCTGAGTTCTATAATCTGTGTAACTAACTTAACCCTTTATCCTTTATGTGCCTTGGTCTTCTAGTCACATCATTCATAGGAAGAGCAAATAGAAAGTGTCTTATTAAGAATCAGAGTACTATATGAAATCAATAGTAGATAATTTATTATGAGTTAGCTTTAGTCATACAGAGGTAAAGAGGAAACATTTTAAGGTATTAGGCACCTGACTTTTAAATATGTCATACAGGAAAAAGAAATAGAAAAATGAAGCTATTTTTTCCAAGGGTTGATTTTCTTTTGGTTGCAAACTGGCAAGCCCTCTTCTGTGCAGAGATGTGTGCCTAAGACAATGTGAGACTTTCTGCAGACAACTCAGCTGATGGGGAAGGTTGGCCTACTTTGTGTTTCAATAGATGAGTAATTGTGTCTTTGAATGAAAACCATTGCTACTGCTAAATGATTCAAAAATAATCACCTTGTTTCTAAAGAAATTGATTGCACAGTTCTCTGAGAACAGTGATAATGGGTTTACAGTGTAAAAAATTGGGTAATTTTTTGCAGTTTCATGAATTTCCTATGGACTATGAGCTTTCATTAATTCATTCAGTCATTTTTTACTTCTTCAATTATTTGATCAACCAAAATTTACTGTATATCTATTTTGTCTCAGGCATTGGGCTATTGGCAATATTTTTAAAAACATGAAATAACCTGGAAACAAAAAAGAAAACAAGGTCAGGAAGCTCACAGTCTTGTGGAATATAGATTGGCACATAATTGGGGACAAAAATACTAAATAATACATATTCATGCTTTTTCTCTCTCCCCTACCTTCTAAGCTGGACCCTTTTTTGGGTCTTTGTTGGGCTGAGTAATGGGTAGATTTGGAATAATTTAAATGAGATAAGTTAATTTTCATATGAAAGTACTTGAGACATCTCCATGAAAGAAAGAAAAGAGGATAATGAGAAAAAAGGAATAATGGAGTGAGGAAGAATTCAGTGCATACTGGAGATTTTCAAGACAGAGATTGGAAATATTTAAAGAGATGTTGTAAAAATATCATTAGAGAGAAAGGAAAAGTGGCTAAATAGAATTGGGGAACATTTTTTTTTTTTTTGAGTTGGAGTCTCACTGTGTTGCCCAGACTGGAGTGCAGTGGCCGCTCCTGGCCACCGCAGCCTCGCCTGCTGGGCTTCTGCGATCCTTCCGCCTCAGCCTTCCAAGTAGCCGGAATTACAGGCGCGTGCTACCACGCCCGGCTAATTTTTGATTTATTGTAGAGATGAGGTCTCGCCAAGTTGCCCAGGCGGGTCTCGAATATGCGGGCTCAGGCAATTCGCTCACCTTGGCCTCCCAAGGCGCTGGGATTACAGGCTGAGCCACCGAGCCCGGCCGGGGAAAATTTTGATGTTAGTTTTCTGTAGTCCTACCTCAGTGTGACTTAATAATTTCAATAAAGATGTATAGTATTCTTTAAAACATTTTGTAATAGACTTTTTTTTCTTTCAGTATTCACCATATTGAGACTGGTCATAAGATGAGAGTAACTTAAGTGGGTCACAGACTTAAGTGGACCACAATTACAATGCAGTATTTATTAAGTGCTTTTATAGAAGAATATGTAAAATTCTCCTAGAAGAAGAAGTCCTGGGAAAAGAAAGGGCTGCTGAGCTGGGAGAAACAATTCTCCTACTAGTCTTGTGAGAAAGTTTTCCAGATAGAAACTGTGTATGGTAAGATACCACTAACAGTCCAGAATAGTTGGAACTTGTGTTGTTGGTTTAGTGACAGAGGAGAGGATTGGAAACATTTTGGAGTCAAACTGTGGAAGCTTCTGATGTTAAGTTAAGAAGTCAATATCAGGCCAGGCTCAGTGGCTCAGCCTGTAATCCCAGCACTTTGGTAGGCGAAGGCGAGTGAATTGCCTGAGCCCGCGGGTTCATGACCAGCCCGGGCAATGTGGCGAGACTTCATCTCTGCAATAAATCAAAGATTAGCCCAGCGTGGTAGTGCGTGCACGTCTATAGCTCTGGCTACTTGGAAGGCTGAGGCGGAAGGATTGCCGTGAACGTGCCACAGCACTCCAACCTGGGCAACAGAGTGAGACTCCAATTAAAACAAAAAAAAAGTCAGTATCTCTATAGGTTTGAGGTGGTCATCCTCTGTTCTCTGGTGGCCAAGAGAGTGAATCAGGACTACTAACACACATGAGCAAATCTTGAGAAGTCAGATCTGTGATACCTCCAATCTCCCATGTGGCCTTACTTTTGTCTATTTTATATGCCCTGAGGTTCCAAATAATATTTTATTTGGAAAAAATGTGGCTAGGCAAAGTTTTTAAATCATTGCAGTGGCCAATACAATCCACTAAGAGTCCTAAGAAAGAGACTGATGTTTTTGGATCGGTGCTTTGGAAAGCTCACTTTGGCACTGGGGATGATATAGTGGTAAGCCTCTTGCTAATAAAGTTCCAGGGCTGTTTCACATCCTGTGGTCAGCCACTAGCACATAACCTTGTTTTCCTTCTTGAAGGCTTCAGGGTACTGAGTACCTACTCAATTCCTTGGAGTTTATATCCCCCTCCTGAATGGTTATGGTATCTATTTGAATTTCTCAAATAACTTTCCTGACCCTTTGGTTTAAAAGTTTTACTTCAATTAATTGAGGAAACAGAAGAAATAGCAAAATTAACATGAATAGGAACATTACACAGAATTAGGATCCACACATATTTTTTTCCCTTACTGGAGAAAAAAACATAGTATCCTGGACATTGTGACTGAAATATTGTGGAGACTCTAAATCCCGTTAGATTCCTCTGAATAGTTTTGATGTTTTTGTTTTGGGAGAAATCAGGCTAGATTCAAACTACAAACTTTGTTCTTTTGTTAGCAGTACGTATTTCAGTTCACGATATCTATCTATATCTACATCTATATCTATCTATAGCTATACAGTTGGCCTTCTATTTTGTGTCAACTTTGTGTCTGGTTGCTACATCCATTGTTGAAAGAGGGGTATTGAAGTCCTCAGCTATTATTTTATTTCTATGTTTCTTCCTTCACATCCTAACATTTGCTTATATATCTAAATCTCCAATGTTGGGTGCATATATATTTTTATAATTGTTATATCCTCTTGAAGAATTGATATTTTTATCATTAAATGATAACTATCTTTGTTTTTTGTAACAGTTTTTGAATTGAAGTCTATTTTATAAGTATATTATATAAGTATAATCACTCCTACTGACTTTTGGTTACTTTTTGCATGGAATAACCTCTTCCCTTCCTTCATTTTCTGTCTATGTGTACTTAAGGATAAAATGAGTCTCTTGTAAGGAGCATATAGTTACATCTTGCTTTGTTTTTACTTTTATTTTTACACATTCAGTTACTTACATTCAAGGCTATTATTGATAGGTAAGGGCTTGCTCTTATCATTTGTATATTGTTTTCTGTTTTTTAAAATAAATCCTTTGTTTCTTCCTCTCATGTTGTTTACCTTTGTGGTTTGGTAATTTTCTGTAGTGCTAAGCTTTTATTCCTTTCTCTTTCTCATTTGTATATCTGCTGTAATTTTTTACTTTTTAGTTACCATGAGGCTTACATAAAAATCTTGTAGTTACAATAGACTATTTTAAGCTGATAACAACTTTGGTCACATACAAATATTCTAGACTCTTATCCTGTTCTTGCAATTTATATTTTTGCTGCCACACTTTGCATATTTCTATACTGTGCATTCTTTAAAAAATTATGGCAGCTAGATTTATTTAACACTATATTGACTTTTAACCTTCATCTTAGACAGTTAAAGAATTTATATACTACCATTGGAGTAATGAAGTATTCTTAATTTGATGATGAATTTACCTCTACCAGTGAGTTTTATACTTTCCTATGTTTTTGTGATAGTAATTATTGTTCTTTTCTTCTGGTTAAAGCACTTTCTTAATAATTGATTTTAGGAGTAGTATAGTGTTGATGAATTGCTTCCATTTATCCATGTTGGGGAAATACTTCTTTTTTAATGACTTTTTTATTTTTACGCATATATAATAGTTGTACACATTTATGTAGTACATCTGATATTTTGATGTAAACATACAAGGTGTAATGATCAAATCTGGGCAACTGAAATATTTTTCACTTCAAACATTTATCAGATTTTTATATTAGGAGCACACCAAAATCTACTCTTCTAGCTATTTAAAAATATATAATAAATTATTGTTAAATATAGTTGCCCTATTTTGCTAGCAAACATTAGAGTTTATTCCTTCTAACTGTATTTTTGTACCCAATAGCCAGTCTTTTTTTATCCCCCTCCCTTCCTCTAGTATTCACCATTCTATTTACTACCTCCACGATATAGCTCCCACAAATGAACAAGAACATACAACATTTTTCTTTCTATGCCTGGCTTATCATACTTAACATAACGTCCTCCAGTTCCATCCATGTTGCAAATGACAAGATTTCATTTTTTCATGACAGAATAATATTCCTTTGTGTATGTATATACTCCACATGTTCTTTATCCATTTATTCATTGATAGAACTTAGGTAAATTTTACATTTTGGCTATTGTGAATTGTACTGCAGTAAACATGGTAGTACAGCTATCTCTTCAATATGTTGGGTTTTGTTCTTTTGGATATATACTCAGACACTGGATTGCAGAATCATATGGTAGTTTAATTTTTAAATTTTTTGAGGAGCCTACATACTGTATTCTGTAGTGACCACACTGATTTACATTCCCATAAACAGTGTACAAGCATTCCACTTTCTCTGCCTTTCTGTCAGCATTAGGTATTTTTTTTGTCATTTTGGTCTCAGCTATTTTAACTGGAGTGAGATGATATCTCATTGTGATTTTGATTTGCCTGAGGATTAGTTATATTGTACAGTTTTTCATATACCTGCTGGCCATATGTGTCTTCTTTTGAAAAATGTCCATTCAGATTTTTTACTCATTTATAAATCAGATTTTTTGGTAATTAAGTTCAAGAGTTCCTTGTATATTCTGATTATTAATTCCTTGTCAGTTTGAAAATATTTTCTCCCATTCTGTAGGGTATGTCTTCCCTTTGTTGATGACTTTATTTGCTGTGCAGAAGCTTTTTACCTTAACATAATCTTCTTTGTCATTTTTTGCTTTGGTTTTCTAAATTTTTTATATCTTTCTCAAGAAATACTTTTCCAGGCTAATGTCCTAAAGCACTTCCCCAGTGTTTTCTTCTCATACTTTCACTGTTTCAAGAGTTACAGTTAAGTATTTAATCTACTCTGATTTGAACTTTTGATATGGTGAAAGATAGGGATCTAGTGTTATTCTTCTGCATGGATATCTTGTTTTCCCAGCACCAGCACCATTTATTGAAGAGAATGTCCTTTCCCAAATGTATGTTCTGGGTGCTTTTGTAGAAAATAAACTGGTTTTAAATACATGGATTGCTTATTTCTGGCTTGTCAATTCTGTTTCATTAGTGTATGTATCTGTTTTTATGCCAGTAACGTACTGTTTTGGTACTATAGCTCTGCAGTATAATTTGAAATCAGGTAGTGTGATGCCTTCAGCTTTGACCTTTTTGCTTAGGACTGCTTTGGCTATTCCGGGTCTTTTGTGATTCCATATGGATTTTAGGATTTTTTTTTTTTCTATTTCTGTGAGGGACGATGGTATTTTGATAGGGATACATTGAATCTGTAGATGACTTTAGGAAGTGTGGACATTTTAACAATATTGATTCTTCTAACCTATGAAATGGGATATCTTTATTTTTTGTATCTTCTTCAATTTCTTTCATCAATGTTTTATAGTTTTCATTGTACAGATCTTTTACTTCTTTTGTTAAGTTTATTCCTAGGTATTGTTTGTAGTTATTGAAAAGGAGGATTGCTTTCTTGATTTCTTTTTCGGATTGTACACTGTTGGCATATATAAAATTCACAATTTTTCATGTTAATTTTATATTTGAAAATTTTACTGAGTATATTAGCTCTAACAGGTTTTTTTTTTGGTGTGGATTATTTGTGATTTTCTAAATATAAGATTATATCATCTGTGCACTAGGACAATGTGACTTCTTACTTTCCTATCTGGATGCTCATTATTTATTTCTCTTGCCTAGTTGGTCTGTCTTGCTAGGACTTCCGGTACTATGTTGAAGAAAAGTGGTGAAAGAAGAAATCCTTTTCTTGTTCTAGATTTCATAGGAAAGGCTTTTAGTTTTTGTCCATTTTGTGTGCTAGTTGTGGCTATTGTTTAGTGGTATGTTACTTTATACCCAGTTTTTTGAGAGTTTTTATCATGAAGTGATGTTGAATATTAACAAATGATTTTTTGGCATCCATTGAAATGATCAGATGACTTTTGTCCTTGGATTTCATTAATGTGATATTTCACATTTATTGATTTGTGTATGTTGAAGCATTCTTGGATCCCTGGGATTAATTCTATTTAATTATGATTAATAATCTTTTCAATGTGTTATAGAATTCTGTTTGCTAGTATTTTGTTGAGGATTTTTTTCATTCATGTTCATCAGAGATAATGGCCTATTGTTTTCTCTCTTCCTTTTTTTTTTTTAATCTTTGATCGATTTTGGTATCAAGGTAATGCTGCCCTCCTTTAGTGAGTTTGGAAGTTTCATCCTCCTCTATTTTTGGAATAGTTTCATTAAAATTTATATTAGTTCTTCTTTACATGCTTGTTAAAATTCAATAGTAAAGCCATAAGGTCCTGGGCTTTTCTTTGAGGAGAAACTTTTTATTATGACTTTCATCTTGTTACTGATCTATTCAGGTTTTCTATTTCATCTTGGTTCAATCTTTGTAGGTTGTAAGTCTCTAGAAATTTATCCATTTATTCTAAATTTTTAAATTTATTGGCATATAGTTGTTCATAACAGTCTCTAATAATCTTTTGTCTGTGATATTAATTGCAATGTCTAATTTTTGTCTCTGGTTTTACTTATTTGGGTTTTCACTCTTTTTTATTTTCTGTTTTCTTTTGTTTCTTTTTTAAACTTTTATTTTAAAGATGTGGGGGTACAATTCAGGGTTAGGTATATAAATGGTCATTGTACAGGTAATGTTTGGGCCTCACTTTGGTCCCCACTTCACCCAGTTTGAGATCGGGTATGCTTATTGATGAAGTGCTCCCCTCCCCACCCCCCGCTCCCCTGGCAGCTTCCCACTACTATCAATTCCTTTCTTACAGTATTATGATAATTGTTCAGGGTCTGCTTATGGGTGAGGACATATAGTACTCAGTTTTTTGTTCCTGTGATCGATCACTGAGTATTACAGACTCTAATCCATCCAAGTTGCTGCAAAGTTCATAATTTTGTCCTTCTTTATGGCTGCGTAATATTCCTTCATGTATATGTATCTTATTTTTTTTAAATCCAGTTCACTTTTGATAGGCAGCATGGTTGATTCTTTGTTTTTGCTATTGTGAATAATGCTGTGATAAACATGTGTGCGCAGATATCTTTTTCATAGAGTGATTTGAGTTCCTCTGGGCATATTCCCAGAAGGGTGATTGCTGGGTCATATGAAAGGTTGATTTTTAGATTTTTTAGGAATCACCACAGTTTTCCACAGAGGTTGTCCTAGCTTACTCCCACCAGCAGTATAGAAGTGTTCCTTTTCCTCTGCATCCTCTTCAGCATCTGTTGTTTTTTGAGTTATTGATGATGGCCATCCTGACTGCAGTTAGGTGGTATCTCAGTGTGGTTTTAATTTACATTTCTTTGATGATTAGTGAGGCTGAGCACTTTTTCATGTATATGTTGACTGCCTATATATCTTCTTTTGAGAAGTGTCTATTCATGTCCTTTTCCCACTTTCAATCTTCATAGATTGTATGTCTCTCAGAATTTATCCATTTAGTCTATTTTTTAAATTTATTGCATTTAGTTGCTCAATGTAGTCTCTAATTATCCTCTAATGTCTAACTTTTGTCTCTGATTTTACTTATTTGGGTCTTCACTCTTTTTTCTTTAAGTCTAGCTAAAATTTTGTCTATTTTGTTTATCTTTTTTTTAAAAAAACAACTTTTTGCTTTATTCATCATTTGAATTTTTTTAGCTTCTATTTATTTCATTTATGCTCTAATCTTTATTGCTTCTTCCCTCCAACTAAGTTTCATTTTGGTTTGTTCTTGCTTTCCTAGTTCTTTAATTGCGGGGGTCCCGCCCCGCAAGGGTTGTGAGATTTCCTGAAGGGGAGACGGATAGGCGAAAGACGAAAACATTATACTTGGATACCTTCTTCCTGAACAGATGACAATTTAATGTTAGTTAACACAGAACTTTTATACCATTCGTAAAGGGACAAGACAAAGAAAATTCCTTCACGTACGTATCCTCTACAAGTTACCACCATCTAGTGGTCTTAGCAACAAACAAGCCAAGAACCCTGTAAACATTCAGATAATGAGTCTTATTCATAAGGCCAAAGATGATAGTTTTAGTCCAAAGTCCCGAATTACAGTCCTTGAACTGTCTCCAGAAAGTTTAGCAGTAGTCTTTCTTCTGGGGCTTTATGTCCTTCAGAGTTCTGTAATCGCCTTTGTTGTCCAGGTGTCTTTGTTACTTTTCTCTTATCCTGCAGTGCTTGTTTCTAAAGAAAACTCAAAAGAAGCTTTTAGTAATGTTTCCCAGGCCCCCAAGGTTGTTTTCTGTCTTTAGCTAAGTTGTCATAAAAGTGTCTGATTAGTATATTATGAGTTCAGTGAAAACCCACTTTATAAATGTTAACTTAGAGTTTTAACTATTGAATTAAGTAAAAACCTTAAAGATAATCTTTATCCTAAGTCAGTGAAGACAGTGTTATAAATCACCTACATAACTTCTAGATAAGTGTTATAACTTATAATGAGCTCATAATAAACTTACTATAAACTTGTGCTTCTAAAGAACCTTATGTCTAAACACTAAACTGCATAATCCTTAATCAAATAAGGAGTGAATATACTTATATCATTTATTACTTAAGCAATATCTAGTAACGTATAACCAAGTGAAAGAAAGCATTCTTGATGTGCTTCAGAGTTTAACCCTTGCATATGTTAGAAAAGGCCAAGCGGCATGGTGGGAATGGAAAAATGAACCATGACATCTCCAGGTTAGCTGTGGTTTCTTCGCATAAACATGCCATCTTCTTCTTCCACAACTGCACAGAATTTCTTCAGCTGTATCAACAGCAAAGAAGGAAGACAGAAGGGCCTCAGCTGCCCGGACTCGCTTTGTGGCCGGGGGTCCTCAGCGCACCTGGACTTTGTCAATCAGGCGGGCCTCCAAGGCTGGCTCCCAACATTTAATGTGCATTGTTGTCTATTTGGTGCATTTCTAATTTCTTGATATAGGTTTTGCTGTAAACTTTTATTTTAGGACTGCTTTTGCTATAGTCCATACATTTTAGTACATTGTGTTTCCAATTAGTTTAAGGAAATTTTTTACATTTCTTTCTCTATTTCTTCATTAACAGAGTGGTCATTCTGAAGTATGTTGTTTAATTTTCATGTATTTGTAAAGTTTTCAAAGTTTCTCTTGCTATTGATTTCTAGTTTTATTCCATTCTGGTCAGAAAAGATATTTGAGATAATTTTTTGAATTTTTTTGAGACTTGTATGGTGGCCTAATATATGGTCTTTCCTGAAGAGTGTTCATGTGCTGAAGTGTATTCAGCAGCTGCTGGATGTAATGTTTTGTAAGTGTCTATCAGGTCCACTTAGTTTATATCACTAATTATATCTGAGGTTTCTTTGCTGATTTTTTTTTTGTCTAGATGTGGGGGATGTTGAAGTCCAAAACTGTTATTGCATTGAGGTCTAATTCTCTCTTTAGCTATTATAATGAGTGCTTTATATCTGTGTACTCTGGTGTTGGGTACATATGTATTTATAATTGTTGTATCCCCTGCTAATTGATCCCTTTAGTATTGTATTATTTGTTTCTTTTTACTGTCTTTGACTTGAGATCTATTTTATCTTATATAAGCATAGCTTCTCCTTTTTTGATTTCCAATTATATGGAATGTTTCTTCTATTCCTTTATTCTCAGCCTACATCTGTTTGTATAAGTAAAATGAGTTCATTTTAGGTAGCATACGATTTGGCATTTTAAAATCTATTTGGCCACTATAATTTTAATTGGAGAATTTAGTCAGTTCAATGTTATTATTGATAGGCAAAAACTCACCACTGCCATTGTTAAATTTGTTTTCTGGTTGATTTGTAAGTCCTTTCTTTTTTTTTTTTGGTCTTCCTTTGTATGTAAATGATGTTCTCTAATCATATGTTTTAACTCCTTACTTTTTATTTTTTGTGTATCTATTATAGGTTTTACTTTGTGGTTATCATGAAATTTGCAAAAAAACATAATAAATTGTCTTAAATTGATGACAACTGATCACAAAGAAAATTTTTTAAAAAGCAAAGAGAAAACTAATCTATACATTTTAACTCCACCCGGTCCCAATTTTTTACTCTTTGTTGTCTCTATCTTTTTATTCTATCTCTTAACAAATTGTAGTTTTTTAAAAATAAATTTGCTTTTCAATCCTTATAGTAAATATTTGAATGGTTTACGCACTACAATCAAAGTATTATGGTATTCTGAATATATTTGTGTACTTTTACCAGTGAGTTTTCTACCTTCAGATGACTTCTTGTTGCAAATTAACATCCTTTTCTTTCAGATTGAAGAACACCCTTTAGCTTTTCTTGTAAAAAAGATCTAGTGTTGAAGAATTCCTTAGATTTTGTTGCCTGAAAGACATTATTTCTTCTTCATGTTAAACAATAATTTTGCTGGACACTGTATTCTAGTAAAAATATTTTTTTCTTTGGCATTTTAAATATGTCATTTTAATCTCTCCTGACTTGTAAGGTTTCACTGAGAAGTCTGCTGCAGAAATATTGGAGCTCCTTTGTTTGGTATTTGCTTCTTTTCTCTTGCTGCTTTTAGGATACTTTTCTTGTCCTTGACCTTTGAGAGTTTGATTATTATATGCTTTGGTATACTCTTATTTGAATTGGATATGCTTGGTGTTCTTTGATCTTTTTGGACCTGGGTATTCATATCTTATTCTAAGTTCAAACATTTCTCTGTTTCTTGAAATAAACTTTCTACCACCCATCTCTTTCTCTACATTCTTTTAAAGGCCAATAAATCTCAGATCTGTCATTTTAAGGCTATTTTCTAGATCTTGAAAGCATACGTTATCCTTTTTTGTTTTTTTTCCTCCTCTGATTATATATTTTTAAATAGCCTGTTTTTAAGCTCACTAATTCTTTTTTTTACTTAATCAAATTTGCTGTTGAAATATAGATGCATTTTTCAGTTTGTCAATTAAAATTTTCAGCTTCAGGCGCTCTGTTTGGTTTTATTATTTGAATGTCTTTGTTAAATTTATTTGATAGAATTCTGATTTTTTTTCATGATATCTTGTGGTTTGTTGTGCTTCCTCAAGACAACTATTTTAAATTCCCTTTCTGAGAGGTCATGTGTCTCCATCACTCCAAGATTTGATCACTAGTGCCTTATTTAGTCTGTTTGGTGAGGTCATGTTTTCCTGGATGTTCCTGATGCTTGTGGGTATTGGTGGATGTCTGGGCATTGAAGAGTTGGATATCAGTTCCAGTCTTCACAATCTGGCCTTGTTTGTAGCCATCCTTCTCGAGAGGGGTTTCCAAAAACTCAAAGGGGAATTAGTTTAATGTTACCTAAGCCTGTGGTCACTGCAAATCTGGTAAAGTTGAGAAAGAAAGGAAAATATTCCCTTGATTCCCAAGCATAGTACTTTGCTCTCTTTACTTTCCTTCTCCCTACATACAAGAGTTTCTCTCTGCACCAGGCTGCCTCAATTTATGTGAGGGGTAACACAGGCTTTCCTGTGGCCACCATAGCTGGCACTGCACTGGGCTGCACCTGAAATCCACGGCCTTCTAGACCAGCACAGTACTGTGGCTTGTCCCAGGCCTCTCGTCACTACTGCCTACTTGTCACTGATGTTTATTCGGGGCCCAAAGCCTCTTTATTCAGCAGGTAGTAAAGCCTGCCTATACTTGGCTTGTCCCACCAGTGCAAGGATTCCCTTCTGGTCTGGAGTGGGTCTAGAAACACTGTCTTGGAATAATGGCCTGGAATCAGAAACTCCAGAGTTCTTCTCAGTGCTGTCTTGTGGGGGATGAACTGGTACTCAGTTGCAAGACAACATTTCTTATTGTCTTCCCTCTCCTTCTCCAAAGTAAGGAGTTTCTGTCTGTGCTGCAATACCTAGAGTTAGGGAAGAAATGCAACAGGCACTCCTGAACTTCTATGATTGCTTTAGTTCATGTTGTACTCAGTCACACCCCAAGCCCACAGCCTCTGAAACTAGTGTCTGTTCTTGTACCAGTACCCAGCTGTTTAGTTACTACATTCTTGTAGTGTAATTTGAAGTCAAGTAATGTGACGCCTTCAGCTTTGCTCTTTTTGCTTAGGATAATTTTGGCTATTCCAATTCTTATTTGTTCCATGTTAATTTTAGAATTGTTTTTTCTACGTCCATGAAATATGACATTGGTAGTTTGATAGGGATTGTGTTGAATCTACTGATTACTTTGGGTAACGAGGTTGTTTTAACAATGTTGATTCTTCCAGTTCATGAGCATGGATACTTTTCCACTTGCTTGTGTCTGCTATAATTTCTTTCATCAATGTTTTGTAGTACTTCTTGCAGAGATTTTTCACTTCGTTGGCTAAGTATATTCCTAGGTATTTTAGATTTTTTGGTTGCTATTTTGAATGGAATTGAGTATTTGATTTGATTCTGAGCTTTGTGGCTATTGGTGTACAGTAGTGTTACTGATTTGTGTGTGTTGATATTGTATCCTGAAACTTTACTGAATTCATTTCTTGAATCCAGGAGACTTTGGGATTCTCTAGGCATAAAATCATATTGTTGGCATACAGAGATAGTTTGATTTCTTCTTCTCCAGTTTGGAGACGTTTTATTTCTTTCTCTTGCTTGATTAGTCTGATATTATGCTGAATAAGAGTGGTGAAAGTGGGCATCTTTGCCTTGTTCCACTTCTGAGGGGAAATGCATTCGACTTTTCCCTATTCAGAATGACTGACTATGGGTTTATCATATATGGCTTTTATTATTTTTGAGGAATGTTTCTTAATATTCCTATTTTGCCTGAGGGTTTTATCACAAAAGGATGTTGAATTTTATCAATTTTTTTCTGCATCTATTGAAATGATCATATAATTTTTGTTTTAAATTCTGTTTATGTGGTTGATCACATTTATGGACTTGCATATGTTGAACAATCCCTATATCTCTGGAATAAAACACACTTGATTGTGGTGGATTTTCTTTCTTTCTTTCTTTCTTTCTTTTTTAGTGTGTTGTTGAATTTGGTTTGCTAGTATTTTGTTGAGGATTTTTGCATCTATGTTAATCAGGAATATTGTTCTGTAGCTTTCTGTTTTTGTTGTGATTTTTCTTGGCTTTGGTTATTAGGGTAATACTGGCTTTGTAGAATGAGTTAGGAAGAATTCTTTCCTCTTCAGTCTTATGGAATAGTTTCAGTATAATTGGTACAAGTATACAGATGACTTAGGCAATGGGTGAGGCTGTGGGAACTCTCAAAATTTCCCCATTCCTGGATTTCAGAAGAGGGTGGAGGAAAAATCTGGTTAGGTAGGGCTAGGTCAGACTGGACTGTTCTCCAGCTTCCCATCTGTGTGTACGAATGGCTATCCAAGGGAGAAACAGGAAAGTGGCGGGGACCTCTGACCACGATGGCCATGCTGCCGGGATGGCTGAGTAGTACAAAAGAGTGTACAGGGGGAGAAAGGGATTGCCAGGTTGACAGGGTTCTTCCCAGTTCCCCTTCCCTTGCAAGAGGCTGTCCACATTAAGAACTTAAAAGTTTGTTCAGTAACAGGTCTCTTGCGGCAGCTTGCCCCCGACAGAAACTGCAGGCAGGGACAGAATTTGCCCTTGGGGCAAGTGCAAGATTCCTGTTCCCCTTCTGGACTGGAAACTGGCTACAGAACATAGCCTGCAGGGATCATTCTTGGGTAATGTCTTGGCCTCAGGCGTTCAGAGCTCAGGTGGCTTCCTAGCTCTACCTGAGCTCTGGAAGCAGGCGACTGTGCCTTATCCAGGCTGTTTCTTTTGTGTGGAACCGGAGGCCAGTGAGGCTCAGGGGACCCTCCTAGTCTGTGGCAGCAGTGCTAAGTTCTTCACTTACCATTTGCCCAAACCCAGAAGCTCTCTGTTTTCAATGTGACCTGGATGAGGGTGGGAGTGGGGACTTTCTGGCTCCAAAAGAGGCTGCCCATTCTCTCTCCTCCCTGCTCTCTGTGGATGCCAGTGTTCCTCTGTGGTGGTCGCTGACTGCTGGGGTCTTCTTGGTTTGCTCTGAGAGAGGCACAAGCCGACTGCTATCATATGTTATTTTTCAAAATTGTTTTTTATTCATTAATAATGGTGGGCAAGCCGGGCTCGGTGGCTCAGCCTGTAATCCCGCGCCTTTGGCAGGCTGAAGTGAGTGGATTGCCTGAGCCTGCGGGTTCGAGACCCGCCTGGGCAGTGAGACCTCATCTCTACAATAAATAAAAAAAAAATCAGCCGGGCGTGGTAGCGCATACCTGTAATTCCAGCTACTCGGAAGGCTGAGGCGGAAGGATCGCCGGAGCCCAGCAGGCGAGGCTGTGGTGACCGGGAGTGGCCACTGCACTCCAGTCTGGGCAACAGAGTGAGACTCCAACTCAAAAAATAAATAAATAAATAAATAATGGTGGGCAGTGCAACATGTAATTGTCTTATTCTTTGTTGATTAAATATATATCTTATTCATTCAGCACTGGGTATGTGCCTGGTCTTATGCTAGCACTGGAAATTAAATGCTGAATGTGACATGGTCCCTATGCTTAAGGATTATTTTGAGATAATGCTATAACAAATATTATTACTGCTATTTTTACAAATGAGGAGCTTAGGCTTTAGGCTTTCTTAAAGGGCAGCTTAGTCATCTACTGTATTGACTTTTCAATTATCAGAGAATAATGCACACAGATATGCTTTCCATCTTATTTAGCCCAAGTCACCTCTTTAGTATATTTTAATTAATCTTTTATGTTCCCTGGTTTTTCCTACATTTAAAGGATTAGCTTCTATTTTACCAAAGCGTTTGGAATTGTGGTTTAGAGGATAAAATAATATATAAAGTCCATTTCTTTTATTTCAAATACGTAGACATACATTTTCACTATTCTTTTTCAATTGTAATTAGTTGTTTTATTCAACAGTTAATGCTGCCTACTATTTTAAATTAACCTGGTATTGGACTTCAGACAGAGAACAGTGAGCAGTGGTTTTGCCATTGAGAAGATTTCAGAAGCTATCAAGTTATTGTTAAAGGAAAACCGCTGTGGTAGACATAAAGGTCAGAGTAGCATAGAGAAGAAAATAAGTAACTCAAGGCAAGTTTTGCATAGGATGTAACACTTTACATAATTCTTCTGATATTGCTAAAGTTTCACTGGAGAAGGAGAAATGTGACAATGCTAAGGCAATAGCATGTATTGTTGTCCTTAGGTGTGAAAGAACATACAATACTTGGGTAGATACATAGTGAGTGGAACACAGTATGTGCAAAGGGGATGGGGGAAGCATGGGCATGAAAATGAAAAGGTGAACTTTATAGCTGGAAATGTAGATTGGGCCAGATAAGGTCCAAGATAAATTGAAAAATAAGCATAAACAAATAAATGTATCAAAAGTATCCCAAAGTGAGCTGAAAAATATATTTTATTTGTTAAGAAGAAATATATGTTGTATTTTCTTGGAAAGGCTTAATTGAAACTGTTTTTTGGCTTCTTCCTGTAGTTTACTCTCACTTCTTAGACAACTTATCCCTGTATTTTATGAGGCCAAAGTCACTTTTTTTTTAAAGCAGGATTTATTGAGAAGACAGAAAAACTCCCACAGTGGGAGGGGAACCAAAGGGGTTGTCCCAAAGTCATTTTAATAAAGAGAGATTAGATTACTAATCTTGAAATTTCTTTCTAACTCTGAAATTTTGTTTCTATGCATAACTTTCCTTCCTTTTGTTCTATTTATAATTAAAACTTTTGCATCAAAATATGTGAGCTTACTTTGTGCATGAACTCTAATATGTCAGTTTCTCATCATTTCTTTCAGCACCAGTATCTTCTTATCAATTTTTTTCATAGTCCCAAGCACCATAATCCTCAGGTTATTGATGGTAAGATTGATCATGGATGTGACTACCCCATGGAACAGGTCAATCACATTGTCTGAAGTAGTGTCTTTGGATGTCGGCTTCATGTACATAAAAACGATTGTTCCATAAAACACAATCACTACAGTTACATGGACTGAGCAGGTAGAAAAGGCTTTTCTCCTTCCTTTAGCTGAATTGATTTCAGTACAGCATAGGTGATGAAAATATAAAGAAAAAAAATTTTAAGTGATAGAGTAAATAAAAACATTGCCCAGCATTATCTCTCATTCAAGGAATTGTCTATTCAGATCATCTTCATTAAAGATAATATTTTGCAAAAAATGATTCATAATATGCTTTCCACAAAAGGGCACTTGTAATGCGAGTACATTTTGTGTCACTCTATTGATAAAACCGATTTATAAAAGAGAGCGCCTCTCTAAATACAAAGCACCTTTTTATGATGATGGGATATCTCAGGGATTTGTTGATGGTCACATAATAGTCATATGCTGTCACTGCCAGGAGCACAAACTCTGTGGATCCCGTGGAGTAGGAGACAGACATTTGTATAATATGATCTGTTAAAGAGAGTTATTTTTCCTCTGACAGGAAGGTTATCAGCATTGAGGCAGCAAAAGAGGATGTAAGCCAGATATCCAGGAAAGAGGTTACCAAATAACAAATACATGGGCTTGTGGAGGTAGAGCTAGGATGATCTAGAGTCTGTTCCCTGGGAGGGTACATCACTAATCACATAACCGACAGACATTTTTGTCAATTTGTTGAAAGACCTCTGAGAATGAACTCAATCTCAGTTTTTCAACTGGTCTTTTCCATTTGCTTTTTCATACCTGGAGTAATCCAGAAAAGGAAACAGCATGTGAATTAAACGAATGGTCCCATATTATGTGTTGTAAGAAGTGATTGAAGCTGGAGGTCCAGCAACCATGCTAGCACTAGCTGGAGTAGTGAGATTAGCATGTGGCATTCCTCTTTTAGCTCACAAAGTAATTGAGCTACACTGCTATCTTGCTAAGTATACAAACTTCTGTATTCCATTTCTTGAGATTGATACGTAAAATCTGAGGGAAGAGAAGAATCCTTTGCATTTTTAACAAACATCTCTTAGTACAGATTAAGTTGTTTCACAAACTACACTTTGAAAAATCAATAATTTTGAGAAAGTATGCTTTAATCTGATCAACAATGACTTACTTATTTGATTGTTATATCATGCCAATCATTAGCTCTATCATTGGTTTAGGGCTTTATAGTTGACAAATGTGTTTACACACTACTCGTTTAATCATCAATATATTTGAGTAAAATGAAATATAGAGAGATGAAATTTGTATAAAATTATAGTGTGAGCAGCTATTTAAATCTGGGTTTTCTAATTTTTAATACCATGCATTTTTTACTATACTTAATTGTTGTAAAAAAATTATATAAGTTGACTAACAGGTAGGAATGAGGCCACATGTTTAGCATGCTTTCCAGGTGATTCCAATATGCACCCAAGGAAGCAAGCTACAGATTTAGTCAGGTGTTTTTCAAACTTTAATATTCTCAGAAATCACCTTGGGAATCTTCATAAAATATTCTGATTCAGCAGGGGTCTGGGGGTGGATTCTAAGATCTGCATTTATTATTATTAACATGTTCCCAGGTGATGCTGATGAGCAAGTTGTTTCTGCTCCTCTCTCGCTAATGCCTTAGAGAGCATTATTAATGTTTCAATTGTATGTAGGATAATAATTATAAAGTAGTTGGTGTGAAACAACATTTTGGTGAGACTTGATGGTAAGACTTCTATGTTCTTTGCTGCAATCAATTTCGTGTTTTTAAGCCCTAATATATAAGCAACGAAATTGTGCACAGAAGAGCCTGCCTTTATGTCCTGTCCATATGGAAGTAATTTTCTTCCTCTAGTTAAATTTGCAGCTAGGGCCAATATTTAAGGAATTTGGGGCCAGTTCAAGCATCTGGGTTATGCACAAAAGAGCATCAAGCAAATGAATTTAATTTTTTAAAAGATAAATATTAGTAGGTGACCTTCTTGTTTATAATAAATGAATTACATAATACCATTTTAAAGACAGCTCTGCATCTTCATGATATTTTACCTCAGCTGCAAAATATATCCCTAGATAAATTGGCTCAATGGATGAGTTACTACTTAGAATTTTCAACAGTGGTTTTGGTTATGGTATAGGATTTGCCTTATGATAGTCATTTGATAATAGATTATTCCACTCCCTAATGTTAACATAGAAGAGAGATTCTAATCCTGTTGGCTTTGGAAAGAGGACTCTCATCTAATTCAAGTTTCCATATACTATGTACACTTACCAATGTAAGAGCAAAGGGTCAACAGGCCAAGATATTCTCTAATTTGGTACTGTTTATGATTGAAATTTGTTTGACTGTAGGAATACAATCAACCTAGTCTTAGTTGACCAGTAAAAGTCTAATAGAGACTTTAAATGAACATCAATAATCTTGGATTTGTACTAAATTGATTTTAGGGAAGGTATGAATCAAGTGGAATGCTTTTCCTGCTCTTTTAACTTCTTTGAAATGTGTAATTTATATTTGAAAACTACTTTCAGAAAATAATTATTTTATAGTGAGAAAAGTAGTACATTTGGCATTTTAACATCCTCAAAATGATTGCTGCCAAAATATGTTACTTGCAAGCATTTCTATGGGACTCACCCATCTTTTTGATTCTTAAAAAAGAAAAGAAAAGAAAATAACATAGAGAGATAATTATTTGTATTTATCTTGTAATAATAGAGTAACTCCTTTAAAAAATGATGAATAGGGGACAGAGAGAATGTGGTGGCAGAGCCAGTCAGACTGTGTGAATTCCTGTGTGAATGAAGTGAGTATATGAATGAATTCATGTGTATGTCTGTGTAAGCGGGTGTGTGAGTGGCTGACTGAGTAGGGACTCGGGAGCAAGTGGCCAGGACCTTCCTGGTGAAGTGGCTAGTGCCTCAGCTGCTCTGCTTGGACTCTAGCACTTCCCAGGGTACAGAAGCTGAGGTCCATTTTCAAAATCAACATAGTTCTTCTTGGGAAGAAGCTGCTGGGAGCAGCTCTGCCCCACCACATCAGCAGCAGGCTGGGCACTGGCAGTGAGGGCTGTGGAGGGAACACAATGAGGGAACCACAGGTAGAATCCTGAAGAAGTGGCAGAGAGCTGCCGCCACTCAGCACCTGGACTCACTGCCACTGCTTCAGTACCAGGCTAGGCTGCAAGGACCAGCCACCGGGACCTGAAATTCAGAGACCGTGGTACTTGCTGCAGAGGGAGTTATCTTTCCTGACCCCATCTGTGGAAGGAAAAGCAGTCTGTAGAGGAACTGAGCAGCCAGTCTGAAGCCTGGGCAGAGAAGTTTTCTAGGGTGACCTCTGTGGAACAGCGGACCCGTATCTTAAGACCAGGAAGTGATCTCTGCCTTGCTTTGGGGTTACTCTTCATGAACCCAGAGAAGATTGCCTCCAGTGCACAATCCCTGGTGAGTAATGGCAGATGTGGACCACCAGATGATCCACCCCCCACCCCTCTCTGAGTCAGCTACTGGGCAATAGATGCATTCAGTGTTTGCATACTAATGGAGAAGGGGGCTGGTGAGTGCCTAGCTGACTCCTTCCCCCCATCCCTAGCAATGACTGAAAGAGATCAGGAGGGCAGGGTAGAGACCGGAGGCCCTATTCCCCTGCCACAAACTGGATGCCATGGGAACTGTGACCACGCTGAGAGAGGAAGGAAGGTGGAGAGAGTTTGGGAGATGCTGAGTCAAGTCACCTCCCCACTTCCCTGTGAGTATCAATTCCCTGGCTATCAATTGTTACAGCATGTTCCCTCTTTGCTGTTGAAACTTAGGATTCTTAGTTTCAACAGCAAAGAGGGAACCTGCAGTAACAGACCTGCAGTCACAGAACCTGCCACAAGACAGAGTGTTCCCCCAAAGAGATACTAAAGCTGAGAAATCTCTACCAGCAGGTTTTTAAATTATTTTTCCTCTTTTTTGTTTGTCTCGTTTGTTTGCTTTGTGTTTGTTGGTTGGTTCTCTCTATTCTTTCCTCCTTTTTTCCTCTTTCTTCTCTTTTCCCTTTTTTTCTTTCCTTCTTCCCTTCTTTTGTCTCTTATACTCTATGGGACTCAGGGATTACATATGCAAACACATTGTAAGGTCATATTGTATGTGAAAAAAAGCAAGAGAAAAAGAGCAAGTACCAGGTGGCCCATTCGCCATATAACAAGCATTGTGATCTGTCAGTAGGTTCTGAATCCTCGTGGACTCTCCCCCACCCCTTAGTAAGTGCTCAAAATTGTAAAGAGATAGCATAATACCCCACTCCCACCCCTATTTCATATTGAACAAACCCAGAGTCCCAGTTCAGGGAAGAACAGAAGGTAGAACAAATATCAGAAGTGGTTGCTTCTCCATTTCCCACTGAGCAACAGATTAAAGAGAAAGATAAGAGAAGTGCTATAAATGAAAAAAAAAAGAAAGAAAACTTACTGCTAACCCTCATAGTCCAAACAAAAAACCAGTACCAGAAAGAACAGCTACTGGAGCACAAACAATGGCTATCTCTGAGAATAACTGTGCCCAGAAGGCACTTAGAGAGATCAGAGAATCAATGGCTAGAGTGAATAAAAAACCAAGAAATGCAAGGGCTAAAACTAAATGAAATTGCAATGGAGTTGGGCAGACTCAAGAAAACGTATTTAGAAATAACAGAAATAAAGAGCTCCATCCAAGAAATAAATACCAAACTGACAAGCATAGGAAGCAGAATTTACCAGGCAGAAGAAAGAATCTCAGAGCTGGAAGACCAAATTATGGAATTAACCCAATCTATTAAAAATATAGAAAAAATACTTAAGAAGAAAGAAGAAATTCTCCAAGAGATATGTGATTTTATCAAGAAGTCAAATCTACATCTGACTGGTATACCTAAAGTAGAAAGAGAAATAGAAAACACCTCGGAACAAACATTCCGTGAAGTCATTCAAGAAAACGTTCCTCATCTGACCAGGGACATGATTATACAAGCACAAGAGATTCAGAGAACCCCTGCAAGACATCTTATGAGAATACCAATCCTTAGACATATAGTAATTCACCTGTACAAAGTAGATATAAAATAAAAAATTCTAAAAACAGCAGGGAAAAAAAGTCAGACTACCTACCGGAGAAGATCAATCAGAATTGTTCCAGTTATCCTCAGAAACCCTATGGGCCAACTTTTTTGAGATAGGCTTTAAAAAATAGTAACTAAAGCTTTGCTAAAACACAAAGTAAAGGAACATGGCATTAGCTCAAAACTCTGATCTCATGTGACTGATTTGGAGGCTGTATGTAACTAATGTTGGATGTAGGATATAGGAGGCCCTTTGTGATTTGACAAGAAGGAGAAGGGAAGCAATGAGTAAAAGGTTCTGTTCCCAGAGTACACTTAAAAAAATATATAGTTATAAAACAAACCTCTCCCAGATGGCATTGTTCTTAAGAAGTAAACTTAGCCATATGGTGGCAGACCAGGACATGAGAAGGTGGCCAGGAAGCAATTCCTTGTGATCAGGGAAGGTCAATAAAGTTCAGAAACAATCATGTTGGGCTCTCAATTTTAACTTGTTTCCTGTTCAATGCTGTGCTTTTTTCCCATTATCTTCAGACCTTTAGTCAAGTCTGTTTTATCTGGGCCAGTGGTTTTGTGGTTAACAAATTGTGCTCATTATTTATGTGAAGCAATTTAAGAAAGGCAGAGCACTGTCTGCAGGAGTAGTGATTATTGGCAGAGGTGTACATATATATATATTCCACCACTTTTTTTTTTTTTTTGGTTTTTTTTTTTTGAGTTGGAGTCTCACTCTGTCGCCCAGACTGGAGTGCAGTGGCCGCTCCCGGCCACCACAGCCTCCACCTGCTGAGCTCTGGTGATCCTTCCGCCTCAGCCTTCCGAGTAGCCGGAACTACAGGCGCGCGCTACCACCCCCAGCTGATTTTTTGATTGATTGTAGAGATGAGGTCTCGCTGCCCAGGTGGATCTCGAACCCGCGGGCTCAGGCAATCCACTCACCTCAGCCTCCCAAAGGCGCGGGATTACAGGCTGAGTCACTGAGCCCGGCTCCACCACTTCTTAATAGTGTAAATTGGGTAGTACTTTTATGTCAATTTTAAGCTGGGTGATAGGTATATCTGTTGAAGTGAATTCTGTGGAAATGCCTGCAGAATGGAGTGGGATGGAGTTATATATCAGCATATCAGCTTATAGTGTTGCAATAAGAAAACTGAATAGCTTGATAGCTTTTATGGTTTTATTGTATAGTTTAAAAATTTCTGAATTTGTTGTGAATTTCAAAATGGCACGCACATTCACAAAAACATGTGAATTCCAAGTTTTAGAGCCAAATACAATTATTTTTAGATTACTTGTACGTTAAAACCAGTTTGTTCTTTCCTTACTCATTCAACAAAAATGAACGAAACGATCTAATATGTATAAAATCCTTGTAATAATGACTAGAAATCTGTATGCTATTATTATTATTCATAATAACCGAAATTTAATGTAGCCAGAGTCTTTTCTATTATGTTACAATACATAATTGGATGAACAAAGTTCTGGACAATCATTAGAATATATTTGAAGTAAGGATCTCAGTATTATATACAATAGATTGAGTATGGGGTACAACATCTTCAAGATTTCTGATTGGTTATTTAAAATACAGTAATGAGTATAACATAATTAAGTCTTTAGGACATTATTCTTGAAGTTTCCAAAAGTTTTGAACATCTTTTCCCTGAAGTAATTTGAAGTTATGGCTAAGAAAATTGCAGATGTCCCCGAGAGCAAGAAATATTTAAATTGCTTCCCTGAGCCTAAAGAAGAATCTTTAGAGAATTTCCTGGGTCTTCACAATGGGACATTGTTTCCATCTGAGCATCATGGGCAAATGAAGAGTGCCATTGTCTAAAACTGAACTGCCCAATATTTTTTATCCTCTTACTTTTAGTCTAGCAGAACCAAAATTCACTCTCTTTGTAAACCTGTTTGGTTGTAATTTGGAAATTTTTGAAACCATTTAAAACTGCACCTTTGTCATGTTTTCCAGATAATATGTCCTGTGACATTATGGCTCTCCAATGGTAACCCCCTCTTCAGAAATTCCTCATCCTCACAGAAAATTTTGTTGGATAGCCTAAAAACAGAAGATCAAAGCAAAACAATCGACTCTGTGTTGCAACCAAAGAGGTGAGTTGACCTTCTATTTAGAGGTAACTGCTGAAAAGTACTCACAACACATCCAAGGGGGAGGCAGTCTTATGAACTGAGTTGAAATAAACTATGTGTTTTGGAGATGTGATAATTCTTATTAGAGAAAGTATATAGGGAATAGAATTAAAAAATTTGAAGAGAATTATCTTAGATATGGTTAGAAAATTAAGAAGAAAAAGTGAAAAAAGTATGAACAAAAGAGTAGCCGCACATCCAGAGTAATTTGAATTTCTAAAACAGATGATGTTTAGGTCTATAGTTTCTAACTGGAAATAAAGGTTCATTGGGTCAAAATATAGTTTCTTGTTCCTTGCTTTATTAAAAGTGTCTATACATCTAACAATGTCATTTCAATTTGGTCCAGTGGGTTTGCTGTACAATAGGCAGTAGATCTGCACTCTTGACCCCGAATGCAAAGTGGCCCGGTGTGACCAAAATATGATTCCCTGGCAATTTTCCTCACAGCACTATCTGAGTTTTATTTGGTTCACTTTATCAAATGTTCGTCCGGTGTTAATCGTGAGTAGACAATGTTCTAGCATGGTTCATGGAGCCTCTAACTAAGGGTGCTATGTGGAATAATTTATTACTTGCTCTTGCATTATTTTTGAATTTGTGAAAAAAAGGAAATGAAGAGTCTTTAGGTAATAGAAATAATTTGGACTTATGTTTGCTTGAGGATTGTTTTTATTTATTTTAATTTATTTATTTTATTTATTTATATTTTATTTGAGTTGGAGTCTCACTCTGTCGCCCAGACTGGAGTGCAGTGGCTGCTCTCAGCCACCGCAGTCTCGAACTGCTGGGCTCCGGTGATCCTTCCGCCTCAGCCTTCCAAGTAGCCAGAATTACAGGCATGCGCTACCACGTCCGGCTGATGTTTTGATTTATTGTAGAGATGAGGTCTCGCTGCCCAGGTGGGTCTCGAACCCGTGGGCTCAGGCAATCCACTCACCTCAGCCTCCCAAAGGAGGATTGTTTTTAATATTTAAATTTTTGTTGCTGGTAGTGCATTCATATAGTGACTTTAGATGTAATATTTGTGAGGCACACACGTTTAGATTTTAGATGGATGAACTAAAATGGTCTTTATTAAAAAATGTCAACCTGTGAGTTTCTTGTTTTAAACTGCAGTGGGCTTTTGTTATAATAGTATAACACTATTCACTGCAAAGTGAGTAGACTTTGTTATAATGTGCATCCATCGTATATCACAGCTGTGATAAGAAACAGTAGGCTAAGTTGGACAAAAAGTGACTTGGGACCTGATTGATGACATTGTAAGATACTATTGTAGGAAGGTGACACTGGGGACAGAAGTGTAAAGAACCTGAGAGAAGAACACATCAATAAAATATAGGAGGAGAACAAAATAGTACTTACCATATCCATGTGTTTTGCATGCTTTACATTATTTATTCTCCTCAGAGCCCCATAAGGCTATTAAAGTCCCTATGCTATAGATGAGGATAGTGAGACTCAGATAAGTTACATAAATTGCCCAAGATAACACAGCTGGCCAAGATAGAATTTAAACGCTTGTTCTCTCTATTAGACAAAGTGAACTTGACACAGTAATAGCTACATAGTGGCAGTGGTTAGAATCATGATTTTCACAGTGAGATTGCTTCTCAGTCATCATTTACCAGGGAACTGAGATTTAGGTGGCTTTATTGATAATATAGCATTAAAAAGGTGAATCTGGGATTCAGATAAAAAAAAAGAAGCATGCCTCTCTAGTGTATAAAAGAATCCCAAGGCATTAAGCATGGAGTTGATGGAAATAAGAGCAAAATAGAATGAAAGGAGACATATCCTAATAATAGCTAAAGGCACATCTGATTAGGCAACTGGTTGAAATAGGTCCAAAGGACTTAATTTAGACCTTAAACTTGTGCCGTTTTGTGAATAAGGAGAAATGGCCTATATGTTAAACATCTGTTTGCAGAAATTACTTTTTTTAATTTGTAAATTAATTGGAACACTTTCAATGGGTTCTGTGTTCATGGACAAGAATACTACTGGAAATTTATAAGTGGGCAATGGGGGAGAAGGGTTGTTATGAGGAAAAATTAAAACAGATGGTTTGAGACATTTTGAGACAAGGTTTTTGTAAGTCAAATCCACCATTCCTGATTCCTGGGTGATGGCAGTAGCTATTTTCTGTGAAATCACCCAGAGTGAGAATTATCAGAGAAATGCTTTGTTAAAAAATATTTCTTCCTCATAGGCTTTCTTTGCATCCTGTTCAATTGAACTTAGGTAGCAACCAATAAAATTGGCAAATTAAAAAGTGTTTGCATTAGAGAATGAGAAGATGAGTCACTAACTGGGAGACAAATACTCTAATCACCATGAATGATAAACAACTTTCAAAATGCAGCAACATAATAACAAACAACCCAATTAAAAATGGGCAAAAGATCCCCAAATTGGCAATGATGTGGAATCAACCCAAATACCCATTAACTGATCAGCGGATAATGAGAATGGATATGAGTACACATCATGGAATACTATTCAGCTATTGAAAAGAATGAAATAATGTCTTTTATAGCAACTTGGATGGAGTTGGAGAACATCATCCTAAGTGAACTAACTCAGGAACAAAAAAACAAACACCTTGTGTTCTCACTTATAAGTGGGAGCTAAACTAAGGATATGTAAAGACACAGAAAATGGACACTGGAGACTCAGAAGGGGAAGAGGGGAAGAGGTGGAGGTCAAAAAATCACCTATCAGGTACAATGTGCACAGTTGAGGGTGGTGGGTTCATTTAAAGTGCAGACCAAAACTATTTGTGCACCCCAAGGCTATTGAAATAATAATTTGAAAAGTTAGCCAAGTCTAAAAAAAAAAATGGGCAAAAGAACCAGTATGATGGTGCATGGAGTCCCCGTTGCTCAGGAGTCTGAGGCAGGAGGATGGCTTGACCACAGGAGTTTGAAGCTAGTGTAGGCAACAACAGCAAGACCTTGTTTCTAAAAACAAAACAAAACAAAACAAAAGGGCAAGCAATATGAACAGACACTTCACTAAAGATAATGTAAGGATGGCAAAAATAGAATATGGAAATTTTACAATATTATTAGTCATTAGAGAAATGCAAGTTAGAGTCATGATGAAATGTGACTATATACCTTTTAGAATGGATAAAAAATATTGATCATACTAAACGTTGATAAGGATGGGAAACAAGTGCAACTCTCATACATTTATGGTTAAAATGCAAAATGGATGCAACCAATCTGGAAACTATTTGGCAGTTTCTTACATACTTAAACATGCTCATTATCTCATTCTTGGATATTTACCGTAGAAGAAAGCTTATGTTCATACAAAAATTGGAGCACAAATATTTATAGCAGCTCTATTCATAATTGCCCTAGGCTGGACATAATCCAAATGTCTTTCAAAAGATCAATGAATGGGCAAAATGTGATACTTCTATCCAATGGAATACTATTCAGCAATAAACTGAATAAATCTCAGTGGCTTTATGCTAAGAGAAAAAAGCACAATTCCCATGGTTCATATAATCTCATTTATGTGACATTCTGATATAGCTACAACTTTTGAGACAGAACGCATATCAGAGGTTGCCACGATTTATGGGTTGGTGGAAGAAGTTTACCAGAATATAACAAAATAGTATTTTGGGGGTGATGGATGAGTTCTGTGTTCTGGTTATGGTAGTTGTGAAATTAATCTATACATCTTTTAAAATTCCTAGAACTGTACACCAAAAAAAAGTCAGTTTATGATATGATATTTAACTGTAGGATAATTTTAAAAAGTGACATTTTAACAAATGCTAAAAGTGATTTCATACCCTGCCAGAAAACGGTGCTTGCTCTTTCACAAGAAGATCTCAGATTTGGGGGCTTTTTATGAATTGGACTTGTTTTTTGGATAATCAGGCACTTAAACATTGGTTGGATTAATTTCTGACTATTCTTCTTTCAGATTGACACATTTCTTTCAGTGTTGGAATACTGGTGGGTTACTGTTGAGTTCTCTTGACCTGGGAGGCAGACAATATTTTTAAAGTAATTTACCAAATCTTTTATACAACACATTCTGTAGTGCTTTAACAATTCACAGAAAAGCCTCAAGCAAGCATGGGCCACAGGCAGACAGGCTTGAGTTTGAGTCTCATCTATGCTCTATATTAGTTATATGAATTTAGGCTTAAGCCTCTTATGTTACGTTTCCTTACTTTTAAAATGATAATGTGGGGTTTAAATGAGATAACATGAAAAAACCCCACAAAGTTGCTGGCCCAGAATAAGTGATCAATACAGCAGCTGTCCTCTCATTCTTTTCCTCCTATATTGATTATTTCTTTTACTAACTTTTTCTATCTTTTCTCCTCCTCTTCCCTACTTTCTTTCTTCCATAGTTGTGAAAAAAGTAAAATGGAAAACTCCCAAAGTATTGCATCCATATTTTCATGTGGATATACTTGTGTTTTAGTTTTACTTTAGTTTCCAAATCCTAAGTCCTGAAGCACTATTTTCTTGTTCAGTATTTAGATTTTTCCATAGTCTAATTGGGTTTATGGCAAATTTTTATATTTGTTGCATTGATATACTTAAATTCAGCATGGTAAAGAAATTATTATTATTTTTTTTTAATTATTTGACTTATTGCAGGAAAAAGAGAAATGGTAAAATGGAATGGGAAAACCAAACCATTCTGGTGGAGTTTTTTCTGAAGGGACTTTCTGGCTACTCAAGACTTGGGTTACTTTTTTTTGTGATAATCTTAGTAATGTATGTGGTTATTCTTCTGGGCAATGATACCCTCATTTTAATCAGCATCTTGGACTCTCACCTTCACACCTCTATGTACTTCTTCCTGGGGAACCTCTCCTTCCTGGACATCTGCTACACCACCATCTCCACTCCCTTCACACTGGTGAGCTTCCTGTCACAAAAAAAGACCATTTCCTTCTCTGGCTGTGCAGTCCAGATGTTCCTCGGGTTGGCCGTGGGGACAACAGAGTGTGTACTTCTGGGCATGATGGCCTTTGACTGCTATGTGGCTATCTGCAACCCTCTTAGATATCCCATTATCATGAGCAGAAATTCCTATGTGCCCATGGCAGCTGGGTCCTGGCTTTCAGGGGTTGTCAACTCTGCAGTACAAACTACATTTGTGATACAATTGCCTTTTTGCAGAAATAATGTCATCAATCATTTCTCTTGTGAAATTCTGGCAGTCATGAAATTAGCCTGTGCTGACATCTCAGGCAACGAGTTTATCATGCTCATGGCCACAACATTGTTTACATTGATGCCTCTGCTCTTGATTGTCATCTCGTACTTACTAATAATTTTCAGCATCCTCAAGATCCGCTCCTCTGAGGGCAGAAGCAAAGCCTTCTCTACATGCTCAGCCCATCTGACTGTGGTGATAATATTCTATGGGACCATTCTCTTCATGTACATGAAGCCCAAGTCTAAAGAGACACTTAATTTAGATGACTTGGATGCTACTGACAAGCTTGTATCCATGTTCTATGGGGTGATGACACCCATGATGAATCCTTTAATCTACAGCCTCCGAAATAAGGATGTGAAAGAGGCAGTAAAACATCTATGGAACAGAATCTTCTTTAGCAAATGAGTAGATAATGTATAGAATTATGAATACACTGAGAATACTTGGGAATTATGGGAGAATTTTGGTTACATTTTTGTTCTCTTCCTGTAATTTCATATATTATGTGAAAATTTTTATGATGGGATATAGCATTTCAAAATTACTGCATGCTCATTATACAGAATTTATAAGATATAGGACAGTAGGAAGAAAGAAAGCAGAGATGCCATCTATTACTCTCACATTGGGAGATAACTACTTTCTAACATTTTAAACAGTATCTTTCATATTCCGTATATTTTGTTATAATAAAATTGAGTGTGGTATGCCTTTTTATGTTCACTTTTTTATATAACATTTCATTAGATCTTGCAAAATAAATGAAGCCCTCTGTTATGAAACAAGCAAATTAAAAACCCCAAAATATTGTACCCACATTTTCCTGTGGACAGCCTTGTGTTGCAGCTTCCTATTTATTTCCAAATCCTGTTACTTCTTGAAACACCATTTTCGTGTTCAAGTATTTACATTTTTTTCTGTGGAGCTTTAAGTATGCTGAGCTTTTGGGACTATCAAGGAAGTAGAAAAATAGAACTTCAGGGTGGGGCCTATTGATTAATCAGGATATCCTTGCTTTATCTCCCTTCTTTGCTCAGTTTATATGATAGCGTTAGCATTAATAACATTTTGAAAAATTTGAATGGATTTGAAAACCAGTCTGTCTGTCCAGATAATAATATGGACAAGTGCTGGGCCAGATGGGGTGTCATATCAGTGCCCACTTAGAAGTCAGATTCCTTTGCTTTCCCTAGAGAATTCCAATATTTTTCCAAATCTTAGAATATCTAAGCTTTTGAATTCTAGTAAGAATACCTGTATTTATTTACTGTCTCTGTTACTAACTAGTTTTGTGACCCTAGTGATCTGAGGAAGCAGAGAATGGGGGAGGCTGCCAGACAAGAGGTGACATTATCTTGCTTTTCCTTAATTTTTTTGTTTTTTTTTTGAGTTGGAGTCTCACTCTGTCACCCAGACTGGAGTGCAGTGGCCGCTCCCAGCCACCACAGCCTCGATCTGCTGGGCTCCGGCGATCCTTCCGCCTCAGCCTTCCAAGTAGCCGGAATTACAGGCATGTGCTACCACGCCCGGCTGATTTTTTTTGATTTATCGTAGAGATGAGGTCTTGCTGCCCAGGCAAGTCTCGAACCCGTGGGCTCAGGCAATCCACTCACCTCAGCCTCCCAAAGGCGCGGGATTACAGGCTGAGCCACAGAGCCCGGCTTTTCCTTAATCTTTTACTTTATCTGAAGAACACTTCTAATCTACAGTCCAATATGAGAAAGTGTGTTCAGGAGTAAACATATTCTAGGAAATTCATTTAGCTGGATAAATTTTAGAATATTAGATCAGTGAATTTAGAGGATATTGGACATAAACATATTTAACATAGACAAATAAGAGTTAAATGCTTGTGGACTTTTTGGGTATAGTTATTCATTTAAACTTTTCAAGTTCACTTTTTAATTTTAGTGGAAGAAATGTTAAAGAGTCATGAACTATATTTAACTATATCTAGCTTTCATCACAGTTATTTTCAGATTAAATCTGATGGCAAAGGTTGAGACCATTCCATTGATACATCATATTTACACCCTGACAAAACAGGCTATAAGAACCTATTCGTTCTGATACACTAGCTCATAAGTCTTTTTTTTCCACCCTGAGAATTCCAGGTGAGTGGAAAATCTCTGGAGTCAGGCATTTTATTTTTGACCCATAGGCCATTTTGGAAACTCAGGCATTAATTGTGTTTTTCTTCACAGCTTAAGTCCAACCACTTCCATAAACTCTCTGAGATGACTGATTTAATTCCTAGTTCTGTATCATACTTATAAACTTTTTGATAGAAAATTAATTAAGAAGTAGAAGTTTTAAAGCACATATTTTTCCTCACAGGAAAAAGACCAGGAAGGGTTTTCCTTCATTGGATTGTACAGTAAAGTTCTGAAGAAAAGAAAGAAAAGCATGTTACCTATCTTGATGTAGTCATGTGTAAAAACTTACTGAGCAAAGATACAATAATACTGATATAATAGTTTATTTTAATACTTGAGCATCTAGAGTGTTTTTTATTCAGAAAATTTATTTTGGAAGTTTATGGAAAATATTTTTATTGTTGTTGATAACTATTATTTTTTAACTTGGGAGCATAAATACACTTATCTAGTATTCCAGGTGTGCATCAGTGTATATATGTATGTCTGTGTGTGTTTGTAATGTGTACATGTGTAGTTTGTGTATTCTTGTGTGATTTTTCTACCAGATTCCAAAAATCTACAAATGTAAAGATTTCTCTATGTCCCCTTTTTCTCTATTCTCTTTGCACTCAATTTAGAACATGACATATAGGATATGATTCAGTAAACATTTTAAATCCATGAATGGTAAAATTATATGAAAGGAGTTGCAACAGGAGTAAATCATATGCCTTTATATTTCACTCAAGTTCCCAAACAGTTCATGATTAGGCATTAAGAATAGAGATACAACAAAAGAGCCAAAGTGACATTTCTTTTATCATTTTTTGAAAGGTGCTTTTATGCCTGCTCAATTCCAAATGCTCTAAGTTTGAGGTCATGTTAAATTTTACAGCCTTGGGGGATTCTAAAATGAACACTTAAAATAAAAATGTAGCAATGTATTGGTTATCAGCTAATTCACATACATTGTCTCACTAAAATCCTATGATGTTAAGCAACAGTGACATTATCTCACAGATGAGGTTGCAAAGCTTAGGGAATTAATATACCTTGCCCAAACCCCACAGCATGCAAGTTATAGAGAAGTATATGCACCCCGATACTTGTTCTTGAGTTACTCTTTTTTTCTACAACATGTTGCTTTTCTAGGTTTCTACTCATTAGGTCTAACACCAGTATCTCTCAGCAGCATATCTAAAATGATCAACGAAACTGTTACCTGCATCTCAATGTTCATCACAAGTATATTAAATGTTCTGAAAGCCACTTTTAGATACATGTTGTGTCTAAAAATGATGCTTGATCACAATGCAAAATTAAGTAGTAAATTAGGGGGAAAATCTGAAGCTAATTGGGATAGGAGGAGAAGAGGGATTTGACATTAGCACTAATCTTTCAGAAAAAACTTTATAAGAAAGTAGAAAGATGTTTCATGTTGTTTCAGTAAAGATAACATTTACTTTATAAAAAGGAATTCTTTCCTAATTTATGGTGTGTAAGTAACATTTTATCTTTGAAGTTATAAAATGTTCAGTAGAATTTTATGCTTTTTGGGATTTCAATTACCTTTCATTTATTTATGCATCTACAATCCCCAAAGAAATAGATGTTCATTGCAAATACTACAAAATATGAAAAGTAGAAATTAAAATATGGATATATTTTTATATGCATTATATATAATTTATAAATATATTGCACATATTATTTATATGCAATAACAATTGGTGAATAGAAGTAAATACATTTTCAGACACTAGATACATTCAATATATATTTCAAATTATAATAAAGTCAATGTTTATTTTTCTGCTATTGGTTTTTTAACTCAAAACATATTTCCAAGATGTTTATGTTTATTTACATTGATATTTTAAAGAGATGCTTAGTATTTAACTATATGGATATAGCTAAGTATATGTATGACCAATCCCTTGTCATTTGTAATAGTCTCTCATATTTTGATATTACAAACAATGATGCTATCATATTTATCAGAAAGCAATTTATCTTTATATACTAATTTTCTTTTCTTTCTTTTTTTTTTTTTTTTTGAGTTGGAGTCTCACTCTGTCGCCCAGACTGGAGTGCAGTGGCTGCTCCCAGCCAACGCAGCCTTGACCTGCTGGGCTCCGGGATCCTTCCACCTCAGCCTTCCAAGTAGCTGGAACTACAAGCGGGCACTACCATGCCCGGCTGATTTTTTGATTTATTGTAGAGATGAGGTCTCGCTGCCCAGGCGTGTCTCGAAACCACGGGCTCAGACAATCTACTCACTTCAGGCTCTCAAAGGCGCGGGATGATATACTAATTTTCTTACTGACCACATTTGAACTCTTATTTTCTCTGATAGATCTGTAATTGAAGCTCTTAGAGAAAAGATACTATGATATGCAATACATTTAATATTACTTTTGTTTTCCAATATTTGTACTTATTTATCGACAAGTTGCCTTAATCTACATTTTCAGCACAAGGTTCAATAATGGTTATAATTAATCACTTTACTTTTCACTGACTTAAATGGAAATGATTCTAGTATCTTAAAATGATAGCTATTCGTTTATATTAAATATGTTTTATATACTACTACATAATAGTTCCAGAAAGGAATAAATGATTTTATTAAAAGTTTTTTTTTCACATGACATATGTGGCATTTCTCAATCTATTAACATAAATTTATAAATATATTTTGGCCTTGATCATATTTTATTATAATGAATCAATTTGTTAAAAATCTTTTAGGTTCTGACAATATTTTACTTGGAATTTTTGAATCCACACTAAAAGTATAATTGTAATTTTAATCATGGATAGAACAATGAAGCAGAAAATCAACAAAGATGTAGAAAACTTGAAACAAAGTTGAGCTACTAAACGTCTGTAAACTACTCACCCAAACAACAGCAGAGTATACCTTCTTCTCAAGTACATATGGAACATTTTGCAGATAGACCAAATACTAGGCCATGAAACAAACCTCAATATGTTGAAAAGGATTACAATCATTCAATGTATGTTCTCCAACCAAAATGAAGTTAAATTAGAAGTCAGTAACAGTGAAATATATAGTAAATTCACAAATATATGAAAATTAAGCCATATACTTTTGAATAACTAATGCATCAAAGAAAAGAATCACAATAGAAATACTTTGAGATAAATAAAAATGAACTACAGCAAACCATGGTTATGTAACACAACATATTATAAGATGTGGCAATGTTTACAGGGAAATTTATAGATATAACTACCAGTGATAAAAAAGAAGTAAGCTCCCAAATCAATAACTTAAACTTTCATATTAAAAACTAGGAAAGTCAGACTAAACTAAACCCAACAAAGCAGAAGAAAGGAAATAATAAAGATTAAAGTAGAAATATAGAAAGAGACAATAAATACAGTAGAAAAAATTAAAGAAATCAAAAGTTAGTTCTATGAAAAAAATCAATGAAATTGACAAAACTTTGGTTAGATTGACCAAGGAAAACAGAGAGAATTCTCAAATTATAAAAATCACAAATGAAAGAGAGAACTTCAATATAGGCCTACAGAAATTTTTTTAAAAAGATTAAAAGGAATAGTATGAACAACTGAAAATTTAGATAACTTAGAGGAAATGGAAATATTCCTAGAAACATACAAACTACTGAAGCTAACTCATGAAGAAATTAAAAAATCTAAATAGATCTGTAACAAGTAAACATATTGTATTAATAATTTATAAACTTCCCACAAAGAATAGTCCAGATCCAGATTATTTTATTGGTACATTATATTGAATATTTAGAGAGAAATTAATATAAATCCTTCACATAATCTTCCAAAAAATAGAAAAGGAGAAAACACTCTCCAATTCAACTCATTCCATGATGCTAGCATAAAGTTTTGGTATTACAGAAGACATGAAAACCAGACAATCACAAGGTAAAACAAAACTATGTACAAATAGATCTTCTGGATATATGTATACAGAAATTGTCTACTTGCAGATGATAAGATTTTGTTCATAGAAAGTTATAAGGAATTAATTACAAACTATTAGAACTAATACATAAATTCAGCAAAGATGCAGAATGTATGATCTATAAAATTACATTTCTATAAACAATCCAAAATTAAAATTAATAGATTTTAATTAAAAATGCTAAAATACTTAGGGATAAATTAACAGCAGCATTTAAAATACTAAAATACTTAGGGATAAATTTGAGAAATGAAATATAAGACTTGTTTGCTGAAACCTGCATCACATCATAGAATAAAATTGAAGAAGACCTAAATCAATAGTAAACTATTCCATGTTTATGAATTGGAAGACTTAATAATATCAAGATGATATTATCCTGCAATTGATTTACTATCAATCTTTATCAAATTCCAACCACTTTTCTCTAATTTAAGCAGATACCAAAAATTCATATGGAAATTTAAATGAACCCATAATAGCCAAAAACATCTTGAACAATAGGAATTAATTAAAGGTCTTATACTTTCCAACTTATAAAAAAACACAAAAACTTAGTACAAAGCTACAGTAATCAAAATAGTGCAAAGATAGACACAGAAATCAATGGAGCAGCTTTGAGAGTACAGAAATAAACTCTTACAGTTTATGATCAATTGATTTTTGACAAGAATGTCGAGGATGTCAAATTCAATGAAAAAAAGTCTTTACAGCAAATAGTGCTCCACATGCAAAAAAGTGAAACTGTATCTCTATCTCACGTCATGTATAAAAATTAATTTAAAAAAACAGATAGAAATGTTAGAAAGAAAAAATATAGTAACAAATAAAAATGTCAAAGTATGAGTTCAATAGTAGAGTGGAGGGTTAAGAGGAAAGAATTATTGAACTGGAATGTAGAAAAATAAAAATTATTCAATCAGAATGACAGAGAAACAACTGACATAAAAATATATAAATAGTACCCCAGGGGCCTGTGGGAATGTAAAAAAGATGTATCATTTATGTATTTGAATACCAGAATGAAAGGAGAAAGGCGATTGAACTGAAAAGTACTTGAAGAAATAAATGCTAAAATTTTCTAAAAACTGAGAAAAATACAAACCTACATATTGAAGAATCCCAAATAGGCTTAACTCCAAAATATTCATACCAGTATACATGCTGGCCAGCTTTTTGATAATTAAAGACAAAGAAAAAATTCTTGAAAGCAGTGACAAAAAAAATTACACTTTACCTATAGTGGAAAAACAATTTGAATAACCATGAGTTTTCTCATCCATAAGGCATAGAAACTATAGTAGCCAGAAGGAAGTGACACATTTTTTAAGGACTGAAAGAAAACAAATGTTAACCTAGGACCCTCTATCTAAATGAAGATATGCTTCAAGAATGAGGAGTAAAGATGTACTCAGATGAAGAAAACCAAAATAATATTTTCTCAGCAAACTTACCTTAGAAGGGTGACTCAAGAAATCGCTCAAAACAGAAAGGAAATAATAAAAGAAACAACCCTGGAACATAGAGAAGGAAAAGAAAATAAAACATAGAAAGTTAAAAGATGAGTAAATAAAACTAACTCCTTCTCTGCTTAAGTTTTCTAAATTGTGTTTCATGGTAGAAGTAAAAATTAAGCAACAAAAATCCGAAACAATCTAATTAGAAATAAGCAGAAGAGTTGAGACCTTTCGCTAAAAGGATATACATATCTTAGCACCCAGGGTTAGGATATGTTGCCCTATCAAACAGCACTTGTCTTCACTTACTACCTGCATGCTAAGTGGAGCTCAGCCTTGATGCAGTGGCACCTTAAGACTGCCCAGTATCTGTCTCTTCATGTAATTAACTACAGCTCTGGATAGGGTACAAAACAGATTTTGTGATATAAAAAAGAAATGTGTCTACACAGGAGTTGTTAGTGTTTCTATTTAAACAGGAGAACACTTTCTTTTTTTGCCTCAAAATGTTTTGAAGGCAAAAGAACCATTTGGACTGATGGCAAAGATAATTTTGGAAAATTCAATGAGTCTTAAAAGCTCTTTCAAAAAGTCTTCACTTGACAATTTTAGTATCAAAAGAAATAATAATAGTAACAAATTATAGTCTATTGACTAAAAAGAGAATCCATGAGTCAATACTGGTACAGACAAATGGATGAATAAATAAAAAATGGAGAAGAGAAGCTCTTTCATATAATAGAAAGCCAACTAATAAATGTTGAAGTAATGATAGAGTTAGAAAATCATCATTTCACAGCTAATCTGGTAATAACTTATTCAAGCAAAATTCATCAAGGTCTGTTAATACTAATTGATTAAATTTTGCTGAGGATTGGGATATATACAGTCTCAAGTTATCTCTTCATAAGCTTACATATACATGCATATATGGTTATATGTAACTGAATCTGGATGAAAGATATGTGGAGGCTTTTTAATTTTCTTTTTGTAAATTCTGTGTAAATTTGAAACTATATCACAATAAATAAATACCAAGAAAAACAGGATATGCAATGACAGATAAGTACAGGAAAAGATGTTCAATGTTGACAGCTACTAGGGAGAGTAGGAACCTAACTTCAGTGGAAGCCTTGCTCCAAGTTGTAAAATAACATTCCTGTCTTGAAAGGTTGTTTAACTTTCTCTGGTGCAATGTTTGCTTTCACCAAGTTTCTTTTGATGCTTTTCATATTTTTGTATATCATCTTTTCTTTTTTTCTTGTAAGTTTGAGGGTATACAATTGTTTTAGTGCAACGAGTAATACCTGTACAATTTCCCATATCCCTTGAAATTCAAAATTTTTTAAATGAAATATAACTATTGACTCTGCTTCTTAAAAATTAAAAAAGAGGTGTGCTCTTATGCAACTACTTAATTTTCTTTCCAGAATTATAACAATTATATTTTTTGCAGTAGTTGCAACTCCACAATTATTTGAGTTTAGCTGTATTTCCTTTTTTTTTTGAGTTGGAGTCTCACTCTGTTGCCCAGGCTGGATTGCAGTGGCATACTCATGACCACCGCAACTTTGGCCTGCTGGGCTCAGGCGCTCTTTCTGCCTCAGCCTTCCAAGGAGTTGCAACCACAGGCATGCACTACCATGCCAGGCTAATTTCTTGATTTATTGTAGAGACGAGGTCTCGCCAAGTTGCCCATGCTGGTCTCGAACCCCTTGTCTCAGGCAATCCTCTCACTTCGGACTCCCAAAGTGCTGGGATTATAGGCTTGAGCCACCCTGGCAGGCCAATTGAGCTGTATTTCAAGGTTACTATTAGTCTTTGCATATCACAGTTTCCCCATTTGAGGGTTATTTTATTCATCTATTTGGTGTATTCCTCTATTAGGGGCCTAGGTTACAATATGTGTGTGAGTGTGTGTGTGTGTATACATGTATATATATATATATATAATACATAATGTGTGTGTGTGTATGTGTGTGTGTGTGTGCGCGCGTGTGTGTGTATGTGTGTATAATATCCTGAGCGTTTGAATACTTAAGAATATCTTCTTAACTTTACATTGAACTATAGTGGACTAGGCATGGAATAGTTAAGTTATAACTTTTACCCTTCCCTCCTTGGCATTATATATATGGCATCCAATGTTAACGAAAAGGGTTCTAATGTCATTCATCCTGATGTTTTAAAATTTATTTGTAAGCAATTTCTTCTTCTTTTTATTTGGGTTCTTGTGCTTGAATATTTGAAGGTTTCCTTTTTTGTTCCCTGATATTTAAGGGGTACATGTGAAGGTTTGTTATTTGGATATGTTGTGCGATGGTGAGATTTGGGCTTCTATTGAACCCATCATCCAAGTAGTGAGCATAGGATTCAATAGGTAGTTTTTTAACACTTGTCTGTCCTTCCCTCCCTCCACCATTTAGGAGTCCTCAGTGTCTACTGTACCATCCTTATGCCCATGTCTACCCATTGTATGGTTTCCACTTATAAGTGAGACTATGTGACATTTGGTTTTCTGTTTCTGTGTTAGTTTATTTAGAATAATGGCCTCCAGCTACATCCTGGCTGCTGCAAAATGCATGGTTTTGTTCTTTTTTTATGACTGTGTCATATTCCATGGTGTATATGTATACATTTTCTTTATCCAGTCTACTGTTGATGGGCATCTAAGCTGGTTCCATGTTTTTACTGTTGTGAATAGTGCTGTGATAAACATATGAGTGCAGATAGAATGATTTAAGCTCATTTGGGTGCATACCCATAGTCACTTCAATCTCTTTGACCTTTTAGAAATGAAGTATGTCGGGTTTTCTCATCTAATCTACACACTACTTACTGATATGCATAAAGAGATAATTGTGACCAACACTGAATCCTAATATGTCTTGAATCCTTAGCATATCAATATCAGGAAAACTGACATTTTGATTCAGTAAAAGACTAAGCATTTGGGGTATACTTTCCCTTTGATCTGTGATTAAATAAAAGCACAAGTAAACGAAGCTTTTTGTTTCAAAATAAAGTATTGTTTTAGAAAGAACTGGTTGTCATGAAGTAACTGTAATTATATTCACTTTAAAAAGAAATTATGACCTGTTATTAAAAGTAAATGTAAGTATATTAAGTATGAGTAGAGGTTTTTGGTGTGATGACATTTCTGTAGCTTTTATTTGTAACAAAGACATACTCCCTCAGTATGGATTTAGATTGCTCTATACTTGTGTGTTATCACTGGCTTTTAGAAGGAATATGCGCATGTGTGTGTATGTGTGTGTGTGTGATCTTTTAAGAGGTTGCTCACTGGAAGTCAGAAGGAAACTCTTAAAATGGTTTCTCTTGCTAAATAAGGAAATGTGAACAGGAGGCTTTTGGCCAGTCTTATTAAAGAGGCTATCCTCTTTTAGCTATAACTGAGAAATAGAGGGAAAAATTTATAACCAAATTTAGTTTCAGAAACAACGTATGGAATGTGGAGAATATTTTGATATGACACCCAGATATCCTTTTAATGAAGAATTTATTGCTCCAGTGGCAGTTGGGGTTTAGGGTGCATAATATTTGGCAGTCTGTTCATTGCTTCATCCAAAGTCACATCCTTGGAATCTTTCTGCAAAGCTGATGCTATTCTTAGTGTTCTTCCTCTTGTAATACCCTGATTAACTTCAGGGTTGCCTCTATTTTAAGATTTGGTTTGTTGTCAATTGTGATCAAGAATCTTTTATAAACACAGAGCATAGGATGATCTTCAAAGTTCTTTGTTAAGAAATTAAATGATATTTGCCTTTCAGATATGGTCTTCAATATGTTTACACTTGAGGTGAAAGTTAAAGGTTATATTTATCATTTTATGATTGGCTGAGACTATTGTTGGACCTGCATTCAGATTGACTGTACTCTGACCCATCTAGTTTTCTTTTCTTCCCATTTGCATATGTTGAACCCCAGGGCACACATTAATAAACATTCTCCATGTAACTCATTGTCTTCTCAGATAAAGTTAAACTGGAACAGGGAAACTGACTTTGAGACTTCCAGAGTCTACCCTTAAAGGGTATTAATAATCATAGCGTGACTCCCGTCTTCTGTGCGTTTTTATATAAGGGTAAATTTGCATCTTCTATAAGTACAAGTCAGAACTCACATCCTTTGCAGCTAGTATGGAGAAATGTGACCTGTACTCTATCGATCATACTTACTCACAAGAGATTTCTATTCCGAAGTGAGTAATTTGAGGAAATAGTCTATATGTAGATGTCCCATTTTGCTGGGGCTTTTATGGCAGTGATGGTTTCAAAATCAAGTCCCTGACACTAAACTGATAAACCTGTGCTGGAGGCAATAGTGTTTAAAATGTATTTGAGATGTTGGCATTTATTTTCCCTGGCAGCAGCAGTGGTGGTCTCATTATCAGGCCCAGGTTCTGTAGCACAGTGTTGAGCATTATTCCTGAAATATTAGTCTGTCTCTTTGGCACTGTGTTATTTCCAACTCCCAGCAGATATTAATCTTTGGGGTTTGGGAACAATACATTGAAATTCCAAGGAATTATTGGAAATTTCTCAAGTCATAAGTAATTCTTAAAATACTTCCAACAATAACAACAACTGGAACAACACACCTGGCATTTTACTGTCTTTTATTCACTGTGGTAGAAAGATGTCTATGATAGCCCCCAAGATTCCTGTTTCCTGATGTACATGCCCTGCATAATCTTCTCCCCGTGAGTGTGAGTAGGACTTCTGAACATAGTTGAGTACCACGCCCATAATTATTTTACATTATATAGCAGAAGGGATTTTTCAGATGTAGTTATGGTCCTTAATCAGTTGCCTTTGAGTTATTGAAAATGGTGAGTATTCTATTCTAAGTGGACCTAGTCCAATCAAGTGAACCCTTTTAAAAAAAGGAAAGAAGAGAGATTAAAGGTGTGAGAGAGTTGTATTTTTTTTTTTTTACTGTCATTGAGGAAATAAGCTGTTAGGTTGTGTGAGGGCCTAGAAGCTGAGCATAACTCTGGCTGAGAGCCCTCAAGAAAATGGGAACTTAAGTTTTACAGCTGCAAGGCACAGAATTATTCCAACAATTTAAATGAATTTGGAAGAGGAACCCAAGCTCCAGTTGAGAACACAATGTAGTAAGACCATCTACTTTGTACCTGGATTTGTGATCTACTAAAATTGTGTGATAATATATTTGTATATCTTAAGTCACTAAGTTTCTTATAATTTATTATGTGACATGATATAATCATCATTATGGATATTTAAAAAATGGTTTAATCTTGAAAAATGTTAATTTTAGTAGATTTTACAAAGAACTGTAGCCTGCAGTGAATATTCAAACCCTGGAAAATGCTCAGATGATATAAGCATTTTGGTTTCCTAGCAGATTAGCATACTACAGAAATTACATGTCAAATTTGCTGATTTGAAGATTTATTTTGCTTTCAAAATTTATTTCTTAGAACTTTGTTATCAGGATTTGAATAAATTATACTATGAATATAAACTTACTGTTATTTAATTTGGATGCAAGAGCAGCTCACTGCTAGCAGCAGACCCATAAGCACAAACTTAAACATGGCAACAATTACCTCTTGTGGCAGTTTCCCTTTTTTGCTTCTGACTTGATGTCAGTAGACTCTTAATTTTTAAAATTTTTTAAATTAAAAAAATTTTTTTTTTTGGTCAGAGTCTTGCTCTCGCCCAGATTGGAGTGTAGTCACGCAGCCTTGACCTGCTGGGCTCAGGTGATCCTCCGCCTCAGCCTTCCAAGTAACTGAATCTACAGGGACACCATGCCTGGCTAATTATTTGACTTATTGTAGAGACAAGGTCTCGCCAAGTTACCCAGGCTGGTCTCGAACCCCTGGGCTCAGGCAATCCTCTTGCCTCTGCCTCCCAAAGTTCTTGGATTGTAGGCGTGAGCCACCACGCCCAGCAGTAGATTCTTTCAAACCACTGTTGATTGTTGTACTTTAACTTGCAACTGAGGGTTTTAATCCTTTTTGGTTTTTTAGATTTCTCAGTTAATTTTTTCTTGAGAGTTGTGATTTGAAACACAAATTTTATAAGACTGCTGGGAAAGAATTCCTTCATGGGAATGCTCCTATACTATCATTTAATAAATTTATTTTCTGCTTTAACCACCCAGAATATATACTGTTGTTTATAACTAAGAGCCCTGACTGATACACATGGCATGTGACAAAGCCCTCCTTGCCTTGGTTTCTGTTTCGTTTATGTTCCACCAATCCCTGTCTGCCTTTCTATGTACAATCCTGTCATGCTGAGTTATTTTTATTTGCCTGCCTTCATCATGTCATTTCTTGTTTTACACCATTAGTGCTATTGTTTACTTTTTCCTAGAATGTTCTTTCTCACTTTACTTGCTTCTTAAATTCTCAGGCATATTTTAAGAATCAGTTCAGGTACCACCTTTCCTGGAAATTATTTCTTCATGTTGCTTTACTTGCTACTTACTTGTATATTTCCAGAGCATACTAAGCCATCACTTCTCTCACAGCATTTACCTTTTTTTAACTGAAATTATCTGATTACAGGAATATTTTTCTCACTAAGAGTTTTTTGAAGGTAAGGCATTTTGTTCATAGAGATTCATGCTATGAGCTTCATAGAGTAGGTGTGCAGTACATTTCATGTAGACAGAACTGATTAAAAAAATAAAACACCCATTAGAAAAAAATGAGTCAGAGGACATGAGCACATGGCTCATATAAAAGAAAATACAGTTCTTTAAAATACACAAAAAGTTAAATAAACCTACAAATTAAAAATGCCATTTAAAATAATAATTAGATATCATTTTTGTCTTTTTAAAAAGAAAATTCTAAAGTATTGATTAGAATAAAAGTCTAAACTATTGATAATATCCAATGGTGATAAGAGCAAAATAAAATTAACAGCATTGTTCTGCTGGTGGAAGCATAAATAATATTACTCTTCTAGATCCATGAAAATCTTCGTTTATTTTGAACAACTTATTTCACTTTTAGAATTTTATTCCAACAAAATAATTTTATTTATTTATTTATTTTATTCATTAAGTAAATTAAAATAAAGTAGTTAAATAATTTTACTTATTTATTTAAATTTACTTTTAAAAGAATACATTTTAAAAATAAAGAAGAGAAAAAGAGAAAAATCATTCTGAGATAGCCAACCTTAAGGGCCTCAGTTTATACTTGCAGGAGAGGGGCAAATGATTTTAGCCGAAGCTGTCATGTTGTTTTATAATTAAGATCAGATTCCTTTCTCAACTGTGATTATCACTGTTATTCAATTATAAATTATTTTTGACTTTGTTCTTTACACCTTTTTATATCACTTGAAGAAATCTTTTCTTTCCTTGCCTTGCCTTCTTCTCTTTCTATCCCTATCTCTTTTCCTCCTTCCTTCTCTTCTTTTCTTTGGCTCTTTGGTTTTTTAAAAAGTGCATATTGCAACCGGGCTCTGTGGCTCAGCCTATAATCCTGTGCCTTGGGAGGCTGAGGTGAGTGGATTGCCTGAGCCTGCGGGTTTGAGATCTGCCTGGGCAATTTGGTGAGACCTCATCTCTACAATAAATCAAAAAATCAGCCAGGCGTGCTAGCGTGCACCTGTGGTTCCAGCTACTTGGAAGGCTGAGGTGGAAGGATCCCGGAGCCCAGCAGGTCAAGGCTGCGGTGGCCGGGAGCGGCCACTGCACTCCAGTCTGGGCTACTGAGTGAGACTCCAACTCAAAAAAAAAAAAAAAAAAAAAGTGCATATTGCTATTAAAATAAATAAAATACTTGATTTATGATGGAGCTACATCCCAATAAACTCATTGTAAGTTGAAAATGCATTTAATAAACCTAACTTACTGAACTTCATAGCCGAGCCTATCCTACCTTAAACATTCTGAGCACACTTATATAGCCTAGAGTGGGGCAAAGTCATCTAACACAAAACCTATTTTATAAGAAAGTGTTGAATATCGCATTTAATTTATTTAATACTCTACTGAGAGTGAAAAACAATGGTTGCATGAGTACTTGAAGTGCAATTTCTACTGAATGTTTTCTGTTTTATCATCATTGTAAAAGTTGAAAAATTGTAAGTTGAACCATCATTAGTAGGAGACTGTCTATAAATATATGTTTATTCAAAGAGTCAACTTTTACTATAAACTAAACCTATACAGTGAATGGATTATTTATTTGTACCATTAGGTAATCAGTAGTGTGTATCTATAAGAGTAAGAGAGAACAAGAGAGTAAACAAGAGAGTAAGAAAAAAAGGAAAGGAAGCGAGAGCGCGCTGGGAAAATTTTGATGCCAGTATGGGAACTCCCTTCTGATTTTGTGCATAAAATAGAGTGATAGGCATGCTGTAATTAGGTCTTCAAGGTTTTATTTCTGAAGTTTCATAAGTTTTATACAAATTTTATCTCTGAGGCAATTTAAAGTTGTGCACAGAGCCTTAGAGGAGTTCTTAAGAGTAGAATATTTTAATTGTTTACTAAAGCTTGAAGCAGTTTCTTTAGGTTTTGTAGGTCTCTATAATAGGGCAATATTTCAATGTTGGCTTCAGGGGCAAATTTAATTTGACCTGTTTCTGAAATTTTTTGCAAAATATTAATTACCTTTCTATTTTTAAACTAGAGGAATCTAATGATACGTCTCTGAACTGGAGGAATGTAATGATACTTTATCCTAGTAATCACATCCACAACATCATGTTTCTATACATGTCAACTAGTCAATGAATTTCTGTGACAAAATGATTACACAATGGTGGTACCTCTTTGGAGGTTCAGCTACTAATGAAGTGCTATGAAGACTGGGTGTAAGTAGAAAAATAAGGCACAAATATCAGTTGCTGTTGCAACCTAGAGAGAGAGGCAACCTCTAGTTTGTTGGTAAGTTACTGTAAAAAACAAAACAAAGCAAGAAACAAATTTATCAATTATAAGCAAAACTTGGACTGATGGGTGAAATCAGTCTGAAAATTAGATTTTTTTTTTCTCATTGGAGAGAGACTTTGAGTACCGGAATAGAATTTAAGGGTTTATTCACTAGAATGCAGTGGGGATGGGGGGAAGCGCTATGAGATCAAAAGAGCAGTTCTGCATACAAAGGTAATTGTACAACAAACTGAAATGAATTTGCCCTGCACAAATGAACAATTTTTTGTCAGTGTGTAGGTTTTTAGTGCATTACAGATTGGATACTGTGTCATATACTTAGCTAATTGAAAGTTACTACATAGGAGACAGCAGACTATATATTTTTTAGTGTAGAATTCATAATAAACAAATCTTTGACTATAGTTCCCTAGCAATAACTCAGGTCCATTAAGTTCAGTCAACTGTGACCCACTGAACTGTGTGCTAGATGCCATGCTAGGAACTCTTTATACAGCAATAACATGTAAGGAAAAACACTATGACCAATTTGGAAAAACTAAACATCGTCATCTCCTGGGCTCTAAAAAAGATAATTTGTCAAAGGAATGCACAGTTAGAAAGAGATCAGCTTGAGTATTATCCTTGTGTATTTGCTTGTAAAATTGGTGACTATTTTGAATATTTGCTTTTCTATTATTATGTCATAATTATAATAGTAACTTTTCTCTTTTATGTTAAGAGGCTTGCTAAAGACGTTAAAATAGTCTCAGTAAAAAAGTCAGCCATATGTTTTAAAACAAGGCTACTTTATTAAACACTTATTTATTTATTTTTTTTACAGAGTGAATTGACTTTAATTAAAGGAAACCCTTTAGTGTGATTTTTTTCTTTCTGCCATCCACTTCCTGGTGTCTAAAGGATTGAAGTGACTGTAATAAAATACATCAGAATTGGTATCTAAAATAAAAATAATGGCACTTATCAGAACACTGTGTGTGATCTGATTAAGTAAGCTACATGTACCCAACATTATGGAAGGATAATAATGATGACCTATTTGAAGACATAAAAAGACTCAGATAGAAGGAGGAATCATGAAAGAGAGGCATGAAGGAAATCACTAACAATAGGAACCATTATTGTGCCAAGTGAATTATATATACACCATTTCATTTACTCTTATAAGCAAATACATGGTATAGGTGTTGTCTTTATCTTTATTCTATAGCTGGGGAGGATGATGATTGGAAACATGCCCAGGTCACCTCATTAAGAGGGGGCAGAGATGGCATTTGAAACAGGTCTGACTCCAAAACCTGTGCCCTTGACAATATTATGGGGTATGCTTGATAGAATATCATGAAAGTAGTTCATGAAACGATGAGAGATGCAGAGAGATGATTTTTACAGGTGTACATATAATCTCTATATTCAAAGACCTTCACGTTGCCTAAAGACCTTTGGTGTCTCAAGTAGTTTGTACCATAATCCAGAAAATCTGGAAAATTCTGGAAAATGAAAATTTTATAACAAGCTACAGAATGATAGTAGGGATTTAGAATAGGGAAATCAAGTTGGGTTTGGGGTGATTCTGAGGAGTCTATATTCTGAATTAGAGAAAATGGACCTGAGATTCATAGCAAAATACTCACAAAGGTGGTGGAAGACTTCTGAAGGAAAAAAGCTCTTTGAATTTGAAAATTGAACAATAGTAATAGACAACATTTATTGAGATGTACTTTTGTTCCAGGAACTTTACTAGATCATAAAAACATTAACACATTTAGTGAAAAGGAAATGACATGGAGTTGAAGGATGGACCCTAAACCAGGTCAAATAATAGCCTGGAGCTTGGTGGAAAATGAGATAGCTATGGGCCTAGACGTTCTAATGGTACTATATAAAGTATCTTGTGTATTGGGAATGTGACTATATTTAAAGTATCTGTTAGTCTTCAGTAATTACCATTTAGTGTGTGATATTGAACAAGTTAAAACAATTTTCAAATGTTTGTGGTTGTGTCCTCAGGCAATGGATGACTTTGGTGTAGCATATTATTGGAAAAGTGAAAGAAGAAAGACTGTGAGTTTCGGCAAGAACTCTTTAGTTTAAATGTTATTTATCTTATGAATAGGAAATACGTTCATGGGGCTCAAAATTTTAAGAATATAATAAAGGATATACAGTAAACATTCCCAATCCTATTAACAAGCTATTCATTCTCTTTTCTGAAGATAGCCAACTGTTCTTGTTTATTTTTTCTAGAGATACTTTACATGTAAACAAAAAATGCATGTGTGTACATACATATACACATATATACATATCTTTTTTCACACAAATGTTAGTGTGCTATATGCACTGTTATGAACATTATTTTTCCAGTTAATATTTCTTGATAATTTTTTCATATCAGTGCATAAAAAAATCCTTGCACCTTTTGACAGGAGAATAGTATTTCATTATTTCTATGTCTTCTGTTTGTGAAAATTTTCATTGTTTCCTGCATCTGCTGTTACAAACAATACTTTAATGAATCAGTTTGTATGAAAATCACTCTAACATCCCAGTATATCCATATGGTTATTACTGAGACCTAAATCTGTGGTCAAATGTTATATGTGATTTTGTTATATTTGATTTTGTGATTTGGATAAATATCACCACACAGTGAGAGATATTAGGGAATTTCTCTGAAAGTTCCCTGGGATTTTGGTCACTGAGTTTCTTAAAAACCCCTATAAGTTAATTATATAAGATTTCAAAGAGAATAAAATATTATTTAATGATTACAGTCACAGTTTATATGTATACATGCTGTATATATAATTATTTATATATTTACATAAGCTATATATAATACATATATTTGTTATATATAAAATATATACCTACATACTGTATTTTATATATAACTATATATATTATTTCTTTGGGATATATTCTTGGACATGGAATTTGTGGGTCAACATTTATATATTTTACCTGCAATATAAAAAGATTATATTTGAGGATCTGTAAGAATTCATATTATATATTACATTCTCATCTGAGATGTACTCTAATCAAACCAAAAGTAGATACAATCTTCAAGAGAGTGAAAAAAAAAAGGAGAGAGGTAACATTAGTAATCAGTGAATATATATATAGATATATATAGAGATAGATAGATAGGTATATATATTGATATATAAAAAGGATCCAAGTTCAATGTAAAGGTTGAAGACGAACTCTCAAAAAGATATATTGTAACAAAATTCTTTTTTATGCTATATCAGTAAAATCTGGGAATTTGGGGATTAGTATTAAAGTGGGGCAGAAAAATATTCTCAGAGTTTCATCTCCATTTAGTTTTGAGGAGTAATTAAGGTGATTAGAGACTAATACCCTAGAGGAAAAACAGTTTATCTTTATGAATAAAATGTTTAGATCCTGTAAGCTAAATTATGAAAGCAGAGAAAAGGCAGATAACCGCTCATAAAATGGAAAAAATAAGTAGAGTCTTCAATTAGTGGAAACAAATAGTGAGTGACAACTTCAATCAGAAAAAAAAGAAGTGGGGAAAAGATAATGCAGCAATTCAAATAATTAATAAAAATAAAATATTATTGAAAGAATAAAATGAAGTATATTAGTATTATGTTAAAGTGACTTGACTGAATAGTCTCATAATGATGAAAACATTAAAAAAGCATTAAAAATACACTTGAATATGTATTATTTATGAGTAGCATACTTTAAACAAAGTGAAAAAGAGAAGTTAAAAAATAGATAGCAGGCAAAAGCAAACTAAAAGAATGCAGGTGTGTAGTATAAATATTATAAAAGTGAAATTAACTTTAAAGTGTCAAATAGAAAAGGTCTATTAATTAATGATAACAGTTATAATCTATGAAGAAGGTGTATTTGTCATCAACCTATATACACCAAGCAACTCAGGAACTAAGCATATAAAACAAAATGATCTTAGTTATACAAGAAAAATTTCATTACAAATATTTATATAGAATTTATTAAATCCAGATAGCAGAACATAGGTAATTATTTTTTAAAAATTTGTAACACATTCAATAAACTTGACTATATGTGTGGATTTATATGTGTTTTGTGTATGTATTTAAAATCATATATTTTTTTCCAAAAAGAAATCACATTTTTTGATAACATTTACAGCATATATCAGATAATTGGATGCCAAAATGTCCATAACTAAGGAATTACAGGTCATGTTCTTTTATAATAAAATTGGTAATAAAAAGGGAACAAAAAACCTAATCACTAAATAAGAAACACATATTTAAATAACTCTTGGATGTAAGAGGAAATTAAAAGAAAAACAAAATATTATCTAGAAACTAATGAAAAGAATATTTTCCCTCAAGATCTAAGACTATACTAAAAGAAAAAGTCCTTTAAATGCCTTCACTAGAGCTAGAAAAAATGGAGAAAGATAAAATGTTAAGAAATTTTCTTCTTATTTTATGAAATTTCCAAAATAGGTTCAAATAAGCTTAAATAAAATTGTTAAGAAATTTATGTTAATAAAACAGAAAACAATGACAAGAATAAATCTATCTTTTTATTTTTTTTAGTTGGAGTCTCACTCTGTCACCCAGGCTGGAGGACAATGGCATACTATCAGCCACGCCAGTGATGACCTGCTGGGCTTCGGTGATCCTTCTGCCTCAGCCTTCTAAGTAGCCAGAACTATAGGCATGTACTACCCCATCCGGCTAATTTTTTAATTTTATTGTAGAGACAAGGTCTCACCATGTTTCCTAGGGTGGTCTCGAACCCAAGGGCTCAGGCAATTCTCTTGCCTCGGCCTCCCAGAGTGCTGGGATTACAGGCTTGAACCACCTCGTCCAGTCAATAAATCTATCGTAAAGCTGTTTTTGTTTTCTTTTCTTTTTCTTTTTTAAAGAACTGTAGTATAAGAAAACCCCTTGGGAGTCAAATATAGAAAAAAATCAGAGAGGAATAGTAATAGAAAATTGGAGAACATGTCATGTAAGGGAGGACACAAGAATTATACCAATTAATTATATGACCAAACATTTGTTGTCATAGAATTGAGCAACTTTCTAGAAAAATATAAAGCATTAAAATCAACTGCTTTCAATTCACCATATTAAAATCTTGCTTTTTTTCTGATTAATTGCATTTTTGGGGTCTAATTTTTTTCTTTTGTAATATTAATACTGCCAAAAAGATTGCAAGGTATTCTAACCCATGAGTCAAATTCTCTTTACAAAATGAATGTTAACAGCCTGAATTCTACAGCCATACTGGTTGGCTTTAAGTCCTGACTCTACCATTTATTTAGCTACATGAAATTGACCTTAAATTACTTAACTTTTCTGTGCCTCACTTTCCCCCTATACAATAGGGATGAAGATGCTAATAATAACAGTAATTACCTCATAGGGTTGCTATTCAAACTAAATTAGGTAATGCACAAAGAAAATAATCAGTAGAGGATTGGCACAGAGTAAGAAATATTATTCATTACTTTATCTTTGATTTTGTCCATTCATCCAACAAATGTTTTTTAACATTTGCCTCTGTGTCAGCTCTATTCTAGCTACTGGGACTGAAAATAAACAAGAATAAGTACCTGCCCTTATAAAGTTTACATTCTACTGGGCAAGACAGACAACAAACATAACACTATAATTTCAAGAAGTGACAAGTGCATTGACTATTGTGTGGTGATTTATAGCCAATAAAAATGATTTAATATTTAGTTACACATAATATAATGATCATTTCTATTGTAACCTCCAGTTATAAGTAATGACAAATATGACAAAAAGCTCAGGCTTCAGCAGGAAGATTTAGGTTTGAATCTTAGCTATGCTACATACTATTTACCTTTGGTCAAGTTTACTTAAGATTTCTGCTTTGGTTTATTCACATGTAAAATGTGGATAATAATAACTCTCTTCTAGAACTATGATGAGATTAAATGAATTAAATGGCATATTAGGTATAGAACCAAACATTTCAGTTTCATCTTCCCCTCCCCATCTTCGTTCATACCTTCCCTCTTTTCTGTTCACTTTTTTTTTGTTTTTAATAACTTCCCTGTTCCTTTGGTCTTTTCTTTTTTCTTTAGAAGTGTGGTATGTGTGCATTGGTATATGTCTGAAAGTAATCAGACCGAAATATATATTTGTTTAAACATGCTCTGTCTTACAGGTAAAATGGAATGGGAAAACTAAACCATTCTTGCGGAATTTTTTTTGAAAGGGCTTTCTGGTTACCCAAAGCTTGAATTACTCTTTTTTGTGCTAATCCTAGCAATGTATGTGGTTATACTTCTGAGCAATGGTATCCTCATTATAATCAGCATTTTGAACTCTCACCTTCACACCCCCATGTACTTCTTCCTGGGGAACCTCTCCTTCTTGGACATCTGCTACACCACCACCTCCATTCCCTCCACACTGGTGAGCTTCCTCTTGAAAAGAAAGATCATTTTCCTTCTCTGGCTGTGCAGTCCAGATGTTCCTAGGGTTGGTCATGGGGACAACAGAGTGTGTGCTTCTGGGCATGATGGCCTTTGACCACTATGTGGCTATCTGCAACTCTCTTAGATATCCCATGATCATGAGCAGGAATTTTTATGTGCCCATGGCAGCTGGGTCCTGGATTATTGGGCTTGTCAGCTCTGTAGTGCAAACTATGTTTGTAGTACAATTGCCTTTCTGCAGGAATAACGTCATCAATCACTTCTGTGAAATTCTGGCTGTCATAAAATTAGCCTGTGCTGACATCTTAGGCAATGAATTTATCATGCTTGTGGTCACAACATTGTTCATATTGACACCTTTGTTATCAACTCTTATCTCTTACACATTAATAATTTTCAGCATCCTAAAAATTCACCTAAGGGGAGAAGCAAAGTCTTCTCTACTTGCTCAGCCCATCCAACTGTGGTGATAATATTCTGTGGGACCATCCTATTCATGTACATGAAGCCCAAGTCTAAAGAGACACTCAATTTAGATGCGTTGGATGCTACCAACAAACTTGTATCCATATTCTATGGGGTGATGATGCCCATGATGAATACTTTAATCTACAGCCTCAGAAACAAGGTTGTGAAGGAAGCAGTAAAACATCTACTGAAAAGAAAAGTTTTAAACAAGTAAATGAGAAAAGGACAAGGGCTTTTATAACCTCTGTTTGGAAATCAGAGAAACCAAAGAGTCAAAGAGCTTTTTATTCGGGTTCACAGCCCTACTTTTATAACAAGTAAATATATCTATTTCCAAACTGGAACTCTTGGGAATTTTCTTCCTACAAGGATCACATATATTATTTTAGTGTGTGATTCCCTTTCATTACTTTCTTTCATCATCATGGTCAAGGAGAAGCTGACTAGAATCCAGTTTATCTAAGAATTTTTTTTTTTTTTTTTGAGTTGGCGTCTCACTCTGTCACCCAGGCTGGAGTGCAGTGCCATGCTCATGGCCACTGCAACCTCAGCCTGCTGGGTTCAGGCGATCCTTCCACTCAGCCTTACAACTAAAGGTGTGAGCTACCATGCCCGGCTTAAGATTTTTTTTTTAAAGATAGGAGTTATTTCATTGATTCATGGTTTTCTGACCTTGTTGGATCCAGTTTTGGTCAGTCCCACAGAGGGGAACCTGTAGATTGCAGATTGATCCTTCTTTGTGAAGTACAGGGTACTAGAGGGACTAACAATTACTGAACTTTAGCTGATCTTAGGATAGAACAATGTGCCATTCCAAGGATGATAGAATACCTGAAGGGTGGCTGAAAGGATGTCTTTAGAGGCTTCGGGTTGTTCCTGGGAACTTTTCGTTCTGGACCGTTGCTTAGGCTTCACTGCTAATCACCTCTGCTTGTTCTTCAACATCGTTAATGTTGATGCAGTTTTTTGCCATTTGCTTTATCCCATGCATGGATTTACTTTTCCTTCATTCTCTGAAGTACAGCTAGCTCTGAGATTCTACTTACTAATCAAAGATTTGAGGAAAATATAAGAGAATGATGAAACAGAAAAGGAAAAACAAAAACTGTAATTAGACATCATAGCTTGCTGTTCCTAAAGTTCACCATAACCTTTCACAAAGGTTTCTATCATCCAATTCTCTCCTTGGTGTGCAGTCTTCTGTTATGTTAATGTGGATCACTTTGAGTCTCAAGTTAGAATTATATCTTAAACATATTACTGTGAATCCTGGGACAGTGTGACATCTGCATCAGGGATTATTTCCCTACTCTGGCTTCATGAATTTATACCTTGTCCTTGGAAATGATCAGGTACAGGCCAAAGCTTAAACAGTTTTTGTGTGCCAGGACTCAAACAGTACTGTTTTGGCGTACTAATGACAAAACATAAAGCCTATTGTTTTGTGAAATACCTTGTGGCTTTGGAATATGATGTCCCTAAGGGAGTAAACCATGGAACTGTGATCATATGTCTCTATTTGCTCATAACTATTCAGTTAACACCAGTTGCTCTAGTGTGCTTATTAATTTTCCCTTATAGTATCAAAGTGTCCCAGTTTGGATGATTTAACATATGGTCACCCTAAATTGTAGGATAGCAGGAGCATCAGATTCCAGGGAGATGATAGGAATGGCAGATTTTAGCATTGTGGTGTCAGTGTCCTAAGGGGGGCACAGTAGGCACAAAATATTTGATACATAGAAGACTCTCAAAAATAAGTGAGTGATTCATCAAATTTGATTATGCTTCATTGGGAAAACATGCCACAAATTTAACTTTAAACTATCTCAAAATTTAAAAATTGTGTAATACCTACATAGAATGATAACTTTATATGGATTTGTTTACTTTCTTTCAGACAATAATTCACCAGCATTGTTAGTTATTGTTTCTGATAGCTTTCTATTGGAATAATAAAACTGTAGAATGTTTTAAAAAACATTGCTATCCTTTTAAAGATATTTATTTATTTTTAATTGACAAACAATAATTGTGTTTATTTTTCAGGTACAATCTGATATTTTGATCTATGTATACACCGTAGAAAAAGTTAATCAAGCTAACTGATACATCCATCACCTAATTAACTTATTTTTTTGTGGTAAGAACATTAAAAACTTATTATTTTAGCATTTTTGAAATAAACAATACTTTATTATTAATGGAGATCACTAGGCAGTGAAATGGATTACTAACATTTACTCCTCTAGTCTAATTGAACTTTTATACACTTTGATCAACATCTCCCCTTTGCTTGTTTCCCTCTGCCCACAGTCTCTGGTAACCTCCTTTCTACTTTACATTTCTATGAGATTGACTTTTAGAAATTTTACATATCAGTGATATACAGTATTTGTCTTTCTGTATAATTTATTTTATATACCATAAGTCCTTCAGTTCTATCTATGCCGTCAGAAATGACAGATTCTTCTTTTTTAAGACTGTATGGAGTTCCATTGTATATGTATAGCATGCTTGCATTTGTTGATAAGCACTTGGATTTCTATCATATCTTGACTATTGTGAGTAGTGCTGCAAAGAACATGAAAGTGCAGACATCTCTTCAGAACACTGATTTCATTTCATTGGATGTATATCCATTAGTAAGATTGCTGGATCATATGATGATTCTATTTTTAGTTTTTTGAGGAACCTCTGCTATATTTTCAAACATGACTGTAGTAATGTACATGTCCAACTGCAGTGTACAAGAGTTTTATTTTTTTCACATTCTCACCAACACTTGCTATCATTCATCTCTTTGATAATAGCCATTTTAATGGTGTAATGTAATATCTCAGTGTAGCTTAAATTTCATTTTCCTGGTGATTCAAGATTATAGGCATTTTTTAAAGATATCTGTATGGCATTTGTATGTTTTTTGGGGGAGGGTGGTCTATTCAAGTCATTGCCCATTTAAAAAATCAGGTTATTAGTTTTCTTGCTATTACGTTATTTGAGTTTCTAATATATTTTGAATATTAGGCTCAGATATGTGATTTGCCTATGTTCTCCTAGTCCATGGATTGTCTCTCTACTCTGTTAATAATTTCCTTTGTGTGCAGAAACTTTTTAGTTTAATGTTGTCACATTTGTCTATTTTTGCTTTTGTTGACTAAGCTTTTAGACTCCTATCCAAGAAATTATTGCTCAGATCTATGTTGTGAAGTTTTTCTTTTTTCTTTTTTTTTTTTGAGTTGGAGTCTCACTCTGTCGCCCAGACTAGAGTGCAGTGGCCACTCCCGGCCACTGCAGCCTCGCCTGCTGGGCTCTGGTGATCCTTCTGCCTCAGCCTTCCTAGTAGCCAGAATTACAGGGATGTGCTACCACGCCCGGCTGATTTTTTGATTTATTGTAGAGACGAGGTCTCGCTGCCCAGGCGGGTCTCGAACCCACGGGCTAAGGCAATCCACTCACCTCAGCCTCCCAAAGGTGTGGGATTACAGGCTGAGCCACTGAAAAACTTTATTTCAGTAGAGTTGAATTTTTTTTTAAGCATATTTTTTATTTTAAAATTGTGGGGTACAGTTAAGGGTTAGGTATACAAAGATGCATCATTCAGTCACCATTGTTGATAAGGGTTGTCCCCCCCATCCCTAGACAGATATTGACTACCATTAATCTCACTGTCAATCCTTTTCTTATAGTACTACAATAGATGTTCAAGGTCTGCTATATGAGTGAGAATATGTGATACTCAGATCTTTGTTTCTGTGAGAGGTCACTCAGTATTATAAACTCTAGTTCCATCCAGGTTGCTGCAAAATTCATGATTTTGTTCTTTTTTATGGCTGCGTAGTATTCCATCGTGTATATGTACCACATTTTTTTTTATCCAGTCCTCATTTGATGGACAGCATGGTTGGTTCCAGGTTTTTGCTATTGTGAACAATGCTGAGATAGACATACATGTGTAAGTATCTTTTTTATAGAGTGATTTGTGTTCTTCAGGGTATATTCCCAGTAGGGGGATTGTGGGGTCATATGGGAGGTCGATATTTAGAGCTTTTAGGAATCGCCACACTGTTTTCCACAGAGGTTGCACTAGTTTACACTCTCACCAACAGTGTAGAAGTGGTCCTTTTACCACATCCTCTCCAGCATGTTATTATTTTGAGTTATTGATAATGGCTATTCTGACTGGAGTTAGGTGGTATCTCGGTGTAGTTTTAATGTGCATCTCCTTGATGATTAGTGAGGTTGAACATTTCTTCATGTATCTGTTGGCTGCTCATATGTCTTCTTTTGAGAAGTGTCTGTTCATATCTTCTGCCCACTTTGTAATGGAGTTGTTTGTTTTTTTCTTTTGAGCATGTTTGAGTTCCTTGTAGATCCAAGATGTTAGGTCTTTGTCAGACCTGGAGTTGGCAAATACTTTTTCCCAGTCTGTGGACTGTCTCCCTGCTCTCTTGATGGTTTCTTTGGCTTTGCAGAAGCTTGTCAGTAGTTTAATGAGGTCCCATTTGTCTATCTTATCTCTTATGGCCTGTGCTTTTTGGGTTTTGTTCAGGAATTGGATGCCAGTTCCAATTTCCATAAGGGTGTGTCCTGCATTTTCTAAGGTTTTTATGGTTTGAGGGTTTACATTTAGGTCTCTGATTCTTATAGTGTTAATTTTTGTGTATGGGGATAGATAGGGGTCTTGTCTGAATATTCTGCATGTGGTCAGCCAATTTTCCGAGCACCATTTACTGAATAGGTTCTCCTCTCCCCAGTGGTAGGTGATGAAGGCTTTGTTGAAGATGAATTGGTTGAGAAATTGAGGTTTTGCTTCTGGAATCTCAATTCTATTCCATTGTTCCATGTGCCTGTTCCTGTACTGATACCAAGCTGTTTTGATTATTGTAGCTTTATAGTAAAGTTTGAAGTCTAGTAATGTGATACCTCCTGCTTTTTTTTTTTTTTGCTGAGGATTTTTCTGGCTATTCTTGGTTGTTTGTACTTCCATATGAATTCCTGTATTGTTTTTTTTAGCTCTGAGAAGAATGTTGCTTGTAATTTGATGGGTATTGCATTAAATCTGTAGATTGCCTTAGGTAAGATGGACATCTTCACAATGTTGATTCTTCCAGTCCATGAGGGTGGGGTATTTTTCCACTTGTTTCTGTCATCTTTGATTTCTTGGAGCAGTGTTTTGTAGTTTCTATTGTAAAGTTCTTTCACATCTCTGGTTAGGAAGATGCCAAGGTATTTCATTTTTTTTTGTGGCTATTGTGAATGGGATTGTGCTTTTTATTTGGGTTTCTATTTGTTTATAATTGATGTAAAGAAATGTGATTGTCTTTTGCACATTTATTTTATACCCTGAGACTTTGCCAAAGTCTTTTATCAGTGCAACAAGGCTTTTGACAGATTCTCTTGGGTTTTCAAGGTACACACTCATGTCGTCTACAAAGAGAGATAACTTGACTTCTTCTTTTCCTATTTGGATACCCCTGGTCACCTCTTTTCTGATTACTGTAGCCAGGGCTTTCAATACTATATTGAACAGGAGGGGAGAGAGCGGGCATTGTTGTCTTGTTCCAGTTTTCAGGGGAAATGGTTTCAATTTTTGTCTGTTTAGGAGTATGCTGGTTGTGGGTTTCTCGTAGATGGCCTTTACTATTTTGAGGTATGTTCCATGTATGCCTAGATATTTGAGGGTTTTTATCAAGAAGGGGTGCTGGATTTTATCAAAAGCATTTTCTGCATCTAATGATATAATCATGTGGTTTTTGTTCTGAAGTCTGTTGATGTATTTAATTACATTTACTGTCTTGTGAATGTTGAATCAGCCTTGCATTCCAGGGATGAAGCCTACTTGGTCATGATGGGTGATTTTTGAGATGTGTTGTTGAATCTGGTTTGCTAGGATAGTGTTGAGAACTTTGGCATCAATGTTCATCAAGATATTGGCCTGTAGCTCTCTTTCTTTGTTGGATCTTTACCTGGAGTGGGTTTCAATGTGATATTAGCTTCATAAAATGATTTGGGGAGGGTTCCATCTTTCTCAATAACCTGGAATACTTTCAGTAGGGTTAGTATCAGCTCCTTCTTAAATGTCTTATAAAATTTTACTGGAAAGCCATCTGGTTCAGGGCTTTTTTTGTAGACAGTTTTCTTATTACATAGTCAATTTCCTTGACTGTTATTGGTCTATTTAGGGTCTTGATTTCTTCTTGTTTCAGCCTAGGCAGGTTGTGTGATGTCAGAAAGTCTTCCATTTCCTTAAGGTTTTCAAGTTTGTTTCCATACAAGTGTACATAGTAGTCTCTAATGATCTTTTGTATTTCTTCAGGGTCAGATATGACTTCATCTTCTGTGTTTGTCATTGTATTTATTTGGGCTTTTTCTCTTTTTTTCGTGGTCATTCTAGCTAGGGGACCATCGATCTTGTTTATCCTGTCAAAGAACCAGTTTTATCTTTCATTGATTTCTTGGTATTATCTTTCTGTCTTCTATGTCCCAGATTTGGGCTTTTATTTTGGTGATCTGGATTCTTCTACTGAAGTTAGGTTTTGGTGGTTTTGCTTTTCCAGCTTCCTATGTTGACTTGTTAGGTTGTTAATTTGTGATCCTTCCATTTTCTTCATGTGCGTTTGTAGAGATATGAATTCCCCTCTTACTACAGCTTTCATGGCATCCCAGAGATTTTGGTAAGATGTTTCTTCATTTTCATTTGTTTCCAGATATCTTTTAATCTCTGTTTTGATTTCATCATTGACCCAGGAGTAGTTTAGCATCATGTTATTTAGTGTCTTTGTCTTTGTGGGTTTGGGGGGAACCCTGTTGGTGTTGATGTTTATTTTTATTCCACTGTGGTCCACTAAGGGGCATGACAAAATTTCAATCTTTTGAAATTTGTTTATGCTTGATTTATGGCCAAGTATATGGTTGATCTTAGAGTATGTTTCATGCAGTGATGAGTAGAATGTTTATTCAGTGGTTGTTGGGTGGAGTATTCTGTAGGTATCAATTAGGTCCATTTGGTCAAGAGTCACGTTGAGGTTTCGGATCTCACTGCTGATTTTTTGTCCTGATGGTCTGTCTAGGTTGTGAGTGGGGTATTAAAATCTCCAGCTATGATAGTGTTAGAGTCAGTATATTTTTTGAGTTTTCCTAGAAGCTGCTTTATGAAAGTTGGCATTCCTATGTTGGATGCATATATGTTTAGGATAGATATTTCTTGTTGGTGGAGTGAACCTTTTATCATTATGTAGTGGCCTTCTGTATCTTTTTAAATTTTTGATAGCTTAAAGGGTATATTGTCTGAAATTAGGATTGTGACTCCTTTCTTTTGTGTTCCATTCACCTGAAAATTTGTTTCCCATCCTCTTACTTTAAGTCTGTGAGTATTCTTCTAGTATGGTGATTCTCTTGAAGGCAATAAATTGTTGCCTGGTGATATTTTATCCATTTTTCCATTCTATATCTTTTTAGTGGTGCATTTAGTCCATTCACATTCAGGCTAATTATTGAAATGTGAGTTGATCCCTATCATAAGGCTCTTCTAGAGTTGTTATTGCTGTTCCACTTTGTTCGTTGTCTTTCTTTTGATTTGGGGCTTGGTTTGTGTGTGTTTTACTCTTTTTCCTGTACTCTTGTGAAGAATGTTGTTGTTCCTTTTTCCTTTTCTTCTATGTTTAGTACTTTCTTAAGTGTTTCTTGTAGAGGTGGTCTGGTAGCAGTGTAAGTTCTTAGGGATTTGATATCTGGGAAAGATTTTAATTCTTCCTCACTGATGAAGCTTAGCTTTGCTGGGTAGGTTATTCTTGGTTGATATTGTTTATCTTTTAGAACTTGGAAGATAGGACTCCAAGCTCTCCTAGCCTGCTGGGTTTCTGTAGATAAATCTGCTGGTATTCTTTTTTTTTTTTTTTGAGTTGGAGTCTCACTCTGTCGCCCAGACTGGAGTGCAGTGGCCACTCCCGGCCACCACCAGCTTGACCTGCTGGGCTCTGGCAATCCTTCTGCCTTAGGCTTCCAAGTAGCTGGAACTACAGGCACGTGCTACCACGCCTGGCTAATTTTTGATTTATTGTAGAGATGAGGTCTCGCCTGCCCAGGTGGATCTTGAACCCGCGGGCTCAGTCAATCCACTCACCTCAGCCTCCCAAAGGTGTGGGATTACAGGCTGAGCCACCGAGCCTGGCTTCTGCTGCTATGCTAATTGGTCTTCCATGGTAGGTGATCTGGCCTTTTTCTCTTGTTGCCTTTTGGTTTTTTCTCTTATACTTACTTTGTTTGGGTGAATTATTATGTGTCTGGGAGTTGGTCTTCTTATTTGTTGTCTTGCAGGGGTTCTCTGGATCTCTTGTGTTTGAATTTTCACATCACTGATGAGATGAGGGAAGTTTTCTTCAATAATCTCATGGAATGTTTGTTCCAGGTGGCCTCTGTCTCTCTTTCTATTTCAGGAAGTCAATTACTCTTAGGTTCGGTGTCCTGAAGTAATCTCTCATCTCTTGAAGGATTTGTTCTGTCTTTTTAAGCTTTTTTCTATGTTTTTGACAGTTTGTGTTAGTTCTATATTTTGGTCCTCAAGCTCTGAGATTCTTTCTTCTGCTTTCCATGCTTATCAGTTTGTTATCTATTTCATTCACAGTATTCTTTACTACTGTTATCTCAGTTATCAACTGCTTCCTAGTTTCCTCTTGTCTCTCCTCAATTCTTTTTAGTCCCTCCATAATGTCTTGATATCTAGGTTTGCAGTTTGAGACCATTCATTCTGGGTGCTCTTCATTGTTTGCATTCTGAAGTCAGTTTTCTCAGTATCTGCCCTCCCAGTGGTCTGGGAGAGACCCATATTCTTCTTTTGGTTTTTCTTTATTTGTGTAGTTTTTTTCTCTCCCCCTTTCCCTCCCCTTCTTTAATTCTGTTTTTCAGGGAAAGTGGGGTTGCTTTTACTTCTTTTGTTCAATTTCCTATTTTTCCTTATGAGGGTCCTCTGGCTTTGTTCACTTTTGAGGCTAAACTGTGAGTTGGGGGCTGTACTTTTTTCCAATTTGAGGTTTAATTGAGGGGAAACTGTGATTTAGAATCTATCTGCAGATTCCCGTATCCACCAACAGGTGTATGGGCACACTGGAACCCATTTCCCGCTGCCTTACAATCTGTCTATGCAGCGGGGTTTAGGTTTGTTCCATGGAACAAAAGAAGGTATGAAAAAGGAAAATAATGGAAGAAGAGGGCGTGAAGAGGAAGTTAGAGAGAGAGAAGAGTGAGAGGGAAAACAGACATTCATACCAACTAACAAATGAAAAAGAGACACAAGGCCAGAAAAGAGTGAAAAACAGATACACAAATAAAATTCCCTAAAGCATACTGGTAATCACCCAAAGTCAATCCAGTAAAATCATGCCTTTTAATGTGTTTCCCCCCAACACAAACAGGTAGTTTAAATCAAAAAACAAACAAAAGTGAGTAAAAAAAACCAGTCAAAACAATAAAATCAAAATAAGAAACCAGACTAGCTCTGGAATCTTTCCTGAGTGTCTAATGTCTCTTCAGCTCTTATCTCTAGCCTCTCCCCTTTGCTTTCATTGCAGACAAATAGATTTACTCCAGGGTTGGGTTGGTTCCCTTGGCTTGTTGCCTGAGAGGTCTGCAACAGGGCTAGTTGCCTGTATCTGATTCAGGGTAGGGCAGATCTTTTGTCTCCTGTTTAGCAACTTTACCTTAGAAACCAATGTGGAGGTTGCTCGAAGATGGGTGGAGCAATGCAAATCTCTGCCTGGAAAATGGCCAAGGTGGGCAGCTACTCTTTTGCGGATCTTTTCTCCCCACTCATTCTTTCCACTCTGGGTCTGTGGGCAATCTACTATGACAGGCTGTGGTCATGTGTCTCCAGCGTCAGGCACTGGGGATCAGCAACATAGCTGGGTGCTGGATCTGGTGTGCTGCAAGTGGCCTGGGGTGGAGGAGGGAGCTGGGAATTCCCTCTTCTGGAACTGAGAGCTGAGAGCAGCTGATCAGCACCTCCTTAAGATATACTGTTCCCTTATACATCCATGGGTTCCACACTGGGTGCCTCAGCCAGAGCAGGGACTGGAGCTCCAAAGGGTGGGTGGTGAGTGGTGATAACAGTTTTGGGCCCCTCACAGTGCACTTCACCTGGGAATGGAGCTGGTATCTCTGATGGGTGGGCACCTAGGGCTTCCCTGGGTGACAGTGGCTTGAAATAGGACTGGGTGGGAGCCCAGAACCCAGGGTGGGAAGCTGAAACTCTGAGGAGCATGCATCAGGCCACTAGGCTGGGTGCCTCAGGGAGGGCTGGCAGCAGCTGAGTGCCAGGCAGATCAGTGTAGCCAGCAAGGGAACCCAGATCTCCACATGGCAGTATCCAAAGGTCTCCACAGGTGGTGGCCGGCGGCTTGGGGCAAGGTAGATGTTTTAGCCAGGGAGATAGCTGAAATCTTCACATGGCTGGGGCCCAGGGCCGCTTATGGTGGAGCAGCAACAGCTGAGGGACCACAATAGCCAGTCTTGCCTGGGACCAAGGGTCTCCAGGTATCATATTGGTGTGGCTGGTGGTGGGCAGAAGGGGTGGGGCAAGGAAAGTATGAGTCTTTTTGGGAACTCACTTTCGGAGAATCTCACAGTCCCACCTATGCTGTTGCCATCTTATTGGAACTCCTGAAGTTTTTCTTATATGCTTTCCAGTAGCTTTGTATTTTCAGATCTCTGACTGATGTCTTTATTCATTTTAAATTAATTTTTGTATTAGGTGTGTAATAAAGGTCTAATTTTATTCTTCAAAATGTGGATATTCAATTTTTCCAGCACAATTTATGGAACACACTATCTTTTCCTAGTTGTGTGTTCTTGGCATTTTCATCAAAAATCAATTGCTCATAAATGCTTAGATTTATTTCATGACTTTCTATCTTGTTCCCTTGGTTCATATTTCATTTTTATGCCAGTACCATGCTGTTTAGGTTTACAATAGCTTTATAATTTATTTTAAAATCAGGGAGCATGATGCCTACAGTTTGTTTTTGCTCTTGATTGCTTTGCCTAGGCAGTCGTTTTTGGTTCCATATGATTTTAGGATTATTTTTTCAATTTCTGTGAAAAACAACATTGGAATTTTGATAGGGAGTGTATTTAATATGTAGATTGCTTTGAGTGGTATGGACATTTTCACAATATTCATCATTCTAATTCATGAACATAAAATATCTTTTTATTTATTTATGTTTCCTTCAATTTTATCAGTGTTTTGTAGATTTTAGTATACAAATCTTTCAACTCTTTAGTTGTCCTTTTCTTTTTAATTATGGAGAGATTGGCCACCAACTAATCTAAAATGATATGGGGGAACCACTGAAAAAGCAGAAATTGTTTTTTAAAAAATTTTGTATTTATTCTTACATGCTTAAACTTCAGTCACCTTCAGAGTATTCTCCATTTGATGCAACACACCTGTGCTTTTTCCACTGCTCAGAACAGTTTTTGAACGCATCAGTTTTGATGCCTTTTAGTGCTTCAGCTGATTTATGTTTCACTTGTTCCACATGGGCAAATTTTCCCTTTTGAGGACTTTTTTCATCAGAGCAATTACAACAACAAAAAAATTTCTTGAGATAAGATTGGGTGAATAGGGAATGTGGAGCATGGAGGTCACACTGATTTTGGTCAAAAACTGTTGAATGCTCAGTGTGGTGTGGGCAGGTGCATTGTCATGGTGGAAGAACCTGTCTCCTGTTTGCCATAACTTGGGACATTTCTTTCTCAAATCATGATGCAAACTTCTCAAAACTTCCAGATAAAAACTTTGGTTGATCTTTTGATTCAGAGGAACAAATCCTGAGTGTAGTACAAGGAGCCTGCTCTCCAAAAGATAATTCTGGTGTTTTTGGGCTTCCCACCTCATATGTCATCATTAAATAACAAGTAAAAGAATGAGGTTCTGAACCAAAAAAACCTGTTTTTTTCACTGGAACGTGTTAGCCTTTTTTTTTTTTAATCACAAGCTCATTCTTATAGTTGGCTTTTATGAGATGAGGAGTATATAATAGGGAATCTATTTTGAGCGTATACACCTTGCCTTATAATTCACCATCAGCATTAAGTATTAATATGTAATGAAGTGATAATTATGGGCAAATAGAAAATTTCAAATACTTCCCTATCCCCCATCATGCAACAGATCTTTTAGAATTTCTTGATGACTATATATTTGCACACAAATTTTTCTCTATCTTTTTGTACATCTCATTGCTTTATAAAACATTAACTAACAAAACGTCCTAGATATCCTTTATAATAGTCTTTTCAGGCTGTTATAGATGTCTCTGTTATTTTAAAAAACAAATAATGCAAATTTTCAAAAATGAGATATTATTCTGTGCTCCATAAATTCTGGGGTGGTAGGAAAATGTCAAGTTGTGTTATTTGCCATGACTCTAAAAAGACTGACATTAAAACTGAACTGGTAAAAATATGGGGAATATGGCAGCCGAGCCAGTTGGACTATGTGAGTCCCTGCGTGAGTGAGTGTATGGAAAATTTTGTGTACATACTGGTGAGCGAGTGCGTGTGTGAATGACTCATGGTGGGAATACAATCACATTTCAGTAATCAATCTGAATGTGAATTGGCTAAATGCACCACTGAAAAGACACAGAATGACAAACTGAATAAGAAACCATGACCCAATCATTTGCTGCATCCAGGAAACTCATTGCAACACAAGGAACACACACAGACTCAAAGTTAAAGGATGGAAAATGAGTTTCCAGGCAAATGGATTACAAAAGAAGGCAAGAGTCACAATCTTAATATTAGACAAAACAACCTTTAAGCTATCAAAAATATAAAAAGTTATAAAAGGATATTGCATAATGATAAAAGTTTCAATCCATCAATAAGAAATATTCATCCTAAACATAAATGCACCCAACACAAGAGCACCAGCATTTATAAAGCAACTACTAGGTAAACTAAAAAAAAGATATTGACTCTAACACTATTATAGCAGGGGACTTGAATATCCCACTAAGAGCCCTAGAAATATCATTGAGGAAAAAATCAACAAGGAGATCCAGAACCTAAAATTGACTCTCAACCAAATGGACTTAATAGATATTTACAGATTATTCCAACCAACAGCCACAGAATATACATTCTACTCATCACCACAATGAATGTACTCCAAGAAAGATCACATCCTTGGTCATAAATCAATCATAAACAAATTTCATAAGGTTTAAATCTTACCACACACACTCATACCACAGTGGAATAGAAATAAATATCAACACCAACAACATTTCCCCAAGGCCACAAAGACATGGATACTAAATAGTATGATGCTGAACAACTACCTGGTCAACACTGAAATCAAAGTAGAAATTAAAAGATTCCTGGAAACAAATGAAAACGAAGAAACATCTTACCAAAACCTCTGGGATATCATGAAAACAGTTCTTAGAGGGTAATTTCTATCTCTATGAGCACATATCAAGAAAATGGAAAGATCACAAGTGGAGAGCCTAACAAATCACCTAAGGGAACTGGAAAGAGAAAACCATCAAAACCCCAACTTTAACAGAAGAATCCAAATCACCAAAATAAGAGCCCAAATATGGAACATGGAGACAAAAATATCATAGAAAGCATCAACAAAACCAAAAGCTGGTTCTTTGAAAGAATTAGCAAGATTGATGAACCCCCTAGCCAAAATGACCAAGAAAAAGAGAGAAAAAGCCCAAATAAACACAATCAGAAATAAAAAGATCAAATCACAACTGACCCTGAAGAAATAAAAACGATGATCAGAGATTACTATGTACACCTATATGGAAACAAACTTGATAACCTAAATGAAATGGAGGAGTTTCTGACTCCACACAACCTCCCCAGGTTGAAACAAGAAGACAATGAGACACTAAATAGAACAATAGCAACCCAGAAAATTGACTCTGTCATATGAAAACTACCTACAAAAAAAGGCCCTGGACCAGATGGCTTTTCAGCAGAATTCTACAAAATGTACAAGGAAGAGTTGATACCAATCCTTAGAAAGTATTCCAGGTAATTGAGAAAGATGGAATTCTCCCCAAATCATTTCACAAAGCTAGCATCACACTGATACCCATACTAGGTAAAGATCCAACAAAAAAGAGAACTACAGGCCAATATCCCTTATGAGCATAAATGCAAAAATCCTCAACAAGATTCTAGAAAATTGGATTCAAAAACACATCTCAAAAAACATCCACCATGACCAAGTAGGCTTCATCCCCAGGATGCAGGGCTGGTTCAACATTCGCAAGACCATAAACGTAATTAAATACATCAACAGATGTAAAAACAAGAACCACAGATTATATCTTTAGATGCAGAAAAAGCTTTTGATAAAATCCAGCATCTCTTCTTGATAAAAACCCTCAAATACCTAGGTATAGAAGGCATATACCTCAAAATTTTAAGTGCCATCTACCATAAACCCACAGCTAACATATTGCTAAATGGACAGAAACTGGAAACATTTCCCCTATAAACTGGAACAAGACAAGGCTGCCCACTCTCACCCTTTCTTTGTGTTCAACATTGTGTTGGAAGTCCTAGCTCAGGCAATTAGACAAGGGAAGCGAATCTGGTGTATCCAAACAGGAAAAGAGGAAGTCAAGTTATCCCTCTTTGAGGATGATATGATCCTATACCTTGAAAATCCAAGAGAATCTGTCAAAAACCTGGCTGCACATAAAGGACATTGGGAATGACTCGGGATACAAAATAAATGTGCAAAAGACAGTTGCATTTCTAAACACCAACAACAAGCAGGCAGAGACCCAAATTAAAAGCACAATTCCATTCACAATAGCCACAAAAAAAGAAATACCTCAGCATATTCCTATCCAGAGAAGTGAAAGACCTTTACATTGAGAACTACAAAACATTGCTCAAAGAAATCCAAGAAGACACAAACAAATAGAAATATATTTCATGCCCATGGATAAGAAGAATAAACATTGCTGAAATGTCCATCCTACCAAAGGCAATCTACAGATTCAATGCAATACCCATTAAGTTACCAAGATCATTCTTCTCAGACCTGGAAATGACAATATAGAAATTCATATGGAAACACAAACAATTACAAGTAGCCAAAATAATCGTTATCAGAAGAAACAAAGCTGGAGGTAGTACACTTCCAGACTTCAAACTTTACTATAAGGCTAAAGTAATCAAAACAGCCTGGTATTGGCACAAGAACAGGCATATAGATCAATGGAACACGATAGAGATTCTGGAAACAAAGTCTCAATTACTCAACCTACTCATCTATGACAAAGCCTCCAACAACAACCAGTGGGGAGAGGAGAGCCTATTCAATAAATGGTGCTGGGAAAACTGACTGACCACATGCAGAAGATTGAAACAGGACCCCTACCTATCACCATACACAAAAATTAACTCTAAATGGGTCAAGACCTAAACGTAAAACCTCAAACTATAAGAATCTTAGAAAATGCAGGAGACACCCTTATGGAAATTGGAACTGACAACCAATGCCTATTCAGAACCCTAAAGGCCAATACCTTAAGAAATAAGATAGATAAGTGGTACCTCATCAAACTAGTGAGCTTCTGCAAAGCAAAAGAAACCATCAAAAGAGCAGGGAGACAGCCCACAGAATGGGAAAAAATAGTTGTCAACTGTATATCTGACAAAGGCCTAACATCTATGATATATAAGGAACTCAAATGCACTGAAAGGAAAAAAAAAGCAGTCCCATTAAGAAGTGGGCAAAAGACATGAATAGACACTTCTCAAAAGAAGATATACAGGTAGCCAACAGACACAAGAAAAAGTGCTCAGCCTCACTCATCATCATAGAAATGCAAATCAAAACCACACTGAGATACTACCTAACCCCAGTAAGAAAGACCATAATTAATAAAACAAACAACAGATGCAGGTGAGGATGCAGAGAAAAAGGAACACTTCTACACTGTCGGTGGGAATGTAAACTAGTACAGCCTCTTTGGAAGACAGTGTAGAGATTTCTGAAAGAACTAGAAGTTGACACTCCATATGACCCAGCAATTTCCCACTGGATCTATACCTGGAGGAACTCAAATCATTCTACAAAAAAAAAAAAATACCTGCACATGCATGTTTGCTGCAGCTCTATTCACAATAGCAAAAACATGGAACCAACCATGCAGCCCATCGAAGTTGGACTGGATAAAAAAATGTGGTCCGTATTCACAATGGATATTATGCAGCCATAAAGAAAGGCAAACATATGGACTCTGCAGCAACTTTGATGGATTTAGAGTCTCTCATACTCAGTAATCTATCACAGTAACAAAGAACAGAGTACCATATGTTCTCACTCATAAGCAGACCTAGAACAATTATAATACTATAAGAAAGTGATTGGCAGTAGTGGGAAACTGTCAGGGAGGGGGGTGGGACTGGCAGTTGAGGAGAATTGTTAGGGGAGGGAGGGGCATACCTCATCAACAAAGGTACCTGCATAATCAACATTTGTATATCTAACCTTAAATTTTACCCCACATCTTTATACTAAAAAAACAAAACAAAACAAAAAAACTGAACTTGGGAAAATAATTTTTGATATCTATAAAAACCTGAGACTAAATATAATTATTTAATATGATATTGAGTTATAATATTCATGAACCATCTTGATTTATGAAGGATAGCAAGCGTCCCAAGTTTCCATGAATAGGTTATTAAGTGCCTTTTTCAGGTTACCTTTAGGTGCTGGGGAAACCATGCCCTGCATGGAGAATGGGTGCTGGTGAAAGGTCCACTAAAGCTACAAGTAAACTATGGTCATGTGCTGCACTTGATATTTTGTATATGACTGTGATGTCATTAGATTATAATACCATATTTTTAGCATACCTGTTCTATGTTTAGATATGTTTAGGTCAACAAATACCATTGTGATAAATTGTCCATAGTGTTCAGTACAGTATCATGCTGTACATGTTTGTAGCCTAGGATCCCTAGGCTATCCTCTATAGCCTAGGTGTGTAGTAGGCTATGCCATCTAGATTTGTGTAAGTAACACTCTATGATGTTCATACAGTGATGAAATTGCCTGCTGATGCATTTCTCAAGATGTAGTCTTGTCATTAAGTGACACATGAATGTAACATTTTTTTCCTGCTCATATCCCTATGATTCATAAAGAACATTATTCTGGACAGATATGGATTTGTATCTTTAGTCTTCCTGGTCCTCATGGAAAGTATTGGTCTGAAACACACAATTTGATGAGCCTTCAGCTACTGTTAAGTTTTGGTAGAATCTTTATTAAATTAACAGATCTATACTTGGTGAAGAGCATAGATATACTCATTTTTGAATATTTGGATCTAGTTAGAAAGGATGTCAGCTTCTTGTTAATAACTGATTCAATTAGTGTAGATCAGAGCTGTTTCTCATCTTCTCTGGAAATAGAAACAGCTTTGTCCTCAAGTACATATTTTCACCTTAAGTTTTCAAATAAGCTCTGTGTTATGAGTTCTCATCACTGAATTCCAGGCAGAAAATAAGTTACTACATAAAATCTTCAGGACAATTGACCTTGGTCTATCCTAAAATATGCGAAGGTTTCTACTGAGATTTTGGCCTCCATCACCTTGGCACAAGATACTCTGTCTTAGAATCTGCTCATACTGCAGTGCTATTGGCCACATCAGATCTACCCAGAGGTTCTATTATAGTGATATTTTCCAATATTTACCTTGAAATTTGTAATTTGCTTTACACTTATTAGACACCACATAGTGATCTGGTGTTTTTTTACTTATTTTCGTTTCTTCTGTGCTCTCTTACTACAATCATTTGAAAAATGTTTTATAGGATTCTTGGGAACTCATTTGTGCTTAGTACTATGAAAATTGACTACACATTTGCTATACTATCTTGGAGATAAAATTATTTTATGTTTTCTGCAGTTTGCTAGTTTATTTTGCAAAGAGAATCTTAATTTTTTACAGAATCCAAAACCTAGTTTTAAGTAGTCTTTAGCTAATATTAGGCTACTGTAAATTTTTCAGATTACACTCTCTAATTTTATCACACTTTCCTCAGCTCCTAAATACTCCACTATGATAATAATTATTGACTATGTGACAACTATAAAAGGTGAAAAATTTATTTCTAGGCTGGGCACAGTGGCTCAAGCCTGTAATCCCAGCACTTTGGGAGGCCAACACAAGAGGATTGCCTGAGTTCAGGAATTTGAAACCAGCGAGACCTCATCACTATAATAAATTTAAAAAAATTAGCTGGGCATGGTAGCATGCCTGTAGTTTCAGTTAATTGGAAGGCTAAGGCAGAAGGATCTCCTGAGCACAGTAGGTTGAGGCTACAGTGGCCATGAGTATGCTACTGGACTCCAGCCTGGGCGAGAGTGAGATAAGACTCCAACAACAACAAAAAAATCTAATTTAAAATGTCTATTAGAAGCAGAATAGGATATCACAAGGCAGCCAACATGAATATATTCTAAAGTGCTAGACATATACAGAATAGTAAATGGAAACAATCTTCCTTTCACCACAGATCAAGTATCAGGTTCCCCCCAAAATAGTTGTTTTGTAATCTTTTATAAAATGGTTAGTCAGATGCAGTCATATGAGGAGACAAAGAAGAGACTCAGGGTAACAACCTTTATTATACTCACAAGTCCTAGAGGAAGAGCCATGGCACACCACATAGGACCACATGTGGAAGACACCATGATGGTTAGGAGGCAGAAGACATAAGTGAGGGGAAGGTTTTGCCCACTGTCTGGGTTGAAATAACTTAGGTTGAAAACCTCTTTATTGAGGTTTTAATTAAGAGGTTTCCCTGGGAAAAACAAGGTAAGGCACAATGGACAGTTTAGTATTGGCTAGTTTTAGTAATTTCTGTAGGCTTTGGGAATTCCTAGTTGTTGGGCAACTGTCCCTGGGAAGATTAAAGCAGAGGAATACTTCTTCCTTGGGTGCAAGAGCCAGATGGAGAGGTATAACTCTGGATTGGTTACTTTGCATGTTAAAGGCTGCTCCTGGTCAGGCTTTTTGTTATCTCTAAGAATTCGCTAACCCATGGAAAGTAGTCTCTTCACAGACAGATAAATTTTTAAGATGTCAAAATTTCAAAGCATATCAAAACAAAAAAAAATTTACATTACAATATTTAATTCAATTCAACATATATTTCCTGGTGCCTAATGTCTTTAGCACTGTTCTTGGCACATAAGATACATTGGTAGACAGAGCAAATATTCTTGCTCTAACAGAGCTTACACTCCAGTCAAGAAGACAAATACAAAATGTAAAAAATGAAGTTCAAACAAATACTGAACATCTGCTTCTGACCATGAATCAGTAGCTAATGGTATCATTAAGAAAACTTAAAGACCTGAATAGAATAAAAATTTTTTTAAAATGAATTTGATGTTTCTGTAGAAGTCAGGATATGAGGAGCTAAGATTCTGGGGGAAAAGGGAAATTCATTTAAGTAAGCCAAATATTCTGGGTTCCTCTTTTTCTTCTCTTGAGATATTTTTTGATCCTTAATTGCTGCTTGCTGAGTGGCTGAGAAACTGGACAGAAGGTTGCTGCTAAGAGGCAGAAAACTGAAAGCAGATTTTGGTAATTTCATGGGTTCTAAAAGATAAAATTTGGGTTTTGGATTAACTAAAACATCTTGCTCTTGAGAAAGGCCAAAATCCCAAAATGAAAAAAGGTGCAGATCTTTGATTCCAAATATTGTCACTGGTTTTCCATATAAGGCATTTTCTGACTCTTAGGCTAGGCAGTGTAAGGGGCCCAAGAAATTAAGAAAAAGTAACTAAAAATGTTAGGTCAGATTTTGGCAGCCCCCATGCTGCTTATGAGATAAAAAGTAGAGTGTGATATTTAAGAAGGAGAAAGCTTTCTGGTAAAATCTCCAAGTCTCAATTGGAATATTGGAGGAATAAAGGGAAGTGAATCAGAATTTGGCTTAGCTTTGCAAATTCTGAAATCAACTCTAAGTTATTTCAACCCATCTTTGATATAAAACAATCTTTGTTACTTTACTAGAGAATAAAGTGAATTATCTTTGGATAAATAAGCATCACCCAGAAATTCTACATTTTTAATATATAGTATCTGACATTTAATAAAAAAAATACAAAGAACAGTAAGAAGCAGGACTAATGAAAGACCCTTAGGTGATTCAAATATAAAAAAGTAATCAGGCATAGTCTTTAAAATAACTGATGTTAACCTGCCCTGAGCAAAGGTAAGATTAGGAGTTCACCAGACAGCTATAAATAATATTAAAAATTGAAATTATGGAGACCAAACCCCCAAAATAACTGACATTAAGAACTAAATAGATTTAATAGAAGAATAGACAAGGTTGAAGAAGGGCTTAGCGAGCTGGAATGTAGATCAGTAGAAAATATCTAGACTAACGCACGGAGAAATAAAATACAGAAAGGGAAATGCAGAAAGAACTATGAAATGTGATAGAAAAGTCTAACATTATATATAATGGGACACTCAGAGGGAAAGAAAGAAGAAATAGAGAAAGGGAATGAAAGAAAAAGACCTAATACTGAATAAAATTCTCAAGCTTATAAAAAAAATTAAGCCACAATTTTAAGACACTCTATGACATCAGGAAGAATGAGTAAAAAAAAAAAAAAGTTTGAGAAATTTTGAAATTTGCTATAAATTTTCAAAACCAATAATAAAGAGAAAATATAAAAGCAGCCAAATTCCCCACACAAAAACAGCAATAATACAGAGAAACTTTTCAACAGAAATGATACCAAATATAAAGAACAGCATTTTAAAAGTGTTGAGAGAAAATAATCACCAACCAATAAGTATATGCTCAATGAAAACATCTTCTAAAAGGGAAAACAAGGTGAAAACATTGACAGACTCCTCCCCCCAATTTCTCTCCACATTCATAAATACTTTTTCTCTAGTAGTTTTGCCTTGAAAGAAGTCCTAAAGGGATAGCTATTCAGGTAGAAAGAAAATAACCTCAGATAGACACAAATGGTAAGGAATGATAAGAATGGTGATGAATAAACATGTAGGTCAGTCTAAATGAATATCAAGTGTAAAAAATAATAATTATTATTATTACAGCTTTTAAATTACACATAGAACTAAAAATTATAAGAGCAATAAAATGAAAACTAAGAGTGGTTAAGAGGAGTTAAAGGTCTGACATTTCTAGGAAGTGGTAAAATATCAGTATATCTTAGAACCTTATAAGTTAGTGATGCATATTTTATCTCTAAGTTTAGCAGCTCTCTTCCAAAAAAAAGTTAAAAAAATAAAGGGAAAATGAAACATTAACTGCTTCAAAGAAAGCAAACAAGGAGAGATAAAGGATAACATATGTGGGACTAATAGAAAACAAAGAGAAAGGTGTTAGATAAAAACTCATACGTATATATCAATATTTACAATAAATGGCATAAGAGATAAGAATGCATGCTGCCATCATTTATTCAAAATTGTAGTGAAATTTATGATATTACAGTAGGAAATGTATATGATGTAAGAGAAAGATGAAATAAAAAAAATCTGTCTTAATTTACAAATGACACTGTGTGTACATAGAAAACCCAAATTATCTACAAACTATTGAAATTAATAAACACATTTAGCAAGATTGCTAAATACCAATTTAACATAGAAAAAACAAAGATTACATACCAATAACAAAAAGGCAGAAAACTGAATTTTTTTTAAAGCAGGATTTATTGAGAGAACAGAAAAGCTCCCACAGTGGGAGGGAACCTGAGGGTTGCCAGAACATGGAACTTAAAGTGTAAATAATTGACCATAACATAAAAACATATAAATAAATCTAATAAAATATATGCAAGACATTTATACAAAAATACAATATTATTGAGAAAATTATTGAAGACTAAATGAAAGAATATCTTCCTGTGAATTGGAAGATTCAGTAATACTCCAAATTGGTGTGTAAGTTTAAGGCAACTTAAATTAAAATTCCAGTATGCATATTGTAAAAATTGATAAACAGATGCCAAAATATGTGGATGTTAACACTAGCCAAATCATTTATAAAGAAGAATGAATCTAGAGGACCAGAAATCAAGACATTTCAGAGCTACAGTTAAAAAACAATGTAGTGTTTATTGGTTAAAGGATAAAAAATAGACCAATGGACCAGAAAAGAAGTCCCAAACAGACTTATATGCATATTGTCAATTAATGTATGTCAAAAGTGACACTATATTGCAGTGACAAAATACTTTTTTCAATAAATTGTGTTGGGTCAAATATACATATGGAAAATATAAATCTTGATCTTTGCCTTATACAATACACAAAATTAATTCTAGATGGATTGTAGATCTCAATATAGAAGGTGAAAATGTAAGGCTTCTAGAAAGTAAGATAGGGGGCTTAGACTAATCAGGATATTCTCCTGAGGATTAAGATGGGATAGGAGAATGAATAAGAAACAATAATAAAATATCAGAGGCATAAAACAATAAACATCTACTAATAGTCTATGAGATATAGCTGATTTGGGCTGGAGTCAGGTGATCTAAAGTGGGTTAATTTGCATTTTAAATCAGCCATGAGTTGCTCTGTTAATTGTTTGGCCTCGCTCACTATTTTAGGAATTGACAGACTGTTGTCTCACTTTGAAGGGCCCTTGCTGTGACAACGGGGACAACTCAGTTCTGCTCGGTGTGCATTTCATCCCTAGTTGGCTAGTCTGAGCATATTCTTGTAATAATAGCAGAGATGCAAGAAAGGAGGCATATCTATTTGTGCAAATACTTTAAAGTGTCTGCTTGCATTATGTTTACTAATGTCCCAAATCAAGTCACATGCCTAGGGCCAAAATCAGAGTAGGTGGGTCTAGGAAAGTGTGAAGAATTGGGATCATTAATGCAATTAATATACCATGATTGTATAAGGTCACTCGGCTAATCCATAGCAGAGCTGGAGTTCGATCCAGGTTTCCTTTACTTTAAGTCCAGTAGTCATTCTAATACACTCTTTCTTCAGGGTGAAAATTACATATAATGTTATATAATAATAAAATCACAAACCCTGTGCTGGGCTCTTAGTGTATTCATTTGATAATAATAAGTTATCTGGTTTATCAATTCCCTCTATTCTGAGGCCATTTAAAAGCAAAGAACATTTATTTTCTGTTAGCCAGATCATTGATATCTGGAGAAATTTTTGAAAATTAGTGAGTTGCTTTACAAGCTCACAGACCATATGAAAAGGAATTTGTACGGTTTTATTAATTGCACTGTTTACTGTGTAATTCAAGGACAATCTATAAAATGAACAGAATAGGCAAATAGTCTCCTCTAGTTCGGTTTGCACAACTGCTCTCCAGAATCAGCCATTTTAGTGGCCCAATAGAACACAAATCATTCTACAAAAAATACGCCTGCACACATTTTTATTGCCATACTATTCATAAAAGCAAAAACATGGAACCAACCCCACTACCCACTGAAAGTAGATTAGATTTAAAAAAATGTGGTACAGATACATGATAGAATATTATGCAGTCATACAGAAAGACAAAATCATGGACTTCTCAGCAAATTGGACGAAATTGGAGACAATCATTCTTAGCGACTTATAACAGAAACAAAGAACTGAATACCATATGTTCTCACTCATAAGTGGGACCTGGACATTAGCCACAATAGCACAAGAGAGGGATTGGCATTCACAGGACACTGCCAGGGGAGGGAGGAAGAGGGGGCACATAACAACACAAATCGTACCTAATTGTACACCTGGGGAAGTGAGAACCAGTTAGAGGCCCAAACTTTACCTGTACATGCATTACTTATGTACATAATCCTGACTTGTACCCCACATCTTTATAATAAAATAAAGTAAATTTTAAAAATTTACCTAATTTTTGGGGGTTCCCAATTAGTTAATGGAACTTGGAGAATTATACCCTGGAAAACTGTAGAGTTCCTTCATTTCTTTATGTTTTGGAATCACAACATTGAATGTTAAGGGAGTTAGAATGTCCCTAATAGCAACAAGAGCCTTTATTATACTTAGTTGCAGGAATAACCCTTTGGAAATTTTTTGGAGCAGATGTAAGAAGTAGTAATTTTGGTAGATCAAATATCGTCATGATTTCTTTTAAGAAATTATTTTAAAATTTACAATTAATAGCATCTATACATGTTGAGACTTTGGAAATCTGGCAAGATATGGATTGATTTTTTTTACAAACCGAGATTTCCCATATCACAAGAAAGACCTTGCCGAAGTTAAACTTTAAGTATTGAAGCATAAATTAGCCATTTGCAGATATAAATGAAAAGTGGGAAAGTCTCCAGGTTTTTATTTTGGCACAGATGACTATATTGAAAAAAGGAAGATGCCCATCACATGTATTAAGATAATTGTGAGCAATAGATCCTTTTGTAAATCTATTCCCGAGTTTATAAAGTTTATTAGATGGTCTTACCTAGGTTAGGAAACCAGAGCAGAAGTATTTACTTTTACGGGAAGTACTAAGTGGCAGGAATAAATATTGAGTTGAAGAAATGAATACTAAACATGGAATAGAACTTTTGATTTGTTTCAGATTTCTTTAGTTTACCTCAGAGAAGTCATTAAACAACTTCAAACATCTCTAAACTTTAAAATAAGAGGTTTAAAAGTTTTCTGGTCTCTTCTGCCTCTGACGTTCTAAAAAGAAAGGAGAATGTGTTTGGAAACATAATTATTTTAGCACAGGAATCAAAAATTACTTTAGACAAAGGGAAGATGTCTAGATAAAATGGTGAGGTAGATAAGCTTCTTATAATAAGGGCAGGGAAATTAGAGAGGACATTCCTTTATATGAGAACAGAGGATTTCATCATTTTATTTCTAACAGGAAGGGAAAGAGAGCACTGTAGAGATGTGAAGGGGGGTAGGACAGAAAGGGATACAGAGCAAGACAGTGAATGCCAGGTGGGGAAAAAAACAAAAACAATGAGAAATCCTCAGTGGAAGTGATGGTGGGTACTGACTAAAATAGACTTTAGAGACCAGAGATGTCTAACAATCACTCTTCTGGAAATAATCAGTAGAGTGTTTAGTATTTACTCATGGTTTGGGAGTTGAAATCTTAAGTTGTTATCTGAGTCACTGTGGGCCACCACTGGAACAATATGTGGGCAATTATGGTTTTAGAAAGCAGGAAAATAATAATCCTTTTTGTTTCTCCAAAATATTAGCGAGGCCATGAAATTGGGGTGGCTGAGGGAGAATTTAAACCAAATTAATCTAGATGTTTTTCTGAGTCTGTGTCTCATTCTGTCGCCCAGGTTGAAGTGCCGTGGCACAATCGCGGCTCACCGCAGCCTTGATCTCCTGGGCTCAGGTGATCTTTCTGCCTCAGCCTCCCAAGTAGCTGAGATTACAGGCACACACCACTACAGCCAGCTCAATTTTTGTAGCGATGAGTTCTTGCTATGCTGCCAAGGCTGTAATCTAGGCTTTTGGGAAGTACACAAGATAGTAATTATCATCTTTACTGTATAGATTTGAAAACAAAATTTCAAAGAGGTAAAGCTATTTGTCTAATGTTTCTCACCAGTAAGTAGCATGATGGGATTTAGAGCCCAAATCTTACACTTTGAGAAAAGTGCTCTAGTTTCCTATATAGAGGATGATTTTGGGGGAAGTATGTCCATATCCTGTAAGAGTACAAGTGATCATTGTCCTCTTCATTCACTATGACTCTACATCAAATACTTAGGGCTAGGAGCTCATAATTTTTGATTTAACTAACTGATTTAAGAGATAAGATTGCAGGTGTCAATGACAAGTGGAAAAGTCTTCAGATTTTTATGTTGCTATAGATAACTATACTCAAAATTTACTAATTTTAACAAGCATAAAAAACTTATCATGTAAAAGGCATGTTCTCACAATATTATTTATTTATTTATTTATTTTGGATATGTGGGGTACAAGTCAGGGTTAGTTACACAAGCAGGTTTCATGCAGGTGAAATTTGTATAGCATAAGTATATTCAACAGGATCTCACATCCCCTGGTTTAGGACTAGGTACTCTTTGGGATGCTATGTGCTGCCTCCCTTCCTCCCTCCCCTGTCAGTGTCCATTGACTGCCAATCCCTCCCTTATGCTATTGTGATTAATGTTCAGGTCCCACTTATGAGCAAGAACATGTGGTATTCAGTTCTTTGTTTCTGTAATAGATCAGTAAGTATTAAGGTCTCCAACTTCACCCAACTTGCTGCAAATTCCATGATTTTGTTCTTCTTTATGGCTGAATAATATACCATTGTGAATATGTACCACATCGTCTTTATCCAGTCCACTTTTGATGGGCAGTGTAGTTGGTTTCATGTTTTTGCTGTTGTGAATAGTGCAGCTATAAACATGGGTGTACAGATGTCTTTTTTGTAGAACTATTTATGTTCCTATGGGTATATTCCCAGAAGAGGTATTGTGGGATCGTATGGAAGGTCAGTTTTAGTTCTTTTAGGAATCACCACACTGCTTTCCACAGAGGCTGAACTAGCCTGCACCTCTCAACAGTGTAGAAGCATTCCCTTTTCTCTACACCTGCACCAACATCTTTTGTTTTCTGATTTATTAATGATGGCCATCTTTACTGGAGTTAGGTGATATCTCATTGTGGTTTTGATTTGCATTTCTCTGATGATTAGTGAGGATGAGCAATTTGTTCATGTATCTGTTGGCTGCTTGTGCTACTTTGCTAGCACGGTGTGGAACAGGGTCTTGAGAAGCCTACAATGCAGTGATGGAATGGATAGGAATGTGCACATATGGGTAGAGTTCAGTGTGATATTCTTGAATAGCATAAGTATATACAAAGAATGAAGCCCAATTAAGACTTTTGCATGCACTTTTTCTTTTCATTCAGAAAACATTTACTGACTATCTATTAGGTGCTCCAAATTATATCTTAGAGAAAAAATATCCAATAAATATTTAGTAAGAAATAACAAGAACACATTTTATTGTTATTTCTTAGGATAAAAGATGAATCCTAGTAAGAAAAATTATCTATAATTTCTAAAACAAATAAGTATGTGTTATATGTAAACATAAAACATGTGTATGTTTATATGTATGTAAACATAAACAATAAGTCAATAGTCAATATGATTTTAGCATGATTAAATCTGTCATATGTGATTTTGTAAGTTATAGGTATAGGATATGCACCACCTTTAAGTATGTATTTTATTTGCAATAATTCACTGAGGTTTTAAGTCTATCCAATTTGTGAAGAACTCCTGAGTAAATCTAGGAGTCAGAAGAAAGTTTGACATCAGTTATTTTCTAATTCTATCTCATTAGGCTTGCCTTTAGTATTAAGAAATGTTATTCTATTTTGAAGTTTCCCAACTTGGTTTCTCTAATTACATTATATTTGGGTTATTCTACATCCTTGACCACTACTTTGAAGGAATGCAAGTTTTTCTTCTTCTGTCCTGTTATATTATTTTGACATTTCCCAGGAATCTAGCTTTTCTTGGGCCCTTTCCTCTGCATGATATTCCCTGGTAATCATATTCATGCTATTACAGTTTCAATTATCACCTATTGCAGGCAAATAACACATATATCTTCTACTTCATAAATCTTCTGTATTCTAGAGATGCACACTGCAACTATTCAGTCAATATACCCCTCATGTCTGCAGGTACCTTAAAGTCAGCAGATTTACTTCCTAAAAACCAAGGAATTTCCTAAATTCCTTCTCTCCCTATATTACATCTTACATAGGGCTTTGAAGATTTTATGCAAATTATACAAGAAAGATAATATTGGAGAGGAAAAGGAAAGATATTTCAAGTGGGCAAGCTGTACGTTAAAGACCTAAAAATATAAAATGGCAGTGTAAACATGAGCAACCACAAGTTGGTTGAGATTTCAAAGAGGAAAGTGTGTGTGGAGGTGGGAGGTGGAGCGCTGAAGGATGAGGCTGGAGAAGTAGGCAGTAAGGAGAACACGTATGGTTTGCTTTGCTTGAACTCTGTCTTGTAGGTCACTTGTTTTTAAACACGTGTCTGTAAGTGATCAGTTGTGTGATATGTTGTAAGTAATTAACTTTGAATAACAAAAGACTACACTTCCAAAGCAATTTTCTTTATAAGAAAAAATGAGTTCAAGATGATTTTCTTATTTAAAGTGCCTTGTTGAGAACAGAAATCAATTGGTGTCATGGGGTTGGGTGCTTGCCTATTTTTCTGTCCTCATCTTTTATATTCCTTAGTGTACAGCATATCCATCTGTCATATTAAATAATTTAGAACATATGAAATGCAAGCAAATCACTTCTCATTACAACCTTTACAAAAAAATAAACTCAAGGCCTAGTTAACTTCCCTTAATTCTTAACCTGATTAATTGCAATACATCTTTGGATTAAACTAAGTCTGAAAAAATATCACTGAATAGTTCCCCCAACATACAGTTACTTTGTGTTTGCCTGGTACCCTGAGACATAATTGTATCATGGTATTGTAATTGCTTATTTACTTGACTGTGTCCTATATTTGATGGTGAGTCACCTGAGAGCGGATTTTGTGTAATTCAGCTCTGGATATTCAGTACCCTGTAATGTATTCAATAAATGTTGGATGAATGAATGAATAATTAATTGACATTGCCAGTAATATTGACATAGCAGTGACCCTTACAAAGTACCCCTAACAAAAACTCTTTGAAAGTTGGCAGAACTTAAATTTTTAAATATATACAATGTACACTTATATTTACTACTGCAGATGAACAAGGAGGAATAAAATGGTCAAGATAAAGTGAAAAATCATTTCAATTTTTTTTTGAGGATTTATTCACTACCCCAAAATTGAGGTCATCATATTAGTGCTGTATTTGCTGATGTACCTGATCACCTTGCTGGGCTATATTATTCTGATCTCCATCACCTGCCTGGATTTCCACATGCACATCCCCATGTACATTTTCCTTAGCAACCTTTTCTTTCTGGACATGTGGTACACTCTTTCTTCTCTCCTTCCAATATGGGCAAACTTCACTTCAAAGAAAAACACAATTTCATTCTCAGCATGTCCCACACAGATGTAGCTGGGGGGTAACCTTTAGCTCCTACTGGACCCGCTGACACCTGGGGTGTTTGTGTGTGGGGAGGAAAGAAGGCTATTTTTTTTTTGCCAAAAACTATTTTGCCATCTGTTGGGAGCCAGCCTTGGAGGTCCACATGATTGACATGGTCCCGGTGGGCCAAAGACCCCGGGTCGCAGGGCTAGCCTGGGAAACTGAGGCCCTTCTGTCTTCCACCTTTGCTGTTTGATATGGCTGAAGAAATTCTGTGCAGTCGTGGAAGAAGAAAATGGCATGCTTAGGCGAAGTACTCACACCTAACCTGAGAATGTCACGGTTCATTTTCCCATTTTCCCACTATGCCGCTTGGCCTTTTCTAACATATGCAAGGGTTAAACTCTGAAGTACATCAAGAATGCTTTCTTTCACTTGGTTAAAAGTTACTAGATATTGCTTGAATAAAAAATGATGTTGGTATATTCACTCCCTATTTGATTTAGAATTATGCAGTTTAGTGTTTAGACATAAGGTTTTTTAGAAGCACAAGTTTATAGTAAGTTCATTATGAATTCATTATAAGTTCTAACACTTATCTAGGAGTTATGTAGGTGATTTATAACACTGTTTTCACTGACTTAGGCTAAAGATTAATCATTAAGGTTTTTACTTAATTCAATAGTTAAAACTCTAAGTTAACATTTATAGAGTGGGTTTTCACTGAACTCATAATATACTAATCAGACACTTTTATGATAACTTAGCTAAAGACAGAAAGCAACTTTGGGGGCTTGGGAAACATTATTAAAAGCTTCTTTTGAGTTTTCTTTAGAAATAAACACTGCAAGATAAGAGAAAAGTAATGAAGACACCTGGACAAGAAAGGCGATTACAAAACTTTGAAGGTCGTAAAAGCCCAAAAGATAAAAACTGCTACATGAAGAACTGTGCACCTGGGAACTTTCTTGAAACATTTCAAGGACTGTAATTCGGGACTTTGAACTAAAACTATCATTTTTGGCTTTATGAAAAGACTCATTAACTGAAAGTAGATAGTGTTTTTGGCTTATTCGTTTCTTCTAAAGACCGCTAGATGTGGTAACTTTTAAAGCATATGTACATGAAGGAATTTTCTTTGTCTTGCCCCTTTACGAATGGTATAAAAGCTCTGTGTTAACTAACATTAAATTGTCATCTGTTCAGGAAGCAGGTGTCCGAGTATAATATTTTCGTCTTTTGCCTATCCGTCTCTCCTTCAGGAGATCTCACGACCCGGCAAAGGGGCTGGACCCCTTCAACCATCTGCTGGGTGAATGACAACCAGGTGCAAGTGAAAGTTAAGCTTCCTGCTCAGCCCATCAACATCACCCAGGTCAAGCAATCAGATACCTGCTGCCATTGACAGGGATTAAAAGTTTAGCTATCTGTTTGGTTCCACTGACGCTGCAATTTTTCTGTTGGTTTTGGCTAAAGTAGAGTGGGTATTGTTAAATTTGTTTTGTTTTGTTTTTCTGGGTAATCCTTTTCCTGGTACTTTGGTTAGAGGGAACAGACTTTCTCTGGGCCCATTTAACCCGTACCTCTTTGGCAGTTCTGCACTGCAGGCTTCTTCAGTGTTTAGTCCAGGATATATGAGAAAACAAAAGAAAACCCAAGGAACTCAAACCATGTACTTCTTCAAGTCTTGAGGTTTCTAGTTAGTCGTCCTTTTCCCCATCTTTCTGAATCTTCCTATGCTGGTTTTTGTTGTATGTCCAATTTTTAAAAACTTTTAACTAGATGAATTATGGAAGTATGAGGTTATGCCATCTTAACTAGAAACAGAAGTCCCTTTATTGGGCTTTTAGTTTGCATTAATTAACTGGTTGTTTTAGATAATATAAACATATTCATTCTACACCTATTAGAATATAATTTGAATTAGCATTTTACAATTTATTAAGCAAAATAATTCCATTAACTGCTTTCTCACATTTTGGCTGTTATATTGCCATATATTTTACTTACACATAACTTTTAACTCAAGAATATATTGTTATATTTGTTGTTGTACTAAATCAAGTCTTTAAAGCTACACTTTCTAATGCTCTTCAGTTTTTCTTACTGTAAAGTATTTCATTTAGCCTCATTTGCTTATAGCCTGAAGAAATTCCTTTAGTATTTCTTGCACTATGGGTCTGCTTTTAATAAATTTTAAGATTTTGATTGTAGTTATTTTGTTTTCAATTCTGATGGGAGTGTCACTATGTATAATATGCTAACTTGGCAAGTTATGTATTTTTCAATAACACTGCATGTGTGCCAATCTATTAATTTAGTCTGGTTGTATTATTCTTGATGCAAAATCATCTGTAATTTTTATTTCCCTTGGAATTTTTTTCTCTGTTTTTAAAGTTTTCTCTTACTTTTTGACTTTCAGCTATTTAAATGTTATACATCAAATATGGTTTGATTTGTATTTATCTGAGATGCCAGATTGATTTGTTTCCCCAATTGTGAAAAATTCTCAATTGTCACCTGTTTAAACATTTTTTTTTTCTGTCCCATATACTCTCTTCCTTTTCTGGAACTCCAAATGCACTACGAAAGACCTTTTGAGGTTTCCTGTATGTCTCTCATGCTTTATTGTTATTTTTAAATTGTTTCTTCATCTTTATTTTATTTTTTTAAGTGAGAAAGCAGGAGTTATTGAGAGGACAGAAAAACTACAGTGGCAGGGGACCCGGGGGGGGGGTTGCCTTTATCTCTATTTTAAAGTTAAAATACTTTTTATTGACTTCTCTTCTTATTCACCTATTAGTCCTGCTACCATTCTCAGTCTGCAGTGCACCCCATCCAACAAATCCTTAGCTTCAGGTATTGTATTTTTAAGTTTTAAACTGTTCATTAGGTCCCTTTAAATATTATTTAAGAGATTATATTTTAGGTTAATTTCTCCATATTTTTACCCATTTTGTCCATCATTGCCCCTAATTTGCTTAACATATTTATAACAATTAATATAAAGTACTTGTCTGCTAACTACAAAAGACTGCTTGTTATATAACTAGAAAGATTTATTATTCTTAGAATATAGATCTTCTTGAATCTCTGCATTCAATTTTTTATATCTTAAATAAAGAAACACATATAAATATATTTTAGTTTATTCTTTTTTTCTAGTCGTGACAGGAGCTATGGTCTGTCCTGGTGTTTTACCTCTTACCTGAAGTAAACCAACTGACCCTAGTACTCCATTTAAAAAAAAAATCTCACTTAGCTTAATATAGAGGATATACTAAGTAAGAATGTTTCCTGAAAGCTTGGTTGATTTTGGATTTCTCTCAAACTGGAGTAGAGGGAAATATTTACTCTCCTTACAAAGGCAATATTAAGTTTATGTAAGCATGAGACTGAGAGACTAAGAGGATATTGGTTATAAACATGTTGTCTCAGTTGAGTATAAATCACTCAGAAGGGTTTCCAGACAGGTATTTGAATATGTGGAAATTAAATTGAAGAGATAAAGGCAGATGATATTGATTGGGTAGGTCCTAATAAATATGATAACCTTCAGGTCCACCATATTTTGGGATAAAAGGCAAAAGAACAATCACTGAAGGACATATGGAAGGAGAATTATGGCAGGAGGAGGTATAGATTCTGTACATTCTGAATGTGAACATACTGTCTGTTAGAGGGAGAAATGGTCCATTAAAATCTTCCAGAAACTCTGCCTCAACATTTTCCGTATGTTCACATTCAGAATGTACAGAATCTATACCTCCTCCTGCCATAATTCTCCTTCTGTATGTGGGCTTGGTAGCGTGCACCTGTAATTCCAGCTACTCAGAAGGCTGAGGCAGAAGGATCGCGGAGCCCAGCAGGTCGAGGCTGTGCTGGCCGGGAGCGGCCAATGCACTCCAGTCTGGGTGACAGAGTGAGATTCCAACTCAAAAAAGAAAAGAAAAGAAAAAAAAAAGAATTGTTTGTTTCTGAGTCTCTATAGAATTATAAAGAGATGGGGGCGTAGAAGATGAAGACACAGCTCTTTCCAGGGGTCTTGGCTTTTTCACTGAGGCATGATATAAGGTTCTTTACTGAGAGAGTGATCAGGGAGTAAGTAAGCATGATGTGAGAACCTAACATGTGTGGAGAGGTTTCGGACTATCTTCTGACCAGAGTGAACTATAAAGATTTATCAACTAGTATACACAAAGATCTCAGAGATATAGTAGAAGCCCAAGTAAAGAATAATTGTAATATTTTCAGTGATCTGAATACACCAGTTCATATTACTGTCTGAAAACACTGAAAATTAAGAAGAACCAGGCATTGGGAAGTATGAGGGCATCTGTTTTATACCAGGCAAAGTACTGGGAGATTATAAACACACACACACACACACACACACACACACACACACACACACACACACACTCACTAATTTAATTTAAACTTGTTCTCATTTCAACATTACAAAAAGCCTAAGAAATAAATATATTCTTTTTTTTATGAAGATGAATAGCAAGAATCAGAGGTTAATACTTCCAGTCACATAGACCATTTAAACATCTTGACTTAAAATCTACATCCATCTGAAAGAAAGTTGCATCTTAGTACACCCAAACTCACTGTTTCTCACTTAATTAGTTTGCTGATAATCCTATTTCTTTCTAGATGTCTCTTTGGAAAGAAGGTAAAGTAAATGATTTTGCCTGGATGACAACCACCCTTAAGAATCTGCATTTGTGTATTGTGACAGTATATTATATAGAGAAACAAAACAAATGGAATATATATATATATATATATATATACATACATATATATATACATATAGAGAGACAGATAGATGAACAAATATATAAATAGATATATGAAAAAGTATATATAAAGAAACATTATAAGTTATTGATTTATGTGATTATGAAGGCTAAGTCCTATTATCTGCCATTTACAAGTTGGAGACCCAGGAAAGCTGGTGGTGTAGTTCAGAGCCTGAGAGCTGGAGAACCAACGGTATGGATTCTAATCCAGATCTGAAGGCCTGAGAACCAGGAGCACCGAGATCAAGAAAAGACTGATATCTCAGCTTAAGCAGTCAGGCATAGTTAACACAACTATCCTTTGTCTTTTTGTTCTATTAAGACTCTCAAGAGATTGGATGATGCCCACTCACATTGGGGAGGGGCATCTGTTCTACTCAGTTCACCAATTCTAATGGTAATCTCTTCTGAAAATACTCTCACAGATACACCCAGGAATAATGTTTAACCAGCTAATCTGGGCATCCAATGATTTCATCAAGTTGACACAGAAAATCAATCATCAAAGACAATACTGTACATACAGTTCATAGTAACAAAGAAGTCACAATTTGCTTCTTTCTCATTATTATATCACATCTTCATATTAGTAATTTTCCAACATGAAAATATCTGTTATAACTTAATACTGTGGTGGAGGAAGCCCCTCAAGCAAATCATTAAATAAAGAACCTTGTTTGGGGTGGTAGTTTATAAAGTTACAGTAGGATAGAATTAATTGGTAATGAGATGTTGAAAACTATAATAGCTAACTTTTATTGAATTCTTATTCTTACAGATTTCACACTGTTCATAGAAACAATCTAAAATTTACAGAAAACTTACATTAAAAATTGTTTTCTTCCCTCAGTTTTTTTCAGAGTGTATTGCCAAGATCCTTGATTGCCCCATCAGTTTTGATTGATTTAGTGTGTAATTCCTACAAACAAGGGTGTCCTCTTACATGACCACAGTGCAATCATTGGAATTGGAAAATTAACTTTGATACATTACTTATCTTTAATCTCTAGACCTCAATGGATTTTAGCCAATTGTTTTAATAATATATTTTGGAGCAAAATGATCCAGTTCAAAATTTATGTTGCCCTGTGTGGTCATGTCTCTTTAGCCTCCTCCAATCTGAAAAGGTTTCATCTTTCCTTCACTTTTATGTCCTTGATATTTTTGAAAATTATACTCCACATATGCTGTAGAATGTCCTTCAATTTGGGTCACGCTGTGTCCTTATGATTATGTTCAGGTTATGCATCTTTTGGCAGTAGTATCACAAAGGTATTGCTCTATTCTTCTCTTTGCATTCTATCAGGGGACCCATGATTTCAATTTGCCATATTACTTGTAAAGTTAACTTTGGAAATTTAATGAAAATGGTATCCTGTAACACAAAATTACTTTTTCCCCTTTGCACGCAATAAGTTTTATCTTGTTGCTCATCACATTTTCAATTTATTCATTAATTTATTTATATCACTATGAACTCATGGTGTCTTAATAAATGAGTTCTAATAATTTAATATCACTTTAATTTTGATGCTCATATTGTCCCTGATTTTGCTAGTGGGGACCTTTAAAAACTGGCTTTACGTATTCTTTTGACATGTTTCCACAATTTTTAACCACTTTCATGCTGGCATAAGAAGTTGACAGCAAGATATTCCAGGCCCATCTTGATCTTTCCAGAACTTCTGAAACTAACTCTGGTTCCTTTAATGGAGATCTATATTTAGAAACCAAGATCTGGCACCAAAGGTGTACAATAGTTATTGGCATGTCATTGCTTCCAGGCTGCATTAGTGTATAATATTAATATTTAGAGAATAAATGTATGTTGTGCATACATAATTACACATATTTATATTTGTATTAATTTCTACACCTATATCTTGCTATCATTGCCTTATCCCTTTTTAATCTTTCTATAGTTATATATCTCTATCTCTTTCTATTAAAAAGCTTGCATTCACACTGAATTCTAATTCAACACCCCAGGGTTTAGTCTAATTTTCTTCCTTTTCATATTTGTAACTCCCTCTCTGACAGTGAGAAACCTGGTCCTTGTTATACTTAATATGTTTATTTATTACTTGTTTGATCTGTATGTAACCAATTTTCCATTTCTTTTGCTTCAAACTCCCTCATGGGATGTCCTCTTCACACCACGATCCTCACACATAAATCCTTCTCCACTTGCTTGGATTCTGACACTTCAGACAAGGCAGTCTCCTTCAAGGATGACCACTCTGTTCTGGTTCTGCCTCACTTTTGCTTTTTTCCTCCCCTCAGGTATCTCCTTTGCATTCCATTCAAGGATTCGCTCTTCTCCCCTCTCAGTGTGGTCTTGTACACTACTATTCTAAATCTTCCCCCATGGATGCTTTCTTCATCCCTTTAGGGCTCTGACAACTCACTCTAGACCACCTGCTTGTGGTGTGCAGATTTTTCTTTACCTTGCTTGTGTTCTAATATCTTTACCAGTCAGTTTGCCTTTGCAGGTGTGGTCCTCAACTGTGTGCTGGATCCACATGCCCCTCTTGTATTCTGCTTAGGCTCTGGCAACCTGAGCTGAGCCTCACTTCCACATTGATATCTTCCGTACTCTGCGCAGGATCCAAAACGGCATGTTAGGCAGTACAAATAAGGATGGCCTCTTCCACAGTGCTGCATTATTAAAAACCTTTGCTAGGGAGCATCAAACATACCTTCTTCACCCAGCTTCAGTTATAACACTATGCCAGGCAGCTCAACTATGTATCATACATATATATGATGTTTAACAAAAATACAACTATATATTATTATTCACTAGCCACTTCAAGAGTTTTTTAATGAAAAAATATTGAAATATTTAAAATGAGACTATTGCTTCTGAAAAGAGTAAAATTGCCAATGTTCTACAAGAATTTATCCAACTGCTATATTTTTCTCATCAATTGCTTATTGGGAAATACTCTATGATTTTTGTCTTACTCAGCCCAAAATATCTCTTGAGTATATTTCATTCAATCTTTTATCTTCCTTTATTTCCCCCATACTTAAAAATCAGTTGCTATGTTACCAAAATCTTTTAAAATTGCAGTTTGGTAAATAAGATAATATATAAATTCTATTTCTCTTATCTCCCTGTATTAAATCATGTGCTTAGACCATATTTTATCATTTTTAAAAAGTTTTAAATATTTAAACAGTTAATTACTGCCAACTTTTTAATTAACTTGACATTAGACTTTATATGGAGAACAGTGAGACATGCTTCTGCCACAGGGAAGATCTCAGAAGCTAAGAAATGATTATAGCATAAAAGAAAAACTGCTCTAGGGGGGATAAAGGCCAGGGAAGCACAGAAGAGGAAGTAATTAACTCTGGAAATTTTGAATGGCATTGCCAAGGATATGGCACTTGACCTCTTTTCCATGCGGTTGTTAGGATTTCACTTGAGAAGGAGAAATATGAAAATGCTACTGTAATAGCATGTGCTATTGTCATTAGGTATGATATAAAATATATATAATTAAGTAATTACACAGGAAATGGACCACAGCATGTGTAAAGAAGTGGGGAGGCATCTAGCTGAAAATGGAAGTTGGAGATAGATCAAATCACTGGTTAAAAGAAAAGGCAAGAATAAAGCAATAACAACAACAACAAAAATGAAATAGTTTTCCAAAAGAGAGGGCTAAAAAAATGTGTTTTCATTGTTAGGTAGACACATGGACTGGATTTTCTTAGAAAAGCTTAATTAAAATTTCTTTTTCTTGTTTCCAAAAGTTTAACTCTCACTTATTAGACCACTTGTCCTGACATTTTATGCGATCACAGTCATTTTCATAAAGTAATATAGTTAAACTATTAATCTTTACATTTCTTTCTAACTCTGAAATTCTGTGACTTGACATATGTCCTTAATTTCCTTCTTTCTGTTTATGTTTAAAACTCTTATTTCAAATTTACGAGTTTATTTTATGCATAAACTCAGAAGGGTCAAAGTGTCATCTTTTCCTACAGGACCAGTTTCTATTTATCAATTTTCTCATAGCTCCATGCACCTCTGTATTCCTCAGGCTGTAGATGATAGGATTCAGCATGGGGGTGACGATGCCATAGAACAGGGCAATCAACTTGTCGAAAGCAGAGTCTTTGGACTTTGGCTTCATGTACATAAAGAGAATTGTCCCGTAAAACACAATCACCACTGTCATGTGGGTTGAGCAGGTGGAAAAGGCCTTTTTTCTTCCTTCAGCTGAACTGATTCTTAGTACAGTAGAAAGGATGAAAACATAGGAGATACAAATCAGCAGTAATGGAGAAAACAAAAATATGACATTACCCAACATTATAATAATCTCATTCAAGGAAATATCTGTGCAAGCCAGCTTGACAAAGGCCAATATTTCACAAACAAAATGATTAATGACATTTTTTCCACAGAAGGGTAGCCGTACTGCAAGAACAGTTTCAACCAGTGAATTAAGAAAGCCTAATCCCCAGGAAAGAGCCGTCATCTGAATACAAAGCACTTTGCTCATGATGATGGGGTATCTTAGAGGGTTGCAGATTGCCACATAACGGTCATATGCCATTACTGCTAGGAGCACACACTCCGTGGATCCCATAGTGTAAGAGACAGACATTTGAGCAACACACCTAGTGAAGGAGATGTTTTTTTTCTCAGATAGGAAGTGTACCAGCATTGAGGGGATAAAAGAGGATGTGTAACAAATGTCTAGAAAGGAAAGATTACCAAGGAAGAAGTACATGGGCGTGTGGAGGCGGGCATCCAGGAGTGTTAGGATGATCAAGATGCCGTTCCCCAGAAGGATCACCAAGTACATCACCAAGCATATAATAAAAAGAAGTTTTTCAGCTCTTGGGTACTCAGAAATTCCCTGCAGAATGAACTCAATCTCTGTCCAGTTGGTTCTTTCCATATTTCTTTTTTACACTTGGAGATGAATGCCTATACAGTATTATATGAAGTGAAAAATAATTGTCATGAGAGGAGCAAAGAGTATCAGGACTAGCTGGAGTGGTGGTAGCAGCTTTGAGTTTAGCTTTTGGAATTCCTCTTTTTAGCTCATAAGGCAGTGGGTTGAAGATACATGTTAATTATATTGGTAGCTTATTAAAAATGCAGGTTTCTGTATTCCATTTTCTGAGATTGTGATGCACGAGGTCTGAGGCAGGGAAGAACCATTTGCGTTTTTAAGAAGCATCTGCTATTTCTCATGCACTTTGAAAATCAATACTTTGAAGAGAGCATGCTTTAATTTTTTTTAACAAAGATGCATTTATTTGACTTTATACAATGCCAATAATTAAGAATACCCTTGGATTAGGGTTTTATAGTTTACAAATCTGTTCATACATTACTCATTTTATTATTCCTGTAATTCTCTAAGGAAAATGAAGTCTAGGGAGAAACTTATATAAGATTATGGTAAACAAACAAGGTGCTGGGCAAATCTTTATTTTTTGACTTTAAAATCCCATTTTCTAAAATGACACCTCATTGTCCTCCCAAAATTATATAGGTTGGCTAAGGAGTGAGAGTCAGGCATCGCCTAAAAAAAAGAAAAAGGAAAAACTTTTCAGGTGATTTTAGTGGGCAATTGAAGAAGAGACCTGCTCTTGTTTAATGCTTCCAAACTTTAGCATTTATATACATCACCTGGGGAATTTTGTAAACGATTCTGATTAAGTAGATTTGAGGTGGATCTTGAGATCTGCATTTATTATCATGCTCTCCGGTGATGCTGATACTGCTTGTTTACAAAACACACCTGAATAGCAGTCCTTTCAGACTATCTGTCTCCAATAACATTGGAGTGTGCTTCAACTGTGTGTAAGATGTTAGTTAGACAATGCAAAACTGAACACTATGGTGAAATTTGAAGGTAAGACTTCTGTGGAGTTTATTGCAGTCAGTTCCATGTTCTTTAGGTTTCAAACATATAAGCAACCAAATTGCCCACAGAAGAATCTTTTATTTCTGTCTATATAAAATTACTGTTCTACTTGTTGAATTTTCAGTTAGGGCTAATATTGTCCTTAAAAAGGTGTCCAGTTTGAGCACCTGAGTAGTGCACCAAAAAACATGAAACAAATGACTTTAATGTGAAAAATTTAAAGGGTAGATGTTACCTGTTGACCTTCTTTTTATCATAAATAAATCACAGGATATAATTTTGAAAACACCTATTCATCCTCATGGTATTCAACCTAGCTTTAAAATATATTTCTAGAGGAAAAAAATTGATCCAATGAGTGAATTTCCACTTAGTGTTATCAAAAAATGACTGTGCTTTCAATATAGGACTTACCATTTCTGTGATTGTCATTTGCCAACAAGTTGTACTGTTTTCTATGAAAACTCCAGTTTCCAATGCTCAGACAATCTAATCAGCATAAAAAGATGCTTATATTTCTATTGGTTACGGACATAAGGAATTTCATCTAACTCAAGCTGCAACCTGCTTAGTAGGAATACATTACAATGAGGTAAGTGTTGGGTAGGCCAGCATATTGGCATTAAGATTGAAAGTTTATTGTCCATAACTGCATTTATCAACCTGCTTTGAATCTGCCAATGAAATTCTGATAGAGGCTTTGAAAGTCTGTATTAAAGTTTTTTCAGGAAATATATGAATTCAATAGAATGTCTCTCTTTTCTTTTCTAGGAACATCTAATGGAAGATGAAAATTAATTTCAGAAAATAAGTATGGTATACATTTGGTATCCTAACAGACCTGAGATAGGTGCCGCAATAAAAATTTCACTTGCAAATATATATATATATATATATATATTTTTTTTTTTTTGAGTTGGAGTCTCACTCTGTTGCCCAGACTGGAGTGCAGTGGCCGCTCCCGGCCACCGCAGCCTCGACCTGCTGGGCTCAGGCAATCCTTCCGCCTCAGCCTTCCAAGTAGCCGGAATTACAGGCATGTGCTACCATGCCCGGCTGATTTTTTAATTTATTGTAGAGATGAGGTCTGGCTGCCCAGGCGGGTCTCAAACCCGCGGGCTCAGGCAATCTACTCACCTCAGCCTCCCAAAGGCGAGGGATTACAGGCTGAGCCACCAAGCCTGGCGCTTGAAAATATTTTTAAGAGAAACTGCCAATTTGCCTTGATGCTTTCAAATAAGAATAAAAGAGATAATTAACAATATAGAAGAACTTATTTGCAGTACTCTTGCAATGCTAGTGTAATTTAAGAAATAACCGGCAAGCACTCTGTTGAATGGTATTGTGCATTCAATTTTTCTGCATTCACTTTCTAACATGGACTCCTAGACTCTGCTTGGGAACAGGGAATGTAAATTGTTAAGACTTCGAATAATTTCTAATAAATCACTTTCCATGGAACTTATAGTATTGAATAATTTTATCAGACTTTTAGCATTATTGGATATTATCTTTTAAAACAGTTTTATACTCTTATCTGTTAAGGAATTGATAAATAATCTTAGTATACTCATCTGATAGGCCATTATGCACATCTTAATATGACATTTGTATGAACACAAAAGTGATGTTTAAGTTATGTTAAAATGATTAATTCATAACAGAAACAAAACAGCAGTATACAACACTATTTGCAAAACTAAAAACCTAAAACAAAGATAACCTAGACAGAAAAGAAAGGCTAAGAATGTCCAAAATGTTAATGGCTATCTTAGATATTTTTTTCTGCATTTCCAAAATTATTTAAATTTATAGAATAAATATACATAAAGGAAAAATATAATCAAAGTGAAAACCACTGACGAATGCTAGAAAGATGAACTCAGAGTAAAAACCGTTAAAATAATTTAAATACCTGTAATCCCGCGCCTTTGGGAGACTGAGGTGAGTGGATTGCCTGAGCCCGCAGGTTCGAGACCCGCCTGGGCAGCGAGACCTCATCTCTATAATAAATCAAAAAATCAGCCGGGCGTGGTAGTGCGTGCCTGTAATTCCGGCTCTTTGGAAGGCTGAGGCGGAAGGATCGCGGAGCCCAGCAGGTCGAGGCTGCAGTGGCTGGGAGCGGCCACTGCACTCCAGTCTGGGCGACAGAGTGAGACTCCAACTCAAAAAAATAATAATAATAATAATAATAATAATTTAAATAGTACAGAAATTGTCTAAGGTGACTAGAGATTGCACAAGGTGGCTGAGTTGTACTGGTGTGCCCTTTACAGTTATTCACAGGAACCAACTGTTTATTTGTGTTGGATCATTTATAATCCTTACACTCAAAATCTCCCAGGTAACAGTCTCTATTGTTTCCAAGTGGTACACTAAGATAAAGAACTTGAGTTCCTAACTTAATCATAAGGCCTCAAAAGAGATCGCAGACCATTGATGCCTAAACCAGAATTGTCACTAGAAGATGAAATGTGTGTTTTTAAAAGACTCCAAACCAGCCTAAACCCCCTAAACCCCTCTTCCCCAACATCAGGTCTTTCATAAGAAATACCTAGTCAGTGGTTCGGGTCTTGCTTTAGTGTAATAGACCCAAGCAAAGTTGGTGACTTTTTAAATTCAAGCCAGAAGTCAAGCTCCCCAATTTCCTGGAAAAACTTCTAACTTTTTTGTTTTGTTTCTTTTTATTAACTTAGTTACTTTAAGATCTTGTGTTTAATTTTTTTTTCCAGAGAAATCTGTATGCTAAATATTCACCAGGAGAAACAATACCGTCATATTTTCCAGCTCTTCTAAGGAGATTAATTGAGACCACTGATATTGTACAAAGTGGAATGGACATGGCAGCTCTCGACTTATAGATATACTGTAATTCTTAATTAATATACCATGAGGAAAGACATTTTAACTTGCAAAGGGAAGAGTAATTGACAACATGTCAGTCTTAGTAGGTATTAGCATTTTGCATACTTTTTATAATTTAATCTTCAAAATAACCCAAATGCTATGACATTTTTACAGATGAGAAATTTTTTTTTTTTTTTGAGTTGGAATCTCACTCCATTGCCCAGACTGTAGTGCGGTGGCGCACTCTCGGCCACTCCAGTGTGTCAGCCTGCTGGGCTGGGCGATCCTTCCGCCTCAGCCTTCCAAGTAGCCAGAACAGCAGACTACAGACATGAGCTACCAGGCTCGGCTAAGTTTTGATTTACTGTAGAGAGGAGGTCTCGCCAAGTTGCCCGGTCTGGTCTCGAACCCTCGGGCTCAGGCAACCCATTCCCCTTGGCTTCCCAAAGTGCTGGGGTTACAGACTGAACCACAGATGAGGAAATTAATTTGAAATTCAAAGATTAAGGAAAATTTTCAATATGAGTGGCAAATGCCAGAACTATAATTTAAACCCTTGCTGTTGTGATTCCCAAGTTTCCATGTTCACCACTGTACCTCAGTGTTTACTTATTTATACAATACAAATATTTTATAAAACCAACATGTAATTAGATGCACTGAATTTTCAGCAAGTATCCATATGATAATTAAACACATAGAGAATACATTTGCCTCTTTTGCAAAACACTTATAAAGATCATTATCCACAATAATAACTTCAAACAGACATCTAACCAAAATTCCTGTCAGGTCTATTGTTGGAAATTAAGGTCTAGTGGAATTTGATGTATAATGTAAATGAAAGCACAAAAAAGTTTTTAATATTTTTTCTTTTGCCTTTACTTCCTGGTGTTCAAACTAACTGTTATGATTACTTCTCCCTTTCTTTTATATTATTTGTTTCTAATACTATTTTTACCATAAATATCTTTAATTATATGTTTTTCAAACCCTTACTGGACATAGTTTATACATGAATAATATGTAAATCACCATGTACTCTTTCTCCATATGACTGTTCCCTAAGACTTTAATGGACCAGATACTTGATTAAATTAGCCATTAACCTATTACTTATAAATATGTTGCATTGTAAGCAATTTTCTTTTCTTCATATGGGTTAATAATATAATCTCAAAAGAGATTCCAGACCATTGGACCATTTTGGAATTAAAAATACAAATTAAAAAAAAATCTGGTAGATGATGATTGGGGTTTTGCATTTTTTTTCTTTTACATATATATTTGTATTTTTACAATACCACAAGCAATGACCACATCAACTAAAAAATCTATATATAAATTGATATTTTCCTCTTGAAATAATTATAATAAAATCTTATCTGTTTATCTTACCTCCTGACTGAATTTTAAACTCAACCACACCATTCCATGCTATCAAAAAATAGGGAATATTCCTAGAAACTTGAATTTAGTTTATATTTTTTCAGATGAGACCAGAAGATTTTCAATTTGAAAGACGCGGGTCCTCTTTCTTAAAAAGAAATGTGAGAGAAATAAATAGGCACAATCAGCCAATTTGTACATAAATATGCTTAAGAGAGTGTCAAAGAAATAAAGTATATTTAGGATAAGGATCAATGATGCAACTGTAGTCTTCCCATAATTTGTCCTAAGTTGATGCTTACTCAAGGGAGGTGAATTAAACACTTATTTTTACAAACTTCTTTAGTCCCTATGGTTGTAAGTCAAAAACTTAGAATTCCCTCAGGATATGTTTCCTGACTTCATCTTATCAAAGACTCAATTATCCTGACCTAAAGGAAACCTTCCTCAGTCATACATTTCTTGAAGTATTAATTGAATATGTCTGCATTTGATGGCCTTTTCATATATTGAGGCTGGAGTCAGAATGTCCAACAGTCCTCAGAAAAGTTAAATTTTCTTTAAGAATCTGTTTTCCTTTTTACTGCATAAGTAATACTAGGTTAACGCTATAAAATTCTAAATTCTAGTTCTTTGAACTCTTTTTGTTTTTCATTTTTATTAAAATATCTTTAATTTTAATTTTTTTAATTTCAGACCACATGCAAACATTTTTTCTTTATGCCAGTATAATTGTAGCATAAATTTTAATTAGCATTTGTCACTTTATATTAATACTTTTCTGTGATTTTTAAATTTTTTATAGTCTTTATGCTACTCTTCAAAAATATTTAAACACTACTATATGCAGTTTCCATAATCTAACCAGTTTTTCATATTATTGAACATTCTAATTTGTTTTTTATTCTTTTATATTTTATTTTAAAGATGTAGGTTACAATTCAGGGTTAGGTACAGAAGTGCTCATCATACAGGTAAAGTGTGGGAAACTTTATTGGTGTCATGTGCCCCTCCCTTTGAGATTTTTAATATAATGATGATTGGCATCTCTGCATCTAGCTATTTAATATGCTTTTTCTTCTACTAGAAATACTTTAAGATAAGTTTCTAGAAATAGGACTATAAAATGAAAGGGTATGAATTATGAGAGAATTCTTAGTACCCATGCATATTTTTCCAAAACTTATTTTTCTAAAACTTAACCCTTTATATCATTCTAAAATATTTTCTGAACATTTTTTACAATTAGAAAAGATGTTTATTCTTTTTGATTTGAATGCAACATCACTTTGTTTAACTTTTTGTTTCTATAATTTCTAGTTAACATTTCCTTTGTGTTAATTTATTACTTATATTCTATCTCCTCTTAAGTTTTATGATCTCTTAATAGACTATCTGATTAGCACTCTGCTGTTCAAATTTTCTGCAAATACTTTTGAAATTGTGCTTTTTTCTTATTGTAATAAGCTTTTTAAAAATTTTGAGGTAAGATTTTAATGATTCCTAAAAATGAATAAAATTTTCTTCTATAACTTAATTTCTTTTGTTTCATTTCTATGACAACTCTTTTGTTTTATGTCTAAGTCACGGAAATGGTTGATATTTTAAAAATATAAACTAATTTTTCCAAAATAAAATTTTAAGCATATGTCACATTGTTTCCCCCCTATTCATTCACCAAATGTTCATTGAATGTCTGTTATGGGCCAGGTGTTTGATCAGCCTTGAAATGAACTTGGACATAATTGACAGAAACATAGGTTCATAAATTTTAAGAATAAGCATGAGAAACATTATATCATAGGGTCATAATATTTCTATGTTTACTTATAATTTATATCCTTTTTTGCTCAATGTTATAATATAAGCAGTTTTTCACGTGTTCAGATACTCAGGGAACATATGATTTATATTGGCTATTTATATTTCAAGACTTATTTAATCTATTTTAAAATAATGGACATTAATCTTGGTTTCATATTTTTACTATTGTAAACAATGTGGCAATAATAATTATAACATTCTTTAAGTAGAGTCCTTCTGTTTTATTTACTTTTGTTGTAATCTTAACCACTTCAATAATTAATTATAAAAGTAAAGATAAAGATAAATACATGCTCATATTCAATTATACCAGTGAACTAGTAAAATTCTGTGTGACTGGACCTTAGAGGTGAAAATTATCTTAAAATAAACCTAGTCCTAACCCTTATGAGATGACAGAAACACATATACAATGTGGTTGATGATCATCTTACTTCTACCCCGAACCCCAGTGATAATTAGAACACTTTATAAGACCACAAATTATTCAAAAGTGGACTGGATAAAAAACTGTGGTACATATATATGATGGAATATTATGCAGCCATAAGGAAGGACAAAATTATGAACTTCACAGCAACTTGGATGGACTTAGAATCTATAAGACTCAGTGATCTAACACAGAAACAAAGTACTGAGTACCACATGCTCTTACTCAAAAGTAGACCCTGAATAATTATCATTATACTATAAGAAAGAGATTGACTATAGTGGGAAACTGCTTGTGGGGGCTGTACACTTCATCAATAAGTGTACCTGATCTCAGTTCAGGTGTAGTGGGGACCAAAGTGAGACCCAAACTTTACCTGTACAATGACCATTTGTATACCTAGTCCTGAATTGTACCCCATCTCTTTAAAATGAAAATTTTAAAGAAATTATTATATACTTTTTTATTTTATCTTATAGTTAAAAGTATTTATTTTTAAAGATGTGGGATACAATTCAGGATATACTTTTCTAATTTAATACAATTCTAATTCTTAGAAAGTTTTTACAGTCAACTATATATATATGTAATATATAATATAATATGTAATATATAACATATAATATATATGCAAATCTCATCCTTCTCTGTGGGATAATTAAAAAATATATATACTCTTTTCTCATGACAGCTTTTCAAATATTTACATATTGCTTTTTGAGTCTTTCTTGCTCTAGCTTATGCTTCTTCCTGTTCCTTCAGCCATTCTTTATGTGTTTGTTAAAATAACTAAAAACATGTATTGCTGAAGATAATGTCTTAGGAATGTGGGGTTCTTTGTGATAAAGATTTCTTCTATGCACACTACTTCTGGTTACTGGTTTTGCTGAACTCTAAAAAGACAGGGCATTCTTTGTTGTTTAAGAGGCAGAAGAGTGAAACGGTTAAAAACACAGATCTGAAATTACCTCAATTGTATCAAGCACTACCTCTATTACCTCAGGGAGGTCACTGTAACTCTCCAAGCCTCAATAATCATATCTGTAAAATGAGAAACTTAAAATTGTTACCTGATAAAGAGGTGATACATTTGAAGAATTTACCATAGTTATGAAGACATAGTAGGTACTCAGTAAAAGTGCTTGCCTATTCTTCTAATTATATGGATTATTGTAAATATGCATCTTGCTTTTACAGAAAGAAAATGGCTTTGGAGTTGGAAATACATGTGTAGGGATCTCAGTTTCCTGATTTGTGGCAAAGTGATCTCCAGTAAGTCATTTAAGCTGTAAAATGAGTATTATAACTATCTTGCAGGATTGTTATGTGATAAGGTTTAAAGAGTGATTATCCTCATTCTCAGCTTCTAAAAGGAACTCCGTAAAAGACAGTTAACATTATATATTTGATTATAAATTAATGAACCTGAGTATAATTTGCCTAATGTTGATGCCACAAATAATCACTTTAAATTAGTTTTGGTAAACAAAACAGACATAAAATCATTTTAGTATGAAAATATATAAATCAATAGAGAGAATATCAAAATAAATTCCTATCACCAAAGAAAGGAATCTATCTTGATGAGTTGGAAAATATGGATCGCTTCTATAAGACAAAATTATAAACTTTGTTGAATTTGATTACACAAAGTTTTAACAAGTTATTTAAGATAATGCTATCTAAATTAGAAGAGACCCATTATTTTGGATAAGTGTATTGAAGTCAATTTAGTTCAGCAGGAATACTAGTAGAGACAAAGGTGAGTGATGTACAGCTCTAAGTCCTGAGTTACTGCTTAATATAGCATTGCTGTCAAACTCAAAGAAGCAGAGAGTGAAATGGTGGTTTCCAGGGTTTGGGAGTGGGGAAAATGGAGAAATATTGATTGAATGACTTAAACTTTCAGTTAAAAGTGAGCAAGGTCTGAATATCTGATGTATGGCATGGGTGACGATGGGTGTATTATTAATTTGATTATAATTATTACATGAAGAATACATATATCAAATCATCACACTGTATGCCTTGATTATATTCAATTTTTATTTGGCAATTGAATATTTTAAAATAAATAAGTAAAATAAAATGAAAGTTTTTCAATAGCTATCTAATTGGTATCTTAGCTTCCACTGTTGCCTTTCTTCAGTATGTTCTCCAGAGAGTAGCATGGCAGATCTCCTTGAAATGTGATATATGTCAAACAAATACTCAGCGGATGAGTATCTCATATCACCTGGGTTTTTGTTCTGATTGTTTGTCCTCTATGTCTTACTTGTTATTTTTTTCTTTTTAAAGTCCTTGTGAGGGCCCAGTTTCACAATCATACTAAACTGATAAATTACCGCAACTTGATAACATGTGAGGATTCTCTTATAGGCAGTGAAGTTTGTCTTAAAATGAGAGAAAAATGCTACAGTCTGACTACATGTTCTCTACTTTCATGTGCAGTACAAGTTCTTATAAAACAAAGTGGAAAATATTTGGGAGAAGCAGGGCTCATACTTTCAAGGGTCAGAGCTGTCATTCCAGCAACATTCATTAGTATATTCTTGAGCCTCACCTCCCTAAAGACATGAGCTCTTTCAAACTAGTTCCACGTTCATCTTTGGTGTTTCATCTGTAGCCAAGGCTGAGCTGGAACATCCTGCTTCTCTTGGAACTCTATGTAGAGATTGGGTGGGTGAAGAACATGATAGGGCAGAAGTGCTGGTGTTGGCAGGTCAGCATGGTTAGTTCCCCTCTCACCACAGATGCCTGTGTTCAGTACTACCAGGCGTCAAAGGAATATATATGGATACATTTTTAATTGTGATTGGTGCTAGATAATGTTAATAATAGTGTCATTATTTGAGACATTCAAGTTCAAGTTCTTAAATTTTATCACATTTTGAGCAATCATGAAAAATTCCCAGTAAAAGGTAAAGCATCTTGACCAACCCTCGTGCCCCTGCTCACATTTGTGTTATATTAATATAACACACTCTTTTTTTTTTTTTTTTGAGTTGGAGTCTCACTCTGTTGCCCAGACTGGAGTGCAGTGGCCGCTCCCGGCCACCGCAGCCTCGACCTGCTGGGTTCCGGCGATCCTTCCGCCACAGCCTTCCAAGTAGCCGGAATTACAGGCATGCCCTACCACGACTGGCTGATTTTTTGATTTATTGTAGAGATGAGGTCTTGCTGCCCAGGCGGGTCTCGAACCCTCGGGCTTAGGCAATTCACTCACCTCAGCCTCCCAAAGGCGCGGGATTACAGGCTGAGTCACCGAGCCCGGCTAACACACTCTTTTTTTTTGAGTTGGAGTCTCACTCTGTTGCCCAGACTGGAGTGCAGTGGCCGCCCCTGGCCACCGCAGCCTCACCTGCTGAGCTCCGGCGATCCTTCCATCTCAATCTTCCAAGTAGCCGGAATTACAGGCATGCGCTACCACGCCCGGCTGATTTTTTTGATTTATTATAGAGATGAGTCCTGCCCAGGCGGGTCTCGAGCTCACGGGCTCAGGCAATCCACTCATCTCAGCTTCCCAAAGGTGCGGGATTACAGGCTGAGCCACCAAGCCCGGCTACTATAACACTCTTAAAAGAACATCCTATGGACATCTAATAATGTAGTCATGGTTAGACAGCTGGGCATCTACACTTTAAAATTTATGTAATAGATGCTTACATGTCTATATCCAGATGAGCAAACAATTTGTTGTTTGGGGGTGATATTATTATTGCACAGTGATTCTGAATCAATGTTATGGATAGTCATATTACAAAATTGCACTGGTTAGGTATGATCATTTACTCACTGTTCTTTATTTGCCATTCATTACATTACTTTGTACCATAAATAAATGTCATTGTAGATTATGTAACTCAGAGTTAGGAAAAAAATCTTAAGACTTAATGAATTTTACTGTAGGTACTGTAGGATTGCCCATTATAATGCCCTGCCCCTTCATTTCCAGATTTATGTAAACATTGCAGGAGGGAAAATTCTCTCCAAAAGTTGGATCCATTCTATTTCCAAACAACTCTTAAAAAAAAAAATCACAGCATTAATTATGTGCAACCTTAATTAATTTCCCAGGATGAAAAAGAACTCCTTACATAATTTAATTTACTCTGGGGTCACAAACTCAAATATCTTCACCGCTATGCAATTGATGTATTTGAGTAAAACAGATTGACTTTAAAGTAATAGGAAGGGTTGAAGACTGTGTCGTATCTCTTTAATTCCATGGGACCAAACAAAATGCATGTGTTATCACATTCCCTTTCCCACCAGTTTATCATACTGATTTTCTATGTTTTTACTGAAATAGATCTACTTTAACCTAATTACAGTTTCTGAACGACTTGTTGATGGCAGTACATAGAGGGCTGCTCTTTTCCTAGAATAAAGTGATTACACTTTTAGAATTTTCTACACAATGATCTCATATACTCTTAAAAAAGTCCTGTGTAGTTATAACTAAAAAAGGAGAAATCAGTCTCCAAGGAACAGCACCAGACTCCCTCTAGAAAACTTGTGGAGGGAAGAGTGTTGTTAAAAAGTTACAAGTTTACTTTAACAAGTTTAACTTCAGACTCTTAACAGGCACATGGGAGCCCATCCCTATGTAACCTATTTGTACCTTGGTATCAGAAAGAAGTAGGTCAGTCAACTTTTAATGATGTCTTCTGAGATGTAGTTCCCTGCTCAGGTGTAAATATAAGACCATGTTTTACATTCTCATGGGAGAAGATTACTAGGTTATGAGATAGCAAGTAGAAAAGAAATGGTTTTTCTGAGTTGGTTGCCCTTTTGGAAGCACTCTATTCTGTTTTACATAGTTAAAGGTCATATAGAATTGAACATTGTCCTTACCTATTTACTAAAGAGATAGGTAGGAAAGTCTTGGCAGGTCTTTTAACAGCCAGAAAATAATGAAACTATATGGTGGGATAATGAGCAGTATATGAACTGGACTCTATCAGGATGTGCTCCATTCTCCGTTGTGCTCCTTCCTAGCTGTATGATCTAGGGCCATTCATGTAACTATTTTAGACTCCATGTTTCTTATTATGTAAAATCATATATATCTTCAGATTTTTATGAGGTTTAAATGTATCTGTGGCATACAGAGAACAACAGCCATGGAAGTGATTGTTAATTTTCAACAGGTCTCTTCTCCCATTTCTTTGGAAGTCTAGTAGATATTGGTCCAGAGATAGTATAAAATAATTCCTATCTGGGCTAAGTAAAACAATTGCTCTTTTGTCTTTGTTGAGACTCATACTAATTCTACGACAACTGCGGACTTGCCATTGGTGACTCCTCAATCTGCCCTGCAGGAGTCATTTCTGAACTCATTGAGTCAGAGTCCCTCAGCTCCACACTAATCTCTCTGATATTTTTGATGCCCACATCTCTAATTTCCATTCTTAAAGCTATAATATTTCCTTTGAAAGTTTTTAAAGTTCCTAGTTTTGTGATCTTTACGACTCTACATAGCCATACCTCCCTTTCTACCCCCTTGGATGACCTACTTGCTTCTCCTTTTAGAGGTTTACTTCTTTCTTCCCTACGAAGTAGAATGAGTATAGTATGGTTGCTCTGCTTTTCTCATATGCTGCAAAGACATTACCTATAAATATTTGCATTAAGAATCACACCACATATAGCATCAAATTGAATGTCCATCATTAGTGTTTCGATTTATATCTTCATACACTGGCTAGATTCTATCAACCTATCAACATATTGGTGCTCCAATATCACCCCAAGCAAACCTGTTTATAATTAAACTCCTTCTCCAGCTCCTTGGTTTGTTGAACTAAGCACCCTTTCTTTAGAGTAGGAGAAGTGCTATAATTGTGGATCAACAGTTTAATCCTCACAGTACATGTAATCTTCACACTAAATCGGAAAAAAGATTCAGACAGGTTGAATCACTTGCATAAACTATAGATTAGTAAAATAGATGTGGAGGTGAGATTCCAATCTAAACAGCTTGACTGCATATTTAGCCTTCTTACCACTAAACTTTTCCGCCTTCCTTAATAAACTAAAAATTCTTGAGCTCTTTCATGTTCTTTAAAATGTGATAAATATGCACAATGGAATATTAAACAACCATAAAGAATGACAAAATCATGGGTTTCTTAACAAATTGCGTGGAATGGGAGACAATCATTCTTAGTGATCCTTCACAGAAATGAAGAACTGAATACCACATGTTCTCATTCATAAGTGGGACCTGAACATTAACCACAAAAGCACAATTGCAGGACACTGCCTGGGGAGGGAGGAAGCAGGGGGCACGTAACAACACAAAGGGTACCTGATCCTAAACTAGGGGAAGTGAAGACCAGTTGACCAGTTGGAGACCCAAACTTCATCTGCACATACATTACTTGTGTACCTAATCCTGACTTGTATCCCACATTTTTTTATTTTTTGAATTTATTTATTTATTTTTTGTATCCCACATTTCATTATAAAACAAAGTGAAAGGGAAGAAGGAAGGAAGGAAGGAAGGGAGGGAGGGAGCGAAGAAGGGAGGGGGAGAGAGAGAGAGGAAGGAAGAAAGAAAGAAAGAAAGGAAGGAAGGAAGAAAGAAAGAAAGAAAGAAAGAAAGAAAGAAAGAAAGAAAGAAAGAAAGAAAGAAAGAAAGAAACAGGAAAACCCATGACCCTAGGTTTGTTCAGCAGTTTTCTGCATGATTAAATCCCTTGGTCTTAATGCTTACTGCCCATTACCTGTGAGTACAGGGATATCCATCTTTTTATCTCCAGAAGATGATACAATATTGATATCAAGAAACGGTCAAACTATTATCCACTCTTATTCAAGGCCTCTGCTGTAATCACCACAGCACTTGGTCATCATAGTCCCCCAAATTAATCTAGTTAACCAGTTAACAGCCTTGGTAAAATCCAGCTAAGTTTCCTTAATTCTCTTGCCATTTGATACCTTCGGATTATTTTTTCTGACCAGAAGCAACTGGACTTTCAGATATTTCCCTCCTGATCAATAGGCGTCTAGAAGAAGGGAACAATTTTACTCTTTAGAATCTCCACAAGTCTTAGTCTCTACATCTATGAATTAAGAACTAGGAAATATATTTTCCAATATTATAATAAAGATTTAATATGAAATAATATAATGTGAATAAATAGCACAATTCCTGGCATATCTGCTTAGAATTCAAATCTTCTAGAAAGTTCTTCCTCACTGTGTTTCTACTCTTTTTGTTTCCTTCTTTCTTGCTTCTTTATGAAGTCAAGTTTCCTATAAGAATTTAAGTATGAACATGTACCACGAAAATACTTTTACTATTCCCAGTAAATTTTAATATGCATTATTCAATTGTATTTTATATCTTAGCAGGATTACTACAGAAAATATTTTACAAATGCTATGACATAGCTGCCAACCAATCAAAATGGACACTAACTAGCACCAGTGTCTAAAATCTCAGACCTGGTTTCATGAGGTTTTAATTTTGGGGTTGTAATTTTAATTTTTTTTTGGTTTTAATTTTTATTCTAACATTTAAGCAAGGACTGATATTTAACTGGCACAAAGTAATTACTATGGCCACACTGGCCATTTATGGAAGGCATTCACTTTGATTTATTGGAATACATACCATAGAAGTTCAATATTTTGAATAGTACTGCTACTCAGTCATTTAGAAGTATACTTTTTCGCAAGTGATGGAGATTTTTAATTAATCAATTTTAACTAATTATATATTAGAAAGAGAATGTGAACTGGTTAATGTTGTTTCTCTAAACTTTACTAATTCTTACTTTCAGCCTAATATAATATCAATTTTTGTGTATGTTCCACATGTGATTTAAAAGAATGCTTATTCCAGAAGACTTGGATTGTAAGCTTGTTAATGTTTTTGTTCAAATCATTTAATCCTCATTATATTTGTTTATGTTTTTAGTGCCTGAGAGAGAGAAATAGTTATATTAAGTTTTCTTTTATATTTTGATGTTATTAGAGGGACAAAGCTTAGAATTATACATCTTGTGATTAAATGAACTTTTATCTTATCAACTACTTTTACTTCTAATGGTGCTTTTTAATCTTAATTTATTTAGTCACATATAGCAATATCAACTTTTGTTTATTACTTGCCTAATATACTCTTTCTACCTTTTTATGTCAACTGTTATTTTTTCCTATGCATTGGATATGTCTTTTGTAAATGTATAGATAAAAATAAAATTAAAAATTATATATCTTTTAAATAGTTATATATTCTTTAAAAATAAAAGGTTATATATTTGATGCAGTAATACTATTTTTAAGAGTATGAGTTTAGTACATTTACTTTGTGGTTAATGTGAGTGTGTACTCTCCCTAATGACAGTTTGCTTCTGTATATGTTTAGTGATTTGTGATTGTAGATTCAATTTTTCTGTGGTCATACTACATAATTAAATTGAAGATAGTTTCCTTCAAAGAGCATTTGATCTGTTTTGGCTAGAAATAAGGATGTGTTACTGTTTGAAAGATCTGCTGCTAACCCATATGTTGCATGCCTATCAGAAAATATGCCCCATCTTATGATACCTGATCTCTGACTTTTGAGAAATTACTCTATTGATATGATTAGGTCAAGACACTTTTTTCTTGGCTCCCTGAAAACTGTCATGACTATTCAAGCCTATGCTTTCCAGGTTGAGAGCAGCATGCTCCTAATTGTGGTGCAATTGTATAAAGTACAACTAGTAAAACCATCCTCAGTGATCCAGAAAACCCCCTTTGCCCCATTAGAGTATTCAGGTTTAATGAAGGAGTCCCAGGTTCAAATATCTAAATTTGTGTTTAAAGTCCATTTCCATCATTTTCTGTCAGGCTAATATTGGTACTGTCTTTTTGCGAGTCTTCTAGCTTTGTTTCATCTCACAGCTTCTTCCTTGGCTTGAGGTGTTGTGTGTGTCAGGATTGATTTGACTAGGATGGTTAGGATGTGGCAACAAACAGCCTCTTGATCTCTGTGGCTTATCACAATAAAGATTTATTTAATGATCGTGCTATGTATAATGTGTCATGAGTGGCAAGGAGGCTCTACTCAAGTACCCTGGGACCTAGACTAACGGAGGCTTCATCTTGAAATGTACATTTCTATCTGGTAGAAGGAAAAGGGAGTGACAAATAAATGTTTCTGTCTGGAAACAATAAACATCACTCCCACTAGAATTTTATTGGTCACAAAAAAGAAAATTTGGCTCAGCTACAAGGGAAAGAACAATTTTTCTGTATTCCTGGAAGAAGTACTAGAATTTTCAGTGAAGAGCACCAATGACTCCCACAGGGCATGAAATAAGAGACTTCCCTAGAAAAAACATCCACTTTTTGTAATGTCAAACGTATACCAATAAGTAAGTTTTATTTGGTATTCAATTGTATTGCAGCTAGAGGGACTCCAAGGAATCTATTGTTTCATGGTAACAGATGGATGAAAGCAAAGGCTGTGTTTAAGCATGGAGATTAAATGTAGTGCGGATTTTATTTGGGTAGATTTAATTATACAGGCCTATTTCATTCATTATACCAGAGGAAAAGCAGGAATGAAGTCCTGTTTTATAAATGTCCTTTCATGGATGTGGGTGTATAATCTTTTGAACATGCTTCTTTAGTGAAGCGTGAAGAATGCCCCAGCGTGAAGGCTGAGGAGAATTCTAGTCAGGCACTTGAAGAAAGTCAGAAGGATTAAATATATTGGTAAAGGACTGGAGTTTCCTCTTTAAGTCTGTTCAACTTTTGTGATAATTTTGACCCATTCTTATGAAATCTTCTGTCAGTAGGCAAAAAACCAAACAAAACTGATTTTAGACATTTTTAGTAAACAGTAGTAATGTAACTGGTCACAAAAATAATGGTGTGTGGAAGCTATGGGCAAGGGCAATGGACAAATGTCATATCAAGATATAGGTTTGGTTAGGGAATCCCTTTTTTATGTAAGACTAGTTTAAGCAGTTGTTATTATGACATAGATATACTTTTATATTTGGTGTTGTTTCATTTAGCATTGTATCATGCTGTGTCAGATGCTCCAATAGCAGAAAACAATATAATAGGTAAAGAAAAATATAAGATGTACTCTAAACATTCGTTTACTTAAGTGAGTTTATAGATCACCCATTTAGGACATGTTGAAAATTGTGAAACCACTTTTCTTCACACATTAATTTGTCTTCCATTCCCAGAATCCATGAGATAATATGAAGAGTGTAGTAAGTCAGTTTTGTCAATTTTCTTTGGGGAAAGATGACTATGATATACATTTTACCATCACCATAATCTCTTTTACTTTCCCCTCCACCCTACAACCACCTACAAGGGGGGGGTGTTTCAAGAGAGCTATTCATAAAGCACCATAAAATTAAAAAGATGGACATGTTTTACTGGGGAATATTGGCTATGACTGAAGCTGCCTGTGCTTGACAGCAAAGCAAAGAGGAATAACTATAGGGAAAGAAACTATATTTTCAGAGTTTAGTGGGACAAAAAATGTCTGCACATATCCCAACAGTCAGATATTGACATTACTTTAAAAAGCTGAGTAAAAAAATAAAATTAAATTAAAAAAAAAGAGCTGAGTAGAGTAATTCTGTAAAGAAATTCCATAAAAAAAAGAGTGAAGAAACCCCTTCCTTGTTACTCCAAAATAAACCCATAAGAACATGCAGGAGTTGCAAGAAAATTTCAGACAGCCAACCAGATGAAATAATAAAGCATTTAATTTATTCGTTGATTTTTTTAAACTATATTTTTTAGTTTTTTCCCTGTGTGTTTATATTTGAATTACTGTTGGAATTACTTCCTTTTAGCCTAACGAACTTCCTTTAGTATTTTCCTAAGGTAAATCTCCTTGCAAAAAATAATTTTTTGCAATAAATGAATTTGTTTTGTTTGTCAGGTAATGCCTTTATTTCACCTTTATTTTTGAAATATAGTTTTGCTGGACATAAGCTTATTGATTGACAGATTTTCTTATTTTTCTTCCTCTAGGACTTTGAATATGTTATCCCACTGCCTTCTGGCCTCAATTGTTTTTAGTAAGTCAGTTGTTTACTTTATAGTAGTTCCTTTATACATGATGAGCCAGTTTTCTCTTGAAGCTTATGAGGTGTCTTGTTTTTATCTTATAGCATTTTGAGTACAATGTATCTAAGTATGTATACTTTTGAGCTTATCTTAAAGCTTGTTGGGCCTGTTGGATGCATAGACTAATGCTTCATCAAATTTGGGAAGGTTTCAGCCATTATTTATATAATTATTTATTTTTCTGCCCTTCCCTTCTGTTACTCCCGTTATGTGTGTGTTGGTACACTTAATGGGTCTTAAATTTCTCTGAGAATCTGATTTCTATATAAAGATTATATGATTATTATGATTATGATTATGCCATTTTAGAGTATACTAAACAGACTTTCATAGTCTACATTTTAAAAACAAGAAAGTAACTCTAGAAGAAGTGGAAATGTCTTGCCCAGTTATTTTGGTGTGTATAGAAATGGTAGTTTGACTATCTATCCTTTATGTTCTATGTGATTTGCCACATAACTCAAGCAGAGAATTTCATATTTAATTGGTTTTTAAAGATACCTCAGTAGAGACTAAAAACTTGACAAGTCTTTAAATTTATCAGAAGTAAAAACCCAATGACAGACTCAAACCTCTGAAGGTATGTGCTGGTAGTTTTCTCGTTCTGAAGAAAAGTAGAAGAAATGAAAACCAATGTAAAAAGCAGTGAATTGTCATGGTAAAGAACAATAGCTGGGATGATGCTGACAGGAACAGGAAGTAAATAGGGAGGGATCAGTCCCTTCTTTTCTTTTTTTTTTTTTGAGTTGGAGTGTCACTCTGTCACCCAGACTGGAGTGCAGTGGCCACTCCAGGCCACCGCAGCCTCGACCTGCTGGGCTCCGCGATCCTTCTGCCTCAGCCTTCCGAGTAGCCGGAATTACAGGTATGCACTACCATGCCCGGCTGATTTTTTGATTTATTGTAGAGATGAGGTCTCGCTGCCCAGGCGGGTCTCGAACCCACAGTCTCAGGCAATCCACTCACCTCAGCCTCCCAAAGGCGCGGGATTACAGGCTAAGCCACCGAGCCCGGTTCCCTTATTTTCATACAACCTTTCATTCTCCCTGTAGCAACTCTTTAGGCAGAATGTAACAGAAGCTATCTACAAAAGGAGAAGTGTCATTTTCATTGTTCCAATCCTAACCAATAAAGCAGAACATTGAAAAGTAGATTTGCAACTGAGAAATAATAGTTTAATAACATCAGTTATCTTCTAAAAAATAAGGATGAAAATGCCAACTCAAAACTTTAAGATGTATTAAAGTATACCTAGCACTAAAAATAATACAATAGCCAATGTTTATTGAGTGTTTAGGATGTTCCAGACATTATTAAATGCTATGTCTGAAATTTCTTATTTAATATTATAATATAAAATTGTAATAATTATCTTTTAACACAAAAAGAGGGTTTTATGGGCTCTTACAACTTAGAAGTAGCTACAGTCTTCTAGTTTAGATTTTGTTTTATGTTTTAACTACCACAGACTCCTCAAAGAGCTAGATAAAGGGAATGCTTTTCTTTGTTGGTCACATCTGACTCAATTCCCACAATGGAAGCGGGGCTTCCAGTTTTCTCATGGGTGCTGCCTCACACGGCCACACTCTTCAGTAAATAGGTAATCAATATCGGTCCATCTCTGCCTTATCCTCCAGGGCCCCAAACCCTGTATCTCTTCGGTCCATTGACCAGCTTGACAATCTCTTTTGCCCCTTCTAATTCTCATTTTGCAATTTTTGTCAATCACTAATTCTGTCTAGTTCTTCTACTGCTTAGGGGCCATGTGATACAATGCAGAGTAGAAAAGAAGTCCTCATTCCAACCTGGTTTCTCCTTAAAGTCCAAGAGGACCACTCTGCTACCAGGTCACCTATATTTTATGAAGTTAAAATTAGGATGCATTACCAGGCAACTCTTTCATCTATCTTAATCTCATTTTGTGTCAAATATCAGAAAAGTTTTGGTAGCAGGTAAACAAAATCTGTTTTTCTATGCTATAATACACATCACACAGAAAATAAAAGGTAATGCCTTAGCTATTAGGAATCGTTTATATGACAAAATGCTGACATAGGTTACTTAGAAGTATTTTATGTAATCAATTTCCTTTTTGACTAATTGTTAGATATAACAGAGATGACATGCATTTCTGGTTTTATACATTAAATGGCTCAGCTATTTATTAAAAAATATTTACCGAGCATTTATTATGCACCTGGCTCTGTTATAGGTTTATTGGATGCTGTGGGGGTACTAAACAGACAAAATCCTATCCACAGGGAGCTTGTAAGTGTAGTGGACACCAACAGTAAACAAATGAACACATTAAAAATGAATATACAATATATCATGTGCTGATTAATAATTATTTTGCATACTAATTAATAACACACTTACTATAGGTTGAAAAATGCTTTTTAGAATTTTTTGCTTTTATCATTTTCTAAAGATTTAAGAGAAATTATTTTTTTCTGAGACTGAGATATTTAACATTTTTTATTCCCGTGAAATGGTTTTAAAACCAGAACTACATTTCATTTCTACAGTCAGAACAAAAACTAATAGTAACAACAGCAACCAAAGTATTTTTATCATATAATTTTGAATGTAACATCATGAATTTGTTTTCATGTGGTAAGTTTCTCTTCTGGCTTTTGTGTTTGCAGTAGCTTTGAATATTGAGATACATAGTATAAATCAGTGTTCATATTCCATCAGAAAAGTTTTTCCTGCACAACTTGTTCTTTATAGCAGCCTTTACATCTTTGTTCCTCAGACTATAGATGAGAGGATTGAGCATGGGGATCATCACTCCATAGAAGAGGGAGATTAGGGCCTCAGTGATGTCTTGATTACCTGTAGCAACAGAGGTTGTAGACTTGGGCTTTGCATACATGAAGAAGATGGTTCCATAAAATATAATCACCACTGTCAGGTGAGCTGAGCAAGTGGAAAAGGCCTTATGTTTTCCTTCAGTGGAAGGGATCCTCAGAATGGTGGCAACAATGAAAATGTAAGAGATGGAAATTACTAGCAATGGAATAACCAGTACAATCAGATTTGACCCTGCCATGCTGATCACATTGATTGAAATATCAGCACAGGCCAGTTTCAAGATAGCCAGAATTTCACAGACAAAATGGTTAATAACATTATTAGCACAGAATGATAACTGCATTGCGAGAGATGTCTGCACCACTGAGTCAACAAGCCCAGTAACCCAGGAACCAGCTGCCATGGCCACAAAGGCATATTTGCTCATGATGACAGGGTATCTCAGTGGGTAGCAAATGGCCACATAGCGGTCAACTGCCATCATGCCAAGAAGCACACACTCTGTGGCCCCTGTGGCAAAGGAGAGAAACATTTGCATCATACACCCAGAGAAGGAAAGCTTTTTCCTTACTGTCAGAAAGCTGTTGAGAATTAGTGGCACAGAGGAGCTTGTATAGCAAATGTCCAGGAAGGAAAGATTACAGAGGAAGAAATACATGGGGGTGTGCAGGTGAGGATCATAGATGATAATTGAAATAAGGACTCCATTTCCAAGCAGGATCATCAGGTACATCCACAAAATTAGAACAAAGAAAACTGTCTGGAGCTTTGGGTGCGCAGAAAACCCTACCAGAACAAATTCTGTCAACATGGAAAAATTGGTTCTGACTTCCATATCAAATATACTCCTTCTCCAGCAGAACTCTATGGGTGATAGAACAGAAATCTGTTAGTACAGTGTCTGTGAGAGTTACTCCTTTTACAAATTATAGTCAGTGTTACTGCAGTTCTTTATTTGGATGCAGTAATATAGCTTCAAGAAAAATTTCCTACTGTAGACCCAGGTCATCAGAGTAGGAATCCTAACCTGACTTTCTCACATTCAAGAGAGAGCACTTTTGATGATAGGAACTTTGGGTCCAAAATCATTTTATTGCCATTTCTGCAAGTTCTACCTCATAACCCACTGGCTGAAAATCAGTGTCCTACAATCTGAATTGAGCAGACAAATGTGCTCTGTTAGGCAGTGATTGCCTGTACTGTTTAAATTTGAATTATAAATCAGCATTTTAACCAGGAGATACAGTATAAAATTTGTGCTTTCAGTATGTCTTCAAATAACTTAGAATGTTCAGAAACATTAGACCTGTTTTCATCTTGGAGCTCAGTTATAGCTGACCCATTGGATTCATAGCATGTGTCTCTATTCTACCAGAGAGTATTCTCACTCTCTTATCTCTTGTCACTTTAGGTGATTATAAGTTGCCAATTAACATGCTATTCTCAGTTGGTCTCAATTGTTTGTATTACTTGAAAGGATCTTTTAAGTATTGGAAATCTTGACCCATGGCTATAGGGAAGATTTATCCCTAAAGCACAGTAGGCCTAACATATTGTGAGAAGTCTGGAAAACTGTTTTGATTTCTTTTAAAGTATAAAGAAAAAAATGCACTTTTAAGTTTTAAAACATAATATATTTGTCTTTATACTAAGTCAAAAATAAATATAACTTTAATTTTGTTATAGAAGAAAGAGCCCATGAAGGCAAAAAAAAAAAAAAAAATTACCTAGGGACCATCATAGTCATAACGTGGCCTTTTGTGGTTGAGTATCTTTTAAAACTAAATCTGGTCCATTGGTGGTATGGTATAGGTATAGTAGTGGTTATATATCTGTATATATAAATAATACCTATAGTAGTGGCTGTATATCTATGTATATAAATAATACCTAATTTGTTTATTTTCACCTCATGCAAAAACTATTATTTAAGGATTAACTGTAATAATAGTATTTTTATTTAAAACATATGCATTTATCCAAGCTAGAGATATTCAACTGCTAATTACTGGCAAATAAAATTTATACAGAAGTGTAATACATAGTACAAACATAAAGGAGAGTTTCTCTATTTGAAGTTACATTGGTATGCAGGAGAGAAGAAAGCACTATCCTTTAGTTCATCATTCACTCTTCTTTCCTCAGTTAAATGTAAGAGGATTCCAAGGAACATAGTTTGAAAACCATCAATGTAATACTTAAGACATAATATCAATAACCTACACTTTTAATCAAGTTATCAACAATAACAAAAATAATAAAATAATAATTTATGTATTGATTACTCTGCCAAATATATTTCTAAATGGTCTTATTCATGACAATCCAAAGAAGTGGGGACTATTATTGTATGAGATATGAATTATCTTTCCTTAAATATTAGTTAAACATCATCAGTTAATCATGGTATGAATAGATTGAAGAAAAAAGTAATTATTTCAAAAGATACAGAAAACATGTTTGGTAAAGTTCAATTCATAATTTTTATATAAGCTATCTGAAGTCACAAGCAGAAAGTAATTCCTAAACTTGAAAGAAAACCACACACCAAAACATATATCACATTACTATTTATTAATACCTAATAGAAACAGCTTATATATTCTTATTAATTGGAATAAGATAAGGATGTCTAGTCATACAGTTACTTTTTAATGCAAACTTGGTGGTCCTGGTTAAAATCATAAGACAAAAAAATGACTGAAGTAGAGATAAAAAGAGCCAAAAATTAAGACCTGATGAGAAAAATTAGCAAGATTTTGGATGTAAGATCAGTGGAAAAATTAATAGTTCTTTTTATAAATAATTAAAAAGCATAATATAAATAAATATAATACAGTAACAAAAATAGAAAGCATCTAGCTTTTATATTAATAAGACAAGCTCAAGACCTTTACAGAAGTTCTTTAAAAATTATACTAATGAGCTTAATAGGTTATGAGTAATTTAAAAGGTATAATATGCTAATTTATAATGTGGATTGTGATAAAAATATAACAAGGCTGTCTTTTACTCTGAAATTAATCTATACATTCAATTGAATCCATTAAAAAGTTATCTGGATTTTTGAGGAATGTGAGTCCTCATTCTAATGTGTATATGACAGAATAAACATATACAACCTGCACAATTTTATAAAAGAAGAATATGAAGGAACATGCATATTTAAAATACACTACAACACCACAGTAATAAATTCAAAAAAATAGTGTGATAATATTATAATGGTGCAGGGACACTTAAATAATCCAGTGGAAAAAGGGCCTTGGCTATAGACACATGTATATATGGGAACTCAGTATAACATTATACTGTCACCCCAAAGCAATGGTGAAGTGACAATTCAACTAATTGTATTAGAAAAATGTCTTTACATTTGGAAAAAAAATGTAAATTTCGATTCTTGGATTATCATACTTAAGGATGGATTGAATGCAAAAAAATTAAATTTTAAATTAATAAAAGATAATATAGAATATTTTTGTAAACTAATAGTAAAGAAAAAAACTTTAAAAATAGAACCTAAATGGCATAAACTATGAAGTAAAGCCTAGTGGTTTTAATTACATCAAAATAAAGGATTTCTTTTTAGTGAAGGACATCAAGGATAAACTTAACAGATTATAGGAAATGGTTATAATATCTAAAACTGGTGGGTTAATATCTAGTATATACAACAATTAAAAAAGCTCTTGCTAATCAAAACAGCTTTAAATTAATAGAAAATTATTTAAAGTATATGAATTAGTAATTTACGGAAGCAATTTTCTAAATGACAATTATATGAGGAGATGCTCAAACTTAAAAACCTGAAAACTATTATTAAATGCTTAAAATCAACATTTTGTTATAGCAGGAAATCTGAAAAAAGAATGCTCATTAGTATTCAAAAGAGCTCATTTAAACAGCAATGAAATATTATTAATTTTTATTGGAAAAGCAGATGATACCAAATATTGACAAGCATGAGGGACGGGCACATGGAATTCTAGTATACTGGAAAGCTGTCTGTATTAAAATTGGGTAGAATCTAGAGATTCTAATCCAGGGAATGTATATTGGAAGTTTTTCCCAGGAACTCCAGGTGACAAGAACGAAGATGCCCATCATTGCATTGTTTGTGGCAAAGGAGGTTGGAGGCAATTTGGTTGTCTATCATTAGAGTAATGGTTCTATAGCATGTGAGCATGCGTGACACAACAGTTTGCAGAAGTTAGAAGCGAATACGCTAGATGTCCATAGAGCAACAGAGTCCTGAAAAAGAGTGGAAAAAGATAAGTAATATTGTGATTTATAGCACAACAAAATTTATATAAATGAAAAATGCATATTTTATCAGGATTTTTAGAGACAAATTAAACTCAGAATTGTGGGTTGGGGGAGAATGTTAGCAGATTATGGGAGAAAATAGGATGGTTTGTAAGGACTGAGGAAAAGAATGTGCAGAAAAATAGAACATAAAATATAGATTAAAATGATTAAAGCTTAAGTTTTTTTTTTTAAACAGACAAATAAAAACTCAAACAAAAGTTGAAGAGAACATTATAGGGTATACATCAGTGAAACAGCTCTGATAAATATAGTTTTGATAGAAGGGACTATTATAAATGTAAAAATGTAAAATTGACTTCTGACATCATAACAACACATAAAGGATCGGAGGGGAAAAAGTGAGGCACTTACAAAAGACAAAAAATTTGTTAAAGCTTAGTTAGTTCAGACATTTAAAAAAATAAAGTTTCTTGTTTGTTTGTTTTTGTTTTTTTGAGTTGGAGTCTAGCTCTTGTCGCCCAGACTGGAGTGCAGTGGCACACTCAGGGCCACCGCATCCTCAACCTGCTGGACTCAGGAGATCCTTCTGCCTCAGCCTTCCAAGGAAGCCAGAACTACAGCATGTGCTACAAGACCTGGCTAATTTTTTTGATTTATTATAAAGACAATGTCTCACCAAGGTCCCCGGGCTGGACTTGAAACTACAGGCTCAGGCAATCCACTTGCCTCGGCCTCCCAAAGTGCTGGGATTACAAGCTGAGCCACTGAGCCTGGTCAAAAATAAAGTTTTTAATTATTAAGAAAAAAATGTCAGAGTGGTTAGTCAGCAATGAAGAACAAAAGGAAGTTTTCAGGACAGAGGGAGACAGTGGTTTACCCAAGAGCTTTAAGTCTTCTGGTTCCTTGGAAAGTTTATCCTTAGTGTGGCAATATGAATCCAGCATTTCAATTTGGCTGCTTTTACTAAATATGTCATTCATGTATCTAAACTTGATTTAACTCTGTGTTCTCCTTCTGATGATAAGCCATGTCCAGGAAATTTGCATGTGATAAATGAATATACTGGGCAGAAAAATCAAGTGGCTGCTCCCCATCAGTTTTTTTGTTTTTTATTGTAAAGCATGATGCTTTTTCTAGTTGTATTTGTGAGCCAGTGTGAATCTACCTCCGTGAATGAGATCCAGTCTCTTCCTGCTTTAACAAATGAATTTTGAGCCTTTGGGTAAGGGACAGAATGTGAACCTTGGTAAAAGCATCACAGCATTGCTCCACAGTGAGGTCTATTGGGAGGAAACTAGCCAGCTCTCTCTGGCGGAAGCCTACGAATCACTACACACGTTTCATTCAAACTCCCAAAGAAGGTAGTATCAGACTAAAGAAGGGCGATCATCTGAGAGAGTGTTGACACAAGATTTCATTGCATTAGTTGAATTTGATCTTATGAGCTGAGGTGCAATAGAATGAGATAATGGATTGAGGCCAAAATGCATTTGGAAGTCTAGACTGGGAGTATAGTAGTCAGGAAAGAAAAAAAGAAAGAAAGAAAGAAAGAGGAATGTCAGTTTGCCAATTTGTGAGGTATAGTAAATGCAATGTTAAGAAATTATAACTTACTCTCCAGGTAATTGGGAGTCACTGGAGTGTTGACCAGGGAATATTATGAATGAAAACAATGTATTCTTATAGAGGCATTTTTCAGGGTTATGTACTTTTCTCATCAATATTCAACTGTGCCTTGTGCTTTGTAGGTTTACAATTATTGTGGTTTTTTTGGGGGGGGCAATCATTTGCTCTTTCTTTGGCTTATAGAGGACTTGGCTCAGAATTTATCTTCTTTTGGAAATAGACTCATAGGTGTTCATTTTATGTCAAACTGATATAAAAAAGTTTTTATTTTCCTTGGCAAAAAAGACAATTCTCCTATTTCATCTGAATTCTCAGTTCAGTTCTGTAATAGTGGAAACTAAAGTGTGTCTAGTTTCAGTTCGAAGGAAAGGCAAAAGTTCTGTTGCATCTGTTACAGCTAGCTCTTAACTGATTGCTTTAGTTATTAAATTAACACACGTCATTATATTAACTGCCTCATTCTTCTTGAGTTTTCCAGTTTGTTTCACTTCTGTGTTTAGATGGTACATCACCAGAAACCCAGAGAAAAAGAAAACATCCAATTAATACTGACCACAGTAATTCTTTTCCAACGGGTTTCCAGAAAGGGTTAATGGAGAAGAGATAGTTTGTATTCATTTATATTTACAAAGAATTATACACAATTTGAATTACACTTATACTTAGATATAGGAATTATAATTTGGCATATAATCTGAATCTAACAATTATTTTGAATATAATCATACAGATCATATGATATCTCAGCTATTTTGAAATATTTTCCAACATTGTGGTCATAGCAACTACTGAAAATGGTCAGATTGTTATAGTATTGCAGTCCCACACATTTGGAACAGAGAATTAATTTTTTCAGCAGATTATAATTCCAATATTTGTTCAAATTGCTTGGCTAGTGAAGAAGTGAGAGATAATATATTTGTCTTGCAATGATGATTCTAGGTTAAAATATCAGAAGGGGGGATCTAAAGTTCTCATTCTGTCCACTGTGAGGAGGGGAGAAAAGGTAGACTCAATGTTTTTTGAAGATGGAAGTGGTCTTGGAAAATAGCACTGGAACTCGTTTTTTAAAAAGAGTACATAGATTTGAAACTCAAATTCTTCGAACCTCTATTTTTCTTGTCTGTAAATGAAGCCAATCCTACCTAAGAGTTTTGTTGTAAATATTACCCAGAAAATGTTCTAAAATATAATGCAAATCTCTATGATACTAAATGAAAAAAATGTGACAGATGAAAATATTAGATATATCTGGTTAAAGCATATAAAATTGATATCTTATCCATAATTTTAAAAACAATATTTACAAAATAAAAAGATAGAACATAATGTCACTTAAGTACCTTTGATCCTGAGGAATGGTTTCCTTTCCTTGATTTCAGACCAGTCTTCTTCTTTTTATAACAACTATTTTACTTTACAGCCTCAAGAAATACTCTCTATTTTACGTAATAATATTTAGAATAAAGTGAGGAGATACTAGTGAGAATTAGATAGCACTTGCTTTGCTGTAATTATTTTCTTCAAGTTTCTATGTACAGTTCATTTATTCTTCAGGTAAAATGTATAGATGCCTTCTAAAATATTCTGACTCTCAGGCTCAGAATTTCTAGTTCAATCTCGAAAGAAAAAAAAAAAAGATGTAGGATGGCCCATAGTCACCTTTGTGGGGACCGAAATGTTTCTCTACATTTTGAACACTGGTAATATCCTCTAAAGGAGTAGTCCTTAACATAGCAAGGAAATTTAAGTTCTTTTGGGGGAGAGTCAGGGAGGAGTCCAACGTTTACAACAAGTTAAAAGTAGAAACATAAACATGGAAGATTAAAAACTGTTTAAAACTCCAGGGATAATGTCATCAGACCCAATTATATCATATAATTAATATATCCTTGTTCTAGTGCAATTCCAATAAGAAATGCATTGCTGTCTAGGTTACTACAATATTTGGAGATTTTGAGACTCAAATAAAGAGAAAAAGAAGACTTTAACATGTATTTTTTAAAAAAGTTGTTTGAAATTATCTGAAAACTTCTCATGATTATAAAGTGCTTTCAAATATGTAATGGGGTTCTTGAGTACTACCATGAGTTAGTATTTTTATCATACAGATGTAAAGCTGAGACAGGAGATCAATCTGCTTTACCAAAGATTGTCCAGTCATTATATGAGAGTATAAAAGTTCTCAAATCCAGCCTTTGTGACTTCAGCGCCTATAATTCATCTGCAGCACTGCCCTAGCTCTCACTGATTAGAACTTGAAATGAGCTTTTAGAGTACTGCATTTACACTCTACAATGAGTACAGGGAAGTTAGGCTTAAAAAGGATGTAAACAATTTAAGCTGAAATTAAATATCAATAAAAAATTGAAACTGAGCTTCATTTTTCCCTCTAGAACAAAGTCAGAGTTGAAGCATCTTAAGCAGATTATAGCCGACTACCAAAAATAATTCCTCTTTGATTTTATTACTTATAAATTAAAAATTTAATTGTATTTTTATTGATACATAATATTTGTACATATTTATAGGGTACATGCGATATTTTGTTGCATACATAGCATGTGTAAGGATCCAATCAGTATTTAGTTATTAATTACCTTGAGCATTTATCATTTTTATGTACTGGGAACATTTCAAATCCTGTCTTCTAGCTACTTTGAAATATACACTATTGTTGTTAGCTATAGCCATCCTATTCTGCTTTATTATTATTTTTCTCTTTTCTTTCTTTGTATTTTATTTTAAAGATGTGGGATACAAGTCAGGATTAGGTACATAAGTGGTCCCACATACAGTTGGTATTTGGGCCTCCCATTAGTCCTCAATTCTCCTGGTTTAGGACCAGGTACCCTTATCGATGGCATGAGTCCTACACTCTGCCCCCTCCTCTGGCAGTGTCCTGTTACTGCCAATCCCTTTCTTGCAGTTTTATGATAAATGTTCAGGATCCACTTTGAGTGAGAACATGTGGTATTCAGTTCTTTGTTTCTGTGATAGATTACTGAGTATGATAGACTCTAAATCCATCCAAGTTGTTGTGAAGTCCATAATTTTGTCCTTTATGCTGTATAATATTCCATCGTTTATATGTATCACTTTTTTTTATCCAGTCCACTCTCTATGGGCAGCACGGTTGGTTCCATGTTTTTGCTATTGTGACTAATGCTGCAATAAACATGTGTGCACAGGTATCTTTTTGGTAGAATGATTTTGGTTCCTCCAGGTATGCTTCCAGAAGAAGGATAGCTGGGTCATATGTAAGGTCAATTTTTAGATCTTTTAGAAATCACCACACTGTTTTCCACAGAGTTTGTACTAATTTATACTCCCACTAACAGTGTTGAAGCATTCCCTTTTCCTTTCATCCTCTCCAGCATCTGTTGTTTTTTGAGTTATTAATGACGACAATCCCAAATGAAGTTAGGTGGTATCCCAGTGTGGTTTTGATTTACATTTCTTTGATGATTAGTGAGGTTTGCAGGGGGCCAGCCCCTGCAAGTTTGGAGGAGATTTAGGAGGTCCCTTGGAAGGTGTGGCAGCTTTGGCGATTATTCTGGAGAAATAAAGAAAAAAAAAGAAAAGGGGGGAGAAAGAAAGAGACTGGACTTTGTCTAGCGCAGAAGCCGATTCTGTAGTAGGGATAGATATTAAAAGAAAGAAAGATGGAGGGAGAGATATAAAGAGGAAGAAAGAGAAAGAAAGAAAGTGGACAACTGTTCAGTGAAATGAGCAGAAGCCGTTTATTGAAAGTTACAGCAGTATTTATCCCCAAATTTTACACAGACAGTCTCACAAGTCTTTCATGTGAACACAAAGCCAGGTGCAGGAGGGGCGTCCCCCACCCACCAGATGTTTTCTCAGGTATGAGGAAGGACAAACCCCAAGATTGTCTTATTGTTCCCTTTGTTAGTTAATGCTCTTCAAAAGCAGTGCAACAATCCCTACTAGCATCATGATGTTCTGATAATCAATAACTTCTAAAGCTCATGCGCACACAACACCCATGATGACTAACTTAAATTTTATTACCTTTCTATTCTATGCTAATACTACTTACACAATGCTACGGAAGCTCTTAATTATAGCTTAAACCAATTCCTAAAGAATGTGGCCCAGTCCAAAGATTACGCTGGGCTCTATAGGATGTGGCCCAGTCCAAGGTTCACGGTGGGTCACTTTTTGGAACAATAGACTACAATCTCTTAACAAAATGGCTATTCTAAAGTCCTATATATCTATCCTAATTTCTATGAAAGTTTCTAATTCCTGATCCTAATATATAAAGCTGATCATCAGCAATAAGGCTTCTAAAAATAAAACCCAAATATAAACTGTAAATGTACTAAGGCCAAAACCACAATAGTAGAAAATGGAGACAATGAAATGTCTAAAGTTAACTGTATTCTTATTAAACCTTAAAATATCATGATTGATCATGCTTGAACTAACATGATTCCCTGACGTTAGCATGACCTATTCTACAATACTTTCTATGAATAAAATAAATTAAATTTCTATAATAGGTAGAAAAACCCTACACTAACTGTAGCTAAATCCAGCCTAAAAGAATGCAGCCCAGTCCAAAGTAGGCACTGGGCCCTCAGGAATGTGGCCCAGCCCAAGGTTTGTGCTGGGCCATTTCTGATAACTCTTGATAATTATCTATACCACTGAAAAGCTGAAAACAGCTCTCCATAAGTATATACTAATTCTACAAATATACTTTAAAATCTTATAAAGAGGCTTGTACTGTGTAAAATGCTCCCAAATGTGACCTGAGCTTGCATTATATCTAATACTTAAGCTGAAACCACAGTTTATGGGAAACAGGAACAATGAGTTTCTAGAGTGAGCCATGCCTGTCACTGTCACAGAGCCTTTAGCTCAGGTCAGCAGAGTTCCTTTAGGTTATTTGCGCTACATGGTAAAAGGAGGAGGAAAATGGGGTCAACGGCTCCCAAACACAACCTAGTGGTCTCGGGGTCCATGGCCCTCCCTGATCCCTATCGCTCAGTGGGCCTCCGTGGCCGGCTCCCAACAGAGGTTGAGCATTTTTTCATGTGTTTGTTGTCTGTTTATATGTCTTCTTTTGAGAAGTGTCTATTCATGTCTTTTGCCTGCTTTTTAGTAAGGCTGTTTTTTGTTGTTGTTGTTGTTGTTTTGTTTTTTTCCTTTTGACACGTTTGAGTTTCTTGTAGATCCTGGATGTTAGGCCTTTGTCAGATATATAGTTGGCAGATATTTTTTCCAATTCTGTGGGTTGTGTCCCTGCTCTCTTGATGGTTCCTTTTGTTTACAGACCTACTCTGCTTTAAAACTTATTCCTTTATCTAGCTGCATGGTTGTAACCATTACCCAGTCTCTCTTAATTGCTGCCCCTTGTCCCCAAATACTCTTCCTAGCCTCTGGTAATTGTCATTCTACTATTTACATTGCCACTAACACTGTATAAGAGTCCCCTTTTCTCTACACCTTGCCAGCATTTAAAAAAATCTTTTTGATAATAGACACTCTAACTAGGGTAAGATGATACATCATTGTTGTTTTGATTTTCACTTAGCTGATTAGTGATATTGAACATTTCAAATATACATATTGGCCATTTGTGTGTGTGGTTTTGAGACATGTCTGTTTAGATACTTTGGACACTCTTTAGTGTATTTATTTCTTTATTTTTTTGTTAATGAATTGTTCTAATTCCTTGTATATTCTAGATATTAATCCCTTTTTAAATGAATAGTTTGCAAATATTTTCTTCCATTCAACAGGTTATTTTTTCATTTTGTTGATTGTTTACTCTGCTGTGCAGAAACTTTTTAGTTTAACAGAGCTCCATTTTTAAATTTTTGTTTCTGTTGCCTATGATTTTGGGGTTGAACTATGCAATGTTTGCTTAGTCCAATGTCGTGGATTGTTTTCTCTAAGTTTTCTTCTAGTAGTTTTGTAAGTTCAGGTCTTATGTTTAAGTCTTTAATTCATTTTGAGTTGATTTTTGTATGTGGTAAAACGTAAGGCTCTAGATTCATTCTTCTGCATATGGATATCTAGTTTTCCTAGCATTGTTTATTAAAGGTTGCCTTTTCTCCAATGTATGTTCTTCATGACTTTGTCACAAGTAAGTTGTCTGTAAATATGTGGACTTATTTTTGGTTTTCTTTTTTACTTATTATTACACCAATGTGTCTGTTTTTATACCAATATCACTGCTGTTTTGGTTACTGTAGCCTTGAAATATATTTTGAAGTCAGGTGGTATGATGCCTCCATTCCCCCCGCCCCCACGCAGGATTGCTTTGGCTGTTTGGGATCTTTTTTGACTATAAATTTAGGATTGTTTGTTCTATTTGTGAAAAATGACTGATATTTTTATAGGGATTGCATTGAAGTTGTAGATTGCTTTGGGTAGTATGGTCATTTTAATGATATTAATTCTTCCAATCCATGATCTTGGGTTATCTTTCTATTTGTGTCTTTCAGTTTCTTTCATAAGCATTTTGTAGTTTTTTGAGTTTTTTTTTCTTCCATAGTTAAATTTATTCCTAGGTATTTTTTTTTTTTGTAGCTATTGTAAATGGATTTACTTTCTTGATTTCTTTTTGTTAATTTGTTTTTGGTGTATAAAAACACAACTGATTTTTATATGTTGGCTTTATATCTTGAAACTTTACTGAATTTACTCATCAAATCTAAGAGTTGTTTTTTTTTTTTGGTAGAATTTTCTGGTTTTGCTAAATATAAAATTGTGTCATTTACAGAGGGAAGATTTTGACTTCTTATTTACTATTTGGGGGCTTTTTATTTCTTTTTATTGCCTTTGGCTAGGACTTTGAGTACTAGATTAAATAGGAGGGATGAAAGTAGACATCCTTCTCTAGTTCTAGCTCTTCAAGAAGAGGTTTTGAGGCTGAGGTGAGTGGATTGCCTGAACCCGCGGGTTCAAGTTCCACCTGGGCAGTGAGACCTCATCTCTACAATATATCAAAAAATCAGTCGGGCGTGGTAGCGCATGCCTGTAATTCCGGCTACTCGGAAGGCTGAGGCAGAAGGATCACTGGAGCCCAGCAGGTCGAGGCTGTGGTGGCCAGGAGCAGCCACTGCACTCCAGTCTGGGCAACAGAGTGAGATTCCAACTTAAAAAAAACAAAAACAAAAGCAAAAACAAACAAGAAGTTTTGGGTTTTTCCTATTCAGTATAATGTTAGCTGTGGGTTTTTCATATATGGGTTTAATTATATCGAGATATGTTCCCTTTAAGCCATTTATTGAGAGTTTTTAATCACAAGGTGCTGCTGAGTTTTATCAAAGGTTTTTGCTGAATTTGAGATGATCACAGTCTTTTTTATTCTTCATTCTGTTGATGTGGTATATCACATATGTTAATTTGCATATATCGAGCCATCCTTGCATCCCTGGGATAAATACCACTTGATCATGGTATATTATCTTTTTGATATGCTGCTGGATTAATCTACTAGTATTTTGTTGAGGAATTTTACATCTATATTAGGGATATTGACCTATAGTTTTCTTTTTTTATTGTGTCCTTTCTGGTTTTGGATTTGAGTTTTTCTAGCTTTTCTACTTCCTTGAGGTTCATTATTTGATTGTTTATCTGAAACTTTTTTTTGTCACTTATTGCTACAAACTTCCCTCTTTGCACTGTTTTTGCTGCATCCCATAGCTTTTGGTAATTGTGTTCCTATTTTCATTTACTTCAAGTTTTTTTAAATTTCCTTCTTAATGTCTTCATTGACCCAACAATCATTCACTAGCATATTATTTAATTTGTATGTAATCATACTGTTTTCAAAGCTCCTCTTGTTATGCACTGACAGTTTTATTCTATTATAGCCTAAGAAGTTACTTTATATAATTTCAATTTTTAAAAATTTGTTGAGACTGCTTTGTGACCTAACATATGGTTTAACCTGGAGACTGTTACATAAGCTGATAAGACTGTGTAATCTGTAGCTGTTGAATGAAATGTTTTATCATTGTTATGTACATGTGGCACTTCAGATCCAATGTTTCTTTGTTAATTTTCTGTCTGTTTTTTTTTTTTTTTGAGTTTGAGTCTCACTCTGTTGCCCAGACTGGAGGCTGTTGCCCAGCCTCGACCTGCTGGGCTCCGGCGATCCTTCTGCCTCAGCCTTCCGAGTAGCCGGAATTACAGGCGCTCGCTACCACGCCCGGCTAATTTTTTGATTTATTGTAGAGATGAGGTCTCACCTGCCCAGGAGGGTCTCGACCCGTGGGCTCAGGCAATCCACACACCTTAGCCTCCAAAAGGCATGGGATTGCAGGTTGAGCCACCAAGCCTAGCTATATTTTCTGTCTTAATTATCTGTTTAATGCTCCTAGTGGAGTGTTGAAGTCCTCAATTATTATTGCATTGGAATCTATCTCTTCCTTTGATCTAATAATATTTGCTTTATATACCTGGGTGCTCTGATGTTGAGTACATATATATTTATAATTGTTATATACTTTGCTGAATTGATCCCTTTATAATTGTATAATGACCTTCTATGTATCTTTTCTACTGTTTTTGACTTAAGTTGTGTTCTACTTGATATAACAATAGGTAGTTACATCTATCTGTTATAATTATGCTCATTTTTGGATTCTATTTGCATAAAATATCTTTTTGCATCTGTTCACATCCAGGCTATATGTATCTTTACTGGTGAAGTGAGTTTCTTGTAGACAGCATATAGGTGGATCATGGTTTTTGTTAGTCCATCCAGTCTCTATCTTTTAGTTAACATTTCAACTAATTTGCATTCAAATTATAAATTTGTGAGGAACTATTACTGCCATTTTGTTAATTATATTATGATTGTTTTGTATATCCTTTATTTCTTTATCACTTATGTTCTGTCTTTGTGGTTTGGTAGTTTTCTGTAGTGGTAACATTTGAGTCCTTTCTCTTCTTCGTTTGTGTGTCTGCTCTGACAGTCAGTTTTATACTTCTATGTGTTTTTATGATGATAGGTATTGTTCTTTTGTTTCCAGTGTAAGACTCCCTTAAGAATTTCTTGAAGGGCCAGCCTAATGATGATAAATTCCTTCAGTTTTTGCTTGTCTTGGAAGGACTTTGTTTCTCCTTTATTTATAAAGGTAACTTTTCAGAGTATTGTATTCTTGCCTGATTTTTTTTCCAGCAATTTGAATATATCATCCATTTCTCTCCTAGGTTTTTGTATTGGAATCTATTCTGGAGAATTATTGTGTTTCTTTGGAGGTGTCATATTTCCTTGATTTTTAAAAATCTTTCTTCTGTCCTTATGTTGATATCTGTACATCTGGTGTAACTATATTTTCGAATATTTTGAATGGGTCTCATAGGAGATAACATTTTTCTATATATATATATATATGTATATAGTGTTGGTTGGGCAGAGTACTTTAGCTTTGATGCTGGGTGTATGCAGTAATACAGTCTCCATATGATCTTTTTGGCAGTAAACATTTTCTGTTGTTTCTGTGATTTCCTCAGTGTCTTAGACTGTGGTTGTTAGTGGAGGATTTAGTGAAGTGTTTCTGGGGGACACGGATGCCAGTTGGGTCTCATTGGTGACAGTGGTATGCATGCCTGTCATTGAGCCCCTGGTGGCATATATGTGTTAGCAAGTTTGGGTGGGCTGATTCTTGGCTCTCCAGGTGACTTACTCAGGTGCCAGTAGTGGCAGCAGTGGATTGGACTGGTGGGTGAGTATACAGGCTCCTGATAAGTATGCATGATGTGGGCAATGGCAATAGTAGTGGCAGAACAACCCTCAGACTTCCTGGTGGCACATGCTGGTGTTAGCAGTGGTTGTGTTGGACTGGATGAGCCAGTCCCCAGATTCCCTGGTGGTACGTGCAGGTGAATGCTGGCAACATTGATGGTGGCAGGCTGGGTAAGCCTATCCTCAGGCCTCTGGGAAGAGCACACAGATGCCAGCAATGGTAGAGAGGGCAGGACTATCCTTAGACATTTGGATGGTGTGCTTATGCATCAGCAGCAGGATTTCTGGACCTGCTGTTAGGCCTTCTAGTGGTGTGCACACATATTTGGGGTGACCGATGTGACAGAGCAATCTTCAGGACCCTGGGTGGTGTCCTTGGGTTTTGGTGGGGAGGACAGACAGGTTCCAGGTGAGATGGACCTGTCCTCAGGCCCTCCTGATTATATACAGAAATGTCTTCAGGACTCTTGACGGTATTCCTGGACAATTCTTGGACTGTCATTGGACCCTATAATGGTGTTCATGTGTACTTGGGGTGCCTAGATCCCTGGGAGTTGTGATCTGGCACTGGTGTGGGCTGTGGTGGTGTCAGGTCATCCCTGGTAGAGTTCAAGTTGAGATGGACAGGGCAGGACAATCCCACGTTCTGGGCAGTATGCTTGAGTTGTGGTGGCACTGGTGGTGGTGGGTGGGGAAGGCCTGTTCTCAAGGTGTGTGCAAATGCACAGTGACTCTGTTGCTGGAGAGTGGGTGAGATTGCTGCCAGTGGCTGCTGCTTTAGGCAGCTGGTTCTCAGGCTCTGGGGTGCACAGCATTCAGCTCCCTGGCAGTGACAGCAGTGGCAGCAGATGAGGAAAGCCTGTCATCAGGGAGTGTGTGTGGCAACCCTGCTGTGGGAGGGTAGGGTTACTACCTGTAGTGGCTGCCCCAGTAAGGTAGTTCTCAGGCTCTGAGGAGCACATACTTCAGTTTTCTTTGTTCTGAGGGCAACCTCCCTGGTGCATAGTATTGCCCTATCCCTGGAGTACAGGTCACTGTGTGGGCAAGAGTGCTAGGGACCCTGCCACTCCACTGTGTCCAGTTGGCTTCATGTGGCTGTGGCTATCCTGGTGGCTATGGGTGGATATCAGTGGGAATCCAGGGATGTGAAGATGCAGGGACTCTTGCGCCCCAGGGCAAAATGCAGTCTCATGGAGTCAATACTCTCAAAATGGCACTGTCCTGCAGCTGCTTGGGTATTGTGAGGGTAGTGTGGAGAAGGTGAATAGGACCCAGCATGAGCTCCCTCTCTGGGCAGTGCTATAGTGTGATCTCCTGGCAGGTCCCTATATCAGCCTCAGGGCTCATGAGCACTAAGGGACTCTCCCATGGCTAAGATCCCAGCCATTCATGGTGAGAACGTGGACCACAGAAGATCTCTCACTTACCCTTTCCCAGTATTGGGGAGGCTCTCTAGGCTTCCTGTTGCTCTAAGCCAGGTCATTGCCTCATTTCCCTCTCTCCATGTGTCAGATGTTTCCTATCACTTCTCTGCTAAATTCTGGCATTCTGTCTTAGACACTCTATCATAAAAGTGGCTATCTCTTCACTATTTTTGTTGTTCTTTGTGGAGGAGGCAAGGGTCTGATACTTCTTGAACCATCCTTCCACCCTTTGTCCTTAAAACCATAGGTTTGCTCTCTAACTCATCTTTAGCATGAAAATGAGTCCTCTGTTCTCAAAACTTTTCTAAAAAACCTTTGGGAAAAAAAAATCCAATTTTTCAAGTTGGTAGTTTTCCCTTTATCCCCCCTACGTATTTCTTCTTTAGTTCACTCCAAATGCAGTAAGTTATGCTGTTCAGGCACCTGCCAATTAATGCCAAAGAATAATAACTAACACCATCTGAGTGGGAGAGTGAGCATTTTTTCTATGTACTTCACATGTATTTAATTTCGTAATACAATCTTATAAGATGTGTGCTATTCTTGTCTTTATTTTACAGATTGGGTAACAGGAACAAAAGGGTTTTTTCTTCAAGTTTGTGTAGGTTGTGTTGTGGGTAGTGAGAGCTGGGATCAATATCAGACACTCTAGTACCACTGTCTATAAACTTAACCACTATTGATAGGCATATAAAATAATAGAAATATTAGAACTAGTGGAGATATGAAGGTGTTCTTGCATGTCTGTGTCGTTAGAAAATTTCTCAAGTGCACTGGAGTTGGCTGGATAGTGTTTATCAGCAATGGTGTAAAAACTCACCTGTATTTATAACAGCATGTCTGAATGATCAGGCCAGAAGATGAAATAATCAAGGGAGTGTTTTCCCTTATGAATAGTACATGATAAGTGGGGAGAGGCATTGTACTACTCTCTGAAAAATCGGAATGCTGTTTGTTCCAATCTAAGCCAAGTGAGAAAGAGCTGTAAGAAACTTCTTGAGTTTGTGGGTACCTGCAAAGAAGGAGTGTTTGGTATCTGACTTGATGAATGGAGGCCTGCTGAGCTCGTGAGGCTGAAGACTAGCAGAGGAGTTAGCCTAGAAAAGGAAGCTAGGTGGGTATTCCAGGCCAAGAATAAACAAGCACTTCAAATCTACCTGATATACTCTAATGGGATCAGAAAGAGTGATAAAAGCAACACGTAATTGGAGAAATAAAATCAGTCTTTGTTGTTCTCCAATGAATTGAAACTCCTTGGTAAATCTAATATATATATTTCAGTAAAATCTAATACATACATTAGATTTACCAAGGAGTTTCAATGTATATCTTTAAATCATTTGCACTCTAGGTTCTTATTTTGTACAGTTTCAATACATTATTGCAATTATTAATTTTAGTGTTCATTCCCCCCCCTAAACTTTGCCACTGGTAGGCTCTTCAGGCTAGATCCTGTTTCCTTTTGATAGGTACCCAATTTTCGTTGAGACTTCCTTACTTTCTAGAACAAAGTATTTTAAGCCCATGTTTTACTTTCACATCTCAAGCCCTAGAATCAGTCATTTTTCCAAGCAGCCTTGGTTTCATTAAGTTGAGTATGTTCGGAAGATAAAACCTGAGTGCCAGATATGCTTATTGCTACAGTGTTGTGGTTACTTTTAGGTCCTCTCAGAAATCACTACTATGAAATAAATGTACTCATATACAAAATGTATACTTGTTTTAATAATATGTAGCTATTTTAATATCTATGTTTATACCAAGAGTTTATATTGATATAGTTAATCTTAATCCAACAAAAAGTTTTCACTTTGCCCTTCTATTTACATTTTATCTTCTTTCTTAAGAAATAAGAAAACGTGCTTCAATTCATGAAAATTTTTAAATTATTTGCTGAATCCTATAAAATATAGAAAAAGCTTCATATTGTTAGTACATGAAATTGAGAAAAACTGTAGGTTTTTTTTTTCATTTTATTGCTAACCACTTCCTCTTATAACTGATATATCTGTAGTTAGGTTAAGAAATTGCTAGGTCATGCCAAATCCAAGAAAAATGAATTTTATTCTTTCTAGTTTTGCTATTTGGATTATTTTCTTAACTCTTACAGGTGACTTTTATTTTAATTGTTTATTTATTTGCTATAGAGTTGTGGGGTACAAGTGAAGATTTACTAGATAAGTTGACTGCATGCATGTGAAGATTGGGCTTCTAGTTGATGCTCACTTTCTCTGGTAGTGGACCAGGTATCCATCGTATTGTCACATGCTCTCCACACTCTCTTTCTTCCCTGGCAATGCCCAGCGACTGCTGATCCCAGTGCTAATGTGATAGTGTTCAGGGCCCACTTATGAGTGAGAACATGCAGTATTCAGTTATTTGTTTCTGTGATAACTCACTAAGTGGGATGGTCTCCAATTGCATCCAAGTTACTGCAAAGGCCATGGTTTTGTTCTTATTTATGGCTGTGTAATATTCTATCATGTATATGTATCACATTTTCTTTATCCAGTCCACTTTTGATTGGAAACAGGGTTGGTTTCATGTTTTTGCTATTGTGAATAGTGCAGCAATAAACATGCCGGTGAAGGTGTCTTTTTGATTGAGCAGTTTATATTCCTCTGGGTATATTCCCAAGAGAGAGACTGCTGGATTGTATAGAAGTATGATTTTTAGCTATTTTAGAAATTACCACACTGCTTTTCATAGAGGTTGAAATATTAATAGCTTACATTCCCAGCAACAGTGTAGAAACATTCCCTTTTCTCTGCAGACATGTCAGCACCTGTTGTTTTTTGACTGTTTAATGATAACCATCCTTACCAGAGTTAAGTGCTATCTTATTGTAGTTTTGATTTGCATTTCTCTGATGAGTAGCGAGGGTGAGCATTTTCTCATGTGTCTGTTGGCTACTTGTATGTCAACTTTTAGAAATGGCTGTTCATGTCCTTTGCCCACTTTTAATGGGGTTGTTTATTTCCTTTCACTTTGAGTTCCTTGTAGATCCTGGGTGTTAGGCCTTTGTCAGATGCATAATTTGCAAGTATTTTTCCCTTTCTGTAGGTTGTCTCTTTACTCTCTTGATGTTTTCTTTTGTTATGCAAAAGCTTTTCAGTTTGATGGGGTCCCACATGTCTCTTTTAACGTTTGCAATATTCGCTTTATGTAAAACTTACCAAAGAGTTTATTTTTGCTCTTATTTCACCATTTTTGGTTTTACTTTCATGTTGTCCCCAATGTATCCAGATTCCTTCACTTTCCTTTATCTTGTATTATTCACTTCCTATGATATTTATATGCACCAAGTTTTCCTAAAGGGATTGAAAACTGCTTAATGGTGGACAACTTTATTTTTCATGTTTCTATATTACAGCACTATCTCAAGATATTTCTTGGTCACAGTGGACACAGAATCTATACTTGTGATCAGATGAAAAATTATACCTCATACATTTAAGTACTCAAGTATTCCCTTACATATTCCACATTATGAAATTATATGTTGCTTTAATATTTATACTTGTGTGCAATGATACTTTTTGCTGAAGAACTACTGAGCAAATGAAGAAAGCTGAAGAGGAAAAGTTTGAGTCCTATGTATCCAAACTCTTTTCTTGCTCCTTTTAATCAGAGAAAACCCAGAATCTATTTTTATATGCTATTTTGTATTAACATTCAAGTGAAGGTTTGCCTGTATAGCTTAATTATGTTGAAAATCCATGATTAAATGGTTTTTTCTTCAAGAAAATATTACATTCAGATCAAAGAAAAATTTGTATTAACAAATTATATAACATATACAAAGGCATAAGAACAACATACATTTTATTCAATTCAAAAGCATTTATTTGATATATATTTTATTTAAAACCCTGTGACTTGTATATGGAAAATAATAGCTGTAAAAGATATGATATTGCCTTCAAGTAAATGATTTTTTAGTTAAAATGGCAAATATATAATGAATAGATACATCTGAGGAAAATTGAAATGAATACAGTATAGAGTTGAATTTAGGGATTACAGATTGAGGTAAATCAAAGGTCTTGAGAGGTAGCATGTCAGAATGAAGGCTATTTGATATGAATGGCCAGTTATACTCACACTGAGTCAGGAGACAATAAGAATTAATAAAAAATCAGGCCACTCACTATGTGGCTTAAATTAAAAGGCTAACATTGTAGCCCATAGGACTGTACCTCTTAGAGCATAAACAAAGATATAGATGAAGTCCCTGCATGTGACCAACAAGAATAGTATCTGTAAGAACTGTGAAACATGGAAAAGGATACATGAGTAATACAAGGGGCATCATTTCTCAGCTTCAATGGATTGTTGCCATGAGAAAATAAAGACTGTGTTATCACGAATATTTTAAAATTTCGAGGGATGACAAAAACTTTGAACTAAATGATACAGTCATATACAGATATGGATAATTTACAGAATTCTTGAGACTCCAGAGTGCATAGTCAGATAGGCTTTAGTAAAAGCTGAGGATAAGGTCTGGCAGGAGAAAGAAAATATAGGCATTCATAGAGGACTCCAAAACCTACAGTCAATGGGTTTTATCAATTAAATAATGCCCGTCTGTTCCTACTCCCCCAACAGTAAAATCCTAATCAATTTTGATGGGTTTCAAATCTTGACAAATTGCATTATTTAGAAGTCTGAGATCCCCCCCCCACATATTTGATGCCTTGGCAGTTAGAAACCACCTATTCAAATTGTGATTTCCATTTACAAATTCACATTAACATAGAGGACAATAAGACTCCCACAAGTTCTTTCCTTGTGCCCTGTTGACTGAGAACCCATGCCATTCTTCTTAAGTCCTCTCTACCTGGAGGAGCATAGGTGATAGTCTCAATGGGGTCAATACTTATTTTTCCCATATCTGTACCCTAGCATGTTATCTTACTATCTGTTAGATTTATTTTATTCCATTTTCTAAAACTCCATTATCTCTCCAGGTCAGTTGCCATCATTTTCCCATTCTAATCAACTAACATCCCTTTCAAGAAGACAATATGGAGCAATCAGCCAACAAGTAATCTCATCTTAAGCTTCCTAGATTTGTATCCAAGTCTCTTTTAGAATGTTTTGGTCAAAGTTGATTTATACACAAAACATATTGTTCCCTTTATGACTTATTTCTTGAATAGGGTTTGAGTACATATTTTGGATTCCAAATGTTGATTTCCCCAGAGTACTATCATACAGGAGGTGGCAATCTCCAATTATGCTTAAGTTTGAGAAAGCTAAAGAGCTTCCCATAAGCTTCTTCAGCAAACACTGAGTGGTGGGTATGTAAGTCTAATAAGTTATTCTAACCTAACCGTGGTTTCAGTTTGCCAAGTATCTGTTACTTTGGTCACTGCTTTCCCCATACAAAAGCAAAGTTTATAGGTACTAGAGCATATGATTTATTGAATTTCAGTTTCAAACAAAGAAGGAGGTTTCTGCAGGAAAGTAACTTCATCCCTGTGGATGGCATCCTTAAATGCATCTAAGAGGTAATATTCTTTTGCTATCAATCTCTCCTGAGATACCAAGTTAGTGTTAGTCTTTGCCTCTTGTGTAATCATTTTTGCCTCCCATTATGTTAGCAAATACCCTTCTTTTCATTGTTATTAATTTTTATCCAGATTTTTCTTCTTGGTGTTAGACTGTTAAGTTCAGCAAGAAGACTGACCCATAAAACTGGCAGTAACAAAAGTTTAGCCAAAGGTTTCCCCTTCATCTATTTCTCATTCTATGGAGTAAGGTTAGACAAACACAGATAGGCTTGCTTCATCCACTGAGCAAAATATAGACAAAACCTACTAATCTCACTTTTAAAAGATGAAAGAAAAAGGAATGACTCATTCCAAAGGAATGATGAACAGTTATTCTTAGAGATATTGTCAGTATCATGTTGAGCAACTGATTCTTTCTTCAGAAATCATAAATGCAACCCATGTCTCACCAATATAATATCAAGCAAGGAAAACATAGAAATAGAGAGTTTTCTTGTATGCTTATATCATTCTTATCACATTTCCATATCACAAAAATCTCAATAATCGATTTGGCAATCGCTTTCTTTCATATATATTGTTTTAACACAAAATTATCAGTTCTGAAAGCCATTCTATCAGTTTTTTGTCATCCTTCACCTCACTTAATAAGCAGGTGATTCCAATTTTCAGTCAGTCCACTTTGTGCATCAATATATATGATTGTATGTGATGCTTCATAATTTTATTTTACTTGAAGTAAAATGAGTTCCTTAATTAGATAATCAACACTAAAATTAACATAGTATTCTTGCTATAGGCCTTTAATACAGTAGTGGTATTTGCTTCATTTTCCAAGTATGCACATCCAAATCCAGAATGAGTGTCTCTCTCAGCCAAGAGTCATTTTTATCCACCTGGAACTGAGGGTAATGAGCCCATGTAATTCATGTTTCGGTTATAAGTCTTCCTGGATCCTTTAGTAAGCATTCTATTATGGACTGAATTTGTCCTTCCAAGAGATATGCTGAAGTCCTAACCTTCAGTACTTCAGAATGTGACCTTATTTGGAAATATGGCCATTTTAGTTGTAATTGGTTAAGATGAGGTCATACTGTAGTAGGGTGAATTCTTAATCCAATAAGACTAGTGTCATTGTAAGAACAGCAGAGACAAAGAGACACAAGATATATGAGTAGAAAAGACCAAGTACAATGATGATAATATCATATGATTATTTTTATTATCTAGTTCCTCTGATGATGAAAAACACAGTTAATTCTTCCATTGAGAAGATTTATAGTTTCCTTTTTAATGTGCAGCTGTAGACCAGTCACAATGTTTGAGGCTGAGTGACAACTTTCTACTCTTGAGCTATCAAGAGCAGACATGATGCTGCTTGTTTGGCATCCTCTGATAACTGGCCATGGGGAGGAGACTATTTGTCTATGGTGTAAGTAACTTCTCAGGGAAATAAATGTGTGGCCAAAGACATGACAGGCCTTTTCATCTATGCTATGGATAAATTTGGTTTTCTCTCTTATCATATTCTTGAATATGCTATTTCCATTTAATAGGAAATACTTGTGTGCATTTATCTCTCTTTTGGAATCCGTTCTCTATATAACCCATAATATGATGCATATTTCAGTTCTCAAAATAATTGTACCTACTTTCATAACAGAAGAAGCCTAAATTAATACTCAACATGACAATGATTGGCTTTCAAAAGGTATTAAACTGGAAGCTTCCTACAGCAATTGTCTACTCCAAAATTCCAGTGATTGCCTGAGGGTAGTAGTAATGGGATTTAGCCAAAATCTGACACATATAATAAGATTTGAGAATTGGGATTTTATGATTTCTTTTTCTTGTCACTCAGGCTGGAGTCAGTGGCAGCCTCAACCTGAAACCTGCTGGGCATATGCGATCTTTCTGCTTCAGCCTTCCAAGTAGCTGTAACTACAGACAGATGCATGCCACCACACCTGGCTAGTTTTTGTGATTTATTGTAAAGACATGTTCTCACCAAGTTGCCCAGGCTGGTCTTGAATCCCCAGGCTCAGGCAATCCTCTCACCTTGTCCTCCCAAAGTGCTGGAATTATAGGCTGAGCCGCTGCACCAGGCTGGATTTTATGATTTCAAAGGCCTCAACAGGGCAATGGGTCTTTGAAGCTCCAAAATCACCTGCTGTTGTTCACAGCCCCATTCAAATTCATCATTCCTCCATCCTTTGGTAGATTTGTGAATAGAGAATAATAACATTTCCAGATATGTACATGGTTTCTTCATAAATCAAATGACATGATCAATTTTGTAGCCTCTTGTTTTAATTCTGGAGCTCACAGAATAATAACTTATTTTTGTTTGTTTAAGGGCTATCTTCTATGACTGTAGCCCAAATAATTCCTAAAAAAATTACTGCTTTGTGTTTACCCTTGTATTTTAGCAAGTTGAATTGACCATCCCTTGGGGGTTATATTATTTAACATCATTTGCAATTCAGTTTTAGAGCTTGATATTCAGATTATGACACCATCACATCATCAAAGTAATTAATAACAGTAATTTTCATTTGAATATAATCTGTCTCCTTGCCAGAATGTGGCAATAAACAGGACAATTTACATGTCCTCTGGGAACATAGTAATTATGCACTGGTATTCATTTCACTGGCTTTGGATTTCTTCTGAAATATAAATAGAAGATAATTATATTAGTTAAATAGATCACAAAATGTCAGTCTCCCTAGTTGATGCACATCTTGAATTGTTAACATTATATCAGTCATGGCTGAGGCTATTGGAGTGACCATATTATTTAGTCTTCGGTAGTCAACAATAAACCTCCAGGATCCATTGACTACAGGCAATATTGGATGATTACCTAAGAATATTGTGAGCACTAATGCACATACTTTTAATTAAAGCCAAAGTTTCCTGATGAACCCCAATCATGCTACATTAACCACTCAAGAGTGTGCAGATATTTCTAAAGGTTCCTGTGTAGTATATTCTATCATAAAAGAATGAAGAGGAGATTTGCATGCTCTTATGATTTGGGTAAGTGTCTTCCGCTCAGACATACACCATATTCTAGAAATACTTTCTGGTAGAGGTAATACATCAAACATACATGATTTTCATTTTAAAATTAATACTTTAAACTTTAATTTTACTTTTAATATGTCTACAATTGTATCATTCTACCCCCGACTTAATTATATTGTACCTGCATTATTTATTTATAGGTTTCATGAGTACATTGTGCACCAGTGTCCAGAAATTCCAATATTGCCATGTTCTGGCAATTTTATGTACTGATTCAATATGTTTTGTGTCTTTCACTGTGTTTTCAAAAAGAGAACCTGGCTATACCCTCACTCAGAATCATAATTTCACATTTTGTCTCATATCATTTTAATTGGCACTTGTTCTGAAAGAATTTTAAATTTTTCTATGAATCATCACCATATGTTTTAAATTCATCAAGCCTGGGATAAATTTAAGCAGTCTGTTGTAGTCATTACAGTCTGAGGAGATGATGTGGCTGTTAGATCACCTATTTCTCTTATACTGCTCTATTAAAATTTTAGTAGATTTGCCATCTGTTTTAGTTCATTTTCTGCTGCTGTAACAGAATACCACAGACTGGGTAATTTATGAGGAACAGAAGTTTATTTGGCCCACATTTCTGAAGACTGGGAAGTCCAAGACCATGGTGCTGGCACCAGATAGTCACTCCATGGCGGAAGGGTAGAAGGGTAGAAAAGCAAGTGAGCTTGTGAGACAGAGAATAGGGCCAAACTCATCATTTTTATCAGGAAGGAACCCACTCCTACGATAATTAACTCACTCCCCAAATAATGGTATTAACCCATTCATGAGGACAGAGTCCTCATGACCTAATCACATTTCCAAGACCCCACTTCCCAATTTTATCACATTGGCAATCAAATTCCCACCTGATTTTTGGAGGAGAAATTCAAACCATCAACTCTAAATTATTTAAAGATCTAAATGTAAACTTCAAACTATAAGATTCTTAGAAAACCCAGGAGTCACCCTTACAGACATTGAAATAGGCAACCAATTCCTGGTCATAACCCCCAAAATCCATGACATAAGAGATAAGATAGACAAATGGGACCTCATCAAACTGAAAAGCTTCTGCAAAGCAAGATGAACCATGAAGAGATTGGGGAGACAGCTCACAAAATGGGGAAAAAAAATTTGCCAACTGTTTGTTTGACAAATGCCTAACATGCAGTATCTACAAGGAACTCAAACATGCTGAAAGGAAAAAACAAACAGCTCCACTAAAAAGCGGGCAAAAGACATGAATAGACTCTTCTCAAAATAAGACATACAAACAGATGCATGAAAAAATGCTCAGCCTCACTAATCATCAAAGAAATGCAAATTAAAGCCATACTGTGATAGCACCTAACTCCAGTGATACCCAGTCAGGATACCATCATTAATAACTCAAAAAACAACAGATGCTGTTGAGGCTGTGGAGAAAAGGGAACACTTCTACACTGTTGGTGGGAGAGTAAATTAGTACAATTTCTGTGATGATTTCTAAAAAATCTAGAAAATGACCTTCCATACTACCCAGCAATCCCCCTTCTGGGAATATACCCAGAGGAACTCAAATCATTCTGCAAAAAAGATACTGTGCATGCATGTTTATTACAGAACTATTCACAATAGCAAAAACATGGAACCAACTGTACTGCCCATTGAAAGTGGACTGGATTTTTTTTAAAGTGGTACATATAGATGATGAATTATTATGCAGCCATAAAGAAGGGCAACGTTATTGACTTTAGGCAATTTGTATGGATTTAGAGTCTAGCCCACCTAGTGATCTATTACAGAAACAAAGAACTGAATACCTCATGTTCTCACTCATAAGTAGACCTTGAACATTTGTCCTAACACTACAAGAAAGGGATTGGCAGTATTGGGACACTGCCAGAGGAGGAAGGAAGGTGGGAGCACATAACATCATCAAGGTACCTTATCCTAAACTAGGCAAAGCAAGGACAAATGGGAGGCCCAAATTTCACCTGTATGTAGATCATTTATGCACCTAATCCTGACTTGTACTCCACATCTTTAAAATAAAAAAAAAAAAACAAAAACCATAGCACTATTCACCTGTTAATTTCTCCATTCTGGTTTTTTACAGCTTTTTTCAGTTATAATTGACAAATAAAAATTGTGTATATTAAAGATGTAGAATGTAATACTTACATAGAGAGATTGTGAAATTTTTACCACAATAAAAAAATTTGACATATTTATAACCTCATAAAGTTGCCCTTTTCCTTTTTTGTGGTGAGAACATTTAAAATCTACTCTCTTGGCAAATTTCAACTATACAGTATAGTATTTCAAGTTGTAGTACCATGGTGGACAGTAAATATTTAGAACTATTTATCTTGCTTATTTGAAGATTTTTACACTTTCATCAACATCTCTTCATTTTCTTTCATCTCCCTCAGTCCCTGGACACCACCATTTTACTCTCTGCTTCCATGAATTCAACTTTTTAAGATTTTAGATATAAGCAAGACTTGTCTTTCTATGCCTGTTTTACTTAACCTAGCATAATGTTCTCCAGAATTATCCATGTTGTTGCAAGTGACAAAGTTTTTCTTTTTCAAGGGTTTAGCAATTTTTCATTGTGTGCATATGTGTGTGTGTGTGTGTGTGTGTGTGTGTTGTACCAATATCATAAGTTCTTTATTCATTCATTCATCAGTGAATATTTAGGTTGATTCCATATCTTGGTTCTTGTGACTAATGCTTAAGTGAACATGGTAGTGCTTGTATTTCTTCAAGATACTGATTTCTTTTTCCCTTTGGGTATATACCCAGAAGTAGGATTTCTGAATCATATGGTCATTCTATTTTTTATTTTTGAGGGAACTTCATATCATTTTGGTACGAATTTGTATTTTCACCAACAGTGTACAAGGGTTTTTCTCCATATCCTCAGCATACTTATTATTTTTTGTCTTTTTTATAACAGTCATTATAATAAGTGTGAGGTGATATTCCATTGTGATTGCATTTGTATTTTCCTGATGATTAGTGATATTGAGCATTTTTTTTCAAATAACCAAATTCGTATGTCTTATTTTGAGAAATGTCTATTTTGGTCTTCTGCCAATTTTTAAAAATTTGAATTACTATCATTATTATTACTTATGATTGAGTCGTTTGAGTTCCTTGTGGTTTTTTATTTTTAATATTAACACCTACACACTATGGTTCTATGATTTGAATGTCTGTCCCATCCAAAACTCATGTTGAAATTTAATCCCCAATGTGTCAGTGATAAGAGGTGGGGCATTTAGGAGGTGGTTGCCAATTAGAGTCATTCATTCATAAATTAATGGATTAATGGATTAGCATGGGAATGGGACTGGTTGCTTTACAAGGAGAGGGACCTGAGCTAGCATGCTCAGTCCCTTTACCATATAATGCCATGCACCACTTTGGGACCCCACTAGCAAGAAAGCCATCACCAGATGTGGCACATTCATGTTGAACTCAGCCTCCATAATGATAAGAAATTCCTTTTATTTGGAAATTCCCCAAATATAAGGTACACTAAACATCAAAAAAATGGATCAAGATATATGGTTTGCTGAATTTTCTCCCATTACATAGGCTGTTTCTTTACTTTGTCGATTGTTTTCTTTGCTGTACAGAAGTTTTCAGTTTAATACAATCCCACTTGTCTATTTTGTTTCTGTTGCATGTCCTTTTTGGTCATATGAAAAATAAATCATTGCCCAGACCAACACCAAAATTCTTTTCCCCCATGTTTTCTTCTAGTAGTTTCACAGTTTCAGGTCTTACATTTAAGTCTTGAGTTTATTTTGAAGTTTTTTTTTTAGTATGTTGTGTGAGATAAGGGCCCAATTTCATTCTTCTGCATGGGGATATCCAGTTTTCCAAGCATTATTTGTTGAAGAGATTGTCCTTTCCCTATTGTGTATTTTCAGTACCTTTGTAAAAGATCTACTGATCTTGAATGCATGGACTTATTTTTGGGATCCTTGTTCTTTTCCATTGATCTGTCTGTGTTTATGCCAGTATCATGTTCTTTTAATTAATATAGCTTTGTAGCATACTTTGAAATCTGTTAGTGTGATGTATCCAGTTTTGTTCTTCTTGCTGAAGATTGCTTTGGCTATTTGAAATCATTTGTAATTCTTTAAGAATTTTAGGATTTTTTCTATTTCGGTGAGAAGTGTCATTGGGATTTTGATAAGAACTGCATTGAATCTGCAGATTACTTTGTGTAGTGTGGACAGTTTAACAATATTAATTCTTGCAATCTGTGAACATAGGGTATATTTCCATTTATTTGTGTCTTCTTCAATATCTTTCATTGATGTCTTATTGTTTTCAGTGTACAATTCTTTCATATCCTCAGTTAAATCTATTCCTACGTATTTTTTAAGTGCTATTGTAAATGAAATTGTTTTCTTAATTTCTTTTTTTGTGGTGCATTATTTGTGTATAAAACCACCACTGATTTTATATGTTGATTTTGTATCTTGCCACTTTATTGAATTTGTTTATTGGTTCTAATAAAATCTCAGCGAAGACTGTAGGGTTTCCTATATATAAGAATACGTAATCTACAAGCAAAGATAATCTTTCTTTTTTTCTTTATCATTTGAATGTCTTTTATTTCTTTTCTTTTTCTTTCCTTTTTTTTGGGGGGGTCAAAATTCCCTGACTAGGGCCTCCAGAACTATATCATATAGAAGTGGTGAAAGTAGACATTCTTGTCTTATCCCTGATCTTAGAGAAAAAGCCTTCAGCTTTATACTGTTGAGTATAATGTTAGGTATAGGCTCCTTGTATATTGATTTCTTTATGTTGAATACATTCCTTCTATAACTAATTTGTTGAGAGTTTTCTATCATTAGAATATGTTAAATTTTGTCGAATACTTTTTTGCATCTATTGAGATTATCTTATTATTTTTACCCTGTATTTTGTTAATGTGACAAATAACATTTATTAATTTGTATGCAGTGAACCATTCTTGCATCCCAGGGATAAATCCACTTGGTCATGATATTTGATTCTTTTAATGTGCTATTAAACTTGGTTTGCTAGTGTTTTGTTAAGAGTTTTGATATCTATGTTGATCAGGGATATGGTCTGTAGTTTTCCTATAATAATAAAAATCAAATCAGAAATAAGTTAAATAGAGAAACAATAGAACAAATCAGTAAAATTAGGAGCTGGATAAACAAATTTGACAAATCTTTCTCTAGACTAAAATAAGAGAGATAAAAAAGCTCAAAAAAACTATAAATGAAAGAGGAAACAGTACAACTGATACCACAGAAATACAAAGTATTATAAACAACTACTGTGAACAATTATATACCACAAATTGGATAACCTAGAAGAAATACATTACTAGAATACCTACAGATGATTATACCCAACAACAGCAGAATATGCATTCTACTCACCACCACATGGAATGTACTCCAAGATCGATCACATCCTTGACCATATTCAAGCATAAACAAATTCCATAAGGCTGAAATATTGCCATATACCTTCTCATACCACAGTGGAATAAAAATAAATATCCACATCAACATTTCCCTGAAGTCCAAAAAGACATGGACACTAACAGCATGATGTTGAACAACTACTGGGTCAACACTGAAATCAAAGCAGAAATTAAAAGATTTCTGGAAACAAATGAAAATGAAGAAACATCTTATCAAAACATCTGGGATGCCAAGAAAACAGTTCTAAGAGGGGAATTTATATCTCTATAAGCACATATGTAGAAAATGAAAAGATCAGACCTGGAAATGACAATACAGAAATTCATATGGAAAAATAAACAACCATGAATAGCCAAACAATCATTAGCAAAGGAAACAAAGCAGGAGGTATCACACTTCCTGACTTCAAACTTTACTATAAGTCTACAATAATCAAAACAGCCTGGTATTGGTACAAGAACAGGCACATAGACCAATGGAAAAGGGTAGAGATTTTGGAAACAAAACCTCAATTTCTCAACCAACTCATCTTTGACAAGCTTCCAACAACAACCACTGGGGAGAGGAGAACCTATTCAGTAAATGGTGCTGGGAAAACTCCCTGATGACATGCAGAAGACTGAAACAGTATCCATACCTATCACCATACACAAAAATTAACTCTAAGTGGAACAAAGACATAAACGTAAAACCTCAAACTATAAGAATCTTAGAAAACACAAGAGACACCCTTATGGAACTTGGAACTGGCAACCAATTCCTGATTAAAATCCTAAGAGCCCATACCATAAGAAATAAGATAGATAAGTGGGACCTTATCAAACTGACGAGCCCCTGCAAAGCAAAAGGAACCATCAGGAGAGCGGGGACACAGCCCATAGAATGGGAAAAAATATTTGCCAACTGTATAGCTGACAGAGGCCTAACATGCAGGATCTATAAGGAACTCAAACATGCTGAAAGGAAAACAACAAATAGTCCCGTTAAAAAGTGGGCAAAAGACATGACTAGACACTTCTCAAAAGAAGATATACAGGCAGCCAACAGACACATGAAAAAGTGCTCAGTCTCACTCATCATCAGAGAAATGCAAATCAAAACCACATTGAGATACCACCTAACCCCAGTAAGAATAACCATCATTAATAAAACAAGCAACAACAGAGGCTGGCGACGATGCGGAGAAAAAGGAATGCCTCTATATGCTGGTGGGAATGCAAACTAGTGCAAAAACATGGAACCAACCATACTGCCCATTGAAGCTGGACTGGATTAAAAAAATGTGGCCCATATACACAATGGAATATTATGCTGCCATAAAGTAGGACAAACATATGGATTTTGCAGCAACTTGGATGGATTTAGAGTCTATCATACCCAGTGATTTATCGCAGAAACAAAGAGCAGAGTACCATATGTTCTTACTCATAAGCAGACCTTTTACAATTATCATAATACTATAAGAAAGAGATTGGCAGTAATGGGAAACTGCCAGGGAAAGGGAAGAGGGATTGGCAGTTGAGGGGAACTACCAGTGGAGGGAGAGGTACACCTCATCAAGAGTACCTGCATATACCGGGTTCGGTGGCTCAGCCTGTAATCCCATGCCTTTGGGAGGCTGAGTTGAGTGGATTGCCTGAGCCCTCGGGTTCGAGACCCGCCTGGGCAGCGAGACCTCATCTCTACAATAAATCAAAAAATCAGCCGGGCGTGGTAGCGCATGCCTGTAATTCTGGCTACTTGGAAGGCTGAGGCGGAAGGATCGCCGGAGCCCAGCAGGTCGAGGCTGCAGTGGCCGGGAGCGGCCACTGCACTCCAGTCTGGGCGACAGAGTGAGACTCCAACTCAAAAAAAAAAAAAAAAAAAAGAATACCCGCATAATGAAAATTTGCATACTAACCCTGAATTTTACCCCTATCTTTAAGATTAAAAATAAAGATGTGAAAGGAATAATCTAGCTCTTTATAAATATTCAATTTAAAATATACTATCACAGAAACACATTGCTTACATGATTTACTTCTAATTAGAGGAACAGTACAATAGCTTTCCAGCCTCCACTCTAATCGGTCTATCCTTATCTAAGAAAGAAAACAATCAAAAACTCAAATTAAGATGAGAACAGCTTCACTTATAAGCAAACCTTGAACATTTTCATAATACTATAAGAAAGAGATCGGCAGTAGCAGGAAAGTGCTTGGGCTGTGTAGGGGGCAGACAATATCAATCAGGGTCTCTGATCTCAAACCAGGTGAAATGGGGACCAAAGGGATGCCCAAACTTTACCTGTACAGCAAACACTTGTATACCTAACCCTGAATTGTTTCCCACATCTTAAAAAAACAAAACAAAAACAACAACAAAAAAATGAGAACAACAAAATTATTCCAGTGTGTGGATTGAAATAGTGGTCCATTTTGGAGAAAATGAGATTAGTAATGTTTTAGGGAATCAATCAGGAGATGAATCGAAGAGATGAGATAATAATACTATGGGTTTTTATCTACCATACTCTGCTATAAGTATATGCAGTTTTTCCACTTAAGCTGTTTGTTGATGTGGCTTATAAAGCATTAAACTCTAATGAACTTTTTTGTGACCTTTTAGAATTATTAGGCACATTAAAGTGGGGGAGACGAAATTACTATAGAAACACAATAACATTGTACTTATACATGATTTTCTACCAGTCATCAAATTATATTATATTCATTACTTTATAGATCTGTTTATCTCACTATGTTCAGCTCTCCTTGAGAGGAATTGTAGCAACTCTATTCTCTTGCAGATAATAGATATTTGGAAATGTTTCTTATATGTGATAATGGATATGAATATATTTTATGAACTCCAATATGCTGTTAGGTATTACTATTAAAGAAATGAAGCATAAGAAATGAAGATAAAAGTAATGATTCACTAAAATTATCTCTTCAGGCTCATATAACTTTGTCAGAAAATAAATCAATAAAATAGCATGGATATCCTATTCTCTGTTTAGCAAAGAAAAAATATATATACAAGTCCAACTCACTTTTATTTTATTTTTGTTGTTTTATTGATGGAGATGTTTAAGGTTATATTTCACAGGCAATTTTTATTTTAAAATATTATATAAATCTACTCCGTTAAAAAAAATGGAGTTTTCTAACATTTTATTTAAAGTATATATTTTTATTTGATTTGATTTTTTTAAGCTGGAGTCTCACTCTGCCACCCAGGCTGGAGTGCCATGTCATGCTCACGACCACTGTAGCCTTGACCTGCTGAGCTCAGGCAATCCTTCTGTCTCAGCCTTCCAAGTAGCTGGAACTACAGGTGTGAGTCACCATGCCTGGCTAATTTTATTTATGTATTGTAGAGATGAGGTCTCACCAAGTTGCCCAGGCTGGTCTCCGACCCATGGGTTCAGGAAATCTTCTCACCTCTGCCTCCCAAAGTGTTGGGATTACAGCCATGAGTCACCGTACCTGGCGATTTAAACTATATTTATTAGAAAAAAAAATGTTGTTGGCTTAATCGTTTTGTAAGAAGTATTAGTTATTTTCTTATGTAGATAATGTGTCCCATATATGTTATATATGTTTAATGTGACTCTTTTTCCAGCCTTCAGTTCTTTACAAAATGTTAAACCAGACATTGGATCTCCAGTACCCAGAAAAGTGTTGGCACACACTGCTGTCCAGTAAATCCTTTTTTACCAAAAATTTCTCAGAATTTAAAATATGACGAATAAACTTTGGTTTCCAAGTATAAAAAGTTGTTTTAAGATACTTTTTAAAAAGTCTTGCAAATCTTTTATTGGTCAGCATATCCTATTTCTTGACAACAAAAATATTGATTAAATAATTAAAAAAAATATATTTACCATGACCATACGGTCAAATGTTAGAAAATTTCTTCTGAATTATTATTTTAATTATGAGTAGTATGTAATCAACCAAAACAATATAAATACGGGGCTTCCAAAAATATGTATACATATTTTAAGTGTTGCTATCTATGTATTACTTTTTGAAGTAGAGTTAAATTATGGTAGCAATGTGTAGTATGACATTTGTTCAACCGTGGTTCTGCTATTTTCTTTAACCGTCCTGCCTGTCCAATGGTGATGCTAGCATTCATTTGATTAACATCATCTGAGTGAATGTCATACTTAAAATCTGCATACATTTTTTGGCATTCCCAGTATATTCCAAATTTTGACAATTATTAAAAATGAAAGTAACTTTTAAAAGGGCATCTCTTTTTTGTTACTCAATCTTTTTTAATGCATAACCTATCAGATATGGCTAAATAGTAGAGTATCATGGCAATATTGTTTGTTCACTTTAAAAAATTTTACTTTTTAAATTGACAAATAATTTACATATTTATAAGGTACATGGTAATTTTTAAATACATATAATGTGTAGTGAGCAGATCAGGGTAAAGGCATACTCATCTCAATATTTATAATTTCTTTGTGTTAACTTTGAAGTTGTTACTTATTCAAATATTAACAGTGATTTTGTGATTTTGAACATTATTTCATCACTTTATATCTCAAATTACTCACTTATAGAAATCTTAGCTGATTTCTCTGTTGTTTTTGCTATAGAATTTTTCTGCTCTAAAATCCCATGATTTTATTTTATTTTATTTTATTTTTTGAGTTGGAGTCTCACTCTGTCACCCAGACTGGAGTGCAGTGGCCACTCCTGGCCACTGCAACCTCGACCTGCTGGGCTCCAGCGATCCTTCAGCCTCAGCCTTTCAAGTAGCTGAAACTACAGGTGTGCGCTACCACGCTCGGCTAATTTTTTTTATTTATTGTAAAGATGAGGTCTTGCCAAGTTGCCCAGGCGGGTCTCGAACCTGCAGGCCCAGGCAATTCACTCACCTCGGCCTCCCAAAGCTCTGGGATTACAGGCTGAGCCACTGAGCCCGGAAAATTCCATGATTTTAAATATAAAAGACATCCCTGACATATTTCCATTTGTATTTTAATGCACATATGTTTTGTGGAGTGTGCGTCTGTCTATGTGTACATAGAAATACTGCTCCTTCTTTACTAAACAAACTATTATTTCTCAGAACCCAATTTTTTGGGGGGATATCAAGTATAGCTTTATTTTATTTTTTATTTTCAAGGTGTGGGGTACAATTCAGGATTAGATATACAAATGGTCATAATACAGGTAAAGTTTGGGCCTCCCTTTGGTCTCCACTTTGCCTGATTTGAGATCAGGTACCTTTATTGATGTTGTGTCCTCCACACATTCCCTCCGCCCCCCAACCCTGGCAGTATCCCACTACTGCCAATCCCTTTCTTTTTTCTTTTTTGAAAGTAGGATTTATTAAGAAGACAGAAGATCTCACACAATGGTAGGGGATCTGAAAGAGGTTGCCCCCAATCCCTTTCTTACAGTATTATGGTAAATGTTCAGGGTCTGCTTATGAGTGAGAACATGTGGCACTCTGTTCTTTGCTTCTGTGATAGATCACTGAGAATGAGACTCCTAATCTATCCAATTTATTGCAAAGTCCATATGTTTGTCTTTTATGGCTGTGTAATATTCGATTGCATATATTATCACATTTTTTTTAATCCAGCCCAGTTTCGATGGGAAGCATAGTTGCAGAACCCAATATTTTACAGTGAACCTCAGCATTAATGCATACAGCTTAATAGACATTAGCTTAATAGACATTGCTAACACAAGTTAATTCAATAATATACTATCTATCTGATTCATACTCCAAACTATTCATTCTGAACTTTTTTAACTTTTGTACTTCTGTGGTTTAAAACATATGAATTTTCTTTTTTTGTTGTTTATTTATTTTGTTTTTTTATCCATATTTCTTTTCATGCCAAAAAACTTGAGTGATAGCATCCTGCAAGAAATTAACTTATCAAGAAGAATAAATACAAAGTAAGCATAAAGTTAAATCACAATGTACTAAATTTATAGTGAATATTTATTTTATTTCATTCACAATAGATAGATCATTGTTTAATTCTAGCATTTCATTTTAGCAATCATAATTTGAATTATTAAGCTCTTACTTGGCTTTGGTAGATATATTTTAAACTAGAAAGCGCTCACATTTCATAAAGTTTTTTGGTGAACATCTGCTCCTCTTTCCAAAAGTGATGTGGACAGGAGAATGCTACTGCATATGTGAGCTTTGGTCCAGTCACAGTATATTCCCAGCACTGTTTTTTTTTTTTTTTAGTTGGAGTCTCACTCTGTCTCCCAGACTAGAGTGCAGTGGCCACTCCCGGCCACCGCAGCCTCGACCTGCTGGGCGCCGGCGATCCTTCCGCCTCAGCCTTCCGAGTAGCCGGAATTACAGGCGCGTGCAACCACACCGGGCTAATTTTTTATTTTATTGTAGAGATGAGGTCTCGCCTGCCCAGGCGGGTCTCGAACCCATGGGCTCAGGCAATCCACTCACCTCAGCCTCCCAAAGGCGCGGGATTACACGAGCCCGGCCCCCAGCACCACTCTTAATTGGGTCTGTGGGACACTGTCCCTGATGCGCCAGAAGTTTCTCCATTCCACAGATCTCTCATTCCAACTTTAAATTGCTTTGGGAATTGGGGAACAATTACAATAACTGTTGGATGACAATTATTTAACCTTCTGTGACTGTGGAATCTGGTATCTTTTGCTGAACCTGACCTTATGTGAAGTAATAAAAAAATGCTGACATAAATACTAAGAAAAATTACCTGGTTCTTCCAGGAGGTGGAAATAATTATCTAAAGGTAAGCCCTTAATAACATGAAACTGTTACAATAAACCCAATTAAACTTAGTCTATAAGTGAAGCTGTTATTCTATATGCAATTTAACCTGAATAATCTGAAACAATATAGGTACCAATTTATCACCCCAAATACAGCTGTGAATAGTTATTATCATTTAATTATTGTTTGTATTGTGTTAACGAATTCTTAAAACAATTTCCGTACACTATATTATTATATTTCTATAATATTACTTCAAAAAATACTGCAGGTATTTTTATTACTACTTTACAAATAAGAAAATTGAGACTATAAATTACAGGCAAAGAACCTCAAACTAAAGACATTGATTCTAGTCTGAGACATTTTTCACTATGCTAAACCAATATAATATGTGTTTAAATAAGTATTATGTGGCCCCTTGTTAGACTGCTGATTATTTGTATAAGATAGCAGCTTATTAGTACTAACTTAAATATATATTTATTTTAAAACAAAAGTCTGCGGCAAAAGAACAAATATGGCATACTGAAGTGGTCCTGCTCATTTCTTCAGAGCCTAGAAAGTAAACCTTCGCTTTTTCAGTCACAGTGCATCTATGTGCAGCTGCTGTGTTAGACTTTGGTGTGGAGACACGGGCAAGACAGACAAGCTCCTTTCCCACATTTCTTATCTCACAACACTTAAGATGGACAATTTAAAGTACTAGAAGCAGACAGAAACCAAAGGTAGCAAGACAAGCCTGGCTTAAGATGAATTTGAATTAATGCCTTGCTGTCCACTTTTTCGCATTTGTGTCAGAGCTGATCAGAGGGCTCATGTCCCTAATCCAGTGCACCCTATGGCCAATTTCTGTACCCCACTCGAGTAATAAGAAGTAGAATCGAATAATTGCCCCTTCTCTGGGCACTGTTGAATGAGCACAATCTGTCTTTGTGACTCCACTTTTTCTATGGTCCTCACTGACCATTATTTTTTTTTTGTTTTAGCATTTGATTTCTATATAGATTTTAATGCTATTTGTCAGGTAAAGAAGTCATATGCATAGAATGACCTTTGGCTATCTGCCCATTATTAGTCATGCAGCCTTGCACAAAATATGGCACATAGAATCATTCAATAAAAGTTGGCTAAATAAATATATTTCCTCCCTCTCTCTCTTCCCCCTTCTCTCTTTATTTTTCCTTTTCTCCTTGCTTTCTTGCTTCCTTTCCTCTCACACTCCCCTCCCCCTTTCTCTCTCCCCCTCCTCTCTCTCCTTTCTTTTCTTAAACTAAATAAATAAAAATCAACAAAATCTTGTGGGCTCAGTTTTTTTAATCTCTAAGATTGAGTTTATATATCCCCTTGTATGTCTTTTCAAAGTTAAAATATTTCTATTCTGTATTCTTAAATTTTTTTTCCTGTTGTAAGGTTTATGTTGATCTGAACTTCTGACTCCTAGTAATATCTGCTCTACAGAAATGTTCCTAACTATTATCATGTGACAAACAGAGTCACAGAGTGGAGAAGAGTGTATGTGCTGAAATTTTCAAAACTGTGACTCACACAAGGCCTGAACATGATTTTGTCCAAAATCAAATCCTATGGTAATTACAGAAAGATCACTTTCACAACTAGTCTGCAATGAGTGACAGCCTCCCTAATTAAATGTCTTAATTGATGAGTTACACTTTTACTCAAAAATCTAAATGCCATATGATATGATGTTAAGTTTACAGAATTGCTAAAATCACAGGGGCAAGGCACTTACTGCATGCTTCTGTGGTATCTAATGATAGACCTCTTTTCCACCAAAAGAAGTATCACGTTTTCTGCCTGTTTTCAGAGCCTTCCTCTGCACTTGTCACACTTTCTAAGATATGTGCTTGCCACCATTCCTCCCCAGATACTCCCTCATCCAAAAAGGATGTGCTGCCAATCTGCTCACTCCTGACTTTGGCTCAACTTCTCACTTTTGAGATACCCTATTCTCTTTCAAACCTGTCTACTCCTTTCCATACTTCCAAATTTAGCCTAAGTTTGAAACTCTTCCTGTGTTCTCCTTTGCCTGATTTATTTCTTATAACATTCTTCCTTCTGTGAAAAATCTATAATTTTAATTCAGGCTGCAGAATGTAACTATATTTTTCTTTTACTGTATGACTGACTATATTGTGAACATTATAATGGGCACATATAATATTTAAACATTATTGTTCTTTTTATAGGTTGACTTAAATGAGTATATTATCAAGATAAACTCTGAAGCTATAGAAGAAAAATTATACAGACTACATAACGTTCTCCAAATAGTCCCCGTCACATTAACGTGGAACTCTTTTGTGCAATGGTCTCTCATAGGAACAGCCATACAAGACACCAAGAGGGGACTGAAATATGAGATCAACAACTAGCTATGCCTTTAAACAGTTGGTAAATCTCAGGTTATACTATTACATTTATTATTATTGTTAAATATCTATAAAATATACTATTAAACTGACTAATGTAAGGTGTGCAGTGTAAGGCCTAGAAGGAAATATATACACACAAAAAGTAAAAGCCACTGTGAAATTCTGGCCACTTTGTTAATTGTTAAATCAAAATTCCAGTTTTTATTGATGAGTCTTTTGCCCTCTCCACCACTGTTTACTGGGACAGATGAAATGAAGAACTTAGGGTTACAATTGGTAATTAGTAAGGGTCTTCAGAAACTTCAACTCAGGAATGAGTCCTCAACAACGGGAAAGGTTACTCTGTATGTGTTTCTGTTCATAGGTAGATCTTAACATATAGGTGATGAGCATAGGTACTTCCAACATTCTCAATTTAACTGTATTCTATCACATACACTATGAAAGATAATTGGATATCAGTGCTTCAAGCAATTACTTCTCGTAATACATTCTAAAAGAATGGTTGTTCAGTTAATTTGTACCATTTGTCTTGTCAGTGAATGTATCTTTATGGTAGGTCTTCTTTTGACATCCTGAAAGTGAATGACATGGGTGAGATTAACCAGACACTTGTGTTAGAATTTCTTCTTCTGGGTCTTTCTGGATACCCAAAGATTGAGCTAATTTACTTTGCTCTGATTCTAGTTATGTACCTAGTGATTCTAATTGGCAATAGTGTTCTGATCATAGCAAACATCTTTGACTCTCGTCTCCACACTCCCATGTACTTCTTCCTGGGCTTTCCTGGATATCTGCTATACATCCTCCTCTGTTCCTTCAACATTAGTGAGCTTAATCTCAAAGAAAAGAAACATTTCCTTCTCTGGATGTGCGGTGCAGATGTTCTTTGGGTTTGCAATGGGGTCAACAGAAGGTTTGCTTCTCAGCATGATGGCATTTGACCGCTATGTGGCAATCTGTAACCCTCTGAGATACCCCATCATCATGAGCAAAGTAGTGTATGTACTGATGGCTTCTGTGTCATGGCTTTCTGGTGGAATCAACTCAATTGTGCAAACATCACTTGCCATGAGACTACCTTTCTGTGGGAACAATATTATCAATCATTTCACATGTGAAATATTAGCTGTTCTCAAGCTAGCTTGTGCGGATATATCCCTCAATATTATCACCATGATGATATCAAATATGGCCTTCCTAGTTCTTCCACTGATGGTCATTTCTTCTTCCTATATGTTCATTCTCTACACTATCTTGAGAATGAACTCAGCCACAGGAAGACACAAGGCTTTTTCCACTTGCTCAGCTCATCTGACTGTAGTGATCATATTTTATGGTACCATCTTTTTTATGTATGCAAAACCCAAGTCTCAAGACCTGATTGGGGAAGACAAGCTGCAAACCTCAGACAAGCTCATTTCTCTGTTTTATGGGGTAGTGACCCCTATGCTGAATCCTATAATCTATAGCTTGAGGAATAAAGATGTAAAAGCAGCTGTAAAATATCTGCTGAACCAAAAACCTGTTTACTAACAATACCAGAAAACGTAGGTCTTTGTGTAACAGGCCCAGAGATGTACTCATAGGTAAATCAGTGAGAACCGTTTTTGGAGAAACCAATGGTTAGGGAGAGAGATTTCTATTCTTTGCCTTCACTAACCCTTCTCAGCTAGAATCACTGAGAACTATAGTTTGCTACAGACTCTGCTTCCAACAGACCATGATCCAGATTTCACAAACATAATAAATGAATTCCATTAGAACCTCATCCCTGGTGATATCTGAAATGATTTTTTTTTTTTTAGCGGACTATGTGTAAACATCGTGGAAAACTGTCACACAAAGCTTTGAAAATAGAGATGAAATAGTACAAAATCTTAAATTTCACAAACTAAATGATAGTAAACAGATGATTTAGCTATGCCATTGTTATCTTATGTGTAATAAGGAGATAAATAACATAAAGGTCTGTGTCATTTAAAGTTTCGGTAAGTTGGGGAGAGTGCCTAGCATGGTACCAACTTCATAGTGTCCTGGAATTTCAGAATTGAAGCTAAGACTCTTCTCCTGAAAGTCACCCCACTAATATAAATCACACCCTCCTGGCTTCCCCCACCATATCTATATAAAGAAAAGACTAGGCCAGGAGAAGAAATAACCAAGGGAATGTTCTACCTTATGGGACGTGTACAATGAGAGGTGTTCCACTATTGTCCCTTGAGAGAATGGGGACTGATTTCCAATTCAAGCCAGTGTGGTGGTGCTGCAATAGAGAGTCTTGACATTTTGGGTTCCTACAAAGAAGAAGAGTCTGACATCTGGTTTGATGAGTCGAGGCCTGCTGAGCTTTGAGGCTGTGGACTAGCAGAGAAGGTAATCTAGAAGAAGGCAAAAAGTGGATATCTTAGCCCCAAAATAAGCAGAAACATTTCACATCTGTTTGAGATGTTCCTATGGACTCAGAAGCAGTGAGTAACTGGAGAAATAAAATCAGACTTTGTTATTCTCCAATGAGTTGGAATGCCCAAGTAAATCTCTCATATTTCTTCTTCTTTTTCAGTAGATTACTTGTCTAGAAGTCCAATGCTGAGACTAGGTTATCTTTGTGCTACACCATCCAGATTTTCCATAATCTCTCAGCCCATTAGAGGTAGCTGGGCTTTGACTTTATATTCCTACTCAATTTTCCTCTTTTCTATGTATTTTAGAGTCATAATATCATCCCATATTTCCTACACAGACACTTCATTCTGCCAATCTACTTTCCTTAGGTTGACCCAGTTTCTAAATAAATACTTAGTTCTCACTCTTTCACTAAATACTGCTGTCCTGCTGCTGTCTCACCAGAATTGAAGTACTGTCACTGCAGATAGCCTATAACTGCTTGTCTTTCTCTTCTGGGTTGGATCACATTGCCATTGTTTTTGTTTCTATTCAGAATAGTGTGTACAAGACCATGTGGATGATGGCGTTTGAATTTCTGGTGCCTTTCTGTCCGCTATACTAGAGGCCTTAAATTTGTAGAAGATCTTTGTTTAATTCTTTTTAAATTTTGATCTGAGACAACAAGGCTTTAGATATGTAAATAGTGTTATTTGTATTGTTTTAGCTCAACCCCTCAGCACCTAAACTTATTATTTTCCCCACATACCAAGGGGGTCAGCATGTTACCTGCAGGCTTATATCAGGTTGAACTCATCAAATGCTAAAATGCTCTGTAATTATATCAAAGTAAGTGCAATATAACTTTGTTATTAGCAAGTGTGGTCAGGCTAATCAATGATCAGAAAATTTTCAGATTCAGATAATTAATTTCTATCTCCACACAAGCAGAAAATCTTGCACAGATTGTTAAGTGAATTATATTCTGACTTATAAATCAATATTTTCTAAAATTATGAAGACTATCAAAAAGCATAAGAAGGAAAAAAATTGTTGTCACTATGACCACCTCCAAAATATGTTATGTTTAACGTTTCTCCTAGTAAGTAGGAGTCACATATCCATCATGTTTTCATTTTGATTTGTCATCAACTCTAATATGAGCTCTTGGGGTTAAATATTTTTTCATGTACCATACGTTTTCACAGGATACATTCTAAGATGTGAAATTAATAGTACAGATGATTTAAACATTTTAAATTTCTGGCTAAATTATCCTTAGAAAGGTCATGTTACTACATTAAATACGATTATATGAGTTACCCACAAAATGGTTACAGCTCTGTTTACATACATATATGCACAAGCATATCTCTATTTATCTATATACACACATTTATATGTATGGTGTGTGCGATTTTATACATATATATGTCTTTGAAACATTCTTTTAGAAATTTTCAAATATTTAGTAAAAGCATGAGAAAAATGTAATAAAACCCAATGTACCAATCATATAACTTAAATAATTACCAATACCTGATCAACTTTCTTTTATCATTATCTATACCCACTTATCTTCTTCCTTCAGGTTAACTTGAAACAAACCCTGAGTATTATATATATACACACACACATACACACACACGCACACATATACATAATGATGTTTTAGATAGATAGATAGATAGATAGATAGATGATGGATTATCCTTATCCAGGAGCTGTGTGTGTGTGTGTGTGTGTGTGTGTGTGTGTGTGTATACTAAGTGGCACAAGTCCAACAGTCACCATTCATATTGTAGTTTATGAGAATGCATCTTCAAGAACACATAAGTGGTGATATGAATGATTCCTTCTCTTGTTAAAAAATAGGACGGTGTTGATGAGAACTGTGAGCCACGAAAAAGGCATATGAGTCACATAAAAACCTCATTTCTCACTTCAGTGGATTGTTGCTATAAGATAATGTAGGTTGTATGTTGACTGGTTTTTAAAATTTCAGTAGCAGCCTGGGCATCATAGCAAGACTGGTCTCTATAAAAAAATTAGCTGGATGTGGTGGTGTGTGCTTGTAATCGTAGGTACTTGGAAGGTTGAGGCAGGAGTATCACTTTAGTCCAGGAGTTTGAGACTGCAGTGAGCTAAGATAGCACCACTGCACTCCAGCCTGGGCAACAGTGAGAACTAGTCTCTAAAATATAAATAAATAAACAAATAAGTTTCAAGAGAAGTCAGATTTTTAAATTAAACATTACAGCCCTTACATACTTGGATATTTTACAGAACACATGAGACTCCAGAGTGCATATTCATGTAAGGCTTTAATACAGGTATAGGACACGGTCCTGCAAGAGGTAGAAATTTGGAGTCAAAAGGGAAAGCTCCCAAATCTTCAGTTATAACTGAAGGACAATTATATACCTCCCAGGCCAATTTTGAACAAATCTCCTGTAGAATGATTCTGTCAATGTTGGTTGACATATCAGTCATGTTGTTGCCATTAATTGCTTGAGTACAGTTTGAGTAAATATTCTGAGCCCTAAATGCTGATTTTCCCAGGATACTATCCTACAGATAGTAGGAACCTCCAAACATACTTTAGAGTATGGCAAAGAGCTTCCCATCGGCTCCCTTTATATCAGCAATCACTTCTCTAGTATTTCACTTTAATTTCTTTTACCTAGATTATCCTCCTTGGAGTAGGTCTGTTAGGTCAGCTAGAGGACTAACCCATAAAGTTAACATTAATATAAACATAGTCAATGTTTCTTCTTTTTCAATTTTTAGTCCTATACAGTAGGGTTGGATAAGTACAAACATACAGGCCTACATCATCCACCAGGTAAGAGAGAGACAGAAACCAACTAAAAAGGGTGAAAATAAGGAATGATCCATATTATCATTTTTTTAGGATTATGAATGTAGTAATATTTAGATGTATGGTCATGGTGTCGTGTTCGCTAAATGACCTTTCTTCTGGCACTTGTAAAGGCAACGAATGTCCCACCAACACAAAAGCAGGCAATGAGAAGGAAAAAAATCTGGAAGCAGGTGTGTCTATGCGTCCATGTATCATTCCCACTATCTTCTCCAAGTCTTCACCTGCAGTATCTCGGCAATGTACCTAGTGGTCTCCCTTTAATTCCACAAAGAATTAAGTTTTAACATACATTCATTCAGGTATGAAAGACATTATTATCATTCTCTAATTTGTAAGTAGGAGTTTCCGGTGTTCATTCTAATTTTCATTGATCCATGTTTTGTGGATGGGAATGTATGTAAGTCCATTGTTTATGATGCTTTCTAACTCATTGTTGAATTTTTCTCGTATTTCCTTAATTAGACGACTAATATCCAAATTAAAATAATACTTTTGCTCTAGATCTATATAGTGGTAGTAGAAGTATTTGCTTTATCTGTGAGGTATGCAAATCCAAATCTAGTGTCTCTCTCAATTGTTTGAAAACCATCTGGAAACCAGTAATAGGTCAATGTAACCCACTTGCCAGCTGTGGCTCCTCCTGTATCCTTTCAATAGCCAGGTTATAACTATAACTTGTCCTTTGATTTTTCTGCTGAGAAGCAGATTGATTTTTATGTATATTTCCTGCTTCTGAGGAAGACAACGTATGTTTCCATTTTTTCCATTTGTTGCATTGTTTGAATGCCTCCATGCCTGCTCATATTATGTTCCCAAGAGGTTACTTCCAAAGCAAGAATAAAGGGCCCTATTTGTTGATTCTTATTCTTTTCTGAATTTAGAAGGGAAGTTTCATGATAGTTATATACAAGCCTCACTTTGATAATCTCTTTGCAGTATAATAAATTTAGGTGTCTCACAACTTAAGTCACTGTCCTTTTAGTGACTGCTTACAAAATTGAAGGGTTATAAGAGATTAAAGGACTCCATATAGGGGTCTTTTATCTTCCAGTCATGTAAGACCTATATTTTCAGATTATATCACAAGTTATTGTCTGAGAATTGGTAAGAATTCATATGGTATCATTATTGTAATTTTCTGATTCTTCTCATGAGTGAGGAATACTGTTCTTAATTCTTCCTGAATCAAATACTAACAGGGATTTGGGAATATTATTTCATCACTTTATCTCAGATGACTCAACTATAGAAATGTAAGTCTTACAAAATTATTTTTGCAGAGTGTTCTAGCTCTAAGCATCCATGATCTTATAGTATAAAAACAACCTTTACATATTTCTATTTGTATTTAATTTACACATAGATAGTTTGTGGAATGTGTGTGTGTGTGTGTGTGTGTGTGTGTGTGTGTGTGTGTCTATGCATAGTTTTAACTTCTTAAGAAAATTGTTATTTCTCAGAATTCAAGTATTCTATACTGAAATGTGATGTCTACTGGGAAATTATAGCCAGAATCTTAGTGCTAATATCTGCAATATGGCTAAATAAACTTTACTAAAACACTTTAATTCAATACTATACTATATACCTATTTATGCCTCAGACTACTTATTCTGCATTTTTCCCTACTTTTGTGGTCTTAAATATATGGATTTATTGCTGTCCTATGAATTTGTTTATTTTACTGTTTGTCTGTATCTTTTTATTCCAAAAAAGTTTAGTGATGACATCCTATATAAAATTAATTTATCAAAAAGAATAAAGTAAGCAAAAAAGTTAAATCACAATGTATTTAATTCATAGTGAATATCCATTTTATTTCATTCATAGAAGCTAGATCATTTTTCAGTTCTAGCATTTCATTTCAGCAATCATCATTTGAATTATTAAGCCCTTACTTTGGATTAGCTTTGCATTGGTAGATACATTTTAAACTAGAAAGTTCTCACATTTCATAATATTTGTTTGGTAAACATCTGCCCCTTTTTCCAAAAGTGACCTGGATAGGAGAATGTTACTGGATATGTGAGCTTTGGTCCAGCCACAGTATATTCCCAGCACCATTCTTAATTGGGTCTGTGGGACACTGTCCCTGACACACCAGAAGTTTCTCCATTCCACAGATTTCTCATTCCAACTTTAAATTGCTTTGGGAATTGGGGAACAATTACAATAACTGTTGCATGACAAATATTTACCTTTCTGTGTCTGTGGAACCTAGTATCATTTAATACTAGACCTTAATAAAGAATGCTGACATAAACATTAATAAAAAGAACTTAATTATTCTAGAAAGTGGAAATAATTTATCACTATAAAGGTAAGTCCTAAATACCATGAAACTGTACCTTTTCAGTTAATAGTGGAAACCATTATTAAATATGCATCTATAATGATAACTGTATCAAACAATGCAGTAATCAATTTATTATTATCAAATATAACTATGATAATTATATCATCACTGTTATAATCTGTACATGCCAATTAATTCATAAAGCAATTTCTATGCGCTATAAATTTTCTCAGAACAAACCTATGATAAAAGTAAGGCAGGTATTTCTTTTACCTTATTACAAATGAAAAAAAACCAAAGCTATATGTTAGAAGTTAGAAGAAAAAAGAACTTAAAAACTAGAACTTTTGTTTTTGAATCCCAAGCACTTTTTAACTAGGCTAATGTCATGCCACATTAGGGATTAGGTGAATCCCTCTGTACTTGCATTACATAAACTGGTTAATCTCTGTATAAGAGGGCAGCTTGTTGGTATTGACAGAAATACACCTTTTTTTAAAAAAACTGAGAGCTTACTGCAACTGAATAATTTGTGCATATTAAAGTTCTGATCATTCATTTACAAATACTGCACAGGGAAATGGCTTAAGAGTCTAGAAAATTGTCTATTTTATACAGCCACTATTAGATTTAGGTTTGGAGGTATGGGCAAGACAAGCAAGCTCGTTCTCCATATCTCTTGTTATCTGACACTATACAAAATGATCAATTTAAAGAGTGTAGAAGAAGAAAACCAAAGGCAACAAGATAAGCCTGCCTTAGAGTAGATTGAATTGGTGAGGGAATTTCTGCCTGGGGGCAAAACTTGGAGCAGGAGGAAGGAGAGATCGAGTAGGTAGCCTAAAATGCGTTGTCATCACATTTATATGGAAAGAGAAGCCAAGAGACTCACCAGGCCTAGACCAGAAGGTTCCAGTCAGATCTGGAACATCGCCACCTTTCCTGGTAAGTCAGGGAGTGTCCTCTTCCTTTTGCATTCGTGGCTGGGCTGCTCGGAGTGCTCGTATCTCGTGTTCAATGCATTCCCTGACCAATTTCTGCACCACACTTGAGGAGAATTTTGATTTATCCTGAGTACTGTAGGTGAGTGTAGAATTATTTCACAGCAAATGGGCTATTCTGAGGAATATGATTCAATTTCATAGTCATGAACATTCTTCCATGATGAGAAGTACGAATTCCTCAAGAATTAACCATTCTCCTTGTACATTGTTCAATAGAGTGCAATCAAGTTCCACCTTTATTATATCAGTGAAATATTGTTATCTTTGGAACTCACTGTCCATTCTCTGTTGTTGACAAATGATTTCTAAACACATTTTAATGCTACCTGTTGGCATATAAATAGTGGAAATAGAATGGGCTTTGGACTTTGCCTCTGCCCATTGTTAGTCACATGACCTTGTCCAAGTGAACTATTTTTAAGCACAATTTCTGGCACATAGAACTCTGTAGTAAAAGTTACTTGTGATTTTTTTTTCCACTTAAATAAACCAAAATGACTTTTTAAAGAAGGTATTTCTGGCTTTAGGCTTAGTAAATATAAATTAAAAATTGGTTTGAGGCTCAATTTTCTCATCACTGATTTGGGGATTCAACCTTCTCTCATTTGTACCTTTCTTCTAAACTGGAAATTTTCTACCTAGTATTCTTCAGATTGTTTCTGAAGTAAAAATCCCTCTGTCAAGTTTAGCTTCTGCCTCCAAGGTATTATACACCATAGAGAAATTTTTCCACCTATCATCATATGACAAACTAAGTGATAAAGTGGGTGTTGAGTCTCTGCTGGTATTCTCGAAACTGTTAGCCCACGTGAGCCGTAACCTAAAAACTGATGGGGATTATAAAAAAAAAAAAAAAGATTTATGTGTGTATATCAGGCAGCAGGCAGTGCTTACTAATAACCCAATTGATCTAGACATCTTAATTCCTTGTGTCTCCTATCTGCTCAGAACCTTGTAAAATCAAATTGTATAATGTCAAGTTTGGAGGGCAGCTAAAGTCACAGGGTCTAAACACTCACCTTGTATTTCGTATTCTAATAAAAGACCTCCGTCCTACAAAAAGGAATGTCAATTTTTCTGCCTGATCTTTGATCCTACCTCATTAGCATTTCAGATGTGTTTCCACTAAGGTTTCCTTGTCTGAAAAGTAGCTACTACCAACTTGCTGCTCTAAAACATTGCTCAAGCTACTCTTCCTTCTAGAATACCCCTCTTCTCTTCCAAACTTTCCTAATCTGTTCTGTGCTTTTGTGTCTGCTCTAAGCCTGAAATTTCACCTGAACTCTCTCTAGACTCGTTTCTCACTTACTTTCTCCTAGGAATTCTTATAATTTTCCCCCTGGCCACATGATGTAATTATATTCTATATCAAATTGTTTCATGTGTAGTTTTCCTCTTTCCCTTATTGAACTGTAAACTTTTTGATGACAAACATACTGTGTCATACTTTCCCATCTGTACTTGACTTGGAATAGGACTGTGCTCAAGTTAGACTATCAGTAATTTTGTATACATGTTATAGTAATCTAGCAAAAATGTATCCTTCTTTTATAAAATTTGTATCTCAGTAGTATTTTTTTTTCTGAAGTATACAGACAGCAAGATATGGTTTTGAAATTTGCTGGCAAATACAAAAGAATTATGTTCTTGGCCATTTTCTAGATTGTTAAGCCAGTCCATATAATAACACAAAAGAAAATCTATTGGCATCAGAAACATCAGGATAATCTACCATCTCTCACAGGTAAACCAATGCTTTGCTACTCAAAATGTGGCCTCATTCCAGTGGCTACAGAAACACACTGAGAGTTTAGTAAAAAGGCAGAAATCACAGGTCTTGTCTCAGATCTACTAAGGGAATTTACATTTTAACAAGATTCTCAGGTGATTTATATTCATATGATAAATTAGAAAGATTGAAATAGTTCATTCTTGATTATTCCACCAAGACTCAAAATTCAGAATAGTACTTAATGGCAAAACAAGATATAATGACTTTTGGTGTTATAGTCCAAAATCTGTAGACTTCATAGCCAGAGTTCTGAGCTTTAAGTTCCACTTTTTACTTATAGACTGGATAACCTTGGTCACATTCCATCTTTCATATTTAAACAAAAAATTAGGAATAATGAGAAGATTCAACTGCTCTATGTAAAATATAAAGTGCTACATGAACACACACACACATAATTATGTTTAATTATTGTTACTGTTTTTTCAGGTTCATTTAGACAAATAAATTATCAAGAGAAACTCTGAAGCCATGGAATTAAAAAAAAAAAAAACCTGAAGAGAGACAATGTATTGTTCTATAAAGATCCTCCATCATATACATGCAGAGCTGGTCTACGCAATGCTCTTGTCATAGCAAAAACAAAATTGTAAGAATGGACTGTTACTGTGAGATCAACAACTAACTCCACCTTTGAATAGATATTAAATTGCAACGTATGTGGTTCAATTGTCTATGATAAAATGCCTTCCCTTTAAAAATACACATTTAACTCCTGGAAAGATATCCAGAGATCTAGTCAGACAAACAAATATGCATGAACATCAATCCTGCTTTTAAATTCTAAACATTTTGGTTAAGCCCTAATCAAAATTCCAATCCTTGTGGTTGTCTTTTGCCTTCCCACTGTTCTCTCATTGGGCTTGAATAAATGAAGAAGTCAAGTCTGCTGTTGCTGTCGGCAACATTCTAGGGTTTTTAGAAAACTCAGTTTAGGGTCTTCTTGACAGTAAGAAAGGTTGCTTCCGATCCTAGGTAGATCTTCATATATGAGACATAAGGCATAGAAACTCTCAACATTTTGGTATGGTTGTATTCTAGGTACAAACACTATTGAAGATAATGGAATGATGAAGCTTAAAAACAAATACTCTATTTCACCCTAGAGAAATGCTTATTCAAGATGTTTGCTGTGTTTGTTACTTGTCCGTGAAAATATTTTATGTTCATTCTTCTTTTGATTCCCTGAAAGCTGGAACATGGACAAGATAAATCAGACATTTGTGAGAGAATTCATTCTTCTGGGGCTCTCCGGGTACCCCAAACTGAGATCATTTTCTTTGTTCTAATTCTAATTATGTACCTAGTGATTCTATTTTGCAATGGTGTTCTGATCATAACAAGTATGTTTGATTCCCATCTTTACACACCCATGTACTTCTTCCTGAACAACCTCTCTTCTCTGGATATCTGTTGTTCATCCTCCTCTGGTCCCTCAACTTTGGTGAGCTTAATCTCAAAGAAAAGAAACATTTCCTTCTCTGGATGTCCAGTGCAGATGTTCTCTGGGTTTGCAATGGGGTCAACAGAATGTTTCCTTCTTGGCATGGTGGCATTTGACCACTATGTGGCCATCTGTAACCCTCTGAGATATTCCACTATTATGAACAAAGTAGTGTATGTACTGATGGCTTCTGTGTCATGGCTTTCTGGTGGAATCAACTCAATTGTGCAAATATCATTTGCTATGCAATTGCCTTTCTGTGGGAATCACATTATTAATCATTTCTTATGTGAGAACTTAGCTGTCCTAAAATTTGCTTGTGCTGATGTAGCCCTCAACGTTGCTACCCTAACAGTGTAAAATATTGCTTTTCTAGTTCTTCCTCTGCTGGTCATTTCTTCCTCCTATATGTTCATCCTCTACACCATTTTGAGAATGAATTCAGCTTCAGGGAGATGCAAGGCCTTTTCCACCTGCTCAGCTCATCTGACTGTGGTGATCATATTTTATGGTATCATCTTCTTTGTGTATGCAAAACCTGAGTCCCAAGACCTCCTTGGGAAACACAATTTGCAAGCTACAGAGGGGCTTGTTCCCATGTTTTATTGGGTAGTAACCCCCATGCTAAATCCCATAATCTATAGCTTGAGAAATAAAGACGTAATAGCTGCTATGAAATATTTACTGAATATAAAATCTGTTGATCAATAAGACTAAAAGTAAATGTGGATCTTTTGTGTATTATTGGCTCGATTTAGCCATTTCACAATGTACACAAAACTAGAATATCATGTTTTAATTTTGTTCAAGTGCATACAATTTTCACTTGTCATTTAAAATAAATTATAAAATATCAAAATGGCATAGTTATGTAATTATTGAAGACCTTGTTTGGAGGAAGCAAAGTTATATAGAAATATATTTTAATTCTTCACTAGCCCTGCTATGTTAGAAACACTGAGTACAGCAGTCTGCTATAAACTGAGATTCTAACAAGTTCTGATCTGGATTTCACAAACAACACATTTCTTTAGCTTTGATCCCTGAAGATATCCAAAATAATGTGTCTGGTTTATTTGTGAGGATACAGTAGAAACCATGAGACAAATGCTTTGAAAATAGATAGCAGGAGTAAAAATTTGAAACTACTTAAATAATCTCAGATAGATTTATTCATTTTCTAAATTACAGTTTTCATATTTTCAAAAAGGGAGAAATTAACTCTGTTCCCAATGTTAGTGTAAAGATTCAGTAAGTACACAAAATATTCAGCATAGTACCAAGTTCATATTACTTCTCTCTGTAGAGGACATTGAGATGACTTTTTCTATTGACTCTCTGTTTAGAAATTGAAATAAAGACTCCAAAGTGAAGACAAAGGACACTCTCCAGCATAAGCCACTAGTTGTTAGGGTCAGGCATATCTCCTATAAATCTTCATGCTAATTCTGATCACCATTCCTCCTTACCCCTTCTCCCACCTATTTATAAAAGAAAATATCAACTGTGGCTCCTGTGGAAAAATAGGAATACCGTGTTCTAATCCAAGTCAAGTGAAGAGGGCTGCAAAGGGACCTCTTGAGGTTTTGGGTGCCTTCAAAGAAAAGCTGGCATCCGGTTTGATGAATGAAGTTTGCTGAGCTTCTCTCTAGGCTGAAGACTAGCAGAAAGGTAAATCTAGCAGTGGATTAGTATCTTAGGTCTAAAAATAACTATAATATAAGAAATTTATACTTGCAGAAATGTTTTTCAAGGTCTGAAAAAGAGCTGAAATTAGTGACATGGAAAAGTACAGTAAGTTCTCTACATATGAACAAGTTTCATTCCAAGAGTGTGTTTGTAAGTCCAATTTGTTTATAAGTCCAACTGAGCTGGCCTAGGTACCCAACTAACACAATTGGCTATATAGTACTGTAATGTAATAGGTTTATAATACTTTGCATACAAACAATATATTAAAAAAACAAACAAAAAATAAAGAAAACATTTTTAATCTTATAGGACAGTACCTTGAAAAGTACAATACAGTACAGTACAACAGCTGACATACAGGGGCTGGCAGTGAGTGAACAAGCAAGAAGAGTTCCTAGCTGGAGGAGGGAGAAGGGTGGGAGATGGTAGAGCTGAAGGATCATCAGCAACAGAAGGTGGAGGGGAAGCTGCAATTTCACTCACACCTGACATTGATGGCACAGGTTCTGGTTCCTTGATAGATTCAATTTTATCTAAGGTCTTGAAAAATGGACATTTGCATATTTGAAAGTTTGCAGTTTGAAGGTTTGTATGTAGGGGACTTATTGCATTTCATTTTACAATTCAGTGAGTTGAAACTCAAACCCATTATGGCTTTTCTTTCTTTCTTTTAATTTTTTTTCCCTGTAGATTCTTCCACCATAGCTGAGCACAGTATTTATTTGGTCCGTATCACCGTCCATTGTGACAGCTGGTTTAAACTCTAATTTCCTATGTAAATTTTCTCTTTCTTATTGGTTTTAGAGCCATAATATGACCCCAGACCTCTCATGTGGGGACTTTAACTCCTGCCGATCCATTTCCTTGTGATGAATCTAGTTTTGAAAATGTTATCTATCCACTAAAATCCTGCTTCATTACTACTGTCTGGTTTGGGAGTACTGTCCCACAGCAAACCTCCAGTCGCTGGTCTCTCCTTTTCCTTAACTTGAATCATATTGAGTGCTGCGTTTTCTTTAATTAGGACAAATGTGGGTGAGACATTTTAACTTCTGCCCACTCTCACAGGAATGTGCCTTACATGCCATTCTGATCCTAGTTTAATTCTTTCCAAACTATGACCCAGGTTTTAGGTACATGTCAGTGTGTACAAGGTCCTACTTCTGTTGTCTCTCAACATCTTAATTTTTTCACCAAATGGGGAGGGTGCCAACATCTCATATGTGTATTTATGTCAGATTGAATTTATTTTGAAAAATAGATTAAAATTCTTCTCTCCATTGGTATATAAAAAGTTGGTGAAATATTGCTTCTGTTTAGAGACATTCTATTCATGTTGACAAATGCTCAGAAAATTAACATTCTAAAAATTAATCTGTCTTCCCATGAAATTAAGAAATCTCAAAAGATTATTATATATACATCACAAATAATTATTTTAGAAAATTTCAAAAACAGTGGGAAAAGTGTTACCATGATTGCTACCTACTATAGGCAACCCCAGTTCATTATTTGTCTTACTTATATGGAGTCCTAAAATTAATATTTTAAAATGATGACATCTTTTGATGTATCATGAATACTTGGAATTGCTAGTTTTGAAAGTTTTTAATCATCAGGGAGATGCAAATCAAAACCACACTGAGATACTACCTAACTCCAGTCAGAATGGCAATTATCAATAACTCAAAAAATAATAGTTGCTGGAGAGGGTGTGGCGAAAAGGGAACACTTCTACACTGTTGGTGGGAGTGCAAACTAGTGCAACCTCTGTGAAAAACAGTATGGTGATTCCTAAAAGCTCTAAATATTGACCCCTCCCCCATATGACCCCGCAATCCCCCTACTGGGAATATACTGAAGAACTCAAATCACTCTATAAAAAAGATACCTGCACACGTATGTTTATCGCAGCATCGTTCACAATAGCAAGAACCTGGAGCCAACCATGCTGTTCATCAAAAGAGACTGGATTAAAAAAGTGTGATACATATACACGATGGAATACTACACAGCCATAAAAAAGAACAAAATCATGAATTTTGCAGTGACCTGGATGGAACTAGAGTCTATAATACTGAGTGATCTCTCACAGAAACAAAGATCTGAGTATCACATGTTCTCACTCGTATAGTGGACCTTGAACATCCAACATAATACTATAAGAAAATGACTGACAGTGGTGGAAAACTATGGAGGTGGGAGGGGAAGGGAGACGGGATTAATGGTAGTAAATATCTGTCTGGGGACCGGGAGACACCTCTTATCAACAAGGATCCCTGAATGGAGCATATTTGTATACCTAACCCTTAACTGTACCCCACAATAAAAAAATAAATAAATAAATAATAATTAAAAAAAAAAGTTTTTAAAAGTGTGTGTACCCAATTTTAGGTTTCACAAGATAAATTTTAGAAAATGAAATTATTAGAGCAATTGATATAAATTTTTTATTTCTCATATTAAATTATACTCCCTCCTCCACAAATTATACTATTGTCTATCAATGACACTGTAAGGGTTTCCCCAGACTTTTTCAGCTCTGGTTTGTGTGTATGTGTGTGTGAGTATAAACATTTAATTTTGGAAATTTTTAAGTAATCATTAAAAGAAAAATAATTGTTTAATAAAATCTCATGTATCACTCTACTTAAATAATTAAGAGCTCATGGGTTTCAGTATTATCTGTACTCACTTATCCCCTCTCTCCATATTATTTTAAGCAAATACTGGAAAAAGTATACACCTTTTATTCTGAAATAATTTTAGACTTACAGAAAAGTTGTAAGAATCACATAATAATTTCCTTGAAGTTTTTACTCAGAACCTTCAAATATTAACATCTTACCACATTTGTTTTATCATTTCTCTCTCATTATATATATGTATAATTTACATATATACACTTATTTTATATATACCTATTTGAGAGTAAGTTTTAGATAGTATGTCTCTTTACCCCTTGCAATATTTGTCTTTCTTAAAATCAAACGGACATTATTTTACCATAACCAGAAGATGCTTACCACATAATGTAATAATACTACATTATCTAATTTAGTGGTCAGTGAACAATGACCCTGGGAAAAATCTGGTCTACCATCTGTTTCTTTGTGGCCCCCAAACTAAAAATAATGTTTAATTTTTAAACTGTTGACAAATTAAAACTTGACTATCCATAACATTTTTAAGACTTTTTATTGGAAATAATTATAGAATCAAAGAAAGTTACAAAATAGTATATAAAGTATCATGTACTCATTCTACATCCTCCAGTTCTGACATTTTATATTATGGTAGTATAATATCAAAATCACAAAATGCCACTGGTTTAGTATTATTGACTAGACTATAGAACTTATTTAGTTTTTACCATTTTTTTTGTATTCATGTGTATCTCTCCCTGTGTAGTTCTATGCAATTTTACCCCATGTTTATGTTCCTGTAACCCACACTATCATAAAAATATGTGATTGTTCCATTGCTACCAAAAAACTTCCTCTTACTGCCCTGTGATGGTTAATAACTTTATGTGTCAACTTTGTTAGGTGATGGTACCCAGCCCAATATGTCAATAATGCTGCAATTTGGAAGTCTGGTTCTAGAGCAATTAGATAACAATAGAGCTAGTTTAGTTCTTTGTTGTGCAACAACTCACAGGATTCTAATAAATGCCCTGGGTATTCAAAGGAGACTTGGCATTCTGGTTGCTTGGAACTCATATGTCTCTCAAATCTTGTGAGCTTTGGGATTAGTTTAATTTGTAAATCTCCTTTTGTTTTTCTCTGCCTGGACTCATGAAGTTTCACCATTCTGCAAGTGTGGCTTAGTATTCAGCACCAGACATAATGGAACCCCTCTGGTGATTTCTGGTTTGTTCTTTGCCCAGACTTTTTGCCTCCAGAACTCTGCCCTGTAAACTCTTGCTTCCCCAGTCCCCTGAACTCTGTTCTAACTCTTCTCGATTTAGTGAGAGCATTGTGATCTGTTTGGGATTCTCCTTCATGATCCAGAATCTAACTGTAATCATAAGGTGCTCTTAACTTTAGATTTTTGTCGGGCACAGTGGCTCAAGTCTGTAATCCCAGCACTTTGGGAAGCAGAGGCAAGAGGATGGCCTGAGTCCAGGGGTTCAAGACCAGCCTGGGCAACTTGGTGAGACCTCATTTCTACAATAAATAAAAAAAATTAGCCGGGCATGGAGGTGCGTGCCCATAGTTCCAGCTACTTGGAAGGCTGAGGTGGAAGGATCACCTGAGTCCAGTAGGTCGAGGCTGCAGTGGCTGTGAGCATGTCACTGTGCTCCAGCCTGGGCAGCAGAGTGAAACTTCAACTAAAAAAAAAAAAAAAAAATTAGATTTTTTTTTTTCTTCTAAGGTTATGTTCTACTTTTCTTACTCAGAATCAAAAAACTGTTATTTCGTGACTTCTTGTCTAGTATTCTGACAATTCACAGTGGAATGACAGAGTGATCCTACCTAGTTTATGATAGCCAGAAACAAATGTTTCCTTTTAACTTTTCTGGTTGTATTATTTACACTTTATTAAAACAAGTAATATTCATCTATTATACTTGCATCCTTATTTCTACCTTTATTTTTTTATCAGACCTGTAGTTAAATATATTAAATGCTCACCACTTATCTTTTTGCCTAAATTTCTCCACGTTTATTTTGAGTAAATATCCTCTTGGCAACTCTAAAAGAGGACTGGTAAATATAGCATTCCTTTGATCTTGGGTCTTTTTTTTGAGTCGAAGTCTCCCAGCCACTGCAGCCTCGACCTGCTGGGCTCCTGCGATCCTTCTGCCTCAGTCTTCCGAGTAGCCGGAGCACGCTACCACGCCTGGCTGATTTTTTGATTTATTGAAGAGATGAGGTTTTGCCAAGTTGCCCAGGCGGGTCTCGAACCCACAGGCTCTGGCAATTCACTCACCTCGGCCTCCCAAAGTGCGGAATTACAGGCTGAGCCACCGAGCCGGGCCATTTTTTTTTTTTTTTTGAGTTGGCGTGTCAATCTGTTGCCCAGACTGGAGTGCAGTGGCATGCTCACAGCCATTGCAGCCTGACCTGTTAGGATCAAGTGATCCTTCTACCTCAGCCTTCCAAGTAGCTGGAACTACAGGCATGTGCCATCATGCCCAGCTAATTTATCTTGATTTATTGTACAGATGAGGTCTCTCCATGGTGCCCAGGATGGTCTTGAATCCATGGGCTCAGGCAATCCTCTCAGTTTGGTCTCCCAAAGTGCTGGGATTATAGGCATGAGCCACTGCACCCGGTGATCTTGTATGTTTAAATGCATTTTTCAGTAGCTTTGATACTTGAAGGACAAATTGATTGGATATACATTTCTTGTATGCATTTTTTTTCTTCAATGTTTTAAAAATGCAACTGTATTATATGATGTCATTGAGGAAGCTGATGCTGGATTAAGTCATTTGCTGTTGTAAGACATTAATCTTTTACCTTAAAGACTTGAAAAGGTTTTGTTTTTAATCTTCAAACTCTAATAGCTTCACGGAGACATACTCAGAATTGACTATGTTGTTTTAATTTTTCTGGGCAACCTGGAGAATGCATTCAGTTCTTCTTTATTTACAAAAGGTTTTCCTAAACTTACTTTAAATACTTATTCTAGGCTATGGTTTTATTTTCTATTTTAGAGACTCAAATTTTACATATGTGTAAAAGAAACAAGTTATTCTTTGCCTATGTTTTCTTTCCACCTACTTTGTATACATTTTATTTATCTTATTTACTTTTTTTTTTTTTTTTGAATTGGGATCTCACTTTGTGGTCCAGGCTGGAATGTACTGGCACAGATCATGACTTATTTCACCATTGACATTCCAGGCTCAGGTGATCCTTCTGCCTCAGCTGGGACTAAAAGGCATATGCCACCACATCCAGCTATTTTTTTTATTTTTTGTTGAGACCAAGTCTTGCAATGTTGCCTGGATTTAAATAAACCTCCTGCCTCAGCCTCCCAAAGTGCTGGGATTACAGGCATGAGCTACCACAGCTGCCACATTTTGTTGATTGCTCTACTGCCTTTACTCAATGCCCTTATTAAATGTTATTTTAATCTATTTTACCTTTGCTTCCTTTATTTCTAAGATGGTTTTGACTTTTGCTTATTTCCTAAGTTCAATGAACTCTCTTTTCATTTGTTCCTGAAGTGTTATGTTCTTTTTACTTCTTGAATTTCTCATTCAAGTTGCTTTTTAACTCCCCCAAATGCTTGTCTGAGGATACGTATATTTTTTGTAGTATTATGTTGCAGTTTTTATTTGCTTTATGTGTGTTTTTATTTTTGAGGGATGGGGCAGAGGTTAGTTGTTTTAATTCTCATTTTGTATTTGATTTGATGGTATCTTTGAAGATAACCTACTTTATTCATTTGTTATGTGGGAAAGTTTATTAGATTTTTTTTAGGACAAAACTACCCTCATTTGTCAGTGTTGTGAAGTAGAATTTCTTTAAATAATTACTTCTGTGTCTTCCTCCTCTACCTTCTGCTCATGAAGAAATAGAAGAAACTTACAGCAGCATTGCTTGCTAAAGCCAGCTTCACCCTTCATGTGGAAAACTGTGTCTCCTCCTCTTCCTTTTTTTTTTTTTTTTTGTCTTGCTTGGTTACATGAGGAGGAGTTGTATGCCCTCTGATATTTTAGTCTTTTTTCTGTTCTGCAGGACACAAGTACAATTAAACACATTGTAATATATTCATTTTCTAGTCTATGTCTTCGTTTATAATTTTTATTTATTTTTATTATATATCCATTTTTTTACAATAGTTTCAATATAAAATTGGGCAAAGTAATCAATTGAAAATTCCTTTAGTTTCTTAAATAATTCTTTATACATTAAGGTATCATTACTACCTCATATATAATGCAGTTTTTTACTTTTTTAAAATATTTAACTCTTTAATTGCTTTTTATATTTTGTGTTCATTACACTAGTTTGTTTTTTAATGGAAAAATTAAGCAGCTGTAGCTTATACAGAATCTATTAATTATTGTGCATTTTTGTGTTACTATGTAACAAACTAAACATTACTTCTATTCCAATAGGTTTTTTTGCTTATTCTCTTAAATTGTCTTAAAAACAAATGACTGAATACTAGTATTGGCAACTTTCTCCTCTATTCCAATATTCATACCACTAAATTGGTAATCTTATCTGTTTGCATGGATTGAATTATCCATAACAATTAATGTTTAATAATCAGTGTATTGGATGCTATCCTTGTCTTGGCCCTGACTTCACAAAAATGTGTTTTAACATGGAGGGTTATGTGACTGTTTGAAAGCATGTCTCTTATTTTTAAAAAATCTTCCATTGCAACAGGATTTTGAAATTAATTATTGTACCACTGTATTCACAATATTTCCTATTTCAAAAATCACTTCTCTATATGTGATTTCACTGCTACTATTGTTCGTAATTTAACATATATCTATTTTCTCTTTTTTAAAAATAGGCTAAGGAAATATTTATGTATTTAGTATTATTTTTTATGAATTCGACTGAGTTAATTTTTTACTTTCTAATATGTGCTTTGGTTCATTTGACAAATATTTATTTAAGGAATTTATATTTTTAGCATGGTGGAAGAAACTGGGGTCACTGGATAGTGAGGATTGAAAAGGTTTGTGTTTTCTTGAGACTTACAGTTTGCAGATAGAAATACACAATACCCAATAAGTAAATAATAGAAAATATAACTTTATACATATTATAATTTCATAAAAAGTATAACTGAACCAAAATGTCTTAAGTCAATGCCATTCTGGCCATTTTAAAGAGAAGCCTTTACTGTTATTAATTTTTTCTGCTTTCCTTGTTTTTTAATATATTTTTTCTTAAAATAATTAGTTGGCTTATATATAATATGCTATATGACATATATTCTTTTCATAATTTTTAATAATTAATGTATTCCAAATCACTGATACAAGAGGGAAATATTCGCAAGTTTAATTGTATGGCAGTCTGGGAGACTTTTTCCGAAGATGTTGAGAAGAAGGAAGTATATAATATGCCACCTGGATTTATACCTCAGTATTTCTCCATCTCTATTAAGAGAATACATTTGACCCTTGAATAACATGGGGATTAGGGACCCCAACTCCCCAGCACAGTTGAAAATCTGTGTATAATGTTTGACTCCCCCACAATAACTACAAATAGTCTACTGTTGACAGAAAGCCATACCAATAGCATAAACAGTCTATTCACACATATTTTGTGTATGTATTTACACTGTCTTCTTTTGATATAGTAAGCTAGAGAAAAGAAACTGTTATTAAGAAAATATAAGGAAAAGAAAATATATTGGCTATTTATTAAGTGGATGTGGATCATTATAAATGTCTTCATCCTCATCGTTTTCATGTTGAGTTGGCTGAGGAGGTAGAAAAGAGGAATGTTCTTGCTGTATCAAGGGTGGCAGAAGCAGAAAAAAATCTAGGCGTGAGCAGACCCATGTTTGAACAAGTTCAAATCTTTGTTGTTCATAACTATATACAGGAGATTATGGAGACTAAAAATCTTCAAGGACTGGGGTGAGCATGGAAGTACTCATTGTGATTTGTGTTTTACTTTAAGTAACCCCTAAATCTGCCCTGCCTTCTTAATTAAATCACAGGTGCCTTGTACTCTCAGAAGAGATCAAGTGAGAAGATTTGGGTGTCTACTCCAACCCAGAACCTCTTGAAAAACCTGGACTCCACAGTTTTCCAGCAGAGTAGTTGGTGAAGATGATAGAGAAACATCAGTCAAGGATGTTCGGTTTATTGTGAGAAAATAATATAATGGTTAGTGAAAGGGGCTATATGAAATTAGTTGGAGTCCATCTCTACCATGTGCCTAATTTGTAAACAACATAAACCATTTAATCTCTCTTTACTCAGGTTGCTCATCTGGAAAGTTGGAGTGGCAATATGGTTGATGAGATGGATTAAAATATTGCCAATATAAACTCATAACATTATTGTCTGTATTAAATTACTACATGTAAGGAATTTAGAAGAGTGTCTAAAACACAGTAACAATTCTATAAGTGTTCTAAATTTTACTACTTATTATTACTATTAGTATTATCATTGCATTTTACTATTTTTTATTATTATAGTATTATCACTGCAGCCAGTACCCCGTTTCATGTGTATTTCAGTTGTTCTTTCTTTATGTTGCTAACACGTTGTAAGTAAATCATTCTCCCTTAGAAGCTCCCGCAAGCCCTCTTTGGAATTTAAAGTCTTGCCTTTGTTTCCTGATTAATACTTTCTTACCCTATGTAGTCATCTTTCTCATTAAAATGCAATTGTTTGTGGGATGCCATGTTCCTGTGATGATGTAGAAACCATTTTGCAGTGACATGCTCTGTACTGCAGGGGTCCTGCCCCTGCAAGGATTGGAGGTCTCTGGCGGTGTGACGGTGTCAGCGATTGAAGGGATAGATATAAAGAGAAAGAAAGGAGGGAGAAAGAAAGAGATTGGACTCCTGCTCAGGTGACCAGAAGCCGTTTATTGAATGCTATCCCAGGGCTTTTATCCCCAAACTCTGCAAAGTCATCATCACAGGAAACAAAGGTAGCATGTGCCTTTCACATGAACAGGTCCAGGTGCACAAAGGACACCCCCAAGCAGATGTTCTTTAATACATGAGGAAGAACATGAGGGAGAACAACCACAAATTGTCTTTTTGTATCTTATGCTAGCTTAATGTTCCCCAAACCAGTTTCTTATGTGCCCTTAATTGTATTACAACTACTTCATCTTGAATTAACATCACTCAATGTCTAAACCCAACACCACCATAATGAATTATTAACTTCCACTATTATATACTAATTCAAACTAGTTTTTATTAAAACAATTGCTGCTATGGTTACACTCTCCTAGTACCAGCTGGCCTAATTCAAACTTCACTGGCCTCCCCTAAATCAAACTGAACTAACCATACTTCTATAATAAAATGGTTACTTAAATTTCCTTAATCTATATAAACGATTTTCTAAATCCTATATCTATAAATTTCTAAAGGTCACATCAAGAGAACCTTTGACCTGCAATAAGGCTCCTTAATGTGACTCAAAGTCAAACTTAAATTGTGATAAAGCAAAAGACCATAAGACGTGGAGAACAATAGACTCCTAGGTTTAGCTGTGTACTTTCCGGTCTCAGAGTTTTCTGTTAGAGCCAGCTGGAACTTTTCTTGGTAGTTTGTGCCAAATGGAAAAGGAGGGAGGGAATGGGTCAACAGCTCCCGAACACATCCTAGTGGTCTCAGGGTCAACGGCCCTTCCTGATCCCTAATGCTCAGTGGGCCTCCATGGCCGGCTCCCAACACTGTACCAGTTGAGAGACCACTAGAGCTGTTTAACTAATAAGGTCTACTTCAGTTCTGAAAGAGGAATCATCAATCCCTCCCTGTTTCCCTTGTGCAGAGTCCAATCTTTGAAAACAGTGGAGCAGACTTTGGGGGAAAAAAGTTGCAAAGACTGAGGTAAGATTTAAGAAAATTGAGAGATGGTGTCAAATAATAAAAAGGATGATGATATTAAAGTCACATCGAATGAAGTTTCATTAGCTATTGTGCCACTACCTACCTGGGGGATCTAGGCTGAGTTGCATCCCCTTTTTGGACTTCAATTTTTTTATTAGCATGAAATAATCTATTATTAAATGAGAAATGATGGGCAAAAAGTATGTAACATTTGTAATCTCTACAAAATATCAATTTAACATGATTTACTATTATACAGGTTCAGACTCATCACAATTTAGAGCATATCTCCAAAAATAATCCTGCTGTCAGACATTTTCTTAATGTAGACGTAGTGACTCATGATTACAGGTATTAATGTATTAATGATGTTTCATGGTCACGATTAGACATCCTTCTGGGAAAATATATTTGTACTGGATGTGAACATGGGCACCAAGTTTGATCGGATTATTTAACCTTGTATTGGAGACAGTTCATGATATTTTACATTTGTGATATAATTTTCATTTTAAACTTAAACTTAAACACTTCAAAAATAAGACTTTTATTAACATTATTTTGCACAAACCGTAAATAAGTATTTGTCCAGGTTTGCTCACATGCCTGGTGGTATTTAGTCACAGGCATAAGCAGTGAGAAGACATTCTGGTGGCACTGACTAGCAGATTCTGTGTGCCCTGTCAAATTCCTTGCTAAATACACCCTGCCCTCAAACTCAACTCTGGGAAAATCAGAGTGTGTTAGCTTACTTAACTGTGAATGGAAAATATAAAAAAGTGGGTGGAAGTAGTTTGAAAAACTCATATCAGTGACTTGGCCTGTCATACTGGCCTGCATACTACTTCCTCTGTCATTCCATATGCTTATTCTCTCATAGTCACAACATAGTGACCACATTCAAGGCAATCACTTCTTTTAACCTTTAGATTAAAAGCAAAGCACTTCGCAGAGCTCCTATAGACTTTCATTTATTTCTTATTGACAATAACTATTTTGCATGGACACCCTAGTTGTAAGTGAGGCTCAAAAGAGAATAGTGAGTTTAGAGTAAAGGTAACAAAGGAGAAGGGAGTTAGCAGTGGCCATTGAGTAGCATAGAAGTAGTCAAGAAAGCTGCCTAAGGCAAAATTATGTAGGGCAGAGGATATGTTCATTATCATGGATGGAAAAGGCAAAGTCAAGGAGCATGAATTGTTGGATCATCAGCCCATCCTCTTCCCTTCCTTTGGGCCAGAAAGAACTGGAATACGTCTCGTTTCTCTTGGTATAAAATGTAAACTTCTCTTTGTGTTCCAAATATTTTGGATGACCCATAAAGACTCCTCTGGGATAGACTTGTCCTGTTAGACTGGGCACTGAAACCATCCACAGAATAACCTGCACATTCTGCTTTCCGTGTTCCGCATTCCAATTCTGGTTGCTAGAGCAGGCTGTTGAAGCCATGTTAGAAGGTGGCAATAGGGAAGAACACTTGGATTTGCATTGATGACGGCAACTGGCATTAAAATTTCATAGGGTTGATGTCCATCAGCACTTTAAAGTGCTCCTGATTATATATATATAAAATTATTTGTAATTTATAAATATATATATATGTGTGTGTGTGTATATACACACATAATACTGACATGATATTTCAAATGTATAGCCTATTCTTGCAGCTGCTCAGAAATCTTTATTTTGGTGTGGATTTTATCCCACTAAATTCTCTCCTAAAGATTTTTTTCTGGTTCCTTTTTGTGGGTTCAAGTACTGAAAAGTACCCATTATCAATTGAATTAGAAACGAGTGAAGTTTTGGGAAGGAAGCATGGTTGGAAATCAAAACTTCTATAGAGTGATATATTGAACAAGGCAATGCTGAAAAGTTTTATGTGCCAAAATTGTGTTGGTGGGTTAGATGTTTTAGATCTGTCCTTATTTAGATAAATATCAATGTGGAATCTCTCCACTGATCTTATTGGCAATTATACGGGCAAATATTATTTGAAGTACTGTGAACCTCGATAGCGAGGAGGCAAGCTGAGGGTAGTCACTTTAAATCAGATGTCTGGGTTTTTTGTGGAAATAGGTTTGATGAAGATCAGGTTGCTATCACGGCTCCCAACAAGAGCTGGCATATGTGGATGCGTATGTGTGTGTGTGTGTATGTGTGTGTGTGTGACCTGTCCATACTGGCCTGCGTACCACTTCCTCAGTCATTCCATATGCTTATTCTCTCATGGTCACAACATAGTGACCACATTCAAGGCAATTACTTCTTTTAGCCCTCTTTATATTAAAAGCAAAACCCTTTCCAGAGCCCCCATAGACTTTCATTTAGGTCTTATTGACAATAACGGATTTTCTTGAACACCCCAGCTGCAAGTGAGGTTTAAAAAGAGAATAATAAGTTTAGAGTAAAAGTGGCACAAGGTAAATACAGGATAATAATATTCCCTGATATTTGCACACTGGAAAGTGATTGCAATTTCCTATCATTTCATGGTTCTTAACCTGCGACCTGGGTTCATGGTCAGTGGCATTAGGTAGTTGTAGGTCTCTTGGAGATGTAGGCATCTGCCTATTGTTCCCCTTGACAGAACTCAGCCGACCTTATTATTAAAATACTGATCAAAGAAGCTGCTTCCAGGAAGTCTCTCAGAACCTTGAATGCAGTCTAGACACCATGTGTTTATTCTTTCAACATGGTAAGTAAGATAAAATGGAGTCAGATTTTGAAAGTACTAAGCATAGGGCCAGAGGTCTTCTATGGCAGGGGTCGCCAATCCCCGGGCCACAGATAGGTACAGGTCCTTGGCCTGTTAAGAACTAGGCTGCATGGCAGGAGATGAGTGGTGGAGGTGTGGGCAAAGCTTCACCTGAATTTACAGCTGCTTTCCATCAGTTGCATTAAAGCCTAAGCTCTGTATGCTATCAGTTCAGAGGTGGCATTAGATTCTCATAGGAGCGTGGACTCTATTGTGGAACTGTGCATGCAAGGGATCAAGGTTGTGTCTCCTTATGAGAATCTGACACCTAATGATCTGAGGTGGGACTGAGAGGGTGGTGTTAGCTGCAAGTCACTGAGGAGCAGCTACAAATACAGATTAACATTAGCAGTGAGGATTCACTGCACAGAGACCATAATAAATTAATTTCTTGCAGACTCATATCAAAACCCTATCAGTGAGTGGCAAATGAATTGATGTACTTCAATTGTACAGCTGCATCTGGTGGCAGACTTTAAGTCAGAATCTGACACTTATTTTGGTCCAGACATGTCCCACCCACTATTTTATTTTACCACTTCTGTCCACACCTCTTTTTTAAAATGGTAAGTTGTATAATTATGTCATTATATACTACAATGTAATAATAATAGAAATAAAGTGCACAATAAGTTTTATGTTCTTGATCATACCCAAGCCATCCCAAAACCATTCTAGTGTGTGGAAAAATTGTTTTCCATAAAACTGGTCCCTTGATGCCCAAAAGGTTGGGAACCACTGTTCTATAGGGATAGCAGTATGTCTGACATGCCATAATCTCTATACCATAATGAAAGTGGAGATAGAGGGGACCTTATAGCAATGTTAACTTGTAGCCACTTTTAACCTTTATTCTGAGAGCTATTTCATCCTATCTTGAGTTTGTAATTCCTTAACATTTTAGAAAATATTTCAGCATCTACCTAACCACAAATCCTAAATAGTTCAAGTTTTGCTAGTTCTCTTGGAACCTATATCAAACCTTATATCAACTGCATAACAAAGCAAATTGACTTGAAATTGTACAAAGTTGTCATAGTAATTATTAGTGTTACTTCTCCTTCCCCCATGCCTCCCACCTTCCTTCCTCCTCCTTTTCTTCATTATTCTTGCTTAATATTTTCAACATTATTATAGGGAATTATGAGGAGGGACCCATAAACTCAGAATTTATTTATAAAAAATGTGAATTTATTCTTACATGCTTAAACTTTAGTCATCTTCAAAGTATTCTCCATTTGATGAAATACACTTACTGAGATGCTTTTTCCACTGCTCAAAACAGTTTTTGAACTCATTGATTTTGATGCCTTGTAGTGCTTCTACCATTTTACGTTTCTCCTCTTCCACATGGGCAAAACATTTGGCTTTGAGAAGTTTTTTCATCTGGGGAAAAAAAGAAAAGTCACTCAGGGTGAGAGCTGTTGAATAAGGAGGGTGTGGCATGGTACTCATGTAGTGATGTTTCTTCCACAAATCATAACACAACTTTCTCAAAACTTCCAGACAAAACTTTGGTTGACTGATCAAGAGAAACAAATTGTATACTAGGTTCCTGCTCTCCAAAAGATAGTTCTGGGTTTTAGGGGTTCCTCCCTCATATAGGAAGCTTTAGCAAGCATTCCAGTTGATTTTTTTAACCCAGCAAATTTGGAAAAAAACTGGCATAGTTTATTTCCTTAGATTGAGTTTTCCTGATGCAGAGCCAGAGTAAAGAATCCAGTTGTAAAACAATTGTTAAGGAACTGCTCCCAAGAAAAAATGCTCAAAAACTGAAGGGCATGGGCCAAGGAAAGAAAGGAAGCCAAGCAAGGCTAAGATTTCAGGCCAGCGTCCCACAGAGGGTAACTTGAGCCTGGTATCCCAGAGAGAATGAAGTGTAAGTTACTCCTCACCGTTGTGTCATAATACACAAATTAGTCTGAATGAAATAACTTTCAAAAAGGAAAAGATGACTAGTTAGGCAATCACTTTTTCTACTTACTAGATACGAAAAAAATATTGACAGGTATTTCCCTACTTCTCAGCTTACTATTTTGAAGTTGGTAGAACATGCTATAGTAGAGCCCTTGCGATATAGGACTGGTATTGCTGAGAAAAATGTTGACTCCATGGTGATGGAGAAAACTGACATCAAGATTAAAGGTCAAATGTCTTAATATCATTTTATTCTACCGCCTAAAATGTTGGAATCCAATGATATTATTAATTGGCAAAAGTTAAATAATAAATTATCACAAAACTTACAAATTCCTTTCAAAGTTAGCTTTACAACTTAGTGCAAGTGTCTCTGTCTTTATGTTTTCTAATTTGAGAATGGTCCTACAGTTTGGCTATTTGCCCCAGTAACTATCAAATATTTTACATCATTGTATAGAAGTAAAAATAACTTCACATAAAAAGACTAAACATAGAACAAGATTGAATCTTTAAAAAGACCTAATGGGCTCAAGGTGGGAAAATAAATAACAACATTCATAATTTCAAGCATCTTTATCTCAGCCATTAGATGAAACAGCTGACTTGTGCTGTTATTTGTGTTTTTCATTATGATGCCTTTGGAATGAGACACAACTAAACTATATTGTTTCATCTGCAGCATGCTTATTTTTAGTAATATACATTTGGGGTGTAAATGGTCAATCTGATTTTGTTTTTCTGTGCCTTATAAGTAAGCTTAGCGACAACAAGTGGCAAAAAGTCAAAGTAAAATTAAGATCTTCTAAATGTGAGCAAGATTCTTGTTTCATGGAAAAAATGAAAATCACTTGTTTCTTGAAAAAATATTTAAAAATTCTTGTATGTACAATATTACAAATGTATCAAAATCAGTGAAGGTATGCATTTATCTGCAAATTCTTTTTTAACTTTTTTTTATTTTAAAGATGTGGAGTATAATTCAGATTTAGGTAAATAAGTGGTCTTCGTACAGATAAAGCCTCTCTTTGGTCCCCACTTCACCTGGTTTGAGATGAGATCATGTACCCTTATTGATATTAGGTGTCAACATCCTTCCTCCCTTGGCAGTGTTCCGCTACTTCCAATCCCTTTCTTATTGTATTATGGTAAATGTTCAAGGTCTGCTTATGTATGAGAACATATGGTCCTCAGTTCTTTGTTTTTGTGATAGGTCACTGTGTATGATAAACTATAAATACATTCAAGTTGTTCAAAGTCCATAATTTTATTTTTTTATTTTTATTTTTATTTTTGAGTTGGAGTCTTACTCTGTTACCCAGACTGGAGTGCAGTGGCTGCTCCTGGCCACCGCAGCCTCGACCTGCTGGGCTCCAGAAATCCTTCAACCTCAGCCTTCCAAGTAGCTGGAACTATAGGTGTGCGCTACCACACCTGGATAATTTTTTGATTTATGGTAGAGATGAGGTCTGCCAAGTTGCGCTGGTGGGTCTCGAACCCATGGGGTCAGGCAATTCACTCACCTCTGTTGGGAGCCAGCCTTGGAGGCCCACCTGATTGACAAAGTCCAGGTGTGCTGAGGACCCCCAGCCACAAAGCGAATCCACATAGCTTAGGCCTTCTGTTTTTCCGTCTTTGCTGTTTGTATGGCCGAAGAATTCTGTGCTGTTGTAGAAGAAGAGAGCAACATGTTTATGTGAAGTACTCACAGTTAACCTGAGAATGTCATAGTTTATTTTTCCATTTCCCACTATGCCGTTTGGCCTTTTCTAACATATGTAATGGTTAAACTCTGAAACACATCAAGAATGTTTTCTTTCACTTGGTTATAAGTTACTAGATATTTTTGAGTAAAAAATGACATAAGCAGCCGGGCTCGGTGGCTCAGTCTGTAATCCCCCGCCTTTGGGAGGCTGAGGTGAGTAGATTGCCTGAGCCCGCGGGTTCGAGACCTGCCTGGGCAGCGAGACCTCATCTCTACAATAAATCAAAAAATCAGCTGGGCGTGGTAGCGCATGCCTGTAATTCTGGCTACTGGGAAGGCTGAGGTGGAAGGATCGCCGGAGCCCAGCAGGTCGAGGCTGCGGTGGCCGGGAGCGGCCACCGCACTCCAGTCTGGGCGACAGAGTGAGACTCCAACTCAAATTAAAAAAAAAAAAAAAAATAACAAGTATATTCACTTCTTATTTGATTTAGAGTTACGTAGTTTAGTGTTTAGACATAAGGTTTTTTAGAAGCACACGTTTATAATAAGTTCATTATGAGAGCAGGGAGACAGCCTACAGACAGGGAAAAAGTATTTGCCAACTCAGGTGACAGGGGTTTAACATCTTGGATCTACAAGGAACTCCAGTGTGCTGAAAAGAAACAAACAAACAACCCCATTATAAAATGGGCAAAAGATATGAATAGACACTTCACAAAGGAAGACATCCGAGCAGCCAATAGACACATGAAGAAATGTTCAACCTCACTAATCATCAGGGAGATGCAAATCAAAACCACACTGAGATACCACCTAACTCTAGTCAGAATGGCAATTATTGATAACTCAAAAAACAACAGTTGCTGGAGAGGGTGTGGCAAAAAGGGAACACTTCTACACTGTTGGTGGGACTGTAAACTAGTGCAACCTCTGTGGAAAGCAGTGTGGCGATTCCTAAAAGCTCTAAATATCAACCTCCCATATGTCTCCACAATCCCCTACTGGAAATATACCCTGAAGAAATCAAATCACTCTATAAAAAAGATACCCGCACACGTATGTTTATTGCAACATTGTTCACAATAGCAAGAACCTGGAAGCAACCATGCTGCCCATCAAAAGAAGATTGGATTAAAAAAATGTGGTACATACACATGATGGAATACTACGCAGCTGCTGCCCATCAAAAGAAGACTGGATTTAAAAAATGTGGTACATATACACGATGGAATACTACACAGCCATAAAAAAGAACAAAATCATGAATTTCACAGCAACCTGGATGGAACTAGAGTCTATAATACTGAGTGACCTCTCACAGAAACAAAGATCTAAGTATCACATGTTCTCACTCATATAGTGGACCTTGATCACCCAACGTATTACCATAAGAAAATGACTGATAGTGGTGGGAAACTATGCAGGGGAGGGAGCGGAAGGGAGATGGGATTAATGGTAGTAAACATCTGTCTGGGGATGGGGAGACACCTTTTATCAACAAGGGTGCCTGAACGGAGCATATTTGTGTACCTAACCCTTAACTATACCCCACAATATCATAATAAAAAATATCGATTATAAAAAAAAGTTCATTATGAATTCATTATAAGTTCTAACACTTATCTAGGAGTTATGTAGGTGATTTATAACACTGTTTTCATAGATTTAGGATGAAGATTAATTGTTAAGGTTTTTACTTAATTCAATAGTTAAAATTTTAAGTTAACATATATAGAGTGGGTTTTCACTGAATTCATAATATACTAATTGAATACTTTTATGATAAATTAACTAAATACAGAGAGCAACCTTGGGGCCTGGGAAACATCACTAAAAGCTTCTTTTGAGTTTTCTTTAGAAGTAAACACTGCAGGATAAGAAAAAAGTAACAAAGACACCTGGACAAGAGAGCCGATTATGAAGCTTTGAAGGTCATAGTAGCCCCAGAGAAAACTCCTGATACATGAAGAAATGTGCACTTGGAAATTTTCTTGAGACATTTCAAGGACTGTAATTTGGGACTTTGGACTAAAACCATCATTTTTGGCTTTATGAAAAAGACTCATTGACTGAAAGCAGATAGTGTTCTTGGCTTGTTTGTTGCTTCTAAAACCACTAGATGGTGGTAACTTTTAAAGGATATGGACGTGAAGGAATTTTCTTTGTCTTGTCTCTTTATGAATGGTATAAAAACTTTCTTTTAACTAATAAAGAATGACATCTGTCCTGCAAGCAGGGTTTCAAGTATATTATTTTGTCGTAAGTTCCTTCTTTTGCCTATTCCATCTCTCCTTCAGGAAATCTCACACCCGGCAGGAGCAGGACTCCGGCAAGTGGTGCCCAAACGTGGGGGCTTGAAGGTAATCTTTTTTCTTTCTTTTCATATGACAAAACTCAGTTTCAAACCCTGTTGCAGACCAATGATGATTGGCAAGTAGCTTTAACTGATTTCAGGGGATAAATCTTGTTCCATTTGCCTAAAAATCCATTGTTGCAGTTTGCAAAATAAAACCCCATAATTTTTCCTCGCAGCTGTTCCCTAGTTCCCCTCGAGGGGGTGACCTTGGTCTTTACTGATGGTTCATCTAATGGGAAAGCGGTGACAATAATTGATGATGAGCCCCATGTTTTAAACACTTCAGAAACTTCAGAACAATACACCTCAGTCTTCCAAAGCGTGGGATTACAGGCTGAGCCACTGAGTCCAGCTTTTATTGTGCATAAAATTCCATCATGTATATTTACCACATTTTAAAAATCCAGTCCAGTTTCAATGGGCAGCACGATTGGCTCTATGTTTTTGCTATTGTGAATAGTGCTGCAATAAACATGCGTGTGCAGGTATCTTTTTGTAGAGTGATTTAAATTCCTCTAGGTATATTCCCAGAAGGGGGATTGCTGGGTCATATGGAAAGCCAATTTCTAGTTATTTTAGGAATCACCACATTGTTTTCCATAAAGGTTGAACTAGTTTGCATTCCCACCAACAATGTAAAAGTGTTCCCTTTTTTCTGCAACCTCGACAGTGTCTGTTGTTGTTTGTTTTATTAATAATGGTCATTCTTACTATAGTTAGGTGGTATCTCAATATGGTTTTGATTTGTATTTCTCTGATGATGACTGAGACTGAGCATTTTTTCATGTGTCTGTTGGCTGCCCCCATATGTCTAGTCATATTTTTTGCCCACTTTTTAATGGGGCTTTTTTTTTTTTTTTGCTTTTAGCACATTTGAGTTCCTTATAGATCCTGTATGTTAGATGTTAGGGTTTTGTCAGATATGCAGTTGGCAAATATTGTTTCCCATTCTGTGGGCTGTCTGCTCTTGTGATGGTTTCTTTTGTTTTGCAGAAGCTTTTCAGTTTGATGAGGTCTCACATATCAATATTATCTCTCATGGCATGGGCACTTAGGGTTTTGATCAGGTATCTTTTGCTTATTCTGAATTTAATAAGGATGTCTCCTACATTTTCTAAGATTCTTAATGTTTGAGGCTTTATGTTTAGATCTTTGATCCATTTGGAGTTGATTTTTGTTTATGGTAATAGATGGGGGTCCTGTTTCAACTTCTGCATGTGGTCAGTCAGTCTTCCAAGCATCATTTACTGAATAGTTTCTCCTCTCCCTAGTGGTTGTTACTGAAATCTTTGTCAAAAATGAGTTGGTTGAGAAATTGAGGTTTTGATTCTGGAATCTCTATCCTGTTTAATTGGTCAATATGCCTATTCTTGTACCAATACCAGGTTGTTTTGATTATTGTAGCCTTATAGTAAAGTTTAAATTCTGGAAGTGTGCTACCTCTCACTTGTTTATTTTGCTAAGGATTGTTTAGGCTATACATGGTTGTTTATGTTTCCATATGAATTTCTGTATTGTTGTTTCCAGGTCTGAGAAAAATGATGTTGGTAATTTAATGGGTATGGCATTGAATCTGCAGATTGCCTTTGGTAGGATGGACATCTAAAAATGTTGATTCTTCCAGTCAATGAGCATAGAATATTTTTCCATTTATTTGTGTCATCTTTGGCTTTTTTGAACAGTATTTTGTAGTTTTTGTTGTAAAAGTCTAACTTTGGTCAGGAAGATGCTGAGGTATTTCTTTTTTTGTGTGGCTATTATTATTTTATGTGCTTTTTGTTTCTCTGCCTATTTGTTGTTGGTGTTTAAGAATGCAACTGTCCTTTGTATTTTTTGTTTATACCCTGAGACTTTGCCAAAGTCCTTTATCAGTGCAGGGAAGTTTTTGACAGATTCTCTTGGGTTTTCAAGATATAGAATCATATTGTCAGCAGAGGGATAACTTGACTTCTTTTCCTATTTGGATGTCCCGGATTTCCTTCTCTTGTCTGATTGCTTTAGCTGGGACTTACAACACTATGTTGAACAGGAGGGTTGAGAGGGGGCAGCCTTATCTTGTTCCAGTTTTCAGGGGAAATGCTTCCACTTTTTGTCCATTTAGCAATATATTGGCTATGGGTTTATCATAGATGGTACTTTCTATTTTGAGGTATGTTCCCTCTATGTCTAGGTGTTCAAAGGTTTTATCAAGAAGGAATGCTGCATTTTATTGAAAGCTTTTTCCACAATTAATGATATAATAATGTGGTTCTTATTTTTACATCTGTTGATATATTCAATTACATTTATGGCCTTGTAAATGTTGAGCCAGCCCTGTGTCCTGGGGATGAAGCCTACTTGGTCATGGAGGATGACACTTGAGATGCCTTTTTGGATTCGATTTGCTAGATTCTTGTTGAATACTTTTGCATCTATGTTCATCAAAGATATTGACCTGAATTCTCTTTTTTAATTGGATCTTTACCTTGTTTGAATATCAGTGTGATGTTAGCTTTATGACATGATGTGGGGAGCAGTCTGTCTTTCTCAATTGCTTGGACTACTTTCAATAGGATTGGTATCAACTCTTCCTTGTATATTTTTTAGTATTCTAGTGAAAAGCCATCTGATCCAAGGATTTTTTTTGGTAGGTAATTTTCTTTATGACAGTCAATTTCCTGGGTTGTTATTGGTCTATTTGGGATCTCACTTTTTTCTTGTTTCAACCTTGGAGGCTGTGTGAAGTCAGAAAGTTCTCCACTACATTAAGTTATTGAGTGAGTTTTTTTTCCCATACAAATATGCATAGTAATCTCTGATAATCATTTGTATTTTTTTGGAATCAGTTGTGATTTGATTTTTGCATTTCTGATTGTGTTTATTTGAGCTTTTTCTCTCCTTTTCTTGGTCCTTCTGGCTAGAGGTCTATCAATCCTGTTTATCATTTCAAAGAACCAGATTTTTGTTTTGTTGATTTTTTTCTATGGTATTTTTGCCTTCTATGTCCTGTATTTGGGCTTTTACTTTGGTGATCTAGATTCTTCTGCTTAATTAGAATTTTGATGATTGTGCTTTTCCACCTCCCTTAGGTGATTTGTTAGTCTGTCAATGTGCTGTGTTTCTATTTTCTTGGCGTATGTTCATGGAGATATAAATTGCTCTCTCAATACTGTTTTCATGGCATCCCAAAAGTTTTGGTAAGATGTTTCTTCATTTTCTTTTGTTTCTAGGAATCTTTTAATTTCTGATTTGATTTTGGTGTTGACACAGGAGTTGTTCAGTATCATGATGTTTAGTGTCCATATCTTTGTGGATTTTGGAGGTGATTTTTGTTGGAGGTGATTTTTTTTTTTTAGTTTCACTGTGGTCTGAGAAGGTGCATAGCAATATTTCAATCTTGTGAAATTTGTCTATGTTTGATTTACAGTCAAGGATGTGATCAATCTTGGAGTACATTCCATGTGCTGATGAGTAGAATGTATATTCTGTGATTGTTGGGTGGAGTGTTCTGTTGGTATCTACTGAGTCCATTTGGTCAAGTGTCAAGTTGAGGTTCCAGATCTCTTTGTTGTTTTTTTCTACCTTATTGGTCTATCTAGGGTTGTTAGTGGGGTATTTAAGTCTCCAGCTTTAATAGCGTTAGAGTCAATATCTTTTTAATTTACTTAGTAGCTGCTCTATAAAAGCTGGTGCTCCTGTATTGGGTGCATATATGTTTAGGATGAATATTTCTTGTTGATGGATCTAATCTTTTATCATTATGTAGCATCTTTCCTTATCTTTTTTACCTTTTTGATAGCTTAAAGTTGTTTTGTCTTATATTAAGATCGTGACTCCTGCCTTCTTCTGTGATCCTTTTCCCTAGAAATTAATTTTCCATCCTCTAACTTTGAGTCTGTGGGCATCCTTTGTAGTGAGATGACTTTCCTGGAGACAGCAAATTACTGGGTCATGTGTTTTTATCCAGTTTGCCATTCTATGTCTTTTCAGTGGTGCATTTAGTCCATTTACATTCAGGCTGATTATTGAAATGTGAGAGTTTGTCCCTATCATAATGCTTTTATAAAACTATTTTGTTTTTGTTTAGTTTTTGTGTTCATATATGTGTGTATTTTCATTTTTACGGGTATGTTGTGTGTTTTTGCTGCTTCTGAGTTTGTTTGTGATCTTGTGAAATGTATGATCCTTCTTTTGTTTCATTTTTCTTCTCTTCACAGTACCTTTTAAAGCATCTGCTATAGAGCTGGTCTTGAAGCAGCATATTCTCTTAGGGACTGGATGTCTGGGAAGAATTTTAATTCTCCCTCACTGATGAAGCTTAGCTTGGCTGGCTAGAAAATTCTTGGTTAAAATTTTTTTATATAGTTATATAGTCATCTCTCTGGCTTATATAGTCATCTCTCTGGCTAGATGAGGAAAGTTTTCTTGAATGACCTCATGGAATGTTTATTCTAGGGTATTTTCTGTTTTGCTTTCTATTTCCGGTGTTCTGATCAGATGTAGGCTTGGTTTATTGATAAAATTGAACATCTGTTGGAGAGTTTCCTCTTTCTTTTAGTTTTTTTCCTTTATTTTTAATAGATTGGGCTAATTCCATATTTTCATCTTCCGGCTTTGAGATTTCTTTGCTTGGTCAATTCTGCTTCCCATGCTTGTTAGTTTGTCATTTATTTCTTGGATGGAGTTCTTTATTTCTAAGAATGCTTTCTTGAGTTTGTTCAGCTCTGTTGCAATTTTATTTAGTTTTAGTCCTTGCATTTCTTTGTTTTTATTCATTTTATCCAGTGATTTTCTGATCTCTATAAGTATTTTCTGGGTACTGTCATTTTCAGAGATAGCCATTGTTTGTGCCCCAGTAGCTGTTCTTTCTAGCACTGACTCTTTGCTGAGGCTCTGGTTACCAGCAGCTCTTCATTGGTTTTTCTTTATTTGTAGCAGTCCTATCTTTCTGCTTAATTCTGTTGCTCAGTGGAAAATGGAGAGGCAATCACTTCTGATATTTGCTCTATTTTTGGTTCTTCCTTGAGCTAGGTCTCTGGATTTGTTCAATTATGAAGTAGGGCTGAGGGTGGAGCATTGTGCTATCTCTTTACAATTTTGAGCACTTACTAGGGGAAGAGGAGGGCTGTAAGGATTCAGAACCTATTGTCAGGTCATAATGTTTGCTATCTGGTGAATGGACCATCTGGAACTTTCTCTCCCTCTCTGCATAATATGACCGTACAGTAGGTACACTTGCATAGCCCTTGAATCCAAGACAGGTTATAAGAGAGAAGAGAGAGAGAGAGGAGAAGGAGGGGAAAAAGGGAAAGGAGGATGAAAGGAAAAGTAGAAAGAAAAACAAAAAAAGAAAGAAAAGCACACAAAAAAAGTGAAAGAACAAAGAAAGAGAAATAGAAGGAGGAAAGAAAAGAGAAAATCAACTGGGTTCAGTGGCTCAGCCTGTAATCCCGTGCTTTGGGAGGCTGAGGTGAGTGGATTGTCTAAGCCCGCAGGTTCGAGTCCCACCTGGGCAACTTGGTGAGACCTCATCTCTACAATAAATCAAAAAAAAAAAAAAATTAGCTGGGCGTGGTAGCGCATGCCTGTAGTTCCAGCTACTTGGAAGGCTGAGGTGGACGGACCGCCGGAGCCCAACAGGTCGAGGCTGCGGTGGCCAGGAGCGGCCACTGTACTCCAGTCTGGGTGACAGAGTGAGACTCCAACTCAAAGGAAAAAAAAAGAAAAAGAAAAGAAAAGAGAAAATCAATCAACAAACAAAGCAACCAAATGAGATAATAAAACAAACAAACCAATACCACCACCAGCCTCCTTCTTGGGCAGTTCTGCCGTCTGTGTCTATCATCCAGCAGCTGGCTCAGGATGGAAGGAGGATTGTCTGGAGTTCTGTATCTACCATTACCTACCAGGGATTGTGCCCTGGGGACAATGTTCTCTGAGGTCATAAAGGGAAGCCTCAACATAACTCTGAGGTCATAAAGAGAAGCCTCAACATAATGCAGAGATCAGCACCTGGTCTTAAGATGCAGTTCTGCTGTTCCACAGAGGCAGCCCTGGAGTACTTCTCTGCCCAGACATTAGAGAGTCTGTTCAGTTTTTCTGCTGGGAGCTATTGCTCCCTTCCCAGCAGTTACCAGTTCAGGCTTGGAGTGGGGTCTCCCCTCTGCTTCCTTGAGAGTCTGTCTCGGGCTCCATCCCTGAGTTTCCTCTGTGGCCCTCACTGTCAACATTCAGCTCAATACAGCAAATTTTCCCTGGAAAAGCTCCCAAATTGTCTGCTTCTAGGTCTGTGTTTGCATGCATCTGTGTTTGGTCCAGTGTGGGGGTAGGGTGTCTGTCAATCCAGTATTGTGCATTTGAAGTATCCTCTATGGGCAAACAATGGTCAATTTCAGAGGGGTGCAAAGATCACCCGTTGTTCTCAGAATGCAGGCTGCTCGGAATGCAGGCAGCTCAGAATTGGGCAAGATAAAGCAGGTCTCTGCCTAGTCCCAGGTCAGAGAAAATGGTGGCAGTCCATGTTTTTTCCCTCCAGCAGGGCTCAGCTCCAGATTTCCTCATCATGCTTTCTCCATGGTCCCTGCTGCCTGTGCCTGGCCTGTTGCCATAGGTGGTGGTATGGGCCAGTTGTCAGCTGATCTCTTTTGCCTTTTCCTGAGAGATGCCTCAAGGATGATGGATCTTTCTGCACTTGGTGGGTGCCAAATTCAGAACAGTGGGAAATGGTAGCCATTTTGACGGGGCACCAAGCACTTGATCCCATGTCTCCCCTTAGTTGGATATTTGCTCACCACTTGAACACATAAACAGATGCAGATTTTTTGGGTGGGGGCACTCACCTATTCAGAGGCTCACACTCTTACCAGATCCAATGTCATCATGCCCTCAATCTGTCTGCAAACTCTAAATTTAATTCATTGAGATTAATTTCCTTATCTATCATATAAGGAGAAAAATAACTCCAACCTTATTTGAGAAATAAAACAACCTATAAAGCTCTAAGTGAAATCTTGTAAAAAATCAGAGTATTTCAGGACATCCCATAAAACATAGCAGTATTATTAGTTCGTGATTACTTACCCATAATGTTGGCACATGTTTCCCTGTTCATCTCTAGTAACTCCAAAAGGAGAAATAATAAGAACAATGATTGGTGTAGTAACTATGATTTTATAAACACTGTAACCCTGAAATGATACTTTATATGTTTTTATGTTTAATCCCCAAATAACTTTGAACATAGGTATTTTTCACCCTGTTTTCTAGATAAGAAAATTAATCTCAGTGATATTAAGAATTGAAAAATAAAATTAATAAGTAGAGACAATGGCATGAAATCTAGATTGATTTTAATATAAATATAAGATTGTACATTATAGGCATGTAAGAAAGTTGGTTGAGTAAGGAGAACATCCAGACAGAGGGGCAATGTGGTATGGAATGTCAGAGTCTGAGCAGAGTGAGAAGGATGTCCACATGAGGGTGAGCCTGGCATGAGAAATCAGAGTCCAAGCAGAATGAGGAGGTCATCCACATGTGGAGGCTGCCCCCTTACTAGCTATTAGATCCAAGCCTGGCATGATATGTGGAATCTTGAGGGCAGTAAGTGAGAATGGATGAGTGTGGGGAATCAGAGCCTGAGTAAGTGTCCATAATGGGCCACAGCCCCAGAGTGTGTGGTCAGAGCCTGGGTAAGAAGAAGAGGACATCCTTGTGAGGCTGTGGGTAACAGCGGAGGTAGGAGATTGGCTAAATACCAGCAGATGAATAAAATAAGGAATTATATTAGAGATTACAGAGGTCAAGTTTCTCACTGAAACTTCTCAAGAATATAATTAAACTTAGAAAAGAAAAAAGAGTGAAATGTATTCTGTTGAAATTCAACATATTAATTGACCTAATGGTTTTTAATATTATAAATGGATATGAAAATGAATGCAGATATAATTTTGTCTATGTATGTAATACACACACACATACGTGTGAGTAGGAGTGTGTGTGTGTGTGTGTGTGTGTTCTAGTTCTGCCCACCAAGGAGGGCTAGGAATAGCAACCTTTATCTCCAAACACTTTCTGCATCCACTGGTTTCTCCAGTGCTTCCCATATTTATTACCTCCCTTAACAATGCTCTTTAGAAGAGAGTCTCACAGCTTGACATATATCTTTTTAAACATTCTAAAATCATTAAGCGATTTGGTTCAAGCTCTTCCTTTTAGTGCTCTGTGTCAGTTTCTTATAATTCTCATGCAATAAAAATCACTGGATCTTATAGAACATACAAATTAAAGGTATCTTGCTAGAAATTCTAATTTGATTTATCTAGATTGAGCCTGAGCATAATATATTTAGCAAGTATTCCTAGCTATCTTTATTTTCAGGATGGTTTGGGAAAGTTTCAGGTTAGTTAAAAAAAAAAAAAAAGAAAGAAAGCAGAACAAGTATTAGCGTGTTCTTGAATGGACAGGATATTGCTAAACTTACAAAAAGGACCACATCAGAAGTCAAGTAAAAGCTTATTAACCTGAAAAAAAAAAAGAAAACCAGAAATATTTTGAAAATAAAAACTTTAATCAGACATTTATGAATCAGTGGCATGGGTGGATTCCCACTTAATGTGTAATTGCAAAAGCAAATATCTCTGAGGTCATACGAAAATGTTTGAAGATGGTATGGGGGTGGGCCAGAGGGATATGCTCCTTAAGAACTTGAACCTTGCTCTCTGAGAGTTTAAATGGTAAATCTTCCATGAGGAGTTGAAATTACTGATCTGTATGTTAAAGCCAATCCACTGTGTGAGAAAAATATCTAAGAACATCGAATATGAATATTGCAAACACGATCTGAATGTTAACCTCAGAGGCGCAGGACTGGAAAGTGGAGCAATTCTATAAGCCACATTCTAATAAATGATTTCTTCTCTTGATAAAGAGTCTAGTAGTTTATATGTGGAATATTTAAAAGCTGAATTAATAAAAGTTGAAAGCAGAATGTTGGTTACCAGAGGTGGGTGGTGAAGAGGTGGGAAGGAAGAAAATGAGGAATTGGTGATTAAAAGGTACAAAGTTTCAGATACACAGGTAGGTTTTGAGATCTATTGCATAGCAAAGTAACTATAGTCAATAGTAAGTTATTGTATATTTCAAAGCAATTATGAAAGTAAAATACAAAAGTCTCACTATAAAAAGTTATAGACAAGTGAGATGATAGATATGTTAATCAGCTTGATTTAATAATTTCACATTGTATTCACAGAGCAAAGCATCACATAGTATCCCATAAATGTATACAATTATGTTAATCAAATATAATATTTAAAAACTTGTAGCAGTGGAGGATATAAAATAATGAAGAAGCAATCAGATCACAGTTCAGGATTACGTATGTAGTTTCATCCTGGGGAGACAGCAACAAGACATATTTGAGATATTCAGAAGTTAACTTCATCCTGGCTCCAGTTGTTTGAACAAGATGACTCTCAAAGATATCTGAGGACCCTTTCTAGGCTTGTGATGATCTAATAGGTAGAAAAGGCCATTTCACTGGATTTTGCCTCTAGTCGGCTTCTTGGACTATCCAACAAGTAATTCCTGGCTCATTACATCCCTTAAAACGGTGATAAATAAAGACTTTGAAGAAGACACTAAATGTACACTGGAGCTGATGAAACAAAACTTAATTTCAATACTGTTTACAAGTTGCTTTTCAACCATATAAACAAATAGTATGGATTTGTGTACTTTCAATGTTTTTGATTACCTGGAATTAGTGTTTTTGTAAATTGATGTAGAAATTGAGTGGTAACAGGTTTGTTTTTTTATTTTTTGCAAATGTTTTATTGACAGTGTATTTTGCAGAACAGAAATTTTAACAAAATTTTGACAAAGGAGAAAAGTCAATACAATGGAATAAAGATAGCTTTTTCAACAAATGATGCTGTAACAACTGAATATCCACATGCAAAGAAACGAATCTAACACAGCTCTTACGCTTTTCACATCACAACAATTAACTCAAAAGTATCATAGACCTAAATGTAAAATACAAAACTATAAAAGTCATAGAAAATAACAAAGGAGAAATTCTATATGACTTTGAATTTGACAATGACTCTCTAGATACAAAATTAAAGACATGAAAAAAGTAAAAATTAAAACAAAATAAATTAAAACAAAAAACTGATAAGCTGGATAAACTAAAGATTTCATTAAAATTTTCATCTGTTGATTTTATAGATATTTCCTGAACAATATTATTCACATTCATAATTTCAACTCCTAGTTTTATGTTTGAGCTACAGAGTGATAGGTAATAAGTTTAACACTCCTTTTCTTCTTCAACTAAATAAGAGCTTCACACCACAGTCACTATTGTCTGATCAAGAAGTACTTAAGTAAAGGATGAAAAGTTTTTAAAATATGATGCTTTGATTCACAATATAAATTTCCTGTCCCTGCCTTTGGAGAGATTTGAGTGAATAAAACTGGGCATCTGATACCCAAGGGGGAAAAATTTTTTTCTGACATATGCTAAGGATTAAGATGACCAGTACAGTTCCTAGGTTGAATGTTTTCCTCCTATGTGGTTCCATCCTTAATTCATTCACCTAAAATTGGATCATTTCTTGCAAGCTCTGTCTTGCTTAGGCTTGGACTTCTTGTAATATTCATCTGTAATTTGTCTCACCCTCCTTAAGCCTAAGGCTTAGGGACATTATATCTGTTTAGCAAGAGGTACCTTCTCCATAGGATAAAGCCATCATTCACATAAATCCAAGGAAGCTTCTCTAATAAAGAGAAAGTAATATGTGCATGCTGGCTTCACTATTCTCCACTCCAGTGAGAGGAGAAAAGACAAAGTGCTTCAAAATGCAACACTGGTGAAATTAATTTATGTAATTTTGCTCATATATATTAAATACACTCATAAATATTTTTCTACAATATGTGTCTACATTCATATATAATTTCTTTTGCAAGGTAGTCACTTCTTCAGCCTTAGTTAGTCAATTTAGTATGCTTTAAGAAAAATAATTATGTGGATGGTGAGTGTGTTGACAAATTTCCTGAGACAATTGAAGTATAAGAGTATTCTGATTTTATATCCAGAAACACTTCAAGATCTCCCAAATGTAATGCATTGATTTCACTTCATACATAGGATTACAACTATGTCAATGCTTGTTATGACATATTTGCATAAACAAAGATATTATTCATCCCCCACATGCATATTCCAAATTTAAAAAATCATAATATGTTTCATTAAATCTAAAACCATATCTTTTCCATTATGGAAGCTAGGAAGAATTCCAAAATCAGTGGTGTTTTGGTTTCACAAATTATACACACACACATTTTATATATATACACACTCTATCTATATACACTTGCATACATATACACCTTAATTTATGTGTATACATGACTTGAATTGTATCCACACATTTAAAAATAACCATTTTTCCTTAAACTCAGGGGCAATGCAAATTATTTAGACTAAATTATCTCAAAATGTACTAGTTTCAAAATTTTACATGTTTGATATATTAGGTATTGCCATGATTAGGCCATAGTTGGACACTAAAATGCTGTAGTGAGTCAAATATAAAGCCAAAAATATTAAAATGGATGTTAATTTAATATTATATACATGGTCATTGCTTTCCTGGAAATGTCATTAATTCCACATAGATAATTCATTAATCTGAAAGTCTTTCTTACAAGGCAAATCAAGATAGAGGATATAATGTGAGCTCTTATTAAAAATAAATACCTTCTATGGTTTTGGTTTGAGTTAACTCCTATGCAGTCTTCTGGATAATGTTGGAGATTATCTAGATGAGTTTTGCTTGTTCCAACATTATTTGAGAATAGGAATTAAGAGAGTATTAAACGGATTTCTAATCAGCAATTTTTTTACAGCCACTTTCACCTCTTTATTTCGTAGACTATAGATGATAGGATTCAACATAGGGGTGAATCCAGCATATACCAAAGCCATAAATTTATCTATTTCCTGTGAATCTACAGCTGAAGGCTTCAGGTACATGGAGAGAGCTGTTCCCATAGAACAAAACCACCACAGTCAGGTGGGCTGCACACGTAGAAAAGGCTTTGCTTCGTCCATCCACTGAGCTGATTCTCAGGATGTTGGCGAGGATAAAGGCATAAGAGATACAAATGAGAAGCATTGGCATGGGAAGAAGAAGTATACTGATCACCAGCATGATTAACTGCACCATGGAGGTATCCACGCAAACTAATTTCAAGATAGCCAGAATTTCACAAGTGAAATGATTGATGGTGTTATTACCACAGAGAGACAGTGGCAGCACAGACATTGCTTCCACCAGGGCAGCGAGACAGCCTGTCACCCAGGAGCCAGCTGCAGTTTGAACACAGACCCTCCTGTTCATGATGCTGGGGTATCTCAGGGGGTTACAGATGGCCACATACCGGTCATATGCCATCATGAAGAGGAGCACACACTCAGTGGAGCCCATGGCAAGTGAGAAGTACATCTGAGTGGCACATCCTGAGAATGAAATGGTGTTTTTCCCTGAAACAAAGTTTGCCAGCATTGGAGTGAGAGCAGAAGAGGTGTACAGGATGTCCAGAAAGGAGAGGTTGCTGAGGAAGAAGTACATGGGGCTATGAAGATGGGAATCCAGGATGCTGATGAAGATCAGAATAACATTGCCTAGCAAGGTAATCAGATACATCAGCAAGCACAGCACAAATATGATGACTTCAAGTTTGGGGTAGTGGGAAAATCCCAGGAAGAAAAAAACTGTTACAGATGTCCAATTTGCCTGGAACATTTTATTATGTTATAGTCATCTGTGTATATATATAGATGGATTAACATCACATATTATATATAAGCCAAAGGATCCCCCCTTCACATATCTGGCATGTTATCTTTATATGAACTTGTGGTCTGTTCTTAAATGCTTCTTTAAGTTAGTGATAATAATATATGTTTGAAGGAATCTGTCATTAATAAAGAAAACTTAAGCAGGAAGTCAAAAGATAAAGCCTCAAAATGTTACTTTTGCCAATGTTGGGTGGGAGGCGGATTTACTACGTAAACGTCAAGAGAGAATAAGAAAAATAAAACAATATTTTGCTTTCTTTTCCAAAGTCACACCTTAACTGATCTATTATTACATATCTAATTACCTCTAGAAATGATTCTCTTGGCTCAGCATGGTCTTCTTACTTAGGAACTATTCTGTGTTCCAAGTTCAAAGTTTCTTCTTCCACTCAGAAGTATGTCCAAAATATTTTGGAAAACTCAATAATTTTTTTAAAACTTATAAATTTCTGCAGCCACAAATTAACAGAGCCTTGAACATTTATACTCAAGCCCAGAATTTCCTTCTCAAACCCAGGAAAATGGTGACAGGACATTCAAATGGTGGGTGATACATGGTAGATTTCTTTCATATTACTGTACTTGTCCTAATGTACTAGTTATAGAAACATCCTCCAAAGAACAAGCCATTGGCATTGTAAGGAAACTTGAGTTACTTGTTTTTGAAGTTTCCAATTCATGCAGCAAATTAAGGTTAGAAAACTAGTTGTACAGTATTACAAATTCTAAAACTCCAGGGACAGTGTCCCATAGATCCAATTATAGTCAGTAGTTTGTATGGTCTAATTGTAGTGTTATCCAAACAAGAAAAAAACATGTTCTTGTCTACACTGTCCTGGGAACTTTACTCTTCTCCCAAACGTGTTATGAAAGCAGTCAGGCTGGTTAATTTCAATGAAGCAAATGTTAATGGATAATGTTGGCAGTTTCTCCTTTAGATTGAAGGAGAGTTTCATAATATGAACGAGATCAAGTTGTACTTGCTGTAGAGCCCAAAAAAGATAGGAGCATGAGTGCTTTGGTGAGTCTTTTAGTGTTCATCACCGATTAAAGGAAAAACATCAAAGGTAGATATTCCTCATAGAACATGAAGGTCCATTTGCTTTAAAAAAATACTTTTTCTTTTGGAAAGTTAGCTTCATCATATAAAGACATCTTTACCATTCAGAAGTCCACTGAAGGCTCTATCTGAGTGATGCTTTATAATCCCTGTTCACAACTACCCTATTTTCCAAGTGAGAGATGAATGGTTAGCAGTGTATGATGGTGTTAGGAAACATGGTCAGTTTCATTATAGTAAAACTGATTGTATAACTTGCTTCATAGTAGCAGATTTTACTTTTTATTTTTTTAAAGTATTTTATTTTAAAGATGTGGGGTACAGTTCAGGATTAGGTAAACAAGTGGTCATCTTACAGGTAGAGTTTGGGCCTCCCTTTGGTTCCCACTTTGCCTGCTTTGAGATCAGGTACCTTATTGATACTGTGTTCCTCCCACCCCCGCCGCCACCCCCGCTCTGGCAGTATGCCGCTACTGCCAATCCCTTTCTTATAGTATTATGGTAAATGTTCAGGATCCACTTATGAGTGAGCACACGTGGTACTCTGTTCTTTGTTTCTGTGTTATATCACTGAGTTTGGTAGATTCTAAATCCATCCAAGCTGCTGCAGAGTCCAAATGCTTGTCCTTCTTTATGGCTGCATGATATACCATTGTGTATATATACCACATTTTAAAAATCCAGTCCAGTTTTTATGGGCAGCACGATTGTTCCAGTTTTTGCTATTGTGAATAGTGCTGCAATAAACAAGTGTGTGCTGGTATCTTTTTTATAGAATGATTTGAGTTCCTCTGGGTATATTCCCAGTAGGGGGATTGCTGGATCATATGGAAGGTCAATGTCTAGTTCTTTTAGAAATGACCACACTGTTTTCCAAAGGGTTACACTAGTTTGCACTCCCAACAGCAGTGCAGAAGCGCTCCTTTTTCTCTTCATCCTGGCCAGCATCTGTTGTTGTTTTACTAATGATGGCCATTCTTGCTGGGGCTTGGTGGTATCTCAGTGTGGTTTTGATTTGCATTTCTCTAATGATTAGTGAGGCTGAGCACTTTTTCATGTGTCTGTTGGCTGCCCATATATCTTCTTTTGAGAAGTGTCTATTCATGTCTTTTGCCTACTTTTTAATGGGGCTGCCTGTTTTTTCCTTTTGGCACATTTGAGCTCCTCATAGATCCTGTATGCTAGGCCTTTGTCAGATAAACAGTTGGCAAATATTTTTCCCCATTCTGTGGGCTGTTTCCTCATTCTCTTAATGATTTCTTTTGCTTTGCAGATTCAGTTTGATGAGATCTCACTTGTCTATCTTATCTCTTATGGCATGGGCACTTGGGGTTTTGATCAGGGACTGGTTATCAGTTCCAATTTCCATAAGGATGTCTCCCGCATTTTCTAAGGTTCTTATAGTTTGAGGTTTACATTTAGGTCTTTGATCCATTTAGAGTTGATTTTTGTGTATGGTGATGTGTATGGTGATAAATATGGGTCCTATTTCAATCTTCTGCATGTGGTCAGCTAGTTTTCCCAACACCATTTACTGAATGGGTTCTCCTCTCCCCAGTGGTTGTTGGTGGAGGCTTTGTCAAAGATGAGTTGGTTGAGAAACTGAAGTTTTGATTCCTGGAATCTCTATCCTGTTTCATTGGTACATATGCCTATTTTTGAACTAATGTCAGTCTGTTTTAATTGTTGTAGCCTTATAGTAAAGTTTAAAGTCTGGAAGTGTGATACCTCCTACTTTGTTTCTTTTGCTAAGCACTGTTTTGACTATTTGTGGTCATTTATGTTTCCATATGAATTTCTGTATTGTCATTTCCAGATCTGAGAAGAATGATGTTGGTAATTTAATGAGTATTGTGTTGAATCTGTAGATTGTCTTTGGTAGGATGGACATCTTAACAATGTTGACTCTTCCTATCCATGAGCATGAAATATTTTTCACTTTCTTTTTTTTTAATCAATATTTTTTATTATGATATTGTGGGGTACAGTTAAGGGTTAGGTATACAGATATGCTTCATTCAGGTCCCCTTGTTGATAACGGGTGTCTCCCCATCCCCAGACAGATGTTTACTACCATTAGTCCCATCCCCCTCCCTGCCGCATAGTTTCCCAGCACTGTCAGTCATTTTCTTATGGTAGTGTGTTGGATGATCAAGGTCCACTATATGAGTGAGAACATGTGATACTCAGATATTTGTTTCTGTGAAAGGTCACTCAGTATTATAGATTCTAGTTCCATCCAGGTTGCTGCGAAATTCATGATTTTGTTCTTTTTTATGGCTGCATAGTATTCCATCGAATATATGTACCACATTTTTAAAATCCAGTCCTCTTTTGATGGACAGCATGGTTGGTTCCATGTTCTTGCTATTGTGAACAATGCTGCAATAAACATTCATGTGCAGGTATCTTTTTTATAGAGTGATTTGAGTTCTTCAGGGTATATTCCCAGTAGGGAGATTGCAGGGTCATAAGAGGATGATGTTTAGAGTTTTTAGGAATTGCCACACAGCTATCCACAGAGGTTGCACTAGTTTACACTCCCACCAACAGTGTAGAAGTGTTCCCTTTTCGCCACACCCTCTCCAACAACTGTTATTTTTTGAGTTATTCATAATGGCCATTCTGACTAGAGTTAGGTGGTATCTCAGTGTGGTTTTTATTTGCATCTCCCTGATGATTAATGAGGTTGAACATTTCTTCATGTGTCTGTTGGCTGCTCGGATGTCTTCCTTTGTGAAGTATCTGTTCATATCTTTTGCCCATTTTATAATGGGGTTGTTTGTTTTTTTCTTTTCAGCACGTTTGAGTTCCTTGTAGATCCAAGATGTTAAGCCTTTGTCAGACCTGGAGTTGGCAAATACTTTTTCCCAGTCTGTAGGCTGTCTCCCTGCTCTCTTGATGGTTTCTTTGGCTTTGCAAAAGCTTGTCAGTTAATGAGGTCCCACTTGTCTATCTCATCCCTTATGGCCTGTGGGTTTCAAGTTTTGTTCAGGAATTGGATGCCAGTTCCAATTTCCATGAGGGTATGTCCTTCATTTTCTAAGGTTCTTATGGTTTGAGGTTTTACATTTAGGTCTCTGATCCATTTGGAGTTAATTTTTGTGTATGGGGATAGATAGGGGTCCTGTTTCATTCTTCTGCATGTGGTCAGCCAGTTTTCCCAGCACCATTTACTAAATAGGTACTCTTCTCCTCAGTGGTAGGTGGTGGAGGTTTTGTCAAAGATGAGTTGGTTGAGAAATTGAGGTTTTGCTTCTGAAATCTCAATTCTATTCCATTGATCTATATGCCTGTTCCTATACCAATACCAAGCTGTTTTGATGATTGTAGCTTTATAGTAAAGTGTGAAGTCTGGTAATGTGATACCATTGTTTTTTTTTTTTTTTTTTTGCTGAGGATTGTTCTGGCTATTCTTGGTCATTTGTGTTTCCATATAAATTCCTGTGTTGTTTTTTCTAGGTTTGAGAAGAATGTTGCTGGTAATTTGATAGGTATTGCATTGAATCTGTAGATTGCCTTAGGTATGATGGACATCTTCACAATGTTGATTCTTCCAATCCATGAGCATGGGATATTTTTCCACTTGTTTGTGTCATCTTTGATTTCTTTGAGCAGAGTTTTGTAGTTTTCATTGTAAAGGTCTTTCACATCTCTGGTTAGAAAGATGCCAAGGTATTTCATTTTTTTGTGTGCCTATTGTGAATGGAATTGTGGTTTTTATTTGGGTTTCTGTTTGTTTATTATGGTGTAAAGAAATGCGATTGTCTTTTACACATTTATTTTATACCCTGAGACATTGCCAAAGGCCTTTATCAGTGTAAGGAGGTTTTTGACAGATTCTCTTGGGTTTTCAAGGTACATGATCATGTCATCTGCAAAGAGAGATAATTTGACTTCCTCTTTTCCTATTTGGATACCCCTGATTGCCGTCTCTTCTCTGATTGCTCTAGCCAGGACTTCCAATACTATATTGAACAGGAGGGGTGAGAGTGGGCATCTTTGTCTTGTTCCAGTTTTCAGGGGAAATGGTTCCAATTTTTGTCCATTTAGGAGTATGCTGACTATGGGTTTCTCGTAGTTGGCTTTTACTACCTTGGGTTATGTTCCCCGTATGCTTAGATGTTTGATGGTTTTTATCAAATAAGGGGTGCTGGATTTTATCATAAGTTTTTTCTGCATCTAATGATATAATCATGTGGTTTTTGTTTTGACATCTGTAGATGTATTTAATTACATTTATGGTTTTAAGAATGTTGAACCAGCCTTGCATCCCAGGGATGAAGCCTACTTGGTCATGATGGATGATTTTTGAGATGTGTTGTTGAATCTGGTTTGCTAGGATCTTGTTGAGAATTTTAGCATCTATGTTCATCAAAGATATTGGCCTGGAGTTCTCTTTCTTTGTTGCATCTTTACCTGGCTTGAGTATCAATGTGATTTTAGCTTCATAAAATGATTTGGGGGAGGTTCTATTTTCTCAATCGCCTGAAATACCTTCAGTAGGATTGGAATCAGCTCCTCCTTAAATGTCTTGTAGAATTCTGCTGAAAAGCCATCTGGTCCAGGGCTTTTTTTTTGTAGGTAGTTTTCTTATTACATAGTCAATTTCCTTGATTGTTATTGGTCTATTTAGGATCTCAATTTCTTCTTGTTTCAACCTAGGCAGGTTGTGGGATGACAGAAAGTCCTCCATTTCCTTGAGGTTTTCAAGTTTGTTTCCATACAAGTGTACATAGTAGTCTCTAATGATCTTTTGTATTTCTTCAGGGTCAGATGTGACTTCATCTTTTGTGTTTCTGATGTGCTTATTTGGGTTTTTTCTTTCTTTTTCTTGGTTATTCTAGCTAGGGGATCATCGATCTTGTTTATCCTTTTGAAGAACCAGCTTATTGTTTCATTGATTTTTTTGTATTGTCTTTTTGTCTTCTATGTCCTGGATTTGGGCTTTAATTTTGGTGATCTGGATTCTTCTGCTGAAATTAGGGTTTTTTGTGGTCTTGCTTTTCCAGCTTCCTTAGGTGGCTTGTTAGGCTGTTAATTTGTGCCCCTTCCATTTTCTTCATGTCCGTTTGTAGGGATATAAATTCCCCTCTTACTACAGCTTTCATGGTGTCCCAGAGATTTTGGTAAGATGTTTCTTCATTTTCATTTGTTTCCAGGCATCTTTTAATCTCTGTTTTGATTTCATCATTGACCCAGGACTTGTTTAGCATCATACTGTTTAGTGTCCATGTCTTTGTGGGTTTTGGGGGAACCTTGTTGGTGTTAATGTTTATTTTTATTCCACTGTGGTCCGAGAAGGTGCATGGTAAAATCTTGGTCCTTTTAAATTTGCTTATGCTTGATTTATGGCCAATTATGTGGTCGATCTTAGAATACGTTCCATGTGGTGATGAGTAGAATGTGTATTCTGTGGTCTTTGGATGGAGTGTTCTGTAGGTATCAATTAAGTCCATTTGGTCAAGAGTTGCACTGAGGTTCCAGATCTCATTGCTGATTTTTTTGTCCTGATGATCTGTCTAGGGTTGTGAGTGGGCATTAAAGTCCCCAATTATGATGGTGTTAGAGTCAATATCTTTCTTTAGTTTTCTTAGGAGTTGCTTTATAAAAGTTGGTGCACCTATGTTAGGTGCATATATGTTTAGGATAGATATTTCTTGTTGATGGAGTGAACCTTTTATCATTATGTAGTGGCCCTCTATATCTTTTTTAATTTTTGATAGCTTAAATGGTATTTTGTCTGAAATTAGGATTGCGACTCCTCCTTTCTTTTGTGTTCCATTCGCCTGAAAATTTGTTCCCCATCCTCTTATTTTGAGTCTGTGCATGTCCTTTCTAGTGAGACGGGTCTCTTGAAGGCAGTATATTGGTGCTTGGTGATATTTGATCCATTTTGCCATTCTATGTCTTTTCAGTGGTGCATTCAGTGCATTCACGTTCAGGCTAATTATTGAAATGTGAGAGTTCATCCCTATCATAGAGTTCTTATAGAGTTGTTCTTCCACTTGGTTTATTGTCTTTCTTTTGGTTTTGGGGTTGGTTTATGTGTATTTTATTCTTTTTCCTGTACTCTTGTGAAGAACGTTGTTCTTTTTTTCTTCTTTTCTTCTGTATTTAGTACTTTCTTAAGTGTTTCATGTCAAGGTGGTTTGGTGGCAACGTAAGTTCTTAGGGATTGGATATCTGGGAAAGATTTTAATTCTCCCTTGCTGATGAAGCTTAATCTGGCTGGGTACGTTATTCTTGGTTGAAATTGTTTATCATTTAGGACTTTGAAGATAGGGCTCCAAGCTCTCCTAGCCTGCAGGGTTTCTGTAGATAAATCTGCTGCTATTCTAATTGGTTTTCCATGGTAGGTGATCTGGCCTTTTTCTCTTGCTACCTTTAGGATTTTTTCTTTTATGCCTACTTTGTTTAGGTGAATTATTATGTGTCTAGGAGTTGGTCTTCTCATTTGTTGTCTTGCAGGGGTTCTCTGAATCTCTTGTGTTTGAATTTTTGCATCATTGATTAGATAAGGGAGGTTTTCTTGAATAACCTCATGGAAGGTTTGTTCCAGTGTGGTCTCTGTCTCTCTTTCTGCCTCAGGAAGGTGAATTACTCTTAGTTCGGTGTCCTGAAGTAATCGCTCATCTCTTGAAAGTTTTTTTCTGTCTCTTTGAGCTTGTTTTCTGTGTTTTTGAGAGTTTGGGTTAGTTCTATATTTTGGTCCTCAAGCTATGAGATTCTTTCTTCTGCTTGGGTAATTCTGCTTTCCATGCTTATCAGTTTGTTATTTATTTCATTCACAGTGTTTTTTATTACTGTTATCTCAGATATCAGCGCCTTTCTAGTTTCTTCTTGAGTCTCCTCAATTCTTTTTAATCTATCCATTAATGTCTTGATATCTAGGTTTGCAGTTTGAGACCAGTCATTCTGGGGGCTCTTCATTGTTTGCATTCTGAAGTCAGTTTCCTCAGTGTCTGCCCTCCCAGGGGTCTGGGTGAGACCCATATTCTTCTTTTGGTTTTTCTTCATTTGTGTAGATTTTTCTCTTGTCCATTTGGAGAGTCTCACAAATCCACCTATGCCATCGCCATCTTGTCTGGAGCCCATAGTAGAAGATTTTAATCGTGACCATTACTGAATAATTCATATTGTGTCAAATATTCCTCATTTCTCAGAAAAGGTTATAAATTTGAACTATTGCCAGGGTTTTTTAAAAGCACAATCAAAAGTTCCCTCTTTGCTAGCTAGTATTTGCCATCAGAATGTATCTTCTGTCTTTTATTTACTCACTCCCACAGAGGCATAACTTTCAAGGACCTGGGATCATACATGTGGTTCACTTCTTTAACTTAGAACAGCTTGGTACATAGGAAAGGCTAGGGCTTTAGTGCAAGAAACACTATTTTGTCATTTCATTTTTTGTTCTCTAGAGTAAGTTGATGATCCTCTTTGAGATTCAGCTTAATGTAAAAGATCAAAGAGAATATTTTTTAAATCAGGGTTGTTGTGAGGAATAGAGATAATTCATGCAAAGCAAGCAAAGTATCCAATATATAGTAGGTTCTTAAAGCAATGTTAGATTTTTTTCCATTCTATGGCTTTTGACTTGCTTCTTGAATTATCTTTTTTTCTTCTTTAGACAATATTCACCAAAACTACATTGCAAACGGTTGAAGCAGAAGGGAGAAAAGATACTGATATCTGGCCCCAGTGTCCCCCTCTTCTGAAGCAGAAGAGAGAAAAGATACTGATATCTGGTCCCAGTGTCCCCCTCTTCTGAATTTCTTTATCCAATAGTCCTTCTAACTCACCTGTTCAGTTCCTGTAGACCAAGGTTTGTATGGCTCCAAGTGAATCATTTAGCTTTATTTGATTGTGCCTAGGGCACAGGGTTAGAAGATAACATTATTTTAGGGCTACCCACAAAAAGATTAGATAGAAGCAGTGACTAAGACTGAGGAAGGTTGCCAACCTGATTTCCCACTATGTGTACAGCAACAGATCACACTTCTGCTTTGGAGACACAACAGAAAACACTGAAAAAAAGAAAAACGGAACTTTCATGGAATTTTCTCTCTGAAAAAGAAACAGCCAAAATCTTGATATGTGAGAATCTCTAGTCTTCCTCACTTTCTCACATAGCACCAGCATTCACTCATATACTTAAACCAAGAAACTAGAAGCAATCCTTGCTTGCTTTTGTCCCTCTTATCCCATTACCAGCAAAAAAATGAAGTTTGGTAAAATCTTCCTGAAAAGTATATCCCAGACTTTTAGCTTCTAGTGATAGTGCACTGTTTTGTGGCAGGATGATTTCAAGCAGACCCTACTGCTTCTAACAAAAGCAAACCAAAAACATCAAATAGTGCCTTATAAGTATGCATGTTATGATTTGTCAACTAAAAATATTAATAAAAATTTAAAATGAATAAATACATGAAAAAGGCAAGAAAAAAGAGTATTATCATACGAATGATAAAAATATGAAATTGTCAAAAAAGAAAAAATCAAAACTGTATATGAGGGAGGACACAAAAACCCAGAATTTATAAAAATTGAATCTTTGTTCTTACATATCTAAACTTCAGTTGCCTTCAAATAACTTTCATTTTATGCAATACACTTGTCAAGAGGTTTTTTCCACTGCTCAAAACAGCTTTTGAACTTGTCAATTTTGATGCTTTTTAGTACTTTTGCCATTTTTTAATTTCACCTCTTCCACATCTGTAAAATATTTCCCTTTGAGGACTTTTTTCATCCAGGAAAACAAAAGAAATCACCTGGGGCAAGATTGGATAAATAGGGAAGGTAGAGTGCAGGGGTCACACCGTTTTTGGCAAGTTGCATCACAACTTATGGAAGAAACATGACTTGTTCTTCCACCATGACAATGCACCTACCCACCACACTGTTTATCAGTTTTTGAAAGGTTTTAAATCAGTTACCTAAGATATCAATTAAAGAAGCTAGGAAAAGAACAAGGCTACTTAAAGTAAATAGAAAAAATGAAGAGAAGAAATAAATAAAAGAAATACATAAAAATAGCAAATACAAAAGATAGCTACATGAAAAGAATAATGAAATTGATAAAATTCTAACTGATAAAGGAAAAAGTGAAAGCACAAATTAAACACTTCAAGAATTAAAGTAATTAAAGGACAATAAGGGGGAATTATTAACAATATTATCCTAATAAATATAACAACTTCAATTAAATGATATATTTTCTGAAGAGTACTACCACCAAGACAAACACAAGAAACAGAAAAATATGAATAGATATATAACAAGTAAAGTAGCTGAATTAGTGAAATTTTTTCCACATATAAAACTTTAAGTCTAGATAATTTACTACTGAATTTTGCCTATTTTATTATTTTAAATATCTGGGGTGCACATGCTCATAGATTGGAAGAATAAACATTGTTAAAATGACCAATATAGCTAAACTAATCTACAGATTCAATGCAATCATTATCAAACTACCATTTTTCACAGAATTAGAAATAGCAATCCTAAAACTTTTTTTTTTTTTTGAGTTGGAGTCTCACTCTGTCACCCAGACTGAGTATACTCCTGGCCACCGCAGCCTAGACCTGCTGGGCTCCGGCGATCCTTCTGCCTCAGCCTTCTGAGTAGCTGGAATTACAGGCACACGCTACCACGCTCGGCTAATTTTTTGATTTATTGTAGAGATGAGGTCTCGCCTGCCCAGGCAGGTCTTGAACCTGTGGGCTCAGGCAATCCACTCACCTCAGCCTCCCAAAGGCGCAGGATTACAGGCTGAGCCACCGAGCCTGGCTAATCCTAAAACTTATATGCAACCAAAAAAGAGCCAGAATAGCCAAAGCAATCCTAAGCAAAAAGAACAAAGCTGGAGGCATCATATTATCTGACTTTAAATTAAATTACAAGGCTATAGTAACCAAAACAGTATGGTATTGGTACAAAAGATACATATGGATCAATGGAGCAGATTAGAGAATCCAGAAATAACCCAAATGCCTACACCCAACTGATCTTGGACAAAACAGACAAAAACATACAATAGGGAAAGGACACCATAATCAACAAATGGTGCTGGGAAAGTTGGATAACTACATGTGAAAAATGAAACTTGATTCCTACCTCTCCCCATATATATACGTTAATAGCTTAAGATGAATTAAATAATAAAAAACCCTAGAAGAAAACTTAGGAAAAACTCTTATAGACATTGGCCTAGGCAAAGAATTTATGGCTAAAATCCCAAAAGCGAAGGTAACAAAAATAAATAAATAAATAATGAATATGCTTAATTAAACTAAAAAGCTTCCTCACAGCAAAAGAAAAAATCAATAAAACAAATAAGCCTACAGAATGGGAGAAGATATTTTCAAACTATACATCTGACAAAGGACTAATATCCAAAATCTACACATACCTCAAGCAAATCAGCAAGAAAAAAACAAATCACCCCATTAAAAAGTGGGCAAATGACATGAACAGACATCTCTCAAAAGAAGATATACAAATGGGCAACAAACATATGAAGACATGTTCAGCATCACTCATCATCAGGGAAATGCAAATTAAAAACACAATGAGATGCCACCTTATACCGATAAGAATTGTCATTATTAAAAAATTAAAAAAAAAAACAAGATGCTGGTATAGATGTGGAGAAAAGGCAACACTTACATACTGTTGGTGGTATTGTAAATCTGTACAACCTCTATAGAAAGTGGTATGGAGATTAATCAAAGAACTAAAAGTAAATCTATTATTTGATTCAGCAGTCCCACTGCTAGGTACCTCCCTAAGGAACAAATGTCATTACATAAAAAAGACACCTGCATCTGCATGTTCATCACAGCACAATTTACAATTGCAAAAATGTGGAATCAACCTAAATTCCCATCGATTGATCAGTGGATAATGAAAATATATATATACAATATACAATTCAGGGTTAGGTATACAAATGCTCATTATGCAGGTACCCTTGTTTATGAGGTGTGTGCACCCATCCCTTGGCAGTTTTCCACTATTGCCAATTCCTTTCTTATAGTATTATGATCATTGTTCAAGGTCCGCTAATGAGTGAGAACATGTGGTACTCAGTTCTTTGTTTCTGTGATAGAGCACTCAGTATTATAGACTCTAAGTCCATCCAAGTTGCTGTGAAATTCGTAATTTTGTCCTTTATGGCTGCACAATATCTCATCGTGTATATGTACCACATTTTTTTTCCAGTCCTCTTTTAATGGGCACTATGGTTGGTTCCATGTTTCTGCTATTGTGAATAATGCTGCAATAAACATGTGTATGCAGGTATCTTTTTCATTGAGTGATTTGAGTTCCTTTGGGTATATCCCCAGCTGGGGGATTGCGGGGTCATATGGAAGGTTGATTTTTAGATCTTTTAGGAATTGCCACACTGTTTTCCACAGAGGTTGTACTAGTTTATGCTCCCAACAAGAGTGTTGAAGTGTTCCCTTTTCTCTGCATCCTCTCCAGCATTTGTTGTTTTTTGAGTTATTGATGATGGCCTTCCTGACTGGAGTTAGGTGGTATCTCAGTGTGGTTTAATTTGCATTTCTTTGATGACTAGTAAGGCTGAGCAATTTTTCATGTATCTGATGACTGCTCATATGTCTTCTTTTGAGAAGTACCTATTCATGCCTTTACCCAGTTTGTAATGTGGCTGTTTGCTTTTTTCTTTTCAGCACATTTGAGGTCCTTGTAGATCCTAGATGATAGGCCTTTGTCTTGTAGATCCTAGACGTTAGGCCTTTGTCGTATAAATAGTTGGAAAATATTTTTTCCCTGTCTGTGGGCTGTCTCCCTGCTCTCTTGATGGTTTCTTTGGCTTTGCAGAAACTTGTCAGTTTGATGAGGTCCCACTTTTCTATCTTATCTCATATGGCATGGTCACTTGGGGTTTTGGCAATTGAGAAAGATGGAACTTTCCCCAAATCATTTTATGAAGCTAACATCACATTGTTACCCAAACCAGGTAAAGATCTAACAAAGAAAGAGAACCACAGGCCAATGTCCTTGATGAACATAGGTGCTAAAATTTTCAACAAGATTCTAGCAAACTGGATCCAACAACACATTTCAAAGATCATACACCATGATCAAGTAGGCTCCCTGGGTTGCAGGAATGGTTCAACAGCCACAAGACCGTAAATGTAATTAGATACATCAACAGATATAAGAACAAAAGTCACATGATTATATCATTAGATATGGAAAAAGCTTTCGATAAAATCTAGCACCCCTTCTTGATAAAAACCCTCGAACATCTAGGTATACACGGAACATACCTCAAAATAGTAAGAGCCATCTATGAGAAACCCACAGCCAACATACTCCTAAACAGATAGAAATTGGAAACATTTCCCCTGAAAATTGGAACAAAACAAGGATGCCTACTCTCACCCCTCCTGTTAACATAGTATTGGAAGTCCTAGCTAGAAAAATCAGACAAAAGAAGGAAATCAGGGATATTCAAACAGGAAAAGAGGAAGTTAAGTTATCCCTCTTTGCAGACAACATGATTCTATATCTCAAAAACCCAAGAGAATCTGTCAAACTCTTGGACTGATAAAGGTCTTTGGCAAAGTCTCTGAGGATAAAATAAACATGCAAAAGACAATTGCATTTCTATACACCAACAATAAACAAACAAAAATCCAAATAAAAAGCACAATCCCATTCCGAATAGCCACAAAAAAGAATTTTGACAATTTAAAGAATAAACAGTTCTTTGAGAAATCTCCAGATTGCTTTTCACAGGGACTGGCTTAGCTTATATTGCCACCAAGAGTGTGTGAGCATTGCCTTGTCTTTACAATCTCAGCAGCATTTGTTGTTTTTGACTTGTTAATAATAGCCATTCTGACTGGTATGAGATAATATCTCATTGTGGTTTTGCTTTCCATTTCTCCAATAATTTTTTCAGGTGTTTGTTGGCTGCTTGAGAGCCTTCTTTTGAGAAGTGTCACTTCATGTCCTTTGCCCACTTTTTAATAGGATTTTTTTCCTATTGATTTGTTTAAATTCCTTATAGATTCTGGATATGTGTCCTTTGCCGGGTTCATAGTTTGCAGTTCTTTTCTCCCATTCTATAGGTTCTTTATTTACACTTTTGCTAGTTCCTTTTGCTATGAAGAAGCTGTTAAGTTTAATTAGGTCCCACCTGTCAATTTTTGTTTTTGCTACATTTGTTTTATATTTGTCTTGATTTGAATTCATTGCCCAGGCCAATGTCCAGACAAATGTTTCCTAAGCTTCTTCAAGAATTTTTATAGTTTGAGGTCTTATGTTTAAGTTGTTACTACATCTTGTGTTAATTTTTGTATATGGTGAGAGACAGGGGTCCAGCTTCATACTCCTGCATATGGTTAGCTAGATTTCCCCAGCATCATTTGTTATATAGGTTGTCCTTTCCCCACTGTTTATTTTTGTCAACTTTGTCAAAGATCAGTTGATGCCAGTCAGTGATTTTATTTCTGAGTTCTCTATTTTGTTTCATTGATCTATGTGTCTATTTTTGTACCAGTACCATGCTATTTTGGTTTTTGTAGCCTTGTAGTAAAGTTTGAAGTATTGCAATATGATGTCTTTGGCTTTGATCTTTTTGCTTAGAATTGCTTTGGCTATTTGAACTCTTCTTTGCTTCCATATGAATTTAAATATTATTTTTTTCTAGATCTGTGAAAAAAAATGATGCTGGCAATTTGGTAGGGATTGTGTTGAATCTGTAGATTGCAGAAAGAGGTGAATCACCCATTAGATTCAAATAATGAATGACACATGACCACTAGTAAAAATTCAGGGCATTGTGTTAAGAGAAAAGGGACAGGGTCTCAAGGTATCTGTGGAAATGAACAGCTCTAAAGCATGGGAGATGAGCTCTCCTTGGATGTTAGAACACAGGTTTGGCCTCACTGCTTTATAATCAAGGCAATTGCTTTCCCTGATAGGCAGGTCCAAGGTTACAAAACAGTTCATGTTTCTCTTCTCACTACCACACCTCCTTTAATGAGAGACCTGTACTGTTTTATGATCTTTCAACCCAGCAATCCCACTACTGGTATATATCTAAAGAAGCATAAATCATCAAAAGACACCTCCATTCATATGTTTATTACAGGGCAGTTCACAATAGCAAAATCATGGAACCAACTTAGCTACCCATCAATGGTGGATTGAATAAAAAATATGCTTCATATACACTGTGGAATATTAAACAGCTGTAAAAAATGAAATCATGTCCTTTGTAGTTGGAAAACATTATTTTGAGCAAATTAACACAGAAACAGAAAACTGATTCCTACATGTTCTTACTTAAAAGTGAAATCTTAACACTGGGCACACACTGACATAAGGATGGGAACAACAGATATTAGGGACTCCGTAAGAGGAAAAGGAGGGAGGAGGGGTAAGTGTTGAAAAACCACCCATTGGATACTATGCTCAACCTTGGGTGATGGGCTCAGTAGAAGCCCAAACCTCACCATCATGTCATATACCATGTAACAAACTTGAACATGTGCAACGTGAGTCTAAAATAAAAATTTTAAAAGAATAAACAAGCATTAATCTTATAGAGACATTTATAGAAACTCATAAAACATAGGAAATCTTTCCAAGTAAGGAAACCTCCAAACCTTTTTTGTGAGGTTGACACAACCTATTACCAGTAAAACTTGTAAAGAGTATAGACAAAAGAAGATTTTAGACCAATATCACTTATAAATATAGACTCAGTAATCCTCAATAAATTATTAGCAAATTATATTATCTGTATATCAAAAGGATATTATATCATTTAATGAGTGCTATTCCAGAAAAGGAAGGTCAATTTACTATCAGAACAGAAATCAACTAATTTCAAAGGATTAACAGAATAAAGGAGAAAAATTTTTATGGCCATGTGAATAAATACAGCAAAAAATTACCAAAATTTAGATATCATATTCATAATATACTAAAATATTCAACAAATTGGCAATATAAGAAACTTCCACAACATGATAAAGGACATCAATGAAAAACCTCAGCTATATCAAATATAATGAAAGAATAACTGAATTTTTTCATTTTTGAAAATGATCAACTTTTGCTTTATGAATGGAGATGTTTTTAAATCCTAAAAAATTCTTCTTTCTCCCAAGGTGAAACAGATCTCTTGTATGTTCTATAAGAAATTTGATAGATTAAATGTTTACGTTTAGGTCCATGATCTACTTCAAATTGATTTTGTATATCTATCCTGTGAAATTTGAATGTACAATTGTTTCAGTACCAGTTGTTGAAAAAACTAGCATTTCCCTATTGAATTGCCCTGGTGCCTTTGTTGAAAATCAATGAACTATATATCATTTGGACTTCTTTCTGAACTGCTTTATTCGTCTTCATGAATCTATTTATCTTCCTTTGTGTCAATGCCACAAAGTGACTTGATCATTTTAGATTTGTAATAGTTTACAAGGAGGTAGTGTACATTTTCCAACTTTATTCTTTTTCCATATTGTTTTGGCTGTATGAAGTCTTTTCTATTTCCATATCAGTTTTAGAATTGTCTTGTCAATTTCCCCAAGACCTCTGCCTGAATTTTGATTGGTATGGCAGTAATCTATAGATCAGTTTGGGGAGACTGGATATTAATATCTTCTAGTTCATTGACAATGTACCTCTCAGTTTTACAGTTCTTCTTTATATTTTGTCTGCAATTGTCTGTAGCTTTCAGTGTAAAAGTCTTGTACATCTTATGTTAATTTTTTTCTCAGCTAATTTATGTTCTAAAAACATATATTTTAAGATATATGTTTTCCAGTTGCTTTTTGTGGGTAGATAGAAATACAACTGGCTTGTGTATTCTGACATATCCTGATAGTTTATTAATTTATTTTGTGGATACCTTGAGTTTCTTTGTACTTGTTTACATATACAATTTGGTTATTTGTAAAAAAGACAGTTTCCTTCTTTCTTTCAAACTGTAATTCCTTTTAGTCATTTATCTTGTCTTATTACACTAGCTAAGATACCCAATACAATGTTACACGGAAGTAGTGATAGTGGACATTTTGCCTTATTCTTGATCTTAAGAGGAGAACACTCAGTTTTTAACTGACTTTATCCAGCTATTTTACCGCAGACATATCTTCGTATTCAGTCTTTTTCTTTCTTTTGTCTAATTGGATGGGATTGAAATAGATTATCTTTCTTGCTTTTAACTGTAGTATCTCTAAACTGATAGTCACTTGTACAGCATCTTCCAAACATGATTCTTTCTTACAGGGCTGCATTGAGTGTATTGATACTGCTAATTTATGTGTATGTGTACATGTGAATATCAGTTAATGCTAAAGTATGGACACTGGAGGACAAGAATAAAAATAACTGGACTACGGGTAAAAAATTCCATGCTAATACAATTAGGGAATCAAATCAATGTGAAAAATAATAGGAGGTGATTAATATTTGAAACTGTGAAGAACCAACATTGAGTTAAAAGAGCAGAAGAGGAGCAGCAATGAGCATCAGCAAACATGAGCCAGCTGTCCAGTCAAGAAGAACCAGAAAGGTGACAGGAGTGACGGAACAGTAGTCCAGACCTACATCTGAGAGCTGAACCTATGTATTTATCCATATGTTGCCTTGCTGGTTCCAGCAGTAAGGGTTCAGGGAAAGCCTAGTTTGTCTAAAACAGAGAGGTCAGTATGGTATGGTGGCTCAGAGAGAAATTAGAAATGGTCTGTGAAATTAAATGAATTGAGATTTTTAAGCAATAGTATGCTGCTACTCTATGCCCCATCTCCGGTTGTAGTATGACAAATTGAATGCTTATAAGATAGAGTTAAGCATGGTATTAATCATATGATTCCTTTGAAAGCAGTGGTGTTGAGGAAATAGATAAAACTAAACCACAAATGTATGTCTTGGGGCCACATTAAAGAAGCATGAAATTTCCAGGTGAGGCCAGCAGTGGTTACAGGAGCTATTGGATTGAGGGGATCCTTTTGTCCAGATGACCCAGGCAATGCAGAACATTTCTAAAGTTTCCATTCCAAACCACTACCCTAAATCCCCCCCCCCCAAAAAAAACCCAATATTTTGCCGGCTCTATTACTTATATTGAATAAATTATTTAATTAACAGTCACCAATTTTACATTTCTATGTTAAGTGCTAGAGATAAGATAATAAACTCTTTTTCCCTTAGCATGCTCTCAATCTGATTAGGGAAATAGAGTGTAACAGTTGTATTTTAGAATTATTTGTGTTATGGGGTGAGTGATTACCCTTTACTGTGACCTGGGAATGAGTTACAAAGACAATCATGACAAAATCACTACTAGAGTTGAATATGATAAATTATTAAGAGAAGTCCAATGAATATGTGAAAGAAAAGTCTTCCAGGCAAGGAAAATAACTGTATATTTAAATTTGGAGTGGTAGAATATCATTTTGCATTCAGGAAAAGATAAATAGGTCCGTGTGACTAGATTATTTAATATGAAAGAGGAAGTGGCAGAGAGTAAATAATAAATAGTGACAGATATTAAACTGGAATTGTTACATGAGGGGCTTTATAGTTCATATTTTAGATACTGAAAAGGGATTTTTTTAACCAGGAGAAAAGCAAGATAAATATGGCTTGAATCTTTAATAAATCACTTTGGTGGGATTGGGGGAAAGGAATTGAAAATAAGTTGTTTGAAATTAGAACCTCCCATGAAAGGGGATGGGAGAAGTTTGGGTCCTGCAATATTAAGACAGACAGACATGTATGTTACTTGGGTTACACCGTCATCTGGTGTTTGCTGTACAGTATAGTCAATTCAGCACATTAGGATAGCATATTAAAGATAACTTGAGAGGATTGTGGAAATAGTAACATGAACTCTCAACTGAGATTATAATGTGGTCTGGAAGGTACTTAATTTAGGTCTCATTTTGACACAGAAGTTCCTGTGAGCAATACTAAAGATGTATTAATAAAGGGCGCCGGGGGACTGGATGTCCGTTTCAGTGACTCAGTAGATTCTACATGTATAGAGAAAGTGACCCGATGAATACGTGGGCTAAGGGAGTTTCTTCAATACTTTACTGATCTCCCCTAAAGAAGACAATTGTTCATTCCTGAAAGAACATAACTCTGGCTGAAAAATCATTCTACTTCTCCAAAGATGAATCAGGATCAAGGGGAAAACAACTTCATCTTCTAAGAAGTAGGACTGTTATTCAAGTTAAAGACTCTGTACGGTCTTCCAGGTTTTCTAGAGGGGAAAGAGAGTTGAACCATGATTAAGGTTACTGCATAAGAGAGTGTATTCGTTTGTTAAGACTGCCATAACACAATGCCACAGCTTAGGTGGCTAAAACAACAGAAATTTATTTTTCTCATACCGCTAGAGGCTGGAAGTCTAAGATCAAGGTTTCTTCTGAGGCCTCTTTCCGTAACTTGCAGAAAAAAGTTTCCTCTTGTTTTGTTCATAGGGTCATCTCTGTGTGTACGTGTCTGTTATCCACATTTCTTTTTATAAGGATACTAGGCATACTAAATTAGTTCCCACTCTAAAGAATTAATCATCTTTTAAAAGACCTTATTTTTAAATATGGTTACATTCTGATTGCTGAGGGTTAGGCCTTCAAAAAAAATTGGGGGAGACATATAAGAGACTCAGCTATGGTCGCTTGGCTCCTGGGTATTTTATACCTCTTCAAGAACATACTCAGGGGCTATTATTAAAACAAATACCTTGGATATGGGGAAAATTTGGGGTTCTGTGAAGTAACCTGGCCACTAAAAGCTATACTATCTGTTCTCTAAGTAGTGAGGGTTTTTTTTGTTTTTTTGTTTGTGTGTATGTTTTTTATCAGTGCCAGAGAGCTGGGCCACCTGGTAAACTTTCTGATAACTTTCTAGAATTGAGACACTAGCAAAGCAAATACTTTTGGCAAGTGTAGTCGTCATTGCTGAAAACTGGAAACACAGAATTGTGGTTTGCACTGCGTTTTCTGCACAGATAGTAAGGAAGGCGTTGTCTCATCCCTAGTGAATAGGAACTTCAAGGCTTCAAGGTTTTGATTTTTGTCTTCTTTTTGCTCTCCAGTGTAAATTTTGGTTGGTAAGAGTTCTCTAAGTTATTACAGAACCTAGAGCAAAACAATCTTGTCTAAGAAAATCATAACAAAGGGATAATCATATTTTGCATAGTCTTGGCAGCATAGCAATGGAAGAATAAATTCATTAAAATAGATGTTTTAGATCTGACTGCCTTATGTCACATGATTGCCTAGTTTGTGAATAAGGTGTCTTAGTGAGCTTTTATTACCATTACAGAGGCTGGAATGTACTAGTGACTACACAGAGATTTATTAAATGATTAAATAGCTCATCACAAATATAATGTTTCTGCAAACAGGCACAAGGTAACAGGCAAGGAAAGGCTACGCTGATCTTCCCTGTGTACAACAAATAGGGGCAAGGCTCTATGTGTGAACTCTAGCTACCCCATATTTCTAAGTATAGATTTAAGTATTCCCTTGAAAGGATTAGTATACAATTCTTTTTTTTTTTTTTTTTTGAGTTGGAGTCTCACTGTCGCCCAGACTGGAGTGCAGTGGCCGCTCCCAGCCACCGCAGCCTCTACCTGCTGGGCTCCGGCGACCCTTCCGCCTCAGCCTTCCGAGTAACCGGAATTACAGGCATGCGCTACCACGCCCGGCTGATTTTTTAATTTATTGTAGAGATGAGGTCTCGCTGCCCAGGCAGGTCTCGAACCCGAGGGCTCAGGCAATCCACTCACCTCAGCCTCCCAAAGGCGCGGGATTACAGGCTGAGCCACCGAGCCCGGCTTGATTTTTTTTATTTTATTGTAGAGATGAGGTCTCGCCTGCCCAGGCGGGTCTCGAACCCGCGGGCTTAGGCAGTCCACTCACCTCAGCCTCCCAAAGGCGCGGGATTACAGGCTGGGCCACCGAGCCGGGCTAGTATACAATTCTTACTTGTCAAGTATACCTCAATAAATCTTGAGGGACAGGAAGAAGAATTTAAATTTAAACTCTCCAGTGTTGTAATCCTCTATTGCCACTAGATGGCAAAAAAGACTTGCTTGTCTTTCATTGGTAACTCCCCCCCCTCCCCCATTGAAAAGCTTTCTCAGGAGAGAACAATAATTCACCAGTTTGTTTTTCTCCTTATTGTTGATATTTACAAATTTATGAAAAAGATTGCTTTTATTTTTATTCAAATTATTTAAAAATAAAATAAACAGCTGAAGAGAGTTGCTAGTGTCTTATATCAAGATTAAATGCTAAGTAATAGTTGTGTGCTCCACATGGAATTGGAGACTGTGGGACATAGGAATAAGCAGAAGCCTTCATCTCTGTCCTTGAACTTGAATTAACGTATTGGTCAATAGCTGCCTTGCCTGGCCATTGCTTATGGTAAATATAGGGAAGCTCTATGAGGAGCACCTGTGGTTCTAATGCTAATTCTGCTTCTGCTTTGAGTGATCACTAGAGAGCAAGGTAAGACACGGTGTTGGCTTCCATGGTAAGTGATTTTTAAAGCTTCAGCCAAGGGAGAACTCAAACTTGTCCCATAGCATGGTTTCAGTAGGGGTAGGGAATGCAGGGAGATGACCTGCTATGTCAAGAAAGACACTGAAAACAACAGTTTTCAGTTAAGGACTTCAAACAAGGTATATTAGTTTGCTTGGGCTGTATTAACAAAGTCCCTCAAACTGGGTGGTTTAAAAAACAGAAATTTATTGTCTTATAGTTCTGGAGGCTAGAAGTCAAGGATTGATTCCTTCTCAGGGCTGTGAAAGAGAATTTGTTCCATGCCTCCAGCTTGACTTGTGGTGGTTTGCTGGTGTATTTTGTCATTCCTTCATTTGTAGAAGCTTTGCCCTAATCTCTGTCTTCATTTTTTTCATGGCATTCTCTGTGTCCACTTTGTGCTGATCTTCCCATTTTATAAGGATATCAGTCATATTGGATTGGGGCCTGTACTATGCCAGTATGACCTCATCTTAATTAATTACATCTAAAATGACCTTATTGACACATAATGACCCTATTGACACACATAATGACCCTACTGAAACATTCTGAGGCACTGGGGACTAGTACTTCTACAAATGAATACAATTCAACCCAAAACAGAAGGCCTTAAAACTATTACTCAAGTGGGAATTATAAATATCCTCTGGGTGATTTTTCTTTTGGGAGGCAGGGTGGTTAAATTGTATAAGATGGTTATACCTACTGTATAGAAATATATGGAATGTATCATTAATTCTTTATGCTAAAAAACAATGATAAATTGTTTCTTTTTCTCCTTCCTTCCTTCCTTCCTTCCTTTTCACACAATGATGTTGTGCTTACATCATGTATATGACTGAAAAATACTGAATCAATGAAAAATAGGAAAGGCCTATCAGTAGGATAAGAAAGGTGAGTGTTTATAATATATCAAAATATTGATACTTATATTTAATGCTTTAAAGAAAAATGACAACACAGATCCTCATTAAGTTCTGAATGCCAAGTTTCCTGTAACAAATATTCTAAGGCTCTTGGCAAATAGGTCCATTTTTTTGTTTTTGTTTTTAGTCTTGAAGGGCACTAGCTGCTTATCTTGTAGGCAAGGTAAGATACTCCTTATAATATCATTAAATGTTCTATTTGCTAGTCAAGATGAAATCTGTTAGGGAATAATGTTACCTATAGCAGACAAACTGGCCACTGGGAAGAACACCCCGAAAAGGATATTAGCAAGTGATTCTGTTTTAGCAAGAACATGAGTCAATTGAGGTGGCATTGTAGCTGAATTTTAGTGTTGTACTATATTTGTGTTCACATGTGTTATTTATGTTTTGTTCATTAATACATGCAACACACTTCTGAAGAATGCTTTCTATGTGATGGTCCATTTTCCAATGCAGAGAACTCTGAGCTGGATAAGGCATGATTTCTGCCTTCCAGAGGAACATTGCACTATGGAGTTGAGCCCATTTAGCAACCTGGAGATACACATGTGCATTTCAGCAGCATAAATGACCTGAATGTCCATTGAGACCAGTGCCAGAACCCAGGGAAAGTGCCAGATGCTTTGCAGGTGGTTGATGGAGATGCCATGACAGATCATAGGTTATTCTTGCCATTGCCTCTTCTCTCAAATCTTATTGACCATTCTGACAGCCATATTTACAGGACAGAGAAGTGAGGATGGGCAGAACACCTGGCTATATCTTTGAACATATTTGCTGGATCTGATTGTCATCATGATTAGTATCTTTTTTCCCAATGAAGGACAACTCTTGAATGTCCTCTATTAACCTTAACGTACTCATTAATTCTTCAGTTTATCAGCATTCTTAAATAATACCACTTCAGTACTTAACTTTTTTCCCACTGGCTTAAATTTATTTTTGAAACTCTGTATTGGCAAATCTGTAAATCAATACACCAGAAAATGTGTATGTCATAGTCTAAATATAAGTTCTCTGCAGTGCTAACTTACTATTAATTCACTATAGCGCCTAACTTAGCATGTCTGATTAACATATCAAATTGGATTGCGTTTAGCCAATGCTTAATAACCAATCATTAATTTGAAATTGAAGAAGAAATGCCCAGAAGGTAATCTCAAATCAAAATCAGTGAATATTCTTTCATAATCAAAACTTTACACCATAATGACAGGTGTAAAGATCTCAGCATTTCTTGAGTTTCTACCTTGTACCAAGTGTCCAGACTTATGATGCAAATTCCTTTTCTGACCTTCATTCGTTATTCAAAAATAACAATTTTTTCCTACTGTTTTGAATTATATAGTATACAAGGTTTGATAATTAGGTTCATATACCATCGTAGAAAAAGTGCCACTTACCTCATTGCTGACTATCACTATGGTCACTTTCTAAGTGGGAAGCTATGCACCGACACCAGTGCCTAGTCCATCATTCAAAGCAATTTTGGAATTTTTCTGGAACGGCCATCAAAGTTGTCGTCATTTTTTGTTATGGCCTGACAATTAAGTTTGTGAACTTGCCACTGTGTGCTGATGTTGGCAGCACTGTACAAGTAACTGTATTGGAAATCTTCTTTATTCAACTGATCTGTCACCCAATGACTTTTTTCTTTGCCCAAAGATAAATATTGAAAGGAAGACATTTGATGACATTCAGGACATCAAAGATAATACGACAGCTCTGATGGCCACTACAGAAAGAGAGTTTCAAAATTGCTTTGACAGGTGGACTAGGAGCTGGCATCGATGCATAGCTTCCCAAGGGGAGTACTTTGAAGGTGACCATACTGATATTCAGCAATGAGGTATGTAGCACTTTTTCTTGGATTAGTCTATAAACTTAATTGTCAGATCTTGTATCATTCTCCATTAATTAATAGAGACAAAAAGTGTATTTTATTAGGCTCTTATTAGAAACAAAATTCTTACCACTGTGAGAAAGATCAAATGATTTCTAGCCTTTAGGATCTTTGAATTTCATTAAAAAATTAATGCCTTAAATACTTCAATTAGGAAATGTATGCAGTAGTTAACATGTTTAAGAGCTTGGTAAAAAGTCATTTCAAAGAGACTCACTTCATGGAGGATGTAAATTATAACAAGAGGTCTTTTGATATTGACATCATGTTTGTGCTAAGGTCGTAGACTCTAATTATAATTTAAGTGTTTTGACATGTGCTGACATGTTTAACTTGCTGAAACACATTTAAATATTTCTATAAATCATCTACCAAAGGTGAAGAGAAGACCACTCACAACAAGTATCCTTGAGAAATTACTGCAGCAGTCATCATGAAGTCATATTACAGAGTTGAAGTTGCTACTCCTTTTACAACTTTTATAAAGTTGTTAATCCTTAAAATGAGAATGTTTGTGTGTCCTAGAGGGGTTAGGTAGTATTGATGCTGTCATTACTATAGGAGTCGTGATAAGGTGACTTCAATGCTTGTAGGTAGATAAAATCGTCCTCATGAAGATATCTCATAGGACTCACCATACAGTACCCAAAAGTTTAATCATATACAGATATAACCATACAGTTTACAAACCAGTACAATGATAAATGACTGAGCCACGGATAAATGTCTAAGCTTTACTAAACTAACCAGGTTATTTAACAAGATAAAATTGTCACTGAATTATCTGTAGTGTACACTCCTGTTTAAAAAAAAAGAGTAGTCTTATCTGCTTGAGTCTAGAAAGGGAGGAATTTTGTACTAGACAGAGACCCTTTATCTAAAAGACACTGTCTGACCACTAGAAAACAAACAGGGTGGAGTACGTGGAGAAACTATTAGCTTTTCTTTATCTTTGTTGAAATACTGCTCAAGAGCATCCTAGCCTTTTGCTCTGACTCTTTGTGACTGAGTAACCTTCTGATAACACATCTATTTCCCAACTACCTAAGTACCTGATATCTTATACCAGGGAAAAAGGGTCCTGGGCTTGTTGGAAGTGTTTATTCGCTCATGGTAAATTAATAAATCTGCTGTTTATTTTAATATGATACATTAATAAATCTTCTAGTGTCTGCTTTGTTATCAGTCTCTTGAGAATTTGGTTGTCAACCAGCCCCTAAAAGCTAAGTTAATTCTTTGTGCACTGAGAAAGTCAAATTTCTGGGATTAAAAAGTCAAGGGCCAGATTCTTGGTCCTAAAGTCCTATAGACTCTAAGGGAGGCTCCCAGGCCCTGCTTAGGCTCACTGCTTGTCTTCCTCTCTGATATTGGTGCTCTTTCCAAAGTCAGCATGCTCTAATTATGACCATCTGTCTTATTCTGTTTGTGTAGTTATAAAGGAATATGTGAAGCTGAGAAAGTTAGAAGAAAAGTAATTTACTTGGCTCACGGTTCTGCAGGGTATACAAGAAGCATGACATTGTCAAATGCTTGGCTTCTGGTGAGAGCCTCAGGAAGCTTTTACTCTTGGAAAGCAAGGGGAGCTAACATGTCACATGGTACTGGAGGTAAGGGAGGTGTCGGGATCTTTTAAACAACCTGTTCTATGTGAACTAGCAGAGCAAGAATTCTGCAAGGAAGACAACAAGACTTTCATCATTCATAAGGATCTGCCCCCATGACGCAAATACCTCCACAAGGCTCCACCTCCAACATTGGGGATCACATTTTTTTTTTTTTTTTTGAGTTGGAGTTTCATTCTGTCGCCCAGACTGGAGTGCAGTGGCCGCTCCCGGCCACTGCAGCCTCGACCCACTGGGCTCTGGCGATCCTTCCACCTCAGCCTTCCAAGTAGCCGGAATTACAGGCGCACGCTACCACGCCCGGCTGATTTTTGATTTATTGTAGAGATGAGGTCTTGCTGCCCAGGCGGGTCTTGAACCCGCAGGCTCAGGCAATCCACTCACCTCAGCCTTTCAAAGGCGCGGGATTACAGGCTGAGCCACCGAGCCCGGCGGGGATCACATTTTAAGATGAGTATTTGTAGGGGTCAAACATCCAAGTTATATTACCATCCACTGATTAGTAGGTGATTTTAAATATCCAAATTTTCTCAGAAACAGGTTTTTAAATCTTTAAAACCTACCAACGTATAAGTACATATATGAGGTAAGTCCCTTTATAAATCTTGTAGTTTGCAAGATCCTTTTTTTTAATAGGAGAAAAGCCACACAAATTTACTTAACTTGCATACACAGGAGTATTCAGTACGAAAACCCAAGTTCCCAGTGAGTTACAGAATATACCAAGGCTACAGAAAGAATGGGAACTTGGATTCTGGTAGAGCAGGTTGTGGGAGAGGGGAAGAAAAGAATTCTATTGAGGGACAATAAAAGATTGCTAGAGGAAAATGAAGGGAACAGAAACTGGTTTGAAAATAGTTCTCTTTGGAAGCTGAATGAACTTGAGAGACAGGTATTATTTTGTGAAATATTTGGGCCAGGTCTTATTATATTCTTCCTCTCCTTTCCTGAAATAGATAATGAGATAACACAGATAGAAAGCAGCATGGGAGAGACAATGGGGTGGGGGAGGTTAGAGAGATCTTGAGGCAAAATGCTATATTTTTGGGTATTGCTTTCTGAGTCCCCCAACACTCTCCTGTATGAACTTCCTTAGACGTTTTACATATGAAAAACGGAGTTGTTGGCTGTGCAAGAGAAAAATAGAGTTCAAAGATGAGTGCCAAAGAGTTCCATTTAACAAGTCTGTGTCTCATTTTTGGAGGTGGTGTTGCAGATGAACTAGTACTCTAGAGATGATACAGGCAAACAAATCCTTCATAAGAGCCATTTTTGTGGAGGCATAAGGTTAATGTTGACAAAAGTCTATAAATCAATTTTCTTAGAGTCTGGAGGGGAATTAGTTGAGGTGTCCAGATGTGGGACTAAAAGCATCTTTGGTTCAAGAGGAAGAAGACAGTGGCAATCTGACAAGTTTTTCTCTCACCTATATCACAAGGTGTAAGTTTCAGCTTGAGGGCCTAAGGAAAAAATGAAGTAGTAATACTATTGATTCCAAGTTATAAAAATGAAAAAAAAGCAGCATTTAAAAATGTTAGTTTGTAGCCAGAAGAGACTTCAGGATTCAGTTCAATTGTAGAAAATAATAAAAACTCAAAAATAATGGAAAAGAGGATCTAAAACAGGTGTATTGCAGCTTTTTAAAACATGTTTTTTCTCTCTCTCCAATCCTCCATTTTTACCAAAGACAAATAATTTTAGGACCGATAATTTTAGTCATATTATACTTGGACTGATTTTGGATAAAGTGCAACAAAAATAATTATTTTCCAATAGGTTTATGTAAAATTGGCATTGCTGAAACTTTTTTTTCATAAGGAATCTCAGTTTAGACTTTTTAAAAGTCTGTTGAGCCCAGTTAAGGATTTATCCGAGCCTGCAGATGCCTGTATAAATTGGGTGACTTCTTCTCTTCCTTAGGTTCCATAATAACTTGGGATTCCTGGGCCTGTCAGAAAGTGACCTTCCTTACTCACCACAGGTCAGGAGTACTGTAAAGAAGCTGACAAGTAACAAAGCCCATTTTACCAAGGAGTTTTTATATGGCTCTAAAGGTCAGTATCCGTTCCTCAAAGCAGTCTGCTTATGTATGAAAATATCATTCCAGTCAAAGCCTTGGTAAAATAACCATCTCCAATTGTGTCCTGTTACAAAATAAAACTGATTCTTATGGAACTTATGCAAATAACCATATTGCCATAAATTAATAGTCACAAGTAGTTTCAAAATCTGGGGAAGGCAGAGAGGAAAAAGGTGTTTCCAATTTTGCTCACAAAGGGACATTTTACTCAATTGTCAAAAGCTATAAATAGCTCAAAAGAGAGAAACGCTTTACTGACTCTGAAAAACAAAACACAAATAATCAACTTGGTTGGTAAGAAACTCTTACCCCTTTCCAGGCAGACAAGATTCCTGGGTTCTTTTTGCTGTGGCTTCCAGAAGCGAAGGGCAGCTTTGATCATCCTGCTCAACTATGTCAAACTGTGAGGGTCCTGGCCGTTGGCCCAAGAAAGGTTAGCAGAAAAATCAACGGCACGAGACGGATTGATTAATAGGAGAAAAAGCATACAAATTTATTTAAAGTGTATACATAAGAATCTTTAGCATAAAGTCCTTGCAAGATATGTTTTGATACTGCACATCCTATCATGACAGTTTAATTCTTCTGCTAAAGTCCTCCTTTTAAAATTAGGCTCAATCAACTATCACATCCTGCCTTCATGCCTCAGTTCTTCCAGGCTTTATAATGCAAAGGGCTTGTGCCCAGTGTAACAGTTCAGTAAAAACAACAGCAATAAAAAATGTGTGAGTGATTATTATGAGTTAGCCAATATGCTGGATACTTTCCAACATATTTCATTATCTAATTAGCTCTTCACCCTGTAAAACAATATCCATTGTACAGATTGACTAATAGAGACTTTTGATAATAAAGTAACTTGTTCAAAGTTACACAGTATTAACAATTTGAATCTATGCTTAATCGGACTCCAGGATCCATGCTCTTTATGGAACGGACTGCTGTTTCTTTCTAATTTATTAAATGAGTTTTAATATGATCTTGTTTTTCACTAGTACAAGAATGTTGCGGTAGCAAAAACCTCCTACATTAAAGACAACCTAGATGCTACAGCAGAGTAGATCTCACCCATTTAAAAAATGGCTTATTTTTCACGTTTTTGAATTATGAACATATTGCCTAGAAATTAAGACAGGTGGCATGTAAACCAGAGCCAAATCACGAGGTTTGACACACTGACGTGCTCGACTCTCTGTTGTTTACATGTTTTCTGACAGTGCGTGACTAAAGTACTAGTCTAAAGGGGGAGAGTTGGGTCCTCCATGATCAAGTAGGCTATAATTTCAAAGTCTGGTTATCCTAGCTTTCTGACTTTAATTAGCCTCTGCTTTAGGCTATGTTCAGTGCATGCTGTGAAAAAAAAAAAGATAGACCTCTTCATTCACACTAAACATTCTTTTGATAAGTGATTGTCAATATGCGATTATCAGACCACTGTATTTGAAAAATCTGGAGGACTTGCTGAGAAGGCACATTTCTGGGTTCTGAGGTTCTGATATTGCTGGTGTGAGGGGGATTATCCAGAAATCTAAGCTTTTAACAAACATTCTGCAAGATTTTGGATTAGGATTAATTCAATTTATGTTCTTTTCTTATATATATACATTAAAGCAATGGTTAAAAAGGGATCCCATTTAATTGGAATTTGTCTACAGAATTGTTTGGGGCTTATAGTCTAATTTCTGAGAGTTTAAATTAATTCCCATATTTAAGCACTAGAATATTTTTTTTTTTTTTTTTTTTGAGTTGGAGTCTCACTCTGTCGCCCAGACTGGAGTGCAGTGGCCACTCCCGGCCACCGCAGCCTCGACCTGCTGGGCTCCAGCGATCCCTCCACCTCAGCCTTCTGAGTAGCCGGAATTACAGGCATGTGCTATCAAGCCCGGCTGATTTTTTGATTTATTGTAGAGATGAGGTCTCACCACCCAGACGGGTCTTGAACCCGCGGGCTCAGAGAATATTTTATATATATATTCACACAGTATAATATACAGCTGGAGCTGGTTGAGGGATGTCTCCTTTAGGAAAGAATCCAGGATCTCAAGCTTATCATAGACTCCACCCAGCCTGCTCCACCCTGGTCCTTTGCCTGGCCTGTAGAAATTTTCTTGTCTCCCTGAAGGAAACAGAAACAGGTCTGAAAAGAAGGCCGAGACACATCTTACCACTCCATGCTTTCCAGTTTCATTTGCTGCTCTTTCTTTAATTCTCATGTTTAAGAATTGCTGGTTATTGTAAGATGGTAGACAGAGACTTCCATCCCGCTGTGTCCTTTCTGTGTCTAAAATGTTCTTTTCAACCTTATACTCTTGACCATCTTTTAAGAACCAACACAAGTATTATATCAACAGTGCAATCTTTCCTGACTTTGAGACCAGCTTAGGAATTCTTCCTCTGAGTTCTCCCCAAACTTTGCAAAAGTTTCTTGTGTCTTTTATCACATTTTACTATAAACATTTATTTACTTGAATATCTCCACCACAAAACCATGGATTTATTCAGTACTTGACATTTAAAAGAATTTTTTACCTAGGCTTAATATAGTAGGGACCATCTCAAACCCATAGTGAACCAGAAGATCTAATAATTACACAGATTCAATCTCTTAATTATTGTAGTAGTGGAAATTGTGACATTATTTTGGAAGAATACATAGCTACTTGGCTCTACTCAAATGTTTAGGGAGAGTTCATAAAATAGGCAGCATATTCTTTTTTAATTTCATTATTGTGATTACACTTCCAGAAGAAGTTGCATATATCATAGAAGACCTGAAAAACCTAGTTCATTAATGTTTTTTCTATCATAATATATTGCAACTACATCTTAGCTGAATGTAATTTGTGATAATTTCTTAAAAGAACATTCTGTTCTATATTTAACTATAGCCTTATCTAACAGTGAAGTCACATTTAACTCTGAATTCTATTTAATCTCTTTTTAGTAAAATAGCCTATTTCCCCCTTCATAATAATGCCAGTTTCAGCTATTCACTATCATTTTCAACATTCCATTTCCCCCAAATATCATCTAAAGTTTTTTTTTTTCCTTGAATATACTTATTAGTTTCTCCCTCTCTTTTTCTGGCTAAATGCCATGCAAGGTTTAATTAATTCCTTCTACAATATTTGCATGCTATGATTTTCTTTAATATATTCTGTCTACACTCTTGTCGTATTTAATTCAAGGGAACATTTGGGGAATGGATATGGTTTGCATAAAGGATGCTCTGCAAATAAATTATGCTGCTTCCAACTGCCAGAATGGGTAAGCAAAAACTTGCAAAGCCATTTCTATAAAGTCCATCTGCAAACAATGAGAACACTTCTGATTAACACAGGTTAAAGCTACACTGAAAGTCATTAGTGCACTTCAATTGCACTTGCACACTTTAATTTTTAAAAAGTAATGCTGGATTTACATGTTTGAAATTACACTGTCAGCAGCAGTTTCAAAAAGAATGTGTAAATCAGCCCTGTTTGGCTGATAGTTCCCTGTCCAGATGGAATTGTGCACATGAATTTATAGAGCATTACAAGCTTGAAGTCCAGTGATTGTACCACAGTTCAAATTTCTTTCCTTTGTGAATTGTTGGCAGTATGATAGCATTTAATTTTTTGATAATAACTTTAACTCCATTAAAACTAACTGGGTGAATGAATTTAAAACATATTTCTAGAAGCTGTTAGGAAACAGAAACAGATCTGAAGCAAAGGAGAAGCAGGGTTAGAAGTAGTGACTCTTGTATAAAGTGATATGGAGAAAAATAATTTCATCCTGGCCAGCCCTCTGTATCCTTTCTCCTTCTTGGGGAGCTCTAATTAAACAGTAGAACGTGCAATCTGTGCAATATTGCATTTCTCTGGGGGAAGCAAGCCTGGGGTACCTGAGTTGCTGAGCCTGGGTGAACTTTTTTATTGGGCGCTCATTCTAGTTTGTCAACTTGCTGGTTGTCTAGGAAACCCAGGCAGAGAAACATAAGTCATTGGTATTGCTAGCTGTGTGCTCTTCGACACAGCAATCAACTTCTCAAGACCTCAGCTTCCTTATTTTAAAATAGGAATTATGCGTCTTATAGAATTCCTTGGAAATTTAGATCTTATTCCAAATGAACTACATGTATTTGTTTCTCAAAAAGAACTATAGAATCATTTATCATTGGCCGCTAAAAAATACAAGTTTACATTTTTCTGGTCTTCATGGCTTTACAGAATTTACACCCAGATGATAATTTTATTTCAGATGAATTAATACTGAGATTTATGTGGAGAGTTGCCAGAATGCTAGAATTCCTTGTTATTTGTCCATGTGGACACGAATTATAGAGAGCAAAATGCCCAATTGTCAAGATTTTGAGACTATTTTAATTAACAGTTTTATTGCAAAATAATGGTAGCAGAGAAAAGAAAAGGGTGGCAAGATTGTTTAGGTAATGTCAAGAGGACAATTTCTAAGTTTTCTGGCACATATTAGGAGCATAATTTTCTGCTTCTTCATAAAATTGGCATGCAGAATCTCAGTGTCTCTGGTTTTATTGCTCATATACAACTCAAGCAAGATATTCCATATGGTCAGAGAGCCTAAGGCCTTCCTGGACCAGACTCTGAGGAAAGAAAGGCTTCTGTGTGGTATGCAGTAGAACTTACAGACTAGCTTCTATGATTTACCTTTTTGCACTTATTTTTTACATTATGTCTTCACAACGATTTCTATTGCTCTCCTTCAATACTTCATATACATAAAAAATACATCTAGAGGATATTGGTGATCTGAGAAGAACAGATCGCAACTTTTCTTTACCAAGGAACTGGATTATTTTCAAAGCATTCCATGGATTTAAGGACACGAAAAATATCAGAGCTAGGCAACAGAAATATTTTTTTACATACTAAAATTAGCAAGAGGTTAATAGACTAATTCTAAGCAAAAAAATAATTTTAAAACAAGATAAACACCAAGGACACTTGCTATGGTCTGGTATTCTAGTAAGAACACAGGTTTATCGTATGTAATAAGATCGGCGAATGGGCTGTTCCAGAACAATGCTGGAACTCATCCTAGGGGCTGGGAGTACAGGAACTGGAGGTAGATCAAGATTCAATCTTGGCTTCCCTATTTTCCAACTTTGTGACTTTAGGCAAGTCACTCGGGCTCTCTGAGTATTTTCTACTTAATGAGAATAATAAAATGTCTACTTCATACAGTCCAGATGAATGTAGTTTGTTTAAAATAATATGCCTAGCACAGTGCTAAATTCATGAACATTAAGTAAGTAATGCTATTTTTATTGTCTGGGCAACATGTAACAGAGAGCCTTCCTGGTGTCTAAGATTGGAGTGAATCCTTGGTGCCTAGGATTCCTGTATCCTCAGTTTAGAAACCAGTGGTTGGGGCACTGTGACTGGTATCAGGGTTCATACCTCAAGAGGTGACATAGATCTTCTTCATTTATAAGACAAAGAATCATCAGAAAGCAGACTCTCTTCTCAAACCCGTCCAAATCAGGTTACATATTTCTCTTCTTTTGTAGCAGCACATAGACTTCAAGCCAAGTCCTTGTTAATGCAAGTATATATGAACTATTGACTTTAATAAATCTTCTGCACTATTTTAAAGAGTTGGTACCAACACTTAGCATTTGTATATTAGCAAAGACACAATGCACAAATTTATAGCAAAACACATATCTCATCTGAATATTCCCTTGACAGAAGAAGCAGTTAACTGCTCATTCCTTACCATCTTTCCTACAGTAGTACAGGAAAGGCATTAATGCTTCCAAGTGAAACATGAGAGCTACTTTTCTGCATAATTGATTTATAAGTACTTTGAAGTACTATAATAAGAATGATGGTAAAATTCCAAATTGTCACAAAAACCAAAATACAAAAAAGCCTATTGGAATTTATTTTAATCATCTTTTAAGTCTACAGAAATAGTCAAGATCAAGAATATCATTGCTTTTTATTTTTAAAAGTACTTTCCTTTAGGGCATTAGGTTGTTGAATTAGACGAAGTATTCTTTTATATCACTTTGTGTGAATTTTATAAATTAATGAAGAACTTGCTTGGGGGCAAAGCATGCCATACAAGAGATTGTATGTTAGAGTGAAAAAAGTCTAAAAGTCATAGATTTTCTTCTATTTAGACACCTTAAAACTCGGGCTAGTTTGAAGTCTTCTTGAGGAACAACCATATACAGTTGCCTGTACAAGTGAAGAGCAAAGTCCCAGAGGTTCGTCTGAGAAATGTTTTGATTCATATCTGATGTCAGCAGTGAGGTGGCTTAGTCTAAAATAAGACATGAAAAATTCCCAAGACTTACTATCTGTGGTATAATTTAAATTCATGAAGGGAGGTTTTAAGAGGGAATTTTTTTTTCTAGAGCATCAAAACAAGAAATTATTAACTTCAGAGTAGACAAGATGATAGTCCCAGAGGATAGGGAAAATGTCTTATTTAAAACAGAGCAGCATTTTAATGTCTATTTAAGACCTCTTAAACATTGCAAAACAAGTAGAAAATATTCAAGGCACTATCCATAGTTTCTGGTTCTCAGCTGTCTGTGCTGATCTGATGATTAACTGCTAGAATTAGCTGCCAGGATCATCTGTTAAAAGGCAGCTTTCTAAACTATACACTAACCCTGATGACTGAGATATTTTGAGGAAGAGGCAAGACAATTTTGGTGCAAAACAAGGACTAAGAATTGCCATTGTATAGCTTTTGGTACCCCATGTTTCAGGCTGTAGGAAAAAGGTTCTGGATTTTTAAGAGAAGAAAGCACCATCTTGGTTTTCTCCATTACCGTAAGCACTCATGGAAAGTGAAATTTTTATTAGAACATTTAGCAGCCAGGTATTTTTTGAATATTTTATTTTAGTTTTGTGTGTATTTATTCAATAAATGATCTTTGATTATTTCATTATATATAATCAATTATAATTCCTGTTGGCAATAAAAGGATGAATCAAACAATTGAAATTATCTCAATTTACTCACATCCTAATTGTAAAGATACATGAGCAACCAGAAAAAATAAAATATAAAGCTTTCTGATAGATGCATGTTCAGGCTATTATGAAAGAATGGAGGTGGCAAATGAGACCTTTATCCTAGATTGAAGAGGGGAACTTCTCAGAGTAAGCAATGCTTAAACCAAATCTAGAAAAATGATTGTAGAACTTGAGGGTGTCTATGAGAACATGTTTCAGACACAAAAATGTCAGGTTAAAACGCTCAAGGGCATAAAATAGCTGGGATAAAAAGTAGTTAAATATTTCACTTTAAACATTTCTGCATATATTCAATTTAAAATAGATATAGAAATTAAACATAACCAGAGTAATAGACAAAGATTGCAAAATATGGAAAGGGTCAGATCACAAAAGACTTGTTTGGTAAAAGAAAAAATTTGACATTTCTCCTGTAAACAAAATACAACTACTGAAGGATTTTTAAGGACCAACGTGAAAAGTTCAGATTTGCATAGTTGAAAACGTCTTCTGCCATTTTCATTACATTATGGAGGATGATTAAAGGTAGGGAAATACAATTGAGGGATGCGAAAATATGGTAATCTTGGTAAATGGCAATGAGATACATGGGAATGAATATAAAATATATTAAGAAGGCAATAAACAAGACTTCAAGACTCATTATGAGTTGTGCTGTGAATGAATAAAGGCACACAAAATCAACATTTGATATGCAGAAGTACTTTGCTAACAAATGTTTGGGGGAAAAAATGCCCATTTTCCATAGCACACAAGATTTGAAGAGAAAACTAAAGTGGGCTTGACTCTCTAGGAATCCAGAAACTTTCCCTGTCCTCTGGGTCATGGAGGTAGCAAGAACTGTGGAGTGGGGGTTTCTTAGATTTTGAAAGACATCAAAATAACCTGGTGTTTAAAAAATACTAAATTGATCAAATGAAGAAAAATACATGAATTTTCTCTTAATTGCTATTTTATATTTTATTTTATTTTAGATTCAAGGAGTATGTTTGCAGGTTTGTTACTTAAGTATACCGCATGATGGTGAGGTTTGGACTTCTACTGAGCCTGTCACCCAGGTGACAAGCATGGTACCCAATGGGTGGTTTTTCAGCCCTTACTCCTTTCCCTCTTCCCCCCACATTGGAGTCCCCGATGTCTGTTGTTCCTATCTTTATACTTGTTTGTACCCAATGTTTAGTTCCCACTTAGAATAATGGCCTCCAATTGCATTCAGGTTGCTGCAAAGGACATGATTTTGTGTATGTGTGTGTGTGACTGTTTAATAGTCCATGGTATATATATACCATATTTTCATTATCCAATCCACTACTGATGGGCACCTAGGTTGGTTCCATGTTTTTGCGTTGTGGATAGTGCTTGATAAACATACAAGTCCAGGTGTCTTTTGGTAGAATGTTTTATGCTCCTTTGGGTACATACTCATTGTCACTCTAATCTCTTTGGCCTTCTAAAATGCATTCTGAGCTGGGCTTGGTGGCTCAGCCTGTAATCCTGCTCCTTTGGGAGGCTGAGGTGAGTGGATTGCCTGAGCCAGCGGGTTCGAGACCCGCCTGGGCAGCGAGACCTCATCTCTACAATAAATCAAAAAATCAGCCAGGCATGGTAGCTCATGCCTGTAATTCCGGCTACTTGGAAGACTGAGGCAGAAGGATCGCCGGAGCCCAGCAGGTCGCTGCTGCGGTGGCCAGGAGTGGCCACTGCACTCCAGCCTGGGCGACAGAGTGAGACTCCAACTCAAAAAAAAAAAAAGCATTCTGTATGTGATACGAGGCTGGCTGTGCCAGAATGTTGTCTCTGGCACTTCCCTTCAGTGTGACCTTGTACATGTCGTTAAACCTTCCTAGCTTTGTTTCTTCACCTATGAAATAGTTATATATTTCATTCAATTCAAGATGTCATTGATTGTAAGTGGCACCATTTTTACATGCCACAAAAATGGAAGGATACTTGCTATTATAGTATGATGACATTTATTATGAGACCAATTTCAATCTTTTTTTTTTCTTAAATGTTAGATGCAAGGGGTACATGTGCAGCTTTGTTACATGGGTATATTGAATTCCTATCACAATTTTAATGACAGTAAAATGTGGGAAAGTTGTGTGTCTCAGAATCAATGAAATGTCCTTATAACAGTTTCATTTGGAAATTAAATGATATAATATATGAGAAGAACATAGCAGAGTAACTGGCACATAATAAATGTTCAAAAAATGTTATCAATCACTATGAATAATGATAAAAATAGTTTTAATTTTCCCACTGAAACAAAAATTCCCAGACTGGTTGAATAAATCAGGAATAATTTGCTCCTAAGAAAACATCTATTTACAATAAATAGACATACAACAGGTTAACAAATAAAAGATAAAGTAAAAATGAAAGTCAAAACGCTTATTTCAGACAAATTTTACAGAAAGAAAGCATACTGGGAGAAATGAAGTCAAGAATGTTGCCCATTTTAGTAGTAACATTTTTTCCCCATAGAAGTATTGAGATAGCTATTTTGACATCTTTAACTTTTTAAAAACCCTGTAAGCATTTATCTCCCTTCTGGGATCTATTTTGCTCAATTGCACTTCTTAGACTCAGCTATTTTATTCAATTTTAAAATCCATTTTAATAGATTTAGCAAAGTCATCTCAAAAACATTAAAAAAAATTCCTGTAGTAATTATTATCCCACTTCATCTCTATTTTTAATTGGTATTTTTTCATTGGTTGGAGTAGTAAAATGATTTAACCGTTTTATTGTATTGTTTTTTTAAAAAAAGATTTCTGAATTTATGTATTGGTTCTGCTAAAGATTTTTATTTGTTGGTTGGTTAGTTGGTTTCCCAATTCAGTAATTCCTGATTTTAGCTTTATTGATTCCTTTTGCTTTTCATGACTTTGCTTGTTTGTTTATCTATCAATTTATTTCATTTTACTCTTTGAGTTGAAGGAATTTTACTTGCATTTGTTCTTAGTAAGATGTTAAAGGTGATGATATTTTCTCTCAACCCAGGACTAGATATCTCATATGTATTAATATATATATTTTTTAGATTCAAGAGGTATATGTGCACATTTGTCATACATATATATTGTGTGATGGTGAGGTTTGGGTTTCTATTAAATCCATCACCCAAGTAGAGAGCATACTAGCCAATAGGGGGTTTTTAATCCCTCCCTGCCTCTGTACCTTCTCCCTATAAAAGTTTCCAGTATCCTTTGTTTCCATCTTTATGCCCTTATGTACCAAGTATTTAACTCCCAGTTATAAGTGAGAACATGCTGTATTCAGTTACTTGTTTCTGTGATAATTCATTTGCAATGATGGTCTCTAGTTGCATTCATGTTACTGTGAAAGACACGATTTTGTTCTTTTTCAATGCTTGCATAGTATTCTATGGTGTATATGTACCACATTTTTCTTGTTCAGTCAACTGTTGATGGACATCTAGATTGCTTCCATGTTTTTGCTACTGTGAATAGGGCTACAATAAACATACAAGTGCAGGTGTCTTTTTGGTAGAATGATTTATGTTCTTTTGGCTATATATCCAGTAGTGGGATTGCTGGGTCAAATGGCAAATCTTTTTTTTTTTTGAGGGGATTCTCAATTTAATTGACTTCTGCTCTGACTTTGGTATTTCTTTTAATAGCTTTGGGTTTAGTTTATTCTTTCCCAAGGCCCCTTAGGTAAGACACAAGTGTGTTTATTTGAGATCATTCTATTTTATTGATGCAGGAATGCAATGCTATAAACTTTCTTCTCAGCACTGTTTCAGAGGCAACTCAGAGGTTCTGGTATATGTGTCTTTGTTTTCATTTGTTTCTTAGAATCATTTAAAGTTCTGTCTTGATTTCACCGTTTGCCTCAAGATAATTCTGGAGCAAGTTGTTTAGTTTCCATTCTTTTTTGTGTTTTTAAAGGGTTTTGGGGGTTTTTCTTGGTGTTGATTTCTATTCTTACTCTGCTGTAGTCAGAGAAGATGCTTGGTATAATTTCAGTTACTTGTAATTTATTCAATCTTGATTTATTATTGAGCATGTGGTTGATCTTAGAGTGGGTGCCATGTGCAGATAAGAAAAGTGTATATTCTATGGCTGTTGGGTGAAATGTTTTGTAGCTGTTTGTTAGATCTAATAGGTTGAGTGCCAAACTTAAGTCCAGGATTTCTTTATCAGCTTTCTGTCTCAATGATCAGTCAAAATCTGTTAGTGGATGTTGGAGTCCCCCACTATTCTTGTGTGGTTAACTACGTTCTCTCTTAGGTTAGGTATCAGTAGTTTTATAAATCTGGGTACTCCTCTCTTGGGTACATATATATTTAAGATTGCTATTTCTTTTGTTGAATTCAGCCTTTTATCATTATGTAGTGCTCTTTATTGTCCTTTTTTAACTTTTATTGGTTTAAAATCTACTTTATCTGATATAAGAATAGTGACCCCTGCTATTTTTGTTTTCCATTTGCATGGAAGATCTTTCTCGATTTCTTTTTCTTGAGCCTAGGAATGTTAATAGAAGTGAGAGGGGTCTTCTGAAGACAGCAGAATAATAGGTCATTTAAAAAAATCTAACTTGCCACTCTGCCATTTAAGTGGAGCATTTAGGTTGTAAACATCCAAGGTAGCTATTGATATGTGAGGGTTTTTTTTTTCCTGTCATATTGTGGTTAAGAAGTTGCTTTGGAAGGTCTTCCGGCCAGGTGAGCCAGGCTGCTTTGATGGTGCCCGTGGCGGTAGCCAGATTGAAAAATCATGGCAGGTCCTGAAGCTGATGCCCTATTCCAGTTCACTGGTATTAAAAAATATTTCAACTCATACACCCTCACAGGTAGAATGAATTGTGTATTGACCACATATGGAGGCATTGCTTTGATGGTCTTATACTTCAAGTTAAGATCTAAAAAAACTCCGGTTGTGAAAACCACATAATGGATACTGAACTGTTAAGTTTCCATGCTTGGAGAAGCTGATGCCAACTCATCACATGATTATTCAGCTTGTACAATAAATTATGAACTTGGAAAAAAAAAAAGAAATTGCTTTGTATTCTCAACTTTGTGGTTGATTTACATGATCTAGAAGCTATGTGGCTACATGTGTTTCTGTGTTAGGTGGTATCATTCTTTTGTTTCCATGTTTAGAATTACTTTAAGCATCTCTTGTGGGACTGGTCTAGAGGTGACGTATTCTCTTCAATGTGGCCTTCCAGAGGGTACCCTGAAGAACCAGTATTTTATTCATTATTTCAGACCCTCTCCATGAGAGAGGCACTCATTAGCTGCTTCCAGTCAGCAATCTTGAATTTCTCCCAAGTCTTTTAATTATTGTTTTAAAATAATCTGGCATTAAGATAGTTCACTTTCGGATTACAATACCAATTGAACACTGAACAATATTCATTGCCTGATTGATGCCAGGCAGATTACACCCCACAAACTGAGGATACTGAGTAAAAACTCTGCCTTCTTAGGGCTCTTGTGCTAGTGTCAATTTGCACATGATATCTCACATATCAGATCTTCTCAAGGGTGTCGTGTAGGTGGGGAGAGTAGTTACCTGGGACACTCCACGGGTTGGATGAGACTCAAATTCATTTTTTAAAAAATGGTATCTTTGTTTTCTAAAATGTCAGAAAACACCAAATAGAAAAATATTTGTGATTTAAAAATGTAGCCATGTTTAAAAGTACAAGGGGGACCCCCCAAAATAACTGAAATTGTCTTTTGGAGGACCCCTCATAGTACAAGCTTTTCTCACTAGGTAAGTGTCCTAGGAATCCATTAGCATCAGGGTACCAGCTAGCATTGAAAGAGGCTGTGTTCAGCCTCAGTGAATTTTTTTTTTTTTTTTTTTTTAGATTCAATGCTATTGTCCATTTCATGATGGGTGATTTACGAGCCCACTTGCCCACACCGCTCTGAGTGTTCAGAAGTTTTTGACCAAAAATGGCATGACTTCCATAACCTACTCTTCTTATTAACCAGTTCTTGCTCCCAGAGACTTTATTTTGTTTCCCTGGAGGAAAAAAGTCCTCAAAGGGAAATGTTTTGCCTATGTGGAAAGGTGAAACAAAAAATAGCAAAAGCACTAAAAGGCATCAAAATTTATGAGCTTAAAACTTTTTTGAGCAGTGGAAAAAGCATCCCAATAGGTGTATTGCATCAAACAGAGAGTACATTGAAGGTGACGGAAGTTTAAACATAAGAATACACAATTTTGTAATAAGTAAATTCCTTTTTGAATTCCCTCCCGTATTAATGACACTTATTTGCCTGATTAACTGAAAGAAGACAAAGAGGAGGGAGAGCAAGACAGAAGAGGAGAAAATAAAATGAGAAAATTATTTTTTAATCCATAAAATTACCTGTATTCTTTCATCTAGAGATAAGCCTCATTAACAGTTATCTGAATAGCCTTCAAATATATTTTTAAAGTACAAATTATACAGTTTTTACAGCTTCTATTGCTTTAGTCTTGCATTATTTTGCATAAAATAATAATGAGACCAATAAGCAAAAAATATATGTAACAATAGTAAACATGGTACTGTTTATACTTTGTTCAATCTGTCCAGCTTTTTACATTCAGCTTTTTACTGCTGTTATTTTTGTTATTTAAAAAATATAACAAACATAATTATAGGCAACATAACTGTGCTATGATCAAATAGTAGCATTATATTTTGATATGTTTTCTATATCTCTACCTATACACTTATTTAATTAATATTTAATTAATGTCCTGCAAATTTTTAGTATTCTTTTCTTTCTTACAATATAACTTTTCCTAAGGACTTTATTTATTAATCTTATCATATGTCATATTTTAAAAATATTTTTACATATTTTACTTATAAATACATATATACTTGTACATACATTTCCCTAGTACATCCTAGTAGGGTGGTAGTAAATATAATTTTTGTTTCCCTGGTTAATGCTCTGCCTCCCAGTGCAGAATTCCATCTGTTTGTTCCATCATCATTTCCTCAGCCTCCTCAGGTGCACATGTCACCACATCTGGCTTGCTGTTACATGTCATCTATGACCGTTCCTTGCTTCTTGCCTATCTGTACCCCAGTGGTCCTGTCTCTGCCCATTAAACCTTGCTAGGTTGCCTTGTCTCACCATCTTGTGCTCACAGGTGAGCTGCGTCCTCCAGGTATCATGCTAATACTGGGTGCTTCCTTGTTTATCTGCATATTCTTCTGGCTATAAGCTCACTTCCGCAATGTGATGCCTCTTATGAAGGGATACTGCCTCCAGAGTCACTGCTGCACGCCTCCTGGGTGCCTCTATTCCTGTGGTGAGTTTATAGTACAAGGCAGCTCTGAGTACTCTGATCCAAAATAAATAATAATTTTTTAGAAAATTTAAAGGAAGAGAGAAAGTTTTCTCAGAAGAAAAATCACTTTTTTCCATTCTTAAAATTATATTTTCAGGTTCTTAAAGGAGTATGACAGGTCTAGTCTGTTATATCCTAATCTTAATATACTAGTCTGTTATATAGATTTTTGTAAATTATTTAATTCAACTTTTATTTATTGCTTTCTTATGCGATTTAGGTACACATAAAGTAGGAATTGGGCTAGAAAATGCCTTTAGAAGGGGCAACATGTTAGATTTGGAATTGCTCTGTCTCTTCAATGACTAAGATTTTATAATTAAGTCAACCTCCTCTTGTCTGACTTTTTCTATCTTTGTAATTACTTTTCTGGGCCAATATGCTATTAAGAAATAATAGCATTTAAGTTCAAATTGGGACTTCACATTTTTTTCTAGTAATTTCTTTTAATTACTTGAAAGGTTCTTACTAATACCTACTAATCCATTCTTGGTGGCAAGTGAGATGAAAAGACATTTAATAAAGTCACCCTGTCTATTCTCCTTGGGAAGAATGTCAGAGATGAAGACAATCTTTTGCCAACCATTGCTAAATGGTGAATGAGATTCCCGACTTAGACCTATGTAGATGAATTTTGGCACTAGCTATATTTCCTGGGTTGTGTCTTGAATATCTCAACCTCTAACTAAACCTTTTACATCCTTGAGCTTTCTCTTAGGCATACATGCTATTTTCTCAGGAAACCCCTATTTCTGTGCAAGGCCATCCATACTTGATGTGGTGTAGGAACTGATGCTGAGTCATTGGCTCGGAGATAATAGAATTGAATTTGTCAAGCCTCATAAACGCCTCTCTCCCTAGCAGACTTTCTCTAGCTTCTGTTTCAGACTCTACTCATGATCAGTCAATTATCAGAAAGCTGAAGGAACTAGCAGTGTGAACCATGGAGTTCTCTCTATGCCTCTACGTAGGTTAGGTGGAATGGTACCACTAATGACCCCTTCCTCTGCTCTGGTTCTTTTCTCTAGTGTTCTATTCTAATACATCAGCACAGAAGAAACATAACCCCTACACATGTGATTTCTGAACTTAATTTAATTGGGTTGAACATAAAAATCAGAAAGAGATATAGTTTACCAAAAAGAGCAGACAATCAGTAAAAACATACAAAATATTTGATTTCTTAATACATAAAGAAATGTAATACATTAAGCAACTATAGCATTATATTTCTTATCTAGCATACTGACAAAAATTAAATAAAAAATTTGATGATATCTTGAGCTGGTAAGAACAAAATTGTACAGAAGCATATATTATTGCTGAGAGAGTAGATGTGTACCTCTGTAGTGTCAATTTGACAGCGTTTGTGTAAATTAAAATTGCTAGTATTTTTTATTCCAGGAATTATACTACTGAAACATGCCTCATGCATATCCTCACCAAATTGTACCAAGATATGTATAGATATGTGTACAAGGACATTTACTTAATGTTTTTTATGAAAAATTGATCAACAACCACTAAGAAAGAAACAAAAATACATCAAAAAAGACCTGGATACAGCTAGGACTTCAATCCACAAAGAAGTGAAAAACCTATTATTGAGAAGAATAAGGTATACACTGAAAAGGAAGGATTTCTAAGATATATTAAATGAAAAAGACAATATAAAGAACACAGTGTACAGTGTGATTCTGGGCTGTGTAAATAAAAAAAATCTATCTTTGTGATATAATTTCTTTTCTAGAAGAAGATGAAAGTAAATACTAATAGTTATTACCTTTGAGAAGAAAGATTGGTTGGAGATGAGAGGCTTATACTTTTCATTGGAATCCTCTGTCCTACATTTCAACTTTTATTTATTTTTAAAAAGTAGTAGTAGGAGATATGTGGACCATGATTTTGTACCAAGTTTTTATTATAGAAATATGCAAAACAAAATATGCAAGCCTATGTGTATTTTACAATTTTTATTTAAATGTTTTTAGATAATTGTATGCTCACATGCAGTTGTAAATAATAATACAGAGCTTGCTTTTGTGTTTACCTCTTTGCTTAGATTCACAGTGTTGCTAAATGGGCAGCTAAAACTGTTTGAGTGTATAAATGTTTCCTGAGAAGGAAGCTGAGGTTTTTCTAACCATCATTGTGTGAAAGCACAACTGGGGCAGGAGGAAGATTCCCAAACATTAGAATTAGCACATTAGAATCACCTGAGAGCTTTTAAGAAACTTATGCTCAGGCCCCACATTATGCCAGTTAAATCAAAACCTTTAGTGAGAGCAGAAAGTACATACAAATACATTTTTAAAGAGACTTCCAAGTGGTTTATAATGTACAACCAGATTTGAGAACTATTGGGTATACTTCTCAAACTTAAATGCACATAAGAATCACCTGGGAATCTTGTTAAACTGCAGATTCGAATTCCATAGATCTGGGATGAGACCCGAGATCCTGCATTTCTAACAAGTTTTAAGTTGATGATAATTGTCATCTCTGGACTGTACTTGGAGTTGCAAAAACTATAGCTAAGAGCTGGTATTCACTGAGATCTTGGATTTTGAAATTCATAAGGTTCTAGGGATTGCAAAGGTAGAAAATATGTGAGTTGGGAAATGGAAGTAGAAGGGAGGAGGAGAGGGAGAGTGTGATGCCAAGAGAGAGCGCTGGTGAATAGATAGCAGATGCATGAATGGTTCTTAAGGAAGCAACCTTCTTTTTGCCCTTCCCTTATAAAAATACCATTGCCCATTGGAGGAAATATGTTCAAATTCCACCATTACCCTAAGTGGAGATCATATCCATGGAGAGTTACAATTTTGAAGAAAAGTTTTGAATTTGTTCCTTGAGAAAATATGAATGCCCCAATAAATTTATTGCTTAATTCAGTCTTATCTGAGCAAGCACCTTGACATTATAATGGCTTTAAACATTTTGGAAGAAAGGTTAAAGACAATGAGAACACACAGCCAAATGGTAGCAAATATTTATTGAGCACCCAAAATGTGCCAAGAACTTTCACTTATATTACCTAATTTATTTTTACAGCAATTCTATCAACTTATGTAAGTTTTTATATTCTCATTTTGGATATGAGGAAGCTGAATCTAAAGCAATAACGTTATTTTCCAAGGTCATATAAATATAAAATGTTAACAGAGTTAGCATCTATGCTCAGATGTTTTTACTCTATGTTGAAGTTCTTTCTGTTTCAACTAGAAAGGTCTGAAACTACAGAAATAGCAGACAGATTGAAAAATAAAAAATATATTTTACTGCATCAAAAGATGGAGACTAGTATATAGATTATAGAGACAGGTTTTATTATTTATTTATTTTTATTTTAAAGATGTGGAGTACAATTCGGGGTCGGGTATACTAATGTTCATTATGCAGGTACCTTTGTTGTTGAGGTATGCCCCCTCCCTGTCCACCCTGCCTCCCTGGCAGATTCCCACTATTGCCAATCCCACCACCCTTGCCAGCAGTTTCCCACTACTGCCAAAATTTTTCTTATAGTATTACAACAATTGATCAAGGTCTGCTTATGAGTGAGAAGTGTGATACTCAGTTCTTTGTTTCTGTGATAGATCACTCAGTATTATAGACTCTAAGTCCATCCAAGTTGTTGTGTAGTTCAAAATTTTGTCCTTTAACAGGATTTTCAAAGACCGTTTAATTTTGAGAACATGATACATGTAAAGTATAAAATGTAATTTGAAAACTGTAAATGATTTGCTAGTGGACTACTCCAGTAAAAGATCAAACTATTAGCAAGGCAATGTAAGAATAGTTATCTAATAAGATATTTAGAATGTTCCTTGGCCTAGTGACTTCCTGATATTAAAATAATGCTTCGTTTTCCCCGAGCTCAGTTGCTTATAACTGCATGATAGACTAAAACTCTTGTGCACAGCTATCAGTGTTTCTATGAGAGAACTACATAGAATATTATCCTGGGAATAGAGAAGATACATAAGTAAATGTGTATTTATGTATTAGAGGAAACACACTTTTTAAAAAGTGAACAAAGCCATTTTTAGTATCAAGGTTGAAATAGATATAGAAAGAGAATTTGTCCATATGTACCTGAGGGAATAGATTGAGATAGAGACACTAATATAATTCTGAGGGAGGAGAGATAGACATATATTATTTACCATCTGTATCTATACCTTGAGCTTAACTAACTAGGCATTGGATTTTTCCCTGTCAGTTGGCAAATAGTTGTGAGAAGAGTCTCAAGCGTCGTTCTGAAACTTAAACATTCCTTGATACATCAGGGACATTGTGTTATTGCAGGAGGTTGAGAGAAGTCACCCTCAGTAAAAACTTATTAAAATTTATCTTGTAGAATTTATAAAACAGCACCAAAACTACTGCTGGTCACTCAGAAAAACTGATCACTATAAGCAGGCAGACTACATGATTTACGTTTCCAGGTGTTTATGGATTGCAACTGTAGAATGAGTTGGACAGTTTAACTCATTGTTTTTAAATCTCATCTTCTTAGTAGAAGTCATTACATTACTTTTTTATTCCAATCTCTTAAAAATTACTTATAAGTTTGATATGTGCATCTTAAAATATATATGGACTCATGATTCAGAAGAATCAATATTGTTAAAATGACCATGCCACACAAAGCAATCTAGAGATTCAATGCAATCCCTATCAAAATATCAACATAATTTTTCACAGAACTAGAAAAAATAATCTTAAAGTTTGTATGAAACTGATGAAAAGCCCAAATAACAAAAACAATCCTAAGTAAAAAGAACAAATGCAGAGGCATCACACTACCTGACTTCAAATTTACTGCAAGGTTGCCATAATTAAAACAGCATGGTACTGGCACAAGAATAGACAGACCAATAGAGCAGAATAGAGAACACAGAAATAAAACCACACATCTACAGTCAACTGATCTTTGACAAACTGAAAAAAGTAAACAATGAGGAAAGGACACCTGTTCAATAAATGGTGCTAGGAAAATTGACTTTCCATATGCAGAAGAATGAAATTGGACCCCTACCTTTCACCATATACAAAAATTAACTCAAGATGGATTAAAAACTTAAATGGAAGACCTGAAGCTATACAAATTATGGAAGAAAACCTAGGAAACACTCTTCTGGATATTGGCCTAGCCTACCAAGAGCCTGTAAAAAAAAGTTTGCAATCACACTGAGACACTGAGATACACTTTTAGCTTTCATTCTAAAAGTCAGTCCAACACCCTCATGCATCTTCCATACGTATAATAATGTCAGCAGTGGTCGTTATTTTATTCTATTGAAGAAATTGCCTTAGATTCTGCTTTCCTCTTTCTGATGCCTTACTTCATTTTCAGGTTGCTGTCCTGTCTGCTTCTCCTCTTGGCTTTTGAACTTGGAATGGTTTTATGTGCACTTGGTATCCCTTGTGATTAATTTTCAGTTCTGAGGGGCTACTCCTCCCTAGTTTTATTTCTCAGAGCTCATCCTCTGGTGCCAGATTTTAGTTAGTCACTAATCAGTTTCTCCCTTCCTTCAAGAGTAAAAGCTCAGATAAATGTATTGTAATTACAATTGTGTTGAAGATAAATCCCAACATGCTGGATATTGATACATGAAGAGATATTGGGGGGTAAATTATCAAGACCGATGTTTTTATCATTACCCTCTAGAAATATATACTGACAATGTGATCAAAGAAAACTAGAACAAAGGGAAGCCTATTCCATACCATTTGTAAATTTTTATTTGTAACTAAACCTGATTGATCTTTGTTATCATTGAATAATGAGTTAAGACTGAGGATGTGAAAAACCAAATGAGAAGGAATCTGCCAAAAAAAAAAAAATTCAAACCAAATATACAAATGTTCCCCTATTTAATTATCTTGTTGTTTTACTTGTTCCAGATTCAGGCATTTCACAAACTCTAGGAAAATATCAAGGATGAAACTCAATATATTATCACTGACCTGAAAATCTAAATGTTGAAATTATAGAAAAATAACTTTTTAGGTTTAGTCCTTCAAGTTGTTTAATGCAAAAACTTAGATAAAATAAAGTCTACACTTACTATAATTTGTTTTTATCATTTAAGCATGAATTTTCATTCTTTTTTATTTTACTTTAAAGATGTGGGGTACAGTTTAGGGTTAGTTATACAAATAACTATTGTACAGGTAAATTTTGGGCCTCACTTTGGTCCACACATAACCTGGTTTGTTAAAGAGAAAAAAATCTGACTTTTATGTGTGAATAAATGTGTACTTAATAACTAATGTAGGGATGATGGTCTCTTCTACATCTTGTTATTGAGGGAATTTTTAAACATGTATAAAGCCATCAAGATTATATTCCATTGCTAAAACCTCAAGTGGGCACCTGTCATCTTCATAAATGTTATGCCTTTGACAGTATTGCATGGTTCTTAATTTTTATTCTGTTTTTATTTTATTTTTATTCTTTTTTTCTCTTTGTTTTCCAATGTGGCAAGTTCCTGTTAACTAATCTTCAAATTCATGAATTCTTTTCTTGTTTATATTGAGTGTAATGATAAGCCTACGTGAGTCATTCTTCATTTCTCTTATGGTATTTTTTTAATACTTATTTTCAATGTTTTCTTTAGAGTTTTCATGTCTCTAACGGCATTATCCATCTTAACTTAATGTGACACTCACTTTTGCATGGTAGACAAATATTCACAAATTTTTATCCCCTTTTTCTTCACATTACATACTATATTTGTACCAAATTATCCAATATTACTTTAAAAAAGACTTTCTATTTCTAAGTTTAATGAAATTCTTATTTTTCAATTACAATTACAAATACTACTCTTGAAGCCTTCTTGACCTAACTTCGGCGCTCCTGGAATAATTAGTGGTTTCCTCCTATGTTTGACCAGAATGCTTTCTATATACACATTTTACCTTTTGCTATGATATCAAAGTATATTATTATGTCTTTTATATTATTATAATATCTGTTATTAGGTGTCTATCTCTTTTATAAGACTATCTCTTTTATAATTTTCGTTCTTTTTAAAATTTTATTTTAAAGATGTGGGGTACAATTCAGGATTGAGTAGATAAGTGGTCATCATACAGGTAAAGTTTGGGTCTCCCTTTGGTCCCCACTTTGCCTGGTTTGAGATCAGGTACCCTTATAGATGTTATATGTCTCCCCTCCCTCCCCTGGCAGTCTTTTAAATTTTCAAGAACAGGAAAGGTATTTTATTCATATTTTCAATTTCTGCCACAGAGTAATTGTTCAACATTTTACATGTACGCTCTGTCTTATTCCTAAGAGTATGTGAGATGCTTAGTATAAAATATAAGCAATAAAAGAGTGGTAAATTGTAAATAGAAATACAGAATCCAAACAAGCAGAAACACATATAAAATTTTAAACTTGGAATTCTTAAAATAAAAACCAAAATATAAGGATAATTTAAGGATACAACTGAGTTTCAAATTTTGCTCTGAGCTTCCTAATAGACAAATAAGTAAAATAGGACACATGATATATTAGATAGCTAGCACTGGAAGACCCATGACATCTTGTTGACTCAAACCATTTACTTATTATGCATCTGTGGGTGAACTTGACCAATTTCCTTAACCTCAGCTGAGTTGAGATCTGTGGTTTGGCTGGATACTGGCTGATCTAGACTGTAGAGTCTGATAAATTCTGCTTCAAGCTGAAGGTGTGAAAGTCTGCTTGTGTTGCTCAAACTTGGACACTGGGCTAAGTCATATCATGTTCTCATGACAATGCAAGAGGTGAAAAGATAGGGCCAATATCACAGACAATTTTAGAGCCTTTGGTTCTGTCATGTCCACTGACATTCCATTGCCTGAAATAAATCACATGGTCAGGTCCAATGTTAAGAGGCAAGGAAGTACTCTATTCCCATAGAGATGGCACCAAAAAGGCAATAAAAATTTCTGAATCACAATCTAATCATTCATGATAAATTATGAATTTCTTTTGGAAAGGAAGAATATTGTTTGGTACAAGAAAATAAAGCTTTACCCAGTCCTGTATGCCAAGAAGTATTTCTCAAATGTTATTTTATATAGCCTGTTCTTAGTGATATATTGAACATATTACTGACAATACTTTCTATGCCTTTCTGGTTTTAAATTTGTAACACTTTTCTGAGGTTCACCTAGTACAAATAGATGTTTATATTGTGGCTATTGTTTCACATGCATTGTTTAATTATATCTCTGTGGCCATGTCAGAAATAAAAGACAATATATTTATTTTCATTTTATTGATGAGGAAATATTACTCAGGGATATTAAATAATTTTCTAATAAAAAGTTCTAATAAATTGCATTAACTTAGATACCATGAATTGTATCACAATTAATTCTACTATGTTGCATTATTTTTCTAAGGCCTGGAACCATTTTGGTTCTGAAATTGATAACGATAGTCTAAATAGGAGCTACAGTTATATACATGGTTATTAGATGTGTGCAGTATTAAAAGGGCTTTTCATTAGCTCTTTTTGATTTAACTTTGTCAAAGTTCAGACTGATGTCTAGATTCATTTTTTTGTGTGTATATGGTTATACAGTTGTTACAGCACCATTTATTGAAAAGATTTTCTGTATTGAATTGCTTTTGCTGTTTTGTCAATGATAAGTTGGCTATATTTGTGTGGGTTTATTTCTGGGCTCCCTATTCTGTTCCATTGATTTGTCTGTTTTTTTCACCAAAACCACACTGTGTAGATTATTGTAGCTTTATAGTAAGTCATATAGTATCAGTCCTCCCATTTTATTCTTTTATTTTGCAGTATGTTGTTGACTATTCTGAGTCTTCCAACTATCGATATACATGTACATATGTATACATATATATATTTCATATATATATATATATATATACACTTACATTTATCTTGTTTTGCTGCAAATATAATTGGTATTGTGTTTTAAATTTCAAATTCCACTTTTCCATTGTTGGTATATAGGAAAACATCTGATATCTCCTATCCTGCAAACTTGTTATAATTTCTCATTAGTTAAAGGAATTTGTTGTTGCCGTTATTGATTCTTTGGGATTTTCTACATAGGTAATCATGTCATTTGCAGAAACAAACAAAAAAACAATTTTATGCTTACTTTCTAATGCATATGCCTTTTATTTCCTTTTCTTGTCATATTGCCTTAACTGGTACTTTCAGTATAGTATTGAAGAGAGATGGGAAAACGACATTCTGGCCTTGTTCCCAATCTTAAGAAGGCAGCATCTATTTTCTCATAGAAAAAAGTGGTATTATTTGTAACTTTTTTGTTGATGTTCCCTATCAAGTTGTAGAAATTCACTTCTATTTCTAGTTTGCTGAAAGTTTTAAAAATCATGTGTCAATGTTGGATTTTGCCAAATTATTTTCCTGCATCAATTAATATCATCATGTGTTTTTGTTGTTGTTGTTGTCAATTTAGTAAATTGCATTAATTGGTTTTCAAATGTTGAACCAGACTTTGTTGAACTTGGAATTAATTCTACTTGGCCATGGTGTATAATTATTTTTATACATTGTTTGATTCTATTTATTTGCTATGTTCTGCAGACCTCTTAAGTTTAACTGTATATTCTTATTTTTTCTGAGTTCAGACTGATCTGCATCTTGGAACCAGAGATTATACATAGCAAAATAAATAAATGATTATCTATAGATAAAAATTAGATTACAGTTTAATTAAAGTTAGGACTAAAAAGACAGTGAACTTATAAAACAAACCAATAGATCACAAGTAGATTGAACTGAATTGAATGAAACATGCTTTTAGTTTTCCATAGGCTAGTTAAAACTTTGTTCTAGAATAGATGATTACCACTTACTACTTAAAAAACCATGCGGTTCCTATGTACCACTAGGGATTTTTGTTTTCTTAAACCCTCAGACACCTATAAATATTTTTGCTCTTTTTCTGCTTTTATACCTAACTGCGAATCTCACATATTGTGGTTTTTTAATAGAAACCTCAGAAGTATCTTCTTTCTATGTAAAAGTTAAGCAAAGTGTGTTTTTTCTTAAGTGAGATGCTTTTTTTTCCCCCTCAGAGAGACAGAGGTCAGTAACTTGCAGATGTGTTGTTGAATGTTTTTTAGGAGACATTTCTGAGGAGAAAGCCAACAATATTATTCTGGTTCTCTAGATGATATAAATGATCCACTTAGGACTTGAGTAAAGAGATACTAATGAAGAGACTATTTACAAAGTCATAGGTATAATTTAGGGACTCAAGAATGAATGATGAAGCACTCAGACAACTGGAACTATTAGTATCCTTAGAGTTGAAATGGGCAATAGGTTCTAATGGTGTTATCAGAACCCAATGAAAGCTGCAATTGTGAAAAAGAAGTTACCCAACCAATACTGTGGCCATTGGTAGAGAAAGGATGATATAAATAAAACACAGTATTTTAAATTTCAATCCTTCAAACTGTGTGTTTTAGTTTTTTGTTTTTTTTTTTACTGCTGAAACAAACTGCCACAAACTTAGTAGCTTAAAACAACACAATATTATTTTTACAGTCTTGTAAGTCAGAAGTCTAACATGGTCTCACTGTGTTAAAACCAAGGTGTTGGCAGGGCTGTATTTCTTTTCAGAGGCTCTAAGGGAAAATCGATTTTTGATCTTTCCTAACTACTAGAGGCAACCTACAATTTCTTGACTTGTGGCCCTCTTCCTCCATCTTCAAAGCTAGACTAGCAAGTTGAGTTCTTCTAACATTGCATCACTCTGAGTTCCTCTTCTGTGTCCTTTCACTCTTAAAGAGCCTTGTGGTTAGATTGAACCCACTTGGATAATTCAAGACAATCTTCCTATCTTAGTGTCAGATGATTAGCAACCTTAATTCCATCTTTAAACTTAATTTTTCCTTCTTATATAAGTTAGCATTTTTACTGATTCTAGGATTAGAATGTAGATATTTTTAGAAACTATTATTCTGCTTATCATACTGTTGAAGTTCAAGCCTTTCCTTAAGATTTCTGCTTATATTCTCTTAATCACTTATAATTCTCGTTTCCTGTCTTCACTGAATTTTTGTCTGTTTCTCTGACTCTTGCAATGGTTTTTCCTTACCCCATGTCAACTAAAATGCAAAACAGAACCCTTTTCTTTAATCATCATTCTAATCTTAAATAAATTTGAACACTAAATTATTGTTTATAATGGAACTTTTGGAGAGGATTTGTGGATCATGGAAATATAACATATAGCAACAATTTAAATATCTGTACTAGAAATTTCTAATTTCTAATTTTATTCTGTTGCTCATTCAACTACTGTAGTTTCTCAGTGAGCATTATCGACTTACTTACATGTGGTATCTGACCTTACTCCATATTTTTCATTAGCTACTTTTATTCTCCTTTCCCCTCTACTCACTTTCTGATGCATAATATATTTTCTCACTTTATCATACAGATACTTGATCATCTCTTCTGTTACCCGTAGAAATATTTTTTAAGAGAAATTTGGTGAGTGTTAGTATAATACATTTCTCAACATTGATGGCAAACACATCACTTAATCCTGTTTATGCCTTCTTTCACAAATGTTCAACTCCATTCCTGTATCATTTTGATCTGAACTACCTATCTCATTTCAAGTGTTAACGCTGCCAGCAAAATGTGGACTTCATTATAAAGAACATCTGTGGTGAGATTTTGGAATAAAAATGCTTCAATTCAATGAAAATGACATCACAAGAACATTTTGTGAGGCAAAATTTTTGGTATGGTTACTCAATCTCAACTTCTTTGTTGCTATCATTCCCTTAAGTAACTAGAAACGTAAATCTTTCCTTAGCCTTTCTGAGAGCTGATATTCTGACCTATAAGATGCTGTATTAGGCCAGGTGCAGTGACTCAGCCTATAATCCCAGCACTTTGGGAGGCCGAGGCAAGAGGATTGCCTGAGCCCAGGGGTTCGAGACCAGCCTGGATAACTTGGTGAGACTTTGTCTGTACAATAAATCACAAAAACTAGTTGGGCATGGTGGCACGCATCTGTAGTTCCAACTACTTGGAAGGCTAAAGTGGAAGGATCATCTAAGCCCAACAGGTTGAGGCTGTGGTGGCCGTGAGCATGCCACTCACTGCACTCCAGCCTGGGTGACAAGAGTGAGACCCCAGCTCAAAAAAAGAAAAAAAGACAAAAAGATGCTTTATTAGTTTGCTGCTAGGTCTGCCATAACAAAGTACCACAGAGAAGTTGCTTAAACAACAGAAATTTATTTTTGGTTTCATAGAGTTGGTTTCATTTTGAAGGCTCCTTGATTTGCAGAAGCTTGTCTTCTAGCTGTGTCCTTACATGGTTTTTCCTCTGGGCTTGAACATCCCTGGTATCTCTTTTGTATGTCTATTTCATGTATGAAATTAGATTAAGGCCTGCACAGATGACCTCATTTAACCTTAATTATCTCTTTACTGGCTCTGTCTCCAAATAGAATTACATTATAAAGTACGGGGGGTTAGTTCTTCAACATATTAATTTTAGGGAGATGCAATTCAGTTTGTAACAGATGCTAGTTGTAAGTCTGCTGAGAGCTATCTCCAGAAAACTAAATTCTGACTATGAAGGCAAGATAAAGCAACTGTGACCTCTCCTCTCTTTTTCCTTGATTTTTAAAAAATGTTTATGTGTTTGTTTTTTTTTACTTTTTATTTTAAAGATGTGGGATACAATTCAGGGTTAAGTATACAAGTGTTCATTATGCAGGTGCCCTTGTTGATGAGGTGTGCCCCTTGCCCCGCTCCTGGCAGATACCTATTACTGCCAATCCTGTCCATTCCCCTACAGTTTCCTACTACTGCTAATTCTTTTCTTATAGTATTACGATAATTGTTCAACGTTTGCTTATGAGTGAGAGCATGTGATACTCAGTTCTTTGTGTGATAGATCACTCAGTATTATAGACTCTAAGTCCATCCAAGTGGCTGTGAATTTTGTAATTTTTAAAAGTTGTGATAGACAGAGCTAGAGCAGTCATCATGTGATCCTGAAGTTTAGGCCAGGTAAGCCAAAGATACATCATAACCTACACCGTGGAGTCCAAGATTAATATCTGTAGCCATAAGCCCCCAGACTTCTTGTTATATAAAATTGTTAAACTCAGTTTCATTTTAGCCTTTTGAGCAAAGTGTTTCATTATTTGCTGCTGTATAGGATCTTACCTAATATATTTTCTGTGTTAAAGATTTTATGAATTTTACCTAAATTGTATCCCACATCTTTAAAATAAATTTAAATTTTTTTTAAAGCTTTCAGACAAAGAGTTGATATCATAAGGGGGTAAAATAGCCTAGAATAGAGTAACGGCACCATACTCAACTTTTTAAGTTATACTTTTGCACTGATCAGTTTCATCCTAACTTATGAAAATAAAATTAGTGGTTGGAAATGGAAAAAAAAGATTTTATGAATTTTAATTATTAAGCTTTGATTAACAGTGCAAATGAAGATGCTGTATCAAAATCAAAATCTCATAAAAAAACCAGAAGTCACCACAACTGTTTCAAAAAGAGAACTTAATGAAAGCATTACATATACTAGATAGGGCCAAGGGAAAACACAAGGATGGCAAGTTAGCTGGAGATGAGAACTATTGCCCTAAATTAAATGGACAAAGGAAGAGAAATGAGTTATCTCACCCTAGTGAGAGCTGAGCCTCTGGAGGAATGGCTGCAGGTAGAGCCTACAGATGCAAAATATATCATGCATCTGAAAGTGAGGGGGGAAAAGGAATAAAAGTAGCTAATGATAAATATGGAGTAAGGTTGGACACCATGTGCAAGTTAGAGGGCAAAGCTCATTGAGAAACTATAGTAGTTGAGTGGTCAACAGGATAAGATGAGGAATGTCTAGTACAGACAGAGTTAGTGTGATACCTTTCTCATTTCAGAAGTATGACAAGAAAATGAAAAGAGTAGAGAAGAAAATTTAGACTCTCTCTTTCTGCCTTTGGATTGCCCGCTCCTACCACCGTGTCCAAACTCAAAAGGAAGTGTTTTGTCAGAGAAGTCTGGTAGATGGAGTTCATTAATGCCAGCCTCCCAGGAAAAGTACAGGCAGGGAAAGGCAGAGAATGAATCTTGAAAACATATACGGGGAATGCAAAATAATCAGCATAGTGTCCATTAGCCTCATTTGACCATTTAAAAAATTTCAGCCACTGTTTGTCATAATACAGGTCAGTAGCTCTTCTCTGATGTCAAATATCCATCCTTTAACTTGTAATACACAAATCCATAAGTTAAATTAAATTCAACTATTCTTGGGGAATGAGATTTGACTAAAAAGTCTATGAGTGGAGTGTCTGTGATAATACAAATTATGAAACTGCAGCTTGTAATTAGTTGTCATCCATCAGAATATTAAAAAAAATGAGTTTATAGCTGCATCTTAGGTATCCTTGATTTTAGTCCAGAAATGATGAAAAATGCTGCTTAAAAGCAATTAGAAGGACTGAGAGGAAGTCTCAGTTTCTTTACCAGTAAAATAAATGGAACCAAGCCCATCAATTATATTATAGGATCCTAAGACTAAGACAAAATATCAATCATAAAATATATTATTTTAGACTAGAAATTGACAAGTATTTTTATAATGAATATGGTAATTAAATTAGATAAAAGACTATAGGTTGATGACAAACACAATTTATTAAACACCTTTGATGTGTGAGACAACTTATCCATCCTTTCTACCTTCCTTCCTGTCTCTTCCTTCCCATTTCTTGCTTGCCTGCCTTCCTGTCTCTCTCCCTTTCTGCCTTCTAGTCTCCTACAGACATTGCTAGCTTTGTGGCAGTTGTTGGGACTACAAAGAGCTATGATATTACAAGATGAAGCACATAACCTAAGCTGGGAGCAGGAAAGTATTCTAGAAGGATTGAGAACCTATTCTTAGATTTGAAGATCATATAGAAGCTAGCTGCAGGAAGAAGTAAGGGGAGGGTTATACAGACTACATGCAAAGACAATGAGTGAAGAGTGTGTTCTGCTTTAAAAGAGCTGTAAATATCTAAGTATGCGAAGGAACACATAGGATGGAGATGGGCGCAATCAGGAGTAGAGGAAGGTAGGTCTGGGAAGGATTTGTATGACTTGCTGAAGAGTGTAGGTTTAAAACTGAAATCATTAGCGTCACTGTATAACTTGTCATTCAAACTAGGGAATTTTTGAGAGCGAGAGTTGGTGTCATTAATTGCCTTGAAAGAAAAGGTATAAACTGAGAATGTCCTGGAGAAAACAGGATTTATGTCTACTTTAAGAATCTGAGATACATTAAAGGATTTTAAGGAGAGATGTGACATGATAAGAAGTATCTTTTAGGAGAAACCAATTTGGATCCCATTAGAATAATCAACTGGACAGGTCCTGAGGCCCTGGCCCAAAGCAGCAGCTGTGAGGTTGGATACAAAGTGCTAGATTTGAAAAATATAAAACAAGCAGTAATAACAGGACTGGACATGGAGGGTGAGTGTTGAGTATCTGTATCTCCTAAGTCACTTGTGCAAGATAGTAGTCCCAAATTCCTGATTAATGATAATAATTGTTGGATATCAATATCCATTGCAATTAGAAAAATTTTAACATTATAAGTTAGATCATTTTCTTGCTTAAAGTTGCTAAAGGACTTCCGATAGCTTTTAGAATAAACCCAAACTCTGAACAGTTCAGAGGCTCAGCATCACACTTTCCTTGTTCACTCAGCTCCAGGCACTGCAGCCTCAGTCTGTGTCTGAAATACTCCAAGTTCTTTCCAACTTCAGAAATTTTTCACCTTCTCTTCTCTGTGCCTAGACTCCCTTCAGTGGACTCTTCACAGAGCTGGTTCATTTTTCGCTTCAGGTCTCCATCCTACACCTCCTCTAGGGAGATGTCATTAATGAACACCCATCAACAGTAGACATGCCCCAACTTTCGACCTGACAAGTGTTTATTTTGATGAACTTACGTAAGTGGAAATAGAGGTCAGCACATTTAGAACTGTTGATAATTGGATGGTGTATCATCTGTTCCCCATGCAGTACCAGATCAATCCTTAAAAGGAATGAAAACCTCTGAGGTCTTCTGTAATCAAAATAAAAGAAAAAATTTTTACTTTTGGCCTTCATGGCCCTATGTAGTCTGTCCTCCAGCTCACCTTCTGACTTCAAGTCCAGAAACTCCTGCCCTTGCTTGAACTTCCCAGATCCTCTGGCTTCCCTGATGTTTATCAAATACTCCAAACATGCTCTTACCTCAGGGACTTTGCACTTGTTTCCCTTGCCTGAGAAGTTCTTTGCACACTTACTATATGATTTTCTCTCTCCTATCATGCAGGTTTCTACTCAAATGCCATTTCCCCATAGAGGCTTCCCTAGACCAAGTTATTCGTATTCATCTCTAACCATATTTTATGATTTTTTAGTACTTATCACCTTATGTTATACAGATATGTGTTTATCTGTTTATCATCATCCCAAATAGCTTGTAAGTTCCATTAATGTAGGAATGTTGTCTATTTGCTTATTGTTTATTCCCTAGGATTACAATAATGAATGGCACATAGTAGGTAAAATGAATATCTGTTTAGCAAGTAAATGAAAAAATAGACTGACACAGATTCTCCACACACAATCCTCTTAGAATAGCCTTTGATTGGAAGATTAAAATTTATGTGAAAGGTTTTCTAGCTAAATGAGACCAAGGGAAGTCATTGATTCACTAGGCTTCCTTCTGACAAGTGACTTAATAGCATTAGAACTGTTTAAAGAAAAGTAAGTGAGGTTCAGATAAAGAACTTGGTTAATGTCACATATCTTGTTATTGTTAGAGCTAATGAGAAACTTCAGTTGACATCAGGAAACAGCAGGGAAAAAAAGCCCTCTTACATTATAGTGTGTTTTCAATATGGCAAGTCTGTTTTAAGAGCTTTGTACAGTAAAACTATTCTATAAATAGCTATATAGCTGAGAGAGATAAAGTAACTAGCCTGAGCTCATACAGCTAGTAGGTGGCAGAGCTGAAATTTGGTAGCAGGTCTACCAGCTTCTTAACCTTGTAACGTTCAAGTTAACATCTGTTATAATGGGTCTTAGCCTTGGCCCCCAAAATACTTGATACTGTTACTCATCTCAGTGGCAATGTCTGAGTCAGATTTTTAAAATCTAGTAGAAAGTTAACAAATAATCCTCCAAATGTAAAATGATTTAATAATGACCATACAAGGGAAGAAGTGAGGGCTGATTCTCTAAGAAAGGAAGATCCGAATAGCTTCCTGACATGAATACACATTTTCTTATTCAAATGCCTTAAAAACCCTGAAAGAATCAGGCTATTGTATTAATAAACTATAATTAATTAAATAATAGATTCATTTATTCAACAAATATTTACTGATCATCCCATGTGCATACCACATTACTAAGCAATGCAAGAAGCATGGGAAAATACAGACACAGTCTCCTCTCTCTAGGAGTTTTTGATCCAATTGGGATGACAAAACACGCACAGGCAAAACTTGAATATACATTTGTGATAACAAATGAGGAGATGTGCAAGAATACATAAAGGCACCTCATTTAAATCAGTTTACATTTTTCCCACACTCAACCTTCTTATAGAACATCCAACAATTACCACCTGGACTGATTTGAAGCTTTTGTTTACTCTATTCTTTAGTTTGTCTTTAGGTGGTCATGCTCATGGGACAATTAATGAGCAAAAGAAAGGAAGAGAAAAAGTCGAGTAATTCATGAGCTTTTTTTCCCCCCATTTATTCAAGTACTTACTGTTAGGCCCAAACTGTGTGCTAGTGACATAGGAAGGATAAAACAGATGTTGTCCCTGCCCTAAAAATTTTTGTCTCGTAGAGGCTAGAGTAATAAACTGTAGTGCTTCAAGAGCCTTAAATGTGTTGAGATAAAAATCAGAAAAGAGCATGGAGGTGCAATACAATATGTATATGTACTAGATTCAGATGGTCAGAGTCTGTAACTTAGCACTGCCACTTACAACCTGTGTGGTATTGAACACATTTCTTAACATTTATGAATTTTAGTTTTCTCATTGCAAAATGAAGATAACAATAGATCTTGCTTTCAAGAGTTATCTTGACTACTAAATGAATTAAAATATATGAAGTTCTTGGCAATAAGATATTCTCATTAGATATTCTTTCTGCAGGTGTCTGGAAAGTTTTCCCATAGGAAGTTGTCTCTGAGTGAAATGACTCAAAGAAGAGTAATGAATGTCATAAAAAAGAAGTCATCATAAAAGGGAAATGTAGGCATTTTAATAAGCCTAGACTTCTGATCCTTTGGTTAATGATGGAAATGTCATCCTTTGGTTAAAGATGGGAGGGAGATGAGGATGGAAGCAGACAGAAACCATTTACTGTGCAGTCTTATGACATGCAAAAAGATTTGTATTTGATCCAGAATACAATGTGGAAAAGGACAATTTCAATCAGAAAAGTTGCATGGTCAAATTCGACTTGAACAGTAGTATGGAAATACATTGGATCAGGGAGGAACTGTGGCAGCCAGAAAAACATTTTTAAAGTGGTTGCAATAGTTCAGGTAATGGATAGTAATGTCCTGAAGGTTTTAGCCGTGAAGGTACAGTGAAAGGCATGATTCTAAGTGATTTTAGAAGGTAAATTACATTGGATTTAGTGACTTATTGAGTTTGTGGGGTGATTAAGGAGAAAAAAATCTAGGCTGACCCACAAAAATGTCCACAAAATTTTGAAAAATTATTCTTCCAGATAAGTTAAATGATGACAACTCCAATTATTGCTGCAATTTGTTTCTATTTTACTTACCCATTGGGTGAGTAAGTTTTTCTCATTGATTAAGCACCTAACTGATTGAAGATAGGCAAGCATATTATTGATCTTAAAGGTTCATAGTTAATTCTGTGCCTAACCATTCATGAAAACTACAAAAATGAAATAAATTTCAATTATCAGTTTTTATAATACAGAAAATCAGAATTTTGGAAGAGATCTGAGTATTTGGGAGAAATCTAGGTCTCAAGAATGAACTTCAAGTTTATTTCTAATTTCAGAGTTTGAAAGCTTTGAAATCTATTTAGTAATTGATTTCATTCTCAACGCAATCAGTGTTCTGGCATTTAATCAGGCATTTTCATTACTTCTATAGGGAAAATGTTCCTCCTCTATAGTTTACAGTTGCTATATGCATTTTTATATAGGTTACAAGGATTGTATTTTCAGCTTTTTGTTTCTTTGGAAACCTAAACTTCATTCTGAGAAAGCCAAAAATAATCAAGGGAAAGGGGCATTTTGTGATTGTGGATCAGATAATTTTAAATCCACCTGAGCTAGCCTCCTTTCACTCCTACTTGTTCTACTGGTTAGAAGACTTCTTACATACTGCATTTGCTCATCCAAGAAGACAATTATTTAGAGCTAGTGAGCATGTCTTTGTGGCTCAGGAATGCAGGGTAAGTTGTAGTCTGCCTTGAGGCATTGCCACATAGGATGAGATATTACTTTCTTTTAAAGTACATTTTAATTTGTGTTCTGTTTGCTAAATATGATTTGCATGGCTTAAACTTTTAAAATTTATATATATATGACTTGAATATTCAATAAAGACATACATTATTTAAATAGTATATTGCATGCTAAGATACCAGTACTGACCAAATCCATCTGGAATTTCCCTAGTACTAGTTAACAGTTATCAAAAGTTAAAATTACCACAAAAAAAGTAATGCTGAATATCTAATAGTACCATAGAAATAAGTGCCAAAACCTTTTGATTCAGTGTCTCTTCAGAGTAACCTAACTACTTATTATGAAATATGATTTGTTATGTTACAAGAAAGCTAAATCAGAAGATGATTAAAGAAGAAATTATGAAATATTCAAGGGTGTATTATACATAAATTTGGGGTGAAAAGTTTAGTTCTTTAAGCTGAGCTTAATATGTTACAATTTTTATTCTAATTCCATTTCCTATTTTAGGGAAATATTTTAAAGAAAATATTCCAAGATATTAATCCTGAGGTTTTATACATTTAAGATGTATAAAATGATAGAGTTTGGATTTGAATCAATGTTTTGAGTCTAAATTTCAGTCTTTGACTACAAGAATAATCATAAACAATTATTAATATATGTACTTATAAGTGATATCTTTCATGGCTTTAGTTAGATTGTTCCATTTTACTAATGGGACAAATGTTTTAAGCTCATGAAGTCATTATTTCTTTTTGTATGTTATATATTTTGTTCTGTGGATTATTACACTTTTTTGACTCATCAGCAAACTTTGGCAGGCCACTGACTTATTTTATATGACCTTGCTTTGGGATTTTACTCCTCTATGAAATGCCAATACAGCTCCCTCATAAGGGTACCCAAAGAACAACTTTTGGTCTGCAAAATGCTTGACATAGTAAGAGAAAGAGAAAATAATTACAAAGATTAGTTTAGAAGGGAAACAACACACTAAGATGAACAAAGAGTAAGAGTTTATAGATATGTGTGAGATAAAGCCTTACTAAATAGAAAGACTGCAATGTGAATTATATGACATTCATTGTTGTGGTATAGGTGAAAATTTGATGTTAATATAACTACTTTTTTTGCTAAGACTCACCATCATATAATAAACAATAAACACCCATTTTAATTCATATGCATGGCTATAGGATAAACAGAATTACTTCAGTTGATATTGGTGTATAACTGTTTAACTTTTTAATTTTCAATTGTAACTTTCACCTATAGAAAATACAAGGGAAGAAATCTTGATGTGACTGAAGACATAGTTCTTTTAAAGTGGCAAACTCAAAGTGTAAAAACGCGGTTACTGTATCACTAAAGAATGTGCACAACAGACATTACCTCATCTCAGAACCTTTCCCAGTCCTTGTACTTTCCCTCTTTTTTGGTCACTCTCAAATCCTGCAGGTGAAGAGAAGACCATGGTGATGTTGTCTTTATTGTACATTCCCTAATAATTATTAAAAATATAAAAGTTGCTGCTTATAAATTTATTAGGCTTGCATTTGGCAGAATTTTTCTCTAATATAGTACACAGATGGATGAGAGGTTCTTCCTCAGCACATGACACCAGAGACAAAAAAAGAGGGGAGAAGTAGATGAATCAATCTGACTCCATAAAAATGAAAGCAAAAAGAAAATTAAAAATAAACCTAAAAAATTAAATACCAAAAGTCTATCTTAAGAACAACTTTACCAGGAAAAATAGTTACAAGGTATATTGCAAACTAAAGGTTGATTTAAAAAAAAAAATCAGGGATTATCATGCCTCAATAAGAGAAAACAGAATGCAGACTCAGTAACACTGATAAGTCATTTTGCCCCATTATACTGGCAAGCATTGGAAGGCTGGCTAATCCAAAGTGTTGGAGCTGTGAGGATATAGAAAACCTTAGGCACTACTAATAAAAACAACTGATGCAGCCATTTTGTGGAGAACCCTGGCAGTATTGAATAAAATTCAGTATACGCATACCATATAATCCAACAATTCCACTCCTGGATCAATATCATAAATAAATACATAAGCCCGTTAAGGGATATGTTCAAGATGTTCATGGCAGCATCATTAGGATAGATAGAAGTGGAAGCAGTCTGAGAAAGTGGGTAATATGGTAGATGTAGACCACAGGGTTCTAGCCAGCAGTGAAACGCTATAAACTTAGTGAACACACAAAAAATGGATAGACCTTGAAAGTAAAAAAAAAAAAATGTTTAATATGTGTGTGCATACATAGATATGTATGTATTATACATACACATTTGTACATATAATACACGAAATAGAATGGAACTTATAATACTATGTTATCTATATAAATTATCTGTGTCTGCAAATCAAAACTACACTGAGAAACCACCTAACTCCAGTCAGAATGGCAATTATCAATAACTCAAAAAATAACATGCTGGAGAGGATGTGGTGAAAAGGGAACACTTCTACACTGTTGGTGGGAGGGTAAACTAGTGCAACCTCTGTGGAAAGCAGTGTGGCGATTCCTAAAAGCTCTAAATATTGACCTCCCATATGACCCTGCAATCCCCCTACTGGGAATATACCTGGAAGAACTCAAATCACTCTACCAAAAAGATACCTGCACACGTATGCTTATTACAGCATTGTTCACAATAGCAAGAACCTGGAAGCAACCATGCTGTCCATCAAAAAAGGACCGGATTAAAAAAATGTGGTACATATACACGATGGAATACTACACAGTCATAAAAAAGAACAAAATCATGAATTTTGCAGCAACCTAGATGGAACTAGAGTCTATAATACTGAGTGATCTCTCACAGAAACAAAGATCTGAGTATCACATGCTCTCACTCATATAGTGAACCTTGAACATCTATCATCGTACTGTAAGTAAAGGACTGACAGTGGTAGGAAACTATGGGGGGGTAGGGAGGGAAAGGGAGGTGGGACTAACAGTAGTGAATATCTGTCTGGGGATGGAGAGACACCCCTTATCAACAAGGGTGCCTGAATGATGCATATTTGTAAGCCTAACTCTTAACTGTACCCCACAATTTTAAAATTAAAAATTAAAAATAATTATCTGTGTGTATATGTCACAAACTATAATAAAAATTTTATAAAATATATATTAAAATATGTCAGACATATTCAGATGTTTGTTGAATCCAAGGAAGTAAATGAATTGCAATACTGGGGTCTTGTGTAACCACTTGATGACATTATGCCTCCATCTGAGGATATGATTAGCCCAAACTTTTGCAGCTGAATTCTGGAAAAAAAAAAAAAAGCTACAAATAAAATGGATAGTGTGGTATGACAAATAATGAGAGAAATAAAAAATACAGCTAATAAACTATAAAAAACCATCAAAGCTTATCAGAGTCTACTGAACAGAGACAGACATATACCAATTCACCACACAGTAAGCCTATGCTTTATGATTCTTACCTGTGAGGCACTTGGTTTCATACTTAACACATAGAGGCATGTGGAAAATACTGTTGATTTTCCAAACCAATTACAACTACCAATCCTTTTCTTTCTTACTTGCTACCCATAACAGAGGTTGAAAATTCCCACATACTTACATTCCCAGACTTTCTTGCAGTTAGAGCTGCCAGTCTGAGGTATTTCTTGCCAATAAGATATAAAGACAATTCTGGAAAAGTCTTTGTTTTCCTGACAGAATACAAGTAAAAACTCTAGCTTCACGCTTTCCTCTATGCAGCTCTGATGATAGATACGCTTGCTGAAATCATGATGCTTTTTTATCACCATAAAAGCACATAAAAATGAAAAGTCAAAACCTGATGATAGAAAAGCATGACACACAAAATAACCTGACTCTGTGATGATGTCGTTGAGTTACTGAGCTAACACCAGCAATAGTCTACTACTAGACTTCTTGTTATCTGGGGACACCAAATTGCTATTCCTTTAAGTCATAGTATGTTATTCTGTTACTTCTCAATAGAATCTAAACAACAGACTTGGAAATGTCTGGCTTATGAAATACTGAGGGACAAGTAAACCCAAGTCAAAACAAATATCAAGAATGGAGAGAAGATATGTTGGGAAGTAAGTATGTGTGTTACTCCAAAGCACTCCTAGATTATTATTTTTTTATTAGTAGCTAGTTTGAATAGAACTTGCATCTGTTAAAAGATGATTACATTTTACAGAGAAGCTTTACAGATGGAAAAAAAGGAACAAAAATAAAAGATAAATAAAAATATACTACTAGAGAGGAATTACTTCATGAAACTAAAAAAAAATTTAGACAAGAACTCTCCTTGTCTTGAAATAAAGAAAACGTAAGCTGGGCTCAGTGGCTCAGCCTGTAAACCCGGTGCTTTGGGAGGCTGAGGTGAGTGTATTGCCTGAGCCCACGGGTTTGAGACCTGCCTGGGCAACTTAGCGAGACCTCATCTCTGCAATAAGTCAAAAATTAGACGGGCGTGGTAGCGCGTGCCTGTAGTTCCAGCTACTCGGAAGGCTGAGGCGGAAGGATCACCAGAGCCCACCAGGTCGAGGCTGCAGTGGCCGGGAGCGGCCACTGCACTCCAGTCTGGGTGACAGAGTGAGACTCCAACTCAAAAAAAAAAAAAAAAAAGGAAACGTAGACTCATGATAAAAATTTCAAAAAATATACAAAGAGAGCAAAAAAGAGGTGTTAAAACACAACTAGTAGATACAAGTAGGCTGGCAGAACTCAAAAGCCTGAAGGATGAGAATAAAATTGTTACCCACGTGAAAGATTCCTTAGAAGCAGCCGAAAGCAGAACTAACAAAGGTCAAATACCAATCAGAAATATAGGAGACTGGCTTGGAAAAAATCACTCAAAATGAAATGGAAAAAAAAAACAAAAAAGAATACCAAAGTGATTATACTCTGGGGATAGAAAACAGAAAGTGGTTGTCTGGGAAGAAAAGGAGAATTGGCTAGATGGAAGCATGAGGGAAATCCTGGGTGTAATGAAAATATTTTGTATCTTGTATGATGGTGGCATGGTTTATATGTTTGTCAAAAGCCAACGAAGTGATGACCTTAAATTTGTGCTTTTAAATAATAATTTTTAAAATATCCAAAAGTGATTAGAGAAATTGGTAGATATGAATGACAGAAAAAGGAGATCTGACATTCACAGAATTAGACGATTGAATTATAGTGGAGTACAAGCGAAATAGTGAAAATGTTCAGCAATCTATACAAACAAAAGTTTTCTATAATAAAAGAGCATCAAAATCTGCACAAGGAAAGAATATACTATGTTCCAGGGACAATGAGCCCAAAATTATTAAGATGGGGATATAACCTGGTGAATTTATTTAATAAGGATAATGGAAAAATCCTATTTATAAACACTACATTTCTTGAAAATTGTGCACAACTTTCTCAAAAAATAAATCTAGACTTAAATAAACATTTAAAACTCAAACTAAAGAAAATGTAGAAAAAGTTATTTTTAAAGTGTACTATATTTTAATACATGTAAAGTATGTCTAAAATTGGGTTGAGAGAAAATTTCATCACCTTCAACACCTCACTAAGAGCAGAAACAAGTAAAATACCTTCAACTCAAAGAATAAAGTGACATAAATAAATTGATAGATAAAGCCAAGCCAAGAAAAGCAAAAAAAAAAAAAACAAAAAAAAAACCAACAAAGTTAAAATCAGGAATTATTAGCCGGGCTCGGTGGCTCAGCCTGTAATCCCGCGCCTTTGGGAGGCTGCGGTGAGTGAATTGCCTAAACCCGCGGGTTCGAGACCCGCCTGGGCAGCAAGACCTCATCTCTACAATAAATCAAAAAAATCAGCCGGGTGTGGTAGCGCATGCCTGTAATTCCGGCTACTTGGAAGGCTGAGGCGGAAGGATCGCCGGAGCCCAGCAGGTCGAGGCTGCGGTGGCCGGGAGCGGCCACTGCACTCCAGTCTGGGCGACAGAGTGAGACTCCAACTCAAAAAAAAAAAAAAAAAAATCAGGAATTATTGAACTGAAAAATTAACTAACCAATCAACAAACAAAAATCTTTAGCAGAACCAATACAAAAATTCAGAAACTTCTTATTAAAAATAATACAAAATAGACAACTCATTAACTACTTTAACCAATGGGGAAAAAGTACCAATTAACAGTAGAGATAGAAATGGTAAATTATAAACATAGAGAAGATTTTTAAAGATTTTTTAGATGGCTTTGCTGAATCTATTAAGATAGATTTTAAAATGGAATAAAATAACTTGATAGAAATGCAATTGAGGAAAATAAACCCCAGAAAGAAGATAAATATTTAAAGGGCTTTTAAATAATCAAAGATGTCAAAATAGTTATTTTGGTAATGCTTTGAAAAACAATGTTGCTCTTAGAATAGACAACATTCTTGACTTCATTTCTCCCAGTAAGCTTTTTTCTGTAAAAAGTTGCCTAAAATGAACATCTCTACTTTTATTTTTACTCTACCTTTTACTTGTTAACCTTTTGTTTGTCAATTTATTGTAAGTGAATGTTTTATAAGGAATGAAATCATCCTGGGTCCTGGGAATTTTCATTTAAATAAGAGAGTTCAAACTATTTATTAAATTTTATTTTATTATAGAGATGTGGGGTACAAGTAAGGATTAACTAGACAAGTAGGTGGCATGCAGGTTAAGTTTGGGCCTCCAATTGACCCTCGCTTCCCCTGGTTTAGGACTAGGTACACTTTGTGTTGTTCTGCAATGTCCCCTTCCATCCTCTGGCAGTGCCAAGTAAATAACTGCAACTACCTCATTTGTGCTATTGTGACTAGTGTTCAGGGCCCACTTATGAGTGAGAACATGTGGTATTCAGTTCTTTGTTTCTGTGGTAGAGCAATAAGTATTATGGTCTCCAACTCCATTCAGCTTGCTGCAGAATTCATGATTTGTTGTTCTTTAGGGCTATGTCATACTCCATCATGTATATGTGCTACATTTTAAAAATTCAGTCCACTTTCAATGGACAGTAGGGTTGGTTCCATGTTTTTGCTATTTTGAATAGTGCTGCTATGAATATACGTGCAGGTGTCTTTTTTGTAAAACTATGTTCCTCTGGGTATATTCCCAGGAGAAGAATTGCTGGATCAAATGGAAGGTCACTTTTTAGTTCTTTTAGGAATCACCACACCGCTTTTCATAGAGGTTGAATTATCTTGCAATCACACCAACAGTGTAGAAGAGTTCCTTTTTCTCCACAACCTTACTAGAGTCTGTTTTTTTGTTTGTTTTTTGTTTTGGGTTTTTTTTTTTTTTTTTTTTGGTTTATTAATGATGGCCATCCTTACTGGAGTTAGGTGGTATCTCATTGTGGTTCTGATTTGCATTTATCTGATAATTAGTAAGGCTGAGCATTTTTTCACATACCTGTTGACTGTTTATATCTCTTCTTTTGAAAAGTGTCTGTTCATTTCCTTTGCCCACTTTTTAATAGGATTGTTTGTTTTGCTCTTATCAGCTTGTTTGTGTTCCTTGTCGATCCTGGTTGTTAGGCCTTTGTCAGATACGTAGCAAATATTTTTTCCCATTCTGTGGATTGTCATCCCACTCTCTTGATGATTGCTTTGCTTTGCAAAACTTTTCAGTTTGATGAGATCCCACTATCTTAGCTTTTATGACATTCACTTTTGAGGATTTAGTCAAGAATTGGTTGTCTACTTCAATGGTTATAAGTGTGTTTCCTACATTTTCTTCTAGAAGTCTTATAGTTTGAGGTTTTATGTGAGGTCTTTAATCCATTTAGATTTGATTTTTGTATATGGTGATATGTTTGGATCCAGTTTCATTCTTCTGCATGTGGTCAGCCAGTTTTCCCAGCACCGTTTGCTAAATATAGTCTCCTCCTTTCCCCAGTGGTTGTTACTGGTGCCTTTGTTGAATATGAGTTGGTTGAGAGATCAAGTTTTTGCTTCTAGAATTTCTGTCCTGTTCCACTGGTCAGTACTACTTGTACTACCATAAAGGTGTTTTTGTTACTGTAGCCTTGTAGTAAAGTTTAAAGTCTGGAAGTGTGATACCTCCTGCTTTGTTTCATTTGTTGAGGATTGTTTTGGCTATTCATAATCTTTTTTGTTTCTGTATGAATTTCTGTATTGACTTTTACAGGTCTGAGAAAAAAGGTAATTTGATGAGTATTGCATTGAATTTGTAGATTACCTTGGGTAGGATGGACATCTTGACAATATTGATTCTTTTGATCCACAAGAATGAAATGTTTATCCATTTATTTGTGTTATCCTTGATTTCTTTGGGCAATGTTTTGTAGTTATTATAAAAGTCTTTCACTTATTTGGTTAGGAGGATGCCAGTGATTTTTTTTTTTTTTTTTGGTGGCTATTGGGAATGGAATTGTGCTTTTTATTTGGCACTCTGTTTGTTGCTGGTGCACTGAAATGCAACTGTCTTTTGCACATTGATTTTTTACCCTGAGACTTTCCTAAAGTCAATTATCAGTGCAAGGAGGCTTTTGACAGACTCTCTAGAGTTTTCAGGATGTAGAATCACATCATCCACAAAGAGGAATAACTTAACTTCCTCTCTTCCTAATTAGATACCCCAGATTTCCCTCTTTTGTCTGATTGCTCTGGCTAGAACTTCTAACACTATGTTGAACAGGAGGGGTGAGTGTGGACATCCTTGTCTAGTTCCCGTTCTCAGGGGCAATGTTTCCAATTTCTGCCCGTTGAGCAAAATATTGGCTATGAGTTTATCGTAGTTGGCTCTTACCATTTTGAAGAATGTTCCTTCTACGTCTAGGTGCTCAAGAGTTTTTTTTTATCAAGAAGGGATGCTGGATCTTGTCAAACACTTTTTCTGTGTCATGTGGTTCTTGGCTTTACATCTGTTATATGTGCTGTATTACATTTATAGTCTTGTGATTGTTGAACCAGTCCTACATCCCAGGAATAAAGCCCACTTAGTCATGGTGGATTATCTTTGAAATGTGTTGTTGGATCTGATTTGCTAAGATCTTATTGAGAATTTTTTTGCATCTATGTTCATTAAGGAGATTGGCCTGTAATTACTTTTCTTTGTTGGGTCTTTGCCAGGTTTGCATATCAGTATGACACTGGCTTCATAAAATGTGTTGGGGAGCATTCCATCTTTGTTTGTCTGAGATACTTTCGGGAAGATTGGTATCAGCTCCTCCTCATATGTCTTGTAGAATTTGGCTGGGAAGCCATCAGGTCTGGGACTTTTATGGTAGGTAGGTTTCTTATGACTAACTAGATTTCCTGAATTGTTATTGGTTTGTTTAGTGTTTCAATGTCTTCTAGTTTCAATCTTGGGCAGTTGTGTGATGTCAGAATGTGCTTCATTTCGTTTGGGTTTTCTAGGTCATTTGCATACAGATTTTTCTGGTAATCCCTGATAACCTTTTGAATTTATTTAGGGTCAGTTGTGACTTAACCCTTTGCATTTCTGATTGTGTTTATATAAACTCTCTCTCTCTCTCTCTCTCTCTCTCTCTTTCTCTCTCTCTAGTCAATCTGGCTGGGAACTGTCGATTTTATTTATCCTTTCAAATAACCAGCTTTTGGTCTTGTTGATCCTTTCTATGATATTTTTGTCTTCTATGTCCTGCAAATTTGCTTTTTTCTTGGTTATCTGGATTCTTCTGCTGAAGTTAGAATTTAGGTGATCTTGCTTTCCCAGCTCCTTTATGTGTGATGTTAGGCTGTCTACTCGTGCTCTTTCTATTGTTTTGATTTGAACGTGCAGTGTCATACAAATTTTCTTCTTAACACTGTTTTCATGGCATCCCAGAGATTCTGGTAAGATATGTCTTTGTTTTCATTTGTTTCCAGGAATGTTTTTTATTTCTGTCTTGATTTCTGTGTTGACCCAGAAGATGTTCAACAACATGTTGTTTAGAGTTCATGTATATGTGTGTTTTGGAGGGATCTTGTTGGTGGCAATATTGATTTTTATTCTGTGATCTGGGAAGATGCATGGTATTATTTTGATCAGTTTAAATTTTCTCATGCTTTATTTATGCCTGAGAATATGTTTGATCTTAAGTATATTCCATGTACTGATGAGTGAAAAGTATACTCTGTATTTGGGTGAAGTGTTCTGTAGATATCTATTAAGTTCTTGTGATCAAGCATCGAGTTGAGGTTCTGGATCTTCTTGCTGGTTTTTGCCTCAATGATCTTTCTTGAGCTGCTAGTGGTGTATTTAGGTCTCCAGCTATGATTGTGTGAGAGTAAATGTCCTCTTTTCATTTGTTTAGTAGTTGTCTTATAAAACCTGGTACTCCTCCATTGGGTGCATATATGTTTAGGATGGATATTTCTTGCTAGTGGATTGAGCCTTTTTTTATTATGCAGTGTCCTTTTTAGTTTTTGATGACTTGAAGACTGCTTTGTCAGATATTAGAATAACTATGCCTGCTTTCTTCTGATTTTTATTTGCCTGAAAAGTCATTTTCCAGTCTCCAACCTTGAGTCTCTGTGTGTCTTTTGCAGTGAGAGGAGTTTCCTGGAGGCAACAGATTGTTGAATCTTGGATCACTTTTCTAAAAAAAATCACAGATTGCCACTCTGTGTTTCTTCAGTGGCACATTTAATCCATTCACATTCAAGTTGATTATTGATATGTGAGAGTTTATCCCTGTCATAGGGCTCCTTTGGGTTGCTTTGTTTCCTTTTACTTTTGCATTTATTTATTTATTTATTTTTATTTTTTTAATTTTTTTTGAGTTGGAGTCTCACTCTGTTGCCCAGACTACAGTGCAGTGGCTGCTCCCGGTCACCGCGGCCTGCTGGGCTCCGGTGATCCTTCCGCCTCAACCTTCCAAGTAGCTGGAACTACAGGCATGTGCTATCACGCCCAGTTAATTTTTTTATTTATTATAGAAATGAGGTCTCACCAAGTTGCCCAGGCAGGTCTCGAACCCGCGGGCTCAGGCAATCCACTTACCTCAGCCTCCCAAGGCATGGGATTACAGGCTGAGCCACAGAGCCCAGCTTACCTTTGCATTTATATATGTGTGTTTTCATTCTTGTGGGTGCTCGGTATGATCTGTTGACTCTTTGTTTACTTGCACTTTTTGTGGTGTGCATGACTGTTCTTTATCTTTCTGTGCTCTTAAGTGTCTCTTGTAGGACTAGTCTGGAGGCGGCATATTCTTTTAAGGCTTGGAGGTCTAAGAAGAATTTTAATTTACTGATGAAGCTTAGCTTGACTGGGCAGAAAATTCTTGGTTGGAAATGCTTATCTTTAAGGACATTCAAAATTGAGCTCCATTCTCTCTGGCTTATAGTGTTTCTGTAGTTAAGTCTGGAGCAACTCTGATGGGTTTTCCCTGGTAGGTAGTCTGGCTTTTCTCTCTTGCTGCCTTACTTTTTTCTTTAATTTTTTTTTTTTTTTAGGATGTGGGGTAAAATTCAGAGCTAGTTATGCAAATGTTCATTATGCAGGTACCCTTGATGATGAAGAATGCCCCATGCCCAGCAGTTTCCCATCCCCGTCTCCTGGCAGTTTCCTACTACTGCCAATTCCTTTCTTATAGTATGATGATCATTGTTCAAGTTCTGCTTATGAGTGAGAACATGTAGTACTCAGTTCTTTGTTTCTGTGATAGATCACTGAGTATTATAGACTCTAGGTCCATCCAAGTTGCTGTGAATTTCATAATTTTGGCCTTCTTTATGGTTGTGTAATATTCCATCGTGTATATGTACCATATTTTTTTTATCCATTCCTCTTTGGATGGGCAGCACAGTTGGTTCAATATTTTTGCTATTGTGATTAATGCTACAATAAACATGCATGTGCAGGTATCTTTTTCACAGAGTGGTTTGAGTTCCTCCAGATATATTCCCAGCAAGGGAGTTGCAGAGACATATGGAAGGTTGGTTTTTAGATCTTTTAGGAATTGTCACACTGTTTTCCATAGAGGCTGTACTAGTTACAATCCCACCAACAGTGTAGAAGTGTTCTCTTTTAGAATCTTTCAAAAACCTGCTTGCACTGAAAAAGGACTTTGGCAAAGTCTCAGGGTACAAAATAAATGTGCAAAAGACAGTACCTATACACCAACAACAAGCAGGCAGAGACCCAAATAAAAAACTCAATCCAATTCACAATAGCCACACACACAAAAAATGAAATACCTCGGCATCTTCCTAACTAGAGAAATAAAAAACCTTTATAATGAGAACTCTAAAACACTGCTCAAAGAAATCCAAGAGACACAAATGGAAAAATATTCCATGCTTATGGATAGGAAGTAACAAAATTGTTAAAATGTTCATCCTACCGAGGGTAATCTACAGATTCAACACAATATCCATTAAATTACTAACACTATTCTTCTCAGACCTGGACATGACAATACAGAAATTCGTATGGAAGCATACAGCCACGAATAGCCAAAAACAATCTTTAGCAAAAGAGACTAAGCAGGAGGTATCACACTTCCAGACTTCAAACTTTACTCTAAGTTACAGTAATCAAAGCAACCAGGTATTGATATAAGGACAGGCATAGAGACCAATGGAGGAGAATAGAGATTCCAGAAGCAAAGCCTCAATTTCTCAACCAACTCATCTTTGACAAAGCCTCCAACAACCACCACTGGGGAGAGGAGAACCTATTCAGTAAATGGTGCTGGGAAAACTGGCTGATCACATGCAGAAGATTGAAAAAGAACCCCTACCTATCACCATACACAAAAATTAACTCTAAATGGATCAAAGACCTAAACGTAAAACCTCAAACTATAAGAATCTTAGAAAACACAGGAGACACTCTTATGGAAATTGGAACTGGCAACCAATACCTGATCAGAACCCTAAGTGTCCATACCATAAGAAATAAGATAGATAAGTGGGACCTCATCAAACTGACAAGCTTCTGCAAAGGAAAAGAAACTGTCAAGAGAGCAGGGAGACAGCCCACAGAATGGGAAAAAATATTTTCTAACTGCATATCTCACAAAGGCCTAACATCTAGAATCTAGAAGGAGCTCAAACGTGCCTAAAGGAAAAAAACACACAGCCCCATTAAAAAGTGGGCAAAAGACATTAATAGACACTTCACACTTCTCAAAAGAAGATATATGGGTAGCCAACAGACACATGAAAAAGTGCTCAGCCTCACTAATCAACAGAGAAATGCAAATCAAAACCACATTGAGATACCACCTAACCCCAGTAAGAATGGTCATCATTAATAAGACAAACAACAACAGATTCTGGCGAGGATGTAGAGGAAAAGGAATGCTTTTACACTGCTAGTGGGATTGCAAACTAGTGCAACCTCTTTGGAAGACAGTGTGACAATTTCTGAAAGAACTAGAATTTGACCTTCTATATGACCCAGCAATTCCCCTATTGGGAATTTACCCGGAAGAATTCAAATCATTCTACAAAAAAGATACCTGCACAAGTATGTTTGTTGCAGCTCTATTCACAATAGCAAAAGCATGGATGATAGCAACCATGCTGCCTATTGAAGCTGGACTGCCCATCATAATAGCAACCATGCTGCCCATCGAAGCTGAACTGGATAAAAAAATGTGGTACATATATTATGTAGCCATAAAGATGGACAAACAAATGGACTTCGCAGCCACTTGGATGAATTTAGAGTCAATCATACTAAGTGATCAATCACAGAAACAAAGAACAGAGTACCATATGTTCTCACTCGTAAGCGGACCTTGAACAATTATCATAATACTTTAAGAAAGGGATTGGCAGTAATGGAAAACTGCCAGGGGAGAGGGATGGGATTGGCAGCTGAGGAAAACTGCTAGGGGTGGGAGGGGCACACCTCATCAACAAGGGTACCTGCATAATCAACATTTGTATACCTAACCATGAATTTGTGCCCCACATCTTTAAAATAAAAAAAAAATTTTTAAAAAAGAAGTGTTCTCTTTTCCCCGCATCCTCTCCACCATCTGTTGTTTTTTGAGTTATTGATGATGGCCATCCTGATTAGAGTTAGGTGGTATCTCAGTGTGGTTTTAATTTGCATTTCTTTGATGATTAGTGAGACTGAGAATATTTCATGATATGTTGGCTGCTCGTATGTCCTCTTTGAGAAATGTCCTTTTATATCTTTTGCCCATTTTGAAATGGGGCTCTTTTTCTTTTCAGCACATTTGAGGTCCTTGTAGATCATAGATGTTAAGCCTTTGTCAGATATACAGTTGGCAAGTATTTTTTTCCCAGTCTGTGAACTGTCTCCCTGTTCTCTTGATGGTTTCTTTGGCTTCGCAGAAACTTGTCAGTTTGATGGGGTCCCACTTGTCTATCTGAATTACTATCTTGGTGATTTTCTTTTTATATAATATCTTGCAGGGGATTTCTGGATCTCTTGTGCTTGGATGGCTGTTTCTCTACCAAGATGGGGAAAGTTCTTTGGGATGACCTCATGAAGTATTTGTTCCATGGTGTTTTCATTTTATCTTTTTGCTTCAAGGATACCAATCAGGCATGGGTTTAGTTTTTTGAACAAGTGAGACAGCTCTTGGAGATTTTCTTTCTTCTTTTTGAGTTTTTTTTTTTTTCTTTCTATGTTTTTTACTGACCGTGTAAATTCCATATTTTGGTCTTCAAGATCTGAGATTCTTTCTTCTGCTTGATTGAGCCTGTTCCCAATACTTGTTACTTGATTTTGACGATAGTGCTCTTTATTTCCATTATTTCAGAGTAAGCTTTTTTGAAATTGGCCAACTTCACTTTTATTTTCTGTACGATTTCTTTTTTTTTTTTTTTTGCTTTTAGAATCATTATGTCATTTAATCTTTAACAAACCTGTAGTGCAATTATTATTGACACTTTACAGATGATGAAACAGATGTTCATTTGGACATGAGTAAAAAACACATAAAATTTACCATCATAACCATTTTAAGTATACAGTTTTGTATGCTAACTATATTCACATTGTTGTTCATTTGTATAACTTTGAAAGTTTTTGGCAGCAATTCAAAAATAAAGTGTCTGGCCACAGTTAAATATAACCTAGTAAATTTGAAAATTCCAATGTCATAAATATATTAGAAATTTTTTTATGATTTCTAATGGCAAGGTAGCTACCTTGGGTTCTAGTTAATAAATGTAGTGATTAGCCAGAAATTCGTTTTCTTTTTGCTTACACTCTTTTCATTGAGCATATTTTACCCCTTTGCTTATATTCATGACCCAGGGCATAGGTCTGATCTGCAATATTATTTCACCTTCCAAAGATGTGAAAAGAAAATAAGAATTGGATTCCAGACCTCTGACGTCAACTTAATCTGAAAACTCCATGCAGGCACAGTCTGGACAGAGCTACTGAATTTAAATTAGTAAAAGTTGAAGAAAAGCTATGTCTGTACAATTTCTTTTAGTTTCACTTCGTGTTTCTCTTGGTTCGTGTTGTGCCATCCATTCTCTGATTTCTGTTACTGTCAACTGAGACAGGTATTTCCTGGAGGGTTACCATTGTTTGAGCTCTGGCAGCAACCTTTGTGTGAACCAACTCTTTAAAATTCTGAGAGTTGGATTTTCTTTGGTCTTTTCTCATTTGTCTCAGTGAGGGAAAGGGTCACTCTCCACCTTGTGGCAGGTTATTGCAGGTTTCCTCACCTGCTAAATGTCCTACTAGGTTCTCTGCCCCTTGCTGCTTGTGATTGATGGTCAGGAGCAGGGAGTGGGGAGGGTGACTAGATTCAGTGTATCCTGAAATCTCCCATTCCCTTCCTTCTCCCTGGATCCCCACTTTCTGCCCTGTCCTGAAGGAGAGGTGCTGCTCTGCTGCTCCACCAGGCGCTGGCAGTGGATTTGTCAGTCAGATTTGCCCCACAGATGGGCCCTTTCCACATAAAACCACTCCTCGTTCCACCTGGGATCTGGTGCCCACCACTGTATCCTGACCAGGTTTCCTTTTGTGTGAAACTGACATTCTGTGCACTTCTGGAGAGGAGAGGGCAAATTAATTCATCACTCACCCCATTCTCTCAGAACAGATCTTCCTCTTCTGTGTGTGCAGGGCAACTGGTACAAGGTGGGAGATAGGACACCTGGAATTCTCCAACTGCCTTGTCTTTCTAGAGTCTGTACTCAGAGAGACCTTTGCTGGTTCACTATGATCAACCTATTCAAAAGTGCTCTGAGTAAACACAAGCAGAATCACTACTCTCAATCTTTCTAGGTGAGAGTGGCACAGATCTGCTGTTCCACAGGGGTTATCTCAGCTCCTCCTTCCAACTATTTTTATCATTATCCACAATAATTGATAACCTATGTTGTACATCCATTATGTCGCAGGTACTCTGCTAAGTTCTTCTTATATATTGTGATATGAAACTTTACTGTGGAGCTATTATCAGTATATTCCACTGATTCTGAGACACACAACTTTCCCACATTTTTCTGTCAATATTGTGATAGGCACACAATATACCCCTATAAAAAACCTACACTTGTGCCGTTGCATTTAAATTTTTTTTTAAAGGTTGTGGTAAGCTTCACAATAAATTACGTCATGCATTTATAATAGCAGTTATTTTTCCTTTTTATGGTATATAAAAATGGTGCTACTTATAATCAATGACATCTTGGATTAAATGAAATATATAATAACCATTTCAACGATGGAGAAACAAAGCAAGTAAGCAAGATTTAACAACATGTAAAGGATCACTCTGAAAGTATGTATCAGAGACAGGATTCTGGCGCAAGTCAGTCTCACACTAGATCATTACCTTTGTAAATGAAAGAGCATTGTCCTTCATCATATCATCATAGATTGTCTATGTATGATTTCTCACTGTGTCATTCATTTTCTATATTTTGTTCTATTGACTATGATTCTTTTGTTTATATTTGCTCCATTAGTTTGGTAGTTACTTGTCTTGTTTATCATGTTAACAAAAATCAGTAACTTGTTCGTTTTTTTTTTTTTTGAGTTGGAGTCTCACTCTGTCTCCCAGACTGGAGTGCAGTGGCCGCTCCCGGCCACCACAGCCTCGACCTGCTGGGCTCCGGCGATCCTTCCTCCTCAGCCTTCCAAGTAGCCGGAATTACAGGCATGTGCTACCACGCCTGGCTGATTTTTTGATTTATTGTAGAGATGAGGTCTCGCTGCCCAGACGAGTCTCGAACCCGCAGGCTCAGGCAATCCACTCACCTCAGCCTCCCAAAGGCGCAGGATTACAGGCTGAGCCACCGAGCCCGGCTTAAATCAGTAACTTGTAATGAACACTTACTATGTACCAGGTATTGTGTATAAGGGAACACATAAAATAGATGCTTAGTTTTCTCTGTTGAAAATAGGGGAAGAGACTTCCCCTCTGCTTAGAGCATTTATCAGTTTTAGACAACTTGTAATTGTTATGTTATCTGTCTCTTTGAGATACACTTAAGTCTTTTAAGAGTTAAATAAGCCTCTTGCCAGCTGTATGACTCAGCAATTCTTTCTCAAGGAGCAGAGAACCTTCTCTCTGAAATGAATCAAGGAAGATAGTGCTTCTATCTCCCAGTATCTATAGGAGGGTAGGAGACTGATTCTGGCACATGCTTTAACTCAAGTTGCAGAACTACCTCTTGTCATAAAGATTTTAGTTTATTTTTCCTTTAGATAAAGCCAATTAGCCAACATAGATGCTCACCCAATTACCAAATGAAATTAGTATGAACTCTGCATTAACAACTGTGCTGTTAAGTCCTTTTACATGAGGACTAGTCACAGTTTGTCTTGAGAACACGTATGTAATGAGTTGTGTCTGTGTGGCTATATATAAAAAGATGAGATTTATTTCTGTCTTTGTGAGAAATCCTTGTGATGTGCTTTACATTTGATTTAATGCTGATACAATAAAACCAGTTTCCATTGTCTTCCACCTTTGTAGAGAAGTTTTCTGGACTGGGAGTAAGTTTTGTTTTAATCATACTTTCCAACTATGGGTAAGGACTAAAAGTTAACTAGTAAAGAGTTAAATAATTGCTTGGAATGATTTAATAAAGTAAGTTTATTCAATCACAATTGTCACATCCATCTGTGCTTATGTACATGATTTTATGCTTCTATAAGTATGTCTAATATTATTCCCTTCCCCTGTAACTGAACATTTAAAAACCAAACAACTGCTACTTTGTTGAAGAAAAGGTGGTGAGTTGATCCATAGAGCACACAGTTGGCATTAATGTGTGCTGAATTAATATTCCATGTGCACCAACTGCATGTCATTGCCAAGATTGTAAATTTGAAATGATCTAAGAATTCTGCACTCAGGCTTGTGAAGAGCCTAGAGCCATGATGGATGCCTGAGGATTGAGCGCAACCTTCCACTAACTAATAATATGTATTGTGCTTTTACTTTATAATTCTAATAATTGAAAGTTTCCTAATATTTTATTCTTACAAATTTTAATAAATGGTTCAATTTGCAACTAAAATATTTACGGAGTAGGGGAAGGTTACAGGGTAAGGCTCTTGCAGCAGAAACCATGCACAGAAATGAGTTCTGGATGGTGACTCTTTATTTAATCAGGATGCAAAAGTCTTGTTGCACTAAACAAAACTTTTTCCTGTCCACTTTATTTAGATAACAAAGGAACAATCACATCATTTAGTGCTCAGGTTTTGTTAGTGTTTGCAAAGTCCAGTTTTAAACTTAATTTGAAACTACATTAAGCTTGCTTCTTTTTCTGTGTTTGACAGCATACCTGTTTTTCCCTCTACTTTGCCTTTGGTGACTTAGATTATTAATAAGCACAATATCTAAGCCAACTGCTTGAGTAACCATGTACTGTTTTCCTTCTCTAGCTAAAACGTGATTGGGGTAAATATTGGTTGAGGTCTCTCTAAAGAGTGAAAAAGATATGATGCAAAAATTGTCATTTTGAGTAAGGTATATAATAATTTGGGCCTTTGGAAATAGGAGTTGCTATTTTCTATTTTATGCAAATGAACCATGAGGGATGGCCAGAGTCCTGACTGCAAGACAGACAGGGGGACTCAGTGGCTCAACTGGTATTAGAGTTAAAATGAAATTGACCCAGCTATGAGGCCGAGTTTTTTGCAAGGGAAACTGTTTTATCAAAGTCAATTTCTGAGTAGGGACCTGGTGAACTTGAGGGGAACTTTCGGAGGGAGAAATTATAGGCCTTAGTGCGTGATTGAAATTATAAATGCCAAAATGAGTAGAATCAAGGATAATTCCAAGGTATTTAATTTGGATATCTAGGTGGATGTTACACTGCTAACCAAGGTGCCATCAACACAGGAGAAAAATAGATTTAAATGAGGGAGGTACTGAGATCAAAGTTGGAAAATTTATTTTTCTTCAAGCAATTGCAGCTATTATCATTTGAGATATTGTCACTGCCCTAAAGGAGTTCGCCCTCTAAAGAAGATAAAACGTATAAGTAAGATTACAACAAAGTATCTGTTAGGTTAAAATATATCCTAGCAGGATCTCCAAAATGTTAGATCAGACCCACCAGGGTGTGGTTGTGTGATCTGGTGCCATGTGAAAGATGCAAAGAAAATATAGTTTATTTAGAAAATAAATTAGAGAAAGAGAAGAAAGAGACAGATTCACCTCCCCAAGGTAAGGGAGGGCACCAAAGCCAAGAAACATGGTGGCCATGGCTCAAAGAGCCACGTGGACACACCAGAGTTTAACAAAGCAATGGCGACTGGCTACTTGAGGTTGAATGCTTTTAAATATCCCCTTTTGATGGGGGCGGGCTGTTAAGGTGGTTGGGTGGTGATCTGCTTCATCACAGAGGGAACAGGTAAGCACAGGTACTGTTGTCAGATGATGGATGGTAGGCAGATGTGAGGGCCAGTCACATGACTGCTGCCATAGTGAGGGGGTCTGTCTGTGTTATGAAGGTCACAAAGGGTTGATTAGGTTAACTTGGATTCTATGAGTGGAGGCAAATACTTGAAATAGGAAAGCTAATTAGTACAAAACAAGCTGGGGAGGGGATTGTAAAACAATTATCAACAGCTACCTCTGAGAAACCAGTTCTATCCTTGGCTAGTGATTAGAGGGTAAGTTAAAGTGAACTGCTAGAAGAACATGACAGAACTAAACAATGTTAAAATGACTTCTCATTGGGTATATTGACTCCATGTTATATCCTTTCAGCATCAAAGTTGCTGTGATAGAAAAGATCATATGGCATAGTTAAAGGTGGGATTCAAATATTCAGCAGCTGGTAGTGCCAGGGTACTGACCAATCATAAAGGAAATTGACTTTACATTTCAGCCAGTGACCGGTGCATAGTGTTTAATTATAAATATAAGAAATGTAACACAGAAGAGAAATTCAATACCCTTCTGGGGAGAAATCCTGATAATGTCATCCTTCTAATGCTTCCAATAACTCAGGAACTATTAACCTATTATCAACACTGCCTTAACATCATGCCTGATTTCTCCTTACTGCTAATTTGGTTTGGAGTGAATTGTTCCAGAATGAACCAATGGGTTTATCCTGTTTCCTGAATTAACTCCTATGATGTCCTCTTTGTCTGATTTTAATATCCAAGTGACCAGTGCTCAAAAGTTATCGCTCTGACTTATGACATCAGACTTCATCATTATTTCCCACACTGAGTATGTATCCTGTCTAACTTGGCATTGCTCATACAGGCCTCATCCTCCATTTCTCCCTGGATACTAGAACACAGTCCTTGGGGGTCTTAAATCTGTAGATAAATTAGCCTGATATTGCCTGCCTACTTGTCCAGACTTGGGAATATTATTCATCATTCATCCTCTCTTCTCCTTTAGTGATCACTAAACGGTTACTAGATGGCCATATTCCATCTGAACCGGTTCTGAGAAGAGGGAGAGAGTGAATCCATGACTGGGAAGGAGAAGGCTCAGATAATAGCCAAGCTAATGCAAGCAACTGGGAAAGGGAGAGAGAAATGCCATATGGAGGCAGCAGAAAAAGGAAAAAAAATCTAGAAAGAAGTAATTGTAACTATATTGTGAATACAATATTACATTATGCAGGTTATTCTGAAGTACGTATGTGTGAGTTGCGTGTGCAAGTTATTATTATAACTGTAATCTATATGTGCATATAAGGAACAATATTTATAGTTCTGTTCCTTTGACATGTTTAAGCTGTCCAGATGCCAGGTAGCCAATGTCCAAAAGTGCAGAGCTCTGCACAATGCAGCCCTCTTTATAATTGAATTTATCCTTCTTGCTCCATGTCTGAATTTTTTTTCCTCTGTTTACCAAGATCCTGAACTCTTGCCTAGCCTACAGTTAGGATCCTAGTGCTTTCTCTTCAGAAGCAACTGATAATAGTACATATTGGCTTTTGAACCCTGGCAACTCTTCTGATAACATGGCTTCGGCTCCTTGGAGTATTTATTTCTCCTTACCCAGACTTCCTTAAAAAATCATTTGTAATAAGGATTCTATATGAATTAAATAATTCTAAAATGCTGTAAGTTTTGTTCTTATTCCACAACATACTCCAGATTTTTAAAATAATGTTCACAGATTGCATCTGGATATAATTATTATAAAGAGCAAATGAGAGTACATTCTGGATTCACATAGAATTAACAAGGTTCTATCATGTGCATTTTAGTCTCCTAATCTGTACTCAATATTTATTCATTATTAACAAAAACATCCACACAACTAATGCAGACTTAATAAGGTCAAGAATAAAGTAACAGTTCTAAAATAAAAATTAGATATCAGAAGAAGCAAGAGTCAAACTCTAAAAGGTGTATGCATTAAAGGGTTGTTTTCCAATTTTCACACTACAAAAGTAGTAAAAGGTAAAATCAGAAGGAATCATCCAGCATATTGGATTACTTGTCCAAGGAAATAATAGCAAGAGAAAGGGGATTAGGACAGTTCAAGGGGTCTGTGAAGGGTACAGAAAATGAACAAGAAATATTTCCATTTCTTTTCAAGGCAAAGGCACTATTAACTTGACAAATGGCTGGTCCACGGTTGTGCTGTTGATCACATACATTTATAGTGTCAGAAAGATGTGGTGTGACAATGAGAAATAGGGCAGTCTGTAACTCTGGTTAGCAAAACAAAGGCAGAAAAATAAATGAAAAATTGTCTTAAAAGTTTTCAAGATAATGGGGAATAAAGAACCCCTGGCCATTTGCCATCCCCTAAAGCCTTTGGATATCAAAATCAAAAGAGTTAAATTATCTAAGAACACCAGTGGCACCCACAGTTGATCATTTCTAAAGAAAATATCTAAGAGTTTAAATTCATTAAAAAGATTATGCCAAGTGCTTTTGATGAATACTTACCAGTCTTAAAATGTATTTCCCTAAGCTAGAGTTGGGAGGAATAAGATAAGAGACAAAGTGGATTGGGGATCCTAGAAATAGCAAGATTAACAGAGTGTTAGAAATGTGGCAAGACCTGAGCTAGAAATGACTGGAGACACAAGGGTAGGTGGACCACATGTAGTCTTGCAGAAAAATGTCCCGTCCTTAGCATGAAACTGAAAAGACAAAGGAAGAGCAAAGGGCTCCTATGTGGGGCTTTATTTGAATAACCAGGAGCTGCATGGAAGTTGAGTCATCCACAGCAGACCCTTTATCCTTCACTCTACCTACAGCTAAGGTCTGTGATATTGGCTGTATGGTCTATCTACTTTTGATGTGGATGGCACTCATCAGTAGCTTGAATGACTTAGAGAACTCCCAGCAAGGATTTTTATCCTTGACTATGCCTTTGAGACATTGCCCAGTCCCCATCTGATCTAAGCTGTGTGAACACTCAACAACCATGTACACAATGTCCAAGGATGCCCACAGACTTAGGAAGTGATGTAGACCCTTTTTTCTGGACAAAGGGAGGAAAGTGCTTGCTTTTTGGGGAAGGTTAAATAAGCATTCCAGTTACGTATTTTATTGAATCAAACACATGGTGCTCCATAAATGGTATGAACTGCAATCATTATGATTTAATTTAGCTTATATTATTTGTCATTTTGGAAAAGATCATTTTGAAATTACTCTTTAAGGTATTGTAGTAGAGAAAATGCATAAACCTGCTGAACTTATGGTCAAGACTCAGATGCTCAATGACCAGTCGAGCTCAGTGTTTAATGTCATGCCTAAAGAGGACTTGTTTCTGGCTGACTATTAATATACTGTGGTTCTAATATGCAAAAATTTAATTTTCTGGGATTAATAGTTACATTCTACTTCTGCATAATATTTGTACTTCACGTGATTATAACTTGTTTCTTTTGTGTGTGTTTTATTGTTTTTCATCTTTATGTATATAATTGTGATCTAGCTGTTGTGACTATCACCCCATGTTTACCCCAGGATTGCTGCAGATGATCTTTGTGGCTGGCAGTTGCCCACTTTTCCTTTAATAGTGCAAGTGTTTCTTCCTAAAGCTGCACTATTGACTGAAGGAACAATCTTCTTTATTCATTCAACTGATATTTATTATATCCCGGGACTCATGAAACTTAAAGCCTCTCTTTCTCCTACCCAATAGGAGAAAGAAAGAAAGTGGTCAAACTGATTACTATGTAATTAAATACCTAGAAAAACCAATGTTAACGTCTTTAAAAGTGAAGGCAGATTTTCAAGACTATAAGGGTATGTAATGGAGAACCTTCTATCCAGATGGGGGGGTTGGGGTGAGCTTCATTAAAGGCTTTTTTGAGCAAGAGATGTTTGTATTGAGATTAAAAGGATGAATGTGAGTTTAGTAGACTGGGGAGATGAGGAAAGGGATGAAGATAGAGAAGACCATTTGATCATTTGAGGACAAATGTTTTGCTAAACTGCAATGTTTAATAATTTTTATACCACTGATTTTCATTAATTCATTTATCATAAATTTATTTGCACTTATTAAATGACAGACGCTTTACAATATATGGAAAATACAATGGTGAAAAAATAGTTATTTTATTGGCTATTTATGCAGTCTTATTCATTTAGCTTGCAGTATAGTCAGGAGAAAATTTTTAATAACATTATTACAAAATAAAGTATATAATTTTAAATACAACAGTGTTATAATAGATACAAGAAGCATTCATAACAAAAGGTATTCCTCCTATGAATTCAATGCATTCATAGAAAGAAAGTGTCTCTGAATTAATATTCTTTTTTTTTTTTTTGAGTGGAGTCTCACTCTGTTGCCCAGGCTGGAGTGCAGTGGCATGCTCACAGCGACCCCAGCGTCAACCTGCTGAACTCTGGTGATCCTTCTGCCTCAGCCTTCCAAGTAGTCAGAACTGCAGGCACACACTACCACGCCCAGCTAATTTTTGATTTATTATAGAGATGAGGTTTCACCATGTTGCCCAGACTGGTCCTAACCCCGTGGGCTCAGGCAATCGTCTTGCCTTGGCCTCCCAAAGTGCTAGGATTACAGACTTGAACCACTACACTCGGCCTGATATTCTTAAACTGAGAGTTGAAGGTATTAACTGGGAAAAGATGGCAAAAAGCTAATTTTAAGATGAAATAACAGAAAGCAAGTCTTGTTAGAGAAGAGAGAACCAGAGTAAGTATTGTACAAGACGAAGATGGAGAAGTAGGTAGAGGCTAAATGGTAGAAAACCTTGTAAACAGGATGTGTTAGTTTTAGTTTGGGTCTCCCAACTAGAAGATGCCCAAACAGGGTTTTGTTAGGGGAAATGACTATGTGTAAGGAAACAGGAAAGAAGGAAAGCCAGGAGAACTTTTAGACCATGATATAAGTAGAGTGGAAGCATCTTAGACTGATAGTCTAAGGAAGTTTCAGTAAAGCGATATCTGGTACTCAAAATCTACAGACCAAGAAGTACTCTGTCTGCTAGGAAGAAGTCGGCCTTAGTGACTAGTGGAGAATAGCCCCTGTATGGCAGGACTCTCAGGGGCAGGCAGAGATTTCAAACACTAGAACCTTTGTATTTTTCTGATCGCATTTTTGGGGTCACCTAAAATGTTCTTCTGAGTTCAAGACACCTTTAAACAGGTAGTTATGTATAGAGACTAGATCAGATTAAAAATAAATATTTGGCAAGTATGACTTTTAACTTTTGTAAGGGTACCTTTTGATATACAGACATTTTATATTTTGCTATATTCAAATCTGTCAATGCTTTCTTTTTTGTACCCTTTTTTGTTTACAATGTTTAATCTGTGTCTATGCAGCTCATTTTAGTTCTTAAGTTCATAAAGAACTTTAGACTACTTGGGTTAAAGTCCTGTCCCTGTCACTATATAACCTTGGATACTTTCTTAATAAAAATATTTGAGCTCTTATACCATATCTGGCAAAACCTTATTTGTTTAATTTTGCTTCCATTTTATTTGTTTTTTAAAAAATCTTGTTTTGTTTTTGTCTGTGGTATATCTTTTCCATTTTTAAACTTTCAATCCTTTTTTTATTTTTGCATTTTAAATGTGCCTTTTGTTCCAGGTTTTGCATTTTTACTCATTATGACAATTTTTCCTCCATTTCTACGAGGAGTATTTAGTACATTTCTAGTTAAAATTATAGACATGTTTGAATTATTGCAGAAAGCAAGGTAAGACCATTCCATGCCAACAAAGGACAGTGGACTATTTTCTACATGAAATGATGGAAAAATAAGTTTTTTAATAAAGATAATACTTTATTTTTTAAAAAGATAACTGTTATCCGTAGAAAAGTAAGTCTTTATAAACAGAATAATAAACAAGAACACTATTATAATAATCCATATTACAATGAGGACTTCATCCAGGACAATGATGTGGGAATCGAAAGGATAGAAAAATTAGACTCAAGAATGTACTTTTGAAGTACTACACATACCTAGACTTACTGACTGAGGAAGAGAAAAGCTTCTTTATAGGAGTTCTCATAGGTTTCTAGACTTTGAAACTTAAAAAAATGTTTAAACATTCATCTGTTAAAAAATAATAAAGATAGATAAGCAGACTTTGGCATGAAAATGGAGGCAACTGGAAGTAATCTGGGAGTCCTGGGGGAACTTTAACATTTAATTATTTACCTCTTTTATTTTTTTAATTTTAAAGATGTGGGGTACAATTCAAGGTTAGGTATACAAATGTTTATTATGCAGGTACCCTTGTTGATGAGGTGTGGTCCCCCTCTCCTGACAGATTCCCACTACTGCCAGTCCCACTCCTCCTCCTTCCCCCACCCCCAGCAGTTTCCTGCTACTGCCAATCCTTTTCTTACAGTATTAGGATAATTGTTCAAAGTCTACTTATGAGTGAGAACATGTGATACTCAATTCTTTGTTTCTGTGATACATCACTCAGTATTATAGACTCTAAGTCCATCCAGGTTGCTGTGAAGTTCATGATTTTGTCCTTCTTTATGACTGCAAAATATTCCATTAAGTTTATGTACCACATTTTTTCCATTCCGTCCTCTTTTGATGGGCAGTACAGTTGGTTCCATGTTCTTGCTACTGTGAACAATGCTGCAATAGACATAAATGTGCAGGTATCTTTTTTTTTTTTTTGAGTTGGAGTCTCACTCTGTCGCCCAGACTGTAGTGCAGTGGCTGCTCCCGGCCACCGCAGCCTCGACCTGCTAGGCTCAGGCGATCCTTCGCCTCAGCCTTCCAAGTAGCCGGAACTATAGGCGCGCGCTACCACACCCGACTGATTTTTTGATTTATTGTAGAGATGAGGTCTCGCTGCCCAGGCGGGTCTCAAACCCGCAGGCTCAGGCAATCCACTCACTTCAGCCTCCCAAAGGCGCGGGATTACAGGCTGAGCCACCGAGCCTGGCTGCAGGTATCTTTTTTATAGAGTGATTTGAGTTCTTCCAGGTATATTCCCAGTAGGGAAATTGCGGGGTCGTATGGAGGGTCAATTTTTAGATCTTTTAGGAATCACCACAGTGTTTTCCACAGAGGCTGTACTAGTTTACACTCTCACCACAGTGTAGAAGTGTTCCCTTTTTGCTGCATCCGCTCCAGCATCTGTTGTTTTTTTGAGTTATTGATGATGGCCATCCTGACCGGGGTTAGGTGGTATCTCTGTGTAGTTTTAATTTGCATTTCTTTGATGACTGGTGAGGCTGAGCATTTTTTCATGAATCTGTTGGCTGCTCATATGTCTTCTTTTGAGAAGTGTCTATTCATATCTTTTGCCTACTCTGTAATGGGGCTGTTTGTTTTTTTCTTTTCAGCACGTTTGAGTTCCTTGTAGATAAAGGTCAGACTACCTACCAGGGAAGACCAATTAGAATAGCAGCAGATTTATCTACAGAACTTTAACATTTAAATCTGAAGTTCAAGTGTTAGATTAGAGTGTAAAATGCCACTTAAGAAATCACTAACATGTAAGTGATAGAGATGATAGTTGAATTTATATGAGTAGATGATTTCAAAATAAGAGGGTATATGTGGAAAAAGAGAAAATAGCCAAGAATAGACCCCTAAGGAAAAACATGTTGAAAGATGAATAGAGTAGACTGAAAGAAACACAGTGAGAGAGAAAAAATATTATGATAGTGTAGTATGATGGAAGCCCAGAAAAAAAAAATTCAACAGCAGGAAGTGATTATTTCTATCAGGGACTTCAGACTTTACTCTCATAAAGCAAGAAATAAAAATAGATTACCCACTGGATTTGGAAAATTGGAAATAATTTGAAAAATTTTAGCAGAAACGTTTCAGAGTTTCACTGATGAGGACAAAGGAAAATTTTCTTAAAATCCTTGCCCCAGGTCACAGGGGATAGGTTAACTTTTGCAAATGAGCTAAGGCAGTGTCTAGCCGTTATACGTATCTTGCTTCTGCATGTGGAACCTGAGAAATTCTCATCAGCTATGACAGCCACTGGGAGTGCTGTTGCATTCTGGTAATAAAAGCAACAGCCACCACCCAGGTTCCTCTCATTTGTTCGAAATTCTATGACCACAGTCCCTGAGGCACAGACAATATTTCTTTGTTCAACAAAAATGTATTAGACATTGACTTTCTACCAAGTATCAGGAACACAAAGATGAATAACACTAGGTCCCTCCATGTGAGTCCTCTTTGACTAGGAAAGAAACAGATGGAAGCACATTAAGGAACAGATTTTTTAATCCTTTAATAGTGTAGTCCACTAGATAGGAAGCAAAGATTTATTATTAAAAAGCCATATATGTATTAGTTCAATAAGGCACTTTTAAAAATTAGAGTGCTATATTTTTTTGCTTTCTGTAGTCAAATACAAATAGTTGAAAGTATGCTCTTCCATTAAAACAATACCTATATAATTAAAGTGATCTATTGAAAGACAGACTCCTTCATTGCAAATTTAATACCTGACACAGATCTTCTAATATGTAGTATTTGGTAGATGCTAAATTTTTAATAGTTTGTCATAAGCCAATTAAATAATTTAGGCATAATATTTGATTATTAATACTTGGGCCACAGTGAATTTATCAAATATTTGCCAGGCACACTCCCAGTTGTTTTTTCTGCACCTGTGACCCTTTTTATCTCTAAGACACATGATCTTTTTCAGCACAGTGTTTCAGCCATTACCCATCAATTGACATTGCCACATGAAATAAAATATATTTGCCTTCCCTAATCTAGATAGTGTACAACTATTAAAAATAAAACATAAATGGCCTAATAAATTAGCTATTTTAAAAAGCCCCTTATGTATGTACCTGCCTGCTAGGTATTAAACTTTAAAAATATAAATATAGCTAGCAGCTGGGCTCGGTGGCTCAGCCTGTAATCCCTCACCCTTGGGAGGCTGAAGTGAGTGGATTGCCTGAGCCCACAGGTTCGAGACCCGCCTGGGCAGCGAGACCTCATCTCTACAATAAATCAAAAAATCAGCCGGGCGTGGTAGAGCATGCCTGTAATTCCGGCTACTTGGAAGGCTGAGGTGGAAGGATTGCCGGAGCCCAGCAGGTCGAGGCTGCAAGTCTGGGTGACAGAGTGAGACTCTAACTCAAAAAAAAAAAAAAAAAAAAGAATATATATATATATATATATATATATATATATATATATACAGCATTTATTTAGAGTTTACTGTATATTGGGCACTTTTTAAGTACCCTCTTTATATTAACTCATTTAAATCTCATAATTACTACTAAGAAGATGTCATTGCCATATCCATTTCACAGAAAAAAAAAACTGCAGCACAGAAAGATTAAGTTACCTGTGTACCTCTCACACATTTAAAAAGTAGGAGACCTGGGATCCAGTGTGATTCCTGAGCCAATGAAATTAACTACCACTACAAACTGAATCCATGTAAAGATGTGCCTGAACATTGCTTAGTCCAGGAAATTAAGAGAAAATCTTAAATTTAGAAAATCTAAAATTCTAGTTTCAACTGTCATTGTATATTTTCTAGGAAGCACTGTTGAATGTTAAGCCACAAGGTAAAACAGGCAGATGCACCTATTAGATTAATATATAACTTTTGCGAATATGATGTGCTGTGCTAAAAGCATTACACACAAACAAAGAAAACACCAGTGCCGATCTTTACATTGCTACTTAACTCTTCATGCCCCAGAAAACAGTATTCGCAGCACTTCAGGGTAATAGATACATGTAGTCATTGCTGGTCTCATAAGCAATTAAAATAATATATGTTGGTACTTGTTTGGAAATAAATATCTAGTCTTTAAAATATTAATATTTTCTGACCAGAAGTCCCACTCTAAAACAATCCCAAATAAATATTTTTGCAAAAAAAATAAAGAACATGTCCACAGATGTTTATACAACAAGATTGTTGTAGCAACAGTTGTAAACATGTTCCAAACTAAGGCGATGCGGAATGAACTACTGTAAATTTATTATTGTCATTATCATTATAACAGCTTTAAGTATTAGTAATAGTATAGAATAATGATCCTAATAATGTAAAATGCCTGGAATAAAGAATAATTGGGATAATAATTTAATGACTTTAAACTGAAGGGTCAATTGTAGATGAAATGAGCATTACAATAGTGAAACACAGTGATTTTACGTCAATAAACCAAGTAGGAAGCAGAATCCTCCATATGTGTGTGGGTACATATATGGTAAATTTCCAGAGGATAAAGCTGATTTGAGTAGGATTCATTAGAATTGCTTAACCAAGAAAATTCTTCCAGAGAGAATTACAAATGTTTGCCCTGATGCCAGAAATCCTAATAATGTTAAAACGCTGATCTGCAGCCAAAAGATATACTTAAATTGAGGTGCCAGGACTTTCTCTCGTGACTTACTATACTAGTTATGTAGCACATCAGAATGGAAAATGGAACTTGCAGAGTGACAAGGAGGGAAAATCAAGTCATTTCAAGTAGAAGGGGTAACGTGTGTCACAGTCTAATTATTGTATATAAAATGCCCAGGAAAAAAGGAATTATTTAAGGTATTCCACAAAACTCATGACTAGAGTCTTTTGCAAATCAAAAATTAGGGAAATTGGTTACTTTAATGTATCTATTGAACATCAATTATGTGTTAAACACTCTATTAGGCTTTTCCCAAGTGTTACCTAATTTAAGCCTCATAATAGCTTTTCTCATTTATTCAACAAATAACCATAAGATAATTATTTCTGTTCTCACATTATAGATTAGGAAAATGATACCCAGAAACATCAGGCAACATATCAATGTAAGAGCAACTATATACTAGAAGGGTCTGTACTCAGATTTGTCTGATGCCAAAGCTCTCTCTGCTAATGCATTTTACCCCTTAGATGAATAGAAGATTCCTTCCTTTCTATTTGGTAATTTGACACACATGGAGGACTGGTCAGACCTCCCTGGGAGAAATAATTTTTTGTTAGTTGTGAGGAGTGCAAATCTCCAAATGCAGCACCTACATAATCTGTTGCAAATTCAAGCCAAGGTTACTCTCTTCTGGGGAAGTTCCTAGTCAATGATCGAACACAGTGGAGATTGGAAGAGCTTGAACTTTCTGACCAACATTTAACACCTCTAATGGGCAATCTTTGCTTCAGATCTGTTTGTTGAGTTGACCCAGACTTTTCCAGTGCTGTCCTTCCTCAACCCTTTTTCATTCTCTCTTTATCCTTCACAGGCATTTGAGAAATAAAGGATGAAGATTGATAATAAATACAAAGACTGACTGTAATTAAGTTGGATTACTGTTCTACAAAAGAAAATTTTTAAAAGCTAAGGACACTTAACAAACAATGGAAAGACAGTGGAAAGGTGATAAACATATTCTATCATGGTAGGATTCATGTTTCATTCTCGTAGATATGGGAGCATATTCTAAAAACAGGGTTGATTTTCCTGTCTGCAGAACTTCACCTACTATAATGGAACAATCCAAATGTCCACCAACTGCTCAATGAATAAACAAAATATAGTATATTTTTATACAATGGGGCAATAGAATAAAATGAAACAAACTACTGATATATGTGGCGATATGAATGAATTTCAAATATATTAAGCTAGGTTAAAGATGCTATATGCAAAGTCTGCATGGAATCATTTTGGTTCACTATTATAATGTGCATGATTTAATTTGTATAAAAGTATAAAAAAGGTTCAACTGTGCTGATAGAAAGTAAATTATGAATCGCCTGGGCCAATAGTTGACAGTATTGACTGCAAAAGGGAACAGGGAACATTTTTATGGTGATGGAAATGCTGTGTATTCTTATTGTGATAATGGTAACAACACTATGAACATTTGCCAAAGATCATTTAACTGTACTTAAAAATGAAGATCATTTAACAGTACTTAAAATCAGTGAATTTTACTTTAGTCTAATTTATACTTCAATAACACTGTTTAAAAAGACCTAAATATTGATATTGGCTAATGGTTATTGAATGTTTTACTATATGTAAGGTTTGTGCTGTACATTTTTATTTTTTCCTCAAAAGAAACTCTAAAGTACATATTACTAAAAAAAAAAAAAAAAAAAAGTGGAGCTAATAAAATGTAAACAACTTCTTTAGGTTATATTACTAGCAATTAATGAACCAAAGAGTTTCAAACTTGGGACCTTATTATGTATTATTAGAGTCTGGTAAACTAATAGAACTCATATACAAGGATTTGTTCTTAAACTTCTAAAAAGTGCCATATCTTGCTCTAGAGTAAAATATGATCTATTGTATGCAGGTGGCATTGACCACTGTAAACCAAAAAAGCAGGAAAGGAGAAAAATCAGAAACCAATCACTCTCTGAGAGAAAGCAAAAATTACCTTAGGCGTTAGAAAAGACAATCACCTAAAGAATTTCTTACCTTCTTTGTAGATCCTGGATATTAGGCCTTTGTCAGATATACAGTTGGCAATTTTTTTTCCCATTTTGCGGACTCCTTGCTCTTTTGATGGTGTCTTGTGCTTTGCAGAAGCTTTTCAGTTTGATAAGGTCCCACTTTTTCTTATCTCTTATGGCATGGACATCTGGGGCTTTGATCAGGAATTGGTTGCCTACTCTGATTCCCATAAGGGTTTCTCCTGCATTTTCTAAGATTCTTATAGTTCGAGGTTTTATATTTAGGTCTTTGGTCCATTAGTTTTCCAAGAACCATTTGCTGAACTTAAATGTGCCAAAAGGAAAAAAAAAACAAAAAAACAAATAGCCCATTAAAAGGTGGGCAAAAGACATGAATAGACACTTCTCAAAAGAAGACATAGGACAGCCAACAGACACATGAAATAGTGCTTAGCCTCACTAATCATCAGAGAAATGCAAATAGAAACCATACTGGAAAAAAAAACAACACATTGAGATACCACCTAACCCCAGTAAGAATGACCATCATTAATTAAAAAAAAAAAAGCAACAACAACAACAAAAAAAACAACAGATGCTGGTGAGTATGCAGAGAAAAGGGAACGCTTCTACACTGCTGGAGGGAATGCAAACTAGTGCAACCTCTTTGGAAGACAGTATGGTGATTTTTGAAAGAACTAGAAATTGACCTTCCATATAACCCAGCAATCCCCCTACTGGGAATATAAACAGAGAAACTCAAAGCATTGTACAAAAAAGAAACCTACACCCACATGTTTATTGCAGCACAATTCTCCATAGCAAAAACATGGAACCAATCTTGCTGCCCATCAAAACTGAACTGGATTTTAAAAGATGAGGTACATATACACAATGGAATGTTACACAGCCATAAAGAAGGACAAACATATGTACTTCACAGCAACTTGAATGGATTTAGAGTCTATCATACTCAGGATCTATCACAGAAACAAAGAACTGAGTATTACATGTTCTCACCCATAAGCAGACCCTGAACATTTACTATAATACTATAAGAAAGGAATTGGCAGTAGTGGGGCATTGCCAGGGAAGGGGGGGCACATAATTGTTGGGAGCTGGCCACGGAGGCCCACTGAGCATTAGGGATCAGGAAGGGCCATTGACCCCGAGACCACTAGGATGCGTTCGGGAGCTATTGACCCCATTTCCTCCCCCTTTCTACTCAGCACTAACCAGATTAAGCTCCTATAAGCTCAAACATAAAAACTCTGAGACCGAGACAAACACAAGCTCACTTTAGAAGCTCAGTGCTCCCATTCTTCCATAAACTGCAGTTTCGGCTTTCACACAACTTGCAATTCAAACTTGGGTCACATCTAAGAGCCTTAGTATTGGTCACAGGCTTCTGGGTTGTGATCTCAGGATTCACTGAAGTCGAATAAGGTGTAAATTGTGTAGAATATAGTTTTAGAAGACAGCCATTCTATTAAAAGATGCGGCTGGATTACTTGCAGTTAGCCCACTGTGAACTTTGGTCTGGGCCACATTCCAAACATTCTGGGATGGGCCACTTTCGCTTATAAAGTAAATTCTTAAGCTTCTAAAGAATTGTTTAACTTGGCATAAATCAATCAGCTTAGGATGAAAAAGGTTTATAGAATATGTCAGTCACGGATTAGGTTATCCTTTGTTATGGGATTTTAAGATTATCATATGAAAAGGGTTTAAAGGCAATCATTGATTAAGTTTTCATGGATTAAGGTTTCTGGTGGGTGGGGGATGCCCCTCCCACATCTGACTTTGTGTATAAAAGACCCGTTGTAATTCCCAATAAAACACACATCACTTCTGCACTAGACTGGAGTCCAGTCTCTTTCTTTCTCTCTCTCTCTTTCTCTCTTCTTTCCCCCAATCGCCGACGCCGTGTCCACCTTTGGGGTACCCTGAACCCGGCTGGAGCTGGTCACCAGCACATAATATCAATAAGGGTATCTGTTCTCAAACCAGGAGAAGTGGGGACCAAAGGGAAGCCCCAACTTTACCTGTATGATGACCACTTGTATACCTAAACCTGAATTGTACCCCACACCTTTAAAAGAGAGAGAGAGCATATAATGCAGAAAAAGATCTAGACTAAGACTAAGAAGTTAAGTGACTATGGGTCTTAATCTCTCAGGACCTCTACTTTCTATCTATAAGAAAAATTAAAAATAAAGGTGACAGACAGATTTTAAAAAAAGAATTTCTTGCTTTCTTATGTTTTACTAAGTGAATTATATTACATTCCGTAGTATGAGATGCTTTCTTCAACTTTACTCCTCTTGCTATGTTTAATTCAAAGATTAGTGTTTGAAAATTAAAAACCCTCTCATAAACATGGGAAAAATAATGAGCAACACAAAAGAACATAAAAGACAAAGAGCTTTATCTGCAAAATCCTCCATTCCTAGTTCTTCATCCTAGAAGGAAACACTTTTATCTATTTTAGACAATACCTAGGGATTCTCTGTTGTTTAAAGCAATTTAGTGGACTTGTGCTCTTTCTTATCTCCCTTCCCAATTATGTTCCCATTAAAAAGAATAAATATGTATGTGTATGGATGTCTTATATGTAATGTAACTTTAAATTTTATATATCCGCTTAAGTTTCAATTAATTGATTTTATAAGATGAAAAATTATAAGATTTTAAAAATATATTTGTAAGTCCATATTAATTTTCTCTTCTTTTTACCTTTGATGATACTTTCCTTTGTCAATTTTCTTTCTAGCAGATGAGCTTATAAATTGCCTTGATTTACAGCATTTTCATTTACTTCTGAAGAATAAAAACCTATTTCTTTTAGTCTATGGGCTTATTCTAAATATCATTCAATGTAGAACAAAATAGTATTACAAACTCAGAAAATTTAATTGGTCTTGCCAGCTGAAGAAGAATCAGGCATCAGAGTAGCTAAATTCTATTTTCCTATATTTTATCAACTATTCATAACTGGAACACATTTTAGTTTTTAATTTTTGTATAGCTTTTCACTATCGTGGTGATTTCTATGAGTTTTTCTTTTTGTCATTATTGTTAGATGGGATATTCCGAGTAGCTGGAACTACAGGTGCACATGACCATGCCCGGCTTATTTTTTTGATTTATTGTAGAGATGAGGTCTCGCTGCTCAGGCGGGTCTCGAACCCGCGGGCTCAGGCAATCCACTCACCTCAGCCTCCCAAAGGCGCGGGATTACAGGCTGAGCCACCGAGCCCAGCTTAGAAAATCTTAATGATAAAATGTAGATAGTCTGTATCCCTTTTCTGACAACCAGCTCAACACTTAAGCCTCTCCAGTGCTCATCCTGGAATGGTATGTCTGTCTCTATCACAACCTTCCCCTAATGTGTATTCAGAGTTCATTTCTCCAAGCATATAAATATGATTCTGTCAAATCTCTGAATTTTAGAAAATCATAAAATGTATATTACAGATACAAAATAAGAATTCAAAAATTTTATGAATACATTTTAGTAATGTTGTGAGTTACATATGTATTAACACCCAGTTTTATAGTCATCCCAATGTGATTCTGGGAGGGAGAAAAGAAAAATGTGTGTTTTATTTGTTAACTGGAATAAAAATCATTCTATTGTCAATGTTTATAGATCCTCAATAAAGGAATCTGTGTGTTTTCTTGAACCAGGCAGATACAATTAATAGTTGTGGTTAGCAGAGTGCATAGACCTAATAAGGAAGATGAAATTATCACGAAAGATTCTTTCTTAACAGACAGCAATGTAAAATTAGAGCATGTCTAAAACTCTGATTAGATATAAAGTGTGGATGCTTTTATTTAGCTGATGATGAGAAAGCAAACTATATTTTACAGTCATCATTCCTTTAGTACTTCTAGTATATTTAGTAGAATACCAAGGATTCTTTTGTATTCTTGTTCTAATTAAAGTCTCTTTAAATTGTAAGAAACTGAGTTCCATCCTGATTTGCTTACTCAAAGAAATCAAATTTTCAGAAAAATTTTTGAGGTATGTTAGCAAATCTAAAAGAAGTTTAAATAATCAATATCAAAATGATAGAAGTCAGGGAACTCCAGGAGCCACAAGAAGTGACTGTTCATAAATCTTTCAGAACAGGATATAGGCAGATTTATTGATTTTCATTCACTACATCCATCTCAAATTTTTGAAGATGGTTAAAGATTGGCTGAACATTTGTTAGGAATCTGCTTCTCTGTTAAGGGTAGGGTTACACAATAAAATCAGAGCCAAAGATCAGCCCCAAAATATTCTACTGGTAGAAAGCCTTAAAAAAATGCTCATGTTTTTGTGGTGAATATGACTTTTAGTTCACTCAAACAGACATTTCAGGGTACAATGTCATAGTGAGGCTCATTAACCACTGGACACAAAGGTCAAAACTTCCCTATAATAAACTTTCCTGGCTGCTGTTGCTGAGCAGGAAATGCAATAACTCATGTTGACAACAAAATCTTCCCTTTCTATGTATGTTTCATAATTTCAGATGCAAAGCATACCTGAAACTCACAAAGTAGAAGGTAGTTTTAAGTTGTGCTATTCACATACATTATTATCCCTTCCAAACAAGCAAGTAAACAAAACCCAACAGACTTGAAAGTGAAAAATAATAGTGAACCAATTAAAAGAAACAGAATAAATAATTAATCCTAGGGAGGTTTTTCATGAATAAGTCTGTTGATACCAAAAATCAATTTAGAGTAGTGTTCTATTTGCACATTAATATATAGTCCTAAATTAGAGATTATTACATTCATGCTTAAAATAATAGATGTGTGTAACTCAGAAAGAGGTAACAGCAGTAAATGGCATCATTTTATGGAAAAGAAAACAGTCCTAAAGGAGAGAAATGGTTTTCTAAGATTAAAGAGTTTGTTATTACGAGAGGAAGATTTCAATCCAAACCTCCTGATTCAAAATTCAGGGCTTTTTGAACTAGTTTCTAAAATGGTACAGTGTGCACTATTCCAAGAGGCTTCTATTCTGTTGACTGTTGGAATCTTTTGATATTAATAATTGGGGTTATTCTATTGGAAAAATATCCTGCTGTGTTCTATAAAAGAATGATTTTTCACCAAATTGATTTTCTATTTTATTTTTAGAATGAATATTTGCCTGGAAAGGTTAAAATTGTCAGTGATATCATTTTGGTTATTTTCAGACTTGTTTATGAGGACATTTTATAAAACTAAGAATTTTGACTGAGCTTGTTGCTCTAAGGTATTAACAATTAATTTTACTTTTTTCTGATGACATCTGAATATCTAGTCAGGGTTGACCATAATGACTTTAATAATTTTGTTATTAAATTTTTAATCTAAGTGCTTACTTAAGCAGCAAGGGCTATTTTAAAATCTGGAGAGATAAAACTAAATAATATATGGTTTCTATTTTTGAGGAATCTATAGGATGGGTAACTAGAAGGAGAGACAAATTAAAATAATTATAATGCACTGTGGTAAGGTATAATTTGGAGAAGAATAAGAGTGCTATGAAAATATATAGTACTTGTCACAGGGAGTGTGCACATAGGAAATATGATGTATCCTTTACTCTTTTTTTTTTTCTGAGTTGGAGTCTCACTCTGTCACCAGACTGGAGTGCAGTGGCCGCTCACCTCAGCCTTGCAAAGCACAGGATTATAGGCTGAGCCACCGAGATGGGCTTATCCTTTACTCTTAGATTCACAATTTTAGAGTTTCTTTTTTTAATTTTTATTTTAAAGATGTGGGGTAAAATTCCGGGTTAAGTACACAAATGGTCATTTTACAGCTAAAATTTGGGCCCCAATTCACCTGGTTCCACATTAGGTACCCTAGTTGATGAAGTGTACCCCGCCCCCCTGGAAATTTCCCACTACTGCCAATCCCTTTCTTATAATATTATGATAATTGTTCAGGGTCCACTTATGAGTGAGAACATGTGATACTCAGTTCTTTGTTTCTGTGATAGATCACTGAGTATTACAGACTCTCAGTCCATTCAAGTTGCTACGAAGTTCATAATTTTGTCCTCCTTTATGGCTGCATAATATTCCATCATGTTTACATACCACATTTTTCTTTATTGTTCTGTAGCCAATGGAGCAAATACCCTATTGTGACCACAATTTGCATGGTTATTTTAACAAAAATAGATGGTTAAAAAAAAAAATGAAGCCGGGCTCGGTGGCTCAGCCTATAATCCCGCACTTTGGGAGATTGAGGTGAGTGGATTGCCTGAGCCCGCAGGTTCGAGACCCGCCTGGGAAACTTGGCGAGACCTCATCTCTACAATAAGTCAAAAACTTAGCCGGGTGTGGTAGCGTGCACCTGTAGTTCCAGCTGCTTGGAAGGCTGAGGCAGAAGGATCGCCAGAGCCCAGCAGGTCGAGGCTGCGGTGGCTGGGAGCGGCCACTGCACTCCAGTCTGGGTGACAGATTGAGACTCCGACTCAAAAAAAAGAATGGAACTATTTTGGAGCAAAAAAAAATCAGACAGGATTTTTTTCCCTCTATTTCTGATATGGAAATAAGATGTCAACAGCACACAACAGAAAGTTGCAAATTGTATAAAAGTGTTGTAGACAAGGTTTGGAAATTTTGAGATGGAAAATATCTTTTTCTAAATAGGAGGAATAGATTCCACATATAATCTGGTCATTTAGCTTAGTAAGTCTAATTAAGATGTGAGAAACTTATTAAGTTTAGTGTTAAGGAATTTGTTAAAACATGAATGGATCAACACGATTGGTATTTATTTGCCACTTTTGGAGAGATCAACTATTTCTGTCTTATTGGAGGATAGAGTATAGCAAGAAAAGTGGTATAAAATAAGGTTTAAAAAGAGACTTGGAGCCAAACTGATAAGTAAGTTAAGGAACTGTTTTATCAATTTGTCCACTAACCATATTGAAACCATCAAAAGTATCTGAATGAGAAATGTATAGGATCAGGACTGTATTTCAGGAAAAATAACCCACTGGCCTCAAGCACTCCAGTTTAGAAATAAGAAACACTGGAAGGGATAGAGATCAGTTAGGATACTAGTTCAACAGTCTAGGTAGTACTACATTATAAAGACCTAGACTAAGACAGCAGCAGGAGAGACTGCTGGAAAAGGTTATGCAAAATGAAACATTATTTTTACACTAAATGTATATACTCCATATATTATCTATCCGTAAGTAAGCATTTTTCATTGATATATTTTGATAAATATTTTGGAAAAATAAAACATTTTCTTAATGAAAGTTACCCAAAATGCCATGCACTTTAGAAAAACAAAAACAGAGCAGATCAGAGTGGATCAATATAATGGGTTTAATTTTGCCTTATAAGTAAAGGTGTTATAGGAATGAGATATCGAAAGGCAAAAAAAAAAAAAAAAAAAAAAAGCTGATTTAAGGTGTAAGGAGAAATTATCCAAGGAAGTGTTCTTTGTCAGAAAAGAGAGGCTATGACCCAAATTAAGGAGGATGTAAAGAAACTGAGTATATACTGTGACTGAAAGATTTCTGAGGAAGGAGAATATTCTCCCCCTCTTAGATTTGTAATCTCATAGTCTTAAACTTTTGAGTCTCAATTTCCCTACTTTTAAAATGAGTATAATATTATCTACTGGCTGTTGGTAAAGATTGAGACAATGAATGTTTTAAAACATAGTATTTAGTATGTACTCAATACTAAAGTACTTGAATATTAGATGACTGGGAAGTAGAAGAAAGAATGTGACGTTTAAGTGGCAGAAAACAAAGGGCGATAGTGGATGGTAAAAATTAAAATAAGTGAAAGAAAAAGTGATAAGTACCTCCAACAGAACACAGCCAGGTCTCTGGCACATAGAAAAAGCTTTAAAAATGTTTTTTTCTAAATAAATTAAAAATATGGGCTAGGTAGCTGACTATACTTATATTGTTTGGGTATATAATTTTTGGGACCTAAAGACCCAGCAAAATTCAACCGAAGAAATAATAGCACCATGAATCTTCAAATTTGCAATCAAATCAATTTATATTTACATCTATATTAGGGAGCCATAATTCAGTCCCATTGGATGCCCCAGTTAATGAGATGTTTTGTCTTAGTGAGTTTCCCCATAAAGCATGTTTTTAAATTTAAATTAAATGAGAAAGACAATTTCTCAAGGCTCCCAGGGATTTTGCCCAAAGGCAAATTCCTCTAAATCCCTAAGTACTTTTGCTGCAGTGCTTTAATAATGTTCTTTTATTAAAATATCAATGAAAATTTTAAAAAGACAATGCACATTTATATGTGTAATAACAGGTTAAAATGATACAAATTTTTAACCCCAGTACATGGTATACTTGCCTGTTTCTCCTTTCTCTACCACAATTTACTGAACAATTTGAAGAAAATGTGTGATCTGCAGTGCACCCTGCAGAGACTTAGCATCATCCTGTTTTTTTTGCAAGAGTAAACGATAAACTTTGCTTGGGTTTCCCACACAATTATAAGATAATTAAGCTTAGCTCGTTAAGAATGAGTTCAGGACTAGAACTGACCTCTTCTTGGCTAAATAGTGCTCTGAGGGCAAAACAATTATAGATCATCTTAAACACACACACACATGTACAGGGTAATCAAAGTCCTTTGTAAATGCATCTGGAGAAAATGCAGCCATTTCTCTGTGGTTTTCAATGTATTTGGCAAACCAAAATGTTTTCTAATTACAAATTAGCAGAAATGGAAATATACATCTTGAGAGAATGAGATACACATGCAACCTCTCACTGAGTCTAATCAGAACATTAGAAGCCAGAAGAACATTTTCAAAATCCACTCACCCTGAAGAACAAATATTAGTAGTTTAAAAAAAGAAGGTTTCTAGGGACTCTCAAATCATTCCATTTCTACAGTCACTTGTGCTTGTGCTTCTTTGACCCTGTGTTACAGTGAGTAGGAAGTACTGTACATACTCCTACTTAGACCTTGCCTTATATATATCACCTATAAAATAAGTCAAAGTAAGATGCTGTAGACAGATGCACATACATGGTTTCTAGAAGTGTGGGTGTCCTTAATCCCTTCTTCATTGCTGGTCTGGTGAGTTGACTAGATTTTGAAGAAAAATAAAACCCGAAGTTTTATCTCCTAACCTGTTTTCACATCTGTAAAATGAAGTTATGACCATGTATCACATAGGACATTGTAAGAATTAAACAAGATTTGTATGTAAAAGTGCTAATTGAAATTATTTTTATTTATTTTTTGGCTTTGAAGTCTCACTCTGTCACCCAGGCTGGAGGGCAGTGGCACACTCCTGCCCACAGCAGCCTCAACCTGCTGGGCTCAGATGATCCTTCCACCTCAGCCTTCCAAGTAGCTGGAACAATAGGTATGCACCACCATGCCCAGCTAATTTTTTTGATTTATTGTAGAGACGAGGTCTCGCCAAATTGCCCAGGCTGGTCTCGAACCCGTAGGCTCAGGCAATCTTCTCACCTCAGCCTCTAAAAGTGCTGGGATTATAAGCATAAGCCACCATGCCTGGCCCTGTTTATTGACATTTTAAGAATGCAGTACATAGTCAAAATGCGTTGAACAAATCAGGTCTGTATATAATATAAAAGCTTTAATATTCATGAAAGTTAGAATTAAGATAGGGAAGTTTACTTTTCTTTATGAACTTTAGGCAAAAAGGGTGAAAATATACAGAATATATGTGTTGCCAAGAGTTAGACTTGATTTACAGAAATTCTATAATAATATGACTAATTTAATAAATATTTTTGAATTAGTGCTGTTTAAGAGAAAATTTGGCTACTACTTCCTTTTACTCTATCTGGAACAAGTTTGAAATAAGCAGACTAATTTAATTGGGGCCTTCCCAGAATAATTGATCTTAAGACCCTATTAAGATAACAATGAGACTTCATCCTTAATGGTTTTAGTTATCTCTCAGGTAAAGAAAGAAATGTGTCGAAACTATTCTGCACAACAATGGGTTCAGGTTCAGTTATGACAAAAGAAGGATGAAACAATTATTGTTAAAGCCTGACTGCATTCTTAAGCTTGCTGTCCAGAAAAAAATAAAAATCTGATGCTGCCGTTACAGTTAGAGAAAGAGTTTAGTATCACAAAAAAGCTGAGCAAGGAGGTTGGGAGAAATAACTCAAATTTGTGCCTCAAAAATTCAGAGGAAAGGGTTTTTAAAGGGAGCATGGCAGACAGAGGGATAGGGGATGTTGATGCACTATTATATCGTGGCGTGTTGAGTCCATCTTCCTGTTATAGAACCAGTTTCTGAGACATGGCCTCACAAACCATGGGGTCCTGGGCCTGGTTGGGAGTTGGAGCTCATCAGAGTACAAAGTCTGAAAATGATTTCAAATACCATCCTTAGGTTTTTTTTTTTTTAAACATTTTTTTTATTTTAAAATTGTGGGGTACAGTTAAGGGTTAGGTATACAAATATGCATCGTTCAGGCACCCTTGATACAATAAGTGCTATTTAAGAAGCAAGTCCCACGACTATCAGGTACCATCTCCCATCCTTGAGCTACTATGGAGGTAGTCTAGGAGGAAGGTGTCAGGGAAGTGGAATCCCTGGAGAATGAAGCTACTTTTGTCTTTCAACAGCTTCTTTTGTTCCCAATATTTTGTTGTTCATTCAATTTAAAATATGCTGCAAACATGTGTAATGCTGATCAGCTTTGGAAGGCAGCTTCCCTACCTCCTCAGGAGTCAGGACATGAAGGTAATTGTCCTTTATTGGGGTGAAATAAAGCTTAGAAGCAATGTATTTGCTAATTTCTAACCATAGCTATGACTTCTACTTCATGACCCCATATTAATTTTATATAGGTGGTTTCAAGGTCAAATTTGTTAGATTTACTTTCTTCATCAATAGTGATTTTGATTGGACTGGATATGGGAACATAGTGATATGATCTAATAAGACAATGATTAAGAAAATATGCATGTGTGCACAGCATATCGAACCACTACCACAGAGGCACAATCTCATAGACTGTGAGATTTTAAGTTTCATAGCTACTGTTTCAAGTCCCAAACTTTGACTTTTCGGTGGGTCTGAGATGTAAAAAGAAAGGCATTATTGATGATCTTGTGAAAGTTCTAGGAGGCTTCTCCAAATCAGAACTCTGATGTGGTGAAATGCATGGGGAAGAGGGGTAAATCCAGGGATAGTGACCCCTCCTTCTAAGTCTCATAGCATTTCCTGAGAGATACAGGAAAGGTTAGAATTTAGAGAATTTAGGAAGATACTGCAATCTCAGAGAAAGAAAACCAGATTAAGAAGTAGACTACATTGTCCTATCAGAGTTTACAAGAGAGGCAGGTACTAGTGATTATAAAATAGTTTCTTTCCCCTATTTGGCTTACACCCTGGTGTATACAAATTATCAGTCAGAATCCTGAAGAAGAAAGCAGTTAGAAGCTTGATTTGGATATCAAACTCCACCTTCAATATCCAACATCATTAACTTAGACTGAACTAATATAGAAACTTAAAATAATTTGGACATGGGAAAGGCTACTTAGAATGTTTTTAGACTTCACTTTGCATTGCTTGCTAAATATCAAGCACAAGATTAGGTGCTAAAAATAACAATAATAGTAATAATAATAATAATAATAATAATAATAATAATCCCTTCTTTTCCTAACATATGTGCAGCCTGGTTCAGGAGAAAGAAAAGTAAATTGAAAATGTTAATGCAATCTTCAATGTTCTATAGAGAAACAAAAGAGGAACATACTAAATATATCTGAGGATAAGAAAGTCTTTGAAGAGTAAGTGTGATCTGTGCTGTGTCTTGAATGAATAGGCAGGAATATTAGTGAGGGACTCCAATGAGAAGAAATCATAAGTTCATAGGCATGAATTTACAACCAAGCAAAATATTCTGTAGAACTTTCAATTCAGTGTAACTGAAATGTAAAGAGGGTGTAGGGTTCGTGAGGGGGGAAACACTAGAAAGGTGAGTTACTTTCTCAGACTCTGTATACTATGGGATAGGAAATACGAATCCTTTGATCTATCACAGAAACAAAGAACTAAATACCGCAAGTTCTCACTGCTAAGTGGAACCTGAAATTAGTGACATTAGCACAAGGGAGGGATTGGCAGTCTCTGGACACTACCAGGGGATGGGGGATGGCACATAACAGCACAAAAGGGTTCCTGGTACCGGGTCTTAAATCAGGGGAAGTGAGGATCAGTTGGAGGCCCAAACTTCACCTACATGCAGCCTACTTGTGTAGCTAATTCTGACTTGTACCCCACATGTCGAAATAAAATAAAACAAAATGTTTAGCAATAGTTAAGGCAGTTAGTGATCTGATTTGTTTAAGGAAGATATCTTTTTCTGAAATAAAGTCAATATGGCTGCAAATGTATTGATTTAAAAATATTTTGTAGGCCGGGCTTGGTGGCTCAGCCTGTAAACCCGGGCTTTGGGAGGCCGAGGTGAATGGATTACCTGAGCATGCGGGTTTGAGACCCACCCGGGCAACTTGGCAAGACCTCATCTCTACAATAAATCAAAAATTAGCCGGGTGTGGTAGCACGCGCCTATAATTCCGGCTACTCGGAAGGCTGAGGCGGAAGGATCGCCGGAGCCCAGCAGGTAGAGGTTGTGGTGGCCGGGAGCGGCCACTGCACTCCAGTGTGGGTGACAGAGCGAGACTCCAACTCAAAAAATTTTTTTTGTTGTTGCTGCTGTATTCAATTTGGTAATATTTTACTTAGGGTTTCTATACATGCTCATGAAGAAAATGAGTTATAATCTTTACCTCTTGTGTTGACCTTATCAAATTTTACTATTTAGCTGTTACTGACCTCATAATACAAATTCAGAAGAGTTCCCTCTTTTTAATAGTTTGTCTAGTTGGAGTTATTTCTTCTGTGTATTTTTAAAAATTTACTGCTGAAGCCAACTTGACCTGGAGATTTTGTGTGTGGGGGGGAGTATTTTTAATTATAGATTTAGTTTTTGAAAAAATAGCTTCTTTAATGGATAAATATGTTCTTGTACACCCTGGTATTGAATCTGGATTTTGATTCTAAGATTCATTTGAAGCTATTGAACAGTTTTAAGTGGGAATAAAAGGTGACATAATTTGACTCACATTTTTAAAAGAGAACTTTGGCAGTTCTGCAGTGAACTTATTGGAGAAGACAAAGTGATAAGGAACTAGTTATGAGGTTTTTGCAGTGGTCAGATAAGAAATGATTGGGACTTGGGCTCACTTGTTTGGTAGGAGATAAAGTGCGGTAGAAAAAAGGACTTAGTTAAGGATTAAGTGAGACTTTGTGGAAAGATGCGGAGGGGGGAAAAAGCAGTTTAGAGTGAAACCTGGATTTTGCCCTATGCAACAGGAAAACGTGGTAGAAGTGACATTATAAAATATGAAGAAAAATAGATTATACAAGAAATATGAGGACATTTCATTAACATTTTTGAAAACACAATTTCTTTCACTTTCTCATATCATATCATCGGAAAAGTTTTAGCTAGATTGTAGCATTGAGTGAAAAAAACTGAGAATCAAATGTAATAAGACAAAATATAGATAAATATTTATCTTACCTGTATTTAGGGAATATCTTTCTAATCTCAAAATGTGAAAGAACAAATCACTTGGAGAAACTGGAATGATTTATTTATAAATATTTGATAACTTCTCAACACCAAAAATATAATTAGTTTAGGAACACAAATGACATAAAGGAGTAATCTGGCAATACAATTGTTGAAAAGGGATTACCATTCCATATTTATTAAGGGTAAATTTGGAAGAGTAAATTAGAGAAGTTTAATAAAGTTACAGAGCAAATATACAGGAGGAAAGATCTAACACAAAGTCTTCTAAATATCAAGACCCAAAAGCATATTGGATGGTGTAGGGGGACAGGGCTGCCACCAAGTTACCTAAGGGTGTGTGTCTGCTGCTTGTGCCTTGAAGCCTGGATGCGGAGCAAAGACTATGGTGCTAGCCAAGGAACAAGTGTCCCCCAAAATCCAAACATCGGGGAGCATATCTGGGAACATACTAAGAAAAACAGTCTCATCACACATAATAGGCAAAGAGCTATAAAATTAGTTTAAAATTTACTTACGGATGGGTGGCAGAGCTGATCTCCAGAGCTGTCCTACTGCTACCCAGGTACACAATGTATTTAAATCCTGATAAACTCATTTCCAAGTTTTTTCCTCATAGTAGAGTGTTAAAATGGAGTAGCCTGATTGCAAGAAGATATATTAAAATGTATGCACAGTATTTTTATCTAAGAGACAGTGACAACCAAAGATGATCATATGACTAAGAAAGCTGACCCTGGCTGCAGAAAGGAGAGAGGATTGGTATGGTCAAGACTAGAAACAAGAATACCATTAGAAGCATGTAGAAACCAGATTATTCCAGGTTTCTGATTTATACATCCCATATTAAAATGTGAGACAAAATCTCTTGGTGGAGTAAGAGACGTTACCACAAATGACTTCCAGGAAGTTGTGCCATCCCTCAGATTTTATTTATACTTCATTTACATCTAGAAAGCAAGTCTGCTCTCCCCACACATAGACATCTGCAAAAACCTTCTCTTTTATGGTATAGTTTCAAGTTGTTTGTCACATGTTATTCCCCTGCCCCTACCCTCTCTACTTCTGGACAAATATCTTTCAAGCTAAAGTGCTTTAGAGTTTATGCTTCATTTTATGAATGCGAAGTGAAAACTGCTGACTTTTATGGATATTGTGCCTATATTTAATTTTAGTCATTAAAAATCCAGGCCAAATCTTTGACCCAGTAAGCCCATTTTCTGGGACTTTATTATATTTAAATAATCCAAAAGCAGACAAAGAAGAATATCTGGGGCAAAGGAACTGTAAATGATTAATTAACATAATATGCTCTAGATCACAATAAAATAATATGTAGCCATTAAAATGACTATTAAAAACATTGTACCAACAAGAACATTCTTATGAATCATTTAAACAGTATAAATGTATCTATGCTGTGGTTAAAACACTGTAAAAATGATATATATTTGGGGGCAAGTTCTTGAAAGGAGCGGTGAAAATTAAAACAGTTTGATTCACAGAGGTGATCAAACAGTGCTTCTCAAACTGTAGTGTGCAAATGAATCACCTGAAGTGCTTTATAAAAATTCGCATTTCCAGGCCACCCTAAGATGCTAGTATCCAGTTATTCTGAATAACAGCTTCAGAACTTACACCTTAAAAAAGCATTCTCAAACAATTCTGAGGCCTGTCATAAGTGATTCACTGTTGGAGGTGCTGTGACAGGATCATGGTGATTTAAGATTATCATCACATTCCATGAATGTGATTATGTTTGCCTTACAAATATCAGGAATATATTACGCTTGATTGTTTTTCCAGCACCTAGTAAAGATGTGATAGACTAAATTTACACAGTGGATGTAAAATAATAAGGCATCTGTATATTTCTGACCTGCATTAATTATTTTTTAATTGCCTATGTCTACGCCTATGTGGGCCTCTATTTTGTCCTCTACTTCCTGGGGACAGACTGACTTTGTTTGCTAACTTACTCCTATACAGTTCTCAGTATTGAACAGTACAAAGATAATACGTTATGACAACAGTTTATTAATTGATGAGCACTGTGCAAAGATAGTTCTCTAACCAGGATTGGAACCAAGCATACTGTCATGGATTCAGTTACTACCTTTCTGGATGAACCTATATTTACTGTTTCTAGGCTATCCTTCTTCCTCCTTAAACCTGGTTTTTCTTCCCCATGTTGAAATTAAATACCATTTATACATTACCCTGCTGTATGCTTGCTAGAATCCTCCCTAGGGTACCGAATTGCCTCTCTTGGGCCAACTCGTTAATTAGTTTTCTGCTTTGAGGGAACTTATCAGCAGGAAGCAAGTAGCTGTGGCATACTGTGATTTAATAATAAATGCTACCTAAATAACTATTGTATTTAGAACTGTGACTGGTACATAGAAAGTGTAAAATAAAGGTTATTTATTATCAATGCACTGGATAATCCAGATAACCAAATATCAACATAGGCCCTAACACTAACCACTTCTGTATCTGCATTGGATACTTGAATTGGACTTTAAATAAGTTAACCACTGTGACTTCATGAGTGTTCCGCACCTCCAGTTTCTTACTGGTCCTTGTTTCATCTTTCTTCTTATGTATTCATGCGGATGAAGTTCCATCCAGCCTTGTACCCAATCTCATTACATTTAAAGCAATGAGATTAATAATTATACAGTTTCTAGTATAGACACACACAAGGCAGGTACAGTAATAGTTACCTTCCCAAATCATATTATGCAAACTAGCTATGCATTAAGAAGAAGAGTAAGAAGGCAGTGTTATGTTAGGTACTTGCCATGCCTAATTAAGTTCATTCTCACAATTATTTTATATTACATGAGGAAACTCAAGTATGAAGATAACAGAGATTTAAGTGAAGTGACAGAGGCAAATATTCCATCTCATGTCTTCCTAACTGTAATTTTTTTTTTTTGGCACTATACTGCAATACCAGTCAACCCATCTAGATGCTGAGTTTAGTGTAAAAAGTAAAAGCAAGTCAGTTAGGAGAAGTGTATTGTTATCATAATGTAAGACAAACCAATCAGTGAAATAGAGGTTTTTGATGTTTGTGTTTGTGTGTGTTTTCTAGAACTGCTTATCTCAACAATTTGAATGTTGTATTGCTTTAGATTTTGACCAATCCCCAAAATAATGAATGAGAGAAGAGAGATGAGGTTTTAAATAGAGATACTATAGACAAATTCTCAAAATTAATGTGCAGGGCAAATGGGGAGCTGAGCAAAAATGATTAATTGCTCATTAAAATTTACCTTGGTATTAAAGTGTGTCAAGGGCAGATAGTTCTGAGAGGCTATCGAATGAGATGAAGAGTGTGAGAAAAATAAGAAATGGCTATGAGGTCATTCTTTTGTTCTGTTCTGTGAACTTAATAGCATGGGAACCATTGCATAATGACTGACATGATGATACAGATCAAAATTGAACAATATAGTAATGCAAATTAACAGGCTGGTGTTGGTCTGACTTAGGAGGGGAATAATGAATAAGTCAGGTCATGTCGTGTGAGAATATCTTTTTTATTTTAAAACTTTAATAAGAGTTTTAAGCAGGAATTAAATTGCAGTTTGTATTTTAAAGTTATCAGTAAAACACTCATGAAGGTAGTTAAAGATAACACCTAAAATCATTCTGAGAACTAAGGATATGTGTCAACCATTGGAAAGGAACCCAGAGGAGTTTCTATGAACCACTGAAAGCAGATAAACCTGGATTGAGAAGCACAACTATGGCCTATTTGTTGAATCCTTGTGGGAAGAAGAGGAAGATTGAGGAGAATAGGAAATCAGTCTAAAATAAAGTTTTATTGCTTCCAACTTAGCTTGGGAACTTTGAAGAAAAATAACCTGAACAATTCAGCCATTTCCCATGGTATCCCTTTTTTAGAGCTAGAACCAAAACCACCAGCCAGCTTCCTATGTTCCTCATCAATACCTCTCCTTCTCCTTTCATTCAAGGAACAAATTCAAAAGGAACAAATGATATGGAAGGTAACAAGAGGAGAAGATTAATAGTGTACCGTATTTCTTGATGCGTTTTCAGTTACATGCAGAGATGTATGTGTGAAGAGAGACAAGAATAATATTGAGGTAAGTAACGCTGAAGATTGTGAGACTTTACGCACTTTGATGGAAAAAAAAAGCCACAGATACGTTTTTGCCTCAAATTTATCGGTTGATTTACTAAAATTAACATGATCTTAATTTACATGAATGGTTACAGTTAATTCTTCACTCTCCCTGATTGCTGTAGGCTTAATTACATACCCCTCCTCCCTCAATTTATATGTTAAAATTCTAGCCTCCATTATGACTGTATTTGGAAATAGGATGCATAAAGCGATAATTAAGGCTAAATGAGGCTATAAGGGTTGAACTCTAATCAGATAGGGCTGGGGCCCTTAGAAGTATAGTAAGGGACACCAGAGCCCTCTCTCTCCACCATGTAAGAACACAGAGAACAAACAATCAACTGCAAGCCAGGAAGAAAGCCCTCACTGGGAATCAAATCAGCTAGCCCCTTGATCTTAGACTTCCCAGACTTCAGAACTGTAAGAAAATAAATTTCTATGATTTAAGCCATCCAGACTATGGTATTAATGTACAACAGATTTTGTTGACTAATACAGTGGAATTTATTATCTTAATAACAATTTCTATTATTTTTTATATATTTCATTAATATTTTCTCAATTTAGTTTTATTGAGTTTCTCTGACTTTTTATTCTTCTGGCAGTCATTTTAAGATCATATATTTATAATACAGTATTGTAAAATATTTGGTAGTGCAGGTCTCATTATCTTTCAAAAACACTGACTTAGCTATTCAAGTCTGCTTTTCCTCCCAGGATTCTTTTAGCTATTTTCAAATGTATCTATATGCAATTTTGGATATTGAGATTATGATGAAATCAAAATTATTTAAGGAAGAATGGACACCTTTATGAAATTCATTCCTCAAGACAGGGACTTCTTGAAATACTTTTAAATTTGATTAGAGTTTTTGCATTATCTAGATAGAGTTCCCAGGCGTTTCTTGCTTACTTATTTTGATTGTATATAAACTAACTTATTCATTTGCATTTTCGAGCTAGTTATTGTTATTATGAAGGACATGTATTAGCATACATGTATTAGCAATGTCAACTAGATTATTTAATTAAATGATGCCTTAATGACTGAGTAGGGGTTCATACCCTAATGACTTAAAAAATAGGTAATAATATGACTCAAATTAGAGACAAGGATTCTGTGTCTCCCTCTATCCATTATAGAATTATTACTACCAATTTTAGCTTAGATTGAGTATGTTCTACCATTGTTCCAGAAAAGAATCCAGTCATGTCCCAGCCAATATTCCTACTTATTTAAAAACTTCTGCAGAATCTGGGAAGGTGATCCTTTATCTCAAAGTCTGAATGACATAAACATTTCCTAAGTAAGATCAGGTCATTCAGGAATTTAGCAGTAAGAATGTGAGAAAATCAAAATCACACATTTTTTACTTAACAAATAAACTTCTCTTCCAGGTAGCTATAGCCCATAAACTCATAGTAAATAACTTCCTAAGATTTATTTCACAAATATATGTAAACTTGAAATCTACAACAGAAAGATAATAAGGAAATCTATAAATAGTTAGAAACCAAACAGTATCATATCACAAAAAGTCATACCCTAAGCCATAAGAGAAAGAAAGCTAAAACTTCAATATAACTGTGAGGAAACAAGGAAAATCACTTGCTGCTGGCATCATGATCCTACTAGCATCTGCCTCACTCCCGCCTACCATAGGACTTTAGGGCAAGAAAGGTAGACAAAGAAAAAAGACACTGAGGGAGAATTGGAAATATCACTAGAAAATTTAAAACTGTCCTAAATATGAAATACTAAAATAATAACAAGGTAAATGAAAGCAATTATGAGCATTCTTAAAACAAATGAATTAAAAATTCTCAGCACAGAAATAGAAATTTCAGCAAATAAAGATATATCTCAAAATTGCTAAAAGTTTAGATTTTAAATGTTCTCATCACAAAAATAATAAATAGGTGAAGCAATGAATATATTAATTAGGTTGATTTAATCTTTGTATGTTATATATGTATATTATAACATCACATTTTATTCCATAAATATATATAAGAAGAGATTCAAAAAACCTAGAATTTATTTATAAAAAATGGTGTATTTATTCTTACACATTTAAACTTCAATCACCTTCAAAGTACTCTCCAATTTGATGTACTACACCTATTGAGATGCTTTTCCCAGTGCTTAAAACAATTTTTTTTTATTTTAAAGATGGGGTACAATTCAGGGTTAGGTAGACAAACATTGATTACGCAGGTACCCTTATTGATGAAGTATGCCCCTCCCTCCCCTAGCAATTTCCCTTACTGCAATCCCACCCCCCCAACCCCCCCACCCCTCCCACCCCACTCCTGGCAGTTTCCCACTATTGCCAATCCCTTTCTTATAGTATTATGATAATTGTAAAAGCTCCGCTTGTGAGTGAGAACATATGGTACTCTGTTCTTTGTTTCTGTGATAGATCACTGAGTATAATCAACTCTAAATCCATCCAAGTTGCTGCGAAGTTCATATGTTTGTCTTTCTTTATGACTGCATAATATTCCATTGTGTATATGTACCACATTTTTAAAGTCCAGTCCGGTCTCAATGGGCAGTATGGTTGGTTCCATGTTTTTGCTATTGTTAGCTGCAACAAACATACATGTGCAGGTATCTTTTTTGCAGAACGATTTGAGTTCCTCCGGGTATGTTCCCAATAGGGGAATTGCTGGGTCATATGGAAGGTCAATTTCTGTTCTTTCAAGAATCGCCACACTGTCTTCCAAAGAGGTTGCACTAGTTTGCATTCCCACCAGCAGTGTAGAAGCATTCTTTTTTCTCCTCACCCTCGCCAGCTTCTGTTGTTTGTTTTATTAATGATGGCCATTCTTATTGGGGTTATGTGGTATCTCAAGGTGGTTTTGATTTGCATTTCTCTGATGATTAGTGAGGCTGAATACTTTTTCATGTGTCTTAAAACGATTTTTTAGCACATCAAATTTGATGCCTTTTTGTGGTTCTGCCATTTTTTGTCTCACCTCTTCCACATGGGAAAAACACTTCCCTGTGAAGACTTTTTTCATCTAGTGAAACAAACAAAAAAAGGTTGCTCAGTGTGAGACCAGGTGAATAGAGAAGGTAGAGCATGGGAGTTATGCCATTTTTTAATCAAAAACTGCTGAACACTCAGCCCTGTGTGGGCAGGTGCATCATCATGGTGGAAGACCCAATCACCTATTTGCCACAACTCAGGAATTTCTTCCACAAATTATGACTCAATCTTCTCAAAACTTCTGGATAAAAACTTTGGTTGACTGTTCGATGGAGCAAATTCCAAGAGTACTACAAGGGACCTGTTCTCCAAAGGATAATTCTGGTTTTTGGGGGAGTTCCCCATGCAATTATTATTTGTCAGGTTTTTTTTTAAATCAAAAAGTCCTTAAACATAAAGAAAGGAGTCCAAAATGAAATTTTAAAATGGAAAAATACAGTAATTAAAATAGACAAACTTTAGAGAACGGACTCAATATTAATGTGGAAGGGAAAGAGAAAAGAATAAATCAACTGGGTGATGTAACAATTGAAATTGTCCAATCTGAACAAGAGAAAAAAATATAGACTGAAAAAATATGAACAGAGCCTAAGGAATTTGTGGGATTGCAACAAAATATCTAAAATTTGAGTCCAAGAAAGAAAGGAGAAAGAGGGCAGGGCTGAAAAAATACTCAAAGAAGTAATGGCTAAAAACTTCCCAGACTCAGTAAAAGACATAAACTTACTGATTCAAAAAACTGAGTAAACCCCAAACAGAATAAACCCAAAGAAATTCACATCGAATGCATCATAGTCAAACAACAGAAAATTAAAGAAAAAGAAAGTCTTGAAAGCAATGAGAGCCAAGACGCCAAGTGCTGAAAGAAAAAGTTTGTCAACCCCCAATACCAAATCCAATGAAAACACCCTTCAGCAATGAAAAGGAATCAAGGCCTTCTTAGATGAAGGTAAACTAGGAGAATTTGTCACCGGAAGACATATCTTAAAGACTACCATAAATTCTCTGCACAGAAAAGGGAAGGGATAAAAGAAGGAATCTTAGAATATCAGGAAAGGAAGAGAACACTGTGAGAAAAATGTGGCCAAATCCAATAAACTTTTTTTTCTCCTCCTGGGTTTTCTAAACTATACTTGACAGTGGAAGCAAACATTATAGCACTGTCTGGTATGATTTTAAATGTACATAGAGAAAATACTTCAGACAATTATAGGCAGGTAGAGTAAAGGGATATAAAGGGTGGTAAGGTTTTTATACTTCATTTGAACTGGTAAAATGGTAACATTAGTAGTCTGTGATAAATTATGCACATATACTGTAATACCTAGAACAGTCATCAAAATAGTTACACACAGATAGATATACACTAAGAAATTTACAAATAAACCAAAATGGAATTTTTAAAAATGTTCAATTATCCCACAGAAAGGCAAGACAAAACAAAAATAACAGGAAACACAAAGAGAAGCTTAAACAGAAAAAAGGTAGACAAGCTGAAACACATCAATAATTACATAAAATACAAATTGTCTAAATATGCCAATTAAAAAGAGAGATTGACAGAGTGAATGAAATAACATGTTCAAATTATATGCTGTTCACAAGAAATTTACTTCAAATATAACAATATAGGCAGATTGATAGTAAAACGATACAATGAGATTTATCCTGAAAACATTAATCAAAGGAAACAGAAATGCTATATTATCACAATTCTAAACAAGAAAATTATCAGAGACAGAAAAGGTTACTATATAATGATAAAGGGTTAATCCATTAAGAAGACTTAGCAATCCTAAGTATGTAAGAAGTGCTGCAAAATATGTCAAGAAACTATAGAACTGAAAGGATAAATAAGTAAACCCACAATTATATTTGGGGATTTTTAACACCTTCTTTCAATAATTGACAGAATATGTGGACAGAAAATCGAAAAGGATATAAGAGAACTAAACACCACCATCAACCAACAATGTATAATTGACATTTATAGAACACTGTACTCAAGAAATCTAAATACACATTCTTTTAAGTGTCCGTGGGGCTTATGCCAACATAGGTCATAACCTAGACACACACAAACATATACATACACACAACTCATCAAATTTTAAAGAATTATAATTATACGGAGTGTATATACTATTCACCTGGATGCAAATGTGAAATCTACAAGAAAGATAACAAGAAAATCTATAAGTAATTAGAAATCAAACAGTATATTTCTTTTTTTTTTTTTTTTTTTTTTTTTTTTGAGTTGGAGTCTCACTCTGTCGCCCAGACTGGAGTGCAGTGGCCGCTCCCGGCCACCGCAACCCCGCCTGCTGGGCTCCGGCAATCCTTCCGCCTCAGCTTTCCGAGTAGCCGGAATTACCAAACAGTATATTTCTAAATAATCCATGAGTCAAAGAGGAAATCTTAGAGCAAATTTTAAAAATACATAAAAAATGGAAAGGAAAACACAATATATTAAAATTTGTGGGACAAACTCAGCAATTAAACAAACAACCCAATATAAAAAATAGACAAATGACAAACATTTATCCAAAGAAGATACATAAATGGCCAGCAAACAAATTGTGCTCAAAGTCTCTAATCATTAGGGAGATCAAAATCAAAATGAGATACCATTCATTTTGGATGGTTATTATTAAAATAACCATTAGGATGGTTATTATTAAGATAAATAGAGAATAACAAGTGTTAAGAAAAATGTGAAGAAATTGAAATCCTTGTGCATTGCTAGTGGGAGTATAAAATGTTACAGCTGTTGTGAAAAATGGTATGGCTGTTCCTCCAAAAATTAAACATAGAATTACAATATGATCCAACAATTTCACTTCGGGGAATACACCCTCAAAATTGAACGCCAGCACTCTAACATGGATTTGTATACCGATATTCATACCAGTATTATTCATAATAGCCAAAAAGTGAAAGTGACCCAAGTGCCCATTGACTGATGCATGAATAATCAATATGTTGTACATACAATGCAATATTATTCAGCCTTGAAAAGGAAGGAAATTTTGACTTGCCACAACAAGGATGAACTTTGAAGACATGCTAAGTGAAACAAGCCAATCACAAAAGGACAGATATTGTATGATTTCATTGATATGTGATTCTTAGTCAAATTCATGGAGATGGAAAATTGGTGGTTTTCAGGGGCTGGGGACAGAGAGAATGGGGAATTCTTGTTTTAACAGGTGCATAGTTACAATTTGAGAAGATGAAAAGTTCTGACGATAGATGGTGGTGATGATTTCAGAACAATATAAATGTAGTCAATGTCACAGAACCATGCACTTGAAAGTGGTTAAAACGATAAATTTTATGCGATGTGTATTTTATCACAGTAAGAAAATGTGGGACATTGTTAAAACAGTGCTGAGAGGGACATTTATAACACTAAATGTACACTTTAAAAAAGAGGAAACAATCTCTAGCCAATAATCTAAGGTTCCAGCTCAAGAATCTAAAAATAAATGCAGAACATGCAGATAGAGGAAATAATAAAGATACTATCAGAAATAAGTGAAATTGAAAAAGAAAACTGTAGAGAAATTCAATGAAACAAAGAACTTGTTCTTCAAAAAATTAATATAATTCACAAACTTCTACCAAGACGGACACAGAAAAAAAGGGAGATGATTCAAATCACCAATATCAGAAATGAATTACAGTATATCATTACAGACTGTCTGTAACATATATTAAGTGTTTGTTTGACACATTGTTTGACAAACATTATGAAACTTCTAAATCATCAAGTAGGCCCTGGGACTCAGGTGACTTGGTGCACAGGGACTCTTGTTGAAACCTTCTTCAGCAGGTCAAAAATGTTTTTTGGTCATTTGCCATGTGAAAATGCATCCTTCATCTGAGAACAAACTTGATTAAACTGTTACACGGAGTGCCTTGTACAGCAAGCTCAGTCTGTTTCATTTCATTGAGATAATGTATTTAAGTCATAGCAAGAAACCAAATGAGAGCATGTAAGTTTCCTTACATTTTTCATTATGTCGTGAACATTTTTACGTGATTGCTACTTTATAATAGCTCCATTAGAGAAAAAAAATAACTGCTTCTACATCCCAAATGATGTCATTGCTGTCATTGGGTGTAAATGAAGGAGAGTCATCTCATGGAAGAAAGGAATGACAAGGTTATGCCTATGTAGCTTGACTGTCAATGAACCTTCTTTATCCAACTTCTCACAAGATAACTGGCATCTGGATGATTGACAAGATTAAGATGCTATTGAGTCATGTTTAGACTTTTGAAACTCAAAGTAGAAAACTTTCAGTATAAGAATGCTGAGAAATCCGAATATGTACTATCTGATTGCTAGTCAATGTTGTAGAAAATGTGTACTTTGTTGAGAAACCACTATGACTGCTGTTTGTCAAATTCTCAACATTTTACTCACTGATTATAAAAAGAATATTTATATAATTAGGCCCTGGAGAAGGAGAACGCAGCCCATACTGGTTTTGAGCCACAATTTCTCCTGAAACACCAGAGAAAGACATTGTCATATATGCTATTTAAAGACATAGAAATTACTGCAATTACATAGAATGGTGTTCCTCAAACTTTTGACAACTTTAGGTTATCAATTTAAAGTATGTTTTTTAAAAATTCATTAAAGTTTTAAGCAGTACAAGTAAACACGGTGTTTAAAAATGGATAGTTGTTATGATTATTTCAGATCAATGAGATATATGAAGTTATTTTAAATCTTTCATCAAAGCTTTTTGTCTGATTTAATAATAAATGGCTAATAGTAGACAATCAGATTTCTCATGAGTTGTTTGAATTCATTACATACTTTGGATATTAACTCTTATCAGACATATGACTTGCAAATAATTTCTCTTGTTCTTATTTCACTTTGTTTTAACTATTTCCTTGGCTGTGCAGAAGCTTTTTAACTGAAAACAATTCCTTTTGTCTAGTTTTGCTTTTGTTGGCAGTCCTTTTGGGGTCTAGAAATGATGTAAGTGTCCATCCATGGATGAATTTCTCTCTCTCTCTCTCTCTCTCTCTGTGTGTGTGTGTGTGTATGTGTCTGTCTTGTCTGTCTCTCATACATACAGACATGATGGAATACTATGCTGTCTTAAAAAAGAAGAAAATCATGTCATGAACAAATCTGAAGGACATTATGCTAAGTGAAATAAGCTAGGCACAGAAAGACAAGTACAGCATAATCTCATTACATGTAGAATCTAAAAAAGCTGAACTCACAGAAGAGAGTAAAATATGGTACCAGGAGTGGTGGGGGAAGATTGGGAGATGTTGGTCAAAAGATGTAAAGTTTCAGTTAGACAAGAGAAATAAGTTCTGGAGCTCTATTAAACATCATTTTGACTATATTTAACAATAATATAATGTATACTTAAAAATTGCTAAAATGATAGATTCTAAATATCTTCACAAAAAATAAGTATGTGAAATGATGTTTATGTTAATTGCTTTTATTTATTCATCACACATATACACATATCAAAACATTACATTCTATACTGTAAATATATACAATTTTTATTTGTCAATTTAGCCTTAATAAAACTGAAAATAAGCTGAAACAGAAAATTCAAAAAAGAATATGTCATCTGATAAGGGGTTAATATTCAACATATATAAGGGACTCAACTTAATAGTAAGTAAACAAATAACATGATTTAAAATAAACAAAGAACTTGAATAGATATTCCTCAAAAGAAGACATACAAATAGACAACAAATATATGAAAAATATGCTCAGCATCCGTAATCATCAGGGAAATGCAAATTAAAATCACAATGGGATATCACCTCACACCTGCTAGGATGACCATTATCAAAAAGACAAAAGATAACTCTTCTATATTGTTGATGGTCTTGTAAATTAGTACAGCCATTTTGGAAAACAGAATAGACATTCCTCAAAAAATTAAAAATAGAATTACTATATGATCCAGCAATCCTACTTTTGGGTATATATCCAAAGGAAATGAAATCAATAATCAATATGTTGAAAAGATATCTATACTCACCTGTTGATTGATGTATTCTTTTTAATTTCTTCTCCTGCTAAATCAGAACATTTTAGTTTACAATTGTAATGATCAGGAATGGAGGATAGTATTCACATCTCTGTTAATGGTTCTAGAAATTCAGATTCAAAATGGACTCAAAATGTATACACACTTTTCCAGAGACTTTTTGACACTGTAATTTCAGCTCAAGAGTTAAAAAATAAAATGTCTGAACATGAAAGATAATAGTGAATAAATCTCTATCTACCCCTTGTTTTATTCATCTCTGGAAAGCTTCCCTTCAGATGTTAGTTAAACATGCTTGATAATATATACCAACAATTTTATTCTCCAGCAGGTGAAAAAAACCCTCAGGTATTGCTAAAGGGTGAAACTCTCAGCCATCAATCTATGTTATTCTTAATTTGAAAAACTTATATTTTAGCGCTGGTGTCACAGATTTAGACTGTGTCAGGTCCTGATGAGAAGCATAGTGTAGCTAAATAACTTAAAATCCTGGAAATAGTCTGGCATTATTAGAAATGTTTCATTTAATTTAGATGCTAATTTCATTCATGTAGGTAACTTTAAAACAATCAGTGTTCTTATATGCAGAAAAGCATTTCTTTGCATAACATTTCTTTGCATAATCATATTCGTGATTCAGTCATATTCACAATTATCTTCTTTTCTTTTGACTCTGAATTGAGGTCAGGAATAGGGTCTGGAACTAGACAGCCTGAGTTTGAATCTTGTGTCCATCACTTACTTGCTGTGTGACTATGAACAGCTTACTTAACCTTTCAGTTTTAGCATTGATGAGCTAAGATCATACTAGATAGTAACAACTTCCTCAGTCATTGTGGGGGTTAAGTGAGTTTGATTCATGTAAAGCTTTTAGACCAGTGCTTGATACGTAATATATTCAATATGTGTTATCCATTGTGTTATATGAATACCACAGAGGCTAAAAAGTTAGTCAAATATCAGTATTTTTATTTAATTGTGAAGTAAAACATTTGTAATTATATGGTTTTAAATGTTCTTTTAAATAAGTATGCTTATTAATTAGAACTCTTTATGATATAAATTGAAAGAAAAATCTTATAACTTGCTTAATTGGAAAAAAAATAATGCATTGGCTTACACTAACTGTGAAATACTAAAGGAAGTTTTACATTAAGCATGGCTAAATTAGGAATTCAGACAATGGTATCAATAATCTCTCTCTCTCTCTCTCTCTCTCTCTCTCTACCTCTCCCCCCTTCCCCCACAATCTCTTGCTTCTATTTTTTCCAATTTGACTTTATTCTCAGGGGAAAAAATGGCCTTCAGTCACTCTGTACTTGTAATTCTTAACTATTAAAATCTCAAAAAAAAGCAAGAGACTTTCCCTCTCACATCCTTATAAATCCTCATGAAAAATAAATACATGAAAATGTTTTATGAAAAAAGATAGTCTCTGTAGTTGATTGTCTCTTCCAATCTTCTCTCTAGAAATGTTTCTCTTTATCCCTGGATGAAATCTTAGGCATGTTCTGTGTCTTTGAGATAATAACAAATAGTTTTATTTCCTAGTGTTAAAAAAACGCAGACTTATATTAAATCTTCAATGTTTCATTTACTTTAAGTCTTCTTTCATTTCCCAGCGTGGCCCTTCTTCAGCTGAAAATTCTGTAGTGGAAAAAATAACGGTAATGTTGGTTTTTTTCACCATTTTCCCTTTAGCTCTTCTATTCACTCCCTGAATGGGGGAACAAGGAGAGGTAAGGGACAGAAAAATCATAATCTAGCACTGGTACTCTCTGAGTGTGGCAGGTGTTCAAATGCTCATTCTTCTTGTGTTAGAGCATTTTTGTAGGTTTCTTGAAGACTTACTGGGAAACTCTTACTTGCAATTCCTTGTGTGAGTGAGGTGTCTCCCAGACTAAATACTTACTATTTTCTGTGTAGTTCCTGGGTTTTGAAAGGCATCATAGGAATGCTCACCATTTCAGATGTTGCTCTTGATTAGGAATCCTTAAAACATTCAAGTTCAATTGTCTTCTACAGGGTCTGCACCTGGCCTCACACCTTGCTCCCAAACTCTGGGAGTCCAGTCACCCATAACTCAGCTCTCTTTGCTAGGCTTGGGAATGAACCTGACTGCGGGCAACATGAACCGGCCTTGTACTCTTATCTGATTTGGTCAGGCATCCTTGCTGCCTTAGTCTAGGGCTACCTGACAATGGGTAGGTAAATTTTTCCACTTCTGGAGTTATCTTGATAGATGTGGTTGGGTCTTCCACAAAGTATACCTTTGTACTTAGTTTCATCAATAATATAGGTAATATTTTGGCTTCCATTTGCACTATTTTATTTATCGTGCTGTTCAGGATCTAGGCAGGGCAAAGGGATTTTCTTTATTAGATAAATGGAAGAATCTCAGTAGTCTAGACCAACACACTAAGAAAATTTGTCTATTGGGGAAAATATGGAATGAAATAGAAGACCCAGGACATGACCTCTGCCTCCAAATTTTTAGTCTATTTGGGGAGTTGAACAAATAAATCATGATATACAGTTCAGTGTGCTCAAAACAATAATGACTGCATTTGTTGACTATTAGCTGTGTGTCAGGCTTTACACGTTTTCTCATTTAATCCTCACAGCAAGCTCACTTAGAGACTATTACAATCTCCATTCTACAGATTGAAGCTAAAAGACTCCAAATAACTTGCCCAAATTAGGAAGTATAAAAGCTTGAATATTGAGCCCAAGTCAGCTGATGCCAACTCCTTAAGGCAGCATCCTTTGAAGGCTCACTTTGACTTTCAGAAGCTTGGAGTCTAACAGAAACTCAGACATGTAAATTTTCAACTTTAAGGTAGCAAAATGAGAGAGACCTTATTTCTGTCAAGTGCTTTGCTATAGTAAATATTATAATAGAAGTAATGTCTTTCTTCACATGCTGATATCATTACCTGGCAATAAATGCAGGCATAATGCATGAATCTTAAAGTTCAACTCTAGTACCCAACCGTGCAGGCTCTCTCCACTTGTGTATACTTACCACTTGTGTGTGCTTACCAACCCTACTGCATTTTTAGTATCTTCTGAAATATATACAAACTCAGAAAAATCCCACAATATCTGAGCATTAAAAAGATTTATTTTTATTCTACTTTACAATATATTTAAGGAAATATGATACGTTACATTTCACAAAAATAATAGCTAACACTAACATTCTATTTTTGTTTTTAAACTTAATTTTACATACAGTTGTTCATTTGATACTTTTAATAGTGTCATGCCATATATTATTATAATTATTATTATATTATAAGGAACCTAAGGGTCAGATTTATATACAGGTAGTTTCCTGTGTATACATATAACTACAGTTGGAAACTACCTGTATAAAACTGTACGGTTGTAAATTCTCTTCTGTTCTATCTCAGTTCCTCAGATACTGCTAGCAATCACTCTAACTTTTCCTTGGTGAATTCCTCTAGAATGATAAATATTTTCAAAAAGTTGCCAACGTGACTGCAAGAGCTGATTATTAGCTGACTAGAAACAATACATATATCAGACACTGTGGGAAAGCATAAGTGCATTTATAGAGGCATTGTTTTTAATCATGAAAAGTTAGTATGACAGATAATTTTTTGAAATATTAAATTGTGTTTTGCTTTTCTGGTCATAAAAAATAAAAAAGAATGGGTAGTATTTATGCTTTAAATTTTGTATTTTCCTCCTCTTGTTCCAAAAATGCAACAGAACTTTGCATTCCCTTTCCTTTGCTGTAATTGCTAGCCAAAGCAGAATTACTGGAAGAAAGTCATTTTTTATGATCTATGTGGAAACCTATATTTATGGGGTATCATGACAGAGAGGGAAGAGAAGCATCTTTCAGAATGAGGAGAAATATATAAAAGCAGCGAAAGAGTTGAGAATTAAAATGAGATGACAATTTTCTAATTTATGGAATATTGGGATATGAAGTTCACTTCATTGCAATTCCCATGGGAACAAGAAGGACCCCCTCAAGAGGGAACAACTACTTGACTAAGCTGAGGAGGCAGAAATGGAGGCAGAGTTCAGATGCCTGAACCTGGTACAAAGTCTTCAGAGCCACAAGACATTGAAGTTCAGTGTAGTATAGATGATGGATTTACCAGAGCTTCTAGAATGCCCTAAAGGTAGGAGAGCCCTTGTGAACATGTAGTTTTACAGGCATCTTTATCATCATCTTTTAGTCAAAGCAGTTTCCAGCTATTACCTGGAAACTTGATGTCATATTTGATTTTATTTGCAAACAGTGAAATACATATATATATGTATGTAAAATGTATGTATGTGTATGGGATGGAGTTGGACAGAAAAAAATGAACAAATGGCAAAATGTGGATAATTTTTGAAAAAGAGTAATGGGTAATGAGGGCTCATAGTACTATTCTCTGTATATTTTTGAATTTTTTTGTAATAAAGCATTTTTAAAAGGTCATCAAATTAGGTAATAACTTTTGTGCTCCTATTATGTAGAGTAAAGCTTATTCTAGTCTTGCTGAAATGAGCCAAAAAAGTACAACCCAAAGGGAATAAGTAGAAATGTCTGCCATGGACTTAGAACGAAGTGGCGATATATGTGACATGTATTTTCCATCCTTGATCAAGATTCTCCAACTATTTTTGAAATAAAAAAAGTCATCAGAAATAAAAGCATTCCAGTTCGGCCATCCTCAATCAGAAATGGAACAAATACGTCATGCTTATGTGAGGATAGATTAATAATTCAAAGCAATAGCCATATCTTTTATTTTAAAGTTATTGCCCCAAAACTCACTGCATCACAGTACAGTTCACATAGGCTTGGCTTTGTGGATTCTACAGCATTTTTACAAAAAGTAAAATGAAATATTTATCCTTTAGTTTCAAAAAAAGGATCCTCTAGGAACAGAGATGAGATTTAACTAGAATCCCTCATCCACTAAAGCAGCTAGATGCAGTAAATCCTGCTAGCTTTGGACCACGTGACTAGAAGAAGATAAAATAAAACCTGTCTTGGATCCTTTCCAGTGTTTGAGGACTGGACTTCATTTCCAAAATCAGAAAAAAGGCTCTGGTATTCTACTCCTGCCTCCACCAGCAGTCCTGATGCCCCAAGCCTTCTCCCCAGTCCTCCTGGCAATCTTGGGCAGCACTATCATATATCCAGGGCTCCAGGAGGCTCAGATTCTTGCTCTTCCTAGAGCCCAGGGCTGTCAGCTTTACTGATGACCTGAGCTGACAGACTCTCTCAGAGTTTCTGTTTTTCAGGGCTGAGGATAGTGCATCAAAACCTGAAATGATTCCAAAGACCTCCCAAAAATCTTCGAAGGAATGTATGCAAAGAAAATGTTAAAACTGCTATTTATATTCATTTTTATAGAATAGGTTTAAAAATTATGCTTTAATAATAAATATGATTGGCAGTGGCTCTCTCACTTAGTTTATGTGTTACTTGAAGTATAAGTTGTATCCTGAGGGAGGAATACACAATCCACAGCTCAAAGGGGTTGACAGCTGCACACTCACATTTTGTTCAAACTCACTGCATCACAGTACGGTTCACATAGGCTTGGCTTCATGGATTTATGAAATGTGTATCATAAAGGGTAAAATCTTTATAATGCTGCAATTTTATAATGCTGACATAAGGTATGATCATATAAATCTATTTTATGTATTGTTTTATTTTTGTTTTGTGCAACAGAGACCCCTTGTTATCTTTTGGCAAAGAAATGGAAGAGTAACATTTTTCTTACACTAAGTGACAAGAGTTCCAAATTTGCTGACCTTTTCTGTAATGACAAGTAGCTGTCAATAGAACACCACCTAACAGAGATCTTTAAAAAGATAAAGACACTTATTGTCTCCTTTTAAGACAAAGGTGACATTTTAACAACGAAAGAGAAACTGCTTGCTTTGTTTTTAAACCTGCAGTGGGAAAAGAATGTTGAAAACGAATGTTTAAATATTTACATCAAATGCAAAAATATTTACATCATTGTTGTAAAAAATAATATGCCTAATTTCTTATATCTAAACTCCCCATATTTTACATTAAAAAGGGAAACAGAATTCTCTAACTCATTTTAAGATCTTCCAAATAAAGAATTTCAGCAGGTTCTATACCCATTTGACGAAAATATTAAAATGAAATTCTTCTGACTCATTATAAACAAAATCTGATTCCTCAACATATGTATATGGAAAACCATCACACTGCACTCCCCCAAATATATACAATTACTATTTGTCAACCAAAAATAAAATAAAATTTTAAAAATATTTTTAAAATCTGATTTTGACATCAGGGAGCAGAGAAGTTATTAAATTTTAACAATGCAAGTGAATAAGAAATGTCAGTGGGACTAAAATTTAATATGATTATTAAAGTATAGCCAATAGTCATCTCTTGAATCCACAAATCACTTGAGAAACATTTTGCAGTTATAGGAGTCATCAAAACTAAGTATCAAAATAAAATTAACAGAACCTGATATTTATATCTGCATCATAAAGTGTTAGCCAAAATTTTATTTAAATAATAACATAATTAACATATTTCATCACATCACAATGTTGGAAACACTGCTAACAATTTTAGTAAGCCCTGGAATACAGATTTTTGTTTGATTGAGAAATATAATTTAAACATTTCAATAATTGTAATCCATATTTGTTATATTCTTTGGATAAATGGTTTGCACTGTGCATATACCTAGTACTATATTGCATCTATATTGTGTGTGTGTGTGTGTGTGTGTGTGTGTGTGTGTGTGTGTGTGTGTGTGTGTTTATCTATGTATTCAACTATCTATCTAGAATTTTTAAAATATGCAGGAAAGCCCTAGGGTCAGACACATGAGTTCCAGAACAACTGGCAGTAGCTTCTGAACCACAACTTGAAACAGGAGCTCTGAGGATGGCTCATCTCTGTAGCCCTAGTATTAAGCATGAGGCCTGGCTATGCTCAATAAATGTCTGATAAATGAATAAAAATTTCAACATTGTTAGAAGTTTGACTTGTTCTCATATAGAAATAAGCATCCATAAGTTCTTTCAAAAAAATGTTTTAATCTAACCATATATGCACTAAGCCGTGAAAAAAAATTGCAAAATATTTATGCCTTTGAAAAAAAACAAAACATTCCATTTGTTAGGGCTGTAAAAAGTCACCTGGTGAGTCTGTTATTCACCACTAGATGGCAATCGCTCTACGTTAGTCTCCATGTTCTCTCTTCCTAGGGATTCTTCCCTTGTGGTCTTGAAGGTGGCATCTAGAATGATTGCTATCTCTGCAGATATTTGCCACACACACACAAAAATCTACTTTAGGAACTAAGAGATTTATATTACTAATGAAAATACATTTCTGTGCTTGTTTCTTATTGCATAATTCTATGTCTATCGCAAGTTACCCACCAATTTGATTATCTTGGAGCTGTAAATTATTACAGCAAAATCAATAAATAATTTATTTTAAGCCATAGGAGTCCATAAAGGTCTGCATATGGAAAATTTAGGATAATTGCTGTGCTTTTATAGTGCATTCCAATTTCTCCTCTCTCTTCTCCTTCCCCCTCATCTCATGGCTTCGGAATATGAGCACGGCTACAAATACCAAGATGACAGAAGTGAGAGTTCTGCTCTTGCCTTTCTCCCTGGCTATTGCTATACATTTACAAACAGATCGCCTAACTATGAGACATTTTCAGTTCCTCACTCATGGAACAGATCTACAAGGAGAAACCTGCAAGATACATGAGATTTTGGACAGAAAATGACAGAATAAGAGACTGGACAACAACTGGACAGCATAAAATTCTCTTGGAAAAATGATACTGTGTAATTTTCTTTTGAAATAGGAACAAAATATGATTCAGTGCTTTCATAAGCTGTTTTGTTTGAATTTATTCATGTAGCCACTGCAGGACAGTGGAAAGAAACTATCTGCAAAATCCAGAAGTTGGAGCGATCACTGCCTAGCCACTACCTAGCTGGGTCTAAAGCTCTCACATGAAAAGTAGATTTCTTTGTTTTCTGTGACTTGATCAACTACTAGCTCTAGATAGAACAATAACTGGAGAAAGAAACAGGTTAAATTAAATGCAAAAACCTCTCTTAACTATGAATTTGTATCTTTTTGTTTTCCAGATACTTTTGGCAAATATAACTCTGATAGGCTCAGAAGTGCAATTTTGTTTTTAACATCTGTTTATGACATGATAATTGCTTCCTGTCCCCCTCATCCAATTTTAAGATAATTCTATGGAAGAGAGAGAGACAGAGAGAGAGAGAGAGAGAACTAAAATGCAGATACCACGAGTGTTTGTTTTTTTTTTTTACCTTAAATAAATATTAGCGATAAATAAAGTATCACACAATTTTGTGATTTATTTAAGGCTACATATATTTATTTGGCTGTCATGTGATAACCCATCATTTCCTTCATGTTTTCTACATTTATTTAGCAGATTCCACCTCAATCTATTTCTGACTGGTTTCTTTTTTTTTTTTTGAATTGGAGTCTCACTCTGTCGCCCAGACTGGAGTGCAGTGGCATGCTCCCAGCCACAGCAGCCTCGACCTGCTGGGCTCCGGCAATCCTTCCGCCTCAGCCTTCCAAGTAGCTGGAACTACAGGCACACGCTACCATGCCTGGCCAATTTTTGATTTATTGTAGAGATGAGGTCTCGCCAAGTTACCCAGGCAGGTATCAAACCTGCAGGCTCAGGCAATCCACTCACCTCAGTTAACTGGTTTCTTTCAAACGAAATGCAAAATAATCATTTTGAGATTTAACTGTCTCTTGATTACCTACCACAAATTATTGAAAATTATTTTAAAAATTGACCACATCAATGAGAATCAATGTGGTATCTCCAAAAGAGCATTTAGTCATTCAAAAAGCTCACATAGACTGCCCAGCTATTGTGTCACATATGACAGTGTCTAGAGCAGAGAGGTATAAAGGGGAAAGGGGTCTTCTAGTGCACTTATTTTCTTTTAATTTTTTTCAGAGAGAATGATCTTTTCAGGTATCTCCTAGTTCATTTTTCTCACATATGTTTGGCCAGAAGTAGGCCTTATATCCCCTCGTGGCTAATCCAATGGGGAAAATGTATGGAGTTCCTTTACTCTCTTAGATCAATAATAAGTCATTCTCCATATCAGGGTGTAATGTCACCTGAGCACACCAGGAGTTCTGTTGGCCAGGGAGAAACAGAAGAAGAGTGGTGAGAAGGGAGAAAAGAAGTTAGGTTATCAAAAAACTGTCTGCCACAAATAATAAAGTACCAGCAATGGAGTATGAAGAGTTTAATATGGCCACATGAAATTACATGGGGAAAAGTAAAAAAGTAAGGTTGATGTAAGCAGGATCTAGATTTGAGGAGGGTGTCCTTGAGTCCATACGTTCTGATTTGGCAATGAACATTCTGTAAATATTGTTTATGTAATCAGTTTGGTAATCTTGAGTAATTCTATATCCACACGTTGGAAAAAAAGAGTAACCAATGTGTGTCTGAGGAGGAATGTCCAGGGCATTTCTTGTACTGGATGTTCAGCAGATACTGGTTGGGGCAGTGGGTAGGGAATGGCAAGAGGAGAGTGGATCGCGTATAATGGGTGGGGAGGGCAAAGTCTTTTTTGACACATTGGTTGGAGAGGGGAGGTGTCTATAGCACTGAAATGGCAATGATTGGCTTCTCTGTAATGATTATATATGCAGTTTTGGGGTTCTATATAGTTTCTGCTTAGTTGGGGATGGAGGGAGACGACCAGGGAATGGACAAGGGTAAGAGAATCTACAGGTATGGCTGGAGGGCAGGAAGGTGTATCAGCAGCATAGAATATGAGAGGAATAATGCTTCTGCAGTACTTCATGGGGATGTAGCTGATAAATTCTAGTAATGGGAGACAATACCTGGACCGTACAGGATAATACTTTTTAGGAGAGAGGTTGATGGGTATGAAGAAGTAGCAGGTCAAGGATAAGTGTTTCTGTAGCTCTGAATAAACAAGACTGAATGGGAATTTTCAAATGTTTCAGAAATGGGAGGGGGCAGAGTGGGTCTCAAAAATTAGATTGTAGAGGAGACTGTTTGCAGCACGGGGTGACCAAGGCCACAGTGTATCCGGCATCAGTGAATTCATCTCTCCATCATTGTTAGGGATGAGATTGGTGTCTCCTCAGCACTGACAGGAGAAGGCAGGCTGTCTCAAGCACTAGATGGGAGTTTGTTATTGGTAACCTTTTTCTGGGACAATTCAGGCTATTTTCAGTCATGTGTTGGGCTTGTTTGCATCACTGTGAGAGGGTGTGCCAGTGTCCAGCGTGCTTGTAGAATTAATCTGGGTACTGTCATCTGTGGCTCCACCATTAAATGCTGAATTAGATCAGTGAATCCACTATGGTGAACAAAGTGAGGCCAGAATGTCCACACTACTCTGGGGAGAGTTCCTGCATGTTTTCCTCACCAAGAGCTTTGGGAGACTCTTGGACATGTGTCACTGACTGGAGAGGGTGTCAGAAGCTGTGTGTCTTGAAATAACTTGGGTATTTTCAGTGTTGGAGGCAAAAGTGGGACATCTGAAGAACTGTTGTGTTGATACCATGTGGCCGCATCAATGATTGGGGACAGAGTTGATACTTCCAAAGCCCTGGAGAGTAAGGCGTGTGTGTGTTTACACAAACTATGGGTTAAGTATAGTTGTGTAAGGGGGAAATTCTACAAAGCAGAGAACAAATTGTATTCTATTTATTATATTAGTCTGTGACTGTTCTGAATTGTCCATTATCAAATATTCATCACCATCCCCTTCAAGTATCTCCTCTTCTAATGACAGCAGAGGACAAGTAGCAAATTCTATTTTCTAGAATGCCTTTCCCCATGTGGTTCAAATTAAAATGTGCCAATGAAAACTATTAAACATTATTTGGAAAGTGGATGAGAAGAGGTCACTGTTTCCTGGAGCTAGTCGCAGGCTGACATCTGAATAGACATAAGGTTCATGGCAGTTCCCTAGGGAGTAATAGGAACCATTTGATTCAGCAATTCAAACTGAGACTGTTGGCTCCTTGACCTTAGCTCTCCCAGCTCTTTCAGTGGTAATGAAAGTGCCTAATTTTTTATTTTAAACCTTTTTATATATAAATGACACAGGGTGGATCCTGTTCTAACTGAGTCTAGGCTGACACAATGACACAAGCATTCCCTATGCTTTAAATATATATATATATATAAAGATAGTATTGAACACAGTAGAGGACATTAAACATAAATCAGTCTGGCTAAGATCATATCTATAAACACCTGACCAGATTGCATTCATTAAAATGCAAAGTTGAATTACTAAATTCAACTGTGACAATATGAATTTTAAAATATTTTTGGGTTATGTTGATTTTATGTCCATCAGCAATTGTCCATTGAGACTCCCATGCCAACCTGTGATTATAAAGAAACAAGATATGAGATCTTCACCATGTGTTCCAGTGCGGCCATACTTTTGTGGAATATGTTGAGATTATGACAATATATACTGAACTGATAAAGCGATAAACAAGAAAACAAATATCAGGGGTCCAGAAACAAGAGAGAGCAATCAGATCTGGAGTCATTAGAAAAGACTCTAGGGTGGGGAAGTTTTTTTGTTTTTTGTTTTTGTTTTTTAGTAGCAGTAAAATATGCATGACATAAAATTTGTCATATTAACAATTCTTAAGTATACAGTTCAGTAATGTTAAGTGTATTCACATTTTGCAACCAATCTCCAGAACTCTATTCACTTTGCAAAACTGAAACTCCATACCCATTAAACAACCTCATTCTTCCCTCTGCCTTCTTCACTCCTCAGCCTCTGGAAACCGTCACTCTGTTTTCTGTCTCTATGAATTCAATTACTCCAGGTACCTCATATAAGTGGAATCATACAGTATTTGTCTTTTTGTGCCTAGTTTATTTCACTTAGCACAGCATGTTCAAGGATCATGGGATGGGGGTTTTGAAGAAAGTCTAAAAAACCTTATAGGATTTGAAGACATGGGAAAGGGGACCATAGATAGTATTAAAAGAATAATTTTATTATAATGACAAAAGAACAAATACAGCATGTAAAACAAAAATATTTAAAAATTTCAAGCAAATAGATAAACATGCTATAAAGCTTAAGAAACTTGTATCTGTTATTGCATATCAAAGAGGCAGAGGCAAAATAAGCAGGTAAATAATTTGAATAATATAATCAATGTTAAAATGCCTCCAGCTATGGATTCTACAGCAAGTTGAAATTTAAGTTATTTTTATTACCTTGACAAATATTGGTAGCCAAGAAAAAATAATATAATATGCAAAATATGAAAAGTACCTGATTCTTACTTTAAGACAAGGTCAGTTAGCCATTTCCAGCTTCAGGTAATCTAAAGAGACTGGTAGAACCATGAAAATAAAACTAGAATAATTCAAATGTCATGTTGCTAACTAGCTTTAGGTTTCCTGCAAGGCACTTTCTGCATTTGCTTATGTGCAAAATGGAAGGAATGATATCTAAGGTCTTTTCAAGTCTAACATTCTGTGACATTACAAATACAAATTCCATTCAGATAAAATAAGGTGGAAATGTTTAATATTTATTTGGCAAGTGTTTATCGATGGTGTGTCCCAAGTAGGTCCTATCCAATGTAGTGAGAATGAGTAAGTAAAGAAGTTCTAAATTAGGGACCACTCAACTATGTTTGCAATGTTCAAGGGAAGCTTTACAGAAAAAAAATTTTTTTTTGAACTGAGCCTTGGGAAAACATATATGTTTAGAGAAGAGAGGGAAAACATATGTGTTTAGAGAAGAGAAAAACATATCCTTCGTTTTCTTTCAAATGGGTAATTCATGATCCTCAAACTACATTGCACAATTCCCTTTCATGCTACTAGTTCCTGTGATGATTTTAGAACTAGAGAAAGAAAACAAGTTATTTTCATCTGAGAAATCACCCCACTGGGCCAAAGCATATAAAATAAAGTTTGTGATGTTATAAAGGAAGATGGGAGTGCAAGAAAAACAGGAATCAAGCAGAAACTGAAAAGTTTGAAAAATCAATTGGAGTTAAAAGAAGATCAGTCAAGAAAGGAGACATAGAAGCAGTTGCTCTGAAAGTTAGCTATCAATAGCTCAATTCATGCTGTTCCTAATGGGTCCTTACAGACACACCAAAAGGGGTGGTAAAGGTTGGTGGAAAAGAATACTAAAGTTCTAGGAACGATCAGTTTCATCTTATTACAAAGGAATATGATTGCTATTTCAATATGAGAAAGAGCATTATGCAATTCATTTGTAGGATTTTCTCGTGTTAAGTAGGGAAATAAGCCTAAACAATATTTCAAGTGAACAATGGAAAATGTCTGTGTATAGCATGAACTTTCAACCAGACAAATATGAGTTTAATCTCAAACTCTGTGATTTAATAACTGAGAAACCTTGAAAAGTCACTTATTCTTCTGAACCTCAGTGTCCCTAAACTATAAAGTCATATCAATAATAGTATTCTGCAACATATAGTTTCCATGATGATTAAATGAGATGATGTGGATGAATCACACAACACAGGGCTCCATGGAAGGCGGATGATCAGTAAATATTAGTTCCTTCCTCTCCCTAGAGAGGTGCCTAACTTATACCAATCTGCCTGTATCAGTCAAGTCTAATCAGGAGATGGAAAGCACATAGTGATTGAATATGGGAAGTTTAATAAAAAGAGTATTAATGATAATAGGGGATTGGAATTAAAAAGGGGGGGGAGCTACTTAGGAGAACTCTCAAAAAATAAAATGGCAAATATATAGGGGTCTGCTAGAGCAGGGATCCCTAAACCCTGGGCTATGGACCAGTATTGGACCATGACCTGTTAGGAACCAACCTGCACAGCAGAAGATGATCAGTGGGCAAGTGAGCAAAGCTTCATCTGTATTTACAGCCACTCCTCATTGCTTGCATTACTGCCTGAGCTCCATCTCTTGTCAGATAAAGGGCGACATTAGAGCATGAACCCTGTTGTGAACTGTCCATCTGAGGGCTCTAGGTTGTGCACTCCTTATGAAAATCTAATGTCTGATGATCTGAGGTTGAGCTGAGGCAGTGATACTATATATTTCATTATATATTACAATGTAATAATAGTGTAAAGTGTACAATAAATATAATGTACTTGAATCATCTCCCACCCCCAATCCCTGTCTGTGGAAAAATTGTCTTCCACAAAACCAATTCCTAGTGCCAAAAAGGTTGGGGACCACCGTGGTAGAACATCTAAGAAAGAGCCATTCACACCTCACTCTTTTGGCTCAGATTCAGATCTTGGAGAGAGAGTGGCTCTGATGCACTAGATGGCAGAGAAGTCTCTGTGCTGCACCAGTAGAAGTTACTGCAAGTGGGAATTGCTCCATCCTCTGTAGTGCTGGGAAAACTATTCACAGAAAGTCATCTTGCCTGAGGCATTTGATTGCAAAACCACCAGAGGGGGTTCTGGAAGAAGCTGCTGGTTGTAAGTGCTGTTGGCCACTGTGCACCGCAGCAGTGAGGTGCTGGAGAAGACATCTAGAATGTTGACTCCTGGTGCTGGAAAGCCATGCATGCTGCAGGAGCCAGAATTGGAGTAGCAGTATGCACTGCAGGACATGGGCACTGAAGAAGCTGCCTATGCTGCAGAGGCCTGCCAAGTGGAACACACTGGAACCAGAGAAGAAAGATCCCTTTTCTCCTTCACTGATTGAGTCTTCAGAATTCTCTATTTGCAAAGCTTAACAGTTGGCAAAGAAAAAGGTAATCGAAGAGACTGGCTCCATTTCACGGGTCAGGCAATAAAGAGTGAATTTGTAGATGAGAGGCAATGCAGTGATAATTTGCACACTGGCTAACCTTGTTTCCTCTTTGGAGTGTTTCAGTGTAGAATCACACCCCATGAATTTATCCAGAGCCCAGCTGGTATGAATGGCCAACCAAAGAAAGGTAGCTTCACTCTGGGGGAGGGGCCATCTAGGACTGTTGACTATCAAAGGCAGGGGAAGAGATTTTAGCTTGTTTCTCTCCAGATGCATCCTCTCTCCCTCACCTTCTTACAAATACATTGCTAGTCTTATTCATCAAATTCTACATCCATATTTGCTACTGGGAATGAACTGTGCCATATGTAACAGGAATAAACTCTACAGTGTTTCTCTTTCACTTCTCTTCTGTGGTGCTCTTGGGAGAAACTCTGCCACTTCTCATTTTTTAAGCAAAACCACTGAAGCATCCTGGTCATTGTGTTGGTCCCTGCACCACATGGCTGTTCCAGTAGGTGGTAAGATTCCAAGATTTGAAATCAGGGAGTGGCAAGCAAAAAGCTGCAGACCTTTGACTTGGTTTTACCAACATTTTGCATCACAAGTAATTAGGTACTAACCCAAGTAATAAAGTAATATTTTTTCCCATTGGCTTTGCTTCCCATGTTTATTTCCTTATGGAATCTGCAAGAATGAGTTGTGATTTGCAGAACAGGATTCAGGCATCTACATTTTTTGGCCACAATACCAGCAGGCACCTTCAAAACGCCAACTTAACAATTGCCGTCTGTTTTTGCAGCCAACCACCTGAAGTGGTTGACTTTTTAGAAAAGATTTCTTATACTAACAATTGTAATACAGAAATATGTTAGTAGCAATTTATACTTTTCAGCAGAATTATTTACATTAATAATTTACAAACAACTTTCCATTGCTTACTTAATTCTTCACAACTTCTATATTGAGAATATTATTTTTACTCCTACTTTTTACCTAAGAAACCTAAAATGGAAGAATTAAAATTAAAATTGCATTTCCCAGAATCATATAATTTTTAATTTTTACAAAGAAGAGTAGGGACCTGCGTGCAGGTGTTCTGATTCTTAATTCCATGTTCTTTCAATTAAGTAAATATATATATTTTTAAATTCCTGGCACATACTGGGTATTTCATAAATTTTGATCTTACAAGTCTATGTGCTCTGCTTGTGCTAGCTGCTTTCTTTGCCCAGGAGGTGGTCTGTGAACGCAGTTTTTTCTCAGCTCCCATTGCTATGTTAATGCTAATTATTTAACATCTTGTTCTAAAGGCCAAGATCCCAACAGTGATCATACACGGTGCTCCTGCTGTAATGAGCATGGCTTCTGGTGGTGAGAAGAGATACATTTTTAATTCTTTCTATAGTATTGCAAAATTGTTTTGTCATTTGTAATCTTTGTTTATTAGGAAACAAGATAAACTCACCCCAGTATGCTTAAGCTGTATATGCCTCTACATTTAAAAAAGTTATTCTCGGGAAATGTAATGCTAAAATCGGCATCCAGAACAGCAGGGTCAATTGTTACAGATACATTAAGACAGTTAGTGGAAAACAGAGAACATCTGATGCTTTAAAGGGAGCTTTTTCAATTATATTTACTGTTGGGGACTAACAGCTTTTGAAAAATCGATGTTTACCCATTGTTGTTGCAGTGCCATATTTAAACAGTCCCCTTATTTAATTGCTTGATATGGTCCACACAAATGTGCCACTTTACTGGCAATGTACGACACTTGGATTAGTCTTCTATTAAGAAATAAATGAGGCAAGGTGCTCTTCTTCCTCTCTCGTTCTAGTATCTAGATTGTATCTGTGAGTGTTTCCTGAGCTTGATGTGCAGCATCCCCCAAAATAAATGTCCTCCTGAATTCTGGTAACACCATTTTTTCCATTTTGTTTGCCCACCCTAAGGGAGATATCTGCTTTCTGAAGGTACTGATCACTGGGTAACATACCATTTTATTCCTTCAGAAATGCTCCTCATTTTTGTTCTTCTAGTGTTCCAACAAGAGTGTGACCAATTCCTTCTATTTAAGATCTTAAAAGGATTTCTTTTTTCCTGACTGATCCTAACTAGTAGAGGAAACAAATCATATGCTGATTTTTAAATGTGTCATATGCTTTGAAGAATATACACAGGGTAAACTGGGGTTCTTTAGATATTGCTATCTAAGCCTTCTTTAAAAGTGAAGCTATTTGAGATTCTAAAGTATGAGAAAAAGATAATAGTAAGCAGACCTGGTGGCAGTGTGTTTCAGCCAGAGGGGATTATTTTCTGGGTGATAATTAGTGGTAGCTTGGATTAGAGGGATGGTGGTGAAGATGAAAAGGATAGATTCTAAATACAGTTTTCAAGTAGAACACAAAACAATTGCTTATAAAAAAAAGTTGGGGAAAAGAGAACAATACAAGATGGCATGGCAGTCTGAATAATGGCCTCTAAATATATTCAGACCCTAATTCTTAGAATCTGTGGATGTTACCTTAATATGGCCAAAAAGAGACTTTGCAGATGTAATTAAGTTATGGATCTTAAGATGGGGAGAATTGATTTGGATTATCCAAATTGGCTCTAAATATAATTACAAATATTCTTACCACAGCAAAGCAGAAGGAGATTTGATATGGAAGAGAAGAAGGCCATGTGACATAAGTAGAGAGAAGCAGTTAGAAAGAGAGAATACACTGTGCTGCTGACTTAGAAGACAGAAGACATGGCCACTGGCCAAAAATTACTGGTGACAACTAAAGATTGGAAGAAGCAAAAAGGAGATTCTTCCCACAGCCTCAGAGAGTGCACAGCCCAGGTGACACCTTAATTGTGGCCTGATGAAGTCCATTTTGGACTTCTGGCTTCTAGAACCATAAGGCAAGAAATTTGTATTGTTTTAAAACACCAAGTTTATGGTCATTTTTTACAGCAGCCAAAAGAACAAACACAGATGAGTTTCAATTTTTTTTTTATTAACAGAGTGAGTGCAGTACCATTTCCTAAAAGAAGAAATATTGGGGAATGAAGAGGCATGTTTGAAGGGTGGAGGAAGTGTTATAGAAGTATCAAAAGATCGCTTTTGAACTTGCTGTTCATAAGACCTATGACTAACTTAATTTGAAATTAGTTGACTATTGAATATATTTTACTTGGAGTTTTAATTTCTTGAATATGTTGATGATTTTCATCACATTTTGGGAATGTTCAACGACTATCTCTCCAAATATTTATTTTATTTTATCACATCTCTCCTCTTCTGGAACTCCTATTACTGTTCTTGTATGTTAGAATTCTTAATATTATTCTATAAGCCATTGGGCCTCTGTTCCTTTTTCTTATTCTTGAATATTTGTATAAGTTTGGAAACTTTTCTTCACTGCCTTCAATTTTACTGGTGCTTTTCTTCTGATAACATTTCCAATTTTAATTTCAGATATTTTAATTTCCAGTTCTAAGATATCCATTTGGTTCAGTTTTTAATTTCTGCATATTTTATGAAAGCTTCTCTATCCTTATTCATTATATCCATCTTTTTCTATTAACTCTTTAATATAGTATTCATTTTTAACTTCTTGTCTGCTAGTTCCAACATCTAGTATGTCAATGTCCTTTTTATTGACTGATTTTTCTTTTGAATATGAGTTACAATTTTCTGCATATGAAAATATGGCCAGAGATTTTGATCATACTTTGGATAGTATTTTGTAGGGACTCTGGATTTGGTAAACTCCTCTGAAAAGTGCTAATTTTGTTATAGCAGGCAATTAAATGGCTGGTGGACCAATTCGGTCCTATGAAGAGTTCATTTTTGGTATTTTTAGGGTGACATTCAACTTTTCTCTCAGTCTCAGGGTATAGACTTTAGTCTTGGGAATGATCCTTACTTCTATAAGGTGTGGCCTTTCTAGGGTATCAGTAACAAGGCAAGATTAAAATCCTCTAATCAGGTACAACTTGAATTCCAAATTGTGTCTTCCCAGCATGAGGCAGCTACTGAAATTCCTACGTATCTTTTTAGCTTTCCAGTTTGTTTTTTGCTGGATTTATTAGAGTTTTACTCTATCCATGGGCAGCCAACTTTTGGGGAAGTTCACATGCAGATTTGAGAGTCACCTCCTCTTTGGTTTCATCCTCTCATACACTTATCTCTTCTCATCAGTTTCTAGCAGCCTTGAAGTCTGCCCTCAGACTTCTGCTTTTTCCTTGAATTCTATCTTCTGTGCACTGAGCAAATGGAGTGATATCATAGGAAAAGTCAGTTCCATCTGGACCTCATCCAGGGTGCCTCTACCCTTTGAAGTATCATATCAGCTCCAGTTTCTGCCTGCTTGTAGTTGATATAGATATAGACATAAATATATGTACTAAACTATAATGCTATGCTGTTCCCAGAATCCCAACAATTGAATGGTGAATATTGATCTTAGGAAAGAGTTCTGGAGGAGAAATATAAAAATTGGTATTTGTCAATGAGGAGAAACAATCTAGTAAAGTGCTTTTCATTATTGGTTTTACACTAAAACCTCCCAGTGAAAACTCTAATAATCTATGTGACTAGGACTATGCCAAATCAACTAACTCAGAATCTCTAGGGGTTAGATCCAGGCATCATTATTTGTTAAAACTCCTCAGGTGCTTTACGTGTGCAGCTAGAGTTGAAAACCACTGATTTTGAAAGAGGATGAAGTGTAAGAGAAGTAGATCCAAATTTGAGCCCTGAACATTTTATTTCTGTAATGATGTTCACTCAGCTCTTGAGCCCTCTATTCTTTTATTGTCATGAGAGAGAGAATTAAATTGCCCATTGTAGCTTCTGTCTCTTCCAGTTTAAAATAGTCTCTTTCAAGTTAAGTCAAGCCTATTTCAGTTACTTTGCCTTGATCGTAAGTTGAATGGATTTTGCCTTTTTCCCTCTGCCTTTTTCTATGTGTATGTGGTAGGGGGATGGGGAGACATAGGCTCTTGGGTAGCATGCATACGATTTGGGGTGTTAGATTGAAGGATGATGGCTGTCTTGTGAGTATTCACTGGCTTCTTCATATGTGTTCATCACCTACCAAGTCACCAGGAAAGACGTTCTGCCTTCAAGTTTCTTGTTCCTGCAGCTGTGTTGAAACCTGGGGTCACATCTAGAGCCTCTAACCTTGAGTTCTCAAAATCCACACTTCCTCAACCAAGAACAAAGCCTCTATTGCTTTAACATTTTCTCATTATTAATTCCCCGCTGTACATGTGAAATCAAGATAAAGTTTTTAAACAAGGACTTATTAAAGGTGACACTTTAGTAATAATAAATGGGAATATGACAAGTAACAAGAAAGTAGCTAAAATATAAGAAAAAGTTGTACTCACATCTTAAAAAAAAGAATAGTTATATTAGAGAATAAGATTTAAAGATAGCTCATAGGATTTATGCTTCTTAACTAAATTCTGACTTAGTCATTAATCATTTCTTATTAGATTCTGGGTCCCTTATCTTATATGAACTGCCTGTTCCAAAGATAACTGACTTTGATAATATCTTAGGCTTTTAAGAAGATTTTTTCTTCATATATTTTATCAGAATATCATAAGATAAATATATATTTATTTTATTAAAAAAGACAAACATGCAGTATTAAGTGGCCCATTTTCTCCAGTTTTGAATAGCAAAATATAAAATACATAAAATAAAAATGGTTTAAACCTAAAATGAGAGACACGAAAATTGAATAATATAAATACATTTGAAAGCAAGATGAACAATTTTGTCTGAAACACAATTGAAGTGAGAGACAGATAATTTGAGTAACATAATTAGCAAGTTTGAAAACAATGCACCTTTTTCAAGAGTTAAGAGATATTTGTGATAGTTACATACATGTATTTCTTCAAATATGAAGCACACTTGCTTCAAACACATGAAGAATTCGGGGCTCAGATTAATTAGTATGTCTCAGCATCCCATGCTACTAAATGTCTTCCTCCAGTCTGGGGCACTTTATTTGGAGGTGCAGTCTTTATAAGGCTGAGATGTGGGCCCTACAGGTACAAACCATAGAGTGGGGACAAACAGAATCTAAACTGTAGTTGACTAGATGGCTCAACATCTCTGCCCAAAAAACATTATTGTGAGTCTAGAGGATAAGTAAATGGCTTTAACCACAGGACAAAGAATCAAGGAATGCAGAGAAACAAGTTCAAACAATTGTAATAAATTAAAATGATCTTGAGCCTTACTACTACTACTGCAGTAGTGTCCAGATCGACATCACTAACATTGCCTGGGTGCATATTGGCAATGCAGCATCTCAGATCCCACCACAGACCTATGGAGTCAGAATCTGCATTTTTTTTTTCAGACAGGTCCAGGGTCTTTCTTTGTTGCCCAAGTGAGAATGCAGTGGTGTGATCATAACTCACTGTAACCTTGAACTCATGGCTCAAGTTATCCTCCTGCCCCAGTTTCCTGAGAAGCTGTAACTACAGGCGCACACCACCATGCCTGGCTATTTTGTTTAAAATAGAGCTAGGGTCTTGTAGAGAGGTTCTTGCTATGTTGTCAAGGTTGGTCTTCAACTCCTGGTCTCAAGGATTGAAATTATCCTCCTGCCACAGTCTCCTAGATCTCTGGGATTTTAGGTGTGAGCCAATGTGTGTAACCAGAGTTTGCAATTTAACACTATCCCCAGATAGTTTGCAGGCACATTAAAGGTCAACAAGTGATCTAGAAAATAGCTAAAAAACAAGGTAAAGATTTCTAGAGTCCTATGGCTATTATTCAATGCTTCCTATTACAAAGCTAACTTGGATAGTATTAATATATGATACTGATATCAAGGACTGGGAAATAAAGCAAGCAAGGGAAAGTCCACTTACTTTGAATATAAAAAGACTAATGCAATAATTTGGCCTCAGTGTGGCATTTGGTGGTAGAAAGTAAGAGCGAGTAAATGGTAAGGTTTACTGGATGATGCAAGTTTTACAGGAATAAATTTACATGAACACTCATTTCAGATAAGGAATGTTTGACCTGAAATGCCTCTCCTGTGGTGACAGTCAATGCTTCTTCTTGGGTTAAGCTGGAATGAAATGAAAAGCATTTCTAATTGAGCTTCAAAGGTCCAGGAATAGCAGTGATAACTCAAAATAAACACTAAAAGCTAATTCAAATATTTGTAAGTAACAGGGATTGAAATTGAAAGCACACTTAGTTAATTAGCCAGGGTCTTAAATCCTGAGTTTTATCATACCTAATAAAATAAGACTTGAATGAATTGTAAGTCTGATATGACAGCTCCTAAAATCTTACCTTCAAAACAATAGTCAATGTTAAATATCAGGGAAGTGAAATTGAGGTTTGGAGCTGCTACTCTTCATACAGCCCTGACAATTTTCTTTCACTGAAATGGCCTCAGTAAAAATGTATTTTCTCATAGTTGTTGTATTTTGATTTATATTTGTTCCTTCCATCAAACATTTATAAAACACCTTTCCTGTACCAGATAATGAACTGAGTTCTGAGATACAGAACTAAATAAGGCCAGTTCCTGACCTTTGAGTGGTGAGGAGGCAAAGAAGAATCCACACCAAAATTTTTTTTTTTTTTTGAGTTGGGGTCTCACTCTGTCACCCAGACTGGAGGGCAGTGGCACGCTCCCAGCCACTGCAACCTCGACTTGCTGGGCTCCAGTGATCCTTCTGCCTCAGCCTTTCAAGTAGCCGGAACTACAGGTGTGTGCTACCACATCCGGCTAATTATTTATTTATTTATTTATTGTAAAGACGAGGGCTCACCAAGTTGCCCGGGTGGGTCTCGAACCCACAGGCTCAAGCAATCCTCTCACCTCGGCTTCCCAAAGTGCTGGGATTACAGGCTGAGCCACCGAACCCGGTCAGGGATAAAATCCTTAATAGTGATTTAAACAAGAAGTAATACAGAAAAGTGGAGGGAATGGTGGAAGATAATATTAGAGTGTCAGAAGATGCAATATATACTGAAGAAATGTTTAATGTACATAACTTTTATCAGTGTACAAAATGGTTAACACTGAAGAGCTCTTCTGATTATTTCAGGAACCATATCAAGCAGTTATTAATCCTCTTTTGCAAGTGAAGAATTTGCGCCTGAAGGAAGATGAGGGATTTACTGGGGATAACAGGCAAATGTTGGGATCTGATCCTAGAATCCCAAGTAGTAAGCCGATCATCCCATGTCTATGATAAGTAACAACATATCCATGAATAACATTTTAGAACATTTTAGGATTCTCACATCCATGTAACTGGTGCTGGTAAAGGTCCTGAATGCAGTCCTGGTGAAGGATATATCACCTGATTAATTTTGTAAGTTTTTGCCAATATGCTCATTTAAACAAATTCCCTTCCTTCCCTTACTGCTCTTTGTTTATCCCTCTGAAAGCTGGCTACTTGTAAAAAGTGAATAAATAAGTAAACTAACACCTTCCAATCTTTACATAAAGATTGCTGAGTGTTTGGTTACCACTGCTAGAATTTTCAAATATCTTATCACTTTGTTTAATGACTATTTATAATGCATGTATCCACTATATGCAAAGTATTTTTCTGAGAGTCTATAAAAAACGTAATTTTTAGTAATCTAGTTGCCCAGGACTACCTTAAATCAACTAAATCAGACTCTCTGATGGTAAGACCCAAGCATCCTTAGTTGTTAGACCTCTCCATGTGATTTTAATGTGCATCTAGAGGGGTTGGCTAGCTCCAGTGTTGTGTAAAATTGCTGCAAAAGCAAAGCAGCTAATTGAGAGAAATGAGGCTTTCTTAGAGATTAATTAGAATGTCCAAGGTCAGTGGCGAACCCAAAATTTCAGGCTGTAGATTTCAGATCCTAGCCACTAGATTATACTGCCTTCCTACAATAGAGTGAAAAAGTAGGGCGCTTTTTTGAGAACTATTTTCACACAGATTTGGAAAACAATTAGGGTAAAGCAGTCAGTTCAATACTTGAGTAAATGATTCTCTGTCCAGTAAAGAAAAAAGGGAAGGAAAATAAAGAAATATGAAAAACAAGCTACAATTGAGTTAAGATTCCATATATTTCCTTTGAAATTGAGAACAGTATTTTGATGCAGACCTATAGATTTAAAAAAATACCTAGGCAGTTCTTAAGAACAGCATGTCCTATAGGTATCTGGAAGTAGGCCCCTGTCGCAGATCCCAAGGCAAACATGTAGAAGAACATCTGGGCCAGCAGAAGGGGTAGTATCATGTGGAGGATGGAATGTGTCTATTCAGTGGGGTTCTGGAACACCACACAAGAACCAGACCCAAGGCGCCGAGCCATGCACTATTCCCAGGTGTCATATGCTGAGGAAGTCTTAGTGTACAAATATGTCTGCCCTCTTACTGTTTGTCTTACATGAGGCACTGTAGTACATTTGTTGCCATACATAGACCTAGAATTCCATCTCAGTATAGTTTAGTTTTTATTATTGTTGCTATTAATTCATTAAGTGAAACCAGTAACAATGATTTCCTATATTTTAGTTAAACTCAGTGTTTCTGAGAAAGGACAAATTGTACCACTTGACAATATTCTTTGAAAAAAAGTCATAAAATTCAGGGGACATGTACAATTGTTGATATCTATGTATATCAAGATAAGTGTGGTGAAGCATACTTTAATGGTTAGGAACACACAAGCTGGAGTTAGCATTGCCTGCCAATAATTAGCTTGCAACCTTGAGCAAATTACTTAATGTCTCTGAGCTTCAATTCTGCCATCTTCAAATTGAGGTAATCATATCATTAAATAACTTAGGATTTAATGTGTTAATATTTGTAAAGCTCTTATAACAGTGTCTTATATATAGTAAGCATGAATGTAGTGAATAAAATTAAATATCACATAGAGATAAAAGCTTGCCAGCATGCTTCAAGGGAAAACATAGTTAATACTGAAAGAATGATTCAGGGATTTTTTCTTGATATAAGTGGTAGGTGGCTTACACAATATTACTATCAGGCTTTTGACTCATTCCCCAATGTTTACTAAGTTGGGATAGACAATTTCTATTGCCTTTACTGGATTTAAACCAAAATGATCTCCAACATTAAAGAAAGGAAAATAATTGTGTTTCAATGGTAAAGAAAGACAAGACCAGGGTTAAATGCATGACAGGGATAATCATAAGCTAACTTGAAGTTAGTTACCATAATCTCAGGGGGAAAGAGTGTCTATCTTCCCCGCCAATCAATGCCTGCATTCTCAACCTAGACCTTCTTAGGATCAGGAGACTTGGTGTTTCTATTTCTTCTGCTTTGTGTAAGGAAAGGAGATACTATAAAAATAAAAATCTTATGGCCCTAGCACTACGGTCCAACATATATCCTTGATCTTCTTTCTTAGGGAACCAGTGACAATGGAATACAAAGAGTAGCCTTTGGAGCCTTTGGAGGTCAAATTTCCCCTCCTTTTGATTGTTTCCTTTAATAATCAGACGAGTTTATCATGAAAACCAGTGAAGAAATTGCTGAACCACTTACAACAATGGATTATCAGAAAATGCCTTCTTACACCTTTATGTGGTCCCATTACTAATTTTTAACAGATTATGTGTAATCATGTTTGAAAGTCTGAGGTAATGCAGTGATGAGGGCAAAACAAAGCTGGGTTCAGCGCTCAAGGAGAACTGAATAAATTGGCTTCAAATTATGCTGAGGTCAAATCAGTCAGAGTGGACTTTAAAGCAAACAAACAAACAAAACAAAACAAAATGGAAAAAATTTTAAAAAAGAACAAGAATGCTATAGGAGACCAAAATTGTCTCAGTCTAAAAAAGGTTGAACCACAGAGTAAATAATAGGGAATTTATTAAAACAAGATTGGCGAGATTGTTTACAAAATGAGACAGAAAATTCAAGTTTTAATACAGATATCTGATTTAAACAAACAGAAACAACTTTCTATCATAGAAATCAAAATTAAGTGTTTAAACTCTTAACTTTAGAAGACAGGTAGTCAGGCTTTCTAGCTGCTCAGAAAGCCTTATTTTGTTGCACTAATTATTGATAAATATATTAAAAATTTCTTAATCAACATTGGCAAGAAACCAAGCATGTGTAATTTTATCTTTCAAAATCCTGTTTTCTATCTGGCTAGCATCTTAATTTATTTTACTCCTGTGGTTGCGAGATATATGTATTCTTGTTCCTTTATTTATTTATTTTTTTGTCTTGCTCATGAGGAAATTTCCAACAGAGCACTTGAATTCTTCAAGTACATATGTCCATAAATATGATTTAACCCATATTTTTATAACTAAAGTATGTCAACGTAATTAAAATTTTCTAATTTTGATTTTTTACAGAGTTTATAGTCTAGCAGGGACCAATTAGAATGGCAGATCATCCCCTTAGGCCTTCATGAAAGTCCCTTTTGATATTATTCCCTAAAGCCTATAAAATGGGTCAGTACAAGAATTAATTGAGTATACCCAAGGGCATAGTATACATCAGGATAATTATCCATGTTTCTATTTCCTCTTCTCCTACCTACTCACTAGACAAGTTTATACAAGATGTGGCAGCTAACAGCAGAGCCCAAATAATACAAGACTAGCAATTTCAAGTGCCCCAAATTTGCCATCAAATCTGTACATTTTACCAATACTAGTCCTCCATTTTATGATATAAACTTCTTATCAATGAGAAATTTTAAAACTGAAACAAAATTTAAAGTTCCAGATTATGTCTGAAAGCATCTTTCTTGGGCATTTTCTTCTGATTTTATTGTATCTCAGTCAAAGTAGAACTCACTTAAGTGTCATGGGAGAGAAATAGGGGTTTCTTCATCAGCAGTGCCCTGGGTTCCCTTCTCCTAGAAGTAGCAGAGCTTTTGGGGCAACTCCACATGGATTACTTCCAATTAGAAACTCTCCTATGTTCTTCTAAAGCTCCAGAGGGACCACACAACACATAAGAACATCACAACCCCTGCCACAAACTTCATCCACAAAATACCCAAGATCCATGGAACATTGACAGCCCCCCAAATCTAAGCATATTCCCATAGATTAAGTCATTTTCCAAGTAAAAAAAGATGATCCTAAAGCACAAGAGATGTTACAAGACATATCCGCATTCTATTACAAATAATAGGTAACATCAAAGACCTTGTAATAACTAAGATAAAAAAAAAAATAGTTTAAAAGAGAAATTTTGTTTATCTTATTTTAGCTTTTCTAAGATGTTCATCAATTTCCTGAGTTCAGTGCCTATGAATTTAACCCTTATGTGGGAAAAAACCCTCTCACTCAGAGATTAATTGTGACACTTGACTTCTTATATTCTAAGGGAAAAATAAAGCAAAAGAGAAGGAAATAATTTTTTAAAACCCAGACCGACAAACATAAATTTAAAAGTGGTTTATTAAAAGCCTCATCTCAAAAGAAGTATAAAGTAATATCTAGAAACTTCTCTTCATTTTTGCTACCCTTTCTCCTTTATGTAATTTATAGCCCATTGATCTCAATTCACATTTTCTTTTTAGACCAGGGTTCTTGGCATCCCAATTTTTAATTGAATGTGCTCCCTTACTGGAACTAGAATTTTCACACTCTCATGAGCATAGAAATTTGCTTACAACAAGGACTAGTATAAATTTATGGCTTTGCATTTCCTGCTTTCCCAAATTCATGCTTTTCTGTGAAGTTTTCCATCTTCAAAAGAACTACCATGCTCCTTAGCTATTTGCTAACATTGATGTTACATGTAATAATAGCTACAGGCTTAACACCCTCCAACTCCTAGATTCCTTAGACCTTGGATTCTCCTCCCAGGGAAGATTTCTTCCTGGGTCCATGTTTGTCTCTGCTGGAGAACTGGGTATGCAATTATTTTTGCTTTCCAAACCTGTACCTTTGAATCCATTGCAAGTATCTGCATATGCTTCTCCCTCAAACATTATTTTCCCTTGAATTTCCTGATCTTCAGAAACCAGTTGCAGCAGAAACATTTCATGTGCCTTTAGTTTATTATCCTTAGCAGTGAAATCTGACTAGACTGACTCTAGAAATCCATTTCATTTTTCTTCTGTGTCTCTCAATATCATTTTGAAAAGGACAGCTGAGATGTGCTTCCTAGTGTGATCCATTTCTTCTTGACTGTGTGTAAAACTAATGTATGCTGAGTTTGAATGACTTCCTTTCTTTCTGTTACTATTTCCCACAGTTCATGTTTTAACTGTTAGATCAAAACGTTTTGTAAGATTTTCCTACTTCTTAAGTTTCTGATAGTTTTTGGTGTTGTTTTTTTTTATAAAATGAAAACAACAGTTTTCTGTTGCCAGCCTTTTTACTGGCTGACTGAAATTGTCCCTTTACCTATCAAAAAATTCTGATAACTAGAGTCACTGTGTTGGATATAGACCACTTTTGTTCTTCTTAGCAATTGAATTTTTGAGAAATGCACTTAATTTTTCCTCACCTCAGCACATGAAGATGGTACAACTTTTATATACTAGTTATTCCCATTTTTCTTTATTGGTGAACTCTAAAAATAACTGTGTTGGAACTCATACTCTGAGATCTGGGTCCTCCTAAATCCACACTATCATCAAGGTTTAGTAATAAACTGCTTCCTCAGAACTTGGCTGGAGATAGAGGAGAAAAAAGGATAAATGGATGCTGCTATAAAATATATGAACCTGAAAGTCAAAAACTTCTATAACAGGGTCCTGGCGATATTGAAGTGAGTCTGCCATGATCTTGGAAGTGAATATGAACACCTAAGGCACAATAAGGAGAAGAGTGGAAGAGAGTATGTGTTCTTGAAAACCCATTTTGTTCCCTCTTGGACTTACAATTAGACTACATTTTTTAGTCTCCTTTTCAGTTACTGAAGTCTGGTCACTGGAATATGAGTGAAAGCCATATGTGCCATATCCAGGCATGGCTCATCAAAGCCTTCAGTGTGATCCTCCGTGTGTTTGTCACTTTTCACTTGTCTACCAATCAAAGACAGACAGTTCAGCTGAGGACTTTAAGGCCCCAGGGAATGGTGGAACTATACAGCAAAAGGAGCATGAGTTTCTGAGAGACTTTGTTGTGCAGAACATTTGTTCTCTCTTTATCTGATTAGAGTTCACATAAGTAAAAAATAAAATTCTATTTTATTAAGCCACTGAGACTATGAAATTATTTGTGTTAGAAAATAGCATGCCCTGCATAATACAGTAAAATAAAGATTAATATAACAGCTTTTTTTTCCATGTCAAAGATGGATTTATTCAGCATCGGGAGAGATTTTCTGACTCATAGTTCAAGTAACTGTGTCCCGAAATCAAAGCCACTTCAAGATAAAGCAGGTTTCCAGCACTCTTTTTATCATCTTTACTTCTCTTTTTTATTTTATTATGATATTGTGGGGTACATTTAAGGGTTAGGTATACAAATATGCTTCGTTCAGGCACCCTTGTTAATAAGAGGTGTCTCCCCATCCTCAGACAGATATTTACTATCGTTAATCCCGTCTTCCTTCCCCTCCCCTGCCATAGTTTCCCACCACTGTCAGTCATTTTCTTATAGTTTTACGTTGGATGTTCAAGGTCCACTATATGAGTGAGAACATGTGATACTCAGATCTTTGTTTCTGTAAGAGATCACTCAGTATTATAGACTCTAGCTCCATCTAGGTTGCTGTGAAATTCATGATTTTGTTCTTTTTTATGACTGCGTAGTATTCCATCATGTATATGTACCACATTTTTTTAATCCAGTCTTCTTTTGATGGACAGCACGGTTGCTTCCAGGTTCTTGCTATTGTGAACAATCCTGCAATAAACATAGTGTGCAGGTATCTTTTTTATAGAGTGATTTGAGTTCTTCAGGGTATATTCCCAGTAGGGGGATTGTGGGGTCATATGGGAGGTCAATAGTTAGAGCTTTTAGGAATCACCATACTGTTTTCCACAGAGGTTGCACTAGTTTGCACTCCCATCAACAGTGTAGAAGTGTTCCCTTTTCGCCACACCCTCTCCAACAACTGTTATTTTTTGAGTTATTGATAATTGCCATTCTGACTGGAGTTAGGTGGTATCTCAGTGTGGTTTTGATTTGCATCTCCCTGATGATTAGTGAGGTTGAACATTTTTTCATGTGTCTGTTGGTTGCTCGGATGTCTTCCTTTGAGAAGTGTCTGTTCTTATCTTTTGCCCATTTTATAATGGAGTTTTTTGTTTTTTTCTTTTCAGCACATTTGAATTCCTTGTAGATCCAAGATGTTAAGCCTTTGTCAGACCTGGAGTTGGCAAATACTTTTTCCCAGTCTGTAGGCTGTCTCCTTGCTCTCTTGATGGTTTCTTTGGCTTTGCAGAAGCTTGTCAGTTTAATGAGGTCCCACTTGTCTATATTCTCTTTTATGGCCTGTGGGTTTGGGGTTTTGTTCAGGAATTGAATGCCAGTTTCAATTTCCATGAGGGTATGTCCTTCATTTTCTAAGGTTCTTATGGTTTGAGGTTTTACATTTAGGTCTCTGATCCATTTAGAATTAATTTTTGTGTACGGGGATAGATAGGGGTCCTGTTTCAATCTTCTGCATGTGGTCAGCCAGTTTTCCCAGCACCATTTACTGAATAGGTTCTCCTCTCCCCAGTGGTAGGTGGTGGAGGCATTGTTGAAGATGAGTTGGTTGAGAAATTGAGGTTTTGCTTCTGGAATCTCAATTCTATTGCATTGATCTATATGCCTGTTCCTGTATCAATACCAAGCTATTTTGATGATTGTAGCTTTATAGTAAAATTTGAAGTCTGGGAATGTGATACCACCTGCTTTTTTTTTTTTTTTTTTTTTTTGCTGAGGACTGTTCTGGCTATTCTTGGTCATTTGTGTTTCCATATGAATTCCTGTGCTGTTTTTCCTAGGTCTGAGTAGAATGTTGCTAGTAATTTGATGGGTATTGCATTAAATCTGTAGATTACCTTAGGTAAAATGGACATCTTCACAATGTTGATTCTTCCAATCCATGAACATGGGATATTTTTCCATTTGTTTGTGTCATCTTTGATTTCTTTGAGCAGTGTTTTGTAGTTTTCATTGTAAAGGTCTTTCACATTTCTGCTTATGAAGATGCCAAGGTATTCCATTTTTTTGTGGCTATTGTGAATGGAATTGTGCTTTTTATTTGGGTTTCTGTTTGCTTATTATTGGTGTAAAGAAATGCGATTGTCTTTTGCACATTTATTTTATATCCTGAGATTTGTCAAAGTCCTTTATCAGTGTAAGGAGGTTTTTGAAAGATTCTCTTGGGTTTTCAAGGTACATGATCATGTCATTTGCAAAGAGAGGTAGCTTGACTTCCACTTTTCCTATTTGAATACTCCTGATTGCCTTCTCTTCTCTGATTGCTCTAGCCAGGACTTCCAATATAATATTGAACAGGAGGGGTGAGAGTGGAAATCCTTCTCTTTTCCAGTTTTCGGGGGAAATGGTTCCAGTTTTTGTCCATGTAGGAGTATGCTGGCTGTGGGTTTCTCGTAGATGGTTTTTACTCTTTTGGGGTATGTTTCCCGTATGCCTAGCTGTTCGAGGGTTTTTATCAAGAAGAGGTGCTGGATTTTATCAAAAGCTTTTTCTGCATCTAATGATATAATCATGTGGTTTTTGTTTTGACATCTGTTGATGTATTTAATTACATTTATGGTTTTACGAATATTGAACCAGCCTTGCATCCCAGAGTTGAAGTCCACTTGGTCATGATGGATGATTTTTGAGATGTGTTGTTGAATCTGGTTCACCAGCATCTTGCTAAGAATTTTAGCATCTATGTTCATCAAAGATATTGGCCTGTAGTTTTCTTTCTTTGTCGGGTCTTTACCTGGCTTGGGTATCAATGTGATGTTAGCTTCATAAAATGATTTGGGGAGAGTTCCATCTTTCTCAATTGCCTGGAATACCTTCAGTAGAATTGATATAAGCTCCTCCTTAAATGTCTTGTAGAATTCTGCTGGAAAGTCATCTAGTCCAGGGCTTTCTTTTGTAGGTAATTTTCTTATTATGTAGTCAATTTCCTTGATTGTTATTGGTCTATTTAGGGTCTCAATTTCTTCTTGTTTCAACCTAGGCAAATTGTGTGATGACAGAAAGTCCTTCATTTCCAAAAGGTTTTCAAGTTTGTTTCCGTACAAGTGTACATAGTAGTTTCTAATGATCTTTTGTATTTCTTCAGGATCAGATGTGACTTCATCTTTTGTGTTTCTGATTGTGTTTATTTGGGCGTTTTCTCTCTTTTTCTTGGTCAGTCTAACTAGGGGACCATTGGTCTTGTTTATCCTTTCGAAGAACCAGCTTTTTGTTTCATTGATTTTTTGTATTATCTTTTTGTCTTCTATGTCCTGGATTTGGGTTTTTATTATGGTGATCTGGATTCTTCTGCTGAAATTAGGGTTTTTGTGGGCTTGGTTTTCCAGCTTTTTTAGGTGGCTTCTTAGGCTGTCAATTTGTGATCCTTCCATTTTCTTCATATGCGTTTGTAGGGATATAAATTCCCCTCTTACTACAGATTTCATGGCGTCCCAGAGATTTTGGTAAGATATTTCTTCATTTTCATTTGTTTCCAGGTATCTTTTAATCTCTGTTTTGATTTCATCAACAACCCAGGAGTTGTTTAGCATCATGCTGTTTAGTGTCCATGTCTTTGTGGGTTTGGGGGGGACCTTGTTGGTGTTAATGATTATTTTTATTCCACTGTGGTCCGAGAAGGTGCATGGTAAAATTTCAGTCCTTTTAAATTTGCTTATGCTTGATTTATGGCCAAGTATGTGGTTGATCTTAGAGTACGTTCCATGCGTTGATGAGTAGAATGTGTATTCTGTGGTCTTTGGATAGAGGGTTCTGTAGGTATCAGTTAAGTCCATTTGATCAAGAGTCACATTGAGGTTTCAGATCTCATTGCTGATTTTTTGTCCTGATGATCTGTCTAGGGTTGTGAGTGAGGTATTAAAGTCCCCAGCTATGATGGTATTGGAGTTGATATCTTTTTTTAGTTTACCTAGGAGCTGCTTTATGAAAGTTGGTGCTCCTATGTTTGGTGCATATATGTTTAGGATGGATATTTCTTGTTGATGGGTTGAACCTTTTATCATTATGTATCTTTTTAAATTTTTGGTAGCTTAAAGGGTATTTTGTCTGAGAGTAGTATCATGACTCTGCCTTTCTTTTGTGTTTCATTTGCCTGAAAATTTGTTTCCCATCCTCTTACTTTGAGTCTGTGAGTGTCCTTTCTAGTGAGGTGAGTCTCTTGAAGGCAATAGATTGTTGCCTGGTGATATTTTATCCATTTTGCCATTCTATGTCTTTCAGTAGGTGCATTTAGTCCATTCACATTCAAACTAATTATTGAAATGTGAGAGTTGATCCCTATCATAATGTTCTTACAGAGTTGTTGTTCTCCCTGTTTGTGTGTTGTCTTTCTTTTGGTTTTAGAGTTGGGTCATGTGTGTTTTTAATCTTTTGCTTGTACTCTTGTGAAGAACGTTGTTCTTTTTTCCTTTTCTTCTGTGTTCAATATTTTCTTAAGTATTTCTTGTAGAGGTGGTCTGGTGGCTGCATAGGTTCTTAGTGATTGGATATCTGGGAAAGATTTCAATTCTCCCTCACTGATGAAGCTTAGCTTGGCTGGGTAGGTTATTCTCAGTTGAAATTGTTTATCTTTTAGAACTTTGAAGATAGGGCTCCAAGCTCTCCTAGCCTGGAGTGTTTCTGTAGATAAATCTGCTGCAATTCTAATTAGTCTTCCCTGGTACATAGTCTGACCTTTTTCTCTTTCAGCCTTTAGGATATTTGTTTAGGTGAATTTTTGTTTAGGTGAATTATTATATGTCTGGGAGTTGGTCTTCTCATTTGTTGTCTTGCAGTGGTTCTCTGAATCTCTTGTGTTTGAATTTTTTTCATCCTTGATGAGATGAGGGAAGTTTTCTTGAATGATTTCATGAAATGTTTGTTCCAGTGTGGCCTCTGTTTCTCTCTCTGCCTTAGGAAGGCCAATTACTCTTTGTTTCGGTCTCTTGAAGTGATCATTCATCTCTTGAAGGTTTTATTCTGTCTTTTTTGAGCTTCTTTTCTATGCTTTTGACAGTTTGGGTTAGTTCTGTGTTTTAGTCTTCGAGCTCTGAGATTCTATCTTCTGCTTGGCTAATTCTGCTTTCCATGCTTATTAGTTTGTTATTTATTTCCATCATAGTATTTTTTACTGCTGTTATTTCTGACATCAGCTCCTTCCTATTTTCCTCTTGTCTCTCCTCAATTTTTTAAATTCTCTCTATTAATGTCTTGATGCCTGGGTTTGTTGCATGTGACCAGTCATTCTGGGGGCTCTTCATTGTTTGTGTTCCGGAATCTGTTTTATCAGTGTCTGATCTCCCAGGGATCTGTTGAGACCTATATTCTTCTTTTGGTTTTTCTTCATTTGTGCAGTTTTTTCCCCTCCCTACTTTTTCCTTCCCTCCACATCACTGTCTTCTTTAATTCTGTTATTCAGGGGTAGAGGGATTGCTTTTACTTCTGTTTTTTAAATCTCCTATTCTTTATGTATGCCCTCTTTGCTCAATTCTGGAGTTGCACTGTAGGTTGGGGGTGGTCCTTTTTGCAGTTTTGAGATTTACTTAAGGGGGGAGCTGTGATTCAAAATCTATCTGCAGGTCCTGGTATTTGCCGACAGGTGTATGGATAATCTGAAACCCATTTCCCACTGCCTTGGAATCTGTCCATGCAGTGGGGCTGTAGGTTTACTCCCTGAAATAAAATGTGGTTAGCAGAGGGAAGAGAATGGAGCAGACAGTGGGAGGAAGAGGATTGTGGAGAGAGAGAGGAGTAAGGGGAGAAACAGACAAGTGTACCAACAAATGGAGAGAGAGACCTAAACTGAAACAGATAAAATAGACCACAGTAGACCACAGCTACAGACTAACCAACTCCCATACCAAAAAAAAAATAAAACATACAATGATGCTAACATACAGGCTAACCAACCACCTTATTGGTGTGCTGTTCCTCCATACAAAGATATGGTTTACAGAGAGGAGAAAAGAGAATAAAAGGAAGAGGAAAAGAAAAAGAAAGGAACAAAACAGTAGGAATAGAATAAAGTCATTAAACTAACAAAGCCAATCGAGCACACTCTGAGACTTTTCGTTTAAGTCCAATGTCCTTTCAGCTCTGATTTCCAGCAGTCTTTTCAAGCTGGTAAATTAGTTTGCAGTTAGGGTCAGTTGCCCCTGGCCTATTGTGAAGGACAGTTCAGATTACCCTCAGTTCACCATTCAAATCTGGCTTGTGTCTGTTTTTCAAGCTTGTTTCTCCCATTTTGGTGTTGTTACCTCGAATCGCCAGCAGGTGGTGCTATCTCAGCTGCTCGCCCCAGAGGGGGTGGAGCTGGACAGGAGTCTGGCAGAGTCCAGAGATGGGAGCCTGCCTCAGGGCACACGGGAGGAGACCCATGGCTGGCAGGATGTCTCGGTGGCAACAGAGGTGGCACCGATCCCAGCAGATCTTGCCTACAGGGGCTTCAAGGACTGAAGTTGTGGATCACCTCAGGCACGGGTGGTATGATGAGTTATGGCTGCCATGGAGGCCACGGCGGTATGGCAGCTGCTGGGTCTGTGCCTGCAGTGACTGTCAAGACTGCTGCAATGCCCCAGTAGTGGTGACCGTGGAGCTCCATGTGAAAAGCAGGCTGCCCACGTTGATCTGCAGCCATCAGGGAGAGAGCCAGAGACCCTCTGCATTCTCCTTTGCAGAAGGTTTCATAGACCAGGCTGTCCCGTTGCCATCTTGCTGGAAGTTGGGATGTTCTATTCATCTTTATTTCTTTATCTATTAAAATAACTACCTAGTGATACCCCACAATTTTTTTTCTTGGAGTATTTTTCTTTTACTTTTTTTTCTAGTTACACCATGTAATTTCTCTCATTTTAACATTATTCTTCTCTATATTAACATTGCACATGTAGAAATGGTATAAGTAAGCCTAAAGATATAAAACTGAGTACACAAAATTTTGACAACCCAAAGGAAAAAATGCAAAGAAAATTTTCCAAGCAAATATCTCTGATTAGCTAGTCATTAAACTTAAGTTCAAGTTTACTTTTCTCCAATAATGTTCAAAACGAGCACTGTCAAATTGGTGGGTGAGTAGTAATGATGTAAAAAAGGCACTGAATTGGAAAAGGATTATAAATTATTATAATAGGAAAAAGCGTTTATTTCTTACAGAGGACTTAGTCAAAAGATGTATCTTGGATCCAGACCAAAGATAACCAAGTCCTACCTCCAATGACTTAGAGTCAGACAAAAACACAAAATTTTGTTTTTATTTTGCATGCTTTGTGTTTCAAAGTTTTTTCGTAAACTAGTGCAACCTCTTTGGAAGACAGTGTAGTGGTTTCTGAAAAAACTAGAAATTGTCCTTCCATATGACTCAGCATTCCCTCTATTGGGAATATACCCAGAGGAACTGAAATCATTCTACAAAAAGGATACCTGCACATGCATGTTTGTTGCAGCTCTATTCACAATAGCAAAAACATGGAACCAACCATGCTGCCCATCAAAGCTGGACCAGATAAAAAAAATGTGGTACATATACACAATGGAATATTATACAGCCATAAAGAAGGAAAAGCATATGGATTTTGCAGCAACCTGGATAGACTTAAAGTCTGTAATACTGAGTGATCTTTCACAGAAACAAAGAACTGAATGTCACATGTTCTCACTCATAAGCAGACTATAAGAAAAGGATTGATAGTAGCAGGAAACTACCAGGAGGGGGTCAGGGAAGAGGAATTGGCAGTAGTGAGAATCTGCCTGGGGAAGGGGGCGGGGGTACACCTCATTAACAAGGGTACCTGCATAATGACCATTTGTATATCTAACCCTGAATTGTACCCCACATCTTTAAAATAAAAAAACTAAAAGTTAGAAAAAAAAGAAAAAATTTTTCTTTATTTAATGTATATCTGTACCTGTTCCACCAAACTACATCAAATATAAGTTACATGTATTTTATGATTTCACAGAGGAATAGCAGTCATTCAAGTTTTTAGTGGTTGCTTATTACCAAAATTTGAAGAGAACTATAAATGGATGGATAAAAAGACTATGTGAAAAAATATTTTGTTATTTCCTGGGGTTTTTGTCCTTAAGCTCTAATGTGGAGCCTTAACTGTAGTGAGGTAAAGTAGAGTGTACAGAACTCTGAGGATTAAGCAATCCTAGACTGAGCTTAGACAGGCTTAAATTTTCTATTTTCCAGTAAGCTTTACTCTCCTCCCAACATACATTTCAATGAGAATGAGGAAGTGAGTGTGGGAAATACCATTTTTGTGTGGTCCATGACTTACTGTGACCTCTACACGCATAAGAACTGAAATAGAACCTGCCATGATTCAGCCCACGCCATGATTCAACTCAGACTAAATGCTTCACTTCCTCAACTCCAAAACTACACTCTTAGGCACTGTAGTATAATTAAAGAGCACGTAATGCCTCCTCTACAGAACTACTTCCCCTTAGGGATTGAATGAAGGAGAAAGCAACAGTTTCCAAGTTAATTCATTTTTTGAATCAATAGACATATTACACAGTGGTAGGAATATTTCATCAAGGGGAGTAGCCAAGCTTTTGAAAAAAGAAGCAGCTGTTAAGAAACATAAATGACTTGAATGTTGGTATGTAAATATTTTTACTTCATTTCCCCAGATGAAAAACCATTTTAAACAACATTTTAATGCCACTTGACAAAATCAGGATAAAAATTTGAAGAAGAGCATAAATAAAACACAATACAAGAAATCATGGGATTGAGATCTGGGTTGCAGATTTGACTTTTTTTTTTTTTTGGTCTTTTAAAAAATATTTTTAAACCACTCATTTATGATCTTTGGTTTTCTAAATAATCATGCATAGGTCTATAGCTATACTTTTATGGATTTGACATCAAAATAATCCAAGTCCCTTTTTCCAATTTGTAGATACACTAGAAGTTATTTTCCACATTCTGAATAACATCCCACATTGCTCTAATGATAATGGCTGGCTATACCCCAGAATTTCATCACAATCACAGATAAGGGAAGGATCTTAATTTTTTAAAAAATCATGTTAATGAAATATAAGATAAACACTTAGATGTCACAGGGATCTATTAATCCTATCTTAGGCTTATTGTACAAATCATGACTATATTGGCATAAGTTTGTTTAATTTTTTGTTCAGTTCAAGTTGGGAGCTTATAGTATAATACAATGTAAAATAGTCATTTCATTGAATCATCTTTAATATTACAGTAATAGAAATAATGATAAAAATAAAGCCTAACATGAAATTAAAATATATGATAATAGCTAAAATCTATTTAGTTTGTAATAAACAGAAATTAAATATGTCTGATTTAATGAATAAAGGGAAAAGCTAATGGAATATCTTAAAGAATGAAAACATAGTTCACAAAATCAAGAATCAGAAAGAAATAGAACTAGGGATGCTTTGAGGAGGCCAAAAGCATGAGATTAAGAACTATTCTAGAATACTGCTAGTCTCTAAGGACCAAATGTAGTAGTTATCTATTGTTGCTTAACAATCACCCCAAAACTTAGAGACTTCAAACAAGAACATTTATTTCTCACAATTTCTGTGTGTAAGAAATGCAGGTACGGCTTAGTTTAATTCAATTTCTTCAATAGCTCATAGTTCTCATTCAAGGCTTAACTAGAGAAGAATCCAAGTCCAAGCTCACTAGCATGATTGTTGGTAGGTTTTAGTTCCTTGGGGGTTGTTGTACTGAGTGCTTCTGGTCTTGCTGGATGTTAGCCAAGAGCTACTTTCCATTTCTTTCCACATGGACCTCTTTAATACATCAACCTACTTCATCAAAGTGTGCAAGGTGGAAAAGCAACAGCAAGAATATCAGCAACACAGAAGTTAGAATTGTTTATTACCCAATTATGCCACAGAAGTGGTGCCACATCACTCTAACATTTTTACACTATTTTATTTTTTTGAAGCAAGTCACTAGGTCCAGCCCACATTCAAGGGAGGGGGATTGCACAATGGCATGAATATCAGGAGGGAGGATCCCTGATACATACCCCATGCAGTTTCTGTTTTGCTTCAATCAAAGTTTCAACTACTCAGGAAGAAAATAAAGTAGGTTAGTTGTTTATCCCTTGATTAATGAATTACAAAGAGTGGGAAGGGCCAGAATAATATAGGGAAGAACACTTCTAAATCAGAGCTAAAGCTTGTTTATCAGGACCTGTTTCTGGAGAGAAAGAGATTAGCAAGAGATAGGTAGAATATGAGTCCACTGCATGTGTTTAAGATGGTATATGATGGTTAAAACAACTTTATAGTCTATTGTTAAGGGATATATTCCAAATATTTTCAGATAGTACTAATTTATTTCTTTAAACACAAACGTAATGTTTATGCCTGTGTATGTTTACTAGAGTGACCATTCTTAACAGGATTATTTTCCTATGTCATTCTTTGAGGATTAAAAATTTAATCGTAGTTAATCCTGACAGGAATGAAAGTAGTAGTACAAATTATAATTCTTATTTCTTATTTCACTGAGTTCAAAATGGAGATTGAGAGTGTGTCAGTGGAGAGTACATCCTATTGTCAAATGAAGCTTCATAATTTTCTTTGGTAAACAATTCTAGAGTTGAACATTTTTTGAAGGCAAAGAGACCCAATTAAGTAATTCCTTTCCATGTAGTTTAGATATGTTTGTCTGCCTTCAGCCAAGTCAGTATTTTTACAAATGTCCCAATAAAATATGAACATTGGTTTAACATGGCATAGAAAACACTATTTTTTAATCAGGTAAACTGGATTGTAAAGCCCAACAAATAGTAATTTGACATGGGTACTGACAATCAATATTTTTTATCATATAATTTATCAGATGTTGGGTTGGTTTTATAGCACAAGGCACAAACTGTTTTGAGAGTTGATATGTTTTAAATATGATAGAGATGCTATAGAGTAAATAATCACCTGTTATTCGTGGTGCTATATCCCAATATTGCTTATCTCAAGCAAAACAGAAAAAAACGTTGAATACCTAACTGCCAGACACCTAAATTAAAGATCAGACAGTTTATCCTACACCAGTGACTTTTACCTGATTAGATCTTGGCTTTTATCTTTGCATTTTATTACTACACATAAAAAGTCTTTCAATTAGTGGAGATGGTTGCATGTTGATTTGTTCCTTTTAATTATTCTGCATGTAGAATCACTAGAGGGTAGAAAAGGTTTATACTAAATTTAAAATCAAGAATTACATATGTCTTTTTAAATGCTAAGGCATAGATAAGTGGATCTTATCAGGTATATCAGAAAAAAACAATTTTCTTTTCTCCCCTATTGCCTGCTCCAACTCTCTTTGTGAGGTTAATGCTGTCCTTATCCTTTGCTTAAATCCCATATTGGCTCCTTAGCTTTTCTGGTTTCTCATTTAGAAAAAGAATTTTAGTCAGCTTGGTCCTCTATAAAGTTTCAGTTCAATAATGACATATCCAATGCAGAAAATAAACTAAACTTCTAGATTTTTAACTCATATCATACTTACACACAAATAAATTTTAAATGCAGCAGAGTGACTATTAAGAAAACAAAACAAATGGGAAAACCCAGATGAATACCACAGGTTAATGCTCCTACTTCACACACTGGAATTGTTGCTGAGTTGAGGCAGGGAACCCGGGTCTACATTTCCTAGCCTTTCCTGCCTGTGGGTAGTGCCATGTGAATGAATGAGTTTTGAACAGTGAAATGTGAGCAAAACTTATAAACTCTATTTTCAATACTAGACCATAAAACATACTAAGTCATTCTCCACTCCTCTTTTACCACCTGTTGGCTGAACGTCTGCCCTTAGGGTAAACTTGGGACCCACAAGTTGAATTTAGGTGATAAGTATTTGGACATTCATTGTACTATGTTCTAAAACCTTTAAATTTATTTTATTATTTCCATAATTCAAAATTATAAAAATAAAATTAGTGGAAAAAAACAATTCGACTCTTATTTAAATTGAAAGCATCCGGTAAAACAAGCATATAGCATCACATTTCTCCCATTGGACCTATTTGAAATGACTGTCTTTAGTGAGACAGCAGCCTTGTCCAACTTTTTTTCTATTTCCTTATGCTTTTTTAATTTCTTCTCTCCCATATTTCTAAACATGGTTTCTGATGTGTCTAAGGTTCATGTGAAGAGAAAAATAGATGAATGAAGGAGATGTAAGAAAACATTATGTCTTTCTTGGCAGACTATATTCTAAGTTGTTATCAAGTTCTCCATGATGATAGAGGAATAAGAACTACTTTTTAAAAAAATGAGTGTTGTATGAGCTCTTTAATGAACCCATCGATACCTGGGGACTTCTTGTGTATTGTTTCCTTGTAGATGAAGTCTCATCTCCCCACTAGATGGATGCTTGAAACTACTTCTAGGATGAATTTATGGGAGTGCTCCCACCAATAATTTATATCTGGTCCACTGAAACCTGCTCCTTAGACCTTAATGTCAACAGAAGTAAACCTATTTCCTAACTGAATTTGTCCACTCTGATGCCATCTGTTAATTTTTACAGCCTCTTAAAAAAAAAAAAAACAACCCCAAAGATTTCTCAATTGAGAGTCATCATACATAAACTCAGTATGTCCTCCAAGTCCCTGGGATTGTAGATAAATCTCACTCAGTGTTTATTTAAGGCTACTATCAGTAGGCTTCAGTTGAAGGGTGAGCACTTGCCACACCTTCTCCTTGGGAGTAGAGACTCCTCAGCACATAGCAAAAAATTATCTGCACTGAAACCTTTTCTGTAAATACAACCTATCTTTGTTTCTCTAATTCCTTTCCCTTTTGAATGCTATAGCATATGTAAAAATGAAATACCCAAACATTCTAACACATGGGGTTAAAAACCTTCTGCTGGGAGTGGGAACCAGAGCTATGAAGTTTAGAAAAAAAATTCCTAAAGCTCCAACAAAACAAAACTCTAAACAACACCATAGTAGAGCTTTAGACACTTTCCAAATCTAGAGAAAACAAGACTTGAATTGGGGAAGGAAACAAACAAAAATGTTAAGTAACTATAAATTCACAATCACAAGTTAGAAACCACAAAATAAATACTTGTAAGTGAAAAACAACCTATCTGAAATATAGCAGAACATTCTGAATTTAAAAATAAAATACAAGTAAAATATGAATAGAAGATAAATTTTAAAAGGAAAACATTAAAATTGCAGGTATATTTTTTAAAAGAAAAATAAAAAATCTAGGAGAAAAAAAGATAAATTTTGTGAAATAAAATGAAATTTTAAAAAGTGAAATCAGGAACTTCTGGATAGCTGAACACATGGAGGTTCCTGGAGAAAAGTACAGACTTTCATATACCACTGCCTTCATCACTGCATCCCCGCCAACCAACTTATCTTTACAACTTCACTACCTGCGTCGCCTCTTTCTTCCCCTTCCTGCAAACACATGTTGCACACACTCATGACCTTTACCTGCTAAAACTTTTTTCAGATTTCCAAAAGTCTGTCCCTTTCAAGCCTTTGTGCTTTTGCATGTGCAGTTTTTTCACTCTCTTCAGTACGGAAAACTCCTGTTCTAATTTTAGGTATGTTCTTTGCTTTCCCACCTACTGAACATATGTTTTCATAAGTAACCCTCTGGTGATATTCTTTAAATCTTCCATGTGTTTTAGCAATAGCTATCTCTTGAACTCTTTTTTCCTGTAGTGTTCTTAAACTTCTTTGAGGATCATTTTATGAGTCCTGTGACTCTGAAGATGAAAATAGAATAAACAAGAAACCTCAGTTCTGTTGACTGAATGATTTCAGCTGTTCATAATGCCCATGTTGGATTATTACTTTATTTAAGAGAAATAAGGTTCACTAACCTTTCTTAGACATAGGTTAAACATGTCCTCAGACATAGGTTCAACATGTCTCTAAGCTGGTAAATTAGTCTGCACTCAAATCAAAAGAAGTGGGAGATAGCTTATGTTTTACAATCACTCAGAAGATGTGCTTAGAAAAAAATGCACAATAAACTATTTCTGAAGACCTTTGTTTATGCTTCTATTGTTGTTAGATAAAAGTTTATTCAGAATTTTGCATTTTGGAATTTATGTACCAAAAAGTAGACCTTCACAATTTTTAAAAAGCTATTTTACAATTTGAGAAATTTCCTTTTTCACTGCTCTGCTTTGAGCTAAACACTTCCTTAAGTCTTTAATACCAATTAAACAAGGTGAAGGAAGGTATTCCACTCATCTGGTGAATGTAATGAAACCAGTCAGTCTGACTTTAAAAGACCATTCTACTCTTTATTTAGAATGTTCTTTTATCTTGATTTTTGAATAGTGTATTTTTCCAAATAAAATGCCTTTATGCTCAGAAAAACTGAAAGCTATCCAAATAGTTGGTCTGCAAAACTGCTAACCATCCAGAATTTGAATACCATCTATATAACTGTGTATTAGTTTTATCTAGGAACTGCTATTATCCTCAAATCAATAACTATCCATGCAATACATTTTCATGATTTTTTTCTGTCTCTATTATTTGTTTGCATTTTTCAGTGAATTCCTTTAATAGATGACTGACAGGGTGATGATTAATATATATTTTGAGAAAACATTACACCACAATGATTTGTGCTGGTGTTCTATCAGGAATCTGGACAAATGAATATGGTAGCACAATGTATAAGACAATTACTGCCTTTCTTAGTCATTTACAGTCATTTGCCATACTGTGTTAATTGTAAGAGCAGTTTTTCTAACCCAAATCTTTAGAGACACAGAGCTTCTAGTAATATTAAAATTAAAACAGCTTTGAGGAAAAGTAGCAATTATTTTTAACCTATCTTGATTCCTTAATACTGACAAATACAATAATAAGCAAAGAATAAACTGTCCTTTACTAAAAGTTATAAGAAGCAGTTGGAATCATGAAAAAGCATTAGAATATATATGATTTACATATATATTCTTACTAGTTTCCTAAGTAATTTATTATATTTTTAGATGAGAGTGTTTTTATGAACATGCCAATATGAGGAATGATAGAATTTATTAACATGTACACTTATTTAGATGCTCCTAATTAATAGTTTCAATTTTTCCTGCAGAGTTAACAGAGTCATGTATCCACTGTGTTACTTGGTTTAACAATCTTCATTGAGTTCTCTCAAGCTTCTGTCTTAAATCCATTTCCTGGACTGAAATCCAAATTTTTTTGTATCCGTCAGTTTAAGTGGTGTTATATAATTTAAGCAAATGGTCCCAAAATTTCAATGATTTACAGTAACAAAGATATATTTCTTGTTTATGATACAGGCTATTAACATGTTGACTGCAGATCTCCAAATTATTTTTATTCTAAGAACCAACTGAAGGAGCAATCCCAATCTGGGCATGCAATAAAGATAAAATATCGATTGTGAACTGTATCCTGATTCTTAAAGCTTGAGTGAAAATGGCACTCATAACTTTTGTTCCTTTTTCATTGGTCAATGGCAGAGGCATAGACAAGGAAAATATCAATGGAGTAGCAAATATAATCCTCCTGCAGAAAGGATGCTTTAGGGAGAAGCATTAATTCAATTTACCACAGCCCTAATGAACTGATTTTTATCAGTCTCTCAACTAAAAGGCCTCCCTATTAACTTTCATAACTTGCTGTTTCCTGATGTGTTGTATTTGCACAATAATCTGCCAGAATTCCTTCTTGGGTTTTCTGCCTGGGCATTTCCCATTCATTCTTTAGGAACTATATGATCTATAGAAGTTCTTTTAACTTCAATAATCTGAGGGGACATCCCCCCCAAAGCAGGAATTTATTTATAAAAAGTTGTATATTTATTCTTACATGTTTAAACTTCAGTCACCTTCAAAGTTTTCTTCATTTTATGCACTACACCTATCGAGATGTTTTTTTTCACTGCTCAAAACAGTTTTTGAACTTATCAATTTGGATGCTTCTTAGTGCTTCCGCTGTTTTTTGTTTCTCCTCTTCCACATCAGCAAGACATTTCACTTTGAGGCCTTTTTTCATCTGGGGAAACAAGCAAAGAAAAAGGTTCTTTGGATAAGATCGAACGAATAGGGAGGGTGGGACATGGGAGTCATGCTGTTTTGGGTAAAAAATTGCTGAACACTCAGAGCAGTGTTAGGAGATGGGTTGTCATGGTGGAAGAACCAGTTACCTGTTTGCCATAACTTGGGATATTTCTTCCATGAATTGTGATGCAACCTTCTCAAAATTTCCAGAAAAACTTTGGTTGACAATTTGATCCAGAGGAACAATTCCAAGTGTACTACAAAGGATGCAGCCTCCAGAGATAATTCCAGTGTTTGGGGAGTCCCCTCCTTGTACATGGCATATTTACAGTTATTTTTTGTTGGAAAAGTATAGTTATTTTTTGTTGGAAAAAGAGCATAACCCTTTTTCATTACCTTCACTATAGCCACGGTTCTATCTATCAGTGGATATCTGATGCTCATGAAGCCTCTTCTACAGCCTCCAGAGTTAAAGGCTTCTAATTAGAGGACAATATCATATTTGCTTTACTGTAGGTAAGTACAGACCAATTAAACAGATATATTTATTTCTTGAGTTTTCCTGATGTGGCTCTGAGTTAACAGACCCACCACCATACCTCTTTTGGCAGAAGAGTTCCTTCTAGGATGTGTAGGCTGAGTATCAAAGGATTACAGTCTTTACGGTTCAGCAGTCTCCAGGCTATCCTTCATTCCATGGCAAAGAGATCATTGTGAATGCCATAGTTTTGCTGTTATAGAAAAATATAGGGGCAAGGAATTGGAGATATTAGATGGACATATTAATATTATAAGAATGATACACTTTTTCTCTTTCCACATACTTCTGGGAGTTCTTCAAACTCTATATCTCTAGGGGGCTTTGTTGGCTCTACAGTTTCCTAAACCTGAATCTAAGGAGGGAATGAGGTTCTCATAGTCTTCTATACTTTGAGAACTAATTAGAACTGCCAGAACTGCCAGCTGCCAGTAAAAAACCAGTAGGTTTGTTGAATACATGATGAATGGGTTGAAGTCTGCAATCGGAGAGCTGAAAGGAACTCTAGAAAAGATCCAGTCTAAAGGATCTAAAACATAAGTGTATATCAAAATCACTATGGCAGATTTTTTTTTTTTTTTGAGTTGGAGTCTCACTCTGTCACCCAGACTGGAGTGCAATGGCCGGGACCTTCCGGCGATCCTTCCACCTCAGCCTTCCAAGTAGCTGGAACTACAGGCACGCGCTACCACGCCCGGCTAATTTTTTGATTTATTGTAGAGATGAGGTCTCACCAAGTTGTCCAGGCGGGTCTCGAACCCGCAGTCTCAGGCAATTCACTCACCTCAGCCTCCCAAGGCGTGGGATTACAGGCTGAGCCACAAGCCCGGTTTATGGCAGATTTTTAAACAACAGATGCTGAAGTCAAAACAGCAGAGATGCTGACTTTCTGGATCTGGAGTGAAGCCCAGAAGACTTAGTCATTGGATCTGAGCCTCTTTTCACACTCTATCCATCTCTTCTGTCATCATCCCACAGTACTCAATTCAGGAAACTATAGAGATAACGTACCTAAGGCATTGATTGAATGACATCTAATATACATTCAGAATCCATTTTTAACTGACAGCATTTCTCACTATTTTCTTATACAATAACAACTAGAATATTCTTTCATCATGTAGCCTTCAGGCTTCTTTAGTTTTGATGGACTTTTACCTGTGGTCCCATCTGTATTCCAGAGTCAGAGAGTAACCTGAATATCATCTCCTATAAAAAACAAATTGAAAATTTCTGAGAGAAACTTCTATTTGACTTACACTGCTGATAAAGAATGCTCATGAACATCCTGGGATATTTCTCAACTTCTCATCCCAACAAAATTTTTTAATTTGCTAATCCAATGTAATAAATGATTTTGAACACACTTTATGCCAGATATTCTGTTAGGTGATAGATTATGTGGCCTTAATTATACTGATGAAAAGCATGCAAGACCACAGCAAAAGTCTGAGCTAATTATCATCCTATCAGCCTCCATGCTCCTCACTTTTAACTTAATTTTGTGCCCCTAACATATTCAGGGATGCAATTTCAATGCCTGGATGCACTTTACCTCCAGTGTCTTTATCTCTTTTAAGGTTACATTGAACAAATTTCTATTTCTATTCTTCTCTCTGGTTTATCCTTCTTTTCTTTTCCCAGGACCTGGTATAATTTTCCCTCTCAGTTCTGCTCACAAAATTGAAACTATTTTAACCTGTTTATATATATTAGTTTTTTGAAAATAGTTACATTTAATTTCCACATAGTTTCATATTAGAAGAGAATATCACTACTTCTTTTTTTAAAAAAGGAATCTGAACTAAATTTAAAATTTCTGCCACATGGATATATGCAAGTTGTGTTTCAGATGACATAGACCATCCCAAAGCTGTCTGGCTAATTCTTAGGTGTCACACTTACTGGTTCCAGGACAAATTTGTTTTTGTTCCATACTCTTGTCATTGTTGGTGTCTTGCCACCACTGTTAGCCAAGAGGCATCATGACATAATTGTTATCACATAAACTTGTGTGAATTTGGTCAATGCTGTTCACATTGTCATTACATCAAATGAATTATGTATGTAATTGGTACCACTCATGTTTAATTTCGTTGCTTTTTATAATGTCTTCAAAAATATTGTTACAATTTATCATTGGACTAAAAAGTATATCCAAAATATTTTGGATATAGAAAAGCATGATGCACAATAATATTCTAATTGTAGAAAATAAATAAAAATTTAAAAATAATCTTTTTTTTTTTTTTTTTGAGTTGGAGTCTCACTCTGACGCCCAGACTGGAGTGCAGTGGCCGCTCCCAGCCACCGCAGCCTCGACCTGCTGGGCTCCAGCGATCCTCCCGCCTCAGCCTTCCAAGTAGCCGGAATTACAGGCATGCGCTACCACGCCCGGCTGATTTTTTTGATTTATTATAGAGATGAGGTCTTGCTGCCCAGGCGGGTCTCGAACCCGCGGGCTCAGGCAATTCACTCACCTCAGCCTCCCAAAGGCGCAGGATTACAGGCTGAGCCACCGAGCCCGGCTTAAAAATAATCTTTAAATGACTATTAAATAACATTCTAAATATGAAAAATCATGATATAGTTTCATCAGCAGAAGATTTTCTTTCCTTAGAGAAAAATAATATTGGGTTTCATATTCACTATTGTTGGAAAAGCAACATGCCCAGCAAAAGATTGCATTCCTCTGCTTTGCTTACAGATTGATATGACCATGTAACTTAATTTCATGCATTAAGATATATATATAACTAGAAGTCGCTGGGTTGGGATTTTGGGAAAAAAAAGTAGAAGAAGTAGAAACTTTTAGAAATAGACCAAATTAACTAGCAGATGATACCTTCATTTTTCCTCATTGGAATGAGGACTAATAACCAAGTGAATTTGAATACATGATAAAGATGACAGAAAGACAGAAAGCCAGATGACAGTGTGGAGCCAGGATATCAGCCTTGGACTTTCTACCTCTAAACTCTCTGGTGCATGATAAAAATAAAACTCCCTAATTTTTACTATTTTTAGTTATCTATAACTCACAGCCAATCGCAAATCCTAACTCTACACGTAGATTGAAATAAATAACAAGAAGCTTATGATGTCTTGAATAGTTTCCTAATGAAATTGTTTCCAAATAACCCAATAAGAATGGTTTTCTAGGATTTTTGCCCTGTCATTTTTATTTACAGAAGTTATCTTAGTTGACTTGTGTTTCTATAACAAAATATCTAAGTGTAATTTATAAACAATAGAAAATTATTTCTTACCATTCTAGAGGCTAAGGAAGCTCAAAATCAAAGCATCAGAAGGTTTGGTGTCTGGTGAGGGCCGCCCTCTGGTTTTAAGATAGCAGCTTGTTGCTGCATTCTCCAGAGGAGAAACAGTGTCCTTACATGGTAAAAGGAAAAGAAAGAAACTCAGTCCCTCAAGCTCTTTTATAAGGTGATAGTCCCATCCATGAGGGCTCTATCCTCGGGACTGAATAATCTACAGGCCTCTCCTCTTAATACTATCACATTGGCAGTTAAGTTTCAACACATGAATTTTGGGGGACATTCAGACCATAGCATAAGTAATACATAACTATTGTACTAGAATTTATATGTGTGTAAATAGAAAATAAGTTATCATCATCTTAATTTCTGCCATTTGGATTACCAGTTGACACTTTCTAAAATAAATATTAAATATAAGTATAAATATAAGTGTTAGATTCAAACTTGTAAAAAAATCAAAATATACATGCTGAAATTAAAATGAATGATATAATGGTATTTATTGTATTGTTGTACATTGTACTATTCTTTTCTTTTTTCTGTAGGTTTGAAATTTTATATGTATTTCTACATTTTCCAGAACATTTGACTGACAAACACCATAGTCGAAGAAACTTTGGCATTTCCTTCAAGGCTTTGTTTGGCAAGCTCAGGGCTTTTGCATTAAAAAAATCAAGTGACTGAGTCTCCATTACACTGAGCCTAGTCCCTTGACTATCTTCACACAGAGACTCGAATAACTTCTTTTAGATTCCTTTCCCTGTGTTCTAGAAATATCATCTCTCAAACATACACCTATCACTCAATTTAAAAACTGAAATGAAAATTCTGACAACAGGGTTTTTTTTAATATCGTAAGACTAATTAGAATATTTTTAATTTCAATGAAAAAAGAGAACCTGCTGTATTGAGACACATGTCAGAAAAATCCCTGCTCTCAAGTACATTCAAAAGCGATAAGTAAGACGGCTTTCAACGTGTGGTTTAGGAATCCCATAGCAGAGAATTAATGAGCTAGTCACCATAACTGACTACAAGTCAGTTCTAGCAAGGGATGTAATTAAAGTCTCAGATGTTTCGGTTTTCACAAACAGAAGTTTGTCCTCCTTTGTGCCTTTTATCCATGTTCAGAGTTCTTTGCAATTATTAGCTCATTAGTCCTAGAGGAATTTTTAATTTAACTGTAAATTAGTAGACCCTAGAGAGTTAAATATAAAAACAAACAGAATGTTAATGACTCATTTTATGAATAGATATACCAATGGTTCAACCTTTATTATCTCAACATATACATGAATAATACCAGTGGTGGCTTCAATGCTCCTGTAGAGAGCAAGTCTTGCTTCTCACATGTTAATACTGCACAGAATTTGTCTCATCCTGAATACTATTTTCCTTCTTGTTTTTTTTTAAAGGCATTCCTAAATTTAACTTTTTAAGAATTTCTACATGTATTTAATCTATTACTTTGGTATATTAACATAGCAAAATCTCCCTGTGTTATAACCAGTAAGTAGAAGACTTTGATCAAACGCTTGATTATTGAAATATCACTTTATTTACCAGGGTTCTTACATCATATCTTCCTGTTAGTACTGTCAATGTGAGAAGGAAACCAAGACTATTTCCAATGTTTTTAGAGCCCAAAAAATACTTGATCTTGTGCAGAAGAGGAAATATCAAGTGTAGTTGAAGGCTAAAAGAGGACAAAAATTTATCAAATGGATAGATGGCGAAGTGACCTTTTATGCCCCCGAAAATCTCTCCAAAAGAATCTAATACACAGCTAAACCAGGGAAACAAATCTAAATTGATCATGGAGAATTTAAGAAAAAAAACCCTATACTTTTTTTACAATAGAGTTGGAAGCTCTGTCACTTTAGAAATAATGTTATTTTCAAGTGAGAAAGGTCTTAACTTCTTAATGTGGAAGGGGAAGTTTAGAATTTAATTTTAAAAATAGGTCTAATTTTAATATATTTGATCCTTTGGAATATTATGTAGCCACAAAGAAGGACAAATCATGGACGTCTCAGAAAACTGGATGGAATTGGAGGCAATCATTCTTAGCCATCTGTCATAGAAACAAAGAACCGAATACCACATGTTCTCACTCATAAGTGGGACCTGAACATTAATCACAATAGCACAAGGGAGGGATCTGCAGTCGCAGGACACTGCTGGGGCTGGGGTGAGGAACAGAGGGCTAGGTAACAACACAAAGGGTACCTGATCCTAAACCAGGGGAAATGAGGACTAATTCGAGGCCCAAACTTTCACTTGCACATACACTACTTACGTAACTAATCCTCACTTTTACCCCACCTCCTTATAATAAAATAAAGTACCAAGAAAAGAAAAAAAAGAACAGATCTTTTACATTCTTGCATTTATAGGCATCTATGGACAGGCTTAGTTGAAAAGAAGTTACTTGTACATGTAATTTAAGAGAAAGTGTACTCAACTAAAATTAGCATTAACCGTACTATTAAAACTTTGATTGACAATAGTAATTAAGTTGACTATCCTTCTCAAATATGTATATTCCTAAAGTATTATTCATGAACTCATTTCAGCCATAAAATATTTCTTAATAGATTTCCAGATTAGATATGTTATTTCTTCTGCTTTTTAGAAATGACTTTTAAAAATGATAACTCTTTTGTGTCCAGGTGTATTCATAGCTGCTTGAGATCACTGAAAATCTCAAGTAAGTTCAGGTGCTTGATTTGCAAAAGAGTATGGACAGTTCTCTTTAAAACATAAACCAATTTGTTTTATTCCTGTTTTTGATTGACTGGGCCTTTGGGACTAGGAAAAATAAGTGGTGGAAACACATAAATAAAATTTGTAATAATCAAGATTGTAAATATAAATTTGCCTCTCAACATAATTTTAGTTGAATTACTCCTTAGTTAAGGGATTTTCTGACATGAATTTAATTTAGATGAGAAGACAATTCTGTGATGAAAAGGTTTTGATTTGTAGAATGTTCAATCATGAATTGGGACTATACAATTCTTTTGTTTCCCTGTGACAGAAATTTACAGTTATCGTGGAAAATAAAAAGGGAAAATGTAATCATGGTGGGTTCAATCAAACTGCAATGAAATTTAGAAGTAATAAAGATTATTAATCTGAAATTTCTATTCATTTATTTAGTCATTTAGTCAACAAATATTTATTTAGTACCTACTCTCCAAAATATTTGTTTAGCACTGTCCTAAACACTAAGGATTTATTAGTAGATAAAATATACCCAAATTTTTGCCTGACTGAAGATTTCCATTTTATGATTTTTTATTTTTTTAGTAGAAAAATCACTGTGGCATTACCAGTGGTAATGGGGAATTACTTATTGCTGCTTGTTGGAATATAATATCAAAGCAGAAATGAACCTGAAGCATGAAGTAAACTGCAAATTATAACATGTGCATTTCTGCTTCACCTTCTTTTTGTTATGATTCATGGGGACACACAATATCCAAAGTATACACGGACTTGTAGATATCATCCTGAATCTTGAGATTACAGAGTATGTGCTGTGTCATTGATACAATTTATGAAACCATCTCATCTGAATCACCTGAGAGAAATTTTGATATCTCATTTGACCATTTCTGATATTAAGAAAGTGTCAATAGAGTATATTTAAAAGGATATGAGTATTTAACTGGTGTTAAATCAAAATAAACTATATATAAGGGCCTTTGAGAAACCAGAGTCAAGTTAGAAGTTTAATAAATAATTTAATGTCCTGAAAAGCAACTTCTAATGAGTCTGATCTAAACTCTTAGCTTTCTCCAAAAACAGTGATTCAAGTTCAGTCTCTTTTGCATAATCCTGGTTTATTTATAGCTGATTCTCTGCATCTAAGAATCCTTTATTTGTGTCCCTTGAGTCTTGGAAAGAGAACATTATATTACAGCTCATTAATTGAGCTTAGAGCCCTCATGGGAATGAATAGTCTTGGATTTTCAGGTGTAGAAGCTAAGCATGGTCTAGAATACTTGTGTACCAATAATTAGACATGTCGCAGAGTACTCTAACACTGGTGTAAAAAAGAAGAAATAACATCCATGATAAAAGTGTCTCTGAACCAAAGAATACATAGTGGCCATACATTTTGGTCACTGTGGAAAGAGTAGAAATTTTGTCCTTCTTTTTCCCCCTTTTCTTCTTTTTTCTTCTACCTCATCCTTCTCTTCATTCTTCTTTATGTTTACCTTCTCCCTTTGAATTAAGAGAGGAAGAGGAAGGTATTGTTTGAATTATAATTTGGATCACTTAGGAATTCCCACTAGTGGGAAAGTTGGCTTTCTTTTTTCTTTGCAAGCTGCTTTGTCTTTGTGTCTAGACTCCAGATTATACTGCCAGTGGGAACCAAGTTATGGACATCTGTGCTAAGATCCACGCCATCAAGGGCATGATTATCATACTATGTCTATGCATTAGTCAGACGTGGAGTTCCACAAACAGTAGTGGTCTAGTTAGCTAAGACAGCTGGGAGTTAGGCGGTGAGGGTTCTGATGTGTAGAGACTGTTAATTTTTGTCTTAAAGTGATCTCACTGTGATTGATTTCAACATGATGTAAGTGAACTCAGATCTAGGAAGAGAGCTACTCTGCACTCTTATTTTGTGAATCAGCTTTATCTTTTCTAAAGCCCAAAATGAACTAACCTGGTGACTGAGGTAAAGATAATGTGTCACTGTAGGAAAGAAAATAGAAATTCTAATATACAAACCACATGAGGAGTTTTTTTTGTGAGGGGTCTAACTGAATTTGGGAGAGCTATAGTAAGTTGATCACTGGAAGAGCAGAAAGACTGGACCCTAATTTCCTGGGGGATATTATTTTGGTTTCCAGGATTGGGCACTATTGGAGTCTTCTATCATCCAGTGTTTTTTTTTTTTAAATATTATTACCAGAAGTTACCAGATATATAATTTTCTCAGAATATTTTGCCTCTGTCTTCCTCCAATTTTAGCATTTATCTAGTTTTTGGATGCCATCTGATTTATTGAGGAAAGAAATAGGAAGACCTTCAAGTGTTCTACTGTACAGTAGGATGACTACAGTTAAAATATTGTATGTATTGTTTATTTCAAAATAACTAGATTTTGAATGCTCTCATCACAATTGACAAGTGTTTGAAGTGATGGATATGCTAATTATCCTGATTTGATCATTATACAATGTATAAATATATCAAAACATTATACTGTACCCCCATAAATATGTACATTAGGTGTCAATTAAAAATAAAATGAAACTTAAGTGTGTCATAAGATCAAAAGCATTTTTAGGTGATTTGAAGCAGATTCATAATCTGAACAAAACAGATTAATACTGTGATGATTTTAGTGTCAAGAATGTTGGTTCAATGGTGTTTCCAAAATATATTTAGTAACATGAGAAACATGCATGCTTTAATATTATTAAAAAATTACAACATATGTTGTTATTACCTGTGACTTCCATTGCTTTCCCCAATTAAAAACCTTGGGTAGGCCTGAGTCAGTTTATGATGTCTTAATTTTTCAAGTAAAGTAGGGCAAAGATTGATGATTAAAAAACATTTTCAGATATCAAATGTGGTCAGAGATTGTTGAGCATATCCATGCCATCTGAAAGGCAAGAACTAACAAAACTTGTTAATATGCTTGAAAACACAATTTGTCAGAGACTTTGAAAGTTCTCTGTGGGTCACTTATAGCTTTAGGCATTTCCATTTCAATTTTACTCCACATTAAATGAAGTTACTATGTTATTTTTCATTATAAAATATGCGCTTATCTTAAAGGATGCCAGCTGTGGAAGAAGAACAAAGATGAATAAAATCAATAAAAATCTAACCCATGAAGGCACAAATAGTTAACATTTGGTTGTCTTTTCTTTCAGTATTTTTTCATGAATATTATTGCTCAAAGATAAGATCAAAGTATTACAATATGCACAACTTAAGTTTCTGCTTTGCTTTTCAACAACCTAACCTAAGAATTTCTTCACGTTGTTTCTGGAAATACCAAATAAGTTTAAATTTAAAGTTTAAACACAAGCTAGATGAAAGGTGTGAAATTACACAATAAAGTGGAAAACGCACTCAACTGGGAATTGAGAGCCATGAGTTTCAGTCCCCAGAGTATTCTTGTCTCAGGGTACAAGTGTGAGTACTAGTTTCATTGGATGGCAAGGAGACTTAGAATAAGTGAAGTTGAGTGAGTTAGTGTAAAACAATCATCTAGAAAAAGTGTGAAAATACAGATCTCCAGACTCCAGTCTCAGATATTCTGATTCAGTTACAAGGTAAGTATCAGATTTTGCATTTTTAATAAGGACCCTGGATGATTGTGTTGCAGGAGATTCTGGGACAATGCATTGAGAAATCAATGGATTAGATCATCCTTTGTTTTCTGAAATTGTTGGGGAGCAGTTGAAAAGTCCATAGACAGTGGAGGATGTGCAGGGAGGAAATAAAAATTACCAACACTGCTTTTCTTGAGTCCAAGAAATTCAGGATAAGGGACTCCTAATGAATAACTGGTCAAAAGGTGACAGCCACACTCCTCAGGGCTTTTAGTTTTTTCTACCTAGCTTGTGTTGAACATTCTTCTCTTTTTTAGCATCGACTCTTCCTGTCTTCTCCTCCCTTCATACATACCTCACATCTTTCAAGTCACAAGTTTAGTTAGTGGCAGAGTTCATACTGGAAACTGGGGCCCTTGACCCCTTCCAATGGTTTTTCCCACTCCACTATCCTTCAAATCTTAATTTTCAAAGTTATTTCAAGAAACATCTCTTTCAAGAAGCCTTTCCCAGTTTTCCAGTCTTTTCTGTGTCTCTTCAGTACCTCCCCCCCCACTGTGTGCTTACTTCTTTTATCCTGTTCATAATACAGTTAGTTCACTTATCATACTTTCCCACTGGAGTTATCCTAGTGCCTTTCACAATCTCTGACCCAGAAAGCATACACAATATTTAACAAATTAACAAATAAATATGCAATCTTCTTAAGACATCTATAGTTTAAAGGACATAGTATATCTTAGAAAGTGTGTGGTCTTCTCTCCTTGGTTAAGCTCTGGGTTTTTCAGCTGCCAATATTTTAAAGTTTCTTCTCTTGTTTAGACAGCATTTATAGTAATTCATCTTTTCTGAAACAGCAGGAGTATATCATTTTGCTCTATTACACATACATCTTGAAGTAGGATTTCTTTTTAAATTTATTTCAATTGGTTGGCCTGATTTCCATCAGAGACTTCATTTCAAGTTGTTATTTTATCCTCTGATCAGTATAACTACTCTGCAAAGGAAAGGAATAAAATGTTCAAAGAAGATAGTCATGTCTATTGACACTGTATTAAAATGCAAATGTAATGTAAACTGGAAGAAATCAAGCTGCCAAATAATCTGGATCATTTCTGAGTCCAGGAGAACAACTCAAATTACTGATTTTCTCTACAGCAAGCTCTTGCAAGTCTCTATATGCATACTGTTTGGAAGGAAACTAACTGCAGGAGTGAACTAGAGATATTCATTCTTCGTGCTTGATTACCCAATGAGGAGAGTCATAGACCTGTTCTAACTTTTTTTTTTAAAGTAAACTTTCACTTAAACATACTGTATATATTATGCAAATTATTTCTAAACCACGTGGGGTTTCCAGGGAACTCAGTCCCAGCCCCACCTTTCTTTCTTTCTTTCTTTCTTTCTTTTTCTTTTAGAAATTAGGATTATTTTTTAGAGGACAAAAAAGCTCCCACAGTGGGAGGGGACCCGAGGACGTTGCCCAGTTCCACCTTTCTTTTCTAAATTAGTCTCCATGCACCTTTCATACCTGTCAATAGACCCTGGAAATTCACCTTATTTTGTTCACTTGTTGGTAGTCATTTCCCTTGGGCATTTCCTTCCCTTGAGATTAGCTGAAAAGTAGTATGGAGTCTGTCCAGCTCCTTGGTTTCTTGTAGAATTTGGATATAAGGTTTTATAATTTAAGAACAACCTTGATAACCCCCATCTTACTCTGCTGTCTGACCCCAGTTACCTCTTAAATTTTCTCTCTTATATTTGTCCTTTGCCTCATTCCACACCAGCCTCTTGAGTCCTTTTGCTTCTCCTACCACACCACACACACTTCTGACTCGTGGGGCCATTGCCCTTACTGTCATCTTCTTGCATTGTTCCTCATTTCCTCTTGTACTCAACATAGCCCACTCTCTCATTTTCTTTAGGTCTTTATTCCAATATGAGCAAGTCAAAGAGGCTGTGTTCTCTGTTTCTTTACTCTGTTTTTGTTTTTTTCCCATAGCACTGATCACCCTCTGACACATGATATTATGTGTTTTTATCTATCTGTGTGTCTGAATATATGCTATGTGAGACCCATAATTTTTTCTCTTTTCTTTACTGTGTCTACCTTAGTACTTAAAATAGTGCCTGGCACATAATAGGTGTTCAGAAGATATGTATTAAATGAATGAGTTATTACTATGAGGAAATAGGCAAATTTTGAAAAGGGTAAGTGATAAAGGTTTTAAGGTTTTTGAATAGCATATAACATGCAGACTTTTTTTTTTTTTTTGAGTTGGAGTCTCACTCTGTCGCCCAGACTGGAGTGCAGTGGGCGCCACAGCCTGGACCTGCTGGGCTCCGGCGATCCTTCCGCCTCAGCCTTCCAAATAGCTGGAACTACAGGTGCGCGCTACCACACCGGCTAATTTTTTGATTTATTGTAGAGATGAGGTCTCACCAAGTTGCCCAGGAGGGTCTCGAACCCACGGGCTCAGGAAATCCACTCACCTCAGCCTCCAAGGCGTGGGATTACAGGCTGAGCCACCAAGCCCAGCAACATGTGGCCTTTAATTATTATTCACTAACTCCTTTGTAGATAATTATTAGAACCAGGGATGTTTAGAGACTGACTTATTTTTTAGAAGAATCCCACTATTTTCCATTCTTTCACATCCTTGAGTAAAAAAACATAATCATGTTCTCTGTAGGAAGGTGGATTTAAAAGTGCCAAAAATTATGTATAAAAATGACATAAGTATATTCTGTTTTATAGCCTCATATTACATAAGACTAATACATGAGTGCCTTCTGTGTCAAAAAATTCTTTATAGTATAACTTCGAAAGATAAAATAATTTTCTTGATAAATCTCCAATGATTACACATTTAAATTGTGTTCCTTTTTGTCTTCTAAATTGTACTGAGATGTTCGTTCACGTAAGGAAATCTGGAAATTCACCCATAGCTACTTTAATTGGATAACTTCCTAGATGTATAACTGTCATCTCAAAAGCATTTTTAAAGCTTTTGAAGAACATTCCCAAATTCTCTTCCAGAAAGGTTATAGCAATTTACTAGCAGTGCAAGAAAGTAACTAGGGATTATTATTTATGCCTTAAAATTTTTGTCAGTTTGATAGATGGAAACTTGTTCATTGGCAATTTGGTTACTAATGATATTGAAAATTTTATGATTCTTGACTACATATCTTCTTTGTGAGATTTTATATATATATAAGTATATATATATATTCTTTCTTCATCCTTTTCATATGGAATTTTAGGAAATTTTATTATTATTAATCTTTGTCAAATATATGCATAGATTTTCTCCTTTTTGCTAATTTACATATCTTCTTTGTGATATACTCAAATTTCTCTATTTTTATCTCATTGCATTTCAGAAAATATACATATATGACAAACATTTACATAATGACCATTATTAAAAAGACATCTCTCCCTTTGTTTTTCATTACATTTTGCTTCTGAATGCTCTTTCTTCCCAGTCAAAAAATATCACCTATTATTATTTTTTCTGACATGTAGGAAGTTTGATTAGGAAATTCTTTCCAAACTCTTTTTTTTGCAAATGTTTAAAGAAATATTAAAGTCTTTCAGCAATCTGGAAGTTATTTTGACATAATTATTAGCTGCTCTATTATTACCATTTAATAGTTATCCAATCTTGCCCTACAGATCTCATGTCACCTTTATTATTATTATGTTTTATATTTCATAACTTTTGATTTATTCCATTGTCCGGTATCTTCCTACACTACTATCACATCACACCAAGGGCTGCTGCTTTATATAAAATATTTTATTACCTTGTAGGGCAAATACTTCTGTTATATCTTTTTTTATTATAAAGATGTGGAGTACAATTCGGGGTTAGTTATACAAACATTGATTATGCAGTTACCCTTGTTGATGAGGTGTGCCTCTCTCTCCCCTAACAGTTTCCCTCAACTGCCTATCCCCCCCCCCCCAGGTTCCCACTACTGCCAATCCCTTTCTTATAGTATTATAATTGTTCAAGTTTCACTTATGAGTGAGAACATATGGTACTCTGTTCTTTGTTTCTGTGGTAGATCACTGAGTATGGTCGACTCTAAATCCATCCTAGTTGCTGCAAAGTCCATATATTTGTCCTTCTTTATGGGTGCATAATATTCTATTGTGCATATGTACCACATTTTTTAAAATCCAATTCAACTTTGATGGATAACATGCTTGGTTCCATGTTTTTGCTATTGTGAATAGATTTGCAACAAACATACGTGTGCAGGTATCTTTTTTATACAGTGATTTGAATTCCTCCGGATATATTCCCAATAGGGAAATTGCTGGATCATATGGAAGGTCAATTTCTAGTTCTTTCAGAAACCACCACACTGTCTTCCAAAGAGGTTGCACTAGGTTGCATTCCCACCAGCAGTGTAGAAGCATTCCTTTTTCTCTGCTTCCTTGTCAGCATCTGTTGTTTGTTTTATTAATGATAGCCATTCTTACTGGGGTTAGTTGGTATCTCAATGTGGTTTTGATTTGCATTTCTCTGATGGTGCATGAGGCTGAGCACTTTTTCATATGCCTGTTGGCTGCCCATATATCTTCTTTTGAGAAGTGTCTATTCATGTCTTTGCCCACTTTTTAATGGGGCTGTTTGTTGTCTTCCTTTGGGCACGTTTGTAGATCCTAGACATTAGGCCTTTGTGAGATATACAGTTGGCAAATATTTTTTTCCCATTCTGTGGGCTGTCTCCCTGCTCTCTTGATGGTTTCTTTTGCTTTGCAGAAGGTCGTCAGTTTGATGAGGTCCCACTTGTCTATCTTATTTCTTAAGGTATGGGCATTTAGGGTTCTGAATAGGAATTGGTTGCCAGTTCCAATTTCCATAAGAATGTCTCCTGTATTTTTTAAGATTCTTATAGTTTGAGGTTTTACATTTGGGTCTTCGATCCATTTAGAGTATTTGGGGGGCGGGTATGATGATAGTCAGGGGTCCTGTTTCAATCTTCTGCATGTGGTCAGCCAGTTTTCCCAGCACCATTTACTGAATAGGTTCTACTCTCCCCAGTGATTGTTGTTGAAGGCTTTGTCAAAGATGAGTTGGTTGAGAAATTGAGGCTTTGCTTTCGGAATCTCTATCCTGTTCCACTGGTCTATATGCCAGTTCTTGTACCAATACCAGGCTGTTTTGATTACTGTAGCCTTATAGTAAAGTTTGAAGTCTGGAAGTGTGATACCTCCTGCTTTGTCTCTTTTGCTAAAGATTGTTTTGGCTATTTGTGGTTGTTTATATTTCCATATGAATTTCTGTATTGTCATTTCTGGATCTGAGAATGATGTTGGTAACTTAATGGGTTTTGTGTTCAATCTGTAGATTGTCTTTTGTAAGATGGACATTTTAACAATATTGTTTCTTCCTATCCATGAGCATGGAATATTGTTGCATTTGTTTGTGTCTTTTTGGATTTCTTTTAGCAGCGTTTTGTCGTTCTCATTGTAAAGGTCTTTCACTTCTTTGGTTAGGAAGATGCCAAGGTATTTCATTTTTTTATGGCTATTGTGAATGGGATTGTGCTTTTTATTTGGGTCTCTGAGTGCTTGTTGTTGGTGTATAGGAATGCAACTGTCTTTTGCACATTTATTTTGTACCCTGAGACTTTGCCAAAGTCCTTTATCAGTGCAAGCAGGTTTTTGACAGATTTTCTTGGATTTTCAAGGTATAGGATCATATCATCAGCAAAGAGGAATAACTTGACTTCCTCTTTTCCTATTTGGATTCCACTGATTTCCTTCTATTGTCTAATAGCCTGAGCTAGGACTTCCAGCACAATGTTGAACAAGAGGGGTGAGAGTGGGCAGCCTTGTCTTTTCTAGTTTTTAGGGGAAATGTTTCCAGTTTCTGTCCATTTAGCAATATGTTAGCTGTGGGTTTATCATAGATGGCACTACCATTTTTAGGTATGTTCCTTCTATACCTAGGTGCTTGAAGGTTTAGAAGACATGCTGGATTTTATCAAAAGCTTTTACTGCATCTAATGAGATAATCATGTGGTTCATGTTTTTATATCTGTTGATGTGTTTAATTACATTTATGGTCTTGAGAATGTTGAACCAACCCTGCATCCTGGGGATGAGCCTACTTGGTCATGGTGGATGATTTTGCGGTGTGTTTTTGGATCTAATTTGCTAGAATCTTGTTGAGGATTTTTGCATCTATGTTCATAAGGGATATTGGCCTGTAGTTCTCTTTGTTTTTTGAATCTTTATCTGGTTTGGGTATCAGTGTGATATTACCTTCATAAAATGTATTGGGGAGAATTCCATCTTTCTCAATTGCCTGGAATACTTTCAGTGGGATTGGTATCAGCTCCTCCTTGTACGTTTTGTAGAATTCTGCTGGAAAGCCATTCAGTCCAGGGCTTTTTTATTTTTTTATAGGTAGTTTTCATATAACAGAGTCAATTTTCTGGGCTGTTATTGGTCTATTTCGTTTCTCAATGTCTTCTTTTTTTAACCTGGGGAGGTTGTGTGATGTCAGAAAGTCCTTCATTTCATTTAGGATATCAAGTATGTTTCCATGTAGGTGTACATAGTAACCTCTGATAATCTTTTGTATTTCTTCATGGTCAGTTATAATGTGATCTTTTGTATTTCTGATTGTGTTTATTTGGGTTTTTCTCTCTCTTTTTTTTTTTTTTTGTCATTCTGGCTAGGTGTCCATCAATCTTGTTAACTCTTTCAAAGAACTAGCTTTTTGTTTTGTTGATGTAATCTATTATATTTTTGGCTTCTATGTCCTGTATTTGGGCTCTTATTTTGGTGATTTGGATTCTTCTGTTAAAGTTGGGGTTCTGGTTGTATTCTCTTTCCAGTTCCCGTAGGTGATTTATTAGGCTCTCCACTTATGATCTTTCTGTTTTCTTGATGTGTGCTCATAGAGATATAAATCTCCCTCTTAGAACTTCCTTTATGGCATCCCAGAGGTTTTGGTAAGATGTTTCTTCATTTTCATTTGTTTCCAGAAATCTTTTAATTTCTGCTTTGATTTCACTGTTGACCCAATAGTTATTCAGCATCATGCTGTTTAGTGTCCATGTCTTTGTGGGGTTTGGAGAAATTTTGTTAGTGTTGATATTTATTTTTTATTCCACTGTGGTCTGAGAATGTGCATGGCAAAATTTCAACCTTATGGAATTTGTTTATGCTTGATTTATGTCCAAGGATGTGATTGATCTTTGAGTACATTCCATGTGGCAAAGATTAGAATGTATATTCTGTGGTTGTTGGGTGGAATAATTTGTAGGTATATATTATATCCATTTGGTCCAGTGTCAAGTTTAGGTTCTGGATCTCTGTTGATTTTTTGCCTCGGTGATCTGTCTAGGGTTGTTAGTGGAGTAATTAAGTCCCCTGCTATAATAGTATTAGAGCCAATATCTTTTTTTTTTCTGGTTACTTAGTAGTTGCTTTACAAATGCTGGTGCATTTGTATGCTTTATATATGCTGTGTTGGGTGCATATATGTTTAGGATGGATATTTCTTGTTAATGGATTGAACCTTTTATCATTATGTAGTGTCCTTTTTCATCTTTTTAAGTATTTGATAGCTTAAAGGTTGTTTTGTCTGATATTAGGATCACAACTCCTGCCTTCATTTGTGATGTATTTGTTTGAAAACTCGTTTTCCATTCTTTAACTTTGAATCTGGTTCAACATTCTCAAGACCATAAATGTAATTAAACACATCAACAGATATAAAAACATGAACCACATGATTATCTCATTAGATGCAGAAAAAGCTTTTGATAAAATCCAGCATGTCTTCTATCACATCACACCAAGGGCTGCTGCTTTATATAAAATATTTTATTACCTTGTAGGGCAAATACTTCTGTTATATCTTTTTTTATTATAAAGATGTGGAGTACAATTCGGGGTTAGTTATACAAACATTGATTATGCAGTTACCCTTGTTGATGAGGTGTGCCTCTCTCTCCCCTAACAGTTTCCCTCAACTGCCTATCCCCCCCCCCAGGTTCCCACTACTGCCAATCCCTTTCTTATAGTATTATAATTGTTCAAGTTTCACTTATGAGTGAGAACATATGGTACTCTGTTCTCTCAGAAAGAGAGAACAAAGCCTATAAGAGATGTGTGATTATATCAAGAGGTTGAACCTACACCTGATTGATATTCCCAGAAAGGGAAATGGAGAACAACTTGGAGCAAGTATTCTAGGAGGTAATCCAAGAAAAATTTCCCCATCTCACCAGAGATGTGACCAGTCAAGCACAAGGGATACAGAGAACCCCCACAAACATCAAATGAGAAGACCAACCCATAGACATAATAATCTGCCTACACAAAGTAGGCACAAAACAAAAATCCTAAAAGCAGCAAGAGAGAAAGGTCAGACTACTTACCAGGAAAAACCAATCAGAATAGCAGCAGACCTAACAGCAGAAATACCACAAGCAAGAAGGGACTGGAGCTCTATTTTCAAAGTCCTCAAAGAAACAATTTCAACCAAGAATTTCTTATCCAGCCAAACCCAGCTTCATCAGTGATGGAGACTTAAAATCCTTCCCAGACATCCAGTCCCTAAGAGATTATGCAACTTCCAGATGAGCTCTACAGAAATCACTTAAAAAGGTATTAAGCACAGAAGAAAGAAAAAAAAAAGAATGACCACACACCTCCCAAGAGAACAGCAGAGCACAGAATCAACAGAATACAGCACAACAAGAAACTTGAAAACACACATGTACATCAACTCCAAAGCCAAAAGAAAACAAGCAAACAAAGAAACATTTTATAAGAAACTCATGACAGCGATAAACAATCACATTTCAATAATCAACCTGAATGTGAATGGACTAAATGCACCACTGAAAAGACACAGAATGGTAAACTGGATAAGAAACCATGACCCAATTATTTGCTGCATACAGGAGACTCATCTCACTACAAGGGATGCACACAGATTCAAAGTTAAAGAATGGAAAACGAGTTTTCAAACAAATACATCACAAATGAAGGCAGGAGTTGCACGAACCTTGTGAAATGTGTGGTCTTGGCCAGCACCAACAAGACACCTATAGAACTTTCTGCACACAAGAATGTCCTGAACGGCATCACTCTCAACCCACATCTTCAAAAGGGACCCTCATAAGAATATATGCTGCTTCATGGGGGCATTTAATCCAGTAACTATGGAGAGGGTTTCAAGTGACAAATAACTGCTACTTTCCCTTATCTGCATATACAGTGATTGTGGCACAGTACATATTTTAGCTGTTGAAGATCTAAAAAGGAATAAACAATCTAGTTTGGTGTCTGAACTAGAGCCAGTTTCTTTTCAAAACAGTTCAGTTCCAAATGGAATTTTTCCAAATATCAGATTCCCTGAGGTTTGCCATGTATTTGTGCCTTTGGAACAGAGCCAAGTGTCATTGCAATTTCTCCTGTTGGCAAGTACTACAAATTTCTATTCAGCCCCAAGGGGGAGTGCACCAGGATATGTAAGTGCAGTTTCTAGCAATGGCCAGTGACAAATATGACTCTTTAAAGTGTGTGTGGTCAATGCCCATGGCTTCCTGACCCCCTTTAAGCACTGAATATGCCCCTAAGCCTCCTCTGTGACTGGATTATGGACCCTGTGGGCAACAGGTTGGAGGGACTGCCCTGCATCACCCTTGGTCTTCAAATCATATATGGTTGTTTGCTTTCCTAAGGAATGTTTCCCATTTCTAGCATTAAAGAAAACTTATCAGGGTACAACTAGATACGTATGTGGCTTTGAGCAACTTTTATCTGACTATTGGCTTATTGCCTTTTAGTTCAGTTGTGAGGTTTAGCTCTAGTCTTTCCACTGGATCCTTTTCATGGTTTCCCAACCCCGGGGCTGAACCAGTATTGATCTGTGGGTTGTTAGGAACCAGGCTGCTCAGCAGGACGTGAGCAGTGGTGAGTGGAGTTCCATCTTCTGTCAAATCAGCTGTGGTATTAAATTTTATTAGGAGCATGAGCCCTATTGTGATTCACGCATGTTGAGGAATCTAGGCTGCATGATCCTTATGAGAATCTAATGCCTGATGTTTGATGGCTCCCTGCTACCCTCCACCCCCACCACGCTCCAATCCCCACCCCATCCATGGAAAAATTGTCTTCCACAAAACCTGTCCCTGAGGCTGAAAAGGTTGGGAACTGTTGCTTTATATTGAACATTTGGGGGGTTTTCTATGAACGAATGGACTAGAGTTGAGAAAAGAATGAACAAATTGAAAATGGCAACAGAATCTGATATTTTTATTGAGCCTACAGTAGAGAAGTGAAAAAATGCATAAATGTTAGTTCTTACAGTATAACAAGATTTTGATAGAATAATAACAATAGCATCTTGCCTTAGAAAAGGAACAATAGGCCAGACTTGGTGGCTCAGCCTGTAATCTCACGCTTGCCTGAGCCCACGAGTTCGAGATCCACCTAGGCAACTTGGAGAGACCTCATCTCTACAATAAATCAAAAACTAGCCGGGCATGATTGCACACACCTGTAGTTCCAGTTATTTGGAAGGCTGAGGCGGAAGGATCGCCAGAGTCCAGCAGGTGGAGGCTGCGGTGACCGGGAGCGACCACTGCACTCCAGTCTGGGTGACAGAGTGAGACTCCAACTCAAAAAAAAAAAGAAGGAAAGAAAGAAAAAGAACCGTAAATTCTTACTCCAGTCTGAACATGAAGAACAAAGAAACAATTATGATCGCAAACACAATATAGACATTCTCCTTGTGTAAGTTTAGCATTGTGATCTTTTCCATACCTGTAACATTGCATGGTTTTGTATGCATACATGTTGTTTCTGTGGTGGAATTATTAGAATTGATGCAAATATAGAGCCACCCAATGAGCCTTTGTGGTAGCACTGATGAAAGTTGTTAGCATTCACAGCGGGCATTGACAGGGTTTCCTCAATGAGAACAGTCTGCTTTAATGGTGTAAACTAAATTTCTGTCTTATGTATAGGGAACAAAGTAATGCATAGAGTATATGAAGGGAACGATTCCAAATTCCTTTCAACAAAATGATACCCAAGAGGATGTCCTCTGGCAATGTCTGTTCGTATTGAATTTAATGCTTTAGTTTATTATTTCCATTTATTTATGTCACCATCTTTTCCTCTCCCTACTATTTGTAAAAATAACTACATATTAGTATTTTGGGAATGAGAGGCACACAAATTGTTTTAAAACATTTCATAACTAGAGTAGTTTATGGGCTCTATATTGTCTTATCAAGGTATATATTTAATTTTCTTACACTTCTTTTAAAGAGACTGAATTTTGTGTTTTTTATTTCGGGTTGTAAACATTTGAAATATGAATAGCAGTGAGTTCTCAATTTCGCCAGTTCCCTTATTGGCATCTAATCAACTAACTTTGTACATGGATTTTGACATAAAGTATGAATTTTTTTGTATGTTTAATCATGCATTTAATTTTGTGCAATTATTTTTAATCAATATTTTAAATAAAAGTGACCAGTTTTGTTGTTGAAAAAAATTATGACTGCTACTGAAGTCTGTCAAAACTTTATCCAGGGAATATTTGAATATATAGTCCTACATGAGAAAATCCCATAATGTAAAACTCTTTTTTTGTTAAATTAATCAGAAATATATTGCAATGGGATTTTACCCCTTAGGGATTTTGTTGACTATTTGAAATTATATTTAAATTGTATATTTTAAACCGAAGAAAATAATTAGATAAATAAAAAATGAAGGAGTATTTACCTAATCAGATATTTAAGATACTAGTCAAAAATTGTTAGTTTGATCAATGGAACTAAAGGGAACAACTCTGAAAAAACATATTTTAAGTGTGGGGTAGGTGGTAAACTGAGAATATTCTCTCAACATGAACACACTCTCTACTGATTCTTCAAAAAGAAGCAACTAGGATTAGCCACAATTTATTGACAAGTTAATGTAAGACACTCATGATACAATAACAGACATGGATTAAGCAAAACTCAAAATAATTAAGGCTAAGTTACCAGTTGACAAAAAAATACAGTTTAAATTATGTTCATTAGAGTTCTATGAATTTCAAAATAAATAGGAAAGGTCCTTAGAATGAAAGTAATCTTTGAAATTGCAAAAGTCATATGATATTTGATTTTCCATACTCTAAGGGAAAACTAGCTGCCATAAGGAATAGAAGTATTCCAACCTCTGATTGTATCTTTACTAACTCTACTACTCTCCTTTAAATTTTAGGACAGTTTCCAAAAACCTTCAGCAAAGACATTGAATATGGTAATACAGTCAATGAAACTTGGTGTTGGAAATGATGTTTAAGTAGTTTGAAGAAAAGGCACTTATACAATAGGCCAAAATGAATTATAGGTATAAATATTTTAATATAACAACTACAAAGTGAAACAAAACAAACTATAGAACATAAAGCAATTTTACTAGAAGCAATAGTGATCATTTCATTTGCTTAAGACTGAAGATATATATTTACACATGTAATTTCATCGAGAAATTACAAAACAATTTCAGGTATATATTCTAAAGGAAATATTAATTTTATTACCTTGCAGTATAAGTTATATTTTTGTGTCAAAAAGATAAGGCAAACAAAGTATGGAAAAATATTGCCAACAAACATAACGAAGAGACTAAAACATAGGTATAATGTGATTAGCATTTGCTTGGTGGCCTTGATCTTAGCCAAGGTGTCCTTAACAGGTTTCCATAGGAAACATGATCTAAAGTCTAGACCAGACAGCCTAATTAGCATGTAGAGAAAAAGGAAACCCCAAGTTTCCTAACTTAAGGGCGTTCCTGAGCATCCCAAAGTATCTGTAATACAAAGAAAACTCCCCTCTTTTCATAGCTTAAAAGATGAAGAAGACCAACACTCCAACAGAAAATCGGTAACAGGACTTGAAGAAAATTCACAATTCACAAAGCATAATTGTTCAATAAGTATTATGAAAGCCCCTTGCTTCACATTTAATAAGGGCAGGTAATTATTAATTGCATACAATGTTTTGTCTATCAATCTATGCAACTACAAATTAGCAAAACCTGCCCCAAAGCAGTTTGGCAATAAGTGACAAAAACTTTAAAAATGTAACTCACACTTTGACCCAACAATTCCAACTCTGGAATTCTGAGCTGAGTAAATCACAAGAGATGTGGAGGTGTGAAGAATGATTTATGTACAAGAATAAACATTGCAGAATTCTTACAATATAGAAAATTGGAAGCAACCTAAATGATCAATTGTAAGTTAATAGGTACATAATTTATGGACTAGCCTTATGATGTAATATCACACAGCTATTAAAATATTGTTCTCAGAGAACATTGAATACTATAAGAAAATGATGATGGCATAATTTAAATGAATACAAATATGTAAAAAATATGATATTATATATGTGTGTGAATGGAAAGGAGTATATAAAATATTTATGATACTTCTTTCTGGGTCTGGCCTTTATGAATAATTTTTGTTTTCTCCTTTTTACTTTAATTGTCAGTTTTACTCTGAGTATGTAGTCCACTTACAGCAAAAAAAGCATCAAATTTTATTTTAATAGCTAATATCTTCAGGAAAACATCTATGAAACACTCTTAATGCATTTTGCTTCCAACATATATTGCATATTGACTAAGTTTTTGTTTTGTTTTAATTCCAAATTTGTGCTTTAAATTTTCCTCTGTGAATTAAAATCTTCTGTTTTAGAAAGTGACATTTTAGCCCATATTATTCTACTGAGAAATTTTCCCAGACTTACCCTCAATTCAAGCTAGTACAGATTGATGGGCACATACGTTGAGTGATGCACGCTGATTTTTCACAGGAACAGAAACATTTGTAGAGCTTGATAGAGCAATTCTTTTCAGACAATATACACTTTGCCTTTCCAAACATTCACACTAAAAACAAAACAAGACAACTTTTCTTAGTTTGATCTTTTCACTTCTTTATTTGTTTTCGACTAACAGGCAAGCATGTCTTCTAAAATTGCATGTCTATAAAATAGTGCTTCTGAATAAACTAAATATAAAGAAAACATAAATTTTTTAAAAATCCTAGCTGGGCATGGTAGCATGTGCCTGTAGTTCCAGCTACTTGGAAGGCTGAGGGGGAAGGATCGCAGGAGCCCAGCAGGTTGATGCTGGGATGGCTGTGAGTGTACTACTGCACTCCAGCCTGGGTGACAGAGACTCCGACTCAAAAAAAACCCAAACTATCTAAAACTAAAACAACAACAAAAAACCCCCCAAAACTAAAGAATTCCTTGATCATATGCAGAATCCTGAGGAGAACATTTAGTTACATATTATTTTGGATTTTGCGCTTGAAATATTAACATAATATTTGTGTTATGACTGGGGTTTTAAATCTTGTGTCTGAAAGAGGCTTCACTTTCTCCTTATGTTCAGAAAGCTTTGCAATAGTCCTGTTCTTTTTTCTGTAGTAGAAACACAGAAGTTTCCTAAGTCCCCAATCTAATTACATTTCTCTTTTTCTTGGGAATATTCAGTCTTTCCTCGCCTTGATAATCATGAAGACCTTAACGTTGCTTTGTGGGTTTTACAGGCTATTCCCCCTGCCAAGTTGCTGCCCTTCTTCTCACTGCTCCACCTCTCCTGCTGCTCAAGCTATGCTCCAGCTGCCAACAATATCCAAACAAGCTGGGCTCCTTCCAGGTTCTGTGACTTGGTTGGCTGTTCTTTTTGCATAAAATACCTGTCCCAGTTTCTCCTGGCAAGAAAGACTTCGTCCTGTAAGACTCATCACAGAGGTAAGTGGGTCTTGGTGAACACTTGTCTACCTGCCCTGAGGTAAGTTAGTGCTGCTTTCCTCTGCACTCCCATAGCTCCTTCAAGTCAGCTTCTATTATGCCATTATTATGCTTTTATATTAATACATAACAAATTATTTATTTCTGGCTGTGTCTCCACTAGACTGAGTGTATGAGGATGAGGACTGTGTGAGTTTCCCATTACTGGAGACGTTCAAGTGCAGTGCTCAAACCAAAGGATGAGGCAGGCTGTGTTAGAAATCCAGCATTGGATAGGTGGTTTGCCAAGATGACAATGAATACCCTTTTAGTTCTAGGCACATGGGGTTTCCCTGTCCAGCTTGCCAGTCTCACTGGGGAAGGGGAAGTGGGAAGTTAAGATAGTGGCCGAACTGGCAGTAAAGTTGTTGGTATCACTTTTTCTTTCCCAACTTTAATCAGCAACTTTAATAAAGATATCCCTTTTCTCCTTATCATTTCCTGAGACACTGGGAAAGCAGCTCTCCTTACTATAAAACATTTGAGGCAACTACTGGGCTAATAATAACTAATGTTATTAAGCATTTGCTATGTGCCAGGCATTCTTCTAGGTGCTTTACATCTATTATTGCATTTAGTTCTCACAATAACCCCCACGAGACAGGTAACATCACCATTTCTATGATATAGATGAGAAAAATGCAGGCATTATTCATAAAACTTTCTTAAATATATATTATGAATAAGTGGCAGATTATATTCGAACCTATGCAATAAGATCCAGATCCCTGCAGCTTTCTGCCAGCCGTGATCAAAGGCACATTGTATTTAGAACCATTTTTCCCTTAAATCATTAGCCTCTAAACATTTAGTTATGCAGCTCAAGGTCAGTACTAACTGATCATAGCTGTTCTCTAAAGTTGTTTCCTTTTAAAGTACAGGAAACAACATACCAAGTTCATGTGACCTTGTTCCCCTTCACACTTGTTGTTCATGGTACTCTTGCTACCAGTGTAACCTCTCCTCTTCTTTCCCTCACTTCTACTTACACAATGTAGCCAATGGATCCTAAAACACACAAAGCTGATCACGTTACTCCCCAGCAAAACAGTGCTTCAATATTGCCCTGCTGCTATTGGAATAATGTTCAAACATAAAATCAAAAGCCCTTTATAAGGTGAATGCGCTGGTCTAGTGTCAGGTCTGGGCTAGATAGAAGTAAAAAACAAAGTAGGAAATGAAGCCAAAAGGAGACCCTGAAGATCTGCCCCATGTGAAGCTCACCATAATATCTGTGCCTTAAATGCCTCCAGAACTTATCCAAATATGCTGGGTTTTCTTAGCATTTACTCATGTCGTTCTCTGCCCGACCTTTGCACCTTATGTTAGTTTGCCAGAAAAAGAGAACCAATAGGATATATACAGATAATTAATAGAGAAATGTATGAGGGCTTGGCTCACATGGTTGTATAGGAGCTGAGAAGTTCCAGGATCTGCTGGCTACAAGATGGAGAACAAGGAAAGCCAGTGTAGTTCCAGTCCAAGACTAAAGGCCTAGGAACCAGGGAAAATGATGGTTTAAGTCCAGTCTGAGATCTAAGGCCTAAGACCCAGCAGTGCTAATGTCTGAGGACAGGAGAATATGGATGTCCCATCCCAAGCAGAGAGAGCTTCCTCCACCTTTTTGTTCTATTTATGACTCTCAAAGGATTGGATGATGCCTTCTGGCACTGGTGATAACAATCTTTTTCGGTGTAACAATTCAAATGAGAATCTCTTTCAGAAACACCTTCACAGACACCCAGAAATAATGTTTTACCATCTCTCTGGGCTCAGCCCAGTCAAATTGATATATACATTTAGTCATCACGTCCCTCTTCCTGACAAATTCTTATTTATCCTAAAGTTTTTAGCTAAGCCACAAAAAGCTGGTTTAGGCTAGTGGACCTAACTTAGGCATCTTAATTTGTTTCACATGAATGGCAGAGGGGGAAGTTGAACTGAGATGCAGTTGTAATAAAGCCTCTGCTGATTCTATAGTATGTTCGTTTCCTGTGGCTGCTGTAACAAATTACCGCAAATCGGGTGACTTTGCACACTTTTGTTCTTTCATAGTTCTGGAAGCCAGAAGCATGAAAGCGGTATCTGTGAACCAAAATCAAGGTATTATAGGCCTATATTCCCTCCGTAACCTCTAAGGGAAAATCTGTTCCTTGCCTTTTCTGGTGGTTGTTGACATTCTTTGGTTTGTGGCTGTATCACTCCAGTATCTCTCTGTCCTCATATTACCTTCTCCTTATAGGACTGCATTTAGGAATTACCCTGATAATCCAAGATTATCTTCCAATCTAAAACTCCTTAACAATCACATCTGTGAAGACCTAGTTTCTGTATAATAACATTTACAGCTCTAGGATTAGAACATAATATCTTTGGGGGCTATTTCTTAGCTTTCCATATATGGGGAGTTCTGGAAATCAGATAGCCCATCATGATTACCTCCCAATTGAGCCAAGAGAGTTATATTTTTGCATCCCTAAATTGATGAATAAGATAAGTGAGGTTACCTCTGAAGATGGGGCATATGCTTGGCTGAGAGGGCTTCCTTTGGAAGAAGGCAATTGCTAGGGAAAAGACTCAGGGTCTTCAGCAAACAACAGTTGGTGTTAACATTTTTGTCCTAGAGAGGTGATCTGTGGCACATCACCACGTTCACTCTACCTATAACTTTCTATGGTCACAGTTCTACAACCTTCTGTGCCACAGTTACTGATTTCTGGGCATCATGTTTTCATGTCATAAAGCCTTTAGGCCTGACCCTTGCCTATCCCAAGGGTATATTTTAATATCACTGTGTCTGTGCAACCTTCTTGAATCTTGCCTCTCTCTGCTTTTCTTCTATACAGAAGTATTCTTTTTTCTCTGTTCTCATGGTACTTTATTCATACCTCTTTTAGTATTCATTCTCATCGTATAATGATTAATATTTGCATGTCTGTCTTCCATTACTAGACTGTTAGCTCATTAAGGGTAGGAGTCCTGATTTGTTCCTATTTGCAACTGCTTTAGTATCTGGCAGATAGTAGGTGCTCATAAATTTTTAATGAATAGACTAATAAATGTAGCTTACAGCAACCACTCTCTGCCTCTTCATCAATTGATGGAACAGACGGAACAGCCAACTGTATGAAAGAAAGCCATCAAGCATGTCCAACAAAAGTGACTGAGTGTATATCAGGAGGCAGTAAAGTAAACAATATCTCAAGGGTCACAGCTGTTTCATCTGCTTTTCAGCCAAGAAATGCCATGATTTACTTTCTGCTCTTGCCAAGGATGAAGAAATAAAGCCATAAACAAAAAGTGAAAGAGTGAAGAATTACTCAGCTTGGATGGACAGGTCAATCTGCTTGCCCACCTGTGGCCAAACAAGCTTGATCAAACAATAATGTACCTTCCTCTTCTATTCACATCTCACAGTCTTTATTCTTTAACAAGAATGAAGGAATCTTCAATGGGAAATGTAGTTCCATTCCTGACATCACTGACAAAGTCAGTTTTATACATATATAACGTTGGAGCTCTCCATCATTGTAAGGACTGTATCAAAATCTGCTCCCCCAATTTATCTCTTCTCTCCCCAAGTTTCTAAATTTTAAGAGTGCTCATGTATAATATCTATTTAACAGGGACATTAGGAGGATTTAACTATTAGGAATTAATGAATGTAGAAACTTCTAAAGCAGTACACATGGCATACACTTAATAAGTATTCCTTTATTTTCCTTTAACAGTTTAAGATTAACCACAGGTTATTTACAGCTATGGAAGATTTGGCAGAACAAGGTCAAATTGATAGTTAATATGTGTTTTATTTTGGAAATTTTACATTTGTTAAAGTAACATATGTACATAGTAAAATTTCAAACAATATGAAGTAATATTAAATGAAATGAATTTTCTTTCTGATATCTCTCCAAAACTTCTAGACAATATTTTGAAATCTTTTTTTCCTGATTTATCAATTTTAGATGGTAACATAATATTTGCCTTTGAAAGATAAGGAATTTAATTGATTCATACTACTACTTCTCTCTTAATTTTGTTATTTATATGATTACTTAAGTCTTCTGTTTGTTTCACTTCTAACTATAAGTAACATGTATATGTATATGTGTATATATTTTTGTCATAATATAGGTTATTCCTTGATATCTACCATCTGAATAATAAAATTATAAATTTGGAGAGCCTCATACCCAGTGCTATGATGGCAAACTAACTTAGTGGTGGAGGATCATTTTGTAGCATTTTTCTTTTTCAGTGACTGATTTTAAGCTACCGACCTGACTTTGAATTTCCTTCTAGAATTATAATGCTCTTCAATTTTTTTCCTATGGTTTGGCTTTTAAAAATCAATAAGCTGCATTTACAGAGTTATGATTATACAAATATTAATCGATGATGAACCAAATACTGCGATTCCTAGAGAAATCTTGATGGGAAATAAAGTAGATAATTAAGTAAACTCTAATTTTCAAGTTCCAATTGTATTTTAGAAATAATTGAATCTTTCAATCTGAAGTACATACCTCTTCCAAAATTCAAAAGAACAAATACAGTTTAGCAGGAACAACAGATAACAGAAAATAAACACTTTTACAAAAGTCTGATCACAGAAGCATGCTACTTTGCAAAACACTTAGAAGGACATCTGGCAGCTTTAGGATTATTAAAGTTTACTACCAAAACACAGAGATAGAAAGTTATTTCTAGTCATATTATAAAGACTCCACAAAGAACCATAAATATGAACCTAGATGCTAAGCAAGAATGTCAGTAGTGTGAAACAAGGGGGAGATAGGTTTATGGTCTTGTATAAACATGTATAATCAAGGCTTCCTGCCTGAGAAGTTATTGGCAACTGCAGACATGTTACTTGTCCAAGTATGTGTAAATACTAGAATGCACTAGTGCATACCTTTTGTGATTCATTTTTTTTCTATTGCTTTCCATCATTTGTAGGAACAATAGGAGATTCTCCAGTGATGAAAATGTTCTATTTCTTCACTGCTCAATTTTATATCTCTCTCTCTCTCTCTAATCTGTCTATCTATCTATCTATCTATCTCTCCATCTACTTACCTTCCTGTCTATCAATCATCTATCCAATGATAGTCATTAGCTACCTGTGACTGTTGTGCACTTAAAATGTGGCTAGTGTGATTATAAAAGGAATTTCTAAATTTATGTAATTTTAATTCCATTAAAATTAAATATCCACATGGCTAGTGACTACATACTGGCAGTACATCCTATAGAAGCCATAGACTAATAAAAAGTAAAGATTCCTCCATTGTGAACTCCATAGTTTGGCCTGAGAATGAAGCAATCTGCTCAGCTATTGCTCAGAAGATCCTTCTTGTCCTGGTGGTTTGGATTAGAGTGAGGAGAAAATTAGAGAGTCGACAATTCTATGACACTAAACCTGTGCTACTAGAGGCAGAATATTCTTAGCATAAAAAATAGAGTCTCTTTTATTTCACTCTATTTCTCAAAATCATGATATGTTTTAGGTTGGTTTACATTTGGACTATGATGTTATTGCATATATCTCTGTTATTTCTGGATATTCTAAATATTTTGGTTTTTCCTGTTGGTCTAAGAACTATATGCCTTCAAAATATTAAGAGGTTATAGTTTTTTTTAGTGTTTTATGTTTAATGGAAATCTACTTTTTGTAAAGATGTTACTCTCAGAACCCTATGAATTACTACACTAAGTCTTTTGCTTTTCTTACCTGCTAAACAACTGGCATCTCCCTGCGATCCCTGGCAGTGCCCAGCCACTGCTGATCCCTCCCCTTGTGCTAATATGATTAATGTTCAGGTCCCACTTGCGAGTGAGAACATGTGGTATTCACTTATTTGTTTTTGTGATAGATCACTAAGTAGGATGGTCTCCAAATCCATCCAATTTGCTGAGAAGTCCATGATTTTGTTCTTCTTTATGGCTGTGTAATACTCCATCATGTATATGTGCCACATTTTCTTTATCTAGTTCACTTTTGATGGGCATTAGGGTTGGTTCCATGTTTTTGCTATTGTTAATAGTGCAACTATAAACATGCATGGGCAAGTGTCTTTTTTGTAGGACGATTTATGTTCCTCCAGGTATATTCCCAGGAGAGGGATTACTGGATCATGTGGAAGGTGAATTTGTAGTTCTTTTGGGAATTGCCACACTGCTTTTCATAGATTTAACTGGCTTGCACTCCCACCAACAGTAGAAGCATTCCCTTTTCTCCAGAATCTGTTTTGGGTTTTTGTTTTGTTTTGTTTTGTTTATTAATGATGACCATCCTTACTGGAGTAAGGTGGTATCGCATTGTAGTTTTGATAGCATTTCTCTGATGATTAATGAAGCTGAGCATTTTTTCATGTATCTGACTGCTTGCATTTCTTCTTTTATAAAATGTCCATTCATGTCCTTTGCCCATTTTTAAAATAGGGTTTTTTTTTTGTTTTGTTTTGTTTTGTTTTCCTTTCGGCTTGTTTGAGTTCCTTATAGATCCTGGATGTTAGGCCTCTATCAGATACATAATTAACAAATATTTTTTTCCCATTCTGTGGGTTGTCTCCCCACTCTCTTGATGGTTTCTTTTGTTATACAAAAGCTTTTCTTTCCTATGAGAGGAGATTTTGAGGAAGGCTAGCTTAGTGGTTAAAAGTGAAGACTTTAGAACCAGACTGTTGGAGTTTGAAATCCATCTGTTAAATTCAACAGTTAGTTAAATAAGTGGTAGCCTGCAGGCCTGGAAGACTGGAGGCCAGAAGCAGTCCTCAGGATTTTCAGATTAGATATATAAATGAGTACTGATTATCATTAGGTTTCTGTCCCAGAGCTGACCCCTGAAGCCAGAGACACAGGAAATGTATTTTCTTGGATGTAGGGTGCTTATAACTGGATAGAGAGATAGTCACATGAGGAAATGATTACTCTACGTATAAAACTAGCAACAGAAGCATGGACTAGACTGCAGAGTCACAGAAGGTTGTCAAGAGGATCAGCATTCGTGATCATAAAACTAGCAACAGAAGCATGGACTTGACTGCAGAGTCACAGAAGGTTGTCAAGAGGATCAGCATCCATGATCATGATCTTGAAGAATGAGTAGGATCCTTCAGGTAGAACCTGGAAGGCAACTAATCCAGGTTAATGTGCCTATCTCCAGATGTTTTAGCATGGTTATTTTAGTATGAAAAGATTTAGGGGCCAGACTCAACCACATCCCAGATAACACTTGTTATTCTAGTCACTGAGACTGAGACCCTTGCACTTTTTCAGGGTTTTGTATCTGAAACACTTTGTCACATTCGCTGCACTTTTTTCTGGTTGCAAAATTGTCCACTCACCCATACGTTATCCTGTGATGTAGGGAGACGGATTTACCTATCTGAATAATTGCTATTTTTACTTATTTACTTTTTCTCTCTTTACCAGCAATGAGTGGTAGTGGAGGTAAAGCTTACTAAACCCTGCTAAGAATGTGTTGTGGAGAAGTGTTTTTGTTACTTTGCTATTAAAAAGGAGAGGAGAACCACAAAGTTCCCAGTCTTTGGGAATAGCTTACAAATATGTTTTTCAACTCAAATATCGCCACATTTCTTTTTCCAGAGAGAAATTAGAATGGAAGCCATGATTTCAGTTACACGCTCATTTAAAACTAAGCAATTTTTCTACTGCTATAAACTTAGGCCTACTCAAAACTGAAAAAGTGATTATTTCTGAAGACAGGAAGAGAAGAGAGCATTTCATTTAAAACTGAGTACTGATTTTTTTCTCATTAGATCAAAATATGCACATTGTGGACAATACAGAAAATTGTAAAGAGAAAAGGAAGATATCTAATGTCCCTGGGTTAGTTGGATAGGTAACAATGTGGAATATTTCTTTAAGGTTTTTTTTCTATCTATATGGCATTATACTTAGAAGATAAATAACTTAAACCATTTATTATATTATAGTGTTACAACAGAATCCAATTCCTATATTTGAAAGCTTTCTTACACTTTCTATTCTCATATTCACAAATTTTTTGCCCTTTTTGGATTTGCTAAGGAGCAACTAGAAAATACTTTCTCTCTATTGTCAATATACTTTTTTTCTATTTCTTAAGCTCCTGTCTTCCCTTCTTCTCTCCCTCCTATATGCCTATGATAATCATGTTATTCCGTATCTGTCAGGCTTCTATCTTTGAATTCCATGTTGCCTCACTCCTAGTAGAAGATTTTCTCATGAAACAATACCACAAATAAGATAATAACTGATATTTTAACTTGGCCCAATTGGTATCTCCTTAGACTATTAGAACAGTTTATGAGAACAAAGACATAATGGGCCTTTAGATCTCCAGATTCCACAGATATATAGTACTAATTATTCAAATCTGGTACAACTTTACACTTTTAATTTAAAGGATAAGGAAGTATTCAGATCCACCTCAGCAGAATATCACCGTATAAAGAAATAAAAAGTAGACAATGAAAAATAGCAAGAACTTGAAAATTCAGATACATACAAAATAGGAGAATGCTAGAAAAGCTGCAAGTGCTTCAGATAAAAAGTCTTCATTAAATTACTAAGTAAAACATTATTCATTCTATTGTGACTAGGATAACTTTAAGTGTAGCACTCCTCAGAGAACTTATCATTAAAAAAATCATAATGAGTCGGGCTCGGTGGCTCAGCCTGTAATCCCGCGCCTTTGGGAGGCTGAGGTGAGTGGATTGCCTGAGCCCTCGGGTTCGAGACCCGCCTGGGCAGGCGAGATCTCATCTCTACAATAAATTAAAAAAAAAAATCAGCCGGGCGTGGTAGCGCATGCCTGTAATTCCGGCTACTCGGAAGGCTGAGGCGGAAGGATCGCCGGAGCCCAGCAGGTCGAGGCTGCGGTGGCCGGGAGCGGCCACTGCGCTCCAGTCTGGGTGACAGAGTGAGACACCAACTCAAAAAAAAAAAAAAAAATCATAATGACAGAGTTGCTGTAATTACAAGTTGTCATATTCTTTAGTTCTGAGTTCATAAAATTAGCCCAGGGCCATGTTTCTAGATAGTACTTAACAAATAGTTTGTGTTCAACAAGTATTTGTTGAACAAATCATGAATTAATAAATCAGTGAATTAATTAATTAATACTTAATTGATAGTGGGAGGTGTTTGATTGTAGAATTCAGTCTGTAGGGGGAAGAGTTATATTGGTCACTGAAGTTTGCTACAGATGCCAGCAGTTAAATGACCCTGTGTGTCCAGGACCACAGCAAGAGATCACATACTTGTAGTTCTAGATTAGCACAGTGCTAAGCACAGAGTAGCTACTTAGTAAATAAGATTTGGATGATCAGAGTGTGTGAATATGTGAAAGTTTATCCCGAAATATCAGTTACAAGGCAATAAGGAACAATGTTATATACCTAATAAGTGTTGTTTCACCCATTTTCATAGGTTTAATTATACATACAACAGGCTTCACCCTGGGATGTCACAAATGGTCCACAAATCTTCTCACAGAAGCTGGCAGAATGGATTCAGAGCACTTGAGAAATAGTGACAGATTTCACCACAAAGCAGAAATAGTTCATGGTCTATTTCTATTTCTCGCCTTGTAAAATTTCAAGATTTAAGAAAGAAATGGTGCAAGAAGTAGTATTTGGTTTTCTTTTTTATATTCTTTTAACTCTACAGCATTGAGCAATAGGCTCAGGAGATAATGCACATTGGTATTACTTTCTCTTTATAAATTGTTCTTTATAAAAACCCTGTGGTCAGCATTGCATCTTATTTTTACAGTTAGGAAAATTGGAATTCGTTTCAGTTCAGTCAATGCTTCTCAAACTTTTACGTGAATAAGAATCAGAGAAAGTGTAGATTCTGATTCAACATGGCTTTGGTGTGGTCTGGCAGCATGCATTGCTTATAAGCTCCCAGTGACGCTTTGCAGCTGGCCCACCTGCCTCCCTTTATGGAGCAAATAATCAAGAGGTGTACTCAGGGTCACAAAGGTAAAAATGGAAGAACCAACATTTGAATGCAGCTTTTTTTACTGTATATCTGAGTCCAGGAAGGATGGAGTTTCTGCTTTATTTTCCTCGAAGATAAAGGCACAAAGAATTATCTGTCATCTTCTTGTCTCACTTCTTTTGGATAGGAGAGACAATCTAATTAATCCCAGAGTGATCAGGAGACTGTAGTATGATGGTTCCAAAACAACTCCTGCTGGATTTTACTTTCTTTGTCAATAAACCTGACTTAGCCAAAGTTGTCAATGATCTCCATGATGTTAAAAATACTGGACATTTAAAAAATGTGATGTTGAGCATCACTCCTTTCTCTCCTTCCTTGATTTCCATCATAGTGCATGTTTGTGTTCTACCTCTCTGGCTGCTGCTTTCTAGTCGTCTGTGTGGGATCTTTCTCTATTGCTTTTACTTCACATATTTCTTAAAGTTTGGTTCTTGGACCCATCCCTAGTTCACTTTGACCTCTTATGGGATCGATGCTTAATTCTTCTGGGTAATGCAACTTTCATCTGCAGGTGATAATCTCCAGGTTACATATTTAGTTCAGAGTGCTATATTCCTGGTGTCAAATACAAGTTGTAATTAAGTATCTCCCCTTCTGTAACCCATAGATACCTCAGATTACAAAATAAATGGAATTTAACATCATTTTTCTTTTAATATTTTTTCATTGGGTCATATGTACAGTAAATTAATCTATCTTATTGGCCTAGTTAAAAACTCAAGTTATCCTCTTCACTTCCCTCTTTTACTGCCCACACATTAATCTGTTATCTAGTCCTATAGACTGAAATTCTTAAATGACTCTCAAAACAACCCTCGTCTCTTCATCCTCACTGTGTTGGCCTCATTTCAGATCCCTGATACCTGTCTCCATGATCACTGAAAAATCCTCCTAACCAATTTCCTCCCTTTAGATTTATTCTCTCCTAATCAACTCTATACTGCCAGAAGGACCATTCTAGAATACAGATATGATTATGTCATTTTCTTGCTCTAATAGGGCTCCCTTTCTTTTTCAGCACAGTCTGTAAATTCCTAAGTAACATAAAATATCAGTATCTGTCCTGCACTATTGCCCATCATTTCTTTCCTTCTCCTTACGAATGAGACCATAATAAGCATGTTAGTCTTCTTTTAATTTCTTCATATGGCATGTTTTGGCATAGATCTACACTTTCTACTGTCAATCTTTGCAGAGCTCCCCAGAATATAGAACACAGACCTTTGCCAAGGTAAGTTCAGTATCTTCTCTAAAACATCATCTCTTCAAGGGGACCTTCTATAAGTCTCATGTTGGGTGCCTACCTCTTATCTGTGCTAAAATAGCACTGGTGTTTATCTATCTCAGCATTAGTAACACTGTATGATTTGTTTTTCTTAGTCTTTTAGATTGGGAGCAGTTTGAGGACAGAGATCATGTCTTGACCTTTGAATAATCATCACCAAGGAGAGTGCCTGATAAAGCATGGAGCACAGTTGACTTTTGGTAATGAATGATCTTATGGAATGGCCACTTCTTAATGAATTAGTCAACGGCTTTCTTTCAGTATCTTTAGACTAGAAGATGCCTGTTCCCAGGACCATAGTCTATTAACTTGTTTTCAGGCAAGTTCACTTGAACTTTAAATATTTTTGTGAACAAGTCAGTTTCATTCACATATGACAATTCACAGACCACATTTACAGTTCATTGTTTAAACTGTAATAATTAATAAAGCAGCCAGGATACCTTCATATATCTCTTACATATATTTCTTATTTAGTGCCTAATCATGTGGCTCCAGGTATGAGGTGCTACCTATCTCCAAAATTTGGGTTTCTGAGACTCTAGGCCTTGCAGAGCCAATAGTTTAAAGTTGAATTAGGGGAAAGTGCTACTCAGTATTGTGTCCAGACTTGTGGCATCAGTATCCTTGAAAGTGTGAAAAAAATTCAAATTCAGGCCAACTTTAGTGGCTCAGCCTATAATGCCAGCACTTTGGGAGGCTGAGGCAAGTGGATTGCCTGAGCCCGCAGGTTTGAAACCAGTCTGGGCAACTTGGTGAGACCTCAGTCTCTACAATAAATTAAAAAATTAGCCGGGTATGGTAGCGTGCACCTGTAGTTCCAGCTACTTGGAGACTGAGGCGAAAGGATCGCCTAAGCCTGGCGGATCGATGCTGGAGTGACCGTGAATGTGCCACTGCACTCCAGCCTGGGAGACAGAGTGAGACTACAATTAAAAAAAAAAAAAATCAAATTCAAAGACCCTACTTCAGATTTAGTAAATCAGGGTCGTTAGAGGTGACACACAGGAATCTGTATTCTGAGTCCTCTGAGTAGTTCTAATATATACCAAAGAGAATCACTAATAGAGAGTATAGTCGTTTCTAAACCAGAGTTTTCTAAGTCCATATAGGTATGACAGGCTGTACTTTCAGAGACAATAGAACGGAATATTCAAAATAGATTTTTGGAAAAATTTGAGCACAGTATCACCATACCCATGTTAATGTCAGAAAAGACCACAGAGACGATTTTTAGAATAAATTTCCACCTAGCAATAGTTGTAAAAATGTGAAATCGTACTGCAGAGACCACAACATTTGATTCCCTTTGAGCAGTGAAACCTTGACAGCACTTAAGAATTACATGGGGAGATTGCAAAAGAACCCACTCCTGTTCTTACCTCCAAGATGTAAGAATTTACCTGGCATAGAATCCAGATTTGGGATTTTTTTTTTTTTTTTTTTGAGTTGGAGTCTCACTCCATTGCCCCGGCTGGAGTGCAGTGGCACACTCACAGCCAGCCCAGTGTCGACCTGCTGGGCTCAGGCGATCCTTCTGCCTCAGCCTTCCAAGTAGCGGGAACTACAGGCATTCGCTACCACACCTGGCTAATTTTTTATTTTTATTGTAGAGATGAGGTATCGCCAAGTTGCCCAGGCTGTTCTTGAACCCATGGGCTCAGGCAATCCCCTCACCTCGGCCTCCCAAGGGAGGGAATTTTTTTAAAGACTCTTTGGTGATTTTAATATACAGAAATAGTTTAGAACCTCTGATTTAGAGTGATTTTGAATATGATTCCCAACAGGAAGCCAGCTAAAGCTGTGTCCACCAGGACCACAATGCCAAATTTCAAGATACATTTTAGAAATACCCTCTCCACGAATCAAGGTTCGGAAAGCAGTGTTACAGGACTTTCAATGAAATTTTGTTTGGGATTATCAAGACTTGGGTGTTGAGGTAAGACATATAAAGCAGTCTTTGCCTATGTTTTTGGTATTTTCCTATAGTAAGGTTAGCCTTGGATCTCTTTTTGTGGGGGATGGGAAACAGAGGAATGGTAATATTCTAGTGTTTTTCACCTTCCATTAGTAGGTCATGAAATCATTTTACTAGGTCATGACCAACTTTGAAATGAAGTAAAACAGAATAGGAGGGAAAAACAGAGAATGGAGAAGTGCATAGCAGTTAACAAGGATGATGATTGCTTCACAAAATTTTAGTAACAGTTACATGTTCATGTATATGAGAGGGACCCCCAAAAATTGAATTAATTTATCTAAAAATTGTAAATTTATTCTTACATGTTTAAACTTCAGTCATCTTCAAGGTACTCTTCATTTGATGCAATATACTTCTCTAGATACTTTTTCCACTGCCCAGAACAGTTTTTGAACTCATCAATTTTTATGTCTTTTAGTGCTTCTGCCTTTTTTGTTTCACCTCTTCTACATTAGCAAAACATTTCTCTGAGGGTTTTTTGTAATCTGGGGAAACAAAAAAAAGTGGCTTGGGGCAAGATCAGGGGACTAGGGAGGGTGGGGCATGGGGGAACATGCCATTTTTTGTCAAAAACTGCTGAACACTCAGTGCAATGTGTGCAGGTGCACTTGTAAATCACCCATTATGAAATGGGCAAACTTGTTCAATCTCCAATAGTAATAATAATAACAATAATAATAACAGCAATAACTTACACTGAACACAGCATCTCACAACACTAGCTGGTACACTAATGCTGATGGGTTACTAGAACACTTACCTGTACTACAAGGAAGCCTGTATTACAGGGGTCCACCTTCCAAAAGATAATTTCATTTTTGGGGGGTTCCTCCTTGTAGGTATGAATGCATACATACAAGTATGTAAATACTTTATCACAATGTAATATGAGTCATGGTAAAAATTTTGTATGTCAGCATTTTAGAGGACATGGAACATTTCAAATTCCAGGACTCAAAGAGCAGCTGTGAAGTAAAGAAACAAATAGTGAACTTAGAGTGAATATCTATGTTCCAATCTTGGTTCTGCCACCTACTTAAAGCTTCTAGATATACACCTGTAAAGTTAATAATATTATCTTCTTTGGCTAACTCAGAGGATTGTTTTGGATACTAAATGATAAACAGGCAAATAATCACTGAATGGTCATGAACATATTTACTGTGAATATTCTATATGTCAAACGTTTCTGAGCACTGAAAATATATGACAAATTACAGTTTGGCAATGTGGAGGGAAATTTTATTTTATTTTATTTTTGCTCCAGAAATATGGTGTACTCATTGATTTTATTGAATCTATGACCTTTATTGTCTATTGCTTTATTTTGCCCCAGAGAAGCAAAGTCAAAATCCCAGAAAAAGAGGAAAAAAATCATTTAGGTAAGATTTTCTTTTCTTTTCTTTTCCTTTTTCTTTCTTTATTTTTTTTAAACTCAGGGCAAAGACATGAACTTGAAGTCTAATAATATTTTGAATTATAGGACCTCAGTCTTTCAAGAGATTATAGACTTTCTTGAGTTGAGTTGCAAAAACTTGACTTGGAATATCAAAAGACTAGATGACTTAGAATTAGTGTACTTTGTAATGTAAGAGGCTGCAAAGAGGTGGAGTTTAACAAAGGAGATATGATTCAAGAGTTTGAAATAGAAGAGCAATAGAAGTAGCTGCTGCTGGTGTTGTTCTATGGTGGAGTCCCATGTCTGTCTTTGCCTTGAGTTGAATGAAAGAAAGAAAGAAAGAAAGAAAGGAAGAAAGAAAGAAAGAAAGGAAGGAAGGAAGGAAGGATGGAAGGAAGAAAAGAGGAAAAGAAAAGAAAAGAAAAACTTACCTATGAACCTAAATAATTTTTTTTCTTTTTTTTTTTTTTTTTTCTTTTTTCTGGGATTTTTGACTTCCCTTCTCTGAGACAAAATAAAGAAATGAGACATTAAAGGTCATGGATTCAATGAAATCAATGAGTACACCATATTTTTGGTACAAAAAATAAAATAAAACTTCCCTTCATGTTGACAAACTGCATCAAGCATGAGCAAGAGAATTAGCAACCCAAGAAAGAATCCCATGTTTATGTTTTCAACTTTCAAGTGGGAACCAGGACAAAATTCTGCCTCATGGAGAAGTCTCATGAGATGCTAAAAGATGGACTAACATCTAATAGCCAGGCTAGCTATTTAAATAGATGAGTCAGAGGAGGCTTTCAGAGAATATTAAGCACCTGGGAATGGAAACTGTCTATCCATTCAAAAGTTTTCTGTACTTCTCAGAGGAGGCAAAACTGGCTGAAAGAGGGCAGGTGTGTAAGAATTATCCTTAAGATAGGTATGAGGATGCATAGACCTGATGAATGATGTAATGACAAATCAATTTTTCTTCAGTTAATAATGTAAATAAGACTACAATGATACCAATAAATTCTCAGGACCCTGTTCTTTCAGGAATGAACTAAATGGCTGGTATCATCACTTACAAACGTGTCTTCTTTTTTTAAAAAATTATTTACTTATTATAAAGATGTGAGGCACAATTCAGAGTTAGGTATACAAACATTGATCATGCAGGTATCCTTGTTGATGAGGTATGCCCACTCCCCTAGCAGTTTCCTTCAACTGCCAGTCCCACCACCCTCCCCTGACAGTTTTCCACTACTGCCCATCGCTTTCTTATAGCATTATAATTGTTCAAGGTTACCTTATGAGTCAGAACATATGGAAATCAGTTCTTTGTTTCTGTGATAAATCACTGGGTATGATAGACTCCAAATTCATCCAATTTACTACAAAGTCCATATATTTGTCCTTCTTTATGGTTGCAGAATATTCCATTGTATATATGTACCACATTTTTTTATCCAGTCCAGCTTCAATGGGCGACACAGTTGGTTCCATGTTTTTGTTATTGTGAATAGAGCTGCAACAAACATACATGTGCAGATATCTTTTTGGTAGAATAATTTGAGTTCCTCTGTGTATATTCCCAACAGAGGAATTGCTGGTTCATATGGAAGGTCAATTTCTAGTTCTATTGGTATAAAAACAGGCACATAGACCAATGGAATAGGATAGAGATTCCGGAAGCAAAGCCTCAGTTCTTCAACCAACTCATCTCTGACAAAGCTTCCAACAAAAACTACTGGAGAGAGGAAAACGTATTCAGTAAATGGTGCTGGGAAAACTGACCAACCACATGCAGAAGACTGAAACAGGACCCCTACCTATCACCATACACAAAAATTAACTCTAAATGGATCAAAGATCGAAATGTAAAACCTCAAACTATAAGAACCTTAGAAAATGCAGGAGACACCCTTATGGAAATTGGAACTGGCAATAAATCCCTATTCAGAATCCTAAAGGTCAATGCCTTAAGAAATAAGATAGACAAGTGGGACCTCATCAAATTAACGAGCTTCTGCAAAGCAAAAGAAACCATCAAGAGAGCAGGGAGACACCCCACAGAATGGGAAAAAATATTTGCCAACTGTATATCTGACAAAGGCCTAACATCTAGGATCTACAAGGAACTCAAACGCACTGAAAAGAAAAAAAAAACAGCCCCTTTAAAAAGTGGGCAAGCTGGGCTCGGTGGCTCAGCCTGTAATCCCAGCACTTTGGGAAGTTGAGGAGAGTGAATTGCCTGAGCCCGCGGGTTTGAGACCCGCCTGGACAACTTGGCAAGACCTCATCTCTACAATAAAATCAAAAAAATTACCCGGGCATTGTAGTGCATGCCTGTAGTTCCAGCTACTTGGAAGGCTGAGGTGGAAGGATCACCAGAGCCCAGCAAATCAAGGCTGCAGTGGCTGGGAGTGTGCCACTGCACTCCAGTCTGGGTGACAGAGTGAGACTCCAACTCAAAAAAAAAAAAAATTGGGCAAAAGACATGAAGAGACACTTCTTTTTTTGGTTAGACCCATATAACTGGTATATGACTAAGAGGAACAAACCCAAGTACAGCCTGAATGATAGCTGCAATAGGAGAATTCCACTCCACGATAAGCCTGCCTGGGGCGGCCCCTGCCAGTACCTGAGGAAGAGAGAATTTCATACCTCCTTACCAGAGGGAATTTCCTGACCATACTAGAATAAGAGGGGAGGACTAAAGCCCCACCCAACCCCCTCTCCCCCTCCTCCTTCTCTGGGATGACACTGGAGAGATTGTGAATGAGGTAGAAGATATGCAGAAGACAGCAGAGGGGTAGCTAAGAGGAACAATTGTAGAACCTGCCACAAGAAGGAGATTTTGTTTGTTGATTTTTGTATATTTTTCCTTTGTACATGAATGTGTATGTGAGGGTACAATCTGATCCTCCACCCCTTTTTTCTCCTCTTTCTTTTTTTTTTCTTGTTTTCTGTTTATGTGTGTTCATGAAGGATTGAGTGTTCATCTTTTGGTCTTTTGGTTTGTTTGTTTTGCTTTTTTCTTCTTCTATTTTTTAGTACATGTGTGAGGGTTCTATTTGAATTCCTTTTTTTCTTCTTCTTCTTCTTTCATTTTGGGTTGGGCCTGTGTGAGTGTGTTTGGTTTTCCTGGTCTTTTGTTGTTATTGTTTTTTGTTTTGTTTTGCTTTATTGTTATTCCAGTTTGTTTTGATATGTGTGTGTGTGTATTTGATTATTTTTTGTTTTGGCTTCTGCTCTTATTGTTCTGTGTTTTATTTCATTTTTTTATCCCTTTAAAACTATTCTCTATCTTATTTCATTCTACTTTTTCTATCCTTCTCATTGCTATTACTGTAACTTGGACTCAGGGAGTACACACATATACCCGTGGAATCATCATACAGAGTGGTGGTGGGGCGTGGATGTCAGGGAACCAATACCACAATCAGTGAACACTGTGATTTGCAAGTAGTTTCTGAACTCTAGCTCCCCATCCTCCACCTTATTTGACTCTCAGAACTACAAGAGACAGCAAAGCTTCCCACCCATAACAATGAAATAGAATTGAGATTCCAGAAGCAAAGCCTCAATTTCTCAACCAACACATCTTTGACAAAGCTTTTACCACCAATCACTGGGGAGAGGAGAACCTATTCAGTAAATGGTGCTAGGGAAACTGGCCGACCATATGTGGAAGATTATTACAGGACCTCTACCTATCCCCATACACAAAAATCAACCCTAAATAGATCAGAGACCTAAACATAAAACCTCAAATTATAAGAATCCTAGAAAATGTAGGAGGCACTCTTATGGAAATTGAAACTGGCAACCAATTCCTGATCAAAATTCGAAGTGCCCACATTGTAAGAGATAAGATAGACAAGTGGGACCTCATCAAACTGACAAGCTTCTGCAAAGCCAAAGAAACCATCAAGAGAGCAGGAAGACAACCCACAGACTGGTAAAAAAATATTTGCCAACTGTATACCTGTCAAAGGCCTAACATCTAGGATCTATAAGGAACTCAAATATGCTGAAAAGAAAAAAACAAACAGTTCCATTACAAAGTGAGCAAAAGATATGAATAGACAGTTCTCAAAAGAAGATATGTGAACAGCCAGCAGAAACATGAAAAAATGTTCAGCCTTACTAGTCATCAAAGAGATGCAAATTAAAATTACACTGAGATACTACCTAACTCCAGTCAGAATGGCCATCATCAATAATTCAAAAAATGACAGATGCTGGAGAGGATCAGCAAAAGGGAGCACTTCTACACTGTTGGTGGAAGTGCAAACTATACAGCCTCTGTGGAAAACAGTGTGGTGATTCCTAAAAGTTCTAAAAATCAACCTTCCATATAACCTCACAATGTCCCTACTGGGAATATACTTGGAAGAGCTCAAATTGCTCTATAAAAAAGATACCTGCACATGTATGTTTATTGCAGCATTGTTCACAATAGCAAGAACATGGAACCAACCATGCTGCCCATCAAAAGAGGACTGGATTAAAAAACCGTGGTAAATATGCATGATGGAATATTATGCAGCCATAAAGAACAAAATCATGAACTTCTCAGCAACCTGACTGTAATTAGAATCTATAATATTGAGTGATCTTTCACAGGAACAAAGAACTGAATATTGCATGTTCTCATTCATAAGTGGACCTTGAACAACTACTGCAATACTATAAGAAAAGGACTGACATAGTGGGAAACTGCAGAGGGGAAGGGGGATAGGGAGGCGGGATTGACAGTAGTGTAAATTTGCCTGGGGAAAGGGGACACACCTCATCAACAAGCGTACCTGAACAGTGAATATTTGCATAACTAACGCTGAAATGTACCCACAATTTTAAAATAAAAAAATTTTTAAAGTTAAAACAAAACAAAACAAAAAAACAAAGTAGAACCAATTCAGAGGCCTGCTGAGGGAAGAATAGAGGACTAAGCAAACATCAGTCGTGAAAGCCTATCTCACTGTCACTGAATAACAGAACTAAAGAGAAAATAAAGAGATCTGTCACAAATGAGGAAAAATCATCAGAGGAACACAGGTAATTCCAAGTGTTACAAAGAGAAAATACCCGAAAAATCAGACCTCAGAGCCTAAACAATGGAAGTTCCAACAACTGGCCCCGGAATACAACAGGGATTAGAAATGAACAGAAAGAGTGAATAAGACTCAAGAAAGACAAGATGCAACACTGAAAGAACTTGCAACAGAGATTTTGGCCATAAAAAATTTCATCCAGGAAATAAGATGTCAAGCATGGAAAGATGAATTAGTCAAGCAGAAGAAAGAATCTCAGAACTTGAAAACCAAAACATAGAATTAACCCAATTGTAAAAAACATAGGAAGAAAACTTAGAAAGAAAGAACAAAACTTCCAAGAGATGTGTGATTTTATCAATAGGCCGAACCTATGTCTGATCAGTATCCCAGAAGAAGAAAAGGAAATAGAGAACCCCTTGGAGCAAGTATTCCAGGAGGTTATCCAAGAAAACTTTCCCCATCACACCAGAGATATGACCATCCAAACACAAGAGATACAGTGAACCCCCTCAAAACATCAAATGAGAAGACCAAGCTTTAGACACGTAATAATTCACCTACACAATGTAGGCATAAAAGGAAAGATTCTAAAGGCACCAAGAGAGAAAGGTCTGACCACCTACCTAGGAAAACCAATCAGAATAGCAGCAGAACTATTGGCAGAAACTCTACAAGCAAGAAGAGAGCGGAGTCCAATATTCAAAATCCTCAAAGATAAATAATTTCATCCAAGAAGTTCCTACCCAGCCAAACTCAGCTTCATTAGCAATGGAAAATCAAAATCCTTCCCAGACATTCAATCCCTAAGATATTTTGCAGCTTCCAGACCTGCTCTATAGGAGATGCTTTAAAAGGTATTACACACAGAAGAAAGAAAGAAGAAGAAGAAGAAAAAAGAATGACCACATACTTCTCAAGAGTTCAGTAGAACCCAGAATCAACAGAGAATCCATCATAACTGCAAACTTAAAAATACATATATACATCAACTCAAAAACTAAAAGAAAACAAAGGAAAAACTTTATAAGAACCTCATGAAGGGGATAAACAATCACATTTCAAAAATCAGCCTGAATATGAATGGTCTAAATGCACCACTGAAAAGACACAGAATGGCAAACTGGAAAAAAAACCATGACCCAATAATTGGTTACAGCCTGGAAACTCATCTCACCACAAGGGATGCAACAGATTCAAAGTTAGAGGATAAAAAATGAGTTTCCAGGTGAATGTATCACAAAAAAAAAGGCAGGAGTCATGATCTTAATATCAGACGAAACAACCTTTAAGCTATCAAAAATTTTTAAAAGATATGTAAGTACAGTACATAATGATCAAAGTTTCAATCCATCAACAAGATATATCCATCAAAAATATATGTGCAGTCCACACAGGAGCACAAGCATTTATAAAGCTACTACTAAGTAAACTAAAGAAAGATATTGACTCTAACACTATTATAGCTGGGGACTCAAATTCCCTACTAACAATGCTACATAGATCATCGAGGCAAAAAATGAACAAAAAGATCTGGAACCTCAACTTGACGTTTGGTCAAATGGACTTAATAGATACCTATAGAATACTCCTCAAAACAACCACAGAATATACATTCTACTCATCACCATATGGAACATACTCCAAGATTGATCACATCCTCAGCCATAAATCAAGCATAAACAAATTTCATAAGATCAAAATACTGCCATTCACCTTTCAAACCACCGTGGAATAAAAATAAATATCCACAGCAACAAAATTCTCACTAAACTCACAAAGGCATGGATACTAAACAGCATGATGCTGAATGACTACTGGGTCAACACAGAAATCAAAACAGAAATTAAAAGATTCCTAGAAAACAAACGAAAAGAAAGAAACATCCTACCAAGACCTCTGGGATGCCATAAAAACATTTCAAGGAGGGGAATTTACATTTTTACAAACACACATCAAGAAAATGGAAAGATAACAAGTTAACACCCTAACAAATCACCTAAGGGAGCTGGAAAGGCAAGACCACCAAAACCCTAACTTTAGCAGAAGAATCCAGATCACCAAAGTAAAAGCCCAAGTATGAGACATAGAAGACAAAAATATCATAGAAAAAGTCAATAAAACAAAAAGCTGGTTCTTTGAAAGAATAAGCATTTTGATGAACCCCCAGCCAGACTGACCAAGAAAAAGATAGAAAAAAACCAAATGAACAGAATCAGAAATACAAAAGATCAAATTACAATGGAACCCCCCAAAATACAAAAGATCATCAGAGACTACTATGCACACCTATATGGAAACAAAGTTGATAACCTTAATGAAATGGAGGACTTTCTAACATCACACAACCTCTGAAGGTTGAAACAAGAAGACATTAAGACACTAAATAAACCAATAACAACCCAAGAAATTGACTCCATCATAAGAAAGCTACCTACCAAAAAAAAAAAAAAAAAAGTCCTGGACCAGATGACTTTCCAGCAGAATTCTGCAAAACATACAAGGAGGAACTCATAATAATCCTACTGAAGGTATTCCAGGCAACTGAGAAAGACAGAATACTCCCCAAATCATTAAATGAAGCTAATATCACACTGATACCCAAACCAGATAAATATCCAACCAAAAAAGAGAACTAGAGACCAATATCCCTAATGAACATAGACTCAAAAATTCTCAACAAGATTCTATCAAAATGAATCCAACACCAAATCTCAAAAGTTATCCACAATGTCCAAGTAGGCTTCATTCCCAGAATGCATGGCTGGTTCAACAACTGCAAGACCATAAATGTAATTAAATACATCAACAGATGTAAAAACAAGAACCACATGATTATATCATTAGATGCAGAAAAAAGTTTGATATAATCCAGCATCCCTTCTTGATAAGAAAACCCTCAAACACCTAAGCATAGAAGGAATATACCTCAAAATAAGAAGCGCTATCTATGATAAGCCCACACCCAGCATATTGCTAAATGGACAGAAATTGGAAACATTTCCCCTGAAAACTGGAACAAGACAAAGCTGCCTATTCTCACCCCTCTTGTCCAACATTGTGTTGAAGTCCTAGCTACAGAAATTAGACAAGAGAAGAAAATCAGGGGTATCCAAATAGGAAAAGAGGAAGTTAAATTATCCCTCTTTGCTGAACAATATGATCCTATACCTCAAAAACCTAAGAGAATCTGTCAAAAACCTGCTTTCACTGATAAAGGACTTCAGCAAAGTCTCAGGGTACAAAATAAATGTGCAAAAGACAGGTGCATTCTTATACACCAACAACAAGCCGGCAGAGAACCAAATAAAAAGCACAATCCTATTCACAATAGCCACAAAAAAATACCTTGACATCTTCCTAACCAGAGAAGTGAAAGACCTTTACAATGAGAACTACAAAGCACTGCTCAAATAAATGCAAGAAGACACAAACAAATGGAAAAATATTCCATGTCCATGAATAGAAAGAATCAACATTGTTAAGATGTCTACCTTACCAAAGGCAATCTATAGATTCAATGCAATACTCATTAAATAACTAACATCATTCTTCTCAGAACTGGAAATGACAATACTGAAATTCATATGGAGATATAAATGACCATGAATAGCCAAAACAATCCTCAATAAAAGAAACAAAGCAGAAAGTATCACATTTCCAGACTTTAAGGCTACAATAATCAACACAGCCTGGTATGGGTACAAGAGTAGGCATATGAACCAATGGAACAAGATAGAGATTCTGGAAGCAAAACTTCAATTTCTCAACCACCTCACCTTCTAGCGCCTCCACCAACAACCACTGGGAAGAGGAGACCCTATTCAGTAAATGGTGCTGGGAAAACTGACTGACCACATGCAGAAGATTGAAACAGGACCCCTACCTGTCACTATACACAAAAATCAACTCTAAAAGGATAAAAGACCTAAATGTAAAACCTCAATCCACAAAAACCTTAGGACATGCAGGATACACCCTTATGGAAATTGGAACTGGCAACCAGTTCCTGATCAAACCCCAAGTGCCCGTGCCATAAGAGATAAGATAGACAAGTGGGGCCTCGTCAAACTGAAAAGCTTCTGCAAAACAAAAGAAACAACCAAGAGAGTGGAGAGACAGCCCACAGAATGGGAAAAATTATTTGCCAACTGTATATCTGACAAAGGCCTAACATCCAGGATCTACAAGGAACTCAAATGTGCCAAAAGGGGTGGGGATGGGGGGAAGCCACATTAAAAAGTGGGCAAAAGACATGAGTAGACACTTCTCAAAAGAAAATATACGGTGGCTCAGCCTGTAATCCCGCGCCTTTGAGAGGCTGAGGTGAGTGGATTGCCTGAGCCCGCGGGTTCGTGTCCTGCCTGGGCAGCGAGACCTCATCTCTACAATAAATCAAAAAATCAGCCGGGCATGGTAGCACATGCCTGTAGTTCCGGCTACTCGGAAGGCTGAGGAGGAAGGATTGCCAGAGCCCAGCAGGCGAGGCTGAGGTGGCTGGGAGCAACCACTGCACTCCAGTCTGGGTGACAGAATGAGACTCCAACTCAAAAAAAAAAAAAAAAAAAGAAAAGGCTCACCCTCACTAATCATCAGAGAAATGCAAATCAAAACCACATGGAGATTTCACTTAACCCCTGTCAGAATGGCCATCATTAATAAAACAAACAACAACAGATGCTGGCGAAGATGTGGAGAAAAAGAAATGCTTCTGCACTTTTGTTGGGAATACAAACTAGTGCAACCTCTTTGGAAAACAGCATGGCATTTCTAAAAGAACTAGACATTGTCCTTCCATATGACCCAGGAATCTTCCTACTGGGAATATACCTGGAGGAACTCAAATCATTCTACAAAAAGGATACCTACACATGCATGTTTATTGCAGCACTATTCACAATAGCAAAAACATAGAACCAACTGTGCTGCCCATCAAAACTGGGCTTGTTAAAAAATGTGGTATGTATACGTGATGGAATATTACATAGCCATGAAGAAGGGAAAACATATGAACTTCACAACAACTTAGATGGATTTAGAGTCTATCACACTCAGTGATCTACCACAGAAACGAAAGAGTACCACATGTTCTTACACATAAGCGACCCTGAACATTTTCTGTAATACTCTAAGAAATGGATTGGCAATAGTGGGTTACTGCCCTGGTAGGTGGGGGAGGGGTACACAACATCAAGATGCATACCTCATCTCAAACCAGGCAAAGTGGGAACCAAAGGGAGGCCCAACTTTACCTGTACAATGACCACTTGTATATGTAATCCTGAGTTGTACCCCACATCTTTAAAATAAAAAATAAATACATAGATAAAAATAAAAAGCAAAATAGTTTAAATTAGAAAATTAACCTCTATTCATTGAAAAAGATTCAGGCAATATAAAACTTTCAAAGAAGAGATAGCAAACATCACACAGAATTTTGCATTTTGTGAAGCAAAATTTTCATGTGTATCTTTCCAAAATAAATGTATCACTTTATATATTCCATTATGTAATCTTCATTTTAAAATTAATTATATTGTTTATCAATCTTATAATATGTGTGCAAACATGTCAAAATCAAAATTATTGTCAAGATATTTGAAATTTTTATCAAAGAGATTTCAAAATGATGGCAAGCAGAGTTGAATACCAGTGCAGGGTGGCAAACAGAGTTGAATACCAAGTGCAGATAATATAATTTTTTTAGATTATCATAATTGGAAATCACCAACCTTATATTTTTTAATAATTTTAGAACATCTTAATTATGTGAAGACTGTATACAAAATAAAGCCAGGTTGTCCAATATGCTCTCTATTTGCCACATGTGGCTACTTATATTTAAGTTAAATTTTGAAAAAACAGTAATTCAGCTTCATAGCTGCAGCAGCCATTTCAAGTGCTTGATAGTCACATGTTGCTAGTGGCTACACTAGCAGACAGCACAAATATAAAACAATTTTCATCATTGCAAAAAGTTTCCTTCATGTATGTTGGTGTAAATTTCTAAATATGTCACAATTGAAGTTTGAGCACCAAGGATATGTTAGGAATTATGTTAGGCATTTTATGTTTCTCTATTTGAGAGCAGGACCCATATTTTAATATCTCAAGATTCCATATATAGATAGGAGATTTCATATTATCTGAAGATAGGGAAGTAGAAGGAGAGAGAATCTTCAGAGAAACAGTCCTCAAAAGATCAGAGAATGTACATTTTTTCCCTACATTCCATTCATTCATCTTTCCCTAAAACTGGTGAAGACAGGCGCCTATATTTCATGGTTCTGATACTAAAGTGATACCTTGGCTACTTGCTTCAGAATATAGGGAGAAAGAGGAAGAGCCCCATGCACCTGAGAGCAACTTGAAAAGGTAGGGACGGTAGGCTTCTTAATAACCTTGTCCCCCTCTAAGAACATGACCCTGCTTCCTGTTCTTGAGAGGAGGCCTCTGTTTCCCTCCCATCCGAGCTTCCAGCCTTGCTGCCTGAATCTTTCAAGATGTTCCCCCACTCCTTCATTAACTCTCCTCTGTGCCAAAGGGAGCTGCTTGCTGTGACGCCTGCCATAATATGTCACAGGCTGACAGGCAATCAGTTCGTGGAGGATACTGCTTGGCCACAGGACACACATCAGACTGACACACTGCTTTTCCTTGATGGGAAGAGCATTTCTTCCACATCCTTAGGTAGCAAAAACTGGTATAAAATGCCAGGTTCCTATAGCAATATGAGGTGAATAGGGACATTATGAATACAGGAGTTTTTGTAACTGTCATTCACCCTTCTGGCCTTGGGATGTGTGACACGTGGTTATGATAATCACTTGCCCTCATCTCAAGCATATTGATTCATTTATCCATACGCTTATTCATTCATGTATTCAGCAAATTTTGGGGGTGTTTTTCAAGATTCAGAAACTTGCAGGAAGTGTTGAGTGGACTCAGGGGTCAACAAAACATGGTTCCTGCCATTAAGAACATCTCATTCAGGCAGGAACCACAGGCATATAAAATTGATTATAATGCAGTGAGACAAGGGCTTGTAAGAGTCAAACATGGAGTACTGACAGGTGAGCACAGTAGAAGGCGCCATTGATGATGCCTGAGGGAATCAGGGAAAGTTTCACAGAGGAAATAAAATAGGAGATGATTTCTGAAGGACCATGGCATTCAGCTGGTAGAAGGTGCACAGGAGCTAAGTGTAAGGGAGTATGGGTCACAGTGTTCCAGGGCCAGAGGGCAAGACAAACAGATGAGAGTTACAGGAGCTGGCATCAGGCAGACCAGTGAGGAACACATGGTACAAGGCCTTAAAAGCCTTACTAAGAAGTCTGGACTTTCTCAAATTGACATTGGGGTGTCATCAGCTATTTGACAGGGTTAAGTACAAATGGAAATTTTAAGGTGAATGCTCTCCAACTTTATGGGCTCAGGAGCAGTGATAATACTTTTAAACTTCTATTTCTTCCCCTTGCTTCTTTTTGTCTTTCCTTGTCTATCTTTTAAAAAGGATTGAAAACTCTAAAACATACGCACATAAAAGGCCTGGTGGTTTATACTTGTGGGTGCTTGGAAAGAGGGGAACTTGGGAGACTGAATCTTACTCTGTTAGGGTATAGCAAGTCGTAGAAGCCTAAGCAACAAAAGGAAAGAGATTTGAGAATCTTGGAGTTGCAGAGAAAGAAAAAGAAGCTGGGGGGTACAATATGGAAGAAAAATGTCAAGTGGCCTTGGAGTCTAATTGCCAGATCCCCCTTCCCAGTGAGGACTGATCTGGTACCAAAAGACTTGCATTGAAAAGGTCTGAAGGACACATGCACATATAAGGAAAGAACCATAGATAAGGCTCGAGAGGCACAGCAAGTAGTAGACTCATCAGTGCAGGTAAAAGCCAATGCTTTGCTGATTGTGTTTGCTTAGGCAAGTTGTGTCCATTCAAACTTGTGTGTGGAAGTAGAGGCAGATGAGACGATATTGGAAATAAGATGGACACTTGGGTCTTCCTTTTATCCCTTAAAGGATATGATTAACCCTAAATGACGGAATACTTTATATTGGGTAGTAAGCAGCATAGGTTTTGGGTTCAGACCAATCTAAGTTTGAATTCCAGCTCTACTGTGTCTGTGATCCCTGGAAAATTTCTTACAGTCAACAAGTCTGTTTTCTCCTTTATCAAATAGGCATAGATTGAGGGGACTAATTGAAATAATGTACGTAAAATGCTCAGCTAATTCCCAGGCATTCAAAGAACTATTATCTTACATAGTTTGTATATTTTGTATGTAGCACATTGTTGGGCACTCAGGGAACTTAGAAATATTCTTTGATATGACTCTCATGACTTTCAAGTGCATGGAGAGTTTAAATTAATCTTTTGCAAGTATAAGACACATTAAGAGTTATCACCAGTTGATATTGAAGGAGATAGTCATTTGTCAGTAATATTGACCCAAGGAAAACCAGTCAGGTGTAAAAGACATCATTTTGAAATGATGTGACACATGCAGCTCCATCATTTAAATGGGAAGATAGAAATAGGGTCACCAGATCTTATGAGCCTGCTCTGACACAGTTTAATAGCTCTTGCAATCCCAATAGGCAGGATTCCTTAGTCTTTGCATGAGCGAGAGTATCTATGGAAGGAGTGGAAATAAAATTCGTGTACCTCAAGCCTCAAAACCTGAGATAGAATGACTACTTGAGAAGTAAACATAAGAAATTGAAAAATGCGATAAATAGGTATCAATTTTCCAAAAAATATTAGTAATTGTGGAATATTTCTTTGAATATGTGTATCACTCATTTATTAGAATTATTCAGTGATAAGCCTTAAGTGTCCACATCTGAAGGTCAGCAAATTTTATTAAAATTTAACCAAGAGCAGGAGAAAGTTTGACATGCTGCTATTACTAGATCAGCATTCAAGCTTATGTTTAATTCAGTGTTTCATAATTTGCTATGAAATAAACTTCTCCATGCTATGAAAAATTGACAAAATGTGAAGCAATGGGAATATATGTCAGGTACAATAAGATATTATTTGCTACTTATAAGAATTATTTATGTGCCATGAACTTACACTTGTGTACTGAAAAGGAAGATAGAACTTATTACATGCTAAAGGAACAAAAAGGTTTGTATTTAATTTTCTGATCACCATATGCAAATTGGAGATTCAACACCTGCCCAGATTGCGAGAATAGCATAGCCTCTAGTTCAATTGCCCTGTCTCCGACCACTTTGACCTATAATTCCTCCACACTGGCATGGAAATTACTTTAATAAAAGGAATATGTACTCCAACCTTAGTTGTATGTTTTATTTATAAATGCATGATCACTGTACATATGACATGTGCAATTTTGATTCATATATACAATGTATAACGATCAAATCATGGTACTTATGATATCCATCACCTCAAACATTTATCATTTCCTTGTGTTGAGAACATTTCAAATCTTCTCTTCTACTTATTTTGAAATGCAATATATTGTTTTTACACTGTTGTCATCCTACTGTTATATCAAGCCCAAGAATTTATTCCTTCTATCTAACTATATGTTTCTATCTATTGGCCAGCCTCTCTTCATCTCCCTCGCTCACATCCACATTCTTCCCAGCTTCTGGTAGCCACTATTCTACTCTCTACCTCCATAAGATCAATGTTTTAGCTCCCAGACATGAGTGAGAGCATGCAATATATTTTTCTGTGACTGGATTATTTCACTTAACATAATGACCTCCGGTTTCATTCATTGTACTTCAAATGACAGGGTTTCATTCCTTTTTATACCTGAATAATATTCTATTGTGTATATATACCACTTTTTTACCCATTCATCTGTTGATGGGCACTTAGTTTAATTTCATATCTTGGCTATTGTGTATAGTGCTGTGATATACAATAAAGGGTATAAGTATCCTTTTGATATACTGATCTTCTTTTCTTTGGATAAATACCCAATGGTGGAATTGCTGGATCATATGGTAATTCTGTTTTTAGTTTTTTTCAGAAACATCTATATAGTTTTCTATAATGGCTGTACTAATTTCACATGCCGACCAATAGTGTATGAGTTCTCTTTTCTCCTCATCCTCACCAGTATTTGTTATTTTTTGTCTTTTTTATAATAGCCATTCTAAGATCTATATCTAAGATGATACCTCATGTGGTTTGGATTTACATTTCTCTGATAATTAGTAATGTTGAGAAATTTTTAATATACATGTTGGCCATTTGTACGTCTTCTTCTGAGAAATGTCCATTCAGATCCTTTGCCATTTTAAAAGGGAATATGTTTATTGCTGTTGAATTAAATTTCTGACCCAGCCAGGTATGGTGGCTCATGCCTGTAATCCCAGCATTTTGGGAGGTGGAGGCAAGAGAATTGCCTGAACCCAGGTGTTTGAGACTAGCCTGGGCAACTTGGTGAGATCTCGTCTTTACAATAAATCAAAAAAATTAGCCAGGTGTAGTGATACGTGCCTGTGGTTCCAGCTACTTGGAAGGCTGCAGCAGAAGGATCACCTGAACCCAGCAGGTCGAGGCTGCGGTGGCTGTGAGCATGCCACTGCACTCCAGCCTGGGCAACATAGTGACTTACAAAAATAAAAAAATTCCTGACCCAATCTCTTACCATGTATAAAAAACAACTCCATATGGATTAAAGACTTAAACACAAGACCAAAAGCTATAAAACTACCAGAACAAAAACATAGCCGAAATGCTTCAGGATATTGATACAGACAAAAATGTACAGTTAACATTGCAAAAGCATAGACAGCAAAACAAAAATAGACAATGGGACTATCTTAAACTAAAATGCTTCTGCAGAGCAAGACAGCAAAGAAAGCAAAAGGCAGAGTGAAGAGACAACCTATTAAATGGAAGAAAATATTTGCTAACTATTCATCTGACAAGAGACTAATATCCAGAATATACAAAAAACAACCTTAGTTTCATTTCTTCGGTTTTCTCTCCCCCACTTCTCTCCCTATTGTTCAACATCATGAAACTATGAATTCCAGTAGTCTTTGTGCCCTCATAGTTTCTAGCAGGGGTTGCTGTGGGACATGGGCAATGCCTACTGTGATTTACAGGTCCCAAAGGGGTCAATGGTTCTAGGAGCAGCCATTCCAATGGCAGTAGTAGTCTCTTTCACCACCATCATCAGTAGTGAATACTCACCTGGGTTTGTTAATATTATCACCTCTTTTTTGTCCCTACAGTCCTTGGAACTTCCTGTAAGTTCTAATCTCTGTATGACTCTTGTTTCTTCCTCAACACTTCACACATTTTTGAAACAAGTACCATCTATTTGAAATGGATGGTATGATTTCTGTTTTTCTGATTCACTCCTGATTGACCAAAGATCCTATCAGCCTGTGGGTATAGGTGGGGTCAGAGTAACAAAAAGAACCCCAAATTTGTTTTTTGTCATTTTATGCTCACACAGATATGAACTACCTGTTACATTCCTGTCACTCAAATGTAATAGAGTTCATAGGAAGATCTCATGTGTGCCAATTCAGTTGGACAGAGTCACTGCAATGCCCAATTCTTGGACATCTGCCAACTCTTACCATGCATTATAGTCTCCATCACTACTCTGCTGCGGTTCTCCTGGGCATTGCTACTAGTACCAAAACATTGCATGTACTCCTTTCCATATTTCACCATATTCTTTCACCTGGGACCCAAAGCAACCTTACCTGTGTCACCAGAAATCAGAGTCCCTCATAAAAAATGTTCCTTCTACTATGGTCTAAATGCCCCATATTAGTTAGAATACAAAGGACTCTGATATAAAGAAAAGATTCTGACATATGATGGCTTCAGCAGGATAGACATTTATTTCTGTTTGTATATTTTCTAGAAGTGAGCAGCCCAGAACTGATGTTGGTTGTTCTGTTCCACTCAGGTGGATGGACTAGCTCTGTCATCCTCAAAATGTGACTTCTATTTTTGTATCCAAGATGGCCACCTCATTATTACCATGTCTCAGACAGAGGGAAAATAAAGAGAATATACAGGACAAGGGGACTTTGCTTAAGGAGATGACTGGAAGCTATTATAGACATCACTGCTGCACATATCTCATTAGCTGCAACTAATTCACATGACCACATATACTGCAGTAGAGGCTGAGAAATTCATTTCTAGCTGGACCATGAAATGCCAAGTTAAATTCCGGGGTTCAGGCCACTATGTTAAAATTGCCTCTTTCAAGTTAACCAACTCTCATGTCTTCTCTACTAATTCATTCACCTCCATTATCACCAATAGTCTAAACAATATGATAATACGTATTATTGTTCATAAATCACATATACAGAAACTGAGGCTCAGAGATATTGGGTAACTTGCCCAAGGTCACACATCTTATAAACAATTAGATATGAATTTGAATCCAGATCTGTCTGACTCCAAAGTTATTTCTCTTTTTATTATATCATACTGCCTCTATTAAGTTACAAGCACTGGTACGTTGTGATAAATGAACTACTTGTAATGTGAACCTTTTTGATAGTGAAGAGTTTCAGGAAACAGGACATCACCAGGATCACACTGTCATTGTGGTTTACACTTCCCATGAACTCTTTTCAATAAACATTTCATTTAAATTTAATAAAGCAGTTAATAAAGCCATAAAGGTTAATTACTAGTTAAGGGGGAAATATGACTTCACTTTGGTGAACATGTGAAAAATGAATCAACTTCTTTTTCAGTTAACCTAGTATTATATAGGCAATAAAGCATGATTATGGATTTAACATGTTAATTCCCAGGGGATTTAATAGCAGTACTGTGAAATACATGACCAATCGCTAATCCATCTGACAAGCCTTCAGACAGGACTAATCAAGATTAAATCACTTGGCCCACATGTGGATGCAATATATCTTTCAAGACAAAATGACCATAATTTTTCATCATGGAAGTAGTATAAATGCCTGGTGTTAGGAAAAGAAGTAGAGAAGATAAAAAGGGGAAGACACAATCTGTGATCTCAATCTGACGTCTCACTTTGGAAGCTATTTTTGAAGAAAATAACCTTTAAGTTGTTTTCATAATTTTAAGATTCTCTCCAGGGCCTCATTGCTGGCTGTAATGATTCATGATTTACCTGTAACTTCTGGAATACAGCAAAGCCTTCATATCCCTTAAAATATTTTGCCTTTCTAAAAGTAGATCACCAACAGAGTCTGCCCTGTATAGCTCTGCTTTTCTATGGTTTAGCAACTCTCTGGATTTCTTCGGAGAGACTTTAATTCTAAAGAAACGGAATTCTAAATAACACTGTATTTCCTTTCTCATGAATTGTACCATCTGGTAATCACAAAAGAAAAATAATGTGTGCTTTTGATTATTTGAAGATTATGAGCAGGTATCTAAAAACTTGGACTGTGAGCCACATTTGGCCCACTACCTGTTTTTGTTAATAAAGTTTTGTCAGTAAACAGCCAGACCCTTTCATGTATGTATCATCTTTGGCTGCTTTCCTGCTGTAACAGCAGAGATGCCCTAGTTGTGACAGAGGCTGTATTCTCACAAGACTTGAAATATTTATTATTTGGCTCTTTACAGAAAAATGTTTCTGACTCCTTGTTGAGAACTTTGTTTTTTTCTGAATTCTAAATTAACAGAAATATGATTATTTTCAAGAATCATTTATTTTCTCTCATTTATATATCCCATTCTGTTTCTCAATTGTTTTAGTTTTGAATCAAAATTTCTTCCTACTTTACACTACAGTAATGAAAATTAGATATGAAAGTTTGTACTAACAAAAAAACTGCTCCTTAAAAAATGACTAAAATTTGCCCTTTTACCAAAAATTTGTTGTCGTTTTACAAGGAGACAGTACATGTGAAGGTGAAGAGCAGGGCACTGGCTCTATACTGCTTGAGGTCAGAGCCTAGCTCTTACATTATTATCCACATGACCTTGGGCACGTTTCTTTTCTTTTTCTTTTCTTTCTTTCTTTCTTTCTTTCTTTCTTTCTTTCTTTCTTTCTTTCTTTCTTTCTTTCTTTCTTTCTTTCTTTCTTTCTTTCCTTCCTTCCTTCCTTCCTTCCTTCCTTCCTTCCTTCCTTCCTTCCTTCCTTCCTTCCTCCTTCCTTCCTTCCTTTCTTTCTTTCTTTTTTTTTGAGAAAGTAGAATTTATTGAGAAGACAGAAAAGTTCCTACAGTGGGAGGGGACCCGAGGGATTGCCCTGCACATTTCTTTCTCTTTTTTTTTCCCCCTCCTTTGTTTTGAAGATGTGGGGTACAATTCAGGGTTAGGTTTACAAATGTTCATTATGCAGGTGCCCTTGTTGATGAGGTATGCCCCTCCCTCCCCTGGCAGTTTCCTTCAACTGCCAATCCACCCCCCCTTTCCTGGAAGTTTCCCACTACTGCCAATCTCAACCCCCCTTCCCTGGGAGTTTCCCACTACTGTCAATCCCTTTCTTATCGTATTATGATAATTGCTCAAGGTCTACTTATGAGTGAGAACATATATTATTCTATTCTTTGTTTCTGTGATCACTGGTATGATAGACTCTAAATCCATCCAAGTTGCTGCAAAGTCCCTATGTTTATCCTTCTTTATGACTGCATAATATTCCATTGTGTATATGTCCCAATTTTTTTATCCAGTCCAGCTTTGATGGGCTGCATGACTGGTTCCATGTTTTTGCTATTGTGAATGGAGCTGCAACAAAAATGTGTGTGCAGGTATTTTTTGGTAGAATAACTTGAGTTCCTCCGGGTATATTCCCAATAGAGGGACTGCTGGGTCATATGGAGGGTCAGTTTCTAGTTCGTTCACAAATCAACCTGGGCACATTTCTTAAGTCCTCTGCCTTGGTTTTATCATCTGTAAAATAGTAATCATATAATAATAATGTAACTACCTCACAGAGTTTTTGGTAAGATTAAAAGAGGTAACACAAGCAATATCTGGAATAGTGCTGGGCACACAGCAAGCATTACACTGATGTTGTCCACCATTATCACCATTGTCTTCCTCATCTTTATCATCATCACCAGCATCATCATTAAGAGAGGTTAGGTCATATTTAAAAGGATTAGTTCATTTCCTACTAACTAGTTGAAAAAATGAATTTACTTTAGGTAAGTGTGAAGTGTAGAATTATAAAATCTAATCAGTCCTGTGTTCAAGTCAAGTTTCGCCACCTGCTACTTTTTTTTATAACTCAATTTTATATTTTGTAACTCAAATTTTACAATGTAATAAATTTTATAACTCAAATTTAGCTTCTGTGCACCTGAGTTTGTACATTTGAGATATGACACTAAAAATACAGATATCATTAATAAGTTGAGGATTAAACCAGCTCTCACTGTTCACGGCACAATGTATATGCTCATTAATTGCTGATTTCCTCCTTTTCTCTGCCACTGTGCATCCTTCAAGGTAGCCTGACACTCCTGAATGTCTCCTATTTCCTGATTGTTCATGCTGTAAGCTCCAGTCATGCTTATCAACTTGCAATTGTCCATTTGCCTTCCTTTATTTGCTGCCTCTTTGCGATGATGAATTTCATGTGTCAACTTGAATGGGCAAAGGACTGCCCAGGTAGCTGGTAAAATATTACTTCTGAGTGTGTCTGTGAAGGTGTTTTCAAAAAAGATTAGCATTTGAATCATTAGATAGTGTAAAAAAAAGTTTCACCTCACCAACGTGGGAAGACATTATCCAATCTGTTGAGGGCTGGCACTCAACAACAAGGCAAAGGAAGGGGAAATGATCTTCTCTCCTTGACCTAGATCACCCATCTTCTTTAGCCCTTGGACATGGGAGGTCCTGATCTTTGGGCCTTTGGACTCTTGAGATTTACACTAGCCCCTGCATCTCCCACTGTTATCAGGCCTAGCCTGGGAATGGGAGTTACACTATTAACTCCTCTGGTTCTCAGGTCTTTGGACTTGGACTGAATTATACAACTGACTTTTGTGAATTTCCAGGTTGTAGATGGCATATCATTTGTCTAGTCAGCATTGACTAAGCGCCTACTATGTGCCAAGTTAGTCTTTTTCTTAAAGAAGTTCTCATTCTTGGGACAGGGAAATGAGAGAGTGAACTCAGATAACATGGAACTTCTCAGCCTCTACAAGCCCATGATTAATTCCCATAATAAATATATATTTATACTGGTTCTATTTCTCTGGAAAACTATTATTAATATATTTTTCAACATATATTGACCACTCATAATCACCCTTTGGGTCAGATTAGGTACTATTATTATTTCCATTTATAGACAAAAAATTTGAAAAATAAAGATTTTTTAAAAAGATGTGGGGTATAATTCAGGGTTAGGAATATGAACATTGATTATGCAAGTACCCTTGTTGATGATGTATGCCCCTCCCCCCCAGCAGTTTCCCTCAACGCCAATCCCACCCTCCTTTCCTGGCTGTTTCCCACTACTGTCAATTCCTTTCTTATAGTATTATGATAATTGTTCAAGGTCCGCTTATGAGTGAGAACATATGGTACTCTGTTCTTTGTTTCTGTTATAGATCACTGAATGATCAACTCTAAATCCATCCAAGTTGCTGTCAAGTCCATATGTTTCTCCTTCTTTATGGCTGCATAATATTCCATTGTGTACATGTACCAAATTTTTTTTAAATACAGTTCAGCTTTGATGGGCAGCATAGTTGGTTCCATGTTTTTGCTACTGTGAATAGTGCTGCAACAAACATATGTGTGCAGGTATCTTTTTTGCAGAATGGTTTGAGTTCCTCCGGGTATATTCCCAGGAGGGAAATTGTAGGGTCATATGGAAGGTCAATTTCTAGTTCTTTCACAAACCACCACACTGTCTTCCAAAGAGAGTGCACTAGTTTGCATTCCCACCAGCAGTGTAGAAGCTCTCCTTTTTCTCCACATCCTCATCAGCATCTGTTGTTGTTTGTTTTATTAATGATGGCCATTCTTACAGGGATTAGGTGGTATCTCAATGTCGTTTTGATTTGCATTTCTCTGATGATGCATGAGGTTGAGCACTTTTTCATGTGCCTGTTGGCAGCCTATATATCTTCTTTTAAGAAGTGTCTATTCATGTCTTTGCCTACTTTTTAATGGGACTGCTTGTTGTTATCCTTTTGGCACGTTTGAGTTCCTTGCATATCCTGGATGTTAGGCCTTTGTCAGATATAGAGTTGACAAATATTTTTTCCTATTCTGTGAGCTGTCTTCCAACTCTCTTGATGGTTTCTTTTGCTTTGCAGAAGCTTGTCAGTTTGATGAAGTCCCACTTGTCTATCTTATTTTTATGGTATGGACACTTAGGGTTCTGATCAGGAACTGGTTGCCAGTTCTAATTTCCGTAAGGGTGTCTCCTGCATTTTCTAAGATTCTTATGGTTTGAGGTTTTACGTCTTTGATTCATTTAGAGTTAATTTTTGTGTACGGTGATAGGTAGGGGTGCTGTTTCAATTTTCTGCATGTGATCAGCCTGTTTTCCCAGTACAATTTACTGAATAGGTTCTCCTCTCCCCAGTAATAGTTGTTGGAGACTTTGTCAAAGATGAGTTGGTTGAGGAATTGAGACTTTGCCTCTGGAATCTCTATCCTGTTCCATTGGTCTGTATGCCTGTTCTTGTTCCAACACCAGGCAGTTTTGATTAATTTATCCTTGCAGTAAAATTTGAAGTCTGGAAGTGTGATACCTCCTGCTTTGTTTCTCTTGCTAAGGATTGTTCTGGCTATTCATGGTCATTTATGTTTCCATATTAATTTCTGTGTTGTCATTTCCAGAACATTCTGAGAAGAATGATGTTGGTAATTTAGTGAGTATTGCATTGAATCTGTAAATTGCCTTTGGTAGAATGGACATTTTATCAATGTTGATTCTTCCTATCCATGAGCATGGACTATTTTTCCATTTGTTTGTGTCTTCTTGGATTTCTTTGAGCAGTGTTTTGTAGATCTCATTTTAAAGTTCTTTCACTTCTCTGGTTAGGAAGATACTGCAGTATTTTATTTATTTATTGTGGCTTTTGTGAAAGGAATTGTGCTTTTTATTTGCAGCTCTGCCTCCTTGTTTTGGGTGTATAGGAATGTATTTGTCTTTTGCACATTTACTTTGTTCACTGAGACTTTTCCAAAGTCCTTTATCAATGCAAGCAGGTTTTTGACAGATTCTCTTGGATTTTCAAGGTATAGGATTATATCATTAGCAAAGAGGGGTAACTTGACTTTCTCTTTTCCCATTTGGATACCCCTGATTTCCTTCTCTTGTCTAATTGCCCTAGCTAGAACTTCCAAAACAATGTTGAACAAGAGGGGTGAGAGTGGGCAGCCTTGTCTTGTTCTAGTTTTCAGGGGAAATGTTTCCAGGTTCTGTCCATTTAACAATTTGTTGGCTGTGGGTTTATCATAAATGCCACTTACTATTTGGGGTATGTTCCTTCTATATCTAGGTGTTTGAGGGTCTTTATCAAGAAGAGATGCTGGATTTTATCAAAAACTTTTTCTGCATCTAATGATATAATCATGTGGTTCTTGTTTTTACATCCGTTGATGTATTTAGTTACATTTATGGTCTTGCGAATGTTGAGTCAGCCCTGCATCCTGGGGATGAAGTCTACTTGGTCACAGTGAATGATTTTTGAGATGTGTTTTTGGATTCTATTTGCTAGAATCTTATTGAGGAGTTTTGCATCTATGTTTATAAGGGATATTGGCCTGTAGTTCTCTCTCTTTTTGTTTTGTTTTGTTTTGTTGGATCTTTACCTGGCTTAGGTATCAGTGTGTGATGTTAGCTTCGGAAACTGATATGGGGAGAATTCCATCTATTTCAATTGCCTGGAATACTTTCAATAGAATTGATATCAGCTCTTCCTTGTACATTTTGTAGAATTCTGCTGGAAAGCAATCCGGTCCAGGACTTTTTTTGGTAGGTAGTTTTCATATGTCAGTGTCAATTTCCTGGATTGTTATTGGTTTATTTAGTTTCTCAATGTCTTCTTGTTTCAACCTGGGGAGGTTGTGTGATGTCAGAAAGTCCTTCATTTCATTTAGGTTATCAAGTTTGTTTCCATATTGGTGTACATAGTAGTCTCTGATAATCTTTTGTATTTCTTTGGTGTCTATAGTGATTTGATCTTTTGTATTTCTGGTTGTGTTTATTTGGGTTTTTTTTTCTCTTTTTCTTGGTAATTCTGACTAGGTGGTCCGTCAATCCTGTTAATTCTTTCAAAGAACCAGGTTTTTGTTTTGTTGTTTTCAATATTTTCATCTTCTACATCCCATATTTGGGCTCTTTGGTGATTTGGATTCTTCTGCTAAAGTTGGGCTTTTGGTGTTCTTCTCTTTCCAGCTCCCTTAGGTGATTTTTTAGGCTCTCAATTTATGGTCTTTCCATTTTCTTGATGTGTGCTCGTAGAGATATAAAATCCCTCTTAGAACTGTTTTCATGACATCCCAGAGGTTTTGGTAAGATGTTTCTTCATTTTCATTTGTTTCCAGAAATCTTTTAACTTCTGCTTTGATTTCAGTGTTGATCCAGTTGTTGTTCAGCATCATACTGTTTAGTTTCCATGTCTTTGTGGGCTTTGGGGAAACTTTGTTGGTGTTGATACAATTAAGATTTTAAATAACTTGACAAAGGTCGTACAGCTAATAAGCATAGAATAAGGATTTAACTCCAGACAGCAGGCTGACTCTGGTCTATACTTTTAGCCACTATGCTATTCTGCTTCCATAAATGGTTTGTAAAATCTTAACAAACTTTATTAACATAAACTACCAGTGCATTCCTGCCTTGGTGTATACATTCTTGTATGTTTCGTATATAGAATGTCCATCCATTTTTTTACACATATGATATTAAAGTTATATAGTGTATATATAAATATATATTTTTTCTAAAAAGAAACTCATCCAAATAGTTATAAATAAAGAATACCTGCTTAAGTTCATTAATTAGATTCTGTTCACACTACAAATGTCAATCTCAAATTTTCATTTGAATTAGAATCTTGTTTATTAATCACCATGGTTGTCTACTACATGAACAACACTTGTATTTTATAAGCTTGTATTTTAAAATCATAAATCTAGCTGGCGTTCAGTCCTACAACTGTTAAAAAAGAGCTTCTCAAAATAACATGCATATTAATCACAGAGGCCTGATATTAAAATATAGATTTAGTGATTCTAAATTTTTAATATAGCAAATATCTTTTAAGATAGTATATAGAGACTTTTATATTAGCACATAAGTGACTATCTAAAGACATCCTTTAGAATGACCTTGCGCTTTACTTTGCCTAGGTACAGTTGATTGTCTTTTTGTTTCTAATGCAGAAGAGTGATTGAAATGAATTACAGTGGATTACATGGCAGGAGCCCTTCTTGAATCGCTATTTCCTCATGATGGCTCTTACAACCACTAATCCTGCTCAAGTCACATTTAAGATTTTGTTCTGTGTCTTTCATCATTCATTTGTCCAGTCAGCATTGACTAAGTGCTTATTATGTGCCAAATTAGTCTTTTTCTTAAAGAAACTCTCATTCTTGAGGAAGGGGGAATGAGAAAGTGAACTCAGATATGTAAAATAAAAATAGAAAAATAAGTATTTTTGGTATGACAATAGAAGTTTGAAGGCACAAAGGAAGTGATTGTTCACTTCTAACAACTTGATAATTGAGAAACTATCAAGTAAATCTTCTAAACAATAATGGAGTAAAGAACTTTCCAAGATAGAAAATCAGCAAAGATGAATAAAGACCTGGCCTGATCCACTTTCTAATGGGAATTTCTAATTGTTGAATTTATGGGAGAGGTAGAGGGGAAAGCAAAGAACCTGCTTCCCTGCTACAGTGGAGTCTGGGAAGTCATCAAAGGGTTAAGAAGAGGGGACTATTGATCACTGCCTTACATTTATGTACCTTATGCTTCTGAGTTATATGTATATATAAATAATGAGTATACATGCAGAATCTTTCTAACAATGTTTTGTATAATATTTCATATATTAAAATAATATTTATAACATAATTGTTTGTGAAGGCTAATATAGAAAATATACCTATTAACACACTAAGCAGCTTTACAATTAAAACATTACAGCAAATGTGGAAGCTGCCTTTGTTCAGATATTTTATAATTTACATTAATAAACCATATGCTAATGAGACAAAACTACACATGATTGCATTTTCAAACAATGTTTTAAAATTTTACTTTGGAACACTTAATAATGTTACAAAAAATTTTTATCAGCACTGAGCCATAAAATACTTCCGGTAGTTAAATAGTAACTTCGATGTGACTATTTAATTTAATAAAAAAATCAAAGATGTATAGAATATTAGAAACTGAAAGAAATCTACAGATCCTGTAGCAGAGTATTGCCAAGTCTAAATTATATTACAGGTCAGCAAACCATTTAAAATCTGCCATATACCACAATAATGTGATTTAAAAAAAAAAAGCTAGGTGGGTATAAAAGATTAGTTCAGTCAAAAATCACTGTCATGGAGAAGGGTGAGGAAGGCTCAAATGCAAGGCAGTGACATTATTCTACAGAACTTAAGATCAGTGATTCAAAAAAGGATTGAATCAGTTTCATTTAACTGAGGTGATAACTGAATTGCAGAGAAGTTAAATCATTTAATATCATACTGTTCAATAATATCAAACCAATTAGAGGAAACATATTTATTCAACAACTGTATTAAGGAAGACACTGGAATAAGAGTTGTGAAGGGAATGTATTTGTTTAAAACAGGGAAATTGCAATCTATTCTTTTGGTAGGAGACAGGGCATGCATGTTTTTGTGCGTGAAACAGCATGCACATATGTACATATGTTTGTGTTTATGCTTTATGTATCAGGACAAAAGGATAGATGAATGGATTGAGGTTAGAGGATACTCTATGTGACAGGGAATCAATGGAGAATTTTAGGCATGGAAATTGCATGAATAAATCTATAAATTAGAATGGCAGAAGCAGTGTGGATGACTATCTGGAGAGAGAACCCAGAGACAGGGAAACCAGTTAGGAAGTTACTCCCATGGTTCTGGTGAACATGGAAGGAAGACCTTTCCAAAGCAGTAGCTGTGGAGATTGACAAATTCACGTTAGCATAAGATGCACAATGGAAAGATATAAGTATTAATAACACTTTTTTTTAATAATCATACCTGACAATGACTCTCAAGTATCTTCAGACACCTCATTTCTCTTTGCCTGTTTTTTACTAGACAGATTAAATGTATCTCAAGGAGTATCAGCACAAAGAGCACTAGAAAGTCAAGGACAGAGATAAAAACTGGCCCTGGACCTCCAGGGTTTCAGCTGACCCACAGCCATAGAAGAGACTGTGTGAACTGAAGCATATGTATTGAAAATCAGTCACCTGCCTGCTCCCAGCTGGCTGAGATGAACCTCATTAGCATCAAAAGAACAATTCAGGGTGAACTTGGGAAAGAGGAATTGCTTTTTATCCTTATAATTAAATAGAAATGACCCCTCGCACCTAACCCTGCATGATTATGTTAGTATGCTGGATATTGAATGAAAAAATACTCTCAGTAGCAGAGAAGACTAAGTGATTAAAGGCTGTGTTTCTGAGTTAGATTTGAAAAGCTCAGGTAGCCAGAATAAGTTATAAAAACACAAAGCCCATGGGCAGTTAGACCTGCAGGTTTGACTCCTAGCTCTGTTGCTTGTTGTAATATAACCTCTCTGAAACTCATTTTCCTCATTGAAATCATGAGCATAATCAAACCAATCTAATTTGTTGTAAAAGTAAAATGACACAGTGTTTGTGAATGTGTTCACCAGTTGTACAACTGAAAAACAGGTAGTGTCAGGTTGTAGTTTAAAATCATTGATGATAAAGTTGAGGTCATTAGGGGCTGTTTGGGTTTGAATCCAGACTGCAACACTTCCTAGCCTTTCACATTCATAAAATATAGATTAAAGTAATACCCTGTAGAATGTGTGTGGGTGTGTATGTGTGTGTGTGTGTGTGCCTGTATATGTATTACAACTAGTAAGCTTTCAATGTAGTTATTATTATTGTGTTTTTTCTTTTTCTCATCCATGAAAAGCTATTTCCATATTTAAGGGTAATATGGTTTTGGTTCATTAGCAAATTTCTGTGACTCTTTAATGAGTCTTGGAATCTTTGAGTTAGATGGGAATTTAGACAACATCCAGTCAAATTTTTTATAGTATTAAAATTCAGTCAAGCATGAACACTTCCAAGGATAAGAGCTCCTTTCCTCCTCTGGGATCTTGCTTCAATTTGTTTTTTTTTTTTTTTTTTTGAGTTGGAGTCTCACTCTGTCGCCCAGACTGGAGTGCAGTGGCCCCTCCCGGCCACCGCAGCCTCGGCTGCTGGGCTCCAGCGATCCTTCCGCCTCAGCCTTCCAAGTAGCTGGAACTACAGGCGCGCGCTACCACGCCCGGCTGATTTTTGATTTATTGTAGAAATGAGGTCTCACCAAGTTGCCCAGGCAGTTCTTGAACCCGCAGGCTCAGGCAATCCACTCACCTCAGCCTCCCAAAGGCGCGGGATTACAGACTGAGCCACCGAGCCCGGCTCTTGCTTCACTTTTAAAGAAACCATAAGACCACTCTGACAGAACAGGCTTTCTTTGATTAAGCAGACATCACCCTCCTGGATCTTTACACTTAAAGAAAGTCAGAATTGCTCAGCAAGTCATTCAGAGAAATATATTTTCCTACAGCACATTCATTGAAGGCATTGATATATCTACTTTGGCTTTCCCAATCCATAGAAATTCTTTACATCTTTTATTGCAGACTAACATTGATGGTTCATAAGTATACTTTTGACGGCATACCAGTTTTACTTTCTTTTAATAAACTGCTGCCAGATTGTAGCGTTCTGAACTACTACAATTGATTTCCTATTTCTAATTTCAGGACTTTGTACACATACCCATGAATCTCTATTATGAAGGGTTGAGCTCATGGCTGATAGTAGATGGTTCATCTAACTAGATGAAACGGTGCATTAATAAACAATGAAAGGAAATATGGCAATATTTACAACTGAATGTACTAGAACAAATTTATTTCTGTTACATAGGATTTCTAAGATTTCTTCAGGAATATGTCTTGATTATTTTTCAAAAGAGTTACTAAAATAAATAAATCGTTTAAAAATAATAAATTTGAATTCTTTTTTATTATTATTTTAATATGCTTCCTCTATTAAAAAATTAAGGTTATATGATTGCAAAAGTAGAGCATATAATTAAGAAACTTATACCCCTTTACTAATGAATACAGAAAAGGCCAAAATCTAATTCAATTGCTATTTCTAACAATATGCAAAAATATAGTGTTGAATTTAATTTGTTGTTTTTTTGCTAAGACTTTGTCATGCCTGTGTTCGTCAGTGATATTTGTCTGTGGTTTTATTTGTTTGTTTGTTTGTTTTGCGTTTGTCTGTCTTGTTTTGCTATCAGAGTAATTCTGGCTTCATATTGTCAGTTGGAATTATTCCCGCCTCTTTGATTTTTTTGAAGAGTTTGAATTAAACTTATATTTGTTTTTTAACTGCTTGGAAAAATTCAGCTGTGAAGTCATCATTCTTTTGTGACTGCTGTGAACTCAGAACAGGCTGGTTTCATTCCTTTTAATAACAAGGCATCAACCTCCCTTCTCATTGTATCTAACAGGATTTCCCAGCTACATTAGAAGTACTGGAAAATTTTATTTTTCTTCCTTTTCTTTAAGTCACTCCTTGCCAAAAAATTTACCTAGCAAACTTCAACTTATCCTTCAAGAACATACCCATATATAACTTCCCAAGAAGTCTTCAAAGACCTCCCGAAGATAATTGTTGCTCCATGTCCATTCTCTAGCAGACTTCTATTGTGTCACTTCTCAGTGAACTGCTTGATTGCAAGTGACTGAAAATCCTAACTGAATAAAGGAGGAATAGAGGAAATGTAATAAGACAAAACTTAGGGAAGGGTTAAAATAATACTACATAAAATATAGAACGACAGCTGAAGTTCTAGGTGATCAGGTCCTGCTTCTAAGGCTTTTCCCACATGACTTCTCCTGCCTTCCTCTTAGACTTCTTCTCTTTCACCTCAACAGCCTTCTCTACAATAAATCAAAAAATCAGCCAGGCATGGTAGCGCATGCCTGTAATTCCGGCTACTCGGAAGGCTGAGGTGGAAGGATCGCCGGAGCCCAGCAGGTCGAGGCTGCGGTGGCCGGGAGCAGCCACTGCACTCCAGTCTGGGTGACAGAGTGAGACTCCAACTGAAAAAAAAAAAAAAGAAAGAAATACAATTCTTGATAGTGTCTCTCAGCTTTCAATCTTTCACCATGTGCTGCCAGGGGAAAAGAACAGTCTTTTTTTCTCAGAACCAGTTTGAAAAATACCAGGGAAGTACTATATTGTGTGGCCAGAGAAGCAAAATACTATGATTATCTTGGCTTAGATGTAGCCACAATCACTGAACTGTGCTATTGTGAGTGGGAAATCAGGATTACCTAAAAACATGGCAGCTTCTAATGAAGATTTCAGGGCATCTGCAGGTACAATTTTCAGGGGAGGGAGATGTTGGAGACTGTGCCAAAAATCTCACAAAGGCTTATTTTTGCCTATTTATTTACATTTATTTTTACAACTGTACTGTGAAATACTTGAAGACAATGACTTTATCTTAAGACAGTATTCTTGTCTTATTTTCCAGGGAGTGAAACTGTATTAGGTGTGGAGCATCATAGACCTCAATATATGTTATCTTTTAAGTAACACTTAATATGTATAACTTGATGTACACATTTGATATGTATAACTTGTATTAGGAAAGTTATACTCCTATTGTTAGCATAGTCTGCTGTTTGGAACTTCAGGTAATCAATCTTTATAGTTAAATTCAGAAACTAAAAAATAAATCAAATAATTTAATAATTCAATTCATTTGAAGAAAGCAGGCAGAAATAAAATTTACATGTATGACCAATTTAATAATATGCATTTGTCTCCAAAATAAGTTTTGAGTTCAATCATCAGGCTTTTACTTTCAGTTACAGAGTGATGTGAGAAATCTTTTTAGTAATGTTATTAGATTATATGCGTACTTTCAAAGATCTTGGTGGCTAGTTGAGTAGACTGATTTGCCTTTCAAAACAATTTGCACCTCTATGTTTCTGATACTATGTCTTCTTTGTAGTCATCCTTGACCCCACGATTACTTTGAAAACTTAAATTCTATATTTTGTGGATTTGCTTCCTGCAGGAAGGTGCACATTCAGAAAGACTACTAATTTGTCTAATGTCATCCAGATCCTCTGATTCATCACTGACTTCCTCTGTGGTTTGTATATCTGAATACTGGCATTTGTTTTCTCTGTTTCTAACTACTCTGGTTCTTCTGGCTCTAGGAAATGAGGTTTTTTGCTTTATCTCTTGTTTACTTGGGGATCTGTGTTTTTCAAGTTGTAGGCATGTGAGACTGTTGCAGTGGCTTCCAGCTTGGGAAGCTCCTTCACCTTTAGAAGGACTCTTGAGTTTCTTCCTAGCAGTTGAAGAAAGTTTCGCATATTGGACTGTAGTTGAAGATACCTTCTTGTCGTTTGATTCACTGTCATACACGTTATTTTCTTTTGCAGGCTCACAGCATATATCCTGGGTGAAGTATTCACTTTTGTGACTTCCTCTGAGAGAGAGATTACTTGATTCTCTGCTTACAGATCTCTTTCTAGATCCGACACACCAGGATTTGGATCTGTGAGTTTTGGACCTTGATCGTCTTTGGATTCTTCTACTGGAGTGTGAACCAACTTTGACAAATTGAGAGGATTGTCTACACTTCATTCTCTTTTTTCTGAAAGAACTCTGCTTCCTACTATCTCTCTTAGGAGAAAAGGTATTTTCTGAAATGCAACTCCAAGAGGGATCTCTCTTTCTGGATTTGCAATTTGTCAAGGATCTTTCTCTGGGCAATCTTTGAAATATCTTTGGTGAAGAATCTGAGTATTTGTTTTTTCCTCCTTTTTTTTCCTGGAACTTTATCTTCTGACCAAGACCCAAAACGCTTCTGCCTGTTAGACTGTACTTCCATGGTTGCACCTGATTAGAAATTGCTGGAGTACTAGTGGTGTGTGCAGTTATTTCACTCTTGTCCAGATCATGAATATGACCAGGAAGTAACTTTATCCCTTCTGACATTTTCTCTTGAACTTTTTTTTTGCAATTAAGTAAGCCTAGGGCCCTTTCCCTTGGGGTAGCCCAATTCAGGAGCATATTGTTAATAGAAATTTTGTCTTTCTGGTGACTTGATTCTGTTTTGTCTTTGATGCCACCATGAATTTTACTTGCTGTGTTTTGGAGGACTGGTGGAATTTCAGATTTCTTCAAGGAAGAGTTACTATTTGAAAACAGTTTTAACCCTGACAGTGGCCTCTCCTCCTTATTCCATTGACCCTGGATGTTTTTAGATGGCTTTGTATTATGTTGAGAGATCAGTTGAGCACGATCCTTAGTCAAAGATAAGACAGGAGCAGGTGAAATGGAGTTCTCTTTTTCCTGTGGTGAAGCAACAAAGCATTGATAGATGGCTCGTTGGTCATAGGTGTCCATGTTGTAGGGTGAATGAATGAAACTGATAAACTCATGCAGGAAATGGTGGGTGTGCTGTAGGAGATAAGGTTCCAGGAGGTGAATGAAGGACTCACTGTTCAAATCATATTCTGTCATGTGATGAAGGATGGTGGCTAGGATATTCTTCACTGTGTAGCTATAATCTCCGTAAACAGCTGTCAGTTCTCGTTTCAGCCAGGGAATCAGCCGGTGTAGGCAACCGGGATTTCTCTTGAAATAATTAGCTGAAAAGTATTTTTTAAGTCTGTGACAGCCTTGGACATGTGTCACCCAGATTCCAGAATAATACAGTGCTCTTCTGAACGTCATAGCCATCTGATCTCTAAAGTAGCCCAGGGACATGGAGCTTGGTGGGAGCTTCCCACTATCCCCAAACTCCCTCACTAACTCTTGGATGGTCCACTCTCTCAATGGTCTGAATTTCCTTTTGATGTCTTTGGAGCTCAGACTGAGAAGATTGTTTTTAAAAGACTTCACATAGCTTTCCTCCTCTGAGGGAAGAAATGCTAAGTCTTCTTTATTATCACTCTCTGGCCTTGTGGCACAAAGCTGTGAAAGAAAGCACTGTGCACTGGAAGAACGCATGGATTTCTTCCTTGATCTTGGATATAAAGAGCTGTTACCTCTCTTGCTGGAGGAGGGATTCCAATCAGACTCATTCTGAGCACTCTCCAAACAATTAGGACACTCACAGTCAGATGAGAGATCTAATGACATTGCCCCGGACAGATTATATTTCGCAGTTGAATGTGAGAAAAATTGATTCAAATCAATTTCTCATTTGGCATTTAAAAAGTATCTATTAAAAGAACTCCATGCATGTTTCATTAATATGTTTTATCTTCATGAAAAACATGCTAGAATAAAGTTAAGAAATAAGCGATTCCTCAAATTAGAAATAATGTGCTCAAAAACCAATGTAGATAATTTGACGCAATGGGATCCAGGCACAGTGATTTTCTTTTTCTCTTTCAAATTAGTTGTTGCAAACTCTGAAAAGCAAATTGGAAATAAACATACAAATTATTTAAGCACCATATCCTTTGACCTTGCAATTCTAATGCTATAGATTTAATCTAGATACACAAATATACATATATCTATTTATATGTATATATGTTGACTTTTTTGCAATAACAAAAAAATTAAAACAACCTAAATATCCATTAGTAGGGGACTTATTAAATAAATGATAGTTTGTTCATAGTATTTAATATTATGCAGCCATTCAAAAAGAGTAAGGCAAATCAATATATACAAAAATATACCACTATACATACTAATATCCATACTATTCTATACATACTGATATACATACTAATAGAAGAACATATTGTTAAATGAAGAAAAGTTTATATAGAGGTATGAAAGACCATTATAAACTCTTAGAAAGTAAGTATTAATTGCTGGCAGTGTTGTGAACTAAACACGTGAAAAATGTTCCCATGAGGAATAACAAAATAATGCTAGCTAGTACACACACACACACACACACACAGTTAAGAAGAAATAAGAACTCAAAGGAGAAAATAAAGGAAACTGTCTTTAGTTGACAGAAAAGAAGAGGAAATAGAAATAAGAGTGGAAGCCAGGCTCAGTGGCTCAGCCTGTAATCCCGCGCCTTGGGAGGCTGAGGTGAGTGGATTGCCTGAGCCCATGGGTTCGAGACCCATCTGGGCAACTTGGCAAGACCTCATCTCTAAAATAAATCAAAAATTAGCCGGGCATGGTAGTACATGCCTGTAGTTCCAGCTACTTGGAAGGTTGAGGCGGAAGGATCACCAGAGCCCAGCAGGTTGAGGCTGCGGTGGCTGGGAGCGGCCACTGCACTCAAGTCTGGGTGACAGAGTGAGACTCCAACTCAAAGAAAAAAAATTAGAGATAAATAGGAAACTAGCAAAGGAAGTAAGCTCTGATACCACTAGCTGCCAATATACAGTGTTCTTGAGCTTCAATTCTGATAGTCAGAACTGATAGCTGCAGATAACAGGAGACAAAGAATGAACTCTGTCCAAGTTCTTTCTAATAGAAAACTTCTTCCTAAATCTGTGTGTCCAAATGTTTATATCCTCACCAAAAAAGTGAATTAGAAAAAAAGGTATCACCCTACAGAAAACTTAGGAAGAAATCTTAGCAGAGATTTTGTAACGAGAGACAAGAAAGTATATTGCAGACAATTTAAACAACCAGTTTTTTCTAAAAATCTCTAGAGGATTATTTATTGTTAGTTTAATAGTGATCCCAGGTTACTTGTAGAGGCAAATCTAAATTATCTCTAAAGAAACAGAGCTTAGGCCGGGCTTGGTGGCTCAGTCTGTAATCCCAACACTTTGGGAGGCTGAGGAGAGTGGATTACCTGAACCCACGGGTTCAAGACCCGCCCAGGCAACTTGGCAAGACCTCATCTCTACAATAAATCAAAAAAATTAGCTGGACATGTTAGCGCATGCCTGTAGTTCCAGCTACTTGAAAGACTGAGGAGGAAGGATCCCCAGAGCCCAGCAGGTCGAGGTTGCAGTGGCCGGGAGCATGCCACTGCACTCCGGTCTGGGTGACAGTGAGACTCCAACTCAAAAAAAAAAAAAAGGAAAGAAAAAAAGAAACAGAGCTTAAACCCAGGTCTCATGAAAAATTTTCCATAAATTAGTTTACAGTAAAAAGTAGAGTCCAAAGTGAGGCCTAAATTTTACCTGTACAATGACCATCTGTATAACTAACCCTGAATTGTAACCCACATCTTTAAAATAAAAATTTTTTTTAAATTATTGACACTTCAGGCACAGTGGCTTGTGCCTATAATCCCAGCATTTTGGGAGACTGAAGTGGGAGGATTGCTTGAGCCCAGGAGTTTGAGACCAGTTTAGATAATATAACAAGACTTTGTCTGCAATCAATCAATCAATATTTCAAAAAATTATGCCTGGTGATGGGCATCTGTAGTCTGAACTACTCAGGAGGTTGAAGTGAAAGGATCACCTGAGCCTAGGATGCAGAGGCTGTGGTGGCCACTGCACTCTGGCTTAGGCAACAGAGTGAGATTGACTCAAAAAAAAAAAAAAGAAAAAGAGAAAAAAAAAAAACAGAACAAACAAAAAACCCCACTAAGAAACATAAAATAGACCATCATAAGCATAAGTCTGCAGAAATAATAGCGAGCAAATTTGGTTCCTAAGAGACTCAGAAAATGGATATGTTGAGTGTGTTCAAAGAAATAAAGGTGACCAGAGGAATTTAAAGTATAATCAAATAGGATTTCAAGAAATAAAAAATATATAAATATTCAAATTTCAAAATTAACGAATGGGATAGCGGAATGAACACAGATGAAGAGAGTTATTCGTGTATTATAATAGAGATCTGAAAAAATACATGGACTACATCACAGAGAGATAAAGAGATAGAAATTTGGAATATAAAGACAATAAGAATAAAGTGAAAAGGTTTAACTTTCCTAGGAAATAATAAAGAAAATTAAAGAAAGACAATATTCAAAGAGATATGGCTAACAGCTTTCCAGACTGTGTAAATGTGTAAATGAGTGAAGCATCAGTTTCAGAATTACAATAAATCCTAAGTATCATAAGTGAAAAGAAATGCACACTAAAATACATCAAAGCAGCCAGGCTCAGTGGCTCAGCCTGCAATCCCAGCACTTTGGGAGGCCGAGGTGAGTGGATTGCCTCAGCCCGCAGGTTCAAGACCTGCCTGGGCAACTTGGCGAGACCTTGTCTCTACAATAAATCAAAAATTAGCCGGGCATGGTAGCACGTGCCTGTAGTTCCAGCTACTTGGAAGGCTGAGGTGGAAGGCTCACTGGAGCCCAGCAGGTCGAGGCTGCGATGGCCGGTAGCCGCCACTGCACTCCAGTCTGGGCAACAGAGTGAGCCTCCAACTCAAAAAAAGAAAAAAAAAAAGAAAACATCAAAGCAAAACTGTATCACACCAAAGATAAAGTGATTTCCAACTGTAATTATGTAATCTGGGAAAAACACATATCTTTAAAGTACTGATTAAAGCAAACTTGTAATTCTGGCAATATATATTCAATGAAAGTGTCTTTCAAGTAGTAGGTCAAAATTTACAAAATTTGAGAGAAAGACATTTGAGAGAATCTAAAACCTGAAAAAGATTAAAGACCAACTAACCCTCTCTAAAATATGTGAAGGAGGAAAATGACTCAAAAATTACTACAGAAGAAGTTTATGAGATGAAAGACAAAATGGTAAGAAAACATGGTAGACATATGGATAAATTTAAGCACATAATATATAAAACAATATTATAAATGTCTATATCATGGAATTAAAGTAAAAATATAGCTCTAATATTGAAAAGTAATAGTATAAAAGTTAGAAGGTGAGTGATTGAACTCAAAACATTCTAAAGAGTTTGTTTTGTTATAAAGGTAAATATATTTACTTTATTGACTTTAGACCCAAACATGAATAGTATAACCACTAAAATAATAAAAATAGCTTGCATACAAGCTTGTAAAAAAGATGAAAAATTAAATTGAAGAGGAAAACATCGATGAAATTCAATTTAAAAATTAAATTGAATTTTAAAACAATTAAAATAAGCAATTAAAAATGATAAATACAATAAAAATTGAGATATAAATTTTAAAAATAATAAATGTCATAAAATTAGATATACATTAGATATATATTCTTATGAGGCAAACTGTAAAGAAAGCAATGGAAATGACAGCTCAGAATTGAAGATAATGTTTCTCATTAGGTGTTAAAGAGAGAGAGAAATGCCATCAAGAAGAGGCATGCAGAGGTCTTCAAAGGTATTCGATGTGTTCTATTTCTTAGCCTGGGTGGTGAGTACTATCTATTTATTTTATCATTATTATTTAAAATTCATATATTTTATATATCTTTTGTATTATTTAATTCAATATTAATTTAATATTGAATGTAATTTTTAATTAAAAAAGATAGACACACATAATGAAAGTCTGTTCATACAGAAAAAAATTCTGAACAAGTATACAATAAATGTCAATATATTTGGGTAGTATAATTTGTCATGAGGACAGGAAAACAAAGGTATAAGTAGTTTCCAATTTATACTCACCATGTAATTTTTTAAAACTATAAACGTATATTCTTAAAATTAAAAAGCTAGCTAAAAATAAAATCATATATCCCATAAAATTAGTCTTGAAATCAGTCTATACCTTTTGATCATTTTGGAATGGCACAGTTGATGAGAAATTGCTCAAATTTTAAATGATATTTTAAATTTATTCTGACTTCTCATTATCTTTACCTTTTTTTCCATGATGGAATATACTTCTAGTTTTTTAAACTCATGGAATCTTAGAGTTGGAAATACTTTTGAAGATCATATTGTCTAGTGGTTTTCAAGACTTTTGAACATAAAGAACCCTTGTAATAAAAGCATACTATGCAACATGTTGAACATAACTCAGCCCTATCTCAACCTCCCACCATGGTCAGCATGGGTCCTTCCTACCCCATCCATGCTTCTCAAATGTAGCTCCACTGAATTCCTATGGTAACGACGGAGTTCAGGTTTAAAAAACTCCTGTCTACTCCATGTTTAACTAATACAGAAATTCCTCATGTAACCTCAGGGCAGAGTGTCACCTGGTTTCTCTTCCAACACTTCCTTTTAGCTTTGTGTATTCTACGACATGGCTCATTTCATTTCACTGCTTACTCCAGTTTGGTCTAAGGATGAATAAGGCTTTTCTTGCCTTTGTCTAAAATCTTTTGTTATGTCACTTTGAGATATTAGGCCAAATTGTGCTCTGGGTCTAATTTCCCATTCTTTTCCACAGCTACACCAACTCCTTCTACCCAACTGTATATTGGAGCCTCTTACATGTGAAAGCAGTTCTCTTATACCCCCATACAACATACCTCTCTCACCCCAGAAACTGGGCTCTCTTTCCTGGCCTCTTCAATTTAGAATTTCCTCAGGTCATCGTCTATCTGTGCCTATTCACAGAAGAGAGAAGTCCACCGGACTAACAGTTCAGGTCATCCGTAATTCCTCTTTCCCATAGGTGAAGCTCCTTTTTTCTAGGACTCCTAAATTTCCTGCCCAGACAGTCTTTATAGGTCCTGAATCATCCTCATTTCAGGTTAGAATACACAAGTCTAGACGTGAAGAGGTGGACATGAGGAGAGTGAGTGGAATTTGTGCATAAAGACAGGGTGCAAGAGTCCTTATGGTGCCAGATGGAAGAGAAAAGGGACAGGATGCAGGTAAGGATGTTCTCCTCCCCTCCCCCCGTTTGTACCTTCCCCCTCGTTTGTACCTCCCTCCCCACAAGTATTAAGAGCAAGTCTACTCCCAAAGACTCAGGCTTCCTAATCTTTTTATTTCTATTGTCTTCAAACTCAATTTTGATCGTTTATCTAAGTCCTGCTAATACTCGGTCATTAAATTTAAAATAACCAGTGTCTAGATCCTTCTATTTGTACATTTTTAGGTAATTATTATTTTTTAAACAAATATAGCCAAACTGGTCGCTTAACTTTCATCCCTTCTGTAGAGGTTTCAGGCCATCTTCTCTAGAGATAATGCTTTCACCTAGTCTTCATTCATCTTGAAAGCAAAAATTACAGAAATTACATTATTTAATAATTTACCTCCCAGAGGATTTGGAAGTGTACACACTCATTTGAGCCTCAGCTGCTGGATTAACTTAGTTATAATGGATCACCTCTGTTTTGTTTACCTTAGAGACAGAATTTAGAACACAGGGCCAGTTCTGATGTGGACTGGGGAAAAGAAAGACAGCTCCACATTTGTCATGAAGCTTGAAATCTTAAATTTCCCAACAGTATCCCAAGTGACTTTAAGATGCAATTCTGAATAAGATGGAATGACTTAGCAGTTGCCAGAGCTCTTTAACTTTTTAAAATAGATCAATCAGAACCAACACTCTAACAAGTGTCCACCTCAGAAAACAACAAGAGTGCTCTGTGGAGTATAGCTTTTCCTGATGAATAAATTTCCCAAAGTAACAGTTCCTGGTCTAATATTAATATTTAGATTTAAATTATGAAATCAGAAAATTGTCACTTTCTTTTTAAGTGAAAGATATAATTAAACCTGTTAACATGTATACAGCATCTTAGTTGTTTGTGTACCAACTTTTTGGACCCAAGATACTACAAATCTGTGGTTACTGTTTTGGAGCCTTTATTCATTCATGGCTAAATACTAGTTAATACAAACAACACAATTGGAAGTTTGCTAGAAATAGAACATTTTTGTTTTCTGCTGTTTTTCTGACCTTTAAGCTCCTTTTAAGTTTAGTCATGCTTCCCCAGTTATTCATTCACTCTCAGATTCAGGATAAAACCAATTTAGCTCACAGGATATCTGGGGATATTAGATGAGTTATTCTGTATTAGTGTTTGGCATCTGGTAACAGTTCGATAAAACAGGCATTTTAGTGTTATTTTGAGTGTATTTCATTAGGAATGTTAAGACAGTACATCATCTTTTTAAAATAATGTGTTTTGTGTGATTTTTATAACCCAAAATTCACATCAATTTGCCTAACATAGTAAAATATTAGCAAATAGTAAAAATACTCAGTAAATATCTGTTGTAAGGAAGGGAGGGAAGGAGGGAGGGAAAGGGAATAGAGCCAGAGAAACGATGGTGGGAAGAAAGAGAAGAAGGAAGAACATAAGGGAGGGGCATGCAAGTTTCTCTTTTTTTATTGGTACATAGTATTTATACTTATGTAGGAGATACAAATGGTATTTTGATACATGCATACAATGTGTAATGATCAAACCAGAATATTTAGAATATCCATCACCTCAAATATTTATTATCTCCTTGAACCGGGAACATTTCATTTATTCTTTTCTACTTACTTTGAAATATACAATGTAGTATTGTTTATTGTTATCATCCTGCTCTGCTATCAAATGCTAAAATTTCTTGTTCCTTCTATCTGACCATATGTTTGTATTCATTACCAACCTCTCTTTATCTCCCCCTTCTCCCACACACACAATACACACACAATCTTTCTAGTTTCTGGTAACCAACATTCCACTCTCTACCTCCATGAGATCAACTTTTTAGCTACCACATATGAGTGATATTTGTCTTTCTGTGGCTGGATTATTTTGCTTGCCATAATGACTACCAGTTCCAGTCATGTTGCTTCAAATGACAGAATTTAATTCTTTTTTATGGCTGAAGAGTATCCTGTTAAGTAATTACACCACATTTGCTGTACACATTCATTGATGTAGACTTAGGTTGATTCAATATCTCAGCAATTGTGAATAGTACTGCAATAAAATGGGGGTGTAGGTATCTCTTTCATATATTGATTTTCTTTTCTTTGGATAAATATCCAGTAGCAGGACTGCTGGATCCGTTTTTGCTTTTTAAGAAACTAAGGCTAAAAAAAATTTTTTTTTAAATTTTTTAAAAATTAAAAAAATTAAAAAATAAATAAATTTTAAAATAAAAATAAAAATAAATAAATAAATAAAAATTAAAAAATAAATAAATAAATAAAAATAAAAATAAAAGAAACTAAGGCTAATTTAGTTTTAGTTTTTCAAGACACCTTCATACTGTTTTTTTTCCTAATGAATATACTAATTACATTTCTACTAACAGTATAAGAGTTTTATTTCTTCTGCATCCTTACCAGCATCTATTTTTTGTCTTTTGATAATGGCCATTCTAATTGGCATAAGATGATATCTCATTGTGATTTTGATTTGCATTTCCCTGATGATTAGTGATGCTGAGCATTTTTTTAATATATCTGTTGGCTCACTCTCTCTTTCAATTGCTTATATTTCAGTCTATATTTTCATTTGTTTCTCCATTTTCTTCTTTTTCTTATTTTACTTCCTAAATTCTCAAAATTCTGAACTAGCTTAGAAAAGAAGAGAATACTGGAAGAAGGATTCATTGGTATCCAAAGTAAGAGTACTTCAAGTGACCAAGGAAAATTTTAAAGTGACAATGGCAAGATGATACTGAACAATTAATCTGATCATTGGTAGTCAACAGATCAGATCCTTTATTTCCCAGTTGGTTCTTCTGACTTTTTTCAATTTCCACAGCAGAGTTTCTCCACCTAAAAACTACTAAGGCCAGATAATTCCTTGTTAGGTACTGTCTCATCCCTAGCTTCTACCCACCAATGTCATTAGCACTTCCTCCACTCCAATAACAAAAAATGTATTCAGATACTATCAAATGTTTTCTGGAGGTGCAAAATCACCCCCCACTCAAGATAAAAACAATTGCTCTATAGCATAAAACTGTGGGTTTTTTTTTTCTTTTTCTTTTTTATTTATTGTAGAGATGAGGTCTCACCAAGTTTCCCAGGCGAGCCTCGAACCCGTGGACTCAGGCAATTCATTCACCTCAGCCTCCCAAAGCGTAGGATTACAGGTTGAGCCACTGAGCCCAGCTAAAATTGTGTTTTAAGATAGTTTTCTTCACTGGAGCTAGAGAAGTTCTTCTGCCAAGAAGCTGTAGTATGTGCACTCATGAGAAGGATAAAGTGTAAACTAGCTGAAAGAGTATGAGATTTAAAGCCAGAAAAATTTATGCTTGGATTTGACATTTTCATTTGGATTTTTTTTTCACAAGCAATTTAGTTGTCTTCTCTGCATTTTATTTTCTTGATCTAGAAACTAAAACATGAAGTTTTTTCATAGCAATTATCACCACCAGCTATGCCTTCTTCTTTGCCTGTATTAGAATATAAACTCCAAGGAAAGAAGGGTGGGGCCTTTAGTTACACACTACTGTGGCCCCACTGCTTTAGAACAAGTCAAGCACATAGGAAGGCCTCATAAGTAATTTTTCTATAAATATCACAAAATACAGTGTCTAGTACATAGTAGGTATCAACAACTGTAATTTCAATCAATTCTCATTATTTGAGGTAGTTATGTTCTATAATGTCATCACAAACACTGAATTAGCAAATGCTAAACCATTGCTCCTAGGGGAAATACAGGGTCAGGTTCCTTTGAGCCTCTGATTTTCTTCATCAACAAAATAATATATAACTTTGTTTTATCTGTGTGTGTTTAAAGACATCTTATTCAATGTATATTGTTGATTCATTAACATTGAACTCACAGCCAGTAGCTGTATAATTTATGCCTGAATTGAGTTCATCTAACACATGTATTTTCTCTGTAAGGCACATCATGATTTTCTTATGCTTAGGAAAACTAGACAGTATTTCAGCACTACATTTGGAGACACTTTAAATAGCAAAATTATCAACAAAAAAACCCACAAAAATACAAACAAAAAGACACTAAATAGAGCATAAAAAATACTTGTTTACAGTATGAGAGCTGAAACAAGAAGGCACAGTGTCTCCTTGTTTTACCTCAGCTACAAATATATGAGTTGAGTGACTCAAATTTTTTACTCACTGTGTGTAAACACAAATGACTATGAAAATGTCATAAGCATTGACTTGGGAGTTACAAATAAATTTTAGTATGTGAGTAAATTTGTAAGTACATAATCCAGAAATAATGAGGATTGACTATATTTATGGACAAGGTCAGCTTCTGCAAGCGGATAAGAAAAAATTCTTACTATTTAATTATTAGGGAGGATAATGAAACCTCAGTCCAACCTTATTTTCCTCTTTTCTATCTAACAATTATAACAAGGTTCCTCTCTCCAAGGTACTCTCTTCATCAAAACATAAAAGAAAACTGGAATACTTTATTCCAGTTCTATATTTCTTGTGATCCCTCATTTTCCACATATTTGAGAATTTTCTATTTATCCTGTTTTTTTATGGATTTCTAGTTCAAGTGCATTGTGGTCTGAAAGCATACTTTCTTTGATTTCTATAGTTTTACATTTGTAAGTGCTTTATTTGCCAGAATGTGGTTTATCTTGGTGAAAGTTCCATGAGTGTTTGAGAAGAATGTGCAATCTGCTGTGGTAGATGATGATTCTATAAATATCAGTTAGATCAAGTTGCTTGGTAGTGTGGCTCAGGTTAATTATATTCTTACTGATTTTCTGTCTGCTTGATGTATCAATTGCTGAAAGAGGGGTGGTATTGAAATCTCCAAGTAAAATACTGCATTTTTCTTTTTCTCCTTGCTGTCCTATGAGTTTTTCCTTCATGTATTTTAGTGCTCTGTTGTTAGGTACATGTCTTCTTGAAGAATTGACCTTTTTATCATTGTAAGATATCCCTGTTTATATCTGATAATTTTACTTGATCTGAAATCCATATCATTTTAATTTAATAAAGCTACCTCAGCTATCTTTTAATTTGTGTTAGCATGGTATATTATTCTTCATATTTTTATTTTTAATCTAAGTCTTTATATTTAAAGTGGGTTTCTTGTATACAACATATTGTGTCTCACTTTTCTATCCACTCTGATAGTCTCTTGTATTGGTATATTTGAACCCTTCACATTTAAAGTAATTACTGATATAGTTGGATCAATACCTACAATGTTTGTGTTTTATTATTTATTGTATTTGGTTTTGTTTCCTGTTTTTTGTTTGTTTGTTTTTGTTTTTTAGACTTCATGTCAGTATTGAAAATACCCCATGAGGGAAAATTCCCAGATTGGTTCTCATTTAGAGATTAAAAAACCAAGGCTATGCAAATAATGTGATTTACCCAAGGATATATATGACAAAAATGACAGCAAGAATTTTAAACTTGTCAATGTTCTTTGTATGACAAAATATTATCTTCTATATACCCATCAATTTCAGCAATAAAACTCTGATAATGCCTCCAAAAAAGTAAAACTATACCCTCAAAATATCTAAAATCTGTATGACACTCCAAGACTTTCTTCTCTCTAAAACCAACCTGGGAAGATGTGAAGGACCCAGAATCTTTGCTCTAGTTAAATCAAAACACTATGTAGTAAATAATAAGCAGTTGAAAACAAATTTTAACATGGTTAGCATATGAGCAAAAGCAAAAGTAAAAAATATATATTTTTTAGCCGGGTTCGGTGGCTCAGCCTGTAATCCTGCGCCTTGGGAGGCTGAGATGAGTGGATTGCTAAAATGAATTGTTACAACCTGCCTCCTGAATGACTTTCTATTTTCCTACAAAAGTGCCTCTTCCTACTTCCATAGGGAAGAGAGGAAAGACAAAACTGGCTTTGGGCCCAAATCATAATTTTAGTAATTACTAAACCAAGTGACTGCAGCCATAATTGAGTCATTCAAAGCCAAATGGTAACAGTAATTATTTTGTCAAATCTGAATAGAAGAACTTTTTTTTCTGAAGGAACAAGTGGAGTGAGCTAAAGGCCTGAACTGTCAGCCACAGAGTGGGAGACCTTTTTCCAAGAAGAGCGGGTCCTCCTGGCACTGTGGTTTTCTTGTATGACAATGATATATGTTCCTCGTTACAGATTATGGCCTTGTCACACTTAAACTAATCTCTCTTCATGTTTTCAGGCCCAGCTCATTCCCCTGGGCAGCAGTCATCAATTTACATGGAGAGGCACCTAGGGAAACACAAAACCTATTTATCGCACTTGTTCATAGTATACTCACAGCAACTTCAAACCAAGCATGGATCCACATTTCAATCTGTACATACCTGTGCAGTATCATAAATAGTGTCAATGTATATTGTTCAGAAAAATAAATGGAAGGGGAGCAAGAGACTCATGTGAAGTATGGGGGGTCAGTGAACTCCACCCTCATATGACCACCTTGATGTGTATAAGAATTCAGCACAGCGTAGATACCATCCAAACAGTTCAGGGTCACCTGCCTACTTGTGAATGACCACCTCAGCATGCAAGGTGATGAAACAGAAGCCACATTAAGTTAGGAATACAGGAGTAAGAGAGACAGGGTTCATATCCTTACTTCCTCTCTCCTCTAACCAATCATAGTCTGTGCATTCAATTATTTGTTTCATGACAGACTCCCTCCTCTTCCTTCTTAGGTCCTATGTTCCGTTCAGATTGGTCAGTCCTATCTCTACACAAAGTTGAGTCTACCACACTTTTTCCCAAGAAATGCACTTCTTTCCCAAGCATAAATTTCTCAGGCTTCACTAAAAATGCAAATGATACTGCTGGTATTCTTTCATGGTCAAAGAGTTAGATGGGAAGCAAATCTTTCAATGCCAGTGGATTCAAGGTCCCAGAGTCCCATCAATTCAAAGGGTTAGAATTCCTCCCCCTTTCTGAATCCAATTTGAACATAATCAGAATCTACGTATTTGGAATAATTTTGGATGCCCCACCCAAAAAATAGTCTTTTAATTTGTAATTATTCATGTCACTTGCACATAGCTAGAACAAGGATGCCAAACTATGCCCTCAGGTCCTCTGCCTATTTTAACAAATGTTTTGTTGGAATAGAGCCATGTCTATATTTTTGCTTGTTGTCTGTGGCTACTTCCCTGCTACAGGGGCAGAGTTGAGTAGCTACTACAGAGACTATATGGCTCACTAAATTGTAAATATTTACTGTCTAGCCCTTTGCAGAAAATATTTGCAGAGCTAGAATATGATCAGCACTTACTTATTTTGAATAGCTTGCATGTTTTTCTCTCAAAAAGATTCTCCTCTTTTGTGGATATATCTTTCAATTTCATATAGTAAGCTAGAACATACAACATGTGATTTCTTTTTAGTAGTTCTACATGCCCTTTTTCCATAAAAGATTCTTTTTTTTACGTTGATATCGCCTGTCACTTTCATGCAATGGTTACTTGAGTTGAAGTATTTTACTCTTCTTACTGCCAAATTTCCACTAGAATCACATAATAAATATATAACTGGACTGAAATTTAATAATAAAAAAAGATACGAAATCTGCCCAAAATGCCAATAAAATAGAAAAGGGAGAATCATGACTAAAATCAAGAATTAAAGAAAAAAATTTTGTGTATATGCTTCATTGAATTGATACGACTCATACTAATTGCAACTAACTATATATTTTAAAACTTAAAATTGTGGCAAAAGCTACACTGAAAGACAGGTTGCTATACAAACTTTAATTGCCAAATCAGAAAAAAAAACTGAGTTAAGATACTAAGGGCTTTTTAAATTTAAGAATATAACAAAAGACACAATCAAAAATAAAAAAAAACAAAGGTGAAGTAAAGATAAAAAGCAAACAATCTTGAAATAGGTGTCAGAGGAATAGGTAAATTGATAAAATGGAGATGATATAAAAATAATTAACAAATGACAAGATGATACTATCAAAAACAGACAAGAGATTCAACTCATTTAGAGAAAAACTTAACTGTAGCACTTTGTTGATATAATTCATTATCATGTTAAAGTTTTCTGTAGAGCCATACACCTACAAACGAGGCAACCTTGGTAAAGCAAGCCCCGTAGGGTTTAGGCTGGACTAGATTAATGACTTGCTATCTTCATGTTTTTCTCATTCCCCTTATGTCTCCCTGGTTTAGACTAAAACAAAGACAATGATTCTCATTGGCCTGATTAGTCCTGGTTGGCTGTGCCATGGGATTTTTCTAAGTGCCCCAATAGGAACTGTCATGTTTCCTGTTTTCTATACACCACGTAACCCATAAAGAAAAAGTTGCACCTCAGAAAACGTCAATATTAGGCCATCTAAAGTAATAGTGAATGTTCTCCTTTTGCTGCCTCTGCAACAACCTACTTAAACTGAAGAAAGAAACTGTATTCATCAAGTAATACATTTTTTAGACTTTTACACTACTTTTTTCATTGGATTTTTAAAACTTTGTACTAGATTGTTTCTAATTGTATCACTTCAACCTACTTCCAGAATTTTAGACTATTAGAGCTGGAAGGGAACTCAAGTCTTTGATTTCTTGTCTTTGTGCTTGTTAACACACTATTTCCCCAGATTAGAATGATGTTGCAGCCATTTCTTTGTTTGGCAAATGCTTACTCAATTATTATTTATAGCTCCATTGAAAGTCTTTTTCTGATCATTTGAGGTTGTTGCCTGCCCTTCTTCCATAACTCCTGTAACACCTGGTGTTTTATGCACATTATTATTGAGAAGCCTCTGGGGATGCTAGTTAAGAGGACACATAGAGTTAAAAGAACTTCGACGCTGGGCTCGGTGGCTCAGCCTGAGTCCACGGGGTTCAAGACCAGCCTGGGCAATTTGGCGAGACCTCATCTCTACAATAAATCAAAAAAATTAGCTGAGTGTGGTAGCGCTCGCCTATAGTTCCAGCTACTTGGAAGGCTGAGACAGAAGGATCGCCGGAGCCCAGCAGGTGCAGGTTGCGGTGGCCGGGAGCATGCCACTGCACTCCAATCTGGGCGACAGAGTGAGACTCCAACTCAAAAAAATAAAAAAATTAAAAATTAAAGAATTTCGGTTTGAAAGCTCCACTGCGTAATGGATGTGTGACCTCCAGTTATCTGCACATGTCTTCTCATCTATGAAAGGGATGATAATAGTTACGAGGATTAAAAGGGTTAACACATATAAAGTTCTTAGAATAGCATGTGGCACCGAGTAAATGCTATAATGTACTTATTTTATTATGATGAAGGGAAGAATAACTGAAAATTTGTTTATCTCCTACCGTATGATGTTTTTTGAAACAGTATAGGACATTCATTTGCTGAAAGAATAAACACTTTCAGCTTTTAAAAATAAATATTGAGAAAATTTATTTGTCATAAAATATACCCATTTTAAATGTGTAATTCAATATTTTTCAGTAAATGTACCAAGTTGCATTGCCATATCACAATTCAGTTTTGGAGCAATCCTGTCATCTCGATAAGCTTTCTTGTGTCCACTTATAGTTAATTGGCATTCCCATCCTTGTGTTATGATTGACAAAACTGACACCTTGGGAGATTATATGACTTTCTTAAGTCCATAGAAATGAGTGTTATAGAACTCTTGAGTCTAGAACACAAGACTCCTGACGTCTTCTATGTCCAAACCCATTTAACTATACTGTACTATGCTCTCTGTCATGATAATCTAACAATAATTAAATCTGAGAAGTAGGCATTACACTCTTGCTTTATCAGTAAAAACCTTATTTTCATTTCTGTGTAGCATTTTCATTATTATCATTGATGAGTATTACCATACATAATATTCATGGTTACCTCATCTAGGCATTATGCTGTATAGATTATCTCCTTTGAAATAGAGGCTATCACACATGTGGCAGCTCTAACCATTCCTGAGTTTCAAATGTGCTCAAAGACCTTTTTGTCAGAGCCATGCCATTTTCAATTTTAATGATTATTTGCCTAGCTGCCAACTTGGCAACTCAGTCTGAAATCTTAGAATTTATCAGTAAAATGAGTAATCAGAACAAGAACACGCATTAGAAATTCTAATCCCATGTGAGGCAGGGCTGCTGTGGTCAAATTTTTTGCTTAACAATATTAACAGTTTAGAATAACAAATGGAAACCAAAGAAAAATCAATGAATCTGCAGTAAAGTCATAGCAGCTTTGCTTCCTTCCCTTTATTAGACTTGATTTTTTTGATATGTGTGGCTTTTCTCTGCTAATCAAGAATCCATTAGATATCAAAGTTCTATGAATAATGAAATTGTTTTAGTCCCAGAGTACTACCTTGCTTTGCTGTGCTATTGTCAGAGCGTGGCAAAAGTGGATTTCCTGTAAATTCTCTGTGTGCCAATGATGTTTTGGTTCATGCTTCAAGTAATGGACTAAATCAGTTCTCATAGCAGGTGGCTGTTCATAACTCACTAATGTAGGATGATTATTTTGTGAAAACAAGCACTTCTCAAAATGCTTTAGCAGAGATCTACTTAAAAAGAAGATAATGCTGGCAGATCAAAATGAAAATAAAAGTGGATATGTAGTCCTTACATCAAGCTAATTAACAGTTTGGCAGTTTTAACATTGAAAGCACCCAATTATCACAGGCCAAAATATTGGTCATCAACATTTTTGTAATGTAGCTGGCACCGAAAGTATCACACAAATAATTTCCAGCAAAGGCTAATGGAGACAGACACTAATGCCCCAGACCAGCTTGAAAATGGAAACTGGAACCCAAAGCAATTAGACCTTTCATTATGGAAAAAGTAACTGTGGCAATTCAAGAGTGACACAATTAGATAGCCAATTGCTTCTGGAAAATAAACTGTTACCATGTTTTACTCTGCTCTATGTGATGCTGAACCTTCACCCTGTCAAAAATGCCCAAGGATATGTATAACAGTCCCTCCAACAGTGAACAAGAGATGATCAGAGTGCCTTATTCGTGAGGTGGCATTGCCCGCCCCCCCAAAAAAAGTTTTTCCTTTTTACATACACCTAACATTTTGTGCACACATTCAGGGATCTTGTAGACTCTCTTAAACTCCATCCAAGGAGATTCCTAACTTAATGCCTTTAGTGAGTATAAAATATTTGACTAACAAGATAAAAAAATTATTGTTCAGGTAGTCTATTTTGATCGAAAATTACCAGGTGATGTATTATGTGTCCAATATGGGCCAAGTACTGTGGTAGGCCCTGGAACACACAGGCAAATAATTGATTGTCTTTGCCCTTGAGGATGTCCCATTTTAGTGGGGCATAAACATTTGCAGAGAGGTAGATGTAGTGTAAAATGTTAAATGTTCTGATAGTGAAATGTCTTGGTTACAAAAAAGGACGGAAGTAGAGCTTTGAGATCAAAGCCAGAGGACAGAGTGGACAGGGAGTTGAAGGAAGGCCTCCTGGACATCCCTCAGGTTTTAATTTCCTACAACACATATGCATGCATTTCTAGATAGCATAGTATTTCAGTTTCCTCACGTTTTGATCCTGTCAGTAAGTGGCTACTCATTTGTTGTTACATGCTGTGTAGGTGGGGAGGAGTTATATAAACGATTTTGGGGGAAGATGTAAAGAGAAAAACTTCAGGGTTGAGTACTCCCTGGAAATGTCTTTCCTGTGGAAAGAAGTTGCTAAAGAACTACCGAGAGTCAGAATCACTCCCTTCAAAGATGTCCACTTTCTAATCTCCAGAACCCATGAACATGTTATCTTGTGTAGCAAAAGAGACTTTGCAGATATGATTAAATTAAGGCCTTAGAAATAGGGAAATTATTCTTGATCATCTGGGTTGGTCTGAAGTAATCGCAAAGGTTCTTGTAAGCCAAAAAGGAGGTAAGAAGACCAGAGTCAGAGAGAGATTTGAAGATGCTGTGCTGCTGACTTTGAAGATGGGGGAAGGTACCCAAACCCAGAAATCTGGGTAGCTGCTAGAAACCAAAAAAGGCAAGGAAACATATTTTCCCCTATAGCTTCCAGAAAGAATGCAGCCTTGTTTATATCTTAATTTTAGTCCAGTGAAACCTATTTTTTACTTCTATAGAACTTTTAAGATAATACCATATATATATAACTATAGTTCTACATAATTACAGAACTGTTAAGATAGTACATTTGTTTTGAGTCACTAAATTTGTGTAATTTGTTAAAGCAGCAGTAAGAAACTAATACACCTATTGTTAGATAACCTGTTAGGACATCAACCTGGAGCAAGCACTCTGCAAGTGTTATTCAACCAAGCTGGGGTCCACTCCCATGCTGCAGTAAGACAAACATTCACATCGAGGTTTGCAGCAGGCGAAAGGAGGGCATTTATTTGCAGAATGCTAAGCAATGAAAACCAGGCACCTTATACATATGACCCAACCTTCCCTATTACTTGCATGTAAGAGTTTTTAAAGGCAGGGTTAAATTTCAGGAAAGCAGAAGTTACAAGCAAAATCATAAACCAATACATGGAAATCATACATTGACTTGACCTAAAAAGGCAGAACATCTTGAAGTGGAGGCTTACAGGTTATAGGCAGATTAAAAGAAGTTCTGATTTGAAATTCATTAAGGATAAGAAGCTCTGTTAAAAAATTTAGGTCAGCAGAAAAGAATGTTAATGTTGGCTTGTGGGTGTGACTTCCTCCAGGCTCCTCAGGGACCTAATACAGTGTAAAAAAAATGTAGAACAATGAACAGCAGTTGGAATTCAGTTTTGAGTTCCCCATATCTGAGTCTACATGCTCGCAGATTCATTTGATGGGGACCTGAGTTTCTGAAAAACAACTCTGGGACATACATTTAGATGTTATCTTTAGTTTCTGTAGGGAACAAAACATCTCCAAACTCTAACTTCCTTGGCTATTGTTTTAATCTATTATTACTATTTTGTTAATCAAATTGCTTACTTACTTCTCAAGGCTAGGTAGGTGCCTGGAATTTCTTTTGGAAAAACCAAGATTTTTCTTTATTTTCATGCTTGAGGGAAAACTCAGGTCCCTAAGAATGATCACTGCTCTGTCTCATAAGCCCATAGCTAATTTTATTATGTGGAGTAAATTAAGGATATACATCATTTATATTTTAGGTAAACGGAGATGTGAAGATATAGGGAGATAAAAAACTCATTTTCTTCCCTCCACAATCATCCTTTGGTATCTGAAGGGGATTGGTTCCAGGTTCCCCCACAAAGATAGCAAAATCTACAGATGCTCAAATTCCTTATAATGTATGTTAGGTCACACCTCGGTGGGACCTCCAAAAATGTTAGGGTTACCCTCTCAGTGGGGCCTCCAAGTGTTAGGTCAGGCCTGGAGTTGTGGGTGTCCTGGTGTGTGATCTGATGCCACATGGAAGATGCAAAGAATTACTCAGAGGTTAGATTAAATAATATAGTTTATTTAGAAAGTAAATTACAGGAAAGAGGAGAGTCACCTCCCCAAGATAGGGGAGGGAGCCAAAGCCAGGAAGTATTGTGGCAGGCATAGCTCAAAGAGCAAATAGCTACACCAGAGTCTAGTAGAGCAGTGACAAAATGGCTGCTCGTGGTTGAGTCCTTTTAACCACTTCCCTTGGGCGGGGGAAGATCATTAAGGTGATTGGGTGGTGGTCTGCTTCATGTCATCACAAAGGGGCAGGTAAGCGCAGGTACCGATATCAGATGATAGGCAGCAGGCAGACGGGTGGGTTAGTCCCATGATTGCAGCCATGGTGGTGGGCTAGATGGAAGGAGACAAAGGGAGGGAGTTTTCCTGCAAGAGACTTGTCAGATGTTTGCAATCCACAAACTCCCCAGCAAAAAGGTGGTCTATTATCATTTCTATGGCTCTTTGTCTTGCATCTGATGGAAATTTGCTGAGGGTATGGGGGTAGGTTGCCAGCTTGGCTTACAGTAGAATATCTGAACGCTTCCTAAAACCTACTTATTGGAAATTTATCTATCTATTTCTAACCTGTGCTAGATTCAAAGCGTGTCAGGGGTGAAGTCTAAGCAAAAATGGTTATGCTGAGGCAAAAAGACTATGCTAAACTAAATTTATTCTAGGTTTCTATAGGTACCTCCTTCCAATATGGCATAGTATTGATAAAGAGATCTGCTCATGTCTGTCCATATTGTCATAGCCCCTAGAGAAGGGCATGGCAAGGGCTCACACACTTCTGTACATTCCTGAACAATACTCCTGAGAGCTAATAAAAGGTGCACTTCCTCTTATCTCCTATGCCCTCCCAGTAAGTAGCTTCAGGGAATCCTTGACTTCCTTATAGTCTACACTCTGTAGTCTACACCCAATCAACTGAAAGATGCAAATCTCCATTTACTCCCTTTTTCTGAGTGGTTATAAGTTTGAATAATACAATATCAATGTAGTTGTAAGCCTTGGGATTTGTATAACTTTTGTATCAATGTGATCATAAGTTTTGTGATTTGTACAACTTTTGCATAATGCACGATATCTTCGGCCTTGTAAACTCCCTTTACTCTACGGCAAACTTGATTAATGCTTCTGCTGGGCCCTACTGATAAAAGCTATGAGATACCTTTGATACCTGGCACCAGGAAGTCTGGATCAAAAATGTCACAGTGGATAAATGCAGCTGAAATTCAAGTTCTATACAATGCTCTGCTGGTCATGGGGCTAATGTAGAGGTACTAACAACTCTGGACTTATAAAAGTGAACTGTAAAAGTCTGGAGGGTGAGCAGAACCATTTTAGAAAGACCTTGAGTCTGGCTCTTCTCCCTGGATTCGAACTCAGAAATAAACTTCCTAGGTTACTTAAAATATCCAATACAATGTAAAGGCTATGTAAATACCTGTTATATTGAATGGAGTAGGCCAGTTTCCTGTCCCTTTGATTTATGGGTATCAAGGAGAGCAGCCGAGTGTTACTCAGACCATAACAGTATTTGCATATGGCCTATGCATACTCTCTCTCATATACTGCAGATCATCTCTAAGTTACTTAAAATATCCAATACAATGTAAAGGCTATGTAAATACCTGTTGTATTGAATGTTTTATCTGTGTTACTTGTACTGCTGTATTTTTTTTTCAAATATTTTTGATTCATGGTTGGTTGAATTCGTAGATATGGAACCCATGGCTATGGATGGTTGACTATACATGCTTACAACACAATCAACACAGAACATGTCTGACCATGGATGGGTGGGATTTATTTCCCCACCCATGAAGCAAGCAATCAATTCTGTATTGAATACTGGCTGGGTGTTCTCTAATCCAATTCAATTCCAACACTACGTGGAGGTAGCGTCAGATCCCACAGGTGGTCTCAGTCTCACAAGACTGTCCCCCATTTTAGATATCAGTTGCAAGTAGTAGGTTGTCACCTGTACTTCTAACCAAGGTTTCTACTGCAACCTTCTCAGATTTGATACATTTGCAAAAACAGCTCACAGAACTCAGGAAACCACTAATTACATTTACTGTTTCATTATAAAGGACACTATAAAGAAAACAAATGAAAAGCCAGATTGAAAGGAATGCATAGGGCAAGGTGTGGGAGAAGGGGTGCAGATCTTCTGTCAAAGTTGAATAAAATATGTTTTATTAGGAAAGCAGAAATTTTAGTCCAGGCCATATGCACAAAATGGGTGGTGCTCAGTATGTCCAAAAATCAAAGGGAAGGTTAGAGGTTTTATTTATTTATTTATTTATTTATTTATTATTTATTTATTTATTTGAGTTGGAGTCTCACTCTTTCGCCCAGACTGGAGTGCAGTGGCCGCTCCCGGCCACCACAGCATCAACCTGCTGGGCTCCGGCGATCCTTCCACCTCAGCCTTACAAGTAGCTGGAACTACAGGCACATGCTACCACACCAGGCTAATTTTTTGGTTTATTGTAGAGATGAGGTCTCACCAAGTTGCCCAGGCGGGTCTCGAACCTGTGGGCTCAGACAATCCACTCACCTCAGCCTCTTTTCAAAGCACAGAATTACAGGCTGAGCCACCAAGCCCGGCTAGAGTTTTATTTATTTATTTATTTTCCCCTTTAAATAGTGCATTTTTTTTTTATAATCGATATTTTTTATTTTGATATTGTGGGGTACAGTTAAGGGTTAGGTATACAAATAAGCTTCATTCAGGCCCTCTTGTTGATAATTGGTGTCTCCCCGTCTCCAGACCGATGTTTACTACCATTAGTCCCATTCCCCCCGCCATAGTTTCCCAACACTGTCAGTCATTTTCTTATAGTAGTGCATTGGATGATCAAGGTCCACTATATGAGTGAGAATATGTGGTACTCAGATCTTTGTTTCTGTGAGAGGTCACTTAGTATTACAGACTCTAGCTCCATCCAGGTTGCTGCAAAATTCATGATTTGGTTCTTTTTTATGGCTGCATAGTATTCCATCATGTATATGTACCACATTTTTTTAATCCAGTCCTCTTTTGATGGACAGCGTGGTTGGTTCCAGGTTCTTGCTATTGTAAACAATGCTGCAATAAACATTTGCGTGCAGGTATCTTTTTTATAGAGTGATTTGAGTTCTTTGGGGTATATTCCCAGTAGGGGAATTGCAGGGTCATATGGGAGGTTGATGTTTAGAGCTCTTAGGAATCGCCACACTGCTTTCCACAGAGGTTACACTAGTTTACACTCCCACCAACAGTGTAGAAGTGTTCCCTTTTTGCCACACCCTCTCCAGCAGCTGTTATTTTTTGAGTTGTTAATAATTGCCATTCTGACTGGAGTTAGGTGGTATCTTAGTGTGGTTTTGATTTGCATCTCCCTGATGATTAGTGAGGTTGAACATTTCTTCATGTGTCTGTTGGCTGCTCGGATGTCTTCCTTTGTGAAGTGTCTGTTCATATCTTTTGCCCACTTTAAAATGGGGTTGTTTGTTTTTTTCTTTTCAGCACATTTGAGTTCCTTATAGATCCAGGATGTTAAGCGTTTGTCAGACCTGGAGTTGTCAAATACTTTTTCCCAGTATGTAGGGTGTCTTCCTGCTCTCTTGATGGTTTCTCTGGCTTTGCAGAAGGTTGTCAGTTTAATGAGGTCCCACTTGTCTATCTTATCCCTTATGGCCTGTGGGTTTTGAGTTTTGTTCAGGAATTGGATACCAGTTCCAATTTCCATGAGGGTATGTCCTTCATTTTCTAAGGTTCTTATGATTTGAGGTTTTATATTTAGGTCCCTGATCCATTTGGAATTAATTTTTGTGTATGGGGATAGATAGGGGTCCTATTTCAATCTTCTGCACGTGGTCAGCCAGTTTTCCCATCACCATTTACTGAAAAGGTTCTCCTCTCCCCAGTGGTAGGTGGTGGAGGCTTTGTCAAAGATGAGTTGGTTGAGAAATTGAGGTCTTGCCTCTGGAATCTCAATTCTATTCCATTGGTCTATATGCCTGTTCCTATACCAATACCAAGCTGTTTTGATGATTGTAGCTTTACAGTAAAGTTTGATGTCTGGTAATGTGATACCACCTGCTTTGTTTTTTTTGCTGGCGATTGTTCTGGCAATTCTTGGTCGTTTGTGTTTCCATATGAATTCCTGTGTTGTCTTTTCTAGGTCTGAGAAGAATGTTGCTGGTAATTTGATAGGTATTGCATTGAATCTGTAGATTGCCTTAGGTAAGATGGACATCTTCACAATGTTGATTCTTCCAATCCATGAGCATGGGATATTTTTCCACTTGTTTGTGTCATCTTTGATTTCTTTGAGCAGAGTTTTGTAGTTTTCATTGTAAAGGTCTTTCACATCTCTGGTTAGGAAGATGCCAAGGTATTTCATTTTTTTGTGGCTATTTTGAATGGAATTGTGCTTCTTATTTGGGTTTCTGTTTGTTTATTGTGGGTGTAAAGAAATGCGATTGTCTTTTGCACATTTATTTTATATCTGAGACTTTGCCAAAGGCCTTTATCAGTGTAAGGAGGTTTTTGACAGATTCCCTTGGGTTTTCAAGGTATACGATCATGTCATCTGCAAAGAGAGATAATTTGACTTCCTCTTTTCCTATTTGGATACCCCTGATTGCCTTCTCTTCTCTGATTGCTCTAGCCAGGACTTCCAATACAGTATTGAACAGGAGGGGTGAGAGTGGGCATCCTTGTCTTGTTCCAGTTTTCAGGGGAAATTATTCCAATTTTTGTCCGTTTAGGAGTTTGCTGGCTGTGGGTTTCTCATAGATGGCTTTTACTACTTTGAGGTATGTTCCCTATATGCCTAGATGTTTGAGGGTTTTTATCAAGAAGGGTGCTGGATTTTATCAAAGCTTTTTCTGCATCTAATGATATAATCATGTGGTTTTTGTTTTGACATCTGTTGATGTATTTAATTACATTTATTGTTTTACGAATGTTGAACCAGCCTTGCATCCCAGGGATGAAGCCTACTGGTCATAATGAATGATTTTTGAGATGTGTTGTTGAATCCAGTTTGCTAGGATCTTTTTGAGAATTTTAGCGTCTATGTTCATCAAAGATATTGGCCTGTAGTTCTCTTGTTTTGTTGGATCTTTACCTGGCTTGGGTATCAATGTGATTTTAGCTTCATAAAATGGTTTGGGGAGGGTTCCATCTTTCTCAATCACCTGAAATAGCTTCAGTAGGATTGGAATCAGTTCCTCCTTAAATGTCTTGTAGAATTCTGCTGGAAAGCCATCTGGTCCGGGGCTTTTTGTTGTCGGTAGTTTTCTTATTACATAGTCAATTTCCTTGATTGTTATTGGTCTATTTAGGGTCTCAATTTCTTCTTGTTTCAACCTAGGCAGGTTGTGCGATGACAGAAAGTCCTCCATTTCCTTGAGGTTTTCAAGTTTGTTTCCATACAAGTGTACATAGTAGTCTCTGATGATCTTTTGTATTTCCTCAGGGTCAGATATGACTTCATCTTTTGTGTTTCTGACTGTGCTTATTTGGGTTTTTTCTTTCTTTTTCTTGGTCAGTCTAGCTAGGGGACCATCGATCTTGTTTATCCTTTTGAAGAACCAGCTTTTTGTTTCATTGATTTTTTTGGATTGTCTTTTTGTCTTCTATGTCCTGGATTTGGGCTTTAATTTTGGTGATCTGGATTCTTCTGCTGAAATTAGGGTTTTTGTGATCTTGCTTTTCCAGCTTCCTTAGGTGGTTTGTTAGGCTATTAATTTGTGCTTCTTCCATTTTGTTCATGTGTGTTTGTAGGGATATAAATTCCCCTCTTACTACAGTTTTTAAGGCGTCCCAGAGATTTTGGTAAGATGTTTCTTCATTTTCATTTGTTTCCAGGTATCTTTTGATCTCTGTTTTGATTTCATCATTGATCCAAGAGTTGTTTAGTATCATGCTGTTTAGTGTCCATGTGTTTGTGGGTTTTGGGGGGACCTTGTTGGTGTCAATGTTTATTTTTATACCACTGTGGTCCGAGAAGGTGCATGATAGAATTTCAGTCTTTTTAAATTTGCTTATGCTTGATTTATGGCCGATAATATAGTCAATCTTGGAATTCATCCCATGCAGTGATGAGTAGAATGTGTATTCTCTGGTCTTTGGATGGAGTGTTCTGTAGGTATCAATTAAGTTCATTTGGTCCAGAGTCACATTGAGGTTCCAAATCTCGTTGCTGATTTTTTGTCCCGATGATCTGTCGAGGGTTGTGAGTGAGGTATTAAAGTCCCTAGTTATGATGGTGTTAGAATCAATATCTTTCTATAGTTTTCCTAGGAGTTGCTTTGTAAAAGTTGGTGCACCTATGTTAGGTGCATATATGTTTAGGATAGATATTTCTTGTTGATGGAGTGAGCCTTTTATCATTATGTAGTGGTCCTCTGTATCTTTTTTAATTTTTGATAGCTTAAATGGTATTTTGTCTGAAATTAGGATCGCGACTCCTCCTTTCTTTTGTGTTCCATTCGCCTGGAAATTTGTTTCCCATCCTCTTACTTTGAGTCTGTGCATGTCCTTTCTAGTGAGATGGGTCTCTTGAAGGCAGTACATTGTTGCCTGGTGATATTTTATCCATTTTGCCATTCTATGTCTTTTCAGTGGTGCATTTAGTCCATTCACATTCAGGTTAATTATTGAAATGTGAGAGTTCATCCCTAACATACAGTTCTTTTAGAGTTGTTCTTCCACTTGGTTTATTGTCTTTCTTTTGTTTTTGAGGTTGTTTCATATGTATTTTATTCTTTTTCCTGTACTCTTGTGAAAAATGTTGCTCTTTTCCCACCCTTTTCTTCTGTGTTTAGTACTTTCTTAAGTGTTTCATGTCGAGGTGATTTGGTGGTAGCATAGGTTCTTAGGGATTGGATATCTGGGAAAGATTTTAATTCTCCCTCGCTGATGAAGCTTAATCTGGCAGGGTAGGTTATTCTTGGTTGAAATTGTTTATCTTTTAGGACTTTGAAGATAGGGCTCCAAGCTCTCCTAACCTGCAGGGTTTCTGTAGATAAATCTGCTGCTATTCTAACTGGTTTTCCATGGTAGGTAATCTGACCTTTTTCTCTTGCTGCCTTTAGGATTTTTTTGTTTTATGCCTACTTTGTTTAGGTGAATTATTATGTGTCTAGGAGTTGGTTTTCTCATTTGTTGTCTTGCAGGGGTTCTCTGGATCTCTTGTGTTTGAGTTTTTGCATCATTGATTAGATAAGGGAAGTTTTCTTGAATGATCTCATGGAAGATTTGTTCCAATGTGATCTCTGTCTCTCTTTCTGCCTCAGGCAGACCAATTACTCTTAGGTTAGGCCTCTTGAGGTAATCACTCATCTCTTGAAGGTTTTTTTCTGTCTTTTTGAGCTTGTTTTCTGTGTTTTTGAGAGTTTGGGTTATTTCTATATTTTGGTCCTCAAGCTCTGAGATTCTTTCTTCTGCTTGGGTAGTTCTGCTTTCCATACTTATCAGTTTATTGTTTATTTCATTCACAGTATTCTTTATTACTGTTATCTCAGATATCAGCTCCTTTCTAGTTTCTTCTTGAGTCTCTTCAATTCTTTTTAATCTCTCCATTAATGTCTTCATGTCTAGGGTTGTATTTTGAGACCATTCATTCTGGGCGGGGCTCTTCATTGTTTGCATTCCAAAGTCAGTTTTGTCAGTGTCTGCCCTCCCAGGAGTCTGGGAGTGACCCATGTTCTTCTTTTGGTTTTTCTTCATTTGTGTAGATTTTTCTCTCTGGTCCCTTAGTGAATCAAGTTCCTGAGATCTAATCTCCAGCCTCTCTCCTCTGTTTCTGTTGCAGGTAGTTAGCTTGTTGCCTAGGAGATCTGTGACACTAGTCTCTATTCAGCGTAGGGGAGGGGCTTTGTCTCCTGTTAATGAAGTCACCGTGGGAACCGAGGTGGAGGCTCTGATAGGTGGGCGGGGCAATGCGATGTAAATATGCCTTGAAAATGGCGGAGGTGGCGGTTTTACTTTCACTTTTAGGGGCACTCCTGTGGGTCTCCAGGTGGGACCAGCTGCACAGCTGGGCGCTGGATCTGGGGTGCCTCCAGCCGGCTAGGGTGGAGGAGAGGGTCAGGCATTCCCTCCTCTGGAGCTGGATGCCTGCGATTGGCACCTTACACCAGCTTGGCGTTCTGCCCCCTTACACAGGCTTGTGGTCATGCACGCTGGCTGAGGGGGCTTCCGATCTCCAAAACTCCAGAGGGCAGGTGGTGGCTCTAGGTCCCTCCCAGAGCACTTTAGCCAGAAATGGGACTGGTATCTCTAAGGGGCGGGCGCTCAGAGCCTCCCTGCGTGACCAGCAGCCTCGCACTGGGTGCTGGTCGCAAAGATGTAATGTAGCTGGGGATGGAACTGGGATCCGGGATTTGAGATTCCCCAGCCGCCGGAATCACATATAGTGGAGCAGCTGCAGTCTGGCCACAATGTCTGGGACCAAAAGTCTCCAAGCCTTGTACCAGTGTGGCTGGAGGTAGGCGGGGTGGTGCAGGAAGAAAAGTAATAGTCTTTTGGGGAAGTTCAAGTTCAGAGAAGCTCAGGGATCCACCTATGCGGTCGCCATCTTCAGTTCGCCTCCTAGAGTTTTATTTTAAAAGAGAAATGTTACATATTCTTTTCCAAGAAAGCTTATGAGCACTAGTAAAGTTTTAGAGCTGGTGAGTTCTGATTTGTACATGATAGTGGCAGGTAAAACTATTCTTAGAGTTACAGCAGGTTGTTTTATTAGATAAAACTGATTTTAGGTTGCAGTAGGCAGTTTCAGCAGCCTGACTTGCAGATAAGTACATTTCTGGAGCAATGTTATATGCCCTGAGTAACTTTTCTCCTGGTTTCTTGACAGTGTTTGAGCTGGATATGGCAACAATGACCCAACTTGTGTGATCAACATTTATACTTTCTTGTCTTCTCAGGACACCCAGGATGTCTGCATGCTCAGCTATTTAGATATTCTTCCAAATCCTGTCCTTTGGGGTTTTTGTGGAGACTTTATATGGATGTGATTGATTAAATCATTGGCAATTGGTGATCACTCAACCTTCAGCCCTTCTCTTCTCCCTGGAGGATGTGAGGTGGAGCTGCAAGTTCCAACCCTCTAACCATGTCTTTTTCTTTCTGGTGACTGGTCCCCACCCTAAAATTACCTAGGGGCTGCCAGCCACAAGTCAACTCATTAGTACACAAAAAGACACATCACTTTGGAGAGAGAGTTCAAAGATTTTAGGAGTTCTTTGTCAAGAAATGGGCCAAAGACCAAATATATACAGTATTTCACAATGTTGCAAGTAGGGAAAAATAAGGCTACTCACCTCCATTCTTACACTGATGCTGAGGTCTCTCTTTCAAGATCTTGGTTCCCACAGGGATCTTTACTGGTCAGGAACCCAACTTTTTCACAAATGACAGACACTAAACTACCTAGCAATCAGCTGTTCCATCTTAGAATGTTTCCTTTTCTCTAAGGGCTCATTCTTTTGTAGGAATTATATATACATAAAATGAAGTATCAAATTATATATACTTGATTTGTATGTATTTAAAAAACATGGTTCTGAAAAAGACTCAATAGTCTTCACCAGACTGCACCAAAAGGGTCTGTGGCACAAAATAGTTAAAAATCAGTGATTGAGCACAAGTTTTCTCAGTGATCCTGACTCAGTCACAATCCATGAAGGTACAGAAAGAAAGGGGCCTGACTTCAAATGCTGGCTCAGAACTTCCCACACAGCAACAGGTCAACTACTTAATGCTGGTGAATTCATAATTCTTATTTGTGAAATAAGAGTAATAATGACAAATTGAGGGACTTAAGGTAAATGACTTAAGTATAAAAAGAGTCATATATGCTCACACACATAGTAGGCACTCCATAAATGTTAATTAGTTCCCTTTCCATGATTTTTTCTCCTAAGAGTGTCTTTTATTTTATTTTTAGATGGAATCTGTCTCCCAGGCTGTACTGCAATGGCATGATCATAGCTTATTGCAACCTTGAACATCTGAGTTCAAGAGATCTTCCTGCCTCAGTCTTCAGAGTCACTGGGATTACAGGTAGGAGCCATTGTGCCTAGCTCTAGAACTATCTTAATAGTCTTCTCCAGTTGAAGGAGTAACCACATCTCTATCAATTTGTTTCTTTTGGCAAACACTGCATTTTCAGTTAATCACTTGAAATTCATATCAATCTGAAAAGTTCTTATCTTATTTTCTTTTTCAAAAAAGATGACAATAACATATTAGCATACAAAGAGTCGTGGATTAGGAGACCAGTGACTCTTTTCTTCCCCAGCTATGTGACCTGGCCATTCAATCTTTTAGATTGTCAGTTTCTAAAAGGTGGCTCAACTATATACATTTGTAATCCTTTTTGTTACCAAGAGCCCTTTCTATTATTTTTTAAATAAATCAATGTTTTGAAAATTTTTTATTGCCATAGAAACTGTACTTATTATAGAATTATTCATTCCTTGAGGTTTATTAATCAAATATAAATAAATCTGACAATCAGATCTATTAAGCAGCATGCGTTAATTAATATTGCCACACAGAATTACTGCATTTTCAGGCAAAATCAAAGTAGAAATTTATTTTTATAGATAAGTGAAACATTTCATTCAACTTTTATAATGTTACAAATAACTAATAAACTGCTTCACTCCTTTTTCACCTTTATTCTCGTTACTACCTTTAAATCCCTAAATGCCAGGATACACCATAGAGCTAGATCATTTCTAAAGTTTTTCCATCTCTAAATTCTATTAAAATTTACAAACAACCCCAGGTACATTTTATCTAATTCACCTTTGCAACAATTTTAAATTGCCCCTCAATTTTCAATCATATTAGCAGTGAGTATTTTGTGTTTTTCAAGGTTGTTGAGAAAAGTTGAGAATATTTTAGTTCCTATGTATTGTATTTCTGTTGTAATTGTGTTTGCTTTGCCTTTAGACATCTAAGCAGGAATGTCAAACCACAAAACTCTATTATACTTTGCCTTACTGTTTAGAAACTTATATCACTAGAATTATTAGGACTCACTGAGGAAACATTATGCTTTTAACCTATGAATGTAAAGACTACTGTTTCTTCCACTATTTTTTTAATGGATGGGATAACTACAGATACATTTGATATTTCCTTCCTTCCATCCATTTTTATACTTATTCTGGTCAGAGAAAAGTCACTCTCCTAAATTGAGTGTGTATTTTTCTAGGTCATGATTTTGTAAAATATAAGCAATATGTACTATTGTTTAGGAAAATCCTAAACAATATGTAATATTTTTAATTTACATTGTAAACAAGTAGTATACTTTTGCTTTGTGCTTTTGTAACTTGCTTTTTTATGCTCAGTGTTGAATTTTTGAGATTTATACATGTTGGTATATGTTGTTTATTTTAACTGGAATTGCAATTTATTGCATTAATACATTCCATGTTATTCATTCTCTTAATGATGTCAATACTCTAGCACCTTTTATTCCCATGCAAATAGGTACTGGCTGGCCATATCAGTCTTCCAAACAAAATCAGACAAGCCTGGATTCTAGAATGGACTGCTAGAAAGCTCAGACTAAGAACTTCACCGCCTCAAGTATAAATTGTCCTATTATTTTTAGTTCTGTGTCAGCATATAGAGGCAAGAAACTGAAATGGTTCATATGCATATAACACTGAGAGTGTTGCCAATATATTGAGTACAGTATGTTTTGTTATTTGTAAAAGGCATGTCAGAGCAGGCTTCATTAGCTGCCTATCAAAAAAATAGGAATGCAAAGGAATGAGGGGGAAGAGTGGCCAGATGCTTTCTGGATTATAGGCACTTCTGAAAGTTTTCATAACTTGAATCAGCTATAACATTGATTAGATAATTAGGGAATCATATTTGCATTACTTTGCAGCTACTGGCAATTGTGATCCTGAAACCTTCTAGTTTTAACCTTTTCTTTAATTGAATAAATTGCTTTTTTTATGTGATTTTTAATAGTGAGAAATTTCCTAAGAGTGCTATTGTTGGAATGTAGCACAGAGAGAGTATTTTGGGGTATTATTATTATTATTATTATTGAAATAAATATCTTGTTTTAAAAGATTCATTGGCTGGGCTCAGTGGCTCAGCCTACAATTCCAGCACTTTCGGAGGCCAAGGTGTATGGATTGCCTGATCCCACAGGTTCAAGATCAGCCTGGGCAACTTGGAAAGACCTCGTCTCTACAATAAATAGACAATTAGCTGGATGCGGTGAGGCTCACCTATAGTTCCAGCTACTTGGAAGACTGAGGTGGAAGGATCGCTGGAGCCCAGCAGGTCAATACTGGGGTGGCTATGAGTGTGTCACTGCACTCCAGCCTGGACAACAGAGTGAGACTCCAACTAAAAAAAAATAAACAAATAAAATAAAATAAACAAAATAAAAGATTTATTAATAATTTGGCCGTTGAGAAAATGACTTTCATATTTATTATCTCCAGGTTTTTTTTCCAAAAAGGTATCTAGGGATAGACTCTGACTCTAGGAAAATGTGGATTTAAAATTAACTCTAGACCAGGCTCAGTGGCTTAACCTGTAATCCCGCGCTTTAGGAGGCTGAGGTGAGTGGAATGCCTGAGCCCGCGGATTTGAGAGCCGCCTGGGCAACTTGGTGAGACTTCATCTCTACAATAAATCAAAAATGAGCCGGGCGTGGTAGCGCGCACCTGTAGTTCCAGCTACGTGGAAGGCTGAGGCGGAAGGATCACCGGAGCCCAGCAGGTCCAGGCTGTGGTGGCCGGGAGCGGCCACTGCACTCCAGCCTGGGCAGCAGAGTGAGACTCCAACTCAAAAAAAAAAAAAAAAAAAAGAATTAACTCTAAAATGTGGATAGCAATTAACCAAGCAAAGGGAACTTCTGAACTATTTGTACAGTTACTGAGGTTGGCGAAACCTGTTCTTTTTCTATTGCAAATTACCAAAACAAGAAAGCCAAGCAAAACAATTGTTTTAAAATCCTCATATTTACATATTTTAATTGCAAGAAGAATTATATAAACATTATAAGAGGATATGGATGCAAATTTCAACATAAAAGCAAAACATAAACTAAAGCCTAAAATAACAATTACAATGTAGTTAATACAAATGCAAAATAAAAGAGGTGCTTTTATTCACTTTGTATTTAATATTTTATATGAAGAAATGATAACTTCCTTTGTTCAAGATTATCTTCATTGTTTCTCAACCCATTCAAATGAGTTCTTAGTCTTTCACCCATGTCCTTGTTTGGAGTAGTGTTTTCTTTTTTGTTGTTGTTTTATTTTGTTCTGAGCATTTATTAATAAATTTTGCAAAGGTTTTCTTTCCTCCAATATGCTTTGCAGATGATATCATCCTTTGTCCTGCCCATTGGTCTTTTTTGGCATAGCAACATATTTTCACCTATACCTGTTGTAATGGGAAGATTGTTTTAAACACTTCTGATCAGGAAGAATCATTTCCAGCTTGTAGCCAGAGCCAAAATGAGATTTCTCATCATAAAGAACACCCAGGGTTTGCTACGTGGCACCATTAAGTGTTGCCTCCACATCAATCCCAGGACAATAGTCTCAGAAGTATATTAACAAACTTATCTTCATGCTTAGTCCTATTTGGACCATACAGAACAGGTCCCAAAACTTTCCATGACCTCTACTGACTTACTTAGACAAGATCCCTAACTCTATTTTACTTTAGAGTACTTGGAGGCTTGAAAGAGTGTTACTTATGCTTCTGTCCTATGACTGTACCTCCCAAGGTCACCAGGTCTTGGAACTATAACTTCAGCATTTCCACCATTAGATATACAAAATAATATTAAAAATACATCAGGAAAGGGTTCCTCTCTTTTAATAATAGATAACTATATAATTATATAATTAAATAATTACTTAATATAATTATTTAAGGATTTGATGTCCAATTTTTAATCTAAGACAATATTGATATTTAATAGATCATATTTTATATGTTAGTATTTAAAACACCCCCATTTTCCAATGTCTACAATTTTTCAATACATAAATAGAAAAATATTATCTACCAGACATTTTACAGTTTGAATTTATGCCCTAAAGGATCTTTTTTTCCATTAAGGGCTAGCTTATGTTGACAACAGAATAGCACCCTTGCTTTATTATGAAATTCACAAAATGTGAAAAGTACTAGCCAGAAATTTACCCATTTGTATAACAGTTCAACTAGCCTTTGAAAATCTTGCCTCATTGCAAAAGTAGGGCAAAGACAGAAAATGGTGATTTTAACTTTCTCAAAGCAATAATTTGGAAGTTGGTGAAAATAGGAGTAAAAGAGTCAGGGGGGAGGAAAAATAGGGAAAAGAGAAGAGAGAGTCAAGTGTATAAAAAGAAAGTTCATGCAAATGATAACATAAGAAAGTGTATTGATTTGATATGAATTTCAAAGATAGGATATATGAGAAAGGGGTATATTATTTCAAAGATGACATAACAAAATATATGTACATGTTACTACCAAAGCTAAACATATATACCCTGTGAAACAGTCATTCTATCCCTGGGTAAATATCCAACACAAGAAAGCATGTACAAGAATGTTAATAATAGCTAAAAATGGAAACCATCCAAATATCCATCAATAAGATAATAGACATGCCAACTAGAATATATCCAGACAACAGACTACTACACAGTAATGAAAAAGAATGAACTGCTAACACATGCAAAAACTTAAATGAATCCGACAGACATAATGTTGAATAAAGAAGGCAGACACTAAAGGTTCTGTTGTATACAGTTGCATTTATACAAAAACAGAAAACTAAGCTAAGCTAAGGTGATAACAGGATAGTGGTTACTAGTGAGGGGCACTGTCTGGGAGGGGCACAAAGATACTTCTGTGATACTGGATTTTCAAAATCTTGATATGAATTGTAGTTTTGTAGTTGTATGTATGTAAAAATTAATATTGCTGTATACTAAAGATTTGTGCATTTCACTGTATGTAAGTTATATAACAATAAATAACAAAATGTGAATATGATTTTTATAAGCTAGATGGATCCAAAACAGATAATGTAATCCAAGATATTCAATTACCAGTGTAGAATTAGCCTTGATCTATCAGAAGAAAAACCTATCCAAACAGAATGCATGCCATTGACTCAAATAACTGCTATCCAGAATAGACAGAAATTCCAGCCAGAAGAGACAGTGATTCTAGGTCTGCAAAGTATCCTTTACAAAGTTGCTTAGTTCATGCCTCAACAGACAATTTTCCCAAAACTCTATACTTATTTATCCTCACTAACATTTTCTTTACAACCCCAAATATCTGGCCTTTTGTTTCAATTTCAAACTCCTTCGTTCCCAGGCACCACTGTTTTATTTTTCATTTTCCCTCATATAAACATACGTTTTCTCAATTTCTCTAAAATAAAGGAACCAGTAGTATTGAAGATTTCTTTTTGCTTAAACTCCACCTTATCTGTCACATTAAGTTAAATTGTACTCCTTACTTTTTTGCTTTAGGAAAGAACTTGGTTTCATTTCCAGCTATCCTTTACTGGTTTACCTATCTAAGCACATGTTCTTATCTTTACCCTTTTTCTTTTCCCTTTTTTTTTTCTTTTCAATTTTTAATTTTATTGAACTAAAATCTGCCAGTAATGACAAATTCAATAGAAGAGCCTCTTATGAAAAGCCTCCTGTTACCTCCCTTTTCTGTTCTCTGTTTCTCTAGCATGTATGCAAGCTCATGAGATGATTTCTGCATTTTAATCCTCCTGGTGATTATCTGATTATCTCAAAGCTGTGGATAATCTGCTTATACTCTTTTTTAAAATTTATTAACTTTTGACAATACATGCACTTTTGTTCAATTTTTTGGTTATGCAACACCTTCAGATAGTCTTCCTGTGTATGGTGATCTTTCAGGCACAGGAAGCCTACCTCCCTAAGGTAAGAACAAGAAATCTCAGTCCCCCCAGCCTTCTTTGCAAGCAGGATAGATACTAGGGGACAAATATGTGACTTTATTTCATCTAGTCGAATGGAAAAAAGTGTGAAGTTGACCTGGAAGTAAATAAGTTGAGAAAAGTAGGCTTCAATCAGGTGTTCTACAGAGTGAGTTGGGGTAGCAGAAGGATAGGGTGACAAGCTCTGAGGGCTTCAATGATATTGATTTTCTTTAGTATTTAGTGGGGCAACCACAATGATGGAAATGTTCTCATTAGATAAGTTTTGTTTTGCGGTATTGGACATTGTTTCTGAAGCTAATTCTAAACCTGATTATTATATTATCTTGAAATTGTATCAATTTCTCAATACTCTTTTAGTAAACTTTTTTTCTGCTAATTAACTAAAGTTAGTTTCTGTTTCTACTAATATAAATAATTTAACTGTCTCATCAATATGAACGATGTGGTTTTAGGTCAATTGCCCTACATTCATCCTCTATCTCCCTTCTCTCTGTTAGATATTCATATTGTTGTTTAAATTATTTTATTAATGATCTATGCAATTGTTTCCATTAATTTTCATCAGTCTCCCTTGATTTCTCACTTTCTAATTGGAAAATAATAACACCCCTGGCCTTTCCTCCAATTTCATCCAACCCAAACCTTTTCTAGTTATTCACCTACCAATTTCATCAGTTTTACTTTTACTTATTTTTTTTTTTTTTTTTGAGTTGGAGTCTCACTCTGTCACCCAGACTGGAGTGCAGTGGCCACTCCCGGCCACCGCAGCCTCGATCTGCTGGGCTCTGGTGATCCTTCTGCCTCAGCCTTCCAAGAAGCTGGAACTACAGGTGCGTGCTACCACACCCAGCTAATTTTTTAATTTATTGTAGAGATAAGGTCTTGCCAAGTTGCCCTGGCGGGTCTTGAACCTGCGGGCTCAGGCAATCCACTCACCTCAGTCTCCCAAAGTGCGGGATTACAGGCTGAGCCACCGAGACCAGCTTACTTTACTTTTATATTGTCAGTTAATATTTACATTCTATTCTTGTAATGAGATCTTAGACTCCTATACTTTGCCTATATGTTGTCTCTAAAAGTTACAAGCCATTGCCTGGGGCTGTTTTTTTTGTTTGTTTGTTTTTAATTTTGTGAATTTGGCTAACCACAGAGTGTGTTAGCAGTACTTTTGTTCTCTTTGAAACAATGTCATGACTTCTGTACTACATCAAGGAGACTATTACCAGCATCAGGCCAAATAGAGTGCTATTTTTTTACACCCAAATTGCTTAAAATCATATCACATTTCAGTTTGCTTAATGTTTGAATGATGGCTTTCTTTTATTCTTATGTTATTTGACTTTATACTATTCTTAATTACTAGCAGTTTTTAGTCATGCATTCTATTACACCAGGTTGTTTGGGTTTTTTTTGTTTGTTTGTTTTGCTTTTTTTGTGGTTTTTTTTGGTCTTTTTATCTTTTTCTTGGTGCCATCTATCCTCTTACCACAACCCAGATTGTTTATCTTCTAGGTCTGTGAGAAAAAAAAAATTTCAAATACGGGACTTCTTTTCTTTTCTCTCCTAGAATAAATTTTCTCTTTCCTAGATTACTTCATCTTCCAATGTATTGATTTACTTCCTTATTTTACTAGAATGTGTCATCAAATAAAATTCTGCAAAGACACTAATGAGAGATAAAATTAGTAATTTCTTGCATGATTAAAAGTACCCTTGGTTAAATATAGACTTCTGAGTGGAAAATAGCTTGTCTTTATAATTCTTAGGCATCACTATGGTATTTTCCACTAGATATCCAATTTTGCTGATGACTAACTGAGAAACCACAGTTTCTCATTCTTTTTCTCAAGATGCTTTCAGGATATCTCTTTATCTGTAAATATTCCACAGTTTAAAAAAGTCAAGATTATTTGTGGATTCATTTATTATACTGAATACTTGATGGGTCTTTTCAGTCTTGTGACTCATGTCCTCTAGTTCTGTGAATTATTTTTCCCTTATTTCTTTGATAATTTCCTTCTCTCAGTTTTTCCTGTTCTCTTTTAATACTGGGATATTGGGTCACTACATCTCTTATCTTTTCCCTAATTATTTTTGTTTCCCTCTGGATCTTTGTTTATTTGTTCTTTTTCTTTTGTATGGCTCTTCTTCTGTGTATATGTTGGTGATTCTTGATTATTCACTTTTTTTTAAGATGTGTAGTACAATTCAGGATTAGGTATACAAGTGGACATAATACAGGTGAAGTTTGGGCCTCCCTTTGGTCCCCACTTTGCCTGGTTTGAGATCAGGTACCTTTACTGATGTTATGTCCCCTCATCCCCCCGACACCAGTAGTATCCCGCTATTGCCAATCTCTTTCTTACAGTATTATGGTAAATGTTCAGGGTCCACTTATAAGTGAGAACATGTGGTACTCTGTCTATGTTTATTTAAACAAAAGTATGATACAGTTAATATGCAGGAGCTGGAGCACTGTCTACAAAAGAGGCTTATACATACTGCACAACTTTATTAACATAGAGTTTAAGACAGGCATAACTAATCTCTGGTGTTAGAAGTCAACATAGCTATTTACTTTTGGTAGTGTAAAGACTAGGAGACTTGGGGGAGTTTCTAGGACACTTTCTATTTCTTGACCTAGGTGCGGATTTTAAGAATGTATTCCTATTGTGAAAAATCTATCAGCTGTAAGCTTGTGAGTTGTTGGGAGCTGGCCACAGAGGCACACTGAGCGTTAGGGATCAGGGAGGGCCGTGGACCCTGAGACCACTAGGATGTATTCGGGAGCTGTTGACCCCATTCCCTCTTCCCTTTTTCTATTTGGCACACTCAGTCAAAAGGATCTCTGCTGACCTAAGCTGAAGGCTCTGTGACTATGACAGGCATTGTTAACTTTAGAAACTCATTGTTCCTGCTTCCCATGAACTGTGGTTTCGGCTTAGATCTTAGACACAGTCCAAACTTGGGTCACATTTGAGAAGCCCTATTGCTGGCGACAAGCTCCATATATTAGGATTAGGACTTAGGAATTTTTATAGAAGTTAAGATAGATATATAGGATTTTAGAGTAGCCATTTTGTTAAGAGATTGTAATCAACTGTTTCAAGAAGTGGCCCACTGTGAACTTTGGACTAGGCCACATTCCGGAGAGCCCAGCATGATCTTTGGGCTGGGTCACATTCTTTAGGAACTGGTTTGAGCTATAATTAAGAGTTTCCATAGCAATTGTGTAAGTAGAAATAGCATAGAATAGAAAGGTAATAGAATTTAAGTTAGTGTACGCATAAGCTTTAGAATTATTGATTATTAGAACATCATGATATAAGTAGGGATTGTTGCATTGCTTTTTAGGAACATTAACCGAGCATAAGGAACAGTAAGATAATTTTGGGATTGTTCTTCCTCATGCTTGAGAAAATGTCTGGTGGGGGGGGCGCCCCTCATCCACCTGGCTTTGTGTTCATGTGAAAATCTTGTGATTTTGCCTGTGAAACTTTAGGATAAAAGGCTTGCAGTTTGTCCCATTAAATGACTTCTGTTCAATCTTTGATCAGTTGTCCAGTCTCTTTCTTCTTTCTACTATCTGTTCCTCCAGTTTAATTGCAGATGCCATCTTTCCTACCAGGGACCCCCAATCTATGCAGGGGCTGGCCCCCCGCAGTGAGTTGTTCAATTTTATGAATATATTTGTACTTAAAATAAAAAAGGTTGTGGGGGTAAATTGGTAGGAAACACTCATTAGTGAGACTGAGGAAGCAGTCAAATATTAAAAGAAGTCTAAATAATTAAGGAGTGCATGCCACAATGTCCCTAATCCAGACATTCTGTTTTCCCCCTGCTAAAACTCATGAGGCTTATCAAAGTCCTCCTACTATGACTGGTGAAGGCAGTCATAAGCACTCAAGATATTTTATACAGGATATCTGTAGTAGGAAATCACAGCATTCATTTATGCTAGGACAACTGCATTAGGAACACATGTAAGCTAGAAAGAAAGCAAGAAGAAGGGAAGGCAAGAAAATAAGAAAGCAAATATCACCTTCTATGGGGAGTCTTACTGAACTGTTTTTTATTTTAGAAGTTTTTCTTTTGTGTTCCTATAGGATCCTTGCATATCTGGGTCATAGAAATCTTAGCCTCTATTACAATTATTCATTAATGCGTCTCTCCTGGTTTCTAGAACAGCACTGTCAATAGAAATATAATGCAAGCCATATATGAACATTTACATTTTCAAGTAGCTATCTCAAAAAATGTTTTTAAGTGGTAAATTAATTTTCATAAAAAAATATAATAATTTTAATAACAAATTTTATTTAATCCAATATGTCTAAAATATGATTTTAACATACAATTAGCATAATCAATTATTGGAATATTTTACTTTCTGTTTTTAAAATCTATTGTGCATTTTACACTAAAAGCACATCTGAAGCTGGCATGGTGGCAAGCACCTGTAGTCCCAACTCCTTGGGAGACTGAAGTGAGAGGATCACTTGAGAGTTTGGGGCTAGCCGGCTCGGTGTCTCAGCCTGTAATCCCACGCCTGTGGGAGGCTGAGGTGAGTGGATTGCCTGAGCCCACAGGTTCGAGACCCGCCTGGGCAACTTGGCGAGACCGCATCTCTACAATAAATCCCCCCCCAAAAAAATTAGCCGGGCGTGGTAGCGCACACTTGTAGTTCCAGCTACTTGGAATGCTGAGGCGGAAGGATCACTAGAACCCAGCAGGTCGAGGCTGTGGTGGCCGGGAGCATGCCACTGCCCTTCAGCCTGGGTGACAGAGTGAGACTCCAACTCAAAAAAAAAGAGAGAGTTTGGGGCTATGGTACACCATGATTGCACCTGTAAATAACCACTGCACTCCAACCTGGTCAACATAGTAAGATCCCATCTCATAAAATAAAATAAAATAATTAAGTTAAATTCAATTGAAATAATCTCCATTTGCATTAGCCACATTTCAAGAGCTCAGTGGCTGTCTGTGATTATTGTCTATCATAATGGTCACTTAGCTCTAGAATAAAGCACAATGAGGGCAGTGACTATTTCTTCTCTTTACTTCTGTAGTAACTAACAGCGACACTATGCAGTAAGTGCTGAATAAATATTCTTTTCCCCTATCTCTTCAGATTTATAAAAACTGGTATCATATTTATAAAGCATTCTTAATCTTAATTCATTTACTCCACTTTGAGACTTGCCATAAGCTGGGACCTGTGCTGCATGCTATATATTAGCATAGTGTATAAATTGATAAATGGAATACAAAGGGATCTCAAGCTGGCCAATTATGACTAAAGTTTTATAAATATTCTAGAGAATAGAATATTAATGTTAGAAATGCCTGCAATTACATTTCTTTATCATGTTTAATGCTAAGCATGTTATGATTTTATAGCAATTCTAGCAATGTGTTAAGAGTATAAAGTTTGGTATAATACAGATTTGATTTGAATTCATATCCACTGCCTTTTAGCTGAAATTAGTTTTATTCACCTCTATAACTGGAATAAAATTTACCCTATATTCCACAGATTTTGAAACGATCAAAAGGCATAGCATATATAGGGCTACCCCTAGTGCCTGGCAAATAGAAAGCACTTATTGAAAGTTGACTTTTATCATTAAGATGTCATAGGGTAAGTCAACATTCTATTAACTATTATATCTTATCATTTAAAAAAAAATCTGACCAAAGAACACTTTTAGTATATCAAGAGGTATGCTTGACCTAAACATATCAGAAGAATTGAGGCATTTCCAGGAGTCATCTATTTCAGAGAGAAGTTCTAGTAATCAACTCCCTTATACATTCTGCCCTAGTTTTCTAGAGTTTTTTGTAACAAAATACCACAAACTGGATAGCTTAGGACAACAGAAAGGTATTGTCTCAAAGCTCTGGAGGCCAGAAGTCCAAAATCAAGATGTTGGTCAGGCCATGCTCCCTTGAAAAGCATTAGGGAAGGATCTGTTCCAAGTCTCTCTCCTAGTTTTTAGAAGTTTGTTGGCTTGTGGCAACATAACTCCAGTCTTCACATGATGTTCTCCTTGTGCATATGTTTTTATATCTGTGTCCAAGTTTCCCCTTTTTATAAGGACAGAGTCATATTGGATTACAGAACTCCTCCTTCGTTTCAGTATGACTGCCTATTAACTGATTACAGCCACAATGGCCCAATTTTTAAATAAAGTCCCACTTTGGGGTAGTGAGGATTAGGGCTTTAACATATGAATTTTCAGAAGACACAATTCAGCCCATACCAACTCCCTATAGAATGCAGCTTATTCTTTTTTGTGTACTGGTATCTTCCAAGAGTATCCCAAGTTAATTCATAAAATGTACTTGGCATAGCACATATCAGATTAGCTGGAGTTTGTTACAGAAAACTAATTGTATTATTTGCAAGGAAGAGACCTCAAATATCTGTCCACCCCTACATTAACAAGTTATAAAGAGCAGAAGTAGTGGAAAGTTTAATGGGAAGGAATGAGCCAACAAACCTTAAGTATGGCCTCCTACACAGATCCTATTAAATGTCTGTTATTGTAGTTAGTGATATTCATGATATTCACAGAAAAGAAATATATAAACTTGTTTTGTAGGATTGCCTCATAAGTGAATATAGTCTGTTGTTGGATGATAAACTTCATAAGCAAAATAGTGTAGTTTTCTGTATATTATTTTCAGGTGAAAATGACTTAAAAAAATAAATTAGCTGGATTCTCTTGACATTAAATTACTACATTCTTACTATGTAGGAGAAGGAGTAAAGTACCAATGAAAGAACAAGACAATTAACAACAACAAAAAGCCAGACTCTTTCTATTTCTACATAACTCAATGCTGAGCCAGCAGTAAATGTTGAAATTGTTAGGATGTTCACAAAAGTTGTGTTTTTAGTGCAATTTAGAATGAGAAAACCTAATTTCAAAATGTAGTGTTTTCCTTAATGAGTCAGCAATCTTAGTCATCAAACTTAAGCATTTTATGCCTCAGCACTCCCATCTGAAAATAGGAATATGAGTGTTTACTTCACAGTGCTAAACACATTATTATTCCTATTAGAAATACATGCAATCAATGATATAGACTGGACATAGAGGAAAAAAAAACATGGTTGAGTGTCACCTTGTAACAGTAGTAAATAGACTGTTGATGGGCAAATAGGCTCCTTTTGGTGAATACTTGGAAATATTTGTGGAAATGTTATAACAAGAGTTGAGTAAGGAAATTTTGAATATGCAAATTGGAATAATAATGGTAACCTTGCATTAGTAATTTCATGGTTTATCTCTGCAGGCTGGTAATAATTGCCTGCACTTGGCAAAAAATGTTAATTAATGCTATTTCTTCTCCACATATATTCCCTTCATACATAGAGTGTGGCAATGGCTGCATATGGCACTGGGGAAGCCCTAAATGCTTCTTTTGCCTTCTTGTAAGGTCAAACTGTTTATAGGAGATTTGTCTCAGCTTAGAAAGAGAAAAATCCATTTCATATTCTGTGAGACAGCAATAAAATAACTTACTACAGTCGGCTGTCAGAATGCACAGGTTTCTGCATCTATGGATTCAACCAACCATGGGTCAAAAATACTCTTTAAAAAAAAACCCTAAACAATAGAAAATAACAGTATAATACAAATAAAAAAACAGTGCAGTATAAGAACTATTTTCATAACATTTACATTGTATTAGGCCTTATAAGTAGTATAGAGATGATTTAAAGTATGTGGTAGGATGTGTCATTACAGGTTATATGCAAATACTATGCCATTTAATATAAGGAACTTGAGTATCTGAGGATTTTGGTATTTGTGGTCCTGGAACCAGTCCCCAGTGGATCCCAAGGCATGACTGTATACATCAAGAAGGAGTAATTGTTTTCTATTGATTCATCAGATAGCAATAGATAGCTGAAAATGACTTGTTGAGCTACAACTTTCTCTAAAATAGGATGACAACCTGCTCTATATAATAGGGTTCACACAAGGATTAAGTGTTATAATACCTGCGAAGCGGTACATAGTAACACAAGCAAAAGGAAATTGGAGAATAAAAAAAAATTACTTCCCTGAATAGAAGTGTTCTATTTGTTAGAAACGATAAACAAGTGTTAAAGTATTCAAGTTGGTGGAGTTGAAAACAGCAGAAGTCTCACAGTTCTCCCACCCCATTAAAGATCCACAATTTCAGCATTAAATTACAGTGTTCCAGAATGTCAGGACCATCGGTGCCTTAGAAATTCTCGATCTCTAAGAGTTTTCCTTTAGCCTCTGGGTCGAAACCCAGGCGCCACCAAAATGCCGACTTATCACTCTTCTCTCCTGGACCCTGAAACCAAGCTCATCAGGTACATAACACTGTAACCTATCAGAAGTCAGTTCAAAAGACGTACCCCTAGAGAGACAAAAGATGCAGACATTGTGGATGAAGCCATCTATTACTTGAAGGCCAATGTCTTCTTCAAAAACTATGAAATTAAGAATGAAGCTTATAGGATCTTGATATATGTAACTCTCTACATTTCTGAGTGTCTCAAGAAACTCCAAAAGTGCAGTTCCAAAAGCCAAGGTGAGAAAGAAATGTATACACTGGGAATCAGTAATTTTCCTGTTCCTGGAATGCCTGGTTTCTTAGTTAATGCAATTTATGTTAAACCTGCAAACAAAGAGGAAGATGAAGTGATGAGAGCCTACTTACAACAGCTAAAGCAAGACACCGAACTGAGACTTTGTCAGGAAGTTTTTGACCCTCAGAATGATAAACCCAGCAAGTGGCAGACTTGCTTTGTGAAAAGGCAGTTCATGAACAAGAGTCTTTCGGGACCTGGACAGTGAAGAGGGCCTGGGCAGCCACCATCTCCAGAAACCTGGACAGCATTTTCAAGCAAGATATACACAGTTCTTTGCCTTCATTTTATAAAGTTTTATACAGAAGAGAGAAGAGCACACCTTTACTTGAAAAGCTTTTGATCAAGAATCTGGGTGGGGGAGCGGGAAGTGTGTTGGCAAGCGTGACTTGGAATTTCCTGCAGTATTAAGCTGGTGCTTAATAAAAGCAGGTAATAATAAAGAAATTTCTAACATTTCATGTCAGATAAAAAGAGTTTTCCTTTTGGCATTGATTTGATGCCTCTTTGCTTATGAGTAGATTTTCCCTTGCCTAGAATGTCTTTTCCCCTTTATTTTCTTATAGAAACCCTGTTTAATCTTTCAAGGGTCAGTTGCATGTCAGTCTCCTTTCTGAATTCTTTTTTGCACAAAAGTCTCAGGATGTACATGGAATCCATCATGACTAATTAACCATTCTCTAAAATTTCATATTACCTTTCTTATTAACCCCCTTTGAGTGAGATTTCAACTTTTGCCTGGGTGGTCCCAAAGGCTCTCCTGATCCCGTTTAGGTATTAATAACCAGGTGCCTGTGCACTGGGAAGCCACAACTTCAGCTCACGCACTTTCCACTCTTATTTCTTTTCTTTTCTTTTTTCTTTTTTTCTTTTTTTTGAGTTGGAGTCTCACTCTGTCACCCAGTCTGGAGTGCAGTGGCCACTCCCGGCCACTGCAGCCTCAACCTGCTGGACTCCGGCGATCCTTCTGCCTCAGCCTTCCAAGTAGCTGGAACTATAGGCATGCACTACCACGTCCGGCTAATTTTTGATTTTTTGTAGAGATGAGGTCTTGCCAAGTTGCCCGGGAGGGTCTCAAACCCGTGGGCTTAGGAAATCCACGCACCTCAGCCTCCCAAAGCACGGGATTATAGGCTGAGCCTCCGAGCCCAGCTTCCACTCTTATTTCTATTTCCTCTTCTTTTCTGTCAACTAGAGACACTTTCCTTTATTTTCTCTTTTGAGTTCAGCTATTTATCTTGTTTTAAGTTACATTTTATCTAGCATTTTTACGTGTTACTAGTAAGTTTTTTTAAACATCAGCCTAATCCACCATCTAGCCTGAACTGCAAATGTTATAGTATTTATTAAAATATCTACTTTTCAACCATTAAAAAACCCCACATTTTTCAAAGGTGGCATTTTAGGCTACTTGAAAGAAATAGGTGTCCATAATTGCATTCAGTTCACATCCTTAATATGTAATTTATCATGCACTTAGGTTGCATCCAAAAGCTAACTCTGGTGACATATTAATTCCAGTACCTCTTGACATCAGCTCCCTTTCTGCCTCAATCCACCGATGATATTGTGTCCCTTCTGAAGATAATATATGCATTTTGCTGATATTCTCCAAGATGACAGACAACTAAAGAGCTGTGTGTAATCAGTAATAAAATAGCTCTAATTTTCCCTATTTTTAATGTATCTGGATTCCAATACACATGATAAAATTCCCTGCTTTAGTTTGTAGACAGAGATGTGCAGGCCTTTCTGGTGCTGCTTTGTTGAATTAAGGTGCAGCCTTCCCAATTTGTGAAGGGAGATTTACTACAAGTGATTAATAATGAATAAAAGATGATGATTACATGCAATAAAATGAATTACAATTTTTTGGAGAAATTGAATCTGGTGTTAATTTGGTGATCAGTAATGGCATTTGGAATTCTATTTAGCTTTATAATTTAACTTTCCAGCTATCCTTCACCCCTAGACCAATTTATGAGAGACAATTGTTGGTACATGAAATATGTAACTTTTCCAGACATTATGAGTGTACTGCTTATCTTTTTGGATTCTGCAAGCTCTTGATTACATTCCATAAATAGCCACATTCAATTAATTTGTCTCATATTCAGATTTATTCTGAAGACCTCATACAGATGTAGCCTAATAAAAATCACAATACGGCCAACAGATAAAAAAAATAACACATTGTTTGGTGGGATTTTTACTCATGCTAAGATAGTATAGGTAAAATTCCATCAGTATAAACTATAAGACTGAGTACAATAGAATCAAATTTTCTCATTCTATAATGCTAAAAAATACCCTATTCACTCCTCTGAATTCTTTTTTACTTTTATTCTCTAGATTTTTTTTCTTGTAATGTACCCTTTATAAGTAGTGTTCATATATCATTGTGTATCTTATAAGCTATAAATATTATTTGAAATATAATTTATCTGATATGAACTAGTTTATGTTATGTATTGTGTATGAAATACAAGAATAATTCCAAAAAAAGTGCATGGATTATAAGAAGAAAGTATAAAAATTATTGTCAATAAAATCTATAGTTATTATAATATTTATTATGATGTAGCATTTTAAAAATTTATATTTTGGACATAATTAAATAGGACATTAAGTAACTAACCCCTTACTATCTACCCAAGGCTTTGGCACAGGATAGAATGGGTGGGAGGGTGGTTAGGGAAAGTATTTAGCTTCATTGAGTATAGGCTAGGAAGAGGACTGCCGGACTCATGGAAAAGCCCTGCATCAAAGTAGTGAGAGAGGAGAGAGCTAGAGGAAAGCTAGGCAGACAGATAGGGTGCGCCCCCCAGTAACAATGTAGTTAACTTCCAGCAGGCCTCTGGACTGATATACTCACATTAGTAAATAAGCTCCCTGTGAGCCTCTCAAGCTAGAGCTTGTGCCAAGTGTTGGCCAATCAGCTCACCATTAAGCCCCCACCTCCTGCCATTTGGTCCTTAGTACTGAGCAATCATCACAGCTAGTGCTGAACAAGCAGCTCAAAGCTAGTACTAGCCAATCGCCTTGGTCTTAGGGCTATATAAGCGCCCGACTTCAGGCCTAAATCGGCAACCCCTTTGGGTCCCTTCCCACTGTGGGTGCTTATCTGTCCTCTCAATAAATCTTGCTTTCTCAACTTTCCGACTGTCCATGTTCCTCATGCCTCCTGGGCACGAGACAAGAACCCCGACCTGAAGAGCTACAGAAGATTATTGGAGCTGAAGAGTCATGCAGCCCAGAAGCTGGCTTGCTGGCCAGTGGAGCTGGCTTAGCCAGGAGAGCTGCTGAAAGAAGGTGAGACTCCAAAGCTGAGACACTTCTGGGGGCTGCGACTCTCTCAGGGCTTGGCTTGCCAGCCCATTAGAGCCAACATTCCTGGAGCTTGGTTTGCTAACCTACCAAATCAGTAACACTTAGGGCTTGGCTTGCCAGCACATTGAGCTGACCCTCTCTGGAACTTGGCTGGATGACCCATTGACCTGACACTCTCAAAGCCCAGGTTGACCAGAAAAATTTGTGTCAGTAAAAATTCATTCAATGTGATAGGGAAGTAGTGATAGCAAGTGCAGAGGGAGATGTTTAGGTTGATGGCCAAGGTACCACTTGTTTAGACTGATGGCCAAGGTAGTACTTTTGGTTGTTCTTAGACTGTGTGCAGCATGTACCAGAGGGAGATCCAGGGGACATGAGGGAAGTGCAGAAGTGCTGAGGAGCAGGTGGTTTTGGATAATCCTGTGATTGAGATGTCCAGATGCAGCAATGCAGACCCTACAAACCAAGGCAATGGCAGGTCTGGGCACAGGCACATGCCCATATGCTAGGAACTACCAGTTTTACTATCACCAAATGCTACATGAAAGAAGCCAGTACCAGAGATACAAAGGATGAGTCAAATCACTGGAAGGCCACACAAAAGAGACACCAATACCTCCATTGAAATACATGTCGTGAGATCACACCCTCACCCAGACAGAAGAAGGAAAGGGAACACATAATGGAGAGTTCCCGATTTGAATTGACTGAATATTTACCCCCTTTGCCAAGAAATAAAGACCGTTTAAACCGAAATGCAGAAGCGCTGATGGCACTGGGATCTTCTATTAGTTAGTTTCTTGTTTCTCACTGGTCCTATGCTCCTGTCCTAAAATTGTCAGATCGAACAATAGCTCCAGAGGGGATTAGTTATGTTATGGAAAACAGATAAAAATACATAATTTGGCCCATCTGAGCTGAAGTGAGTAAATACTATTCTTGCACACTATACCTCAGTATCTTTCTTCCACATATTTCTATGAGAGCCTCAGATAGCATGTAGCTAACACAGATGGAACAAGAAATAATTTTATGTGGCCACCTTTCTCTCTGCAGCCATTTAGCCCCTCATCACTGCCAGACTTGTTTAAACCTGAAAATGCAGAAGTGCTGATGACACTGGGATCTTCTATCAGTTAGATTCTTGCTTCTCACTGGGTCCCACACTCCTGCCCTAAAATCATGGTCAAAGGCTGTCATTTGAACATCACATCATCAGAGCTTCCAGGGGAAAGTAATGTCCTCCTCCATACATTCCTGATGTAGTTAACGTTTTATATTGGAACAGTTCTTCCTTCTTCAGTGGGTCTTATCATCTTTTCCTTAAAGGTAACATCTACAGTTGGGACTCATCTCATAATCCAAATCAAAAATAAATAAATAAAACATAGATAGTACAGCAAGAAATACCAGTCTCTAAAAGTCTTGCTGAAAAGTATTTCAATTCTACAAACTTTAAACAAGTCAGCTTCTAACACCTCAGCCAGATACAAGTAGTTTTAAAAATTTTTTTTCAAATAAAATGAGAGAATGAGCTACAATTTTATAACATTGTTACTATGTTGCAGAAAGCTATACTTCTCAATAACTGCCAAGACACAATTACCTAGTAGTCATTTCTCCTAATAAATTTTACTGTTTAAAATAATTCATTGTATAGGATTATTGGAGTTATCAAGATTCAAGATTATATGCATCTCTCTCTCTCTCTCTCTGTGTGTGTGTGTGTGTGTGTGTGTGTGTGTGTGTGTGTGTGTCCAAGTGAAAATCTTGTTTCCTTGTTTTTGGTAGATGATTTGTATTTTCAACCCAAATAATTTTTGATAATTTGACATAATCAAAACATGTAATTTTAAAAAATAGGGCAGTGTTTCTCATGAGAAATATAAGGATTCAAATTGGAGAGGATAGGGTTTAGACACAAGCAAACTTAGGCTGTATCCTGACTCCAACCGTGCAAACTGAACAAGTTATGTAATTTCTTTAAGCCCTTCAATTTCTGGATTCCTATACTATGTAGCATGCCATGACAATAGCAATCTTACCACTATAGTGTGGCTGTAAGGATTAAATTTAGTGCTGTAATTAAAGTACCTTCACACAGTGCCCAGCATAAAATAGGTTCTTTGTAATAGTAACCTTTTAACTTTGTTACTTTTAAATAGGGATAAAAGTTACAGCCGGCTCAGAGACTCAGCCTGTAATCCCAGCACTTTGGGAGGCCGAGGCAAGTGGATTGTCTGAGCCCGTGGGTCCCAGACCAGCCCGGGCAACTTGGCAAGACCTCGTCTGTACAATAAGTCAAAAAAAGTAGCCAGGCGTGGTAGCGTGCACCTGTAGTTCTGGCTACCGGGAAGGCTGAGGCGGAAGGATTGCTGGATCCCAGCAGGTCGACACAGTGGTGGCCGTGAGCCTGCCACTGCACTCCAGCCTGGGCTACCAAGAGAGACTCCAACTCAAAAAAAAAAAAGTTACTCTCTTGGAGACTGAAGTTTCAGATTTCAAGTACCATTAAAGTGATGAGTTTTTGTTTCAGAATATGTATCTCTGCTTCCCATAATCAATGACTTATCTCTGCCTTTTATCAATTATCTTTCTCTTGTTCATCATTAGAGCCTGAACATGTTAATACTTATTTTACAGTTGATCTTTTCCTTATAACCACCCTTTAGATCTTTCTCTATACGGCCAATCCATTTTAACTCAAAGTGAAGAGCTGCAACATTAATCCATTAAGTGTTGGGTGTATAATTAAAAAGTGATTCTTGGAATCATTTTGGAATTAAAATATCACTAACTGTGATAATTGGTGCATGGATTTTTAGTTGACATTGGAAAAATACTAAGCTACAACCTGGGCAGGGAGTATATAATATTTAGTCTCATTTCTGTTTGACTCATGGCTAATACTCAACATGTGTTTATTGAATGGATATTTTGGAAAGTTTTAAGGTATTTATATTGCCATACTAGAAGAAAAATAATCTTTTCTCAAAATGCGGTTGCACTTACAAAAGCAAGTTGACAAATATGATTCTTTTTTTTTTTTTTTTTTTTTTTTGAGTTGGAGTCTCACTCGGTCGCCCAGACTGGAGTGTAGTGGCCGCTCCCCGCCACCGCAGCCTCACCTGCTGGGCTCCGGTGATCCTTCAAATATGATCCTTTAGCAAGGTTACAAAAATAAAAATAATCAGTACCAAAGAAAACTAGGATATACGCTGTCTCCTATACCAACCCATCTTGTGATCTCAGACAAGTATACCCGCTCCCCAGGTCTCAGTTTAAAATGTGTAAAAGGAGGAGTTTAGACCCATAACCTCTAGAATTTTCCAATTATGCTTAATTTCTTTACATATATGTCCTATGGTGAAGCAAATAACACATATTCACCACTACCACTAGCACAGTTTTGATTGTCACCTCACTTTAAATGACCTTTAATGTTCAGTGGACTTCAAGCATTATGGAGGTAGATAGAGATTATAGGAGAGACATAACATCCTAGCCTTTGATAGTGATTCTACCTGTATTATGCTTAGGAGTCTGGTCCCTACCTCTAAATGCTGTGAATGCTGAGAGAGTAGGGATCAGATCTACTAACTCATTGCTGAAATCCCCAAACCTTTTATAGTGGTTGGTACATGGTAGATGATGAATAAATGTTTGTTGAATAAATGATAAAATGTCTCCTCCATGAATACAGGCATATAGTCACAAGAAAGCTTTCACTGCAGTTTGCTGTGGATTGTCTAAACAAAACAAAACATAATAGTACAAAAATCTGTGTTGAACCTACTAAAAGTGAAGGACTATTATTTTTTTCTAGTGTCACAAAATCCTAGCCCTGAAAAACTGGGTCTGACAAACATGCAGCAGATTATTTCTACATGATATGGTAGACTATAGATAAGTAATAGAAACACTTAGCCCAGCCTGGAAGGAGGTTATGACAAGGTGTTTTGGAGAGTATGATATCTGAGCTGAGTTTTGGAGGACAAGAAGAATACAGCCAGGTGAGGAAGAGGAGAAAGACATTCCAGGTTGAAGTAACATCCATGAATGAAGGCATGCAGTTATAAAAGAGTTCTGGTCTCTCCTAGGATTTCTAATTACAGGAGACTGTTTAGCAACCAATAGCAACTTGGAAAATCTAATATATGAGTTCTGAACAAGATGGATGTTAAGCTATTCAGTAATTAACTAGACTGTGCTCATTAATTCCAAAGGGAATGCTAATTGAGAATCCATTTGACTGACTGCCTTTTAAGAAGCTGGAATATAGCACAGCCATGACAGCATTCAGACCATTGCTTCTGATTAAAAAACATAATTATTAATTTTGAATAGATTGGAATTGAGTACTTTTAAAATTCCAGGACAAAAATCAGGGTCAAGAAAATCTGGTAAAAAAAGGTCATCTTTTTTGTTAACATCTATCTGTCATAGCATACCAATAACAGCACATGTATATGAAGTATACATTCTTGGAGTGTGACTGAGGCTACAGGTACACTCCTGAAATGTATATTTCATGCAAAGTTTTCTGAGAATTACAATGTTATGTTTTTGGGGTTTCCAAGTCCTATTTTCACTCTGAATCCCTGGTTTCATTGTGATACTAGAAATACAGGTTCGTTTGAGAACCTATTACTGATAAAGATTTGTGTAAACTTTCTAAACTGCTTTCTAACATAGCCAAGTGAGATGAGATACCCATGAGCATCCAGATGTTGTTCTTAAACTTTATCTTCTCTCTACTCTGTACATAACATTCTGTATGTAGTTCATTTGTTTTTCTTATCACAACACTTACTCTGATTTTCTTTTGTATTCCACTCTAGACCACATTCTCCCAGGAAAGAAAGACCATGTCTGTCACTGCTGTGTCCCCTGTGACTAACCCAGCCTTGGCATATCATAGATACTCAGAAATGTTTCTGCAAGTTAACGAATGGCTGTTGCTGTGCACTGCATAACTGCATGCGAACACATGTCAGCATATAGGATAACATTCTAAGCATAAAATATATTTGCTGCAACTTTGCCTCCTTCAAGGCTGCTTTGTAAAAACATCTCCTGTTACTCTGCCATCTACCTTACAACATTTCTTGTTTTTATTTCCAGCTTGCCACTTTTTAAAATGACTTCTGCCAGCTGAATCATTGCCTTCTTTCCTGCCCTTCCTGTTGAGGTGGGCATCATTAAGGTCACCTCCTCCATTAAGGCCACCTCCTTCCTCCTTCTCTACTTTTCTTATCATGGTCTCCTTTGCTCTTCAGGGATGGTGCCTTCCCAAAGCAAGGCAGTCCCAGGCAAAAGCTTACTTATTTATTTGTTTGTTTGCTTGTTTGTTTATTTAACTAACATCGTTTCCTCAGATGACCCACCAAAAACCAAATTCCTCCCTGCACTAGTTTTATCTCTGCATCTCCTCTAGTGACTATTGCAAAACATTACCTTTCTTTTGTAGCTTGTGTCCGTTCCCATCCACCTTCAGGAGATAGCTTTGTATTGTTCAACAAAACAAAGCACACCTCCCTGCCTACAAACTCACCTGTAATCGCAAATAGTATTACATTTTCCCTTTTAGTTTTATGAATGCCTTTTCTTCTCTTCAGGGCTAACCTCTTTCCTTGGACTTTTGACCCCAATCCCAAGTTGTTTGCTTTCACAATTTTAGCACTTTTCCTATAGCTTCATTGTCTTCCCCCCACCACATTATTTCCCTTAGAATATATGTACCTCGTACCCCAGAATGGCCTACCTTGACTCCATATCTACCTTGAGACATTAGTCAGTTTTTGTTCCATTTTCAACTATCATTTCATTTTTATACTTACTATTCAGTGTTCAGTTCATTATGATTTGATCTGTACACCTGCTACTCCATAGAAACTCAGTCAAAGTTTGCCTAATGGTAACCCCCATAGTAACAATTCAAAGAACCTCTCTCCCACAAGTAAATATTGTTTCTTAGCCGGGCTCGGTGGCTCAGCCTGTAATCCCACGCCTTGAGAGGCTGAGATGAGTGGATTGCCTGAGCCCGCGGGTTCGAGACCCACTTGGGCAGCTTGGTGAGACCTCATTTCTACAATAAATCAAAAAATAAGCCGGGTGTGGTAGCGCGCGCCTGTAGTTCCAGCTACTTGGAAGGCTGAGGAGGAAGGATCGCTGGAGCCCAGCAGGTTGAGGCTGCGGTGGCCAGGAGCAGCCCCTGCACTCCAGTCTGGATGATGGAGTGAGACTCCAACTCGAAAAAAAAAAATTGTTTCTTAAATCTTTTAAAATCACTGGTTTCCCTTATACTCTTTCCACTTCTACTCCCCATGCTTCTGTTACCTCTTTAAACCAGAAATTCTTGATTTTCTTATTGGTTTATTTCTTCCAGATGCCATCTTAAATATTGGCGTTTACCCAAGGATTCTGTGCCCTCTCCACTTCACTTTCTATCCCTGCCTTTCTCTGGGTGACCTCGTTCAAGGTTTTACCTACTCCCTGCACAACAACGAATCCAATATATTATTGCTTGTTATTATGGGGCTTGAGATAACCAACTCTCTACCATTTGAATTGGCATCACCACATAAATGTTTCAAACAAATTAAAGCCAATATTTAAAACCTGTTTGTTGTAGTTTACATATTAACTCAAGATTTATTACCCTTATGTATCCTCTCTTATAATGAAGTCTGCCTTTTTCCACTGAATGACTTCAAATAAGAATCTGGTAAGTTGGTATATTTCTCCTACTCCGTCACTCTTTACAGCTGTTATCAGTCAGGGTATAAATGACATAAAATATAAATTTATATTGAAATTTGATGATAAGAAATTATAGAGGCTGGTCATACAATTTATGCATGACTGTTCCTTTTTCAACTAGTGCTGGGTCTGACTCAGGAAAAGTAAAAGAAAAATCAGCAGGAACGAGCGGGGCTGTGGACTCAGCAGTTGCCCAAGCCAATAATATGAGCCAATATGTCAGCAGTGATATGTATGAGCTACAGCTGTGCCCAGTATCCCCACTGACATTCCCTGCATTAAATAATAATAATGATATTAATAATAATAGTATCACTATTGTTTCATGTCTGCCTTCCAAATCTCACACAAAGTATTTTACAACACTCATGTTAACCCAGAACTATGAAGTGAAGGGAATTCTGAGAAACATAGTTCCAGATTAGCTAATTAATACAGTACAAACTCATGACAATATCCAATTAATCAACAAGTCCTGCCAGTCTCTAAAATGTGTCCCTTTATCCATATCATTCCTGGAATAACCAATCCAATTTGAAATAACCTCCTTCCTGGTACACCAGATTTTTAAATGGTTTTCTTTCATCTAGCCCATCCCACATCCATCACTCCATCTTTTATAGCATCACCACACTCCTCTACCTACAAAAATCAAATCTGATAGCTTAACTTACATATAGACTTTCTATCACCCACAAAATTGAGTCTAAGTACTTTTGCCTAATATAAAAACCTTTAAGATTTGGTCTCTAGCCGGGCTCAGTGGCTCAGCCTGTAATCCCGTGCCTTTGGGAGGCTGAGGTGAGTGGATTGCCTCAGCCTGTGGGTTCGAGTCCCGCCTGGGCAACTTGGCGAGACCTCATCTCTACAATAAATAAAAATTTAGCTGGGTGTGGTAGCACGGTAATTCCGGCTACTCACTTGGAAGACTGAGGCGGAAGGATCGCCGGAGCCCAGCGGGTCGAGGCTGCAGTGGCCGGGAGCGGCCACTGCACTCCAGTCTGGGCGACGGAGTGAAACTCTAACTCAAAAAAAAAAAAAAATCTAGTCTCTACCTACCTCTTCAAACCTCATATTCATTATTCTCATTACCTCAAACTTGAGAAATTCTGGAACATGTACAGTATTTAATCCCCTAATCACATAAAGGTATGATTTTCCCATGCTGTACATTCTGTCTCAACAACTCCTCACTCCATATCACCCCATGCACAGTGAACATGACTAAGACTTTCTTATCCAGCTTAGATGAAATTTTATTTGAAAAAATCTTTCACTAAGCTCCATTCATTTTTTTCCCTAAGAACTGGCATAACTCTCCCTCATTTGATCTCTGATAACAGCCACATCTTAGGCATTTTACTTTTATAGCAAGCACTACAATATTTTGAAATTACCTATTTGTCCTTTCTACTCTAGGGAAATAAGATCCTTTAGGTTAAGGACTGAGATTGGTGTATTTTCTTTTCTTGCCAGAATGAACATCAGGTTTGATGCATAAAGGATATTTGACAATGTTAGCTAAACCAAACTCAATTAACAATGCTTTCATATCTTCCAGCAAATGTGCCCTGGAACTGGTCCTATAATACCAAGAAGTGAGAAAAGAGAGGAAAATATACCACATTATATATTTGTCTAGAGAGAACTACTATCTTTTCTCCTTCCAGTGTGGGCCTTCTAATACATCTATGATTTCAATGAAATGAAAAAATTAAACTCTTAGAAAATTATAAAGATTTTACTTTCCATGAGGAGATAATGACTTCATAAAAAAATTATTTTTTGTAAAATTCTTACATTGAAATATATTTGATTACTCAAGAAAAGTAGCTGAAAAAATATAAGATGTATATGAATTCAATAAAGTTGTCAGATATCCAATAAATATATAAAAATCTATAATTTTCATTTAAACTAGCAATGAATAGTTACAAACATATTGAAACAAAATAATCTTATGCCCAATCTCAGTGGAGAACACCTAGAAATAAACCTAACAAGAAATATACAGGATGTTTATAAATAAAACAGTAAAACTTCTCTGACTTGCATATAGGAAAGTTTGAATAAATGACTTTATGAATTTTCTGTCTGAGAAGAGTGACTCTTAGAAAATAATTTTAATTCTTTTTATTATGATTAATAGGTTAAACACAACTTGCTCAAAATTTAAATAAAACATTTGAATAACAACAAAAGCATTTAAATGCTCTTCTGGAAGCATAAATGGACAAGCATAGGTGTGTGAATTTTTAAAAAGAAGAATTATTATAGAGACCCAATCCTCTCTGATATTTAAAAATGTATTATAGAGCTAAAATAATTAAAACATTGTAGAAATAAATGAAAGACAAATGGAACAGAAAAATAGTTCTAAAACATAAACTAATATGTATAAAAACTAAAAGATGAAGGCAGCATTTTAAATCAGTGGAGAAGAAAGCATTGTTCAGTAATCTGGGCTGGGATAATGGCCTATATATGCAGAAGGAAAATGAAATAAGGTTCTGCTTTTATTCCAAAATCCCAAATAAAATGGATGAAAGGGCTACATACATAATTTTTTTTTGAAGGAAGAAACTATCTAATTCAGTGGTTCTTAGCCAGAAGTGATTTTTAAAGCTTCTAAACATGCTGTAATGCACAGAAAAGCCCCTCATAATAAATAATTATTCAATTAAAAATGTCAACAATACAAATAAAATCCCCTGATGTGACCAAAAAGGCAAAAATCAATAGTGGCTAACTACTGATAGTATTAGCATAATTAATTAGCAATTAAAAATATAAGGATACTGAAAACATCTTTAAAATTAAAATATGATGAAAAACAAAACGAAACAAAAATATAAGGAACCAAAATGACAAATTCACTTTAGAAAGTGATTGACTTTTTTAAAGGGCAAGAAATGACTTTTAGAACGGTTTCAATTAGAATTGGGAATGAGGTATATTAGTGAGCGTCCAATCAAGAGACAGAAACCACCTAGCAATTTGAACAGGAAACATTTAATATGAAACATTATTAGTAATACTGAGTATGGAATAATGAGAAATTGGCCTATAAGAAGTGAAGAAAACTCCAAAGAATATAGGAATAACAGATAATAAGAATAACCCACTACCCCTAGAGCTGAATAGAGGATCCAAAAAAATAAGACCCCTCAAATGCTGATGGCGACTTGTTGAGGAGGCCACAGCTCACTGGATGACAGTGAAGTGCCAGTAGAACTTGCTAAAAAATCTGTTCTTTAAATTTAAGTCATTAAGGTCTGTACATTGGCTGATCCTAAATTACAATGGAAGTTTATTCTCCCTCCAATATTTCTTTATCTGTCACAAAGACTAGATGGAGGTTATGATAGATTGTACTCCCTGATGGATTTCCCTTACTGATATTTAGAATCTATTCTTCTCTCCAGTTCCTGATTTCAAACTCTTGAGATACTTAGGTATATCTGTATGTGTGTGTGTGTGAGTGTGTGTATGTTCCAGTAAAACTTTATTTACCATGTAGTGGGTTGGAATTGTCCTGTAGGCTGTAGTTTGCTGACTACTGGTAAAGTGGAAGGATAATGTCACACACAAAAAATTTTTTAAAAAAAGCTTTTTCCAGGCTACTTCACTTATTATATTTAGGGTGTGGGGGAAGTTACTTAATATCTCTGAACATCACCTCTCTCATTAGTAAAAATATATAATTTAGAAAAATGCAACCATTAGGTGCATTTTTGCTGTTGAGTTGGGTAAAATACTTCTGTGTCCTCATGATATATTTCCTTTTTATTTAAGGAAAGAGAGAGAGAGAACAATAAAAACAGGCAAATTACATGAATAAAAATTTAAAAAGAAATTCAGATGACTAATAAACATGAAAAATTTCAACCTTTCTAATGTCAAATTCTTAACTGTATCACACTTCTGAGTATTAGAGAAGGTTTTGAAAAGTTATGGAACTATAATGTTCTCTCTGTCTTTTAATACCTCATTTTTTCATCTCTTATAGATAATTATTTCAGTGGTGAGTTGGTGTTAGATAAATTACTGTCATATATAATTGTAAGTTCATTACACCATTCAGTGGTCTAGATGAAATAAAGTATAAGAGTAATGGCAAACATTTAACAACAGGAAGTCACCATGGAGCATAAAAATTGAAAATTGCAAAATAAATATCTCATCTTCCTGAATTAATTGATCTAATCAAAAAGCATGTTGCTATTGATGCCATGATTACTGTGATGTACCCACAAGGGAAGCTGAAGCCTTTGTTTGCACTTGTGCTAAATGCTATCACAGGATTTATTATCATAGAACTGACACATTTTCAAAACACTGCATTAAAATTAACTAAAAACTGTAACCAGGGAATTGATAAGTGAAGACCAAATATTCAGCATACCAAATAGTTTTATTTATCTAAATGTGAGGAAGCCACTATAATAAATGATAGCAGTTAAAAATTTTTAGGACTTTCTAGTTGCCAGACACAATAACTAGTGCTTTATCTCATTTCATCAGCTTTTGAGCTGGGTACTATCATTACCCCATTTTACAGATGAAGGAACTAAAGCTAAAAAGATAAATTAAGTAGTAGTAATTGGATTCAAACTCTGATCTATCTGACCACAAAACTGATGCTTATTAGCTAAAATGTAAATATCATTATGCCCACAAAAATGTAGTTAAATACTTTCATTTTATTTTAAAAGTAAAACTTATGCCTTTTGGGGGAAAAGTAAAATTTTAAAAGAAAAATAATAAAACAAAGAAAGCATTAACATCTAACAATTTTTACATGCAAATATGTGCTTTTTATCCCAAATTGAGATACTACATATATTAAAATCTGTTGTGCTTTTCCTGACTGTATGTCATAAGCAATTTCTCATGATGGTAAATGTTATTCTAAAATATGTATAAGAAGTAAAGTTACAAAATTTAATAATATAGCTATATAATGGTTTGTAATCAGTTCTATATTATTAAGCATTTTATTTGCAAATTTTAATTTTGTATATCTTTATATGTGATCATTTATAAACTTCATTTCTAAGAATTAATATAAATGATATTACATGAGAAAAATCATGAAAAAAGTAATCTCCAAAAATATTGCATCAATTCATAGAAGTTTGTGGGAGACCCAATTTATTTTCCTCTTGACCAGAACAACTCCTAGTTACTAATTTTTTTTTTTTTTTTTTTTTTTTTTTTTTAGTTGGAGTTTCACTCTGTCGCCCAAGCTGGACTGCAGTGGCACACTCACGGCCACTGCAGCCTGGACCTGCTGGGCTCCGGCGATCCTACCGCCTCCGGAACTATAGGCACGCCCTACCACGCCCAGCTGCCTGGTTACTAATTAACTTTAACTTGTATAGGAAAAGTAGTATCTTCTTGACTCTTTTGAATTTATTTCCTTATTTTCTAGATTAGGTTTATTTAATTCCAAGCATCTTAAACAGACTGGTTAACTCAAGCAAAAAGGAATTTTTTAGAATACTGAGTAGCTTACAAAATTGAAAATACAATTGAGCAATCTGGCTTCATTGAAATGGTAATTCTGGAGATACAGGAAACATGAATTAATAGAGTTTCTTCAAGGTTCTGCTATTTGAACAACTCAACCTTGACTTTTCTCTGTATAGTGTTGATTGGCCTAGATTGTGACAGGAAGGTCACAGTTTTGGCTAAGTCCTGTGGAGAAGAAGGCATGTTTTCTCACAAGAAAACAATAACCAAAAATAACAGGCATCAACTTTGCTAGTGAAGAAAAACTTATGCTCATAGATTTATTGATTGTTGGTACTTATTAAATGAATTGCTTCTTCTTTGCATGCTCTTGCCTTTCTCAACTATTATGTTTGTCCTTTTCTTATTGAGTTATATTCTTTATTTTTTTTTTTTTTTTGAGTTGGAGTCTCACTCTGTCGCCCAGACTGGAGTGCAGTGGCCATTCCCGGCCACCACAGCCTCAACCTGCTGGGCTCCGGTGATCCTTCCGCCTCAGCCTTCCAAGTAGCTGGAACTACAGGTGAGCGCTATCCACGCCCGGCTAATTTTCTTTTTGATTTATTGTAGAGATGAGGTCTCGCCAAGTTGCTCAGGCAGGTCTCGAACCCGCAGGTTCAGGCAATCCACTCACCTCAGCTTCCCAAAGCGCGGGATTACAGGCTGAGCCACCGAGCCCGGCTGAATTATATTCTTATATATGAGAACGTATACACAATATTTTTATATTCGTTGTAAATCTTTTTCCTCAGTTTCATTTTGCATTAAAATTTTGAATATATGGGACTTTCTTGCAAAATTTTTAATTTCCATGTAATTAAGTAGGTTGTTTGCTTTATTGTTTCTTCATTTGCTGATATATTTAGAATATTATTCCCAACTTAATAATCTATTTAAAAGAATTAACACAGATACTGTATTTGGTGTTTATCTTGTTATTTATATGTATTTTCTTGTGCCTTGTTTATTACGTTTGCTCTTTTTTCTTACAGTTTATATTTTGCTCCTGTCTTGAGAACTAATTTTACAAACTGCCCTCTTGCCTGTTAATCTCTTCAGAAGCTGCCACTTCATACAAAAATGCCAGTGAGCACAATTTGGATGTTTTGTTTCTCAATATTTGGTTACTTCTTTGGGAGTTTTAAAAAATTCCAAGCCGGGCTCGGTGACTCAGCCTGTAATCCCGCGCCTTTGGGAGGCTGAGGTGAGTGGATTGCCTGAGCCCGTGGGTCCGAGACCCGCCTGGGCAGCAAGACCTCATCTCTACAATAAATCAAAAAAAAAAAAACAACAGCCAGGCATGGTAGCATGTGCCTGTAATTCCGGCTACTCGGAAGGCTGAGGTGGAAGGATCACCAGAGCCCAGCAGGTCGAGGCTGCGGTGGCCGGGAGCGGCCACTGCACTCCAGCCTGGGCGACAGAGTGAGACTTCAACTCAAAAAAAAAAAAAAATTCCAGTAGCTTTAGGGGTACAAGTAATTTTTGGTTACAAGGGTGAATTGTATAATGGCGAAGAATTCTGGGCTTTAATTGTGTCTGTCACCACAGCTAGTGCTCATTGTACCCTGTGGGTGATTTTTCATCCTTTGTCTCCTTCTCACCCTCCCCCCTCTGAGTCTTGTGTCCATTGTACCATTCTATATGCCTTTGTGGACCCATAGCTTAACTCTCACTTATAAGTGATAACATTATACTTGGTTTTTCATTCCTGAGTTACTTCACTTAGCATATTGGCTTCCGATTCCATCCAAGTTGCCGCAAAAGACATTATTTCATTCTTTTTTTTTAACAGTCAAATGGTATTCCGTAGTATACCCATACTACTTTTTCTTTAACACTGATCAATTGATAGGCACTTAGGTTGGTTCCATATCTTTGAAACTGTGAATTGTGCTGTGATACACATACAAGTTCAGGTGCCTTCTTTGTATAATGAGTTCTTTTCTTTTGAGTAGATACCCAGTAGTGGGATTGCTAGACCGAATGGGAGATCTACTTTTAGTTATTTGATATATCTCCGTACTCTCTTCTATAGAGGTTATACTAAATTACACTCCCACCAACAGTATACAAGCCTTTCTTTTTCACTGCATCAATGCCAACATCTATTGTGTGTGTGTGTGTGTGTGTGTGTGTGTGTGTGTGTGTGTGTGTGTGTGTTTACTTTTTAATAATGACCACTCTGATTGGGGTCAGATGGTATCTTGTGGTTTTAATTTGCATCTTCCTGATGATTAGTATGTTGAGCATTTTTTGGTTTGTTAGTTGACCATTTGTATATCTTCTTTTGAGAAATGTCTGTTCATGTCTTTTTCATTTCTGATTTTATTTATTTGCATCTTTTTTCTTTTTTTCTTAATAAAAGAAAAGATATTCCAGATTGGAACAATTAATATTGTCAAAATAGCCATACTATTCAAAGCAATCTACAGATTTAATGCAATCCCTATCAAAATATCAAAGGTATTCTTCATAAAAATAGAGAAAACAATTTTGAGATTTGTATGAAACCACAAAAAATTCCAAATAGCAAAAGCAGTACTAAGCAGACAGAACATAGCTAAAGACATCACATTATTCAATTTCAAATTATACTACAAAGCTATAGTAACCAAAACAGCATGGTACTTGTACAATGGAAGAATAGAGAACTCAGAAATAAACCCAAATACTTACAACCAACTGATTTTTGACAAAGCAGACAAAAACTAACACTGGGGAAAGGTCACCCTACTCAGTAAATAGTGCTGAAAACGCTGGATAGCCACATGCAGTAGAATGATGCTGAATCCCTATTTCTCACCATTTATGAAAATTAAATCAAGATGGATTAAAGACTTAAATGTCAGACTGGAAACCATAAAAATTCTAGAGGAAAAACTCTTTTGGACATTGGCCTAGGCAAAGAATTTATATCTAAAACCCTAAAAACAAATGCAACAAAAACAAAAATAAATGTTATTTATTAACACTAACTAATATTTAATTAAATTAAAAAGTTTCAGTATAACAAAATAAATAATCAACAGAGTAAATAGGCAATCTACAGAAAGAGAGAAAATATTTGCAAACTGTACATTTGACAAAGGACTAATATCCAGAATCTACAAAGAACTAAAAATTTCTTGGGATCTTGACAGACTTCCCATATTCTCTGAGACTAAGAAATACTCATGAATACAAAATTCTATTTGAGAAACTCTAATACTATCCTTGTCATTCTATTAACTGATTTTCTTTCTTTCTTTCTTTCTTTCTTTCTTTCTTTCTTTCTTTCTTTCTTTCTTTCTTTCTTTCTTTCTTTCTTTCTTTCTTTCGAGTTGGAGTCTTACTCTGTCACTCAGACTGGAGTGCAGTGGCTCTCGGTCACTGCAGCCTTGACCTGCTGGGCTCCGGCGATCCTTCCGCCTCAGCCTGGCAAGTAGCTGGAACTACAGGCACGCGCTACCTTGCCCAGCTAATTTTTGGTTTATTGTAGAGATGAGGTCTTGCCAAGTTGCCCAGGTGGGTCTCGAACCCATGGACTCAGGCAATCCACTCACCTCGGCCTCCCAAAGCGCTGGGATTGCAGGCTGCGCCACCGAGCCCGGCCAACTGATTTTCATTCTGTTCTCTTCCCATGAGGATTTGATCCCTCCTCAGCCCTCCTTCTTGCTAGGTATTGAAAGAAACAGTCCAAATATTGAAGAAAATATATCCTCTGGAGACCAACATAAATAAATTCAACACTGAACTTGGCACAGAGTAACATGCCATAGGTTTTTATTGTTTGAATAGCAAATGAAATTTAAATAATTATAAACATTAAATATATCCTGAATATCAAGTCTTAAAGTAACTTAGTTTTCAACCTCATAGTAAGGCACGTTTCATATACATACAAAAGTAGAGAATAAATATATTTTAATGTACTTCACCTGGGCCCATCTCCCAGTTTCAACAATTAGCATGGTTTTTAAGATACTTCTTAAAGTTTAGTATGTCTAAATAGAGTAACTGACAATCAACATTTCTCTGAGCAGTGTTTACAGCAATATACTTCTGAAAGACCTCAAAGGCTTCTATAAGCCTCATGTGGCTAAGAGCGCTGGTAATTCCTTTTATAATTCATCAATATCTGTTCAATATTGTAGGAGATAAAAGTAAATGAGATATTCATCTATCTGGAATCCATGGTGATATTTGAGCAATGAAGGAGAATGTAATGAAAATTTAAAACAGAACTGGGTTCAACTTTCTATGGCTCTGTCATTTTCTAGCAACATGACCTTGGTCATGTTAAAGTTATGGCACTCAAATTGCTTCTTTAAAAGTATGAAAATTAATCATGCCTATGTTTCAAGGTTTCATAAGGATCAAATGATACATTTCTATGCTCAATATAATACTTTTATTGTGATATTTAGTGAATGCAAATCCTCCCCATCCAAAAAATGATTTAAATTTGTTTACATTAAGATTTCCAGAATTCAACTGTACAAACATTTAGCTAACCATGTTAAATAATTTAAACAAAAATGTTTAACAATTTTACCTTTTTTATTCTTTTTTTCCCCAAATCTAGGCAGTGAAGCCAATTTCAGAGCATGAATTGTGAATTTGAACCTGAAGGAATATTCAAGGGTCTTCAGACACTGAGGATCTGGAGATGACCAGAGAAGAAAGATTTTATGCATAAGAATCTGATTCAGAAAAGAGTCAGGTTTCAAAGTAGGCAGAAGAGGGCAGCCAAAGAATGGTTTTCATGCAGCAAACTAGGGAGAGCTTTTCAAGTCTGGTTCTAAGAAAAAATCTTCACTGTATTTAAAGAAAAGGAAGGAACCTGGGTTTTATATCAATCTGTTGGAATATCTGCAACATTTAATATGGTGGTTTAAAAGACCTTACAGCAAAATTTACATGAAAAGATTTGTATGTTAAAATTGTAAAAGCAGAATACAAAATTATATGTATACTGTATTTCCAACTGAATAAAATGTTGATTTATGAAGATAAGGAGTAAAAACAGGACTAGAAAAAAATTAAGCAGTATGTTAGGACAGTGAGATTGTTTTCTTTTTTCTCATTCAATTTTTTTCATGTTACAAAATTGTGCAGTAAGTACAAAGTTAAGAAATATTGGTGTATGGAGATGAAAGAAGGCTTAGCAAGATCACATCAGAAGGGTACAGTCCTCATTAAGTGTTTTGGATGAAGACAGAGTCTCCAGGAAATATGCACAACGTTATTTACTGAGCTAACCTTCCTTATTCTTGATGCTATGTCAGGGACAGGGAGAGAGATCAGAACCTTGAAAATAAAGTCTTGTGGTAAGTAGAGGGTGATAAGAGATTGTTGTTGGAGACAGACTGATGATATTGTTCAGTAACAACTGTCATAAACATGAGTAGCAGGCCTGCTGTTGACCAGGATTTGAACTTTACTAAATTTACCAAGTGATTATTGAGACCTCTTATTTCTTACCTTCATACACTCCTAAAGTCATGACTTAGAACTTCTTCCATTACTGGCAGAAATAACAGTCAGCAACTTATAAATATTACTGAAGCTTCCATAGGGAAGGAAAAAAAGCACTTTCTATCCCATGCAGTAGCACACAACATCATAAGTCTTCTTTTTAAGACCTTCTAGCTTTGTTAATATACAAGAAACTTTCTATCTTTAACTTTCCTCCACTAGGTAATTGATCCATCCACCTCTTATTTTCTTGTTTACAGATGTTTCCTCATCTTTGCATAATTTATTTTCTTATTCAGGAAAAAAGTCGGCCTTATTGCCACTCCAACAAGCAAACTTGCCTATCCACAGACATCACCTCACTCAGCCCAGAAAGTGTCCTCCAGTTACCAGAAGCCACTCTTCTAGGAAGGCATTAAAGGGTTGAGTAATTAATTTATTTTTTCTCATTGGCATTAGATACTCTTTATATGTGTTTTTAATCTCGATATATATTAAAGGAAAAAAACTTAATTAGAAAACATTGCATTTAATAGATGTAAAATTATCAGTCCAGTTTTATTTTGGAAATGAAACTGTGAGAACTTTAAAGGTTAAAAAGCATGGTACAGTTTGATATTTTAAAAATGCCTGTGCTATTTCCAAATTCATATACTTTATCTAGAAATGTGGCATAATGGTCAAAATAAGAAGTGACATTAATCAAGAAGGGCACCTTAGTCAATTAAAGAAAAATATTAAGCAGAGAAAACTGTCATTTGTGCATTTATGATAAACTTGGGCATTATACAAATAAAACATTGGTGGTTCTAGCATTTGATTCCTAACAAATGAATTCTATACCCTGGTGGAATTCGTTTTTGCCTTTGAGAATGCTGCATTTTTCAGTGCTCAATATTCTGTAACCAAAAATGAGAAGGAAAGTACATCTTTTCCCATGTGGTATTGTGACAATTTCTTAATTATAATTGAGGAGCTTTCTATAAATAAGTGGTACATAAATTATATAACTCTATATTCACCTTCAGGGTAAGAAAAAAGTGAGGCTTTTTTAGTTCTCCTTATACAATATTTTAGATAAAGAGTAGTCTAACTGTTGTAACAACCCCGAAATTCCAGAGATCTAATTAAATTAAGATATCCTTCTCACTTACATCATAGTCAATACAGGTCAGATAAGAGTATTCTCTGTGATCATTTAGGAATCCAGGCTAATGGGTTTTCTCTCTAGGTTCTCTCTCTTCTAGGTTATTGATATCCTTTATTGGGTCTTCTATATCTGGCCAAGAAACAAGAAAAGTGAGAGAAAGAGCAAGAGAGAACACATAAAGGTTCCTGAGGTTTGGAAGCCAGGTCAGGAAGGGGCACCTCATATTTGTTCATTAGCACTTCCTTGGCCAGAATTCAGTTACAGAGCCTCATTGACTGGGGGGGGGGAGGGTTGGGAGGGGTGGAGGGATGGAGGGAGAAAAATTGTCAGTGTGTTTGTCAGTGTGTAAAAACACACAAAAAAGGCATTTTCCATGTCAACTTTCTATAACACAAGGTCACTGTTTTGACATTGTATTTAGTATGAAATATGAAAGGCTGTCCTCAACCTTTGCAAGGATGCTTGGCAATACTAAATCCACAGAAAAAATAGAGATGCTCAGGGATTCTGTAGTCATTTAACTTACGACGACTCCTCTCTAATTTTATGTATCAGAAAAAAAGAAACACATGACACAGGGTTAAAAATTTAGTTAGTGATAAAGTTGCAACAATAATCCAAGTCTCTTGATTCCATGTTTTTCTACCATACCACGAGCCTTCAAACAACTAGAGTATGAACACGTGGTATAAATATTTTAATTAACACGGTGTAACTGTAGGGTAAAATGATAAACAAGGGGTTAAAGTGAAAGAAAAATGCTTTATGTTCACTATGTTATATATAATTGGCCCAAGAGAGAATGGGATATTTAGTAAAATAATACATTTACCAATGGAAAATTGAAAGTTCTGTAGTCAGTTCTTGGGATGTTACTGAAGTAAAGATTTGTATCAGGTAAACTTGGGGATTCAACTAGCAAAAGTTGTAATAAAAACATTGTTTTCATTTTCCTTTTGTGATCAGAAATTTAAATATCTTGTGGTTGTCTGTATAGAAAGCAAGCATTTATCTTAACTGATTTTAAAAAATCTTTCATAAATAGTACCCTTATCTTTGATTTTTAAGATGTTCTTGGCCAATTCAAATAATTTACACATTAACATACACACTCAAAATTTAAAACTTTACCTAAAGCAACCAAAACCAAAGTTTTGGAAAAATTTTTGAAAAATTGCAAAAAAATTGCTACGTGAATCAAGATGCAGAAAAAAGAAATGGTAAAGCCTCAGTCATATCCTGTGTCAGTCTTGCCCAAGGTCAGATATTTTAGTATTTGGTGCCATCAACCTCACCAACAATAAGACACCATGATGAAAGCATTAACAGGAGTCCTAATTTCCTAATTCTCCCCATTCCTCCCGAAGAATATCCAAGGCATTATTTCACTGATTCAATATCAAAATCCTCATAAACTCTCTGAAGTTGTGGCAGTTACAGCTACAGTAGTTTAGTAATCTATAGATAGATTATTTATTTGTAGGCAGGTACAGCTTAGATAACTGGGGAACCAGATGGTCAGTATCCCGGCACCTTCTTATCAGAACATAACTCTCCTGAACATCACCTCATGGACCAAGCACACCAGACCTGACATTCAATTCACAAAGGCAATAAGGCAATGGGGAGTTACTGGAGACACCAAGGAATGACACTTTAAGAGAAAACTTAATGAAACAGTCACTTTTCCCCTTATCTCAAGAAATCTTTGTGATGCAAGTAAGTTTAGAAGTTAAAAAATAATTGAAACTTGTGATCAATAGCTTGTTGTACATTTAGGTCTTTGATCCATTTAGAGTTTATTTTTGTGTATGGTGATAGACATGGATCTTGTTTTAATCTTCTGCATGTGGTTAGCCTGTTTTCCCAGCACCATTTACTGAATAGGTTTTTAAAGCTTCAAACTATAAGAACCTTAGAAAATGCAGGAGACACCCTTAGGGAATTTGGAACTAGCAACAAATTCCTGATCAAAACCCCAAGTGCCCATGCCATAAGAGATAAGATAGACAAGTGGGACCTTATCAAACTGACAAGCTTCTGCAAAGCAAAGAAATGATCAAAAGAACGAGGAGACAGTCCACAGACTGGGAAAAAATATTTGCCAACTGTATGTCTGACAAAGGCCTAACATCTAGGATCTACAAGGAACTCAAACATGCTGAAGAAAAAAAGCCCATTACAAAGTGGACAAAAGATATTAACAGACACTTTTCAAAAGAAGACATAAGCAGCCAACAGATACATGAAAAAATGCTCAGCCTCACTAGTCGTCAAAGAAATGCAAATCAAAACTACACTAAGATACCACCTAACTCTAGTCAGGTTGGCTATCATCAATAACTCAAAAAACAACAGATGCTGGAAAGGATGTGGCGAAAAGGGAACACTTCTACACTGTTGGTGTGAGTGTAAATTAGTACAGCCTCTATGGAAAACAGTGGGGCAATTCCTAAAAGATCTAAAAATCGACCTCCCATATGACCCCACAATTCCCCTACTGGGAACATACCTGGAAGAACTCAAATCACTCTATAAAAAAGATAACTGCACATGTATGTTTATAGCAGCATTGTTCATAGCAACAAAAACATGGAACCAACTGTGCTGCCCATCAAAAGAGGACTGGATTAAAAAAAATGTGGTATATATATACAATGGAATATTATACAACCATAAAGAAGAACAAAACCATAAACTTCACAGTAACCTGGAAAGACTTAGAGTCTATAATACTGAGTGATCTTTCACAGAAACAAAGAACTGAGTGTCACATATTCTCACTCATAAGTGGACCTTGAACATTTATCAAAATACTATAAGAAAAGTATTGACAGTAACAGGAAACTGCTGGAATGGGGGCAGGGAAGTGGGATTGGCAGTTGTGGGAATCTGCCTGGGGAAGGGGGATCACATCTCAACAAGGGTACCTGCATAATGAATTCTTGTATACCTAACCCTGAATTGTACCCTACGTCTTTAAAATAAAAAAAAAGACAATTTTTTTTTAAAATTGCTTATTGTAGTCCACAAATCTTAACTTAGAAAATAGGTGTCTTAGTCATCGTTTTTTTTCTTTGAGTTGGAGTCTCACTCTATCACCCAGACTGGAATGCAGTGGCCGCTCCCGGCCACCGCAGCCTCGACCTGCTGGACTCTGGCAATCCTTCCGCCTCAGCCTTCCGAGTAGCTGGAACTACAGGTGCGCGCTACCATGCCCGGCTGATTTTTTTTATTTATTGTAGAGATGAGGTCTCGCTGCTCAGGCAATCCACTCACCTCAGCCTCCCAAAGGCACGGGATTACAGGCTGAGCCACCGAGCCCGGCTTTAGTCATCATTTTAAACAATATGTAAAGCTCTTTGTTAATGGCAAAGAGCCTTTCTCTTTGATTCACCCAGGTCCTCTTTTCAATGTGTTTTCCTTTGATAATAAACTTTCCTTTGAACTATGGGACTTGCTCTGAAATTCTTTTCTACAACCAAGTCAAGGATCCAGCAACTATACTTCATGCACACCAATATTATCTTGATCCAGTCGCAAGAAGACAAGTCCTTATAAAAGAAAATTTTTGAATAATATACCTGATCTCTCAGAAGAGTTTATTTTAATTAAACCAATAAGTTTATGGATTTATAGGACACAGCTACCAGCTTCATAGAATATACACTTTAAGAAACTCCAAACTTGCATGGCCTCCTCTGTGCCAAACTGTACCATATACAGTTGGTGGTCCTCACTCTGAACCAGAAGACATCCTGGTGTAAGCAAAGAAACTTCAAGGAGGCCTGTTTGGTGGATTCAGGACTTATAGAGAATTATGTAGAGTTTGTGAATGCTTTCTGCTTTGGTAAACTTTGTTGTTGGTATGATCTATGATTTATGTAAATCTGCTTTGACAATTTAATTTTTAATTTTTAATTTTTTTTTTTTTTTGAGTAGGAGTCTCACTCCGTTACCCAGGTTGGAGTGCCAGGGCACGCTCCCAGTCACTGCAGCCTCAACTTGCTGGACTCCAGCGATCTTTTGCCTCAGCCTTCCAAGTAGCTGGAACTACAGGCATGCACTACCACACCCGGCTAAGATTTGATTTATTGTAGAGACGAGGTCTTGCCAAGTTGCCTGGGCAGGTCTTGAACCTGCAGGCTCAGGCAATTCACTCACCTCAGCCTCCTAAAGTGCTGAGATTACAGGCTGAGCCACCGAGCCTGGCCTCTTTTAATTTTTTATTGATAAATAATATTTACCCTATATAGCACATTGTTTTGAAATAGGTATACATAGTAGAATAGCTAAATTGAACTAATTAACATATGCATTACCTGACATGCTTTTTTGTGTGATGAGAACACTTAAAATCAACTCTCTTAGAAATTGTCAAGAACGCAGTGCATAGTTATTAACTATAGTCACCACATTGTAAAATTGACTTTTTAAATATATTATTTTCATCTAAACTGAGATTTTGTATTCTTTGACCAACAACTCCCCAACAACACCCTCCTCAGCCCCTGATTATGACCAATCTACTCTTTACTTTAATGAGTTCAACTTTTTTGGATTCCACAGCTAAGTGGGATCATGTGGTATTTGTCTTTCAATGTCTGGCTTATTTCATTTAACATAATGTCCTCCAGATTCACCTATGTTGTCACAAATAACAAGATTTCTTTCTTTTTTAAAGCTAAATAATATTATATTGTGTATATATACCATATTTCTTTATCCATTCATTTGTTGATAAACAGGTTGAGTTCATATTTGGAATCCATATTTGAGCTAGTATCAACAGTGAGACAATAAACATAGGCATGCATTATAATAAATTGTATTATCATATTCATAGCAAATTGTTCATAGAAATATGACTCCAATAAAATTACTTAGCCTCTTTGTGATTCCATTTCTTTATATGAAAAAAATGTGAGAATTTAAAGTGGTGTTGCATGTAAAATACTTAAAATGTTTTCTGGCACTAGAATACACTCAATATATATGTTAGATGTTAATATATAGATATAAAAAATGAAATGTGATAATAGCATCTTTGCAAAAGCAAAGGAAGGGACCACCTAGAAAATGAGAGAAAATATTTGTAAACTATTAATCCAATAAGGGGTTAATATCCAAAATATATAAGGGACTCAACTCAATAGCAAGAAAACAAATAACCCAATTCAAAAAATAAGCAAGGGTCTCAATAGACATTTCTCAAAAGAAAACATACAAATGGATAACAAGAATACAAAAAAGAGCTCAATATCATTAATTGCCAGAAAAAATGCAAATTAAAAACACAATAAAATACCACTTCACACATGTTAGAATGGTTATTATCAAAAAGACAAAAGCTAACAAGTGTTGACAAGGATGTGGAGAAAAAGGAACCCCTTGCACATCCTATGGTGGGAATGTAAATTAGTACAGTCATTATGAAAAAGTATAAACATTTTTAAAAAATAAAAATAGAACTATCATATGATCTAGGAATTTTACTTCTGGACATATATCCAAAGTAAATGAAATCAGTATGTTGAAGAGGTATCAGCATGCTTATGTTCATTGCAGCATTATTAACAATGGTCAAGATATGGATTAATCTAAGTGTCTATTAATGAATGAATAGATATAGGACAAAATGGTGTACATCTGTGTGAGTGTATGTTTGCATGTGTATGTATGTATATATACATGTATATTAAATAGAAGGAATACTATGTAGCCTTAAAAAAGAAGGAAATCTTATCATTTGTGACAACATAAATGGATCTAGATGACATTATGTTAAGTGAAGTAAGCCAAAAACAGAAAGAGAAATACTGCATAATTTCACTTATATGTGGAATCTAAAAGAATCAAACTCATGGAAGCAAAGAATAGAGCAGTGGATTTCCAGGGACTGGGATAGGGGAGATATTGGGGAGATGTTTTACAAAGGACACAAAATTTCAGTTAAAACATGATAGCAAGTTCAAGAGATTTATTGTACAGCATGGGGAATATAGTTAATAACAATGTATTATGTTCTTGAAAATCACCAAAAGAATAGATTTAAATAATAGATGCAAAAAAATGGTAAGAAGGTGAGATAATTAATATATCTATTAGTTAGCTCAATTTATCCATTGTACAATGTACGAGGTCTGACAATTAATTTTGCAAACTTGCCACCATGCACTTATGTTGGTAACACTGTATAGACAACTCAGTTTCATAACCTTGGTATATCAGGGTCTCTCAGCTGTGCTCATGTCAACATGTGGTAGTGTCTTGCTGAGTGGCATTCATTATTGTTGTTTACGTCAAAACATGTTTTACATCATAAATATGTATAATCTTTACTTGTCAAGTACACCTTAATAAAGCCGGAGGGAAAAGGGAGGAAGAAATCACTCATTATTACGTCTCCCTAAACAATTTCGCTGCTTTCTTTCTGTCTTTGTCTATGTATATTCATATTGTTTATCATTTCTAATGTTTATGAACCATTTGGTAAAGACAAACTAAAAAAGTGAGCCTTTAACACAATCTCTACATTCAAAGTCCTGAAATACACAATACACACACACACACACACACACACACACACACACACACACACACACACACACATTTATTTCCAAAGAAGGGGAAACGGATAAGAAACTTGATTTATTGAGCTGCTGGGATTGTGATGATTTTCTTCTTTTTTGATATGTCTTAATGTTGTTATTGCAATAAGAGAAGGGAAAAGTGAGTTCTTAAAACTGAAATCTACTTGAAAAGCATTGACTCTTGAAGAATCCTAAAGGACAAAACATGATTTTCTCTGCACTTGTTATCATCTTATTACCTAAGTACTTGTGAATAAAGGTAGTTAAGAAATCATTTCTTATTTGACAGTATATTTCATGTCAGATTTTCAGATTAAGGAGGCCACTATATTTGAACTACAATAAATTTGAAAAGTAATTTCAAGAAGACCATTCACTAGGCAAGGGCATGTTTTCTCATAATATTCTAATCTGCCATAATGATTGCTCCTTTTATCAAAAACAAATTAGTAAATATCTTAATCGACCTAGTAGACTAGTCAACAGAATGACCTCCACTACAAGTGTAGCTTAAGTGACAGGGCCTTCTTAAATAATATAGTACATGCATATAATGATAGATATTGATATTAGCTTTTTAAATCATTTTTCCTAACACATCATAGCTATGCTTTTATGATTTAACTTAGCAGGTGCATTTGTTATTAAGTCTGTGCTCTCTAAATGAAATAGAAAATATCCTATAATGGCATACACTTTTAAATGCATTATATTTATTATATCATTTAGCCTTAGCAATACCTTTTTAGATAATTAGTTGCTTTTTATAAGTGAAGACATGAAGGTTAAGCTCACAGAGATAGTAAGCAATATACATGGGATCTTCATTCATATAGGGCTGGCACCAGAGAGTCATTATTTTTTCTCTACAGCATAAAGATCAATAATAAGCAAAGTTGCTGTGAAATTGGGCTATCACATCTTCAGGTTTAAATTTCATAGTAAAAATAATAATATTTAGAGCATTGGGGTTCATGAACGATAAAGGCAGCCATCTTAATCTGAATCTCTGTATGTGTTCTCCAAAAAACATACAGATCAATGAGAACAATAAAATAAAACCACATATGCCTTATATACACAGCTTAACTAAGAGACAATCCTGTAGTTTGAATAGGTTCCCCAAAACATAATCCCCAATGCAAGACTGTTGAAAGATGGAGCCTAATTGTTAAATAATTAGGTCATGAGGACTCTGTTCTTTCTTGCTCTCTTTTGCATGCTTTTGTCATGTTATGCTTCCCACCATGGGATGACAGAGCAATAAGGTCCTTGCCAGAAGTGGCCCTTTGACCTTGGACTTTTCAGTTTCCAGAAGAGTAAGAAGTAAATCTCTGTTCTTTATAAAGTTTGCAGTTTCAGGTATGTTGTTATAGCAGCACAAAATGGGCAAGGACAGAGAATACTATAAAATACAATTTATATATAAGTATGCATATAAGATATAATTGAAAATTGCATATAAGATATAATTGTTCTCCCAGGGGTATGGTATTCCCCATAAGACACAGCTATATCTCAGAGGAAAATACAAATCATAATCTTCTATAACAGGAAATGCATGCCTAAAATAATATGTACTTATAGGCTGTGGTGGACATTATTTATTTAACATTTCCTGGTAATTTTTATGATAACTGGGCTCCAAATGTGACCTGCTCAGAGTAATTCATGCTGCTTAAGAATTATTATACACATTGATTATCTCTTATCCCAAATGCTTGGGGCCAGAAGTATTTTGGACTTCAGAAATTTTTCGACTTTGGAATATTTGCATATACATAATAGATATCTTGCGAATGGGACTTAAGTTTAAACATTAAATTCATTCATGTTTCATATATACCTTATAGACATAGCCTGAAGGTAATTTTATACAATATCTGAAAAATAATTTTGACTGCCTTTGACTGTGACCTGTCACATGAGGTCAGATAAGGAAATTTCCTCTTGTGGCAGCATGTTGATGCTCAAAACATTTTGGATTTGGGAGCATTTAGGATTTGGATTTTTGGATTAGAGATATTCAACCTGTAATGTACATGAAACATCCTTCTGTATTTTATGATTTCACAAAAGACTCTCAGAAGAATGGCAGAATTTTAATAACTTGCATCAGCATATTCTTCTAAGAAAAAGAAGCTCTGAGCAATTTCATATTTGCAACTTCAAGAGCACAAAGTTGTTTCTTAAGTGTACAATACTTAAAACTATCTTGTAGGTTTGGAGGGCCAAAGAAAAACAACATAAACAAACAACATAAAAAAAATTAATAACATAAAATAAACAACATAAACAAATAAACAACATAAACAAATGTAGACGTGTTTATTTCTTCCCACTAGTGGTGTTTTAGTCTGTTTTCTGTTGCTTATTATGGAATACTTGAAACTGGGTAATTTATTCTGAAAAAGGAATTAATGTCTTATAGTTAAAAAGGCTGAGAAGTCAGGCCGGGTGAGGTGGCTCAGCCTGTAATCCCAGCACTTTGGGAGGCCGAGGTGAGTGGATTGCCTAAAGCCATGGGTTCGAGACCCACCCGGGCAACTTGGAGAAACCTCATATCTGCAATAACTCAAAAATTAGCCGGGCGTGATAGCGCACACCTGTAATTCAGGCTACTCAGAAGGCTGAGGCGGAAGGATCACCAGAGCCTAGGTAGTCAAAGCTGCAGTGGCGGGAGTGTGCCATTGCACTCCAGTCGGGGTGATGGAGTGAGACTCCGACTCAAAATAAATAAATAAATAAATAAATGAAGGTTGAGAAGTCTAGGGTTGAGGGGATACATCTGGTGAGGGTCTTTTTACTGGTAGTGACTCTTTGCAGAGTCCCTAGGTGGCACAGGGCATCACATGGCTTCTTATAAAGCCACCAGTCCCACTCCTGTGATAACACACTAGTAATCCACTAATTCATTAATTCATTATTGAAACCATTTTTGTGTATTTTCTGGGAACCTCTAGTGTTTGTCTTTATATTACATGCTGTATTAGAAAGCTGCAAATTCCATCACTGAAGAACTTTGATGTTTGTCAGAATCAGTCCATTTTAGTGTTTACATCAATATGTCATTAAAAAAAACTTCTCAAAGTGCATTGTAATTATGTCTTTTCTTTTAATAATGCATATCTTTTCTTTTAATCATTGCATTTTTTTCAGTACAATGGCTAGCAAAGTAGAAGTCCCTCAAATATTAGTTGATTGTGAAATAAACTAAATTACCCTTTGTAAGAGTTTACCAAGAATCAACAATAAATTGGGCAATAGTAAGGAGAAACAGGAATAACAAGCCTAAGTGTTGTTAAGGGAGGTATGGGACAAAATCAAATCCAGTAAGTTTGTTTAGATGTGGAATGTAATTAAGTAACCTATGTAAAAGATTGTCTTCAGGCTTCTGTACCAAAACTGAGGTGTGAATGTCTCCAACAGCAGTCCTTCCTCCCAGGAGTCCTGCTAAAGCTCCATTGTCCATTTAGATCAATACTAGCTTGCTATCACAAGCCAAGGCTGAATCTGGCAGAGTAATCACCTAGGAAACAAGAAGTCAATTGAGCCTAAAGGGTACAAATTATCATGTTTAAGGATAAAAAAAAGTCTCAGCTATTTCCAAGATTCAATATGAAGCTGAATATATGAAGGGAATAGGAGGCTTTGAGCTGTAAAAGCACAGGGCAGGAAGTAAAGTTGAAGAATTGAAGGAGAGATTGAAAAAAGCACATAAAGATGATCCATAACTTTATCTATGATAGGGGTATTTTCTAGAGCATTCTCCTTCTGGGTGTTGGGTCTGTCATACATCTTGATGTATACCTTAGATATAAGGTAGATAGTAAGAGAGAGACTATCCCAGCCATCTACACAACTTACAATTTATATTAGACAAATACTGCATGATCTCACATGTGGAATATATAAAAAAGTAGAACTCATAGAAACATAGTAGAATAGTGTTTACCAGAAGCTAGGGCTGGGGAACTGGGAAAATGTTAATCAAAGGATACAAACCTTCGGTTATAAGAAGAATAAATTCTGGAGACCTAGCCGGGCTCGGTGGCTCAACCTGTAATCCCGCGCTTTGGGAGGCTGAGGTGCATGGATTGCCTGAGCCCGCGGGTTCGAGACCTGCCTGGGCAACTTGGCGAGACCTCATCTCTACAATAAATCAAAATCTAGTCCGGCGTGGTAGTGCGTGCCTGTAGCTCCAGCTACACAGAAGGCTGAGGCGGGCAGAAGGATCGCCAGGGCCCAGCAGGTCAAGGCTGCGGTGGCCGGGAGTGGCCACTGCACTCCAGTCTGGGCGACAGAATGAGACTCCAACTCAAAAAAATAAAAAAAATAAATAAAATTTTAAAAAATTTAAAAAATAAAAAATTCTGGAGACCTAGTGTACAGCATGGTGACTATAGTGAGTAATAATGTATTATATATACATGCTCTTTGCCTTACAGTGGAGGTTATGTTCTGACAAACTTATTGTAAAACTGAAAAATTGTAAGTCAAACCACAGTAAGGATCTTAGCAACACATTTATAAATCTAACCTTAGGCTAGATCATTTCTGTTCTTCCCTACTACTGTCTAAATTACTGTTAAGTCTTAATAAACTCTTTCAAAAGGTAATTTTATGTCTAAGTTCTGAGGGTAATTTACCTTATTTCACAATCAACTAATATTTGAGGGGCTTCTACTTTGCTAGTCATTCTACTGAACAAAAACTGCAACAGTTAAAAGGAAAAGATATACATGCAAGCCAGTCACTACAATGCACTTTGAGAAGTTTTCTTTAAACAGCATCCTGATGTAGACAGTAAAATGGACTGATTCTGACAAACATCAAAGCTTTTCAGTGATGCAATTTACAGCTTTCTAATTCAGCTTGTAATATAAAGACAAATGCTAGTGGTTCCCAGAAAATACACAAAGGTGATCTTATTAATGGGTTAATGGATTAGTAGTGGGTTATCACAGGAGTGGCTTTAAAAGAAGACAAAGAGAAACATAATTTAGCGCATTCAGCCTCCTTGCCATGTGATTCCCTGCACTACCTAGGGACTCTGCAGAAAATTCCCCACCAGCAAAAAAACCCTCATATGTATCCCTCAACCTTGGGGTTCTCAGGCTTTATAACTGTAAGACATAAATTCCTTTTTCAGAATCAATTATCCAGTATTATATAGTAAGCAACAGAAAACAGATTAAAACATCTATACTTGAAGTTTGCTGAGAGTGGATGTGTCTCACCACACCACACACACACACACACACACACACCCAAATGGTATGTGAGGTGATGGTTATGTTAACTAGATCAATTGTAGTCATCATTTCACAATGTACATATGTATATATATGTGTGTGTGTGTGTGTGTGTATGTGTATATATATATGTATATATATACATATCTCAAAACATCACTTTGTATACCTTGAATATATATAATTTTTGTTTGCCAATTTCAGTAAAGCTGAAAAAAAGGGAAGAATAACAAAAATAAAAGGCTTTATTTTACCTTCACTTATTACATTGTCAGCGCTCTTCCTTTTTGTGTAATGATTTCAGTTTTCGACCCATATTATTTTAAACAATTTAAAAATATTTTTTGCAAGGAATATCTAATGGCAACAAATTTCCTCAGTTTATAAAAAAAACCCACTTTATTCCTATTTCACTTTTGAAGGATAATTTTACAGGGTGCAGAATTTTAGGTTTGTGGGTCTTTCTCACGACACTTTAAACATTTCATTCTGCTCTTCCTGCTTACACGATTTCTAAAGGAGAAGTCATATGTAATTCTTAGGCCAGTTCTTCTAAAGGTAATGTTTTTTTTTTAATGCTGGTTTCTCTAAGAATTTTTAAATTCTGATTTTCTGTAGTTTGAAAATGATATGCCTAAATGTAGCTTTGTTTTGTGGGTTTGGGGGTTTTCTTGCTTGGTATTCTCTGAACTTCCTAGATCTGTGAATTGGTATCTGATGTTAATTTGGGAAAATAGTCATTATTGTTTCCAATGTTTCTTCTGTTCCTTTCTCTTTTCCCTCTCCTTCTTGTATTTCTATAATGTGCACACTATATATTTTGTTATTGTTCCATAGTCCTTGCATATCCTGTCCTATGTCTTTTAGTCTGTATTCTCTTTGCTTTTCAGTTTGGGAGGTTTCTATTATATATCCTCAAAGTCAGAGATACTTTTCTCAGCTGTGTCCAATTTACTAATAAGCCCATCAAAGGCACTCTTCATTTCCATCATAATGTTTTTGCTCTCTAGCATTTATTTTTGGTTCTTTCTTAGTACTTCCATCTCTCTATTTATAGTACCCATCTATCTTGTTTTCCATTGGAGCCCTTAGCATACTAATCATTGTTTTAAATTCCCAATCTGATCACTGGTCATTCCAATATTCCTACCATCCTACCATGTCTGGTTCTAATGCTTGTTCTTCTTTTTTTTTTTTTTTTTTGCCTTCTAGTATGCTGTGTGTGTGTGTGTGTGTGTGTGTGTGTGTGTAGCTGAACATGATGTACTGGGTAAAATGGACTGTTGTAAATAGGCCTTTAGTAATGTGGTGGTAAGGTGTGTCAGAGGGAGAGAGGGAAAACATTCTCTAGTCCTATGCTTAAGTCTCAGTCTTTTAGTAAGCCTGTGCCTCTGGACTGTGAACTTTACAGGTGCTTCTCAGTTCCCTTCCATTTTAGGTGAGACAGGCTGGCTAGAGCTGGCTGGAGTTGGGTATTTTCCTTCCCCAGGTCAGTGAGTCTCTGCTAAAATACAGCAGGTTGGGCTTTGGTTAAATAGTTTCTCCTGAGGACAGGCATTGCTAAGAGTGAAGCATTCTGATGTATTTCAAAATGGTTCCTTTCCCCCTCCCGCTTCTGGAAGCGCAAAGAAATTTTCTCCCAATATTTACTGTGAGAGCCCTGATAGAGTTCCTGAAGATAAAACTCCCAAAAGTGTGGGGACCTCCTAGAGTTTTTAACTCTCTGACTTGTTCACAAGAGTCTCTAGCAATTCACCAATTACAGATGAGGTTTTCCTACCCCAGCGCTGGTTCTGGTAGTGGTTTCCACTCCTGAATTTCTTCTAGGGTAAGTCTTGACTCTCTCTATTTGTCGTTTGTCTCTACAATCTTGGGGGCAGTGGTTTACCCTGTGTCCTCAACTCTCTTACAGATTCAAGAAGAATTGTTGATTTTTCAGTCTGTTCAGCTTTGTACTTGTTAGAATACAGTGATGACTTCCAAGCTCCATACATGTGGAATTGCTACATATTTAATTAAATATTTTTCTTGTTTTATCACTGATTTTTGGAAGTTATTTTTTGAAGGTGCTGATTTAAATATTTAGCTCTGCATTCTCCAGATATCTTCAATATGCCCACTTTGTATTTACCTTGAATGAGACGTTCACAAATGGGCATAGACATGAAAATGGCTGAGAGCTGCAGGCAGACCAGCTCTCTCATAACCACCAATATCAAGATATTAGGGCAGGAAAGAACCTTAGAGAACATCAATTTAAATTATTTCCATTTTTCTTAAAGAACAAAACAACAACAAAAAACAGAGGCCTAGATAGGACCTAAGCACCAACTCTCTTCCCTCAATAACCAGTACTGGTCTCATCTCATTCAATGCCCTATCCCCACTGCCCCACTGTCATAATCTCATTTAGCATATCTGACACACCTGCATCTCCCTAGCCAATGGTTTAATAGAAATTCAGATCTATAGACATTAGTGACTTCTTCTTCTATGCTGCAAACCAAATGTGTCTGTACCATCCAGCGATGGAAACACATATGACGTTCCCTTATTCTCAGACACATCAGTTCCTCTCTGACTCTTCTTCACTGAGTGAAGACATGCTAGGTACTTTCAGACCAGTACTGCAAAAAATGTTGACCCCTCTCACAACTTTAGCAAGCACATTGGTACCTTCCTACCTCCACTGTTACAGATACTCAGGCAATTTTCATTAAATTATTTAAACACATTTGACCCCAAAATAGCTGTAATACTAGATGGGAAAGAGTATAGAACAGTGCTGTTCAATAAAAATTTCTGCAATGTAATTTCTGCAATGACAGAAATATTCTGTAATTCTGAGCTGTCTAAAACAGTAGCCACTACCCACATGTAGCATTTGTGCAGTTGAAACATAGATAGCAAGTATCTTGAGTGGTAGAGTTATTGGAATTGGGGGGGGGCGGAAATATTAAGCTGTGAACTAACTCCATACCACTAACTACATAACTAACTCCTGTTAAACTGAAATACTTCCCATAGCTAATCCAACTCCTTAAAACTCCATACCACAACCACACAAAAATCTCTGTTATTCTCAAAGATTTCTCAGTTATTCTTCACCCCAGAATTCCTATATCTTCAATGTGGAGATGTGACTTCATACCAAGATCTGTGTAATATTTGCTGAATATCAGAAAATTTTCTGTCTGAAAATTATTCAAGTCTGAGGTGGGATCTTGCTGTGTTCGACTTAAGAGAATTTTTAGTTCACTTGACTGCAGAGTGAATGTTGGTTTGGGGGAGTCAGTTTAGGTAGCTTCAAGCTTTATATATTTGGTGTTAATTCTGATTTTAACTAATTATTTAATTCATTCAGTCAATAAATCATTCATTCATTCTGCAAATATCTATTGAATACCTAGGTGCTGGCAATACAGTAATAAACATGAGAGAAAGTCCATGACTATTCTATTTTAGTAACAGAGTCCAACAATAACAACTACAGTATTTAGAAAAATAAGCAACAACAGTATTTAGAGAAAAACATAAGATAATTTCACATACTAATAACTGTTATAAAAATTAACCAAGGTAAATATGAGTGGGAGACAGCATGAATATCTTGGATAGGGAGGTCTCAAGGGCTTCTGTGAAGAGGTGATGGTTGAGCATAGTCTGGAATGAAGTGAGGGAACAAGTTGTACAGGTATCTAAAGTAAAACTTTCTTTTTAAAAATTTTTTTATTTTAAAATGATGGGGTACAATTCAGGGTTAGGTATACAATTATTCATTGTGCGGGTACCCTTGTTGATGAGGTGTGCCTCCCACCTTCCCCAGTCAGTTTGGGTAAAGGAAATTTTCAAGGCAAAATCTAGAGTGAAGGCAAAGTCCCTGGGAATGAAACGTGTTTCCGATAACCAGAAACCGCTCCTTGAAAATATATCTTGCTAAGAGGCAGGTGTGGTTGCAACAGAATGAGGGCCAGGGAGAATGAGAGCAGAAGAGGTCTGAGAGGAAGCCGAGAGCGACCTGGGAAGTTCCTGGGAAACAAGTTACGGGTCAGACCAGAACCTAATTTAGCAAGAATTAGTGAGAGCTGAATTAGGTCAAGGATTCCTTTCATCATGTTCTAATTAAAATAGTCCAGTGGCTCCAGATTAGTGCTGTTCAAAGTTTAATGTGCATATGAATTATTTAAGGATCTTATTAGGGTGTCGGTTCTGGTTATATAGGTCTGGCTGGGCTGTAAGCACAGAATAAACTTTTATACCGATGTTACTTGTCCACTTTGAGAGGCAAGGCTCTAGAGTCTAAAACACCAAAAGGCTCAAATCTAAACTATTTTCATGCCTTATAAAGCTTCCCTAATTGTGTCTTTAACTTCATTTCTTGCTATTCACTCTCCCCATCTCCATTCCCCTTCCGTATTTTATATGCCCCAGGTATCCCTCTCCCTTTCCTGAACATACTAGAACTCTCTCATTCCTGGTCTTTACACAATGTGTTTCTTCTTAGAGCAAACATCTCTCCCTATTCACCAGGCTCTTACTCTTCTATCAGTTCCTAGCCTAGTTCTTACCCCTAAATGAAGGGTAAGCTGCCCTCCCACATTCCATCAAAGCTCTCTGTCCCTTTTCATAATATTCATATTACTGATTCCTAGGCTGTATCTCATTTAGCCTGGCTCGTCGGGTAGAGGAAGAACCAAGTCGCTGTGCTCAATCTTAGTGGTTTTGCTCCCAAGTTAGTTATTTCGTGAGTTAATGTACAATTGAAGGAATTAATCAAACAACAAGACATACTGCTATGCCAATCTACAGAAGAGGAATATTCCATTAATATGTAGCATAGTCTGGTGGTTTTGCAGGCTAAAACTATAATGAATAATTCACAATAAATAATTCAGCTTCATAACAATAGTTGTTAACCTAGATAAATTGACCTTTTTAATTGAATGATGTATTATGAATTGTTTTTGAATATTCATAAAATATGATAAATAGCAAGGAGGAGTAATCCTTCAAATGCATTTCTTGAACTCAAGAATTATGCCCAAACAAATCACGGCCACATAGATATGGTTTATGAATTTTGTAGATTTATGACCTTATGATTTTTCCAAAATGCTTCAAACATGGATTTATCAATAGATTTGTCTATTAACTAATCAGTGCATTTGCATTTGTCTATTCTATTTCCCTTTCTCCAAATTTGTTTTGTGTGCCTATTTTGACAAGCATCAAATACTACAATTAATGTGGCACATACAAAGGCATAGGCTAACTTGAGGTAACATAACAGTTCCATGTAGGTTGCATCATTATTTGTCCTCATAGACTTAATCAGAACAAAGAAAACTGGAGGTCCAAATAGACTGTCTTGATTGGGTCAAGACAGAAGGTCTGAACACAGGGTCAAAATCAATGTCATAATTCAGACACAAAAAAATGATGTTATAATAATAAAAGTTTTTGTATTGTACCAGTCAGAGAAACAGAACCAACAAAACTATATATATATATATATATATATATATATATATATACATACATATGTATATATATATATATTTTTTTTTTTTTTTTGAGTTGGAGTCTCACTCTGTCGCCCAGACTGGAGTGCAGTGGCCGCTCCCGGCCACCGCAGCCTCGACCTGCTGGGCTCTGGCGATCCTTCCACCTCAGTCTTCCAAGTAGCTGGAATTACAGGCATGCACTACCACGCCCGGCTGATTTTTTGATTTATTGTAGAGATGAGGTCTCGCTGCCCAGGCGGGTCTCAAACCCGCGGGCTCAGGCAATCCACTCACCTCAGCCTCCCAAAGGCGCGGGATTACAGGCTGAGCCACCGAGCCCGGCCAAAACTATATATTACATATAATATACTTCATTTGCCTATATAAAATTGTATGTATTAAAATTATAGAGAAATTGTATAGGTGTGTGTGTGTATATATATATATGAGGGAGAGAGAGAGAAGAGAGAGATTTATTTTATGGAATTGGCTTATGCAATTGTAGGAACTAACAAGTATAAAATACTAGGACTTGTTGTGATCACAAATCTGGAATCTATAAGATAGGCTGGCAGGCTGGAAACTTGGTGGAAATTGACACTGCTATCTTAAGTCAAAACTACTCCAGAAAACTTCAATTCTTAAGTCCTTCAAGTGATTAGATAATGCCCACCCACCTTAGTATAGACAATATCCTTTACTTTAAGTCAGTTTACTACATCTACAATATACCTTCACAGCAGCACCTAGATTAAATAATTGGGTCCTCTAGTCTAGCCAACTTGCATATAAATTTAATCATCACACATACTAAACCACAGATCTCAAGTATCAGGACAAAAGGAGTCAAAGATTGATAATGACCCAGGTTCAGGTCATTAGTCAACTCTGAGTATTGAAATAGTAACAGAAAGATCTAGGTTTAGAATAGAAAGTCAAAGAACTGGGTACAAGGAAAGGTATCTAACCTCTAAAAGAAATTGGGGAAGCACTAAGTCGCTGGGGTACAGGGAGAACAACCAGAGGTGATATTACCAGATAATTGCTACCGAAGAGGACACAGAATGTCAAATGAGGAGATTTAAAATCAAAGCGATTTGAGTTTAAATTCCAGCACTGACTTATTTATCCCATGATAGTCTACAATTTTTCTTACTAACATGGAGACCATAATCCCAGATAGGAATGTGATGAAAATAAAATAACATCATATAAAATATGTGTTTAATGTACTGCTTATAGCATAATGCTCTTTTAAAAAAACAAATGTTTCCTTTTTTCTTCATTTGTAGGGAAGTTGAGATGAGATCTGGGGAAATTAAAACACCCAGATCAGAGCAGAATCAACAGTCATCAGTCCTAATTTAGAGCTATAAATAATAGGCCAATGTTCTTCAGCTTCCCTTTTCCATTTCCCAAAGGTCTGCAGCTGTTTCTGAGTTCAGGCAAGGAATGAACCTCGTTCTAGGATAATTCTGGAAATGGAAATTTCTTACAGTGTATGCAAGTCATTAATTTGTAATCTTTAAGTTCCATATGTTTCACAGCCAGGAGGTTCCAGGTCGTTATTCAGCCCTTAATATATAAGCAGATAATTCTTACAACATCATCATCACATGATCACAGGTGGTGAGCTAGGAAGCTAACAACCTAACTGTAGGACACATTTCACAGATGAACACTTTTGGGGTCACTTAAGGGTTATCTGCAAGAATTAATTCCTTCAACTTGTGCTCCAGCTTCTCCATATGGTCTCAGACTCTCTGGGAGGATCTTCCCAGGGCAAATGCTACAGGGTCAATTTACACAACTAATATCTTCAGCACTTGGAGATACAAACTAGCTGATTCATTAGACTGCTAGTGTCAGGTGCAAAAAGGAAACTCTGGCAAATCAGTAATGATTAAGTGGATTTGACACTTGAACGCAGACATTTTATTGAGATTAGGGCAGGTACAAAAAGCAAAGAGACAGAAGGTGAAAAAAATCTTCTCCTCAACCCCTCAAAGTCTTAACCTACTCTCAAAAAGGATATGCAACTCTTTTCACAAAACAAGCCCATTGACAATCAGAAAAGTCATGGATTAAGTAAAGTGCAGTTATAGTACTGCAAATTAATACAGGAAGTACAAATATTTCTGAATTGATGAAGAAAAAGATAAAAAAAAATGGACAATCTTAACAAGAGAACAATTCATGAAAGTTAGTGGGTAGGTTCTCCCTGCCAGAGACATACAGGACATATTTTCATTTTGAACTCCAGAAAAAAAGAAATATTAGGGAGAAAAGAACTATAATTACCCTCTATAAATAATAGATTAGTCCTGCTTTACCATCCAGTGTTTGCCTTCTTGCATCATATTTTAAAGTTGTAATCAGTGGGTCATTTTATACTCCTATAATTTAATGATTGTGTTAACATAGTAAGTTTTCTATATGACTAAGTATTTTTTAAATTATTTTCCTCTTTTTAATACCCTTATTTTTAAAAATTTACATGTCTCCAGAAGGTAGAAGATAAATCCTACAAAGATCAAATGTCTTGTTACATCTGAAATATTTTTTAGAGAACCAGTTGTTAGGGGCACAGTAGAACATCCCCTCTAAAATAAAAAATGCGCTATTGTACAGTGCATCTTCCACCACAAAGGAGTAAACTCAGTGCTGAGCTAGCCTCTTTGAGTAATGAAGGCAGCATATTTTGCACCTAGGAATACTATTCAGACTCAAATACACTGTAAGTATAGAACAACAAACAAGCAGGGCTCGGTGGCTCAGCCTGTAATCCCGCGCTTTGGGAGGCTGAGGTGAGTGGATTGCCTGAACCCGCAGGTTCAAGACCCACCTGGGCAACTTGGCGAGACCTCATCTCTACAATAAATCAAAAAGTAGCCAGGCATGGTAGCGCGCACCTGTAGTTCCAATTACTTGGAAGGCTGAGTGGAAGGATCGCCGGAGCCCAGCAGGTCGAGGCTGTGGTGACCGGGAGTGGCCACTGCACTCCAGTCTGGGCGACAGAGTGAGACTCCAACTCAAAAAAAAAAAAAAAAAGAAAGAAAGAAAAGAAAAAAAGAAAAACCATCTTAGAGTAAGACCAAGACAGGAAAGTCTCAGAAACAGAACTAGGTAATGAAATGGTTCAGATAACCCTGCTATGAGGGCAATAAAATCTAGCAGACTATGGTGTTGGAGGTGTATATACAGGAAAAGATGCTGTGTGGAGTATGTGGTGAATTCTAGTAAGAATTCTAGTGAGAGAATCACAATGAATCACCTTGGGAGCAAAACCACTAAGATTAAGAAAGTTAATTAGTTATAATAAATATTTTGTCACGCATAATTTGTATGACTTATAACTACCCTTTTGATAGATTTTAATATAAAATTTTGTTATTTTTCCACATCCAAATTATTATTTTATTGGGATCCTGATCTACATGTCTACTTATTCCTCTGACTCCTACTTGTTTTTCAGATCTAAACTGATATTATATTTCATCATAAACTTTTCTGACCCTCCCAATTTAAATTATTCCATTCCTCAACTTAACCAGAGTTAAATGCGTTTTTTCCACCACCGTATTCTCAGTGCCCATTCATAGTTCTTGGCAATAAATAAATGTTGGATGAATAAATATTCATAGAGTATATTCTCTTTTTTGTATGAAGTTTTCTAGTAAATAAACATGATAAAGTCCACCAATTTAATGGAAATGGAAGATAAACTTTTTAGAATTTTGACTCTAATGAAACTTTTATTCTAGTCATGGAGCAAGACAATAAATACATAAATTAATGAATATGTGAGATAATTTTTTTGTTGTTGTTGTTATGTTTTGTTTTGAGTTGGAATCACTCTTTCGTCCAGGCTGGAGTGCAGTAGCATGCTCGTGGTCACCCCAGCGTTGACTTGCTGGGCTCCAGCAATCCTTCTGCCTCAGCCTTCCAAGTAGCTGGAATTACAGGTGCATGGTACCACACCCAGCTAATCTTTATTTTTATTTTTTTATTTATTGTGGAGACACAGTCTTGTCAAATTGCCTGGGCTGGTCTCAAACCCGCGGACTCAGGCAATCCGCTCGCCTTGGCCTCTCAAAGTGCTGGGATTATAGACTGAGCCACCGAGCCCGGCTGATAATTTTCAATAATAATTATATGACTAAAAAGGGCATGAGAAAGACAGAGACATTATTGTGCCAATGAGCAATCTAGTTTCCAAACATTGTTAAACAGTAGAGCAAAATGAGGACCACTGGTTTAGACAAACTGCAGACAATTGATGAGCATGACAAAAGTAGTTTCAGTGAAACAGAAATAATAAAAGCTCAACTAGAGTAGATTGAGGAGAAAATACTTTGATATATGTTCAGCAACTTAAACATTTAGTCACCTGGGATCTGTGACTGATGCCTGAAATCCCAGCTCTTTAGAGGTAATGGGAGAAACTCTTCTTGAGGCCAGGAGTTTGAGACCAGCTTGGGCAACATTGCAAGACCCTGTCTCCAAAAAAATTTTAAAAAAAAGCTGGGCATGGTGGCACATATCATCTGTGTCCTAGATACTCAGGTGGCTGAGGCAGAAGGATTGCTTCAGCCCAGGGGTCCAAGGTTACAAAGAGCTATGATGGTACAACTGCGCTCCAGCCTGGAGGATAGAGCAGGACCTTATCAGTAAATAAATAAATGAATGTCAATAATTCCACAATACATTTATTCAGTCATGTAACAGCAAATAGAATATGAGATTTCAGGGTAATTAAGAAACAGTCTATATTCTTGAAAATATTGTTTTTAAAAATATTTCAGAACTCTCAGGAATATATTATTCGGTTCTGAAAATTTTTTCATTGTCTTTGTTTAATTTCAATTCTACCAAAAGATGATTTAAAATTTTACACCTCCTCAAAAGGATTGAGACTAAGGCTTGATTTTGTCTTATACCTTTTCAAATTCTTCACCCTGGAAAAGTGTTTACATTTATTTTATAATATCTTTCCATGTTCAATATCTTTTTAAAATTCTTTTATGGGTTTTAACAAAATAGAAAATGGCTATTTATACTCATACCTTTTAAAACAAATTATCTTCATTTATCCTATGTTCTTGTCCTAAATGACTTGGCAGTTTGGGGTCAATAACTGACTTTGAATAGATACTATTACTAAATTCACTAGTTCCTTAATAACATTAGAGGATTCATTACAATGAATGAATTTTGTAGTGCAGTAATTAGAGAGTTTGATATTGATTTCCTATGCTGTGACAATTGCTGGCATTTCTGTGACAAAAATAACCATTATATTTAGAGAATATTTTAAAATACCAAATAGAAAAAGAAGCTTGGGCTATAGACACATTCATTATTAAATCAAAAGTTTTTTTTTTTCCTTTACCACAATCCAAAAATACATAACTGTTCTTTTACCTTATTGACTTAAAGTACAGGTTAGACTGCCCTTTCATTCTGTTTTACTTTCAAAACACGAAGTTTTTGTTATCACTGATGCCAGGTTACGGTTTAAAAAATGTTGATCACACATATATTTAAAAAGCAAATGCAACATATGATCTCACATCAAGATAATTACTGTTACTATTTTTGCATATAGTCCCTTGCAAATATTTCTTTATGCTTATGGCTTTAAATTTGATGCCTAAGAGTAGATCTGGCTTAGTGCAAAAGCATTTCTTCATCCTTTTCAGCGGCTGATTTTTGTTAAATGTGTTTTTCTGTTTTCAAAGAAAATACTAGTTTTTGTAAAAAATTCAAGTGCTACAAAGAAGAGGGATCCCCTCTCACTACCACCTCCACAACTACAACCAATCTCATCTCTTAAATATATAAAGAGCATTGTCAACATTTGTGTGGTTATCCTTCTAGAATGTATTCTATATCTTTAGGCATAATATTTTTGTAATGGCAATAAATGCAAACCGTATCTTTATATGGTTACAGCTTGTTATTTAATTAATCACTTATTTATGAGAATTTTAATCATTTTTAGTAATTTTTGTTATTTTGGGTTGCAATGATCATTTTTGTACCTTCATGTTCAGAATCTTGTCAACTTATCTCCCTTTATACTCTTAATCTTGTAGCATTTCTTAAAATAGGATTCAGGTATTCCTGCAATATTGGTAATATGACATAAATACTTATGATGTTAATGGTTCCTGTTGGGATGTTCTGGGTTCTTTCTTCTCTCCTTGGTTTCCCTTTATGAGGAAGTCAGCAGGATCAAATGTGGTCATGAAACATCATCTAATGAATAAGAGGGAAACTGGGGCATTGCAACCCCATGCTGCCGGAAAAATTAGTATGCACTGAATAACTCCATTTAAATGCAGTTCTAGAAAATGCAAGCAAATCTGTGGAGACAGAAAGGCAATCATAAATTGCCTGGTTATGGTTCTGGGGTAGAGAGGAGCAGGGGAAGGATAATGAAGGAGATGAGGATACTTTTGGAGTTGATGAATATGTTCCTTATCTTGATTGTAATGATGGTTTCATATGCATATACACATGCCAAATCTTAACAAATCATACACTTTAAACATATGCAGTTTATTTTATATAAATTATAACTTGATAAACCTGTTAAAAGCAAAAGAACATTAATAATGGTCTCGGGGAGGCTTTCAGATACAAAGTATTGCTGAACGATTACCTGATATTACATTTACATTTTGCATTTCAGTTTATAAAGTATTTTCATTACATTTTCTCATTTGATCCCAGGAACAGCTTTCTGAATGTTGAGAAAGCATCTCTATCCCATTTTATAGGTGAGAAAGCTAAGACTCAGAAAATTTAAATTGCCTGAGATTAAAAAGCTACAAAAAATTGGTCTAGACTTTTACTTATGCTATGTTGACTTTCCATTATGTATGGTTTTTATGACATCACGCTGTCTCCCAGACACACCTTAGGTTCCTTGTTTTCATGATCTCTAATTTGATGCATTAAGCAATATAAACTTTGGAGTTGTCCTTAAAGAAAAACTGACATCAAAATATATAATTTTTAATCCAAAATAATTGAGAGCAAAATCTCTAAGAGATATTTTTATACTCATGTTTACAGCAGTATTATTCACAATGGTCTAAAGACAGAGGCAACCCAAGTGTCTATCGATGAGTGAATAAATAAACAAAATGTGGTACATATACATGATGAAATATTATTTAACTTGATAAAGGAAGGAAATTCTGACATATGCTATAACAGTGATGAGCCTTGAAAACATTATGCTAAGTAAAATAAGCCAGTCACAAAATGTCAAATGCTGTATGATTCTACCTTTCCATAAAATGTTTATAGAGTAGTCAAAATTATAGTGACAGAAAATACAATGTTGGTTGCCAAGAGCTGTGGGAGGAGGAAATGGAGAGTTATTGTACAGTGGGTATAAATTTCTGATTTTGCAAGATGAAGAGTTTTAGAAATAGATGATGGTGATGGTTCACAACAATGTGAATTTAATATCAAAGAACTGTACACTTAAAGTGGTTATAATGGTAAATTTTATGTTATGTATATTTTACTACTACTTTAGAATTTTTAAAAATAAATGAGGTTTCAAAAAATCCCTTATATTTATATGGAAACTTGGAGACCTAGGATATATGTGTGGTCTTATTAGAAAATGAACACAGCTTCAATTATTTATTTTGTCACTGTTCTCTAAATGTGCTCCTGAGCCATGGCTAAGCTTGCTAGCAAACTCAGGCTACAGTAAATCTAACCACAAACAGAGGTGGAATGAAATACAGTTTATGGGTGTTTTCTGCCTGAGGCTGAGAATTCCACAGTTTGGAACCTTGCTGAGTTGGAAAGCTGACTCTAAGTTGACTGAGAAGCCCACATTGCTGAGCTGGAAAAGTTAACTACTGTAGTTCAAGTCTAACACAATTTTGAACTGTAAGTTATACCTCAAATTCATCCATTTCTCCTCATCTGTATTTCTGTTACTCTAATCTCGTTTTTAAAAATAATTTCACACTTAAATACAATCACTCTTCCTATTTTTCCCTCTTGCCTCCTTCTAGTTCATCCTCTACATGGCAGCCAAAGATCTTCCTTAAAAATACATTATGTTGTGTCATTTCACTGCTTAGTGGCTTCTCATTTCATGTAGGGTGTGATCAGAACATCTTACTGTGGTGTATAAGGTGCTACACTATCTGGTCCCCACTATCTGGTCTCCTTGCAACAACAGTAGCACTCTCTTCCTTTCTCAGCACCCCTTAGACCATGGACTTTTGTTCATTTCTTTTAACATGCCGGGTTCCTGCTACAGCACATTTGCTTATGTTACTCCGTAATTGAATGACTCTTTTCTCCACTTCTAGTCGGCACTTTTTTGGTCTTTGGATTTCAAATATCACTTCTTCACAGAGGTCTCTCCTCAACACCCTATCTAACATGGATCTTTCCATGATTCTTTGTCTTTGTTAGCTCTTTGTTTATGTCACAGCACTTAGCAAAACTTGTAATTGTGTCATTAGATTATTGCTTCACCTCTTTTTGTTCTGCTTCCCACACTTGAATCTAAGTTCTTGGAAGCTTGAGCAGCAGGTAGAGACTTGACACATAATAAGAAATCAATAAAAACCAAGCCGAGCTCAGTGGCTCAGCCTGTAATACCACATCTTGGGAGGCTGAGGTGAGTGGATTGCCTGAGCCCGTGAGTTCGAGACCCGCCTGGGCAACTTGGCGAGACCTCATCCCTACAATAAATCAAAAAAGTTAGCCAGGTGTGGTAGCACGCGCCTGTAGTTCCAGCTATTTGGAAGGCTGAGGCGGAAGGATCGCCAGAGCCCAGCAGGTCAAGGCTGCCGGCCACTGCACTCCAGTCTGGGTGACAGAGTGAGACTCTCACTCCAGTCTGGGTGACAGAGTGAGACTCCAACTCAAAAAAAAACGTATTGAATGATTGAATGAATAAAAAAAGTTAAATTCTGCCTAAATAAAGGAATAGATTTTTCTATTAAATATTATTCATTTTTTAATCAGATAGAAGCAATAAGGATATTACAAATCCTGATTATGCAAAGACAATAATTATGTATCATGTAAACTCCAATCATCATGTACTAATCTGCCCTCCAAAAGGAGGTAGAGTTAAGGATTATCCCACATGATGATCATTCAATTATTTAAAAGAATGAATAACATTTCTGTGTACGGTGTAGGTTGCATAACAGTACATTAATTACATAAATATTTTTATAAGATGTATTCAGAGGGTGCCAAAAAAGTATACACATTTTAAAAAAGAAAAAACTATTAAAATTATAATACTCAGTATATATTGATAACAAAAGATGACCACAAGTCAATTTGACTTCTGCAATTACAAGAGGTGCTCAAAGTGGTTACCATCAGCGTCCAGACATTTCTGATTATGGCAAACAACTGCAGGACTTGTTGCTCTGCCAGGCCTCCTGGATCTTCCCTTGTACATATCACACACAGTACCATGTATCTCAAACTTATCACAAATATGTGCAGTTGCTAGGTGTGTTGAAGGTTCTGTTGCATACTCATGCTCTCCATTGTTGTTGTACTTCCATAACATTCTCAAATTTCAAATACCACTTCAAAATGATCTTGCACTACTCTAATGACAACCACACTTCTGCCATTTCTTTGACTGTCCTGCCTATTACATGGTGATGCTAGCATCCATTTGATTAATGTCATCTTCTAAGCAAACGTCGTACTACACATTGCTACTATAATTCAACTTTGAAAAGTAATACATAGGTAGTATCTCTTAAAGTGTGTGTACAATTTTTTGGCACCCTCAGTATATGTATGTGTGAGTATAATACATATACATACACATGCATATATACATATATACACATGTATGTGGTTTTGACGGCAAATAGAGCAAACTATTAGCAATGGCAGTAGCCAACAAAGGAAATAATAGTACAGAAGTTGGAAATTGGATGATGAAAGACTTCAGTTTTTTATTTTATTTATTTCTATCAGATCTTGAATTTTTACTCTTGTGAACATGTTCAGGTTTTTTTGTGTAATTTAAAAATAAATGTATTTTTGTTTGCTGATGCCTTTATTTACTATGTTACAAATTAATTTGGAAAGTTGAATAATCAAATAGGTGTGAAATGTTACCAGGATCAATATATGTACAAAGAGTGATATTATATAAATAGACTAAGTAATTTAAGACCTTAAGCTGACATTGTTAGGAATACATTTTCAATGTTGGAAACACTAAGGGGAAAATAACACATTTTTGCTCTTTCAGGAAGATAAGTTGCTTGGTATTGTCATAAGTTTTCAGGCCTGAAACATTGATTTTTTTAAAATCCCAATAAAAAATAAACATGTTTGAGAGTTTTACATTTTATTCAGTAGTGCTGCAATTGATAATGAACACAGAGACAAGACATCAGAAGATTTTACAACCAAGCACAGTTACATGCATCACATTTATATATTTGATCAGCTCTGTCACATTTACTCAACTTTCCAAAGCAAGTAAACAAAAGAAAAAGAGCTTTGTCTATTTTTATGGGCTGTTGGATCAATGTGGTAAGACTGCGTATGTCCTCATGTAACTGCAAATTCAAACAGAAAAGATGATTGCAGAAATTCAATAAGCGGTTTCCTGAAAGAATGTAGCAAGGTTATTATAAAATATAGGTCACGGGAAGCCTCAAGAATTCCAACCTACTTATGGTATTTTAAGATATATACTTTCTCACCTAGAGTTGGCACAAGTGCAAGACAGTTGCAGGTTTTCAAGAAAAAAGCAGCAGTCTTGTGAATGTTTGAGGTATGGAGCTTGAGGCTACTTCTTTTTCCAAGTTCTGCTTTCATCTTTGTTTTAGGTAATAGAGTGTTTTCCTGTATTGTTGTCATCTTTAATTGTTGCTACCAACACTAGAGCTGCTTTTTCCAGTTTAGCCACAGGGTGAAACACAGTCTCCCTAAAACCTACTTACCTTGATGTTCTCAAAAGATCCTAGCCGGGCTCGGTGACTCAGCCTGTAATCCCACGCCTTGGGAGGCTGAGGTGAGTGGACTGCCTGAGCCCGTGGGTTCAAGACCCGCCTGGCCAACTTGGCAAGCCTTCATCTCTACAATAAATCAAAAAAATTAGCCGGGTGTGGTAGCGCGCGCCTGTAGTTCCAGCTACTTGGAAGGCTGAGGCAGAAGGATCCCTGGAGCCCAGCAGGTTGGCCACTGCACTCCAGTCTGGATGACAGAGTGAGACTCCAACTCACACACACACACACACACACACACACAAAGATCCTTTGAGCTCTGGGCATAATGTAGATCTGAGTCACAGATCATGCAGAAATAGTGGCTAGTGGCGAAGAACATCATAATGGCATGTAAGTAGGATTTTAGTATAAAACCATAGTATAAAGTTTTGTCTTTATCAATGCCAATTAGGCCATTTCCAGCACGATCTAGAAGGTTGTCATCTCACTGGTGTTAGCTTCAAAAACATAGACTTTCAGAAAGCAATTATTTAGTGACTAACTATGGAAATTAAGTATTTTTTTCCTCTCAACTTCTGATTATAGGAAAAGCAATCCTTTTTCTCACTCCATGGACTCTGTATCTCACTATAAAATAGGAGCTACTACTCACTTAAAAGTATTAGGAGAAAGCATTTTGCCCTCTCCCTACGCTCATACCACCCACAGGGGGGAACAAAAAGTCTTTTACGTGAATGGAAAAAGGCCACTAGGGAAGGTCACTGGTTGACTTTAACAATCTACCTGCCCTATAGATTACATATATTTATACCTTTTTTATTTCCTGGAACACCTGGGTTGTTGATATGCTCTATACCTAAGTAGGTAGGCAAATTCAGTACAGGGAAGAAACAAAAAGCCAACTCAGACCTTGAATCCAGGCAATGGACATTTTTTCCCACTAAAAATAAATCTGATTGACCAAGATGAAATATATTAATTTCTCCCTATTCCTCTCACAAAGTACAGTGAAAATTTCAGGACATTACGTGTAAAATAAGCATAAGATTAATATGAAAAGTGAAGAGAGAAAGACAAAGATGCTAGGAAGCTTGAGACTCAAATAATAAAATGGCAGAAAGTTCCCTGGTTTTCTTTTTGCTTCATTTATCTCAGATTTAGTTATAGAGAAGTTGGCAACCTGGAAACCAATTTGTCTAGCCAAAGTACCAGTGAAGAGGCAGAGAGAGAGAGAGAGAGTGAGAGAGTGAGAGAGAGAGAGAGAGAGAGAGAGACAGAGGGAGAGAGGGAGGGAGAGAGAGTGATACTAGTAGAGACACCATGCCACTTAGATGCCTACAGTGGAACAGAAAGACAATACCAAATGTTCGTAGGATGTGCCACAACTGGAACTTTTGTATATCAATGCAATCACTTTGTAAATCTGTTTGGCAGAGTCAAAGCTTAACATGTGCAGACCCTTTAAGCCAGCAGTCACATTCCCGACGGAAATACACATACCTGTGTGAGGGGGGAGCCTTAAAAAAAAAAAACCCAAGAATTTTTTTTTTAATTGTGTATTTGTTCTTACATGTTTAAACTTCAGTCACCTTCAAAGTACTCTCCATTTGATGCAATACACCTATTGAGACACTTTTTCCACTGCTCAGTTTTTGAACTTGTCAATATTGATGCCTTTTAGTGTTTCTGCCATTTTTGTTTCACCTTTTCCACACTAGCAAAATGTTTCCCTTTGAGGATGTTTCGTATCCAGGAAAACAAAAAGAAAAAAAGTAATTCAGGCGAGATCAGGTGAATAGGAAGGGTGGGGCATGGGGAGGGCCATGCCATTTGGGATCAAAAAATGCTGAACACAGTGTGGTTTGGGCAGGTGTGCTCATAAATCACTTATCATAAAATGGGCAAATGTGTTGAAAGAATAAAAAAAAAATCACTTAAGATGAACATAACCTCTCACAACAAAGCTGGCTAGTGCTATACACTGATGCTGATGGGTTCATAGAACACTTGTTCACTTACCTAGTGAGGGAAGCCTGTACTATAAGGGTCCTGCCCTCCAAAAAACAATTCCATTGTTTTGGGTCTCCCCTTGTATATGCAAAAGTATTCATAGCAGTATTATTAATAAAGACCTCCACATGCAAGCAACCCAAATGTTCATCAATTGTAGAATGAATAAAATGTAGTATATTCATAAAATAGAATGCTATGCAGTAATGAAAATAAAAGAACTGCTGGTACATGCAACAACTTAAACAAACTTCATTAACATAAACAAATAAAAGTTTATCTTAAAAAGTAAAACTGATTATTTACCAAAAAGCTAATATCTGATCCTTGGTTTCAGACTCTTTCTCATTTGGTTCAGAATGTTAGAGAGAAAGGTCTTTCATTCAAATATTCATTGCCAAAAAGGCAATATTTGAATGAAAAAAAATTTCGGATTCACTGGTGTCTGTTCTCCGTTAATACAAATCACAGAGTAACTTGAGTGTTTGAGATAGAAAGGATGTAACATTTGACAAATTTAAGTAGCATTTACTTAGCACAGGAAAGACACTTATCAAACAAGACTGACTAAAGAATGAATGAAGAGTAAAATAGCTAAGATTTAGTGAGCATAAACTGTGTGCCAGACACATACTCCATTGGTTACGAGCCTCTTCAGTCAAGGTTCTGCAAGAAACAAAATTCCCCTCAGATGGTTTTAACTCAAAAGCCTTTAATGAAGGGACTGTTTACAGAGAACTGAGCAAGGATAAGAAAATCAGCAATGAATGCTAAAGTTCCCAGGAACTAGGAACAGGTGAAAGCCATTGATTATGACACTTAGGCCTGAAGGAGAAGAGTTCGAAGAGTGTTGCTAGGACCCAGTGAAAGCTGACACTGTGGAAGAGGGGCATGAGACAAAGAAGAAGGATCTATTCGAATGCCATAATGTGCAAGGATGAAGGTCCTGAAGAAGCGAGAAGGGAAGAAAATAGACAACTACTTTTTTCTTCTTTTTTCCTCTTTTGTATGACCAGTCCAATAGGGGGCCTGGACGATGGAGTGCGTGGGGATCATCAGTCTTGGGCACAGAAGAACTTGAAGAAGGACAAAGAATGAATGAGACGGAGTGGAGAGGGGAGATGGCAAATGAAAGCAACAAGTACAAATGTATTATCAGAATTAACTCCGAACCTTTTTAGAATTATCTTGTGAGATAAAATTCTTCTCAATTTAAAGTAAAAAATTTAAGATTTAGAGATGGTAAAGAACTTGTTCAGTTCTTGAGTCTATGGGCTTAATAACTACACTACTCTAGATGGAAAATGTAGGTACCCCAAATATTTGTATCAACAATCAATTGATTAAATGTGGACTTTATTTAGTGTAATTAGGCATGCATTGCTTTTATACATGTAAGCTAATTAACTAGAGTAATTATTGCTTGGTACAAAGGAGATGACTTTTTCCCCCTGAGATACCAAATGCCACTTAATTAAGATTAGGGAACAAGCAAAGGAATATTTTGGATTAGAGCTGAAAGGCAGGGAAAGCAGAGATCACTGCAGAAATTGAAAAGACAGGTTTTTCTCAGGCAAGGCAGTCAGCAGAGCATAAGACCTAACTGAGTTCCCTCCTCCGCACACTTTCCCTAAGGGTCAAACTGTCCATCTAGAATTCTGTATTCTGAACAAGCAATTCATGCCCCTGACTTCATGATGCTCTTGCACATGCTGCTCCTTGGGCCTGAAATGCATTTCCTCCTTTTCATTTCCTGATATAACCAACTTATTCTTAAAAGCCAAGTTCAAAGCCATTTCTTCCACAACGTCCCCATGGAAGCAGGAAATGTGTCGTATACTTCTATGTACTCTGCATGCCTTATAGAGAGGCTGCAAGATATAAGGCACTCCATCAATGTGCTTAAGTGAATTAAACTGAGAAGAAATGAGAATTGGGTTCTAAAGATTGTAGACTTCTGGTGGAGCAATGTAGAGGGAAACAGGAATGAAATGGGCTAGATATTAGACACAGATCAAGGAGATATAGAATAAAGAGTAACCAATAATACACAACACAGAGCTGAACTCTGTTCCCTTGCAATTGCCTACAGTGACATGTGAAGGCTGGCTCAGAGTCCACCACCTAAAGTCTCCCTGTGTAGCTTTCTGCTTCTTTTCAAGGAAGTATGTGTGTGTATTTCTTGACCTTTCTCACTTTTATGGTTTATTGTCCTTTTTTATAATTTACAGATAAAATGGACTAGAATTAGTTTTATCATGAACAGACATACATTATTCTCTTCCCCAATAGCATGATACATTGTAATAGAGTCTTTTCATGAATCACTATTTGTCTCAAATTTGACTAGTTTTAAAATTCATATGGAAAACATTTCTAGGGCTGGCACCGTGGCTCACGCCTGTAACTCCAGCACTTTGGGAGGTCAAGGAGGGAGGATTGCTTGAGCCCAGGAGTTCGAGTCCAGTCTGGGCAACACAGCAAGACCTCGTCTCTACAAAAAAATTTTTTTAATTAGCCTGATATAATGGTGTGTGCCTGTAGTCCCAGCTGCTTTGGAGGCTAAAACGGAAGGATCGCCTGAGCCTAGGAAGTCGAGGTTGCAGTAAGACAGGATCGTGCCAGTGTGCTCCAATCTGGGAGACAGAGTGAGACTCTGACTCAAAACAAATAAAAGGTAAAAATAAAAATAATTTAAAAACATTTCTTTCTCTCAACTCTCCTCCTTCTGAGTCCACCTCCAGATTCACATGGAGTTGCTGGCCGTGTTGTCAGTTAAAGCATTGTACAAGACTTGGCAGAGGCTGTGGAGATGGTTGCTGACAGGAAGCTTAGATCATAGCAGGAAAGACAAGAAAAATATATTATAATTAATTTAAAAGGTAGAATTTTTGAGGTCTAAAAAGAATTGCTAGAGGTTAAAGAGAGAACTCACCTATGACTAAGGAAGGGCATCATGAAGAAAATAACATTTTAATTTTTATTCAGTGCCCTAGCCCTAGTGTTTATGAACCAAGGAGCATATTGAAGGAGAATGATGAGGTTATATATCTATCCTCATCACTGTCTTCTAAAGGAATAAGAAAGAGTGTATTCTTTATTTAAGTACCACACAAAAAATGGAGCCAACATGCGTGCCATAGAGAGAAGATGTATAAAATGATCCAATTCAAGAGAATCAGGAAATTCATAAATCTCCCCTCCTGCCCAGGGCTACTATGATACACAACATGAGATGCTATACAAGTCATAGTTTATGCAAACATGAAACAGAAGCCCTAAGGAGCCTTTAAAGGTATTTTTCTTATTGTTTTCCCATGAAATTTTAATGCCACATATATAATGTATATCTGTTTATGTACAGTATATAATCTATGCTCTATGCATAAAAGAATAAAATTTTTATGTCCTTTCCCCATGGACAAATTTTCACCCTCTTGTGGGTGAAATCACCTGTGTTGAGAATACATGTTATAAAAGAAACACACATTTGTATTACAGTGGACATTTTTCATACAGATGATAGTGTGACTGGTTCTCCTAGAGTGGAGAAACCCGGCTCTCTCATGCCATTTTGAATTTCAAAAGAGATTCAGCAATAACTTAGGAATTCTATAGCAAACAAATTTGATTTTGAGAAGCTTTCATTTCAATCTCAAATATTCAGTTACCTTGTTTACAGCTAAGTTACAGGATGAATAACGACAAAAACTATTGTCATATACTGAGAGGAATTTTTACAAGGCTAATAGAACTTGATTGAAAAAGCTTTAAATCATCAGTCACACAAGGAATTTGCAAATATTGCAGGCTTTAATGAAGGATGAAGACTCTTCTTTCTCAGACTTCCCACTTCATGTAATCTCCTTCACTTTATCATGCACAGCAGTTGGCCCTTCCTGATTTTGCATCTCCAGCTCCTACAAATCCAAAGATTCATCTATGTCACTGTTCAAACACAAGACTGAAGAACTGATCATGACTTTGAAATATCGCTCTTTCATTCTCACACTTTCCATTAAACTTTTTCATAGACAAGGTCAGCATAGAGATTTATTTTCACACTGACATGAACTATCTCTCAAAGGACTAAGCTATTAGAAGGTCAAAGTGGTTATTGTTTATTATTGTTTTAAATAACATTTTTTCCATTATAGTGAGTCATGTATCTTTATAGGTATTTTAGTTTAAAATTGAAAAGACTTGATTTGAGGTTGCTAGCTAGATTGTTTTTTTTTTCCTTTCTATTTTTCAAGTATTGTTGTTTTTAACAGCAAACAACAGCACAACACTTTCCCTTCTTTTAATGGAATAATCTGTCTTGAGACTAAATTAGATGCTCAAGGGTCTCTTTAAGCTACAAGATTCAATGACCACTTTCAAGTTCATTAAATGTTAAGAAAATTCTCACAAAGAAAACAAGCTTAGACTTTGAAAACCCTAAAGTCCTATCGCTCTTAAAATTTCAAAAAGAGCATTTATTTTTTAATATAGCAAGAACCTCAAAAGATATCAGTAACTAGATTCCAATAACAAGCTAGACTCATAGCAAATATTTTCACTCCAACTATTTTTTCCCCTCAATAATATTCAGGGACCTGGTTTATATCAGACCCATAAATTTTCTTTTTTCTATATTTTTATTGTATTTGATTACTATAAAGTTGGGAGATTTTATGTGTAAAGTTTAAAGGATCTCTCCACATTGTAAAAAGATAAGAAAAGTATCTAAGAAGCTCTTTTTCTTAGAACATCAAGTATTTCCTACTGGGTAATTTCTTCCTCATCCCTAAAAGACAGATCTGATCCCATCACATGAGGCTTTTGACAGTAACTTCAAGTTTCCTTCAGCAAAAAGTCAAAATGCCTTAGCATGACATACGAAGTTGTCTCTAGTCTGACCCCATCTGTCTTTATAGCCTTATTTCAAGTTAGCTTTTCTTTTACTTATCCTATGTTCCTGGACTTTTTCTTTTCTTCTCTTTTCTTTTTCTCATCGTCTTCCTAGTAGCTACCAACTTGCTCTCAAGTCAATCTGTGTTTATTTTTTATATTTATTTTTTATTTCAAGAGCTTTGCAGGGTGCAAATAGTTTTGGTCTGGGGTTTAAGTGTACCCACCACCCCCATCTGTGCACATTATATCTAATAGGTGATTTTTTGACATTTCACCCTTTCTCCCCTTCCACTTTTAAATCTCCAGTCTCCATTATACCATTCTCTATGTCATTGCATATCTTTCATTCCCACTTATAAGTGAGAAAATGTAATGTTTGGTTTTCTGAGTTAGTTCACTTAGGATGATGTTCTCCAATTCCATCCAAATTGCTGCAAAAGACGTTATTTCGTTCTCTTTGATAGCTGGATGGTATTCCATGGAAGATATATACAACATTTTCATTATCCCTGGTTGGTTGATAGACATTTAGATTGATTCCACATCTTTATAATTGTGAATTGTGTTGCAATGAACATGTGGGTACAGGTGACCTTTTTAATATAATGACATCTGTTTAGATAGATATCTAGTAGTGGGACTGCCAGATGAAATGGTAGATCTACTCTTCCAATCTGTGAGCATGGAGTGTTTCTGTTTGTTCATGTCTTCTGCAATTTCTTTCTTTCTTTTTTTTTTTTCCTGAGTTGGGGTCTCACTCTGTCACCCAGGCTGGAGGGCAGTGGCATGTCTCTCGGCCACTGCAGCCTCAACCTGCTGGGCTATGGATCCTTCTGCCTCAGCCTTCCAAGTAGCCAGAACTACAGGAGCATGCTATCACACCCAGCTAAGTTTTTGATTTATTGTAGAGACGTGGTCTTGCCAGGTTGCCCAGGCTGGTCTTGAAACTGCGGGGTCAGACAATCCACTCACCTCGTCCTCCCAAAGTGCTGGGATTGCAGGCTGAGCCACCGAGACCGGTCAACAATTTCTTTCATCAGTGTTCTGTAGTTCTCATTCTAGAGATCTTTCACCTCCTTGGTTAAATATATTCCTAGATATTTTAGCTTTTTGGCTGCCATTATAAATGGAATTGAGATCTTGAATTGATTCTCAACTTGATCACTATTGGTGTATAACAGTGCTACTGATTTGTGTGTGTGTTGATGTTGTATTCTGAAGCTTTGACAAATTCATTTATTAAGTCCAGGAGTCTTTTGGAGGAGTCTTTAGGATTCTCTACGTATAAGATCATATTGTCAGCTACAGACATAGTTTTATTTCTTCTTTTGGAAATGTTTATTTCTTTTTTCTTGTCTGATTACTCTGGCTAGGACGTTTTAGTACAGGAGTGGCAAAAGTGGGCATCCTTGCTTTTTTCCAGTTCTGAAGGAGAATGCATTCAATTTTTCTCTGTTCATGATTACATGGACTATGAGTTTGTCATATATGGTTTTTATTATTTTGAGAAGTGTTCCCTTTATGCCTATTTTACTGAGGGTTTTTAATCATGAAGGGATGCTGGATTTTATCAAGTGTTTTATCTGTGTCTATTGAAATGATCATATAATATTTGTTTTTAATTATGTTTATGTAATGGATCACATTTATTGAATTGCATAAGTTGAACCACTCTTGTATCCCTGAATAAAATCCACTTGGTTTTGGTGTATTTTGTATGTGTGTGTTCTGTTGAATTCAGTTTGCTAATATTTTATTGAGAATTTTCATTTCTATGCTCATAAGGGATATTGGTCTGTAGTTTTCTTTTTTTGTTGTTGTTGTATTTTTTCCTGGCTTTGGTAATAGAGTGATACTGGCTTTATTGAATGAGTTAGGGAGGATTCTCTCCTCTTCAGTCTTGTGGAATAGCTCAAGTAAAATTGGTACCAGTTCTTCTGTAAAGGTCTGGAAGAATGCAGCTGTGAGTCCATCAGTTCTTAGACTCTTTTTTTGTTGAAGACTTCTAATTAGTTTCAAGTCTCACTACTCATTATTGGTTTGTTTGGGGTTTCTTTTTCTTCCTGATTCAAGATTGGGTGGTTTAATGTTTCCAAGAATTTATCCAATTCCTCTAGATTGTCTAGTTTGTTTGCATAGGGGTGTTCATAGTAGTCTCATATGATCTTCTGAATTTCTAAAATATCATTTGTAATGTGTTTTCAATTCTGATTGAACTAATTTGAATCTTCTCTCTTAATTTCTTGATTAATCTAGCTAGCACTGTATTATTTTTGTTTATTTTCAAAAAACCAACTCTGTTTCATTGATTTTTTTGTATTTTTTTATTTCAAATTCATTTAGTTCTTCTCTATTGTTTTTTCTTCTAGCTTTAGGTTTGGTTTGTTTGTGTTTTCTAGTTCCTTAAGGTGTGATGTTAGGTTGTCATTATGCAGTCTTTTAGTCTCATTAATGTAAGCCTTAAGCACTATAAATTTGCCTCTGAGCTCAGCTTTGGCTGTGTTCCAGAGGTTTTGATAACTTGTTTTACTGTTTCATTTGTTTTGAGGAATTTTTAAATTTTCAACTTGATTTCATTTTTGACCCAAGGGTCATGCAGGAACAAACTATGTTTTTATTTGGTTTCATGAGTTCTTCTTGGAGTTAATTTCTAGTTTTACTCCACTGTGGTCTGAGAAGGTGCTTGATATGATTTTGATTTCTTAAAATTTATTGAGACTTTATTTGTGGCCTATCATATGGTCTATCTTGTAGAATATTCCATGTGCTAATGAGAAAAATGTATATTCTATAATTTTGGGGTGGAGTGATCTGTAGATGTCTGTTAGTTCCATTTATTCCAGGATCTGGTTTAATTCCAATGTTTCTTTGTTGACTTTCTGCCTTAATGATCTATCTATTGTAGTAAGTGGAGTGTTTAATTTTCCCACTATTATTGTATAGCTGTCTCTCTCTTTTGTTTTTTTTGAGTTGGAGTCTCACTCTGTCGCCCCGAAGCCTCAACCTGCTGGGCTCTGGCGATCCTTCCACCTCAGCCTTCCAAGTAGCTGGAATTACAGGCATGCACTACCACTCCCAGCTGATTTTTTGATTTATTGTAGAGATGAGGTCTCGCTGTCCAGGTGGGTCTCGAACCCACGGGCTCAGGCAATCCACTCACCTCAGCCTCCCAAAGCGTGGGATTACAGGCTGAGCCACCGAGCCCGGCCTGCCTCTCTCTTTTTGTTAGAGCTAGTAAAATTTGTTTATAAAGCTGAGGGCTTTGGTGCTATGTATGTATATTATGTACATATATTAAAATTATAATGTCTTCTCATTGGATTGAGTCTTTTATCATTACATAATAATCATCTTTATCTTTTTTACTGTTGTTAATTTGAAGTCTATTTTATCTGATATGAGAATGGCTACTCCTGCTTGTTTTCAGTTTACATTTGCATGGATATTTTCCCCAACTCTTTACCTTTAGTTTATAGGAGTTTTTATGAGTTAAGTGGCTCTTTTGGTTATTATTTTGTGTGTGTGTGTGGTTTTTTAATCCATATCTGCCAGTCAATATCTTTTTAGTGGGGCATTGAGACAATTTACACTCAGAATTAATAATGATATAAAAGGTACTATTCCATTCATTGTATTGGTTGTTATCTGGTTGCTTTACTTGTTTGTTTGTTTGTTTTCTCTATAGTGTTGGTATTTCCTAAGGCCAGTGGGCTTTGTGATTTTCAGTATTTTTCTACTGGTGTATTCTGACCTTTTCCCCCCAGTATTTAGAACTCCTTTGAGTATTTCTTGTAGAGCTGATCTAGTGATGACAAATTCCCTTACTGTTTGCTTTTCTGGGGAAGACTTCATTTTTCCTTCATTTATGAAACTTAGTTTTTGCCGGATACAGAATCCCTGCTGATTTTTATTCTGTTTGAAGAGATTGAAGGTGGGGCTTCAATCCCTTTGACTTGTAGGATTTCTTCTGAAAAATCCACTGTTAGTTGATGGGTTTACCTTTGCATTCTTTCCTTTCTTAGGAACACCTATGACTCTTAGGTTTGGAAATTTTACATAATACATTTTGGGTGACTTTGTTCCATTCTTTGATTCCTTTTTCTTTATTGTTTTCTGATTAGACTAATTCAAAAGCCTTTTCTTCAAGTTCTGAGATTCTTTCTTCTGCTTGTTCTAGTCTACTGTTAAACTTTCCACTGCATTTTATAATTCTTAATGAGTCTTTCATTTCTAGAATTTTTTTTTTAGATGTTTGTCTCTTTGGAGAATTTTTCCATCATGTCCTGAATAGTTTTATTGTTGCTATTTAATTTATTTAGTTTGGTTTAAAATTTTCTCCGAAGTTCATTAATAAATTTTATAATCAACTTTTTGAATTCTGTGTCTGGAATTTCAACTATTTTGTTTTGGTTAGGGTTCATTGCTGAAGAGCTGGTATGGTGTGTTGGGGGTATTGGAAAACCATTTTTTCATACTATCAGTGTTTTTTTCTGATTCCTTTTCATTTGAGTATACTGTGTATTCTTACATGAAGTTTGCAGGGGGCTGAAGTAGGCATAATTGGGTTCCCTTGTTTATATATAGCCTTTGTGGTGAATTTCTCTCAGCTGTGGCATTTCTGTGCAGTGTACCTGCACTGGCTCATGGTGTCCTGATTGACTGGAATGGCTTGGAAGTGGTATTACCTGGATTTGGGGATCAGGCCTTCTCCAAAACTTGAGGTATAATTTACAATGTGCTGTTCTGTAATGTTGAACTCTGACCAGAAGGTGGTGCTTGTGGGAGAAAGCCAGCAGCAATGGTGGTTGTGTGATTTCTCCTTGGTATGTGTTGCTCCAAGTACCCAGTCAATTTAGGCGGAGGGCTAGGATCTGGGGATTACCCAAATTTTTAGTCTGTTTTGAGCCTTCAAGGGCAGTGAAAGGGATGGGAGGAAGGAGCTTGAGCATCACACAAGAGTGCAGATTAGGAGGGAGTCCCAGTGGATATGAGGAGGGAGTCCCAGGCCACTGGAGTAGTGCTGTTGTGCAGGGCAGGCATAAAAGAGTTAACACGGGGGTGGGGGGGGGGGAAGTGAAGTTGCTATGGCAATGAGTCCCTCCCAGCTTCCCACCTTGGCCTCAGGCAGTTTGTCTTGTGAATGTCAAAGTGTGTCTCAGGGCCTCAGGTGTTCTCAGGAAACCTGCCCCACTCAGGAACTGTCTGCAGCTGTGGAGTTTGCCCTTGAGGTCTGTTCCCTCCTGGGCAGTCTAGAAAGCAGCTGTGCTACCTGCAAGTGTTGGGTTCCTGGGAAGTGGTGACTGGCACTGCTCAAGGCTTTCTTTTTTACTTCACTACTTTATGTGGGCTGCATCAGGGCACAGATATGGGTAAAGCAGTTTATGGTGAGAGATTTGAGTCCTGAAGGCTCAGGGGTCCCCCAAGTCTGTGGCAGGATTACAGAACTCCTGAATTTCCCTCACCTTTCCAGCTGCCTTCAGCAGTAGCTGATAGACTGGTGATGCAAGCAAGAGTTTGGCTTGTTCCAGATCAAGTCAATGAGTTTTCTCTTCTTTGCACTCTGTGTTTGTTTTTTACATCTGTGAAAAATGTCATTGGAATTCTGACAGGGATTGCATTGAATCTGTAGAAATTATTCCCCCAAAAATGCACAAATGGTCAATAGGTATATGAAAATCAAAACCACAATGAGGCCAAGCATGGTAGCTTTTGCTTGTAATCTCAGCACTTTGGGAAGCATAAGTGAGAAGATTGCCTGAGTCCAGAAGTTTGAGACTGGCCTGGGTAATTTGGCAAGACCTCGTCTCTACAATAAACCAAAAAATTAGCTGGGTGTGGTAGTACACACCTACAGTTTCAGCTATTTAGAAGGCTGAGGCAAAAGGATCACCTGAGCACAGCAGGTCAAAGCTATGGCAGCCGTGATTGTTCCACTGCACTCCAGCCTGGGCGACAGACTGTGTCTCTGACTCAAAGAAAAAAAAGAAAAGAAAAGAAAAACACACCTTACACCTGTTAGGATGGCTATTATTAAAAAGAGGAGAGGTAAGCATTGGCAAGGATGTTGAGAAAAGATAATGCTTTTTAAATGTTAGTGGGAATGTAAATTGGCACAGCCATTATGGAAAATAGTATAAAGTTTCCTCAAAAAGTTAAAATAATCCTTTATGGCTTATGATAACCTTAACTGCACAAGGCAGGGTAATTATTTAATTTTAAGGTGACTTCAAGTCATAAAATTCTATGATCTTATTTTTTCATTTTATTTATTTTACTTTTTTTTTTATGATCCAGCAACCCTACTTTTGGGTATATATCCAAAATAAATAAAATCATTATCTCAAAGAGATAACTCTACTTCCATGTTCATTGCAGCATTATCTACAATAGCCAAGATATGTAAACAACCTAAATATTTATTGACAGATGAATGGTAAAAGAAATATGATGTGTGTGTGGGTGCGTGCGCGCGCGCGCGCGTGTGTGTGTGTGCGTGTGTGTGTGTGTGTGTGCGTGTGTGTGTGTAATGGAATAATATTCAACTATAAAAAAGAAGATGTCTGGCTGTTTGTGACAACATGGATGAACCTGGAGGATATTATGCTGAGTGAAATAAACCAGACATACACGATAAAGACAAATACTCACATGTGGAATCTCGAGAAGTTGAGCTCATAGAAGCAGAGAATAGAATGACTGCTAACAGTTAGAGGATTGGGAAAATGGGGAGATATTGGTCAAAAGTACAAACTTTCAGTTATAAGATGAATAAATTCTAACATTGTAATGTACAGCATGTAGACTGTAGTTAATAATAGTTTATTGTGTACTTGAAATTTGATAAGAGAGCAGGTTGTAAGTTTTCTCGTCATATGCATGCAAAGGTTAACTGTGGGTTTTGGTGGATGTGTTAATTAATTTGACTGTGATAATTAGTACATAATTTTGTGTATACCAAATTATCACATTGTACACCTTGAATAACACAATTTTTATCTGCCAGTTAAGTTTTTTTTTTTTTTAAAGAGTATGGAGCAGGACTGGGATGGCAAACTGGAATGTCAGTCAGCTTTCTTTTTTGTTTGTTTGTTTGTTTGTTTGTTTGAGTTGGAGTTTCACTCCGTCGCCCAGATTGGAGTGCAGTGGCCACTCCTGGCCACCGCAGCCTCGACCTGCTGGGCTCCGGCGATCCTTCCGCCTCAGCCTTCCAGTAGCTGGAACTACAGGCACGCACTACCACGCCCGGCTAATTTTTTGATTTATTGTAGAGCTGAGGTCTCACCAAGTTGCCCAGGCAGGTCTCGAACCCGCGGGCTCAGGCAATCCACTCACCTCAGCCTCCCAAGGCGCGGGATTACAGGCTAAGCCACCGAGCCCGGCTCAGCTTTCTTTTAAGGACTTCTTTTTCCTGAGTCCATCGGAAGAAGGGTGATGACCGCAAAGCCAACATTCATTTAAGATGAGTCCATGTAGCCGGGTTCCGTGGCTCAGCCTGTAATCCCGCGCTTTGGGAGGCTGAGGTGAGTGGATTGCCTGAGCCCGCGGGCTTGAGACCCGCCTGGGCAACTTGGCGAGGCCTCATCTCTACAATAAATAAAAAAATCAACCGGGCGTGGTAGCACGTGGCTGTAATTCCGGCTACTCGGAAGGCTGAGGTGGAAGGATCGCCGGAACCCAGCAGGCGAGGCTGCGGTGGCCAGGAGCGGCCACTGCACTCCAGTCTGGGCGACAGAGTGAGACTCCAACTCAAAAAAAAAAAAAAAAGACTTAAAGTTTAGAATAATTCTTTATGGTTTATGATGACCCTAACTGCACAAGGCAGGATAGCTATTTAATTTAAGGTGACTTCAAGTAATATAATTCTATAATCTAATTTTTTCAGTTTCTTCCATACATACTTCCATTGTGAATCTTGCTTGAACCTCTCTAGTTCTCCCTTTTCCCATGGAACAGAATCTCTTCCTGAGCAGCTGCAGTCTAAATATTCCAGTCACAGCTCAGCAGTGAGCATGTAATAAAGGTTTAGAGAGAGATCTCTGAGAATGTTGTGATGCAAATTTCAACTTAAATTGCTTCCAGTGAAGTCATTGGCAAATAGATCTTTCTCTTCCTCGATTTCACAGCCATGCCTTGGGAACTAATTGGGTCTGATTTATTACATGTCTCAACTGACCTTCCAGCTCACTGTTAAACTATTAGGTTTGCCTTGAAGTCAGTAAACCTTGAGTCCCTCTGGTCCTCAATCTTGGCCTTAGGCATCATACAAGCATCATTCACCTTGATTGTCTCAGTCAGTGACCTTTCCTTTCAACTCACTAGAGCTTCTGGGATATTTTCTTTTTATCCTCCACAATGAAATATCTTCCACACCAGAGACCTCAGAGCCTCAGATAAAAAAACAGTTAAGGTGCTTTAGACCATTTGTTATACCTCAAAAATATATTATTGCCAAAATATATTGTTTTCTTTCAGCATAATTTCCCCTATGAGACCACTGTGTACCTCTTAGTGCCTCTGATTATTCCTGATTTTCAATAGATACAGTCCAGATGTAATACAATAGCCATATACTGATAGTTTATGCCAAAAGTTCAAGTTGCTTTGGAGAACATGTGTGTAAATTTGACATGTACCTAGAATATATTAAATGGGTTTTTTTTTTTTTTTTTTGGCTATGAGACCAGTATTTTATTTTTAATATTTATTTCATAGCAGTGAAAATTCTATAATTCTAAAAGTCTACATGGGAAAGAAGAGCGAGCTTATTATTTCGAGTTATAGATCGAATCCTGGGTCTATGGGTTTTAGAAAGAGAGTCCAAGTTCCCATCAGAGAAATCCCATGTGAGCCATGTAACAGTTTGAAGTTGCTAGTTGCTGGTAAAGTTTGGATGATGTGTGTATTAAGAGAAAAAAATTCCAAGATAACTGTAGAACTAGCATCTGAGGAACATGTACCTGAGAACATCATAGGGTATAGCTTATGATATCACACACACTTGCTTTCAGCCATTCTTTGGAGGCAAAGTCCTTGGTAGCTACTCATTATGAATTCCATAGAGCTTAGCAGACTGGTGACTTCTTGGAAGGAGCTGAGGTTGTAGCACTGATTAGGACAAACTTGGTGCCATAAAAGGATATTGAGAGAGAGGTTTAAGGGCAGGCCTTCCAGGAGAATACCTATGTAGCTGGTGAGTGATGTCTAACAGAAACTGAGCAAAGTTCAAGGAGTCTGTGAAATCATAAAGGTGATCCTGACATCTGTTGGCACATAGCTGGGGGCTTACCCAGGTTTTCACTGTGACCTCTTCAGTTCTATACAAAGGCCATACCTTTGTGCTTGTTTTTTCTAGAGGTCTTTGTTGTGTAGAAATGTGTTTCAATTCTAGTGCCAACATTCACCAGCAATATGATTTAGGGAACATTCCATCAACTCTCTAGACCTTGCTTTCTTCAACAATAAATTAGATAAAATAATACTAGTTGAATATACTTATCCAAAACACTTGGGACCAGAAGAGTAGATTTTGAATTTTTTTTAATTTTGAAATTTTTACATATACATAACAAGGAATCTTGGGGATAAGACCCAACTCTAATCATGAAATTTATTTATGTTTCATAAACACCTTATATGCATAGACTGAAGGTAATTTCATATAATTTTTTTTTTTTTTGAGTTGGAGTCTCACTCAGTCACCCAGGCTGAAGTGCAATGGCATGCTCATGGCTGCCGCAGCCTTGATCTGCTAGGCTCAAGCGATCCTTCTGCCTCAGCCTTCCTAGTAGCTGGAACGACCAATACACGCTACCACACCTGACTTATTTTTTGATTTATTGTAGAGACAAGGTCTCACCAAGTTGCCCAGGCTGATCTCAAATCCCTGAGCTCAGGCAATCCTCTCACCTTGGTCTCCCAAAGTGCTGGGATTACAGGCTTGAGCCACTATGCCCAGCCATATTTTTAATAATTTTGTGCATAACTGTGACCTGTCACAGGAGATCAGGTGTGGAATTTACCTCTTGTGGCATCCTATCAACATTTAAGAATTTTTGGATTTTGGAGCATTTGGGTTTTTAGATTTTTGAATCAGGGATGTTCAGCCTGTATTTACTGTATGAGATCATTGTAGGGATGAAATTGGATAGCATAGGCAAAGTACTTAGTATATAACAGGTGCTTAATTGAGTCATCATTACTATTAGAATAATGATGAAAGTTATGATGATAATGGTGATACTGACTTTTGAACAAATACTTATGACAGAGTTTGGTGCATTGTAAAAATTCCATATTAATTTTCTGTTTTTCTCTTCCTTTTTAAAAATATTTTTTCAAAAATGTCGGGTACAATTCAGGGTTAGATATACAAATGGTTACCCTGGATATTTTTTTTTTAAATTTTATAGTTGTATGGTGCATTTCAGGGTTAGGTATACAAACAGTCATTGTGTAGGTAAAGTTTGGGCCTCACTTTGGTCCCCACTTCACCTGGTTTGAGATCAGAAACCCTGATTGATGAAGTGTGCCCCTCCCCCTCCCTTGGCAGTTTCCCACTACTGCCAATCCCTTTCTTATAGTATTATGATAATTGTTCAGGGTCTGCGTATGAGTGAGAACCTGTGGTACTCTGTTCTTTTTTTCTGTGATAGATCACTGGGTATGATAGACTCTAAATCTGTCCAAGTTTCTGTGAAGTTCATTCTTTTGTCATTCTTTATGGCTTTGTGATATTCTATTGTATATATGTACCACATTTTCTTTATCCAGTTCAGTTTCAATGGACACATGGTTGGTTCCATATTTTTGCATTGTTAATAATGCTGCAATAAACGTGTGTGTACAGGAATCTTTTTCATAGAGTGATTTGAGTTCATCTGGCTATATATCCAGAGTGGGGATTGAGGGATCAGTCATATGGAAGGTCAATTTTTAGATCTTTTAGGAATCACCAAAATGTTTTCCACAGAGATTATTAGGTTTTCATTCTCACCAACAGTGTAGAAGTGTTCCCTTTTCTCTGCATCCTCTCCAGCATCTGTTGTTTCTTGAGTTATTGATGATGGTCATCCCGACTGGAGTTAGTGATATCTCAGTGTGGTTTTAATTTGAATTTCTTTGATGATTAGTGAGGTTGAGCATTTTGTCATGTATCTGTTGGCTGCTCATATGTCTTCTTTTGAGAAGTGTCTATTCATATATTTTGCCCACTCTATAATAGGACTGTTTGTTTGTTTCTTTTCAGCATGTTTGTGTTCCTTGTAGATGCTGGATGTTAGGTCATTGTCAGATATACAGTTTATATATTTTATCTATTTATATATTTTAGGTTTATATATTTTTTCCCCATTCTGTGGGCTGTCTCCCCACTCTTTTGATGATTTCTTTGGCTTTGCAGAAACTTTTCAGTTTGGTGAGGTCCCACTTGTCTACCCTATCTCTTATACCATGGGCATTTAGGGTTTTGATCAGGAATTGGCTGCCAGTTCCAATTTCCATAAGGGTGTTCCTGCATTTCCTAAGGTTCTTATAGTTTGAGGTTTAACATTTAGCTCTTTGATCCATTTAGAGTTGATTTTTGTGCTTGGAGATAGGTAGGGATCTTCTTTTAATCTTCTGCATGTGGTCAGTTTTCCCAGCACCATTTACTTAATAAGTTCACCTTTCCCCAGTGGTTGTTGGTGAAGACTTTGTTGAATATAAGTTGGTTGAAAAATTGAGGTTTTGCTTCTGAAATCTCTATCATGTTTCATTTGTCTGCATGCCTGTTCTTGTAACAATACCAGGCTGTTTTGATCATTGCAGCCTTACAATAAAGCTTAAAGTCTGGAAGTGTGATACCTCCTGCTTTGTTTCTTTTGTTGAGGATTGTTTTGGCTATATGTGGTCGCTTATGTTTTCATATGGATTTCTGTATTTTCCAGTTCTGAGAGGACTCATGCTGGTAATTTAATGGGTATTTCGTTAAATCTGTAGATTGCCTTGGGTAGGATGGACACCTTTTATTTAACAATGTCAAGTCTTCTAATCCGTGAGCATGGAATATATTTCCATTTGTTTGTGTCATCTTTGATTTCTTTGAGCAGCGTCTTGTAGTTTTCATTATAAAGGTCTTTCACTTATTGGAAGGAAGATACCAAGGTACGTCTTTCTTCCTTTTTTTTTGGCTATTGTGAATGAAATTGTGCTTTTTATTTGGGTTTCTGTTTGTTTATTGTTCATGTATAGGAATGTGACTGTCTTTTACACATTTATTTTATACCCTGAGACTTTGCCAAAGTTCTTTATCAGTGCCGGGAGGTTTTTGACATAGTCTAGGATTTTCAAGGTATGGGATCATGTCATCTACAAAGAGGAATAACTTAATTTCTTCTTTTCCTATTTGGATGCCCCTGATTTCCTTCTCTTGTCCTTCTGATTGCTCTAGCTAGGATTTCCGACACTATGTTGATCAGGAGGGGTGAGAATGGACAGCCTTGTCCTGTTCCGGTTTTCTGGGGAAATGATTCCAATTTCTGTCTGTTTAGCAGCGTGTTGGCTATAGGCTTATTGTAGATGGCTCTTACTATTTTGAGATATGTTCCATCTATGCCTAGGTGTTCAAGGGTTTTTATCAAGGAGGGATGACGGATATTATTGAAAGTTTTATCTGTGTCTAATGATATAATCATATGGTTCATGTTTTTATATCTGTTGATGTATTTAATTACTTTTATGGTCTTGGAATTTTGAACCAGCCCTGCATCCTGGTAAAGAAAACTACTTGGTCATGGTGGATGATTTTGGAGATGTGTTGTTGGATCTGGTTTGCTAGAATCTTGTTGATAATTTTTGCATCTATGTTCATCAAGGATATTGGCCTGCAGTTCCCTTTCTTTGTTGGATCTTTACCTGGTTTGGGTATCAATGTGATGCTAGTTTCATAAAATGATTTGGGGAGAGTTCCATCTTTCTCATTTGCCTGGAATACTTTCAATAGGATTGCTATCACCTCCTCCTTGTATGTTTTGCAGAAATCTGCTGGAAAGCCATCTGGTCCAGGTTGTTATTTTTTAATAGCTAGTTTTCTTATGACAAAGTGAATTTCCTGGGTTGTTATTGGTCTATTTACAGTCTCAAGTTCTTCTTGTTTCAACCTGTGGCGGTTGTGTGATTTCAGAAAATCCTCTATTTTCTTTACGTTTTGGGGTTTGTTTCCATACAAGTGTACATAGTAATCTCTTATAATCTTTTGCATTTCTTTGGAGTCAGTTGTGACTTGATCTTTTGCATTTCTAATTTGTTTATTTGGGCTTTTTCTCTCTTTTTCTTAGTCAGCCTGGCTAGGGATCCATCAATCTTGTTTATCCTTTCAAAGAACCAGCTTTTTGTTTCATTAATTTCTATTATATTTTTTTCTTCTATTCCCTAAATTTGGGTTTTTATTTTGGTGATCTAGATTCGTCTGTTGAAGTTAGGATTTTGGTGGTCTTGGTTTTCCAGCTTCCGCAGGTGATTTTTTAGGCTACTAACTTTTAATCTTTCCATTTTCTTCATGTGTGTTCACAGAAATATGAATTCCCCTATTTGTACTGCTTTCATGGCATCACAGAGATTTTGGTAAGAGGTTTCTTCATTTTCATTTGTTTCTAGGAATCTTTTAAATTCTGTTTGATTTCCATGTTGACCCAGTATTTGTTCAGCATCATGCTGTTTAGTGTCCATGTCTTTGTGGGTTTGGGAGGAACTTTCTTGGTGTTTATATTTATTTTTATTCCACCATAATCTGAGAAGGTGCATGGCAGTATTCCAATCTTATGGAATTTATTTATGCTTGATTTATGGCTGAGGATGTGGTCAATCTTAGAATATGTTTCATGTGGTGATGAGTAGAGTGTATAGTCCATCATTGTTGGATGGAGTGTTCTGTAGGTATCTGTTAAGTCCATTTGGTCAAGAATCATGCTGAGGTTCCAGCTCTCCTTATTGATTTTTTTTTTTTTTTGCCTCAATGATCTGTCTTGGGTTGTTAATGGGTTAAGTCCCCATCTATGATAGTGTTAGAGTCAATATCTTTTTTTAGTTTACCTAGAAGCTGCTTTATGATAACTGGTGTTCCTATGTTGGGTGCATATATATTTAGGATGGATATTTCTTGTTGATGGATTGAACTTTTTATCATTATGTAGTGATCTTCCATATCTTTAAAAATTTTTAATAGCTTGAATGGTATTTTGTCTGATATTAAGATTGTAACTCCTGCTTTCTTTTGTGAACCATTCGCCTGAAAAATTGTTTTCCATCCTCTTACTTTGAGGCTTTGATTGTACTTTCTGGTGAGATGAGTCTCTTGGAGACAGCATATTGTGGCATCATGTTTTTTTAATCCAGTTTGTCATTCTATGTCCTTTCAGTGATGTTTTTAGTCCATTCACATTCAGGCTAATTATTGATATGTGAGAGGTTCCTATAGGGTTTGTTGTTGTTATTGTTTAATTGTTTGTTGTCTTTCTTTTGATTTTGGGTTGATTTATCTGTGTTTCAATCTTTTCCCTGCATTCTTGGGAAGGGCATGGTTGTTCTTTTTTTTCTTTCCCTTGTGCTTTTAACCCTTTCTTAAGTGTTATTGTGAGTTGGTCTGGAGGTCGCATAAACTCTTAGGGATTGAATGTTTGGAAAGGATTTTTAATTCTCCATCACTGATGAAGCTTAGTTTAGTAGGAAATTCTTGGTTGAAATTGTTTATCTTTGAGAACTTCGAAAATTGGACTCCAGTCTCTTCTAGCCTGTAGTGTTTCTGTAGATAACTCTGCTGCTATTCTAATAGGTCTTCCCCAGTCGGTAGTCTAAATTTTCTCTCTTGCTACCTTTAGGATTTTTCTTTTATTCTTACTTTTTGTAAGTGAATTACTGTGTCTAGAAGTTGGTCTTCTCATTTGATGTCTTGCAGGGTTCTCTGAATTGCTTGTGTTTGAATGGTCACATCTCTGATGAGATGAGGGAAGTTTTCCTGCAAACTTTCATGGAATGTTTGTTCCAGGGTGAACTCTGGCTCTCTGTCTTCCTCAGAGATTCCAATTAATCTTATGTTTGGTCTCTTGATAGAATAACTCATCTCTTAGATGTTTTGCTCTGTCTTTCCAAGTGTCATTTCTATGTTTTTAACAGTTTGGGTTAGTTTCATATTTTGGTCCTCAAACTCTGAGATTCTTTCTTTTCATGCTTATCAGTTTGTTATTTATTTCATTTGCTGCATACTTTATTATCTTCATCTCAGTTAACAATTTCTTTATTCCTTCCTCTTTTCTCTCCTCATTTCTATTTATTCTCTCCGTTAATATCTTGATATCTGGGTTGGTGACTTGAGACCAGTCATTCTGGGGGCTCTTCATTGTTTGAGTTCCAAAGTCAATATTCTCAGGTGCTGTCTTCCTAGGGGCCTGTATGGGACCAGTGTTCTTCTGTTGCTTCATCTTCATTTATGAAGGTTTTCCTCCCCTTTCTCCCCCTTGTTTAATTCTGTTGTTCAGGTTTGGAGAGATAGTTTTTACTTCTGTTTGCTCAATCCCCTATTCTTCCTCTTGTAGATCCTCTGGACTTGTTCAGTTTTGAAGCTGGACTGGGGTTGGATGGCTGTGCTTTTTGTAATTTTGAGATTTGATTAATGGGAGAGATGGGGCTCAGAAGCTATCTGCAGATCCCAGTATTCACTGACAGGTGTGTGGGCCCCCTGGAACCCACTTCCCACTATCTTACAACTTTTCTTCCCTTTTTGAGATTATCTCATGTGAAGCATTTATAGTTCAGTCTACTTAAAGGTTTTCTCACTGAAGCCCAAAAGAAAAATATACTATATCTTTCTCTTTAAGCATTATCAAACATCTTCTCTTCTGCATCCGTATTAGATTCAGATAAAGCATTTGACAAAATCCAGCATCCCTTTTTGATTTAAAAAAACTCTTGGCAAAGAAGGAACATTCCTTAAAACAGTAAGAGCTATCTATGATAAACCTACAGTCAACATTTTGCTAAATGATCAGAAACTGGAAGTATTCCCCAAAGAATGGGAAGTAGACAAGGATGCCCACTCTCACCCCTCCTGTTCAACACAGTATTGGAATTCCTAGTCAGAGCAATCAGGCAAGAGAAGAAATCACATATATCCAAATAGAAATAGAGGAATTCAAACTATCCCAGTTCGCAGATGATATGATCCCATATCTTGAAAACCCTAGGGAATCTATACAAGCTTCCTTGCACTGAGAATCAACTTTGGTACAGTCTCAGGTACAAAATCAATGAGTGAAAAGATAGTTGCATGTCTATACACTAGCAAGAAGCAGACAGGGTGCCAAATAAAAATCACATCCCATTCACAATAGCCACACACACATAAAGAAATGCCTTGTCATCCACCTTGCCAGAAAAGTGAAAGATCTTTACAATGAGAACTACCAAATGCTGCTTAAAGAAATCAAGGATGAAATGAAAAAACATTCCATGTTCTTGAATTGGAAGAATTTATATTGTCAAGATGTCCGTCCTGCCCAAGGCAATCTACAGATTCAATACAATACCTATCAAATTACCAACATTATTTTGTTCAGACCTGGAAATGACAATACAGAAATTCATATGGAAACAAAAAAGGGCATGAATAGCCAAAACAATCATCAGCAAAAGGAATTAAGCAGGAGGTATCAAACTTCCAGACTTGCAAGCATTGCTATAAAACTATAACCAAAATAGTCTGGTACTGGTACAAGAGTAGACACATAGGCCAATGGAAAAGGACAGAGATTATAGAAGCAAAAACTCAATCTCTCAACCTACTCATCTTTGACAAAGCCACCCATAAAACCACTGTGGAAAGGAAACCATATTTAGCAAATTGTGCTGAGAAAACTGTCCATCAAAACTGGACTGAATAAAGAAAATGTGGTACATATACATGGAGTGTTATATAGCCATAAAGAAGAACAAAAAATCATGGAATTCACAGCAAATTGGATAGAGTTGGAGAATTTCATACTTAGTGATATATCACAGAAACAACTGAATACTGAATGTTCTCACTCATAAGTGGAATTTGAACATTAATCACATTAGCATAGGGGAAGGATCAGCAGTTGATGGACAGTACTGCATCGGGGGAGGAAAAAAAGGGGGCACATAGCATCACTAAGGATACCTGGTCCTAAACCAGGGAAAGTAAGGACCAGTTAGAGGTCTAAACATTACCTGTGCACAGCCTGCTTATGTAGCTAATCCTGACTTGTACCCCACATATCTATAATTTTTTTAAATGACCAAAAAATTATCAAATGTTTTCTCCTCACAAGATACTCTACTCTTCTTTTGTGTTAAGAATTGGGGGGAAGGAAACACCCTTTGGATGGAGAGTAGCTGATTTTTTTCTCTCACTGTTCTCTAAGTATTAAGGGATATTTGCATTAGAGTCATTTTTCTCTTATACTCAAAGAACAGTAATTACACCAATGTTCCTGAATCTTACTGCATCCAAAGTATGAGAGTAGCTACCATTTAAGAACATTTGCAGTGTATGTATATTATCTGGTTTAATGCTTACAGTTTTATGAAGTGACGATTACTGCCATTCTAATTTGACACATGATAAAATTTTGGCTAATAAAAGTAAAATGAAACTAGACTAATGTTACATAAGTAATAGGTAACAAAATTTGGGATCTAAATTTCTGTCTGATACTAAAATCTTTGTTTTCTTCAATTATGCTATTCAGCCTCCTCGTCAAAGATGGAATCCTTAAGAAAGTTTATTCTCCTCGCAAGCCATGAAATAATAAAAATTGGGTGAACCAAATGTCAACCTCTTCATTAAGACAGGAAGTACCTACAATATAAAGATGATAAATAAGTTGCCTTTTTTTTAACAACCTCAGTGTTCCATGAGAAAACTAAACTCATCAATCTTCTTCCCACCTAATCTTTTCAACACTAATCATTTTCTAAAGTAAATTAGAAACTGGGAATTAATTTAACAAGTTTTTTTTTCTTAATGGCATAAGCTTCATAACATTGTAGTTTCCAAGTCAAATTGCCATTTAAGTTATCAAAGGATGTGAACTGCAGCCTTCTATGGAACTCAGAGCTAAATATAGAATTGAATAATTAAAATTTCTCACTGAAGTGGACACTTTTCATTCTCAAGAAATAATTATGTGTTTTAACATAGCCAGAAGCCTCATTTCCTTAGCAATGTAAGAATGTTTGTTTCTTGTCATGTGTTACCTGATCCACAAAACGCATGCTGCCAATGTAAAATATGACTTGTATATATTTTAAAATATGCAATTATAATTTTCAATGAGCCATGTACAAGAGATACATTGATTCATGTCATCTGCATAAAATGTCAGTCAAATTGGCAGCTAGTTTACCCTTTTGCTGTCCTTGAAGCAGAGCACAAAATGCTAAATCCCACACTGTCATTAGTAATGCCAATCAGAATAAGAATCAATCACTCACTTTTAACTAAAAGAATGAAAAATTGAATGACTCCCGATTTGTCAAATTATTTCACAGAGTAACGATACCATTAATAATCATATCAGTCCTATGAAAGGACCAGAATTCCCACCATACTATTTATGGGCAAATTGTTATATTTAAGGAGGAAGATTAAATCAAAATGTTTGGATACTTAAAGTAAATTAGTACTTGAAAGGATTAAATAGCTTAAAGTATTTTTTCCAGTCAGCCTACATTATTTTGTGTATTTGTTTGTTTGTCTTAATAGCTACCCTAGACATGATGCTAAAGGGATGTTAGAACAGTTTTAAAAAATTTAGAACTGTCTCTATGCTAAAGGATGAGTAATTTACGAAGTTTACAGAAGAGGTTGAATTATGATGATAAGAGATTTTAATATATGAGAAATGGTTGAGGAAATTGGATTTATTTAGCCTCATGAAAATTCAGCAGAGGACATGCTAGATGCTTTCATTTATTTGAAACTGTCATTTAGAAGCGGATTAATAAGCAAAGGTAAATGGGTAGAAAACACAGGAGGCAGATTTTAGTTCATTATAAGGGAAAACTCTGTAAACATTAGGGTTGTGCATTACTATCTAATCTGAATATCACTGAAAATTTTCAAACACAGTTTGAGGTTGAGAATATCATAGGGGAAAAAGTATTTCACATAAGAAGAAAACTAGGTAGATGGCCAGTGATGTTTCTTAATTCTAAAAGTTGTCATTCTAGAGATAAGAAAATAAATACATGAAATTACTCAAGAATAATTTTAAAATAAAATAACAGACTAACAAATATAAAATAGAATAATTCAAATTGAGTATAAAATATTGTCATAGGTTGGGTTTCTTCAGAAGCTGATTCTACAACTGAGTATAATTTTCTTGATGCTTATTAAAGACTTCCCTTGAGGACAATCTTTGTGTAAAAAAGAAAAAGAAATAGTGTTGAGTAGACAGAGAAGTCAAACTGTGTGGCAGGATGAATGACAGCCTCAGCCTATTTCAGTGGTTGCTCTGGAGCTGAAATAGTCCCTCAGGTTGTTCTGAGTTGGGTCAAGATAACCTGGCCTTTATACACTTTAACCAGTTATTCACTGGACGTCAGCTATCCCAGGAAGAGTTGCAACCTTGGGCAAAGTGATTCTCTTCAGCTGAAGCAGACCCTAGAATAGCTGACAGATGAAGCATGAATGAACCAATCTTCATGTTTCTTTCTCTTCTGTCAGCAAGTTGTATGGTATTTAAGGGAGAGACACTATGCAACAGTGGTGGATTATGTGGGTTCTTGAGCTAGCTGATAGACTTGTACTCAATTCTTGGTTACACTTTCACCTTAAAATGTATTGTTGTGGCTACAACTGACTTTATGGCTTGGTGAGCTTGACAAGAAATAAGCTAATGATGTGGGGCTATAAGTTCACTTGGTAACCTAGGGTTAGTTGCTTCATCTCTACAGGGTTTTGTAGGATTCTAGAAGCTGTTTTTCAAAAGATATTGAAATCTCTGCTGTAGATAGCATGGTCTTGCCCTAGGAGTCTGTGCTATGAACACCTCACTAGGACTTGTCACGTATTCCACATTGTGTCTATTGCCACTCTGATACTTATAATGTCATAGAGTTCACCTGGTCATATGCTCCAAGTGGAACAAGTTCCAAAGACATTTTAGGCCTTCGTGTACCAATAAAACTCAGACTCTCTATCCATCATTCATAAAATATTTGGCTATTTACCTTTCCCTAGAGCACAATTTTCCTAGTATAGTTGACTCTTCTTTGTTAATTCAATCTGAAACTTCTGTCTTTTAATTGGTGTGCTTAGGCCACTTTCATTTAATATAATAATAATAATATATTTGGATTTTGTTCTACAATTTTCTTGTGTGATTTTCCTTCACCTTTTCATTTTTTGTTTCCTATTTCCTGATTTGTTGTGCATATTTGAATAAGTTTTAATATTCCATTTGAGTTTATGTGACTCTTTGACTTTATGTCTTCATTTAGTTTTTGTTAGTAATGGTTATACAGATTACAACATACACATCTAGTTTTTCAGTCTACTTAAAGTTAGTATTTTACCTATTCCCATAAAATATAGAATATTTACAATGATGTAGGTCTCTTTACCCTAACTTTTTAATTTTGTGGTTGTCATAAAAGAGGGAAAGGAGAGTAAGGAGAGAGAATATAACATGAACAATAAAGTAAGAAACTAAAGAAGAAAGACTAAGCAAAAGAGAGAAGTGAAAAAAGTTTCTTAATATTTGTAACGTCTTCTAACAGGAAGACACATCTTATTTTTAGTTTGTTTTAACATACTGAAGTATTGAATCAAATTTAAAGCTTTTGTTTCCATTTCTTTTTTTTTTTTTTTTGTTGGAGTCTCACTCTGTCGCTCAGACTGGAGTGCAGTGGCCACTCCGGCCACCGCAGCCTCGACCTACTGGGCTCCGGCGATCCTTCTGCCTCAGCCTTCCAAGTAGCCGGAATTACAGGCTTGCGCTACCAGGCCCGGCTGATTTTTTGATTTATTGTAGAGATGAGGTCTCGCTGCCCAGGCAGGTCTCGAACCCAGAAGCTCAGGCAATCCACTCACCTCAGCCTCCCAAAGGCGCGGGATTACAGGCTGAGCCACCGAGCCCGGCTGTTTCCATTTCTTCTAGTAAATGTAACAATAGCCCCCACTAAATGCGCTAATTTCATTCACCAATACACCTCTTTTGTAATTTGGGGCATGACTAAGAAAGGCTTGGAGGCCAAAAATGAAAAGGAGCATGCTTTAGAGAACATATGTATGAGGGGGATACCCAAAAACCAGAATTTATTTGTAAAAAATATTATATTTACTCGCATGTTTAAAATTTGATCACCTTTAAAGTACCATTCATTTGATGTAATACACCTGTTGAGACACTTTTTCCTCTGCTTAGAAGTTTTTGAACTCATCAATTTTGATGCCTTTTAGTGCTACTGTTTTTTGTTTCATCTCTTCCATTTGGCAAAATATTTCCCTTCAAAAACTTTTTTTTCATCTAGGGAAATAACAACAACAACAAAAAGTCACTTGGGGTGAGATCAGGTGAATCGGAATGGTGGGGCACGGAGTCTTTCCATTTTTGATGAAAAACTACTGAACACCCAGGTGGTGTGGGCAGGTGGATTGTCATGGTGGAAGAACCAGGCATCTGTTAGCCATAACTTGGGGTGTTTCTTCTGCAAATTGTCTCTCACATTAATGCTAACTGGTACACTGATGCCAATGGGTTCCAAGAACACTTACCTAGTAGGGGAAGCCTGCACTACAAGGGACCTGCCCTCCAAAAGATAATTCTGTTTTTTTATGGTCTACCTCTCATATAGTTAAGATCAGAAAAATCCACTGAAATTGTCTGAACCCATCAGACAATTTTATAATGTTAGATTTCCACAGTCACACATGTTTTAAAAGAACTTAATAAAAAGTTCTATTTTATTTATGTTTATTTACTGTTTTTTTTTCTTCATTCTGAAATTCCAAGTTCTTTTTGTTTGTTTTAATTATCCTTTTTGTCTAGAACATTCTCCTTTCAGGGAGGGGCTGCTAGAGATAAATTCTTTTCATTTTATTTCATCATAAAATATCCTTATTTCTCCTTCATTCCTAAAGGCTATTTTCTCTGGGTAGAAAATTCTAGGTAGTCAAGATTTTTAAATTAATTTTTTTCCTCTCAGCACTTTATTGTTCCACTGTTTTCTGGCCTTATGATTTATGATAAGAAATCCAGTGCGTTCAAATTGGAATTCTCCTATATGTAATGTATTGCTTTCCTCTGGCTTAAAGACTTTTTTATATTTAATTTTTAGTGATATGATTACAAAATATTAAATTTTTTCTTTGAATTTATTCTGTTTAGGTTTTGCCAAATGTCTTATATTAAACAGATGTTCAATTTTATCTTTCACAAAGTTTTGGAAATTTTAAGTCATTGTTTCTTAAAATAAACTTTTTGTACAGATTCTCTTCTCTCTCTGGGACTTCACTGACATGAATATTAATTTTTAAATATTATCCCACCAGCCCCTGAGACTTTTAATCTAATATTTTTTCCTCTTTTTATCCAGATTGGTAAATTTCTATTGGTCTATCTTTAAGTTGATTGTTTTTGTCTGTTATAGCAAATTAGAAGTGAATTCATGTGGTTTTAAAGTTTCTCTATTATATTTTTTCAGTTCTATAATTTCCATTCATTACTTTTTTATATTTTCTATGTCTTTATTGCAAACTTCTATCTTCTCATTTGCTTCAAGAGTTTTGCCCTTACTTCCTGGAGCATGGTTAATAATTTCTACTTTAAAGTGTGATAATCTCCCAGCATCTGGATCATCTCAGGACTAGCATTTGTGAATTTTTCAGCATCCTTGAGTTTTGTTGAGATTTAGCTGTCTTTTTGTATGTCATGTAATTTCTCATTGTATTCAGAACTTTAAGAATGTTATATGATTAAGCTTTTGTCATATTTCTCAGAGAATGTTGACATTTTTGTTTTAGCAGCAACCAACTTCTTTGGATTCAGATCTAAGTCTTAATCTATCTTCCATACGCTGTAGTTTAGATGGCAGTTTAGTTTTCAAAACTGATGCAGTGTTATTTGTGCCAGTCTAGAATCTGGTCAGTGGCTTAAACTATAGTACGAAAGCATACCACAGGTCAGTGCCATGCATATGCAATTCAGGTGGTGAGCCTGGGACCTTATACACAGATTTGGATCCTCCCTCTCTGTAAAATTCCTTAAACTCTCTGTATTCAGGAGATCCTTTATCCTCATCCTTTGTCTGTTAAACTAGAATTTTAGTGTCCTATGCTGTCACACACTTCCCACAATTGGGTCTTCATTAGCAGCAATATTAGTGAGGGAAAAACAAAGAGAGAAATAACTGGATTTCCTCCAGATTCTCTGGACCACAAGGATTTCTTTTTAGTGTTCTTTTGGTCAAAGAAAAGATTTTATGTCATAGTTTTAGGTAGATAAATGGCCACCATGTTATCATTACTATGTATGTGAAGCTGCATGAATGGGGCTTGCATAGGGCTTGGGCTGCTGGAATTATTGTTTTATTATTTATTTATTGTATAGATGAGGTCTCGCCAAGTTGTCTAGGCTTGCCTCAAACCCGTGGGTTCAGGCAATTAACTCGCCTCGGCCTCCCAAAGTACTGGGATTATAGACTGAGTCACTGAGCCCAACCTTGGAATTATTTTTTTAACTGAAATTTTTCCACAACTGTTCTAGGACCTTTCTTCTTCTGGTTAGAAAAGAAGAGGGAATTTATTTTGTGGACATTTATATCTGTTAACACGCATTGATTTGGAATGCCCTAAAAGTTAAGGTAGAAGACAAGGAGAAAAACAGACAAATGGGAGACTCAAGACTGTATTAGTTATTTTTGAGTTTTTATTTCCTTTTCAAATATGCTTCACAGTTCTCAATTGGTGGCTTTATGTGTTTTGTCCAGAGCTTTTGGTTGTAGTAAGTGAGAAAGAGAGGGTGGAGTGTTTACTTTAACTTAATTGGAAATTCAATTTCAAAAATTGAAGTTTATAAAATATAAGACATTTTTGTGAATGTGACAAAAAAATATTGAGTATCACTAAGTCATTACTAGCCTGATAAATTAGGGTTGTGTCATTTAAGAAAACTAAAAATAACAGCAAGGAAAATTCGATAGTATTTTACTTATTAGGCTATTTCTTTGGTTGGTTTCGAATTATCCTGCAGTCTTAATTCTTCTCATGTACTACCTTTTTTTTTTTTTTACATAACAAGGACTTTAAATTTTCTGTCTGACAAATGGTTCATTTGACCCATTTATTAATAATTGCAATTGTTTGGCATTGCTAGTACAAAGTAAAAAGATCTCTTAATTTTTCTGTATTGTTTTTCTTTCTAAGTGAAATGACTCCTTAAATGTTAAGTATTTTAATCTTGCCTGAGAATAAATTGCTTACCAGCAAAAATTGTTTTAACACCTATATTTCATTTAAAAATTATACAGTGGCAACTATGTGTTCTATACACAACTTACAAATTTCAAAATGCATTATAATAGGAACACTGACCATAATACTATTCTTGGTAATGCACTAAATTAATTTTCATTAAAAGGGAACAATTTTACTTTTAATAATTATAATTATGTCAAATAAATTTCTACATCTTTAGAGTCCTATAAATATCTTCATCTTAATATTGAAATTAATTTTTAAATGTTCTCTTTTCTCCCTTTTACTGTCATTTTAAGCAAGTTATTTCACCTGCCTGTGCTTCAGCTTTTCTGTTATAAATTGGAATAGCCCCACCATTTCACATGATTGTTGCTAGGATTAAGTAAGTATAAAATATCTATAAAATTAACAAGCACAGTAATTTATAGTTATTAATACTTAAAATGTGTTACCATTTCTCCATACAACCATATCTTTCCATTATTAAATCCACTCATTGTCAATAGATGGCATTTGTGGCTACTCTTTGTATCTAGGACTGGCCAAGTATGACCCATGTGGTCTCATCATTTATGTACTCTTCTTAGTAGAATCCTCAGGTATTCTACCTTTAAAATACTTTGGGTGAACAATATTACTGGCCCATTGTGTTAGTTTCTATTGACCAGTTATTCAGCATAGTAGACAGGCTATAATGGCAAGCTTTAGTATTAATGACATTATGAGGCTAAATAAAATAAGTCAAAGGGACAAGCAACTTACTTCTCAGGAATGCAAAGGGAATTCATGCATTTTGATATATTCTTCCTGAGACCCTACTGCTATGTCAAGAACTAGGCTAACATCTGGAAATCAAAAGGGGAAAAATGCCTCTTTCCATATTTGTGGAGAAGTCAGAAATTCCTGAACTATATTATAAACTAGATTGGAAATCCCTGAACTAGATAGGGATTTCATTTAATTCATCGTAGTCTTCTCTGCACTTAGTAGAGTTTCTGACATTATAAAGTAGTAAATGTCTCTTATTCAATGAAAGCATGAACCAACAATTGAAATATAGTTTTAATAGTGTTATGAAGGAAGTTCGTAAAGTTTTGTTTTGTTTTGTTTTGTCTTGTTTTTTGAGTTGGAGTCTCACTCTGTCACCTAGACTGGAGTGCAGTGGCCGCTCCCGGCCACCGCAGCCTCACCTGCTGGGCTCCGGCGATCCTTCCGCCTCAGCCTTCCAAGTAGCCGGAATTACAGGCGCGTGCTACCACGCCTGGCTAATTTTTTGATTTATTGTAGAGATGAGGTCTCGCCAAGTTGCCCAGGCAGGTCTCGAACCCGCGGGCTCACGCAATCCACTCACCTCAGCCTCCCAAAGGCGCGGGATTACAGGCTGAGACACCGAGCCCGGCGGTTTTTTTTTTTAAATCACAAATCACAAGGTAAACTCTTACCTATCAACAAGACCAAGTTCTAATATGTCTCTCCAGGAATGTTGCTCCACCTTTGTGTTTGTGCATGCTTTATTGCATTTATTCAAATATTCATTTAACAAATAATGTATTAGATTATTATTACCATGTATTATAGGTAATTAGTTATGTGTCTGTTACTCTCTTCTCCAATAAGTATTCTCTTACTACACATTTCCAGCCTCCACCAACAGGGCCAGGACTGAGTCCAAGTCTTCTCTCTCTCTAACAGCTAACACAGAAAGTATATGTTAAATGAATTAAAATTTTGAGTTAAGTTTCATGGCTAAATTTTACTCTTCAGATAACATCGTTTTAGGACACCCTGAGTCATTCTTCTAATCTAAACAGAGAAGCCAGAATCTCCATGCATTCCCATCACAACTTTCTGACAGTATAGGAATAACAACAAAAATATCTTCTTTCCTGTTGCTATTTTCTTCTTGGCACTCCAAGACAGGAGACAGACAGACAAACAATAGGGTTCAATACTACTTTACTAACCTATTGAAAGTAGTGTTTTAATTTTTTAAATTTATTTGAATATGTTTTAGGGTCACGATTTCTACAAACGACACCCCAATAAGAAAGAGTGAAACGCCTCTGCTACAATCAGGAACAGGAATTCAGAACCACTTGACTCCTCTTAGTTCCCTGGCAATATATCTATGAAACCCTATGGAACACAGTTTGAAAAACATCCTTCCAATGAAATACTACTGCTTGTCATCAGCTGTGAAGAATGTCCTGTTGAATGGTGCCTGGAAAATTATTTTTCTTAGTGTCTCCCATTTTCTTTTTTGCAGAAATCTCATCAGAGCAACATGCTGTCTTGCACTCAACAAAAATCACATATTCTGTTCTGTGTTTGTTACATTTTAGTTAAAATAGAGTCAGAGGCATGATACATAACAAGAAAATAATTAACGATTCTATCTACCTTGAAAGCAGCTGTATTCCTAGCAGTTCCCACAATGTCTCATGGAATGCGGGGAGGGGTACACTATAGAAGATTTGCTTAAGCTTCTCTGCTTGATAATGGTTTCTGTAAGTATGTTTCAGTGAGATATTGTAAATCCGAGTCACATCTATAATTTTCCTGTTTCTTTGCTTTAATCCACATGGTTCAGAACTATCCCTTCTAAGCACTCTTTAGAAGTATATAAATACAGAGAAGGGACAAATTAAGCCCCATTGTCTAAGATGATGGTAGGAAATAAGTGAGTTTGAAATAGAATTGTGGATTAAAATATACCACATATTTTACAAGCATTTTAATCTTTTAATATCTCTGACCAACACTGGTTATAAGACCAGTGAAGTGATGTCCTCTGTAATTCACAATTCCATTTTCAGCAATTTCTTCTTTCTCTACTCACTCCTTTCTTGACTCCATTTTGGCCTAATTCCTAGGTCTGAGTTTTTTTCTTACTTACCACTCATGTTCTGCTTTCCTGAGAATGGAGTGATATAAATGCAACTTCAAGTCAAGCCCCAAGGAGAACTTCCCTTTTCAATCACATTTCTACTCCTAACTTCTCCTATACAGACATTCTGTCTCTGGCCATTGGGGAAGATGTGTACATTTTAATTCATCAAGCTGTATTCTATGCTTTGTGCACTTTGCTGTGTTATACTTAACAAGATGTTTATTAAAATGAAATTATGGACAAACAAAAGTCCACCAAACAAACAAAATTAAATTATAAACAAACAGAAGCAATCAAAAACAATAAGGATTAGGAAAAAGTGTTTATATATCTTACAGGGAACAAGATTTGGGAGGAAATAGTCTATGTAGCTGAGGGGTACTGATAAGAGTCACTCTGAGTGATTGAATAAATTATGCCTTATTTGGCAGGGAGACATATGTGTTTTGCAAAGAGAGGGTAGAAAAAGAAGGCAGACAGTTAGGAAAGTAACAAGAGATGATGGTTACCCTTTAGTTAAACTGGGCAATGGTTTTTTATAAAAGGCTACCTAGTACTTTCCTAATAAGAAGCTTCAATATTACTGGGATTCCAGGCTTGCCACCATGCTTGGATTTCCCTTTCTATGTCTGTAACTGCCTAACTGGCATCCCCAGGCAACAGAATAAAGACTGTTTCACCCCAGTGCCTTCTCAAGAATCAACTTGATTCAGTGTTAGTTTTTTTAGACATGACCCCCCACTTCTTGTGCTCTCCTGAACACCTATCTTGTATTGACCCCAATATGCCTAAATCAGCAAACTTTATAGTCATGTCAAATGTTTTCACACAAAATATAAATGTTTCTGCTCTCCAGTGTTGAGGGAGGCGATAAAACATATTCAGCTCTGTTATTTAAAGTTCATCTTGGCCTAACTCCCTGGTAGGCTGGAGTGAGAAAATACTGAGCATGGAAAGGTTACTGGCAATTTTTATGGATCAAGAAAGCTCATTTCAGTAATAAATCTGGAGGAGAAGAGTAAAAATTGTCTACAGATAAGTTATATCAGGACAAGATAATGTACTGAATAACCCTAGTCTACATAAACTGTGCTATCCTGGGTCAAATTTTAATTCTTTTTTTATTAGGATACTCTGAAAGTATTATGAGTCACAATTTCCTAAATATTACTTTGTTTGTGAATTTATCTCTTACTCACACAAAAGGAATACAGAGCTTGAGCAAAGAGAAAGTGAAACCATATTATAAGGCTACATTTGGCTGGGATTGGTGGCTCAGCCAGTAATCCCGCACTTTGGGAGGCCGAGGTAAGTGAATTGCCTGAGTCCGCGGGTTCGAGACCCACCTGGGAAACTTAGCAAGGCCTCATCTCTACAATAAATCAAAATATTAGCAGGGCATGGTAACATGCGCCTGTAGTTCCAGCTACTTGGAAGGCTGAGTGGAAGAATTACCGGAGCCCAGCAGGTCGAGGCTGCAGTGGCCGGGAGCGTGTCACTGCACTCCAGTCTTGGCGACAGAGTGAGACTCCAACTCAAAAAATAAAAAATGAGGCTACATTTGAATTCATTTTGTTTCAAACTATGGATAGGTGAACTACAGAAGTTATTTGCTGTGTCCTGTGTATCTGTTAAGTCCAAAAATGACTTCTTAAATGCCAAAATATTGAGACTACCAGTTCTAATTTTTAAAGTAGAATAGTAGTACTTGGTCACTTTGATTACTGAAAGTTAAGTTCTAAAAATGGTTAGAAGTGTATGAAGCATGGTAGTTACTCTGTCTATTCTGAACCTATATGAAAGAAAAATAGATTATTCACTAATTGTCATTAAGGTTCTAAGGAAACATAGATGAAAATATTGTTCCTGAGTTTGTGATCTATTGTTCCTGAGTGCACAGTTCCTGCTCTAATTTGGGATACAGAAATATAGGCAAAAAAATATAGTTCAGAGTTTTGAGGGCTAGAATAGGAAAAGGTTCAGAATTCTAGGAGAATGAAGAAATGTGTGACACAGAGAAGATCATGCTTGAGTAGGCTTTAAAGAATGAGTGAGAATTTATCAGGAAGAAGAACACAAGAGGGGTAGGGTATGCTTGAATGTGTGGATCATGAGGTGGCTAGAGCAAGGTAAGTGGGAGTGAAAACATGGCGTGATGGAGACTGAGCCTGGAGGTATTTTTTTTTTACCAAAACATATATCTGTCCTTCTATATGCTTTTGTAGATAATAGAGAATAAATATAAAGTTTTAAAAGAACAAGAGGACCAGATATTTTAGAAGGATACTGAAAGCTGTGTGGGCAATAAACTCAGGAAAAAACCAGAGTCACGTTGCAAAGCCATAGTAAAGGTCTGTGTGATAAAATTTGCTGTGCTATTTAAATGTATTTGAATTATTGGAAAGATCTTATTAAAGACAAAATTATATGTTTGCAATTAAATGTATAAAGGCTTTGAAAAATAGTCCTTTATCAAACACATTAGGATTATTAGATACTTAGTATTAAACACTTATTAGATACTAGGTATTAAACACTTATTAGAGGGGGTCGGGAAGATGGTGGCCAAACCAGTCAGATTATGCAAGTATGGTGTGGGTGAGTGAGTGAATGGAAAATTTTGTGTACGTGCTGCTGAGTGAATGGGCATGTGAGTGGCTAACTGAGTGAGGGCTAGGGAGTTAGCAGCCAGGGCTCTCTTGGTGCAGTGGCTGGTGCCCCAGCTACTCAGTTTGGACCCTATCAATTCCCGGGACACAGAAACCAAGCGCCTTTTTTTTTTTTTTGAGTTGGAGTCTCACTCTGTCACCCAGACTGGAGTGCAGTGGCCGCTCCCAGCCACCGCAGCCTCGACCTTCTGGGTTCTGGCGATCCTTTCTCCTCAGCCTTCCAAGTAGCTGGAACTACAGGTGCGCACTACCACGCCCAGCTACATTTTTTTTAAATCAACAAAACCCTTCCTGAGAAGAAAATACTGGGAGAGACTGACTAAGTGGGGGCTCGTGTGAAAATGGCCAGAACTCCGGTGCAACAGCTGGTGCTGTAGCATCTCTGCTTGGTCTCTGGCTCTTCCCAGGTCAAAGAAGCTGAGTGCCATTTTTTTTTAAACAGACAAAAGTTTTCCTGTGTTCCCCAGTATGCAGGATGGCTCAACAGAAGACCATAAACATAATCAAATACGTCAACAGATGCAAAAAGGAGAACCATACAATTAAATCATTAGGTGCAGGAAAAACTTTTGATAAAATCCAGCATCCCTTCTTGAAAAAAACCCTCATGCACCTAGGCATAGAAGGAACATACCTCAAAATAGTAAGTGCCATCTATGATAAACCCATAGCTAGTATATTGCTGAAAGGACAGAAACTGGAAATAATTCCCCCCAAAACCAGAACAAGACAAAGGTGCCCACTCTCAGACCTCTTGTCCAACATTGGATTGGAAGTCCTAGTAGGACAATAAGACAAGAGAAGGAAATCAGGGGTATTCAAATAGGAAAAGAGGAAGTCAAGTTATCCCTCTTTGCTGATGATATGATCCTATACCTTGAAAATCCAAGAGAATCTGTCAAAAAACCTGCTTGCCCTGATAAAGGACTTTGGCAAAGTCTCAGGGTACAAAATAAATGTGCAAAAGACAGTTGCATTCCTATACATCCACAATAAGCAGGCAGAGACACAAATAGAAAGCACAATCCCATTCACAATAGTGACACACACACAAAATGAAATACCTTAGCATCTTCCTAACCAGAGAAGTGAAAGACCTTTACAATGAGAACTACAAAGCACTGCTCAAAGAAATTCAAGAAGACACAAACAAATGGAAAAAATTCCATGCTCATGGATAGGAAGAATCAACATTGTTAAAATGTCCATCTTACCAAAGGCAATCTACAGATTCAATGCAATACCCATTGAATTACCAACATCATTCTTCTCAGACCTTGAAATGACAATACAGAAATTCATATGGAAACACAAACAACCACAAATAGCCAAAACAATCCTTATCAAAAGAAATAAAGCAGAAGGTATCACACTTCCAGAATTCAAACTTTACTATAAGGCTACAGTAATCAAAACAGCCTGGTATTGGTATAAGAACAGGCATATAGACCAATGGAACAGATAGGGATTCTGGGCAAAGTTTCAATTTCTCAACCAACTGATCTTTGACAAACCCTCCAGCAACAACCACTGGGGAGAGGAGAACCAATTCAGTAAATAGTGCTGGACAAACTGGTTGATCACATGCAGAAGATTGAAACAGGACCCCTACCTAACACCATACACAAAAATTAACTCTAAATGAATCAAAGACCTAAATGTCAAACCTCAAACTATAACAATCTTAGGAAATGCAGGAGATATTATTATGGAAATTGGAACTGGAAACCAATTCCTGCTCGAAACCCTAAGTGCCCATACCATAACAAATAAGATAGACAAGTGGGACTTCATCAAACTGAGGAGCCTCTCAAAGCAAAATAAATCAAGAGAGTGCGGAGACAGCCCACAGATTGGGAAAAAATATTTGCCAACTGTATATCTGACAAAAGCCTAACATCTAAGATCTCAAGGAACTCAAATGTGCTGAAAGGAAAAAAACAAACAGCCTCACTAAAAAGTGGGCAAAAGACTTGAATAGACACTTCTTAAAAGAAGATATATGGGCAGCCAACAGACACATTAAAAAGTACTCAACCTCACTCATCATCAGAGAAATGCAAATCAATTCCACATCGAGATACCACATAACCCCAGTAAGAATGGCCATCATTAATAAAACAACAACAGATGCTAGCAAGGATGCAGAGGAAAAGGAACACTTCTACACTGCAGGTGGGAATGCAAACTAGTGCCACCTCTTTGGAAGACAATGTGGTGATTTTTGAAAGAACTAGAAATTGACCTTCCATATAACCCAGCAATTCCCCTACTGGGAATATACCCAGAGGAACTCAAATCATTCTACAAAAAAGATACCTGCACACGTATGTTTGTTGCAGCTCTATTCACAATAGCAAAAACATGGAACCAACCATGCTGCCCATTGAGGTTGTACTGATTAAAAATATGTGGTACATATACACAATGGAATATTATGCAGCCATAAAGAAGGGCAAACATATGGACTTCATAGCAACTCGGATGGATTTAGAGTCAATCATACTCAGTGATCTATCACAGAAACAAACAGCAGAGTACCATATGTTCTCACTCCTAAGCAGACCTTGAGCAATCTTCAAAACACTATAAGAAAGAGATTGGCAGTAGTGGAAAACTGCCAGGGGAGGGAGCGTGGGTTTGACAGTTGAGGGAAACTGCTAGGGGAGGAGTGGCATACCTCATCAACAAGGGTACGTGCATAATCAACATTTGTATACCTAACCTTGAATTGTACCCCCCATCTTTAAAATCAAAAGAAATAAAAAATAAAAAAAACACTTATTAGATACCTAACAGTCTTTGACAAAACACAGAAATATATAAGGAGCTTTGCAAAAATTTAATTATAAGAATGTTCATTGCAAAGTTACTTATAACTATAAAATTTGGAAATAATTTAAAAAACCGAAACTACTAGATTATTTTAAAATCTATTATTTTCATTTTGAACACTCATGCACACATATACATATATATGTTATCTATATATATGTACATATAAATTTTTTTAAAAGGCATGTCTTTTTAATATTATCATTCCTCTTACAAAGTACTGTCAGCAATTTCCATAATTATTTATAACATTTAAATGTAAATGTATTATATCATAGTTATAGCATATATGTACATATAGGCAACATAAAAGTATTTATTGAGAGTATATATATTCTATGATGAAACTCATTAAATTATGCACATAATTTAAAATTGTGTACTAAAAGAACATTTAAAGATAGGGAAAATTGTTCATATGTTTTTAAAGAAAAAATTGGGGGCTAGTTTCAATGGCTCAAGCCTGTAATCCCAGCACTTTGAGAGGCTGGGGAGGAAGATTGCTTCAGCCCAGGAGTCCAAAACCAACCTGGGCAACATAGCAAGACCTTATCTCTACAAAATAAATAAAAAAATTAGCCAGGCCTGGTGGTATGTGCCTGTGGCACCAGTTACCAGGAGATTGAAGTGAAATGATGATGTGAGCCCAGGAGGTTAAGGCTGTGGTGAGCCATGATCATGCCTTTGCACTCTACCATGGGTTGCAGAATGAGACTCCAACTCAAAAAAAAAAAGTTGTAAAATATGCACCTTTTAAAACAAGAAAAAGTATTTATTACATATATAATAGAAAGAAAAACAAAGTATATACATAATATGGAATGGATATAACTAGGTAATAACATCATGGGTGATGTTTGTTATTGTCTATGTATTTCACACATTTTTGTAAAGAGAAAATATTACTTAAAAGAATATAGTAAAAAATATACCCATCTTTTAATGAAATTGCAAAGACCAATAAACACTTGCGTCAAACTATTCTACAATCTATGTATGCAAGAGGGAAGGTGAATGTGCTTGCCTGTGTTTGAATTATTGACTGGACTTGCCATGTTACGATCTTGTGAACTTAAGAAAATCTTAATTATTAATATTTGAATCATAGCTCTGTGTAGCCTGTTCCTACTTTTATGAATGTTTTCTTAGCTTTAGACCAGAATGATCTATACCAGACTAAGTCTGGATTTCTCCATGTTGTTGTAATAGAAATCCTTGTCAGTTCGGACTCACAAGGCTCCAATCAAAACAATGTGCACTCAGTATTTACCTGAACACATGGAGTTAATTTAGCCTGTGAAGTTGACTTTTTCTTTGACAATATGTTGGTAAATTGAGAACTAAGTTGTTTTTAATTCCATTTTAATGAGCCTAATAAAATTTAGAACACAATAAATTTAAGGTAGCATAATTATAATAAACTGTAATTATAAAGAAATTTTATTTTGTATGAAATACAGATATGTGACCACTTATTAATTAGAATATTGACTTCTAATGGAAATGTGGTAAACATTACTATGCTGTATAGCTTTTTTTATTTTATGAAGCTCAATTGTACATTGTAAATCTAACCTACATAAATTTCTTACAGGTAGTTAGTCAAATAAATTTTTAAAAACCAGAAAAAAGAAAATGCATTTAAATTAGGCAGCACTAGGATACAATTTAAATTATATGTGATTTTAATTGAAAACTTGCCTTGGAATTCAATTGCTGTTTGGTATCACAAATATATGATATATTTTTTATTGTGGATTTCTTTCTTTTGTTTTTAAAGGTGATATATGTATAATATAATTCTCTGAAATGATTTAGGAGGACAATAACCATGGATTTTTAAATTGAGAAAATAGTTATACCCTTTGGATAATGTATACATTGCACACTGTATATGTTTAAAAAATAATCCCACACTCAGTGTTAGATGGCTAAGCTTAGTCTAGGATGAGATGAAAATAAAAAAGTTCCTTCCTAAATTAAATGGAAACCAAAGGGAAGTTGTGTAATGTATACAGGGGAAGCTCAGCCTTTGGTATGACAAAAATCTCAAAAAATCTTGACAAAAATCTCAATTATATTATCTGTGTTTCTTTGGACATGGGACTTAACCAGTGTGACTCTTATTGCCCATATCTGAACAATGGATCTGATAATTCCCACCTTTCAAGAGTGTTGTTTGAATTAAGAAAGCAAAACCTTTTGAAGTGTCTATTAGAGAATATTGTACCAAAGTGAACTAGACATTTTTAGCTATCCTTCTACCCCTTTTTATATAGACACATAAGGCATCAGTACTTTGCTAGTGCATATCTATATACTAAACCCTCTCTCCCTGCAAAATCCAACTAACGTTCCCACAAAATGATTCCTTGATAAAAGTATGCCACATTTTGACACACTTCAAAGACTAGTTCTGCACATGACATTGCATTTGTTGGCCAAATATATCTCAAAATCTGTTGATTATTTTCTTTCAATAACAAACTTTGATTGCCTGAGGAAGATGGTGATCAAGCCAGTCAGAGTATGTGAGCCTCAGCATGAGTGAGTGCATGGAAAATTTTGCATATGTGTTGCCCATCCTTGGAAGAAGCTGCTGGGAGAGACTGATTGAGTGGGGGCTCAGAAGCAAGTTGCCAGGTCTCTCTCCTAGTGAAGCGACTAGTATCACAACTGCTCTGCTTGGTCCCTAGCACTTCCCAGGGTACAGAAGTCTAGCACCATTTTTTTAAAACCAACAATGACCTTCCTGGGAAGAAGCTGTCAGGAGAGACTACTGGCTCCAGGCTCTGCTTTCCACTGAAGTGCCTGGCCAGACACTGGTAGAAAGGTTTGCAGAGGGAGCCCAGGGGCAGAGCCCCACTGGAGAAGATGAAAGAGGTACCCTGCAACCATCATGAAAATGGAGTAGGAAAGTGCTATAGTTTGCTTACCACAGACTGAGAGACCCCAATCTCTGTGACCAGAGGATCAACTACTCAGGGGTTGATTGCAACCCAGAGTATCAGAATATCCTGAAAGCACAAAATTTGGAGTGACAAGATGAGTACTGAGTCTCAGACACCCCACCCCCTACCCTGATTTAGCTGTGGGACAATGGGTGTGACCACAAAAGGACAAGGAAGACCTCCAAAGAGATCAGTGCTCCACATCCTCCATCTTATTTGACTCTCAAAACTACAAGAGACAGCAAAGCTTCTCACCCATAGTCTTGTTTCAAAATAGAACAAATCCAGAGCCCTGAATAGAGGACTGAGCAAACATCAGAAGTAAAAGCCTCTCCCACTGCTACTGAATCATGAAACTAAAGAGAAAAGAAAGAGATCTGTCAAAAATGAGGAAAAAATCAACAGAAGACCACAGACAATTTCAGTGTAAAAAAGAGAAAATACCTGAAAAACCAGACTTCAGAGCCCAAACAATGGAAGTCAATGACTGACACCTGAATACAACAGGGATAAGGGAATGCATGAAAAGAGTAAATAAGACTCAAGAAAGAAAAGATGCAACACTGAAAGAATTTGTAGCAAAGATTTTAGACATAAAAATTTTTCATCAAGGAAATAAATAATAAGATGACAAGCATGGAAAGCAGATTTAATCAAGCAGAGGAAAGAATCTCAGAACTTGAAGACCAGAACATGGAATTAACTTGATCAATAAAAAAACATAGAAAGAAAACTAGAAAGAAAGAACAAAGCCTCCAAGAGGTGTATGACTATATCGAGAGGCCAAAACTCCACTGATTGGTATCCAAGAAGAAGAAAAAGAATTACCTTGGAGCAAGTATTTCAGGAGATTATCCAAGAAAACATTCTCTATCTCACCAGAGATATGACCATCCAAACACAAGAGATGCAGAGAACCCCCACAAGACATCAACTAAGAGGACCAACCCCTAGACACACAGTAATTCACCTACACAAAGTAGGTACAAAAGAAAAAGTCCTTAAGGCAGTGAGAGAGAGGTCAAATTACCTACAGGGGAAAACCAATCAGAATAGCAGCAGACCTACTGGTAGATACACTACAAGCTAGAAGGGACTGGAGTACAATATTCAAAGTCCTCAAAGATAAACAATTTCAACCAAAAATTTTCTACCCAGCTAAGCTCAGTTTCATCAGTAATGGAGAATTAAAATCCTTTCCAGACATCCAATCCCTAAGAGATTATGTAGCTTCCAGACCAGTTATACAGGAGACACTTTAAAATGTATTAAGCACAGAAGAAAGAAAAAAAGAATTATCCCTAACTTCCCAAGAGAAAAAGCAGAACACAGAATCAACAGAGAATACATCACAACAGTAAACTTGAAAACACTAACATACATCAACCCCAAAACTAAAATAAAACAGAGTAAAGACTTTATAAGAACCTCATGACAGAGATAAGCAATCACATTTCAATAATCAGCCTGAATGTGAATGGACTAAATGCACCACTGAAAAGAGACAGAATGGCAAACTGGATAAAAAAAACATGACCCAATAATTTGCGCACCCAGGAAACTCATCTCACCACAAGGGACTCACACAGACTCAAAGTTAGAGGATGGAAGACAAGTTTTCAGGCAAATGGATCACAAAAGAAGGCAGGAGTTGCAATCTTAATATCAGATAAAACAACCTTTAAGCTATCAAAAATTTAAAAAGATAAAAGGACACTAATAATGATAAAGTGTTCAATTCATCAACAAGAAATATTCAGCCTAAACATACATATGCACCCAACACAGGAGGACCAGTATTTATAAAGCAACTGCTAAGTAAACTAAAAAAAGATACTGACTCTAACACTGTTATAGCTGGGGACATATACACCCCACTAACAACCCTAGACAGATCATCAAGACAAAAAATCAACAAAGAGATCTAGAATCTCACCTTGACACTTGACCAAATGGAGGCTTAATAGATACCTACAGATTATTCCACCCAACAACCACAGAATATACATTTTACTCACCACCACATGGAACATACTCCAATATCAATCACATTTTCAGCCATAATTCAAGCATAAACAAATTCCATAAGATTGAATTATTGTCATGCACCTTCTCAGACCACAGTGGAATAAAAATAAATATCAACACAACAAAATTTCCCAAATGCCCACAAAGACCTACACACTAAACAGCATGATGCAGAACAATTACTGGGTCAACACTGAAATCAAAACAGAAATTAAAAGATTTCTGAACACAAATGAAAATGAAAAAACATCTTACCAAAACTTCTGGAGTGCCATGAAAACAGTTCTAACAGGGGAATGTATATCTCTACAAACACATATAAAAAAATGGAAAGATGGCAAGATAACAGTTTAACAAATCACCTAAGGGAGCTAGAAAGACAAGACCAACAAAACCCTAACTTTAGCAGAAGCATCCAGGTCACCTAGGTAAAAGCCCAAATATGGTACATAAAGACAAAAATATCATAGAAAAAAAAATCAGCAAAACAAAAAAGCTGGTTCCTTGAAAGAATTAAAAAGATTGATGGACCCCTAGCCAGAATGACCAAGAAAAGAGAGAAAAAGTCCAAATAAATACAATCAGAAATGCAAAATCACAAATGACCTCAAGAAATACAGAAGATTATCAGAGATTACTATGAACACCTGTATGGAAACAAACAATCACCTAAATGATATGGAGGGCTTTCTGACATCATACAAACTCCCAAGGTTGAAACAAGAAGACATTGAGACACTAAATAGACCAATAACAACCCAGGAAAATGACTTCATAAGAAAACTACCTACAAAAAAACACCTGGACCAGACAGCTTTCCAGCACAATTCTACAAAGCATACAAGGAGGAGCTGATACCAATCCTATTTAAAATATTCCAGGCATTGAGAAAGATGAAATTGTCCCCAAATCATTTTATGAAGCTAACATCACACAGATATTCAAACCAGGTAAATATCCAACAAAAAAGAGAACCACAAGTCAATATTCCTAATGAACATAGATGCAAAAATTCTCAACAAGATTCTAGCAAATTGGATCCAACAGCACATCTCAAAAATCATACACCATAACCGAGTAGGCTTCATCCCCAGGATACAGGGCTGGTTCAACATCCACAATACCAATTAAATACATTAACAGATGTAAAAAACAAACAAACGACAACAGCAAAAAACGATTATATCATTCGATGTAGAAGAGTTTTTTAATAAAATCCAGCATCCCTTCTTGATAAAAACCCTCAAATACCTAGGAATAAGAGGAACATACCTCAAAATAGTAAGTGCCATCTACGATAAGCCCACAGCCAGCATATTGCTAAATAGACAGAAATAGGAAACATTTCCCCTGAAAACTGGAATAAGACAAGGCTGCCCACTCTCACCCCTCTTGTTCAACATTGTGTTGGAAGTCCTAGCTAGAGCAATAAGACAAGAGAAGAAAATTAGGAGTATCCAAATAGGAAAAGAGGGAGTCAAATTATTCCTTTTTGCTGATGATATGATCCTATGCCTCAAAAATCCAAGATAATCTGTCAAAAATGTGCATGCATTAATAAAGAACTTTGACAAAGTCTTGGGATACAAAATAAATGTGCAAAATACAGTTGCATTCTTATACACCAACAAGGCAGGGAATCAAATAAAAAGCACAATCTTATTCACAGTAGCCACAAAAAAATGTAATACCTTGGCATCTTCCTAACAAGAGATGACAAAGACATTTACAATGAAAACTGTAAAACGCTGCTTAAAGAAATCCAAGAAGACATAAACAAATGGAAAAATATTCTATGCTCATGGATAGGAAGAAGCAATATTGTTAAGATGTCTATTCTACCCAAGGCAATCTACAAATTCAAAGCAATACCATTAAATTACCAATATCATTCTTCTCAGTCCTGGAAATGACAACACAGAAATTCATATGGAAATATAAATGACCACTAATAGCCAACATAATTCTTGACAAAGGATACAAAGAAAAAGGTATCATACTTCCAGACTTCAAGCTTTACTATAAGGCTACAATAATCAAAACAGCCTGGTCTTGGGACAAGAACAGGCATTTGGACCAATGGAATAGGAGAGAGGTTCCAGAAGCAAAACCTCAATTTCTCAACCAATCCATCTTTGACAAAGTCTTCAATAGCAACCACTGGGGAGAGGAGAATCTATTCAGCAAACAGTGCTGGGAAAGCTGACTGACCACATGCAGAAGACTGAAACAGGACCCCTACCTATCACCATACACAAAAATTAACTCTGAATGGATCAAAGACCTAAACGTAAACCCTCCAACTATAAGAAGCTTAGAAAATGCAGGAGACACTTTTATGGAAATTGGAACTGGCAACCAATTTCTGATCAAAACCCCAAATGCCCATGCCGTAAGAGATAAGATAGACAAGTGGGACTTAATCAAACTGAAAATTATCTGCAAAGCAAAAGAACCAATCAAGAGAGTGGGGAGACAGCCCACTGAATGGGAAAAAATATTTGCCAACTGTATATTTGACAAAGGCCTGACATCCAGGATCTACAAGGAACTCAAACATGTGAAAGGAAAAAAACAGCCCCGTTAGAAAATGGGCGAAGACATGAATAGACACTCCTCAAAAGAAGATATATGGGCAGATAGCAGACATATGATAAAGTGCTCAGCCTCACTAATCATCAGAGAAATGCAAGTCAAAACCTCATTGAGGTATCATCTAACTCCAGTAAGAATGGCCATCCTTAATAAAACAAACAACAACAAATACTGGTGAGGGTGTGGAGAAAAGGGAACCCTTCTACACTACTGGTAGAAATGCAAACTAGTGCAACCTCTTTGGAAAACAGTGTGGTGATTTCTGAAAGAACTAGAAATTGACCTTACATATGACCCAGCAATCCCCCCACTGGGAATATATCTGGAGGAACTCAAATCATTTTACAAAAAAGATACCTGTGCACACATATTTATTGCAGCTCTACTCACAATAGCAAAAACATGAAACCAAATGTGCTGTCCACTGAAACTGGACTGGATAAGAAAATGTGGTACATATACACAATGGAATATTATGCAGCCATAAAGAAGAACAAATATAGGGACTTCACAACATCTTGAATGGATTTAGAGTCTATCATACTCAATGATCTATCACAGAAACAAAGAAAAGAGCACCACATGTTTTCACTCAGTGGGCCCCGAACAATTACCATAACACTTTAAAAAGTGATTGGCAGTCGTGGAATACAACTGGAGTGGGGTGGGGGGAACACAACATTAGTAAGAGGGTACCTAATCTCAAACCAGCTATGTGGGTACCAAAGAGAGGCCCAAACTTTAACTGTATGATAACCACTTGTATACCTAATCCTGAATTATACCCCATACCTTTAAAATAAAAACAAAATTTCACATTTATATTCTTTTATAATCAATGCGTTGATTCCTAAAAGATCTGAAAATTGACCTGCCATATGACCCAGAACTCCCCCTTCTGGGAATATATTAGGAGGAACTCAAATCGTTCTATGAAAAAGATATCTGCACATGCATGTTTATGATACCATTATTCACAATAGCAAAAACATGGAATGAACCATGCTGCCATCAAAAGTAAAGAAAGGACAAGCTGGGCTCGGTGGCTCAGCCTGTAATCCCAGCGCTTTGGGAGGTCAAGGTGAGTGAGTGGATTGCCTGAGCCCGTGGGTTCGAGACCCGCCTGGGCAACTTGGCAAGACCTCATCTCTACAATAAATCAAAAATTAGCCGGGCGTGGAAGCACGTGCCTGTAGTTCCAGCTACTTGGAAGGCTGAGATGGAAGGATTGCTGGAGCCCAGCAGGTCGAGGCTGCAGTGACCAGGAACGGCCACTGCAGTTCAGTCTGGGTGACAGAGTGAGACTCCAACTCAAAAAAAAAAAAAAAAAAGGACAAAATTATGAACTTGGGTGGATTTAGAATTTATAATGCTGAGTGATCTATCACAAAGAACTGAGTACCACATATTCTTACTCATAAGTGAACCCTGAACATGAATCATAATACTATAAGAAAAGGATTGGCAGTAGCAGAACACTGCCAGGCGAGGGAAAGGGGAGATCAATAAGGGTACTCAATCTCAAATCAGTTGAGGTGAGATCCAAAGGGAACCCAAACTTTACCTGTACGATGGCTGTTTATCTACCTCATTCTGAATTGTGCCCCACATCTTTAAGAATAAAAAATAAGACCAAAATAATTTTAATGCTGTTGATTTTAGTCAACACCACTGAAAATTTTAAACAGCAGCTTCCCTATTTGAGTCTGTATTTTGGTTATCCTTGAGCAGCTAGACTATTTCTTGGAGTTTTTTGTTTTTTTCAGGGAGTCTATGTAGAGGATACTTTTCTGAAACTTTACATAAATAGAAATGACATTCTATTGCTTTTTCACACAATTAATAATTTATCTGAATATAGAACTCATGTTTCAACTTTTTCTCATGTAGATTCTATGTAGACATCTTCGGCCATATAATTTTGTGGAGAAGATATCAGAAGCCAGTCAGAATTTTTGTCCATTGTAAGGAAGTTTTGCCAAAATTCTTATGAGATTCTTTACTTGTACTTACAAAGTATTCATGCATATAAAATTAGTTTGTATATATAGTTCTGCATATGTATATTGTATCTATAGTTAAAGAATTTGTCTATGTGTTTCTCTTCATTAAGCTTGTTTAGGTGTTTTTCTCTTTGTTAAGCATTAAAAACACTCAACAAAATGTTTTGAGGGTCAAGCCTTTCTGTACCTTAGAAAAATATTCTTTCCTTACATCTTTATTTTTTTCTGGTTCCTTTGTTCTGTACTATTGTTCACAAATTAATTATTGTGGATTAGGTCTCTAAAATATTTTTAACTTTTATTCATTCTTTTTTCTCTATTTTTCATTTTTCTAAAACTGAAATAGGATCTTACGTTTACACTATCAATTTGATTTTTCAGACTGAGCCAAACTACTTCTAATGTAAATTTTAATTCTATCTGCTTGTTAGTATTATTTGGATTTCCTTATCTTACACAGTTTTCTTTATATTTGCCTGCTGTTGTCACTACTTTATTTCAGGCTCTTGTTTGGTTTAATCATATCTTTCTTGTTTCATACATTTTATATTGTTGTATAAATATTGTGACAAAATGAAAAACCTAGTTTCTGACTTTTGTGTATTTATTTTTTTAAAGATTTAAAGTATGCTTATCTTTGTATTGTATGCTATCATTTTTATTTGCTATGCAGAATCATTTAATAGACAATATTCTGTTCAGTGATTTTTTTTTTAAGAGGTTGTTTACTGTAACTACTAGAGTTGTCCAAATGCTTCCTGTTTAGCCATATATAGGTAGCTAGCTATTTCTTCTATATGGAAGTCTTCTCACTCTCCATTCTCATTACTGTTTGAATCTCCTCTTATCGTCACATGAATTGCTAATAAATTGATATAAATGTGCATGATCATCTCAGACAAGGCTGATTTGGGAACAAAACAGAATTGGGTAGTTCATGTAGGGAAATGTCCTATTACTTACTAGATTTTGAGCTGAATCAACTCTTTCACCAAACTTCCTTTGTGTCCCAGCATCTCATTCAGATACAAGCTATGATAGATCCTAGATTTCTTAATATGTGATGCTTCTAAACATTATTTTACTATTATACTATGATTTGAAATATACTACTATAACAATAATATGAATAAATTATTTGAATATAAAAACACTCATAATATCCACTATCCTATAGGTGATTTCACATTTTTGAATAGTTTTCCACACGTTTTAAGTAATCTTTTATAACTTTATGTAAAAAAGTAAATACATGTAGTATTTCCCTAAAAGTAATCATAAATAAAGAGAAATGCAGGTTCATGTTTGTCCATAAAATAGGTGAGTGAACCATGGAAAAATTGATTCAACATTGTCTAAACAGAGTCGTATCTACCTTTCCAACTATATAAAAACTATGCTATTGATTGTTGAAACTTAAGTAACTAGACATGTAAGAAACTGCAGAAAACCTGACAAATGTTGCCTTGAATGCTGTTGTAAAAATAATTGAATGGCATCAGAGACATCCTAATATTCTGTGTCTACAGTCTATAGACACAAAAGAACATCACCAATGAAAGAAAAATGAATGTGAACCAATGTTATATGTCATTCCAATTGAATCCTGTCTTAGGTTAAAATTGGTTTGCCATATCTTGTTTGTGAGAAGTTCGCTACATAATGAGGAGAAGGTTTTTGCAATATTTGATTGAGAATGCAAATTAGTAGAATACATGATAAAATTTCTGTTCAAAGACAATTAAATAGGAAGGTCTCTTCCATATCTCCTAGATTAAAAGGGGGCTTGTTCAAATAACTTTATGGTACTGAAACAATGAAAAGAGGGAACTGGTAACACTAATTAGGAAGGAAAGACTAAAACTGAAATGGTCTAAAAGGTTTATTCTGGAAACAGAAATGTGGGTGGACAGTGGAAAGGATAATTTTCTTTTTATAGGTATAAAATAGAAATTTTTAATTTATTTTGCCATATCAATGTACACATTTTTCCTATAACTAAGAATAAATTAGATAAGATAAAATAATTTTAATGATGTAATTGAAGTTTGAAAAGAAAAAGAATACCCTGGTATAATTCTATTATTTCAGCAATATTATTAGCACTTTCTAACTTTGCTTCATATGATATAGAATGCAAAGGCTATATGTAGTTTGGGGCATTTTTACTTTCTTAGGAAATGATGGATGACAGAAGTATGCAAAACATAGCTTGCCTCATATTATCTTTAAAAAGTGATCTGAAAACTGATACCACTCCTCCTCAAATAATTCCTGCCTGCTTATTTAGTATCTTGAATCACACCATTCAAAAGCAACTTGTGGTTTAGAAAGAAAAGCTCATTTTGAAACCTTTTAACATTGAATCATATATACATGCTGTAAAATATATAATATGTATATATATATATCACTTGAAATAGTGCATTTTCAGTGCAAACAGGAATTTGGAATAAGAATAACAATTTGGGTGAGAAGTTAAAAACTAGAATGAAAAATCTATGAGCATGTGTTCTCAGGAAAAATATTTAAAAACACAAAGATTACTAATTGCAGTTTCAGTGAAATTTTTCACAAGTTGCACATGGCTAAAACAGGCCTTTGTACCAACACATTAAACTGTTGTTTTTCACTCTGAAAGATTCAGTGCTAAGAAATTATTTTATTTCTGGCAGTTACTATACTTATAAACTTAATGAAACTTTAAAATCTAAATTATTTGATAATGTTTCCTGCAACAAGTTGGAAAGCATTATTATTTAAGGGATTCTGGGCTAAACTCAGTGGCTCAGCCTGTAATCCCAGCACTTGAGAGGCCTAGGTGAGTGGATTACCTGAGCCCGTGGGTTTGAGACCAGCACGGGCAAATTGGCGTGACCTCATCTCTACAATAAATAAATAAATAATTAGCCGGATGTGATAGCGCGCACCTGTAGTTCTGACTACCTGGAAGGCTGAGGTGGAAGGATTGCCAGAGCCCAGGACGTCGACGCTGGAGTGGCCTTGAGCATGCCACTGCACCCCGGCCTAGGTGACAGAGTGAGACTCCAACTCAAAAAAAAAAGAAAGAAAAAAGATTCTGCAATAACTATGCCTACTTAGATGACTCTGGTATTATTCTTCCAAACTTTTATTTTAATTAGAGAAATAAAAAATTTAGAACTTAAATTGTTCACTAGAATCTTTTTAGCTAAAAATATTTTGAGGGTCCAAATTCCTTCCTAGACAAGCAGGAGATCAATGACTTAGCCTAGGATATTGTTCTGGAAACTAGGGCTAGTCCTGAGAGTGGGATAGGAACAGGAACAGGATCTTGAAAAAAAAATATGGCCATTTTGGGGGGAAATATTCTGTAGAAATACTGGCAAAAGATTACAAGAGCATGCTGTTGACTAAAATCCAAAAGGACCAGGCAAAAATGTGAGCTTTGTAGTCAGCAAGACTTGAATGGATAGGTTTAGGAGGGAAGAGGAAAAGGAGTATGGTATGCATCTGAGGCATAGATGAAAGAATGATAAGAGCCTTAAAGGCATGTGCTGGCTGCTTGTATACCTTGTTTTGAAAAGGTAATTAAAGGATCTATTCATGTCCTTTGCCCACTTTTTGATAGGATTGTTTGTTTTTTTTTTCCTTTCAGCTCCTTTGAGTTCCTTGTAGGTTCACGATGATAGGCCTTTGCCAGATACATAATTAAATATTTTTTCCCATTCTGTGGGTTGTCTCCCCATTCTCTTGACAGTTTCTTTTGCTGTGCAAAAGCTTTTCAGTTTGATGAGGTCCCACTTGTCTATCTTATCTTTTATGACATTTGCTTTTGGGGATTTGATCAAGAATTGGTTGCCTACTCCAATGTGCATACGAGGGTTTCCTACATTTTCCTCTAGGATTCTTACAGTGTGAGATTTTACATTTAGGTCCTCGATCCATTTGGAGTTGATTTTTGTATATAGCAATAGGTAAGGTTCCTATTTTATTCTTCTGCATGTGGACAGTCAGTTTTCCCAGCAACATTTACTAAATATGGGTCCTTTCCCCAGTGGTTGTAATTGGTGGCTTTGTCAAACAGATACATGAAAAAATGCTCAGCCTCACTAATCATCAGAGAGTTTCAAATCAAAGCCACAATGAGATAGAACCTAACTCCAGTAAGGATGGCCATCATTAATAAATTAAAAAACAACAGATACTGGCAAGGGTGCAAAGAAAAAGGAACACTTCTACATTGTTGGTGGGAGTGCAGACTGTTCAGTCTCTATAGAAAGCAGTGTGGTGATTCCTAAAAGAACTAAAAAATTGACCTTCCATCAATCCCTCTCCTGAAAATATACCAGAAAAACATAAATTGTACAAAAAAGATACCTGCACACACAAGTTTATAGCTGCACTATTCATAATAGCAAAAACGTGGAACCAACCATCAAAATATAGACTGGATAAAGAAAATGTGGAGCATATGCATGATGGAATATTACATAGTATTAGAACTCAAAGAAAACTAGATGGAGTTGGAGACCATCATGCTTAGTGATCTATCACAGAAACAAAGAATTGAATACTGTATAGTCTCACTATAAGTGGACCCTGAACACTAGTCACACTGGCACAAGGGAGGAAGTGGCAGTCACTGGGTATTGCCAGTAGAGGAACGGGGGGGGGGACATATATCAACACAAAGGGTACCTGGTCCAAATCCAGGGAAAGTGAGTGCCAATTGGAGGTCCAAATTTCACCTGCATGCAGCCTATTTGTGTATTTGACCCTTATTTGTATCCCGTATCTCTAAAATAAAATAAAATATTTTTTTAAAAAAAGGATGTGCTGACTCAGCCACTGTTATCCAGACTAAGGATCAAGTTCCCAACTTCGTTCCCACTTGGGTTTCTGAATTAGATCTGTTGTGATATCTACAGCATGGACTGAGCAAGAGGCAGCAAAAAGTGTAGTAGATTTTCACAGTGTCCCTGCAGTTGAAAAAGTCAGTGAATTGACAATTTTCATATCTTTAATTTGAGTTTGAATATATCAACTTACAAATTTAGCTATAACTAAACAGAAAGTATATCAGAAGGCCAAGAGATTTTATAGTGTGGTTCGTTTCCCACTGATTTGTCTGAATTGCAGGGAACACCCTGAATTTGTTTTTGTAGTATTTTAATCTCTATTCAGGAAAATTTTAATTATGTCTCTGATTGTGGCTCTTGTTACAGTTGTACTGAATTTTCAAGGTTAGATCATGGGTCCACATCCCCCATTTAAAAATTTTTTTCATATTGCTTTTTTTCTTGTTTGACTATTTTCTCTTTATGTTTTAGGACTAATTTTTCTGTCAAATCAGATTTGTTAGGACAGAGTTTAAAGTCAAATGGACTCCTCTCAGTCCAGTCCGAGCAGTGCCTTTTCAGTTTCTTTTCTTGATTCCATTTACACCATCTATAAACCAGGAATTATAGAAAGAGTTTCAGTCCCTAACATTTACTGTTTTTTCAGATTTTCATGTTGTATGTATGCTCTTTCCTGTAATGACATTGCCTTTTGCCTCCAGTAAACGTTCATTCATTTTCCACTCTTATTTAAAAGCAACCAGAGCCTCCATGCCTACAGCTATGTCTTAAAAATGGACCACTTGTGGCTTGGTTACAAGTATCATAATGGATCTCATGTAAAAACAGCTGTTCTACCTCTTGTCCAAGTGCTTGAAATTTCCTCAATTATAATCTCATTATCCTTTATTTAATTAAAAATGAAAACCTTTTTAGCAAGTATAACACTTTCCATGTAAGACACACTAGTTTAGCTAGAAGACAGAACTTGAAATGTTCCCAACATATGGAAATACTCAAGGTGATGCAGGACCCAAATACCGACTTGATCCTTACACATTTTATGCATGCAACAAAATCTCATATGTTTCATTAATATGTAAAATATTAGGTATCAATAAAAAAATCTGTTGACCCCTCTGTGTCAGATACTGTACCAGGTATTAAGGATAAAGAGACATAGTAAACACTGTCCTTGTCCTTCTTCTTCTACCAAGGGATAACACTGTAATACTGATAGAGAGAATATAATATGGTAAGTGCCCTAAGAGAGGTCTTGACAGTACTGAGGAAGAATCAAACAGGCAGCATCTCACAGTATCTGGCAGCAAGACCTCAACAGACATATCATTAAATCTGATACTTGAAAGATAGAGATACAATTTCCAGGCAGAGATTGAAATAAAGGGCTTCCAGGCAGAGGAAATAAACAGGTAAAATAGCATAAAATGTTTAAGTAATAGCAAAAAAAGAAAGAAAAATAGAAGTAACTGAGACAGGATAAGTAGGGACAGTGGTTAAGCAGCACATATAGTGGAGAAAGTATTGATTGGGCATTTAGAGACAAGTTGAACAAGTTCATTAACCTTCCTAGGTTTAACTGGCCTCAAAGGGAAAATAATAATGGGGTCAGATCAGATGAGCTTTTTTGGAGATGTGTTTGTATGGCTAGATGGTGGAAGCTCCTACTATGTTTCCTGTACTGTGTTAGGTAGAAGGAAGATAATTCAAAAAGTGTAAAAAAGGAGAAGTCTAAAATAAAATTTTAGATACTGTAATATTTTATGCCAAGGTATTTATACATCAAATGCAAAGTGACATTAACTAGAATTCACTGACTCAGCAACTCATGAGTGATCAGAAAATTACTAAGTGCTAGATGCTAGGTTAGGCACTGAAAATGTTAGAATAAGCTTTCCCCTTAAATCTGAAGAGTTTATTTCAGCCAGGCACCATGGCTCATGCACTTTGGAAAGCTGAGGTGGGAGGATCACTAGAGGTCAAGAGTTTAAGACCAACCTGGGCAACAAAGTGAGGCCCTATCTTTACAAAAAAAAAAAAAAAAAGAGAGAAAAAATTAGCCAGGCATAGCAACACAAGACTGTAGTCCTAGCTATTTGGGAGGGTGAGGCAGGAGAATCGCTTCAGCCCAGAGTTCAAGGCTGCTATAAACCATGATCATGCTATTGTACTCTGGTGTTGGTCATGAAGCAAGACCCTGTCTCATAAAAAATAAAATAAAATAAATTTAAAAAAATTTTAAAGTTTAGTTGGGATGACAAATAAATCTGTGTGACAACATGATATATAATATAACTGGAAATGTGCATTTGCAATATTATAAAATAAATGTGATTAATACTAGTGGTGATAGGGTTTAACATTTTTTAGTACTTCATATGTGTCAAAAAGGCGCTAAAACATTTACCATGTTCTAATTTAATTTTTCTAGCAATCCATCATATTGATATCATCAATATTATCAATTTCACATTATGAGAGAGAAGACACAATAAATAGATTACACTATATTTAGTCTTTGTATGGAACTTTGAGAAATTCAAACCTAGACCCAAATGGGAAAATTTCTCCAGTCAGCTTTTCTTAGTCCAAAGTAACAGTGAAGAACGACATTCCGAAACTGTCACCTTTCAGAGAAATGGGGAAGAAGCTTTACTCTACACAAACTACAGTGGAACATGGATGAGAAATACTAGTAAAAATCTACTAAGGAAAATGCTACTATGGAAGGTAGCTTTGTCACAGAATAATGATCCTGTACAAATTTGCAAGTATATCTTAAATATGTGATAGTGCAGTCTTTCTCAAACTGTAGTATGAGGACCTCTGGGGAGGGGTCTTAGGAAAAATTCTCAGTGGTTTGTAACTTCTCAATATCGTACATGTCCATGCTTTTATTTTGATAAGCTTACAAATGAACACATGCATATTTGAGGCTCATCTCAACAAACAAGTTGTATCCTAAGCACTGTGTGGTGCTTGCATTTATTATTGTACAACAAAAAATCTTTTTAGCATGAAGTAGGAATATTTTAATGCAATGGACCATGAGATAAAATGACAGAGATGTTCTTAGTATGTACCTGGGGTGTTCCTAGTAGGTGATGATCAAATGACATTATGGTACATTGTACAAGGTTTTACAGAGGCTTATATTGAGAAAAGTGAGGGGGGAAATGTCTCATTACATCGTTCACATTAACATGTTAAAATCAATAGGGCCTACTCTGTAGCAGATAATATTTTTGTCTCACTCTAAGCAGTAACTTTGTTTCACCCCTTTATTTGCATAATTAGATAAATGTTCTTGAGCTAAACTGAGTTTTGGTGGTTGTTTGTAGTTATTGTGTACTTTTTGTTACTTTAGTTTTATAAGAATTGAAGACAAAAGTAGTTCATTTAAAAGATTATGCTTCCATATATCTCAGGAAATCTGGGTGGAAAGTATGTTTTTTCCTTTAAATAGTTATTACATTTATTTGTTATTTTTTTGAGTCATTGTCTCATTCTGTTGCCTGGGCTGGAGTGCAATGGCATGATTGTGGCTCACTACAGCTCAACTTTCTGGGCTCCAGTGAACCTTCTGCCTCAGTCTCCCAAATAGTTGGGACTACAAGCATGCACCCATATGCCCAGCTATTTTTTTTTTTTAATTTTTGGAGAGATGAGATCTGTCTATGTTGCCCAGGCTGGTCTTGAATTCCTGGGCTCAAGCAATTCTCCCACCTTGCCCTTCCAAAGTTGTTTAAAGATCACAAAGCTTAGAATTAAGGAGACATTCAAATTCTGATTCTTCTGCACTTTAGCTAAGAGTTAAGTTCTCTGAGCCTGTGTTTTCTCATCTATCAGAATGATAATAGCAACCTTGATGAAGTGTTAAAGAGGTAATAGGCAAAACTTGGAGCGGTCAGTCAGTGTATTCTTGTTTTCTTCCTTTCTTTACTTTCTTTACACTGAATTCACATTTTTCTATCTAAATATTTCAGTAGCAACCCATCAAGAAATTATGGACCATAGAGTAGCAACACAGAGCACTTCGGTCCATTTAGTCCCGACGGAAATTATGTGAGAAAGGGTGTGGAAGACATGGCTTAAAGCATTGGAATTATTTATAAAAGTAAATTACCCATGTTCTTTCTAGTCCCAAAAAGCAAAGGTAATCAGAATATGTTTAACACCTGCTTCCTTATGTGGAGCTAGAAGAAATCTCAGGATAAAAATCTTTTTCTCCTCCATTTGATTTTTTTGTCTTCAAATTAACATCTGCCTTACATTTTTTATTTTAAGTAATTAACAATACTGTAGACTTCTATAACTAAATTGTGATTTTAAGTTGAAACATGAAAATAAAAACCTTTCAACCTTGAAAGAATAGCTTAGGGAATGTATATACCTTTCATACACACAAACACAGAATAGGAAGTAATAGGTACAATATATAAAGGAGTTGATGCTATTGATTTTTTTAAAAAAAATTCTTTGGAGAAAAAAGTCTCCAGCATGAAATCTTTGCTTACAACATTTTACTGTGACACTTCAATACAAGCATGGTGGTATAACAAAATTCTAATACTAACTTTTCAGAGAGTGAATGAGTCAAACAAGCTTATACTGATTAATCTGCTCATTCATACAATGTAGCACAGGAGCTAAATAACCATCATGGATTATTCCATATTTAACTTTTATGCTTCATTATTTTCATTTATTAAACCAATAATCTTTGAGATCAAAGCATTAAAAGGCAATGTGGGTGCTAAAGAGAGGCACCGAGTGTAGAATCTATTAGAAGAATTAAGACATGTGTTCATACTGTAGTGGCCGAAAGTTCAATCCGAGAGACCACCAAGAGCCAATTCCGATGAAAGTTCAAGAAGGTCTTTATTTGCAAGCTCGAGCCTGGACCTCTGTCGACAACCGATGCAGTGGAGTACACCCAGAGGCCCTGACTTCCTTAAGCAGATACCTTTTATGCTTTTACACAAAGGGAGGAGGAGTTTGGGAGGGGACTTTCCAGTCTTGTTACCATTTAATTGGGTAGTAACCTCTGGTGGTCAGCCCAATCGTGGAGGATTGGCTAGCTTGACTGGGGCTGACCTTGGCCCACTAGCTGGGGAAGTTGCAGAGACATTTGGAAACTTTAGGTGATTTTCCCCTGGCACCTGATTGGTTGTTGCTAAGGGGAAAGTGGGTCAAGGGAAGGGGTTGAAGCTTGAACTGGAGCTTTGCAGTTTTTCCCATAACTGAAACTTTAAATAGCTACAGGTTATGTTTTAAAGCAGAAAACTAAAATGGCTGTGCTATTGTCCACAAGCCAGTTACATATTTATTGGGTTATAGCATGCTTTTAACCTAAGTTTATGGTATACTCTATTACGGTTCTCTCAATACTACTCATAAAGTATGTTCTGCTAAATGTTTTGTGAAAGTGGGTGAGAATAGGGAAGGTTCCATAGAGTTGGTTCTTTGAGCAGAACCTTGAAGGATAAGCACACTGTTAATAGGAATGGAATGCAGTGACAATTCCACATGGAGGGAAGAGCAGGAGAAAAGAGAGAAACAAAGGAAGCTCCAGGTAGAATGTAGGGTTCATAAAGTCAGTTTGAGACAGGCTGGAACTCTGGAAAGTGGGCAGTTAGAGGTCTTAGGATGACAAACTGTCTGAATATGGTAGTAATGTATACTAGACTAATATGCAGAATGCAGCAAGAATGATCTCTGAGGTTTAAAACAATTTTAAAAGATACTTTATGACCATTAAGTAACACAGCTCATTCTATAAATCATGTAAAAAAAATCATCTTGTAAGTGATAACATGTGAGATCTCGGCACATAGAAAAAATAATTGAAGTCTAACTTGGTGGCAAGAGAAGGGATGGCTTATGCCTACCATTCTGTCATGCATTTAGGCATTAGCAACCATATTATCTCACTAAATTGCCATAAAATCATCCACTAACATGAGTCCCAGGACCAAGTAAAACCTTCTTATACTATGGATTTAAATATGTGTCTTCTTGCTCCTACCCGTTTCTGACAAGAAGCAAGGGATTCTTGTATTTCTTTCTCTTTTTTTTTTTTTTAGTTGAAGTCTCACTCTGTTGCCCAGGCTGGAGTGCAGTGGCACACTCACGGTCACTACAGCCTCAACCTGCTAGACTCAGGCGATCCTTCTACTTCAGCCTTCCAAGTAGCTGGTACTACAGGCATGAGCCACCACACCCAGCTAATTTTTTTATTTTTATTGTAGAGATGAGGCCTTACCAAGTTGGTCAGGCGGGTCTCAAACCCGTGGACCCAGGGAATCCTCTCACCTCAGCCTCCCAAAGTGCTGGGATTATAGGCATGAGCCACGGCGCCTGGCTAGAGAATCTTGTATTTCTATGCAAGTGGGAATCTGAATGCTGTCTCACTTCCAGACACAAATCCAGGAGTATACAGTACCCTGTTCACTATGATAATGTAATGGCTAAAAGTATGGACTCACAAGCTAGATGGACTGAATTCAGACTCTGGCTTTTCCATTTTTTAGCTGCATAACTTTGGGCAAATTAAATTCCCCATCTAGAATTGAAAACAAGTATATAGTTGGAAAAGGGAGAAGTGTTTTAACAAGTATGTTCAAATAATATGAATATTCTTCCTTAATTATAAAAACAAAATGCAATAATAGCTTCTTAAGATTTAGTTGCAATGTGGAATCTAAAACCATATCAATAGAGTTTTTGTACTCTGTAATATTAAAATCCATTGATCTTTCCTGTTCTTTGAATGACTCTTTTACACACACCGTGATTTTGTAATATCACATGTCAATCACTGGGAAATTCCATTTACTAAGTTGTGCATATCTTCTAAATGTTAACAGATTTCATAACAGTATTTTTTAAAAACTTTATTTGCTAATATTGCCACCCATTTTATCAGAAAAGTCTTGAGCTATTAAGAGGATGTCAAACTCACAATGATAAATACAAATTTGCCAAAATTGTAATTATTGTTTGAAAGCTACAGTTTTATTATTGGCAAATCATGTCAGGCTTATATGACAGATTAACTTTGTTCATTTTTGAGAAATGTTCACCAAATACCAAAAACTAAATAACCGTAGTTTGTGTGTCAGTCATTTGTTCAAGTAAACATGGTATTCCATGGGGGGAAAAAGGGCATTTACCTCAGATCCCAACTCAGACAATTGCATTTGTGTAAAATAGCCATGTTTTAGCAAAGACTAAAACTGCCATTTAAAATAATTCAAATATAATCACTGCAAGTACAGTGTGTTGCATTACTTTGGTGTCTGCTAAGGTGTCAGCAATTTTAGCCACCGTTCACAAATGTGGAAAAGTGAGTTGCAAGAATTCTTTATACATTTTGGATGGAGTTCTTCTGTCAACTCTGTACATTGCAAATACATCCTTCTATTCAGTAGCTTGTTTGCATTTTCTTAAGTGCCTCTTGAAGAGTTTTTTGTTTTTTTTTGTTTTGAGTTGGAGTCTCACTCTGTCACCCAGACTGGAGTGCAGTGGCCGCTCCCGGCCACCGCAGCCTCAACCTGCTGGACTCCGGCGATCCTTCCGCCTCAGCCTTCCAAGTAGCCAGAATTACAGGCATGCGCTACCACGCCTGGCTGATTTTTTTATTTATTGTAGAGATGAGGTCTCGCTGCCCAGGTGGGTCTCGAACCCACGGGCTCAGGCAATCTACTCACCTCAGCCTCCCAAAGGCGCAGGATTACAGGCTGAGCTACCGAGCCCGGCTTGAAGAGATTTTTTTTAACTTAATTTTAATAAAGTTCAATTAGTCAATTGTTTTTCTTTGTGATTTTTGTGTCCTAAGAAACCGTTGTATAAGATAAAGTCACGATGTTTTCTTCTAAAAGTGTTAAAACTATTACTTTTAGGCCTATGACCTTTAAAATTATTTTTGTATATATTGTTAAGGGTCAGTGTTTACATTTTTTCATATATCAAGCTGTCAGTACCATCTGTTGAAAAAACAACTTTGAAATAGTTTATCTTTTATGATGCTGTTAGGCTCAATTTCATAATAGTTTAAGAACTGATATTACTATATTAATGAGAACTTGTCTTTTTTCTTTTTCTTTTTTTTTTTGGTCTTGTAATGTCTTTGTCAAGTTTTACTATTAGAATACTATTAGAATACTATTTCTTTCTCACAAAAGAAATTGAGAAGCATTCCCTCCCCTTCTATTTTCTGAAAGATTTTGTGTAAGACTGATCTTATTTCTTCTTTGAATGGTAAAATTTATGGGTGAAACCATATAGGGTTGCTTTCTTTATGAGAAGATATTTAATGATTATTCAATTTCATTAGCAGATGTGAGCTATTTAGATCTTATCTATTCTTATGTCAAAATATTAATGTTTTATTTTTCAAAGAATTTTTCCATTTTGTCTAAGTTGCCAAATTTATTGCCATAAAATAGTCATAATTTTGTATATTTTCAATCCATGTAAGACTACACTGGCAACTCTTCTTTATTCCTGATATAAGTGATTTGTAATTTATATCAAATACAAGTGATTTGTAATTTATATCTCTGGTGTATCTCATTGGTAGTCAGGGATATATTGATTTGCTTAAGAACTAGGTGTTGGTTTCATTGATTTTCTCCATTGTTTTGTATATTATGAATTCCTAACCTTTATTATTTCCATCTTTCTGTAACTTGGGTTTACTTTGTTCTTATTTATTTAGAATACAGGTTAGGTTAGAATTTTAACCCATTTGATTTGTGCCATTTTTGTTTTCTAATATAAACATTTAAACCTATCAATTTCTCTCTAAATTATTTTTTAAGCTAAAATAATTAAAGGTATGATCCCTGACCGAAAGAGAATTTAACTAGATTTCAAGAAGAAAAATAAACTTGGGAAATTCCAAGTGTTTGGAAATTAAGAAACACACTCCAAAAACAAACAAAAAAATGCTGTGAGTTCAAGAAGTGTCATGACAAATTGGAAAATATTTTGCACTTAAAGAAAATGAATATGCAACGTGTCAAATTTTTTAGATGAAGCTAAAAGATTACTTAAAAGGGGTATTTATATCATTAAATGCTTATTGGAAAAATTTAGAGTTCTCAAGTTAATAATCTAAGCTTTTACCATTAGAAACTAGAAGAGAAAGAGCAAAGTAAGCCCAAAGCAAGAAGAAGAAAGGAAATAATTAAGCTAAGAGCATACATCAGTGAATGGAAAATGGATAAAAATAAAGCTAATGAAACAAAAAATGGCTCTTTGAAAAGATCAATAAAATAGACAACAAACAAATGTGTATCTGGCAAAATTGACAACAGTTAAAAAAAAAGACACAAATTACCAATCTCAGGAATGAACCAAAAAACATCACTTAGAGCTCTTAAGACATAAATATAATAATGAAATAGTATTATTAACTCTACACACACTTGACAATTTAGATGAAAGGAGTTAATTTCTCAAAACAAATGACTGTGATTCACCCAAATAAAATAGATAATTTGAAAGGTCTCTTAACTATACAAGAAATTTCACTAACACCGTTACCACCACAACTACCACCCTCAAACCTCCAGCCTGAGATGTTTTCACAGTATTCTACCAAATATTTAAGGAAGTTTTAACACTAGCTCTACACAGTCTTCCAGAAAATAGAAGCGAGAACACTTTCCAATTCAATTTCATGAAACTAGCAATACCCTGAAATGAAAAAAGACAGTGGGGGGAAAAAAAGGCCAATGCCACTCATGAATATAGATGCAAATTCTTGCACAAGTAATTAACAAATAGATTCATTAATACATAAAATGTATTATGTACACCCTGACCAAGTGGAGTTTATTGTAGGGATATAAGAATGGTTCAATATTTTGAAAAATCAAGCAATGTAATCCATCATATTAACAAGTTAAACAAGACATCACATAATCATATTAATCAATGCAGAAAAAGTATTGACAAAATTCAACACTCACCCATGATGCAAATCATCATCAAGCTAGGAATACAAGGTAACTCCCTCAACTTTATAAAAAGCATCTGCCAAAAGCCTACACTTAATATTACACTGACCCGCCTGGGCAGCGAGACCTCATCTCTACAATAAATAAAAAAAATCAGCCGGGCGTGGTAGCACATGCCTGTAATTCTGGCTACTTGGAAGGCTGAGGCGGAAGGATCACCGGAGCCCATCAGGTCGAGGCTGCAGTGGCCGGGAACGGCCACTGCACTCCAGTCTGGGCGACAGAGTGAGACTCCAACTCAAAAAAATTACCCTTAGAGATGAAAGACAGAATGTTTTTAGAACATTTTTAATTTTTAGAACAAGGCAAGTATGCAGGCTCTCACCATTCTTATACAACCCAGTGCTGGAAGTTCCAACCTGCAACAATACACAAGAAGAAATAAGACTACCTAGATTAACAAGGAAGAAATAAAAGCGCCTATATTTGCAAATGACGTTATTGTCTACATAATAAATCCCCCCAAAGTCTACCAAAACAAAACAAAACAAAACAAAACAAAACCCTGCTCTAACTAATGTGTTCATTAAGACAAAGGTTATAAGATAGACATACACAAATCAATTGTATTTATATATTCTAGTGAGACAGAAGATAGCTAGAAAAAGTTTAGGCAGACAGACAGGTGGGTCCTCTGGTAACAATGTAGTGAATTCCCAGCAGGACTCTCAGGCTCAGTAATGGTAAACAAGCTCCCTGTGGGCCTCTCAAGTTAGAGCTTAAGTACTCATTGCTGGAATCAAAAAGCAACCAATCAGCTCACCATTAGGCCCCTACCTCCTGCCAATTGGTCCTTAATACTAACCAATCAGAACAGCAATAGCTCACAGCTAGTGCTAGCCAGTCAGCTCAGTATTAGGACTATATAAGCACTAGGTTTTCTGCCCTAGCCGGGCAACCCCTCAGGTCCCCTCCTACTGTGGGAGCTTCTCTGTCCTCTCAATAAATCCAGCTTTTTCACTTTTCAGCTGTCCATGTCCCTTATTCCTCCTGGGCATGAGACAAGAACCCTGAAGAGTTGCAACCTGAAGATCTGCAAAAGATTGTTGGAGCCTGAACAAGGAGAGCTGCTGGAAGAAGGCAAGACTCTGAAACTGAGACACCCGAGGACTAGGCTTGCCAGCCCACTGAACCAGCAACACTCTCAGGGCTTGGCTTGCCAACCCATTAGAGCCAACACTCTGGGGGCTAGGCTTGCCTGCCCACTGAATCACAACACTCTCAGGGCTTGGCTTGCTAGACCATTAGAGATGACCCTTCCAGGGCTAGGCTTACCAGCCCCTTAATGACCCTCTCTGGCGCTTGGCTGGCCCACCCATTGAGCTGATACTCTCAAAGCCCTGGTTGACCTGAAAAATCTGCATCACTAGCAATGAACACATTGATATTAAAGTTAAACATACAGCTGGGCTCGGTGGCTCAGCCTGTAATCCCAGAGCTTTGGGAGGCTGAGGTGAGTGGTTTGCCTGAGCCCGCGGGTTCGAGACCCACCTGGGCAACTTGGTGAGACCTCATCTCTACAATAAATCAAAAATTAGCCGGGTGTGGTAACACGTACCTGTAGTTCCAGCTACTTGGAAGGCTGAGGCGGAAGAATTGCCAGAGCTCAGCAGGTTGAGGCTGCGGTGGCCGGGAGCGGCCACTGCACTCCAGTCTGGGTGACAGAGTGAGACTCCAACTCAAAAATAAATAAATAGATAAATCAAATTAAATAAAAAATAAAGTTAAACATACAATACCCTTTATAGTAGTTCAAAAACGAAACATATAGTCTAACAAAACATGTACAGCATGTGTATGCTGAAAACTATAAAAACATGCTGAAAGAAATCAAGGATTGAAAAAAATTGGAAAAACCTCCAATCCATGTTCATGAATTGTCAGACTCAACATAGTAAAGGTGATAATTCTCTTCAATATAGGATATATAGGCTTAATACTGACATGTCTGTAAAACCTATATGTCTGTATAACCTATAATAACTTGTAAAAGCTTGTTTAACAAAAGTAACTAAATCTTCCATTTTAGTTGCATGCCTGCTGCCCAGATGCAGCTCCCCCCGCCCCCCGCCACATATAACCAGACTGCCTGTAACCAGAACTGCCCTTAGCCCCTGAACTATAGCTTTTTCTTGGAAATCCCCTATTCCCTACATCCTGTTAAGCAAACAGTAGCTGACCAACAGCCAAACTAAGCAAACATGTAGCTGCAGCTGCAAATTGTTCCACCTCAACCCCTAATCCCTCCCTAAAGTGTAAACTGTAATTGCAAAGCTATGGTTTTTGCCTATAAACGTTCCCTGCTTGCTTTGCTCAGTGTCGAGAGATTTCAGAGGTGTTAGCCTGCTCTCAACCACCGGCTATTAAAGGACTAAAATAATCTGACCCTCTGCATGTTGGCAATCACTTTCTCATACTCTGATCATAACATTTGAAGGCCCCAGCCAGATCTTATCACCAAACTCAGGAGGCAGCTTCACTCCGGCTCTCCCTGGCTTGGCGGGGAAGTTATAGGGGAGGCGATCCCTGAGTAGTTTCAGGTCCCCATAACCTCTCATCAAGTCCAGAATGAGTTGGAAGGACTGTTGACTTTCCTTCATGAAATCTGAGTCCGTCTGCACTCTCTGGAGAGGTAAGAACCTGTTTATCCTTTTTCTTCTGTTTATGGCCATAATTCTGTTAGGGAGGTCGGAGCCTGAGAGGCCGCTCCTTAGGATCTGTTCATTGACCCAAGATGTTGATAAAACAGAGTTTCTGTTTAATATTTCTGTTTGGATATCTCCTTGATTTCTGTGTGCTTGTGCAATTTCTAGAACCCTGTCATCCTTGGCCCTTTTCCTTGTTTTGCCTGATTGCTGTTCTCTTTGCCACAGGGCTTGCCTCGGCTGCATCTTTGGACTGGTCGTCAATAGCCAAATTTCTGTTGGCTATTGCATATCTCCTTGCAATAACAAGTTTGATTGTTATTAGATGCCTCCTGTGATCTGCTGATTTGATATACTGGTTTTGACAACATGGGGCAGAAGGCTTCTAAATCCCTTAAGTCTTCTAGTCCCCTGGACTGTATGTTAAAGAATTTCTCTGTCGGGTTTGTGGAGAACTACGGAGTCCGTCTCTCAAAAGGCAGACTCTGAACCCTCTGTGAAGTCGACTGGCCTGTTTGGTGTTGGATGGCCCTCCGCTGGGTCTCCTGATGTACATGTTACCTGAGCTGTCTGAAGAATTGTTGCTGGTATGGGGGGACCCATGCACCCAGATCAGTTTCCCTATATTGACCAATGGCTATCTCTGGTCAAAAATCCTCCAACTTGGCTTAGAACATGTGCCTTGGAGGAAGGGATAAGACTGACAGGTGCCTTAGAGGAGGGGATATGGCCAGGAATCCCAAGGGGTCCCCAGACCCTTAGGCAGATCCTGGTCTCTACGTTCCTGAATGAGCCAGCCAATGACAATCTTCCATACCCTCCAAAGCTGAAGCCCCCAATTTCTAAGAAGGTGGCTCCAGCTCTTCCTATCCCGATTGCCTCAATTCCCACTCCGGCAGGTTTATACCCTGTTCTCCCTCCATCTATAGAGGACCCTCTTGAGGAGCTGGTCACTGTCACCTGTAACCCACCAATGTATTGTCCTCAGTCTTCTCCTGCCATCACCTCCTCCTCCCCAGCCGCCATCTCTTCCACTTCCTCTTTGCCTGGGTCCCCACCTTTGGCTACCTGACTCTGATCTCGGACTGATCCAGCATTGCTCCTGCCCTTCTTAGGAGTTTCTCCCTCCACTGGGATTGAACTGAACTGAGTGGCCTTTCTTGTTTTATACTGCTTTCTCCACCTCAGGTTTGTACAATTGGAAACATCAAAATCTGACATTCTTTGACAAGTCGCAGGCTTTGACCTCCTTAATGGAGTCAGTCATGTGGACTCATTGCCCCACATGGGACAATTGCAAACAACTCCTCCTGACTCTTTTTACCTCTGGGGAACAAGAATGTATCAGGGCTGAAGCTAAGAAATCTGTCCTGGCTTACACTGCTGGTACAGAGAAGGAAAATCAAGAAATGCTAGATGAGGTTCTTTCCACTTCCCATCCAGACTGGGACCCTAACACTTTGGCAGGGTCCAGGGCCTTGGACACTTATCACGGTACTCTATTAGCTGGTTTGAACGGAGCAGCCCGAAAACCTATTAAACTTTGTAAGACCACTGAGATTGTTCAGGACCCCAAGGAATCACCGGGGATGTTTCTCAAATGCCTCCAGAAGGCATTCTGTACCTATACTCCCTTTGACCTCTCGGCACCTGAGAATGCTTGGGCTGTCAATTTGGCTTTTGTGGCATAGGCAGCTCCAGAGTTCTGGAACATTTGCAAACACTTGAGGGTTTTGCAGGGATGAATATTTCTCAGTAACCTGAGGTATCCCAGAAAGTTTTTAACAACTATGATGCCAAAAAACGGAAACAGGCAGATCAAAAACTGGACAGAGAAATAAAATGACAGACAAAGGTACTAGTTGCTGCAATCCAGGCCTCCCAACCTGGTTCAAACTGGCACATAAGCCAAAGGGAGAAACCAAAAAGAGACAAAAGGAAACTGGATGCATCCAGCTAGCCAAAAATCAATGTGTATATTGCAAGGAGCTAGGCCACTGGGTAAAGGACCGCTCTCATTGCCCACAGATAGAGAAGCCTAAGTCAGTTCTGGTCCTGCCTGCCACTGGGGAGGCTGAAAATGAATCAGACTGAGGAGGCCAGGGCTCTTTTTCCTTAGCCCCCCAAGAGTCCATGGTAACCACTGCTATTAGGGGTCATCCCGTCCAACACTTGGTGGACACTAGGGCAGAAGTGTCGGTCCTAAAAATCATCATTAAGACCAATGTCTGATAAACAGAATTTTGTTCAAGGGGCAACAGGCTTGGTCACAAACAGTAAGTTCACCTCTGACCAAACAGTTGATTTAGGTCGAAAACAAGTTACCCACTCATTTCTAATAGCTCCAGACTGCTCATACCCTCTTATGGGCCGTGATTTGCTCCAAAAGCTAAGGGCAATTATTGTTTTCACCTGATGAGACTAAACTGTGTGTTCCTACTGATACTGCCTATCAAATGTTATTGACTGTTCCGCTTTCCAAAGAATACCGCCTAGCTTCTTCAGATTCTCCCATTGAGAATGTCTTGTCAAGCTTATTCCTACAGTTACAATTGGAGTTTCCTTCAGTCTGGGCAGAAACCAACCTGCCAGGATTGGCAAAGCATCACCCTCCAGTTGTGGTAAATCTGTTGGCATTAGCCACTCCTGTTTGTGTTCATCAATACCCTATGAGTTTGCAGGCTTGGAAAGAATTGTTCCCCATATTAAAAGACTTTTAGCTGCTGACATTCTAACACGCTGTCAATCTGCTTGGGATACACCGTTCTTGCCAGTTAAAAAGCCAGGAACATCTGATTACCAGCCTGTTCAGTACTTAAGAGAGGTCAGTAAGTGAGTTGAAACGATCCATCTTACTGTTCCCAACCGATACAATTTGCTCAGCCTGCTTTCTCCTCAGCACCAGGTGTACACTATGTTGGACTTAAAGGATGCTTTCTTCTCCATTCCTTTGTCCCCTGCCAGTCAACCATTTTTGCTTTTGAATGGATAGATCCTGACTTGGGAGATACCAGTCAACTAACTTGGACTCAGTTGCCACAGGGATTCAAAAATTCCCCGACTCTTTTTGGGAAAGCTTTGCAACAGAATTTGTCAGGGTTTTGCACCTTGCACCCTGAATGTACTTTACTCCAGTATGTAGATGACCTCTTGCTCATGGCTGCAGACTCAGATACTTGTTTAAGAGGTACTAAGCTCTCTTACAGCTTCTTCAAGACCTGGGCTACTGTGTCTTAGCTAAAAAGGCACAGCTCTGCTCAACCCAAGTTTCCTACTTGGGATACCAGATAGAAAAGGGTAAGCAAGCCCTAACTTCGGTCCGGAAAGAAGCCATCCTCCGGATTCCCACACCAATGACGAAGAAACAGGTATGAGAATTCCTGGGGGTGGCAGGGTATTGCTGGCTCTAGACCCCAGGATTTGCTGAAATTGCCAAGCCTTTGCACACAGCTACTGCAAGGAATCAGCCCCTAGAATGAACTGCTACCAAGGAACAGCAGTTAAAGATAGCCCTCATTCAAGCCCTGGCTTTAGCCCTCCCAGTTGTTACAAAGCCTTTCCACCAGTTCATTCATGAACAATGGGGAATTGCAAAAGGGGTCCTCACTCAAACCTTAGGACTCTGGAGGAGACCGGTGGCTTACTTGTCAAAAAGACTGGACCCAGTGTCCTCCAGTTGGCCCTCTTGTCTCTGGGTCATTGCAGCCATGGCCATACTAGCTAAAGAAGCAGATAAATTGACCTTCAGCCAAAACCTGGCTTTGACTGTTCCTCATGCTGTTGAGACTGTGCTTCGGGGAGCCTCTGGCTGATGGATGTCAAATACCCGCCTTACCCCATAGCAAAGCCTCCAGCTTGACCAACCCAGACTAACTTCTGCTCCTACCCAATGCCTCAATCTGGCTACCCTGCGCCCCGATGATAATCCAGAAATGCCAGTGCATGACTGCAAAGACATGATGGATATCTATCAGGCCAGCCACCCCAATCTTCGAGACACCCCCTTAAACCAAGCTGATGCTGTCCTGTTCACGGATGGCAGCAATATGGTAATAGGAGGAGTACACAACACTGGTGCTGTGGTAACCACAGCTCATGATGTGATCTGGTCACCGTCTCTGCCCAACAGCATGTCAGTTCAGAAGGCTGAGTTAGTTGCTCTAACTCAGGTCCTATGCTGGGGAGCAGAGAAACGGATAAACATCTTCACTGACAGCCAATATGCTTTTGCTACTCTCCATGTTCATGCTATGATTTACAAGAAACGAGGACTTCTGACTGCAGTGGGTAAGACTATAAAAAACAAGGAGGAAATCTTAGCCCTTTTAGAGGCCATATGGCTCCCCAAGGAAGTAGCTGTCATTCATTGCAGGGGACACCAAAAGTCAGACACTCCAGAAGTGACTAGAAATCGCCTAGTAGACCAAGAAGCTCGAGCAGCAGCAGAACTTCCAACTGAGTTCCTAACTATCCTGCTAACTAAGACTTTTCCAGTCCCTTCTGTTCCACAACCCACCTATAGTCAAGAAGAAGGACAAGCAAAAAGAGTGGGGACTCACAAAGATCCCACCGGATGGTGGGTCAAGGACTCCAAAATCATCCTGCCTGAAGTTCTCGGATACACTCTGGTAAGACAATTACTTTCTACCACACACTTGGGAGGTACTAAAATGACCGAACTGTTAAATCATTTTTACTATATCAATGACTTAAACTACATGACCACTAAAACAGCTGCCATGTGCCTGGCTTGTACCCAGGTTAATGCTAAACAGGGTCTGAAACCAACTATTGGCATCAGGGCCGGATAATTTAGCTCTGGAGAAAAATGGGAGGTAGACTTTACTGAAATAAAGCCTACCCACACGGGGTACAAGTATCTACTAGTGTTTATAAATACATTTTCTGATGGGTGGAGGCCTTTGCCACCAAAAATAAAACCACACTTATAGTTACAAGGTTGTTGTTAAACGAAATTATTCACAGGTTTGGGCTCCCCCTCTCTATCGGCTCTAATAATGGCCCTGCCTTTACCTCATTTGTATTCCAACTGGTCAGTAAAGCACTAAACATTGACTAGAAATTACATTGTGGTTATTGACCACAAAACTCTGGACAGGTAGAATGCATGAACAGGACTTTAAAATCTACTTTAACCAAATTAATAATAGAAGCCAACGAAAAATGGGTAAATCTTCTGCCTCTGGCCCTTCTCCAGGCTTGATGCACCCCCTATAAGAATGGGTTTACTCCATATGAAATCATGTTTGGAAGACCCCCCCCTTTGTTACCCCGGTTATGGGATCCTATCCTTGAAGAAATTATTAATCAATCTCTGTTAAAGTATCTCCAGTCCCTCCAACAGGTCCAGGCTACTGTCCACTCCAACGTCCATGCTGTTTTGTCAACTCCATTGTCCACACCATGCCATCCATTCCAGCCTGGAAACCTGATCTACATCAAAAAGTTCCAGAAAGAAGAACTGACTCCGACCTGGAAGGGACCCTTCATTGTTATCTTTACCACCTGACGGCACTCAAGGTTGACGGAATTCTGGCCTGGATTCATCACTTGCGAGTCAAGAAGACTGAGTTCAATGACCTCGATGACGTCACTCCATCCTCAAGTATTTGGACTGCACAGAGGGACCCTAAGAACACTCTCAAAATCACCTTCTGAGCTCAGCATCCTGATCCATCCCCAAATGAACATCCACTCTCAGATTTGGCCATCACATGCTAAGACTTTTTTATTCCTACTGTGTTTCTTAACATATATAGTCCTGAGTGAGGCCCAACAACCCACCTGGTACTCCTTCACCCTTACTGGGGAGGGGGAAGAACATGAAGTACTAAGAATTGGTCCGATAGTCAGCCTCTCAACACAGTCCTATTCCAAACAGACTTGTCAGAACTGTCAGGTCAAAGAGACCAGAGACCATCCAACGTCCCAGTTAAAAGCTATCATGACCCAGGGGTCCCCTCAGATGGAAAGGTTCCCCCTCTCTACATAGACTTAAGAAACATAGACTTCTATATATGCCCAGAAAAGCCCACCGATGGTCTCTGTAATCAGGCTAGCCAATTCTTCTGTTCACGTTGGGATATGTCACCATTGCCTCCTACCCCAAAGGACCAAATGACACCTCCAAATTACTGTATGGAGGGGTGCCCGAGGAAACCATCCTGGTAACTCCCCAGTATACATAAAAGTTAACAATCCCGAAACACGCTCCCAGCATCCAGACCCCCACAGCGCCCTTGTCTCCAACTATGCACCACACTTCCCAGACCTTCTTCACTTGGGCCAGCACCGGTTTCCCCCCAAACTATGAGATGCTCAAGGAGGAGCACGAGGTGGCTGTGCTGGGGACATCCCACAGCTCTGTTCCCACGACATCCACCGTGATCCACATCCACAGCGAAACCTCCATGCCCGACCACATCGTCTGGTCCCTGTTCAACACACTCTTCCTGAACATCTGCTGTTTGGGCTTCATCCCTTGCGCGTACTCCGTGAAGTCTAGGGACAGGAAGATGGTGGGCGACGTGACCAGGGCCCAGGCCTACACCTCCACCGTCAAGTGCCTGAACATCTGGGCTCTGATCCTCGGCATCCTTGGGACCATTGGTGTCGTCCTTGTGCCAGTTTTGATCTTCGTAGTGTTTCAGTAGACTGAGGCAACATGGAGTTCATTATCTGCTATGGCGAAGCTCCATGTACCCGACCTTCCATTCTCTTCCCCCTGCCTTGGCCCCTTTATACAGTTTGTACTCACACACTTTTCTACAGTGGCAGTCAATAAAGTGCATGTGTCAAGAAAAAAAAAGTTAACAATCCCTCCCTCCTTTCCTGGGATTTGGGCTTCACATGGGGCATCCGCCTCTATCTAAATAGTTATGATCAGGGGCTCTTATCACCATCCAACGGCAAATAATCATCTGCAGGACCCAAATGGGGCCATCCTGATTGGACCATTGTCAGGACTTAATAACCCCTTATTTGGCTATCATCAGCTGTGATCACTGTCTATGCCCTCTCCCAAATGACACACTGATCCACCTCTGTCTCCACAGATGCCAGGGGGTTCCCACACCCTATAGCAGCCCCAAAGACATTCCTTTTTTTTTTGAGTTGGAGTCTCACTCTGTCACCCAGACTGGAGTGCAGTGGCCGCTTCCGGCCACCGCAGCCTCGACCTGCTGGGCTCCGGTGATCCTTCCGCCTCAGCCTTCCCAGTAGCTGGAATTACAGGCATGCGCTACCACGCCCAGCTGATTTTTTTTTTTTTTTTTTTTGATTTATGGTAGAGATGAGGTCTGGCTGCCCAGGCGGGTCTCGAACCCGCGGGCTCAGGCAATTCACTCACCTCAGCCTCCCAAAGGCGCGGGATTACAGGCTGAGCCACCGAGCCCGGCTTCCAAAGACATTTCTAAAGACTCCCAGTCCAGAATGCCAGCCACCTAGCCTTTTTCCTATTTAACCCTCATGCACTGTCTGCTTAACATCACCTGGCCAGAATTAGCTAAAAGCAAAATCCCCTTACTACATAGGCCTAGGCATTGAGGCTCCCATTATCACCTACAATGACAAAGCTACATATGAAAATTCTCAGAAAATAAGTCATGTCACCCTCGGAGATGTAACTGGGAAGGCCTTCTGTTTAATGACTGTAAACTTCAATTTAACAGCATCTCCATTTGCTGAAGCCTGTAACCTGACTCTTACTATAACTGTATCTAAATCCACAGCCTATATGGCTCTAGCTAGTACTTGGCTTGTTTGTCATATAGGCCTTACGACCTATATGATCGCTGAAATGTTAACTAATGAGGCTGCCCTATGTGTAACTGTCCATGTGTTGCCTCAAATATATGCCTATAGCGGTCCTGAAGAATCCCTGTTGTTAAGTCCCCCTGGTCTCCCAACAACTCGCCAAAAACATGCTGCCCCTTTTCTTTTACCAGCCTTAATTGGTTTAAGCATAGCACTTAGCACCGCAGCCTTAATTCGTGGAGAGTTAGGTTTGGCCAACTTTGCACAAGATATCAATTCTGATTTAAAATACATGCAATCTGTCATAGACCAGCTCCATGACCAAGTAGAATCCCTTGCAGAAGTTGTCCACCAAAATCGCAGAGGCCTAGATTTACTTTTCTTATCTCAAGGAGGACTTTGTGCTACTCTGGGAGAATCCTGTTGTTTCTATGCCAACAAGTCAGGCATTATCAAGGATACCCTCCATAAAGTCAAGGAAAACATAGGCTGATGAGAAAAGAAGCTAGATAATGATAAGTTTTGGTTCCACTCTCTGACTGGAACCCATGGTTAACAACTCATCACTAGTTTAGCAGGCCCTCTCGTCCTTCTCCTCCTCAGTTTACCTGTGGGGCCCTGTATACTCAATCGGTTTGTTCATTTTGTCAAACAGTGCATCAGCTCTGTAAAACTCATGTATGTTAAAACCCACTATAACCCATTGTCAACAACTGATGAGTCAATGATTTAACTCATGCACAAGCAAAAGGAGGGAATGAAATGTCTGTAAAACCTATATGTCTATATAACCTATAACTTGTAAAAGCTTACTTGATGTAAGTAACTAAATCTTCCATTTTAGTTGCATGCCTGCTGCCCAGATGCAGCCCAACCCCCGCATGTAACCAGACCTCATGTAACCAGAACTGCCCTTAGCCCCCAAGGTATAGCTTTTTCTTAGAAATCCCCTACACCGTACATCCTGTTAAGTAAACAGCAGCTGGTCAACGGCCAAACTAAGCAAACATGTAGCTGCAGCTGCAAAGTGTTCCATCCCAACCCTAACCCCTCCCTAAAATGTAAACTGCAATTGCAAAGCTGTGGTTTTTGCTTACAAAAGCTCCCTGCTTGCTTTGCTCGGGGTCGAGAGATTTCAGAGGCATTAGCCTGCTCTCGGCCACTGGCTATTAAAGGACTAAAAAATCTGACATTTTGCATGTTGGCGATTACTTTCTTGCATTCTGGTCATAACAATTTCTATAAAAATCCCAACAAGTATCTTGTAGACATAGTTAAGATTATTCTAAAACTTATATAGAAAGTCAACAATCTGGAATTCTAAATGAGTTTTGACAAAGAAGAATGTGAGGGGGACCCCCCCCAAAACCAGAATTAATTTCTGGGTTAAAATTTAAGTCTTTAATCCATCCTGAGTTAATTTTTGTATATGGTGAGAGGTAGGGTCCCAGTTTCATTCTTCTCATATGGCTAGCCAGTTTTTCCAGCACAGTTTATTGAATAGGGTGTCCTTTCCCCATTGTTTATTTTTGTCAGCTTTGTCAAAGGTCAGTTTGGTTGTAGGTATATGACTTTATTTCTGGGGTCTCTATTCTGTTCCATTGATCTGTCTGTTCTTGTACCAGTACCATACTGTCTTAGTTACTATAGCCTTGTAGTATAATTTGAAGTCAGGAAGTGTGATGGCACACATTTGTTCAAAACTTATATAGCTACAGTAATCAAGACTGTGAGGTATTCTGATTCATTGGTAGGTCAATGGAACACAATAGAGAACTTAAAAATAGTCATTTTTGACAAGTGCAAAAGCAATTCAACACTTTTCTAGAAGAAAAAATAGCCTTTTCCACAAACTAAGTTGGAGTAATAGGATATCCATAGGGAAAGAAAAAGGTAAAACAAATAAAAAAGCCAGGTTGCCTCTGGCTCCCTTCCATATTGTTGATTGGAGCTAAGGCTCAGATTTTGTTGCTATAACGGTAGCGTTGGGAATGCTGGTGCCCTGTTTTAACTTAATAACCTCTCTCAAAATGTTAGGACAACTAACAAAACCTTGGTGGGCTGGTACTTTGACATATCCCCTTTCGTTACATAAATGAGCAGTGTCCCAAAGGCAACAACAAAAGCAAGGACTGGCCTGTTGCTAGACCTCTGTGTTGGGGCTCAGTAAGTAGTATTGTATAGAAGAAACTGAACTAATGCAATTGTGCCACTTATGAGAATTAGTCACTATGACCTGTGACAGAATGAGGTCTGGGATGGCAGGTAAAACACTTTGTCAGGTAATCAGCAGTGGCCACAGCTTGGGAGAAATTGAGGAGGGTGTTATGCTTCCAGGCCTCTGATACCCTATCCTGTAAAAACGGCTTAGTGACAGGCTAGTGTCCTAACCCCCCCATCCATCCAGATCTCTTAGATGTCCCCCCTACCAATGGGATAGAGGTTGGTTTGACTCAATGTAGGGACCCAGTCTATTCCTATCCTTCTACCTCTGCATGCCCCATCACCCTTGTTACTTGACCCAGATCTTTTGACCTCTCATCTAGTCCAGGAGTTCACACCTTAAACAAACTTGACATATCTAAAAACATAGTCCACAGGTATAGAAGGATCAGATGTCCCTGGCCATCTGATATGTTTATATGTTTATAGCAGTTACTAATTATTATACACACACACACACACACACACACACACACACACGACTATTATTCAGCCTTAAAAATAAGGAAATCCTGTCATTTGTAACATGTATGAACCTAGAAGACATACTGACAAGGGAAATAAAAGAGGCCACAGACAGCCAAATACTCCTTAATCTCTCATCTTGTGGAATCTAAAAAAGTCTAACTCAGAACCAGAGAGTAGAATGGTGGTTGCCAAGAGTTCAGGGGCAGGGGAAATGGAGAGATGTTTATAACAGAATATAAAGTATTAGTTATGCATGATAAGTAAGTTCTAGAGCTCTACTGTAGAGTATGATGACTATCGTTAATACCTCATTATATACTTAAAATTTGCTAGACCTTAAATATTCTCAACACACTAAAAAAGGTAACTGTGAGGTGATGTGTTAACTAGCTTGATTGTAGTAATCATTTCACAATGTATAGAAATATCAAGACATCACATTGTACCCTATAAATATTATGATTTCCTGAGGTTCTACCTCTACAGGCCCCTGTTACTTGACTCAGATCTTTCCGCTTGTCATCCAGTAGAGGCAGGGAGGTCACTTCCCAAACAATGACATGTCTGTTAACATTGCCCACCAAATGGAAGCATCAGATATCTTGGCACCACTAGAGGGATGCTAGCAGCCTTGTATTCTTTTCCCCTATCCCCCACCCATGTGAGATCCCAGAGAGGGTGCACCTTAGGGAAGTATTACTCCAAATAAGAGTTAGGGAGTCCTGTTTGGAGTACTGTGGCAGCCTGAATCGCAAACTACCCACAGAATGCGCACTCTAAGGAGAAAAAGAAACAAAAAAGTTGAGTACTTAGGTCAAAAGTCAAAAACATTTGGAGATGCCTCAGAAAGGAGAACTATAGAAGTCTGTTATGTTACATCACCATATTAGAAGAGGATTTCAAGTTTTTGCTTTGCATTAGCTGTCAGCTTACTTGAAAATCCCCAAACCACCCCCACAATGAATCTTCAAATGGTTGAGGTTCTTCTTGAAGATAATATTCACGTGTTGTACATGCTGCTCATAAAGGCATATTTCTTAAATTTATTTTGTACAATAAATACAAATGTTCAAGCTGACAGTAAGGTAGTATATCATAGGTTGTGGAGACCAAGTGCCAAGATTTGCATATGGACTCTGCTACTGTCTTATTACCCCAAGAAAGTTTCCTACCTTCTCTGTTCAGTTCCGTTTCCTCAGTTACATAATGCTGATAACAATATTTACCTTGCTGGTAAATACTTACTTGAGAAGTTGAGATTGGGATTTTGCTGGCACAGCCTAATCACGTCCACCTATCTCTCCACCAACTTCAGTGTTTCTTAACACATACTGCACTGGTGTAGTTCTCTTGTGTTCATACTGCCCTATTCAAATGTACTTACTAGTAGGATGTCTTGAGGTCTTTTTTTCACTTGTGAAAGTTGGCTTTCCATCCTTTAACAGCTCTATTGACCTGTAGGAGACGGTGCATGGAAAAATCCATAATATTCTATGAGAGTGTGCTTACTATCATGTTTCTTGGACAGTAAAGGACATTCCTCGGTCAGAGTAAAGTCTCATGGGGTATCCCAAAAGCATGACTTAAACTTATCTAAAGGGTGATTATGGTATTCCTAGGATCCACAGATGACATATATTGGTCACTATCTAGGCAGCAAACTGTTACCATATTCCCTGTTAAAACACAGATTTTCTGTCTAGTCACTTTAGTTGTCATTCACCTGACCAGATGGCTAGACTGTTGGCAACAACCTGAGTCAGCGAAAACGTAGAAAGATGTGGTGGGACGGCCGGCAACTCCGTCACCACTGTATGTGGTTTGGTCCATTAGGTGGAATACCCATGTTCTGTTTCAGCCAAAAGATGGCCATCTGTTAGCTAGATGACAGCTGCAACACAGAGGACTTCATCTGCTTTTAGTTTTGCAGAGCCTTCAGTAAACCATATCACATTGTCACTATACATCTGCCTCTCAAGCTTCAGGTAATCAAGGGAGTTAAAACATCCACTTTGGGTCACTAGGTACCTTCTGGTAAGCTTTGTTCATGGAGCCTACTGATCGCTTGGGATTCCAGCTATTCCTGTTAGTCCCTCCTCAATCTCAAGATATTGCATTTCCAGCACATTCTGGAGTTCTTTTTGAGAACTACAAGTGAGAAACAGGGGTAAGAAATAGGTTGGTCCAAGGCCACCTGAACTACTGTCCTACAAATGGTAGTTCAAATGTTTTTTTAAGTTAAACTGCAAACTACTTATCTATTTCACCAAGATTCTCTTTACCCCAATTCTATCCAGGCTCCGAACCCTTTCTCTAGTAGGCCTAAACCTTTGCCTGTAAAGATTTGAAGAAAACACTAACAGCTTGAGAACACATCCATAGGATGACTCTAAACCCCCTTAAAGTGCTGCCTGAGAAAACTCAAGGTTGCTAGATGTATTGTTTCTTCCAGCCAACACCTAAAAAGAGTCCCTGTGTCCCAGTCTCTGTGGGAGGATAAGAGTCACTTATCAAACCCGGGTGGCTTTCACATCAACCAACCTTCCTTTCCTGTTTACTTCCCTGACTCTGAGCCCCCACACTCTCTTCCCTATTAATTCATTCTCCTTTACATGAGATCAGGCACATTCAGTGTGGTATGGCCCTAGGTTCATTCTCCTTTAAAACACCCAGCCACATCAATATGAATCAAAGTTCAGTTAACTTTGAACTCAACCTAATTGCAACAGTATATTACTGACTAAAATCTGTCCTTGCTATTTTAACTGATATCCAGCTTTGTTTACCTTTGACATGTTTTGTATTTGCATAGTCCAGGGACCAATTACTCAGGATGAGATCATCTACCAAATCTTGGGATACCCTTCTATAGTTCTGAGATTTTTCCCTCACTTTCTGGAACCTGTGGTTATCCCAGACCTCATCCTTTGGTTCTTCATGCCAGAAGGACCATGGGCATTCTATTGCAGTCTTAGCTGTCCTACAGCTGCACCATAACTATAACTAGTACTTAGGTCAAAGATCAAACATTTGGAGACATCTCAGAAAGGAGAACTATAGAAGGGTCTGTTATGTTACATCACCATATTGGAAGAGAAAATTTCAAGTCTTTGCTTTGCATTAGCTGTTAGCTTACTTGAAAATGTCAAAACCACCACAATTAACCTTCAAATGGTTGAGGTTCTTCTTGAAGAAAATATTCACATGTTGTACATACTGCTCATAAAGGCATATTTCTTAAATTTATTTTGTACAATACAAATGTTCAAGCTGACAGTGAGGTAGTATATCATAGATTGTGGAGACCAACTGCCAAAATTTGTATATGGACTCTGCTACCAACTGTCTTATCACCCCAGGAAAAATTTCCTAACTTCTCTGTTCAATTCAGTTTTCTCAGTTATATAATGCTGATAACAATAATATTTACCTCACTGGTAAATACTTACTTTGAGGATTAAATATAAAAATACTAATATTTAATGTTCATGCAAGTAAGTATTAATTATCCTACAAGTATGAACTGTGTCTGATATACAGAAAGAGCTTGATAAATATTAGTTAACTCATTCTACTGTAGATGTGTGAAATAAATGTCCCCAGTCCCCTTAATGTCTTCCCTCTAATAAAAAGAAAAAACAACATTACTCCCAAAAGTTTAATATGTTTAAGGATTTTCAAAGAGCAAGATTATATGTAAGACAAAAATTGGTAAAGCATACAAGCAGAAAATTTGTAGCAGAAGAAATTAGTACATAATCCAAAATATTCAACCTCCCAAATTATTTTAAAAATGCTAAAACAGCAATAAAGTACCATTTTTTTATTCCAGAAATATTAAAATTATCAGCCAGTACTGACTAGTCTGATACTATGTTATACTTTATTGGTGACAGTGTAAATTTTAGCAAATAGTTTGCAACACATCTGAAAGGAAACAAAAAACATATGTCTATTATCTGTGATATTGGACCTGGTGTAATTCAGCATTTACAGCATTTTCTCCTCTCCCGTAGTGGACAGAACTAATTCCACATTCAATCCTTTCCAATGTATTCCATAATATCAAGATATTTTCTGACATCTCAGATATGTATGAAGGATGAGAAATGCCAAACCCAGGGCCAGGATGTACAACTATATATCATGGAAAGTATGACAATAACACTAAGAAACTGAGGCTCAAATATCAAGAAGAGATGTAGGGCCAAAATAACACATAGATCAGATGAGATCATGCTTTTAGAATGCAGTCTGGAGACACTGTCCTGGTGATGCACCTAGAGACACTAAGAACTACAGACAGTATTCTTATGGTGTCTATTAGTGTCATCTTTCAAGTTATGAAAGAATCTCATTCCTTCGACTGAAAAGCAGAAGACAAAGAATTATAATAATCATCAAACTTTTAAGTTATTTTGATAGAAAAGAAGGATCTATTTATTTGTATGTTTAGCAAACTTTGAAAAAATACATTTGATTTAGTCTGCTGGCTTCTACATTCTCACCCACCAATCAGCTGTTATTGACTGGATTAATAAAAGGCTGACAAAAGTCTGCAAATATTAGGAGACTTCAGAAAAACTTGCAGCAGAGAGCACCATTCTATACACTTCCTCCTCAGTTTCTATTAAAATACTCATAAAGCTTAAAAAATTAAAGGTTGCAGAGACCAATCATTAAGAATACAGAAACATGATATTCAAGTATCATTAAAATGAGAAATTTGTCAAGATCTGTTTCCTATCTAGTCTAAATCAGAGATTTGGAGTTGTATCCTCAAAGAACCAGCACAATGCATGAATAATAGCTTTCTATGTGTTCTCTTAGTTGGTCCAATGGAAAAATGTTTTATAATTTTTCCTTACCTGAATAACTTTACTAGCAATAAAAGACACATTAATATTACCTTAGGAATTAAGCTAATTAAATGCTGGCTATCAGATACATATATCCTATAATGTTTCTTTGTATATTTGCTTTTTACAGAATTTACCATCAACCAGGTATCTCAGGATCCCTAATATATAAAAGACTTCCATAAGAAAGAACACTGATGATATAAAAATAAAATCACAACCACAATAATTGGACCATAATTACACTTAGAGATGAGGAATCTAAACTCATTTATAAATGATTATATAAAGGATGAGAAAGTATGGGTTAAGTAACAAAATAACATTAATTTTTTTCATATAAACAAATTAGACATTCCAAGTTCTTAAAAGTTTATGCTTATAAAACAGGTCAGGTCAAGGTGAAGGAATAAATTAGTAGTTTAAACTTCCACATGCGTTCCTTTCGGCCCTTTTGCCTTGGATTTTGTTTCCTTTGGAATCTTTCCATTTTGACATTGAGTAAATCTAGCCACTGTAGAAACACCATCCACAAACTTGGTTTTGAAAAGAACATTTGCATTGTTGAACATACCTTCTTTTAGGGACACCACAATGAACTTAAGGGAAAAAGAAAAAAAAGCATTAAAAACTTTCTGTAACATTCTTAAAGAAGTTTACCCTTTTAGACTGAGGATAAAACTTGTTTGGAGATCACTTTTATTTTATTTCTTTAAACAGTTATGATATTAGGCACCTAAATAAATGCTAGCTTTCTATATTCCATTGTAAAAGTTTCTTAATTTTACCCTGAGTGTTTTATTACTTAAGTTTACTATTTCCTGATGGTTTACTGCTTGCTGCTATCTTCTGTAGCTGGCATTCACTGTTTTGTTGCTAGCTCTAACTGCCGTAGTAAAATATTTTTCCTTGTGCTATTTTAACTCATTCACAATCACTGACGCGAAATTGTATCATTCCAAATTCTGTTCCTGGTTGCTGCTGAGTGAATTTACATCTTTGCAAATTCTGTTTTGAATAATATATATTTGGTTTATAATTTGAATAAAATACAAAGTATGGAATGTAGTCAGAGTGATGTCTGAGCCAAATACTGGATATGTCTGCAACTTTCAATTGCATTGTAAAAAAGGTGATAATTTAGAAACGACATTTCACTTGTGCTTACTGACAGAAGTTTGCAGCAAGCTGCTTCACATTTTTTTTTTTCACCTGCAATCAGTATTAGGAAAGTATAAAATTTGCCAACTGTGAATGTGTTAATGATATCAAAGAAAATTTCAAGTTCCTACAGCTCACCACTAGCCCAAATGAAATGTTTGGATAATTTAAAAAGGTACCACTGCAATGATAATCTGCAAAAAAAACCCTGCTATAATAAATATACTACCTATAGTAACTGTGATGAATAGAGCTCCCAGAATTGCACAATGCAAAATATATGCACCCATATTTGGCAGCCCCAGTTCCTATAGTAATAGTACAATAAAACAAACTGTTCTTAGTTTCAAGAGGCTGTTCTCTCCTTTTTAGCAAAGAGAAATGAAAGTTCCCCATCAAGTGCCCCATGATTTTCTGATACCTGAGCTATATCCCTGAAACAGTTTTGATTGTGCACATTTATGGCAGCTAACTGGAGAAAAAAATTATGTTAACCCCAAATCAATTCTAAATTATGACAAAATTGGATTAACCCTCATGCTACAACCAACTTTTTTATTTTTTATTTTTTTTGAGTTGGAGTCTTACTCCGTTGCCCAGACTGGAGTGCAGTGGCCGCTGCCGGCCACCGCAGCCTCGACCTGCTGGGCTCTGGCGATCCTTCTGCCTCAGCCTTCCAAGTAGTTGGAACAACCAACATTTTTTTTTTTTTTTGAGTTGGAGTCTCACTCTGTCACCCAGACTGGAGTGCAGTGGCCGCTCCCGGCCACCGCAGCCTCGACCTGCTAGGCTCCGGCGATCCTTCCACCTCAGCCTTCCAAGTAGCCAGAATTATAGGCATGAGCTACCATGCCCGGCTGATTTTTTTATTTATTGTAGAGATGAGGTCTCGCTGCCCAGGCGGGTCTCGAACCCGCGGGCTCAGGCAATCCACTCACCTCAGCCTCCCAAAGGCGCGGGATTACAGGCTGAGCCACCGAGCCCGGCTAGGAACAACCAACATTTTTAACGCCTGGCTCTTTTTTAAAGAAAGGACTGAACCCTTATACCCATCTGAACATAAATTTCTTTTTCAAACATAAAGACTTTAGTATTTTTCAATCCTAAATATCTTATTAACATGGACTACAATTAAAGAACAGTTTTAGAAAAACAAATACTCTAAACTATTACTGAGACATTTTTTTCTGTTCTTACCTGAGAATGTGTGAAATGAGTACGCAGCATCTGTCCAATATTCTGGGTATGAGAAAGATCCAAGGCTGCATCTACCTCATCAAGGATATAAATTGGAGCAGGTTTGAAGAGGAGCATGGACAGTATTAATGACAAAGCCACTAAAGACCTAAGAAAAGGTTAGTGGAAGAAAATTCATATAAATTTGAGTTTACCACTTATTAAACACTGAAGCAAGTAAGTGATCCTGTTATTATGGTGAATAGTGCAGATTTAGCTGAAATAGAAAGTCATACTAAAGGAATCTGAAGTCTTAAACTACACAACTTTTCTTGTATTAAAATAAACATTTAATTTTTTATTTTAGCTTTCCATTTTTCCTCTCCTTATAAGCATGCTACTTTCGTAAGATAAAGTAAATAGTCATGTTATGTTTGGCACCTGTTCTTAAGAAAAGATCATGTTAGTTTTAATTGTTTTTTTTTTCCCTTTCCCAGTTGCCTATTGGTGCCTATGTAGCAGATTAGTGAGGGGTATGTATTTATAGCTATTACCTTGCTAACAGTGTAACTAGTTTAGATGTTCTTTCAAACTTTCATTATGTTCACAACAACTTGAGTACAGACACACACACACACACACACACACACACACACACACACACACAGAGAGAAAATAGAGTGTATGTATTATATATTATGAAGGGAGAGGGGACATCATATTCAAGTAAAGTTGTATAGATTATGGTCCATCTCCCTAAACACTTCACAGTGTCAAAGGTCAAACAATCCTATGTACCATTTGTAGTTAAACCTACTCCCAGATTCCAGTGCACTGTTTTCAGTTTCCTTTTAGCTCACAATCCCATTACTGGAGCGGTTTCCATTCTATCTCAAATGAAGAGTCAAAATAATTCTTATATTTTCCTTATAAAACATGTATTCATAAAAAAGCTTTATTGACTTTAATATGAAATGTTTATAATTACTTAACATGAAAATAAAAATTATAATAACACTTACAATATACTTATGCGCTAATTTAAAGTATCTCCTGACCTTATTATACTAGAACAGTCAATTCAATACTTGCTACCTTCCAACAGGGCATTAACTGAGAAACACATAGGTGGGGAAAAAAATGTGTGCATAAGTAGAGGAAAAACCAAGATTTCTAGTAAAAGAAAGAAAGAAAGAAAAATGAAACAGTACAATAAAAATAAAGCATAGTGAGACTGTTATTCACCTCTACAGAGGGGAGCTAAGGTCATTCAAGTAACCTAAAGCTATTTTTCTTTGCTTTCTCTGTGTTAAGTGCTGAACACACTGAATTTTTTTTTTATAAGCAATATTTTTTATTATGATATTGTGGGGTACAGTTAAGGGTTAGGTATACAAATATGCTTCGTTCAGGCACCCTTGTTGTTTACAGGTGTCTCCCCGTGCCCAGACAGATGTTTACTACCATTAATGCCATCTCCCTTCCCCCACTCCCATAGTTTCCCACAACTGTCAGTCATTTTCTTATGGTAGTACATTGGATGATCAAGGTCCACTATATGAGTGAGAACATGTAATACTCAGATCTTTGTTTCTGTGAGTGGTCACTCAGTATTATAGACTCTAGTTCCATACAGGTTGCTGCGAAATTCATGATTTTGTTCTTTTTTATGGCTGCATAGTATTCCATCATGTATATGTACCACATTTTTTAATCCAGTCCTCTTTGATAGAGAGCATGGTTGGTTCCATGTTCTTGCTACTGTGAACAATGCCACGATAAACATTCATGTGCAGGTATTTTTTTGATAGAGTGATTTCAGTTCTTCAGGGTATATTCCCAGTAGGGGGATTACAGGGTCATATGGGTGGTTGATATTTAGAGCTTTTAGGAATCGTCATACTGCTTTCCAAAGAGGTTGCACTAGTTTATACTCCCACCAACAGTGTAGAAGTGTTCCCTTTTTGCCACACCCTCTCCAGCAACTGTTATTTTTTGAGTTATTGGTAATTCCCACTCTGACTGGAGTTAGGTAGTATCTCAGTGTGGTTTTGATTTGCATCCCCCTGATGATTAGTGAGGTTGAACATTTCTTCATGTGTCTGTTGGCTGCTCGGATGTCTTCCTTTGTGAAGTGTCTGTTCATATCTTTTGCCCATTTTATAATGGGGTTGTTTGTATTTTTCTTTTCAGCACATTTGAGTTCCCTATAGATCCAAGATGTTAAGCCTTTATCAGACCTGGAGTTGGCAAATACTTTTTCCCAGTCTGTAGGCTGTCTCCCTGCTCTCTTGATGGTTTCTTTGGCTTTGCAGAAGCTTGTTAGTTTAATGAGGTCCCACTTGTCTATCTTATCTCTTATGGCCTGTAGGTTTCGAGTTTTGTTCAGGAATTGGATGCCAGTTCCAATTTCCATGAGGGTATGTCCTTCATTTTCTAAGGTTCTTATGGTTTGAGGTTTTACATTTAGGTCTCTGATCCATTTGGAGTTAATTTTTGTGTATGGGGATAGATAGGGGTCCTGTTTCAATCTTTTGCATGTGGTAGGCCAGTTTTCTCAGCACCATTTACTGAATAGGTTCTCCTCTCCCCAGTGGTAGGTGGTAGAGGTTTTGTCGAAGATGAGTTGGTTGAGAAATTGAAGTATCGCTTCTGGAATCTCAATTCTATTCCATTGATCTATATGCCTGTTCCTATACCAGTACCAAGCTGTTTTGATGATTGTAGCTTTACAGTAAAGTTTGAAGTCTGGTAATGTGATACTGCCTGCTTTGGTTTTTTTTGCTGAGGATTGTTCTGGCTATTCTTGGACGTTTGTGTTTCCATATGAATTCCCGTGTTGTTTTTTCTAGGTTTGAGAAGAATGTTGCTGGTAATTTGATGGGTATTGCATTGAATCTGTAGATTGCCATAGGTAAGATGGACATCTTAACAATGTTGATTCCTCCAACCCGTGAGCATAGTATAATTTTCCACTTGTTTGTGTCATCTTTGATTTCTTTGAGTTTTCATTGTAAGGGTCTTTCATGTCTCTAGTTAAGAAGATGCCAAGGTATTTCATTTTTTTTTTTGTGGCTATTTTGAATGGAATTGGGCTTTTTATTTGGGTTTCTATTTGTTTATTACTGGTGTAAAGAAATGCAATTGTCTTTTCACATTATTTTATATCCTGAGAATTTGCCAAAGGCCCTTATTAGTGTAAGGAGGTTTTTGACAGATTCTCTTGGGTTTTCAAGGTACATAATCATGTCATCTGCAAAGAGAGAGAACTTGACTTCCTCTTTTTCTATTTGGATACTGCTGATTGCCTTCTCTTCTCTAATTGCACTTGCCAGGACATCCAAAACTATATTGAACAGGAGGGGTGAGAGTGGTCATTCTCGTCTTGTTCCAGTTTTCAGGGGAAATGGTTCCAATTTTTGTCCATTTAGGAGTATGCTGGCTGTGGGTTTCTCGTAGATGGCTTTTACTATTTTGAGGTATGTTCCTGGTATGCCTACATGTTCGAGGGTTTTTATCAAAGGGTGCTGGATTTATCAAAAGCTTTTTCTGCATCTAATGATATGATCATGTGGTTTTTGTTTTGACATCTGTTGATGTATTTAATTACATTTATGGTTTTACGAATGTGGAATCAGCCTTGCATCCCAGGGATGAAGCCTACTTGGTCATGATAGGTGATTTTTGAGATGTGTTGTCGAATCTGGTTTGCTAGGATCTTGTTGAGAATTTTAGCATCTATGTTCATCAAAGACATTGGCCTGTAGTTCTCTTTCTTTGTTGGGTCTTTACCTGGCTTGGGTATCAATGTGATGTTAGCTTCGTAAACTGATTTGGGGAGAGTTCCATCTTTCTCAATCGCCTGAAATACCTTCAGAAGGACTGGAATCAGCTCCTCCTTAAATGTCCTATAGAATTCTGTTGGAAAGTCATCTAGTCCAGGGCTTTTTTTTGTAGGTAGTTTTCTTATTACGTAGTCAATTTCCTTAATTGTTATTGGTGCATTTAGTGTCTCAATTTCTTCTTGTTTCAACCTAGGCAGATTGTGTGATGACAGAAAGTCCTCCATTTCCTTGAGGTTTTCAAGTCTGTTTCCATACAAGTGTACATAGTAGTCTCTAATGATCTTTTGTATTTCTTCAGGGTCAGATGTGACTTCATCTTTTGTGTTTCTGATTGCGCTTATTTGGGATTTTTCTCTCTTTTTCTTGGTCAGTCTAGCTAGGGGACCATCGATCTTGTTTATCCTTTTGAAGAACCAGCTTTTTGTTTCATTGATTTTTTTGTATTGTCTTTTTGTCTTCTATGTCCTGGATTTGGGCTTTTATTTTGGTGATCTGGATTCTTCTGCTAAAATTAGGGTTTTGGTGGTCTTGCTTTTCCAGCTTCCTTAGGTGGCTTGTTAGGCTGTTAATATGTGATCCTTCCATTTTCTTCATGTGCATTTGTAGGGATATAAATTCCCCTCTTACTATAGCTTTCATGGCGTCCCAGAAATTATGGTAAGATGTTTCTTCATTTTCATTTGCTTCCAGGTATCTTTTGATCTCTGTTTTGATTTCATTGACCCAGGAGTTGTTTAGCATCATGCTGTTTAGTGTCCATGTCTTTGTGGGTTTTGGGGGAACCTTGTTGGTGTTAATGTTTATTTTTATTCCACTGTGATCCGAGAAGGTGCATGGTAGAATTTCGGTCCTTTTAAATTTGCTTATGCTTGATTTATGGCCAATTATGTGGTCGATCTTAGAATACGTTCCATGCAGTGACGAGTAGAATGTGTTCTGTGGTCTTTCAATGAAGTGTTCTGTAGGTATCAATTAAGTCCATTTGGTCAAGAGTCACATTGAGGTTCCAGATCTCATTGCTGTTTTGTCCTGATGATCTGTCTAGGGTTGTGAGTGGGGTACCAAAAGTTCCCAGTTATGATGGTGTTAGAGTCAATATCTTTCTTTAGTTTTCCTAGAAGTTGCTTTATGAAAGCTGGCGCACCTATGTTGGGTGCATATATGTTTAGGATAGATATTTCTTGTTGATGGAGTGAACCTTTTATCATTATGTAGTGGCCCTCTGTATCTTTTTTAATTTTTGATAGCTTAAATGGTATTTTTTCTGAAATTAGGATCGCGACTCCTCCTTTCTTTTGTGTTCCCTTCGCCTGAAAATTTGTTTCCCATTCTCTGACTTTGAGTCTGTGCATGTCCTTTCTAGTGAGACGGGTCTCTTGAAGGCAGTATATTGTTGCCTGGTGATATTTTATCCATTTTGCCATTCTATGTCTTTTCAGTGGTGCATTTAATCCATTCACAGACAGGCTAATTACAGAAATGTGAGAGTTTGTCATAGAGTTCTTACAGAGTTGTTGTTCTTCCACTTGGTTTTTTGTCTTTCTTTTGGTTTTGGGGTTGGTTCATGTGTATTTTATTCTTTTTCCTGTACTCTTGTGAGGAACGTTGTTCTTTTTTCCTTTTCTTCTGTGTTTAGTACTTTCTTAAGTGGTTCATGTAGAGGTGGTTTGGTGGCAGCGTAAGTTCTTAGGGATTGGATATCTGGGAAAGATTTTAATTCTCCCTTGCTGATGAAGCTTAGCTTGGCTGGGTAGGTTATTCTTGGTTGAAATTGTTTATCTTTTAGGACTTTGAAGATAGGGCTCCAAGCTCTCCTAGCCTGCAGGGTTTCTGTAGATAAATCTGCTGCTATTCGAATTGGTTTTCCATGGTAGGTGATCTGGCCTTTTTCTCTTGCTGCCTTTAGGATTTTTTTCTTTTATGCCTACTTTTTTAGGAGAATTATTATGTGTCTAGGAGTTGGTCTTCTCATTTGTTGTCTTGCAGGGGTTCTCTGAATCTCTTGTGTTGGAATTTTTGCATCATTGATTAGATAAGGGAAGTTTTCTTGAATGATCTCATGGAAGGTTTGTTCCAGTGTGGTCCCTGTCTCTCTTTCTGCCTCAGGAAGGCCAATTACTCTTAGGTTCAGTGTCCTGAAATAATCACTCATCTCTTGAAGGTTTTTTCTGTCTTTTTGAGCTTGTTTTCTGTGTTTTTGAGAGTTTGGGTTAGTTCTATATTTTTGTCCTCAGCTCTGAGATTCTTTCTTCTACTTGGGTAATTCTGCTTTTCATGCTTGACAGTTTGTTATTTATTTCATTCACAGTATTCTTTATTACTGTTACCTCAGATATCAGCTCCTTCCTAGTTTCTTCTTGTCTCTCCTCAATTCTTTTTAATCTCTCCATTAATGTCTTGATATCTAGGTTTGTAGTTTGGGACCAGTCATTCTGGGGGCTCTTCATTATTTGCATTCCAAAGTCAGTTTGCTCAGTGTCTGCCCTCCCAGGGGTCTGGGAGAGACCCAAAGTCTTCTTTTGGTTTTCCTTCATTTTTGTAAATTTTTTTTCTCTCTCCCCATTTCCCTCCCCTTCTTTAATTCACTTTTTCAGGGAAGGTGGGGTTGCTTTAGTTTCACTTGTGCAATGTCCTGTTCTTCCTTATGAGTGTCCTCTGGCTTTGTTCACTTTTGAGGTTGGAGTGTGGGCTGCGGGCTGTACTTTTTGCAGTTTTTAGGTTTAATTGAGGGGGAAGCTGTGATTCAGAATCTATATGCTGATTTCACTATCCACCAACAGGTGTATGGGCACACTGGAACCTATTTCCCACTGCCTTACAATCTGTCTGTGCAACGGTATGTAGGTTTGGTCCCTCGGTCAAAAGAAGGTGCAAAAGAGGAAAGTAATGGAAGAAGGGGTGATCAATAGGAAGTTAGAAAGATAGAAAAGTGAGAGGGAAAACAGACATACATACCAACTAACAGGTGAAAAAGAGACACAAGGCCGGAGAGAAGTGAAAAAAACATGTGAGTAAAATTCCCTAAAGGATACTGGTAGCTACACAGAGACAGACCAATAAAATCATGAAACAGATAGTGTAAGTCAGAAAGCAAACAAAAGTGAGCAAAACAGTCAAAACGATAAAATCAAAAGTCAAAACAAGTGATCAGACTAGCTCTGGACTCTTTCCTGAGAGTCTAAAGTCTCTTCAGCTCTGATCTCCAGCCTCTCCCCTTTGTTTTCCTTGCAGGCAGCTAGATTTACTGGCAGCTTGGGTTTGTTTGTTTTTTTTAGCTTGCTGCCTGGGAGGTCTGTGACGTTGCCTTTGTCTGATTCAGCAGGGGAGGGGCTTTGTCTCCTGTTTAGTGATGTACCTTAGGAACCAAGGTGGAGGTTGTTGATAGGTGGGTGGGGCAATGCAAATCTCTGCCTGGAGAATGGCCGAGGCAGCAGCTTTACTTTCACGGATCTTTTCTCCCCAGTCATCTGGGTCCCTGTGTTATCCACTGTGCTATCAGCTGCACAGCTGGGCGCTGGGTCTGGGGTGCCACCACCAGGCTGGGGTGAAGGAGGGGGTTGGGAGTTCCCTCCTCTGGAGCTGAGAGCCTCTGATCAGCTCCTCCTTAAGATATGCTGTTCCCTTACACAAGCATGGGATCGCGCGCTGAGTGCCTCAGCCAGGGTGGGCCCAGAGCTCCAGAGCTCCAAAGCTCCAAAGGGCAGATGGTGGGCGGCAAGAGTGGCCCTGGGTCCCTCACAGGGTACTTCAGCCAGAAATGGGACCGGTATCTCTGAGGGGCAGGCGCCCAGAGCCTCCCTAGGTGACCGGCAGCTTGGTGCTGGGTGCTGGGCTAGACGATGTAGCCAGGGAGGGAGCCGAGACCCAGGACTCCTGTGTGGGCAGGAGTCACATATAGTGGAGCAGCAGCAGCCGGGAGCCACAATTCCTGGCCCTGTGTGGGACTGAAGGTCCCCAGACCTTGGACCAGTGTGGCTGGTGGTGGGCAGGGGAGTGGGGGAAGAAAAGTAGGAGTGTTTTTGGGAACTCATGTTCAGAGACTCTTGCAAATTCATCTATGCCGTCACCATCTTACTGGAACCAGACACTGAATTTTAAACTTAATCTTTTTTTTTTTTTTTTTAACTCACACTATGAGTTTAACTGAATAGTGGTATACCTAAAAAAATTTTTATAGCATTTTCATATTGAAGTAATTTGTACATAATAGTAAGAGAAGCATGAAGTTTCCATTTTCCTCAAGACATTTCCTAGAACTTTGGCAAATTTCCTAAAAATTTTAAGAATTGAAAAGACAGCTCTGCTGTTAATCAATTGTTATTTTGTGTGTGTTCGTCTTTATCCTGTCTGAAGTTCACAGAACTCAAGTCTTGGGTTTACAGAATTCAACCAATCTGGAAAATGCAGAGTCATTATTTCTTCAAGTATTTTTCCATCTTCCTCCTCTTCTCCTTTTGGAACTTCAACAACGTGTACATTAGGCAGCTTCTCACAGGATACTGCAGCTTTTTTTTTGGTCCCGATTTTTATTTCTCAGGATATCTTAAACAGATTCTATTGCTATACCTTCAAGTTTACTTATCTTTCTTTTATAATGTCTAATCTGCTGTTATTTTCATTTAGCAAACTTTTCATTTCAGGTTTTTTTTTTTTTAATCCTAGAACTTCTACTTGATTCTTTTTAATAGCTTCTGTTTCTCTCATATTTTATGTTTCCTTGTAATTCTTAAAAATAGTTAAAGTAACTTTTTTTTTGAAGTCAGCTTTTACTCTGTTGCCCAGGCTAGAGTACAGTGGCCCAAGCATGGCTCACCCCAACCCTGACCTCCTCAGCTCAGGCAATCTTTCTGCTTCAGCCTCCTAAGTAGCTGGGACTACAGGTGTGAGCCACCACGCCCGGCTAATTTTTTGTAGAGATGAGGTCTCACTGTGTTACCCAGGCTGGCCTCAAACTTCTAGACTCAAGCAATTCCCTGTCCTTGGCCTCCCAAAGTGCTGGGATTACAGGCATGAGCCACCATGCCTGGCAATGTAACTTTTTAACTCACTTGTTCCTTACTTTCATCGTCTTGTCATTTTTTGAGTGTTCCTAACTGATGATTTTTCTCTTGGTTAGAGTCACATTTTACGATTTTTGTATTGTAATTTTTATTACATGGAGGATGCGTATATTGTTTAGGATCTCAATTTTTTAAATCTTCCTTAAAAAAGCATTTGTTTTTGTTTTGACAAAGACGTAAGTAACTTGCAGATTACCTTAATCCCTTCAAGACCTGTTGTTAAGTTTCTAGGCTGTGTCTAGAGCAGCCTTGATTTTCGAGACAGTACAGACCTAATGCCAAGGTGTAGCTCCCTGGCACCTCACAAAACTGTAATCTCTGTCTTAGAGATTAGTAGTCTCTGCTTTAGTGAGACTACTGAATTCAGTTTGGGTTTCCTTCTCTGCATCTGAAGTCTAGAAATTGCCCCTAGAAGAAAGTCAAGGTGAATGCAGGGCTTAGCACTTGTTTCCTTTTGTCCTGGACTACTCATTTTCTATTATTAAAGAAATAGTTGCTTTTTCATACATTTTCTTTAGCTTTATAGTTGGTTTATCCAACCAAAATTTTTAGTCATATAAATTAGGCTCCTTAAACTGTACATGCAAAGGTTAGCTAAGCAAATCAAAATGGAAATAAAGTTGGGAGGTAATGAGATGATGGACTATAATAAAGTAAGAGGAATGAGAAATCAAAATATTGCAAAGTGATCACTCACCTCTGACCGCCACTAAGTTCAGTTAAGTTTTCTTTCCAGGTATTTCCTAAGGCAACCTTGAATTCCAGGCCTTCCAAAACAGTTTGCCCTTCTGGTGGTGCAAGCATAGCATTAGCACCAGGCAAAAGAGTCGAAAAAATTGACCCAAAGTCTTTGTTCACCTGAATGTAAAAAAATATTAAAACATCAGAATGTTTCCAAGAAGATTCAATGATGATATATGTACACACAACTTAGCTGGTCCATTTTGTTGTCTGTTACACTAACTCAGGGGTTGGCAAACTGTGTCCCATGTGACAAATCTGGCCATGCTCATTTGTTTACAAATTGTCTGTGGGGGTTAGTGATACATCAGAATCAAGTAGTTGCAGTAGAGACCGGATGGCTCACAAAGCAAGAAGTATTTACTATCTGGCCTTTTACAAAAATAGTTTACTGAGCCCTGCTTTCATTTCCAAGAGTACTAGAAGGTATATCTCTAACTCCACTCCAAAGTTTTGATACTCTTGTAGATCATATTGCAAGAATTCTCATGACACACACAACTGTATCACATAGGAGAATAAAACATAAAATAGTTGGAGAAGCAAACACAAAATAGAACTCTTTGGGAATAAAATATTCTCTTATACAACTTTTTTTTTTTTCCCTGTTGATTGGTAGAGTAAGATGGGTTTATGGTTACTAGCTAAAGTCTTAAGATCAGGGTAAGGTCCAAGAGAAAAGGGGCTATAAAATCAAAGTATCAGATCTGTTCAAGGTGTTAAAGGATTTTTTTCTATATGCCTCATCTCATAGCCAAAGAGGTAAAGGTGTTAAGGGTCAGAAATAGGATTGTATCCCAAGAGAAAAGAAAGCTGTTTGGTCTGACCCCTTCTTGCCACAAGAAGAGGCAGTGATTTAGGGCCAAAATCCTAGCCTGTGATGGGGTAATTTTTGTGCACACACATTTGAAAGATGATTTGAGAATTTGGCCATCTGTCTTCAAAGACATGATTAATAATTTTAGTTAAGCAGTCAAACCTGAGAATGTTACACACACACACACACACACACACACACACACACACACACACACACACATACACACACGAGGATTTGGTGGCTAGAAATCTGCAAAGTCAAGTGCAGGTATACAAAATTCAAATATAAAGATACTTTCTAAAAAAATGAATACTTACAGTAACAAGGAAATCTCCTGGATACAAGTGCAGAGATCCTAAATTTAGACTTACTAAGGAACACATGTTTTAAGAGCAATTACACACCTGCTGAATAATATCCTACACAATGTAAGCAGGCTCTAGTTTTACCTGGAATAGATTTCCAGAGCTAGGTAATGCTCCTGACAAAATGGAGAAAGAATCACTGTTGTTTTGGGAGTGACCGAGGTAGCATAGTATTTATAAACACCCTAACTTCTTTTCCTTTTTCTTTTAGGCCAGGTTGTAGAATAGGCAACTCAATGCTACTAAGCCCTGAACACAACTATGGACCTGACGTGGAAATTCTTCCAAAAGAGAAAAAAATAAACTTATTAAGTTAATAGGAAGAATATCACCCTATACTATCTAGAAAATTGACTTATATTCATGGATTTATAAAAAGATGAAATAGAACTTTACAAGTCCAATGAGGCTAAAAAGGAAACAAACAAAATGCTTACAACCAAGTACGCTTGAAACCAGAACAAAGAATATATTGCTGATAATAATAATACCTATCTTATTAGGTCATTGTGAAGATTAGATCAGAAAATTAATTTCAGAATAGTGACTGACATATAGTAAGCACTAAATAAATATTATTTGCTTTGGAAGACCCTTGGAAGTTGAGGAACAGCATAAGTTTAAAGAACAGATTCTGATTTGCCCTAAATCCAGGAACCACTGGGCAAAAAAGGAAATAATACATCTCAGATACAGTGTTACATTGACATGGTGCACAAGAATAATGGTGTCAACTTTCTGTGTGCATTAAAAAAAGACAAATAGTACAGAAAAATGAAATACTGAAAATAAGCCTTAGAACAGAGAAAAACAAAGTGACTGAAAGACATAACTGTACTGCCATTACTGAAAATAAAGTTCCTACAGAATTATAAAGAAAAACATAAAGGCAAGGTGCCCAACTGAGTCCCAGAAGGCACAGGTTTGCTAAGTGGCAAAAAGAACAGTGACTATGTTTCAAATCTTCTAAGTAAGAGTCTTCCTAAAGTAAACATGGGGAAATTTACACATAAATGGCTAAGGAATTATCCTAGAGAAGACAGATAAATGAAACCAAAGAAGCAGAAGTAACAGTAAAGAAGCCTGAGATCTGCCAAAGATGACACCAGACAAAATCTGAATTAGGATTTTTGTTGAGTCCTGTAAAACACAATAATAAATTTAGCTTGTTTATTGTCTAATTCTTAAAGATACAAGAATGACAGCATTTACTAGTAGTGAAGTATAAAAATAGAAAAAAAATTCATTTAAAAGTCTAAGAGGTTTTAATTAAAATATAACATATGCCTCATTACTCATTAAACACAAATCAGCCATTTAAAATTTCTCATAGAGTATAAACCCACTGATGATATTATTTATCCTTGCCTCCTCATATAAAATAAAAGATAATATTTTGGAATTCACATACCTTTTGCCAGGCAATATTTAGGGCTTGATTTTTCTTCTGGTCAAGGTCTTCTATAGTTGTAAGAATTTTGGATTTGTCATTTTCTACAATTCTCTTTTTCTTCATCAAGTCATTATACTGTGAAATAAAAAGCATAGTTAATTGGAAAAATATAAAATAAAATCTCTATTTTCTAGAACTAGTAAGAAATAAAGTGGTTTCATGATTTTTATATATAATTTCTATACTATTTATCATAAAGGTATAATAGACTAAGTTAATATGCAAAGTTAAATAAAATGTATATGTATAAATAAAATTCAATTACTAAAATTGAGAATTTATAGGACAAGGTCATGAAATATTTTGACTCCACAAACCCCTTATCTCGCTAATAGTCAAGACAACAACAAAAATAGTGTCATACGTGAACGCAAATAAAGTAGCCCTGAATACATTTTTCTTAAGGTCAGTCTTAGCTTTAACACGAATGAAATTCTAAGTCTTCATCATGATGTACAAGTCCTACATAAGTTGGTCCTTATTTATCTTTTGATTAATGGCATCAGACTCCTCCCTAGGTTCTAGCCATGGGGTCTTTTTCAGTTCCTTGAACACAGTAAGCTCAATGTCTTATAACCCCTGCATTGTTCTTTCAACCTGGAATGCTCTTTCTCTGTATTTGCTATAAAGGGTACCTCAAGTTTTAGCTCAAATATAATCTCTTCAGAAAGGCCTTCCTTTGAGAAAGGTTGTAGAGAGATAACTATACCATGAACAGCAGTGGGACTTTCTAAAATTCTTAACCCATTTTTCCTCAGTCTCACAATTGAAGGAGGTGTTGCATTCTCCTTTAACAACCCTAGCCAGTCCTATTATCTTCCTTGCTATCCCTCTCCTTTATGGCCAAGCTCCCAAAACCTCCTCTCCACAATGTTATCTTATTTCTTGCATGACTCCACGTACTTTCATATGTGGACAGATAAGATGTACAAACAAACAAAAAGATAAGACATACAAAAAAACAAAAGACTGATCAACAATAGTCTTTCCCCTCTGGTAAAGAGATGGAAGTTGATGAATTCTTTAAAAAAAAAAAAAAATTAGACACAGTTCTCATTACTTAATGAAGTAAACAAGTAAAAGTTACATGTTTCACCATGTTATATAGCTCAAATTACAAAAATTTCCTTCCATAAATATGCCACACTGCAAAACTTTAATGTAGTACTGAAAACCAGCAGTAACATTGTATAGAGAGATCACAACACCAGCATTATTCATCTGTTTGATATTTAACATAATCTAGATCCTTCATGCATACTAATATCAACAATTTAAAAAAATTGTAGCAAAATTTCTACAAAGTTATTAAGCTCATAAACATCAGTTAATCATATCTCACATTAATTTTATTCTAACTCTAGAAAACTCAAACAGAATTTTTTAGAATTAAAGAAGGTATGGGGCATTAATATAAAGTTACTAAGATTGCTATTTCCTATGAAGCCCTCAAGAGTAGGGACTGCTTTCTTCTTTGGGTTTTTCTAGTGACAGGGCCTGCCAAGCACACCACTAGATAATATTAAAATTCCCTTCCTAGACTCTAAAAATGTTGTCAGTGTTGGGGAGATGAATAACATTATCAAGTAATTGAGAGCATTAAAATCAAGATGATTCTGGACTTACATATTAATGAAACAGTGGTTACATATATAATAGTTATAGTCATTACTTATAAAATGGTCTCAGTGAACACTAGAGTCAAAAAGAAGTTATGGAGTGATTGGTAAGAAGGTAGACAATCAAGGCAAGTGAGAGAAAAGATAGAAATGTAAGTAATTAATAAGATCCAAATGTGTTTTTATTTGCACGAAGAATAAGAAAAGAGTAGAACATATTTTTGGCAAAGAGCAAAAGCCAATGAAAAAGTCATTCAAGGTGTAAGAGAATGTAAAAACAACTAATAATGAAAAAGGATAAAACAATAAAAGAAAAAATGAAAAGGGAGGAAAAGGAAAGCAGAAAAAAAACAAGTATCAAAGATATCAGCAAAAGGTTAGCTCTAATAACTGCATTCGGAGTCATGTAGAGGTATCACTGCCAGTCATGTTCTAAAGCGGCCAGATATTCAGAGGAAATTGCCTTACTCGCTCTTCAGCTTCTGTCAGTACATTCATAGCTCTCATATTGACATTTCTTCCTAGTTTCTCCTTCATTTCTTGAAGCTTCTGAAGTCTCTGACCAGCTTCTTTTGGGTTATTAGTTTTGAAATCATAGGCACTATTGGGTTGGCCAAAGAGGTGTTTCTCTGCATTAATCCAGTCATGATCTTGCAACATTTTGGATACCTAGTCACATATGAAAACAGAAGGAGATCTATGATTGTTTACTAACCAACATTTATTAACCAGCTTCTTAAATATTTAATAATTTTAAATCAAATATTAGAGGAAAAATATTGACAGGAATGAGTATTTTCACCTGGAAGAAGCATAAACTATAGATACAAGAGACTGTAGAACAGAAGATCTTCCTATTACTTTAGAAGAGAAAGACACTCAGAGAAATTTTTACAAAGTATGTGCAAAACATCTTCATTACAGTAAAATGTAAGTCAGATGAGGCTTCATTAGATTTTACCAAATTCAATCTATCATTTCAAAAACAATTTGTGAGAGGTTAAAATGCTTGTAATACTTAAGTCACAGATTTGGTAAAATCATGGAAGATTAATTCTCATTAATATCTAAAAATTGTCTCTCAGAATTTAAGAAAAAAACTGCCCTAAACATTACTCTGCTTCTGCCCCATTTTGACAAAGACACAGTTGTAATACTTCATATAACACAATTGATTATAAAGTTGAAATTATAGTGCTTATAAGAAAACTTTCTTCTATTAAAATTGCTTAATATTCATTCTGACTAGCAGAATTCAATCCTTGTCAATTTGTTTACCTCTATTATTGCCACAGATATGGTCTCACCTCTAGGCCCCAAAGTAAAATTATCATTTACAGTCTATCTTTCCTGCTAACCTGCAGGAAAGCATTCTGTGTAGGTATTCCTCATCTTTATACTGTCGGTGCCTGTCATAGTAGCTGATACTAGTAGGTATGCAACAGATTTTTGATAAACTGTGTTTTTCAAAGAATCCTTGACTTAGCAGCTCTACTTGCAAGTGTTTCGTTTTTACCCTCTCAACAGTAAATAACATCTCCTAGCAATCACGAATGCTAGCATTTTCAATTGCAGTACCAAAAAACTATTAGCAGTAACACTGACATTGGTAATATCTTAGCCAGTCCACTAACACTAAGCTACTAGGCTAATGGGAAATCAATAGTAATAAAATGGGAGATTATAATGTAGCCATAAAAAATGTTTTTTAAGTCAAGTTCCATGTTCTTTCAGAGGGTAGGGAGATTGTCTTTAGGTGCTTGATCTTAAGTTAAAAAGTTCACGTATTGTAAGGATGCTAAAAAAATTCTGCACATTAAAAAGACAACAAATGGTTACACACTCATAAGAAAATGTGATGGATGAATTATTAATACCACATGAATACAGTCTTTCAATCAAGCAATGAATTTCTGCAAAAGTATGTTTTCTCTTTCAAATACTTAAAGCCTCTGCAATACATAAAACAAAGAAATTTTAATAGTGATTAAACAACAGAAAGGTAACCTCAAAAAGATACCTGTTTGGCAAAACCTCAGATTTTTGATAAAATTGCAAAAATTGACAACACTGATCCTCAGAAGGACATCTGCAAACCAATTAAATCCTTTTACTAAAGTGTTTGTATATATGTATTTCTGTGAGTTCTTTAAATACAATTTGAAATAAGGCCAAGAATATATATTATTATTATTACCACTAATACATTCGAAATTACTTCTATCAACATTTGGGGGTAAAAATCAGTTATTTCCATCAGAAGCCATTAAACGTTTGGTAAATATATCTTGTAGATGGGAACAAATATCTGAAATTAAATTTTAAAATAAAACATTTGTGCCATTTGTTGAAAATGAGCATTGTTAAAAGCATTTAACATAGTTGCAAGTTCAAAATTATGTTAGACTATAGTTCTCCCATTTATACTAAGTTCTTCACTGAGCAGTTTATAAAAATTTTTCAGCAGTTCAGAAAAAAAACTTGATTACTAAGGATAAAAATGAACAAAACATGCCTTCGCAGCACCATCTTCAGCTTCCCGTTTATGTTTGCTAATGTTGTGGTCTAATTCCTTCATTTTAAGCTGAGATCCATTGTTTTGTTCCTTGTGTTTTGCCACTTCTGCACATTTAGCTTTAATTACACTGTCTTGGGCTGTTATCACTTCTTTTTGCTTGGTCACCTCTTCTTGAGCTTTATTTACCGACTTCTGAAACAAAAAATTAGAAAAAATATATAGTAAGGCAACATGTGAATATTTTTAGTTTATTAAAAGATTGTCAGCCGGGCTCGGTGGCTCAGCCTGTAATCCTGCGCCTTTGGGAGGCTGAGTTGAGTGGATTGCCTGAGCCCGTGGGTTCGAGACCCGCCTGGGCAGCGAGACCTCATCTCTACAATAAATAAAAAAAATCAGCCGGGCATGGTAGCGCATGCCTGTAATTCCGGCTACTTGGAAGGCTGAGGCGGAAGGATCGCCGGAGCCCAGCAGGTCGAGGCTGTGGTGGCTGGGAGCGGCCACTGCACTCCAGTCTGGGCGACAGAGTGAGACTCCAACTCAAAAAAAAAAAAAAAAAAAGATTGTCTGATATAGACTCCTGGGCAATCTGGCAATGTGGGTTACAGGCAGATGGTCACTTAACGCTCTACACTTCCTAGCAATATTCAAAGGACTAATGAATTTGCATATAGGAGAAAACTTGAGTTACCACTAATAAAAAGGGCTGGGGTACAATGTTCACATAGAAAATAAGAGTTTCTGCTGGATACAGAATAGACGGAATCAACTAGGTGGGAGAGAAACTACTGGAAGATAACCTATAAGATCCCAAAATTGGAAATTCTGGAACAGAAATCACCACTTTTGCCTCATGCTTTTATCACAAGAGTGAAAAGATCAAGAACACTAAAGTCAAACATCTTAAGCTAGTATTTCATAAATAGATTAGCACTTTCAATCTCTCCAATTTGATAAATAATTCTTACCTTATTTTTAGCCACCTCATCTTCCATTACTTTAATCTGACCTTCATAGGATGTGATAGCTTCATTTACAGCGTCAAGCTGTTGTTTATAGGATGCATACTCTCTCTTGAGTTCTTCCAGTTCCAGAGTAATAGCTTCAACTTCCTATAGAAAATACAGTATCCAGGTATTCACACAGGTTATTAACTACTGAAAAATAGATATAAGGCAATTAAATTAATACTAATCTCATGCACATAAGACCCACAGCTTAGATACCACTCAACTACCAAAAGCACGTTATATATTAATAAAAAAAAACACATGGATAAAAAAGTTTATTTTCTAATACTTAAATTTAAAAAAAAAAAACGACAAATTAAATATATGTATACATTTTAGGGAAAATGATATAAAATTCTACCTACCAAATAATTAGTGGAGGTCAAGTTTTTTCTTTGAACAGAATTATTTAATGTACAAAAAAATTTCCCAATTTTATTCTTTCTCATTATAGCTTTTAATTTATTAGAAAATACTTTGTGCAGCTACTTAATGATAGAATCTTAAGGTGTGTTAACAAAAAATGTGAGAAAAATATATTCAGATGCAACTGTATAGAACAGTGATTAAAAGAGCCTTTGCAGATAAAAACCTAGGTTCAAATTCCAGCTCTGGCATAATCTAAAAGATACAATAACATATTAACAGCCTACAAATAACATTGTAAGTATAACATGCTCTGTCTTTGTCTTTTTGTTTTTTTGAGAAAGCAGGATTTATTAAGAGGACTGAAAAGCTCCCACAATGGAAGGGGACCTGAGAGGGTTGCCCCACGCTTTGTCTTACATCATTCTCTCACAGTGCACATTCACAGAGGTGGTTATCAAATAGAAATGTCAATTTGATGAATCTCTGATCTAACATAGCTCCACAACAGCATACAATTCACTCCTGAAGAAAAGTTGCCTACTCCTGAAGGAAGCATTTACCAAAAAGGCAACTTTGCTCTTTCCCTAAAATTAGCAAGTCAATGCATCTTATACTCACAACCACGTAACACTCAATTACCGAGTTTTCAGAGAAAACTACAGATTGAATATTCCTTATTTAAAGATTAAGATCAGAAGTATTTCAGATTTCAGACTTTTGAATATTTGCATTAAACTGACAGGTTGAGTATCCCAAATCTGAAATGCTTCAATGAGCATTTCCTTTGAACATCATGCTGGTACTGAAATTTTGTAGCATTTTGAATTTGAGACGCTCATCCTGTATATTTATTTGATTTGTTAAACGTGTAATATGTTTTATAAAGAATATAGCTTGCTTTTAGATTTTGGGTTCAATTGTGATGAAAAAGGCCAACTAATTATACCCTAATTACTTTAACTCTATGTGGATTTAAAAAGATTGGTTCCATTTCAATAAAAATTATTACCTGTTGTTTTTCTTTCATTTTCTTGCTAGATGCATCTCCCTTTGTTTTGGCACAATCTAGTCTTTTCTGAGCATCCTTCAATTCTCTCTCTCTTTCAGCTTCTGCATTTTTCATTTTATTCTCCAATACTTCATATTTTTCTTCTGCTTTTTTTTGAATTTCTTTAGTGTTTTTTAAAGTCTCCTCACTTTCCTCTGCATCATAAAGTAGGCAAATGTGGCTATTTTCAGTAACAGATAAAGGCTTATAAACTTAACTTAATAGAAGAAATGGCCTGGAAAATTAGAGGCTAGAGTTTAAAACAAATAATTATTCCAATGATATTCTAGAATTGGTATACTGAAACACAGATCCTACCTAAGAGCCATACCTGAATTATCTAAAAATCTGTAAAGAAATAATTCCTTTGATATAAAACTGAGTAACATAAACTTTACCTAACTATTCTGCTTTTAAAAATGTTTTGAAACAACTTACTAAAAATAAAAATCACAACTCATATTTTTAATATACCTGTATGCTTCCTAAAACTAGAACTGGCAGTATGACAATATTTTTCCTTAATTTTAGGTGCTAGAAAGTTTACAATTTCATAAACAAGCTTCCTGCATGTTCTTTACCTATTTACACATATTGAAGAAACTTCTCATTCAAGTAGACACTAACATAGAATATACGTAGGATACAGTATAAGAAAAACATCATCTCCCCAAATTAATGAAAGAAAAAATAAGAGAGCAAGACTGAACAAATACATTGCTGTTACAACTGACATGCATTGTCAGTGTTAGGACCTACATGCAAATATAATACTAGAAGCCATGGTTGCACAATTTTTTGTACTACTTTTCATTGCAGAATAAAAATGTTGGTGGTGAAATAGGTGTGTGGATATTGTCCTAAAGGAATAACAAAAATAAAAACTGCCATATCCAATTAAATTCTGATGAAAAAGTACAAGATAGCTTCTTAAAATTAAGGAGAGCTATAAAATGAATTAAACATTAAAAACTCTTCTACAACATAAATGCTAGGAACATACAATTAATAGACAAGTGCATAAGCCAAAAAGATATTTGCAATGCATATAACCTAGAAGAAATTAGAACTCTTAAGTATGAGAACGATGAGGAAAAAAATGAGCAATTAATGGGCAAAAGAAATAAACAGAAAATTCACAGAAGTAGAAACTCAAAGGTTCAATGAACATATAAAGAAGACCAAAAATTTCATTAGCAATCAGGGAAATGCAAATTAAAATTCTAATAAATGCTACCTCTTCATAACCAACAGATTGGACAACTTTAAAAGTCTGGAAAGAAAAGGATATTATTCATTTATTTACTTATTTATTTATTTATTTTTTTGAGTTGGAGTCTCACTCTGTTGCCCATACTGGAGTGCAGTGGCCGCTCCTGGTCACTGCAGCCTCGACCTGCTGGGCTCCAGCAGTCCTCCCACCTCAGCCTTCCAAGTAGCTGGAACTATAGGCATGCGCTACCACGCCCGGCTAATTTTTTTGATTTATTGTAGAGATGAGGTCTTGCCAAGTTGCCCAGGCGGGTCTCGAGCCTGCAGCCTCAAGCAATTCACTCACTTCGGCCTCCCAATGCGCAGGATTACAGGCTGAGCCACCAAGCCCGGCCAAGAAAAGGATTTAGAGAAATGAAAACATTCATCTACCACTGGTGGAAATAAATATAGGTAAAAATGAACAGAACTATGGCAACATATAATAAAGATGAAGATGACCATACCTTAAGACCTAGAAATCCTGTACTTTGATTTGTCCTAAAGAAACACTCCCAAATGTGTCTTAAATATAACACATAGTCTTCTAAATACCTAAAGTAAGGTAAAGGATATGAATAAAAACAAAGATTAAGCATGAAACATCTTCAACCTACCAATGGTTTTTTTAAGGGCATCTAATTCTTCTTGTTGCTTGTGATACGAGCTTTGCTGGAGCTTAGTTTGTAATAAATCTGCCTCCTCAGTTTTCATCTCCCACTGCTGTTTTAGTTGGTGATACCTTACAAAAAGAGAAGTATATAATAAATGACTAAATTTTCTGGTATTTGAGACATACATTCAAACTTCAAGCTCTTACCTAAAATAAACTCACATGGCAATATAAGTTACTGGTTTCAGGAGCAGATTTGATAATTTTCAAGTTTCTGGGCATCAATTAATTCAGGTCTAAATTGGTAAGTGAAGGTAAACAACTCTAAATGACTGAAATCTGTAATAACGAAATAGTCTTAATTTCAGAAAACACTAAAATAATTTTTGAATAAATAAATCTCCTTAAAAATAATCCCTCCTGCAGACTCACCTAAAAGAAAACTCCACAACTACCCACCACAAAAAGAGACTATAACAATTACATAAAATTTAAAAATTTGGTTATCTATATTTTAATCACCATTTTCAAATGTTAAAAATAATAACAATGTTACCTACATTTTGTAATGAGATTATGTTTTAAGAAGAACAGTACTGAACTTAATCATTTGCAGTGCACTTGCATGAAAACCCTGTAATTGTATCGCAGTTCTTGCTGCTTAGTCATCTCTTAGAAGGTAGTTAGCTAAGTCAGTTGTAGTGAAATTTTAAGTAAATGTAAACTTAAGGTAAATGTATATATGAAGTTTGAGGAAAAAAGGACATAATACCTTGAGTATTTTTGTCTGAAACTGTATCTGACAATACTCAAAACAGTAATTTTAACTTCAAGATATTTTTAAAAGTATAGAAAATTAAAAGGATAGGTGCGTTACTTTCCTGATACAGTATGAAATGACTTTAGCCAGATCCTTCCATTCTAATATTTTTCAAAATCTATTTCCTTTCCTTGACCTCAGTGCCACCATTAGCCAACAAGTCAATTCTGCAGAATAAATGATCAGATACTTCTGAACAAAATTAATACATCTAAGCCAAATGTGACTACAAACACATCACCTTGCTGGTGCATCTGCATATCACAGAAAAATTCTGCTGTATTCTCACAGAAAAAAATTCAGCCACTCTATGATTAACTTAAAAAAGGTAAAATGCAGGCTTTATATATTTACAATGTTTGAAAATAAGCATTTTGATGCAATTTATATATTTGAGTAGCCATAATCTGACTGATTATGAAAATTCCTTCAGGGTATAGTGTCCCAAAAAAATCTTGATGCCATTTTACACCTTGACAACTTCGAAAGTTGAATGTTAATAACTTACTTCCCCAAAAGTATTTCAAAGTTTATTTAGACTTTTAATATTTTATTCATTACTGTAAATTCTGAATAAATTATCTTACTAGTCCCTTTATATCATCTGCAGAGAAACTGAAAAAATTGCAATTAAATGTCCAAATAATACATTCCATATGTTTGTAACACTTTTAACTCCCAAAGCCAGTTCACTCACATCTTCCACATGTTTACTAAACTAAAGTCACGTTCTCAGTGAGGTTTTTCTTGGGCACCCAATCTAAAATTTCAGTACATCTTTGCTTTAGACAGTTCATATCTCCTTTTCTAATTAACTTTTTCCTTCTTAGAACTAGCTTACATGTTTTACTAATTTATCTTTCTCTATTTTCTATTTTCCCAACTATATAAAACTAGGTAAAGGCAGAGATATTTATCTATCTGATTCACTGCAGTATCCCCAGCTCCTAGAAGCGTACTTGGCACAAAGGAGGCACTCAATAAATATTTGAGTGAATAATGCTGAATGACAAAAAGAGGTTACATTAAGTAGCATGATCTCAATTTTGAAAAATTAAAATAATAACCGTATTATACACAAACAGAGGTAATGTTGAAAAGCATGCATGCCTAACTCTATCTACACCCACACAGAAGAAACAATGTAAGGAAGCACTAAAATGTTAGTGCTGACATTCTGACATTAACTTGTTTACCTCCTTGTTAGGCCACCTAGCAGATTGGCAATTCCTGTAAGGCAGTCACAATATCATTAAATTAAGTGCAAACACTCAATTAATGCTATACTACATATTTTCAAATCAAGAACTGAAGTATTCTTTGGTATGACACTCAAGTATCTAAGGGTTTCCCAACCAACGCAGAATAATAGTGTGTATATCAGTAAGGAGATGTGAAGGCCAGGCTCAGTGGCTCAGTCTGTAATCCCATCACTTTGGGAGGCCGAGGTGAGTGGATTGCCGGAGCCCACAGGTTCCAGACCAGCCTAGGCAACTTGGTAATAATAAATAAAAAAAAATAAAAAAATTGGCCGGGCATGGTAGCACATGCCTACAGTTCTGGCCACTTGGAAGACTGAGGTGGAAGGCTCAATGGAGGATGGCAGTGAGCATGCCACGGCATTCCAGCCTGGGTGATGGAGTCTCCAACTCAAAAAAAAAGAGATGTGAATATTTGACTAATTTTTTTTCTTTTGCTTAAATTGATTTTGCTAATTTCATGTAAAAATGACATTACTCCTATAAGAAAAAAAAAGGAAATAACTAGTAATTCATCAACTCATAATATAATTAATACTTTAAATAAAACCAAGAATACTACTTAAAAAAAATCAAAAGCTGTATTTCTTTAAATAAAGGTAAATGTCCTACCATTTTCTACCATGCAAATCTTCAATTCAAAAAATATAAAAAGCAAGAATTTAAATATTCTCTGGTAAATACAGCTTAATCTAACAGAAGTCTTACTTTTCAGCAGTGTTTTTAAGACCTGCTAATTCCTCCTCTAGAGCCCGTAGTTCGTTCTCTTTGATTCTCAGTTCATCCTGAACATCTTTGAGTTCTTGAAACTTGGTTAAAATAGAAGCTGCCTGGGATCGAGCACCTGATAGAGGCAAATTAAAACAGTCCTTGCACATTAAACATGTATACATTAAACGATATAAAGTCTTCTAAGAGAATTATACTGGAAATGATTCAACAACAAATCTTTCAGTGAGCTTATGAAGCTACAGAATTCATTTCCTCATCACCCAAACCTTAGGACATATGGAATTGATAATAAATACATCCAAGTGGATTATTTATTCAAAATAACCACTGCCCTATCTGCTGGGCTCATCCCTCAAAGTCCCATTTCCACCTTCATGACACTGGACTCAGTCATGTGATTGGCTTTTTCCAGTAAAATGGGAAATGTGGCTCTTTTGAAAGTAAGCTTTGGAGGCAGCACATAATTCACCATTTGCTTTCCTCTGCCATTAAAAAAGCATAGTTCAAGGAACTATTTCTCCTTCAGATTGAGTATCAAAATGAGAACAATGGAGCAGTGAGGCAACTGATCTGCAGTAAATGTAGTATGGCTATGGAATACATTTGTTGTAAGCTACTAAAGATTTGGGGGCTGTTTGTTATCACATCATAAACTGACCTAAGCTCTAATATAGAAGAGCAAGCAGCAAAAAATGACTTCACATTATAAGCAACCGTAATTGTCTGGCAGAGACAGATTGAAGTATTAGGCTGACAAGGAAACTCTGTAGGTGTGACTGAAGAATGCCAAGATCTGTTAGAAATGCTGTTTGGAATACTTTGTTAATAAGATACAGGGTTACATATTTTCTATCCCTTAAGCAGAAACTTCAAGAACATTTAAATCAATACAATGTAAAAAATTTCTTCTGTTATAAATATTTTAAAATGTTAAGTCTCTCTTCATCTTCCATTTGCAGACACTAGTCATTTTATTGTGTACTGGAAAACCTGACACTTGATCATAGAATTCATTGAGTTTGCTATTGTTTTCTTGGCCTAGAAAGTCAATAAGTTACTTGAACTCTCAAGAGGTTTTCTACAATCTACTGGGTTAAAACTCTGAAATCAGACATCCTGGGTTTAAATTCCGACCGGTCACTTAGGAATGGGTTATTTAACCATACTCTATACCTTTATTTCTGCAACTGTACATTGAGGATAATAGCAATATGCCTTACCTCATAGCTGTTATTATGGGTTAATTATTTAAAGTCCATAGAATAGGGCTTTATAGACTGATAGAAATGTTTTATGTCTGCATTGTTTACCCATTAACCATTTATGGGAACTGAGCCCTTGAACTGGGACTAGTGTAACTGAGAAAACTGCTTTAATTTTATTTTATATAATGTCAAGAGCCACATGTGGCTAGTGGCTACTGTATTAGACAACAAAGTCTTACAACACTGTCTGGTATATAGTAAGTACTATTTAGCATTCATTATAATATCACTTGGCACAGATCTAGAAACTCAGTGGAGCAAATAACTAGAACTAAAAGAATATGATCACTGTCTAAGAATTCCTTTAAGGCATTAAGGTATCATTTCAAGGGCAGATTTAATTTTTTAGTTTATTTTTTACAGGAGCAGTGGCAGCACTGGCATACACACAAACTAGAAGTTAACATGTTTTTTGAAGAAGTGAGTAGTTAGGTTAAAAAGTACTTAAAAAGATGTCATTTCCCAGTGTCTACAATATCCTGACAGGGCAAAAAGCAAGAATATCCAGCATTAATGTTCTAGTGACTGGAATATCTTCATAGTGCAAAGAGCAAGAATAAACAAATGTATTTAAGATGAATAAAAGGATTAATAGACTGTGAGATCCTTGAGCGCTATAACATTATATAACTTCTCAAATATTATTAAGTACCTGTCACATGGTTGGTATTCAAAAGCTGAACTAAATCCTAAAATTTTTACATTAAGGCTTTGGAAATAAGTATTTAATCTTAAGTATAAACCCTGGGTACTAGTCCTGGTTCTAACCAAACACTGCTAATAAAGCTCTGAATTAAGTCATCTCAACCCTACCATTTCTTAACTAAAAAAAGGTCCATTCCAACTTGCCACACAAAATTGTGAGAATACAAGGCTATAAAACTTACCTCCACTCAATGTCCCATGAGGATCAAATACATCACCTCCTAGAGTTACAGTTCTAGTCATTATCCTTTTATCAAAGGCCACTTTTTTGGCATTATCCATATTATCACAAACAAACGTTGTTCCAAAGACAAACTCCATTGCTTTCTGAAGTTCTGGTTTATATTCAACCAGGGAAAGAGCCACATGAACATTGTTAGGGCCAACCTGTGGGACAACAGATATGCCATAGTTCACACCACTTCCTTTTCTTTCAAATATTATTTTATAACCCAGTATAACAGAAATTTAATTAATACTTAACATTAAAATTATTTTTGAACTTTCTAAAAAGCTATGTAAAACTAAGCTTCAGGAAACTAAGTTTCAGGAAAAAAACTGCAGGCTTAAATACTGAGAGATCTATTGTTAAGTACCAGGCACTATGAGAGTTTCTATCAAGAAGGAGCCAGTATCAAGTTTTTAAATCCAAAACGGACTCTTTGGACACAACTTTCTTAATTAAAGTACAGTACAGGTTGAGTATTCCTTATCCTAAATGCTTGGAACAATAAGTGTTTCAGATTCTGGATTTTGGAATATTTGCATTATGCCAGTCAACCATTTCAAATGCAAAATCCAACATGCTGTAATAAGCATTTCCTTTGAAAGTCATGTCGGCACCCAAGAAGTTTTAAAATTCTTTAGCATTTTGGATTTGGGATGGTCAATCTGTACAGGTAAAACAAAAACCATTTTCTATTTTCTTAACTGTAACCTAGTTTACTGGTATTGGTGCTCATGTAAGGATACGATAAAGCTATAATATTAATAAAGAGGATGAATTTTTATTTCATTTTGTTGTTTTAATCAGACTTTGTATCTTGAAGTATCATGATTGTGTGATGTATCTTTGTTCTCAACTTCAGTACAGGGACATTTATCCCCACTTAAGAATCACAACCCCTTGAAAAAATGAGTTTTCCCATCAAATCCTCAATGTTTTGTTTTGAATTCTATGTTGCTTGCTGTAGTGTTAAGATAAGTACTGTTTCAGAGTGGGGAGAGATGGGCTATCTAGTGTGAGAAATGCCACTATGGATCAGGCCACATCCACCTTCCAGGTGGCAAAGTAAAGTTGCTTTCCATAACAAAGACTTCAAAGATCTAGTCTTTTGCCTCAAATACCCTTATCTTTCCAATAATAATCTGCCATGCTTTTCTCATTTATTACTTAATTGATTAATCAATTTGTTCTTTAGTTCTGCTTTATGCTCAGTGATCTTTGTGGTCAGCCCACCTCCATCATCTTGTTCCATAAAAGTCCACCTACTTTCTTGACATTTATGAAGTTTGCTACGGGCATATCAAGCCTTAAATAATATTTCTTCTGCTTTTTACCCCTAATCCAAAATGCTCCAATGAGTATATCATCTGAATCCCATGTTGAAGCTCAAAAGTTTAGAATTTAGGAAAACTTTGGATTTCATATTTGCAGATTTGGGATGCTTAACCCGTAAATTCCCAGATCAACATGATTACACAAAATGTTTTGTTTAACTTATTAGTGCTTTAGTTGTTTTACAATAAATATTTTTCATTTAAATTAAACATGCTACAGCAGCCACCTGCCAGTTACAGAAACAAAAAATAATAATTGAGTTAAAAAAAAAAAAAAAAAAAACAACCCAAAACTTAGTCTTCTACCTTGATCCAACTGCCTTTCTCAGTTGTTGTTTATAAAGTCTACCTCTACTCATCTTTTGTTTCTTCTTCTTTAAACTAAGCATCCCTTTTGGAGCTTAGTAGCAACAGTAGCAGCAGAAATCAAAATGAAGGCAGCATTATATAAAACATACTCAGTATTGTTCTTTGACATCTCAGCTACCATTAAACTGGTCTGGCTAGGGGACTTAACTGAGTGAAAGTACTTTTGCTATTACTTCAAATTCCAATTTACTTCTAACACTGGGACTTGACCTATGGCTAAATTAATTTTTTGAGCCTTCTTGACCTAAAGGTGATTTTTCAAGTCATTGAAGTACCAACCCAAAACACTACCTTTCAATTACTCTGCACTCATCCTCCCTCTCCTGATACATACCAACACAACTGTATTTTGAAATTATTTTCATTGAAATCTCAAAGACATTGTATATCCAATTAGTTACACATATATTTCTAGGTTTCAAAGAATGATCTTTTCAACTTATACACATTTGGAATGCCTGCTCAATTACAAACTAATATTGCTGCTGATGTGTTAATTGGCTTCATGTGTTTGCCCAGTATTATACAACCATAGCAGCTTTTTAATTGTATTTCCTGTATTCATTTAGTTTCTTATTAGCAAGCATACTATTTTAGATTCACTTCAGCAGCTGACTGGGATCCCGGTCACCTTCTAGATATACTTTGAACAGCAATCTAGAAGAACTCTAATAAAAAGCATCACTGCAATACTCTTAAATCCTTCCATCATGGTTGTCATTGTAGGCAGTTGAAGTATGACACACACACACACACACAGAAATTCTGGATATTTATAAGTTCAGTTCTAACGAGTAAGAAATCAGTGGTACAATTTTTTCTACCATTTCATAGTCATGTGAATTGACCTACAGTTTAAAGAATACACTCCAAAATATCAAAGGGAGTTCTAGTTTTCCAAAATTTCTATTCTCCATCTAATTGCACAAGAGGCAACCCTATATTTTTATCTTAATTTAAAAAATAACAAAAACAATTGGTTCTGCATATAATTAAGTCCTCCCAAATTACTGTCTTCTAACTTTTAAAAAGAAGACAAAATTAACATGTAAATAAAACAAAGTAAGACTTACAAGTTTCTGAGCAATGCTGAGAGTTTCTGGAGTAATACATTTGGCTGAAATCTTATTGAGTGGAATTATAGTGTACCGACGCTTCAATTCCCCCTTTTCTAGTAGTTTTTTACCAGTAACCTAAAACAAACATTTGAAATTAGAAAAATAAGTATATTAACAATAAAAGAACACATTAACCTGGAAAGAGTAAAAGTTTAGGAAACCATAATCAAATAAATTTTTAGTGTCTTCTATAACAAACAATCAAAAGTTTAAGTTATATATATAATAAAATATTTACCCTTAAAAAATGAGATGTTGCCATTTGCAACAACACAAATGAACCTGGAGGATATTGTGCTAAACGACTTAAGACAGAGGGAAAAAATGTACAACCATACTTCTACACACTATCTAAAAAAAAAAAAAAAAAAAAAAGTTGAATAAAGAGAAACAAGAACAGTGGTACCAGGGGTGGGGTTAGGAAGAAAACAGGTAGAAGTATATCATAGGTCAAAGGGTATAAATATGCAATTAGGCAGGATGACTAAATCTACCTATTTGAGACATAACATACAGCATGAAGACTACAGTTAATAATATTGCATTATATACTAAAAATTTCCTAAGAGAATAGATTTTAGGTGTTCTTGCAACATGTAAAAATGTTAACTATGGAAGGTGATGAATATTTTGCTATTTTTGACTGTAGTAATCATTTCACTATGCATATGTATCAAAACATATTGTACACCTTAAATATATACAATAAATTAGAAAACAGTACAGAAGTACATTCAAAAACGATCATGTAGCATAATGCACTTAACAAACATCTACAGAACACTTTACCCAACTACAGAGTATACATTCTATTCATCAGCCCATGGAACATACTCCCAGATCGATCACATTCTTGGACATAAACATGAAAAAATTTCAAAAAAAAAAAATCTAAATAAAAAACCATGCGTCTTCTCAGATCACAACGGAATAAAAATAAGCACCGCCACCAACAAGATTCCCCCAAAACACACAAAGACATGGACAATAAACAGCAAGCTGCTGAATGACTTCTGGGTCAACATGGAAATCAAGACAGAAAAAGATTCTAGGAATGCAACTGACTTTTGTATTTATTTTATACTCTGAGACTTTGCCAGAGTCCTTTATCAATGCAAGGAGCTTTCTGACAGATTTTCTTGGATTTTCGAGGTATGGAATCATGTCATCTGCAAAGAGGGCCAATTTAACCTCCTCTTTTCCTATTTGGATACCACTGATTTCCTTCTCTTGTCTGGTTGCTCTAGCTAGGACTTCCAATACAATGTTGAACAGGAGGGGTGAGTGTGGGCATTCTTGTCTTGTTCTGGTTTTCAGGGGAAATGGTGCCATTTTGTCTGTTTAGCAGTATGTTGGATGTGGGTTTCTCATAGAGGCTCTTACTATTTTGCCAACTGTATATCTGACAAAGGTCTAACATATAGGAGCTGCAAGGAACTCAAACGTGCTGAAAAAGAAAAAAACAAGCAACCAGATTACAAAGTGGGCAAAAGATATGAATAGACACTTCTCAAAAGAATATGAGCAGCCAACAGATACATGAAAAAATGCTCAGCCTCACTAGTCATCAAATAAATGCAAATTAAAACCACACTGAGATATCACCTAACTCCAGTCAGGATGGCATTCATCAATAACTCAAAAAACAACAGATAATGTAGAGGATTCGGCAAAAAAGGACCACTTCTAAACTGTTACTGGGAGTGTAAACTAGTACAGACTCAGTGGAAAACCATGTGGTGACTCCTAAAAGATCTAAAAATCTACCTTCCGTATAACCCTCCAGTCCCCTTACTGGGAATATATCTGGAGGAACTCAAATCACTCTATGAAAAAAATACCTGCACAGACATGCTTATTGCAGCATTATTTATAGTAGCAAAAATATGGAACCAACCATGCTGCCCACTGAAAGAGGACTGGCTACAAAAAAGGTGGTACATATGGAATATGTGGTACATGATGGAATATTGCACAGCCATAAAGAAGGACAAAATTATGAACTTTGCGGCAACTTGGATGGACTTAGAGGCTATAATACTGAGTGATCTATCACAGAAACAAAGAACCAAGTATCACATGTCCTCACTCATAAGTGGATCTTGAACAACTATCATAATACTGTAAGAAAAGGATTGGCAGTAGTGGGAAACTGCCAGGGGAGGGTGGGGGCGGGACTGCCAGTAGAGGGAAACTGCCAGGGGAAGGGGGGGCACACGGCATCAACAAGGGTATCTGCATAGTGACCATCTGTATATCTTACCCTTAATTGTATCCCACATATTTAAAATAAAAATTTAAAAAAAAAAGAAATAAAAAAATTCCTGGAAACAAAAACAAAGGCATACCTTATCAGAATCTCTGGGGTGCCACAAAAACAGTGTTACGTGGAAAATTCACAGCATTGCACATATACACCAAGAAAACAGAAAGATCACAAGTAAACAGTCCAAACCTAAGGAAGCTGGAAAGGCAAAATCACCAAACTCCTAACTTCAGCAGAAGACTCCAGATCACCGAGATAAAATCACAACTGCAGGACACAGAAGACAAAAATATCATAGAAAAGATCAACAAGACCAAAACCTGGTTCTTTGTAAGGATAAATAAGATTGATGGATCCCTGGTCAGGCTGACCAAAAAGAAGAGAAAGTCTAAATAAACACAATTAGAAACGCAAAGGAAGTCACAACTGACCCTGAATAAATTCAAAAGATTATCACATATTACTATGAACACCTGTATACAAATAAACTTGAAAATCTAAAGGATATAGAGGACTTTCTGACAACACATAACATCCCAAGGTTGAAACAAGAAATTGAAAATGACCAATAACAATCCAGGAAATCAAATCAGTCATAAGAAATTCCACAAAAAAAGTCCCAGACCAGATGGCTTCCCTGAATTCTATAAGACATACAAGGAGGAGCTGATACCAATATTATTGAAAGTATTCCTGGCAATCAAGAATGATGGAATTATCCTCAACTCATTTTATGAAACTACCATCATACTGATGCCCAAACCTGGCAAAGACTCAACAAGGAAAAAGAACTTTGGGCTAATCTCCTTGATGAACATAGATGCAAAAATTCTCAACAAGATTCTAGCAAATTGGATCCAACAACACATCTCAAGGATCATCCTCCATGACCAGATAGACTTCATTCCTGAGACGCAGGGCTGGTTCAAAACTCTTAAGACCATAAACGTAATTCAGTACATTAACAGATGTAAAACCAAGAGCACTTACCTAGCAGAGAAAACCTGTACTACAAGGGGCCCACCCTCCAAAAGATAATTCCGGGTTATTTGGGGTTCCTCTTGTATATTAAAAAAATAAGAGAATTCTGGAGAGGGATAAAAAGTAAGAACTGAAGAAACGCAGATAAATGTTACCTCAATGTAAAGACTGACATTAAAAGCAGGTCATTTTTTTCCTCAAATTATTTTACAAATATAAAAAAATTTAAGCTTGTGCAGAATTAAAAAGAAAGGAAAGAAGTCTAAGATTGATAATATGCATTCTGAGCTCCTGAGTAAGCATTTACTTTGGAAAAGTTTATCAAAAAGTCACTAACTAAACAATTTTACCATATAAAGACAAGCGATCTGAGCAGATAGGCTTAAAACATCAAGAAAGTGTCCAATAGCACATGAGTTTTCAAGCTAAACAGCAATTTTACATTTTCTTTAATTAAAATAAATTTACCTCTGTGTCTACTACAACATTATAGAGTCGTTCCCCAGCTACCAATTCTAAAGCTGTGGTTGCAGAAGTATCTTTCACACTAATCAGAGAAGCTACAAGTCCTTTCACACAATTTCTATTCCAGTTCTTCTCTGGATCCCTAAAATAGAAAAGTTAACAAAAATTAATCTTAGATAAGAAAATAGAAAAAGTTAGTAAAGTCAAGAGCTCTTTTAAACAATACATTAAACTGAAATGAAAGCAGAAGAATCAATATAACAAAAAAAAAATTTTTAATGTCCTAGGTGACATTTAAAAATATCAGCTCTGGTTTTGAAACCAATCAATATATCTTTTCAGTGCAATTAAAAAAAAAAAAAACTCTGATGTTCTTTTTTCTACAATACTTATGATTAGTATAAGTATTCCATTAAGAAATCCAAGTAGCAAAACAAATTATAAGATGTTAGACATTTAACAGTAATGATAGAATAACTTTAAAGACACTTTGAACTGAGATTAAATTCCTCATTTTGGTTTTAAGATTAGTGACATCAGTAGACATTAATTCCACAAGAACTGCCCTGCCAGCATTTGAAACATGTAGCTGGATGTTTAAGGAAAAAACACCAAAATTAAGAAAAAACTTACAAGAAATTTCATACAAAAATTTTCAGATTGCTGCAAGCTTAAATAAAAATATGTCTTGCTTATTTTATGTTAAAATTCAAGGTTTAAATCTCTTACTTGTATGCAAATCGAAGATTGGGAAATCTGGCCAAGAGAGCTTCATATGTTTCTTTCATTCTACTGATATCACGAGACAGCTGCCTGCGCTTTTCCAAAAGGCTTTCCTCCTTGTTTTCTGAAGAGTAAATCATAAATAAATTGAAACAAAGTTTTTAAAACATAGATACTACTGCTTTAAGGAAAATACTAGTAACTACAATTTCCAAAGCATTTCTAGAAGCAAAATATAAATTACTGATAAGTACTAAACAAAAAAGCATGCTAAAAATTCAAATTTCTATCAAGTGTCAAGTAGACATTTCTAACAACAAATAAAACAATTTCATTATGAAGCAACATGTAAACTGAATGCCTACAAACACAGAAATATACAAATGACCTCTCTGAGCTTTCAAAGGACGGAAGCAGGAAATTCTCAATCGGAGTTCTCAAAAATCCAATGGGCTGTTTTAAAATTAGATATTTTCTGACCGTATTTATAAATCCTTCTTATATTAATGCCCATTATAGGGTAAAACATGTTTCCTATTTGCTTATTTATTTGAATTAGTTCCTATCAATAACCACTATCTCTTTATGATTTAATAATCATGTTTTTAAAGGCAAACCTTCATAATTTAGCTTTTTCATTTCAGTTTCAAGTTTTTCTTTAAGTCTCTTTACAACTTCTAAAGCTTCTTGATCCTTCCTGTATCCACTATCCATTTTCTTAACTTCAGCTTGTTTATTCTTTAATTCCTGTTGGGCATGTTTCAACTTCATCTGAGCCTGTGACAGAAAAATTTAAAGACTATATAAGAGGCAGATATCACTAGCAATTAAATGGCTACAGATTGGTTTAATTAAGACCTCAGCCTTAAAAATGTGTTTGGTCTCTTGGATTAGTCTTTCAACAGATCAATCATTTCTCAGTACCTTCTCCTCAAAAGAAAAGCCAAAGTATATAACCTATTAACAAAGTTACAAATTATATCGAAGATTAACTGTCAGCTGGTTAAATAAAAAATACATAGAAAGTTAGAAATCACAACTCTGGTTTCCCTTCCTTTCCACTTAGGTGTTCATATGAGAGGGGAGCCCAAAAAAATATGGAATTTATTTATTTTAAAAAATGAGTATTTATTCTTACATGCTTAAACTTTATTCAGTCACCTTCAAAGTACCCTCCATTTGATGCAATACAACTACTGAGATGTTTTCCACTGCTCAAAACAGTTTCTGAACTTGTCAATTTTGATGCCTTTTGTGCTTCTGCCGTTTTCTGTTTCACCTTTTCCACATCAGCAAAACTTTCTCCTTTAAGGAAATTTTCTCATCCAGGGAAACAAAACTAGTTGCCTGGGGCAAGACTGGGTGAATAGAGAGGGTGAGCCATGGGGTCAAGCTGTTTTTGGTCAAAAACTGCTGAATACTCAGTGCAGTGTAGGCAGGTAAGCTTATAAAACGCTCATCATGAAATGGGCAAACATGTTGAAAGAATCTCCAAAAAAAATTCACTGAAGCTGAAGGCAGCCTCTCACAACAACACTAGTTGGAACACTGATGCCAATAGGTTCCTAAAACACTTACCTAGCAGGGGAAGCCTGTACTACAAGAGGCCCACCCTCCCAAAAATAATTGCATTATTTTGGATCCCCCTCTTATTTGTATTTGTATGTATTCGTGAGTGTTGTCTAATAATAGTGGAGAAGCTGCACTGATCAATGAGAAATAAAATTAACAGGAAAAAGGAAGATAAATTGAGAGAAATTTAAATACCATAAGTCTGATATTACAAAGCTGGAATTTCTGAAATATAAATGCATCTGTCCTTCAGGAGTCTTAAGTTTATATAGTTAGGCACTGCTTCGTCAAACCATGAACTAGTATTCTAAGACCTAGATGGGGGTATCCTCCCTTAAATCTGAATAATGATAAATTTTTTCCCCAAGTACCTGTATAAATAAGTTAACAGAAAAACTGAGTGTGTATATAAGGTTGCTTTTTTTTTACTGTTGAGTTCTTCTAAATTTTCATAACTATGAGCTCTGTCATCCCTGAATAAAAAGAAAAACTTCAGTAAAATTAATGCATAATCACACACATTTGTGTGCACATACACTTTAAAGCCGAGTCCTCCACTAAAAAAAAAAAAAAAAAATGACACGTGCGTGCATATATTTTTTTCTGCCAGCAAAATTCTTGTGTTCACAGGACTTTAAGCTGCACTATTATGTAAACAAACCTGAGAAACATAGATTGACAAGACCCAGCAGATTATGAAATCAGAGTAGGGAAACCAAAGACTGGAAACGTGGGTTAATTTGTGGTAGAGAAACTTCCTAGAAAGACGTAAAGTTTGAAACAAGAATTTAAGAACTATGTATGGTAGGCAAACCAATGGAAAAGACAGTTTTGTTTTCCTGTTAAGGGTTAAGTTTTCAACATTATGATGTCAATAAAAGCAAAACAGCCAAAAAGAGATGAGAATAAGCCCGTCTAACCTTTAATATTGCATACAGTGCTGCAAAAAGAACAAAGCATTTATGGTACTTACAAACTGAATTAATATAATTTAAGTTTTACTGCATCTAGTAATCAACATATTTGAATTTTGCTGCTTTAAGCACTAGAGTTGCAGAATAAAGTAAACAAGTTCCTTGTAACTGAACTGATTATTTTTAACATTTTATAACAATTCCCAAAATATAACGTGAAATGAAACTTCTTTAAAAAAAATCATATAGTACTTTATATTTATATTTACCTGCTTAGCTTCTGTCTGAGCTTTACTTATATCATTTTTACAGGCCATCATTTGACCAGCAAGAGTTGCTTCTGCTCCATCTTCATTGCTGGACAGGCCAGCGGAAACAGCATTGAAGTGCTGCTGCGCAGCAGCCAAAGCTTCAGCATCTTTCTTGCTTGCTTCTTGAAGGGCATGCAGACCATCTGTTATCTTTTTAACCTCTTTTTCCTTTGCTGCTAACGTTTTAGAGTCCTTTAGGAAGAATTTCAAATTGGAAAATATTATACCTTTAAAAAATTCACTTTTTATATACATATAACCCTTGTTATCAAAATAAAGAAAATAATTTAACCATCAAAACTTTAAAAATACTAAATTACCATTCTGAAATTCATGCTCAGTTTGGGATAAAAGTAACTCCTATACTACTTGAAATATTTTCATTCCATATAATAATTAAATCAAGGAGATAGCTTAAAGTCATTGCATATTTAAACGAACCTCTTGTAGGAACTAAAAATCAACTTCTAAGGCTATAAAATTGAAATAACAACCATCCTACATTAAGCTTAAAGTAGATTTTAGGATTAAGAACATGTATACAAAAATATTTTATCAACTTAATATAAAGCTTAAATATTAAATAGCTGTGGGAAAAGTATTAATATTTAACATTTTTAAGAGATATCTGATACTGTGCAAGATACCAGTACTGGAAAAAAAATGAGCTATCTTATTTACATGAAAGTGATTAGAAATTTTGGCCCACTTAATTAGATCATGATTCTTCTAATACTTATTAGGTACTTGTTATCAAAATAAAGAAAATAATTTAACCATCAAAACTTTAAAAATACTAACTAAAGTTATATACAGTAGGCATTGCTCTAAGGTAAGGGAACAAAAAGCAATGGGAACTACTATTTTAAGAAGAATAATAAGGGAAGACCTTTGTAAGATAACATTGAACAGAAGCCTATGAAGTAAGAGGAATGATCACGCAAACACTTGAGGTGGTGGTGTTTTTGACAAGTCCTAAGGAACATGTGTGGGTGTTTGAAGGACTGTATAGCAGCACAGTGAGTAAATGATAAGAAGCTAGAAGTCATACCATAAAGTAACTTGAAGGCCATAGTAATGACTTTGGATTATTATATAGTTGACCTTTAAACATCACAGGGGTAGAGATGCTGACTCCCCATGCAACAGAAAATCTACATAATTAATTTTTGACTCCCCCAAAACTTACTGGCTAACCAAAGCCTCGTTGATAATATTAAAGTTGATTAACACATATTTTGTATGTTATATGTATTATTACTGTATTCTTACAATAAAGCTAGAAAAAAGAAAATGTTTAAAAAAGCATAAAGAAAATACATTTATAGTATTGTACTGTATTTACTGTTATAATAAGTTTACAGCATCTGTCTACAAGATAAATCATCTGTTTGAAATGGTGGGCAACCATAGCTGTAGACTTCAATCTACAGTACATTATGAAGCAATTCAACTTTTTTCTTGTATTGTCATGATTTCTCTCTGCTTCTTAGGAGCACTTCCAGTATCATCACTAGTGGTATTTTGTACGGGTCCCATGTGATTTATGTTTATGGTACTGCACTAAACATGATGAAAAATATGTGAAAAAAATCTTGAGAGACCACTTTTTACTGCAATCTGCAATTTACTGGGGAGATGAATTCTCATGTGGAGATGATTAACATCACACGATGTCTTAAACAGATACCATTTGCTGTCTGCAATAGCATTAATTTCCCTTGACTGCAAATAGTGCCATGTACAATTTTTGTTTATGTAAGTTTTGATAAGTTTTAACATTTTATAAAATATTTGTTCATATTTTATGGTAGTAAATGATAAATCAACTACTACGTATATGTCACCTATTTATGAGATATGCAACTTTTTCTTAATTTTTGCTATTTCTAGGCTACGCAGCATGTCTACAAGTTTTTTCAAGTTGTTGCTAATCTCCAAAATATTTTTCAATATATTTATTGAGAAAAATCTGCATATAAGTCGATCTGTGCAATTCAACCGTTGAATGTATATGCAGACTTGGAAACCAAGGAAAGATTTTAAGCACAGGAGAGGTGATTCAGTTTATATTTTGGCTTCTGTAAAGAACAGACTACAGAGCAGTAAAAGTAGGACAACTAATAAGGACACCGTTGCAGGAGCCTTCATGAAAGGTAATGGCTCAAACAAGGTTGGCAGTGATAGAGGTAGCAAAAAGTGGCTATTCTATTCAAAAAGTCAATAGAATTTGTTGATGGACTGAATATGGATTTTCAGGAAAAAGTAGGAATCCAGAAGGGCACTAAAATTTCTGGCCTAAACAATTAGGTACAATTAGGTAAATAGTAGTGCCATTTTCTGACATAAGGAAAATTCAGTAACTCAGGCAGGTTTGGTAAGGTGATAAAAATTTATGAATTCTACTTTGGCTACGTTAAGTTTTGTACCTCTTTTTTAGGCATCTAGTTAAAAATGATAATTAAGGCTGGGCTCAGTGGCTCAGCCCGTAATCCTGCACCTTTGGGAGGCTGAGGTGAGTGGATTGCCTGAGCCCACGGGTTCGAACACCGCCTGGGCAGTGAGACCTCATCTCTACAATAAATAAAAAAAAATCAGCTGGGCGTGGTAGCGCATGCCTGTATTCCAGCTACTTGGAAGACTGAGGCGGAAGGATCGCCGGAGCCCAGCAGATCGAGGCTGCGGTGGCCGGAAGCGGCCACTGCACTCCAGTCTGGGCGACAGAGTGAGACTCCAACTAAAAAAAAAAAAAAAAAAAAGAAAATGGTAATTAAGTAGCTGGACAAAGAAATCTACACTTTGCAGGAAAATTCTTTGGGTGGTCTTGGACTGACTCAGTTCTCTCCCCTTTCTCAGTTGTAGTTGTCAAAAACAACTGTAGGATATGCTAGAAATGCAACATTCTGAGACAGAAAGGGAAAGGCCTGAATAATTCATGTTCTAATTGCAGTCCTCACTGAGAAAAAGGGTGTCCTTTCATGTTTTAGCCCAGCAACCTATGTCACACCTTGAGGTGTAAGACCCAGGAGAGGTTGCTTTCTGGGGTCCCTCAGCTACAGTACAAATGGAGCACACACAGATGAGATTGCATCCACCCAGAGCAGCCTTGTGGGAATGGCCTACCAAAAATCCTAGGCTTCTTCTGTCTATTACTACCTATCTGTAAATAATAAATCTGCTTCACATAACTTGTTGCATATAAGTGTGCTCTATCTATTGAACACAGACAAGTTGGAACTAGCGCACAGTGAACATGCTTCCCAAAAGTGGCACAGAAAGCAGGATCTGCTTAAAGAATCACGGCATACTGACGAAGTTGGAGTGCCCTTATCCCACGATACCTGGCCTGGGGCAGAAATGGCAGTCTGGAGGGTCTAGGGACTGAATATGAAGCTGGATGTTTCACGGGGGAAAAGCCATAATAAATGAAACATGTGTCACCACCTCAAGGATGTGAATGAGCTAGCTGCATGGATTAAGGCAGAGAGAAAGAAACATAGAAACAGGAGAGCTCAGCACATGATCCCCTGGTTGTTAGACATGTAATTGCTCGTTTCCAGAGCAGGAGAGCTTGGGAAATGGGTACTCAGACAGATTCTTGAGAAGGTACAGGAAAGAGGTACTCAGTGCCTAAGGCATCTAAGAGGGAACCAAGACATACAATTCAGGCCTTCACAGAAAGGGAGGCTCACTACCTAGAGGGCAAGTATAGAGAAAGGGCAGGAAAGACATATGCAGTCTGACTGAAGTGTTTGACAAAGGGACACTACAGATCCACATGGCTGAATGGTACAGTTAGGAATAGGACCAAGGTCTCCAGGTCCCCACCAGAGGACAATGGCCCTCTACTTTTGTCAAGATGAAGCAGAAAAAGAAAATTAGGCTTTCTGGAGTTCTTGGATATTGGAGCCCATATAACAATATTTTCAGGTCTCCTCAGAGGGAAAAAAATTCACCTGCTGACAATGGGAGGTTTTGAGACTAACACAATGACCCAGCATGCTTATCAGCTATGAGTGGGACTCATTGGGTCACTTTGGGTGCCAGGAACCATAGTTCCCATCTCTAAGCGCAATGTGGACATTGATATTTTGGGTGCTTATGGCACAGACATTACCAGCACCTGAGGGGGTATGCCCCTTACAGTTAAGAATTTGAGCCACAGCAGCGGTACATATCCTAGACTACCCAGGACACAATGAGTTATTAAAAAAAAAAGCAATACTGCATACTAAGTGGAAAGTGGAGAATAGGAATTACTTTGTTAATCTGAAATCTGCTACAGATAAAAATGTTGCAACGGGCCAGTCTAGTTTGGCTAGTCAAAAAGGACTTTGGGTCACAGAGACTAACTATGGACTGTCACAGGCTGAATGTCAACTGAATGGGAAGTCAAGGAAGTACCCCAGAAATAGTCAAACAAAAATTACTGGCCCTGATGGCACTAATAAAAAAGAAGCCCAACAGCTAGTAGGCCTCTTGGGTACCATGCTCAGCTTGTACTCCACTTGGGTGTTCTCTTGGCCCCCTTAGTTAAGGTTACCAACAAAACTGTCAACTATGAATGAGACCCTTTGCAGCAGCAGACCTTGGAAGTCATTTAACAAGTTGTGATCCGGACATTATTTTTAAAACCTTTGTAACCTGCTAGCCTGATGCAATGACAGGCATCCACAACCTCTATGCATGCTGATTGAAGTCTGTGGCAATAGAAAATTGCTACTGGGTTGCATTAGCCTCTCAGATTTGGGACTTTAAGTTGCCAGATAGATCCTTTTTGAATGGCAATTTTTTGCTTGCTATTGTGCACTGGTGAAGACTGTGACTTAAGGCCTGAGTGCCACATGAGACTTGGCTACTTGAACTGCCTATTCTTACTTGAATGCTTACAAACCCCACAAATAAATGTGGCAGGTTCAACTGAGCTCAGTTATCAAATGACACTGGTCCTAAACCAGGGAAAGTGAGGACCAGTTAGAGACCCAAACTTCACCTGCACATACATTACTTATGTACCTAATCCTAACTTATATCCCACATCTTTATAATAAATAAAATATGTGTGTATGTGTGTGTATGTAAACAAAAAAACAAAAAACAAGAAACAAGATCAGGCTCAGCTGGATCCCCAAGGAACCAGCAGCCTCCATGAAAAAATGGCTAGCTTACTAGAAGGGCCCAAGCAGTACACAGGGTCTGTTTCGGCTTTTCCTCTGGCTACCTGGGGACCAAAATTCTGAGATGTGCCTACCAGTGGTATGACAAGGTATACAGTGGTATGACATGGTGTACAGGTCCATCAAATAAAGCAGAAGGAGTTCACTGGACTGTAGCCACCATCAGGACATTGAATGGCCGTCTTCTAATTTAGACTGAACATGAACATTCTGCCCAATGGGCCAAACTATATGCCATGGAGATGTCCATTCAGGCCACCCCTACCACCATATCTTGCTACATTTTCACCAACTTATTAGCTGTTGCCAACAGCCTACCCATCTGGTCAGGAGAATGGCAACTGAGTGACTGCACTGTCAAAAGATACCCCATGAGAAGACAATAACTGGCAACAGCTTGCTGCCTGAAAGGGACAAATATATGTCACTCATGTGGATGCTGATGTTACCAAGGCTGCTCTTGAAAGGAATTAATGTCATATTTTTGGATACCCCATCACACATCCCTCTGACCAAGGAACAACCTTCATTGCCCAAGAAACATGACAACGGACACACCCTCATGGAATACAACCGACTTTTCACGAACCCTTTTATCCACAGGTCAATGGAGTCACTGAACAATGGAACAACTGACTCATTAAACAACTGAAGGTTATCAAGACGGCCTGCTAATGAGGTAGTACCACCACCTGGCTAGGGCATCATGGACACTAGACACTGTACCTTAGCACAAGGGAAACAGAGTACTGCAATGCATACTGAGAAACACTGAACTTGCCAGGAGTGGAGGTGGACCAGGCAGCCATCTGATTAGGCTGCACCCATGAAATACCAACCTCAGTGTTTCCAGTCATTCTTTTGTACCTGTAAAATCCCAGCATCAGTGTTCCCACCATTCTTTTTCCTTTTTGCCTTTGGGGTAGCTTGTGGTTCAAGCAGCCATAGTACCGACGGGGCCCCTAACTCTGATCTGTAGAGATGCTTCCCCCAGAGTGCCTCTCCTTTATGTAATCCCGCTGGGGTGGGGGACAGGAGTCCTAGGAGTATCTCTAACAGGGCCAAAACATCTGATCCTTCTAGTCAAGTAGACAATGTATTAGACATGTCAGATTTGTATAGTACGTGACTTCCTGTACTGGATTGAACAACTAAGGACAAGCCACACAGACACTGGGTGTCACAGGTAGTAACCCCAGGTAAGATACAGACACACTGAGTTGCTACATCCTCTCACCTATAACAGGCAGAGAATACCTGAGATCCCAGGATAGGTAGAAGGTAGAGCACTAACTCGTCACTGTGCTATTTCCACATGAATGTGGCAGCAGAGACCTGTAAGCATAGCACCTATGCTATACTCCCCCAGTTGTGGACACTCAAGTAACCTGACAAAATGCTGATAATGATATCCTAGACCTATTTGTCACAGATGATAGTCCTGCTAGTAACAAACTACATTAGTATTCCTAACACCACGGTGTACACCAACAGAATCTAAGTTCTGGCTTACCATGAGAGGATATGACACCTGTCACATGAAAGACTCTTTTAACAAACAAGACACTCTTTTAACAAACTGTGGCAAAATGTCATGACCAAAACTAACAAAACCTCAATGAGCTGGTCTCAGTGGTTATAACAGAAACAAGGATTGGACTAGTGCTAGCCTTCTGTGCAGGAGCTTCACGAACAAATTGTATGGGAAATTGAGCTTATGTTAATATGCCACTAAGACTTAGCTGGCAAACATCAATGCCCCCCTAGCCACAAAAGGGTGACTGAACAATAAAATAGAAAAAGGGTGCAGTGCAGTGTACATTCAAGGGCTACACTTCTCTGTGGGCAGTCTAGGCATGACCCAGATACAGGATGGGCAGTGTCAGGCCCTTCGGAAAGCTGGTGGATATTTGGATCCTATATGTTGTCATATCTGACCCTAGACATTATCTCTAGAAATGATACACACCACAGGGCCAGCAGCCTAAAGCTCTACACCAGGCTTTACTTGGGACCTACCAGGAGGTTTAACTGACTTTGGCATTAAGGGCTTTATGAAATCTTTAGCATTATACATAAGATTGCCTTGACAGCCCAGCAGACGGCCCTCAACGCAGGCAGGTCATTTCAAACAGAACTGCTGTAATCTTTCTATTAGCCTAATTGGAAGGAGTATACGCAATTGCTAACGCTTCCTGCGGCACTAGAGTAAACACTTCAGGTATTGTAGAAACTCAAGCAAAGAAGATCTAGATGTAAGTCCATTGGCTATAGACAGTGGGGCTACCTGAAGAATCCTTCTTTGACCTCTTTAGCACTTTCAAACCTGGATCACTGAGATCATTCGGTCTTAAGTCAGTACCCTAGGTAGGCCTGTTCATCCTGCTTGTGGCAGTGGTCCTCCTAGGCCTAGTGAAATGTAGTGGGGCTACAGCTCAAAATACTGCAATGAGCAATATCTTATCCATCTGAGATGACAAAACTCCTCCTCCTCTAGACCAGGGAGGTCCATGGGCTTATGAAGTGGACGAGTTCTGCTATCTGAGTTGAGAGACGGACTACAGGACAGTTCGGTAATTGGCACAGGAAAGTCAGTTTTTCCCCTTCTCTGACTTATAGTTCTCAAGAATAACGTAGAATGTGCTGGTAACGCAGCATCATGAGACAGGGAGGAACTGGTTGGAATAGCCAGGACTCTGTTCCAGTCCACTATCCCTACAATCTAACCTTAACCCTCAAACACAGCACATCTTTTTAAAAAAATTGTGACTATTTTAATATTCCATCACTTAGTCCTTCACAGTGCCATTTAAAAGAATATAAAAATTTCCATTCAATAGACCAAACAACACAATAAAGTTTCCTGAAGCTACTCTTACAATGACGACGCAAACTTATTATAGCACAAGGGAAGAGAATAAAGCAATGCATGTATCCTTTCAGAAAATTTGTATTTTAAATGTGCAAAAAGAAATAAAATATGGATGTTTACTATATTTAGACTAACTGGATACCAATGACAAGAGATGGCAAAAGAGTCCAACTTGATGTAACTCATTTTAACAAATGTAGTTTTCCCAAATTAAGGGATCATTGAGTGCTTAGATGCTTTATCTGCAGATGACAAGAATATTTACTTTTAATATTTATTTAAATATAGTTTTCTGATTTCTAAAAGATTTTCTAGGTTAAACATGCTTTGAAAAGAAACAGCATGTCTTTCACTGCTTCAGTCCAGTATCTTATGTTAGCCAGGGTAGAAAATCCAGAGAAGGTTCCTTTCTGGGGTCCCTCAGTTGCAGTACAAGTTGGGCACTTGCAGATAAATTTGACCCACCCTGGGCAGCTTTTCTGAGCCTTGGGGGACCTGCTAACAATGAATCCTAGACTTCCGTTTTCCCTTGCTGCCTATAAGTAATAAATCCACTTCATGTAACATGTGTATGAGAGTATTTTGTGTTACTGGACTCAAGCAAGCTGGTAACAAGTGCACAGTAAACACCTGCTTCATAGAGTTCAGGTAAATAATTAAGCACAGCTATAGACTTGAAAGGCATCAACAGGTAGATGGTATTTAGAACTACAGGGCTGAATGGGATCACCTACTGGAGTATATGGAGGATTAACTGAGTGCTAGCCCCGGTGCATGCTACCATGTAAAGATCAGGAAGAATAAAATACACAAAAGAAGATGAAAAAGGAGCGATCAGTGTCACCACATGAAGTTCAAGGACCTGACAGGATTAAGTAAAAATGAATTAAAACAAAGGCAGGTCCATATCTTTAAAGTTCTAAAAACCTCATTAAAAAAAATGATGAACTGAATTCAACTGTTGGGTGCTACAACAACAGACTGCTATATCACATTCAAAATGTCTTGACATTCTGTCTAAAGTTTTACTATACTGTTCAATGAAAAGGCAAATATATATTTTCTTTTTTTGAGTTGGAGTCTCACTCTGTTGCCCAGACTGGAGTGCAGTGGCCGCTCCCGGCCACCGCAGCCTTGACCTGCTGGGCTTCAGCGATCCTTCTGCCTCAGCCTTCCAAGGAGCTGGAACTACAGGAACGTGCTACCACACCCGGGTAATTTTTGATTTATTGTAGAGATGAGATCTCACCAAGTTGCCCAGGTGGGTCTCGAACCCGCGGGCCTCGAACCCGCGGGCCTCGAACCCGCGGGTTCAGGCAATCCACTCACCTCAGCCTCCCAAAGGCGCGGGATTGCAGGCTGAGCCACCGAGCCCAGTGAATATATATTTTCACTAGGACAACAGAATCACCACCTAGAGAAGTTCCACAAAGTCCTATCACACACATCTCATTTACCTGCATATGAGATGAGATTTTTGATTCTCCTGTTACTATGGATGGCTTATTCCTACTCCTTGCAAAAGCAGATTCCTCTAATTGTATACTAGTTCCTATTCTACTTTCACCTATGGAAAGACCTTATTTTAACAACTGTCCCATCTCTCTTCTGAATCACTAGTGATGCCATTTCTATTGGATCGTTCTTTGTTTTTTTGTTTTTTTTTTTGAGTTGGAGTCTCACTCTGTCGCCCAGACTGGAGTGCAGTGGCCGCTCCCAGCCACCACAGCCTCAACCTGCTGGACTCCGGCGATCTTTCTGCCTCAGCCTTCCAAGTAGCCGGAATTACAGGCATGCCCTACCACGCCCGGCTGATTTTTTTATTTATTGTAGAGATGAGGTCTCGCTGCCCAGGTGGGTCTCGAACCCACGGGCTCAGGCAATCCACTCACCTCAGCCTCCCAAAGGCGTGGGATTACAGGCTGAGCCACCGAGCCCGGCTTATTGGATCTATCAAAATACAATTTATTATTTATCCCATGTAAAATCAAGCCACAAAAAACTCTCTTCTATATTACCCTCCAGTAAGCTCCCTATTTGTCTTCTCTTTCCAGAAAACTTTTCGAAAAGTTATCTACACTCTCTCTTTAAAAGTTTCTGTCCTCATTCTGTGAGAATGTGAACATTCTAGTAAGAAACTCAAGGTCACTTCTCCTTGAAACACCCTTTTCACTTGGCCTCCAGGACAATTTACTGGCCTAATTTTCCTTGTACCTATTCAATTTCTTTGGTCATTCTTCCTCATGCCCCCAAACTCCTAAGTTTTAAGTGTCCCAGTGCTCCAACCTTAGGTCTCTTCTTATATATATTCATACCCTGAACATCTACCTAGTCTCATAGATTTAAATATCAACTATACATTGATGACCCCCAAATCTTTTGCCCAGTTGAACCCAGTTCAAACAACTGCACTTAGCTCATAGCAGACACTCATTAAATATTAATGGAATGGATACATGTGCATTAGTGGCAAATTAAACTTTTTATTGCTTACCTCAACCATATTTTTTTCCAGCTCTTTACGTTTATTTTCTTCACTTGCCAGATTTTTCTTCTTGAGATCAAATGCACTTTGAGATTTAGTATTAACTCGCTGAGCCTCTGCAAGAGCATCTTCTAAAGATCGAAGTTTACCACCAATTTCCTGTAATCAAATGCAGCCAATTAAATCTTATTTAATATTTGTTCATATTGTCATTTTCTTGTACAATTTCTATATTTTTATATGCTATTTCATTTCTTTATGACAACGCCCAGTGAAACATAGCTGTATATAATTTAATACTTTTCAGAGTATTTTATCTGTTCTAATTCATATGTCCTGACCTTATCTTTTCTTTTTTCCAATTCTTCTATTTCATGATTAAGTGCTTTTATTTTTTTATCATTCTCAGATAATTCTTCTTGAAGCTTTAAAATTTTATCCTCCATTTCTTTTAACTCCTCAGCTGAGCGTGCTTTGGTATCTTCAGCCAGCAAAAACTGATAAGCGATATATAAACGACTCAAATGTTCTATTTCTCTCATTACTTTTTGATACTCCAAGTAGGAAGATCTTTCCTGAAAAAGAAGTCACCAGTAAAGAATAACTTAAAATTTATATTTAAAAAATTTGGGAAGAATTAGACCATAGCAATATATATCAAATTTATCATCACATGATATAATAGGTTGTATCTTATATATATATAAGTTTTAAGAAACTTTACATAACAAAATTTCAGCTGTTTGTATAGCATTATGTCATCTCTAGTGAAGCTTATGTGGCTGTTTCTTCTAATATATAATCAGGCAGTTAGGTTTAACTAAGAAATGTGTACACAAGGCTCATAAACTGGTGGTAATAAGCCTATAGCAATAACCATAACCTATGAACCCACCAGTGATACACTGTTAAGTGTATTCTGTAGTTGTATTACCTAATATTCTTTCAAGCACTACTATAAGATTTTGTTCACATATTACTAAAGTTGATTCCCATAAAACTGGAGCAGAGTAACAACTAAAATCCCTAATTTGCAGATGAAGAAAAAAATCAGAGTGGTTAAATAACCTGTTTTCAAATTTAGAAAGAAATGTGACATAATCAGGTCAGAAACCTAAGTTTAAATTCCTAACCTAGTGTTTTCTACTAAATCATGTATACCAAGAGTGCTTTCAAGATCACAATCTTTCAGTTTTTCCATTAATATACTAACATCTTCACTACTATATGGATTCTGAAGACAGTTTTGATAGTACCAAACTTCAACAAGCATTTAATAAATTCCAAAATGGATATTTTAAAAAACAAGTTTAAAGTTTATAAGTGCAGTCTTTCACTGAAACATTGCCAAATTTTATAATACCAGGAGCTGCAAAACAGAGGAAACCTAATCCACTGTTTCAATACTTTTCACATACAAAATATCTTGACAGCAATAATCAATGATAACCCCCTTACTCTAGAAGTTACTCACTCTACCCATGAGGGTTACAAAATCCAGACTTGCTTTGCCTCAATAAAATATTATAACTTAGCATATCATTTTCTGAAATATAAACACCAATCTTCAGTATCATTATAACAGCAGAAATAAAGTACACATCCTCTGCTAGCAGAGTGATGAGGTGAGTTATGGAGTTGGAAAATTAGCCCTAACTTCTTATCCCATCCCAGAAAAAAAACCCCAAGAAATAGTATATACTTTGTCCCTATGTTTAGGATTTTGAATACATCACCAACTTTGAAAGACATTTTATCCAGCTATCCTCACATACACAGCATATACCTCTTTTAATTTTTGAATGGTTGGTGTAATCTCTTCTTCAAGTATCTGAAAAATAAAGAAAAATCAATACTTTCAGTATGTAAAGTACCATTACATACTGAAACTTTTGTAAAGAGAAGTAGCATGAAGACTATGGAAAACTGAGTTGAGAAAAAAAAATCTCCTTACAGCAAAAACTCTGAATGCAAAGTCACACACTTCTCCAAAAATATTTATATAAATTTAATTACCGTCTTAATTTCTTTTAGCTTAGCCTCCTTTTTTTCTATAGTTTTCTGGGCAGCTATTTTTTTGTATTCATACATCTTGGTTCCAGCTGCTTCTTCTATCATGGATAAAATCTGGAATGACAATTTTATTAATGCTTTAAAAATCCAAGACAATGTGTTTCATTGGAACTTACATTAAATAGATTATTTACAGCCTTGACCTCACAAAGTATCTTACCAAAATAATGGCCCAAAAGAATCATAAAAGTTAAACACAGTAGCTTCACACAAATATTTTTCTATAGGCATTTTCTGTAGGGCTGAATCCGGACATAGAACACCAGTTGAGCAAAGCTAATTTACACAGTCAAAATTAATTTTAATATTGGGCATAGTGCCAAATTTTACATTACACAAACATTCTTTACAAATTGTTCTTAAATAAATGTTTCCAAAAATTTTAATAATGGAATTATATTAAAAAAACTGATTGGCTGGAAGATTAAAATAATATCTATATTTACTATTTTTGACATCCATAAATAATACTCTTACCTCTGGAGGTTTCATATTCAATACTTTTGTAATTCGGCCCTGAAAATAAAATGGCAAACTTACTATAATGACAAATTACAAAAGAAATGTAATCTAAAGTCTTCTTGTTTATCTGTACTGAAGCTGTTATACCCTAATATAACAATTTTTGGAAAGGTCTTTCTTCTACCTACATGAAAAAAATATTTCTTTTGTTAGAGTTGAGACCAAAGGTATCTCATAATTCTAGAATTTTGGAACCTTGCTATTCACTGTCTCAATTACCAGTAATACAAATTATATGTTATTAAATGTTACAAATAAAATTACTTAATAAATGATACAAAGTTAACAAGACCAAGTTTCTAAGGCGGCTAACATTAATGATACAAAGTTATCCAACTTTAAAACAGATAGGTATAAAAATCAATTTTAGCATAAATAATGAATTTTTAAATTTTTTTAAATGATAGCCCTTTGACCGGGCTCGGTGGCTCAGCCTGTAATCCCAGCACTTTGGGAGGCCAAGGTGAGAGGATTGCCTGAGCCCGTGGGTTCGAGAACCGCCCAGGGGAACTTGGCGAGACCTAATCTCTACAATAAATCAAAAATAGCCGGGTGTGGTAGCGCGTACCTGTAGTTCCAGCTACTTGGAAGGCTGGGGAGGAAGGATCGCTGGAGTCCAGCAGGTTGAGGCTGCGGTGGCCGGGAATGTGCCACTGCCCTCCAGCCTGGGTGACAGAGTGAGACTCCAACTCAAAAAAAAAGTGATAGCCCTTCAAGATAATTTCATAAAATAGATAATATATTTCTAGGCCTCTAACAGAATAATAAAATATTTTCTGCTAGAAAACTATTAAATTACTCATTACCAAAAACAAATTAAAAACGTACACATCCACGTCTCAGAAGATCATATTACTAGGATACAGATTCATGTGAAGTATATTTTCATCTTTGAATTTGTGATGTAGTGAAATATTTGTGTTTTGGTCCGCAACAGAATCTTTCCACTGACCTTACTGTGATTCTCCCAAAGGATAGGTAGTAGGTCAAATGAAATAATGTGAGTGCAAGATAACATCAGCTTTTACTTTTCATTTGCAAACGTCTCTAAACAAAAAAATTATTCTTGCTGTTTACTTGAAATATCAAAAATACTTTAATAATTTAAAAGGATATGTGACAATTTTTTAATAATTAACATGTATTGCTCTATCAGTGACAAAATAAGGAAAATTATTTCTAAATATTCTCCAAAATTCACATGTATATAATATGGTAGAACACATCAGTGCAAATAACTAAACCACATTTCTTAATAGGTGGCCAAACAGCACAACAGCAAATAAAAAATGGAAATCCAAAAAAGGCAGCACTTCTCTTACTGCAAAAACTTACAACTTAAGGATATCAAAAACATTATGAAAGAGAAATGAAGACCTCAACAAAAATACCTGCATGATGAGAAAGTGAGGGTTGTTAACATTAAGGCCAACAGAACAGAAGAGATCCTGTACTCTGGTGTTGTTTGCATTTACTCCATTGATTAAATATTTATTTCTGCCACCAATAACCACCTACAAAAGGAAGCATTTTAAAAAAACATAAATGTACATGCACACTTTATGCTAAAATGACAAATGACCAAGTAGATTACCTTACACTTATTTGTTTTATCCAACTGGGGTCAACATAATCAATGCTGTGTAAACAGTAGAAGAAGCGTGACATAGGTGAAAACACTAACTTGAGTAAGGACAATTAGCATTCAATCCAGGTACTAATCATACACAAGCCTCCCTGGTATTGGAGTAGGTCTCTAAGGTTACTTCTAGATTTATGTTTCCAAGTATATGTAATATATATTTCCCTTTTCTATTCGCCTTCTTTCTGTAATTTTTCAACATCACTGAGATAGAAGACAGCGACTAAAAGCTAAAGAAGAGTAGCTTGACATCAATTCAAGATTCTAAAAGGCATTAAAAAGACATGATTTGTGATCACTTAAAAGAAAGAGTAATCATGGAACTTCAACATGGATTCATTAAAAACAAGTCATGTCAGACAACAGCTGGTTCTTAAATTCACACTTAAATTGTCAAAATATGTCATTTAGGTATGATTGTCTCACCCACAAGATTTTGAGGTCCTTAAACACAAGTTCTGTTTCTCATTCTTCTATCTGTATATCCCAGTGCATTCAAGAGCATCCAGTACACATCAAGCACTTAGTAAATATTGAATATATGTTAATTTCCTTTTCTGACAGAATTGTTAGGTTGGTAGTTCACATATTAATATATTTGGACAATAGACCTGATATACCCACCAAAATAATTTCTTTCACAAGAGTTTTAAGACAAAATGTTGGTGAAGATACAGGTTTCTAGCCTGAATGAGAACATGAACAATTAGGTTGGTTAACAACAGTCTTAGCGACAATTCCTAAAAAGTAAATATTCAGTGGATGACTAATGGCATAGAACAGAGTTCTGTCCCAACCTACTCACCACTTTTTTTTTGTGAGACTTTCATTAAAATAAAGGATAAAATATATGTGACATAGTGCTAAGATGGAGAGTAAAGGGAAGTTGACAGAATTTTTAAAGACAAAACCTTGGCAAGTTGAAAACATTCCTTGAACAAACTTTAATAGACACACATGCAACGTCCTGCATTGGTTTCAAAATGCCAGTATATACAAAATGCCAGTAAATACAAAAATGCCAGAAACAAAGCAAAGTAATAACACAACCTAAAAACAACTACAGTGGTTTCAAGTAAATCTGGTATGAATCCACAATGTATTATGAACATGAAAATTTCATATTAAGAAAAATAGGAATATCTAAAATGAAGTAAGCAATAATTCTGCATAATTCTGTTCTAAGTAGACCAATTCTGCTACACTCAATTAGAGGTGTTATACATTTTAAAAAATAGATGGACGAGGAGCAGGGAAGGATAGGCGCATACTTGGTATGAGCAGGCAAGTGAGAGAACTAGAAACAATAATCAAGCGAAAGACCTGGCAAAATTTCACATAAAAAACACTTATACTTGCAGACCATTTAAATGTTGAAACATAGAATAAATTAGATTTGTCTCAGATACTCTCAAGAGGACCAGGATTAATGTGTAAACATGTAAGTCATAAGACAGCAGATTTTGGCTGAATTCCTATTTCTAATGAGGCCTGTCCAAAAACCGAATGGGTTATCTCAGAAGATAGCAAGATCTTAGGTACAGGAGATGTTCAAGTACCATCAGAGAAGATTCAAGTATGGTTCAAGATTTAAGCATGGTTGAGTTCTTATACTGAATAGGTAACTTTTCAGACCTCTTTCAATCCTCTCAGTTAATGGTGGAATTTGCATGACCAAAATTTTACTGTAAGAAATATATTTGTAAACTAGTCACTATTTGATGTATTAATTATACACACAAATGTTCTCACTGGAGCACTTTTTGCAAAGTCATATTGCCAAAGACACAGAAGACGTGAAAGTTCTTAGCATATTCAAATATTTAGTAACCACTCACCTGTCTTGTTACTGTGATTTCATCATGAACCTCAAATCCTAAAGGGCTTTGCTTTTTGTCAGAATTATCAAAAGTGATTGACACTGAAGCTTTGGTAATACCAGCCTGCCCATTTTTGTAAACTAAATCTTGTAAGTTAGAAGCCCGAACCTAATAAAAAGAAGAAAAGTTTATCAACTGCAAAATTCCATATTGCACAGTTATATAACTTAAGAGGTTGAACCTTAGGCAACTCCTCTAAGCGTTATTTTCTCATCTAACAGATGGAGTATTACATTTCTTAAAAGTCTGCAATGAGGTATAAGACAATTCACGTAAAGTATAAAACACAAAGAGAATATTGGCAATAGTCTCCCAAGTTCAGTGTGGATACCCTTGCCAATTACCTCTTAAATTTACACAAATCAGAAAGTTTACACTTTACCTGAGACAGGTTGGAGATGCCCAGTAAAAAGCAGATGGAGTCCAATATGTTGGATTTTCCACTACCATTTAAGCCAGTGATAGCATTGAAGAGGGGGTCAAAACCATTGACTTCAGTTCTCTGAGCATAGGACTTGAATCCCTCAAGAATAATTGACTTGATATGCATTTTCAATACTACCTTGGGTCAGTAAACCTCTGCTAGGAACCAAACAGGCCACAAACCAGTTCTGTACAAACAGAAATAACAACCACGGGAGAGGAATGTAAACTTAGAATTGTGATAAATGTGACAGACGAAAAAAGGAATGGTAGGGCGACAGAAAAATAAAAAACCAGTCCCCTGCCATATTACCTTCTCTAATGTAAAGATATCTTTCACCTACTAAAAAATATACAAATTAACCACTATCTAGAAGCTAAACCATTCAACCTGAAAGTCATAACACTTTACCACCTCTCCTATTTTTTCCAGGTTTGCCTTCCACTATCTCATACTCTAACTATTAAAGACTACTGGTTATTTCATAGTCTGTTTTCTTTGTGTATAATGGGATTCTCGATACTAGTATAGCTCACTCTTCTTTACTGAACTCATGTCTCTGCTCAAACGTCACCTTACTGGGGTCTTTCCTGACTTCCCTAAGTAAAAGAGCACTTCTACTCATACCCCCACAAGGTTTCATTTAACTGCATGGCACTTAAAGTTGACACTACACGGTATTAACTTGTCTATCCAACACAGCCTAAGCGCAGGGTCTCTGCCTATATCCATCGTGTGCATCGATGTATCTAACGAATAGTGCTTGGCTCTGTGGGGAAGGGAAATCATATGCATTCAGTAAAGAGGTAACATTAATCTCACATTCACCAGTTTCTTGCTTTTATTCAGATTGTTAACTCGTCGCCTCGGGTCTTTCTGTCTACACCTCTTCGCCCTACCACAAAGCCTTATAGGAGTTAGCATTTATTCCTAATTATCGTCCGAGGTTCCCTTTTGCTATTAGTTCTCTTCCCACCCCTCCACCTCCTACTTCCATCAGAATGCCAAGCCAGGCCCGGCCGGCCGCGCGCTCCCACCAGCCTCACCGCTGCCTCAGGCCGGGACTCGAGGAGCCCCCAGAGCTCCTCCGGTGACAAAGACGGGGAGAGACGCAACACCCTCGTAGCAGGTGCTACAAGACGAATTGCACCACAGCAGCTCCAACATCTGCCCACCACACTCAACACCCGCGCCGGAACTATTTATTCCTTTGAATTTCGGCGCGAGCAAAGGACCCCACCTCCGCGGCCCATTTCCTTTGTTGGTGCCTAGAGACTGCCTGACTTTACGACTCCATCTTTTCCTTGCATTTGAAGGACCAAAGCGACACAGAGATATAAAAGAGAGTCTTGATTATGTCAGCTCCAGGTATGCAACGACGCGGGCCAAGGAACGAAAAGAGCTGGTGGTTTGTGTTGACACCGGCGTCAGGCACGCTTCGGTCAGCTCCACACCTCGACCTCGGGGCCTCGCGCTTCGTCAGCCCCGCCCCGTCTCAGGCCCCTTCACTTCGCGAACCGCGCCCAGCAGACTCCGCCTTCCCGAGGGCGTGGCAGTGGGTACGGTTGCGAACTTCTGTTATCTCAGGCGCAGGCTGAGTGGCGAGGCTTCTTCTGAACTTTCACGTTCGTTCTGTTTCGGCAACTTCAGAATCTTCTAGGGTTGGCTCAGATTCCTAAAACATGAAACTGTACTTTGTGGGGGCTGGGGAGGGCTGGCCCTCGGGGTACTCTAACTCCGCCCCTGTCTGGCCTCCGACCCTGGCGGGCCTTTTTATCTGATTTCCACGTCCATAAGGGACAGTACTCTCAGCTGTTCTGAGCCCAGGGGAGAAATTGTGCGCGGCGCCGGCTAGTAGGTGTTAGACAAATAGGTGTTCACCTCCTTCTCTGAAAAGCTGTGTGATGACAGGCCGACTTAACATTTTAGGGATTTTTTTTTCTGGAATCCTTAGGACTGCTCGTGTTTATTGAATTCTGTGTGTCAGGCCATGTTTTTTAAAATCCTCGTAGCAACCCTGTGAATTCTGATATTCTCATTTTGCAGGTGAGTAAAATGAGTCCCAGAAAGGTTAAGCAACTTGTCTAAGTAGTACTCAGAAAAGTTGGGATTAGTAGTTATTACTACTAATAACTGATCCTGTTTGTGTATCCGATTTATTCTTTCCTTAAGAAGAAAAAATATGTCAGGTTTACTCACGTTTGAGCATATTGATACTAATGAGTTAGGAAGCACTTAGCTCCAGAATGGGTATGACGCTATCCTAGATGAGGTACAAAAAGATGGAGGGGCCAACAGTGCTATTTTAGGCTATCTTAGTCCTTTTGGGCTTCTGTAACAATATGCCGTAGACTGATTAGTTTATGAACCACAGAAGTTTATTCACCACATTTCTGATTTCTGGGAAGTCCAAGATTAAGGCAGCAGCAGAATCAGTGTTGTGAGGGTTCCTTTTTGGTTGGTAGATGATGACTTCTAGCTCTGTCCTCACATGGTGGAGAGAGCAAAGGAGCTCCCTTGGGGTATTCTATAAAGGCACTAATCCCATTCATTACCTCCCCAAAGACCCTCCTGCTAATACCATCACTTTGGGGGTTGGGATTTCAATGTGTGAATTTGGGGGATACATTTAGATGATAGCATTGGACACGTATTTGAAGTTGTTTTCTTGGTCCTGGAACAGCTTTGAATATTCTGAGCCAGTCTTAAACTACCAAGAATGGGCCTAAATTTGGAAATTTTCTTCTGAAGGAGTTAGATAAGTTTTATAGGTATTTTTGTTTATTTTAGAAAAAAATTAGTTTACCCTGATACGCTACCCACTTCTGTGATTTCAACCCAGGGGTAGTGTCTTAACAGTAATTACGCAGATAGCTTTATCTACTTTGATTTCTGCATCCTCTCCTCTCCTTAGCTATTCATAGAGGATTGATTCTATTGACTCTTAGACATTTACTTTCAGCAGTGTTCCCTTATATCACTTTGTGAGTAAAGAATTTTAATTTGCCAACAAATCCTAATGTGAACTTTGTTAAACTGTGAAATAAAATATTATTTGGGATAAAGATATAAGTGTCAAGACATATTATTAACCTTTGCACTTTAATAACTATCTGATATGTTTATGTCAAATGAATGAAAACTTATATATAACTGCACTTTTGTTGGATAAGGACTTCTGAGTGGTTATAAGATTGTACACATCTTAACTACTCCTGTTAAGACCATTTATTTAAATGAAAATTGCCTTTAAAAGAAGAGTTCTCATCAGTTTTCATCTTACTGCATGCCAGAAACACTAGGGAATTGCTGTTAAATATAGGCCAGATGGACTTGAGGATATCACTAATAGCTAACTTACAATCTGCCTTCTGAGATCATAGGTAAGTGGAGAAGACTAAGACAGAAAGCCAATAATATCCCCTAATTTGAAGAGGTGAGGTCTGGAAACAGAGACTGACTGTAGGGTAGATGTAGTATAAATAAAACACTGTTCTTATCTTATCATCATGAATTAAAATATTTTGAAAGCTTCAACACTGGCAGGCAATGCTCCAAGCAGAAATTTGTTAGCTAGTGGAGTCTTAGTCCTTATGTAGAAGGCATCAGCACCAGCAAGAACACTGATAAAGGCATAAAGCGGGACCCAGAAGAAAGATTTGGTCTTCTACTCTCCCAGGAGATCAGAAGGGACCCTCTCTTTCCCTGAGTGTACTTTGCAGGCACATGAGTGAATGAATCCTCTCTCCCTGGAACTTAGAATAGAAGAAAAAAAGAAAGGGGTGATTCATTTTGTAGAGTTTATTTTGGAGTTCAAGAAGATGAACTTGACAATGATAGGGAGTTTATATTTTTAAGTTGTATTGAGTAGCAACACGTTTTGAATATAGTTATGTGCCACATAACATTTGGGTCAACAACAGACCTTATTATAGAACCATAAGATTATGATGGAAATGAAAAATGTCACCTAGTGAAGTGGTAATGTCATAGTACAATGTATTGGCTTCTGTGTTTAGATATACAAATACTTAACCATTGTGCTACATTTGCCTACACTATTCAGTGGAGTAATATACTGTATAAGTTTGTAGCCTAGGAGCAATAGCCTGAGTGTGTTGTATGCTATACCTGCTAGTGGGTAAGTACACTCCGATGTTTGCACAACAAAATCACCTAACAAGGCATTCCTCAGAACCTATCTCATCGTTAAATGATGTGACTATTTTATTTCTAATACCATATTATTTGGACCATGGCTCACTGAGTATTGCCTGTCTTAAAACTTGGAAAGAAACACAGCTATGCATAATTAAAAATGAAGAATAGAAAAGGTGATTATATTCATTCACTTATGGGATCTGCTTGGACCCATTCATTTTCATTTTAATGGCAATACTATTTTCAAAACCACATATTCTTTTTGGCTCTGTGAAATCTGCCTACTCTTTCATTATGATTTCTAATATTTTGTCTCTTTAATCCAATTTAATGTCTTTATTTTTATCTTCTTTTCTGGCTCATAGTGATTTATTTCCTCATGTGATGTTCTTCTTCAGTGGGGTTGTTTTGTTTATGGAATCTGTTATACCCGAGTTGTGAAAGAGTCCCTTCAGAGCAATTAGGCATTTGCTTCTGCCAGCATACTTTGTCTCTTAAAGATCCTGAAGCATTTTTAAATGATAATTTCTCAGTTTGTGGTTCCTGAATTATGCAGATATTGTAAATTGAGGTCTGTTGCAGGACTGGAGTTTTGATTTCCTACAGGTAACTTTTGTTTTTTTCTCCTTAACCAAAGGTCCATCAAAGAACAAACTTCCTAGTCTCTTCCCCAGACTGATATGTTACATTTTTTTAGTTACAGTGGCTGGCAATTCCTAAGGCTCCAGGTTTTACCTAAGGGCTTACTTCGTTCCAGCTCCTCCACCTCAACAAAGCTCAAGGCCTTATGCTTGGACATTAAAACCCAACAAATGGCTCCTGAGGCAGATAGCCAAATATAAAATATTGGAATGCTACCGTGGTATCAGTTCTGCTTTCTGTTCTTCAATTTTTTCAATTTGTTTCTGGCACTGAGAATTTCCTTTTTGTTGTTTTCTTGTTTTTGAGGTTGCATATGGTTTATGTAACACTAGTTCTATTTTATCCAGTATTTCTGAGCTTATAAAGAGAAACTCAGTCAACCTTTTTGAAAGAGAACTTCTCATTTACTCTTCATGAAGAATATCATTGATCTTTGTTTTGCTCCTCCTGAGCCTTGCTTCCATATTCATTTCATATTCAAAGTTGCTTGTCATAAAAAACAGTAATTCTCTAAAGTCTGGTACCAGCTCTTAAGAAAATATTCTTTTGCACTACATATAAAATGCTGTCTATTCTTACTTGTTTCATATTATTTTTTTCAGTTTTTCCAGATGTCATTGGCTCTTACATTTCCATGCTGTGGAAGACAGCTATCTCACCTCTCTTCTGTCTTGTCACACCTCTTCCTTTTCTGGAATGATTATTGGCTCTTCTTCCTCAGATGTTATTCTCATTTTATTGTTCACCCTATCATGATGGTCCCTTATTACTTTTTATTTCAGATTTATACATCTTCCTGATCCACTCATCAATTATTTCCCTTCTGTTACCAAACTCAGTTCATATTAGTTCCAGACTCTTTACTCTTAGATTTTTTTTCTCCACAAGATCTACTTCTGCAGTTAACATCTTTTAATGAGGTTAAGAGACATCACAAGTATTTTCTCTTTAAATTCTAACTTAATTTTCTACTTCAACAGGACTGCCAGTCTCTACCCTCTCTAAAGTTTTACAAAATATATCTCTCCCTCTGTATAACCCTTTGATGAAAATTGTGTATAGGATTAATTCTTACCTTTTGAAGGTGGCATGTCTGGCCTTTTATTATCTGGTCTCAGCCTACTTTCCCAAGCTCATCTGCTCTTTTCTTTCATAGATTACCATGTCTATTTTGTTTATTATTGTGAACTAAACACCAACCAATGACAAAAGAAATTGCACAGTCGGTTTGTTAATGGGTAGATGAATGAATGAATTACATAGCATTTATAGAATGCCTACATTTTGCCAAGAATTGTGTCATGTGCTGAGATACAAGGATAATAAATTGTGAGCCTGTCTCCAAGGAGTCCATAGTTGAGTGAAGAAGACATGTATAAAGACATCAGCCAGAGGAAATGAAGAGTGAAAGGTAATCCAAATAAAGTAGATTGCAGAGGCAATGGTACAGAAGATGAACATAATGTGTTAAACAAGAAGTAGAAAGATTTAGTGTAAGAGATGCACAGAAGTCAGATTATAGAGCATTTTGTGCACCAACTTAACTTTAACTTTTGGTCATTCCTGAAACATTGATATTCCTCCATGTCTCTCTTTGAGCATGCTGTGCTTGAAATGCTCATCCTCTTTCTACTTCTCCCCCATGTGTATTTCTATGTATATTTCAACCCCAAATTTGATCCATTTCTGGAAAAGTTATATACAACCTCTTCTGTAATCCCTTAACATTTTATCCACTTTTCTTTGACCTCTGTTCCTATTGGGACACCTTTGTGCTATACCTCGGTGCCTAGTGCATACTAAACAATAAATGTTGGCTGAATATTAATAAGTTCAGGGGATTCATTTGCTTCTTTCTCATTAAAGGAAAATAATCATTTAAAAAGAAAAAAACTTGAAAAGTACTGAATATACAATATATTTCAGAAAATAATGTTTTAAAGTTGAAAAGTACTGGAATATGCAATATATTACACAAAATAGTCAGTGTTTTAAAGTCCAGCAAGTTAACGGCAGTGATCATTTCTCACTTATTTAACATTGAAGACTTTTAAAATATACCTAACAGAAGTGTTCTGTGGGTAACATCGTCAATAACCAACCATGATAAAGGGCTGAGGAATGTACCATGGAATACACACTTCAGCTTTATACTTCAGGGGGCTCTCAGCACTGTGTTCTTTTCTTCTGGTCATGCTTTGTTGGATGATAAAACAAAAACAAGCTTCTGCTATGCTATAGGAACAGCTGCAGTTTCAGGTTGAAATAATCTAATTCAGGTATCACTTCCTTAGTTGCCATGAAGATATAATTACAGCCAGAGGAAATGAACCAGGCTTTCTATGTGCTCCTTTATTACATACAAACTCCTGTAACATGCATTTATTCATATGCTTGTCTCTCCCCACTGTGAGTGTCTTGACTGAAAGCCTAGCATCCAGCCCAATTCGACAGAGTTGTGATCCCTAAATGTTAATTGAATGGATGAGCAACTATGTGAATGTACAAAGATGATAAAAAATGGTCATTCTTTCCAAAGAACAACCATTCTTTTTCAGATTTTTTCAGATGAAAATTTGTTGTTGTTTTGTTGTTATTTTTACCCATATTTAAATTCCTAGATAATTACCTGCATCAAACATTAACATATATAGAAACTCAGGAATTACTTTGATCATCATCTCCCTTTCCTTTCCACTTCTGTCCTTATCTTCAAACTGACTTTCACTCCCCTCTCTATCTCACTATGGACAGATGAGAGATGAGGAACTGTTTATTATATTTTGGTCTCCTCTCTCCCTGTACTCCATTTTCCTCAAACTCCACTCCCACCCATAAAGCTGTGGTTCACCCCCTTATTTTCTAAGGATCCTCCATGCATATCAATGCATTTCTGAGAATTAGAGTATCTTTTTAAAATACCAGCATTTTTGGGACAGTCACAGAGTTGGGTGAGGCTTCACCAATCCAAATCTTGTTCTCTTTATGTCTCTTGTTTGTTTACTATTGAACAAACAATGAAGATCATACTGCCAAGTCTCTTCCGCCATTTTCAGGGATCCTGCCCCAGTCTCCTATGAACTGCTCAGGAAAATACTCATATACTGTCATAAGGACAGGAAAAATGTATAGGCATAGTTTGGTCTACAAACATAGGAAAGGAAGATTTTTAAAAGAAACATAACTGGCCAGGCTCAGTGGCTCAGTCTGTAATCCCAGCACTTTGGGAGGCCGAGGTGAGTGGATTGCCTGAGCCCGCAGGTTCAAGACCCGCCAGGGCAATCTGGCTAGCCCTCATCTCTACAATAAAAAAAAAAAAAAAAAAAAAAAGAAACTAGCTGGGCGTGGTAGCGCACACCTGTAGTTCCAGCTACAGGTGAAACTTCCGCCTGTAGGATCACCGGAAGGATCACCGGAGACTGGCAGGTCAAGGCTGCGGTGGCCAGGAACATACCACCACACTCCAGTCTGGGTGACAGAGTGACACTCCAACTCAAAAAAAAAAAAAAAAGAATGAAACATAACTGCCTATTGTAACATCAATATGTTACAGTATAAAATAAAACTTTCTATGTTGCTACATATCTAAAATATTTCTGTTGCAACAAAGAGCCATTGCTACATTTGTATAAACTTGAGTATTCATTCAGATGATTTTACAAAGCAGTTTTTTCCATCTTTGCTTTTTAAGGATTTATTTATGAATTAATTTATTATTATTATTTGAGTGGGGTCTCACTCTGTTACCCAGGCTTGAATGCAGTGGCATAATCGTAGCTCACCACAGCCTCTGTGGTTCAGGCAATCCTTCCGCCTCTGCCTCCCAAGTAACTGGGACTACAGGTGCATTCCGCCACGCCTACTTTTTCTATTTTTTGTAGAGACAAGGTCCTGCTATGTTGCACAGGCTGGTCTTGAACTCCTGGGCTCAAGCAATCTTTCCACCTCGGCCTCCCAAAGTGTTGGGATTACAGGCATGAGCCATCATGCCTGGCCACTTTTTAAGGATTTATAATAATTTATTCCTGGCCTTGCTTGAGTTATTTATCATGATTATTATTAAAGAGTAACTTTACTTGGTTTATACTTGTGCTATAATTAGTTCTATACACGTCCCCTAAGTTACTTCATATAATACAATTCTGTTATTATCTCCTTTCTATAGATGAAGAAGCTGGATTTTGGAACGAGGCTTTGGTTATAGAGCAGAACTGTGCTGAAAGTCCATGCAGTCATTCAACTAATAATTGAGTGCTTACAGTGTCAATGAACAGTACCGTACCACAAACATTTTTGCTGTATGGGGTTTATGTTGCAGTGGATATCAATTCTTACTTTATTGATTATAAAGCATAACTTTTTACAACAATTTTATACTACTTTAGGAGTAGCCATCAGCCTTAATTCCTCAATTGATTGTCCTTTCCCATGACTACTGAAGCCCTCAAATCTTTGAAATCCCAGGTGATACATTTCACCAAATGCTTGGACATTCTCAGCCAAATTTGGGTTTGTAGTGGGTACCCAGATTTAGGTGAAGAACATAAAGCCAGAACCACTTCAGACACTGCTCATAAAGAGTGGGCTTTTAGAGAAAAAGCAATGTCTCTTAGGAATAAATGCTGTAACAGGCTAAAAGGTAGATTTGTAAATATTTATAAAAAGCAGGCTGGATTTAGCATAGGTAGAAGTACTGGCCAGGGGCAGGCAATAAGAGGAAATATTCTTAATAGTGCTGGTTGATGACATCTTTTTATACAAAGAAAACTTGCCAGCAATTCTACTTGGATGACTAATTTGGAGTAATTTTTATTTTGTGTTTTTTTATTAGTTAATGGGTTGTAGGAGTATAATAACCTGGTGAGAATTTCTCTGCAAATGGCAATCAAATTAGTCTTATTTATGAAACTCATAAATAAGCTATAATTCAGCATTTTATGTCTAGGGAAAATAAAACTGAGGTCATGCTGTTTAAGAGGCTAAGGGAATTTAACAGAATACTGGGGGATTTATAGCAGGTTTATGATGAAGATACATTCTAACTGGAAGCTTAATTGTGATTTAAATTACAGGTCAAGCTGTGCAATGTGTTTTCTTTTTAGAGAAAACTCTTTGGGGAGGTAGAGTGTGCTTGTTTAAAGAGGAAACAGAAAGCAAATGAGAAAACAGATTGCATTTTCTCCTTTACTTCTAAAATTTCAAGCTGCTTTAAGTCAAATTGCCTTGAGTTCCTGATGACGGTTGTTGTGAAGCTGCCTTGTTTTACTTTGTGTTATTCTTGCCCTCTGTTTCAGAGCAATTACTTTACCTGACAGTAGCAAAAAGAAAGAGACAGTGTATCAGCCAGCAAACTAACATGGAGGCTGGAGATAAGGTATTCTTAACCTTTGTAGATTTATGACATCCTTTCATTTTAGGCTGACTCATATAAAGTTAGCAAGTTCTGCAGATGATAGAACCCTTGAAGAATTATAGACACTCATTTGCAAATGGGAAGAGTAAGGTGTCTAGTGATTTTCCTAAATTTACTCTTTATCTCAAGTAATTTAAGTTCTAATGAGGAAATAAAATTGTGTACAGATAATTTTAATTGAAAGTATAAAGAAATTTCTTCTTGAAAAATAAAACTTATAACAGATAATAAAAGGTTTACTCTGTAGGAAGGATTTCTACTAGGAAAAGAACAATTAGATCTGACAACCCAGATTTTTACTCTCTAACATTTCCCTATCCCTTGACAAAATCCTGTAATTATCAACACCAGGACCACTATGCACACTTCAGCCACCGATGGGGATAGAATCAGAGGTGGAGAATGGGGGCAAAATATCTGAGAAGGAATTTAAGTGATCTGCTGTCCCTTTAAGTCTCTGAAGCAAGGCCAAGTCAGGAATGTAATTTTTAAACAATCTTTTTCTGAACTTTGGGAATAATATTGGGGAAACAATCCACAGAGTATGGTGAAAAGAGAGGAATCTGGCTTACTAGACGAGACATCAGACTACAAAACAGTCTGGGACTAACTGTCCTAGTATTATCTGTGTAGCACCCAGAGAAACAAATGAGACTTAAGAGTCTCTATCTGAATCCCTCAAATTACTCCTCCCACCTTTACCATATTCGTCTTAGTTTCTCAAAGCCTCAGGTTTGAGGACTAGTCCTGCAGTCATCCATTTAGAGGAGCTTTTCCTTACACAAAGCAAACTTATAAAACAGTATTGGTATAGAGTGTCAAGAATGTCCATAAGAAGAAAAAAAAATCACGATTGGGAACACTATCAGGAGAGTATTTTTGGAGGATTTTCTTAGGTCATGTTTTAGCTAAATTCTTACAGTTAAATATGCTTTTTAAAATTTTAATTCTTTTTTTAAAGACGGGATCTCACTATGTTGACCAAGCTTGTCTTGAACTCCTGGCCCCAAATGATTCTCCTGCCTCAGCTTCCTTGAGTGGCTGGGATTACAGACTTGAGCCACCATGCCTGGCTAAATATCCTTTTGATAGCTGGGGATGAAAACAGCAGTCCAAGTGGGCAGATCATTGTGGACAAAACCTGAAGTAATGGTTTCAGCAGGAGATAGCCTGGTGGTTGCCAGTGATTTTATCAGAAACTTATATACCTGAATATTAAACTTACTAAAATTTATATACCTGGATGCTGTATTGCACCCTGCAGAATCCCTCTTCAGGACAGAGGCATACATTGTTCCAGTTGGCAAGAGTGTTGGCTGCTGACAGCTCAACATTGAGTCCTTTCCTGAGCATTACCCTCACTGAAGGAAGCTGTCTGGCTGAAAGTTACACCTCCTCCCCTGGGGCCACTCATATCTGATGACTGCTTGATAAAGAGACACCAAAGCCCATGCTCTTTGCTTCAACCAGTACAACTATAAAGGACCACTTAAACGGCTCTTCATACCATCAGCTGAGGCCTTTGTTCTGACTGCATCGCGATTCAGCATCTCTGGCCAATTTGTTTTCTGCTGTTGTCACAAGTGTTCTGGACAGCAGCACTCCCAAATAAACTTTCTGCAAACAAATTTCTGCTCAAAGTATTTTCTGGGGAACTCATCTAAGACAACTAAAGACATCATTTGAGGTCAGGCTCAGTGGCTCAGCCTGTAATTCCAGCACTTTGGGAGGCCGAGGCGAGTGGATTGCTGAGTCCACAGGTTCGAGACCCACCCAGGCAACTTGGCGAGACCTCGTCTCTACAATAAATCAAAAACTAGCCGGGCGTGGTAGCGCACACCTGTAGTTCCAGCTACCTGGAAGGCTGAGGCAGAAGGATCGCTGGAGCCCAGCAGGTCCAGGCTACGGTGGCTGGGAGCCGCTACTGCACTTCAGTCTGGGTGACAGAGTGAGACTCCAACTCAAAAAATAAAAAAATAAAGACATAATTTGAGATACAATAGGCTATTTTTAACATAGAGTTTGGGAAGCCTAAAGTATATATGACTCAGTCATTGGAAATGCTGGGCTATGGTCTCTATGGTAACAATTGGGCCTTTCAACTTAAGTGCTGAATTCCTAAACCAATTTAGATTCTACTGACAAAGGATTGGAAAGGAGAGAAATTATATAGGAGCTGTGTTCTTTCTTCTCTCAAACCCTTCAATCAATCAGTTCTGGTCACTAAGTGTATGTCAGTAAGGCTGTATCAGGAAGTTATGCTGTGGGGAAAAAAAGAACCATAAAAACAACAACAAATCCCTTAAGGCTTAAAATGCAACAATGTTTTATTTCTTGTTGATGCTGCATGTTCATTTCTGGTCAGAAGGAGAAGAGGTATTTCTGCTTATAGTCACCAAGGAAGGCAGGCTAATGGAGCAGCTACTGCTTAGAAACTTGCAAATCATTGCCAAAGGGAACAAGAATTCTGGGAGGGTTTAGAACCATAACTTAAATGTTCCACCCAAAGTGACACACATCACTGACACTCATAATTCACTATAACTATTTATCACAAGGGACTCAGAAAATGCAATCTCAAAATATGCCTAGAAGGACAGGAATGAGAGGAACTGGAATATTTGACAGGCTGCCAGAAGACTAGGGAAAACTCTTGGAACATAAAAAATAAAAAAGAAATCAGTATAAACTGGTAGTTGAATTCTCAATTTTCAACTAAACATAAAGGAGCTTGGTAACAAGCAATTGTTGATATTTTAGTATTTTCACATCATATTTGTACTCTTTGGAATTTATTTTATAAATATGAATTAGGTATCTTCTATTTACAAAGTACTGTGATGATTGCTCTTAGGGTACAACTTTGAAGACTCCCTGAATTGTTTCTTTAAAGATGTTTATGTATAGTTAGAGATACAGGTATTCAAAATATGTAGGACAGAGAACAAAGAGAGGAGAGTGGTAGGAGTAATATTTAGTGAGTGTAAGAGATGCAATTGTTTAGTACCAAGTTTTCATGTTTGGACAAAGTTGTATCTTCTACAAATATACTTGAAAATACCTTTTTGATCTGTGCTATACAGAAGGGGTAGATAAGAAAAAACAAATGTTGCATTATTGCATTTAAATCTGTGTTTTGATTTCCATTTTCCCTTTCCCATTCCAGACCCTTATGATTACATTTGTATGGTTAGGATAAATGATTACAAGCTGAGACTAATATTTTTGCTCCTTGAGATCAGGAACCATGCTTTTTGGTATTCTGTACACTCTGTTTCAAGTTAATGAGGATTTATGGAGATGATTATAATAAATTGTACCTATAATGCCTCTTATAGCTTATTAAGCAAGTTTATATATGATATATGTATTTTTTGAGTTAGGGTCTCACTCTGTCACCCATACTAGAATGCAGTGGCATGATGATGGCTCACCACAGTCTCAAACTCCTGGGCTCAGGTGAGCCTCCCATCTCAGTCTCCCTAGTAATACTAGCTGGGACTACAGGTGAGCACCAAATGCCTGATTAATTTATTTTTATTTTGTGTATGATGGGGGCTCTTACTATGTTGTCCAGACTTGTCCCAAACTCCAGGGTTTAAGCAATCCTCCTGCCTCGGTCTCCCAAAGTGCTGGGAATACAGGCACGAGCCACTGCACTTGGCCTACTGTTAATGTTATTTCCACAATATTCTAGTGCAATAGGTTCAGTAGATTTTAATAAAATTATTCCATATCATAAATAGATAAATTGATACTGAGAGAAGTAAAATAATAATTGTTAATTTTTTATGGCTGTGAAAAAACCACCCTAAAACAGTAACTTAAAACAATAACTCATTTTTAATTCTCAACTGAGCAATGCCTGGGCTCAGCTAGTCAATCCCTGCTGGGGTTCTGTCATGCAGTTCCAGTAAAGTCATGGCTGAGGGTACCTCAAATACTTCATTGACATGTTTGGTGCCTTGTCTGGAAGGAAACACCTGGAAGCTAGAATAGTTGGGGCTTCTCAGACAGCTCTCTCTGTCCCCCTCCCCACCATCCCACTCCGTGTGGTCTTTCTACATACCAATGACAGGGTAACTTGACTTTGCATAACAACGAATGGCTCCAAGAGTGAATGTCCCAAGGGGGACCACAGAAATCTCTGGCCTTTACTCCCTAGACTCAGAGGTCACACATCACACAGCCACCATTTCCACCACATATGTTTATTCATTAAAGCTGTAACAAAGGCCCACCAGATTCACAAGTAGTGAATGAAGACTCTACCCTTTGGTGCAAAGAGTGTCGATATTTTTGCTGACATGTTCTCAAATAATCACACATATTTTTACATGGTAAATAATGAAACTGACAAATAACTCTGGTCTTTGTGTTGCAAGTTGGGTTCCCTGGATAGTAGGTGCCAGGATAGAGTGTAGTATGCAGGATGTCCTTGGTATTAACACTTTTGAAGGAGAGGCTAGCAGGACTATGCAGAAAAAGAAGCTAAGCTGCTTCTACAGGTCTAATGACCACCAACCCCACCAGGCTCGATCCTGTAGAGCTCTGGGCAGAGTGATCCCAAGTTGAGACTTAGATGTCCCAGTGTTAACACTCTCACATAGATATCATTGGTTGTGGGATACCCCGGGGAGGAGCATGACTTTGGGAAAGGTGCTCTCTGTGCTGTCATTCCCCAAATGCGCTACTTACTAGCTGATAATTTTCTGCCAGTAGGATTCCCAGGAGTTGAAACAACAAGTTCTTCATTGAAGGAGGATCACCACACTTTGGCTCTAAATCCAGTAATCTTCCATTATACCAAACTGCCTCCACAAATACAGTGTCATTAATCTGTAAGCATTGCATAAATATTAATTGTGAAGTAAAGTCTACAATGAAAACAATCACATTTGGACATGTGTTGGGATACATCTCTTGTGTATTCCCACAGATTCCTAATATTGGGACATACCTGTGGGAATACATAAATGATGAGCTATATAGACTACAAATTAGTCAAGGCAGCCACTGGCTGCCAATCTTTCTTTATACTCCAGGATGCACCGCCAGTGTTCCTGCCCCTAATTCAGTGCTTATTGCAGTACAGATTCATTGCTATACTCCAACATATCCATCAAGCTCCAGACTCTTATACGCAGCTGCTTAATCAACATTTCCACTATTATGTCAGCATCTCAAAATTTGTCCAAAAGTAAGCATCTGGTTTTGGGACTTTTATGGAATTCTTAGACTTTTACATTAAATGGCATAATAATTCATCAAACCCTACAAGTCATCCTTGATTCCGTCTTTTCACATCCTGAGTGTGAATTTCTAAAAATTGCTTTATGAATTTATTCATGTACTTATTTATTTTCTGTCTCCTCCTAAATTTTAGTTCCATGAGAACAGAAAACTTGTTTACTAAATGTTGTCTAACACCTAGAAAAATATAGGACCATGACTTACATAGACTAGATACACAGTAAGTATATGATGAGTGAATCTTTGAAGAAGTTAATTAATTGTTATTAACCAATTCATGATTCCACAGCCACTGCCTCAACCATTCTGCAGAGCTGCAGCTCCAAGGAAATATGTCTCTGCTCTAAGCAGAGATGGTTGTCAGTGCCCTTGGAATCACCACTATTTGCTGAATGCCAGTCACTACTTGAGATTTTCTATTGTCACAACCATTGTTACTAGTCTGATGAAGATTGCCCACCTACTGACCTCCAAAACTACATAGAAGATATGGCCTTCCAGTGGCACTATTTCTAGTGGCCTATGATGGCATGAACCAGCATTACTGCTGCTAAGATGCAAACACCTCTGCACTTGTGAAAGATGTTATGTTCAGTTGTTAGAAGAAGCAATTTCACAGCAGAGTTATTTGAGTTTCCAATCTTGACTGAGACTAGTGAAACAGACTTTTCAATTGACACAAAGCCACTTTATTCTTCCTGGACCGATATATAATCCTACCAATACACAGGCAGTTAGAACAGCATAGACAAAAACACAAGAGGTGTGACCTAATTTATAACATACTGTAATGTGTTAAATCGGTCTAAGTTGGACACCCAAAAACTCATCTTTGTATTCATTTACAAAAGGTCTTTATTTCAGTTATATTAAACATTCATACAGGGTTAGAATGGGTACAACTAAAAACTTAATATTGAAAGAGACTGCTTTCTGTTCATATCACTTCCTTTATCCCTAAAGAAAATTATCTTGTCGAAGCCCTTTTGTCCCCTTTCTACAATTCAACTCTGGTTTATCAGAATATATTTACATGTCTTAACTCCAAATATATTTAGAATTGGGCTAAACAGATGTAGACTAAACTGCACACAATTATCTGCTTCAGAACAGCGTTCAGGACAGTCTTATTTCCAAATAAGAAATTACATTCAATTACTTTTGTAATTATTTTTATAATTTTATTTTGACATCTATAAGTTGTAAGTGCTTACATAACTCTAAAATTTTAAGAGCATCCTATTTCCATTTTGGTATTAAGAAAGTTCTCACTCAGAAGGGTTAGATATTAGGTAGAAATATTGCTACATATTTGTATTTTCTTCACTTTTAGTCAAATGATGACATTGTATTTCTTGGCCTCTTCTGTTTCTGTGGGCTATGTGAAGAATTCTGACCTATTAATTTGTTAAAGTGGCATGTGTCACTTCAAGGTAGAATGTTAATTGCTGGTGAGAAATTCCGAGTTCTCTGTACCTCTTGGCACAATAACTAGCAATGTTTGAGATGGTATCTTCTTCATTCTGGGTCACTGAGAGTTTACAATATATGATTCCTCCCTACTGATACATAATGGAGAAACACAAATGATAAGTAAGGCTGGTTTGTGTTAAATCACTGAGATTTGGAATAAATTTACTAAAGAATAAACTGCCTTTTTTTTTAGTTATGGGAACTCAAACAAGTTATTTGACCTTTTTGAAATTCAGTTTTATCATCTTTAAACTGAGAATAATATTTTTTCATTGGGTTTCTGTGAAATTTTAAAAGATTATTTGAAAGACACTATGAAAAATGTGAAAATGTAATCAAATGCTATTATATCAATACAGAGGAACAATTAGTTTTTCAACTTTTGAATCCTGTTTTCTCTCATGACCTTAATTTTAATAATTTTTGCTGTTTTTTGGAGAAGTATGTCTATGCATGGAGAAAATAGTAGGCTTGCCTCAAATAATTTCACAGGGATGCTTCAAATCTACATGAGATATACCCTTTCTTTACACATCACCAAACATTTATTTGGTTGTTCTTCCCTTCTTCCTTCTCCTTCCTTTTCTTCTTTCTTTCCTTCCTTCCTCCTTTCCCTCCTTCCCTATCTTCAATAAATATTCACAGACTATGTATTCTGCTAAGGACTTGGAAGAAAAAATAATTAGACAATCTCTAATCTCAAAGTACAAACACACACTCAGGAAAGTGCAAAAATCATTGTTTCAGGTTTATGATAAATACATGTTCAAGCTACAGTGGGTCACTAATGTAGGTATGGCCAATTATTAGTAAGTAATTTAAAAAGTCTTAATCCAGAGAAAGAAATTAATTGTGTCTGGAGATATGGTTAGTTTTTTTCTTTAGGGTGTTAATGAAGTGGTGAAGACAAACATAGAAAAAATGATACCAGGCAGTTGGAGCATTATAGACAAAAACACAGAGGTGCGGCCTGATTAATGATATACTGTAAGTATTGATTCAGCCTAAGTTGGACTCGCAAAGATATGTCTTTGCCTTCAATTAGGCAAGGTACTTAGTTTCAGATATGCAAAATAATTTGTACAATGGAGAAGGCATCCCTTTATTGATTTCTGTTTTAGAAACGTTCTGATTATAAAAAGTATTAAAATTCATAAAAATATAGAAAAGTATATAGAAAACATCCAGAGAAAAGCAGCGATAGCATTCTAACATCTTTCCTTTCAATTTGAATATATGCTTGTGTATAATATATGCATTATACATATGTTTGTACATAGTTTAATATTTATACATATTTTTATATATGGTTATGTTTACCTTTTATATACCTTGTCTTTTTTTTTCTGACCTGAAATGCATATTTGAATCTAATTGCTCAAAACCAAGGTGCGATTGGGTGTGTGTATTAAATGCTTCTGCTGAACTGAGTATCTGTTCCAGGACATGACAACCTTTTTTGTGTGACTGTGCCCAACAAGGTGCCAATTCCTAAGATAAAATCATGTCATAACATAGCTCAGTTTTCTGATTAACCTAATAGATGCCTTTTTACAAAAGGGAAGGGAAACACAAAATTGAATAACACAACACACATTTTGAAAATATAAATTAGAACATATATCTATATATATGTATGTATATAGTAGATAGAATACCGGTAAAATATATCCTTCTTGTCATAATGAAGTGTAAACTATGTTTTTACTTATTGAGACAGAATAATAACTATGCTTCATTAAACACTGATTACTGGCAGACAATGTTATGTATTATGACATCTAATCTTGAAAACAGCTCTACTGTTTTTCTCTATTTACAGAGAGACATGCCCAGATAGATTAATTAATTTGCCCAAGGTTACATATCCAATAAATACCCAAATTGAATTTAAACCCAAGAGGACTGTGGTAATTATTGTGGTATTAAATAAATACCCCAATTTATTTATATTCTCCTCTTAAGGGACATTCAATTGGAGAAATAGACCCTTAGTTGGAGAAACAGATATTTTAATAGCAACTATCTCTACTTAACTTTGTGGTGGATTTTCATTTTATTTTTTACTGTTACAATCAGAAAAAGTTAATATAATATTTCTTCTGACACTGAGCAAGTAACTTAACCTCTTTAGATTTTTTCACTTTTGTCTCATCTGGAAATTGAGAGTGTTGAGCAACTTTGTGAGGGTTTATTCCTGCTCTGAAATTCTGTGGCTGGAAGACTCAACAGGTAAATGATAGTGTTTCCCTGGATAGAATATTGTATACAGAGGACATATATAATGTTGAGACTAAAGTTCATGTTTATATAACATTATTTCTAGGAATACATTACAAAGCACAATTTTGTCTAGCAAATACCAATAAAATCTCAGAGGAAAAACTAGAGAAACTAAAGGGAATCATTTTGTATGAATTATATAATAGAACATTTTGCTAAGAAGTAGGAGTAGGTTGCATTCTACATTTTACTATTTTCCATCTGTGTTGAGAGAATTCTTTTCCTCTCTGATTTCCAGTTGCCTCTCCTGCAATAAATGGAGCATCTAGGAATTGGAGAGGTTATTGTCTTGCTACTGTATCAGGAAAACTTGATGCTATGTGAAACATCAGAGTCAGAGCAGTTGGCAAAATAGGCTTACCACTTATGTGGGGATTGGGGAAAGAGGGCAAAAACTTCTGGGTCCTGAGTTATAGCACATCAAAGACAACAGGTATCTCATTCCAAAGACAAGGTGAGCTTCTCAATATGAGGAGTTTGAGGATGGAAGAATAAGAATGTTTACTACTGATTTCCAGGCTTCAAAATACCCAATGCCTGGCCCTGTGAGATCTGTATGCCTATTTGCAGCAGACTTACCTGGATATAGTTACAATCTTTACCTAAACCAAATATTCACGCTGTATGGGAACAGAGACAGGTGCCCAGTTTAACACTCCTGATTCCTACCTACCACAAAATAAACCTATTTCTTGCTGTGATCCATGGAGAAGGAACTGATATAATTCCTCTTTTGTGCATAATCATGACCCATGATGTTGATGAGGAGGGAGTCTGGCAGTTACCAGCTGAATACTATACTGACATCTGAATCTAGAGGGGAAAAAAACTTACAATTGGTTACAGGTATCATTATATGATATCAAGGAAGTACATAACTTATTTTGGAAAGAAAAATTGTGTAACTTTCATATACAGCTAGTGAATTATAAATTGATAATATCTATTAAAGTTGAAGATATATATTTCCCACAACTCAGCAGCTCCTTTTCTATTAGAGAAACTGTTTCACGTGTATAAGAGGAGAATATGTTCAAGACTGTCTATGGTAGCATTGTTTGAAAAAGGAAAGAATTGGAAATATGTGAAGTGTCCAACAAGAGAATAAATTGTGTGATATACTCATAAAATAAAATGCAGTAAAATGAATGCCATCAAAATAAATAAACTAGAGCAACATATATGCAGCATTAATATGGATGAAGCTCACATTTATAATGTTAATACAGCAAAGTGATTTGAAAATAATGCATATAAGATGATACCATTCATATAGTTTAAAATTCCGCATAATCATAATACATAGTGCTTATATATAAAAATGTAGAAATATTAGAAAATCTAGATTTAAATGATAAACATTGAATTATTGAGAATAGATTACCGCTAAAAAGGAGGAAAAATAATGAAAATACAAAAGATTTTATACAGAACCCTCACTATGTTTAAAGCAAGTATGGAATAGTATGGGAATATGATAAACACAGGGCCTGAGCACGTGATTTTCTTTATATTATTATATATTTAATTATTCCATATTGTTGCCTGAGTCTTTTGAACTACTTTACAATTTTGTTTGTTTATTTATTTATTTATTTTTATTTGTTTGATTTTAAATTTTTATTGTAAAGATGTGGGGTACAATTCAGGGTTAGGTATGCAAATGGTCATTGTACAAGTAAAGTTTGGGCCTCACTTTGGTCCCCACTTCACCTTATTTGAGATCAGATACCCATATTGATGTATATTACAATTTTAAAACAATGATCCTAAAAGCTTAAGTGTTGTGTACAGCACATTTAAGCTTGGGTGGGTTTTTTTTTTGCTGTTTTTTTTTTTACATGTATGAAAAATTACCTTTGACATGAGTAAAAGATAAAATACCAATCAAATGCTAGAAAGATTGAAGTACCACTTCAGGGTTCTATACAAACATGTGAATATGTACTAGATTAATTAGGAAATTAAGTGTTTCATTATCATAGGGGTTTATATTCTCTCATTGAATAAGAAAAATTGCATTGATTTTCCTATGACTCAAATCCCAATTCTGAGTTTCACTACATTGTATAAACACAGGTATATTCAATTTGCTCTAATTTAGCTATTTTTAAAATGTCATATTATTTTATGCAGATTATTATTTCAAAGCTCTTTGACAAGAAAAGTTAGCTTCTAAAATTGTAAATAAAATCAGTATATTTGTTTGACTACTAAACACTATATGAGCTTTATTTCAGCAAGTAAAACTCATGGAAATGTGTTCTCACCATGCCTGTATGAGACACACTGAGGCAGTGAAGTTCAAATGTGTTATGTTTCTATAGATTTCTAATATAGTAAAAATTCTTGAAGCATGAGTGTGTAGCTATACTGATTTTCTCCCAGCATGCGATGTAGAATTTATATAATTTATTTTGCTCCCATAAAAAAATCTATTGCCAAAAATAATGGGTCTGCACAGATTATATATTGATATGATAAAATATCTCCTTTAAAAATTCCCAATTTTTATATTTCAGAAAAATATAAATTGGGAAACTTAGGAATATATAATATGATATTATATATATAAAATATAGGACTAATACATATTATATATGATTATTTGCATAAAGTTAAATATAATTTGAAGTAGTAGTGCATCTATTTAATTGCATATTTGTGTTAAAATGCTTTTCAAAATCTGTTTTCAAAAAATATTCTAAAATGCATATGTCTATAGTCTGCTATTTTGGTTTTGCTTATAGATCTATATGCAAGACTGAGGAGTAAAGTTATATAATAAATAGGTAGTTTAACATATATTGAGTATGGATTTATATTCAAAATATTTGCTAAAGACTCTATAATCAAATATTCTATTTAATTTCGTATAAAATGTTCTATGTAATCACTGTAATTAAATATTCTGTTTAATTTCTAATAACCCTGAACTGCAGATATTCCCTTATGCTGATTATGACAGCTTTTACCATCAAGATATGGAGTCTAATTTCCTACTACTTGAATCTGAGCTGCCCTTGTGATTAGTGCTTGGCCAAGACAATGTGGTGGAAATGACAGGAAATTTGCAATCACTTTTTAGCTAAGTCCCTAAGAGGCCTTCCACTTGCTTTCTCTTGGAACTCTGTCATTTCCATGTAGAAAAGCTAAGGTTACTTTGCTGGAGACTGAGAAAATATGTGGGAAGGAGCCCTAGTGGAAACCATCCTACATCATCTATTGCCAGCTAGTCATTTTGCTTACTCATAGATTTAAGAACAACAATAAATGTTTATTGCTTTAAGCCTCTAAGTTTTGGGAGTGATTTGTTACACAGAAATAGCAAACTGACACACTAATCTTTAGAAAAGTGACATAACTTAGATAAGAGCTTAATATTAAATCACACCTGTACAATTTGAAAGTCCATGTTCTTTCCATACATTGCAGAGAATTAAAAAAATGAAGTAGAAGAGTATAGAACAAAGTTCTGTGGTTATTCCAAAGAGAAAAGAGTTACCGTAAAGTAACTAAGAAATCTTTCACAAGGAAGGTGCCCTTTGGATTGGACCCTTAATAACTGGAGAAGGAAGTTTGAAGTTGAAAATGAGCTAAGGTACAGGAAAAAGGTGAAAATCATGCTCAAAGAATGGCAAATTAGCTCATTATCCAGGAAAGCATAGTTGGTGTGACACAGCATTGGGCCCAGAAAGTGGATGAAAATTGATATAGAGAGAAAGCCTTACTAGTTTATGATCAAAAGTAATAATTGGTTGAACATTTTTGATTACTTGGATTATAGTTTATTCATGTTTATATAAAAGGAGATAATGAGGACACATATAAGCAATCACTTATGAAACAAAATTTGACATGACTATTAAAGAAATGAAGTCAAATGATGTATTTTTCTACAACTATTAAATAGGTATATATGTGCAAGTGAGTGAGTGTTGAAACTGGTGCATTCATGTACATTGCTGAGGCTATACATTGTAGTAATCTTTTAAAAACAAAATAGTAAAAACTTTGAAATTGTTCAAATTTTTTGGCCTATTGTTATTGTTGAGACTTTTATGATTTTAAGCAAAATCATATGTAAAAATGCTCATTATTAACTTGTTGAAAGTAATAAAAATTGAAAGCAGCATTGAAAACTGAGAAATGATTCAGTAAATATCAGAATATCAATTTGTAAACTATAAAACATTTATTAAAAATTTTATTGTACAAATAACGTGCAAAAATGTTTATAACATCATGCTATAAAAAACATTAAAATGTACACTGCACTAGCAAACACATAAAACATGTTTACTCATGATTCAAATAACATAAAAAGTGAAAATAAAGGATATGTTAGTGAGGTGGGACTGTGAGAGATTTTTTGTTTTTTCGTTTCATTGTTGGTATAATGTTCCTTGTGCTGCAAAATAGAAAATACAATGGTAAATTAATAAAACAGAACTATTACTCCCATGTCAGACCTTGGAGCTACCTACAAATTGATTCCTTATAATTTACTAATATCAGTGTAATTACCTACTTACAGAAACGCTTCATCTCCCTCATTTAAAAGATTCAATTAAATGTTCTTGAAACAGTAAACTAACATCAATCTGAAATTAATTCTATGAGAATAATAGGCTTGAATTTATGCAGTCTGCACTGGGTAGAGTTTAGAATGAAGTATAAAATAATTATTCATCAGTTCCTCAACACTTCAATAAATTTTGAATGGAAAAAAGCAAATTCTAGAAAATGGTGTTTTCAAGGTCTCGTCAGCTATTTTTTGAAAAAAATGGGAAAAAGTAATAGCTATATAGATTTTAGATAACTATATTATTTGCATTCCACATTAAGCTGTACTATTTTTATATGAAATACGGAGCTCTTTGTTCTATTCACACCACATAAGAAACTATAGTTTTGATCATCTGAAAGAATCATTTTTATGTGCTGAATGCTGTTTTTTAAAAAAAGAGATTTGGATTTGAATGCTAGCACTACCTTCTGAAGAGATATTACCTGTTTTGAGCTCCAGTGATCTTATCTGATAGCAATTTCTCTTTTTTTTCTGCTTCTCAAGAAAAGTTATGACAAACTATGAATTATTAAGCAAAACTGAATTCACTGGAAGTGTATAAAAATAATAAATGGCATTTACTACCCAAAACAAATATTAATAAATGTTAAAAACATTCAATTACAAAAGAAAAAATATATATCTTTCAATCCTACACTTACTTATTTCTGTCATTCAATATTTATTGGGGGCCTACAGTCATTGTGCTAGATGCATGAAATACATACCACAAAAATGGCAAAGATCCTGATCCACAACTTAGTATGAGAGACAGAAAAATGAACAGACAATAACAGTACAATTTGATAATTTTTTATGAGAGGGTACTATGGCAGGGTGCTAGACAAAAGCTTAGTAGAACCAGACTTTGAATGAGGTTGATCTTGGAAGGCTTTTTGTAGGATGTCTGATTAGAATCTTGCAAAATTAGTAGACTAGGAGTTACCCAAAGGGGTTAGGGACACAGAGGGAAGAAAGGAGGGATGGGCATTTACAGCCATCAACAAAGAATAATCTGTTCAGAATTTACTCTCTCTCACACACACACGCACACATGTTAATTCTATTGTTTTTACACTGCAATTTAGGTATTTTTATTATTTTATACAAACAATGTCAGATTTTGTTACATGCTCATGTTGTTTAACTTTTTTTCTTGCATTTTAAATCTTCTTACTATATATTTTTTTTTCTTTTTGAAGTACACTCTTCAGAATTTCCTTAAAGATTTTATAAGTAGTAAAGTCTCTCACTTTCAATTACCTGAAAATGATTTATTTTGCCTTGTTATTGAAAGACAGATATGATCTAGGCATGCAATACTAAACTGTGATAAACTGAACGGTAAATTATTGCTCCCCTTTCCTTTAAGAATATTATAGATCCCTGGTATTTGCTGTATAATTTGCTATGTCTCTCTGTGGCAGGAGTGTACTTTCCTACCACCTAGAAATTCACCTTGTACATAAGAACTATGTCAGCCAATAGAATGTAAGCAAGAGTGATGTATGCCAGGCCTAGCAAAATCTTTAAGAGTTATTGCATTGTTTTGTCCTTGTTCCTTTCCTTTTGTCATGAAAAACACTGTTTCAAATAGAAATTGCTTCTATAGTCTAGATTTTATAAAGATAGCACATGATCCAGAGCTAGTGCATTAACTGCTATGAGCCCATATGCAATATAGGCAAGGAAAAAAGCTTTACTGTTATAAACTGGATGAGTTGGGAATTGTTTGCTGCTGCATCATAGAAAAACCAACTGGTAGTTAGTTATGTCAAGGAAATAGGTTGAGAGTGGTTTTTTTTTTAACACTCCAACTTGAAGATATTATTCTACTGTCATTTGGCTTCCATTGTTACTGTTAAGAAGTCTTATGTCTCACTAATTATTTCTTTGTAGGTAACCCCTTATCTCCAATTGCTTTTAAGACAGTACTGGAGTATCACATGTTCTCACTCATATAGTGGACCTTGATCACCCAAAATACTACCATAAGAAAATGACTGACATTGGTGGGAACCTATGGGGGGGGAGGGGAAGGGAGATGGGACTAATGGTAGTAAACATCTGTCTGGGGATGGGGAGACACCTCTTATTAACAAGGGTGCCTGAATGAGGCATATTTGTATACCTAACCCTTAACTGTACCCCACAATATCATAATAAAAAATATTGATTTAAAAAAAAAAGTTAGTACTGCCAAGCCCGGCTTGGTGGCTCAGCCTGTAATCCCGCGCCTTGGGAGGCTGAGGTGAGTGGATTGCCTGAGCCCACGGGTTCGAGACCTCATCTCTACAATAAATCAGAAAATTAGCTGGGTGTGGTAGCACGCGCCTGTAGCTCCAGCTACTTGGAAGGCTGAGGTGGAAGGATCGCTGGAGCCCAGCAGGTTGAGGCTGTGGTGGCTGGGAGCAGCCACTGCACTCCCGTCTGGGCAACAGAGTGAGACTCCAACTCAAAAAAAAAGATAGTACTGCCTTTTAAATTTTGTATCCTTTGTTTCACTACAAAGTAGTTTTTTTTTAACTTAACCTTCTTGATATTTACAATAGATTTCCTATATGCATAGATTCATATTTTTCATAATCAGAAAATACCATTAACTTTTCAAATACTTATTTTAAACATTTTCTCTAATCTCTTCTGCAACTGTTATTAGACATATGTTAGAACTCTCATTCTATTCTCTATTTTCCTTAACATCTGTTTTATATTTTTATCTTATTCCTTATTCCTCTGCTATAATTTAAAAAGTTACACCATAGATTTTATCATTTTTCCCCAGTGATTTTTTTTTATTTTGTCAAAATCAATCTGCTGTGTATGTGTAGTCTATTGCTAGCATCTCTATTATGTTCCATTGACCTAATTGTCTATCTTTAAGTTAATACAAACTGTCCCGATTTTGTAGCTTTTTACCACATTTTAAAAGCAGGAGCATGAGCCCACTAACTTTGTCCTTTTCAAAATTTACTAAGCCATTACAGAACTTTTGCTTTTCCATATAAATTTTGTTTTATTTTCTTGTTTGGAAAGATTTGTTTATTTTTAAAATTTTATATTTTATTTTAGAATTGGGGGTATATATGAAGATTTGTTACATAGTTATATTGTGTGATGGTGAAGCTTGGCCTTCTAATGAGCCCACTTCCTCTCCCCCAGGTGGTTAACAAGGTACCTGGGGTGGTTTTGCATCCTCTATTTCCCCTCACTCACCTCTTTAGCTGTGCCCAGTGTCTGTTGTTCCCATCTTTGTGCCCATGTGTGCCCAGTGTTTACTTCTCTCCTATGAGTGAGAACATATGGTATTTGGTTTTCTATTTGTGTGCTAATTCACTTAGAATGATGGCCTGTAGCTGCGTCCATGTTGTTGCAAATGACATTTCGTTCTTTTTCATAGCTATGTGGTATATGTACCACATTATCTTTACCCAATCCACCATCAATGGGCACCTGGGTTGATTCAGTGTTGTTACTATTGTGAATAGTGCTGTGATATACATACAAGTGCAGGTGGCTTTTTAGTAAAACAATTTCTTTTTCTCTAGGTATATATCTAGTAATGGGACTGCTGAATCAAATGGTAGATCTATGTTTAGTTCTTTGAGAATTCTTCAAACTGTTTTCCACAGGAGTTTAACTAGCTTAAATTCCCACCAGCAATATAGGAGTGTTTCCTTTTCTTTGAAGCCTCACCAAGATCTTTTTATTTTTTTGACTTTTTAATAATAGCCATTCTGATTGATATGAGATAGTATCTCATTATAGTTTTGATTTGCATTTTTTTGATGATTAAGTGATGCTGAGCATTTTTTAATATGTTTGTTGGCCATTTTCATGTATTCCCTTGAGAAGTGTCTGTTCATGTCCTTTACCCCTTTGTAATGGGATTATTAGTTTTATTTCTGTCATTTAGTTTGAGTTCCTTATCAATTCTAGATGCTAGGTTTTTGTCAAATACATAGTTTGCAAGTATTTTTTTCCTGTTTTGTGGGTTGTCTCTACTCTCTTGATGCTGCAAAACTCTTTAGCTTGATAAGGTTCCGCTTGCCAATTTTAGTTTTCACTGCATTTGCTTTTGAGGACTTGGTCAATAATTAATTACTTAAGACAATATCCAGGAGAGTGTTCCCTAAGTTTTCTTCTAAGATTTTTATAGTTTGAGGTCATTCATTTAAGTCCTTGATCCGTTTTGGAGTTAATTTTTGTATTTGGTGATAGGTAGGGGTTCAGTTTCATTCTTCTGTATGTGGTCAGCCAGTTTTCCCAGCACCATTTGTTAAATAAGGTGTCCTTTCCCCAATGTTTGTTTTTGTCAGCATTGTCAGAAATTAGTTGATTGTAAGTAGTGATTTTTATTTCTGAGTTTTCTGTCATGTTTCATTTGTCTATTGTCTATTTTTGTACTATTACCATGCTGTTTTGGTTACTATGACCTTGTAATAAAGTCTGAAGTCTGATGCCACTGGTTTTGTCCTTTTTGCTTAGAATTACTTTGGCTCTTTTTTGCTTCCATAAGAACTTTAGTTTTGTATTTTCTAGGTCTGTGAAAAATGTTGCTGATAGTTTGATAGGAATTGTGTTGAGTCTGTAGGTTGCTTTGGCTAGTTTGCACATCTTAACAATATTGATTCTTTCAATCCATGAGCATGAATGTTTGTCCATTTGCTTGTGTCATCTTTGATTTCTTTAAACAATGTTTTGTAATTCTCATTGTAAAGGTGTTTCACCTCTTTGGGTAGATGCATTCCAAGGTTTTTTGTGCGTGTGTGTGTGTGACTATTGTAAATGAGATTGTGTTTTTGATTTGGTCCTCAGTCTGCTTGTTGTATAGAAATGTGATTAATTTTTAAGAGTTGATTTTGTATCCTGAGAGGAAGTTAAATTATTTCTCTTCACAGATGATATGATTCTATACCTAGACAACATAAAATATTCCAACACCATACACATTTTGGAATAAGCTTGTTTATAAGTAAAAAAAGTTGGTTGAAATTTTGTTTGAGATTGTACTTAATCAAGAGATAAAATTGGGATGAATTCATTTCTTAACTACATCGAACCTTCTAAACTACAAATATGGTATATCTCTCCATTTATTCTGTATTACTTGATTTACTTCATCAGTAGTTTATATATTTTTAAAATTTTTGATTTTAAAGATGTAGGGTACAATTCAGGGTTAGGTATACAAATGTTCATTATGCACCCCTCCCCTGGAAGTTTCCCACTACTGCCAATCCCTTTCAGTAGTTTGTGTTTTCAGCATACAATTACTGAATATATTTTCTTAGATTTTTACTTAATTAGTTTAATTTTTTCCCTTCAATACTGTTGTCAGTGGTATTATTTTTCAGTCTTAATTTCTGAGTTTTGTTGCTAGTATTTTGAAATATGATTGACTTCTGTATGTAAATATTGTATACTGCAAACTTGATAAACTTACCCATTAGTTTTTGAAGTTATTTTTGTATATTTAAAAAATATTGTATATAGATAAGCATGTCTTCTGTGAATACAGACAGTTTCTTATCTAATTTGTAAGTCTTTTATTTCTATTTCTTGCTTTATCGCACCAGTCAGTATTAACAGTTCTATGTTGATTAGGGGTGTTAAGAAAGTACATCTTTACCTTCTTCCCAATCTTAGGAGGAAAGCATTCAGCCTCCCACCATTAAGTTTGATGTTAGTTGTAGATGCCATTTTTTTTTTTTAAAGATGTCCTTTTTCCTGTCAGGCAAATTTCCTTTTACTTTTAATTTGTTGTGTTTGTATTATGAATAAATGTTGAACTTAACAAATGCTTTGTTTACATATATGATGATAATCATATGGATTTTGTCAATCAGTCTGTTAAATGGCCACCCATTTGTTCATAGTGTATTGTCCTTTTTATATGTTTTCATATATATTTTATGTATTGTTGCATTCAATTTGCTAATGTTTTGTCAGAGGTTTTTAAGTCTATGTTCAGAGATATCAGTTTATAGTTTTATTTTCTTGTCATGTCTTTTTCTTGTTTTGTCGTAAACATAATGCTGCCCTCAATATGAATTTGAAATGTGTTGTTTTTACCAATCCTCACTAAGATGGCTTTTTCCCCCACTACTGCTTGTATAATTGCAGTAGAGGCTTTTTATATTATTATCTTTGAGTGTGAACTCATAATTCTTTTATCTTAGTTTATGAAAATCCTGAGGGCCTATCTTTGGTATGCCCTTCATCAGAAAGAATCTGCATTTGCTCTGGCCAGAAGACTGATACTACTACCTGATGTTTGACCAGTTTGACATTCTTTGAAATTTCTTAACCCAGTAGGAAATTTTTAGTTTCAGTCTTTCCACTTTGCAGCTAATCTAAGGTGAAGTCTTCTGTTAGCAGCCCTGATACTGGAATTTGTACTTGGCCAAACATTTTTATTTTAGCACTATTTAAACAAAATTTTGGAGGTAGTTATTAAATTTGTCCTTTATTGCCATGACTCCAGTAATTCCTTTAAAAGAATACATATATATATATTATATGTGTGTGTGTGTGTGTGTGTGTATACATATATATGTGTGTGTATATATATATATATATATATATATATATATATATATATATATGATCTAGTTGTTATAGTATTTACAGGGTCCTCCAGAATATCTTAACTTCATAGGGCTATAAATAAAATCAATTCATCATTTAAATCAGAAGTATACCCCAAAACATTTTAATAATGAGAACATTGAGAATAAAGATGATGGAGTCTGCCCACAATTGTACAGCTAGTAAGTGCCAGAGATAGGATGGATTCAGACTTGTTTGCACCGAAGTCCATACTGATTTTGTAAAACCATATTCTCATTCTTTATAGGGTATGTATAATGGAAAATATAACATAAGGCATTACAAAAATTCTCATTCTTGTATATTCTTTCTCAAAGAAATCAATTATTATTTTTATTAGGAAACTGGAATACTTTATTGTCATAACACCCAAACTTTTACTTTTACCTCTACTTACTCTATCTTTTACACTAACCACATTGAGATTTGCAAGAGCAAGAGTTTCTGTTTTGTTTTCCAGGATTTCATGACTGCTGTATTCTGGTTGTAGTTATTTATGTGGTCATTTATGTGGTCTGTAACATTTCAGCAATTGGAGAATATGGTGTTGATTTCATCAAACCAATGCTGAAATCACAGCTAGTGGTTTCCTGTAATTGGAGTACATTAACATTAAATACATGAATTTGGAGGCTTGGATGAAAGATTTTTATCCAAACTTTTTTCTCCTCATAATCATTTTGTGATTCAAAGACTTTGTGAGCAAATTACATCATTGTGTACTTTCTTTTTTTTTAAGTAATAAAAATCCACACCTAATTTGATATGATTTCTTTGTCAGTTAATAAGTACACATTATACAGTTTAATGAATCTGTAAACTAAATAATGGCTGTAGTGGGTGTGAAAATAGGGATATTTAAATGCATAAGAAAACTTAGCCCACATCCCAGTAGTCATGTAAATAGACTTCTGATTCTTTTATAAATTGCAAATACTTTCTTGTACAGAAACACAGTGAAAAATATAGTCCTGCATCCATACATAGAGCTCATTATCATACCTCAGAATGCTTACTGCATGCCTATTATCCACTTAAAAACTCCATTAAAATACCCAGTCTGTTTCAGCAGCAGCTAAACAAGTCAAAAGCTGAGCCTCATTTGTCACTATTTATCCCCAGAGATTAAAGACAGCTGTATTGATGAGATGTGTTTAAAATTACATCTCCAGTTATTTTGATAAAAAGCTTTCAAATATGACCCTGTGTCATATCAAATCAGTATCCAAAAGCTCATTATCAGTATAATTTCTAGAATAGACAAACCCAAGAGAAATGTACATGAAGAAAAATGATTGTGGTTAATAATTTGGTAGATTGTACTGTTAACTTGCCATAAGAAATTTAACCTTTTGGTGTAATAGTTGTTTACTGTTTTTCACAACCTACATACAAAAACATTTAATAATGTTCATTGCTCTGTATAAAAATAAAACAATTAACACGAGAGCATGTTGCAGAAAAGCAGAAATTGAGTTCCAGCTTAGGGCCAAGTAAAAAAACCATTATACAGAGGCTAATGACATTCAGAATGTGTCACAGTGGCGATACATTGGAAACTTGAGTTTTTAAAAGCCACGATATTCTCTACTCTTTTCACTGGGCTCCGCCTAACCTTTATTTGGATACCACTGACCATTGTTTTACAATTGCTTTTTTGTCTTTAAATGGGCAGATGGTAGCAGTATACACAAATACAAATCAGACATGTCAGGTTATGCTTTGAAACAAATACTAAGTGCACAAGTAGTCATATGGAGATCAAGCAATTTTTTGTATGTGCTATACTTGCCCTTTGGATGTATGTCATGAGATTAATGGTGGTATGTATTAGATAAGCTGAGATCCAAACCCACTTGTCCATGTTGAAACATAAAAAGTATATTACTATCTTGATCCATTTCTTTATATTTTTTACACAGGTATAATTATTAGATTTTCAATACACCTATTTTTCATCAACATAAAAGCCTCTTTCAGAGAGACTGTTGAAAGAACCTTTCTAAAAATAAAGAGATGCATGTCACTGTTTAACTATTGTGTTTCAGTATTTCTCTCTCTCTTAAAAATGGATGAAAGCTACCATTTTGCTATTTCATGATTTCTAGATGCAGCAGATATTGGTTGCCTAATAACCATGGTTTTTAACTCCTCTCTTTTTTTCGCCTGCATTTAAAGAAGGCTGATTTTACTCAATAGGCTCCATGCTAGGTTAACAAAATTAATCATGATTAGTCTAAGCTGAACATTTCCATATTTTAGTGGTTAGTGAAGGAGTGAGCATGTGACCTGGTCAATAAAGTACTCGGAGGGGTAGGACTTCTAGGAAGGCATTTGTTCCCTAATTAAAGGGGAGAAGGCAAAGTGGTCCTTTTCTGCTTTAATGTGTTCTGTAAAGACCTGATGCTAAAAGCCCTGCCAGAGCTATGATAACAAATCTCTTATGTACCAGGGCAGTGAATAGACTGGAGAAAAGAAGATTTATCAAGGAGTAAAGAGATAGTATATGGAACAGAACCAAATAAATGGCAGTGGAAATAGAGTAGATAAAATAGATTCCAGAGATATATATGTGAGAAGTAAAATTGGCGGAAATTGGCGATGGATTCGATAAAATAAGTGAGAGGGCAGAAGTTGTTGTAGATGACACTGAGGTTTCTGACACTGAAACAAACAGAGGTAGAAGTGCTGTTAATCAGGATAGAGAAAAGATAAATTTTAATATGGAGAACTCCTGGCTGAAGTAGAGGCAGACTATAGTTGGAGAAGGGAACAGAGCAACACAATATTTATAACAGATACCTTTCAGCATTTCTTATTAGGATAAAAAGACACTAGAGTTTGCACTGTGAAATAAGCAATAGAAACATTAGTAATCAGAAAATGAGACACTTGGAGAAAGTCATCAGAACAAGGGAACTTTTTAGGTACCTACCTGTTCCTCTAGGCACAAGATCCCTTCAATGGTTTGCTTTGTCTAAGGACAGAACTGGCAGTTGTTCCTTCTTGCTGTGCCGTAGTTAATGAGGGGACTCTGCAATGTCTGGCATAAATAATATTCCATCAGTACTTACTCTTTCTTTTTAAACAACTCTTACTTAGTATTAAAATCTGGATTTAAAAAATAACTGCTGGGAGGGGGGAATTGACAGTAATGGGAAACTGCCAGGGGAGGGGGGTCACATCTCATCACGAAGGATACCTGCATAATGAATATCTGTATATCTAACGTTGAATTGTACCCCACATCTTTAGAATAAAATTTTAAATATTGAGACTTTCAATTGAACTTTTGACATTTTTAAAATTTCTTTTTCTAAAATTTCATTTCATTTCATTTTAAAGTCGTGAGGTACAAGTCAGAATTACATACATAAGTGGTTTACCTACAGGCGAAGTTTGGGCCTCCCATTGGACCTCACTTTGCCTGGATTAGGATCAGGCACCCTTACTGATGTTATGTGCCCAGTCCATTTTAATCTGATGTTGTTACTTCATGACTGGTGAATAAGTCACTGGCAAACTTTATTCATTGGGTGGCAGCAGAGTTAGTAGCAAATCTAAATTATTGAATATATTTTTAAAAACCACACTTGTTTTACTTTCAAGGAAACTAGATGTTACAATATGAATATGTAGTTTAAGAGAATGCTTTTGGGAAATAGTTTCAAAAAATAAATAAAAACAATTGTAATTAACCTGTCATCACATGTATTTATATGCAAATGTGCTTCTAAATTACTTGAGGTTGCCTGAAAGTAATTTCTTCTTTGAATTAGTTATAAACTTGAAGCATTCTGTTCACAATGGTTTTGACTTAACAAACCATTTCTCCATCATTAGCAAAAAGGTAAACATAAGCACAATTAAGAAAATTTCCAAATTATTGTAATCTATATAAGCAAGTTTCATTTTATCAGGGTGAAGCAGGTGTAAAAGTAAATATCAGAAACAGACATTAGCTATCATATGAACCTTTCCAATGTCTTTCTGATCACACAAGGACTAATACAAGTACTGGTGCTAGTTAGAAGATAATCTTGCTTTTAAGACTGCTTATGACACAGTGTCAAAGGACAGTGTCCACTTCTGAAGACATAGAGGAGAATCCTACGAATGAACCCCAAAGAAATCTGATTTCTGAGTTTGGTAGTAATGTGAAGGGCAACATCGAGTGAGTGGGAGGTGCTAAGCAGAATCAGCTCCTGTGACAAATGCTCTCGGTTTAAAGAAGTAAATGCAAAACTATAAGAGAAATAACTTTTTAGCACAAAAGCCTAGAGGCCCTTGAGGATAGATGATGCCAGAAAAAAATGTGAGATTATTGTGCCTGCCAGAGTATATTCATACTATAAATATAGATGATTTACTGAGAAAAAGAGATCCTTGAAAATGTACCAAATTGTATGATGCTGAATATAAAATTAAACAGCAAAAACACAGAGTGCCAATAAAACATTGAGTCATTGCCTTTCTTCCTTCCCCAGGGTGCTGAAACATGCCCGAATGTCTCATAAGTACCTTGGATTCAACTGGGTGCCAAATTGAATTCATTAATTTTTTGCTCATACTTCCTTCTCTTTTTAGAGACTCTATCTTCATTAAGCTTATAGATATCCATACAGTAGCTCAAGAGATTAATTATCAAATTCACTCTGGTTCAACAAATGTTTATTAAACAACTCTAAAATGCCAGACACTGTTCTGGGCACTTAGGGTACTTTAGTGAACAAAATAGACAATCATTTCTGCCTTGCTGGAACCTATTACATTACAGTGGAGGTAGATGGGATAGACAGTAAATGATAAATATAGCAAATGAATTAATTATATTGTATGCTAGAAGTTGCTATGAAAAACAAGTAGATCAAGTAAGGGAGGGGTCAGAATTGTGGTGAGAGGTGGTGAGAATTAAGGGTTGCAATTTTAAATTTGGTGGTCAGAGTAGGATAAAATTGAGCAAAACTCAGTTCTACTTCCTACCTTGCTTCCTTACTTGTTGCCTACCTAGCTGAGTTAAATTCTACCTATCTTTCAATACCCAGTTCAAATGTCATCTCCTCTGTGATTCCTGTCCTGATTCTCTCAACATTCCTTAAATATTCTCTGCTTTACATTCTCATAGTTTCACGGCTGCGTCTTTCATCCCATTTCTCCTTTGAGCTGTGGACAGGTGCCATGCGTGTACATGTGTAGTCTGACAGTTTTTCACCGCAAATGCCTGCATCTCTCCTTGTTTGCGTGAGGACTTTCCCCAGTGCAGTGCATGTAGTGCAGAAAAGTCCTGATTTGCTGAGGGTATAGCAACCCCCCCACCCCGCCCCAGAGATAACTTGTAAATAAGGAGAGATGTGAGTAGGTAGATAAATACACCAACTCCCCAGTCTTCTGGTGGGGCAATTTTGAAGTGCATTCCACATGGTTCCTTAGAGTCTCCAGTTGGGATTACACATAAGTTGCCTATAGAAGTTTCTATTTATTAATGCATTATTTTGCTTGTGATTTCCGTACTCATTTTGTAAATACCTTATCCATATCCAACTCTAAATTTGGACATTGTAGCATTTCATTTCATTTCTGAACTCCTTATGGTCTTATTGGATTTTTCCTTATATTTTATTATTTATGGGCATTTGCTTCTTCTACTAACTTGTGAGTTTTTAAGTTTACATTTTAAAAATTCTGTATTATTCAACATAATTTCTGATCCTCAATTCAAAATATTAAGATACTTATATATGTGGTGAAGGCAACCTGGGTTTAGTTAACCAGTTATGTGGATATAAATCTTGGCTCTGTCATATAATGGCTGTATTTGTGGGCACTATACTATGCTTCTGATTTCTCATTAGTAAATTGGAGATAAAATTATCTACAATGTGGAATAGTTCCAATGATAGCATTTTTAAAAATGTATGTAGAAACCTTAGCATGGTGCCTGGGCATATATTAACCACTCAGTCAATGTAAGTAGTTTCCTGACTCTACCTACCTTTGTGTCTCCAGGTAAATTCAATTATTTAAAATAAAGAAGCTGGAACAAGAATAGTAAAATTTCAATTCTGATTGAAATATTAACATGTTAAAGCAGAGGCATTATATCTGAGTAAGAAGCATAACCATAAACTGATATATGTTTCTATCTTTTCCCTTAGCCTCGACGAGCTGGACTCTGGCTATCCTTCCGCCTCAGCCTTCCAAGTAGCTGAAATTACAGGCACGCGCTACCACGTCCGGCTAATTTTTTTGATTTATTGTAGAGATGAGGTCTCGCCAAGTTGCCCAGGGGGGTCTCGAACCTGCGGGCTCAGGCAATCCACTCACCTTGGCCTCCCAAAGTGCAGGATTACAGGCTGAGCCACCAAGCCCGGCCACCTCTATTCTTTTTAACTTAACAAAGAATAAGATTTTAAATTTGTCATCCTATATGGCAAGCTTCCATTTATCTCTTTAAAGTGTCTGATATATATTGTAAAAATGCACTGCCAATGCAATCACTGCAGCCAACTCGTTACCTAGGGCAAATGTGTGTTAAAGCACATTGCATTATTTGTAGCATGTGATTGCCAACCAAAAAGTATTAATCATTAGATACTCAGTTTTCCCTGTTCTAAGTATGGTGCCTTACAAATTATGTTAAAATGTTGCTTAATGCACTAATAGCAGCATGTTGTGAAATATTTTCAAAATATAAATTTAACAACTATTTACTCAATATGCAAAATCTTGCATCAGATATTTAAAGCAGACCAAGAAGAGTATGAGTAGGGAGAAGATTTAGAATTGTACATAAAACTGTAGAACAGGTTAAATTAGTATCATGAGGGCAATGTGAATGTATTAAACTATGGTTTAAAAGAGAGAAGATTCATTCCAGGAATCAGGAAACTTTCATGAGAAGATAATATATGAGATGAGTGGGTCTGGAGGGTTTTAACATGCAGAAAATAAACAGAGGATGTTTTTCAAAAAGAAGGTCAGTCTGTATAGGGATGTGGTCATGGAAATTAAATAATATTTTTAAAAAATCGATTCTGGTCTTACAGTTTGGCTAAAAAATGGAGTGTTTTGAAACAGGTTTTAGACAAAGAAGAAAGAAGAGGCCATAGGTTAAGGATCTCAAAAGTCAGAGAGAGAGAGAGAGAGAGAGAGAGAGAGAGAGAGAGAGAGAGAGAGAGAATATTTAGTTTGCAACAAATAAGTATGCTCTTAGTAGCAAGTGACTGAAAACTCTGTTTCAACTCATTAAAGCAATAAAGAAAACTCATACTTCATACAAGCAAAAAGGGTTCTTGCTTTTAGATGCAGGGTACCTACAGATTTGATCAATTCAGTTTCTCAATGATATAATCAAAGAGCCAACTTCTTTTCATTTTTTCTCTCTGCTAAAGCTATGATGCCAGCTTTGTCCTCTGCTAGCTTACCTCATAAACACAAATTGGCTACTGAAGCTATAGGCATCAAATGCAGACAAGACATCAACCAGAAGAAGAATCAAGCAAATGTATTCAACAGTCTTACAACCTAGTAAAAGCAAATACATAAACAAATAAACACAAAAAATGGAAAAGCAAGAATCAAGAAAACCCCAGGATTTTGGACAGAGACATGAAGAAGAGTACTAAAAGGGTGTTTTGGGGGGCAACCCAAATAATTGATTTCAGAATAAATTTTAGATGCTTGGATTCATATTGGAGTAAAGATGTTTACAAGGTAGCTGGATAGGTGAAATTTGAAATTTGGCAGAAAAGTTGGGGCTAGAGATGAAAATTTTGGGGTCATCAAAACATGGATAGTATTTAAAACTGTGGTCCTGGAGGAGATTCCCTGGTGAGTGAGTATGGATAATAAAGAGAAGAGGTCTAAGAATTGATAGTCCTGAGGCGCTTCAGTGTTGAAAGATTAAGGTGTCATTGCAAGGCAGGAGAACTGAAAAAGCTATGTCCTGAGTCAGTGATGTGATGGTGCATGTTTAGCAAACGGCTCTCAAAAATGAAAGTCCTGATTTGTAGTGTCTCCTGATTTCTGCAATGTAAGTACTTCCACCATGGTAAAAATTTAAGCTACCAATTATTCATCAGGCTTGCAGAATTCAAAAAACTTAATAGTTGGCTCTTACAAAGCAGGTTCCACCATACCTTTTACCTAAAGACAAAGTAAAATGATTAAAGGAAGAAGGACTAATAAACTGTGCCAAATGCTGTTCATAGAATGAACTAGAAGATTAAGAAATGCTCATTAGAAGGGCAACATGGAAGTCAACTGATGAACTTGACTAACAAATAAGACAAATTAAAAAAATGATAAGATGGATGTTTTTATGATGATAGATGGAGAGTGAATAATGCAGTTTAATAAGATGATCAGTTAATGCTTAAAATTTCTCTCTGAGAGTATGAAGCATTTAATCACAATAAGAGCAAGGAGGAGAGCATTTCAGGATAGAAGAAAGGCACTATAGCAGGAATGAGCTTTGTGGTTTCTTGAATTGAAAGAAGACATATGTGACCTAAGCATACTAAGCATAGTGAGGAAAGCAGAGAATGACCGGAGATAAGCTGGGGAATGTAAATAAGAATATGGAGCCCCATGTAGACCACCAAGCAATTTGTATTTACTATAAATAAATTGGAATTACATGGAAAGGTTTTAAGCAGAGGAATGACATAATTTGATTTTTTTTTTTTTTTTACAAAAGATTACTGGCTAACGTGTGAAGAATGAATTGAAGATGAGAGAAAAATAAGAAAGTATAGTGCTTCAGTGGGAGAATTATTTGGGTGGGAGATGATGGTGGTTTCTTGCACAATGGTGGTAGGGAGGACGGAGAGGAAGAGATACATTTTAGAGGCATAGTTGTGGCTTTTTTGGTATTTGTTGATAGGCTGACTATAAAAGATGAATGAGAAGAAGGCATTAAAAAATATGTTTAGATTTGTGACTTGAGCATTCGGATGAATAGTTATACTAAGAATGGTAGAGGAGAGACTAAATCTTAAGAGGCAAAACATATATTTAGATTTGAATACATTAAATTGATTTATATTCGTAGGATCAAAGATGAGGAGAAAGGTTTGAGTTGCAGATATATTATGCAGAGTTGTTGGCACCTATATCATATTTAAGGTCATGAGAATGAATGAGAGCACCCAGTAAACAAGTGTAGAGAGAGAAGAAGGTGGTAGGATGGAGGAAGATTAAGAATACTAGGAAGTATACAGAGAGGAGAAAGTTTAAGATGAAGTAGTAGTGTAGATGCCAACAAAGAGAAGGATTTCATGAAGGAGTGATACACTGCTGAAGGTTCAATGAGAGCAGAAAACATGGAAGTTAAAGGAGACCTAACAAAAATAGTTTTAGAAAAATGGTGGAGTGGTAGCTAAACAGTAATGAATCAAAGAGTGACCAGATGAGAATAGAAATGTACACAGTGTGAGTTGACAACTCATCTAATAAGTTTGTTCAGAAATGAGAACAGAGGAGAGAGGAACAGGGAAAGAGGGGGTCAGGAAATATTGTTTAAAGATGGATGATAATGGACAATGTTTGCATGCTAGTGGGAAAATTTCCGTATAGGAGAGATTGATGTGCACAAGAAAGGGAGAATCATCAGGAAGCAAGCCCTTAAAAAGGGGAATGGCAGAAGGACATGGATTGCTTGTAAAGAAAGGACCTTGGATGAGGGTTGGGAGGAAGTTGCTTTCCCCATTGCATCTGAAGGGCAGAAGAAGATGAGTGCAGATGTGTTGATTTGGTGATGGGAAGAAGAGGGACTTCCCATACAATGACTTCTGTTTTATGTTAACTGTGAAGCAAGATTATCATAAAAAAGTGACTGGAGGTAGAAAAAGCAATAAACAGTAAGTAGCCAAGTAGAGAATATAAAAATAAACTTACTGGAGAAATATAGTAAAATTGCAGTGTTAGTGAATATTTACTAGGGGCTGGTGATCTTGGTGTTTGTAAATTTAAGGTAACACTAATTAAATCAATTTCTCCAGTTGTGTGATTTTTCTCAGTAATTTTTTATTAATATGCTGTGGTTAGAAATTGAAATGATGTCCTAAATGTGCATGTCAACAAAGTGATATGTACAATATTTAAATTGGTAAAAAAAGTAATCAATTTTCCTTCAGCAGGCACTTATTGAGCACCTGCTATGTGTCAGGCACTAAAAATTCAAAGATACAAGTCATGGTTCTTGCCGTGAAATCCATAATATAGCAGTGCCACAGGCAATTACAGAATAACTACTATCTGCTCATATTAGCTTATAAGAGCTGGTCTAGGCCACGGACACATAGGTTTATGCTGCATATGTGAGGTCTCCCAGTTTGAAGATCTCACATAACAACAATGTGATCAAAACAACCCCATGATAAAAAACCAAAAGCAGGATTATCTGATACTTCGTCATAGTGTTATGCAAGCTCTATTCCCTTTGCTTCCTGTAAATACTGTATGTGTTCATCAAAAATAATTGTCAAGACAACCTGATATTCTGCCTGTATCCTGCATTCAGTCAGAATCTCTAAAGATAAATTATATGTCTTTCAAATTTGAATGCTAATTCTGTTTACATGTGTACCTTTTGAGTCTAAGAAAAGTAGATAAATTGATGGGAACTACTATTTGTAACTGATGAAAATAAACAAGGCTTTAAATATTTTATTCACTTCAATATGTACTTTTAAGATATACTTCTCTTATTTTATTTTTGATAAATATTTTTAGAAATTGTTTTAAGTGTTCAAACATTATAAGCTTTACTAAGATTTTACTATCACCATCACTTCACACCAACCACGATACAGCATTTATGTACATCTGACAATGCTGATATGCTTTATATGTTTCCAATAAGAAAAAACAAAATGGTGGTGTGTGTGTGTGTGTGTGTGTGTGTGTGTGTGTGTGTGTGTGTTTGTCTCAGAATAAATTTCTGCTTTGCTCTTTCTCCTCATCAAAATGAGTTTATGGTGTGTTCTGCCTTAGAATCTCTGAGGGCAGATATTTATGCTTCAATCCCCTATGTATTCCTATTTTTTTGGTTCAGTATCTGGTACAGAGTTAGAGCTCATAAATACCCATTTATCTGATCTAAAGATTGACTATGACACTTTGAATGGTTTTTCAGAGATGCTGCAGTGGGAGTTTGATTGGTCTTGGCTCTGGGCTTAGGTCATGGTGACATCTGGAAACTATGAACAAACGCTTCAGCAATGCCTGGTGATTTTTGGAGAGATGCCATGAATGACACTGCCTCCAGGATGTCTTGAAGAACGTGTGTTAAAGCAATGGTGATCTTGTTGACTATAGGATTTTCTTTGACTGATATTCAAGATGAGGCCTTTCTGAGCAGCAGCGAACAAGAAAAATGAGCCAGCGACTGTTTTTTGCTTCATTAGAATTTTGGTCCCATCATGAGTAACACTATTGCTCTTATCCCAACCCTAGGTAGTGTAAGAAGGAATTAGGAGAGAGAGAAAGCACACACTAGGTTCGCATCCTGAATCTACTACTTACTGACTCTATAACCTTTAGTAACTTCTGTGAATCTCACTTTCCTTCTAATGTATTTTCTTTTCAGAGTAGACATGAAAGTTAAGTGATATTTGTGTTCTTTGTGAAAAAACCTGGAAGTCTTGTCCATTATGCAAAATATATTGAATAACTGGTAGCTATTGATATCGTGACATTCTTAAACACAAATTCTTGTAGCCGGGAGTTATTTATGTCTTGTCAACCTTTATATCCTTAATGACAAGTCTAAGCCCAGTTTAGTATAGTGAAACAAGAAATTATAAAAAGTGTGATAGCATTTTAAAAATCGTTTTGTCTTTTATCTCCTAAAGACCACTAACCTTTAGGAAGCTGAGCTTCTGTATCAGCAGACTTTTCTAATCACTTATTGAAATCATAAAGAAAATGCTGTAAGAAGTGTGGTTAAACAACTACAAGGTAAACATTTATATTTTTAGTTATTAATCACAAACATTAAACTAAATTGATTCTTTTTTCACTCAACCACTTGACTAAGTGACAATAAACATAATCATTATCATTATAAACTAATTTGAAAAGGTAATTTCCAATTAATAAATATACACCAGTGTAAAATATGTCCTTATGATAACATAATTATAATAGTTGTTGACAACTTTGGAAAGAAAACAAAGAATTTTGTTAGTGGCAAGACCTAATGAAAAATCTGATGAGCTAAACTAGAAAAATTGACAAGCACAATCTCCCCCACAAGAACAATTTGTTACTGATGATGAAATTGAGAAATAACCAGAATGAAAGTTGGGAGATTCATAGTGAAAGCCCTCAGGGTAAAATTAATTTCTTTATAACACAGTTTAAAGGCAAACAAAAGGAAATTGCTTGTGCCAGATGGGGTAGGGAAGGCATGGTGAATGAAAATGAGCATCTCTTTTGTGCTTACAGATATTGGAATTAAGATGATGCCTGTGTGTCTGGTTAATGGAAAAACAGTATTGACGGTTGTACAACTTTTAAAGATTTTCTCATTCTTTTTAAATGGACTTTGTCAACACAACAAAGTACTTTAGGCAACATATTAAGCCTGGCACTTACTGTCACAGCACATTTTATTCTCTTTGAATGATCATATTTCCGGTAAAACACAATACAATGGAGAGAGCACTGGGTTTCAAGTCAGAGAATCACTCTGTAGCTCTTCTTCGGGTTCTACTACTGGGTGGAAGGAGGATAGGCAAGTCGCCAAGTCTCTAAGGTACAGTTTTTTCATTAGTACAACAAAATAGGAATACCTGACCTCCCATCAATGAAGTTTCATGAGGATTAAGTGATATATTAAAGGTGGACATTTCTTGTAAACCATAAGGCATATGTATATAAGCTTTGATTTTGTGGTTTAATTTTTCTGGAAATTATCTCTCATTTTGTCCTGTATTTTATCTGAGCTGTCGGTTCACAGCTGCTGGCTTTCTTCTTCTTGTAACCTCATGCATAACACTTTAATTATAATTATTGAGGATACAGTTGATGGTGATCTCTTTCTGCCCTAAACACCTATAAAAGTTATTTAGTACTTATTCTATGCCATCATTTATCTTAGTATATATATGTCCTCTCCACTTGACTGTAACATCAAATTTTCAATATTAATACTAATACACACACAACCACTAACAATAGCTAGAATTTATTGTTTTCTATACATTAAGCATTTTTAATGGACTATTACATTTAATAAGAAGCAGAAAAATCATCATGCTTTTTAGAGGGGTCCTATCATACATTTGTTATATGATATGTATTAATGCTTCATACTAGTAGCTCCCACTATCTACTTATCAGAAAAATGAGACTAAAAAGATATAGAAACAAATTTATAAAGTAAAACATTCAACCTGTCATTTTATTAAATGAATTAATGTCCCAAAGTGAGAGTGAGTTGGGAGAGGTGAATATGCTGTTTTCCAGATGAAGTCACTTTCCATCTCTCGTCATGTGAGCATCTAGCTGTGAGACATATAATGTCTAAAGATAGATATTTTTGGTACAGTATGAACTGTGAATTCAGATTATATTTTTTACTAAACTAAATAAACAGCTTTAATAGTAGAGGAAACCTAGGTGTACTAAATTTAAGAAAGGGTGTGTTAATCTCCAATGTGGTAACTTCCAAAAAATTTTTCAAGGACAATTTGACTATGCAGATTTCACCATACATATTGAGTTATCAATGAAGAAAAAAAGTAATAGGATAGACTTAAAGTGAGAAGGGGAAAGAAGCTTTGAAAGTTTAAGCACAAAAGAGGAATGTGTGAAATGGTTAGCAGTGTGGTAGAGTATGAAGGTAAATAAATTAGGGCAAAGCAGATTTGTCTGACAATGGTAAAAATCTGCTATGCATTTGTGTCTTTGAATATAAAGTGTGACAAGTAATAGATTTGTATTTTTTTCCCCTCCCCATAGGTTTAGCTGCTTAAATACGGAGGAAGTAGGTATAGGGTTGTGATTAGTAGGGATAAGGGTTTTGCCTATAAGTCCTTTCAGAGGAGAAGAGAGAAAAAGCAGGTAAGGATATATGAAAATGAGTTATTTTAATGCTGGGTCATGGAATGAAATATAAGCTAAGTAAGAAGACATAGGTTGAAGATGTGGATACTGAAAATATAGTAGGGTCAGTGTATCCAAAGTCCTGATACAGACAAATAATCTTTGAATAGCAGAACAAGAAGGAATTTGTTAAAATGCCAAGAAGTGTTTTTCCCAGAGTGGGATGTTATAAACAAACAAATAAGCTAATGCTATAATTGGCACTGATATGCTTTAGGGTATCACCATGGAAATGGGTTGTTTGAGGATGGATAGATAAAAATATGCTTATTTCTTATGAGTATAATGACTATTCCTACTCAGTCACGATTATGATTATGACTTTACTGCCACAGCTTTTCCGTGCAGAGATAAACTTTGATATGCTATAAAACAACTTTTCCTACTGTCTATTTGGAATTTAGAGAAAAGAATTTAAATTAATCATTGGACCGAAAACTAACAACACTTTTCTTTTTTTCTGGGCCAACCCAGTTCATCACTGTGTCCAGTACTTGTTTTGGAAAAAAAAAAAACAAAAACCAGAATGTAACCAAAATCTGCAGCCTTGATTTTCTTAGTTGTCTTTGGTCAACACTAAAGACTGACATTCAGTCAGTAAGTATAGGCCTGACCATATCAATTATTAAAGTAATGAAATAATTTCATACAATCTAAGTAACCGCTGTCTCAAGGTTCCCCATGCCCACTGGCTTAGGTAACCAAGTCCTTCCCTTAAGGACATTTTGGATGCCCCAGCCCCAAACTATAGTAAATGTTTAAATCTAGGCCAGACAGAGATTCTAAAACCCAATTTCAACATTCTTACTTGTGTGCTATCTATTCTTATTGACAGGATCAACTCTACCAACACCCAAAATAGAAGTTTCTTATCCAGTCTGCCTTCTCATTACTCACCCTCTATAGCTCTGTGCTTCATTTCTACCAATCCATTTCTCCCAGTTTTGTTTAACTTACTGCAAAATTCTTTCTTACGTGCCTTAAATTTTATTGAAGACATTGAGAGCCTCAGGCAGATATTTCCTCTGTCATCTACTTCAAATTTATAATATTAGGCACAAATTTAACAACTTTTCTTCATTTTTACATTCTTCTATTTGAAACAAGTATTTCTACCTGAAAATTTTATCCTATCTCTTCCTAATTCTTTAGGAACTTTGTTAAATCAATGGTTTTCTTTCTACCAGTTTACTCCCCAGAAAATACACATTCTCAGTTCTGTCAAATCAAAATAAAAGACCCTCCCTTTGCCACATAATCCTGCCTAGCCTAGATCTTACTTTGCTTTTATAGCCAGTTTTTTGAAAATGCATCTCTTCTCACTGAAGAACTGACTTCCTCACCTGCCAATTCTACTTCAGCCTACTAAAATATGCCTTCTGCCTCTGTCACCCATTAAAGTACCCTTAAAATTATTACCAATCATTTCTTAACTACCAAATTCAACATTTTTCTTTCACTCCTTACATTATTTAAACTGTCAATAGCACCTGACACTGTTGACTACTTCTTTCACAAAATTCTGTCCTCCCTTGGTTTTGGAGTTGTTAATTTCACCAGTTTGTCTTCATATAATTAGACCAATTCTTCTAAGTTTCCTCTAATTCTATTCAAGCCCTGACTATTGGCATTCTCTATGATTCTGTCCTCATCTTTCCATTCTTCTCATGCTATATATTGACACTTCATGACTTAATCTAATTTTTTGTCACTAAATACCTCCCATGTGCTGATGACTTTCAAATATGTACCAGGTAAGACAATTAAGTTTGTGAACTCATCCTAGAAAAAGTGCTCCATACCTCACTGCCGAATATCACTACTGTCACCCTTGAAGCACTCCCCTTGGGAAGCTATGCACTGATGCCAAAGCCTAGTCCACCCTTCAAAGCAGTTTTGGAACTCTTTTTCTGGAATGGCCATCAGAGTTGTTGTCACGAGAATGTCAGTGTTTGTATAAGAGCAATGGACAAGCAAGTTTCTTGTTAAACTTAGCAAGAGTGGAAGTGAAATCAAGGACATTTTAGTCCAAGTTTATGGCTATAATGCCACAAAGAAAGCGGCAGTGTACAAGTGGACTGAGGGTACAGAAAGTGTCATTGATGAAGGGGCTTTTTTGGCATCTCACTTTGTCTCTATGCAGTCTTCCTTCATTGTCTCTTCAGCATGGTAACAAGCAGAAATGATGAAAACATCACAATAATTCATCAAATTGACTGTCAAAATTGTCGACTGACTATAAGAATCATGGCGGACCAAATAAACATTGATAGAGAAACAGGAAAAATCTTAACTGAAAATCTTAGCATGATAAAGATGTGTGCAAAAATGGTACCAAAGGAGCTCTTGCATCATGACAATACACTAGCTCACATAGCATCATCTGTGAGGGAGATTTTAGCCAGTAAACAAATAACTGTATTGGAACATGCTCCTTACTCACCTGAGTTGATCCCCAATGACTTTTATCTTTACCTAAAAATAAAGGAAATATTGAAAGGAAGACTTATTGATGACATTCAGAACATCAAGGGTAATACAAAACAGCTCTTATGGCCATTCCAGAAAAAGAGTTCAAAATTGCTTTGATGGGCACACAAGGACCTGGCACTGGTGCATAGCTTCCCAAGGGAAGTATGTTGAGGGTGACCATCGTGATACTCAGCAATGAGATATGCAGCACTTTTTTTCCCCTAGAATAAGTTCATGAACTTAATTGTCAGCCCTCATACCTTCCCTCTTCTTGTTCCATTAGATATCAATCCTATGTCTTGTGTCTTTTATTTCTGTTTTTTTCAATGTAAGCTGTCTCATGGATATCTACTATTGTATCTTTCACTGCTACCTTAATTTATATATATTTAAGTTGAATGATTTGTTCTCATAAATTTGCATACTGTACAGTTCTTTCTTCTTCTTTATTAAATGGCACTATTTTTCCGAACCTAGGAAAGAATCCTAGGAAATATACTATATTCCTACATCTTACTCAATTTTCTCTACCCATAATATTCACTCAATAACCAAGAATTTTAGCTTCTATGTTCTTATGTCTCATATCTATGTTACCTGGAATACTCATAACTCACCTCCTTGCTTTCTGTAAGCCATTTTTTACCCTGCCTCATCCCATTCTACAATCTATATTATTTCCAGGTTACTTGTCAACAAGAAAATTATGCTATCACTTTCCATAGATTTCAGGATGAAGAGGACATAAAGGCCTTTGTGATCTGGCCTTTGCTACCTCTCCATTGTCACCACATTCCCTTTCTTGACTGCATTATTACATACACACTAGTTGCCCTAGTTATATTTGCAGTTTCCACAATGTCTTCGATTTATCTTACTTTTGCCTGGCCTTTTCCACTTAAGTCTTCAGCAAATGCCAAATAGGACTAATTCTCTGCACAATATTTTCGGATTTTTGCTTTTTCTATGTGGCATGTTTCCTTTTCTTCCAAATGAGAGTAGGGCTTTGATGTAAGTACAAGTCACAAAACCTGAAAAAGGCTTGGTCATTGAACAGAATACTTCATTTTTCTTTCTGAAGAAAAATAAATATACTGCCTATGCCTTTCTGGTCTTTAGTTTTTAATTTCTCACTTCAAATTTTCCAGAGATGAATTCCAGATTATTATTGACTAGATTTCAATTAAATGGATCAGCAGAAATAGGTAGTAAATCAATGGATTCAATAAACTTTGAAACATACTATTCTATCTTAGATAACATATATCTCTAGAAAAAGAGAGAGTTATTTCAAGCCTCCATATCACTCTCGCACTGCACAACTGGGGCTTTTTTGGCATCTCACTTTGTCTCTATGCAGTCTTCCCTCATTGTCTCTTCAGCATGGTGGCACAGCTAGCTAGTCTTCTTACATGACAGCTCAGGGCTCCAAAGGTTAACACCTCAGTAAGAGAGAGAAAGCTGGTCGGGGGCGGTGGCTCAAGCCTGTAATCTCAGCATTTTGGAAGGTGGAGGTAAGGGGATTGCCGGAACCCACGGGTTTGAGAACAACCTGGGCAAATTGGCGAGACCTCATCTCTGTAATAAATCAAAAAATTAGCCGGGCTTGGTATTGGGCGCCTGCAGTTCCAGCTACTTGGAAGGTTGAGGCGGAAGGATTGCCTAAGCCCAGTAGGTCGATGTTGGGTGGCTGTGAGCCTGCCACTACACTCCAACCTGGGCGATGGAGTGACTCCAACTCAAAAAAAAAAAAAAAAAAAGGGGACAAAATATTACCATTTATGACCTAGCCTTGGAAGTTACAGTGTTCTATTCATTAGAATTTGATATCCATTTCAATATTGATACAAACTATATAAGTGCAATTCTCAGGGTAGTTTTATCATTGATCAATTCCCCAAAAGATTAAATAGCCTTATTTTCTCAATTCTACCTAGAGGCATATGAAATAAAAGTGATTTTTTAAAAATTTTTTATATTCAGCTTTTTACAAATGAATAATAACTTAATTACATTTAGAATAATATTTAACAATTTGTCTTTACTGAAAGAACACATGAAACATGATGCCTTAGCTAATCACATCAATAGATTTTTAGCTCTAAATTGGAATTGTGGAAGGAAGAAAATACTAAAGATATGAGAGGACATAGTAAATTGACTGAATCCTACAGTAAAATCAAAGTAAATTTCCAAATCCCTTTTCTTCATTTAAAGGAAACAAGCTTTCATGGGAAAATGAGATAGAATACCAAAATATTATTTAATGATTAAATGTACAAACAGAAAAAATATACTGCCTGAAAGAATTGGGAAATATGTTGTTATAACTTCAAGAAATAACATTTTTGTGTTCCCAGACAAAGAATAAATGATGGGTTTTGATGAAAATGAATAGTAATTATATGCAGAAATTTCCATTTTATTTCTTTTTACTTAGCAATAGAAACTCCAATTTTCAACTTGAAATGTTCACATTTCTTGACCTCCCTTTACATCTAGGTTTGCCGTGTGACAAAGTGTGCAACTTCAGGGAAATATGATATATGATAGAAGGAAGGCATGCCTTTCTTTTACTTTTACTCCCAAAGATTGGTTAGAATATGGACTTGGTGAATAAGCACATAAGCAGCCATCTTGTAGTATACAGCACCATATTATGGTGAGCAGTGCAGCATGACAGAATGAGCCAGGGTTGCCAATGGTTGTGGCACCACCATGTTAGAGGTATTTTTGATTGCTTTGTATTTTATGTGAAAGAGAAATAAACATCTACTTTGTTTAAGCTGCTGTTATTTTAGCTTTTTCTGTTATATTCAGCAAAATCTACTTGTAACTCACAAAGACGTTATTTCATGTTTTTAAGCATGTGGTTCCTTCTTTCTCTTTCCTGCTTCTTGCTTAGTTCTCTCAATCTTTACCTTCACTCTCTTATTTTATTCGTCTTTTTCTTCTTTTGCCTCCACTTCTTCCTCTGTCTTCCCATAAACATAAATAAAAGTAATAAACCTATTATTTTGGTGGAATCATCCCACAGCAATGAAAATTAAAATAGATAGATTTTATGTTTCTTATTCTTACTTTTAAAAGTAGAAACTATAACATTGTTTACTTATTTTTCTTAAGAACAAACATAAAAGCACCTAATCCCATTAAATTGTTTTCCTGACTGTGACACTTCACTGAAAGATTTTACCCTCCAGTGAGTCAGTGTTTCATGATTGACCAATGTTTCCCCATCCTGGTTAAGGTCACAAAAAGGCTACATTTATGCCTTCAAAAATGTCAACAAATCAATGTTGTTTTTTTTTTAAGTTTATGATTTAAAATTATCTGCCTCAAGGGTATATTCTAGAGAGAGGAACTCTTCAATGTGAGTCATAGCTTGGAAATATAAAGCCTGTTAAAAACAAACATAAAATTCTCCACAGCTGGGAGTTGTCCTTTCATTTTTAGAAATTCATTATTGTTTCCATAAATGTAATGAAGACTCAGCCTCTGATCTCTAGTCATATCTCACAGGATTTTACTAAAAAGTGGCTGGCAGAATGTATATTCCTTATAATTTCAGTTACATTAAATTTTCATTTTAAGATATTCAAAATGCAACAAACAGAATGTAATAAACCAGAGTATTTAACATCTAGCCCACTGAACACTTAGCCATTATCTTAGAAGTAGCCTGGATTCTTGTTTTGAATCCTTAATTAAAAGACTACTTTAACCAACGCAATTGTACTGATACCTCTTTTTTATATCAGGGTTTTATACTATATCTCAATTTTCTAAGTTGTTCTACGTTTTTCCCTTGACAATTTCATGTCAATTTCTATTTAACATTTGTTGAAAGTGTGAGTGAAACTTTTGGTCTCTTGGGAAAAGATTGAAAACACTCTCTATTTTTCTGAACTTGCTGTGAGAAGGTTATGGAGTTCAGTTTGTAATGACTGGCTATAATTGAGTAATCTATTTAGTTGTATAAAAATATGATTTTATTTTATAAAAGGATTCCAGATTCTACCTTCTATTATACATCTATTATGAAAAATATATATGTACACACAGTTCATATATTATATATTAAGTATATATGAATACCCACAACTGTATGTTGTTCTGAAAGTTGAATCAAGTATAATAGACTATACAATATAGGGTAAGCTCTTTGAAGCTCTTAAATGTGAGTCATAGCTTGGAAGTATAAAATCTGTTAAAACTAAACATAAAATTCTCCACAGCTGGGATTTGCTCTTTCATTTTTAGAGATGTATCTCTACTGTTTATATGATGCCTAGAATATTGGGACATGTCAGATACCTTTGCTCCAAATATTTGCTGTAGGAAAAGCATAGGTGAACATATTTAGTAATTATTAAAAACTCAATATAAATCTATTTTCCATAAGATTCCTCTGTATTATTTTGACTCCCTTCCTCTGACTCCTAAATCCATGGGTTTTGTTTATTTGACCCAAGACAATGGTGCCAATAATGAGAAAATTAGAATTATTATTTTTTTTGGTATTTTGTCTGCTTAAATGAGTAGAAAATTTAAAGAAAAAGAATTCCCCCCAAAGCAAAACAAACAAAAACAAATAAACAAAAAATAGCAACCCCTATGAGATAAATTTGTTGCAAGGTTACAATCTTATAGCAAGCAGATTATCAAGTTATGAAGCAAATCCTCCATTGAATAAGTAAAATTAGCATAAATGACAACTGGGTGATGAGAAATTATTACCCACTCAATCACAGTTTCAGGTACTGATAGGACACAAATTTCTTTGTTTTTTCCTTTGGCTTGCTCCTAGGAGTGAAGGAGTAGAAAGAAAAGACGTGGAGAAGTATGGGATTCTGTCCTGAATTTTCTTCTTCCTATGACCTTAAAAATTATGCACATACTGTTGACTGTAGAATGTGTACCTTCACTTCAGATCTGAGTCTCAGGTTTATTTATTCCACTACTTGACATCTTCTAGAATTCTTACAGGAATGTTAGAATTAGTATGGTCCAAATAAAGCACTTTTGTATTCTTCGGATGTATTAAGTTCTTTCCTATCTTGAGACCTCTATCATTGTGGTTTTCTCTGGACTGTTCTCTTCTACTTATCTTTTCACCTGACAAGCTCCTTTTATTTTTTGAGTCTCATTCAACAGGCTGTCTTGTCAGAGACACTTTTACTAACCATCCTGTTACTTTCCCTCGTGGCACACTTTATTTTCCTTGAAAGATATGGAAAGTTTCAGAGCTAAGATCACGAGAGCAAAGGGCATTTACTGGCTTACTCCTAAACTTGACAACTCCAGGATATACTTCACCTCTCCTTTTCCCTGTTTGGATTCAGGTAGGTTGCACCCTCAATTAGCTCATCTTGTAATTCCTTTTCCTGTGTCATCCTAATGACTAAGACATTTTTGTTAACTAATCATAATTTCATTCTAGAATGTTCTTTCACTATCTATAGAGTCTCTTCTTTTACCTAATATTTCTTTCCTAGTTACCTTTTTAAAACTTCTAGTCAAGACTCTTGGGTATTTGCTCTTTCTAAGAAAACACCACTTTTCCAAACTCAAGGCAACTGAAAACTTTAAAGCAAAACTAAAGTCTCACATATTTGATCAAAGTATTTGTATGTGAGACAAGCATTATCATCCAATTTATTCAAGTCTATTTGGCTACTCTTCACATCATTTAGTAAAGGATTTGAGGTAGTCTATAATAATAGTTTGATAAAATTATAATAAAATATAATAAAGTGGAAAAAGAGAAAAAATAGAAGAGCGAGAAAGAAAAGACAAATGTGCCAACAACGAGGGTCCAAATATTTTTCTATAGTTGTATTCCCATCTGGGCTCTGAGTTTTCTGGCAGAAAAAGATGAAAGCAGAGATTAGATATGCTACACACTTCCTGTGATTAGAGAGAAGAAACAAAATTCTGTGAATTATTCTTAGAATAATTAAAACCTTTTCCTATACTAACTTCATATTACTGTTTCTTTTAATGGCCTTATTGCTGACAGAGCAACATAAAACAACAAACAACCCAAAAACCATAACCATAAAACAATAACAACAACAATAACGGCAGTTGAACTAATGCAGTGGCATTGATTCTGTGGAAGGCTAAAGTAATAAGTTTAAAATATGTATGTTGCTGAAAATAATTCAGGTTTTCAAGCCATATACAAAGATATATTCAATTATTGTGTCTTGGTAGTAAACTTTTGACCAACCCTCAGCAATACATGATGTGTGCAATGCAAGTGCTTAATAAATGCTGAGCCAAGCTTTCAAAGTACCCATGCTCTTCCTAGAATGTAAGTATTGCACTTTTGAAGGCTGCTATCTAATAATCTGGTACTTCGTTGTGCTTAGTCTGATTCAGTATTGATTAAGTTCTCAGCTTTTCTGAGCTCACCACCCTCTTCTGTCAGCCGAAGATGATTGCTTCCAATTCTCTGCCATTTCTTGGGAAATGTATCCCTTTCAAAATGCTGCCTGAACCAATTTTTTAGCCTTTGAAGGTAGGGCAAATGTATGCTATAATGAAAAAGGGATCATCTACAACGCAATTTTTGGCGCTCAAATATGAACCTGTGGATTTATAGATTTTAAATGGAGAAAACCAATAAATGAAATTTTCTATAAAAAGTTATATCTGAAGCCATGAAAAAATTCAGTTGGTGTTATAATTCATGATCAGAAAGTATATAAATCTCTGTACTCAACTTCTTGCTTTATACATTGAAATAAGAAAAGGACAAAAACAACTACATATATTATTTTTATTTTAGCTGTAGGATTATTGGATTTGAAATTGGTAAACTCAGATTTTAGAATTCAGTTTCTCTAAATAGGTGTGTCTCAGGAAAATAACTTTTTTTTCTGTAAGTCTCCATTTCTATAATGGAGGGATTGAACTAAGTCAGTGGTTCTCAGCTGTATCAAGGCCACTATTTCTTTTTATAATGAACATTTTGAATGCCCTTTTTATTCTCCAAAATGCTATTCTCATATAGTATAACCTACTGCAAATATATTTATTAGCAAAATAGGTATGTTCTAACTGTATGTAAGAAATAAAACACTTTTGTGTTATTCAGATGTATGTATTGAAATTGAAACTTCTTTTAATGAGTTTGTTACCAAGTATCATTTAATTAGTAAAGAGATATGAAAATCAAAGAGCTCCCTATATTTTATTAATGTTAGTTTTTTATAATGTTTATACTATTATAATAATGATCATTCTATTGTCATTGCTATGCTTTTGCACAGGTGTAAAAATTATTAATTTGTTTTGTGCATGCCAGTTGGTTTTCAGGATTTTTCTGATGTTCTCGGAGTTCTATCTGTATGCAAAGAGGATTTAAAATAAAGTAATTTGTAATAAAATTATATATATATTTAAACAGGCAAATATTCAGTAATGACTCTACAGAAGAGCATATTAAAGTTATAATTGTACTTTATTAGACACCAATCTAATCAGAAAACATTTTATAGAAGAATAGAAAAATAGAAAAGAGACAAAAGTGTGCAGTAAAATAAGAAAATTGTGTTAGAGTCAATTAAAAAAAGTCAGATTTGCTTGCATTTGGTAGGAAAAAGAGAGGAATAACCTTAAGTGAAAATAGATTAACATGACAAGACAAGTTAGAGATGGAGAAGTGAATACAATGACGGAAAATGGACCCTATTTCTTTTTCTGATTATAAAAGCAATACTGATTTATTTCACCCAGGTTTCCTTAAATATGAAAAATTATTTAAAATAAACACATTTTTGCCTGTTTTTCTTTTAGAAATGAGGGGCAAAGCAGACAAATTTAAAACTGGAAAAATAGTACATGTCACAAGCTATAGAAATACATGATGTTTGGGTAGAACTAAAATAGCAGTGAAATAATAAGGCCTTTACAATTTTTCTCCTTTCAAATTCCTCCTCAAAAAACATTTGACTTAACTCTGCTATTTAGTTAGTGTCAAATAATTATTTATTTTACAACATGGGGAAGGGTCGTGAAAGAAAAAATTTGCTCTTCTATGGGTCTCTAATACTTACAAGGACCTTAGAAACCATATCTTTTAACATGTGATGAGGAATAGAGGATGGTTTGGAAAAGTAAACAGTAATAAAGAGGATGTAGAGAAATTGTGCGATAGAACTCCGAGAACACCAGAAAAATACTGAAAACCAACTGGCATACACAAAACAAATGAATAATTGTACACCTGTGCAAAGCATAGCAATGACAATAGCATGATTATTATTATAATAGTATAAACATTACAAAATAACTAACATTAATAAATTATAGAGAGATCTTTGATTTTCATATCTCTTTACTAATTAAATGATACTTGGTACCAAGTTTGTTAAAAGAAGTTTCAATTTATTTTTATAGTCTAAACACTATAAACACTATATGCAGGCAGATAGAGATGTGTGGTATTAAATAAACCCTGACTGCAATCAGATTTAAAATCTGATAAATTTAGACAGTGAGCTCCTTAGATAAGTAGATATCAAATGTTACTATCTTGCTACTGAAATTATACTCTGTGTGATTAATCTCTGCCCGATAATAATCTTTGTATCAATAGTTTAAACTCATGCTTAAAGTATTGCATAGGGTTTCTAATGTTCCAAAAAAAAAAAAAAAAAGATGTGTGGTATTGGTGGTGGCATTGTCACTGGTGATGACTTTATATTGGTCATATGATTTTCTGAAATGTTAAACAACTCTAGTTAAAGTCTGAACACAAGAAAGTTCAAGTGTCTTCTCTTAAGTTATATTGTAGTTGCTGCACTAGAATATTCAATTATACTAAAATCATGCCACACTCATATGTAAAATAGAACTAGTTTTCTGGTTCCAATAACTATAATCCTATTTTCCACCTACATTACTATCTATCTAGAGCTATAGTTTTCAAAGGTTGGTCTGTGGACCATCAGCATTATCTGAGAACCTGTTAGAAATGTAAATTATCTATCTGACTTCATCCCAGGCCCACTGAATCAGAAACTAGGAATGAGGACCAGCAATCTGTGCTTTTTAGCAAGGTGATACTGATGTAGGCTAAAGTTCAAGAACCTTCGATCTTCCAGGGATACTTGCAAGTCACAAAGGATGTGAGATGTCGTCATTTGGGGTAGCTGTTTCACATTATAAAACATCTAGCATTTCTAACTCTCATTCTCTAAATACTAGTCATATTCTCAGTAATTGCGACCACCAAAAAAATATGAACCTACAAATTTCTCAAATGTTCCCAGGAAAGTGCTATTACTCCTACTAAGATACATTGGGTTAGATAATGGCCAAAGTCTCAGTCTATGAGTCTATCACATTCGTGGAGGAATCAGAAACCAACGGAATTTAGAACTTATGAGTAAAAAACTTAAAACATTTAGTGAGATTGCAACAGAACATTTTGCCGGAGGCTAGATTTGTGTTTAAATATAGACATTGCTAAGTCTCATTCTTCTAGGGTAATTTAAAAGTGCAACTTAGCAGGCAGATATCAAAATGAAGTTAAGTAAATTGTAACTTCAAATGTTTCAGGTTATTGCTCCTTTTACTTCAGATTTCTCCTGAAGGCCCTAAAAGATGACTGTTTTACACTATTGGTTAGTTATAATGAAACAGATCATTAATTTGCATGATAGATTTTCAGGACAAAGGATATTTATTTACCCTTATTGTTTTGTCAGTGTACCTTAGTCCTGCCTAACACAAGAGCTTCAGAAGGTCCTTTAGTCAGACTCATGACAAATACAGAAAGACTCAACCAACACTTTGCAAGCATGACTGAGTTCCATTATTAGCAGAAATTTAAACTAACAACTACTGAAAATAGAATTTAGAATAGTTAAAAGTACTACCTATTGAGAATCAGAACTGACTCCCTGATTACATTTATCATATTAGTCATGGTATATAGAATTACAGTTAGATTTTTTAGTGAAATACTAATAAAAGCTTTATTTGTGTTCTTGATAAATAACATAAATAAATGGCATTTTGAGTTACAATAATTGGTTAATAATTTGTCTTTTCATGTCATTTTCCCCCTTCCTTTTGACTATTTTTCTTTCTTGTAGAAAATTAAGAGAAAAAAAAAAACAGTTCAAGTGAAATGCAGTCTTGTGAGTTTATGCAAATCAAACAACTTACTGATAAGAACAGTCTAGTTTTAAGATAAATTGCTGGTATGACACCTCTTTAATTGATCTATTGACTTGTTGACAGAATCTAAGAAGCAAAGATACCGTCCTTCAAGTATATATATGTTCAGAGCTTCTCTGGCATTTTCAGAAGCTTTCATTTTGTGAATGTTCAGTAACTTCGTGTGTGACTTATGAAATCAATGTCAATTTTTCTTTTTCCTTTGTCTCTTCTTTTTTAGTGTTTATCAATCTTGACAATTTCCATTTAAGTCAGAGCTTAAAGTCAGAGCTAAAGTCAGAGCTCTGTCTCATTTTTATGCATTCAGCAAATATGGACTGAGTAGTTAATGTGTAATAATCTTAATGCTTGTGTTTGGTGACACAAAGACAAGAAAGACACGGCAAGATTAGAAATAAGACAATGCCATAATGAAATTTACATGGAGAGTATAGATGAAGTAAAAAGGGAGACAGTTTTGATTCATTCTCACTGATAATCAAGGAAGACTTCAGAAAAGAGATAACTTTTATATGTGCATGAAGAACAAGTATACTTGATTCAGACAATTAAGGTATAAATATTCTCAAGCTTAAAAGTAGCAGTTCAAGGTTTAAAAAGCATGCTATATCTTTCATATTTTGTAACATATGCATCCTGAGTGTTATTTCAACTTTGCAAAATGTTTTTAGAAATTCTGACTGTTAGTAACTGGCAATATTTTACATCATGTTATAATGTACTTGGTTATTCCTCTATATTTAAATGTTTGAGATATTTCCATATATTTTTTTCATTTTAGGAAAACTATACATATTTCGTAAAGTTCTGTTTGCAATTATCTCACCTTGGAAAGTGAGGAAAGAAAACGGGTGCTATTCTGTGCAAGGGAAATTGCTTGCAGAATGTTATGTGCTATCATCACATATCAAAAGAGGTAAAATCATACAGAATATGTGTTGTTAAAGAATACATAGTGAATTGGAGTTACTTTCTACACACCACACAATTTTATAGTTGGGTAAGGCTATGTATAACAAATCTAAATATATTTGCTTTTCTACAGGTCATTTGTTTTTACCCCGTATACATTTTGCTTGAATACAACTAGGAGGTCCACAGACTTTGCTATTTTATTTTTTATTTATTTTTAGAGATCGAGTTTTATTCTGTTGCCTTGGCTGGAGTGCAGTGGTATAATTATAGCTAACTGCAGGCTCGAACTCCTGGACTCAGGCGATCCTCCTGCCTCAGCCTCCCAAGTAGTTAGGATTACAGGCACGAGCTACCACCTCCATCTAAGAAGTCCACAGACTTTGGATGTCAAAAAAGGAGGATTAGTTGTCATGCCTATAACTAAATTTTATTTTTATTTTAATCTACTATTTCACCTGATTTTAATTTGGTTATTTCTAGGCAAAACTAATAAGTTCAGGTATGTTCTCCTTCCCTTTAGTGGTATTTAATTATGTTGATGTTTTCTTCTTTTCACTTCTCTCTATAATTGCATCTCAATGTTGAGGGAATGTTGTGGATAAGGATAGGTGAATCATTGGCATCAAGATATCAGGGGAAGGTAATAGTGAACACATACCAGCAACTATTAAAGTTCAGTGTCTTGATTGGCCTTTGGCCATTATCATCCACTCATTGAATATCTGTTGAAGTGTCCATTTTTACATCTGCCTACGTCGGGTTGTCCACTCTGCATCTGGAAAACTCCCTTAAGGCCTACGATTCTTTATCCTCCCTTAACTTCCTGTCTGTCTTGGAGACTTGGTTAGGGCTGGGCCTTCCCTGGGGCCATGAGAAATTAGTGGGGTGTTTCAGGCACTATAGACACCTGAAGTGCCAGACGACCATCTCTACTGTGCCTATCTTATGGTAGCATCTGAAACCCCTTTACTGTCTTCCAGGGCCCCAGATGTACTATCATTATTGTTATTTTTAAGGGAGATTAAAGAAATCTTCACTATCAGGTCATCAAGCCTCTGTGGATGTCTTGCCACCCTCCCTCTTCATGCTATCTTGAGTAGGTTCAGGACTCCGTCTTAGAGACCTTCTGCAGTGCCATCTCTGTGGCAGCTCTTCAATTCATCTTCTGTCCACAACCCAAAGATTTTCCTTGCTAAAAATAATTTATTCTCAAGTAAGAATCAATAGCTTAATTTAGCAATCATTATCTCATATTTTTCTGTGTTTATAATCTGACCCTATGGCTTTTTTTTTCTTTTTTTTTTAAATTAAAGACCAGGAATTTCACACCGTTCCTGATTCTTTTTTTTTTTTGAGTTGAAGTCTCACTCTGCTGCCCAGACTGGAGTGCAGTGGCTGTTCTCCGCCACCTTAGCCTCGACCTGCTGGGCTCCGGCCATCCTTCCACCTTAGCCTTCCAAGTAGCTGGAACTACAGGCGCATGCTACACACCCGGCTGATTTTTTGATTTATTGTAGAGATGAGGTCTCACCAAGTTGCCCAGGTGGGTCTCAAACCCACGGGTTCAGGCAATTCACTCACCTCAGCCTCCCAAGGCGCGGGATTACAGGCTGAGCCACCAAGCCCGGCTCGTTCCTGACTCTTTTACTTGAGGGATCTGAAAGTGACAGTTCCAAAGTCTAAATGGCCAAGACAACTTCCTGCTCCTCCCCACTAAGTACAACTACAAATCTAAAAATTATTCAAAGGATAATAGGAAAGGAACTCTGAAAGGCACAGAAAGGAAGGCAAACTGGTTAGGAAGTCCAGGACTCTAGTGAAACAGCTTCAAGGCCTTTTGCAATTCCCAAACAACAGAAGGAAAGTCAGGCCTAGCATTTCCAAGCTCTAACCTAATAAGAGGACTTTCTAGCTTGGCTCATTCCTCAACCAAATTGACTGAGTCCTGCAGACAATACCAGTAGAACAGGGAGTGCTCTCAAAGGGTAAATATATTGAGAGTCCTGCTGAAAAAATAAGTGGCAGGGGAAGTTCTCTTTCTGCTGGTACCAAGACACTTTCTGCCACTCAGAGACACCTAGTAACCTGATGATACTGACCAGGTAGTTTTTCCACAGCTAGTGGATGGGATAGGTAAGTTTCTTCATTCTAGGGTCAAGACTTCTCCCCCAAAGAGATTCAGGGAAAGTTCTGGAGGCAGTGGCCATAGAGACTCAGCCACTGACCTCTGGTGTACTCCTTATCCCTATGGGCTTGACACTTTCTTCCCCAAACCAGGAGGTACTGTGGGAATATCTTCCCAGTCAGACTGTACCGGAGAGTACCAAAAGGGACCAGTAGGAGTCCCAAAAGCACCAAATCAGTCATGCCAGCTAGACGAAAGTATCTGGGAAGACTCCTTCCTTGCCTCTGCCAGCGCCTGACATTCCTCTGCTTGTAGATGCACCACTCCAATCTTTGCCTCCAGAGATTGCCTCTGCATTTTCTTCTTTGTATATCTTTCCTTTTTTGGTATCTAATAAGGAAACTCTCATTGTATTTGGGGCCCACTTGAGTCTAGTATACTGTCACCTGGATCCTTCCTTGACCACATCTGCAAGCAACCTATTTCCAAACAAGGTTATATTGAGGTTCTGAGTGGACATGAAGTTCTGGAGGACACTATTCAGTGGGTGTTAACAGAAGAGAATTATAATTCATAGAGAAAAAGAAAAAAAAACTTATCACAGCATTTAGAGTTCAAATGTATATATTTTGTACTATGCAAAAAAAATGCTTTTCTCTTTAACATATCTATAAACTTAAATAAGGTGTGGATTTTACTTATTAAATATGTCAACAACAATACAAAACCAAAGGGGAGTATTAGGATATAAGTGGAGTTACTAGGCATATGTCTATATATATATATTCATAATGAATATTTATTCTGCTTTAGATAATTCATATTTATATTGAATTTATCTTGTTTCCTTATTATGTTTGCATGTTCCTCTAAGGAAAAGATCATGCCTCTTTCATCTTTGCCTATTAAAATATTTTGTACTTTTTAAATGCTCAAAACTGTATTTGAAATTTGTATTAGCAAGTACAAAATATATTAGAAGTCTTGCAATATAGTCTCATATATATATTGAAACAGAAAAGATAAAAATCTGAATAGTTTTTCTATTTTACCTCACAAAAACTTAATTATAAGTGCTGTTATTATTATTTAAAAATTCCCATTACCAAAAGCAGAGAGGTAGAACAATCTTTGAGAATAACTAATAGAAAGACTTAATGATTTCATCAAGAGTTTTGTGTTCTTTCTTCTTTCCGCTCTGTAATCTCCAGAGCATCTGCATCTTAGGGCTGATTCCCGATGTGGCTGTCAGATAACTGCCAGGAGCTATGGATAAAGACCTCTTAGAGATCTCTTAGCCTTCTTTTTTTTTTTTTTACAGGTGAGGAATCTAGCTCCCAAGGAAATTAACTATTTGGCTTACAGACACATTACCTAACTCATTAATTTAAAAATATATATTTAGCTAACAGGCACTCTCACTGTTGTCCTGCCTGTGGTGCCCTTTACAACGTCTTTCCTTTAATAAATCTATCTTTCCTCAAAAAAGAAAAATCTATATACGTTAATGCTACTATACATGAGGTATTCTGAGTGCTGGGGATGGAACATTAAAACCAAGTAACACTTCGTGCCCTAGTAGAGATTACATTTCAGTAGATGCAGCCAGTGTTCTAGATTAGTCAAATTTGTGGTATGTAAAGATTGTTTATGATTATGTTTTAATAGTTTGTGGTAAAACAAGTTCTATATAAAATGTACAAAAATTACAAGAAAGTATCATATTTTAACTGATATCAACATCATTGGGACTGTTTGAACAAACTTTATTTTGTAACTTGTACATCAAGTGACTTAAATATTATAGTTATTTATTGCTTTAGATATATTAAAATAAATGATTAATTCCATATTTCATACCAGTTGATATGATAAATTTCTAAGGCATTACAGCAAAGTGACAACTTTCCTTTAGAGTAACAACAACATAACCATTCTACTCATAGTGATTAATTTGATCTAAAAAAGCCTAAAGCCCTCCTAAAGCTTATTTACCAATGCATCATCACCTGACCAATGTAAGTCTTCTATCAAACCAAATCCAACAAAAATGAAAACAGTAAACATGTTTTTAGGTAATAAACATGAAGGAGAAATTAACTTCTTTATTGTTTACTTTGCACAGCAACATTTATTCACCTATATACATGTATGTTTCTCTACTAGCACCTTATTTTTCTCTTTAATGAGGAAAGCAGCACAAAGACATATTATTAAACTAGTTGTGACGGCTTTAATTTTTCACATTGCTGAAATGATGGTGTGATTAAAGAAATAGTAAAAATTAACTTTGGAATTAGATGGTACTGTTTTCAAATTGTGGTTCCAGTATTTTCTACTCATGTGATTTTGGGAGAGACACTCAAATTTCTAGAACTTCAATTTCTGATTTAGAAAGTAGAAATTGGTTGGAATTAAGATTAAATGTAATTAATGTGTAGGAAAAGTAAAAAGTTGAAAGCTTGGAATGTTGGAAGCATTCAATAAATCTTCATATAACTAAAATTCTAATTAATATAATGAATGTAAAGAGCCCAGTACTAAGGCATTGATTTTGCCAAAGATCAGTTGTGATAATTCACTATTCTATTTTTACTTTTAAAAGAACATCATCTGAAAACATGAATTCAAAATAGAGTACTATCTTTCTTCCCTCACTTGTAAAAGGACCTTGTAGTGGTAGAGTGGAAAAAAAAGAATAGAAATCAAGAGACAACTTCTGGTCTCAGCAAGGCCACTCTCCATTTGTAACATGATCCCTGTTTCCTCACCTAGGGTTTACCACTTGTCACCTTTCCCTTGGTTTATCTGTAAACCAGCTCAAGAACCTCCCATTCATTATTGTGCTAAACTCTTTCCTACCTAAACCCCTCTTAAAGCAGTGTCTAGCCCGCTCTTCCATTCTTTTTTTTCCCAGGTAGTTCCAAATAACCTTTGCAGTATTGGCTTCCATGTCCCTTCCTCAGAGAAGGCTTTCTTCATTTTCTAATAAAAATTAAACTATATTGTTATAATATCTGATCGCACCCTCTTCTTCATAGTATTTGTCATAGTTAATAATGTAATGTATTTAGTCCTGTTTCCTCTCCTAGATTTAAGACTCGTAAGGACAGAATTCATGTCCATTTTATAATAGATCCTTGTTACCTTTCTGATTTAAAACCCAGAAAATTCTCAATAAGAATTGATAAATACATTCATTAAACTCTCAAGGTCTTGATTTCCTTCTCTGCTAATAATGGATAATAACCACTGAACTGTTTCAATCAATATGAGTTAAGACATATTTTACAAATGCAATCCAGTACAAATTGTTATTATTTGAATAAACCTGCTTTTCATTACTAATTAACTAGTATGTCTCAATATAAAAGTTTAAGGAAGACATTTTGTAAACATACACTTACAAAAACACTTAAAAAATATACTGGACAATGTGCTATTCAAAAGTTTTACATCTGAGGGAGGCCTGTCAAAATATGCACATTTCCTGTGGGACTGTTAGTAATCTTACAGCTGAGGTACTGAATGGGAATGCTATAGTTGGAAGAAGTGGTTTCCAAAGACAAGGGAATACTGGTTGTACTGTGATGGGTAGCCTTATCATGTGTAGCAGGAACTTAGGTTATCTGCATCTAAGAAACAGATGGCACTACGATTTAACAATGCAGACCCATAGACTGCTTATGAAAGAAATGAATTCAGGAGATTAGAAAGTCAGACCATTTACTTTTGAGGCGAAATTATTGGCGGAGTTTTCAGTAATTTGGCTTGTCATTCCCAACATCTGTTGCCTTTGCTATTATGCCACTTAGCTCCTGATGACAAATGGAACAAGATCAGAGTTAGTGCATGATAACTAATAAGCATCTTCATGGGTAAAATCAGTTAACATCAAAAGCAGGGCAGTGGTATCACAGTAAGCAGCTTCCTGGTAGTAACCCCTCTATTTTTAAGATTCTTACATAATTCTTCCTTCTTAAGGATTCCTAATTTTTTCTATCCCTTCCAGAAAAGACCTTAGTCATAATATTCTGCTTATAGAAGTGACCCTAAAAGAAACACATGTGTAATATAATTACAAGAATTCTGATACATGCTTTCTGCTGTAGAATTATCTATCACAGGCGTATCTGTAATGAAACTGAAAAAAAAAACTACATCAAAAAGAATTCAAAATAATTTGGCTCTACCTTCTGCTTGGCCCATCTGCTGTTATTTTTTTTCCCTACTGGCAAAATGTTAGTATTTCAACTTAGCATCTCATAGACAGCTACACAACAGAAAAGATAAACTACATTAATGTTCCATTTATTTTTAAACTTTGTATACTGTTTTTCTTCCCTCAGTTAACAGTAATGTTAAGTTCAACATTCTTCATTTGATACAACTTCTTTAATTCCTTAGTAAAAACCACTTTACACATCTGGTTTTCCTTTATGCTCTATAAATAAATTCAAGTTCTGTTTCATGGACAAGAAAGTTGATATACAGAAGTCTTCCTTTATCTGTAGGGGATATGTTTCAGAACCCCACCAGATACCTGAAATTGAAGATAGTATCACGCGTCTCATTTTATTGTGCTTTGCAGATATTACATTTAAAAAACAACAACAAAAAAAATAGTGGAAGATTGGTGGCAACCTTTCATCAAGCAAGTCTATTGGTGTCTTTTTTTTTCCGATAGTGTGTGTGCACTTTATGTCTCTCTGTCACATATTTGGCAACTCTCACAATATTTCAAACTTTTTCATTATTACTATATCTGTTATGGTGATCTGTGATAAATAATCTTTGATATTACTATTGTGACTATTTTGACATGTCATAAACCATATCCATATAAAATGGTGATCTTAGTTGATAAAAGTTGTTTGTGTTCTCACTGCTCCACTGACCACCCATTCCCTTGATTCTCTTCCTCTTCTCAGGCCTCTCTATTATCTGAGATATGGCAATATTGAAACTAGACCAATTAATAACCCTACAAGGGCCTTTAATTGCTCAAGTGAAAGGAAGAGTTGCCTGTTTCTCACTTTAAATCAAAAGCTACAATTGATGATGCTTAGTGAGGAAGGCAAGTTGAAAGCTGAGCTAGGTCAAAACCTTGGCCTCTTGCTCCAAACAGCCAAGTTGTGAATGCAAAGGAAGACTTCTTTAAAAAAATTAAAAGTTTCATTCCACTGAACACATGAATGGTAAACCTTAAGAATTACATTAAATTTACTCTGCCTATGTTCTATAAATGGAACAATAAAGCCTAGATTATAGTACATCTGTTTGTAGCATGCTTTACTGAATATTTTAAGCCCACTGTTGAGACTTACCACTTAGAAAAAAAGATTCTTTTCAAAATATTACCACTCATTGACAATGAATCTAGTCACCCAAGAGCTTTGATGGAGATGTACAAGGAGATAAGTGTTGTTTTCATGCCTGTTAATACATCATCCATTCTGTAGCCATGAATCAATGAGTAATTTTGACTTTCAAATCTTACTTAAGAAACTTATTTTGTAAGGTTTTAACTGTTCTAAATAGTAATTCCTCTCATGTATCTGGGTAAAGTAAATTGAAAATTTCTGGAAATAATTCACTATTCAAGATGCCACTAAGAACGTTCATGATTTATGGAAGGAAGTAAAAATGTTAACATTAACAGGGGTGTGAAAAGAGTTAACTCCAACCTTCATGACTTTGAGATATTCTTCAAGACTTCAGTGGAGGAAGTAACTGCAGATATGGTAGAAATAACAAGGGAACTGGATTTAGAAGTGGAACTTGACTGTGTGAGTGAATTGCTTCAGTCCTGTGATAAAACTTGAAGAAATGAGGACTTGTTTCTTATGGATGGGCAAAGAAATTGGTTTCTTGAGATGATATTTATTTTTGAAGGAGGATGCTATAAGCATTGTTGAAATGACAACAAATAATTAGAATATGTCATGAATTTAGCTGATAAGATGCCACTAAGGTTTAAGAGAATTGACTCCAATTTTAAAAGAAATTTTACTGTGGGTAAAATACTATCAAACAGTATTGTATGCTGCAGAGAAGTATGCTGTAGAAAAATATTTTGTGAAAGGAAAAGTCCATCAGTGTGACAAAACTTCGTTGTTGTCTTCTTTAAGAAATTGCCACAGTCACCCAAACTTCAGCTACCACTACCCTGATCAGTACGCTGCTATCAACATCAAGGCAAAACCTCCCATCAGCAAAAAGATTAGGACTCACTCCAAAGGCTCAGATGATTGTTAGCATTTTTAAGCAATAAAGTATTTTAAAATTAAGGTGTATACCTTGTTTTCTTAAACATAATGCTATTGCATACTTAGTAGACTACAGTGTAGTGTCAATCTAACTTTTATATGCACTGGGAAACCAAAAAAAAAAAAAAAAAAGCATGACTTGTTTTATTGTGGTGGTCTGGAACCAAACGGGTAACATCTCCAAGGTACTATGTTTTTTCCTCTTTATACCTACCTCTGATAAAGTTTAATTTATAAATTAGACACAGTAAGAGATTAACAATAACATAGAACCCCATTATAACAATGCATTATAATAAAAGTTATGTGAATGTCTTCTTTCTCACTCTCAAAATATTTTACTGTACTGCACTCATGTGTTTTTGGACCTTGGTTGACCACAGGTAACTAAAACCATGGAAAGTGAGACGTTGGATAAGGGGGAATACTGGGCAGTGCTATAAAAAAGTTTACAGTTGATTTTAGGTAGAATGATAGACTCAGGAATCAAACTAGGAATGTGTTGGCCACTGAATTAAAATTTACAAATAATTAACTCCTATCTGAACACACCTTCAATGAAATAAATTTACAGTTTCCTACTAAGAATAGACGAGTACTGAAACTAAAACCTGGATCTTAGTAAAAGTGAAAAAACTCTGACTTCTATTTTATCATGCATTTGTTATTCATTCATTCATTACATTTTTTATTTAACCTGAATGACTTCAAGCCTTACCAGTTTTCATAAATATGAGGTTACAGGAACTTTAGCACTAAGTTCCCCATGACTCTTATCTATAATTTACATGATTGTAATATCTCAGCTTGCTTAATGTTTCCAGAGTATTCAGGATTATTTATAGGAATTTACAAAACAGAGTTCATATGTGCTCTGAACAAATTCCTTCATATTCCTCTGCTCCAATATTTTGCTAAATATCTGATACCCAAAAGACACTTGAGGGAGAACCTGTGCACCTGCCGTGACACCAGACTTTCTGTAAGAATGAGACTTTTCTGAGTACCCTAATCTTCTCTGATACTTGATCAGAACAGATATTCTGCAACACCCTGAACCCTCTCATCCCACAGACTGTGACAGTATAGAGTGATTACTTTGCACCAACCTCTGCAAAATGTTGTTATGAGGACTGGTGAATTAGTACTTCTTTATCTAAATCTTATAAGATTTCTTTTTGTGATAATCCCTTTGGATGTTACCATTGTTGCTCTTTCTATTGTGTCAGATATAGTTCTTAGACTGGATCAGAACAGGCATATCTTCTATTTCTTCATCTTATCTTTTCAGATATCAGTGTAAAAAGAAAAAAAGTAAATTGTTCTTTCTTTTCATTCATCCCAAGCAAAATTGAAAGTGTATATCAATATTAATAAACTAATTCCCCAGACTGCCACTGATACACTGTCTGTAAAGAAGCAATCTGAGTCCAAGTTTTGCTCAGAACAACAACAAAAAATTGTTGAACATCTACTATGACATAGACCCATATTATGTGTTCGGTCAGAAATTTTTTTTTAATGAGGCTCAGCCCCTGCCCTAAATAAGCTCTTGCTTTGAGAAATAACATATAATGATAAAAATAACCAAATAACCATAACCATAATAAAAAAAATAACCATAACCATAATAAAAAAAGGTCACAGAAGCAATAATAAAGAGAACTGGGGATTATTGTGGCCATACGTGAGAATGACTAAGTTGATAGGAAATAGAATTTTAAGAAAAGATTTTCAGAAGATTTGGCAGGTAAAATTTGGTTGATATCTTGGTGGGTGTACGAAAAGGTTGACTTGAATCTCAGCTGATAACGAGATTAAGGGCATGCAGCAATATAATAAGTAAAGTCAAGCATTCTCTAGTGCTCACAGACTTCTGTGGGAAACAGTGAAAAGTTGTGCCTGGCATTTTTGGTATATGAAAGGGGGATGGAAGGAGTAGTTTAAGATGAGATTGTGAAGGGATTTTGACTGCCAAATTTAGGCATGTAAACTTTATCCCATTAGGAGATGAGCAACCATCAAACAATGTCTGACATACAATTGTCTTAAAGCAAATAAACAGCATTAGCCTGAGGTTGTCTCTGTACCCAGAGTTCTTAAGGAAGAAAACCAAAAGTTAATTTGAAGACATTGTTGTAACTGAATAAAAAAAAAAAAATCAAAAACAAAACAAAAGATTGACTGAGCTTCAGCCAATCAGAAAAAAACAACCAGAATCGTAACCACAGAAATAAAATGCCTAGCTGCTGCTTTGTTTTGCTTTTGTGTTCAGTCCAAAATGCTCGCTGTTCACACTCCAGTAGAAGCGAGTTCATAATTTGCTTTCTTTTTTTTTTTTTTTGAGTTGGAGTCTCACTCTGTCGCCCAGACTGTAGTGCAGTGGCCGCTTCCGGCCACCGCAGCCTTGACCTGCTGGGCTCCGGCGATCCTTCCGCCTCAGCCTTCCGAGTAGCTGGAATTACAGGCATGCGATACCACGCCCGGCTGATTTTTTAATTTATTGTAGAGATGAGGTCTCGCTGCCCAGGCGGGTCTCGAACCCACGGGCTCAGGCAATCCACTCACCTCAGCCTCCCAAAGGCGCGGGATTACAGGCTGAGCCACCGAGCCCGGCTAATGTTCTTTTCAAAATAACTGTGTTAAGACATAACTCTGAAGCACTTTGCAAAATGGATTGGAGCAGGAAAAAAAATGTTGCCATAAGGATGAACTTGGATGCCTCTAAAATAATCCAGGCAATGGGTAAGAAGGGCCTGAACTAAGACTGTAGTAGGATAAAGAGGGAGAAAATCTGGAGATGTTTTAGAATTTGAATGTGGGAAGGAAGAAGAGAGGAGTCACTGTGGTTTTTAACATTTCTAACATAGGATATTAAGTAAAAGATACTATGGTAGGTAAATACAGAGAGATAGGTATTACTTAGTTTTAAAAAATTCAAAATAAACAATTTAAGATCTATTTGATAGAATAATGGTCTCTCAAATATGTCCATGTCCTAATCTCAAGAACTTGACTATATTACCTTATATGGTAGAAGGGATTTTGCAGATAGAATTAAATCAAGGAAATTAAGATTGAGAAATTATCCTGGACTATTCCGGGTTCAGTGTGATTAAAAAGATGATTAAGAAGGTGAGGTGATGACAGATGCAGGGATTACAGTGATGTACTTTGAAGATGAAGACTAGGAATGCAAGTGGCCCCTTGAAACAAGAAAAAGTAAGGACATTGATTTTTCCCTAGAACTGGAAACTCAACCCTGCAGATTCCTTGATTTTTAGCCCATAAAACACATTCTGAACTTCTGACCTTCAGAGTTATAAGGTAATAAATTTGGGTTATTTTAAGGCACTAAATCTGTGGTAATACAACCTGCTATACCCAGATTATTTCTGTGCATTTTAACTGGGAGAACTTTAGTAGTTTTCTCTGAGTGGAACAAAGCGAAAATTCTTTATATGGTAGTTATATTTATTAATATCCCAGATAACTTTAAGAAAAAGATAGGGGTGTTCCAGGTAGAGTAAATAGTCTGTGCAAAAATCCACATTCTAAATGCCCAACAGGGAGTGTCTGCCTACGACTCCCTTCTCTTGATCTTTGCCAACACTGCTAGCACTTATCATACCGTTCACCAATTCTTTCAGCCTGATAGAAGTCAAAGCCCTTCTGCCAGCAATGGCTGCCACCCCTGTTGGTGGATCATTTCACCTTCTGGGCTGTGTTCCTAGTTTCTGTACTTTTCTCCGCAATTCTTTCTATGATGACTCATTGTGGATTCTTAAAATTTCCTGACAATACTGATTCCACTAATGAAAAAGCTGTGTGAGCTTGGTCAATATATAAATCTCTGTGTCAGTGGATGAATTGTTCATTTATAAAAAGAGATTAATAAAGCCAACCTCCCAGGGTCAGAATTTTAGTCATTTAGTTTTTTTTTTTTTAAATAGCAGACAAGTAATGTGCCAGTGTTGTAACAAGATTTGAAGGTGACATATCTCACACATGTAAGTGAACATGCAATCATCACCCTTATGAACTACAAAAAGATCACAATTGGCTTCTTGATGCACAGAAGTGACAGGTTCAGAGCACCTCCATCTGTGGGTACCTAACCAGTGTCATCTAACCTCCTTGCCAGGGAGACCCAGCCTACATGGCTTCTAATTGGTCTTCTCCTTCTCCACAGGGTTTCCTGTCTGACTTGAGGAAGAGATCCCTGTTTCTTCCAGATGTATGGGAGAGAGGAAACTCAGGGAGTGAAGTGAGAGCTTCTGTTAGGAGGCTCTTGGTATAGCTGGTGTTTGAAAGACTCTCTAGGGGCAGGTCATACCATAAATGAAAACTAATTGTAGAGGTTGAAATAAAGGGCATTAGAATTAAAAGCTTATATATTTTCTAGTGTTTAGTTCACTTGTGAGTGCTTTCAAATTTTTTTGGATATACCCTTTTTACATTCCTTTTTACTATTTCTTCCTATTCCAACCCTCATCACTGACCTGATGTAAGTAGATGGCTGATGTGGTTTGCAGAGTGGCATAATTTCTGCTACCCATTTCAAATTAATGACATACTGGTAACATATATCCTAAATAATCTGAACATTTTGATATTGGCATAGAGGTCCAACAAATATCTGTTGAGTGCTTGGTATGTTCCAGGTACTATACTACGTATTTTACATGTACTCTTATTTAAAATTCATGTCAATTTTAAGATGTTGATGTTAATGTCTTCATTTTATGGACGATTAACCAATCTTCTGATCCTTAATGAGACCTGCCTATTCCTAAGCTGCACACAGCTAGCTAGTGACAGCATTGAGATTAGAATTTAGATCTATTTAATTCCAAAGCCAATGCTTATTTCTGTGCCCTATACTCTCTGCTATAGGAACTAATAAGTTCTGGGAATACTTTTACAAGCTGTCATATGGAGTATTGTGCAGAACACATAAAGTCTCAAGTGAGATCTGGATGTATGCAGAATTTTGTTATGGACTAGCTGTGTGACTTTGGACAAGTTGTTTTCTAATCTTTTTGAGTCAAGTTATTACTGGTGGCACCACACATGCAATTGTGAGTAGAAATAACATGTGACTAAAACCCAGGTGTTTCCAGTTTAGGTTCCTGCTCTACAATGAATTAGCTAATGTGTGGTTTTGGGAAAATCACTGAACTTGTCTAGGCCTTAGTTTTGTTTGCTTTATCTATAAAATGAGAGGGGTATAGAAGGCTTGCTCCTTTTAGGTTAAAATTTTTGTTATACTAAGGGTTTCAGTTTCAATAATAGTTCCACACAGGCAGCTAGCAGGAGTGATTCTAACAGTTCACTAATACAGACACAATCTTCTTTGAACGATGAACTACTATCCTGGCCAGCCTGGGCTCCAGCCGGATATATTTGCAGAACATCCTTTAGCCTGAAATAGAAATTGATTGCTCAACCATCTGTTACAATTAAGAAAAGGTTTGAAAATGTTTTATATGTGTTTGATTAACCATGTTTTAGGGCCCTGTGGGTACTTTACAAATTATATGCTTTCCTTTCTTCTTGGCATCATTAAAAATCTGGGATCTGTTTCTAAAACTTATCAGCTTTCTCTCTATTATTTTCTCTCTTCTCTTTTTCCAGAGAAATTTGTTCAGGGTCCCAAATGGAACAGAATAAAAAAATATGCTTCAATATGAAGTTAGCCCATAAAGCAAATGAATTGTTTTTGGTGAGTGGTGGTTCAGAAAAGATTGAATTGTTTAAATGTTGCCGCATAAGTATTTGTAATTTTCATGTGTGGGACAATGACCCAGCTGGAATCAGCCATAAGGGGTTAAGTCATTAAGATCCAGAACTGAGTGGGGTCTCTGGTTTTCCCCCTAAGAAACTAAGGATACAATAAAATTAAAAGAACCCACCTTTGGGGTGTGGTCAATTATCAATAAGAAAATATTACAAGGAGAAGCTCTGGTGCCCCTTTCATATCATTCTGTCTTTCCACATCTTCTCAGCTCTATCTCTTACTTTGCCTTTATGTTTCATCCCTTATCTGACTCGAAGATAAAGGTAGGCTTTTGCAACATGACTCCTCCCGTCCCCTAAATTTTGTTGCCCTTTAAGACTGAGAACTCTTCAGTTGTGTTCAACCATATTATTTGAAGATAAATATTTGTCACTTATTCATTTATGTAGCATTCTTCTTTTTCAAAGTACTCACCAAAATCTAGCTTTTTTTTTTTTTTAAAGCACTTCTACTTGTTTTGAAAGTACTTTTTGAAAGTACTTTTTTGGTATGTACTCTTTGAGCTCAAACACTATATTGATATTCAGAACTTTCCTCTGCTTAACTACCAGAGTTCTGCATAGAGGGGAAAATGGATGCTCTTTGTCCAGGTTTTCACTTTTTTAAAAAAACATGTTCAAGTAATCTGGTGTTTGCTTAATAAAGTTGATCACCTTTGTAGCATCAACCAGAATGTAATTCATTTAATCTTCACCTCCCTGCAATGAAATCAGTGTGTTAAGGCAGTGCTAGGATCTTTTTTCTTTTCTTTTTCTTTTTTTTAACAATTAGAGAAATAATCCTTCTCAGGGAGCCAACCTCTAATGGGGTACCACCAGGACAGACACCAATGCAGTTTCTCTAAATTAATTTTTTTCCAAGTATGAAGACAAAACATTAAATATACCTTGACTTTTGTAGTTTTCTGCAGTTTATTGCATTAATACATTTTTTTCTTGTATTTCTCTATCACTTATAAATCTTACAAATGTGATAGCATGGCATTTATTGGTAAAATCTGTTTACAAATCAAACTGGGTATAGAGAAACTCTTATTTTTCAGTTCGTTACACAAAACCTCTTTGGTATTATATGACATGTCACCGCTACATTAACTTACTATATATTTTTTTGAGAGTGGAATCTTTTCAATTTCTCCCACTGCATCTTGTTTTCTTCACTTTATACTGGTATTTTTAGACTCTTTCTAACTCTAACTTTTTTCTTCTAGGCAATATATTTTGTTATTCAGAAACTTGATTTTGAGACTTTTGACTGAATCTGACTTCTCTTAACAAAATTTTCACTCTGTTTTGAAATTTCAATAGCTGTTTAAAATTATCAGCACTTTTCCCTTTCAAATGGATATAATTTGTAGTTAACTGTCTTTTCACAATTTCTAGACATTGCAACATTATAACTTGTCTGCCACAGACAACATGGAATGGGTAAAGCAACTTGGATTACCAACCCACGTGAGACTCATAGATAAGTAGCTTTCCTTGTAAACACAGAATTTTTTTTGTCTTCCTTGATGTACTAGTGCAGAGAAATAACCCAGAAGATTGTAATTCTTCATCACTAACCTTATGAGAATTGTTCATAGGCCTAAGTTTAAAATATTTCTGTTTCATGGCACATCCTGTCTTCAAGATTGCCACATTGAAGCATCCAGAATTGGTTGTAAAATATAAAAGCTAATAAAATATAAAAAGAGGGTGTATAATAAATGAGAACACTGAAAAAATAAAACTTCATAATCATAACGCAATTTACTTCTAACCTACACAATCTATGTTTTGCAATATTTATAACCACAGGAAAGCAATAATAAGACAATTGAGTTATGGCACATAGAAATATCTTTTTTGTAAAGAAAATTTCTCTCTGATTGTCTATTACTTCAGGGGAGTTGTTCTTTCCCAGTAAGTCAGTAGGAGGCATTCAAAGCAAAGAGAATAGGAAGAGATTAAAATACTCAGGGAAGGGACATGTTGGAACAGATGAATGTATGAGACCAGAAAATTCATCAGGAGTTAATGAGAAATGTCAGGAAAAGCCTGAAGTTCAACAAGGTCTTCAAAAAGGCACTGGAGTGATAGGCACTGTTATCTCTAAGAAGTGTGCTTATAGTTCTCCTTTGCAAGTAACAGTACAGTACTGATGGCAGGAGAGGTGGTCATATCCTTGGTAATATTAATAATAATGAGGATGACATAATGGGTCCCCCAAGACCACAGCAAAGGGATTGTAATTATAGTAATAATTCACATGGTCATTGGGGCAGCAATAAAGTTCAGAGATGATTAATAGATTATTATAGCATTGGTGGTAATATAGATCAGCAGCTAATAAGAGTGTTGCTTAATACATACAACCAAAAGAAGGTAAGTCTGCATGTGCAAGAGACTTCCTTAATTGGAAGTCATGATCTTGTGCCAAGATACTCAACTTGTGTCAGTCAGACCCAGAACCCTTTAACTGAAGACATAATCAAGTCCCTAAGAGGAAGATCATGTAACACCGTGGCAAGTAAAGTTTGTGATGGTTTCCCCAATCTCTCCTCAGAGACACTTTTAGTCATTTACTCACTTGACATTGTTTCAGGGATAAAACCATTTCCAGACATATTGAAGGTTATTGAAGGCAGGGCCTGAGTTTACACTGACACTTGAAGTCCCAAATTATTACCACAGCCCCGGTGAAAGTGATGGCCTACAAGGACAAGGTAACAAACTACTGGACAAAGTTGGACTTATAGTAAGACTACTGGTTCTATGACTTGACCCAGTGATCAACTTCCAGATTCTTCAATTTATAATAAGAATTGATATACGTGGCAGTTAAAGTAATTTTCACCATAGATCTTTGGTTTGTGGAAGCAGAATGATTATGTGGAAACTCCTGAAATCATTGCCTTCCTCCATCAAAGTATAGTGAATCAAAAACATATGGTATTTCAGGGGTGGAATAAATTCTGCTCTTAAGAGTGTAGGAGTGGTTGTTCCTATTATGCCACTATTAAATTCAGAAGTCTTATCCCTGCATAAAAAGTATATATTTTAGAGAATGACTTTATAATGCTGCAAGCTCATCCACCTAGTAAAACTGATTATGCTGCTGTGGCATAAAAGGGGGTGGGGAGGACTAAAAAAAAAAAAAAAAAAACAGCAGAATTATTTTTGGAGAGCAGAATTCTTATAGTATAGGCTACCTCCACTAGGTAAGTGTCTGAGGAACCCATTTGCATCAACATACCAGCTAGCATTGTTGTAAGATGCTATGTTCAATTTCAGTGAATTATTTTTCAGAGATTCTGTCAACACATTTGCCCATTTTATGGATGGATGATTTACCAGTGTACCTGCCCACACTTCACTCAATGCTTAGGAATTTTTGAACAAAAATTGTGTTGCCCCCATACCCCACCCTACCTATTCACCCAACTTCTTCCCAACTGACTTTTTTTTCCTTTTGTTTCCCTGGATGAAAAAAGTTCTCAAAGGGAAATGTCTTGATGATGTGGAAGAGGTAAAACAAAAAATGGCAGAAGCACTAAAAGGCATCATAACTGAAGAGTTCAAAAACTGTTTTGAGCAGTGCAAAATATGTCTCAATAACTGTATTGCCCAGAGTACTTTGAAGGTGACTGAAATTTAAATGTGTAAGAATAAATACACAATTTTTAGTTCCCTCTTATATGTGGTTTCTTTGCTAAAGTAGATTATGATGGCTTCAGGAACATGATATGCAGCCACCGATTTGCAAATGCATTATTATCTATCACAACCAGTTTGTATTCATGTGTAATAGACAAGAAAGTGAATTCGCTGTTTTGCTTCACAACTATATCTACTCTCCTGTTCTCTGTCCTAATATACTTAGAAGAGATCTGGACTGTTTAGACATACTGCAAAATATCACATTGGTCCATTATATTGATGACATCATGTTGACTGTGATGCAAAGCAGTCACATTCGGTGGCTAACATGCTAGAAGCTTTGGTAAGACTTATGTGTTTTACATGAAGGGAGATAAAATTGCCATGCAATGATTCAGGGACCTGATAGTTGGGAAAATGTTAAGGGTCTGGTAGTATGGGTTGTGCCAGAACACCCCTCCAGAGTTAAAAGACATCTTTCCGTCCCTTGCATTTTCTATTGCTAAGAAGAAAGCACAATGCCCAGTAGGCACTTTTGGATTCTGGAGGAAACACAATCTGTACTGAGGAAAAATGCATCATGTTATGTCTTAGTTCATTTGGGATGCTATAATAAAATACCATAAGTGAAGTGGCTTATAAACAACTGAAAATTATTCTCACAATTCTGGAGGCTGGGAAGTCCAAAATCAATGTACTGACAGGTTTGGTTTCAGGTGAGGGACCATTTCCTGGTTCATAGTTGACACCTCCTTGCTGAGTCATTACATGGTAGACACTAGCTCTCTGGAGTCTGTTTTATAGAGGCATTAATCCCATTTATAAGGGAACTAACCTCATCACTGAATCACCACTCCTAAATCCCCACCTCCTAATTCCATCACCTTAAGGATAGGATTTGAACATATGAATTTTGGAGGAAAACATTCAGACCATAGCAGTTTGTATATGAGGTATTTGGAAAAGCTTCTAACTCTGAAAGGAGCTGCAGCAGAACAGGATGCTGCAGTAGTTCTAGGCAGTGGTAGAAGCAACACTTCCACTTGGGCCATATGATCTGGAAAAAACTACAATAATGGAGGTGTCAGTAATGTAAGTGAGGGTTTTGGCAAATCTCAGTGGGAGAATCACAACACAGGGCCCTGGGATCCTGGAATAAGCACAAGCTTTTTTCAGTGGAGAATTATGTATTTCTTATGAATAATTTCTGGCATAGTCTTGTAGAGATGGAACACTTGACCATGAGACACTAAATGACTATGCATTCAGAGCTGTCCATTATGAGTTGGATGCTGTCAGATCTGCCAGGCTAATAGTCAGCAGCAGTACAGTATAAAATGAAAATGATACTGTGATACTGTGTTTAAGCTCAAGCAGGCATAAAAAACTTCCAATAAGCTGCAAGAGAAGTTAGTCCAGACACTCATGTCATCTAACAAAGTTGCATCAGTGCTCCTCCCTCAGCTTATATTTTTGACCACATAAAGGAAGGAGAAAAGAGATGGATCAGCTTGATTTCTGGGTATAGTCTTAAAATGTGATATAGCCACATTCAGGGGAAGCCTTGAAATAGTTATTAGGAAAAAAACTCCCAATGGGCAAAGATTCAAGTGTTTTACCTGATCATCACCTCTGTGTGGAAGGAGAAGTGCCCTTAGGTGCGACTAAATACAGCAATTTGAACAGGGATTAATGGACTGGTCAACTGTTTGGGAGCCTGAAAGGAAAAGGATGGGAAGATCAGACATGAGGAGGTCTGGTGAAAATATATTCTATGGGCATATGGAAACAGACTCTAAATGTGAGAATTATTTAAACAGTGGGGGTAGGGAGGAACACATGAAGAACCCAGATGATTTGCGTGGGTGCTTTTCAGTACTCCGTTGCCTAATTGTGACTATGGGTAGACAAACACAGCCAAGTGTGTCCTTAGAAAGATACAGTTACTTAAAAAATAAGGGTTTGAGTCACATCATCAGTTAAGCCACTGAGACAAGCACAGAATGGATACTTAGGATGGATAGTAGAGAAAGTGGCCCAACTGCTGGGCTTTATCCCATGGGTCTACCTTTTCTAAGTTTCTCTTCAGGAAGAGTGGCCAACTGGGACCTGTAACCCAAATGTTTATGGAAAAGTTAATTTATCATGCAGCACATGGTATGGAATGTGGTATCCATGGAGGTATGCTGCCCAGACCTCCCTTCAAGAAAAGTCTTGCTGATTAGCTATGAAGACACTACATTTAGTGTTTGAACAAAGACAGTACTTTTCCTGGGCAGTATCCTGTGATTGACTGAGCATGGCAGAGTAATACAGTCTGACAATTTATATCCCATAAGACACACCTTTATGGGCTATCTTTGTGACAGAGTTCCCTCTTTGACTGCCTGACACTTTCACCAAACTGCACTGTCTTCTTAAAATCTTTCTATCTGATTTTCATTTCTTCCCATCTCCATATATAGATGTTAGATCAACATTCCAGTCTAAAGGCTTTCCAAGCCTACCTCTGCTTTTTTCTGTATCTTTCATAGGCATTTCCCTCAATAAATCTCTTTTATTTTAACTCCATCTGGCACCTGCACCTGGAGGACCTAATCAATATGGCTTCGGAGAAGACTGATGAACATGTCTTGGAAACGAGAGGCTGATATCAATTGGTCTGCTATCCTCCCCTCAGTGTAATCCTATGCTCATCAACTATTATTGACCTCCCCTATCTTGTGTCAAAAACTGAGAATTTACTCAATCAAGTTAAGACAATTCTTCTGCACTCTGCTATTTACGGCTAAAAGACATCTAATCATATTACCAATTAGGCTGTTTGGTGACTGTCCACCACTGTAAATATTAGCATTATACAGAGCACAAAGTTCCAAAAACCATATTTAATTTCTCTTTTCAGTCACAATCTCTCAAGAAACCCCTAGTGACATTTTGTGGAACCTTAGGTTTCTAGAGAACTCAGTTTGAGAAACTCTGTTCTAGAAGAGTCTTCTTTATTCTTTTACTCATGTCCTCTATAAGTTACCACTTTTCCTTCCTCTCTTCTTTCTTTAGGCCTAACCTTACATCATTTCTGGGAGGAGATATAAACCATCTTTTCAGATAAGTCTATGAGATTTGAATCTTTATTTCTGTTCCAAAAATGGACTGGAGAAAAGGAAATAAAACCCAGTGTTTTTCCAAGAAAGAAGGGGGGAGGGCCCAGAAGAATAACACTATAATCCTGTCACATGTCTTTTTAGTAATGAACTTTGAAGGTCTAAAAACATTAGGATAACCCTGAATGAAAACATTAAGTCTTAAAGTAAATGTTTCTTTATAACACTGGCAAAGTTCTATAAACTCCCCTACATTTATGTGACTTTTATTTTCTTTCACTGGCTAATTTACTTCTTGACATGTAGGTGCTATTTGGTGCTACAGAAAAAGAACTATGACTGTTTAGATGATTCCTCTGTGGCCCTAATTTCTAGCCTCATTTGCTAATTTAATGTAAATTGTGGCTCTAATTTTTAGAGTTTTTTATTTGTTTTATACCAGTTTGTGACTTTAAACTTTTTTTTTCTCTAGAACTTATCTAACTTCTCTATCAGGGGTTGAGAAGTAGCAAAAAGCACACCCTGACAAACAAATGGGTGGATATTTGATGACAGCACTGAATTCCATGGGAGAAGAAGTCTTGTAGGTAGGTTAGAAGACTGGCAGTTCACACTTGTTTTTAACAAGCTACATGTTTCTCGAGTACTTCAACATATTTATGTCAGAATAATGACCATGCGGATCTGAGTATCACAAACCTGAGGTGGAGACTATTAAAGAAGTTTTCCCATTATTTTTATATCTGTTTATCTAGCATATCACAGAATTAAGTGTCTTACAAAACATATTTTGCAATAAATGTAATGGTCCCTTTCAAGTGACAGTTAAAAAAAATCTTACTCATTTTTGGTGGAAATATTTCAAAACAACGTTACATATTTCACTGACTTTCTAAACTATTCACGTTCTAATTTTAACACTTTTTTTATAAAATGACTTGGAGGTTGTTGTCAGCTATGGAACAGTCTAATACATTATGTTTTCTACACTCAAGTCCCTACAAGAGAAGGGAAATTCTCACCTCAAAGATATGTTTTAGTTACGGAAAGAATCTCCACTCTGAGTTTCTGGAATCTGTCATGCCCCAGTGGGCCAGGATAAGCTACCTGAAAGAAGCCTTGAATCTCACTTTTCCTATTCGTTTGAGGTTAAATCTTGAGATTGGCAAAAATGGCAAGACTTTTTTTCCTTGAAGCTCAACTTTGTTAAAACTTACTCTTTTCAGCCCCATTACAAAGTAGGCAAAATATATGAATAGACACTTATCAAAAGAAGACATATGAGCAGCCAGCAGATACATGAAAAAATGCTCAGCCTCACTAGTCATCAAAGAAATGCAAATTAAAACTACATTAAGATACCACCAAAGTCCAGTCAGGATAGCTATCATCAAAAACTCAAAAAATAACAGATGCTGGAGAGGATGTGGTGAAAAGGGAACACTTCTACACTGTTGGTGGGAGTGTAAACTAGTACAGCCTCTATGGAAAACAGTGTGGCGATTCCTAAAAGATCTAAAAATCAACCTACCATATGACCCTGCAATTCCCCTACCGGGAATATACCCAGAAGAACTCAAATCACTCTATAAAAAAAGATACCAGCACACTATGTTTATCGCAGCATTGTTCACAGTAGCAAGAACATGGAACCAACTGTGCTGCCAATCAAAAGAGGACTGGATTAAAAAAATGTGATACATATACGTGATGGAATATTATGCAGCCATAAAGAAGAACAAAATCATGAACTTTACAGTAATCTGAATGGACTTAGAGTCTATAATACTGAGTGATATATCACAGAAAAAAAGAACTGAGTATCACATGTTCTCACTCATGAGCAGAACTTGAACAATTATTGTAATACTATAAGAAAAGGATTGGCAGTAGCGGGAAACTGTCAGGGCTGGGGGTGGATGGTGGCGGTGGTGGTAAGCAGGATTGGCAGTAGTGGAAGTCTGCCAGGGGAAGGGAGGCCACACCTCATCAACAAGGGTACCTACATAATGAAAATTTGTATACATAACACTGAATTGTACCCACATCTTTAAAATAAAAAAAAATAAAAAAAAAAAGAAATTCTCTATGGAAATCTCAGTCCCTAGGAAACAGATTTTCTGTTTTAGAAATTTTCCTAAGAAAATCTCAGTCCCTCATTGAGATACCATTTTATACTCAATCTTTTAGTCCTACAGACAGGTAGGGACTTGTTTAAATTGTGGGTTGAAATAACTAGGATGTATCTAGGATTCTGACATACAGGCATACAAAAACAAAGAGCCTTGAGGGACTATTTGTTTTCACGTACTTTCATTTTTCTTCCACTTTACACATACATGTGCTGCACACACGTGGACTTTTCAAAATAGAAGTGTAGCTGAGTTCCTTAGGCAGCTGGAGCAGGATATCTGGGAAGTCTTGACAATAGCTACAAGGACAGTGTTCAAAATTTTGAAAACACTGCAGAGGTATTTCTAATATATTTAGTCTTTCTGTCACCCAGTTGAGAATTGCTCATGCATGGACATTTGACGCATTCTCTGTTGTAGATAAATCCATTGACAATACCATAGTTTCACATTCTGAAGACCTGAGGCCTTGTCCTGATTCTGCTGCTCATTAGCTTTATGACCATGGCTAATTATTTCACATTTATCATCCTCAAGTTTCTTAGCTGTAAGGAGACATTAATGTTTAACAACTGAGTTTTGCTGAAGATTGCATGATATGTATGAGAAACTCTGAATATTCTAAATTTTTATGAAAATTGATAAATTTGTAAATTAGAAAACAACAGGAAACTCGCATGGTCACTTGTTTAACCATCATTCTAGAACCTTCCTAAGAGGCACAAAATTACTAAACTGGTCAAAGTCTGAGACATTCACTGGGACTCTTTTTACTAGGGTAGGTAAAATGGAAGGGGGGACCCCCAAAATGGAATTTATTTATTAAAAATTGTGTATTTATTCTTACATGTTTAAACTTCAGTCACCTTCAAAGTACTCTCTGTTTGATGGAATACATCTGTCAGGATACTTTTTCCACTGCTCAAAACAATTTTTGAATCATCAATTTTGATGTCTTTTAGTGCTTCTGCCGCTTTTTGTTTCACCTCCTCCACATCAGCAAAATTTTTTGAGGACTTCTTTCATCTAGGGAAACAAACAAAAAGTTGCTTGGGGCGAGATCAGGTGAACAAAGAGGATAGGTTACTGGGATCATGCCATTTTTGTACAAAAAACTACTGAATACTCAGCATGATGTGGGCAGATGCACTCATAAATCACACATCATAAAATGGGAAAATACTGAAAGAGTCTAAAAAAAAAAAAAAAAGGAAATCACTGAAGCCTTACACAACAATGCTAGCTGGTACACGAATGCCAGTGGGTTCCTGGAACACTTACCTAGCAGGGGAAGCCTTTATTACTGGCCCTCCAAAAAATAAGTTCTTTTTGGGGGAGTTCTTCCTCATATAGGGTCTCAAGTTTCACTTTCCTCTTGTACTCCTTATGTCTATTTGGTAAGTGTACCTAGAGAGGCTTACCTCAGCAGGCTTTCTGTGTTCTGTCAGCAACTAAAGTAGTAAAGTGGGTCTCATCCTCATCCATATTGATGGCCATTTCAGATTAAGAAAAATTAATTCAAGAAGGTTTCATACATTTTTCTGTCTTTGTGTGTGTGTGTGTGTGTGTTGGAGTCTCACTCCGTCGCCCAGACTGGAGTGAGTGGCCACTCCTGGCCACCGTAGCCTCGACCTGCTGGGCTCCGCGATCCTTCTGCCTCAGCCTTCCAAGTAGCTGGAACTACAGGCGTGCGCTGCCACGCCCAGCTAATTTTTGATTTATTGTGGAGATGATGTCTCGCCAAGTTGCCCATGTGGGTCTCGAACCCGCGGCCTCAGGCAATCCACTCACCTCAGCCTCCCAAAGGCGCGGGATTACAGGCTGAGCCACCGAGCCCGGCTAGTTTCATACATTTTTCAAGGCCTAACCCTTTCACACTAGTAGACCTTACCGCGAATCCCTACATTTGGAAGAATAGAAAATTGACTGTGTTAATAAAGTTTATTCTTCATTACCTATTATGTTATTGCTATTTTTATATTTAACCCTTTTGGCAGAAACCCTCTGAAGAGAGAAAGAATGAATGTTAGTGTTTCCAGAATCAAAAACACATCCCAAACTTCTAGTACTAAGCAGGAAAAAAAAAAATTGATGGCTCATATGCTTCTGGATATCAGCAAGGGAGATAAATGCCTAATTAAATAGTTACAACATCACAAAATAGAGTGGTAAGAATGTGCAAACTGCATTTTTCTGCATCCAGGTCTGGAAAGGTTAGGAAAGATTCCAGAATAGTGTGAGTTCAGCTTGAGTCTTAAAGGATAAGCAACAGTAAACTAGGGGCAAGATCATTAGAAGTTGTTCTAGGTATAGGAGGTAGCATGAGTAAATGTATAGGTTTGTATGAGTAGAAACTGTTAGTTTGAAATTGTTGGAGCATGCATTACAAGGTAAGGAGTAATGAGAAATGCAGCTGGAACACATGGCAGGGAGTTTACAATGACAGGCTTATGCCACATTAGGAACTTGGATTTTATCCTGCAGGCAAAGGGAACTGTTGAAGGGTTTTGAGCAGATACTGTGCATCATCATACTTAAGTTTTTAAAAACAAATTTTGCTCAGCCTGTAATCCCAGCACCCTGGGAGGCCAAGGCGAGTGGATTGTCTGAGCCCGAGGGTTCGAGACCCACCCAGGCAACTTGGCAAGACCTTGTCTCTTCAATAAATCAAAAATTAGCCAGGCATGGTAGCACATGTCTGTAATTCTGGTTACTTGGAAGGCTGAGGCAGAAGGATCGCTGGAGTCCAGCAGGGTGAGGCTGTGGTGGCCAGGAGCATGTCACTGCACTCCATCCAGTCTGGGTGACAGAGTGAGACTTCAACTCAAAATAAATAAATAAATAAAAACAAATTTTGACAGCAATGCACTTGGTAAATTTGAGAAGAATATACTGGAAATAGAAAGCATTTTGCAATAATAATTTATGTGAGAAGTTGAATTTAGCAATCTATGCAATATATATATGTATATACATATATATACATATATATAAGTTTTAAGCAGAAATTCCTCCCATTTTATATATGTGCTAAAATAGAGGCATATCTGAGTTCCTTGGGCAGGTGGATCTAGACAGACTCAAGAATGACTGCAAGGGCAGCCATATAAATTTTGGAAACAGCACAGGGGAATTTCTAACATATTTGGCCAATCTGTCTCCCACTTGAAAGTCAGTTATGCATGGACACTTGAAGTATGCTTGATTGAGAATTGCTGAGTTGAAAATTTCATAGCATATTATATCAAAATTCTATCTCACTGTTATTGACATCTTGGAATATGATGAGTTTTTATTATGATGATAAATAACGGTTAACTTTTTTCCATTAGAGAATTGAGACCTTCAGGACAATATTAGCATGATCTTTGTTCACAGGTTTCTCTGTAATTAATTCTCAATTAAATGATTAATAATTTAAATTGCTAGTTATCCAAGAAACATCATGCTTGACTACACTTTTAGCATGATATAATCATTACATATGACTAGGGCTTTCTCCTTCACGAAATAAAATTTATGATGTTTACTTATCTGTACTTTAGCATGTAGGTAAAGTCACAGAATATACCACAGTAAGTGAGAAAACCAAATAGCTACTGTCTTCAAAGTGTCTCTTTGTAAGAGTCTGATATTTTCTGAGGTGTGACATTTCACCTTCTGCTTGTAAGTGATAACTTTAAGCAGTCACGGTACTTTTCTGTTTATGATTATATCATATTATCTGAAAAATATTTGAATAGGATTGTATAAAGGAAAACACAATTGCTACATCTTCAGAACAGATGAATATTAAACATTGGTTCCAAAAATGATTTAATGGAAAAAGCTAGTGTGATTTGGAATCATCTCTTAACTCTACTACTTCTTGGCAATATGACCCAGGGCAAATGCATAGCATCTAAGACCTTTGGTTTTCTTTTATAAACTGTGGATATTGAAGTCTGCTTCACAGGGTTGTTTTAAATTATATAAAGTATTTAAAGTGTCTAACTTCAAATAGCAGACATTCTGTAATTAATTATTTCCTTTTTGTTCTTTGTTGTCACTTTATGATCATTGATTTTTGTTTCTCTCCATCACTGGCTGGAGGTTTTCCTTTTTTTTTTTTTTTTTTTGAGTTAGAGTCTCACTCTCACCTAGACTGGAGTGCAGTGGATGCTCCCGGCCACCGCAGACTCGACCTGCTGGGCTCGGGCGATCCTTCCGCCTCAGCCTTCCAAGTAGCCGGAATTGCAGGCATGCGCTACCACGACCGGCTGATTTTTTGATTTATTGTAGAGATGAGGTCTCGCCAAGTTGCCCAGGCGGGTCTCGAACCCGCGGGCTCAGGCAATTCACTCACCTCAGCCTCCCAAAGGCGCAGGATTACAGGCTGAGCCACCGAGCCCAGCTATGGCTGGAGTTTTTCTTGCTAAGTGTTGAAGTATTACACAGGTGTTAATGAGAACACATGGCATTTTCTATTCAAAGTGCTATGTATCCTCATTCAGTTCCAAGAACATCCTCAGTGTGCCCAAGACCTCCAAATCTGTATCTTCACCCATGACTCTCCCCAGTAACTCTGGATTTGCATACCCAATTTTCTATTTGAAATCAATACTTAGATAACTAGCAGGCATTTTATTTATTAAACAAATGTTTATTAGGTAGCTACTGTAATTGTAGATGCTGAGGATATTTCAGAAGAAAAAATGGACAGAATTTCCTCTCAAATGTTTACATTCTAGAAATGGAGAATTATACAACAATCAAAATAAATAAAGTATATGTTGTAATAGTAATAAATGCTATGAAGAAAAATAAAAGTGAGGAAATAAATATTTATTGTTGCATTACAAATTACCCTAAAACTTAGAGGCTTAGAACAACACATATTATTATCTCCCAGTCTCTGTGAGTCATAGATACAATTGTGGTTCAGCTGGGTGGTTCTGGCTCAAGATCTTTCACAATATTTTAGTTAAGACATTGATTCATGAAAATGCAAACATCCAGGTTAGGATACTATCACACATTAATAAGAAATGCTAAAATAAACTGACTGACAATGTCATGTGTTGGCAAGGATGTGGAATAATGGAAATTTTCATTCACTGTTGGTGGATGTTTACATTTATGCAAACTATTTGAAAACAGTTTTAGTCAAATTGAACATATTCATGTTTTTATACCTAGAAATACACTTTCAGAGATTCTACCCCAGGAAACCAGGGAACCTTTGAACCACAGTACTTGTACAAGAATGTCCAGAGCATTATGATATTCATATGTCCATTACAACAGAATAGGTAAGTATATTATGGCAGTTAGAAAGGTGAAGAGAGAAATGACATGCTTTCTTTTTTTTTTTTTTGGTTTTTTTTTTTTCTGAGTTGGAGTCTCACTCTGTCGCCCAGACTGGAGTGCAGTGGCCACTCCCGGCCACCGCAGCCTCAGCCTGCTGGGCTCCGGCGATCCTTCCGCCTCAGCCTTCCAAGTAGCCAGAATTACTGGCATGCGCTACCATGCCCGGCTGATTTTTTGATATATTGTAGAGATGAGGTCTCATTGCCCAGGCGGGTCTCGAACTCACGGGCTCAGGCAATCCACTCACCTCAGCCTCCCAAAGGTGCGGGATTACAGGCTGAGCCACTGAGCCCGGCTTGACACACTTTCTTGATGAGGTGTGGAAAAAAACTAAGGCATTAGTAGCTCAGACACCTTCTCTTTTCTTTCTTGTATGAGTGAGATATTGCAGGGAATATGTTAGTTTCTGCTCTGCTAGATGTTGGTACCCCATGTGTGAGGTCTACCCCAGTCTACAGTTAACTGTGAATGGATGGGCTAATCCCATTCAAGATCTAAGAATGAGTATCACTTGCTCACAAAAGAAGCTACATTCTCAAATTTCCACATTGCTAGTAACAACATCGGTGATTTGATATGTATCTGCTGACTTCTGACCTTATTTTTTAATTAAATCTAAACCTTTGTGGGTTAAAACCCTTATTACTACCATACACAATCCCCCTGTCATGGTAACGAGTAAGCCGGCCATGTCAACTCATTTAATGAGGTCTATATCCAGCTCCTAACTTATTCTGCTCTAGAATTTGAATGGCATTATGGCTCTCTCTGTGGCTTAGGGGTTTAAAAGTAACTTCATCATCCCTATTGTTCTTCAGATTAGAACTAATGTAGGACTGTTATGATCAACTGTATAGTTATGGACACATTTGGTAGTAGGTCCTCAGGATTTCTTGGCAGCAATGACAAACATGAAAAACAAAGGCAAAGCCAATGCAAGGATGTGTGCATGAGAAACATAATATAGTTGTAAGGAATAATAACACAAAAGAAATGGAACAATACTAAAAAAACAGAAGCTGTTATATAAACGTCTAGTAAATGTCTAGCTCATGATATACCTTTACTATATAAAATAGAATAAAACTAGAACACACATATCCTCAATTTTAAAGAACCAAAGGGCATATTGTAACTATATATAAGTACAAGCCAGGTTAAAAAAAAGAACGTGTAGTACAATAAACACTCTAATAGACCCAATAAAATAATTATTGTTAATAATAAAAATGTTATTAGTAGTAATATTTGTAAGTGCTCTATGAATTTGGTAGCTGTTATTGCTAGCTATTAAGAACACTGATATCAAAGTGAGAAACAGAAGAGGGTTGTGAAAACCCAAAGAAAGAGTTAAGATCTATTTGTTTCTCTATAACTGTACCCTCCTTATTATTTCATCCTCCCTCTAGGCTGTTTGACTCTTTCATATCTACTTATTTACTGAAGAAATTTGTGGTCTGTGGATCTAGAATATTATTTTTTAAGAAACATACAATTGTAGTAAAAACAGATAAATAAAACAGAAAAAGAGAGGAGTCTTTCTGTGAAAGACTGTGAAATAAAGAAGTGCTTAAGTTTAGTAATGGCTCTCAGTTCTCATTAGAGATCAACATCATATTTTAAATTCAAAACGAAGAGAAGCTCAGCCAGTGTAGCGTTCAAGATGTCACCAGAAAAAGATGACTGAGTTGTCTTTCATGAGGCTTCTCAAGGTGCCATTTAATTTAACTTGGTGAATTTGTCAAGGTCCAGGGTATGATCTTTGGCTTTGCAGTCTCAGAAACCTGAACTACTTTTCAATTCAAGTGGAATCACAGTAACTAAGTTCACCAAACTCATGTATAAAATCAGAATGCTAATATACTGACTTAAAAATAAAAAGAAAACTTTTACATACATTAGCATTCTTATATTGGTATTTCTAGAATGTGCTTTTCAAGCAGGCAAGTTAATGTCTGAGAAATGCTTCATAAGCACAGAAGCAGAACAAACCCACATCATCTCCCACTTCCACTTTTTTAGTAAACTTTAAATATGGGGTTATATACATGTTCACTCTTTTCTTCTTAATACGTTCACAAAGTGAAGCCAGAGTGATCTTTTTTCAAAAATGCAAAACTGTACAGTTTTGCCTCTATGTAAAACTCTGCAGTTACTTGTCACTGTAGACAGAAAACCTAAACCCTTAATACTGCCTAAAAATCTCTGCATATTATGACCCTATTTGCCATGAGATAATTTAAATTGAGATACTTAAACTTTACAATACTTTCAGGTATAAAAACATGGTTATTTAGATTTCTGGAAAAATATTTTTGTTGTACTCTGAAACTATCCAAAACACTTTCTACCTTTCCTTGTAGAAAAATAATTGTTTTTATAATTTTTTAATAATGTAGGTTTATTTTTGGCAGAACAATTTATTTTGAAAATCAATTGGTACCAAAATGGGCATGATTACTCTCTATTATTGATTTATTGAAACAGTTTGACCTTCATTCACAGGAAGTACGGGAGATCATATACTTATTTGTCCATAAATTTAATGTTTATTTAACACCCTATAAATATCAAGTACTATTTTAGATGTAGAATAAAAGACAGTAATAAGACAAACAGATTTCCTGCTCTTTCATGGAACTTAATTTTAGGTGGAAGCAGAAAATAAGAAAAAATATCAGAATCAGAGAGATCCAAGATGCTTGCAGAAAGTTAAAATATAGTAAAAGGATCCAGAATGATTTTATTGTAAGAAGTGGGAGAGAAATCATAGATTCTGTGACTGGTTGCTTAAGATCCAAAAGGAGATGTAGTATAGTTAATATTTGAACATTTTCCTGTGGCTTAAAGACTTAATTTATGTATAAAAATCATTTTGAAAAAAACCTGGACTCCATTTATGTAAAACCTGATATGTTAGGTTTGGGATGGAACCTCTGTTTTGGTATTACCTGATAAGATTCCAAATGTACTCATGTACTAGAAGAGTTTGTAAGGGGCGTCAAACTGGTTCAGATAAGTATGCACATTGTAAGACTCTTTTATATTCTTGAGAATGCTAAAGAATGCTTGAGTGTGGTTTATAGGGACCAACTGCTTCCTATTAAATACTTTAGTGAATCTGAGTTTTTTCTTAGAAAACAGTTTTTGTTTTCTTCGCCAACTGTTTCACAGGTCAACTATGAAGAATGCTAAAAGGCCTAGAGGGTATTTCTGAAGGTATAGTTAACTTGAAGACATCATTTTATGGAGATACATTAAACCTTGTACCTAATGTATTAAGAAATGCCAAGCTACCTTAGGTGATGAAATACAGTGTTCAGAAGAGATCATCTCATTTTAATCATTTTTGAAACTTACTTTGTGAAGGGTAAAATGAGCCAGAAGCCAATGTGGTGAATGCTTCATGGAAAAATAAAGTATGACAGTGTATATTGACCATGAAAAACGTTGTTGAACAGCTCCATTCTCCAGTCCTGTTTCCCAGAAAATCTATTCACAATAATTTTATTGTATCTCTTAAAGAAATTAGAAAGAGAAATAAGATACTCAACATTTGGATGAAGAATATGAGAAAGAAGCCGGGCTCGGTGGCTCAGCCTGTAATCCCGCGCCTTTGGGAGGCTGAGGTGAGTGAATTGCCTGAGCCCGTGAGTTCGAGACCCGCCTGGGCAGTGAGACCTCATCTCTACAATAAATCAAAAAAATCAGCCGGGCATGGTAGTACATGCCTGTAATTCCGGTTACTTGGAAGGCTGGGGCGGAAGGATTGCCGGAGCCCAGCAGGTCGAGGCTGCGGTGGCTGGGAGTGGCCACTGCACTCCAGTCTGGGCGACAGAGTGAGACTCCAACTCAAAAAAAAAAAGAATACGAGAAAGAGACATGTCTTTGGAAATTTGGACTGTAACATCATTTACTTCAATAGATGTACATATTTAAAATTTATATAATAATAGGATCATAAAAGAAAATTCAGAGAATTAAAAATGTCAAATACTGGCAGTGTTTACATGTCTTAAAATGACACCTGTTAAGATGGAGTCATTTTTAATGGTTTTGGAAAGATAACCATAGGGCTGGGAAAAAAAAGAAAAGCCAGGCTTAAATTTTTTTTTCTCAATTTGTATGCCTCTATATCCTTGATAAATTACTTGGTCCATCATGTTTATAAATAACCTTAGTAATGTATTAAATTCATTATATATTATCTTATTTTATCTTTATAGCAATAATTCTATGAAACAGATACTAGCAATACTCATATTTTGTAGATGAGGAAACTGAAGATTATAACTGTTATGAATTGTTCCTCAGGAGACGCATTAACAAATGGAAGAGGCAGTATTTAAAATTAAGTCTATCTGAAACTAAAACCTTTTAACCCCTAGGTACTATACACTCAAAAGGTCATTATAAGATTAAATTGAATTATGCTTGGAACAATGCCAAACATGTCTAAATATTCAATATAAATATAGTGATTACGAATCTTAGTTTTAACTGTGTAAGAAAAATAGTAATTTTTCCTTTCAATTCAAATAATTAGAAATTAAATCTTCCTCTTGCCTTGCCAGATAGAAATACAGTCTGATTCATTATGCTGTGTCAAAGAATTGGAGCAAACCCCTGATTCTGGGGTCTTGGTCCATCGGGTTTTTGCTGAAAAGCCCCTTGTTTCTCCTAGTACTTACTATTGCTTGAGATCTAGTAGTTCTGTCTGAGGTATGAAAATCTTTGTTGAGTCTAGGGGGAATTCTACTGCCCTTGTTCATTCATTTTATATATCAAGCACCTAGAGGGTATTTCTGAAGGTATAGTTAACTTGAAGACATCATTTTATGGAGATACATTAAAACTTGTACCTAATGTATTAAGAAATGCCAACTACATCTCCTTTCAGATCTTAAGCTACAGTTAAATAGCAAGCACCATCCTAGATGTTGAGGAAAACGCAGCAGTCTTTTTTTGGTATGTCAGGCAACCATATACCCTGTGGAACTTTGTTGCCTTTTAACCAAATGCTACAGAGTGGCACATTCCAACCAGAGGTAAATTTACTTTGAGGCTAAAGAAATGTGCTTCTAAGAGCCCTCACTTCCAGGGCCCCTTCTAAGGCTTTACAAGTTTGTATACATGCTGATTTTTGTTTTCTTTTTTGTTGTTGTTTGTTTTGTTTGTTCTCACAAAGATGAGATATTTTAACTGCAAACTATTGACTTTTTTCAATTCCAAACTTTTTGTGTTTTCATGATCTTTTATCCCTTGAAAGGGAAGTTGAGTTTACTACTGTTAGGTTATTAGATGTGCTGATAATATGGTGGTTATATGAAAAAGGTGAAAGGACATAAACCATGGAATTTTTCCCTAAAAGGAAAAAAGAGGAAACAATTAAACAAAACTAAAATGATATGTATAATTACTGAACCTTGATGACATATGCGTGGAGGTATATAAAGAGGCATTATTTAAAATTGTGTGGAGAACTATATTGCAATCTTTATTTTTTAAAACTATGTTTGGACATTTTCAAAATAAAGAGTAGAAAAATGCCTAAACCCAGGGTAAATCTAGGTGTGACATACTTTTCATGTGCCACATTTACTAACTTATTTTTATATAAGTTAGTAAATTATTTAATGTGTAGTTTCCAGTTTTTCAATTCATTTTTCCCAGAAATATTTAAATTATATCTTGGATTTGCTTTTGTTATTAATCTTATTTTTCTAAGAGCAGCACATTCAATTCATAGATTGGATCTCTTATTCTACTTAAAATATTTATCAAATTGTCTCATTAATTTTATATCTTTTTACTTGGCATTCTTAGAGTTTCTCAGGTTTATTCATCATGCTACTATTTTTATTTTCTGCAAGTCAATTCTACTACAGATCGCACCCCATTGCAGACCAATATTTTGTTCTTGAATTTGAGATTCTTTGTATCTTAATTTTTTATTATTTTAATGAGCTCATTTTGCTTCTTAGCCTACACCTCCCTCAGTTGATTCTCAGTCTGTAGCTGTGTTCCTTTTTCAGAAGGCTATAGCTTGCAATTTAAAAAATAAACCAAACAGTTATTGTTTTTTTGTTTCAGAAACTGGAAGAGGCATGTATAAAATAATTCCTTTTATATGCTACTGTATCTCTTCAGAGGCTTTGTAGCAGGAAAAATAGAGAGATCGTGACACTGAGACTATTATAGGAAGTGGCACTTTATTACGCTGGCTAGCACTAGCACTTCGGGCCCGAGAATTTCATACATTCAAATCAAGCTCGAGCACCCCAGAACAGGTGACCTGGGGTTTTATATCCTCATTTAGGTAAAGGAGGGGGTCGTGTTGAGTGATTACATATTTCCTTTGGAATCTTACAAGGTTGTACTCAGCAAAATCAGATTTTTTAAAGAACAAATGGTTTCCAGGAACTGCAGGATTGTAAACCTCAGAAGGGGGACTTTAGATAAGACTCTTTTCCATTTCCATGAAGTAGCCAGTCTCTGGGCCATTTGGCCTTTCTTAAACAAAACCTGCCTGACTCTGGGAGGGCCTTTAAAGTTGCAACTTGCCTTTCAAAGGGAAATACCTTTAACTGCTATCAACCTTTCCTTCTTGCCGCTGGGCTAGTGGCAGCCCAGGTGAGGCCAACTGCTGATCCCGAATCAGCCACATGTGTTTCTGTGTTTATTCACTCAATCACACAAGAAATATATTTGAGCATATGCCGCCTCCTGCCACAGCTTCACAGGTGTGTTATTTAACTCCAAGAGTAAGCATGCTCTCCAAATATCAAAGGTTTTTATTTTTTAATATGTGGAGAACTTCAACATTATTCCCTGGAATTCATATTTGGTAAATGTAGGCTAGACAAAAAGAACAAATTGCTATTTTCTGCCTATAATCAGAGGAAAAGTTTAAATTCATGTCTTAGATCTTGTATGGAGTTTACCATTACTCAGTTCAATAAAATATTAGTTAGCATTATAATGAACCAAGTACTCTACTGGTTCTGGGAATACAAAGACTATTTGTACATTTCTCCTAAGTCTGAAAGAACTCTATGGAACAGTAAGCCCATAAATGCAAATGTTCTGGCAATGGAGAAAGAAAGGTATATACCATTCTTACTAACAACACTGACCTAAAGGTTATAAGAAAATCTACTAACAGAAGGAAGTTCAGTTACTTAGTGGTTTGTTTTAAAATATAAAGGTTAAATGCTTTTTTCTACACATTAAGGTTTTTCTGTTTTTGTTTATTGCCTTGTAACCCTGAGGAAAAGATCTTATTTTGCCAAAATGTTTCAAAACCTTTAATATGTATTAAAGTGAATCACTGTTTTAATTTAGAAAAAAATTATTCTGCTTTAATACTAAACTTTTAAAAGATTTACTGAGAAGGTGTTTAGCATTAGAACAACTGTTCTTGCTCATTAAATTTTTTAAAGAGGTTCTAAACTTTAATCAGTGAGAACCCACACAAACTTCTAACAAAAAAAGCAAGCTGTTTTTAATTTTACAATTTTAAAGTTCTTCTTCACACAATTTTTCAAGAATGCCTCTCAAATTTTGCATTTTCCTAATGAGATAATACTTATAAATTAAAGACTATAAATTCTATAGGATAAAAGGACTAATAGAAAAAAGTCGTGTAAGTCTACATTTGATTGGTACTTAGTATTTTAGAGATTATTTTTAAAAAGTAAAAGAAAGTGAACGCTGAAGTATTATGGCTAAGTGTTTTCTTTTGTTCTATATTTTAATAATTCTAATGTTAGTACTGCAACAAAGTGATTAAAAATCTAATAGACAGTTGTGCACAGATTTTCTTCCATCTCTGCCATCCTTGAGAGGGCAAGACCAACTCCTCCTCTTTCTTCTCTTCCTTAGCCTATTCAATGTGAAATGTGGATAAAGACTTTTATGCTGATCAATTTCCATTTAATGAATAGTAAATATATTTTCTCTTTCTTATGATTTTCTTTTCTTTAATTTATTTTATTATAAGAATATTGCATATAATGCATATTACATACAAAATATATACTAACTATTGGTAAGGCTTCCAGTCAAACAATTTCTATTTATAATTATGTTTTTTAGAGAGCCAAAAGTTATACACATTTTTAGCTGCTTAGGGGGTTGATATCCCTAACCCCCATGTTGTCCTAAGATCAACTATACAATGAGATATTACACAATTGATATGAAAATGTTGAATGGTTCTATAAAAAAATAGTCAAAGGAAATGAGAGAAAGTCTTCAAAGAAGCATAAAATACAAATTGACAATATGCATGTAAAAAAATGAAAAGCTGATCTTCAACAACAATACCATCATGATAAAAGCCACTATAAGAAATGATAAAAACTAAAGAAAACATCAAACTGGAAAGTCATTTTGAGACAATCACAACTAGTTTAGCTATAGATAGGTGAACTTCTGTAGAGAGATACAAGTTAAACACATGAGCATCAAGATGGTCAGATACCTTCTTATTGGAACATAACTGTCCAAACAAGCATCTCACTGAGGAGACACACCAGACCTTACTTTGGAATGTAGGACAGCTGGCAGAGTCAATCATAGCAACAATAAACAAAGGCAATAGGGAGTTAGTAGAAACATTGAGACATACGATTCTAAGAGAAAACTTAATTAAATAGTAGCGTTTTCTATTATCTTAAGAATTCTTTGTGACACAAGCAAGCTTAGGAGTTAATAAGAACTGAAATGTGATTAATAACTTGTTGTAACCCATGTAACCCACAAATCTTAACTTAGAAAATAGATCACTTAATCAACATTTTTATATAAAACCTTTTGCTAACAACTAGCCTGTGTACTTTCCTCTATGACACTCACATTCTCACTTGACCATGTTTTTTTTTCTAATAAATCCTACTTTAAAACTTTGCTTTAGGCTCACTCTGAAATTCTTTTCTGTGGCAAAGACAAAGACCCACACAACTACTAAACCTCATGCTACCTGACATCAGTTTTTAAAAATGACAATCCTCATGTTGGTCAGAGTAAAGCACGAATCCTGGTATACCACTACAAAGTTTGAAAACTGGTGTAGCCCTTAAGGAAAAGATGGAGGCAAAGTGTGTCAAAAAAACTTCAAAAACATTCTTAGTCTCTGGTTTATTAGTACCACTTCTGGGAATTCATTTTTAGAAAAATATACAGGGTTTGAATATAATGTCTTTGAATGACTATTATTATAGTTTGGTGATGTAAACACTTATACCTATTATTCCCACATTTCAGGTGAGGAAATCACAATCTAGAGTGGCTAGGTGACTTGTACAAAAGCCCACAATTAGTCAATGACATGCCTGAATCAGAAGTCTTAGGTCTCCACTTCACAATAACTGCTCATGCTAAAAATATTTGCTTCAATTTTTTGTGTTACTTTCTTCTTGCAACAATCATTGTTAGGTTCTGGCTATACAAAGATAATAATAAGAACTAATATTTATTGTGTATTTACTACGCATTAGCTTCTTCATGTATAGATTATGTGATCTGTTTCTTGGAACAACTCTTTGGTGCCTTTTTTTTTTTTTTTTTTAATAGGAAGCAGAATAATTCTCCAAATGTCAGATAGCTGAATTAACAAACCAAACTGAGCAATTTTAATCCAGAGTCCCTTCTCTTAACCATTATATTGAATTTTCTCCCAAGATAGACCACCTGCAGATCCTGCCCTTAAAGAGCTCACAGTATACTTGCAAGGAGACAGATTTGTTATGGTTCAGAATGCAGGGCACTAGCACTGTGGGAACCCAGAGGGGAACAACATAACTCTGCTTTGGTCCTCTTTGTACTGATGGTGGTGAGTGGAAGGGTCATCAGTGCTATCACCTTTTGTAAGATCAATTTTTATTTGTATTTGAAACTTCAGATAATCACATCTAGTGTCTCAGATGACTCTGGAACAAGAAACATATATTTTTACTTATTGATTGATTGAAAGGTCTACATATGTTTTGATCCTCCCACATAAGACAAAGCAAAACTATAAATATTTGTAGGAAAATAATGGAATGAAATGTACTAAAATGTTAGCAAGGTTTATCTCTACTCTCACCAATAAAATGATTGCTTTCTTTTCTTTTCTATTTATCTCTATAGTTGTATTGCTTTTATAACCAGATAAATGCTATACATAATGCAGTTAGCCCTCTGTATCCATGAGTTCTGCATCTTAGGATTCAACAAACCATGAATCAAAAATATTTCCAAAAAAACCCACAAAAACCAATAAAAGTAACAATACAATAAAATAATACAAATAAAAAATAATAATATAACAAGTATGTATTTTTTTTGTATTATATAAATTAAAGTATATGGGAGGATATGTATAGTTTATATGCAAATACTATATCATTTTATATAAGGGACATGAGTATCATAGATTTTGGTATTCATAGGGCTCCTGGAACTAATACCTTGCAGACACCAAGGGAAAATTGTAGCTTATTGTCAACTTATATAATATGAATATTAATGTCAAACAATTAGTAAATCTTGCGGGTTACCACATAGTTCGGCAACTGTTTTATAAAGGTATTTAGGAGCATAGGGCAGATGTTACCATGTATAATTTTAGTGATTCATTACATTTTTGTTGTTTTTAGTTATTTATTTTTTATTTTAAAGATGTGGAGTACAATTCAGGATTAGGTATAGAAGTGGTCATAATACAGGTAAAGTTTGGGCCTCACTTGGACCCCACTTCATCTGGTCTGAGATCAAGTACCCTTATTTATGTTATGTGCCCCCCCCATCTCTCCCATGGCAGTTTTCAACTACTACCAATGTCTTTCTTATAATATTATGGTAAATGTTCAGGGTCTGCTTATGAGTGAGAATATGTGGTACTCAGTTCTTTGTTTCTGTGATAAATTACTGAGTATTCTAGCCTCTAAATTCATCCAAGCTACTGCAAAGTCCATAATTTTGTTCTTCTTTATGGTTGTGTAATATTCCATCATGTATATGTACCACATTTTTTTAATCCAGTCTAATTTCAATGGGCAGCAAGGTTGGTCCCATTGAATACTTGCTATTGTAAATAGCACTGCAATAAACATGCATGGGCAGGTATCTTTTTTGTAGAGTGATTTAAGTTACTCTGAAATACTTCCAGAAGGAAGGTCAATTTCTAGTTCTTTTAGAAGTCATCACACTGTTTTTCTAAGAGGCTGAAGTAGTTTGCAATCCCACCAACAGTGTAGCAGTGTTCCCTTTTTTCCACATACTTGCCAGCATCTGTTGTTTTTTTGTTCTAGATTCATCGAATTTAAATCTACATTCTAATTTTATGTATTGGATAAATGTGGGGGCTTTCCTACTGGTATCTCGTGGGAGGACTTAATCAAAGCTTAAGAAGGTTGTGGCAGGACTGACCACAGAAACAGCACAGTAACTATGAAGCTGTTTTAGTGGTCAAACCAAATGACAAAATAAATACTATGGCATAAGAAACATGTAATTGTTATGTAAATACAAAGTCTATCATGAAGTTTTGACAGTATAAAAAAGAGTCTCATTAGCAGAAAAGTCATTTAAAAAAATGTCCAGAGAAAGTGTTCCCAGCTTTGATTCTGGCTACAGTATAACTGTTAGCCTGTTGTTAGTAGATGCTCTCTTGAAGGTAAATTTTGAGCTGTGTAATTTTCAACTTTGAATAGAAAACACAAGCATTAATTAAACTCTTCCTGTAAGTACTTAAGGGCATTACTCATTTGAGGCACACAACAGATTTTTGTTGTCATTACTATAAATGTGGGAACAGAGGCTAAGAAAGAATAAGTAACTTGCTGAGGGTCACACTCTTGTAAGTTTTAAAGCCAAGAATTAAACCCCAACAACAACTGGGCTCTTACTCATTTTCTGCATCGTCCAGTGCACTGAAGAAAAAAATAGTAAATACTTAGAATGTAATAGCCATGCTCTCCTCTGCTTCTACTACCATTCACCTAGTCTCTAACAACTCCTCCAATACCCTACTTAACATATTTAAAATATGGTAATTTATGTTTTATCATTTAAAAGATATGAGATAATTTAGTAGAATTAAACATACCCAGCAGTCCTGAAACATTAAATTATTAGAATTCTTTGGTGTGGATGAAAGAGATAAACCAGCAGATAATGCATTCTTTTATTCCTCTTTCATATAAGTGTTTTGAATTGCTTCATTATTTTGTAGTTTCTTCAAATATGGGAAGGATTTTAATTCTCCATTGTCAATGAAGTTGAACTTGGCTGGATAGGAAATTATTGGTTGAAATTATTTATCTTTGAGGGCTTTGAAAATTGGACTCCAGACCCTTCTAGCTTGTAGAGTTTCTGTTGATAGGTCTGCTGCTATTCTGATTGGTCTTCCCTGGTAGGTTGTCTGACCTTTCTCTCTTGCTGCCTTTAGGTTTTTCTTTTGTACCTACTTCGTGTAGGCAAATTACTATGTATCTAGTGTTTAGTCTTTTCTTTTTTTTTTTTTTTTTGCGTTGGAGTCTCACTCTGTCGCCCAGACTGGAGTGCAGTGGCCGCTCCTGGCCACCGCAGCCTCGACCTGCTGGGCTCCAGTGATCCTTCCGCCTCAGCCTTCCAAGTAGCTGGAATTACAGGCATTTACAGGCATGCGCTACCACACCCGGCTGATTTTTTTATTTATTGTAGAGATGAGGTCTCGCTGCCCAGGTGGGTCTTGAACCCGCAGGCTCAGGCAATCCACTCACCTCAGTCTCCCAGAGGTGCAGGATTACAGGCTGAGCCACCAAACCCGGCTTAGTCTTTTCATTTGATGTCTTGTGGGGGTTCTCTGTATGTCATGTGTTTGCATGGTCACATCTTGGTGAGATTGGGTAGATTTTCTTGAATAATCTCCTGGAATTCTTGTTCCAAGATGTTCCCTATTTCTCTTTCCTATTCTGGGATGCCAGTCATGCATAGGTTTCGCCCACTGATATAATCACACATCTCTTAGGACTTTGTTCTTTCTTTCTGTGTTTTCTTTCCATGTTTTTTACAGATTGGATTAATTTCATGTTTTGGTCTTCAAACTTTGAGATTCTTTCTTCTGTTTGATTAATTCTGCTTTTCATGTTTGTTATCTTATTTATTTCTTGAATAAAGTTTTTTATGGCCAAAATCTCTGTTATAAGTTATTTCAATGTTGCATCTTGTATTTCTTAAGTCTAATTCATTCTTTCCATTCATTCCCTAATCCCTGTTGTATTCTGGGGTCAGTCATTGGTGATTTCCATTGTTTGGGACCTGAAGCCTGATTTTTCAGGCATTGTCTGATACACTGGGAATTACTTGTGTTCTTCCACTGACTTTTCCTCATTTGTGATAGATCTCTTTCTTTTCTCTTTTGTTCTGTCATTCAATAGAAGTGGGAGGGGCTTTCACTTCTGATGTTTGCTCAGCTCTTGACTCTTTCTTGATCAGGGCTCTGAATTTATTCTATTTTGAAACAGTGCTTGGAGTAGGTAACTTTGCTGTATCTTGTAGTTTTGAGAGTCAAATATGGTGGAGGATATGGAGCTACTATTCATAAACTACTTTCAAATCACAGTGTTCACTGACTGAGGTATGGGGTCCCTGAAAGCCACTCCCCAACACTACTCTATATGGTGATGTAATGAGTACATGTGTGTAACCTCTGAGTCCAAGATAAAGTAACAGAATTAGGAGAACAGATAAAAGTAGAACAAAATAGAATCCACAAACAACAAGAACAACAACAGAAAAACACCCAAGAAAAACAAAATCAAAAGTTAAAGCAAAAAATAAAACACACACACACACACACACACACACACACACACACACACACACAAAACAAACAGGAAAAAACAAACAAAAAAACAGGAAAACTGAACACACACACAAACACACACACACAAAACAAAAGAAGAAGGAAAAAAGAAAAAGAGAAAAACAGAAATTTAAATTGAACTCTCATACACACATTCACACACACTTTAAGCTAAAATGAGAGAAGGACAAAAAAGAAAACCAAAAGATGAACACTCAATCACTCATGTACACACATAAACAGAAAACAAAAAACAAAAGAAGGAAGAAGAAAGATAAAAGGAAGGGATGTAAATCAAACCCTCACATACTCATTCATGCACAAAGAAAAAAATTTAAAATACTTCTGGGAACTAAGCACCCTATTGTGGCAGGTTCTGTAATAGTTCCCCTCAGCAGCTCACAGGTAAGCCCTTTTGCTATCTCCTGTAGGGATGCAGCCTCATTCACCATATCCCCAGTGCATGTTCCTGGGAGAAGGAGAGGGTGATGGGGGTGGTTGGGGCATCAGTCCTCCCCTCTCGCTCTTGTATGGTTAGGTGGATTCCCTCTGGTGGGGAGGTGTGGGATAACTGGATAACTCTCCCCAGGTGCTGGTGGGTAGTGCCCTAGCCAGGCTTATTCTGGAACACAGTCCTCCTATCATGGCTGACCCCTAAGCTCCACCTGGGTTTATTCTTCTCAGTCATGCCCTCGCCACATGGGTCCAATGTTCAGAGGATTTTTGGGGAAGAGGGGATTGCATCAGCCCAGGACTCACCACTGATCTCTTGGGCGGGGAGGACTCTTCTTTATCCTTTTCTGGTCACAATTTTTGTCCTACAGCTGAATCAGGGTAGGAGGTGGGGCACTTGAAACTCAACACTCGTCCCTCCAAAGTTTGTGTTTTAGGATATTCCCTCTGGGTCATGATCGACCCCAGAGTATCAACCTGCCAGTCACAGAGATCAGGTCTGTTACCTCTTGGTGGGAGCACCAGAGCACTTCCCTCCCCAGTTCAGGATGGTGGTAGGGTGCCTGTTTCATCTTCTTTAGTGGGACGTTGCCTCTGGTTCCCTCCCTGTGCTCCACTGCAGTCCTTGCTGCCAGTGTCCAGCTAGGCACTGTTGTGGTAAGACAGAGCCTGCCTGGCAGCTTCTTCATGGGAAGAGCTTTGTTGATTTTAAAAAATGGCACTCAATTTCTGCACCCTGGAAAATGCTAAAGTCCAAGCAGAACTACTGTGGCACCAGTCGCTTTACCAGGAGAGCCGTCACCACTTGCTCCCAAGTCCCCACTCAGTCGTCACTCACATGCCCACTTACAGACACATATGCAAAATCATCTATACACTTACTCAGACAGTTACTCACATCGTCCAACTAGCTCTGCTGCCATCTTCCCCTGCTCCCTTATTCTACTTTCGACTCAGAAAACTTGATAACTCACTGTTTGTTTTCCTTTAAATCCAAATGTGGCTACTATATTTTAAAGAAAATAGTGCTGTATTATTATCTCTATAGAGTATACTTCCACTCTAGGAGTAGATTGAAGAGAACAAAGTGTATTTTCTAATTCTGAAATATTCCACTAATTATTAGTATGAGCATGTAATTAATGTATAAGGTTGTGAGAAGAGTCTCTCTCTCATCTTTGATAGTAAAAGGCATTTGGGCAAATCTCTCTTGGAGGTACGCAAGACTAAGTTTAAGAAATACTTAGCAGAAAGTTAAAAAGGGAAATTCAGAAATAGAATAATGAGACAATATGGAATAGTGAAAATACTGGAGAATGTGTAGTTCAAAGATTAAGTTGTAATTCTATCTCTGACATATATAAGCAATATTACCTTGAGAAGTTGCATAGATATTGATTTTTTTCACCTACAATAATGGGGCTAGTAATAACTAATCCCATATGTATATTTTGAGAATTAAATTAATTTATTAGAATACTCGTAAATGACTAGAAAGCAGTAGGCACTAGAAAAGTAATAGCTTTCATATCCACTCTTACATTATTCTTTGGGATCATGATATTTACCTTCAGGATAATCATGAAAATTAGATGAGTTTCTATGCAGATAGGGTTCATCACTCTGTACCAATCAAGCTCCTAGATGGATCAGATTGCTTGTAGTTAGCTCAGTTTAACCCTTTGTTAATTCATTTATAAAACTCAGTTGCAGAATTTATACATTTCCACATAGCCTTCTACCTATTCACTTCAACGGATTTCCCATATTTTTATAATGAACAAAATTTATTTTTATAATTTCTTCCATATACTAAAAAAAAGTCATTTTGTGGGAAAAAAGATAAATCTTCATTCCAGGGGAATTTGGTCACAAGGGGGAAGAAGAAGAACTTCCTGAGGAAATCCAACAGTGTTTTTTCTTTGTTCAATTTCTCTTCCTCATTCTCCCCCTCAATTCCTCAGTTGTTTTTGGCATCTTGTCTTACAGGCTTCCTGATCCTAAAAATATCCTCAGGGGCCCCATACTTGAAAACTTTATCGAAGCCAACTACCTTTTGATATCAGATTGGTGGCTACAGGGTAACAATGCTGTCTTTGACTCCAGGTCTGTTCTTAAGGATTGTAAAGCAATAATTGCTCACTGCTGCACTGTCCTAGTGTATTTAATCACTGAGAGGGAATTATCTGCAGTCACAGTAAGATAGCTGGGAATAAACAAGCTAGAACAATAAAAATACCTACATGGCTAAAGAAGCCCCTTTTCAGGCCCTGCTCTCTCAGAGAATTGCTCATCTAGATTGCCTGCTCTAAGATGATAAGATTCTTCTGGAATCTGTTTTTGCTGCTCCTTCTTTCCAAAATAACTAGAGGCTCTTTTAGAAAATGCAATCTCTTTGACTGAACATGCTTAAAGTTTAAGCTTTAGGCTTCATAGATTTAATCAACTGTTCTTAGTGTTACTTTTTTTTTATTTGACTGATATGTATCTTAGGCAATACATATCATGTATTCTTCTAGACACTGGTTATGGCATCAAATAAGTCACGGCCCTGCTCTTAAGGAATGTTAGAAGGTTGTTTCGTACTGCTAATATTTTGACCTGCATGGCTGTCTTGATATTTTTAAAATGTTTGATTCTCATTTCCTAAAGAATTAAGTTCAAACCTCACAAAATCTAACGCTGTGTGGATAGGGTCATGAAGATGACACACTAACAAGAAACTATGTACAAAGGTGTTGGTGGGGGAAGTGCAAAGGGAAATTCACAAGGGATATCAATGCCTTAGCCTGAATTGAGTGAAAGTTGCATCTGTAGGAGGATGACCCCTGCCTTACTCCCCCATGAGATGAACACATTGGTAGATAAATGGTTGAGATTGAGCATAGAAAGTAGAAAGCCAACTAAACAAAAGTCTCAATTTCTCACTGCTGCCTCTTGATCTCCATCTGGTGTATCCACTGGCAGAACCCCATAGGGAACCAGATAAAAGAGGACATAGTACATGTGGTCCCCAAAGTTTAACCTCTTGGATAGGGTAGACTAGGATAGAGAGTAGATCAGAAAAGGAGCAAACAAAATATCCAGCATGAAGGTCATCCAAATCTGCCCAATTTAACTTGCCATTTACTGTAGTTCTCTCTCTGTTTGCTACGATTCCAAATCCTGTAGATTTAGGTAATCCTGAAACTAAAACAGCAAGCATTCTTCAACAGCAAGCATTCAACATTAAATTAGTAAATATTTTTGGACCTTATACCATGTGCCAGTTGGAAATGGTCTCTGCTATTCAAGAACTTGCCTTTTGGTGAGTGACATCGTCACAAAAAAAAGCATAGTGCAGTTCATAATCAGATATTACATATGAACAATGAAGATTTCTTTCTGTTTTAGGACAAGGAGGATTTAAGAAAAAGGGTTTATCTGCAGGCAAACTAATTACAGCTTTTCTTTTCACTGAAAGTCAGGCTTCCACTAGTGTTTAATAGAAATATTACAAAGTAGAAGGAGTTCAAAAGGTTTTTGTGTTCCAGAACTGTATAACATCTCACTGCTTTGTTCCCTTTTCCTTCTCTTTGCTTTTAGTTATATAAATTATCATATTAATTATCTATTGAAATGGAACTGTCCAAATTTGGGTTACCGTATCTTCTAGTTATAATTTTTTAGTGTAAATATATACACAGTTAAGAAAGGAGTGACATGTGACAAATCGTCAAAAGTCACCTGGGCCTATAAGGTTCAATTGTTCAAGAGTTCCTTAATCTTATCTGCTTAAAAGAAGAAAATAGGCAGGATATGGTAGCTCAAGCCTGTAATCCCAGCACTTTGGGAGACCAAGACAAGAGGATTGCCTGAGTCCAGGGGTTCAAGAACAGCCTGGGCTACTTGGTGAGACCTTCATCTCTACAATAAATCAAAAAATTAGCCGCGTATGCTGGTGTGAGTCTGTAGTTCCAGCTACTTGGAAGACTGAGGTGGAAGGACCACCTGGGCCCAACTGGTTGAGGCTGTGGTGGCCGTGAGTGTGCCATTGCACTCCAGCCTGGGCAACAGAGTGAGACTCTGAAAAAAAAAAAAAAGAAGAAGAAGAAGAAAATAGACTTATACTGAAAATAATATAAAATAATAAAAATGCTATGCTATGTGTGTCTATTCAATTCTGTAGGGAGGTTTTCAGAGCCCTGTCAATGCTGAGTTCTTTAACTTTCTTGCCTTAAGACTGTTAAATACATTCAAACATTTCATTAGCAAAATAACAACAGAAAAACCAAAAATACATGCATCCAAATTATTTAACACCTTTTGATATGCTCACAAATAATTTTGTCACTTTTATCATTTCTCTTGTTTCCTTTTTCAGAATTAAGTATTTCTATACTAAAATAGTCCACCCTGAGTGTAGCTCACCTCTGTCATAGGTCCAACTGTTTGGTTAGTTCTGTTATAACAATAATTTTTGGAGTAGTTTTTAAGGAAAACAGATTTGTGAAAAAGAAACAAATATTCAACTTTATGATTAACTTGTCAAATGAGGTAGATGTACAGGGTGTTTTTGGTGTGTGTTTAATGAATTTAATGTTTATGTCTTTAAAATTCTTGCAGTAAAAAACAGAAATAGCAACAAGGCTAGTTTTGAGATCCATGTTGATTCCAGTGTCTTGGAATAATTCTAGCTCAAGAGAGATCGCAAATCAAAACTAATTCCCCAGTTTCACCTGGAAAACTTCTTCATATAATTTAAAACTCTTACTAGCAAAATCACTCAAATAGGAAAAATGTCTTTATACTACCTAATTAGTAATGAGTACTTATCAAGTTATTTAGTGTGATGGTTAATTTTATATGTCAACTTGAGTAGGCCACAGTGTACTCATATATTTTGCCATACATTATTCTAGGTGTTTTTCTGAGGGTGTTTTTGGGATGAGATTAACATTTAAATCAGTAAATTGCATAAAGCAGATTGCCCTCCTTAATGTAGGTGGGCTTCATTTAATCAGATGAAGGCCTGGTACAACAAATGTCTGACCTACCCAAGAAGTAGAAAGACCTTTTTTCCTTCCTGGTTATCTTCAACTGGGAATATCAGCTTTGTTCCTGTGTCTTTGTACTTAACAGAAACCTCAGCACTTCCTGAGTTTTGAGCCTACCAACCTTTGAACTGGAAATACACCCTCAACTCTCCAGGTACTCAGACTAGCTGTCTTGGGTTTCCACTTTGCCAACTCACTGATGTAGTATTTTGTCTGATGGATTGGCTAGCTGGGCCCCCAAGGGACGTTTCAGTTCTTGAAGCTGCATTGCCAGCCTGGGATCCACACAGTGGCTGGGGATACAATGGCATCCAAATAGAGGAAGGCCGTGTCACCGGGGAACTCAGGGATACCAACAGCTGCAGAGCCCCCAAGAGGTGTTACAGCTCTCTTAGTTTGGGGGTCTGTCAGCCAATCCCTGAGGAATGTCCACAGCTCTGTTGGTTTGGCGGGCCAGTGAGCCAGCCCCCAAGAAGTGTTACAGCTCTGTGGGCTCGATGGACAGGCAAGCTAGGCTCCCAAGGGGTGGTAAAGTTCTCTCAGATCAATGGATCCAGCTTTTCCCACCAGGTGTGCACAGCTCTTCTAGTTCAGTAGTTCCAGGCCCTTGTATCGTGCCCAAGAAGAATGAGGAATACCTGACACAAGAGTGAGTAAGTAGGAATTTATTAGAAGACAGAAAAGTTCCTGGCAGTGGGAGGGAACCTAAAGGAAGGTTGCCAATTGGAGGCTGAAATCAGGGGTTATATAGTGTTAAAAGTGTGCTGATTGGGGTGGGGGGTGGTATCACCAATCAGAGAGAGGCACAGCTTTGGGACTGAAATGCATCAATGATGAAGAGGTTGGAAATGGCTAACCAGGAGGAAGCATGCAAAAGGGGCAGTCCATGGACCTGAGAAAAAATGTTTTCACTCCAGTTCGTGGGGCTTGCAGCAAATGTTTTTACTGGGGATCCCCAAGTCTGTCTGCCTATCTGGTTTCTTCCTTTCTCCTCTCTCATCACCTTGTAGATTTTGAAATTGTCCAGCATTTATACTCACGTCACTTCCTTATATGTCAATACAAATTATATATATATAAGTCAACTCCCTATAATAAATTGTATATATATATTATATGTATACATAATATATAATATGTATGTATATATACATACATCCTATTGATTCTTCTGGGAAACCTTAATTAACATACCTGGTCTTTCAGACCAATAATATAGTCAAAGCATTATGATATATGTGTTCAACTAATTACAAAAATAAGTTTACCTTTATAAGTTGTTCTTACGTTTAGAGTATATAAAAATGTGTTGGCTGGTGAGATCTCTAAGGGAACTGTTTGGCTGCCCCTTTTTGACTCTAACAGATTTGGCCATATCTGTAGCATAGCACTTTTCTAAATGTACTTCAAAATATGAGATTTTCTTCCAAGATGGTTTTGAAACTGATTTTGAAAGCAGTATCCAGCAATTTTTCATTTGCTTGTTTGATTGTTCTTTTTATTGTTTTACCCTTAGTCAAGACATTTCTCTTTTTAGTTCCAAAACTTCTGGTGATTTTCCTTCAAAAGTTGCACAATTAGCTTTTAAATGTTGTTTGAAAAAGAGATAGTTTTATGCAGTAATTGTTCAGTTTTTTTTTCACACGACTGATACGGAAATTTAGACTAATTTACATCTCTCCAATAAGAAAGCTCATACTTTAAATAAACATCTAAGTATATCTTAGGTTTTTTTATATTGATGACTGCTGCTTAGTACTCAATCACTAATTGTGACTGAGAAGTGCTATCATCTTCGCTTTTAAGTTTTTGTGTGCAAAACTCCAAGGACTAGACAAAAGAACCATGTTTTTTAATCTGTTGCTACAAATAAAATGCTCCTATTTTCTGGCTTCCTTGATAAAATCATGAGGTTGGCTATCTGAGAAGAGCAAGATTCTGCTGTCTTTGTTTGCACAGGTATGTGGTGAAAACTTTTAAGAATACAAAATTTATTTTATCCCAAATTGTAAGTAAAATGTTCATCTCTTAAAATACATCATGTGAATTCCATGCCTTCACTTACATCCTAGCACACCAACCCCATGTGGTGCGTATGCCCTGCTGAGAAGCCTGGTTTGCCTTCCTGCCCTGATATGGTCATCCCCACATTGGATTCTCAAATTGCAACTTTATTTTCCCAACCATAACTCTTATAATTTCACTCCATTGTTTAAAATACTTTGAATGAGTTAATATCTCTATTTACACTCACAATATAGGCCAAAACCCTAACATTCAGTTTACAAAGCTTACAAGGATTTATCACACAATCCCAATATGCCTCTTCAGTTTCAGGGCTTACTATTTATTTCCTTATGTTCATTGTAAAATTTTCTTAGATTCTCAGTCTTTTCCTCTGGATCTTTGCCTCTGTTATTTCCTCTGGCCAAATCACTGTCCCAGGCCTTCTCACTCCCCTCATTTCTTGTTAATCCCTTTTTACCCTTCATATGGAAAGACTTCTCCAAATTACCCAGTTTAGGTCAGTATCCCACCTCGTCCTCCTCTCAGAAATAAATATCTAAATATAATCTCTACTTTCCTATTATATCACTTGTCACATCATTTTAATTTTCTGGTTGCTTGTTCTTTCTACAAACTTCCGAAGACAGAGGTGCACCTTGTGTTTTTTTTCCTGCTATGTTTCTAATTTTTAATGTAGTGCCTTGCATATGGTCAGGATTCAGTAAATAGTTATATTAATGAATGCCCACTGTAATAGGCAAATACCTGTCAAAAGTCAATCTAGAGTCAACATTATAAGAGGACTATCATACCTTATCCAAGGCTTTAACTTCTGCAATCTTTTCTATTCTATAATTTGGCCCCATTCCTCCCCTGCTACCCAGGTGGGACCAAATAGTACATATTTATTTATTCACAACAGGATTCTGAAGTAAGTTTGACTGGACAAGAGATATTGTGGCCTAATACACATGTACTCTCCTCAGGGGCCTTTCATAGTACTTCTCACACTATATTGCAATCATTATTCCCCCAATATCTGTAGGCATTTTAAAGACTGTAAGTTCATCTGGTTTCCAGTGCTAAACTTGTAGCCTAGCATATTAATAAATTAAAAATGTATTCAATTTTATGTTTCTTAGTCTTAAAAACAAGAAATAACATATTTGAAGTTCACAACTGCTAAATTGCTATGGAGGCATAAAAAGTAGAAATCAGAATTTTTGACTCAGAGTTTGATCAAAATTAGATTTTTTAATTCTCTCCAATCTTTGATAGTTGTCTGACACTTCCTATTTTAAAAGACATGGCAAACTCTCAAGAACTATTTAAGAAATTCCACTGGGCTCGGTGGCTCAGCCTGTAATCCCGTGCCTTTGGGAGGCTGAGGTGAATGGATTGCCTGAGCCCGCGGGTTTGAGACCTGCCTGGGCACTTGGCAAGACCTCATCTCTACATAAATCAAAAATTAACTGGGCGTGGTAGCGCACGCCTGTAGTTCCGGCTACTCGGAAGGCTGAGGCTGAAGGATCGCCGGAGCCCAGCAGGTCGAGGCTGCTCCTTCAGTCTGGGCGACAGAGTGAGACTCCAACTCAAAAAAAAAAAAAAAAAAGAAAAAAGAAATTCCATAATTATATTTGATAAAAGGCCCAACCTGTATGCATACATGATTGAAAAACTTAGATCTCACCTCCTCTAAAGAAGATGGTTCAGGGCAAAGTAATATCGTGGAAGAGAGACAAGTAGGCAGGGAGTCTCTTTTCTTAGTTTGGACTACAGTTGTATCTCAACTATGCTTGAGAATTTTATTTATTCTCTCTTTTAAACTTATTATTGAGATAAAACATATACAAGCAAAGGCACACAAAACATAAACTTACAGTTCAATGAATTGTCGCAAAGTTTATTCATCTCTGTAAACCACCAAGTAAGTCAAGAAATAGTATATTACCAGCATGACAAATACTCCCCATTGTGTCCTACATCCTTCCATTCTATCCCCCACCTCTTTTTCTTTTTCTTTTTTTGAGTTGGAGTCTCACTCTGTTGCCTAGACTGAAGTGCAATGGCAAGCTCCTGGCCACCGCAGCCTCGACCTGCTGTTTTCTGGCAATCCTTCCGCCTCAGCTTCCGAGTAGCCGGAACTACAGACACGCGCTACCACACCCTGCTGTTTTTAATTTTATTGTAGACTCGAGGTCTCACCAAGTTGCCTGGGATGGTCTCGAACCCTTGGGCTCAGGCAATCCACTCGGCTCGGCTTCCAAAAGTACTGGGATTACAGGCTGAGCCACTGAGCCTGGTCCCTACCTCTTTTTCAAATGCTCTGTTATTATATTTCAAAAAATGCCACCATCTCTGGAAAGAGGGCTCTCATAATATAACAGAAGAGGCAAACTTATTCAAGTAGGCACAAGACAATGCAATAAAAGCAGAGTATTATAGAAACTCAAAACTCCATACCTGGGGCTGAGGGTGAAAACAGAGGTCTTCGCGGAAGTAGTGACGTCTTAGGAAGGTTTTGAAAAGTATTTTCTTGGGCTAGAAATAAGAGAAAAGTAGGACATTCCAGGCAGAGGAAAGTGCATTAACAACATGATAATGAGAGCAAAGGGGTTGACCGTTTGATAAAAGGCTGGTTGTCTAATATTATAATGTGGTCAGAGCAATAAATTTGAACCTCAATTGCACATTAGAGGCTCCTATTAGGCAGTTTATGAAACATATCCTGGATCTAGTGATTTATGATTTACAGGGATCCAGGGATGAGGCCAACATGTATGGATTGTTTACAAAGCTTCACAGTTAATTTTCATTTGTAAACAAGATAGAAAATGACTGAACTAGAAAATAGGGTGCCTTCAAAAACGTGAAGTTCTATGTTATATGATGGATCAGGGAAGACTGCAGAGGATTTTGAATGCCAATCTGTGCAATTTGGACTGTGGTCTTTAGCCCAGTATCTTTCAAACTTGCCTGATCACAGTAATCACTCAGAGAGCCTGATAAAAAGCCAACTTTCTTGACTTTGCCCCAAACTTACAAAATAATAATTGATTTTTAAAAATTGGGCTGGGGATTAATTTTCCTTCCTTCTTTCCTCTCATTTCTGCTTTCTCCTTCTTTCTCTCCTTCCCTTTCACCCTCCCTACTTTTCTTTCTTTTTCATTTCTCTCTTCTTGCCTTCCTTTCTCTCCCCTCTCCTCCCTCCTTTCCTCCCTCCCTTCTTTTTTTTCTTCTTTCTTTATTTTCTTCCTTCTTTCACTATTCTCTATTTCTCTCTCTTTCCTTTTCTCCCCTCCACCAAAAAAAAAAAAAAAATCGGATGATTTCATTAGTATTCGTATCTGGAAACATTTTTTTTTTCTTTACTTTTAGCCATCACTTAAACTTCATTAGAGTTAGACCTGCCAAAGGCCATCTTGGTAGAAATTCATTGGTTGGGGAAGGGAAGAAGTTTAAATGAGGTACAGGAGATGAACATTTGTTCTGTAATTTGGGGACTAGCTGATTAGCATAAACCTTAGTTGGCTCACTTTTTAATCCTTATGCAAGATAGTATTCAACACAAGAGTTGTGATCAGCAATGTGTTAAATGAATAGATGAATTATGAATTCACTGGATTGGAGAGGATGCGCTATTTAGAGGACATAAGTAAAATAAAGAGAACTTGATAAACGATTAGATGTGGGGATTGGGGAAAAAGGAGCACTGAACATGAGTTGAAGATTTCTAGTATGAATGTCTGGTGAATGGGGAAGCCACTCACTGAGATAGGTTCAAGTATTATTTTTTAGGCTCAAACCTGAAGAAAAGACTGTTTCTCTCTAAAAAAACAATAACAAAAAAAATTATCAGCAAATGGCTTTATTCGTTCACAGAGCCTACTCGTTATACATCTCTACTCATTATACAGTTATCCAGGCTGAGCAACATCCCCGGCACAAATCTTATACACGTGATGCATAATGACCTTCAAGAAATAGGTAAGGTATTTTAGAATTGGGTTACCTTTTGATCCAGCATTCTCAGTACTGGGGCTCTACACCACTAAAGGGGAAGACAGGGAGAGGATTTAGGGTTCAGAAATTACTTATTGGGTATAATGTTCAGAATCTGGGAAATGGTCATCTGAGACCCGGTCCCCATCACTATACAATAGTTCCATGTAACAAAAACATACATGTGTACACCCTGAATACAAAATACAAATGGAAAAAAAGAAGATAGGTCATGCATTTTAGGCCCAAGGCTTCAACTGGCAAAGTCAATTTTCACACCTGTCAGATTCTTTGCTTCACTCTCCTTGCTTTAACAGCCCAACTGTTTTTTCCTTCATAATAGGTTTAATACTACATGAAAAAAGCGAAGACCACGGCTGAATGAAATGATGACTGTCTGATTTTGTTACAGTATCTGCTGAAATATTCTGAGTGAGTAGTGCATCTTAGTGTTAGCGTTTGAAACAGAAGGGCAAAACTTTAATTGAATCTCATCTTCAAACAACCAGAGTAATAAAAGAGAAATAAGGGTGGAATTTCATAGCAGTTCAATTTGAGAACTCTTGTAGCTGCTCAATTTGAGAACTCCACATAACAATTACCTGTATATTAACAGATCATAGGTGAGTCTGGATTTTTCACTTCAGTGAACATTTTTTTTCTGGCAATAAAACAAGTAGTACTTTCTTTCCTTATTATGGTAAAACTGCCACTGGGCTTCATTTAATAGGAATTAACTGTGAATAAATTACAGCATCAAATTATGCACCATGACATGACTTGGTGTGAAAAATCTAGGCAGCTGCACGACTCCTTGAAGTTAATTCAAGCTGAGCTCAGTAGAAAAACCCTTAATTACTTCCTGGAACCCGTGGATCTATTTTCAATTCTTGGTGCCATTGAGATCATAGTTTAGATGAATTACCAGCAAACGCTCATGAAAGACAGCAGTGAGAATGGACCACAGAAATGGGGGTCAAAGTTTTTATTCTTGGATTTGCCTCTGGCTTTTATTACCAAGTGTGTCTCTACAAATTGGCTTGAGAAAACACAGCTGGATTTAAGAGAATCTTCATTTTATATTTGGAAGGAAACATAAAATCATCTAGTTCTACCTCCCACAGAGAACAAACTTCCCTACTTTGTCATTTCTGACAGATGGTCAGCCTTTATTCCTAATAGCTCTATGACCAGGGCTCATTACCTCCCAAAGCTCATTCTTCCAGCAGAACAAAATTTTAGAAACTGTAGTCAAAATCTAGCTACTTTTAATAGTATATCTGAATTCACTTATGTAAATTGAAGTACAGTTTCCTAAACTTGCCTGTTTAGTGTCTCTTGGTGTATTTGCTAAACCTAGAGATTACCTGGCTTTTCCACTGGGAAATTCTGAACCAGAAAGTCTGAACTGGGGCCTGGGGATCTGCATTTTATTATATACAGCAGGTGATTATTACTTTCATACCCGTTTGATAAACACTGATGTAACTACTTCTCAGACGTGAATGTGCATTAAGAATCACTTGGGTCTTATTAAAATGCAGACTCCAATGGGTTTTGGATAAGATCTGAGATTCTGCATTTCTAATAAGCTCCTGGGTGATGCTAAAGCTGTGGACCATACTTTGAGTAGCAAGACTCTAGAATAGTGTCAAACCATTCTTTAAAGATAATGCTTTTAAGATATTTTTGAAGACAATGATCTCATCTTACCTTCTATTTCTCTATCTCTCCAAGCTGAATGCCCCCACTTACTTCAGTAATTTCTCATACAGTATGGAGGGACTATAATCTTCACACTCTTCATCATCCTGGCTATTTTCTCCTGACTTAATCTTGATTTGCTAATATTTCTTATAAAATATAATATGTATACTCTCCTACAATTTATCCTACTCTTCTTTGAAATGAGAACTTTAGTATTCTTTCAGTAATTTAATCCCGTTTTCACCAATTATTAGGTTATATGAAATTTGTAAATTGCTAAAATCTCTGAATGTTGCTTAAAGCACTATCGAGCAAAGTCTGGAGGCCAACTTAATTTTGTTTTGGTAGGTATACACAAAATTCTATATATTAATCCTATTAAATTTCCAATTTTTTTCTTCCAGTTTTTTTTTAATGAATCTTGATTCTGTATCCTATAATATTAACCATTTCTCTGGTTTTATTTCAGCCTTCCTAGCTCTTCATTCATGTCTTTTATGAAATGTTGAAACAAACATACAAAACTTTCTGGTACATTAAAGAAGATGGTACAGTAATGAAGATTATTACCATATAATAACAAACTGCTAATCTGTATACTGTACTTAGAGTGTAGTCTTTAAACAACTGGGATTGTACCTAAAATTACCATCTAGCCATTGTTTCTAATAGTGACTCTACAGGCATTTTTGGTAGAACAACTCTTTGTTGTGTGGAATTGTCTTGTTTGTTACAGTTCATTTAGAATACCTGAATGCTATTTTCTAAAATGCAAAAATTAAGTCCAATATATGTTTCCAAATACTCTCTGGGATACAGTATCTTGCCTGGTTGAAAACTGACATAGCTCTATTTTACTGTCTCTCTAAAGTATATCATGGGAATTTTATGCAAAATTTTGATTAAAAAAATAGTTCCTTTGTGTTGAACTAAGAATACTACTATTGTAAGATCTAAGTTTACTTCTTTCATTTAATAACTATTGGGACTATAACTGTGACGTTATATCAGTATAACTCAACTGTTTTCTCAGGAAATTTTTAACCAGAAAGATAATCCAGTAAGCCGTTACACAATTTCATTTATCCCATAAAGAAATTTTTGCAAATCAGTTTATTTAGGTGAATTATTTGGACAACAGTTCATGCACCTGAACACATAGCTTGCTTATCAGAGCAACAGTTTGATTTTTAAGACTTGCTTCAAGATCTTTTACTTTCTGATAAAACAATCCTAAATGTCATAAACTTTTCCAAATTCCAATTAGTTCCCCATCTTGAAAGAACTGCCTTCAACCACTTTATCCAAAATGCCAAAGCCTGAAACCTTCCTTAATTACTCTTCATGTCTCTTTCGATACACTATTGAGACTATCAAGGTGACATCCTTCTTGCTTCAATAAATTTAATGAACTCAGTTTTGGTGGATTACCAAATTTCTCTTATGATCTTTATGAGAGAGCTGACACTGTTTATTGATAAAGGCTTTAGAAAATCCCTGATGGTGATCTTTTTTATCTTGATGTATGGTTTCTTTAAAGACTTTAGATACTTGCTCCAAACTTGTTTGTTAATGATCGATATCTAGTTTTACAGTTACTTAGGAGAAGAAAAAAATAGAAAAAGAAGTATTGATGAAGATGGTGAAAAAAAAATCTAGCAAAGGAGAAAGGGGTAGAAAAGAAGAAGGTAGAAAGAGGAGAAAGCAGAGAAGGCAAAAGGAGACAAGAAGAGAGAAACATTATGGGAAATAAGTAATAGAGAGGAACGAAGGAAAAGAGAAAGATACATATGAACTTGGTTTTCCTCATTCTTTTTATCATGTGAATAAGTTGTGATTCTTTGTTGGTCCCAGTCAGCATGATTTTAGCTACAAATATGAATAAGGAGATGAAAGACAAGGAGAATAATTAGATATAAGGACTAGTACAAGGGTAAAACTAGTCACTTCACTTGTTATTCAACAGAGTGCTTCTTTTTGGTGGAGATGTCTTCTTGCTTGGGGTTTGACCAGGTTGGGATTCCTAGAATCTGACACATAATGGACTAGAATTAATATTTATCAATCAATTCAACAATTAATTAAAGGCATTCTTTGTGATTTTTCTTAGACAAACTATGGGTATTTTTAAGCTTTTTTAAAAAAATTATTATCAAGTATTTATTTAGGTTCATACTACTGAGGTATATTAACATTTTTAGAAATTTCTTTTTAGAAAATTTCCTCCAGTTCTTCTACCCCTTTTTCTATATTGGAGAGAACTTAAAAATTATTCATATTAAAATAATATTTTCAGATGTCTTTAATTCTAAAAGTGTAATCTTCCTAATCATTCATAATTTGGATGGTTCTGTCAAATAAATTTATGCAGATGAGGGGAGTGGGGCCAAGCATGTTTTGTTGAGCCTGATGTCATGTTTAGATATAGACAACTTTGAAAATAAAGTTTGTCTAAAAAGAGTTTAGCCTTTTCTATATTTTTGATAACACAACACAATATTCCACTCCTGTACAAACAGTCAGATATTCACTCTTCACTGGCTCAGAATGTGTTTTCTCATTCTTCCCAAGCTATCGTATTGTGGAATACACTACTCCCTCTTACAGAATCCATGGTGAATTCTTGTACTACCTATAGAGAAAACTTTTTTTTTTCCATGTAAAATGTTTTCGTTGTCTTACATAGAGCATATGATAGAAGTGAAGAGATTAATCTCAGTAGAAAACCAGTTTGTTAATGTAAGCAAACTTTGCCTAACAACTTCATAATAAGCAGAAGGCAAAATTAACTTCTCCCATTGACTGAAATTTATGCTAAATGAGTCTGTGTAAAGCAACCAAATTTTCTTAAACTGTAGGCCTGGGCTGCATTATTGATACTAGGAGAATTTCCAAGAATGGAAAGCCAATAGCCAGATGGATGTGAACTATGCAACCAGTTTATGTGGGTTTAAGTGTACAATCAGGACAGAGGGTGCAACCACAGGGTGGTGAAAGAATATCTATCTATCTATCTATCTATTTATTATCTATCATCTATCTAATCTATCTATAATCTCCATTAGAAAAAAATCTTAAATGTAAAGTATACATTTGGTCAACAATTCTATATTGGAAGCCCTAAGATAGGGACACTGAGAAAACTCTAATCCAAGCTAGGGAGACATTTATTTCCAAAAGTTCTGTTCTAAATGAGGCAGGCATTTTGTGTGGCATTATAAATTTGAGAACAACAGAGGGGACATTGGTGAGGAATATGAGTAATGACCAGATGCTGAGGCCAGAAACTCAGTATTCCCAGCATATCAGAGGGAACTGAGTCTATAGCCAGTCTATCCAGCAGAGACACTGCACAGCATTAGTGTAGGTTAAGAAGTTTCAGCAGGATGCTCTCACGGGTACCTGGGGTTTTGAATACCTTTAAAAACATATTTATCAAGCATGACAGCTGTGAACTATTGCCAAATTCCACTTGCTAAGAAGAGAACTATTAATACATATTTGGCTAGTTCCTGTAATGATTGGGGTTTACCCTACACATATGCATAGATCATTCTTGGAATTGGGTCTAAAAAGCCGTAACTAATATTGAGAGGTATGGAGGATCTGGAGTCCAGAATAGAGAGTGGTAAAGAGTGGCCAGCTTCCCTCCTATGGTATGCTGATGGAAAGAACATAAGTTCCTTCTTATAGTTTATAACTCCAGGCCTTAAGGAATCTGGGAGCAAAAATCAAATATTGTTTATAAATAGTCATTACCTTGTTATGAATCAAACTATGATCAGAGCAGTCATTATGGAGTTTCATTAAATTATGCCACCAACAATGTGAAGTAGGTATTACCAATTTTCATAATGAAAAAAATAAAGTATGGTATCTTTTGTCTGATTCCAAGTTCTGTCTTTCTCTTATACATATTTTATTTTAGAGACATTCTTTTTATATCTCCCATATCACACAAAACATCAGTGTAAATTAACTTCAGAAATAACTCTTGGTAACATAGAGTAATCCATGGTAATTAGGCAAATTAAGCTCAAACAAAGGTCATATATTATTACATATCGATACCCTCAGGAAAGATAATTTCTGAGACTACTTCCATAAACCTTGCCAATGATAGTATATATCATTGCAGAATATGATAGCATGATGCCGTTATGTGATTCCATGTAGATCATAAATAAGTTAGATGAAGTAAGTTGTATATTTACCAGTTAACTCTATCCTCTTAGATGAAAGAACAGCAGTCATAGTCTCGTAAATCATTATAGCTGCTTGTGCTGCTGTGTTTTTCATAACTCTAACGATAGGTCTTCATCCAGCACTAACACTTAGCAGACCATAGCAATATCACTTCTGTGCTCTATTTAATGTCCAAACATTAAAATTTTATGAATGACTGCAAATAGATAACAAGTGCCAAGACAGGCCCCAGTTGCTATTGTTCAGCAGTGTTTGCTCTGCAGCAGTTTTCTGAGCTCTGCAAACACATCTTCCATCTGGCAGCTGGCTATGTTTTCAATTTTTTTCTCTGTATAAAGAAAGTCCACGGGCGATGCCATTTTATACATTTTGCTTTTCAGCCTATGTGAATAGCCTAACAAAATCTTCTGAAGAAGTCCTAGTGACTGATATTATTGATGAAGTACAGAAAAATTATGGGTATATATTTAACAGAATTCATTAAAAAGAGCCTTGAAAGCAATGCACATATTGGTTGACAAATTATTTCTTATTCTTCTTATTAATGGTGCATAGTCATCCTCTGTCTTTTCCAGTCTTGTAGTTCAGACATCACTGGTGACCCTGTATCTCCAAAACCAACCTACAGTCAAGTTGTGCAAGGAAACCACGTCTTTCTCTTTTTCATCATTTACTCAGATATGGAATTTATATTGCTTCTTGCAGTTTCAGCATACAGCGTATCCCGGATGAAATTCGGGATGAAATCCCGGATGAATTTGAACTATTTGAATTGCAATTTATCCCATCCTTGGTCACACACCACATTGACTCACTTCATAGATGAGATTCTGCTTTAGATTTTCCATTAATCCAGTCTATTTGTTTATGTTATTTGTCACCTGGCTGTTTCATTCAAGATGAACTCCCCCTGCCCCCCACAAATCCCTGTGTGCATATCTATTATAATTGATTTAAATAGCTCTTTTGATAATGTTTTAAAAAGAAGTGGATTAATTTACTAAGAATAGCATGAACCTTATTGTCAAAACCTTGGTCTTGATCTAGCTTTATCTCTAAAATGAGTTTGTCTGAAACAGCCACCTAGTTTGTACTTTTGATCTGAATTTTCACATCTGTAAACTAAGGAAGATGGATATTCAAAGTCTGTTTGAACAAGGCAGAGACATTTAGCTACTCAGTTACTGCCCACCAAAGAGTGAAAGAGTGGTCCTGTTACATCTGAGAAGATTGTCCTTCTTTACTCCTGCAGGCAGATTCACAAAGGAAGAGCATTATACAATGAAAGAGAAAACAAATGCTGCCTAGTCAGATAAGCTGAATTTAATTGCATGATGGCTGGATGCCCCAAATTTTGTATTAATGAGATTAGGTCATTCCCAAGGTGTTCTTCATTTCCAAGTAAATCAATAATTCACTTACTTTTGTCAGAAAAACATGAAATCAGTTAAATAATTAATTGATATAGTTTATGAATTTAAAGAAATGGCTTTATAATCATGCTGGCTTTCATGAAATTAACACAATTGTTAATATGCTGTCTCTGGTTTTTATACAATTCTAACTTCAGAGTTCTGTTATGGTACTCACAATTCCTGTTGGAGACTAAAGAGAATCTACAGCTAAATATATTATAGTAAATGAATAAAAAAACTTTTCAATGCATAGGAAACATTAATTTTGGCCTGAAATATTGAAAGCATAGAGGGAGTAAATAAGGCATTAGTTTTGGGGGATAAAAAATTTAAAAAGTGGAAGAAACATAATAAGATAATACAACTATTTTTCATCTTGAATAGGTCCTTCTTATAATTCGAAAGAACTCGTAGAAAAGGATTTTGAGTGAACGTTGAATCAACCTGAGTTCATCAGGTACTTATACTACTACAAATGGAATTTGCATGTTTATTTTAAGAAATCACTTTATCCATCAGTGTTAACTTTTCCAATATAGAAGTGTTACAGGGTCTAATCTTTAAAAAATTTTCATTATGGAAAATACTAAAATATATGAAGAAAAATAATCTACTTCTAACCATAGTGAACATTACTATTTGGAGATTTTATTATTTTATCATAATAGTGATAGCTAACATAGGTTTTACAATATGCAAGACATTCTTCTAAGTGCTTTTATATCCACGGGTCTTGACTCATTTACTCCTTACAGTAAATATGAGGTAGCTGCTTTTATTCTTCTTATTTTATGTGTGAGGAAATTGAGGTACCCAAAGTTAAGTAAAATGAAAATAATAAAAGTACCTATCTTACCTATCTCCTAGTAAATATACTAATGACATGCCTGCTGGCAAATCCATAGATGGTATTTGCTAGCAGTAGAGTCTTTATTATTAAATGCTTTTAGTAGGGTATACTCACTATCTAGAATTGTTTATGAAAAAATAAACAAATTCATGGGGAATAGATCCATAGACTATGCCATCTATGCTATGTAAATATTTGAGTATGAAATTGAAATATTTCATAAGGGAAACAGCTCTCTTTTTTGCAAGTGAGGTGACTACACTATTCTTAGAGGCACCGCATGATAAGATGGCACCTAGGAAAGTGTATTGTGATTTCAAACCTCTTCCTGCTCCTTGAAATCACTTGTATACTTGAAATTGTTATCTTCATATTGAGTAATATCTTTGATTCATTTGAGTCTGAGTTAACAATTCCATTCTTTGTGTATAATATCTAATTTTTTAAAGACTTTTCATACTTAAGACCTATTGGGAGACAATTCTCCATCAGTCTCTCACATATATCTACTTCTTATAAACAGTCACTTATTTCTTTTGTTCACACCAAATTTTCACAGATGATTGTGTGGCAAACAATTTTGGAAGATAGAAATAATAATATCCCCTTCTAGTGCAATAGGCGGACATAAACTTACTATACAGGATGAAATAATTAGATTTGGGTTCCTCTGTTGCATTACAATCCATGGCATATCCTGGCCTTTACTTTACTCTGTGGAAATTAGAGGACTTGGGGAACTGGCACAAGAAATAAATGATACTGTGACTATTGGAGTCTCATATCTTCTGACAACCTCCATAGAACTATTGTAGGCTAAAATTTTATTTTGCAAAGAGGGTAAAATCTCAGATGCTTCACTGTTCTTGACAAGGTTAAATTTCTCTTCAGAAAGGTGACATCAATTTACTATGTCACCAACAGTGGATAAGACTGTCTATACATTCACTTTTGATATTACTGGTTACTATCATAAAAGTAAAGTTAACGCTGTTAACTGTTAATTTACAGTTTAAAGAAAATCTTCCTTTTTTTGGAATATGTATATATTAATAATAACTTGAGATATTGCAGTGTTATAGTTGCCTTTATTATTTATTTATTTATTTATTTATTGCCTTTATTTATTTACTCCCAAATGGACTCTCAAATTCCACAGTACAGAGACAGTGTTTAATGAATTCTCTATTAAGTAATCAAAATATTTATTAAATTTAATTAAGAAAAGGATGTGTTTCTTTATGAGCTGCCATAACCTTTGCTGGCTCTGACACTTCATGTTTTTGATGAACTATTCCTTTGTTATTTAATTTTCTTGAAGTCTTAACATTTCCTAAAAAACTTGCTATTTTTTGGAGAGTCATTTCTCTTTACCAATTTGCTCTTCTCCTTTTCAGTAACTTTTCTTTTCTTTTTCTTTTTTGGCTGTTAGTTGAAGCAAACCTTTGTTTCTAATGTGACAAAAGAGAAAATTGACCGTTTATAAATCCTTCACCCTGATAGCTCTAAAAAATAAATCTTACATTTTCTAGTTACCTGTTTCTTGAAACCTAACAAACATTAGTCTTCAATTTTACACACTCATCTTCTTATCTAGCATCTGTCTCTTCCATTAGCATTGATGCTTTTTGTTTATTCTTTTGGAAAAATTTACTTCCCTAGCCTTTGCATGGAGAAATTTTATTTGCTTCCCTGATTTTTGTCCTAGGCAGAGAGTTGAAAGCTTTTTTTCCTGTAGGGTGATGTTCTGAAATTCTAAATCACATATACCAGATTAGTGTGGGTTTTTAAATCTCATTTCAAAAAATAAATATTACAATTATATTTTTAAAATGACTAAAATTATCTATATGTATGTCTGTATATGTTTTCAAACATATTTGCATTTTTAATGATAATGTAAGTTAGTACAAACTTGCAGGACAAGTTAACCATTTACATTAACAACCTTACAAAATGAGCATTTGCATGTCTTGTCATGAACTATCCTAAGGGTATCATCTACAATGTAGTAAAACACAAAAGCTTTTGGTTGAAGATGGTAATTGCCACATTATTTCCAGAGACTACAATATTTAGAAACCTTAAACATCTATTATTAAGAAAGCAAAATAGCTTAAAAATATTTAGAAAAATCTTAATTAACTTAAAAATATATGTGCAATAACATTTAGCAAAAAAGCAGACATTTTGAAGACACTACTTTAAAATACTTGTACACAGCCGGGCTCGGTGGCTCAGCCTGTATTCCCGCGCCTTGGGAGGCTGAGGTGAGTGGGTTGCCTGAGCCCATGGGTTCGAGACCCGCCTGGGCAACTTGGTGAGACCTCATCTCTGTAATAAATCAAAAATTAGCCGGGCGTGGTAGCGCGCGCCTGTAGTTCCAGCTACTTGGAAGGCTGAGGCAGAAGGATCGCCGGAGCCCGGCAGGTCGAGGCTGCAGTGGCCGGGAGCAGCTACTGCACTCAGTCTGAGCGACAGAGTGAGACTCCAACTCAAATAAATAAATAAATAAATAAATAAATAAATAAATAAATAAATAAATAAATACTTCTACACTGCTGGTGGGAATGCAAACTAGTGCAACCTCTTTGAAAGACAGTGTGGCAATTTCTGAAAGAACTAGAAATTGATCTTCCATATGACCCAGCAACTCCCCTATTGGGAGGAACTCAAATCATTTGACACAAAAGATACCTGCACACGAATGTTTGTTGCAGCTCTATTCACAATAGCAAACTCATCGAACCAACTATGCTGCCCATTGAAACTGGACTATATATAAAAAAAAAAGGTGGTGCATATATGCACCACGATGGAATATTATGCAGCCATAAAGAAGGACGAACATATGGACTTCGCAGCAACTTGGATGAGTTTAGAGTCAATCATACTTAGTGATCTATCACAGAAGCAAAGAATGGAGTACCATATGATCTCACTCATAAGTGGACCCTGAACAATTATCATAATACTATAAGAAAGGGATTGGCAATAGTGGGAAACTGTCAGGGGAGCGGGAGTGGGATTGGCAGTTGAGGGAAGCTGCTAGGGGAAGGAGGGACACACCTCATCAACAAGGGTACCTGTATAATCAATGTTTGTATACCTAACTCTGAATTGTACTCCACATCTTTAAAATAAAATTTAAAAAATAAGGGTACCTGATTTCAAACCACACAAAGTGGGGACCAAAGGGAGGCAGAAACTTTACCTATATAATGACCACTTGTATCCCTAATCCTGAATTGTACCCCACACCTTTAAAATAAAATAATAATAATAAAAAAATACCTTCAGCGATTGTACTGGAGGAACAAAACTATTTTAATTTTCAAAAATTTAACCGTTATACTTGCTTACACTTAATTTGCTTCTCTGTAAAATTGGAATAGCTGTCTGAGAAATTTTTTTCCAAGATTTAGTAAAGCAGTAGGTTTAATTTGTTTATGACTGTCTTTTTGCATGGTAAAGTGTGACATTAGAAATAGTTGTTATTATTACATAGATCAATTATTACTTCATCTATTAAAAAATTCCTGGTATAGACCAAAAGCTAATATTGTGCTTGGCATTAACCAATTCTCATAGTCCTCAGCATATTTTCTAAATTCAGAAACTGAGACTCAGATAAATAAGCTCTTCCAAAATTCTTCTGAACTTGAGAAGGTATTCAGGATGCAAATGCAAGTCTTACAGTATATGCTTTTAATTACTCTGTAGAACTACTCCTAAGACATCACAAATAAAATTAGAGGAAAGTATAAAAATAAAATACTTTCAATTTCTCTGCATACTACTTTCTACCATTCTAGTGGCACAGGTATGTGTGTTTATATTTTCAAGAATAAAATTATTTTAATTCATTCCAATGTGTACATGTTTTTCATAGACAGTCCTGCCTTAGGGTCATCCCAGAAAGATGAATACTTGCTATTCTTCAAATACTCAGATTGTTAAAGAAAAATAATTTTAAAATAACATTAAACCAAAATCTTATATCCTATAATGACAACACTGAATCCTAACCACTAGACCACCAGGGATTATATCCTATAATAATACCCCTTTAGTTAATAGTTTTCTGATCTTATCATAACATATATTCACTAAGCATATTCCTTGGATTCAGTGAGACAAAATTGGACTAGAGTGGTATGTCTACATAGATAAGTAAAAAGTTTGATATTTGTTATATTTCCAAAACAAATACAGTTTCAGATTAATAAAGGACATTTAGTCTTTTGAAAAGTATAAGTACTTGGAGGATTGCATTACTCTGAGAATAAGAATGTTTAGGTTTATCATATCAATCATGCACATGAGGAGATGCTTCTAAAGTAATTTTTAAGTTATTATGTTTCTTCAAGACAATTTCATTTGCTAGTTTAAGTAGTTTCCATAATATTGTACAGTTATTACATACTTGAGAATATGAAGTTAAAAACAGACACACCTTTCAAGGTCTATATTAGGCCTTTAAAATATAGTCTCATTTAATATTCACTACAATTCTATTATATACATTTTATTATATTTATTTTCCATTAGGAAACTGAAGTTAGTCAAGGAAACAGGTACATATTTCTATGTCTTGCTTTTTAAAATATTTCTCAACATTATATTTGTAAATTTATCCAGGTAAGATATAGTTTAGGTATATTCATTTTTAAATGCTCTATCCTATTTCATCATATGAATAGATCACAATTTTTAGCTCTGTCTGTGGAATTGTTTCCAGTGTTTTTTAATAAATATTCTTGTGCATGTCTTCTTGACAACCATAGAAGTGTTTCTCTAGGAGATATACATAAAATTTAAATTATATTGAATATCCACATTTTAAAACTCTACTAGGTAATGCTGAAGAGCCTTCCAAGGTGGTTTACAGACTAAAGTCTTAGTAGCAATGTATGACAGTCCTCATAGCAACAAATCTTTACTTCTTTGCATAGTCAGACTTGTAACACTGTTCCCAATAAAATTAGTATAATATTTTACCATGTTTTAGATTTGTGTCTTCATATTTAGCAATGACATCTTTTATATTTATTAGTCATTTACATTTTATTTGCAAAATATATGTATTTTTAAATTCTTGACCCACCTACCTCCTCTTTTTATGTAGATTGTTTTCCTTTTGATTTCCTTTCTTATATAAATAAATACAATTTAACAAAAAATACCTTTTTTTTTGAGTTGGAGTCTCACTCTGTCACTCAGACTGGAGTGCAGTGGCCGCTCCCGGCCACCGCAGCCTCGACCTGCTGGGCTCCGGCGATCCTTCCGCCTCAGCCTTCCGAGTAACCGGAATTACAGGCATGCGCTACAATGCCCGACTGATTTTTTTATTTTATTGTAGAGATGAGGTCTCGCCAAGTTTCCAGGCGGCTCTCGAACCTGCTGGCTCAGGCAATCCACTCACCTCAGCCTCCCAAAGCCCGGGATTACAGGCTGAGCCACTGAGCCCGGCTCAAAAAATACTTTTTAAGCAATAATAATAACTAACTTATGAGACTGCAAAAAGGAGAAATAAAATATTGGTTATTAAAAAAATAGGAGAATGCTGAACAAAATTATAGCTTCCAAGAACCTCATATACATATTGGCCATTATTCTTCTATCAGTAATGGTTGTAATTATTGCCTCCTACTTTGGGGTTGTCCTATGATGTGTTATTTTAATAATAGCAAGTTTTAAATTTCTCTAGTTAAATTTTATGAATTGATTATATTTGTTTTTATAATAAATCCTTTCCTAAATCAAAGTCATAAAAAATTTATTATGCTTTTCTCATGAAGTTTAAAAAACTTGCTTTTGTGTTTGGAATAAAGTTATAAATATATTTCATTTTTTCTTGTGTTAATTACATATTTGTGATAACATACTGAGTATTGCATCTTTTCACCTAAGATTTGCAATGCCAGTTATATTACACATTGTGTTTTCACAAATGCATTGATGTGTTTCTGGGATCTTCTATAGGCCTGCTTACCTATTCCTGAGATGAGTCTATAAAATATTGCCTTTCTTACTATAGCAAAGTGAGTTTTAATATCTGATAGCATGAATTCTTCATATTGTTCTTCTTGAGTAGTGTCTTGGACTTTTGCTCTTTAATATAATTTTTAGGTATCTTCAGTCAAACATGAGTATCTAATACACCAGTTCATATTTTTGAAAAAAAAAAACCTTTTTCACTGATCTGAGTGCTTCTTTTAAACAAAATATTAAAAAGTCACATCCACATATGGTTTAGTCTGTCTTTGGACTCTTTTTTTTTTCATTTGTCTATTGTTTAAACTTAACTTTATGAGTTATCACTATCAGTTAAAGCGAGTTCTTTCATCTGGTCTTTCTTAAAGATTGTTACCCTAGTTAGAGCTTTTCAGAAGCAGATTAGAAAACTGGTAAAAGAGCGAGGAAAACAGGACAGGATAGAATGGGGAAGAAGAGCAATATCAGGCAAAGTTGCACAGAGGATAGCTTCAATTTGAGCCCACATGATAAAACCCTGCACAAAACTTATTATTATTATTATTTTATAAAGATGTGGGGTAAAATTCAGGGTTAGGTACACAAACATTGATTATGCAGGTACCCTTGTTGATGAGGTATGCCCCTCCCTCCCCTAGTAGTTTCCCTCAACTGCCAATCCCACCCCCCCAGTGTATCACATGTTTTCACTCATAAGGGGACCTTGAACAGTTATTATAATACTATAATACTATAATACTATAATAATTATAGTATTATAATAACTGTTCAAGGTCCCCTTATGAGTGAAAACATGTGATACACTGTTTTTTGTTTCTGTGATAAATCACTGAGTGTGATCAACTTTAAATCTATCCAAGTTGCTGTGAAATCCATATGTTTGTCCTTATTTATTGCTTCATAATATTCCATTGTGTATATGTATCAGAATTTTTTATCCAGTTCAGCTTCAATGGGCAACATGGCTGGTTCTATGTTTTTGCTATTGTGAATAGAGCTGCAGCAAACATACATGTGCAGGTATCTATTTTGCAGAATGATTTGAATTCCTCCGGGTATATTCCCAATAGGGGAATTGCTGGGTCATGTGGAAGGTCAATTTCTAGTTCTTTCAGAAATCGCCACACTGTCTTCCAAAGAGGTTGCACTAGTTTGCATTCCCACCAGCAGTGTAGAAGTGTTCCTTTCTCTCCACATCTCCACCAGCATCTGTTGTTGTTTGTTTTATTAATGATGGCCATTCTCACTGGAGTTAGGTGGTATCTCAATGTGGTTTTGATTTGCATTTCTCTGATTATGAATAAGGCTGAGCACTTTTTCATGGGTCTGTTGGCTGCCCATATATCTTCTTTTGGGAAGTGTCTATTCATGTCTTTTGCCCACTTTTTAATGGGACTGTTTGTTTTTTTACTTTCAGCATGTTTGAATTCATTGTAGATCCTAGTTGTTAGACCTTTGTCAGATAAACAGTTGGCAAACATTTTTTCCCATTCTGTAAGCTGTCTCTCTGCTCTCTTGATGGTTTCTTTTGCTTTGCAGAAGCTCATTATTTTGATGAGGTCCCACTTGTCTATCTTATTTCTTAAGGTATGAGCATTTAGGATTCTGTATAGGAATTGGTTGCCAGTTCTAATTTCCATAAGGGTGTCTTCTATGTTTTCTAAGATTTTTATAGTTTGAGGTTGTACATTTAGGTCTTTGATCCATTTAGAGTTAATTTTTGTGTGTGGTGATAGGTAGGGGTCCTGTTTTAATCTTCCGCATGTGATCAGCTAGTTTCCCCAGCACCATTTACTGAATAGGTTCTCCTCTCCTCAGTAGTTGTTGGGGACTTTGTCAAAGATGAGTTGGTTGAGAAATTGAGGCAATGCTTCTGGAATCTCTGTTCTGTTCCACTGGTTGCTATGCCTATTCTTGTACCAGTACCAGGCTGTTTCAATTACTTTAGTCCTATAGTAAAGTTTGAAGTCTGTGAGTGTGATATCTCCTGCATTGTTTCTTTTGCTAAGGATTGTTTTGGTTATTTGTGGTTGTTTATGTTTCCATATGAATTTCTGTATTGTCATTTCCATGTCTGAGAAGAATGATGTTGGTAATTTAATGGGTATTGCGTTGAACCTGTAGATTGCTTTTGGTAGGATGGACACCTTAACAATGTTGATACTTCCTATCCATAAGCATGGAATATTTTTCCATTTGTTTGTGTCTTCTTGGATTTCTTTGAGCAGTGTTTTGTAGTTCTCATTGTAAAGGTTTCACTTCTCTGGTTAGGAAGATGCCAAGGTATTTAATTTTTTTGTGGCTATTGTGAATGGGATTGTGCTTTTAATTTGAGTCTCTGCCTGCTTGTTGTGGGTGTATAGGAATGCAACTGTCTTTTGCACATTTATTTTGTTCCCTGAGACTTTGCCAAAGTCCTTTATCAGTGCAAGCAGGTTTTTGACAGATTCTCTTGACTTTTCAGGGTATAGGATTATTTCATCAGCAAAGAAGGATAACTCGACTCCTCTTTTCCTATTTGGATACCCCTAATTTTCTTCTCTTGTCTGATTGCTCTTCCAACACAATGTTGAACAAGAGGAGTGAGAGTGGGAAGCCTTGTCTTGTTCCAGTTTTCAGGGGAAATGTTTCCAGTTTCTGTTCATTTAGCAATATGTTCGCTGTGGGTTTATCATAAATGGCACTTACTATTTTGAGGTATGTTCTGAAACTTATTCTTTAGAGTATTCTGGACCCAGGACACGGAACAAGATTGCATTATGACTTGTATGAACCCTAGGCATTTTTCCCTTCATGAGTTCCTTTTTCTATTAAAATTTAATTATATGTATATGTTATGACTGCATTGGTAGAAATATTAATACAATTCAGATTGGATTTATTATCATATAGGATAGATAGATAGATGATAGGTATGTATTATATGTTGTCTATTTTTAAATAAACTGAAATGAAGGTATTTGTTGGCCCCAAAAAGTATTGTAGGTCCTAAGCACTGTTCCTACTCTTGTAAGGAGGCTGGGCTTTCAAGTTCTCCTATTCTGTTCATCACTTAATGGCCACCCCAAATCTCTTCTCTGAACATAGGGAAAAGGACAGTCTTTCCATTAAATAATTGCAGGTGCAGGTTATTAGAAGTGAAAGTGGACTTGAGGTACCAAATATTTCATAGAAATAAATAATAAAAGAATCCTGGGGGCCCTAGTGACAACCAATAAATAGTCTTGGCTATTCTTGGCTCTTTACATTTCCATATAAAATTAGAATCTGCTAGACAAGTTTTACAAATTCTTATTGGCATTTTATTAATTAAAAATGCTTTCATTCTTTAGACCAATTTGGACAAAAGGAACTTCTTCAAAGTCATGAAAAAATTGTGTATCTCTATTTATTTAAGTCTCAAAATAAAGTTTTATGATTTTTCCCAAGGATAGTTTGATACTTTTTATTAGATATATTCCTAAATATTCAGTATTTTATCCTATTGTAAAAAAACTATATTAAAATACTTATTTTGTGCTTGTTTCCAGTAGGTAGATTGTAACTAGATTTTTAAAAATTGAGTTTGTTACCAAACTTACTATATTATCTTTTTTTTTTTTTTTTGAGTTCAAGTCTCACTCTGTCACCCAGACTGGAGTGCAGTGGCCGCTCCCGGCCACCATAGCCTCGACCTGCTGGGCTCTGGCGATCCTTCCACCTCAGCCTTCCAAGTAGCTAGAACTACAGGCGTGCGCTACCACACCCGGCCAGTTTTTGATTTATTGTAGAGATGAGGTCTTGCCAAGTTGCCCAGGCAGGTCTTGAACCTGCGGGCTCAGGCAATCCACTCACCGCATCCTCCCAAAGTGTGGGATTACAGGCTGAGCCACCGAGCCTGGCTACTACATTATCTTATTACTAGATCTTTTAGATTGTTATTCTACATAATTCTATCATCTGAGAAGGACAATTTTGTCTACTCCTTTCCAGGTTTTATGACCTTTATTTCTTTTTCTTGTCTAGTTCCACTCCCAAGAACCTCCAGAACAATGTTGTATAGAACTGGCAATAAAAAAATAGTTTTTTATCTCCAATTTTAAAGAAGGTTTTCATCATAATACTGTTAAGAATAATGTAGTTTTTTTAAAAAACATCTGTTATCAGATTAAGGGAACCCATCCTCTTCAGAATTAGCTTGAGTTTTCCAAGTTTGTCTTTATCCCATTAAAAATATCTAATTTTATGATTGTCATATACATTTTCAACTTAGTCATGTTATTAAACTATTATCAATTTTATTACAGAATTTGATGTGCTAATATTTTGTTAATTTTTAATCAGTATTTATAAGTGAGATTTATAATTTTATACTTTCTTTTATTGTCTTTTTCAGGTTTTGGTATTTAAAGTCATACTAAATGCTTTAAATATCTTGGGAAATGGCACTCTAGTTTTTCTGTCATCTAAGACTTATTGTGTATGATTGAAATAATTTCTTTCTTGAAATTTGATAGGTCTTACCAGTGAAGACTTCTAGGCTTAAAATTTTCTTTTAAAAATCTATTTGTTTATTTATTTAGTATCTTTTATAACATAGAACTATCAAGGTTTTTAATTTCTTCTTGTGTCAACTTTGGTAACATAATTCTCAATGATAGTGGCTATTAATACATTTTTAAACTTATTGGAATAAATATGCTTATAGAAGTCTCTTATTGGTTTTAGTCATTTAATGCTTTAATTATTTTCATTTTTTTGGAAAGTGTCATTAAAAATTTAATAATTTTAATAGTCTTTAAAAGGATCTAAGTTTTTATTTTTAAATTCTATTTTATATTTTTTAATTTATTTATGATATTATCTTATTTCCTTTCCCTTACTTTATTTGACTTTATTTTACTATTTTTGAATTAATAATTTATTAATTTTAATTTTTCCTCTAATAAATACTTTCAAAACTAGGAAGAGAGAATTAAGATGGCTAACATGAGGCAGCTAGAGTGTATTTCCCCTATGGAACAAACCATAGGTGAGAGAGTACACACCTTATGACTTAGCAAAGAAGTGATAGTAACCACGTAGTTCAAAGAATACAAAAATCAATGGACCTGGGATGGGATTAGCCAGACTCTCCTCCGGATCCTGACACAGATCACCAGCCACTTTTGGATGCAGTAGGGAAGGTGAGTGAAGGGAATTCAGAAGTTCTGTGCTCCTACTGTGAATTTGGAGATATCCCTGAGACTTGAAGGACTGTAGTACCCCAAGGGCAATTGTCTTACTCACAGCCATGCTCTGCCAAAACCATTCCAGTCGCCAGGAGCTCAACCCTTGCTGGTGGCTGCTTTCTAGCTGATTAGAGAAGGGATGGGCCTCAAAAGCAAACTTCTCTTTGGCAGACAGTTTCAGGCTAGGGTGGGGTGCTTTGGGAACACCAGAGGCCCTAAAACGGATTGAACTTTGACATTTCAAATCACAACCAACCTGAGGATAAAGTGAGAAGCTGCATAGGATGTGTTGCCATGGCATCCTCACACTCCCCAGGTAAACTTTTCTATGCCTATCTGCCCTGCATGACAGCCTCATCACAATGACTTGGGATTCCCTCCTAACCCCGATTGGGATGATCAGGAGTGCTCACAGGTGGAGTGCTTGAGCTTCTTTCCCCATAGCATTCCCCTCAAGGGCTCAGAACAATCAGAGAAATTGGGTGTTCCCTGGAGCCACACCCTCCACCTAGGTTGACTGGATACCTTCTTGAGGCAATGAATGCCAAGGAGAAAACCCATAGTTACCATTACAGCTGCTTCTCTGCCACAAGCACTAACTTCTGGCCAGAGGTCGACAACACAGCCCATCACAGTTGATGTAATACCTCAGCTTTGGGGAAGGCCTGATCCCAAACCCCAACTAACAAGACTTTCCAAGTCACTCTAGCCACTCAGGACAGCAAGATTCAGTGCAGGTGCTCAGTAAAGGATTGTCACAGCTGGCAATTGAAAAATCTCACCACCTCAAGGCTACATATACCAAGAGAACCTTATAGTGCCTACATCAGTCCCTTGCCAACCTCATATAAGAAGAAATAGTCTGTCCAAATGAGAAGAAACAGAAAAATAATTCTGACACTATGAAATAACAGAGATCTCCAACACCCCCAAAAGACCACACTAAACCCTCAGCAAAGAACCCTAACCAAAATGAAATATTTGAAATTCCAGACATAGAAAAGGTTAATCATAACATTGTTCAATGAGCTTCAGAAGAAAGTTGAAAACTAACATTAAAAAAAAAAGTATTCAGGACATGAGTGAAAAATTCTTCAAAGAGATTCAAAGAGATAGACACCTGGAAAAAAAAGTTGAAAGCCAGGAAATAAAATAATCATTTAGGGAAAAACAAAATTCAATGAAAAGATTGAACAGTAGACTAGAACAAGCAGAAGAAAGGATCTAACACAATCATGCAACAATAAAGAAAAAAGATTCAAGAGAATGGATGAAAGCCTCCAAGATATGTGGGATTATGTAAAACATCCAAACATAAAAATCACAGGTGTTCCTGTGGAAAAAGAGAAAGCACCAGATTTGGAAAACCTTTTTGAGAGAATAATGGAGGAATGGTCTTGCCAGAGATTTAAATGTCCAGATACAAGAAGCTCAAAGAACTCCAGAAGTTTCATTGCAAAAAGGTCATCTCCAAGGAGTGTAATTATCCAGTTATGCAAAGCTAATGAGAAGGAAAGAATTTTAAGGACAGTGTGACAAAAGTATCAAATGACTTACAAAGGTAAAACTATTGGACTAACAGCAGACTTCTCAGAAAAAAACTCTAGAAGTCAGATGGGATCGGAGCCTCATCTTTAGTCTCCTCAAATAGAATAACAGTCAGCCAAGGATTTTGCATCCCACAAAACTAAGTTTCATGAGTGAAGGAGATATGAAGTCTTTTTCAGGCAAGTAAACACTGAGGGAATTTGTCATCACTAAACTGACTCTGCAAGAAATAGTCAAAGAAATTCTAAATACGGAAACAAAAGGTTGAAATATACCAGTAGAAAAATACTGGAAATCTTAAAGCTTATAGGACTGAAGGAACCACCAACACAATTGAGGAAAAAAATAAATAGAGCAACCAGTATAATGAATGGAATAGTATCTTATATATTATTGCTTACTCTGAATGTAAATGGCCTCAATGCCCCATTAAAAAATGTAGATTGACAGAATGAATATAAAAAACAAAAGCCACATATCTACTGCCTACAAGAAATGTACTTAACACATGAACACTTCTATAGACTCAAGGTAAAAGGGTGGAAAAAATATTCCATGCAAAGGAAAACCAAAAGTGAGCAGGAGTAGGCATTCTCAGATAAAACAGACTTTTAATTAGCAACAGTAAAAAAAAAAAAGAAAAAAGAAAAAGATGATTATTATATATTGATAAAAAGTCAATTCAACAAGAAGATAACAATTTTAAATATATGTGCACCTAACACCAGAACCACCAGCTTCATAAAACAAATTCTAGTATAACTAAACAAAGAAATAGACAGCAATACAATAATAGTGGAAGACTTCAATATGCCACTGACACCAATAGATGATCATCAAGGCAGAAAGTCAGCAAAGAAATGTTGGAATTATACCAGACCTTAGAGCAAACGGAGCTAACAGACATCTGTAGAACATCCTACCCAAAACTACAAAATACATGTTTTTCTCATCAGCATATGGAACGTTTTCCAAGATAGAACATATGATAGGACACAGATAAAGTCTTAATAAATTCAAAAAAATTGAAATCATATTAAGTACCTTCTCAGAGCACAGTGAAATAAAACCATAAATTAACTCCAAGAAGAATTTACAAAACTAAACCAAAACATGAAAAATTAAACAATCTGTTCTGGAATGATCTTTGGGTTAACAATGAAATCAAGATGGAAATTTTAGAAATTCCTTGAAACAAATGACAACAATGAAACAAGTTAACAAAACCACTGAGACACAGCCAAAGCTGTGCTCAGAGGAAAATTTATAATGCTCAGGTCTACATTAATAAGACTGAAAGATCGTATATAAACAACCAAAGTCACATCTAAAGAAACTAGAAAAACGTGAAAAAAATCAAACCCAAAGCTAGAGATAAAAAAGAAATAATGAAAATCAGAGCAAAACCAAATGAAATTGAAATGACAAAACAACAACAACAACAACAAAAAACAAAGGATCAATGAAACAAAAAGTTGGTTCTTTGAAAAGATAAACAAACTGATAGACCACTAGCTAGATTAATTCAGAAGACAGAAAACTCAAATTAGCTTAAACAGAGAAAAGAATGAAGATATTACAGCTGATAACAGAAATTCAAAAGATCATCCGAGAATATTATGAATACCTCTATGAAAAAACAAAACAAAAAACAAACAAAAACGCCCCAAACAACTGGACAATTAGAGGAAATGGATAAATTATTTGAAACATACAATTCCTAACTTTTAATCGCAAAGTAATAAAAATGCTTAACAGACCAATAATGAACAGCAAGATTGAAACAGTAATTAAAATTTTCCCAGCAGCAACAACAAAAACATCTAGGACCTGATGAACTCACAGCTGAATTCTACCAGACTTTCAAAGAACTGTTATCAGTTTTACTGAAGCTATTTCATAAGATTAAATAGGTGGAATTCTCCCTAACTCGTTTACAATGGCCAATATCACTCTGATACCAAAGTCAGGAAAACATACAACAAAAAAATCTACAGACTTATCTTTCTTATAAACATAGATACAAAGAAGCCCTCAACGAATTATTAATTAATTAATTAATTTAGAGTTGGAGTCTCAGTCTTGTCACCCAGGCTGAAATGTAGTGGCACACTCACGGCCACCGCAGCTATGACCTGCTGGGCTTAAGCGATCCTTCCACCTCAACCTTCCAAGTAACTGAAACTACAGATGAATGCCACCATGATGGGCTAATTTTTATGATTTATTGTAAAGACAGGGTCTCACCAAGTTGCCCAGGCTCTTCTTGAACTCCCAGGCTCAGGCAATCCTCTCACCTTGGCCTCCCAAAGTGCTGGGATTACAGACTGAGCCACTGTGCCTGGATCCTCAACAAATTATCAGCAAATTGAATTCAACAACACATTAAAAAAAAATTCATGATGAACAAGTGGGTTTTATCTCAGGGGTGCAACGCTAATTCAACATACAGAAATCAATAAAGTTGATCCACTACATAAACAGAATTAAAAAAAAAATGATCATGTCAATGGATGCCAGAAAAGCATTTGATAAATCTATCATCCTTTCATAATAAAAACCCTCAGCAAAATAGGCATAGATGGAGCATTCCTCAAAATAATAAAAGCCATATATGACAAACCCACGACCAACGTCATTCTAAACAGTGAAAAACTTGCCATTTCCCCTCAGAACTGAAACAAAGCAAGGATGTTCACATTCACCACTTCTATTCAGCATATTTCTGGAAGTCCTAGCCAGAGAAGTCAGGCAAGAGAAAGAAATAAAGTGTATCTAAATTGGAAAAGAAGAAATCAAACTACCTCTGTATGCTGATGACATGATCTTATACCTAGAGAATTCCAAAGACTCCTCCAAAAGACTCCTAGATGTGATAAATGAATTTGGTAATGCTTTGGGATACAAAATCAACTAGTACAATTCTGTAGCACTGTTATACACCAATAGCTACCAAGCTGAGAATCAAATTAAGAACTCAATTCCATTTATAATTGCAGCTGAAAATCTAAACTATATTTAACCAAGGAGGTGAAAAATCTCTACAAAAAGAATTACAAAACTCTGATGAAAGAAACTGTAGAGAACACAAACAAATGGAAAAATAGCCCATACTCATTAGTTGAAAGAATCAATATTGTTAAATGACCTTATTACCCCCAAATAATCTACAGATTCAGGGCAATCCCTATCAAACTACTGTGTCATTTTTCACAGTATTAGAAAAAACAATCCCTATCAAGCTACCAATGTCATTTTACACAAGATTAGAAAAAACAATTCCAGCATACATATGAAATCAAAAAAGAGCCAGAGTAACCAAAGCAATCCTAAGCAAAATGAATAAAGCTGGAAGCATCATATTACCTGACTTTAAATTATACTAAAAGGCTGTAGTGTATAATGTGCACAGGTTGGGTTGGTTGGTACACTTAAAGCCCAGACTTCATCACCACTATACAAATGTAACCAAAAACTATTTGTATTTCCTAAAGCTATTGAAATACATTTTTTAAAAATGAAGGAAATTACCAAAACAGCATGATACTGGTATAAGAGCAGGCACATGGACCAATGGAATGAATAGAGAATCCAGAAATAAATCCAAATACCTACAACCAAATGATTTTTGTCCAAGCAGACAATAAACATACACTACAAACATACACATTCAACATACAAACATAAAAACATGCATATTCAAAAAATGGTGTTGGGAAAATTGAATAGCTACATGCAGAAAAATGAATTGTGATCCTTATCTCTTTCCATGTACAAAAATTAATTCAAGATGGATTCAAGACTTAAATGTCAGATCTACAACCATAACAGTTCTAAAAAGAAAACCTAAAAAAAACAGTTCTGGACATTGGCCTAGGCAAATAATTTATGGCTAAGACCCCAAAAGCAAATGCACAAAAACAAAAATAAATAAGTGATGCTTAATTAAACTAAAAAGCTTCTGCACAGCAAAAGGAATAATCAACAGAGCAAACAGGAAACCTACTGAATGGGAGAAGATATTCACAAACTATACATCTGACAAAGGATTAATATCCAGAATCTATAAAGAACTCAAGAAGAAAGCAAATAATCCTATTAAAAAGAAGAAGAAAGCAAATAATCCCATTAAAAAGTGGGCAAATGACATGAACAGACATCTGTCAAAATAAGATATAGATAAGATATAAATATGGCAAATAAACATATGAAAAAATGCTCATTATCACTAATTGTCAGGAAAATACAAGTTAAAACTTCATTGAGGTGCCACCTTACACCAGCTAGAATGGCCATTATTTAAAAAATCAAAAAACAGTAGATAATGGTGCAGATGTGGAGGAAAGGGGTTGCTTATACACTGCTGGCAGGAGTGTAGATTAGTATATCCTCTTTGGAAATCGGTATAGAGATTTCTCAAAGAACTAAAAGTAAATCTACCATTTGATCCAACAATTCCACTACAAGGTAGATATCTACCTAAAGGAACAGCACTCACTAAACAAAAACAAAAACAAAAAAAACCTGTACTCGCATGTTAATTACAGCATAACTCACAATTACAAAAATGTGGAATCAACTCAAATTCCCATCAACCAATCAGTGCAAACTAACTCGGGAACAGGAAACCAAACACCACATGTTCTCAACTTGTAAGTGTAAGCTAAACTAAAGATCTACAAAAGCATAGAGAATAGTATAATGAACATTGGAGACTCAGAAGGGCGGGGGAGTGGTAAAGGGACAAAAAATCACCTATCGAGTACAGTGTGCACAGGTGGGGGTTGGTTGGTACACATAAAGCCCAGACTTCTTCACAATTATACAAATGTAATAAAAAACTATTTGTACCCCCTAAAGCTATTGAAATACATTTTTAAAAGTGAAGGACATTACCAAAATTTGCACCTTGCAAGTGTTTGCTTTAATTACTAATTTAATATTATTCTAAGAATTTAATATGCAATTACAATTATTTCTCAGTTTTGACTTTGCTTTTTTCTCTGACCTATGAATTATTTAGAAGTGCATTTTAAAATTTTTGAACATTTAAGAATGTCCTAGTTATACTTTTGTTATTGATTTCTAGCTTAATTACTCTGCGTTCAGAAAATGTTCTTTATTTCATTTAATTCTATGAAATGTATTAAGACTTGTTTTAAGTCCTCAAAATTACCAATTTTTAAGTGTTTTCTTTTAACTGACACAATTATTTCATTGAATTTTAACTCAGTTATTGATATATTTGATATTAGATCTACTATATTGTATATTTTCTATTTCTCCTATCTCTGTTCTTGTTTGTTTCTTTTCTTGCTTTTTTTGAGAGTGGCTATTTTTTTGTCTTTCCATTTTCCCCCTATTTTAGGATTAACACAATATTGTTATTTGTTTAGGGATTACACACTAACCTGTAACTCTGACTTATCAAGTTGTAATATTATTTGGTACTTTCACTATCTACATATATAAGTAGCTAGAATACTTTAACTCTATTGAACCTCCCTCCTGATTTGTATGCTATCATTGTTGAACATTTAAACATTTACAATAGATTTCTCTATTTATAAGCATAAGAATATTATTACTGCTTTAAATAATTAATGAACATGTAAATTTGTTAGTATATTTCTATTTTCAAGACTTTTCTTCCGCATTTTTTATGATGCCTTATTTTATTTTGCTTTTTTTGCTTCTATTAGGAAATTTTCATCTTTTAGTATTGAAATATTTAGCATGTAACAGATGCTCAATAAATGCTTTCTGAATAGAAGAAAAATCTTCACATCATTTAACCATTTCAAAAGAGGTTTTTGACCATTTTCCAAAAATGTTACTGATGCTTAAAAAAGGTATGTAATATGATGATTTGAAATACATATACATTTTGTACTGATTAACACAAATTAATCAACACCTCCATCTCCACAGGTGGTTACCTTTATTATGTATATGTTGAAGACACAAGAGCTACAGTTGGAGCAAATTTCAAAAAAACTTGAAAGTAGAAAACTGGTGTGAAATTAGTTCCCATGCTGGGCACCGTGGCTCAAGCCTGTAATCTCAGCACTTTGGGAGGCTGAGGCGAGAGGATTGCCTGAGCTCAGGGGTTCAAGACCAGTCTGGGCAACTTGGTGAGCCCTCGCCTCTACAATAAATAAATAAATTAGCCAGGTGTGGTGGTGTGTGCCTGTAGTTCAAGCTACTTGGAAGGTGGAGGCAGAAAGATCACCTAAGCTCCGCAGGTAGAGGCTGTGGTGGCCGTGAGCATACCATTGCCTCCAGCCTGGGTGACAGAGTGAGACTCCAATTAAAAAGAAAGAGAGAGAGAGAGAGAGAGAGAGAGAGAGAGAGAGAGAGAGAGAGAGAGAAGAGAGAGAGAGATTGGTTTCCATAGGATCAGTTTCCTTCTTGAAGATCTCCTTTTAGTTAGTTTAGATTTTTACTTAGTAGAGTCAACTTGTAGCAACTTATCATGACATTTTCTTCCGAAACGGTTTTACCTTCTTTCTTGAATAATCTTTTCATTTAGCATAGAGTTCCACAATGGAAGTTTTTTTGCTCTGTTTTGTCTCAGTTAAGTATCTATAGGTTTCCATGGTTTATTTCTGATGTGTGTTCTGAATCTATTATCCCTTTATTGTCTTTTACATTTTTTGTAGTAGTTAAAAAGTGCACAGTACAGTTGTTACTATTTTATGTCTCATATGTAGTAGTTAGCACAGTAGTTAACATAGTAAATAGACTCCTGTGAATTTCTTTAAGTGAATAAATTTTAAATCAAGTTTTGATTTAATATTAATGCTAATGGTATGTTTTCGTTCAAACTCCTTATTTATAAATAATGAAACTTTTATAGGTAATATATTAGGTTTTCCCAGTCTGCTATTATCAATCCTTCTTAGCTCTGTGATATAAGAGATTTGTGATTGATTTGCCCTGTAATTGGTCCTCATTGCTCGGTTGCAAAGCAGCTGTGCATTTGTGATGATTATTTATTATTTATCATTCATTCTTTACTATTGTATAACCTGTGAACAGTGGAGTAATATGGTATTAGTGACTCTAAAAATCACATTTAAAAACTTGAAAGTAGAAAAGTGGTAGGAAATACTACACATTTTTTTCAACTATGTGAGAATTGTGCTGAGAGTTCAGGGATATGTGACTAGGAGTATAAGAAGATTTAAATTCCTGTGCAATTTCCATGATCTGTCAGATTTTCATCCTTGGCAGACATGCAGCCACAGCCACCATCTCAGCATGTCATGTGCTAAACTGAGAAAGACTTGGGAAGCAGCGTTCACATGGCATTTGCTAATAGTTGAATCCCGTAACTTTTCATAGTAGACTAACCTGTATAAAATTTGTGGATTTGAGAGCTCATCATCACCAAGTATTAAACTCATATATTTGTGGGATTAATTAAAATATAAATTCGTATGTGAAAACTCACCAGCTGAGAGGCTGGATCTGGTAGTGTAACCATGTCATCTAACTGCCGCCTTTCTTTAGGCAATCATTTTGCCAGATGATCATAGCAAATATATTCTTTGAGAGGTTAGAGTATTAAATAAGCAAGGGCATATACTCCCATTTGTCTCAGAATCTTTAAAAGTAAAGTCTTGTTATTTAAAATACACAAAGAACTCTTAAAATCCAGTTAAAAAACAGGAAATGATCAGTTTTTAAAAAAACTTTAAAAAAATTGACCTGGAAATGACAATACAGAAATTCATATGGAAACATAAACGACCACGAATAGCCAACACAGTCCTTAGCAAAAGAAACAATGCAGGAGATATCACACTTTCAGACTTCAAACTTTACTATAAGGCTACAGTAATCAAAACAGCTTGGTATTGGTACTAGAACAGGCACATAGACCAATGGAACAGCATAGAGATTCCAGAAGCAAAGCCACAATTCCTCAACCAACTCATCTTTGACAAAGCCTCCAACACAACCACTGGGGTGTGGAGAACCTTTTCAGTAAATGGTGCTGGGAAAACTGGCTGACCACATGCAGAAGATTGAAACAGGACTCCTACCTATCACCATACACAAAAATTAACTCTAAATGGATCAAAGACCTAAACGTACAACCTCAAACTATAAGAATCTTAGAAAACGTAGAAGACACCCTTATGGAAACTGGAACTGGCAACCAATTTCTATTCAGAACCCTAAAGACCAATACCTTAAGAAATAAGATAGACAAGTGGGGCCTCATCAAACTAACAAGCTTCTGCAAAGCAAAAGAAACCATCAAGAAAGCAGGGAGACAACCCATTAGAATGGGAAAAAATATTTGCCAACTGTTTATCTGACAAAGGCCTAACATCTAGAATCTACAAGGAACTCAGACATGCTGAAAGGAAAAAAACAAACAACCCCACTAAAAGGTGGGCAAAAGACTTGACTAGACACTTCTCAAAAGAAGACATAAGAGTAGCCAACAGACACATGAAAAAGTGCTCAGCCTCACTAATTATCAGAGAAATGCAAATCAAATCCACATTGAGATACCACTTAACCCCAGTAAGAATGGCCATCATTAATAAAACAAACAACAGATGCTGGCAAGGATGCAGAGAAAAAGGAAAGCTTCTACACTGCCGGTGGGAATGCAAGCTAGTGCAACCTCTTTGGAAGACAGCGTGGCGATTTCTGAAAGAACTAGAAATTGACCTTCCACATGACCCAGCAATTTCCTTATTGGGAGTATACCTGAAGGAGCTCAAATCATTCTACAAAAAAAGTTACCTGCACATGTATGTTTGTTGCAACTCTATTCACAATAGCAAAAACATGGAACCATGTGACCCTTCGAAGCTGAACTGGATAAAAAAAATGTGGTGCATATACACAATAGAATATTATGCAGCCATAAAGGACAAACATATGGACTTTGCAGCAACTTGAATGGATTTGGAGTCTATCATACTCAATGATCTATCACAGAAACAAAGAACAGAGTACCATATGTTCTCACTCATAAGTGGACCATGAACAATTATAATACTATAAGAAAGGGATTGGCAGTAGTGGGAAACTGTCAGGGGAGGGGGAGTTGGTTTGTCAGTTGAGAGAAACTGCTAGGGGAGAGAGGGGTATAGGGTACCTGCATAATCAACGTTTGTATACTTATCCTGAATTGTACCCCACATCTTTATAAAAAAAATTATTTTATGCATCTTTTAGAATAAATAGGCTTAGGTTTAAAAAAATTTACCAGCTGCTATGTCTTATGTGTGAGAGGGAAGGAGGGAGGAGTAAATAGGCAGAGCCCAGAGGTTTGGGGGGTCACGAAGCTCTTCTGTATGTCTGTACTAATGGAAACATGTAAAAACTAATAAAATGTACCCTGATCAAATCAGGGTAGTTAGTGTATTCGTCACCTTAAATATTTATTGTTTCTTTGTGTTGAGAACATTCAAAATTCTCTTTTCTCCCTTTTTGAAAATATACACTATATTGTTGTGAACCATGTTCATCTTATAGTGCTACAAAACAAAATGCAAAAAAGCAATAGTATGACTTTGCATATTAATGTAGCATGTGTTTTTCATTTTTGCTTATTACTTGCTATTTGCAAGTAGCTTATTTTACACAGTTTAGGTCAAGAATAAATCACAATCTCTGGTTTATTTTGTGCCACTTGAAATTGTATTACAAATGGTTGTTTTCTCTTAGTCTTAATAATGATCATTTTTTATAGTTATGTAATATCTCAATTCATTAACGTACTATGATTTAGCAAGCTCTTCCCTATTGTGAAACATTTACTCCATTATAGACAATGCTACACTGAATATTCTTTTAGAAATATATTTTCTTGCTTTTGTTGAATTATTTCTATAGGAGAAATTTCCAGAATGTAATTACTATGGTAAGGGCATGGAAATCTTTGTTTTGTTGTTTCATATTAACATAGTCTTTTCAGAAGTACTCCATTAACCTACTGACATAAGCAGAGTAAAAATGCATTGATTTAGCTACATTTTTTGGCAATGAATACTATCTCCTCTAATAATCATTTATTAGCTGTCATGGATATGTTTTAAGCGGATTTAATTATTTTATAAAGAATTTTGCTTTGGTAATAATGTCCTTATAGGAATGCCAGTATTATCATATTTTCTGGTGGCAATTCTACATCTATTTATGTGTGACTATATGTTTTACAAAGAAGAAGAAGTAAATATTTGAGACTAGCTGATTAATGACTGGCAATTTAGAACCTTGCATGCAATAGTATATAATCGGAAACTTTGAAAATAGCTTTATTTCTGAAGTTATTTAGCCACTTGCATAGCTTAAAATAATTGATCTACTAAGCAGACTTTTCATAAATATTGCAAACTTTAGGATAAATTCAATTTTATAGGTAAATTAACATCTCAGAAGTGTGAGTTTAACATTACTAAGTGTGACGGACGAGGGCAGTAGTAGACCTTCAAATTTTCTTTATCACGGCGTTTACATTTCTACTATTTCAATGTAGACATGGCTTTGAGAATGCAGATACAGAGAATACAGGCTCAGCAATGCCAGAATGGATTTAGTATTTAAAGTTCAGTCAAATGCCAAAAGGCCCAGAGGTTTTCCTCTGCACTAAAATAGTAAATCCCATTACTTTGAAAATCAGGAGAGAATAGACTACTTCACCATCTTACCCATACAATTCCCTGATGCTTTCATAAGCATCACAAGGGATAACATTGCCTTTCACAGTGGTTTTGCAGAGTAGATAAATCTATAGTCAACTTTTGACTATGTTTGATAATACTGAGTTGATAAAACTTGGCCCAAATTAATACATTTCTACCAATGTGGTCCATTTCTAAATGCTTCCTTCAAATAAACATAAAAATTGGTCTGGTCTGCACCTTTCTAACAAGTGTATGAATTTCATAATAAATTAAATTGGGATTTATTTTTGCTCTCCAAGATAAAGTTGTTGGTTACCTTAAGGGAACAATAATATATAAGTTGTTTTATAAATTTTCTGAACTAGGTAATATTAAATTTCCATCTCTATGTTGCTCTGAGATTTGTAGGTAAAGGTGACCTTCTTATGGCATACGTAGGAGGAGAGATCCAAAGAAACCCGTAATTTATTTATAAAAAACTGTATTTATTCTGACATGCTTAAACTTCAGTCAGTTTCAGAGTACTCTTCATCTGATGCAATACACCTATCAAAATGCTTTTTCCACTGCTCAAAACTGTTTTGGAACTCATCAATTTTGATGCCTTTTAGTGTTTCCGCCATTTTTATTTCACCTCTTCCACATCAAACAAATGTTTTCCTTTGAGAACTTTTTTCACCTGGGGAAACCCAAAAAAAAGTCGCTGGGAAAGAGATCAGATGAATAGGGAGGGTGGGGCACCTGTGTCATGCTGCTTTTGATCAAAAACTGCAGAACACTCAATGTGGTGTGGGCTGGTATGTTGTCATGGTGAAAGAACCAGTCACCCGTTTACCACAACTCAGGAGTTTTTTCCACAGACTGCAACACAATTTTCTCAAAACTTCCAGATAAAAATTTTGGTCCCACCCTCCAAAAGATAATTCCGGTGTTTTGGGGTCTTCCCTTATAAACGGGAAAATGCAACTTTTTTTTTTTTTTTAAGTTTACCAGTGTCCACAATGAATACTTGTGTAGGGAAGAATAAATATCTGAAATTAATAACATACTTTGCCAGATAAATCAGCTCTTTGCATGGATAATTAATACTTATGAAAACAAAAACAATAAAAACCATCAAGTTGGTATACCATCTGCTCTATCTCATTTAATAAATATATTTTATTAACATGTATTTGACCAGCGGCAAGTCTAAACTTAAAGATAAAAGCATTCACTTAAAATTGAAATAAACTTTTGCTTACAGTTTAAGCACTAGATTGCATAAACAAACACAATACCATATAGTATTGCAACTTGGAAACAGTGCCTTGAATATAAATATACTATGCCCCAAAATAAGTGATATCTTTTTAGAAGAAATTTCCTTAACTCTTTTAAGACATTGGTTATACAATTGGGCATGTTAATTTGATAAAAATGCCAGAGATAAGCTGTTTAATACTAAGATAAACTGTCTAAAATATTTACTGTCTGGCCATTAACTTATGAATAAAAAATTCTAATTGTTTTATATAATTTTTTCCCAAATCACTGTAGGCCTTCTATATATTTTTTTTCAATGGAAGCACTGAATAGAATGTTTTGGTCAAACTCATATTTTTTTCTCTCTTTCTCTTTCTCACACACACACACACACACACACACACACACACACACACCCTTTTTAAACCTTTAAATAAGTGTGATAATTATTTTGTCAAGTAAAATTTTGATGTTTAGTAAGAAACGTGTACTTTTTATCTCTTCCTAGATGTTAGTATAAAGAAGAAACAATTATATTCAGGAATGTGCTTCTTAAGCTAGGATTAATCTTAAGTGTAGTGAGTTATTGATTTTATTGATTTAAAGACTTCGGACTCTAGCATGTGGTTTTATCTGCCATGTGAACACATACCCATGTTTATGGTCTCGCTGAATTTTTTGTAGTCAGTCATTCCTGCACTTTGGTATATGGATAATTTTTGAAACCTGGGGAAGCACTTGGCACAGTAAAATACAGTGTATAGACTGTTGCTCTAGTTTTGTCTTTACTTGGAATAATTTTCCCCTTCCCTTTCACTCCCTCTTTCTATTCTCCCTCTCTTCCTTTTTCCTCTTATTGTCCTTCTTCTACTTTAGTAATCAGATCACCATGGTAGTTTAGATTTCCTGTTTCAAATCCTTGTTTCTCCACTTATAAATCGCTTAAGTTATTTAATGTCTTTAAGTCTTAGTTTTACCAACGGTAAAACAGACATTCTTTTAACATAATACATGACAAAAAGGTTTTTCTAAAGTTTCAAGCCTGAGAGTGGCTTCCTGGAATACAGTATTGGGAAATATTTTAAAATATTGTAAAGATGTGTTCAAACTCAGTAGGACTGTAATCCCGCACTTTGGGAGGCTAAGGTGAGTGGATTGCCTGAGCCTGCGGGTTTGAGACCCGCCCGGGCAACTTGGTGAGACCTCATCTCTACAATAAATCAAAAAATTAGCCGGGCGTGGTAGCGTGCGCCTGTAGTTCCAGCTACTTGGTAGGCTGAGGTGGAAGCATCGCCGGAGCCCAGCAGGTCAAGGCTGTGGTGGCCGGGAGCGGCCACTGCACTCCAGTCTGGGCGACAGAATGAGACTCCAACTCAAAAACAAAAAAACAAAAAAACAAACTCAGTAGGAAAATGGTCCATAATTAATTATTAATGTCTACTAGCAGATTAAGAGATAAAAATTATTGCCCAGTAACAAAGTATTTTTTATTTTTATTATAGAGCCAAGACCAAAGGGCAGAAAAAAAGTCAAACAGGTCTAATTTTCTTATTGTGGCTAAATGCTCTCTTTTATTGAATGTATTTTAAGATAACTTTTTGGGATCAAATTCCTGATACTGGCATTTTTTTTTATTATATAAAATGTAAGATTATATATTAAACCACTGAAAATCAGTATTAAGTGTAAATTTTAATGTGGGTATTTTTAAAATAAGATGTGATATGAATTAATAAAATAATAAGCAGTTTTAAATGATCAATTCATTTGACTTAGTAACTAATTATTAGTATCTAATTATATAAGAAAACCAATGATTTGGAGAAAATGAAAAAGCCTATTGCCTGTGTGCTTTGTTCAGGATATTGAAATATATACAATTAGACTAAATATAGTAATATAAATATAGCAATAGACTGACATGTAAATAACTCAATGTTTGCAATTTCCCCCCAAATGAGAAATCTAATGTTTAAAATGTTATCAAAACTTCAAGAAAGCGATTAAAATTACAGAATGCAAGAATGGAAAAGAACCTTAAAAGCAGTGATCCACAAAATTTGCCGTACACCAAGCTCTCCTGGGAGCATTTTTAAAAAAACAAACAAAGGCAGACGATACACACAAAGATTCAGATTCAATTGGACTGGGGTTGTCCCTAGTATCAAATATTTTAAAAGCATTTCAGATAATTGTGGACCCACATTGGGCTCATCTAGCCAAATTTCCAATTTATAGATAGGGAAAAAAGAGGCCTACATAGAGAAATGGATTTGTGCATATTCACAGGTTTAGTGGCAGAATTGTGCCTACATTTCATTTTCTGATTGGTGCAGTTGCATTTTTCTTATTTTTCAAATATGGGATAAATAAATATTTTTGGCAATTATATAGCTATATTTAACTTTGTTATAGACATGCATTTATATATGCTGTAATAATAACACATTCACTCAGTTGATAAGGAACATTTTAGTTCAATAACACTGGGTTAATTGCAGCCTATTTAGCCAAAATTGAAAATCAGGACCTACATTAGTAGATAAATGAGATTAATGTAAACCAACCTTGATGTGAAACAGATATTAGAAATAGAAAACATTTTAAAGCAGCTATTACAACCATGTTCAAATATGTAAAGGAATATGTACTTGTGATGAGCGAAAATGTAGGAAATCTGAAAAAGAAGTGAAAACTATAAAATATAACCAAATAAAAATTCTATATTTAAAAAATAATATCTGAAAAAAGAAAAACAAAAGCTTGGTGGGCCTATTAAAGATGATTGAGCTAGGTGTAGTGGCTCACACCTGTAATCCCAGCACTTTGGGAAGCCAAGGCAAGAGGATAGCCTGAGTCCAGGGGCTCAAGACCAGCCTGGGTAACTTGGTGAAATCGTATTTCTACAATAAATCAAGAAAAATTAGCCGAGCATGGTGGCACATGCCTGTAGTTCCAGTTACTTGGAAGGCTGAGGTGGAAGGATCGCCTGAGACTTGCAGTGGCTGTAAGCATGCTACTGCACTCCAGCCTGGACGACAGAGTGAGACTCCAACTCAAAAAAAAAAAAAAAAAAAGACAGAACACCTTTGACCATCCTGACCAAAATGACATTTATAGAAAACTATTTTTAACAACTGCCAAATATACATTCTTTAGAAGTACACAGAATACATTCAGCAAGATAGGACACATATGGAGCCAGAAAACCAATCTCAAAAATTATGAAAGACTGAAATCTGAAAGAATATGTCTGTGACCAAAATGGACTTAAATTATAAATCAGTAACAATGATATAACAATGTGTATCTAAAAATGTCTTAAATATTTAAAAATTAAACAACTCTAAGAAAAACCATGGTAAAAAGAGAAAAAAGTAATTAAAAATTCTATAATGAGTGATAAAGAAAATATAACATATTACTATTTGTGAAATTCAGTTACAGCAGTGCTTAAAAGGAAATTTTTATCTTTAAATGCTTATATTAGAAAGGAAAGGGCTGGATACAGTGGCTTATGCCTGTAATCCCTGCACTGTGAGAAGCCATGGCAGGAGGATTGCGTGAACCCAGGAAGTTGAGGCTGCATTGTGGCACTGCACTCCAGCCTGGGCAACAGAGTGAGATCCTGTCTCAAACAAACAAACAAAAAAGGCAAAAGAGACAAAAAAGAAGGAATAAAATTAGTGACCTAAGGTAGGGGTCAGCAAACTATAACCTATGGGCCAAATCCTAGTGGTAACTTTTTTATAGATCATAAAATAAATTTTTTTTTTTACATTTTTTAAAGGATACATTTTAAATAGTTATATATAATGTATCGAATAGTCTCTCTCTCTCTCTAAATATGTGTATATATATGTGTGTGTGTGTGTGTGTGTGTGTGTATGTGTGTATATATATGTACACACACAACACACACAATATCTTCATTCTACAAAGCTTAAAATAGTTACTGCTTAGCCCTTTAACAAAATGTTTACTCAGACATGGTCCAAAGGTCTATTTAAAAAAACTAAAAAAGAAAGCATTAAACAAACTCATAGTGGCAGGAAGAAACAGAAATCCATGAAATGTAAAATAGAGAAAATTAACAAAGTAAAAACTTGGTTCTTTGAAAAGATCAGCAAAAATCATATACCTCTACTTAGATTTATCAAGAAAAATGAGAAAGTGTAAAAATTTAATATGATAATAAAAAGGAATATTATTAGATATCCAGCAGACATTAAAAGATTAAAAAGGGAACATTATGAATAACTTTATGCTAATAACTTCAAAATTAAAATAAACATATTCTTTGTAAAGTGCAACTTACCAAAAATATGGAATAGAGAAACTGAATGGTACTATATTTATTAAAACAATGGAATCTCTTACTAGAGGAAGCACAGATACACACACACAAACTCACACACTTACACTCATACAAAGAAAACTCCAGGCCAGGTTTCATTGGTGAATTCTTTGAAAGATGTCTCTAGCACATATCTCTGGCAATCTCCCACCAGCACACTTCTGCCACAACCTCATTTCATGTATAAGGCTTCTCTTAGAGACTTGTTTCTAATAGCATGTCCAGTGCTCTCTTCATAGAAACAATCATAGTGGTGACAAAATCAGAAGGGAAACAGGTTTGCAAATAGGGTAGATTAAAAAAAAAATTACCTTCATTAAAGTAATTTTTTTTATATTTAGCTTTATTTAGAGGTCAGTGAGAGATTATAGATTGTTGATGTAAAAAACCCAAAGGGGTCATCAGGCCACATAAATGTGTGACTCAAGTCAGATATAAGTATATTAAAAAGTAATGGAAGTTCTGGTATTCTGAAGAATGCATTCTCAGTATAAGGGTATTGAAAGTTCGCCTTTTGTTTTTGTTTTAGCACACTGACTAAGACTGGTTGGCTGTCAGCTTGTTGCTCCCAGTTTAGTCACATTGTCTAATTTTCTGTCACATGCAATTGTTTTAGTTTATTTATTTAGTTTGATGACTTCAGCAAGAGGATGGAATGTCACTTTCCAGTGCTCAAGCTCTCACAGAAACATCAGTATGGACAACCATCCACACAAAAATACCTTCAGAAGAGCTAAGGAGCCCAGAAATTAAACTCATTGAAGAGAGTAAAAAGAACAGTTTTCTGTTATCTGAGTCATCTCTTCCCCAAGTCTGAAAAGTACAGCACAGAGAGAGATATTTCCATATTGGGGAAAAAAAGAAAAGTGGGCATCAGGCTTTGCTATGGACCCCAGCATCAGGATTGCCCCAAAGGAACTAGGTGCCAGGCCTCCAGGTCCGCCCCAGAGCCAGGTCAGGATCAGTGACCCCAGACCCTAGGATGTCTCTCTCAAACTCAGGCTGCTGACCCACCCAAGGCTCCAGACCGGCCCCAGTCATCAGGCCAGCACCCTTGGATCCAGCCTTCTGACCCACCTCAGTGACAGGCAACCCCACTGACCCCAGGCTCTAGATCAACTGCAGCATCAACATAGAAGCTTAGAAATAAATGCACACATTTACAGTCAATTGATCTTTGACAAACGTAGTAAGAACACACAATGGGAAAGAATAGTTTCTTTAATAAATGGTGGTGGGGAAATTGGATATCCATATGCAGAAGAACGAAACTGAACCCTTATATCAAATTACATAAAAAAGTCAACTCAGAAAGAATTAAAGACTTAAATGTGAGGCCTGAAACTATAAAACTACTTGAAGAAAACATAAAGAAAAGTCTCTTGACATTGGTGTGAGGAATGATTTTTTTACATGACCTCCAAAGCACAGGTAATGAAAAACAAAAGTAAACAAACTGGATTGTACACAAACTAAAAAGCTTTTGCACAGCGAAACAAAACAAAAACAAAAACAACAACAAAAGTAATAGGGTACAGAGATAACTTACTGGATGGAAGAAAATATTTGCAAACCATATATCTGATAAGGGGTTAGTTAATGTTTAAAATATATAAGAAATTTTGGGAGTCTAAAGTGAGAGGATTGCCTGAGCTCACAGATTCGAGACCAGCCTGGGCAACTTGGTTAGACACATCTGTACAATAAATCAAGAAGTTAGCTGGGCATGGTGATGCATGCCTGTAGTTCCAACTACTTGGAAGGCTGAGGCAGAAGGATTTCCTGAGCTCAGCAGGTCGAGGCTGCAGTGGCCGTGATTTTGACACTGCACTTCAGTTTGGGTGATAGAGTGAGATTCCAACTAAAAAAAACAAAAACAAAGCTAAGGAACTCAAACAACTTAATGACAAGACAATAAATAATTCAAAAATACAATGAATTAAAACCACAGTGAAATATTGCATCACACTCATTTGAATCGATTTTTATCAAAAAGATAAAAGATAAGTGTTAGAGAAGATGTGAAGAAATGAAAACTATTGTATACTGTTGGTTGGAATGTATATTAGTAAAATCATTATGAAAAACAGCTTGGAGGTTCCTCAAAATATATATATTTTTTCATTTGAAGATATGATTTAATAGCAATGTTTTGAGCATTATTGCACATGTTTTTTTCATGAATATGTACCCATTTTTGTTAGATGTATTCTTTTTTTCTTCTTCAAAAAATTTTTATTATAAAGATGTGGGGTACATTTCAGGGTTAGGTATATAAACATTAATCATGCAGGTACCTTTGTTGATGAGGTATGCCCCTCCCTCCCCTAGCAGTTTCCCTCAACTGCCAATCCCACCCCCTCCCTGACAGTTTCCCACTTCTGCCAATTACTTTCTTATAGCATTGTAATTGTTTAAGATCAGCTTATGAGTGAGAACATATGGAACTCAGTTCTATGTTTCTGTGATAAATTGCTGCATTAAAAATATGGAACGCTTCACGAATTTGCGTGTCATCCTTGCACAGGGGCCATGCTAATCTTCTCTGTATCATTCCAATTTTAGTATATGTGCTGCTGAAGCAAGCACAGTTCCTCAAAATATTAAGACTGGAATTACTATATGAGCTAACAATTTCCTTTCTGAGCATGTATCCAAAAGAAGTAAAATCAGTACTTCAAAGATATATCTGCATTTCCTTGTTTATTGCAGCATTATTCAATAGCAAAGCTATGGAATCAACCTATGTGTCCCCTGACAGATGAATGAATAAAGAAAATGTGGAATATTAATACCCGATGGAATATTATTCAACAAAGAAAAAAATTCTATAATTAGTGACAGCATGGATAAACCTGGAGAACATTAATAAGCCAGATCATAAATAAGTGCATGATCGCACTTACATGTGGTATAAAAAAAATTAAACTCTCAAAAGCAAAGAATAAAATAGTGGCTACCAGGTGCTGGGGATGGGTGGGAAATGAGGAGATATTGATCAAAGGGTGCAAAGTTTGAGTTTGATGAATAAAGTCTAAAGATCTGGTAATTATACTTAATGAGCTATTTTATTCTTGGAAACCTTTAAGAAAGTATCTCTTAAATATTCTCAACTTTTGTACCCTTTGACCAATACTCTCAGAAAATAACAAGTATGTAAGGTGATAGTCTTGTTAACTGGATTTATTTAATAATTTCACAATATAGCAAAACTTTGTGGTGTACATCATAAATCTATACAACTGTTATTTGTCAATTACACTCTAATAAAGCTAGATGAAAAATAAAAACATGTAAGTGTTTTAATTTCCAAGTAGGGATACAGAGTCACAAAGTCTATATCAGACAAAACTTTGTGGAGTAAATGAAACAAGCAAATGTGCAAAGGTAAAGAATGAGTTGAGAGAGGCATATAAAAATACAAAGATTATTGAAGTATACATTAGTGATATGTTGTTTAAGTATTGGCAAGTAACAGAACATGGGGCTACAAGAAGAACTATTTCTTATTAACAGTTTTCCTTGAGCTAGGAAAGGCCATGTTTACTAATTAATTTTTTCTTATGAAAAAGATTTAGGATGGCTAAAATTATGTGAGTAAAATAAGATAAAATTATTTAAATCATAGATAACACTTAAGGCTTGAAAAGAAAAAGAGTTAAAGAGGAGGTTAGTAATACACATCTCAATTTGACAGATGAAGACGTAGAACAGAGTAGGTTCTTGCAAAAAAAGGAAACTGAGCTGAAGCTTTAATAATAAGCAGGGTTAGTTGCTCTATTATACATAATCTTCACCGATTCTGTTCGAGCTATCCAATAAAATTTTTTTATGTGATTAAAAAGTCGTATTAGAAAGATAGCATCTCTTAACCATAATCATACGTCTAATTGGTGAGAGATCCAATTTAAAGGGTTCTAGCAGGATCCAAAATACAAATTCCTTCCGTTCCACTTTACCCATTAGGTAGGTAAGGGGGTGGATGCAATTAACCAGATGCAGAATTTTATAACCATTTTATTCCTTAAAGATAACTAAGGTATATTAATAAATTCCTGAGGATGAGGTGTTAATGGATCATGAGCTGTTTCACTGCACAAAGCTCCCAATTATAAAGTATTATAAATAACAGTTCTAAAATTGTTTTTCATTTTTAGTAATAGCTTTCGAAGAGTTTATATCTCTATAAATTGTGTATTCCTATATATCTTATATTCAGGGACTACTTCTAGTCAGGAGGACACTGCAACTAAGCTCCTTGTTCTCCTTTACAGACATGAATAACATTGCAGCCCAGTGACACTTTAAAGATGAAGAATTTTGAGATCTTATAGCCACAAGATATCAGAAATGATGTATGATGTTCCAGTTTGTCAATATCTTTTTTAAATGTTTAATTTGGGGTTTAAAAGTTTTTTTAAATGCAAGCAAAAAAGGTTTTGGCATTTGAAAGCAACTAAGTTCTTATCCATTATTAATTCACATAAGAAAAACAGCTATGATGGCAAAGGCCAGATAGCTATACACAGGCTATAAATATAAATGAATAATTCATTTTTCTATTAATTTTGAATTTATAGCCTAGCTGGTTGAACTCTTTTTTTTCTTTTCCTAGAAAGGCATGCACCAGACAAAATACTGTGCTGTTAACAGTCAAGAAAGACATAAAGTACTCAGCAAGCAAAATGAGATTTACTATACACATGTTTATTTTATTTGACCCCCGATTTGTATACTTCTTATTATGGCTTTCTAGAAAGTTCTAAAAAATCGTGTCTTTTCTAGATATAACCTTAACTCTGAAGAGGTTTTTGCTTCTGCATTAGGCAGCATGTGATTTGAGAGCTACCCAAAGGCCCATGTGACCCCCAAATATCATCCTCTGTAACATGCTATTAAGTCCTTAATTCACCACATTGTCTGCTAAAATTTCTTATTCCAATTCAAATTATTTCTCTGTAACTTTCAATTTCTCAGTCTAAGTCAGACAGCAAAATTGATGGTCAAACTTGAAATTTATTCAAGGAGGTCCTTGACTGTCTCTTCTGAGATTATTTAATTTTAAAACTCTAAGAGGAGCTTATTCAAGTGAAAAGGTTATTCATATAACAAATATTTACCAAACAGTTGCTGCAATCTAGAATGAAGAAACCAATCAATTTGGTGCTATCTCTGGTGTCCATTGGGTGCATATGTATTCTAAACATAGAAATGAGTAAGTACATTGTACACACACAGCTTGCCTGAGGCAAATTATCCACCTATGAAGAATAACCTAATATCAATCAATCAAACAAACAATACCATTTATCTAGAGCTACACAGATGAATGGAAGCCTGGGATGTTATCCTCTGGAGTTGGCTCAGTCTCAACTTATCATAATGAATTCATTGGGCCAATAACATCTCATATGCTTTAAAATATATAGAAACCATTGTTGTTAGGTATTCTTGTTTCAGCTTTGCCATATGAGTGCCTAATAGAAAAATCCCACTCACAATTCAAACAATCAAGGACTTATCCCTTTTTACTATTTGGATACCCAAACTTCATCCAATCAAACAACAGCCCACCCTTTACATCAAGGCAACACATTGCTTGGCCACTCAATATTGTTTTTGAGGGTTACTCTATGTTCCTTATTAATAGAAAGTTCAATTGCTACTAATGAGCTGTGTGGTCTACATGTCTAATGTACACATGCTCTGTATACAGCCATCCTCTACAAGGATCCATCTGTGTCCTTCCAGGAATACGAGTAGAAGCAGACCTGCAGTACAACTCCAGTTCCTTCTCAAACTTTTCCTTCTTTTACCCTCTGCTCTGATTCTTTTAAAGGGTTGGGAGAATTCGACTTTATCATGTGTTAAGGTGTGGTCATTGCTATGTCATCTGGCTGCCGTTGGTTGCCATTGTCATTACCTTTACTTTGTTCCATGAGATATTGGGCCCGTCTAATGGCATTGTGCAAGTTGTCCTCACCCTAGTTATGAAGCAAAAAAAGATATGTGTTGATTGCTATATAAAGTGTGGTATCGTTACCTCCTCCCCTGATAAAATAACTTCTGAAACAGCAAGATGCTGAATTTGGGGACAGGATAGTGTAGAATTGTCACTAAGGCTGCCACAATTTTTTTAAGGCATCTTTCACTAATTTACCCTCCTGCTATAATTGGTTATGTTTCTGGATGTAGCACTGGGACAGCCTGTAGTCATTCCAGCATCTCTTAACAATGAACTTGAAAATTCCCAGTCTTTTGTCACCACCTAGTACCAGCCTAGTTCCAGCTGAAGAAATGGTCAGCTTACTTGAGGTCAAGCTGGCTTAACAGGCCATTTCTTCTCGCTAATTAAAAAGTCACTGGTTACTGGAGGAAACCTAGAAACAATCTGTAATCTGGTTAAACTTTTCTTTACTACATCACTACAACTGCAAATGTGTTGTTCATCTTCATGACTCCTATGCCCACCAATGGAGAGAATAACCACTGACTGGTATACCTTGGAACAATCCATGACACTTTTCCTTTTCAGACTGAGCAACATGTTCCATATTCCTGTTCTTCCTATGTGGATAATTGACCTTTTTTTTCATTTTATCTTGACCATTATCTAGGGCATTTTCACCAGGCATTAGAGATTTTTAAGGATTCTCTTTTAGGTCTACAGATTGAGGGGGAAGTATTGTAGTAGACACATTATTTTACAACTTTGCCAGTATCTCGTTTACACTGAGGGTGGGAATTAAACTGACAGCAAAGATATAGAAGTATCAACCACCTTAGTTCAAATAGCTAGTAAAATGACCCAGTATTAGTATTTTCAGCTAACTAGCCTAGGCTATTTTTAGCTAGGTAAACCAGAGTAGTTTGAGAGTACAGCATTATTCTAAAGTCTCTGTTAGACAACCAAGAGGGCAAAAGTGCCATGGCAGTACGATATGAATCCACACAAAGTAGAAAAATCAAATTTTCACATAAAGGAGTAGACAGGAGCGTTCTCAGTGTTTCAGTCAGCATTCTGAGACCTATTCTCCTGACTGAGTCAGGGCTTTCTTAAGCTCTGCTTTAGGGGAAGAATTCTAATGTGTTATTTTTGGACCATTCTAATTGTTCTTTAGTATCCCCAAATGATAGTCACAAGTAGGTTGTAAGGGCCATTGAACACTTATGGTCTGAAATTTCAAATGTTAACAAGGGTTGTAGAAAACAATAGGACATCCTTTAAAAGGAGCATTGACTAGGAGATGAGGATTAAATTTTGAGACATCTTTTGTAGACTACTACCTAAAAAAGCAATCAGTCATCTCTAAAGCAGGATACGTTTGGGAATTGAACCCACCAAGTATACATTTTTTGTTACAGTGTATTCAATTAGTTATTTTTGACAGGTCAGTTACAGTAGCTCACACCGGTAATACTAGTACTTTGGGAGGCCAAAGCAGGAGAATTAGTTGAGCCCAGGAGTCCAAGACAAGCTTATACAACATAGTGAAACTTCATCTCTACAAAAAACCAAAAAATTTGCTGGGCATAATGGTGTGTGCCTATAATCTCAGCTACTTAGGAGGCTGAGGCGGGAGGATTTCTTTTGAGTCAGGAGTTTGAGCTTGTGGTGAGCCATGATTGTAGTACTGCTTTACAGCTTGAGTGACAGAATGAAACTCCAAGTCAAAAAAAAAAGTACATAAACAAAATAATTATTTTAACAGGACACTAAGGTGGCCTACTGGAAGTGGACAAAATTTAACCATTTAGTATAGTTAAAAGCAAAATTCCTGAACCTGTGTTCCTGGCCATGCAGAAGAGAGAAGGGTATTTTTCAAACCATGTAGTTTATAGTTGCAACAGCTCAGGAGACTGATGTTTGAGTATAGATTTTTTTATCTGTGCTCCAGAGCGCAATGGACTATCTTGAAAATAAACATATAGAACTGCCAAATTCATCACTTTCTTCTAAAAATACCTCTGGACAGGTAACACTTTTAGAAGCTACAATCCTAATAATGGCAAGTTTATTATGAGATAAACAATCATTTACAAATAGTGATGAAACATTTTTGAAAGACTTATGGACGTAACTATAATTGAAGTAGAATTGATTCATTTGACATAACTTTTTAAGAAGAATTGTTTATGATTTTTAAGAACTTTTATTTCTATCTCCAGAAAGTGTGAATAATCTCTCAAAATAATTCCAAGGACCTGATACAATTAAGGTATAACAACAATTAAGCAATTTAGCTGGAAGTCTGTTTATGTTTGGCTTATTGAAAAGAGTAAAAAGAATCATTTTGGTAAAATGTTTAATTGAGGTTAACTTAGTATTTTAAAAAAAAATATTCTCACTACCTATACCTCTACAGAAAAATTGAGTGATAAAATGCCAAAAGAAACCTATCTTAAGAAGAAAAAAAGCCTATTTCCTTTGGAATGGGTGCTATCTCATCAGAAGAATGTGGCCAAAAAAAAAAAAAATCCACCAGTAAAGTAGAGGTTTCAAGTATAAAGGACATTAGGTATAGGCCAGTCTTAAACATTGATGAAAAATAAGAGAGCTGATATTTATAATCATTTTAGAAGTGTTTTGAATCAATTTTACATTTTCCAGTATATATTTAATAGAAAAAACATAAGGAAGCATTTACATAACATTAAAAAGGAACATAGATTACAAAGTTGTATACATAATATTATTTAAATTTTGTTAAAAATATGGATGTACCACTCACTTTCAACATTGTACCAAAAGTCCTAGTTAGAGCAATCAAACACGATAAAGAAATAAAAAGTATTCAAATTAGCAAGGAGAAAATCAAATTATCTCTGCTTGCTAATGATATGATTGTATACTTGAAAAAAAAAAACAAACCCTAAAGACTTCTTCAAGAGTCTCCTAGACCTAATAAACTACTCCAGTAAAGTTTCAGGATGCAAAATCAGTGTACAAAATTCAGTAGCATTTCTATACACCAATATCACCCAAGCTGAGAACCAAATCAAGTGTTCAATCTCATTTACAAGAGCTTCAAAATGTAAGAGAAAATACCTAAGAATACAGTTAACCAAAGAGGTAAAATATCTCTACAATGAGAACTACAAAACACTGATGAGAGAAATTGTAGGCTATACAAACAAATGGAAGAATGGTCCATGCTCATGGACTGGAAAAAATCAATATTGTTAAAATGTCCATACTGCCTAAATAATCTATCCATTCAATGCAATCCCTATTAAAACACTAATATTATTTTTCACAAAACTAAAAAAAAAACAACAACAACAAACCCAAATCCTTAAGTTTATATGTAACCCAAATGAGCCTGAATAGTCAAAGCAATTCTAAGTAAAAAGAATAAATGTGGGGGCATCACATAGCCTGGCTTTAAATTATGCTACAAGGCTATAGTAACTCAAACAGTGTGGTACTGGAACAAAAGTAGATAGATGGATAGATAGACCGATGGAATAGAATAAAAAACATAAATAAAGCCACATACCTACAAACTAACTGATTTTTGACAAAGCTAACAAAAAGAAACAATGGAAAAAGGATACTCTGTTACATAGGCGGTGCTGGGAAGACTGGCAAGCCAGACACAAAAGAATGAAATCAGACCCCTACTTCTCACCATATATAAAAATTAACCCAAGATGGATTAAAGACTTAAATATAAGACCACAAACTATAAAAATCCTAGAAGAAAACCCAGGAAAAATCTTCTGGGCATCAGCCTAGGCAAATAATTTATGATGAAGACTCCAATTGCAAAGTTGACAAAGCAAAAATAGATATTGAGGCTTAATGAAACTAAAAAGTTTTTGCATAGCAAAATATATAACAGAGTGAATAGAAAGTGGGAGAAAATATTTGAAAATTATGTCTCAGACAAAGGACTAATATTTGGAATGTACAAAGAACTCAAGCAACTTAATATGTAAAAAACAACCTCATCAAAAAGTGGGCAAAGAAAATGTACAGGAGACTAACAAACATATGAAACAATGCTCAACATCACTGATCAACAGAGAAATGCAGATTAATACCACAATGAAATGCCATCTTAAATCAGTCAGATTGGCTATTATTAAAAAGTCAAAGAACAACAGTTTCTTTGGAGGGGATGTAGAGGGAAGGGAATGCTCATATACTGTTGGTAGACTGTAAACTAGTTCAATCTCTATGGAAAACATTATGGAGAGTTCTCAGAAAAATGAAAATAGAACTGCTGTTCAACCCAGCTGTCCTACTACCATCTACCCAAATGGAAATAAATCATTATATTAATTAAGCAATTGATTAATGAAGGGCATTCCTCTTCAACAAGGGTACCTACATGATCAATGTTTATATACCTAACCCCGAATTGTACCCCTATAATTTACATCTGTATAGTAAATAAAACCCCTATTTACAGCTCTATAGTAAATAAAACAAAAACAAAACAAACAAACAAAAAACCTGTGCTCGTATGTTCATGGCAGCACTACTCACAATAGTAACATCATGGAAACAGCCTAAATGCCCACCAATGATTGGATAAAGAAAATGTGGCATATATGCACCATGGAATACTATGCAACCATAAAAATTGAAGAAAATTGTTTTGCAGCAACATGAATAGAGCTGGAAAACATCATCCTAAATGAACTCATTCAGAAACAGGAAATCAAACACTGCATGTTCTCATTTATATGTGGGCGCTAAATGCCCTCAAAAATGGAAATAACAGATACTAAGAACATTGAAAGAGGGAGGTAGGAAGGGTTTGGAAGGGTTTGGAAACTACCTTCTGGGTACAATTTTCACTATCTAGGAAATGGGTCACCTGAAGCCCAATCATTAGCAGTACATGATATACCCATGTGACAAAAACGCACTTGCAGCCCCTGAATCTAAAATAAAATAAATACAGTCCAGGCATGGTGGCTCACACCTACAGTCCCAGCACTTTGGGAGGCCAAGGTGAGAGGATTGCCTGAGTCCACGGGTACGAGACCAGCCTGGGCAACTTGGCGAGACCTCATCTCTACAATAAATCAAAAAGTTAACTGGGCGTGTTAGTATGTGACTGTAGTTCTAGCCACTTGGAGGGCTGAGGCTAAAGGATCACCTGAGCCCAGTAGATCGAGAGTGCAGTGGCTGTGAGCATGCCACTGCACTCTAACCTCGGCAAAAGAGTGAGACTCCAACTCAAATAATAATAATAACAAAAACAAATAAATTGATTAATTAATTAATATAAAGATATATATACATGAGACAGATGACTGAAAATATAAAAAGTAGTTATGTTTAAGTGTTGGGATTATGTCTATATTTTGGATCTCCTTTTCCACATTTTAAAAATCATCCATAATGATCAGATATTAGTTTCACAGTAAGAAATTAAATAAGAGAATAATGAGAAAAAATAGGCATTTGTTAATCATTAGAACTACTTTCTAATCTAATGCCTTCTTGTGGGCTTTGCTGGGGTGGGTTTCAGGTAGTAAGAGGCAAGATCAGACAGCTTTTATGAAGGAAAAGAGCCCTGAACTTTGAAAAAAAGGAAATGAATGTTTCCACATCTGGTTTAGGATTAACAGAGGAGTAGACAAACACTGAGTTTTAGTTTATATCTAGTAAGGTATCTGGTTATGCAGATTAGAATTAAATGATTCTAAGAACTATGTAAAATTTATCCAACAGACTCCTTACAGTTCCTGTTTTTATTTTCCTCTATAAATTTTCCATGATTTTCATCTTTAAAGACAGCAAGGTGTATACTTATCATTCTGGTGTTTTAGCAGACAAGAATGTTTAAAGGACACAAAGCTGAACCTTTAAGATGAGCTAGACCAAATCAATTATGCATTTTATTTCCTTCTCTCATTCATGGGCTATAAGTTTTATGCAGCGAACAGTAATGTGGATACATAGCTTCTCCTGAATAAAAGTCTTGGAGCTCTTTCAGGTGTTTTTCCTGTACCTATGCTGCAAATGCATTTTAAATATAATGAGATATGTGTAGTTTTATTGGCATGAGTATATGTCTGAGAGTTCCTTTGGCCAAAATACAACACTGGGACAACAGGTAAGGACTGAAAGTCTATGTCCCACTTGATTTCAAGTTTCTGGGAATAAAATTTCAAAAGGATACGGACAGAATTGATGGCAGATGTTTTAAATTAAAATAAAAAAGAAGGCCAAGTGTCTGAGGACCTAGTCTGAATGTGGGAAGAAGATTGGGATGTAATAAAGAGAAGGTATTTGTAGTCCCTTATACTGCTCTCTTAGCAGGTCAAGATTTTGTGGACTCCACCACTTACAAAATTTGGAACTCCTCTTTAAGCATAAGAATATAAGTTATGAATACAAAATTAGATAAGAAAGCTGATATTTATTTTAATGAGAAAATAACTCAATAATTAACAAATTTTCAAAGTTTGACAATAAATACTCCAAGAAATAAAAAAATTTGTTTTTAATTAACTATCTCCATAACTTTATAATGTCTTTTTCTTAACATTTTTGCCTGTATCCTCTTTAATCTCAGTAAGTTTAGAACACCATTTTCTCTGGGGTGAATAGACAGAGAATACGTCTTTTATCTAGCATGGCTGTTTATTTTTTTTATTATTGTTAAATTTAGAAAAAATTTAGTTTCAAAACTCATAATTGGTAATGCTGTAAAGGTTTCATGATTGTCATCAAAGCTTGAAAAGTTTTATAGAGTTTCTTTCATATATGAACTGTTTCAATTTAGTGATTAGTTCCAGATTTACTACAGATATATGCTTTACAGACATGTGAATTCTAATACATTGTAGTTTTCGTGATTACCATCAAAAAAAGAAAAAAGTAAAATGTGTTTACAGTTACATAAGGTGAATTACCAAGTTTATTTACAATAAGAGGGAACTTCTGTTTGAACTAGACTTTGATGAGAACAAATCTTCAGTTTAAAATTTTACATACATCATAAACAGAAGAGTTTTCTACAGATTCAATTCTGGCTCCACATATTTTATGTAATTTTTCCTCCTCTACTCCCACGAACTTCTGGTACTGAGTATCACTGGTTGTATTCATATTGCAATATCATTCTGGTCCTGGATCTTCATTATAAAACGTGAATGAATTGGTACAGTGGACAGTAGGAATATTCCAGAGAACACATCTATATACCACACATCTAGTAGAATATATATATATATATATATATATATATATATATATATATATTCATATATATAAAATCATGTGTATGTTTGTGTGTGTGTATGTGTGTGTGTGTGTGTGTATAAAATCACCAAACTAAATATACCTCTACCAAAAATGTTCTGGTTATTCCAGAGACAGAAATATTGTGACTAAAAAAATGACACTTGGAAGGGAAGGGAATTCTTAACTGTGTTTAGCATATCCTATTTTGCAAACTTTATAAAAAAGCATATGACCATGTGAACTCAATGCTAGGGCCCCTCCAATGACTTTGGAAGGGTGTCCCTTCAATTGAGGGGACTTGAGGTTGAAGCTTCATTAGCTCTTTGGTAAATAGACCCCTGTGTCCTATAATCACATTTCAGACAAAGGAGAGTTAAAAAAGCTCAGTACTCTATATTGTGAATGAACAACACAGTCAGGACAAAGGCATGCCAACAGTTTTCAAATAAGAATCTCAAATTGCTGTGAAGGGTGTCAGATATTAAAAAGTCAATTAGCATAATAGCAGTGATAATGAAAACTCTTAATGAAGTACACAACATGGAAATCTGCACACCTTTTCTCAAAAATATACTTACACTAAAAATAATTAAATATTTAAATATCAGTTTAGTTCATTTATTACTTCATTTATTTTCAGTAGTCTCTCTTCAAAAACATAAAGCTTTCAAGAAATAATTTATACTATTATTAAATAATATAAGTATCAGCTTAAACTTTATATGACCAGCTTTCAGACTCTTTTATTATAAGAAAGGTTAATCTATGCTTCTTAATTCACTCCTAAGTAACTTTTAAAATGATTTCAGATAATTGTTTAGTAAGATATTTTAAATGTTTCTTAAGGATACTGTCTCTTCTGAATTTTCATTGTACTGTTGTCTAACTCACTACTATAAATATTTCTGATTTCAAATCTACTATATATTAATGAGTTTACATTTTTGACTACAAGGATTGGCAAAAAATAAATCAGTGAATTAGAAGTTAAGAAGGAACTTGAAAAGTTCATTAACCATACACTATGCTTTTGATTACATATCACATGATTCCAGATAAAATTCACATTAATTTTAACCACCTAAAAAGAAGACTCCGTTTACTTTTTTATTTCCTACATTGCTTTTTATTGTGCCTCATATGCCAGTTACTGTGATTTTCAAAAATAAATATAATTTTGCTTGGTTCTCAAATCATTGTTAGCACGACCATGTTTTATTCACTGTTGTGTTCCTTGAGCCTACCTCAGGGTCTTTTAATCAGGTACACATTACATGTGGTGTTGAAGTAATGGAGCTGGTTTATATTGGAAGCTGGTTTCGTAATTTGCCTTGAAAAAGAGACTTTGTTTAGTAAATACTTGAAGGAGCAACTGTGAGTTGGTAGTTCTAAGGACAGAGTAAGGAGGAAGCCACAGAGCTACACAGAACACAGACCGCTGTGTAAAAAAGTAAGCAAGAGTTTAAACTATGGATGAGAAATAATAAAACTGAGGAAGAAACAACATTAACAATAAGACAGGATGCTGGCCTAACTGGAAGAAATGACTACTAGGATTTTTATGGAGGTAGTAGAAATGGTCCAGGTATTCTGAAGAATTAATTAGAGAAAACATTAATGTGTGGACATTTGAAATAAAGCCATTTCATATTCTGCTACCCCAAATGTTTAGTAGAGTGACTACATGGAGACTCAAACTAGTGTATAGAGGATGCCAAAAAAGTGCATTTTCAGGAAGAAAAAAACTGTATTTAAATTGTAATATTAAATATATACCAATAACAAAATAAGAATTCAAATCATGTTTGAGTTCTGCTATAACAAAGGTGCTCAAAGTGGCTCCCATCAGCCCCCAGACACTTCTGATTACAATGAACATCTCTTAAAATGTGTACACATTTTTGGCATCTCTGGTATTTTGGAGAGTAAAGGCATAAGGGCATTTTCCAGCAGAGGGTAATGGTCAGCACGCATGGCAAGAAGGATGGAGCATTCAGTGGAGAGAAAAAATACAGAACAGGACAAACTAGTTTCTCCCCAACCCCAAAAAAATCCTTAGCAGGGGATGTTGACTTTCCCTTTTCATGTAGGGTAGAACCGATTTTATTTAAGTTGATAAGGATAAGTTGATTCCAACAAACTGGAGGATTAGAGAATTTTGCATTTTTTGACACAGGGGTTAGAAATGTTTAAAATTAATCGAACGGAGGACATTGTCTTTGCCTTGAAAGAGCTTGAAGGCTGATATTTGAGAGATGCTCGCAGGCAGTTTGATAAATTCTGCAATAGAAGTGTGATCAACATGCAGTGCAAACGCAGAGAGAAAGAGTGTTGTTACACTTTACTTACTGGGAGAAACATCAGAAAGATACACAGAAGAAGTAGCACATGAGTGAACACCTAGAAAGATAATCCATAATTCCTCCAGAAGAAAAATGGAGAAAGATATTTTTGGAATAGGAAAGAGAGTACAAAATCATGGAAGGTTAAAAGAGCAAAGGGTATTGAGGAAGTGAAAGCAGAGAAAAGATTGAATGACATCAAGTAAGAAGACAAAGACTTCGGGGAAATGGTTAATAATAGTTGTCTACGCTCAACTAGAAAGGTGAAATTGCTATTTTTCATTTCTTGATTCCTTTCCTGAAAAGGCACTGAATACATCTTTTACAATACATTTTGTAGTCTGACCCAATTTACACGTTTCTTTTCAGGGCTTTGCCTGTTTTATATCAATGTTTCATTCACAAAAATACACAATGACAGATTATTTTCACTTGTCCATCCATTCCTGAAGCTACAGACAGATCCATATTCCACTTTCTGCTCTAGCAAATGAAATAAAGATGCAGTGAAACAACATATGTGAAGACTGCTACAGGAAATCTATAATGTTGATAAAACCTCTAGATTTAGCACAGATCAGTCAATTGAGAGTTTTTATTTTGTTATTATTTTTCCTGGCAAAACTTAAATTATTTACTGTAAAACTAGGACAAACCTCAAATAAAGTGAATAAAACAATGTTGGAAGATTTATTTAATTTTGTCTAGCTAGCCAGGTTTAAAATATATGTTTTCCCCCTGCTTTTCTTGAAGGTGATTTTGAGACACACTAAAGGAGTGCAGACATTTTTAATACATTTTTGTAACTAGTAAATCATAGATTTATATCTAAGGGTTCAAAATAAAATTCATTCTTCATGACTCATCTCCACTGTAACCTGTTCTGTAAAGGCTTGCCTGGTTCTCTTTTAGTTCATGTACCTCTGTGTGGCTGACCACGTAAATCAGCTTTTATTGACAGGATGGACAGGAATCTGTATTAGAAGCTAAAAAACCTTCTGGGAAAAACTGATTCTAAGGTAAGAGAGCATGAAGGCACAGAAATGTGGCCTAAGTCATTAGGCCAGTATTGCAACAAAGCTTACAATTCTGAACACATCACAGCTTTCATGGATTCATAAGTGAAATCCAGGGTGAGAAATATGAGAATACCTGATGGAGTACATTAAAAAAAAAAAGAATTAGCTGGCAAATAAAAGACCCGTGTTTAACAGTATTGATACAAAGACTCTAATAACGAAAAAAAAAATCAATTAAAAAAGTCCACGCTGTACCCCAGCCTGGGAGACAGAGTGAGACGCCACCTCAAAACAAAAACAAACCTGTCGTTCAGATAGTAGTGTCCTTTGTCCAGCAAAAAAAAAAAAAAAAAAAGTTCAGAACTAACATTGATAGGCAGTGACACCTTCTAATGCCATGAGCAGAAACATGGAACCCTCTACATATTTTTTTCTTTCCTTTTTCTTCTCTTTTCTATCATTTTTTCTTTCTCTCTCCCCTTCTTCCTTCCGTCTTTTCTTTTTTCCATGTCTTTGTTTAGTATTGCTATAAAGGGATTTCTGAAACTGGGTAATTTATAAAGAAAAGAGGTTTATTTGGTTAATCGTTCTGCAGGCTATCCAAGAAACATGGCACTGGCATCTGCTTCTGTGAGGGTCTCAGGCTTCTTCCACGCATGACAGTGGTGAAGGTGAGCTGACTTAAGCAGAGATCACATGGTGAGAGAGGAATTAAAGTGGGGTGGGGGAGAGGGGCTGTCAAGATCTTTTTAACAACAAGTTCTCAGGGGGATCTCTCATGACTAACCTTCCCCTCCTAGGGAGAACATTAATCTGTTCATGAGAGATTCATCCCTTTACCAAACACCTCCCATTAGGTCCCACCTTCAATATTGGGAATTAAGTTTCAACACGAGGTTTGGGGGACAAACATTCAACTATTTCACTCTTGCTGTCGCTTTCATCTGATGAAAGTGACAGAAACCCTATCTGAATTAGCTTAAGAAATCAGGAGAATTTATAGGAAAGACACCCAAGGTATTTCAGTGAAAAATGAAGTTACTTTAGGGAAGACATACATGAAGCTAGACACTGAATACGGCTCTCACCAAGGAAGTGAATGAGGCCAGGGATCTCTCTAGGTTTCCTCTGTTCTCTCTTTATCTACTTTGACTTTATTCTTTCATGATGCAAATTGGGAGTCTTCCATAAGGCAGACACCATGACTGCTGAAAACCTGTTTCTCAGGAACAATTGGCCCTTGCTTAATATAGTGTCGAGTTACAGATTCCAAATAAACGGTTAGTTTGAGTTAGGTATCCAAGACAAAGCAAATGATATAGATGGGGATAGGGAACTGGCTATGTACATAAGAATATATAACCTTTCAGGACTCATGTTTAGTGCTAGGGTAGGAGCATTTCTTTGCTAAGTGAGGCAGTGTTTCCAAAAGAAACCTGAAGATCGACGGGTTGACTTAAGGACTGACTGACATCTACTAAAGTAAGCACATAGCAGCCTGTGCCATCTTTAGCATCAATGCAGATACTCCTAACCTCTGTTATTGGCTGCCGTAACACAAACTTTTAGGATTTTTGTAAGCATTGGCATCAGTGGGTGCCAGCAGATGTCAGTAGCAGGATTCATGCTTTTTAAATCATTATTGACAAAGCATAGCACCATAGTGAGCTAGAGCACAGGAGGAGGAAAACAGTACATGCTACTGCAGTAAACAAAACTACTGGGAACTCCCTGAATCACAGGGAAGGTATTTGAGTGTGGGTTAAAATTTCTGTAGAGCAGATGGTGATGGAGCCAAGTAGTTTTGATGTGCTATCTATATTTAGACTTAGATTGATATGGCCTGGGAAATAATGGACTTCATATATTTATAAGCTATGTGACGATTTATCAGATGTGGATCCTAGCACTATGCATGGATGTTCAGTAAAAAAAATATAGTGCTGAATCATATTATGGATTGAATCTGCCCCCAAATTGTGTATTTCTTACATTTTTATTTTCTGTACATGTCTTTTCAAAGTAATTTAGCTATTCAGTTGTAGAATGAAGTAATGAATTGAGTCTATTCAGGACATTAATGCATAGCAAGACAGAAATAGTGATGAATTGGTCAGGTGACTTTGTGTGTCTAACGTCATAAAATTGTCAGGCACAAATTCTGCACCTATGGTACTGGAGGGAGAAAGCACTGCAGCAGAAATGACGTTGGAATAAGTATTTGAGATTTAAAAAGTTTATAACCATGAGTCCATACTCACCATGACCCACTTGGAAACTGAGCCACTGCATTGAGCAGCACTTTGGAAAAGAATGTGTCTGGGCACAGCAGATCATATAACCCTTGAGAGGAAACTAGAATACAAGACAGTGCTTAGCTTGGAGTTAAGAGGAAGAACCAGGGCTGAGCTTTGGCCTTTTGAAATAAAGCAATAAAAGGAAAAGAGGGAGAGAGATTTGACCTAGATGGTAAATGGATTTTCCAGGGTTGTCTGAGGGGGTGTTAAACCTGAACTTTATTGTTGGTAAAGATATCATGAAAAGCAACATGGAAGGCCAGCAACTTTGGCTGGCACCATGGATTCTGATTTTAGTGAGCGTTAGATCTAAGCCACACTGGAACAGGCCAAGAATGGGGTGGTGAGAACTGAGGATATTGATCTACTTTTTGTGTATGTCAGGTTTAGCACAGAAACTGCAATAGGAAAGAGTTTTTTGGCAAATGGGGGCACCAATAGATTGAGATATAAGGACCTAAACCAGCTGTAGAGAAAAGCAAGACAAGATTGACAGGTAACACTTTGAATTGAAAGGAAGCTGTCCTTTAGTGTTGTACTCCCTCTTTTAAATTTTTAAGTGCTTATGTGGATTGAATTAAAATGTTGTTCAATAACCATTTGGTGCGATTAGATTTCAGAGGATGCACGTTATCTAATTCTATAAGGATATGTGCATGCCATTTGAAGAAATGCATTTTGATCAGTGCTTACTTTCCCTTTAGAGCAACTGGTTGCTGGTTTGAGCACTGAAATGTTGCGTGTCTTGCAAGCATGTGACCAGAAGCACTCAGAAATATGCGGAGTCCTTTGTGGGCTGCTCCCATTGGTATGGTCCAAGAGTTGTATTCAATCACTTTGTCACAACAATGACAGCTGTGAGAAGGAGTCCATAAAGCTATTCATCAAACTCTGAAACAGCTTGCACTTTACTTGTCTGGAGTTATTTACTAGTGGTTGATGGTGACACAGTTGAGTGACACAGAAGCCTATGAAACTTCTCGACTCTGTTTTTGTGAGAAGGTCATTTTGAAAGAGAGAATCTTAAGGTATTCAATATATCCAAATCTAGCCTTTTATTAATATGGTAGAACTGCACCAAACTAGTGGGGAAGAGTGTTTTTCAGAAGGAATGTGGGCTGTGGTGTGATACAAATTTGAATTCTGTGTCTGTCATAGTGCAGTCAGAATAGAATATACAAATCATCACAATATGGCAAGAAGAACTTAAACTCGGCTCCTAATTAGATGTAAATCCTTGAGTAAAGAATTTAAAATATCCATCCTTAGTCATCATCTGTAAATACTGAGATTTGGCAAGATATTTTTGTTTCCTTTTTATTGTTTTCTTTCTGTTAAATATATGATTCTCCATGTATATTAACATTACCTTTCCACCAGAGTTTCAACATCCCTCTAGGCCAGGGACCCTGACCAATTCTTCTAAATCTCCTTCAGATTATAGAAGATTTGGCACAGACTAGGTATCTACTTTAAAAAAAAAAAAAGGCAATCTTTGAACAAAGATTTCTGGGAAAATAGTTGATGTATAAACCAACGCTCAGATTTTTTTTTTTTTTTTTTTTTTTTGAGTTCGAGTCTCAGTCTGTCGCCCAGACTGGAGCACAGTGGCCGCTCTCGGCCACCGCAGGCTCGACATACTGAGCTCGGAGATCCTTCCGCCCCAGTCTTCCAAGTAGCTGGAACTACAGGCACGCGCTAACACGCCCGGCTAATTTTTGATTTATTGTAGAGATGAAGTCTCGCCAAGTTGCCCAGGCGGGTCTCGAACCCGTGGCCTCAGGCAATCCACTCACCTCAGCCTCCCAAAGCGCGGGATTACAGGCTGAGCCACCGAGCCCGGCCAACTCTCAGATATTTTATCATGTCATTATTTTGTAGGTATTTAGTAAAAAATATTTGATTAAATATAATCTTTAAAATATATTTTACACACCCATAGTATAGGTAGCTTGGAGAAGTTTGCATCTGTTGGCAGTCTTGCAATCCACAAAAACGTTACATCTGGAAACCTGAGTTTAAGTTCAAGTAGATTTTAATTCCCATTTTTAAATATTTGAAATGTATGACCCAAGCTTTTAAGAGTTTTAATTAAAAAAAAAAGAAACTATCATGACTTCCAAATTTGGTTTTAGCTAGTAAGAGTAAAACATTGTGTACTTCTTTTAGCTGATAGCCATCTGCTATAGAAACATTCAAATGTCAGCTCATCAGAATTTAAAAGGACTTCCTGAACAGAAGTTCACTGAAATTTAAGAAAGTTTAATGGAACTTCTGTTGCAAAATGATGTTGTCTTGGCTTTAGGCTAATCCCCAAAACACACCTACAAATCCTTCTCCCAGAATGTCTGCCACCGAGAAAGAGCTGGGTTGGTTTTACAATTTTTATGGCAAAGGTTAAAATAAGTAATTTCCACAACAGCTGTCGACATATAGTCTGTCTTTGGAGGCTTCTTTCCCCAGAGAATTTTATTTCTTCAAATGTCATAATTAGAATTTCATCTCCAGTGACTACTCGAGGAAATCTGGCAGCAGGATGCAACATGGGTCACATTTTAATTACGGATGCATCTTTCTCATCTGAAGGGCCAGGAGCTTGTTGCTAGTCATGTCACAGGAACTCGTATGTACTGTGAATAATTAAGTGTGCTTTTCAGTGGATAGCAGTTGTTTCCTTAAAATTCAGCAAGATTTATCAGAGCGTTAACAGACTTCTTGTCCCACTAGAAACTGACGGCACTCAGAGAAATAGATTTCCAGGCAATTAAAGCAGTGAGTTGTGTTCATGTACTAGCATTATCTATGACAGATGTACAGATGTGTATCAAAAGAAAGGTGCTTTCCTGTACTCATTTATTAATTTTCTTTTTTTGTTACACAAACCTTAATTAAATATCTACTTCCCTAAACTTACAGTTGGGGAAACAAAGTAGAACAACACTGTTTCAACTGTTCATGAGAAAGACATACCTGAATCTGATTATAAATTATTATTAAATGGGTGATATAATGGAATCTCAACATGGTACTTTGGGAATATCAAGAAGAAGCAATTAATTCTGCTTGCAGAGATCAAGAATGACATGACAGAAGGTGATATTTCAACTGAGCTGTAAAGAATAGTAAACAGAAAGGATTTTGGTAAATTGATGAGAAAGGGGAAAGGAATTCCTAACAAAGAGAACTACATCGTAAAAACAAAGAGATTGGAGGCACTTCTTGTTGGCAAAGTGTAGAATGCTTTTATGTAAGTAGTATGCATATAGTACAGCTCAGGGTTTGTTTTAATGCTGGCAAAAAATGTAGATGTGGGCAAGAAATTTGTCTTCACAAAAGGGTTACAGGTACAACAAAACATTGTTCCCCTCAGCCCTCAGAACAGCCAAACAATTTTTTTGAGCAATTTTATCCTTTTATCCCAGTTGCCTGAGCATTTCTATCATTTTCTAATTTTTCAGGAGGTTAAAAAAATTGGTATGTGCAGACAATGAACTGCTACTTAGTAACAGCAACAGCGAAAAATGAAATACTGAGAAGTGCAAGAAAATGAATGGATAGCAAAAACATTTTGCTAGGTGAAAACAGCCAGATAGAAAAGATTAGATGATGTATGATTATATGAAATTTTAGAAAATCCAAAACAATAGTGATATAAATCAGACTGGTAATTGCCAGCATGCAGGGCTTGAGCAGATAATGTTGACTAAAATGGGGCATTAAGAAACTTTTGTTCTCTATCATGATTGTGATGGTGGCTATAAGACTATGAAGCATTCTCTGAATTCATCAAATTATATACTTAAAATTGGTAAATTAAATTGCTTATAGGTTATACCTCAATAAAGCTGACAACAAAGGTAAGCCACATCAGAAACTTTGGATTAGAATGAATTAACTTCAGAGGTGCTAAGGAAATATAGCCTTTCCAATAAAAACATGCAGGATGAGGCCACTGAACTGACTTCCTCAAACATCCAAGACAAAGAATCACATTAGTTGACACTGAGCAGAATAAGAAGTTGGTAGCAAAGAGGAGTGATTTTAATTTTCATTAAAATGTAATTTTTAGACTTTAAAAATATTTGAGTTTAAATTACAAGTACAACAATAAAATTATAATTTTTATAAAGCACTTCTTATCTTTAAAAGCTTTACTTACATAATTCATTTAGTTCTCACAACAACCCTGCACATCTCATTTTTATTCTCATTTGTCAGATAACAAAACTGAGGCCCAGGGAGGTTAATTAACTAGCTCAGGATCACAAACCTAGTAAGTGTAAGAACTAGAATTTGAAATTAGGTGGTCTGGTTCAGAGTCCATGCACTTAACCACAAAGGCACTATTTTTTAATTTAAATTTTCTCAGCAATTTAATAGTGAGAAAAGTTTATATTCAACTCTGGAATATCTTGATGCTATTGCATGCTATTACTAGAGTATATTGTCATTTTATATCATTGCAGAATCCCTGATGATTTGTATAAGACTATGTGGCTAGATGTAATTAGAGCAGAGAATGATTTTTTAGTTTCAAATACAGGAATGACATTGGAACTAATTAATCAAATACACTGTTCTTATTCAATTCAGTGTCCTCTGGTGTACAAAATTGATACTGACCGTCAGAGGTACAAAGAATATCCACAAAAGAACAATAGCTGATATTGGTGGAGTGACTACATGAAGATGGAAACGAGACTCCTCTTTTCCATGTTAAGATAGCCCCAGGCATGTCTGATAATAGGTTTACTGAAGAAGCCCGTGAATTCTATGAATAAAAGTCATTGGAGAGTATTAACAAGCTATACTAAAATGTACTATACATGTTTCTATACACAGGGATCTCCATTTACAAAGTCCTTCTAAAATAAGCTATTCAATTATTGGGTGACTGTTGGTTTATGTTTCTAAGCTGAATGGAGATAATCTATTAGAACATTTATAAGCATGAAGACTCTGGTATCTCTAGTTCAGTATTTATTTTGCACCACCACAGGGAAGAAAACCTAAGTAGTTATATTGTGCTAAGAACCAAACTTTTCCTCAGTTATGGTGTCCCAAAGTCTAGCTAGGAGAGTGTGAAAGAGAGCAGCAGCATGCCAGTCTGGTCTATGCTTTAGTCACATCTTCGAATGAAGGTTTTATTAATTAAAAAAAAAGCAACCTCCTATTTTGATATCCATATGTCTCATCCTTTTGTCTATTTATCAGTTGGTTCAGAACTTAAAAGGCAAAGACGGGAATGTTGTCAATGAACTTAAACAAATCCAACAATGCTTATGTCATTACTTTTTTGATACACAGTAAAGGTGGAAGGCAGAAAGCAATATGAGGACAAGACAACATAGGGAAGAAAAATAAAGAAAAATTAAAGTTTCTCAGTCTCTCCTCATGTAGTCTATCTTTCATCCACATTATGCAACTCTCTTCTGCTCTTCCTCTTACCATGATCAACACACACATCACCTTCAAACCCCTCCCCTTGCCATCAACAACAAAAAACAACAAGAACCTTTGTCTCCCAATAAGCATTTTTATGTTCATCTTATTATAACCAAGTTCCCAAAGACCACCAAAAACACATTTGTAGTAAAACTAATTTAGTTTTATTAACTTGCTGCAGCAAGAAAAACTGCATCCTTATGGGAAAAATAATCTCGGTGAAATGAAATTAAGATAGTCTCACTATAGGGCTTGGGTTTGCACTGGATGATTTGCATGTCTGTTCTTGATTGCATTGTCAGAAAATGGGACTATTTGATGATTGAATATATTAATAGGACTAAAAAGATAGATGAGTATATTAATAATGTTAATTTAAGAAGTAGGAAAAATAAAATAGGGATGCATTGGTAAGAAAGCATTAGTCACTCATATTGACTCTAAGAGGGACATATGATTACATAGTGTCCTTGTTTTTGTCTTCTTATATCAGGGTCACTTATGAATCTTATTTGATGTTGACAACCTGTGAATTGTTTATGTTCAGCAAGGAACATAGCCTAGCTGTTGGCTGTTAGGCCAGCTGACACTTGTCAACTGTCAAGGACTGTTGTTGCTTTTTTTTTCTTTTTAAAAATATTCTTACTTCCATCAATTCCTCTCTCAAAATTAAGACAGCTTGAAGTTTGTTTTTAGGGGAGGAAAAAAAAGCAACTTGTGTTAGGTATCATCTAATCAGTCATTACTGAATTTTACAGCAGAGATCCTGAGAGAAAAAAAGAGAAAAATATTACCTTTTAAGAAACCACTTATGTGCAAAAATGCAGGTGCATTAACTATATATGAACATAGGACCATAATTTATTGGTGGTACAAACCCATTTATACCAACATTTATAGCTGCATTATGGTTATAGTCACTAATGAGAATGAGTTATTTGAGATAAGCAAACATATTAACAAAGTTTCATTGATTGTGTTAACTTGACTGTAATTATTCATTTAAAGACAAAAAATTAAGAAGATTATTAAAAAATATCAATATATTAAAATATTTGAATTTATTTTTTCATAGATGGCATACTGATAGTTGAGAAAAGTATTATATTTCAAGCATAATATAGCTAAACTTCAAATGAAAATTTCATTAGGTTTATCTTTAATAGCAGATTCAGAACACCAGAGATTGCTTTCTACACATAACATGAACCTAATGTAGAATTTTTAGTATTTCAATAATTGTCTTTTAAGATAACCACATTTCTTAAAGCATAAGCTTCTCATTGACTTTCTGGTTTGGGTTATTTGTTTATTTATTTTTAAAAAGTATAATATGCTCTGTGTCTTCTTCTATTAAACCATATATTTGTACCCATTAATCAACACTTCATCCCCTCTTTTATCCCTATACCCTTCCCAGCCTCTGGTAGCCACCAGTTTATCTTCATGAGATCCGCTTATCTATCTCCCCCTATGAGTGAGTATATGCAACATTTGTCTTTCTATGCTTGGCTTATTTTACTTACTATAATGCACTACAAAAGAAAGAAAATCAGGGACTTTTGGGAGGATGGTGGTAGACCCAGTCAGACTATGTGAGTCCCATTGTGAGTGAGAAAGTTTATGAACAATTTTGTGTATGGGTCTGTAACTGGGTCTGTGAGTGGCTGATTGAGTGGGAACTTGGGATCATGTGACCAGGGCTTTCCTGGTGAAGTGACTGATGCCACAGTTGCTCTGCTTGGACCCTAGTTCTCCCCAGGGCACAGAAGCTGAGCACCATTTTTTTTTTAAATCAGCAAAGTCCTTCTTGGGAAGGAGCTGCTGGGAGTGACTGCCAGCTCCAGCCCCTGCCTCACCACTGCAACAATTGGCCTGAAAATGGCAGCAAGGGTAGCAGAGGGAGCACAGTAAGGGAGCCCAAAGGCAGATCACCACCAGAGAAGACAAAAGAGGCAACCTGCCACCCCAACTTGAAAACTGGGCAGGAAAGTGCTCTGGATTGCTTACCGTGTAGTGACAGACTCAATCTCTCTGACCAGAGAATTAACTACTCAGGAACTGATTGTGACCCAGAGGGAATATCCTGAAAGTACAAACTCTGGAGGGAGAGAATGCTGAGCCTCAGCCACCCTATCCCCTAATCTGATTCAGTCACAGGACAAATGATGTGACCAGAAAAGAACGAGGAAGACCTCAGAAGAGATTAACAGTGAGTCTGGGGCTGACCCAACCACCTCCTCCCCAGCAATTCCCTGAATGTCAGACCCACATGACTAGGGCATGACTGAGGATGAATCCAAGCAGAGCTTCGATGTCAGCTGTGATAGGAGGACTCCAGAAAAAGTCTGGCTGGGATGCTCCCCCAACAGTACCTGAGGAAGAGACAATCCTGTACCTCCCCACGAGGGAGGCTCCCTTGGCCATATGAGAATGAGAAGGACTGAAACCCTACCTACTCCCATCACCTCTTCCTCCTTCCATAGCTGGACAATAGTGAGATTGTTAATAAGGCCACAGCTCCACAGAAGACAGCAGAGGGACTTACCTGTGAGCCGCTGAGAGGAACAATTACAGAACCTGCAACAAGAGGGCATGTTATTTATTTTTATTTATTTATTTTTTTGATTTGGAGTCTCATTCTGTGTTCCAGGCTGGAGTACAGTGGCCCACTCTCAGCCACCTCAGCTTCAGCCTTCTGGGTTTTGGTGATCCTTCTGCCTTAGGCTTCCAAACAGCTGGAACTATAGGCAAGCGCTACCATGCCCAGCTAAATTTATTTATTTATTCATTCATTCATTCATTTATTTATTGTAGAGAGGAGGTCTTGCCAAATTTCCTGGGCTGTTATTGAACCCATGGGCCAGGCAATCCACTTGCTTTGGCCTCCCAAAGTGCTGGGATTACAGGCTGAGCCACCGAACTCAGTCTGTTTTTTTTTTAAGAGTTGAAGTCTCACTCTGTTGCCCAGGCTGGAGTGCAGTGGCATGCCCACGGCCACTGCAGCCTTGACCTACCAGACTCAGATGATCCTTTTGCCTCAGCCTTCCAAGTAGCTGGAAACACAGGCACGCACCACCACGCCCAGCTAATATTTTGATTTATCATAGAAACAAGGTCTTACCATGTTGCCCAGGCAGATCTTGAATCCCTGGACTCAGGCAATCCTCTCACCTAGGCTTCCCAAAGTGCTGGGATTACAGGCTTGAGCCACCATGCCCAGCCTATTTTTTTTTCTGTTTGTTTTTTGTATTTAAACTTTTTTTTCTTTTCCTTTATGCATGAATGTGTATGTGAGGGGTCTATCTGTATTTCCCTCCACCTTTTTTTCTTTCTTCTTTCTACTTCTTTTTTCTTTCCTCTTTCAGTTTTTGTTTTCTGTTTATGTATGTATGTTAATGATCGAGTGCTCATCCTTCAGTTTTAATGTTCTGTTTTTGTTCTTCTCTTTTTTTTAAGTTTAATGTATATGGGAATGTATGTGTGAGGGTTCAATTTGAATTCCTTTGGTTTCTTCTCCTTTCATTTTGTGTTGGGTGTGTGTATGTGATTGGTTTTCTTTTTTTTTTGCTTGTTTGTTTGTTTTCTTTTTTTTCTCAATTTCTTTTGTTTTGTGTGTGTGTGTGTGTGTGTGTGTGTGTGTGTATTTGTTTTTTGCTTTGGTCTCTGCTTTTGTTTTTCTGTGTTTTTTATTTTTAACCTTCTTGTTTCATCCTACTTTTCTCTGTTCTTCTCATTGTTGTTACTGTGTCCTGGACTCAGGGGGAAAACACACATACCCATCATCATATAGAGTATTGATGGGGAGTGGGTCTCAGGAAATTCATACCACAATCAGTGAACATTGTGATGTGCAAATAGTTTCTGAATCCTAGCTCCCCATTCTCACCTTATTTGACTCTCAAAACTAAAAGAGACAACAAAGATTCCCACCACAGCCCTTTTTCAAAACAGAACAAATTCAGAGACTTGACTAGTGAAGAACAGAGGATTGAGCAAACATCAGAAATGAAAGCCTCTCTCACAGCCACTGAATAATGGAAGAAAAGATAAAAGTAAGAGATTGGTTACAAATGAGGAAAAATCAACAGAAGAACACAGGAAATTCCCAGTGCAACAAAGAGAAAATCTTTGAAATATCAGACCTCAGAGTCCAAGTAATGAAAGTCACCAATGACTGACCCCAGAATACAACAGGGATTAGGGAATGTTTGGAAAGAGTGAATAAGACTCAAGGAAAAACAAGATGCAACACTGAAAGAACTTGTAACAGAGATTTTGGCTATAAAAATTTCATCCATGAAATAAATAGCAAGATGACAAGCATGGAAAGCAGAATTAATCAAGCAGAAGAAAGAATTCAGAACTCAAAGACTAAAACATGGAATTAACTTGATCTGTAAAAAAATAGGAAACTCAGAAAGAAAGAACAAAGCCTATGAGAGGTGTGTGATTATATCCAGAGGACAAACCTATGCCTGATTGGTTTCCCAGAAGAAGAAAAAGAAAGGGAGAACACCTTAGAGCAAGTATTCTAGGAGGTTATCCATAAAAACTTTCCCCATCTCACCAGAGATGTGACCATCTAGACACAAGAGAAACAGAGAACCCCTGCAAGACATCAAATGAGAAGACTGACTCCTAGACACATAGTAATTTGCCTACACAAAGTAGGTACAAAAGAAAAATCCTAAAGGCAGCAATAGAGAAAGGTCAGAAAACCTACTGGGAAAAGCCGATCAGAATAGCAGCAGAAACACCATGAACTAGAAGGAACTGGAGTCCAATATTCAAAGTCCTCAAAGATAAACAATATCAACAAACAATTTTCTACCCAGTCAAGTTCAGTTTCATCAGCAATGGAGAATTAAAATCCTTTCTAAACATCCAATCCTAAGAGATTATGCAGCCTCCAGACCAGCTCTACAGGAGAAAAAAAAAAATGACAACCTACTTTTCAAGAGATCAGGAGAACACAGAATCAAGAGAGAATACATAACAGTTGGAAACCTGAAATCACATACACATCAACCTAAAAGTTAAAAGAAAACAAACAACAACAAACAAAGAAAAAACTTTATAAGAACCTCATAACATGGATAAACAATCACATTTCAATAATAAGCCTGAACATGAATGGACTAAATGCACCACTGAAAAGACACAGATTCGTAAATTGGATAAAGAACCATGATACAATAATTTGCTGCATCCAGGAAACTCATCTCACCTCAAGGGATGGATACAAAAGATGGAAAATGAGTTTCCAGGTGAATGGGTCACAAAAGAAGGCAGAATTCATGATTTAATATCAGACAATACAAAGTTTAAGTTATCAAAAATTTTAAGTCTCAAAAGGACACTGCATAATGATAAAAGGTTCAATTCATCAACAAGAAATATATGTACCCAACACAGGAGTATGTGTGTTTATAAAGCAAGTACTAAATAAACTAAAAAAAAAAGATATTGGCTCTAATACTATTATAGATAGTGACTTAAATACCTCACTAATAGAGCAGTAAGGCAAAAAAAATCAACAAAGAGATTCAAAACTTTAACATGACACTTGATCAAACAGACTTAATATATACTTACGGAACACTTTACCCAACAACCACATAATATACAGTCTACTCATCACCACACGGAACATACTCCAAGATAGAGCACATCCTTGGCCACAAATCAAGCATAAACAAATTTCATAAGATTGGAATAATGCTATGCACCTTCTCAGACCACAGTGGAGCAAAAAATAAATATCAACATCAACAAAATTCCCCCAAAACACACAAAAACATGGACACTGAGCATGCCACTGCACTACAGCCTGGGCAGCAGGGTGAGACTCCAACTCAAGAAAGAAAAAGAAAAAGAAAACTACAAAGCACTGCTCAAAGAAATCCATGAAGACAAAAACAAATGGAAAAATATTATATGCTCATGGATAGGAAGAATCAACATTGTTTAGATTTCTGTCCTACCCAAGACAATCTACAGATTCAGTGCAACACCCAATAAATTACCAACCATCATTCTTCTCAGACCTGAAAACAACAATACAGAAATTCATATGGAAACATAAATGACCATGAATAGCCAAAACAATCCTTAGTAAAAGAAACAAAGCAAGAAGTATCACACTTCTAGATTTTAAACTTTTCAATAAGAATACAAAAATCAAAACAAGAACAGGTATATGGACCAATTAAACAGAATAGACATTCCAGAAGCAAAACCTCAATTTCTCAACCAATCCATATTTGACAAAGCCTCCACCAACAACCACTGGGTAAAGGAGCATCTATTCATTAAATCGTGCTGGGAAAACTAGCTAACCACATGCAGAATATTGAAACAGGACCCCTACCTATCACCATACACAAAAATCAACTCTAAATGAACCAAAGTCCTAAATGTAAAACCTCAGATTACAAAAATCTTAGCAAATGCAGGAGTCACCTTTACAGAAATCAGAGTAGGCAACCTATTTCTGATCAAAATCCCAGATGTACCTGCTAAGAGATAAGATAGACAAGTGGGGCCTCATTAAACTGAAAAGCTTCTGCAAAGCAAAAAATCCATCAAGAGAGTGGGGAGACAATCCACAGAATGGGAAAGTAAATTTGCCAACTATATATCTGACAAAGGCCTAACATCCAGGATCTACAAGGAACTCAAATGTGCCAAAACAAACAAAAAACAAAGTCCTTTAAAAAGTGGGCAAAAGACATAAAAAGATACCTCTCTGAAGAAGATATACAGGCAGCCAACTGACACATGAAAAAGTGCTCAGCCTCACTAATTATCAGAGAAATACAAATCAAACCCACACTGAGATACCGCCTAACCCCGGTAAGAATGGCCATCATTAGTAAAACAAACAAGTGCTGGTGAGGATGTTGAGTAAAGGGAATGCTTCTACACTGCTGGTGGGAATGTAAACTAGTTCATCTTCTATGGAAAACAGTGTGGCTACTTCTCAAAGGACTAGAAATTGACCTTCCGTATAACCCAGCAATCCCACTACTGGGAATATACCTGGAGGAACTCAAATCTTTCTGCCAAAAAGATCCCTGCACACGCATGTTTATTGCAGTGCTATTCACAATTGCAAAAACATGGAACCAACCATGCTGCCCATCAAAACTGGACTGGACAAAAAAATGTGGTACATATACATGATGGACTATTACACAGTCATAAAGGACAAACATACAAACTTAGCAGCAACTTATGGATTTAGAATCTATAATACTCAGTGAACTATCACAGAAACAAATAACTGAGTACCACACGTTCTCACTCATAAGCGGACCCTGAATATTTACCATAATACTATAAGAAAGGAATTGACAATAGTGGAATACTGCTGGGATGGGGGGCACATAACATCAAAGAAGGTACCTGATCTCAAACCAGGCAAAGTGAGGACCAAAGGGAGACCCAAACTTTATTTGTATGATGTCCACTTATATACCTAATCCTGAGTTGTGCCCCACATCTTTGAAATAAAATATAAAAAAGAAAGAAAATCAGCATATCAAAGAGATATCTGCACTCCCATGCTTATCATAGTACTATTCACAGTAGCCGAGTTACAGAATCAACATTTCGATGGATGAATGGATGATGAAAATATGGTATTATGCACAACAAAATATTATTTAGTTAAAAAATGAAATTCTGTCACTTACAGCAACATGAATGAAACTGGAGGTCATTATATTCAACAAAATAAGCCAAGGACAAAAAGACAAGTATTCCACATTTTCATTCATATGCAGACCTAAAAAAAATTGATCTTATGAAAGTAGTGAATAAGATACTGGTTACCGGAGACTAAGAAAGCTAGTATGGAGAGGTGATAATAAAGAAGGGTTAGTTAATGGGTACAAAAATACAGTTAGATATAATAAGTAAGTTATAGTGTTTGATAACACAATAGAGCAACTATTGTTAACAATATTGTATTGTATATTTCATAATAATTAGAAGAAAAGATTTGAAATATTTCCAACACAAAGAAATATGAATGTTTGAGGTGATGGATATCTCAATTACCCCGATTTGATCACTACACATTGTATACATGTATCAAAAGATCACAAGTACCCCCTCTAAGTATGTATGACTATTATGTATCAGTGAAAACTTTAAGAAACATTAAAGTCATCATATGACCCAGTAATTTTTCTTCTTAGAGCATATAACCATGAGAATTAAAAGTGTATGTCCATATGAAACTGGTGCCCAAATGTTCATGGCAGCAATATTCATAATCTCCAAAAAAGTAGAAACAAGCCAAATGCTCATGAACTGATGAATAACTAAATAAATCTGTAAAAACAGAAATAAATTAGTGACTAGTGCCAAAAGTTAAAGGAAAGGAGAAATATCGAGTGACAGCATATGGTGAGGTGAGAAGGGAGGAATGGGTAGTGACGATAATTTGGTCATTAAGATTTACTCTTATGTTTTGGTCTAAGAGTTTTGTTATTTATGTATTTATTTATTTTAAAGATGTGGTGTACAAGTCAGGATTCGGTACATAAGTGGTCTGCATACCTCCTACTGGTCCTCACTTTGCCTGATTTATGATTAGATACCCTTGTTGATGTTATGAAAAGTTTAATAATTTTAGTTTGTGCAAGCTTCTGCTTGAGCTCACCATTCAAGCTACATGAGCCTTTCTTCCATCACACTCTATGCTGTAATAACAAGGAACTACCTTTGTGTTTACATATTGGTCTCTTTCTCTGAAGTACTCTGACTGTTACATTATGTTTTTAAATAAAAAATAAAGTTTTAAAATTATTTTTCACTAGACTCATACACAATTTACTCAAAAATAATTGGCTTTGTTGACTAAGATTCAACACAGCCCTGCAACTGTTATTAACATACATGAACATTGTTACCAAAGATCAGTTGGTAGTCAGTTACTCCACAGAAAGGCATTAATGTATAGAATTTACTATGCTTCGGGTAGTCATTCTTGGTCCTACCTACCTTAACTTAGGTTTATAGTGAAACAGGATGTAGAAAATTCAAGAAGAAGAATTTACTAGATAACAGTATCACATCTCACCACAGACTTCTATATAAACATTCAAGGGCCTTTAATAGACAATGTGATGACTAATTTTATATGTCAACTTTACTTGGCTACAGGGTGTCCAAACATTTCGCTGAATGTCATTCTGGGTGTGTCTGTGAGGGTGTTTGTGGATAAGATTGACATTTGAATCCATAGACTGAGCAAAATCGATTGCTCTCTCTAATATGGATGACTCTCATCCAATTATTTGAAGACCCATATAGATCAAAAAGACCGAGCAAGAGAGAATTTCATCTGCCTGACTAATTTATTCTGAACTCATATTGGAATTTACACCATCAGCTTCCCTGAGTCTCCAGCTTTCTGACTGTAAATGTTGTAATTTCTCAGCCTCCATGGTCATGTGAGTCAATTTCTTATTATCTATCTACCTATCATCTATTTATCTATCATTTTCTATCATCTATCTATCCATCTATTATCAATTTCTCTCTCCTATTGGTTCTGTTTCCCTGCAGTACCTGACTAATACAGACTGTTATGACCTCCATCAGTGTAATTTTCTCTTTGGACTGAGAAATCTTCCGAGATGGCTAATGTATAACCCATAATTATTGAGGCAGGGACATAAATTATATTACTTATAATAATAAAAACAAGTTATGCTTAAGCAGTTATAAGTGACTAAGAGCTATCTATATATAATAGGTGTAGATAACTATCTGTCTGTCTACCCATTCATCCACACACCATTTCTCTCCAGAATGGACTATTATCAATTCTTTCCTGTCACAAATGTTTAACTCATTTGTGACCACTGACATGAATTTACATCATTCCAAATTCTGTTCCTGACTGCTGCTGGTGTGAATTTATGTCTTTAAAAATTCTGTTTCTGAATGCTGTGGGGTTGTCATAAGTATGTGTTATTTCATTTTGCTTGAAATTTTTTTTTTTTTTTTTTTTTTGAGTCGGAGTCTCAGTCTGTCACCCAGACTCGAGTGCAGTGGTGCCAGCGATCCTTCCACCTCAGCCTTCCAAGTAGCTGGAACTACAGGCACGCGCTACCACGCCTGACTAATTTTTGATTTATTGTAGAGATAAGGTCTTGCCAAATTGTCCAGGCGGGTCTTGAAACCGCGGGCTCAGGCAATCCACTCACCTCAGGCTCCCAAAGGCGCGGATTACAGGCTGAGCCACCGAGCCTGACTTTTGCTTGAAAATGAATTGTCAGGCAAGGAGAGATAAAGTCAACTGAGATAATTATCTGATATTGACTGCACAATGTTGTTATTAATTTACATAGTTGGTAAAAACTGCAAGTTGGTCATTATTTTGTTGTGATTAGTGTTTTATGCTTTTATTTTGATATTTCAGGACTTTCATACATCAATGTTAAAAATAATTTACTATAATTATGGAAAATAAAGAAATATATGCTGATGAGATTTCTGAGGGAAGGTGAATCCAGTGACTTATTAGGGATAGTGAGACAGTGATGTAATGATGCAATGTAAATGAAGAAATATAATGCAGAGAATCTATGACAGTGAATCTAGTACTGGTGAGAATGAATTAAACATTAAGTAGACAAAATATGATCCAAAAAGAAACTTAGAAGTGTTTATTGGTGGCCTTTGTTTTGCTAAGCTATGGTATTGTCAAGTGCTCTTTGAGCTATGGTCAGTCCATGTTTTCTTAAGCTTTGGACCCTTCCCCTACCTTGAGGAGGTGAATCTTCCCTTTCTCTCTCTCTAATTTACTTTCTAAAGAAACTGTATTCTCTAATAAAAAAAAAAAAGAAGAAGTGTTTATTGGTAATTCAGGTGTCAGTGTATTTTCAAATGATCCTCAAGGGAAAGTGAAGCTGTCAGACTATTTATTGGAGATGATTTTCTAGACATGATCACAACTGAAACTAACAGGTATTATGATGAGATACACAGCATATATAAATAGAAATAAAAAATTGGAGCAATACTACAGTGTCCAAGATGAAAAAATTTCCAGCATTAAATATTTTGATGGGACAAAAGAAGAAACCCACAACGCTTGCATGATTATTGGTCAACAATTAATTTTGATGCCCTTCTTTTAAAAAATAACGACATGAAATAGATTCCTACAAATTTTGCAGTTTTTGTATTTTTCCAATAATGCAGAAATGCAGTCAAATCCAAGTAGATTATGCAAAATTTAACCTGTAATAAATTAAGTTTCAAATAAGTCCAACACTATGTACAAACCTGAACTAGAGCTTTCCTTGGATGAATCCCATGATACCTTATTGTGGAAGACTGTCTTTTCAGGTTTCTAATCTGAATTAAAAAAAACAAACTACAGAGCCGGGCTCGGTGGCTCAGCCTGTAATCCGGGGCCTTTGGGAGGCTGAGGTGAGTGGATTGACTGAGCCTGTGGGTTCGAGACCCGCCTGGGCAACTTGGCGAGACCTCATCTCTACAATAAATCAAAAAAACTAGCCGGGCATGGTAGCGCATGCCTGTAGTTCCAGCTACTTGGAAGGCTGAGGCAGAAGGATCGCCGGAGCTCAGCAGGTCAAGGCTGCGGTGGCCGGGAGCCACTGCACTCCAGTATGGGCGACAGAGTGAGATTCCAACTCAAAAAAAAAAAAACACACAAAAAAACTAGTGAGAGTGGTGTCTGAGGTAAATACTGGATATGTTTGCAACTTTCAGCTGTATTGTGAAAAAAGTGACAAATTAGAAAAGACTATTTCGCTTGTGCTTAATGACAGAAGTTTGTGGCAGCCAGCCTCAGGTTTTTTAAATTTTATATTCATTCTCTCTAAGTATTAGAAAAGTGAAAAATTTGCTGGTCGCGAATGTGTTAATAAGTGTCTATGTACCAATAATCTTTTAAGCATAATATAGTAAACCAAAATTCAACTGTCTGTTCTTTGATAAATGATAGGTAATAAACACAAGAAATTAGGGTTATATTATTCAGTTACTAGAAAATAACTGAAAGGATATAACATGGAATCAAAATACTCAACGTGCAGCCATTTTAACATTACTTAAGCCTCGTGTTTTTCTAACAGTTCACTTAAATTACCCTCTAATCACTAGTCAAGAACAACACTGGTTTCTCAGAGGTAGCTGCTGATAATTGTTTTACAACCCTCCTCCCCAGCTTGTTTTGTACTAATTAGCTTTTCTATTTCAAGTATTTGCCTCCAACCATTAGACCCAGATTAACCTAATCACCCCTTTGACATTCATTACACAAACAGACCCAATCACCATGGCAGCAGTCATGTGACTAACCCACCTATCTCCCTGCTGTCCATCACCCATCAGTACCTGCGCTTACTTGCCCCTTCATGATGACATGGAGCAGACCACCAACCAACCACCTTAATGACCTGCCCCCATCAAGGGGAATGTTTAAAAACATTCAACTTCTAGCAGCCAACCACCATTGCTTTACTAAAGTCTGGTGTGGCTATGTGTTCTTTGAGCTATGACTGCTGCCATGTTTCTAAGCTTTGCCCCCCTCTGCTACTTTGGGGAGGTGAATCTCCTCTCTCTCTCTCTAATTCACTTGGAAATAAACTATATTTTCCAATATAACATCTGTGCAATTCTTTGCATCTTTCATGCGGCAACGGTTTGCACAATCCTACCCCTGGAGGGTCTGACCTAATATTTTGGAGACCCCATTGGGATATATATATAGAGAGATAGATAGATATAGATATAGATATAAAAAACTAGCAATAACATTATATTGGCCATCTTTATTTTGAAGGTCTTGTTGTGTATAGGTTCAATATAGACATACTAACATTGCACAAGAATCAGTGTTCTTTTTAGGGATGGTTGCAGATTTATTCTTTGGTTGAAACACAAGTGAAATCAGACACATCTACTGATACATAAAATCCAAAAAAAGTTTCAAATACAAATAGTATTTATTCAACTGTTTGTTTATCACTATGTTTATGTGTTTTTAAATTTAAATTCAAGGCTTTGACATGAGCAACTTTATACAAAAAACAACTTTATATAAAACTTAATGTTTTTGTGACAGGATTAGTAAATGATATATAAGAATTCTTTTTTTCTTCTCCAAGCCAACTATGCATAATTTTTCTTCTTCAACATCAATTCTTGTCTTATCATCCAAAGTTACAATGAACCTCTCTGAGGATTATATAACAGAGACAGAACTAAGGATGCTAAAACTTCAACAATAAATTATTTTTGCATTTGTTTCAAAACTTATTTATCTAGTTATAGGACAGAACTTCTCATTCAGAGAAGTAGAAGTATCCCCCAAATGTGAACTAACATCAGAAGAAGAAATTTGCTATTTAAAGTCATCAAGGATTACGCTATATTACTTAAATAATATAAACCAGTTTTATTTAGGTAATGATAGGTGGTTAAGAGCTGTCTATATCTATTAGGTATAGATATCTATTTGTTTATCTACCCATTTATCCACACACCCATTTCTCTGAATAACTGCTTGCTTCTGGTGAAACTTTCCATATCAAATGGGATATTATCAGTACACAGTAAATTTGGCATAATTTTAGTGCCAAAAAATGTTTTTTTCCCAAAGGACGGTATATTAGGACTCTCCAGAAAGAGATAACCAAGAGGATATAGATTATAAATATATACATATTTGAGAGGAGATTTAACTAAAGTTTGGCTCATATATTCATGGAGGCTGCAAAGTCTCATAAAAGGCTATTTGCAAGCTGGAGACCCTGAGATACTCACTACAAGTTGGAAAGCTTCTGAACCAGGGAAGCCAATAATGTAACTCTCAACCTGAAACTGAAGACCTGAAAACCCAAGGGGCCTGTGGTGTAAGTCGAGTCCCAAGGCCAGAAAATCTGGATTAATGATGTGCAAGGGCAGGAGGAGGAGAGTGTCTCAACAGCTATTCCTTTCTCTCTCTTTCTTTCTTTTTTGTTCTATCCAAGCCCCCAGTTGATTGAATGGAGCTTGATCATGTTGAGAATACATCTCCACACAATCCACTGGCTAACATCCAATCTCCTTTGGGAACACTCTCACAGGTACATCTAAAAGTAAGGCTTTCCCAGTTCTCTAGGTATTCCTTAATTCAGTTGTTGACAAGAAGACCAAACTCTGTAAAATATTTTAAGAGGCTTATTCTGGGTCAAATGTGAGTGACCCAAGCCTATAGAACAGTCCCAAGAAATTCTAAAAACATGTGCCCTAAATGGTTGAATTACAGCTTGGTTTCATCCATTTTTAGGAAGACAAAAACCACAAATCAATTCATGCAAGGTTTACATTGAATGGGCCTGGAAAGGTGGGACATATCAAAGCAGGGTGCTTACATGGATTCAAATATTGGCAATTGACAGGAAGAGTTCATCTCTGTCTAAATAATTTGAAATCAGTAAAATAAATGATTGAGTTAAGATAAGGGTGTCTGTGGAAGTCAAGGTTCTTGTTATGTAGATGAATTCTCTAAGTAGCAGGCTTCAGAGAGAATGGATGGTATATTTCCTAAAAGGTGCTTTCTATGGTTGCAAATTTCCCCAAGAAAAAGTTTTCCAGGATCACCTCAAATATGCCAAAGAAACATATTTTGGGGTAAAGTATTTTTATTTTCTTTAGGACCTGCTCTCTGTCATGTGATACTATACCAGAGTCAGTTTGGAATTTGGTATTTTATTGCCACAGAGTCTGTTTTGTCAACTTAATGATTTCTATTTTAATGTTAATGCTAGTCAGTTGTACCTAAAACTTCACAAGGGAGGGAATGAGTTCAATCTCCTTTTCATCACGGCCTGGGGTTTAGTTTTTCAGGTTTCCTTTGGTATAGACGGGTACGTTCAGTAAGTTGAGGGGCTTACAATTTTATTTTTGGTTTACACAGTCAAGTTGACACTTAATATTAACTGTAACAACAGGTGACATGTTCAGTAAGTATAGGCTGCCTACGGAATTCATGAAAAATGTACTTACAAGGAGAATTAGATGACATCTTTTGCTTGAAACTTTCTATCCAGACAGAATGAGGATCAAAGCCTAGATTTGTTTCCTTATCTCTCTTCTTAAGTAGTCTGTTTTGAATTATTATTATTATTATTATTATTTTGAGTTGGAGTCTCACTCTGTCGCCCAGACTGGAGTGCAGTGGCCGCTTCCGGCCACCGCAACCTCGACCTGCTGGGCTCCGGCGATCCTTCCTCCTCAGCCTTCCAAGTAGCTGGAATTACAGGCATGCGCTACTACGCCCGGCTGATTTTTTGATTTGTTGTAGAGATGAGGTCTCGCTGCCCAGGCGGGTCTCGAACCCGCGGGCTCAGGCAATCCACTCACCTCAGCCTCCCAAAGGCGCGGGATTACAGGCTGAGCCACCGAGCCCGGCTGTCTGTTTTGAATTATAATGAAGTATTTTTTGGCTTCCTCAGCAATGTAAGCTTTCTCAATTCTGGCCATTTTTATGCCTGATCCTGTAAACAAAATAAATTATCACCCATGCTGAAAAAGTAATTATTAAAACAAAAACGTATATTCATATAAAGAATGCTGAGCTATGGCTTAAGAACTTCAGTATAGATGTTTGAACAGCTATTATTTGTATAAGGATGACTTTCTTCAGATAACTCAAGATACCTTTTACCCATCAATTCTGTAATTATGACAGAAATAATATGTCCTATATTTGGATTTATTATAGTGACTGACTTTATATAGGATTTATTATTATAAATGACAACTGCAATTGCATTGTGGAATGCCGCCCATAATGTTTCCATTTTAAATGTTCTATTTCCCCTCTGCAGCAAGGCAATCTATTTCTTGAAATTGGATAGGATAAACAATAAATGATAATGTTTGAAGTTAATAACCCAGAGAATAACTGTGTGAATAGGTAGAAGTTCTGAAATCTACCTTTTGACCTCCAGTGTGGGCAACAAAGACTAGGTCATAGGACAGAACTACAATCAGTCAGTATACTAAAGGGATTCTTGAGGTGAACTGACAACACATTAGCACCTTGATGTGCTCTTAGTTATATTTCTGGCAAACATTGTCTACCCAGGCAGAAAGAAACAGCAGTTTAGTGGGAAAAGTAAGGTGAAATGGATCATATCCTTTTTTTGTTGACATATTCTTTCTTTATACATATGCATATAATTCTCTTCTCAGCACTATTTAAACATGTTACAACAGACTTGAAGTTTGGTACAGTAAACCCATATGCCCTTAGTTGCCTAACTGTACCAATTCCTAACAACATCAATTTATTACATAGAATTTTTAGTTTAACCATCAAAATGACCTTGCATTGCCATTGCCTACACAAATCAATAACTTTTATGGATCCAAAATATCACCTTATAAATTTATTAAAGAAGACATCAAAAAATCCAGGGTAGGTACAAATGAGAGGTAGTGGTAGAAAGTTTGAGATGAAGCACAGCATGTCTTTGCTTGCCTGTTGTTAGATTTCTGATGTTAATACTATTAAAACATACCCATTCTAAGGAGAGATTTATGCTTAAAAGTATATTTTTGAATTACAATGTATTTCTTTCTATAAGATTTTTCAAAATTAGGTAGCTTCCCCAGTACATCTGTTATTTATTTATTTTTATTTCATTTTGAAGTTTCTTTTAATGGAGAGAAAATTTATATGCAGTGAAATACACAGTACTTAAGTTTACAATTCAATTAGTTTTGACAAATGTGTACAATCAGGCAACGGACATTTCTATCAACACATAGAACATTCTTATCACTCTAGAAGGATCCTTTGGCCTATTTTAGCCATCTTTTACCCTCATAGTCAACCACATTTCTGATCTATTGCCAATGCTAGTTTATTTTATTCTTGAATTTCTTATAAATGAAAACACATAGTACATTCTTTCTTGTGCCTTCTTTGACTCAATGTTATATTTTTGAGATGTATCCATGCTACAGGATGTATCTATAACTTATTTCTATTTATTGAAAAACAGTTTTCCTACAGATTTCTAAAATAATGAATTGCAAGATAATAAATTTGTATTGTTTTAAGCTACTAATTTTATGGTAACTTGTTAAAACACCAATAGAAAGCTCATGCTAAGACAAACTCCCAAATACCAGAAGCTAATTGTGCAAACCCAAATAAATCTATACCAACACACATAGTAATTAAGTCTAATCATGACAGAGGAGGATAAAACTTTGAAAGCAGTCAAAGAGAACACATTATTATGGGGGGACAATTCAAGTGATAGATTTATCATTGGACTCTATTGAAGTCAGAAAGAAGTAGAACATTTTCAAATACTGGGGTTGAAGAGGTCAAAGAAACTGTTAACCACAAGTTTTATATCTGGTGAAACTATCCTTCAGAAATGAAATAGAAATATGCTCAGATAAAAGAAAATGAAGATAATTTGCCACTAGCTGACCTATTCTTAAATATGCCTAAAGGCAGTTCTCTCAGTGGGAAGAACATCATGACAGAAGGTGACTTGGGACTTCAGAAAAGAAAGTACATCAGTGTGTCCAAGGATAATGGTAACTAATAGACTTTTCTTCTCTTGAGTTACTTAAACCATATTTATGATTGACGCAAGTACCACAATCTGTTGTGGTGGTCAATGCATGTAAAGTAAATACTTCAGAAAATTATGTTTAAAAGATGGGGAATGTAAAGGGACTTGAAAGGCAGGAAGATTTCTATACTTCACTCAAAGTAGTAAAACACTGGTACAAGTAGATTTTGTTACATATGTATATTGCAATACCTGGAGCAACCACTAAGAAACCTATACAAGCCGGGCTTGGTGGCTCAGCCTGTAATCCCGCGCCTTTGGGAGGCTGAGGTGAGTGGATTGCCTGAGCCCGCGGGTTCGAGACCCGCCTGGGCAGCGAGACCTCATCTCTACAATAAATCAAAAAATCAGCCGGGCATGGTAGCACATGTCTGTAATTCCGGCTACTTGGAAGGCTGAGGCGGAAGGATCGCCGGAGCCCAGCAGGTCGAGGCGCGGTGGCCGGAAGCGGCCACTGCACTCCAATTTGGGCGACCGAGTGAGACTCCAACTCAAAAAAAAAAAAAAAAAAGAAAACTATACAAACTGATCTATCACAAATAAATAAAAAAATTATATATATATATAAAATTATATATATATAATTTGTATTGTTTATATGTATATTGTTTATATATATATTTATATATATACTTATAAAATATATATGTATAAAAGTGAAAGTAAAAAGTATTCAATCAATCCATGGGAAGGTAAAATAAAAGAAACTGGAATGATATACAGAGGGAAACAAATCAATTAGTAAAATGGGAGACTTAAGTCCTAACATATCAATAATAACCTTAAGTGTTAAATGGATTAAAGACAGAGTGGATGGTAATCGTAATCTAAAAATATTCTATGTATAAAAAACAGACTCGAAATATAATGACATAGCTTGAAAGTAAAAAGATGGAAAATGTATACTATGTAAAAATGAGTTTTAAAAAACAGTGTAATTACATTAATATAAGAAATTCAACATCAGAGATAAAAATTACTAGACAACGAGAATCCTTACATAATTATAAAAAGAACAGTCCACCAAGAAGATATAATTATCCCAAATTTATGAAGCAAAAATTTATAGAGCTGAAAGGAGAAATAGACAAATCCACAATTATAGTTGGTGATTTCACACTCTAATCACTCTATACAATTGAGAAAACTTTTAGACTAAAAAATTAGCAAAGACATAGTGGATGTTTTTCACTGCTTTTTTCCAGGTAGGGCCACAGAGATAGTTTCTGCTTCTTGGCGGTGGAATGTGCTGGGATCTGAGTAGCTGCATAGGGTATGAATATCTTATATAGACATAGATATAGTTAGATATATAACTCATGCAACAATATCAAAATTAACATTTTCAGGAAATTACGATGGTGAGGGAGTTGGCCAAAGTGCATGAGTCACCATGTAAATGAGTGGGCACAGGGTCAAATATGCAAGCAAGTGTATTGGAAAGTTGGTGTAAAATTGTCTGACTGAGTGGGGACTTGAGAACAAGTGGCCTGAGCTCTCCTGCTGAGGCCTCTTCCCTATGCAGCTACTCAGATCCCAGCACATTCCACTGCCAAGAAGCAGAAACCATCTCTGTGGCCCTACCTGGAAGAAAGCAGTGAAAAACATCCGCTGCTAGCATTACTCACCACCACAGCCTTTGGCACCAGATTGGGCACTGGCAGTGGGGACTGCAGAGGAACTAGTTGCTGAGCCTCAGCAGAAGGCAAGATGAAAAGACATCCCTACTGTATTTGTCCTGGTAACTAGGTGGAGATAGGCTTCAGCCTGCCTACATGAACAGCAGAACTACTCCCTAAGACAGAGAGGTGAATTCAGCACTTCTCTGAAGTTGATCACTACCACTCCAAAGAGGATACCCCAGGGGCAGATTCCCAAAGGGACAGGCCCATTGGAGAGAGACCTAGACCCCAGATACTCTATCTCCCTAACTGAAACATTTGTGGGTCTAGGGCTGCAACCAGAAATGAAGAATCCAGTCTACAGAGGATAAATTGGGGGTGAGTTTTAAAGTGATCCAGCTCCCTTTTCCCAGTAATTTGTGAAATGTGTGATACAGGTGGGCAGGCATCCTGACAGCACACATGGAGTGAGTTGAACACAGGTGGATCAGTTAAGAGTGGTTTGCAGCCTCCTTCTGACTACACAGTAAGCAGGGGGACAGATTTAGAGGTCGGACCCCCTCCCTTCTGCCCCCAGCCAAAATAGTGGTGTTTGGGTCACATCTATACATAATCAGAAGTTTCAGAAACTACTACAAGGGGATGCTCAAAGATTACAAAAGTTTTTGTTTTGTTTTGTTTTTAATTTTCCTTCTTTCTCGATATAGTTTGCAGGGTGTGTGTGTTTTTAATTTTGTTTTACTCCTTCACTTTCTCTTTTCTTTTTTTCCCCCAGAGGGAATGTTTTTATTTATTTTAATTTTTTTAACATAGTTTTTATTTTAAACTTGTGGGGTACAGTTAAGGGTTAGGTATACAATTATGCATTGTTCAGGCACCCTTGTTGATAAGGGGTGTCCCCCTGTCCCCAGACAGGTATTGACTACCGTTAATCCCACCTCCCTTCCTCTCCCTGCCCCCCCATAGCTACCAACCACTGTCAATCCTTTTCTTATAGTATTACGATAGATCTTCAAGGTCCATTTATGAGTGAGAACATGTGATACTCAGATCTTTGTTTCTGTGATAGATCACTCAGTATTATAAGCTCTAGTTCCATCCAGGTTGCTGCAAAGTTCATGATTTTGTTCTTTTTTATGGCTGCGTAGTATTCCATCATGTATATGTACCACAATTTTTAATCCAGTCCTCTTTTGAAGGGCAGCATGGTTGCTCCCAGGTTCTTGCTATTGTGAACAATGCTACGATGAACACACGTGTGTAGGTATCTTTTTTATAGAGTGATTTGAGTTCTTCAGGGTATATTCACAGTAGGGGGATTATGGGGTTATGTGGGAGGTCGATATTTAGAACTTTTAGGAATTGCCACACTGCTTTCCACAGAGGTTGCACTAGTTTACACTCCCACCAACAGTGTAGAAGTGTTCTCTTTTCACCACACCCTCTCCAGCATCTGTTATTTTTTGAGTTATTGATAATGGCCATTCTGACTGGAGTTAGGTGATATCTCAGTGTAGTTTTAATTTGCATCTTCTTGACGGTTAGTGAGGTTGAACATTTCATGTGCTGTTGGCTGCTCGCATGTTTTCTTTTGAGAAGTATATGTTCATATCTTTTGCCCACTTTGTAACAGTGTTGTTTGTTTTTTTCTTTTCAGCACGTTTTGAGTTCCTTGTAGATCCAAGATGTTAGGCCTTTGTCAGACATGGAGTTGGCAAATACTTTTTCCCAGTCTGTGGGCTGTCTCCCTGCTCTCTTGATGGTTTCTTTGGCTTTGCAGAAGCTTGTCAGTTTAATTAGGTCCCACTTGTCTATCTTATCTCTTATGGCCCATGTAGTTTGGGTGTTGTTCAGGAATTGGATGCTAGTTCCAATTTCCATAAGAGTGTGTCCTGTATTTTCTAAGGTCCTTATGGTTTCAGGTTTTACATTTAGGTCTCTGATCTATTTAGAGTTAATTTTTGTGTATGGGGATAGATAGTGGTCTTATTTGAAATTTCTGCATGTGGTCAGCCAGTTTTCCCAGCACCATTTACTGAATAGGTTCTCCTCTCCCCAGTGGTAGTTGGTGGTGGCTTTGTTGATGAGTTGGTTGACAAATTGAGGTTTGCTTTAGGAATCTCAATTCTATTCCATTGGTCTACATGCCTGTTCTTGTACCAATACTAAGCTTTTTTGATTATTACAGCTTTATAATAACGTTTAAGTCTAGTAATGTGATACCTCCTGCTTTTTTTTTTTTTTTCTGAAGATTGTTCTGACTATTCTTGGTCATTTGTGTTTCCATATGAATCCCTGTATTGTTTTTTCTAGCTCTGAGAAGAATGTTGCTGGTAATTTGATGGGTATTGCATTAAATCTGTAGATTGCCTTAGATAAGATGGACATCTTCACAATGTTGATTCTTCCAATCCATGAACATGGGATATTTTCTCACTTGTTTGTGTCATCTTTGATTTCTTTGAGTGGTGTTTTGTAGTTTTCATTGTAAAGGTCTTTCATGTCCCTAGTTAGGAAGATGCCAAGGTATTTCTTTTTTGTGTGGCTATTGTGACTGGGATTGTGCTTTTTATTTAGGTTTCTGTTTATTTGTTATTAGTGTAAAGAAATGCAATTGTCTTTTGCACATTTATTTTATATGCTGAGATTTTGCCAAAGTCCTTTATCAGTGTGAGGAGGCTTTTGACAGATTCTCTTGGGTTATCAAGGTACACAATCATGTCATCTTCAAAGAGAGATAACTTCCTTTTTTCCTATTTGGATACCCCTGATCGCCTTCTCTTTTCTGATTGCTCTAGCAAGGACTTCCAAAACTATATTGAACAGGAGGGGAGAGAGTGGGCATTCTTGTCTTGTTCCAGTTTTCAGGGGAAATGGTTCCAATTTTTGTCTGTTTAGGAGTACGCTGGCTGTGGGTTTCTCGTAGATGGCTTTTACTATTTTGAGGTATGTTCCATGTATGCCTAGATGTTCGATGGTTTTTATCAAGAAGGGGTGCTGGATTTTATCAAAAGATTTTTCTGCATCTAATAATATAATCATGTGGTTTTTGTTTTGACGTCTGTTGATGTATTTAATTACACTTATTGTCTTGTGAATGTTGAACCTGCCTTGCGTCCCAGGGATGAAACCTACTTGGTCATGATGGATGATTTTTGAGATGCGTTGTTGAATCTGGTTGACCAGGATCTTGTTGAGTATTTTGGTATCTATGTTCATCAAAGATATTGGCTTGTGGTTCCTTCTTTGTTGGATCTTTACCTGGCTTGGGTATCAATGTGATGTTAGCTTCATAAAATGATTTGGGAAGGGTCCCATCTTTCTCAATTGCCTGGAATACTTTTAGTAGGATTGGTATCAACTCCTCCTTAAATGTCTTATAGAATTCGGCTGGAAAATCATCTGGTCCAGGGCTTTTTTTGGTCGATAGTTTTCTTATTACATGGTCAATTTCCTTGATTTTTATTGATTTGTTTAGGGTCTCAATTTCTTCTTGTTTCAACCTAGGCAGGTTGTGTGATATCAGAAATCTTCTATTTCCTTAAGGTTTTCAAGTTTGTTTCCATACAAATGTACATAGTAGTCTCTAATGATCTTTTGTATTTCTTCAGGGTCAGATGTGACTTCATCGTTTGTGTTTCTGATTGTATTTATTTGGGCTTTTTCTCTTTTTTTCTTGGTCAGTCTAGCTAGGAGACCATTGATCTTGATTATCCTTTCAAAGAACCAGCTTTTTGTTTCATTGATTTTTTGTATTATCTTTTTGTCTCCTATGTCTTGGATTTGGGCTTTTATTTTGTTGATCTGGATTCTTCTTCTGAAGTTATGGTTTTGTTGGTCTTGCTTTTCCAGCTTCCTAAGGTGATTTGTTAGGCTGTTAATTTATGAGCCTTGCATTTTCTTCATGTGCATTTGTAGAGATATGAATTCCCCTCTTACTACAGTTTTCATAACATCCCAGAGATTTTGGTAAGATGTTTCTTTATTTTCATTTGTTTTCAGGTATCTTTTAATCTCAGTTTTGATTTCATCATTGACCCAGGAGTTGTTTAGCATCAAGGTATTTAGTGTCCATGTCTTTGTGGGTTTGGGGGGAACCATGTTGGTGTTGATGTTTATTTTTATTCCACTGTGGTCTGAGAAGGTGCATGACAAAATTTTGATCTTTTGAAATTTGTTTATGCTTGATTTATGGCCAAGTATGTGGTCGATCTTAAGGTATGTTCCATGTAGTAATGAGTAGAATGTATATTCTGTGGTCGTTGGGTGGAGTGTTCTGTAGGTATCAATTAAGTTCATTTGGTCAAGAGTCACATAGAGGTTCTGGATCTCATTGCTGACTTTTTTGTCCTGATGATCTGTCTAGGGTTGTGAGTGGGGTATTAAAGTCCCCAGCTATGATAGTGTAAGAGTCTATATCTTTTTTGAATTTTCCTAGAAGCTGCTTTATGAAAGTTGGTGTACCTATGTTGGGTGCATATATGTTTAGGATAGATATTTCTTGTTGATGGAGTGAACCTTTAATCATTATGTAGTGGTCTTCTGTATCTTTTAAAATTTTTGATAGCTTAAATGGTATTATGTTTGAAATCAGGATCGTGACTCCTCCTTTCTTTTGTGTTCCGTTCTCCTGAAAATTTGTTTCCCATCCTCTTACTTTGATTCTGTGAGTGCCCTTTCTAGTGAGATGAGTCTCTTGAAGGCAATATATTGTTGCCTGGTGTTATTTTATCCATTTGCCATTCTATGTCTTTTCAGTGGTGCATTTAGTCCATTCACATTCAGGCTAATTATTGAAATGTGAGAGTTGATCCCTATCATAAGGTTCTTACAGAGTTGTTGTTCCTCTTTGTTTGTTGTCTTTCTTTTGGTTCGTGTGTGTTTTGCTCTTTTTCCTGTACTCTTGTGAAGAACATTGTTGTTCTTTTTTCCTTTTCTTCTGTGTTTAGTAATTTCTTAAGTATTTCTTTTTTTTTTTTGAGTTAGAGTCTCACTCTGTCACCTAGACTGGAGTGCAGTGGCTGCTCCCGGCCACGGCAACCTCGACCTGCTGGGCTCCAGCGATCCTTCCGTCTCAGCCTTCCAAGTAGCTGGAACTACAGGTGTACGCTAACACGCCTGGCTCATTTTTGATTTATTGTAGAGATGAGGTCTCACCAAGTTCCCGAGGTGGGTCTCGAACTCGCGGACTCAGGCAATTCACTCACCTCAGCCTCCCAAAGAAACAGGATTACAGGCTGAGCCACCGAGCTTGGCTTAAGTATTTCTTGTAGAGGTGGTTTGGTGGCAGTGTAAGTTCTTAGGGATTGGCTATCTGGGAAAGATTTTAATTCTCCCTCACTGATGAAGCTTAGCTTGACTGGGTAGGTTATTCTTGGTTGAAATTTTTTATCTTTGAGAACTTGGAAAATAGGGCTCCAAGCTCTCCTAGCCTGCAGGGTTTCTGTAGATAAATCTGCTGCTATTCTAATTGGTATTCCATGGTAGGTGATCTGGTCTTTTTCTCTTGGTGCCTTTAGGATTTTTTATTTTATACCTACTTTGTTTAGGCAAATTATTATGTGTCTGGGAGTTAGTCTTCTCATTTGTTGTCTTTCAGGAGTTCTTTGAATCTCTTGTGTTTGAATTTTCGCATCACTGATGAGATGAGGGAAGTTTTCTTCAATAATTTCATGAAATGTTTGTTCCAGGGTGGCCTCTGTCTCTCTTTCTATTTCAGGAAGTCCAATTACTCTTAGGTTTGGTGTCCTGAAGTAATCACTCATCTCTGGAAGGTTTTGTTCTGTCTTTTAAGCTTCTTTTCTATGTTTTTGACTGTTTGGGTTAGTTCTATATTTTGGTCCTCAAGCTCTGAGATTCTTTCTTCTGCTTGGCTAATTCTACTTTCCATGCTTATCTGTTTGTTATTTATTTCATTCATAGTATTCTTTATTACTGTTATCTCAGTTATCAACTCCTTTCTAGTTTTTTCTCGTCTTTCCTCAATTCTTTTTAATCTCTCCATTAATGTCTTGCTATCTAGCTTTGTAGTTTGAAACCAGTCATTCTGGGATCTCTTCATTGTTTACATTCTGAAGCTAGTTTTTTCATGTCTGCCCTCCCAGGGGTCTGGGAGAGACCCATGTTCTTCTTTTGGTTTTTCTTTGTTTGTGTAGATTTTTCTCTCTCTCTCTCCTCCTTTCCCTCTCCTTCTTTAATTCCCTGTTTCAGGGAAGGTGGGGTTGCTTTTACTTATTTTGTTCACTCTCCTGTTCTTCCTTAGGAGGGTCCTCTGGCTTTGTTCACTTTTGAGGGGCTGGACTGTGGGTTGGAGACTGTACTTCTTCAGTTTTGAGGTTTATTTGAGGGGGAAACTGTGATTCAGAATCGATCTGCAGATTCCAGTATCCACCAACAGGTGTATGGGCACACTGGGACCTGTTTCCCACAGCCTTACGATCTGTCCATGCAGCAGGGTTTAGGTTTGCTCCCTGGAACAAAAGGAAGTATGAAAAAGGAAAATAGTGGAAGAAGGGGGTGTCAGGAGGAAGTTAGAGAGAAGAGTGAGAGGGAAAACAGACATACATACCAACAAATGAGTGAAAAAGGGACATAAGGCCAGAAAAGAGTGAAAAACAGACACACAAACAAAATTCCCTAAAGCATACTGGTAATCACCCAAAGTCAATCCAGTAAAATCATGCCTTTTGATGCATTTTTCCCCAACACCAATAGGTAGTCTAAATAAAAAAAAAACAAACAAACAAAAGTGAGCAAAACACACAGTTCAAACAATAAAATCAAAAATCAATATAAGAAACCAGACTAGCTCTGGAATCTTTCCTGAATGTCTAAAGTCTCTTCAGCTCTGATCTCTAGCCTCTCCCCTTTGCTTTCATTGCAGGCTTGGGTTGGTTCCCTTGGCTTGCTGCCTGAGAGGTCTGTGACAGGGCTGAGTTGCCTATATCAGATTCAGTGTAGAGAAGGGCCTTTTGTCTCCTGTTAGCAACATTACCTTAGAAACCAAGGTGGAGGCTGCTCGTAGATGTGTGGGGCAATGTAAATCTCTGCCTGGAAAATGGCCAAGGTGGGCAGCTCCTCTTTCATTGATCCTTTCTCTCCACCCGTCCTTTCTCCCCACTTGTCCAGGTCTGTGGGTGATCCACTATGATGAGCTGTGGTGATGTGTCTCCCGCATCAGGCACCAGGGATCAGCGACACAACTGGGCACTGGATCTGGTGTGCTGCCAGCAGATTGGGGTAGAGGAGGGAACTGGGAATTCCCTCTTCTGGAGCTGAGAGGTGAGAGTGGCTGATCAGCACCTGCTTAAGATATACTGTTCCTTTACACAACCACGGGGTCCCAAGCTGGGTGCCTCAGCCAAAGCGGGGACTGGAGTGCCATAGGGTGGGTGGTGTGCAGTGACAGTGGCTTTGGGCCCCTGCACAGGGCACTTCAGCCAGGAATTGAGCTGGTATCTCTGAGGGGTGGGCACCTAGAGCCTCCCTGGGTGATGGTGGTTTGAAATAGGGCTGGGCAGGGGCCCAGAACCCAGGGCAGGGTGCTGGAATTCTGAGGAGTGAGCACCGGGTCCGTTGAACTGGGTGCCCAGTCAGGGAGGGAGCTGGCAGCAGCTGAGAGCCGGGCAGATCAGTGTAGCCAGTAAGGGAACCCAGATCTCCACAAGGCAGTATCCGAGTGCCTCTACAGATGGCAGCTGGTGGCTTGGGACTGGGTGATACGTTGTAGCTGGGGAGGGAACAGGGATCTCCACATGGCCGGGACCCTGGGTCGCCTATGCTGGAGCAGTAGCAGCCAAGAGTCAATAGCTGTCCTTGCATGGGTCTGAGGGTCTCCAGGCCTTGGACTGGTGCAGCTGACGGTGGGCAGGGGTAGGGGAAAGAAAGTAAGAGTCTTTTTGGGAAAGAATAGTGCACAAGTATACAAACTTCAGAACTCAAAAAATGAAGAACACCGAGATTGATGGTCTCAGATCACAAATGCAATAATCAAGGAATGGTTGGAAAAGATAAATAAGAATCAATAAAGGCAAGACAAAAATATGAAAGAATTACAGAGATGCAAGCTATAAAGAATGCAATCAATAAAACAAATAATAAACTGACAAGCATGGAAAGTAGAATTAACCAGGCAGAGGAAAGAATCTCAGAGCTTGAAGACCAAAATATTGAACTAATCCGATCTGTTAAAAACATAGCAAGGAAGCTTAAAAAGATGAGAAGAAGTCTTCAAGAGATGTTCAATTATATTAAGAGATTGGACTTATGCCTGGTCAGTATCCCTGAAGCAGAAAAAGGAGAATGAGAGCAGCCTGGAACAAAAATTCCACAGTCATCCAAGAAAACTTCCCACATCTCATCAGAGATGTGACCATCCAAAGAAAAGAGATTCAGAAAACCCCTGCAAAGCACCAAATGAGAAAACCAACTCCCGGACACATAGTGATTTGCTTATAACAATGTAGATATAAAAGAAAAAATCCAACTGGGCTCGGTGGCTCAGCCTGTAATTCCAGCACTTTGGGAAGCTGAGGTGAGTGGATTGCCTGAGCTCGCGGACTCGAGACCTGCCTGGGCAACTTGGTGAGACCTCATCTCTACAATAAAATAAAAAATTAGCTGGGTGTGGTAGTGCATGCCTGTAGCTCCAGCTACTTGGAAGGCTGAGGCGGAAGGATCGCTGGAGCCCAGCAGGTCGAGGCTGCAGTGGCCAGAAGCGGCCACTGCACTCCAGTCTAGGTGACAGAGTGATACTCCAACTCAAAAAAAAAAAAAAAAAGAAAAGAAAAAGAAAAAATGCTAAAGACAATGAGAGACAAAGTTCAGACTGCCTATTGGAGAAGACCATTTAGAATAGCAACAGCTTATCTATAGAAATACTACAAGCTAGAGGAGACTGGAATCTAATATTCAAACTTCTCAAAGATAAATCATTCCCAACCAAGAATTTCCTGCCCAGCTAAGTTAAACTTCATTAGTGATGGAGAATTAAAATCCTTCCCAGAAATTTAATTCCTAAAAGTTTATGATACTTCCAGACCAGCACTACAAGGGATGTTTAAGAAGAAATTAAGCACAGAAGAAAGAAAAAAAAAGAATACCACACATTTCCCAACTGACACAGCATGCATCATGACTGCAAAATTAACAACACACAATATCAACCCAACAATCAAAAGAAAGACAACAAACAAATAAACAAACAGCAACAACAAACTCTACAGGGCTTCATGACAGGGTTAAACTCTCACATCTCAATAATCAGCCTAAATGCAAATGGATTAAATGCACCACTAAAAAGACTTACAATGGCAAACTGGATTAAAAAACACAATCTAACAATATGCTACCTTCATGAGACACATCTCACCAGAATGGATACTTACAGACTCAAAGTTAGAGAATGAAAGTTAATTTTTAGGTGAATGGAGAACAAAGGAAAGCAGGTGTTGTGATCTTAATATCAGACAAAACAACCTTTAAGCTATCAAAAATTAAAAAAGATACAGAAGGACACAAAATAATGATAAAAGTTTCAACTCATCAGCAAGAAATATCCATCCTAAACATATATGCACCCAACACAGGAGCACCAGCATTTATAAAGCAGCTACTAAACAAACTAAAATGAGATATTGACTCTAACACTATCATAGCTAGGGACTTAAATACCCCACTAACAATCCTAGATAGATCATTGAGGCAAAAAGTCAATAAGGAGATCCAGAACCTCAACTTGATGCTTGACCAAATGGACTTAATAGATCCCTACAGAACACTTTACCCAACAACCATGAAATGCATATTCTGCTTATCACCACATGGGATGTACTCCAAGATCAACCTCTTCCTTGGCCATAAATCAAGCATCAACAAATTTCATAAAGTTGAAATACGCCATGCAACTTCTCAGACAACAGTGGAAATAAAATATATATCAACACCAATTAAATTCCCCCTATACCCACAAAGAAATGGACACTAAACAGCACAATGATGAACAACCCTTGGGTCAACACAGAAATTAAGACAGAAATTGAAAGATTCCTAAAAACAAGTGAAAATAGATACATCTTACCAAAACTTCTGGGATGACATGAAAATACACATCAAGAAAACAGAAAGAGAATAAGTTAACAGTCTGACAAATCTCCAAAGGGAGCTGGAAAGGCAAGACCACCAAAACCCTACCTTCAACAGAAGAATCCAGATCACCAAAGTAAAAACCTAAATATGGTACATAGAAGACAAAAATACCATAGGAAAAGAGTCAATGAAACAAAAAACTAGTTCTTTGAAAGAGTAAACAAGATTGAAGTATCCCTAACCAGGTTAGTCAAGAAAAAGAGAGGAGAAACCCAAATAAACACAATCAGACATGCAAAAGATCACTTTATAACTGATCTCAAAGAAATACATAAGATTATCAGTGATTATTATGCACACCTGTACGGAAACAAACACAAAAAACTAAATGAGATCCATGACTTTCTGACATCACACAAACGCCCAATGTTGAAGAAATCCTAAATAGACCGATAACAATCTAGGAAATTGATTTCATCATAAGAAAACTATCTAAAACAAAACAAAACAAAACACCCTGGACCAGAGGCTTTTCGGTGGAATTCAACAAAACATACAGGGAGGAGCTGATACCTATCCCACTGAAAGTATTATTTCAGGCAATTGAGAGAATGGAACTCTCCCCAAATCACTTTATGAAGTTAACATCACATTGATACCCAGACCAGGTAAAGATCCAAAAAAGAAAGAGAACTACAGGCCAATATCCCTGATGAACGTAGATGCAAAAATTCTCAACAAGATTCTAGCAGATCAGATCCAACAACACATCTCAAAAATCATTCACCATGAACAAGTAGGTTTCATCCCCAGGATGCAGGGCTGGTTCAACATCTACAAGATCAGAAATGTAATTAAATACATCAACAAATGTAAGAAAAAAAAAAAAGAACCACATGATTATATCATTAGATGCCGAAAAAGCTTTTGACAAAATCCTGCATCCATCCTAACCCTTGAACACCTAGGCATAGAGGGAACATACCTCAAAATAGTGCCATCTACATTAAACTGTCAACATATTGCTAAATGGACAGAAAGTGGAAGCATTTCCTCTGTAACGTGAAACAAGACCAGGCTGCTTGCTCTCCCCACTCCTATTCAACATTGTGTTGAAAGTCCTCTCTGAAGGAATCAGACAAGAGAAGGAAATTAGGGGTATTCAAATAGCAAAAGAGAAGTTAAGTATCCCTCTTTGCTGATGATATGATCCTATACCTCAAAAACCTCCTTGAGAATTTGTCAAAAACCTCCTTGCACTGATAAAGGACTTTGGCAAAGTCTCAGGATGCAAAATCAATGTTTAAAAAAACAGTCATATTTTTTTACACCAACAGAAAACAGTCAGAGAACCAAATAAAAATGTAATCCCACTCACAATAGCCACAAACAAATGAAATATTTTGGCATCTTCTGAGCTAGAGAGGTGAAAGACCTTTACAACAAAAACTACAAAACACTGCTCAGAGAAATCAAAGACACAAACAAATGGAAAAATATTCCATGCTCATGGATTGGAAGAATCAATATTGTTAAGATGTTCATTCTACCCAAGGCAATCTACAGATTCAACACAATACCCATTAAATTATCAACATCATTCTTCTCAGATCTGGAAATGACAATACAGAAATTTATATGAAAGCATAAAAGACCATGAATAGCCCAAACAATTCTTAGTAAAATAAACAAAGTGGGAGGTATCACACTTCCAGACTTTAAACTTTACAATAATCAAAACAGCCTAGTATTGGTAGAAGAACAGGCACATAGATCAATGGAATAGGATAGAGATACTGGAGTCAAAACCTCAATTTCTCAACCAACTCATCTTCAACAAAGCTTCCACCAACAGTCACTGGGAAGAGGAGATCCTATTCAGTAAATGGTGCTGGGAAAACTGACTGATCACTTGCAGAAGATTGAAACAAGACCCCTCCCTATCACCATACACAAAAATCAACTCTAAATGGATCAAAGACCTAAACGAAAAACCTCAAGCTATAAGAATCTTAGAAAACTTGGGAGACACCCTTTCAGAAATCAGAGTAGGCAACCAATTCCTGATCAAAACTCCAAGTGCCCAGGCCATAAAAGATATGATAGACAAATGAGACCTCATCAAATTGAAAAGCTTCTGCAAAGCAGAAGATACCATCAACAGAGCAGGGAGACAGCCCACAGACTGGGAAAAAATATTTGCCAACTGTATATCTGACAGAAACCTAACAAACAGTATCTACAAGGAACTCAAACATACCAAAAAGATAAAAACAACAGTCCATTAAAATGTGGGCAAAAGACATAAATAGATACTTCCCAGAAGAAAGCATAAGAGCAGCCAACAGACATTTGAAAAAATGCTCAGCCTTACTAATCATCAAATAAATGCAAATTGAAACCACATTGAGATATCATCTGACTCCTGTCAGGATAACCATCATCAATAATTAAAAAACAAAAACAAAAACAAAAAACCAGATGCTGGAGAGGATGCAGGGAAAAGGAATGCTTTTACACTGCTGATAGGAGTGTAAATTAATACAACCTTTGTGGAAAACTGTGTGGCAATAGCTAAAAGATCTAATAATCGACCTTCCTTATAACCCAGCAATCCCCCTTCTGTGAGTATACCTGGAGGAACTCAAATTATTCTATAGCAAAGATAGCTGCACATGTGTGTTTATTGCAGCATTATTCATAATAGCAAAAACATGGAACCAACCACGCTGCCCATCAAAAGTGGACTGGATAAAAAAATGTGTTACACATACACAATGGAATATTAGGCAGGCATATAGAAGGAAAAAATTTTGGACTTCACAGCAACTTGGATGGATTTAGAGTCAATAATACTCAATGATCTATCATAGAAACAAAGAACTGAGAACCACAGGTTCTCACTCATAAATGGACCCTGAATATTTATCATAATACTATAAGAAAGGGATTGGCAGTAGCAGGAAATTGCCAGGGGTAGGGGAAATATAACATTAATAAGTGTACCTGATCTCAAACCAAGCAAAGTGGGGATCAAAGGGAGGCCCAAATTTTATTTGTATGATGACCACTTACCTACCTAACCCTGAATTGTACCCCACACCTTTCATATAAATAAAAAAATTTAAAAATTTTCTTTTTCAACCACCCATGGAACATTTACCACGATAAACCATATCCTAGACCACAAAGAAAAGTTTTTGCAGATTTATTTATTTATTTATTTTTGAGTTGGAATCTCACTCTGTCACCCATACTGGAGTGCAGTGGCCGCTCCTGGTCACCGCAGCCTTGACCTGCTGGGCTCCGGCGATTCTTCAGCCTCAGCCTTCCAAGCAGCTGGAACTACAGGCGCGCACTACCAGCCTGGCTAGTTTTTGATTGATTGTAGAGATGAGGTCGCGCCAAGTTTCCCAGGCGGGTCTCGAACCCGCGGGCTCAGGCAATCCACTCACCTCAGCCTCCCAAAGCATGGGATTACAGGCTGAGCCACCAAGCTCGGCTTGTAGATTTTAAGGAATTGAAATCACACAGAATGTGTTCTTTGACCATAATAAAATCAAGCCAGAAATTGGTAACAGAAGGATACCAAAAGAAAAATCTTTGAACACTTGGATATCAAACATCATACTTTTAAGAATTTCATAAGTTAAAGATAAAGTCTCAAAAAAAGTTGAAAAATTAAGATGTAGTAACAATTTGCCTACATGACCAGCAAGAAATGACTTAAAGCACAGGCCTTAGGATCTCAGCGTGGTTCCAATTTGCATTTATTGATTAGTGAGACTGAACATCTTTTAATGTGTCTGTTGGCTTTTGCTTTCTGCTGCCTTATGTCATTGCTTTATCCTGTAGAGTTTCTTGCACTTCCTCACATGCCATGAGGTGTTAGAATTTAATTAATCAGAATTTTTGCTGCATTTGGTGCCCTGAAATTGGCAAAGTACTTGGTCACAGAACTCTAGGTCCACTTAGCTATTGTTTTCTTTCTACAGTTTTCCATGAACCGGGCCTGTTTCTCATTCTTGATGCACCATCTCTAAGACGTTACTTTGAGCCAGAATTTCCTTCAAAGTTCAAATAAAGTAATAAATATAAACCACGGAAGACAGAGATTTGCTCATTCTAATGCACAAGCAAAAATCACTGCATGAAATGTAAGACCTCTGCTCCAGCACTCCACCAGAAGCTGACTGCAGCGCCCAACAATAAGCCTGCCAATTTCACCTGGTGGTAAGTAGAATATGTGTGCTAGTGTGGGAAGAAAATTTCTGCTTTGAATGACTGTATCTAACACCAGGTGGTGCTAAATGTTTGATAGGCTTCAGTATCACACTGGGATGCTTTATTTTTTTGAGAGTAGAAGTTAGATTTTAGACATGATATTAGTGAAGACTCAGGAAGCTACCTTTCAGGTTGAACTATTTATTCTATGTTAGAGAAGTTCAGTTTGTTTTGGAATTTTGCATGATAGAGTAACCAAAATTGAGCTATTTCCTTTTCCTAATGATGAGATTTATCAGAAGGTACAGTTTTTTGACTAGGACTAAATTTCTACCTAATGTTTACCTTAACCAATTGGGTATATAGGTGATACACATGATGTTGTGTTATTTTTCTGTACTGTAATAAGATCTAATATCTATTTAAGCTCTATGAAAGAAGTCTTGATATGGGTTTCTACATATATCTTAAGATATTTGATTTCCTTTGGTTATTTCTTTTTAGAAATTGATCTTTGAAAAATAATGCTATGAAGGAAGAAAATGCAAAATTGTGATAAAATAGTCCTATTCTAAAGCATAAAATGATTTGTATATATTTCCATAGAAATATAAATATTACAAAAAATATAAAATTATTTTTAAATTTTTAAAACATCAGAAATAATTGAATATGCCCAATTAAGTAAATAGAAGTCAGTTGCTCATATATGCAGGGTTTAGTATTCTATTTTTTTCATTCATATGTTTGTCTGTCCTAATGTTAATACCACACAGGATTTCTAGATCTGTGCAGCCTGATAGTAAGTGTAGAAATTTATTCATTTTAAATTTCATTGCATATTTTAGAATAAACTTGTCACTTCATTTAAAAATTTACTGAAATTTTGTTTGAAAAAGCATTGACTCTATGTTTCATTTTGGGATCATTTATATTTTTACACTATTAAGTATTTTATTCCATAAGCACACTACCTCTCTACACTTACTTATTTTTGGTATTTTGATTGTCAAAAGATACATACTATCTATTCACTGAAAATACCCAAAATAAATAAATGTAGAGTAAAAAATAAATAAGTGCTGCTGTAAATGATATTGGCTTTTAAAATTTTGATTTCTAACTAATCCAAATATAGAAATACATTTAATATTTATATATTACTAATGTTTAAACTGACCTTTTAGATATAGTTGTTCTAGTAAGTTTTTGTTTTAGGTTCCTAAAATTTTCTATGGAAATGATTATGCCATTTGCTAAAAAAGATAATTTTACTTATTACCCAAATATTATGACTTTTTTAAACCTTTCCTATTATAGTGACTATAATCTCTTGCATAAGGCTAATAGTAGGTATGACCATGAAGATTATTTTGTTGATCATAATTTTAACAGGAAAAAAAATCAATATTTTAGATTAAATGCAGATATGGACATTTGTTTTCAGATATCACATTGTTCTTAAATTTCCTCTTGATTATTTTATATTGCTTCCATTTTCAATATGATATGTCTCCATTCACTAATTATGCTCTTCATTTCCTTTCACTATTTGAAAATATTTATAAAAGCTACTTTAAAGTTATTCTCTGCCAATTGCAACTTCTAGAATCAGCATAGTATCAGTTATTATTGAATATTCTTTTACCTGATTGGTTTACATTATTGACTTGTCTTTATGTCTATTAATTTTTTTGTGTGTGCTGTATATTATAACAAATGTTGCTGGAAGTTTACCTAATATTGACTTATTTAAATAGATACTGAGTTTTTCTGACTGGGATATAGATAACTAATGGATCCTCTTGATCTGGCAGTTTGGCTTTTTCTTTAATATAGCAGGACTGTTTCAATTTTGCCTTTTGTTTGCCCTTTGTCTTATGGTCTACTCATTCATTCTTGTTCTTTCTTTCTCTCTCCCTCCCTCCCTCCCTCCCTCCCTCCCTTTCTTCCTTCCCTTCTTCCCTCTCTTCTCTCTTTCTTTCTTTTTTTCTTCCTTCCTTTTTTCTGTCCCTCTGTCCCTTCCTTCCTCTCTCCTTCCTTTCTCCTCCCTTCCCCCCCTCCTTTCCTCCCTCTTTCCCTCCCTTTCTTTCTTTTTGTAGCATGGAACTTCTTTTTAAAGTATAGCCTTTCTTTAATTTTAACTGAAAGTCTGAGGTTTTCAGTGCAGTTACTTCACTATGACTACTGAAACTTCAACGTGCCTCAAAATACAAACACTTACCTCTGTGTATCTTTATTTGCTTAACAGACTCACAGCTAGAATTTCTCTGATAGTCTTCATAGAGCTATCTTCTGAGCCTAGACAGTCCAGCCACTGGCCAAGAATCTTTAGAAAATCTTCATTCAGATTCTTGTCTTGCACCCCCCATACAAGTTTCTCATCTTGTCTTTATGCCAGGAAAATTCCCAGTGATTTCAATCCCTGTATTTTCAATGATACAGTTGGGCTTCACTCCCGGGATCAATTTTTAGAAATATACTTCATGCAGAAAAGGATTTACTTGGAGGTTACCTCATGTGCTACCCCTCTGTCAAGGATTTTTTTCCTACTATTACTATTGTCAGTATTTTGAAACCAGTTTTTCATCTATTTTGTATTGTTTTATAGTTATTTATGGCAAGAAGGCAATCCACTACAAGTTATTTAATCATGACTAGAAGCAGAATCCCTTTTTAAGACAACTTATTTTCACAGTTACATAATAAAAAGCTAAGAGGCAGAATAAAGATTAAATCATTCAATTCCCATGCATTCAAAAAACATTTAATTGTAGTATAAAACACAGTATGTCATTGTCATATCTTAATAGAGATAGGAATTATCAACAGAAAGTTTGCAGACTTTTTAATTTCTAAAATGCTCTCAAAAGTGGTTGATATGTAAAATAGATAGGGAACTCAAAAAAAGCAATAGGAAACAAATAGGCAAGCAAACATAAAACACACAAATATCTGATTAAAAATAAACAAAGGACTTGAATAGTTTTTTTCTAAGAAGGTATACAAATGGCCAACAGGTATATTAAAAGGTGTTCAACATGAACTAATCATCAGAGAAAGGCAAATCAAAAAATCAGATATCATCTCATACCTGCTAGGTTTGCAACCATAAAAAAGATAAGAGGTAAGTTTTGGTAAGGGTGTAGAGAAAAGAAAACCATTGTACACTGTTGGTGAGAATGCAGATTGATGTAGTCATTATAGAAAACAGCATGGAAATTTTTTTAAAAATTAGAAATTGAGCCAAATGATCAGCAATTCCAATTCTGGATATATATACGAAGGAAATAAAATCAGTATTTTAAAGAGATATTTGTACTCTCATGTTTACTGCAGCTTTTTTTTTTTAACAATAGCCAAGATATGAAAACAACCTAAGTGTTCATTGACAGATGAATGCATTAAAAATGTGATATATATGTATATCATATATCATATATGTGATGTAAATATGAAGAAAATTCTGTAATTTGCAACAACACAGACGAATATGGAGGTCATTATGCTAAGTAAAATAAGCCAGACACAGTAAAACAAGTACTACATAATCTCACTTAACATGCAAATTCTAAAAGAGCTGAACTCATAAAAGTAGAGAGTAGATTGATGGCTGTCAAAGGCTAGGAGGTAGGGGAAATGAGAAAATGTTGGTCAACAAATAAAAACTTTCAGTTATAAAATAAATAAGTTCTGGTGATCTAATGTTCAGCATGCATATTTAGTTAATAATACTGTAGTATTTAGTTGGAATTTGTGAAAAATGTCAATATCTCTGAAAATTTATGAATTGCCCTAGAACTAGAGAACATTAGCTACTGAAGCTCATTGGCCAAACCTCTCAAGAAGTCTAAAATATGAAATAAATAATCAAATTATAAAAAATGAATAAAAGAATAATTTTTCTTTTATAAAACAAATGATCTTCTTAGTAGGTTTGTTTGTGAGACGTAGAAATGGAAGGGACACAGAGAGTACATACAGTTCCACAAGTAGTTAAATTAATGCTGGGGTTTTTCAATGAAAAATAAATGCAAAGAACAAAAGGGGGGAAAAAAGAAATTGATAGAGAAAAAAAATCAGAGGAGAAAAGGAATGAGCTTTATGTCATCTATTTAACTATGATATTGACCCTTCACTAACATAATCCATTCTTATCCATATTAATCCTAAAATTTAGTTGCTTCCCATTATAGTTTGGATTTTTGCCTAGCCTATTAATCTTAGCTCCAAAGTAAAACGTATTGATTCTATTAACCTGCCACATTAGCTACATTTTGTAAAATCGTGCTTTAAAAGTCTTCTTTCCCAGGAGGATTGGTGACATATGAAAATTGTCCCAAGGGTTTTGAATTGCTAGTTTATTTTATAATGACATTTAGCCATTCTGACAAGTGCTTAATTATTGTATGTTCCTCCATAAAGGTTGTCTCTGACAATATGTGTAAATCAAATAAATGATAGTACTATAAGCTATTAGTTTTTCATTCTGGTTGACATCTGTGATATTCATTAATAATTTAGTATATTTATAGACAATGTTAAAGACAACATCATTACTGTTGGGGTTGTTTGCTCCCAAAGGATATACTAGACAGCTGTTTACCTCTAATAAAGTTAAATCTAATGCCATGAGTCTCCACTTTGTCTTACTATTAAAATGGTAAAAATATCCTATGTTAGTTTATGTTATGAACATACTGCTATGCATTGTGGTATAGAGGAAAAAACATTATAACCATTATGAGTAGTATAAGTCTCAGCTCTGTCTGTACCAAGCTCTTTCATGTACTGTAAATTATTTATCTTAACTGGATCTCAGTTTCCTCATCTCTAAAGACAAAATTATGAACTAGATAAAGTTATTTCCAGTACCATAATTTTTGAAATTTTGTGTTTTCTTAAATCCCTATTGGGAATTTAACTGATAGATAGGGGTTATTCTTTCTCTTCTCATTAATACTGTTCGTTCCCTGTATCTTAGCTGGTCTCTGTATTTTATTCTGGATATCTAGATAACTTAATTGTATTAATTGTGAGATCAGTTTGGGGTTACTTGAAAGAATGCGATTTTGGGTAGAAAATATGTCAGAGTTAGGCTAACTTTTATACCATCTAAAAATGAATTAAACCTTGATTTGTGCTGGGATACACCAATTTTACCAAGGTCCTCAAATATGATAAGGTGACTAGGCGTATATTAATGGAAATATGAGAAAGATGGGTGAAGGAAGAAACAAATTTTATTATGCTCATCTAAGTAATATTTACCAAAATTTCTGCACTACGCTAAGCACTGTGTTCCTTACTAATAAATGAGGGCACAAAAATGAATAAGACCATCACTGCCCTCAGGAAGCCCTCAGGAAGCTTGTGGCCTAGTGGTAGAAACAGTTAAAAAATTATAATATAATGAGATGTCAGCAGTATTTAACTTTTCTTAGCATTTACAATATGCCAAACATTTTTGCTAAGAGCTTTACAAGTATTTGCTCATTATCAAAACAATCTCATAATGTAGGCATTATTTTTAGTAAATTCTTTTTTTATAGTCGAAGAAACAAGTGCAAAGTGCTTAGTTGAAACTATTCTTTACTCATGGGCATTACTGTCTCATGGTCTCTCTTTTTCATTCATTTATTTATTTTTTTGGCTAACACTTTTCTGGTTCTTGTTATCGTTTATGTTCACATTCCAGAAAAGGAATCTTCCTGGACAATTTTAACATCATCACCATCATTTTTTGGGGGATATGGTATTTTTCAAGGTCATTCTATTTGCTTTTGAATTTAGTTCAAGCTATAGATTGGTGACTCTTGAGCCAGGTGCCTTCCTCCCAGTAGAATCTCATAAGCCAAGGAAGCGGGGTAATGTGGTATATATACAAAATGCCTGCTCCCCTGAGCAAGGCAAATTCTATGGAAGGTAGTTGTGTGAATTAGACTGCATGGTTGGCTTACTCAGTTCAATGAATATTGGATGAGTTTTCAAATAATGGAATATATTAACTGTGGAGTGTGCTTGAAGATTGATCACAATTAAATACTGTGCAGTATCATTTTAATTAGAAACTTAGAAACCAAACTAGTTAATATTTTATGAAATCTAAATGAAATTATTTTCTCAAAGGGGTTATATTTAATAAGTATTATACCAGAAATATTTTAGGTATAAATGGAATGAAACCTTGTATTCAAGTTATGATGAACATGAGTTTATTTTAGAAATGCTAATATTAATGTTCTCATATTTTTGCTCTACTACATTTTTAGCAATTCTTCCAAGACAAAACTGTGGTATCTGGGATAAAACTGTTTGTAGATTTTCATCATTCTTGAAATGGAGTCCCTAGAATCCAAGTTAATATGAATCTTCAGAGCTATTAAATATAATCTATATAGTAACTTAGATCTTAACATGAGAGAAGATTTGAGAGAACATGATATATGTGTGTTTAATGGCAGGATGACATGGTCCAACTTCCTGTGCCATGTTTAGTGGATTGGTTGATAGCTGAACACAGTTGCCATAAAACTCAATCCATATTCTCACTTTTACACAGGTTATAAATACTTAAATGAATAAATAAATAAATCAGAGTGGCAAGATCTATAAAACATTCCTCCTGCAAATAAATAATCATCTTAAGAGAGCTAAGAATCTGAACTAGTGAGTATACTACAAACCTCAGAGGTGAGAATTCTGTAAGACTGAATTATGGACTGAATATTTGTGTCCCCTCAGGATTTATAAGTTGAAGCTCTAACTTCCTCCAATGTGATGATATTTGGAAGTGGGCCCTTTGGGAGGTGATTAGGTTTAGATGAGATCATGAGAGTGGATTCCCATAAGGTAATTAGAGTCCTTAAAAGAAGGTGAAGAGTCACAAGACCGTCCTCTTTCTGTCATGATACAATGAGAAGGCAGCAGTCTGTAAGCCAGGAAATAGGCCCTCACCAAGAACTGAATCAGTTCACTCCTTTATCTTAGACTTCCAAGCCTACAGAATTGTGAGAAATAAATATCTGTTTTTTAAGTCGCCCAGTCTACAGTATTTTGTTTAGCACCCTATGCTGACTAAGACAGATTGTATGAACAGAGAAGAAAAAAAAATGATGATTTAGAGTCCCTATTCAGAACATTATAATACCATTTCCTTCACTATTTAGTCTTATATTTTCTCAATAAATTGAAATATTTCCTCTTAAAATAAATGCGCATTGTGGATCCTCTCTTAAAACCTTATATCCTCCAACCCACTCCCAATACCCCTAATTAAAATGTATTTGTCCCTTTTCCCTCCACTCTCATTACTGGAATAATAATTTTTGGGACACTTTCAAACTCAATTTAATCAAAATGAACTTTTTGCATGATTATGTGTAAAAATCTGTTGTGATTATAAAAATAAAACTTTATTTTCTTTACATACCACTTATTAATCATATTTTTTTTTACAATGAAAGACGATGGCACACAACATAGGAAGTTATTATTAAAGAGACAAATTACTTAGAATTACAGTTTTCAATTACTTTGCATTTTCAACATTCTTAATTTATTATAAAGATTAAACTTTACATTTAAGAGACACTATGTTTGAACATACAACTACGTGTTGGTTGACCTCATAAATTACTCATAGGTCTACAAAAAGACTTCTGACATTATGCACCTAAGTTATCAAGACTTAAAGGAAATATTTGCTGGTAATTTGTTCTTGTTTATGGGAACCAATCGAAAGTCTCCAAGTTAAGATTGGTTTAAAGCATTTGAAATTCAATGTATAAGGGGCAAAGGAGACAGCATAAATTAGTGAAGTTACTTGAACTTGTGTATGAATGCTGGGGACTGAAAAACTGTATGGTGTTTGACCCATCTAAAGGAGGCAATAATTCTTCAGATACTCCTAATATTGGTGTCATATCATGCAGAAATACTGTACCATTGTTGCCAGATATGATTTTTATGAGAAGTGCAAAATTTAGTTCGGTTAAAAATCATTTTTTGTAAACCAAAGTTTAATTTTTAAAACTTCAAGCACAAATTATGTTTTAAGATCAAATCAGGATGCCTATTTTGAATGCTAGGTTTAATGATATCAGACTTTGTATCCAGATATGTTCATCTTATAATTGTAATACATTTGAAAGTTGCTCAGGATATTAAAACAGGAGTTTGAAACAAGAACGAACAAAGTCAACGTTTGTTTCTATAACCTTTCCTTACTTACGTTTTTTTGTGTTGGAGTCTTATTTTGTTGCTCAGGTTAAAGTGCAGTGGCATGATCACAGCACACCACGGCCTTGACTTCCTGGGCTCAGAGGATCCTTCTGCCTCTGCCTACCAAGTAGGTGGGACTACAGGCATGTGCCACCATACCCAGCTAATTTTTTGTTTGTTTGTTGTAGAAACAAAAGTCCTGCTATGTTGCCAAGGTTGGTCTCCAACTCCTGGGATCAAGCAATCTTCACATCTTGACTTTCCAAAATTCTGGGATTACATGCATGAACCACAGTGTCCATCCCCACCATAAATCTTTGAGTCAATTTGCTATAAGTTTAGCTGGCTTTAGTGCCATTCTCTTTTGAGTTACACTTTGCACAGTTGTGCTCTGAGTAACCATTTTAATTTTATATTTTATTCTCATGGTATAACTTTATTTCCATGTTCTTGGAAGGTAAAGTCAGGAGACTTTGTTCATCAACTGCAAGTACAAATGTATTCCAAAGTGACTCAACTAATATCAGTTGTGTGAAAAACAGTTTTCAAATTTTATCCACTGAGAGAGATTCCATCTTCAAACTTGAATAATCATTCCTTGGGTTAATTAGTGAAGATATTATTGCTAATTTGTTCTTCTAAAAACTATTGGGTAGTGTTAACACAAGTTTGCATCTGGTCTTACCATACCTATCTAACAGGCAACAGACAAGAGATTCATATGATTTTGATAAAAGATGGTTCTGGATTTTTCTCTTTATATGTATGTACCAGTAAAAGAAGACTAGAAAATACAAGTCACATTTTGAGATTTTTCTCAATCAAATTATATCTAGTCACAATAAGATATATTAAGAGAGCAATAAAGTATCTGATTTTGTTTAGTTTTTGGAAGGTTTTTATAATTTAGAGACATCCTGAGAGCAATAGAGGCTATATTTTCATCCATATACCTCATTGTGCTTTACTCCCTTTTCCTTTCTTTTTTTAAAAGCAGGATTTATTGAGAGGACAGAAAAGCTCCTACAGTGGGAGGAGACCCGAGGGGGTTACCCTATTCCCTTTTCATCTTCTAGCCCTAATTACCAGAGTAAGTTAGATTTATTCATTTTTAACATAGTCATGATTACATTGGTTCAAACTTGGCATTTGATCTATTCATGAGTTCTAGGCTCTCTAGGAGATGTCCCATGAGGATAAAATTTTCTCCTCTGGGTATTCATTTGCTGATTCCCATTTTAAAAGGACTGCTAAGCTCCCAGTCAAATAATTTCCCATGATTTTATTTCACATGCTCTTGTTCCTCAACATCATTATGTTTAATGTTTTTGTTATCTTCTCTGTATATGGTTTGATTCATATTTGCTTAGGGAAAACAAGATTCATAATCTGATAATATTTCAGTGTGAAATTACTCTTCTACATGTCTCTGAGGGTCAATATTTTTATCCATTTCCATAGTGTACTGAATCCTTATGTGCTGTAACTACATATGTTAGACGGTAACGAAATCTGTAAATTACTGTGTTTTTCCCCATAGGAGTTTTAAAATACTACACAATTCTTATAATTATTTAGTGTACTTACTGCAGTGTGGTGGACAAATATGTATGACTTTTTGTACCTTTAAGTGGTTTACAGTCTGCGGGTTAGGTATTTGTGTTCCGAGAAACTATAATTAAGAGCAAAAAGTGCCCTGAGAGAAGTATGACCAAATTCTATAAGGCATACAGCAATTAATTCTGATTTGATTGACTGGGAAAATCCAATAGTTTGCTGTAGAAGAAATTTTCATATTAATCTCACAAAATTATTTTTCAAAGATGTTTTTTCTTATATGAACAGTTGAAATTGTGACTTCCAAAAACCAGCAAGCTGGCATCATTAGATGTGAAAATGTCCTCCCCCAATATTACTATTAACAGTAATAGGTGATTCAAAATCCAATTCTCTCACATTGAATCATTACTATTAATGAGATAAAATGAAAGGAAATGCCAGATAGTCCTCCTGGAAATATAGAAAAGGTGAAAATGAGAAATATGACTTGAGATTTTTTAATTTGTAAGTTTGAATATAATAAACCATAATAAAGTCTTTGTAATTTATCAGAAAAGTTATCTCTAGACTTTCACATTGCTCTTTTTCTTGTTATATTTGGGCTACACTTTCCCTAATTTACTGTTAAAGTCTTTCTGTCACTTTGGGAGGCCAAGATGAGGGATTGCCTGAGCCTGTAGGTTCGAGACCAGCCTGGGCAACATGGTGAGACCTTGTCTCTGCCATGAATCCAAAAAATTAGCCGAGTGTGATAGCGCATGCCTGAAGTTCCAGCTACTTGGAAGGCTGAGGCAGAAGAATTGCTGGAGCCCAGTAGGTCAACGCTGGGGTGGCGGTGAGCATGCCACTGCATTTAAAAAAACAAGAAACCCATTAAAATTAGCTTTAAGTCACTAAGTAGAATTTATTACAGAGATTACTTTGTGTTGCACAGAATCCAGAGATGGTGATGACAGCTCAAGAAGTAACTAGAAAAAGGTACTGAGATGCTGATTCTTTCTTAACTACTTAAGAAATTGGAACCTCCTTGACAGGGATTAATCTTTTTATATTTACTTTTAAAATTTTATATTTTTACCAAGGAAAAAACCTCTAATTGGTTCAGCTAGAGTCAGGGGTCCACTCCTGATCTAAGTAACTGTGGCCAGAGGAATAGAGTAAGGTTGTGTGAAGGGATAGTAGAAGATTTAAAGCTACCTTAAGGACATTTGGAATTAAGAGGTAACAGTGGAAATAAGAGTAGAACAATTGCCAGAAAATGAGGTATCTAGGACTGAATTGATAAGCTACTAGGAGATGTGGTTATTAAAGATGCCTAAAAATTTTTTGCAACTTCTCCCATTGAGAGATGGAATTTAATATCTCTTCCCTTGCATATGGGCTGGCTATAGCAACCTGACCACAGACTGGGGTGGAGGTGGTGTTCTACAACTTCTGAAGCAAGGTCAGCAGAAGATTTGCAGTTTCCTGTGAGACCTTTTGTGACACTAGGTCTCGTCTCTGAAGCATCAAGCAATAACTCAGGTAGCTGTCACACTGTAGAGATCATTTGGAGAAATGATATCAAGAGGTCCTAGGATTACATGAGGAAATAGCAATGTTTGTCCAGCTCCCAGGTGATCTAGCACCCAGCCATTCAAATTATCACAGTGGTGGCCCAAGAAATGATGCAGAACAGGAGGGTCACAGACAGCGAGCCATGCCTCAGTTGCAGATTTGTGAGCAAAATAGATGGTTCTTGTTGCTTTAAACACTTATGTGTTGGTATTGTTGATTATTCAGCATAGATAGCTAGAACTGAAGAAATACTTAATTTTCTTTAATACTTGACATAGCCTCTGCTTAATATTGAATTCTTTTTACTTTTTATGTATCTCTCAACTAAGATAGAATTGATTAGAAGTGATTCATAGACATATTTTGTGGAATCCAAGAATTTGTACCAAGAAAGATGGAAAACCACTCTGTCATTATAGGCGTTTTTAAAATATCTACTTGGATCAAACATTCAATACCACATCTCAGTTGTACACAATGTGTTCTGTACAACCATCAACAGGCAATGAGAATGTGTCTGACTCAGATATGTAATACCCTTTATAATAACTAAACTAAGTATTCCATGACGCTTTTCTCTTTGTAGAAATAAGATATTGAATGCTTGGTATGTGCAAATTGTTTTTCTAAGTAAGATGTTTATTTACCTGTACCACACGAAAAGCTATACAATTGATATTTGCTTTGTTTCTTGGTAGCATAGACGGTTTGCCATCATCACGTATGCTAGCAAATACTCACTTGGAAGATGATTATCCAAAAATAAAATTTTCTTCCCATCCATATTAAAACCAAGTAAATAAATTATGGAGTAGAAAAATGTGTCTTACCTAAAATATATTAGGTCTGCTCAACATATATTATCCAACTTCACTGTGTGATGCCTCTGTTTCATCATAACATACATGTTTTAACAATAATTTCTATTATTATTCTGAGTAAATAAATAGTTCCAAATATATGTATAGCAGGTGTATAGTTCTTTTTTTCTTTTTTGAGTTAAAGTCTCACTCTGTTGCCCAAGCTGGAGTGCAGTGGCATGCTCACAGCTACCCTAGCGTCGACCCACTAAGCTCAGGCGATCCTTCTGCCTCAGACTTCCAAGTAGCCGGAACTACAGGTGTGTGCTACCACGCCTGGCTAATTTTTTGATGTATCGTATAAACAAGGTCTCGTCAAGTTGCCGAGGCTGGTCTTGAACCCCGGGGCTCAGGCAATTCTCTACCCTTGGCCTTCCAATGTACTGGGATTACAGGCCTGAGCCACCACGCCGGGCAGTGTATAGTTCTTTATCTTTTGTTTAGTGTATCTCCCCCAATTATCTCTCTTCCACAAGTTTTTCTAAATTTGTATCTTTATTTTATGTCATCTTATAGAAGGCTTTACATCCTTTAATGAGCTAGAATGTGAATAAGTAAATCAATACATAAAGAAATATATTAGTATTTTTCATGCGGAATCACCAAAGGAAATAGATATATACAGTTGATATTTTGTCATAACTTTATGATAAAATTTATCCTTCCCATGGAGAAAATTTTCCGTAGCTTCATTAGCTGTTTTAATAAACCTGAAAAAAAAAAAAAAAACAAGGCAAGACTTTCACAATAAGAAATTTCAAAAAGTACTGTACTTTGAAAGCCTCCCTTGGTGATTAAATCCTTGTTTCTTACATTTTCCTGAGGGTAGGGAATTTTCTAACAGACATTAAGTTCCTAAATCAAGCAGTATATTTGGAGAATTTTTATTATACAGAAATAAATTTGAGACCATCAGCCTCACTTTCCCTGCAGGTTCTGTTAGCCGAGCAATATATATATATGTATTAAAAAATGGTATGTCAAGTTGGAGAATTTATGAGAAGTGAATTCCACATTCTTTTGAGAATATTTAGGATTTTCCACACTCTGTGACATACTTAATGAGTAACTCACACTTAAGATGCAAACATTTGTCATTCAAAGTAATTGTAAAAAATACTGCATCATAACATTTTAAATTGTGGCCAGAAAATAGATGGTCTTGAGAAGTACAGAAACATCCATACAAAACCTTTTAAAATGAACAACATCTAGGTTAACCAGCACACATCAAGGAAGGAAATAACACATTCCAAATCAAAGCAATGAATCAGGTTTGTGAACACCAGTATGGTTGTTTCTTAATTGATCCATTAAACTTTCCCCAAATTTACCCAGTATAGTTAATATACTCTAGGGCATATATCTATCTCAAGAAAATTAGTTGCTTCTAATAATTCCATACAATTTATTTCCTACTCTTCCTCCAGTGGGAATTGTAGACCATTTTATGAATTTAATTGGTAACCAAATATCTTAATGCAGTCTCATAATATACTTGAATTTTACTTGTCACCTACTTTTCTTCAGCATATGATTTTTGGTTGGATCCAACTCTGACTAGAAAGAGTAAACCCCTGCAATATCTCTCAGATTTCAAGGCAGAGTCGACCCATTTATGCCGTGACATTAGAACATTCTCTACCCATCTCTATTCTTTACTTCTAGAAAGAGCCACTTTTCTCCTAAGGCTGGGAAATCCATTATAAGAAAATTCCAAGGCCAAAAAAAGCACTTGAAAAACCACTACACAAATCTTCCCTTCCCCTTTCTCCAATGTGGTTATTTTCATCTGTATTTCTGGAGTCAGAAGTTAGTTCATCCTAGAGATTTCTTTCTTTTTTTTTGAGTCGGAGTCTCACTCTGTCGCCCAGACTGGAGTGCAGCGGCCGCTCCGGCCACCGCAACCTCGACCTGCTGGGCTCCGGTGATCCTTCCGCCTCAGCCTTCCGAGTAGCTGGAACTACAGGCGCGCGCTACCACGCCCGGCTAATTTTTTGATTTATTGTAGAGATGAGGTCTCGCCAAGTTGCCCAGGTGGGTCTCGAACGCGGGCTCATACAGTCCACTCACCTCAGCCTCCCAAAGTGCTGGGATTACAGGCTGAGCCACAGAGCCCGGCTCATCCTAGAGATTTCTTGCATAACAACTGCCAAAATGCATTACAAAGCCAGGCCATTTTCTGATCCATTCGTTCTTAGAGTGCTTATTTCTCCTCACTTTGCCATCAAAGTGTCCTTTTCTGTGCCCTTGCAGAGGATTGTAATCTGACTCGTTTGACCTCCTTCAAACTGAACACTTTGGCTTAAACATAAGACTACAAGTGTCTGGTAATTGTCCTCATGTATTGGTCTACTTTAATCCTTGAAAATGCAGAAGAAAATATATAAGAACAAAACTGAGTAAATATTGGACTTAATGGTTACATTTTCCCATAGTGCTAGGATGGTACGTCGCCTCCATGCAGACTTTGCCACAGAGGTTAAAATATATTCAGGCAGATATTCAGTGGTATCACAATGTAGTTTTAATTTGCATTTCCCTAATGATTAATGAGGTTAAACATATTTTCATACATATTAGTGATCTTTGGGGGCTTCCCTTACAGTGAAGTAAGTGTATTTAAGTGTTTTGTTATTTTAATATTGGTTGGTTTATCTTTTTTAATTAATTTATACCTATTACAAATTCTGTATATGAGTCTTTCTTTAATATGTGTTTCAAATATCTCCTACTCTGTGGATTTCCTTCTCACTTTCCTAATGTCTTTTAATGAAAAGAATTTTTTGTTTTTGATGACATATACTAATCTTTTTATTTATGGTTAGTGCCGTTGTGTAATGTTTAGATAATCTTTCTTTACCTCATATATAGTAAGAGCTTCTCTTATTCTATTTTCTTCTTCTTTTTTTTGTATTGGAGTCTCACTTTATTGCCCAGGTTGGAGTGCGGTAGCATGCTCGTGGCCACCGCAGCCTCGACCTGTTGGGCTCAGGTGATCCTTCCTCCTCAGCCTTCCAATTAGCTGGAACTACAGGTATTTGCCACCACACCTGGCTAATTTTTTGATTTATTGTAGAGATGAGATCTCACCAATTGCCCAGGCTGGTCTCGAATCCGTGGGATCAGGCAATCCTTTCCCCTCGGCCTCTCAAAGTGCTAGGATTACAAACTTGAGCCACAGCACCTGTCTCCTATTCTATTTTCTACAAGCTTTGTTTACTTATCTTTCACAGCATTGTCCTCCATCTTTGTTTTTCAAATTTGTCTTAATTACTGGCTTTTTATATCTTTACATATCTTTTGAATTAACCTGTCAATTTCTACTAAAAAATCTGGTAAGACTTTTATCCAATTACATGGAATTTGTAGGTTGTTTTGGTAAAAATTGCTGTTTTAATAATATTTAGTCTTTTAATTTCAGAGCATCATAAATCACTCATTTATTTTATTATTATATCACCAATTTTTCTCAATAACTTTTTATATTTCCTGTGTAGATTAGAGGACATTTCACTATTTCTTAGATTTATTCCTGGGTATTTGAAGTATTTTTCATGCTGCTCTACATTTGTATGACATAGACTACTCTATCGATTACAAAATGCAACATTGATTTATCAAACTTTAAGACATACCAATACTTCTACTTTTCCTGAACAAAGCAAGAACCTTGGAACATTTTAAATTTTGTTTTTCTCCAGACTTATATGCTATTGTTATATTTCATCACACATTGTCAAATATTTTAGTCATAAACATATGTATATAAAGACAGCAATGTCATTATTTTGATTAAATATATAGTTATATTTACCCATATATTTACCTTTATTATAGCTTTATGTTCTTTCTTACATCTTCAAACTTCCCTTTGAGATCATTGCTCTTCTGACTTTAAAATATATCCTTTTCCTGTTCTTTATGGCAAGTCTGTTTATGACAAATCTGTTTCTCTTTGCCTGAAAAATGTGTTATTTTGCTATTGTTTTAAAAGGATACATTACTATGTTGGGAGTTGTTCTTTTCTAACACTTTAAAGACGTCATTCCAATTACTTCTTACTCTGGCTGTTTTTAACTTTTTTTTTTTTTTTTTTACTTCATAGTGCTTCTTGAAATTGAGGTTTCATGTAGTGAATCAGTTTTGGAATAAGCTTGATAATTACATCTTTGAACTTTGAGTCTCATTTTCTTTCTCTAAGTTTTTGAACTTTCAGTTCCACAGTTTTGCAAGAGTGGTATTTCTAACTCATATCCCTTTGATATATAGATCCCAAATTCCAGTTTCGTCACTTTAGCCTCTCAAAACTGTGTTCATTATCTCATGCTTTCAGTGGTCTCCACAAGAATTTATGCAGCAGATAGAGATCTGTTGCATAAAGGTTTTTCCCTATGCCCGAACAGAGAGATACATATAGAGGAAAAACAGTCCCTATCAGTAGAATCACATATCTTAGTTTTGCATGTTTTCTTGAATCTTGGCCTCTAAACGGTTCAGTGACTTGCTAGCTTTCCCATATTTTCAAATAGGTGTTCTTTCATTTTTTTCCCCCAGTTTTTCTTGTTGTCATGAAAAGGAGGGTTGGATCGAGTTATTTATTTACCATTATGAAAAACAGAATTGCCTCTTTTCAATTGACATGTAAAGTACACTAACCTTGAATGTTAATAATGATAATTTTTAACATACATTTACAACTATGTAACCATTCTCCAGAGCATATGCAGAATATTTTCAATAATTCATTAGCTATTCTTGTGGGTCTCTCTATACTGTACCTCCATTTTTACTTTTATAATCATTGATTAATTTTGTCTATTTTTGAACTTAATGTAAATGAAATCATACTAAAGGTAAACTTATGGAACACATTGTGTGTAAGATTTTCACAGAACATATTATCTGTAATATGTTTGCCCTACTTTTTATTTGTACTAGTAATTGACTTTTTAAAATTTCTATGTAGTATTTCACTGTATGAATATGCCTGTTTATCTATTTTCCTCCTGATAGGCATCTAATCTTGACTGTTTTGAATAAAGCTGCTATGAACATCCTCCTACGTGTCCTACAGTGCCTGGATGTACTCTTTTCTCTTTTGTATATACCACACAGTGAAATTGTTGACTCATAGAGAAGGCAAATATTCAACTTTAGCAGAAATTGCTAGTTTTTCAATATGGTTTTATCATTTTACATTTTTATAAACAATGCATGAGATGTCTTTCTCTCTATAAGTTCTTTCTTTTTTAAACACAAGTTTTTAAAAAACCTTTTCCTCATTTTCTGATTCGTACTTTGCCTATGGTCTAACAAAGCTGAAGCATGGAATTGTAATGTTTTTGCTGCTGTTTAGTTTCTATCCAGATCAGTAACATAACATCTGGTCTTCTGGTTCACATTTTCTAGAGTAAAGACCTGCCTGGTGCAGCATGACTTTTTTCCCATCTTGCCACAGGGCTCTGTATTTTGAAAAGTGGATTGTTTTTCTCTTTTCAGGTTTCAACTCTGGCAAATGTGCTGGAGTTAAGAAAGAGATACTGTTTTTATAAATAGCTACTACAACAAGTTGGAGGGGGTGACTGGTACTATGCCCTCTGTGCAATGTAATAGTAGATCCATTACGGATACAAATTTTATTATAATTATGTAAGTAATTATTATATACGTATTTTGATTGTTTGCAATAAATAGAAATAAAAAATACAAGGTATCTGTTTTAGAACAGAATGAATATCCGGGCAGCTGAGGGATTTGCCCAAATGTGCTCAATTGTATAGTGCTTAACTTTGAATAAAAGCCTCTCTGCTCTCTTGTCTGTATTATACTTCAACTACTGTATCATCTCCCTCTATCTAATCTAACCTTTGTGTTATTCAAATGTTGACATTAACTTACTTTAGCCATATGGGGAGTCTCATTTACACTCTTGGTGAATTTTCAATTTTCTGCTGATAAAGATAATGGAGTATTTGTGTTGATTATGTTTCTTTATATCAGATATTTAGTGAAGTGCTTTGTTTTGTATACTACTTTTCTAACATTTCCTTAAGAAATGTTGATCTAAATCTTCTGATGACTCATGTATCTTTAGGATTTACAAAGAAGATGAAAAAATCTTACCTCCATGAATTACTGATTTTTACTTTGGGCCATTCATTCTAAATACATCCACGAGGTGCAATGTCAGTACATATATTTCAATATTTAATAATTTTCTGAAGTCTCTGGTATGAACATGCATTCTATTAAAACCCTGTAGACTATTTACTTTCTACCATTATTCATATGGGCTTTTACTTGCCAAATGTTAATGTGACATCTGCTGCACCTAATTCCTGTAAATATCAGGAACTTTTATGCATACAAACAGTTTATCATACATATGCCATCAATTTGCTGAGACATGTCACTTGTGCAAATAGCCTAGGGGTCTTATTTACTAAGATTTATGTCAAGTGAAAACTAAACACTTTGATTCTAAGGTCTTAGATTTTCAACCCAGCTGTTTATAATCTCTCATGCTATTTACTGACCTCAACAATTTAAAGTGGTGGATTAATTAGCTGCATTCATAAATTCACAGTAAAGGGAGAAAATGACTATCAAAAGTGGATAATATATCCCATTAGAATTTCATAGCGTGAGGGAGCAATAGAAATTCAATGAAGAAGTGAAATGTAATCAAAAAGTAAGATTTTTAAAAATGGTAATGAATATGTAAGACCAACCAGCCAAGATATATTAGCTAAGAAAAAGTTTTTTACTTTGTAGGATGAGTAACGACACAGTTCATTTCAACTCTCTTGTACCTGGTTTCCATGAAATAATTATAACCGAAAATACTGTCCTATTATTACTCTATATAAATATATAATACTACCTATATATATATATAATACTATAAATATATATACTATATATATAATACTATATATAATATATATAATACTACCTATATATTTCTACACACATATGTATAATATGACTAAAAGTGTACAGTAATAGCTCTTCTTTCTAAAACTTCACTTCAATAACAAAAAGAATGGAAATTATCTTTGTATGTGTATCTATATATATTGTATTATATATTATATATATATTAATGTAGACAAGCAGACTTTCATTTTGTGTAATAAGTTATACTCCCTTATTGCAATTATTTACTTTTATGCTCAAATTTCCAGATTTGGACACTGGGGTTCTTTTTCTTTTTTTGTTTTTTGAGTCAGCGTCTCACTGTTGCCCAGGCTGGAATGCAGTGACATGCTCACAGCCACTGCAGCCTCGACCTGCTGGGCTCAGGCAATCCTTCCTCCTTAGCCATTCAAGTAGCTGGAAATACAGGCATGTGCTACCATGCCTGGCTTATTTGTTTATTTAAAAAAAATTTTATAGTAGAGATGAGGTCTCACCAAGTTGCCCAGGCTGATCTCAAACTCCTGAGCTCAGGCAGTCTTCTTGCCTCGGCCTCCCAAAGTGCTGAGATTATAGGTTCGAGCCACTGCACCTGGCCACTGGTGTTCTTCTAGAGTTGTATACTCTGTCCTTTGGAAATAATCCCATGATTTCAGAGTATTTTGTTATGATGAGGTTCAGGAAACACTACCCCCACATATGGCATTTTGGCATTTGAGAAAATAGCAAAAGTAGGAATGTCTTTCTGACTTTCCTCTGCCTTTCTCCCCTTAAACAGGCCATAAATTAATCCTCTCACCTTTCTCTGAAGCAAGTCATAAGATTCCCTTTCCATAAGTACTCTTTCTGTACTTGAAGGAATGTCCTCACCTCTGAAGACACAGGATGTAAGAAATCTGAATAAACACACCATACCGGTTTATTACCATTAGATCATACTCCTTCATCCTCCAATCATATTTACACACAGACATTCACTCAACTAAGCATAAAAATATATTTCTTTGTTTCTCTGGGTCTTCATTTCTGAAGGCTTCATGTCTCATAAAATATGTTATTTGTATGCTTTTTCTTGTTAATCTATCTTTTGTTGTAGATACTCATGAACCCAGCAATAGGTGAGGAAAACTTTTTGTTTGTTTGTTTTTTCTTTTCTATACTTACTTTGTGAGACAAAATATTTTATTCTCTTTTTGTAATTTTTTTTCTATTCCACCTTGGAATAGTCATTTCTGTAAGTAGCCTTTCCTTCATTAAGTGAAGATGGCCATTGCTTTGCTGAGCTATGGTGTGGCCATGTGCTCTTTGAGCTATGGTCAGGCCATGTTTCCTGCTTTGGCCTCCTCCCCTATCTTGGGGAGGTGAATTCCCTCTTTCTCTCTCTCTAATTTACTTTCTAAATAAACTATATTTTCTAATCTAAAACAAAAAGAAATTAAAGGTGATCAAATACTTTTCTCATGTCTTTTATTAATGTTTTATATCAATGATTGATAAGTTGGTGTAACATATTAATTGATTTTCTAATTGTTAGAATCACTCTCAGAGGAGAGATGGACCCATACCCAAAATTTAGGTGCTTAGGGGATGGGGTTTGGGTGAGAGTTGTCATGTGTGCTGGCTGTGGCTTGTGTGATTTGAATTTTTTGCTGGCCCTAAAGAAGGGAGACCTGGGCTTTCTTCTCAGCCTCTCTGCATGTATGGCAGAGTAAGAGGGAGATTTGTGGGGTTTGAAGATGTCAGCAGCCAAATATCAAAATTGGCACCTGATGCTTTAGTACACTAACATTAAATAATCCTTATATTTTCTGCCGTAAATTCAATATGGTCATTGGAAGATGATTCTTTCTTTGCTTAATTATAGTGACTATCCTAATTTTATGTGCTTTTTATAGACACTTAGTAATGTTATTGTATGTTTAAGTTAATGTGTGTGTATGCACATGCCCGTGTGTACATGTGTGTACATGCATGCACAAGAGGCCATTTTCAACTTTTATTAGGTTTTTATATCAGGATTTTCTGTTTTTATAAAATAAGTGGAGACTTTTCCATCATTTCATGCATTAAAAATGATTATCAGTTCATTGAATCTTTTTTTTGTTGTTGTTCATTAAAATCTTAAAATTCAGAGCACAGAAATTATTTTTAAATGATTTTTAAAATAACTTAATTTTTTCTCTACTCACTGATCTTTTCAGGTTTTCACTGTTTGGGGCAATCTATGGTAATTAACATTTTGCTACAATGTTGTCTATTTTATTATTTTGTACAAATCTTTAATATTTGGAGAAAGAGAATCACATAGTAGTATTATAAATATAAAAGTTATTAACAGTTCTTACAACTGCTTATTGCTTGTAGTTCATACTTCCTTTAATTTGATGATTGGGTTTTCCAGGGAAATTCTTTTTATTTTATTTTATTTATCTCCCCAAAACCCCAACAAATTAGCTTAGGTACTGAGATACTTTAAAAGGAAGAGTACCAAATATTGATTGCTAAGAATAGTTTTAAGGTTAAACAAGTTTACTTCTCATTTTTATATGTTACAGAAAGGTTATTTCCTGGATTATGTTCTTGTATATGTTCATTTTTGCCACTTTAAGAAGGTGTAAAAAGGATAAGTATGGATATAGAAGGTGTAAAAAGGATTAGTATGGATATAGAAAGTGTTTTCATGAACTTCACAAGTTTGTTAAAAATGTTAGTCTTTGATAGACACATTTCAATTACAAACCGTCCAGTTTTCTCTGTGAAATAGAAGTCAGTGACTTTGGGTAGAAGTCATAATGAATATGGACAGTTGAGATAAGAAGCAAAAACAACAACAAAAAGTCAACGCTGTATGTGTCTTTTACTTTCCTTTCTTTCTTCTTCTTTCCTTCCTTCTTCCTCCTTCCCTCTCTCCCTCCCTCCCTCTCTCCCTCCCTCCCTCCTTCTTCCTTCCTTATTTTCTTTCTTTCTATCTCTCTCTCTCTCTCTTTCTTTCTTGTGAATAGTTTTTTTCTAAAGCAACATCTCCCAGACTTTGCAATCTCTGGATTTCTTTACAAACTTAAATATTATTGAGAAACCTTAAAAGCTTTCTTTTATATGTGCTAGAGTACAAATTGCAATTAACAGAATTATATGATCATAAATTAAAGTTGAGAATAACATATATTTATCCACTTATTTGAAAATAATTAAGGCGAATATATTTTATGTCAAAAGAATAACATTTTTATGAAAAAGTAACTCTTTTCCAGAACAAAATAAATATAATCAGGATGACACTTTTGGAGGTCTCTCTTTTTTTATTTTTAGGTGTAAACTGACATTAATTTGTTGACACTCAAAATGTCACCAACTTTCACTGGACTAGAGGATTGTGAGGATTGAGTGATTACTGTGGGTTCCCCCAAACCATGTTTACTTCTTCACTTTTGGAATAAATCGTTAGAGTAGACATGTACAGCAACTAGAAGAATCCTACAGGTCTCTTAGATGTCTGAATTGAAGAAAAGAGCTGGGTGTTTACGTCTGCTTTTGCCTGTAATCTGTGATATCATGTGCCATATAACTTCTTGTAACCTCCGCTTTATGCTCCTGAGAGGAAAAAAAGAAAAGGGCAAATAATATACTAGAATAATAATGAAAATAATGTTGACCTTGCAGACATACTGAGAAAAAATAATTGTTCAAAAGTAAAGTGTCATCCTATTTAAAAGTAAAGAGCACAACAAAACACAATTTGGAAGTGAATTTTATTTGTCTTGGTTCAGAATACCTGAGTATGCAAATGAGCCACAAAACATATTACAATTTTAACAACATTTGCTTCATTTTGATTGGCTGGTTTTCTTGATATATACTATTAAATAATAGAGGCCTTGGCCTATAATGTGGAAGGTTGTTCTTTACCTTCTATGTAATCTGCCTAGATTTAAGATAATCAGTTTCTTATCAGAATAATTCTGTTTAATGTCATTGTTATTATGTCATTGATTATCATGAAAGAAAAAAAAAACCCACAAAAAATTGATGTCTTTCCCTTATGGAAGAGTTAAAATACTTTATCATGGTGTTGCCTTTTATGTTTATTTAGAAATGTTTTATTATCAATTTGGTTAAACAGGTAACTGAGCAGTTTCCCAGTCACTTACAATCCTACATTAAATTTGTGAAAATCTCGATTTTGAAATGTAACTTTAAATACATAAAAAAAAATTTAGGATATCTATTAGAAAAAAAAACAGATGTTAGAAATAGTTACATTAGTCTGTTTTGTTATTATCATGAGTTGTCTTAGAACAGTTATTACATTGGAAGAGAGTCTTAGCCTTCTCTGGGCTAAATAAGTATAGGTAAATGTTATTAATGTTAATAGTTCAGAAACGATATATATATGCAGTGGAACATTTCTAGAGATTTCTCACTGTTCATAATATATTTTTACTTTCAGGAAACACTCATCAAACTGCTCATAAAATAGTTATTTACTACACTCTAATAGAGAACTTTACTGTACCCAACAGAGAATTTTAATCTCCCATATTTTGCTATTATAGTTAGAGTAATAAATTAATATCAACCACTAATTTTATGTCATCTACAGATTTTTTGTTTTATTCTAATACTTGTTTAATAAGCTTATACTATAAGCTACAGGACACAGTTTATGTCTTTCACAAAGTAGTAGAGTCTTCAAAGCTTAGTAGAAAAGCAGTTGCCAGATATTTTAAACTATTGATACTTAAATGGATGTTTTGGTTCAGGCTCCTGATCTTTCATTGTTTAGACAACTTTCTGTCCATACTAGTGGACTGAGTTAGAATTCCAGAACTTATTTTAGGCTTAAGCAGACAGCTGTATGAAAGTAGACTGCTAATTCAAGATCTGTGGAACAACAATTAGTGACATAGGGCTGGATGAACTAATATGGAAAACTGCTGTGGTTATTTGGTTGAAATACAGGGGTTCTTATAATAATCCATATATATATATGGAAGGCCTTTCTCCTCAAGTGATCTGTAGCATATTACAATTTAGTAAAATTTAGTGAGGTATCTAATTCATACTATATTCCTTTCCCCCAAATTAGAATTTATAGTTAATTTTGGAGTTGCATTAAAAATTTGCCTGCTTATAATTGGACAAATTGTGAAGCCAATGCATTGCCTGGAGTGTCATATTTGAGAATAATGACTGTTTAACCAGGTATGACAACTTATTTTAAAAGAAGCAAGGTCTACTTTTCATAAGAGCCAAATGTACAGAAAACCCTCCCAGGGAAACTAATGAGACTGACATTTTTGGGGATCACAAATAATCATTGAAATTATTATAATCACAAGGTAAAAGGGAGACTGTCAGGAAAAAATAATAAAAGACTACAGGCTGGGCACAGTGGCTCAAGCCTGTAATTCTAGCACTTTGGAAAGCTGAGGTGAGGGGATTGCCTCAGCCCATGGGTTTGAGAACAGCCTGGGTAACTTGACAAGATCTCATTTCTACAATAAATAAAAAAATTAGTTGGGCATGGTAGCACATACCTGTAGTTCCGGCTACTTGGAAAACTGGGGCAGAAGGATTGCCTGAGCCCAGCAGGTCATTGCTGGGGGTCCTTGAGGATGCCGCTGCTCTCTGGCCTGGGTGACAGAGTAAGACTTCAACTCAAAAAAAAAAACAAAAACAAAACAAAACCCAAAATGGACAAAAACAAAATACTAATGTCTATCTAGAAGAAACTATATATAGTCTATTACAATTTTCAGGTGTTCTAATTCTATAAGTCTGAGTCTTGCATTGACTTTAGCCTGCTTTACTTTTTTCTATTAAGCCTATTTCTTTGATGCTTTATATACCCTTTTTTGTACTTTTAACTAATTTAAAAAGTTTTTTCAGTTCATTTTCTTCTAAACTTTTTCTCTAAGCTTCAGTTATCTTAGAGATGACATGTATCCTTGCTTTGTTTTATTCTAATTTAAATTGGTATAACCTTTTCTTCAATAATGTTAAAATGGTATAATATGTTTATATTTAATTCCTTTCTACCTTTTACATATGTATTAATATTAGAATTAAATGACAAAGACTATAAAACTGAAAAGGGAACAGAAACGAAAAAAGCCCATATCTAAATACCGTTTATAACAGATACATCTTAACTACAAGAACACAGATAAAAGTAAAAGTCTTTCATGAAAAAGTAACTGAAAGAAAACTAATGTTGCTATACAAATACAAGACAATGTAAACTGTAACAAAGCATAATGTGGGATATTTCACAATTGTACAGGGTTAAATACACTAGAGAATTTTAAAATTATTTGATATAAATACATTTAAATTTTTAATATCTTTCTATCTAATGTAGAGTTTACACAGAAATGTATGGCATTAAATTGAAAAAAAAAATTTATCTGTTCTTGCACCTGATAAAGCAGGAAAAAAAATCAAATCTAAGAAAATGAAACTTAAGAAAACAATAGTGAAAAGAGTAGAAAAACATAAAAACAAACCTAAATGTACAAGAACAGCAAAGTCAACTTTTACAGGAAAATTAATAAAATTAGTATACTCGTAGCAAGACTGACCTAAGGAAAAAAATCACTAATTATCAAAAAGTTATGAAAATAGACATCACTACAGAAACTATAAGTGCCAAACAGAAGGAGAATGTTATAAGCAATATTGTACCAATTATTTGATTTGTTGTCAGTATAGTCATAAACAAAAGTATGGACAAACCTTGGGGGAGAAATTGTTAAAACAAGCCATCCAAAAAACAGTTTAGAAATTTTATGGAAAATAGATATAAATGCATAATTTAAAACATTCTCACAAAGAAAAACAAAGGCCCATATAGATTCACTGTTGAGTGCGTTCACATTTTAGAAAATATATAAATGAATATAAACTTATACAAACTCTTTAATAGGATACAAAATAGGAAATGGTTTGTAATTTATTTTAGGAAGCCAGCATAATCTTGATTTCAACAATAGACAAAGATAGTACCAAAATAATCAATTACTACCTTAACTCTCTCATGAAAATAAATGACAATTAAAAAACACATTAGCAAATCAAATGCTCTGATGTGTAAAAAATAATACTACATTATTAACAAATAGAATATTTTCCAGGAGTGCATGTGTAGTTCATCACTGAAAAATTTGACACCATCTTGGTCTCTGAGAGTTCAAAACCATCTTGGCATTATCAGTTAGTCGTTGGTGCTGTTGGAAAGTTGCCTAGTAGAGAAGCTTTTGTAATCTCCTCTTTAACATAAACAATTTCACAGAACACTAACATCAGACAAGGCAACTCTATGACCATGAAGAATCAATTAAAAAAAAATACTGCCTCACAATCAATTTTGAACATACACAAAACCACGAACATTGCCTAAATCACAAAATGACCCACTATTCCCGTATACCGGTTAATAAGAATGATAGCTGTTTCTTTTCTCAATCACAACTGTAGGTTTGCTTCATTTCTCTTAGATGTTCATCATCTTAATCCTCAGGATGCTAAAAATTCTAAGTAACTCATTGTCATAAAAAGGTTGTTGTCATGTTTAGAGGGATCTATAAATATCTGTCGTATAGAATAATTATATTAAAATATTTTGTAAGGTTTCATTCTTGAAAAATAAACTGTTCCTACAAAAATAATGAAAATGAAATTTAGTCTCATGGATGTACAATTAACTCCCCTTTCTCTCCAAAAAAGAAGCCAATAGTTTTCTACAAAAAAGTTAACTTTAGACCAGCCATGGTGGCTCACATCTGTAATCCTAGCTAGCACTTTGGGAGGCCGAGGCGGGAGGATCACTTGAGTCCAGGACTTTGAAACCAGCATATGTAACCTAGTGAGACCTTATTTCTACAAAAAATCACAAAGTTAGCTGGGCGTGGTGGTGTACACCTGTAATCCCAGCTACCTGGAAGGCTGAGGGGGAAGGATTGCCTGAGCCCAGAAGGTTGAGGCTGAGGTGATCTATGATTTGTGCTCCTGCACTCCAGCCTGGACTACCCCTACTCAAAGAAAAAAAAGTTCACTTTAGTATTCCTGATTGTTTTTATTTGTGTCTACCTTTTAGATTCTCCTTTGAACTGACTTTTATGTCTTATTGGCTTTCTCATTAATTCATTATTTAATGAAAATCTTTGATATGCTCATTTTTATTGGTATGAAATTCAAAATTTTACTTTTAAAAAATCTTCTATTTATTTCTGCATAATTTGAAACATTTCTAGTTTTTCTTTTAGGAGAGAAAAATAATGGATTATATGTAAAAAGTACAATCCCCAGACTCCTTTTCTACCTCGAACTTCTGCTAATTTGATGCATCTCTTGTCATCCCTTATCAACAGATGCAATGAGTTTTAGAATGTTTCAAATGCTATCAATAGAGAAGAAATATCTATTTAAGTTAAAAGGTGGTTTCCACTTTGCAGTCGGATGACTGCCTTACGAGATTTTAGATTTATAATGAAGGACATAAAGATCTGATTTCAAGCTAGGCAATCAATCACAAATTTATTCAATTATCAATTTAATCATACAATAATGGTTGAGCACCTGCTATGAGCCAGCGTTACGTACAAGTTATGGATTCAGCATTAGATAAACACAATATTTATCTCTGTGGATGTTACAGTCTAGTGAAAAAAAGATTCTCCTCATTCTAAAAAAGACCAGAAATCTTTGCTGATCCCTTTCCTTCGTGGTCTAGACATGAGTTAGTCTGTGCTTTTTCCTAATGCATCTCAGTTATACTTTATTTATATATACTTAAAGGAGCATTTTTCAAAGAACTTGAACCACAATCCACAGTATATTTTACATTTTGATGCAACACACACACATTTTCATAACTGCTTATTATTTAAGAAATAATACTAAATCATAATTTACAAAATGTGAATTACAAGATTCTAGATCATTTTAATTGCTATTTGACAATTTAGTTTTATTTTATTAAAAACATTCTGGTTGCAAGTCACTTAATTGATTTCAATACACTATTGGGCTTTGTGAACTCTTATTGGAAAAACACTTCCCTTGAAGATACAAACTTTAAATCAATAATTTTACCTTTCTCAACCATGCAAATTTTCATGTTTTCTTTCTTTTTTTAAACAACAAAAAGATAGGGACAGTACATCAGCAACCAGTCAGTGACAAAATATCTCACCTGTTATCTGCCTTTTTATTTTCCCTTACTAAACGGTAATATAAACAACCACATGACAGACCATAAGGAAGGGCTTTTAAAATTTGAATTTAATCAGAACCAGCATGTCCAAGCTATTGTTCACTATTACCTTTTTCCTGGGGAACTCAGAGTAAAAGGAAAATTATATGTGAAACTAGTTTCAGACAGTGTGCACTTTTCTCTTGCAAATGAATCCATTAAAATCTAGGGAGCACCTGCTGACCTGTGCACATTGCTGTTCAATGCTGACTCAATATTTTCAGGAAGATACTGGAAGACAAATTTGTATTTTAAGTATTTTAATATTATCTACTGATAATTTGTCTTAGCAGCTGCTTTATTTTTGCTGACATAGTAGAGAAAAACAGTACCTCACCCTTGGAAAGAAAAACATTCAAGAATTGCACAGTTCTGAGTGTTCCTGAACCTGGTACTTTTCTCAGAGCAAGACAAGACCAGTGTGAGGTTCTCTTCCTATCTTTCCTGCCACACATCTCAGTGCCCGAGTCTATCTTCCTTTCTTTTTTATTATTCATACCACTACCCACTGGCTTATGTAACAGTTGAAATACTGAGTGCCAAAGGATTTTTATTCAGTTTTACTGAGAAGACAGACTTAGCATAGCAAATGAAAAATATAAACATGGCAGCATAATAATAGTTTAAGATGTTTTGCTAGTTCTTATAATTATTATTCTAGGTTTCTTAATGGGAACAGGAAGATTTCACATAGCCTCTGGCCGTCCTTTCAATTTTGAAGGGTAGAATACACCCAACCGTCTCCTCTCTTAGATACTGGCCTTTTTTCTGGATTGTTCACTCTGTTTTATTTATTCACCCTGGAATATCAACTGTTATGGATTAATAGATTTGTACTTATAGCTAGTCAAGTGCCAATTACACCACATGAGTGGTTTGTTCTCTTGGAGGCTATATAGCAGAGATCAACACATATCTTCTATATTCTCAGGAAATGTTTCATTATTATCTTTGTTCATGATCATATTTTTTTGCTACTTTTATACTTTTAGTAACCGCAAAGATTAAAATGACTGATTCTTTCAAATAACTTTTTCTTCAAATAATAAATTCAATAAAAGAGAAACATTTACATTGGAGTAGAGGGAAAGAGTTGTGGAGCCGAGTTAATTCATCACTACAGTCACCTCATCCCAGACAGGTATCTCTGATGGAATTCCTGGGACTCCGCAGTAGACATTTAAAAACCCCACAAATACATACATGTGAACAAATACATACCATATGTGTCTAATCAAATAGATCTCATTGCTCGTACTTGATGTTGAGAAGATTTTGAAAATGAAGAAGGAAAGCTAAGACATGTATACTGATTTCTGTTAAATATGGTGGTTTGAAAATATTAATTACCATCCAGTTGAAAGCATATGAATATAAATCTTTCTGATCCACAAATCCCCAAGGGATAATAACAAGAGATAGGATAACTGTAAACAAAATAATTTTAATATTTCTAATTTTTTCAAGATGAAAGGCAGATAGAGAAGTTGTAACTGAACCTAGGAATATTAGAGAGCGGGGCGGGGGGGAGAGAAAACTTCAGAGCCTGAAGAAGCGTTTATTTGGGATATTTAAAATATTTAACAATCTGCACAACATGGTCCCTGACCAGTAAATTTATGCCGAATCTGAATGAGGTGAACATACTAGCCCTGAGAAAAACTGATGGAAAAGGACATTATTGGTGAGCTCTGTTCATGGCAGCACTCCCTGTCTTTGGGAGAGATGTGTAAGATATGGGTCATAAAATTGCAGGACTAGGTGAAAGTTTGTTTATAGAGGAGTTTCTTATATAGCACTTACTATGGAATCGTATACCATTTATTATGTGTTAGGCACTCTTCTTGGTGCTTTATAAATCATATGTTTTAACTGTATAATAAACCTAAGAGTAGAGTATTAACATTATCCTTCTATAGATAAAGAAACTGAGGCATGGAAAGCTTAACTTGCTGAGGGTCAACTTTATAAAAAGTTAGTAAGTGATGGTGCTATAATTCCAGCTCAGGGAGTCTATCTCTATTCTCTCTCTCTTTTTGTTTTTTTTGAGTTGGAGTCTCACTCCGTCGCCTGGACTGGAGTGCAGTGGCCTCTCCCAGCCACTGCGGCCTCAACCAGCTGGGCTCCCGCGATCCTTCCGCCTCAGCTTTTGAGTAGCCAGAACTACAGGCGCACACAACCATGCCTGGCTGATTTTTTTTTTTTTTTTTTTGATTTATTGTAGAGATGAGGTCTCGCCAAGCTGCCCGGGAGGGTCTCGAACCCGTGGGCTCAGGCAATCCACTCACCTTGGCCTCCCAAAGCGTTGGGATTACAGGCTGAGTCACCGAGTCCGGCTATCTCTATTCTCTTAATGACTATGTTATGTTGCTTCCTATTTTCTTTCCTTAGGGGAATTTGAATGAAGAGGCTATATGTAAGGGGACTTATGCATAGCAAGCAGAAAGCAGATTTGGGAGGGGGAAAGATTCAATTAATTTCTTCTTTCTGAAATGTGTGGGCTTCAATCCCATTCCGCTCTCAGGATGACAGCATGGAGATATTTTCTCCCCACATTCTTAAAGCATATATTGACAGGAGATTGGAAGATGTGTGCCTGAAGAAACAAAATATCTTGAGTGGAAAAATCTTCACACACTGATTTGGAGGTTTTATAGTGAAATGTCTTAATATCTGATCATCCTAGAACCCATCAACTGACAAGACTCACTCTATCCACCTTTGTTGTCACATGTTGAAATATAAAGAGCCAGAAAATGATCACTAAGAATTGGAAGCAGCCGCCTCGGTGGCTCAGCCTGTAAGCCCAGCACTTTGGGAGGCCGAGGTGAGTGGATTGCCTGAGCCCGCAGGTTCAAGACCCACCTGGGCAACTTGGTGAGACCTCATCTCTACAATAAAATAAAGTAAAAAATTAGCTGGGCGTGGTAGCGCACTCCTGTAGTTCCAGCTACGTGGAAGGCTGAGGCAGAAGGATCACCGGAGCCCAGCAGGTCGAGGTTGTGGTGGACGGGAGCGACCACTGCACTCCAGTCTGGGTGACAGAGTGAGACCCCAACTCAAAAAAATAAAAAATAAAAATAAATAAAAAAGAATTGGGAGCAAAGTATCAATATGAAAAGATAACTACCAATAAAAAGAATGCTAATTGTTATAATAATAATTACTCATAGTGAGATAGATGAAGTCAAAGAAAACCATTGACAATATCCTAAAAGTGATGTTGTATCCAAAAAACAAGAACTGAATTCCATAATAAAGTTATTTTAAGAAAACAAGGAATAACTGTTGAGAATCATTAAAAAATATGCAAGACATTAAGGTTTCAGTAAATACGATGAAATGTAAATTGAATGAAGCTCTCAGAAAGTAGACCACAGCAATACAAAGATCAAATAGAAGAAAACAAAACAAAACAAAAAATACATATACATATATATGTACATATATAACTCTTCCTATTTCCATGAATTTGCCTATGAAGTCTTTTGGGGTTTTCTTCATGGACCAACACATGGACAGAAATAATTTCAGTATAATCTTATACTTTACAAATATTCCTATTTTTGATTTTTATTCTACTGCTTAGGCTAGGGCTTTCAGTACAATGATGAATAGTAAAAACAGTAGGATAATTTCTTACCATCATTCTAATTTTAATAGTAATGTTTTCAAAGTTTCACTACTATGTTTTCAAATATTTGCAAAATATTATTATTTAATTAAAATTAAGAACATTGTGTTAAATTATTACTTTTCAGAGAATTGCATTATGAAAGACTTAAATTTTATAAAATGCCACGAATTTCTCTCTTTCAGTATATTAAGATTATTAATTATATAGATAACTTTTCTGATTTTGGATAAGTTTTTCTCTAGGAATAAACTCTGTTTGTCCATGTTCTAAATGTTAAAATTGTTTATGTTTATAAATACAATGATGGAGCCAGTTTAATATTAGCAGCACTCAATATTTTTAAAAAGAGTTTTCATATTTATTTTAATAAATACAATTATCTGCAATTTTCTTTAACTTTGAGGTATTTGTTTGATGTCATTATCAAATATAAGTTGTGTGGGGTTGCTTTTCTGATGTTACTTTTATCTGAAAAGTAGTATAAAAAAGAATGGTGTGGTAGCCAGAACCTGTAGTTCTGGCTACTTGGAAGGCTGAGGCGGAAGGATCACCTGAACCCAGCAGGTCGATGCTGGGGTGCCCATGAGTGTGCTACTGCACTTGTCTGTTGACGGAGTGAGACTCTGACTCAAACAAACAAACAAAAGAATAAATGCATCTTTCAAAAGTTTGGTTAAGACCATTCATTAGACACTTGAAATTGGTGACTTTCAGGGAAGAAAAATGGAAATATTTGAGAAACAATTTATTCAATAGTTGCTAGTGCATTCAGGTTTTCTCTCTCTTTTTAGTGATGTGAGTATTTCATGTGTGTTGTTTGATTTGTTGGCCTAATGTGGGATTGCATTCTCTAAGGAACTGTACATCTCTAATTTTATATCCTCCTTTCCTCCTTAGTATTGATTATTTGTGCTGTCTTTTCTTATTCTTGATAAGTACTTTTAGAAATTTCTTTGTTTACTAATCTTATATAAGAACCCTATCTTATTAATTTCCTTAGTTCTTCATTCTACCTTGCACTTTATTAATGTATCTCACATCTTAAATGTTTATTTAAATATTTTCTTGAGTTGAATGTTATTAATATTTTATTCTATGTTAAAAGTTTTTAGTTAAATGATCTATTACTCTATTTTTAAAACTGCATTTAAAACTATAATTTATGCAGTTAATACCATTCAGTACATATCACCAGCATTTGTATGTAAGACTTTTATTATTGTATAGTTTTAAGTATTTTGTGATATTTATTTTGATTTCCTCTATAGTTTAATTAAGAAATAATATTGCTTCCAAATACATTTGAGACTACATTTCCACTAGTTTTTAATTTCTTTCTTGAAAGAAAATATGGTGTGTTACATTAATTTTTAAAAGAAATATGTGCCGGGCTCGGTGGCTCAGCCTGTAATCCCGTGCCTTTGGGAGGCTGAGGTGAGTGGATCGCCCTGGGCCTGCGGGTTCGAGACCCGCCTAGGCAGTGAGACCTCATCTCTACAATAAATCAAAAAATCAGCCGTGCATGGTAGCGCATGCCTGTAATTCCGGCTACTCAGAAGGCTGAGGTGGAAGGATCGCCGGAGCCCAGCAGGTCGAGGCTGCAGTGGCCGGGAGCGGCCACTGCACTCCAGTCTGGGCGACAGAGTGAGACTCCAACTCAAAAAAAAAAAAAAAAAAAAAAGAAATATGTAAAAAATTGTAATGACCCAATACAGACTTTTTACCAATATAGATGTTATCTGTTCACTTTAAGAATATTTCTCTGCACTTTCCAATTTTCTTGTAAACTTGATACTGCTCTAAAAGATGGCCTATTAATTTTAATAAACTGTGCATTCTGAATTTGTGTATATATAAAGTTATCAAGTTTATTTAAAATTTTTAGCTATCTATATTCTTTTTCCTTTTCTATTAAATTTTTTAGTTACTGATAAAAGCATAATGGAGTGCACTACTGTGATAGTACTGGTAATCATAAAACTTTTTGCTTAGTATGCTTTTGGATTATATTATTAGAGTATAACAGTTTATAATTATTTCTCTTTGTACTTTATTTTTTCTATGATATGCTTGTTTGCATGTCTTTAAGACATACTTTATTTGTTGCTGAAATTAATATTGTTTCATCAGTTTCTATGTATCTAACAATGTCTAGTCTGTTTTCTAATCATTAATTTTATATAAGTATGCTATTTAATTTCTACATATATGAGAATTTTCCTATTATCGATTTTTAGCTTAATTCTGTTTTTGTCAGAGAACAGACTTCGTATGTTTTAAATTATTTTGAGCTTGTTAAGAGTTGTCTTCTCGCCTGCAATGTAGTCTCGTGTGTTTCAGGTACACTGGAAAATATATACTTGGCTATTGTTTGGTGAAATGTTCTGTAAATAGCACTTAGGTCAAATTGACTGATAATGTTTTTCAGGGCTACCTTATCTTAGATTGTTTCTCTGTTCTTTGAGTTAACTGAGAGGAAGGTTGATCTCTCTTATTATAATATCATAATTGCACATTTGTCTACATTTCCTTTCATTTCTATTAATTTTGCTTCATGAATTTTTGATATATTCAGACTAAATTCTACCATCTTGTTGGTTGTCTCTATTTGTTCCATCTCTTTTTTCTCCTTTTTCCTTTTTCTGCAGAATTTTGGATTAAGTAAATAATTTTTCGAATTCTATTCTCTAAGATTGGGTTAATACTTCCACTTCCTTTTTTTTGAGTTGGAGTCTCACTCTGTCACCCAGACTGGAGTGTGGTGGCCGCTCCCAGACACCGCAGCCTCTACCTGCTGGGCTCCAGTGATCCCTCCACCTCAGTTTTCCAAGTAGCTGGAACTATAGGCGTGCACTATCAGGCCCGGCTAATTTTTTGATTTATTGTAGAGATGAGGTCTCGCCAAGTTGCCCAGGCGGGTCTTGAATATGCGGGCTCAGGCAATCCACTCACCTCAGCCTCCCAAAGCGCGGGATTACAGGCTGAGCCACTGAGCCTGGCTTCCACTTCTTTTTTAAAAAGCTAGTGATTCCACCGGGGTTTACAATATTCATCGTTAATTAATTGGTATTTATCTTCAAATAATATTAAACCAATTTGCATTAAGTGGAAAAACCTTAAAATACACTTTCAATTTCTTCCTCCCATCTTGTCTTCTCAAATTATCTACATTTTACTTTTGCTACAAACCCAAAGTACATTGATATTATTTTGCTTTATGCTTTTTATTTAGATAAAAAAGATAAATATATTTTATATGTACCATCATTTTTATAATTTCTGGAGATCTTATTCTTTTTAAGATCTTTGTTTCTGTGTAATATTTTGCACCTAAAATTTTTTCTTTACTATATCTTGTAGCACATGTCTCCTAGTAATAAATTCTTTTGGCTTTTTTGTCTAAAAATGTCTTTAACTTCAATTTTTGAAGAATATTTTTTCTGGTTGTAAGATTCTGGGCTAGCAGTGTTTTTTCTCCTTTAAAATCTTTAAATATGTAATCCCACCGTCTTCTGGTTTACAATGTTTCTGACGTAATAATAATTATTGTTGTTCCTTTGCATGCATTGCATCTTTTCTCTGGATATCTTCACAATTATCTTTTTATCTCTGGTTTTCTGTGGTTTAAAAATTATATATCTAGCTATGTTTCTTAGGGGATAATTTGTCCTCTGGGTGTTTCTTTGAGCTTATTGAATCTGTGATTTAATTTCTTTTATTTATAACTTCAAATATTTCTTCTTCTTTATTCTCTCTCGTCTCAGATTTTAAGTAATGTATTAAGCCATTTAATATTGTTTAATTGCTCTTGAATTCTCTGTTCTGTTTTTGTTTTTAAACACTATTTTTTTTTCTTTGTGCTTCAGTTTTGGCTATTTCTCTAACCCTCTTGTATTCACTGATTTTTTTTTCTTAGACTCTCTAGTCTACCTATGAGCCCATAAAAGGCATTTTAAAAACACTATTAGCGTACTTTTATTTCTAAACTTTTATTGTTGTCTCTTTTTTATGTGTTCCTTAACTCTGATGAAGCTCTCCATATGTTCATGTATGACACTTTTTTCACAAACATTTTTATCATACTTAACTGCACCTAATATAAAATTCCTCTCTGGTGGTTTCTATAAATGAATTGTTTTATTAGTCTGGTTCATTATTCTGACTGTTTTGTATGTTGACAGTGAGCTATTTTTCTTGCTTCTTTTTTCTATAATTTTTATTGAAACTACTTTCATGAAAATTACTATGTAAAAAATACTATATATGTCAACAGTAGATGTTGGCATACATAATATTTATGCCTGGAAATGAGCATACTTGTTCTTTTGCTAGATCTTTTGTGTGTGGAGTGAGTCAATCTAGTCAGGAGTTGAGCTGGATTTATTGCTGTTGTTAATAAGGACTTCAGCTAAGCATCAGCTTCAATTTCTTATTACTTTGTGCTTTGGGTAATCCTTAGGTTCCTCAGGTGGGAGAAGGAGGGAAGTTCTCAATATCACTGTCCAACATTTGCCCTTTAATGATTTGTTAACTATTTTAGCTGAATCTTGTCTGCTTGCCTGGCACTTGCCATCTCTTCCTTGTGTTTTACTGCAGGGAAGCTAGTGCTTGTCTCAGAGCAATTGGTCTTTCCCTGAATTTCAGGCCACTTGGTTGTCTTGAGAGCTCAGCTATTTGATGAGCTCAAGAGTAATTATGATTTTGCAGATTAACTGGTTTTGTTTGGTTATTAGGGTGAAAAAACACTATTTTAGCTTTGTATATTTTAGACAAAAGTGGAACTACTCTATAAAGTGATTTTGGGGTTTTGATATTTTCTCCTGAAACCACTACATCAAAACCAGCAGAATTATTGACTCAATTCAGGAGTCAGTGGGCTGTGGTTGCCTAATCTCAGGTTCAGAGATAAGGTCATCTCTGCTTCTCCTCTGTTTTCTATAAGCCCATTTTAGGGTCTCACAGTCTTAAAAATTATTTGAATTAACATCTCAATTTTAAGAATGAGGCTATGGTGACAGAATGATTAAGGGACAATTATTAAGAGACAGACCTGAGACACAATTGCAACTTTACTTCCATGAATTTCTGTCATGCAATGGTATCTCCAACATATTACTTTATATTTTGTTCAGAATGTACCTTCACTGTGAACTCTTCATGGAAAAACAAGTAACCCCTTCAATTACTACAACATAATTCAGTGCTTTCTGCCATTAGTGCAAGAAAGATTTTCTACCCTCAATGTTTAGTTTTAAAACCTGCTGCATTGACAGAGAGATGATGGAAGTAGCCAATATGAATGCTTTTTAAAAATTGATGGGGAGAAAAGGAAAGTGTAGGCTGTCTATAGCAGCATAACAGAACCCAAGAGTGTTTGTGAAAAAATCGATTACTGCTGCATGGTTATTGAAGCTGAGCACACAAAGTGCAAGTGGTAATAAAAGTCTGCTGCTTTAGTACCTTGGTGTTGTCTGGGTAACACAGATATCCTAGGGTTTACAGTTATTCATATGCAGTATCTAATCGTGTATTCTGTCACAAGAAATATGCCTGGCACATCTCACTGCTGTATCTTTAGTCAGCAGGACTAAAGGGACATTGGTAATGGAAGTATTTTTCAGTAACTTAATTTGACTCTCCAACTTTTTAGAAGGTGTAAATCTTGACAGAATGCAACTGCCTCCATCCTGCTAACTCTTTCTCATTGGATTTCTTGTTTACCTGTTCCTTCTCACATTTGCTCTAAGGCCCAGAGCAACTTACAGATGATGGGCCAAGCCTGGATGAACCAAAAAATATTATTTTTAAAAATTATTCTTACCCTTTAGGAAAAACTATGCATTATGTTGTAGTTGTCAGAAATACATATTTTACTTATTTTTTTGGTTTGGCAGTCTTCTTTCTAAATAATGTTTAACATATTATGAATTGTTTTAATAATTTGGATATCATGTATATTTACCTGAGTTGACTAGAGAAACAAAATTAAGAGAATAGTTTATCAATATTGAAATACTAACAGTTTGAGAGATTGAAATCTTGTCTTTAGAGTTTTGAAGTATTTTCACACTTTTTTTTAACAATTGTGAAGCTTATTTTAGTAAGCTATTTTTCAAACAACTAATTATTGTAAGAATGGGATTTAAATCCACTTCTTCAGATATTTAACTTATGTTCTGATTACTAGACTCAGATATGTCTTATTTCTAATTTATTTTTTATTTTTATTTTGAGGATGTGGGGTACATTTCAGGATTAGATATAAAAATACTTCTAATTTCTTAACCTAATTTTACTCTTTGTCAAAAGAGAAATTTATTTTCTCTTTTCAAATTTAATGCTACCATTATTTAGAAACAAATCAGTCCAGGGACCAAGAAAAATGATTCACTTATGTGACCCAAAAGATACATATATCTAGGAAATTTGAGTTTATATAATCCCCTGTGCAAGTCACACATAATCATATATGATTTAGTCCTATATGTTTAAAGTTACATATTTCTTAAAGGCAACTACATTTTTCAGGTTTGTCCTGTTATAGTACAGAATATTATTTACAACTTTTAAAATGTACTTATAAAACATTCAAGCTCAGCTATCTAGGTTTCGATTTATCTGACAGGCAAGGAAAAGGGTCAAATTGGTTTTTCATTAGACGTGTTTTACCTCCTACTACTCGACTCTGGTTAGAAGTAATGACCTCCATGGCTCTGAGAACTTGTAGCTCTCAGGTTCTTTGTACACTGTGTATAGATGTGCCTACAGGCACATAATCTTACTTGTGGAGCCAGCTATAATACTATATGAAAATAGGAAAAGTTATATCCATAACTTCACTTTACTGGTAGGAAGCATTTATATTTGAATATAATATTTCTCATGAGGTTTGATAGGAAACATGATAAGGATAACTTTCTACACTTTTATTAATGACTTGACACTCAGTCAAGTATCTGAAATATCTGAAATCAAGAAGTTCAAACTTCTGACCTAAAGCAACGGCACAGCACAGCAGTTAAACTTATTGCTTTCAGTAAGGGATCAAAACCTTAGAGACATCTTTGATGTTGGCTTATTCACTGAGGTACAGATAACATTGCTCATAGCACTTTTTATATCTCAGGTTGTTACTGAGGGCCACAGTTCATATTGCAAAAATAATTTGCTAAATACCTTTGATCATTTTCACATATGTCTGGTTTTGGAGAACTTTGCTTACACCATTTCTCTCAGTTTAGATTTAGACATTGCCACTCAGATTCATAAATGACTCTTGATTTCTTAAGTGATTTTAACTTGGAAAACTATCAATGCCCTTATCTCAGAAAGCCTTGGATATTTCAGTTTCTTAAATAAGAACAAAATCTCCATCTTGTCACTGAAGATTATTATTTTAAATCTCTATTATCCCTGAAAAGTTATCCATGACTTTACACATGAAACTGCAGTTTATTTTTGCATCCCATGCATAACCTGATTAAATTTATATTCTGTCCTTTATATATGTGAATTCTAATAATCACATAAGCTAGTTGAATTCTGATGCTAGAATAAACACAATGGGAGGTAACAAATAGTAAACAATAATAGAAAAATCTTAAAATATAGGGAGATTCATTTGAACTTATTTTTAGTAACTAGGAGTTAAAAATAATTTGGACAGCACATGGGCTAAGAAGAGTGAATGTCTAAGAGCTATTAATGTTAATGCATCTGCTCAGGAAAGTACTGAGCTAATAACAGATACAAAAGTTATTCAAAAATAAAATCTTGCTTTACATAAAATATTTCTTTTTAAATTTAATGATTTGCTCAAAGTGATAAATATTATAATTTAGTTTTACTTACAAAGTGTTCAAATAACTGGTATGGAACTTGGTATAACCAAATGAATCAAAACATTTGCCTACTTGAGTGTGGTATATACCAAAATATAAAATGCCTTGTTATATTTCAATGATAATTTTTAATTTATTTTTATTTTAAAATTTATTTTATTTTAAAGTTGGGGGTACAATTTAGGATTAGGTATATAAGTGGTCTTTGTACAGATAAAGTTTAGGCCTAACTTTGGTCCCCATTTTGCCTGGTTTGAGATCAGGTACCCTTATTAATGTTATGTGCCTCCCCCTGCTACCCGCCCCCCCGACAGTTTCCAGCCACTGCCAATATTTTTCTTATAGTATTATGGTAAATGTTCAGGATCTACTTATGAGTGAGGACATATGATACACAGTTCTTTATTTATTTCTATAAGAAAATCCATCCAAGTTACTGTGAAGTTGATAATTTTGTTCTTCTTTATGGTTGTGTATATATATTCCATCACATATATATATACCACATTTTTAAAATCCAGTCCAGTGTCGATAGGCAGAACAATTGGTTCCATGTTTTTGCTATTGTAAATAGAGCTGCAATAAACATATGTGTTCAGGTATCTTTTTTGTAGAGTGATTTATGTTACTTTGGGTATATTCCCAGAAGAGGGATTGCTGGATCATATGGAAGGTCAATTTCTAGTCTTTTAGGAATCACCACACTGTTTTCCATAGAGATTGACTAGTTTGCATTCCCACCAACAGTGTAGAAGCATTCACTTTTCTCCATAGCCTCGCCAGCATTTATCATTTTTTGTTTTATTAATGATGACCATTCTTACTGGAGTTAGGTGGTATCTCAATGTGGTTTTGATTTTTATTTCTCTGACGATTAGTGAGGCTGAACATTTTTTCATGTGTCTGTTGGCTGCCCGTATGTTTTCTTTTGAGGAGTTTCTACTCATTCACAGTAGACACACACACACACACGCACGCACGCACACACACACACACACACACACACACACACACACACACACACAAGAAAAAGGAAAGAGAAATGCCTCAGCATCTTCCTAACCAGAGACGTGAAAGATATATACAATGAAAGCTGCAAAACACTGCTCAAAAAAGTCAAAGATGACACAAGCAAATGGAAAAATATTCCATGCTCATGGATAGGGAGAATCAACATTGTTCACGTGTCCATCCTACTGAAGGCAATCTACAGATTCAACGTTATACCCCTTAAATTACCAACATCATTCTTCTCAGACCTGGAAACAATACAGAAATTCATATGGAAACAATAGACCACAAATAGCCAAAACAATCCTTAGCAAAAGAAACAAAGTGGGAGGGATCACACTTCCAGACTTTAAACTTTATTATAAGGCTACAATAACCAAAACAGCCTGGTATTTGTACAAGAACAGGCAAATAGACTACTGGAACAGGATAGAGATTCCGGAAGTGAAACCTCAATTTCTCAACTCATCTTTAGCAAAGCCTCCACCAGCAACCACTGGGAAGAGGAGTACCTATACAGTAAATGGTGCTTGGAAAACTGTCTGACCACATGCAGAAGAATAAACAGGATCCCTATCTATCACCATTCACAAAAATCAACTCCAAATGGATCAAAGATCTAAAGTTAAACCTCAAACCTTAAGAATCTTAGAAAATGCAGGAGACACTTTTATGGAAATTGGAATAGGCAACCAATTCCTGATCAAAACCCCCAAATCCCATGCCATAAGAGATAAAATATACAAGTGGCACCTCATCAAATTGAAAAGTTTCTGCAAAGTAAAAGAAACCGTCAAGAGAGCCTGAGATAGCCCACACAATGGGAAAAAATATTTTCCAACTGCATATTGCATATCTGACAAAGGCCTAACATCCAGGATCTGCAAGGAACTCAAATGTGCCAAAAGGGGGGAAAATTACAGTCAGCTCCATTAAAAATTGGGCAAAAGACATTCAATTTTTAGAAAATTTACTTACACTTAGGTGATCTGACCTACAAATTAGCCCTTTAATATAAGTAAATGTTACCAGACTATGAATGCAATGGTATGTTATTTTTTTCCAAGTGAAAGTTAAGATTACTTCTTAAAATTGGATGTAATGCAAATGCAACAGATGAGATCATTCTGCTACATAAATGACATAATCCATGAGGCTAAGGCTGCCTTATCAAATACTTTAAAAATATTAAAAATTTAATCAAGGGTGTAGTGTCTGCATACCCTAGAATACATGACTGCAATGTCATCTTTACTAACTTAGGATTTGTGATAATAGAGTGAAGGTCTACAGGAAATTTGCAAAGCAAGGTCCAAACAATAGAAAATCACAGTATATTTGCATAATTCTGCTTGTATGAGGTTTTGCTAATGAATCAGCACAAGGGTTTATTTGTGTCTCTTTTTAAGAAAGGTTAGATGCAGCAGATTAACATTCTTTGGTGCCATGGGCAATTAAAATCATCCAATTTACATGTTTTCTGTTTCCATGCTCATGAAATAACTTCCTGTTCTGAAAACTAATTTGTATGGTTCCAATGGGGATAAAAAGGTCCATATCAAGCATATTGATTATTTAAGTCTGCTTAGGAATCATACAATTATGAAGTATTTTGGTAAGATAGCTATGAAAGATCATCTATCAATAATACCTAATTTTCCTGCTCCAGAGTGCTATTAAAATGAATGTTCAATACAAAATATTAAAAAGAAAAAAAGCATCACTAAAAATCAACAAAGTTGCTGTGAATATGTTACAAACTTCATATACTAATTCCACTCCAATTTATTAGGATCTCACTATAGACTAGGTGCATCTCTAAGTGCTTAGGATGTAATTGTGAATAAAAGACAGAGATCCCTACCCCTATGGATCTTATATTTTAACCTGGAGAAGGCAGAAAATAATTGTAAACATAAAATAAGTAAGCAGTATAGTATGAAAGAAAGTGACTAAGTCCTTTAGCCAAAGACAAACTCAAGCAGAATAAGGGATGTTGTGGTCTTGGGAGGGGCGGGCACATTTGTGATATTGAACAGGGAGATCAGGGTAAATTTCACTGAAACAGTGAAAACAGCAAAAATTGGAAAGTGGAAAGGGACTTAAGCAAGCAAATAACTGAGAGACATGCATATCTGCCAGAGGTAACAGCTAGATTGAAGGCCCTAGGTGAGTGTAATTCAAAGCCTTTCTCCTATATGACTATTACGGCTGAACCTGAATGCAAACAACGGTATGTTCTGGCGTACTGCTGCTTTTGCCCACTTCAAAGTGGTACAAGTAATTGGAGAAAAAACCAGGGGAAGTCTGCTAACCCTTCACAACTTACAGGGCAACAACAGTAACATCAAAGGAATATTTAGTGTCTTTGGTTCAAAAACCTTCTTAAAATAGAATTACTCAAAGAAAGAAGGGGATAGAATATTTTAAACCTTTATCTAATAAAAATTCAATTACTATTGATTGCTTCTTGGATCTATTAAATTAAGCCTTTATGAAAAAGAAAGCATGAAAATTAATAAAACTGCATTGAAATGAATTTTGCAACCAATATGGTGTTTTAGCCTGTGGTTTCAACTTGCCCCATACTCCAAAATGTGAGTAACTGACCAAAGAAACGTGAAGACACCTTTGTCAGCCTGAAAACTGGTAGAGTGCTTTTGAGGACATTCTAAAAGACTTAGAGCAAACAGGATTGCCTTGAAGGATGCGTGAATCAACTTATTTGATTCACCAAATGGAAAATTAATATAAAGCAAATAAGTGACAGAAGTATATTCCATATATAACACTAAGTTTGGAGCAGCAAGAACTGAGGGCAAAGACAGACTAAAGGGAAGTTGGAGGGCAGTAGCTTGAATGTCTCAATGAACGTCTCAACTTACCTGGTGTGGATATATAAGAGTTTTCTGATGCTGCAATAACATATCTGAGACACATTGGCAAGTGTTAATAATTTTTAAAAGACTGCAATACAGATTTTCTTTTTAAAAATATGGGTCTCTGGTGCAGAAAAATAGATTAACTATAATCCTTGGTTTATGATATGTTGACATAACTTGTGCAAATGTCTGTATTTATTTGACCACTTATTTATTTATTTTTAGTACTATGATAAATATTCTTAACCTCACTACTCAATCCAAAAACTTAAGCAGTAATATTAATTTACTTCGACCTACAGCGGCCCTCCATTTTACCTCCTTGCCTCTCTTTTAAAGGCTATTGCTATAGCCTTTATGCAGCCATTGTTTTGCTTTTTTTAAAAAAAAATGTTACCATACATATATAAATGTCTAATTCATATATTGTGTAGTTTCGCTAGATTTTGCACTTCAAAAAAGGGACTTGTGTGAATATAGCCTTCTGATTTTTGCCTTATTTTTTGACTCATGTTGTCATTGTGATTCGACTGTGATTTTGAATTGAGCAGAGATGTGTAGCTTCTTTGGAAGTTCTGCAGCTGTCCCAGCACAGCATAGTTCTCTGAAAGATAAAACACTTATTGGCTGATCTTTTGTGAACTTCTACAACTCTTTCACCAGCTTCTGCTTGCACAGCTTCCTACTTCTTGTGTTCACGTATCAGTAAGAATCCCTCCTGAGTGGATGCTACAAGACTATCTGAAGCTAGGCTACCTTTCTCAGAGGTCATGTAAATTCTCAAATCTTCAGAGTCTTGTTGCTTCTACTATAGTCCTCTTCCTTCACCCTGCCATGATGCAGCTGCTTTAGACAGTCTTTGACAGAAGAATACCCTGGGAAGACAAAAGCAGCTCATTTACATTCAAGGTCTGAATGCCTTCAAATTCCAAGATACATATGTCTTGCTCACCCAAGGGTTTTCACTGAACTCCCTGTGTTATAACTAAGAGAACCTAGGTGATTCTGTAGACTACAGGGCCAAGCTTTTCTGCTTGCAGAGACTCCCAGTATATCTTGGAGCAATCCCCTTCTGCTTATTTGGCTTGTGGGGTAGAGAAGAAGCAGCTCTCTACATCCCCACCAACTATGGGAGGAGGAGAAACATGCTAAGGCACTTCCCAATAAAGGCAATTCATTTCTCAGAATACTCTTTTAAAAACTCTGCCATCTGTTTAGGTGAAGTGAACAATCAGGCTAGCAAGCTCAGATCTACTTTGCAGTTTTTATTTCTCTTCCTCCTCCTCCTCTTCCTCCTCCTTCCCTATCATCTTTATTTTTATAAAGAGGTAGTTTTCATATATTGTTTTTAGCTTTGGCACTCAAGCTAAAATTTCGGAGATAATTAAAAATATATGTCAAACACTGGGTAGATATCAACTGTGGATTTTGATTATCAGAGGGTAGAGTTGAAAGCAGATAGAATGAGAATATTTTTTTTTTTGCTTAGTAAAACTTTTTTGCATTGCAATCATAATTATGTATTATAATAATTTGAAAACATGATAAAAAATAAAAATTAAATAAACATAGTGGAAAATTATTAATAGAAATCGATAACCAACCTAAAAACATACTGTTTATAAGGGTTTTGTCTTCAGAGAGTCCATCTGAGAAGGTTATCTTTATCTTTGAGACCATTGTGTTGCAAAAGTTGTGAATTCTATTGTCAGTTTAAACCAGCAACCTCTGGTTCTTGTCCTGCAACCAAGAAGATTAAAGTATGTGAATACCAAAAGGATGAGTGAACGAAGGAGTTTATTAAGCAACAAAGCTCTCTAGAAAAAGAGAGGGGTTCAAAAATGGATTATTCAGTGCTAGGAGTTTTGTGTGTGTGTGTGTGCGCGTGTGGTTTTTATCTTATCTTTTCTGAGGGCATTTTTCTCTTTTACATCTCATCCATCCCTTACTTCCTGTGACCTAATTCTTATTGTGCATGCGGATCCTTGACCATGGTTACTCCGTCTTGAATATTACTCATAATTACCATAGAAGGGTCCACTGGGGGTAAAACCTCAATGCTAATACTATGGGTCAAGACCAATTTAGGACAATTAGTTAAGCTACTGTGCCTGCTTTTAAGCAGCAAAAAGTCCCTTTTAGCAGTACATCCTGAGTTGACAGGATTTTTTTTGGGGGGGAGTAAATCCATAAAAATATGTAATACTTCATGACACTAACCACACTAACCACATTTTCAGCCAACAGTTATATAATGGGGGTGGTGCAGGGGGCATTCCCATAGGTCCTAAGTCTCCTTCAGACCCTGCCTGTCTATCTACCTAACCGGTTTCTATCTGCTCTCTCAATTTCGAATTGTAACTAATCAATTCAAAGGAGAAAACTCTGTATTTTGATTCCAAAAGATAAATGAGTCCTCCCACTATCCCTCCTCCACTTTGCAAAACACTTAATCATAAATGAAAGCTCTAAACTATTCTGATACAAACAGGAATTAAAAAAATCTTAACTATCAAGTTAAGATCTAGAAACCTTGTAAAATGCCATTGATGTGTGTGTCTCAGATTTTTTCCTAGATATAGAAAATTAACCAGTTTTTGAAAGTATCTAATTAAATATAAAGTAGAAATATTATTTTTTGAAATGGAAAAATCAAACAAAATTATTGAAATAAATATGACTTTATTGGTAAAAGTTTTAATATGTGCTTGGAGATTGAAATGATACGAATTTTTTTCTAAATTTAATCTCACCTTTTTTATTGTTCTTCGCATTACTGTAAAATGAAAATCTGCTCATGCTAGTCTTTACCTTAAAAATATTTAATTTTTGTCATCTTCCTGCCAGAAAAAATTAGCACTCCCACATATGATATACAGGGTCCTTCATTATTAGATGTGAGATCTTTTTCCATTTTAGTTTCATAACAGTTCTTCTCATGTCATTGAAGGATGTATTGTTCTCTGAGCTCTGCATAGAATTTTCATATGTATTCCTTTGCTCATTTTATTTTTTTCAGGTTGTAATCCTGAAATGACCTTCTACTCATGAACTCCAAATTATTTTTCTATACCCAGCTGTTTTCATTTAGGATCTTTAAGATGGAGAGCATCTGCTCAATGATTGGGAGAGACATAAGATGAATATAAAGATTTTATTATTTTACAGGCCTAGTGGATACATAGCATGCCTGAAAGACACACAGAGGTCAGTCACCAGGGAAGAGAGAGAAAAGTATTCGTGGACCAACACCTTTATTGAGGTCTAGGGTATTATTCAAAGAAGATTTCCTAGGGGGATTTTAATTGGTGAGTTTAAACAAGCAGGCATGAGTTCTAGGAGGTCACACTGTGACTTAGAGGTGAACACTGTGGCACATCTACACAGTCCATGCAGGTTGTGAGGGTCAATTGGGCCAGTTAAGTATGTTGTATCTAGCTATCCCATAGAGAGGTGGCCCCCAGGAGGAAGTTGTTTAAGGCAGAAATCTGGATTGACCACAGTGAGAAACTAAGAGAAATTGGAAACTGTGTCAAGAGTGACTAAACCCTGCTTCTGGTAGAAGAAAGTCCAACTTATACTCAAAATGAGTACCGAGGCAATGAAAAATGATAAGAATTCACCACATTGGCCCCCATGTCATCTCTACAAGGCCTCCCTTAAAAGTCTAAGGCAGCTCGTCCCTCTATTCTCTTGCAATTATTAGATTATGGCAGTTGCCTTCATCTACTGTTAAAATGTCTTGTTCAATTTTATATCTCAAACTTCTAAGAAAGTTCTTATAGTAAATATCTAATAAATATTTATCATTTTAATGAATAGATTAGGGAAATGCCTTGCTAGTTTCAAATGAATAAACTATAAAAGTTGAACAATCACATAGTTTGCTATGCTCAGGAGAATTCAGATCATTTTTTTCCTCTACTTCCCTATATGGTAAAGTCTATTGCAATAGCTAATTTCGTGGCAAAAGCATCCAGTAGTCTGGAATTTTATGCAGAGCTGCATAAAAGCTGATTTTCAGCAAATGCTAAAATGTTAACAATTTCACTTTGGAGCATTTTGTCACTTTTTCTAGATCTAAAATATCCATCAGAGAGGTAAGTAAAAAGATCGAATATGCTTTTCTTTCTTTTTTTTTTAAAAGAGTTTTTTGTTTGTTTTTGTAATATCAGCTAGTTGCTCTAAAAGTCTAATTAAGACTTGCATAATTCCCTTACTTCTTAGATGTCCATTATTTTCAAGAGTGGAAGGATGTTTCCATCCTACAAAAGAACATACTTACTCGTGACACTCTGATATTAATATTTTCCTACCCCAGGAGTGTCTGCCTTAGCCAGCTCTGCAGATTTATTATCATAGATCACTGCAAAGGTGATTATAGCAAGATGGTAAATGGTTAGGAAACTCAGTTTATTGCTCTGGGTTGCCCCTGCAGCTTTGCAATTACTTCACCTAAGGTTTACTATACTTCCCCAAGCTTGTTTTTTCCTAGCTGAGGTATATCTCTTGCTCCTATAATTTTTCTATGTGGTGATGTGATTTAAGTAAAACTGTTCCAGGTCAAACAGCACATTTTGCCTTATAGTCATCAGGACACTGTAGCAACATGGGAATTCAGACAAACTGCCATAGATTCTGGATGAGGAAGCCACTGTGCTCTCAGTTTTGTGGAGTCTGCATTGATGTGCTGTCTACCAGAGCATTGTGAGCCCCAGCTGGCTGCTACTGCCAGATGCCATTGCTAAGGCAGCTTGCCAATCTCGTTCCTGTAGGCCTGCTTGTTTTCCCAGAGTTGTCTTAGCAGGCTATGTAAATATTTTAAAGATGAAAAAGTATGCAGTATGGAATTATGAGAAGGACCATGGTATAATGGATGACACAGAAGAAACTGATCGAAACAACTACAAAAAAAAAAAAAATTACAGAAGAAAAATAGAAAGACCTTTACCATTATGGAATGGTGCCAACCATATTCTCCAGACAATTAAAACTGAACCAAATCAAAGAAGGCACCATATGAAAATGCACAATTTCTTTTCCTGAGAGAGCAATGCAGTGTTGCAGGAAATTATGGAAAGTCCTTTTAGCAACTCCCTAAAATATATACTAATTTGGAGGAATGAAAGCCCTAGTGCCATGGCTAGGAAACAAAATGTGTGATTAATTTGACTCTACTATTCAACGAAGATGTGAGATTCTTTTCATATGAGAAAGACCCCTCTCTAGTGGTGGAAAGCAGGTAGAGGTAAGGATGGACCATAGAAAAAATGGGAAACAGCCTCCAAGATGCCACTGTTGTAGTAAAGTCCTGCACCAACAAAGGCAGTTCAAGTGAGAAAGGTGACAATATATGCAGACTAAACTCCTTTTCTAAACTGATTTCTCAAGAATATTGTTGTCTAATTCTAATGCAAATGGGAAACTTAGAGGAAGGAGAAACTTTATCTACTAAAATAAGTTTACCATACCTTTCCATCCTCCCCAAATCAAAATATCCACAATAAGTATGATTAAAATAAAACAAATATAACTAAAACAAATAGTAAGTTGATATCTAACTTTTCACATACTGCACATGTAATATAAAACCTATGTCTTTTTTTAATGAATATATTTTATTATGATGTTGTGGGGTACAGTTAAGGATTAGGTATAAAAATATGTTTCACTCAGGCACCCTGTTGATAAGAGGTGTTTTCCCATCTCCAGACAGATATTTGCTACCATTAATCCCATCTCCCCACCCCCATAGTTTCCTACCACTGTCAGTCATTTTCTTATAGTATTACATTGGATGTTCAAGGTCCATTATATGAGTAAGAACATGTGATACTTGGATCTTTGTTTCTGTGAGAGGTCACTCAGTATTACAGACTATGGTTCCATCCAGGTTGCTGCAGAATTCATGATTTTGTTCTTTTTTATGGCTGCGTAGTATTCCATCATGCATATGTAACACATTTTTTGGAACCAACCATGCTGCCCATCAAAAGAGGACTGGATTAAAACCTATGTCTTAAACTCTCTTACATCAATCACAGGAGGGGCTACAAAATACTCACACTATTTTTGGGGAAACAGAGTAACACTAGGTTTCTTTAGACTTGTTCTCATTTAAATGTGAGTATCCACAAAACAAAAACTTCAAGTGATACAAGATATCTGAATCTAAATAAATGAAACAAACCTAGCTGCATAATATTTCAGTCATAGCCTTGAAGTGTAAAAATATTAACTTGTTTTAGTTCTAGAATCAACTATAATTTGAATCTGAGTCTTCAGCCTAGTACCATTCAGGCTCACTCTTTCTTGTCACTCTTTTCTCTGTCACTGGTAGCAAAAACACAGGAGGGGAACTGAAGTCTCTCTCCACCCCTAAACCTGTCCCTGTCAGCCAACTTCCCCCCGACTAAAACTTTGTCATTATTAACTTCTTTTTCTAACCCTACCTCCACTTTCTTTTCCTGTTTACATACTTCTTTATCTTATTTTAAGCAGGAGGAAAAAAATAATTCTTAAGATAATATATTTTTTCTTTTGCCTTCCTCTTGAAGTCTTTTTTTCTCAATGATATGTTGAACATTGGTTGATGAGTGTATATAAAACATTTCATTTATTGATTCAAGTTACTGGTCTGCCACAAATTAGTAATCCACATAATATCTTGACAAACATACAAAAGGTGGCCTTAAAAGATAGTTTACTTTAGGAAATAGGCTATCTCCAGAATGTATGAGGCAGCATCAACTTGTATTCTTCAGGAAATTAAAGCATAATTTCCCTAAAATAAAAATATGCTGATAATAAAATAGATTGTGATAAAAAAGTTACTAGCACAGCTAAGGAATAAATTTAAAAGAACAGAGAATATCATTACAGAACCTAAAACAAAATTAGAAGCAATATAATACAAAATTGTAACTGCTGAAAAGAGAATAATTGATGTGGAGCATAGTTGAAAGAAAATATTTCAGGATACAGAAGAAAAGAACAAAGAGATGAAAGTGATCAGAAAAATGTATAATTTATATATAACTCATATTATTATTATTATTTTTAGTTGGAGGTCTTACCCTGTTGCCCAGACAGGAGTGTAGTGGCACGATCAGGGTTAACCACGGTCTCTACCTCCTGGGCTTAGTCTATCGTTCCACCTTTGCCTCCCGGGTAGCTGGGACTACAGGTGCGTGCCACCACACTCAGCTATTTTATTTTTTATTTTTTTGTTGCCTAAGCTAGTCTCAAACTACTGGGCCAAAGAAAATCTCTCACCTTGGCTTTCCAAAGTGCTAGTATTATAGGCATGAGCCACTGTGCCTGGTCACACTCAAAAGGAAAACAAAAAATTTATCAGAAACACTAAAAATTGAAAAAATAAAACAATTACAAATGAAGTTGAATATTAACACATCAAACTATTTGTGATAGGTACTCATAGTGAAAAATAATCAAGTGAATATTTATTTTAAAATATTGAATATTTTAAAATTAATTAATTAATTTTTTAAACATTTTTTGAGATCGGGTCTCACTCTCTCACCCAAGCTGGAGTGTAGTGACACAATCATAGTCACTGCAGCTTCAGACTTCTGGGCCCATGTGATCCTCCTGACTCAACTTCTGTGTGCCTCCACACCCAACTCATTTTTTGATTTCTTGTAGAGACAATGTCTCGCTATGTTGCCTAGGCTGGTCTTGAACTCCTGGACTCAAGTAGTCCTTCCACCTCAGTCTCCCAAAGTGATGGGATTACAGGTGTGAGCCATTACACTTGGCCTTGTTGAATTTTAAATACAAAGAATCAGATGGGCATTTGAGTAAAAAGTGTCAGTGTAATACAAAAATCAGATACGTTTTAAATATATCTTTTTTCAACAGAGTCAGAATACAATGTAATGATTTGTACCAAATGTTGGGGAGAATAATTATGATGTAAGAATTACCAGTCACATGGGCACATCTGTGATGGTAACAGATATATTTTCCAATATACTGGGGAATAGTGTATCAGTATATCATCTAATTATTCTACTTACACTTTAAAAAGAGAGAGGAACTTGGTAATCACATTATCAAGAATCTTTCAGGGATATATAGAGAGAGGAAAATGTGACTGTGGAGTAAGAGTTGGAGGGATGACATACTTTTGGCTTTGAAGATGGAAGAATTAAGTCACAAGCCAAAGAAACAGATGGCTTATAGAATCTGGTAAAGGGAAGGATTCCCCCTTAGAGTCCATTTTCCTTCTCTAGTACTTATTCCCATTCTGCTAACCAAAGTCCTGAAAACAAAAGCATTATACATTCAAGATGGGCCCTTACTGGGATCCATAAAGCCTTCTCTGTATACTTATTCTCTTAGTTTAATCAGTCTGCTATGACAACACATTATAAACTGGGTGGTTTATAAAACACTGAAATTTATTTCTTACATATCTAAAGGCTGAGAGGTTCAAGATCAAGGTACAGCAGCAGATTCAGTGATGAGAACCCATTGCTGCGTCCTCATATGCAAGGGTACAAACAAGCTTTCTTGGGACTCTTTTATAAAGAACTAATTCCATTCATGCAGGCTCCAACTCATGACCCAGTTCCTCCTAAAGGCCTCATCTCTTAATACCATCACATGGAAGTTTAAGTTTTGACCTATGAATGTTGAGGGAACTCAAACGCTCAGGCCACGGCACCAATTCTCTCTCCCTCTTTCTACAATGGCATGTCAAATCTTGTCACTTTTAGTAGATATTGTTGACTTTGCCTCCTTAGCACACATTCTTTCTTTTTCTGAGAGCATTACCTTGGTTTTCTAGAAGAAACCTATTTTCTTCCACATTCTGTCTATACCATTGGTTTAGGCCTGATCCACCTTGGAAGGTCTAGGAATGGGTACATAATCCAGGCTCGACCAATCTGTCCTTTAAATGGCACTTGACAGTGATTGGTTTGGAATGAAAACATGATTTAGTCTGTTCCAATGAAAGATAACCTCAACAATCGTGCTCATACTATCGAAAATGAGACACTGTTTCTGATTTTTTAAATGTACCTTTTTTCTTCTATATGTGGTTGTAGTATATGGATCAGAGTCCTGAGTTTTATAGAGTACAATTTAGAAAACAAATATATAGTTGAAGCAATAATTTCAGTCACAAAATTTTCTGGACTAAGATTGAAACATAAGTGCTTGTTTAAGAATTTCTTGCTGAATTTTTTTGTGAAATATTTATTTTGTTTTACTAACTTAGAAAAAATTTAGAGCCAACACAACTCATTTATGTAACTTTTTTGTTTTTATTAAGCTGTCTTTAGATAATTAAAGTGCTTATAGATACCCAGAATTTTTTATCTTTATCTGAAAATACAAAAGATAATCAAATTAGTATTTTTATTAAATACTTCTTATGCTCATTTCTCAAAAATAAATATTTATTTAAATAATGTTCAGTCTTTCTTAATATTGCCTGTTGAAAATGGTGGTGTGTAATAAAGTGATTTTATATAGAAATATCTTCTCGGCTTTCCTCAATTATTATGCTAATTTCTATATAAAATATTTGTTTGTTCACACTAATATATTTTATTGAATATAATAAATATATTATTTACATTAAATTTATATGAAAAATATATTTTATACTCCAATATAATTCTTACATTGTAAATATCAAAATGCACATTTTATTAACAATTAAACCACATTTTTTGACATTCAACTGAAATGGAAAATGAAAGTGGCTTGATTCATTATATGCATAAAAATAACCAACAAGAATTTTGAATTTGTTATATTTATTGATTTTACTTTACCTTGAATACATTAATGACAAACTAAAATACAAAGAAATAAATTAACAATAGTGAATGTAAAGGGCATACCCTGGAGAAATCTTGATTTTTCTTCTGGACTACGTCTACTTAAAAAGATTTGAAGCAATTGCATCAACTCTTAATGTTTATGGTAATTCGTTTCCTGTAGGGGCTCATAAGACTGTTAGCCAAATCGACATATTGCTTATGAAAAACACAGTAGAATAGTAAATCTCTTGTTCTTGATTTTATAGAAGGATATTGCTGTTGAATCATATGTTTTGGGAATTTGAGTGGTCATAAGAATAATTAAAATTTTTGTATAATTTATTTTTGAATAAATATGTTATGTTACTGTTTTTCTCCCAGATGAATAATGGTCTGGTGCCTTAATTATTAAAAAGCTAGTGAACTCCTTTGGAATATGCATGCTGACTTGAAATAGGCGGTGTACACATTTCAGTAAATCCTTTCTCATTAAAACTTCTAATTAAAAGCTACATATTCCACAGTTTCACCCTGTAAAAGGGAAATATAGCCTATTCATTTAATGCAACCGATTTCTTGAATAATACCCAGTGATTGGTGGAGCAGGACCATGTGGTGTTTTGGATAGTTTCTGACCCAGGTGCTAGATGCTGTGAACCTGGGTTTCCCATTTCCTTAGTTTTCTTTCAGTGAGTTTAAGATCAGCTTTGTTGTGACCTATATTTCCATGGCAAGGTCCGTGAAAACATGGCAAGATATTTGACATGAATTTGACAGAATCCCATGGAATGTGGGTGAGAGGAATGGTATTACCACACTCTGGATCTTTGAATCCCAGCTTCATTTGCAAATGTAACTGTCAAATTCTTTAACTTTTTACATGTGGTCAGGCTATATAGATGCAAGAGGAGTGTTTTCTTGCTGTGTTTTAGTAACAGAAATTTTTGAGAGATCAAAGTTTCATTCATTCTACTTTTTGTTTCTTCTTTCTAGGTCTACTTCTTCCCTTGAAGATGAGTTGGTAGAGATTGAGGTTTTGCTTCCAGAATCTCTATCCTGTTCCATTCGTCTACATGCCTGTTTTTTTGTTTGTTTGTTTGTGTGTTTTTTTTGAGTTGGAGTCTCACTCTGTCGCCCAGACTGAAGTGCAGTGGTGGCTCCTGGCCACTGCAGCCTCCACCTGCTGGGGCTCCAGCGATCTTTCGGCCTCAGCCTTCCAAGTAGCTGGAATTACAGGCGCACGCTACCACTCCCAGCTAATTTTTTGCTTTATTGTAGAGATGAGGTCTCACCAAGTTGCCCAGGCTGGTCTCAAACCCTCAAGCTCAGGCAATCCACTCACCTCAGCCTCCCAAGGCGCGGGATTACAGGCTGAGCCACCCTGCCCAGTTTATATGCCTGTTCTTGTACCAATACCAGGCTGTTTTGATTATTGTAGCCTTATAATAAAGTTTTAAGTCTGGAAGTGTGATACCTCCTGCTTTGGTTCTTTTGCTAGAGGGTTGTTTTGGCTATTCCTGGTTATGTTTCCATGTGAATTTCTGTATTGTCATTTCCAGGTCTGGGAAGAATGATGTTGGTAATTTAAAGGGTATTGTGTTAAATCTGCAGATTGCCTTTGGTAGGATGGACATCTTAACAATGTTGATTCTTTCAGTTCATGAGCATGGAATATATTTGCATTTATTTGTGTTATCTTTGAGCAGTGTTTTGTAGTTTTCATTATATAGATCTTTTACTTCTCTGGTTAGGAAGATGCAGAGGTTTCATTTTTTTTATGACTATTGTGAATGGGATTGTGCTTTTTATTTGTTTCTGTGCCTGTTTGTTGTTGGTGTATAAGACTGTAACTATTTTGCACATTGATTTTGTACTCTAAGATGTTTCCAAAGTCCTTTATCAGTGCAAGGAGGTTTTTGACAGATTCTCTTGGGTCTTCAAGGTACAGGATCATATTGTCAGCAAAGAGGGATAGCTTGACTTCCTCTTTTCCTATTTGGATACCCCTGGTTTCCTTCTCTTTTCTGATCATGTTAGCTAGAACTTCCAACACTATGTTGAACAGGAGGGGTGAAAATAGGCAGCCTTGTCTTTTTCCAGTTTTCAGGGGAAATGCTTCCTATTTCCATTCATTTAGAAATCAATATGTTGGTTTAAGGTTTATAATAGATGGCTCTTACTATTTTGAGGTGTGTACCCACTATGCCTAGGTGTTCAAGGGTTTTTATCAAGAAGGGATGCTGGATTTTTTTTTTTTTTTTTGAGTTGGAGTCTCACTGTCGCCCAGACTGGAGTGCAGTGGCCGCTCCTGGCCACTGCAGCCTTGACCTGCTGGGCTCTGGCGATCCTTCCGCCTCAGCCTTCCGAGTAGCTGGAACTACAGGTGTGTGCTACCATGCCCGGCTCATTTTTTGATTTATGGTAGAGATGAGGTCTCGCCTGCCCAGGTGGGTCTCGAACCTGTGGGCTCAGGCAATCCACTCACCTCAGCCTCCCAAAAGCACGGGATTACAGGCTGAGCCACCGAGCCCGGCTGGATGCTGGATTTTATCAAAAGCTTTTTCTTCATCTAATGATATAATCACATGATTCCTGTTTTTACACCTGTTGATGTATTTAATTATATTTATGGTTTTGTAGATGTTGAACCAGCCCTGCATCTTAGAGATGACGCCTGCTTGGTCATAGTGGATGATTTTTAAGATGTGTTGTTGGATCCAATTTGCTAAAAGCTTGTTGAGTATTTTTGCATCTATGTTCACCAGGGATTCTTTCTTGGATTTTTACCTGATTTGGCTATCAGTGTGATGTTAGCTTCATAAAATGATTTGGCAAGAGTTCCATCTTTCTCAATTACTTGAAATACTTTCAATTGGGTTGGTATCAGCAACTCCACTGGGGAAAGGAGAACTTATTCAGTAAATGGTGCTGGGAAAACTGGCTGACCACATGCAGAAGATTAAAACAAGACCCTTATCTATTACCATACACAAAAATCAACTCTAAATGTATCAGAGACCTAAATGTAAAACTTCGAATTATGTTAGAAAATGCAGGAGACACTCTAATGGAAGTTGGAATTGGCAATCAATCCCTTATCAAAACCTCAAATCCCCATTCCTTAAGAGATAAGATAGATAAGTGGAACCTCATTAAACTGAAAAACTTCCTCAAAGCAAAAGAAACCAACAAGAGAATGGGGAGACAGTCCACAGAATGGGAATAAATATTTACCAACTGTATATTTGAAAAAGGCCTAACATCTAGGATCTACAAGGAACTCAAATGTGCCAAAAAAGAATACAAAACAAAACAAAAAACGGACAGCCCTATTAAAAAGTGGACAAAAGATATGAGTAGACACTTCTCAAAAGAAGACATACAAGCAGCCAATAGATACAAGAAAAAAAGCTCAGCCTCACTACTCATCAAAGAAATGCAAATTAAAACCACACTGACATACCACCTAACTCCAGTCATGGACGGCAATCATCAATAACTAAAAAAAAAACCAAAAACAAACAAACAGAAAACAGATGCTGGAGAGGATGTGGGTCAAAGGGAGCACTTCAACACTGTGGAAAACAGAGGCAATTCCTAAAAGATCTAAAAATTGACCTTCCATATGACCCAGCAATTCCCCTTCTAGGAATATACCCAGAGGAACTCAAATCACTCTCTGAAAAAGATGCCTTCACATGCATGTTTACTGCAGTATTATTCAATATTCACAATAGCAAAAAATGGAGCCAACCATGCTGCCCATTGAAAGTAGACTAGATTTAAAAAATGTGGTACATATATACATGGAATATTATGCTCCTTAAAGAAGGACAAAATTATGAACTTAGCAGCAACTTGTATGGATTTAGAGTCTGTCATACTCAGTGATCTTTCACAGAATCAAAGAACTGAGTACCATATGTTCTCACTCGTAAGCAGACCCTGAACAATTATCATAATACTATAAGAAAGAGATTGGCAGAAGTGGGAAACTTTGGGGGTGGGTGGGGGTGGGGAGGGCTTCATCAGTAAGTGTACCCGATCTCAAATCAGGCAAAGTGGGGACCAAAGAAAGGCCCAGACTTTACCTTTACAATGACCACTTGTATAATTCTGAATTGTAATCTACATCTTTAAAATAAAATAAAAGAAAAAGAAAATGATGCTAGCCCAACAACAGCAAAGTAGATTTCATGTGAGCTGTTGTCATTGTTGAGTCTGCTTGGATAGTGTTGACTAGAGTCTTTTTGAGCACATTTCTATTGTCTGTGATGGTCTATGTATATATGTATATAATTTCAGATGAAATTATTGGAAAGTTAACTAACAGGCTCAGGTCTCAGATTTTTGTATATTACTAGATAATGGGGAACAATGTCTAGCATACTGGACAATGGTGAAGCACAAATAAAATAACTCATGTGAAATTAATTTACCAATTTTAAAGGCAAACCGAGGCTGATGATAGTCTCTGATATTTGGAGTTCACAAGCTATTAAACAATAATTTCAAAAATAATGTGTTTAATGCCTTTATGCTAATGCATTTTATCTTTGACTTGGTTACTATCCCACTCAATTGTTATCTATTTCTGATTTCTTGTGCACCCATTTTACCTGCTTGCTTCCTGGAAGCATTTGTGTGAACATCCCCTGATGCAGGCTTTTAAGCTATGATAAACTAAGATACACTATTCAAACAGTAAGTTTACAGTTTATGTAAATTATTTTGCCGTAATCAGAATTTCTGTTATCTGATCATATGCTGTTTAATGTTTAATATAACGGCAAATGCTCAGTTTTATTTTGTGTTTGCTATTAAAAAACACTAACGATATCAAAAGATAATAATGTGTAAGATTTCAGCTTCATAATGACCCTGAGAAAAAATTCTAATCACTTCTTTAATATGTAGAAATCTCAGTTTAATAAAACTTTCATGAGATAATTTTGTTCCTTGGCAACAAAGATTTGTAAAATCTACAATGTGAACTATAGTATTTACAGACTGCTTTGTGCTTGATGTGATATCTTGGGATCAAGAATATTTAAAAATCGCTCTTTGAGATTTTCTTTTTATTATGAGAAAGTAAGATTTGTATTCCCCAAAGATGCAATAGTATTTGCATGGAAAGAAGTCTGATGTTGCCTGAAGTTTTATTTTTTAAGATATATGTATATGTATATAGTCATTTGAATAAGTAATTAAATTCCTACCCTGGTAAATTTTTGCAATTCGTGTTTTACATACATGCAGGGAAAGAGCAATTTAATTTTGTGTCTCTATGTAAAGTTATTGCACCAGAAAAAAATTTGTTTTATTGATCTTATTTGCAAGCAGCTACTATCAGGAATTGCTATTTAAATTAAATTTGGTTATTAATAAAACTGGTTTGTTTCCTCATGCTTTTTCTTCACAACATTTTCAATAAATATCCACTCCCATTTTATTTTGGTTTTAATGAAACCATATAAATATGTTTAAAATATCCTAAATGACTTTGAATTTCATAATCACAGGATTGTAAAAATATTGCCTAATTTGAGCATTTTAGCATCACTCTTCTTCACACACATGCTGTGTGGCCCACCAAAAGTTAGCCAGTTAAAGAGGAAACTCTCTAAGATTCTTTTCAGATCATGCATTCTATGATTTTGTCAATCTGTCATCTGCTCTTTTGGCAAGTAAGTCATAACTTAGGTGTTTAATTTCACTCTGGATTTGTAGCCATTTTCCCTCTTATCAACTGCAAGAATGTTTGCTTTTGGGCTTCTATGGCAAACAGAGGATCTAAACCAAGTCATTATAATGACAAAATTTGTATGCTGTTGTTATTTGTATGTTTTAAAGTCTGTTTTTTTTAAAGTAAATAAATTGTTTTAATGTTTTGTAATCATGTAGTTGAATTAGTGTTCATAATTCCGAATCCGTTCATGGTTTGATTCTGATTTCTTAGTGTTATAATTTGGGTATTTAATCCTCCAAACCTTACATTAAAATTTGATCCTCCATGTTGGAGGTAAGACCTAATGGGATGTACTTGGGTCATGGGGGCAGATTCTTCAAGAATGGCTTGGTGCAGTCCTGGAGATGATGAGTGAGTTCTTGATCTGTTGGTTTCCATGAGATCTGTTTGCTGAAAAGAGCCTGGCACCTCCCTCCCGTCTCTATCTTCTGCTCTTGTCATCTTTATACACTGGCTTTCCTTTGCCTTCCCCCATGAGTGGAGCCAGTATCAGAATTAGATGTCGGCACCGTTGCTTCTAGTGTAGTACAGTTCATAGTTCTGCAGAACTATGTGCCAAAGAAGCCTCTTTTTAAAATAAATTATCCAGTCTCAGGTATTCCTTCACAGCAACACAGACTGACATCTATCTTATTTAGATTTTTAAAACTCAGACAATGGTTGCTTTTTTGTCTTACTTGAATATTATTCTTTTATAGGTCAGGGAGACCTATCCCTTTAGGAAGAAAATAATGTAAAATAGTCACTTGACACAATATACAGTGATGCAAAGTTATTTCATTTAGATTTATAGTTTTCTAATCAACTGTGTGGATCTTATTATTTACTATTATTGATCCTAACAGAGTACCCATTGACTCCAAGATTTGATGAAACATATGATTTAAGTCCTCTCATCCACACAATAAGTCAAATGTATCATGCATTTTAATTATTTGAAAGAGACTGCTTTAGAGAAAAAATAGTAGAATCTCAAAGCACTTGACCCTGAGTAGTAGGTTGCTATCCCTGGGCCTAGCTAAGCATATTATATTGTATTTACAAGGTTACCAATCTCTTCACAAAAAAACTGTCTCGAAATAAGTATTCCTTCTTATGGTAATGAATTTCCAGCAATAGCTACTATTCTATCAAGAAGTCAGCCTGAAGGTGGAGAAACAATATCACACATATACACAGTCAGTATGGGTTGAGAATATCAAGATGACTGGAAAACAATCACACATTGGATTTATCAAAAATTACATGTTATCTTAAAATGTTTTCATTTATTTGTTAGTATCATATAGATACCACATGAACCTGCCCTGATACAGCAGTTTCTTTTTATCTTTGGCAATTTCAGCACATTAAAGTTAATAATGCAAACCTGGAACAAGTGAAGTAATAGCTCATCTCACCAGACCCTGTTTCTTTAGTCACTGTTTTTTGGCTGGCGACTTGGGCTAATTTTTTTCTCAACTGAAAAACTTGAAGGGAAGTTTATTAAAGATTTATTTTTTCAAGGAATTTAACTTTGGCATGTTACTTTCCTACTGCTACATTTATTTACAATATATTTTGAACTTCGTGTTTTTCAAACACATCTCAGTTAATCTCTTAGGAGAACAATTACTTTTTCTGACTCCTGTGCTTTCCAATATACCCTGTTATTTAACAGGAATGATTTATTTTAAGGACTCCTTCAAGGACAATAGAGGAATTTTCACATTCCCTGTTTCTAGAAAATAGTTTTATTTCAAAACGTTTGCTTAAACAAACTTAGACATTTCCTGGAATTTCAATGCAATTTTCTAATTGCATTAATTTGTTGCCAAAGTTGACCAACCAGATTACAGTGAGAAAAAAATGTGCTTCAGTATTTAGCACAGATATACTAACTACTGAATCTAACAGCAGTTTGTAAGTTTGGGCCCAGAGGATAGAAAATCCTGCTAAACGTTTTTATACTGAGCTCAAGTGTAGGCAGGTTAAATGGTAAATCTACTGCTGGGCACGATGGTTCTCTTAGCCTTTTTATTCTTAAGTAATTGAGTGGTATCAGAATAATACTACAAAAACAAACAGAAAGAAGGGGATTCACACAGGAAATCAACCTCAAAGAAAAAAATGTTTTGAACTATTTTTTTCCTTAATCCTTTGCCTGGTTGATTATGTTAAAGGAATATTTATAAGCTCCCAACACATTTAGTCAGCTCCACCAGAAAAGAATTAGATATTAGTTCTATAGTCAAATTTGTTCTTTTTTAATAAAGAAAAAGAAGTTAATTTGTTTATTAAACTTATCACTACTAAGGTACACACATCCAAGAGAGGTCATGAATAATGTTAAAGATGATTAACCCTCAGGAACACCTGGTGGATGAATTCTGTTGCCTTTGAGATCTCGAACAATTATTGATGACTAGTGCATACTTGTAAAAACATCCAGAATTTATTTTTGCCAAATCTTCACATACTATACAACATACATTAATCAGGTATGCTTGAATATGTGTAGCTTTTTCTCATTTTGATGATCACCATAAATATACACACTCCTTTTCTATAGAGAATTCAATGTGGTTTTAAAATTTTTACAAAATAAATTATCTTTTTATATTCTGCATTTGCACACTTAGAAGACTTTGTTTAAATAGCAAAAACATGGAACCAACCATGCTGCCCATCGAAGCTGGACTGGAAAAAAAAATATGTGGTATATATTCACAATGGAATATTATGCAGCCATAAAGAAGGACAAACATTGGACTTCGCAGCAACATGAATGAATTTAGAGTTGATCATACTCAGTGATCTATCACAGAAACAAAGAACAGAGTACCTTATGTTCTCACTCATAAGCAGACCTTGAACAATTATAATACTATAAGAAAGGGATTGGCAGTAGTGGGAAACTGTCAGGAGAGGGAGGTGGGATTGGCAGTTGAGGGAAACTGCTAGGGGATGGAGGGGCATACCTCATCACTAAGGGTACCTGCATAATCATTGTTGTATCCCTAACCCTGAATTGTACCCCACATCTTTATACTAATTAAAAAAATGCAAAAAAGAAGACTATGTTTAAACAAATATTCATCACACTCCCGTTATTATCTTACTGACTCAACAAATATTTTGATGACATGTATATTGAAAAATTAGAACAATTTCCAGATATCAAATATTAGAGAGAAACATTATGTTAGATTGTACATAGCTCATAACTATACTTAATATTATATTTCAGTCATCTTAGAAAGATATATTTCTTTTTAGAACTAGAAGGCTTTAACATAGTTTATTTTCCAGTCTTATCCCAAACTATATACTGCACTATGATTTATTTTAAGAAATGTGAGCAGTCTGTAAAAAGGCAAATTATGTATCTTTTTTGTGAGGCCCCTGAATCTTTATCTAGTATTCAAGTCTATCCAGAAAAGTAAAATTTCTATCAGAAAAAAAATCACACTATGCGGGGTGGGGGGAAGCATGGAAGAGTCTTACAAACTGAGTCAACTTAAACATTTTGGAACTAATAGCTGGAACAGAAGCTGGTATCTGGCAGTAGAGGCAACAAATTTGGACCATTTAGAGTCTCCATATGCAACAGAGAGAATAAAGTAAGAGAAAAAATAAATAATTTTTGCTCTATAGAAATATATTTGTATAGTACAAAGAGTAATAATGCTTTTGGGTCAAGATGGCTGACCTAAAATATTTCCTTCTTACCACTAAGTCATAATTATTTTGCATTTAGATACACATTTGCACAGAGGTACATAGCCATATTTAACATCAGGAAAATAAAATTATTATGTAGCTGAAACAGAAAACATAATGTAATGAATGGGAGCTGAAGATTCATAACCCATAGGAAGCTGGGAAAAGATATAAGTCTTTGGCCTGGAGTCTTGAAACACATATGGGGCAGGGCTTTAAGTCAAGAACTATATATAGATTGAGAATGAGGTTGGATTCTTATTTGAAATCAGAAAGCAAGGTTGCTCTGAGTAGATGCCAGAAATGAGCTACTCACTTTAAAGAGGGTGGAAGAATATTTACCTCTATGTAACCAGACACTCGGTATAAGCATAATTGTACCATTCCATCCAAGAAAAAATCCTAACAAAGGGAATTATTCAGAGTGCAGCTTCCTATGAAGTCGTGGTAAACCTATTTCTTATTGAAGTGTCTGCTATTTTGTGTGTGTGTGTGTGTGTGTGTGTGTGTGTGTGTGTGTGTATGTGAAGTAATGTTTCTGTTGACTATTTTTTCTGAGTTCAATAAGATATATAGTAGAAATTTACCTGTCATAAAGCTTACTTTTTTCCATTTTGTCTTTTGCTCCTTCTGGAAAAATTCCATCTTCCCTATATTTCCATTATTTTTCTTGATGTAGCCTTCTAGAATTCTATCTTTCCAAATCAGTAAATAATTTCTAAAGTTACTTCTACCTTTTTTGCAATGCTATTAGTAGAAATTTTCTTGTTGCTTGTAGATACAACTGTTTCAACTGTCATTACAAGATTTATGTTTGAAGACATGATCCCAGTCTTTGATCAATCAGGACCAGATACTCTCACATTCTATATTCTATGGTACAAAGTGACTTCTCAAGTAAAATATTATTTATATTTTTTATATCCTATCCTTATCCACAATGTCATATCATGAAGATGATAGAATTACCTTCGGACTATACAAGATACTCCTTTACTTATGGTAAAGAGGTCATGCTGCTTTCTTAAAAGGTGAATAGCAAGTTGTCAGCTAGGATATGTCCTAAGATAGTCCATATTATATACAGCATATATCTTCAAATTTTCTAGAATTTGGAAACTTCTGCTAGCTTTCAGTAGTAATATAAATTTCCCTTATTTTTACATTTCCATACTCATTTCCATCATGATTAATAAGGATCAGGTGGGAGGGGAGGTGGGAAGAAAGCAACACTTGTAATTATTTGATATCCTATCTTGAGTATTTCTATCCCATAAAACTTTATTTATTAAACTTACTAATTATAGAATTAATCAGAGCATATAAACAAAATAATCAACTTTAACTACTAACCACACTCACACTTAAAAAGAGAACTTAATTTTTCTTTTTTAACTTTGAAGATGTGGGGTACAATTCAGGGTTAGGTATACAAATGTTCATTATGCAGGCATTCTCCTTGATGAGGTGTACCCCTCCCCCAGCAGTTTCCCACTACTGCCAATCCTTATTCCCATCTCTGGCAATTTCCAAATACTGCCAATCCCTTTCTTATAGTACTGTGAAATTGTTCAGGGTCCACTTATGAGTGAGAACATGTGGCACTCAGTTATTTGTTTCTGTGATAGATCACTCAGTATTAGGGACTCTAAGTTAATCCAAGCTGCTGTGATTTCATACTTTTGTTCTTTATGACTGCATAATATTCCACCTTGTATATGTACCACATTTTTTTTATCCAATCCTCTTTCAATAGGCAGCATGGTTGGTTCCATGTTTTTGCTATTGTAAATAATGCTGCAGTAAACATGTGTGTGCAGGTATCTTTTTCATACAGTGATTTGGTTTCTTCCGGGTATACTTCCAAAAGAAACCATCAAGAGAGCGGGGAGACAGCCCACAGTCTAAGAAAAAATATTTACCAACGACATATCTGATAAAGGCTTAACATCTAAGATCTACAAGGAATTCAAACATACCAAAAAGAAAAAAACAAACAAACAGCCTTATTGCAAAGTGGGTAAAATATATGAATAGACACTTCTCAAAAGAATACAGCCGGGCTTGGTGGCTCTGCCTGTAATCCCATGCTTTGAGAGGCTGAGCTGAGTGAATTGCCTGAGCCCGCGGATTTGAGACACACCTGGGCAACTTGGCGAGACTTCATCTCCACAATACATCAAAAAATTAGCCAGGCATGGTAGCGTGCACCTGTGGTTCCAGCTACTTGGAAGGCTGAGGCGGAAGGATCGCCGGAGCCCAGCAGGTCGAGGCTGCAGTGGCCGGGAGCAGCCACTGCACTCCAGTCTGGGCGACAGAGTGAGACTCCAACTCAAAAAAAAAAAAAAAAAAAAAAAGAATACATACATGCAGCCAACGGATACATGAAAAAATGCTCAGTCTCACTAGTCATCAAAAAATGCAAATTAAAACCATACTGAGGTACCACCTAACTCCATTCAGGGTAACCATCATCAATAACTCAAAAAACAACAGATGTTGGAGAGGGTGCGGGAAAAAGGACACACTTCTGCACTGTTGATGGGAGTGTAAACTACTAGTACAACCTCTGTGGAAAACAGTTTTGGGATTCCTAAAAGATCTAAAACTCAACCTTTCATACAAAGAGAACATTAAAAAGGTATGTCCAATTAAAAATATATTGAAGTTTACATTACTTCCTATAAGTCCTTGTTTACCTGGTGAATGTTCACTAGGGATAATTTTATATAAAGTTCAAATTTATGAATTTTTAAATAATTTTTGATGCACATTAAAAATTGTCCTTAGGATGAACAATATTATTCTTCACCTTATTTGCTTCCCAAATGATTATACATTGGGTAATATTTCCAGATAGAAGTTGCTACATCAACCTGGGTCCCAAAATAAAGATGATATAGAGCAGAGTTATAGTCAACCCAGAAAAGATGAGTAGTCATGTATACAAATATATATATTTTTAATCCATCTCTGAAATTCCAGATTATTAGTTACCACAGCATAATCTAGGCAAAGCTAATAGGTATAATCCTCAAAAAGAGTTGCATCAGTTAAACACTCAAAAGTAACTGTGGTGGTAAAAATTTTTGTGCTAACTTGGCTAGGCTATGGTGCCCAGTTGTTTGGTCAAACAGTAGTCTAGATGTTGTAATGTTGCTTTGAAGGTGTTTTGTAGTTGTGTTTAATGTCTGTAATCAGTTTACGTTACGTAGAGAAAAGTATTCCTGGTAATGTAGATGGCCCTCATCCAATCAGTTGAGGGCCATAAGAGCAAAAACTGAGGTTTCCCAGAGACAAATGAATTCTGAGTCAGGACTAAAATTACTGCCTGAATTTCCAGCCTGCTGGCCGGCCCTACAAATTATGAACTTTCCAGTCTTTATACTCATGTGAGCCAATTCTTTGTCTCCTTATACACACACAAACACACACACACATATTCTATTGGTACTGGTCCTGTTTCTCTGGAGAACCATGACTAATACAGTAATCATCTTAAATTGTAGATTTTATGCAAAATTCTATTTAATCTGATTCAAATAAATATAGATTATAGATACAGAAATATATACTAAGAAAATATTGAGATAAACTCTGAGTAAGTGATTTAGGCAACATTAATTTAAAATTTTCACTTCTTAAATATATATAGCATATGTTCATATATTGAAAATATACATTTTCAATACATAATTTCACTGCTAGAGCTTGAAGAAATACAGAAAACTATCTAATGATTTTGTAATAGTAATGTAAACTTGATAGCATTATCCGGAGGATAGCCCTCAATATTAAACTATTCAGAGGTCTCCAAGCCCCAAGAAGCAGACCAGAACTGGTTCATGGCCTGCTAGGAATCAGGGCTCTCAGCAGGAGGTGAGCTGCAGACGAGCAAAGCTCCATTTTCTGTCAGATCAGCAGAGTTAGAGTCTCATAGGAGCGTGAACCCTATTGCAAACCTTGCATACGAGAGATCTAGGTTGCATGCTCTTTATGGAAATCTAATGCTTGATCCTGAAGATCTGAGGCAGTGACGCTAGTGCTGGGGAGCAGCTACAAATACAGATTAACATCAGCAGTGAGGTTTGACCGCACAATCTCCCCTCCTTCCCATGGAAAAACAGTCTTCCATGAATTGGTCCCTGATACTGAAAAGATTGGGACTACTGCTGTAGACAGTTGCCATGTATAATAGTAAATGCAAAAATTCTAAATAAGTCAATAGAAAATCGCCTCCAAAAATGTATCAAAATGATATCTTTTTAGATGATCGTTTATATTTCCAGTGTTATAGAAAATTTTTAGGGCATCTTATCCTTTTTTACATGTTGACCTTGGTTCCAAATAGATTGATTCAGAGATATTTACTGAGGCTTGCGAGTGTGGTTCTTTGCAGTGAGATGAGTATGACTTCTTTTCACATAGAATACATCTTGAGATAGGAAAACAAAAACATATTTGGCAGACCACTGTACTAATTTGCTCTGCATATGTATGTTTTATGTCTCTGAATGAATTAACTAACCTTCATCATTTTTTCAGGAAGAATTATTGTAAATTTCCATAGAAAACTGTTTAGCCATCTGTTTCAGTGATTCTCACAGGACTTTCATCATAGAGTGCATAAACTATAAAACAGTTGACTTTTTCCTGTATTCTGTATGTAAACCTGACTATAAGTGATTATAGTATAAATGTATTAACCAGGTCAGTGTGCCAAGTTACTTAACATACATATTCAATGAAGACTTTCTTACCTTCAGAATTAAATGGCAATTCATGGTGATAATGATTTAACACCTAGTGAATTACATTTAATTAGAGCTTACTATGTGTCTAGCCATGCTTTACATATAATTAAACACATTTAATTTGTAAAATGACACTACCTATGGGGAAAATACAGATATTATTTCCATTTTATGTATGAAGAAACTGAGGCACAAAGATGTCAGACAACTTACCTATCATTATATAGGTCCACCAGTTTCTATGTTGAATTTTTATTGCTCTTGGAAACAGGAATAAGAAACTGCTTTTTCTTATGTGACAAAAACTGTACGATAGCCAAATACTTGCAAGATGTGTGTATACCTACACACAAACACATACGTATATAAAATATAATATTTTGCTTTAGTTTATGTTTATATATGCATGTATGTATATATACTGTTGTTTTCTCCCTTACAATTCTTACTTCTATATAGATCACATTGCATGAGAATACTATATTTCATAAAAACTGGAGATATATGAATACAGAATAAAAATCTATATATCTAAAAGAGTCTGGTATTCAGGGCATTATTCTCCACATACTCTCTTTGGTATTTTCTCTTTGTTCTCTGAAAAAATGTGAGTAAAGTATGTATAGTTTCCCATGTTAGAAGAGTCTTGCGGTATACAGAGAGCATGGTGCCTGTCTTCTGAGTATTCTATTAATCATTCTGCTTTGTTTTTGAGATACTTAGCTCTGTAAATTTTCTTACTTGAACAAATCCAGAGTAGACCGAGAGATGAGACACAGGTTGATTAAACTCAACATGAAAGTCTACAGAAGCTTATGTATCTTTTTACTTTCAATTTCACACAGGCAGCATTACATGTGGCTAGTTATATACACATTTCCTAAAACCTGAATTGTTACTAATGACCTTACAGAAAGTGTTTTAGAGTTTGAAAATTCTAAAAAACATGAAAAGTTTACATCATTATCTAAAACTCCTGCTTAGTGATATTTTTAATAAGTATTATTTATTTAATAAGTAACCTTTATTAAAGTGTATAAAGTTACATGAAACAGAAACAACTTGTAAAAATATACAGTATAAAAATAAAAGTCCAGCTTGAAATGGTCCTTTCTCTCACCTCATTCTGATAAACTCCATTTCTAGACAACTGAATTTTTTGTTATTTATATTACTATTTACGTGTCTTTTTTGATATTTTAGGGCTTGAATAAACCATAAACAGAAAGAGTCCAGAAATTCTTTTCACAGATAATTGAAAAGAAAACCAGAGAGAAATGAGTGATTTGTCAAAGCTCTAGCATAGATTCTCCTATTGCTGAAGAACCAGGTCTAAAATCCAGATCCTTGGAACATGCTACTCATTTGTAAGCACTGCAAATTCAGACAAACAATTTAGCATTTTGAAGCCTTATTTTCCTGAGCTGTGTAATGGGTAGAATAATCATTGAGAGCTAGTGTAACTAAAAAGTCAGTGATCTTACTAACTGGAGACAAAACTTCAATAAATATAATGAATGGAGTTAATAACTTGTGGAGAAAGAAAGCAATTTTCTTTCTTACTTGGAGAAACAGATATTCATGAGGCAGTTTGAGGATAATAATTGAAGACAGCTAAAAAAGATAAACTACTCATGGATCTATTCCAGATGGTTTTGATAGCTAAATTTTTTTTTTTACTTTCTTATTTGCTTGGAATTCTCATTATTAAAAAAAAAAATCCATTATTTCACCTGAATACCAAATCTCCATCCTCAAAAGCCATATGAAGTCAAGCTACTGATGGTTTTGAATATTTTAGATATAAATTTAAAGACTGATAATCTTCTCTTTAAAGATAATTTAACAAAGAAGCGTATCATTTTTTACTGTTTTGCAAGCATCTAAGTAGTAAAGGTGAGTGACTACAATGGAAAATTTAGTAAACACAATGCGAGAGTTTAAATTGTTTTAGAATTTTTTTTTAAATTTTAAAGATGTGGAGTACAATTCAGGATTAGGTATAAAAGTGGTCATTGTACGGATAGAGGTTGGGTCTCCCTTTGGTCCCACTTTGCCTGGTTTGAGATCAGGTACCCTTATTGACGCTGTGGTGTGTCCTCCCTCCCCTATACAGTTGGCAAATATTTTTTTTTCCCATTCTGTGGGTGTTCCCCCACTCTCTTTATGGTTTCTTTTGCTTTGCAGAAGCTTTTCAGTTTAATGAGGTCCCACTTGTCTATCTTATCTCTAGCAGTGTCCTGCTACTGCCCATTCCTTTGTTATAAAATTATGGTAAATGTTCAGGGTCCGCTTATGAGTGAGAACATGTGGTACTCAGTTCTTTGTTTCTGTGATGGATCACTGAGTATTACAGACTCTAAATACATTCAAGTTGCTGCAAAGTCCATATGTTTGTCCTTCTTTATGGTTGTGTAATAGTCCATTACGTATATGTATCATATTTTTTTATCCAGTCCAGTCTTGATGGTTTATGGTGGATGATTTTTGAGATGTGTTGTTGCATTCAATTTGCTAGAATCTTGTTGGTCCCATGTTTTGCTATTGTGAATAGTGCTGCAATAAGCATGCATGTGCATGTATCTTTTTGGTAGAATGATTTGAGTTCCTTTGGGTATATTATGAGTAGTGGGATTGCTGGGTCATATGGAAGGTCAATTTCTAATTCTTTTAGAAATTGCCACACTGTTTTCCACTGAGGCTGAACCAGTTTGCATTCCTACCAGCAGTATAGAAGTGTTTCCTTTTCTCTGCATCCTTGTCAGTGTCTGTTGGTTTTTGTCTTATTAATGATGGTCACTCTTACTGGGGTTAGGTGGTATCTCAATGTGGTTTTGATTTGCATTTCTCTGATGATTAGTGAGGCTGAGCATTTTTTCATGTGTTTGTTGGCTGTTCATAAGTGTTCTTTTGTGAAGTGTCTGTTCATGTCTTATGCCCACTATTTAATGGGGCTGTTCCCCCCGCCCCTTTTGCCATATTTGAGTTTCTTGTAGATCCTGGATGTTAGGCCTCTGGCAGATATACAGTTGGCAAATATTTTTTTCCCATTCTGTGGGTGTTCCCCCACTCTCTTTATGGTTTCTTTTGCTTTGCAGAAGCTTTTCAGTTTAATGAAATCTCACTTGTCTATCTTATCTCTTACAGCATAGACATCTGGAGTTTTGATCAGGAATAGATTGCCTAGTCCGATTTCCGTAAGGATGTCTCCTGCGTTTTCCAATATTCTTGTAGTTTGAGGTTTTACGTTTAGGCCTTTGATTCTTTCGGATTTTAGTGTATGGTGATAGGTATAGGTCCTGTTTCAATCTTCTGCATGTGTTTAGCCAATTTTCCCGCATTTTTACTGAATAGATTCTCTTCTCCCCAGTGGTTGCTGGTAGAAGTTTGTTGAAGATGAGTTGATTGAGAAATTGAGGTTTTGCTTCCAGAATGTCTAACCTGTTTCATTGGTCTATATTCCTGCTCTTGTACCAATACCAGGTTGTTTTGATTATTGTAGCCTTATAATAAAGTTTAAAGTCTGAAAGTGTGATACTTCCTGCTTCATTTCTTTTGTTGAGGATTGTTTGGGCTACTCATGGTCATTTACATTTCCATATGAATTTCTGTATTGTCTTTTCCAGGTCTGAGAGGAATAATGTTGGTATTGTGTTGAATCTGTAGATTGCCTTTGGTAGGATGGACATCTTAACAATGTTAATTCTTCTAATCCATGAGCGTGAAATATTTTCCCACTTGCTTGTGTCTTTTCTCATTTCTTTAAGCAGTGTTTTACAGTTTTCATTGTAAAGATCTTTCACTTCTCTGGTTAGGAAGTTGCCAAGATATTTCATTTTTTTGTGTGTGGCTATTGTGAGTGGACTTGTACTCTTTATTTGGTTCTCTGCCTGTTTGTTGTTGATGTATAGGAATGTGACTGTCTTTTGCACGTTTATTCTGTACCCTGAGATTTTTCCAAAGTCCTTAATCAGTACAAGGAGTTTTTTGACAGTCTCTTGAATTTTCAATGTGTAGGATCAAATTGTCAGAAAAGAGGGATAACTTAACTTTCTCTTTTCCTGTTTGGATACCCCTGATTTCCTTCTCTTGTCTAATTTCTCTAGCTTCCAAAACAACATTGAACAGGAGGAGTACAAGTGAGCATCCTTGTCTTGTTCTGGTTTTTAGGGGAAATATTTCCAGTTTCTTTCTGTTTAGCTGTATGCTGACTGTGAGTTTATCATAGATGGTGCTTACTATTTTGAGGCATGTTCCTTCTAAGCCTAGGTGTTGAAGAATTTTTATCATGAAGGTGTGCTGGATTTTACCAAAAGTTTTTTCTGCATATAATGATATAATCATGTTATTTTTGTTTTTACATCTCTTGATGTATTTAATTGCATTTACGGTCTCGCAGATGTTGAACCAACCCTACTTTCCAGGGATGAAACCTACTTGTCATTGTGGATGACTTTTGAGATGTGTTGTTGCATTCAAATCGCTAGAATCTTGTTGAGAATTTTTGCATCTTGTTCATCAGGGGTATTGACCTGTGGTTCTCTTTTTTTGTTGGATCTTTACCTGATTTGGATATCAGTGTGATGTCAGCTTAGTAAAATGATTTGGGGAAAGTTCTATCTTTCTCAATTGCCTGGAATACTTTCAGTAGAATTGGTATCAGTTCCTCCTTGTATATTTTGTATAATTCTTCTGGAAAGACATCTGGTCCAGGGCTTTTTTTGTATGTTGATAGTTTTCTTATGATAGAGTCAATTTCCTGGATTGTTATCGGTCTATTTAGTGTATCAATATCTTCTTGTTTCAACTTTGGGAGATTGTGTGGTATCAAAAAGTCCTCCATTTCATTTAGGTTGTAGAGTTTGTTTCCATACAGGTGTCCATAGTAATCTTTCATAATCTTTTGTATTTCTTCAGGGTAAGTTGTTATTTCACCTTTTGTGTTTCCGATTGTACTTATTTGTACTTTTTCTTGGTCATTCTGGCTAGGGGTCCATCAATCTTGTTTATCCTTTCAAAGAATCAGCCTTTTGTTTTGTTGATTTTTTTCTATGATACTTTTGTCTTCTATGTCCCATATTTGAACTTTTATTTTGGTGATATGGATTCTTCTGCTAAAGTTAGGGTTTTGGTGGCTTTGCCTTTCCAGCTCCCTTAGGTGATTTATTATACTGTTAAATTGTGATCTTTCTATTTTCTAGATTTGTGTTGGTATAGATATAAATTCTCCTCTTAGAATTGCTTTCATAGCATTCCAGAAGTTTTGGTTAAATGTTACTTCATTTTCATTGGATTTCAGGAATCTTTTAATTTCTGTTTTGATTTCCATGTTGACCCAGGAGTCTTTCAGCATCATGCTGTTTAGTATCCATGTTTTTGTGGGTTTTGGGGGAATTTTGTTGGTGCTGATATTTATTTTATTGCACTGTGGTCTGAGAAGGTGCATGGGAGTATTTCAATCTTATGGAATTTGTTTATGCTTCATTTATGGCTTATTATGTGATCAATTTTGGAGTATGTTCCATGTGAATTGCTTTTAGAAAATCTGGTATATCACATCAATTGAAAATTCCCTAATAATTAGCTATATGGTAATCCCTAGAGATGGACATTATTAGAATGCTGAATTATATAAGTACAGTGTGCCAATATTCTTGCAAAATCTGTGACCTGGAAGAATTTTCAAATTTCTAAATCAGACTTATCAAATTATGAAAATATATGAGAACAACCCTTATGGAATAGCTGCACATTTTTAGTTTGTGATGATATTTATTTATCTTATTTTTAGAGACCTTGAAATATTGTGGGAGGTCAAAACATGTCTATCTTATTTTTAAATTTGAAAAATAGTAAAATAGAGATTGCAGAAAGAAAAGAGATGACAAATAGAGAATGTAAATATTATTTAGACTTGTTTCTCACATGGCTGTTAATTTTTAAAAATAGAGATGAAGTCTTGCTATGTTGCCTGGGCTAGAACTCCTGGGCTCTAACAATTCTCTCCACTCAGTCTCCCAAACTCCTGGGATTACAGGTGTGAGTCATGATGCCCAATCACATGTGGTTACTTTTATAAGGCCACATAAATGAACTTTAAAGTTGACAAAGGTACATGGAATTAATAGGGTGAGCAGATATCTAGCTAGATATGAGCTATACACTGAACTTGGCTCTTGCATATTTTATGCAGTATACTCATTTTTCTTTAATTCACACCATGCTTAGTTTTCTTCATGAACTAGTTACAACCTTAAAATATTTATTCTTATAAATATGAAATAATATATAGTTTCAATATAATATCAGTGATCAATAATGTCTGTATTAATCAGTGGATTAGTCCCTGATAATCTTCATTTTTGTCATCCTTAATATTTTTACAGAGAAATATATATATCATAGTAAATTTTGTGTAGTCATTCTGTTTTCTAATGATAAGTTTTTTGTTTTTTTTTTTTGAGTTGGAGTCTCACTCAGTCGCCCAGACTGGAATGCAGTTGTCGCTCTCGGCCACCGCAGCCTCACCTGCTGGGCTCCTGTGATCCTTCCGCCTCAGCCTTCCAAGTAGCCAGAATTACAGGCATGCACTACCACGTCCGGCTGATTTTTTTGATTTATTATAGAGATGAGGTCTCGCTGCCCAGGTGGATCTCAAACCCTCGGGCTCAGGCAATCCACTCACCTCAGCCTCCCAAAGGCACAGGATTACAGGCTGAGCCACTGAGCCCCGCTATGATAAATTTTAAGAGCTTAAGGTCATATGTTTACTTGTATGAGCTTTGATTTTGCTTTATATTGATGCTGTTTTTTATAACATAGTGGTTATTTTAGATTACTTTTCTTATCTGTACCAGAATAACCGTCTTTTGATGATGACTGTGACATTAAAGAAGATTAATCTCAGGGTTTCTAGTAATCATTGTTCAAATGTGCACTCAGTGTTATGTATTGCAAGTATTTAGTAGCATATAGTAGTATTAGTATAGTATACATAGTAGTAGACTGCTATTAAATACTTGTAATACAGAACCTAAAAGAAAAATTCTTGCTTTAAAAAAAAAACCTTAAAAAATTAGCCATGGTATATTTCATGTAGTTACCTAATACATAGACTGAAGGATTTCTCTTCCATTTCCTATGATAGGGTTTTAGGTGAGGTTAAACTGACTGCCTTGGAATTTGGAACTGTGATCTCAACTGTGAGATCAACTAGGTGTGTTTAACCTAAAAAACAAAAACAAAAACTTCTCTATTGTATAGAAGGAGAGGATTGTTAGTCTAATCAATCATGTTGTTTGATCCAAAAGTCAATAGAAATGCCTTACGTGTTGATGAAAATAATAGAGATGGATTGGAATAATATAGAAAATACATAAATAGAAAACCATAATAGAGATTCTCATCATCTTATAAAAATAGATCTCTCTTGTATATATCCCTTCTTAAATGTCTGATAGTTACTACTGGCCCTATACTTTCTAAACAAAAACAAGATTATCTAAAAAGAATTAAAAAGCTTTCTTATTTTTAGAAAACATACAAGAAAAGAAGTTCAAGATAAAAATAGCTCTTTCTACCCATAATCCTGCTTATCAGTGGATTTTGGAAATTCTATTGTTAGTTTTAAAACATATCTGAAATGCAAAATGTATTTGTAGTCATGCTTTACATCTGCATTAAAGGTCACTTTTTCTTGATTTTTTTATATCTAATTTTTTTTCTTGTATGATGTCATTGGCAAGCACATTCAGTGCATTGTTGAATAGAAATAGTCATTTCTTTTTTAAAGTTCTTCAATTGTACTTCATTGTCTATAGCATAAGAGTTTAACCACAGCTTTAATTATAGAAAAGTCACTTTAACAGTCATGTGAACATGGACAATTGAATATAGTAACTGAACTTTTCCTTGTCAACAGAGATTACAAGAATAAGGGTGTATCTTTCAAGGAGCTGAATGAGGAGTGCTTAATAGATCCAAAGAGAAGAACAAGAATCCTTAGTTGTTTGAAGGACTGCAAGGACTGGGGACAATATAATAGTTATTAATATAAAACAAGTCACCCCAAAGTTTGTACTTCTTTTTTTTCTTTTTTTGAGTTGGAGTCTCACTCTATCACCCAGCCTGGAGTGCAGTTGCATGTTCACGGCCACTGCGGCCTCAACCTGCTGGGTTCAGGTGATCCTTCTGCTTCATCCTTCCAAGTAGCTGGAATTACAGGTGTGTACAACCACGCTCAGCTAATTTTTTGATTTATTGTAGAGACGAGGTCTTACCATGTTATCCAGGCTGGTCTCAAACCCTTGGGGTTCCAGCAATCCTCTCACCTCGGCCCCCCAAAGTGCTGAGATTATAGGCATGAGCCACCACACCTAGCCACAATTTGTACCTTTTTTTTTAAATTAATAATTTGTTATATCCTGGTTTCTGTGAATTAGGAATTCAGACAGAAACCACTACAAATAGCTTATTTATGCTCTGCAGTGTCAGAAGCCTCAGCTGGAAGAATCGAAGCCTAGTAATAGGGGATGGAGGGTCAGGAGGGGCATTAGAATCAACTGAAGGCTTGACTAATACCAGAAGATAATGCTTCCAAGATTGCTCACATAGCAGGCAAGTTGGCTGCATCATTGTGTGTCCTTTCTAGGCAGGCCTTTCCATAGGATCACTAAGTGTCTTTCACCACATGGTGACTTGCTTTTTTCAAGGCAAGTTCTCCAAGAGGGAGAGCAAAGCAGAAGCTATCCTTTAAACCATTAGCTGTACTGCCACTTAGAAGCTATTTGTCCTAGTCTCAGAAGTCACATTGCATAACTTCTGCAATTAAAGAATCACTACTTCCAACTCACATTCAAGAGGAGGGAAGTTAGTTTCACCTACTAATGGGTAGAAATGTCAGTAAATTTGTGAGCATATTTTAAAACTATCACAGATGAGAATGAATCAAAGAAGGATTTATTAAGCTGTGTGGAATGCAGTATGCAATTTAAAAAGTCTCTGACTGTATAATATATTCAGAAAAATCTCCATTCCTTATTAATGCTTTTTCCAGTATCTAGATTCTATATGAGAAATGCAAAGACATACCAAATCCTGCATAATGGTGGGTTAAAGTCTTAGATAGAGCTAATCTACATTACACCTGACTTATGTGGTTGTTTTTCATAATTTAGATTTTGCTATAATAACTTGCTTTATGTCTCTTTGCGACTCACCTCACACTTTCATCTAATAAAAGCTTTAAGATCGAACTTGCAAACAAAATAAGACAGACTTTTCCTTTCTCTTCTGGGAATTCACATATGCTATTCTTTCCATATAAAAATGTCCCCCACTTCTTTAACCTGGTTAACTACAACATATTCTTTAATTCCTATTCCAGATGTTATTTTTTTCCCAGAACACTTCCCTTCTACCTTAGGTCAGGTTCTCAGTCAGGTACACACACTTTGACATGGAAATTTGCATGTGGAGGTTCATTAGGGAACCTTCTGAGGATCAATGTCTGAAAAGGTATAGGAGAAGCAAAATTGTGCAAAAGTTGCATTGTGATGCCATTGCATGGGTCCTTAAGTAATTCTGCTGTAAGATGCAGCAGCCAGGGATTGACGCAAGGGGGCCAGGTCTTTGGAGTCTCCTACCCCAAGAAAGGAGTTATAAATTGGGGCAAGGTAGCTCCCTGTGGTCAAGAGAAATTCTCAAAAATAGTCTCAGCTGTAAGCTGTCAGTTGCCAAAACCTCCAGCAGTTAGATGAATGACTGTCTTCTTCCTGAAGGGTTCACCTAGGGCTAAAGCACAGAATCCGCTGTGCCTTCCCTGCCTTCACCAGTTTGGGTTATTTGTGCATCCTTATATCACCTTACATTTCTCATTAATAGAACTCTCACACTATTTGCAGTCGTTTGGCTTATTTTATTTAATTATAAGCTTTCAAGACCATTTCCAGCATCTACATCAGACATATGTATATGGAGGTGATGGATAAATATCTCTTGAATATAAGAGTAAATGGATGAAGAAGTATTGGGACTGAGATTGTGAAAAGAATAGGAGTTTACCGGGTGAGCAAGAGAGAATATGTCAGGCAGAAGAGAGAGCAAAGAGGTCCAGAGGCATGAAAGTGAGATAAACTCAGAAAACTCTAAAAAGGTCAGTGTGGTTGAGATAAAATGAGAAATGAAGAAATAGTAGACAAGGTTGAATAGTTGGTAAGGGTCAGAATACAAATGGTCCTGTAAACTGGGTAGAAGGACTAATATTTGTTCAGTAAAATATCCATTGAAAATTGCTTCTAGAAAACGCTTGCAATCATGTTTTCATAAATAATAAAACACAACTTCCTTTCTTCTTTTTTTTAAATTTTTTTGAGCTGGAGTCTTACTCTGTCGCCCAGATTGGTGTGCCGTGGCCGCTCCCGGCCACCGCAGCCTCGACCTGCTGGACTCTGGCGATCCTTCCGCCTCAGCCTTCCAAGTAGCTGGAATTACAGGCATGCGCTACCATGCCCAGCTGATTTTTTGATTTATTGTAGAGATGAGGTCTCGCTGCCCAGGCGGGTCTCGAACCCACAGGCTCAGGCAATCCACTCACCTCAGCCTCCCAAAGGCGCGGGATTACAGGTTGAGCCACAAGACCGGCTCTTTTCTTCTTTTTTACCTGTTTTTTTCCCCTATATGTTTTGTGATTTAATATTCAGTGCATGAATATGCAGAAGATCAGATGTTGGGCAAGGGCTCTCAACCCAATACTACTCCAGTTTAGCAGCAAGCACACATAACAATACACCTTGCATTGCTCATGGATTTTAGTGGAATTGAACTGACTGGATCAGTTCACATTGACATGCAAAGTTGTTATTCCAATCAAATGTCAATGTGAGATTGGAATGTTAATTTATTTAAGCAGATATGTGTCAATGTCACCCTAAAACAAAAGTACCTCTATTACTGTGCCAACAGAAATTGTCAAAACAAGAAAAAAATAAGAAAACTTCCAAATTTGCTTCTGTATAAAAAATTCCTTGGCAGATGTTTATTTGGATCAGGTGTTAAAAAATTTATCAATTGACTGGATGTCGTTTGATCAGCAATAACTTTAGGGATGTTAAATTCAAACAGGCAAATTAAAAAAGAAACTATTTGATAAACATTTGAATCCTATCCCCAGAGTATCTATTTGCATTAAAATAATCGCTACATGCACATAAAATTTGCATAAAAATCTGATCAAAATGACACATCTTTGAGAAATGCAGAGCTTCCAGCTGAAATAAACCATGTTCAAGTAATAGAATATATCATGCACCCTTGTTGAATTTAAAAATGCAATGCTAACTGAACTATCACAGAAACAGAAAACTGAAGACGGCATATTCTCACTCAGAAGGGTACCCTGATCACTGGTCACATGGTGTAAAGGTGTGAACACAGAGCTGAACACTGCAAAGGAGGGGGGGAGATATAGGTGTACACAACAACACGCTGGGTACCAGGTACACCACTGGGGGAGCGGGCTTGCTAGAAGCTCAAATCTCAACTGCATGTAATTTACATATATAGTAAATCCTCACATGTATTCTACAACTCTTAAAAAAAACTAAAAGAAAACAAAAAAAAGCCTTTGGGCCTTGGTAAGAAAATAGATCTTTGTCCTCAAAACAATGGAAAGATGTCAGAGCAGGGAGGAATAGGTAACACATTCACTCCCAAATCTTGGTGGCTTAACATTGCAAGGTTTATTTTGCTCAACTCGGTTGCCTAATGTGGGTCAGGGGGTGGGGAAATCTCTGTTCCACACAACCACTCAGAGCGCCAGGGAGATGGAGCTGCCCTCTCCCATAGCTGAGGCACCAGGAGCACATGCCTCCTCCTTGGTAGCCCTAGGGAGGAGGGGCTTGAGAATCACACTATGGCTTTGATCCGGACAGGAAGTGATCTCATGACTTCCTTTCGTCTTCTATTGGCCAGAACAGTCCTGGGGGTATCATGGGAGGGGGTGGGATGTCTGGTGAGCTGCCAGGAGATACCATGGGCACAGCTGGGGTGATGTCCTGCATGAGGGCTGAGTGGGCAGCTCAGCCCCTCCAAAAGGTGAAACCACCCCTCTGAGCCAGCCTCTGAGACGACACGGAATGGAGGTACCAGTGTAATGGTCTTCTGACTGTTTTAAACAGGAACACAGATTTAATTTTTTATGGGACATTTTCCAAATGCTGAATGCTAACCGAACTATTTTTAACAACAAAAAGAAAAACGTGAGCCAAATAAACATATTTTTAAACCTAAATAAATAAATAAATAAATAAATAAAAATGCTAGTAATATTGAAACTCAGGACAAACAGAGCACTTAAAAGACAGTTTAATCCAATCCTCATTTTAAAGAAGCAGAAATTGAGACCTGGTGACATAAAATGTTTCATTCATGGTCACGTAAGTTCATGGTAAATCAAGTAATAGGCTCTGGATTCTAAATCTGAAGCCGTTGTCTTTACTGCTTTCCACATTATTTTATAGCCTGCATTTGTAAACAGTTAAGTAAATACGGGCTCATTCCAAAGAATGGTTTGCTGTATTAACTGAGTTAGTTTAGTTGCAACCTTTTTTCAAAATAGCATCGCAGCAATTAGGCATTTTCCACTGATGCGATCAGCGAAGCAAATCTGATAAACCACAGTTGACACGGGTCACTGTCAACTAGAATTATGCCAATTTTCAATATGACACACTTCATAGTGTGCCAAATAGAAGTAAATTGATAATGCTAAGCATGCAAGTATGTTTTACAGGCATCTGATTTAGTTTAATCAGGGTGCAGAAGTCATAAGACCTTTATTTAAATACAGAGATTTCAAATTCTCTTGCCTTCATTCCCTAGAGTTTTAAACTGCTCTCTAATGTTCTATTGTCACAGTTTTAAAAATCATTCTTGCTTAATTTAAATTGAACAGCTTCCTCGATCACAGGTCAAATTCACTTGATTCCGAATTTAGTATATTTACTTATAACTCTGACGTGTGAAAAATATTTAACTGCAAATCAGATGCCTAGGAGACAACCGAATGTGGTTTTTAATAATTGTGAGTTATGGAAGATAGCTGAGGGTACCACAAACAAAGACCTTAAATTAGTATGAACAGCAGGTTCCTTATAATATTTCTATATCATTGAGAAAGTAAAGATCTTTGGATGACATACTGGTTTTATGAACACAAGATAAAGGTTGAGATACTTCCCTGGAGAACACAATGTTTTAATCAAGTTACATGTATAATAATCTGGTGTTATTTAATATGTGCAGTACAGTCTTGTTGTTATCTTCAGGATATGATATTAGATAATATAAAAGGGCTAGTGGATAAAACTATGATAAAAACAAAACATCGTTGAGAAAATGCACAGCTTCCAGCAGAAATAGACCATGTTCAAGTAATAGAATATATTGTTAATTTTTGTCATATTTAAAAATGCAATACTAGTAATTGTGGAAATGCAGGACAAATTAAATGCTTCTAATGAAGAAATATTTTAGAAGAAAATTAAGGTTTGGGGACAATTTGTATATCCTTATGTGTGGCATGCCTACCCTTATGCATAAGAGATGAATGGGAACCCTGGGGGTGAATGAGGAGGTTATGATTATATGAGTGTAATATTTGAATGAGTGTAGCAGTAGATTAAACACACTGAAAGTCTAGATGAATGTGCATGGTTACTCAGAGTCAAGCATTTATTATACTGCGTCAGGAATAATTTGTGTGTATTCTATAGCTGGTGGGCAACTTCCTAAATGTCCATCTATCCAAAATTCCTGATGAAGCAATTTATATGTCAGGACTTCTATGTCAGAACTTCACCAATGAGGACTTGGAGACAGAGAAGACAAATTGTTAGGGTAAGACCCATGATGAAAGCAGTAGTAGTGTTTTTGATATACCATAAAAGAGTGTATTATTTTAATCTTTAATGGGATTTGAGTTTTGAATGATTGCTTTTACATTCTGGGAAATAGCTTGTGGTAATGTTTGATTTTTTAAATCAAAACAAAATAACAGCAAAGAGCAAGATTAAATTTTAAATGAGATTTCTCAAGAAAGAATGCTGATAGTAATTGTTCCTATTCATATACAGTCATTTCAGCCTACTTATTACTCTTAGATCTTGCACTTAATATTTAGTTTTATGTGATAATTGTAGTAGGATTTAAAATTATTTAGATTTAAAGCAAACAAGTACAAGTATTTGTTACAATTTGAAGTCTTCTACTTTGTGGGGTATGTGTGTGTGTGCCTGTGTGTTTAAAATACTTCTAGGTACTCTGTCTTAAGGCCATTTTATTATGAAATTTCATCATATTCCTGGAATTGATACTTATTTTGATTGATGCTGAACGGAACACAGTCACTGGACACCTTAAGGACATTTCTGTGTCCCACTCATTTATTCATTTAATTAAAAAGCATTTATTGAGTGCTACTTTGTGTCAAGTAATGATTAAGGAGATGAAAATTTTCTAGTGAATAAGATAGACCCTGCCCCTATGCTTTTGAAATTAAAAATCTAGTGGGGATACAAAGAGGGAATTGCAACAAAGAGCAGTGTGCTCTATGGTGTGGAAAGTACAGGATGTTCTGAGGCTGCAGGATGTGACAGTTGAGTGAGTCCTACAGAATAAGATGAAGTTAGAGTGGGGCAGAGGCCCCTCTGCAAAAGCAAAAATGCAGAGGCAAAAGCCAGGACAAAGAAAAGGTGTTACTTCTTGTTCTTATATAAGTTGCTTTACTTCTTGTTTTTGTTACCTTACTTCTTGTATTTATGTAAGTTACTTCTAATTTCCTTGTATTACCCAAGTTACTTCCTGGTTCTTTGTGCTACTCTTTTCACTGTGGCAGGCTACATGTTAAAACTTTTGGCAGAATTCAATCAGGACAGTGATCTTGTAAGTCAATCAGCAGCAAATAGGACAAGCAAATGAAATAAGTTAAACCAGTCAGTGTGGAACATGTAATGCTAACTGCAGTCTCCAGCTACAAAATATCCAATCAAATGAATAATGCCAAACTGTAACCTTATAAGGGAGATAAAGAGGTTACAATGTAAAGAAATAATATAGAAGGCTCAGCCTTTGGATGCAAATCCCCTGAGCTGATACCTGGCGGCAAGACGCCTCGGTGTCCTGTCTCTCTCTGCAACCAGTTCCCTCTACAAAAGCAGCAAGAAAAAAGAATTCCAAACTGTTAAGGGCCTAGAAATGTGAGACATGAGAGAGTATAGTCTGCTCCAATAAATGAAAGATGACAATTGTAGATGAAAGAAAGAGTATGGGTAGGATAGTGGTGAGAGATATGTCCAGAGCTTTGCAAGGGCAGAGCCTGCTGTGGTATATGGACAAGTTAGAATTATTATAGTTTTCAGTACACAATGACATAATAAGACTTAAATTTTAGGGAAAAAAAAATCACTTTTTCCTACAGTTTAAAGGTTGCATTAGAGGAAAGCAATCCTAAAGACAGATGCCAAGTTATAAAGCTATTATAATGACTAATGAGCAAAAAAGATAGTGATGATCCTTTTTAACGTGGATGTTGCAATTCGAATGACTGTAAACTTCTCAACAGCAATAATAGAAGTCAGAAGAGAGTAGAATGATACGTGATTTTCAGTGTAGTAAAAGAAAATAACATGAAAATGATAATTCTTCATGTTTTGCACAAACATGAAGAATTATCACTTTTCTTTCTTTTTTTTTTTGAGTTGGAGTCTCACTCTGTCGCCCAGACTGGAGTGCGGTGGCCGCTCCCGGCCACTGCAGCCTCGACCTGCTGGGCTCCGGCAATCCTTCCGCCTCAGCCTTCCAAGTAGCCGGAATTTCAGGCATGCGCTACCACTCCCGGCTGATTTTTTTTTTTTTTTTTTTTTATTGTAGAGATGAGGTCTCGCTGCCCAGTCGGGTGTTGAACCCGCGGCCTCAGGCAATCCACTCACCTCAGCCTCCCAAAGGCGCGGGATTACAGGCTGAGCCAGCAAGCCCGGCCAAATACTTTTCAAAATTGATAGCAAAATACAACATTTATGGCACAGAGAGAGCCTCAACAGCAATCACCTCAGGTGGAAAGACAAAGATCCCAGAGGGAAAGTCCAAGACATAAGAAAAAATAAAGAGCAAGAAAATGCATTGTTCACAATAGCAAGGGACTGAAAGCAACCCAAATATCCATTGGCAAATGAATGGTTAGGGAAAATGCAGTACATACAATGAAATATTACGCAATCTTTAAAAAGAAGGAAATCTCACCTCATACTACAACGTGGATGAAGTTTGCCCACTGATTTTTTTCATTCATTGGTGCATCTTACTTGCAAAATTATTATATTGAGACTAATTGTGATCTTGTATTTGCCCCATTCCCTTAATATTTATTAGTTGGAATTCTCCTGTTTAAAAAAAGGGTACTTTAAAGGCAATTATGTCTTAAAACTCTTTCTCACAGTATTTGAGCCTTCATCTTTTATTCTTCATTCTTCAGCTGCTTAAAAAACCTCAGAATGGATGTAGCATATTTCCAGAACTATTATGATCTGTGATTTCCCAATCTCTAGGAATGCAAGAAGCTACCATGCATCAGGCCCATTGGCCTCTGGTGAACTCTCCATACTGCAATGGGAACCCTACTTACTGCAATGGGGGGAATTGTTTTCTCCAAGTGAGCAGAGCCCCATTTGAAAAACCTCCATTCTTGGAGGGTCTCCTAGCCAAAAGAAAATGCCACATGCTTTTTGAGCTTGACTGTAGCTCATTTTCCAGAGAAGATGAAAGTGAGGACAAGAGATAGCATAAGATGGGAACTGCTGAAAGCCAGAGAATCTTTCAACATATTCCTAGGGGACATCAGGATATTGTCTAGAGGAAAGAAACCTATTTTACAATGCAAAGAAAGAATTACATTGTATTATCCAAACTATAATTAGTATGTCTTAATGGGAAAAAAAGCCTCCTCAAACGTAAAGAAGATCAAAAGTTCCTCCTTGAAACTCCTATCCAACCCCAAGCTGTATCTCCTTCCAGTGCCCCTTAATGTGGAGAGAACTATTTGGTTACTATCAGTTACTCTAAATACATCCATTTGGTGTGAATTATGAATAAATAATTTCACAATCTCTTTAAAAATGCATTCAATTGTGACTAGAAACATTATTACTAGGCCAAAGAAACTTCACTAAATCACATATTATACAGAACATATTCTCTAAAGCAATATATGTAATAAAAATGAAATGCAGTCACCAAAATATGAAAGCAATCTTCCTGTCCACTAGCAAATGAACAGAAGAACATAATATGAGATATAAATACAGTGAAATATTATCCAGTCCTTAAAAGGAGTAAAATTCTAGCACCTTCTATAGCATGAAAGAACTTTGAGGACATTTTAAAATTAAATAACCAGACAATCTTTTATGATTCAATTTGTCTGACATTCATAGATAGGCAAACTCAGAGAGTCAGACAGTAGAACAGAAGTTATAAAGGCCTGGGGAAGGGAGGAATGGGAAGTTATTATTGAATGAGTACATTGTTTGAAATGTTTAAAAAGTATCTGGAGATGGTTTGTGGTGACAGTTGCACCACAATGTGGATAGTGTTTAATACTACAAACTGAACACTCACAAATGGGTAAAATGATACATTTTGTGTTATGTATATTTTTTCCACAATAAAAGATGTAATGTAATGTAATAAATAGAGGAAACCAACTACTAACAGTAAAAAAGATAGCAGTCCGTATTAGGAATGTAGCTGGGGTATAGAGATATGAAAAGTTGGAAAACAGGTTGGGGAATATAATAGGCAGATTTTTGTGATTTATTAAAACTGGAGAGTGATGTAATATGTGGAAAAAATAATTGTAAAGGTTTCTATTTGAAGGAGGGAACAAAATTTAGGGAATCTGAAAGAAAGTCAAAAGTGTAATTTTGCAATACAGTAAATTTAAGAATTCTACCTAGATTAATGTTCCCAGGCTTAAATGGATTAGATAATTGGTTTTTATAATCAATGATTGCACTTCATTTTATCTTTATTAATAGATACAAATCAACCCTTGTATTCTGAAATCAAATTACCTCAGTCCTATAGTAATTATTGCATTATAATTATCATCAGTTCATTGTAACTTCAGTATCAGAGTGCTCATGGGTCTGACAACAGATGTATATAAAGTCACTAAGATTTCATGTGAATAGAAACAATGTGATCGTTTCATAGACTCTGGCCAAGTAAGAATCCTTAAGCAGGGCTACATTCAGATATACAAGATTGAACCAAAAAAGAGGTGTATATCATGGTTTAAATTGATCTTTTCGGGCCACCTTATTGCTCAGGGAATTTCTCCTTGCTCTTACTCCTAATCTGTACCATATAAATTTTTACTCTGGTGCTTTGGCTCGCTTTTCCTGTTCAATTCCTACCTCTGCATTTACCTTGCAGCGTTCTTCCATTTAACTCTTTCAGCTGGGTTTTTCTGAGCATAGAGTGTCTGTCTGTATTAGTAACTCCAAAGGTATCCATTTGATGTGCATTACCTTCTTGAGGGTAGTCAGTGCCTATGAACTGTGACCTGTGAAGGTCATTTGCATGCTTCCAGTGGCCCCCACTTTTGATGCCTTTTCATCACTGAATAAAGTCATTTATAGATCTTAATCCACATTTTTAGCCTTACCACACATCACTCCATATTCGTAATTGCTTTTGTAAGCTCCGTTCTTTCCTACTCATGAATTTGTTGTGCTGTTTTCATTTTCTGAAATTTGCTAACTTTTCATGCTGAAATCGTACTGATTTTTCCAAAAAAATCCTAAATTTTACCTCCTCCAGGAAAGTTTTCTTTACCTCCCCAGTTAATTCACTTTTAAACAAATACTTAAAATGTGCACGTTTATCTCTAATTTATATTCATAGTAATACATTTCACTAAGACCCTGGAGCTCAAAATTTATCAAAACATATTTAAGAGCATTCAAAGCATTTATAGTGATAAATCTTGCCTTTAAATTATAATATAGTTTTCTATTTAACCCATTTTTTCACTATTGCATTCAGATTGCAACTATAAGTTTAAGGGGTGTGAAAAGGTTGCACTATTTTACACTTATTTATTGTCCTAATTCCTCACAAGTATTACTGCCCTTTCTACCTACTCCCCACAGATTATATTTCTTTTTTACTAATTCAGGTACTCATTATGCACTCCCAGTTACTAATCTCACACACATAGATTTATGAGGTCTTTCTATAGTGAAGAGAACCCAACTCACATTTAAGAGACACCAATTTTGAGCCTGTTTTATATTCAGACAACGCTTAAACCAGTCTGAGAAAACATATAATTCATCTCAGTTACATGTCTTTCATGAATACAAATCTTCTTACTTGTGGATGTGAACCAGTTTAAAAATGTCTACTTCTGATTCCCAAATGATTAGTTGAATTGATCCAAAGATACTGTTGGGTATGCTTGTTGAAAATATTCACATGATAATAAATAAAATTAAATTGCTTTATTTCCTCAGTGATGTTATCAAACATAGGATTTTTGGTTTTGGTGTATGTAGTTTTTCTACTTTACATTTATTTATCTATCTATTCTTTCTAGTTCTGTTGGTTGCAATGCCAACCAATGGCAGATGCTGCTTTTAGCTGGAATAGCACAATTTGTCATTGATTTATCTTGACTGTTTCCTGTCTACAAACTAGTGTTACTTCTAGTTAACCTTAACAACAACATTCCAACTGCTTCATATTATCGACTGACTGTAATTCCCCCAGAAGTATTTCATCACAATTATCCTCACTGGGATGATTTATCCTTAAGAATTGTGTCAGTGAACATTTTTCTCCAAAATGCCTGCAGATGACCTTATTTTTACAGGCTGGTTTGACGTGCAGGTAAGTTACACAAACATGATCTTCAGTTTAGTTCATACTTAGTCATACCAAGAATTTTTATGTTGACAGATTTTGTGATGAGTGCTTCAGTGAACAAACATGCAAGATGCCTATGGTGGAAAGTATACAAAGATGGCCAAAAGCTGAAGATACCAAAGTCTTAGCTGCCTTGAAGAGTTTTATATTGTTACCATATGAAATAATTTTACTTTTATTATTTCATTTTTAATTTTGTATTTTTTGAATTTGTCGCCCAGACTGGAGTGCAGTGGCACACTCGTGGATACTGTGGCCTCAGCCTACTTGGCTCAGGGGATTCTTCTGCCTCTGTCTTCCAAGTAGCTGGAACTATGATCACATGCCATCACGCCTGGCTAATTTTTTGTAGAGATGAAGTCTTACCAAGTTGCCCAGGTTGACCTTGAACTCCTGGATTCAGACAATCCTTTTGTCTTAGTCTCCTAAAATGCGACGATTATAGATGTGAACTACTGTGCCCAGCTAGGAAATAATTTTTAAAACCCCACCTGATTATATGGAAGATTTATATATATATTTTTTTCTTTATGACTAAAATGGGGTAAATAACTTTTTTACAAAGCTAAGTGTTGCTTCGCCTTTATTTTGTTAAACTGCATGGGGATCAATACCAAACATATCCTAGATTACATAGTAAGAAATTGCTACTCAGGGTCTTAAATTGATCTTACTAATGTAATATTCTGTCAAGACACACGTTTTCTGATGATAATATTAGTCTTTTCTATTCTTTATAACTTAATGTGAAGTTAATTCTTTCTGGATCTTGAATGTCTGGCTTTACCTAAAAATATTGAAAACTGATATTATGCATGGAATCTCTATGATGACATTAATAGGGAATGTCTTCATTAAATCCATACATAAACAGAATCTGAGGGCTACATGATGGTGGCAGATAGGGAAAACTCAACAGAAATGTTACTTCTGCCATATCCCTGCTGTTAGTGTTTATATTGTATGTATACCATTTTTCAAACTTCTACTTAAAAAAAAAAGAATTTTTATGATATATGGTAGTGATTTTGAAACTTTAATGTGCCAAAGAATCCCTCAGAATGTAATAACATTCTGAGGGAATGTACTTATCTCTAAGACCCACATCAAGATATTTTTATTTAAAACTTCTTGGATTGGGTTCAGGATTTCCTGTTTTAATATCCACTTCAGTAGATAATTCTGAGTGTACATAAAGAGAAAAGGCCATGCAGAGTCTCTGAATGAGATTCATGTAGGAGAAGAATTGGTTTTGACACCTTCTTTCTGGAGGCTATTAAACCATGAGTTTTCTAAGACTTGTGATTCTGTTCATCTCTATAGGTCATATACATAGTAAAAATTCACTTAAAGACTGTAATGAAAGCATTGACAGCATTATTTCTCAGTATTTTAATGAGATTTCATCTCTTTCTGTGTCCTTATTTATATGTTTGTGAAAATTTTGGAAAGACTCTTGTCAAGGTTAGGTAATCAGATGCTATTTTAATCAGATTCTGATCTCTGTTTATTTGAAGGTTCTTTCAAGATCATTTTGGTAAAAAACATGTCATAAGCTGAGGAGACTATTAATGAAGGTCTCTTTGCACCTCTTTATAAAGTTGTAGCAAATCACTTCAATCTTTTTCTGAAGGTCAAGTTTCATGCTGAGGAAATGATTGATTTCCATTGCTTCATCAGGGATGTTTGAAGCCTGGAATAAGGAATTGCTCAAGTGTTTTGGAGTCAGCCTCATATTTATTCCCATAACTTTATTTTATGCCACATCATTACTCAATGATGCTAGCCATGCTTTGAAGTATTTCTCTGAAAATTCCTTAGAACAAGTGTCTAGTAGATAGGGAATTTGAATTGACTTTAACAATGCCAAAGTTATGTGAATATTTCAATGTTTTCATCTATTGCTACTGAAGAGAAAGCTTAAGTACTAAATATGGTCTTATTTTATAGTTTCTAATATGTTTAATCAAGACAGCACCAATCAACTTAGTCATTAATTATTCCATTTTTATTAATATAAAAATATTTCCACATAAAAATAAGAATATTTATGAATTAAATTTTTATATTGTTAAACATATATCATTTTTAGTAGATCTTGAGTGCATTGACCATATTTTGATTCATGATATGAAGGAATAAAATGTTGCTTGAAGGAAATAAGATATCAAACATTGGGTCAACATAGATAACATTAAGTGAATAAGAACATTGTCCAGATTTAGCAGAACTGTTGCCGCAATTTTTTGTAAAATCATATTCTATGTAATCAATCAAACCTATATTATGCACCCAACTAAGAAAAAAGTTAAATTTTTAAAAAATTTAACTTAAAAGATAGATTAATTTCCTTTATCCATAAAATGATAATGTTTAAAATTCTTAAGAATTACGAGATTTAAAAAAAAATTCATTGAAGCATTGGCCCAAAAATAATTAGCTTGAGCATTGCTGCCTCAAAGCTATTTCTCCTTTCCTCTTTTCAATGATTATGAAATTAATGAGGAGTTTATAATAGACCAATTGCATCAGTGTTAAAGATCAGTTCAAGGAAACGATTTGTATTCTTAATTATCTTCACAAATATTCGACATTCTTTCCCGTAGCAACATTCTTTCATGTAGTGATTGGCTGATGTTGCCACCTCTATTACTCTCATTTTTATGGCAAACCATGGCACTTGCTATTATTTTTAAGTCATCACTTCCTTCCTAGAAATTTTGAAACATTGATGTCTCTGGATTTTTGATGAACGCTCTATTATCTATCTATCTAATTGCAGATAGTGTGTATGTTATGTGGTATTTTTCAGCTTTTTACTTTATTCAAATGTTTTCTACCTTTTAGCATTTTCTCAATGCTTATATCATTAAGACATATGTAGCATGCAGTTTTTTTGGTAACATTTTAAATATTAGGTCTAAAATCTTCATTGTATAATTTACAATTTTCTTAATCACAAAAAACTTTATAAAAGCATTATTCTCCTCATGCAAACAAGTTGGTTAGAGATTCTCTTTTCAGGATATCACACTTTTTTCTCCTTAGTAGTTTCTGTGTTTGTGGCACCTATTTACTTGCTCAGATACCTAGTGGTATGTTATTTATTGATACGTTATTTTGGGACAGATGACTTGTACTTATGCAATTTTTACATATTTTCTAAGTTTCTACCGTGGACATGTATGATTTTTAAAGTGTGCCAGAATTCTTTTTTTGTTTTTGTTTTTGTTTTTGTTTTTGTTTGGAGTCTCACTCTGTCACCCAGACTGGAGTGCAGTGGCCGCTCCTGGCCACCAGCATTGACCTGCTGGGCTCCAGCGATCCTTCCGCCTTGGCATTCCAAGTTCCAGCTACTACAGGCGTGCGCTACCACGCCCAGCTAATTTTTTGATTTATTGTAGAGATGAGGTCTTGCCAAGTTGCCCAGGCGGGTCTCAAACCCGCGGGTTCAGGCAATCCACTCACTTCAGCTTCCCAAAGCGCGGGATTACAGGCTGAGCGAGCCTGGCTTGTGTGCCAGAATTCTGAAGAAGATACTCCTCATTTGTAGTTGTGTTAATCTGGGCACTAAAATCAAGAATAGCCCAGAGAAACCAGAAATCCAGTATTGCAAAGAATTTTTTTTTATCAAAAAAGATCTGCAGGGGATGAATTGACCACATTAAAAAACAAAACAAAACAAAACAAAACAACCTACATTCCACATATTATTGAGTCATGAACTACATGAACCATAAAAGATAATGAAAGGCTCTAATATTTGTCTCCCACTTCTTGTCGACAAACTAGTGACAGCACAGCACCTGTGTACCACGAATGTAGTGGTCTTTGTTCATTCTGGGACCTTTATCATTAACATATGCCTTATCTCTAAGTTTCTTTTTTAAGGTTTTTGCTTATCATAGCAGCAGATGTGAGATTTCTTGCACTTTGCTAAAACAAAATATTAAGGTAACATATAAGAAATACGTTGATTTCTTTAAAAAAAATTTTTTTTATCTTAAAGATGTAGGGTACAATTCAGGATTAGGAATACAAATGTTCATTATTCAGGTACCCTTGTTGATGAAGTGTGTCCCCTCCTCCCTTGGCAGTTTCCCACTACTGCCAATCCTGCCCAATACATTGATTTCTAAAGAAGTTCTCACTTCCCTGTAATTTGCTTGTCATATTCAGTCTGCTTGCATTTCAAGTTCATAGAAATGGTTAAACTTTCCTTTTTATGTATGCCGATATTATTAAAAAACAATTTTTTTGAAATCTGAGCATTATATATAGCTTTATGATATTTTCTGTCATTTTTGACAGCAGCAACTTAAGTGTTTATTCATGTTGTGTGACCTAACAAAGTGCCACGTGACTATCCATAAAAGAAAAAGCTGTAAAGCCGTGGAGCAGAGAGATAATTGATTTTTAGCTCTTTTTCACAGAGCACTTTTAAAGTAAAAAAAAAAGTTTTTAATTCATTTGTATAACTCTTTATTCATTTTTTGCTAAGCATATTAATAGGAGTTTAAGGAGTTTAAAGAAACCCTTGAAATGGACTGTAGCACAAGTGATTGTTTTGAAATGCACTTCAGGGGAAAAACAACACTCCCGAATCTTTCTAACTTGTTTTTCAATGTAGCCTCTTTATTTTTGCCAGGTGAGCTATCATCTAGGAGATTTTAACTTGTGTGACTGTGTATAAGAAGTATATATTGTATAAGGTTGATTTTTTTTCTAGAGGGTACATGTAACTAGATGTCATTTAAGTGACATAAATTTGGGCCTATGAGGATGTAGTTCTGTTTGTCTTGAATTTTTATTTTCAATATGTAATATTTTTGTCTCACAGAAATTACCTAGATCTTAGTGCTGTGTGACCAATATACCATGGAAAAGGTATGTAGGCTGACAAGTGGTGATGCTCAGGTTACCCTTGCAGGAAGATGTGCCACAGGTTGGTGGAAGAGCCATGACACAGGCACATTCTTTCCTGCATTGCACCTTGTGGATTGTACATCCGTGGATTCACTTGACCACTCAGTGTGTTCAAATTGATTATTATGTGAAAAGGCTGTTATGGGGATGGATAGGGTGATTTCGGTCATATGTTCTTGAAAAAGGCCAACTTTTAAGCCTTAGGATTGAGAGGTTCATTGCCACCTGCTGAGATCCCAGTATGTATCAGGGGTTAATGCAATCTTCTAACATTCTAAAAGCTAGATTGATCTTTATCTTTTAAATGTCTCCTGGGGTTTCCAAGATATGAGGGGAGAGCTGAAGGGCAACAACAATGTATTTTTCAGAAAAGAAAGTGAATGTGCCTGCTAGCAAGTTGCAGGCAGAGTAACAAAGGTGAAAATGAAAGTGACTCAAAGGTACATCCCATTTCATGAGTCTTTCTGCAAAACAACAATGAGTCATTTGGTCAGTAATTCAGTCTCCCTCACCTTTCTCTATTTAGAAGTTTTACTGCTAAGAAAATATATACGTAAACGAATCAACCTATATTTTAAATTTACAGTAAGAAGAGTCAATAACTGGGAAATGATTATTGAATGCAATAGTATGTGCATAATTGAAGGAGTTTCAAATTTACCACAGACTACCCAAGTGACATTTAAGCACCTTGCTTAAATTCCCTAGATCTTTCTTGTTTTTGAAATGTGTTAAAATTTTTAACGGGTTCCTATATCCCTAACCAGTTAGTCTTACCCAAATGGTTATGAGTGTAGTTTGTGGGTGTGTGCACTTTCGTGCTTTATTTTACAATATTGAGAAATTACTCAGTAAAGTCCAGTAAAATATAAGAAAACTTTTCATGAAAAAATGGAACTGCTGCTTAGAGAATCTAATGTGCTTAAACTAAATAATACATGTACATATATAAATATGTGTTGTGAATTAATAAATCTCTATAAGTATTTCATTTTCAAGGACTAATGCTAAAATTTTATTATATAGGTAGCCCCACATTTATATAAAATGTTGGCTAAAAGTGAACTTTCAATATGTTTATATACCAAGCAAGGTCTTATGACAAGTGGCATGTTAAGCTTAGAATTCTGTAACATCTCTATTTCACTCTCATTATATAGCAATCAACTCTGTACTAGAGTATTTATACAATCTACTGCAAATAATTGCGGTATTTTTTGTATATATCAGCCTCTACTCAGTTCCTTGATTATTATTATTCATCAAAAATAATATTATTGCTTCCAATGATAATATTGCCTTCAGTTTTATTCATCCCACTTCCTAACATTTTCTATGTTGTTAGCTCATCTGCTCTATGACACCTACTACCTTATTTCCACAACTCCTTCTGCATAACATTGTATTTCTATACTTTCCTTTATGTGGAGCTGACAACTAAGTTCATGAACTTGCCACCATGTGCTTATGTTGGCAGTCCTGTACAAACAACTCAGTAAGGTTTCATAACCTTGATCTAGCAGTGTCTCACAGCTGTGTTTGTGTAGACATGTGGCAGTATTTTTCTGAGTGACATTCACTATTGTTGTTGCATGTTTTTATGTCATCACAAGAATGTCAGTGCTTGCTTTAGAGCAAGGAACAAACATTACATTTCTTGTTGAACTTGGCAAGAGTGGTAGTGAAATCAGGCACATGTTAGTTCAAGCTTATAGGAATTATGCCATGAAGAACATGGCAGTTTACAAATGGATTAAATGTTTTTCTGAGGGGAGAGATAGTGTCACTGGTGAAGAGAGGTCAGAAGAGCCAGTAATGAGCAGAACTGATGAAAATATTGCAAAAATTCACCAAATTGTGTGTAAAAAACACTGGTGGTAAGAAGTAGAACAAATAAACATTGATAGAGAAATAGGAAAATATTAATGGAAAATTTTGGCATGAGAAAGATGTGTGCAAAAATGGTCCCAAAGGAGCTCTTGTTTCATGATAGTGCATCAACTCACACAACACTGTTTGTGAGGGAGTTTTTAGCCAGTAAACAAATAACTACATTGGAATACCTTATCTGGCTCCCAATGACTTTTTTTTTTTAACCTGAAAATAAAGGAAATAATGAAAGGAAGACATTTTGGTGACATTCAGGACATCAAGGTTAATATGATGACAGCTCTGATGACTATTCCAGAGAAAGAGTTTCAAAATTGCTTTGATGACTGGACTAGGCACTGGCATTGGTGCATAACTTTCCAAGGGAAGTACGTTGAAGGTGACCATAGTGATATTCAGCAATGAGGTATGTAGCCTTTTTTCTAGGATGAGTTCATGAACTTAAGTGTCAAAACTCTTAGAAAACATTACTCAAAGTGTTGAATATGGGCACTTTTTCATTTCTTAGTTTTTCCTCAGATTTAATAGCAGTCGTTAAAATGGGGAAAGTATTAGTCAGTAGCTTATAGGTTTATTGCGAATATCAAATGAGTCGGCACACTAAACCATTTGAGAGAATTTGGCCTATATCAAGGCCTCATTAAATATTAGCTACCATCCTAAATATTATTAAAATCAGTATCACTTATTAGGACTGTTTTGTGAGTAAAATCTACGTGCAAACACCTTTATTCATCTATCGCTATTCAATGTCTCAGTAGAATCTCAGAGATTAACTTTCTCTCTTTCTTGAAATACTTTAATGTCTTGTTTTTAGCATCACACTCTCCTTATTGTCCTCCTACTTCAATAGTATTAATAGTTCCCTTCTTTGTACCTCTATAGTAGTACCTTCTCAGTCCCTGACTCTTCCGTCTCTGAATGTCCTTTAAATATATATTCTTCTGCGGCTATCTTTACAGATCTCTTTACTCACCCAACTACATTCTCCTCCTAGAATTCTCTTCCTGTCCCATGACTTCCGGTACCTTTATTGTCTATTGAAATACTGTTGTTCATTCTGGAACTAACCAACCAGACAAGTTAAAGGGCGTGGTCCTCAGCTAGGCTGCTCTCACTTCAGATGTTAGCAATGAGTTTGAGGTTCCTCAAGCCACCTGAACTTCTGAGCAACTGGATATAAATCTGGAAGGTTTTCCTGAATTCCCTTAGGTTTGATGATTCACTGAAATGACTCCCAGAATTTGGGGAAACACCGTCTTTGAAATTACAATTTAATTATAAAGAATACAAGTTAAAAAAAATACAAACCAGGACCAGCTAAATGAAGGGTCACTTAAGGAACAGTCTGAGTGGCCCTAAATGCAAAGCTGCAAAGTAGTTAGGAAAATATTAATGGCAAATTTTGGCATGAGAAAGATGTGTGCAAAAATGGTCCGAAAGGAGCTCTTGTTTCATGATAATGCATCAACTCACACAACACTGTTTATGAGGGAGTTTTCAGCCAGTAAACAAATAACTGCATTGGAATACCTGATCTGGCTCCCAATGACTTTTTTTACCTGAAAATAAAGGAAATAATGAAAGGAAGACATTTTGGTGACATTCAGGACATCAAGGTTAATATGATGACAGCTCTGATGACCATTCCAGAGAAAGAGTTTCAAAATTGCTTTGATGACTGGACTAGGCACTGGCATTGGTGCATAACTTCCCAAGGGAAGTACGTTGAAGGTGATCATAGTGATATTCAGCAATGAGATATGTCTTCTCCCAGTGAAATCAAGATGCATAATACTCTGGCACATTAATATGTTCATGAGCTAGGAAGCTCTATCAGGCTTTAGTGTTCAGAGTTTTTATTGCAATTTATTACATAGACATAATTGATTGAATCAATGCCCACACAATTCAGTTCAATTTCTAGCCCTCTTCTCTCCCTAGAGGTTAGGCTAGCTCAAAGCTCCAACCCTTTAATGGCATGGTTAATCTTTCCAGTGATCAAGGCCCAACCTTAGTTATCTTACCTCTTAGTACAGTCAGATGTGATCCAAAGGGCTCATGAATAAGAAAAATACACCTATTGTTAAGAAAATTTCAAACACACACACACACACACACACACACACACACACACACACACCGGCGGGGGGGGGGGGAGAGGGAGAGAGAGAAAGAGAGAGAGAGAGACTTGCTCTGTCACCCAGGCTAGAGTGCAGGGTCATGGGCATAGCTCCATGCAGCCTCAAATTTCTTGACTTAAGCAATCTTCTCACCTCAGTCTCAAGTATTTAGACACCCCCTCCCAGAAACCAGGGGTAGAGGCTAATCAAATATTTTATTATATTCCATCTATATGGGGCTCTTTTTAGAACTCCAGAATAGCATAATTAGTGACCCAGTTTATAAATATACATGAAAGGATGTATAATAAATATCTCATATTATCTGTTAAAGACGAAAATTATATTTCACTAAATCCTTTCCTCTTTGAATATCTCTCATTTTAGTAATTGAACCATCAGATATCCCATTGCTAAAGATAAAATTCTAGAAATTTGACTTAATTCATATTACTTCCTTACTATTCATTCAAACCATCTATAAACCCTGTTGACTCATTATCCAAAACATAGCCTCTGATACCTGGATCCAGGCTTGGACATTGTAGGCACTCATTAATGAATAGCTACCATATTTTATTTGGGCCTGTACCTCTGGTACTGAGCACATTTCCTGGCAGATAGTATAAACTCAATACTATTCTTCCAGTAGTTTTTCAATGTTCATTTCTTGTATCAGCATATGTTAATTAATTAATTAAATGCTACATTATTCCCACAAAATATGTCTATTTAAAACAGGCCAAATTATAGCATCATCTGAGATTAAGAAGAATATTTTTGTGATTGACTCCATTTATTAAAATATAAAGAAATTCATTTAGGTAGAAAATCTTTAGTAACTATTCAGATAGTATTAAAAAGTGGTGCAATTCCAAAAATATACTTCATTCTAAATTGCATCCCATGTTTACTGAGCACCCTCCATAAACCAAAACTGTATTAAGCACTGAAAAACAACAGTGGATAATGCTTAATCCTGACCTACAAGCTTTTTACCTTCAATTATAGAAGAAGAATGTAAGCAGACAACTACAAAAAAAAAGTGTAATGTATATAGTGCATTTTGAATTTACACAGAAATGGCATCAATTGATGATTATGAGATTTCTTGGTAAAATAAGCAGTTAAAAAGATAATTTTGTGCAGAATCAGAAACATATAGAAAGATTCAGAGATTTGTGAGAAGAATGCTTTGAGAGGGAGACTGTTCATAAGTTTTGTACATTTAGAGTCGGAAGAGGTTAAGTGGAGAATGAAGAATTTGGAGAAGAAAAGGCCTTAATGACAAGAGTCATAGAAGTCTTGCTAAGGAATTCAGAACTTAGCACAAGGATAATGGAAAACTAGAAGACCTTGAAGAGTGGGATCAAGGATTAACAATCAGGTTGCTACACTATAAAGGATGATCTGCTAGCAGTGTGGAGAGTAGATTGGGAAGGCAGAACTGGAGGCAGAGGACTCAGGAGGCTCTTGCCATGATCCAGGAGGCAAACGATAGTTGTTTAAAATAAGGTAGCAGTAGTAGGGGTAGAGATAAAAGAATGGATTTCAGAAATGTCAAGAAGTGTCAAGTATTATGGCAGGTATTTACAGAAAAAATACTGACAAAGAAAGTCAGGGAATGGAAGAGAGTAAAAATGTTTGTGATATTTTAATAAGCTTCACTGTTTGCCAGAGCTAAAGGGAGAAGGAAGTCACTCTCTATTTTCAAGTGACAATAGTGATAAATGGTAGCTGAACTGATTCTGCATGTTTATGATTGTGACTGCTGAAGGTTATGCCTGCTAAGCAGTTAATATTATGGACAATGGAGCAGGGTGAGTGCAGATTGCTATTGACATATGGTAGACATTATCTCATTAACATATTCAGACTAGCAGATGTACGTATTTTAGTATGCTGGGGAAATTATTAACTTTAAAAATTAGAACTGCTGAGATTTTAGAAGTTTTTGAGCACTTGATTCTCAAAGTTCTTTGATGGAAAAATAGAGGCATTTCACTGACTGTTCAGGCACTTCTTTTTTTTTTAAAGTTGGAGTCTCACTCTGTCGCCTAGACTGGAGTGCAGTGGCCGCTCCCGGCTACCGCAGCCTCGACCTGCTGGGCTTCGGCGATCCTTCCTCCTCAGCCTTCCCAGTAGCCGGAATTACAGGCGTGCGCTACCGCGCCCGGCTAATTTTTTAATTGATTGTAGAGATGAGATCTCGCCTGCCCAGGCGGGTCTCGAACCCGCGGGCTCAGGCGATCCACTCACCTCAGCCTCCCAAAGGCGCGGGATTACAGGCTGAGCCACCGAGCCCAGCTGTTCAGGCACTTCTAACAAAGCTGAGACATGGTCAAACTCTGCTGTAAAAGCAAACCTGGAGAAAACAGATGAGAGAAGCATGATGTAAGATCCCTGTAATTACACTTTAGGTCAAACGTTTGAAATGAAGACATATTACTACAAGGTCTAAAGGTAGAAGACATTTCACATGAAAGATTTAAGTAGTTTTTAAAAAATGATACTAGCTACACATCTAAAGCTATAGTTTGATACTGTGTTCAAAGCAAATGACAAAATGTATTCAATTCTACAACCTATGACTGAAAGATTTTCCTGTTGTAATTTCTCTTTTAAGAAAATAAAGCTAAACGAAAGCAACAAAGTCCTTTAAAGTTTTTCTCAAACCAAAGCTATCAAAATTGGCATAGAGAGTAAAGGTCAGTTTCATTTCACTTTTTGGTTAAACTTAAAATGCACATTTTTCCCTTTTTTCTTTGGGGGATATGAATAGGCAAGAAAGAAAGACATGAAAATTAGGAAAAGAAAATAAAGGAAGAAAAATAAATAAAGGAACATAAGCAAATGAAGGGGAAAAAGCATTTCCTTTGTAATGAATAAAAGGAAAGAATGATATTTAAACACATTTTATTTATTCAATTGCCATAACTGTTAGCATTTATAAAGATGGTGAATATGCAAAGAAATTGAGTTCATATGAAGACTGAACACCGCAAAAGTCCCTCAGTTGCACTCTACACACACACACACACACACACACACACACACACACACACACACAAAGAGAAATAGAGCAAGAGAGGAGACAGTCATCTCTGGGGAGTAGGCAAATATTTAGTCATATTTATCTACCATTTTTAAGAAGTATGTGTGTGTGTTTATCTGTACACTCATTCACAATAAGTCTGGAAAGACTATTCTCTTCAATCAATAGACAGCAATTTTGAGGCATCCATCCTTGAAATCAAATAGCAGATGAAGCCATTTGTCAGAAATATCCGTAGTCCAATATCATGTCCTTGAGGGAATTATATACAACACTACAAGAATCGAGAACTCATGAGCCCAGGAAACAAGCCATTTGCATAAGCAAAGAAAAATCTACTAAGATAGACTTTTCTTGTATTCTATATAAAATATCAAAGCAGGGAACACTGTTAAAAAAAAAACTGTACTGATTGCCAGTAGCACAATAATTATTCAAGTTGGGAAAATATATTTCTACCAGCTATACTGATGAACCTCTATTCTCATCTATAAACATGAACAGATGACCAAGAATCACTAAATATTTGAGGAAAACGAAAATAACAAACAGAACAAACCCCTAGGGTAAACAGAAGGAAACTTTGAAATAAATATAATTAATATCATTAGAGAAGAAATTGATGGATAAGAAAGGAACAGATTGCTGAGGAAAAAGTAAGCAATTAGCTCTCTTTTTGACATTAAAACCATATTTACTGACAGAAACTTCACCTTAATAGATGAGATGACTAATTGAATGGAAATGCTGAAAATTAAGTTAGTGAACTGAAACATTGAGCCTAAGTAACTCTTTTTGAATACAATTATAAAGAACAAAGATGAAAATTTTAAGGGACAAAAAATTCCAATAGCCATCTAATAGGAAAGCCAGAAAGAGACAACAGAGACAAAGTGGAGGTAGCAGATGAAAATAGATAATAAAATAAACAAAATAATAAAACTCAGAATTGAAGACATGTCTTTATGGGTAAGAGTCTTTTGATTGCCAAATGGAATTATTAAGAAATAATAATTTTAAAATATAATTCTAGAAACATCTTAAAATTTATTGTTTTAATATCAATATTTATACAAAATAATCTTATTTTTAAAGTTATTCAATAGACATCTTCATTTGCTCTGTACCCAAATCCTGCTACCCTCTTTAGAAGTAGTTATATTTAACAGTTTAATATTTTTCTCCCTAAATTTTTGCTATAATTTGTGAGATGCACATTTATGTGCACACACACACACAAACATATAGGTATTATAATCTATACTTTATTTTAGAAATTTAAATCCATTAAACATTTAAAATATATAAAATATATAGAAGCAAATTCAGTAATAATAAATATAAAATGATATTTAGTCTCACTCTAATCAGAGAAATGCAAATTAAAATGAGTTTGCCAAAAAAATTTGATATCCTGTGCTGACAAAAGTAAGATAATCATGCATATTTGAATACATCTAGCTGGAAAGAAAACAGATACAGTCAATTAGAGAGAAACTTGGTGGTATACATCATTACACATATTCTGACTCAGAAACACCACATCTATGAATCTATCTACAAATAGATTTATATCAACAGAAATATTTTCAAATGCATATGTTATATATTGTGTATGTAGACATAAATACATATGTGTATATTATTTATTTATTTATTTGAGTTGGAGTCTCACTCTGTCACCCAGACTGGAGTGCAGAGCCTCGACCTGCTGGGCTCTGATGATCCTTCCGCCTTAGCTTTCCAAGTAGCCAGAACTACAGTCGTGCGCTACCACGCCCGGCTAATTTTTGATTTATTGTAGAGATGAGGTTTTTGCCAAGTATCCCAGGTGGGTCTCGACTGCGGGCTCAGGCAATCCACTCACCTCAGCCTCCCAAAGCGCGGGATTACAGGCTGAAACACCGAGCCCGGCCATATGTGTATATTATATATAATACATTCACAAGGTTTCTTTAGCATTTTGAGAAAACAAGAAAATTAATTTTGAGCAACATACAGGCCTACCAACAGTGGAATGTTTAAATAAAATACCGATACAGTCAATGAAATAATATGTACCATTTAAAATAAATAAACTAGTGATCTTAAACAATGAATTGTTAAGTGACAAAAGTAAATTGATGAATTCTATGACTATCCATGCATTTGTAAATGCACAGAGAAAGTAAAAAAGAATGCACACCTAACAGGCAGCAGTGTTCACTGATAGAGAATTAAGCAGAAAGTTAAAATAGGGGCGTTAAAGATGGAAAGGACATACTTAGTAATAAAGACCTGGAGAGTAGTCATCAGTCCTTCATAAAACTAAAATAGGAGTGTCAGTTATTTCCATTTATTGAGAAGATATTTCTTACCAGAAATGGTCTAATGCCAAAAGAATGAGAAGGGAAAGATTAAAAAATTCAATGATAAACTAATAATTTTAATCTATCTATCTATCTATCTATTCTATCTTTAATGTGGTAACCCCAAATCTGAGAGGACTTGCACATAATGTTTACTTCTTCTGAAGTCACCTGGAGGTCCAGCAAGGAAATTCATTAGTTTATTCCAACTTACTACTGGTGGCAGGTAGGTGAAGAATCTACAACTTGAGATAGTATGTCAAGTGGTGTTATAATCAAAGTAATCAAATTAATCACTCAAATTCCTATCCGGTGTGTACAGTTACATTGATTAAGAGTAACAATAACATTGTACTCAACTTTGCTTGGCCACCTGCATGACCTTACTTATTACTGGGATTATGTATACCCTTCAGAAACCAGCCTTGGTCAGAGTCTGCTCCCCACGGGGGTGAGGGGAAGGAGAATAGCCCATGTCTAGAATATACCTCTATCTATCTATCTATCTATCTATCTATCTATCTATCTATCTATCTATCTATCTATCCGTCTATCTATCTATCTATGTACCTATCTACCTATCTATATCTATATTTATCATCTATCTATATCTATCATCTATTATTATCTATCTCATTTATATCCTTCCTCCCTTCCTTCCGTCTTTTCTTCTTTCCTTTTTTCTTTTTTTCTTTCTCGCACTCCCCTTTTGTATTCCCTCTGTCTCTGTCTCTCTCTCTTTAAATCATTCTTTTAGTTAGAAAAGTTAGGTTAGCTTGAGTTTAGTCATTTGAGGAACTGCCAGACTGTTTTTCAAAGTGGCTGTACCATTTTATATCCTCACCAGCAGTGTATAAGGGTTTTGAATTCTTAACAGCTTTATTATCTTACTTTTTATTCTAGTCATCCTGGCAGGTTTGAAGTGTTACCTCATTGTGATTTTGATTTGTGTTTTCCTGACTAAACCAATTTGAGCATCTATTCATGTGTTTGTTGCATATCTATATATTCTTTAGAGACATGTCTATTCATACCTCTTGCTCATCTTTAAAATGAATATGAATAAGAATAACATTCTTGTCTTGTGTCTAATCTAAGAGAGAAAGCATGTCATCTTTTACCATTATGATCCAGCAATACCACTACTGGGTATTTATCTCAAGAAAAGAAAGTGAGTATATTGAAGAAACATCTGCACCCCCATTTTTATTGCAGCAGTATTCAAAATAGCCAAGATATGGAATCAACCTAATTGTCTAGCAAAGGAACAAATAAATAAAATGTGATACATATACACAATGAAATACTATTCAATTCTAAAAAGAATGAAACCTTGTCTCTTGTGGCAATATGCATGAACCTGGAGGACATTATGTTAAGTGAAATAAGTCAGGCACAGTAAAATAAATACTGTATGTTCTCACTCGTATGTAGAAGCTAAAAAACATTGAACATAAAAAGTAGAGTGTATAATTATGGTTATTGAAGGCTGGGAAGGGTGGGGGAGAGAAGCATAGGAAGAGTTTGACCAATGGATACAAAATTGTGACTAGATCAGGGAAATAATTTCTAGAGTTCTATAGCAATTTAAAGTGAATGTAGTTAACAACAATTTATTGTATTTGTTCAGAAAGCTAGAATACAGGATTTGGAATGTTCCCAACACAAAGAAATGATAAATCTTGCTAAATAAGTCTGAATTGATCATTACATATTGTATGCATGTATCAAATATCCCTTTACCCCATAAATACATACAATTATTACATGTCAACTAACAATTTAAAAAAAGAGAAGATGTTAGCTCTGGGTTGTTCACAGATGCCTTTAATCAGGTTGAGAAATTTTTTCTCTCCTAGTCTTTTGAGTGTTTCTATAATAAAGGGTATTGAATTACACCAAATGGTTTCTCTGTCTTTTAAATTAATCATTAATATTTGTTTATTGTTCTATTGATGTCATGTATTACATTATTTAATTTTTAGATGTGAAACTAACATTGCTTCCGTGGGTTAATCCCACTTAGTTATGATATATAATTCTCTTTGTATGTTGATGGATTTGGTTTGCTAGTAATTTGAGGATTTTTCTATTCATATTTCCAACAGATATTGGTCTGTAGTTTTCTGTCCTTGTGATGCCTTTTGTTTGGGTTGGTTATTTATTTTATTTTATACATTAAATTATAATATGGGGTATAAAATACCAGTACTATAATAATGACAGCTAGAACTTATTGAGCGTAGAATGTGTGTCAGGAGCTCTATTCATCACTTTTACAGATATTTTACCAAAACTCTGACAAAATACTTGTGAGTAAGGTAGTATTTTTTAAATTATTAAACTAAAAAATTAAAACTTGAAAATAAAACAAGTATGCATGAAAAAAATCCCAAGACTTACGTTAAAAAGCTTGCCTAAAGTCACAAAGGTAGCTGTGGACTGAGTGCAGAGTTAAATCCAGTTTGCCTGTCTTTAAAACCTGTACTTTTATTTTTATTTTTTTTATTTTTTATTTTTATTTTTTGAGCTGGAGTCTCACTCTGTCGCCCAGACTGGAGTGCAGTGGCCGCTCCCGGCCACCGCAGCCTCGACCTGCTGGGCTCCGGCGATCCTTCCGCCTCAGCCTTCCAAGTAGCTGGAATTACAGGCATGCGCTACCACGCCCGGCTGATTTTTTGATTTATTGTAGAGGTGAGGTCTTGCTGTCCAGGCGTTTCTCGAACCCGCGGGCTCAGGCAATCCACTCACCTCAGCCTCCCAAAGGCGAGGGATTACAGGCTGAGCCACCGAGCTATTTTTATTTTTTTAATTAAATCTTATTTTATTACAGAGATGTGGGATACAAGTGAGGATTAACTGCGTAAGTAGGTTGCATGCAGGTGAAGTTTGGGCTTCTAACTGGTCTTCACTCCCCCTAGTACAGGAGTGGGTACTCTTTGTGCTGTCATTGCCCTAGACCCTCTTTCCCTCCCTCCCTGAGCAGTGCCCAGCGACTGCTGATCCTACCCTTGTGCTAATTTGACTAATGTTCAGGGTCCACTTATGAGCAAGAACATGTAGTATTCAGTTCTTTGTTTCTGTGATCACTTGGTATGATGTCTCCAACTCCATTCAATTTGCTGTGAAGTGCATGATTTTGTTCTTCTTCATATAGCCTGTACTTTTAATCAAATAAAAAATGAAATATTATAAATAATTCTTTACAATCTTTCAAATTTTTGAATCTTCCGATTTTCTCTTCCGGGATTTTTTTTTTCTTTTTAAAGTTTTCTAAGACTTACCCTTATCTTGAATAGGTTTTTGATGACACTAGAGTATCTTCATTTGTCTCATTAACTACAGTGATATTTTTGGAAGTAGTGCAAGATCTGAGCTATTCTGGTATGGATGGCAAAGCGGTTATAAAAATATAGAACTGGTGATACAAGGGCATTGACAGGGTAGAACCAGGTTACTCTTCCTCTACCAAAGTCTTATGCATAGGAGGTGAAACGGCAACTCACCCAGCATTTTCTCTGTAGTTACATCATTAATTTTGTCTGATTAGTTGGTTGATTCATTTGAAAATCTCTGTGTTATAATGGAGAAAAAACTTTACCAGGTAAAAATTTTTTTTCAAACTCTGGTGCTGTTGTTTAAAATGAGTGATCTATCCTGATACAAAAGAAAAAACTATAAAAAAAAATTAAGGAAATTTTAGTAAAAACTGGGTGTATGATCATATCAGAAAATTATTTTTAATTTTCTAGTTGTGATAAAAACACATTGGCTCTGTAAGAAAATGGCCATATTTTCTAGAGATTCATGCTAAATTACATAGGAGTTGCACAATAATATGTTTTAATACTAACCTAAGGTACAAAGGTCTATCAAAGCAAATGAGACAATATATTTACAAATCTGGAATATGAGTGATGGTTAAATGGAGATTAACTTCCTCTACTTTTGGATGTGTTTACAAATACTCATAATTATCATAGAGTTCAGTGTTCTTACTCATAGAACAGATATAATAATAATCGCTACAGGGTGGATTAAAAGAATTATATCTGCACAAACATTTTCTGAGTTTTATATTCTTCACAAATAACTGCTTAATTTTTTTCAGTGGTTCAACAAAAAAATATTGAGAAGCCGTTGTGTTCTAGAAATCACAGTTAGCTTTAAAGGACACAAAAATATGGATAGGAGAGGGAAAGCCTTGAGGGCATCACAGTCTGTTACTTTCTAAAGTCAGCAGTTTTTAAATGGAAAAATATTTAATATTTTAAAACATATTCACATACATTTTATTTACCATAGCCAATATTGAAATAACATAAATCACAACTGTAAGAATTCATGATTATTGAGGCATGCTGGATTGGGTAAGATCTGATGGAGACTTAAGAAGTGAATAAGGGTAGGGACTGGCAACATTTTAAAAATTGGATACACCACCTCTAGTCTTATATTGCAATTATAATCCTAGTTAAGAAACATTTAAAACTATCATTGGGTGCCAAAATATCTAAAATATATAGATTGGTGATAAATTCAAAGTTTTGTCCATTTTGAGGCTCTCTGTAGCTGCATTCAAGACACACACTTTCACGATTCAAAAGGTGCTTCATCATGGTCTCTGTGCATCTCCTCTTTTGGACCTTCTTAATGTGCTCTAGTATACATAGTTTTTGCTTGTTTGTTTGTTTTTCTTTTTTTCTTTTGTGCTGAATACCTGGATTTAATCTCTGTGGTTACCTTCTCTGGATTTAAGCCTAAACTGATGTTCTGTCTTGATTTATTTGACCTGGTTTTGGTCTAAAGGCTGTCTTTAAGAACACCCTGGGCTTTAAATCTTTCTAGTACAATGAGAGCCATTCCCATCCCATTCCAGCATCTGGATGACAAACCTCAGGCTTCATCCTGCTTCACCAGGAAGTTTAAACAAATAAACGAACAAACAAGCAAACAAGCAAAAACTCACAACACTTTGACTACAAACAGCCTTTTTCTGGCAGAAAAGCTTTATAATCAAGAATTTAGTGACTTGAGTGTATGATCAAAATGACATTGAATGTGTTGGTCATGACAAAACCACCTGATACTATATTTGTGGTCCCTGGTGTGTGTGTGTGTGTGTGTGTTGTGTGTGTGTGTGTGTGTGTGTGTTTCCTTGGTAAATTTCACATGATTAAAAAAATCTTTGAAAATACTGAAAAAATGTGAAGAGTTAGAATAATTCAGACAAATAAAAGACTCAAAAGAAATACTTTGCCAGAATATGGGAGTAATTTCCAGGATTTATTAAGACAGAAGAACAAAATTGAGATAAATAGTTGTCTAGTGGTTCACTTGTGCTCATAAAACAGCCAGTATCAATGAAGGAAAGTAAACTGAAGGACTATTTTTACCTTCTTGATGACTCTTCCTTATTTCAGTGATTTAAGATATGTGTTCATCAGACAACTGAAACTAACTCTTTATTTCATGAGTATTGTTTTGGCGGTAATAACAGTCCTGCTCCTTTTACTTCTACCTTTTTCTGTCTGTTGGGAAATAACAACTTCAAGAAAACAATAGAAACTATAAATCTATATTGTGGACTAGGAATTGTCAATAATGCCTGGGAAGTGAACTCTCAAAAATATATTTCTAAGTTGGGGATACCTACAGGGAATGTAATTTTTCACTTTTATGTCAAATCAACTCCAAAGCAAAGCAAAAGAGAATGATATTTAAATATAGACAAGCAGAAAAATATTAATGCTTATTAGAAAGTGGAAATGTAGATGGACATTATGTGAATAAGTCAGTCTTCTAAATGATGACCATTCAATATCCTGGTAGACAATGATATAGCCAGTGGAATATCAACTAATACCCCAAAAATGCACTTCTGAAATTATTTAATATAAAAACAAGAATAAAAGCTAAATAAATTGCTCAGTATTTCTTAAAGAAGGCAAGAAGACAGGAATTATTTGAAACAATATTAAAAGCAAGAACTATCATGACAATCATCAATACAGTATAGATCAGCGACAGAGATAAGTGCTTTACATATTTTTTTTCACTTAATAGTTCAAAATAATGGAAACACACTTTAAAATAAAGGCCATCTGTATAAAAATCTATTAAGATCAAAAGAAAACTATAAACTAAAATGGTTCAGTAGCTGAAGGCTAAACAAAGGAACTAAAACTATAACAGAAATTAAACTCTGAATTATCAATAATAAAGAATAAAATGCCTTTGAGAAAGGGACCCACTAATGTCCTTCCATTTGCCACAGCCTCCTAGAGAAGGGAATGACTGGGATTCAAGCGCTCCTGCACATTCCTGAGCACGTGAGAGTCCCCTTTTCTCCTATGTACTCCCAGTAAGTAGCTTTAGGGGATCCTTGACTTCCCTGCAGACTAGCCCAAAGATGTACATTCCTATTTACTCCCTTTCTTTGAACTATATTGTATCAATGTAATTGCAAACCAGTCTTGTGATTTGAGTAACTTTTGCAATGAATGATGTCTTAGGCCTTGTAAACTTCCTTTACTCTGAATGTTACTATCTAAATGCAAAATGCAACCGTAACTTAATTTCTATACAATGCTCTGCTGGCCACATGCCTAATGTATAGGTACCGACAACTCTGGCCTATAAAAGTGGACTGTGAAGGACAGGGAACTGGTATAAAAGTTTATTTATTGGTATCAAGGGGAGCAACTGAGTGTTACTCAGACCATAACACCATTGTGGAAAATGAAGGAGTGAATGTGAAAGAAATTTTGGAATAAAAAAAAAAATTGGATAACAACTATAATAATGAAAATAGTCATCCATGGATAAATTTCAAGGTTGACAGTGTTTTTTTCATACTTAAACTTATACTAAATATATCTTTTCTATCCTGAGATTAAATTATTTTATAATTAAAGAGTAGTACTTTGATAGCTTCACTGATCTGGCTTCATTGAGATAATACATCGTTTTGATATTTTGTGATTGCCTAAACAATTTTTAAATTTTATTTCTCTTAACTACTTAACATATTTGCACGCAGAGTTTACCCACAGCATGATATAGAATAAAGAACTTCAAGATGAATTTTGAATTCAAATCCGAGTTTGGAATAATTTCTGCTGAGGATATCGGTCATATACCTTAAAGTCTTTTTGCCTCTTGTGTTTTTCCTTGTGCAAAGATTGAATAATAACTTTCCTAACTATCACTCATCATTTTTATAAAGTTTGGAGATCCAAATTCTGGGAAACATTTGCTGAACTCTAAGATTACATGAAGTGCTATTTTTACTTACTACTATAGCATCCTGCAGTTCTCCAGTAAAAAATCATTACACATGAAAATAACTGCTAAATGTATATATCCCATGTGACACTATATACTTTCTGAGTCTAAGTTACATATCTGTCTTATATATCCTATACCTAAAGTTTGGCACAGAATAAATACTAAAATATTGAACAAATGAAATGATAAATTAATGGATATGTGATTTTTAAACTTTTGATATGTACTACATTTAAAATATCATACAAGAAAAGTGTTAAAATCATCTGACAATGGATTTATGCTGAAGCCTTTATTGCTTCAATCCATAAAAACACAAAGAAAACATGCAAATTTAATTAGCTATTGTAGATTTGTGGGATCTCATAGTATTACTTATCATCAATTCATCACTGAAAAGTAGCCTGTTTTAAGAAGAGATATAGTTTCATTTACAAATTCTGCCATGGTACTTTGAGGAGTTATGTTTGCCAAAGTCTAGAAGATTTGACATTTTAACAAACTTAAAAATTGAAGTGAACTCAAACCTTCACCCCAACTCCATTTCTAAAGATAAAGAAAGCTGGTATGAATTAAGGCCCAAATAATATTTCAGTTAGGGTTCAAGAAGAGAGCAGTATTAATGTGACAGAATAGTCTACGCTCACTTTGGATTACTTTAAAACTGCGTATTATAGGTTGAACAAGGGCCTCCCCAAAGATGTCTATATCATAGTCCCTTGAATGTGTAAGTATGTTACATTATTTGGTAAAGAAGAATTCACAAAAGTAATTAAGGTTACAGACCTTAAAATAAAGAAATTATCCTGGATTATGATAGCTGGGCCCAGTACTCTTACATGAGTCCTTTAAAGCAGAGAAATTTTTCAGGCTAGAGACAGAAGAGATGTGGCATACAGGGAAGTCAAAGAGATTCAAATTATGACAAGGATTTGGTATATAGTTATTAGTGTGAAAATGCGGGGAGGAACTTAATGAGGAATACAGGTGACCTTAAATAGTTGAGAGAGACTCCTGGCTGAAAATCAACAAGTCAGGAACCTAACCCTCCAAGCACAGATAACTGAATTCTGACAATAATCTGAATGTGCTTGGGAGCAGATTCCTCCCAGAGGCTTCTGCCAAAAGTCCAGACAAGTTGGCAAGTTGATTTCAGCCGAAAGAAACTCAGATCAGAGAATTATGAGAGTGCACCTGCAATTCTCACTTACAGAAATGTGTGATAATAAATTTGTGACATTTCAAGCCACGAAGTTTATAGTTATTTGTTATGGCAGCAATGGAAAAATGAATGTATACTTAAGCCAGTGCTACTCTAGATTTTAGGGTTACTGGATCTCTCTCTCTTTTGGTAGTGATTTTCGTGAAATTTTGTGTGGTATTTATTAGTACCCGACAAATAGAACTCTAGGGATAATAATGAGGGTTTGGGGAACAGGTTTCAAGAGGTCTGTTTGTTAAACTTGTAGTCCAGGTGTTAGGAAACAAGGTTAAATGTAACTCTTGACACTGAATTGCAATCTGGCTTAACTCACCGTAGCATAGATTCACATAGAGTTTTAAGTAATAACATTTTTAGTAATAAATTATTTTTTTATTTATTTATACCCTTAGATTGTAATAATATTGTGCATTTTCCCCAGAGTATTCTCTTTGGAATTGGAATTGGAAGTAGGTTACTAGTTGAAGATGTAGGCTTGAAACCCTAACCACCTCTCTCTCCTTGTATTAAACATATAAGGATAAGGATCACAATTAAAAATGCACAGTTTTAATTTTTTAAGGTAAACTATCTTTGCTTCCTCTATCACATAATCTTTTATAGCTAAAAGATTAATGAGCACAAAATTATTTTAAACATATGGCTCAGGAAATCATCCATTTGCTCTTGGTCTGCTGTTTATGAAGCCACTGAACATACTGCAAACTATTTAAAAGTCTACTTTAAAAATTGTAAGTACAAAAGAATAAAATGAGTGTGTGTGATGTGTGTCTGTAAGAAAGACATTTTAATAAGAATGTAATTTACAGAACAATTCACTTTTACTGATTTTGTTTCTAATACATTATATAATGGGGAATTACAATTTATTAACTTATAATGAGTTTACTTTAAACTACCCAAATAAAGTTAAATATTTCAAAATAGTATTATCTTTAATTATCAGTAATTATAATAAAGAAATACACGTTCTTAGTTATTTTTATATGCTATTTGTTATTCTAGGCATTTAGAGAAGAGGAACACAATAAAGTATGAAAAGGAGAAGAAAACATTATTCATTAAATACTTAGATCACTTTATTCAATTTTTAAATAATAAACAATTTTGTGAGTCTCAGCTCACTGATGAGGAGCATGGTTTAGAGAGTGGTAATGCCATCATCAAAGTCATATAGCTTTTATGTAGCAGAACCAGTATTCAATTCTAAGAATTGCTTTCTCCTAAATTTATGCTTTAGCCAAAATGAACCCTAGGTTATAATTTTTGGAATTATAAAATTTAATTGATTAAAAAAGTTAAAAGCTTAAATAAAACTTAAGGAATACAATGCTAAAGTTAGTAAAATAAAAAATGTAATCTAGTGCTATCTATATACTCATTCTTTCATCTACTTATTAATACATTCATCAAATTTTAATTGATATTCCCTATTATTGTGACCTGTCTTTTAAGCACTAGAATAAAATAGGAGATAAAATAGACAAATTCTTTGTCATATTGAGTTTAAATGCTGATGATAAAATAAGGCAATAAAGATAATGAAAGAAGTGGATTTATAAACCTCTATATAAAACTCAGGAGAAAAATCATGCAGGTACATCAGTTATATAACACAGAAGTAAATATAACACAGTGATAACAATAGTAACAAACCAACTCCAAAAACAGAGAAGCTCAAAACTTAAATAATAATTTCTTTCTCATGTTAGAAGTCCTTTATATGTAACCAGAAGGGCTCTACTTTCTTTAATTTTTCAAGAATTCAGATTGACTGAGCAAACGTCACCTCAAACACTGGGGTATACAATGCCTAAGGAAAAAGAGGCTTCTAGAAAAGTCTTTACAAGACAATTAATTTCATCTGGCATAATATCTTCCAGGCTCACTCATGTTATCCCAAACAGCAAGATTTTATACTTTCTATGGCTGCATGGTATTCTATTGTGTATGTATACCACATTTTAAGTTCTGTTTATCCATTGTTAGACATTTGGGTTGATTTCTTATATTGACTATTGTGAATAGTGCTGCAATAAACATGAAAGTGCAAATATATCTTTGACATATTGGTTTCATTTCCTTTGGATATTTACCTAGGAGTGGAATTGCTGAATCATATGGTAGTTCTACGCTTATTTTTTTTAGGAAACTCCATGATGTTTTCCTAATGTACTAACTTACATTCCATGATGTTTTCCTAATGTACTAACTTACATTCTCACTAAACAGTGTATAAAGGATTCCCTTTTTCCATGTTCTCTCCAAAACTTGTTCTCTTTTGTCTTTTTTTAGAATAACCATTTTTACTGGAGCAAGATATCTCATGATGGTAGTAATTTGCATTTCCTTGATGATTAATGATGTTGAACTTTTTTTCACATGCCTGTTGGCCATTTGTACATCTTTCATTAAGGTCGTTCACCTATATAAAAATCATATTATTATTATTTTTTGCTATTGTGTTGCCTGGGTTTCTTATATGTACTAGACATGAATCTTTTGTTGTGTGTATAGTTTGCAAATATTTTCTCCTATTCTGTAGATTACCTTTATTATGTTCAGCAAAATAAGCCAGAAACAGAAAGACAAATATGGCATGATCTCATCCACGAAATCTAAAAATGTTTATCTCATAGAAGTAGTGTAGGATCTACAAGGAACTCAAACATGCTGAAAAGAAAAAAACAAACAGCTCCATTACAAAATGGGCAAAAGATATGAATAGACAGTTCTCAAAAGATGACATATGAGCAGCCAATAGATACATGAAATAAGGCTCAGCTTTACTAGTCATCAAAGAAATGCAAATTAAAACTAGACTGAGATACCACCTAATTCTGGTCAGGATGGCTATCATAAATAACTCAAAAAACAACAAATGCTGGAGAGGATGAAAAGGGAACACTTCTACACTGTTGGTGGGAGTGTAAACTAGTATAGCCTCTATGGAAAACAGTGTGACAATTCCTAAAAAAATCTAAAAATTGACTTTCCACACAACCCTGCAATCCTCCTACTGGAAATATACCCAGAAGAACTCAAATCACTCTATAAAAAGGGTACCTGCACATGTTTGTTCATTGCAGTATTGTTCACAGTAGCAAGAACATGGAACCAACCATGCTGCCCATCAAAAGAGGACTGGATAAAAAAAAACTGTGATACATATACACAATGGAGTATTGCACAGCCATAAAAAAGAACAAAATCATGAACTTCACAGCAAACTGGGTGGACTTAGAGTCTATGATACTGAGTGATCTTTCACAAAAACAAAGAACAGAGTAGCACATGTTCTCACTCATAAGCAGACCTTGAACAATTATCATAAAACTTTAAGAAAAGAAGTGGCAGTAGCAGGAAACTGCCAAAAGGGGAGCAGGAAAGCGGGATTGGTAGTAGCGGGAATATGCCTGGGGAAGGGGGACGGCACACCTCATCAACAAGGGTACCTGCATAATGAGCATTTGTTTACCTAACCCTGAATTGGACCTCACATCTTTAAAATAAAATAATAGAAAAGAAGTAGTGCATAGAGGTTACGAGAGACTAAAAAGGGGAGGAGAGAGACAATGGGAATGGCTTGTCAAGAAATACAACAGTACTATTGAAAAGAAAGTATAAATTTTGGTATTCTATCACACAGTAGGGTGACTATAGTCAACAATAAGTTATCTCAATATAGCTAGAATAGAGAATTTTGAATGTTCTCACCATGAAGAAATAAAAAGTGTTTGATGTGATGAATATACTAATTACCTTGATTTGATCACTATATAATGTATGCATGTATTAAGTATTTTACCTTATAAATATGTACAATTATTATTTGTCAGTAAAATTTTTAAAAACAATTAAATAATTGACCCTGGAAGAAAATATGTCAGTTGTATTACAGATTAGCCAGAAATTTATGCATCTTATTCGTTAAAACTCAATACAAGGGACCAGGAAGTACAGTGCTTTCAAGGAATAAAATGGAAATTGAAAACTTTTGGTGATTAACACCATTATGAGTTGAATTGTATGCCCCAGAAAGACATGTTGAAAATATGTGAATGTGACCTTATTGAGAAATGTTATTTGCAAATATAATAAGATGAGATCATTTAAATAGACCTTAATCCAATATGATTGATGTCCTTATAAGAAGAAGGACATTTTGATGCAGAGACACACATAGATAATGTCATACAGAATAGAGGCAGAAATTAGATAATACATCTACTAACCAAGGAATGTCAAGGATTGCTAGCTATCCTCAGAAGCAAAGAGAAAAGCATGGAAGAGATTCTTCCTAAGAACATTTAGAAATATTGACTTTGAAGAATACTTGATTTTGCACTTCTAGCCACCAGAAATGAAAAACAATAAAAGTTGTAATTTTAAACCACAGTTTGTATTAATTGGTTGTGGTAAGCCTACAAAACTAATATAAGCATTAATGATCATCAAAAGGATAAAAGATGTATTGTTGGGAGCAGCTAATAGGAAATCAGAGGTTACATTAAAGAAGGTGCTATCCAAGCAGAAACTTGAAAAAGTCAAGAGAAAGCCTTTTAAAATCTGAGTAAACAAAATGCCAGCTAAATATTTATTTTTCAAAATATTTATTTAATTTTATTTTTTTGAGTCAAGATCTTGCCCTGTCACTCAGACTGGAGTGCAGTGGCATGATCACTGCTCATCACAACCTCAACCTCCTGGGCTCAGGATCCTTCTACCTCAGCCTTCCAAGTAGCTGGGACTATAGGTGCACACCATGACAGTCAGCAAATTTTATATTTTTGTAGAGATGAAGTTTCACTATATGCCCCAGGCTCGTCTTGAACTTCCGTACTCAAGCAATCCTCCTGCTCCAGCATCCCAAAGTGCTGGGATTACAGATATGAGCCACTGTCCCTGGCCTCAAAATAATGATTTTAAAGAAGCTCAATGCTGGCCAGGCATGATGGTTCATACCTGTAATCACAGCATTTTGGGAGGCCAAGACAGGAGGATTTCTTGAGCCCAGGAGTTCGAGACCAGCCTAGGCAACACAGTGAGACCTCGTTCCTACAAAAAAAATTATTTTTAATTAGCCAAGTGTGGTGGTGCATGCCTGTAGTTCCAGCTACTTGGGAGACTGAAGTGGAAGTGGAAGATCACCTGACCCCAGGAGGTCGATGCTGTGGTGAGCTATCATTGCATCACTGCACTCTAGCCTGGGTGATAGGGTAAGACCTTAACCAAAAATAAATAAATAAATACATAAATACTTAAAAACATAAATACATACGTAATAACGTAGTTGAATGAGATGCAAGAGAAATCAGAAAACCAATACAAAAAAAAATCAGAAAAGCAATTTAGAGCATAAACAAGAAATTTACCAAGAAGTTATATATTGAAGAAAACGTGAAAAATTCTGGATCTGAAATTTTATTGAAGGAATTATAAGATAAAATCAAGAGCTTTCATGCTATACTTGACAAAGCAGAAAGACAATCTTAGAATTTGAAGACAAGATCTCTTGAAATAATTGTCAGAAAAAAATAAAGTCTTTGATACATTTTATGACTACATAAGGAAAACAAATTTAGCAGGGCTCGGTGGCTCAGCCTGTAATCCCGTGCCTTGGGAGGCTGAGGTGAGTGGATTGCCTGAGGCCGCAGGTTTGAGACCCACCTGGGCAACTTGGTGAGACCTCATCTCTACAATAAATAAAAAAATCAGCCGGGCGTGGTAGTTCGCGCCTGTAGTTCCAGCTACTTGGAAGGCTGAGGCGGAAGGATCGCCGGAGCCCAGCAGGTCGAGGCTGCGGTGGCCGGGAGCGGCCAGTACACTCCAGTCTGGGCAACAGAGTGAGACTTCAACTCAAAAAAAAAGCAAACAAACTTATGAATTATTGATATTCCTGAGCGAGAAGAAAAATTAAAATGTTTAAAAAGTCTATTTAAGAAAATAATTAATTGATGAAAACTTTCCAAGTCTAGTCTGGAGATTTAGACATCCAGATACAGAAAAGTCAGTGATTTCAGGAAAATACAGTGCAAAAAAATATGCCACCATGCTGTATTAGCATCCGATTGTCTAAAGTAAAAGTGAAGGGAAAAATTCTAAAATCACCTGTAAAGGAAACCTCATCAGACTAGCAGTGGGTTTCTCAAAAAACTAGACATTGAAGGAACATGCCTCAATATAATAAAGGCCATACATGACAAACTCAAAGCCAGAATCATTCAAAATAGGAAAAAACTAAAACATAAGCACTGAAGCTCTTAAAGTAACAGAAAAAATCCTAAGGAAATCTCTTCTGGATATTGGTCTAGGCAAATAATCCATGACTATTATCTTAAAAGCATGGGCAACACAAACGAAAATAGTTAATTGGGACATAATTAACTAAAATGTTTCTACACAGGAAAAGAAATAATCAGCAAAGTAAACAAGCACTGTGAACAATTATAGAGAGTATTTGCAAACTATGTACCCATCAGGGGCTTATATCCAAAATTTATAAGTATCTCAAACAACAACAACAACAACAACAACAAATCCCACATCTCATTAAAAAGTAGGCAAAGAAAATAGACTTTTTTTCCAAAAGAAGACATAAAAAAATAAATAAATGTTCACCATTACATAGAAATGCAAATTAAAACTACAATGAGATATCATTTTATACCAGTCAGAATGGCTGTAATTAAAATGTGAAAAAATAACAGATGTTGGTGAGGATGTGGAGGAAAGGAAATTCTTCTAGACTGTTGGTGGGAATGCAAATAAGTACTGCCTCTGTGGAAAATAGAGCTTGAAGAACTAAAAATACAACTATCTATTTGATTCAGCAATCCCCCAACTGGGTATCTACCCAAAGGAAAAGAAACAGTTATATAAAAAAGATAGCTGCACTCATATGTTTATCACAGCACTATTCGCAACAGCAAAGATACAAGATCAACTTGTGTCCATTAATGGATGATTGGAAAAAGAAAATGTGTATATACACAGTGGAACACTATTCAGTCATAAAAAAGAATGAAATTATGTCCTTTGGTGCAACATGGATGAAACTGGAGGCTATTGTCTTAAGAGAAACAGTTCAGACACAGAAAGGCAAATACTGCACATTTTCACTAATAAATGGAAACTAAATAATGTGTACACATGAATGTAGATTGTGAAATAATAGACAATGAAGACTCAGAAAAGTGAAGGAGTTGGAGGGAAATAAAGTCTAAGAAATTACCTAATGGATACAATGTATATTATTTGGATGATGATAAGAGTCCTGTCTTAACCACTATGCAATATCTTCATATAACATAATTGTACGTGTACTACATAAGTTTATATAAATTTTAAAAAACTGCATGGACACTGTGGCTCATGCCTGAAATCTCAGCACTTTGGGAGGCCGAGGAAGAGTTTGCCTGAGCCCAGGAGTTCAAGACCAGCCTAGGCAACATGGTGAGATCTCTTCTCTACAAATAAACAACAACAAAAAAATTAACCAAGTGTGGCATGCACCTGTAGTTCCAGTTACTCAAGAGGCTGCAGTGGAAGGATCTCCTGAGCAAAGGTGGACAAGACTGTGGTGAACCCATGATCATGCCACTGGTCTCCAGCCTAGAAAATAGAGGGAGACACCTGACTTAAAAACAAAACAAAACAAAAACTGAGTAAATATGCACTCAATGTCAATTACTTTGAAATTTATGTTACGTATGATCCAATATGCAAGAACAACTTGAATCCATAAGTTATGTACTGAAAAGAATAAAAAAGAAAGAAAGAAAAAAGAAAAATTTCCTGGAGGTCAACTCTAAAATGTAAAATAATTTTAATTTGAAGGAAATTACAAGAATGTTGGTCAATCGTTTCCAGGAGGACTTATGAGAGAAATTACATCTGGTTGCTTTTTTGTTGTACAATCCATTGTATCATTATATTAGAGATCAATTATCGCATGCTTAAATCAAAGGACTTCATAAAGTTAAGTAAGAGAAACACAGACTCTGAAAGGAATATCATACTTAATAGTTTCTATAAGATAAATGTTCCTCTTCTACTCTTTAACAGAATAAGTTAGGTTTTAGATATATTTTATTTTATAATTACCATTGAATTAAACAATTAAAATAGCTTTAATTATTATTTTAATTTATATATTACTCAAAATAACCTACAAATGCCATAAAAAATAGATAATTACTAGGTATGGAAAGAGTAGATGAAAGAAAGATTAAGGCAGAAATGACAAATTTATTAGTTATGCTATTAAATTAAATTTTTATATTTTTCCTAGGTCTGGAAGAAAAATCCCTGAACTAGTTTAAGTTTCAAGTTGAGGTAAACTGAACAACTTATTGGTGAACTATAGTGCATGTAAACTCATCAGGTTATACAGTTATAATTCCCTGGAGGTCAAATTTATCCAAAACCTTGGAAAACTTTATTTTATTTCATTTTGAGTCAGAGTCATACTCTGTTGCCCAGGCTGGAGTGCAGTGGCACAACTACCGTAGCCTCAGCATGCTGGGCTAAGGCAATCCTTCCACCTTAGCCTTCCAAAAAGCTGGAACCACAGGCACCTGCCACCACACCCTGCTAATTTTATTTATTGTAAAGATGAGGTCTCGCCATGTTGCTCAGACCAGTCTCAAACCCCTGGGCTCAGGCAGTCCTTTTGGCTCAGCCTCCCTGCTGAGGATTATAGGCATGAGCCACCATGCCTGGCCAAAAAATGTTTAATTTGAAGAAAATTATAATAAGTAGGCCAATGCCGTGATGCATTGTAAACTTCTCAAAAGTAGAAAAATATTTGTTCAGTAATTGAAAAATTTGCTCATTTTAATTATCAGATAACTCATTATTGATGTCTTTACATTGATGCAAATACAATATTAGCACCTTAGTAAGAACATGTTAACATCATTAGCTAGTTTGGTTAGTACTATTCACTCAAGGCGATTATAATTTGTGATTATAATTGCTCCTAGGCTCTTGTGGTAGCCAGCACAGTCGGTTTTTAGAAAAATGAGTTTGTTCAATTAAGAGCTAGTATTTTTTTCCCCATTACACTTACAAAACAATAAAGTTGGTTCTCAGAAATTCAACGTTCTCCTGCAACGGCTAAAATAAAATTTAAAAAAAGATAAAATTAAACAGACAATTACCTTCTGCATAAGAGTTTTCCATTAAACAAACATGCTATTGTTTAATGAATTTATGTGACTTTTTTTGTTGACAATTCATATATTAATTTTCAAAGATTACTTTTATAGTTATATATTAAACTGAGACTTTTAATTAGCAAAACTCTCCTAGAAAAATGATTTTTTTTTTTTTTTTTTTTGCAGACTGGTCTAACTATTTGACGACTATTACTATATTGCAATGAAACTTTACCTTTGAGTGAAAACTGAAGGGATTTTGTTTCTATGGTAGTCTGCCAATTGGCCCATAAGAAGACATACCTTCTGGTATTCATCTCTTTGAATCATTAACTCCCTTTAAGCTTGAGCTGGGTTTATGATCTATTTTAACCAAAAGAATAACACAGAAGTGATGCTGCACCCATTCCAGAACTAACCTTATAAATGCCTGGCAGCTTCCACTTTACACCTTGGCCCTCTCTCCATATGATTCCTCAAATATAGTCCATCCATCTTGCTAGGAAAACCAGTTAATGCAAGAAAATCTCAGCATACACAGAGAAAAGCATAAGTCCACTGCTTTAAAAGTTCAGCTGAGTCAAACTATGAACAAACTCAATAGCTGACTTATAAAACTGTGCGTGGCCTGTAGTGGTATGGTGTGAATGAATTGATGAATTATTGTGGATTTGCAATCTGGATGATGAAGACCGTCCCACACTTTAACAAAGCAATACAATTATTCATTTAGGTCTGTCAAAGTGAGGAATCTCTGACTATTTTTTTAGGACAACTTGATGTAATTAATTATGTCCCACAATGTCATCTACTACTCTTTGAGCCACTGTAACTAACAAAGAACTCTTTTATTTGATCATGTGTTTTCTTACATTACTCCTCAACCAGACTTCTTTTAAAAAGTTGTACAAATTTTACTAATTTTATTGAATTTTATGATGGCTTTTAAAATGTTACTGTAGGAGATTCTTGGGAAGATGGCAGAGAAGCCAGTCAGACTAAATGAGTACCAGTGTGAGTGAGTGAGAGTATGGAAAATTTTGCGTACATGTCAGTGAGTAAGTAGGTGTGTGAGTGGCTTACTGAGTAGGGACTCGGGAACAAGTGACCAGAGTCCTCCTGGTTAAGCAGCTGGTGCTACATGTACTCTGCTTGGTCCCTAGCACTTCCCAGGGCACATAAACTAAGTGCCATTTTAAAAAAAATCAGCAAAACTCTTCCCTGTAAGAAGATGCCTGGAGAGACTGCTGGCTCCTGGCTCTGCTTCACCACTGCAGAACCTGGCTGGACTCTGGCAGCAAGGGCTCCAGAGGGAGCACAACAAGGGAGCCCAGAGGCAGAGCCACACTGGAGAAGATGAAAGAGGCACCCTGCCACCATCTTGAAAATGGAGCAGGAAAGTGCTCTGGCTTGCTCACCGTGGAGTGACAGACCCGACTCAATCTCTGTGATCAGCAGATTAACTACTCAGGGGTTGATGGTGATGGAGAGGGAATATCCTGAAAGCACAAACTCCAGAGGGGCAGGACAAAGACTGAGTCTCAAGCACCCCACCCCCTACCCTGATTCAGCCATGGGACAAAGGATGTTACAGAAAAAGATAAGGAAGGCCTCCAAAGAGATAAATGGTGAGTCTGGGGCTGACTCAAACCCCTTCTCTCCAGAAATCCTTGGAATGTCAGACCCACATGGCTGGGGCACAACTGAGAGAGATGAACCCAGGTGGAGCCTGGATCTCAGCTGCAATAGGAGGATTTTACTCCAGGATAAGCCTGGCTGGGGTGTCCCTCACCAGACCCAGGAAGAGACAATTTGACCTCCCCACCACAGGGGAGCACATGACAATATTAGAGTGGGAGCAGAGGACTGAAGCCTCATCTACCCTCACTGCTTCCTCCTCCTGCCCTGGATTGGACACTGGGGAGATTGTGAATGAGACCGAAGTTCTGCAGGCGAGACCAGAGAGGCAGCTGAGAAGAACAAGTATAGAACCTGCCAGAAGAAGACAGGTCTTTTTGTTTTTATTCCTTCTTTGTTTGCTTATTAATTTTATCATATATTCCTTTGTGCATAAATGTGCATGTAAGGATTTGATCTGCATTCCCTCACCTCCTTTTCTTCTTTTGTTTTTTGTATTCGATTTATATGTGTATGTGAGGGATTGAATGTTCATCTTTCAGTTTTTTTGTTTTTGCTTTTTGTTCTTCCCTTTTTTTAGTTCAATGTGTATGTGAATACATGTGTGAGGGTTTGATTTGAATTCCCTTTTTTCTCTTCTTTTCCCTCTCTTTTTCTTCACCTTTAATTGTGAGTTGTGTGTGTGTGATTTTGATTTTCCTGGATTTTTTTTTATTGTTGTGACTTTTTGTTTTGTTTTGTTGTCATTCCAGTTTGTTTGGCTGTGTGTTTAATTGGTCTTTTGCTTTGGTTTCTGCTGTTGTTGTTCTGTGTTTTTTATTTTATTTTAAAATTTTTGTCCATCTCATTTCATTCTACTTGTCTTGTTCTCCTCAATGCTGCTATCATATCTTAGACTCAGGGGGTACACACTCATATCCATTGCATCATCATCTAGATTAGGGGTGGGGAATGGGTGTTAAAGAACCCAACCACAATTAGTGAACATTGTGATTAGCAAGTAGTTTCTGAATCCTAGCAACCCATCCTCCACCTTATTCAACTCTCAAAACTACAAATGACAGCAAAACTGCCCACTCACACCCCAAATTCAGAACAGAACAAATTCAGAACCCTGATCAGGAAGAATAGAAGACTGAGCAAATATTAGATGTGAAAACCTCTCCAACAGCCACTGAATAACAGAAATAAAGAGAATGGAAAGAGATCTGTCGCAAAAGAGGAAAAAAATCAATGGAGGAACACAGGTCATTCCCAGTGTTACAAAGAGAGAATGCCTGAAAAATCAGACTTCAGAGCTCAACCAATAGAAATCAGCAATGACGGACCCCAGAATGCAACAAAGATTAGGGAATGAATGGAAAGAATGAATAAGATTCAATGAAAACAACATGCAGCACTGAAAAAACTTGTAACAGAGATTTTGGCCATAAAAATTTTATCCAGGAAATAAATAAGGTGACAAGCATGGAAAGCAGAATTAATCAAGCAGAAGAAAGAATCTCAGAACTTGAAGACCAAAACATGGAATTAATCCAATCTGTAAAAAACATAGAAAAGCCTTTGGGAGGTTGAGGTGAGTGGATTGCCTGAGCCCGCGGGTTCAAGACCCGCCTGGGCAGCAAGACCTCATCTCTACAATAAGTAAAAAAATCAGCTGGGCGTGGTAGCACATGCATGTAATTCCAGCTACTTGGAATGCTGAGGTGGAAGGATCGCCGGAGCCCAGCAGGTCGAGGCTGCGGTGACCGGGAGTGGCCACTGCACTCCAGTCTGGGTGACAGAGTGAGACTCCAACTCAAAAAAAAAAAAAAAAACAAAACATAGAAAACTCAGAAAGAAAGAACAAAGCCTATGAGAGATGTGTGATTATATCAAAAGGTCTAACCTACACCTGACTGATATCTCAGAAGAAGAAAGAAAGATGGAGAATACTTTGGAGCAAGTATTCCAGGAAGTTATCCAAGAAAACTATTTCCATCTCACCAGAGATGTGACCACCCAAACACAAGAGATACAGAGAACCTCCCCAAGATATCAAATGAGAAGGACCAACCTCTAGACAAATAGTGATTCGTCTTCACAAAGAGGTTACACACAAAAAATCAGAAATACCAGATTTCTGGCAAGCAAGTGTTCATAAAGACTCTGTGTGAGTGCCGGTGAGTGAATGAAAATCCGTCTGCGGGGCGACTTGAGTTCCCGCATCCAGGGCTCTCCTCTGGAGGTGACTGCAACCCCCAAATTCCCTGAGACTGGAGCTTCCAGTACACACAGGATTGTCTGCTGTTCTTGGGGCTCTCCTGAGAAAAACCTGCAGAATACAGCTAATCCTCACCACCTGGACCCCAGACCACACAATCACCTGTGACAGCAAAGTGGTTGAAGCCCAAGATCCACAGAGAAAGCAGTCAGGGAGAGCTGGAGAGGAGCCCCACCACCAGTGAGGAAAAGCCAGTCAGAGCCATTTTCTGTCCTGGGAACAGGCAGAGATCTGCATTGTCCCACTCAGCTCTACCCAACCTCCAAACTGGGACCTAGAGGTTATCTCATCAGGCTTGGAGAGACAGACATCCCTCCTTCATGCTGGAACAGGCACAGACACATCAAATCTGAGTGGGAGACTTGCCAGCAGTGTGCTGGGTGAATCCAGATCTGATCTACCCTCCTCTCACAATAGTCTGAAGGGCATCTAACCCATGCTGAGAACAACTCTGTCAGCCTGCACTAAGAACAAGAGGGAGGGCTGGACACCAGAGCGAGAAGGAAATTGAAGTTAAAGGAACTGCCTCAGAGTGAGTTTTTTGTTGTTTGTTTGTTAGTTCATTCTGCTTGGTTTCATTTGTTTGTTTGCTTGTTTTAGTTGTGTGTGTGTGTGTGTGTGTGTGTGTGTGTGTGTGTGTGTGTGTGTGGTGTGCGTTTCCTCTCTTCTGTTTTTGATTGCATTTTCATACTTGCTTTGTTTCTGTTATTTTATCGTTGTTATTTTTTAGACTTCCTGTTTGTGTATGAGTATTTTTGAAGGAGAGTACATCAATAGGGTGGTTTTTGTCAGTTTGTATATTTGTATGATTGCCTGTATGTTTTTTAATCTGTCCTGTTTTTGTTTGTGTCTTTATTCATTTATTAGTTGGTATGCCTGTCTGTTTTCTCTATTCTTATTAACTCCCTCCACCTTCCTCTCATCCCTCTTCTTCCTTTTTACATTCTTTTCCTTTTTCTTACCTCATTTTGCTTTCATGGGGCAAGCCCATACTCCCACTGCATGGACAGATTATAAGCCAGTGGGAAGTGGGTTCCAAGGGGACCACATACCTCTCAGCAGATTCTGGGATCTGCAGATAGTTTCTGAATCACAGCTTACTCCTCAATTAAATCACAAAACTGCAAAAAGTACAGCCCCCCACCCACAGTCCAGCTTCAGAATTGAACAAAGTCAGAGGACCCACAATAGAAAGAATAGTAGATTGAGAAAACAGATGTAAAAGCTATGCCCCCATCCCTGAACAACAAAATTAAAGAAGAGGTTAAGAAATCGGGGGGGGGGGATCTACATAGATGAAGAGAAACCAAAAGAAGAATATGAGTCTCACACAGACCCCTGGGATGTCAGACACTGATACTACAGACTTCAGAATGCAAACATGAAGAACTTCCAGAATGACTGGTCTCAAATCACAAACTCAAATATCAAAACATTAATAGAGGGAATAAATAGAATTGAGGAGAGACAAGAGGAAAGAATGAAGGAGTTGATAACAGAGATAACAGCAATAAATGCAGTGACTGAAATAAATAAATGCAGTGACTGAAATAAATAACAAACTGATAACCATGGAAAGCAGACTTAGCCAAATAGAAGAAAGAATTTCAGAGCTTAAGAAGTAAAATATGGAACTAACCCAAACTGTTGAAAACATAGAAAAGAAGCTTAAAAAGACAGAGCAAAACCTTTGAAGATGAATGGTTATCTCAAGAGGCTGAATCAAAGATTAATTGGAATTGCTGAGGCAGATAGAGAGACAGAGACCACACTGGAGCAAACATTTCATGAAATTATCCAAGAAAACTTCCCTCATCTCAGCAGTGACATGACCAGTGAAACACATGAGATTCAGAGAACACGTGTGAGAAAACAAATGAGAAGAACAACTCCTAGACATATAGTAATTCACCTACACAAAGTAGGTATAAAAGAAAAAATCCTAAAGTCAGCAAGAGAAAAAGGTCAGACTACCTACCAGGGAAGACCAATTAGAACAGCAGCAGACTTATCTACAGAAACACTTCAGGCTAGGAGAGCTTGGAGTGCAATCTTCAAAGTTCACAAAGATAAATGATTTTAACCAAGAGTTACTTAACCTGCCAGACTAAGCTTCATCAGTGAGGAAGAATTAAAATCTTTCCCAGACATTCAATCCCTAAGAGCTTACACTGCCTCCAGAACAGCTGTAACAAGAAACACTTAAGAAAGTATTAAACATAGAAGAAAGGAAAAAACGAATGACAACACCCTTCACAATAATGTAGGACAGAGTTAAAAACACACGTGAATCAAGCCAAAAATCAAGAAAGACAGCAAACAAACAAACAGTAGCAACAACAGCAAATTGTATAAGAATCTCATGATAGGGATAAATTCTCACATCTCAATAATTAGCCCAAATGTGAATGGACTAAATGCACCACTGAAAAGACATAGAATGGAAAAATGGATAAAATATCATGAGGCAACAATATATCATCTCACCAGAAAGGACACTCACAGACTCAAAGTAAGAGGATAGAAAACAAAATTTCAGGTGAACTGGTCACAAAAGAAAGCGGGAGTTGTGATTATAATATCAGACAAAATACCCTTTAAGCTACCAAAAATTTAAAGATACAAAAAGTCACTACATAATGACAGAAGGTTCAGTCCATCAAGAGGAAATATCCCTCCTAAACATATATGCACCCAACATAAAGGCACCAAGCCTCATAAAACAGCTTCTAGGATTGATTCCAACACTATCATAGCTGGGTACTTAAATACCCCATTCACAATCCTAGACAGATCATCAAGACAAAATAAATAAGTAAATAAATAAATAAATAAAATCAACAAGGAGATCCTAAACCTCAACATGATGCTTGACCAGATGGACTTAATTGATTCCTACAAAACACTCTACCCAACAATCATGGAATATACATTTTGCTCATCACCTCATGGAACATACTCTAAGATCAACCACATCCTCAGTCATAAATCAAGCATAAACAAATTCCATAAGATTGAAATACTGTCATGCACCTTCTCACACCACAGTGGAATAAAAATAGATATCAACACCAACAAAGAGTCCCCCAAACCCACAAAGACATGGACCCTAAACAGCATGATGCTAAACAACTCCTGGGTCAACATGGAAATTAAAACAGAGATTAAAAGATCCCTGGAAACAAATGAAAACAAAGAAACATCTTACCAAAATCTCTGGCATGTCATGAAATCAGTACTAAGAGGGGAATTCATATCTCTACAAACATACATTAAAAAAAAAAAATGGAAAGATCCCAAGTTAACAGCCTAACAAATTACCTAAAGAAGCTAGAAAAGGAAGCCCACCAAAACCCTAATTTTAGCAGAAGAAACCAGATCACCAAAATAAAAGCCAAGATTCAGGACATAGATCAAAAAAAGATAATACAAAAAACAAAACAAAACAAAACAATGAAACAATAAGCTGGTTCTTTGAAAGGATAAACAAGATGGATGGTCTCCTGGATAGACTGACCAAAAAAGAGAGAAAAAGCCTAAATCAACACAACCAGAAATGGAAAAGATCAAATCACAACTGACTCCAATGAAATACAAAATATTATCAGAGAGTACTAAGTACACTTGTATGGAAAACAAAATTGAAAAATGAAAGGAAAAGGAGGACTTTCTGACATCACACAACCTCCCCAGGTTGTGACAATTCAGGAAATTGACTATGTCATAAGAGAAAACTACCTACCACCAAAAAAAAAGCTCTGGACCAGATGGCTTTCCAGCAGAATTCTACAAAACAGACAAGGAGGAATTGATACTAATCAATTGATACTAATCCTATTGAAAATATTCGAGGCAATTGAGAAAGATGGAACTCTCCCCAAATCATTTTATGAAGCTAGCGTCACATTGATATGTAAATCAGGTAAAGATCCAACAAAGAAAGAGAACTACAGGCCACTATCCTTGAAAACATAAAACATAGATGCTAAAACTCTTAACAAGATCCTAGCAAACAAGATCCAACAACACATCTCAAAATCATCCACCATGACCAAGTAGGTTCCATCCCTGGAATGCAGGGTTGGTTTAACATTCATAAGGCCATAAACGTAATTAAACACATCAACAGATATAAAAACAAAAACCACATGATTATATCATTAGATGCAGAAAAAGCTTTTGATAAAATCCAGCATGGCTTCTTGATAAAAAAACCTCGAACATCTAGACATAGATGGAACATGTCTCAAAATAGTAACAACCATCTATGAGAAACCCACAGTCAGTATATTGCTAAACAGACAGAAATTAGAACCATTTCCCCTGGAAACTGGAACAAGACAAGGATGCTCATTCTTACCCCTCCTTTTCAACATAGTTTTAGAAAACTAGCTAGAGCAATCAGAAAAGAGAAGGAAATCAGGAGTATCCGATGAGGTAAAGAGCAAGTCAAGTTATCCTTCTTTGCAGATGACAAGTTGCTATACCTTGAAAACCAAAAAGAATCTGTCAAAAATGTCCTTGCAATGATAAAGGACTTTGGCAAAGTCTCAGAGTATAAAATACATGTGCAAAAGACAGTCACATTTCTATACACCAACAATAAACAAACAGAAACCCAAATAAAAAGCATAATCCCATTCACAATAACCACACACACAAAAGAAATACCTTGGCATCTCCTAGTCAGAGACATAAAAGACCTTTACAACTAAAACTACAAAACACTGCTCAAAGATATCAAAGATGACACAAACAAATGAAAAATATTTCATGCTCCTGGATTGGTAGAATCATCATTGTTAAAATCCTGTCCTACCCAAGGCAATCTACAGATTTAATGCAATATCCATTAAATTACCAGCAGTATTCTTCTCAGACCTGGAAACAGCAATACAGGAATTCATATGGAAACATAAGCAACCACAAATTGCCAAAACAATTCTCAGCAAACAAAAACCCAAAAACAACAACAAAAAAGAAAACAGGCGATATCACACTCCAAGACTTTAAACTTTATTGTAAAGCTACAATAATCAAGACAACCTGATATTGGCACAAGAACAGGCATAAAGACCAATGGAATAGAATAGAGATTCCAGAAGCAATCTCAATTTCTCAACCAACTCAACTTCAACAAAGCCACCATCACCAACCAGTCAGGAGAGGAAAGTAGACCCTGAACATATACCATAATACTATAAGAAAGGAATTGGCAGTAGTGGGATACTGCTAGAGTAGGTGGGTGGGTGGGTGGGGTAACACAACACTATATAGGTACCTGATCTTAAACCGGGCAAAGTGGAGACCAAAAGGAGGCCCAGACTTTGCTTGTATGATGACGACTTGCATACCTAATCCTGAATTATACCCCACATCTTTAAAATAAAAAAGTAGAATAATAATAATTTTTAAAAGTTACTGTAAGGATCATGCTCCTTGCATTGTTATTTAAGAATTTTTTTAACTTTAAAATTTGTATTTTAAAGATGTGGGGTACAATTCAGGATTAGGTACACAAATATTAATTATGCAGGTACCCTTGTTGATGAGGTGTGGCCCCTCCTTCCCCAGACAGATTCCCACTACTGCCAATCCCATCTCCCTGTCCCTCCACCTCCCGCAGTTTCCTGCTACTGCCAATCCTTTTCTTATAGTATTACGATAGTTGTTCAAGGTCCACTTATGAATGCTAACATGTGATACTCAGTTCTTTGTTTCTGTGAAAGATCACTCAGTATTATAAACTCTAAGTCCATCCAGATTGCTGTGAAGTTCATGATTTTGTTCTTCTTTATGGCTATGTAATATTCCATTGTGTATATGTACCACATTTTTTTTATCCAGTCCTCTTTTGATGGGCAGCACAGTTGGTTCCATGTTCTTGCTATTGTGAACAATGCTGTGATAAACATACATGTGCAGGTATCTTTTTTATAGAGTGATTTGCGTTCTTTCGGGTATATTCTCTTAGGGGGATTGCGAGATCATATGGAATGTTGATTTTTAGAATTTTTAGAAATTGCCATACTGTTTTCCACAGAGGTTGTACTAGTTTACACTTCCACCAACAGTGTAGAAGTGTTCTCTTTTCGCCATATCCTCTCCAGCATCTGTTTTATTTTGAGTTACTGATGATGGCCATCCTGACTAGAGTTAGGTGGTATCTCAGTATAGTTTTAATTTCCATTTCTTTGATGATTAGTGAGGCTGAACATTTTTTCGTGTATCTATTGGCTGCCTTATGTATTCTTTTGAGAAGTATTTATTCATATCTTTTGCCCACTTTGTAATGGGGCTGTTTTTTTTCCCCTTTTCAGCACATTTGAGTTCCTTGTAGATCCTAGATGTTAGGCCTTTGCCAGACATAGAGTTGGCAAATATTTTTTCCCCAGTCTGTGGGCTCTCTCCCTGCTCTCTTGATGGTTTCTTTGGTTTTGCAGAAGCTTTTCAGTTTGATGGGGTCCCACTTATCTATCTTATCTCTTATGGCATGGGCACTTGGGGTTTGATTAGGAATTGGTTGACAGTTCCAATTTCCATAAGGGTGTCTCCTGCATTTTCTAAGGTTCTTATAGTTTGAGGTTTCACAGTTAGGTCTTTGATCCATTTAGAGTTGATTTTTGTGTTTGGGGATAGGAGGGGTCTTGTTTTAGTCTTCTGCATATGATCAGCCAGTTTTCCTAGCACCATTTACTGAATAGATTCTTGTTTCCCCAGTGGTAGGTGGTGGAGGCCTTGTTGAAGATTAATTAGTTGAGAAATTGAGGTTTTGCTTCTGGAATCTCAGTCCTGTTCCATTGGTCCATATGCCTGTTCTTGTACCAATACCAGGTGTTTTGCTTATTATAGCTTTATAATAAAGTTTAAAGTCTGGGAGTGTGATACCTCCTGCTTATTTTATTTTACTTTGCTGAGGTTTGTTTTGGCTATTCATGGTCATTTATGTTTCCATATTAATTCCTGTATTGTTATTTCCAGGTCTGAGAAGGATGCTGCTGGTAATTTGCTGGGTATTGCATTAAATGTGTAGATTACCTTAGGCAGAATGGACATCTTGACAATGTTGATTCTTCCAATCCATGAACATGGAATATTTTTCATTTTTTGTGTCATCTTTGATTTGTTTGAGAGGTGTTTTGTGGTTTTCATTTTAAAGTCTTTCACATCTCTGGTTAGTAACATGTCAAGGTATTTTATGTTTTTGGTGGCTATTGTGAATAGGATTGTGCTTTTTATTTGGGTTTCTGTTTGTTTATTATTGGTGTATAGAAATACAATTGTCTTTTGCACATTTATTTTATACCTTGAGACTTTGCCAAAGTCCTTTATCAGTGCAAGGAGGTTTTTGACAGATTCTCTTGGATTTTCGAGGTATAGAATCATGTCGTCTGCAAAAAGGGATAACGATTTCTTCTTTTTCTATTTGGATACTCCGTTCTCCTTCTCTTGTCTGATTGCTCTAGCTAGGACTTCTAAAACTATGTTGAACAGGAGGGGTGAGAGTGGGCATTCTTGTCTTGCTCCCATCTTCAGGGGAAATGGTTTCAATTTCTGTCTGTTTAGCAGTATGCTGGCTGTGAGTTTCTTTCTCATAGATGGCTCTTACTATTTTGAGATATGTTCCATCTATGCCTAGATGTTTTTATCAAGAAGGAGTGCTAGTTTGTATCAAAAGTTTTTTCTGCATCTAATGATGTAATCTTGTGGTTTTTGTTTTGATGTCTGTCGATATGCTTAATTACATTTATGGTCTTATGAATGTTAAGTCAGCCCTGCATCCCGGGGATGAAGCCTACTTGGTAGTGGTGGATGATTCTTGAGATGTGTTGTTGAATCTGGTTTGCTATGATCTTGTTGAGAATTTTAGCAACTATGTTCCTGAAGGATATTGGCCTGTAGTTCTCTTCCTTTATTGGATCTTTACTTGGTTTGGGTATTAAGTGATTTTAGCTTCATAAAATGATGAGAGGAAATTTTTATTTATTTATTTGTTTATTTATTTATTTATTTTGAGTTGGAGTCTCACTCTGTCACCCAGACTGGAGTGTAGTGGCCGCTCCCGGCCACCGCAGCGTCGACCTGCTGGGCTCTGGCGATCCTTCTGCCTCAGTCTTCCAAGTAGCCAGAATTATAGGCACGCGCTACAACGCCCGGCTGATTTTTTTTTGATTTATTGTAGAGATGAGGTCTCGCTGCCCAGGCAGGTCTCGAACCCGCGGGCTCAGGCAATCCACTCACCTCAGCCTCCCAAAGGTGCGGGATTACAGGCTGAGCCACCGAGCCCGGCGTGGAGAGGAAATTTTTAAAAACCACATTTAAGATTACTTTCATTGGGTTTTCATTAATTTGCACACCTGAGTAGTTATGGCAGGTCTACTATTCTTCAGTAACCCCAAGACTTTCTACATGTCACTTTTCACATATCTTTCCTGAAGTGAGGAGAACAACTATCTCTAAGCAAAGAAGCAGCAATTTATTCCTCTTTAGGTCTCAGGCCTCATTAGTGTCATTCAGATTTCACACATCAAATATCTTTGGGGACCCCACGTTCTCTCTCTTAGGGGGATCATCTTAGAAGGGATATACTAAAAAAAAATCTACTATTTATTTTAAAAATAGTTAATTAAACCATATAGAAGTTATATATAAACAAATTAGAGCATAATCTTTCTTCTTCATTTAAAACATACAACATAAATAAAAACAGAATAACCTGAAGTCACCCAGATTGGTAGTAGGAAGGTCAGTTTTTCCCTTAACCTCTTTATAGTTCCTATGTAGTGGTGAAGATGATGGTACTTTACCCAACAAAATTGTAAGTTGTTAGTTAGTAGCAAAAGTAGTCAATATACTTGCCATAGGAAGTAAATAGAAGTTTGGTTAAAATGTTTGTATGTGTGTACATTAATGAAGATGCAATGGAGGTAATCTTAAGTGTGTTTTTTAAAACATTTCCTGAACATTAATTCAAGTAATTCTTACAGGAATATTAAAAAAGAAGTCATAAAATTAAATGAAATCAACAAAATATAACTTTTTAAAAGAAGTCAGTTGAGAAACAGTATAAGAAAAAATAGTCAAATTAATTATATTTTAAAAGGTTTTCTTCAAGATTATTTTTTAGATTTGTTTCATTGAGTAAAATGTGTACAATAGGTGGGCACCTGGCAAATTCCTAGGCTATGAAGAGTAAAATATGTCTTGATTCAAAAGAGAGAATAAGACTATTTGATTAAAAAAATTAAACTCAAAAGAACAACTTTAAACAACTTTCTGAGTGACTCATTTTTTTTTTAATCTGCTCCAGCTGCTATAACAAATTACCATAGACTGTATAGCTTAAACAACATGTATTTGAAGGTTGGGAAGTCCAAAATCAAAGAACAAGCAGATTCCATTTTCAGTGAGGGCTTTCTTTCTGATTTGCAGTCAGTCATCTTGTATTTGCACATGACAAGAGTCAGAGGAAAAAGAAAAATCTCCTCTATCTCTTCTTATAAGGTCATGAATCTCATCATTCTTCTAATCTAATTACTTCCCCAAGGGTCCATCTTCAAATACCATGACATTGGAGATTAGGGTTTCTACATACATTTGGGAGGGACACAAACATGCAGTTCATTACAGTCACACTAAGATGATTCTCTCTCATATGCTGGAAAAAAGCATGCCATTAACATTCTGCCCATTTATTTGTATAGGTGATTATTTTTTCCAAAGAGCTTGATGATAAATAAATGGTATGCACATGTGTTTTTTTTTGGGGGGGGGATGAGATGTATAATTTTATTTTAGGAAAAATAGGACATAAAATGTGGACATTGATAGCCCTTACCCTTGACAAGCCCAAATATGGGAACAGTAGCTCAAGTTAGATCCATCACACACTTGGAAAGAATTTGCTCTTTCTTTTAAAGTGTGGTTAATGGGATGGATAAATTGTGAACATATATCTATTTAGATCACAGTGTAATGAGATGAGGAAAGATTTTGTAAGCTTGTGTTAAATCTATTTAAATGTTATAGCTAGAAGAAGGTACAAATAAAAGTCCTGAACACAGGATTGAATTGTTATTGTCTAACCAGAACAAACAAAATGCACCACTGTTTAGGATATAAACTAAGGTAGAGTCAATACATTATTTACAATATTAGGTTGTTCAGTGCCAGAGATTCCCTGCTTGACCAAACTTTAGTCAGGCTCCTTTGAATCCACTTTCAAATAGGCTTTGGCCTGTGGGCTTCTGTGTTTGTCCTTGCATCCGTCAGTTTCAGCAAGAATCCTGTCAAGTCTGTTCATCCAGAATCCCTCCTTACACTTGAGGTTTCCTCCTAACAATTTTTTATTTACTGACCCCCATTCTGCTCCTTAGCTATAAATCCCTACTTGTCCTTGTTCTTTTCAGAATTAAGCCCAGTCCTATACTGAGTTCCCTTTTCTCCTGTTGTAATAATCCCAAACAAAATTTGGTTTCACTGCTTTAACTATTGTCTGACTCTGTTTTTTCTTTAACATTTTCAGATACTATTTAAGGCTAAACACAAGAATTGATTTAAGACATCAACTGTGTTTATTTTATTATACAAATCAGAACTTCTGTTATTGATATATTTAAAACATTTATGGACACCCATTATGTGCCAGGCACTGTTCTATACCACCTGAAAATAATACTTTAGAATTGAAAGGAGAAATTTGTTCTAGTGACTATTATTCATTTGAAATTCAATCCATTAACATCAGTTAAAATGGATGACATTAGTGGAAATATAAAGGGCATAATGATCAGTCATCTTTATTCATGGGTCTATTTTTCCCCTCAAAACAATGGATATTTTCCCATTACAGTAAACACATATCAACCTAATTGTGCTCTTTTGTAGCTAACCAATGTTTTTCTGTATGCATATTGTATGTGTGTGTGTGTGTGTGTGAGTGTGTGTGTGTGTGTGTGTGTGTGTGTGTGTGTGTACACATAAGAGGGAGTCTTCAAAAAGTTCATGGAAAATGTGTATTATGAAAAAAAAAACTATGTATGGATTTCAATTTGTTTTTTGCATCAAAAGAATCCCTATTAAAGCAACATGATTCTGCTAAAGTTGTAGCAAAACAAACACCAAAGTTATGAAGCTTGGTTCAAAGAATGGTAAAATCACTGAAGCTTCACAAGAACAATATGAGAACAATGCCCCCAAATAAATAAGCAATTTACAAATGGAAAACTCATTTTAAGAAAGGAGGAGATGATATTGAAGATGAAGCCCTCAGTGGGAGACCATTCACATAAATATGTGAGGAAAAAATTTATCTTGTTAATGCCCTATTGAAAAGGACTGAAGATTAATAGCAGAAGCAATAGCCAGTTTCACAGACACTTTTCATTGGTTCAGCTTACACATTTCTGACTGAAAATTAAAGCTGAAGAAACTTTTCACTAAGTAGGTGCAAAAACTGTTGCACTCAGATCAGCTGCAGACAAAAGCAGAGATTTCAACTGAAAAATTTAAAAAGTGGAATCAAGACCCTAAACATTTCTTTGAAGAATTGTACCAAGATATGAAACAATGCCTTATTAGTAAGATACTGAAGACAAACCCCAAATAAAGTAGGTGGAGGTTGTCCAGTCAAAGCAAAAGCTGAGCGGTTTAAACCAAAGGCCATGGCAATTTTGGGGGGATGCTGTAGGCATTTTCTTTTGACTTTCTGGAAAGTCAAAGAATGACAACTTCTGCTTGTCAGGAAAGTATTTTGAGAGAATTAGACAGAGTTTTAGCAGAAAAATCCCAGGAACTCTTTACCAGAGGGGTTTTCTCTACTATGATAATGCTCCAGCTCATTCCTTTCATCAAACAATGGCAATTTTGTAAGAGTTTTGATGGAAAATTACTAGGCATCCACTGTGCAGTCCTGATTTGGCTCCTTCTGACTTATTTTTGTTTGAAAAAATTTAAAAATTCTGTAAAGGACACTAATTTTTCTTCAGTTACTAAGTTAAAAAAGGCTGAGATGACATTGTTTAATTCTCAGGACCCTCAATTCTTTAGGTATGGACTAAGTAGCTGGTATTATTTCTTACAAAAATGTCTTGAACTTGATAGAGCTTATGTTAAGAAATAAAGTTTATTTTATTATTATTATTTTTTTGAGTTGGAGTCACACTCTGTCGCCCAGGCTGGAATGCAGTGGCACACTCACTGTCACCCCAACATCGACTTGCTAAGCTCTGGCGATCCTTCTACCTCAACCTTCCAAGAAGCTGGAACTACAGGCATGTGCTACCATGCCTGGCTATGAAATAAAGTTCATATTTTTAAGTTTATCTTTTTGTTAGTTACTTTTTTTATTTCAATAGCTTTAGGGGTACAAATGATTTTTGGTTACATCATGGGTTGTATAGCAGTGACAAAATCTGGGCTTTAAGTGTATCCATCACCCAGCTTATGTACCTCGTACCCAATAGGTAATTTTTCATATTGTACCAGACTCCCACCTCCCCCCTTCAGAGTCTTCAGTGTCCATTATACCATTCTATATGCCTTTGTGGATCCATAGCTTAATTTCCTTTTACAAGTGAGAACATGATATTTGGTTTTCTGTTCTTGCATTAGTTCACTTAGGATGATGTTCTCCATTTCCATCCAAGTTGTTGCAAAATACATTATTGCATTCTTTTTGGTGACTGAATAGTATTCCATGGTACATATATGCCACATTTTCATTATCCACTGATCAGTTGATGTGCTTTTGGATTGATTTCACATCTTTCCAACTGTGAATGGTGCTGTGATAAACATACAAGTGCAGGTATCTCTTTTCTATAACAACCTGTTTTCCTTTGGGTAATATCAGTAGTGAGATTGCTGGATCAAATAATAGATCTACTTTTAGTTCTTTGAGAAATCTCCATACAGATTTCCATAGAGACTGTACAAGTTTACACATCCAGCAACAGTGTATACGCATTCCTTTTCACCGCATATTCATTAACATCTATTTTTATTATTTTAATAATGAACATTCTGACTGGTATAAGATAGTATCTCATTGTGGTTTTAATTTGCATTTCCCTGATGATGTTGAGCATTTTTTCATATATTTGTTGGTCATTTATATATATTCTTTTGAGAGATGTCTGTTCATGCTGTTTGCCCACTTTTTAATGGGTTTATTTGCTTTTTCCTTGTTGCTTTTTTTTAAGTTCTTTGTAGACTCTTGATATTAGTCCTTTGTTAGACATATAGTTTGTAAATATCTTCTCCCATTCTGTAGGTTTACTCTACTGATTATTTCTTTTGCTGTGAGTATGCATTTTAGTTTAATTAATTCCCACTTATTTATTTTTGTTTTTGTTGTATTTGCTTTTGGGGTCTTAGCCACAAATTCTTTGCTTAGGCCAATGTCCAGAAGAGATTTTTCCTAGATTTTATTTTTTAATTGTTATGGTTTCAGGTTTGACATTTAAGTCTTTGATCAATCTTCAGTTAATTTTTGTATATTGTGAGAGATAGGGATCAAATTTTATTTTTTTGCATGTAACTCTTCAAATTTCCCAGCAGTATTTATTGAATAGGGTGTCCTTCCCTATTCATGTTTTTGCCTGTTTTGTAAATGATCAATTGGCTGTAGGTATTTGGGTTTATTTCTGGATTCTTTATTCTGTTCCTTTGGTCAATGTGTCTGTTCTTATACTAGTATTTTGTTTTGACTATGGCCCGTAGTATAATTTGAAGTCAGGTCATATGATGCCTCCAGCTTTCTTCTTTTTGCTTAGGATTGCTTTGACTATTCACGCTCTTTTTTGGTTCCATGTGAATTTTATTATTTTTAAAAATTCTGTTAAAATTACCCTGATAATTTGATAAGGATTGAGTTAAATTTGTAGATTGTTTTGGGTAATCTACATACTGTAAAAATATCAATTCTACCAATTTATTAGCATGGGATATTTTTCCATGTGTGTCATCTGTGATTTATTTCATCAGCATTTTGCGGTTTTTATTGTACAGATCTTTCACCTCCTTGTTAAAATATATTCCTAAGTCTTTTATTTTGGGGCAACTACTTCAAATGGAATTAAGGTTTGATTTCATTTACAAATGATTGGTTATTATTGATGTATAACAGTGCTATTGATTTGTCTGCATTGATTTGTACTGAATTTGTTCATCAAGTTCAGGAGTTTTTAGGCAAAGTCTTTAGGGTTTTCTAGATATAATGCTAGGTCATTGTCAAACAGAAAATTTGGCTTTCTCTTTTCCAATCTGGATACACTTTATTTCTCTCTCTTGCCTGATTGCTTTGACTAGGACTTCAATACTATTTGAATAGAAATGGTAAGAAGTGAACATCCTTGTCTTGTTCCAGTTCTGAGAAGGAATTCTTTCAACTTTTTCCCACTCACTACAATGTTGTCTGTAGTTTGTTGTATATGACTTTTATTATTTTAAAATATCTTCCTTCTATGCCTATTTTGTTAAGAGGTTTTGTTTTTTTTTCATGAAAGGACTCTGGATTTTATTGAAAGCATTTTTGCATCAATTGAAATGATCATGTAATTTTTGTTTTTAATGATGCTTATATAGTGAATCACATTTATTGATTTGCATATATTGAACCATCTTGCATTCCTGGGATAAAATCCATTTGATTGTAATGAATTTTCTTTTTGATGTGCTGCTGGATGTAGTTTGTTATTTTTGTTGAGGAGTCTTATATCTATGCTCATCGGGGTTTTGGTTTATAGATGTTGCTCTTTTGTTGTTATTGTGTCTCTTCCTGATTTTGGTATCAGGGTAATACTGGCTTTGTAGAATGATTTAGAGAGAACTCCCTCCTCAATTTTTTCAAATAGTTTCAGTAGAATTGGTACCCATTCTTCTTTGAATATCTGGTAGAATTTGTCTATGTATCCATCTGGTCCTGGGATATTCTTTGTTGGAAGATTTTTAAATCACTGATTCAATCTCATTACTCTTTATTTTTTTCCCACCTTTTTATCTTGAGTCACTAGGAAACTGTGAGTCAAGTGGGTCTCTTAAAGACAGTAGATATTTGACTTTTCAAAAAATCTATTTCACCAATCTGTATTTTTATTGTGGCATTTAGACTATTTACAGTCAAATTTAATAATAATATTGAGGTATGTTCCAATTATCATGTTGATAATTAACTAGTTGCTTCGTTGTCTCTATTGTATTACTGTTTTATAAGCCTTGTGGGTTTTATTCATTCCACTGTTTTTCTACTGGTACATATAAAATTTTTGTTTTAATTTTTATAACCGCTTTGAGAATTTCTTGATTAATTGCATTATTCAATGAATTTTTGAAGTCCTTGTATGTGTGTGACTGTATATTTTCCCTGTAGTTCAAATAATGTTAAAAAAATCAGACAACAGAGATCTTTACGGTTTACCATATGACGCCCACAATTTGAACTGTAAAGAAGTTAAGGCAGACACCAATATTTATTTCCAACAACAGGAAAAAAATTAGCATATTATGTTTCTATGGAAGCATTTTCAGCATCTTTCTTTAGTGATTATGCTGCTATGACTTGTAAAGCAGTGTTTAAAATGCTTCTATTTATATCCACATGTTTGTGCATCTAAGTTCTTAAAATATATAATGATGCCAAAACAGCAGGTAAGTTGCCTGCATGTTAAATCTGATATAGAGTGTCAGCATCCTTCAATTTAGCACAATTCTCTAACATTGAAAGACAGCTTGCAATCCTCTTGTTATATTAACTAAGACGTGTACACCATTTTACTCTGTTGGTAAAGCATTTAAAACATTACTTTGATAATACAACAGCAGATATATGAAAATGAGGGAAAGTTTGCATAATTTTATTTTAAAATAGAAAACATGAGAAATAGTCAACTGGTTTGAGATATATTTTTGGACTTCCTGGGACCACATTTCTATTCTCCATTTGCCATTGTGGTAGTTCTCTTTAAAATTTTGAGAATTGCTTTAATTAAGACCAACAGGCAGTTATCACAATGGATTCAGTTGTCACTTGCATTTACCTAATTTTTTTGGTCCAAATCTTAACTTGAGGTGAATCTGGTCTCCCTGCCTTTCAGTGTTGTTTATCCTCACAAGGACAGAATTTAATTCATAGGTGAAAATGATTTTCAGTGGGTCAGTGAATTGAGGTCAGCCTTACTTTTTGTTTCGAACCTGGCATTTCATGAGTTAAGTGAAGCTCCCAGAGTTCCTGATTGCCCTGGCAAATAGGTAAAAGTTTATTTCACTCTGGCTTTTGACTTTTGTTACTGTGATTGAAATTTTTCCAAATCACCAGATGGTATTTGATTATATAGATCATAAAGAATAATTGATATGTAATCAGGCACCTAATGCCTTTTTTACCCTTATTTTGCATGGGACACAAAGATTGGGGCTTCCATCATAATGTTGAAATTGGAAGTACTAAGGCAGAGAAACTGTTCTTTTCCTGCTTTGAATTTGAATGAAAGATTTAAATTGGCTTTTCCCCTATTAGAGATGTTTTAAAGTCAATTGATTCTTTTTGAATTGGTAGAAACATGAGAGTTAAAGGATAATGAAGCAGCACAAATTCAATAATTTCTCCTTATGTTTTCCTTCTAAAGAATATTTCACATTACAACTTTCCTCTAAACTTTTCTCTATATTAACAAATGTTTATTAAACATCTTTCAAGAGGTAGGTCCTATGATCAATTCATAATGGTGCTTAGACATGTCTCTTACCCTTAAGGAGCTTGGAAGCCAGTGAGGAAGATAGACTTATAAACAATTAGGTTCAATAGGTGAGAGATACACTTAAGGTCTGGTGCAGCCATAAGGATGATTAACTTTATCTGGACCTGAGAACAGAAACATTTTTTATAAAGAGCACTTGTGGCCAATAGAACATTCTGCAATAATAGAAATATCCTCTATCTGCATTTTCAAATATGGTATCCCTGTGTAAATATGGAGCATGTAGGGGAGGAAATATTTCTTTCCTCACCCCTTACTAGGTTCATGGCTGAGAACCCTATAACAAGATAAAACAATGAAAACTTAAAACATGGCATAGAAACTTCCATAAGGACATGGAAATTCAAAGAAACAGATAAACATGTATTTTCATACTTGGGTTTGATGAGGAGATACATATTCATGGAGAAGAATGGTTGGGCAAAGGAATATGATCTAATGAGAATAAACCTGGGTAAGGCCTGTTTGTACATATTCTTCTCTATGTCCCTGTGTTTTTAGGGATATAAATGTTCTTTTCCCCCAGGTATATAGAGGGCACCTCTTGAATGAGGATGTTCTGACCTGCTTCAGGGTAGACGGGTTAAAGAAAGATGAAAGTGACCTTCCTGCTTCTGCTGTTTTTTTAAATAGTAAGGTGCTATATTTTTGTGTAGTATGTCCAAAACTATAGCAAGAACTTGAAATGTATTATGACAGAGAAACTATTTTTTAATCTTATTTAATTTTAATTAATGTCAATTTAAATTGGAAGAGATCCATGTGGCTATCTTCTGCTCTCTATTCTTATTTCTTATATTTTTATTCTGTAAACATATACCTGAGGCTTAGACAGAATTCTAAAATAGAAGGGAATGCTAATTCCCATTTAAAAGTCCAACAGCTGTTTTGAGAAGATGGTGTGTTGACAACTAACATCTCCATTGAACTTCATGCCTCTTACTAACTTCACTTTGTGGTGGTTCAAATTTCAGACACCAGACTTTCTGATTTCCATTGGTACTACCAAGCCAGCATTTGATGAGAAAAAATTTCAGAATCCCTTATTTCCTTATAGCATTATGCCTAAAAGTTTATTTGGAGTAATAGATTTTATAAAAATTTAGAAATAATTGGAAGGTGTTACAATCTAGAAAGAAAAATATATAAAAACTGGAATTTATTTATTATATGTGACCATTCTTATAATCCAAGTTCAAAAGTCATTCTATTTTTATTATTATGAAGTTAAAAACTTTTACCTAGGTTTATTGAATTTTAAAATGCTTAATTTGTGAATTTTCTCACAATTTTGTCCATTCCTAAATTTGCATTTGTTCACTAAATTGTAAAAGCTTCTGAATTTTGAGACTTATAATCTTTGTGATATCTGTTGCAAATGTTTTAAGTCTGTGTTTATATTTTGTTAGTGTTGTACTTGGGGGGGATAAAATATTTTAAAAATTTTCTAGTATGATTCCATTTATCTTTTGTTTTGTTTTGTTTTCCTGTCCCTGGTATCATGCTTAGATATGTTGTACTAACCAAGATTAGATTTCTTTTCAATAACACTTTTTTCCAGAAATGGTTTCATTTTTTACATTTAAAGCTTTAATTTATCTGACACTATTATGTATGATGTGTATTATGAGTCTAATGTTACTTTTCTCTCCAAATGGCCAGCCATTTTTCCCCAAAGCATTCATTAAAACATCCATCATTTTCTCCCATCTGATATAAAATGTCACCTTTATCATAAGCTAAGTTTATTACATTCTTGGGTATTTTAAAATTTTTCTATCTTGTTTCACTGCATCAGATACAGTCTTTTTTTTCTTGTGTCAGATACAACCATGTGTTCTTTATGTTTCCCTAAATGTTAGTGTCAAGAATTAGATGATATTCTTTTCGTCACATCTCTGTAAAATGAGTAATTCATATTGGCTTTTGCTTGTCCTAAATCTTTATTCTTCACTCCCTTCACATGTGCTTCATTGTTTTTGCTTTGTTTTTTGTTTGTTTTTTTGAGTTGAAGTCTCACTCTGTCACCCAGGCTGGAGTGCAGTAGCACACTGCATGGCCACCACAGCCTCAACCTACTGAGCTCAGGCGATCCTTCCACCTCAGCCTTCCAACTAGCTGGAACAACAGGTGCACGCCATCACGACCGGTTAATTATTTTTGTGATTTATTGTAGAGAGAGGTCTCAACAAGTTGCCCAGGCTGGTCTCAAACCACTGGGCTCAGGCAATCCTATCTTTTAGTGTTATTTTGAGTATTAAGTAGTACACACACACATATGCACTCATACAAAACAGAGAACAGGACTTCACGTAAACTAAGTGTTCACTGGGCATCAGAAGGCATTATCTTCTTTATATGCTTATCCAATACTTCCATTCATTCACTCAGAAAATATTTTTGAGTGCTTATTATGTTAAATATTTTATTCTAGGCACTAGGAATAGAGTATGAACAAAATAGACAATTTCTGTCCTCAGAAAGCTTGCTTATATTCTAGAAGTAAAAAGAACAATAACAAATATAAGTAAAATGGTTGGACACAGTAGCTCACACTTGTAATCCCAGTGTTTTGAGAGACCAATGCAAGAGGATTACTTGGGGTCAGGGGTTCAAGACCAGCCTGGGAAAAATAGAGAAACCTCAAATCCACACACATACCAAAAAGCTGGGTATGGTGGTACACACTAGCTACTCTAAAGGCTGGAGCAGGAAGATTGCATGAGCCCAAGAGATCAAGGCTAGAGTGAGCTATTATCATGCCATGTCATTCCAAATTAAAGATTGTTTCAAGGCCCTGAATTTGATCATAGAAGAAAGAAATTGATTATGTTTTCCAATTTCTGCAGAAAATATCCCTTTTAATTGTAAGAATTCACTCAAAGTCATTATTATGAGAATGTTTTATTTCTGGTTTCATGCACAGCTATGGAAAACCTAGACCCCTCAAATGCTGGGAACTTTTTACTCTGTTATATTGGAATTTTTTGTCTGGTGAGTTCAGAGGAGCATGAGGTGGTACCTGTAAGAACTGTTCTCTCCTAAGAAGTGTGTGCTTCAAGGAAGACTCCTATGGGACTTAGTTGGACATTACTAACTATGGTGAAGTTTTTCTACAAAGAGATAAAGTATGTAGTGAGTCAGACTGTCAAGGATTAGGGACCTGGGATTAGGGGCTATGCACATGGAATAGACAGCTCTCCATAACCCTCAAATCCAGGATACATCAACTCCATGAGACAATCAAATAGACATCAAAGAGCCCAGGGATATGGGAATAACACAAGTGTTTATTTCTTCTCCGTGAGTGACTGTTGTTTGAAATTAATATCGCTATCACTAAGGATAAAGGGGATATAGTAGGATGCCACTGATAATCAATAAGGAGAACAAGTGTGTTGTAATTAACAGAGGAGTTTTATATTTTTATTTATGTAATGTATATAGGTAGTACCAGTTATGGGACCTGGGATCTTGCCTCTCTGTCTACTTGCTCAGACAACATTAACTAGCTCATAAAGGAAACCAGTTGCTGATATTGGCTGCATTTACTCTGTTCTCTATCAGCTGAATGGTAGAGACTACATCTATCCTGACATTCTTATCATTTTCAGACACTGTGGCAAGGTTCTTCATTAATCCACTGTACTTTAGAGATTAGCATATGGGAATTATGCCAACACTACCTAGCAAGTTTTATAACCGAGTAAAACATAACAAGATCATGAGTTGTTTTGTTTTGTTTTTTGTCCTTTAAGAGCATAACTTTCTGGGTTAATAAAATATGAGTAACAGTTCCAAGAAAGCAACAGTCCATTCAACATAACTTTCTCAGTAAGAAAATTACCTTTGGAATCCTTAGACAATATAATAACGTTTTAAAAAGTAAGGTATTAGCTGAATTTTAACAAGAATATAGGTGTTCTTGCATACTTATATTATTTAATGTTCATTCCAAGACATTCCAGTGTCCAAAAAATGATAAACAGGTGTGTAAATAACTGCAATTCACATAATAATACATTCAGTAGTGATGGGTTCAAGTTATTATAGACATTTTGAAGAGGAAGGTGTAAGGCAAATTTGTCTGAATGGGACAAGGAAAAGGACATTTCAAGTACAGGGATCACTATATGCAAACTATTCAAGGAAATTGGTATTGTTCTTTGTTTTGGTAACTGAGAGAACAGTGTTAAAACTTAATTCCAAAGTTCACATAAAGAGAATAAGGGAGATTAAAAGTCTCAGTTGATGAGCCAAATAGTTGGAAAAGCTTTTGCCACAATTCCAGTCGTGGTAAGACAGAATGAGGTAGCGTAAGAGTATGTGGCTGCTAACCAAAGAACCTGGATCTTGTCTTTCTCTCAACTGCTCAGTGTCCTCATCTGAATAATACATGTGGGCACCTCACTCAATATAATTTTAGGAATGTCACAGCACAATATTTGTGAAACTCTAATACAAAAAGACAATTTAATCAATAACTTCTTATAGATTTATAGTCATGGTTTTTTTTTTGACTTGTCACTAAAACCAATATAGGAAATCATCTTATAAATTACTTTAGAACTTCCAATGTTCTTTTATATAATTTAGCTTGTTGCATCATCACTACCACTGTAATGGAAAAAAATCTTATTTAGAGAAGAACTACAATCTAGATGTTGTTTGGTGTTAATACACAATGACCTATATTAGTAATGTTAAACATTATTACATTGTTTTCGTCAGATTTATATAATCTATGATATAGAAACCATCATAGGTTGGTCAACTAGTTCTCAAAAAAAAAAAAAAAAGCCCTGATTTGCAGTATTTGCTAATTTCCCTGGTCTATGTACTTACATTATGGTCAATTTCAAGTACCAACTGTTTAATAACTAACTAGTAATATTTCTAAATATTTACCAGTGCTCTCCTAAGCCAGTATTGGGCTGACTCAGGCACACTAATGTACATAGGTACATATTAGGGGAAGTATTATTCATAATAAATAGTGTTGAAGTGTTTATTGTCCATACAACTGCATTATAGGATTTGAGCTTTTATAGATTTATTACAACAACCCCATAAAGGAGCAATTATTATTGTCTTCATTTGAGGATATGTGTTTAAAAGTCTAGAGTAACTGACCATAAGTAATATAACAAATCATATATAAAACAACAAAGTCAAAATTTGAACTCACTGTTAAGAAAATGTTGACTGATTATTACAGAGTTTTTCTGTTTCAAAAAGTCACCGTACTGGATAGAAATATTAAGGTCAATTTGCCTTGCACACAGATAATTTATGTATAAGAAGGGGCAAAAGGAAAAAGAGAGCAAGAAGGAAAGAGAGAAGAAGAAAATAAAGAGAAAGGGTATAAGGAAGGAAAAGAAGATGGGAAAGGGAAGAAAAAAGTGCAAACAAACAAACAAAGACAAATCCAGAGACTTTTGCTAGTCTATCCAGGAGCATGAAGAGTTTCAAGCACATATTGTCAGAGAATTTGGAAATTGTCCTATAATGAACCTGTCCCATGCATCCCTAATAGGAAAAAAGTAAAACAACAGAGGCAATAACCCATTCAAGGCATGCATCAAAATTCCTGGGTCAAGCAGTTGGACTAGACTTTCAGAATAATGAAGTTTTGGGGATATGAGAGGGCTCTGTTTCTAGGTTTCTTGGTTATCAAAGAGATACTCTTTGAACAATTGAGCTCTGACCTCGGTCTTTGTTCCCCTCTGCCACCGCAGATGAAGAGTTATGAACTCTTATGTAAGATAGACTAAACCTTTCCCCAAGGTCTCTCATTCACTCTTTTCTGCATTAAATAATTTCTCAGGACTGTGGTGTCTCGCTGGTAAGAATTTCCAGCTCTAAAGCAGGGGACTACATTAGCAATAGCAGGAACCATAATTCTTATTTTGATATCTGCATCCCAAAACCCACTACACAATTTCTGCTTTAAGAGTCTGGATGTCAAGCATGTTTAATGTGATCAGCTCATGCAGGTTAGGAAGGAAATTAGATATCTTAGCAAGGGACTGAGAGCTATAAGTCTTCATTAGTGACTCAGACCTACCCTGGGGTTACAACAATCTGTTATAAAAGTCTGTGAGTTAGAGCCAGCTTTGTCATCTTCTTCTCTGAGGAGAAAACTGAAGCTCAGAGAAGTTAAATAACACTTGCAAGGTCACATAGTAAGAAAATGTCAAAGTGGTACCGCAATTCATGTTCTTTAACTGCAAGTCACATTCTTTGTCTCCAATACCCTTCTGGTTCATGGGAAACCACAGAAGCTTCAATATAGGAGACAGTATTGCAGATTGTTATATAAGTGATACCAAGTGTATGTTTTATCCCATAAATATGGGAGCTGAAAGTGAGAAAGTTTGAGATCAGCTCAAATTTGAGAGCTTTGATGTGATTTTATGATTTTTTTTAGCTGATGTGCTTTTCTCAACCACATTATGTATTCATTTATTCAACAAACAGTGGATTCTGTTTCAAAAGCTGAAGAATCAAGAAAAAGAAAAACAACATTTTAGACAGTGATACCTTTCAATAACCACAGAATAACATAGGTTGTAAACTAAACAAATGTACAAAGTAAGTGCATAAAGGACGTAAATTAGCTTTGCCTTAAAGATTTGAAAAAGGGTTCACAGAAGTAATGCTATTAGGAATGGAACTTAGAAAATGGGGAGGCATCCTTAGGTAGAAAGGGAGTTCTAGGAATAATTTAACTAAGGCATAAATGGATACATGGCTGATGTATTCAGAATTCTTCCGGTGTAGAATGGGCACTAGAAAGTTTGAAGCTTCCCCCCCCATTCTAAGGAATCTGACTTTAATTTGTTAAGCAGTGAAGAGACATTAGAGGAGGGCGAAATCATCCAATATTTATTTTATCACAGAGCATTTATTAATGAACTCTGTACCTTACAGTTAGAGACACATAATTTTATGCTTTTTCTCGTCAAGTCTATAGGTATGATGCCATCATTTTGGAATACATCTGGAGTATAATTTTGGAGCAAGACTCTTTCAGACTGACAGGATTTGTTTACCAAATGTATGTGACTTTCAGAATGTTTAGTGTTAATAGAAAATGGTTGCAGCTTCTAAAATCAGAACACCATAAGTATCAGCAATCAAAAGATGGCAATAATTAAAACATATATTATGATCTTCAAGTATGAGGCAAAATGCAATGCAAAAGATATCATTTGTATTGTTGTTGTTTAGCCTCGAAAATGTCACACATTTTATGAATATCTCTCTTCACAAGATACTTCAAATTAATATTCTATTTATAAATTAAAATTTTTTTCACTAACACTTATAATTTGAAGTTAAATTATCAAATTGCATGTTTATGTGCACTCTAATTGAGCCACAAGTAAACCCAATATGTAATTAACTTAATGGTCTTGGCTATTAAATGAGCCCACCATTAGTTAAAGAACAAAGGAAAAATCAATTATTTAATATTGCAAGGATTTTTACTATAATTGTGTGAGATCAACAGAAATCTTACGCAAGATTCCTGTAAATGAATAACTGAAAAAAATAAATATGTCCTATTAAGTATCCATGGAAACAATTCAGAAGAAAACAATTTTTTAACCTCATATTTAGGACTAAATTACGTAGAAAATGAAAAACCTTTGCTTTTAATATTGGGCCTACATTGTCTGCCTTCAAAGTCAACACTTTTAAATACTTGCCATTATATGTCTCCAAAGATCGGTGAGGAGGAGTAATAAAACTTATGTGGCAAATTTGTGTATAAGCAAAGCCATTGGATGCATTTTACTCCACTATTAAGCCAGATCCAGAACGTTCTGCTGTTGATGGAAAAAATGCTGATTTAAGAAGCAGAACATCCAGGTTGTAATAACAGCTCCATTGCAAATTAGACTAAGAACTTCATCAAGGTAAAAGCTGTATGAAACCTAATTATCTCATATATACATTATAAATAATGATGCCCACCTTACAAACTACCAGAGATTTTGCATGCCAGAGTCATCAAATATAAGAGCAGGTACAATGATTTAATCATATAGCTATGAAGCTATTATAATTGGAACAGTGGACTACAAGCTCAGTGCATCACAAGTATTGAGAGAAGTAATTGCAACTATCTTCTCTTCTTGGTGTTTTCCATTTTTCTTTTTCTAGGCTGGCTTCTGTTACTGAGTCTGCATACTTTCAAGTTTAATTTAGGTGAGAAAAAAATGTAGACTAAATGTCTTTCATCTTGTGACACTTTCAGTCCAAAGATCTAATATCTTAAATATCTTGTACTTTCTGAGGAAAATAGCTACTGGGGCTCATTTATTTAATAGCAACTGAGTTTTTAACCACTAAGTTTAGCATGTTAAGAAAATAATTTTAATAATACGACTGATAGTAACCTATTGAGTACTTTGTGCCAGGTACTAGGTATTTTAATTTATTAATAAATTCATTTTTTTCAGTATAGGTTGTTGAACAATATTTACTTTTTACTGTCTGATGGTTGGAGTTTATCTCTCTTGTCTATTGAATTAAAGTTTAGTAATATGACTGGTTTTAACCAAGAGGATGTTAGCAGGTGAAATGTAACCAAAGGCTTGTAAAGAACTGACATTATTGCCTATTCTCTTCCACAGAGAAAATAACTAGTCCACACTATACTGCTGGTCCCAGGAGGAGGATGTGGAACAGAGAAATCACAAATGAACAGCCACCAGCTGGATCTCATCAGATTATCCAAACCCCAGCAGACCACAGAAATGTAAGCTAAATAAATGTTTTTTATATTGTACCCTATGAAGATTTTGTGGTTGTTTGTAACACATCATTATTTTATTAGTATTGGCTGATATAGTGTGGTGCTATTATTATCCTCATTTAACTGTCAAGGGAATTGGGATGCAGAGATACTAAGTAAATTTCACAGAATCATACTGATATAAAGGAACAGAACTGGAACTTAAACCCAATAATCCAGCTCCATAAAGAAATCCTGGTCTCCATAAAGACCATGAAATTAGTGCATCATATTTGCATTCCATTCCTCTTACTCTGTGCAGACAAATTCAAGAACTAAAACAGTTATATGTTAATTGATCAATTTCCTTATATTTTCAAAATCTTGTTCCGATAGAAAAATATTCCAAAAGAATATTGATAACAAAGACTGATGTCATAGGATTAGTAGAAAGTTGAAGCTATGGATATGCTTTAATGTGTAATTAATTTGTAGTGTATTATTCATAACACTACTACATATTATATAATTAGTGTTTTAATATTAAAAGTTCTTACATCAGTAGCACGCTTTTTTACTTGCTGTAACTTTATACACTTATGAAATTCAAGTTCATTCTCATTCGTCTTTTTAAAATTTGTACTATCTTTATGCATTATTCATTCACATACCTCTTTGAATTAGTGAATATCCCCTTCACCTACTGCCTTATAAAAAAGAATAGAGATTTTATTCAAATGTCATTATAATTTTAAGTTAATTTGGGAAAGTCTTGATAATATCACTGTTTTTCATCCAGAAAGATAGTTTTCTTTATTAGGTTTTTTTTTTGTGCCTAAATAAGGTTTCATAATTTTCTTCAATAAAGTTTTGGTGCATATTTAAAACACTTGCTGTTTTTAACCTTCATTTGAGGGGTCCTTCCCCAGCCTTATTAACTGTGTTATATCAATTTCAAAATTATCTGATATCTGTACCTTTCAATTAGTATGACACTATCTCCTCATTTTGCCTGGTATAGGTCTGGTTGACACTTGTTGTCCTGATATAGTTTTTTTGTTTTTGTTTTTTTTTTGAGTTGGAGTCTCACTCTGACACCCAGACTGGAATGCAGTGACCATTCCTGGCCACCGCAGCTTCGACCAGCTGGGCTCCGGCGATCGTTCCGCCTCAGCCTTCCAAGTAGCCAGAACTACAGCCGAGCGCTACTACGCTCGGTTAATTTTTGATTTATTGTAGAGATGAGGTCTCGCCAAGTTGCCCAGGCAGGTCTCGAATCCGTGGGCTCAGGCAATCCACTCACCTCAGTCTCCCAAAGGCGCGGGATTACAGGCTGAGCCACTGAGCCCGGCCCTGATATGGTTATTATAGAAGCTCTTTATTTCTGAAAAATCACCATTTAGATAACAATCACCCTACTGAAGACAGCATAATACTGATAATTTACTTCCTTGATTTTCTATTGAATATTATTTTATTATATAATTATCTTTATCATAGCTCATCAGTCTTTTTTATGTCTTACTAGATTGGATCTATTATTCAATTATTTTTGTTATTAGTTTTTATTTTATATTTATTAAGTCCATCTCCTTTTTCCTAAAAAAAATTTTTTTTTATTATTTTAGAGATGTGGGATACAATTCAGGGTTAGGTATACAAATGATCATTATGCAGGTACCCTTGTTGATGAGGTGTTTCCCACTTTCCCCTGGCAGTTTCCCACTATTTTCAATCCCTGTCTTATAGTATTATGATAATTACCACACATACTCACACACATAGTGGGCATTTAGGTTGATTCCACATCTTTTCGATAGAGAGTGTGCTGCAATGAACACTAGTGCAGGTTCTGTTTTTAAGAAGAGGCATAAGTGTTGTCTTGACGTAAAAACATAGATGCTTTTAACTGTGTAGCTACACCTGCCTAGTGGGTAGTGTTGTTTCCTTACTGATTTGGAAATAGAATATTTTTAAGTTTTATTCTCCCAAGTTTAAACTTTTATTGTTTCTAGGTTACCAAATGCAGATTAGTGGAAAGATAGCAGAAGTTGTTTCAGGGATAGCTAAATAGGCATCCTGTTAAACTGGAGATCTGAAGTTTTCCTTGAGTGGTGCTATTATTTTAGCATTGTGCCAGTCATGCTATCACTGTGACTACATGTCTTGTCATCCATGCTTAATAAGTAACTATTTAAAATCTGAACTCAGAAATCTTACAGTAGTATTTGAAGACCAAAAGCACCATTGCTCATTTACCTACCTTTAATTGCTTTGGTAGTTTTAGAGGTAAAAATCTTTATAGATTAGTAGGTCACTTTCCTCATTTTGTAGATAAGGAGTAAATAGTTTGTCTTTGAACAATAGCTATTATTAAAACAAGTATTAAAATCCAGGCACCTCTTCTCTTAGATCAACTTGCGTCTCAGTAAATCACATGGTCTTTAGCTCATGTAAAACAGGTTAGGAACTGGATCGCACTGCAGGAGGTAAGCAGCAGGCAAGGGAGCAAAGCTTTATCTGTATTTTTTTTTTTTTTTGAGTTGGAGTCTCACTCTGTCGCCCAGACTGGAGTGCAGTGGCCGCTTCCAGCCACCGCAGCCTCGACCTGCTGGGCTCCGGGGATCCTTCCTCCTCAGCCTTCCGAGTAGCTGGAATTACAGGCATGCGCTACCACGCCCGGTTGATTTTTTGATCTATTGTAGAGATGAGGTCTTGCTGCCCAGGCGGGTCTCGAACCCGTGGGCTCAGGCGATCCACTCAGCCTCCCAAAGACGCGGGAGCTTTATCTGTATTTACAGTCACTCCCCATTACTCACATTACTGCCTGAGCTCCATCAGCTGTCAGATCAGTGACGGCATTCGAATCTTATGGAAGTGTGAGCCCTATTGTGAGCTGCACATGCAAGAGATCTAGGTTGCATGCTCCTTATGAGAATCTAATGCCTGATGATCTGAGGTGGAGTTGAGGCAGTGATGCTAGTGTTGGGGAGCAATTGCAAATACAGATTAACATTGGCAATGAGATTTGACTGCACAGAGACCATAATAAACCAATTGCTTGCAGATTCATACCAAAACAATAATTTCATAATAATAATTTCAATATATATTACAATGTAATAATAATATAAATAAAGTGCATAATAAATATAATCTGCTTGAACCATCCCCAAACCATCCTCCCTCCCTCAGTCCGTGGAAAAATTGTCTTCCATGAAACCAGCCCCTGATGACGAAAAAGTTGGGGACTGCTGATGTAAATTATACTAGGAGCTAATCCTATGCAGAGACTGAGAGGTAAATTTTAAAGAGCAAGAAGTTTGAAAATACAGAAAGAAAATTTAGGTGATGAGCAATATGTCACATGCTATACATCATGAATATATGCTAAATGTTATCTGATACTAACAATCATCTTGTGGGACATATTATTTTCCCTATTGAACCTCAAGAAGAATGCTTCACATTCAGTCAGTTGTTCAAGGTCATTTTGCCAGTAACTTCAGGTTTTAATTTTGATACAAATTTGGTATGCTTATTAAACTTCATTTTCCATTTTTATACATGGTTTATTTTGTTGTCACTTGCAATCTCTGAGCCTTAGTTTATGTATTTGTTTAAAAAAAGAAGAAAAAGATTATTACTTATCTCATAAAATTGTTGTGTGAGGGTGAAATTGGAGAATGAATGTGCAAGTGCTTTTAAAATCATATTGTACTATACAAATGTTAGATATTATTTATATCCTCTTAAAGTAGTCATCATAACCAGGTTTTACCATCACGTTTAGCATTGAAAGGCAGTCAAGCATTACAGAGTTCTGTTCTGACAAGGGAAAGATAACAGCAGGCTAAAATGAATGTTCTCTAATCCCCAGCCACTCATCCACAATTGCTGTGAATTGATAATGCTCCTACGAATTTTTCACTGTAGTTTGCTAACATCAAAAGTCTGATGAACGAGTGAAGTTATTCAGCCCCAAGCAGCATTTATCTGCAGAGGTCCATATCTTTTAGCTTACAAAGTTGTAAAAACAACCTGCCAAGATGAAAGACATAAAATATAGCTTTACATTTATTTATAGCAGGTTATTCTACATTGCAGAAGTAGTGACTTTGTTCATCCATGCTGATAGAACACCTGGTAGCCACTGTTAAGTGTGAAAGTGGAGATTTTGCCAACTCCAGATGGGAGTTCCAGGCAATTTGCCTTTACTCTAGGGAAAAGATTTTAAAAGTTTGGATGTTGTTTTGACTGTTTTGTTGACTTCATTTAGGGTTAACTATCTTGGTTTTTTTAATACTAAAACATGCCGCAAAATAATATTATTTTTAAATAATAGTAATTATTATGTTTAGCAGGGAAATTTAAACATATCATTGAGAAAAATTCTGTTGAATAAGAAAATTTTCCTAAGGATAATAAATGTCTCTCTTATACCCAAATGTGTTTAAAATAATAAATAAGATAAAAAATAATGTTAAAATACTATTAGAGAAATATTTTAAATTGTACAGCTTAATAAAAAAAAATCCTGGACCGGGTGCAGTGACTCAAGTCTGTAAACCCAGCACTTTGGGAGGCTGAAGTGAGAGGATTGGCTGAGTTCAGGGGTTTGAGATCAGCCTGAGCAACTTGGTGAGACCTCACCTTTACAGTGAATCACAAAATTAGCCAGGTGTGGTAGTGTGTGACTGTAGTTACAGGTACTCAGAAGGCTGAGGTGGAAGGATTGCCTGAACCTAGCAGGTTGAGGCTGCAGTGACCTTGAGCATGCCACTGTACTCTAGCCTGGACAATAGAGTAAGACTCCAACTCAAAGAAAAAAAAAACCCTGTGTAGGGTTTTTATTAAGCTATTAATGTAGTATACTCTTAAGAAACAGATAAGAAAACTGAAGCTCAGAAAGAGTAAGTGTTTTCTTAATGCTACATAGCTATTGATCATTAGAAACAGGATTAACGAATATGTGTGAAAAGGAGAGAGAAGAATTTAGCATTTAACATTCTTTTTATATTATCAAAGAATCTTCAATTAAATTAATTTATTGGGAAGTTAAGCTTTCCATATTACTCAACTTCCAGATACTGAATTTTTGTTTATTTATATCCAAACCACCCAAATATTTAATTTTAGCACTTGGAAGAATTTAGCTGTTATTTGCATGAAGGTCCATGTACTGCAGCTCAACAATGCTTTTAGAAATACACGGAAAGTGCTGAGCATGGTGGCTCAAGGCTATAATGCCAGCACTTTGGGAGACTGAGGCAAGAGTATTGCCTGAGCCTGTGGGTTCTAGACCATATTGGGCAACATGGTGAGACCTATCTCTACAATAAATCAAAAATTAGGTGGGTGTGGTAGTGCGTCCCTGTAGTTCCGGTTACTTGGAAGACTGAGCACAGCAAGCAGATTGAGGCTGTGGTGGCCAGGGGTGTGCCACTGCACTCCAGCCTGGGGGACAGAGTGAGACTCCAACTCAAAAAAAAAAAAAAGAAAGAAAAAGAAATACATGGGAAGTGGAGCATTATTTGCCTTTACAAGGAATGGTCTGCTTGAGTTTTTCAATTATTCTCTTACTAGTTTTCAGTGTCTTCTTTCCCATGAGTGTATTTAGAAAATAACATTCCTCCCTACTTTCATCGTCAGTGCCAGTCTTTCTACTTTGCAGTTTATTTAATTATTTCAAAGTAAGGGCAATAAACTTATAGGCGAGGATGTGAAGGTTTTCTTGAGAGTAAATGTACAAGTTTAGGCAAACTAAATTGCTCACTTTGTGACACTATGGCTAAAAATTTACTTTTTAAAATTCTATGTTTCAGTTATGTTCTGAGGTATTATAATATATACAAATTTAAAAATTTCCTAATAATAATATTACTTGTTCTAAATTAAGGATTTTTATCTTCATATTCCTATTCAACATAGTACTAGAAGTCCTAGCCAAGCAATCAGGCAAGAGGAAAAAAAATAAAGGGTATTCAATTTGGAAAAGAAGAAATCCAATTATCTCTGTATGTCAACAATATAATTTTATACCTAGATAATCTTAAAGATTCTTCTAAAAGACTCCTGGACTTGATAAATTAATTCAGTAAATTTCAGTATACAAAATCAACATCTACAATTTAGTAGCACTGCAGTATACCAATAGCTACCAAGCTGAGAATCAAATCAAGAACTCAATTCCATTTATGATAGCAGCCAAAAAGCTAAACTATCTAGAAAGATGTTTGACTAAGAAGGTAAGAGTTCTCTAAAAGAAGAACTACAGAACAATGATGGAAAAAATTGTAGAGGACACAAATAGAAGGAAAAGCAGCACATGGTGATGGATTTTAAGACTCAGCATTGTTATAATGACCATATTACCCAAAGTAATCTATAGATTCCACATAATCCCTATTAAACTACCAACATCATTTTTCACAGAATTAGAAAAAACAATCCTAAAAACCTAAATTCTTAAAAACAGAAAACAATCCTGAAAATAAAAAAGAGTCAGAGTAGCCAAAGCAATCCTAAGAAAAAATAACAAAGCTGGAGACATTATCGAACTTAAGTTATAGCACAAGGCTAATGTAACTAATACAGCATGATACTGGTACAAGAGCAGATACATGGACCGATGGAACAGAATGTAGAATCCAGAAATAAACCCAAATACCTACAATCAATTGATCCTTGACAAAGCACACAAAAACATACACTGGAGAAAGGATACTCTTTTCAACAAATGGTGCTGGGAAAATTGAAAGGTTAAACACAGAAAAATGAAACTTGATCTCTACCTCTCACCATATACAAAAATTAACTCAAGATGGATTTAAGACTTAAATGTCAGACCTGAAATCATAAAAACTCTAGAAGAAAACCTAATAAAAACTCTGCTGGACGTTGGCCTAGTCAAAGACTTTAGTTAAAACCTCAAAAGTAAATGCAACAAAAATAAAAATAAATGAGGCTTAATTAAACTTAATTGAAAGAAATATCAACAAAGTGAACAAGTAATTTACAGAATGGAAGAAGATATTCACAAACTATACAATCTGACAAAGGACTATTCTGGCTACTTGGAAGGCTGAGGCGGAAGGATCGCCGGAGCCCAGCAGATCGAGGCTGCGGTGGCCAGGAGAGGCCACTGCACTCCAGTCTGGGTGACAGAGTGAGACTCCCACTCAAAAAAAAAACAAAAAACCCCAAAAAAAACCACCCAGAATCTATAAAGGAATCAAACAAATCAGCAAGGAAAAAGCAAATAACTCTATTAAAAAGTGGGCAAATGACATGAACAGTCATCTCTCAAAGGAAGATATACAAATGAGCAATAAACATATAAAAAATGCTCAACATCATTAATAATCAGGGAAATGCAAATTAAAACCACCATGAGATACCATCTTGTACCAATTAGAATGGTCGTTCTTAAAAAAAATCAAAAAACAATAGATGCTAACACAGATGTAGTGAAAGAAAATGCTTATATGCTGTTGGTGGGAGTGCAAATTAGTACCTCTGCAGAAATCAGTATGGAAATTTCTCAATTAACTAAAAGTAAATCTACCATTTGATCCAGTAATCCCACCAGTATGTATCTACCCCCCAAAAGAGCAGTTGTTATAAAAAAAAGACACCTGCACTAGCATTTTATTGCATCACAGTTCACAATTGCAAAGATGTGATATCAACCCAATCAACTAATCAGTGAATGATGAAAATGTGAAATTGTGATACACACACACACACACACACACACACACAAACAAACATATCATGGAATATTATCTAGCCTTCAAAAAAGATTGAAATAATGTCTTTGCACCACAACTTGGATGGAATTGGACAGCATCATTCTAAGAGAACTAACACAGGAACAGAAAACTAAACACTACATGTTCTCACTGGTACGTGGAGCTAAGTTAAGGATTTGCAAAGGCATATAAAATGGTATAATGGACATTGGAGACTCAGTATGGGGAGGTGGGAAGGAGTAGATGGATGAGATATCACCTATCAGGTACAATGGGCACAGGTGGGGGTGGTGGGTACACTTAAAGGCCAGGCTTCTTTGCCACAATGAAGTGTATTTATGCAACCAAAAACTATTTGTACTCTCTAAAGTTATTAAAATAAAAAAAAATTATTTCAAATGTTTATGGTATGAATATTTGCTGGACTTCCATGTTCAATTTTTTCCATATTTGTGTTCTTTTCTTACTCCTGTACAAATAATTTTTCATTATTTTTGTACTAGAAATTTCAATACAAAGATGTACTAAATGGAGACATTGGAAAACTGAGGTTCAAAAGCATCTCTTTGAACAATTTTTTTTAAAAAAAGCATTTTAAAGGGAAGAGAAAAGACACTATAGTAACCACCAGAGTAAAAATTTATTTTATTTTTTTATTTCTTTAATTTTTTATTTTTATTTCTTTTTTGAGTTGTAGTCTCACTCTGTCACCCAAACTGGATGCAGCGGCCACTCCTGGCCACTGCAGCCTCGACTTACTGGGCTCCAGTAATCCTTCCACCTCAGCCTTTCAAGTAGCCGGAACCACAGGCGCGCGCTCCGCGCCTGGCTAATTTTTTTGATTTATTGTAGAGATGAGGTCTCACCAAGTTGCCCAGGCAGGTCTTGATCCCGTGGGCTCAGGCAATTCACTCACCTCGGCCTCCCAAAGCGGGGATTACAGGCTAAGCCACCTGAGCCCGGCCAGAGTAGAAATTTATTACTCTTCCTCAAGGCAAAACAGAAAAGGGCTTCTGGGACCCTCTTTCGTCTGCACTTTTTGCGTGTAAATAAACACCAGTGAAGATCAGCACTAATGAGGAGAGCGTGAGGAGAGATGCACTTGGCATCAGGGGAGAAATGAGAGCGTTTCTAGTCTCTTCCCTAATTTGAAACTCTAAATTAGGCCTAAAACATTTTAAGAAAGTGAACATTGCTGAGAGTGCTGGCAAATTCTTTTGTCTGCATAGGACAGGCACTCCATTTTCAAGGGTAATACATAAATAATAGGTTTTCTTATGTCTAGATTACACAAAATATTCTGTGCATCTGTAGTGCAGAAGATAGTTGAAGGATGCCCTGTTGACTCTCCGATTCACTTTCCTTCACACACTCTGGACCTGAATTCAGTCTCTTCACTGGCTATCACAAGATGTCCTGACCCACATAGAATTTAGTGAGTCTCTTAAACTTTGCTGAAGAATCAAGTGGATTTTGATAGACACTCTGGTGATGTAACCGAATGTATGACAGTGTTTTCCACTCTTGCTCTCTCTTCTTCTCACCCTCCCTTTCCAAGTTTCCTCCTGTAGCTCTCAATTTTTATATTTTGCAATGCAGAGGAACTTTCTGTTTCTTTATCATTTGCCTCTGACTATTGCATCTACCTAAGGAAGTTTTTAAATGCATTTTTCCATAAAATGAATTATTATACTAGTTGTGATTATCTGTGACTAGAAAATGATACAATTTTTTATTTACATTTAAAGAAAAAAACCTGCTTAACACATGAGAAAGTTCTTGATTGTAGGGAAATTCTCAAAAGACTTAGAAACAAGGACTTGGCCACCTCAAAATACTTCATAAAAATAATTATTTCAGAAAAGTCATAAACAATTTAATAGACTGCGTTGCAACATACTCATGATTAATTTGTTATACTTTTTTTAACTTTTTAATTATGAAAGTTTCAAGCATGCTGAAGAGCACAATGGCTGTCATTCAACTCTGAAAGTGTTTTCTATACACATTTTATTTATCCCTTCTGCTGTATACTTTTGCTGAGATTTTTCAAAGCACTTTCTACTTAAATTCTTCAATCTGCATCTCAAAAAAAGGACAATTTATATATCCATTGTGCCGTAGCATATCTAAATTGTTAACAAATCTGGTAACATATAATACTCAATACATATTCAAGTTCTCTGGTTATTTAAAAATGCTTCTTTTTTTTGGGTAAGATTGTCATCAATTCAAGATCCATTATATCTTATGACTTTTTTAATATATGAAAGCTTTTAATTGTTTTAGTATAGCTTCATATACTTGAAGTAATTTTATTGAAGGCAAAACTCAAATAAAGCAGAAAAATAATGTTGAAGAAAAGAGCCAGTTTGAAGAGTGGCAGGTAGTAGTAGAAGGAGGAATATCTTATATTTTAATTTATCTGTCTTTTTAAAGAAAAATTTTAGGAAGAGAGAGAGAGAGAGAGATGATAGATATAGAGAATGATTGTCATGTTCATGCCAATGGAAGAAGTCTCTTCAGACAATTGATAAGAATTACACTCTGAGAATATTGCATTGTCATTTTTTATATTTTACTAGTATGCCCTTAGAGAATACAATTCCTACTGATAACACATACCAAAACAAAAAATCTCTCCAGTCTTCATTCTCAGTGTTTGTGTGTGAGCATTGTCAGAAATCCCTGGAGGATATAATATCTATACATATCATTTGTTTCTAAGTTAAAGTTGTATTTGTAATTTTTAGTATCACAATATAATTTTAGATGCACTAACAGTGAAGTTCAGGAATGTTGTCTTTACAAAGAAATGACTAAATCACTTTGTTACCCCTTCATGTGAAGAAGTAAGATAGAAACTGGAGTCATCTCTTTTTTTTTTTTTGAGTTGGAGTCTCACTCTGTCACCCAGACTGGAGTGCAGTGGCCGCTTCCGGCCACCGCAGCCTTGACCTGCTGGGCTCCGGCGATCCTTCCACCTCAGCCTTCCAAGTAGTGAGTCATCTCTTTGGTCTCCATGCTGGGTCACAGTTTGATATAACATGATCCCTGATGGTATTTATATGAGTTTGAAGGGGACATGATTAACAGGTTCCCATCCTCACAGAAATTAGAAGAGATAATGGGTTAATGCAAAGATGGGAGAACAGTGGCAAGATTTAATCAAACAAAATGACTTTAACGACACTACCTACAGACTATAGCTAGATATCAAGGTACTATCACCAATCTCTTTTTCTAGCTACTTGTAGGGAAGTGTGGAAACCGAATAAGTCTGGTAAGACTGAAATAAGGGATTAGTCATATTTATACATTACCAAAGATAAGTAGTGGATTTTTTTTTGTTACAGTTTGCTACTCAGCCTAGATTGTTTTTCTACTATACTGGACTACTTTTAATTTTCTTTGGAATACACGCTTCAGATCCTTGTCATAATGAAATAACTGAGAGTACTTAAATGGTAGTCTGGGCTGTGCACCTGATGAGGAACACTGTTATCATTGGGATTTCTTAGTTTAGAATATTCTCAGATAATGCTGAGACAGCATGAAAGAGTTTTTCAGCAATTAAGTTTTGCGCAACTTCTGGTCTTCCTCAGTAGCACAAAAAGTCATTGGCTGGTAGACCCAGCAATTCACAATGGGTAAGTCTTATCATGTCTAAGAAACCCTTACAAGGGACTCTTCCATTGACACTAAGTCCCCTCACCCTTCTGATTTCCTCAGATATCCTATGTACATTTTCCTTTTTTTAAAAACAAAATAAGAAACAGTTGGCAGTTACTTTAAAATATACTTAACATTCTTCAAGTTAGTCATATGTTTAACTTTGGATCACTTCCCTTGAACAATTTTGAATGTCTGAGCAACTCTTGACATAAACACTCACCACTATTCACGTGCTGATCCACTGATTTTTATTTCATCTTTGAATAATATAAATGGTTATGATCACTATGGGTCTCAATTGGTAACTGTGAGTTAAGATACTTTACAATTTCTATTGAGAATTATGCGTATGTGGAGTTTGACATCTTAACCCACACAGTTGATCACTAGGCATCTATGTCACTTATGGGAAAATTTAATCCCAAATTATGAAATGCCAGTTGTGCCATAATCATCCTAGTTACCGCTCATGCATAGTCCGTTGAGAGGGTGTTATAAGGGGATAGCGGAAAGTGTGGAGCTGCAGATGTTTATAGAAAAATTATAAAGTAAAGGTAGATAAACACACAAGCAACATAAAGGTTCTGTATAATGCTATTACTTGCCTATTATTGTGTGAACCATCTCCCATTTGCTTACATGAATCTTTCATCAACATTTGTATGTGGATTCTTAATGTCCATCCAGTAGAGTTTTATTCCTTGCACCAGAATAAAGAAATTCTACCATTTTTTCCCCACCGGAAATTGTGGCAAGATGTTTTGTTCAGACTAAAAGATATATCAGAAAACAGATATAATTCACAAACATTAGAAGGCATTTTCCAACAGGAATTCAAGTAAGACAGAGAAAGTCGTCTAATAGAACAGGCTATTTCATAAGGCCATCACTGCTCATATATCAGGATGTGGCATTAAGCATGTAGCTTCCTAAAACCACCATCATATCTTTTATCTAGATAAGGGTAAGTTAATTGAAGTCTCAAAAAAGGGATCAGAAGCTGCCACTCAATCTCTTATTTCATAGGTAATGAATAGTGAAGTTCTCCAACTATTGCTGTCTATATTGTTATTAGAATAGTGAAAGAGAATTTATATAGAATTCATAGACATATTTCTTGAAGAAGAAGGTCAAGAAAGAGAAAGCAAGAGCATTAAGTCATTTTTGGGGTTAAGTAATTAACATATAGTTCTTTTTCAGTAGGGGTCACTTTTAAGTTTTCATATTAACAAATAAAAAAATAAGTGATCCAAATATTGCTGAAGAAAAATGAGATTTTACAGGAAGTACTTAGCCAGATGGATGGAAGTTTCTCAGGTAATAAACATAAAGACCTAAGGTAGTATTGAAGATCAAATTACAGGACTATAGTGCCCAATTATTGATAAGTTTAACAAGAGTAGAAAATGATGGGCCCAAATGCCATTTATTCAGCTAGTGACTGCTACATTTTCTTTCTGAGAAGAAGGTCACACACAGAAAGAACTGTGAAATTACAATCACTAATTGAATTTACTACTGCTTAATTAAATGCTTAAAGTAAATTTTTCAATCAGGTATGGAAACGGTAATTGCCAAATTTGATTTGGAATATGAATGTCGATTGTGGGTATGGAGTTCTGGTAATCTCAGCAACTGCAGAGGAAGAATGGCATGTACATGCATATGTTACTTTTTCTTGAGTTCTATAGCATTTGAGCTAAATGGCATCTCTACCTGCATTTATTAAACACTTTTTCAGCATCTCTAGTGCTAAGTACCCTGGTAAGCAGTGAAGAACTCAGAGATAAACAGCTCACATTCTAGTGGGGAAGACTTTTTAAAATACAGAATTTGTGTGACTAGCTTGCTGAACCTACAAGGCAGCATATAGACACATATATCACATTTGACTTTTATCCTGTTGATTTTGACTAAAAAATATTGACCTGTGAAGATAATTTCAAATCCCAATTTTGTCATTCACTAGATTAGCTTCTGTCTTCCTTCTTTCCTTTCATCTACGAAGTTGATATTTTATTCATATTATTGTCATGAATGTGTTTGCTGCTTCAGTATCCATTTTTAGGCTTGACCTAAGTTGTCTGAAACCCAGACATACTCTGTCAGTTCTGACCTAGTTAAAGCTTCTTTCATGTAGTTGCTTGCAATATAGCACACTTGTTACTTATCCCAGAGATCCAAAATTCAACACATCCCACAGATTCTGGCAAAGATAAAATCTAATGATAAACACTAGAATCATGTAAATAATAACAATTGTCAATAAAGTAAATGATGAACAGATGAACAGCACAGTTTTGTGACTTTGGAATCAGGCAAAATTTCTTCTTCTCAAGTTATAATCAGTGAAATGTAGACAAAAAATATTAAACTGCTTCTAGTGTGATCATATACAAAGTAGTCAAAATAATATTTCTCTCTGAGGGTTTATGTGACAATTAAACTGATACTCCATTATTATATACAGAGTGCCTGATATATCATAGGGACCAACTAACTAACCAGTCAGCTATGGCAGAATGCCAGAGCCATTCTTTCTGGCTGTTTTATTTTTTTAATCCATTGTTCAAGCATATACTGAAATTGATTCTATTCCAAGTGTTGTAATAGGCATATTAAGACACATTTTTAAGTTTATAATTAATTATGAGAGACGGATAAGTAAGCAAAGAGTAAAACTAAAGCAACTGCATCATCAAGGAACATAAAGCATCAATCCAGCTCATTCATATTTTTTACACTATTCACAAACATGTTAGCAAATGTTTTATACTTTGCAAAAAATAGAGGTATAGACCCATTATCCAAAGATGAAGTTCAAATTTCATATGATTAAAATCAAGGCCTTTTATAGTCAAATTTAAGTCTGTATTTCAAGCTTAATTTTAACTCATCTTCCTGTATCTTCTGTATACCCTGTTCTCTAACCAGAACAAGTGCTCACCATTCCACACATGTCACACTCCTTCTTCCTGCCACAATTTTGCACATGTACTTTTTTTCTCTGTCTGCGATTCTCTTCTTCCCTTTTCTTTGTCTGGCAAATTTATATTTCCAGAATAAATTTAAATGTATTCACTTTGATTAAGTCTGTCTGATTTCCTTTGGCAGAGAGAGTTTATTTTCTCTTCTAGGTTCCCAAAACACAACAATTTGTCTTTTCTATAATTAGGAAAAAAATCAATCTTAATACAAATATTTTCTAATGACAAAGAGTATGTCTACACGTGGAATGTTTAATTTACTTAATCATTTTTATTGTATAATTGTATTGTTCTGTTTAAAATTTTTATCTCAGATATATTTGCTCATGTAGTTTAAAGATAAATGACAAAGGATAGATTACTGGGTCATCTATTATTTGGACCTATTTTCTGTGATGTTGTTACTTAAATACATTAAAGTATCTCCAACTTTAAAGAAGAGATCTATTTGTGAATCAAAGAGTACTTACATAATATAAACACTCATCATATGTCTTTCTATCTTAGTCTTCAGTTTTTTTTTTCATTCATAAGGTATGTTTAATTTAAGAAGACAACCATCTGTACAATATCTTCCCAGCAGCTGATGTATTTCACTAATTTTGAGAATTTGATCTTTCTAAACCAGAATGATTTTATACAATTAATGTTGCACAAATAATACACTTTTTCCTCTAAACTAACATCTTTATATGATTGTCAGTTTCTAAGTTTTTATTTTGAACAAAATGCTAGATCCATGGATGCTTCTGTTATTCAAATACTTTTTTGACCTCTTTTTGGATCAATCTTTGAAGACATACTTACAAAAATCATTATTTTACTTGAATTCTCCTTTTTTCCTACTAAATAATTCATCACCTTGCTGATAACTTGCATTGTTGACCAAGTTATATTCTTACTACGCACAGGTTAAATATACCGTCAAATTGCAAAATTTTTTAATATGAAGGGCTTAAATAATTTTAAGCATTATTGAAGTATAACTTTCTGAAAGACTTCTTAAAAGATGACAGACCTCATCTTCTTTGTTTATTATGTGTCTACCCAGAAAATCTGCTTTACTGTCTTAGTGTTTTATCTTTGAATGGCATTTCACAATTTTGAAAGAACCTTCACATACATGTTAATTCAGCCTTTACATCAGCTTTGTAAGGTAGTCAGACATTTTCTAAACATCATTATTTTATGGATGATTATGAGATTTTCAAAGTTGTTTTGCTCAGTCTAACACCAAAATCATAGTACACAGTGAAACCGAACCTTCAGGACTCTAGTCTACTTTTATTCCTCATATGTCTCCAAGCCTTTGGGATTCCTTATCTAAAAATGCCTCCAGAACTATGAATTAACTGACATAACAACAGACTTTGTAAATTTCTGTACCTTATAGTAAGTGATCTCATGCCTTTAGAGAAATACAACAGATTTTATTTTCTAATACCTTTATAATTTTTTCCACTAGACTGTATATTACCTATGATAATGAGCTCTCATGTTATATTGCATGTACCAACACTTTGGTAAACTTACTGTATTTGGGGGTTTTAAGCACCTCAAATAGTCTTCTGAATAATTAATATTGAACTAACTGCTTGTAGTCCAACAAAGACATATCTTTCCAAGTCTTATAATAAATTTTTAACTTAACAATAAATATAAAAGATTAAATAACAAATCCCTTATTGTTTTATGATTCTTAAAGCACTTTAGCTACTCAGAAGGCATTGTTTCTACCAAATGAGTTAAGATGATTGATTTATTAAGTTCCTTGTCATTTTTATGTATGTAACATATTGAATAGCTTCAAATAAGGTACTCCAGGGAAACTTCTAGTTAGGATGCTTAGGAAGTTTGAAATCTCTAAGGCTGCTTTAGAAAGTTCCATATTATGCCAGATGGTTTTCCAGAATTTTGAGATTATTATAAGCTTCCCAGGAGCCTGTGAGGCAGATCTGAAGTCTAAGTCAAATCTGGATCCCTTCTGCCACTCTCTGTGTGTTCTTTTGACTTTCAGGTTCAGAAACTTGATTCAATTCAAGTTAGCAAATACCTACTTTATGTTTAACTATTTCCCAGACACTTGGTAGGACTGGAAACATAAAGATAAATAATGCAAAGCCCACTACTTTGAAGTGTCTTATCATTTAATAATAAGGAGAAGTAGGCAAATAAACAAATAAACTAAGTCTGGTAAGTACAAGAGAAATATATGCAAGATACATAGGAGACACAATAAGAATGCCAAAAGTATGCAAGAAACAGCTCAAACATCAATCCCTGTTTTCCTCACTTCTTTATCTGGAGCAATTTGGGGATTAGAATTTCATTTATTCTACAGAGTGTTCCAGTGATTTACAAAGTACATAAATACTAGTATGGTGAGGTTTCTCTGGGATGTAACTTATTATCCTGATGTTTCACATGCTGGAGATAGAGGTCTCCTTCTAAAAGATGCTGTGAAATCCCTGACTTTATAATTAAACAACTGAACATTTTTTTCATTTTGTTAATAAAATAATGTGAAACCAAATCATTAGAGTCTAATTTTTGTATAGTTGCATCAAATGTTGACTTTAAATGATAACGTGAGGCGTAGGTCTTTGGTGAAAAAACATTATTCGGGTTGAGTAAGGAATGCAGATACCATGCTAACTATTTTTAGTAATGTGAGATATTTAAATCAGAGAATTAAAAGTTTGCACAGCTGGGTGCAGTAGCTCACGCCTATAATCCCAGAACTTTGGGAGGTGGAGGTGAGAGGATTGCCTGAGCCCAGGAACTCGAGACCAGTCTGGACAACCTGGCGAGACTTGGTTTCTACAATAAATCAAAAAATTAGCCGGGCATGGTGACTTGCACCTGCGGTTCCAGCTGCTTGGAAGGCTGAAGTGGAAGGATTGCCTGAGCTCAACAGGTAGAGGCTGTGGTGACCGTGAGTGTGCCACTGCACTCCAGCCTAGGTGACAGTGAGACTCCAACTTGGAAAAAAAAAGTTCATGCAGTATTTGAGAGGGCTGAAAAGCAGAGATCAGGAAAGTCACCACTGAGAACACCAACTTTTCTGCTGAAAAAGCAGAGATCAGGAAAGTCACCACTGAGAACACCAACTTCTGGCAGCACAAAAAATAGAGGATTCTCAGGAAATTCTGGAAACTTAGAGAAACTGCAGCTGACTTGCAGGTGCAACCTGAGTATTTTTCCCCCCAGCTTTATTTTTCTATGTTATTCTTTTTTTCATGTATCTTAAATAGTTTCAATGATAGTTTCTTACTAATCACATATAGATAATTTGATCATCACGTTTTCTCTCTTGCCTTTAAGTAGATGTTGTATAGGGTTTATGTTGAATTAAAAACAGACCTTATCATGCACCTGTCAAAATGACCCCAAACATGTATCTACAAATTGGAATGTTTCTTTGCCTTTTATTAAGTACTTTGTTGTTTTTATATTTGTGTTGTGATTTCAAATACCACTTGAGTTTTATGTGGGAAGGTGACAGTGTATAAAATGGCTCAGAGCAACAAGTAAGATGATACTAGAACTAGATTTTACTTCCATCCTTACCATTTATAGCTGCATAATTTTGAGCAACATATTTAAACTTTTTAATTCTTAGTTTTCACACCCAAAGAAGTGGGCTAATATTCTTCAAATTGCTTGGGCAATTTAAAATAAATGATGTGGAAAGAGTACTTAGGAGAGAGTCTGCATATAGTAAGTAAGTGACAGACATTATCATTGTTATCATCATCATCACCATTATCATATTTGTTGAATAAAGAATAAATTTTTGGATACTCAGTCTGGTGCTTAGACTGAAAATGTGCAAAATTTGAAATAAAATAACAATTTTGAGGGGTGATTAATGCACACATTGAGGTTTTTTTTTTTTAGGAGAGTGGAAGTGTGGAGATGCTAAGTAGAATAGTAACCAAATTAAGAGGTATACATGTGTGTGCATGTATAAAAGAAAGGCTGTCATAAACAGCAAAAAAGCATGTTCAAGCTCATAGATGTGTGAGAATAAAATATTTTGGGTAAACTGAAAATAGTTCAGTTTAGCTGAAGTTTAAACTTTGATAGAGTACAGTGTGTTAGGATTCTCGAGAAACAGATGCAGTAGGAAATATGTGTGTGTGTGCATGTGTGTGTGTGTGTGTGTGTGTGTGTGTATGTACACTCACACACACATATATGTGCTTGTATATTTATATTCTATATGTTTGTGGAAAACAATTGGCTGTTTTGATTATAAAGGTTAAGGCTCACAATCTGCAAGTTGTAGCCTAAAGCATGTAGGTGGTGTAAGTTCCAGTCTAAGAGCCAGAGAAGACTGATGTCCCAGGTCAAAAAGAGTCGGGCACAGAGAGTAAATTCTCCCTTAATCCACCTGTTGTTCTATTTAGGCCTCTAAGAGATTGGATTCCCCACCTACATTAGGAAGGGAAATGTGATTTACTGTCAATTGATTCAATGTTAATCTCATCCAGAAACACCCTTACAGACATATTTAACCAAATATCTGGAGATCCTGTGGCCCAGTCAAATTGACACATAAAATTAATGATCATAGTCAGAGCATGAGGAGAAACAAGGATGAAGTAATACATATAACTTACCAAGTGTGAATCATGCTGACGAGTTTGAATTTTGTCTTAAAGGCAAAAAAAAAAGCTAATAAAGAATTTTGGGGGCAGTTTAGTGACAATATCAGATGTGTTTTAAGAACGATCCATCTGTTTAGTGCATGGAGAATGAATTAGAGTGGAAAAAGACTTGAATCAGAGAAACAGGAATAAAGGCAAGTAAGCTAATCTAGACAAGATATGATTAGGGCTTTAATTAAGGCAGTGGTGATGAGAATGGTGGAGGGGAGAGGACATATGAAATTTAGAGAAGCTGAATTGGGAGCAGGAGCAGTGTTACATACAAAAAAGGGGAGAAGTCAAGGGTGACCCCCAATTTTTGCCTTGAGTTATTTGTACATAGTGCCTTCCAGATATTCAGAGAGAAGGAATAACAGGTTGATGAAGAAAAATCCAGTTCAGAAAAAGCTTAGCTTGATGTGTCAATGAGATATCAAGGTGGGATATATATAACTCAGAAGACAGTTACACAGGCGTTTTTGAAGTATGTCATCTAATTATATATGATAGTCATGGAAATAAATAAGTACTTACTGTAAAGTATAAAATAAGAAAATACATGGGCCATGGATGCATAATGAGGAAGAGGAAAAGGGGGGAAGGTAGGGGATGGGAAAGAGCTAGTGGCAGAATGTGAACTCTGGTTTTAAAAAGCAAAATCTTAGAGCACAATAATATAAGACCTCCCACTTACCATCTCTCAAAAAAACAAAAACCCTAGTTTTTTAGATTCTGAGTGATTGGTCTTATATAATTCCCAAAACTGTCATTTCTTCATTTTTGTGGCTTGATTTTCCCAGTCAATTTCACCACTGTGATCACCAATAAAGCCCTGAAATAAATATACCTTTGCAATTATTTTGAGGGTAGTAAATAAGATGTTGGAGCTAGATGGCATTTCACTCTGGAAACTGTTTTCACAAGGACAGAAACCCAAAGAATAAAGTAGGGTGGGTAACTGAAATTAAGAAAGGCAAGCATTCTAAGTTTGTACTGCAGAGAAGAAAGAACAACATTGCCGCTGATTCAGACAAATGGTTGAGGGACTGGTTTTATGTCTAAGGGAAAGACTTAAGAAGCCCTATAGATATCCTCCTGGTTATTATGGTGAGAAAGAAGGTAAATGGAGAAACTTTAGCTACGGATCTGAAGGAGGAACTTGGCAGGAACTTTATACTAGAGTCATAGTTTTTAGAAACTTGATTTTACTGAAGAAGGTATAAAACGTAAGAAACCCCTACCACTCTACTGTTTGTTCTCCTGCTAGGAGAACAGAGGCTTCTGGGAATTGAAATAAAGAGGTAAAGATTCATGTGACATGTTGGCAGTTGATTTTCAATATTTATCACTAAAACCATCTTCCTTTCTGTTTTATGGATATCTCTCCATCAGCTAGATAAACCATATTGTTCCTGGTTGTGGATTTAGATACCGCCTTTCAATTTAACCAAATAACCTTTGCTCTGAAGTCAATGATAATTGAATAACTCTTTCTCACTCACTGAGCCTCACACTGACTGTCCCTATTCTTTCTGGCCATGATCATCATTTTTCCCCACTTTATTTTATGCCAAAGTTTCATGATGACTTCTGTTTACTTCTGATCTCTCAGTGCTGCCCGGAAGCATAGCTGAATAGGAGCAGGCAGACTTTGGTGAGTGTGGTGAAAAAGTTCAGTGGTAAGGGCTTCTACTGAATCAGTATTTGCCATTTATTTTATTGAGGCATAAAATAGAATGTATTAAATGCATAGTATTTTCAGATAAGTAATAAGAATTGGAAGGCTTGCACACATCCTTGCAGCAATAATAACTACCATCAAATATCAAGAACATGAGAAAGTCTAAAAAGTAGAAAGAAACACAAGCTAGGCACAGATAAATCAACAAAGATTTACTCCTTGACCAATTTACTCCTTGACCAATAATTGTAATCCTCTGAACTCTCTTTTCAACTAGGTCCTGACTTTTAGGGTTCTGTGCTCATCTCTGCATTGAATCCTATTTTAGCAAGGATTCTGCTCAGTCGGTACAGTCAGAATAATCCATCCTCAAATGTGTAACCCATCCTCCAGATCTAATTGAATGGCTCATCCCCATTATTCCTTAGTTGATGCCTTATCACCCTGATCTGCCTTCAACAATAATCTATTAAGTTGGTTTAGACAGAATCCCTCTTTACCCTTGATGTTGCCTCTTAGTAAATTTTCATCTGCTGACCCTCACACTATTCCTTGGCTATAAATTCTAACTTTTGTTGCTGTTGCTCAGAGTTTAGCCTGATTTCTCTTTTACCACAAAACTTCATTGTAGTAGTACCTGCTCTTGAAAAAAGTCTTCCTTAATATTTTAATAAGTGCCATTAATAACTTTTTCTTTGGCAGTTATGGTGTTGCAACTTGGATAGCATCAGATTGGACCCCCAGATCTATTACCCAAGACTTTACTTGCAAAGTTTTAAAACCTTTGTCTTCTTCTGACTAATTGATTAGGGATTCACTGGAGAGTCAGATTCCTAAACCATTGTTCTGGATAAATGTTTGTTGAAAGTGGAATGCACAGATTTTGATTCTTAAGATTGTGAGTGTACTCTCTTAAGCTGCGTTAGAGGTCTAGTCTTCTTTGTTTGAAAGTTGCCTGCTAAACTGAAAATGCCCTTGGCTCTTTGTTTAAAATGGAAATGACTCATTCCCTGACTCTTGAGCTGGAGAAGGTTTTTTCCTGGCTCATTCTGAGAACTTCTAGTCACTCTACTTAGTCCTGTCTCTACCACAGGGACTTCTTAGTCAACTGAAACTCACTTCTTGAACCTCTGCTGACTATGTGTTCTGCCAACTCTGCCCACCTCCTTGTTGGCAAGATGATAATTGCTAATGATAATTTGAAACTGCAGTGGCCTCTTTGGTCACTTAAGATCCCTGCAAACTGGTTCCTCTAATACTTCTCCCTTTCTGTCACCTTCTTTCCTTCTGTCCCTTGTCACCTTCTCTCTTTGGTTCAGTTCCCTTGAATCCTTTTATATGTCCCCCTGTAAACACCTACCACCTCAATCCCTCTGCCCACACCTTGTTAGATTTTACCTTTTCCAATTCAGTTCCTCAGCTCCCTGCAATCACTTGAACTTCAGGTTTTCTACCCTCATCATGGCTCTCACGAGGCTCAGGGTATCCTAAAGACAGTTTACCTGAATCTAAAATGGAAATAGGCTAATTAGAAATGAAATGGAGATTTTGCAACTCAGATGGGCTTTAGCGATATCTAGACAGTTGTTTGATGTCACTTCAGTAGTCCACAGCCTCCATAAGAATACATATCAGGGCAAAATAAAATCTTAAAAGGTCTTCTCCACAAATACTGTAATAAAAAAAGAAAAGCTTTTGTCATCACTGAGTAGGTAAACTTAACTTGTCCCATGTTTGTCAGTAATGCAGTTAAAATATAAAGGGCAAATAAACCAATAAGTTTTATTTTATTCTGTTGCCTGATTCATGGCTAAATTTTTAGAATAAGAAGTTAAGATGTTTGCATTTATTTGTAGGTTTATATATGTATGTCATGTATATGGGATATTATTCTGACCTCTGATTTGTACTACCAAATTAATATATAAAATTGCTTAAAAGAGTTCTATGCAAATTGATTTAGAGATGAGCACTTACATAAATTAAATATTCATAAAACTCTCAGAAATATAAATATGAACCTAAATGCTTTTCAAATTTGCATAGACTGGTTATATCGTCAGTAAGGAAAATTAATTTAATATTGTTATATCTTATAAAAACAACTATGCCTTTTGAGTTATCAGAACTAAATATAATATGAGCGTATATATTTTATTCTATTTTGGTTTACTAGTTAAAGTGGATCACAAATAGTTAACAGGGAAATAACTTGAAATGATGGTTAGCATGGCTTGATGTTATAGTTTGGCTGCTTGAAAATAGTTTATAAAATCTTTTTGATAATTTAAAACCTTAGAGTTATGCTAAGTAACAAATATTTATTAATAATTTTTAAGTAAGATAAAATACTGAAACATTCGCTTCTAAACACAAGTTTAAGTTTACATATTTTTGGAATCTATTTTTTTTTTTTTTTTTTTTGAGTTGGAGTCTCACTCTGTCTCCCAGACTGGAGAGCAGTGGCTGCTCCTGGCCACCGCAGCCTCGACCTGCTGGGTTCCGGCGATCCTTCCACCTCAGCCTTCCAAGTAGCCAGAACTACAGGCACGCGCTACCACGCCCGGCTGCTTTTTTTATTTATTGTAGAGATGAGATCTCGCTGCCCAGGAGGGTCTCGAACCCTCGGACTCAGTCAATCCACTCACCTCAGCCTCCCAAAGGCACGGGATTACAGGCTGAGCCACCGAACCCGGCTTGGAATCTAATTTTTATACAGTATGGAGAAGCAAAATAAATATTTGAGTCTGTTACTGAACATGTTATTTTTGCCACATTGAAACATTGTTACGAAGAAAAATATGCCCATAAAATTATGAGATGGCACGTTCATAAAATTTGCTTGTCTGCTACAGAATGTTCATATGTGAGAGACAATTCAAAATGATTTACTTCCCAGTTTTGTCTGTAAAAGAAAGGTTACTAATGGTTAAAATTTGTAGCCCGTCAGGCTCGGTGGCTCAGCCTGTAATCCCGCGCCTTGGGAGGCTGAGGTCAGTGGATTGCCTGAGCCTGCGGAATCGAGACCCGCCTGAGCAACTTTGCGAGACCTCATCTCTACAATCAAAAATAAGCCGGGCGTGGTACCGCGTGCCTGTAATTCCGGCTACTCAGAAGGCTGAGGCGGAAGGATCGCAGAGCCCAGCAGGTCGAGGCTGCGGTGGCGGGGAGTAGCCACTGCACTCCAGTCTGGGCAACTGAGTGAGACTCCAACTCAAAAAAAAAAAGAAAAGAAAAAGTTGTAGCCAATATATGTAATTAAAGTCACTAGAAATATAAGAGTGAAAAAAAAACTACTTTGCAGAAAAGGTATGAGTTAAGAAGGATGTGTTTTTGTTCAAGAAGGAAGCAGTGATTTTACTTTAAGATAGAATGACTCATTGACTCAGGATGTGAAAAAGGAAAATGTAGTAAGCAAACACACAAACAAAATAACCTGCATAGATATAAGAAAATTGCAAAAGGTCTTTGGAAAAGCGATTATATATCAAACAGTCAAGGTGGCTAAGGTTTACACTGAGTTCTTTATATGTCTTTTTTTAATGAGTCTTAACATCAGAAGTATACTAATATAAAACTAGAATTTGGTTTTCTGTCTGCTAAAGTGACAAAGTTTTCTTTGACTATTGATCTCTTAATAAGAGATTGCAATAAAAATATCTTTTTTAGTAATCTGTCTAGGAATCCAAGGTTCTATGTTTTATTAGAATAATTTCCTTTAAGCTAACCTTTATCATGCTTTACTTATTTGAGAGAACCGAGATGTCTCACTTTTAAAAGAGCAAAAATTTTAAAAAATATTTTTGACAATTTGCTCTCTTAAAATCAAATCCTATTTAAAATCTTATTCTTGAACTGACTTTGAAATTTTTCTGAGGCCTTAAATTGATTTATTTTTTCACCTTTTGAGAAAAATGTTTTAAATAGTTCCATTTATTTAATATGTTAAATTGCATGAAAGACATTGTCAAATAAGAAGAGTTGCTGAATCTTTCCTATGTTTTATTTGTATGGGTAAATACCATTAATATAAGTATTTCAGAAATTGTATGAAATTCAAAGAAATTTGTCATTACTCTTGTTGTCCCTGATATGTCCATATTGTGTTAACCGTCGTAAATTGATTTATTACGTTAAAATATTATATTTTATGGAAACAATCAATTTTTCTTGTCAAATAAATGCTACCATATCTTTAAGCATGGCTATTTTAAGATTTTTTTTGTAAGCCACAGATTTTTTTTTGTTTTACTCTATGATTTCTGAAAGTACTTGAAGACAAAAATGAAATGTTTATTTTTTCTACCTATCTGATTGCTCCAAAATTTAGAAACTGTTATTATATATTCTTATTTTCATGATAACATAGCTATTTTCATAAACTAAATAAGAATATATTATCTTTATAGTAGGACATAATTGGAAGCACAAATAATATAAACCAGACTTTTAACAGGAATATCACATTTGAGAATAACACTGAACATAGAATTTAACTTAAGAAACTAAATGGTTGACTTTATGTAGCCAAAATTTATAACGTCTTCTGGGAAAACCAGCCTGGTACCTGGATTATAGGTTCCTAGACTTACAAATGAATAATGAAGGTTATTTCCTGGAAACACAAATTCAGAATGTCTTAAGAACCTTGAGAAGAGAAGAATTTGCCCAAATCTACAGGTGAAATCTGATGAGAAGCTCTCAGTTTGGCTTCTAAGATTCAACAGGCTTTTTAAAAAGTCTAATTTGAGTTTCCTTATGAAGATTCTAGCAAAGCAAATTCAAAAGACCAACGTGGGCAGTTACCATTCTTGCTAGCCTCACGTAAACAACTGGGCCACATTTAATGAGATCAGACTTATTTAGTTAACAAAAATAACCCTACTTTGGTTATATTTGATCAAAAAGGGGTTCAATTGTAGAGAAAAATTTTGTTTTAACGAAAACTACAGAAAACCATTATGAATTCTCAATTCTTCTAGTTTCCTTCAATATCTGGCTACAACTCTTCAAACTAACACTTCCATTTTTTTTTCCTACCCTCCTGACTTGGCATCACTGAGAATTACAATTTTCTTTTCCCAAAGTCTTGCAAGCTGAAGTTGGATGACTTGATATAAACTTCAAATAAATTGCCCCAATAGGATACATATGGGCAACCTTTGTGCTTGCTGCTGTATGAACCACTTAAAGAGTTCACTATTGAGTATCAAGTCTGTGACAAGTTAAAAAAATTAAAATTAAAATTTTTTTAAAAGTTCACTGAAATACTCAATGACATCATCAACGACATACCAAGAAATTCATTGGATTTTCTCTTCCATCATCCCTCCACCATTTAGAAATCTTGAATGACTGCTCTTGGACTCAGAAACTGGGTTTCCAACTATGAATCTTTGTTTTCTTCTTTTAAGCAAATGTTCATAGAAACTTTTCTCATGATAGCCTGAGTGCTCCCACTATCCAGCAAATACGTTTACTGCCAATTCCCATCAAATGATTCATCCGATCCTTAATGACCAAGAGGCGACTGAATAAGAAATGAACTTATATTGTTCTGAGAAAAAAAGAATGTGTCTTCTTTCTTTACATAAGAGGAGGAACTAACAAAGATTCTATTCTTGATCAAATTCTAATCAGGCTTGTTTTTGCTCTTTTCTTAACTAGGTCTTGACTTTTGGGTCTCCATATTCATCTCTGCACTGCAAAAATTTAGGAAGAATTCTGCTTAGTCAGTTTAGCCAAAATCCCTCACTCTCTCAGTAATCAATTACCTTCAATGTCTAATCAGATTCCTCAGCTTCCATCATCTCCTAAGTTATGTCTGATCACCCTGCCTGCCTTCAGTAGGAATCCTGTTAGGTCAGTTTAGCCAGAATCTTTCACCTCTGATTTTTTTTCCCCTTAATAATTTTTTTCCACCGACTCCAATCCTATTCTTAAATTCCCACTTTTTCTTGTTGAGATTGAGCCCAATCTGTCTCCTCTATTACTAAACTCTATTGTAGTAGTTCCCTTGAGTAAGGTCTTACTTTTTTAACATATGTCATAAATGATTTTTTAAACAAAATATTAGCCTTTTGGATGAATGAAGCCTACGTAGAAGAAAAAGCATACTTGTTCTGGGAGCCTCTAGAGAACACAGTTGCATCCAGTGAGTGGAAGTCAGAAGAAAGGTTATGAATCTGTATATATGTAGGAACTTCCTGATAATTTGGTCAGGTGTGGTGGCTCACACCTGTAATCCCAGAACTTAAGATGTTTAGGAGGATGGACTGCTTGAACCCAGGAGGATGAGACCTGCCTAGACAACAAAGCGACAACTTGTCTTTATGAAAAAAAAATTAAAAATAGCTGGGCCTGGTAGTGTGCACCTGTAGTCCCAGATAATCGAAGGCTGAAGTGGAAGATCCCTGAGACCAGGAGGCAAGGCTACCATGAGCCATAATCATCATAATCATGCCACTGTACTCCAATCTGGGTGAACAGAGTGAGACCCTGACTCAAAATAAGTAAATAAATAAATACACTCGTGTTGTTAATAAGGGTCTTCTTCATACCTGGAAATTTCAAACAGAGGCTACCAGTCAGGAATATTATAGACAGTATTTTATTTTTTATTAAGTAATTTGGTTAGACACATTACAAAAACCTAAAAATCCCCAAATGCCATCTTTTTAGATCCTAGTTTCCATGGTTCAAATAGAATCAGTGTAGCATAATGGAAAAAATTGCTAGATTTTTGAGTGAAGAAAACTGTTGTAAGTTCCTGGCTCTATTATTAATTAGGAGTGTGGCTTTGAGTTAATCACCTAAGCTCACTGGACCTCATTTCTTTCATCAGTAAAATTATGGTAATAATATCTACCACCATGAAGTGTGGGTGAAAGAGAACATGTGAAGAACCTAGGACATCGCTTGTACTGAATAGATCTTCTCATTAATCCTACAGTTGTTAATTCTGGAACAGTTACTTCTCAAGCAGCATTCTAAACTAGGGTAAGACAGGAAGGTAAAAATGTGGAAAGCACAGATATCCAGGACACAATTGGCAGTAAACACTGCTATACACTGCCACATGGTTTTTCTGTTTCTAATACCACTTATGCCAAGATAAAACTGTCAAAATCATGACAAGCAGATTTCTTGTACTTTCAGTTCAAATGTCAGCTACCAAACTAACCCAGAGACAATAAAAATACATCAGACATGCAGTTCACAAAGATTTGATGAGTGCCTGGTATAAGCCAGATGCTGTGTCCCGACCCTAATAAATTAAGGGGAAAAAAAAGAACAACTATAGCTTAGAGGTAGCATGCAGACTAATGAATTAAGATTTTAAAGTGTGTCTCAAAAATAGGCTGCCTTTCTTGAAATTTATAATTAATCTTACTCTTGCTTTCAACATCTTCCTGGTAAAGATCATTGCAGGAAGAGAAACATCATGCTTAATTACTTTAGAATTGCTTTTTTGTAAAAAGTACATTAATATTTATTCTACCACTGCTGTCCTCAAAATGAAAATAAAAGTTTTACCTGTTTTTCTTCATTTTATAAGAGTAATTTTACATATCTTTTCTCCCTTAAATTTCACAGCTGGAAGAACAAAATAAGAATCACCTATCAGGTACGATGTGCACAGATGAGAATGTGGGTGCACTTAAAGTCCAGACTTCTTTGCCACTAAGCAATGCAACCATGTAACCAAAACATATTTGTACTCCCTAAAGCTATTGAAATAAAGACACACACACACACACACACACACACACACACACACACACACACAATTTATACAACTGTGTGAGGTAGAATTTAGCCAAACAAGTTTACAAGTCTTCAGCAATTTTAGAAAATATTGTAAAAGAAACACACACACACACACACACACACACACACACACACACACACACACAAACCCAAATCTGATTTTTTTTTTAAACAGGCAAAACACATCAGTGTTGACAAAATTGTTTTTACATTAAAAAAAAAATTGATGGCTATATCGGTTGGAATCAAGTCAGGAAGCAGAGACTAAAGATGAATTTGAAATGAAATTCACCAAAGATGAATTTATATAAAATTTATAGAAAGAATTATTAACCAGTTACCAGGGGGTTAAATACTAAGTGTTAAGGATAGTTCCAAAAACCAGGAAATGGGGGTATAGAGTGCAATCTCACTTTTAGGATTGATGGAAAGAACCCAAGGAAGAAAAAAAAATTAGAATCGTAATCCTCTACCCCAAGACTGAGATTGGGATCTCAATGGAGAAGTGGTAGCAGGAGTAAACTAATTGATTGGTATGTGGTAGGTCTCACAAGCTGAGGTTGACAAGCAGGAATTTTTCACTGGAGTGTTGACAAAACTTTCCAGGAAGCTGCTTTCTGGGTTGCTGAAAGTCACTGCCAAGTTGCCACTAGGGCAACTTTGAGACAGTTTGAAGCCAGCTGTGATGCTAGTGGAAGGAGCTGGGAATCCTATTTTAAGATTTACACTGAAATTCCTGGGAAACTGGTTGTGATGCTGGTGAAATTTGTTGTGAGAATTTCATGCTGGAATTGTGCTGACCTCCCTAGAAAGCCAGCTAGAAGCTGATAGAACTCTGGGGATTCAGGGTAACTCACTGGGACGTAAACATCACTGGGTGTTCTGCATAGAAATGGACACTGCTGCAGTAAGAAGAGAGGAACACAGGGGAATCAAAAAGAGAAGCAAAAAAAAAAACCCCTTTGTCTGTGTTGTCCCTCCAGCATCCTCTACTCACAATTGTAGTTTAACCTCACACCAGCTGGCAAAAAAGTAAAGATGACACGATCTAGCTTCAGTATCACAAAGCAGGGTAATGGAGGATTAATTTATTGCTGAGAAAAAATACATTGGTAACTGACATAAAGGCCAGTAATGGCCTTCATCTGTGGAAATCTGTGTTGGTAACAATGAATTATACAAATTAATACAAGTCTGCAGAGTGAGAAGTAGAATGAACTTAGAGTTAAAATAGAAATATAGATTACAGGTGGCACATGTGTAGTGAAGGATTAACCTTGCCGGAAGAGATTTGGCCTTTGCCCCTGACTGCTGGGAAATAACCTCTAAGCCCTTAGACTCTCTTGCTTGAGAAGATTCTTTGTTTACCTGGGCTCTCTAGATCACAACAGATAGTCCATGTTAACAGTGTGATTTATGATGAGGGCCTTAGGTCACGTGGTATCAGCTTGACCTCTGGAACGGCTGGAGACTGAGGTTAGTCAGGCAGACAGTCAGCCATGTCTATAAAACTGCTCAGCAATAAAATAATTCTAGATGTTCAAAATTGGTGAGCTTCTGTGGTTGCTGATACTCTATGAATTTGTTGCTCATCATTGATGGAAGAAATAAGCATTGTCCGCATAACTCTACTGAGAGAAGATAAGAGGAAACTCTGCATCTGGTCTCTCCTGGATCCTGCCCTATGTACCTTTTCCATTGCTGAGTTTAATTGGTACTGTAATAGCTTAAAAAAAAAACAACAACTATAATAGCCTGTAATAGCTTGCTTGACATAAGTAACTCCATTTTGTAGCAGATCCTCCATTTTCACTGCTTATACCCAGAGAAGACAACCTACATGTAACTGCTGTAACCTTCCTGTAATCACAAGCCCACATTCTTTTTCCATTCAGTGCTTGGAAACTCCCTAATCACAATTTCCATGTCTAATCTAACTGTACCCTTGTGCAACCAAAATTCAAATGTTCTGCCAAGAAATGTAGTCATAACTGTATAACTTTCATGGTTTTTGCCTTTACAAATCCCCTGTTTACTCTGTTCAAGGTCGAGAGTTCTTTGTGGCACCAGCCTGCTCTTGACTGCCAGCTAATAAAGACTTAAATTCAACTCTCTGTGTGTTGGCAACTCCTTTCTCTCAGTGTGGCTACAACATTTGGAGGCCCCAGCTAGATTTGCCAACCTCAGGAGGTGGCCTTGCTCTGGCTGTCCCTGGCTTGGTGGAGAAGTTATAGGGGAGGTGCTTCCTGAGATGTTTCAGGGCCCCATAACTTCTCATCTGGCTTGGAGGGAGTTGAAACAACTGCTGGCTTCCCATCACCTCAAAAGGATCTGAGTCCGTTTGTACTCTCCTAGGAGGTAAGAATCTGTTTAGTTTGTGACCATAATTCTGTTTAAGGAGGTCATGGCCTGAAGAGGCCATCCCTTGGACACTATTCATTAAGACAAGATGTTGGCTGAATAGAGTCCCAGTTCAGTTTCTGATGTCAGTGTTGATTTGCCTTTACTGGTTTTTGACAGCATGGGGCCTCAGACTTCTAAACCCTCTAGTCCACTGGACAACATTATAATTTCTCTGTTGGATTTGCTGAGGACTACGGTGTCCACCTTTCAAAAGGCAGGCTCCAGACCCTCTGTACAGTTGACTGACCTTTGTTTAATGTTGGATGGCCGTCCACAGGGTCTCTGGATGTTCATGTCACTGATTCTGTTTGTAAGGTCATTACAGGGATCATTACAGGGACCTCTGGTCACCCTGACCAGTTTCCCTATATCAACCAATGGTTAAGTTTGGTCTGAAATCCACCCCCATGGTTAAAGGTATGTTCCCTTGAAATTCCCAGTAGTGTCCTTGTTTCTAATCCTCTGGCCTGTATCCCTCCTTTTCCATTCTCCCCAACTCCTACCTCCACTTGGTTGTATCCTGTTTTACCCTCTTCTACTGGAGATCCCCTTGAGGACATGGCTATCTCTAACTCTAATCCTCTGCCTTGTAATCCTCAGGCTTCTTCATCTACCATTACCTCTTCCATCTCCCCTTTGCCTTCTCTGCTTTTGGCTATCGTCTCTGATTTTGGACTGATCTGGCCCCTCTTAATTCCCTCCAGGAAGTTCCTCCTCCTTAGGGGAAGATTGGACTGAGCAGTCCTTCTTGGTATATGCTCTTTTTTCTACCTCTGATTTGTGCAATTGGAAATGCCCAAATTCATTGTTCTCAGATAAGCCACAGGTTCTGACTTCTCTAATGGAATCAGTCATGTGCACACATTGTCCCACCTGGGATTATTGTCAACAGACCCTTTTGCCTCTATTTACCTCTGAGGAATAAAGCACATCAGAGCTGAGGCTAAAAAGTCTATTCTAGCCTCAACTGTGGGTATACAGGAAGAAAGTCAGGAAATGTTAGATGAAGTATTTCCGTCTTCTCACCCAGATTGGAACCCTAACACATTGGCAGGGTTCAGGGTATTAGATACCTATAACCAGACTCTTAACTGGTTTGAGGGGAGTAACCCGGAAACCCATCAATCTTTCTAAAACTACTGAGATTCCCCAAGGTCCCGAGGAATCTCCAGGGGCATTTCTTGAACACCTTCAGGAGGCTTTTCATACCTATACCCTGTTCAATCCCTCAACCCCTGAGAATGCTCAAGCTATCAGTTTGGCATTTGTGGTTCAAGCAGCTATGGACATCCCAAAAAAGTTGCCAAAGCTTGAGGGCTTTGCAGGAATGAATGTTTCTTAGCTACTCAAAGTAGCCCATAAATGTTTTTAATAACCACGACACTGAGAAACTGAGGTGATGCAAGAGGCAGGTAAAACAGCCAGACGTCAGGTGAGAATATTGGTAGCTGCCCTCAAAACTCCCCGACCTGACTCGAAACCACCACACCAGACAAAAGGGAAAATTAAGAAAGAACAAAAGGGGACTGAGTGCCCCCCATTAGCTAAGAATCAATGTGCATATTGTAGAGAATTCAGTCACTGGAAAAAGGATTGTCACTGATGCCCAAAAGCAGACAACGCCAAGCCAGTCTTGGTTCTTCCTTCTGCTGAGGGAACTGAAATTGACTCGAACTGAGGAGGCCAGGGCTCTTTTTCCTTAGGCTCACAAGAGCCCATGTTAACTGGCACTATCAGGGGCCACCCAGTCAAACTTTTGGTGGACACCGGGGCAGAACTGTTGGTCCTAAAGTCATCACCATTAGAACCTATGTCAAACAAACAGATCTCAGTTCAGGGGGTAATGGGAGCAATTACCAACTGCAAATTTGATTCTCATTAAACTGGTAATTTAGGACAAAAATGGATCATTCCCTCGTTCCTCATAGCTCTGGACTGCCCATTCCCTCTCATGGGTTGGGATTTGTTTGAAAAGTTAAGAGCTACCATTGTGTTTTCACCTGGCAAAACTGAAATGTTTGTTCCCACTGCCTATCAGATGCTTTTAACTGTTCTGCTTTCTGAAGAATACCTCCTAACTTCTAATTCTCCCACTGAGAATGTCTCATCAAGCTTACTTCTACAATTACAGCAGGAGTTTCCTTTAGTCTGGGCAGAGACCAACCCACCAGCATTGGCAAGATATCACCCTCCAGTTGTGGTGAGTCCATTGGCAACAGCCACCCCTGTTCGCATTCGTCAATACCCTATGAGTTTACAGGCCCAAAAAGGAATTACTCCACACATTAAAAAAATCTTAGCAGCTAATGTTTTAAGACCATGCAAGTTGTCATGGGACACTTCTTTCTTGCCAGTACAAAAACTAGGAACGTCTGACTATCGATCAGTTCAGAACTTAATGAAGGTCAATAACCAGGTTAAGACAATTCATTCTACTGTTCCCAACTCGTACACATTGCTCAGCCTGATTCCCCCTCAACATTGGGTGTACACTATGCTGGATTTAAAAGATGTCTTCTTCTTTATTCCCTTGTCACCTGTCAGTCAACCCATCTTTGCTTTTGAATGGACAGATCCTGACTCAGGGGACACCAGTCAGCTGACTTAGACCTGGCTGTCACAAGGGTCAAAAACTCCCTGTTTTCAGGGAGATCTTGCAACAGGATTTATCAGGGTTCCGTGTCTTGCACCCTGAATATACTTTACTCCAGTATATAGATAATCTCCTGCTCATGGTGGCAGACTTAGACACTTGTTTAAAAGGTACTAAGGCTCTGTTATAGCTCCTTTAAGACTTGGGCCATTGTGTATCAGCTAAAAAGGCACGCTCTGCTTGACTAAAGTCTCCTATCTGGGATACCAGCTAGGGAAGGGTAAGCAAATCCTAACCACGACCCAGAAAGAAGCCATCCTCCAAATCCCCATGCCAACCTCGAAAAAACAGGTATGGGAATTCATGGTGGTGGCAGGGTACTGCCGGCTGTGGATCCTAGGATTTGCTGAAATTGCCAAGCTTCTATACACAGCCACAGCAGGACATCAGCCCCTAAAATGAACTGCTATTGAGAAACAAGTATTCCAGCAGTTAAAGATGGCTGTTACCCAAGCCCTGGCTTTAGCCCTCCCAGATGTTGCCAAGCCCTTCCACTTGTTTATTCATGAACAATGGGAAGTCGCAAAGGGAGTTCTTACCTAGACCCTAGGACCCTAGAGGCAGCCAGTGGTTTATTTGTCCAAAAAATTAGATCCAGTGGCCTCTGGATGGCCATCCTGTCTTCAGGCTATCACCACTACAGCTGTACTGGTTAAGGAAGCAGATAAATTAACTTTTGGCCAAAACCTGGCTCTAACAGTTCTCTGTACTGTTGAGACTCTGGTCACTGGGTGTCAAATGCTCATATCACCCAATATCAGAGCCTCCTACTTGACTGGCCTTGACTAACTTTCTCTCCCATTCAGAGCCTCAACCCAGCAACCCTACTGCCTGATGACAATCTGGAAACGCCAGTTCATGACTGCGAGGATGTATTGGGCATCTCTCAAGTCAGCTGACCTGATCTTTGGGATACTCCTTTAAGCCGGGCTGATGCTAACCTATTCACAGATGGTAGCAGTCTGGTAATAGAGGAAGTCCGCAAGGCTGGTGTGGCAGTAACACGGCTCATGATGTAATCTGGTCACAGTCTCTGCCCAATGGCACATCAACTCAAAAGGCTGAGTTAATTGCTTTAACCCAGGCCCTATGCTGGGGAACTGGGAAATGGGTAAATATTTATACTGACAGCAGATATGCTTTCACTACGCTCCATATCCATGCTATGATCTACAAGGAACGAAGACTTCTTACCATGGCAGGTAAGACTATAAAGAACAAAGAAATTTTAGCCCTTCTAAAGGCTATATGGCTCCCCAAGGAAGTTGCTGTCATTCATTGCAGGGAACACCAAAAATCAGACACTCCAGAAGCAACCAGAAACCGTCTGGTGGACCAAGCATCTCGAGAGGCAGTGGAACTTCCAGTTGTGCCACTAACTATCCTGTTAACTAAAACATTTTCAGTTCCTTCTCTCCTAAAACAGACTACCTACACCCAGGAAGAAGAGAAACAAGCAGGCCAGGCAGGGGCTCACAAAAAACCTACAGGATGGTAGGTTAAAGACTGTAAAATTGTTTTGCCTGCAGCCCTCAGACATACCTTGGTAAAACAACTACATTCCATCATCCACTTGGGAGGTACCAAATTGACTGAGTTATTAAACCATTATTATCATATCAACGACTTAAAAAGCCTAGCTGCTACAGCAGCTGAAATGTGCCCTGCCTGTGCCCAAGTCAATGCAAAACAAGGCCCCATGCCGCCAGATGGTATCAGGGCCCAAGGGTTAAGCCCTGGAGAAAAATGGGAAGTAGATTTTACTGAGGTAAAGTCCCCTCACGTGGTATACACCTATCTGTTAGTATTTGTAGATATTTTTTCTGAATGGGTAGAAGTTTTGCCACAAAAAAATAAAACTGCTTTCACAGTTACCAAGTTTTTTGTAAATGAAATTATTCCTAGGTTTGGACTCCTTCTCTCTGTTGACTCTGATAATGGTCCTGCCTTTACCTCTTCCATAGTTCAACTGGTTAGTAAAGTGCTAAACATTGACTGGAAATTACATTGTGTTTACTGACCACAGAGTTCTGAACAGGTAAAACTCATAAACAGAACTCTAAAAACCACTTTAACTAAATTAATAGAAACAAGTGAAAAATGGTTAAGTCTTTTGCCTTTGGCCTTTCTCCATGCCTGATGCACCCCATACAAGGCTGGGTTTACTCCATATGAAATCATGTTTGGGAGACCCCCTCCTCTGTTACCCCAGTTATGGGATTCTATTCTTGAAGAAATTACTAATCAATCTCTGTTAAAGTATTGCCAGTCCCTCCAACATTTCTAGTCTACTGTCCACTCTGACATCCATGATGTCTTGCTGACTCCGTCTTCCATGCCTTGTCATTTGTTTCAGCCCAGGGACTTGGTCCTTGTCAAAAAGTTCTAGAAAGAAGGACTGACACCTGCTTGGAAAGGACCCTTCATCGTCATCATCAGCACACCAATGGCACTCAAAGTTGATGGAATCCTGGCTTGGATTCATCACTTGCGAGTCAAAAGAACCAAGGAAAGTGATGTTGCTCCACCAAGCTCAGCTGACTGGACAATAGCCAGGGACCCTGAAAACCCTCTCAAAATCGCCTTCTGAGCCTGCCATCCTGCTTCAACTGCACCATGGGCTGACCAGCCAACACACAGATGAAACGTGAGAATTTGGAACAGATTGTTTTATTGGACAATAAATAACTCCACTGAATGTATTATTATCACTCCTTAACCCTTGCCTTATTCATCCCAATTGCCCTAACTTTGGGCATAGGCCTAATCTCTGTAGCCCCCACAGAATGGAAATGTAGTGAAAAGTCTCTATTAATATTATCCTAGCTCTCATGCATAGGATGTGTTACTGCCCTACTATGTTTACAATAGGTATAACTTGTTTTATCTTAACTGGAGAGTCTATAGACACCCTGTATTCTTTCTTCTAACTTCTTTCACATCAGAAAACATCCTAGTGATCTAAGACTGAACCAGCCCTCCCAACCTGGTCCAATTCACAGTAGATCTGGTAGACCTAAGAAATACAAGAAACTTTGTCAGTGATCTTTTCCCTCATGCTATACGTAATAATGGTATTTTTTTAATTATACTTTACAAGGAGTAAATTTTTATCTATGTCTTGAAAAATCCCACAAACCAAGAATGTGATCAAGCTAAAAACTTCTTTTGCCAGTACTGGGAATGTATCACTTACTCTGTTTGAGGTCAACAGTTCTTTGTGGCACTAGCCTGCTCTTGACTGCCAGCTAATAAAGGACTTAAATTCAACTCTCTGCATGTTGGCAACTCCTTTCTCTCATAGTCTGGCTATAACAGTACCTTTGTGTAATAAACCGTAACCATTAATCTAATGACTGATGAAGGGACCAGCCCCTTGCCGGGTCGTGAGATTTCCTGAAGGAGAGACGGATAGGCGAAAGACGAAAACATTATATTCGGACACCTGCTTCCTGAACAGATGACAATTTAATGTTAGTTAACACAGAGCTTTTATACTATTCATAAAGGGGCAAGACAAAGAAAATTCCTTCACGTACATATGCTCTACTAGTTACCACCATCTAGTGGTCTTAGCAACAAACAAGTCAAGAACCCTATAAACATTTAGACAATGAGTCTTATTCATAAGGCCAAAGATGATAGTTTTAGTCCAAAGTTCTGAATTACAGTCCTTGAACTGTCTCCAGAAAGTTTAGCAGTAGTCTTCCTTCTGGGGCTTTATGACCTTCAGAGCTTGTAATCGCCTTTCTTGTCCAGGTGTCTCCGTACTTTTCTCTTATCCTGCAGTGCTTGTTTCTAAAGAGAACTCAAAAGAAGCTTTTAGTAATGTTTCCCAGGCCCCCAAGGTTGCTTTCTGTCTTTAGCTAAGTTATCATAAAAGTGTCTGATTAGTATATTATGAGTTCAGTGAAAACCCACTCTATAAATGTTAACTTAGAGTTTTAACTATTGAATTAAGTAAAAACTTAACGATTAATCTTTATCCTAAGTCAGTGAAAACAGTGTTATAAATCAACTACATAACTCGTAGATAAGTGTTAGAACTTATAATGAATTCAAAATGAACTTACTATAAACTTGTGCTTCTAAAAAACCTTATGTCTAAACACTAAACTACATAACCCTAAATCAAATAAGGAAGCCGGGCTCGGTGGCTCAGCCTGTAATCCCACGCCTTTGGGAGGCTGAGGTGAGTGGATTGCCTGAACCCGCGGGTTCGAGACCCACCTGGGCAGGTATTGTAGAGGTCTCACCTCTACAATAAATCAAAAAATTAGCCGGGCGTGGTAGCGCATGCCTGTAATTCCGGCTACTCGGAAGGCTGAGGTGGAAGGATCGCCAGAGCCCGGCAGGTGGAGGCTGCGGTGGCCGGCAGCTGCCACTGCACTCCAGTCTGGGCGACAGAGTGAGACTCCAACTCAAAAAAAAAAATAATAATAATAATAATCAAATAAGGAGTGAATATACTTATATCATTTATTACTTAAACAGTATCTAGTAACTTATAACCAAGTGAAAGAAAGCATTCTTGATGTGCTTCAGAGTTTAACCCTTGCATATGTTAGAAAAGGCCAAACGGCATAGTGGGAATTGGAAAAATAAACCATGACATTTCCAGGTTAGCTGTGAGTACTTCACATAAACATGCCATCTTCTTCTTCCACGACTGCACAGAATTTCTTCAGCTGTACCAACAGCAAAGACAGAAGACAGAAGGGCCTCAGCTGCCCGGACTCGCTTTGAGGCCAGGGGTTCTCAGCGCACCTGGACTTTGTCAATCAGGTGGGCCTCCAAGGCTGGCTCCCAACAGACTGAAGTTCAGGGGTGTCACTGACCTCACAACTCGCATACTGCATGTTATCTATGGTTGTATAACAAATCACCCCAAAATTTAGGAGCTCAGAAAATCCTACATGTATTCCCTCATGGTTTCTGTGAGCGCAGACTCTGGGCATGGCTTAACTAAGTCCTCTGTTTCAGGGTCTTTTAAATGACTATAGTCAAGGTATGAGTTGAGATCATGGTCTTATATGAAGATTTAAATGTTTCCAAGTTCAATCACATGGCTCCTGAGATAATTTATTTTTTCAAGGGTAGTTGGATTGAGGGCCTAAGTTTTTTATAGGCTATTGGCTGACATCTACCCTAATTCCTTGCCATATGGGCCTCTCCATAGGGCAGCTCAAAACATGTATTTTATTTCATCAGAGCAAGCACATGAGAAGAGCCAGTAAGTGAGTCAGTCTTTTGTAGTATAATTTTGGAATTGACATCCCAACCTCCTGCATATTCTACTTGTTAGAAAAAAGTCACTAAGTCTAGCTCATGCACAGAGAAGTACATTGCACAAAGGCATACAGAACTAAGGATCCTCCAAAGTCATTTCAAAAGCTGCCCACCATGAACACATAATGTATCTTGTGAGAATTGAATAAAATAATGGCTGTGAAAAAACTTAACATAGAAAGTGCTTTTTGTAATGATTGATGTCATTTGTCCACAAGGTATAGTTTGGGCTTTTAAAAAATTTTCTAATTTGAAGCTGGATGTAATAACTCACACCTGTAATCCCAGCATTCTGGGAGACCAAGGTGGGAAAATCACTTGAGCCCAGGAGTTTTGACACTAGCCTAGACAACATAGAAAGATCTCCTCTCTAAAATGAATGAATGAATGAGTTAATGAATGAAAGAATGAATTAATAAATATTTAAAAATTAGATAGGCATGGTGGTGCATACCTGTAGTTCTAGCTATTCAGGATGGTGAGGCAGAAGGATTGCTTGAGCCCTGGAGGACAAGGCTGAGGTGAGCCATGATCATGCCACTGCACTCTGGTCTGGGTGACAGAGTGAGATCCTACTCAAAAAAAAAAAAAAAAAAGTAAATACATATATTTCTAATTTGTATTTCTGTTTTAGTAAATTACCTGGATCTCCCATCACATTTTATAATTGGAAGTTTATTTGGCTCTAGGTAGTTTCACTCTGGGCGTTAGAGAGAGCCATACCAAATCACTGAACAGGCACTAAGGTTGATTTAATTATTTCTAGTGTCAGGCTTTGCATATTTTTCTTGCCTGGACATAGAAAATTGATTCCTCATTATTATCTTACTTATTTGTTTTGTCATTGACTCTGTCTCAAAGCCAACCATTGGCTGAACTTTTGACATCATACCTTGTCTGTTAAGCTAATTACTTTGGTCAGCCTTCTGTGAAAATACCACACTTTAGATAAGACTTACTCCTCCTTAATTGAAGTGTGATGGTGGGGGAGGATTGTGACATACCATATTGCCGTATACCATAACCTTGCTTTATTCTTAACCAGTGTCCTAGAGTTAGACAATATGACTTGTGGAAAAGTGGGTGATCACAGCGCTTTCAATGTCTCAGAGGAAAATAGAAGGATTCAGTAAAATTTAATATATGGGAGGAAGTAAAAAACAAACAAACAAACAAAAGAAAAACAGAATTATCTTCTGGAGGGCAATTCCCTTATAGCAAGTGAGGGCTTTCCCCACTAGGTAAATGCTATAGGAACCCATCAGCATCATTGTACCAGCTAGTGTTGTCATGAAAGACTGCCTTTGGCTTTAGTGAAACTTTTTTTGAGAGTCATTCAAAGTATTCGCTCATTTCATAATGAGTGATTTACGAGCACACCTGCCCACACTGTACTGAGTGCTCAGTAGTTTTTGACCAAGCATGACACAACCCCTGTAACCCCCTCCCTATTTACCCAATCTCCCCCTGAGCAACTTTTTGGTTTCCCCAGATAAAAAAAAAAATCCTCAAAGGGAAATGTTTGCCTGATGTGGAAGAAGTAAAACAAAAAAAAAAATGGCAGAAGAATTAAAAAGCATCAAAACTGACAAGTTCAGAAACTGTTGTGAGCAGTGGAAAAAGCATCTTGATAGGTGTATTGCATCAGAGAGAACTTTAAAGGTAACTGAAGTTTAAACATGTAAGAATAAGTACACAATTTTTATAAATAAATTTTATTTATCTGGGTCCCTCCCATATATAGGTACATATATACCACATATATGTGTGCGTGTGTGTGTGTGTGTGTGTGTATATACACACACATACACATATATGCATATATAATGTATATATTGTTAAGACAGGAGTTAGCATGGATATTAAAAAAAAGTCAGTGGTTCTGAAGCAAATCTTCATGTAAGTTTTAATTGGCAATTCAACTATGGAACCTAAGAATGACTATGAAGTTGGAAAGATTGTTTAGCAAGTGAAAATATTCATAATGATTAACGGTTTTTCTGTAAAGACAAAATTCAGTCTCCTCTACTACTGGAACTTTGTCATTTTTGAGGTCATTTTCATTAACCTTGCTCTCTTTTGGTCATACTAGACAATTGTTCTCCACAGCAGGACAGGAATTTGTAATATGCAATAGTTTATGAAGAGTCAGTTACATAATTGGACTTTTCCATGCATGTGGAGCTCCTTATTCCCACTAGCAATTGTTGCAACATAATCCTCTATGTATTTAAGTTCTACCCAAATTGTAGAGCTTTTGGTTTGTTGAATGATTCTAATTTCAATAATGTCCTACAGTCCCGGCTCAAATTTCACACCATTATTTCATATAAATGAAAAGCAAGCTTTTTATTTTTTAGTTATAAGTGACAAGGGTTCAAATTTTGGCAAGGCTTTAAAAAATGTTTGCCCTGAGGTTTTCCAATTCTGCTACTCACTGCCTGCATTTTGCCTTTCTGTATTTACTATTACAAGTTTCATAGAAATTATGCTTTCAATATTCATGAGTACAGATAATCGAGAAATGAAAAACCGAATCCTGCAAGATCCTTGTCCATCTTTCAAGAATACAGGCCAAATTATTACAGTCGACAAAGCAATAGTTACCAAACAGTTCATGAAACTAGGTAGAAAATTTAAGATCTAACCTCTTAGCAACTTTTAATAAGTATGTAATACAGTATTATTATAGCCACATTGCTGTACATTAGATCTCCAGAGTTTATTCATCTTGCATAACTGAAACTTTGTATTCCCTGACCAGCATCTCTTCATTTACCCCTACCCCTAGCCTGAGAGCCTTGGCTTCTGCTAATTTGTCTATTTTAGATTCAACATGTAAGTGAGTTACTTGAAGTAAACATCAAGTTGTACACCTTAACTATACACAACTTTTATTTTCTCAATTACACATCAATAAAGTTGAACAAATAGAATAGCAAAAGTATGGGGAAATAAAAACCAAAATAGAAAGAAAAGATTTATTTTTGTCTTAAAAAGAGCATCATTCAACATTTCTTTCACATGCCTAACATTGTGCCTCCCCCAACTGCTGTAGGCAGCCTTCTAATATCACTCCTATAATTCCCATCCCTTTTCTCTGCCTTGTCCCAATGTACACATACTATATAATCTCTCTTTGAGTGTGCATGGAACATGTGAATATAATTGAAGTCACTTCTGTTGTCAAGTTACATTATAAGGGAATTGTGAAGAGATTTTAGCAGATGTGTTTAAGGCCCCAAATCAGTTTAATCAACAGAAAGATTACTATGTGTGGGCCTGGCATAACCAGCTGAGTCCTTTAAAAGAGGTTCTAGAGATCGGAGACTTAAAGTCGATTTTCTCTTTCTTTCTGCTACTGGCTTAGAACAAGCGAGCTACCATAAATTTTATAGCTGTAAGAAAATAAACTCTGCCAACGACCAGATGACCTTAGAAGATGTATCCACAGCCTCAACTGCCCTTTGATTTGGTGAGACCTTGAGCAGAAGACCTAGTTACGAGTTCTGACAATTAAGTTTGCGAACTCATCCTACCTACCTACCTCATTGCTGAATATCACTATGGTCACCTTTGAAGTACTCCCCTTGGGAAGCTATGCACGGATGCCAGTGTCTAGTCCCCCCATCAAAGCAATTTTGGAATTTTTTTCTGGAATAGCCCTGAAAGCTGTCATCGTATTACTTTTCCTGAATTTCATCGAAATGTCTTCCTTTCAATACTTCATTTATTTTCAGGTTAAAAAAAAAAAGTCATTGAGGTCCAGATCAGGTGAGTAGGAAGGGTGTTCCAATACTGTTATTTGTTGACTAGCTAAAAACTCCCTCACAGACAGTGCTGTGTGAGCTGATGCATTGTTGTGATGCAAAAGCTCCTTTGGGACCATTTTTGCATACACCTTTCTCATGCCAAAATTTCCAATTAAAATTTTCCTAATTGTTTCTCTGTTGATGTTGATTTGGTCTGCTATGCTTCTCACAGTCAGCCAACAATTCTGACACACAATTCGATTAATTTTTGGAATGTTTTGTCAGTTCTACTCATTGCTGGACGACCTGACCTCTCTTCTTTAGTGACTCAGAAAAATGTTTAATCCATTTGTACACTGCCCTTTTCTTCATGGCATTATCTCCAAAAACTTGGAATAGCCTGATTTCACTTCCAAGTGAAACTTCTTGCCAAGTTTAAAAAGAAATTGAATATTTATTCGTTGCTCTAATTTAAGCTCTGACATTCTCGCGACAGCACACAAAAACATGCAACAACAATAATGAATGCCACTCAGCAAGACATTGACATGAACTCAGCTGTGAGACACTGATATATCAAGATTATGAAACCTTACCCCGTTGTTTGTACAGTGCAGCCAACATAAACACACAGTGGCAAGTTCATGAACTTTATTGTCCTCATAAATCACACTTAGTTTCCTTATCCACAGGAACTATGAAGTGATCAATGTTTGTTCTTTTAAGCACTAAGTTTGGAGCAATTTGTTATACAGATAGATAACAAATACAGTTTCTGGTGCCTGGAAGTGGAGTGGTGCTGCAAAAAAAAATTAAATAAAATGTAGGAGTGACCGGGCTCGGTGGCTCAGCCTGTAATCCCGTGCCTTTGGGAGGCTGAGGTGAGTGGATTGCCTGAGCCCGTGGGTTCGAGACCTGCCTGGGCAGCGAGACCTCATCTCTACAATAAATCAAAAAATCAGCCGGGCATGGTAGCACATGCCTGTAATTCCTGCTACTGGGAAGGCTGAAGCGGAAGGATCGCCGGAGCCCAGCAGGCGAGGCTGCGGTGGCCGGGAGCGGCCACTGCACTCCAGTCTGGGCGACTGAGTGAGACTCCAACTCAAAAAAAAAAAAAATGTAGGAGTGAATTTAATCCTAAGCAGGAGGTCAAGGCTAGAGTAATTTTGAAGAACATAAATGGCCTTGAACAGACTGTTAGAATTCTTGACCACAGGAATACAGCAGGTGAGGGTTCAGAAAGAAGTGAGGAACATATTAATGGAAACTGGGAAAAAGGAGATTCTTGTCATGTAGTGGTAGAGAACATAGTGCAAGTATGTGGAAAACAGAATTTGTAAACATTAAATTTTATTATGTCACTAAAGAAATTTCTGCACAAAGTGTTTCTTCTTTCTGCTTATAGCAAGATGTGAGAAACAATAGAGAAACCAAGGGGAGAACTATTAAACAGAAGGAACTAAGACCAGGTAATCTTGAAACTTTTAGCTGCTCTAGATGGCAAAAAATGGTAATCATATATGGCAGCTGAACATGTGGCATAAAGAAATGGCTGAGTAAGTAACTGTTCAACCTTTTGCTGAAGCTTCTGAAAGATCAAATGGTCAGAATATTCAGTCACACTAAAGGCTATTTTATGGAAATTAAGTGTGTGACTCAAAGATACTTTCAGTCAAGCCGGAGGATCTCTAGCAAACCTTAAAGCTTTGTGTCTCAGCCGTCTCATCAGGAGCCAAAGATAGAGAAGGGATTATCTGGGGAAAATTGTGGATGTGGCTTTTGTTTAATGGAGTGAAACCCAGTGAAATCCATGCATGATTCTCAGCATTCTTGAGAAAATTATTCCAACAGAAACACTGCCAACTTGAACTATAAAGGATAGAGACCATAAAATGAAAGAAGGCTGTCAGAGTCTCAAGATTCTACTGGTAAGAGTCAGGCTAATAAAATTATTGCATGCAGCTGAAAACACATTCGTACACACACACACACACACACACACACACACACACACACACACACACGAGAAACAGAGTTCCAAAAAAAGTATACATTTTAAGAAAGGAAAAAATTTTATTTAAATGGTAATAATATATACCAATAACAAAAGATAAATACAAGTCATGTTTGACTTCTGCCATTATAAGAAGTGCTCAATGTGGTTACCATCAGTGTCCAGACACTTCTGATTATGGCAAACTAAAATTAATACATTGATAATATCTCTTAAAATGTGTATACTTTTTTTTTTTTGACACGCCGATATATATGAATGACTCAGTGGGCAGAATCAAGGCCCCCAAAGCCAAGGAGGATTATTCTCAGGTTTTGAAACCTAACCAAAGAACTCTGACTGGATTTCAGAACTGCTGCAGACTGTGAGTTCTTTCTGTCTTTAATTTTTCCCCTTTTAAACCAGAATGTTTATAGTTACTATCATATGCCTGTCACACCATTGTATGTGAATACACGGGACAAAGAAAAATGAGCTTTTTAGTTTTCACAGGCGAGAATATAAACTAAACTTTAGCCCCAGATGCTGTCATTAACTGATTATATTTGGAAGCCTCTTGTTCACCTGTATCTGAATTAAATGATGAGATTTTCAACTTTGAACTGATGCTAAATAGGATAAGACTCTTAGAGATTTTACAAGGGGTGAATGTATTTTGCAAGTGTGAGAAAAGTGATTTACTGGGAGCTAAATAGTGGACTGTAGTAGGCAAAAATTTTAAGATGGCTCCTAAGATTTCCAATCCATGGTGTAAAAGCTAAATCTAATACTCTCCCCTGAATATGGGAGGGACCTGTGAATATGGCAATGTTGCTTTGATTATTAGGTAACAGTATGTAGTGAACTAAGGTGATTTTTGCAGATGTAGTTAGAGTTCATCCAAAGAAATATATATATATATGTATGTATACACACACACACACACACACACACACACACACACACACAACTATTATATATATATATATTTTTTTTTTTTGAGTTGGAGTCTCACTCTGTCACCCAGACTGGAGTGCAGTGGCACACTCCCGGCCACCGCAGCCTCCACCTGCTGGGCTCCAGCGATCCTTCCACTTCAGCCTTCCAAGTAGCTGGAACCACAGGCGTGTGCTACCATGCCCGGCTAATTTTTTTATTTATTGTAGAGATGAGGTCTCTTCAAGTTGCTCAGGCGGGTCTCAAACCCGCTGGCTCAGGCAAATTATCCTGGGCGTGACTGACCTAATCAGTGGCTCCTTCAAAGAAGGTCTAGCAGTCAGAGATATTTTCCTATTGGTCTTAAAAAAGTAAACCACCATGCTGTGAAAGGATCTGTGAGAGGGTAATATGGCAAGGACCTAAGGATAGCATCAGGCTACTAAAAGCAGACTCAGCTGATAGGTAGCAAGAAGTAGGGAGCTTAGTCTCATCAGTTCAAATAACTGAATTCTGCAGACAACCACGTGGTCTTGGAAGAGGACCCTGAAGTCTGTAAGGACATTCAACTTAGCAACATCTTGACTGCCCCCTTGTAAGATCCAGTAAAACTGCTTCAGTTTTTGACCTATGGAAATTGTGAGAAAATAAATGTTGAAAGCAACCGTATTTGTGGTAATTTGTTATGTAGCAACAGACAACTAATTCTGCATCAGAGTTCAGCTAGAGAAGCAGAATCAGTAGGATATAATTCATGCAATTTGTGGGGTTGGCTAATGAAATCCGAAATCTGTAGGGCAAACAGGTATGAAGGGACAATCACAGGCTCTTTGTCAGCTATATGTATAAAAATGTCGGCCAGGTCGGACTTGGTGGCTCAGCCCGTAATCCCAGCATTTTGGAAGGCCGAGGCGAATGGATTGCCTGAGCCTGCGGTTTGAGATCAGCCCCGGCAACTTGGTGAGACCTAGTCTCTACAATAAACAAACAAACAAAAAAAATTAGCCGGGCCTGGTAGCACAAAGGCTGTTTGTTTTTTGAGTCAGGATCTCCCTTTGTTGCCCAGGCTGGAGGGAAGTGGCAGGATCATGACTCACTACAGCCTTGAAATCCTGGGCTCAGGTGATGCTTCTGCCTCAGCCTCCTGAGTAGCTGGAACTATAGACATGCACCATCCTGCTCAGCTATTTTTTTTTTTTTTATTTTTTGTAGCGATAAGATCTCACTATGTTGCCCAGGCTGGGACAGAGAAACTTTTGATTTTAATATTGAGTCTTCCAATCCATGAAAGTGTATGTCCTTCCATTTATGAGACTCTATAATTCTCTCAATGTTTATACTTTCCAGTGTTGAAAATTATACTTTTAGTGTTACTTAGATGATTCTTATTCTTTTATCTATGCCATGGGCAGTAAAAGCTATTTAAAAAGTCCCGTCTCTGGTCACTATTATTCAGGATAGATAATATCTTAATCATCTCTTAAAGAAGGCTAGAATTTATAAATCTCTTTAGTATCTCTAAATTAATGCATACTTTTTAATAATACTGTCTCTGGTATCATCATTTGTCTATAGCTATAGTCCCTAATACAGCAATTAATATTCAGTATTAATTGATCAGATATTGAGTGAAAAAGAGAAAACTACCAAGTTGGTTTTTTGTATGAAAGAAATCTATTTTTCTTCTTCCTTTTCTTATGTTTTAGTTTTGTATATGTCTTTATTGTTTCAAAGCTCTTTAATCTCATTTCCATAATCAGTGAATCTGAGCGCAGAAGGGTTTATATTCTAATAAGTAAAGCTAGGTCCTGTGAGAGTAGGGGGCATCTGCCCAAGTTATTCAAATAGCTATCACATTACAATTATGGTATCTAACACAGCAGTCTGTCTCACGCCACTCCTGTATATAATTTCAGGAGCTAGTTCTTTGAGCAATTTTCAATAATGGCAATAGAGAGCTATTTTGCAGAAACAAATCATAAGAAACAAACACAAATTCATGGCTCAGCTTTTTTTTCTTTCAACTAGACCGCTGTACTTAAAATTAAATCCTCTCCTGGGCTCACAGCTGGTACTGCAAACACTGCTAATTGGAGAGACTGAAGTGTGAAACTAAATATATATGTTGTCATTCTATTCAACAGTTTCTGGAAAATGTATTGCAGGTAAATCAGCAGGTGTTAGCAAAGCTTTTGAGAAAGTACACATGAGCATATTAAGCCTCATGATGGATATGTTTCCCTGCTGGAGCAAAGCAAGCATCTGACTTTTGTAGCCATTACTGAAGCAGCGTAGATTTGTCACATTGCAAACAAATGGGAGTTTTTCCTTATGAAATTTTGAGTGTTTTGATTGATTTTTGGATGATAGCCTTCTGAATTCCTTCTCAACTTTTTTTCTCCTTCAACGTTTTGGTCCCTTCTCTTTGACCTAAGAGAAATACCACAATATCTCCTATCAAATAATGCCAAAATACAATTTTTAAACATCTTTTATTTTTAAATGCTTCCTGTTGATTCCACAGAAGCATCTTGTTAAATGTGTGTCTAATGACCAAGTAGCTGTATGTTAACTCATTTTGTTTTGTATTCTGGAATCTCAATAAGGTAGACACATTGGAAAACAGACAGTTAGGTATTTAAAAAAAGAAAGAAGAGAGAAACCTCATCAAGGTTCCCTTGGGACCCAATGTGTTAACTACTTATGTGATAAGACTTTTCTGTTACATTTACAACCATTTTTTAACTTCTATTGGAGACATCATTGATTAACTTCTAACTTAGAAAAGACCCAAAGTAATGACAGAGCTAGTTTTCTCATGTGACAATCATGAGTTATTCTCATTCTTTTCTGCTCTGCATCCTGTGTGAACATATTCTATAAAAAGCAATATTCAAGCTCTCATGATTTCTGACTTCCATTTGGTTTTGGTTGATGATATGCATTGGCAGAAGATGGAAAAGAGAGAGGTTGGATATTTATTTCCCTTGCTCTGTCTGTACCAGGTCATACTTTTGTCAGTGGATATGTATCCACCTAAGACTTAGTATTTAGAATAGCTTCCAGTCTCATCAGACTCAATCACTGTTCTTCACTTTGCCCATTAGGCATAGTTTTACTAACAGTTTCATGACATTGTTTGTGTCTGAGATCTTTATCATTTGTCATTCCTCACTGGTTTCTTGGTCCTGCCCATACAGTCTGCTAATGATTCTGTCTTGAATTGAGCACCCCTAATCTGATTGATTAGGATTAGGGATTGATTAGGTTGAGCATCCCTAATCCGAAAATCTGAAATGCTCCCAGTTCGCAAGCTTTTTGGGTACTGACATGAAGTCACAGGTGAAAAATTTCGCACTTGACCTTATGTGATGAGTTCCAGTCAAAACTTTGTTTGATGCACAAAATCATTTAAAATATTATGTATTTTCAGGCTTTGTGTATAAGGTATATAGAAAACATAAATAAATTTTGTGTTTAGACTTGGGTCTTCTTTTCCAAGTATCTCATTTTATAGATGCAAATATTCTAAAATTCAAAATTTTACGTCTGAAACACTACTGGTTTCAAGTATTTTGGATAAGAAATATTCATCCTCTACTTCCTTTATGTTTTTAAATGTGAAAACTTTTGACAGAATTATGATGGAAAAAATAACTGGTAGTGAGTTCAATATAAGAACCAAACCTTCAAAATGGAATTCTAGATTTTGTTGTACATACTGCGTGGGTAAATGGGTAATCTCCTGGCCACTGGTAATTGATGTCGTGTAGTGGCAGCTAATACTGTAAATAATCATCATTGATGGTATTGAATGGAGAGCTAGTGGGGGGCAATCCATTGGTAGGACAGTGACAAAATGGTCCTTTTGAGTTTGTGCTCCATATGCTAGACTTTTATCTTAGTAAAAGAATGAGAATGGAATCTGAATGGCGAAAGAAGTAAATTGTGCTGGCTACTCCCTGTTTTTGTGTATAGATGCACATTACTTGACCTTCTCTTCACTGCCCTGTTCTTTAGAAGGCTGACTTTGACAGGCTGTACTGCCAGATAGCTTTGCTGTCTAGCTATTATCTGTTTGACAAAAGGAGTTGCTCAGAGGGGAGAAAGAGAGAGAAGCTGTGTGTTTATTCTCCTATTGCCTCCCTGTTGGGCTACGGTTTTAGCAGTGGCCATATTTCTCTGCAGTCACAGCTCATCTCTGAGCCCCTCTTCCATTCCTTTCTACTTCCAGGATTTTTAACACATCTCACTTCTTCTTCCTGCAAGACAATGAATGGAAGTAGCCTCCCGCTGTTGCAAATTCCTGTATACTGCATGATCTCTTGTTATTTTCATCAACCCTTATTCATCTTTATAAATTGTTCCTTTACTGAATTCTCTTTAATTAAGCCCTACGATATGCTACTTCCTGCCAGGATCCTGACTAAGACAGTCTCTAAACTATAAAATGGAAGCATTAGATCTTGTCTTTGCAGTTTGTAATCTACATTATGAGGGGGTACTCCTAAAAACTGGAATTATCTTTTGGAGGGCAGGCCCCTTGTAGTATAGGCTTCCCTCACTAGGTAGGTATTCTAGAAACCCATTGACATCAGTTGTACCAGCTAGCCTTGTTTTGAGAGATGATTTGCAGAAGAAATGGCCCGAGTTGTGGCAAACAGATGACTGGTTCTTCTACCATGACAATGCCCCTACCCATACCTTGCTGAATGTTCAGCAGTTTTTGACCAAAAGCAGCATGACCCCACCATGCCCCACCATTCCTGTTCAATCAATCTCACCCCAAGTGACTTTTTTTGTTGTTTCCCCAGATGAAAATTGTCTTCAGAGGGAAATATTTTTCCAGCGTGAAAGAAGTGAAACACAAAATGGCAGAAGCACTAAAAGTCATCAAAATTGATGAGTTCAAAAACTGTTTTGAGCAGTGGAAAAATGTGTTGATGATAGGTGTATTGCATCAAACAAAGAGTACTTTGAAGGTGACTGGTTTGTACATGTAAGAATAAATACACAATATCTTATAAATAAATTCTAGTTTTTTGGGGTCCCCCTCATATGCTTATTTTATATATGATGAAACTAATCTGACTGAAGTTTATTAATGTATCTAAGTTATAGAGTTGTAGGTCCCAAGTCTAGATTCAGTTCCTAGGGTATACTCAATTCATAATATGCTTACTCACTGAATGCCCAGTATTGGCCTACAATTATATGTTAGTTTTTTTCTTTTGTTGTCAATGTTTTCATGAAACAAGTTTTAATTTTTCTTTTTTGCCTGTATCAACTACATGAATCTTCAATTCCATGAAGAATGAGGACAACCCAATAAAAGGAAAACTAGCAAAGAGAGCTTAATAGCTTTTAGACCCTAGAGTCACACAAAACCTACTTGGTGTGACTTGCTCTTTTTTCCTCAATTGGTCTGTGTTGTGTTTCTGGCACTCACAGCAAAAGAAATGCTGACTAGTACCATGAAGATCTGGAAAAATAATGATTATTACCCTGGGGCACTGAATCTCTAGCCTAATGATGAGCCAATTAAATTGACTTTTTTTTTTCTCTTTGCTGGTAGTCTGGCTTTGAACTTGTGCACTGCTTTCATGTGTTAGGCATTTGCTAGTTTGTGAGAACAAGTAAACAAAACACCCCCTTCCCCCGGAAATTACAGCTAAACAACCTGCCTTATGAATAAGATTCCTTAAAATCTCTTTAGAGACCTAGCACAGTAATCCAGTATTCCTAAATTTAGAGTGATTATGAATTTTTCCCATTTAAAAACTTTTCTTAGGGGTTGAAATTTTGTCCACAAAAATTCTGAAGACTAAGCCTGAGGCCTCCCTACCCCATTCTAGGCCTTATAATTGGTAACTGACTTTTGTCTTCCTGTGTCTCTGAATATCATCTCCTGAATTTCTTACTACCTCAGTACTTCCTTTTCCACTGGTCACAACACTCAAACATTCTGATAATTTTTGGATTTGAGCTCATCTTTTTTGACTCAACTACTATTCACTGTAATTGGCTTTATATTTTCTGTTTGCCATACCTGCTGAGCATGCATTACTCTCTGCCCTTTTTCTTTCTTTCTTGCCTCTTATTCTTCCACTGACTCTTTCTAGTAGTTTATATTATCAAATATGGCATATAATACATTTTTTTGTACAATTTTTCCTCTTATTCTGATAGTGTGTCTCTCAAAGACAAAAGCATTATGGCTGGTCTTCTCTGATAATGAAAGAAAGACATGGCATCAAAGACAAGTTTTAACAAAACTTAAGATATCTTTCTGCCTCATCAATTAGTGGACTTTATAAGGGTGTGCATATATGTGTGAAAACTGTTCTTCAGAAACATATCAATGGGAGTCAGATTTGAAACTCAAGTCAAATATTCAATTTATTCAATGGATTACTAAGGGAAGTTTTGGCCAGGACAATAAGACAAAAATCACTAGATATAAAAAGTCAGGTCATCCTTAAAGATGGCAGTTAGTAAAAGAAAAAAAAGTTATATGGCTCTTAAACTCTCATCCATACTTACTTTGCAAAAATTTGGATTGTGATAGATTAGCAGAGAATTTTAGAACAGATGTCTTTGTAGATAGCAGGACTTTGAGTGTTATTCCCTTTCAGACAAGATTGAAGAATGAGATGTGCCCAGCCCTTACTCAAAGTCTTCCTTTTTTTTAAGTTTGGGTGTCACTTTGTCACCAAGACAGGAGTGCAGTGGCATTTTCATGGCTCACTGCAGCCTCGACCTGCTAGGCTCAGATGATCCTTCCACCTCAGCCTCCTGAGAAGCTGGGACTTTGGGTGTGTGCCACCACATTTGGCTATTTTTTTATTTTTTATTTTTTGCAGAGATGAGGTATTGCTCTGTTGCCTAGGCTGGTCTCAAACTCCTGGGTTCAAACAATCCTCCTGCCTAAGCTTCACAAAATGCTGTGATTATAAGAATGAGTCACCGCACCTGGCCTCAAAGTCTTATAAGAGATTTTTTATAGATACTATTTAAAGGGTTTAATATGTGTCTTCAGCAGTTTTAGGCTAGTGAACCTTTATATAATGCCAATCAGGACATGTAAAAGACAAGAGATAGGCTATCATTCTGCTGCACAATGAGCAGGAGTAGAGATAGCTATGTTGAGATTGACCTTTACTTTCTGTGGATCAAATATCATCAAATGAGAGAGAGAGAGAGCCAGACCAGAACCATACAAAATCCTGCCTCTTATAACCTTGAAAGAGGAAAAGTCAAACTGATAATAGGATGCATTTAAAATAGACAAATACAACAGTAGCAACAATAAGAACAGGGGCTGGGTTAGGATGGACAGCCAAAGGGAATGTATGATACAGGTCATGGGATGTGCAGTCAGTTGTTCTTAGTGGGGCATTTGAGAAACCTGGGAAGTACCAAAGAGAGAAAAGGTCATATTTAAACATTCTCTCTGCCCAGAGGGTAACTAATCAATTTGAAAAAATAAAGTAAGAATTTTATGATCCCTGAAATGGCTACGTTTATATGTCAACTTAGCCACAGTGTCCAGATATTTTGTCAAACACTAGTCTGGATGTCACTGCATTTTTCAGAAGAGATTAACATTTAAGTCAGTAGATTTTGAGTAAAGCAGATTACCTTCCATAATGGTGTGGGCCCCATTCAATTAGTTAAAGGCCTTAGGAGAAAAACACTGAGATTCCCCCAAGGAAAAGGTTATTCTGCCTCAAGGATGTTTCTAGACTGCAACATCAGCTCTTCTCCAGGTCTCCAGACTGCTGGACCTTCCAGCCCTCACAATCATGTGAATCGATTTCTTAAAATAAATTTCTTTTTGTATATGTCTTGTTGGTTCTGTTTCTTTGAAGAACGCTGACTAATACAACCCTCTAACTTCTACCCATTCTTCACCTAACCACAGAAAGGACAGAAACCTTGGTTAGAAACTAGAGTTCTGGAGTGAATGAATGAAAGCATTAGAAATGGAAGAAGGACCATTTGCTTTCACCGGTTTCTCACTAATTGAAAGTTCCAAATGATGAAGAAGAAATGTTTTTTAAATCAGTTTTGATTAACATATAAACCCTGACATTTTTACGAAACTTTTTATTGAAGGAAAATGTACATACAAAAAAATTGCTCATATCGTAAGTGTGTAGCTGGCTCAACTTTTACAAACAGAATATACCTATGCAAATAGCACCCAAATCAAGTAACAGAACATTAGCAACACTCAAACATAACATTTAAGGGTGGAAACAAACAAAATAAATCTCGGATTATGAATAAATCTCTGATTATATGCCATGAATTGTAAATTTAAAAGTTATCCATAGAGTTAATACTTTCTTCTGATTATTTATAATACAAATGAACCAAAGGGGGATGTATGTGTGTATGTGTGTTGTACCATAAAAGATTAGTATTTAACTTGATTATTCAATTTTATTCCCTAGATCTCATTGGAAAATATATGCCCCATATTCAAATTCATAATGTTCAAGAGGAGTCCAAATATTCCTTGTCATAATTTTTACTAAATGCACACATTTCTTTCATTAAGAGCTACTATTTTTCTATCAGTCAAACAGAAAAAAAGTGTCAGTCCAGTAAAGCAACTCAAGTGAGTACATTGTGGTAGTTGAATGAAACAATATTTGTCTGATACTTAATGAATTGACTTAATTGCTGAAATGTCTTGCTATCATGTAGAAACAGCCTCTCAACTTACAGATCAAGTTTTTTTTCTTACCTAGATAGGATCTAATTATAGTTCCTATGTTGCTTTCCATGAATAAAACATAATAATTAAAGTAAAGAAAAGTCACTTTTTCAAAGGATTAAATGAGTGGTATGTGTCCATTACTTATTAACGAGTTTCTGTAACTGTTTAATCTAGGTATGGCTTAAAATTCCTAAAAACAAATTGAATTTCATGTCTACAAATATCTCATGCTAACTTAGGAAATGTTTTCCTACAACTTTAAAAACATCAACCAAATTTTGGATTATGATTTTTCACTAAATTTATAAATGGGTGGCAAAAATGAATCTGTAATTGCCTATTAGCATTGCTCCCGGCACATTGGGGCATTTGTTAAATATTGTTTGGTGATTTTAAGTTGTAAATGAGGAGAAAATGAATAATTTATAAGTCTGTAATTGGTGGCTTTAATATTTTTACGGAAAATAAGTTGATTAATAAAAATAGTTAGCATTTGTATATTATTATACAAGTATTTATGGTACATGTTAATATTTTCCACTCCATTTTCTATTTCTGTTATTATGTTATATTGCAGATGAAGAAACAGGCCCAGTAATATATTATAATTGTAAGATCTGTGTCTGCATTATAATAAATGAGCAAGTTTTAATTTAATTAGACATATCCACCATTGTTTCCATAGCAGCAAAGCAAAGTGACAGATATCTCAACTACACAAACTGCAGGTTCAGGGAAGGAAGGAAATGATTCTTAGCCTAAGGCATTGAATCAGTCCATTTCTACCTAAAATAATTATGTTGTTTACTAAATGGGAGTTGAGAATCAAATACTAGCATCAAATAAATTCTAGTATATTCACAAATTCCATAAAAAGAAAATGGAGAACATTTATAAAATACCTCCATATAAAATTGATCTAGGTTTCATTACTCTGTAATTTTATACCCAATAGAAATTGTCTAGAGCTTTTATGGTATTAGCCTAGTAATGAGAATTTGTATAATTAGAGTCCTAACTTACAGATACTGGTTTAATCCAGCCTGTAGAATCACCCCCTTTCACTAGTTCTGAAGTGTGTCTGGTCCTTGAAGAGTACAGATCATTATGTTTCTAAAACTACAGTTCTTTCCACTAGGTTACAGGATGACAAAAAACTTCAGTGTCCTGTGGAATTTCTTACATTGTAGTTTAATTATAGCACATCTCTTGACAATATTAGATATTTTGTTAAATTGTATGCTATATTGTCAAAGAGGAAAATAGTACAATCAGTGAGATATAATAATACAGTTTAGGAAAGTGGCAGTTGTAAATGTATAAATACCCTTATGTATACATAATTAGGAATTGTGAAATATAAAGAAAAACTAATCATCTTTTTAAACTGGCAAGAACCACATCAATCATAAAATACTACAACATAAAATGATAAATTATGCCATAAATATTTAATAATTTAAAAGTCAAACTTGAAACCTTGGTAAAGAGAGTTATTAAATTACAAGAAGAAACAAAATAAAATTTGAATAATTATAAAACCACACCCACTTTTGAAGAGAAGGCACAATACATTTTTATCTCTTACTTTAGTATATAGGTTTAATTTAACTCCAAACAAATGCCAGTGATTCTCAATTCATCTAATTAAAACTAAGAACCGGTCTCGGTGGCTCAGCCTGTAATCCCACGCTTTGGGAGGCTGAGGTGAGTGAATTGCCTGAGCCCGAATGTTTGAGACCCACCTGGGCAACTTGGTGAGACCTCATCTCTACAATAAATCAAAAATTAGCCGGGCATGGTAGCGTGCGCCTGTAGTTCCTGCTACTTGGAAGGCTGAGGCGGAGGGATTGCCGGAGCCCAGCAGGTCGAGGCTGCAGTGGCCGGAAGCGGCCACTGCACTCCAATCTGGGTGACAGAGTGAGACTCCAACTCAAAAAAAAAAAAAAAAAAAATTTAATAGCACAGTAGACAACTCAAAACTAGCTATTGGTCTACATATGATTTTTTATGTATGGGAAAAGGCATTTTATAAGAATAAGAGAATGAAGACTAATTCAATACTAGGAGCTCTGACAAATACTTGAGGGAAAAAATCTTATTAGAATATAATATAATTCCAGATAAATTAGATGTGTATTTTGAAATGAATGAAAATGCTTTTAAAAAATATGGATAGATATATAACTGACATTTCAGAGATAGATTAAGTATGAGGCAAGTGAATTATATTGATATCTTTGTCTCCATAAAGTTTAGAACATTAGCTTTATCAAAAGCCCCAAGTGCTTGGAAGGTGGAGATCAGCATATGCTTATACATTCTTATTTTGTCTCTTAAATCCTGCTAAGTTGACTAGAATAAAAATAGTCCAACAATAGAACTTAAAGACATTTCCTCAACGTATCTGTCTTTTCTATTTTCTGGGGAGACTTGGATTCCTGTGGAAACACTTTCCTGGCTATTATGCTGCAGATCATATGGATTTGTTCACAGAAGAATGAATGGATAACTTTACAAATAATTAAACAATGATAACAAAAAAAACTCATCAAAAAAAGGGAAAAAATGTCATGCTTATCATTCAAAACTAGTGTATCTCATTATAACAAATTTAAGAAAAAAACAGGAGAGGTCTATTGCATAATCTCTCTGGGACCCAGGAAGATATGGAAAAGATAGAGTGATATTCACTCCCAAATCTATTCTTCCCTTTCCTCCCATCTTTTCAAAAACCAAATTTCTTTCTAGTGCCACTCTTTCAAACAGCAAATTTCAGGAGTTAAAATTATAATTTTAGGTAATCAAAAATTAAAGGCTTTTATCTCAGAACACGATGAACACAAGAGCAATTTACAAAATAAAAAGGTAATTATTTCCTTAGCAAAAGTTAATATTATTATTGTTATACGTTATATATCACATTCATATTTTTCTTTAGAATCCTTCATAGTCCTGTGGATTTTAAGCAAAGAGGAGGTGGCAAACAAACAAAACAACAGATCTGTAGATTTCAAATGATTCTGAAAACTTCTGTTTAGTTCTCCAATCAATGTAGTACCCAAGGAATGATGCAGCTCAATGGTTCTCGAATTGGAGTATTCATCAGAATCACTTGGATTGCTGTTTAAAACACAAATTGCTGAGCCCCATCCTTGGAGTTCCTAATTTCAGCAGCTCTGAGTTTAGGTTAAAAAAAAAAAAAAAAAGGCATTTCCTAAAAGTTCCCAGTTGATGTAGTTGCTCTTAGTCCAGGGACTACACTTTGTGAATGAGTGAAAGAGAAGTTGCTTTGAGGGGCAGAAATTGGTAAATTAAACATCAAGCCGGGCTTGGTGGCTCAGCCTGTAATCCCAGCGTTTTGGGAGGCCGAGGTGAGTGGATTGCCTGGGCCCGTGGGTTCAAGACCCGCCTGGGCAAATTGGCAAGACCTCATCTCTACAATAAATAAAAAATTAGCTGGGCATGGTAGCGCACGCCTGTAGTTCCAGCTACTTGGAAGGCTGAGGCGGAAGGATGGCAGGAGCCCAGCAGGTCGAGGCTGTGGTGGCCAGGAGCGGCCACTGCACTCCAGTCTGGGTGACAGAGTGAGACTCCAACTCCAACTCCAAAAGAAAAAAAACAAATGTAATTGTATTCATTTTCAGGGCAGCAAAAATACTATTTGAACCTTATTTTCTCATTTGTGAAAAGGGGAAAATGATACCTAATGAGGGGCTGTTTCAAGATTTAAGTTAGACTAACATATATAAAAAACAAACGGAAAAACTTAACAGTGTTTGGAAAAAAATGGTTTTTACTATAAATATTATTTTCCCTTTCCTCTGAAGACATGGAAATGTCAATGCTGTGCATTATATCTTATCTTAGTGAGTGTTAATATTCTTTTCGATCCCATACATTAACATTTTCCCATGATATATATTTAATATAAAATATTGTAACTATTCTAACAAAAATGTTAGCAAACATTTTGCCAGGTATAGTAAGCAAAACAACTTTAAATATGCTAAAATTATTTTTTAAGATTGGCACAAATTTGAAGTCAAGTTTTTTTTATAGTTGTTAAATCTGGAATATGTGTACCATTAGCAAACTCTATTTCCTCCACTTTCACTACCATCTGTGAGACTTATAAATCCTCTCCTCCCATATTCTAGGTATTATTTTCAAATTGCTTATTTCAAAACCAGAAAAAAGTTTTTCAAATTTATAAATGAATATACCTATCAGAGACACAGAAGATATTTTATCTAAGGATTCACAAAAATATGTTTTTTAAACTGGTATTTTTAAAATGTAATCATTAATACATGTTTATTTTGAAATACAAAATAATATTTACTAAAAGAAAAATACATTCGTATACTCACTGGTAACATAGAGTTTACATCTATATCCATGCTTTATAAAGAGAAGAGCTTTTTTTGGCTTACAGTTCTACAGACTGTTCAAAGAGCAAAGTGCTGGTATCTGCTTCTGGTGAGGCATCAGGAAGCTTACAATCATTGCAGAAGGTAAAGCAGGTGTGTCACATGGCAAGCGTGGAGACAAAACAAAGAAGGGAGTGCCAGGTTTTTTTAAACAACCAGCTCTCACATGAAATAATAGACCAAAAGCCTTCTCATTACCTTGAGAATGGAACCAAATCATTCATAAAGGATCCACCCTCATCACCCAAACAACTCTCATTAAGCCCCGCTTCCAAAACTGGAGATCACATTCATCATAAGATTTGGTAAGGACAAACACCCAAGCTATGTAATTGTGTGTGTGTGTGTGTGTGTGTGTGTGTGTGTGTGTGTGTGTGTTGAGATGAAAGAAAAAAGAAAGACAAATTCATTTTCTTGTAGGATTGGAGTCAGTTTCAAATAGGCTTTCTTTCTTTTTTTTTTTGAGACAGGGTTTTACTCTGTTGCCCTGGCTAGAGTGCAGTGGAACAATCACGACTCACTGCAGTTTTTGACTTCCTAGACTCAAGTGATCCTCTCACCTCAGCCTCCTCAGTTGCTGGTACTACCGGAACACAACACCACACTTGGCTAATTTCTTTCTTTTTTTTTTTTGTAGAGAAGAAGTATTTGCTAAGTTGCCCAGGCTTAAATAGATAATTTTTAAAAGTCACATTTATCAGAGAATTACAAAAATAAATTTTAAGTTCAGACATACATATTCATTGGTTTATCCACATTTTGATGTAGAGCCAAGGAATACTTGTGAAATTTGAGTCAACTAGGTAATATTTTATTCTGTTCTTCCATAAGCCACACTCATAGTGTATTTTCTAGAATCCCAATTTCAAGTTTTAAGATGGCAAAGAAAGTTAAAAATATTTTATAAGTTAAATCTAGTATAATCCTAGATTTAAATTATTATTATTTTTTTTCTAATCTTCAAAAGGTGTCCTTACAATAAGTTCATAATATTTTTGAATTATATTTATGAAGATCTTGCTAATCATTCAACTACCTATTATCTCTGAAGCCTGCACTTAAAGTCTTCACCTATATATTAAGAACTTTAGCTTCCATGAACCCCCTTATCTTAACTCAAGCATTTCTTTTACTGATTTAAAATTTTTTAGATAAACCTTAATTCGTTCTACCAATTTCCTGCTTGTCAGAAAATCTTTGAATCCACCTATAATGTGCACATTCTCCTGTTAGAGATGTTCTACTCTTCCAGGCCCAACCAATGTAAACCTTACCAATATTGGTTTATATTTTGCATGTAACTTCTGTTTCCCTAAAAATATTTTTAAAAAAACCAACCTGTAATTCAACCATTTGGGGCACACATTCTCAAGACCTCTTGAGACTGTTCTATGGGCTTGAGTCAATCATATTTGACCCAGAATAAACCTCTTTAGATTTTTACAGAGTTTAGAATTTTCTTTTACAGTTTCACAACACATATAGATTTCTCTTAGATATTATAAAAACTTGAACTATAGTCTACAGTAATACAACCCTGGATGTGCCTGATCTCATCTGATCTTGAAAGCTAAGCAGGGTTGGGCTTGGTTAGTACTTGAGTGGAAAAACGCCTGGGAATCAACAGTTGAAATATATACATATACAAATATACTTATATTTATTTCTGTATAATTTATTTAAATAAATTATGTATTAAATGTAGCTGTGTTTAAATTAATTCTATCATGTGCTTAGTTGTGGATGTTCATCTTTATTGAGAGATGAAATATGAGAAACATACAGCAATGCAGAATCTGCAAACCCCAGATTGAATTCTGCCTCTATCACATAGTAACTGTGATTAGAGACAGTTGTTTGAGGCAATTACTTTGGTGTTGTTTCTGTAAATGGAGATGTAATCATAACCCCAGGGTTGTTATGCTAATTAACTAAACTAACAAACATATATTTTTTGGAGTATCAAACCAGGACAGGCAGAGCATAAACCAGAATCAGGAAGTAAGTGTAAGCTCTGTCTTCTCTTCTTCACTTCATGAAAAAAATTTAAAACTTTTTTATTTGGGAGAGAGACAGGAAGATGGTGATGGAGCCAGTTGGACTATGCAAGTCCTACCGTGAGTGGGTGAGCATATGGACAATTTTGTATATATGTGTGTGTGAGTAAGTGGGCATGTGAGTGACTGACTGGGTGGGGACTCAGTGCTCCTGAGTGACCAGGGCTCTCCTGGTGAAGTGGCTGGTGCTTAGTCTCTAGTGCTTCCCAGAGTGCAGAGTACTATTTTTTAAAAATCAGCAAAACCCTTCCCAGGAAGAAGCTGCTGGGAGTGACTGCCAGCTGCAGGTTTCACCTCACCACCACAGTGCCTGGTCCAACACTGGCAGCAGGGCTGTTGAGGGAGCACAGTGAGAGAGCCAGAGGCAGAACCCCACTGGAAAAGATGAAGCAGGTACCCTGCCACCATCTTGAAAACTGGGCAGGAAAGTGCTCTGGCTTACCCACTAGAGAGTGACAGACCTGATCTCTGTGATAGGTGGGTTAACTACCCAGGGATTGATTGTGACCCAGAGTAAATATCCCTGAAAGCACAAACTTCTAAGGGACAGGTTGAGTACTGAATCTCAGGTGCCCTACCCCCTACCCTGATTCAGTCATGGACCAAAGAGTGTGACCAGAAAAAGGATGAGGAAGACCCCTGAAAAGATCTGCAGTGAGTCCAGGACTGACTGAACCCCATTCTCCTCTGAAATCCTCTGAATGTCAGACCCACACTGCTGAAGCACAACTGAAAGGGATGAATCCAGGTGGAACCTGGATGTCAGCCACACCAGGAGAAATCTACTCCAGGATAAGCCTGGCTGGGGTGCCTCTCTACCACTTCCTGGGGAGGAGATAATCCCACACTTACCCACCAGTGGTGATCCCCCGAATATACAAGAGTGAGAGGGGAGGACTGAAGCCCCAACCAACCCACCAACTCCTCCTCCTTCCCTAGGCCACATGCTGGGAAGATTGTGAATGTGGCCTCAGATCCACAGGAGACAGCAGAGGAGCTTACCTATGAGCAGTTAAGAGGGACAATTACAGAACCTGCTACAAAAGAGTAGGGTTTTTTTTTTTACTTTATTCTTTGAGTATGGATGTATATGTGAGAGTTTGATTTATATTCCCTCCACCTTTTTCTCTTTTTCTTTTTTGTCTTTCTTCTTTCATTTTTGTTTTCTGTTTATGTGTGTACATGAATGATTGAGTGTTCATTTTAAGTTTTAATGTCTGTGTGAGGGTTCAATTAGCATTTCCCTTTGTTTTCTCTTTTTTTTCATTTTGCATTGGGGGTAGTGTGTGTGTGTGTGTGTGTGTGTGTGTGTGTGTGTGTGTGTATGTGTGTAATAATTTTTTGCTTTGGTTTCTGCTTTTGTTTTTCTGTTTTTTTAAAAAAATTTTGCCCATTCTATTTCATTCTACTTTTCTCTGTTCTCCTCACTGCTGTTATTATATCTCGGATGCAGAGGGTACACACACGTGCCATTGCATTGTCTTATAGAGTGGTGGTGGGGAGTGGGTCTCAGGGAGCCTATTTCCCAGTCAGTGAACACTGACTTGCAAGTAGTTTCTGAATCCTGACTCCCCACCCTTCACCTTATTCAACTCTTAATACTACAAGAGACAGTAAAACTTCCCACCCTCAGCTCTGTTTCAAAAATATAACAAATTCAGAACCCTGATCAGGGAAGAATAGAGGGCTGAGCAAACATCAGAAGTGAAAGCCCTCCCACTGCCATGGAATAACAGAACTAAAGGGAAAAGAAAGAGATTAGTCACAGATGAGGGAAAAAAATCAATGGAAGAACACAGGTAATTCCTAGTGTACCAAAGAGAAAGCACCAGAAAAATCAGACCTCAAGTCCAAACATTGGAAGTCACCAACAACTGGTATCCAAATACAACAGGGATTAGGGAATGGATGGAAAGAGTGAATAAGACTCAAGAAAGACAACATGCAACACTGAAATAACTTGTAACAGGGTATTGGCCATAAAAATCTTCATCCAAGCCGGGCTCGGTGGCTCAGCCTATAATCCTGAGCCTTTGGGAGGCTGAGGTGAGTGGACTGCCTGAACCTGCGGGTTTGAGACCCACCAGGGCAACTTGACGAGACCACATCTTTACAATAAATAAAAAAATTAGCTGGGCGTGGTAGCGTGCGCCTGTAGTTTCAGCTACTTGGAAGGCTGAGGTGGAAGGATCGCTGGAGCCCAGTGGATCGAGGCTGCTGTGGTCGGGAGCAGCCACTGCACTCCAGTCTGGGTGACAGAGTGAGACTCTAACTCAAAAAAAAAAATCTTCACCTAGGAAATACATAACAAGACGATAAGCATAGAAAGCAGAATTAATCAAGCAGAAGAAAGAATTTCAGAACTTGAAGACCAAAATATGGAATTAACCCGATCTGTAAAAAACATAGAAAGAAAACTCAGACAGGAAGAATGAAGTCTCCAAGAGATGTGTACTAGGATGTTATCCAAGAAAAATTTCCCCATCTCACCAGAGATGTGACCATACAAACACAAGAGATACAGAGAACCCTTGCAAGACATCAAATGAGAAGACCAACCCCTCGACACATAGTAATTCACTTACACAAAGTACGTACAAAAGAAAAAAGTCCTAAAGGCAGCAAGAGAGAAAGCTCAAACTACTTACCAGGGAAGAACAATCATAATAGCAGCAGACTTATTGGCAGAAACACTATAAGCTAGACGGGACTGGAGTCCAATTTTCAAAGTCCTCAAAGATAAACAGTTTCAACCAAGCTCAGCTTCATCAGCAATGGGGAATTAAAATCATTCCCAGATATCCAATTCCTAAGAGATTATCCAGCTTCCAGACCAACTCTACAGGAGACACTTAAAAAGGTATTTAGCACAGAAGAAATAAAAAATAATAATGACCATGCACTTCCCAAGAAACAGAATACAGAATCAACAGAGAATACACTGCAACTGCAAACTTGAAGACACACACATATATCAACCCAAGTTAAAAGAAAGCAAACAAACTAATAAAAAAACTTTTAAGAACCTCATGACAGGAATAAGCACTCACATTTCAATAAACAGCCTGAACATGAATGGACTGAAAGCACCACTGCAAAGACACAGACTGGATTTTAAAAAAAACCGGATTAAAAAAAAAAAAACTCATGACTCAATAATTTGCTGCATTCAGGAAAGTTATCTCACTACAAGGGATGTACACAGACTCAAAGTTAAAGGATTGAAAATGAATTTCCAGGTGAATGGATGACAAAGGAAGTCAGGAGTCACAATCTTAATATCAGATAAACCACCTTTAAGCTATCAAAAATTTAAAAAGATATAAAAGGACACTACATAATGACAAAAGTTTCAATCCATCAACAGGAAATATCCATCCTAAACATACATGCACCCAACATAGGAGTGTCAGTGTTTATAAAGCAACTACTAAGTGAACTAAAAAAAAAAATTGATTCTAACACTATTATAGCTGGAGACTTAAATGTGCCACTAACAACCCTAGATAGAGCATCGAGGCAAAAAATAAAAAAAAGAGATCCAGAACCTCAACTTGACACTTGACCAAATGGACTTAACAAATGGTTACAGAACATTCCACCCAATGACCATAGAACATATGTTCTATTCCTCACTACCTGAAAGGTATTCCAAAATCAATCACATCCTTGGCTGAAATCAAGCATAATCAAATTTTGTAAGATTGCAACACTGCCATGCACCTTCTCAGGTAAAAATGGAATAAAAATAAGTATCAACACCAACAAAATTGCTCCCAAATCCACAAGACATGGACATTAAACAGCATGAGACATGACATGACATAACATCAAACACCTGAGTCAATGCAGAAATCAAAACAGAAATTAAAAGATTCCTGGAAACAAATGAAAATGAAGAAACATCTTACCTAAACCTCTGGGATGCCATGAAATCAGTACTAGGAGGGAAATTTATATCTTTATGAACACACATCAAGAAATTGGAAGGAATACAAGTTAACAGTCTAACAAATTACCTAAAGGAACTGGAAAGACAAAACTACCAAACTGTAACTTTAGCAGAAGAATCCAGATCACCAAACTAAAAGCCTAAATATAGGACATAGAAGATATATCATAGAAAAAAATAAATGAAACAAAAAACTATTTCTTTGAAAGGATAAACAAGACTGATGTACCAGAATGACCAAGAAATGAGAGGAAAAGGCCAAATAAACACAATCAGAATTGCAAAAGATTAAGTCACAACTGAACCCCCCAAAATACAAAAGATTGTCAGAGATTACCATGCACAACTGTATGGAAACAAATTTGAAAGCCTAAATGAAATAGAATACTTTCTGACATCACACAACCTCCCACGATTGACACAAGAAGACATCGAGACACTAAAAAGACCAATAACCACCCAGGAAATTGACTCCATAATCAGAAGACTACCTATAGAAAAACAAGCCCTGTCCAGATGGCTTTCCAGCAGAATTCTACAAAACATACAAGGAGGAACTGATACCAATCTTACTGAAAGTATTCCAGGCAATCAAGAAAGATGGAATTCTCCCCAAATCATTTTATGAAGTGATACCCCAAATCATTTTGGAAAGTGATACCCCAACTGAGCAAAAAAAGAAAAATACAGATCAATACCCCTGATGAACACTGATGCCAAAAAATTCTCAACAAGATTCTGACAAATCAAATTCAACAACACATCTCAAAAATCATCCACCAAAACCAAGTAGGCTTCAGCCCCAGGATGTAGGCCTGATTCAACATCTACAAGACCATAAATGTAATGAAATACATCAACAAATGTCAGAACAAGAACCACAATATTATATCAGTAGATGCAGGAAAAGCTTTTGACAAACAGCATCCTTCCTTGATAAAAACCCTCACACACCTAGGCACAGAAGGAACATACCTCGATGTAGCAAACATCATCTACAATAAACACACAGCCGGCAAATTTTAAATGGACAGAAACTGCATTTCCCCTGAAAACTGGAACAAGACAAGGCTGCCCACTCTCACCCCTCCTATTCAACATAGTATTGGATGTCCTAGCTAGAACAACCAGACAACAGATGGAAATCAGGAGTATCCAAATAGGAAAAGAGGAAGTTATCTCTCTTTGCTGATGTTACGATTCTATACCTTGAAAGTCCAAGAGAATCTGTCAAAAACCTCTTTGCACTGATAAAGAACTTTGGTAAAGTCTTGAGGTACAAAACAAATGTGCAAAAGACAGTTACATTCTTATACACCAACAACAGACAGAGAACCAATTAAAAAGTGCAATCCCATTCACAATAGCAACAACAACAATAAAAAACACCTTGGCATCTTCCTAACCAGATAAGCAAAAGACCTTTACAATGAAAACTACAAAACACCGCTCAGAGAAACCCAAGATGACACAAACAAATTGAAAATTATTCCATACTCATGGATAAGGAGAATCAACATTGTTAATATGTCCATTCTACCCGAAATGATCTACATATTCAATGCAATTCCCGTTAAATCATTAACATCATTCTACTCAGACCTGTAAACAACAATACAGAAATTAATATGGAAACATAAAAGACCACAAATAGCCAAAACAATCTTCAGAGAAAGAAACAAAGCAGGAGGTATCACACTTTCAGATGTTAAGCTTTACTATAAAGCTACAATAATCAAAACAGCCTGGTATTGGTATAAGAACAGGCATATAGAAAAACGGAACAGACAGAGATTCTGGAAGCAAAACCTCAGTTTCTCAACCAATTCATCTTTGACAAAAGTTCCACCAACAACCACTGAGTAAAGTAACACCTATTCATTAAATGATGTTGGAAAAATTGACTGACCGCATGCAGAAGATTGAAACAAGACCCTAACTATCACCATACACAAAAATCAACTCTAAATGGATCAAAAACCTAAATGCAAAACCTCAAGCTGCAAGAATCTTGGAAAGCACAGGAGCACCCTTATGGAAATCGGAGTAGATAATCAATTCCTGATCAAAATTCCAAATGTCCATGCCATAAGAGATAAGATAGAAAAGTGGGACCTCATTAAACTGAAAAGCCTCTGCAAAGCAAAAAGAACCATCAAGAGAGGGGAAGATGGCTCACAAAAGGGTGGAAATATTTGCCAACTGTATATCTGACAAAGGCCTAACATCCATGATTTACAAGGAACTCAAATGTGCCAAAAGAAAAAAAAACCAAACAGCTTCATTAAAAAGTGGGCAAAATACATGAATAGACACTTCTCAAAAGAAGACATACAGGCAGCCAACAAACACATGAAAAAGTGCTCAGCCTCACTAATCATCAGAGAAAGGCAAATCAAAACTGCATTGAGAAACCATCTAACCCCATTGAGAATGGCCATCATTAATAAAACAAAAAACAGTAGATGCAGGTGAGGATGTGGAGAAAAAGAAATGCTTCTACACTGCTGGTGGGGATGCAAACTAGTTCAACCTCTGTGGAAAACAGGGTGATGATCTAAAAGATCTAGAAATTGACCTTCTATATGACCCAGCAATCCCCCTATGGGAAATATACCCAGAGGAACTCAGACCATTCTACCAAAAAGATACCTCCACATGTATATTTACTGCTGCACTATTCACAATAGCAAAAACATGGAAACAACCATGCTGCCCATTGAAACTGGACTGGATTAAAAACATGTGGTATATAACATATGATGGAATATAATGCAGCCATAAAGAAGGACAAACATGGATTTCGCAGCAACTTGGATGGACTTAGGTTCTATAATACTGAGTGATCTATCACAGAAACAAAGAACCAAGTACTACATGTTCTCACTCATAAGCAGATGTTGACCATTTACATAATGCTATAATAAAGGAATTGGCAGTAGTTGCATGCTGCCAGGGGGCACAATATCAATAAGGGCACCTGATCTCAAGCCAAGTGAAGTGGGAACCAAAGGAAGGCCCAAACTTTGCCTGTGCAATGACTACTTGTATGCCTAATCCTGAATTGGACCCCCATATCTTTAAAATTAAAAAATACAATACATTACAATAAATAATAAGATAAAACATTTTTTTTGTGTGTGGGAGCCATGGTAGCTGACCCTTTAAGGATTTACTGGAAAATCACTGGCATGAAACAGATTGACTAATAGGAGAAAAGGTATACAAATATATTTAACATGTTTAAAAAGGCACCTTCAGAATGAAGACTTTCAAATGTCAATGACTTTCAATCAAGATATGTGCAAATTGGACTTCCCAATAAGTTGCAGAAACTTAAATACCCTCTTGAGTTTACAGAAAGAATTGGGGTTTGGGTTCTGATAAAACAGGTTGTAGCAGGGAGAAGAGGAATTTCATTGAGGGGCAGCAAACGATTACTAGAGATTAACTTTTAAACAGTTTTCTTTGGAATGTAAATCATATTTGAAGATAAATATTATATTTGTAAAAAGATCTGTTAACATGTGGTCATATATTGATCTTCCTTTCTGAAATGGATTATTAGATAACAGGGAGGTAGAGCAGTATCTTTGGGAGAGACGGTGGAGAAGAAGAAGGTCAGAGAAAAAACTTGAGGCTTCTTCTGTTCAGCATGTCAAAATGCTGTATTTTTGGACATCCATTTCTAAGTTCCAACATCTGCAGTATTATTTCATTTCTCTTTACACTTTATTCTTCATCTTCTCTTGATGCCTCTTAATTATCTTTTCAAGCTTGTAATTTTTTCCTCTGATTTGAATTTTTGCAGTATCCATACTTCTGTTCAACAATCTCTTTGAAGTTCTTATTTTGGCAATTGTGTTTTTTATTCTCATGCTCTCTTTTCACATTTCAGAACTCCGCACTCACCGAGTGCTTCCTTTCATTTAAAAGTAGCAATATTCTCTAAAGTCTTATTCATTACATGAATTCTAACTTTTCTTCTAGTAAAAAAGTAAAAAAAGTTTGTGATAAATATTTCAAGATGTAACAACAGAAACTAAAGAAGATTGGCACATCATTGCCGGAAATGTCAATAACTTTCAATTAAGATATGTGCAAATTGAACTTAATTAATGGATGAGATGTCATAAAGTATGAACACAAAAAATGATGGTGAACGTCCTTGGAAAATATTTACTGGCAATTTCAGTAGAACTCTATTCTGCAGTATGATATAGGATGTCAGACTTCATTTTGCTTTCTCTTTTTTGGAAAATTTACTTGCCCTTTGACTGATTCATGGCCCGTCTTTTATTGCAACTCTATTTTCAAATTAGGATGTATTAATAGGATTTAGGCCAATTTTCTTCTAAATTCCTGATAGAAATGTATTTTCAGAGATGGTTCTTGATGACTGATTTCTATCTGATCTGGTCTGCATAACGTATAGCTACTGTTCAAAATTTCTGGGATAAAGTTGGCACTGCTCTTAGTTTCTCTTTGAACTTTAGCATTCCACTGGCTGGTTTAATGCAGAAATGAGCGTAAAAGTAATGAATGTTTCCATTCATGCCATTACCTTTCTTGGAAATTGTATCCAATTTCTTCAGTTCTTCATAGTCAGCTCTATTTGTATTTTAGTATATTTTCTAAGCAATGTATTTTGCCATCTTGCTTTATAAAATCATGCCATCTTGAGTTTTATTTAGAATAAAAATCAAATGTTTCCTAAAATGAACTTCTTACTCTGGTGGTAATCTTCCCCCCACACACACACACCCCACAGTATAGTAAAAGGAATGGTTTAAATCTCTTATAGCAGAAAATATTTTTGTAGGCCAATATTTTGTTATTGTTGTAAATAATTATGTATTTGTTCAGAGACTGCATAATGATTGGCCCTCTATGCCAAATTACGTCCACAATCAGAGTAGACAATAGTTTTTCTGGTTACTCTCACTATATACCTTTTTGCTACTACAAGTTTCAGTTCTTAAGCATATGGTGTTGGGAGAGTGGTAATATTGGATACCAACAACTACTAATCCAGTGTTTGATATCCTTTATCCAGTCTCATTGAAATAAGAAAGGACGTTCTGATTCTGCTGCCTAGTTTTCTAATTACATATGCATAAATATAGTTCTGCATTTTTTCAAAAGTTCTATGGGACCAAGTTTTAAATCCAGGGTTATTGGCTGGGCTTGGTGGCTCAACCTGTAATCCCAGCACTTTGGGATGCTGAGGTGAGTGGATTTCCTGAGCCCGCGAGTTCAAGACCTGCCCAGGCAACTTGGTAAAATCTCTTCTCTACAATAAATAAAAAACTAGCCAGGTATGGTAGCACATCCCTGTAGTTCCAGCTGCTTGGAAGGCTGAGGCAGAAGGAACATCAGAGCCCAGCATGTCAAGGCTGCGGTGGCCAGGAGCATGTCACTGCACTCCAGTCTGAGTGATAAGAGTGAGACTACAACTCACAAAAAATAAAAATAAATAAATAAATAAAACCAAGGTTGTCAACTAGAAATAAAATGAAAGCCACAAATGTGAGCCACATATGTAATTAAAATTTTTCCTAGTACCTTCGTTAAAAATTTGAAAGTGTTGTTGAGAAAATGCCAAACTTTGTATTTTTAGGAGGTTTATTCTTGAGCCAAACTTGGGGACCTGAGCCCAGGTATAGCCATTCTCAGGAGCTCCTGAGAATATGTGCTCACTGTGGCCAAATGTGGCTTAGTTATATATACTTTAGGAAGACAGAAGTTACAAGAAACCATAATTCAATACATGTGATATTTTCACTGATTTGGCCAAGGAGGTGAGGTAGGGTGGGGATGGGAGGGGCTTGCAGGTCATAGGTGGATTTCTTGACTGGCAGGTTGTAGTCCTTATCTAAGGAATTTGGAAAATCAGCAGAGATACTTTATTAAGATAAAGAAATGAAAACTCCAGATTGGACTTCTGCTTTCTCCATGAAAGCGAGTGTCCATAAGGACTCTTGCTCTCCCCCAGTGGCTCCTGCTTCTGCCGCTGCCAGCTTTCTCTTCAACCAGCTGTGCAGGCCTGTGGACTGGCAGAAACTGGCCTCACAGACTGCTCTGCCATTCCTGCAGCCACAGCCGCCGCCACTACTACCAGCCTAGCTGGTCCACGGGCTGGAAGCCCTTGGTCCCATGTACCGCACTGCTGATGCAGCCACTGCTGCCACTCCCTCTCACAGTCGCTCCCCCCCCACCTGGGGTGGCCCTCAGCTCCAGGCCCTTGAAGTTCCTCCCATGCACTGCACCACTGATGAGGCTACCGCCACCACTCCCTCCCACGGCTGCTCCCTGCACCCGCCCAGGGCGGCCCTTGGCTTCTGGCCCCGTGGAACTCCGGGCTCCCATGTCTGCTCCACTGCCCCGCCTGAGCCACCCAGTGCCATGCTGACCTGCAGCTCCCAGCTGTCTCATACTCCACCTTCCCCAGCTCGGCCCCTGGCCAGCGAGTCCAGAGAACAGCTCAAGCCCTAAGACCAGGCAGAGACCTGCATTGCTCTGCCCAGCTCCACCAACCTCCAACTAGGACCTAAGGTAATAGCATCAAACTGGGAGAGACAGAAGCCCCTCCCCCATGTTAGATTGGACGCAGGTCAGATCTGAGTGGCAGACTTCTCAGGCAGCAAGCTGACTGAGCCCAGATCTGATCCACCCGCCCCCTGCAGCAGGCCTGGGGCATCAGAACCTGGCAGTGATCAACCCTACCACCATACCAACCTGCAATGAGAGGTAGAGATAAGAGCTGAAGGGACATTGGACTTAGAGGAATGATCTAAGAGTGTACTTGGTTCCCTTGTTTTTATTTTTTAAAATTTTTATTCTTTGTTTGTTTTACTCATTTTTTTTTCTTGTTTCTCTCTTCTTATTGTTATTGATAACATCTTCATGTTTGTGTAGGGGAGTAGTATCAATAAGGAGGTTGATTGGTTTGTGTGTCTGTATGTTTTAGTTTTCTTTTTTATCTTTTCTGTCTTTGTGTCTCTTTTCATTTGTTAGCTGGTATGTTTGTCTGTTTTCCCTCTTACTCTTCTCACTTTCCACCTTCCTCTTCCCCCGCCATTCCATTCTTTTCCTTACCCCATTTTGTTTTCAGGGAGCAAACATATTCCCCCACTGCATGGACAGATTGCAAGGCAGTGGGAAGTGGGTTCCAGGGTATCCATACACCTGTTGGTGGATACTGGGATCTGCAGATAGATTTTGATTCACAGCTTCCTCCACAATTAAATTTCAAAACTGCAAAAAAGTACGGCCCCCAACCCAGAGTCCAGTTTCAGACATGTACAAAGCTAGAGGATTCACATAAGGAAGAATAGGAGATTGAGCAAACAGAAGTAAAAGTAACCCTGCCACTTCTATGAAGAAAAAAGAAAAATATAGGTCTATACAGAACTCTGGGAGATCAGACACTGAGAAAACAGACTTTGGAACACAAACAATGAAGAGCCCCAAAATGACTGGTCACATGCTACAAACCCAAACATCAAGACATTAATAGAGATAATAAAAAGAATTGAGGAGAGACAAGAGGAAAATAGGAAGGCACTGATAACTGAGATAACAGCAATAAAGAATACTGTGATTGAAATAAATAACAAATGAATAAGCATAGAAAGCAGAATTAGCCAAGCAGAAGAAATAATCTCACAGCTTGAGAACCAAAATATAGAACTAACCCACACTGTCTAAATCATAGAAAAGGAGACACTCTTATAGAAGTTGGAACTGGCAACCAATTCCTGATTAAAGCCCGAAGTGCCCATGCCATAAGAGATAAGTTGGACAACTGAGACCTCATAAAACTTACAAGCTTCTGAAAAGTCAAAGAAACCATCAAGAGAGCACGGAGACAGCCCACAGACTGGGAAAAGATATTTGCCAACTCCGTGTCTAACAAAGTTCTAACATCAAGGATCTGCAAGGAAGTCAAACATGTTGAAAGAAAAAAAACGAACAGCCCCATTACAAAGTGGACAAAAGAAGACATATGGGCAGCTAACAGATACATGAAAAAGTGTTTAGCTTCACTAGTCATCAAGGAGATTCAAATTAAAACTACACTGAGATATCACCTAACTCCAGTCAGAATGACCATTATCAGTAACTCAAAAAATAACAAATACTGGAGACGATGTGGTGAAAAGGGAGTACTTCCACACTGTTGGTAGGAGTGTAAACTAGTACAGCCTCTGTGGAAAAGTGTGGAAATTCCTAAAAGTTCTAAAAATCAACCTTCCATATGACCCTGCAATCCCCCTACTGGGAATATACCCAGAATAACTCAGATCACTCTATAAAAAAGATAACTGCACACGTATGTTTATTGCAGCATTATTCACAATAGTAAGAACATTGAACCAATCATGCTGCCCATCAAAAGAGGACTAGATTAAAAAAAATGTGGCACATATACACAAAGGAATGTTACACAGCCATAAAGAAGAACAAAATCATGAACTCCGCAGTTTCCTGGATGGAATTAGAGTTTATAATACTGAGTGATCTGAGTATCACATGTTCTCATTCATTAGTGGACCTTGAACAACTACCTAAATACTATAACAAAAAGATTGACAGTAGCGGGGAACTGCACGGGGGTGGGAGATGGGGAGGTGGGATTGACAGTAATCGAGATCTGCCTGGGGAGGGGGGGGCACACTTCATTAACAAGGTTATCTGCACAATGAATATTTGTATACCTAACCCTGAATTGTACCCCACAATTAAATATATATATTTATATATATATAAAGAAAAATTGTTACACAGAATAAAAAAGAACAGAGTACCACATGTTCTCACTCATAAGCAGACCTTGAACAATTATCATAATACTATAAGAAAGGGATTTGCAGTTGAGGGAAACTGCCAGGGGAGGGATGGGCACACCTCACAACAAGAGTACCTGCATAATGAACATTTGTATAACTAAACCTGAGTTGTACCTCATACCTTTAAACGAAAAAAAGAAAAACTCCAGGTTGTTGATACGCAGATGAAGTCCTATATGGCAGACTTCAGGGAGGATAGATAAATGTTTTACAAGGTTCCTTGGTGTCTAGGAATCCACAAAAGATGGCTTTTCAGGGCCATGAACCTTCTTTATTTGTTATTTATATTTTGCCAGAGTCAGTAGGATATGGAGTAATAAGGTAATAAACCCTTGTCTGGTGAACCCTTAAAGGCAGTGATGCCCCAAACCTTTTAGTTAGGAATTCGGGTAATATAAAAAAAAATAAGGTCAATCCTGAATTGTACCCCACATCTTTTAAAAAAATCAGGTCTAGTCCTCATTAGATTAATATTAACATCGTATTTAACCCACTATATCTAAAATATGTGCTCTACATAAAACATATTTATAATATTTCACTTTTTAAACATGAATTCGCTGCAATCTGGTATGTAGTTTACACTTAAAACACATCTCAGTTGGAATCAGCTGTGTTTCAATTGCTTACTTTCAATATATGGCTAGAGGTTACTATATTTGGCAGTGAAGTTTTAATCCTTTATTAGAAGGAATGGATAAAAAGTAGTAACCAAGGTATAATTATCTTCCTCAGAGATATTTTTATTGCTTACTTTCTATTTTAGGAAGCAATCAATCATTACTTGTTTTTTTCTGTTTTAATTAAGTTGCATTAAATTGGGTGGCATGGTTCCCAAATCCATGTAGAGTGTTTTTCACCGGGAATGGGGCTTGCAAAGTAGTGAAATAATTCTAAAACGAAACCAAGCTGAATAAAACAAACAAAAACCACATTTTTCATTCAGTCAGGGATACATGACTTTGTCCCTTTGGTAAGTGTCTGCCTGAGGAAGAGTGGTATAGTGAGTGGGAATAAAAGTGTTTTACTATGCTTTCTCTGAAAGCACTTATTCTACTTCAGAACTCAATTCCCGCTTTGATTAGTAAACATTTCTCCTTGGTTCTGGCACATAATTAATCAATATATTCACTTTCTAATGCTATTGTATTTGTATGTTTCCATCAATCGCTCTGCTGAGTGATTTAATAGGAAAATGGGGAAAGACAAACAGAAACTGATGAATAACTATTATCGTAACCTGAAAAGCTCTGTCACAATTCTTAATAAACCAGAGAAAAGATTTTACCAAATGGAAAGTTGGCTTTTGTCATATTTATTTTTATGTTCTATCAAGTACAATAACAACATGATAATGATCTTTTTCATCTCTCCTTTCAAACTAAATGATTATTTAACCCCTTGTCAATTTGTAAATCATATGCCCAAACAGCATTATTTGGGTGGGCATATACTTCTGTCTCCTAATTTCTTTAATTTAAATTTAAACATCTTGTTCATTTTATATGCATTATGTTTCTCCACAGAGAAGTAATCTTTAGAGATTTTTTTCTCAATAAAATGCATGAATATGCAACAAAAGAAGTAATTAATTCAGTGAATTAATCAAACCATTATGTTTGGTAGTCAGGCATGTTATATCATTTCTTTGATGTGAACCACCATTGGGAACAATCTATCTTATCTGTCATTGCAAAGAATTTTATTAAAAATTAAAATTCTCCAACCTGTAATAAAGCTAAAGATCAAGGACATGTCTAATAATATTTTATTCACATTGCAGCTGTGCTTTGGCCTTTAAATATTTTACCCACTTACAAGTGTGCCATTTTGAGATACCTAACCTTATTTTTTGCTCAAATCCCTATAGAGAAACAACTCAGAAATAATAGTTTTTGCTGAAGTCTTTTGTTATCAAATATTTAAAAGTAAGATTTTTAAAAATGGCCACAGTAATATATTTAGTAAGGTGGTCAGAAATGAAACACTATAAAAATATTGAGCAGCACTTTTAGCGGCCATAAAATACGGCGTAGAACTGCATTAGGTCTCTATTAAGAGACTAGAGAAGTCTACTTGGGTTTGATATTACAAGACAACGCAAGATTAATTTGAGACTCTGACTTGAGGAAAGAGTGTGCCCCAGAGAGCATTTTCTGAGTATCATACTTGCGTTTGCATGGGGTGATCCCCAAAGAGAACTAAAAATGTATACCATGACTACTGGCTCTGTTTCAGGTGTCTTTTTAGTATAAATTCATTTCCTGTAAGTCACAATGTTTTAGGGTATAGAGTGTTCATTAATTCAACCAACACAATGCAATTTGCTGTACTGTTCTCTAGAGATATATAAATAAAGTGTAGTTTCTACTTCAAAGATCTTATAGTTTATTGGGGAAGGTAGACAATAATGGAACATTTTTGGTTTAATGTGACACATGCATAAAATCAAAATTTTGTAAATTCACAATTAAATTCACTATTGAAAATAAGCAGTCACTGAATATTTTATTTGAATCAAGTACAGTGAGTAGCATTATTTATAGCTTAATACATGCTATGTAGTTGCTACCATTTTAAAAATAAGAAAGAGTTTTAGATAGTTTAAGTACCTTTACCCAGGAGCCTGAGCTAGCAAAATGATAGAGTTGAGATTTCAAACTTTCTGATTCAGGTGCCCATGAGCCTGTTTTTCCTATGCCTTTTCTCAGTGTTAAATAGGGGTACCAAAAAAGATTATAACAGGAGTACCTGCCTGGCAAGGAGGTTAAAAAAAAAGATTCCCTGAAGAGATGCAGTATGAACTTAGTCTTAAAACTTGAGTTGGTGTTATCTACCTGAAATAGCAAGAATAGATGCTGCAAGCAGATAGGGTTTCTAGTGCAAGGCCTCCCATGCATAATGGGACAAAGTGACGGGGTATGTGAACAGAAATGAGGATGAAATTATGGGTATACAGAGCAGATCATCTATGGAAAATCCTTATCGTCTGAAGACAAAGGGAATCTTTCAGATTATTTTTAGAGAAAGAGATTGATATGATGATAGCTAAATTTCCATTTTCGGACTCTGATAGTTAATTTTATTATTTTATTTATCAACTTGACTGGGTAAAGGGATGCCCAGATAGTGGCAAAATATTATTTCTGGGTGTATCTGTTAGTATGTTTTTGGAAGAGGTTAGCATTTGAATCAGTAGACTGAAGAATATTCACTCACAAATGAGGGTGGATATCATTCAGTCAATTGAGAGCGTAGGATGAACTGTAAGGCAGAAGATGGTCACATGCATTTGCGTGCATGTTCTTGTTCTCTCTCTCTCTCTTTCTCTCTCTCTCTCTGTCTTCCTGAACTGGGACATTCATCTTCTTCTGACCTCAGATATTGGGGCTCTTGGTTCTTAGATCCTCAAAGTCAGACTGAATTACACCACTGGTTTTTCTAGCTCTCCATCTTGCAGGTAGCATTTTATGGGACCTCTTGACTTCCATAATTGTATGAGTCAATTTCCAAAATAAATCTCCTCTGATATATGTATATCCATATCTATACCTATACCTATATCTGTATCTGTATCTATATCTGTATCTGTCTGTGTTTATGTCCATATCTATGTCTAATATATATAATCTATATTTAGCAAATCTATTGGTTCTGGGTCTCTGAAGAATTGTGATTAATACATCCTCAATGGAGATTGAATTTATAAAGGGAAGTTATGGAGCAATTTTAGGAAAATAATTAGAGTGATGAATATTTTGCTTAAGTTAGAATAATTGAGAGGCAAAAATTTGCCAATTTTTCAGGTGAGAGGAAAAAAGTCAACCTATGAGTAAATAGAAAATAACAAAGAGAGAGAAAGAGAGAGAGGGAGAGAGAAATTTGCTTTAAGGTTGCTACTAAGAGGTTGCATGATAAAGTGAAAATCAAGCAGGCCCAGGTTTGAATTAACCCTCTATTATTATTAGCTGATAAACCTCAGTGAATGCTCAGATCCTGAATTATGTTTGGTACAGATGGACAAGGAGGACCAAAAAAAAAAAAAAAAAAAGAGATGAAATTGGCTTGAGAGTTAATATAAGGGAAGGATCTATGGTGGAAAGAAAAATAACAGAAAGTGAAGTTTCTATAAAGTTAAATTTATGTGGCTTAAAGATTGCTTTTATTCTGAAATAATCTCTATTTATTATGCTTTTGGTTAACATAGTATTTCTCTAATACAATTTTGGTGAAATCAGATAGTGGTTGAGACTACTTCCTCCTTTTAAAAAGACTTACTTGGCAAATTAAAAGCTAGCAACCATATGCCAGTTCTTCAATTTTTATTGTAAAATGTTATTGATCTGTGAATTATAAAGTCTGGAAATCATGCTCTAACCTACATTATAGAAAAATGTAAAAGTGAATGATCTTATTTTCAACCTGTATTACAGTGCATAAGGCTGCCTAGCTATCATTTTTGCACAGAAGACCAGTTTACATAGACTAGATGGCCAAAAAAAGGGCAAAACACACAAAAATTCAAAAACTAAAAAAAAGGTATGTTCTCTAAAGATTACAATCATAACCGTCACCTTGTTACTTACCATTTTTTTTTTTTTTTTTGAGTTGGAGTCTCACTCTGTCTCCCAGACTGGAGTGCAGTGGCTGCTCCCGGCCACCGCAGCCTCACCTGCTGGGCTCCGGTGATCCTTCCGCCTCAGCCTTCCCAGTAGCCGGAATTACAGGCATGCGCTACCATGCCCGGCTGATTTTTTGATTTATTGTAGAGATGAGGTCTCGCTGCCCAGGCGGGTCTCAAACCCGCGGGCTCAGGCAATCCACTCACCTCAGCCTCCCAAAGGCGCGGGATTACAGGCTGAGCCACTGAGCCCGGCTACGTACCATTTCTTAGCAAGGATAGCTTTGAATCTTAAGCTGGTGTGTCTCCTTTTTTAGAGTTTCAAACAAATTTGACCCAAATGAGTTTCATATAAACTAGATCATTAGTGTGGAGAGGACTTCAATAAAAGTTTATGAGCAGGAAAATAGCAGATGTTGTCTAATAACACCTGTCTAAGGAATAGTCTGGGGAAAACCTGCAGCCTTTTTGATGCACCTGCTGAAAGTAGCATCTGGTTGAGCCACCTTTACAATCAGGTGCATGTTGGCATCTATGACAGGTTAACATATATCTATATAATACATAAGTTCAGCAACAATATTTCATTTTGTACAAATTCAGTCTTTTGGAGGAACTTACCAGATCTCTTATGTGCCATTTTATTATCTTAATTTTTGTAATAAACTTGTCACTATCTAGGAAGAAATGGTTTAAAGACTTTAAGAGTTATGATAAATATTTTAGTGTATTATGTTCAACTATATAATTTGTATGCAAAACCCTGCCCAACTCAGCACCAAGAATGCAATACTTTTGCCCAACCTGATAGTGATAGTCAAGAGGTTAAATTCTAATGTATTTCATTCATGGATTTGTATGCGTTCTTGTTATAGTCTTAGGAAATCTTCCCTTGTAGAAATGAAGAAGTCTGACTGGGTGAGTTCTAAGGACACTGACAACAGTAGAGGGATGCTTGCAACAGAACATATACCACAAAGGAATCATGAAGATGATTCTCTTTTTAAAAGTGGGTTTTTAAATATTTTGCCTTCTTTAAGAACAAAACTGAAAGTTAGCAGTGTGATGTTTAGGTTTAGCTACAAGTATGAGATTATTTTCCCTACCTGAATTTCTATCATCACACTACTTATAATGTGATCTCTGGACAGTAGTGTCTGCTTCACTTTAGAGCATGTGAAAGACACAGAATCAGAATCTGTACTTTTAACAAAATTCTCAGTTGATTCACATAAATATTAAAGTTTGCAAATCACTGATGTATCACATCTTTCCATCTTTTGAATAGTAGGTGATATTAGTTTCCTTAAACATGCATGCTGGAATTGCCTGCCTTTTGATGGCATACTGACTCATCCTCTGACTCTAAGGTCTCTGCCTTAAAAAATGTGAGTGGGCAACATATTGTCAGGAAGATTTATCTTTAATTGCACTTCATTTGTTCTCTCAAGAAACCCTTAATTAGCCTATCACTGCAGCTCAATTCTTATTATGGTGAAGTTTGACAAGTAATATCCATCTTTCCCATAAGCAACGTCATATTGAGAGTTATGGAAGGCTGTTCCTTGAATATTTGGTATCCAGTAATGTCTAATATCTCTGCTAGGAGATATCCTCAGCTATGTCTGGAATCATACTCTAGTCATTCAGTCCTTGGCAGCATGGAGTCACATTGCTAGAACATTTCCTGTGTTAGCTCAGGCATGCTAATTTTCTATGTCCCAGGAGGTAATTTGTTGATTTGTCACAGCTATCTTGTTTGTGACCATCTGCCACCTTAGTAGCATATTAGTAGAATTAATTTCCTGTCAGAGCTGGTTGTCTTCTCTGGAAGCTTTCCTACAAAGGGGTTCCTATTTTCACTCCTCTGAATCTTTAAGCATAGTGAATTTGAATTATGTCATATGAGTGTTGACTCTCACACCACTGCTCTGTCTGAGTTGGGTCTACCCTAACAGATGTTTTGGTCTTGGACTGTTCCCTAAGAGCCCCTAATGCTACCTCCTTAGTTTCCTTTCCTACGAACAGGGGGAATTGGACAAGGGAAGGTTACAAGGATTCCTGCAGGTCTCCTATGTTAAATGAGGTTTTCTAGCAGTGTTTTACTATAAATTGTCCCATTATTATTTGTTATCATACTTAGTTCTTCCTTCTCAGCAAAGTAGCATCTCTGTATACAACTTTGTGTAAAAGTCTTTTACATTTTTAACACCTGTGAAGAAGATTTTTCTTTTTTCTGTTGGTTGAAATTTGTGTCCACTCCAGCTGCCCTCCATGCTATTGAATACTCATTTGGTTTCTGCTCAGCACCCAGGTCCACACCTGAAGCATTTGCTATTTTAATGCTGCAAATAGCCTCTAAGGGCTGAATGGTTTCTTGCCAGTCTTTTCACTGTTCTACCTCATAGTCTTGTCAATATTATGACCTCTCTGTGGGATGATCCAGCCATCATTTTCTGAAAATGAAGTTGTTAAGATTATCCTCAGTTTCAAATGACCGTGGTTCCTAGCAGTAGTCTCAGGGTTGCTCCATTGCTGTACAGTAGAAGTCTGCCTTCTAGGGGTTCTTTTTCAGATAAAGTAAAATATACTTCTCTGAACAGTCCCAACATCTTGATCAAAGATTTTGCATCCCCTTCCTGCAAAAGCTTTGATTAAAAGTTTCTGTCAAGTGATATTATTTTTATGTCAGCTTTCAGGGTTTTTCCATCTTATATTTTAGAAAAATTTGGGAACTAATTACAATTACTTTCTGCAAGTATAAGTATGGCCAGGTTTTCCTTCTGGAATTCCAGATCAAGAATACCAAAAGTAAGGGCTTTAAAGTCTAGTGAAGAAAGTTAAAACTTTCTTTTGATTTTAAGGTGTTATTAAGTGGATCAACATAATTAATATTATGTAAGTTTAGTATTTACTTCATCTTTCAGCTCATAATTTAACAGCCATTTATAAGGATAAAATATTTGATCAAATATTAGATCATAATTTAGTCTGAGATGCAGGTGGATTTAACACTGAAGTTTAAAATAATCCTGGGCCAAGTGTGGTGGTTCATGCTTATCATCCCATCATTTTGGGCGACCAAGGCAAGAGGATTGCTCAAGACCAGGAATTCAAGACCAGTCTGGGCAACACGAGGAGACAATGTCTCTAAAAAAAAAAAAAAAAAAAAAAGTAGCCAGGTGTGGTGCACACTTGTAGTCCCAGTTTCTCTGGAGGCTGAGGCAGAGGGATCACCTGAGCCCAGGAGGTCAAGGCTGCAGTGAGCTGTGATTGTGTCACTGAAGTCCAGCCCCGGTGACAGAGTGAAGCCTGACTCAAGTAAATCAATAAACAAACAAATAAGTAGAAAGATAATCCTGGACAAATCCTATTTGTAACCCATATATTAGATGGATTTACTCTATCATTCAAGAAAACTTCTGCTTCTAGTTAGAATTTATGTGTAAAGACACAGCAGATTGTTGCCCCCCCCCAGTCTACTGATGAGAGAGACTAGAGAAAACTAAACAAATTAGTTTTAAAAATTACATTAGAAAATGGAGCTCAAAGAAAGCTAATAAACTAAAATTCAGAAGGTAATAAGCCCTTTCTGGGAAAAAAAATTAACTCATAGTGCTTTCATTGTTGGTGAAAAGGCAAGAAGAGTATGCTGCCATTATGGACATAACAGGATAGCAGATGAATCTTGAAAGACTGAGTGTATGCTGGAATGTCTGTGAACCATGGCCAAGAGCAAGGAAGATCTGCTTGTATCCACAACTCTTTCCAGTGGGACTTAACCAAGTACACATATGAGCGACTGGAGGCAGTAGAATTGAGAGACTTTCTGTGGCACAGACGTGTCAGATGGGTTGAAATTAGATCTGAACTGATGGAACTCCATGAGTGCTCTGGGCTTTGAAGTGATGGCTACCTGTGACTGGAGAAATGTTAGAAAAGCTGTCAGAGACTCCTCAATATAGTACAGGAACATATTTCCTATGAAGTCTGACACTTGCACATGTGAATGGAGAAGAACCATATAGGCATTCTGGATTTTACACTGAGTATAAAGGAGTGACAACATGTAGTTGGATAGTGGCAGAAGAGTTAGGAGGGAACCCTCTGAGGTACAGCTTTGTGAGACTTACTGAATTCTCTGGCACAAGAATTAAGTAACCCCATAGGTACCTTAAATTTTACACTGAATATGCTGCAGCAGGACTTCTGTGGTTTGTGAAAGAGTCAGAAAGTTGAGAAAGATCTTCTGGAAGTATATGCACAGAGAGGCCATGGTTAGCATAATAGCTTCCCCAAAATGTCCAAGTCCTAATCTTCAGAACTTGTGAATATATTACCTTACCTAGAAAAAGAGACTTTGAAGATGCAATTAAGAATATTGAGATGAGAAGAGTATTTTGGATTATCTAGGTGTGCCAATATCATCACAAGGGTCCTTATACATGAAAGATGAATGTAGAAGTGTCAGAATCTGAGAAACAGATGGGCCACTTTTTGTATTTATGTTCATTAGCTATATTGGCCCGTAGTTTTCCTTTTTTGTTATGTCTCTGTTTGAATTTGGTATCTGGGTTAGACTGGCCTTGTAGTACAAGTTTGGAAGTATTTCCTCTTTTTTAATTTTATGGAATAATTTGAGTAGGATTGATATTAATTCTTCTTAAAATGTTTGGTAGAATTCAATGGTGAAGCCGTCAGGTCCTGAACTTTTCTTTGATGGGAGACTTCTTATTACAGCTATGATCTTGTTACTTTATTGGTCTGTTCAGGTTTTGATTTCACTGTTCAATCTTAGTAGATGTATGTATCTAGAAATTTACACATTTTTTCCTAAGTTTTCCAATTTATTGGCATTTAATTGCTCATAATAGTCTCTAATGACCCTTTGAATTTTTAAGTATCATTTGTAATGTCTTCTTTTTGATCTCTGATTTTATTTATTTGAATCTTCCTTTTCTTAGATGGAATAAAGTTTTGTCAGTATTTCAAGATCTTTTTTTTCCAAAAATTTTTTTTGGTTTCAATTTTATTTCTGGTCTGATCTTTATTATTTATTTTCTCCCACTAATTTTGGGTTTGGTTTTCTATTGCTCTTCTAGTTCTTTAAGATGCATCATTAGGTTGTTTATAATATTTGATGTTTTTCTACTTTTTTGATATAGGTGCTTGATATTGTAAACTTTCCCTCTTAATATTGTTTTTGCTGTATCCTACAGATTTTGGCATATTGTGTGTTTCTATTTTTATTTGTTTCAAGAAATTTTAAGTTTTAAAAAAATTTCTTCATTGACCCACTGGTCATTCTGGAGCATATTGTTTAATTTTCATGAATCTGTATAGTTTCTAAAGTTCCTCTTGCTATTGATTTCTAGTTTTATTCCATTGTGGTCAGGAAAGATAGTGATTTTGATTTTTAAAAAATTTTTTAAGACTTGTTTTATGTCTGAACATATAGCCTATTATTGAGAATGATTCTTGTGTTGAAGAGAAGAATATGTAGCTGTTGGAAGAAATGTTCTGTAAATTTCTACTAGGTCTCTTTGATCTGTAATGCAGATTAAGCCTGAAGTTTCTTTTTTTTCTGATTTGGAGTCTCACTTTATTATCCAGGCTAGAGTATAGTGGCACGTTCACCACCACCCCAGTTCAGTGTCGACTTGCTGGCCTCTGGAGATCCTTCCGCCTCAGCCTTCCAAGTAGCAGGAACTACAGGCATGTGCTACCATGCTTGGCTAATTTTTTCATTTATTGTAGAGATGAGGTCTCACCAAGTTGTGCAGGCTGGTCTTGAATTCCTGGGCTCAGGCAATTCTCTTGCCTTGGCCTCCCAAAGCGCTGGGATTATAGGCTTGAGACACTGTGCCCAGCCCTGATATTTCTTTGTTGATTTTCTGTCTTGATAATCTGTCCAATGATGAAAGTGAAGTGTTGGGGTCTCCAGCTATTATTGTATTGGAGTATACCTTTCTTTTTAGTTCTAATAATATTTGCTGTACATATGTGGGTGCTCCTGCTGAATTGACCCTTTTATCACTATATAATGTCCTTTTTACTCTCTTATTACAGTTTTTTTCTTGAAATCTATTTTGTATGATAAGCATAGCTATTCCTAATCTTTTTTGAGTTCTATTTGCATAGCATATCCTTTTTCATCTCTTTATTTTCAGTCTGGTGTGTGTTTTTATAGACAAAGTTAGTTTCTTATAGTAACGATTTGCTATTACCATTTTGTTTTTTGTTTTCTGGTGACTTGGGAGTCATTTCTCCTGTTTTTCTTTGTGTAAAAGTGATGTTCTCTGGTAGTAGGTTTTAATTTCTTGTTTTCTATATTTTTTGTTTCTGTTAATAGAATTTTTTATTTGAAGTTTCCATGAGACCTGCAAATAATATCCTACAACCAATTATTTTAATCTGATAGCAACTAAATACTGATTACAAAGATAGAAAGATACAAATAAGCAAAGATAGAACTAATATAAAGTCTACTCTTCAACTCCATCCTTCCCATATTTTAACTTTTTGTTGTTTCTATTTATATCTTTTTATATTTACACTCCACAATTAGTGTTAGAATATTTGTGTACTTCCTGTTATCTGTAAATTTTGTACTCTCAGATAATTTCTTACCTCTTATTAACATCCTTTTCTTTTAACTTGAAGAACTCTCTTTGGCATGTCTTGTAAGGTCTGGTGTTGATGAAATCCCTCAGTTTTGGTTTAACTGGAGGAGTCTTTATTTCTCCTTCATATGTGAAGGATATTTTCACTAGATATAATATTCTAGAATAAAGTTTTTTTTAAATTTTTAAAAAACTTCTTTCCCTCCCAGCACTTTGTATACGTAATGCTTATCTCTCCTCACCTTTAAGTGTTCTACTAAGTCTGTTGCTAGATGTATAGAAGCTCTTTTGTATGTTATTTGGTTCTCTCTCATTGCTATTAGGATCCTTTCTTTACCTTGACCTTTGGGAGTATGATTATTAAATTCCTCGAGGCAGTCTTATTTAGGTTAAATCTGCTTGGTGTGCTATGACCTTTTTGTACTCAAATATTTATGTCTTTCTGTAGGATAGAAAGTTCTCTGTTATTATTTTTTTTGAATAAAACTTCTATTCTGATCTCTCTACATCCTTTTTAATGATAATACGTCTTAAATTTGCCATTTTGAGTCTATTTTCTAGACTTTATAGGCATGTTTTAGTCTTTTTTCTCCTCTGTATTTTAAAAAAGTCTGTCTTTGAGCACATTACTTCTGTCTTCTGCTTTATTACTTCTGCTGTTGAGATACTCATGCATTTTTTAGTGTCAATTGAATCTTTCAGGTTCAGAATTTCGACTTGATTTTAAAAATAATTATTTCTAGCTTTTTGTTAAATTTTTCTGATAGAATTCCAAATTTTTTTTCTGTTTTCCTAAAGTTCATTAAGCTTCTTCTAAATAGCTTTGAATTATTTGTCTGAAAGATCATATATCTCTGTCACTCTGGGATTGGTTACCAGTGCCTTAGTTAATTTGTTGAAAAATGTTTTCCTGGATGTTCTTGATACTTGTGGATGTTTGCTGATGTCAGGGCATTGAAGACATGGATATTATTCTAATCGTTGCAGTCTGTGCTTGTTTATATCTACTCTTCTTGAGACAGTTTTTTTTCTGTCTTTTTTTTAAACATATTTTTTGTTATAAAATTGTGGGGTACAGTTAAGGGTTAGGTATACAAATGTTTATCTTTCAGGCACCCTTATTAATAAGGGGTGTCTCCCCGTCCCCAGACAGATATTGACTACCATTAGTCCCACTTCCCTTCCCCTCCCTGCCCCCCCATAGTTTCCTACTACTGTCAGTCCTTTTCTTACGGTATTATGATAGATGTTCAAGGTCCATATATGAGTGAGAACATGTGATATTCAGATCTTTGTTTCTGTGAGAGATCAATCAGTATTATAGACTCTAGTTTCATCCAGGTTGCTGCAAAATTCATGATTTTGTTCTTTTTTATCGCTGCATGGTATTCTATTGTGTATATGTACCACATTTTTTAATCCAGTCCTCTTTTGATGGACAGTATGGTTGGTTTCAGGTTCTTGCTATTGTGAACAATGCTGCGCAGGTATCTTTTTTATAGAGTGATTTGAGTTCTTCAGGGTATATTCCCAGTAGGGGGATTGCAGGGTCATATGGGAGGTCGATATTTAGAGCTTTTAGGAATCTCCACACTGCTTTCCACAGAGGTTGCACTGGTGAGGCAGAGAGTCAGAGGTCACACTGGAACAAACATTTCATGAAATCATTCAAGAAAGCCTCCCTCATCTCATCAGTGATGCAAAAATTCAAATACAAGAGATTCAGAGAACCCCTGAAAGACAACAGATGAGAAGACCAACTTCCAGACACATAATAATTCACCTAAACAAAGTAGCTATAAAAGAAAAAATCCTAAAAGCAGTAAGAGAAAAAGGTCAGACTACCTACTAGAGAAGACCAATTAGAATAGCAGCAGATTTATCTACAGAAACCCTCCAGGCTGGGAGAGCCTGGATCCCTATCTTCAAAGTTCTAAAAGACAGTTTTCTAAGTATTCAAAGCAAATTGAGTATTGTGATTTAAGTCTTTGGTCACTGCAGTTGTACCTACATTGGCATGGGGGCCAAGCCCAGTAACACGGGGACTCTTGAAGAGTTGTACTGCCTTGGTGGGTTTGAGTAATATCCAGGAGAATTCCCTGGATTATCAGGCATATCCTCTTGTCCTCCCTGGAGTTAACGGAAGGATAACAATGTTACTCCCTATGGCCACCACAGCTAGGACTATGCTGAGTCACACCTGAAGGCAGTACAGTACTAGTTCTTCCCCAATGCCCATGGCAACTAATGCCTGGCTACCGCTGATGTTTACTGAAGGCCCAAGGGCTCTTTAGTCAGCAGGTGGTGATTCTGCCAGGATTGGGTTCTTCTTCAGCGTAGCAGGCTTCCTTCCGGCCTAGAGTGGATCTGGAAACAACATCCATAAGTGAGGATCTGAAACTGGGGGCTTCAGGAATCTGGCTGTCACTTTATTTTACAGTGGCTGAACTGGTACCAAAGTTGTAAGACAGAGTGCTCTTTACCCTTGCCTCTCCTTTCCACAAGCAGAAGAAGTCTCTTACTCAGCGTCACTGCCTGAAGTTGAAGCAGGGGTGATACAAGCACTCTCTTGGCAGCTACAACCGATGTGTCACTGGATCATGTGCACTTTAATTATACTGGTCCCGAGCCCAGCACACCACCTGGAGTTGACCAAGGACTGCATAGCTTGTGGTCTGACTGTCTTTACAATGTATACTGGACCTCAGGGCACTTGAGTCCATAGTAGTGGAGCTAGAATGAACTCAGTTTCTTTTGGTTGGGTTTGGAAGATTCCGCTATGGCAGGGATTAGTTTATATACTCTCTCCACGGACACTGACAGAATTCTGTCTTGTATTGTGTATTCTGATGTGACAAGACAGCACTGAGTTCCAATGCAAAAGTCCCACAATCACTTTACTCTCCTGCCTCAAAGTACACAGATTCTCTCTCTCCGCAACTTGGTGGTACCAGGGGTAGGGGAGGAGTGGTGTAGGCAATGCAAGACTATCTTTTCTACCCTATTCAGTGCCTCTTTCCTTGATATAATGTTAAAATTGGGCACTGTGGTTACTCACCTGATTTTTGGTTCTTAAGAGGTACTTTCCTGTATGAATATTTGTTCAGTTTGGTGTTTCTAGAGGAGGGACAACATCTGAAAGGTTCTATTGGGCCATTTTCCTCCTGGAGCTTCAAAAAAGTTAAATATTTGTTAAGGCATATAGTGATCATTTAAAGATGCATTTTATAGTCTGCAGAGCAAGTGCTAACAAACCCTACAAAGCGATATAACTACAAAGCACAGAGGAGAGAAAAATAAAATTCAAAAAAAACCCCAAAAACCAATTTACTCAAAAAAGCGAAAATAGGAGAAAAAGAACAAAGACAGTGATTAACAGAAATTAAACTCCAAGGGGGTAGACTTAAGTTTAAAAACATGAATAATTATATTAAATGCAAATGAACTAAGCATCTTAACTAAAAAACACAGATGATCAAACTTGATAAGAAACAGACCCAAGTATATGTTATTTACAATAAATATATTTTATACACATGGCAATTTCAAAGTTAAAGATGAATAAATATATACATCAAATTATATTGACACAAAACCCGATTGTATGGGCAGAGTTCCTCTAAATGTATCAGTGGATATCCTGAAGAATATATCTTCCTTTATTCTCTCTGACTTCAACCTCCTGCATCTTTGGGATTAATTAAGTTAATATGAATCATTTTATCATCCCCAGCATGTTGACATCTTCCCCGAGATGTTGTACTGTGTTGGAAAAAATCCTGATTTCTTTACTCTTTGAAAGTAGTGGCATAGGAGGCAGTGAAAATGAGTTTTTCCAAGAGGGAGTGGTTAGCAGTGTTGAATGTTGTTGACAGGGAATCTATGAAGTATGCGTATGGAATAGAGTAACAAGATAATTCCTAACTTGGAGGTGCCAGGGGAAGAAACCGAATGTCATAAAGTTTCTAACTTCACTTAAATTCTGTTTTTTATTGTCTTTAATTTCTCATTCTACTGCAATAACTTTTACCTCGGCACTACTTACAATGTAAGGTTATTTTTCACAGTAAGTCGGTATTCTTTGCTACATAGGACATTAAAATATAGTGTCTGACAAATCTTTATAAGAAGGGAGGCGTCTACAGAGATAAAGGCATCCTAATGGCTGAGAAAGCAGTGGTGGGACAGGATGGAGCTGACTATGGAGGAAGTGACAACATGTCCTCAAAACAAGTAGTGGAGGTGGCTGCAGGTCTAACAGCTGTGGAGGTAGTGATGGTGTTAAGGTCAAAAGAGGATTCAGAGTGCGTGATACTTAAGAAAATGTCTGTGGGGGTGCAGGAGATAAACAACTAAACATATTGAGTGTTATCAGTGCCAAGAATGGTTTTATAAATACAGAAATAATCCTATTTTATTGAATTAGAATTGGAGACAGAGGTGCGCATAGATTTTTTAGTACATATTTACAGATAATGAATGAATTCATTATATATCTTTATGTGTTTGTAGTTAAAGCATATTATATATATATGCACACACAGTGTGTGAGTGTGTGTGTGTGTGTGTATGTATGTGTGTGTAATTTTTTTCTTACCTGTATCTACCGAGAAGATCTAGGAGCAATGGTGATCTAGTAGTAATAAGCACACTGAGTACTAACGTCTTTGTTCCTAAATACCTCCCTCTATGGAAGGGAACCAGGAATCCTTAGAAAAGTAGTTGACTCTAGAGCTGGGTGAGGAGCAGTACGTGACAAACCTGGAACATATTTTGCTCCCCCTTTCCTCCCCCTAAAAAAGTCTAATGAAGATGAGAACATGCCAAAAGAACCAAAGAACCACATCTAAACAGATTCCACTGAGCAAATCTGGGAATATTTGGCCTTCAAAAAGAGCTTTGCTATTTGACAACCATGATAATGATAATATTCAGGAGTTGCTCCTAAGTGAGTGCTAAGGCTGGAGGATGAATATCATTAGGAACAGGGTGTTAACACAGTGTTACAGTATGACCCCACAAAATAATTAAAAAGGGAAACATAGTCACTCTCTGGTAGAGAAACTTGGTAGAGAACAACTTGACCAGTTGGTCAAGGTTAATATAGCCAGCAAGGGGGTGGGTCAACATGATTTGTTTCCTAATGTAATGCCCTGAGAAGAATACATCACTTCGGTAATGTTTCAGTCCAGGATACATGGCCTGAGTCTGGACGTGAAACAATGTCAGATCCACCCTGATTCAGGTCATCTTACATAATAAAATGTCTGTATTCTTTTTTTTTTTGAGTTGGAGTCTCACTCTGTCGCCCAGACTGGAGTGCAGTGACCGCTCCCGGCCACCGCAGCCTCGACCTGCTGGGCTCCGGTGATCCTTCCGCCTCAGCCTTCCAAATAGCTGGAACTACAGGCATGCGCTACCACGCCCGGCTGATTTTTTTTTGATTTATTGTAGAGATGAGGTCTCGCTGCCCAGGCGGGTCTCGAACCCGCGGGCTCAGGCAATCCACTCACCTCAGCCTCCCAAAGGCGCGGGATTACAGGCTGAGCCACCGAGCCCGGCTCAAATGTCTGTATTCTTAAGCAACTGTCTGCATTATGAAAGACAAGAAAAGACTGAAGAACAGTTCCAGATAGAAGGAGACTGAGGAGACATGAAATTATCTAGAGATAGTTGTTACTAGAACCAAATAATTAATATTTAGATTATTATTAGAAGTTATAGCTTAAAGTTGATTCTAGACATCTAAAATTGAAAACAACATATTTCAGTACTTTGGCCCTGGAATAAGATCTTGCTTCCCCATGTATTATTTTACTTTCAAATTGACTGACCAATTCAATCAAAGTGGGAGAAACAGTTGTATTCTCAAAGTCAGAAAATAATAGGTGAAAATTAGTGGACTCTGCCAATGAATTCTGTTTGCTACATGATACCAGTTGATAATGTGATCGGTATTTTTCCTCACCAAATTGATCAAATTTGAGGGAATGTTTAAAACACTGACACCATCTTTATTTTTATTTTGTCTCTTAACTCATGACGAGTTGAATAAACATGTTCCAATACAAGCAATGTCAGTAAGAATGAAAAGTTTTTGGATAAAAAAGTTATAATGTTATATGTCAATTGGGAAAAAGAAGGATCTGACAGCAGTCTAGAATATGAAATAAATAAAATCAATCTGAACTCTTGGGGAACTATGAAACTACATGACAATAATTTTTAAGAAGCAAATAAATAAAGGCAATATAAAAACCACTGTTAAATACCAAAGACAAGTACCTAGTTTTCAAGATAATTATACAAGCACTAAATACTTGCTAAGAATATCAGTGAGACTTATGATTGTGAAAAATTCATAAGGTACACTGTGCATAATACTTTTAGATTATTTTAATTAAGATGGAGAAAGCACCAGTGATGTAGAAATGCCAAAATGTCAAAGATCTTTCACTTAATATTGAAAAAGAAAATATTTCTTGTTCTGAGATTAGGGAAAAATAATTGAAAGGTAAACCTTAATAGTTCAGCCAACAGTTGGGCGTTAGTGCCCCATGAGGTTAACTCAATATAATGTGCAACCTTTTCCATGTGAAGATGATACAATTGATTCATAATTATAGAACGTGTGTTCTGAATTCTTTTTAAAATTATGGTTATTGACTGGTAGTTGTTTGCCTCACTCTGTACCTTAACCTTATGACCACTGACCTTCGTCTGTTAAATAAATAACACTATTTAGAATTCCTGCTCCCCTGACAATTTTAGAAACCTGTGATTGAGCTTCATCAGATTGCTGCTTTAATTGATTGAACTGCTTGTCACAGAACAGTCTAAAGGGCAGTGGTGCAAAAAATATGATCCACCGACTAGCAGCATCATTGCCATTACCTGAAAACTTATAAAAATCTCAATTCTCAGACTCTACCCAGCCTTTCTGATTTTCTGACTCAGAAACTCTAGGAGTGGGCCCAGAAATCTGTGATTTAATAAGTTTTTCTTAAACGAAGAAGCACTACTGTAAAGAATCTTTTGTATTTCTCCAGATAGTGGAGGAAATAAAAGTGACCAACTGACCATTACTTGAAAATAATTTTTTTCATGAATTCATCGGTAATTATGAATATTTTTGTTGATGAAAGGTCTCTATTGCTTAGAAAAACATACTCTTTATTGGCATATTCTGCCCAGCACTCCTGAGAATTTTTATTATATTGTTGGACAAAGTTGGAACAAGAGGAATAATTCAACAAGGCTGATACAGAGCAAATATGAAAGCTTTTAGATCATGCACCCTGGCTAAAGTCTTCAAAATCTCATTGTCTGAATCACTATTTTCAAAATAGAGAGAAAGGGGGGCAGGCTTTTATTTCTAGAAGCCAGCCTTTTTTTATGCTCTAATATTCCTAATGCATGGCTCTATATTTGACAACTGCTAATTGACCCATAAAACATGGATTCACTCCAGGTTGTTTCACTGTTGCTTCCTGGTGCTGTCATCCTTCACTCCATTGTGTCCTCACCATTTCCTTATTTTGCTCTTTCCCTTTCAGCTCCTTATCTACATCTGCCTACAATGTGTCAGTTACCTGATGCACAAAACATATTTAGCATTCCCTCTAGTGGCAATTTAGTGACCGATCTCATAGTTAACCTGGTTACCCATGCTTTCCTTTGCAAACAGCACTATGATGTAATAACTATTATCTATTAGGAACTTATTTTGTGCCAGATAATGTCCTAGGAGTTTTACATTTAATTGTGAAATTTAAAAAGAAAGCATGAGATTTGAAGAAGGAGCAACAACAACAACAAAATAGAAAGTAAAAGATAAGAATTTTCTAAAAAAAACAATATGAAACAGACTTACCAGATCAGAAGGACTATGATTGCTTATATCAATATAAACATTTTTACTTTGAAACATATATATATACACATATATATAATCAAATTTGTACTATATACATCATGTAATGTATTATATACATCATGTAATGTATTATATATATTATATATATATATTTGAATGAGAGTTTCATTCTGTCATTCAGGCTGGAATATAGTGGCACGATCACAGCTCACCACAGCCTTGACATGCTGAGTTCAGGCAATCCTTCCAACTCAGCCTCTGAGTAGTAGTGTAGTCTACTAGGCTACACTAACTAGACTTTAAAAATGTATTTTGTGTGATTTGGTGCAAGTCAGAATAAAATCTGCGGAGTTGAATCCACAACTTCATTTACATATAGGCTTCCTTTTTTTTTATTTTTAAGGGTTACATTTCACTTAACAAACATGTTTATGCCTATCAGCTTGTTTGTGATGGGTAAGACTATAGACTGTTTTAAAACTTTTTTCCCTTTATTTGAAAGCTGTAAATTAGATTTTTGTTTTGTTTTGTTTAGAAAGCATGCGTGTATTGTATATAGGCAGTATGCCTTACTTAAAAAGACAAAAAGGCTACTAATTTTAAATCTTATAGGGGGTATAAGAACCTAGATTTCAAAGCCAGTATTTGTTTAGGTTATGAGACAAACAATGCTCTAATCACAATATTAGCTATTTAATTGGAGTGTTGTAACAAGTATAAAACGGGGAATGTAGGTTTATTACCAAATACTTATTCCAAAAAAATCATAGAAGATGAAGCACAGTGATATTTTTCCACATATGTAAAATGCCCAAGTGCATGACACCATGCCCGGCTTGAAACACAATATGTGAAAACCTGAATGCAAAATAGATACATAGTAGGAAAAACCAAATAAACAGGCATCTAAAGAATTTTTTCATATCTTATAAATAATATATCAATGCAATAAAGGATTATAAATGTATACAAAACAAAATGAAAAAATGATTAGAGATTATTTTACTGATTTTAAAATAATTTGAATGTTAGGTCAGTTCTCTGTATTTAAAATCTTTATTCCCAAACACTTATATGCATTTTCTTTTCTCCATGTCCTTGCTGCATGAATACCATATTTAGAAATATATACCTTATTCCAATTACTTGTTCACCTTTTATTTTTCTTTCTCTAACAGCATTACAGGTCATGATATACCTTGGTTTTAGATTAAATAAACCAAGTAGCCTATCATTAGTGAATATAAGTTGGGGTTTTTTGTGTTTGTTTTTTAATGAAAACAATTTGCTACCATAATGCTCTGAATTTTACTCTCGATTAATATCCTGGCCCTATTACTTACTAGCTGTGTGGTCTGGGATAAGCCATTTGGCCACTTTGAGTATCATATCCTTCATCTATAATATAGGGAAAATGGTAGTTTCTAATTCATAGCTTTTTTATGAAGAATAATAGGGTTAATACATGTTAAATGCTTGGAATGGTGTCTTTGGCATTGTAAGTTTTCAAGTATTTCTTCTCCTTCTCCTCCTCCTTCTTCTTCTTCTTATTATTATCATCAGAAAAAGGAGAATGGAGAGAATATAGCCTCAACTAGTAAATGCTTTCGCTTATATACAATAGAGGGTTATAAGCTATAATCGTAGTAACTTTAAAGAACTTTATAAGTTGGGTTTTGAAATTTTGGAATAAGGGTTGTAAACATTCTCTTACGTCTTCGAATAATGCCTTATACATGTTTGTATACGTGAATAGGAATTTCAGATAATGTTGTATTTTGATGATGTATAGAGTTAGAAGTTTATTAATTTAAAAACACTTTTAAAACAGCTAAATAAGTCAACACGAAATATCTAAACCCTCACTGCCTTGATTCTGGTCCTCGTTTGCCATCATGGTGTGACCAGGATTAACTCTTATCTCTCTCGATAGGCTAGCATTCCGGTGTCATTGACTTTTTTTTTTTTTTTTTTTTTGAGTCAGAGTCTCACTCTGTCGCCCAGGCTGGAGTGCAGTGGCACGCTGCTCATGGCCACTGCTGCTCATGGCCACCGCAGCCTTGACCTGCTGGACTCAGGCAATCCTTCTGCCTCAGCCTTCCAAGTAGCTGGAACTACGGGCATACACCACCACACCCGGCTAATTTTTTTGTTTATTGTAGAGACAAGGTCTTGACAGTTTGCCCAGGCTGGTCTCGAACCTGTGACTTGGGCAATCCTCTCGCCTTGGCCTCCCAAAGTACTGGGATTGCAGATTTGAGCCACCATGCCTGGCCTGATTCTAGCTTCAATTATCAGAGACTCAAAATTCTTTCTTCTGATCTTAGGGATGGGATGGAGCACCTTCTGTAAGAGTTTTTGTTGCCTCCTCCCTACTACGAAATGTACCTTATGCCAATACAACCCAGAACTTCAAATTAAGACAATTTCAACTCATGTTGAAACATGAATAGCCTGGAAGCTCCAAACATGAAGTCCACACTTTTTTTCAGGGATCCCACAGAATGTATTTCTGCCTAGATTCTTTTACTTTGGTACTCACTCAGTTACTCTGAAATTAATATAAAAGCACCTAAAACATGGAAGCTTCAATCTAGTTATCCCTCAAGGATGCCAGACATGTTCCTTATGACCAGAAACTTAAGGAGAAGCCAAGAGTTTTTAGCACATTCCCTTCCTAATATTACTCAGCTGCCCTAATTTCTAAAACTTTCACTTGAATTTTCCAGTTTTTCCAAGCCTTTTTGATAGAATAATTTTGTCAATAAAATTATGGGAAGTTAGATTTAAAGTGACCCAGGCATCATGAAAGGTTAATTTTTCTTTCCTCTTTAGGGATAGCATGTGTCATTTGCTCAATATTTGGGCATTTATCTTGGCCTGGGATATACAACTTTACCTGTTTCTATTAACTATTGTTCTTTGTTGCCAAGGTCAGATGAAGTTGTATACATAGTTAATGACGCCAAAAACATCACAGTCAGTGTCTTAAACATTTCCCATAATCTGTGTGTTAACAGTGGCTTATTTTCGTTAAGAAACTTAATTTGTACCCTATTCTATGATATTATACAACAACATGGAGATAGGGGATACATGATATTAATCTTGCTGCACATATAAGACTATTAATTTTTATAAAATCATTTTAATGTAGATATTTCAAAACAATGTACAAGAGAACTAGGATTTTAAAAAGCTTCACTTGCTGATCAAAAACCTGAAATATAATGATATTAAGTAAACTGCCTCTGGTTAGTAGAGATTTAGCAGCTACAAGCTGAGCTTATACCCAGCAGGGATGCAACAAAAGCTTGCTCAATGAGCGAATGAACATTAGTCTTAGTTTAAGATGTGGTGTTCTATGCAGAACATTACCCATTGTGTCTTCTGGGCATGTTCTTAGCAAACACAGTAGCAATTTCTATGTGTAATTATAGTTCAAAGGGTGTGAGAAGGACATTTTTCACTTCTAATTAAAGAGTGTAAGTCCCTGTTAAGCATCAATAGGGTATCTGTCACTCAGTCTCAGGAATTTAAATCATGGCTTATTTTAATTTAGAGGACCAACTAAAATTTTGATCAAAGAGTGTTAGAACTGGTAGATGCTCTAGGAAAATTTGTTGGCAAAGGCTAGATGAGACTGTACACAGATCAAACCAAAGTTCACATGTATTCTTAGTCATTTGGGAAATGTGCAAATATGTATGAACTGAGGAAGTCAAACTTATTAGAGTTGAAAGTATATAAAATAATGGATAACTGCTATTATTATACTGCCAGTAATACTAAAGTAACATGTGAAAAATGATCTTAAATAACCAAAGAAGTTATTTTATAACCATTATATTAGTAAACTTATAAAGACTCCTGTTCAATCTGGGATGGTTATTTAAAAATAAAGAATACATATACACATATATGTATACATATACGAGGGGGGACCCCCTCAAAACCAGAATTATTTATTAGTAATTATGTGCTTATTCTTATTTGTTTAAACTTAAGTCACCTTCAAAGTACTCTCCATTTGATGCAATACACCTGTCGAGACACTTTTACCACTGCTCGAAAAAGTTTTTGAACTCATCAATTTAATGCTTTATAATCCTTCTGCTGTTTTTTTCTTTCTCCTCTTCCACATTGACAAGATATTTCTCTTGGAGGAATTTTTTCATGCAAGGGAAACAAACAAAAAAGTCACTTCAGGGGAGATCATGTGAATAGGGAAGGCGGGGCACAGAAGTCATGCTGTTTTTGGCCAAAAACTACTGAAAATTCAGTTCAGTGTGGGCAGGTGCATTTATAAATCACCTGTCATGAAATGAGCAAAAGTGAAAGAATCTAGAAAAAATTTCACTGAGGCCCAATGCAGCCTCTCACGACAATGCTAGCTGGTACACTGATACCCATGGGTTCCTAGAACACTTAACTCATGGGGGAGGCCTGTACTACAAGGGGTCCACCCTGCAAAATAAACCTTCTTTTTTGAGGAGTTCCCCCTTATGCATATGAGGAAGAAATATACTCTTTGAAAAGAATTATAGTTTTATAAGCCATAACATATATATTATGTTTAATTAAGAAATCCTCTATTTCAAAGAAAGAAAATACAGATATACTTAGTTATAGTCTTTCAGCATTTTGCATATTTGCAAAACCCAGACAATGTTAATGACATCAACAGATGACAAAATGAAGGCATTGCCGATCTACTCAATTAACTATTATGTAGTGATTACATTATTGTGTAGAGGCTGTACAAAAACTTGTAAATATGCTTATAATATAAACCTAAGTAAAAAAAAATAGAATATAAAATGCATCCACTATAATCATAAGGATATAAATTATGTATGTATATGAACAAAGTCCAAAGGAGATTATGTAAAAAATTAAGTCAGTTACTTTTGATCCATAAGTAGAAGATGATGTGTTTTTCTGTTAGGTATCTTTTACAATATTGTTAAGATAACTCTGCTATAGTAAAATTTATGTGCATGCATAGGTAGATTGGTATTCTATTTGCAAGATTGTTAATGAAATTTTCAAAAAGTCTTCAACTGTATTAAATTTCTATATGAATTTTTCCCAGGTGAACAAAGGAGGAATTGTCTTTAACTCTCAAATCCAGAGTTAAGCTGTGATATTCATGTGGAAATGAATAGAGACATATATGTATGTTTATATATGTATAAAATATTTTTTCCAAAAGTATAATTTGAGGCTACATACTTTCTTCTTTTTTTCTTCTGCATGGTAATAAGTTCAGATGAATTTAAATGTTGCTTTATTGACAGTCTCATATTTCGCAATAAATACTGTAAAGCCTTTTCTTATAGTATTATGATAGTTGTTCAAGGTCCACTTATAAGTGACAACATGTGACACTCAGTTCTTTATTCTGTGAAAGAATACTCAGTATTATAGACTGTAAGTCCTTGCAGGTTGCTGCGAAGTTCATGATTTTATTCTTCTTTATGGCTATGTAATATTCCATTGTGTATATGTACCAAATTTTTTATCCAGTCCTCTTTTGATAAGTGGCATGGTTGGTTCCATGTTCTTGCTATTGTGAGCTAGTTCAGATGAATTTTAAATGTTGCTTTATTGACAGTCTCATATTTGACATTCTTACTATATTTATAGTGTGTATTATATCAACACATGCTCTGTACTATTCCTGGAGATTCCATTACAATGTGCTTTGCCTGGAGTTTGGGTATCAGAGTAATATCAGATAATATAGGAACATATTTTCCTTGAACAGTATTATTTGATATAAATATCAGAGTAAATAAATTCAGAATTCACAAATGCTTGAATGAAAACAATTCATTTTATAAAAATGCATTGATGTAAAACATTATTTAATGATAGGAATGTAAAACTCTTTTAATTTTTTTTAACTTTTAAATTTTTTATTTTAAAATTGTGGGGTACAATTCAGGGTTAGGTATACAAATATTCATTGTGCAGGTACCCCTGTTGATGAGGTGTGCTCCCCCTTTCCCAGGAAGATTCCCACTACTGCCAATCCCACTTCCCCGCCCCCTACCTCCCCACAGTTTCCCTCTACTGTAAATACTTTTCTTATAGTATTATGATAGTTCAAGGCCCACTTATAAGTGACAACATGTGACACTCAGTTCTTTATTCTGTGAAAGAACACTCAGTATTATAGACTTTAAATCCTTGCAGGTTGCTGTGAAGTTCATGATTTTGTTCTTCTTTACGGCTATGTAATATTCCATTGTGTATATGTACCAAATTTTTTATCCAGTCCTCTTTTGATAAGTAGCATGGTTGGTTCCATGTTCTTGCTATTGTGAACAATCCTGTAATAAACATACGTGTGCAGGTATCTTATTTATAGAGTGATTTGAATTCTTCCAGGTATATCCCAGTAGGGGGATTGCGGGGTCATATGGAAGGTCGATTTTTAGACCTTTTGAGAATTGCCACAATGTTTTCCACAAAGGCTGTACTAGTTTACACTCCCACCAACAGTGTGGAAGTGTTCCCTTTTCGTCACATCTTCTCCAGCATCTGTTATTTTTTGAGTTATTTATGGTGGCTATTCTGACTGGAGTTAGGCGGTATCTCAGTGTAGTTTTAATTTGTACTTGTTTGATGACTAGTGAGGCTGAGCATTTTTTCATGTATTTGTGGCTGCTCATATGTCTTCTTTTGAGAACTGTCTGTCCATATCTTTTACCCACTTTGTAATGGGGCTTTTTGGTTTTTTCTTTTCAGCACGTTTGAGTTCCTTGTAGATCCTTAATGTTAGGCCTTTATCAGACATAGAGTTGGCAAATATTTTTTCCGAGTCTGTGGGTTGTTTCCCTGCTCTTTTGATGGTTTCTTTGGCTTTTCAGAAGCTTGTCAGTTTGATGAGATCTTATCTCTTATGTCATGGACATGGGGTTTTGATCAGGAATTGGTTGCCAGTTCCAGTTTCCATAAGAGTGTCTCCTGCATTTTCTAAGGTCCTTATAGTTTGAGGTCTTACATTTAGGTCTCTGATCCATTTTAGAGTTGATTTTTGTGTATGGGAATAGGTAGGGGTCCTGTTTTAATCTTCTGCATGTGGTCAGCCAGTTTTCCCTGCACCATTTACTGAATAGGTTCTCCTCTCTCCAGTGGTTGGTGGTGGAGGCTTTGTCAAAGATGAGTAGAGAAATTGAGGTTTTGCTTCTGGAATCTCAATTCTATTCCATTGGTCTGTATGCATGTTCTTGTACCAATACCAGGCTGTTTTGATTATTGTAGCTTTATAATAAAGTTTAAAATCTGGGAGTGTGATACCTCTTGTTTTTTTTGTTTGTTTGTTTGTTTTTGTTGAGGATTGTTTTGGCTATCCATGGTTGTTTATTTTTCCATATGAAATCCTTTATTGTTGTTTCTAGGTCTGAGAAGAATGTTGCTGGTAATTTGATGGATAGATTGTCTTAGGTAGAATGGGTATCTTAACAATGCTGATTCTTCCAATCCATGAGCATGAAATATTTTTCCACTTGTTTGAGTCATTTTTGATTTCTTTGAGCAGTATATTATTGGTGTATATAGAAATGTGATTGTCTTTTCCACATTTATTTTATACCCTGAGACTTTGCCAAAGTCTTTTATCAGTACAAAAAGGTTTTTGACAGACTCTCTGGTTTTCGAGGTATAGAATTATGTCATCTGCAAAGAGGAATAACTTGATTTCCTCTTTTCCTATTTGATGACCCCTGATTGCCTTCTTTTCTCTGATTGCACTAGCTAGGACTTCCAAAACTATGTTGAACAGGAGGGGTGAGAATAGGCATCCATGTCTTGTTCCAGTTTTCAGGGAATATTGTTCCAGTTTCTGTCTGTTTAACAGTATGCTGGCTGTGGGTTTCTCATAGATGGCTCTTAATATTTTGAGGTATGTTCTATCTAAGCCTACTTGTTCAAGGGTTTTTATCAAGAAGGGGTGCTGGATTTTATCAAAAGATTTTTCTGCATCTAATAATATAATCATGTGGTTTTTGTCTATATGTCTGTTGATGTATTTAATTACATTTATGGTCTTGCTAATGTTGAACCAGTCTTGCATCCTGGGAATGAAGCCTACTTGTTCGTGGTGGATGATTTTTGAGATGTGTTGTTGAATCCAGTTTGCTAGGATCTTTCTGAAAATTTTAGCGTCTATGTTCATCAAGGATATTGGCCTGTAGTTCTCTTTCTTTGTTGGCTCTTTACCTGGCTTGGGTATCAATGTGATATTAGCTTCATAAAATAATTTGGAGAGAGTTCTATCTTTCTCAATTGCCTGGAATACTTTCAATAGGATTGGTATCACTTCCTCCTTGTATTTTTGTAGAATTCTGCTGGAAAGCCATCAGGTCCAGGAGTTTTTTTTGTAGATAGTTTTTTATGACATAGTCAATTTCCTGTGCTGTTATTGTTCTATTTAGGGTCTCGATTTCTTCTTGTTTCAACCTGGGGAGGTTGTGTGATGTCAGAAAGTCCTCCATTTCTTATGACGTAGTCAGTTTCCTGTGCTGTTATTGTTCTATTTAGGGTCTCAATTTCTTCTTGTTTCAACCTGGGGAGGTTGTGTGATGTTAGAAAATCCTCCATTTCCTTTAGGTTTTCAAGTTTGTTTCCATACAAGTGTACATAGTAGTCTCTGATAATCTTTTGTATTTCTTTAGGGTCAATGGTGACTTCATCTTTTGTGTTTCTGATTGTGTTTATTTGTGCTTTTTCTCTCTTTTTCTTGGGCAATCTAGCTAGGGGAACATCAATCTTGTTTATCTTTTTAAAGCACAAGCTTTGTCTTCTATGTCCTCGATTGGGCTTTTATTTTGATGATCTGGATTGTTCTGCTGAAGTTAGGGTTTTGGTGGTCTTGGTTTTCCAGCTTCCTTAGGTGACTTGTTAGGCTGTTAACTTGTGATCTTTGCATTTTCTTCATGTGTGCTTGTCGAAATATGAATTCCCCTCTTACTACTGATTTCATGGCATTCCAGAGGTTTTGGTAAGGTGTTTCTTCATTTTCATGTTTCCAAGTGCTGGGGACCAGCTCCAGCCGGGTTCAGGGTACCTCAAAGGTGGAGACGGCATCGACGATTGGGGGGAAGAAAAGAGAAAGAGAGAGAGAGAAAGAAAGAGACTGGACTCCGGTCTAGTGCAGAAGCGATGTGTGTTATTGGGAATTACAACGGGCCTTTTATACACAAAGTCAGATGTGGGAGGGGCATCCCCCACCCACCAGAAACCTTAATCCATGAAAACTTAATCAATGATGATAATCTTAAAATCCCATAACAAAGGATAACCTAATCCGTGACTAACATATTCTATAAACCTTTTTCATCCTAAGCTGATTGATTTATGCCAAGTTAAACAATTCTATAGAAGCTTAAGTATTTACTTTACAAACAAAAGTGGCCCATCCCAGAATGTTTGGAATGTGGCCCAGTTCAAAGTTCACAGTGGGCTACCTGCAAGTAACCCAGCCGCATTCTTTCAACAAAATGGCTGTCTTCTAAACTATATTCTACAATTTACACCTTCAATAAATCCTAGGATCATGACCCAGAAGCCTGTGACCAATACTAAGGCTCTTAGATGTGACACGAGTTTGAATTATAAGTTGTGTGAAAGCCAAAACTACAGTTTGTGGAAGAATGGGAGCAATGAGCTTCTAAAGTTAGCTTGTGTTCATCCTGGTCTTAGAGTTTTTATGTTTTGAGCTCACTGGAGCTTAAATCTGGTTAGTGCTGAGTAGAAAGGGGAAGGAAATGGGGTCAATAGCTCCCGAACACATCCTAGTGGTCTCGGGGTCAATGGCCCTTCCTGATCCCTAACGCTCAGTGGGCCTCCGTGGTCGGCTCCCAACATCCAAGTATCTTTTAATCTCTGTTTTGATTTCCATGATGACCCAGGAGTTGCTTAGTATCATACTGTTAGTGTCCATGTCCTTGTGGGTTTGGGGGGAACTTTGCTGGTGTTGATATTTATTTTTATTCCACTGTGGTCTGAGAAGGTGCATGGCAAAATTTCAATCTTATGAAATTTGTGTATACTTGATTTATGGCCAAGGATGTGGTAGATCTTACCGTATGTTCCATGTGGTGATAAGTAGAATGTATATTCTGTGGTCATTGGGTGGAGTGTTCTGTAGGTAACAATTAAGTCCATTTGGTCAAGAATCACATTGAGGTTCCAGATCTCCTTTCTGATTTTTTATCTCAATGATTTGTCTAGGGTTGTGAGTGGAGTATTAAAGTCCCCAGCTATGATAGTGTTTGAGTCAATATCTTTTTTTAGTTTGCCTAGAAGCTGCTTTATGAAAGTTGGTGCTCCTATGTTGGGTGCATATATGTTTAAGATGGATATTTCTTGTTGATGGATTGGACCTTTTATCATTTTGTAGTGACTTTCTTTTTAAATTCTTGATAACTTGAAGTATATTTTGTCTGATAATAAGGTCACAATTTCTGCTTTCTTTTGTGTTCCATTTGCCTGAAAATTTTCTTACATCTTCTTACTTTGTGTCTATGTGTCCCTTTGAGTGAGTTGAGTCTCTTGGAGACTACATATAAAAGACAACATATAAAAGATATAGGTTTATATTCTTTTAGGAAAAAGTATGAAATCTCAATCATTTTTTCCATCCCTTATATTCAAATAGATTTTTATCAGATATATATTGAATCTTAAGGGGATATGGGCCCTTGTTCTTGGAGGAACATAATTGATTTCAAAATGCATTTGTGACATCCTGGAGGAAAATAATAAGTATGACAAAAAGAATAGAACACCACAAAAGGAGATAAAGAATTAAAAGAAGAAAATGAAGAAAATTATCAAGAATTTCTTGCTAAACGGAGTTAGACTAAGTAATTGCTAAACCTAATTCTATTTTCAGTAACCAGACATAGAAGGGAATGTGATGGATTACAGATCCCTAATTTTTAAAACAAATTCATGTGAATGAACATTTACCTATCCTAATCTTGTGGAAACTTTTATTTCAGGTCTCATGCCATTGGCTCCTTGCTTATCCTAATGAATTGGCCCACGTTTTGGTCTGAGTTTTTGCTCAGGCCAAAAACGTGAATTTATCCTGGATTCTTCTCTATCACATGACAAATTCAATCCATTAGTTAATTCTTTTTAGGTATACTTTTATAATATAAGCACAACCTGACTCTTCTAACCAATTTAGCGTTACTCCTCACTCCCCGCATCCCCCTTCAAGATACCACCATGGAAACTGGATCATTTCCATAACCTTTTAACTGGACCTCCTGCTTTTGCACTTGTTCCCCTTTAATTTATTTTCATCACAGCTGCTAGAATGATCCATTAAGCATAGAACAGATCGCGACACTATTTTTCTCAGATCCTCCCATGCTGCTTGGAGTAATTAAGCCCCTACTTCTTCTCGCTATCATCCACTTTCTATTTTGATTGTTCTGTTACAGTCCTGCTGGCTTTTGTGCAGTTCCTCAAATATAGCAGGCATTTTCACATGACAGGAGTTTTGTTCCTTCTGTTTCCTTTAAAAAAAAAAGTTTAAAGCAATTTTATGTTGATATTTGACAGAGAATATTGCAACTACTTATACAATATCAATAATCAACATGTTGAAGTACCTTTGCACTGTGGATTGGTTAAATCTAGCTATTTAACAATTGCATTACCTCACATAATTATCATTTTTATGGTAACTTGTTAACATCCACTCTCTTTGCATTTTTTAAAAATACAATAAATTGTTAATAACTCTAGTCACCTTGATGTACAATAGATCTCTTGAATTTATTCCTCCTGTATAACTCTAATTATGTATCCTTTAATCAAACTCTTTTTATGACTTCCCTCCCTCTTTCCCTCCCAGCCTCTTGCAGCCACTATTTTATTCCCTACTTCTGCAAGATAAATTATTTTACACTACACATACAAATGAGATCATGAGGTATTTGTCCTTCTGTGCCTGGCTTATTCCACTTAATAAAATGTCCTCCAGGTTTATTCATGTTGTCACAAATGACAGGATTTCATTAATTTTTATGGTTAAATAGTATTCTACTATGTATATATACCACATCTTCTTTATTCATTCATCCACTGATGAACACTTAGGTTGATTTCATATCTTGACTATTGTGAATTATGCTGCATTAAACATGATGGTGCAGATATATCTTTGATATCATTTCCTTTGGATATACGAATAGTAGTAGGGTTGCTGAATTATTTGGTAGTTTTATTTTTAATTTTTTTGATGAGCTTCCATATTATTTTTCATAATGATGATACTAGTTTATATTTCCACTAGCAATGTGTAAGTTATCCTCTTCTTCATATCCTCACCAGGAATTGGCATTATTTTTTGGTCTTTTTTTTATAATAACCATTCTAACTAAAGTGATACCTCATTGTGGTTTTGATTTACATTTCCTTGTTGATTATTTGTGTTAAGTACTTTTTCATATACACATTGGCTATTTGTGTCTTCTTTGAGAAATATTTATTCATGTTAATTGAGTTTATTTGCTATTGAATTATTCGCTTCCCATATATCTTAAATATTCACCTCTTTTCAAAAATATAGTTTGTGAATATTTTCTCTCATTCCGTAAATTTACTTTTCATTCTATTGATCATTTAATTTGCAGTGCAAAAGCTTTTACTTTTGATGTAGTCACATTTGTCTACTTTTGGTTTTGTTGCCTGTGCTTTTGAGGTCTTATCCAAAAAATTCTTGCCAGATCAATATCATGGAGTTTCTTCCATTCTCATCCAGTAGTTTCATAGTTTGAGGACTTACATTTAAGTTTTTGATCCATTTTTAGTAGATTTTTATATATGGTGAGAAATAAGTCTCTCATTTCATTCTTCTGCATGTGAATATTCAGTTTTCTCAGCAGCATTTATTACAGACTGTTCTTTCTCTATTTTGTATTCTTGCTATTTTGTAAAAAAAAAAATTAGTTAGCTATAAATGTGTGGGTTTATTTGTGGATTCTTTACTCTGTTTCATTGGGCTACTTGTTTGTTTTTGTGTCCATACTATGGTGCTTTGGTACTTTAGCTTTGTGTACTATATTTTGAAGTCAGTGTGATACACCAGCTTTGTTCTTTTTGTTCAAGATTGCTTTGGCTATTTGGGGTCTTTTGTGGTTCCATGCAAATTTTAGATTTTTTTTTTCTATATCTATGATGAATGTCATTGGTATTTTGATAGGAATTGCATTGAATCTGTAGATTGCTTTGGGTAGTATGGACATTTTAACAATACTTCTAATACATGAACATGGACTATCTCAATTCTTTTGTATCTTCTTCAGATTCTTTTATTAGTGTTTTATAATTTTCAATGTAGGTATCTTTCACTTCTTTGGCTACATTTATTCCTAGGGTTTTTTTCTTAAATTTTACAGTTATTGTAAATGATACTGCTTTCTTGACTTTTTTTTCTGATAGCTCATTGTTAGCATATAGAAATGCTATGGATTTTTTTTTTTTGCATGTTGGTTTTGTATCAGGCAACTTTAATGAATTCATTTATCAGCTCTAACGTTGTTGTGTTTTTTTGGTGGAGTCTTTAGTATTTTCTACAAATACGATAATGTAGTCTGCAAACAGGGACAATTTAAATTCTTTATTTGATTGGATACCTTTCTTTTTTCTTTCTCTTACTTAATTGCTCTGGCTAGAACTTCCAGTACTATGTTTAATAAAGGTGGCCAAAGTGGCCCACTTTCCTTTTTGTGCTAAGTTTGTTATCATGTATTATAGAATACCTGATTTCACAGACATTTAAAATATATTGTCAGAACATATGCAATATTTCATTGATAAGTTATTCTTTCTCATAATCTTCTGACAGAACTCTAAAGATTCAAGGGTGAACTAAATCATACATTTTTCTTGTCTTTACTATATAATTGATTCAAATACATAAACATGTTCCTATGATTTTACTTGCAAAATATATTTCAAATCTATCTCTTTGTTTGTTTACTCGATGGCTACCCTAATACAGGCTATTATTGTCTCTTTTGGGGATTACAGCCATGGCCTCCCTATTCATTTCCTTGCATTTACTCTATTCCTAAAAAAATTTATTCTCTTTATTGCAAGACATTCAGCAAATAATGTTACTTTATATTACCTTTCTGCTTAAGTCACCAATGGCTCCTTATTACACTTATAATAAAATCTAAATTTTTTATATGAATCTACAAAGTCTTATCTAGTCTCTGCCTACTTTGCTTATATAATTTCTTATCACTCTTCTCTTTGCCTTCTAACTTCAGCTATAGTGACCTTCTTTATTTTCCTTAAACATGACAAATCTATTTTTGGTTCTGAACTCACTGGCTTCTCTGTCAAAAAATGCTCTGACTTTAGAAACAAAAGCTGCCCCCTTCTTTGTCTTTAGGTCACAAATCAAATGGCACTTCCTGAATGAGACAACCAATGTAAAGTAGCTCATCCTCTATGTCCAGTTACCATATAGTATATCATCCTGTTATATTTTCCTTACAACACACTTTTTGGATTTTCTTACTTATTTTCTGTTAACATACTCTAGAAAGTTAGTACTATAAGTTCAGGTTTCTGTATATCTTGTTTATTCATTCATTCATAGAACCTACAGTAGTGCCTAGCTTAAAGTAGGCACTCAATACTTAGTTTCGAGTAAATTAATGAAATGTACACAGATGCTCACATTCTTCAGAAGTTGTAAAAGATTTATAAGCCATTTTCTTGCTAATTTCTTTTCTAATTATATAACTTTCATGTGTGTATAACTTAGATGTCACTACTCATTGTTTCCTATCTGGAGTTTCCAGCTTGTAGGGCTCAGCTTTCCAAGAGAGGTGTTTAGATGTTTCATCGGTTATGTCTGATGACATATGTTATCACATCAATTATAAAGGAAATAAAACAGAAATACATGATATATAGATTGTATTTAAAGCCATGGGAGTAGATGAGTTCCCTTAGTGAGGTAATTTCGAATAATTTAGATATTCACAAGATCAATGCTAGTGATGCCATAAGTTCTCACAGCCATACTCGCTGGTCTCTCTATGTCCAAGAAGAAAAACTAAATAAAAAAAGCCCAAGGGTACAGGATCCTTTTTAGATGGCTTATAGTTATCAAGAGACATCATGGCAGAGTTGCATATGTAAACTATTTTAAAGTGAGGTGCTATTACTGTTGAAGCTGTATTTTCTTGGGTCAGAGAAAGGAAGAACAACTGAGAGCAGGGACTAGAAATTTTCTCCCTCTCTGCTAAAGGCAAGGGGAAGACTTACAAAAATTTAGCTTCTATATGTCTTCTGGAAATTCAAATACTTTTGTTTGCCTTGTTTCCTAACTAGTTTCAGATATATGACTCTTTTAATATAATCCTAGGACAACTTACTCAGCATGAGCTTACAGACATCCAGGTTCCCTCTACTTATTTGAAACTCCTGACTCTACTCTGCTGGAGGCCAGCTCTGGAGGGTTCATGGGGACCTGAGAAGGAGGTGTGATGAGGTGAAGGAATGAGGACTAGTGATCAGAGTTTCTTCAGGCACTCTGGCAACCAAACATATCAGGTTGCGTTTATTTATAGTAAATTATAAATTAATCATTTTTTTGTGGTTATATAATCACAAAATGATTTTATTATTTTGTCAGACACTGCATGTTCTCATGTCTTACAAGATTTATTATAAAGTTAATGATTAATACAACTTGCCCTTAGACCCAAAACCAGTTTTTGTGGTTATCACTGCCACCACCTGCTGGACTATTAACCTTGCAAACTTAACATCCTATTTTATGAAAATATATAATTTTTTATAAGGAAAATAAAAGGTAAAAAAGGACGATCAGCTATTAAAGCAATAATATGTGGGCTTATACAAAGCTTATTTTATCTATTTTAAGTATTTTAAACTTATTTTTATAACTAAACAAAAAGCAAAAAGTCATCATACTAAATATATCAAGCTTAACTAATTATATCTATTCTCACAATCTTTTATTGTATAATAACTATATTTAATTTTTTTATATCATTGATTTACTTTGTAGCAGATTTTTATTTTTTCTGTTTTTAGAATTAAACACCATGGTGGGCTACTGCGTTTAATTCTTTTTTTTTAGGGAGACAGAGAGTTTTATTTAACACATCTGCCATTTACCCAAGCCCACCTAACCATGTCTATATCATAAGCTTTGATGTAAGGTAAAGGAGGATCAAGCCATGATAAATCTTGCATATGGCTTTTACCCCTAGGGGCCCACCAAACTCTACCATTAATATTATATCCCACATGTTGTCTTGCTGTAATAGTAGGTAAGGGCTTAGGGGCTTTATATTTTGGGGTTCTGGTTTTATGAATAATCTGATGTTTAACTATACCTATGTTATCTGTAACAGTTTTTACCTCAGTTTTTGTTAATTCCTTATGCCACAACTTTAATAGACAATCTCTAAGTGTTTCATTTGCCATATAGTTAAAGGTACATTTTATTGCTGTAGACGTTACAGTTATTGGTTCTATTGACGATTGGGTCGTCATGACCTCTCCTGTTCTTATTTGTATTTCCTGAGCCATAGCCAATGTTGAAACATTGACTGCTTTATTACTGGCATTGTAGACACTGAACCCTCCAATTCTGGTTACATTATTCTTTTTTGAGGGAGATTGAAGCATATTATTCCTGTAAGGCAGGAGCATAACAATATAATGGGAATAGCCAGGCGACCATGAGTTACAGGGCAGCTATGCAGAACTTTCCTCAAGATTTTCTGTGGGGCCTTGCCACACACATGGATCCTCTCTGGGGCTTTGCCTTCCAAGGGAGTGTCTTCATTGGGTTCCTATGCTGAGCCCCAGATTGCCATGGCCTCCACCATCTCCCCCTTTTTTATTTTTTAAATTTAAAAGTTGAATTTCTCTCTGGGCATGTTAGATAGAAGAACCTAGATGTCTGATGATGACTGGAAGAAACAGAATTTAAAATAGTACAATTACTCTGATGGCAATGAAATTGTATATCAAGGACCATAAAGAATGAGAAGAAACGAATGAAGAAACTGAAGATAAAAAGTGTTTTGCAACCTCTCCAGCTGAGAGACTTCTCAGATGGGCTTGGGACAATGTTCTTGTCTGGTTATGTAATTGTTGAATATTAAGAGCAGTCCCATTGGGTTCCCAGATGCCATTTAAGTGTGACTGCACCTGGGATCAAGTAATGTCTGCACCATTATAGGGTAAAGGGGTAATACAGATCCGTTTATATTGGGCTTGACATGCAGTTGATAATTGATCTTAATATGTTGAATCTGATTACCAATATATATTAAAGTACTTTCTAAAGCATTTAATCTATCATAATGCCTTTATCTATTTGTTTTTGGATAAATATAGCTAAGCTAATATTTTTAGACAATTTATTAGCATGATCAGTGGTATGTACTTGTTGAACCAAAGCAGTGGTAGATGTAGCCACAGAACCTATTATAGCTATTAAAGCAGTAATTTCTAAAATTAAAACTGCAATAAATCTTTTTGGTCTAAATAAAGCATCAGATACCAAATTTAATGCATACATCCCTGGGTCAGAATACCATGGCATAGAAACGTTAGCAGGAAGTAAAACATATGTTGGTTGCCTTAAAAGCAAAAAATGAGTTGGAGGTATAGAAAGTTTATACAATTAGTAATATAACAATTTCTACATGAAACCAAGAAAAATGAACCATTATACATCAGCAGTAGTGGAGGCTGATGTCTTCTCCGGGATCGGAGCAGTCTCATTGTTCTTGGCTGAGAGCTTGCCATAGGGATGAATCAGACGGTCCAGAATCCAAATAGGTGAGTCAGCATCCTGCAGGAACACACAGGCAAACCCTCTTCCGGAAGTCAAAAGGACATCCAGTCCATGCCATTGGTTACTTAAAAGGTCTTTCCACTTAATGAGATGGCATGGAGAACTGTTAAAGGAATAATGCCTGAAAAATGCTGATTGATTAGAACTGACCACATTTAGGTGATTAATTAGGTGGTTAAGAATACGATGAGGAGATGAGTACTTATAATCTCCATCCTATAGTTTTTGAATGCATGTTTTCAGATATTAATTAGTGTGTTTTACAATGATCTGACCTTGAGGATTATAAGGAATTCCTGTAGAATGAGATATGTTAAAAGTTTTACAAAAGTCTTAAAATATTTTAGAAGTGTATGCTGGTGCATTATCCGTTTTAAGTGCTCTAGGCATTCCTAGGGTGGAGAAGCAGGAATCTGGCCTTGAAGGGCTGCTGCTATGGCAACACCCTGTATGTATGGGGGAGCAACCTCTGCACAGGCTTTTACGAAATCAGAAACATCCCCTGATTTTCTAATAGATCTGATTAATGCCTGACAAGTGGGAAACACATTTCCAAAGACTAACTGTTTAATGATTAATCCTGTAGCCTCTTTACCTAACACCATTCTTTCAACTGCCTCAACCAGTCTGGCCACAAAGTCTTCATAGGGTTCATCAGACTTTTGTTTAACATTAATCAGACCTGGGACCTTCTGATTAGGAGGGGGCAACCTTTTCCATGTCCCTAAAGCCATTGCTGAGACATCCTGTAAAACTTTTTTTGATAATGTCAATTGTTCTGTAACTCCCATATGAGTGCCTTTTCCCATTAACATATCTTTGGTGACTGTATCATGTCCTTGTCTTTTTTTCTTTTCTCTCTTTTTTTTTTGTCAATTTTTTATACTCCATTTTTTATAGAAAAAAGTTATCTCCTGGCAAACAAGCTTTGGCTACCTGAAACCAATCGTAAGGAGTCATCTATCAACTAGTCAATCCTTCCACTAAAGTCATAGTGTAAGGAGAGGTTGGGCCATGATCATGAACAGCACTTTTTAGTTCCTTTAAAAGCTTGTAAGACAATGCTTCCCAAGAGGGATCATCCCATTCATATGAAATTGGAAAGCAGTGCAAAAGCTCTCCCTGCTCATGCGCTTGCTGTATAGCTCCTTGAAATCCAACTGCATAAAGCTGAACCTTTTTTACTTTAAAGTTTTTTTTTTTTTTGAGTTGGAGTCTCACTCTGTCACCCAGACTGGAGTGCAATGGCCGCTCCCGGCCACGCAGCCTCGACCTGCTGGGCTCCGGCGATCCTTCTGCCTCAGCCTTCCAAGTAGCCGAAATTACAGGCATGTGCTACCACGCTCGGCTGATTTTTTGATTTATTGTAGAGATGAGGTCTCGCTGCCCAGGCGGGTCTTGAACCTGCGGACTCAGGCAATCCACTCACCTCAGCCTCCCAAAGGCGTGGGATTACAGGCTGAGCCACCGAGTCCGGCTACTTTAAAGTTTTTAAGCGAGGAGGAGAGCATAGTGTTTCTGGCCCCTAGCGGCCAGTCAGGGTTATGGTACTGTGCTGCTTCCTCCTCTAATTCTGCTTCATCGTCAGGTGGTAATTGATCTTTAGTTCCTCCTCCTTCATCATCACTACCATCTAGATCACTAGAAGACTCCTTTGTAGTTGTAAGGGGAAATATCTTAGAAGATGCCCTGGAAGAGGGTCTCAATAAAGGGGTTCCTTCATGTGGAGGAGCAAAGGATATAGCACCATAAGTAGGTTCAGTCTCTAATATTTTTCTTAAAACATTCCATATAGAATAAGCATCAGCAGGCATGTCCTTGCCCCCATTCCTTTGATACCATGCCTTCATATTTTTACCTACCTGATCCCAGGTATCCATGTCTAGTGTTCCTTTATCGGGGAACCAAGGACTTACCATTTGAATGAACTGCAGAAATTCTATTAGTGTTTTCTTACTTACCTTTATACTTTTTCTTTTTAGAGTTATTTTAATAATAGATGCATAGATACGTCTGTCCTTGGACTCTGAATTTCCCATAGTGACAGAGGTGCTAACTTCTCAAACAGGTTTTGCTGTTCACCCTCTCTCTACCTGCACTCACTCACAGGGGGCCTGCAGAACCCTAGGGGTGAAGTCCTCAGTCACACCGCATATCAGGGGGAGCTTATCTTCTTCAGGTCCCTGTTTAGGCGCCAGATGCTAAAGGCCAGCTCTGGGGGGTTCACGGGGACCCGAGAGGGAGGTGTGATGAGGTGAAGGAATGAGGACTAGTGACCAGAGTTTCCTCAGGCACTCTGGCAATCAAACATATCAGGTTGCATTTATTTATAGTAAATTATAAATTAATCATTTTTGTGGTTATATAATCACAAAATGATTGTATTATTTTGTCACAGACACTGCATGTTCTCATGTCTTATGAGATTTATTATAAAGTTAATGATTAATACAACTTGCCCAGAGGCCCAAAACCAGTTTTTGTGGTTATCACTGCCACCACCTGCTGGACTATTAACCTTATAAACTTAACATCCTATTTTATGAAAATATATAGTTTTCTATAAGGAAAATAAAAGGTAAAAAAGGATGATCAGCTATTAAAGCAATAATATGTGGGTTTACACAAAGTTTACTTTATCTATTCTAAGTATTCCTAACTTATTTTTATAATTAAACAAAAAGAAAAAAGTCATCATACTAAATATATCAAGCTTAGTTAATTATATCTATTCTCACAATCTTTTATTGTATAATAGTTACATTTAATTTTCTTATATCATTGATTTACTTTGTAGCAGATTTTCATTTTCTATGCTTTTAGAATTAAATACCATGGTGGGTTACTATATTTAATTCTTTTCTAGAGAGACAGAGTTCCATTTAACACATCTGCCATCTACCCAAGCCCACCTAACCATGTCTACATCATAAGCTCCGATGTAAGGTAAAGGAGGATCAAGCCATGATAAATCTTGCATGCGGCTTCTACCCCTAGGGGCCCTCCAAACTCTATCATTAATATAGCCCACATGTTGTCTTGCTCTAATAGTAGGTAAGGGCTTAGGGGCTTTATTTTGGGGGGTTCAGGTTTTATGACTAATCTGATATTTGACTATGTTATTTGTAACAGTTTTTACCTCAGTTTTTGTTAATTCCTTATGCCACAACTTTAATAGACAATCTCTAAGTGTTTCATTTGCCATACAGTTAAAGGTACATTTTGTTGCAGTGGATGTTACAGTAATTGGTTCTATTGACGATTGGGTCGTCATGACCTCTCCTGTTCTTATTTGTATTTCCTGAGGCACAGCCGATGTTGAAACATTGACTGCTTTATTACTGGCATTGTAGACACTGTACCCTCCAATTCTGGTTACATTATTCTTTTTTGAGGGAAATTGAAACATATTATTCCTGTAAGGCAGGAGCATAACAATATAATGTGAATAACCAGGTGACCATGAGTCACAGGGCAGCTATGCAGGACTTTCCTCAAGACTTTCTGTGGGGCCTTGCCACACACACGGATCCCCTCTGGGGCTTTGCCTTCCAGGGGAGTGTCTTCATTTGGTTCCCATATTGAGCCCCGGATTGTCATGGCCTCCGCCACTACTCTAGCAGTCTTGTGGGTTATCACAGTCACACTCACTGTCTTTTTACGTCCAAGAAGAAAGACACTACAAAACAAAAAGAACAGATAAGCTACTGAAAAATCAATATAACCCTATTGTCCCATTTCTTTTTTCATAATCAGCCTTGTTGGCCCATTAAATTCAGAGCCAAGAATCATTAAAACATAGTTCCTTTTTCCTCAAGGTTACGTAGTATGAAGCATTCCTAGAAGGTGAAGGGGACATTTTTGCATTATAGTCCTCTAATGCAACAAAGTAAAGGGAAAAATAGAACAGTTGTATTTTTAGGCTTAAAAAACTATGCTTCCTTTTTAGGGTTGAGGAATGGACAAGTGGGACAAGTGGTGGAGGAGAAATATAATTTAGTTCTACCCTCATGAGGAGCTGCCAAACTGAGTGTTTCTTAAACTGGCAAAATTAGCCCATCTTGACATTGGTGAGGTTGAGGAACTGACATCGGATGGTGTCAACCAGTTCAGTACAAAATGAGATTCATAAAGAGTTTAAAAACTCTGAGCCAAAGGAAGCCTTGAAGCAGCACATTTAAAATGACCCTGCATTCCTGATTCAGAAGATGAGAGTGACCAAAGTAAGGCAGACAGATTAGCGGTTCCCAATTCTCTTGGTTTCCCTGAGGGTCTTCACAAGTGAGACTGACCCTTTCAGAAAATAAATTCTGATTCGGGCATGAGGCCACAGCACATTATATCATAGTAAGCAGGATGAGACCTTTCCCAGGGGCTTGTTTTGATGATAATGCCAAACCAGGCACTGACAGACTACACAGAATCCCTTGGGAGTGAAATCAAGGCGTGCTATTTAAAAAATTGCATGAAGTGTCTCACTAATTTTTAAAAATTTCCGGAGACTTATTTTTTTTATTTTTAGGCAAAAGAAACCCAAGAAAAATGCTTACAGAAGAATTTAAATTACCTGTCCTCAGTCATAGTTGTGTAGAGGGAAGAGAAGAGATTTAAAACAAAGTTGGCCTTTGCCTTACTAGACTCTGGTGTGGCCATGTTCTCTTTGAGCTATGGCTATTACCATGTTTCCTGGCTTTGGCCCTCTCCCCTACTACTTTGGGTAGGTGAATCTCTTCTTCTCTCTCTCTAATTTACTTTTTCAATAAATTATGTTTTTCTAAAAAAAAACACAAAGTTTTTTGTCAGTACTCATCTTCACTCCTTATTAGATGATTGTAGCCAAGTCATTTAACTTTGTTGAATCCAGTTTCCTTATCTATAATAAGGAATTTAGTAATAAAAATTCTCATGCAGCATGGGTGTGAGAATTAAACATTACATAAAATCTCTGTGTACTCTGAATTATCTTACAAATATCATTCATTATTTTTTACTTCTGTTGTCACCACTGACATCCTGTAAGTACCAGATTGACTTCCCATAGCCTTAATCTGTGGTCTATAAAATACTAATATTCTGTGAAGATCACAGAAATTCAGTCTTGGAGTGAAAATATCCCTAAGCATCATCTAGTCAAAGCACTCATTTGGTGGTTTATTCTTCTCTACAAAGTGCACATAAAAAAACTTTGTGAGCCTCTTCAATGACAAGGGACTCACTACTTCAGAAGGTTTTAATCTTTTGTCAACATTGACTGTTGGAAGAACCATCCTCATTCCATGTTGAAACTGATCTTCCAGTAGCTCACATTCAGTAATGTTAGGACTACTCGTGGTTCATATAATCAGCCTCTCTGTCTTATAATAATCTTCATAATATAGAGTAAATATTTTTCAGGAGTATATTGATAACTAATTCATAATTAGAACATTTTAGTAAAGTATTATTTACTTTTACTTCATACTTCTAGTAAAATTCAGTAAGGCATGCTCCATTATCTATGTTCCCCATGACAAACTGAATAGAAAAAGGGTGGTTTGTAGTATACTTTTCTTGCCCCCATGTGTGTCATGTGCATTGTAGGGGTGGTGTGCACATAAAGTAGTTAGAGGTACACTCAAGAATTGTATAAATCAAAAGTTTGGAAAAGCACCATCTTAATGCAAAGAGCTTTACTCTGAAAATGAGAATTCAAATTGTCAAGCTCATAGATAACAAGACAACTAGGTGAAGAAGGAGGCTATAAAAACGTCCTAACAATTTGTCATTTCATTTATGCAAAGAGACTGGACTGCTTATGTTTGTTTATGTTACATTTGTTTGTATATTTGTCTCAATAGCTATTTTTTCGACTTGAATACAATCACCTTTGGAAATCTCAATTTCCCTGTAAGAAGGTAAAGTGATAATGGTCAAGTTGGAGTTTTTACTATCACCTAAATTAGATGCAAGTTAAATGACTGATTTTGAGGAATTGGAATGTATCTAGAATTATAAAAATCAAAACAAGTATTAATAGTATTGCAGTTATTATAGATTTGTAAATATTTAATTCACTGAAAATTTATGTCAAATTCAGAAGAATTGAATCAAAATTTACATTTTTGGTTACAAGGTCTTCTTCCTTTTTTTTTTTACAAATAAGAAAAATAACCTTAACATAAAGAAATAACTTGTCTAGTTCACATGGGTAGTTAGTGGAGAAGCTATCAATAAACAAAATAACCGCCTAATGTTAAAAGCATTACCTAACAATGCTTCCTAGGCAAGATATTTATATATATTTGATTTATGAAAACCTTATTACATATGACTTGTGCATGCAAATTGTTTTATTTTCATACATCTGTAGCCCTATTTACCTTTAGTTGGTAGTGAAGATCCAAATATAGAATGAATTCTTTCTATCATATTCATATTTATTAATGCAATATGAATAACTCTTTCATCAAAATTCTTGTCACTGTTCAAATTAATAGAGACATGGAAATGATAAAAAATAAATACAAATTAAATTTTGCAGTCCAGTACGGAAGGCAGAGGAACTTTTCAAAAATATAATTCATGTCATCTTTATTCATTGTTTATTTGAAATATACCAAATGTAACTTAAAAATGGAAAACATCCCATATATTTCAAAGCAAAGTAATTTAGTCTATTCATTCTTATCCATTCAGGTCAAATTTTAAGGATATAAGGATTTATGCTTCATATATCTTGGACAGCTCTCTCTTATTTATTGGATAAATATATATGCCACTTCTATTCCAAAGACACTACCGAGGTAACATTTAGTGGCTCTTTTTTTTCAATATATATTATAAATATAGTATTAAAATCTAATGCTGGGCTTTACCCTGAGGCTAAAAGTTCAGTAGGAAAAACTCGAATTAGATAATAGTTCAAAGTTAACTTGAAGTAAACAGCGTTCCACAAATTATATACTGCATACATGGTATATCATTTTTCTTTCCATTTAATTTTTCTTTCCATTTAATTCACCTTTGTGCAACAGTGCACTTTTGGCAGTGGGAGCAAGAGAAATAAATTAATAGAAGAATTGAATAATGCAACATTTTATCTCTGACTATTATAAATACAATCCATCTGTTCTTTTCTGGGTTAAATGTACCCTTATTTTAAATGCAGGCAGGCAGAGGAAAATAAATTGTCTCTTCCCATCAGCATTTTACTTCTGGGCTTTTTCTGTCCTGTTTCAAAAGGGTCTCAGATATGTGACTCCTGACTTCATTCTTTCTGTAATAAAATGCTAAATCTGGTTTAGTGTGATATTATGAATCTGGAGATACAACCACATTTTCTCAAGAATCTATTAAATTCAGCCAACAGCAACTTATCATTAAATGCTTCAAAATAAAAATGTAGTCAGCCTCAAAATGCATAAGCATCTTGTGTGTATAGCAAGACTTAAATATAATATAAATATTGATAAGAAAGTAATATAAACCAAGCTGTTTTTAGTCAGGCAACCTTTAGTAAATACCTTACTTCTCATCTCCTAAACCATTAGTTTTGAATATCTTCAAGGAGCATATTCCTTCAATATTTCCAAATTAACTAACTCTATTTATATAAACACATTTAGTTACATATATCTTTCATATACTATAATTCACTCAAATTAAATTTAAAAGTCCAATTATATAACTAAATTTAAAACAGAGAAAAAGAGTGTCTTTGAACATATGAAATTATCTAACCAATAAGTGAATACTGAAATATGTAACAAGATCCAAATTGTGACAAATTACGTTGTAAGCCTAGTAATATATATTGAATTTCCATTTGCAGTATAGATCATTGTTCATAGAAATCAATCACAGTTTTCCCAGAAAACAGACTAATTCTAAATTTGTGAATATCGTAAGAATTTACTAAATTGCTTTCTTAACTTTTCTTGGTATATAAAAAATACTTTAAAATGTTGTGGAAACAAAAATTCCCTCATATAAATTAGAAAGTAGAAATAATCTATAAAGTAGTCTTAAGAAATGTACTATGTATTATGCTTTCATTGTATGAATACTATTGTAAAACAAACAACCCATTATAATTTTTGTATAATCTTTCATGTTTTGGGTGACTTGTGCAACAGAGGATTCTCTTTTTAAAAGTAAAATTTATATTTTCTTATTATAAACATAATTTATACTAGTTAAAAAACATAGACATTACAAAAAAAAAAAACAAGAAAAAGGTTATGCTGTACTTTTCAACTATTTGCCTCTGATCTTATTCCTAATTTAAGATTGAACTAAACAATTTTAATTTAAAATTTAAATTTATATAATATGTTCTGCTCTCCTGAAATAAAATTAAGACATAAGCCTTTTCATAAGTTATTGCAAACATTTCAGAATAATAATTTAATGAATGCTTAATATTCCATCAAGTGAAATATTTCTCAAAGAATTATTCATGGACAATCTTAACAGGATCTTCTGGGATTACTTAAAACAGATTTTGTGAGATAGCTACTCAATAGTGGACATTTTAAATAAGTTAGCCAGATGATTTTAAAATTAAATTTTATTTTATTTATTTATTTATTTATTTATTGAGTTGGAGTCTCACTCTGTAGCCCAGACTGGAGTGCAGTGGCCGCTTCCAGTCACCGCAGCCTTGACCTGCTGGGCTCCGGCGATCCTTCCGCCTCAGCCTTCTGAGTAGCTGGAATTACAGGCATGCGCTACCACGCCCAGCTAATTTTTTGATTTATTGTAGAGTTGAGGTCTTGCCTGCCCAGGTGGGTCTCGAACCCACCGGCTCAGGAAGTCCACTCACCTCAGCCTCCCAAAGGCGCGGGATTACAGGCTGAACCACCGAGCCTGGCATTTATTTTTAATTGATAAATAAAATTGTATATATGTATGGAATACAATGTAAAGTTATGCTACATGCATACATTGTAGAATGATTAAATCAGATCTCAAATAATTATCATTTCTATACATTCAATTTTGAGAAGCCATAATTTTTAACCGCATTAACATTAACTTAACCATTTTTTTGTTGTTAGATATTTAGGTTGTTGCTAATACTTTTTATCATAAATAATAACATAATTTGTTTTTTTTGCATTTCAGGTTTTTAATATTTTTAAATTAACATCTATTTTGAGATATACCATAAAATTTACCCATTTAGAATATATTTTAGTGTATTCTGAGTTGTGCCATCACCACTGTTTAATGTAGAATATTTTCATCACCTCTAAAGGAATGCTCTACTCATTAGGAGTCACTTTCATGCCTGCATTCCACCCTCACCTCAGACAACCATCTATTTACTTTCTGTCTCTACAGATTTCCTTTTTCTAGATACTTCATAGAAATGGAATCAAACAGTGTGTGGTATTTTGTGACTTGCTTCTTTCACTTAGAATGTCTTTAAATTTCATCAATGTTGTATCATATATCAGAACAATTTTTACTTTTTTGTACTATGTAATATTCCCTTTTATGGTTATATCATCCTTTAATTTTTCATTCATCAGTTGATAAATATTTGCCTGGATTTTACTTTTTTCACTCTTATCAATAATACATGAGTAATTTTGCATGAACAATAATGTATGTTTTGATGTGGGCATATATGGTATTTTTGTTTCTCTTAGGTGTATAGCTAGGTGTGGGAGTACTGAATAATATAGTATCTCTGTTTAGCATATTAAAGAAATACCAAATTGCTTTCCAGAGTGACTGCACATTTTACATTACTTTCAGTAAAGTAAGGGAGTTTCAATTTCTTCCTATTCTTGCCATCAGTTGCCATGTCTGTTTTTATTTTGGTTTAGTGACCCAAGAAGAATAAAGCAGTATTTTATAGTGGTTTTGATTTGCATTTCCCCTTTTATGAACTTACTGGCCATGTGTATACCTTTTTCAAAGAAACACCTGTTCCAATTTTTAACCCATTTAAAAAAATTTGGTCTTATGTCAACAGTTTTGAGACAGTGGTAAAGCATGTCAAGTGTTTTATCTGCATTAATTAAAACAATTATGTAGCTTTTAATCTTTTATTTTATAAATATGGTGCATTACACTTATTTGTTTTCAAATGTTAAATCTACCTTGCATTTTTTAGATCAATTCTTCTTGGTTATTGTGTAATTCATATTACATGTTGCTGAATTTGACTTGCTAGCATTCTGTTGAGGCTTTTTGCATTTATATTCATATTGAATATTGGTTTTTAGCTTTCTTTTTTATGTGTCTAGTTTTTATATCAGAGTAATACTTTCTCATATGAGTCCCATATGATGGTTTGAGAAATATTATTTCCTCTTATATTTCTTAGAAGAATCAGTGAAGAATTGAAATTAATATTTCTCTAAAAGTTTAGCAGAATTCACCAGAAAGCCATCTAGGACTGAGCTTTAACTTTGTGGAAAGTTTTATTTACTAATTTGAAATCAGAGCTTATTGCAGGTTTATTCAGATCTTCTATTTCTTCTTTAGTCAGTTTCAATAGTTTTGTTTTTTCTAGAAATGTATTCATTTCATCTAAGTTATTTAATATGTTGATGCGTCATTGTTCATAGAATTCTTTTATGCAGTAGTCTTCCCTTATCCACAATTTCACGTTCTGTGGTTTTAGTTATCTGTGGTCAACTGTGGTCTCAAAATATTAAATAGAGATTTTCAGAAATAAAACAATTTATAAGTTTAACATCACACACTGTTCTGAGTAATGTGATGAAATCTCATGCTGTCACATTTCATCCTGCCCTGGACATGAATTATCCCTTTATCCAGAGTATCCAAAATGTATAAGCAAAATGCCCATTAGACACTTAGTAGCTATTTTGGTTATCAGATCAACTGCTGGGTATTGCAGTGCTTGTGTTCAAGTAACCTTCAGTGTACTTAATAATAACCCCAAAACACAAGTGTAGTGATGCTGGCAAATCAGATATGTGAAAGAAAGCTATAATGTGCTTTCTTTAAGTGAAATTCCCAACTAAGAAAGGAAAAACAATTGTACACTGAGGTTTCTAAGATCTATGGCAAGAAGTATTTTCTATTCATAAAAGTTTAAAATGGGAAAATGGAATTCCTGCTAGTTTTGTTGTTACACCTCAAACTGCAAAGGTTACAGTCACATTGCATGATAAGTACTTAGCTAAGATAGAAAAGGCGTTAAATTTGTGGGAGGGAGACATGAACAGAAACCTGTTTTGATTGATAGTAACATGTTGTGCCAGGAGCATTGAGCCACAATAATTAGTAGTAAAATACAATGTGCCAGAATCACTACTTCTATGCTTTAGAGCTGTTATTAAGTAAAACAAGAGTTATTTGAACCCAAACAACAATCGAAACCTTGACAAAGTTGATCTGATAACAGAGTCACCTGTTAAGGGAGTAATTGGAGAGTAGCATATACAGTATAGATATGCTTGACAAAGCAATGATTTATGTCCTGGGCAATGGCATGAGATTTCATCATTCTACTTAGAAGAATGTGCAATTTAAAACTTATGAAATATGTATTTCTGAAATTTTCTATTTAATATTTTTAGACTGTATTTGGATTTGGAACTGTAGAAAGTAACTTCTTCACAATTTCTAATTTTTAATGTCTTATCTTTTCATTGATATTGCATATGTGTTGAGGCATTTTTGTTTTACTTTATTTTAGATATGGTATTTTAAAATTTTTTGAACATGCTTAAAACAGCTGATTTTTATTTTTGTTTTTGAGTTGGAGTCTTACTCCGTCGCCAAGACTGGAGTGCAGCGGCACGCTCACAGCCACCCCAGCGTTGACCTGCTGGGCTCCAGCAGTCCTTCCACCTCAATCTTCCAAGTAACTGGAACCACAGGCGTACGCTACCATGCCCGGCTAATTTTTTATTTTATTGTAAAGACAAGGTCTCGCCAAGTTGCCCAGGCTGGTCTCAGACCTGTGGGCTTAGGCAATTCACTCGCCTAGGCCTCCCAAAGTGCTAGGATTACAGACTAAGCCACCGAGCCTGGCCAAAACAGCTGATTTAAAGTAGTCTTTGTCTAATAGGACCAACATCTGTGTCCCCATAATGGTAGTTCCTATTGATTTTTTTCCTGTTTATGAAATTTTCTATTTATTTGTTTATAATGTAGCTTTTTGTTTAAAATTGACCTTATTTTTTTTGACTGGACATAGTGGTTTACAACCGTAATCCCAGCACTTTAGGAGGTGGAGGCAGGAGGTTCGCTTTTAACCTAAAGTTCAAGACTAGCTGGGCAACACAGCAAGACCTCATCTCTACAACAAAAATGATGATGATGATGATGATGATGATAATAATAATAATACTACTAATAATAAAGAATTAGCCAAATGTGGTGGCATACGCTTGTAGTCCCAGCAACTCAGGAGGCTGATGCAGGAGGACCTTCTGAGCCCAGGAGTCTGAGATGTGGTGAGTTGTGATTGCGCCACTGCACTCCAGTCTGGGCAACAAAGTGAGATCTTGACTCAATAAATCAATAATACTGGACATCATTTTAGATAATATAATGTATCAATTTTGGGAATCTGCTTTCCCCTCCCCATATTTGTTGCTATTGGTATTTTATTGTTATTACTGTGGGTTTAGTGACTAACTGAACAAATTATAAAGTCTATATTTCCTGTTATGTACAGCCACTCAAATCTTTGCTTCGTGTGTTTACTAGTCAACTCATGATTAGACACTGTTTTCCTTTCGTACTTTGAACCAATAGATCTCCTAGCCATCACTGAGGAGCTCTGTGTGCATGTTGGAATTCCCATATACTTCAGGCAGTTTACAAGTCTGTCTTAATCTTTATTTCTCACTGGTTATGTGCCTAAGGGCCAGCCAGAAGTAAGATGTTGTGGTCTCTCCATTTATTTTCCGTGCATGTGCAAAGACCTGCACATGTGTGGGACTTTCTAGATATTCAGAAATGGCAGAGCTTTTCAAAAACCTCTATGGGCCTTTCACTTCCCAGATAGTTTTGTAAGTTTTTGACCATGATCTTTTTAGCCCCAACTCATAGTGTTGACTCAGGCAACTATGGTGTTTTATCAACGTTGATCATTCAATAAATGCCCTGGGCTAGAACTTTTCTCGTTCAGCGAGCTCCAAGAAAGATTAAATAATGACAGCAGGGTAAGCATGAAAATTTTTTGCAGAGCTGCAAACAGGTCAAGTAATTAGAATGACCTAATGAAAGGACTTTTAAAGATACTCTCAGCTGGGCTCGGTGGCTCAGCCTGTAATCCCGCGCCTTTGGGAGGCTGAGGTGAGTGGATTGCCTGAGCCCACGAGTTTGAGACCCGCCTGGGCAGCAAGACCTCATCTCTACAGTAAATCAAAAAATCAGCCGGGCGTGGTAGCACCTGCCTGTAATTCCGGCTACTTGGAAGGCTGAGGTGGAAGGACCGCTGGAGCCCAGGAGTTCGAGGCTGCAGTGGCCGGGAGCGGCCACTGCACTCCAGTCTGGGTGACAGAGTGAGACTCCAACTCAAACAACAACAACAACAACAAAAAACAACAAAAAAGATACTCTTATCTTGGATTGCCGCCTGCTATAGATACAATGTTGCTGGTTTTCATAAAATCCACAGTTATGAGGCCTGTTGGCTTTTCATGGAGTTGTGACGTGGAGGATTGGGATCGACCTGGTTAAAAAGCCAAAACACTGCTGTTCTTACAAAGGGTTTACATTTTTTACATTTTAAGGGGACTTCAGATTGTTGGATATCTTTATTTAATAATCAGAATTTTGGAAATGTTAGTTGGACTATTTTTTGTAAATATTTTTTATTGCTTTTTACTGTAGAAGGTATTTGCAAAGATCATCATATTGCCATTCCCAAAGCCCCTTCCATTTTCATGTTATTTATTCAGGCTATATTTTAAGTGGAGCTATTCGGTCAAAATTAAATTTTTTATTAAAAATGCAAATTTCTTGTTATAAATATTTATTCCAGGTTATTTTTTTTTCATTTTTTATTCTTTTTTAGATAGCATCTCACTCCGTTGCCTAGGTTAGAGTGCAATGGTGTGATTATAGTTTCCTGCAACTTCAAACTCCTGGGTTCAAGCAATCTTCCTACCTCAGCGCCCTAAGTAGTTAGGACTACAGATATGAGCACCAATGCCCAGCTATTTTTTTTTTTTATTTTTTGTAGAGACAAGGTCTTGCTATGTTACCCAGGCTGGTCTTGAACTCTTGGCCTCAAGTAATCCTCCCTCCTCAACCTCCAAAATGTCGGAATTACAAGCGTGAGACTCCATTCCTGGCCATAGATTACATTTTTATTATCAATAATATAAGAGAGCTTTCCTTACTATTGCCCAATTGCAAACTAAAATAACTAGCAATTATAGTTTGAGTATTTCTGGCACAATTACTACTTTTTTCTGTAAACAACAGCCCACTACTTTTTCAACCCTTTTCTCATTCTAATTAGGGGCTTTTTTAGGGATTGCCAACTGTAGTATTTCTATCCTCTGAGCATATAAAGTGAGATAGTCAGTGTGCCCTCCACTCACCACAGTTATGGATGCCCAGATAGACATGTGTTCCAAATTAGGCCAATTATGGTCCACTTAAGAGCTCAGAGAAGAAGCCTTTTTTTTTCTTTCTTGTAATACCAGAGCTGCTTACATGCAGATGGGAACAGAGATATTCATAAAAAAAAAGAGAGTGTAAGTAATATCAAGCTTCATTGGATTTAAGTAGCACTATTACTTAAACTATAGCAAAATGATTTTGTTTTAGTTATTTTATCTTATATTTTTCAAAGAGCATTTTTAGACATCATTAAGACTTTTTTATTATAAATCACATTTTTGCATTCATAAAAAATAATTTTGAAGCAAACACATTTTGAAATTATTCTTAAAACTCACAGTTAAGCTCATATTTTTTTGATGTCTGTGGTTTTTCAAATATCTTTATGTCATAAATAAGTTGCATTCATGTTTGGGAAGTTTAAAAACATGTAAAAGGAAGTACCTCACAGAATCAATAAACTATAGTCATTTTGAAATCACTTTACCATTCTACTTTTCTTTAAGGCCAATCTGCAAACCAATACAACTAATTGACTAGGGTTGTCACTTGATCCAAGATACTGATTCATAAGCTTGTTAGAAGATAAATTTAAAAGCATAACAAAAGAAAGTTAATAAATTGGGAGCAAACTCATTAGAAAATATAAAATCTGAAGGACTGAAAAACATGTAAAATATTAATAAGAGCATATGAAACATAGGACACTATGAGAAGATCTAACTTACATGTAATCAAACTACTGGAAGAAGGGAAGATAAAAACAGTGAAAAAGCACTATTGCAAGTTATAATGGCCTTGAATTTTTCAAAGCTGATAATATACATTAACCTACACATTCCTTTGCTGACCAAAACAATTTCCATACATTAGGAGCCACACCAAAACATATTATAAAATAAAATTGCAAAAAAAAAGAGAAAAAACCTTAAATACATTAAGAAAAAAAAGAGTTACCTTTAAAGTAGAAATAATATGACTGACAGCCAATTTTCGAACAGATGTGATGGACACCAGAAAGATAGTAGAATGATATATTTAAAATAGTTAAATTACATATTTGTCAGCTTAAGTTTGTACTGTCAATGAACATATTCTTCAACAATGAATGTCAAAGTTGTAGTCAGATTAACAAATAGATAATTTCCCAGAGAACAAAATAAATAAATATATTCTTCAAAGAAAAGTATCTCAGAAAGATACATAAAAATTTATGAATAAATAAAAAGCAGTGGAAATTGTTATTTTAAAATGTCATTAAAAAACCAAGTGGAGCAGTTAATGCCTGTAATCCCAGCACTTTGGGAGGTTGAGGTGAGAGGATTGCCTGAGCCCAGGGATTCAAGAAGCCTGGGCAACTTGGCGGCACCTCAACTCTACAATAAACAAAAAATAATAATAATTGAGTGTGGTGGTTCCTGCCTGTAGTTCCAGCTACCTGGAAAGCTTAGGTGGAAGGATCACCTGGCCCAGCAAGTAGAGGGTGAGGTAGCCTCCTGTGTGCCACTATACTCTAGCCTGGGAGATAGAGTGAGACTCCAACTCAAAAAAAAAAAAAAATCATTAAATATAAACAAATATTTACTGTAAATATTATTATAGTAGCTAACATGATTAATATTTTCAAAGGTAAAAATACATAGAAAATTAAAATGCTTGTTTAAAATAGTGAAAAATGTAGGAAAGGCTGTAAGGAGTGAAATGTTCTAAGGTTTTACTTCTTTAGGAAATGTGTTTAAAGAAATAATTTGTATTACACTTAATAAAAGATATGTTGTAATCTCCAGCATAATCATTAAATAATAGTGAAGATGAATAATAAGCAATGCAATAGATTTTTAATGTGTAATTAAAATATTTTATTTATCCAAAAAGACAAAGAAGGTACAAAAAAAAGTAAAATAAATAAATGGGTTAGTCATAGGATAAAAATAAATTCCAATCAAGCAAATAAACAGTTTGATGAGATTTCACTTGTCTATCTTCTCTCTTATGGCATTTGGGGTTTTGATCAGGAATTGATTGCCAGTTCCAGTTTCTATAAGGTTGTCTCCTGAATTTTCTAAGCTTCTTATAGTTTGAGGTTTTTGCATTTAGGTCTTTGATTCATTTAGAGTTGATTTTTGTGTATGGTGATAGGAAGGAGTCTTGTTTTAATTTTCTGCATGTGGTCAGCCAGTTTCCCCAGTGTCATTTACTGAATAAGTTCTCCTCTCCTCTTGCTGTTGGAGGCTTTGTCAAAGTTGAGTTGATTGAGAAATTGAGGTTTTGCTTCCAGAATCTGTGTCCTGTCCTATGGGTCTATATGCCTGTTCTTGTACTAATACCAGACTGCTTTGATTATTGTAGCCTTATAATAAAGTGCAAGGTCTATTAAAACCACATGGAGATACCATCTAACTCCAGTCATTATCAATAACACAAAAAACAACAGATGCTGCAGAGAATGCAGAGAAAAGGGAACACATTTTTTTCACCACTGCTGCTTTAACTTTGCAGAACCATATGTTAATGTTAAAAAAGAGATTTTGTTAGGAGAGTCTCTTTCATTCCCTTGGGCAGTGCTTATCCTGAGTAGCAGCACTTTGAGTAATACGTTGACCTCTACTTTCCATTTGATTATCCTGAGGGAGATTTTTATATTTGACTCCACCTATTTTCTACACTATACTTTTTTCTCTGAAGGAGGATAGCCTTTCAATTACCACTTTATTATCTTTATTTGGAACAAATTACACTGTACCTGATAATATTTCTAAATGTTTGTTTGGTGATTTTAGAAGCATTTCCCAGTTTACACGAGTAAGAACCCAAGTTTGTTTATGCTGCCTGAGATTGGGTGATTTATAAAAAATAGAAATTTATTTTCTCAGAGATATGGAGGCTGGGTAGTCCAAGATCAATGTGCTGCCATCTGACAAGGATTTTCTTGCTGTATCCCTTGAAGGGAAGGAATGCTGGAAGGCAGAGGGCAAAGATGCACAAGAGTGCCAAACTTGCCCCTCTTTAATGGCATTAATCCCACCCATGAGGGCAAAACCCTCATGACCTAATCATCTCTTAAATAGCGCACCTCTTAATATTATTTCAAAGACAATTAATTTTCAACATGAATTTTGGAGGGAACAAACATTCAAAGCATAGCATACACCATTTTGTAAATGTATTTGCTAAAAAATTTGTAAATTTGCCTTTACATTGCTATCTTTCCACCAAAATACTATGATTAGTTTTCAATTATTTTTCAAGTAACTATACTAAATCTCTTATTTTTCCCATGTATTCAATCACTCTTTTAAACATTTATGTATTTTCCTTGTACTTTTTTGAGTCCTTGTTTTGTATATGACTCTTTAAGAATGGAGAAATAATTTAGGTACATTTATTATTTGGACATCATTATGGTAAATATGATCAGTATGAATGCATCCTAGAATTTAGTATTACTGCCCAAGTATCATTTTATATAAGTACAATTTAAAACCAAGAAAGTTTTAAACATGACAAGCATCTCAGAAAGACAGAATTTTATGCCAATTATCTCAAATATTCAGGAGTATGATGTTCACATAAATTTAACAGTACAGAAATAATGCAAATATATATAGGTTGATTTGGATCAGCTTTTCCTGAAAATGCCTTGGTCAGAGTTTTCAACACTAAGGCTAAGTAAAAGGTAAATAAGAATAGTAATGAGGTGAGTTGATTAAGAATAATTAGATTCAGTGCATTTACATAGATAGGTCTGTTAGGGTTGCGAGCACAATATTTTCAGTGAAAAGAATATGTAGTGAGTAGATGCCCAATGTATGACTGCTAATATGGAGAGAAAGGTTGCTATTTAGATGCTTTTCTTTCTTCCAGTAATGGGAAGAATCAAATGTCTGAATTCTGGTCAGAGAGTTAAATATTTCCAGAGAACCAGGTTACTGCTCTTCTCCTGAGAAATCTATGACAGAGCAAGAATTTGTCTCCAATGTTATCAACTAAGTCTAACCTGACTATGACTTTGATGGTTAAACCATGCTCTGTCTTCGATCATAGCTCTTAGTTCTTGTGGTATCAAGAGGCTGTCTTTCTATGACTTACTTCTTTTTAATTAAAATGTTGGTGACTTTTTAAAAAGTTTTAAATGTCCTAAAGTTCTTTGAAAATTAGTCTATTTTTAGCCACATAAAGCATTTTTAAGGGTCTTATTTTCCAGAGGCTGAATATAAACTTGCTGTGTTCTTCTCCCTACTACATACCATTTAAGCAGACTGCCATAGTGTTTTAAAATTATGATGTGATTTTTATTTCTCTCTTACATGAGCAATTGAACATTCGATTAGACATAGTGATGCTCATCAGTATTTCCTGTTCACCTCTTTCAAGGCACAGCAAAGGACTGTACTTGAGCAATACTTTAAAGTGAAATATGACCATGTGACATGCTTTGGCTAATCAAATGTAAGCAGTATTATAATATGTGTCTGTATTATGTAAGTAGTGCAACATCTGTAGTCCAATAAGGCTTTACAGATGGTGAAGCCTGAGTCCTTTGTTCAGAGATGGCTCCATAAAATTAAAAAAAAAATACACCTCTAAAGTTCTATTTTTGTAAGCCATTAATATTTTGGAATTGTTTTTCCTGCAGAAAAGTCTAGTGTAACCTGACTGATTATAGACATGGATCGTAAATTTTTGCTACTTATTTATTGATTCAAATATATAAAGAAAAAGAATATCCATAATAAATGATATTGACTATAGAGTAATTAAGCAATAAAAATGTAAGCTTTTCTTGTCAAGGGAATATTTAATAATATATACAGAAAATTTCATACAGCTATATCTTGGGGCAACTCATTTGCATCACAGGCTTCAACAATTCTTTCTAAAATATCCTGCTTCTTGCATCAAAAGCAGACTTCAAAATGCTGGCTGCAGCAGAGACAACACAGCTGCTAGTGATGTAAGACACAGACTATATAAACTAGAGGCACAGACTAGAAACATCATGTACACATTCAGCATTTTGGAAGAAATCAAAACTTCCATAGAGGTAATAAAAGAGTACTTGGTGAACCAGCAAAAAATAAGGCCTCAGTAATAAGGACCGTATGGTAAATTAATTGACTTTCTAGGGATGAAAACACAGGATAAGACAAATGTAGATTGTACATTAGGAATCACTCAAATTAAAAGAAGAATCAAATTACACCAGAATTTCTTTTTTTTAAAACATATTTTTTATTATAAAATTGTGGGGTACAGTTAAGGGTTAGGTATACAAATGTGCATCGTTCAGACACCCTTGTTAATAAGGGGTGTCTCCCCATCCCCAGACAGATATTGACTACCATTAGTCCCATCTCCCTTCCCTCCCTACCCCCCCACAGTTTCCCACCACTGTCAGTCCCTTTCTTATAGTATTGTGACAGATGTTCAATGTCCACTATATGAGTGAGAACATGTGATACTGAGATCTTTGTTTCTATGAGAGATCACTCAGTATTATAGACTCTAGTTCCATGCAGGTTGCTGTGAAATTCATGATTTTGTTCTTTTTTATGGCTGCATAGTATTCCATCATGTATATGTACCACATTTTTTTTATCCAGTTCTCTTTTGATGGACAGCATGGTTGATTCCAGGTTCTTGCTATTGTGAACAATGCTGTGATAAACATTCGTGTGCAGGTATCTTTTTTATAGAGTGATTTGAGTTCTTCCAGGTATATAACCAGTAGGGGGATTGAGGGGTCATATGGAAGATTGAATTTTAGAGCTTTTAGGAATTGCCACACTGATTTCCACAGAGGCTGTAGTAGCTTACACTCCCACCAACAGTGTAGAAGTATTCCCTTTTCACCACATCCTTTCCAGCATCTGTTATTTTTTGAGTTATTGATGATGGCCATTCTGACTGGAGTTAGGTTGTATCTCAGTGTAGTTTTAATTTGCATCTCCTTGATGACTAGTGAGACTGAACATTTTTTCATGTATCTGTTGGCTGCTCATAAGTCTTCTTTTGAGAAGTGTCTATTTATATCTTTTGCCCACTTCGTAATGGGGCTGTTTGGTTTTTTCTTTTTAGCACATTTAAGTTCCTTGTAGATCCAAGATGCTAGACCATTGTCAGATCTGGAGTTTGCAAATACTTTTTCCCAGTCTGAGGGCTGTCTCCCTGCACTCTTGATAGTTTCTTTGGCTTTGCAGAAACTTATCAGTTTAATGAGGTCCCACTTGTCTATCTTATCTCTTATGGCCTGTGCATTTTGGGTATTGCTCAGGAATTGGATGCCAGTTCCAATTTCCATAAGGGTGTGTCCTGCATTTTCTAAGGTTCTTATGGTTTGAGGTTTTGCATTTAGGTCTCTGATCCATTTAGAGTTAATTTTTGTGTATGGGAATAGATAGGGGTCTTGTTTGAGCCTTCTGCATGTGGTCAACCAGTTTTCCCAGCACCATTTACTTAATAGGCTCTCCTCTCCCCAGTGGTAGGTGGTGGAGGCTTTGTCAAAGATGAGTTGGTTGAGAAATTGAGGTTTTGATTCTGCAATCTCAATTCGACCCCATTGATCTATATGCCTGTACCTGTACCAATACCAAGCTGTTGTGATTATTATAGCTTTATAGTAAAGCTTGAAGTCTGGTAATGTGATATCTCCTGCTTTTATTTATTTATTTATTTTTTGATGAGGATAATTCTGGCTATTCTTGGTCATTTGTGTTTCCATATGATTTCCTATATTGTTTTTTCTAGGTCTGAGAAGAATGTTGCTGGTAATTTGATGGGTATTACATTAAATCTGTAGGCTGCCTTAGGTAGGATGGACATCTTCACAATGTTGATTCTTCCAATCCATGAGCATGGGATATTTTTCCACATGCTTGTGTCATCTTTGATTTCTTTGAGCAGTGTTTTGTAGTTTTCATTGTAAAGGTCTTTCACATTTCTGGTTAAGAAGATGCCAAGGTATTTCATTTTTTTGTGGCTATTGTGAATGGAATTGTGCTTTTTATTTGGGTTTCTGTTTGTTTACTATTGGTGTGAAGAAATGCAGTTGTCTTTTGCACATTTATTTTATGCCCTGAGACTTTGCCAAAGTCCTTATCAGTGTAAGGAGGTTTTTGACAGATTCTCTTGGGTTTTTCAAGGTACACGATCCTATCATCTGCAAAGAGAGATGCCTTGACTTCCTCTTTTCCTATTTGGATACCCCTGATTGCCTTCTCTTCTCTGATTGCTCTAGCTAGGACTTCCAATACTATATTGAACAGGAGGGGTGAGAGTGGGCATCCTTGTCTTGTTCCAGTTTTCAGGGGAAATGGTTCCAATTTTTGTCTGTTTAGGAGTACGCTCGCTGTGAGTTTCTCATAGATGGCTTTTACTATTTTGAGGTATCTTCCTCGTATGCCTAGATGTTCGAGGATTTTTATCAAGAAGTGGTGCTGGATTTTATCAAAAGCTTTTTCTGCATCTAATGATATAATAATGTGGTTTTTGTTTTGGCATCTGTTGATGTATTTAATTACATTTAATGGTTTTACGAATGTTGAATTCGCCTTGCATCCCAGGGATGAAGCCTACTTGGTCATAATGAATGATTTTTGAGATGTGTTGTTGAATCCAGTTTGCTGGGATCTTGTTGAGAATTTTAGCATGTATGTTCATCAAAGATATTGGCCTGTAGTTAACTTTCTTTGTTGGATCTTTACCTGGCTTGTGTATCAATGTGATGTTAGCTTCATAAGATGATTTGGGGAGAGTTCCATCTTTCTCAATCATCTGGAATACCTTCAGTAGGATTGGCATCTGTTACTCCTTAAATGTCTTGTAGAATTCTGCTGGAAAGCCATCTGGCCAGGGCTTTTTTTGGTAGGTAGTTTTCTTATTACATAGTTAATTTCCTTGATTGTTATTGGTCTATTTAGGGTCTCAATTTCTTCTTGTTTCAACCTAGGAAGGTTGTGTGATGTTATAAAGTCCTCCATTTCCTTAAGGTTTTCAAGTTTGTTTCCATACAAGTGTACATAGTAGTCTCTAATGATCTTTTGTATTTCTTCAGGGTCAGATGTGACTTCATCTTTTGTGTTTCTGATTGTGTTTATTTTGTGTTTCTGACTGGGCTTTTTCTCTCTTTTTCTTGGTCAGTCTAGCTAGGGGACCATTGATCTCATTTATCCTTTCAAAGAACCAGCTTTTTGTTTCATTGATTTTTTTGTATTATCTTTTTGCCTTGTATGTCCTGGATTTGGGCTTTTATTTTGGTGATCTGGATTCTTCTGCTGAAATTAGGGTTTTTGTGGTCTTGCTTTCCCACCTTCCTTAGGTGGCTTGTTAGGCTGTTAATTTATGATCCTTCCATTTTCTTCATGTGCGTTCGTAGAGATATGAATTCCCCTCTTACTACAGCTTTCATGGCATCTCAGAGATTTTAGTAAGATGTTTCTTCATTTTCATTTGTTTCCAGACATCTTTTAATCTCTGTTTTGACTTCATCATTAACACAGGAGTTGTTTAGCATCATGCTGTTTAGTGTTCATGTCTTTGTTGGTTTTGGGGGGACCTTGTTGGTGTTGATGTTTATTTTTTTTCATTGTGGTCTGAGAAGGTGCATGGTAAAATTTCAGTCCTTTTAAATTTGCTTATGCTTGATGTATGGCCAAGTATGTGGTCAATCTTAGAGTACATTCCATGTGGTGATGAGTAGAATGTATATTCTGTGGTCACTGGATGGAGTGTTCTGTAGGTATCAATTAAGTCCATTTGGTCAAGAGTCACATTGAGGTTCCAGATCTCGTTGCTGATTTTTTGTCCTGATGATCTGTCTAGGATTGTGAGTGGGATATTGAAGTCCCCAGCTATGACAGTGTTAGAGTTGATATCTTTTTTCAGTTTACATAGAAGCTGCTTTATGAAAGTTGGCACTCCTCTGTTGGGTGTATATATGCTTAAGATAGATATTTCTTGTTGATGGATTGAACTTTTTATCATTATGTAATGGTCTTTTGTATCTTTTTAAATTTTTGATAGCTTAAATTGTATTTTGTCTGAAATTAAGATCGCGACTCCTCCTTTCTTTTGTTTTCCATTCACCTGAAAGTTTGTTTTCCATCCTCTTACTTTGAGTCTGTTAGTGTCCTTTCTAGTGAGGTGAGTCTCCTGAAGGCAATAAATTGTTGCCTGGTGATATTTTATCCATTTTACCATTCTGTCTTTTCAGTGGTGCATTTAATCCATTCACATTTAGGCTAATTATTGAAATGCAGGAGTTAATCCCTGTCATAAGGTTCTTACAGAGTTGTTGTTCCTGTTTGTTTGTTGTCTTTCTTTTGGTTTTGGAGTTGGTCCATGTGTGTTTTTAATCTTTTGCCTGCACTCTTGTGAAGAATGTTGTTGTTCTTTTCTGCTTTTCTTCTGGGTTCAGTACTTTCTTAAGTGTTTCTTGTAGAGGTGGTCTGGTGGCAGTGTAGGTTCTTAGGGGTTGGATATCTGGGAAAGATATCAATTATCCCTCACTGGTGAAGCTTGGCTTGGCTGGGTAGGTTATTCTTGGTTGAAATTGTTTATCTTTTAGAACTTTAAAGATAGGGCTCCAGGCTCTCCTAACCTGGAGGGTGTATGTAGATAAATCTGCTGTTATCCTTATTGGTCTTCCTTGTAGGTAGTCTGACCTCTTTCTCTTGCTGCCTTTAGGATTTTTTCTTTTACAGCTACTTTGTTTAGGCAAATTATTATGTGTCTGTGAGTTTGTCTTCTCATTTGTTGTCTTGTTGGGGTTCTCTGAATCTCTTGTGTTTGAATTTTTGCATCACTGATGAGATGAGGGAAGTTTTCTTGAATGATTTCATGAAATGTTTGTTCCAGTGTGTGCTCTGACTCTCTCTCTGCCTCGGAAAGGCCAATTACTCTTAGGTTGAAGTAATGATTCATCTCTTGAAGGGTTTGTTCTGTCTTTTTTAAGCTTCTTCTATATGTTTTTGCTAGTTTGGGTTAGTTCTGTATATTGGGCTTTAAGTTCTGAGATTCTTTCTTCTGCTTGGCTAATTCTGCTTTCCATGTTTATTAGTTTGTTATTTATTTCCATCACAGTATTCTTTACTGCTATTTCTGTCATCAGTTCCTTCCTATTTTCCTCTTGTCTCTCCTCAATTTTTTAAATTCTCTCTATTAATGTCTTGATGTCTGGGTTTGTTGCATGTGAATAGTCATTCTGGGGGTTCTTCATTGTTTGTGTTCTGAAGTCTGTTTTCTCAGTGTCTGCCTCTCAGGGATCTGTGTGAGCCCTATATTCTTCTTTTGGTTTTTCTTCATTTGTGCAGATTTTCCCTCCCTACTTTTCCCTTTTTTCCACTTTCCTGTCTTGTTTAATTCTGTTATTCAAGGGTGGAAGTGTTGCTTTTACTTCTGTTAGTTCAATCTCCTATTCTTCCTAATGTATTTCCTCTTGTTTGTTCAGTTCTGGAGTTGAACTGTAGGTTGAAGGCAGTCCTTTTTGCAGTTTTGAGATTTAATTAAGGGGGGGGAATTGTGATTCAAAATCTCTCTGCAGATCCTGGTATCTGGATACCAGGTGTATGGATAGTCTGAAACCCACTTCCCACTTCCTTGGAGTCTGTCCATGCAGTGCGGTTGTAGGTTTACTACCTGAAAGCAAAATGAGGTTAACAGAGGGAAGAGAATGGAGCAGACTGTGGGGGGAAGGGGGGTGATGGAGAGAGAGAGGACTGAGAGGGAAAACAGATGGGTGTACCAACTGGCAAGTGAAAAGAGACACAATTACTGAAACAAATATAAAGAAAAACAATAATTATGACTGAAAACTAACCAACAACCATATAAAAAAACTAAAACATACAATGATGCTAACATACACATTGACCAATCTCCTTACTGGTGTGCTATTCCTCTATACAACAATGGGGTTTACAGAGAAGTAAGAAAAAAGAAAAAAAGAAAAAAAAAGGGAAAAGGGATAGATTAAAGTCAGTAGACTAACAGAACCAACCAAGCACACTCTGAGATTTTTCCTTTAAGTCCCATGTCCTTTCAGCTCTAATTTCTAGCTGTCTTTGCAGGCTGGTAGAATTGTTCGCAGTTAGGTTCAGTTGCCCCTGGCCTGCAGTGAAGAACAGTTCAGATATGGGCTCTCTGCCCAGTCTATTACTGTGAATTGGCCTTGTCTATTTATCAAGGGGGAAGAGCATCTGTCATTCCCATTTTGATGTTGTTACTTTGAATCCCCAGCAGGTGGTGCTATTTCACCACTGCAGCTGCTGAAGCCTGCAGTGCAGCGGGGAGTAAGCCAGTGATGGGATCCGCAACCGGTGGAGGCCCCCGCCCTGTACACAGGGGGAGCTCCACATGTCTGGCTCTGGGTGAGGGGCATGGTGTGGCAGTGGTAGCAGCAGCTGGGCAGCGACGATCTTAAAAGATCCTGCTTGTGGGGGCTTCATGGTCCAAAGTTGTGGGTCACCTCAGGCATAGGTGGGCAATGACCACAGAGGCAGCATCTGCAGCTGTGGCAGGAGCCCAGACCACCATGATATCTGAGTAGTGATGGCAGTTGTTAGGCTCAAAGGGAAGCAGCACTCACCTTCCCCCATCTCCCCCTCCACTCACCGATCCCCTATGCACCCCTCCACCCAAAGCCCACATCCGTATACCTCACTTGAAGCATCCTGGAACCTGTCAGCAGCTGCCGAGAAGGGCCAGAGACTTTCCAGCTCACACCGGATGCAACACTTTGTCTCCCCACTTCACTGCCGCCCCCAACACCCTCCCGGATACAGCTCCCTTAAAAACCCAAGCCTGCCCCTCCTTGGGTGTGACTCCCCTGGCCCATCTTCCCGGACCACGGGACCTTGCCCGGGAGTTTCTACCCAATAAATGCTTGGTTTATACTGGCCTTTTGTCCTGTGCCTCTTTCGGTATCTCCAAATGTTACAGCGGTGGTGGTGGCAGCTGAGCTCCCTGTGAAGAGCAGGCTGCTGAAGATGGGAGCTGCAGTCCTTGGGAGAGAGCTAGGGTCTTCAAGAGTGTTCTCTTTTGCAAAGGGTCTCACAGATCATGCTGCCCCATCGCCATCTTGCCAGAAGACCCCAGAATTTCTTCTTTATCTGACTTCAAAAATTATGTAATGAAGAAGCTGATTTAAGATGAAATTAGTACTAAATATGTACATTTGGGAGCCATGCACATCTTTTAACAAATGTATTTCTTTAGTGAGAACACTTAACATGAAATCTATCCTCTTAAAAAATTTTAAGTGTGCAATACAGTAATTCTTACTATAGACAATGCTGTACAACAGATCTCTAGAATTATTTATTTTCCACTTTACATAAATGAAACTTTTCACTCATTAAGCAGTGTAAAATGTTGAGTGTCTATGTCCTTTCAAAGTTTGTATGTTGAGATCCTAACTCCAAAGTAATAGTGTTACGAGGTGGCACATTGGGGAAGTTATTAGGTTTAGCTATAGACCCTTATAAATGGAGTTAATGCCCTTATAAAAGAGACCTAAGTAAGATCCCTCACCTCTTCCACCAAGTGAGGACACAGCAAGAAGGCACCTCCTATGAGCCAAAAAAATGTCCTCACCAGACATTAGCTGATACCTTGATCTTATAATTCCCATACTCCACAACTGTGAGAAATACATTTCTGTTGTTTATTGCACTCAGTAGATGACACAAGTAAATTAATAGTAGCAGTTCAAACAAATGAATACAAATGGCAACTCCCTGTTTCTTTCCCAACCCTCCACAACCTGCTACTGACAACTTTCTACTCTCTACTTCTATCTGTTTGTTTTATATACCTCATGTAAATGCTGTCATGCAATGATTGTCCTTCGGTTACTGGTTTATTTCACTGAGCATTATTGCCTCCAGGCTCATCTGTGTTGTCACAAATGGAAAGCTTTTATTTTTGCTTATGACTGAATAATATTCCACTGTGTGAGTATATGTCACATTTCCTTTGTCCATTTTTTGTCATGTGTTTATATTGTTTCAACATCTTGGCTATTATGAATAATATGGCAATAAACATGAGAATGTAGATATCTTTTCCAGATCCTTATTTCAATTATTTTGGAAATATATTCAGAATTGAGACTGCTGAATCATATTTCTACTTGTATTTATTTATTCTTTGATTTTTAAAAATTTTAATCTTAAAGATGTGGCATACAATTCAGGGTTAGGTATGCAAATGTTCACTATGCAGGTACCCTTGTTGATGAAGTGTGCCCTGCCTGGCAGTTTCCCACTACTGCCAATCCCATCCCCCCCCCAGAAGTTTCTCACTACTGCCAATCCCTTTCTTATAGTATGATAATTGTTCAAGATCTGCTTATGAATGAGAACATGTGGTACTAAGTTATTTGTTTCTGTGACAGATCACTCAGTATTATAGACTCTAAGTCCATTCAAGTTGCTGTGAAGTTCATAGTTTTGTCCTTCTTTATGGCTTTGTAATATTCCCTCATGTATATGTACCGGATTTTTTTATCAAGTCCTCTTTTGATGGGCAGCACAGTTGGTTCCATGTTCTTGCTACTGTGAACAATGCTGCAATAAACGTGTGTGCAGGTATCTTTTTCATAGAGTGATCTGAGTTCCTCTGGGTATATTCCCAGTAGGGAGATTGGAGGGTCATATGGGAGGTTGATTTTTAAATCTTTTAGGAATTGCCAAACTTTTCCACAAAGGTTGTACTAGTTTACACTCCCATCAACATTGTAGAAGTTATGCTCTCCAGCATCTGTAGTTTTTTGAGCTATTAATGATATTTCTACTTTTAAGTAAACCTTTGTATTGTTTTCCATAGTGACTCTATTTTACATTCCCACCAACAGTACATAAATGTTTCAATTTCCCTACATCCTTGACAACACCTTTTATTTTTTATCGTTTTAATGATAGCTATCCTAACAGGTGGAAAGTGATATCGCACTGTAGTTTTAATTCTCATTTCCCTGATGCATAGTGATGATGGGCATATTTTTCTAGTACGTGTTGGCCATTTGTATGCCTTCTTTTGAGAAATGTCTATTCAGATTCTTTGCCCAGTTTTTAATCAAGCTATCTCTATCTATTTATCTATCTATCTATCTATCTATCTACTCTCTCTCAATGAAGTTGTTTTAGTTTCTTATGTATATTGTACATCCACCCTTCATCAAATAGATGGCTTGCAAACATTTTCTCTTATTTCATAGGTTGTCTTATTACTCTTTTGGTTTTTTTCCTTACCATGTTTTCTGAGTTTCATGTAGCCCAGTTTATTCATTTTTGCTTTTGTGGCCTGAGCTTTGAATGTGATACCCCAAAAATTTTTGTCATGGCCAATGTTCAGAAGTTGTTCCTCTAAGTTCTCTTCTACGAGTTATATAGTTTGAGTTTTGTTGTTTTAGATTTTACATTTGTCTTTCATTCTTTTTGAGTAGATTTTTGTATATTATGTGATCCAATTTCATTCTTTGCCAGGTGTATAGCTAGGTTTTCCAAAATTGTTTATGGAAGAAATGATCCTTCCCCATTGCGTAATCTTGGCACTCTTGTTGAACATCAGCTGATCTTATATGTGTTAGTTTTTTGGGGCACTCTCTATTCTGTTCTCTTGCTCTGTTTCTATTTTTTGCAAGTCCCGTAGTTGTTTGATTACTGTTTGTTATTTTTCTAAAAATTTTGACTACTTGAGGTCTTCTGTGGTTACATTTGAACTTTAGAATTTTTTTAAAAATTTTCTTAAGAAATAACTTTGTGATTTAAAGAGATTGCATTAAATCTGAACATTGTTTTGGGTAATATGGAATTTTTAAACAATATTTGGTCTTCCAATCTATGAATATGAAGATATCACCACTTACTTATTTATGTCTTATTTAATTTCTTTCACCAAGGTTTTGTACCTTATAACATTTACTTCTTTGGTTAAGTTTATTCATAAGTATTTTACTGTTTGTTGCTATTGTAAACTGAATTCTTCTCTTAACTTCTTCTTGGATAGCAATGTTAGTGTATAGAAACACCATTGATATTTAATGCTAATTTTGTGTCCTGCAACTTTGCTGAATTTATTACTTCTAGAATTTTTTTAAATGCAGTCTTTAGGGTTCTGTATATAGAAGATCATGTCACCTACACACATATAATCTTATTTCTTCCTTTGCAATTTGAATTATTCATTTATTTTTCTTCCTTAGTTTCTCTGGCTAGGATTTCTAGTCTACATTCAGTAGAAGTGGCAAGAGTGGATATCCATGCCTTGTTTCTGATCTTACAGGACAAGCTTTCAGTTTCTCAACATTGAGTATGAGGTTAGCTGTGACATTTTCATATATGGACACTATTATGTTAAGGTTTCAATTTTTTAAAGACAATTAAGAAAATGTTTAAATTAAATAAGTACATTTAAATAAGCATCTCCTTTTTAATCCACATTATATCAAATATTGAATTGTCTCTCTTTCTTTCTTTCTTTCTTTTTTTTTTGAGTGAGCAAATTGGAGTTTATTAGGAGATGAGAAAACTCACGGCAGTGAGAAGGAACCTGAAAGTGAGTTGCCCATTTCTCTTTCTTAGTGGCAGACTAATTGAATTAATTAGGCAGTTATTTTGGATTCATACATAAGACACAGACTGAGACATTCAACATTTATAAAACCATTCTCTTAAATATAATTATTCTTGCACTTATTTTCTGAAAAGAACAATGCTTAAGGGAGGTAACAGTAAGTAGAGATTGCTAATGAATGATTTAATTATTAGAAATATTATATATTTGAATTAAATTTTTCTGTGTATTTTGGAATGTCTTAATATGTATGAACCAGAGAGGAACCCCAGTAATTCACTAGAGTTTTTACTTATAAATATAAGAATAGTATGGCATTATAAAATAGTAAAACATAAGTGCTATGCTGTATATTCAGTTTGAAAGCACATACTTTTTGTATTTTCACTTTGTCTCTTATTGAAGACTTATTTTGTGAAACATGGGGAAATAAGTTCAGAATGTCTCCTTGATCTGCCTTTAATGATTTCTCAGCACCAGATGCTAAGTATTTATTTTTATATTTTTACAAGTTGTTTAAGTTTTTTACTACCCAGGTATTTTAAATATGCTTATACTGCACAAAGACTCATGATTTTGTGTTCTAGTAGAGTGTCAGCCTACTTTCAAAGCTATTGTTGATTGATTTAGCATCTGCTGAAATGCAAAGCTTGGCAGTATTTGCTCAATCTCATTCTTGAAAGGTAGTTACTTAAATAAGTATATTGAATCTCTAATTCAAGAAACAAATGCAAATTGCCTTTCCTTAAAATTTTGAAGATGTAATTCTATAATTAACTCTCAAAAGATCATTTAATGAACAGTCTTCTTCAAACAATTCACTCATATTCCACAACCCAATTATAATTTAAGCTGTATATCTTTAAAAGATGCAAATAAATTATTCTATGCAAATACTGTGTTTTCATTTTATGCACTACATTCCACAGAACATTTAATTAAAGTGAAAATCTTACCTAAGTATAAATTAGTAGTAAATTGAAGTATATTTGAAAGGCCCATATTTGCTACTAGATTTAAGACAATTTTATAATGTTTTATTTTATCTGCCAAAAGTAAGAGTAATAGTCTTTAACAGTCTTCAATTTTCAAACTAATTTCAACATACGTTGAAAACTCAGTTTAATAACTTTAAGGGTTTATTTTATATGCCTCTTTTAGAATACTGAAATATTTTGAAAGTAAGCATATTGATGTTGACGACTTCCTCATTGAATGCTGAGATTGGTTTGGAAATTGGGTTTGCACAAGCTATGACTCTCCTTTTACCTGATCGCTCCTGAAATATTTTCTGCTTTCACATTTGCCCTTTACTGCTTAAGCTTCCAATTTTCTCTGGCTACTTTAGAATCTATCAGTTTTACATAATCCTATATTATTTCTTTGTTTTGCTCTGTCACCTTTCTTTTAAACTACTAATATATCCATACATAACTTAAACCTCAAGAGAACTCCATTTTTTTTCAAGAGCTGAGTGTAGACTTTGATAGGGAAAGATTGGCATGAAAGACATTCAAAGGCTTTCCTGGCAGGAAAGTTTCTAGACTGGAAACTGCAGACTGCAGTTAGGAGACAATTCTCCTCCCTCACCACCCACTCTCTGCAGAGTGTGAGTGCTTGCAACAGTGGCTGAAAACCAACATGACCAACTTAACAGCAGGAGAGAAAATCTACAGCAGAGAGAAGTGGAAGTGAATGCCCCTCTCGTTTTCACTTAGTGACCTATGTTGAATGATAGAAAGGGACCTAGAAGAGAGAAACATTAACTAGCATTAGGACAACAAAACCAAAGAGGAATTACACAGAGAGAAGAGAGGCATGTCGCAAATGAGAAAAAAAAATCAAAGAAAAAAAATATAAGTAATCCTGAGTCCTACAGAGACAGTGCTTAAAAGAGCAGCTATCAGAGCATAAACAAAGGAAACCCTACAGAACTATTAGCCCAAATGACAGTCACAGATCAAAGATTGGATGGCTAAAGTGAACAGAGAGAACCAAGAGAAACTAGAACAGAAACACACCAAAATTGTAATGGAAGTAAAAGTGGAGTTGACCAATTTCAGAAAGGTTCATTCTGGAATAATGAAAATGAAGAACTTAATCCTGGGAATTTTAAACATAGTAAAAAACATAGGAAGCAGAATCAATCAAGCAGAGGAAAGAATCTCAAAATTTGAAGACTGGAATATGGAACTAACCCAGTCTGGCAAAAAAGAAAAAAAAAAAGAAAAAGAAAAAACGTTCACAAACAAGGAGCAAAGTCTCTGAAAGATGTGGGACTATGTCAAGAAGTCAAATGATTGATACTCCTAAGGCAGAAAGGGAAACTGAGAACACCATGAAACAAGTATTCCATGAGGTCATTGAAGAAGAGGTGACCATTCAAGCACAAGAGATTCAGAGACCACTGCAAGGTAGCACATGAGAAAACCATCACTGAGACATGTAGTAAGCTGCCTCCACAAAGTAAGCATGAAAGAAAAATCCTAAAGGCAGAAAGAGAGAAAGGTAAGACCACCTATGGAGGAAGACGCATAAGAATTGCCCCGGACTTATCTGCAGAAACTCCACATGCCAGAAGAGACTGGATTTCAGTTTTTAACATTCTTCAGGATAAGTGATTTCAACCAAAAACTTCCTACTCCACCAAACTAAAATTCATCAATAACAGAGTATCAGGATTATTCCCAGATATCCAATCATCTAAAAGAATATGCCACCTCCAAAGCAACCCTTTAGGAGATACTTAAGAAAGTGTTGAAAACAGAAAAAAAAAAAAATGATCATACCCATCACAAAAGTACAGGCAAGTACAGAGTTAGCAGAATATACAGCGGACTCACAAAAATAAAAGTAGGCACATATATAAATACAAAAGTAAAAAGGATATAAAGCAATCCTTTAAGACCCTTATTACAGAGATAAACTCTAACTTTTTTTAAGAGGCAAAGAAAGAAAAGTTTATTTAAAAGTAATCTAGAGAGAGAAAGAGAAGAGAGAGAGAAGATTCACCTCCCCAAGGTGGGGAAGGGAGCCAAAGCCAGGAAGTGTGGCGTCAGCCATAGCTCAAAGAGCACATGGCCACACCAGAGTCCAGCAAGTCAATTAATTTGAACATGAATGGACTGAATGCACCACTGAAGAGACACAGAGTGGCAAACTGGAAGAAGCCTGATCCAATAGTCTGCTGCCTCCAGGAAACTCATCTCACTGCAAAGGACACCCACAGTTCCAAAGTTAAAGGCTAAAAAATAATCTTTCAGCAAATGAAAAACAGAAGAGAGCAGCTATAGCTATTCTGATTTTAGACATATCCAGCTTCAACCTGTCAAAAATTAAAAAGGACACAAAAGGACACTATACAATGGCAAAGCCTCAATGAACCGAAAGAATTATCCATTTTAAACATATATGCACACAACACAGGAGGACCAGATTTTACTAAGCAATTACTAAGTAAACTAAGAAAGGACATTGACACTCATACCATCATAGTTGGAGACCTACATACCCCACTAACACCATTGGTCAGAACATCAAGGCAAAAAAACAAATAGGAGATCCAGAACCTTAACTCAATACTTGAGCAAATGGATTTAATAGATGTCTACAGAACACTTGAGCCAAATTCTACGGAGTATACATTCTACTCATTAGCACGTGGAACATACTGCAAGATCAATTACATTATTGGACATAAATCAAGTATAAAATAATTTTATCAGATTGAAATAACATCATGCATCTTCTTAGATCACAGTGGAATAAAAATAAATATTGTCACTAACAAGATCCCCCAAAACATACAAAGATACGAAACACTAAACAACGTGCTTCTAAACAACTACTGGGTCAATAAGGAACTCAAGACCCCCCCCCCGAAAAAAAAAAGTTTCCAGGAAAAAATGATAACAAAGACACATCTAATCAGAATCTATGGGATGCCATGAAAATGGTGTTAAGAAAAAAAAATCATAGCATTGTACCCACATATCAAGAAAATATAAATATCACAAGTAAAGAACCTCATGTCACACCTAAGTGAGCTGGAAAGGCAAGATCATCTAAGTTCTAATTTTAGTAGAAAATCCAGATAACTGAGATAAAATCACAAATGTAGGGTACAGAAGGTAAAAATGTCATAGAAAGGATCAACAAGATGAAAAGTTGGTTCTTTAAAAAGATAAATAATATTAGCAGAGCCCTGGCCAGATTGACTAAAAAAAAGAGAGAGGAAGTCTAAATAAGCACAGTTAGAAATGAAAAAGGCAAAGTCACAACTGATGCTGAAAAATTCAAAATATTATCAGAAATTATTATGAACACCTGTATGCAAATAAAGTTGAAAATCTGAAGGAAATAGAGGGCTTTCTGACATAACACAACTTCCCAAGTTGAAACAAAAAATTAAAACTCTAAACATACCGATAACAATCCAGAATATCGACTCAGTCATAAGAAATATCTCTGCCAAAAAAAGTTTCAGACCAGATGGCTTCCCAGCTGACTTCTACAAGACATGCAAGGAGTAGCTGATACCAATCTTATTGAATATATTTCAGGTAATCAAGAAAGATAAAATTCTCCCCAGCTCATTTTATGAAGCTAGCATCATACTAATATTCAAACCTGGCAAAGAGTCAGCAAGGAAAAATAATTACAGGTCAATCTCGATGAATATAGATGCAAAAATTCTCAACAAGATTCTAGCAAATTGGATCCAGTCACACATCTCAAGGATCATTCACCATGACCAGTTGGGTTTCGTTCCCAGACAGCAGGACAGGTTCAACATTTGCAAGACCATAAACAAAATACAGTACTTTAACAGATGCAATTGTTATGATTATATCATTAGATGCAGAGAAAACATTTAACAAAATCCAGCATCACTCCAGATAAAGAGACCCTTGAGCATCTAGGCATAGAAGAAACATTCCTCACAACAGTAAGAGTCATTTTTGATAAACCTACAGCCAACATTTTGCTCAATGGGCAGAAACTGGAAGTGTCCCCCCTAAAAACTGAAAAAAGACAAGTGTTGTCATTCTCACCCCTCCTATTGAACATAGTGCTGAAGGCCTAGACAGAGATATCAGGCAAGATACGAAATCAGAGGTATTCAAATAGGAAAAAGGAAGTTAAGCTATCTCTCATTGTGGACAACATGGTTCTATAAGTTGAGAACTCTAGAGAGTCTGTCCAAAGCCTCCTTGCACTAATAAATGGCTATAGTAAAGTCTCAGTTTTCAAAATCAACATGCAAAAGACAGTTGTTCCTATACACTAGCAACAAGCAGGTGGAGAAGCAAAAAAAAGTACCATTTACAATAGCCACACACACAAAATGAAATACCTCAACATCTGCCTAACCAGAGAAGTGAAAGATCTTTACAACAAGAAATACAAAATGATGCCCAAAGAAACCAAGGATGAAACAAACAAATGGCAAGTCATCCCACGTTTATGGATGAGAAGAATCAATATTGTCAGAATGTCTAAAAAGACATCTGCACACACATTTGTTGCCACTCTATTCGCAATAGCAAAAACAGAACCAAACACGTTGCCCAACAAAATTTGACTGGATAAAGAAAATATGGTACATATACACAACGGAGTATTATGCAGTCATACAAAAGAACAAAATCATGGCTTTCACAACAAATTGGAGGAAGTTGGAGACCATCTTTCTAAGTAAATTATTAGAGAAACAAAAAACTGAATAACACATGTTCTCACTCATAAGTGGGCCCTGAACACTGGTCACATTAGAACAAGGGAGGGATCTGCAGTCGCTAAGAATTGCTAGGGGATGGAGGGTCATGTGACAATACAAAGAATACCTGGTCCACTACCAGTGGGCCAGTTGGAAGCCAAAGGTTCACTTGCATGTAGCCTGCTTATGCAGTTATCCCTCACATTTCTATAATAAAAAAAAATCAATAAAATGAAAACAAAGAGACATTTCACATTTCTGGCATCCTCAGATTTTTATTTTTATACCACATCTCTAAAGAACAATATTGTATCCATGGTAGATTAGGGTTTTTTTCTGTTATTGACCTTTATATAAATCATATAGTATGAATTGTTTGGTGTCTGCCTTTGTTGGTTTTACTGCTTTCCAAAAAGTCACCTTAGAGGCTACCTCTTAATTTTACAATTCAGTGACTTATTTCTGGTTCTTTCTTTCTTCAATCTTTACAAATGTGTCATTTTAATTATATTTACCTTCATTTCCTCATGCTTTCAACAATATACTCTTTTATAGTACACTGTTTCTTCGTCTCCTTAGTTGTCTTGTTCTCCCCCCATCACCTAGGATAAAATATGTTAAAAGCATAATATAATCTACATTCTACCTAACATTAACCTTAACATTTTTCAACTCTTTAAAAATACTTCCAAGGAGTTCCATTCTCTTTTCCATGCTCATTCCCAAGTGACTTTCACTATAACACCATTAAATCAATGCAAATAACTAAGTTTTTTTATATGTCTAGCTTTGATTGCTCACTCATACTGCAAAATCAACTTTCTAAATGCCTGCTTTACATTATCATTGGTATATTTTGATTACTTCTCAAATGATAAACACTGGCATTATTTATTAACTTCTGTTCCCAACCATCTTCTATTTTTTTTTTTTTTTTTTGGCTTTGCAGATAATGGCACAGTGCTTTCCCCAATATTAAAGGATTAGATAGTTAAGACTTATGTTTTTTTCTGCTCTCACATATTTAACCAATTGTCTAGTTTTACATATTTTTTAAAATTTCAATATATTTCACACATTTGAAATCTTCCCATTACTGTAGCCATCAGCCTAATTTGTGACGTACACCAGAACCACTTGTAGTCGTTTTCTAATTGATTGCTTAGCTGTTACTTCAATTCTAATGCATGACACGCAGGCACAAGCTAATTTTCACATATCAGAGTGCCCACTTATCACATATAATTTCTCAAAACGTTAAATCAAAATAGAAGTAAAACAACACCCCATGCTAAAATTAAGACTCTTTATTACTGAGTTTTACTTTGCCAACCTACTTCATATTATTCATTCACTTATTTGTATTTTTATACATCTAACATCTTTCACCACAAGGAAATAAACTTCAAAGAAGAGATTATTGTCTTTTTTTTTGTTGCTATATTCTCTGTTTCTAAAAGGATGCCTAACATAGAAAGCACTCAATAAATATTGGTAAAGTAATAAATGACATGTTCTGTAGTCAAATAGGACTACTTGTTCCCTCAAGCATGATAAATTCTTTTTTATTTTTACCTTATTGCTCAAGCTATACCCATAGTGTAATGACCTTTCTCTCCATCTAACTTCATATCATAAAGACACATTATTAAAGATAGATCTCTACTGCTGCAATTCTGTAAAGCTCTTCTTTATCACTCCAACTCAGTGTTAATTCTCACAGCACTTTACATAATTTTTTAAGAAACTATGATATTAGGCCCTTAAGACCCACTTAAAAATTACTTGTCTTATTCTTTCTAAAAAACACTGTCTTCTTTGAAGCCAGAAGCTGTGTTTTTGCTATGTTTGTAAATTAACATTTAGTGAAATAACATGTTAATGGTAAGCATTCAATACATATTTGTTGAATTTGACTGGGTATTAGTCTCTGTTTAGTATAAATTTGCCAGAATAATGCAGCATTTATCATGCATGAAAATGGCAAAGGACGTTGTGCTTATTTTTCTTCCAACAGATTAATTCGTTTGTGTCTACTAATAAACAATTTAACTACTATCCCAGGGAACTAAGGAAATACTAATTTTATGAACAGTTACCAGTGTAAACAATCTCTGTGGCTTCATGTTTAACATTGCATTCATTATTTTTAGATAGAACTCATTAAGGAAGGATTGTCCTATTTCAGTTAAAAAATGTAATTCAAACTCTGGAAATATAAATGAAGCAGAGTTCATACTGCTAGCTAGTCTGAATTTTAGTTTGGATACTTAGAATGTTAATTTATACAAATGTATTCCAAATTAATGTGTCACATATCCAGCAGGTTTTGAGAAGGTTATGAGAATATGTTCTTCATTGGATTTATAAAGTGAATATGTAAATGCATAAATATACAACCAGCGCAAACAAATAAGTTATGACATGAGCCTCATGAAATGAAGATAGCTTTCAAAGATTCTGGAAAAGTGTTGAAAACCTGCACCATTTCAGGATACATATAGATAAGAAAAATGCTAAATTGTTCAGAAACTATACAGTGCAGGTCAGGTGGAGAGCAAAGGCTTTAAAAGCAAACAGATCTCTGTTCAAATCCATAACCTGGGTGTTGTAACATTACACTGGGAGTAAATGATGTCTGCCTCACAAATTGATTCAGTTATTTGTAAGTAAAGTGGTTATCTAAAAATAAGCATAAAATTAAAGTTAGTTTCCTCAGTTTGTGGTATGAGTAAGCCAGCCATGTGGAAAAAATAAGATGATGTAGTAGTTGTCGGTATTTTAAAATGTAAGGAGTTTATATCAAAAGCAGCAGTGAATCCTCAATCCTTATATTTCTGTTTTTATGCTTGATTTAGAATTTTTAAAAATTTGGTAAAAAGTTACCAGGATTCTTAAAAAAATATTTTGTTTAATTATTATATACTTATATATATGACTTTCAAAACAGCAATAATATTGTTGTTAATAAGATGCTATCTTTTCTGCCAGGAAGCGTTTGTCCTAGTAATAGAATCATTCTAACATAGCAAGTGATTCAGTAATGCTAAAGTGTTCCTATGCATGCTACAGCATTTAATAAAGTTTTTCCTATAAGTCCTCCCACTCATGGGTTAAATCTTCTCTTTCCAGAAAGATCTAGGATACATAATCATTTACTATAAATCTTGAGTAGCCAATAGTAAGAACTTGAACATGGTTATTGTTGGCAATGTTAGCAATGCTAAGGTTTTCAATATCATCAAAACAACTCACTTCACACACACACAAAATTAAAACAACAATGCAATTTCTCATTAAAACGAAACGTTTGCATTTCACAAGTAACAGGTTGTCAGTGTCGTATCTCAAATATTTTAAATGACATTGATAATTTGAGTTTGTCTTTTTATTTCCACATGTCCTTCTTTACACCAGCTGCAGATGAATTTGGCTGGATGCCCATAAGCTAGGGAAAAAAGGAAAATCAGTTAAAAATGTTTCCTTTATAATGACATTTTGTTGGCTGATTAATCTTTTCTGTTACACAGCTAAATAACACCATATGTTAGCCATGAGTTTATTACTATAAGACACAACAAAGATCTACCTCATGATAAATGATTTGGATATTTTCTAGCTGAAAGTGAAAAAGAGGAAAAAATTTCTGTTGGAATCTTGTTTCCAAAGCTATTTAGTTATTTGATTACATGAAATATATCATTAAAATGAGTGTGTCTTCAGAGATCAGAGGAAGCCTTTATAAGTTAGATCTTCTGAGTTAAGCCCATATGGGAAAACACAACTTTTCTTTAAATCTATGTGGATTGTGTTTTGCCAGAGCAAGACATTCTTTCCAATGCTAGCCACTGGAAATTTAAATAAATGCTGATGATGTTCAAACAAAAAAATATTCAAAATGCATTTTGTTTGATTGTGTATTAAAGCCAAATGATGCTTGAGAATTTATCCCACTAATTTATTTTCCATATAATTTGGATTTAAATCCAAATAGCAAACAGTAGGAACATCAACAATAATATTAGAGAAAAAAGAAAAATAATGACAGTAAATTATTGTTCTAGCATAGTATTAGTATTTTATATGATTCAGTTAAATAATTCAGAATTAACTATTGAGTGCCTACTATGTACCTACTATTTGATAGGTTCTCAGAATACAATAATGATTAAACAGATAAGAACTTGCCCTCATAAAGTTTATATTCTTGCTAGGGAGACTATAAAATGAATGAACAATTGAATAGACAAATCTTTCTTCCAAAATAATGTGATGTGATATAATATCACTCAAAATTACTAATGACTTGACAATGGAGTACTGCCACAAGCAACCTTTAAGTAATTGAAATTGAAAGATATAAATGCTAAAGAAATTAAAGTTAAGAAAATAAAATAAAATAAGATTTAAATAGCTCAGCAAATTACTTCTTAAAATAACCATATGAGACACAGAGTTGGATTTTTTTCCTGAATTCTTAGTTTCAGCCACATGCTGTGCCAAGTGTATTTTTTTTTTTTTTTTGAGTTGGAGTCTCACTCGGTCGCCCAGACTGGAGTGCAGTGGCCGCTCCCGGCCACCGCAGCCTCGCCTGCTGGGCTCTGGCAATCCTTCCGTCTCAGCCAAGTATATTTTTATTAATTACAGAGATGCATTTTGTGTCACCTATAAAGGAAAAAGTTGTATCAATATTCATTCATTCATGATGTGGGAAACAAACTCACCCGTCCAAAATCAAAGGATGGACACAGAGATGTGAAGTGTACCAGAAGCGAGACTTTAATGATGGTCTTGCAAGATCTGGTGTCTGGTGGGCAGGCACACACAAGGTGGTTACAACAAGCTTTTTATTTTCTAGTGTGTGAATCCCTTCCCCGATTCCTTATTGACTGAGTGAGACAGAGGTCACAATTTTTCCCAGGTGTTACCTAAGTAGTTTTTGATCCAAATAAGGTTAAAATAGGTACTCATTGCTATTTGATTGGAGGATAGCAGCTTTCTTATTTCTAAGTAGGTTTTATTTTCCCAAGCTGTTACTATTACTATACCTCCCTTTGTTTTGTCTTTTGGTCACTTCCACAATAAATCATTCATTGTCCTTCAATGATGTGACTGTTAACAGCCTCCCTGTTTTGTCTTTTGGTCACGTCAGCAAACCTTACTCCATTTTCTGAAAAAAAATCATTTATTATCCTTTACAATTCCCTCCTCTTTTTTTTTTTAAATCTATTTGATTCATTTTTACTGGTTTGTATGGCCCCAAATTCTTGCAACTCTAACAAGAGATATTAAAACAGAGGCAACAATACCTTTCCATTTTTCAAACTCTTTTTAACCAGTCTGTCAAAGGATTATTGATGCCAGAATTTTCAGCTAATTCATTAGCTAAAGTGGTAAGACCCTGTAAAGTCTTAGTGATAGTACCATCAGGGGCAGTATTATCTGGAATAAAATACAATATTTTCTTCCCCACATAACACAGACTCCTTTCTCTACTAACATTATATCTAATACTATTTTATTTTCCTAGGCCACCCTGCTGGTAGCATCTAATTGGTTAGCTACTCCTCGAAGAGCATTTTAAGCATAGTTTATAAACCTTTGTTGATTAATGTAATCCAATCTACATTTTTTAAAAATAATAGGCCACTAAAAATGTGCTGATTCAAATCCTACAGTTGTTTGGTTTCTGGCTTTAAATTCATTAGAGACTTCCCTAGTGATTCCTATTGAGTTAATATACACATTAGAGTCAGATGACCCCTGTAGGGATCTTTTATTTCTAGGCCAATTCCTGGTTTCTGAATTGGAGTGAAATGCCAAGGTGAATGGAATCCAGTTGGACCAAAGTACGGTTCTCAATCCAGTTGGATGGCACTGTGTTACACAGGCTTCTTCCTCCATAGTACCACCATACATTCACTTGAGGGGTGGATAAACTTGGGAAATTGCTGCTGGATTCACCAGAGACATTTAGGATGTGGGTATAAGTCAGCAATTGTCCCACAGGAGTTGTGAAACCTTCCCCTTGTTTAGAGATACACAAGGAATGATTCATTATCTTTACAGAAAAGGAGTGAATCACCCTTGGGTCTGACCTTTGAGGTGCAGGAAAGAGCAGACACAAGCTTTTAAAAGTCTGGTTACCCCAAGCATCCTTGTCTTTGCATAAGGCAAGCATACAACTCATCACAGTGGGGTCTGTGTTCCATCTGAGAGGGAATGAGATCACCAGTGCTTGTGGCCATCCCACAGCACATGCATAACAGTTGCTTTTGCTTAAGGCTAGTTCTGAGAATTTGACTCATTTTACCTAGGCATTGGTGTCTCCACAACCTGTTTAAATTTTTAGAGTTTGTGACCCTTTATACTGGGGTTGTAAATGATCCCATCACCTAGGATCTCCAAATGGAGTAGTAGCAGTCCATCCCTGGTACTGCATAGTACACCATACATTCTCCCAATTAGGACAGGGAAGTTCCTGATTACCTGAGATTTGTTCAGGACAGAGACATTCATTACCTGTGAGGGATGCTTCTGACTTTTTATTTTTATTTTTGCAAGGTAAAACTTAACAAACTGAGGCGAGTGGATTGCCTGAGCCCACGGGTTCGAGACTCACCTGGGCAACTTGGCAAGACCTCATCTCTACAATAAATCAAAAATCAGCCGGCCGTGGTAGCGCGCGCTGTAGTTCCAGCTACTTGGAAGGCTGAGGCGGAAGGATCGCAGGAGCCCAGCAAGTTGAGGCTGCAGTGGCCGGAAGCAGCCACTGCACTCCAGTCTGGGCGACAGAGTGAGACTCCAACTCAAAAAAAAAAAAACTTAACAAGCATTATACTTTACAGTTAGGTTCTCTGGGCATCTTGTGCACCTCTCTCTGTTTTTCTTTCCTCCCCCTATTAAGTTCTTTGTTGGTTCTTTAACACATGTATAATGATTTCAATCCTTTTCTGCTGTCCATATGGTGGTCTTGGTGGTCAGGAGTACTTGATAGGGGCCTTCCCAGTTGGGCTGAAGTCAATCATCCTTCCAGGATTTAATTAGTACCAGGTCTTCAGGGTGGTCTGCAGGCAGTTCAGGAGGAAGGTGTGGTGTAGATGTGATATGACTTCTGAAGCTTGTTTTTTTATTTTTATTTTTACCCACATCCTAGAGAGACTGAATTAAAAACTTGAAGAGAGCTGGGCTCGGTGGCTCAGCCTGTAATCCCGCACCTTGGGAGGCTGAGGTGAGTGAATTGCCTGAGCCTGAGGGTTCGAGACCCGCCTGGGCAACTTGGTGAGACCTCATCTCTACAATAAATCAAAAAATTAGCCAGGTGTGGTAGCGCGTGCCTGTAGTTCCAGTTACTTGGAAGGCTGAGGCTAAAGGATCGCCGGAGCCCAGCAGGTCGGGGTTGCGGTGGCCGGGTGTGGCCACTGCACTCCAGTCTGGGCCGACAGTGAGACTCCAACTCAAAAAAAAAAAAAAAACTTGAAGAGTATAATGTTATAACACAGGATTATAGGTCATTGTAAATTACTTTTTTCCATAAATCTTTAACATATCATTTTTGACACATTTATACACCATTTTTAACATGCTTGAATCTTTTATTTTTGTCCTATACTTTATTTTTTATTTTAAAGATGTAAGGAACAATTCGGGGTTAGGTATACAAATGTTCATTATGCAGGTTCCCTTGTTGATGAGGTATGTCCCTCCCTCCCCTGGCAGTTTCCTTCAACTCCCAGTCCAACTTTGCCTCCCCTGGCATTTTCCGGATACTATACTTTTTTTTTTTTAATAGCCAACCATTTATTATAGAAGAATAATGTACCATACATCTTTTTCTATACAAAATGATGAAGTAAAAAAAAAAAACAAAAAAACTTCAATCCTTTTAAAGCTTAGTTTCCTAAATAATTAGACACCTTTCAAGCCATAATTGCAGTTAGGACTGAAGAAAAAGTTATAACCAACTTAATCATATATCAAGATTTCTTTCATAAATTCCTCTTTGAGAAACTTATCCTGACTTCCACATACCATTGATAACATGCTTGGACTTTCTGTTTTGCCCTGTATTTCCTTCTTTAATAATCAGTCATTTTACTTTAAGACAAAATTTTATCATACAAAATTTCTTCATATGTAAAATTATTCTCTTTCCTTTGACTTTCCTTACCAAAAATACACCTTTATATCCATAATTCATTTTGCATCTCCCTCTCCTATGTACTGTTTTCTTTCCATTTTTTAAAAATAAATAACCTAGCTGGTCTCGGTGGCTCAACCTGTAATCCCACGCCTTGGGAGGCTGAGGTGAGTGGATTGCCTGAGCCCGTGGGTTCAAGACCCACTTGGGCAACTTGGTGAGACCTCATCTCTACAATAAATCAAAAAATTAGCCGGGTGTTGCAGTGCGCACCTGTAGTTCCAGCTACTTGGAAGGCTGAGGTGGAAAGATCGCTGGAGCCCAGCAGGTCAAGGCTGCGGTGGCTGGGAGCGGCCACTGCACTCCAGTCTGGGCAACAGACTGAGACTCCAACTCAAATAAAATAAAATAAAATAAATAACCTTTTAAATAATCTCCAGATTACATAAAATAACCTACGATTTTAGTGAAAAGCTAGGAAACAAGAAATTCTGAACTATCTGTTAGATATTAGTATTTTACAGTTGAGACCCTTTACATAATGTTAGAAACATTTTTACATGTTATAATTCTTTCTTAATTGGAAGTAACACAGACATTTAATGAGCTTCTAAAACAATTTTAAGATTTTCAAATCACATGAAGAGCTTACCCATAAACATTGTTTTATTCATATTTTCCTTTATTCATTTATAGCAGTTTGCCTAATTACTTATGAAAACAGAGATCTTAGACAAGGCTAGTTATTATTTTAAGTTATTTCCTGCCTAATTATTTTTTATAACTTTTTTTAAACTTTTTTCTTCAACTCTAAATGAGTTTTCAATGCTTACATTTTAGTTAAAACTGGTTAAACTGTATAAGAAAAGTAAAAATTATTTATTTAACCTTGAAACAGTGAGCTTATCTCAACGCCAGTAGCTTAGTTACTAGCAGATTCAAATTCAGCAGAAAAGAGAAAAATAGATAGAGTTATTAGACTTTATTTAATCATGTAGTTGCAGTTAAGTATTTGGACTCTGAAATTTATAATTCCAACATGGATGGCCAGGACCAAATGACTGGGACCTGTGTTAATTAAGAAATTAATTTGGGTTCCAACACCCTAATATTCACCTGGTGTGTTGCCAGATTCATTCTTACCAGGTTTCTGATAGGCACTTGGAGTTTTTTCCTTCTCTTGTTCAACTGCAAAAGCCTTAGAGACATCCTGAGAAGTAAGGGCTGATTCTTTGATTCCCTTAATTATCAGCCCCCTCAGATTCTGCATTTTTGTCCTATCCTCTTGATCATTATTGACCCACCCAGGATCTACATTTGGGTACTTTTGCTCAGCTGGCTGAATACCCAGCCCTGAAGCGTGTTCCATTTCCATACGGATCATTCCCTTTTTTCTTGGTATGTAGGCCACCCTCTAAGACCTTAACATTTTACCAATGGGCTATCCAGAATAATGTTAGAGGGAGAATATTTATTTCCACCTTTCTTGGGTTCCCTAGGCCTAGAATTCTTATTCCCCATTCTCAGCTAACTTGAATATTCAACCCCACTTACTAAGATTTTCTCCTATTCCCTGGTTGATGCCTGTGCCTGAGTTTACCTGTGAGTTAACCCCCACCCCCTTACTGGAGATTTCTTGTGCACCCGGAGATCACTTTGTCCATCTCTGGCCATTTCCCTCACGGGAGGATGGCACTGCATCTCGAGGTTCCACACCTGATTCATATCTGCAGTAGGTCTCAGACACACACACACACACACACACACACACACACACACACACACACACACACACACACTCATTTAATCTCCAAGAATTCCCCAACCACTAAGACAGTACTTATAGTCTAATTTTTCCTACTTTGGCTTGGGCACAAGGTTGCTGGGTAGCCGCGGTGCTGGCTTTCTTTTCTTCCCCCCGTCTTTTCTGCTGCCTCCAGAACAATAGTCTTGGGCTTATCTGCAGTCCCACCAGCAGTCGGCATGCCCAAGCAGAGTAGGCTACCACCCAAAATTGGGTGGGATGCGTCTCTCTCTCTCTCTCTCTCTCTCTCTCTCTCTCTCTCTCTCTCTCTCTCTCTCTCTCTCTCCCCCTCTCTCTGCTTGACTCCCCCTCCCACAGACTCAGAGTATCCCATAGGAGCCCTCAAGTTGTGAGAAACGAGTTCACCCATTCAAAATCAAAGGATGGACACAGAGATGTGGAAAGCAGCAGAAGCGAGACTTTAATGATGGTCTTGCAAGATTGGGTGTCTTGTGGGCAGGCACATCCAAGGTGGTTACAACAAGTTTTTTATTTCCTAGTGTGTGAATTCCTCCCCTGGTTCCTTATTGACTGAGTAATACAGAGGTCAGAATTTGTCCCAGATATCACCTAAGCAGTTTTGGGTCCATATAAGGTCAAAATAGGTACTTGTTGCTATTTGGAGGGTTTCAGCTTTCTTATTTCTAAGTAAGTTTTATTCCCCCAAGATGTGACTTTTACTATGCCTCCCTTTGTTTTGGTCACATCAGCAATGAACCATTCATTGTCCTTCAGTGACGTGACTGTTACCAACCTCCTGCTGTTTTGTCTTTTGGTCATGTCAGCAAATCTTATTCCATTTTCCAGAAATGAATCATTTATTGTCCTTTACAATGTAGCATTTCATTATCAATTTAGTGAACATATATTTAGCAGGATCAATATAATGGAAGATAAAAGTTTGGACTCTGTATTATGAATGCCTGACTTGAAGCGTGACTTGGTTTTTTTACTAGCTGGTGCCCTTGACTTTTTAAACTTCATAAGAATGGCACATACCTTTATAGAGTTGTGAGTATTAAATGAGATGACACATGGTATGGCAGGCACATTCTAAGGCAGTTCCCATTGAATTATGGAACCCCTCCCCTTGAGTACAGGTGGAACTTCTGATATGTTTCTCTTTTTTGTTCATTTATTTGTTTATTTTATTTTATTTTTTTATTGTAAAGATGTGGGCTATAATTCAGGGTTGGGTATACAAATATTGATTATGCAGGTACCATTGTTGATGAAGTATGTCCCTCAACCCCTAGCAATTTCCCTCAACTGCCAATCCCACCTGCCTCCTCTGACAGTTTCCCACTACCGTCAATCCCTTTCTTATAGTATTATAATTTTTCAAGGTCTGCTTATGAGTGAAACATATGGTACTCTGTTCTTTGTTTCTGTGATGGATCACTGAGTATGATCGACTCCAAATCCATCCAAGTAGCTGCAAAATCCATATGTTTATCTTTCTTTATGGCTGCATAATATTCCATTGTGTATATGTGCCACATTTTAAAAAATCCAGTCCAGCTTGGATAGGCAACATGATTGGTTCCATGTTTTTGCTATTGTGAATAGAACTGCAGCAAACATACGTGTGCAGGTATCTTTTTTTTTTTAGAATGATTTGAGTTCCTCTGGGTATATTCCCAATAGGGGAATTGTTGGGTCATATGGTAGGTCAATTGCTAGTTCTTTCAGAAACCACCACACCGTCTTCCAAAGAGGTTGCACTAGTTTGCATTCCCACCAGCAGTGTAGAAGTATTCCTTTTTCTCCGCATCCTTATCAGCATCTGTTGTTTGTTTTATTAATGATGGCCATTCTTACTGGGGAGAAGTGGTATCTCAGTGTGGTCTAGATTTCCATTTCTTTGATGATGAGTGAGGCTGAGCACATTTTCATGTGTCTGTTGACTGCTCGTATATCTTCTTTTGAGAGGTGTCTATCCATGTCTTTTGTCCACTTTTTAATGGAGTTTTGTTCTTTTCCTTTTGGTGTGTTTGGGTTCCTTATGGATTCTAGATATTAGGTCTTGTCAGATACACAGTTGGAAAATATTTTTCCCCATTATGTGGGCTGTCACCCTGCTCTCTTGATGGTTTCTTTTGCTTTGCAGAAGCGCATTAGTTTGATAAGGTCCCATTTGTCTTATTTCTTAATGTATGGGCATTTAGGTTGCTGAATAGGAATTGGTTGCCACTTCCAATTTCCATAAGGGTGTCTCCTGTGTTTTCTAAGATTCTTATAGTTTGAGGTTTTACATTTAGGCGTTTGATCAATTTAGAGTTAATTTTTGCATATGGTGATAAGTAGGGGTCCTATTTCAATCCTCTGCATGTGATCAGTCAGTTTCCCAGTACCATTTACTGAATAGATTCTCCTCTTCCCAGTGGTTGTTGTTGGAGTCTTTGTCAAAGATGAGTTGGTTGAGGAATTGAAGCTTTGCTTCTGGAATCTCTATCCTGTTCCATTGATCTGTGTGCCTGTTCTTGTACCAATACCAGGTTGTTTAGATTACTGTAGCTATATAGTAAAGTTTGAAGTCTGGAAGTATGATACCTGCTGTTTCGTTTCTTGTGCTAAGGATCGTTTTGGCCATTCTTGGTCATTTATGTTTCCATATGAATTTCTGTATTGTCATTTCTGGGTCTGAGAAGAATGATGTTGGTACTTAATGAGTATTGTGTTGAATCTGCAGATTGCCTTTGGTAGGATGAACATTTTAACAATGTTGATTCTTCCTATCCATGAGCATGGAATATTTTTCCATTTGTGTCTTCTTGGATTTCTTTGAGCAGTGTTTTGTAGTTCTCATTGTAAAGGTCTTTCTCTTCTCTGGTTAGGAAGATGCTGAGGTTTTCATGTTTTTTTTTTGGCTATTGTGAATGGGATTGTGCTTTTAATTTGGGACTCTGGCTACTTGTTGTTGGTGTATAGGAATGCACCTGTCTTTTGCACATCTATTTTGTACACTGAGATTTTTTCAAAGTCCTTTATCAGTGCAAGCAGGTTTTTGACAGATTCTCTTGGATTTTCAAGGTATAGGATCATTTAATTAGCAAAGAGGGATAACTTGACTTCCTCTTTTCCTATTTGGATACTTCTGATTTCCTTCTCTTGGCTAATTGACCAAGCTAGGACTTCCAACACAATGTTGAACAAGAGGGGTGAGAGTGGGCAGCCTTGTCTTATTCCAGTTTTTAAGGGAAATGTTTCTAGTTTCTGTCCATTCAGCAATATGTTAGCTGTGGGTATATCATAGATGGCACTTATTACTTTGAGGTATGTTCCTTCTATGCCTAGGTGTTTGAGGGTTTTTATTAAGAAGGGATGCTGGATTTTATCAAAAGCTTTTCCTGCATCTAATGACATAATCATGTGGTTCTTGTTTTTACATCTGTTTATGTATTTAATTACATTTATGGTCTTGCAAATGTTGAACCAGACCTGCACCCTAGGGATGAAGCCTACTTGGTCATGGTGGATGATTTTTGAGATGTGTTTTTGCATCCAATTTACTAGAATCTTGTTGAGAATTTTTGCATCTATGTTCATAAGGGATATAGGCCTGCAGTTCTCTTTTTTTGTTAAATCTTCACCCATTTTGGGTATCAGTGTTATGTAAGCTTTGTAAAATGATTTGGGGAGATTTCCATCTTTCTCAATTGCCTGGAATACTTTCAGTAGGATTGGTATCAGCTCCTCCTTGTATGTTTTGTAGAATTCTGCTGGAAAGCTATCCAATCCAGGGTTTTGTTGTTGTTGTTATTGTTTTTGTAGGCAGTTTTCTTATGAGAGAGTCAATTTCCTGAGTTGTTATTTGTCTATTTAGTGTCTCAATGTCTTCTTGTTTCAACCTGGGGAGGTTGTGTGATGTCAGAAAGTCCTCTATTTCATTTAGGTTATCAAATTTGTTTCCATACAGGCATACATAGTAATCTCTGATAATCTTTTGCATTTCTTTGGGGTCAGTTGTGATTTTATATTTGTATTTCTGATTGTGTTTATTTGAGCTTTTTCTCTCTTTTTCTTGGTCATTCTGGCTAAGGTTCCATCAATCTTGTTAATTCTTTCAAAGAACCAGCTTTTGTTTTGTTGATGTTTTCTATAATATTTTTGTCTTCTATGTTCCATATTTGGGCTCTTCTTTTAGTTATTTAGATTCTTCTGCTAAAGTTGGGGGTTTGGTGGTCTTGACTTTCTAGCACCCTTAGGTGATTTGTTAGGCTCTCTACTTGTGATCTTTCTATTTTCTTGATGTGTACTCATAGACATATAAATTGCCCTCTTAGGACTGATTTCATGGCATCCCAGAGATTTTGGGAAGATGGTTCTTCATTTTCATTTGTTTCCAGGAACCTTTTAATTTCTGCTTTGATTTCAGTGTTGACTCAGTAGTTGTTCAGCATCATGTTGTTTAGTGTCCATGTCCTTGTGAATTTTGGGGGAACCTTGTTGGTGTTGGTATTTATTTTTATTCCACTGTGGTCTGAGAATGTGCATGGCAAGATTTCAACGTCATGTAATTTGTTTATGCTTGATTTATGGCCAAGGATGTGATCGATCTTGGAATATGTTCCAAGTGGTGGTGAATAGAATGTATATTCTGTGCTTGTTGGGTGGAATAATCTGTGAGTATCTATTAAATCCTTTTGGTTGAGTGTCAAGTTTAGTTTCTGGATCTCCTTGTGGATTTTTTTGCCTCGATGATCTGTCTAAGACTGTCAGTGGGGTATTCAAGTCCCCTGCTGCAATAGTGTTACTGTCAATAACTTTTTAAAGTTTATTTAGTAGTTGCTTTATAAATGCTGATGCTCCTCTGTTGGGTGCTTGTATGTTTAGGATGGATATTTCTTGCTGAGGGATTGAAACTTTTATCATTATGTAGTGTCCTTTTGCATCTTTTTATATTTTTGATAACTTAAAGTTTGTTTTGCCTGATATCAAGATCGTAACTCCTGCCTTCTTTTGTGATTCATTTGCCTGGAAACTCATTTTCTGTTCTTTAACTTTGAGTCTGTGTGCATCTCTTGTGGTGAGATGAGTCTCCAGGATGCAGCAAATAATTGATTCATGGTTTTTTAACCAGTTTGCCATTCTGTGTCTTTTCTTTGGTGCATTTAGTTCATTGACATTCAGGCTGATTATTGAAATGTGATTGCTTCTTCCTATCATGAGGTTCTTATAAATTTTTTTTGTTTGCTTGTTTTCTTTTGGCTTTGGGGTTGTTGTATGTGTGTATTTTCAAATTTCTTGTTGCACTGTATTCTCTGTTGATTCTGTGCTCTGCTGTTCTCTTTGGAAGTGTGTGGTCATTCTTTTTTTTTTTTTCTTCTGTGCTTAATACATTTTTAAGTGTTTCCTGTAGAGCTGGTCTGGAAACTGCATAATCTCTTAGGTATTGGATGTCTGGGAAGTATTTTAATTCTCTGTCACTGATGAAGCTGAGCTTGGTTGGACAGGAAATTCTTGGTTGAAATTATTTATCTTTGAGGACTTTGAATATAGGGCTCCAGTCTTTTCTTACTTATAGTGTTGCTGCCAAGCGGTCTGCTGCTATTCTGATTAGTTTTCCCCCAGTAGGTCATCTGACCTTTCTCTCTTACTGCCTTTAGGAATTTTTCTTTTGTGCCTACTTTGTGTAGGCAAATTACTATGTGTCTAGGGGTTGGTCTTCTCATTTGATGTCTTGTGGGGGGTTCTCTGTGTGTCTTGCTCTTGGCTGGTTATATCTCTGGTAAGCTGGGGAAAGTTTTCTTGGATTTCCTCCTGCAATACTTGCTCCAAGTTATTCTCCATTTCCCTTTCTTCTTCTTGGATACCAGTCAGGCATATGTTCAGCCTCTTGATATAATCACACATTTCTTGTAGACTTCGTTCTTTCTTTCTGAGTCTTCTTTCTATATTTTTTACAGATCGCGCTAATTCCATGTTTTGGTCTTCAAGTTCTAAGATTCTTTCTTCAGCTAGATTAATTCTGCCTTCCATGTTTGTCATCTTGCTATTTATTTCCTGGATTAATTTTTTATTGCTAAAATCTCTGTTACAAGTTTTTTCAGTGTTGCATCTTATCTTTCTTGAGTCCTATTCACTCTTTCTATCCATTCCCTAATCCCTGTTGTCATATTCTAGGGCCAATCTTTGGTGACTTCCATTGTTTGGGCACCAAGGTCTGATTTTTCAGGAGTTTTGTCTTTGGTACACTTGAAATTGCTTGATGCCTTCCTTTGCTTTTCCTCATTTTTGGCAGATCTCTTGTTTTTCTCTTTAGTTCTATTATTCCATGTCAGTGGGAGAGGTTTTCCCTTTTGATATTCCCTCAGTCCTCTGTTTTCTTTCCTGATCTTGGTTCTGAATTTGCTCTATTTTGAAATAGGATGGTGGATGGGAAGGTTTGCTGTCTCTTATAGTTTTTGAAATTTGAATAAAGTAGGGGATGGCGTGCTAGGAATCAGAAACTACTTGGGAATTAAAATGTTCACTTATTGTGGTATGTGTTCTCTGAAACCCATTCCCTACTACCACTCTATATGATTATGCAAAGCAGAAACCAATGCAAAAGAAATTGAACACATACACACACACACCCCAAAACGAACTGGAATAACAAGAAAGTATAATAAAAGAAAGAACAACAACAAAAAGAAGCCAAGAAAACTAAACACACACACACACACACACACACACACACACACACACACACACACATGCCTAGTACAAAATGAATAGAGAAGAAAAATAGAAAGACCAGAGGAAAATATGTTTTTTTAAGTGATTCAGTCAAACTCTCACACATATATTGGCACACACCTTAAAGTATATATAAAGAATATTTTAAAAAACCAGAAGAACAAAACAGCAAAAACCAGCAACAGCAACAAAATTGAAAGATGAACACTCAATCATTCTCATACACACATAAAGAGAAAACAACAAATAAAAAAGAAAGAAGCAGAAAAAGAAAAGAAAAAAATTGGGGGGGATGCAGATCAAACCCTTACATACACATTCATGCACAAAGTAAAAATATTTTTTAAAAATAGATGACCTAACAGTCAAAAAATTTTAAAAATTAAAAAACAATTGAAAATTAAAACCAACCAAACAAACAAACAAAAAACCCCTGCCCTCTTGTTGCAGGCTCTATAATTGTTCCTCTAATCAGGTCTCTCCTGAAGAACCACCTTTTTCATTCTCTCCTCAGGGAATGAAGCAGGGAAGGAGGGGGGCAGTGGAGGTGGGGGGGGCTGCAGTCCTCCCCTCGCATTTTCATATGGTCAGTGAGATCTCCTCCTGTGGGGAGGTATGGGATTGTCTCTTTCCCAGATATGTACTCTCACCAGGGGTGCCCCAGTCGGGCCTATCCTGAAATGGAGTTCTCCTATTGCGACTGATGTCCAGGTTCTACCTGGGTTTGTCCATCTCAGTTATGGCCTAGCCGTGTGGGTCTGACGTTCAGAGGTTTGTTGAGGAGGAGGATTTTGGGTCAACCCTGGACTCACCACTGATCTCTTTGAAGTTCTTCCTCATCTTTTTCTTTGTCCCACGGCTGGATCAGGGTAGGGGGTGGGGCACATGGAACTCAGCACTAGTCAGGTCCCTCTGAAGTTTGTGCTCTCAGGATATTCCCTCCAGGCCGCAATCAATTCCTGACTATTTGATCCACCAGTCACAGAAATTGGGTCTGCTGCTCTGTGGTGAGCAAGTTGGAGCACTTTCCTGCCCTGTATTCAAGATGGTGATGGGGGTGCCTCTCTTGTCCTCTTCCATGGGAACTTCCCTCTGTACTCCCTCCACAGCTCCTGCCAGAGCTCTGCCAGGTGCAGAAGTGGTGATGTGAAGCCAGGAGCTGGCAGTGTCTCTTCTGCTTCAATGGTGAGGGAGAGCCTAGGCAATAGTTTCTCCCCACCACTTTTTCAAAAGAAAACTTCTGTCTGTTGAAAAATAAAACAGCGACACTCCTCTTCTGTAACCTGGGAAGAGCCAGGGACAAAGTAGAGAAGCTTCAGCACCACCTGACCACTCGCTCACAAGTCCCCACTTAGACAGTCTCTCCCAGCATTTTCTTCCCAGGGAGGGTTTATTGATTTAAAGAAAAAGAAAAAGAAGAAAAAGAAAATGGCACTTGGCTTCTGTATCTTGGGCATTGCTAGGGTCCAAGCCCATTTGCTGCACCAGGAGAGCCCTGGCTGCTAGCTCCCTAGCCTTCACTCAGTCAACCACTCACATGCCCACTCGCTCACTAGCACATACACAAATTTTTCCATACACTCACTCACTCACATGGGGACTTGCATATTCCGGTTGACTTGGCCACCATCTTCCTGACTCCTAGAACTTCTGATATGTTTCTAACAAATAGAATAGTACAAAGTTGAGGGGAAATGACTACATTCCCTTATATGATTTTATCTTAACAGATTGTAGAGAAACAATCTCTTGCTAGCTTTATAGAAACAAACAGCAATGTTATTAACTGAACATGGAAAGAGTCACATGCAGGGAACTGTGTGTAGCTTCTAGGACTTGAGGGCAACTTGCAGTAAATAACCAATAAGAAGCCAGTCAGGGCCTTAAGTTATACAGTCATACAGCTACAAAAAAAAATACATACTACCAATAACCTAAATGAGCTTAGAAGCACTTTCTTCCCCAGTCAAATCTTCAGCTAAAAACATGTCACTACTCGCACCTTGACTGCAACCTTGTGAAACCCTCAACAGAGGACCTAGTTAAACTGTGCCTAGACTTTTGACCTTTAAAAACTGCTAGATAAATGCATGTTGTATAAGCCATTAAGCTTGTGGTAATAAGTTATATTCCAATGAAAAACAATATAAATGGAAAGGTATTAGTACTATGAGTGAATTAAGCACTCAGTAAATTGTAGTTGTTTTATTATATATGTCATAACCCAGGAATTGGGATAGTCATTTTGAAAAAAATACATACGGAAAATATGATCCTCACACTTTGTAGTCTACTGGCAGAGACAAACATAAAGAAATTTTGACAATAATGTGGAATTACTGTTTTAATAGAAGGAGATACAGGGTTCTCTGGGAGTGTCTAGAAATGGAAGAGAATACAGACCAGGGTGATCAGTGAAGGCTTTCCAGAGAAGTTGCTGCCTGAACTAAATCATAAATGATGATTCTTTCTTTTTATCACACACTAAGTTTGTATATATTTACTTATTTATATATTTTTATGTCTTCCCTGTAATAGAAGGCAGGGCTCTTTGAATTTCCAGTGGTTAATCAAATGCCCCTTACATAGTAAGTGCTTGACAAATACTTAGTGAATGAATGTATTCATGAATTTCAGGTCAATTAAATGGGCAAATTTGAGGAGAGTCACAAGGGAATGGGGTAAAAAGGATATATCAGGAAGAGTAAGTGTCATCTGTAAAATCTTGAAATTCAGAGCGGCATTATACCATGAGAGACATCAAGTCTTTCTTTAAAAAAATTGATTAAGTGGCTCAGCCTGTAATCCCATGCCTTGGGAGGCTGAGGAGAGTGGAATGCCTGAGCCCGCAGGTGCGAGACCGCCTGGGCAACTTGGTGAGATCTCGTCTCTACAATAAATCAAAAATTAGCCGGGTGTGGTAGTGCGCACCTGTAGTTCCGGCTACTTGGAAGGCTGAGATGGAAGGATTGCTGGAGCCCAGCAGGTCGAGGCTGCAGTGGCCAGGAGCGGCCACTGCACTCCAGTCTCAGCGACAGAGTGAGACTCCAACTCAAATAAAAAAAAATTGATTAATTCTTATCTTTCTGGATGAGCAAAGTGCTCCACCATAGCCAATGTCTGGATGCCCATACACTTATGGAACCAAAGACACCACAAAATTTCAATGTATTTTTATCATAATTCATGGTATATCACATATTACCAGATGATAGAAAATGCCTAGGATTCTCATTATGATCTCTTAGAGAGAGACAGAAATTATGTTTATATTCTCTAGAAAGATTAAAAGACTGCAGTTTGGATAATCCACATGGGCTTGGTTCAGTTATAGGGCTTCTCAAAAATAAGATCTAGACATTTTATAATGTTCAGCATACATAAAATAAACATTGAGAGATTTGGATAATTTTATTTTATTTATCACTTTCTGTCTGTTTTATATCTATCATGCCTCAAGTTAACAGGCCGATGCAATTATTGCATATGATCTACATTATCAATAAGGGCAAAAATTAAAAGTTTTATTTATTTATTTATTTATTTGCTTACTTACTTACTTTACTTATAGATAGTTAAGTTCTCACTGTGTTACCCAGGCTAGAGTGCAGTGGTGTAATCATAGCTCACTGTAGGCTCAAATTCCCAGGCTTAAGCTATCTTCCCACTTCGGCCTCTTGAGTAGGAGTAGGTGAGATTATAGGTTCAAGCCACTGTGCCTGGCAGAAGTTGTCATGTTCTGGTTCTCTTCTCCAGATAAAGAAATAATGAGCTATATTGTTGGTGTGTTAAATATACCATGAGATTAAAATATTACAATATTGAAACACAGAATATTTATCCAGTTTAATTAAGCAATCAACTCTGAAATTCAGGAAATCTTTAGGATCATGAGAATTGGTGGAGAGAAATGTTACTTTGACTCCCTTACTCCAAACCTTTCCAAATAACAGGAAGATTAAAAAAAAAATGATTTCACACCTAGTACATAAGTAAAACAATCACAAATCTAAAATTGCTCAGTGAGATCAGTAAAAAAGCATCATAAGAATATATTTTGGATGGAAATTATGTCTTTCATATTAGTAATTTGAAATGTCTATATAAATCACAATAAATATAAGTCAAATTCTAAGGATGGAAAGAATTCTAGTCATGCTGAAATCTTACTACAGGTGTAACCAACGATGCATAAAGTGTGAGTATCATTTTGAATGCCACATTATGTAAATATTACAGTGTGAAGTACAAATCAAAAATCAATTACCTTATCTAGAAATATTTAATATGGGTTACATTACAGTAAACTTAATTAAATTCTGATACAACAGCAAACAAATTTACATACATATATGTAATCTCCAAACAATAGGGTTTTGCTTGTTTTCATTGCTATTATAGCTTCTATTTTTATTTATAATATAAGGTTTTAGGCTTGCATTTATATTTTTGTATATTTTTCCATCTCAGGACCTTAACTAAATATTTCTGTATATACTAAGAAATTAGTCTTGCAGCCTTTACTCTGGCTTCCATTCTGACTTTATATTCTTCAGACTTTCAAATGGACGGCCACAGAAATACAAACAACACCTGCAGTACATAAGCAACTTTCAGTGCTGGTCAAATGCTGATTTGAGAAGAAGGAAACCCTGATTTGTAACATGCGCTGCTTTCCATAGTCCATAATCCCAACACAGCTAACTTCAAGCGGCCAAATTATTTAATAATTATTGACAAAATGTCTGGTCAGTAGGGGCTTGCAGGAACCACTAACAGCTCATCACAAATGCAGTCAAATGATAAGTGGAGAGAGTTTGAAATTCCCAAATGGTAAATTGTGACAAGACAGTAACAGGTTAGAAGGAAAAAGTAGTTTAGGCAAGTTTATTGAGGAGGCTATTTGTCACATCAAGAAACTGATATTTTAATATTTAAAAAATTGAGAGTCATCACATTATTTAAAAAGATAAGTGACAAGGTCAGCTTTGCTAATTAGAAAGATCATGCTCATGGTTGTATGGAATACAAAGTAGAAAAGATGAGTCTAAAGGCAGAAAGCCTCTAAGACTTTAAGACTTTTAAGCACCTTCAAGACATGGAAAGAAAGACTAATTTAGAAATATGAATAGTGGAGTGCCATGGAGAAGACTGTGCAGAATTATAATTTCAACATTCAAGGCTTCATAAATTTACTGTCTTATGGCATTTTGCGAGTTTCTCTTCTATTCCCACACTCCTCTTTAGTTATTTTCTTTGCTGATTATAAAGTATTTTGGAAATGAAGCATAACTTAACAGAAATGCATGATGTAGATCCAGTGACAAGGAATTTCAATACTCAGCAAAGACAGAACTGATGGGACAAAAAAATGTGATCTAAAAAGGAGAAGGAGCCGGGCTCGGTGGCTCAGCCTGTAATCCCGCGCCTTTGGGAGGCTGAGGTGAGTGAATTGCCTGAGCCCGTGGGTTCGAGACACGCCTGGGCAGTGAGACCTCATCTCTACAATAAAATCAAAAAATCAGCTGGGCGTGGTAGTGCATGCCTGTAATTCCGGCTACTTGGAAGGCTGAAGCGGAAGGATCGTCGGAGCCCAGCAGGTCGAGGCTGTGGTGGCCGGGAGCGGCCACTGCACTCCAGTCTGGGCGACAGAGTGAGACCAACTCAAAAAAAAAAAAAAGGAGAAGGAGTTAATGAAGTCTAAAAGAAACATAATCTACAGCTACCCATAATTTCAGTATAATCCCAGAGAGACATGGGATCCTAGGCATTTGTCTAGGTCAGAGGTTGAATTCTATATCCTAGAATTTTTACTGGGAGTAAATTATCAGTCCATTACAAAAAAAAAAAAAAAGGATCAGAATTTCAATTAGAGGATCCATGTACCAGAGGAGCCATTCAGCATTTAGAGTGGTAACAGTGGTCAAAAGAAACAAAGCAACTAGGATAGTAGGATGAGCAACATAACTGACGTGATGCCCACATATTCAGTAATTGAACCAAGGGTTAAGTAAAGTTCTGTTGTCAAGAAAAGGTCTCAATTTCTGAGTTAGATCTGATGCTGCAACATTGGCCATGTGACACGAGATTCAGAAATTTATGAGTTCAAGGACATAGAGTTAAGTTGATTATAACAACGTCATCCCTGATAAAAGGGAGATGTTTAGTTGAACAGCATACACATTCCTCATGAAACTTACCTGATAATAGAAACAATTACTTAAAAGGCCATCAAAGATAGAAAGTTGTAGAATTATACTAAGTAAAAATAAAATTTCAAGCCGGGCTCAGTGGCTCAGCCTGTAATCTCCCACCTTTGGGAGGCTGAGGTGAGTGGATTGCCTGAGCCTGCGGGTTCAAGACCCGCCTGGGCAGGCGAGACCTCATCTCTACAATAAGTCAAAAAAATTAGCCGGGCGTGGTAGCGCGTACCTGTAGTTCCAGCTACTTGGAAGGCTGAGGCGGAAGGATTGCCGGAGCCCAGCAGGTCGAGACTGCGGTGGCTGGGAGCGGCCACTACACTCCAGTCTGGGCGACAGTGTGAGACTCCAACTCAAAAAAAATAAAAAAAAAAAAATAAAATTTCAGTGACTTCTTATGTTTTGAAAAGAATTACTCACTAGAAATTGTTGCACATAAATAGAGAAGTATCATTTATCAGAAATATCAGGATATGTATCTTTTTATACTTTCAAAGAGGAATTTTAGAGGAAATGTGCTTTACCATGATATACAGAGAGTTTTTAATTATTAGGAAGAATCTTATATTCATGAGCATCAATGAATATGTCAACACTATATATTATATAAGAAGTATATTTTCAAATGATTTCAAATCTCTGCTGCATAGTAAAAGTGTTAGTCGACAGTTATGATGATTTAAATAAAATTGAATTCTAGAGTAGTTTTAGGATGCTACTAAAATTCAAATCTACTCATCACAGATGATATTCTCTGATTAATATGAATTAGAAATTTAAAAATGAAAATCATGTATGTTGTAAAAAATGTGGCAGAGGAACTGAAATGTGGTGGCCGAATTTTTTGTGTCTTTTTAATTTAATATTTCTGATCTTGGCAACTTATAACAGTATAATTGTAATTAAAATACCAGTAAATAAGTGGTGGAAGATCTTATTGATTATGATTTTGAGTAGATGAATGTCAGATAATTCCATGTGGATTATTTAAGAAAAACTATTTTGTTAGCTATAATATGGATAGTTACAGTAGAGTAAGTAGCATGTGGTTAAAAAACAGCTAAGTAATATTTAATGCCATATTAAGTTGATATAAATTGAGAACGTTCTACATGTCATGTATCAGATATGATGTTCTACCAAAGGAAAGCAAATGAGTAAGACAAAAATCTTATTCCTGTCATTGTAAGCATCACATTACTTTAGTCGAAACAAATGTTAAGAAGATACTGTAATGTGAAAGGGCTGTTGATAGTACATGAGGCTTCAGGCTTGTGTGAGTACAGTGGTTTGGGATGACCTTTGCTTAGTGCAGGGAAATAAGCTGAGAAAAGCATCTCACTTTCTTTTCCATCTCACAGAGATGGAAAAAATTAGATCTCAATACTAATACCTGATTTACAGATCAGGTATTACAGATACTTCAGATTTACAGATACTTCCTGTTACACTCTATGGCTTGCTTTTCTATAAGTGAAATGCTATCATATCTTTCTTCCAAGCTTAAACAATATTTTTTAGAGAAGTCTTTCTCAACCCAACAAGATTTATTTAAATCTCTGTGTCATAAAATTGTCTAATATCTTGTACCTTTTCTCTTTCTTTCTAGCACCTACCACAATCTGAATTAATTAATTACAGCTGAGAAAATATTGAGTTGCTAATTAATTTCGTGCTATAAAAATTAGTTTTCTAATTTAACAAAAACAGAACTAAGAATGAGTTTTTTTCTTCTAAGTTGGCCCTTCCCCACAGAACAGATACTCATCATCTCTGAGGGCAAGAAAACCTTAAAGTTTTAATGTTGTCTCCTCCCTTTGCATCTTTATACTGAGACCTTATTGGGAAAGAATAAAAGGATCTTGTTCCTAGGGGAGTGAAAAGGGCTATGAGCTCTCCTCACCCCTCTGTTCTCCATGTAGCTCAGGTTGATGGTGAAGAAAGAAGTGAATGTCATTTAAGCAGCTTGAACCCAGAAGAACACTTGGGTTTCCTCATTTAGTCAGGACAGGAGGAATAGTTGTACTGAACAGCTGAAATTACAACAAAAATTTTGTTGATTAATGTAATCTCAATGTCCCAGAGAAGACCCTTTATTTATTTTATGCCTCTTACCTGAAACTTGATTTAATTTTAATTCCATCTAATAGCAATTATTTAACATTATATGGTTTAAAAGCAAATACTGTCTTAATTTCAACAGCATTTGTACAAAAAACAAGTTAAGCAACTACATTAATTATTCATGATTTAAGGTCTATAATCTTAAATTAATTACAGAAACAATTGTGTGTCCATAGTAAAAAAGGATATTATAACAAGGATATTATTACTTGGAAAGCACAAGTACCCTTCTCCATAAATGGGCCTCCTTGAAGGAGACCCCTAGGAGACCCAATAAGATATAAATATGTTTTGTCTCCTTTCATATGCACTTCAATCCCAATATTCTGTTCCTCCCAAATGTCCCTATCTCCCATTTAAGCAGTCAGTGGCTTTGTCTTCTATACTCGAGAGGCAAGAATAAGTGTGGGACAAGATAGCTAACAATGCCTTCATTATTTAATATCATTATTCTTTGGAAGCCCAAACTAGAGAAAATAAAAAGTCAAACAGAAAAAAAGGAAAAGTCAAAAAAATGGAGGGGGGGGGATCAAGATTAATCAAGTATATAAAAATACCTTTGGTGAAAACATGGAGAAGAATTTCTTCAAACTACAAAGAGATTCACAAACGTATATTATTGCTTTCCCATCCTAGAATAGAGATTGTTATATTTATCATAGGTATAAATGCTGAGATTTATGTGCATTACACAATAATATACAATAATAAAATTATTGACTGTAATGTGCAATTTAAAATGTAGACTTTACAGTTCATACAAAGATATTTTTGCATCCTTAGTATCTATTGTATTGTTTGGCTCACAGTATTTGTTCAACAGTGTGAGCCGAATGAATGAATAGAATAGTTCTCTATGCTTTTATAAGTAATAAATATAATTATAGAAGATTGATCTGAAGCTTTTCTAGCAACGTGACAAAAGTATTGATTCATCAGATGTTGACACTCATTTCCTGAGTTTGTTGCCCCACTTCTAAAATGTAGTTGGCTCTCCAGGTACCAGAAGGATTTAAACCTTGGATATCTAGATCTTATCTTACAATTCGTTTTCTAGTTAAATTTTTACAATTTATGTGACATACGGCTTTAGCAACCATTATGGGCTGGGATACTGAGTTGCCTAAAAGATAAAAGAAGGTCAAATTTGTATACATTAGGGAAATTTTAGACGACTTAAAATGAGATTGGAATTAGGATATGAGAAAGTTAAGATTATGTGAATCACGAAAGAAAATAAAAACAAGATTTTTCTGAAAATTATTTTCATTGTTTATTTAAAACATTTTTATATTATGTAATATTTGACTCAAAACTCTTTGTATTTATCATTTTCTTATTTTTAAAAGTAGCTTTGACACATACAAGGGCTTTTCTTGATGTCATATTGGATGGTTTTACTTGATTTGAGATTACCAAAAAACAAGAAAAGCATGTTTTATGTTCCTGTGACTTGCTTTTCTTGTCTTACCATTGTTTCTAAGAGTCATTCCTATTGCAGATAGCTAAAGTTCATTCATTTTCACTACTATGTACTATCCATTATGAGCACATGTGTGCTAGAAAGGGTCATTAGTTATATGCTTTTCTGCCGGAGAAATTTCAAGTTGTTTCCAGAGTTTTCTATTAAAATTAAGAGTTCTGTATAATAGTATTTATACACATCTTCAAGTACACATGAGAAATAGTGCATCTTTGTGCTGTATATCTGGAAGTAGAATTGTAAAGTTCACCTTTATAATAATAATTGCAGTCTAATGTGAATAAATAAACTACTATTCTCCCACGTGGAGTTACCCTTGCTAAAATTGACATGTTAGGCTACTTTTGACAACTCTGTGGATGTAAAATACTTTTAATTACATATTTATTTTCCATTCCCAATTTCTCTCTCATTAATGCTGTTCTTCATTATTAATAAATATTTATTCATTCAATAAATATTTGCTATTGTTATTTTACTATGTGCCATTCATTATTCTATCCATATATTTATATCATACTTTTTTGCTTTTGTGAAATACCTCATTAGAGTTTGCTTATAATGTAATTTTTTTGAAAGAATGACAGGGAGATTATCTGATGTGTGAATTCTTAAGGTTTCACTTGGACTTTGAGGCACAGGCATCATTTACCAACCAAGAACCAGGGCATGCATTCCATATATAATTGTGATGTTTTACATATTTCATGCCATTTTATGTTTAAAATAAATTAAACAAGTATGCCCAAGGATCATTTCCAATGAATCTGTGACTGACAGTAAAAATTAGTCTATGGGTTTATTATTATTATTTCCACTTCAGTGTAAACATATGCCTTTAGTGCTCCATCAACACACATTAAAGTATTTCAGAGTTAAATAAATTTGCTCAATCTCATTATATCAGGTAGCAAATTTAAGAGGATTTGTAGCTGATGTAAAAGTGCCTTCCTAGTGTTGATTAATGTGTCAATTTTAGCCAGCAGAATTGTACCTGCAATTATTTATTATTTTTTCATTCATTAATTTAAAAACATATTATGGATTAGGTAATCTTTTTAGAAATAAAAAGATGAATAAAATGTACTCCATAATATCCACAAAGCACTTTATATGGAGAAAGAGAAATAAATATCCAAATATTTACAGGAAAATGGCAAGATAAAAGCAATAGAAATAAATAAATTGCAATGACAAAACAGAGGAGGTACTGTTTAATTTTGATTTGGGAAATGCCTGTGGCTTTCTAAGACCCAGATGTTCATTTTTATTTAGTAAGTAAGGCATTTAAAGGCAATCTGATATTCAGCTAAACTAATATAATTGTAAAGTTTCTGTTTTCCATAATTTCTACATTTTATCACTGTTCCAAGACACTTGCCTTTCTTTTCTTTGCTTAATTCTTTTGAAAATCCTATGTTTGCCGGGCTTGGTGGCTCAGCCTGTAATCCTGCGCCTTTGGGAGGCTGAGGTGAGTGGATTGCCTGAGCCCGCGGGTTCGAGACCCGCCTGGGCAGCGAGACCTCATCTCTACAATAAATCAAAAAATCAGCCGGGCGTGGTAGTGCATGCCTGTAATTCCGGCTACTCGGAAGGCTGAGGTGGAAGGATCGCCGGAGCCCAGCAGGTCGAGGCTGCGGTGGCCGGAAGCGGCCACTGCACTCCAGTCTGGGTGACAGAGTGAGACTCCAACTCAAAAAAAAAAAAATTAAAAAAAAAAAAAAAAAAAAAAAAAAGAAAATCCTATGTTTACTAGATTCCTGATACTTAAAGTGTTGGAACTAAACAAAAGGGCGGCATAGGATTGGAAAGAGCATCTACATTGGAGGCAGCTTGTGGTGACCATAGGTAAGATATTGCATTTAAAATTTGGCCATTGGCCAGCCTCAGTGGCTCAGCCTATAATCCCAGCACTTTGGGAGGCCAAGGTGAGTGGACTGCCTGAGCTCACGGGCTCTAGACCAGCCCAGGCAGCTTGGTGAGACCTCATATCTACAATAAATAAAAAATTAGCTGGTGTGATAGCCTACATCTGTGGTTCTGGCTACTTGGCAGGTTGAGGAGGAAGGATCACGGGAGCCCAGCAGGTCAATGCTGGGTTGCCCATGAGCATGCCACTGCACTCCAGCCTGGGTGACAGAGTGAGACTCTGACTCAAAATAATAATAATAATGAATAAACAAACAAACAAGCAAATAAATAAATAAATAAATAAATAAATAAAATGTAGCCATAGAAGATGACTATTTTTATCATCTTCATCATAATTACACTCTTTTCAATTTAGTTCTCATACTAACATTTTCTTATCATCATAATGCTTGTCCTAATACATAACATGAACATTGTTTAGTAACTTAACCTTTTTTGTTCCTCTTTTCCTAACTTTTATTTATGTTTTCTTAGTACTCTTTGCCAGAGTTGGGGGGCAGAATGGTGATGGGACAAGTCAATCTGTGAAAAACTTCACAAAGGGTGGCTGCTGAAGCCAATTCTACACACCACCGCCACCACCGCCACCACTGCCACAAAGGTTAGCTGCTACAGCCAGTTTCATGCAGCTCACTTCCACCTCCATAGCTGATGCCTCCAAAGGGGTGATTGCTGCAGTGGGTCCCTGGTGTTTCGCCACCACTGTGACTCTTGGCTCCTAGCTCCAAGGAATTCCTGGCTCCCTCAATCACCCCAAGCTGCCTGTATCTCATCGACCTGGAGAGCCCAGCTATCTCGCTGATTCCTAGTGCCTGGTGCTGGGCCCACACCGCCACCTGTCATAACAGATCAACTGGAACCCTGGATCTGATCAGCGGAGAGAGAAGATCAGGAAAGCTGGAGAGGAGTCCATGCCTGGTGAGGAGCTGCCCACCACAGCCTTTTCCAGGCAGCCTCCAACTTGTTGCCTAAGGTGATCTTATCAAACTGGGAGAGACAAAGCCCCTCCCTTATGCTGAATCTGCCACAGACAACTCAGGTCTGTGTGGCAGCCCTGACAGACAGTAAGCCAAGGGAACACAAATCTGATTCATCCTCTTCCTAAAGTAGCCCAGCAGCAAATAACCCAAGCTATGAGTAACCCTATCTGCCTGTGAGGAGAGCAGAGGGGAGGGGCTAGAGATTAGAGTTGAAAGAACTTTGGATATACAGGAAAGACCTCAGAGCCAATCTGGTTTCTTGTTTTGATTTCTTTTTTTACTGTTTGTTTTGCTCACTTTTGTTTGCTTTTTGATTTAGGGTTTTTTTCCTCTTTCATTCTGGTTTTGGCAACATTTTCATACTAGCTTTGTTTTTGTTATTTTACTGATATTTTTTCTTCTTTCCTCTTTCTATTCTTTAAACTTCCTGTTTGTGTAGGGGAAGAATACATCAAAAGGCAGGATTTTGTTGGACTGTATGTTTGTATGATTACCTGTATGCTTTAGGGATTTTGTTTGTTTGTTTGTTTACTCTTCTCTGTCTTTGTGTCTCTTTTCATTTGTTAGTTGGTATGTCTGTTTTCCTTCTTTTTTTTTTTTTGAGTTGGAGTCTCACTCTGTCGCCCAGACTGGAGTGCTGTGGCCACTCCCAGCCACCGCAGCCTCGACCTGCTGGGCTCCAGTGATCCTTCCGCCTCAGCCTTCCGAGTAGCCAGAATTACAGGTGTGTGCTATCATGCCTGGCTGATTTTTGGATTTATTGTAGAGATGAGGTCTCGCTGCCCAGGCGGGTCTCAAACCCGCAGGCTCAGGCAATCCACTCACCTCAGCCTCCCAAAGGCACGGGATTACAGGCTGAGCCACTGAACCCGGCTCTGTTTTCCTTCTTAATCTTCTCTCTCTCCAACTTCCTCTTGACCTCCCTTCCTTCTTCCATTATTTTCCTGTTTCTTACCTGACTTTGTTCCAGGGAGCAAACCTAAACCCCCACTGCATGGACAGATTGTAAGGCAGTGGGAAATGGGTCCCAGAGTGCCCATACACCTGTCAGTGAATACAGGGATTTGTGGATAGGTTCTGAATCACAACTCCCCCCACCAATTAAATCTTAAAACTGCAGGAAGTACAACTCCCAACCTACAATCCAGCTTCAGAAGTGAACAAAGCCAGAGGATCCACATAAGGAGGAATAGGTAGGAGATTGAACAAAAGAAGTAAAAGTTATCCTGCCATCCCTGAAAAACAGAATTAAGGGGGGGGGAAGGGGGGGAAGGAAAATGCACACAAATGAAGAAAATCCAAAAGAATATGGGTCTCTCACAGACACTTGTGAGGTCAGACACTGAGAAAACAGACTTCAGAATGCAAACAATGAAGAGCCCCCAGAATGACTGTTTTCAAACTGCAAACCCAGATATCAAGACATTAATAGAGAGATTAAAAAGAATTGAAAGGAGACAGGAGGAAAATAGGAAGGATGATAACTGAGATAACAGCAGTAAAGATTACTGTGAATGAAATAAATAACAAACTAATAAGCATAGAAAGCAGAATTAGCCAAGCAGAAGAAAGACTCTCAGAGCTTGAAGACCAAATTATAGAACAAACCCAAACTATCAAAAACACGGAAAAGATGCTTAAAAAGACAGAACAAACCTTCAAGAGATGAGTGATTACTTTAAGAGACCAAACCTAAGAGTAATTGTACTTTCTGAGGTAGAAAAAGAAAAACAGAGACCACTCTGGAACAACCATTCCATGAAATTATTCAAGAAAACTTCCCTCATCTCATCAGTGATGCAAAAATTCAAACACAAGAGATTCAGAGAACCTCTTCAAGACAACAGACGAGAAGACCAACTTCCAGACACATGATAATTTGCCTAAACAAAGTAGGTAAAAGAAAAAAATCCTGAAGACAGCAAGAAAAAAAGGTCAGACTAACTACAATGGAAGACCATTTAGAATGGTAGCAGATTTATCTTCAGGCTAGGAGAATTTGGAGCCCAATCTTTAAAGTTCTCAAATATAAACAATTTTATCTTTGAGAATAACCCTCCCAGCCAAGCTAAGCTTCATCAGTGAGGGAGAATTAAAATCTTTCCCAGATATTCAATCCCTAAGGAATTATGCTGCTTCCAGACCACACCTACAAAAAACACTTGAGAAAGTATTAAACACAGAAGAAAAGGAAAAAAGAACGACTATGTTCTTCATAAGAGTACAGGAAAAATATTGAAAACACACAAGAATCAACCCCAAAACCTAAGGAAAGACAACAAACAAACAGGAACAACAACAACTCTATAAGAACCTCATGACAGGGATAAACACTCACATTTCAATGATTAGCCTGAATACGAATGGACTAAAAGCACCAATGAAAAGACATAGGATTGCAAAATGGATAAACTATCATCAGGCAACAATATATTGCCTCCAAAAGACTCATTTCACCAGAAAGGACATCCACAGACTCAAAGTAATAGGATAGGAAGCAAAATTTCTGGGGAACAGAACACAAGAGAAAGAAGGAATAGCAATCTTAATCTCAGACAAAATACCCTTTAAGTTACCAAAAATTTAAAAAGATACAGAAGGCCACTACATAATGATAAAAGGTTCATTTCATCAACAAAAAATATCCATCCTAAACATATATGCACCCAACATAGGAGAACCATCTTTCAAAAAGCAGCTTCTAGGAAAACTCAAAAAAGATATTTTCTCTAACACTATCATAGCTGGAGACTTTAATACCCCACTCACAACCCTAGACAGATCATTAGGACAAAAAATCAGCAAGGAGATCTGGAACCTCAATCTGACTCTTGACCAAATGAACTTAATTGACACCTACAGAACACCCCATCCGATGACCACAGACTATATATTCTACTCATCACCACATGGAACATACTCTAAGATCAGCCACATTCTTGGCCATAAATGAAGCAATAACAAATTTCATAAGATTGAAATTTTTCCATGCACCTTCTCAGATCACAGTGGAATAAAAATAAATATCAACACCATAAAGGTTCCACGAAAACCCACAAAGACATGGACACAAAACAGCATGATAATAAGCAACTCCTGGGTCAACACAGAAATCAAAATATACATTAAAAGATACCTGGAAACAAATGAAAATGAAGAAACATCTTACCAAAATCTCTGGGATGCCATGAAAGCAGTAAAAAGAGGGAAGTCATATCTCTACAAATGCACATGAAGAAAATGGAAGGATCATAAGTTAACAGCCTAAAAAATTACCTAAGGAAGCTGGAAAAGCAAGACCATCAAAACCCCAACTTCAAGCAGAAGAATCCAGATCACAAAAATAAAAGCCCAAATCTGGGACATAGAAGATAAAAAGATAATACAAAAAAATCAACGAAACAAAAACCTGGTTTTTTGAAAAGATAAACAAGGTTGATGGTCCCCTAGCTAGACTGACCAGAAAAAAGAGAAAAAGCCCAAATAAAAACAATCGAAACACAAAAGATGAAGTCACATCTGAAGAAATACAAAAGACCCTGAAGAAATATAAAAGATCATCAGAGACTACTATGTACAATTGTGTGGAAACTAACTTGAAAACCTAAAGGAAATGGAGGACTTTCTGACATCACACAACCTCCTTAGGTTGAACCAAGAAGAAATCGAGACCCTAAATAGACCAATAACAATCCAGGAAATTGACTATGTCATAAGAAATCTACTACCAAAAAAAAAAAAAAAAAAAAAAAATGCCCTGGACTAGGTGGCCTTCCAGCAAGATATCAAAGGAGGAACTGATACTAATCCTACTGAAGGTATTCCAGGTGATTGAGAAAGATGGAACTCACCCCAAATTATTTTATGACACTAAAATCACATTGATACCCTAGTGTCTTTTGTTGTATAAAGACACAACAAAAAAGAGAACTACAGGCCAATATCTTTGATAAACATAGATGCTAAAATTTTCAACAAGATCCTAGAAACTGAATTCAACAACACATCTCAAAACTCACCCATCACGATCAAATAGGCTTCATCCCTGGGCTGCAAGGCCGGTTCTACATTTGTAAGATCATAAACATAATTAAATACATCAACAGATGTCAAAACAAAAACTGTATGATTATATTATTAGACACAGAAAAAGCTTTTGCAGAAAATCCAGTATCCCTTCTTAATAAAAACCCTCAAATGCCTAGGCATAGGTGAAATATACCTCAAAATAGTAAAAGCCATCGAAGAAACCCACAGCCAGCATACTCCTAAAAAGACAAAAATTTCCCCTGAAAACTGGAACAAGAAAAGAATGCCCACTCTCACCCCTCCTGTTCAATACAGTTTTGGAAGTCCTAGCTAGAGCAATCAGAGAAGAGAAGGCGATCAGGGGTATTCAAATAACAAAAGAGGAACTCAAGTTATCTCTCTTTGTAGACAACATGATTGTATACCTTGAAAACCCAAGAGAATCTTCAAAAACTTCCTTGTACTGATAAAGGACTTTGACTAAATCTCAGGGTATAAAATAAATGTGCAAAAGACAGTCACATTTCTTTATACCAATAATAAACAAACAGAAACCCAAATAAAAAGCATTATCCCATTCACAATAGCCACAAAAAATGAAATACCTTGGCATCTTCCTAACCAGAGATGTGAAAGAACTTTACAATGAAAACTACAAAATACTGCTCAAAGAAATTAAAGATGACACAACAAGTGGAAAAATATCCCATGCTCATGGATTGTAAGAATCAACATTGTTAAAATGTCCATTCTACCTAAGGCAATCTACAGATTTAACGTAATACCCATCAAATTACTAGCAACATTCTTCTCAATTGTAGAAAAAACAATACAGGAATGCATATGGAAACATAAATGACCAAGCATAGCCAAAACAATCCTTGGTAAAAAAAACCAAAGCAGGAGGTATCACACTCTCAGACTTTAAACTTTATTATAAAGCTACAATAATCAAAACAGTCTGGTATTGGTACAACAAAAAGCCAATGGAATAGAATTGAGATTCCAGAAGCAAAACCTCAATTTCTCAACCAACTCATCTTTGACAAAGCTTCCACTACCTACCACTGGGCAGACAAGAACCTATTCAGTAAATGGTGCTGGGAACTGGCTGACCACATGCAGAAGATTGAAACAGGACCCCTATCTAACCCCATGCACAATAATTAACTCTAAATGGATCAGAGACCTAAATGTAAAACCTCATACCATAAGAACCTTAGAAAATACAGGAGACACCCTTATGGAAGTTGGAACTGTCAACCAATTCCTAAGCAATACCCAAAACGCTCAGGCCATAAGAGATAAGCTAGACAAGTGGGACCTCATTAAACTGACAAGCTTCTGCAAACTCAAAGAAACCATTAAGAGAGCAGGGAGACAGTCCACAGACTGGGACAAAATATTTTCCAACTCCACGTCTGACAAAGGCGTAACATCAAGGATCTACAAGGAACTTAAATGTACTGAAAAGAAAAAACCAAACAGCCCCATTACAAAGTGGGCAAAAGATATGAATAGACACTTCTTAAAAGAAGACTTATGAACAGCCAACAGATACATGAAAAAATGTTCAGTCTCACTAGTCATCCAGGAGATGCATTAAAACTGCACTGAGATACAACCTAATTCCAGTCAGAATGGCCATCATCAGTAACTCAAAAAATAACAAATGCTGGAAGGGATGTGGTGAAAAGGGAACACTTCTACACTGCTGGTGGGAGTGTAAGCTACTACAGCCTCTGTGGAAATCAGTGTGGCAATTCCTAAAAACTCTAAAATTTAATCTTCCATATGACCTTGCAATCCCCCTACTGATTATATAACCGAAAGAACTCAAATCACTCTATGAAAAATATACCTGCACATGTATGTTTATTGCAGCATTGTTCACAATAGCAAGATCATGGAACCAACCACGTTGCCCATCAAAAGTGGACTGGATAAAGAAAATGTGGTACATATACACAATGGAATATTATGCAGCCATAAAGAAGAACAAAATTATGAATTTCACAGCAACCTGGATGGAATTAGAGTTTATTATACTGAATGATCTTTCACAGAAACAAAGATCTGAGTATCACATGTTCTCACTCATAAGTGGATTTTGAACAACTACTGTAATACTATAGGAAATTGATTGACAGTGGTGGAAAACTATGGGGGGGATGGGCAGGGAGTTGGGATTAATGGTAGTCGATATCTGTTTGAAGGAGGAGGGGCACACCTTATCAACAAGGGTACCTTCACAATGAATATTTGTATACTAACCCTTCAATGTATCCCACAATTTTACAAAAAATTTATAAAAATACTCTTTTCCTTCAAATACCCATCAAATCAGAACTTGTGTCTCTGATGCTGATGAAGAGGACAAAGAGGACTGATTATCTTAGCATAATCTCTTAGTAAACTGTTAATAAAATGCCTGACTGACAAATTCAGGATAGTTACTAAGTAAGATCCAGAGAGATAACAGAATTTTATTCAATGAAGAGAGGTCAATAAAGAGCAGCACCTGAAATCAGCAGTTGTGAGAAACTTACTGCTTTTAGGGTGATGGGTTAAGAGGACATTATAGTGTTATTCCACCCCAGTGAGAACTAAAACCTTGAAGTGGGACCATATTATAGAAATTATCATCAATTGGCAGACATACAGCACCAGGGATTAGACAGGGTAAAGGAAAGAAACAGCACAAACACTCTCTCCTTTTGCTTTCTGATCTCTCACCAGTTTCCCATTGTCCAAACCAGATGGGTAGGAAACTAACAAGTGGACCCAAGTGATGAAGTCTACTGGAACATTTTTCCAGGCCCAGAGGAGGGCAGAGAATTTGGACATAGATCAGGATGGGGAAGCAGGGGAGAATTACTACCACTAGTGACATGATGAAAATTTCTGGCCCTGGCATTCCTCAAGCATTACTCTGGTTAGTTAACATTAAGTAACTTGTTAAACCTTTCACCAACTCTATGAAGTTGCTACTATTTTTACCTATAGGTGAAGAAATTGATGGACAGAGAGTAAGACACTTGTCAAAGGTTATGCAGCCTTCCTTAGCTAGTGAGTACCTACAAATGCTTTTCCTCTCTAGGGCCACATTTTACTCAAATCAGCTAAGGGGAAAATCTAGAAAAAAGAATGTTGAAGATAAGAGTGACTAAGAATTTTAATGCAATCTCCTTATTTTCAGATGTGACAACTAAACCTGAAATAAGAAGAGTTCTTTTCTAAGGTCATTTTGTTATAGAACCAGAATAAGATTGCAATTTTCTCACTTTCAGGTAAGTTATATTTATAAGCAAGAAGCTGCTTTTCAAAGACTACAAAGATACCTGATTTAGTGTCAAAGAGAATAATGACATTAAATTATAAAAATCATTTTGATTTGTATTTTAGGAAACTGCTATGTTTTCACCTCAATACCTTCCAAAACTATTTTATTCATAACTATAGTGCATAAATATCTCAGGTGTGTGATGGTACTTAACTGGGATTTATTCATTTAACACAACAGCAGATGGTAGTGAATCCTAGGTGATAAAGTGTAGAAAATATGGTTTATTAATTAAATTACAGAATCCTCCCCCACTTTTTATTACTTTTAATTTATTTTTCTAATGCTTTAAAATTCTTGATGCCACAAGTTATTTTAGAATTTATACTTTAGCTTCTAAAAGAACTAGCATGAGGTACTTAAGCATTTTTCATTATTTTAAATATTTCATTCATTTTTAGACCTTAAGTGAGATATCAATTTACTGGATTATATTTATAAAATTAAAAAATGAAAACAATGTTTAAATGATTGCCTAACAGAGAATATCTTCCCAGAGAGGTTCACTTATTGGGATAAATTAATTGCACTGATGGTTGCAAGTCGTGGCCTTCCTATATCTTTGCCTTCACTTCACAAGGGTACCCCTGTGACTTGCCTTGGTCAATAGAATGCCCAGTTCCGAGTCTGTACCTCAAGGGATCTTGCTCTTGAAACCATGCCTCTGTCATGATAAACTCAGGCTACCTGCTGGAGGATAAGCCACCATGTGAATTACAGTTCTATCAGCCCACGTATCCCATCCTTGGCCCCAGACATGTGACAAAACCCAGTGAAGGTAACTGTAGATGACTCACCAGCTAGGCACTGAGGCATAAGTAAACCAGATTAAGACTAAAGACTCAGTCAGTTGACCCTTTAACTCATGAATTTAACAAATACATATTGTTTTAAGACACTGTTTTTTAAATTGTTAACCTCATTTTATTTTATTTATGTTAGATTCAAGGGGTACATGTGCAGGTTTGTGACATAGGTATGTCATGTGAAGGTGAGGCTTAGGCTTCTATTGAGCCCATCACACAGGTGGTAGACATGGTATCCAGTGGTTAGTTTATCAACCCTTACTCCCCAACCTCCACCCTTTAGGAATGCCCCAGTGTCTGTTGTTCTCATTCTTGTGCTTATGTGTGCCCAGTGTTTAGTTCCCACTTATCAGAGAGAACATGTGGTATTCAATTTTTTGTTTCTGTGATAATTTGCTTATAATGATGATCTCTAGTCACGTTCACGTAGCTGCAAAGAACATGATTTTTTATGGCTGCTACATGGTGTACACAAGGGGGGGACCCAAAGAAAACTGGATTTTTTAAATAAAAAATTGTGTATTTATTCTTCATGTTTAAACTTCAGTCACATTCAAAGTACTCTCTGATACAATACACCTATCAAGACGCTTTTCCCACTGCTCAAAACAGTTTTTAAACTCGTCAATTTTGATGACTTTTAGTGCTTCTGCCATTTTTGTTTCACTTCTTCCACATCAGCAAAACATTTCCCTCTGAGAACTTTTTTCATGAGGGCAAACAAAACAACAAAAGGTCACTTGGGGCAAGGTCAGGTGAACAGGGAGGGTGGGTTATGGGAGTAATGCCATTTTTGGTAAAAAAAAAAAAAAAACAAAACTTCTGACTACTCAGCATGGTGTGGGCAAGTGCACTCATAAGTTACCCATCATGAAATAGGCAAACATGTTGAAAAAAAATGTCCAAAAAGCAAAAAAAATCACTGAAGCCAAATGCAGCATCTCACAACACTAGCTAGTACAATGATGCTGATGGGTTCCTAGAATACTTACCTAGTGGGGGAATTCTGTACTACAAGGGGCCTACCCTCCAAAGAATAATTCCAGTTTTGGGGGCGTTCCCCCTCACATGTATCACATTTTGTTTATCCAGTCCACTGTTGATAGACACCTGCATTAGTTCCATGTTTTTGCTATTGTGAGTAGTGCTGTAGTAAACCTGTCAATTCAGGTGTCTTTTTGGTAGAATGATTTATGCTCTTTGGGGTATATATCCAATAGTGAGATTGCTGAGCTGAATGATAAACCTATTTTTAATTCTTTGTGAAATATCCAAACTGCTTTCCCTAGGGATTGAAATAGCTTACATTCCCACCAGCAGTGTAAGAGCAGTTTCTTTTCTCTGCAAGCTTGCCAACATCTGTTTTTTTATTTCTTGTTTTGTTTTGTTTTTACTTTTTAATAAAAGTCATTCTAACTGACATGAGATGATGTCTTATTTTGGTTTTGATTTACATTTCTCTGATGATCAGTGATGTTGAACATTTTTTCATGTTTGTTTCTCTGAGAAGTGCTAAGGCATTAGATTTCATCATTTGGTATGTACTGCTATTTTTCTAATAGAAAATGGACATATATACATTATGTCAAAATCAATATTTACATATCCCCTCACTGTATATACTTCCTATATTCACAAGTCTATGATATTTTTCTTATAGCAGCCTTTACAAAGACAACATTTTTTATTAATTATAGGAATGCAAGTTTGCATTTAAATTTTTTATTATGAAAACTTTGATAAGTAAATGGTATACATACAACATATTGGTAGGTTACAAAGTCTTAAAAATGAATACTTATGAACTCATCACTTGATTAATAAAAAAAACTAAATAATTATCTTAGTTTCTGTTTCAAGACTGCTATTTTCTCACTTTAGCTAACAGCTTCAAATCTGTACATTTTATAGATTAAGCACATGCAAAGTGGATATGTGAAGGTGCTTTATTGAGACTCATTTAGCTCAAACTCCCACATTTCTTTCTTCCTTACTTACTTGTCTACATCCCTTGAACAATTATTCTAATCCTTCTTTGACTTACAGTCTCAATTTACTTCTCCCCTTTTATAAGTCACTGATCAAACTGTCTTGGTTAAACCCAATTCTCTGTCATTAACAACTGTACCTGTGGCCAGAGCAAAACAAATAGTCATGAATGATGGTGGAACTTTGAAGTCATGATAATAACTTCACAGGGTCTAAAATACCACCCAGTAATTGTCGTATTTTCCCTGGTCCATTTCCATCCTTCTTCATTCTTTCTCAGCAAGTTCAGTTTCTCTTCTCTTTAAAATTCCTTTATATCCTCTCTGATACACTTTGATGATGACTATACTTCTTCTTCTTTTTTTTTTTTTTTTTTGAGTTGGAGTCTCACTCTGTCGCCCAGACTGGAGTGCAGTGCAGTGGCTGCTCCAGGCCACGGCAGCCTCGACCTGCTGGGCTCCGGCGATCCTCCCGCCTCAGCCTTCCAAGTAGCTGTAACTATAGGCGCACGCTCCCTCGTCTGGCTGATTTTTGATTTATTGTAGGGATGAGGTCTTGTCAAGTTGCCGAGGCGGGTCTCAAACCCGCGGGCTCAGGCAATCCACTCACCTCAGCCTCCCAAGGGCGCGGGATTACAGGCTGAGCCACCGAGCCTGGCTGATGACTATACTTCTTATTTCATTGAGAAAACAGAGGATATCAAAAATATATTTTGCAAAATATCTGACACTACATCAGCTTACCTATGAGCATCAGTGCACATATATTTTGCCTTCTCTCTTTGTACTGTGACTACACTGTGCTTTATGGTAAGATCAACAATTCCACCAATATAATAGACCCTATTGTCTCTCATCTGAAAATATCCCTCATGACTTTTTTTTTCCTTATCTCCTTTTCTACTTGCCTCCTGAGAGTCCAGCAATAACACAAAATGACATATTTGTAGGATCCAGGTGAAAAATCTTCTCTGCTATCAAAGGTTCATTGTGTCTATTCCATCATTCTTCTAAAAGTACAACCCTAGTGTGAGTATTTTAATAATTTAAACAACTTTCCCAAAACATGACTTACACAAGCTGCCTACTATTTCAGAAAATATTTTCCAGCTTAACCATAAAAATGCACATAATTGTTTACATAGATATTTCATCACTAGGAAATATGGGATGTTTAACTAAAGAGCTGTAGAAGTGACACTTCTATATACAGAAAGTGAAATTGTTTAAAATTTAGCAACAGCAATAGTTAAGGTATTTAATTATACTTGTATACATTTGATACCCATATATTTAGATATTTATATATGGATATTTATATTAATACAATTTATAAATTTTATGTATCTAGATATATCAAATATATCTATATATCTCTATCAAATATATAGATATAGGGCATATGTTATTTGATGGTTATATATAACTCTATGATAGATAAATATATATTTGTACTTATGTTATAAAGATAAAGATATAATGATATGTATCTACACAAATCTATGATACATAGCTATACACAGCTACATAACTGTATTATTATTAAATCTCTTATCCAATCCCATTGTTAAATGTTTGGAATATTTTACAGTTATTCACTTTTTTATTTTTTTGAGTCAGAGTGTCACTCTGCCACTTAGGCTGGAATGCAGTGACACAATCACAGCTACCACAGCCTTGACCTGCTGAGCTCAGGCAATCCTTCCACCTCAGCCTCCTGTGTAGCTGGGACTACAGGTGTGTACCACCACAGTTGGCTAATTTTTTATTTTATTTTATTGTAGAGACAAGATATCGCCATATTTCCCAGGCTAGTCTCAAACTCCAGGACTCAGGCTATCCTTTCACCTTGGCCTCCCAAAGTGCTGAGATTACAGGTGTGAACCACTGTGCCCGGCCCAATTTTTTACCTTTATATAGAGTCGTCGCAACCACACTCTTATAGGTAAACATTTCATATTTCCTAGTGGTGAAATAACCAGGATAACAGTTATGCACCTAATTATGATTTTGTCAAATCAACTTACATTCAAATTATACTAATTTAAGTGTCACTAACAGTGTACAATCATGCCTGATCTCTACTTTTGAGGAATATATTTATTTTTCATATTTTGGCTGATGAAGGGTAAAACATTTATTTGACTGCTAGTACAGTTTTTATGTTTATTTCATTTTTGTGAATTGTCTTTATCCACGTAAATGTGGAATTTCATGTTTTTTCTTACTCAATTTTAAATGCATATATGCAAAAGATATTAAGTCTGCTTGGTATAGATTTCTGTTTTCTCAATTTTTAAATAATTTACCTTTTATTGTACATCTAAAAACATGAACATTTATGGTGAAATCTAACATATTTCTATATTTTTAGACAGTGTGGACTTTCCAGTTACATAAACATGGTTTAAATTCCAGCTCTGCCACTTACTGTTACAGTAGAGATAAAACAACTTGTGTCTTTTAAGTTAATTTTGGAATTAAGTATAATAATTTGTATTGTGTGATTTAAAAACAACTATTAATAGACACTACACATGCAGATACTGTCCTGGACAGTATTTTTTAAAGTAAATAATTGATGTACTTTAGCTTGGCAAATAAAAATTGAATATATTTATGGGGTACAGCATAATATTTATATACATATATATATACACACACACACTGTGGAAAAGATAAATCAAACTAATTAACCTATTAATTACCTTGCATACATTATCTGTGGTGTGAGCATTTGAAATCTATTCTTTTAGCAATTTTTAAGTGTACAATACATTATCATTAACCGTAAGCACCAGGTTGAGCAATAGCTCCTGAACTTATTCCTTCTTGTAACTGAAATTTTGTATCTTTTAACCAATATCTTCCCAAGCCCACCCCACCAAGACCCCTGCTAGGTCATGGTAACCAGGTAACCAACATTTTACCCTCTTTTTCTATGAGTTCAACATTTTAGATTTCACATATAAATGATATGGTATTTATCATTCTGTGCCTGTCTTATTTCACTTATAATGTCCTCTAGGTTTATCCATGTTGTTGCAAATGACAGAATTTCCTTCTTTTTACAAGACTGAATAGCATTTCATTGAGTACATATACCAATTCTTAAAGATCTATTTCATTGATGAATGCTTAGGTCAATTCCATATCTTGGCTATTGCGAATAGTGCTGCAATAAACATTGAAATGAAGATATTTTCAATATACTAATTTAATTTCCTTTGGTTATAAAGTTGAACCTTGAGCAATGTGGGAGTTAGGGGCACTGATTCCCACACAATTTAAAATTCATGCATAATCACGACTCTTCAAAAACTTAATTACTAATAGCCTACTGGTAACCAAAAGTCTTACCAATGATATAATCCTTCGTTGAACACATATATTGTATGGTCCACATATTATGTACTCTATTCTCACAATAAAGTAAACTAGAGAAGAGAAAATATTATTAAGAAGATCACAAAGAAGAGAAATATATAAACTATTCATTAAGTGGAAGGGGATCATTATATAGGTTTTCATCCCCATTGTCTTCATGCTGAATAGGCTGAGGAGGAGGAGGAAGAAGATAGGTTGGTTGGACTTGCTGTCTCAGGCGTGGCAGAAGCTGAAGAAAGTCTATGTATAAGGGGACTCACACAATTTAAGCCTGTGCTATTTAAAGTTCAACTGATACCCAGAAGTGGACTTGCTGGATTATATGGTAATTCTATTTTTAATCATGTGAGGAAACTCCACACCATTTTCTGTAATAGCCATACTAATTTAAAATCCCACCAACAAAATACATTGTTCTTTTTTAATTTATATTCTCACTAATGCTTGCTATCTCTTGCCTTTTTTATAATAGCCCTCCTGACAGATATGAGGTGATCTCATTGTGGTTTTAATTTGCATTTCCCTGATGATTAGTGTTGTCGAGTATTTTTTGATATATCTGTTGACTATTTGTATATTTTCTTTTGATAAATTTATGTTCTAGTATTTTTCCCATTTATAAGTCAAGTTTTTTGTTTTCTTATTACTCAGTTGTTTGAGTTTCTTATATATTTTGGATGTTGACACCCTAGCAAAGGTATGATTTGCAAATTTTTTTAGTTGTATGTATTCCCATTTGTATATGTTTGCTTGTGTAGCTTGTGCTGTTGGGGTCATATACAAAAGAATAATTTCCCAGGCAATGTCATGGAGTTTTATAAAATATATATTTTTTCTAATATTTTTATAGTTTTAGATCTTGCATATAAGTCTTTAGTACATTTTGAATTGATTTTTTAATGTGATGTGACATACAGGTCAATTTTTATTCTTTTGCATGTGGACATTCAGTTTTCCCAGCACCATTTATTCAAGGGACTGTCTTTTTATTCCCCCCATTATGTATTGTTGTCAACTTTTTTAAAGATCAGTTTCCATGAACATGTGGATTTCTTTCTTTTTTTTTCTATTCTGTTTCATTGTTATATGTCTGTTTTGTGTCAGTACCATTTTATTTTGGTTACTATTGCTTTGTAGTAGATTTTGAGATCATGTCTTGTGATACCTCCAACTTTGTTCTTTCTGCTAAAGATTGCTTTGGCTTTTAGCTGTCTTTTTTCACAAACTATGGAATTCTTTTTTGTTGGGAGCCAACATCTATAGCTACATGGCTGAGGCCTGTAAAGGCCCATCTGGAAGATCGCCTCTGACATAGGATGTCAGTTATACCTATAATATTGGCGTGTGATTAGTGACCAGTGTGCATACGTGGCAGTAAAGCCTGATGGAAAGCTGCTCAGCAGAATTATCTTATATGATTCTAAGTTGTATTTCTTTCTAGATATTTTTCAAACTTCTATTTTCTTGGTAGACTGGTGAGTCAACTCTTAAGCAGTTTCCCCTAGAGCTAAGATTAGAGACTAAATTACCATCATAGTCTTATTGCCCTGTTCCTGGCCAGGCAGAAACGATTGCTCTTGTCCCGTTACAGGCTATGCATTTCCTTGTCTTTGTTTTGTTAAATACCGAAAACTGTCTGCAGCCCAAAGCCATTAACTTGGCGACTATGCCTTTGTTTCATACCGAAACTGTCTGCCTCTGTTTACCTCAGCCCGAGGCCATGTGGCCATGCATTTCCTTACTCAGGAGTGTGAAAGCTACTATATGATTTCTAGAGTAGACTTGTTAGGATAAAATATATATTTATACACTTATAGTTACGTTTTAGAGTATATTTGAGTAAATTTATGCTTGCTGTTTTGTTTCTTTTGGCTACATTATTTAAATATAATAATTACTACACGATTTATAAAAGAATTAATGATAAAGCATAGTATTAAAGGTCAATCATTACAAAAATTAAAGTTTAGACATAGGAAATTCATTTAAGTCATGGTAAGGTTTTATAATTTAAGAATAAGTTTTAATTGTTATAGAATTACAGGACACTACATTAAACCATAATAGATTAATAAAATAACTGAGTCATTTAAGTAAACTTATAGATTATGGTATAGTGTTAAATTGATACTATTAATCATTGAAAATATTAGGAGTCAGTAAACTTGGATTTAACTTAAAAAAGTTTTTGTATTAATCAGGGTCTGGGACAAAAAGTATAGTGTGAATGATTTATTGAACATTGTGGAGAACACTTTGAACATTCTGTATTAAAAATTGTATGCCTGTAAATTTAATGTGGGTTTTGTAAAACACGTCATGCATCATGGAATTATAATTGTTTGCTTGGAACTTGCAAGTCTCGTGATGCATAATTTGCATAGGAATGTGTACGCCCCCAGCAAGTGATTGTCACACTGCTGGAGGGTATAAAAAATAGTATATAAGTTGGAAGGAGTTCAAATAAAATTTGGCTTCAGTCCTGATCAGACTGTTCCCAGAAGAATGGCCTCAGAGTCATTTTCTTCTCTCTGTCTTGATCCACCAGAGCGGTCCAACCCACGCTCATAAGTCGGGGTTGGCAAAGACCCCAACACTTTTTCTATTACTTTGAAAAAATGTCATTGGAATTTTGAAAAGGATTACACTGAATCTATATATCTGCTTGGGTAGTATAAATTCTAGTAATCCTTGAATATGAAATATCTTTTTATTTATTTCTATATCTTCAATTTCTTTCATCAATGTTTTATATCTTTCGTGTACAGATGTTTCATCTCATTTATTACATTTTTTTCTAAATTTTTATGCTATTGAAAATTGTTTCCTTAATTTTTTGGATAGTTTATTAGTCTATAGAAATACTATGTATTTTTGTATATTGATTTTGTATCCTACATTCTTAGTGAATTTGTTTTTCAGTTCTGACAGTTTTTTGTCAGCAAATTTAAGCATTTCTATGTTTAATATCATTTGCAAAAAGAGAAAATTTCACTTTTTGCCTTTATTTGAATAAAGGGTACTTATTTGAATGCCTTTTATTTATTTTTCTTTTTTTCTAGGCTACAATGAGCCACAATCATGCCACTGCACTCCAGTATTTATTTTTCTTGCCTAATTACTTTGGTTAGAACTTCCATTACTATGTCCAGTAGTCTCCCCTTTTCTGTAATTTTAATTTCTGTGGTTTCATTTACCTGAAGTAAATTGTAGTTTGAAAATAGGTGAGTATAGTACAATATTTTGAGAGAGAAATAGAGACCACAGTCACATACAATTTATTACAGTATATTGTTATAATTGCTTCATTTTATTATTAGTGATAGCTGTTACTATCTTGCCATACCTAATTTGTAAATTAAACTTCACCGTAAGTATGTACATCATAGCATACATATAGATTTTGAAACCATTTGTAGTTTCTGGTGTCCACAGGGGGTCTTGGGATATCTCCCCCATAGATAACAAGAAACTTCAATGTATTGTTTCATTTAATTCTTAAAACAACTTTAGGAACTAGGTAAGTTAGCAATAGTTTACAAGAAATTGGGAACTTGTGCAAATTGACAAAGTTAAAAAAAGCAAACCTAGAATTTGCTTTCTTATACTTATCTGTGTCCCTTATAAAGTAAAAGTAACTTCTTAGAAAAAAAAAATTTAGAAATAGTGGTTTTTTTTTTTATTTTTTGAGTTGGAGTCGCACTCTGTGGCCCAGACTGGAGTGCAGTGGCACACTCCTGGCCACCACAGCCTCGATATGCTGGGCTCTGGCGATCCTTCCGCCTCAGCCTTCCAAGTAGCTGGAACTACAGGCACGTGCTACCACACCCGGCTAATTTTTGATTTATTGTAGAGATGAGGTCTCACCAAGTTGCCCAGGCGGGTCTCAAACCCACGGGCTCAGGAAATCCACTCACCTCAGCCTCCCAAGTCCCAGGATTACAGGCTGAGCCACCGAGCCCGGCTTCAATGTGCTTTAAAAATTTTTTTTTCTTATATTTCCTTATAAGCAAATGTACTCTCAATTGCATATATCACTTCAGCTTACATACCGACATTGGTCCAAAATTTAATCAGATATCCAAGTTTATCAGCAAGAAACATTGGTCAATGATGTCTATAACATGCCCAGCTAAAATCTTGGCAAGAAAGAGATCAGGGAGAATGGATACCAGTGAACAATTAACACAAATGACAATCATTTAAATTACACAATTAACAAATAGTTACTCTGCCACAATTAATACTCTGTATTGTATTGTCTAAATTAGCTTGGCTTTCCTTTTTTGCCTCCATTTTTAAAAACACATTCTTGAATTAAAATGAAATACATTGAGGTATGCTTTTTGCTTACAGAGAGTTATAGTGTTTGCTCTTGGTCTGGAACTCAGTTCTTCTAAGTAGCAAAATCTGGAAATCAAATATGCAACTGGAAATAATACTTCTAATTTAATCTCTAGTTTTTAACATATACCCAGAACATATCTTTTCTAATTAATCTACATATTCTTTGTATCTAAAGAATATTTTAAAAATTTTGACTCTATTAGATCCGTGAAAACAATAATTCATAGTTTCTTTTCTTTTCTTTTCTTTTTTTTTTTTTTGAGTTGGTCTCTCACTCTGACGCCCAGACTGGAGTGCAGTGGCCACTCCCAGCCACCGCAGCCTCGCCTGCTGGGCTCCAGCAATCCTTCCGCCTCAGCCTTCCAAGTAGCCAGAATTACAGGCATGTGCTACCACTCCCGGCTGATTTTTTTATTTATTGTAGAGATGAAGTCTCACTGCCCAGGCGGGTCTCAAATCCACGGGCTCAGGCAATCCACTCACCTCAGCCTCCCAAAGGCGCGGGATTACAGGCTGAGCCACCGAGCCCAGCAATTCATAGTTTCTACTATTAAATGGTTCTGCTGATAGACATTACCACCTATACAAATTTTTTTGTGATAACTGTGCCTTCCAGGATTCAACATCCCTTGAGGATTTGGAAAAATGATCAAAAGAGAAGTTATTTTTAAATTATCTTGAATATCTTTGTCTTATTTTTCTGTCTTCTTTTATTTGAGACGGGAGAAAGGCAGTGGAGAAAAAAGGAAATGAAGACATGCTAAGTATAGGCAATTTTTATTTCTAATTGATGCTCTTGGACATATTTTTATCTCTTTCAGTTTGAAGTTCTTCATTTGGATGATATAAGCTGTTACTGAAATATAAAACTTTGTTATAATTATTTGTGTATATTTGGAGAGATATTTCAATAGATCAGAAACACTAAGACAATTAGTCACAAAGGATAGTTCTAAGCTAGTGGGTATGAAAGCTAATGATGAGTATACGTTGTCATTAATAAGACAAGTAATTTATAGAGTGAAAATTATAGGAAAACATTGACAACTCACTTTGAGCCTGGTGCTGTGTTGCTACTTTATAATATGTAAGTTTGAGAAAGCAGTCTTTGTTTTCAGTTTTAACAATGGCAAAGAACTTATACTAAAATAAAATAAAATGTCATGGAGGGATTCTGTAATATGTTTTGTGAAACCATCTGTCATATGTTTCTAAGTTACCACTCCACTCTGAAATTTCAATTGTCAGATGCTATGCTCCAGCAAAATGAATGTCTTGTAGTTCTCCAAACATTCTAAGTTCTTTAGAACCTCAGCCTTGAAAACTCTTCTCTATCACTCCATTGCACCTTGTATTTACCTCAGAAAACGCAAAAGAATATATCGTAATGTTTTATAACTATCTAGATTCTTCATAACATTCTAGGAGTTGCAGAAGTCTATCTTGTTCACTATTATGTCTCAGGAATCTACTTGGTACAATGCCCGATATTGACTCCATAGATAACAAGATGCAAATATTAGAACAAGGCATTCATTGACTCTTCCTCTTCCTTCCTACAAGTGGCAATGTCTTTGCTTTATCAAAATTCCAAGTTCTAGAAAAAAGAAAGGTGAAATCGTTTGTATTAGTAAAATAAAGATAAGGGAAGAAAGACACTGAGATGAACAGTCATATAATATAAGATGGTGCAATAATGCTGGAAGAAGACTTATTTCAGGATGTAGAATGTGATGCAACAGAGTACTTTTGATGCCAGGTATGAAATGATGCAAACTTGTGGATTCTTTGACTCAACCCTGAAATAATTTTTCAGAGTGGCCATCAAAGTTAAAAAAGCAAAGTTTATTAGCGAGAAGATGAAAGGGAAGAGAAAGCAGGTGGAGGTTTCATAACAGAAAAGTCTGGAACAGGTGAGTCTCTCAAAAAAGAAAGACTGTATTTTGGCTCTTAACTAAAAGCTAGATATTGTTTCACAACAATTGATATGCCAAAGAGGTTGAGGCACAGGTTACCACTGCTCCTAAGAGATTGACATCTCTCCACTTCTGATGAAAGGTTGGGAGGAAGGGTATTCTTTCATAGAACACATATTCGGTCCTTGCAGGAGACCTACCAGATTTTTCCATTTCATGTGTTCATGAGCTAAAAGGTGGACTTATTATCATTTCTATGGCTTTAGTTAAGGGGTGATATTCAGCCTTCTACTTTTGACAGGAAATCTGAAAGATTTTTAATGATTATTGTGCCAAACCATGAGCTGAAAGATTGGCTGTCCTATTCTTACCATCTGATGGAATTTTCTTTTGATTGGCTTAGGAGATGGGGTAGGTTGGTGATTCCATATTCTAACCTGACTTGCAGTAAAAATCGAGTGAGAAAATGTATGAATGCTTCCTCAAACTTGCTTACAAAAAATTTCTCTATCTATGCCTAACTACCCTGCCTCAGTTTCACAAATATGTGAATTGAAAATTTTACATATATATATGTGGTTGTTGTGGAATATATATTTGGATCCCCTTCACATTCTTTAAGAAAAATAAAACATTTTAAAAATTACATTTTCAAAAAATGATATTTTAGAATATTGTAGTATTTCAGGATGGATTCCAGTCGATTTTTTAGAGTGAGAGAGGAAACCATAAAATACTTGATTACATAAACCAGTGGTTATTTCCAGTTCTGAGATTCAGCAGAAGGTTTGTGAAAAGTTGTTTGAGCAGGTTGGGCAGGATTTGCATATGTAGAGAGATGCAGAGAAGAATGCTATTCCAAGTACAGGAACTACCTAAAATAGCATTAATTTTGAAGACCTAGTAAGCAATCATTTCTATTACAGAGGTAAAGATATTCACATATCAGTTGTTTTGCTTTGACCACTTTGATTAGGTTTAATTAAGATTTTTTTTTCCTTTTCCATTTAGCTTCTAATTACATTTGTTATAATTGGACAAACAATCTGAACTGCTAGAAGCAATCTGCATTTCAAAGGGTTGAAGGTTATAGCCAGACTACCAGACAAGAGTTAGTTAACACAAAATTGTTAAGTTTATTTGCAGAGTAATGCAATAATCAACATAAAGCTGATAAGTTCATATATAGCTTAAGGGAACAACTTCATTGCCCAATAGAGGTGCAATTTATAGTAGCTTAATCGAACAAAAACATTTAAAACAACCATGTTGTATAATTTCTTTAGTTATAATAAACCTTAGAGTTGAGGCTTGTATTCCTGGGAGATTAAATCAAGCATTATAGTACTATTGAATATCATACTCATTATAAACATTAAAAAAATGATAGTTATGATGGATACAAACAGAGCATATGTAACTAAATTAAAAAAAATTATCTTTGCATTACATTCTTATGCTTACAGAACTATAAATGATCTCTAAACTTTTCCTTTTTCTCTAACTGGAACTTTAATGCATAGCTTAAGACTTGAAGTCACAAAACCGCATTGTTCTTCAACATTACTAAAAAAGAATAATTGGCTGACCAAATAATTGAAAGAAAAGAGGAAGAGAGGGAAGGAAGGAAAGAAGGAAGGAAGGAAGGAAGGAAGGAAGGAAGGAAGGAAGGACCACACTACTTGGTTTTTATTAATGCTCTATATACAATGTTTATGCTTATTGTTGTTTAACTAAGACTAAATCTAAAATTTCAGCTTTTGTTACAAGTATTTTATATTGTACCCAATGTTAACAAAATTACGTTTGTTTGATGTTTTCAAAACAAAGTAGAGACATAATGAGGTTTTGTTAAATTCCATCAAACTCTATAGCTATGCCCTTTGACAATGATCTATAGCTATGCCCTCTCATAGCAGAAAGCTGGAAACAAACAGGTCCTCTTGAATATTATACAGTCTGTGGTCACTGAATTAACTGAGAACAAGTTAAGTAATGGAGTATATACTTCTTTTATATGCTGCCCTTATTTATAGTAAACATATAAATAAGTTTTTCTCAACTTTATTTTGTGTCAGCCTGTAACAAGGACCCCAGGCTCGTAATAAGCAAACTTTAAATTGACTGAAAATATAGCACTGACCTTTGCTGAAATAACCAATGTCTAGATCTTAAATATCCTTCAGGGACACTAAAATGTGTGGTATTTTTCTTGTAAAATGTGCTCATTATAAGTATAAAATAGTTCTGCCTGTGTATAAAGCATCTGTATCTTCTATTCAGTTTAGTCAACTAGGTGAATTAAAAAATAATAAAACTCATTCTAACAAATAGATGTGTAAAAAAGTGATTGCATGACTGTGTGATGGCTTTAGGATATCAATCTTTACAGAAAAATGACTTAAACTGTGTAACTGAGGAAAAAGCAGAAACTTTCTGTTGTAGAAAATGATAAGAAATTGTTTTGTTATGTTATCTGTGTTCAAGAATATTGGGAAAACTGAATTGGTATGATTTATTGATATACAATGGATGTTTTCTCTAGTAAGTACCCAGGTTACAAAGCAATTTATGTAGTGTTTTTTAAAATTTTATTTTAAAGAACTTTACATCAGAAGCATTGACTATCCCAGCCATAACTGGAATATATTATTGCTGTATGCTTACTAATGTTCAATTAGAAATCAATTTGCCAATGTTCATCTCTATTCTGTAGAAGAGAAGTAGTCATTGAGCAAAGGCCACACACACATTAGAGTATGTGGCAGTCATGAGATTGTGCCTTTAAGATCTCAGACAGAGTAATTGACCCATGGCCCCAACTGATGTGTTTGAAATTAATCTCCACATTCATGCCAAGACAATGGTTTCTATTTACTGCTCCCAGACAATGATCAAAAACAACAGGAATAAGAAAAGCAGATCCCATTCTTGGGAGAGACAGAACTACTTTTGGTGGGAGATTTGACATTTAGACTTCCTAAAGAACTTTCTTTATAACTCTACTATAGTCTCAGATGTGACCACCCTTTCCATTCTTTCTTTTTTTCTGCATACAGTTCATACTTAAAGTGTATTCTGATGACTTTCTCAGCCTTCTAAAGTTTCTCTCCTTCTTCTCTTACAGATATTTTCTCCAAAAATTATTTCAATATTTAATCTTGTCTTAGTGTCTGCTTCCTAGACAACCTGACAAAACCAAGGCAAATGCAATATTATACATGCTTCATGTTATCCTTGTATAATAAAGGTTTCCCTAGGTCACACCTACTTGGGACCACTATTGCTAACAGAAAAAAGCAAAGCCTTTACCCTTGGAATTATTATGTCGTCTGTTTTTTCCTAATTCTTTCTGCCTTTGGTGAAGGAAAAGCCAGGGAACAGTGTATTTGTTCAGAAATAGAAGTTATTTTTTCATGCCATTCCCAATGACAGTCATGAGTATGACTTGACACTGATGCTATTACAATCTGGAATGAGAATCCTTTATTTCTGATCCCAAACTCAACCCACTAAGAAAATTTAGAGGGCGGTAATATTTCTTACTGAAAAATAGGAAAGACTGAAAAAACAAAGATTTTATCATAGCAGATCTAAAGATGTTATAGAAGAATTGTATAGCAACTTCATTTCAAATAATTTATTGCCAGGGCTGCCTCTGTTACCATCTTGTAATTTTTAAAAATCTTTTTTCTTATTGATATATATGATCTACATATTTTTTAGTATTTAATACATACATTGATGGTAGATAGAAAATCTTAGTCACACCCTCAGAATTGAGATATTTAGTAAGGTCAGAATTCCTATACACTTACCATTAGATTTTTTAAAGATTCTCAAGATGACAACACCTCAAAATAAGATGACGAGTACTATGGATTATGGAGAAGTTATTACTTCTTTAGTATATTTTTAAAATTATAATTTAGTGGTTAAAATATTATAAGATGAGGTGGCTATATAAATATGTCCTTTTTAGTGACTCAGAGTCCCTGCTCCAGCAGACCCAAGGGTTCAGGCTCATCTCACCTCAGTCAATCCTGATGCCAAGTTGCCTCTGTGTTTGAAGCTCCAAGACTATTCCTGTAGGCACAGCCTCTAGACCAGCCACTGGGCAACCAGGATCCAGACCTGCTTCCATGGATTCAGATCCAGACTTCCTTCGGCACCAGACCAGACCCTGTGGTCATAGAATTTAGTACCATTCCAGTGGATCCAGGCGCTGGGCCTATCTAAGCATCTGAAAAGTCCCTGAGCAGACTCAGACTCAAGGCTTACCCCAGAACCAGGTCAGTACCTGTGAACCCAGTCTTTAAGTCAGTCATCATAGACACAGGGTCTGGATCCACCCACCTGCTGACCCAGGCACCAGCACAACCTGCCTACGGACACCAACAGCAAAACTACCCTTGGATCATGCCTGACCCTTTGCCCAGAATCTCTGGACAGGCTGATTGGTGAAGGGTATTCCAGAAAAAGTTAGTCTGCAAAAACTAGAGTAAATCCCTTCTTCTTCAAACTCACAAACATCAAAGGAAGGTAACAATAAAGATAAAAAAACAAGAAGACATAAAACCACCAAAAATGTAATAATCATAAAAATTATAATAATAATAGCTGACCTTAAAGAAATTGAGATATACTAAGTACCTAATAAATAATTTTGAATAATTGTTCTAAGAAAACTCAGTGAACTTCATGCATACACAGAGAAACAGTACAATAAGATTGGAAAGAAAATAGCCAAAATGAGAGATTTAACAGAAAGACCGAAATTTTAAAAAATAAAACCAATCTGAAGCTGAAAAATACAATGAATATAATTTAAAAATGTAAAGGAGAATGTCGATAGCAAAATTAATCAAGCACAAGACAGAATCTATGAACTTGGCAGGCTGTTTGAAAATATACACTCAGAAGAGATAAAAGAAGAACAAGTGAAAAGGAAGAAAACTTACAGGGTTTATGGACCAGCAACAAAAGGACAAATGCTTGAGTCATAGATGTTCATGAAGGAAAAGAAAAAGACAAGGAGCAGAAAGCTTATTTAAAGAAATAAGCAGAAATCTTTCTAAATCTAGCGAAATTCTCAGATACATGATGGCCAAACATCTCCAATTAGATTCAATCCGAATAAGACAACCACAATGCATGCTAAAATCACACTGTAAAAAATAAAGACAAAAAGAATATCCTAAAAGCAAGGGAAGGAAGGAAGGAAGGAAGGAAGGAAGGAAGGAAGGGAGGGAGGGAGGGAGGGAGGGAGGGAGGAAAGAAGGGAGAGAAAGAGAAAGACAAGACATTTCTAAAAACCGACTAAAAACTAGACTTTATATTCTCATGTCTGGGAATCAATACTAAGAAAGTTATATTAAATGTATTATAAAATAAAACTTTACATTTTAAAATGCTTAATTTGTTATTTTAAAACACAGATTAGAACTATTCTAAATGAGTATTGATGCAATTATTATTGTGGAACTTAGGCCAAATGTAGTTCTTCTGTCATTAAAAATGATGCTTATGGAGAATTTTTAATATCCTGCAAAATTCTTAGTTTAAGAAAAAGTAAAATACAAATCCACAATTTCTGATGAGAGACTTAAATGTCTAAAAGCACATGCTTACAACAATCAAAAAGGATTGAGAGCTCTCTGGTAACAATAGTGGTGCTATTCTTTATTTTTTTATTATTTGTTTGCTTTTAAAATATTCCATATTTTTCAATGTTCTATATGTATGTTATTTTTATATCTAAATAAGATAATTTAAATATAGAAAAAAATGTTCTCTAGAAGATCAGAGAAGGAAAATTACGTCATGTTTGTAAGAGCTAAAGATTAAACTGATGTGGAAATTATGCCAAGGTAGATCAGGAATAGTATACAGCTGATTAAATTTATTTATCCACATATTTATGTCTCAAAAATATTTACATCTTTTTATTTGAGAAAAAAATCACAAAGAAATATTTTATTAAATGAGTTTCTTAATTTAAGCAATGCACAATTTTCTAAAACATTGAATTGGTTTACAACATGCAACTTTTCAGGTTCATAGATCACTAGTGATGCACATGAAAGATTTTATATGTCTCTTCCAATCTGTGGTGCCATCCATCACTTTCATAGACCTAGGACCTCCAGCAATCTGGGCTGACTGCATTTGATTCTGTCATGTTTTTTTCCAGTTAACTTTATTAGTGTTGATCATGCCTGACTTTACTAAGATTCTTTTGACTCCTTTAACCTTGCCTCTATTGATCTGTAAGAGTCAGCAGCTAGCTGCCATCTTGGCTAACTATATTTTTAGACAATATTTTATGTTATTAAGAAAGAAAAAAATACTAAAGTAATAAAGGGGTAAATTAAATGAGTGTATCACAAGAAGAAAAATAGGTTAATATGAGTAATGTTATTTAAAACATTAAAATTTTAATTCAACACAAGGTAAAGTTCAGAGAAAATTATTTTAGTATGTGACCATATTGGACAAAACAGAAGAAAGTAGAGAGAGAGGGACCAGGCATATTTGTGAGAGTTGGTAAAATGGATGGAACAGAAAAATAGGAGAGATGAAAGGATAAGATGCACTTATGGAGATACTGTCCTTGGGCTACAGGAGAGAAAGAACTTATGAGGTATAAGGGAGGCAGTTAACAATGCATTTAGGTGCAAGCACTTTCTAAGTGTGACTGAATTTATAATTAGTCACCTTTATTTCCCAGTGAAGAAAGAAGCCATTTAAATAAACAAAGTAGCTCAAAATCTTAAAGGTGCTAATGACATTACTGGGAGAATAAAAAGGGTAAGTAATAAATGATTTCTGTGTATATCATTGACATTGTGAAATCTCTCTGACATAAGTTGAGAGCTGCATTCACGAAACGATTATACAATTTATTTAAGTAAATATGGGCTAATCATTGAGAAGAAAATAAGCAAAAAATAAGGTTTGGTCGCAGATCTCAAGGACCTGCCTAAAGAGAACAAAGGTTAGGCAAATGATAATTAAAATGAAAGCAGAAATGTTATGCACACACAGCTACTATTAAGAACATGAATTTCAGCATTAGAATATCTGGAATTAAATAATAACTCCTCTACTTTGCTACATAATTCCCTTAACTTATGTGCCCTTTGTTTATTTCTGAAATTTGACTAATAGACCGCATAGCTGGAATATATATCAATCACTTTATAAGTTCTAAAGCTCTATGAAAAAACATTTTTTCTTTATTATTATGTGTTATTTATATAACAAATAAATATTGTAAAGTTTTGAAAGACTTTGAAAATGAGAGATAGATAAAGTGAAAGAGAGATGCTCTTGTGAGACTGTTTAGAGACGCTTTACAGAGGCAGGTGAAATTAGCTTGAATCTTTAAAGAATTAGTAGCTATTGATAGGAAAATTTAAGGTACTAAAGTTATAAGTAGAGAAAAAGTGTCAGCAACAATTTAGGGACGAAAAAACACAAATCCTACTGAGGAACAGAAAGCAGACCATATTGCCTAGAAAGCAAGAGTGTAAAAAGGCAAAAAAGGTGGTTGTGGCAGTATTTTAAGAGTTTTGAATTTTACATTAAACATTTGCTACTTTGTTTTTTTTTATTTTATATTCTTTTTTATTATAAAGATAGTGGGGTACAATTCAGGGTTAGGTATACAAACGTTGATTATGTAGGTGCCCTTGATGACGAGGTATGCCCCTTCCTTCCCTAGCAGTCACCCTCAACTGCCAATCCCATCCCCCTCCTCTGACAGTTTCCCACTACTGCCAATCCTTTCATATAGTATTATAATAATTGTTCAAGGTCTGCTTATGAATGAAAACAAAGAACTCTGTTCTTGGTTTCTGTGATAGATCACTGAGTATGACAGACTCTAAATCCATCTAAGTTGCTGCGAAGTCCATATGTTTGTCATTCTTTATGTACAAAGGCCTGCAATTTCTGCCCCAAGCTGTATATACAGCCTCATTTCATTTTGCTTTCCTTTTGTTTAAGATGATCTGGTGACATTATTTTTCTTTTTGGTTTCTTAAACTTGACACTTAAAAAATTATATTTCTGGATCTTTTAAACCACTTTCATTTGTAGATTTATGACTCATTCTTATTATTTAGGTCTCACTTTTAAGGTCCTCTTTTCAGAAAGGTCTTCTTTGACTACCCTATGTAATGTGGAACACTTTCTATTTGTTTGAATCTTAACATCTTTTTCCTTTATAGCAGTAGTTATAATTTTTACTTTTTTCTGTTTTTCTGTTTGCTTCTCTTCATCTCTTACTCTCTTTTCCATGTCTTACTCAGAATGTAGGCTCCATGAAGGTGGATGTTGTGCTCATTTTACTCATTCACTGTCTAATTATCTAGTATATAAATATATTCAATCAATATTTCTTGAATCAATATATTAATGAATATTTTATTTAAGGAGATGTGTAATTTTGAGTGTGGAACTATCTGGGGAAGAAGAACTATGCTTTAAAAAAGTAAACCAATGCTAAGATTACAATTACATTATGGATTTAAAAATATGAGATGAAATATACATTAGTTGTCACTGTAGTAGTCATACATTTATTAATGAAGATCTAATTTACTAAGTACTACAGAAGGGAAGAAGAGTGGCTTCAGAGCTTGAGAAGGAAGAAAAAGAATGACTGATAACTGAGTAGAAATGAAATAGAAGAAGATTAAATTCAGAGATTAAAAAAAGCATAGGTGCATGCTTTTTCTCTGTTCTTTCATCTATTATGGAGCACTCCACCTCAGTTTAACCTTCCCTAGCTGGAAGAAGGTGATACTAAGCTATTTCAAGAGTCCCTGATAGTTAACTTGATTTAATCCAGTATATTATAAAGAACTCCATAGAACTGGAACACTGAAGTACATTGTTAAGGAAATACTTAGGAGAAATTTATTACAAAGTTTCCATTTTTATCATTTGAGGGTAAGGTCATTCTGAATTTCTGTTGTAAGTTTCACATGTCAGTGCTTTATAGCTCAACCATTTCAAATGACAGGCAAATCATTCTTCACTAGTTGTCAACACAAAGAATTTTATGTTTTAACTTTTAACAAAACACTCAAAAGAGACTTTCCCAGTTAAACACATTCAAGTTGATTTCTAAAAGCCTTTGAAAATTTTCCAAACTACAACTACAGGGTTTGACAAAACAATAGACACATGAAAGTCATATTAATTTAAACTAAGGACATTATTACTTTTAAGATTATTTAACTAAGCAAATACTATTTCCTCCAACATTCAAATATGGATACACATAATACATAGCTACTATAATTGCAAGTAAATTTATCAACATCAACAATGAAATTTAGTAGCTTATGGGATACATTAACTTCCCTGTACCTAGCAAAAAGTTAACCAGCTGATAGTATTGACTGGTAGGTGCAGTGGTTTTGTTGGTACTAGTGATTACTTTGTGGTTCTTATGACTCCATAGGAAGCAGTGTTAATATTTGTGATGTGGTATTTTGTTGTATAATGCTTGTCATTGTTATGTTTTGTAATACACATTTAAAATATAGTACCTACTTACTATCTCCCATTTAAACAAGTTTTATTTGATTAGGATTTTCATATTGTATTTTTTCTTCTTTCAAAAATCTTCAAATGCATAATTTAATCATCTCTTCACAGGAACTCTGTGCAGTATATGATACCAATTGATTATTTCAAAGATGAAGAAATTGAGTTGTCTAATTTTAGAGCTTATACAAGGCAGAACAAAGATTAGAATCTAGCTAAGCAAGCAATGTGACCTTGTGTAGGTCACTTAATTTTTTTAGCCTAATTTTTCCCATTAGGCAATATTATTTCCTCTTACTCTCTGTAAAAATAGTAAAACTGTAAACTACTGAGCAAGTATGGGTGTCATAGCTTCGTCTCAGGAATTCTTGATATAATCCTTTTACTTGGTACTTGTAAGAATGGTAAATTTAGTGATATGAGTCATCACTGTGCTAGTCTTTGAAATTACTATAGCCTTCAAATTTCAAAAAAGAGCATGGGGGAGAAGAAAAATATGTATTACTTTCATTCATATTGATATTATTTGAATTTTACAGATTAGTGGACTTAGAGGCTTTAACACTGAGTGATCTATCACAGAAACAAAGAACCAAGTATCACATGTTCTCACTCATAAGTGGATCTTCAACAAGTATCCTAATAGCAAAAGGAAGGAACTGGCAGTAGTGGGAAACTGCTGGGGAGATGGGTGCACATCTCATCAACAAGGGTACCTGCATAACGAACATTTGTATACCGAATCCTGAATTTACCCCACATATTTAAAATAAAAATTAAAAAGAGAAAACCATAGAAATCAACTCATTTTCACATTCATTGGGAGTTTGTAAACTTCTTATTTGAGTCTAGATCTGCTCAACTCTATCACCTTGAAACTGTAATGTAGGAGATGAAAGTGTGTGCTCTAGAATCCTAGGCTGTGTAACTTTAAGTCTTGTTTCCATTGTAGGGCCATGGACAAATTACCTATCCCAGTGTCACCTAAAGTACTCTTCTATAAAAAAGAATATACTAATAGTATCATTGCCTAAGCTTGTAATCAAAATTAAAGTCAGAGTGTTTAAAACAGAACTTGGCATGTAGTAAGAAAATAAGAAAATCATAAATATTGGTAGCAGTGACTTCTTCCTCTTTCCCTTTTTATGTTTATTTTTCTTCTTAATTTAGCACCCCCCATCTTCTTTTCATCATTTTGGGATTAAAATACATATACTTTTGACTTTTCTAGATATTTTTAAATGGTAGAAATTCAGACACGTGTACATTTTACTGCGCTTTTTGTTAATTGTTAAAAAAATTCCTTTCAAATGAATATCGACTGGATTTTAGAAACAAATATAATGATGTTCAGTTTGTATTAAAAATTGCTTATTTTTTAAACAATTTTCTCTTTCTAAAGTAATTTTAGTGTCAGAAAAAATTTAAAATAAGGGTATATTGTTGTTTATTTGTTTTATTTTCTTTAAAATATCACCTTAAAAAAGGAATGATGAGAATGTGGAAATAGATAGTAATAAGAAACAGTTACAAGACAAACCCATCTATCAGTAATGTTCACGACGAATGAGATTATAGCTCAATTACAATAAAATGATTGGAAGAATCGTTTCTTGATTGATTAATTCTTGATGAAATCCAACGTCACAGTAGAAAATCAACATTTCAAAAGTATTTCTAGATATGTGAAAGTATTGATTCCCTCTGCAATGTCTTATGATTTAAAATAATCCAAAAGGTAGGAAGTAATTTATTTTCTAGTTTTCTTATACTACATCACTTTTATGGTTTGTGGTAGATAAAAGTTTCAACTTCCCAATTTGTATTATACTCTTCTATAATAAATGAACATTTTATTAGATATTTACCATTCTTGGTATATTTAGATATGTCCTCACATGCTTTCTTTATCTGAAAAGTATTTATATTTTTTTCTGAGATCTAAGGATCAGAGCCGTGTGTTCTATATTGAGTACAACTTGTTGAATGTTCATTTTGGGTAAAAATACTGGATGTTCTGTATTGAGTCGAATTTAGTGTAGTATATGAAGAGATTCTTATAACTAAATCTAATTTGGGGTAAATTTTACACATACAGAACAGTTTTGAAATACTACTTGTAGCCAGGCTCGGTGGCTCAGCCTGTAATCCTGTGCTTTGGGAGGCTGAGGTGAGTGGATTGCCTGAGCCCTCGGGTTCGAGACCTGCCTGGGCAACTTGGCGAGACCTCATCTCTACAATAAATCAAAAAGTAGCCAGGTGTGGTGGTGCGCGCCTGTAGTTCCAGCTACTTGGAAGGCTGAGGCGGAAGGATCGCCAGAGCCCAGCAGATTGAGGCTGCGGTGGCCGGGAGCGGCCACTGCACTCCAGTATGGGTGACGAAGTGAGACTCCAACTCAAAAACAAAAACAAAAACAAATACTACTTGTAGTCATTAGCTTCTTTAAGAAAAATATGGCATAACATTGTAAAAATTTTAAAAATAGAATTGTGAACACATTTAAAAAATTTTCTTAACCTGAATTTATTCACGTAGTTATAAAGTTGTAGATTAAACTAGTAATCATACACACAACACTTTTTATATTTCTTTATTTTCCCTCAATATTGTCCCACACTTTTTTTATACTTCTGCGTGTTCTTCATAGTTGTAATTTTAAAAGTGAACATCATTTTTCATCTAGGGCTTGAGCATTAGAATCATCTAATAAGATTGTTATTTATGTAGATTCTTGGTAACATCCCAGGAAATTTCAATCCAGCAGGTATGAAATAGGACCAGGAACCTATACTTATAACAAGTATCCCATGTAATTCATAGTTGTGGGCCTTATGTAGAAAAAAAAATTCTAGTTGAAGAACATCTTTTACATTAGTAATTTCTTGTTGTTGTATAATAATGGTATTCCTAAATGTTTTCTCATTATTTTTAAAATGCGATGATTAGCATTATAAGAAGATTGTATCATTTTGTAATTCTTTCCTTAGGATAAAAAATCTATAATTATAATTATTGGATTTAAAGTTTGTGAATATTTTAAGATTCTTAATATCTGTTGCAAAATTTGTTTTTCATAAGCTTCTAGTTTAAACTGCTTTTAAATTATATTTAACTATTCAGTTTCCCTGAAGTCTTATACCTATATTGAATGTCATATTTTTTAAAAAATTACCAAAGTTAAATTATGCTTCTATAATTTTATTTCTTGGATTGCTTGCAGTCATTGGAAATGTATCCATATGCATTTTTCCTATGAGTTCTTTTTGAAATTTTATTATTTTCATTTTTTGTTTGTGGTATTTACATTGTTACATACTTTATAGGTATATTTTTGTTTTCACATACTTTTAAAAATACTTATAAAATAATTAAAACAGGTAGGAAGTTTTCAGTATTAGATAATAGATACAAATAAAACTGCTTAAATAATAAAGACGTCATGTATCTTTCTTAAGAGTCCAGAAAGTTCAGAGTTCCAGAAGTATAGTGAGCACTATGTGCAACATAAGACCTCTGGTTCTGCTTCTCTGTGGTAATCCCGATTCTTCCCTCTTAACATACTGGCTAAAACTGGTAGTGATTCTGAGTGTTCCACTCAGAGGTAACAATTTGGAGAAGAGCTGATTCATTTAGTGTTTCTTGGTAGGGAGCAAACCTTGTCAAAAAATCACTAAGAGACTTCTTCTATGTCATTTGCCACAATTAAGTCATGTTACTTTTCTGAAATCATGCACTTGTGAAAGAAATAATATCAGGGACAGGTCAATCCAAATAGTATCATCTTCTGAAATTAGGGATAGAATTACACAATTAATAACATTTAGGAAGTAAGAAATAAGGAAGTTGGCAATAAATAATTTATAATATTATTACTATTAATTTATAGCTAGCTAAATTACTTATTCTTTTTGGGGAGGGTAATTCAAATATTTTATTTTATATTTTTTGTGGTTGCTATGAAAGTATCACTCAGATCTCCAAGTGCATAACTGACTATCATCCCTAGCTACCATTCAATTAAATTCACCACTGCTGTCCTCAGTCTGCTCCAAGTCCATTACTGAGCCACCATGCTGGAGTTACTAGAGCTGCACCACTCTTTCTTAAGCCTGGAATTTTCATCAGGCAACCCTTTCTCAGGACACCAATGGCCTGACTAAAACTTTCTTGGATCTCCACTAAAATAAGAGACGCATTGGGGTCTGCAGGTTCTTTTTGCCTCACCCTCTTTATCCTATGTACAACTTTTCCCAATAAATTTCTAACACTTCTAGTTTCGCTTTTAGTTCAAGCTCTGTGCTAGTAGGCAACATGGATATAACAATGAATAGAAAAATTTACTTGTCTCTAGTATTTCCATGTTTAAAAGATGATGGAGGCAGATAAGTACATAAAAATTGAACGCACCGTAAAAGAGTTGCAAATAGAATTTTAAAACTCAGTGAAGGACACCAAGTGTTTCTACTTTTAAAAGTCAACATAGATTCTCAAAATGGTCCTATTAAAGTTGAATTCCCTAGATGGAATCCCAAAAGATAGCATTTTCCATTAGGTAGGACGATGTTAACTATAACGAGATAGATCAAAAAAGTGTATACTGACTCAAACCAAATAGACATTTATTTCTCAGTTATGTAACTAGTTCAGGTTGGTGAGGGCATTCTTAATGCAGTCATCTGGGAATTTACCTTTGAAGTTAAGAATGCAGTCATGTGATTTAGGAAATGTAGCAAGTAGGGAGTACAAATAAAAATTCAGTAGGCAACAAATTGTGTCCAATGCTATAGTCATTCATGGGCAGTATAGTAAATATACCATTCCATTTTGGATAGTTTGAAGATTTTGTTTTATGTATTTGAAATGGTTATCAATGTGTGCCACTCAGATATTCTTCAAGGAAGACTTTGAAGGAGAAATAAGAAAGATTCTACTGTGATTATTTTATAGATGAGGCATAGTAATGGCATGTCTCCTCTATTCACTGTCTCTGTTGGATTCTAGTGATATGGCATATCCAACTATGTAGGAAATTGGGAAAGAGTTACTATGTACCAAGGATGATGAAGAAATTCAGCAGTCCCTATGACACAGGTAAGAAAAATATACACAATGGTACTGAGTTGTTAAAGTTCTCAGGAAATTTGCAGAAGTAAGAATCCAGTACAGTTGGAGTGTAGGGTATATGAGTGAGATGAAAGATAATAAGGGTGGAGAAGCAGTTCTTCTAATGCTATTAACAACAGTTTTACATTTATACAAACCTTTTTATGCTTATTTTATTCTATTAAAATTTTATATGTAATTCAATTTATTTTTCTCATCTCATCTTTTCTCTTGATCAATTCTGCTTTTTTTTAAACTATTACAGTTTTAATTATTTTTAGAAGCATGAAAATGCAAAGAGAGCTTGTTTAAATAGGACTATCTAGTATAATTATTTTTAAATTATAAAAAACAAATTTGTAACATTCAAACTAACAATTACTAAAGATTGTAGTTAATCTGACCTTCATATGTTCAGGGCTACTTCAAGTAGAAAATTTGCATTCTAATTTCTTATTTTTCTGCAATATGTGTTATATGTGTTTCCAAAGAGAAAAGTCTAAGATAGCAGTATAACACATTTCTCTGGGGGAAAAAAAAAGTTTCCATCCTCACCGGGATACATTTTTCCCTAAGTCTTCTCTAACACTTTCAAATTATGTCATTAATGGAAGAGATTTCTCTCTCTCTCTCTCTCTCTCTCTCTCTCTCTCTCTCTCTCTCTCTCTTTTGAGTCAGAGTCTTACTCTGTCACCCAGGCTGGAGTGTGCAATGGAACGAACAGGGCCCACCAGTTTTTACCTCCTGGGCTCAGGCCATCCTTCTGCCTCAGCCTCCCAAGTGGCTGTGACTACAGGTGTGTGCCACCACACCCAGCTAATTTTTAAAATTATTTTATAAAGACAGGGTCTCACCAGGTTGCCCAGGCTGTTCTCAAACTCCTAGCCTCAAGTGGTCCTTCTGTCTCAGCCTCCCAAAGTTCTGGGGTTACAGGGATGAGGGACTGCACCTGGCCTAATATTGCTTTTAATTGTTGACAGTTATTGAGATACAAATGGACTTTCAGAGATACCCTTATTCTTCAGATTGGCAGTAACAGCAACACTAAAATTTGACAACTGAAAGTACTGATGGGATAGGGGGGAATGGGAATTCTTACCTCCTGCTGGAAAGAGTGTAAACTGGTAAAAGTGTTTTAAACTACAATTTAGCAGTATTTAGCATAACTATACATGCACATACAGAAACTCAATAATTCTTTTCTAAATAATTTCCTAAAGAATATTTTCACAAGTACAGAAAGAAAATTTCATTTAGCAGGGTTCAGATGCAAAAAATGCCTCTCATCAGAGGAGTGGATAAATAAAATGTGATATATTGATGAGATGGAATTGTACTACACAGATTAAAGATTGAGCTAGAACCATATCTGGAATAATATGTATAAATTTTAAAAACAGTGAGTGGGGAAAATACCCATAAGATAGAAAATGATAGACTGTATCATATAAATATGAAAATTAAGCAAAATACATATCTTGCAGAAAGAAGTGAGTAATGGCTCTAGGGAAGAGAGAAAAATAAAATTTAATTTTGTCTGTAATACTAAATTCATTTATCTAAAGTATAAAGCAAATATGACAATATGTGAGAAACTATCAATCTCAGGATATGTGTATTTATTATATTATTTTTTAGAATTTTCTATCTTTTAAGTTTCTTAGAAAATATGTTTAAAGAAATAATGTAAATGTTGCAGATGATTTTTAATTAGTTTTAAATTAGTGGGCAGTAATAAGTTATTGAATAAAAGCACTGCTAGTCCTAAGGGCTTTCGATTTGGAGGGAAAGCCTGGGGAATGATAAATGCTACTTCTTAGTCTTTTGTCTGCTCAATATTCTATATGGATGGCATCTCACAAAGACTGGAGTAAAACTAATCTACTTATGTACAAAATTAACTTGTAGATAGAGTTCCCTCAGCAGCAGGAGGAAGGTAGCATTTACAAAACATGTTCCCCAGAATATTAGCCACTGAGTATTTCAGAAAGCAAAGTTCTTAAGACAGATAGGCTATTAAAAAAAAAATTATGACACAGGGATTTTCACAGAAAAAAACTAATTGTTCCTATAACAAATGAGTTGGAATTTAGTTCAGAATATTTAAGCATCTATTTTGGCACCTCATGGATATATTTTGTTTCTGGATACCCTTCTATATTTACAACTGTTGTTTCCAAAATAAATGGATGTGGTTATTAAAAAGGTAATATATTTACAAATCTTCCAACAGAACCTGCTAAGCATCAAAAGTAGATATTACTGTTATTAAATAATAAGTGTACCCATGCACAGATTTTAAAACTCTTAAGCTGACAAATAATAACTGTTCATACTTATAAGGTAGAGTGAGATGTTTTGATACATGTACACATTTTGCAGTGGTTGAATCAGAGTACTTATCATTTCCATCATCTCAAACATTCATTGTTTCTTTATGGTGAGGACACACAAAGTCCTTTCTTCTAACTTCTTTTGAAATACACCATACACTATTGTTAACTATATTTATCCCTGTACAATCACATGCCAGAGTTTATTCTGCCTATTAACTGTGACCCTGTACCTGTTGCCCAATTTATCTCTTCATTCCTCCTCCTCACTTTCTTCCTCAGCTTCTGTTAGCTTCTATTTTACTTTTTATCTCTGTGAGATCAGCATTTTTAGATTTCTGCCTACAAATGCTGTCATTCAATATTTGTCTTTCTGTGCCTGGCTCATTTAACTTAATGTTCTCCAGATTCATCCATGTTGCCAAAAAAATGACAGGATTTTGTGCTTTTGTATGGCTGAATAGTATTCCACTGCATATACACATTTTCTCTATCCATTTATCTGTTGATGTATATTTGGATTGATGCCATATCTCAGCTATTATGAATAGTTCTGCTGTAAACATGGGAATGTAGATATCTCTTAGACATATTGATTTCATTTCTTTTGAGTATATACCCAGTCATGGGATTGCTGGATCATACAGCAGTTCTATTCTTAAGTTTTTTTAGAAACCTTCACACTGTCTTCTATAGTAGATGGACTAATTTGCATTCATGCAAATAGTGTGTACAAGTCCCCCTTTCATCACATCCTCATCAGCATTTGTTTATTTTTGTAATAGCCATTCTAACAGGAGTAAAATGATATCTCACTGTGGTTTTGATTTGCATCTCCCTAATAATTTATAATGTTGAACTATTTTTTTTTCCATATACCTATAGGCCATTTGTATGTCTTCACTTGCAAGATGTCTATTGAGGCCTTTTGTCCATTTTAAAATCAGATTATTACACCCTTATCAGATACATAGTTTGCAAAGATTTTCTCTTGTTTTATAGATTTTTCTCCACTATGTTGATTATTTTCTTTGCTGAGCAGAGCTTTTGTTTGATGCAATCTCGTTTGTCTACTTTTGCTCTTGTTGCCTATGCTCTTGAGTTCTTGTCCAAAAATCCTTTCCTAGATCATGTCATGAAGCATTGAGCCTACATTTTATACTTTGAGGTTTTACAGGTAAGTATTTATGTAATCTATCATGAGTTGCATTTTTTTATATGATGAAAAGTAAAGTTCTAGTATTATTCCTCTAATTATGTTGGTTTTTAACTGAAGCTAAATTATCGTGAAATTATCTCTTTTTTGTCAAAAACTAATAAAAGTAAAGAAGCAAATTTCCACCTCTAATGTAAAAGAAGAATGATTGCTCTGCAGACAGACAAAATGATTTTGTTAAAGTTTTTGACCATGATGATATCTCACCTACAATAGCTTCCTATACTCATAATAACTTTAGAATATTAAAAAGCTGGTTTAATAAACTACAAAAACATTGCTTTTGCTTCTTATTTTTTCCCTATAACATCCCATGTAGACCCTAATTGGGCACTTGAATATATCTGTGTCCTTAAAGAGAAGCCAATATTTTGTAAAACTCAAATTATAGACAAATGTCAAAGTTTTCTATTTATTTATTATCATTCATCTAAGTTTTCCAAAGGTTATGCCAGGGAGCACCTTGGAGGACTCACTTTTGGCTCCTCATCTAATCAAAATCAAATTTCACCTGCAGGGCTTTGCTCCTCACTGAGTAGCAAACACACCTCAGTGACCTCACCCACCTAAATACAGCAACAAATAAATAACCAAGTGAAAAGTAAGAAAAGGCAGAGAATAAACAGTCTCTAACAGTAACAAATGTTACCTCCAGAAAGTGCTATTGTGTCAGGTGATTGTCCTCTCTGAGCCTCCGCAATGGAGAATTCTCTTCATCTGAGCAAGCTGAGCACTTTTAGTGCTGACTCATAATTGTCCATTTTCCTTGTTTGTTTTCCCCACTCCCTACGATCTCAAGACAAAATTGGTGCCAAGTTTATCTCTATCCCCAGCAACAAATACAGAGGCAGAAAAAGAAGACATTCATTTTTCCCCTGAATGAATAAGAGAGTAAATAGTTATAGAACCTACTCACTTTTCCCCCAACTTATACTTTTGATTCACCATTGTCTAATTCCCTTGTTTTTACTGATTCTTGAGTCAATCTGATCTGAGACTGTGACAAAAGGGACATGAATGAATTTGTCCTTTGGCTAAGGTAGTGTCTCTTTTAGGTAGACTGATATGAAACCTTGTGGTCCCTACAGCCAGCACCTGCTGCCTCCCATACACATGGGTCTTCAAGACTTCCTGTAGCTTAACAAGGGTCCTTTTTCTTTGTCCACTATAATGTGTTACAGTTAACCCAGTTTTCCTTTGACCACTCTCCTCCATGCATTTACACCAGAATGAGAAGGAAAATACAAAGTAGATTCTGGCAATGTGAGACTTCTACAAGAAATACAGCTTAGATGAGGTGGAAGACTAAGTAAAAAAAATACTAACCATAGGATCAAAACAGTTTGCTAAGAGATTTAAAAAAAAAGAATATAAAGAAAGCAGCATGGCAGCGCAGGAAGCTCACTGACAAGAAAGTAGGATTTACTGTAAAGAAATGTGACTGAAATATTTTTTTAATGAAGAATTAGAGGACTTTTATAAGACAGGCTAAATAAAACTATTAGCTATCATTTATTAAGACACTGAACTATTTTACCTATATGGATTGATTAAATCCTTATATTAACACTAAGACTTGTATTATTATTATAGTTTTCACAGATGAGGAACATAAAGCACAGGGAAGATAAAACAATGACTTGCCAAAAGTCACACAGCTGGACAGTGCCAGGATCAGGGTCCAGAGTTTATGATTTTAACCTCTATATTAGAGTCTTGTAAAGAATTAATTGTGATAAGTAAATTTTGCTGAATTTACTGGTTTATGTTTTCCAGTCTTCCTGTGATACTAACACCATTGCCAAAGAGATGGGAATCCAAACATGCCACTCCTCTGTTTTAATGACTCTTTTTAAGGATCCTGGTGAAACACTCTAAACAAGGCTACCATGAAAGCCACATCTTCTACCACTTCAACCAATTTCTGTTCTAACCACGACTGACTTTGCCATGCTATTTAACAATTTTATTGTTCCCGAAAGATATCTGTTCTGCCTAGAATGCTTTCCCTATCCTTTTAGCCCAATTTAGTCATGATTTAGCAAGTAGTTAAAATGGCTTTTTAAAACTCCTAATATATATTCACTTTTACCTTATTATACTGCCTGTGTATATAATGAACTATATTCCTTAAAAGATAATGTGCAGCTTTGCCTTTCCTGGGCTTACAGTAGCTTCTCCATAGATGTTTAATATTAAATGAAAGAATGATTGGAAGATTGAGATTTAAACGCTTTTCCTAAAGTAAATCTTCTGAAATGTCCTGAATTTCAATTCAAAATTGAGGGAAGCAGGATTTGTAGACAATTTCCTATATTGGGACTTCAGTGTGACTCTAATTATTATTGAATATACCAAAATGCATTTAAAAACAGAGATTGTGGCAGTTTTATTCTATTATTTTACCATAATTTTGAATGCACTGTATTAAAACCCAGTCAGAATATCAGACCAAATATCCAATTAATGAAATGGAAAAATGAATTAACTGGATTTAATTGATCACAGATGAAAAAAATAGCTGGCATTAGGCAATTGTTTGACTGAATGTATACAAATGGTCCACTATGGAGGTTGCATGCAGGTGAGGAATGTGCTGACAATGAATAGGTGTCCATAAAATACTTCACTCTCTAAAATAGGTAATATGTAAACATAAGGTATTACTTATACCTGCCAATAGTTGAAGGTACAAAATGAGATATTTTATTGTTCCCATTCTTGTGTTATGTCTTTTCCCCTTCAGACAAACACTAAGGAAACTATAAAAATAAATCTATCCACAAAACGACGGGCCCACAGGATTTCATTTTCATTGTAGCCATCGTTCTCCATCTCAGTATACTTCACAAGCTAAACAAGGCAGTAGGATACAGAAGTTCCTGTGTAATTGTATTCTCCTAATTTTTTTTATCTCATGCTTCAATAAATCTAGACTGTATTATAAAATTATTTCTTTAATCAACTGAAAGAACTGCAGAACTTATATCTTTTTTAAAAAATGTCTTGGTTTTACTGATTGCAAAAGTAAAATATAGTTGAAAATTTAAGTAGTGCAGAAAGGTATGAAGTTGAAAGTAAGGCTCACAAATAATCCGACACTCAGAAACAGAGACTTTAACAGTTTAATGTGTCCACTTCTAAATTCTTAATGCATATATTTAATAAACACCTATTTATTTTAAGAAAAACTGATTAATCTCACACATATTCTAAAAATTTGTTTCTTCTTAACATTATATCGCTTTCCATGACAACACGAATACGTCTGCCAGTCTCTTTTAACACTTAAATACTATTTCGTCTTACAGACAGACCTATTTGCTAGACTCATTGCTGCTAGATTCAAATAATATTTAAATTATGTTATTTAAATTTAAATAATGTTAAATAATATTTAAGTAATGCTTAAATAATATCCACATGGATATTTTTAAAAAGATAAACCCTTGGCTAAGTAACATTTAAAATGGCGATGGAATTTGCCAAATTGCCTTCATAGAATGTTGTACAAATTTATACGCCTATCAATGTTAACGCAATTTTTCTCATCATCCTCTAACTTTCTGAATGTCCATGGATATATATAGGACTTTTTTATTCTAAACAACTCAACATCCTTTCAGTTTCAATGTAATTATTTTTCTTTCTATTTTTTTGTGATTAAATTATTCAAAATAAAATGTGATGTAGATTTAATATCTTTTCATGGCCAGAAATCAGGCATATGTCTATTTTTCAGGTTTTATTACTGTGGCACAATCAAAATTTTCTTTTTTTTTTTTTTTTTTTTTGAGTTGGAATCTCACTCTGTCACCCAGACTGGAGTGCAGTGGCCTCTCCCGGCCACCGCAGCCTCGACCTGCTGGGCTCCGGCGATCCTTCTGCCTCAGCCTTCCAAGTAGCTGGAACTATAGGCGCGTGCTACCACTCCCAGCTAATTTTTTATTTATTGTAGAGATGAGGTCTCCCTGCCCAGGCGGGTCTCTAACCCGCGGGCTCAGGCAATCCACTCACCTCAGCCTCCTAAAGGCGCGGGATTACAGGCTGAGCCACCGAGCCCGGCCAAAATTTTCTTTGTATGAGAATTTCAGTGGCTGAGTGTGGTGGCTCACGCCTATAACCAGCAGTTTGTGAGGCTAAGGAGGAAATATTGCTTGACCCCAGGAGTTCAAGACCAGCCTGGGCAACATAGTGAGACCCTGTCTCTACAAAAAAATCAGCAAAAATAGCTGGAGTGGTGGCATGCACCTGTGGTCCCAAGCTACTTGAGAGAATGAGCAAAAAGATGACCCGAGCTCAGTAGTTGGAAACTGCAGTGAGTCATGATGGTGTCACTGCACTTCAGCCTGGGTGACAGAGTGTGGCTCTGGCAGAAAGAAAGGGAGGAAAGAAGGAAGGAAGGGAGGGAGGGAAGGAATAAAAGAAGGAAGGAAGGAAGGAAGAGAGGGAGGGAGGGAGGGAGGAAGGAAAGAAAGAAGGGAGAAAGGAAGGAAGAAGGACACTTTCTTGCAAACTTGTAAATTTCAAGAATGATAGGAAAGCTGCCACATACTGTGCCAGCCGTCTGAAGCTCCCAATCAGATGATCTCGAGTTTGCTGTCAGGCAACCTGCCACTATCAATGAAGAATAATGGTTTTTCCTGGCAATTGCCTCTTAAGCAAATTTCTTTCATTGAAAGACCATAAGATTGTAACTCAGAACTAAACATGGAAAGCTATTCTAGGAAATGTATTTCTAAGCTCCTTCTCTGTGATACAAAGAATGATGGAGGTGAAAGAAAGCATGGATTCAGAACAAACAGCAGACAGGAATATCTAAAGTTACAAAGCTGTTAAAAAGAATAGATTTAAGTCACGTCTTCTTTTTTCACAATTATTCTTCTTTGGCAATTTTAGAAGAATATGTCCAAATTATTATCAACAAACTACTTTTACATTATGTAGTTCATATTTCAAAAATTGCATTGTAGCAATACATTGTTTTGTTATCGAAACTAACTTCTTGTTTTATGTTTTAAATTCTATCTTTAATTTCACTGATCCCATGCTTACTATCAATGTTTTATTCTTTTACTTCTCCATTTATAAGTGTTTTCTTTTTTTACTAAGCTTTACTTTGTGTTAACTGGATTATATCTTCAGAAATATTTATTTAATGTACAACTATTTTGTTTTAAAGATACTGGTAATATTTATTCTTAATTTGCTTTTTCTGTTTCTATGTTTATAATGTTACTAATTACTTTAAGCCTTTTCTCTTTTTACTCATTTTACGTAAATTTTCTTATTTTTAAAATTAGGTCATTAATACTGATGGCTAAGCTATTTATTGTGAACTTTGTTGCCTCTTATGATTTTTAGTTTTTAAAAATAATTTTCTACCTAATATATATACTACATTATTGAGATGTACATATTTGGGGGATACATATGTTAATTTAATCTGTTAACATAATTTATAAAGATTAAATCAGTGTAATTGAAATATTTATCACTTTAAATATTTGTCTTTTCAACTATACTTTGTACCCATTAATCAACCTAGCTTAATCTTCCTCTCCCGTACCCTTTCCAGCTTCTGGTAACCACCAATCTACTCTCTATTTTCATGAGATCCACTTTTTAAACTCATACATAGGAGTTAAAACATGCAATATTTGTTGTTTTGTGCCTGGCTTATTTCACTAAACATAATGACTTCCAGTTCCATCCATACTACCACAAATTACAGGGTTTCATTTTTTAAATAGCTGAATAATATTCCATAATTTTGTTTTTCTTCATGACTGTATAATATTCCATTGTGTATATGTACCATATTTTCTTTATCCAGTCTACTTTTGATGGGAAGCATGGTTGGTTCCATGTTTTTGCTATTGTGAATAATAAATGTGTGTGCAGGTCTCTTTTTTACAGAATGATATGATTTCCTCTGGGTATATTCCCAGAAGGTGGGATTGCTGTGTCATATGAAAGGTCTATTTTTAGATCTTTTAGAAAGCACAATAGTGAATAAAATTATTTTTCACATTGTTCACTACTGGCATACAGAAATGCTGCTGATTTTTTAATATTGATTTTGTATTCTGCACGTTTATTGACTTTGTTGATCAAATTAGACTTTTTTTGGTAGAGTCTTTAGGTTTTTCTAAGTACAAGATCACATTATCTGTGAACAAAGCTAATTTGACTTTATTTATTTTATTTTATTATTTTTTTTTCTTTTTGCCTAATTGCTCTGGCCAAGACTTTTAGCATTATGTTGAATAAAAGTAGAGAAAGTAGACATCTTTGTTTCATATCTTAGAGAAAAGGCTTTCACATTTTTCTGGTCAGTACAACATTAGCTGTGGCTTTGTCACATATAAGCTTTATATTTTGAGGTATATTTTTTCTCTATTCAATATATTGTAAGTTTTTATCATAGAGGTATATTGAATTTTTTGAATTGTCTTTTTAGCATCTATTGAAATGATCATATAATTTTCCTTCTTGATTCTGTTAATGTGATGAATCACATTTATTGATTTGTGTTTGTCAGGCCATTCTTTCATCGATAGGATAAATTCTTATTCAATTGATCATGGTGAATAATATTTTTAGGTATGTCATATGCAGTTTGTGAATATTTTGTTGAGAAATTTTGCATTTTCATTTATCAGTGGTACTGACCTCTACGGTTTTTGTTTTTTTTACCTGATATAATTTTGGCTTTTTTGAATTCGTTGAGACTTGTTTTGTGGCCTACGATATGGTCTATTATAGAAAATGTTTCATGTGATTTTCAAAAGAATATGTATTCTGCAGTAACTGTGTGAAATGTTTCATAAATGTCAGTTAGGCCTGTTTAGTGTTAGTGTGTAGATTATTCCTAATGTATCTTTGTTTATTTCCTATCTGAATGGTCTGTCTGTTACTGAGAGTGTGGTGTTGGTGTCCTCTACCGTTAATTTATTGCTTTCTATCTCTTCTTTAGATCTATTAATGTTTCCTTTATATATGTGGGAGCTTCTGTGTTGAGAGCATAGATATTTATAATTGAATTTCCTCTTGCTGAATTGACACCTTTATTGTTATACAGTGACTTTCTTTGCCTCTTTGATTTGTAGACTATACTATATGATATAAATATAGCTACTTCTGTTCTTTTTTGGTTTGCAGTTGCATGGAATATCTTTTTCCATCTTTTCACTTTGTCTATGAAGTGGGTTTTTTTTTTTTTTGTAGGTAGCATATAGTTGGGTCTTATGTACTTATCCATTCAGCCACTCCATGCCTTTTAAATGAATAATTAATTTTCATTTGCATTCAGTGCAAGTCTTTATTTTATTTTATTTTATTTTATTTTAGATTAAGGATACAAGTGAGGATTAACAACATAGGTAGGCTGCATGCAGGTGAAATTTGGGCTTCCAACTGACCTTTTTTCCCCTGATATTGGACCTGTTACCTTTTGTGTTGTTACGTGTCCCTCATCCTCCTCTCTCCCTCTCTCCTTCCCCTAGCAGTGCCAAGTGACTGCTGATCTCTCCTCTGTTTTCATGCAGTTGATGTTCAGGGCCCAGTTATGAGTGAGAACATGTGGTATTCAGTTCTTTGCTTCTGTGATAAATCACTTAGTATGATGGTTTCCTACTCTATCCAATGTGTTACAAAATCCATGACTGGGTTCTTTATGGCTATTTAATACTTGATTGTGTAGATTTTCTTTTCTTTATCCAGTCCACTTTCAATGGTCAGTAAGGTTAGTTCCAGGTTTAAGCGATTGTGGATAGTGTGGCAATAAATATTCATGTGCAGGTGTCTTTTTGGTATAACCATTTATGTTCTTAAAGGTATATTCTCAAGAGGGGAATTGTTGGAGCATATGGAAGGTCAATTTTTAGTTCTTTTAGGAATCAACAGACTACTTTTTATAGAGGGCGAACTAGTTTGCACAATAACCAACAGTGTAGAAGTGTTTCCTTTTCATTGAACCTGCACCCCAACATCTGTTGTTTTTTGACTTATTAATGATAGCCTTCCTTACTGGAATTAGGTGGTATATCATTGTAGTTTTGATTAGTGTTTCTCTGATGATTAGTGAGACTGGGCGTTTTTTAATGTGTCTGTTGGCTGCTTGTATGTCATCTTTTGAAAAGTTTCTGTTCATGCCCTTTGCTCACTTTATTAGAGGGTGGTTTTTCCTGCCTTTTACTTCATTTGAGTTCCTTGTAGATCCTGGATTTTAGGCCTTTGTCAGATGCATAATTTCCAAATATTTTTTTCCCATTTTGTGGGTTGTCTCTTTACTCTCCTAATGATTTTTTTTGTTGTGCAAAAGTTTTTCAGTTTGATGAGGTCACATTTGTATATCTTAGCTTTTAAGGCATTCATTTTTCGGGGACTTGGTCAAGAATTTGTTGCCTACTCTTATGTGCATAAAACACCCTTATGCATATAAGAAAACCCTGTTTTCTTCTAGGGTTCTTATAGTTTGAAGTTTTACGTTTAGGTCTTTGGTCCATTTTGTGTTCATTTTGGTATATGGTGAAAGGCAGGGGTCGAGTTTTATGCATACATGTGGTTTGCCAGTTTTCCCAGCACCATTTGGCAGCTTTGTTGAAGATGAGTTGGTTGACAGTACATGCTTTTGCTTCTGGAATCTCTGTCAGGTTCCATTGGTCTATTTTTCCATTCTTTTATCAATACCAGACTGTTTTAGTTACTATAGCCTTGTGATAAAGTTTAAAGTCTGAAGTGTGATATCTTCTGCTTTGTTCCTTCTACTGAGGATCGTTTTGGCTATTCATGCTCTTTTCTGTTTGCAAATTAATTTCTGTCTTGTCTTTTCCAGGTATGAGAGAAAATGATGTCGTAATTTGATGGATATTGCATTGAATCTGTAGATTTCCTTGGGTAGGATGGAAATCTTGACAATTTGATTCTTTAAATCCATGATCAAAGAATATTTTTCTATTTGTTTGTGTCATCTTTGATTTCTTTGAGGACTGTTTTGTAGTTTTGTGATAAAGATTTTTCACTTCTCTGGATAGGTGGATGCAAAGGTATTTCTCTTGTTTTTGTGGCTATTGTGAATGGGATTGTGCTTTTTATTTGGTTATCTGCCTGCTTGTTGATGGTATATAGAAATGCAGCTGTCTTTTGTACATTGATTTAGTACCTCGAAACGTAACCAAAGTCATTTTTCAATGTGAGGAGGCTTTTGAAGGACTCTGTTGGGTTTTCAAGATACAGAATCATATTATCGCAAAAAAGGGATAACTTAACTTCCTCTTTTCCTATTTGGATATCCCTGATTTTTTTCTCTTGCCTGATTGCTCTGGCTAGGCTTCTACCACTATGTTGAAAGAAGAGGTAAGTGTGGGCATACTTGTCTTGTTCCCATTCTCTGGGGGAATGCTTCCATTTTCTCCCGTTGAGCAAAATATTGGTCATTGTTTTTATCATAGATGACTCTTACTGTCTTGAGGAATGTTCCTTTATGCCTAGGTATTCAAGGGTTTTGATGAAAAGGGATGCTGGGATTTTGCCAAATGTTTTTCCCATATCTAATGATATAATAATGTGATTCTTGGTTTTATATCTGCTAATGCATTGAATTACATTTGTGGTCTTGCAAATGTTGAACCAGTCCCACATCCCAGAAATGAGGTCCATCTGGTCATAGTGGATGATCCTTGAGATGTGTTGATAGATCTGATTTGCTAGAATCTTGTTGAGAATTTTTGTGTCTATGTTTATCAAGGAGATTGGCCTGTAATTCTCTTTCACTGTTGAGTCTTTGCCAGGTTTGGGTATCAGTGTGATGTTAGCTTCATAAAATAATGTGGGGACAATTCTATATTTCTCAATTGCCTGGAATACTTTTGATAAGATTGTTATCAGTTCTTCCTTGTAGACTTCAACTGGAAAGTCATCGGGTTCAGGACTTTTTTTTTTTTTTTTTGAGTTTGAGTCTCACTCTGTCACTCAGACTGGAGTGCAGTGGCTGCTCCCGGCCACCGCAGCCTCGACCTGCTGGGCTCCGGCGATCCTTCCACCTCAGCCTTCTAAGTAGCTGGAACTACAGGCGTGCGCTACCATGCCCGGCTAATTTTTTTGATTTATTGTAGAGATGAGTTCTTGCCAAGTTGCCCAGGTGGGTCTCAAACTTGTGGGTTCAGGCAATCCATTCACCTCAGCCTCCCAAAGCACGGGATTACAGGCTGAGCCACTGAGCCCGGCTTTGAAGGGGAGATTTCTTATGACTGAGTCAATTTCCTGGATTATTATTGATCTGTTTAAAGTTTTAATTTCTTCTTGTTTCAACCTTGGAAGTTTGTGTAATGTCAGAAAGTACTTCTTTTCCTTTAGGTTTTCACATTTATTTACAAAAAGTGTGCATAGTAATCTCTGATAATCTTTTGAATTTCTACAGGGTCAGTTGTGACTTCACCTTTTGCATTTCTAATTGTGTTGAATTGGACTTTCCCTTTTTTTTAGTCAATCTGACCAAGGTCTTATTTATCCTTTCAAAAAACCAGCTTTTGTCTTGTTAATTTTTTCTATGATATTTTTTGTCTTCTATGTCCTACAGTTTTGATTTTATCTTGGAAACTTCAATTCTTCTGCTGAAGTTAGGATTTTGGTGATGTAGTCTTTCCATCTCCCTTAGGTGTGACTTTAGGCTGTTTATTTGTGATCTTTCTGTTTTCTTGATGTGTGTGTGTGTGCAATGTTATGAATTTTCCTCTTAACACTGATTTCATGGCATCCCTGAGATTTTGATAAGATGTATCTTGGTTTTTGTTTGTTTCCAGCAATCTTTTTATATCTGTCTTGATTTCCATGCTGACCCAGAAGTTGTTCAACAACATATTGTTTTGTAGTCAATGGCTATGTGTTTGGTGGGGGAGGGTCTTGTTGGTGGCAATAATTACTTTTATTCTACTGTGGTTTGAGAAGACTCATTGTATTTCTTCTATTTCTTGAGAACTGTTTACACTCAGGTTATGTCTGAGAATGTCATTGATCTTGGACTATGTTCCATGCACTGTAGAGTAAAATATATATTCTATAGTTGTTGAGTGAAGTGTTCTATAGATGTCTATTAAGTCAGTTTGGTCAAGTGCTGAGTTGAGGTTATTTTATTTGTCTCAGTGATCTATCTAAAACTGTTAGTGGGATAGTTAGGGCTCTAGCTATGATTGTGTGAGAGAGAGTCAATGTTCCTTTTTAGTTTACTTGGTAGTTGTTTTGTAAAACCTGGTGCTCCTGTGTTGGGTGCATATATGTTTAGAATGGGTATTTCTTGCTGGTAGATTGAGTCTTCTATCTTTATATAGTGTCCTTTTATAACTTTTGATGGCTTGAAATCTTCTTTATCTTATATAAAAATGACAACTTTTCTTCTGTTATTCATTTGCCTGAAATATCAATTTTTACCCTTCATTCTAGAGTTTGTAGATGTCCTTTGCAGTGAGATGAGTTTTCTGGAGAAAGCAGATTGTTGGATCATGTGTTTTTGAAATCCAGTTTTTCATTCTATCTGATCAGTGGAGCTTTTAGTTCATATCCAAGTTTAGGTTGATTTTTGAAATATGAGAACTTTTTCTAGTCATGGGACTTTTAGGGGGTGGTCTTGTTTCCTTTTGACTTTTGTATTTATATATGTGTGTGTTTTCTTTTTTGTGAGTGCTCTGTGAACTCTGTGTTTTATATTTGCCTGTACTTTTTTGATGGGCATGTCCATTTTTTTCTATATTCAAGAACTTCGTAAGTTTCTCCTGAAGGGCTGGTCTAGAGGTGGTGTATTCTCTTAGAGATTGGATGTCCAAGGATGATTTTAATTCCTCATCACTTATGAAGCTTAGCTTGGTAGGGTAGAACATTCTTGGTTGGAATTGCTTATCTTTAAGAACATTAAAAATTGGAGTCCAGTCTCTTCTGGCTTGTAGTTTTTCAGCAGATAAGTCTGAAGCGATTCTGACAGATCTCAGTTGATAGTCTGACCTTTCTTTCTTGTTACCTTTAGAATTTTTTCTTTTGACTTTCTTTGTGGAGGGAAATTATTATGTGTCTAGGGTTTGGTCTTCTAATGTGATACATTGTAGGAGTTCTCTGAATCTCTTGTGCTTGAATGGTTGTGTCTCTGATGAGATGAAAAAGTTTTCTTGGGTGATCTCATGGAAGACTTGTTTCACATGGTGTTCTCTGTTTCCTTTTCTGCTTCAGGAATACCAATCAGGTGTAAATTTGACTTCTTGTCATAGTTTCACATCTCTTGGAGACTTTGCTTCATCCTTTTGGTATTTTTTCTGGTTTTTATTTTACAGATTGGGATAATTTCATATTTTGGTTTTCAAGCTCTGAGAATCTTTTATCTGCTTGTTTGATTCTGTTTCCAATACTTATTAGGTTGTTATTTACTTTGAGGATCAAATTACTTATTTCCATTACTTCAGAATAAGCTATTTTGAAATTGGCCAACTGTACTTTATTTTTTTCCTGTATGATTTTGCTTTTTGTTTTCTTGGTTCCTGTTCATTTTAATCTCTGGATTTGGTGGTTGTCATCTGGGGCAAGTTATTCTGGGGAGTTTCCATTGTTTGTGCTCTGATTGCTGGTTTTGGGACTCTTTCTCTTTAGGACTCTGAGGGTTATCTGTGCTTTTTCATTGATTTTTTTCTCAATTGTGACAGGTCTCTTTTCCTTCTCTATATTTCTGTCACTTAGTGAGAGGGAACTACATCACTTATGCTGCTTGACCTACTTTGTGACAGGTTTTTATAATGGCAAATTTTCTCTCCCACTGCTAAATAAGTTGAGCCAGTTTTCAGTTCTTGCTGTAACTGATGACTGAGTGGGGGTGAACTGACTCATCGTAGACTCACTCACCTCACTCCTTCACAGGACAGGACTTCAGTTCTTGTACTAGCCTAGTGCATGCCATGGGATAGGGTACCCAGGCTCCCATACCTGAAGCTGCTTTATGATCTCTGTGTTTACAAAGAGACCATTGCTGAATGCAGGGTGCATTGACAGCTGGATCCTTACTCTCTGCCTTGTTCTGCAAGAGAGGTGCCAGTTTGTTTCTCTACTCATTGCCAGCAGTGGACATGCCAATCATATTCATTCAGCATGTGTGTGTGTGTGTGTGTGTGTGTGTGTGTGTGTGTGTGTGTGTGTGTTTTCTGCCTGGGAACTGACCACAACAGCTGTGATGAGTGGGTGGGTTTTCATCCCTATTTCACTTGGGCTCTGGTTGCCCCCTGCTGTGTCCCGACCAAAATTCTTTCTACAAAAGACTGACAGCCTGTACATGGCTGGGACCTGACCAAAATTCCTCCTATGAAGAGCTGACAGGCTGTGCATAGCTGGAAGAGGGTGAACTGATTTGAAACATCTTAGAATCACTCACCCCTCTCCTTTACTGAGCAGAGCTTCCAATTTTGTCATAGTCTGGAAGGGGGATGGTGGTGGGTGTGGGATACTTGGAATTCTGTGCCTTCCATTGCTTTCTGGTCTCTGTGTGTACAAAGCCACCCTCACTGGCTGCAGGGTATATTAGCAGCTAAGTACCTACGATCTGCCTTGCACAGTAAGAGAGGTGCCAGTCTTTTCTCTACTAGTTGGCAGTGGGTGTGCCAGTCAGATTGGCTCTGCAGGCAGGTTTTTATTTCCCTGCCTGGGAACTGTCTGTCATAGTGGTGGCTAGTAGATGGTTTTGTTCCCCATTTCACTTGGGTTCTGGTTGCCCTCTGCTGTGCCCGCTCCAAAATTCTTCCTACATGGGACTGACTGCTTGCACATGGCTGGGAGGAGGTTAACTGACTTGAAACTCTTAGAACCATTCACCCTCTCCTTCACTGAGCAGGGCTTCCAATTTTGATTGTGAAACAGGGTGGAGGATAGGGTGCCCAAAATTTCATGTCTGCTATTGCTTTCTGATATCTGTGCACTCAAAGAGACCTCTAATGGGTGCAAGGTGTATCATCCATCCAAAAGTATTCAGGGTACCACCATCAATTGGCACCTGGGTTCCCACTCTTTGTCTTGAGAGGTGAGAGAAGTGACAGTCTGCTGCTCCATGATGGTCATCTTGGATATACAATAGAAAAATAACTCAGGGGTCTCTATTTCTCCCAGCCCAAGCTAAGACCAGCTCTTCAAAGACCTATCCTGTGACAATCATAATGGTTTTCTCTACCCCTTAGGTGATGAAAAACTCCTGATCTCTAAAATTAAACCCAGTGCTGAGCAGACTAGGGGAAATGGGGAGGTGAAAAATCATTTAAAAAAGATGGCAACTTACCTTAGATCACAAAGAAAAAATAAAATAAAACAGAAACTAATCATAAAAAATACTTTAACTCCATTATGCCCACCTTTTAACTTTATGTTGTCCCTATATATATTTTTATATTATCTATTTCTTAACAGGTTGTTGTAGATATCATTGTTTTTGATGAATTTATTTTATGGGCTTAAAATCACAATTTTCATATTCTGGGTTTGTTTGTGTACTTAATTTTACTCATGAGTTTTAGTCCGTAAACGATTTTATTTTTTGTATGGTAATGTTTATTTTATTTTATTTTTTAATTCAGATTGAAAAACTCCCTATTGTATTTCTTTTCTTTTTTTTTTTTTTTTTTTTGAGTTGGAGTCTCACTCGGTGCCCAGACTGGAGTGCAGTGGCCGCTCCCGGCCACCACTGCCTCGACCTGCTGGGCTCCGGTGATCCTTCCACCTCAGTCTTCCGAGTAGCCGGAACTACAGGCTCGCGCTACTGCACCCGGCTGATTTTTTGATTTGTTGTAGACATGAGGTCTCGCTGCCCAGGTGGGTCGCGAACCCACAGGATCAGGCAATCCACTCACCTCAGGCTCCCAAAGGTGTGGGATTACAGGCTGAGCCACCAAGCCCGGCTATTGTATTTCTTATAAGATGGGTCTGTTGGTGGCAAATTCACTTACCATTTGTTTGGAAAAGCCTTTATCTCTTTTTCATTTTTGAAGAATAGCTTTGATGGATAACATATTCTTGGATGGCCGTTTTTGTTCTTGCTCTCTCTCTCTCTCTCTCTCTCTCTCTCTCTCTCTCTTTCCTTTAAATATGTCATTCCGGTGGGGAACAAGATGGCGATGGCATAGGTGAACTTGTGAGATTCTCCGAAAGTGAATTCCCCAAAAGACTCTTATTTCTCTTCTCCTATCCCCCAGCCCACCACCAACCGCACTGGTGCGAGGCCCAGGGACCTTTGGTCCCACACAGGGCCAGATATTGCGGCCCCCTGCTGCTGCTGTTCCACTGCGTGCGTGGGAGTCTTGGGTCCCAGCCCCCTCCCAGTTCCCTCCCTGGCTACATCGTCTCCAGCCCGGCACCCGGCACCAAGCCGCCAGTCACTCAGGTAGGCTCTGGGCAACCACCCTTCAGAGACACCTGTCCCATTCCTGGCTGAAGTACCCTATGGGGGGCCCAGGACCACTCTCACCGCTCACCTCCTACCCTTTGGAGCTTTGGAGCTCTGAAACTCCGGGCCCACCCTGGCTGAGGCACTCAGCATGAGACCCCAAGCTGGGGGACCCAGACAAGTGGAGAAAAACAGATCTGCATAAACTGCCTCGTCATTCTCCAGAGACTTCCATTGCCCCACCCACCTATCAACAAACTTTACCTCAGTTCCTAAGGCAATGGTGTGAAACAGGAGACAAAGCCCCACCCCTACACTGCAACGAAAAACAAAGAGGAGAGGCTGGAATTGGAGATCAGAGAAGTGACTTTAGTCTGATCGCTTATTTTGACTTGTGATTTTATCATTGTAACTGTTGGTTTTGATCACGTTTGTTGTTTGCCTTCTGACTTTCACTGTTTCTTGATTTTATTGGCCTGTCTCTGTGTAGCTATCAGTTCTCTTTAGGGAATCTTTCTTCTGTGTCTTTCTTCACTTCTTCCCAGCCTTGTACCTCTTTCTCACCTGATAGTTGGTATGTATATCTGTTTTCCCTCTTGCTCTTCTCTCTTTCCAACTCCCTATTGACCCCTCCTTCCTCTATGATTTTCCTCTTCTATACCCCCCTTTTTAATCTAGGGACCAAGACTACATACTGCTGAATGGACAGATTGTAAGGCAGAGGGAAATAGGTTCCAGTGTGCTCATACACCTGTTCGAGGATGCTAGAATCAGCATATACATTCTGAGTCACAGCTTCCCTGTCAATTAAACCTCAAAACTGCAAAAAGTACAGATTTCAGCCTATGCTCCAACCTGAAAAGTGAACAAAGCCAGAAGATCCTCATAACGAAGAACAGGATACTGCAGAAAAGAAATAAAAGCAACCCCACCTTCCCTCAAAAACAGAATTAAAGAAGGGGAGGGAAAGGGGGAGAGAGAGAAAAATCTACACAAATGAAGAAAAACCAAAAGAAGAGTATGGGTCTCTCCCAGACCCCTGGGAGGGCAGACACTGAGAAAACTGACTTCAGAATGCAAACAATGAAGAGCCCCCAGGGTGAAGGGTCTCAAACTACAAACGTAGATATCAAGACAATAAGGGAGAGATTAAAAAGAATTGAGGAGACACAAGAAGAAACTAGGAAGGAGCCAATATCTGAGATAACAGTAATAAATGATACTGTGAATGAAATAAATAACAAACTGATAAGCATGGAAAGCAGAATTACTCGAGCAGAAGAAAGAATCTCAGAGCTTGAGGACCAAAATATAGAAATAACCCAAGCCCTTAAAAACACAGAAAATAAGCTCAAAAAGACAGAACAAAACCTTGAAGAGATGAGCAATTACCTCAAGAGGCCTGACCTAAGAGTAATTGGACTTCCTGAGGCAGAGGAGAGACAGAGACCACACTGGAACAAACTTTCCATAAGATCATTCAAGAAAACTTCCTTTATCTAATCAGGGATGCAAAAATTCAAACACAAGAGATTCAGAGAACCCCTGCAAGACAACAAATGAGAAGACCAACTCCTAGACACATCATAATTCACCTAAACAAAGTAGGCATAAATTAAAAAATCCTAAAGACAGCAAGAGAAAAAGGCCAGGTCACCTACCATGGGAGACCAATCAGAATAGCAGCAGGTTTATCTCAGAAACCCTGCAGGCTAGGAGAGCTTGGAGCCCTATCTTCAAAGTCCTAAAGGTAAACAATTTCAACCAAGAATAACCTACCCAGCCAAGCTAAGTTTCATCGGTGAGGGAGAATTAAAATCTTTCCCAGATATCCAATCCCTAAGAACTTATACTGCCACCAAACCATCTCTACATGAAACACTTAAGAAAGTACTAAACACAGAAGAAAAGGAAAAAAGAACAACATTCTTCACAAGAGTACAGGGAAAAGAATAAAATATACATGAACTAACCCCAAAACCAATAGAAAGACAGCAACAACAACAAAAAAAACCAACAAGCAAACCAAGTGGAAGAACAACAACTCTATAAGAACTCTATGATAGGGATGAACTCTCACATTTCAATAATTAGCCTGAATGTGAATAGACTGAATGCAGCACTGAAAAGACATAGAATGGCAATATGGATAAAATATCACCAGGCAACAATATACTGCCTTCAAGAGACCCATCTCACTAGAAAGGACATACATAGACTCAAAGTATGAGGATGGGAAACAAATTTTCAGGCAAATGGAACCCAAAAGAAAGGAGTCGCGATCCTAATTTCAGACAAAATGCCATTTAAGCTATCAAAAATATAAAAAGATACAGAAGGCCACCACATAATGATAAAAGGTCCACTCCATCAACAAGAAATATCTATCCTAAACATATATGCACCCAACATAGGTGTGCCAACTTTCATAAAGCAACTTCTAGGAAAACTAAAGAAAGATATTGACTCTAACACCATCATAACTGGGGACTTTAATACCCCACTCACAACCCTAGATAGATCATCAGGACAAAAAATCAGCAAGGAGATCTGGAATCTCAATGTAACTTTGGACCAAATGGACTTAATTGATACCTACAGAACACTCCATCCAAAGACCACAGAATATACATTCTACTCATCACCGCATGGAACATATTCTAAGATCGAATGCATAATTGGACATAATCAAGCATAAGCAAATTTAAAAGGACCGAAATTCTACCATGCACCTTCTCGGACTACAGTGGAATAAAAATAAACATTGACACCAACAAGGTGTCCCCCAAACCCACAAAGACATGGACACTAAACAGCATGATGCTAAACAACTCCTGGGTCAATGATGAAATCAAAACAGAGATCAAAAGATACCTAGAAACAAATGAAAATGAAGAAGCATCTTACCAAAATCTCTGGGATGCCTTGAAAGCTGTAGTAAGAGGAGAATTTATATCCCTACAAACACACATGAAGAAAATGGAAGGAACACAAATTAACAGCCTAACAAGCCACCTAAGGAAGCTGGAAAAGCAAAACCACAAAAACCCTAATTTCAGCAGAAGAATCCAGGTTACCAAAATAAAAGCCCAAATCAGGACATAGAAGACAAAAAGATAATACAAAAAAATCAATGAAACAAAAAGCTGGTTCTTTGAAAGGATAAACAAGATCGATGGTCCCCCTAGCTAGACTGACCAAGAAAAAACGAGAAAAAAAACAAATAAGCACAATCAGAAACACAAAAGATGAAGTCACATCTGACCCTGAAGAAATACAAAAGATCATTAGAGACTACGACGTACACTTGTATGGAAACAAATTTGAAAACCTTAAGGAAATGGAGGAATTTCTGACATCACACAACCTACCTAGATTGGAACAAGAAGAAATTGAGACCCTAAATAGACCAATAATAATCAAGGAAATCGACTACACAATAAGACAACTACCTACCAAAAAAAGCCCCGGTCCAGATGACTTTCCAGCAGAATTCTACAAGACATTTAAGGAGAGCGGATACAAATCCTACTGAAAGTATTCCAGGCAATTGAAAAAGATGGAACTCTCCCCAAATCATTTTATGAAGCCAACATCACATTGATACCCAAACCAGGTAAAGATCCAACAAAGAAAGAGAACTACAGGCCAATATTTTTGATGAACATAGATGCTAAAATTCTCAACAAGATCCTAGCAAACCGGATTCAGCAATACATCTCAAAAATCATCCATCATGACCAAGTAGGCTTCATTCCTGGGATGCAAGCCTGGTTCAACATTCATAAAACCGTAAATGTAATTAAATACATCAACAGATGTCAAAACAAAAACCACATGATTATATCATTAAATGCAGAAAAAGCTTTTGATAAAATCCAGCACCCCTTCTTGATAAAAATCCTTGAACATCTAGGCATATGGGAATATACCTCAAAATAGTAAAAGCCATCTATGAGAAACCCACAACCAGCATAGTCCCGAATGGACAAAAATTGGAACCATTTCCCCTGAGAACCGGACCAAGACAAGGATGCCCACTCTTACCCCTCATGTTCAACATAGTATTGGAAGTCCTGGCTCGAGCAATCAGAGTAGATAAGGCAATCAGGGGTATCCAAATAGGAAAAGAGGAAGCCAAGTTATCTCTCTTTGTAGATGATATGATTGTGTACCTTGAAAACCCAAGAGAATCTGTCAAAAACCTCCTTACACTGATAAAGGCCTTTGGCAAAGTCTCAGGATACAAAATAAATGTACAAAAGACAATCGCATTTCTCTACACCAATAATAAACAAACAGAAACCCAAATAAAAAACACAATTCCATTTACAATAGCCACAAAAAAAATGAAATACCTTGGCATCTTCCTAACCAGAGATGAGAAAGATCTTTACAATGAAAACTACAAAACACTGCTGAAAGAAATCATAGATGACACAAACAAGTGGAGAAATATCCCATGCTCATGGATTGGAAGAATCAACAGTGTGAAGATGTCCATCTTACCTAAGGCAATCTACAAATTCAATGCAATACCCATCACATTACCAGCAACACTCTTCTCAGACCTAGAAAAAACAACGCAGGAATGCATATGGAAACACAAACGTCCAAGAATAGCCAGAACAATCCTCAGCAAAAAAAACAAAGCAGGTGGTATCACATTACCAGACTTCAAACTTTACTATAAAGCTACAATCATCAAAACAGCTTGGTATTGGTACAGGAACAGGCATATAAATCAATGGAATAGAATTGAGATTCCAGAAGCAAAACCTCAATTTCTCAACAACTCATCTTCGACAAAGCCTCCACCACCTACCACTGGGGAGAGGAGAACCTATTCAGTAAATGGTGCTGGGAAAACTGACTGACACCAGGTGTGGCAAAGGCTTAACATCCTGGATCTACAGGGAACTCAAACTTGCTGAAAAGAAAAAAACAAACAACCCCACTATAAAATGGGCAACAGATATGAACAGACACATCACAAAGGAAGACATCCAAGCAGCCAACAGACACATGAAGAAATGTTCAACCTCACTAATCATCAGGGAGATGCAAATCAAAACCATACTGAGATACCACCTAACTCCAGCCAGAATGGCAATTATCAACAACTTAAAAAATAACAGCTGCTGGAGAGGGTGTGACAAAAAGGGAAGACTTCTACACTGTTGGTGGGAGTGTAAACTAGTGCATCCTCTGTGGAAAGCAGTGTGGCAATTCCTAAAAGCTCTAAATATCAACCTCCCATATGACTCCGCAATCCCCCTACTGGGAATATATTCTGAAGAACTCAAATCACTCTATAAAAAAGATACCTACACACATATGTTTATCGCAGCATTGTTCACAATAGCAAGAATCTGGAAGCAATCGTGCTGTCCATCAAAAGAGGACTGGATTAAAAAAATGTGGTACATATACACGATGGAATACTACGCATCCATAAAAAAGAACAATATCATGAATTTCGCAGCAACCTGGATGGAACTAGAGTCTATAATACTGAGTGGCCTCTTACAGAAACAAAGATCCGAGTATCACATGTTGTCACTCATATACTGGACCATGAACATCCAATGTAATACTTTAAGAAAATTACTGACGGTACTAGGAAACTATGGTGGGGGACGAAGAGGGGATTAACCGTAGCAAATATCTGTCTGGGGACAGGGAAACACCTCTTATCAACAGGGTGCCTGAATGAAGCGTAATTGTATACCTAACCCTTAACTGTAACCCATAACATCATAATAAAAAAATTGATAAAATAAATAAATAAATAAATATGTCATTCCATTCCCTCCTAAGCTGTACAGTTTCTGTTGAGATGTCCAGTAAAAGAAAAATAGAAGCTAATTTATGTAGTATTTATCACTTTTTGCTTGCTACTTTTAGGTTCCTTTCTCCTTGAACTTTGAGAGTTTGATTATTATATGCCTTCAGGAAGTTTTATTTGTACTAAATTTGTAGCCTTTCTGCACCTAGATGTTTATGTTTTTCTCATATTTGGAAAAGTTTTCAATTTTTTAAAAAATAGCTTTCTACTTTTGGTTTTGCTCAACTTCCTCTTGAACTGTAGTAATTCTTATTATTTGTTTTTTGAGATAATTGTCTGTATTTTATAGGCTTTAAAAAAATCTTTTTTTCTTTCTATTTTTTCTCTTCTACGTAATTTCAAGTAGCCTAGCTTTAAGCCTACTGATTCTTTTCTCTGCTTGATATACTGTTGTTGAGAGCATCTAGTAAATTTTTCAACTAAAAATGTATTGCTCAGTTCCAAGATGTCTGTTTGACTTTTAAAAGTTATTTTAATCTCATTGTCAAATTATCTGATTAATTACTTTTCTGTATTATCTTGGCAATCACTGTTTTCTTCAAACTGCTATTTTGAATTCTTGGTCAGAGTTCACATATCATTGTATTGCTAGAGTTGTGTGTGATTCCTTGCTATGTCCATCTGAGGATGTTATGATTTTCTGTTTGTTTTTGTTTCTATGTCTTTGCATTGAAGGATTAGTTTTTATTTCAGTTGTCTCTGTCTGGCTTGTATGTACTTTACTAGATATGTTTTCTTAGAGATTCTTTGTAATTTGTTGATTGTCTTAAACATTTTCCCCCATTGGTTTGCTACTACCTCTTCTGCACTAGATGGTGCCTTAAACCCAGGTTTATCTTGGTTTTAGTGAGCAATCAGAATGCTACTGTCCTAAATTAGTGAGGTCCCAAAGGTGATATTCTGGTAGTATGGATAGACTTACTAGGCATTTGTGACCAGGAAATCTGTGAAACCAACCTCATATAGCATGGTAATGCTCAACAGGCACTCTGATTTGGGATCTCCTTTGGCTGAGTTTCAGAGCAGAGTTTCTGGGCTAGAAATCAGTTCTGCCTCCCTCACCACTGTGCTCCTTTGTCTCTAGCTGTCCTCATAAATATTTCTCCTTTCTAGAATGCCTAATGATTTCCATTGTTGAGGCAGGAACCAGTCCCTTGCCAGGTAATCTAAGATTGTGGGGACTCTGGTTGTTCACCTTGATTTCTCTTTTTGCAGTGTGGAAACTCTCAAGAGGAATTTTGTTTGCATGCTTGGTGCTGAGCAGATTCAGGAGAGAAGCATTATGGATATGAAAGTTCTATTTTCTTACCATCTGCTCATTATTTTTTTATGTCTGTGGGAACTGTCTCTTTCTCATATTTGAGATCTGGGATATTGTTGGTGATAATCTTGTTGTATATTTGTTTTTGGATTTCTGTGGGGATGAAATTAAGTCAGCTTGCCACTATACCAATATTTTAGAGCCAGAAGTCCACAAATCCTTAATACAATTTTTGGTTTTTGTTTTTTGGCTTTTTTGAGTTTGAGTCTCACTCCATCGCCCAGCCTAGAGTGCAGTGGTATGCTCATGGCCACCCCAGCATCGACCTGCTGGTCTCTGACAATTCTTCTGCCTCAGCCTTCCAAGTAGCCAGAACTATAGGCATGTGCTACTGTGCCCAGCTAATTTTTTGATTTATTGTAGAGATGAGGTCTCGCCAAGTTGCCTGGGCTGGTCTCAAACCCACAGGCTCAGACAATCCACTCGCCTCAGCCTCCCAAAGTGCTGGGATTACAAGTTGAGCCACTGAGCTTGGCCAAATATAATTTTTAAGTTTATTTTTGTTGCTTTACCATTGCCATGTCATGTTTAATAGCATTCTATTTTTCCATTATTTTGTTTTTTTAATTTTGTGAAATAGAGCATACAGAAGCAAAGGAGCAAATAGTATGAATGTACTGCTTGAAATTATTAGGTTGAATAGAAACATTAAATCTTTAGAAGCTTTTTGCATGCCCCATTTTAATCATAATATTTTATCTTATGATAATTAAAATAGTTAACCATTGTCCTAATTTTATTTTAAATATTTATTTGCAATTCTTATAGTTTTATAAAACATGAACAAAATCTCTATGTCTATAGTATTGTTTGTCAAGGTTCTTAATATAAGTAAAATAATTGTGTCTTTTTTGGAGATCATTTGTTTGTATATGTCAAATTTTTATTTTTATTACTATTCAATATTCAATTGTTTGAATACACAATTTATTCAATTCATTTTTGATAGGCATTTGGTTTCAGTTTTTAATTTTTATAAAATAATAAACAAATATTTTATATGTATTTTTGTTCAAAATGCTCATTATTTTCTCTATAGTTTTACATTTCAACATGTCTTCTGTGTAGAAATAGCAACATCACTGAAAAAGTTTCTAGAAATGTACCAAAGATCTATCCAAACTAATACATTTGAATCTCAACTTAAATATAAACCTCAGATCATATATACATTAGAGATGAAAAATAGTATTCTGTGATACATTAATTCAAAGAAGTGCAATTGTTCATTGGTAGAATATATGTATTTTATATAGCAGTTGATAATGAGAATCTGTTTACAGAAATGTTAGATTTCACTCATCTACCAGAGGTGAATGAGTCTCTTTTGTGTCACATTCTCTTCAACACCTGTAATTCCAAAAACTTTCAACTTATGTTCAGCAGATGCGATACTGGTACCTCCCTGTGGTTTATATTTAAATTATTTATTTATTTATTTATTTATTTATTTTAACATGGAGTCTATAATCCTTTTCATTGCAAGGCAGAATTTGTTCATATAGGTGTTCTGTTTATCTTATAATTGTATATCTTTATCTTTTTGCATGTTTTATGTTCTATTTATTTTCAAAGATATAAATTGTATTTAATTGATTTTAGATTTCTTACCTGTGATGCTATCCCTGTGATGAATAGTTGTAAATACAATACAATAATCTGTGGACTTAATTAAAAATATATATAACTTTTCTAATTTCCCTTTCCCCCCCCTTATTTTTGTCTACCTGGGAGATAAAGTTAACAGAAATAGAAAATAAAGTTGTCATTAGTTCATAGTTACTCATGGTCAAAAGATGATAGCACAAGTAGACATTTCACTTAAGTTAGGCCTTAAGTCAAGCATAGGTGTTATAGAAGCCATTTTGAGTCATTGTAGAAAAAAGTCACTGAAAGACCTTTTGGATCACGTTTAAGGTAAAATTAGATAATGTTCTATGCTTTAAGTCTTAATCACTAAACATAGTTTTTTTTCATACTAAAAATATCGGCATCAAAGTTTTAAAAAAATGGTTTACTAAGGTAAAAAATTGTTAATAAATAGAAGTGTTTTATTCTTTAATCGCCCTTTTAAAAGTAATATACTGACTTATAAAGTTATTGACCGTGACTTTAATTTAAAGCATTAAATGCCACCTTAGTGAACACAGCTTAACCAGAAATAGAAAGCTGTTCATCAAAAAAATGCCATTCTCTAACATTAGTAAATGAAATCTAGGGCAAGGACAATCATGTAAATGCTAAAACAGGTTAAGCCAATTAGGCAGAAATCAGGAAAGCTTTTCCATGAATATTTAAATTATACAATATTTCAATTTTCAAGAACTCCCAAATCTTCTGTTTTCAAACTGTTATGTGTCTATGCCATAGAATTCTGATTTTTGCTTTTTCTACATAAACTACAGAAGGACTGACTGCTGGCAAGGGATGTGCAACAAAGACAGAAAAATAAAGAACATGGCTCAATAAATTAAACCTTAGAAACGGAAAAGTTGTCCCATGTACAAATGAAGTTAAACACATTATGCACTCATGTGTATTTGTGGGATTACAGAGAAAAAGGAAATATGCCAGTGAATAAGTTATACTATTTGTTTTGCAAGGTTGTGCAGGTGGAAGTTTCTCTTAGTGTCACTTAGTGGTGAAATAAACATAAATGAACATTTTAAAATTTTTTGACAAATATAAACCTATAAGCTTCATGTTAGCAACATCAGCAATGTCAGTACAGAATTTCTCAAACACTGGAAAATAAAAGTAATAAGAATGTTTCAGTAATTTTCATTGTGACTATTTTTTAGTTAAATCTTAATTTTAGGAAGCCTTATTTCAGATGTAGGGCCTTTCTGCCCTGAGAACTCTTCCTAAATGAGGTTTCCATTCTTATTCCTAGTTGATTTTGTTATGATATCTGACCTACAGTTGTTTTTAAAAATCTCACATTAGTAGAGAAAAAGGTTTAACTTAGTGCTAAACTTGGGGACCCTTCCAGTACATCATACTCTACAATTATCTGCCATGTCTGTACTAAAATCAAGTCTAGGACTCTGATCATAATAATCTCAATTTCCTTGCTTGTGAATAAAAAAAGTTTTGTGGGTGTTTAGATTTTTGTTTTCAGTTAGAATGTTTTCTTGTACCAATTTGACCTGATTCATTCTGTTACATTTGATGGTATTTACTCTGAATTTCTAATTCTCTTTCCATAGAAGAGATAAATAAAAATTGGGCATTAGTTTTTACCAGCACCTGCAGAGCCTGGTCAGATTGTTCAAGCCAAGAGCAGAATCCAACATTGAAACAGTCCAGATACACATGGACTGAGTTCACTAACCAAGCAGTAAAGTCCTAAAGGTGAACTGCCAAAGTCAAATTAGGGATATGTGTAAAAAAAAGAGTAGACATCAAGGATTGTGCCATTCTGTTTTATAAAATTTTGTCATTACAACAGACATAATTGTCCATGAAGGAATATTTTGAGAAGCCAGCATTATTATAAGCAACATTAATAAGCAAGAGGAAATTGCCCAATAGTAATTCAAAAACCACAAACAAATCAGATATTCAGGTTAAAATTTAGTACGAAGAGCTAAGGATAAATGTATGTTGCAGTAGTTAGGGAATTGGAAGCTGAGAACTATTTTCTAAATTCTAATTGAAAAACGGAAATACTTTAGGATGAAGCCAAATATCTAATCACTTTATAATAGTGGTGTTCACACTTAAACTGCACATAGGTATTGCTTGGAAAAATTAAAGATCATTCTGAGATCTGGGTTTCTAAAACACTTGTCTAGTGGGGAAAGCCTGTATTACAAGGGACCTGCCTTTCAAAAATATAATTTCAGGTCTTTTGTGGTTCCCCCCTTTTATAAAAGGGGGAATGAGGCTGGTGCTTTGAAGTTCTGCCTGGAAACCCAAGCTGAAGTTTATCAGAAAGGATACCTGGAGATGCAGAGAACAGATAGCTCCAAACCCCAGCCACCTCCAGAATCAACCCCAAGATGAAATCAAAAGAGCGTTCTTGGTGAAGGAAGTGGTGAGTGTATAAGAGAATGCATTTGTGGAATGAGGGAGAAATTCTGAGTTTCTTCTGGCAAAGCAGTGACCTGTCTTCTACTCCTATGAGGGAAGGCCACTTAAACCTCCAGAACACCTGTGCTAGAAATGAGCCATATGGCCCCTCTGGGCCACCTGCCAATCCTGCTGACAAGACATGCAGGAGAGAAAGATGCCAGTTGTGTTGAAGGGAGAGGAAAGTACCTAATCTGGAGGAAAGCATTTGCCCCACCTCTGCCAGACTATGCCAGTGAACAGTACCAGCTGGTTTCCCCCAGCTAGCCACCCTTCTTGCCACCTCTGTCTCTTCCACAGGCAGACCGGAAAAGGAGGTCAAGTAAGAAAATAACAAAAGTTGTCACCCCAATAATGGCAACTTTTAAAATTAACAAAACAAAAATAAAAGAGACTGACTTCACAGACGAGAAAAAAATCAGTGAAAAAAAATATTGGCAATCCCCAAAACCGTAATAATTCAACACCTACAATGGGTCTTCTCAGATCTCAAGGAACGAAACCTATTCAGAATGACCTGTTCCTGAGGACAGACATATAATTCAGATTATGGATAGCAAAGACACTTAATGAGATTCAGTAAAATGTGGAAACATATTAACTAGGCCACAAAACAGTGCAAGAAGTATAAGTTGACCCAGCTATACTAAAAAACCAAAACCAAAACCCAAACCAAAACCCAAACCAAAAAAAAACAAACAAAAAAACAACTGAACCTCTGGAAATGAAGGCTTCACTCCTGGAATTTGAAAACAAAATAGCAAGCCTTAAGAGTAAATTGACCAGAGAGGGGAAAGAATCTCAGAACTTGACAAACACAGAAATTAGGAAAAGTGAGCAAAGTCTATGAGAGATCTGGGATTAGGTAAAGAGATCAAATTAATGGCTGTTTGGCATTCCTGAGAGAGAAGACATAACTGAGAATACCCTGGAACAATTCTTCCAAGATTTCCTCCAAGAAAACTTCTATCTCACTAGAGAGGGAACTGTGCAGACCACAGAAATTCAGAGATCTCTTATGAGGTATTACATGAGAAGACTATCCTTGAAGCACATAATAGACTTGACAAGGTGAACATGAAGGAAAATTACTAAAGTCAACTAGAGAGAAGGGGCAGACTCATCAGAATTGCAACAGCTCTTTTAGCAGAAACCTTACAAGTCAGTAGAGACTAAGGACTCATTTTTAACTTTTTTTTTTTTTTTTTTTTTGAGTTGGAGTCTCACTCTGTCGCCCAGACTGTAGTGCAGTGGCCGCTCCCAGCCACCGCAGCCTCGACCTGCTGGGCTCCGGTGATCCTTCCACCTCAGCCTTCCAAATAGCCGGAATTACAGGCGTGTGCTACCACGCCCGGCTGATTTTTTGATTTATTGTAGAGATGAGGTCTCGCTACCCAGGCGGGTCTCGAACCCGCGGGTTCAGGCAATCCACTCACCTCAGCCTCCCAAAGGCACGGGATTACAGGCTGAGTCACCGAGCCCGGCTCCATTTTTAACATTTTTAAAGAAAAGCAATTCCAGTCAAGACTTTTCTATCCCACCAAACTAAGCTTCATTAATTAAGGAGAATTTAAGTTATTCACGGACATGCAATCCCTAAGAGCATATACCACTTCCAGAGAAGCCCTGCAAGAGATGCTTGAAGAAGTGCAACGCAAAAATGAAAGAATGGTTCCATCCACTGCAAAGCATAGATAAGCACAGAGCTTGTAGATCATAGAAATAAACCACAAAGCCTAGAATACAAAGCAACTTCTTTGTGTGTGTGTGTGTGTGTGTGTGTGTGTGTGTGTGTGTGTGTGGTTTCAAATATTTCTTTTTTTATTTTAAAGATGTGGGATACAATTCAGGATTATTTATACAAGTGATCATCATACAGGTAAATTTTGGTCCTCCTTTTGTACCCACTTGGCCTAATTTGAGATCAGGTATCTTTATTAATGTTATGTGTACCCCCTAACTCCCTTGGCAATTTCCAGCTAAAGCCAATCCCTTTCTTAGAGTATCAGGATAAATGTTCAGAGTCTGACAAAGCAACTTCTTAATAAGACAGGACTAAGTCCACACATATCAATAATTAACTTAAATATTAAGGTACTGAACATACCTCTCAAAAGGCACAGAGTGTCATTTGTATAAAGAACAAAATTCATCCTTCTGCTGTCTTCAGGAAACCCATCTTAGATACTGGATCAAGGCAAAGGATTGGAGAAAAATATTTCAGCAAATAGAAACAAAAAAAGAGCAAGAGTAGCTATTCTTATATAAGGCAAAACAGACTTTAAACCAGTAAAGGCTAAAAGGGACAGTGAGGAGCACTAGTTTATGATAGAGGGCTCAAATCCTCAGCAAGAAATATCCATCTTGAATGTATATGCACCCAACATAGAAGCACCCAGATTTATAAAACAACTGCTAATTAATTTAAGAGAGGACATAAATAACCATATCATAATAAAGACTCCAATTCCCTCTAACAGTTTTAGACAGATCATTGAGGCAGAAAATTAACAAAGAATCTGAAACCTTAAAATTGGACCAATTAAGTCTAAAGATATCTACAGAATACTTCCCTGAACAATCACAGAATATATATTCTTCTCATTAGCACATGGAACAATGGAACATACTCTAAGACTGGCCACATATCTAGCCACAAGTCAACTATTAACAAATTTGAAATGTTGAGATCATAACAAGCATCTTCTCAGACCACAGCAGGAAAGCTCCCCCCAAAACTCACAAAAATACATGGAGAAATTAAACAGCGTGCTTCTTCATGACTTTTGGGCTAACCCAGAAATCAAGACAGAAATTTTAAAAATACTAGAAACAAACAAACAAAAAAAAACAAAGACAAAACATTCAAAAACCTCTGGAACATTATGAAAGTGGTGCTGAGAGGAATATTTTAGGCATAACACACACACAAAGAGAATAGATCTTGTCTGGATATAGTGGCACACACCTGCAATCCCAGCATTTTGGGATGTCGAGGCAGGAGTATTGCTTGAGCCCAGGGGTGTGAGACCAGTTTTAGCAACATAGTGAGACTTCTTCTCTACAAAAAATAATAAGAATAAAAAATAATGCATATGGTGGGGTGTGCCTATATTACAAGCTACTCAGAAGGCTGAGATTAGAGAATTGCTTATACCCAGAATTTTGAGGTTGCACTGAGCTGTAATCATGACACTGCATTACAACCTGGGCAATAGAGTGAGACCCACACTCAAAAAATAAAATGCAAAAATAAAATAAATAAAATACAGTAAAATGAAAACAGAAACCTATCAAGTATACAGTCTGATGTCACACCTGAGACAGCAGGAAATACAAGTCAGTCTAATCTCAAAACAAGTAGAAAAAAATGAAAATTATAAAAATCCAAACAAAGTCACATGAAAAGAGACAAAAAAAAATACAATGGATTAATAAGTCAAAAAACTAGTTTTCTAAAATAATAAATAAGATTGACAGACCTCTAGCCAGAGAGAATATTCAAATAAACACAATGAGAGACAAAAAATATAATGTTACAACTCATCCTGAAAAGAACAAATGATTATCAGAGATACCACAAATATCTGTATGTGAGTAAGTGAGAAAATCTGAAGGAAGTGGATACATTTCTGACAAAACATAGCCTTACAAATTGGAAATAGGAAAAAAATTAAAACCCTAAACACACCAATGGCAAATTAAGAAATTGTATTAGTAGTAAGAAGCCTCTCATCAAAAAATTAAAAAATAAAATAAAATAAGACCTTGCCCAGATCACTTCTCAGTTGAATTCTTCCTGACACACAAGGGAAAACTGGATACCAACCAAGCATTCCAAGTAATCAAAAGAAAAGTATTGCAAGTATTCCAAGCAATCAAAAAGAAAAGTCTCTCCCTAGTTCATTCTAAAGCCATATTCTCCTGATCACCCAGAATGACAAATGCCCAGCAAATAAAGAAAACTACAGTCCAATTTCCCTGATAAACATAGATGCAAAAATTCAGACCACATGATTATCTCAATAGGCACCAAAAAAAGCATTTGATAAAATCCACTATCCCATCTTGATAAAAACTCTTAAAAATGTAGGCATTGAAAAAATATTTCTAAAAATAAAAAGTCATCTGTGAGAAGCCTGCAGCAAACGTCATATTTAATGGACAGAAGTTGGGAGCATTCTAAGAACTGAAACAAGACAAAGATATTCACACTCACCACTCCTTTTTATCACAATACTGGGAGCCCTAGCCAGAACAATCAGATAGGAGCAAGAAATCAGAGGTATCCAAATAAGCAAAGAGAAAGTTAAATTATCTTCCTTTGAAGATTATATAATTGTATACCTAGTAAAAGACTGCCAAAAACTTCCTTGCGCTGAATGATAACTTTGGTAAATTCTCAGAATACAAAACCATTCTAGACAAAACATTTGCATTTCTGTACACCAACACCATGCAGGTTGAGAACTAAATGAAAAACACATTCTCATCCACAGTAGCCATAAAAAGCAATTAAATACCTCAACATTTATCTAACAAAAGCGATGAAAGATCTTAAAAAAGAGAACTATAAAACACTGCTCAAAGAAATCGAAGATGACACAAACAAATGGAAGGACATCCTATGCTCATGAATTGGAAGAATCAGTATTGTCAAGATGTCCATTCAACCCCAGGCAATCTACAGATTCAGTGCAATTCTTGTCAAATTGGAAGTATTATATTTTACAGATATGGATAAGACAAAACAGAAATTCATATGGGTGCAAAAAAGAGCCTGCATAGCTAAAGTAATTATCATCTGAAAGAACAAACCTGGTGGCATCACAATCCCAGACTTCACACTTTACTACAAGCCTACATTAACCAAAATGGCATGGCACTGGTACAAAAATAGACCTATATATAGACGAATGGAAAAGGATAGAGAACCCAGAAATAAAACCACAGAAGACATTTAACCAACGTTGACAAATCTGACAAAAGCAAGCATTGGAGAAATGAAACTCTATTTATAAAATGGGGCAAAACTGGCTAATCACAGCAGAAGAATGAAATTGGTCTCCTGCCTATCACCATATATAAAAAAATATATAACATATATCAAGGACTTCAGTGTAAAACCTCAAGCTATAAGAATTTGAAAAGAAAACCTAGGGAACACACTCCTGGACATCAGCATAGGCAATAAACTTAAGGTCAAATACTCAAAAGCAAATGCAGTAAAAATTAAAATTGGCAGGTAGGATGTTATCAAGCTACAAAGCTTTTGCACAGCAAAATAAACCATCAGGAGAGTAAAAAGACAACCTACATAACGAAAAAAAAATATTTGCAAACCATTTATTCAATGAAGGTCTAACATCAGAATCTATATGAAACTCAAATGAAATCAATAAAAAAAATCCGTTAAAAAGTAGGCAAAGGATATAAAAAAGTTACTTCTCAAAGAAAGACATTCAAGCAACCAACAAAAATATGGAAGAAGGCTCAGCATAACTAATCACCAAAGAGATCAAATCAAAACAGCAATGAAATACCAACTCTTACTGGTCAGGATGACTATCATTAAAACATCAAAAACAACAGGTGTTGTTGAGGCTGTGAGGAAAAAGAATGTATTTCCATTGTTGGTTGAAATGCAAAAGAGTCCAACTTTTGTGGAAAGCAGTTTGTTCATTTCTCAAATAATTAAATATAAAGCTACTATTAGACTCAGCATGCCATTCCTGGGAATATACCCCCCAAAAAAACCCCACAAATCACTCTACCCAAAAGATATTTGCACATGTATGTTCATTGCAGCACTATTCACAATAGCAAACATGCCAAACCAACCAAGATGCCCTTTGAAAGTGGGCTGAATAAAGAGAATATGATACATTTACATGATGGAATACTATGCCGTCATAAAGAACAAAATCACGTCCTTTGCAGCAACATGGATGCGGCTGGAGACCATAATTCTAAGTGAATTTTCGCAGAAACAAAAAACTGAATATTGCATGTTCTCATAAGTGACCACTAAACTTTTGGAACATACTGGCACAAAGATGAGAACAGACACTGGATGCTGCTAAAGGAGAGAGGGAGAGAAGGCTAATAAGGGACACAAAACCACCCTTTAGGTACCATACCCACTATTGGGGATGGGAAGTTCTAGTCAGAAGCCCAAATCTTGCCTTCACCCAATATAGTTATGTAACAAAGCCTCACATGTACCCCATGATTCTAAAATAAAATGAAATACAATACAATAAAATGTTTAGAAATCTGGAAGGAGGGGTTGGTATTAGATTAAAAATCAAGTGATAGCTATGAGACATATAGCTAATATCATTAATTTACTTATGTAAGGAATGATCCTATTAATTGAATTTTTACAGTATCTAGAGTTAAACGGTCTGGAATTTTTTTTTTCTTTTTTTGGGCCAGGGTCTCATTCTGTCACCCAGACTAAAGTGTAGTGGCATAATCATGGTTCACCACAGCTTCTAATTCCTGGGCTCAAACAATTGGTCCCCTAAAGTGCTGGGCTTACAGGTGTGAGCCACTGCACTTGATCTGTTTTTTATTTCAATAGCTGTAGGTGTACAAATGTTTTTTGGTTACATGGACACATTGTATAGTGGTGAAGACCTCTGAGTTTTAAGTGTATCCATACTCCATTAGTGCACATTGTACCTGATAGGTGATTTTTTTATTCCCCCCATGCTCCCCTTTCTGAGTTTCCAATGCCCATTATACCATTCTATATGCCTTTGCAAACCTTTGGCTTAGCTCCCACTTATAAGTGAGAACATGTGGCATTTGATTTTTCTTTCTCGTGTTACTTCACTCACAGTAATGGTCTACAATTTCATCCAAGTTGCTGCAAAATATATTATTTTGTTCTCTTTTATGGTTGTATTGTATTTCACTGTGTGTGTGTGTGTGTGTGTGTGTGTGTGTGTGTGTGTGTGTGTGTGTGTATGTGTGTGTGTGTGCCTACTTACAGTTTTTTAATCCACTGATCAGAAAATGGGCATTTAGGTTGATTCCAAATCTTTGTAGTTGTGAATTGTGCTGCCATAAACATGCAGGTGTCTTTTTGGATAATGATCTCTCTTCCTTTGAGTAGATATCAAGTACAATAATAAAATTGCTTGGTCAAATGGTAAATTTACTTTTAATTCTTTAAGAGATTTCCATAGAGACTTTACTGATTTACCTTTTCACCAAGTGTATGTGTTCCTTTTTCACTGCATCCATGCCAACATCTACTGTTTTTTGACTTTTTAATGCCATTCTGACTGGTGTAAGGTAGTATTGTATTTAAAGTAGCATTTTTGTCATTTTAATTTGTATTTCCCTGATAATTAATGAAGTTGAACATTTTTATTTATTTATTTATTTTTGAGTTGGAGTCTCACTCTGTCACCCAGACTGGAGTGCAGTGGCCGCTCCCGGCCACCGCAGCCTCGACCTGCTGGGCTCCGGCGATCCTTCCGCCTCAGCCTTCCGAGTAGCCAGAATTACAGGCATGCGCTACCACGCCAGGCTGATTTTTTGATGTATTGTAGAGATGAGGTCTCGCTGCCCAGGTGGGTCTCAAACCCGCAGGCTCAGGCAATCCACTCACCTCAGCCTTCCAAAGCACGGGATTACAGGCTGAGCCACCGAGCCCGGCAGTTGAACATTTTTTAATGTTTGTTGGCCACTTGTATGCTTTCTTTTGAGAGACGTCTGTTCACATTATTTACACCCTTTTAAATGGCGTTATCTGTTTTTCCTTGCTAAATTAGGTTTTTTGTAGATTCTGAATATTAGTCTTTTGTCAGATGTATAGTTTGTAATAATGTTTTTGCCTTCATTTGGGGGGGGGAGAGAAGAAAGAGAGAGAGAGAGAGAGAGAGAGAGAGAGAGAGAGAGAGGAAGAAAGAGACTGGACCCCTGTCTAGTGCAGAAGCCCTGTTTTTGCCTTCTATAGGTTACCTTTTTACTCTGTTATTTCCTTTGCTGTGCAGAAGCTCATCTGTTTAATTGTCTCTTATTTTTGTTTTTGTTGCATTTGCTTCTGGAGCCTTAGCCATAATTCCTTTGCCTGGGCCAATGTCCAATAGGGTTTTTGGTAGGTTTTCTTGTTGGATTTTTGTACTTTCGGTATGACATTTAGATCTTTAATTAATTTTAATTAATTTTCATATACAGTGAGAGAGATAAGAATCATGTTTCATTTTTCTGCATGTGACTAAATAATTTTTCTAGCACAATTTATTGAACAGGGTGTCCTTGATCAATTGATTGTAGTTATTTGGGTTTATTGCTGAATTCTTTATTCTGTCACATTTGTTCATGTGTCTGCCCTGGTACTAGTATCATGCTGCTTTGATTTCTAAAGCATTGTATAATTTGAAGTTGGGTAATATAATGTCTCTAGCTTTGCTCATTTCACTTAGGATTGCCTTAGTCATTCAAGCTGTATTTTGCTACCATATGAATTTTAGGAATTTTTTCTAATTCTGAGAAAAATGACATTGATATTTTGATAGAGATTTGTTGAGTCTGTACTATTTTGGTAGTATGGTCATTTTAACTAGGTTGAGTCTTCCAATCCATGAACATGCTGTTTTTCCATTTGTTTGTGTCCTCTATGATTTCTTTCATCGTGTTTTGTAGTTCTCCTTGTAGAGTTATTTTACCTCCTTGGTTAAATATATCCCTAGATATTTTGTTTTGGGAGCAACTGTTGTAAATGGAATGGGATTCTTAATTTGATTGTCAACCTAGTTGCAATTGGTGAACTGAATAGAACTGTTACTGATTTGGGTGTGGTGATTTCTGACTTGAAACTTTACTAAATTCATGTATCAAGTCCAGGAGTCTTTTGAAAGATTTTTTTTTTTTTTTTTAGGATTTTCTAAGTATAAAATCAGATCATTCGCATATAAAGATAGTTTAATTTATTCTTTTTCAGAATGAATATGCTGTGTTTCTTTCTCTTGCTTGATTCCTCTGGTTAGGACTTCTGGTACTATGCGAATAGAATTGGTAAAATTGGGCATCTTGTTTTGTTGTGTTCTGAGGAATAATACTTTCAACTTTTCCCCATTCAGTATGATGTTGGTTGTGGGTTTGTTGCATATACCTTTTATTATTTTGAGCTATGTTTCTTCTTCTATGTCTGTTGTATTGGGGTTTTTATCACAAAGGTATTTGGGTTTTACCAAATGCTTTTTCTGTGTCTATTGAAATAATCATATGATTTTTGTTTTTTAATTGTTTATGTGGTAGATCACTCAGAAAACTTGGATTTGAGAGGAAGTTTTGATGCAAAATATTGGGCAAGTCATTTATCATTTTGCCTTTGTTTCTTATTAGAGAAAATATACCTAGAATGAGATAAACCTGACTTCTCCCTGGTGTTAGCACTGAGTCTCATAAAAGATATTGTTTGTTAAAGTGCTGTATAATTTATAAACTTCTATAAGACATGTATATGGTTACTGATACCAACATTATCTTCAAGACAACTATCTTTTATTTTTCAACTAAAATTATTTTGGCCGGGCTCGGTGGCTCAGTCTGTAATCCCACACCTTTGGGAGGCTGAGGTGAGTGGATTGCCTAAGCCCACGGGTTCGAGACCCGCCTGGGCAACTTGGTGAGACCTCATCTCTACAATAAACCAAAAAACATTAGCCGGGCGTGGTAGCGCGCGCCTGTACTTCCTGCTACTTGGAAGGCTGAGGCGGAAGGATCGCCGGAGTCCAGCAGGGCGAGACTGCGGTGGCTGGGAGTGGCCACTGCACTCCAGTCTGGGTGACAGAGTGAGACTCCAACTCAAAAAAAAAAAAAAAAAAAAAAAAGATGTGGGGTACAAGTCAGGATTAGGTAACTCAGCAATCTATGTGCAGGTGAAGCTCAAGCCTCCAACATATCCTCAATTGCCCTGTTTTAGGATCAGGTAACCTTTATGTAGTTACATGCTCTCCTGCCTCCTCCCTCTTCTAGCAGTATCCCATGATTGCTGATTTCTTCCTTGTGTTATTTTGAGAAATGTTCAGGTCCCACTTATGAGTGAGAATATGTTTTATTTGTTTTTCTGTTTCTGTGATAGATCACTAAGAATGATTGTCTCCAATTCCATCCAACTTGCTGAGAAGTCCATGATTTTGTCTTTCTCTTCTGATGGACACATAGATTATTTCGAGGTTTTTTTTTTTTCTATGTTCAATAAAGTTGTTATTAGCAGTTGCTTGCAAGTTTTTTGTGGGCACATTTTTTTCTGTCTTTCATAAACTAGTTGTGAATTACCTGTATTATATATTACATGTATGCTTAATCTTTAAAGCAAATGACTAAGCTGTTTGCCAAAATAAAAATAGTTCTTACTAGCAGTCTATTAGAGTTCAAAGTATTAAGTGTTCCTTAAAGGTTTACTAATATTTGGGGAACTGTCTTCATATTATTGAGTTCTAAGTAATATATATAATAGATACACAATGAAAATAATTTTTTTAGTCTGTGGCTTGCCTTTTTACTTTATTCAAAATGTCTTTAAAAAAAGACAATTTTCTCTTTTTAAGAAATAAATTTTGTGGGAAAATTGTAAGTATGAATTTAAAGAATTTAGTAGATACAGGGTGATTCAAATTTTCTATTTCACCTTCAGTCAGGTTTGGTAAACTATTTCTCAAGGATTTCACCCATTTCATCTAAGCTGTATAACTTACTGCGATAGTATTTCTTCATTCTCTTGTAAGACTTGGAGAAATTGTCATTATAAACATACATTCACTGCAGTTATTGGTAAATTTCTTTGTCTTTCTTTTTTATTATTCTTGACTATGGAATTATGATTCTACTAAGATTTCTTTATTGTTCATGTATTATTTATTCCATTAATTTTTACTCTTATCTTCATTACTTTTCCTCTACTTTGATGACTGACTTAGTTTTTTTTCTTTTCTGATATATATCAGAACCTATAAATTTTTTACACTAAACAACAATTTATCTATATCACATACCTTTCAAAACGTTGCTTCTGTTGTCATATAATTTGATATATTATGTTTTCTATTATCGGTTCAAATTTTTTTCAATTCTTTTATGATTTATTTTTCGACTCTTGAGATATTTAGAAGTTTGTCATTTAATTTCCAAACAGGGGTTTATTTTTAGATATCTATGTGTTTCTAATTAAATGTCTTTGAGGTCAAAAGTTATACGATATAAGATTTATTTTAAAAAATTCTTGTGGTAAAAGTTCTTTGTAGGCTTAAAACTAGTGTACTTTTTTGGCTATTAGGTATACTATTCTTTAAATGTTAAGGAAAATTGATTGGGGATATTTTTATAGAACGCATACACTTCTTTTTTATCTTTTCAATTATTGAGAAATGGCTTGTGTATCCAGAACTGAGAAAATAGAATTGTGTATAAAAAGCCCTGGAAGCAATTTTAAAGAATTGGAAAACATTAAGTGCCACTTTGAATGTGTGTGTGTTGAGTTTTAATTACAGCAAAAAATATGATTAGATTTTTAGGTCCAACAAAGATAGCTCAAACTTCACATGGGGAAAAATTGGCAGATGAGGATGAAGACTAGACAGAAGTTAGAGCCAGAGTGATCTCAAGAAAAGTGTCAATATTGCAACAAAAAGTAATACAATATTAAATTAAAGCTGGAAATAGAGAAGAAAAAATATGTGACACATGATTTATTTGCAAAATAATATCGGACTGGCTTGATGATAAATTACTGAGGAGTGTGTGTCCAAAGAAATGATACGGAAGAACATGATTTTAATGCTTACTATTATCACAGGGAGGCAGATTATTGAGCAAAGAGGGAAAGCAGGTGTGGGGGCTGGCACAAAGAAGATGATGGCTTTTTAAGTGCTGTCTGGTGCACCTATTAGATAAGTTTCCAATTAGACAACTCTTTTTTACTGAGCAGTAAATTTGGTGTTGCAGATAAAGATATAAATTTAGGACTGAACAGAACTTAGGAAAATTATATATATATGTATACACACACACACATATATATACACACACACATATATATATATTCACATATGTGTATGTGTATATATGTAATTATTGAGGACATTGTGCTCACCCAAGATTGAAGGAAAATTTTCAGAAGGGGAAATTAGGACAGAGTTCAGACGCAATGTTTAAGAAAAAGGACTCTAAAATAGAATATGAAAGAGAATCATTGAATGAATTCTATGTTTTTAAGTAAGACAAAGATCAAAATGTGGCATCTGATATTGCATTTAAATTCTGATTGGTTATCTCATAAAGCAATGATTATTTAAAGAAATAAGTCTTCTTTACCATTGATTTCATTTTTGTTGTTTTATCAGATCTCTTAATAGTTAAAGGAGTAAGAACCTATGTGTAGAAAGGAGTTTCTTATCAACTTACCACTGCAGCTACCTAAGTGTGTTTGACAAGCCCTGACAATTCTATCAGAAAGAGAATGCTTGCAAATTGCAGAATAAAATGAGTCATAAGTAAAGCCATATGACATTTCTGCACTCTGCTTTTTTACAAAGTATTTATAAACAGTAGGTAAAATGGGTGCATGTATGTGTGCATGTGTGTGTATGTGTATTCTAAAACCAAACAACAAGTGTTCAGCTCATAGTTAATAAAAGCATTAATACTGTTTCCCTGGCCTTTGGTAATTTACCTGAAATAACAAAATTTTAACACCCTACATTTTGGAGGTAACTAAATGAGGCAATAACTTGGGTATTAATTAGTAGAACATTTATTTCACAAATATGAAATGCAGAGGTTAGAAAAACTTTATTAAGACAATTAATTGATGCACTATCAGGGTTAAGTTGCTGGATTTTTTCTTTTTTCATTTTCATTTAATTGCTTTTATCTTAATTATGTTAAATATAGCCTAAGAGGAAAGCAATTGAATCCCTGATGTCACTCCAAATATTTTCTGATAAACTAAGCACTACTAAGTGGTATTTAAAAATATATTTAAAATGATATTTATATTTACTAAGTGACATCTGAGATCAGATAATTTGTTGTGAGGTAGAGCAGATTAGCCTAGGGGATAGTAGATAGCTGTCTCTAAGGAAATATTAGCTGCAGGAATGAAATTAAGAAATCAAACTGTGATTTTAATTGAAAGTGAAATAAGAACATACAGATTTTTTAAAAAACGAGCTATGTTATTGACTATGATTGGGCAATCTTGTTAGGGTTTTATTTCAGTTCCATAACTATGTATTTGTTGTGTAATTTCAGAAACAAATTCTAACGCGATTTAGATTTTAAAAAATTATGTCAGAGATAACTACCTGGATATTTTGGGATGTTAAACATATCTGAACAAAATTATGAATTTTCTCTCAAAACATCTAACATGTGCATCCTTCAGAGCTTTTTGTTTAAATATGTACATTTAGTAAGTGAAGGTGTTTCTTCATATTTGACATCATTTTGCTGTGCTATAATTATTGAATGCCAAATTTCAACATTCCAGATTTTGACTTTTTTTTAAAATTTTGCCTATTCTAAAAGAGTCCAATGTTTGGTACCTAAATTGCATTTGTATTGTGCATGAAATTGATGTCCTAGTCGGGCTCAGTGGCTCAGCCTGTAATCCCGTGCTTTGGGAGGTTGAGGTGAGTGAATTGCCCGAGCCCGCGGGTTCGAGACCCACCTGGGCAACTTGGTGAGACTTCATCTCTACAATAAATCAAAAAATTAGGTGGGCATGGTAGCACGTGCCTGTAGTTCCAGCTACTTGAAGGCTGAGGCGGAAGGATCACCAGAGCCCAGCAGGTAGAGGCTGCGGTGGCCGGGAGCGGCCACTGCACTCCAGTCTGGGTGACAGAGTGAGACTCCAACTCAAAAAAAAAAAAAAGAAATTGATGTCCTCTTATCTGCTTTGTTTCTTCAAATTATTTCAAAACTTATCTTAGTTAGATTACACTAGAGGATATGGAACAATAAAGAATATTCGATGCAGGATAAAAAGGAAAAGAATCCTAAGAAAAATGTGAAGAGTGACAAAAAATATTCAGGCACAAAAAATGTCTATGTAAATATATAAATAAAACTTTGGATAACAGTAAAGATATGAAAATAATATGTTAATGCATATATTGTTTCATTTTTGCAGCTTCTCCTTTTTTTATGTACAAGAAATAGAAGTCTCTGTGGCATGAGTGATAGGAAAGGATTTAAGTACAGTTAGCTTGACCCTAAAACCACTGTTTCTCTCTCGGTGTTGTGGTCACTACTTCCCTCTCCACCCTTCTCAGTAGCCTTATCTTCACTTTTCAATATTTAATACCGGCCAATTCATAAAGTTCAGTGTTTGATAAAACTTTCACATTTGTGGAAGAATTTTGGAAACTTATTTAACCTCTCAATTATATTAAAGTATTGGGACTTCAGAAAATTAAAACTTAGAGAACTTTAAAGTAACATGTTAAATATCACATGGTTACATAATAATCAAAGAATATTTCTCAAAATTTAAAATCTGAAGAAATTAGCTAATTATTTGGGGGATAAAAACTCAAATGGCTTCAATCTGACAGGTATGTTCTACACCAAGACCCTTGCTACTGAACGGCCACGGGAATTCAATGAAAATACAGAGGCATGTGGACCAGAAAATGCCTACTTTTGTAATGTCTAAAGTCTATGTTTGTCACTTGAGATTATGGCAGAGACAGTAAGAAAAATACAGGAAGACTTGTAACTGCATGCCCATATAGCTTTCCCTTATCTTGGATGACATTTTTTAATCATTAACCATGTTTCCACTGTACATGTACTCCTTTCACTATACACTATCTACCTGATAGAAAAGATGTCTTTAGGGAGGTTGCACACTTTGAGATATGCAATTTTTGGTTTTTAAAATTCCTTTTATTGAATTAAAAGACCAATTTGCTGATTAAGGAGGGCAAAGATGATTCCAAATTTGCCATGTACAGGGCACAGCATTAAGAAAGTAATTATAGATTTCTATTCTCCCATTACTCTAATTCAGGTTCCTAGAGGACATCAAAGTTGCTTTAATTTATCATACAACTCAGGCACTGAGATGTCCTTCATTTGAAGCTGTGTTTTTCTTTGCCTAAAGTCACTGCTGTATTTGTAGGCTCTTCTCATGTATCCCCAGAAAAGATGAACAGTATTGTTAAATCTCCCATTTCTGAAAAACTTTTTGAAGTAGGCCACAGAGCAGAGCATATAATCTGTGTAACAATCTCTTACAGTTTAATTTTGATTTTGTTTTTTGTTTTAATTACAAAAATGTGGGGTACAATTCAAGGATAGTTATACAAATATTGATTATGCAGGTACCCTTGTTGATGAGATGTGACCTTCCCTAGCAGTTTTCCACTACTGCCAATCCCTTTTATAGTATTATAATTGCTGAAGTTCTGCTTATGAGTGAGAACATATGGGACTCTGTTCTTTGTTTCTGTGGTAGATCACTGAGTATGATCAACTCTAAATCCATCCAAGTTGCTGCAAAGTTTATATGTTTGTTCTTCTTTATGGCTGCATAATATTCCATTGTATGTATGTACCACATTTTTAAAATCCAGTCCAGCTGCGATGGGCAGCATGGTTGGTTCCATGTTCTTGCTATTGTGAATAGAGCTACAACAAACATACATGTGAAGGTATCTTTTTTTGGGGAATGATTTGAGTTTCTCCAGGTATATTCCCAATAGGGGAATTGCTGGATCATATGGAAGGTCAATTTTGAATAAAGTGATGGTTAATTTTGTGTGTCAGCTTGACTGGCCAATGATTGTCCATTTTAAGCATTATCTTTGGGTGTGTGTGAGTGTTTCTAGATGATGTTAACATTTGTATAGGTAGAATAAAGTAGATTTCCCTCCTTAATGTAGGTGGGCATCATCAAATTCATTTATGGCCTGAATATTACAAAAGGTAGACAAATGTATCCCTTCCTCTGGTTGCTGGAGTTGGGTCTTGTATCTACTCCTGCCTTTTGTACATCTGGTTCTCTGGCCTTCAGACCCAGGCTGGAATCTGTACCACTGGCTTTCCTGGTTCTCAGGCTTTTGGACTCAGACTGACTTTCACCCCCACCTTCCTAAGTCTGCAGCTTGCAAGTGACAAATTACAAGACTTTTTAACCTCCATAATTGTGTGAACCAACTTATAATAAATTTTTTCATATATGTGTCATATTGGTTATGAAACTCTAATAGAAAAAGCTAATGAATACAATAAAATGAAACTATCCTGGTCATAAGTTCTAATAAATATGGAAAAATGAAGAGTTTATCAAAAGAATGAAAATAGAAGCCCTACTTTCTGCCCAGGGTGCAAAAGATGCAAAAGTAATTGTTCCTATTATAACATCAATACAAAGTCAAAGAAAAATTCTGTCTCTGTTAATCATGACAGAGTTTTCTACATTAAAACACTAAAATAGAACTACTAGAACTAATTCTTGAGTTTATTAAGCTAGTAGAATACAGGATAAAAATTAAAGAGTAATTTTATATAAATAGTTAAAAACTTCAAAATTAAAAATCAAATTTCTATTTTCCCAATAATTTAAACTTAAAAATAAATATCTACAATAACTGTAAAAGACTTAAAATATCTAGGTATAAATCTAATAAAATATGTGCAAGGTATGCTGGAAATTAAAAATATACAAATGAATAAAATAAGACCAGGTAAATGGAAACATATAGTTTGATTATAGATTGAAAACTTGTTACTGTTAAAATGTCAATTCTCCCTAAATGTAACTATAAGTTCTATTTGTTGGGGTTTTTTTTTTCATTTCATTTTTTTGTTCTTATAGTAGTAATTTTTTTACCCCTCTGCTTGTCCTGGCTTTAAGTTACTTTTCATTTCTACTTTTAAATGGAAGAGTGACCAGTCGGAAAGATGGCAGCCAAGCCAGTTGGACTATGCAAGTCCCCACGTGAGTGAGTGTATGGAAAATTTTGTGTATGTGCTGATGAGTGAGTGGGCATGTAGTGGCTGACTGAGTGAGGAATAGGGAGCTAGCAGCCAGGGCTCTTCTGATACAGCAGCTAATGCCACAGCTGCTGGGCTTGGACCCAAGTGATTCCTGGGACACAGAAGCCAAATGCCATTTTCTTTTTTCTTTCTTTTTTTTCAAATCAACAAACCCTCCTGGGAAGAAAATGCTGGGAGAGACTGTTTAAGTGAAATGCTGACTCGTAAGCAAGTGGCCAGGCCCCCGGTGCAATAGTTCGTGCTGCAGCTTCTCTGCTTCAACCCTGGCTCTTCTCAGGTTGCAGAAGCCAAGCATCATTATTTTTTTAAAAATGGACAGAAGTTGTTTTGTGAAAAAGCGGCAGGGAGAAACCATCACCATTGCAGCAGGAAAGAGACTGCTGGTTACTGGCTTTGCCTCACCACTTCAGTGTCTAGCAGGGCACTGGCAACAGGGACTGCAGAGGGAGTCCAGAGTCAAAGTCCCACAGAAGAGGACAAGAGAGTCACCCCACCACAATCTTGAAGGCGGGCAGGAAAGTGCTCTGACTTGCTCAATATGAAACAACAGACCTGGTCTCTGTGACTGCTGGATCAACTACCCAGGGATTGGTTGTGACCCATAAAGAATATCTGGAAAGCACAAATTTCAAACTTCGGAGGGACCTGATGAGTGCTGAGTTCCTGGCACCCCACCCCCTACCCTGATCCAACTGCAGGACAAAGGGTGTGGCCAGAAAAGGATGAGGAAGAAACTCCAACGAGATCAGAAGTGAGTCTGGAGCTGACCCCTCCCCCAAGCAATCCTCTGAGCATCAGACTTACACAGCTGGGCTGAGAGGGACACATCCAGGCGGAGCAATAGGTGAACTCCATTCCAGGATAGGCCTGACTGGGGCACCGCCCCACAAGTACATAACTGGGGAAAAGACAATCCCATACCTACTCACTGGAGGAGATCTCCCTGACCATATGGGAGTGTAAGGGGAGGACTGCAGCCCACCCACCTCCATAGCCCCACCTCTTTCCCTGCTACAGACACTGAGTGAAGGAGGTGACTCTGGAGGACAGAGCAGATTAGAGGAACAATTACAGAGCCTGCCACAAGAGGGCATTTTTTTCAATTTTTTTTTTATTTTAAAAAATATTTTGACTGGCTGTTAGTTCATCTATTTTGTAAATATTTTTTGTGTCTGTGCATGAATGTGTATGTGAGGGTTTGATCTGCATCCCCCCAATTTTGTTCTGTTTCTTTCTTCTTTTATTTGTCATTTTCTGTTTATGTATGTATATGAATGACTGTATTCATCTCTCAGTTTTGTTGTTGTTGTTGGTTTATTTTTACTCTTTTGTTCTTTTGGGTTTTTTGTTTTGTTTTCTTGGGGGGGGTTGGAGTCTCACTCTGTCACCCAGACAGGAGTGCAGTGGCCACTCCCGGCCACCACAGCCTCGACCTTCTGGGCTCCAGTGATCATTCCACCTCAGCCTTCCAAGTAACTGGAATTACAGGCATGCACTACCACACCTAGCTAATTATTTTGATTTTATTGTAAAGATGAGGTCACACCAAGTTTCCCAGGTGGATCTCGAACCCGTGGGCTCAGGCAATCCACTCACCTCAGCCTTCCAAAGCACTGGGATTACTGGCTGAGCCCGGCTTGTTTTTATTTTTTATCATTTAGGGTGTGTGTCAATATATGAGTGAGAGAGTTCGACCTGAATTCCTTCCCCCAACTCAGGTCTTTCTGTTTTTCTTCTCTATTTACTTTGGGCTAGGCGTGTGTGTGTGTGTTTAGTTTTCTTGGTTTTTTGTTGTTGTTGTTGTTTGTTTTGTTTCACTTTGTTGCTATTCCAGTTTGTTTTGAGGTGTGTGTATGTCTGTGTGTTCAATTGTTTTTTTGTGTTGGTTTCTGTTTTCCATCATCATATAGAGTGGTGGTGGGGAGTGGGTCTCAGGGAACACATACCACAATACGTGAACATTGTACTTTGCAAGTAGTTTCTGAATCCTTGTACCCCATGGCCTACTTTATTTGAATTTAAAAAACTACAAGAGATAGCAAAGCTTCCCATCCACCATCCTATTTCAAAATAGAACAAATCCAGTGCCCAGATCAGGAAAGAATAGTGGGCCGAAAAACATCAGAAGGAAGAGCCTCTCTCACTGGCACTGAATAACAGAACTAAAGAGAAAAACAAGAGATCTGTTACAAATGAGGAAAAACCAAAGAAAGACCACAGGCAATTTCAAGTGTACCAAAGACAAAACTCCTGAAAAATCAGACCTTTTTGTACAAAATAATGGAAGTCACCAACGACTGTCCCCAGAATATGACAACAGGGATTAGGGAATGGATGGAAGAGTGAATAAGACACAAGAAAGACAAGATACAACACTGAAAGAACTTCTATCAGAGATTTTGGCAAGTAAAAAGTTTCAATAAATAACAAGATAAAAAGCATGGAAAGCAGAATTAATCTAGCTGAAGAAAGAATCTCAGAACTTGAAGACCAGAACATGGAATTAATCCAATCTGTAAAAAACATAGAAAGAAGACTCAGAAAGAAAGAACAAAGCCTATAAGAGATGTGCAACTGTAAGAGGTTGAACCTACGCCTGATTGCTATCTGAAAAGAAGAAAGGGAAATGGAGAACAACTTGGAGCAAATATTCCAGGAGGAAATCCAAGAAAACTTTCCCCATCTCACCAGAGATGTCACCAGCCAAGCACAAGAGATACACAACACCCCCAAAAAACATCAAATGAGAAGGTCAACCCATGGACACATAGTAATTCACCTACACAAAGTAGATCCAAAAGAAAAAATCCTAAAGGCAGCAAGAAAGAAAGGTCAGACTACCTAATGTGGAAAAATAATCAGAGTAGCAGCAGACCTATCGGCAGAAACACTACAAGCAAGAAGGAACTGGAGTGATATATTCAAAGTCCTCAAAGATAAACAATTTCAACCAAGAATTTCCTATCCAGCCAAGCTCAGCTTCAGCAGTGATGGAGAATTAAAATCCTTCCCAGACATCCAATCCCTAAGAGATTATGCAGATTCCAGACCAACTCTACAGGAGACACTTTAAAAGGTATTAAGCACAGAAGAAAGAAAGAAAAAAAAGAATGACCACACTCTTGGCAAGAGAACAGCAGAACACAGAATCAGCAGAGAATACAGCACGACAAGAAACTTGAAAACACACACGTACATTATCCCCAAAGCCAAAAGAAAGCCAGCAAATGAAGAAAAAACTTTATAAGAACCTCATGACAGTGATAAACAATCACATTTCAATAATCAGCCTGAATGTGAATGGACTAAATGCACCACTGAAAAGACACAGAATGGCAAACTGGATAAGAAACCATGACCCAATCATTTGCTGCATCTAGGAAACTCATCTCACCACAAGGGATGCACACAGACTCAAAGTTAAAGAGTGGAAAACAAGTTTCCAGGCAAATGGATCACAAAAGAAGGCAGGAGTTGAGATCTTAATATCAGATAAAACAACCATTAAACTATCAAAAATTTAAAAAGATGCAAAAGGGCACTACATAATAACAAAAAGCTCAATCTATCAATAAGAAATATCCATCCTAAACATATATGCACTCAATTGGGCTCGGTGGCTCAGCCTGTAATCCTGCACCCTGGGAAGCTAAGGTGAGTGGATTGCCTGAGTCCACAGGTTCAAGACTCACCTGGGTAACTTGGTGAGACCTCATCTCTACAATAAATCAAAAAATTAGATGGGTGTGGTGGTGCATGCCTATAGTTCCAGCTACTTGGAAGACAGAGGTGGAAGGATCGCCGGAGCCCAGCAGGTCAAGGCTGCAGTGGCCAGGAGTGGCCCCTGCACTCCAGCCTGGGCGATGGAGTGAGACTTCAACTCAAAAAAAAAAAAAAAAGAAAAAAGATATTGACTCTGACACTATTGTAGCAGGGGACTTGAATACCCCACTAACAGCCCTAGAAAGACCATCAAGGCAAAAAAATCAACAAGGTTATCCAGAACCTAAACTTGACACTCAACCAAATGGACTTAATTGATACCTACTGTTTATTCTACCCAACAACCACAGAATATACATTCTACTCTTCACCACATGGAACATACTCTAAGATCAATCACATCCTTGGTCATGAATCAAGCATAAACAAATTTCATAAGGTTGAAATCTTGCCATGCACATTCTCAGACCACAGTGGAATAAAAATACATATCAACACCAATAAGATTCCCCCAAACCCACAAGGATACGGACACTAAACAGCATGATGCTGAACAACTACTGAGTCAACACTGAAATCAAAGCAGAAATTAAAAGATTCCTGGAAACAAATGAAAATGAAGAAACATCTTACCAAAACCTCTGGGATGCCATAAAAACAGGTCTAAGGGGAATTTATATCTCTACGTGTACACATCAAGAAAATGAAAAATCACAAGTGGAGAGCCTAACAAATCACCAAAGAAAGCTGGAAAGAGAAGACCACCAAAGCCCTAGCTTTAGCAGAAGAATCCAAATCACTAAAATAAGAGCCCAAATATGGGACATAGAAGACAAAAATGTCATAGAAAACATCAACAAAACAAAAGCTGGTTCTTTGAGAGAATTAGCAAGGATTGATGGATCCCCAGTCAGAATGACCAAGAAAAAGAGAGAAAAAGTCCAAATATACACAATCAGAAATACAACAGATCAAATCACAACTGACCCTGAAGAAATGAAAAAGATTATGAGAGATTACTATGTACACCTATATGGAAAAAAACTTGATAACCTAAATGAAATGGAGGACTTCCTGACATCACACAACCTCCCCACGTTGAAACAAGAAGACATTGAACACTAAATAGACCAATAACAACCCAGGAAATTGACTCTGTCATACAAAAACCCACCTACAAAAAAAAGAAAAAAATCCTGAACCAGATGACTTTCCAGCAGAATTCTGACAAACCTACAAAGAGGAGCTGATACAAATCCTATTGAAAGTATTCTAGGCAATTGAGAAAGATGAAATTCTCCCCAAATCATTTTATGAAGCTAACATCATACTAATACCCAAACTAGATAATGATCCAATAAAAAAAGAAAACTATAGGTCAATATCTCTTAAGACTATAGCTGCAAAAATCCTCAACAAGATTCTAGTAATTCATCTAAAAACTCATGTGAAAAATCATCCACCATAACCAAGTAGGCTTCATCCCCAGGATGCAGGGCTGGTTCAACATTCACAAGACCATAAACGTAAGTAAATACATCAACAGATGTAAAAACAAGAACCACATGATTATATCATTAGATGTAGAAAATCCTTTGATAAAATCCAGCATTCCTTCTTGATAAAAATCCTCAAACACCTAGGTATAGAAGGAACATACCTCAAAATAGTAAGTGTCATCTATGGTAAACCCGCAGCTAAAATATTGCTAAATGGCAGAAAAAGGAAACATTTCCCCTGAAAACTAGAGCAAGACAGGCTGGCTACCCACTCTCCGCCATCTTGTTTAACATTGTGTTGGAAATTCTAGCTTGAGCAATTAGACAAGAGAAGGAAATCAGGGGTATCCAAATAGGGAAAAGCGAAAGTCAAGTTATCCCTCTTTGCTGATGATATGATCCTATATCTTGAAAATCCAGGAGAATCTGTCAAAAACCTGCTTGCACTGATCAAAGACTTTGGCAAAATCTCAGGGTACAAAATAAATGTGAAGAAGACAGTCGCATCCTTATACATCAACAACAAGCAGGCAGAGACCCAAATTAAAAGAACAATCTCATTCACAATAGCCACCAAAAAAAATGAAAAATCTTGGCATCTTCCTAAACAGAGAAGGGAAAGACCTTAACAATGAGAACTACAAAACACTGCTCAAAGAAATCCAAGAAGACACAAACAAATGGAAAAATATTACATACCCATGGATAGGAAGAATCAACATTATTAAAATGTCCATCCTACCAAAGACAATCTACAGATTCAACACAATATCCATTAAGTTGCCAACATCATTCCTCTCAAACCAGGAAATGACAATACAGAAATTCATATGGAAACACAAACAACCATGAATAGCCAAAACAATCCTTAGCCAAAGAAACAAAGCAGGAGATATCACACGTCCAGACTTCAAACTTTACAATAAGGCTACAGTAATCAAAACAGCCTGGTATTGGTACAAGAATAGGCATATAGACCAACGGAACAGGATAGAGAGTCTGGAAGAAAAACCTTAATTTCTCAACCAACTCATCTTTGACAAAGCTTCCAACAACAACCACTGGGGAGAGGATAACCTATTCACTAAGTGGTGCTGGGAAAACTGGCTGAGTATATGCAGAAGACTACCTATCACCATCTACAAAAATTAAGTCTAAATGGACCAAAGAACTAAATGTAAAACCTCAAAGTATAAGAATCTTAGAAAACACAGGAGACATCCTTATGGAGATTGGTACTGGCCACCAATTCCTATTCAGAACCCTAAATGCCCATACCTTAAGAGATAAGATAGACAAGTAGACCTCATCAAACTAACAAACTTCTGTAAAGCAAAATAAACCATCAAGAGAGCAGGGAGATAGCCCATAAAATGGGAAAAAAATATTTGCCAACTGTATATCTGACAAAAAATACTAACATCTAGGATCTAACAAGGAACTCAAATGAGCCAAAAGGAAAAAAACAGTCTCATTAAAAAGTGGGCAAAAGACATGAATAGACACTTCTAAAAAGAAGGTATGTGGGCAGCCAACAGACACATGAAAAAGTGCTCAGCCTCACTCATCATCAGAGAAATGCAAATCAAAACCACATTGAGATACCACCTAACCCCAGTAAGAATGGTCATCATTAATAAAACAAACAACAGATACTAGCAAAGATGCAGAGAAAAAGGAATGCTTCTACACTTCTGCTGGGAATGCAAACTAGTGCAACCTCTTTGGAAGACAGTGTGGCGATTTCTGAAAGAACTAGAAATTGACCTTCCATATGACCCAGCAATTCCCCTATTGGGAATACACTGGAGGAACTCAAATCATTCTACAAAAAAGATAGCTGCCTACATATGTTTGTTGCAACTCTATTCACAGTAGCAAAAACATGGAACCAACCATAATGCCCATCAAAGCTGGAGTGGATTAAAAAAATGTGGTACATATACACAATGGAATATTTGCCCATAAAGAAGGGCAAGAGACTTCACAGCTACTTGGATGGATTTGGAGTCGATCATACTCAGTGATCTATCACAGAAACAAAGAACAAAGTACCATATGTTGTCACTCATAAGTGGGCCTTGAACAATTATAATACTATAAGAAAGAGATTGGTAGTAGTGGGAAACTGTCAGGGCAGGGGGTGGAATTGGCAGTTGAGGGAAACTGCTAGGGGAGGAAGAGGCATACCTCATCAACAAGGGTACCTGCATAATCAATGTTTGTATACCTAACTCTGAATTGTATCCCATATCTTTATAATAAATAATAATAGTAATAATAATAAAACAGTAGATACCTCAGAAAAAGAAAATAGATGTGAAGAGTTAGATTGTTAATTTGAAATATTTCTTCTTTTTTTTTTATTTTTTATTTATTTATTTTTTTTGAGTTGAAGTCTCACTCTGTCCCCCAGACTGGAGTGCAGTGGCCGCTCCCAGCCACCGCAGCCTCGACCTGCTGGGCTCCAGCGATCCTTCCACCTCAGCCTTCCGAGTAGCCGGAATTACAGGCATGCGCTACCATGCCTGGCTGATTTTTTTTGATTTATTGTAGAGATGAGGTCTCACTGCCCAGGTGGGTCTCGAACCCGCAGGCTCAGGTATCCACTCACCTCAGCCTCCCAAAGGTGCGGGATTGCAGGCTGAGCCACCGAGCCCAGCTTCTTCTTTTATAAAATGGATATTTAAGCTATAAATGTCTTCTGAGAACTGTTTTAGCTGCATCTTCAAAGTTTTAGTATGCTGTTTCATTATTTTTGTTCTTCTCAAAGTGTTTTCTAATTTCCCTTGCGATTTCCTCTTTTATTCATTATTTAACAGTGTGTTAAGTTCCACATATTTGTAAATTTCCTAAGTATTATTCTATTATTTATTCTAATTTCTAATTTCATCTATGGCCAGAAAAATACTATTTTGATTTCAGTCCTTTTGCATTTACTGTAGATTCTTTATGGCTTAGTATATGTTATACTATGGAGAATATTTCATGTATACCTGAGGATGATATTCAGGTGTTTTTGTATAGCATGTTTCTTATCTTTGCTAAGTCTAGTTAGTTTATCTTATTTTTCAAATCTTCTGTTTCCTTATTCATCTTCTGCCTTGGCGTCATATCCATCATAGAAAATAAGGTCCTGAAGTATCCAACCATTATCATAGAACTGTCTATTTCTACCTTCAATTCTGTCAATGATTTCTTCATATTCTTTTGGAACATGGTTGTCATATGCACACACACTTATTTAACATTATATGTTCCTGATTAATTGACCCATTTGTCATAATTAAATATACTTCTTTGTCGCTTTTAAATTTTTAGTCTTAAGTTTATTTTTTTCTGATGTTAGTGTATTCTCCATAATTTTTTTGGTTACTGTTTGTATGGTATATATGTCTCATCTTTTTACTTTTAATTTGTTTGTGTTTTTAAATGTTAAGTGCATCAATTATAGCCAGGATACAGTTAGATCATTTTTTTAAATCTAGTCTTCCTCTTGATTGTATTCTTTAACTGTTTTACATTTACTGTAATTACTAATGAAGTAGAGTTTTCATCTGCCATTTGCTATCTTAACATCTTTTTGTTTCTGTATCTGTCCATTACTGCCTTCTTTACATTAAATAGAAATTTTTCAATGTGCTATTTAAATTCTTTTGTCATTTCTTTTACTATACTTTTAATGATTGTCATGAGGATTACAATTAATAACTTAATGTAAAACAATCTAGTTTGAACTAATGCCAACTTAGTGTTTGTAGTATATAAGAACTTTGTTTCTCTTTCTTTGTACTATTATTGCCATAGAAATTACATCCTTATTTATTATCAGTTCATTAACATGGTTTCATAATTCCTACTTTATGCAAATTGACTTTACATTGATAAGAGCAAAAAAGAGTCACAAAAATGTCCTGCACTGTTTTTAAATTTCAGTGCATAGTTAACTTTTTAATTGGTGGTCTTTGATTTTTGTTACCAATTTGTAAGTTATAATACAGTTATAAGTTACTTTCTAGTGTTCCTTCATTTTACCCTGATGTTCTGTCTTTAATATTTCTTTCTTGGGCACGTCTATTAGTGAGAAATTCTTTTTGTTTTATTATATGGGATAGCCTTAACTTCTCTTTTAAAAAATAAATTTATAGCCGGGCTCGGTGGCTCAGCCTGTAATCCCACGCCTTTGGGAGGCTGAGGTGAGTGGATTGCCTGAGCCCGCGGGTTCGAGACCCGCCTGGGCAGCGAGACCTCATCTCTACAATAAATCAAAAAATCAGCCAGGCATGGTAGCGCATGCCTGTAATTCCGGCTACTCGGAAGGCTGAGGTGGAAGGATCGCTGGAGCCCAGCGGGTCGAGGCTGCGGTGGCCGGGAGCGGCCACTGCACTCCAGTCTGGGCGACAGAGTAAGACTCCAACTCCAAAATAAATAAATAAATAAATAAATAAATAAATAAATTCATTTTATAATAGTCTTAGAATTATAGAAAATTGTCATTAGTCAGAAATTTCTCATAAACTTACAACTAGTTTTTCCTATTATATTAGTAAGAAATTTGTTACAAATAATAAATCAATATTAATGTTTTACTACTAAAAAATCCATACTTTACTCAGATCTCCTTAGTTTTTACTTAATACCTATTTTCTGTTCCAGGATTCTATTAAGTATATTGCATTATATTTGGTAGTCATGACTCCTTAGGTTCCCTTGACCGTGACAGTTTTCCAAACTTTCTTAGTTTTTTTGTTGACTTTGACAGTTTTGAGGAGAACTAGTGTAGTATTTTCTAAAATATGCCCAATTGGTATTTTTAATGTGTTATTTACATAAGTAGAATGTGGTCATAGATTTTGAGGAGGGAAAACACAGAGGCAAAATCATTTTCATCAAACCGTTTCAAAATAATTTATCACTAACATGACCTATCACTATTGATGTTGACCATGATCATGTGGCTGAGACAGTATTTGTCAGGCTTTACCACTATGAAGATACTAGCCCCCCAACTCCCAAGTTTCTATACTCTGCTCTTTGGAAGGAAGTCACTGTGTATAGCCTGCAATTATACAGTGAGAAATTAGGCTCTACCTCTACAAGAGAGTGACATATCCGCATAAATTATGTGCAAATCTTGTGCATAGCAGATTTTTTAATAAAGATTTTTAAAAATAATTGATATCACTATATACTCAAGTATATTTATTTTATAATCCAAAAATAATTAAATTATTTTGTCCTTCAAATTATTCCAACTTTGGCTGTTGGGGGCTTTTTCAGTCGACTCCCACGTTCCTTTGATGTACTCCATCATTAGTGAGCATGTATGTGTGTAAATACTTCCTAACTTTCCAACACTACAAAAGTTTCAAGTTCATGTTTAATATCTTTTTTGCTAGAAAACATATTCATCAGTAATAAAAGATACTGCCTGGGGCAATAAATGTTACTAGAATATTTATAGCTCCAGGCAGTATCTTTTACTGCTGATGAATATGTTTTCTAGATATAAAATTATTGGTTCACAATAGTTTTCTTTCACATTTTAAATAGGTCATTCCATAGTCTTTTAAACTCCATGGTTTCTGATAAAAAATTATCCGTCTATCTTATTAGACTTTGTATTTAACAAGTTACTTCTATCTTTCTACTTTCAAAATTCTCTCTTTGTCCGTTGACAATTTGATTATGATGTGTCGATGTGAGGATCTCTTTGACTGTCTTCTATTTGGAGTTTTAGGGTTTTCTTGAAAAGACACATGATTTTTTTAAAACAAATGTGGGAAGTTTAGGGGCATTATTTATTCAAATATTCTTTCTGTTCTGAGACTCTCATTATGTGTATGACGGGATACTTGAAGTTATCCCACATATCTCTAACACTACTCTCATATTTCTTTATTCTTTTTTTTCATTTTACTTGTTAGACTGTCTTATCTCAGTTGACTTATTTTCAAGTTCAAGATTAATTTTCTGTCTGTTCAAGTTTGTCACTGAACCCCTCCAGTACATTTTTCATATCCGTTATTGAACTGTTAGTTACAGTATTTGTATGTGGTTGCTTTTTATAATGTATATTTCTTTATTGGTTTTACTTAGGGAGACATCAATGCAATATATTCATTTGTTTTTTAATCATATTTACAACATTTAATTTAAAGTTTTTGTTTAATAAGTACAATATCTTGGATTCCCAAGGGACACTTTCTATTGACAATTTTGTTCCTGTGTATGGGTTATGATTTCTGTTTCTTTTCATGCCTCAATTTTTTTTGAAAACTGCATCTTTTAAATAATATATTAGCAACTTTGAAAGTTTCCACTGCATGTTTTGTTTTTGTTTTTAGTTGCTATTGTGTTTATTTAGTGACATTTTTTAACTCATTATATGAAGTTGTTATTTTTAATTGTTACAGCTTCTGCTTGGTTAGATTTGTAGTTAGCTAATGATTGGACAAATATTTCCTTAAATGCCTTAAACCAATAAATCTCCCATCCTTAGCCAAAGGGTTCTTTGCCAATGTTAGAGAACATCTTCAATTCTCTAGCATTTATAACTCTGTCTTAAGCCTCAATTTTTACTCACAAAAAGTCTGCAGATCAAAGAGAAGTAAAATATTAGGACCATACCAGGACTTTTCAGGGCATGTACACAATCCTGTTTATTTGCATAGCCATTAATTTCCAGGAATATGTTGCAATTTTTCAAAGCTCCCTGTAGATTTCTAATCATCAGCTTTCCTTTTAAGTATTTTAATCACTTGTTTGTTTTGCATTCCTGCTTCAGGTAATTGTGATGTGAAACATTCATTGCTGCTTGTTTCAACAAATACACAGGGTAAAAAGCTTACTATAGTAAGTAAACTTTGTTATGCAAAGTAAAAATGATCCATGTGAGTGCAAGATTCTAGGGAATTGTCAGGTCAAATTATAACAAAATCTGGGAATAGGACTTTTGAGTAAGTACAGACATGTTCTGTTCCCTGCAGTATCTTCTAGGATAAATATATATTTTTTTGAGTTGGAGTCTCACTTTGTCACCCAGACTGGAGTGCCGTGGCACACTCATGGCCACTTCAGCGTGGACCTACTGGGCTCTGACGATCCTTCTACCTCACCCTTCCAAGTAGCCGGAACTACAGGTGCACGCTACCATGCCTGGCTAATTTTTTATTTATTGTAGGGACAAGGTCATGCCAAGAAGTTGCCCGGGCTGGTCTCAACCCACAGGCTCAGGCAATCCACTTGCCTTGCCCTCCTAAAGTGCTGGGATTACAGGCTGAGCCACCTAGCCCGACCGATTTTTTTTTTTTTTAAATAGCTTCTGTAGTTTCAAAATTGTTGCTTTTTCAAGGTTACCATGAAGTGAGAAAACTGGGATGGTGATAACACTAGTTAAATACCCTAATTTCATTTGCTCTTACCAAGATTCTACCATTTACTATTGAATAAATGTTCCTTGGGTTGTTGCAAACTTTTGGTTAGTTTCTAGCATTCTAAAAATGTTGAGTTTTATATTTTTAAACCAGTGTTCTTGTTACACTTATGGAGAATTTTCTAAGGTCCTTAAACTCCTATTGAGGAAGTGTTCTCCCTGACATATTTTAAATATGTCATTAATAAATGTATTAATAAATCTTATGAAGGCTACCTAGAAAGTATGCCAGCTCTTATAAAATGCTCCTATCTCAACACAGATAAGTGCACTTTGGCAAAAAATTAGGTGTTGAACCCTAGAATTTATTACCTCAGTACCATATTCTTCACCATTCTATACTCTTTCATTCTTTTCATCTTATTACATGTGTCAATCTTGCATTACTATTCCATAGAGCTGCAAAAATCATTAAAAAAAAATCTAAGGGCCAATAATGTCTGAGCAAGTAAAAATTTAGAATTTTTAATTTCTATTTTTACCTTAGAAACCCCTTTTTGCTCATGGAACCCATCATTCTTCTCACATCTTTTATATCTTAAATCCTATTATGACACATGTTTTGTTTTTTTATGTATTCTCTAAACAACTATATCATAATATGTATTTGGCCTTTACTAGTTTGGAATGCAATATATAAAAAGAGACCAGGGATTAGTCTGACCAAGTCCATCAAGTGATATGATCTGAGGGCATTTATTCTAAAAAGACAGAACTAGAAGGCAGCATGTGTGATTTGTGTAAGAAGGCAATAAATACTTTGATAAAGCCTTAGAATTAAGGTGGAGTGTAATGTTTTAGTGAACACAAGCAAAGAAATCAAGCACAAGCTTTGATGGCTGCAATGCTGTAATCAGGTATACATTACTTGCACGTGCAGTACAGTTGAGGAATATAAATATACTTATCTTTGTTGCGTTTTTATATTTGTGACACTCTCTCATCTATCCAAAAATGTAATTCTTATTATGGGAATGGCTTTGTTATATTAAGAATTTGACAAGACTGGGTGTGGTGGCTCAGCCTGTAATCCCAGCACTTTGGGAGGCTGAAGTGAGAGGGTGGCCTGAGTTCGGGGTCTCAAGATCAGCCTGGGCAACTTGGTGAGACCTCATCTCTACAATAAATCACAAAAAAGCTAGCCTGGTGTGGTGGTGTGCACCTGTAATTCCAGCTGCTTGGAAGGCTGAGGTGGAGGTATCACCTAAGCCCAGCAGATGTCGTGGCTGTGGTGCCATGAGTGTGCCACTGCACTCTAGCCTGGGTAACAAAAGTGAGACTCCAACTCAAAAAAAAAAAGGAAAAAAAGAATTTGACAAGAACTGAAATATCAGTTTCCAGCCTCTAATCCATAAAATTGGACTCTACAATAAGAGAATAGCTTGGAAAGCTAAACTTTGTAAAGGGAAAGTTGAGATTTTTCAACTACATTTTTATGGTACTTTTATAATAAGAAATAAGCATGGATAACTCAGATGATGGTATTTATTCGTAAATGAGCAGAAGATAACCAGAAAGATAGCAAAAGCATTACATAAAGAAAATAAGAAATGGGAAGGGTACCTTTTAAATTACTCTTAGATTATTAAGATAACAAGTAAAACAAAGAAAAAAAGACAGATACTTAGTACCAGGGTAATTTTTTCCTTTGCAAATGTATGCCTAACTTATGTCTAAAAGCTGGAAAACGAGGCAACCTTATAAATACCCTGAAGAAAACTGTTATTTCTTTGAAGAATAGGATCATTTACCTGCTTACTCTGAGATCTAAATTCTTATAGCAGTACAAAATAAATGCAATTTAATAAAATAAAAAGGAGTGGGACTCAAGCAGGAATATATAGGTATATCCTGAGGAATGTGAGAAATATAAGAGCTAATGGCCTGATTTCTAGAACTTCTCAATGTTCTAATCTCTTTTTTTCAAAACTGGTGTTTAAAAAAACAAAGATATAAATTCATAAGAAAAGCATAATATATAGATGGAAGAAGAGACTGGGTTTAGTTATCATGAATCATTATTGTTCTTGTTTAGTATTGACTAAATCTAGAAGTTTCTTTATGTCCCTGAGACAGAAATGTAAAAAGTTATCTGGGAATCTGGCTGAAAGTCTTGCTAGAGGACATCATCTAAAAGATTAAAAAAATCAGACACTTCATAGTTGACGTCTTCCAGTTAGAAACTTTAGGCTAGGATGCTATGAACACAATGACTAGACTTTTATCAATGCGTAAGGTCATAAGTAGCTGAGGTCAGCCAGGCCAGCAGGGAAGTGTATTTGGCCCCGATTAAAGTATGAATGACCTGGACTGGGTTATACTAGTTGTAGGCTCCAACAGCAAATGCCGATTGATAATACCAGTTTTTATCTCAGTTGCACCAGTTTAGGGAGCAGACCACCCTGGCCAATCCTTAAGTTAAACCTAGAAGAATCTAGAGGGATACAGCCTAACATAAGACGTGTTATTTTACTCCATTAGACTGAGGATATAGTATGCCTCTCAAAGATTGAGATAACTATATGGGGAAGAAAAATTGAAGGAAGTTCAAATATGAAAGACAGAACATGTACCTGGAAAGACTCTGTTATTTGAAAGTGACTAAACCAGGCCTGACAAGAAGTTAACTTCGAATACACTGAAGGTTTAAACTAACAGTATCTTAATAATCTGAATAACAGATGGCACTGCAATGTTGTTCTTTGGAAAATGTAAATTAACATTACTACCCAGACTTGTAGAAAAGCTAATAGGAAAAGTATGAGAATAGCTTTAGAAAATAAAGAGCTAAATTTTCTCGATACATCTAAAATGCAATAGAGATAAATTTGTCACTTTGCTAGAAGCAGGAGAGTGAGTAAATAAGCACCGAGAGAAAAGTAATCAATGTTGTATGAATATGCAAAAGAATGAATGCAGGTGTGAAGAGGATCAGGGTAAGTTCATAAAGAGCTAAGGAACATACTGTCATTTTTCAGATGTGTTGGTGCAAGTTTAAGTAAAAGATTAAAATTTTTTAAATAAATTCTATTAATTCCTTTGTCACCATTTCAACAAGACTATTCTTTATCCTTTATTTTGTTGTCATTATTCTGATTTTATAGGAAGTAATGTTCTTCCCAATTTAGAGCTAACAGTTTGCAAATGAGTTCCAGATGTCTTACTGGGGTATGAGGCATATGTTCTTTCCTCTTGTTCCAAAATATTGAATATATTATACATTATTTGAATCTTCTTGTTTAAAAATAATTAATTTACATATTGTGTGCTGGAGGAGAAGAAAAAAATACATATGAGATATTATAAGAGAAAAATCAATTTAAGTTTTTGTTCTCTCTCTCTCTTTCATATATATATGAACTCTCTCTCTCTCTCTCTCTCTCTCTCTCTCTCTATATATATATATATATATATATATATATATAATATGAACTCCTCATCTTCATATCTGTCTTTTTTAATTCCTTACATCCTGAAATAGTTGTACTGGCGATTGGTGTAGTACTTCAAATAGTTTATGACAGTATATAAATTGATATTGACTACTTTGAAAGTGTTTTTTACTAAGCAATAAAATATAAACGTATTAATCATATAAATTATGTCACTGAGATAACTTTGGTTAAATGCAGCATATTATGCATTTTATATGTGTTTATAAGGTTACACAACTACCATCTAAGGTGAATATTATTAGTTCCACATTATAGATGAAAACATTAAGGCACATAGATCTTAGTTAAGTATCCCAAGGTTATAAAAGAAGAAAGAAAATCTCAAAATTTAAATTCAAGTTTTTCTAACTAAAAAAACCTACAGTCTTTCCATTTGGTGCCAGCACATCATTAATTTATTCATTTATTCACTTTTTTGTTTTCCGTTTTTCATCTCTTAATCTTCCATTGGTGACAGGCACTCTGTTAGGCACTATGTTTGGTGTTGAGTCAAATAAGATGAAAAATGACATATTATCTCCACCTTCAAATAGCATAAAGTCCAGTGGAAGAGAGAGAGATTTAGATCGACGTTGATGTATTAAGCAGTATATGAATGAATTATAAAAAATGTTTTTGAAGTAAGACAGAATTTAAAAATATTATTACTTTCAAAATGCAGCATAAAATTCAGTTTGTTGATATGACCATTTACCTCTTTCAGGCCCCCAAATCTTATTTTGACTTGCTGTATTCTTTCTGTCAAAGGCACTAAGAGAAAGTAAGAAAGAAAATGGAGACCTAAACCGCTAAAAATATGTGTATATTTTTAAAGTTTTCTTCTTGCAGAATGGAAAAACTCAGTGAACCCTCTCCCTAGATAATTAACTATTTAATTTAAAATTATATGCTAAACATTTAGACGCTTTGGAGATTATCTTAAAGGCATGTGGCAAATGGAGAAACATTTGTTCAAGAATATCTCTGAATTCTTGTTAAGAACAGCAAGAATCTGTGGCATTTGAGGTGTTTCTACCCACCCTATATCTTCATGTGATGGAAGCTTTAATTTAAAAACACTTTGGATGAGTGCAAACAAGAAAACAAGACTCCTTCTTCCTCTAACTTCTGATATAGGACTATGGCTTAACCTGGAAAGGGCAATCCATCACATATCATCCCCAAATCTTTTTGCAGAAGTGCTATTCCCAGAAGGTACACCTGAGAGGACAAGGTTCCTTCACCTACCCGGATTTCACCCTGACAGAGAAGCTATGAAGACCTGGAGTCTAGTACTCACCTCAGTATGAGTGTCCCCTCATAGACTGTGGTGTTACTTTTCTAAAAACGGCTTGCAGTTTCCTACCACAACCGTGGTGCAGTGGTGCAGAATTGTGTTCAGAAAGAGAGAGGCAGTTCATAAAAGTGGAGAGCTCAATTCTGTCCAAGTCCAAGGGGCTGACTTCATTTACTTATGTGTTTATTATTTATGTATTTATTCACAAAGTTTGTGCGAAGCATCATTGTTTAATAAAATGGAAATTTGGTGATGTACAATAAAAAGGCTGGTAGTTCCCATGATACTCATAGTAATAAGTAAATGTGAAGACTATACTAGTACAGAATAACAGAAAGAACAAAAAAGGAGAGTCAAGAAGAGCCCACAGGGTCTCACCAAAGATAGCAGAGTAACGGCTTCTGAGGTGTCACCTTCCTAAAGAACAACAAAACTGGGGAAAAATATCAGAGTAATTTTTTTTCTAAACTTTAATTAACCAAAAGCTTACAGCAACCCGAGAAACATTTATTCAAGAAAAATCACTAGATCTTGGTGAGAGTAGTGAGCTTTGTGTCATTTTAACTCACACTAGTCCAATCCCCTACTCCCCAACTGAGCAGTAGCATTGTAAAACAACTTGTATCCTATTGCCAGTGTGAAATAGCAACTTGTATCTTAATACCAGAGAGAGCAGAATGAAATTGCATTTGTTCAAAGACTCATTCCCAAGGAACAATCATTATTTGACCTCTCTGGTGATTTCCTAAAAGACAAAACACAAAAAGATTTGTCATGATTTCACCTGTAAAACTCACATAATGCTAAAAGCCATGCCTGAGGGGTAGAAAAGGAAGGAAAGCATCATTTGTTGTAAATATTTTAGGCAAGTTTTCAACATGAAAACTACCTTACTGAGGTGGTTCATACAGTTGAGGCAAGCAGTAGACCAACTAAAAAGCTTAAGAGAAAAAGTTGAGAATTGAAATATTCATACAGGCTTTGAAAAACTGTAGCACATTCCTGGATATTTAGAAGACTTATGTGCATACATAACGTTGTGCACATGCTCAGGAAAACCTTTGGAATGTCCTAATCACTCAAGTCTCCGGCTCAGCTTGAAGCTCTGAGCACAAAAAAAATGAAAGGGATGGAGGTGTTATAAACTTCATAGTTGATTTCTGAAGGCATGCACAAAGAGTCCCTTGGCAAAGGGGATATTTTGGTTTTATTTATTGAAGGAAGTATCTAACTATCAGCTGACAAGCTAATGGAACAAAAACCTCAGTGGCCACATATAACAAGTAATGTAGTCTGTATAGAATTTGATCAGAAAAGCCACTAAACAAAGAAAAACTATAACAATCAGACTCAAAGACAAACTCTAAGGAAGGGGAACTCTGATTTCCAAATTTGCCATATTAAATACTGAAAATGTTCAGTTTTCAAGAAAAACGTATGAGATATTCAAGGAAAAAATGATTCATAAACATGAAAAAGAGAATCAATAGAAACTTTCCTTATGGAAACAGACACTAAACTCATTATACAAAAACTTAAAATTAGCTATTATATATTAAGTTCAAAAAAATAAGAGAATGTAGAAATAATGTCTTACCAATTTGAGAATGTCACTAAAGAGATACAAACTATTAAAATAGAAATTATGGTGGTGAAAAGTATCATAACTAAAATGAAGTATTCACTACAGGGGCACAACAACAGATTTGAACAGGAAGAAAAATCAGTGAACTTGAAAACAGGTCATTATGATTATCCAGTCTGAAAAGCAGAATAAGAAAAATGAACAGAGTCTCAAATATCTGTTGACACCATTAAGTGTCCCAATATACACATAATAGGAGTTCCAGAAAGAGAGTAAGTAGAGAAATGCAAAGAATATTGGCAGAAATAATGCCTGAAAAGTTCCTAAATTTGAAGAAAAAAAAATTCATTCACATATCCTGAACCTCAAATGAAAACAAAACAAAACAAAACAGAGAGATTCACACTTAGACATATGGCATAATTAAATGGTCAAAAGTTAATACAAAAGAGAGAATCTTGAAAGCAGAAAAAGAGAAGTGACTCACCATGTTATACATACAAGCAATCCTTAAAAAGAGTAACATCCAATTTATCATTACAAAGCTCTGGTCATCTGGAAGCCAGAAGGAAGTGGATGGCACATTCATAAGATAGGTGCACAATGCATAAAGATATAACTTGTGATTATAACAGAATAATGAAAGTGGAAAACAGAGCTTTACAAGAACAAAAGATTTAGCTACTATAGAAATTAAGTTGGAATTAATTATGATTAGATTAATATAATTAAGATGGCAATTGTGTTTTCAGGGAAATAAGAAAAAAATCTCAAAAATGCATAGTGAAATAAATAAGAAGGGAATTAAAATAATATACTAAGAATATCTATTTAGTATCAGAGGCAAAAAAGGATACTTTATAATGTTAAGAGGGTGAATCTATCAAAAATATTTAACCATTATAAACATATATTTATCTAATAATAGAACCCTCAAATACATAACAAAAATGAAAAAAAATACAAGAAGAAAAAACTGACAAAACTGAAAGAACAGGCAATATTCCAATAATAGTCAGAGACTTCCATATACTCTTTCAGTAATATTAAAACAAGAAGATAGAAAATCAGCAATAAAAGAAGACTTGAACAACACTATAAATAATTAGAACTTGCAGCTCTAAAAATAGCACTTCCCCCCTACCAACAGATGAAAATATGTTTATCTTAAATGCTGTTGGAACATTCTACAGTATAGATCATGTGTATGATAGACCACAAACAAAATCAATATTTTTAAACAACTGAATTCACACAAAGCATGTTTTCTTATACCCATTTAGAAATTTTTAAAAAAATTAGAAAACATATCAATATGTAGAAATTAACCAACATACCCCTAAACAACCAATGGATTAAAGAAGAAGTCACAAGGTTTATCAGAAAATATTTCAAGATGAACAAACATAACAACCCAACGCATCAAATTGAGTGTTCAGAGAGAAATTGATAGTAAATTTCTATAAGCATATGGCAGAGTTAATGCCTATATTGACAAAATAAGATCTCAATTCAACTACTTTAAAACTTAGAGTACAAAGATATAAAACAGAGAATAGCCAAGCAATAGAGAAAGTCAACAATACCAAAAGGGATGTCTTTAAATATCCAATACTAAAAGGGTAGTTGATATGATAAACATATCAACTAAACTGAAAAATATTTTTCTAGGTTGATAGGGAAAGAATTAAATTACCAAAATATTATATGGCCTAGTGGACATTTTTACTGACTTTACAGAAATAAGATGGATAATAAGAGAAAACTATTAACAACTGAATGTCAATAAATTAGATAAGTTAGGTGGAATGGACAAATTTCTAGAGGGACTAAAATCACCAAATTAGACCAGAAAAAATAGAATAAACTTATAGAACACACACACAAAGATACTGAGTTAATAATCAAAAGTGTTCTAAATAGAAAAGTTGAGGACTAGATACCTTACCTGATAAATTCTACCAAACAATTAAAGAGAATTAATATCAATACTTCACTACACTTCCAAAGCAAAGAAGAGGAAGGAACATTCCCTAATTCATTCTGTGAGGCCAGTGTTACCCTGATACCAAAACCCAATCAAGAAATCTTTAAAAAGACAATTACAGTGTGATCTTGCTAATAAATATAAATGCAAAATTCCTTGATAGAAAGTCAACAAACCAAATCGAGCTGCATATAAAAAAGACTATACACCTTGACAAAGTGGGATTTATCCCTGGAATGCAAGGTTGATTTAACATACAAACATGAATGAAATACACCATATCAATAAATTGAATAGAAAAATATACAAAATCATCTCAATAAATTAAGAAAAAGCATTTGATAAAATCCAGCACCCTCTCATGATAAAGACACTCAACATAGATATGGAATACAATTTCTTCAACCTTATTAAGGGAATCTAAAGAAACTGACAACTAACTTCACATTAGAGGTAAAAACCTGAAAGTTTTACCCAAAGATTAGAGCAAAGAAGGATTCTACAGTGTCTTCCTGACAGATTCCAGAGAGAGGAGAAAAGTATACTTAAAAGGCCCAGCAGGAGGAAAGTAGTCACCCAAAACTGTACACGTAACCAGCAGGTGAGATACAAAGGAGAAAAAGAGTTGTGGGCCTGTGGTCCAAGGCTTTTATTGTGGTTCAGGGAATTATCCAAGAGGATTTCCTTTATGGAGTTCTAGGAAGTAAATTGGTGAGTTTTAAGAAAGCATGTGCTCCCTGGAGTCACACTGTGACTGAGAGATGGACGTATAGGCATATCTGTGCAGTTCATCCTGGGTGTGGATCACTGGAGTAAGTCAAGTAGGTTGTATCTAGTTGTCTCATCAAGTGGTGGTTGTAAAAGACAGTTATCCGAATGGACTTCCTTAGGGAACTAAAAGGAGGCAGAGAATTGGAAACTGTGACAAAAGTGACTAAGCCATGCTTCTGGTATAAGGAAGATAAACTGTATTCACAATGGATGCTGAGGCAACATAACACTATAGGTACTGGCTAAATTCTGGACCTAAGATTTGGCAAAAAGAAATTAACAAAAGCAAAACTCAAATCAAAAGCATAGGCAACAACAACAACAACAAAATCAGAAATTGGACTTCATAAAGTCCAGTTTTACCTCTGTTCTTCAAAGAACACCATTAATAAACAGACAACTCTCAGACAGGAATAAAATATTTGCAAATAACATATCTCTTAAAGGACTTGTGTACAGAATATCTGAAGAACTCCTCCAACTTATGATGAAAAACAAATAACCCAATTTTTTAAAAAAGATGAATATTTTGAATAAAGATTTCTCCCAAAAAGATATATGAATGACTAATAAGCACAAGAACAAATACAACTTTACACTGTCTAAAATGACTATAATCATAAGGCAGATAATAAATTTTATTGAGGATGTGGAGAATTTCGAGCTCTATTGCCCTGCTGGTTGGAACGTTAAATAATGCAGCCTCCTTAGAAAAAACATTTGGTAGTTCCTTAAAAATATTTAACAAAGTGCTATTATATGACTCCAAAATTCTGCTCTAGATATTGACCTGTGATAAAAAAAATAATGAAAACTCATATTCACACAAAAATCTGTACATAAATGACCATACCAAAAAAATTCAGAATAGCATTAAGTAGAATCATCTCAAAAGTCTATTACCCATTAAATATATAAACAAATGCAGTATATCCATACAGTTGTGTATTATTCTACAACAAAAAGCAATGACGAGATAATATGTGCTGCACCATAAATTAATTTAGAAAATTATACTACGTAAAAGAAAATAGTCATAGAAGACCACATATTGTATAATTCTAAATTTTATGAAATGTCCAGCATAGGCAGATACATAGAAAAGGAATAGAATAGTGTTGTCAAGGCCCATAAATATGGGGCAAGGGGAAGTCACAGCTAACTGGTACAAAATTTGTTTTGGAGTTGATGTCAATGTTCTAAAATTAGATCATGGTGATAGTTACACATTGCTGTAAATTTATTGAATATTTATAGTACATTTACTACAATTTTTGAATTATATACTTTACAAAGATCTACTTTATACTATATAAATTATATAGCAACAAAGTTATTAAAATCAGATAGTTTTAAATTTTATTTTGGATGACTACACAATCCTACATTTGATATCTATAAATTTATCCCAATGAAATGATTAGGACTGGTAGTTAGAATAAAGAAGAGGATAGGTGATATTATATTTTTTCTTTTTCTTTTCTTTTTTTTATATTTTATTTTGCTTTATTTTAAAATTGTGGGGTACAATTCAGGGCTAGGTATATAAATATTCATTGTGCAGCTACCCATGTTAATGAGGTGTGCTCCCCCCTCCCTAGGCAGATCTTGACTACTATCAATCTCACCTGCCAGCCCCCCTCCCCTCCACAGTTTCCCACTACTGTCAATTATTTTGTTATAGTATTATGGTAGTTGTTCAAGGTCCACTTATGAGTGAGAACATGTGATACTGAGTTCTTGGTTTCTGTGAAAGATCACTCAGTATTATAAACTCTAATTCCATAGAGGTTGCTGCACAGTTCATGATTTTGTTCTTCTTTACGGTTGCATAATATTCCATTGTGTATATGTACCACATTTTAAAAATCCAGTTCTCTTTTGATTGGCAGCACGGTTGGTTCCATGTTATTGCTACTGTGAATAATGCTGTGATAAACATACATGTGCAGGTACCCTTTTATAGAGTGATCTGAGTTCTTCCTGGTATATTCCCAGTAGGGGGATATGGAAGGTTGATTTTTAGAACTTGTAGGAATCATCACATTGTTTTCCACAGAGGCTGTACTAGTTTACATTCCCACCAAGAGTGCAGAAGTGTTCCCTTCTGATCACATCCTCTCCAGCATCTGTTATTTTTTTAGTTATTGATGATGGCCATTCTGCCTGGAGTTGGGTGGTATGTCACTGTAGTTTTAATTTGCATCTCATGGTGACTAGTGAGGCTGAACATTTTTTCATGTATCTATTGGCTGCTCGAATGTCTTCTTTTGAGAAGTGTCTGTTCATATACCTCACCCACTTTGTAATGGGGCTGTTTGTTTGTTTTGTTTTCCCCTTTTCAGCATGTTTGAGTTCCTTGTAGATCCTTGATGTTAGGCCTTTGTCAGACATGGAGTTGGAAAATATTTTTTCCCAGTCTGTGGGATGTCTTCCTGCTCTCTTGGTTTCTTTGGCTTTGCAGAAGCTTGTCAGTTTAATGAGGTCCCACTTGTCTATCTTATCTCTTATGGCATGGGCACTTCTGGTTTTGATCAGGAATTGGTTGCCAGTTCGAACTTCTATAAGACTCTCTCCTGCATTTTCTAAGGTTCTTATAGTTTGAGGTTTTACATTTAGGTCTCTGATCCATTTAGAGTTAATTTTTGTGTATGGGGATAGATAAGGGTCCTGTTTCAATCTTCTGCATGTGGTCAGCCAGTTTTCCCAGCACCATTTACTGAATAGGTTCTCCTCTCCCCAGTAGTGGGTGGTGGAGACTGTCGAAGATGAGTTGGTTGAGAAATTGAGGTTTTGCTTCTGGAATCTCGATTCTATTCCATTGGTCTATATGCTTGTTATATCAATACCAGGCTGTTTTGATTATTGTAACTTTATAATAAAGTTTAAAGTCTGAGAGTGTGATACCTCCTGCTTTGTGTTTTTTGCTGAGCATTGTTTTGGCTATTCTTGGTCATTTATGTTTCCATATGAATACCTGTATGGTTTTTTTCTAGATCTGAGAAGAATGTTGCTGGTAATTTGATGGATATTGCATTAAATCTGTAGTTTGCCTTAGGTAGAGTGGACCTCTTAACAATGTTGATTCTTCCAACCCACAAGCATAGAATATTTTTCCAGTTGTTTGTATCATCTTTGAGCAGCATTCTGCAGTTTTCATTGTAAAGATCTTTCACATCTCTGTTTAGGAAAATGCCAAGGTATTTCATTTTTTTGTGGCAGCTACGGTGAATGGAATTGTGCTTTTTATTTAGGTTCCTGTTTGTTTATTATTGATGTATAGAAATGAGATTGTCTTTTGCACATTTATTTTACACCCTGAGATTTTGCCAAAGACCTTTATCAGTGCCAGGAGGTTTTTGAGTGATTCTCTTGGGTTTTTAAGGTATGCAATCATGTTGTGTGCAAAGAAAGATAGCTTGACTTCCTCTTTTCCTGTTTGGATGCTCCTGATCACCTTTCTTCTCTGATTGCTCTAGCTAGAACTTCCAAAACTATATTGAACAGGAGAGGTGAGAATGGGCATCCTTGTCTTGTTCCAGTTTTCAGAGGAGATGGTTACAATTTATGTCTGTTTAGCAGCATGCTGGCTGTGGTTTCTGATAGAAAGCTCTTACTACTTTGAGGTATAATTCATCTATGCCTAGAAGTTTGATGGTTTTTATCTAGAAGGGGTGCTGGATTTTATCAAAAGCTTTTTCTGCATCTAATGACATAATGATGTGGTTTTTGTTTTTACATCTGTTCATGTGCTTAATTACATTTATGGTCTTACGAATGTTGAACCAGCATTACATCCTAGAGATGAAATCTACTTGGTCGTGTTAGATGATTTTTGAGATGTGTTGATGAGTCCAGTTTGCTAGGATCTTGTTGAGAATTTTAGCATGTATGTTCATCAAAGACATTGGACTGTAGTTCTCTTTCTTTGTTGCATCTTTTTGGCTTAGGTATCAATGTGATGTTAACTTCATAAATGAATTGAGAAGAGTCCCATCTTGTTCAATTGCCTGGAATACTTTCAGTTCCTCCTTGCATGTTTTGTAGAATTCTGCTGGTGAACCATCTGGCCCAGGGCTTTTTTTTTTGTAGGTAGCTTTCTTATGACATAGTCAATTTTCTGAATTGTTATTGGTGTATTTAGAGTCTCAATTTCTTCTTGGTTTAACCTTGTGAGGTTTTGTGATGTCAGAAAGTCCTCCATTTCCTTTAGGTTTTCAAGTTTGTTTCCATACAAGTGTACATAGTAGTCTCTGATAATCTTTCATATTTCTTCAGGGTCAGATGTGACTTTATCTTTTGTGTTTCTGATTGTGTTTATTTGGGCTTTTTCTCTCTTCTTCTTGATCAGTCTAGCTAGGGGACCATCGATCTTGTTTATCTTTTCAAAGAACCAGCTTTTTGTTTCATTGATTCTTTGTATTATCCTTTTGTTTTCTGTATCTTGGATTTGCACTTTTATTTTGGTGATCTAAACTCTTCTGCTGAAGTTAGGGTTTTGATGGTCTTGCTTTTCCAGCTTCCTTAGTTATCTTGTTAGGCTGTTAACTTGTGATCTTTCCATTTTCTTCATGTGCGTTTGTAGAGATATGAATTTCCCTCTTACTATTGCTTTCATGGCATCTCAGAGATTTTGGTAAGATGTTTCTTCATTTTCACTTGTTTCCAGGTATCTTTTAATCTCTGTTTTTATTTCTGTGTTGACCCAGTAGTTGCTTAGCATCTTACTGTTTAGTGTCAATATCTTTATGGGTTTTGGAGGAACCTTGTTGATGTTGATATTTACTGTTATTTTATTGTGGTTTGAGAAGGTGCATGGCAAAATTTCAATCTTATGCAATTTGTTTATGCTTGATTTATGGCCAAGGATGTGGTTGATCTTAGAGTACGTTACATGCGGTGATGAGTAGAATGTATATTCTGTGGCCATTGAGTGGCATGTCCTGTAGGTATTAATTAAGTTCATTTGGTCAAAAGTCACACTGAAGTTCCAGATCTGCTTGCTGATTTTTTGTCCTGATGATCTGTCTAGGGTTGTGAGTGGGGTATTAAAGCCCCCAACTATGATAGTGTTAGAGTCAATATCTTTTTTAAGTTTGCCTAGACACTACTTTATGAAAGTTGGTTCTCCTATGTTGGGTGCATATATGTTTAGGATGGTTATTTTTTGTTGATGAATTATACTTTTTAATTGATATTTTAATCATTTTGTCATTCTATGTCTTTTCAGTAGAACATTTAATCCATTCACATTCAAGCTAATTATTGAAATGTGAGAGTTTATCCCTGTCATGAGGTTCTTATAGAGTTTTTGTTGTTCCTATTTATTTGTTGTGTTTCTTTTGATTTTGGGAGTGATTCATGTGTGTTTTCAATCTTTTTCCTGTACTCTTGTGAAGAGCATTGTTCTTTTTTCCTTTTCTTCTGTGTTTAATACTTTCGTAAGTATTTCTTGTAGAGATGGTCTGGAGGTAGCATAAGTTCTTAGTGATTGGATGTCTGGGAAAGATTTTAATTCTTCCTCACTGATTAAGCTTATCTTAGTTGGGTAGGTTATTCTTGGTTGAAATTATTTATATTTGAGAACTTTGAAGATTGGACTCTAAGCTCTCAAAGCCTGAAGTGTTTCTGTAGATAAATCTGCTGCTATTCTAATTGGTCTTCCCTAATGAAGGTAGTCTGACCTTTTTCTTTTGCTGCCTTTAGGATTTTTTCTTTTATACCTACTTTGTTTAAGCAAATTATTATGTGTCTGGGAGTTGGTCTTCTCATTTGTTTTCTAGCAGGAGTTCTCTGAATCTCTTGTGTTTGAATGTTCATGTCACTGATGAGATGAGGGAAGTCTTCTTGAATAATTTCATGGAATGTTTGTTGCAGGGTTGTCTCTGTCTCTTTTTCTGCCTCAGGAAGTCCAATTACTCTTAGGTTCAGTTTCTTGAAGTAATTGCTCATCTCTTGAAGGTTTTGTTCTGTCTTTTTAAGCTTCTTTTCTATGGTTTGGATAGTTTGGGTTCGTTCTATATTTTAGTCCTTAAGCTCTGAGATTCTTTCTTCTGCTTGGCTAATTCTGCTTTCCATGCTTATTAGTTTGTTATTTATTTCAATCACGGTATTCTTTACTGCTGTTATCTCAGTTACAAATGCCTTCCTATTTTCCTCTTGTCCCTCCTCAATTCTTTTTATTCTATTAATGTATTGATGTCTGGGTTTGTAGTATGTGACCAGTCATTCTGGTGGCTCTTCATTGTTTGCATTCTGGAGTCTGTTTTCTTAGTGTCTGATCTCCCAGGTGTCTGAGACCTATATTTTTCTTTTGGTTCTTCTTCATTTGTATAGATTTTTCATCCCCATTCCCCCCTTCTTTAATTCTGTTGTTCGGGTGTGGTGGGGTTGCTTTTACTTCTGTTTGCTTGATCTCCTATTCTTCCTTATGTGAATCTTCTATCTTTGTTCACTTCTGAAGCTGGAGTGTGGGTTGGCAGCTACACTTTTTTGCAGTTTTGAGATTTAATTGAGGGGGCAGCTGTGATTCAAAATCTATCTGCAGATCCCAGTATCCTCTGACAGGTGTATGGATACCCTGGAATCCACTTCCCACTGCCTTGCAATCTGTCTATGCAGTGGGGTAATAGGTTTACTTTTTGAAAGCAAAATGGGATAAGAAAAAGGAAAAGAATGGAGCAGGGGAGGGGGGAAGAAAAGGTGCAGAGTGAGAAGAGTAAGAGGGAAAACAAACAAACGTACTGACAAACAAATGGAAAGAGACACATGATGTAAAAGTTTATAAAAAACCTAAAACATACAAACAATCATGCAGACTACACAAGCCAATCAACCTCCTTATTGATACTATTCCCCTACAGAAATGTGAAGACGTTATCAATAACAGTAAAAAGATAAAGAGACAAAAAATATGAGTAAAACAAAGAATAAAAATAAAAATAAATAAAAACAAGGGAACCAAGTATGCTCTTAGATCATTCCTCTAAGTCCAGCATCCTTTCAGTTCTGATTCTTAGCTCTCATTGCAGGCTGGTAGGGTTGTTCACAGTGGGAATGTGATGCCCCAGGCATGCTGCAGGGGGAGGGTGGATCAGATCTGGGCTTAGTCAGCTTGCTGCCTGAGAAGTCTGCCACTCAGATCTGACCTGCGTCTGATCTAGCATGGGAGAGGGGCTTTTGTCTCTCCCAGTTTGATACTATTACCTTAGGTCCCAATCGAAGGCTGGCAGAGCTGGGTTGAGCAATGCAAGTCTTTGCCTGGTCTCAGGGCTCCAGGTGCTCTCTGGACCTACCAGTTGGGGCCAAGTTGCAGTAGATGGAGTGTGAGACAGCTGGGAGTTGCAAGTCAATGTGGCACTGGGCAACTTAGGTGGGGTGGGGTGGTGCAGTAGATGTGAGAGCCTGGAGCTCCATGGGGCTGGGAGTTGAGAGTTGCCCCAGGCAGGGGGAGGGAACAGCTGTAGAAGGGAGTGGTGATTTCTTCTTTTAAAACACATTTAATTATTCAATTCAACTACCATTTTAAAAGTATTTATTTGAGCAATGAACTTTGTTAGATGCTATCAGAAGCACATGTTCTGGGAAACACAGCTGCAAAAAATGTATTCTTAATATGTGTGAACACCTTGATTACATTAAGAGAGAAAATAATACTTCTTGGATGCTGTCACCTTTGGGCCCAGAAGGGTAGACTGGATTTCAAAAATGATAGGTGTCTTAGCCAAGCAATTGCAAAATACCATAAACTGGGTGCTTTAAACAACAGAGGTTTATTTCTCACAGTTCTGGAGGCTGGGAAATCCAAGATCAATGTCCCAACTAATTCAATTCCTGGTGAGGGCCAACTTTCTTGCTTGCAGAGAGCTGGTTTTCCAACTGTGTCTTCATATGATGCAGAGAGAGGTAGGGGGAGAATTATGATCTCTCTTTCTCTTCTTTTAAGGACATGAATTCAATCAGAGGGCTCTACTCTCATGACTTCGTCTAAACCTGATAATCTCCCCAAGACCCTACCTCCAAATACTATCTCATTAGGGTTTTAATATATGAATTCTGAGTGGACACAAACACTCAATCCATAATTGACGGGTTAGGGAAAATATTGCATTTGTGAGTAGAAAGATAAATTATAATGTAATGTAAATATGTTTAAATAATGTTAGAGATGATAATAAAGTTGTCCTTATGCAAAAAAAAATGACAGTTTTGTTATTCAGACTTCACAGAGCTTGGGGAAGGGAGACAAGCATGAAAGTATTCCTTTAAGTAGATTCAATAGTGGAAGCAATCAGAGGAGAGCAACATGTTACTGTCATGACTATGGTGGAGATAGTCACATATCTGGAGAGAAGGTTTGAAATTCAGCCAAGAGCAAGTAAAATAATATATATATATACACAAAGGGTGCCAAGAATATGTATATACATTTTTAAAAAGAAGAAAAACTGTATTAAAATTATAATACTCAATATATACTGATAATAAAAGATGAATACAAGTCACCTTTGACTACTGAAATTGTAAGATGTGCTCAAAGTGGTTTCCATCAGCGTCCAGACACTTCTGATTACTCTTAACTACTGCAGGACTTGTTACTGTGCCAGGCCTCCTGGATCTTCCTTTGCTCACATCACACACAGTACCAGGTGTCTCAAACTTATGAATGTGCAATTGTTAGGCCTGCTGGAGGTTCTGTTGCATACTCATGGTTCCATTGTTGTTGTACTTCACAACATTCTCGAACTTCAAATACCACTTAAAAATAGTCTTGAGCTACAATAACAAAAATCATGTTTCAGCCATTTTCTTTGTTTCGGCCTATCACATGGTGACACTAGCATTCATTTAATTGGCACCATCTTTTAAGCAAATTTATGCTACACATTGCTACTGTAATTCAATTCAAGTTCAAAAAGTAAAACATAGATAACATCCCTTTAAAGGTGTATAAATTTTTTTGGCACCCCATGTATCACATGCAACATTATACCTTTCTTTAATACCTCAATCTTCAGTAAAATTTCTAAACAGCAGCCATAAAGAACATAATTAGATTTCTATGAAAAACTGTCAAGCAAACAAATGCATACACACAAAAAAACCAAACCAAAGCAAAGGAAAAAAGCCCAAATCTTTCCACTAGTGAGAAAGATCCATGAGTTTACAAAATGTCATAGGCATACAAACATACATAGCTGATTATAAGAATGCAAAATCAGTTAGCTCAATTATTTGTTAGGATATTTATTAGCCCAGATTGTAACTTAACTTTCTGAGAATCAAAGAAGACTCAGATAGGTTTATTATACATTCATTTTTATGCTTCATAGAATTTTGAAAACTGTGATTAGGTAACATAACTATGTTCTAGATGAGGAAAATATATATCTTCAATCATTTGTATAAATTAAAGTTGATAACTTAGAATTTGTCTCAACGATTGTGATTGGGATGGTCTGAGACGTGTGAAAAGAATAAGATGCTAGTATCAGTTCAGGGATATTCTAACACTTGTTAGAAAGACAAAGTGTAAAACTCAAGAAGGAAACAAGAAGGAGGGTTAAATTGATTCTATTAAATGATTAATACAAAAATAGCATCAAGGACATGAGGAAGTAAAATATTGATAGAGGACTGCAACATAGCTTGCTTTATTTCAAAATGCTTTCTTTCATATGGTCACACTAACCATGATGACTTATTAAAATACTAATTTTACTTTTAGCTTAGAGGCTAGGTTTTATCAATGAGAACCTGATTTAAATTTTAGAAGAGAAGAAACAGAAGGGCAAATTCTCCTTAAAGAGTAAATGCTGCTTGATAAGTGATGCTCTTTATGTTTTATTGCTGTTTATTACTTGTAAATACCTAAACTTGTATCACTGAAGTTTAAGGAAAGAGTTATGGATAAAAGTTAGTCAAGTGTAAGAAACTTCCAAAAAAGAACAGAAATATTTAAAGTAAAACTTATCAGTCTATCAATTAATTGTCCATATACATACATATCTATCATGATGAAATAAGCATATCTTACTGTTCCCTTGGGGATAATATGACATCATTAGTATTAACTTAGATGAGATTTGTTTGAATAATAAAGTTTTGAGGCTTCCAGTTGAGTTTTTTAAGTTCTTGAGCCTTTTATCCGTGGTTTCAGTAAGATTACTGAGTTAGATGAGTATGTAAAATGCTCATCTTATTTAATAATGTAACACTTAACTAATATTATTTTATTAACACTTTTCTTCTCAAATATCTGATATGTTTTTAGGTTACAGAGTATTTTAAAATCCTAGGAACAATATCCATAATAATTTTAATTTTCCAATAAGTACCATTGCATGAACACAGAACAACAATATACTCTTTCTCAACCTTTTATATTCATAATTTGTCTTCTACACAGCTATATCCTAAGTGTTCAGTTCCCAAATTCAATACTGTATATTATTTCTTCCAATTTTCTTTGTTTTCATGGCATTTCAATAATGGTTTGCTTTTTACCATGGTCTATTTTTGGCCATAGATATAAAGACAACTTTAAAGACTGCCATTAGTTAAAATGTGTTGATGATATTTTATGTGCCAGGTACCATCTTAGCTACTGAAATCAGGAGGCAAACATTATTTACAGTTCCTGGGCAATTAAAATCTACACAGAGATATAGATAAGTATACAGGTAAGTTTAATGAAAATGAATAGACCTAATATAATATAGGAGATATAAGGACCTAGATAATATAGGGAATGGAAGCATATAGAGAAGGCATCTGATTGAAACTTTTGCGGTCAGGGAATGGCAAAAGCTTGGCAGTTATGAAAAGTTTTTGGTGGAAATGACATTTAAGTTGAGGTCTGAAGTATGAATAGTAATTAGCCATATGGAATACATCATAATAAATACATAAACATAGGAAATAACATGCCTGAAAGCCTGGAAGTAAGAGAAAACATAAGATGTTAAAAAATTTGAATACATTATGTGGTTGCAGCATAGTGTGTGTGTGGAGTGGGGGGTGAGGAGGCATAATGGCTGTCTGGAAAATATAAAGGTAGACAGAGACAAAATCTAATTTCTAAAAAATAAAAATCTTTCTTTGGCATTTTAACAAAATTTCTTATTGTTCACAGGTTTACTTATGCCACATGTCATAATTCTTTGTTCTTCAAATCATAACTACTACATTTAGTTTTGTTCCTTAGCTCCAGGATTCTAAGGTAGTTCCATTCTCTCTACTGGAAGCAAAACATAAAAAAGAAACACACATATTTTCCTGCAAAAAGAAAAAGGAAAGCTGAAAATTGGCAAGTATTACATGTTAGCATAAAATATTATCCACTCCTTATGCATCATTAATATGGCTTCCCTGAACAACAGGTAAGATTAGAAATTGCCTTTTCACAGTTTATTGTCAAAATATAGATTCAACTTACAACAGATTTAATAAATACAAGGTTCTTAATTTTAAAAATTCTAGAAAATATATATGTATGCTTACATACCTAATACTTTATGAAATCATATATGAGACATCCTTTGTTCATTTATATGACACAAAATTACCTTCAGGTACTGTAACATGATAGTTGAGTTATGGAAATGAGTAAATATTTAAATATATTCTTCTGGGCCCATTTTATAAAATTTTGTCTGAATGAGACTTGCTTTTGATGGGAAGAGTCAGTCATAACATACTTGGATTACTTCTTTCAAAGATGACCATCTTATCTTGGTTTTATATAGTCAAATAAATATATTTTTTTCCTATCTGCAAACTTCTTTACAAAACAGTTTATTGTTTTCTGAGCATTTGGGAAATAATAGAAATTAATTGGAGAACTATTTAAAAATGCTTGTTTAGGTTATTACTCTGTCTCTAAAGTATAATATGTAAACTCACTATTTAATAGAACTCTTAAAAAGAAAACACTATGTTTTAAGGTAGAGTCAAGTTGGTCAATTTTTAACTTTAATTATTGTGAAGATATATGGTGGAGATTAATAAAGTTTACTTATATTATTTAGTTGGCTTCACAGAAAAATTCAATGTGTGTATTTTACTGGTATAAATTTAGCTAACTTTCCTATATATGATTATTACCATCTTAAATGCAGAGTATTCTATTTTTTAAAAAAAAACTCCACATCAAGTATTTAAATGATATGATTAGTTAAAATAAAGGGTTGTTTCTGTTGTTGTTTCTTGCAATTAAAAAAAAAAAAACTTGTCAAAGCCCGTAAAGTAATACCTTCATCTTAAAAAATTAGTAATTAAAGCCGGGCTCGGTGGATTTAATTTCAAATTTAGTTATTCTGGTCTAATTAGCCCTAGACACACGAGGCCTGTGGTTTTAAACTGCACTAAGTGCTTTTATTTGCAAACAAAAAACCTTTTTTTCTGATTTAAGTAAAAGAGAAATTTGTTGAAAGGACATTTTAAAAAATCACTCAGTTGATGGGAAGGTCAAGAGATAGGTTCAGAAAACAGGCAAGAGTAGAGGGAGGCAAAAGTCAAGTCACAAAACTAATCTTCTAACGAAACTGTTACCACCAAAGAAGACTAAAACAATGGGTTATTCCACTGTCACCGCTTTTTCTGGAAGCTAGGTTGGGTGGCCACCACTTCTGTCTCTTTCTAAATTAGTTCTTTCTGCTGCTTCATTAGTAGTTTTTCATTTGGAGTCCTGAGCAGATACAGACAGGAATCTCTGAGTGAAAACTGAAGGCCTCCTGCTAAAATTATGATGTCTGAAAAACATAAAACTGAAATATTTTTTTCTCCATAGAGCAGCAATCCTATTGCATGTTACAATCTGAAAATACATTTTGTCTTCAATTCTTAGGGTCCAAACTTAAAGATATTAAAATGATAACAGTTTATAAGTCACTGAATGTTTACATTATAACATGTCTTATCATTTGTATAACTAATATCAGAAAAACATGTGAGTCCTGTAAAGCAATTTGTTATAGGGTATATAATAGGAATAATACACTTAAGTTTTATTATATTTTTAATTGACAAATAATAATTATGTACATTTGTAGGGTACAGAGAAATGTTTTGATACATGTATGCATTGCTGAACAATCAAATCAGTCTAATTAGCATATCTATCACCACAAATAGTTATGGTATCTTACTTCTTTATAGTAAGAACATTTAAAATCCTCTTTTATGAAGAAACATCTTACCAAAACCTCTGGGATGCTATGAAAGCACTTCTAAGAGGAATTTATATCTCTATGAACACACATCAAGAAAATGGAAAGATCAAAAGTTATTAGCTTAACAAATCACCTAAAGGAGCTGGAGAGAGAAGACCACCAAAACCCTAACTTTAGCATAAGAATCCAGATCACCAAAATGAGAACCTAAATATCAGAAATAGCAGTTAGAAATATCATAGCAGACATCAACAAAACAAAAAGCTGTTTCTTCCAAAGAATTAACAAGATTGATGGACCCCTAGGCAGAATGGCCAAGAAAAAAGAGAGAAAAGGCCCAAATAAGCACAATCAGAAATACAAAAGATCAAAGCACAACTGACCCCAAAGAAATGCAAAAGATTATCAGAAATCACTATGCACATCTGTATGGAAACAAATTTGTTAACCTAAATGAAAGGAATAACTCTCTGACATCACACAACAGTCAAAGGTTGAAACAAAAAGACATTGAGAAATTAAATAGATCAATAACAACCCAGAAAATTGACTCTGTTATAAAAAAAAACTACCTATAAAAACCAAAACAAAACAGATGGCTTTCCAGCAGAATTCTACAAAACATATAAGGAGGAGCTGTTACCAATCCTATTGAAAGCATTCCAGGCAATTGAGAAAGATGGAATTCTTTTCAGATCATTTTATGAAGTTAACATCACACTGATACAAACCAGATAAAGATCCAGTAAAAAAAGAGAACTATAAGCCAATATCCGTTATGAACATAGATGTAAAAATCCTCAATAATGGTCTAGCGAATTTGATGCAACATACATCTCAAAAATCATCCACCATGACCAAGTAGGCTTCATCCCCAGGATGCAGGACTGTTTCAACATCTGTAAGACCATAAATGTAATTAAATGCATCAACAGATGTAAAAAAAAAAAAAGCAGCACATTATTATACCATTAGATGCAGAAAAAGTTTTTGATTAAATCTGGTATCCCTTCTTGATAAAAACCCTCAAATACCTAGGTATAGAAGGAACATACATCAAAATAGTAAATTTCATTTACAATAAACCCACAATTAGCATATTGCTAAACTGGAAACATATCCCCTAAAAACTAGAACAAGACAAGGCTGCCCACTCTCACCACTCCTGTTTGACATTGTGTTGGAAGTCCTAGCTAGAACAATTAGACCAGACAAGGAAATCAGATGTATCCAAATTGGAAAAGAGGAAGTTAAGTTATCCCTCTTTGCTGATATGATCCTATACCTTGAAAACCCAAGAGAATCTGTTTGCACTGATAAAGGACTTTGGTGAAGCTCAGGGTACATTCTTATATACCAATACCAAGCAGACAGAGAACCAAATAAAAAGCACAATCCCATTCATAATAGCCACACAAAAAATAAAATACCTCGGCATTTTTCTAACCAGAGAGGTGTAAGACCTTTACAATGAGAACTACAAGACACTGATCAACGAAAAAAATTCAAGAAGACACAAACAAATGGAAAAATATTTCATGCTCATAGATAGGAAGAATCAACATTGTTAAGATGTCCATCTTACAAAAGGCAATCTACAGATTCAACGCAATACCCCTTAAATTACCAACATCAATCGTCTCAGACCTGGAAATGGCAATACAGAAATTCATATGGAAAAATAAATGACCAAGAACAGCCAAAACAATCCTTAGCAAAAGAAACAAAGCAGGAGGTATCATAATTCCAGACTTCAAACTTTACTTCAAAATTTACAATAATCAAAACAGACTGGTATTGGTACAAGAACAGGCATATAGACCAATGGAACAGGATAGAGATACCGGAAGCAAAGCCTCAATTTCTCAACCAACTCATCTTTAACAAAGCCTCCAACAACAATCACTGGGGAGAGGAGAACATATTCATTAAACAGTGCTGGGAAAACTAACTGATCACTAAAAAAAAAAAAAAACCAAAAAAAGAGTAAGATTTGAGTAGTAAACAAATAATACCTATTCTTTGATAAACTTTGTAATCAGAAATATCTTTGGTTGAAGAACAGAAAAATAAAAAGACAAAATGCAAGAAGGCCCCTAGATAAGTCACCATGTATTCATATTCTGACTCTGTTTTGTAGAAACAAAGGTCAGTAAGGACTAAAACTTCTCTTGATACAAGATTTAGAGAGTAAAATATGTCCTTTATTACTATTTGAAGTATAACATTAATGATGTTAGTATAAAAAGTGCTCTCCTGTTATATTTTCCTATGAAATTTAACTATTGTTTTTGTAAGATAAAGCAAATAAAGCCTACTAAACTTTAACAATGAACTTCCTGGGTTTTTCTGTAGTCCAAACAATTAGAAAAGCTGAAATAGGAAAAAATTTGATTTTAACTCAAATTAACAAAGAATAAGAAGAAATTGGAAAAATATAATAGTAGAAAAAAGTCTATTACATTAAGAATTATTTGAGTTTAATATTACATTAAGCTTTGACAATAAACAACTAGGAATTTGAAAAAAAACTAACTCTGGGTTTAGCAAAGCAGCACCATTTGTTTTTTCTCCTTACAAAATTGCTATATTATAGCTCACCTCTTATTTAAAGTCAGACTGATCAACTGAAAAAACAAAAAATATCCTTCAATTTAAACAGAATATGTTTATAATCTACTTAAGAATACTACTATAACATAATAGCAGAAAGAGAATCTCCCGTGAGAGAAAAACAGCTACAACTACTGGAATAAGGGATTGGCAGTAGTAGGAAACTGCCAGGGAAGGAAGGTGCACAGTTCATCAACCAGGTTACCTGCATAATGAACATTTGTATTCCTAACCCTGAATTTTACCCCATATCTTTAAAATTAAAAGTTAAAAAAAAGCGTTACAGTTATTATTAGAGGGGATAGAGAGCGGTAGACAGATACACAGGCTGGGCTTTGAAAGATTGGATTCTGTTTGTGTGTCAGAAGTTACTTTATTTTGTGACCTTGAACGAGCTGCTTAAGTTCATTGCCTCATAATTTTTCATAAGCATAATGAGTATAGTATTACTTGCACCTCCATTCCTAAGATTGATTGGAACGCTCTTTCAGAAAAGTGATGGTATATTAATCTCATTACTATTATTTTTAATATTTCATATCTTCTTAATGGAATACATATGAAAATACTTCAACAAGGCTTTCAAAGAAAGCTACATACTAATATTCTGTGGTTATCATAAATGACAAGAGTTGATGTTCACCTTAGTACTTGTATAACTAATAACAGGATCAGTACTGTATGTTCTACACAGCAATTTTCCTCATTAAATTAAACAGTTCATTCCCCAAATTTTATGCTTCATAGAAATTGCTTTTCTGCCTAATCAATCCTGTCATCTACTGAGCAATTAACTTGTCCATGGATATTGTGGATGTTGATTTGTCATAAGTGTTAGGTTTCTTTCTGATAGATTAAATGCTGTTGATTTAAAAATCTTTAGTTTTGCAATTATTTTTTCTCCTAAGGAATCAATAATAGGGGTAACTTAACCATTAAATTATTTGGAGAGCTTTCCATAAAGTATTCTATGTATTTTTTTTCTACAAAAGAATAAAACATTATCTAGTTACTATTATAATAAATATTAGTTCTATAATATTCTTTTTTTTTTTTTTTTTTTTTTTTTGAGTTGGAGTCTCACTCTGTCGCCCAGACTGGAGTGCAGTGGCCGCTTCCGGCCACCGCAGCCTCGACCTGCTGGGCTCCGGCGATCCTTCCGCCTCAGCCTTCCAAGTAGCCGGAATTACAGGCATGCGCTACCACGCCCGGCTGATTTTTTGATTTATTGTAGAGATGAGGTCTCGCTGCCCAGGCGGGTCTCGAACCCGCGGGCTCAGGCAATCCACTCACCTCAGCCTCCCAAAGGCGCGGGATTACAGGCTGAGCCACCGAGCCCGGCTTATAATATTCTTAACATTAAACACTTTGAGAGATACATGTCTTGCTACAAGAAAGGGTGAGACTAAAAGGTATCAGGCTTGAAGTCTAATGGTTGACTACAGGGACAGCACCAATCTTATTCATTGTCTCTTAAATTTGTTCAAAATATAAATTAATTAACAATACATATTTCTCAGGACTTGAGAAGAATATTTATATACAAACTGTCCAAGTTGTTCTAGGTGGAAAAAATTTTTTCTTTAAAATTATAGTTTAAGTATTTGAAGATACTAGAATCTGAAATGAAATTCAGATATATTCTTCATTTCTTCAAATTATTAATGGCATTGAATTCTATTTATGCAGCCTTTTTTGTTATTACTCGTCTTTATTTTCCCAATGTGTTTTGATAATAGATAACAATAACTGTTTGAGTGGAGAATTAATAGACAGATATATTCACAGTTTTGCTCACAACTAACATGTTCAACAGTCACAAAGAGCAAGTTTCCTTTCTTTTACAATTTCCTTAATATTATTGTCATACTTAAACATTTTTTGAATGACTGCAATTAGTTACCATATTAAAGTATGATAAAGATGAGTCATAAAACTGTTTAAAATTTAAGGCTATCCACAAAAGAATTGTTTACCAATTTCCATTTCCCCTAAATTCTGGGCTCTTGTATTTCATGAGCACCTACTATATCCCAGAAGTTTTGTAGACATCATTTTATTTAGTTCTTAAAGCAACCTGACATATTGTATAAAAAACTTCCTTCCTTCCTTCCTTCCTTCCTTCCTTCCTTCCTTCCTTCCTTCCTTCCTTCCTTCCTTCCTTCCCTCCCTTTCTCCTTCCCTCCCTCCCTCCTTCCTTTCTTCCTTTCTTTTTGGAAAGAAGGGGAAAAAAGAAGAAAATTTGGCCAAATCAGTGGCAAATAGGTGATATATAACTAAGTTAAGCCTAAAGACCATCTTACTACAAACTCATAACTATTTTCATTTTTATCAACTGCCTTGCTCTTTCTTTCCTCTTCCTCTAGGAAATAATCTATACTGGCAATTTCTGTGATTTTGACAAGTCATCTATCTTTTAAAATTAGGTGCAAGACAGAAAGAGTTAGCAACCTCTCCGGGAAGAGGAAGGGATAAAGTTAAATTGGATTCTAATACATTTATAGCTCCTTCTTAGCACACTGATATAGGCCCTGAGAGCAGAGCCAGAAGCCTGGCAAGCATGTGCAGTATAACAGCTCAGATGCTTTGCACTTTAATGAAAGCCCGTATAAATGGAACCAGATAAATGACAGTGAGAAGAAAAATGATTAGAGTCTCCTGAATTTAGAGATCAGGGTAAGTGACACAGTAAGTCACCCACTGGATCCTACTCCACCTCCTGTATAAATAAAATATGGGGCCGGGAGTGGAGGCTCAGCCTGTAATCCCAGCACTTTGGGAGACCAAGATGAGAAGATTGCCTGTGCCTGGGGGTTCAAGACCAGCCTGGGCAAATTGGTGAAACCTTTTCTCTACAATAAATCAAAAAATAAGCTGAGCGTGGAAGCATGCATCTGTAGTTCCAGCTACTTGGAAGGCTGAGGCAGAAAGGATCGTCTGAGCCCAGCAGGTCGAGGCTGCAGTGGCCATGAGTGCGCCACTGCACTCCAGTCTGGGCAACAGAGTGACTCAAAAAAAAAATAAGATAAAATAAAATAAATTGTGGCAGGCACATTATCTCACATCTGCATTCATAGTGCTTGGAGGGGCTAAGATAGGAGGATTGCTTAAGCCCAGAAGTTCAAGATCAGCTAAGCAAATAGCGAGAACTTATCTCTAAAAGAAAATTTAAAAATTAGCCAAACATGGCAGTGTATACTGTAGTCTCAGGTCCTTAGGAGGCTGAGGAGGGAGGATCTCCTGAGCCCGGGAGGTCGAGGGTGTGATGAGCCATGATTGTGCCACTACACTTCAGCCTGTGACAGAGTGAGACCCTGACTCAAAAAATATAAATAAATAAATAAATAAATAAATAAATAAATAAATAAAATGAACTTTAAGAGAAACCTCATGTGTATATATGGAGAATGAGATATAATAGCACACTAACTAAGGCATGGTTCTTAGTGACAAAGAGTCAGCTAGGACTGAGTGCAGTGGCTCCGCCTGTAATCCCGGTATTCTGGGAGGCTGAGTCAGGTGGATTGTGTGAGCTCGTGCATTCGAGACCAGCCTGAGCAACTTGGCGAGACCTCGTCTCTACAATAAATAATTTAAAAAGATTAGCTAGGCATGAGAGCGTGCATCTGTAGTTCTGGCTACCTGGAAGGCTAAAGGTGGAAGGATCACCGGAGCCCAGCGGGTTGACACTGGGTTGGCTGTGAGTGTGCCAGTATGCTCCAGCCTGGGTGATGGAGTAAGACTCCAACTCAAAAAATAAATAAACAAATAAAAGGAGTCAGCTAGTGGAACACCAGCTGAATCCTATTGTGTCTCAGTATTCTTATTGGTACAATTAAGATAAGAATAGTCACTGCCTTCTAAGATGGTAAATGCTCAATTAATTGTAATTATTTCTCTTTCAGTATTAATGTTCTTGAGTTCTCATTATAAATGAAAAGTAGATCACAAATATAGACCAAGAGAATGTGTAAGGAATGAGCCAGCAAGATTTAACAACATTTGACTTAGAAATAGCAAAAAGACTTAGAAACATATTTAGCCATAATAAACATAATCAGCACCAGTAGGCAAACAAACAAACAAAAAAAACCTTCTTCCTTCTTAACTTTCAACATTAAAAATATTTATGAGAGAATCGATAAGAAAGTTAAATGAGATAACATATAATGAATGATTTTAAATTTACTATTTTAATCATGGTCATCAAATTATTGTTACTGTTGTGATACACATTATAGGATTGTTTGGGCATTTAAGGAGATAATATTCCTAAGTCTCTTAGCAAAGTACCAGGAAAAATTAATAACCATAATAAGGATATTAATTTACTTTTGATATATGCACAGTGTCAGACCAAATAGTATGTCAAGATCTACCAGTTTTCCTATGTTTAATTCCTCAAATGCCCTCAAATTGTTTGCTAATGATTGCCTTCAAAATGCCTACCTTATACTTCATGTAGCAATATTTAATAATCATATTATGAGAAGAAAGCAATGGGTTCAATAATTATGTTATGAGAAGAAAGCAATGGGTTTAGCAATGTGGCTTGAAAAGTCCAAAAAGTCCCAAAACTGTAAGCATTATTTTCTATAAATATAAAAATATACTCAGACGTCTGCACTTGAAAATGAAATGTCATTTTTCCTGCAGAGCTTTATACTTCCTTCTGATTGCAAAACTCTTATGCTCTTCGCTCAGATTTGTGTCATCTGGTTACTTCTCATTATTTAGGTATCTGGTGAAATGTCACCGTCTTTAGAGTCTTTTCTGGAACCATCTATGCACAGCATAGCCCCTCATTCACTAATTAAATGTATATTCTTTATAACATTATTAGTATTTGAAATGTTATCATTAATAAGTATGGTTTTTTATTTTTATGTTTTGAGTTGGAGTCTCACTCTGTCGCCCAGACTGGAGTGCAGTGGCCGCTCCCAGCCACCGCAGCCTCACCTGCTGGGCTCTGGAGATCCTTCCGCCTCAGCCTTCCAAGTAGCTGGAACTACTGGCACGCGCTACCATGCCTGGCTAATTTTTTGATTTATTGTAGAGTTGAGGTCTCACCAAGTTGCCCAGGTGGGTCTCGAACCTGCGGGCTGAGGCAATCCACTCACCTCGGCCTCCAAAAGCTCTGGGATGACAGGCTGAGCCACTGAGCCTGGCCTAATATGTATGTTTATTGTCTGCTTTGTCTTTTAAAAATTAGCTCCCGAGAACTTGATCTTTGCCTTTTTTTGTCCTTGCATTCTTCAGTGTGCTAGACAGTATTTGACCCAGGTAAGATGCATTAGTCATATTTGCTGACTTATGATTAAATGAATGGTTTTTGGTTTTAGGACTTACTTTCAAAGCTATATATTTTAGGGCAACTGCAGCTGTTCTAACAGTCATTTTAGAAAACAAGAATAACTACCTCACAAGTGAGTTATGATCATTACATGAAATTAAATGAAGTAATGTAAATTGAGGCATCTGTCCCTTAGTAGGCCCTCAGTAAATGTTTGTTGCTATGGTCACATAAACTTTTTTTTAATAATACAATTCAGTGAGGTAGTTGACAATATTATTTTATGAAGCACATACAGACATTTATGCATACATTTAAGAAGTGGAGAAATTAAGGCTGAAAGAAGGCAAGCTAGTTGTTGATAATCATACAGTCAAAAAGTGATTGCATCTCAATTTCAAACCTATATACTCTTAACTTGAATCTCTTAGATTACTTGCTGAGGCATAGGGATGGCTATAGATTCTATTTATCCACAAACTGGAAAAGGTAGTAGATAATACAAATGACTGTGAAACTCTGCTACATTCCCCAGTTCATTTCACTTTGATGGCCAATAGTCATTAAGCAGAATGGATTTAAAGCCATGACTTAGAAATCAAAAGCAGTGTGCAACCTGTTACGAATCTCTTGAGTCACCTGGCCTGCCAACAATTTTTAAACATTTTTTTGATTTTGAAGTTGCTATGTTATAAAATATCATTTTAAAAACGGTAGAGGGAAATAATTTAGAGTGCATGTAAGCTTCAGCACATTACATTTCACTGTAATTACTAGAGAAAAGCAATGGTAACTTTGTAAATCCAATTACATTTTATTTTCAGTCCAGGGATCAGAAAGAGGGAAGTTTTAGAAAGAAAATAGTTTATCTGCATCACAACTAAATTTTTCCTATTTCCACATCCTAATCTAATCCTTCTTTCTATATACTTTTCAGTGCTACTCATATCTTCACATTTTTCCCCCAATTAACATGTAAGTGATTGTTTAATGATGAAAAAGATACTCTGTTTTCTCAGGCAGCTCAGCAGATAAATTGTGAGCAATCGATTCCTGTTGAAGTGAATAGATGGCCTAGTTTTGCTGCAATATTCAAGTTTTCCCCCCTCAGTCAATTCCCAGTGTCCCCATGATTTATCTACCTTTGCTAAATTTGGTGTTCATGTTCTTTTTACCAGTGGCATGGAATTTTAATTAGCTTTTTGATGAAATGTATAAGGAGAACTTCTAAACTAGGAATGGAGAAAAATTACATTTTTTTAAACCTCTACATGTCACGATTTCTGCAGGCTAGTATAAGCTAAGAGCATTAATAACTTGTGCATTTTTAACTAAAGATATATAAGGGTTCAAAGTGTGACAATCCCTTGGTATACTCTGGGAAATTGTAAATTCTAGTATGTATCTATGTGTAATACAATGTGTTGAGGAAGAACTGAATGCCTATTTACTGTTGCTTTTATAATTTTGCTTTAAAATAATTTTGAACATACAGAAAACTAGCAAGAATTGAACAAGATAACTCCTGAATATTCTGTATACACATTTGTTTATTTTTAACTTTTCCCACATTTGCTTTCTGATTCTTTACATACAATCATATAATAGTTTTATAAACCCTTAATACTAAAGCTTGCATTTTCTAAAACCAAGATTGTTGCATTACACATCCACAATACAGTTGTCAAATTCAAGGAATTTAATACCAACATGCTTTTTTCTACTCTACATTGAATATTTCAATTTTATCAATTGTCACAGTGATATTGCGTATAGTTACTTATTTTCAAGTACAAGATCTAGTCTAGGATAGCAAATCATATTTAGATGTCATGTCTGTTTATTTTGTTTAACCTGAAATAAGTCCTCATAGAATACATGCCATTGATATTTTTAAATACATGACTGTCATTTTATAAAATATTTCTCAGTTTGAATATCTCTGGTGTTTTTCTATGAATAGATTCAAATTTTGTGCTGAGACACTCTATAAGTGATTTTGGATCTTTTCAGAGTGTCACATCTGATAGTATATACTTCTACTTATTCTTATTGGTGATGTTGATTTTGATTGCTTAACATATTAATTCTCTACTGTTGCATAACAATATGGACACAAAATTAGCAACTTATAACACACACACGCACACACACACACACACACACACACACACACACACACACATTTAGATTATGACAGCTTTATTGTGTCAAAAGTCTGGGTATGCCTCAACTAAGCCCTCAATTTCAAGATCTTATATTACTGCAATCAAGGTGTTAGTCAAGGCTGTAATATCATCTCAAGGCTGAGATTGCAAAATGAAGTACTTTAAACCTCACAAGTTATTGGCAGAATTCTCTCCCTTGCAGGTCATGGGACTGAAGGCCTCAGTTTCTTGCTAGTTGAAGTTCTGAGGCTTCCCTCAGCTCCAAGAACCTCTCAACATATTAATGAACAGTATAGCAGTTAATGGCTTGTTTCATCAAAACCAGCAAGGAAGAGAGTCTACTAGCAAGATGGATCACAATGTTCTGCAATATAATCTTGTAAGTGATATCCCCAAACTTTTACTCTATTTTATTGATTAAAAGAGCAGGGCAACACTTAAAAAGAGGGGGTTTTACAAGGTATTAAGAGCAGGAAGGGGATATAATTGGGAGTCATCTAAGTGTCTATCTACCACTCTTGGTTGCGGAAGAGTAGTCACCTCTTATCCACAAGGAATATATTTCAAGACTATCAGTGATGTCTGAAACCATGGATATTACAGAATATTACATATATTATTTCTTTTCATATACACATATACCTATGATAAAACAATTTATAAATTAGGCACCATAAGAAATTAAACAATTACTTAAAATAGAACAATTATAACAACATGCTAGCATCACTACTTTACATTAAAGATTATTTTAACACAAACACAGCTATAAGCCGGGTTCGGTGGTTCAGCCTGTAATCCCACGCCTTTGGGAGGCTGAGGTGAGTGGATTGCCTGAGCCTGTGGGTTCGAGACCCTCCTGGGCAGCGAGACATCATCTCTACAATAAATCAAAAAATCAGCCAGGCGTGGTAGCGCAAGCTTGTAATTCCGGCTACTCGGAAGGCTGAGGCGGAAGGATCGCCGGAGCCCAACAGGTCGAGGCTGCGGTGGCCGGGAGCAGTCACTGCACTCCAGTCTGGGCTCCAGAGTGAGACTCCAACTCAAAAAAAAAAAATCACAGCTATACTCAACAGTTGATCTGATCACTGAGACAACTACCAAGTAACTAACGGCGGATAGCTTATTCTAGAATAAGAAAGGATTCACATACTGAGTGGAATGGAGCAGGAAAGTGTGAGAGTTCATCAGGCTATTCAAAACAGTGCACAGTTTAAAACTTATAGACGGTTTATTTCTAGAATTTTTCACTTAATATTTTTTTTAACATTGTTGACTAAAGTGACTGAAACCACAGAAAATAAAACTATGGATAAGGGAGGGACTATGGTATTTTTTAAAAATTCTTCCACCACTTAGTTATCACTTTTTTTTATTAGTAAGTAATTTGTAAGGGGCTAGTGAAGATTATGTAAATATCCCAGTTCTCTATAACTCCTCCACTCTATGGACTTATCACCCATTAATGATTTTCATCAGTGAAAAAATATACTACATTAATTTTAAGATAGGAAGTTTCCAATTTATAATTTATCTATATGTATTCGTCAGAATTCTATTGTTAGAAAAGTATTTGTTTGGTCAACAGCAGAGAAGATGGCAACCAAGTCAGTCAGACTATGTGAGTCCCGGTGTGAGTGGGTATGTGAAAAATGTAGTGTATGTGTTAGTGAGTGAATGAGCATGTGAGTGGTTGACTGAGTGAGGACTCAGAAGCAAGCTGCCAGGGCTTTCTTGGTGCAGCGGCTGATGCTGCAGCTGCTCAGCCTGGACCCTAGTGACTCTAGGATGCAAAAGCGAGTGCCAGTTTTTTTCCTTTCTTTTTTTAAATAAACAAAACCTTTTCTCTGAAGAAGGCTGGAAAAGACTGACTAAGTGTGGGCTCATGAGCAAGTGGCCAGGGCCCGCTCTGCTTGGTCCTTAGAGCTTCCCAAGTTACAGAAGCCAAGCACCATTTTTAAAAAAATGAACAAAAGTTTACCTGCAAAGAAGCAGTGGGGAGAGACTGCCAGGTCCAGGCTCTGCCTCACCACTGCAGTCAGAGAAACTGCTGGCTCTAGGCATTGCCTCACAACTACAGTGCTTGGCTGGACATAAGCAGAAGGGGCTGTGGAGGGAGCCCAGAGGCAGAGTCCCATTAGAGAAGATGAAAGAGGCAGTCCTCCACCATCTTGAAAATGGGACAGGAAACAGCTCTGGCATGCTCACCGCAGATCAACAGACCCAATCTCTATGACCGGTGGGTCAACTACTCAGGGTTTGATTGTGACGCAGAGGGAATATCCTGAAAGCACAAACTTTGGAGGGACCTGATGTGTGCTGAGTCTCAGGTGCCCCACCCCTTACCATGATTCAGGCAGGACAAAGGGTGTGGCCAGAAAAGGATGAGGAGCTCTAGGGACCTCCAAAGAGATCAGTGGTGTGTCTGGGACTGACCCAACCTCCCTCCTCCCCAGCAATCCTCTGAACATCAGACCCACATGACTGGAGCATATATGAGACAGACAAACCCAGGCAGAGCCTGGACATCAGCTGCCATAGGAGAACTCCATTCCAAGAAGGCCTGGCTGAGGCAGCCCCTTCCCTCCCCCTATGAGTACATACCTGGGGAAGAGACAATCCTGCACCTCCCCCCAGAGGGGATTCCGCTGACCATATGAGAGTGGGAGAGGGAGACTGCAACCCCAACCACCCCCACTGCCCCTCCTCCTACCCTGGTTCAGACACTGGGGAGAGAGTGAAAAAGGTGGAAGCTCTGCAGAATATAGCAGAGAAGCAGATGAGAGGAACAATTACAGGATCTGCCACAAGTGGGCAAGGTTCTTTTCTCTTCCTTTAAAAATTTTTTTGATTTTTAAACATTTGGTGCCTGATTGTTTGTTACTTTTTCTACTTACTAAATATTTTTCCTTTGTGCAAGAATGTGTGTGTGAGGGTTTGAGCTGCATCCTGACCCCCTCTCCCGTTTTTTCTTTTCTTTTTCTTTCTTCTATTGTTTTTTGTTTTCTGTTTATGTGTATATGTGAATGAGTGTTCATCTTTCATGTTTTTTTGTTTGACGGTTTGCTTTTGGTCTTTTGTTCTTCCCTTTTTAAATTTAGTTTAAGGTATGTGTGGTTATATGTGTGAGGCTTTAATCTGATTCCTATTTTTTCCTTATCTTTCTTTTATTTTTTTGCTCTTTCTATTTTTCTTCTCCATTCATTTTGTGCTCGACTTGTGTGTGTGTGCTTAATTTTCCCTTTTTTGTTGTTTTTTTTGTTTGGTTTTACTTCACTGAATTCTTATTCCAGTTTGGTTTTGGGTGTGTGTGTGTGTGTGTGTGTGTGTGTGTGTGTGTGTGTATGCAATTTTTTTTTTTTTGCTTTAGTTTCTGTTTTCATTGTTCTGTGTTTTTTTTTATTTTAAAAAATGTTTGCATCTTATTTCATTCTATTTTTTTCTGTTCTCATTGTTGCTACTGTATCTTGAACTCAGGGGGTACATACACATACCTATTACAGTTTATAGAGTGGTGGTAGGGAGTGGATCTCAGGGAACACATACCACAATCAGTGAACACTGTAATTTCCAAGTAGTTTCTGAATTCTAGTTCCCCATCCTCAATCTTATTCAACTTTCAAAACTAGAAGAGACAGCAAAGCTTCCCACCCACAGTCCTATTTCAAAACAGAACAAATCCAGAGCCTGTATAAGTGACAAGTAGAAGGCTGAGCAAACATCAAAAGTGAAAACCTCTACCACAGCCACTGAATAATGAAACTAAAGAGAAAAGCAAGAAATCTGTCAAAAATGAGGAAAACCCAATGGAAGAACACAGGTAATTTCAAGTGTAACAAAAAGAAAATGCCTGAAAAATCAGACCTCATAACCCAAACAATGGAAGTCCCCAATGACTGGCCCCAGAATACAACAGGGATTAAAGAATGGATGGAAAGACTGAATAAGACTCAAGAAAGACAAGATGCAACACTGAAAGAACTTGTAAAAGAGATTTTGGCAACAAAAAATTTCATCCAGAAATTAGTAACAAGATGACAAGCATGAAAAGCAGAATTAATTGAGCAGAAGAAAGAATCTCAGAATATGAAGGCCAGAACATTAAATTAACCTGATCTGTAAAAAAAACATAGAACACTCAGAAAGAAAGAACAAAACCTGCAAGATTCTATTAAGAGGCCAAACCTACACCTGATTGGTATCCCAGAAAAAGAAAGGAAAATGGAGAACACCTTAGAGCAAGTATTCCAGGAAGTTATCCAAGAAAACTTTCCCCATCTCACCAGAGATGTGACCAGTCAAACACAAGAGATACAGAGAACCCCCACAATACATCAATTGAGAAGACCACCCCTAGACACATAGTAATTCACCTACACAAGATAGGCACAAAGGAAAAAATCCTAAAGGCAGCAAGAGAGAAAGATCAGATGGCCTACCAGGGAAAACCAACCAGAATAGCAGCAAACCTATCAGCAGACACACTGCAAGCAAGAAGGGACTGGAGTTCAATATTCAAAGTCCTCAAAGATAAACAATTTCAACCAAGAAATTCCTATCCAGCCTAGCTTAGTTTAATCAGTGATGGAGAATTAGCATCCTTCCCAGACATCCAATCCCTAAGAGATTATGCAGCTTCTAGACCAGCTTTACAGAAGACACTTAAAAAATTATTAAGCACAGAAGAAAGAAAAAAAAAAAAAGAATGACCACACACTTCCCAAGAGAACAATAGAGCACAGAATCAACAGAGAATATAGCACGACAACAAACTTGAACACACACATATATCAAAACCAAAGCCAAAACAAAACAAGAAAATAAAGAAAAAAACTTTATAAGAATCCCATGACACGGATAAACAATCAAATATCAGTAATCAGCCTGAATGTGAATTGACTACATACACCACTGAAAAGACACAAAATGGCAAACTGGATCAGAAACCATGACCCAATTATTTGCTGCATCCAGGAAACTCATCTCATTGCAAGGGACAACAGAGACTCAAAGTTGACGGATGGAAAATGAGTTTCAAGGCAAATGGATCACAAAGAAGGCAGGAGTCACAGTCTTAATATCAGATAAAATAACATTTAAGTTATCAAAAATTAGAAAAGATACAAAAGGATACTACATAATGATAAAAGTTTCAATCAATCAGCAAGTAATATCCATCTTAAACACCCAATACAGAAACACCAGCATTTATAAAGCAACTACTAAGTAAACTAAAAAAAAAAAAAAGATATTGACCCTAATACAATTATAGTGGAAGACTTGAATACCATACTAACATCCTAGATAGATCATTAAGGCAAAAAATCAACAAGGAGTCCCAGAACCTAAACTTGAAACATGACCAAATGGACTTACTAGATATCTACACAATATTTCATTTAACAATTACAGAATATACTTTCTAATCATAACCACATGGTATGTACTCCAAGATCGATCACATCCTCAGCCAAAATTCAAGCATAAACAAATTCCATAAAGTTGAAAAATTGCCATGCACCATCTCAGTTCACAGTGGAATAAAAGTAAATATCAGCACCAACAAAATTTCCCCAAAGCCCACAAAGTCATGGACACTAAACAGCATAATGTTGAGCAACTACTGGGTCATCACTGACATCAAACAGAAATTAAAAGATACCTGGAAACAAACAAAAATGATGAAACATCTTACCAAAACCCTTGAGATGCCATGAAATCAGTCCTAAGAGGGGAATTTATATCTCTACGAGCACACATCAAGAAAATGGAAAGGTCACAAGTTGACAGCCTAACAAACCACCTGAGAGAGGTGCAAAGAGAAGACCAACAAAACCCTAACTTTAGCAGAAGAATTCAGATCACCAAAATAAGAGCTCAAACATGGGGCATAGAAGACAAAAATATAGAAAATATCCACAAAACAAAAAGCTGGTTCTTTGAAAGAATTAACAAGATTGATGGACCCCCTAGTCAGAACGACCAAGAAAAACAGAGAAAAAGCTCAAACAAACACATAAATAAGACAGATCCAATCACAACTGACCCCAAAGAAATACAAAAGATTATCAGAGATTACGATGCACACCAGTATGGAAACAAAATGGATAACATAAATGAAATGGAGGACTTTCTGACATTACACAATCTCCCCAGGTTGAAATAAGAACACATTGAGACACCAAATGGACCAATAGCAACCCAGGAATTGACTCTGTCATGAGAAAACTACCTACAAAAAACAAAAACAAAAAAACCCTGGACTGGACAGCTTTCCAGGAGAAAATGTACAAAATGTGCAAGGAGAAGCTGATACCAATCCTACTGAAAGTATTCCAAGCAATTGAGAAAGATGGAATCCTCCAAAATCATTTTATGAGGCTAACATCACACTGATACACAAACCAGGTAAAGATCCAACAAAAAAAGAGAATTACAGGTCAACATCCCTTATGGATATAAATGCAAAGATCCTCAACAAGATTCTAGCAAACTGGATCAAAAAACACATCTCAAAAATCATCCACCATGAACGAGTAGGCTTCATCCCCAGGATTCAGGGATGGTTCAACATCCACAAGACCATAAATGCAATTAAATACATCAACAGTGTTAAGACAAGAACCATATAATGATATCATTAGATGCAGAAAAAGCTTTGGATAAAATCCAGTATTCCTTCTTGATAAAAACCCTCAAGTACCTGTATCGAAGGAACATACTTCAAAATAGTAAGTGCCATCTACGATAAACCCACAACTACCATGTTGCTAAATGGACAGAAACTGGAAACATTTTGAAAACTGGAACAAGACAAGGATGCCCACTTTCATCCCTCTTTTTCAAAATTGTGTTGGATGTCCTAGCTAGAGCAATTAGACAAGAGAAGGAAATCAGGGGAATCCAAATAGGAAAAGAGGAAGCTAAGTTATCCCTCTTTGCTGATGATATGATTCTGTACCTCAAAAATTCAAGAGAATCTGTCAAAAATCTGCTGGCTCTGATAAACGACTTTGGCAAAGTCTTGGGATACAAAATAAATGTGCAAAAGACAGTTGCATTCTTATATACCAACAACAAGCAGGCAGAGAACCAAATAAAAAGCACAATCCCATTCACAATAGCCACAAAAAAAAGAAAAACCTTAGCATCTTTCTAACCAGAGACATGAAAAGACCTTTACAATGAGAACTGCAAAACATTGCTCAAAGAAATCTAAGAGCAAACAAACAAATGGAAAAATATTCCCTGTTCATGGATAGAAAGAATCAACATTGTTAAAATGTCTATCCTTCCAAAGGTAATCTACAAATCAACATAATACCCATCAAATTACCATGATCATTCTTCTCAGACCTGGAAATGACAATAGAAATTCATACAGAAACATAAATGACCACAAATAACCAAAACAATCCTTAACAACAACAACAACAAAAACACAAACCAACAACAACGAAAAAGGAAAAATCAAAAACAAAGCAGGAAATATCATGCTTCAAGACTTCAAAATTTGCTAAAAGACTACAATAATAAAAAAATCCAGTATTGGTACAAGAACAGGCATATAGACCAATGGAACAAGACAGAGATTTCAGAAGCAAAGCTTCAATTTCTCAACCAACTCATCTTTGACAATACTTCCAACAACAACCACTGGGGAGAAAAGAACCTATTCAGTAAATGGTGCTGGAAAAACTGGGTGATGACATGCATAAGATTGAAACAGGACTCCTACCTATCACCATACACAAAAATTAATTCTAAATGAATCAAAGACCTAAACATAAAACCTCAAACTATAATAATCTTAGAAAATGCAGGAGGCACCCTTATGGAAATTGGAATTGGCAACCAATTCCTGATCAAAACCACAAGTGTCCATACCATAAGGGATAAGATAGACATATGGGCCTTGTCAAACTGACAACCTTCTGCAAAGCAAAAGAAACCATCAAGATAGCAGGAAGACAGCCCACAGAATGGGAAAAAAATATTTCCCAACTGCGTATCTCACAAAGGCCTAACATCAAGGATCTACAGGGCACTCAAATGTGCTGAAAGGAAAAAAAAACAAACAGCTCCATTAAAAAGTGGGCAAAAGACATGAAGAGACAATTCTCAAAAGAAGATATATGGGCAGCCAGCAAACACATGAAAAAGTGCTCAGCCTCACTTATCATCAGAGAAATGCAAATCAAAATCACATTGAGATACCACCTAACCCCAGTAAGAATGGTCATCATTAATAAAACAAATAACAGATGTTGGTGAGGAGGTGGAGAAAAAGGAACATGTTTACACTGCTGGTGGGAATGTAAACTAGTGCAACCTCTTTGGAAGACAGTTGGCAATTTCTGAATGAAATTGACCTTCCATATGACCCAGCAATCCCCCTATTGGGAATATACCTGGAGGAACCCAAGTCATTCTACTAAAAAGATACCTACACATGCATGTTCGTTGCAGCTCTATTCACAAAAGCAAACACATGGAACCAACCATGCTGCCCATCAAAGCTGTACTGGATAAAAAAAAAAGTGGTACATTTATACAGTGGAATATTATGCAGCCATGAAAAAGGACAAACATATGGACTTCTCAGCAACTTGGATGGATTTAGAGTCTATCATACTCAGTGATCTATCACAGAAACAAAGAACAGAGTACCAAATGTTCTCACTCATCAGCAGAACTTGAACAATTATTATAACATTATAAGAAAGTGATTGGCAGTAATGAGAAACTGCCAGGGGAGGGGGGTTGGGATTGGCAGTTGAGGGAAACTCCTAGGGGAGAGAGGGGCACACCTCATCAACAAAGGTACTTGCATAATGAACATTTGTATACCTAACCTGAATTGTACCCCACATGTTTAAAATAAATAAAAAAGAAAAAGTGTTTGTTTATAGCACTTATTTTTCGCATTTATCTGTAATCAGTATAGCTTCATAAATTATTTTATTCAATGATTTTAACCTATAGCATTCTTTTTTATTTTAATTCTCTGCTTCCCCCAAGATTTGACCAATACAATCCTATCAAGCAAGAGCCTGTTCAAATTTTTACTAAAATATATTTGACCTACAATATGATACACTAAATTAAGTTATTTGGTTGACAAATTTTGAGAAATGCATATAACACAGTAAAAATTCAAAACATTTTTTCATGCTAACATTTTCCTCTTGCCCTTTTTGCTTTAAATTCCTATTCTATGAAGAATGATTTTCATTATATCATTATAGGATTTTTGCCTATTCTAGGATATGAAATTACCCCATACTAGTTTTTTCTTTTGTGCTTAGCATAATGTCTTTATAATTTATCTATAGTTATTTTTATCAATCAGTATGTATTATTGCTGTGAATATTATTCTATTGTAAAGAAATACAACAACTTGTTTATTAATTCTTTCTTGAAGATATTTGGGTAGTTAAAAATTGGGGGTTATTCTGGATAAACCCATTATGAATATTTGTGCACAGTCTTGCACAAGCATATAGTTTCATTTCTCTTGGGGAAATACCTAGAAGTAAAATTAATGTATCTTAGGGTAAGTATATGGTTAATTTTATATGAAACCATCAAAATGTGTTCCAAAGTGGTCAATATATTTAACGTCTCCCCGAATGTATAAAAGTTCAATTTGCTCCATATCCCCAGTACTACAAGTTTTGGGTTAATAATTTTACTAAATTATGCCTTTTAGTTGATTACTCTGGTCAATTTTCCCAAATCCATATGAATTTTCTTTCATCTTAAGATAATTCTTTAATTATAATTGTAAATATTATTTTTCTCTATTTTAGATTCTCCATTATATATGTTTGACTTTTGTTTTGCCCGTCTTACATTTCAGTTTTGACCTGATCATTTTTAAGATCTTATTTTTATTCTCTTGAATATTTTCCTATACTTATCCAAAGGCTCTTACTAGATCATAATTTAAATATAAACTCTCTTAAGTACTTTACAATTTATTTTTCATTTTAAAAATGGGATTGACTCATTATTTTTTTCTCTTTACTTAAGCAGTTCTCATTGTATTTAATCCAATTTTCTTGCTTTATTTTTAATCCAAACCTAGTCTTAATTTTTGAATTTTTAATTTCATTTTGTTTAAAATTTTTTCATGTTTATTTGAGGATTTAGAGTGCTGTGTTACAATTGTTTTTTATTTTGAAGTCTTTTGTTGTGAAAAAGCTTAATCTGTTAATTTTTATTCTCTTTATCCTTAGTACAGTGACTTTGTACTGTATTAGTCTGACTTTTTAAATCTATTCCTGGGTGTTTCATAAAGTCTTTCTAGTGTGTTTAAGAGAACACAGTTTGCTCTGTTTCATACATACAGTTTCATTAATGATGCAATTTTTGACAGTGGTAGGAAAGTGAAAGGGTTATAATGTCTCTTTTGTTTGTAGGGCTCAATATTTTCCTTTTAATGTCACTTTCTTATCCTTGCCATCTTTCTAAAAGGTATCATTCTTCTTTATATATCTCCTTTTCTCCCAAAAGCAATATTGAGGGCATCATCGGTGGTCTACATTTCTTTTCTTTCTTTTTATTTTTTTATTTTTTGAGTCGGAGTCTCACTCTGTCACCCAGACTGGAGTGCTGTGGCCGCTCCCAGCCACCACAGCCTCCACCTGCTGGACTCCGGCGATCCTTCCGCCTCAGCCTTCCGAGTAGCCGGAACTACAGGGATGTCTTACCACGCCCGGCTGATTTTTTGATTTATTGTAGAGATGAGGTGTCGCTGCCCAGGCGGGTCTCGAACCCTCGGGCTCAGGCAATTCACTCACCTCAGCCTCCCAAAAGCGCGGGATTACAGGCTGAGCCACCCAGCCCGATTTACATTTCTTTTATGTAGCTATTATTGTGAGCTACAAAGTGCAAGATGTGTGTCCAATACTTGAAAGTTTGTTTTATACTTTCTCTTTCTGGGGGTAATTTTATCTGTACTTTGTCTAAGTTCTCCACTCTTCTCTCCTTTTTTGCAGTCTCTTAAGTCTCCTCTTCCTAATTCTTTACACTGACAGATTCCATTTCCTTATTCTTTATGCACACAAGATGCACTGTTGAAATTTTGTATTTATTTCTCTGTAAATAATTTTAATTGTGAAAACCTCTGCCAACTGGTATTGCTAAGTTGTGAGTCATGTCTGTTTTTATTTTATACTTCTTTTGTTTTATTCTGTTTATATTATGCATATCTGGGAGAACATATGGAGATATTTGGATTTAGGCAATGGTTATTTTCCCAGGCAAATTCTTAAAGTAGTTCAGCAGTGTTAAATGGTGGCAAAATATAGTACAATAATAGAAATAATATGAGCTATCATGATTGATAATATACCTTATTCCAAATAATATTATAAGAACTTTGCTTGCTTTTTCCTTCCCAATTCTTACAATTTTATAAGATAAACATCATTTATCTTTTCATCTTAAAAATGAGTAAACTAAGGTTTCAGTGGTAAATGACAGCTCGTATTTCAACAAATTCTATTTTTCTACAAATCTATGCTCCTTTTACAACATTTCAGTGCATAGATCTGATTTGCTATGTAAGTGCCTTAGGCAAGCTTTTCAAATTATATGCTTTGCAGCTTTCTGAAAATAATAGTTAAATTATAAATACCAAATTCGACCTCATTGGGTTATTGAAACATTAAATTGATATAAATCACCTAGTGTGTTGCCAGGTAAACCACAGGAACTCAAAGAATAGCAGCTTTCAATTACTCAACCACTGGAATGTTAGACTGCAGTGATTTGTGCCACATGCTGAGCACTGAGATAAAATATGGTATGCCTATTGCCTGTGGTAGGTTGAGAAGAAAGGCTTGGGAAAATGTGCCAATCAGAAACAAAGACAAAGACAGGGAGATGGTTAGAACAAGTAACAGCTAAAAAAAAGTGGATTTGAGAGGTACTGTTACAACATGAAAGCAAAAGAATCACAAGCAAAAGGCGGAAACTGTAGTCTAGTTTCTTCTGCCTTTAGATAACAAAGGCTGGAAGTCAATGTTTAGAAGATCTGTTTGCTTCCACTATTGAGAAGTGACTGATAAATTTTACTTTTATTTTATTTTTCAATTGAACTTGATGGAATTCATTGCTTCAGTTAAGCAATGTCATAGGTTTCTGAAATTTCATTGACCGTGTTCACAATGACAATAATTCAATGACTAAAACACATAACATGCTAAGAATCCATGCATAAAAATGGGGCCAATGTGATTTGTATTTCCTTTTGATTACTAGTTTATATCATAGTTCATAATTCTTAAAGATAGAGGACTACTTTTGACAGTTCAATTTTAAAACTACATTGTGCCCATTGTTCTGAAAAACACTTGGATAGAATTGAGTATATACTCTGCATTTGTATAAATTCAGTTTTATAATCAAATTTCTAAATTAAATTTTTTTTAAAAAACCTAAGGGACGCTTATAAGAAATTGAGGTTTTGAAAAATACAACTTAATGAACAATTCAAATCTCACATTAATAAGACTAGTAAGTTATAAAACACATATTATCTATGTTCCAACACATATCCATTTTGATCATTCTAATTAAATGTTATTAAACTGTATAATATATACAGCTAGGCACCACCTGCCAATTCCGGATGTTGATTCACAACTTATTAACATTTCTTGAGTAAAATTCAGTGACTGCCAGAGTAGAAATAGTACTTAAGTCAGCAAAACTAGGTCATATCCTGGTATGGCATTTTATTCCTTAATGAAAAAGGCAGTTCACTAAAGCTCTCCAGTCTTTTCCTTCTTATTTGAAAATGGTGATAACATGAATCTGATGCTATTGTGAGAATCAGAAACAAATTACCTATCATAAAATCTGGGTAAGCATAATTTCAGTAAAATCTCTTAACATGCATATATGATTTCATCAAGTATTTGAAAAAAGTCACATACATTGACCTTATATTTCTTATCTTTAAAAAATGTCTCTTATGGGCTAAAATGTGTCCCCCCCCAAAATTCATATGTTAAAGTAGCTAACTGTATTTTGAGATACGGTGTTTAAAAGAAGTATTAAGTTAAAATGAGGCACTTAAGGTAGAGCCCTAATTTGATATGACTAGTGTTCTCCCAAGAACAGAGAGCAACACGGGGGACTCATTTGCACAGAGGGACAACCACATGAAAAGGCAGCAAGTAGGTGGATATCTACAAAGTAAAAAGAGAAGCCTCAGAAGGAACCCATCACGCTGGCACCTGGATCTTGGGCTTCCAGCCTCCAGCACTGTAAGAAAACAAGTTTCTGTTGTTTAAGCCACTCAGACTGTGAGATTTTGTTATAACAACTCTAGCAGACTAATAAAATGTTCCATGTTTCTTATGTTGATTTTCACACTCTGAAATAACACTGCACAAAGCAAGCAACAAAGAACAGAGACATAGTTCTAAGATAATACTTGTTTCTGTATATTGTAAAAAAAAAAAAAAAAGCTTTATTTCTATTGATAAAGCTTATCAATATTCCCTGAATCCAGTTTTCCTCTGGTCTAGATTTCCCAGAAAAATCTCTGAGATTAATTTTTCATTAAAGGTTATGTCAAAGGGCAAATCAAGTCATCACTGAAACAAGAAGCATCTGCCTATGCTACAGCTTTTCTGTGCCTTTTGTCTTGTATATCATCTTTTGTTACCTTTGAATCTGCTGGTCTTTAAGTTCTAACAAGCTTAAAATATGACTAAGTAAAATTAATCATTGCCTCTTCTATGCTATTTGGTTCCTTCATCAGGTTTCTAGTGCTTTTCCTAAAGCCTTGTAGTATTTGTTGTATACATTAAAATAGCTTGGGCAGTCATTTAAAGTTACTTATTTTGATACATAAAAAAATATTATTCAATTTTTGTTTATTTAAAATTTCTCATAGAATTGTAAACTCCAAAACAACATAAAACTATTTTTCTAAAACCAAAAGCTTGAGATCCAGTAAGTTATTGGCATGAAGTAGATTCTATATTAGGCTTACATACAAACCACTCTATTTAATATCTCATTGAAAAACTTCAAAAACTCAAATACAAAAATTACTTAAGGAAAAGTTCCATACTTCATATTCCATACCACACCACACACAAACACACATACCATTGCCACACACACAAACACACACACCATTGCCACAGATCACAGACACCTTTTTTATTTTATTGCATGTCTTAGGAGTCCACTATCAAATTCCAATAGCTCCTGTTTTGTTTGTCTCACTTTGCTTTAAATTCTATATATGATGTTTATTATCATTATTTCTCAAACTTTTGATTCTATATTTTTCACGCCTGCCACCTGAATGGTGAAAATATTTTCCCCTTATAATCTTCCTAACTGTTTAATGTCCTGATAATAACTATAGTTTTTTGTTGTTTTCTTTAAAGTAAATTTTGTTTATGATAATGTGAAAACAAAGAGTATAAACTTTTTTTTTTTAAGATGTGGGATAGAGTTCAAGGACACGTATACAAATGGTTATTGTACAAGTAAAGTTTGGGCCACACTTTGGTCACAACGTCATCTGGTTTGAGATCAGGTATCTTTATTGATGAAGTGTGCCACCCCCATCTCCCTCCCCTGGCAGTTTCCCACTACTGCCAATCCCTTTCTTATAGTATTATAATTGTTCAGGGTCCACTTATGAGTGAAAACACGTGGTACACTTCTTTATTTCTGTGATAGATCACTGAATTTTACAGACTCTAAATCCATCCAAGTTGTTGTGAAGCTCATTATGTTGTCCTTCTTTATGACTGCATAATATTCCATCATGTATATGTACCACATTTTTAAAATCCAGTCTACTTTAGATGGGCAGCATGGTAGGTTCCATGTCTTTGCTATTGTTAATACAGCTGCAAAAAACATGCATGCACAAGTATCTTTTTTGAAAAATGATTTGAGTTCCTCCAGGTATACTCTTAGAAGGATGATTGCTGGGTCATATGGGAGGTTGATTTTTAGATATTTTGGAAATCTTCACACTGTTTTCCACAGAGGTTGTACTAGTTTACACTCCCACCAATAGTGTAGATGTGTTCTCTTTTCCTCGCATCCTCTCCAGGGTCTGTTATTTTTTGAGTTATCGTTGATGGTCACCTTGACTGGAGTTAGATGGTATGTCAGTGTATTTTTAACTTGTATTTCTTTGGTGATTAGTGAGGCTAAACATTTTTCATGCATCTGTTGGCTGCTTGAAGGTCTTCTTTTAAGAAGTGTCTATTTAAATCTTTTGCCCACTTTTTAATAAGGCTGATTGTTGTTTTTCTTTGCAGCATGTTTGAGACCTTTGTAGATCTTAGATGTTAGACCTTTGCCACATAGACAGTTGGCAAATATTTTTTCCCAGTCTGTGGGTTTTCTCTCCGCTTTCTTGATGGTTTCTTTGACTTTGGAAGCTTTTCCGCTTGATGAGGTCCCACTTGTTTATCTTAACTCTTATGACATGGGCACTTGAGGTTTTAATCAGGAATTGGTTGCCAATTCCAATTTCTGTTAGGATATCTCTTGCATTTCACATTTAGATCTTTTATCCATTTAAGGTTTATTTTTGTGTATGATGATAGGTAAGGTTCTTGTTTTAGTCTTCTGCATGTAGTTAGCCAGTTTTCCCAGCTAGATCTAGTTAACATAAGCAAGATAAATAAAGGATGAAAGGAAGAAAGAAAGGAAGGAAGAAATGAAAGAAGGAAGGAAGGAAGGAGAAAGAAGAAAAAATACAAGTAAAAAAAGAATAATATTGTGTGAGATTTGAGATGTGTAGGGAAAGCAGCAGACACTTAACTTGAGAGGAGGCATTGATAGAAGGAGTGAGATGTGCCAGTAACCTCTAATTTGTTTTAGCTCATATCTACTCTTTGTTCAGTTTTTCTTACCAATTTTGGCCATGATGACCAATAGCAACCCAAAGACCATGTCCAATTGCTTGACTGTGAAATTTTAAAGAATTTAACTATAAAGATGTTATAATTCTCTATGAAATTGAGTGACCACAAAATTGCTACAATATTGAAGATAAAGGGATAAGTAGAAAATGAGGCATATAGTGTGTTACTTCTAGTTACAATGAAGAACTTGGGGAAATAAAAATAAAGGGTTAAGACTTTTAATTCATCTCAGATTTTGGTAAGGATACCAAACCTTTTAAAACTGCCCTGAGTGAAACTATTGCCTGCTATAGCCACAGAACTTTCTGAAAACTAACTACAAAAGCCAATCACAAACTTCGACAGGTCACTGAATTATTTCACAAATTATATTCACAATATTTCAGAGTATAACAAAGTTAAGACATGGACTGGGGAAGAGTCCCTAAAACTTTCTCTGGAATCATTTGGACAATTTTAAAAATGCATTTGATTAAACATGTTTTTAAAACTTTTTCTTGTATCGATACATATATTTTGGGGATGCCTGTGAGTATGTGTAATGATCAAATCAGGGTATTTAGGCTCTCCATCATCTTGAGTATTTGTCATTTCTATGTATAGACAACATTTCAAGTCAAAGATTGAATCATTACATTGTGTTGACATTTCTTTACCAATACAAGCTACCCTTTCTCTACATTTGAGGTTATAGACAACCCATTCTCCTTGAATGAAGATAGGCAAGGGCCTCTGCTAAGCAAGTTGTCCTCTGTGGCTGCGAATTTTTCTGATAAGCACTTTCCATATAACTTCTCATTGATTCTAAACTGGAAAAAAAAATGTGTTGGGTAGTACTGGCACCTATGATAATGTGGAACGTGAAAAATATACCTAATGGAATTGAGGATTTGTGTGAGGACATATCCAGGCAGAATTTTGAAAGCCCAATTAGCTTCAATGAGGTATCTATCTATCACATATTTGTCATCTGAAATAGGAAAATAAACTAGGAAGAAATACTTCAGTTTTCAATAGAATCTAGAGAATACATTTTTCATTTAAAGGCCTGCTATGTTTGAAAATAAAATAATTCACACAGATTCCCTCCCACCGAAAAAAGAAAAGAAAAGTAATAGCCTAAGACAAAAGAGCAAATCTAAGAGTCTGCCAATACTATATGGTTTCAGGTTTAATATCCCAAAGATGTGGCTGCAATACTCTTTTATAAGATTTCAGAAAGATTTAGGATGGTGCCTCATAAATCCTCTCAGCTAGAAACAATTTTTTTTGTGTGTGAATATGGACCTGCCTTTAGATACTTTCTTCTAGGTAAGAGTGCTTCTAAGTGTTATCCCTTAGCACCTTGACCCACAGTCCAAGAAAGAGAGACCTGTCCCAGAGATATTTGTGGGTATGGCTTCTAGCTAATGGAATGATTTATAATTTGATACACAGAAAGTCTACAAATATTTCAATGAAAGATATACAGCTTGAAAACACAAGCACAAAGTTTAAAATGCAGACAGATCTTTGGACCTCTATCTTCCTAGGCAACAACCAGTCTAGGAAAATTAATCCAATGGAAGGAAGGAAGGAAGGTAGGAAGGAAGGAAGGAAGGAAGAAAGAAAGAAAGAAAAAGAAAGAAAGAAGGAAAAAGAAAGAAAGAAAGAAAGAAAGAAAGAAAGAAAGAGAGAGAAAGAAAGAAAGAAAGAAAGAAAAAGAAAAAGAAAGGACCTTTTTCTCTCATGGAAAATTGAAGAGTTAAGAGCTATTGGGCAGAGCTTTATTGAGACGAACTAGGAAGAACTAGAAACTGAATTCTAATCAATGTGGCAGGGGCAATTGTCAGATGGCTAGATTTTAGTATTGTTATGGATCAGGGACTGCTAGGTACCTTCCCTTTTCACATCCTATTCTTTGTGGCTGTTATTGTTTATTTGGCTCTCTTGCACTTGTTTCACACTTTTATGTTGCCTATGTGTAGGACAGATAACTTGTCAATTTAGTTCATAAGTCTTCAGATACAGAAAAACTTTATCTTTATCTTTACTAGGTAATCTCATTGACATGCTATCAGGGGTTGACTGGCCCTAGGTGTTTTGAGCTTGGATGGGTTCCCAGCTCCATGTAGGCTCCAACTTCTCACCACTGTGCCTTACCTAGACTGCCTTCCAGATGGTACTAAAGACCTGTGCAGCTGGGGAAAGGGGACTGCCTCTGAAGAGAACTGCCTCAGTCCTTGTCAGTAGCACAGCACTCACCTTCTCTCCCATATAAGAAAGGACTGCAAATTTGATGTGAACCTGGTGCTTGGCAGGGATGGGGCTTCTTGACTCCAAAGCTGGCCACCTACTCTCTCTCCTCCATATGTTTCCCAAGAATTCTCTATGGAAAGTAGAGTGTGTCTTCTGTCTATGCCTGCCCTAACTATTTGGGGTCTCTGCTGGTTGGGATTGTCCTCCTTGATTGGCTCTGCAAGCGAGGTGCCAGTCAGCTACTCCTAGGTGACCATCTTGGATTTCCTCCTCTGGGAGTAAATTTTAAATGTTTCACCACCAAGAATAAGAAAGCAAGATGATGTATATGTTAGTTAGCCATATTTAATTATTCCATATTGCATACATAGATCAAAACATCGTATTGCATCCCCAAAAGTATACAATTATGATTTTTCAATTCTAATAATATTAATAAAATTTAAAAATAAATATAAATACAATAACCAATAGAATGTGGTGGAACTGCCATAATGCCATTCCTTGTATTTAAGAAGACTGACAGATTCTTCTATTTTGCCTCCCTTGGAACTCTTGTTTTTGAAAACTCTGGCCTTCCATGTACAAAATCTAGGTACCCTGCTGGAGTTAGCTTGTGCAACGACCCGCACAAAGGCTATGTGTAAAGGAGAGGTACTGCAATTACGTGAAAGACTCAATCATTCCAGCATCTCAGCTGATTCTCAAGATAGCCCCAGCCCCAGCAGAAATCTTGTTACAACTGTATGAAAGACTTCAAGTGAGGCCAGCAAAAGAACTTCCAAGTTGATGCTGCCAACTAACAAAACTTTAATAGATAACAAATGAGTGATATATTATTTATCCACTAGGTTTAATGGTAGTTTTTTTAATATATCAATAGATAATTATGTCTTTTTCTCACACTACTTCTCTGCTGAGACAATAAATAAAAGTTTCTGCATTTATATTTTATTTTTGAAGATCTGTCAGCACTCTTTCCTGACCCTAAATCATCCTAGGAATTATGCATTCATGTGCTGCTTAATGATGTTCTGGTCAACAAGGAATCACATTTATGACATTGGTCTGTAGGATGATAATGGAGGTGAAAATTTTATATTGCCTAGTGAAATCTTAATGATCCTGACCCTGTGTAGGTCTAGACTAATGTGTGTGTTTGTCTTAGTTTTTAGCAAAAAAAGTTTCAAAAGTAAAAAATAAATTCATTAAAAGTTTATGTAATAAAGATATAAAGAAAGAAAATGTTTTGTGTGCTTTAATGTGTACTTTAAGTTGTGTTATTACAAAAGTTGAAAAGTTTATAAAATAAAAGAATTATAGTCAGCTAAGGCTAATATGTTATTGAGGATTTTTTAAAAAATAAATTTAGCGTAGCCTAGGTGTAAAGTGTTTATAAAGTCTACAATAGTGTACACTAATGTCTTAGGCCTTCATATTTGCTTAATGCTCACTCACTGACTCACCCAGAACAATGTCCATTCCTTCAAGCTCCGTTCAAGGTAAGTGCTCTATATAAGTGTACCATTTTTTATCTTATATTTCATTGTTTAGATACAGAAATACTTACCATTGTGTTACAGTTGCCTATAGTATTCAGTATAGGAACATGCTGCAGAAACCTTAGTAGCAATAAGCTGAATATGTAATAGGCTATATCATCTCAGTGTGGAAGTATACTCTATGATGTTTACACAATGTTGAGATTGCCTACTGACAAGTTTCCTAGAACATATCCCTGTTATTAAGCAATGCATGATTGTACATCATTCCCTCCATGGTGGCCAAAATTTTGAAGATTAAAATGAATTCCAAGCATGAATAATTCCTATTTCCTTTGGATATTTTTGGCCTCTGAGATTCATGAGCCAGGATAAGGCATGTCATTTGGTCACAGATTAGCTCTGAAATCATTACCCTTGGCACTAATATGTAAAAAAGGCAATGTTAAGATGTGAAATGGTTTCTTGAACAAAAAGATCTTTTTTTTTCATCAAAAACTTTCTTTATCAGATGCTGTCTTGGGAAGTGTGTGGCGATTCTTTTTTTTTCTTTCTTTCTTCTGTGCTTGATATCTTTTTAAGTGTCTTTTGTACAGCTGGTCTGGAAGATGCATAATCTCTTAGGGATTGAATGTCTGGGAAGGATTTTAATTCTCCATCACTGAGGAAGCTGAGCTTGGTTGAGTAGTAAATTCTTGGTTGAAGTTGTTTATCTTTGAGGACTTTGAATAATGGACTCCAGTCCTTTATTGCTTGCAGTGCTTCTGCCGATAGGTCTGCTGTTATTCTGATTGGTTCTCCCTGGTAGGTAGTCTGACCTTTCTCTCTTGCTGCCTTTAGGACTTTTTCATTTGTGCCTACTTTGTTTAGGTGAATTACTATGTGTCTCGGGGTTGGTTTTCTCATTTGGTCTTGTGGGGGTTCTCTGTATCTCTTGTGTTTGGCTTGTCACATCTCTGGTGAGATGGGGAAAGTTTACTTGGATAACCTACAAGGAACTCAAATGCACTGAAAGGAAAAAAACAAACAGCCTCATTAAAGAGTGGGCAAAAGACATGAATAGACACTTCTTAAAAAAAGATATATGGGTAGCCAACAGACACATGAAAAAGTGTTCAGCCTCACTAATCATCAGAGAAATATAAATCAAAATCACATTGAGATATCACCTAACTCCAGCAAGAATGACCATCACTAATAAAACAAACAACAACAGATGCTGACTAAGATGCAGAAAAGAAGAAATGCTTCTATACTGCTTGTGAGAATGCAAACTAGTGCAACCTCTTTGGAAGACAGTGTGGTGATTTCTGAAAGAACAAGAAATTGGCCTTCCGTATGATCCAGCAATCTCCCTATTGGGAATATACCTGGAGAAACTCAAGTCATTCTACCAAAAATATGCCTGCATATGCATGTTTGTTGCAGCTCTATTTACAACTGCAAAACCATGAAACCAACCATTCTGACCATCAGAGCTGGACTGGATAAAAAAATGTGGTACATATACATATACAGTGGAATACTATGCAATCATAAAGAAAGACAAACCTATGGTCTTCACAGCAACTTGGGTGGATTTAGAGTCTATCATACTCAGTGATCTATCACAGAAGCAAAGAGCAGAGTACCATATGTTCTCACCTTGAACAGTTATCCTAATACTATAAGAAAGGGAATGGTAGTAGGGAAAAACTGCTGGAAAGGGGGGTGGGATTAGCAGTTGAGGGAAACTGCCAGGGATGAGAGGGGCACACCTCATCAACAAGAGTACCTGCAGAATGAACTTTTGTATATCCAACCTTGAATTGTATCCCACATCTTTAAAAAAAATTAATTAATGAAAACTGTCGTTAGTATATATTTTAAAAGAATGAAATATTTGAAACATAAAAGCTTTTAATAAATCTATTTTTAAATTGTCTTCTAAAACATTGTACCATTGATGTCAAACACTAAAAAAGATGGCAAATATATGTCATTTTATTTCTCTTTTATAACCATACCTATGACATATATCATTTAACTAACCATGGTTTTATTGAATGCAGACATGATTTCAGAAGCTGTTATAACATATTTCCCAAAACAATCACTATTAGTAGATTGAATTCATCATTGTATTATAAAATTAATTTGCCACTCAAAGTAGAGACATTTCCGTTGATATCATAAACAAGAAATGTATGTTTCCATCAGTATTATTTCATACCATTTTTAAACTCTAGCAAATATTAGAGTAAAAATAAGTAAGAAGGAAATGAGTATGGTAAAGATTCTATACTAGAGATAATATTATTGTCTATTTTGTGCTCTAATACTTTAAGAATGAAATTTGAGCAGATATGGGGCTATGGTCTAAACATGAAACAAGAGAGGACCCTTTAACATTTGAGCTCATTTGTTTCTGTAAATATGCTCAAATGTATAGAGAGACATACTAGTTACATAAAATAAACTTTAAGATGATACTGAGGATGTTCTCACATCATTTCAGTTATTTGTTCATTAAACTTTAAAATTTAAAATTTCTTGGCATGCATAGTAACATATTAATTTAATAATTTAAAAACTGAAAATCATTTTATGGTTAATATATAGATTCATTATCTACATAAGCAACATAAGGTCTAAAAATAAATTGTTTTTATTTTTTATTTATCTTTTTTTTTTGAGACCATATCTCACTCTACTGCCCAGGTTGGAGTGCAGTGGCACAGTCACAGTTCACTGTGGCCTCAAACTTTTGACTTCAAATTATCTTCCTTCCTCAGGCTCCCAAATCAGTGTGATGATAGGCATGAGCCACTGTCCGTGGACAAAAATAAACTTATTAATAAAATTGTAGTATTCATGTAGCTCTCTTTGAACCTGTATGCTCAGGAATACTCATATCTCACGCTATTTTGAATATTTTATTTTCCAACTAACAGTTTGCAAATCTACATACTAAAACGTTTACTTGTTTTAACCATAAGATTAAAATTTTATAGACGTTGGACTACGGATAACATTTTGATCATTAATATTGGTAATTTCTACAATATTTATAATGTTTTCATTTTTTTGTTTTGCAAATTATAAGCTTTTTTGAGATATATGATATTATTGTGAATTATTTAATATGATTTATTTGCCTAATGATTTTATAACCAAGTTCAAATTTATTTATATTTATTTATAGTAAAAGTAAATAAATACATAAATATATAAATACTTATAGTTATTTATAATTCAAGATTATATTTAATCTTCACTGAATTTCATGTATTTAAATGTTCAGTTTAAATTTTTTACATATATTGATGTGACAAGTATTTATAATTCTGAGTTTAAGACACACTAAGCTTTCACATAAATTGTTAAACCTTTAATTTATTTAAGAGGAAAAATTTTTAATTACAATAAATAAAAATTACTGAAAAATTTTGTGTCAATGAATGCCTATGAATACTTAGTTTTTAATACAGATGTATTGTTTTATTAATATACTATTCTGTAGCAAACAGAAACCGGAATCATATATTGATTCAGGTTATTCAAATGGGAAAACAATGCATATGTACATATATATCTTATTTTCTTTAGAATAACTTGTTATAGATTTGTATAGGTGAAACTCAAGATTCTTAGGACTGAAGCTGGAGCAATTTGTCATAAATTCTGTATGAATTCCTTAATCAAAAACTTATACTATTAACCTAGAGACATTTTAAAATAATTATAGCCGGGCTCGGTGGCTCAGCCTGTAATCCCGCACTTTGGGAGGTTGAGGTGAGTGGATTGCCACAGCCCGCGGATTCGAGACCCCCCTGGGCAACTTGGCGAGACCTCATCTCTACAATAAATCAAAAATTAGTTGGGCGTGGTTGGGCGCGCCTGTAGTTCCAGCTACTTGGAAGGCTGAGGTGGAAGGATTGCCAGAGGCCAGCAGGCCAAGGCTGTGGTGGCTGGGAGCAGCCACTGCACTCCAGTCTGGGTGACAGAGTGAGACTCCAACTCAAAAAAAAACAAAAACAAACAAAAAATCATTATAATTATTTTCCAAATAACTTAATAAAATACAAAAATGGCAGGCTTAGCATCTTTAGCTTTATAACTAAAATATTCAATAACTTTAGAGTCACTTCCCTTTCACTATGGCCCCTAATTCTCAAAATCAGATTACAAACTAATCTGTGATTCTCAGGAAGCAAGATAAAATAGTGTGTAATCAGTTATTTTTTTTTATGTGATTTAAATTACCTCGAAATAAAATGCTCCCTAGGAAGTCAATTTTAAAATAATTGCAAGTAAACACATTTTAAATTATTATTTTTATAAAGTATTATATAGAGAGATTATTTTACATGGTTAAGTCACACAGAACTACTATATATAATTTGTTGTTAATATTTTCTATTTTGAAGTCTAATTTATCATTTTGTGAAACTAAGATAGGTAGATTATGGTTAATTATCACTGCCACGCTGCACAAATTACATACCTGTCCAGAAATTGAAGTACATACACAAAATTATGTCAAATTTATCTCAAAATTGTAAGAAAATTAATGAAAAAATGGCATATTTAGGTCAAAAAATATTAGAGAAAAATTATACCTAGGATTAAAAGAAATCAGACCTTTAACCTTTTTGATATTGTTTAATTTTATAGCAGATATAAGCCTTGCTATTTGGTTGAAATGTATTTTTGTGTATTCAGTTTTTTCTTATTTATTTATTTATTTTTGAGTTGGAATCTCACCCTATTGCCCAGGCTGAGTGCAGTGGCATGCTTATGACCACCGCAGCCTCAACCTGCTGGGCTCAGGTGATCCTTCTGCCTCAGCCTTCCAAGTAGCTGTAACTACAGGTGCACACTACCATGCCCAGCTAATATTTTTCATTTAATGTAGAGATGAGGTCTTGTCAAGTTGCCCAGGTTGGTCTCAAATCCCTGAGTTCAGGAAATCCTCTCACCTCTGCCTTGTGAAGTGCTGGGATTGCAGATTTGAGCCACTGCACCGGCCTGTGTTTTCAGTTTCTTAATCCTGCATTCCATAAAATGCATACTAAATATCCACATCTCTTATAATTTCTCAACCTAATATTGGTTCATCATTCTTTACGTGTCCACTTCCTACACAGTACTACATTTTTTGTGTTTACTGTCAGAATTTATGTTTACTCAATATACATTTACTATAAATTAGAAGGAGCTCACACTAATACTTCCAGCTCTAATTCATTACCACATGGGGCACTCTAGATTCTACTCCCCTTGCATACTGTAACTTCTTATTTTAACAATGAGAAGTATAACTTCCACTGTTTGCCATTCATTTATTTAATTGTTTAGTTCTAAAATACATGTAAGGTTGTTTCAGAACTGTTAATGCATACTACCATGGAAAATAACTTTATCAACAACAGTAAAATAGTTATATATATAATATCTGGCTCAACATCTTCAAGACCATAAATGTAATTAAATACATCAACAGATATAAACACAAGAACCACATGATTATATCATTAGATGCAGAAAAAGATTTGATAAAAATCCAGCATCCCAGCCGGGCTCGGTGGCTCAGCCTGTAATCCTGTGCCTTTGGGAGGCTGAGGTGAGTGGATTGCCTGAGCCCACGGGTTCGAGACCCGCTTGGGCAGTGAGACCTCATCTCTACAATAAATCAAAAAATCAGCCGGGCGTGGTAACGCATGCCTGTAATTCTGGCTACTGGGAAGGCTGAGGCTGAAGGATCGCCGGAGCCCAGCAGGTCGAGGCTGCGGTGGCCAGGATTGGCCACTGCACTCCAGTCTGGGCGACGGAGTGAGACTCCAACTCAAAAAAAAAAAAAAAAAAAAAAAAATCCAGCATCCCTTCTTGACAGAAACACTTGAACACCTAAGTATAAAAAGAATATCCCTCAAAATAGTAAGAGCTATTTATGATAAGCTCACAGCCAACAAATTGCTAAATAGACAGAAATTGGAAGCATTTTCCCTGAAAACCAGAACAAGACAAGGCTGCCCACTTTCACCCTCCTGTTCAACTAGTCTTGGAAGTTCTAGCTAGAGCAATCAGACAGCAGAAGGAAATCAGCAGTATCCAAATAGAAAAAGAAGAAGTCAAATTATCCCTCTCTACAGATGATATGATCCTATTTCTCGAAAATCCAAGAGAATCTTTCAAAAACCTCCTTGCACTGATAAAGGACTTAGGCAAAGTCTCAGGGAACAAAATAAATGTGCAAAAGACAGTCACATTCTTATATATCAACAACAAGCAGAGAACCAAATAAAAAGCACAATCCCATTCACAATAGCCACAAAATAAATGAAGTACTCCGCATCTTCCTAACCAGAGAAGTGAAGGAAGTCAAAGATGACACAAACAAACGGAAAAGTATCCCATGCCCATGGATTGGAACATTGTTAGGATGTCCATCCTCAAAGGCAGTCTACAGATTCAAGACTATACCCATTAAATTACCAACATCATTCTTCTCAGAAACAACAATACAGAAATTCTTTGTCTTTAGTTGTATAAACGCCAATGATCTTAAAAGTTACTTAGGTAAGCACCTGACTTTCACTGCTTTTAGTAAAGTTGTTACATGCATTTATATTACATTTAGACTGTTTTGTAGCATTCTGTATTCCATTTTGGGGTCTCCAATTTCCAAAATGATTTGTTTAGAATTTGCATACATCAAGGTTTATTCAGAATTGTAAATTTCTTTGGTACTATAAAATTGTATACTTTTTGACAAAAGTGTAATGTCTTGTATTCACCATTAAGTATTATTCAGTGTAGTAACACGGTTCTAAAAAATTCCTGTTTCATATATTCAGCTTCCTCACCAATGCTGAGTCTCAGGATACACTGATTTGTTTATCATATCTATAGTTTTGCTTTCTGCCAGAATTTCATTTAATTGAAATCAGAGAATATGTATCTATTTCAGACTAACTTCTTTTACATAGTAATACACACTTAAGATTCTTCATGTCTTTTTGTGGTTTGATAGGTCTTTTTTGTTATAAATAAGTAATATTAAATTGTATGGCTGTGCCACACTGAGTTTATTCATTTACTTAATAAATAACATTTTGGTTGCTTCCAGTTTTTCGTAATTATGAGTAAAGCCAGCATAACACGTGAGAAGGTTTTGGGGTAAACATAAGCATTCAAATCAGTTGGATAAAAACCTAAGGTTGGCCGGGCTTGGTGGCTCAGCCTGTAATCCCGCGCCTTTGGGAGGCTGAGGTGAGTGGATTGCCTGAGCCCACGGTTCGAGACCCGCCTGGGCAGCGGGACCTCATCTCTACAATAAATCAAAAAATCAGCCGGGCGTGGTAGCGCATGCCTGTAATTCCGGCTACTCGGAAGGCTGAGGCGGAAGGATCACCGGAGCCCAACAGGTCGAGGCTGCGGTGACCGGGAGCGGCCACTGCACTCCAGTCTGGGCGACAGAGTGAGACTCCAACTCAAAAAAAACCCAAAAAAACCTAAGGTTGTAATTTCTGTTTTGTATGGTAAGATTATGTTTACCTTTATAAGAAACTGCCTTACTGTCTTTCAAAGTCGCTGTGCCACTTTGCATTTCCACTAGCAATGGTGGGAGTTTCTGTTGCTTTAAACCCTTCCCAGCTGTTGAATTGTAGATTTTTTTGGATCTTAGTTATTCTAAAGATGTGTAGTAGCATCTTATTATTGCTTTAATTTGTAATTCTCTAATAACAATGACGTTGAGTGTCTTTTCTTATGCTTATATGTCATTTATTATATTCTTTATCTGTCAAATCTTGTGAGTGTGTGTGTGTGTGTGTGTGTGTGTGTGTGTGTTTCATACCATTTCTGAAAATATTTGTTTATCTTTTTTAAGATCTAGCTTTTGGTCTCATTGATTTCTCTATTGCCTTTTGATTATTTATTTAATTTATTTATTATTTAATCTTTATCCTACCTTTCTGCTTGCTTTAGTTTTAATTTGTTCGTCCTTTTCTGTGTCTTAAGGTGGAAGTTTAGGCTACTGATATGAAAGTTCTTCTCTTTAAATATAAACATTACATTTTTAAATTTCTGTCAAACCTCACATTAGCTAAACCTTATTAAATTTTGTGTCTTTATTTTCATTCATCTTGAAGTGCTTTCTAATTTCCAATTTTCTTGTTATTTAAAAAATTTTCATTGATTATTTAAGATTGTGACTTTTTAAATTTTTTACAAGTTTTCAAGTATCCCAAAGTTTGTTATTTATTTCTAGTATTATCCCATCATAATCACAGAACAAACTTTGAATTGTTTCCTTTTTTAAAATTAATTGAGATTTGATTAATGACCTGATATATAGACTTTTTTGAAGAATGTTTCATATGCACTTGAGAAGAATGTACATTCTACTATTGTTGGGTAAAAGTTCTATAGATATCTATTAGTTTAGTTGATTTACAGTATTGTCTATTTTATTGTTAATCTTCTGCTTATTCTATCAATTATTGAAAGTAGGGTATTAAAGTCTTCATTATTGTTGAACTTGCTTCTCCCTTTTGCTCTTTCAATTTTTACTTTACTATATTTGGGAACTCTGTTGTTAGGGCATATGTGCTTATAATTGTAATATCATTGTGATAATTTACTCTTTCATTATTACAAAATGGTTCTCTATATGGCAACATTTTTGTATTTTAAGTCTATTTTTTGTCTTGCAATAATATATTACTTCAATTTTCTTATGAATCACATTTGCATGATTTTTTTCTTTCATTCTTTTGAGATTTACTTTCCTTTCCATCTATTTGTATCTTTAGCACAATCTTTAGCTGTATCTACAGAAGAAAGTAAATAGACCTTGGTTTTTTATTCAGTCTGAAAAGTATTACCTTTTGATAGGATTTAATTCATTCACATTTAATGTTATTATTGACATATTTGTGGTTACATCTGTCATTTTACATTTTGCTTTCTTTTTTTCTCTTTTATTCTTGTTTCCCACTTGCTGTTTAATTTTGTAATAATGACTATTTTCTAATATAACATTTTTATTTCATTACTGATTATTTTATTTTATTTTAGATTCAGTGAGTATACATGCATATTCATTACATGGGCATATTGTGTAGCGGTGGGGATTGTGTCTCAGGTGGCCCACACTCCCGATAGTAAACATTGTGCCCCACAGGTAGTTTCTGAACCCTATCCTTCCTCCACTGTCCCACCTTATTGGTGTGTACCCATTGTCTATTATTATTATCATTGTGATCATTTAACTCCCACATATGAGAACATGTGGTGTTTGGTTTTCTGTTTCCGAGTCAGTTGACTTAGGATGATGATCACCAGCTTCATCTATGTTGCTGCAAAGAACATGATTTTAATCTTTGTGTGTGTGTGTGCTGTGTAATATTCCATAGTGTATATACCACATTTTGATTATCTTCTGATCAGTTGATGGGCATTTAGGTTGATTCCACATCGTTGCAATTGTGAACTGTGTTGTGATGACCATGTGAGTGCAGCTGTCTTTTTTATATAATGATCTCTGTTCCTTAGGGTAGAAACCTAGTAGTGGGATTGCTGGAACAAATGGTAGATCTATTTTTAGCTCTTTGAATAATCTTCATACCACTTTCCATAGAGTTTGTACTAATTTACACTCCCAACAACAGTGTATAAGTGTTTTTTTTCCTTTACATCCACACTACCATCTATTGTTTTTGGATTTTTAAATAATGGCCATTTTGACTGGTGTAAAGTGGTATCTCATTATGACTTTAATTTGCATTTCCCTGATGATAAGTGATGCTGAGCATGTTTTCATACCTTTGTGGGCTATTTGTATATCTTCTGTTGAGAGATATCTATTCATGTCATTTGTCCACTTTTTAATGAAGTTATTTGCTTTTTTTCTTGCTGATTTGAGTTCGTTGTAGATTCTGGACATTAGTCCTTTATCAGATGTATAGTTTGTGAATGTATTCTCCCATTCTGTAAGTTGCCCATTTGAATAATCTGTTGATTATTTCTTTTGCTGTGCAGAAGCTTTTTAATTTACTTAAGTCTCACTTATTTATTTTTGTTTCAGTTGCATTTGCTTTCGGTGTTTCAGCCATAAATTATTTGCCTAGGCTGATGTTACAAAAGTCTTTCCTATGTTTTCTTCTCAAATTTTTATGGTTTCAGGTCTGATATTTAAGTTCTTAATTCACCTTGAGTTATTTTTTATATGAGGAGAGACAGGAATCAAGTGTTATTTTTCTACATATATTAATCCAATTTTCTCAGCACCACATGTTGAATAGTGTATCCTCTCCCACTGTTTGTTATATCAGTTGTAATGTCTCCTTTTTATTTCTGATTGAGTTAGTTTGAGTCTTCCTTCTTTGTTTCTTAATTAATCTAGCTAGTGGTCTATCAATTTTTAAAAATATTTTCAGCAAACTAACTTTTTGTTTCATTGATTCTATTTTTTAAATTTCAATTTTATTTAGTTCTGGTCTCATTTCATTATTTCTATTTTTCTGCTAACTTTGGCTTTCATTTGTTCATGTTTTTCCAGTTACTTAAGGTAGGATGTTAGGTTATTGATATACGATCTTTCAGTCTTATTAATATAGATCCAAGGATCATTTAGGAGCAAATTGTTTAACTTTTACATCCTTACTTAGTTTTATGAGTTCTTCTTGGCATTAATTTCTTTTCTTTTTTACCACTGTGGTCTGATATAATGCTTGATATTATTTCTTTTTTTTTTTTTTTAGTTTATTGAGACTTGATTTTTGGCCTATTATATGGTCTGCCTTGGCAAATGTTTCACATGCTAATGAGAAAAATACATATTCTCTCATTGTGGGATGGAATGTTCTATAGACATCTGTTAATTCAGTTTCTTCTGGAGTCCTGTTTAACTCCAATGTTTCTTTGTTGAATTTCTGCCTTGATGGTTTATTTACTGGTGTCAGTGGAGTAAAGTCACCCACTATTATTGTATTACTATCTATGTCTCTTTTTTTTAAAGTCTAGTAGAATTTGTTTTACAAAGCTGGGGGCTCTGATGTTAGGCACACATATATTTAACATTGCTATGTTTTCTCATTAAATTCATCCCTTTATCATTAATAATAGCTGTATTTGTCTCTTTTTTATTGTTGTTAATTTAAAATTTGTTTTAGCTGATAGGAGAATGACTGTGCCTGCTTGTTTTGGGTTTCCATTTGCATGGAATATTTTTTCCCACCCCTAACCTTGAGTCTATAGGGGTCTCTGTGAGTTAAGTAGGTCTCTTGAAAGCAGCAGACGTGTGGGTTGTGTTGTTGTTTTTTTTTATCCATTCTGCCAGTATTTATCTTTTTATTGGGGGCATTAAGACCATTTACATTCAGAGTTAAAAATGATATGTAAGGTACTATTCTATTCACCATATTGGTTATTTGGTTGCTTTGTTTATTTATTTTCTTTATTGTGTTGGTGTTTCATAAAGCCTGTGAGCTTTATGGTTTTCCAGTTTTTACTGGTGCGTTTTGACCTTCTGTTTCAGTATTAAGGACTCCTTTGAATATTTCTTTTGTAGAGACAGTCTAATAGCAACAAATTCTCTCAGGGTTTGCTTGTCTGTGAAGGATTTTATTTCTCCCTCATTTATAAAACTTAGTTTTGTGGAATACAAAATCCTTGACTGACAGCTATTCTCTCTGAAGATATTAAAGGTGGGGCCCTAATCTCTTCTGACTTGTAGGGTTTTGTCTAAGAAATGTTATTTATATATTTGATAGGTTTACCTTCATAAATTATTTAACACTTTTATCTCACTTCTCTTAAAATTCTTTTCTACACATTAACTTTGAATGGCTGGATGGTTATATTCCTTGGGGAATGACCTTTTGCAATGAATCTTCTGGGAGTTCTTTGGGCTTCTTGTATCTGTATGTTTAGATCTCTGGCAAGGCCAGGGAAGTTTTCCTCCATTATTCCTTCAAATACATTTTCCAAACCTCTTGCTTTCTCTTCTTCCTCAGGAACACCTATGCTTCTTAGGTTTGGACATTTTACATAATCTCACATATCTTGGAGACTTTGTTCTCTTGATTCTTTTCTCTTTATTGTTGTCTGATTGGATTAATTCAAAAGGCTTTTCTTCAAGTTTTGAGATTCTTTCTTCTGCTTGATCTAGTCTACTGTTAAAACTTTCCACTGCATTTTGTATTTCCCTAAATGCTTTCTTTCATTTCCAGAATTTCAGCTTTTTATTTTTTTAAGGTGTCTCTATCTTTGGAAAATTTTTCATTCGTGTCCTAATTTTTTGTAAATATCTTTATGTTGATTTTCAACTTTCTCCTGAAGTTCACTGACCAATTATATCATCAACCTTTTGAATTCTATGTCTGGAATTTCAACAATTTTATTTTGGCTAGAATTCATTGCAGAAGAGTTGTTGTGGTCTTTTTGGGTGTCAGAGAACTGTTTTTTATATTGTCAGAATTATTTTTCTGTTTCCTTCTCATTTGGGTATATGATTCCTTTTTTTTTTTTTTTTTTTTTTGAGTTGGAGTCTCATTCTGTCACCCAGACTGGAGTGCAGTGGCCACTCCCGGCCACCGCAGCCTCGACCTCCTGGGCTCTGGGGATCCTTCAGCCTCAGCCTTCCAAGTAGCCGGAATTACAGGCATGCGCTACCACGCCCGGCTGATTTTTTGATTTATTGTAGAGATGAGGTCTCGCCAAGTTGCCCAGGCGGGTCTCGAATCCGCGGGCTCAGGCAATCCACTCACCTCAGCCTCTCAAAGGCACAGGATTACAGGCTGAGCCAATGATTCCTTTTTATTTGAGGTTGGTGGAGAGTTGATGTAGGCATTGTATGGTTCCTCTGGTTATATTTAGAATTGATATGGCAAGTTTCTAAATTGCCAGATGTGGCAGCCCTGAACTGTGTATCTGAATTAGTTCACAGCATGCTAAGTGTCTGGAGTGGCTTGGAAAGTGTTAGGTGGTGCTTGGGAATCTGCTCTTTCCCAAAGCTGAGCTATTGTATCTGATGTGGTTGGCTGTATTATTGGCCTTTGGCCAGGAGGTGGTGTCCGTGGGTAAAAGTTGAGCTATGATGTGGTGACTGTAAGGCTTCTCCTTGGTGAGTGCTGCTCTGAGGAAATGCACTGCCAGGCTAGACTGAGGGTGGGACTCTGGGGATTTCCCAAGTTTTTTGTCTGTTTTAAAACTTTTGGGGCATTGGAGGGGAAGAGACACCTCACAATGGTGCACTCTTAGCTGCCCCAGTGGTGATTAGAAGCAAGCCCAGAAGATTTCTCAAAGGGAGTGAGAAATGCTAAGAGAATGTGTCCCACTCAGCTCCCAACTTGGCCTCAGGAAATCTGTGATCTGAATGTCTGCGCTGCCAGCCTCAGGGCCTCAGGTGTTCTCCCGCAAACGCCTAGCCAGGAAATGTCTGCAGCTGTGAAGTTTGCCTGTGGGTTCTGTTTTCTCTCAAGCTCGCTGGAAAGCAGCTGTTCCACCTCGCAAGGGTTGAGTTCCTGGGAAATGGCGGCTGACACTGCTGAAGGCTTTTTTTCCTGCACCACTTCACAGCAAAGCATGGCGGTAGAAGACAGTTTCTTCTGAGAGGCTGGTGTCCCACAAGGCCCAGAGAACCCAAGTTCACAGCAGAAACACAGAACTCCCAAATTTCCATCATTCACCTTCCCCACTGTGTCCAGAGACGGTGGTTGACTATGGTGGTGCCGGGCAAGAGTCTGACCAGTTCCAGCCATGTCAGTGGATGTTTTTCTTCTTCTTTGCTTTAGTGGTTATTATCACTCATTTGGAGATATGTTGGGCATGCTGCTGGATCTGTTTCTCTCTGGGTGCTGAGTAAACTCTATCTTGGTTTAATTTGCAGGAGAAAGTCACAATAGCTGCCTCATGTCGGCCATCTTAATCTGTAATCTAAAATTATTTATTTTGTACTAATGACAAAGCATAACACTGCATGTGAAGCTCATTAGTGAACTTTATGGTAGTATTCTAACTTTTAACTTCCAAAAGAACAAGGAAGGTTTCTTCTCTTTAGTAATTTTTTTTTTACTATATCTTTGAGTTATTTTCTTATGGTTTGTTCTAAAGTTCACCACATGTACATCTTAACAGAATCAACGGTCTATACAATTCAGGTGTTACTTTTTAACTAGTCTGTTGTAGTATTTTGATCTTTTTAAAAATTTAACCTTTGTTAGCCAATTTGTTGGGTTTTTCTTTTTGGTTGTTTTGTTTTCTTGAGGTCTGTAGTAATAGTCCCTCTTACATTCCTGTTAAGCAATTACTGTGGAATCCTTATTAGATGGCAAGTTTAAGTTAAGACTTATTCTTTTTTTCTGGAAAAGAATAAAAAAACACAAGCTATAATTATTGAATGACGCATAAAACATAAATAAAGACACTGGCTAGAACACTCTTAAGATTGAGAGTTAAGCATTAGTTGGTTGGACCATGTGAGAGAAAAAAATACTCTTCAATGAATTGTTACTAAATAACTGGAGAAAAACTATAATTTACTATCAAGTTGAAGGCAGGTAAAGAAAAATGGTTAAAGAGAGGGATAGAAAGACAGAGAGAGACACAGAGACATATTTTCTAAAATCACTATACATGTAACATTCATATTATCCTCTAAATATTTTGTTCAGTGAAGAAGTTGCTGGTAGTGGTTGTATGCATTTGTGATGTGCTTATTTTAGTGGTGCAAACCAGGTCTATAGTTGGAATATTATATGAATATGTCAAAAAATACAAAATATGGGTGACAGAGTGAGACTCCGACTCAAAAAAAAAAAAAAAAACCCACAGGAAAAAAAAAACAAAATAAGGGTAATAGAGCAGATAGGAAAAGCATGATTTTAACTACACATAACAAAGTTATATTGAATTATTAGAAATTTTCTCAGCAAAAGTTACCAATTTTATTTGAGATACAAAAGATATTTTTGGAAGATAAAGGTTGTAAAGAACAGTATGAGCTTAAACCTATTTGTGAACTGCAATAAGAAACGGTTGGAAACATTTCGTTTAAACTGAAATTTAATTTATACATTTATAATTAGTTAAATCAGTATGTGGCATATTAGCTTTAGCTGCATGATGCAGCTAAAACCTGATGAAAAATCTTATTATGAATAAGGGTTTGGGAAGTTATACCATAAATTGAGGAATGCAGATCTATTACAGACTCTTTTAGTATTATCTCATTTCTAAAATCCAATTGATTATTAAAATGTATACTTAGCTCTCATAAACAATTTTAATGCTATACACAACTTTAAAAATGGAAATAAAATGTCATTACCGGGTCACATTTGCTTTAAATCAAGTAGTAGTTGCTTCTATACACAAAAATAAAACTAAAACTTGGTCGTCTTCTAAGCACCAAAGATTCTATCAAATGTATTTTAAATTGTATTGTCTAGTTGGTTTTTAAAATCTAAGAACATGACATAATAGAATTGAGTACTAAAAGGTAAGAATTATATATATATATGTGGAGAGCAAATGGAACATAGTATTTTCTATGGCATTAAGTCAGTCATTTAATTGAGACAATTAAATCAATGAAAGAGGAAAGATTAAATGATACAGAGATAAAAGTATAGTATCCGCAATCCATTTGATCTGGATTAAGTAAACTTTAATTTCTCCATCTGTAAAGTAGTATAATAATATCTAACTAACAAGCACATTATGAATTGGATAATATTTAAGTCATTGGCTCCAAATATTCAATACTTAAGAGATATCTTTATCTTCTGAATGTCTTGATATTCTAGTTTTTCTTCTAATAATGATGATAATAATAATACAATATATCTTAACATTTACTGTGTACTATTCCACATCTTGTACTACTGTCACTGTGTGTTGTGCACATGATTGGTAGTATATAGCAGGCATAGGTGAAAAGTGATTCTCTACACATCACCCTAATATCCCCACTTTATATGTGAGAAAATGTAAGCACAAAAATATTAAGTAAATCACCTAAGATTATAGGGCTAGTAAGAAATGAAGCCAAAATAAAAAGTCCAGCACATTGGCACCAAAGTACTCATTTTAGCCTCTCTTTGAGGGGCACAAGACAGGGCAATGCTTTAAACAGTCATTGTTCTAGAAATACAAATTTAGAATATAGCAATAATATACTGATGTATTATTACATGTCACATATATAACTCAATAAAAAAATATAATTTGTGAAATTGATTGAAATTGAGAGTTGTACCCTTGTTCCTCTAAAGAGAACAATTACAGCATTTAATGTCATTTAGCAAATATATCAGCAGATGGAATGACACTGCATGCTTAATATAGCTGATATGTGCTCTACAATTGAGGCAATGTATGGTATCAGTCTACATTTTTTTTTTTTTTTTTTTGAGTTGGACTCTCACTGTCACCCAGACTGGAGTGCCGTGGCTGCTCCTGGTCACTGCAGCCTCCACCTGCTGGGCTCCGGCGATCCTTCCGCCTCAGTCTTCCAAGTAGCTGGAACTACAGATGCATGCTACCACACCGGGCTAATTTTTGATTTATTGTAGAGATGAGGTCTCGCCAAGTTGCCCAGGTGGGTCTTGAACCCGCGGGCTCAGGCAATGCACTCGCCTCAGCCTCCCAAAGCGCAGGATTACAGGCTGAACCACCGAGCCTGGCCAGTCTACATATTTTATCCATAAATGAAAAATAGATATATGTATATATCAGGTACTAAAAAGAAAAGCACCTGATATCCTGCTTTACACAACAATAATATTAACTGGTATAAATAGAACATCCATGATTTGTCAGTCATATTACTGTGTACTTGACAAACTAATCTATACCTTCCTCTTCACGCAGAATTTGAAACTTTTGAGGAACTGATGGTCTTTAACCCTACTCTCTTCCACTCTCTGTTGCTGCTACCTGCTGTTCTCCAATTTACTTTCTCATTTCTGGCTTTCAATTTACCATTGACATTAATTTTTATTATATCTTCAATGACCTCAAGGTTAGAATATCCATACCTGAGTTTCTGGCTTTTTGCTCTCAATGCTAATGATTTTCACTTCTAATCTACTCAAACCATCTACTCTCACTGTTTAACTCATTAAATTATCATTATATGGAAGTTTTTCACCTATGGATTCTTCCATTAATACTTTCTACTATATCTCACTATCTCACATCGTAATCTTTTAACTTTCTGTCATTCCCAATACCTATTCAGCTATTCCCTCGATCTGTTCTTCAAACACAGTGAGAAACTGCTCTCCTGTTTGAAAAATAAACAGACAAAAAGTTGCTTTGTAATCTTTTAAAAAAATCATATGTACTGCGTTTTAACTAAAACATTTTCTGACTTTTATGTTCGGCAATATTCTAAATGATCCAGGGTGTTTGTTGGTTTTTGTCTTAAAATTCACTCCTCATTAAATAAACAGATTTTTATGGGTCTGATATCTGCCCAAAAGCAAGAGAAATGAAATTCTTTGCCAACATTGCAGTGCACCTGGTTACCATTAGATTCTACCCAATGTATGTTAGATTAAATGGTTAGTAGATGTGAATTTATATCGCTATCTCAGTATTGTACCAAAATGAAAAGAGTTGGTGCTATAGGTTGCCTTAGCAGAAGATGCTTGACAGGAGTTCTTTGTTTGATGAATCTTTTATTGTGTGCACTGAATGGGAGTCAGTTTTGTGCATCCTGGATTCTTTGGCCCAGGCCACAACAGTAACAAGTTGTGCCTGTGCCTAGCCTCCTTTCCATTGTTGTCGGGTGGGGTGTACTGCCAAATCAAGGACAAAATAGTTGCTCCTGCTTCCTTGGATTAGCTGTTGACCCATTACATTTAGCCTCCTAAGAAAAATAGAGTGCTCCTTATTTGGCCCATGGCTTATCACCTCCCCCAGTCCTTATACCTTACAATATAGGCAACATTAATGAGGCTCTGTGGGTCTGCCATTTTCTCCTCATCTTTTTAATGAAAAATTGTTATATTTTAACAAAAAATTGTTATAAATCAGCAGCTTTTCTACTCTGTTGCATTTTACAGCTAGGGGATTCTGGCATATCGATGAACACTTTTCCAGGTTTTAGGGTCACTTAGAATTCTCTTTAATACTTATGTTTTAGTTACTCATTTCAGTAGTGATCACTGGGTAGAGAAGAGTAAATTTCTTTACACTTAATGCCATATATTTAAGTCTCTTAAATATTGTAGAGATACTTTACAATTATCTGCAAAGTAAGCTTTATAATTATTTTTAATAATTATAATTATTTTTACTAACTGTTCAAAAGAAAAATCTTGAATTAATCTAGTATTAAGTTTAATTAAACAAAAACTTTTATTATGGTAATATGCATGTTGAAACAAAAATTAGATTACAATACTTGTTTAACACATATTTTTTCAAATCAAGTGTCATTCATTCAGGGGTTATTATTATTATTATTATTTTCTTTTTTTGAGTTGGTGTCTCACTCTGTCACCCAGACTGGAGTGCAGTGGCCGCTCCCAGCCACTGCAGCCTCGACCTGCTGGGCTCCAGCGATCTTTCCACCTCAGCCTTCCAAGTAGCTGGAACTACAGGCGTGTGCTACCACGCCCGGCTAATTTTTGATTTATTGTAGAGATGAGGGCTCACCAAGTTGCCCAGGCAGGTCTCGAACCCACGGACTCAGGCAATCCACTCACCTCAGCCTCCCAAAGCGTGGGATTATAGGCTGAGCCACCAAGCCCATCTTGGATTATTTTTCTAACAGCATTTTATTTCTAAAATCTTCAAGTTGAACTTAGTCTGATAAAAACTGACATAAAATTTCTATAGCAATAATACTTAAAAAAATTTTTTTAATGCATTTGTTTTTTAAATTAACAGATAAAATTATGTGCATTCATTGTATACAACATGATACCTTGAAGCATATATAAATCATGGACTAGTTAACTCTAGTTAGTTAACATATGCATTGTCTCACATAGTTATTATTTTGTGGTGAGAACACTTAACATACACTCTCCAAGCATTTCTCAAGAATAACACTTATTGTCATTAACTATAGCCATGATGTACAATAGTTCTTTTGAAGTTCTTCCTCCTGTGTAACTGCAATTTTGTATTCTTTGACCAGCACCTCTTCACCCCCACCCCACAACCTTCCCCATCTCTGGTAACCACCATTCTACTCTCTATTTCTTTAGATCAACATTCTTAGATTACACATATAAGTGAATTCATGAGGTGTGTCTTGTTTCCCCAGGTTTATTTCATTTCATATACTGTCCATAATTTTTCAAGCGCATGTATGCACATACACACATATACAATAACAATTAAACTGAGGAAATTGGAATAAAATATGGATTTTGTTAATGTCAAAATCCTAGTGTGATATGACACTACAGTTTTTGCAATTTTTTCTATCATTGAAGAGATTGGGTAAACGATACATAAGATGTCTCTGTGTGACTGTATGTGACTGCAATTATCTCAAAATAAAAAGTTTAATTAACTTCCTTGAAGTTAATAATATCTTTTCTAATATGAAAAATGAATAACACTCATCTACATTCTAATTTTATTTATAAAGAAGTAATATATTGAATGATTTTATAGAAGTGCTCATCTTTTATGCCATCTATTTAATATTACTTTTGACCTAAGTACTTAACTTCCTAAGATTATTTTCTTTAAAATGATTAAGCAAATATTTTCTGTATTTATCAACACAGTCATAAATAAATTTCTGTTTATATATGTGAAGACATAGATAATCTGAAAATACTGAGCTTCAGTTTTGTGAATCATATTCTCATTAGATGCGGTATAATTTGCATGACATATTTTCTCTCTTGAACTCATATATCAATATCTACCCATAAGATTAAATGGCATTGATTGCACAGATATTTCAATCTAAGTCAGTCTTTCTTTCTTTCTTTCTCTCTCTCTCTCTCTCTCTCTCTCTCTCTCTCTCTCTCTCTCTCTCTCTCCCCTCTCTCTCTCTTTCTTTCTCTCTCAACCCCTCAAGCTGTGCCTGGATAATTTTTTAATTTATTGCAAAGATGAGGTCTCTTCTTGTTGTTCGGGCTGGTCTCAAATTCCTGGGAGCAGGCAAAACTCTCTCCTAGGCCCCCCAAAGTGCTAGGATTATGGGCATGAGCCACCTCACCTAACTTAGTTATTATTTCTATTCTCAGCAGTAATCATTATGGAATTCTCACATATTCTATGCTAGGATTATATGAATCTTCATATTTGTATATTGAATGAGGAACTTAAATCAATGAATGAGACAAGATATCTTAAACACGAACAATATGCATAACTTTAATGTCTCTGTGTTTGCTTGTAAATAGATAAATTATAAATATATTGACTATTTTGCCAAACTCATGTCAAATTAGATGTATTCTATTAGTGTTGTTTGTCATGTGATCTGCCAGCATCTTTACAGAAAAGGATTGTCAAAATAAAATCTAATAATTTAAAGAGTATGATAAATCATCTGTGCAGAGGTAGAGAAATCACAAAGCTATTGCAGGAATTTTGGGCTAGTAACAGTAAAGTTATGCTACTAAACTTAAGCCTGAAAAGACAAGGGAGGGAGTCATGGGGTGTACTGAGGAGGTGCCCCTCCCCCCGACAGAAATGCAGTCAGTCATGGGCAATCTGCAGCCACTATTGACATTTCTTCATGGTGATCTCCTTTGGCTAAATCCAATAGGAAACCAGAGGGCAAAAGAGCAAGTTGATTTAATCAGTATAGGTCAGTTTCCTGGGCAGAGTTGGATGAGAAAGAAAAAGACTTAATCTTGAGGTGTAAACGAAAGATAAACAGCATATCATTTTTTAAATTTGATTTAAGGAAATAGCAATATTCTTACTCTTTAGAAATCTAAAGCTATTTGATAATGACTGTTTTAAACTTATGTGAAATATGGCAAAATAAAATTAAACTAAAGCTGTATTAATCAGGGCTGGACAAATGCAATTTTGTTAAACTTGTTGCACCCATTCTCCCTATTTTCACTTTCCTCCCAACAGCAAAAATAACAGTCATTCTAATGTGCTAGGAATTCATTCAGTATGCTATAAAACATTCCCAATTCATTAATTTGGGAGATTATTTTGTCCACCTTCTATGTGCCTGGAATTACATTATATCAGGCATATAAAGATGAATAAGCCAAGGTTTCCAGGTCTATATGTCTCAACTATAGCAGTATCTCTTATTCTCTCTCTTCAGGTTTTTGATGTCACCCTCAACCCCATCCATGACAGTTAATCTGTTTATATGTGTATTGGTTTGCATGCTTAATTCATACATTGTATTTTTTTCTTTTATTTTTAGTTTACACATAATAATTACACATATTTATGGGACACAGACTGATATTTCAATACATGTATACAAAGTGCAATGATCAAATCAGGGCAATTAAATTAGCATACTCAACTACTTAAGCGTTTTTCATTTATTTTTGTTGTGAACATTCAAGATCTTCTCTTCTGCCTACATGCCTACATTGCATTTTTTTATTTTTTATTTTTCGAGTTGTAGTCTCACTTTGTCACTGCTCCCGGCCACTGCAGCCTTGACCTGCGGGCTCCGGCGATCCTTCCACCTCAGCCTTCCGAGTAGCCAGAATTACAGGCATGCGCTACCACGCCCGGCTGATTTTTTTTTTTTTTTTTTTTTTTGATTTATTGTAGAGATGAGGTCTCGCTGCCCAGGCGGGTCTTGAACCCGCGGGCTCAGGCAATCCACTCATCTCAGCCTCCCAAAGGCGCGGGATTACAGGCTGAGCCACCGAGCCCGACTTTACATTGCCTTTTTAATCTACTTCCTTTCCAAAGGAGATTTGTGGTAAGTACTCTCCTCTTGGATGTTTGAACCGAGTCACAGTGGAAACAAATTATGTAGTAGAGCAATGGATTTCAGGTAAAGATGAGTATGTTGTCTTTTGAGTCTAAAAGGAAAAAAGAGGCATAAATCCACAATTTTGTTGATTTGTCAGTATAAACTTCTCTCAGTTCTCCTTTTCACTTTTCTGACCTTTCCTTTTTTAGGCTGTGGAAACTGTTTATGGTTCTATTATTACTGCTAACTTTTCCCTATGTTTGTTCTAATTATTTCTGTTATCCTTTTTTTGTTGTTATTTTTGTTATACTTTTTAATGAAAATATATCACACTTATATGTACCATTTGTTCAAATACCTATATACAGTAGTCTCTATTAAAAACAACATTGTAGGCCGGGCTCGGTGGTCCAGCCTGTAATCCCGCGCCTTTGGGAGGCTGAGGTGAGTGGATTGACTGAGCCCGCGGGTTCGAGACCCGCCTGGGAAGCGAGACCTCATCTCTACAATAAATCAAAAGTCAGCCGGGCGTGGTAGCGCATGCCTGTAATTCTGGCTACTCGGAAGGCTGAGGCGGAAGGATCGCCGGAGCCCGGCAGAGCGAGGTTGCGGTGGCCGGGAGCAGCCACTGCACTCCAGTCTGGGCGGCTGAGTGAGACTCCAACTCAAAAAACAAAACAAAACAACATTGTGAAAATAAAAATTGAAAAAAACAGACTAATGGATATAATGACATTTCTAGAGAGTAGCAATTAGGTGGGTGTTTTGGCTCCTACTTTTATGGTTCTGTCCCTTCAGTGAAAAGGAAATAGAAAAGCAGTAGAAATTGAGATAGTTTATCCCTTTAGTGTTCCCATTGTAATCTGTGCATATTTCTTTTGGTAGTACTTTTTCTTTTGCATGGGTGTTTGTATTTTTCTTATACTCTCTTCTACACCTACAACTTGTATCAGCTTATTCTTTTAGCTAAGTATTTTTTTTCTTAGAGATGAGAATTATCTTTTTATCTTTATGGCTTTCATAGAACCTTGAAATTGCTAAGCACTGACTAAATATTAACTGAGTAATTATATTTGCTAGAAAGTTTCTGGAGCATTCAGAAAAATACTGGTGCTAAAAATTATTAATTCTGCCTCACTATCACTATTTATAGAGAAATTATGTGCATTGTTTATATATTCCAGTTACTTTGTTGAAAAATTAGCTGAGGTTAGGAAAAGCATGAATAATTTAGTTTCAATTATTCTAGTATATTCTGCCTTTTCAAGAAAGCAAATGCAAGAGAATATAACAGAAACAAAGCAAACCTCATTGGGAATTTTTATTGATTCTTTCTTTTGTGTAAGATTATTAACATGACTATTTTATGGAGCTTACTTACAATTAAATCTGGTCATAGAAAAAGTAATAATTTAAACACAAAGTTTTAGAGCTTTTGTTCTAATTGTAAAAGCATAATGAAAGTCATAAATCAGTAGTTTGCTAACTATGAGATACTTTTATTTCCTGTTAGCACTTTTTAAGCATTTTGCTTCTCTTGCTTAAATCAATATTTTTAAATATTCATAGAATATTTAAAATAGTCATAGAATTTTCCTTTCAGAGGTATCTCCAGCTTACTTTTAAGAAATATAGTGACAGAGAAAATAAATATATGGTCATCAGCTTAAGGAACACAGTTCTTGAAGTAAAGCAAATAACTTATTTGTATGTATAATTTTCCTATAGTTGAGTCTTGGAGAAATCACAAGACTGTTCAGCTAAAAATGGGTATATACACAAAAAATGATGCATTACTTTATGTTGAATTATCTATATAATATTAGTTAGTTCCCCGATACTGAAAAATGAATAATACATTAACTCAGTAAAAACATGAGAAGTGTATATATAATATGTTAAAGGATAGAGCAAAAACAAAAGCAAATTGATTTTTGCAGTCTTAAAAATAGAAGCAAAGGCAAGTCACAGGGTGGAGGAAAATATCAAAACTCACTCAGAATAATGTATACAAATACGTCTACGCGTCTATAAGAAAAGACAAAATTGGCATGTAATTTAAGAATTGGGCAAATGACTTTAATAGACAATTTAAGGAAGAGAACATTCAAATGAGCAATATGCATTCCCCAAAATGTTAAACTTCTTTATGAATGTAAGAAATACAATTTAAAACCATAATGAGGTAAGCTACTATTTACATATTGTTTTATATATTGTATCTTCAATGTGTAGAGAAACACTGATGTATATAAGTAAAACTAATTCAGGTATCCACTTTAAATATGTGGACATTAACATTTCAGTATGGCAGAACTATGCCTCAGAATAAAAAGAAAAATGCAAACAGAAGGGCTTAGGTCACTGGAGAATTAAAAAATGCGCTGCAGATCTGGGACTCTCATTTTAAGATGGTCTTTAAAATAATTTTGGGGGGTATGTAATATATATAAAAATTCACTTATTCATATATTCTTCTGAGCCTCATTTGCAAACAAAAATTTTACTTTCAAATTTAAGGAAATGTGTAGGTAAATTTTGGGCGTAGAATTAGAAAAAACAGAATGATAGTTTAGCAGCAGAATCCTTTTAACTAGAAATTAGGAAGGGAAGAAGGGAGAAAGAAAGAGAAAAGAGAGGAGTGATGGCAGGGAATTTGAGAAGGAAAGGAGGAGGAAAAGAGAGAGGGAAGGAGGGATGAAGAAAAAATCAGAATCAATAAATTCAATTAATTCTGTCTACCTTGAAAAATCTATGTTAATGAGTGCTTTGAGTTTGGATTGAATGTCTTTAATAAAAATAGCTTGGACACAAAATCCAATATACTTATATGTTTGCTTGAAGCATTTTATATTCTAAGTAATTGATTCTTACTTAGATTTTAATGTGTCAATTATATACTATCCATATTAATTCTAAATTAATTATATTTATTAATGTAAGATTTCAAAGTTAAACATTTATCTGTATGTTATTAAAGAAAAATAGGTTAAATTGTATTTTAATACCTGAGATCTCTGTAGTTTACTTTCTTTTGTTTTTTTGTTTTTGTTTTTGTTTTGTTTTTTTGTTTTGTTTTTTTTTGAGTTGGAGTCTCACTCTGTCGCCCAGACTGGAGTGCAGTGGCCGCTCCCGGCCACCGCAGCCTCGACCTGCTGGGCTCCGGCGATCCTTCCGCTCAGCCTTCCAAGTAGCTGGAACTACAGGTGCGCGCTACCACGCCCGGCTAATTTTTGATTTATTGTAGAGATGAGGTCTCGCCAAGTTGCCCAGATGGGTTTGGAACCCGCGGGCTCAGTCAATCCACTCACCTTGGCCTCCCAAAGTGCGGGATTACAGGCTGAGCCACCAAGCCCAGCTTGTAGTTTACTTTCAAAAATACAATTTAACAAACAACAACACCGTTAAAGGCATTTCAACAATTATTATTACAAATAAAAATGAAAAGCAAGATTTGACAGTTTTTAAAAGGTAAAAATATTATCCCAAATAGCACATTCTACATTTTGTTCCATGTATTCTCTGATAATTTATTATTTTTCAGACACTAAAACAATTGTTAAAAATAATTTGAGCCACAGAAGAGTCCTGACTTAGACACCACAATAGGAACAACCAGAAAGTAAAAGCTAAAATACACACAGGTAAACCATTATACTACACAAATGCACATATATTTGAAAATGCTAGAAGTTCTCTGTGACTGTAGATTACTTTGAAATGTCATGAGCAACTTTAAAAACTCAATTATTAATTTTTTTTTTTGAGTTGGAGTCTCACTCGGTCGCCCAGACTGGAGTGCAGTGGCCGCTCCCGGCCACCGCAGCCTCGCCTGCTGGGCTCCGGCGATCCTTCCGCCTCAGCCTTCCCAGTAGCAGGAATTACAGGCATGCGCTTCCATGCCCGGCTGATTTTTTGATTTATTGTAGAGATGAGGTCTCGCTGCCCAGGCGGGTCTCGAACTCGCGGGCTCAGGCAATCCACTCACCACAGCCTCCCAAAGGCACGGGATTACAGGCTGAGCCACCGAGCCCGGCTTCAATTATTAATTATGTAAAATAGGATTTAGGTATGTGACTTTCATGAGATACCAATTATAATCTGAGGTTGTTTTACTTTCAAATTATTGAAACTATCCTTAGTCTTTCATTAATGTTATACTATCTATTCTAGTTGACTACCCTTTCTCTTCCTTTATCTTCTTGCTTGAAAATGAATAAGAAACATGTCTTCTCTGTTACAGAATATAGATGCTCCTCAACTTAATGATGGGCTACATCTAGATAAAGCCACTATTAATTGAAAATATTGTAAGTCAAAAAAAACATTTAAATACACCTAACCTACTAAACATAATAGCTTAGCCTAGCCTTCTTTAAATGTGTTCAGAACTCTTACATTAACTACCAGGTGGGCAAAATCATCTGGTAAAATGGTGCAAAGCAGAGGATTGATTGTTATTCAGCTTGTGGTCTTGTGGCGGACTGGGAGCTGTAACTGCCCAGCATCATACTGTATACAGCGAACCCAGGAAAAAACCAAAAATCAAAATCCAGAGTAGTTTCTACTGATTGCGTATTGTTTTTGCTCTGTGGTAAACTTGAAAAATAAAACTACAACCATTGTAAGTCAGATGCTGTCTGTATATTGCAGTCCTCTGGTGTGAGTCTTATCCTTCCAGACACTATTCTTGCCTACTGATAGCATTTTATACTGTTGGTTATGGGAATTTAACTGTTTTGAGGCTTCTGAGAACATCCAAAAGTTTCCTTTTAACAAAAATTATTTACCTTGCTTTCATATTTGGATCAATTTTTATTGTAGCCCAAATTATTTAGTTTTAAGTCTCTCAATCCTTAGAGCTGTCATCTTTTAAGTCTTATACAATGAATCTTTTTTATGGAACTATTGAACTAATGCCCATTACAGGTGACTTATTTGACCCAGGTTCTTATATTATCAGGACAAAGCTGAAATGTCAATTTATCTGAGCGTTCCTGTCATTTCTACTTAACTAACTTTATCCATCATTATTTGAATTACACTCAACATATGAACACATCTACTGGATTTTTCTATCTTCAGAGAAGCACTTTATTTTTTAAAAATGTCTGAGCGTTTTCGTTTCTTTTTTCTTCCCATAGACCTGGTAATATATTCTAACATATGCAACATAGTGCTAATTTTCCAACACAGAAACTTTTATTATTCCTCACCTACCTCATTTTAGTAGTTTTGCAGCTGCAGATATTTGTCTCCTTTATAAGAATTAGTTCCATATGAGGGCAGAAATTTTGTATCATCCACTTTTTACTACTTTGCTCCACTTTGTGCAGCACTATAAATTAAAACAAAAAGACATTTTCCATAATGGAACTTCATCATGTAAAACAATAGCAATGACGACATGTGATCTCTAAAATTATTACAGAAAGCTTGTCATTAAAAATAATGAAAATCAGGCTAAAAAAATAATTTCATTAGTAATCTCTTTTTGGAAAAGCTCTTTATTTCTATCTATTCTGATTTGATATTATTAAAAATTATAAAGAATTTGATAACTGATATTGCATAAATAAACTCATAGGTTTACCAAATCCATATTGATTATAGGTTTATATTGCATAAATAAACCTATGAGTTATCATTAGGTAAAAGAAAAAGGTAATCAAGAATATGTATTTTAATTGTGTTTAGATTATTTACAATTAAAATGATTACAACACAGTTGGATTAATATCTATTATGTGAGTAATGATATTCCACTTGTTGCCTTTGTTCTTAGTTTCTTCTCTTTTATGGACTTCTCTGATTTTAATTGAGCAATATTTATGGTTCTATTTTTACCTCCTACTTTTGTGTACCAAATAAACATTCAAAAAAACATTTTATTAGTTACTCTAGAGTTTACATTACCTAGAAATATATTTAATCAAGAAGGTGAAGATCTCTACCAGGAAAACTATAAAACACTGATAAAAGAAATTGTGAATGACACAAACAAATGGAGAAACATCCCGTACTTAAGGACCGGAAGAACTAATACAGTTTAAATGACCATACTGCTCAAAGCAATCTAAATAAATAAATGTAATCTCTATCAAAATACCAACATAATTTTTCACAAAATTAGAAAAAACGATCCTACAATTTATATGGAACCAAAAAAGAGCTTGAATAGTCAAAACAATCATAAGCAAAAATAGCAAAACTGGAAGTATTACATTACCTGACTTCAAATTGTACTACAAGTCTATAAAAACCAAAACAGCAAGGTACTGGTATAAAAATAGACACATGATCAATGGAACAGAGTAGAAAACCCAGGTATTTACAGTCAGTTGATCTTTAACAAAGTCTTTGGTCCTTCTATGTCCATAAAACCAACCTCCTCTGCCCAGCTCACTGGAACACTCATTCTACTTTATAGAATGAGATGTTGCCTGCTTCTAGAATCACAAATTAAAGTCAATTAAAATCTTTAAATTTGTTGTAATTTTGTCTTTTGACAGAAAGGACTACTAGATTTTCTTTTGATTCTTTCTTATAGTATCTATCTACTTTCATTTCCAATTTGTTCGTGCATGATGTCTACTTTTTGTATTAGAATTCTTAACATAATTATCATAGAATTTTAAACTTCAATTTGATAATTCTGATATCTGTGTCATTTATGAATCTACTTCTAATGATTGCTTTGTCTGTTCAGACTTCGTTTTCTCTTGCTTTTTGTCATGCCTTGTAACTTATTTTGAAAAATAGACATGTTGTGTCATTTCGTAGACCCTTAAGTTAATAGGCCTAGTTAGTGTGAGCATCTTTGTTCATCTGTCTGGGAGTTGGTAACTGTATTTAATTTACTGTGAATGTTGGTGCCAGAAGTTTCAAATTTCTCTAGTGTTCTTGTTTTCTGCCTTCCATATTGACTTTAGGTTTCTGTAAAAATTCCTTTTAAGAGAAGTATGTGTCCAGAAGCTTTTACTTTTTTGATCTCTCCTTATTAATCTGTACCCCATGGAGAGTAACTGTGGGTAAGATCAATTCTATAGTCTTCTGAATAAATCTCAGTTTTTTAGTGGGCCTGTGTCCTTGGGCTGTGATCTTCACAACTGTTTCTTCACTCTGTCTTCCTCCTTAGGTGAGACAGGGAGGATAAAGGAGGATGATGTCAGAGAAGTGCCCTTCCCTCTTTTGGGATAAGGTGTGGCAAAATATTTTTCCCTATACACAGAACTTTGTTATGAAAAAAATCATTAATAATGATCATGCTGTCTAACTAGGGGCTGGAGGAGGTAGATCTTTACTTTGAGAACCAGGTAGTGTTCCTGGAGGTAAAGGCCACAAGAATGTTGGGGAAGATGGTCCTAATATTCCAGCTCTTAAGAGTTTATCACACTCATGTTAGTATATATTTGGTTTTCAGCAATTTATCGAAATTACCATTTAAGTATTCCTATTACTTTTTGACTTCAAGGTGGTAGTTGGCTGTAAAACCTAAGTTCTCTGATGGGTCCAAGAAGGGTCATTGATTTTTTAGTTTGTTCAGCTTTTTTTCTTGTTACATTTTAAATTAAAGACTTTACCTTTTAAGTTAAAATCAGAAATCTCTGCTTTGATTTTTTAATCTGCCTGGTTAATTTCAATACCTTCTTTACCTCAATTATTTATTCAGTCAAGCTTTTATTTACTTAAACATTTTCTACATGGTCATTTTATATACTTTATCTAAATATTTGGAGAACTTGGTGTCCAAATATGTTCTTTGCAGAATTTAATTTTGGACATTTAAGTACAGATGTACTTATGTTAAAGTTTCTGTCTTCTGGAGAAAAATTTGCATTTTAATTCTACTGTGTTTCATCAAGCATGAAAATTTGCAGACACTTTCAACTTATATCTTGGCTTGGGGTTTCCCTAACCTCAAGAGTACTAATATTCTATTTCTAGAACCATGTGAAAGTAGGCTATCATTGCTGATTCTTGGGAAAAAAATTATTTCCATTTTCTAGTTAGAGTAAAATCAGACATGTTCCTTGTGATTTTATTTTTTATTATTTTATTTTAGGCTTCACTTTCTCTGAAGTTATAGCCACTGCAAGGGGTCTCTTTCAGGTTAACTGTGAACAGAGGGCTCTATGTCCCTAAAGATCTACATTCCAAGGATTGCTATTTTTTCCAAGGTACTCTTGGTTTCTGATTTTGCTTTATATTCTTGTTTCTTATCTTAGTTTATTTTGATGAAAACTTTAATAATTTTCTTCAGTTTTCTATTAATTCAGTAATATACTTTAAATGTTCAATAATTTTTGGTTTTGGGGTTAAAAAAACTATGTTTTTTTCAGCATATGCTTTTTTCTTAAGATCTAGTCTATATCTCTGTGGAAGTTGAATTCTCCATTCACTCTTCAAACTTCTCTAATTGGCTTCTCTCTTCACAATTACAATGAAAATGTGCTGTCAGTGATCTTTGTAATAAAAATTTCTTTGGCTACTTGACATTCTTTTTTCTCTCTTGTTGAATCATTCTCTCATAAGCATTCTGCATAGTTAACCTTGCCTCTCTTTTTAAAATGCTCTTTTTTGACTACTTGGCTAATAATTTGTCACTCATTCTAGATAAACTTTCTAACTGTCAACACACTTCCTATTAAAAAGGGAAAAAAAAGAAGAAAAAGAATGAAGCAAAGAAGAGAAATAATGAAAAAAATTTTAAAACTGCTGAAGAGTTAGAAATGTTTATCCGATGTTTCTTCCTTTAAATAAAGCCAAAGCCATTCTCTATGATTTCTTGGCCATAAAGTACTTCATGTCTTCTATATTTCATACTATTTCTTTTCTTTCCACTTTCACCTCATATTTTGACTGATTTCTTTACCTTATATTTTTCCTTCATATATCAAAGTGAATTTATTTCCTGTCACTTTCTGATTCCAATATTTAATTATATCCTAATTGTATTTTTTCTCAACACTTTCTGTCTCCTTCCACAGATTTATTTTTCTCTTTAGGGTATATCACCTTATGAGAGTCTATAATTTGACCCAATATTTTTTGTTGTATTTTTCTCTAAGAAATTGAAAATCCTAAAAGAACAGGTGTCTTGTTTTCTTATTTATTATTGATGTTCCAGTTCCTGGCATACTTCCTAAACTTATTAGGAGCTCAAATAATTATATGTTGAATGCATAATTGTACTAAGTGATGACCAGTTTTTGTAGATAAGTTTTTTGCATGATGGTCATTTCTCTTCCTCTCCCCCCTGTCCCCTGCCTCTCGCTATAATCAAAAAGCCTTCTTTTATTTTATAAATACCTCACCTATGAAATCATGGCAAGAAACAGAGCCTGCTTCTCTCTTAGAATATTAATGTATTATACTGTCATGGCCTCCATTGCAGCTAGCCACATGATCAGTTAAACACATCAGATCTGACTTTGAATTGTAAATTAGCAATGTAAACCAACAGAGTAAGATGAATATTCGTGCAGGATCCACAAGAGTAGGAACAACTTTCCTGGAGAACGAGGGGCAGGCTTTCTAATGGCAGATGGCATCGTTCAGTGTTTGTAGAAGTCGTGGCATCTACGACTCAGGATAGGCAAAATGATAGTGTTCATTTGACTGGTGATCATGCTAGTGATTATGCATATGATTTTGGTTACGATTTTGGCTGCTGCCTAATTTCCCTGATCACACTTCTTTCTCCAAGTTTGCCATCCACACTTAAATGGCAGACACGAACATAAATTGCAGATAACAATAATTATCTTTTTGAAGTTACTGCTGAAAACCTATTGCAGGCCCATTTTTACCTGAATTAATGCAAAGATCTCTTACCTGGTATATTTGACAGGTTTCACTTTCACAACCATCCTCACCCTTTTCTCACTCAATTCATTTTTAAGAATGTCATTTTTTGAAATAAAAAGGTATTGCCTTATTCGCTTGCTGCTTTTTGAATAATTTTATTCCACAGCTTTTACTATTTTGAGGTCTCAGTCTTCTTCAAGAAGCTGATAAAATATGATCTTCATCAGCTGGGCTCGGTGGTCCAGCCTGTAATCCTGCGCCTTTGGGAGGCTGAGGTGAGTGGATTGCCTGAGCCCGCGGGTTCGAGACCCGCCTTGGCAGTGAGACCTCATCTCTACAATAAATTAAAAAATCAGCCGGGCATGGTAGCGCATGCCTGTAATTCCGGCTACTTGGAAGGCTGAGGCAGAAGGATCGCCGGAACCCAGCAGGTTAAGGCTGCGGTGGCTGGGAGCAGCCACTGCACTTCAGTCTGGGCGACAGAGTGAGACTCCAACTCAAAAAAAAAATATATGATCTTCACCTTTCAATATGAACATAATACCTAGAAAATTTTATATATTAAACATCATTTAATTTGCATAAACTTTGTAAACTATTTGTAAATAATTTTGAATCTTTGTATCTCGTTTTTATTCAAAATTAATAGCCTTTTAATAAAAAATTAATATTGTGTCTAAATTGAGATAATTACAAAGTCAAATTTTAATCTTATTCAGAAGCCAACTTCACTAAGAAATTTATTGTTTTGCTTTAGCAGGAATTTTGAATTATGTAACCATGTTTGGAATATAATGCAAATGTAATCTTTACACTTACCACATTTGAAAAAAAACCAGTCTTTATTTATTAGAGTAATTTTAAGTTCACAACAAAATTGAGTAGAAAGAACAGACTTCCCATATACCCTTTTTCCTACAAAAGAATTGCCTCCCCGTTTGTGGATACCCCACACCAAATTGGCAAAATTGTTGCAATTGAGGAATCTACATTGACACATCATTATCACCCCAAATCCATCATTTACATTAGGGTTCACTCTTGGTGTACATTCTGCAGGTTTTGACAAATGTACAAGAACATGTATCCATCATTATAGTACTAAGGAGAAAAGTTTCACTGCCCTAACAATCCTCTGTGGGCTTTGCCTATTCATCACAAGCATTACATTTTGACATTTAGTTTGGCTTTTTTTTTTTTTTTCACTGACTCACAATGCTAAAACTGTTATACAGTCTTGAGTCACTGCAAATAGAAGTTGAGATTCAGTCTGTGCTCCGCTTCCTTACTTGAGCAACTGGCACCAGGTTATATATATATTAAACAGTCTTTTTCTTAATTGAAATGTATTTTCCTATTAAGCTTGAATTCTCAGAACTGTAATTTTAAGAAAATCTCTCACATCATCCTTTACTATAATTACCTAAAATACCCTATTATTGAATTTATATTGCATATTTTCCTAAACTACAGCCATATTTGAAAAGGGCCAACATTTGATTCTGGCTATATTGACAAAGCAATAATTATGGAAACTATACACATTATCCATTGACATAATAATGCTTAATAACAAATAACCATAAAACCTCAGAGCATATGATTGGTATTTACTCCCCATGCAAATAAACATTTAGACTGGCCTCTGCTGATGCAACTTGTTGCTATAACATTTCTCTCTCATCCTCCCACAGTTAAGACTAGCCTGAGGGTTTTTGGATCAAAGGAATTACAAATATGCTAGAAGGCAAGTAGATACAGGCTAGTGATCTTCAAACCAATCTTGTAGAATATCTACCAATAGCCCATTGACCAAAGCAAGACCAAAGGTTGTATGACAAAGAAAACGGACACGAACACTTAATAGCCTGTATCTAGTGTACTAGATTACTAGTGTCAAGCGTAAATGTTTACATGATCTATAAGTAAATGTTGCAAAATTAAGTTAATGTATCCATGTGTTTGCAAAATTCAGTTTATAGATCCATTTAAATGGTTTTGCTAGTTATTACTACAACTTGTAGAAATGCTTTGTCTGGCACTGGGAAGTATGCCTAATTTTCTACATTCATTTCCTTCTTGTTAAGTGACAACTTGACAAAAAAGAAAGCAAGATAGAAAGAAAATAGGAAGGAAGGTAAGGAAGGAAGGGAGGGAGAGAGGGGGAAAGGAGGGAGGAAAGAAGGGGGGGAAAAAGAGAGAGATATTTCAACAGTAGCCATAATGGTAACAACAGACTTTGACTTTAAAGCATAATAAAATTATGAGTAAATTATTGAGTAAAGTAGGCTAAGCCATGCAAAAACTCATCTTTTTCATAGAGTTTTTATTTTCTCACAAATAAAATAAACACCCACTCTAAATTCAATCAAGTATTTAAAGATATAGTTTGTGAAAAGAAAGAAATATTTGATTAGTAGAGGAGAAGTGAATACTCTTTTCTCATTTCTTGACAGCTTCTTAAAAATGCCCAGGATTCAAGCTACAGATTTAAAGAATACCCATTAAAATACTAGTAGCAGTCTTCTCAGAACTGGAAATGACAATACAGGAATTCATATGGAAACATAAACGACCACAGATAGCCAAAAGAATCCTCAGTAAAAACAAAACAAAAACAAAAAACAAAAGAGGAGGTATCATACTCCCAGACTTTAAACTTTATTATAAAGCTACAATAATCAAAACAGCCTGATACTGGTACAAGAAAAGGCATAAAGATCAATGGTATAAGATAGAGATTCCAGAAGCAAAACCTCAATTTCTCAACCAACTCAACTTCGACAAAGCCTCCACCATCAACCTTTGGGGAGAGGAGAACCTATTCAGTAAATGGTGCTGGCAAAACTGGCTGAACACATGCAGATGACGAAAACAAGATGCATACCTATCAACAAACACAAAAATAAACTTTAAATGGATCAAAGACCTAAATGTAAAACCCCAAACTTTAAAAACCTTAGAAAATGCAGGAGACGCTCTTATGGAAATTGGAACTGGCAACCGATTCCTGATCAAAGCCCCAAGTGCCCATGCCATAAGAGATAAATAAATGGGACCTCACCAAACTGACAAGCTTCTGCAAAGCCAAAGAAGCCATCAAGAGAGCAGGGAGACAACCCACAGACTCAGAAAAAATATTTGCCAACTGTATATCTGACAAAGGCCTAACATCTAGGATTTACAAGGAACTTGAATGTGCTAAAAAGAAAAAAGCAAACAGTGTCATTACAAAGTGGGCGAAAGATTTGAATAGACACTTCTCAAAAGTAGACATACGAGCAGCCAACAGATACATGAAAAATACTCAGCCACACTAGTTATCAAAGAAATGCACATTAAAACCACACTGAGATCCAACCTGACTCCAGTCAGGATGGCCATCATCAATAGCACAAAAAACAACAGATGCTGGAGAGGATGTGGAGAAAAGAGAACACTTCTACACTGTTGGTGGGAGTGTTAACAAGTATAGCCTCTGTGTAAAACAGTTTGGCAATTCTTAAAATATCTAAAAATTGACATTCCATATGACTCCGCAATTCCCCTACTGGGAATATACCCAGAGGAACTCAAATCACTCTATGGAAAAGATACCTGCACATGCATGTCTATTGCAGCATTTTTCACAATAGCAAAAACTGGAACCAACCATACTGCCCATTGAAAGAGTACTGGATAAAAAAAGTGGTACAGATACATGATGGAATATTGCACAGTCATAAAGAAGGACAAAATTATGAACTTCACAGCAACTTGGATGGACTAAGAGTCTATAATACTGAGTGATCTATCACAGAAACAAAGAATGGAGTATCAAGTGTTCTCACTCATAAGTGGACCTTGAACTATTATTGTAATACTATAAGAAAAGGATTGGGAGTAGTGGGAAACTGCGGGGGCGGGGGAGGGTGGCGAGATTGGCGGTAGTGGGAATCTGCTGGGAGGTGGGGACACACCTCATCAACAAGGGTACCTGCACATTGTACATGTATACACCTAACCCTGAATTGTACCCCACATCTTTAAAATTTAAAAAATGCCTAGGTTTTACCTGATGACAGTCTTTATTTCAATAAATAATATCATTTGAGAATCTCTGAAGCCAATGTTTGTCAATAGTAAAGGTTAAAACTTACAGAGATATCTGGGCTTATTTCTGCAGAATCACATGTTAAAAACCATCCCAGGGACTCTATCCGTGGTCAGAAAGCCACGATTTTTATTCCAAATAGTTTTCTAAGAAAGTATTTCTTGGAAACAGTGTTCTAAGAAAGAATATGGAAACAATATATTTACCTCTTTAAAAATGCACTGTGTTTTAGCATTCTTAAAGTGAATTAACAATAAGGAATTCTAATTTGCTGGCATGAGTAAATATATAATACAGTTGAAAATTGGTGCTTGAATGAGGAATCATCAATACAATTATACAATCACATAGGGAGAGTAAAGGTCAAAGTTGAACTTTTTTGTCTTTTCCATGAGATGCTTCCAGATATTAGAATATATAGCAGATTTTAAAGGTTAATAGATTCATTTTTTCTTACACTGTTACTCAATTTTTGCAGTGACTTTGATATTAATTATTCCAAATGCTTCTCTGAAGTTAGTCATTCAGTTGTACTGCATTTACTGAGTATCTCGGTGTACTGTAATCCAGAAAGGTGCTTGATAGATGCTGGCAATCGAGTCCCCACAACAGCTGGTTTTGGTTATCTCAAGACCTCTGCCATTGCCAGTGAGGGAGCCAGGGGAGCACTGTTGCCACTGCCACTTCTAGAAACTGCTGGCTTGCTGTTAGCCATGCTGTGAGATCAGAAATGGTTGGGAACCCATGGTAAAGTGGACCGAGTCCCAAAATAGTAGAAAATTAATGAAAGAGGTTCACCAATTCACACCGCCCACACACTCACTGGTACTCCCAAGGTAGTCTACATTGCCAGAATGGCAGATACACTTTGTATTAAGAAGTTGGTACTGAACACAGCTCATTAGTTCAGACTTTTTTTTTTTTTTACCTTCGTGGAAAGTTTCCTCTTAGGGACTCCATAATCCTTTTCTGAAACCAGTAGAATCATATTTTCAAAAAATCTGTTTCAACTATCTTACACTGCTTGAAGTCATAAAACAGCTCAGTCATACCCAGAAAACTTGTTGCAATAGGATACCCCCAGTTGTCTCATTTCTTTCTCTCTTTTTTTGGCAATACAAATATAAAGTTTTCCAGTGGCTTTGGGGGCCACACTTTTAGTTTTATGTTTTTGCTTGATCAAATTCAAGTTTCATGAGATTCTTGCCTTTTCTACTTCAGTATCCCTCTCACTAAAATGCTCAGCAGGAAAAAAGGAAGATTTATAAGAAGGACACCTGTAAGGTAGTTCTTTGGTTTTGCTAGCTTCTAGCTTTTATTGAATACAGGCACACTGTGATGTTTGCGGCACAACAACTTTGGTAACAAAAATAAAATCAAAGTTTTATAAAGTATTTATATTTTTTTCTTAGACATGTCTATTAAAGGTAGGCCTAATGAAGAAGTAAATAAAGACATTCAAGATCTTAATAGCAAAAGTCAATCACTTTGCTTTTATTTAAAGGAAACTATAGGATTCATGCATAATACTGATAATGATAATTTATCTGAGAGAATAATGATAAATTGTTGCTTGATTTATGATGGAAACTTACACATCACTTATTTTAAATGCAATCTTAGCATATTTTTTTTTCTTTTCTCTCTCTTTTTTATTATAAAGATGTAGAGTACAACTCAGAGTTAGGTATACAAAGGTTGATTATGCAAGTACCCTCCTCCCCTAGCAGTTTCCCTCAACTGCCAATCCCACTCCCCTTCCCTGGCAGCTTCCTACTACTGCCGATTCCTTTCTTATAGTATTATAATTTTTCAAGGTCCACTTATGAGTGAGAATGTATGGTATTCTGTTCTTTGTTTCTGTGATAGATCACTGAGTATGATTGACTCTAAATCCGTTCAAGTTGCTATGAAGTCCATATGTTGGTCCTTCTTTAAGGCTGAATAATATTCCACTGTGTATATGTACCACATTTTTTATCTAGTCTTGCTTTGATGGGCAACATAGTTGGTTCCATGTTTTTGCTATTGTGAATAGAGGTACAACAAACATACATGTGTAGGTATCTTTTTTGCAGAATGATTTGAGTTCCTCCAGGTATATTTCCAATAGGGGAATTGCTGGGTTATATGGAAGGTCCATTTCTAGTTCTTTCAGAAATTGCCACACTGTCTTCCAAAGAGGTTGCACTAGTTTGCATTCCCATCAGAAGTGTAGAAGTGTTCCTTTTTCTCTACATTCTTGCCAGCATCTTTTATTTGTTTTATAAATGATGGCCATTCTTACTGGAGTTAGGCGGTATCTCAATGTGATTTTGATTTGCATTTCTCTGATGATGATTGAGGCTAAGTACTTTTTCATGTGTCTGTTGGTTGTCTGTATATCCTCTTTTGAGAAGTGTCTAGTCATGTTTTTTGCCCACTTTTTAATGGAGCTGTTTGTTTTTTTTTTTTCCTTTTGGTGCATTTGAGTTCCTTGTAAATCCTTGATGTTAGGCCTTTGTTAGATACACAGTTGGCAAATATTTTTTCCCATTCTGTGGGCTGTCTTCATGCTCTCTTTATGGTTTGTTTTGTTTTGCAGAAGCCCGTTAGTCTGATGAGGTTCCACTTGGCTATCTTACTTTTTAAGGTATGGGCATTTAGGGTCTGAATAGGAATTGGTTGCCAGTTCCAATTTCCATAAGTGTGTCTCCTGCGTTTTCTAAGATTCTTATAGTTTGAGGTTTCATGTTTAGGTCTTTGATCCATTTAGAGTTAATTTTTGTGTATGGTGATAGATAGGGGTCCTGTTTCAATCTTCCGCATGTGATCAACCAGTTTTCACAGGACCACTTACTGAATAGTTTCTCCTCTCCCCAGTGATTGTTGCTGGAGGCTTTGTCAAAATGAGATGGTTGAGAGAAGCCATAGCATATTAACACAATTCTCTGAAAAGTTTGGATGAGATTTTTTAAAACAAGAAAAAAATTACAGATATAACTATTTTGTGTTTTTACTTGCGCTGGGCTCATGGAGGCCTAGAAACCTTTATCTAATAATTATCTACTTATTCACCCTCCTTTTGTTGAGGCTGTATGCTTATTTTATGAGTCAGATATATCAGATTTGAATCTTTGCTCAACAAGTTACTGAATGGGCTCTCCTAATCTAATTCATTTACTTTTTTGGAAATCATTTTGAATATTTGAAATTGAAATAAATCTGTTACTATTTTGTATGTAAAGGATATGGTATATATGTGCATATAGATGGAGATATAGAGATATAGATATAGATGATATATGGTTTTAAATAGTATCAGATATGTAGAAAGCATTCAATAAATTATATCAAGCTCTGCTGGGCATGGTGTCTCATGCCTGTAATTCTACCGCTTTGGAAAACTGAGGTGGGAGGATCACTTAAGCTCAAGAGTTCAAGACCAACCTGGGCAACACAGTGAGACCCCCTCATTTCTACAGATATATTTAAAAATTAGTCAGGCATGGTGATACATGCCTGTAGTCCTAGCTACTCAAGAGGTTGATGCAGAAGGGTTGCTAGAGCCCAGCGTTCAAGGCTGTAGAGAGCTATGATAAAGTCACTGAACACCAGCCTGGGTGACAGAGGGATATCCTGTTTAAAAAAAATAAAAATAAAAATAAAACTCCTACAACAAAGCAAGGCATATAATAGGCATTCTAGAAAGATGTGTTGTTTAAATTACATAACTGTTATTATTATTATTGCCATTACTGTTGTTATTATTATTATCACCATTGTTGTAATCTAGGATCTGCCTTCAATTTGATGAGTACACAGTGCTCTTTTTGGTTCCTTATACTTTGAATATGTTTTCTTTCCATTTAGAATGTCTTTCCTATATTTTTCTGCCTAGTTATTATTTTCTATACTACCATAACTCATCTTTAGTGTTGTGTTATCTTTGACTTTCCTTGACCAAAACCCCTGATAACTGAGTTGTTTCTAAAACACTGACTTTATTTCTAATGTGAAGTGTAAAAGTAACTAATATAAGTGCTTTAAATGTTGTCTACTGATGGTATTCCCTCACCAGACTGTCAGCTTACTGAGGGAAAGGGTTATAGGTTGTTCATATATTTTTCTCAAAGAACTACATTCAGTATTCTGATGAATAATGGCTTTCATTATTTCCATTTTTTGCAAATCAATATCATTTTCTCTAATGTACTCAGTTCTAACTGTGTCCTGTATTTAATATTTATCTTGAAGTCATAGTAGAATTAATGAGATGCAGAACAGAAAGCATGGACTCTGACCCTACATTTCAAACTTCATTTCATGATAGCTATAATATTTAATGGTAGATGAGGAAGTAATTTGACTGAATATCACTGCAACAACAATTCAAACTATTGTGCACTCTTTATTTTTCTGAAAGGAAAAGACATATTATATTCCATTTAGTAAAATCAGGAAATTTCTCTTTAGAGAAATTATGACTGTTTTATCATACATATAATTTAAATAGCTTAAAACACAACTTAGGGATGGACCTAATGGTTCATGCCTACAATCCCAGCACTTTGGGAGGCCAGAGCAGGAGGATTGCTTGAGAACAAGAGTTCAAGACCAGCCTGAGCAACATAATGAGTTGCTATCTCTACAAAAAAGTTTTTAAAAAAAGTATTAAATAGGAATGATGGTGTGTGCCTTGTAGTCTCAACTACTTGGTACACTGAGGTGGGAGGAACCCTTGATTCCAGGAGATCGAGCTTTCAGTGAACTGTGATCATGCCAATGCACTCCAAATGGCCAACAAAGTAAGACTCTGTCTAAGAAATGAAACACACAGACACATATACACACATGATTTTTTTTTTCTAGTTAAGGATTGGTACTATTGTAATCCTCAGAAAATCCAGCTAATATTCCTGAGCATTTCTGGGTTGTAAAACATAAAATGTACATTTTTATAAAGTGTCTAATTAAATGACTATCATATATTTTCAGAGCTAAAGTTCAGATAATTTCTTTTAATTCTAAATAGCATACATGAAAAAAAAGAATCATTTAGCTGACAGTGAGTTAGGTCTAAATCTGAATTATCCAAAGAGATAAATATCCATTCTATTTGTCTGATATCAAGACATTAGTAAGTTCTATTATCAAAACCTCCACAAAATATGTTTTCTGGATTTGTTCTCTCATTGCTCAGTGTAGCTAATTATATCTCACACAGCCCTATGAACTTACAATTCTTTATGTTTCTCATATTGAAGACAAGGACTTTTAAGTCGTACCCATTTATCTTCCATTACCAAATCCACTTTTCCTACCTGAGTTTATGAGAGTTTTCCACGTAATTTCACCCTACCCTTGTACAACTATGTGTTGTAAAAACAAAATCCCTGAAGTTCCTAATTGCTTTAAACATGTCTATATATTGACTCAGCTGAATTCATTCTTCTGGATTCAAGATGAGTCACAGAACATAATTTCTGAACAAGTAATCTGTTTTTTTTTTTAAAACTCTAAGCTACATGGAGAGGTTAATAATTGGAATGTATAAAGTAATTTCCTGAACTGTGTCTCCTGAGGACTAATACACCTTTTTGGAATGTGACCAATTAAAATCACAATGAAAAGATATCTATTGTTAACATTTTTTATATGTTTTCTATTGTATTATTTTTTCATTTTTTCCAATTGTGTCAAAATACACACAACATAAAATGTATCCTTTTAACTCTTTTTAAGTGCATGGTTTGAAGGCATTAAGTGGATTCATCTTGTTGTACATTCATCACCAACATCTAGAATTTTTCGGAAGTCTTTTTATCTTGCAAAACTGAAACTCTGTACCCATTGCATAATAACTTCCTACTCTTCCATCCCCACAGATCCTGAAAATCATCATTTGACTTGCTGTCTCCTTGAATTTGACTATTCTAGGAACCTCATGTAAGTGGAGCCATGCAGTATTTATCCTTTTGCGACTAGCTTATTTCACTTAGCATGATGTCTTCAAGTTTCGTTTATGCTGTAGCATGTGTGATTCTGAGATTCTGTGATTACAGATATATTTCATATTTGTATGGTGTAATATAATAGGTACTAGCACATATGAACACCCAAGATGTGGCTAGTATGACTTAAGGATATATTTAAATTTAAATTGACTAGTGGCTCCTGTGTTGGAAAGCATAGCTCCATATAATCTAGATCAATTATTTTTCTGGTTCATAAGTTGTAGGTATGATTTTTATTGCAATGATATATTATGGTTTAGTTCATATACATCTTCTCACCCATTCAACCACTATCTACCTATCTGTCTGTCTGTCTATCTATCTATCTATCTATCTATCTATCTATCTATCTATGAGACAGGGTCTCACTCTGTCAGCCAGGCTGGGATACAGGATTATAGCTCACAGTAACCTCCAACTCCTGGACTCAAGTGATCTGCTCCACTCAGTTCTCAAGTAGCTAGGACTACAGGTGCGACTACTGTGTTGTCCAGGCTGCTCTCAATCTTCTGGCCACAAGCAATCTTCCCTTCTTTGATTCCCAAAGTGCTGAGATTGCAGGTATGAGCCACCGTGCCCTACCACTATCACTTTTTAAAATAAATTTATCTCTTAATTACCTTTGTAACTTTAAAATAATGCACAATTCACTTACATCTTTCTTTCAACAACTATAAACATAATCTCTTGCATGGTTTTTCACTTTATTGCCTTTTTTTAAAGCTTTCTTTTCTTTTGATTTTACATGGTCATCAAGATTTATGACAACAGTAATAGTTACAACTGTAAACCTGTAATTTTCATTCAGCTTTCACTGTTTTGAAATGGCAGATATAACTTACTGCAAATTTCAATGAACATGTTTATTTCTCCTTCTTGTATTGATTTTTTTGTTTTTTCTGGAATTTTCAAATTAATATTTTTCTGAAAATATTTAAACTTATTTTGGCATTTATTTTTTCCAGCATCTTCATCTAATCAAATATTTCTAAGGTTTTGTTTTCAGAGACCTCCCTGAAATAGCCTACTGTTCTCTTTCTTCATTATGAGACCAGATACCTCTAAATCTGCCAAAGAGCTGTCAGAATTGCCCTTCCATTTGCTGCTCACCAGAATTCTTTTCATTACTTTCTATATTTTTTGTTTTCACTGTTTTCCTATCTTTTAAATTTAGAGTTTATTCTCAATAAATTTTCAGAAAGAATGGATATGCCACAGGTAATCTTTATAGTCACTTCCTATTTTGAAACGTTATTGTTTTACCCACACACACTTGGTTGCAAAGTTGACTTGAAATAGAATTCTGGACAGTAAAGAGTTTTCTCTCATAAAACTGGAGCCATTGATTGATAGTAGTCACGCCTCACTATTGATTTTGAGAAACCAAATGTCATCTGTATACATCTTTGTAGGTGACCTGGTTCTACTTTCAAGCTTTTATTCTCTGCTTTTTAATACTTAGCTTTTTCTGAATAACAGTAGACTTCATATCACAAAAGTATCTTTAGGTTGCTTACATATATATGCATATGTATGTAAAAGTAAATGCACATGCATGCACAAACACACACTCTCGTGTTACTTTTTTTATTTTTATTTTAACAATCTATGCCACCACAAACCAATTTCCAAGGCCTACCTTAGAATGTCTGGAGATAAGCTATACTGTATTTTTGGACATTTTGTGCATACTGTAGGACCCATTATGTGATGTTTGCATTTCAAAGTATAACACTTCTAAACTCTATTTCCACTAAGGAAATAGTATCACTTCTAAATGGTTTCACTAAATAAATATGTATTTCAATAGAAGATAAATTGTGTCCAACATTACCATATAGTTTTATCAACTTGCCAATAATCTTTTCTTCTCCCTTCTCTCTCTCTCTTTCTCTCTCTCTTTCAGCAGATCTTGCTCTCTCTTTTTTAGGGATTGCACTCTTTAAAGTGTGAAAATGTCTCATACCCAACAAAGAAATGTAGAAATGAGGAGTATTTCTATTTGGCAAATTATATTAATGGAATTCTACATTTGAAAACCATAGCAAACCCTAAGCAATATTTATTTCATATATTGAGCTGAAATTCTTATCAATTTACTAAAAATAGTTTATGAGAATTCTAAGTGGGTATCCAGATTAATTACTTTGACTACTTATTGTACTTACTATTTTTCTTTTCTCATACTTCAGCTCAGCAAGGTGCTCTCTCCTGTTAATATCAAATTCCAAAGTGGAAATTCACTGTTAATATTTATCAGTGACTATACAAAAGATGTGTGCAATTATTCAACTTTGTGAAAATTGCAGTGTCTCCACCTTCAAATATAGGCTTATAATCTTGGCATAAGGCTTATGACATGCCATGATTAATAAATAACTTTATACTTAGAATTGCCTTGGAGAAAATCCAATTATGCATCTGCTATACAACTAAGATATTTAGAACATTTACTCAAAGACTAGAATCTAGAGCTACTAAGTTTCATTTTTTAAAAAAATTTTGCTTCTCCCCTTGAAATATCCTGCCACAAAGAGAGTACACTTATAAAATTTGCTCGTAAACTAAATGAGCAAATGATCCCAGAGAGATAAGAAAACTAAGATATTTTTCTTATATTAGAAAATTCATCAACTCCCAATTTAGAATGGAAAGGTCAATAAAGAGCAACCACATCATCATTTTTCCCTAAGATATTATGTCAAATTCTTAAAATGTTGATTTTAAAGTTCTCCAGGTAATTTCAAACTTTTAATGTAATATTTTTCTTCATCTATGGTAATTTATTCCAGTTATTTCTATCTCATCTCATCAGCAGCTCACAACGGATTCAAAACTGAAAAGCTCTTCTAGATATGTCTCTTTTGATTTTAGTGTCTGTCAATAGAATTTTTATAAGGCAAAAATCCTGTTGAAAAGGGAAGCACATGTGACAATAATCTGAAAATCTAGCTAAATGTGAGGTTGCTTAAAACAAAATCATAGTGACAACTAATTTTTTAATTGCACCTGTGGATTCTAAGCATGTATTTCCCCTTGGGCTCCCCTTTCATTAGGTCCAACATTTTGAATATCCTCTTGAAGTTTAATTTTTATCTTGAAATTCCTCATACAAAGTGTAAAATTAGTTTTTATCTGAGAAGTTATATTTTATTAAGTTTTCTTTAAAGGATAGGTTTTTTAAAATGAGGAAATTAATTTGCACTTGAGAGTGTGTCCTGATAGTTTTAAATGTTTAACCTACCAAGTGTCTTTCTGTTCATCCACATGTCACTAAAAATCATTACTTTTCTATTCTTTATAGTGATTACATTCAAAATAGGACCTGAGTTTTCATCCCTTCATTATGTTGCTTGAATTTCTATCAAGCATATATTCCCTTGTGATTAATTAACTCAGAATTATGTTTGAATCTCTTTCCACGTGCATCTGACTGATGGAATTTCTTTCCTGCTGAAAGCTTCTGCTGGGAAACAAGAACTAAGCTCAGAGTAAAATTTCAAAAATAATTAAAATGTATGACTTGTCTCAGGAGCAATAGCTGCATGGTATACACAAACAGACTTTTCTATTGTATTTATTTTTCTTTCTCTAGATTGTTGGTCAAAATCATTAAGAAAGATACAAATAATTCCGTTGGTTTTCAAAGCATTCAAAAATATTGCATTCACTGTAAGAAGACATAAACACAAAAAGGCGCATTTTCTCAGTTGTTTTGGAGGATGTGATTTTGTTATCCATTTAGCAATTTTCACCTTTGTTCCTAAAACTAAAGAAAACAACTTGATAACAGCTAACTGAAGACAACATTCCAAATCTTCTCTTCAAGCTGTTTTGAAATATGTAATAAATTCTTGTTAACTATAGTTGCCTTACTGTGCTATCAAATACTAGAACATATTCTTTCTTTCTAACTGTATTTTTGTACCCATTAACCAACATCTCTTTAGCTTCCTTTACCTGTATACTTCTCAGCCTCTGATAACACCATTCAAATTACTCAGTACCCTGTTTTGATCGTTATGTACACATATATCCAAATATCACATGTACCCCATAAATATGTACAGCTGTTACATATTAATATAAAAAATGGAGGGATTAAAAGGCGCAGTTAATTGATCAAATATAACAAGTACCTCCAGAGGCTATCTAAAATGAATATTTTTTACCTGAATCTTTGAAAGAAAAGCCAATGAATGCTTCCTGGGCCTATGTAAGTGTGTGAATGTGAGCATTTGCTCATTTGCTACAGGGAAAAACTGAACCCCAAGGCCCTCCTCATCACTCACTTCCATTCAACATGTTTTTATATACTGTTCTCCTGACTAGCATGGTCAAGTCACTGCTGTAGTTTATTATAGATGTAAATCATGTCACTTAAGTATGTTATTGCTGTAAACTGATTGGAAAACAGTCCTAAAGTGATTAACAGTTTTTAAACGCAAAGAAAGAACAAGATGATAGAAAAAAAAAACAAAAACAAAACCACCAAAAAAATCCCTCAAAATGTCAAGTTACAGGGAAGCTTCAGAGCCGCTGAAGAGGTAAAGTCTAAGAAATCTGTTGTTCAGATGAGAACAGTGTATTAATTAATGAGTATTTTTGAATACTCCTTGACTCTAGTCTATCAGTTATGGTGCCATTGAAAGATTAAATAAGAAGGATTACTTTATCCACAGACACAAGCTGTATTTCTTGTAGAGGTCGACTTTTGGGATAAATCTGAATGACCTTCTATTTCTCCCTTCTATATTGACCAGGAGAAGCTCTAGGTGCTAAGCTCTCTGATATTCTCCAGGCCCTAATTAAATTAGTCTTTCTGCTATAAAGAACCAAAATAAATGTGCTTCCTAAAGTTTTGTTTTGTTTTCCTAGAACTCAACACAAAATATCCCTGTAACCAACATATGACTGTTTAATAAAAAATGTTTCTTATTTATTTATTTATGTATGTATTTATTGAGTTGGAGTCTTACTCTGTCACCCAGGCTGGAGTGCAGTGGCATACTCATGGCCACCACAGTCTCGACCTGCTGGGCTCAGGCAATCCTTCTGCCTCAGCCTTCCAAGTAGCTGGAACTATAGGCATGCGCCTCCATGCCCTGCTAATTTTTTGATTTATTGTAGAGATGAGGTCTCACCAAGTTCCCAGGTTGGTCTCAAACCAGTGAGCTACCTTGCCCAAAATATGGTGAAGTATTGCAGCACATTTATGTGTTGTGTTGCAGTGTGAATAACAAGAGGCTAGTGTCAAGTATATTAAAACTCCTCTATTCTGATTATGCAAATTTGATATATTTACTGAGCTTGTATTTTGCCATCACTAATAATTCTAATAATCTGTCTCCTATATTAGATAAAGGAAAAAGTCAGATGCTTGGCATTTCTGTTTTCTGTTCTTCTTAGGGTATATATTTATGTGAGCCTCAGAGACACAGAAATGTTTGTGGTGGGGAAGAATGTGATTTAAATAGCCCTCAATAATGCCACAATTTTAAAAATAAAATAAATAAAATAAAGGTAATTTTAAAATTGGAAGTAAATTTAAAATTGTATGGAGACCTTTAGAAATACTACACAATTAAATGAAATATTAAACAATACTTCTAGATAGTGACTATTTTCTTCTTTTGATTTCATTTTAATTTCTTAATAATCCTCATGTGTTGTATAAATATTATTTTTAAAGTAACATTTTCAGCTTAATAACTGAAAACATTTTTGACAATGACAGCACATCAAAGGAAATGTGACCTCAGAGGAAAAATATTTCATGTCTTTGAGTTTTGAAGTATTGAATTCTTTTAATAATAGGTTTCATTCATTTGCTTGTCAAAAGTCAGTTGGAGTTACGTTCTGAAGGGAACATGATATTTCATGGAGCCATTCCTTTAGAGATAGCTATTAAATGTTTAGCATATGAAAACTGTCACTTCAGTAGGATTCTCACAGCAAGATTAAGCTGAGGTGAGAGACAATATGCCTGAACATAATACTTCAAGAATTAAAAAATTATTTGTATTCTGATTAAAAAATCATCCTGCTTGGTTAAATTTGCAATGCAAGAGTTAATAGACTGTTTTGGTGTTCGGCTAAACTGCATAAGCTTTCTTGTTCAAAGCTAACCTTCCTAGAATTTTTGAAACTCACTCTTTTAATATACTGAATTGTATTTATTTGTTCCAGTTTTGAGGATGGTCAGTGTTACACTTATCAGAACAGACTCTTATGAAGTATGGTCCATTAAGACCTAAGATCACAAAAAAGACACTGATAAAAGGCAAAATTTAAAAGACTTTATTGACTTAATCTTCTTCCTAATGATTACTGATAATCAATAATTTTCAAGCTCTCTCCTAAGTTATTCTTTTATAAATATCTTGTAAAGCAGTCTCACTTCTCTAGTATTCTGTCATTCTACCCCCAACAATTCTAAATTATATGATTTGGTAAGTGGGTTTGGAGAGGAAGGTATATGGAGAGAATGTTATCAGCAAAGGAAAAATAAATCAGCTGCTGAAAGTCTGCCATTTTTTTCTGAGAACAATTTCTCAAAAATATTTTTGAAAATTCTAAGCATTTTATCATCAATGTCATTAAAAGCTTAAATATATATTACATATTACATATATATGATTTTTTTAAAAAGAAGAGGAAGAGAGTTTATTTTCATAAGCGTTACTGCCTGCAAGGCTGCCCTCCTGCAGGCTGGGAGTCTTGGAGACCAAAACCAGAGACAGGCACTTTGAAGAAGGAGGGTTTGGTGTAGGAGCTTTATGATGAAAGGGTTGCTTAAACATACATATTCAACAAGTTATATGAGAAGATATGAATATTCATGAAGGTACTTCTATCACAAATCATGAATAAATATGAATAAATATGAATAAATATGTCTGTAGCATATGATTCATGTTCACTTTAGGGTGGAGAAAAAACATTTATATGTACAGTCAGACCCCATATATGAAAAAACCTTTTCAGGACATGAGTGCACATGGTCCATGGCCTTCTTATCAGGAAAAAGTTATTGATATCAGTCTCTCATCCAGTGAAAGTTGTAGTTATGGCTGGTGAAACGGGTTTGGTTAGTCAGTGTCTATGAGCTAGATGACTTATAATTGTATTGTTTATCTGAAGGCCAGTACTTATTTAGCTGTTATAGAAAAAGAAAAATCTTGTGACAGTTAGAATATAGTTTATTTTTTAAGTGTAGGGGTACGTGACTTAACTTTTGCCTGATGTGGCTTCAGGTCCTGTTTATAATTTGGTATCTTATTGCCACAAAGAGTCATTTTTATCAGTCTTAAGATCTCTATTTTAGCATTAGTGTTGTTGAGTTGTTTTGTTTAAACTCCAAAAGGTAGTAGGTATATTAAGTACATTAAGACGTGTCTGACCTCTTGACCTGTCATACCTAGGAACTAAGTTTTTAAGGTTTTTTTGGGGGGGAGGGTACTTTTAGCCCTAAAGGGGATTGTTCAGTCATTGCAGGATTTCAGATTTTATTTTTTGTTGACAGCATCCATTCAGAAATTTTTAAAAGTCTAGGATTTATTTTACATCTTGAACTTTGTAAGCTTTCTCCGTGACCAGAACCATTAGTTCAGGAAAAAATAAGATGGCATATAACAAACATATGACCTGTGGAAATCAATAAATCAAAGGTTTTTCTAAGCTATTCAGTTCTCTTGGTAAGGAAATGCAAACTGAAGGCTAAACATTACCGTTATAATTCTGTGTCATGCATGACTCTCCATTTACTGTTTACAGTGAGTACCCTAAGTATTTCATCAAGTCCAACAAAGCTATATTAAAAATCTGACCTCTTATATTTGATTTCTCTTACAAAACTCTGTACTTTTCTTGCCTTATAAACAAGCTTCAGTTTACTCTAAATCTACCAATACCCTACTTAAGGCAGAATACTCACTGTCTTAAGGGAAGTGGAAAATAATAGGATAGACATTGTGGAGGGGGAGAGTGCTGGTTATTTTTTCACTTGCCTCTTTCCCCAAAATTTAGTATTCACTTTCTCTTCTCTGCTTTGTGAAAATAAAACCAATACCTATGGAATATTGTTGCGTTCAGATTTCTATTACTGTTAGCTTTGTATTGGGTTCAGCCAGTGGAACTTATAAGCAAAGATCAGAGGATAGGAGGAGAGAGAAGTTGAGATACTTCTTAAACGCTCTCTCCCTTCTGATATTCGCACAATATCCCCAGGACTACAGTGACTGCCAGAAGGTCATTCTGCCAAAGTTCCATGTCTTACATAGCATCAATAACCTCATCTCCCCTTTTGTTTCTTCACTCCTAGGCATGGGTAATGTCTTCCCTCTTAATTTGAATTTCTGATCCATTCTGATGAATGTATGGCAGTCACTCATGGATAAGCTTCCTCTTTACTATTTTAAAAGTTAACTTATTAGATGGTGTGTGTTAGGGCACACTCCCAGCAGGGCCTCCGGAGTGTTAGGTCAGGCCCACTGTGGGTATGAGTGTGCCTGGTGTGTGATTTGACACCACATGAAAGATGCAAAGAATTGCACAGAAGTTAGATTAGAAGTTATAGTTTATTTAGAAAGTAAATTAGAGAGAGAAAGAAAAATTCACCTCCTGAAGGTAGGAGAGGGGGCCAACACTCTGAGGCAAATATGACATCGAAGCTGGAGAGCTGAGTATATTAAAAGTTCTTGAAAAGCTCTTGAAGGAAAATTTAGGCTGAGAAAAATGCCCAGAGTTTCCATTTTTGATGCCGGTAACAGTAGTCACGTAAGCCTTGTGTCTTGACGTCACCAGTCACTGCTATCTCCTAACTCCAGGTGGTGGGTGGGAAATTAGCCACAGTAAATTGATAATGATACATCAAGGCCACTACAAATGCCTTAAACAATTTGGGCTGCATACATTCCAGCTAGTTACAGTTTTTGCTTATTCCAGGAGTTCTGGTTCACAAGGCTTAATGAAACATTATACATAGAATTAATACAAAGACATGAAAGAAAACAGTTGTCATTTAGAGACTAAGGGAACAGACACATGTCTAGGTGTTGGGTAGTTTCAATAGCCCGTTTTTTATCTAGATATGGCAGAGGTATTTCCAGGGACGCGCAGTCCCTTTTGGTGTTTCCTGTTTGTCAGGGAGCTCAAAGAAGACATGTTCCCTTCAGTACCAGCAACAGTTACTAGATCCAAGGACAGTGGGGGGGAGGCAAGGAAAAAATGTTTACTTTTAAATTTAAATGTCTTCTACATTTCAGAGGTTCCCTCCTTTCAATGTTCATGTATTTAACAAACTAACATGTCTTGTTTTTTCAGTTTTCAGTGTTATAAATTTTCCTAGCTTTCTGTGCCTCAGTAGTAATGAAAGGGGAATATTGTTGAAGTTGTATTAGGAAATGTTGACCTGGTACCAATTTAATGTTACATATTCATTTTGAAAAGAGTATACTTTAGTATTGTGGTAGGCGTTTGTTCTCAAAATTTGGAATCAGTGTGTTTAAGGCATAAGTATGCCCCTGTCATTATTCTACTTAAAAATTTTTTTAAATGACCTGTCTTGTTCATAGATATAGTTGAATTTCCTTAACAATCATGTATCTCAGAGTATGAGCCGTAGATCTCTGGGGGTCTCAAAAGCATCTTTCACGTGTTCTGAGTGGTGAAAACTATTTTCAGAATAATACATATATACTGTTTACCTTTTTTATTATTGACATTTACATTAATTGTTAAACAACATGATCCCATAAATTGCTTACATGTTAGCATGATTCACAGTGGTAATGACAAACTAGAGTAAGAAAGTAGTCACTGTATTCTTTACCTCCTTGAAATTGCAGCAGAACAAATAAAGAACAAACTCAAGTCTTACTAAAAAATGTACTTAATGAAGCAGTAGAAGTTGTTCATTTAGAAGTTGTTCATTGAATCTCAAATTTTGAGTGTCTGTCATTTTCTGTGGAATGACATGAGAAGCACGTATAAAGTGTGATGATTCTTTCAAGAAATTGAATTCCTGCAGTTGTATAAGTTGCGGAGTAAATTAATGGATTTCCCATTGAATGTAATTTTACTTGGAAGAATGACTAAAAGAAAAACTGTCATTATTCAATTTGTAGTACTGGCAGACATGTTCTCAAAAATGACCTAAGCAAATCTACCACTTTAAGTGAAACAACAGAGTCTCTGAGTTACCACTGAAAACATTAGAACTTTCTATATATATATATAGAAAACATGTATTCACCATTAGTATTAAAGTTTTCTAACAATAATGTCTTTTCTGGTAAGAGTGGTATTGATATGAATAAATGTCATTTTTAGATATTGTGAAATGAGTCAACTTTTGAAATATCTGCAAATGATTCAGTGAACTTGTATTTTTCAAATAACCATGATTATTAAATCATGCATGAGTAAAAGATTCATTCAAGAAGAAAGACAGAAAAACTTATTTTGGAGTAATGGTATACAAAGAGTTAAGGTACATGGTTTCAGATTCTGCATTGTAACACATCTTTATGTAACTTCTTCTGGTCAAATTTTGGTCTATTTTCAAAGAATATGTATAATAATTTATAAAGTTTACCAAAATGCTCTTCTAGTTTTCAACTATAAATCTGTGTGAGATCAAATTATCTTCATAAACTTCAACCAAAAATATTATAACAAATTAAATGGAGATGCAAATATGAACATATAGCTGTTTTTTATTAAACCAGAAATTTTTAAACAAATTTTTCAAAAATGCAAAACAATGTCATTCTTTCCCTTAGTGTATGCTTTGGGAAAATACAGCTTTTATTTTAAAATAAAATAAATGATTTATATTAATATATTATATTTATCATTATTTTAAAATTATTTAAAAACTATTTGTAATTTTTATTTTAATATTGAATATGGCAATACTATAGCTATAGCCCACGTAATCTTAAGTTGTTGAGATTCTCAATGATTCTTAAAATTGCTAACTAATCCTGGGACTAACATATTGAAGAAGTAAAATATGTAAGTTTTTTCATATCTATTTTTCGACTCATTTCTCACCCATACTCACCCCTTTAAAATTCCAAAATATTAGTTTTCTGTTGCCTGAAAAAAACCAAGTTCCCTCTATTTCAGTTCTTAATGCATTTTTCTCTAATTTAAATGGCCAATTGAGTATGCTGAAAATAATTTCTCTGACTTTTGTTGATTTCTGTGGTTCATTTGTTCTAACATAATTGTAGTATGAGAATATATTTGGAATCTACAGAAGTGTTGAGCACCCAGATATTTACTTTTCTCATTTCCTCTTCATTAAATTTTGTGGGTATAGAGTGGAAGACAACACTGAAAATGAATACTTGGATTAATTTCAAAATGTCAAGAGTCCTTTTGTTTATCTGTAGGAGATGAGATTTCTTCAATAGATTAGAAAAAAAGCATAGCATGTATCTCATGAATTCTTACATAAATTGAAATTAATGTGTTTGTAAAATGCTGGGTACTACATTTGGAGAGTTGCAAATGACATTTAAGAAAGAAAAAATCCAAATAAATTTGTAAAATGTATTGTAATAAGCAAGACAGATATGAAGGTGTCTGACAATTCTCAGGGGTAAAATAGCTGATAAGAGTTTTAGAAACCAAGCACAAATCTTCCTAAGTTCATGTATCTATACACAGAGTAGTATATGAATGAGAAGATTTAGCAAAAATTGTCAAAACTGATCCTGTGGATATCTTAGTGGAAATTATGATTATGGCCTGGGCAATATATGCCTTATCATATCAAGAAGAAATAGAGAAAGGATGGATGACATCAACATTAATCATGAAATACGTAAATTCACAAAACTGACAAAACAAAGCAATGACACGTTTTAGGGGGAGAATAAAATAAAGAGACAGAGATATGGTACTTTGATGAAGAATATAAGATTCTGAAAAATTCTTTTTTATTGTTTATAATGTTTTTTAATTATTCAGATGTGGGATACAAGTGAGGATTAATTACATAAGTAGGCTGCACATGCAGGTGAAGTTTGGGCTTATAAATGGCCCTCCCTCCCCCGGTAGTAGACCAGGTATCTTTTATGTTGTACATGCCCCTTTCTCTTTCCATTCTCTAGCAGCATCAAGCACTGCCAATCCCTCCCTTGTGCCGATGTGACTAGTGTTCAGGGCCTTCTTATGAGTGAGAACATGTGGTATTCAGTTCTTTCTTTCTGTGATCGTTTACTTAGTGTAATGGTCTCCAACACCATTCAATAAATCCTGAAAAGAAATAATTAAACTGAGATAAACTCAGCAGGGTCAGGTTATTTAATTATTAGAACTTTGAAACAATAACTTTGAAATGAACTATAAGTTTATAAAGACAAATGGAAAAGTCTCTATGGTATCTTTATCTTAATGCAATTATGAAGGTTATGGCAATGTTGTTCCTTCAGTATTTCTCCTGTTCTCAAATGAAATAGAGGCTTTTAGACCAACTGGCTCGGTGTATTCAACAGCTCACTCTAATACAAAGAACACTATAAGTGTAAAAAAAAAAATTCAAGGATCATAACAATTGATACAATGTATATGCTATAAGATATTAAATTGACTTGTCTTTTTCTATGAAGAGGAGTACATGAGGGTGGTAAGTGCAACAGTTTTCTGCACATGCCACTTTATATTTAATTTTTCACCTATTGATATGTTTTGACCACTTAACTTACGCCCATTAATATTTGAAAATATGGAAACTGCAAAGATGTGAGGAAAAATCACCATCAATTCCACCATTGGCTGGGCTCAGTGGCTCAGCTTGTAATCCGAGAACTTTGGGAGGCCGAAGCGAGTGGATTGCCTGAGCCCGCGGGTTCGATACCTGCCTGGGAAACTTGGCTAGATCTCGTCTCTACAACAAATCAAAAATTAGCCAGGCGTCGTAGTGTGCGCCTGTAGTTCCGGCTACTTGGAAAACTGAGGTGGAAGGATCAGCAGGGCAAGGCTGCAGTAGCCGGGAGCGGCTACTGCACTCCAGTCTGGGCAGCAGAGTGAGACTCTGACTCAAAAAAAAAAAAAAAAATCCCACCATCTATTAAATAACAAGAGTAATCACATTTACCTTTAGTCTTTTTATGTTTTTTAATTTTCTAAACTATTATTTATTTATTTATTCAGCCTATTATTTCAAAATATGTTTACACTTAAGGAAGAGTTTCAAACATAATACAAATCATTTCTTTATACATATCACCCACATTTCCCTGATGCAACATCTCACATAACTATGGCATATTGATCACAACTAAGAATTAACGCTGTTATAATGCAGTTAACAAATATACAAATGTTATTCACATGTCATCAAATTTTCATTAATGTTTTATTTTGGTTTCCAGACTCTATCTAGCATATATTTCATTAATTTAATCACTTGCAGTCTGAAACAGTCCACAGTCTTTTCTTGTCTTTCACAATCTTGACACTTTTGAAGATCATTGGCCAAGTGTTTTGCTAAATGACTCTCAATATGGTTTTATCTGATGTTTTGTCGTAATTATATTGAGGATATTATTGGGAAGAATATCACAGAGATGTATTTTAACATAATTGAAAATAATCTTAGTTAAATTACTTTAAACTTTATTTTCTCAACATATAATGTCATGCTTTTCTCCACACCAGCAACACACTTTTATGGGCAATATTTTCACATATGAGGTAAAACAAGGGAAGTAATAAATGTATTATATATATATATATATATATATATATATGTATATATACTCATAATGTATTAGTACAATAATGTGATGGTGTGATTCAGATAATTAAAAAAATCAGTTACAAATCATGAATGATGTCTAATGTCATCAGGAAACATTAATTGGTTAGAGAAAATATTGCTAATTAGGGAGGCTGAAACTTTATATAAGAGGCAAAGAGGCTGACTTAGAAATATTTTGGGAGTAGAAATGCATAAGATAGTATGAAAATGCTCTAAAAACATAACCCGATAGATTTTCAAATCTTTATATGAATATTTTACTATGTTCTAAAAGCATAGTTATAAAACAGTTGTCATTATTTGGATGAATAAAATTAATTGAGGCACAAAGATATTGAATGAGTTTTACTCATCATCTTCCACAAAGAGTATGTGAAGAGTCAAATTCAGATGATTTGGACCTCTAAATTTATTGTCTTTCCATTATCTTTCTTGGATTCTCTAGCATTAACGTGGCATAAATTGATGATATAATAAAAACAATTTCATCTAAATTATGTCTTCTTTTTAAATTCCTATTTTGCTTTATTTCTTGGACATATTTAAAATTATTTTTGCTTTTTTTCAGAAATGATTTTTTAAGCCATTGAATATCTATGAATATTCCATTTCTGTTTCCTTTACATGTAAGAGAACACTTGAATCACCAAATATTTGGGGGTTAGCTATTTTTCATCTAAAAATACAGAAATTTCTCTCACAAAATTTAGTATTGCTGAGAAGTCTAATAGAAGCCTGATAATTATTATTTTTAAAAAACCTTATAAAATAAAACATAAAAAAATGTAAAAATATATTTTGTATTTCTCTGATGATGAGTGAGACTGAACACTTTTTCATGTATCTGTTGGCTGTCCATGTATCTTCTTCTGAGAAGTGTCTATTCTTGTCTTTTGTCCACTTTTTAAAGGGACTGTTTTTTTCCTTTCAGTGTGTTTGAGTTCTTTGTAGATCCTAGATGTTAGGCCTTTGTCAGATACACAGTTGACAAATATTTTTCCCATTCTGTGGGCTGTCTCCCTGATCTCTTGATGGTTTCTTTTGCTTTGCAGAAGCTTGTTAGTTTGATGATGTCCCACTTGTCTATCTTATTTCTTAAGGTATTGGCCTTTAGGGTTCTGAATAGGAATTGGTTGCCAGTTCCAATTTCCATAAGGGTGTCTCCTGCATTTTCTGATTCTCATAGTTTGAGGTTTTATATTTTAGCCTTTGATTCATTTAGAGTTAATTTTTGTGTATGGTGATAGGGAGGGGTCCTATGGTACATATACACAATGGAATATTATGCAGCCATAAAGAAGGACAAATATATGAACTTCGCAGCAACTTGGATGGATTTGGAGTCGATCATACTCAGTGATCTATTACAGAAACAAAGAACAGAGTACCATATGTTCTCACTCATAAACAGACCTTAACAATTATAATACTATAAGAAAGTGCTTGGCAGTAATGGGAAACTGTCAGGGGAGGGGGATGGGATTGACAGTTGAGAGAAACTGCTAGGAGAGGGAGGGGCATAACTCATCAACAAGGGTACCTGCATTATCAATGTTTGAATAATTAACCCTGAATTGTAACCCACATCTTTATAATAAAAATAAATAAATAAAATATGTTGATGCATATTACTTTTATTTAGTACTTAATGGATTCACATGTTTCATAAAACTATACATATTTATTTATATATTTAATTATTTATAATTTTCTCTCATTCCCACTGTCATCTATTTGACCAGTTCTTTCTTATGCTTATCCATAAGTAATCCTTGTTATTAATTTTTGGTTTATCCTTCCAGGATTTATTTCTACACCTATGCATATATGTATATATATCCATATGCTAGATATACAAAAACATAAGTATTCTTATTTAACCCTCTTTTAACTCAAAATGGAGTATAGCATTTATATTGTTGTATAACTGGCTTTCTCATATTAAATAAATATCCAATATCTGACTAATAGATTTCTTATTCTTATTATTTTATTTTGTATTACTTTTTATTATTTTTAATTGCACAGTTGTCAGCTATATTGTCTGAGGAATTTAGTGTATGTTACACTATGTAAAAATATTTTGTAATTACAAATATTAGCTAAGGGCTTAGACAATTATTAATGTTTTTGTTTGTCTAAATGAATGTCCAGTGGGAAAATGAAAAATTTTGTTGGACATTGGTCAACTCTTCCATGTATTGTAATATTCTGCTTTTTGCATGAGTTTAACATCATTGGCCTCTGACCACAAAATATTAATGCACCAAAATCATTGTGACAAACAGCAAGTCTCTTAAAAATTTCCAAAATAATTCAAGTGGGAGCTGTTGTTCCAGATGAGAACTACTATATTACAACAAAACTACTACTGACATTTCTCATAAACATTTGACAATTTTTTTTAATGGTCTAAGACTAGAATAGTTAAAAAAATAATTTTGGTTTGTATTGAACTACTTTTTGATGATTAGGCTTGTCCAACAATAAAATGACCACTTGCCAAGGCCTTAGTCACTAGAGAGGAGATTACAGGGGAAGATCAAGTGTCCACAAGGTCTCTTCAAGATATTATCTTTGTCGTTGAAAGGACCCTGAGTCAGAGAATGACTAAAAAATATGTAATTTGAATTAATTTCTGAGATTGATATAGTTGAATAAGATGTTATATCAGATGACCTTTTGGAACTGATATGTTACAGTTCTATAGCATGAGATATTCCCTAAAAACACTCTAATATCCCCGAGAATGACTGAAGGCACTAAATTCAAATTACAATGTACCTCCCAGGATGCTGTTTCAAACAATCATTTGCTTTCATACATATAATATTTTTGAGAACTAAAAGTTTTGCAGATTTGGAGCTGTCATTGTACACTTACATTTCATAACTGATTTTAAGAAAGAAAAAGATGTGTTATGTTAGCTTTGCTTGTGTTGAGTGAGGTAGATTATAGTTTCCATAACTAAGCACAGTCCAATTAAAGTCATGCATTCAGTTCTGAAATGTGACATTGAATCAAGCATAAGACATTTTAATTCATATTTTAGTGCTTTCAGGTGGTTGTATTAAATCATTAGTCACTCTAAGCTATTCACTGTGCTCAATAATATAAGATCGCATATCTTTTCTACCCACCTCCAGAAATAACATTTATCCTGCCTGTTGCTCATTACAGTTCTGTAAAAGAAAAATATGTGATCATAATTTAATTTTATTTTACTTCCTAATCTTCCCAAATACTTCTTTTTTGAAATGTAGACATATAAGCAAATGCATTCTCATTATGAAATCAGTGATTTTAAAGTTCTGTGAACCAAAAAAAAAAAAAAAAAATCTTGGATTATTTTACAAGCTAGCCATAATTTTATACTGAATATATACCAACTTCACAAACTCTGCTTATGTAAGATATTGGCATTTTAAATTAGGTTTATTTGCCATAATATTGATGAAAATGTTATCTCATTACATTGTTTATTGTAAATCGTAAAATGTCTAACTTTGAAATCAAGAATATTTGAAAACTATTCTGCTAATATTTTCCTGCAGAAACTTTTGCAAGATATTTAAAATTTCTAAACTGATATTTCCTCATTTGTAAGGTATAAACACAAATAACTTTCTTTCATGACTAGAGAAATCATCATATGTGTACATATAACCCCTTGGTAAATGGTGTCACTTAAAATCAACAATTTGTCTTCTATAAAACTAATTTTTAAATGTTAAACATAATGACACTTGTCTTCCCAGTTTATCCAGTTGTTGTCAGTTGATTTCTTTCTACCTTTAAGCAGAAAGTGAAATTACTAAAAGGTAATTTATGGTTCAGGGATCTGAATGCAGCATATTGTAAGTGTATATCTTAGTCCAATTGACTGTTTCATATTGGGGTACTGCTATGTAGTACACATTGAGATAATTTTTCACATATTCTATGTTTTAAATCAGAGAGATTTACTATATAGATTGTCTCTTGAAAAGAAGATGAAAATGTTCTTTTTTGGTAGTCACCAAAAACTGAAAAACAAAATGCTTCACACAAGGGAGATTCTCAGGTTCTCCCTGAGGAGGTAGTTAGAAAACAACTGGGCAGACAGACAGGGCAGATCCCTGATAACAAAGTAACAAACTTCCTGCAGACCTCTCAGACTGAAACACTTGCTTTGATAAAGAAACTCCCTACAAGCCCCTCCGACTAGAGTAAAAACACTGACTGCTGGGACTGGAAAACCAATCACTTCACCACTAAGTGCTGACCAATCAGTTCACTACTAGGCCCCTACCTCCAGGCAATTGATTCTTAGTATTGAACAATTAGCACAGTTAGTGCCAACCAATCAACTCACTTCTAATGCTAGCCAATCAACTTGATTCTAGGGCTATATAAGAGCCTGGTTTGGGCACAAAATTGGCAATGCCCTTGGGTCCCCTTCCACTGTGAGAGTTTTTCTGTCTTCTCAGTAAATCCTACTTTCTCAACTTCTGGCCATCCATGTCTCTCATTCCTCCTGGATGCAAGGCAAGAATCCAAACTCTAAGAGCTGCTGAAGATCCTTGGAGTTGAAGAGTTGTGCATCCTGAGACTGGTTTGCCAGCCAATGGAGACAGCAGAGCTGGTAGAAGACAGAAAGCTGCAAGCAGAGAGTGAGATTCCAGAACAGCTGAGACACTCTCAGGGCTTGGCTTGCCTGCCCAGTAGAACCAACACGCTTTGATGCTTGACTTGCTGGTCCATTAAGCCCATAGTTGACCAGAAAAAAATCTGAATCACTGGTGAATCGGATTTTATACTCTGAGTCTCGGTTACAAATGTGTATTCATTTTGACATTATTTATTGAGCTATACTCAGCATTTGTTAACTTTGTTTTCTGTATGTTATACTTTGATAAAAATTAAAGTGAAGATCATTACAATTTGAGATCATGATGTCTGAAATAAATAAAATAAAAGGAAAATGAGAAAGAGAACGGAAAAAGGAAGAGAAAAAGCAAAATGATCTATGACATTTAAATACTTCACAACGATAGGTTTAGTCATTGTTTCTACCATTTTTATGGTATAGTGCTCCCAGACTATTAATGTTTAATTACCTTCCTTAGCTTGTGTCTCATATTGATACTCAGGATTTGTAAAAAAAATGACCCTGCATTTTATCCTTTGCTAATTTTTTTTTTTCTGAGACAGAATCTCACTCTGTCACCCAGTCTGAAGAGTAAGTGGAGTATTCATAGCTCAATATAGCCTTGAACCCTCAGCTTCCCAAATAGCTAGAACTGCAGGTGCACACCATCATATTTAACTTTTTTAAAATTTTATTTTATGTAGAGACAGAGTCTCACTTTGTTGCCCAGGCTTGTCTTCAACTCCTGGGCTCAAGCAATCCTTCTACCTTGACCTCAAAAATGATGGGATTACTGGCTGAGCCACTGCATCTGGCCTGTTCTATACTTTTAAAGTATACTTTTATTGAATAAACTTACATGCAGTAAAGTTCACCCACATTAATTACACAAATCCATGAGATTTAACAATTGTGCACAATTACGTAACCATCGTCATAATCAGAATGCTGACTGTTCCCACTACCCTAAAAACTTCCTTCATGTTTCTTTGATGGCAATCCCCATTCACCACCCCAAGCCCAAAGCAATGACCAATCTGCTTTCTATTATCAAAATTTTGTCTTTTAGAGAATACCAAATAATGGAGAAATGTAGGTAAGTTTCTATATCTAGTTTCTTTCACAAAGCATAAAATTATTGAAATTACCCTTGCCATTATATATATTATCTCTCTTTCTCTGAATTGCAGAGTATTAGTCTGTAAGGGTTTATTACAATTTATTTGACCATTCACCAAATGATGGGCATGTTTCAGGTTTCATACATCATTCATGATCTGTATATCTTTGCTTACTATAACTACATTTTCTTGTTTACTGTAGCTTGAAATCAGTCATACACATCATCCAATATTATTACTCTTTCACATTTTCCTGCTGTTCTATATTCATATAAATCTTTTTTTTAACTGTAGAGCAATTTAATTAAGTGCTTTTTTTAATATAAAGATGTGGGGTAAAATTCAGGGTTAGGAATACAAACGTTGATTATGCAGATACCCTTGTTGATGAGGTATGCCCCCGCTCTCTCCTAGCAGTTTCCCTCAACTGCCAATCTAACTCCCTTCCCCTGACAGTTTCCCACTACTGACAATCCCTTTCTTATAGTATTATAATTGTTCAAAGTCTGCTTATGAGTGAGGACATGTGGTACTCTGATCTTTGTTTCTGTGATAGACCATCGGGTATTATTGACTACAAATCCATCCAAGTTGCTGTGAAGTCCATATGTTGGTCTGTCTTTACAGCTGCATAATATTCCATTGTGTATATGTACCACATTTTTCAATCCAGTCCAGCTTCAATGGGCAACATGGTTGGTTGATGTTTTTGTTATTTTGAATAGAGCTGCAACAAACATATGTGTGCATGTATATTTTTTGAAGAATGATTTGAATTCCTCCAATTATATTCCCAATAGGGGACTTGTTGGGTCATATGAAAGGTCCATTTCAAGTACTTTCAGAAATCGCCACACTGTCTTCCAGAGAGGTTGCACTAGTTTGCATTCCCACCAGCAGTGTAGAAGTGTACCTTTTTCTCTGCATTCTTGTCAGCATCTGCTGTTGTTTGTTTTATTAATGATGGCCATTCTTACTGGTGATAGGTGGTATCTCAATGTGGTTTTGATTTGCATTTCTCTGATGATGAGTGAGGCTGAACACTTTTTCATGTGTCTGTTGGCTGCCCGTATATCTTATTTTGAGAAGTGTATAGTCATGTCTTTTGCCCATTTTTTGATGGGGCTGTTTGCTTTTTTCCTTTTGACGCGTTTGAGTTCTTTATAGATCCTAGAAGTTAGGCCTTTGTCAGATATACAGTTGGCGAATATTTTTTCCCATTCTGTGGGTTGTCTCCCTGCTCTCTTGATGGTTTCTTTTGCTTTGCAGAATCTTGTTAGTTTAATGACATCCCACTTATCTACCTTATATCTTAAGGTATTGGCCTTTAGGGTTCTGAATAGGAATTGGTTGCCAGTTCCAATTTCCATAAGGGTGTCTCCTGCATTTTCTAAGATTCACATAGTTTGAGGTTTCACATTTAGGTCTTTGATGCATTTAGAGTTAATTTTTGTATATGGTGATAGGTAGGGGTCCTGTTTCAATCTTCTGCATGTGGTCAGTCAGTTTTCCCAGTACCATTTACTGAATAGGTTCTCCTCTCCCCAGTGGTTGTTGTTGGGGGCTTGCCAAAGATGAGTTGTTTGAGGAATTGAGGCTTTGCTTCCGGAATCTCTATACTGTTCCATTGGTCTATGTGTCTGTATTTGTACCAATACCAGGCTGCTTTGATTGATAATAAAGTTTGAAGTCTGGAAGTGTGACACCAGCTGTTTTGATTCTTTTGCTAAGGATTGTTTTGGCTATTCTTGGTCATTTATGTTTCCATATGAATTTCTGTATTGTCATTTCAAGGTCTGAGAAGAATGATGTTGGTAACTTAATGGGTATTGCATTGAATCTGTAGATTGCCTTCGGTAGGACGGACATCTTACAATGTTCGTTCTTCCTATCAATGAGCATGGAATATTTTTCCATTAGTTTGTGTCTTCTTGGATTTCTTTGAGCAGTGTTTTGTAGTTCTCATCATAAAGGTCTTTCAATTTTCTGGCTAGGAAGATGCCGAGGTATTTAATTTTTTTGTGTGGCTATTGTGAATGGGATTGTGATTTTTATTTGGGTCTCTGCCTGCTTGTGGTTGGTGTATAGGAGTGCAATTGTCTTTTGCATGTTTATTTGTACCCTGATACTTTGCCAAGGTCCTTTATCAATGTAAGCAAGTTTTCGACAGATTCTCTTGGATTTTCAAGGTGTAGGATCACATCATCTGCAAAGAGGATAACTTGACTTCCTCTTTTCCTATTTTGATACCCCTGATTTCCTTCTCTTGTCTAATTGCTCAAGCTAGGGCTTTCAACATGATGTTGAACAAGAAGGGTGAGAGTGAGCAGCCTTGTCTTGTTCCAGTTTTCAGGGGAAATGTTTCCAGTTTCTGTCCATTTAGCAATATGTTAGCTGTGGGTTTATCATAGATGGCACTTACTATTTTGAGGCATGTTCTTTCTGTACCCAGGTGCTTGAGGATTTTTATCAAGGGAAGCTGGATTTTATCAAAAGCCTTTTCTGCATCTAATGATATAATTATCGTGGTACTTGTTTTTACATCTGTTGGTGTATTTAATTACATTTATGGTCTTGCAAATGTTGAACCAGTCCTGCATCCTGGGGATGAAGCCTACTTGGTCATGGTAGATGATTTTTGAAATGTGTTTTTGGATCTGGTTTGCTAGGATCTTATTGAGGATTTTTGCATCTATGTTCATAAGGGACATTGGCCTGTAGTTCTCTTTTTTTGTTGGATCTTTACCCGATTTAGGCATCAGTGTGATGTTAGCTTCATAAAATGATTTGGGGAGAATTCCATCTTTCTCAATTGCCTGGAATACTTTCAGTAGGATTGGTATCAGCTCCTCCTTGTATGTTTTGTAGAATTCTGCTGGAAAGCCATCCGATTCAGGGCTTTTTTTGACAGGTAGCTTTCTTATGACAGAGTCAATTTTCTGGGTTGTTATTATTCAATTTATTGTCTCAATGTCTTCTTTTTTTCAACCTGGGGAAGTTATGTGGTATCAGGAAGTCCTCCATTTCATTTAGATTATGAAGTTTGTTTCCATGCAGGTGTGCATAGCAGTCTCAGATAATCTTTTGTATTTCTTCAGCACCAGTTGTGATTTGATCTTTTTTACTTCTGATTGTGTTTATTTGGGTTTTTTCTCTCTTTTTCTTGGTCATTCTGGCTAGAGGTCTATCAATCTTGTTTATTGTTTCAAAAACCAGCTTTTTGTTTTGTTGATGTTTTCCATGATATTTTTGTCTTCTGTGTCCCATATTTGAGTTCTTATTTTGGTGATTTGGATTCTTCTGCTAATGTTGGGGTTTTGGTGGTCTTCTCTTTCCAGCTCCTTTAAGTGATCTGTTAGGCTCTTCACTTGTGATCTTTTCATTTTCTTGATGCGTGCTCATAGAGATATAAATTCCCGTCTTTTAACTGCTTTCATGTCATCCAGAGTTTTTGATAAGATGTTCCTTCATTTTCATTCGTTTCCAGCAACCTTTTAACTTCTGCTTTGATTTCAGTAGTTGTTCAGCATCATGCTCTTTAGTGTCCATGTCCTTGTGGACTTTGGGGAAATGTTGTTGGTGTTGATATTTATTTTTATTCCACTGTGATCTAAGAATGTGTATGGCAAGATTTCAACCTTATGGAATTTGTTTATGCTTGATTTATGGTCTGATTAATGTCTGGTATTTCAGGAGTTTTGCTTTTGGTACATTTGAAATTGCCTGAGGCCTTCCTTTAGTTTTTCCTCATTTGTGAAAGATTTCTTGTTTTTTTTCTTCAATTCTGTTATTCAGTGTCAGTGGGAGAGGCTTTCCCTTCTGATGTTTGCTCAGTCCTCTATTCTTCCCTGATCCAGACTCTCGATGTGTTCTATTTTGAAATAGGATAGTGCATGGGAACCTTTGCTGTCTCTTGTAGTTTTTGAAATTTGAATAAAGTAGGGGATGGGGCACTAGGAATCAGAGACTACTTCCGAATTAAAATGTTCACTTATTGTGGTATGTGTTCCCAGAGACCAACTCCCCACCACCACTCTATATGACGATGCAAAGCAGAAACCAATGCAAAAACAATTGAACACATACACACACACCCCCAAAAGAAACTAGAATAACAAAGTGAAACAAAATAAACAACAACAACAACAAAAACCAAGTCAACTAAACGCACACACATGCCTAGCACAAAGTGAATAAAGAAGAAAAACAGAAAGACCGGGGGTGGGGGGAAGTGATTCATGTCAAACCCTAACACATATATTGACACACACCCTAAACTATAAAAAATGAATATAAAAAAAGTCCCAGAAGAACAAATGAGCAAAACCCAGCAACAATAAAATCAAAAGTTGAATACTTAGTCATTTGCACACACATATAAACAGAAAATGAAAAATAAGAAACAGAAAAAGAAAAGAAAAAAAATTGGGGGGGAGGAAATGCAGATCAAACCTTCACATACACATTCATGCACAAAGGAAAAATATTTTTAAAATAGGTGGACTAACAAACAGTCACAAAATGTTTATAAATTAAAAAATAATTAAAAATTAAAAAAAAAAACCTGCCCTCTTGTTGCAGGCTCTGCAATCGTTCCTCTAATTAGGTCTCTCCAGCAGAGTCACCTCTTTCACTTTCTGTCTTTTCCCCAGGTATGTACTCTCATCAGGGGTGCCCCAGCCAGGCCTATCCTGGAATGGAATTCTCCTATTGCAATCCAGGCTCCACCCTCACAGTCGTGGTCCAGCTGTGTGGGTCTGACATTCAGAGGATTACTGGGGAGGAGAGGGTTTGTTCAGCACCAGACTTATCACTGATTTCTGTGGAGTTCTTCCTTGTCCTTTTCTGGTCACACCCTTTGTCCCATGGCTGGATCAGGGTAGGGTGTGTGATGCCTGGAACTCAGCACTCATCAGGTCCCTCTGAAGTTTGAGCTTTCAGGGTATTACCTCTGGACCATGATCAATCCCTAAGAAGTTGATCCACCAGTCACAGAGATATGGTCTGTTACTCCATGGTGAGCAAGTCGGAGCACTTGCCTGCTCCGCCTTCAAGATGGTGGTGAGTCACCTCTCTTGTCCTCTTCCATGGGAACTTGCCTCTGTACTCTCTCTGCAGCCACTGTAATCCCTCTGCAGCCCCTGCCAGCACCCTGCAGGTGTGAAGTGGTGATGCAAAGCCAGGAGCTGTCAATCTCTCTCCTGCTTCAATGGTGAGGAAAAGCCTGGGAAGATAGTTTCTCCCCACCGCTTTTTCAAAGGAAAACTTCTGTCCATTTAAATAAAAACAATGGCACTCAGCTTATTTGACCTGGGGAGAGCCTGGGACGAAGTAGAGAAGCTGCAGCACCAGCTGTTGCACCAGGAGCCTGGCCACCCTCTCAGAAGCCCCACTTAGACAGTCTCTCCCAGCATTTTCTTCCTAGGAGAGTTTGTTGATTAAAAAAAAGAAAGAAATAGAAAATAGCATTCGGCTTCTGCATCCTAGGAATCACTTGGGTCCAAGCCTAGCCACTGTGGTACCAGCCACTGCACCAAGAGAGTCCTGGCCACTAGCTCCTTAACCTTCACTCAGTCAGTCACTCACATGCCCACTCACCAGCACATACACAAAATTTTCCATATACCCGCTCACTCACACGGGGACTCGCATAGTACAACTGGTTCAGCTGCCATCTTCCCCCTTCCAAACCCACATAAATCTTGAAATCATATTGTCAGCATCTACAAAAATATGCCAGTGTTTTACACTAAACTATAGATCAATTTGAGAAAAAAAATGACATCTTAACAATTTTTGATTCATGAAAATTGTGAAGCCAGGCTCAGTGGCTCAGCCTGTAATCCTAGCACTTTGGGAGGCCGAGGCGAGTGGATTGCCTGAACCCACAGGTCTGAGACCTGCCTGGGCAACTTGGTGAGACCTCGTCTCTACAATAAATCAAAATTTAGCTGGACGTGGTAGTGTGCACCTGTAGTTCCAGCTACTTGGAAGGCTGAGGCAGAAGGATGGCTAGAGCCCAGCAGGACAAGGCTGCAGTGGCCGGGAGTGTGCCACTGCACTCCAGTCTGGGCAACGGAGTGAGACTCCAAATCAAAAAAAGAGAGAGAATCGTGCATATTTTTATCTTTAATTTTTTTATATATGTCTTCAGTTTTTATGTCTAATTTTTCTCATGTTTTATAATTTTCAGTGGCAATTTCTTGCATGTAATCAGACACATTTATTGTTGTTTTTTTTTTTAGTTGGAGTCTCACTCCATCACCCAGAATTTTTCACTTTTTAAAATTGTATTGAATAAGTTCTTATAAAACTTCAATTTTTAATTGGTTGGTACTAATATATAAACAAACATTTTATTTTTGTGCATTAACTTTGTGTTCTGTGATTTTGCTAAATGCACTTAATTCTAATGTTTTTGGAAATTCTATAGAATTTGTATATAGATGATCATGTCATCTCTTATATGTTTACTTCTTTTCTGATATATATTTATATTATTTATATTTATTGCTCATTACACTGGTAGAATCTATGATACAATGCAATGTAGATGAGAATAGAGAAGATATATATACCTTGTCTAAATCTTTGGGGAAAAGTGTTTAATTTTTCACCATGTTAGTTTTGATGTTAGCTGTTATGTTGTTCATAAAGGACCATTATCGGGTAGAGAAAATTTTCTTTTAATCCTAGTTTGCTAAAGACTTTTATATTAAATTGGTATTGGATATTTTCAAAACTTGATATGTACTGAATAAAATAATCACGAAGTCTTTCCTTCTGCTTTCTTCATATAATGAATTGTAATGCTTGATTTTCTAATGTTAAAGCAATCTTGTAATCCTTGGGTAAACCCTGCTTAGTCATGAGGTGACTTTTCAGATTACTTCTTCATGAGAAAGTCTTGGTATTTTGTGTCTTTCAAATAATTTGTCTATTTCATCCAAGTTGTATAGCATATTGATCTAAAACTTTAAATAACATTTTCTTATTCTGCCTAATGTCACATATATGTAGTGAAGCCCCAATTTTTTTTTTTTATAACTAATTGGTAACTTGTTCCTACATCAGCCTGTTTAAATGTTTGTCAGTTTAGTGACCATTACAAAACCAATATGCAGCATCAATAGTTTTTTCTATTATTTTGCTTTCTATTTCAATAATTTCTGCTCACGTTTTTATTATTATCTTCATTCTACTTGCTTTCTCTCTCAAGATTCTCAGTGATTTGGGACTTTTCTTGTTTTCGTAAATGCATTCAACATTATAAGTGTTCCTTTATGTACTGTTTTAGTTTCTGTTCACATATTTTAATATCCTTTATTTTCATTTTAATTAAATTAAAATAATTATACATTTTCTTTTGATTTCTACTTTGACTCAGATGTCACTTAGAAGGATGTTTTTAAATTTTAAATTATGTAAGGTTTTTCCAGATATCTGTTATAATTTTCTCACTTAATTACATTTGGCCAGAAAATATACTTTGTATAATTTCAGTTATTTTAAACTTCTTGACACTAGTCTTATGGACCAAAATAGTGTCTGTCTTCATGAATGGCACACATGAAAAGAATGTATATTCTGTTGCTGTTGACGAGTTCTATAGATGTCAAATGGGCCAGTTTGTTCAATAGTGTTATTCAAGTCTTCTATGTCTATATTGACTTATTGTCTACTCTTTGTTAATTCTAAGAAAAGGCTGCTAAAATGTCTAGCCACAACTGTGGATTTGTCTATTTCTTTGTAACATCCTATCAGTTTTAGCCTCATGCATTTTAAATCTCTGCTAGCAGGTAAATATAAACTTAGAATGTGCTTGATTCTTGACGAATTAATCCTTTCATAATTATAAAATGTTACTCTTTATCACTGGCAACATCTGTACTCAGAAACTTTATCTGATATACAGTTTTTGTGATTAGTAGGTTAATTATTATCTCATAAAATAAGTTGCATATTGTTCTTCTGTATTTTAGAAAAAGTAATATAAAATTGGTATGGTATACTTTTTCTGTTTTTATATTGTTTGAGTGTCTTATATTTTTCTGCTTTTTTTTTACAATCTCACTTTTAAATTACAATCAATTTAAATGTAATTATTCATATAGTTCTATTCAAATCTACCATTTTGGTCTTTTATTTTTTTATTTTCTTTCCCTTTTCTTTCATATATAAATATATAAAATATATGTGTGTGTGAATGCATATATGATTCTATTATTTTGCCATTAATGGCTCATTAGATAACTTTTGATTTTATATATTAGTCATTCTAAGTTTATAGTACACATATTTAACTTATCACAAATATATCATCAAATAACATGACAATTTGCTTATAATGTAAGAGCCTTATTACTAATTTTGTATTTCCCCTTTCTATCCTTTGTAGTACAAGTATTGCATATTTTATTTTTATATGTGTTATAAAATCCAAAATACAGTGTTATTACATTTGCATAGCTATTTATCTTTGAAGAAGTTTAAAGAGAAGAAAGAATGTCAATACTTTTTACATATTTACTATTTCTGACTTCCTTTATTATCCAAGTTTCCATCTGGTACCTTTTTTCTTAAGTTTGAAGATCTTCCTTCAGCATCAAATAAAAGCCTGCTAGCAATGCATTCTCTGAGAATTTGTGTTTCTTAAAGTTTTTATTTTACCTTAGTATTTGAGAGAAATATTTTCTCGCTATAGCATCCAAGGTTAGCAGTTATTCGTTTTCATTTTTTTGTTTCTGTTTTTCCTTTTAACACTTTAAAAATGCACGTCATTGTCTTCTTGCTTGTATACATATTCACAAGTCATCTATAAACTTTAAAATTTTTCCACATTTTGTCTTTCTTAGGCTGTTTTTATAATCTTTCACTGTATTATTGTCTGCTTACAATATCTGATTATGTTGTGTCTACAGTGCTTTGCTGTTTTGTGTTTTCTTGTTTTGTGTATCTCACATGGGGCTTGTTGAGTATATTTGAAATCTGGGTTACAGTTTTCATTGTAAAAATTGCTTCTGTATCTGTATTTCTGTACCGACCAGCCAAACTCTCTTCATTTTCTCCATCACACATTGTGTGCATATATCAAAATACCATAGGTACAATTATTACGCATCAATACACTTTAAATTGGAGTACTTTTAGTCATTTTTTGTTGTTTATTTTACTTGTCTTAATTCTACTTCTTTCTGTACTCAAATTATAGACACAGTTGATCACTAGATATGTATGTGTTTCCCCACAGGCTACTGAGGCTATGCTCATGTATCTTTTTTATTTATGTGTCATTTTAGTTAGATTTTATTTCTATGTCTTCAAAATCTCTAAGATTTTTATCTACAGTGTCTCATCTTCTGTTATTTTTACTCAATATATTTTTTTATTTCTGATATTATATTTTTCATCTGTAGAAGCATCATTGCTGCTATCTTTCCATTTTGTTCATAGCTTGCTTTGTATTATTGTGCATATTTATGACATAAATATAAAATACAATGTACATATTCAAAATAAATATTTCAAATAATTTTTAAAGTTCTTGTCTGCTTTTTATTTTTGTAGTCTTACTTTTTCTGCTTCTTTGCATGCCTGGTAATTTTTCATTGGTTTAAAGATTGAATTTTACATTGTTGCAAGCTGGATGTTGTATTTTTTTCAATGTGTTGGACTTTTTTTTTTGGCATATTGATAAGTTACTTGTATATTAGTGTGCCCCTATGAAAGCTGTTATAGTATATTCAGAGAGGTCTTTCTTCTCTTACTAATTTAGCCCCATTGCTTAGTTGTGACCCTTCTAAGGACTTGCAAATGGTCTCTGTTCTAGCTGGTGAGGACACAGATTCTGTTTTGTGTGAGCTCAGGGAATATTTCAGCCTGCGTTTTCTGTCAATTATCTCTCTGACCTCATGGAATTTCAGTTCTGGTGAATACAGTCAGCAGTCTTCCAAAAACTTAAGGAGATCACTCTGCATGTCACAAAAGCTCCCTCTTCTCCGGTACTCAATTCTGCCCACAAATTCTCACTTCTTTCACCTCCTTGAACTTTTGTCTCAATCTTATTGAGAGACAAGAAAGAAACTGATAAGGCAGATAGCTGGGTCTTCAGTGAAACCTCCACAAACACAGAGGCCTGAAAGAACAATCTGCAAATTCCTGATAAGAAAAAATGGACACTCCTTCACGAGTCATAAGGGAAATACCCTTTTTTTTTTCTTGGAAATCTCCTCTTTCATGCTCCCCTCTATGTGCCCTACTTGCACTCCCTCCTGATAGGTCATTCTAAAATCTACCTCCTGATTGGTCTCTGTACAGTCCTTACACAATCATATCCTTTGCAGATTTGATATTTTCTTTTATCCTGTCTGCCAACCAACCGGCACACATTTCCCCATTCCAAGCCCATAAAAAAACCTCAAACTCTGTCCCACAGCAGGCAATCCATATTGGATCCCCTCTCACTTACTAGAGCTTTCCTATTGTTTAAAAAATTTCATCTCACCTATTATCCGGTGTCCACGTTCCTTAATCTTCTTGGTCGTGAGACAAGAACTCCGGATTTATCGAGCAAGAGCTGCAACAGAACAGTCCTTGAGGGCCCGACTTACCCGCTGCCAAATTGAAAAGAATTATAACACTCCTTGGGGCTCTGCAGTTAGTGGCATCCCTGAGCTGTTGGGCGCCCCTGTGTTCTCTTCTCCAGATGCCATTATGTCCTTCCATGTCACATGGGTCTCAGGCTGGCAGCATAGCCCTCCCAGACTGCAACATCATCAAATTAATATTACATGTTCTCTTTGGAGTCTCCTTTCTTTCTCTACTGCCTGGAAATTTTTTCCAGTCAGTAATCTAGAGGTGATCATTATACCCACCTCATCTGTTCCTCTTCTATCAGCCATTCATAATTCCAATATTTGGGGGGAAAAATGTTACTTTATATATGTTTCCGTTTTTCCTATTGTTATTGTTGTATGTTAATTATCATTGTAGTTAATTCTTTATGGATAAAAACAGAAGTTCAATAATTCTGTTTTTTAAAGTAAGTAATTGAATCAAAACTTATCTGGTGAATTTTTGAGTCTGGAAGACTTCAAGTCTTTTCTATTATACTTAGTATTTTTTGTTTTTCAAATAAAAATAAATTGTTTCAGTGTATTCAACAAAATCTAGGAGATAGAAACTGAATTAGAAGGATGATACAATATATATTTTCTTGTTTTTCCAGATCTGTATAAAATTTGAGTGTAAAATAGTTCTGTTTCTTTTCAAATCAAGAAAGCTAATTTAATACCAGTTATTACCCTCCTTGTATGGTAAGGTTTCTTATAAATTGGATGGTACATCTATGGAATGAAATGATTTCTTCTGGTAGTGCTTTATTTCAGCATTTCTTCTTTTCTTTACTCCTGTTTCTTCATTTGTAACTGACGAGATTCTCTTATTAAAGGGATTGAAATGTTTCCCTTTTTGGAAAATTTTCAATATGTGTAGTCTCACAATAGCATAAGTTCTAAATAAATATGTCAGGTTGTTTTGTCACTGCTTTTCTTTTTCCTCTCTTGGAGTATATGATTCATAAGTACTGGGTGTACTTGTTTTATTTAAGACTTTAAAGTGTTAGGCTTATTTGTACATTTAAAATTTGCAACCAATTAATAACATAGTTATGTACACTGCATGTATGGAAACATGTTCTCAAACTGGTGTATATATATTTAGTATGTATGTATAAAAATAAACTCTAATAAGTAATTAAATGTGCCAAGTCACAGGATATAGACAAGCTGATCTAGGAGTAACTCCAGAAAGACTCATGGTTTCTCAGATAAAGCAACTAAAGCTGCAAATAATCAATAAGTACAAATCTGAGTCATTCTTTACTACTTCTGTTCTTACTATCTAATATTAACTCCTGTCCCCTTTGTTTCAATTCTTCCAAATACTGTTCCTGGATTCTTCCTCTAGAAACAGTGCATAGTTGTTCTGTGTTATTTCTCCTTGCTGAAGCACATTAATTAAATTCAGTTTGCTTGACTACAGAGATGTTTGTCATTATCTTTGGCTGACATGATGTAAGAAGTAAGTTTCTCAAAGGTAGTCCTTAATTTCCTGTAATTTATATTCCTCTCTTTAGTGTCTGAATAAAATAGTAGACAACTACTCCTAGTCATCTGAAGTTTTTTGTTTCAAAATTAATGACCCAAATTGGAATATTCTCCATTAATTAAAATGTTTGTTATAAACTGGATGTTTGTGTTCCCCAAAACCTTATATGTTAAAGTCCTAACCACCAATGTGGTGGTATTTTAAATGGGACTTTGGGAAAAAATTAAGATTAGGTGAAATCATGAGCATGAAGCTCTCATGATGGGATTTGGCTCTTTATAAGAAGAAACACATGAGAACTTGTTTTTCCCCTTCTTCTCCCTCTCCCCAACCTTCTCTCTCATATGAGGCTTCAGGGAGAAGGGATCCATCCACAAACCAGGAAGAGATCCATCACCAGAACCTAACCGTGTTGAGTTCCTGATCTTTTTTTTGTTTGTTTTTTTTTGAGTTGGAGTCTCACTCTGTCGCCCATACTGGAGTGCAGTGGCCGCTCCCGGCCACCGCAGCCTCGACCTGCTGGGCTCCGGCGATCCTTCCGCCTCAGCCTTCCAAGTAGTTGGAACTACAGGTGTGCGCTACCACGCCCGGGTGATTTTTTTGATTTATTGTAGAGATGAGGTCTTGCTGCCCAGGCGGGTCTCGAACCCACGGGCTCAGGCAATCCACTCACCTCAGCCTCCCAAAGGCGCGGGATTACAGGCTGAGCCACCGAGTTTAGCTGAGCCACCGAGCCCGGCTGAATTCCTGATCTTTGACATCTAGCCTCCAGAACTGTGAGAAAACAATTTTCTGTAGTTTAAGCCTATCCATATATAGTATTTTGTTATGGCAGTCTGAGCTAATATAATATTTATATAATTGAAGTGAAAACAGCAGTTTATAAGCCTATGTAGCATGACCACAATTTAATTTAAAACATATTTATATGCATAGGTCATGATTTTTAAATAAATGCATCCACATGAAAAATAGAAATTTTCTCTGAAAAGTGAAATTGTGTGACATTTATTTTTTCTATTTTTACATTCACTGTTGACCAAAATGTCTACAAGGCAGAAAATTCAACAAACATTTCAAAACAAAACTTGTCTAGCTCATCACTCATTTTTTCTATGCTGTGTGCCTTTGCTTACATGCAAGTAATAAGCAGAGCCAGCACCTGGGACTTATTGTGGGATTTCACTTCTGGTACCACCTAGGCATTCTCAAATCCATCCCATTCTTTCTATTCATAATGCTTCTGATGCAGTCTGGTCCTCACTTTTGTCTTACTTTAACTGAACTGCTTACTTAGTGTCTTTTACTACCCAAACTCATTCTCTCTAGTGCCACCACAGAGACAGTGGTTCTTCTCTAAAACACCAAACCTACTTTTTTTTCTTGCTTAAATTTTCTTTTAAAGCTTCCATCACCTACAAAATAATAATCACATCTTTAGTTAGTCATGGCTTACATGCTGTAGTCAAACACATTCCCCAGGAAAATGTCTGTGGCTTTTTTAGACTAGTTCTAGCTCCCTATGACTTACTTAATAAGCATGCTAGCAGGTTGCATTTCTGTGGCTTAGGGAAGAAGACTTAGATTTGGTGTCAGCCTGGGGCAATTAATGAGCTCATGGTAGAGTATGTCTCGGCATACTCATGACTTTTTCCTTATTTTCCTCCTTGAGAAAGGAAGGCCAAGGAGATTAAATGTTTAATGACTGGTGGATTACCTACATTTGAGGAAACTCTTTTTGTGTGACTGAGGATTATAACCAATATGTTCTGGGGCTCTTTAAAAAAAGTCTAGCTGAAAAATATGAATGTAATGAATAAAAGATTGATATTTTAAGAAATATGCTAATGCCATATTGATAACATTTTCAAATGTTGACACAAGTATTTTATTGAAAGGTTATGTATTTAGTACTTCCTGTTTACTAAGGCCTCAGATGCTGGGGACAAGAATATTAGTAGGGAAAAGCATGAAGCAGATATTGTAACATGCATAGCTTTAAATAATTGATATCACTGTATACAATACATTGCTTTATGATAATACCAAGTTTAGCAAATCCAAATTATCTCAAGTTGCTGAGTTAGGGAAAAACTTTTTGCATACCATTTATCATATCTGCCTACCTAGTCGAAGTATAGCATTTTGCAAAGCGTTATGCAGATTGCAAATGCTTTTGATTTCACAGAGTGCAGTAGGAGAAATAATTGGCTTCACCAACAATAATTGAAAAGATAACACACATTTAACCCGTAAAGGTGAGGGGTTGTGCTTGACTTTCTTTTTTTTTTTTTTTTATTAAGCTTTAGTTACTTTCCAAGGAAGGAGGCTTTTGTCAGCAAAAGGGATTTTAGACATTAACTAGAGTCTTTGATTCCTGGGGGAGGGTAAGGTCTTGGAAAAAGGAGAAAACATAAAGAGGAAAAGTGTAACTTCTCACAATTAACTTTGTCAAAGAGGTTATATATCCTAGTTACTGAGCAGCAATACAAGACAAACAGCCATATAAAAGCTTTGTTTTTCATGCAGTTTAAAGTATATATATTGCCTCTTCACTATGTCAGAATTATATTCATACAAAGTAAATCTTTATTTAAAAATTGGTTAATTTTTACATTTAGCAGTTGGAAAAGACTTATTTTAACTCATATGTTAATATCAATAAAAACTTGAAATGGTTTATTTTCAGATTAAGTATATATGAGTTTTTAATCTTCTATAAAATCAGTTAACTATTCTATTTTAGTTTATTCTTATTTTAGTTGATTTTATCAACTAAAATAAAATAAACTTTCTGTACTAATAAAATTAACCAATTTTCTGTGTTAATACTGTTTATTTTAAAATACTGGCTATCATCATTGTTGAAAATTGTTAATGTATTTGCTTTAATTATTGTAAAATGAATTACCTTAGTTTTAATTAAATCCAATCTCTATCCGCTAGTAACTATCAATAACAAAGGTGATAAACAGATATCAACAAAAATTTTGATGGCTAAATCAGGCACATAACTTCATTGAGTTTTTTCCCATCAAAGAAAATCACATGGAGAATAACAAAAGAACAGACAGATGAAATTATCTAAAGGAAGCAAAACCATTAACCTTGATTGCATGTATATGTGTATATTCCAAGAGCATAAAATAAGATCTATTACAATGCCTGATACTCCTTTTCACTATCCTTCTGTAACTTTTCTTTGATCAGATTACAAAGAGGAAATTGTTAGTGCTGCAGTCATTTCTTGCCTGCCAGTGAAGAGAAGAAGAAAAAAAGGATATTTAGTATTATCAACAATAATGACAACTAAAATGTAAAGAGTGCTCTAAAGTTTACAAAGTACTGTTTATGTACATTATTTAGTTATTTAATTGACATTTAATTAATGACTTTCTCCAAAAACCTTTTCCAATTAATCATTCATCCCTGTTCTCTTGTGATCTAATGAAAGTAGCATCTAAAGAAAGAGTTTACTGTAACTATTCCTAAACTAGTGAATATGTAAAAGAAATTCATTAAAATATAAGGACCATATGAAAAATTGACATCTAATCAAAGAAAGGTTTTTTTTGGCATATTTGGACATTTTAAAAAAATTTGGAATATAGCCTTCCAAATATACGATAAAGAAGGAAACTACAACAAAAGTATGTTGATCTTGATTATGAAAAAAAAAGAACTTTATGTAAATTAACACAACAAACAGAATTGAAGGCAAATAACAAAGATAAAATACTTGTGACACATATGAATACACAGAGTTAATTATAGCTTTCATTCGTATTATCCTTTAATTTATGCCATATTTAGTGCTCAAAATAAGGTATGTTGTCCTTAACATATAAGTAGCTTTAACAAAATAACAAAACTAATGCTCTAGGGGAAAATGTGTTGAAGATATAAACAAGAAATTTTAAGAAAAGAATAGAAATGGCTGATAAAGGATTAAAATCTGTGCAATCATGCTGGTAATTAAATCTTACAAATAAATAACTAATAGTAAACAAATTTATCCCATCATGATAGCACAATACTCATCACATTATTTTCAATAACAAGATATAAGATAAATAAAAATTTTCATGCAAGAACATTATTTAAAAAATTATGTCATACAAGATTTGAAATGTTTAGTAATTTATAACATTGAAATATCAAAGTTAAGTGAACACGCCATTAAATAAAATATAACACATTTTTATGTATGTTTATATGTATGTGTAGTAATTGTAATATTTGATGGGTGTATATATGTGTATTTATAGTACATGTATAATTTTATATATGTTATATATTTGGTATTGTATATACCAAATATTGGAAAGAAATTAAAATTTCTTGTATTAAACTTAAAGTTTCCCTTGGAGAATTTAGAAATGCTTATTATGGAAAATGTTCATTTTTTAATATTAAGTTTGGGGCAGTTTCTATAATTACAAAGAAAAAATTTATTCATTTTAATTGCAAAAAAAAAAGAATTCTGATTAAGGTAACTTTAACACCTTATGTGATGTTCAATAAACAAAATAAAATTGGCACAAAATAACTACAAGCTTAACAATTATCCTTTCAAAACACAGAGCAAAACCTTAAATCTAAAAGCAGGGTTTTCTCATGGTGTATGTTAATCCTCAAACAAGCAAGGTAGAAAAAAAATGCTAAGTAGGTTGTTCTATTAGGGACTTGACAAGGTAAACAGAAGAACAGATCAGAGCATTTAATTTATACATCTGCAGCTGCCTTAAATGCTATCTGACAGGTATTGCATTTAAATCTGGAAGAAAGAACTGGCTGATTAACTCTACTCACACATGCATGCATGCACACACACATTTATTTATATTCTGCTAAATGGAATAGCTATAGGTATTTGTCATTTAAAGTAATGATGTTTAAATCCTTCTTGTCATTGTTACCTTCAAAGATATTCTTAGAAAACTATATTTATTTCTCTTGTACCTAACTCTAACAGCAAAATGCTGTCACAATTCAAATGGCATATTTAAAAATCTAATCCCACAAGTAAGCCCAACATGAGCCTCTTTTGAAAAGTTTTTTCATGGCTGCCACATTAAACCACTGAACTGAAGTTTTTTCAAAACACAACTCTCAAGCACAATTTGTGGGTTTTCCAAGTGCTCAGCTTTTCTTTCTTCTTACAATTTATCTTGCTTTTCAGTTTGGTCAATAACAATGTAACTGTCCTTAAAATCCAGTACAAACCAAATGTAAATTCTGTGCTTCAAACAAGTATTGTTGAAAATGCTAACTAGATCACACATTAGAAGAGATAGCTTTATGGATTTTATTCAGATGCTTGTAGATACACAGCATCTACAAACTAAAATATTGAGTATGTTCTTAATAGTTAATATGCCATATTTAGTTCTCAATGTGTGCCTGTTACTCTTCTACGGATCCTAATTAACTCACTTAGTCTTCAAAACAACTAACATTATCTCTTTAGAGATGAGAACAATAAAGCTCAGAGACAGGTTAATACACTGCAGTAGGTCACTGAGTTGCAAGTATCAGAAGCAAGATTTAGAGTTAGGAAGTTGGGTAGTCTGACTCCAGAATGTGATTTCTTTAATACAGTCATTTTCGTGATTAATTAAAGAGTCATGATGCAACTATGCCATATTTTTATAACTTAAGAAGTTATTCTTGTATTAGCTATTTTTGTGGCTTTTATTTAAAAATTAGAACCATGGAGCTAGGAAAACAACCATAAGCAAAGCTGAACTTATCTATCTTTAATTCATTTTTCAAATTTATAGAAAATAAATTGAATAAATTGTTCTCAGGCAAAATTCTAAATCTAATTAGGTATTCTAATAATAGTACATGCATACCTATATAGTTCTTAAATTGAGAAACAGGACATTAAATGCTGGAAGGTATAGGATTTCTCAATATCTCAGGTGATAATCATGAGTATTCTAAAATTTTGCTCTTTCATTCTTGCTATCTTTTATCCTTTAAAACAAAACACTTTTAAAAAATGTGTGCCTTTAGCCGGGCTCGGTGGCTTAGCCTGTAATCCCGCGCCTTTGGGAGGCTGAGGTGAATGGATTGCCTGAGCCCGCGGATTTGAGACCTGCCTGGGCAGCGAGACCTCAACTCTACAATAAATCAAAAAATCAGCCGGGCGTGGTAGCGTATGCCTGTAATTCCAGCTACTGGGAAGGCTGAGATGGAAGGATCGCCAGAGCCCAGCAGGTCGAGGCTGCGGTGGCCGGGAGCGGCCACTGCACTCCAGTCTGGTCGACAGAGTGAGACTCCAACTAAAAACAAAAACGTGTGCCTTTTAATTCATGTATACTTTCACAGATACAGATATTTCTCAGCTAAACTTATACAAGATATTATAGCATTAGGCATTGTATAAGAATTAAAGATACCCTAACTTGCATTAGAGCATATATAAAAGGCATACAATAAAGAAAATAAAATGTTTAATTTGCAGGACGATGGTAGACTTGCTATTTTCATATTTAAGCTACTTAATATGTTCTTGATAATTCACTTACAAATCCAGAAATTTAAATCATGTTTTAAACACAATTGAGTTTGGTGTCAAAGAAGCAGTGTTTGAAATTTGTTAAAACAAGTAATCATATCATAATACAAAGGTCATCACAGAGTTTACTATTGGATAAACCTTGATTTTAATATACTGTTCATAAGAATACCACAAATAGCAAAAAGTAGGCCTAAAATTGCTTAAAAGGCCAATCTACAGTCAATCACTGATCAGAAAAATCAAATATACAAACTGTTCAGACATCATTTACAGTATGAGGAAATAGGTTCTGAATAACGCTCTGTAGGGTCTTTTTTTCTGTTTCTGCTTTAATATTATTGCCACATGAATTTGTGATCTGCTTTGCAGCAGAATCATGTTTGTGAACAATCTTGTGTTAAAATTGTAGAACATCGGCCAGCTTACCTACAGTACAATAAACTTCATTCAAAGTATGCACTCGGAAAAGTAAATAAATAAAGCCAATTTCTGCTAGATAATAATAGCTTTCAGGAAAAAAAAATGCTATAGGCTTTACTGGTTGTCTTAAAATATGAGGTGCCATTTATAAATTAACATAAATATAAATCTTATTAAGACTTCCTAGTCAGATGTTCAAAATCAACCTGAGGTGCCTAACTACTCTATTTTTCCCATCAAATCTTTTACATGATCATTGTCTATAAAAGAAAACTAAGGTAGTTTAAGACAAGAGGAATTGTTTTACTTAGAACATGGAAAGATAATACCCATATCTCAGTAGGAATTTCTTCAGCTATATTCTGAGTTAACAACAAAAAAAAAGAAGACAAATTCCTAGCCACCAATTCCAAAAAATATCAACAGCATAGGACATTATATAAACAAGTCATTAAAATAAATTAATTCATAGGATTTATAAAAGCATACCACATAGACATCGTTTTATAACTATGCAGCATTAGACAGTGAAGGTAGTAGTGCTTTAGTAGTGCCTCACAAATCTGTTATATGAAAGAGCAGAATAGAACAGAATAAAATATATACATATTTAAGGGAAACATATGTAACTCAAGTAATTGTTTTTACATGATGGAAGGCAGTAAAGTAAATGTGTAAGAGTTTCATTCTTATAAAATATAAAGTCTCAACAGATACTTTGTCATTTCTGAGAAATTTGCACATTTTCCCAATAAAGCAAAGCATATAGTGAGGACATATGAAAAAGAGGGAAAATAAAACAAGATGATAGAAATAAGCCATACAAAGTATTATAAGGAAAAATATTTTTTCTACTACAAGGATGAAAATTGATATTGTGACACATTGCATGTCACAGAAAAGCCCTTCAACATGTTAAACTGAAAAACACTTGTGTATTGAATCATATAATCAGATTATTTACAATTCAAGGAGTTTTAATGTTAATTGATACAATGGCTCAATTTTATTTTATTTTTTATTTCTCTTCTTCTCTTACTTTGTGCCATCCGTAGCACTTGTAGTAGCAAGATGCCCGCCTGCAATTCCAACATTTACATGTTTCCTTGATTTTAAACAGAGAGAGTTACTTTTAAAAGTTCTGGCCGGTGGCTTACATCTGTAATCCCAGCTCTTTGGGAGGCCCAGGCAATTCAGACAAGCTTGGGCAACACGACCAGTCGTGTCTCTAAAAAAAAAATAGCCAGTGTGGTGGCACATGCCAGTAGTCCCAGCTATTCCAGAGATTGTGGCAGAAGGACAGCCTGAGTCCAAGAGATCGACACTGCAGTGAGCAGTGATCATGCCTGTTCTAATCTAATCTCTCTGTTTTTCCTATAGGAGATACATGCTTATTTTAGCAGCAGTCATCTAGCATTTTCTTCAGTGCTATGAATACTCACAATATCCTCTTAATCTCTGTTAAAATGTTGCTAAACCAACAAGTTTGATATTGGATCTCTTCTCTCCAAAGTATGGATCAATATTCATGTAAAGACATACACTATACTAGATGACTATTCCCAAAGACCAATAGATCTATTTCCCAGATACTTTCTCTATTTTTTTTTTTTAATTTTTTTTGGCTTATTGGGATAGTTTCTACCATCCCTCAGCCAACTACCAGTTTGCCAGCTCAGCTTTAGTGTTTGTAAATTCCGAAGTAGACACGGTTATTATTTTCTCCCTCCTCCTCTTCTTCCTTCTCCTCCTCATCTCTTTCTTTTTTTATCATTTCCCTCTCTATGTCCCCCTTTTTCTTTCATTCTTCTCTTTTCAGAAGGTCTCCATTCTTATTATTCTTAATAAGACTCTTTTTCAAGTTTACTCATGATGTCCATGTTTCTAATTCTCAATCCTCACCATAGGTGACATATCAGTAAGATTTGACAGTGTTACTAATGAGCTTCTCAATTGACATTATTGTTTGGCTTTCAGAACCACATTATTTTTGCTGCCTTTCTGCATCTGTGGTTTCTTTTTCTAGGTCTTCTTTGTTCATAGTTACTTTCTTGACTCTTAAAAAATGAAGTATCCAGAACTTAAACTTTGAGTTGTGAAAAAAGAAATAAAAATGCTTATTCCGTTGGTGAGTTCATCCAGTCTCATAGCTTTAAATACCATTTACTTTATATTTTTACATCTAAGATTCCATTAATTGTAAGATATACCATTATTTTAAGTACCTCTCAGAGAATAACCTGTGGGCCATGAAGTTATTTTCTTTTCACGACTTTCTTCATATTTTAGTATGTTTCTGTATACTAATTATGGAGGCCACAATTATTTCCTATAAAAATAGATACTATATTCAAGAGTAATATCACTACCTACAAAGGATCCTATAACTTTCCAAATGAGACCTCTGTGGAACCAACTATTTGGTTCAGGTACAAAAAAAAAAAAAAAAGGAACCTATGGATAATAACATAAAGGGGAAGTTAGACATTTGAAAAATTGCGGTATAATATTTAGTTTGTACAATATCCTAGCTCCTTACCAAAACCTGATTGAATCTCTCAAACTGTTTGAGAAATGCCTATCACGGTGACGTGTTTTCTCACATAATCAATAAGCAAACTTTGAATCACTTTTTAGTGGTTTTTAAGAGCACTGCTTCTGTTTACCTAGGAAATTATAAAGTATTTTGAAGCAAGAAATAAACTTCCTAAATAGTTTATTTATGGACTTAAATCAGATATATGAGAGTTTTAAAACCAGAAAACTTTGTAAAAATAAAAATCATCATTCTAGACAAGAGTAGTAACCTAAAAAAGTTAAAGAAAATAAATATTAAATATGTATTAATTCCTGTGAATGATTTCCTTCCAATTAAATTCCCTTTGCTTAACAGTTATGTGATGACAGTAGAGGTACCTGATCTATAAAATCATCTGCACTTACAAATTCTGAGCCTAATTCAGTAAAGTACTCTGTAGAAGAGAACTGTTCTACAAATTAGCACAAAAGCACTCTGATTCATATCTACAATAATCACTATATAGCAATATTAATTTCATACTTATAAATAGAAGCCTTAGACCATCAAAAAGGCCAAGGAATGAGATCAACTCCTTTAGCCTTCAATTAATTCTTAGATGGTCTTTTCATGACTTTTTCCTTTTTTTTTTAATCAATATAATACTGACACGCTATTGCATTTGACTTAATTTTGCAAAATTTGCACTTAGAAGTAAATGTTGGATCCAAGTTGAATGAATGAATTGATTAACGAATGAAGTGAATCATTAATAATTAAGTAAAACTTTTAAATTTTTTTTACAAAGCATTTATCCCTTGTCCTATAATATATTCTATAACCAGTAAGTCCATTAGAGAAGAATCACAATCCTATATTCCTGTTGGGAAAATAGACCCTTCAGAATGCATTTCGAAACTATCTCCTGGATATTTAAAGATCTTTGATTATTGTTAATCTTTTACATTATTATTATTATTACCATATTTCACAATCTACTTCTGCCTCTACAATGAATGAATTATTGATGTCACTATTTATAAAACACACAAACTTTGCAATTGCTTACAATTATTTATAGTCAAAAACATCACCTTGCTAGGAAGACCTGGTGTTTCTGCTCAAATTCCCACTAAATTATTTGAAAACTGAAGCAAATTGAAATGGATAACTCAAAAGAGCAATCTGAAAATCCACATGTTTGAATATGAGTGCTATTTTTAGTAACTTCAAGACAATGATATTGAAGTCAGATTATTCTCAGCAAGTTTTATCACTTTAAAGAACAAATTTGATACATTAAAAGAAAAAAAGGGTACTGCGGCATTGTTCTACTTCTACCTGATATCTGGTTCAGGCACTTGGAGTCTGTATCAAAGAGATAACTAAGCAGTCAACCATCGACTTCACAGCTATTGATTACTCTCATGACTAGAGCTTTGTTCCTCCACCCTAACAAGTTTCTCTCTTTCTACATCAATTTGCTGCCAGACATACTTAGAAAACAACTGTGTTGGAAGTGAATCAAAGGAACAGAAAAAGTAAAGCGGACCCTAAATTGTTCATACATAGTGACTTGTGTAGTTCTAACAAGTATACTATTTAGTTAGTACTGAACTTAGGTATATGCTGTAGCCTTGGACGTCACATGAAAATTTTCAACTGTCAGTCACATTATCTATGAAGAGCATTTATTAGTTTTACTAATTATCTTTAAACTGTGTGTACTTTCCATTAAAATGTTCCAAGGCATTAATCCTTACCAGAGAAAAATTTTACAAACTCTATGACTTTTGAAAAGATTTTAGAACTTTTAAAGCTCTTACATTTCTCCCCTGAAGCAGAGTAAAGTAAGAATAGTCATATATCTCCAACTTCCTAATCCTTTCTATTTTAAAAAGGGAGAGGGTTAACCTCTGTCACCGAGGCTGGAGTTCAGTGACATGATTACAACTTGTTGTAATCTTGAACTCCTGGGCTCAAGCAAACCTCCTGTCTCAGCTTTCTGAGTAGCAGGGACTACAGGTGTGCACCATCATGCCCGGCTTAATCTTTTTTGGTAGAAGCAAGGGCCTTGTTATGTTGCCCAGACTGGTTTGAACTCCTGGTTTCATATTATCTTCCCTCTTGGGCTCTCCCAAAAGGAGGGATTACAGGTGTGAGTTTTTGCGCTTGGCCCCAAATTGTATTTTAAGATATTCAAATTGTATGTATAATAGAATGGTCATAGTTTCCCCAAAGAGAGATCAACTTTACTAAGTTGAATATGATGTGTATTTTCCTTTCATAGAAATGAAGAGTACACAGCATCTTTTATTGATAATACAATTCCTAATACTTGATATGCACAAAAATCAATTATTTCTACTGATATTATTTCCAATTATTTTGAGTGATATGTCCTACATTATGGCACAGTGCTGGGTACCTAATTGATAAGAGTGAAAATGTGAGCATTTAACACTGGCAGGAAATTTCTTTCATATGGTGAAGGTTAAGAAAGTGAATAGCCATGAGCAAACAAGATAAAATTAGAGGTTGAATTTCCTCATGGGAAAGATATAGAAGAACTGTACAGGACAGAAAAGAGAAGAAGGAGAAAATCCAGCAACTTTTAGGCCACAGACACCAAAATAGGTATTAAAAATCCTCAGGGTTCAAAGTCTCTTCATGAAAAAAGTTTTGCTAATATTTAATTTGAAGCTGTTTCTATTACTACAATACCACGATTACCTCTTTTCCCCTTTTCTTAAATTTTCATTAACATCTGACAAATACATTTTTTTTAGGTGAAAGGTGTATTTGTATGAATGGTGTTGTTTTGTTTTGCATTGCTGTTTTGTTTTTGTTTTTGTTTTCAAAAACAGGAAATGGACTCACTTTCAAGTCTAGGCTGAAATAATACATGGCAAAGATTGCATATATTATATGATAAGAAAATACACAAATTTAAGAAATAAATGTATGAACCATGAGAATATGAGTGATTTTCACCATTCTCCGAGACACTTAAAAATGTTTGGGGACAACTTTGGAATTCCAGTGTGTGAAAATTTACATTTAAGACAATCATATCTATATCTTAAGTGAACAGAGGTAGCCAACCTAGATAGCACATGAGTACAATGAATGAATTGATAATTATTATAGCATTGAGGAAACAAGTTGAGATAATAGAGAATGTTCTCTCACTTTAGACACAGGAAAGAGAAACAAAAAGAGGCAAAAGTAATACAATTAAATTACATCAGGCCAAATCTCTGCTTTGTAGCAATCAACAAGACCAGAACTCTTTGTAACATTCCATGTTTCAAATCCCTCTGGTTTTATAAGGCTACACACTCTGAATCTATTTTAGACAAGAAAACAAACACTCTCCATATTTTCCATCTAAATGTATTTTAATGTATAAATGGATATAAATGTAAGAGGTCACATTTCAAAAATCACAGCTCGGAGTCCAGTGTTCCCTCTATCTATCTATCCCGGTTTATTTCATACATGCTTGATTAGTATATTAACTTGGATAGAAATGTTCTTTTCTGAATCTCTTAATATTAGTGGATATTTTTAGCCTATGCTGTTAAATAAAATATATAAAACCAAAATGGATTTTCTAATCTTTTGCTTCCTAAGTTTTCACTTAACGCTCTCCCAGCAAGATAGTTATTAGTAGCTGGAAAAGCAAAAACTACAGTGTAGGTTCTATTATTGGAAATGCTGAAATACAGATAGAGCAATGTTTGATTCTTTCAGAATTACTCATTTTATATTGTCTGCTTCCGTTCTTTTTCTGAGCAATAGAATCAAGGGTGCTAAGAATAGCAGCTACAGCATTTTCCTTGAGTAAAAATGGACCAGGTTTCTATAAATAATGCATTTCAAATTAACTAGCTGCAACTTCCCTGACATGCACAATCCTTCCTGGTTATGAGTTTCACAGATACAAAATGTGTGTACAAAATAAAATCGGCTCCATACATGCAGCTATAAGCCATCATTCTCCCACAATTGATTGCTACCTAGTTTACACTAGGAAATTGGTCAGTCATAAAGTCTGCAGGATGTTCATATTTATGATTCTAATCTTCATTAATATTACCAAATATTAAGAATTTTTTTCCTGGAGAGAAAAAATATGCTACCAGGTTCTGAATTTATTGTGCAACCAATTTGACCATTTTTTTGATATGCCAAACAAGTAAAATTATTAAGATAGGAGTAGTGAGTATAACTATATCTGTACCTCAAATTTAAAATAGTAAGTGTAGGGGTTTAGAGATGTTAAGTATTTTTTTAATGTTTATTAGAAACTAAATTTGCAGAGACAAGAAACAGATGACCTAAGTATCTCTTCTAATTATTTATTTCCTAATATCTCCAACCTTTTTCTTTGTACTTGCTGTCTGTATTAAGATTGTTAATTATTTGCAATTCTGAGTAATCTAAGTTTCACATTTCTTCTGTAAGGAAATCATTTAAAAGTTAAATTCTTAGCCGGGCTCGGTGGTTCAGCCTGTAATCACGTGCTTTGGGAGGCTGAGGTGAGTGGATTGCCGGAGCCCACGGGTTCGAGACCTGCCTGGGCAACTTGGCAAGACCTCATCTCTACAATAAATAAAAAATTTGCCGGCGTGGTAGTGCGTGCCTGTAGTTCCAGTCACTTGGAAGGCTGAGGTGGATCACCAGAGCCCAGCAGGTTGAGGCTGTGGTGGCCAGGAGCTTGCCACTGCACTCCAGTCTGGGTGACAGAGTGAGAATCCAACTAAAAAAAAAATAAAAAGAAAAAAAAAAGTTAAATTCTTATCCTACTTGTTTTTAAAAGTATAGTCATGAGTAATACCTAAATTGATCTGTATTATAGTATATACAGAACATTCTATTTCATTGAGATAGAAACAGTATTCTGAGCTTGTCAGTGAATTCTTCATGGCACAGAGTCTTTGCCATCAAAAATGACTTGATTTTTCTGCTGAAAGATGGAGATTTTTGTCTATGTATCATTAAATTCCAAACAGTTTGTCCTGCTCTTCCTGAGGGAAATATGCAGAGGACACACTTAGGGAAAAGAGAGTCATTTTATTTCTTTTGGGCTTCTTGGGACTTATACCTATGATACCACTGAACTGAACCACATGTGAGCACAATGATTATTTTAAGACTTATCTTGACAAAAACAGGCTAAACAGTATTCTTCTCCTCTGGAGCCATACATAACAAAGAGTTTAAAGAGAGTCTATGTTCAATATGTTTAAGCACTTGTTAGTTCTATGCCCTCGAATCTGTTACTGAAGTCTTTAAATCTCAGTTTTTGGTACATAACTCAGGGATTTGATGTGAAAGTTTAAGGAAATAAGGCTTGGGAAGTACCTATTATAATGTGTGACACAGAATAACCATTCAATTACTTTCATTCTTATTAGTTCATGAGATCTTAATATCTGGAAGGCAGAATAAAAGTACAGAAAGACAAATCTGAAAAAAAAAGGTCAAAGTCTTATTAAGACTCAGGCATAGATGAAATAACAAGACTAATCTCCAACCATTTCTAGACCAGATCTACTTTCAAGCAAGAAACAGCCCAAAACAGTCCCAGCAAACCAGTTACATATGATGGATGAATTTTTAACCTCACATGGTAAAACCAGCTTACTCAGATGTGGTCCATTCCAAAATCACCTGAAATGTGTATTACAAATACTAAGTGGGAAGCATATTATCAAGCCCACAAGTTTAGAAATTGAGATAAACATTCTACAAGTTTCATATTTGAAAGAATTTAAATGTATTCATTGACTTGAAATATATTTTTAAAATTTATATCTTAAGTCCTAGTTCAAAACTTGGACAAACTGACAACAAACACACACATACGTACACCTAATCTTTTGGATTCAGAAAAAGATTGTCTTAGTTTATAGTCTTCTACCAAGCTGGTGTTAGATGAGCTGCAGCTCATTTATTTGGGCCATGTTACTTCCATATTTAGAACCCAGAAGTGATTCCCAGTTTTCAACATGAGTATGCCTAAACTGTTTAGTAATATGTGCTAGGTCCACCACTGATCTACTTTCTTCTATCTCCTCATTTTCTGTATCTCCCTGCCTTAATTTCTAGGCTCCAGAATACTAGTGTTCTAAGTGGATAGCATGCACTCTTATTGAATTTGTGTCTTTGCTGATTTTTATCTTTCTATTTGGAATACCTTTCTCTTGCCTTTGGAGTCATCTTATTCTTACATACTTTTATATTCAGATGAGAAGTTATACCTCTTAAAAAACTTTCTCTTGTTGCCTGCTTGAATACAAACACATTGAGATATACTCATACTAAGATGGATGTTCCTCTTTTAGGTCTCCATAATATCCTTCCTGTCACTAAATCTTTACAATGTTCTCCAATTATCCATTCACTATCTTCTTACTGGGACAACTTCAAGGGCCTATGATTAGTGCAGTCTCATAGGGTCTCATTCTCGGAAGGGCTCCATCCTTGGATTTCAATCATTTACAGCCACTGTTACTTGGCAAGACCTCATCTCTACAATAAATAAAAGAAAATGAGCCGGGCGTGGTAGCGCGCGCCTGTAGTTCCAGCTACTCGGAAGGCTGAGACGGAAGAATCGCTGGTGCCCAGCAGGTCGAGGCTGTGGTGGCCGGGAGCATGCCACTGCCCTCCAGTCTGGGCGACAGAGTGAGACTCCAACTCAATAATAATAATAATAATAATTTATCTTGAGTGTGTGCTCTGTAAGTAAAATCTGGTAGAGTGGAGGGGTGAGGGAGGGAGAGAGAGAGAGATTGACAGACATGGGGAGCAGGTTTAAAGCTGTTTCTCCCCCTCCAATTGCCTTCCACTTCCCCTTGATAGATCCTCAAACCCCTGCTGCCCGTGTCATGGATCTCATTTCACCTCCTCTCTCATTCCCTGCCCATTGTGATCCTATGCTCCAAGTGATGAACAGGGGAGCTGGGCACGGGTACAAGGTAGTCAGAGTCAAGTATATGCTTCATGGTGTCTCAGTGCAAGGCACAGTGGTCATCTCGATTCTAGGCTGGAGCATCACTGCACGTTCTGTAGGTGACTGATGTGCCTCTTGCAGATTCAGGTCCAGAAATCAAACGTGGCCTGAATAGTTTGCAATCTCTTAGGTATAGTGTATCCTTTGGGATTGAGTTACTGAGCAGTGGGAAGGGAGTATGTATAACTTTGCCCAAGATAGTATCACAATAAGTAGAAAATTTTTTTAAAAATCACAAGTCAAAAAGAGAATACGGAAGAATGAAAAGTTATTATATTGTATTATCCTTGAATGACATTTTTTTTTTCTTGTTTTACCCTCTTCCCTGCAAATTATATATCTATCTCAGCCAGTCTGAGACTATATGTTCCATAAGTTTGGGACTATCTTATTTGTCTCTATAACTTCAGTACATTAAATTGTGCCTATTACATAATGTGAGTTCAATGTATATTTGTTAAATAAGTGAACAAATGAAATTATTGCATAACACAATCCATCACCTCCTATAGGTTGGTGCATTTAAATAGTAAGTTCTGTGATGAAGGGATATTTGCAGGAAACTTTTATCTTATTCATTATGACATATAATAAACAGCATATAAAACCATAAAAACTGAAATAATATATTCTCCAAATTATAAAATTGATTTTATTTCCTGCTTTTTTTTTCTGAGTTGGAGTCTCACTCTGTTGCCCAGGCTGGAGTGCAGTGGCACACTCACAACCACCCCAGTGTCGACCTGCTGGGCTCAGGCGATCCTTCTGCCTCAACCTTTCAAGTGGCCAGAACTACAGGCACATGCTACCAACCTGGCTAATTTAAAATTTATTGTAGAGACAAGGTCTTGCCAAGATTCCCAGACTGGTCTCCAACCCGCGGGCTCAGGCAATCCACTTGCCTTGGCCTCCCAAAGTGCTGGGATTACAGGCTTGAGCCACTGCGCCTGGTCCCTGCTTTTTTCAAGTATAGGGTTGAATCTTTTTGTCAAACAATTTTGTTGTCTGCCACACTATAGAAAAAACAAAGCTGTAAGTGTCTTCTCTTTGATTTGGTAGTGTGATTAAAGAAGTGATTTTCATTTGCTTTTATCAGTAAAGTGTTTTGAAATTACACTAAGCAGCAGCATACTAACTACTTGGCAGAAAGATGTGTTCAGCAAAAAAAAAAAAAAAAAAGAGAGAGAGAGGGAGAGAGAGAAAAAAAGCAAGTATATCTATATATTTATTTATAAATGGACAGTGATTTAAATAAATGAAAAAGTGAATTATTCTATGTACTATAATACCTAAGTCATTTGGCAATTAACCATGCTTATGTTGTCTGTTTTATCATTATGCATGTTTATTTTAGATCATAAAAAAATAAAAAGATAAATTTTGAGGGTGGAGGTTTTTTGGTAAATAAACATAGATGCTATATGACTAGGCAAAATTAGGTGAATGTTAATTTGCATTAATTCAATTTTCTTCTACTATTTGCTGACTATAAAATATAGAGAGACATTATAGTCTGGTATTATAATGAGAAACTCAAGAACATTATAAAAGCCAGTATTTGAATTAAATGATTTAAATGTAAACAGACCTTTGCTAAAGATTCTAATCTTTATTCTGTAAGTCAATCATTTTGAAAAATATTTTTACATACTAAGAATTGAATGATACACTTGATACTGAGTAATAAGCAAAGCAGACAGAATTTCTGCCCACATAGATCTTATAGACTATTAGGGAAGAAAGACATCAAACAATTACTTAGAAGTATTTATATTAAACAGCTACATGTGTAACATAAGCTCTATCTTGATATAAAGAGTGGTACCAAGGAAGGGTTTCTTGAGAAAATTATACTTAAATTGAGGCCTGAAGAATAAGGAAAAATTAGAAAGGCCAAAAGATAAGATAAAAACAACCTTCCCAACTCTACTATTTTTGCTAACAGATAAGAAATATAGTCTTAGAATTATTTACATATTTTCAAGAAAGCAATTAGATACATTTTTAAAAGAAGTACGACCCATTTAGAATGTGCGATAGCTTAATGAAATAGTCCAACTTTATCTGCACTTTACTGTAAAGACAGATTTGCTAAGCAAATTAATAAAAGAGAAAAATCATCTGTAATGGTACTTTACACTATTTAAAAGAGTGGTTTAATAAATAGAATGCTTTAATAAAAAATAAAAACTTTTTTTTCCAAGATGGCAAACGAGGTTTTCAGCATGACTCACTTGTTGAAACATTGTAAAATAGTTTAGAGAGATCGACTCAATGAACCCCAATTCAAGAAGGAAAACAGATATTCATCAGAATGGCAAAAGATACTCCAGATCTCAGAGAGGAAAAGACAGGAGAACAGTGAAAAGGGAATAAGTGAATGTCACCCTATAACATGGGACAGGCCTGAAAACTGCCCCCTGAGACATACCTTCCATTCAGAGATCTACAAGATCTACTTAATCCATGCCACAGAAGAACACCCCATTTCTCTCAGGCTGTAGAGCCTCTCAAGGGGAGACTGAGTGTTGGTAAGAGAGAAAAACACTCGCTAAAGATATAGGTGTTCCCCCAAATCTGGGTTGGTGAGGAAGACATTTTTTACTTGGGACCAGTGTCTCAGCAACAGCAACCACTTCAGGCATTTTGGTTTTCCCCAACAGACAAGGTTGCTTGCTCTGGTGTTAGAAAGGGGCCCCTCACAGGTGGAGCAGGGAGAGCAATGTAGATCACCCCAGGATTTGGAGACAGAACTGGGCTCATACCAGCCACAGGTTGAAAGCAGTGGGGAAACCCCTCAGAGCCACATTTTTCTCCCAGGAAGGGAGATAGGCTGCCAGGGTCAGATTTGCATCATCAAATCAGTCTCTGTGTGTCACTGCCTGGGTGCCCCATCCTGTCCTGTCCTTCCAGGAAGTTTGGGTGAGAGGCTTCAGCAATACCAAGAAAAACCCAGAATAAGAGCCTAAACAACAGAAACCTAGCAAGGGAACCCCATTCCCACACTCTGGAATCTGAATGCTGAGCAGAAGAATAGCACTGACCAAAGTTTCTAATAAAGAATGGGGCCCAAGGCATCATCAGTTTTGAAAAGTAGAACTGGCCGGGCTCGGTGGCTCAGCCTGTAATCTCGCACCTTTGGGAGGCTGAGGTGAGTGGATTGCCTGAGCCCGCGGGTTCGAGACCCGCCTGGGCAGCGAGACCTCATCTCTACAATAAATCAAAAAGTCAGCTGGGTGTGGTAGCACACGCCTGTAGTTCCGGCTACTTGTAAGGCTGAGGCGAAAGGATCGCCAGAGCCCAGCAGGTCGAGGCTGCGGTGGCCAGGAGCGGCCACTGCACTCCAGTCTGGGCGACAAAGTGAGACTCCAACTCAAAAAAAAAAAAAAACAGAAAAGAAAAGTAGAACTGCTCACGGAGAACCACTGATAAGATCCCCAGCCTCCTTCCCAGACCAGGTGAGGTAGCATGCCCCAACAATACTGAAGAAAAGGAGGGGTCCTTCTCCTACACATCTGGGAAAGGAGTCTAAGTGACAGGAGACCAGCAAGAAGAACTTCACCCCTCTGCACTTGAGTCAGTAGCCTGAGCAGTAGAAGAGTTTCTGAGCCTGTGGTATCTCACAAGAGTGAAGGCCTGAAGCCCAGATCAGCTCTGTGATCCAGAATTGGGCTGCAGGTATCATTATGGGGGGAGGGACAAACTGCCCACAGTCTGTCAAAGAAGGGCACTTTCCTAGTGCCAAGGATAAGATGGTCCCCTTTTCTACACACCTGAATTAGTAGTACAAGCTGCCCTACCCTCCCTGGGCTGTGATCCTTGTGTAACCAGGCCTTCTGTGCACCATGCCCTAACATACCCAATAGAAGCCTGAGCAACCCCTTCTTCTGGGAGTAGAGTACTTGGTGCTGTGGTGATCTTTCTGTTCAACATCCAGACATATCCCCAGGTACCTGGAACTCTCACTCTCCTAAAATAGGAGTTTGGGCACAGAACTTGAGGCAGCAGAGATTCCCTAACACCTAACTGAGGCACACCTCTGGGCACTCAGAGGCTACACAACCAGTCCCTGTCTCAGAGAGGCTGCCTGTGCCTGACATAGAAGGACCCAAGCTAGGCCACTGGTTCAACCCCACTTATCTTGTTTCTCCCCTTCTTGGGGTTGAACCGGAAGCTCAGACCACAGTATACTCTACAGACCAGCTCACTATTGAGACAACAGAATACTTCTTCTAGTAAACAAGGATCATACCAACAGTAGTCAGTTCTTACCCATAAGTGCTACCTGCTAGCCTGGAGGTTGGATAATGCAACACAACATGTAATTTGTTGACACCAGCACACACCACCGTAGGCAAGTTAAACTTTCCAAGACTTCCTGGCACCCCAGCTTCACAGAAGGCAGTGACCCAACCCACAACCACACTACATTTTGATTATAGCCAATACTTGGGAAAGCCTATGTACACTGGATATCTGTATTAAAGAAACTCATACAGATTAGCCACCATAGTTCTTCCAGATGAGAAAGAACCAGAGAAACATTTCTTAAAGAGCATACATAAAGAGAGAGTATTACCCCACCGAAAAGACATACCAATTCTTCAACAACAGACCCTAACCAAAATGAAATCCCCGAAATATCAGATAACAAATTCAGAATATTAATTATAAAGAAAAGCAGTGAGATGCAAGGTAAAGCTAACCACCAAGACAAAGAAATTAGCAGAACAATTCAAGAGGCAAAAGGAGAGATTAACAACATTTTTTTAAAAAACTTAATAATGGAGGTACAAAACACACTACAAAGACTTATCAGTAGGCTAATCAAGTAGAAGAATCTCAGAGATGAAAGATAGATTTATTGAACTAACTCAGCCAGAGAGAAATAAAAAATAATTAATAGCAATGAGCAAAGCCTACAAGAAATATAGAATTTATGTAAAACAACCAGACCTATTAATCATAAGCATTTCAGAAGGAAAATAAACTAAAGTGAAAAGTATGGAAAACATATTCAAGAAAATAATTCAAGAAAACGTCCTTGGTCTAGACAAGACCTAGATATCCAGATAAAAGAAACCTACAGAACACCTGCAAGGTACATTACAAGAAGAACCTTATCAAGGCATATAATTGTTAGATTCTCCAAAGTTAACATGAAAGAAATTATCCTAAGAGCAGCAAGAGAGTAGCACCAAATAAATCATTTATAAAGAAAAGGATATTATACTATCAGTAAACTTCTCAGCAGAAACCCTAAAAGCCAGAAAAGAATGGGGACCTATTTCCCACCTCCTAAAAAAAAATGAGGGGCCAGTCTCGGTGGTTCAACCTGTAGTCCCAGCACTTTGAGAGACCGAGGTGAGTGGATTGCCTGAGCCTGCAGGTTCGAGACCAGCCCAAACAACTTGGCAATACCTAGTCTCTACAATAAAATAAAAAATAGCTGGGTGTGGTAGTGCACATCTGCAGTTCCAGCTACTTGGAAGACTGAGGTGGAAGGATCACTAGAGCACAGCAGGTTGACGCTGGGGTGCTGTGAGTGTGCATGCCACTGCACTCCAGTCTGGGTGAAGGAGTGAGTCACCAACTTAAAAAAAAAAAAGTAGGGAGAGAGGCAAGATGGCAGTGAAACAGGTCAGAGTTTGAGAGCCTCCCTAAAAGCCATAAAGACTCTCTGCATGAGTGGGTCTGTGTCAGTGGGAAAGGTCATCTGAGGAGAGACTCAGGTTCATGCACCTGGGGCTTTCCTCCAGAGGTGATTGCAACCTACCACGGCCCTGAGATTGGAGCCTCCAGTATGCAGGATCATTTGCCATTCTCAGGGCTCACTTGAGAGGCAGCAGCAGAGAACAGCTGTTCCTCACCACAAGACACATGGCCTATGTCATTACCTGTGGCAGCAGACTAGGCACAAGCAGCAGGAACCATGGAGAAAAGAAGGTGTGGAAATATGGTATGGAATCCTGCCACTGGTAAGGAGATATCAACTGGTGCCATCTTCTCTGTCCTGGGATTAGGAAGAGACCCAGCATTGCCCCACCCATCTATCTAACCTGGAACCAAGAGGTTATTCCCTCATCAGACTCAGAGAGACAGACATCCCTCTCCCACACTGGAACAGGCACAAACTCATCAGATCTGAATGGGAAACTTGACAGCAGTGGCAGCCGACAAGGTGAGTGAGTCAGGATCTGATCCATCCTCCTCCCATGGGTCATCTGAACCACTCTGAGAACAACCCTCACTGCGTTGAGAGTGGAGCAGATGGACTGGAGACCAGAGCTGCTCTTTAATGTGGCAGCAGCCAAAAGGAACCTGGGGTTACAGAAATGGGCACAAAGTTAGTTGTTGTTTTTTATCTCTCTCTTTTTTTGCTTGTTTGGTTGTGTGTGTGTGTGTGTGTGTGTGTGTGTGTGTTAGTTTTTTTCTTCCCACTTTCTTTTTATTTTTGTTTGTGTTTTTGTACTTGCTTTGTTTCTGTTGTTTTATTTATTTATTTATTTTAGATTTTCTGTTTATGCATGGGTATTTTTAAGGGTGAGTACATCAATGGGAATTTTTGTTTGTATGAGTATGTATTATCTTTTGTTTTAACTACCTTTGTTTCTTTGTTTATTCATTAGTTGGTACACCTTTCCATTTTCCCTCTCTTCTTTTCTGTCACCACCTTCTATTTGTCTTCTTTCTTCCTTTTTCTATAAATTTCCTTTTTCTTATCTCATTTTTCATTCAGGGACAAACATACACCACCACTGCATGGACAGATTGAAAAGCAGTGGGAGGAGGAGCAGATACTAATCTTATTGAAAGTATTCCAGGAAACTGAGAAAGAAGGAACTCTCTCCAAACTATTTTATGATGCTTACATCACATTGTTACCCAAACTGGGTAAAGATCTAACAAAGAAAGAGAACCACAGGCCAATATCCTTAATGAACATAGATGCTAAAATTCTCAACTAGAGTCTAGCAAACCAGACCCAACAATACATTTCAAGAATCATCCACCATGACCAAGTAGATTTCATCCCTGGGATGCAGGACTGGTTTAACATCTACAAGACCATAAATGTAATTAAATACATCAACAGATGTAACCCACCCACACACAATATCATTAAACGTGGAAAAAGCTTGCAGTAAAATCCAGAACCCTTTCTTGTTAAAAACCCTCAAACATCTGGACATAGATGGAACATACATCAAAATAGTAAGAGTCATCTATGAGAAAACCATAGCCAGCAAACTACTAAATAGATAGAAATTGGAACCATTTCCCCTGAAAACTGGAACAAAACATGATGCCCACTCTCACCCCTCCTTTTAAACATAGTGTTAGAAGTCCTAGCTAGAGCAATCAGACAAAAGAAGGAAATTGGGGTATCCAAATAGGAAAAGAGGAATCAAGGTATCCCTCTTTGCAGATGATATGATTCTATACCTCGAAAACCCAAGAGAATCTGTCAAAAACCTCCTTGCACTAATAAGAGACTTTGGCAAATTCTCATGGTATAAAATAAATGTGCAAAAGAAAGTCTCATTCCTATGCACCAACAATAAACAAACAGAAAGCCAAATAAAAAGCCCAATCCCATTCACAATAGCCAGAAAAAAAATCAAATACCTTGACATCTTCCTAGTCAGAGACGTCAAAGACCTTAACAACAAAAACTACAAAACATTGCTCAAAGAAGTCAAAGCTGACACAAATGGAAAAATATCCCATGTCATAGAATGGAAGAATCAACACTGTTAAGATGTCCATCCTAGACAAGGCAATCTATAGGTTTAACACAATACCCATTAAATTACCAGCTGAATTCTTCTAAGACCTGGAAAGGACAATACAGGAATTCATATGGAAACATAAACAATCACAAATAGCCAAAACAATCCTCAGTAAATAAAAACAAAGTGGGAGGTATCACATTCCCAGACTTTAAGCTTTATCATAAAGCTACAATAATCAAAACAACCTGGTATTGGTACAAGAACAGGCATACAGACCAATGGAACAGGATAGAGATTCCAGAAACAAAACCTCAATTTCTTGACCAACTCATCTTCAACAAAGCCTCCATCATCAACCACTGGGGAGAAAAGAACCTGTTCAATAAGTGGTGCCCATATATAGAAGATTGAAATAGGATCCCTACCTATCACCACACACAAAAATCTGACTCTAAATGGATCAAAAACCCAAACATAAGAACTCAAACTATAAGAACCTTAAAAAATGCAGGAGACACCTTTATGAAAATTGGAGCTAGCAACCGATTCCTGATTTTTTTAAAAAACCCATGTGCCCATGCCATAAGAGATAAGATAGACAAGTGGGACCTCATCAATCTGACAAGCTTTTGTAACATAAAAAAAGCCATCAAGAGAGTGATGAGACAGTCTACAAACTAGGGAAAAAATATCTGCCTACTGTATATCTGACAAAAATCTAACATCTAGAATCTACAAAGAATTCAATGTATCAAAAAGAAAAAAACCGAACAGCCCCATTACAAAGTGGGTAAAAGACATAAAAAGACACTTCTCAAAAGAAGACATGTGAGCAGGCAATAGATACATGAACAGAAGCTCAGTCTCACCAGTCATCAAAGAAATGCAAATTAAAGCCACACTGAGATACCACCGAACTCCAGTCAGGATGAGCATCATTAATAACTCAAAAAACTACTGATGCTGGAGAGGATTCAGGAAAAAGGGAACACTTCTGTACTGTTGACAGGAGGGAAAATTGTACAACCTCTGAGGAAAACAGTTTGGTGATTCCTAAAAGATCTAAAAATTGACCTTCCATACAACCTTGCAATCCTCCGACTGGGAATCCTGGAAGAACTCAAATCACTTTATGAAAAAGACACTTTCATATGCATATTTATTGCAGCATTATTCACAATAGCAAAAGAACATAGAACCAATTGTGCTGCCCATCAAAAGAGGACTGGATAAAAAATGTGCACATATTCATGATAGAATATTACACAGCCATAAAGAAGGACCAAATTATGAACTTTGCAGCAACTTGGATGGACTTATAGTCTATAATACTGAGTGATCTATAGCAGAAACAAAGAACTGGGTACCCCAAATTCTCACTCATAAGCGGACCTTGAACAATGATCATAATACTATAAGAAAAGGATTGACAGTAGTGGAAAACTGCCAGAGGTGAAGTGGGAGTGGGATTGGCAGTAGTGAGAAACTGTCAGGGGGAAAGGAGGTACACCTCATCCACAAGAGTACCTGAATAAAAAAAATAAAAAAAATTGTATACCTAACCCTGAATTGTACCTCACATCTTTAAAATTAAAAATTAAAAAAGAAGGTAACTGCACATGCATGTTTATTGTAGCATTATTCACAATAGTGAAAACATGGAACCAATCATGCTGCCCATCAGAAGACTGGTTAAAGAAAATGTGGTACATTTACAAGATAGAATATTATGCAGCCATAATGACAAACAAAATTATGAGCTTCATAGCAACTTGGATGGATTTAGAGTCTATAATACTCAGTGATTTATCACAGAAACAAAGATATGTATACCACATGTACTCACTCATAAGCAGACCCTGAACATTTAACATAATACTATAAGAAATGGATTGGCAGTAGTGGGTCACTCCTTGGGCGGGGGGGGGGCACATAACATCAATAAGTGTTCTCACACTTTGCCAGTATGATGACCACATATGTATCTATCCCTGAATTGTATCCCACATTTTAAAAATAAAAAGATTTTAAAAATATCAGTATCTTATATCCAGCCAAACTAAGCTTCATAAATGAAAGAAAAACAGTCTTTCCCCAGCAAATAAACACTGAGGGAATTTGTCTCCACTAAGCTGGCTCAACAAGTGATACACAAAAGAGTTCTAAACTTGGAAATAAAACTACAACTCTCACTATCACCAAAAAATTATGTAAGTACAAAGCTAATTAAGCAACTATATTCAAATCCCCAAGTCAGCCAGCTTATAACACTTTTGCAGAAACAAAACTGCACATATCAATATTCACCCTGAATGTAAATAGTATAAACACACCACTTAGAAGAATTGGAGTGGCAAACTGGATCTTAAAAAAAAAAAAAAAAAAAAATGACCTAACCATATGCTACCTATAAGAGACCAACCTACTGGACAAAAATTCACAGACTCAGAGTAAATAGTGGAAAAAGCTGTGTCAGGTAAATGGAAAACAAGAAATGAGCAGTAATAGCCATCATTATATCAGATAACTAAAACTTTAAGCCAAAAAGAGTAAAAGAGAAAATAAAAAGTCATTATATAATGATAAAAAGTACAATACAACAAGAAAATTAACCTACCTTAAATACATTTGCACCAAACAATGGAACACCCAAATTCCTGAAGCAAGTACTACGTTACCTTAGAAAACGCATTAATAGCAATTTATTAATAGTTTGTGATTTCAACACCCCACTGACATTACTAGACAGATCATAAAGTTCTGTCTACAGAACTTTCCACCCAACAACTGCAGAATACACGTGCATCTAATCTCAGCATGAAATATTCTCCAAAATAGACCATATGCTTGGCCATAAAGCAAATTTCAATAAGTGGACCCTGAAAATTATCATAATACTGCAAAAAAGGGATTGACAGTAGTAGGAAATTGCTGATGGCAGGAGCACACTTCATCAATAAGGGCACCTGATCTCAAACCAGGTGAAGTAGAACCAAAAGGAGGCCCAAACTTTACCTGTTCAATGACCATTTGTATAGCTAATCCTGAATTGTACCTTACTTACTTTTTTTTTTTTGAGTTGGAGTCTTACTCTGTCACCCAGGCTAGAGTGCAGTGTCACAGCAACATCAACCTGCTGGGTACATTTTTAAAATAAAAATAATTTTTAAAAAACATCAAAATTATACCAAGCTTCTTCTTGGTCCACAGTGGAATAAATTAGAAATCAACACTAAGAGGAGTTCCCAAAACTACACCATTACTGAACAACTCATTCTTGAATTAGTTAACAATAAAATTAAGGCAGAATTTTTTTTAAAAAACCATTGAAACAAATAAAGATAGTGATACAACATACTGATACCACTAGGACATGGGAAAAATCAGTCCTGAAAGAAAGTTTATAGTATTAAATGCCTATATTAAAAAAAGATAGATGGGAAATCAACAGCCTAACCTTGCGCCTTAAGAACTAAGGAAACAAGAACAATCTAAGCCCAAAGTCAGCAGAAGAAAAAAAAAATAACACATAATAGAGCAGACTAAATGAGAGTACTTCTTCCCCCCCAAAATACAAAGGATCAATGAATCAAAAGGTTAGCTCTTTGAAAGGATAAACAAAATTGATAGACTTCTATCTAGACTAACCAAGAAAAAAGAGAGAGAGAAGACTCAAATTTAGTCAGAAATGACAGAGATGACATAACAACTGATGCAACAGACATAAAAAAGATTATCAGAGACTGCTATGCAAATCTCTATGGCAAATCTCTATGGAAAACCTGGAGGAAATTAATAAATTCCTGTAAAAATACAATCTTTTAAAACAGAATCAGAAAGAAACAAATACTCTAAATAGACCAATAAAAAGCAATAAAATTGAATCAGTAATTAAAAAAAAATCTTCCAACAAAAGATCAGGCCCAGGACTAGACAGTTTCACAGCAAATTTTATCAGACATACAAAGAGCTGGTACCAATCACACTGAAATTATTTCCAAAAAAAGGAGGAGGAGGGACTCCTCCTTAATTCATTCTTTCAAACCAGTATCACAATGCTACCACAATTAGACAAGGCCATAGCAAAAAGGAAAACCACAGGCCTATTTTCCTAATAAATATAGATGGAAAAATCTTTAACAAAATATTTGCAAACTGAATTCAACAGCATATCAAAAAAAAAAATTATCCATCATGACCTAATGAGTTTTATTCTAGTGATACAAGGTTGTTTCAGTATTAGCAAATCAATAAATGTGGTCCACCATATAAGCAAAACAAAAACCAAAATCATATGAATATCATAATAGATGCATAAAAGACATTTTAAAAATTCAGTATTCTTTCATGATAAACACCCTAAAAAAACTGAATATCAAAGGAACATATCTCAGAGTAATAAGAGCCCACAACCAACATCATCTGTAATTTGAAAAAGTTAAAAATATTCCCCCTCAGAACAGGAACAAGACAGGGATGGCTACTCTCAGAACTCTTGCATGACATTGTACTGGAAGTTCTAACCAGTGTAATTTGGCAAGAGAAAAAGATAAAGGCCATCCAAATCAGCAAGGAAAAAGTCAAATCCTAAAGATTCCTCCAAGAAGTTTCTATATCTGATAAAAGATTTCAATTAAAGTCTCAGGATACAAAATAAATGTGCAAAAATCAGTAGTGTTTCCATACACTAAAAACATTCCAAATGAAAACCAAATCAAAAGTTCAATCCCATTCACATAGCCACAAAAAAATAAAATACCTAGGAATATATCTAACTAAGGAAGTGAAACATTTCTACAAGGAAAACTACAAAACACTAATGAAAGAAATCACAGATGACAGAAAAAATGGAAGAACATCCCATGTTTATGGATTGGAAGAACCAATATTTTTTAAATGACCATACTGTCCAAAGCAATCTATAGATTCAATTCAGGCCCAATCAAAATAGCAACATTGTTCTCCACAGAGCTAAAAAATCAACCTTAAAAATTTATGCAGAACCAAATAATTGCCCAAATAGCCACAGCAATTCAAAACAAAAAGAACAGTGTGGAGGCATCATACTGCCTGACTTCAAATTACACTATAAGGATATAGTAACTAAACAGAACACAGTATTGATACAGGAATAGCAGACAGATCAATGAAACAGAATAGAGTATCCAGAAATAAAGCCACATGCCTACAACCAACTGATCTTTGACAAAGCTCACACAAATAATAAATGGTAAAAGGATGCTCTATTTAATAAATTAGCTAGCAATATGCAGAAGTATGAAACTGTATCTCTATCTCTCACCATATACAAAAATTAACTCCAGATGAATTAAAGACTTAAGTGTACGACCTGAAACTATAAAAATACTAGCATAAAACCTAGGAACCACTCTTCTGGACATTGGCTTAGACAAAGAATGTATAATGGCAATCCCAAAAGCAAATGCAACCAAAACAAAAATAAACAAATGGGATTTAATTGAGTTAAAATGCTTCTGTGTAGCAAAATCATCATAATCATCAATGGAGTAAACAGAAAACCTACCGAATGGTAAAAAAAAATTGCAGATTACACCTCAAAGTGCTAATATAGAGAATCTACAAGAAATTCAAAATACTCAATTTGAAAAAAAATAAAATTCAAAAGTGGGCAAAAGACATGAATACACATTGCTGAAAAAGAGATACAAGTGACAAAAAATATGAAAAAACATTCTATACCACTAATCATCAGATAAATGCAAATTAAAGTCATAATGAGATATCATCTCACATCTGTCAGAAGAGTTATTATTAGAAAGTCAAAGAACAACAGATGTTAGCATGGCTGCAGAGAAAAGGGAATGCTCATACACTGTTGATGGAATTATAAACTAGTTCAACCTCTATGGAAAACAGTATGGAGACTTTTCAAAGAACTAAAAATTGAGTGATCATTTGACCCATCTATCCCAGTAATAGGGATCTATCTAAAGGAAAATAGATCAACATGTGAAAAAGATACACGAACCCATATGCACATTGCAGCTCTAGCAAAAATGGAACCAACCTATGTGCCCATCAATGACTGACTTGCTAAAGAGAATGTGGTATATATACACCATGCAATACTATGCAGTGATAAAAAAAGAATAAAATTATATCCTTTGCAGCAGCATAGATGGAGCTGGAGATCATCATGTTGTAGCCACACTGTGAGTAAGGAGTGGCCCACATATTGAGTTAAATATTGAGTCCTTTATTGCTAGCAGTTGAGAGCAGGCTCATGCCAGAAAGAAACTCCTGACCCTGAATGAAGCAAGCAAGGGGTTTATAAAGACAAAAACTGCAAGAATACATAGCAACTTAGCAACCATAAACTAGCAACTTAGCAACCATAAACTAGCAACCATAAACTAGCAAATTAGCAACCAAAATGGGGACTTTTGATTATTAGGGAGTTTTGGTTAATTTTATCTCCTGGACACAGCCAGACTAGAAAGTCCCTGGAGTTCTGCCAACAAGATGTGGTATACTGTTTCCTGGAATAGTTAGGCCAGTTACATGGAGAAAAGGTGGAAGAACTACTATACAATGGAGTCACCTTGGTTAGGTCACTAATAGCCATTTCATTCCCTCCTTTTAGTTGTTCATGGGTCAAAGCATTGACTCATTTATTATGGGTAGGGGATTGTAATGGGCCCTTTTCATGTAGGAATTAATCCCTCTTTCTGTAACTTTTTGATATAGATCAGATCCCCAGGCTGGAAGGGATGACAGGGTGTGGAGGAGGGAGTTGGTAAAATGGTACAGACATTAGAGTGGACAGCAGCTTGGACCTGTTGGAGAGACTGGAGATATTTTAACAGAGACTGATTAGTAATTTCTTCAAGAATAGGGTCTTTTAACTGGGGTAGTAAGGGGGGGAGGGCTTCCAGCCATGATTTTATATGGGGTGAACCCTGCCTTGTAAGGAGTATATCGGACTCAGAGGAGAGCCAAAGGTAAAAGGCTTGTCCATTTTTTTTTACCAGTTTCTATTGTTAATTTGTTTAAAGTAGTTTTTAAGGTTTGGTTCATGTATTCTACCTGTCCAGAGCTCTGTGATCAGTAGGAACAATGTAACTTCCAGTTTATATTTAGCCCTTTGCTAACCATTTGAGCTATAGATGAGATAAAGGCAGAACCATTATCAAAGCCAATGGAGAGAGGGAGCCTGAACCTTGGGATGATTTTATTTAAGAAGTATTTTGTGACCATCAGTGTGGTCTCATTTTTTGTGGCAAAAGCTTCTACCCATCCCCCAAAAGTGTTCACAAAAACCAGTAGATATGTGTAACTCACATGAGGGGGTTTTACCTCAGTAAAGTCCACTACCCATGCTTCTCTGGGGCTCAGTTCCTGGGCCCTGATACCATTTGGTGGTTTTGGTCCTTGTTTTGCATTTACTTGTGCATAAGAAGGACATGTTTCAGCAGTTGTGGCAGTGAGTCTTCTTGAGTTTTGAATGTAGTAATACCGGTCAGCATTTCAGCTAACCTAGTACCTCCCAGGTGGGTAGTAGAATGAAGTTGATTTACCAGAGTTCATCCAAGGGTGGCTGGGAGGATGATTTTGGAGTTTTTAGTTACCCATCATCCTGAAGGTTTTTTTTTTAACATGTTCCCACTAGGTCAGCTTGCTCCTCTTCTTCTTGGAAATGACAGCTACCTCTTTGGGGGAGCCATATAGCTTCTAGATGGGCTAAAATTTCCTCTTTGTTTTTTGTAGTTTTACCCACCACAGTAAGAAGTCCTCATTCCTTGTAGATAATGGCATGGACATGGAGAGTAGCAAAAGCATACCTGTTGGTTGTAAAGATATTTACCCATTTTCCTGTTCCCCAGTGCAGGACTTGGGTTAAAGCAATTAGCTCAGCCTTTTGGGCAGATGTGCCATTGGACAAAGACTGTGACCAGATTAAGTCATGAACTGTGGTTACCACTGTACCAGCCTTGCAGACTCCCTTTATTATCAGACTGCTGCCATGCCTGAACAGGTCAGCATCAATCTGCTCTAGGGAAATGTCCCAAAGATTGGGACAACTGGCTTGACAGACATCCAACACATCTTCACAATTGTGAAATGGCATCTCTGGATCATCATAGGGAATCAGAGTGGCTGGATTAAGGATCTGAGTAAGAGAAAAAGTTAATCTAGGTTGGTGAAGTAGGAGGCTTTAATACTGAGTAATATGAGCATTTGACATCCAGCAGCCAGTGGCTCCCCATAGTAGAGTCTCTACAGCATGGGGAACTGTCAAGGCCAGGTTTTGATTGAAAGTCAGTTTATCTGCTTCCTTAACCAGTATAGCTGTAACGGTGATGGCTTAAAGACAGGATGGCCATCCAGAGGCCACTGGATTTAACCTTTTGGACAAATAAGCCACCAATCACTGCCAGGGTCCTAAGGTCTGGGTAAGAACCCCCTTTGTGTTTCCCCACTGTTCATGAATAAACAAGAGGAAAGATTTTGTAACATCCTGGAGAGCCAAAGCCAAGGTTTGGGTCAGATTTTTAAATTTTTTAACTGTTGGAATGCTTGTTCCTCAGTGGCAGTCCATGACAGAGCTTGATTCCCTGTTGTGGCTGAATATAGGAACTTGGCAATCTCAGAAAATCCCAGGATCCATAACCAACAGTATCCTGTCTGTCCCCAGGAATTCCCATACTTGTTTTTTTTGTTGAGGTTGGGATGGAGATTCAAAGGATGGCTTCCTTCCAGGCCATGGTTAGGATTTATTTACCCTTTCCCAGCTGTTATCCTAAATAGGAGACCTTGACTAAGCAGAGTTGTGCCTTCTTAGCTGATACGTGGTAGCCCAGGTCCTGGAGAAGGTGCAACAAAGCCTCGGTGCCTTTTAAGCATGTGTTCAAGTCGGCCACTGCAAGCAAAAGATCATCCATATTTTGGAATAAAGTATATTCAGAGTGTAAGGCATGGAATCCTGATAAGTCCTATTGCAAGACTTCCCCAAAAAGAGTCAGGGAGTTTTTGAACCCCTGTGGCAACTGGGTCCAAGTCAGCTGACTGGTGTTCCCTGAGTCAGGATCTGTTCATTCAAAGGCAAAAATGAGTTGACTGACAGGGGACAAAGGAATGGAGAACAATGCATCTTCCAGATCCAAAACAGTGTAAACCTGGTGTTGAGGAGGAGTAATGTATAAGGGTTGGGAAAAGTAGGATGGATAGTTTCAACTCACTTATTGACTTCTCTCAAGTCCTAGACTAGTTGGTAGTCAGAGGTTTCCAGTTTCTGTATCAGCAAGAAAGGGGTGTTCCATGCTGATTGGCATGGTGTCAGTATATTAGTTTTTTTTTTTTTTTTTGAGTTCGAGTCTCACTCTGTCGCCCAGACTGGAGTGCAGTGGCCACTCCCAGCCACCACAGCCTCGACTTGCTGGGCTCTGGTGATCCTTCCTCCTCAGCCTTCTGAGTAGCTGGAATTACAGTCATGCACTACCATGCCTGGCTGAATTTTTGATTTATTGTAGAGATGAGATCTCGCTGCCCAGGCGGGTCTCGAACCCGTGGGCTCAGGCAATCCACTCACCTCAGCTTCCCAAAGGCATGGGATTACAGGCTGAGCCACTGAGCCTGGCTAGTATATTAGCTTTTAAAAGTCTTTTGATATGAGGAGAAATTCCCCTTCATGTCTGCAACCTCATAGGGTACTGATGTACTTCAACCAGGGTGGCTGATGCCAATAGATTCGCCACAACCAGGGATGATGTTGTGCCAATTCTGGTGGATTTGTTTCCACCCAGACTGTAGGAATTCTTTTTTTTTTTTGAGTTGGAGTCTCACTCTGTCACCCAGACTGGAGTGCAGTGACTGCTTCTGGCCACCGCAACCTCGACCTGCTGAGCTCTGGCGATCCTTCCCCCTCAGCCTTCCAAGTAGCTGGAATTACAGGCATGCGCTACCACGCCCAGCTGAGTTTTTGATTTCCTGTAGAGATGAGGTCTCGCTGCCTAGGTGGGTCTCGAACCCGTGGGCTCAGGAAATCCACTCACCTCAGCCTCCCAAAGGTGTGGGATTACAGGCTGAGCCACCGAGCCCGGCTGGAGGAATTCTTATTGCAGCTGTTGAAGCAAACTTGACAAAGTATTCTCAGTGGAGGAGTTAGAAGAAGTTAGAAGGTAGTTTACAGAAAGTAGAACAGTTAAAGAATTTGATAGGCAGTGGAAACAAACATTTCAGCTTTGCAAGGCGAAAACACAATGGTTGCTCTTAGCTTTTGAAGCACCCAGTTCATGAGGGGGTATTGGCAGTCAGGGGCTATTAGGAATGAGTTGGCAACCCATTTTTGACCCAAATCAACCATCCGATTGGAAGCGAACTGGCAGTTTATAATTGCACCTGTTGTCCCTTGAACAGAAATTTGCATACTGGACATGGGTCCTAATGGTGATTTTAGGACTGAAAGCTCTGCCCTTGTATCCACTAAGAGTTGGACAGGGTGGCCCCTGATACCTGCAGTTACCATGGGTCCTTGGGGACCTAAGGAAAAAAAGCCCTGACCTCTTTAGTCAGAGTTATTTCAGTCTCCTTAACAGCAGCAAAAATAGGGCTGGCTTAGAGCTGTCCACTTTTGGGCGACAGGGACAATTCTTTTTCCAATGACCAAATTCTTTTCAATATGCACATTGATTCCTAGCCAGCAGGTAATGTCCAGTCCCCTTCTGTCCCTTTATAATATCCCCCTTTGTTTGGCATGGCAGTCTTGAGTCAGTTTGGGAGACTTGAAGGGCAGTTACCAATATTTTTGCCTGCCATTTGGCTGTTCTATCTGTCTCCTGTGTCACCTGTCTTTGTTTTTCAGCATCACTGTTATTAAAAACCTTTTGGGTTACTTCTAGTAGCTGAGAGACATTCATTCCTGTGAAAGTCCTCAAACTTTTGTAACTTTTTTTAGATGTTGAGGGGCCACCCAAGCCACAGAAGCCAAATTGATAGCCTGAGCATTTTCAGGTTCCAAAGGGTCAAACAATGTATATGTACAGAACATCTCCTGAAGATACTCAAGAAATCTCCTGGGTGACTCCTTGGGACGTGAAGAATCTCAATAGTTTTTGAAAGATTGATAGGCTTCTGGGCTGCTCCCCTCAAACTAGTTAATAGAGTCCAGTGATAGGTATCTAATGCTATGAACCCTGCTGAGGTATTGGGATCTCACTCAGGATGAGAAAAGGGAAAAAATTTGTTTAAAATTTCTTGGCTTTCTTCCTCTGTGCCAGTGGTTGAGGCTAGGACCAACTTTCTAGCCTCAGCTCTAATGTGCTCTTGCTCCTCAGAGGTAAATAGGATTAAAAGGAGCTGCTGACAGTCATCCCAGGTAGGATGATGAGTGCGCATAATTGATTCTACCAGGGAGGTTAAAACCTGAGGTTTCTCCAAAAATGGCGGATTTCGAGTTTTCCAATTGTACAAATCAGAGGTGGAAAAAGGAATATACACCAGGAAAAGTCACTCAGTCTGATCTGTTCCCTACAGAGGGGGCACTTCCTGAAGAGGAAAGTGAGGGGCTGGATCCATTCAGGATCACAGACAAGAAGCCAGAGACAAAAAGGATGGAGGGGAGGTAGAAGAAATGGCAGTAGGCACTTAGAAGGAGTCAAAACAGGGGAAGACAGTGGGGCAGATGAGCATGATGGGAAAGGACAAAGAGACTTGGAGACAAGTATATGGGAAGGGGTCATGAGTTTTAAGAGAACATGCCTTTAATCATGGAGGGAGGTTTGGGACTAAATTCAACCATTGGTCAATATAGGGAAATTGGTCAGGGTGACCAGGAGTTCCTGTGATGACCTTCCAGACAGACTGAGTGATGTGAACGTCCAGAGACTCAGTGGAGGGCGTGCAACATTAAATGAAGGTCAGTCAATTTCACAGAGGGTCCAGAGCCTGTCTTTTGAGAGGCAGAGACCATAGTCCTCACTAAATCCACAGAAAAATTCGTTATCATACAGTCCAGGGAACTGATGATTGAAAAGCCTGTGACCCTATGTTGTTAGACCAGTGAGAAAACAAAAACTGAAATAAAAAACTGAACCAAGACTCTATTTAACCAATGTCTTGGCCTAATGAATAGTGTCCAAGGGACAGTCTTATCAGGCTGTGACTCCCTTAAATAGAATTATGGCCACAAACAGAACAGATTCTTATCTCCTAGGAGAATGCAGATGGACTCAGGTATTTTTGAGGCAATGGGAAGCCAGCAGTCAATCCAACTCCCTCTGGGCTGGGTGAGAGGTTATGGGACCCTAGAACATCTCAGGGGATGCCTCCCCTAAAACTTCTTCACCAAGCTGGGGAGACCCAGAGTGAGGCTGCTTCCCAAACTTGGTGATCTTGCTGGGGCCTCCAAATGTTGTAGCTGCACCACAAGTAAGGAGCCGCCAACACACTGAGACTCAAATATTGAGTACTTTATTGCCAGTGGTCAAGTGCAGGCTCATGCCAGAAAGAAACTCCCAACCCCTAATGAAGCAAGCAAGGGGTTTATAAAGGCAACTGCAAGGATACATAGCAACTTAGCAACCATAAGCTAGCAACTTAGCAACCATAAACTAGCAACTTAGCAACCATAAACTGGCAACTTTGCAACAAAAATGGGAACTTTTGACCGTTAGGGCGTTTCAGTTAACTTTATGTCCTGGGCACAGCCGGTGACTGGAAAATCCCTGGAGTTCTGCCAACAAGATGTGATGTTCTGTTTACTGGAATGGTTAGGGCAGTTACATGGAAACAAGATGGAAGAGCTACTATATAATGGAGTCACCTTGGTTAGGTCACTAACAACCATTACAATCATTTTAAGTGAAATGATTCAGAAACAGAAAACCAAACACCACATGCTCTCACTTATATGCCAGATCTAAATGGTCATAAAAATGGAAATAATAGATGCTGAGAACACCAATAAGGGGAGAGGCTGTGAAGGGGGTTAAGGTTCAGAAATTACCTATTAGGTATAATGTTTAGTATCTGGAAAATGGGTCATATACGACCCCAACCCCACCACTACTTAGTATGTCCATGTAGCAAACATGCATGTGTACTCCCTGCATCTAAAATAAAAATGTTGTGGGATGGGGGGTGTTATAGTTAAGGATTTAAGACTAGACTTTCTAAGATTTGCTCCAAATTAGTGAGATATTACATTATATTTTCAAGGGTAATTTGCACTGTCCACAATTACCTCGGCCAAAATTTTCCTAAGCCATATACTAGCTCTCTTATGTTGGATAAAAAATTGAATCTCTCTGAATTTTTCTCTTCATCTATACTAGGAAAAAGACTGTTCTAGGACATATATAAGAATTAAATAAGTATAAATGAATGTTTAAGGTCCTAGAAAGTTATAAAATATATAGTAAATAATCCACAAATTTTACTTTATTTATCTAATCATTTATTCTTTTATTCTTCCACCAAACATATATAGGACATCAAAAGTTTTAGCAGCATAGAGTACAAGGTAGAGGAAAGATTTTAGTGTCAATTATGCTTACTTTAATTGGTGATTGTATTTAGTAGTTTGTTATGCATAATTACCTAAATTATCTAATCATTAGTTTTCAAATATATAAACAATATAAACATAAATATATAAAAAACAACTATCTTTCAGTATAAGAACAAATATATATAAATGTATATATATATAAATAAAATATACAGCAAGTAAAAAATAGTAGATACTCAACAAATATTAGTTTTCTCATCTTGGTTATCTCTGATTAGATACTGTGATAGATGCAATGGATAAAAAATTAAATAAATTACTTATAGCCTTCTTCATGTAGTTAACACTGTCCTATTGGGAAATAATATATATAAATGATTTGAACATGTATTCATTCTCTAATAAGGAAGACATAACACAGGTGAAAATGAAGCATTATAAGTAGCCAAAAGATGTACTAACTAAAGCTAAGGGAAGGGAATTGGCACTGAATTTCAGAATATATGTATTTCAAAGTTACTATTTATCCTATTATTTATAACCATACTTATTCTATATTGCCTTTTGAACAAAGCCATTATGCTTTATGAAACTCTGATGGATTTTTTAAAAGACTGCTAATTTAATATGGTGAATGATATTGCTTTACTGAAAATAAATTGACAAGTTTAGAATTTAATCATAGAACATGTATTTGCTTATTCTACATTTCAATTATCAATTTCTTTTTGTTATTGGCAAATAAAATTTATCTTCATTTCAATTATACCAATTAGCATTAACTCTCTCTTACTCTTCCCAGCCTCTACTAACCACTATTGTACTTTCTACCTCTATAAGATCAACTTCTAAGCTCCCACATGAGTGAGAACATGTGATTTTTTTCTTTCTGTGCCTGACTTGTTTTTCATAACATGATGACCTCCAGTTTTGTGAATGCTTCTGCAACTGACAGAATTTCATTCTTTTTATGGACAAATAATATCCCATTGTATATATACACAGTATTTTCTTATCCATTCATCAATTAATGGGCATCTAGGTTGATTGCATATTTTGGCTACTGTGAACAATTCTGCCATAAACTTGGGAGTGCAGATATATTTTCAGTATATGGATTACCTCTTTTTTTGGATATATATTCATCAATGAAATTATTGGTTTATATAGTAGTACTATTTTTAGTTTTTTGAGGAGGAACCATATTGCTTCTCGCAATGGAAGCACTACTTTACATTCTTACCAAGAGTGTACAAGAGATCTGCCTTCTCTGCATCTTTATCAGCATCTATCATTTTTGTGTGTTTTGATTATAGCTATTTGAACCAAGGTGAGATGATATTTTATTGCTGTTTTGACTTGCATTGTCCTAATATTAGTAATGTTGAACATGTTTTCATAAATCTATTGACTATTTATATGTCTTCTCTCGAGAGATGTCTTTTCAGATTGTCCAGTTTTAAATTGAATTTTGGTTTTTTTTACGTTAAGTTTTTTTAAAGCTTCTTATATATTAATACCTTGTCAGATTAATAGTTTGTAATTTTGTTTCTATTCTGTAGACTATCTCTTCACTCAGTTGATTATTTTCCGTGCTGTACATAAGCTTTTAAGCTTTATGTGACTGCATTTATCTACTTTTACTTGTGTTGCCTGTGTTTTTGAGGACTTACCCCCCAAAAAATCTTTGCCCTGACCAAGACCTGAAGTGTTTCCTCAGTGAGAAAGAGAAGAGTCAAGATTTGTTCTTCAGCATATGGATACACAATCAATAACAAAAATTAAAAACATTTCTGTACATCAACAGTGAAGCATCTAAAAAAGAAAGCAAAAAAGCAATTTTATTTACAATGACAATAAAAATATTAAATGTCTAGAAATAAATTCAACCAAAAATTGAAAAGTATCTACAATGAAACTATGGGACATGGTTTTAAAAAAAGTGAAAAAGATACCAAAAAATGAAAAGATATCACGTTTATTCATTGGAAGAATTAATATTATTAATATGTTCATACTACCCAAAATGTTTTACAGATTCAATGCAATCAATATCAAAGTACAAATGAAATTCTTCATGAAAATATAAAAAAAAATCCTAAAATTTGTATGAATTCACAAAAGGTCCTGAATAGCCAAAGAAATCCTGAGCAAAAAGTACAAAGCTAAAAGTGTCACACAATTGGACTTCAAAATTTACTGCAAAGCTACAGTAACCAAAACCTCATGATACTAGCATAAAAACAGACACATGGTCCAATGGAACGGAATTAATAACTCAGAAATAAATTTACCCATTTACAGCCAACTCATGTTCAACAAAGGCACTAAAAAACATGCATTTAGGAAGGACAATCTTTACAAACTCACATTTTTAAAGACTTAAGAGAATTGTGGCAGCAAGTAGAGGGACTACAATTTCACAGTATAAAGCAATCTTTGGAAATGAGCTCATGATTTCCAGTCCTCCTCCCCTACCCTTTGGAAGAAGTTTACTAATTTGTGTTGTAAGCTGTTGATTTGTCTTGGTTATCTTGGATAATAGAGAAACCAGTAAAATTTTTGTGAGGAAAGATGAAGTAACAAGTTTAATACTTGAAGGGTCTAGGATACAGGTACAACTTTTCCCATAGATTTCTGATAAATTGTAGGGCTGAATGGAAGCTTGGAGAGCTAAAAAGTATCCCTCTGATGAAAGAGTAAAATCTCCACAGCTTTGTCTTGCACCTACTAGTGAAAGGAGTCCTACAAACAGAAAAGTCAAGAGAAAAAAAAAGACAGGGATTATTAACAAATTGATTTTGTGTATCTGCAACTGCTTTCCATCTAGGGATACCAACACAGTAAAATATCCTGGGACATGGTTTATAAAAATCCATCTCTTAAATATGAATATGAGAGACCTTGTCAAATTCTTTGCTATAATTGGTATAAAATATTTATTTTGTGTATCTCCATGTAGCATAGCATAACCTCATTATTTTGTACCTCATATATTTAAAATTAAAAATTTTAAAAATAAAGTTATATAAAAAAAGAAGTAAGGGAAACTTGAATAGACTTATTCCTATAACACATTCAGGTTCTAGTCTAGTTAATCTTTTACTTTTTCAACTCTCTTTATGATTATGTCCCCAATTGATTCCTTGTTTAATGGTCTAGAGATTGTAAAAGTCCTTTCTTGTTATCTTTCAAAATAAAATGTACTAAATTCTTTGATCATTTTTTTCAGAACACTCTCTTCACTCCTCAATTTTAAACCTTGAAATTAGTCAAAATGAGTAAGAAGGTGCTCTTAACCAGAATATAAGAAGAATTCATAATTTCTGTTAACATCTGTATTTTATATTGAATATTTGGATAATAATTTTACTGAGTTGATCAACTCTTCATTATTATTTCATATTGATGTGTGTTAGGGGAAAAGAACTGGAGGAAGAAATGAATGAAAGACACAGGGCTAACCGAAGCTGGGTTTACCACTAGTCTTTAGACTTCACCAGTAGGTCTTGTTGCTTTTAAATGTCTACTTGCAGGATAGCCAGAAAATAATTGGAATATACGTTATCTTAACATAAAAAAATAAATTGATAAATATTTTGAATGACTCAATAAAAAGTTTTCAGTTAGTAAATAAGAGACTGGTAGAATGTTTCTATATAGTAATGATATAAGTACTTGGGAATATATATAAGACTGAGTAAATTGGCTCTTTCTATTAATAGTAGCTGAATAAAATAGTCCCTCGCATCTTAGTGTCTTAGAACATTGCTGACAGGGAGAATGCTGATATTAACAAAGAGAGCAGAGTGGGCAGGTGTAGCATGAAATGTCACTAACTATTAAAAGGAACCAGGCAATACTGAGTTGTACACAATAGGATAAAATGAGTGCTCATAATCAACTGATCATCAAGTTGTTTTTGAAGGTAACTTCAAATTTTATTCAGTATTATATTTAAATAATGAGTTGACATTAAATTTTTTTTTTTTTGAGTCGGAGTCTCACTCTGTCATCCAGACTGGAGTGCAGTGGCCACTCCCGGCCACCACAGCCTCGACCTGCTGGGCTCCGGTGATCCTTCCGCCTCAGCCTTCCAAGTAGCTGGAACTACAGGCACATGCTACCACACCCGGCTAACTTTTTTTTAAAATTTATTGTAGAGATGAGGTCTCACCAAGTTCCCAAGGCGGGTCTCGAACCCGCGGGTTCAGGCAATTCACTTACCTCAGCCTCCCAAGGCATGGGTTTACAGGCTGAGCCACCAAACCTGTCTTAAAATATTTTAAATTGATATTTTTTCCATACTTAATTTTCATTTCTAAGTCATGGATTAAGTGATCAAATACTACACATTATATAGTCAATTTTAATGAAATAGTGTTTTTAAAATATACCATACATTATACAAAAGTTGTGGTTATCTTTCAATGTAAGAATTGAAAGCATTTTATTTAAGTGGTAAAACTATGTTAACTTGCAATTCATTGTTTTTTTTAACTTAAAGCTGTGAGGAAAATTAATTTTAAATTATTATTTAACCTTTATATTGGAACTATTTGAAGATCTTTTGCTGATTAAGTAGTAAGTTTAATTCTACTGCCTCTATACAGGCTTTTATGTAAACACAGATAAAACCGATGTGTTTTTTTCCCAATCATAGGAATTTATTCAACTTCTTGTACCTTCATACAGTAAAATATTATGCCCCAAATGAAATAATGTGATAGAAAAATATGTAATGACATTCATTCTTTGTTCTAACAAGAGTTTATTAAGCACCTATTATATGCCAAAGAAAAAAAGAGTGCCAAAATCTCTCCCTTCCTGTTTCCTTCCTTTTTTTCTTACTTTGAGAGTCAAGAGGCTGAGTGGATCCCAAAAAGAATAAATCTAAAGAGTTTAGATTTTAATTTTAAAGTTGAGAAAACTAAAAGACAAAGAAAAAAATCTTTTTTTTTTTTTTGAGTTGGAGTCTCACTCTATCGCCCAGACTGGAGTGCAGTGGCTGCTCCCGGCCCCCGCAGCCTTGACCTGCTGGGCTCTGGCGATCCTTCTGGCTCAGCCTTCCAAGTAGCTGGAACTACAGGCGCGCACTACCACATCCGGCTAATTTTTTGATTTATTGTAGAGATGAGGTCTCACTAAGTTGAGACAAAATCTTAAAAGCAGTCAGAGAAAAAAATAATGCATTCCCCATAGGAGAACAACAGTTTGAATGATTGCATATTTTTCATCAGAAACTGTGGAGTCCAGAAAGATGTGGCTTAACGTTTTAAACAGTAAAGAGAACTGTAAACTCATAATTCTGTACTCAGTAATAATATTATTTAAAAATGAAAGTAGAGTAATGATATTCCCAAACTTTAAAAACTTGAAATAATTTATAGATGGTAAGTTTACTCTTAAAAATTACTAAAGAAAGTCTTTCAGACTAAGGGCAATGACACTAGGAAAAAAGAACAACAAAATTGGTAAATAACAAAATTGGTAAACAACAAAATTGGTAAATATCCTGGTAAACATGATCAACAGTTCTTTTATTCTTTTTTCTTGAGTTGGAGTCTCACTGTGTCGCCCAGATTGGAGTGCAGTGGCTGCTCCCGGCCACCACAGCCTCTACCTGCCAGGCTCCGGTGATCCTTCCGCCTCAGCCTTCCGAGTAGCCAGAATTACAGGTGCGCGCTACCACGCCCGGCTGATTTTTTTATTTATTGTAGAGGTGAGGTCTCGCTGCCCAGGCGGATCTCGAACCCGTGGGCTCAGGCAATCCACTCACCTCAGCCTCCCAAAGGTGCGGGATTATAGGCTGAGCCCCCGAGCCCGGCTACAGTTCTTTTATTCTTAACCTCTTTAAAATCTATTGATGGTTGAAAGCAAAAGTTATAGTTTTTGCTGGAGTTTTCCATGTGTATGTAATATATGATAGCTATAGGATCATGGACCTCATATTTTTATATTATAGGTTTTTACATTGTAATTGAAGTGATAAAATATCAATGCTTAGTAGACTGTGAAAGGTTCAGTATGTACTCTGTAATCTCTAGAGAAACTTCAAGAAAAAAATAATAATAGAGATGTGGTCAAAATAACAATAGATAAATTGAAATAGAATACTAGATTAAAACATTCAAATAAGCCCCAAAGGGAGAAAGAAGGAATAACTAAACCAAAGGGACAAAAACAAACAAACAAAAATGTGATACGATATATCTAAATCCACACATACAATAATTACATTAAATAACAATAGTTTAAACACTCTAAGATAGAGATTACAAAAATGGAAAAAAAGAGCCTACCTATATGCTATCTATAAATAATGTATTTCTAATAAATACTGCAGATAGATTAAAAGAACTATCTAGAAAGAAAAATCAACTTGTGCAAAAGCCCTAAAACTTAAATAAACTTATCATGTTGAATAATATGTTGTTAAATATGTTTATGATTGATGTAAGAAAACAGAGCTTATATACAAACATTTTAAAGATGAGTAATTCTAAGTTATGTGATTCAAAACTATTTTTATTTTTCTGGGACATATCCGGATTTTTCACATTTAAAAATGAGTATTTACTGAATTACTTCTGAAACATTCTAAATAAATGTTAATTAAAAAATAAAGATAGCAAAGCATTAACGAAAACATTGGGAGATAAAATGGAAGCAAAAGCATTATTTTGTGATTACTGAAAAGGTTTTAGGAAACAACTAGTTAAGTTGGGATAGGGAAATGGGGATGCCTAAAATTTGTATTTTAAAAGATGCCAACATTCTACATATAAATTAAGAATTCATGAGAGAAGTAAGTTATACCTGGAACAGATAAATAAGCTCAATTTACAAAATAGTGAGGGATTTCTTTATTGAGAAGCTTCCATTAGTAATAATTACTTGGAAGCTAAAAGTTTACGTGTAAATTTCAAAAATGTTAGAGCTAGAAATATAGATTGGGGAATATCAGCAGATAAATGGAGTGCGACTTTAAAGGGCATAATTTAAAAATCTGTTTATGGAAAGCTAATTTGTTTAAATGGTTGAGTATACATCACGGAGTTCTGCATCCTGAAGCAGTGGCATGTGGAGATTTATTACTTGCATTAAGTGGGGAGGGTTGATGTTATATCCTAAGGGCAGTGATGTTAATATGCATATTTATAAGAACAAGTAGTTCTCGCTCTACATTTTACCACTTAAATACACCTCTGATTGCTACAGTAATTTAACCTTCACCTAATTTCACTAAATTACTTGTAAACATCAGCCACTAAAAGTTAATTGAAGAAAATGTAATTGGATATTTTGAATATAACCTTAGTACACAATTAAGCAATTCTTTGTGACTGATAGTTTTAATGAGACATCAAAGTAAAAGCTTAGAAAATATATATTACTGCCTTTAATTATTGGGGTTCAATTAAGCTAATCCTTCTGGGCAAATGTTTTTATGCTTTTTAGTCAAGAAATATTTATAAAGTACCTGCAAGGAAGACAAGCATCATTCACTGGTCAAAATCAATGTATTAAGGACAGTTAATTAAATATGGAAGGGAGAAGATAATTGCTTAGATCAGAAAATACTGATTTTACTTTATTTTTGATATGTTGTATAGGATAAGACAAGTAAAGGAATGAGCTAAGAGTAAAGGCCAGCAATGGAGGAATATATAGCCAAGACAGTAAAACACAATCAATGAAGGTGCTATATTTTAAGTTTTATGTTTGAGCAATTGAAAGTAAATGCCTGGTACCAAACTTTAGACACAGGGAAACACCCATTCCAATTCGCATCCATGAGTTCAAATCTAAATGATGCTTGAAGTAGGACTTACAATGATGTAAAACACAAAATAATTAGTTTTGAGCTGAACCAAATGTTTGTTTCTGGTAACATACATGAAAGATGGTTTCATTAATTCACAATAATAGAATATTAAAAGTATCTTTTATATTATTTGCTATATGGTATGTTAACACATTTGGTAAACAAACATATCTCTGTATAATTGGCTATTATACAGAGATTATGATGTGATTAATTATAAAACCAATTATTTTATTTTTGGTTTAAATATTTCTATATTTTAAAAAATTGTCCAAGTGAAACATTTATGAATTATACTAATATACATATTGTTAAATATAAATGAGGGCCTTTTAATTGAAAGTTGTAGCTGGTTTGTCACCACAAATTTTTCTCTATTAAGTTTGGCCTAGGTTATTAATAAAGGCACAGAAAAAAAGAAAGAGGATATGTGCACTTACCATGAGAATAAAAGATGGAATAAAAAAATCACACTTTCTATGTGTAAACAAAACTCTAACTAGTAATGTAGTCAAAATATTTCTTAAGAACCTGTGTTGCAAAGCTTTATAATCAAAAGCCAGGCTCAGAATTCTCTTTTGTAAGTCTAAACAACTGAATAAAAGAGAAATTTGCTATAGATTGTGAAGGAGAAATATTACACACCTAGAATTTTATATCAGGCAATTGTCTTTTCTGTATGAGAGCAATAGATTGATACTCTTGGATATGAACTGGCTTACTTATCCTTTTAAGTAATGTCATTCAGCAGAAGGAGTGATTAATAAGAAAAGAAAATCTAGCCTGTGAAAGTTATAGTATAAAATATCTGGTACTCAAAGTGTTATCAAATGCTGCCAGGTAGAAATGGTAAGTCATAGACAAAGCAAGGAATTGAATTTCAACTCTGTGATCTTGAACAAATTATTTCACTTAATTTTATGATTTATGATATCAGTAAGTATATTTGTACCACATTCTTCTAAGTCCTATTTACATGTGAAAGAGACTTTTACAATTCTATGGAAGACAATTACAAGTACTTAACTATCACAAGAAATAGTAGTCATTGTTTTAAGTAATTTATCATATTCATTTATTTAGCTCTGGTGACAATACTGTAAGGTAGATAGTATTACTATTGACTATTTTGTAGATAATAAAACTCTGGTAAAATAAAATATTTTTTCCCAAGCACACAAGGCATGAAAGTAGCAGAGCTGGTATTCAAGTCCACACACTCCTCTGGATTGTGAGTTTCGAAATTTTATCCAATTAGAAATTGTCAATACTGAGTTAGGAATTTGCAAATTATAAAGTAGAAAAAAATAACTTTTAAAATAAACTATTTGCTGTTTTTTAAACATAGATTTTACACATTTGTTTTCTCCTTTATAAAAGAAATATTTGTAGCTAGCATAGTATAAACCTTTCCTTATTCATTAAACTATGACATCTAAGGTAAACCAATCAAACAACTATACGTCAATTTTATGAAACACTAAACCTTGTCTTCCTAAGTTTTGGCATCTGTCAAAATCTGACTCCAAATCACTTCTAATTTTCTTCTCTCTATAGTACAGTAGAAGCAGGCTTCTCTCCTTTTTCATGTTTCTCAATGCAGTAGATAGCATTCTAAATTGATCACCAATACTCTTACAATCTGATGTAAAAGGTTTGTATAATCTTCTCCTCTAAGTTTGAGAGAGAACTATGAATATTAGGATATTGCTCTTGTACTTTGGTAACATAAAACAAATGTGTAGGAATTTATGCATGCATGATTAAGATCCATAAATTAAGTTTAGGTTAATCAAAAGAGAGATTATCCACTAGGTTTGACCTAATCAGGTAAGCTCTTACAATCAGCTAAGGAAAGAGACAGGAATGCTCGAAGTGACAGAAATTCTTTCACTGCCTTTGAATAAATGAAGCACCATGTTTTGAAAGGGCTATGTAAAGTCATAGTCCATGCACAGAGTTTCTAGGATCTGAGAATGAGCCCTAGCCAACACCCTGCTAGACAGTTGTTCACTTCAGACTTGCTGCTGCAAGAAATTGAACTCTGAAAACAACCTGAATGAGCTTAAAAGCAATTATTTTTCTAGTCCTCCCGATGAGAATACTGACATGCTGATGTCAACTTTGTAAAACTCTGAATGAGGACCAAGTTAAAGTATGCTCAGACGAACAGAAATTGTATAATAATAAAATTTTGTTCTTTTAAGTGACTACGTTTCTGGGAATTTGTTATTCATCAATTAATACATCCTTTATTTAGGATATTAACTTTTTCTTGAAACCTTTTTATAAATCTGTTTCTTTATATTGGCTATTATTATCAACTATATCAAAAAATGTTCTGTTTTATAGCACAGTTAAATTTCTCCACTACTCATTCACTTTAAAGCTTTTCCTGATAATTTCAAATCACTGGTCTTCAATGATCTTGTATCTGACTCTGACCTGAATAATTTTATTATTTAATGTTAGACATATTACATACTTTTTTCTAGTGAACGATTTAGAAAAATATTCTATTTTATATGAATACTATTGTCAAGTACTCTTAATTCCTTATGTGAGTAAAATTGATGTTTACCTTGTATTTTAATAACATAAGCATTTTCTCATATTGTTTTTTAGTGTAATATTCACTGTATAAAATGAGAATGAAAGTTAAAATGATTATTGCAAAAAACATATTTTATAAGATTTCTGTGATAAAATAAAATCATACATAACATGTCAGTATATTTTAAAAATTACATAGGGATATGTGTTGGCATGCACATGCATAAAAGAGATCTCTGAATGGTCATTAAATGTAAATGATGGTTATGGATGTAATGAGATTTCAGATGATGTTTATTTTCTTCCTAATGATAGTATGTGCAATTCAAATTCCCTACAGCAAATCATATATTATTTCACATTCAAAGAAAAGATATATTCTTTATAATAAACATAAAAGGAGAATTATGAGGAAACATATACTAAAATATTGATAGTGATTTTCTTTGATTGCTGGGGAAATAAATAGTGTTAGTTTCTATTTTTATTATTGTAATTTTAAGTTATAATTTGAATATATGCTGTATGAAAACAATGTAAATAACATAGAGTGCATAGTGTAAATATTGAAAACATTTGTATTAATACTTCTAATTCTTCACCCAGTTTAAAGAGATTCTTCTCACTAAATAAAACATTCATTTTTTTAATAGTTTGTCCTATAAACATAGCTGTAAGGGAAAGAAAGACAAGCAGCCTGTACACTAAGAGGTAGGGGCATAATTGGGTAATATTTTGACATATTTAAAATAGGTATCCTTTTTATCCATCTATGTACAATGAGGAGAAAGGAAAGCAAAGAAACTTTTATCTAAAATGTGCAATTTAGTGTATTTTGACATATGTATATACCTATAAAATCATTGCTGCGATTAAGGTACTGAATATTTCCATCACTCCTCCCCTGAATGTTTATTTGTACCACTTTGCTGCCCATTTCACACTGTTTACTGCCTCATTAGATGAAGGCGGGCAGAAAAAAATTGGAATTTATTTATAAAACATTGTGCATTTATTCTGTTTAAACTTCAGTCACCTTCAAAGTACTCTATTTATGCAATTCACCTATCAAGACATTTTTTCCACTACTCAAAACAGTTTTTGAACTCGTCAATTTTGATGCTTTATAGTGCTTCTGCCATTTTTTGTTTCACCTTTTTCTACATCAGCAAAATATTTCCCTTTGAGGACTGTTTTCATGGGGGAAACAATAAAAAGTCACTCAGAGTGAGATCGAGTGAATGAGGGGGCACGAGGGTCATGTCATTTTTGGTCTAAATCTGTTGAACACTCAGCATTGTCAATCACCCATCATGAAATGGGTAAACACGTTGAAAGACTCTCCCAAAAATTATTCAGTGAAGTCAAACACAGTCTCTCACAATGCTAGCTGGTACACTAATGCTGATGGGTTCCCAGAACCCTTACCTAGAGGGAGAAGCCTGTACTACAAGGGACTCACCCTCCAAAAAATATTTGAGGGTTTTTTTTGTTGTTGTTGGCCCTCATAGATTGGTTTCCTTTTTCTAATGTGTGCATACACACACACACACACAGACACACACAGACATATACATATACATACAGAGGTTGGTTAATGAGTATAAACATACAGTTTGGAGGAATAAGTTCTAATTTTGGTAGCAAAGTAGGAGGGCTATAATGAACAGCATTGCACTGTTATTTCAAAATAATGAGAAGAGAGAAGTGTACTATGTGTTGGGACCTGGAATGTTCCCAACACATAGAAATGATAAATGCTTGAGGTGATGGCTACTCTAAGTACTCTGACTTGATCATGGTATATTCAATGCATGTAACTAAATATTAAATATACCCCATAAATATGTATACATGTATAGCAATAAATAACTGAAAAAATAATGAGTAATATTTTTATAGTTTCTCACACACTATTATTTTTGGATTTATCCTCCTTTTTGTCAATGTAATATAGAAAGTCCCTATTTGGTTATATTCTTCCAAGAATGTTGATTTTTCCTCTTAATAGGCAATAATTTGATTAGATTCAAATTTAGAACACTTTATTACATCTTGTAGGTCGCAGGTCAAATTTTAGTTCAGTATTTTAGCATTCATTGCAAGCTACCTTGAGTCTGCATCACACACGCATGGTGCAGGAGTCAGTCAGAGACTTGAGTAGAGTTTTTACTCAGAATCCGTGGTCCTCATTTGTGACTTTCTCTTTTCCAGAATTCTTCTCTCAGTTTTTAGAAGTCTGGTTGCCTTAAAATAGAAAAAAGGAATCTATATGTCTGCCATTATTCAGACCAGAAAATCTACAGGTTTTCTGTAAGAGTTGGAGTCACTTCATACATAGAAAATGTTGGCCTACCTTCAAATGGAAGAGCAAAAAAAAAAAAAGATATAACTCACAGAGTACCATATTTTTAAAAAAACAATTGTCAACTCAGCTGGAGAATCTACCTGCATTTGATCACCTTTCATTGCTTTCTAGTCCTCTTTTTTTTTTTTTTGTAGCTTGTCTGGTGTTTATTATTGCTAATGTGGAAGGGCTGAGCCCAGTAGGAGCTGATTGACCTTACTGAAAATGATAATCTTTATACTCATTTTTAAGATTATTTCTTTTTGCATAATTCTGTCTAGGGAAATACAAGAGAAGCCAGCAGCAGAATTGGGCTGACCTGGGTCTACCACTTTCTCCCCAATGGATGATGTATGTCATCTATATTAGGTAATACTAACATATATCTGCATATAATGTTTTACAGTTTGCATAGTTTTTATAGATATGGGACAAGGAGTTTTTAATTGTAACTCACAACATTCCTTTATAAATCTGTATCCCCAAAACTTTATCTCTTAGACTAAAATTCTTCGAAGAGTTGTAATTTGAACATATTCAGATACTCAGGAAATAGCAAAGTTCGAATCATGTCCTTTTCCTCATATTTTATTTCTGTTATATAAAATTAATAATAGGTTAATAAATGGTTAATATTATTAAAGTTTAATAATGCTAAATGTTAATTATAAATGTAAAATTATATAATTTTCAAATTTCACTTATGCTCTGCAAATATATTCAGTGAGTGACAATATGTTCTGCAGAATCATCAACAGAAAATTCAAAATTGCTTTCATAGTACTCAAGGAGAATTTAAATTCTACATGTATCTGTATATTGCCATTTTATTCTTTAGAAATGTCATACTAATTTCAGATAAAGCAGACTCTCAACTTGTTTGGAAGGAAAAGTATAAGTTGTCAGTTTTCATGGTGATTGACTGAATAGCACAAATTAAAGAACATTTCTTTCTTAATCAGTTACTTGAGATATTAATCAAAGATGAATAAGTAAGCCAAATAAGTTTGCTGCATTTACTATTATATGTCATGAGAAAAAATATATTGCTATCATTAAAAAAATACTAACTCAGATCCCAACATGCTTATGGGACATTTAATATTTTATAAACTATTATTAAATGATGCAAAGAGACAGCCCCTTAAAAACTGACAATGAGAGAAGATTTCCTGATCTTTGACTATTCAACTAAGAAAGTAACATTTAACAGGGAAATTTGGTAAATTCTAAAATCATAGACTTTTATAGTAAGCTTTAATAAAAGCCTATGGATTTCTCCTAAGTCGTCAGAGCATTGATTAAAGCCAAGTTTTTCTGTAGAAGCAGGAAAAATATAGGTCATATTTTCATATTAATGCTCACAGAGGGAAAATTAAAGACATCTAGGTAAAATAAAATAGCCTAAAATAAAAAGAGGAGTCTATGTAGAACAGCATCAATGTGCAATCAGAAGTGCAAATAAAATCTATTTTTATCATTTAAATTTTTATATAGCTGGATAATGAAAAATAAAACAAATTCAATAATAACTTATGTATATGAAGTACTATGTTTCAGGCTTCATGTGTCTTATCTCTTTCAACACTAATGGTGATCCTTTTAAATATTTTTATATATATGACAGTTTAATAGCTCAGTGTAAATAAATAAATTAGATTTCTGCTGTCTACTGTGCTATTGTATTTATTTTTAGTTTGGATTATATTGGTTAATTAGGCTCTTAAATATAGATTATCTTATAGTTTAATATGAACATTAAACAGTAAGTTCAACTTTTAAAAGAACTTTTATATTAGTGAATGCGACCAACTAGTTAAGATAATATTTAGTGTTGTTATTTAAATTCATCATTTCCTCCTTTGCTCCTGAGCTCAATGACATTCAAGCTTGTTTTAAAAATACATTAAAAGATACATAAAATCTAATATAGTAGGTTACTAAAATGTATAAGAAAATCTTGAAATATGACTCTAATAAAATATGACTGGTCATTCACAGAATAAGCTAAATGGTGAATTATAGAGCACAGATAATGGTTAAAGTCATCAAAAGAATTGTGCAGGACAGGCAATTAAAAGTTCATTGGAGTACAGCGATGATCACAATGTGGAAGTAGGAAACATGACATGAGAAGAAAACAAGACAAAGCTGAATATTTTCTGAGAGGTGATTGTGGGAGGGGATAATGATATATAAATGGGAACAGCTTAAATAGCTCACAATGAGAGGAAAAGAAAAAGAGCTTGAACAGAAAAAGTCCAGATTCTGGATCCTGTGTTCAGGTAAAAGAACTGTTTCCTTTAGAAAAAAACATGTTTTTAATTTGAAGAAGGAGGAATTTGATATTAATTTTGTCATAAAAAAATAATTTTCTAATTAATAAAATGTATAAACCCACATACAAGATATTCATGTAACATATTTTATTTTAATATATAATATATATTTAAAAAATATATTTATGAATATATTTTATATAGGGAACCTGCTTAAAGGAGAGGTACAAACCACTGTTACTGCTGCTAGATAATTTTAAATTAATCACTGAGGGTTAATAGCAAACATTCATATTTTATGTATGCATATGCATGTATTTATGCAATCTAAGATATTTTAAAGCATATTATTATTATTGTGCATCATAAATATATGAAATTTTTGCTTAGTAATAAAATATAAACTTAAAAAGTGTAATTGATTTGTTTCAGATCATGTATTTATCTAGGATTCATACTTAGAGTGTTTGCTTTTTGTCTTCTTTCTACTCTTGTAATGCAATTGAAGTGTTAGGTTCAGAGATTCTCTATTAGGATGTTAAGTGTACTAACCCTTGCCATGTTTAAATTTTTATTTTGTATTTACATCTTATCATATGTCTAGCATATTTAAATAATATTTTGTATAATTAGTAAGTGGAATTATTTCTAATCCCCTATATATTTGATAATTTTTTGTGTTCTTCATGCAGAAAAGATAGCTGAATTTAAGTTATTGGTTAATGATAATTTCATTTCAGAATGTATTAACAATTAATTACTTCATTTTATTCATTTATTTTGAATTTAATATTGCAAAAGTAAAGTCTAAAGTCAGTTTAATAGCAGTTCTTTTTTTGTTTTGGTTACATAACTTGTAATAGCATTATTAGTGTTATTGTTGATTATGTACCCTGTTTATTTTGTTTTGTTTTTCTTTGTTTGCTTGAATTTCCCTTTCCCTCTGTCCAGATTCTGCTACTTGCATTAAGCCTTTATAAATTTCAGGAAAAGTTTCAGTTGGGACTTAGTGCAACTGGATACTTTCTTCCTTACACACACACACACACACACACACACACACACACACACACACACACACACTAGTGCAACTGGATACTTTCTTCCTTACACACACACACACACACACACACACCCCAAGACTTCCAGAGAATGGTTCTTCTAAACAAAAAGTTCATTAAAATATTGAGTTTTAAAATATTTTGGTACACAAAGACACTTATATTCTTCTCTCTTTTACTGTTTGTACATTTTTTTTTTTTTTTTTGAGTTGGTGTCTCACTCTGTCGCCCAGACTGGAGTGCAGTGGCCGCTCCCGGCCACCACAGCCTCAACCTGCTGGGCTTCGACAGCGACCCTTCCTCCTCAGCCTTCCAAGTAGCCGGAATTACAGGCATGCGCTACCACGCCTGATTTTTTTATTTATTGTAGAGATGAGGTCTCACTGCCCAGGCGGGTCTTGAACCTGCAGGCTCAGGTAATCCACTCACCTCAGCCTCCCAAAGCGCGGGATTACAGGCTGAGCCACCGAGCCCAGCTGTTTGTATATCTTTAACATATTCTCTCAGGCTATTTGAAACTGAAATTTTGCCTGCCAAGCCCATGCCAGTTTTACCACACCATTTGTCTTGAGAATTCTGTCACAGTCTGTGCAAACTGATGGAAGCCCATATCGCATGCCCATTAAATTAAGTAAAATAAACATCTCTCTGAAATCAAACTGGTTGTGTTAAGCATACACAAAAATAATCAGGAATTATACCAAATTATTTTAAAATCTCTAGAACATAGTGTTTAATTAATTTCTTTGTGCACATATGCATGCATACATCCCTCTAATAAAAAATAATTGAGAATCTAAAATATGTTTCAATACCAGGAACTGTGGTAGTGGAAGATAATAGTCGAGTTTTCAGAAATCCATGAATGGTAAGAAAGCAGAAGGTAAATGGGATTTAACAAATTTTTTAACAGTGGCACAGGTAAAAGTTGTGAAATTACAGGGGAGTGATTATCATTTAACTGAAAGAAGTAGTTGTTTGCATGTCTTTGTAGGGGTCTTGGCAGTTGACCCGCTAAAGATTCACTGAAAAATCACTGGCATGAGGCAGATTGAATAACAAGGAGAAAAAGCATATAGATTTTATTAATATGTATGCACAGGGACCCTCAAAATGAAGACATAACTTCCCACTGAGTTACAGAAACTTAAAAACTTGTGGTTATAGAAAGAATGGAGACTTGCATTCTGGTAAAACAGGTCATGAGAGGGAAAAAAGAGGAATTCTACTGAGGGGAAACAAATAATGGGGAAAATGAATTCATGGGAGAAACAGATAATGACTTGTATATAGTTCACCTTGGAAGTTGAATGAATCTAAGAGACTGGCATTATTTTGTACAATGGTTGGGTTGAACCAGGTCTGATTACATTTTGTTCCTTTCTTGCAATAGATAATTTTAACAGAGAGAGGAAGCAGCTTGGGAGAGACATTGAGGTGAAATGCCATATTTGTGGATATTGATTTCTGAGCCCCAACATTCCTCTGCATAAAATTTCCCTAGAAGTTTCACATTAAAAGCTAAGTTGGTGGTGGTCAAAGAGAAAAACTGAGTCAAAAGTAAAGGATCCTTATGGGCCAGTCCCAAAAAACAGCTGTTTCTCATTTTAGAAGGTGGCATTGTAGAAGGATCAGGCCTCTGTATGATGCCAGCAAACGAATCTTTAATAATCTATGGAGACAGGAGAAAAAAAGTTAATGTCTGAAGCAGTCTATAGTGTAGCTTTTCTAGGCCTCTGATGCATTCTCAGATTACAGTGGCAATCTGACAGATGCTACTGGATTGTACTTGGAATCAGGCATTCAAGTGAAATTTCTGTGAAGTCCATATACCACCAGTCAGTCACAAAGGTTGTTTAGTTGTTTAGCTCCAGTTTGTTGGATTTTAAAAAAAGCAAAGAACATAGTTTTAATTCCTAGTGATTCCAAGTCAGAAAAAAACTGAATGAAAACATTGAAAACAGTCTGGAGACTTATAGCCAGAAAACTCAGGATGTAGTCCAAGATGTAGAAAACATTAAAAACTAAAAATGCTGAAAAGATAATCCAATAGCAGGTATATTATAGTTTCTACTGAAACCTAATATTGGCAACCTTCTTTCAGGTCCCCTCCCACTGCGGAAACCTTTCTTTCTTCTTAATAAATTCTACTTTCTCAACAACAAAAAAAAGAAACATAATATTCTCTCTCCAGCACCCTGTTTTTACTAAAGATAAATCATAGTAGGTCTTATTTATTTGCAATATAAGTTCAATCTTATTATACTTGGCCTGATTATTTGTATAAAGTGCAGCAAGGATTATTTACCACATGGGCTATTTTTTAAATTGACTTTACTGAAACTTTTTTCTATATGTAATTTCACATTAGACCTTTTAAAGCCTCTGACATCCAGTCAAGGATTTATCTGAGCCTGCAAATACCTGTGTAAATTGGGTGAATTCCTCTCTTTTCGAAGGCCCAAAAGAACATGGTGTTCATCGGCCTGTCAGCAAGTGATATTCTTTACCTATCATAGGTCAGAAGCCCAGGAAAGGAACTAACAAGGTACAAGACCAGCTTTCCCAAGAGGCTTTCTTATCAGCTGTTTGTAGATCTCAATCTCAATTCCTCAAAGCAGTCTGCTTATATCGGAAATGTCATTCCAGTCAAAGACTTGGTGTAATTACCAGTGTCTCCAATCATATCCTGTTACAAAAGGGAACAGATTCTGATTAAACTTATGCAATAGCCATATTGCCATAAATCAGTACTCAGAAATAATTTCCAAATTCTAGGGAAATTAAGTAGAGAGAAAGAAATATGCTTCAAAATTTGTTTACAAGAACATACTTTACTCAGTTATTGAAAGTTGTAAATTGCTCAAGAGAAAAAAGCATTCTTGACTCTGAAAAGGAAAATAAAAAGAATCAGGAATGTTTTAACTTAAAAAGTCATAGAAATTATTTCAGTCTTCTGGTAGTTCAGTTCATGAAATTAACTCCTCTTCTGCTCCATATTGAACACGTGTGAACATGCAATTTCTCTAATAGAAGACCTAGGATTTTTTTTCTAGTATAATGGCACAGTCTCCAAAGTTATCAGAAACCTACCCTACAGAGTACCTGTCAGAGTCTTATATCTGATTATAAACTGCTTTTTTAAAAAAAGATCAAGGCAAAATAATAATAGTAGCTGACAGAAGTCTTAGAACAGCCATTGTCAAAAACACAATTAACAAGGAAATTTGATCATTTGTGTGGAATACAACATCTTAACATAATAATCATTATTACTACTAATAACATATACTAAGATATATCAGTATTATAAGAATATCATATAAACTTGAATCACATACTAAAAACACATACAAATATAACCCAAGGGAAGTTTAACACACTTTCATATTTGACAATGTTTGTGGCACGATTACAGCATACCAAACCAGCCAAAATGGACTTCACCTTGGACTTCAGGGTAACTCAATATCTAAAAAGTGAATGGAGTAAAAAAGCTGAGTTCAGAGCTTGAAATTTGGGTTTTGGAACGTTTGTCAAATATCAAAGGTTTAAAATATTTAATGTCATAAATAATATCACAGGTGACAGTAAAATAGTCATTCGTTTAGCCAAAATGATAATTTAAAGACTCTAAAATTGTTACTCTTTTATGAATAAGATTCACTTTCTTAAACAATAAGAACTAAGAAAGATAGCATAAGGGCAACTGAATCTGTCTTTCTCATCTATATAATTTACATGTATGATGTTATATATATATATATATATAGAGAGAGAGAGAGAGAGAGAGAGAGTTTACTCTCTTGAAACTACATGAAAATCTTGGTTAAAGAGAAAACCAAATTTTATTTTTACATTAGTGTATTATTAGCATCAAAGCTAAATTTAAAGGACAGATCAATGCTCCAAGAAAACCTTGTTATTCTGACATAGGGGTTTAGATTCTGGCCTTGAATTAATGTGTTTGATTTCTAATAAAAGAAAAAAACTAAACTAAATGATACCCTTTTAGACAATTTGATCATACAAAAAATTATTTTTTCATAAAAATCAATCTGACACAAATCTTTTATAACTTGCTTGAGCCTTTAATTTTGTCCCTATCATTTTACCTTCAGTCAAAACTTTACTTTCTTTCACACTTTTCATATCTATTTAGTCTTAGCCATCATTTATCTTCTTTTAATTTTAAAATAACTTAAAAGGCTTTAAATTAGGCAGAGTTACTACACAAAACTACATTCCCATGCTTTCTTCTAAACTTTCACTGAAACACGTCTTATTTTTCTTATCCATTTTGCATATAAAATTGCTTTTCTTATATCTATTAGTTTTAACTACATACATTAATGATAACATTACCTTTTAGTGATTCTTGTTTTTAGTGAAAAATCTAGGAGCAAGCAATTTTATTTATGTATCAGTTGTATAGTCCAGGACGAAGTACAATGTCTGGTTTTAGGCTTCATTGTGTCTTAATGGCTTAAATCTAAAGATCATTTGCTTAAACTAAGATTAATAGTGTAAATATATGTTCAGTGAAAATGGCCAGGAAAAGCACTTTAAACAAAGGTCTGAAATGGACTAGGTGCGGTGACTCATGTCTATAATTCCAGCACTTTCTGAGGCAGAGGTGAGAGGATTGCCTGACTCAGGGTTTCGAAACCAGCCTGAGCAACGTGGTGAGACCTCGCCTCCACAATAAATAAAAAAATTAGCGGGGCATGGTAGTGCATGCCTGTGGTTCCAGTGACTTGGAAGGCTGAGGCGGAAGGATCACCTGAGCCCTGCAGATTGAGGCTGCAGTTGCCATGAACTTGCCACTGCGTTCCAGTCTGGGGGAGAAAGTGAGACTCCAACTTATAAAAAAAAAAAAGGTATGAAATCAATTCAAAACAATAGGCAGGTACCCTTACAAATGGAGATTTCCTTAAAGAGGTAAGTTTCTTTTTTACAAAGCGTTCAGCTAGTTACATGTCAGAAAGTTATATTTTGGCTTTTTATATTTTTGGTTTTAGAATGGAGCCCTTTAAGAAAGCATGCAAATTTTTAGGTCTAAATCATACTTTTCTTATTCAAACACACAAGAAAATAACTAAGAACTATTCATTGTAAGCAACTGCCGATCATCTCTAAAAGTCTATATTTTTTTCTACTCATTAGGATGCCAAGTGGGTAAGGGCAGCGTGTGGAGTCTTTGGCTCAACCCTAAAATAAATTTTAGAGTGACCGGAAAAATTTTTTAAATAATAAAGCTTATTGGAGAAAGAAAAGGGGAAAGATAGAGAGGAATGCCAGAGCTGACAGGCATGAGATAAGTCACAGTTTTTGCCTTTTACAGTTGCCTGATATACCTTCACAATGATTGATATGCTAAAGAGAATGGAGCCCAGATAACCATTGCTTCAGAGAGATTGACATCCTTCTACCTCTAATGCCTTGTGGAGCGGACTGCGAGTCCACAGTGAATTCACATTCCAGCCCAAAGGTCCATTCAGCTTGATGACAGGATGTCTGAATGCCTTCCAAAACCTGCTCACAAGAAACGTATCCATCTATGCTCAACCTGTACAAGCTACCCTGCCTCAACTCCCCCCTTAGGGACTTTGATCTCATAATCATATGGGGAGTAGAAAGGGGAAAATCTATCTTCTATAACTTCTTCAAAGCTGATAATGGGCATTTGCTCAGCCTAGTCAGAGATCAAAAATCTCTCCCTGTCTGATTTAAAGTGTCCAGATCTGTTTCAGCAGTGGCATCACTTGCAGGCACTGGCAGGAATCCTGTCATGACCATTGTGTGGGTGTGAAATTGCTGGATTCTGGAAGAAACAAATTTAATCAGGCAGTTAAAGCCACATGGACCAAAAATTAGCAAACTGCTCAAAGTGCAGCAAGTAAAGAAGTGAAGCCAGGTATACCTATCAACAATTTAGTTGACAGCGGATTACCTTTTGTACAAAGGCTACAAGACCTGTGGTTACCAGCATAATTTAAACAATAAGGTTTAATTTCCTTGGCTTTATTATAAGTAGAGCCTGAGTAAGTAAAGAAATATTAGAGGAAAGTATTTTACTTGTACCACTTCATGAAACAACTGTGTTTTATTTTTAAAGATGGCATTGCTGGTGAGCTGGTTTTCTATAGATAATGTAGACAGGTTTTTTGTAAAAGATACTTCTGTGGAGAAAGACAAAAAACAAGTTAATGTTTGGAATAGTTTGTAAACTGGTTTTTAGAATTTCTGATGTATCTCTGGACTGTAGTGGCAACCTGACAGATTTTCTGGACTATAATTTGAACCAGGCACTTAAGTGAGTCTTATATAAAATCTGAAGTGAAATGTGCAAATGTTAATTTGGAGACTTGCACCCAGAAGAGACCTCATGATGTAAAATGTAAAAACAATAAACAAGAGAACTTAAAACAGATGTACTATAGTTTCTTTGAAACATAATTTTCGTTTCCATTTTTATTAAAGGCAAATTATAGTAAGACCAGTTTACTTGCAAAATAAACATTAATATATCTTATTTGCATACAGAGTATGAAGATTATTTGCTATATAAGTCTTTTAAAATGACTTTATTGAAAATTTTTCATGAGCAGCTGGTTTAAAAATATAATTTCAGTTAAAAGCTTGGTTGAATAACCGGTGTTTCCAGACACATTGTATTACAAAATAAAACAGATTCTTATTGAACTTATGCTAGCAAGCAACCATACCCTTATAAATTAGTACTAATCAGTTTTTTTTTTTTTTTTACATTTTGGAGAAATTAGGTAGAAAGATATATGTTTAAAATTTTGCTTACAAGACCATATTTTAGTTATTTGTGAAAAAAACTATAAATTGCTCCCAAAAGAAAGCTATTTCTTTGATTCTGAAAAATATAGCAAAAATAACTAGCAATACTTTAAACAAAAAAGTTAAAAAAATTTTTTTTATTAACTCAGTTTATGCAATTAACTCTTGTTCTGTTAGCAATTCTGTGTTGAATTGGCAGTCCTCATGAGCACATAAGTTTTTTTTGCTTTTTTTGTTTTTTAATAACAGTTCTGGAAGAAGATTTTAAAGCTGTTTGCAATTTGCATTGAATAATACTTGCCAGAATTCTATAGCTGATTACAATGACAGTCTGGGTAGGCAAAGCCTGAAAAAGATCTTAGATACCATTTTAGGTTTTATAATGTATGCCATTTATAAAACAATTTCCCTGACCAACAGATACCATCTACGGGTCTTGAACCATTATATAGGCAGTCCAGGAAGAAGGTGTAGGGGAAGGTGTGGTCCCTGGAGTCTAAAACCCTTCTGTCTTTCAAAAGACTTCTTGCCTCCTCATACAGTCATGTGTTGGGACAGCTTCCTCTCCTCCCCATATGTCTGACAGAAAGCTAATTGTAAATGAACTTAGAAGCAGCATATTTGTTAATTTCTAATCATAGCTGCAGTTTTTTTACTCTATGACCTGATACTGGTTTTATATAGGTGGTTGATATCACATAGTTGGACATATCAGAATTACACAATTTTGGAATGCATGCTAATGACATAAATATAACCTTAAAAGAAAGTCAAACACTCTTTTCTGCTTATCATTGCTTCCTGTGTGATTTTAACATACCAAACAAATTGTCTCCTTGGATTGCAGAAAACCTAATAAATTAAAAAAAATTTTTGTTTTTTAAAGGTTGAAGAGACTGAATTGAGAATTTGAAGTTTACATGTTCAAAAGTTTGTTAAACATTAAAAGTTTTAAAAGCATGATATTACACATGATTATAGGTTATGGCACAATAGCCATTTATTTAGCCAAAATGATAACTTAGACATTTGAAAAACAAAAACCTTAGTCTTGATAGAGGAGATTTATTCTCTTAGACAGTAAAAAGAAAGACAGTGGGAAGGCGGCTGAATTTTTCTTCTCCCCCACATTTTTGCAGTTTATAAAAACCTTTTATTATTTCTTGAAATTACAAAAAAATTTTTCTTAAAAGAGAATAGCAAGTTTTATCTTTGTATGAGTAGTATGCTTAATTTATAGAAGACTAAATGACACTTTTTAACTTTTAGCTAACTTGACCATATATATGATTAGTTAGGCATAAGACTTTGCTTGAAATTAAAATTGGAAGTTTATTGACAACTTAAGTACAAAAAGTATTACAGAAGCAAAGTTTTATTTTATTTATTTATTTATTTTTTTGAGTTGGAGTCTCACTCGGTCACCCAAACTGGAGTGCAGTGGCCGCTTCTGGCCACCGCGCCTCAACCTGCTGGGCTCCGGCGATCCTTCCGCCTCAGCCTTCCAAGTAGCCGGAATTACAGGCATGTGCTACCATGCCCGGCTGATTTTTTCATTTATTGTAGAGGTGAGGTCTCGCTGCCCAGGCGGGTCTCGAACCCGCGGGCTCAGGCAATCCACTCACCTCAGCCTCCCAAAGGCGCGGGATTACAGGCTGAGCCACCGAGCCCGGCTAAAGTTTTATATTTTAAAACAAATAGCAGAAATCATTTTTGACCAATGGAACAATAGACTTAGACAAAATATTTAAATTTTGAAGCCATTCTATTTTGCTGATTTTAAAACTGTAGTTCCTAAAGATTGACAGATTAGTGTTTTAAGAAAGACTGTTACTTTGACATAATGACATTTTGGCCTAACATCAGTGTGACTGATATAAATAGTTAATTCATAGAAAATTTGAATAGACCTTTCAGTAGCTTCTGATTATGACAAGGCTACATGGTCCAACATGGCTGTCCAGAACCAAATGACTGGCACCTGTGTCGATTAAGAAATTAATTTGGGTTTCAGTGCCCTAGTGTTTACCTGGGAGTTGTTGGGGTAAAGGTAAGCTTGCCAGGCACTTGCGCAGATTTCCAGGTCTCATCAGTGGCCATCATTTCTTGAGCCAGGTATTTCCCTTTCCCTCTGGAAAAGGGCACACCCAACCCCCAAGTGGTCCTCTGACCAGCACAGTGGACAAATTACTAGTTTTAGGCCCTTTTGGGGGCAACTACACTTCAGGTGCCCTCTGCTGATTGTAACCATAGCAACAAACACTATCGCCCCCCCTTAGCAAATTTGTTCTTACCAGGTTTTTGTCAGGCAGCTCGAGTTTTGTTTGTAATGGTGACTGCCAATTGGGATGCTTGTTTTAGCCCCTTTGATCCTGCTGCCCTCCATGTTGGCACTCTTTTTTTTTTTCAATGTCTTGGTTGTAAAAACCTCAGAAATTTGGTATTTGTAGTTCTGAATCTAGCCTCTGGAGTTGGGTATCTAATACTCCACAAGGTATAATCTTGTTTACAAAGTAGTGCAATCAATTTAAAAAATGTCTGTACATATGAAACTTCTGAACATTTCTATTTTGCTTACAGAATGAATCTAGTTGCCATATGGTATTAAAACGAAGAGTCCTTTTTCTAATAGAAACTTCATTATCTGCAGATTTTCTTAATGACATTCTTCAAAAACCCAGAATTCTGACTTTGAACTGTGGGTATTGTGTTCCTCAAAGAAAAAATCTGAAACAAAGCCAAAACAATGTTGCCAGGTATCTCTGGGACCCTGGTAGCCCTTTCTGAGCTGAGCATCTCCAGCCAGGCCTGAAGCCTCCCTCCACCTCAGTATCCTCCTATGCAGAACTTCCTGTGCCTGTAACCTGAGGCCGTGAACCATGAGGTTTAATCCGAGACCTGTTCAACAGTGCTCTTTTTTAAAAAAGTTTTTTATTTTAAAGATGTGAGGTACAATTCAGGATTAGGTATACAAATGTTCATTATGCAGGTTCACTTGTTGATGAGGTGTGCCTCCCCTCCCCTGGCAGTTTCCCACTACTGCCAATCCCTTCTTATAGTATTATTATAATTGTTGAAGGTCAGCTTATGAGTGAGAATATGTGGTACTCAGTTCTTTGTTTCTGTGATAGATCACTCAGTATTATAGACTCTAAGTTCATCCACGTTGCTGCAAAGTTCCTAATTTTGTCCTTCATTATGGCTACATAATATTCCATTGTGTATATGTATCACATTTTTTTTTTTTTTATCCAGTCCTCTTTCGATGGGCAGCACGGTTGGTTTCATGTTTTTGTTACTGCAAGTAATGCTGCAAAAAACATGCATATATAGGTATCTTTTTTCACAGAGTGATTTGAACTTTCCTTCTGGTATCTTACCAGTAGGGGGATTGTGAAGTCTTACGGAAGATCAATTTTTAGATCTTTTAGGAATCACCATGCTGCTTTTCACAGAGGTTGTACTAGTTTACACTCCCACCAACAGTGTAGAAGTGTCCCCCCGCCCCATCCTCTCCAGCATCTGTTGTTATTAACGATGGCAAACCTGATTGGAGTTAGGTGGTATCTCAGTGTGGTTTTAATTTACATTTCTTTGAAGATGAGTGAGTGCTGTTTTTAAAATGGTTTTATGCATAAGCTTTTTAGAGTGAACAGGCCACGTGAATGGGACATGATCTGTTCCCACTCATTTCCAATTCATAGCAGGCAGATTTGCTAGGACCTTTTAAAGATTACTAAACTGCTGTTTAAGATGTGCTGGAGGTAGGCACAAGGCTTTTGGAAAAATGTTTGTGAGGTAGGGACGATTGGGTGAGAGGGGCCAGTTCCCGTGCCCCATTGTGCTACTCAGGGAGCACCCGGCATTTTGCCCATCCTGCAGGAGAAGTACTGGACTCAGTAAAGTGACCCAATCCCCCTTTTCCAAAAACCCTTTAGCGAACCTTACATAAACAGTGGTGTTACTTAGCACTAATGTTTCAGCATAGGGTAAGGTTGTAGGAAGCAAGATTTAAGTACAAGCCTTTGAAATAGTTTTCTGCACTTGAGTGCTTGGAAGTTTGGTTGGAAAAACAAATTAGAATGACAATAGGCTTTCTTTTCCTGTGAGTTAACAGAAATCCTTAAGCAGAGAATTACTTAAGCATGTACTACATGCTTCTAAGAGATCTTTAACAGTTTATCAAGGACAAATGATTGATTGGGATCTATCTAGGGCAAGGCTCAGACCTTTAGAAGCAGACTTACTTTTAAATACCCTATCTGCTAGCACTTGAAAATAAGAACAATTTGACTGCGTAAATACCAGAAAAAAACATTCTGTCTCCATTCCAAGTAGAATTCTTTTCCTTCTTATCCCCACCCCTCAAGTAAAACAGAGCTAGGAAGAAAGAAGATTGAAAGTGGAAGCAACAGAAACTGAGAGGCAAGAGAGAGAGACAGAGAGAGAGAGAGAGAGAGAGAGAGAGAGAGAGAGAGAGAGAGAGAGAGAGAGAGAGAGAGAGGGGCTTCTGGCTGCCATATTCACAGATGACATGGTGCTGACTATTGCTGAACTTCTCACACCCTTGTTGGGTGGAGTATGATGCAAAACTTGTAGATTCTTTGACTCAATCTTAAAATGAATTTCAGAGTGACCAGCAAAGTTTAAAAACAAAGTTTTTAGAGAAAAGGAGAGCTGATATGGGCAAGAGAAACCACACTTTTTTTCTTTTCCCAGTAGGCTTGATATACCTTTACAATGATTGATATGCTAAGGAGGGTGGAGCCCAGGTAACCATCACTCTGTAGAGACTGACATCTCTGTACCTCTGATGGGTGGAGGAGTGGTCTTATTATCATTTCTATGGCTTTTTGATTCCCAGTCCAGGAACCACCTTGACGGAGTCTTTCTTTGGTGAACTGAGGCAGTGGGGTGGACCGGAGTTTACACTGAATTCACATTTCAGCCTGCAGAAGTCTGGATGCTTTCTACAACCTCTGACAAGAAATGTATCTATCTATGCCTAACCTGTACTAGCTACCTTGCCTTAGCAGCATTTCTGTTTTCCTTGAGTGTTCCCAGGCCTTCATTATCTTAGGAACTCTCATTTGGACATCAAGGGTGGCAAGAGGAAGGAGAGACAGACAGAAGCAAATGGAGAAGCAGACAAATTTAGGCAACGAAAACAATTCCGAAGGATCCAAGATGAGAAAAGGCACTTAGATATTAGCTTTTAACTAAGATGACTTTTAACCACAGATCTCTAAAAAAGTTTTTTCACTTCTCCTATTACCAGATTTTATCTGGGTCAAACAGCTGCTATATTTCTGGTTTTTAAACTTTTTTAAAAACCAATTATATTTTTCTAAGAGCCTTAACCAAGGCTAAATGGCAAAAATCACAGACACGCCAGGTAAACACAAATATCAAACCAGAAAAGAGAGAATTCTTAAGTCTAGCCATGACATTATTACAAATTGATTTTTATTTGTCCTTTCTATCACTTCCAGTGGTGCACTTAATATCAAGAGTTACTTAATTCAAAAGCCTCTTTAAAACCTAGGTGGTAATTTTCCAAGTTTTTAACTACATAAGCAGGAAGTATTTCTGGAGAGGTTATAGAGAAGGCAATTCCCATGATCCCCCAAAATTTACTTTCAGAAATAGACTTAAGATAGCGAAAGACAACAAACATCCCATAGGGATAGAACCCTTTAAGAAAAAACTCCCAGCCGGGCTCGGTGGCTCAGCCTGTAATCCCGCGCCTTTGGGAGGCTGAGGTGAGTGGATTGCCTGAGCCCACGGGTTCGAGACCCGCCTGGGCAGCGAGACCTCATCTCTACAATAAATCAAAAAATCAGCTGGGCATGGTAGCGCATGCCTGTAATTCCGGCTGCTCGGAAGGCGGAGGCGGAAGAATCGTCGGAGCCCAGCAGGCGAGGCTGCGGTGGCCGGCAGCGGCCACTGCACTCCAGTCTGGGCGACAGAGTGAGACTCCAACTCAAAAAAAAAAAAAAAAAGAAAAAACTCCCTTAAGAGCTTTACACATTCAGAGCAAAAAGTGTGCTGCTTAAAATCTAACTTGTCTGGGACCCCCAGTCTTTTCCTGGCTGCCTGATACAAACCTAACAATTCACACCCCCTAGGTGGCAGAGACCAAGAGAAAGTGAAAGAGTGCCCCCTCATGGTCACAAAGTCAAGCTCTCAAGGACATAAAATAAGACAAGAGGGAAACCTCACTCTATGGTACCCTTCTTTATGATAGACAAACACAGAAAGACAAAGACAAAGGAAAACATATTTCTGAGCAAAAAAGGAATCCAACAATATGAATATTCATTCCACAATGTACCAAAAGTACACCAGAGTTACTACAACCCAAGACTAGTCACACAAATTCTTTTTTCCCATTAATTAAAACCTTGCAGAGGAAACAAACAATGATTTTCACTGTCCTCTCACCAGAGTGCACATGCAGAGAGAAGCCAGGAGTCTAGCTGGTAAGAAATTCTTACCTCTTTACCAGCAAAACAAGTTCCTGGTTCTCTTTACTGCCACTTTCAGAAGAAGAGTGACTTCTTTCTTCATCCTTCTTACCATGTGAGACTGAGGGCCATGACCATTAGCCCCCTAAATGTTGGCTGAAAAATCACTAGCATGAGGCAGATTGATCAACAGGAGAAGAGACAGTCAATGGCCATGGCCCCCACACCTTAAATAAACATTTTAATTTTAATATTTCCAAAGCAAAAGATTCTTCATAGAAAATCCATATAATGTATTGATCTACCATAGAACCTACACAAAATAGCTACTTAGTAAGCCTCAATCAATGAATTAGGCTAATTTTTAAAATCTAAGCAAACAATTTTTACTTGCGAATAAAGAAAAGTTAATTAAATAATTAAATTAACTTAAACAATTGCACATTATCAAAATTACTTAATATTATTATTAAATTAACATTATTAAATAATTAACTATTAAATACATTGAACATTATTAAAATAAAGGTTCAAGTAATGCTATAAATAAGAAACTTCATTTTAACTTTTTTTCCTTGACAACCAATACTGATAAAATGAGAGGAGAGGAAAGAAAGGGAGAATTTTTTCCTTCATTTTTAAAATTATTTATCTTATAAAGTCATTACCCTGATCCCCTTACATGAAGCTACTTTCTATATGCAAGAAGTGTCATCTTATTGGGAGTAATAACTCAGAATTGAATGCAAAATTCGTATATGTGTTTATTTGTACATATCTCATGTAACCATTAAGTATTTATTACGTTCATGTAAAAAATCACATTGTCATATGATTAACAAAAGCCAAGATAATATGTTCTGTTTATCTCTAACAAATCAAGTCAAATAGGTAAGATAAAAATATGTATGTTAACTACAGTTTAATAATAATAAAACTTCTATCAAAAATAAAATAGAGTACTGCTTCAGCATTTTGACTAGAGATGTATATATAGAAAGCATGTTAGGAAAAGCTTATTTCAAATTACTACTTTGCTTCTCTGACTTTCAGCTTTCTTGTTTGTGAAGAGTACCTACCTGAATATGCTGTTGCCCTTAAACATTAAAATAAAGTGCTTGGGAGAATTAATTAGCAATGTTAATGCTTCAATCATAGGCCAAGGCCAAATCCACAGAGAAAAATGTAAGTTGTTATGCATGTTAAAAAAAGAATATTTTCAGAGATAATTGGATCTCCATTATTTGCCCCCTTCTGAAGCCTTTTAAAAGCAGATGTTGAATTCAATTAATTTGTATTTGTATAAATGGGACTCTATCAACAAAAGAAAAATGTATTGTGAATAATGTTACTTCCCACACTTCCTTCTTGAAAAAATCTTAGCCAAATCTGTCACCCACTTCTGGTAAATATGCTAGATACTATGGGATGGCTTATGTCTAAAGCCTTGTTCCTGGTTTCCTCTGCTCATATTCTCTCATGGTGGTGGAATTTTAAGTCACACAGATTGTGCTAGAACTCAACCCTACCGTTTAGCAGCTTTGTGAATGTCAGTTACTGCATTTCCTCAGGTTTAAATTTTCTATGTGGTGAAATAGAGTTAAAAGGCTAGCTACTTTTAGAGATTTGGTTGCCATCAAAATATTTGATGCATACAGAGTACGTGGCAAAGTGTCTAGAAAGTGCTCAATGAACCATTATTTTATTATTATTAATATTATTTTCATTTTCCAGTCACCTGTTATTTACTCTATATCCTTACATTTATATTTATGTGATATCCTATTTTTACAACTCAAATAGAACATAAATGAACAAGTAAATTCAATGCTACAGTGATTTTAATACCTTCAATTCAATGATATAATTTTAAATAAAGTTATTTCTCTTTGACTGTATAGTAATGTATTCAATTTCAGTCAGAAACATGAGATCAATTTTTAAGTTCAGCATCCATGGATTTCCTGCTCTCTCTACTCTCTGAACTTGAATATGGTAAAACTTTTTCTTTTTTTTTTTTTTTAATTCCCAAGCATTGAAAGCTAAATCTCTGAATGAAAGGAAATAGAAATTAAATGAAAAGCCAAACTAATTTTACTTAAGCAGTTACAGCTTTCCCAGTGAATGATTTGGAGTTCTTCAGTGTTACTTAGTGAATGTAATCACACATATTTGTCTTGTAGAGAATTATATTGTGACATATGCACAGTAAGCAGAACTGCTATTATATAAATTACCCAAGATTTGCTGTTTGAAGTTGCAGCATACAAAAGCATATGCAAAACTTTCTTGACAGAAATATTTCCCTTATTTAAAGAAACCTTATCTATGTATGTTATTAACTAATATGACTAGCTATAATCTCATTAATAGTTATACATTATTTGAGCTCAGTAACAAAAATGTCCAACATTAGGCAGTACAAAACTCAAAATTATTTGATGTATAAATCAAATATTACATTTGAAAGGTTTTTCAAAATACAATACTTTGCAATTCTATTTATTCCTTCCTTCCTTCCTACTTTCAGTATGCATGTGTGTAAATATAAATTTAAATAGAAATACAAATCTACATACTTTCTTGGCATTTACAAATGAGTAAAGGAGATAGAAAATAATCCAATAAAACAATAAAAAATGTATATAAGCATACAAAAGCTTGTCTGTTCTAGTATGGATGCATTAGAAAATGCTTACTCAAGGATGCATTTGACCTAAAATTTTAAGAGAACCAGATTTTATCTGGGTGAATGGATGTGAAAAATACATTCAGGGTACAAGAACATCTTTTTTATTTTTATTTTTTGAGTTGGAGTCTCACTCTGGTACAATCTCAGATTAGGTAGTTTACAGTGCCACTGACCATTGTGTTTCTTTCCATAGAATTTGAGAACTATTGTTGAAGCCAAGAAAACTGTTGCTTAAAGTCAGCATCATCTTTTTAGTCTCTGTACTTATCAGTCAGTCAACATATTGTCGATTATATCAGATGTTTAGCTTTCAATCACCCTAAATGTTCTATCGAACATTCCAGAAGCACTTAGAGGAGCCATATGTATAGCAGAAAAGCATATTTTTATGAAACATCTTTTTTGCTTAAAGTTCAATTGTGGCAAAACCTAATAATCTATGATGTACTTTTCCCATAGGTCACTTATGTTTTCCAGTCTGTACTTTTATATTTTCTCTTATATTTTCACATTTTCTTCTTTTTGTCTTTTTCTTGTTAAGATTACATTTCTTCTTGGTGATGCTCCGGTGTTATTCCTTTCTGCACATTTTTTGTTGTTGTCATTGTTGTTTTTGTTTTTAAGATGGCAGCTTTTGATGCAAGCAGAGTGAGAGGAATTGCATGGGGTGGTGTAAGGTAGAGAAAAAAGACTTTGATAACATTAGATACATATAAGAAAGAAGTGTGTGCAGTTACCTGTTTGGTAGAAATCTTAGGGCATCTAAATAAGGGAAAAGCCAATGGTGAAGGGAGGTAAATATAAAGAAAGTGTTAATACATGCTCTTGCTTTCTTTAAAGTCTTTCAATCAATTTTTCCTCATGTTTAAATATGTATCATTACCATTCATCACTGCTGATTCTCATTTTAGCACAGTTGGTTTCCTAATTATTTTAAAAAATATTTAGAATTTGGCTAAGCAGTGACTAGTAGTTTTAAATTTAAAAATAATATTGATATGGATTTTTAAAAATCATATTCAGCAACTCAGTGTTTTAGTTTTTCCATCTAGAAAGTAGACACAATAACTGTGCCAATTTCAGACATTTGCTGTCTGAAATCAGTCAATATGAATAAAACACTTAGCACAGGACCTGACAAACGGTAAGGTCTATATGAAAGTTAGCTACTATTATAATTATCTACTTTTAATCCATTTTTAAAGCATCGTGTCAGTACTTGGAACAGGAGTAAAAGTTGACACTGTGTTCATGTGGTCTTTGAAGACAAAGGATAAATGATGAAGTAATGTAGAAAGTGAATAAAATTGTTTCCAGAAAAAAAAGGAAGAAAACAAAACAGCTAAAATTAAGGATGAAACCTAGGTTTCAGCTTTCTATTCTTAATCAACATTAGGAAATATAGACTGTGTTTAATAGATGTCTAAAAATGCAAAAAAAAAAAAAAAAAAAAAAAACCCGAAAAACACAAACAAAAGAACCCCCAAACTAGATTTAGAACACAGCTATAAAAGAAATTATGTGAGTACCATTAGTTAGTAAATACTGAAAAATACACTATGTAAATTCAATCTTTGTTTTCTCAAAATTGCACCTGAAGACAAATATACTAATAGGAAAATGAGTAGGGAAATAGTAATAGGTCCTTAAGCACTGATCCTTATTCTCAATATGATGGATGTATAGAAATAGCAACTGACTGGGCACAGTGGCTCAAGCCTGTAATCCCAGCACTTGGGGAGGCTGAAGCGAGAGGATTGTCTGAGCCCGGGGGTTCGAGGCCAGCCTGGGCAACTTGGTGAGACCTCAACTCTACAATAAATCAAAAAAGAAATTAGCTAGGCATGGTGGCACACACTAGTTCCAGCTACTTGGAAGGCTGAGGTGGAAGGATTACCTGAACCTGGCAGGTTGAGGCTGTGGTGGCCATGAGTGTGCTACAGCACTCCAACCTGGGTGACAGAGTGAGACTTCTACTCAAAAAAAAAAAAAAAGAAAAAAGAAAAAAAGAAATAGCAATATAATAGCTCCCAACTCTACAAAACAGTTAAAAGATGAGCAAGGTAAGTTGAACTTGAAAGTGAATAAGGAGGATTGCAGACTGCAGTATTTGTATTCAGAACACAGTCGGGATTGCAGTTGTGGCTCTTTCTTTTCAGTTGTAGCTGCAAAATGGCCTCAAAGATTGAACTTCTTGAGTGCGTTGCAGTAATGACCAAAATTCCCAATACATTTAATTCTGTGACAATATTTGAATTAGGAATAAATCCTTGCAACATTGTTAGACTTAGAAAAAGGATGTTAGAGTCACTATTGGCAGCCGTTCAATAAAAAATTTTTCAGCTTGAGGAACAATATAGGAATATCAAGGCAATGAATTAGAGTTTGTTTGTTTGTTTGTTTGTTTGTTTATTATTTTGAGTTGGAGTCTCACTGTCATCCAGACTGGAGTGCAGTGGTCGCTCCCGGCTACCGCAGCCTCAACCTGCTGGGCTCCGGCGATCCTTCCGCCTCAACCTTCCAAGTAGCTGGAACTACAGGTGCGTGCTACCACACCCGGCTAGTTTTTTGATTTTATTGCAGAGATGAGGTCTCACCAAGTTGCCCAGGCTGGTCTCGAACCTGCTGGCTCAGGCAATCCACTCACCTCAGCCTCCCAAAGCACAGGATTACAGGCTGAGCCACCGAGTCCAGCTAGAGTTATAATTTAAAAGAAAAATCAGTTGGGCAAAACTCAGTGTGAATTTTGTTATTATTTTTTAAGGAATTGCACACATAGAGCTCTCAACTCTGACTTTCTAGAAAAAATCTTGGTTTCATAAACAATTAATTTTTTTTTTTTAGATTTATTTTTTCCTAAATATTTCAGAGAGATCTTTAGGAACATGAATAAAATAATTTTCTCTGTCAGCTGCACATGTGCCTCTCCTTGAGTTCAATAAAATAACTTGTGCTTTTGATCATTGTCTTTCCAATTTCAATAACTTCTTGAATGAGCATATCAACCATTTTAGTGATATCCAGGGTTTTGGTAAATATTTTGATTACACTACAGAAAAAAGGTATATAATTCTCATGTTCCCCTTATTGCTAGAAGAGAGATAGCAGAGGAGCAGAGAACAGCATTTCAATATTCTCCTGGGGTGATCATATTGTCTAGGCTTACATTTAGTGTTTAATCTTTCTCTTCCAAAGTTTAATAGTTTTCATTAAAGAGCAATTTGTCTATCTTGCCATAATCTGAATTCTGATATTGACATTGTAGCTCAAGGGACTCTAAGTCTTTAAAGAAAACTTTCAGAGATATCAAGAACATAATATTAGTTGGAAGGAACAAGAGGAAAAGATCCCTGCAGTTTTCCTTGAGGAAGTTTTGCATGCTATTTTCTTTAACTCATGGTCAAGTAGAATTTTTCAGCTAGGGTAAATGTGGCCTGAAAAATATTTATCGGAGAAAGGTAAATTTAAGATAGTTCTAGAAAATACAGTTTGTCATATTTAAGAATTCTCTATTTTTCCAAAGTATTGTCCTCTATTATATACTACTTATTTGAATATATAATCAAAGAGGCCGAAAACAAACTTTTTTTGGTTCTTCTCCATCAACAAATGGTTTTGCAAAAGTTTAGCAATTTTGAGCCTCTTTGAAATGAATAATACTGAATACCACCCTGCAATACCTCTACTGTTTTAGTGTCACTTGTTCATATCTGTCTAATTGATCAATTTGTTGTTTATTTAAGAAGTGTGCCATCCTTCCAAACACATTTTTAGAAAGATCAATGTGTGTATCAATTTCCCAGCCCATTTTAGCCATAGAAAATGCATAAGCATCTTTAACAATCAGCGCACCCATGTTGTATATAAATATATATTGTGTATAAATGTATAATACATAATTAAACAGGGTAAATTACATGTTTATTTACTGCATAGATATTTTCTTTACAAATATTGACTAAATATTCAAACTTTGCTGCATTCAAAATCAGTTCTAACCATGACTTCACATTGATTTTGGAACATTATGTTTGTATTTAGAGAATGTGTGCATTTTATGCATGTTGTCCAGATTTTTCTTTATTCATAAGTTACATGCACATGATAGATATAAGCCCATCACATGAACAGTACAAATCCCATTTATATACTTTTTATTGAACATTGTCTATGTTTGTAACTACTCATTACTGGGGGAAATAAAAGAGTTGGCAGTAGGTCTGCAACCTATTTCTTCTCTAGATAGGAAACTTAGAAAAGAGAGAGTGACAAGCTGTTTAATTTGCATTAAACATGCTGTTTATAAAAGTTCTGGTAAACAGACCAGTAGGGTTTACTGGAAGAAATGACCTTCTCTATGAAATGCTCTTAGCTGTGTGCATATATCTATGATACTTATCATAAATAAAATGGAAAAGTATGTATGTAAGGGCAATATATTTTTGAATACTATATTAGCTGTGTGAATTTTGGAGTATATATTGTAGTGTTTCATGAATAAATAGTAGGCTTTGGTATGACTGATGTCTCACATACATCAATTAGACACCTTATATATTAAATATTGACTTCAACTCATCCCAGTGAGTCAAGAAATTATTTATCAGTGGTTTCTGCAGCCATGGACTTCTTCATGTTATGTCTGTACACTGTGATTACCTATATTCTTGAAATTAGTAACTAAGTTTGGTACTAGGTATGGTGTCAAATTTGTAAATCAGACTTGATCATCTGAACTTTTGTGTTATTTCAAATTGGAGTTATAAATGGGATTGTCTTTCAGACTCACAAATCATAATGATAAAGGCACTCTGTGGTAAGATGAAAAGGAGAAGAAGGTGATGATAGACAAATATGATATACGTCAAATGCTAAGGCAACTGTTTGTCTATCCTTGTTATCAAATGAAAAACATCCCCAGGAATATTATAGAAAAACAAATTTTACCAATAGAATCTGGACGAATTAGACTTAGACAAGGGGACCTGACTAAGTAGATGATAAGGAAGCAGAAGCCAAAAGAAACATTTGCAAAACATTCAAATAATGTGTACTGTTTTAGCATAATAAAGGCTGAATTTAAAAACAAAAGGATATCAGGATTTATGTTTTAAGTTTGTGTGTGTATGTTTCTTTCTCTTGCCAAAGGAAAGTCTTCTTATGCTTCTTTAGCTGCCTAGACAAATGTAGTCTATGACAGATGCTGTGAAATATGTGGCTCTCTAGTCTTGGGTACTTTATATAACCTTACTCCTTGGAGGCTGAGTGAATATTCAGGAAGAAGGAACTTGCTGTCTCAGTTACTATGATTCATGCCAACAAATCAAAGGTAGAGAAGGAAATGAAAGGTGGTATGGTAGAAGAAATAGGTAACAGCTTAGCCGGCTAGAGTTGTTTAAAAGACCTTTGAATGATGGAATGAAAAATAATAAAATTTCACATTTTTACTGAGTTAGTAGTCATTACCAAAGTTTAGGGGAAGAGAATACTCTCTGGCTTCATTCTCCCTCTTAAAATTCTACCAGCTTGTTCTATATAAACAAGGCTGGAAAAATTAAAATCTAAACTGAGGGTCATCATTTAGAATGAAAAATATTTTAAAAGGGGACTGAATTTATCTTCTCAGTTGAAGCCATATAATCCTGAGAAGGCTTGACTGAGAGATCAATTTCTGCTCACTTAACCCCCAGAGAGGAATTTTGTGCCATATTACGGAGTAAATGTATACGTTCCCCCCATATTCATATGTTGAAGCTCTAACCCCTAAGGTGATGGTATTTGAAGATGTGGCCTTTGGGAGGTAATTAGGGTTAGATGAGGTCATGAGGGCGATGTCTTCAAGATGGGATTGGTTGCCTTTTAAGAGGAACAGACTCACTCTCTGTCTCTCCTCTACTTAATCCCCTCCTTCTCTCTCCCTCTCCCTCAACCATGTGAGGACTCAGTGTCTACATGCCAGGAAAATCACCCACAACAGGGCCTGATGGTACTGTCACCCTCATTTCAAATTTCCAGGCTCATGAACTGTAAAAGAATACATTTTGGTTGTTTATTCGATTCAGTTTATGGTATTTTGTTACCACAAAATAGCTCGAGCTGACTAAAACAATTTGGTTGAAGTTCCAGAAGTAGTATACATTTTGGGGGGATTGTTAGACCCTAGTACCTGATGAACAGTGATCTCTAAGCAAGAGAGGGATGCTAGGCCGGGCTCGGTGGCTCAGCCTGTCATCCCGCGCCTTTGGGAGGCTGAGATGTGTGGATTGCCTGAGCCCGCGGGTTTGAGACCCACCTGGGCAGGCGAGATCTCATCTCTACAATAAAACAAAAAATTAGCCGAGCATGGTAGTGCGCGCCTGTAGTTCCAGTTACTTGGAAGGCTGAGGCAGAAGCAACGCCGGAGCCCAGCAGGTCGAGGCTGCAGTGGCCGTTAGCGGCCACTGCACTCCAGTCTGGGTGACAGAGTGAGACTCCAACACACACACACAAAAAAAAAGAGAGAGAGGGGTGCTGCTATGAAAGCCAGAAGGTGAAGTGGAAAGGTATGGAGATGCCTTGTTGTTGGGAATAAGGTGACAATTAAATTATGAATTGCAAGTTGTGACTGAATGAATTATTCTGTGGTTACATCACTGAATTTATGATTGGTGATATTCTGTGTAAATAATCCAGCCGCAGTCTAGCTTTTAAGGCTAGCATTTCTACATAAACAAAGTGATAAAAATATTGTGTATCAATACAATATTATGCTCATTTTTGCTAGTTTGTGTGTGGTTAGTAGTATGGTGTTTACTTCAGTCAGAAGAAATGTCTAGCTGAGCCAAACGAATAAAAAATGTTGGGTCCACAAATGTTCATGTCTTAATCCCTGGAACCTGTGGATATGCTATATTACATAGCAACAGAGACTTTGCAGTGTAATTAAGTTTACAGAATTTATAAAATAGAGATTATCCTGGATTACCTGAGTGGGAAGAGTAGAAAATTTTTTTAAAAGTAGGAAGAATATCAATCAATCATTGTAGAGTTAGTGTCTGTTTTATTTTTCTACTGCTGCCATAACAAACTACTACACAATTTGAGTGTAAAACAATATCTTTTCTTTATTTAGACCGCTGTGTTTTAGATCAGAAATCCCAAGAAGGCATGGCTTAACTGGGCCCTCTACTTAGAGTCCCACATGGTTCAGGGCTTCGATCCATTCTGGAACAAAGAAAGGAATAAAGTGGGGATCTTTATGTCTAAACTTATTCTTTTTTTTGGAAGGATTCAGCTCCATTTGGCTAAAGAACTGAGGTCCCCATTTCCTTATTGACTGTCTGCCAGGGGTTAATTTTGTTTTTAGAGATCTCCCACATTCCTTGTCTCATGCCCCCTTTCTTCCATCTTCAAAGTCTTCAACAGTAGGTCAATGTTTCTCACACTTTGAATATCTCTGACTTTTTCTCCATCTCCCTCATTTTTCCTATTTCCAGCTTTTAAGACATTATCTTCTTTAATGGCTCATGTTAATACATTTGGCTCATCAGGACAATCTAAGCAAATCTCCCTATTTTAAAGTCCATAACTTAATCATTTCTGCAAGAACTCTTTTGCCATGCAACATAAAATATTCATAGGTTTGAGAATTCAGATGTGGCCATTTCCAGGGAGTGATTGTTCTGAAAACAACAGCATTAATTCCAGTTATACCCATTTGTAGACCTGTGATGCTTACCATCCTCAGAGCAGTAGTCTCACTGAAAATTGAATAAACAATTAAAACATGTATTACTCAACACAGGGCATGAATAAAACTAAAAGTGTTAGCTTGGTCATTTAAATGATTGTTTCTCTGATTGATGGTAAGAGGAAATGAGAAAGGTACTCTCAGAAAAGGGTTTCTAGGACTAGGAGCTTGAATGCTGGAATGCGAGAGGTGCAATTTAAACACCTTCAAATATTTTTTGTTACATTTCTGTATTTTTTCTTCATTTGCTTCTCTTGTTGTCTTTGACTTGTGTATAAACTTACGTGTTCCTTTGAAAGGTTATTGCAGTGCATACAATCTAATAGCCACACAAGGGAGGCACATTCTATGGTGAAGGCAAAATTCCATGCATAAGTCTGAGTCATTACCAAATGGAATACACAGTTATTTTGTTTTTTACCTGCCAAAACTTTGAAAATCTTCTGGGCTAGGAAACTGTAGGAACATTAGCATGTATGCTGTTATCGCTCACCTTTTGGGAGACCTATATATCTGAGACAGAAAAACCCCACCATATGTGGGTCAAAAGAAGCAATAAGTGGAAGTGGGGGAAATTATGGCAAACAAATGGATACTCATAAGCAAATAATGCAATTCACACAATTTCTGCAAGAGTGCCTCAGATCAAGAGAATAAGGCTGTTAGCTATCCTTGCTCACATCTGGTATTGACTATTGACAGTTCCTATGAGAAACTTCTGGATCTGTTTCCTCCATAAAGGAGGAATTGACCTATTGTTGATTTATGAGCTCGGCTCCAAAATTCTACCTGGAAAATATGGCAAAAAGAAGTGACATACTACCCCTGATAACTCAGTTTATCAATAACCAAAAACTATCATTTAATTCACAGCTTTTAGTCTATATTTACCATTGTGATTATTTTTTTTCCCAGTGACTTGAAGAGAATACTACCAATGAATCACATAGGGTGGAGAATAAGAAACAGCAGAGCTTCTGTCACTCTGTTGTGGCTATTAATCATGATGATGCATTGCTAGGACAGCTGCCTGGGTATGACAGGAAGCAAATTGCTGTGCCTACCTAGCATGTCAGAAGTTTATTTGGTACTTTGAATATATGGAATATGAATGTCAATTTAATGCATTTTAAAAAGATGCAAATGAAACATGAAGATCTTCAAGGGGGCCAGTTTGGATTTTATTTGTCCTGATATTACCAATAATACCCTTCTGGAGACAAACAAGGGGCATTTATGTGATGCTTTATATCATACCCCGATGAAGATGTACCGGAGGACTGAATATATCTAAGTGACAGTCTCATGCAGCACATAAATTTGGGGGGTACATATAGTTTTCAAATTTACACAGAACAATAAATATCATATGGCATTAATATATGCAGTGGCTTGATCAGAATTGTCCATGCAGCATAAGATATTCTGTGAAAATTTAAGAATTTGGTCTTGGGATGCTTTTCATCTTGAGTTAAAGTCTTGCTAACCCAAATAGAAACACTAGAGGGACCTCCTATTTCAGGAGAATGACCAGGGTTGGAAGCAGCTTGGAAGATTTAATACATATATAAGCAAATGGACTAACTGAATAATAATTCTCATAAAAATATATATTACCATTAACAATGCTGGAAAAACACTTGTACTCTCATATAGAAATGACTAGTGAATATTCTAATATTTATGAAATCTGATATATTTAAAAGTCAGTGGTTAACAATCCCAGAAGGCCAGGACAGGGAATCGGGATTTGTTCTAAAACTAAATTAAGGCAGATTATAAGTGGATATTGTGGCTGATATCTTTGTTTTCCAATAGCCTTAATACAAAGAATAAAATGGGATTTTTTTTGTCTATGATGTAGCTGGTTGGAATTGGAGAGATCAAATAGAAAACACCATGTTTTTACGTTTGTGATATTATACAATGGCATCTGGATGCCAGAACCTATAAAACCTACATTAGTATACCTGGAGAATGGTTATGATCACAAAGCATGTGAAGTCTAGAATTTACTAAAATAATGGTCTTTTATCAACATGCCAGTCAATGAAAACATGTAGTTCATATGAAAAGGTAATTTCTGTTGAAAAAGAAATTATATGCTGTATTTTTTCTGTTGTATGGTATGTTCAGCATTACTTTAGTCCTTTAGCCATGGATACATGGTATAGCAATAGAGTTGGCAAGTTTACTGATAAAATTAAATGAAAACCAAATTTACGTAGACAATAACTGTAAGAATCAGTTAAACTTGAAGCACAAAAATGGATGGAATTGCTATGCGTTGGGCAGGAACAAAGTGACTCTAGTCTTTGGAAAAGCAAAAAGACACACAAATAAATGTTCCCATCAAAATATCTGAGAAAGTTACTCTCATAAAATTAGAGAATAGAAATAGTAGTTATCAGAGGCTGAGAAGAGAAGGAGATAGGAGGCTATTAGTGAAAGGATATATAGTTCAGTTGGACAAGAAGAACATGTTCAAGATATCCATTGCACAGCATGGTGACTATATGTAATGACAATATATTGTATTCTAGAAAAGTGCAAAAAGCATGGATGCAGTATTTTTACCACAAAAATAATATCTAATTAATGATTAGCTAATTGACAAATGCATTATCTCATATATTGTACATAATAAATAAAACATGTCAATTTAAAATAAAGATAAATAAACAAAAACAAAATATAAGAAATCCTATTTCTGCCTAGGATGTAGGAACCTGAAAAAACACATTACTTCCAAACTAAAAGCATGGAAGAGCTAGACGATCTACAAAATCATAACCTGTCTTAAACCCATGAGATAGCTGAGGTAACAGGAAAAAAGAAGTACATAGTTCTAATCAAGAAAGAAACAAGAACAAAACTGTGATTCACCTCTTGAGGAGTTTGGTAAGAAGTTGCTGGATACCATACAACCAGGAAAGAAAACATACACACACCAAAAAAGTTTTAAAGAATTACTGTCAGTTGAGTCTGGTCTTGTCTAGTGTACAGATGTAGAACGCGTATGAAAGTCAAAAAAACACATGTTTGAACATACAAGCAAACTCTTCTTCTTAGACCTCAACAGGGCACAGAGGAGAAATATTGAAAGGCAAGAGGGAAAGTAAATATCAATCATGCATGCCTGAAAGAAGGGAACACTTCTATTAAAGAAAGATATACAGCCCCACCAAGACCATTCTTTGCTATAGAACAAAAGCCTTAAGCCACTGGGAGAAGAGTAGTAAGACCTGTAAAACTAAAAACACAGGTGAAGACACACTGTACCTAGATAAATTCCTTTATTCATTGGAGAGAGAAAAAATGCTATGTTTTGTTTATTAGATTATTTTCTACTACAAGAGAAGGGTTAGAACCTCTGTGAAAGCTCAGCTTTTGAGACCCAGGAAGATAGTTTCTTAAATCATGTTTCTCATCATCAACTTGGCAAGTATAAAGCAACTATCAAGAACTCAGCTAAGCCTGAGGCAACTGACCTGCAAAGTGTCAGGGTAGCCAGTTGAGACAAGCCAGTGAAGTAACAGTGAAGCTTTTTTTTGTTTGTTTGTTTTTGAGTTGGAGTCTCACTCTGTCGCCCAGACTGCAGTGCAGCAGCCGCTCCCGGCAATCACAGCCTCGACTTGCTGGGCTCTGGCGATCATTCCACCTCAGCCTTCCGAGTAGCCGGAATTACAGGCACGCGTTACCGTGCCTGGCTGATTTTTTTATTTATTGTAGAAATGAGGTCTTGCCAAGTTGCCCAGGCGGGTCTTGAACAGTGAAGATTTTAATCACTTACTGCAGTAGTATAGGCAAGAAGCTAAACTAGAGAAATCAGCAATTCCTCCCTGTTCCATTTTTCTTCATGGAATGGCTTGCCAGTTGATCAGATGAACCAGGCACAAACATGGGATTATGACACTGTGGAGGGAGCCCCAAACAAAAGGCTCTTACAGTTGTATATAGGAGTAGGGAAGGGCAAGGAGAAAAAAAGCCAAGAATGGAAAAGTACTGAATCCTGAATCACAGTGGAGAGAAGTGCCTTCAAAGTTCTGCTCCATGCCCTGTCTCTCTATTAAGGTCTTGGCAGAAATACCTTTGCCTCTGCCAAAGGCCCCAGATAAAGAGACTTCTGTTCATAAGACAAGGGTTAAGATTTTTTTAAGAGCCTGGTTGGCCACCAGAGGGCTGAATCTTTGACAGCAACTCTTTTCAGAAACTGCAATGCACTGACTGGGCAACAAATCTTATTGAAGGCAGCAGCTTTCTCTCATGACTCCTACCGGGTAAATCCTTAGTAAATGCCAATGGTTAAGTCTGAAACATTACTCAAAGTTTTTTGGTCAAGAACTGAAGTCTTCATAACAAGCAATGGCAGTTTGCCACTGGTAGAGGGGGAAATAGAGTGAAGAGAGAATTCCTGTGACATATATATGCAGAAGAAATGCTGAAAGCTGAGTGTGAAGCAAAAACATTGAGAAAACTCTCTGGAAACTCAGCCCCACCTTAAGCACATTGGTACAATAAATGTAACCACAGCAAAAGCAAGACCCAAATATAGACAGGCTCTGATTAGTTTGACTCAGCCCACACACTAACAACCTAACACAAAAAAGGAATGCTTCATTTTCAGAGATAATTACTGTTTACATTTTTATGAACTACTTATGATGTCTAGTCTTTGATATATGTATATATGTATGCAGAGAGACAGATATATCTATATATCTACATTTATATCTGTATCTATAATCTACATCTGTCTATCATCTATCTATCACCAGCTATAGAGAAAGAGAGCAAAAAACAAAGCAAGAAACAGCACTTTATGGTTAGTAAACAAAGCAATAAATAGAATGAGACTCAGAGATAACTGAGATATTAATGCTATCAGACAATGATTTGAAATAACTGATATCCTCAAATTTCTAATGAAGTAGGAATATAGCATGCACTAACAAATGGGGAATTTCAGCAGAGAAATAAAGACTATAAGAAAAACTCAACTGGAAGAATCAGAAATAAAGAGAAATGTAACAAAGATGAAGAACGTGTCTGATGAACTCAACAATAGACTAAACACAACTGAGTAAAGAATCAATGAACTTAAAAATGGATCAATAACAATTACTCAAGGTGAAATAAAAATAGAAAACAGTGAGGAGAACAAGACAGAATATCTAAGAGCTGTAAGAAAATATCAAACGGTTTGATGACAGTCAGATATATATAATATATATATATATATACATATATATAAATTTATGTGACATTGGATTATCAGAAGGAGAAGAGAGATAATGGAGAAAAATATTTAAATAGTTAAAAACTCAAAATTTTCAAAATCAATGAAAGATGCTAACCCACAGATCTAATGACTTTAGAGAACTTTATTTTTATTTTTTAAATATTTTTTATTATGATGTTGTGGGGTACAGTTAAGGGTTAGGTATACAAATACGTTTCATTCAGGCACCCTCTTGATAAGAGGTGCTTCCCCATCCCCAGACAGATATTTGCTACTGTTAATCCCATCTCCCTCCCCCTCCCATAATTTCCCACTACTGTCAGTCATTTTCTTATAGTATTAGGTTGGATGTTCAAGGTCCATTATATGAGTGAGAACATGTGATACTCGGATCGTTGTTTCTGTGAGAGATCACTCAGTATTATAGACTCTAGTTCCATCCAGGTTGCTGCGAAATTCATGATTTTGTTCTTCTTTATGGCTGCATAGTATTCCATCGTGTATATGTACCACATTTTTAAAATCCAGTCCTCTTTTGATGGGCAGCATGGTTGTTTCCAGGTTCTTGCTATTGTGAACAATGCTGCGATAAACATACGTGTGCAGGTATCTTTTTTATAGAGTGATTTGAGTTCTTCAGGGTATATTCCCAGTTGGGGGATTGCGGGGTCATATGGGAGGTTGATATTTAGAGCTTTTAGGAGTCGCCACACTGCTTTCCACAGAGGTTGCACTAGTTTACACTCCCACCAACAGTGTAGAAGTGTTCCCTTTTCGCCACACCCTCTCCAGCAGCTGTTATTTTTTGAGTTGTTGATAATTGCCATTCTGACTGGAGTTAGATGGTATCTCAGTGTGGTTTTGATTTGCATCTCCCTGATGATTAGTGAGGTTAACATTTCTTCATGTGTTTGTTGGCTGCTCGGATGTCCTCTTTTGTGAAGTATCTGTTCATATCTTTTGCCCATTTTATAATGGGGTTGTTTGGTTTTTTCTTTTCAGCACATTTTAGTTCCTTGTAGATCTAGGATGTTAAGCCTTTGTCAGACCTGGTGTTGGCAAATACTTTTCCCAGTCTGTAGACTGTCTCCCTGCTCTCTTGATGGTTTCTCTGGCCTTGCAGAAGCTTGTCAGTTTAATAAGGTCCCACTTGTCTATCTTCTCTCTTATGACCTGTGGGTTTTGGGTCTTATTCAGGAATTGGAGGACAGTTCTGATTTCCATGAGGGTATGTCCTTCATTTTCTAAGGTTCTTATGGTTTTGGGTTTTACATTTAGGTCTCTGATCCATTTGGAGTTAACCTTTGTGCATGGAGATAGATAGGGGTCCTGTTTCAATCTTCTGCATGTGGTCAGCCAGTTTTCCCAGCACCATTTACTGAATAGGTTCTCCTCTCCCCAGTAGTAGGTGGTGGAGGATTTGTCGAAGATGAGTTGGTTGAGAAATTGAGGTTTTGCTTCTGGAATCTCAATTCTATTCCATTGATTTATATGCCTGTTCCTATACCAATACCAAGCTGTTTTGATTATTGTAGCTTTATAGTAAAGTTTGAAGTCTGGTAATGTGATACCACCTGCTTTTTTTTTTTTTCTGAGGATTGTTCTGGCTATTCTTAGACATTTGTGTTTCCATATGAATTCCTGTGTTGTTTTTTCTAGGTCTGAGAAGAATGTTGCTGGTAAATTGATGGGTATTGCATTGAATTTGTAGATTGCCTTAGGTAAGATGGACATCTTCACAATGTTGATTCTTCCAATCCATGAGCATGGGATATTTTTCCACTTGTTTGTGTCATCTTTGATTTCTTTGAGCAGTGTTTTGTAGTTTTCATTGTAAAGGTCTTTCACGTCTCTGGTTAGGAAGATGCCAAGGTATTTCATATTTTTTTTGTGGCTATTGTAAATGGAATTGTGTTTTTTATTTGGGTTTCTGTTTGTTTATTATTGGTGTAAAGAAATGCCATTGTCCTTTGCACATTTATTTTGTATCCTGAGACTTTGCCAAAGGCCTTTATCAGTGTAAAGAGGTTTTTGACAGATTCTCTTGGGTTTTCAAGGTACACAATCATATCATCTGCAAAGAGAGATAATTTGACTTCCTCTTTTCCTATTTGGATACCCCTGATTGCCTTCTCTTCTCTGATTGCTTGAGCCAGGACTTCCAATACTGTGTTGAACAGGGGGGGTGAGAGTGGACATCCTTGTCTTGTTCCAGTTGTCAGGGAAAATGGTTCCAATTTTTGTCTGTTTAGGAGTATGCTGGCTGTGAGTTTCTTGGAGATGGCTTTTATTATTTTGAAGTATGTTCCTGTATGCCTAGATGTTCAAGGGTTTTTATCAAGAAGTGGTGCTGGATTTTATCAAAAGCTTTTTCTGCATCTAATGGTATAATCATGTGGTTTTTGTTTTGACTTCTGTTGATGTATTTAATTACATTTATGGTTTTACGAATGATGAACCAGACTTGCATCCCAGGAATGAAGCCTACTTGGTCATGATGGATGATTTTTGAGATGTGTTGTTGAATCCGGTTCGCTAGGATCTTGTTGAGAATTTTAGCATGTATGTTCATCAAAGATATTGGCCTGTAGTTCTCTTTCTTTGTTGGATCTTTACCTGGCTTTGGTATCAACATGATGTTGGCTTCGTAAAATGATTTGGGGAGAGTTTGATCTTTTTCAATTGCCTGGAATACCTTCAGTAGGATTGGTATCAGCTCCTCCTTAAATGTCTTGTAGAATTCTGCTGGAAAGCCATCTGGACCAGGGCTTTTTTTCGTAGGTAGTTTTCTTATTATGTAATCGATTTCCTTGATTGTTATTGGTCTATTTAGGGTCTCAATTTCTTCTTGTTCCAACCTAGGTAGGTTGTGTGATGTCAGAAAGTTCTCCATTTCCTTAAGGTTTTCAAGTTTGTTTCCATACAAGTATATGTAGTAGTCTCTAATGATCTTTTGTATTTCTTCAGGGTCAGATGTGACTTCATCTTTTGTGTTTCTGATTTTGCTTATCTGGGTTTTTTCTCATTTTTTTCTTGGTCAGTCTAGCTAGGGGATCATCGATCTTGTTTATCCTTTCAAAGAACCAGCTTTTTGTTTCATTGATTTTTTTGTATTATCTTTTTGTATTCTCTGTCCTGGATTTGGGCTTTTATTTTGGTGATCTGGATTCTTCTGCTGAAATTAGGGTTTTTGTGGTCTTGCTTTTCCAGCTTTCTTAGGTGGCTTGTTAGGCTGTTAATTTGTGTTCCTTCCATTTTCTTCGTGTGTCTTTGTAGGGATATAAATTCCCCTCTTACTACAGCTTTTAAGGCATCCCAGAGATTTTTGTAAGATGTTTCTTCATTTTCATTTGTTTCCAGGTATCTTTTGATCCCTGTTTTGATTTCATCATTGACCCAGGAGTTATTTAGCATCATGCTGTTTAGTGTCCATGTCTTTGTGGGTTTTGGGGGGACTTTATTGGTGTCAATGTTTATTTTTATTCCACTGTGGTCCGAGAAGGTGCATGGTAGAATTTCGGTCCTTTTAAATTTGCTTATGCTTGATTTATGGCCAATTATGTGGTCGATCTTAGAATACATTCCATGTGGTGATGAGTAGAATGTGTATTCTGTGGTCTTTGGATGGAGTGTTCTGTAGGTATCAATTAATTCCATATGGTCCAGAGTCACCCTGAGGTTCCGGATCCCCATGCTGATTTTTTGTCCTGATGATCTGTCTAGGGTTGTGAGTAGGGTATTAAAGTCCCCAGTTATGATAGTGTTAGAGTCAATATCTTTCTGTAGTTTTCCTAGAAGTTGCTTTATGAAAGTTGGCGCACCTATGTTGTGTGCATATATGTTTAGGATAGATATTTCCTGTTGATGGAGTGAACCTTTTATCATTATGTAGTGGCCCTCTGTATCTTTTTTAATTTTTTTTTTTTTTGAGTTGGAGTCTCACTTGGTTGCCCAGACTGGAGTGCAGTGGCCACTCCCAGCCACCTCAGCCTCACCTGCTGGGCTCTGGCGATCCTTCCACCTCAGCCTTTTGAGTAGCTGGAATTACAGGCATGCGCTACCACACTCGGCTGATTTTTTGATTTATTGTAGAGATGAGGTCTCGCTGCCCAGGCGGGTCTTGAACCCATGGGCTCAGGTAATTCACTCACCCTCCCAAAGGCATGGGATTACAGGCTGAGCCACCAAGCCCGGCATCTTTTAAAATTTTTGATAGCTTAAATGGTATTTTGTCTGAAATTAGGATTGCGACTCCTCCTTTCTTTTGTGTTCCATTCACCAGAATATTGGTTTCCCATCCTCTTCCTTTGAGTCTGTGTATGTTCCTTCTAGTGAGATGAGTCTCTTGAAGGGAGTATATTGTTGCCTTGTGATATTTTATCCATTTTGCCATTTTATGTCTTTTCAGTGGTGCATTTAGTCCATTCACATTCAGGCTAATTATTGAAATGTGAGAGTTCATCCCTATCATAGAGTTCTTATAGAGTTGTTGTTCTTTCACTTGGTTCTTTTTTGTCTTTCTTTTGGTTTGGGGGTTGGTTCATGTATATTTTATTCTTTTCCCTGTACTCTTTTGAAGAACGTTGTTCTTTTTTCCTTTTCTTCTGTTTTTAGTACTTTTTAAAGTGTTTCATGTAGAGGTGGTTTGGTGGCAGCATAAGTTCTTAGGGATTGGATATCTGGGAAAGATTTTAATTGCCCCTCACTGATGAAGCTTAGCTTGGCCGGGTAAGTTATTCTTGGTTGAAATTGTTTATCTTTTAGGACTTTGAAGATAGGGCTCCAAGCTCTCCTAGCCTGCAGGGTTTCTGTAGATAAATCTGCTGCTATTTTGATTGGTCTTCCATGATAGGTGATCTGGCCTTTTTCTCTTGCTGCCTTTAGGATTTTTTCTTTTATGCCTACTTTGTTTAGGTGAATTATTATGTGTCTAAGAGTTGGTCTTCTCATTTGTTGTCTTGCAGGGGTTCCCTGAATCTCTTGTGTTTGAATTTTTGCATCACTGATTAGATAAGGGAAGTTTTCTTGAATGATCTTATGGAAAGTTTGTTTTAGTGTGGTCTCTGCCTCTCTTTCTGCCTCAGGTATGCCAATTACTCTTAGGTTTGGTCTCTTGAAGTAATTACTCATCTCTTGAAGGTTTTGTTCTGTCTTTTTGAGCTTGTTTTCTGTGTTTTTAAGAGTTTGGGTTAGTTCTATATTTTGGTTCTCAAGCTCTGAGGTTCTTCTGGTTGGGTAATTCTGCTTTCCATGCTTATCAGTTTGTTATTTATTTCATTCACAGTATTCTTTATTACTGTTATCTCAGATATCAGCTCCTTCCTAGTTTCTTCTTGTGTCTCCTCAATTCTTTTTAATCTCTCCATTATTGTCTTGATATCAACGTTTATAGTTTCAGACCCTTCATTCTGGGGGCTCTTCATTGTTTGCATTCTGAAGTCAGTTTTCTCAGTGTCTGCCTCCAGGGGTCTGGGAGAGACCCATACTCTTCTTTTGGTTTTTCTTCATTTGTGGAGATTTTTTTCTCTCTCCCCCTTTCCCTCCTCTTCTTTAATTCTGTTTTTGAGGGAAGGTGGGGTTGCTTTTATTTCTCTTCTGCTATATCCTGTTCTTCCTTATGAGGGTCTTCTGGCTTTGTTCACTTTTGGGGTTGGAGTGTAGGCTACAATCTGTACTTTTTGCAGTTTTGAGGTTTAATTGAGAGGGAAGCTGTGGTTCAGAGTATGTATGCTGATTCTAGCATCCACAAACAGGTGTACGAGCACACTGGAACCTATTTCCCTCTGCCTTACAATCTGTCCGTTCAGCAGTATGTAGTCTTGGTTCCTTAGGAACTGAGGTTGAGTTTGTTGATAGGTGGGCAGGGTAATGGAAATCTCTGCCTGGAGAAAGGCAGAGGCAGATTCTCTTTCATAGATCCCTTTTTCTCCGCTTGTCTGGGTCCCCAAGCTTGGGGTCACGGGCTGAGTGCTTCAGCCAGGGTGGGCCTGGAGCTCCAGCACTCCAAAGCTCCAATAGGCAGGTGGTGAGTGGCGAGAGTGGCCCTGGGCCCCCTACAGGGTACTTCAGCCAGGGATGGGACTGGTGTCTCTGAGGGGCGGGCACCCAGAGCCTCCCTGAGTGACCAGCGGCTTGGTGACGATGAGAGACGATGTAGCCAGGGAGCTAGCTGAGACCCGAGACTCTCTTGCACGTGGTGGAACAGCAGCAGCAGGGGGCCTCAGTATTTGGCCCTGAGTGGGACCGGGGGTCCCCAGGCCTCAGACTAGTGCTTACTGGTGGTGGGCTTGAATTGCCAGCAGATGGTGTTATCCCTCGCTCCAGATGGTCTTTATCTCAGCTGCTTACCCGCCCCTCAGGCACTGATGGTGCGATGTGGAATGCCTGCCTTGGCAGCAGTGGCAGCAGCAACAACGGTGGCAGCGGTGGCAGGTGGGCCACTGGCACAGGTGGTGCAATGTATAATAGCCACCTATGTGCGTTGGCTGCCTCGGAGGAGGCGGTGGCTCGGCTGCCTCGGAGGAGGCGGCGGCTCCGCTGCCTCGGAGGAGGCCGCAACTCATCCCAGGCACTGGCGGTGCGATGTGGAATGACTGCCAGCCGGGGTGGCAGTGGCGGCAGCAGCAGCCACCACAGTAGCTGCCCAGACTTTGGTGATGCCTCAGCAAAGTCTACAGTTGAGCTCCTTGTGAAGAACAGGCTGCAGACGATGGGATATGCAACCTCTAGGGAGAGAATCAGAGTCTCTTTGTGTTCTCCTCGATGGAGAGTTTCACAGACAGAGCTGCCCCATTGCCATCTTAGAGAACTTTAAGTAAGAAAATTTTAAAAATAAACATAACACATCATGTTTAAACTGCTAAAGAGAAAGCAAAGGAAGCAATTTTGAAGGCATCCAGAAAAAATACAGCAGAGCACAAAGAAGAAAAATAATAAATACAGCAGACTTATTTTCAGAATCTATGAAAACTGAATGACCATAGAGCAATACTCTTAAAGTGCTACAAACAACAACAACAAAAAGACTGTCAATATAGAATGATATGAACAGTGAAAATATCTTTTTAAAGTGAAGGTAAAGTAAAAAATTTTCAATAAATATAAATAAGTTTAAGAGAATTCATTAATAACTGAGAATCACTACAACAAATAGTTTTAAAAGTATTTCAGGCAAAAGGAATAATACTTATTGATAAAAGTTAAATCTAAAATGGTTAAATTAAAAGTAAATTCAAAGGGTTATTTTTATTTACTTTAGAAGATGATTATATTGTCTAAAGCAGGTCTAACTTTTTCTGTCAAGGAAGAGCCATTGAATTTTATAGACTTTGTGGGCTATATGGTTACTGTTGCAACTACTTAGCTCTGCTGTTTTAGTATAAAACCAGCAAAAGACAATAGGTGAACAAATAGGCATGACTCTATTCTAATACTACTTAAGTTTTCTAAATGGAAGGTCAGATTTGGCCCACAGGCTATAGTATGCCATTTTCTTATCTAAAACTGTTTTCAATGTGTTGTGGATTTATAGCGTATATAAAATAAAAGGTATGATGATATTAGCACAGAAGATGGAATGAAGGAACTGAAAATACACTACCAGCAGTTTCTTTAACTATATGTAAAGGTATATAATATTATGTAAAATAATGCACTGAGTAATTAAAATGCCTATCTTAAACCCTAAGAAAACCACTAACAAAAAAACAGAACCACTGGACCACTATTGTACATAAAATTGAATCACAAAATCAAATAACCAAAGTTCAGGCAAAAATGAGGAAACACTAAATAAGAAACAATAATTGGAACAAACAGAAAACTAGAAAAATTATAGATCTTTACAATAGTAATGACTACAATATAAGTAAGTGATCTAAGTGCACTAAGTAAAGACCTTTATACTCAGATTTTTTAAAAAAATAAACACAACTATATGCTGACAAATGCAACCTATTTTTAAAGTAATAGACTAAAAGTAAAAGAATTGACAAGATGTATCACATAAACAGTAATCAAAAGAAAGCTACAGCAAGCTATATTAATATCAGAGTAAACTTCAGAAATACTGAATATAATACTCAGTATACTCAATATAATAGACATTTACAGAACATTGTAAAACCACAGATTGTACATTCTTTCCAAATGTATAATCAATGTAAATGTAAACTATTTTTTTGAAATATTAGCAACGTTAAAATATAGGGTATGCATCATAATGAGGACTGTTTTCAAACTGTCAGAATTATACCAGAAAAATTTACACAAAAAAAATTTTAAAATTCTCAGTTATTTGGAAATAATGCTGCATATTTCTGAATAACCCAATGGTGAAATAAAATGTCAAAAGAAAGTGAGATAACAAATAATTATTTAACCAAAAATGTCATTAGTGATGAGGTTGAGAACACCTTCTCAGAACCCATAGAATGAAAAAATATGTAATTAATATTTTATATTAATCATAAAAGTTAATACCATCATTAACGTCAAAACATTAATGGAAAAAATTAGAAGCTAAAAGAAAGTCAATAACTTTAAGAACATATACAAATAGAGGCTCAGTACAATTATAAAAATTTACCTCATGTGAGATTTATTTCAGGAATGCAAGATTAACTAATTACTTAAAACAAATCAATATAATTTACACCTGATAGCTGCACAGAAATTCCAAAATACTCTATAAAAACCTATCAGAATTAATAAGTAAGTTAGAAAAGCCACAGGATATAAAGTCAATATCTAAAACTCAATTGTATTTCCATATACTTGTAATGAAAATTTGCATATTAAAAATATCCTTTACATTAGCAACAAATTGCGAGAAATGCTTGGATATCAAACTAAAAAATACAAGCTAAAAAATAAAAAAAACTATATAATCGTATCAATAAATGCAGAGAAATCATGTCAAAATTTATACCCCAGTAATCATGAATACTCTGAAATAAGGTAATGAAAGGAAAAATATATCTACTGAACAAATAACAACAAAAAAAAATTTACAACTTATATCCAACTTAGTGGAGAAAGACTAAATGCTTTCCCTTTAATATAAGGCCAAAGCCAGAGATTCACTCACACCATTTTTATTCAAAATTGAACTAGGATTCCTAATTAGTGAAAAAAAATAAGAAAAAATTTGTATGTAAATTAGAAGGAAAGGCATTAAACAATTTCTATTCACAGAACACCTGATGACTACACAGAAATTCCAAAATACTCTATAAAAACCTATCAGAATTAATAAGTAAGGTTAGAAAAGTCACAGGATATAAAGTCAATATCTAAAACTCAATTGCATTTCCATATACTTGCAATGAAAATTTGCATATTAAAAAATATCCTTTATATTAGCAACACATTGCAAGAAATGCTTGGATATCAATCTAACATAGAATATGCAAGATATGTGTCTTATGCTCTGTAATGACCCCCATAGATGTCCATACCCTAAAGATTTTATTAAAGTAAGGATCTTTTTAAAATTATTTTATTTATTTCTTTGCTTATTTTGATTCAGGGATACATATGCATATTTGCTACATGGTCATATTGTGTAATGGTGGGGATTGGACTCAGGTGGCCCATTCTCCAGATACTAAATATTATGTCCCATAGGTAATTTCTGAACCCTATTCCCCCTCTCTTCTCTCTCTTTATTAGTGTCTCTGGTGTCTATTATTTCCATCCTTGTGACTGTTTAGTTCCTATATATGAGTGAGAACACATGGTGTTTGGTTTTCGGTTTCTTAGCCAGTTTACTTAGCTGGATGATGACTTCCAGCTCCATCCATGTTGCTGCAAAGGACATGATTTTATTTTATTTTTATGGCTGTGTTGTATGCCGTGATGTATATGTACCACATTTTCTTTATCCATGGATCGATTGATGGGCATTTAGGTTGATTTCTCATCTTTGCAATTGTGAATTGTGTTGTGATGAACATGCAGGTACAGCTGTCTTTGTTACATAATGACCTCTGTTCCTCAGGGTAGATATCTAGTAGTGGGATTTATGAATCAAACTGTAAATCTACTTTTGTTCTTTAGTTAATCTCCATGCAGCTTTCCATAGAGGTTGCACTAATTTACACTCCCACCAACAGTGTATAAGTGTTCCCTTTTCTCCACATCCTCATCAGCATCCATTGTTTTTTGATTTTTTAAATCATGGCCATTCTAACTGGTGCAAGGTGGTATCTCATTGTGGTTTTAACTTTCATTTCCCTGATGATGAGTGATGTTGACTATTTTTTCATATGTTTGTGGGCCATTTGTTTATCTTCTTTTGAGAGATATCTGTACATGTCATTTTGTCTACTTTTTAATGGGGCTATTTGCTTTTTTTTCTGATTTGCTTGAGTTCTTTGTAAATTCTGGATAATAATCTTTTGTCAGATGTATAATTTGTGAATATCTTCTGCCATTCTATAGGTTGCCTATTTGCTCTGTTTATTCCTTCTTTTGCTGTGCAGTTTTTTTGGCTTAATTAAATCCCACTTATTGATTTTTGTTTTTGGGGCTTTAGCCATAAATTCTTTGCCTAGGCTGATGTCTATAAGATCTTTTCCTAGGGTTTCTTCTAGGATTTTAATGGTTTCATGTCTGACATTTAAGTCTTAATCCATCTTGAATTAATTGTTGTATATGGGGAGAGATAAGGATCAAGAAATCAAACTATCTCTGTATACTGATGATAATGTCTTATACACAGAGAGCCCTAATGACTCCTCTAAAAGACTCCTGGACTTTATCAATGAATTTGGTAAAGTTTCAGAATGCAAAATCAACAACACACAATTGGTATGCTGCTGTATACCAATAGTAATCAAACTGATATCAAATCAAGAACTCAATTCCATTCCTAATAGCAGTCATAAAGCTAAAATACCTAGGAATGTATTTAACTAAGGAGGTGGAAGATCTCTACAAGAACTACAAAACTGTGATGAAAGGATTTGCCAAGAACACAAACAAATAGAGAAAAATCTCATGCTCATAGATTGGAAGAATCAGCATTATTATTTTTTTAAAGCAGGATTTATTGAGAGGACAGAAAAGCTCCCACAGTGGGAGGGGACATGAAGGGGTTGCCCAATGTTATTAGAGTGACCTTATTATCCAAAGTAATCTACAGTTTCAATGCAATTCCTATCAAACTACCAACATCATTTTTCACAGAGTTAGAAAAAGAATTCTAAATTTCATATGGAAATATGAAACCAAAAAAGTGCCAGAATAGTCAAAGCAATCCTAAGTAAAACAAACAAAACTAGAGGCATCACATTACCAGATTTTATATTATACTACAAGAGTATAGTAACAAAAACAGCATGTCACTAGTACAAGAACAGACACATGGACCAATAGAACAGAATAGAGAATTTAGATATAAACCCAAGTATCTACAACCAACTGATCTTTGACAAAGCTGATCAAAACATACACTGGGAAAGGACACCTTATTCAACAAATGGTGATGGAAAGTTGGATCGCTACATGTAAAATAAAGTAAAGATCTTGAGATGAGATGTCATTGTGGATTATCTAGTTGGGTTGAAAGCAGTTACAAATGTCCTGATAAGAGGAAGGCAGGAGACCAAAGTTAGCAGAACATGTGACGATGAAAGCAGAGGAAAAAGGTGATATGACATGGGACGCTAGCACAAGCCTCTAGAAGATTTTTTTTTAAAGGAAGAAAACAATCTTCTTCTAGATCCTCCAGAAGTTATTAGCTCTGCTAAAACCATTATTTTAGTCCCTAAATCTCATTTACCAGATTTCTTTCCTCCAGCACTGAAAGTTAGTAATTTTGTGTTGTTTCATGCAACTGAGTTTTTAATATATATATTTTTTACAGCAGCAATAGGAACTTAATACTATCGTTGTGCTGAAAATTCCAAGACAGTGATGAAGTAAATCAGTAAAAACCCTAATAGGTGAAAAAATAGTTCTCGTCTATGGAATGAAAGGCACGATATCGTTAAGCTGTCATTTCCTCTCAAATTACAAGTAATCTATAGTTTCAACTAATTCCAATCAGCATCCAGCAGATGTTTTACAGAAATTGGCAAGCTAATTCTAAAACATATGTTGAAAGGCAAACAGACTAAAGTAGCAAAAATGATTTTTAAAGAGAACAAATCTGGATTACTCATACTCCCTTATTTTAATTTTTATTGTAAATTGATAGTAATCAAAGCTGTGAAATATTGGTGAAAGTATAGATATGAATTTGTGGAACAGAGTAGACACTGAGTTCAGAAATGGATTAACATGTATATTTATTTGGTTATTGATTTTCTACCAACCTAGCAATGCAATTCAAATAAAAAAGAATAATCTTTTCCACAAATGATAGTGACACAATTATACATTCATGGTAAAAATAAATAAACCTTGGCTCATGCTCATACCATATTCAAAAATGCTTCAACAAAATACATAATATTATTACTTTAATTTACATTATCATGTTTATATTTAGGCTTTAAATATAAAACCCAAACTATGAAACCTCCCGAAAAACATACAGAAGAAAACATTTGTGATCTTTAATAAGGCAAATATTTATTGGATGCAATGCCAAAAGAACATGCAGAAGAACAAAAAAAAAGCAAAAAAAAGAAGCTTTATTATAATTAAAAACTCTTTTTCTTCAAAAGATATTACTAAGAAAACTTAAAAACTATCCACAAACTGGGAGTAAATATTTGTAACACACATATCATCTGCCTGTATTCAGATTAGAAAAAGAACTCTCAACACTCATGAATTAGAAAATGAACAACTTAATTTTTAAAATTACCAAAACATTTGAATGGCCACTTCATCAAAAAAAAAAAAAATCCAGATTACAAGTAGGCACAGAAAAGATGCTCAACATTGTTATTAACCAGTAAAATTCAAATTTCGGACAAAAAGGCAATATCACTACACACCTTTTAGGATAGACTACATCAACAAGAGGTGGCAATTTGAAGAGTTGGCAAGGATGTAAAACAACTGGAACTCACAGATTTTTTTTCAGCGATGAGAATGTGAACTTTGCATTGCTACTTTTTGAAAACAATTAAACAATTTCTATTAAGTTAGAAAAAAACCCAAAACACTTTTACCATATGTCTCAGCAATCACACTTTTACTTACTTATCCTGAATAAATGGAAACATACCTTTACATAAACACTTTACACAAGTATGGGAAATGGAAATTCTATCCATAAAGCATGAAAACTGTCACAAATTGTTGTGGCTTTATTCGTAATCACAAAACCTAGAAATTACCTGAATGTCCTATATAGAGGATGCCAAAATACATTTTGGAGAATTTATGCAATAAAATATGACTCAACAGTGAAATACAACAGACTAATAATACATACACACAGAATGGATCATAAATATGCCATGTTAAAGAAGTGAGACTCAAAGGCTTTAATCTCTATTATTCCATTTATATTATATTCTGCAAAACAAACAACAAAAGGCACAGAAAAGAGATTAGTTGTTTCTAGGGACTGGATGTGTGAAGAATATTTACCTTCAAAGGAACAGGGGAAATTTTAGGGGCTTATGGACACTATTTTAAAATTGATTGTGGTTATGGTCACACAACTTTGGTGTTGGTCAAAATTTTTAGAATTGTACCATTAAAATTTAATTTCACTGTATGTAAAATATATTTCAATAAAAATATGTAAAAATATGTGTGCAAAGTTCACATGACTAAAAATTGCAGAGGAAAATTCTAAGAAACTAAAAAATTCTTCATAAGAATTGTGACAGTTTTCATGCTTTATGGATAGAATTTCCATTTCCCATCAGATGATTTAAATTCTGGTGATTATAAATCTGTTAGTAGGCATATTCCTTTGTTTAAAATTGTAGGAAATGTTGCAAAACACCTATGAAATAGCTAAGAATTTTATGACAAGAAAATATTGATAAAACTCTGAGGGTGGACTGTGAAGATAAGAGTTAAACCTGTCCTCCTTTTTTTTTTTTTTTCTTTATTTTGGGACTGCTTAGGAAAGAAGGATGCCAGAGTCAAATTGTTGTAATATGTCATTTCTAGATACACCGACAAGCACACTAATGGTACTCAAAAGCATCCAAATCTTTATCTGTGGAATGCTTTTAGTCAGGTGTATTTGGTTTGTCTTGGTTGTTCATTATTAATTCAACTCTAATTTATCAGTTTATGAAGTATGGTTTTGTGGGAAATGTCATGTAGGCTCTATTTTTAAATATAGATATTTTATGAATAAAATAACTACCTTTCGCATAAGGGGCAGTCTGCATGCTTCACTTGGATAATTCTTATGTTAGATCAGGACAGGAGGTAACGTATGTAGCAAAATGGACTTTGGGTACAATGCTGTTGGTCCTAGAATTCGACTTGTTTTGCTTATGCCTTATGGTTACTTGTATCTTTGCAATTATTACTAGTGTTTGATAATGAGTATCATCTCTGATTCTTGGGAGTCTTATTTAATAATTCTATCTTTTGTGCCATTTCCACAATATAAAAATTATTATTTATATGGATATAGATTCATTTAATTATATTTTAACCTAACAAATTAAATAAATCAAAAGTTCATCTAGTGGTTTATTTTAAGGTGCAGATAAAGGAATGTCAGATTCCAGCTAGCTAAATAAACAAGGGAAATTTCTACCTTACTTGAAAGTCCAAAACAGAGCAGGATACAGGATTGCTTGATTTGGCAGCATGTTTGTAAGGGCACAGAATCTTGATGTTGCTATGTACTGACATTTCAGTGGTTTCTTCATTCTCAGGCTGATGCTGAGAAGATTGAAATCTTCAGTTATATTATTCAGGCAGCATCTAAAGGGAAAAAAAATGTTTATTATAGTTTACAATAAAGATCTAAAAAATCTTTTTTGTTTGCTCTGGAGTAGATTTATCCTCTTTTCTCATTCTCTGTGATTAAGTTTACATTCTCAGCAAGAAGAATGAAAAAACATTTGAGCAACCAGATCTATTCCTGTTACCAAAGACAATGTCCACTTTACCACAATGCGTGGCTATGAGGAGAGAGTGGCTATTTAACAAAAGCTGAGGTCTGTTGAAAGAAAAAAGGAAAAGATGAATGTTGGGTAGGCAAATAATATTATCTATTACACAGAAGGAAAGAAATTTGTAATCTGGGTGTTGGACAAAATTACAGCACTGAATTTTTAAAGCATAATTTGATCGATACGTACCACTATCAAAATTTGTAAACACGATTGAAATCATGTGCTGCGTACATTAAACTACTTTAAAAAAACTTAATTGAAACATGCCATAAATTTTACTCATTTGAAGTATAAAATTCAATGGCTGTAGTATATACATAGTTGTGAAGCTATCACCACAATTTTAGAACAGTTCAGCACCCCCCAAATTCCCATACCCTTTAGTCTTCATCTTGCAGTTCCCTTCCCCATCACCAACTTGTTCTGCATATTTCATACAAATGGACTTATGCAATATGTAAACTTCTTTAACTTACCATAATGTTTTTAAGTTTCACTATTTCTGAATAATATTCCATTTTGTGGGTATATTCCATTTTATTTATCAATTTATCAGTGATGGATATTTGCGCTGTTATCACTTTTTGACTATTATGAAAAATGCTGTTATGAACATTCTATACAAGTCTTTGTACGAACATATGTTTTTAATTCAGTGCTATATATAGCTAGAGGTGAAACTGCTAGATCATGTGGTAATTTGAAGATTAACCATTTGAGAACTGCCAGGTTGTTTTCTAGTGCAATATCCCATTTTACTTTTCCACCAGCAATTTAGGAGGAGTCCAGTTTCTCCATATCCTATAAACACTTGTTATTATCTGTCTTTCTAGTAATAACCATCCTAGGGTGTGAAGTGATATCGCATTGTAGTTTTGATTTGCATTTGCCTGCTGACTAATGATGTTGACCAACTTTTCATGTGCTTATAGAACATTTGTATATCTTCTTTGATGAAATGTCTGTTGAGATCTTTTACTCACTTTTAATTGAGTAATTAGTCTTTTTGTTATTCAAATGTAAGAGTTCTTGATATATTCTAGATACAAGTTCCTCATAGAACAGATTTTTTTTTTTTTTTTTTTGAGTTGGAGTCTCACTCTGTTGCCCACACTGGAGTGCAGTGGCCGCTCCCGGCCACTGCAGCCTCGACCCGCTGGGCTCCGGCGATCCTTCCGCCTCAGCCTTCCGAGTAGCCGGAATTACAGGCATGCGCTACCACGCCCGGCTGATTTTTTGATTTATTGTGGAGATGAGGTCTCACTGCCCAGGCGGGTCTCGAACCCGCGGGCTCAGGCAATCCACTCACCTCAGCCTCCCAAAGGCGCGGGATTACAGGCTGAGCCACCGAGCCCGGCTGAACAGATATTTTTTAAAAAATATTTTCTCCTGTATAGTAGGTTTTCATTTCATGGCTCAATATTGTTTTTCAAAGTACAAAAATTTTTCATTGTTATGATGTTTGTCTGTTTTTAATTGTAATGAATTTATCTCTTTTTTGATTGTTGTACTTGAGGCATTATATCTAAAAAAAATTACAAATTCAAATGTTATAAAAACTCAATATTATTACATTCATTTATCTCTATTGTTATGCCAGTACCAAACTGTCTTGATCACTGCAGCTTTGCAGTAAGTTTGGGAGTCAGAAAATATGACTTTAAACTTTGGTGGTTTTTTTTTTCAAGATGTTTTGGCAATTCAGTGCTTCTTTAGTTTTCATATGGATTATTAAAATATCAATTTTTGCAAAGAAGCCAGAATTTGAAATTTAGTCTGTAGATCAACTTGGAGAGAATTGCCACCATAATATTGAGCTTTTCGATGACGATATGTTGTGTTTCCAGTTATTTAGATACTCTTTAATTTCTGTCAGTAATAATCTATAATTCTTACAGTATAAATTTTGCATTTTTTTAGTTAAATTTATTTTAAATATTTTATTTTATATGATTTTAAGTGAATGTTTTTAAATTTTCCTTTTCTCATTTTATATTGCATATGCATATAAATACAATTGATTTCTGCATATTGACCTTGTCTTGTGCAATCTTGCTAAATTAGTTTATTAATTAGTGAATTTTTTTGAGTAATTCTTAGAACTTGATGTCATAGCATCTGTGGATAGAGACAATATTACTACTTCCTTTATCATCAGAATGACTTTTTTTTTTCCTTGCCTAATTGTCTTGTCTGGAAATATTAGTAAATGTTTAATAGAAACAGTAAGAGTAAATATTATTTTTTGTTCTCTAAACATAGGGAGAACTATTCAGGTTTTCACCATTAAGTATAATGTTATCTGTGGAATTGTGTGTGTGTATATATGTATGAATTCCTTTTAATAGATTGATATATTTTCCTCTATTCTTAATGTTTTGAACATTTTTATAATGAATAGGTTTTGGATTTTGTCAAATGCATTTTATGTATCTCTTGAAATGGTCCATAGGTGTTGTATTCTTTGCTGTTGTTAATATTGTAAAATGTATGAAATGGTTTCCACATTAAACCAATCTAACGTTTTTGGGGTAAAGTAACACTTTGTAATGGTGTATGATCCATTTTATATGAGGTGGGACCTCCCCCCAAAAATGGAATTATAGTATAATTGTAGTATAGGCTTTTGTCACTAGGTAAGTGTTCTAGGAAGCCATAAGCATCAGTGTACCAGCTAGTGTTGTTATGAGAGGCTGCATTTAGCGTCAGTGAATTTTCTTTCAGTGAATTTCCCTATTTTATGATGGGTGATTTATGAGCACACCTGCCCACACCGCTCTGAGTATTCAGCAGTTTTTGACCAAAACATGGCATGTCCCTCATGCCCCACTCTCCCTATTCACCCAATCTTTCCCTGAGGGACTTTTTTTTTTTTTTTTTTGATTTGCTTCCCCTGATTTAAAAAAAAAAAGTCCCCAAAGGGAAACATTTTCCCAATGTAGAAGAGATGAAGAAAAAACAGCAGAAGACCTAAAAAGCATTAAAATTGAGGATTTCATCAAAATTGTTTTGAGCAGTGGAAAAAGCATCTCAATAGCTGTATTGCATCAAATGAAGAGTATTCTGAAGGTGACTGAAATTTAAACATTTAAAAATAAAAACAACTGTTTATAAATGAATTCCAGGTTTTTGGGAGTACCTCCTGATATGTTGACAGATTCAGTTTGCTAGCATTGTTGAGCGGTTTGTGTTTTATATTATAAAAGATATTGGTCTGTAGTTTTCTTGAGATAGTTTTGCTTAGTTTTTTGATCAAGGCACTGCTGTCCTCAAAGAATGAGTTGGGAAGTTTTCCTTTCTCTTTTATATTTTGTGTAAGTTTGTGAAGAATTCTCAGCAAATGTTGGTAGAACTCAACATTGAAATAATCTACATCAGGGAGTTTATTTCTGGGTGGTTTTGGTATCTAATTCTTATAGGTTTTCAGATTTTCTAATACTTCTTGAGTCAATGTCAATATTTTGTGTATTTTTAAGAATTTGTTTTATTTCATCTAAGATTTCTACCTGAAATGGAGTTTCTATCACACTGAGCTGGGAATAGGGTTAATTGGAGGGAGGAAATAGGTCATGTTTCAAATGCTAGACTCTTACTCTTTTTCCTGAGTTTTTATAGATTTTTTTTGTATAATGTTTCTTCTTTTTCTGTTTACTTTTAGAAAATTATCTAGCATTTTAAAATGATTCTTTTTTTAAAAAATAGTTTTCACTCATTATGCATGTGTCACTGAGGATCATGTTTGTGGAGACTTCAGGCTGCCATTCTGGAGGCAGAATTCCCATTGTACAACTTTTATCATGCTTTATGTCAGCCTCCAAGTTTCAGTAAATGTGCTTTAGACTTATTGCTTTTTTAAAGACTAAGTTTGTATTCATTTGACGATTACTGCTACATGAAATCCAATTAGCAATGTGGGCTCAGTACTACCATTAGGAATGGTTTTCAAGATGGTTTACTTTTTTAAACATAAACTGACACAAAAATCTCTACAATCATTATTGTTTCTCATCAAGATATCTCAGGATCATCTTGCTTTTCCTATACCAAGACTTATTACTCTTTATTCTTGAGAGAATCTTTGTTTTTTACTTATGGCAGTATATTAGTCGACTTGGGCTGTTATAACAAAATATCACAGACTCGGTGTCTTAAACAAGTTTATTTTCTAACAGTTTGAAAGGCCAGAAGCCTAAGGTCAAAGTTCCAGTCAGTTGATTAGGTTTCTAGTGAGGGTTCTCTTTTTGACTTGTAAGAACTACCTTCTTGCTATGTCTTCACATGACTTTTTCTCAATATGTGTGCATGGTGAGAGACAGAATGAACGCAAACTCTCTGCTTCTCTTCTTATAAAATCACTGTTCCTGTTGGGTCAAGATCTCACCCTTATGACCTTCTTTAACTTTAGTTGTTTCCTCAAATGCTCCATCTCCAAACACAGGCAGCCATACTGGAGGCTAAGGCTTTAACATATGCATTTTGGAGTGACTCAAACATTTAGTCCATACAAACAGTATGATAGTTTGAGTCATGACTTCTAGTGCTCTATGTATTTGTATTTATTTGCAAAATAATTGTTACAGAGAGACATCTTCAGTCATGATTTACTCATGCTTTCAGTTTAATCTTCATTTTACTATCCCTTTGTTTTATTGTGCTAAGATTTTCTCAGTTAATGCCATTGCTTTATAGCTGTCTCTACCAGCATTCTCACATTTTATTTTATTTTATTTTATTTTAGTTGGAGTCTCACTCTGTTGCCCAGACTGGAGTGCGGTGGCCAGGAGCAGCCGGGATCGACCTGCTGGGCTCCGGCGATCCTTCCACCTCAGCCTTCAAAGTAGGCGGAATTACAGGCATGCGCTACCACGCCCGGCTGATTCTTTTATTTATTGTAGAGATGAAGTCTCGCCAAGTTGCCCAGGTGGGTCTCAAACCCGTGGGCTCAGGCAATCCACTCACCTCAGCCTCCCAAAGTCGCGGGATTACAGCCTGCGCCACCGAGCCCGGCCATTCTCTCGTTTTATAAATTGACTCCTCCCAATGGCTTCAGCATTTCTACTACCGTATTAGATCATTGGTAGGAAAATACTGTACAATGCCACCAAATATCCGGAAAAAAAAATTTCAGTTGCTAACTATTGGCTGTGTTCTGTGAAGTCTCATTTAAGTGATATATCTCTTCATTTCTTTGGGTCAATAGGCCAAGTTTTCAACTTGTTTCTGCATCAGAAAAAATTCCTATTTATCTCTCAACCTGAATTTTTCTGCTTTCCTTATAAGAATGTGCCACCACTAAATTCTGAATCATCTGACAACTTGAAAAAAGTTTTCACAAAGAAAAATATGCAAATTGCCTTTCTATCTTATCAAATTTCTTGCCTCAGAAACTAAACTTCTTAGTGTAGTGGTTCTTCAGATTATACAGTGAAAACTATACTAGAAGGTTAACAGCATATTTCAGATCTCATTTGTGAAATAAACATCAAGATACCTTTGTTTTATGTGTTGAAACTTCTACTATTCTATAATTTTTCTCACAGCTTTATAGAACTCTCATTTTCTAAATCCTTCTCCAAAAAAATTACTTTCATTTGATCTAGCTATATCCTCCCTTCTCTCCCCACTCACTCACTCAAGAGTAAATTCCATCTACCAAAATTTTCCAGTGACACCATTTGTTCCATGTGACTGAAACAAAAAATTACACATAACTATTATTACCTCCTGTTAAAACAATTACATTAGCCAGGAGTGGTGGTAGTACATGCCTGTACTTCCAGCTACTTGGAAGGCTGAGGTGAAAGGATCGCCAGAGTCCAGCAGGTCGACGCTGGGGTGGCCATGAGTGTGCCGCTGCACTCCAGCCTAGGTGATGGAGTGAGGAGTGAGACTCCAACTCAAAAAAAAAAAAAAAAAAAAAAAAATTACAGTTGTGCAAATGTAGAATTAGCCTTCCACCTAAACTCAAAATGCAATAGAACAAAGAGAATAAAATATATTTTCTGGAATAGCGGATATTATATTAAATTTGTGTACTAATACTTTTAGATTTTTCTAATTTATCTAGAGGTATTCCGAGCTCTGAATTTCTATTTTCTCACTATTACTTACTTCATTATCCCTATTTTTAATAATAATAGCCACTCTTCAGAACAGGCACATATGGAAGATAAAGTGAGCATCCCTTTGGAGTTCCCACAAATATCATCATAAAAACCTCTGTTAAAGAAAATTAAAGCATGTTAATTTCATTAGTAATCCTGCTATCAAGGGAGAACATGCTTTAGAACAATAGCTAAACAATTATTTGTAAAGGAAATTGTAGAAATGTCTTAATAAGTACTATTATTAAGGTTACGCTTCAAAGTTGATTTCTGTGGAGACATTCAAATGCAGGAAGACTAAGAATTGGTTTAAGTGGGAAAGAGTTATTCACTTTTATTCGGCTAAGGGCACAGAGTTGAGGTTTCAAATAAGATGTTTACCTAATATTTTAGACATCTTTTCACAACTGGCTGTACTAAAAAAGCCTGTTCTTGCATAATTTGCAATCTTGGTAAGTTTACAACATAAATTCATAATTTGATTTTCAATCCCTAACCTCTAACATCAAAAAGTGATCAGATGACTTCAAAGAGTGTTGTGTCTTACGCAACTGGGTGGTAAAGGATCCTGAAAGAGGAACGGCATGGTATGACACACTTCACAAGAAACTTTTTAGAACTAGAAGGTGGGGGAAGCAGGAGACACTTTGCCTCAAAGGACAAAGGCTCTGAGTTTCTTACCCATCAGACTTTTATGAGTACAAAATGATGTAGTTAAGTAAGCCGTTAAAGACAAAGTACAGACGGTGCAAAGACAATTCCCTGTTTTGATCTTAAAAAAGCTTTTATGATAAAGCGTGACTGTTAACAAAATATTGTGCAGCTGCTTGTAAGACAATGTATAACTTTTTATCTGTTTTAACAAAACAGACACTGTACTTTCAGAATTTGCCTCAGCATACATGCCTATCTGGCTTTGCCATTATAGGCATTCTTGGCTTGTTGTGACTTTGCACATATGTTAAGTATGTTTTTAGTAGAGTTTAAGCAGGGCAGGGGTCTCCAACAAAAGACAACATTTGGGGGCAGTGAAGTTTCACTAGGTTTACCCACTACTGCCATCACTTGATATGATTGGCTGTAATTTTGTAAAAATTGGTAGTACATTCTTTTTGAGATCCTGGAGTAACTTAAATATCATTTGGGCTCTCAAAAATTTGGATGTTTTATTGCTGGTATAATATTTAATTGGATATCTTTAGAGTTAAGACACAGGGCAGTCTAGTTACTAAATGCACATTTTGAGCAAGACTTGCAAAAGACTTGCAAAAAGGAAAAAATGGCCCTATTAATTTTTATGTTGTTTATATTGAGCCCCAGTCAAGAGTCTAGATTCAGGTTTTTTGGATAATTACTTCAGGCAACTTGTTGCTCTTTGTGCATCTGTGTTGTCAGAGACATTTTAATTTTCCTGGATAGGCCTCCATAACTTCAAATCTGGAGGGCAGATTCTGGAGCTTTTGTTCCTCACCTCTCAAAAAGCTTATGTCTGTGATAAGTGTTGCGGATGTTACACTTCCCCCACCCTCACCTCTAGTCCCCAAAGTAATCTTTGACTATCAGGGAATATTTTTGCATCTCAAGTAATGTCTTTAATGGAGTCACCAAAGGTTCTTCCTACCCTTCCTCTGGAGGTCAATGGATGCTGACTCACCCAACATTTACATAATTACGGGGGATCATTCAAGTGAATACTTTTAAAACACCTACAATCTGCTTCAAGGTGATTCATATCCTTCCTAAAAAACAAAAGCTCCCGGCAACACATAGCAGCACCTTTATTATGATCATCATCTGTGCCATTCAAGATAGTCTGTTAGAAATTGCTGAATTTTAGGAAAGAAGGCAAGTAGTCTGAATTAATTCAACATATATTTATTGTACTAGACATATTAGTGATATGAAATGAATATATTAAATTTCGATTTTAGAAACATCACTCTGAAGAGAGTATGATGAATAAGCAGAGGAAAAAGAACGGAGATAGAAGGCTTTTGCAGGTATCTAAGTACTTTATTCTGTTTTGTGCTGCTATGACAGAATACTTGAGACTGAACTATTTGAGATAATAATAATAATGTATATTTATAATAAAATAATTATTTAAATAAAAATATTTATATTTTTAATAAAAATAACTTTGAATGAACAGAAATGTATTGTCTTATGATTCTGGAGGCTGGGAAGCCCAGTATCAAGGTGCTGACAGGTTTAGTGATTCTGATCCCAAGGAGCTTTTGTTACTCACTTCTCAAAAAGCTTATGTTTGTGATAGGTGTTGCAAAAAAAAAAAAAAAAAGAGAGAGAGGAATGCTTAATAGTTATGTGGAAGCAGATAGAAAAGCAAAGCTATTTTAAAAAGGGCTGAACTCACCCTCTTACAATGGTGTTAATCCCATCCACGAAGGCTTCATTCTCCCACCTCTCCTAGTTCCACTTCCTAACACTGCCACAATAGAAATCAAATTTCAACATGTTTTAGGGGGGAGGACAAACTTATTAGTCGTAGCACCAACTCAGAAATGATAAGAACTTGGATTGAATAATTGACAGTATAAAAAAATAGTGTCTGGAAGAGTTTTGGGAAGTAGATTCAACATGATACCTACATTGATGTGACTGTTGTGGGAAAGGAATATATAACCAATATAACAATAGAGTTAGATGATGATGCAATTAATAAAGGAGAAAGAACAAATTTGGTAAGAGAACATACAAATGGTATTTTAAACCAGCTGAATTTTATATATCTAATAAAAAGTTTGAAATACATGCTAAGATTCTAAATATAGAGAATTAAGCATTCCCAGCAGATTAATTGCAGTTAAAGTCATGAGAATTGAAAGATTTCAAAGGCCGAGATTGCAGAGAGAATAAGATGCTCAAGTACAGACCTCTGGGGTAAAACCAACTTTCACAGGGCAGAGTTATAAGGGGATATTCACAGAGATATTAACTAATTAGTTTAGTAAAATCAGAGTCATCAAGTTGAAAAAAGAAGAGAGTTTTTTTTACAAGGAATTGACAGAACACTATTTAGAAGTCAAGAGAAAAAAGAAAAACAAAGTAATAAATATTGTTAAAAATCAGAAAAACTAGGGTGATTATGGTGAAAGTGGTTCCATTACATTCGAGGGTGGCAAAATGAAAATTTTATTATTTAATCATAGAGCAAAAGTTTCTTTTCCATGCTCTTTCATAACTCTGAAGATTTCAAGGTTTGCTTTTATTTTAGAAATGAAACGACTCTTGAACTACCAAAAGATGCTGAAAAATATAAGTAATCGAGATCAACAAAACTATAGAGAAAATATATTCAAAGCAAAATATCTTTAAACATATGAGTTTTTAGGTATAAAGAGTAAACTAAAGTGCTGAAATGAATAGTTCTGAACATTTTGAAAGTGCATTAGGGATCTCAATTTTGCTGTCGTAACCATTATAACCCTCAACTTATGAAACTTTGCCAGCAAAAATACTTGATGTATTTAAAATCATAGTCACAGACAATCACCTCTGATTTCTTTTCTTTAGCTGCAATTTTAAGAGTGTGAAACACTCCTCAAAGCACATTTTCTTTTATTCATGACACTTTAAAAGGAATTTATTTTCCTCTGAGGATAATTATATGAGCAGATCACTCAAGCCTTTTCTATCATCAAAATTTTGAAGTTGGTATACATAATGTCACCCTACTAATTTTATCAGTGTTAGAATCTTTACATTGATAGTATTGATCAGCTTAGTCCTTAAAATTTACAAATTGATATATGTCTTTAACAAGAAAAAAAGGAATTAGTCAAATATACATACTCATTCAATCTTATTTAACCTTTGATAATTGAGGATAATCATTGACTTATATCTTAGCAGAAGAAAAACTTTTAATTTGTACCTGAATTGTTGGACAATGGATGTAATGGAGACTTTTCTTTTTTTTTTTTTTTTTTGAGTTGGAGTCTCACTCTGTTGCCCAGACTGGAGTGCAGTGGCCGCTCCCGGCCACTGCAGCTTCGACCTGCTGGGCTCCGGTAATCCTTCCGCCTCAGCCTTCCGAGTAGCCGGAATTACAGGCATGTGCTACCACGCCCAGCTGATTTTTTGATTTACTGTAGAGATGAGGTCTCGCTGCCCAGGCGGGTCTCGAACCCGCGGGCTCAGGCAATTCACTCACCTCAGCCTCCCAAAGGCGCGGGATACAGGCTGAGCCACCGAGCCGGGCTTGGAGACTTTAAGATGGAGAGTGAAGGGGAAAGGGTGAGGGACATAATAATTTAATAGCACTGTGAACACTCTTTGACTAAGGCATGTGCTAAGAATATTATTCACTGAATTAATGGAGGGAAGAGAAAACATAGGTGATGATATACCCGAAATGAGAAAATTCTCAATATGCTAGAGAGTTGAGAGTAGGAGTCACACAGATCATGTAAGGGCCACTCACAGAGGCTCCAGAAAATTTCCTGTCCCCAGCACAGAGATTATAAATAAGAGGCCAGATATTTAAATGATAGGATTTATAGGCATCTTCAATATCAGTCTATCAATCCATATTTAAATTTTGTTCCCCCAATTTTTTTTTCCTTAAACTGCTTTCAATATCTTTTAATAATTACTGCTTGTAAAGTAGTTGTCTATGGTTTTCCAGTTATAACGTGACTTTCAGTATGCCAATTAAAATAGGAAAGCTCTAAAGAAAGATTTAGGCACAAGCAGCAAAACAATACAAACAAACAGAATTAAAAAACTACAAGAAAACCATTAGACTTGAAATGCTTATAAACTTTTGCCTTTATATACTGGGGACTAAAATTCAGGACTTCAGTGAGAAAGCTGAATAGCATGAGCAAATATAAATTATAATGAAAGATTCTGAAAAAGAATAGTAAAACAAAGATCTGAGGTGTGTGGGTAGAAAAGGGAATCTGATGTTTGTGGACCTGAGCCAAAAATCCGTGTTCCAGCTGTAACTTTTGTGATGTTTGAGTAGGCAGTACTCTTTTGATTCTGGACATCTTTATATGTACTGGTTTCTGGAAGTCTCTTCTTCCCTTATCTCTTCCTCTGCATTACAGCAACTCCTGGTAATTCTTTATCCTTCCTTATGAGACCTGCTTAAATCTTAAATCATAACACATTTTCTTTATACTATGTTTCCATGACAACATAAAGCTTTAATTTTAACCTAATCATGCTTTAATATATGTCCTTGTTTAATAGTAGTCCTGAAACTTTTTGTGCTATCCCTGAGGGCTAATGATTGTCTTACTCTTCATTCTTTCCCTAGAAGTAGCAAAAAAAAAAAAGAAGAAGAAATCAACAATTAAATAAAATAAATAATTAAATAAATTATACTCTACCATTTATTTAGTATGGAACATCAGACAAAACAAATATCTTTGCACCAAGCGAGGGAGTGATTAGATTATCCTGGATTGCTTCCAATTTTGCAATAATCACTAAAAGCATCAAAGATGGGGCAGGGAGTAGGATGTCTTAAGGAGTAATTAAATTTTAATCTTTGAATCTTCAGATATATGATAATTGTTCATGGATTATTTAGCCATTTAACATCGTTGATTACTGGACAATTTTTGGTTTATTTCTGGGTAATAAATCAGTGATATTAAAAGATAAGTTATTGGAAAGTCACTATTAAATTATAGCTATAAACTAGTAACTTTTTTTTAGCTTTTGGCTTCTTAAAAGATGACATTGTCATGTTTAAACTATTGATTGCTTTCTATCATAATCAAATCCTTTGATGGGATGTTAAAACTCCTATCTTTTTAGAAGAATTAACTTTTTCAATACTCATTTTAAGCCAGTATAGGAAATGGTATTTGTGTATTGTATTAGTTATGTGTGAATGAAGGAAATAAAGAGAAAAACTCATAGGGCCATCAAGGACAGTTTCAGTCCCTTGGTACCCATCTAATAAAGACAGTCTTTTTGTCTTTATGCCAAATGTCAAGTACTATTTCATACTTCACTGTTGACTTCATTATCTAAAATAATTTATTCAAATTATGTGAGATGAAAGCTTTGGGAAAAATAAAACTCAGCATCAATGGACATTTTAAAAAAATATGGTTTAGCAATGAAAGCAAAAATGGCTAGAAAATATTATTTTACTGTATTTTGCTAAATTACTGGAGCATGACCTAAAACACCTCATGAAAATTAATCGCTATGTAAGCATCTGCTTCCCAGGAAACTTGACCTATGACAATTGGTACCAGAAGTGGTCCAAGAAAGCAGATAATGAGATGATGTGTTATGGCCGGGTGACACACTGCCAGGCTTGCAATAAGAATTCCTCACTGACAATTCTTTTTTTTTTTTTTTTTTTTTTTGTGAGTTGGAGTCTCACTCTGTTGCCCAGGCTGGAGTGCAGAGGCATACACATGGCCACCGCAGTCTTGACCTGCTGGGCTGAGGTGACCCTTCCTCCTCAGCCTTCCAAGTAAGTAGCTGGAACTACAGACGCAGGCCACCACGCCCAGCTAGTTTTTGTGACTTAGTGTGAAGACGAAGTCTCACCATGTTGCCCAGACTGGTCTCAAACCCCAGGGTCAGGCAATTCTCTTGCCTCTGCCTCTCAGCGCTAAGATTACAGGCTGAGCCACCACGCCTGACCTCACTGACAATTCTTAATGGGAGAACACAGATATGTCTTGGCACAAGATAGAGGGTCAATTGTTAGTATTTTCACATTTAGTGAATTGGTATGATATATAGCTGGAAGGAAAGGTATTAGTTAGTACAAAGTATACAGCATTTGAGGAAAATGAGGAACACAGTCACTATAAAGACAGTGAACTTGGGTAGCTACTGTTAAACACTATTTAAATTTTGGACAAAGAGAAAATGCTGAGAACAATTAATTGAGAAGTAACTTCAAAAGCAAGAGAGTCCTCTTGGATGCATATAAAAAGTTTTTTACCCCTTTCAAGTGACAGCAGAAAAAAAGGAGGCCCTGACCTTGGAACAAGCCATCAGATTGGCTGAGCTCCCAAGGAGTTAAGTCTAACATGCCAGGTAAATTTGGTATACCAAGTTCAGGATCCTGGTTGAGAAAAGAATGAGATTTTTGACTTATGCAATGAAAAATATGCATTATGCAAAGAAAAGTCTTGAAAGTCTTTATCCTTCAAGACCCTCTGAGCCTGCAAAAATGACCCAATACTTGCTATTAAATACCATCACTAAGCATTGGTTGAATGGGATGCAGAAACCTCTCCTCAAGATGAATGTGCATTTCTTGCCCCTTCAATAAATAGGGTTTAGTTATAACCTGTCCTGTCTAAAAATAAGCAGGGTCTGAAAATAAATGAACGAAGCTATAACCCCAAAAGTTAAGACCCACCTAGTGCACACCAGCAGAAGCTGGCAGAGTATGTTCAGGATGTATTTCCAAGTGTGCTTGACCAAGAGGTTATAAAATTAGGGTTGGATAAGTTAGAGATTGTCAATTTGTGGGTATCTTCTGGAGTGCAAGATTTAATATTTTGTAAAAATCCTAGGTGATAACGTAAACATGCTACAAGAATAGCTTTTAAAAGCATGAAAAATAGACCTTGTAACTCACAACCTTCCCAATCACTTATTAATTTAACAGATTATTTTACAGATTAGTTTGGATTATTTAAATATGTGTTGCCTCTGAGAAAAAAATATTTTGATATTCAACATATATTTTATGATCCACCAATTTATTATTTAGTCAAGACTAAATATGCTTTATTCTTACTCTAAGCTGTTTATCTTGTCTTTTTTTAAAAAAATAGGGATTTCTTAATGTCATTATTCTTCTGTTTCATCTAATGTCTATCTCTTCTTTCTTTTTTGTGTCATTTCTCTTAGCAAAGGCTAAATCACACCATGTGTCTTGAAACATACCCCCTGCTGTATGGAGGTTACTTGCTCAGCCTTCTGAGTATTCAACTTCTCTTTCTGAAATGGATATTTCCCATTGGTTTCTAAGTATACTTAACTCTCTGCACTTTGAAATGAAAATAAAAGAGTATGAAAATTTTTTTTCTACCAGTTTCTTACACCTCAAGATACTACCTCATTTTATCTCTTTTTAAGCAAAACTTCTAAGAAACGCTCTGTGTTGCCTTCACTTATTCACTATTCACTCCGTCTAAAACTACTATAATTCTAATTCCAAACCCTATCGCTTATCCAAATTGTTCATTCTAAGTCAGCAATTTAGTTGCCTTCATATAACTAAATATAATGGATCCGCTTTATTCCTTATCTTGATACAATCTCAAACACGAAACTCTCTTCCTCAGCTCATAAAACAAAGCAATCTCCTACTTTCCTTCTCCCTCTCTAGCAAATCATTCACTGTCTCTTTAGAAATGTACTGTTCTCTGACCAAATATTAAATATTAGAGTTCCTTTACACAAATCCTCTGTTCTACCCTTTGCACACATTGTGGTTCCCCCAGGAAATCTTATTCATATGTAAGATGAAACTACCACTTATACAAAGATGCCATCCAGATTTTCCTTCCCCACATCATTCTCTTCTCTAAGTGTGAGGCTTATATTTAACTATCTACTTGAGTTCTTCTTTTAGATATTTAAAAGCCAACTAAAATCCAATATGTCAAAACTGTGTTCTTTTTCTCCACCTATATAATTAGATTTTTTTAAGTACTCCCTATTATTCATCGACAGCACTATTATCCAATCAATGACACATAGAAGTTATGCAAAGATAGATATCATTCTGGACTTCTACACTGACCATAACCACTATGTTGTACAGATTATATTAATACATTGAATTATGGTTCAAATTCTATACACTCCTTTAACAGGATTATATATTCGCACCATTTCCCATGTGACATACAGTGTTTTTGTCATACTCCTTTACTCCATATATGTGACTTAGCTTGCCTTCTTGTGAACCACCTTGAAAATGGCACTTCTTTATCCTAAACCTCAGAATAGAGGCACATAGAGCAAACCTGAACCCAACCGGTAGCCTAAAGTCCGGGAAGCCTGACAAGTCCAGTCTAAATCAAACAAATGGCAATTAACTTGTAGACCTATGAGCATGAAAATACATATTTGTAGTTGTAAGTCAGAAGAATTTTCAGATTTGCTAAATATGGCACAAAACCCAATGATTAAAATAATTAGTCATTTTTTTTTTGCCTCTTACATATCTCTTGAATTGATGTACTTTTCTTTATCGTGTCCCTCCACCATAGTCAAAGATACTATTATCTCTTATCTAAATACTGGAATAATTGCCTAATGACTCTGCATGTATTTTTATCTCTTCATGTCTTGTCTCAACATGACATTCAAAGTTATCCTTTGGATGTATGATTTTTATCAAAATACCTTCATTTGCCTCCAATACACATGATACTCAAAAGTATTCAATTACTATTCTTTGTTTTTAATAAAAGAGACACATTTCAAAAGCCTTTTATAATCGGACTTGTGGTCTCATCCATGCTCCTCCACACCTTCTGCTTTAGTTAAACTTTCTGTTTGATTCCCTCACACTTGTAATGTTTGTCTGGCATTACACAAATCCAGTTTCTGTTTTTCCAGTTAACTCTTTGTTGCCCTTCAGATATCAGGTAAATCATTCTTTTAAGAAAAAAAATCTTGGAAGGCTGGGGCAGAAGGATCACCAGATCCCAGCAGGTCGATGCTATATCATACCGTCTCATTACACTGGTTTAGTAGCCCATATAACACTTGAAAATATATATCTTTTTATGGATTTCATATTGTTTCTACCTTTTTCATGCAAATGTAAGGTCCTTGAAAGTAGGACTCGTTTAGTTTTTTAAAGTTTTATTTTGCTTCTAATTGACACATAGTAATTGAATACAGGACAGTAGAATAATGTTTGGTCTATGAAAGTTGCGTATTAAATTTCAGTGGCCAGGCTCATTGACTCAGCCTGTAATCCTAGCACTTTGGGAGGCCGAGGCCAGTGGATTGCCTGAGCCTGTGGGTTCAAGACCAGCCTGAGCAACTTAGCGAGACTTCATCTTTACAATAAATCAAAAATTAGCTGGGCGTGTGCTAGCGCGCACCTGTAGTTCCAGCAACTTGGAAGGCTGAGGCAGAAGGATCGCCTGAGCCCAGCAGGTCGACACTTGAGTGGCCATGAGTGTGCCACTGCACTCCAGGCTGGGCTATGGATGGAAACTCTAACTCAAAAAAAAAAAAATTCAGTAAGCAGATTTTATTTTCACCATTCCCTTCAGAAACAGTTACAACAAAATTTATTTCTACCTAAATTTTACATTGATGTAGCACTTAGCTACATTCATTCATTTCAAACTGGCAAAATATCTTTGTTGAAATTGTTTGATTTGCCAGCGTATGGATTTATTACATATGATCTTGCATATATGCAATCAAAATTTTCTCCATTATACAGATCAGCCTATTATGTTCATTGCTGCCATAGTTTGCATCAGTTTCGTGTTATTTATTTTAAAAATTGTAGGGCAACCTCCTCAGGGGCCCCCCCTCCACTGTGGGGGCTTTTCTGTCCTCTTAATAAATCCTGCTTGAAGAAAAAAGAAAGTATATTTTTTACATCTCTTAAAATATGGCCTAGAGAGGAATGCTAAAATTTGAAATTAAAGGCTTATTCATCCTTTTTTATTTTCATACCTGTTGATTCTAAATAACTCTCATTTTCAAAATGAGAATATTTTTACTTTATTATTTTTGATGTCTGAGACTTTATACTTTTATTTATTCATAAAATTAAAAAATCTTTAAAAAATTAGGAAGAAAATGTTTGAAAAAGTGCATAAAGTAATCTATTTTTATATACTGCATTTTTAAAAAATTTTGTCCTCTCCCTTATAAAATCAATGGGTTTAATCCTTCAGGAGGAGGGTTGATATGTGCTAGAACAAAAATGTAACCATTTAACCTTAACTGCTATTCTAAATCATTTTTTTAGTTTTAAGCAAAAAAAGATCTTTTTCTGCAATTAGGTTTTTAAATTACCTTAGCACACTTGAGCATAAGAGTTCATCTTCTCAACTTCGCATAATTGAAAAATCACTGTAAAAACTATTATAAAATATAAGATAGGAAAAATCAATATGAGTTGGCCCACAATCCAAAAGAGTAAACAAAGTTGTTTTTTTTTCTGTTCCAAAAAGAGTAGGGTGGGGGGCAGATCACAGAACTGGACAACAGAAATAGGACAATGATATACAATTCTATTTTAGTTAAAGTCTAAATGAGAAAAATAAATACTAAGGGAAAAGATGAAGGGAGAGAGGCTTTGGAGTCCTGAGAAGAGTACCATTGCACAGGGAAGCCTCATACTTACACAATAATGATGAAAAATCACAAGAGAACAAAAGAAGAGGAGGGGATATTGGCTATAGATATGACTTCTTGGTATTTAAGAGATCCAGACACCCCTCCACACTTTAGCAAGATAAAAGAGAGATGTGAATAAAGCCATAAGACAAGCATAGTTGTAGTGTATATCCAGATACATATTAAAACCAACTTTGCAAGCAGAATATTTACTTTTTTTTTTAATTATTATTTTAGAGTTGGAGTCTCACTCTTGTCGCCCAAGCTGGAGTGCAGTGACACACTCACAGCCACCGCAGCCTCGACCTGCTGAGCTTAGGTGATCCTTCCACCTCAGCCTTCCACGTAGCTGGAACTACAGAAGGACACCACCATGCCTGGCTAGTTTTTGTGATTTATCGTAGAGACGAGGTCTCATCAAGTTGCCCAGGTTGGCCTTGAACCCCCGGGCTCAGGGAGTCCTCTCTCCTCGGTCTCCCAAAGTGCTGGGACTGCAGGCTGAGACACTGTACCCAGCCAAGAGTACTTACTTTTATTATCAATGGGCTTGATGAATAATTTTAAGTAGTTCACATTCAAAAGGTATTAAGACTTTCAGTTCTGGTCTGATAAGATCTCTTCATCAAAAGGAAAAAAAACTGAACAAACTAAAAATCAAAAATTTTTCTTAGATCCATCAGGGAAGTGAGATCTCAAAGCAAATTATTTTCCGCCCCCCCCAGCTGGAAAGGCAGGTGAATACAAAGAATCAGTTTTTTTCAACAAAAGTCATTGCTGGAGCCAGCAACTGGTAGGAACACCTAAAGGATAATTTCTAGTTGCTAGAGAATGAGCCCTAAGTAATTTGAGAGACAAAAACTCTTAAGGACCCAGCCTTAGGGAGATACCACACTTTCATGACTTTTATCTCCAAGAGATCTACCAGTTTTTCAGGGTAAAAACTGGAGAAACATCCCCTCAAGCTTCTGAAAGAGAGAGAAAGAGAGGTAAACTTTGAAAACACACCAAGATAATTCTGTTCTTCTTACAAATAGAGACTGCCATTAAGACCATTTTACCAGGGCCTAACTGACCTAGAAGAAGTGAAATGCACAATTATAATACCCTCTAGCTCTTGATATGGGTCAAGGGAAAAAAATCCAACTCCATTCCTTAGTCAACCTTTTCTCCTCAATTAAAGGAAGAAAAAACAAAAAAAGAAAGATACCTGAAAAGGGCTTTTGAAGGAGACAGTCTCACTAAAAGACTAAGATTTAGTCATAGGATTACAAAACACTTTACATCTTCCACACTTTACCAATGCTTCAGTAAAGCTCTTTGTAATAATGAGTTACAGCTGAAATAACTGCTAAGCTTGGACCCTATTTTACAAGGAGTCTCTAGGGAAATTAAAGACCAGAGACAAGAAGGTCACTAGAGAAATTTTAGCACTTCTATCACAGTTGGCTAGTTTTTTTCCTTCCTTCCTTCCTCCCTTCCTTCCTTCCTTCCTTCCTTCCTTCCTTCCTTCCTTCCTTCCTTCCTTCTTTTTTTTTGTGTCACCCAGGCTGAAGTGCAGTGGTATGCTCGTGACCACTGCAGCCTTGACCCATTGGGCTCAGGTGATACAAGTAGCTGGAACCACACGTGCCACCACACCCAGTTAATTTTTTGAATTTTTTTTTTTTTTTTTGAGTTGGAGTCATACTCCATCGCCCAAGCTAGAATGTAGTGGCACACTCACCGCCACCCCAGTGTCAACCTGCTGGGATCCGGCGATCCTTCCACTTCAGCATTCCAAGTAGCTGGAACTACAGGTGCATACTACCAAGTCCAGCTAATTTTTGATCTTTTGTAGAGATGAGGTATTGTCAAGTTCCTGGTCTCAAACTCCTGGACTAAGGCAATCCTCTTGCCTTTGCCTCCCAAAATGCTGGAATTACAGGCATGAGTGACTGTACCCAGCTATGGCTAGCTTTCAATAAGAAATTACAAGACATACTAAAAAGCAAAAACACAGCCCGTGAAAACAAAGCAAGCAACAGAACCAGACACAGATGTGGCAGAGATTGAAATTATCAGAACAGAAATTTAGAATGACTATGATCATACTTCTAGAAGTACTAATGGAAAAAAATAGACAACATACAAGAGGAGATGGATAATGCAAAAAGAAAGATAAAAACTCTAAAAAAAGAATAAAAGAAAAACACTAGAATTTTCTTTTAACACTAATAGAAATGAAGAATACCTTTGGTGGTTTTATTAGTAGACTAGGCATAGCCAAGAAGGAATCAGTAAGCTTAAAGATATGCCAATAGAAAATTCTCAACTCAAAAACAAAAAGAAAACATATATAAAAGCCCCAGAATATAAATGAACAGTGAGACAATTAAAAGGTGTATAATATAAGCATAGTGGAAATAATAAAAGGAGACAAGAAGAGAAATAAACAGAAAAAATATTTAAAGTTATGATGGCCAAAACTATTTCACAATTAATGACAGATAACAAATAACAGATTCATGAATTTCAAAGAGCCCAAAGTGGATAAATTCCAAAAAATCTATAAGGCATATTATATTAGAAATGCATAAAATAAAAGACAAAAGAAATTGCTGAAAGAAGGCAATTAAAATAAGTAGCTTACTTCTGAGGAAAAAAATAAGAATCATATTAAATTTATCTTAAAATACTATGCAAGCAAGAAAAAAGTGAAAGCTTTACCATTAACCTAGAAATTTATATCCAGTGAAACTGTTATTCAAAAGTGAAATATAAAGAGACACCTCATAAAAGGAAAAATTAAGGGAATTGGCCTCCAGCTGACTCCCATTGCAAGAAATATTAAAAGAGATTCCTCAGAAAAAAAGGAAAATAATATAGATCAGAAACTTCTGTCTACATAAGGAAAGGAAGTATATTAGAGAGGAAATACATGAAGGTAAAATAACATTTTATTTTTTCATACTTAATTGATCCAATAGACAACAGTTTGCTCAAACTAATACTAACAATGATTTTTAAAAATGTATCTTTAAGTGAAATGAATACAATTAATATCATAGGGGACAGGATGGAGGAATTGGAAATATTTTCACTGCCTTCTTTCAATGTTTTATTTGTCTTAGATTTTCTGTAGTTTGAATATAATAGACTTAATTGCAGATTTTTCAAAAAAGGTATCCTGCTTTTATGCTCTCTGATCTTCCTGTATCTGTGTTTTATTGTTTGGTATTAATTTTTGAAATTTCTCAACCATTATTATTTCAAATGTTTCTTCTTCAGCCCCCAGTTATTTACCATACAGAGTTGATAACTTAGGTTCACCAAAAAAAAAAAAAAGGTCTGCAAACAAATGCTTATTTCAGCTTTATCATAATTGTCAAAAACTGGAAGCAATCAAATGCCCTTCAATAGAGAATGGATAAACTAACTGTAGTATATCCATGCAAAGGAATATTATTTGGCAATAAAAAGAAATGAGCTATCAAGCCACAAAAGACATGGAGGACACGTAAATGAACATTGTTAAATGAAAGAAGTCGGTTTAAACTTGCTTTATCCAGTGTGATTCCAACTATATGACAATCTGAAAAAGGCAAAACTATGGAAAGAGTCTAACCAAAGATTACTTATTGCCAGGGTTTTGTGGTGAGGAAGGAAAAGAAAAATAGGGGATAACATGGACTGTTTAGGGCAATGAAATTATTTTGGATGCTATTATAATAGGGAATACATAACACTATGCATTTGTCAAAACTCATAAAATTTATCAAACGAAGAGTAAATATTTTCCTTACTTTTTTTTTTTTAGACAAATCTTGCTCTATCGCCCAGGTTGGAATACAATGGTGTAATCATAACTCACTGCAGCCTCAACCTTCTGGGATCAAGCAATCCTCCCACCCCAGTCTCCTGAGTAGCTGAAACTATAAACACATACCACCGTGCCTAGCTAATTGTTTTGTTTTGTTTTGTAGAGACAGGAACTTGCTATGTGGCAAGAGTAAAGCTTAATATATACTATGGAATTTGGTTATTAATAATGTAACAATATTAACTCATCAACTGTAACAAATATACCACACTAATGCAATATGTTAATAATACTGGAGGAAGGAAACAGATATATGGGGATTTTTGGTACTGTCTGTTCAATTAAATGGCTTTGAAAAATCTCTTTTGAAAAAGGTAATAAAAGCAAAGTATCATAACTGGAGACATCATAAGTCTCGTAAATAGTGTTTCTAGATGAATGGATCCAGTCATGGTTTTGGTGGGACAAAACAGTATGATACATTAATTTAGAGTCAATGCAAAATTTTAAAAAAAGAGATCTAAAGGTTGGGTTAGTCCTCAAGATTTATAACAATTAGAGCCATATATATTAAAAACTGAAAGTTCAGTCTGTGTCTTTCAAATGGGTGCCTTCCACTATGATTTTGATATTAGCTAGCTTGACATGGGAGGTCAAATTCCTACTCCCCACGCACTTGGTTAGTAATATGTGTGATCAGCAGCTCTTGAAAGGGTCTTTCCTAACCTCGTGCAGTGACAGCCTGTTTTGCCTGTGAAACAGTTTTATGTAGACAAAATCTCCTGTTCGGTAGAAGTGGAAGACTTCTTTGGGGTCCTTATTACTTTATGTTTCAGGATTTCTAGGAAAAGAAAAAGACCTTGAACATGATTATGAGAGGATTCAGTGAAATCATGTACATGGCATGTTTTCAGTCCAAAACTCATAGTCCCACCACACATAAATTTAAAGACTACGATTCTGTGCTTGTTTCTGAATGTCACCTAATTTTTAACAAGACTAGTGGTAATACTCTAGGTCATTTTAACACAGTAGGTTGCAGAATCTTAGCCAACAAATTTTTTTTTCTAAAATATTTTGATTAATTTATTCTACTTGTCCAAAGGACTGAGGATTATAGAAATCTGCAAATATTTGCATAACTTTTGGATGACAGTAGAAATAAGATGACTTTCTCTGTCCTATTCAATGTGCGTTGGTATTCTACAATTAGGAATTATGTGAATTAAGAGAGACTTATTTTTCTGAGTATTGGCTTCAGGTCATCTGGACACCATACAACCAGAACTTGACAAAGTTCCTGAATTTTGGCAAACATTAGTTCTATGAAATCTAACTGACACCAGGCTTCTGGTGAAGCTGCTCAGGGAGAATTGCCTTTATTTACTTTGGTAGTAGTAGCCTTTAAGAATTCTGCAAACAACTTGGGTGGATTTAGAGTGGATCATACTCAGTGATCTATCACAGAAATGAAGAACAGAGTACCATATATTCTCACTCATAAGCGGACCTTGAGCAATTATCATGATGCTATAAGAAAGGGATGGTTGGGGGGAAATTGGCAGCTGAGGGAAACTGCCAGGGGAGGGAGGGGCACACCTCATCAACAAGGATACCTGCATAATGAACATTTGTATACCCAACCCTGGATTGTACCCCACATCTTTAAAATAAATAAAATAAAATAAATATATTTTTTTAAAAAAAGAATTCTGCAAACAAATAGCACATCTCTTTAATGTTTTGAATATTTTTGCATATATGTTAGGCATAATAATAGTTTGCTGCCTTCAAAATTTGTCTATATCCAGATTATTTTATTGCTGACACACAAATACTAACCAAGCAAATAAGTACTATCGTATTGGAATCATTTTGTTAAATAAATCCCACAGTTCAGTCAAATTTATTTTAGCTTCTTTTGTTATTCATTTGTTCATTGTATTTTATAAAAACATTTTTGAGGCCAGGCACATATTTTGACTCAAGCCTGTAATCCCAGCACTTTGGGAGGCTGAGGTGAGAGGATTGCCTGAGGCCGGGGGTTCAATCCAGCCTGGGTAACTTGGTGAGACCTCGTCTCTACAATAAATCAAATTAGCCTGGCGTGCTGGTGTGTGCCTGTAGTTCCAACTACTTGGAAGGTTGAGATGGAAGGATCACCTGAGCCAGAGGGTAGAGGCTGCGGTAGCCATGAGCGTGCCATTGCACTCCAGCCTGGGCAACAGGGTGAGACTCTGACTCAAAAAAAAAAAAAAAGAAATTTTTTTTGAAAATGAAAGTTTTTTACTTTATTAAAAATGGAGCTTCTAAGTTTGGAGTTTTCCAAGTTTTACTACCCTGCAGTTCTATAGCAAAATTATTGCCATTAGAAATTTTATTCTGCCCTCTGTGAGCTATATAATAAATTGCTGGTATTTACGCAGGCAGTTGTAAAACTTCTAACAAATAGGTACCAACTTTTTCATGAGATATTTTAGTTTTCATTAAAGTAAAATAATGTTTTTTTCTTTTTCTTTTTTTATTCTTTATTTTGAGTTGGTGTCTCATTCTGTTATCCAGACTGGAGTGCAGTGGCATGCTCCCAACCACTGCAGCCTCGACCTGCTGGACTCCGGTGATCCTTCCACCTCAGCCTTCCACGTAGCTGTAACTACAGGTGCGCACTACCATGCTCGGCTAATTTTTGATTTGTTGTAGAAATGAGGTCTTGCCAAGTTGCCCAGGCGGATCTCAAACCCGGCAGGCTCAGGCAATCCACTTGTCTTGGCCTCCCAAAGTCCTGGGATTATAGGCTTAGCCACTGAGCCCAGCCAAAAAGAATGTTTTTTAAAAATTTCCTCTGCTGTATGTTAGTGACACCAAACATATATTTATTAATAGAATATATATTCACTTAAAGTCCAGATTAAAGAATTACAGTTCAACTACTCTTAGCTTATCTATTTGTCCAGATGAGTTTTGTTTTGCTTTGTTTTGTCTTTAATTCCAGACAAAACATAAACTTTTCAGATTTCATGATGTCACAACATAGGAGGCCTTAACTAGGTCACATTTTTTCCTGAGTATATGACCACATATAAGCATTATCAAATATGCAATATAAATATTAAAATCAAATGAATCAGACTGGGTTTTTCAAAATGTGTACTTTCCAAACCTAAGAGAGGGACTATAGCCTATTTTGGTTGTTCAAAAGGATTTTCAAATTCTAAGGACCAAACCAAAGGATCTGGAGAATTATCATGCAATTGGATTATCTATCTGATAGGAGGATTTGTTACTCTGCAAAAGCTGGAATCTACAGTCTCCAATACAGCACTATTCCCATAAATTGCCTAAATTTTTGTTTGTTTATTGTAGAACATTTAATCTGTAAAATGACCTGACTCCTAGACCATAACACTCTTGGTCAACAAGTGATAACAGATGTCCAGAATATTTTACTTTAGTTTGGTAATATTTCAATTTATCTAGTGAGACTTTATGCCCCTGTGATAAGAAGAATTGTTACAAAACGCGAGTAAGCAATTTTGTACTATTCTCCAGTGTCTGAGGCTACCAAAAGATCATCCACAATTTGAATAATTATAGATCCCTCTAATGGGAGAGATTTCCTTTTTATTTTACTTTATTTTATTTTATTTTGACTAAAGAAAATACTAGAAGAATACTCAAACCCTTCTAGTATTTTGTTGTTGTTGTGGTTTTTGTTTTATAAGTACTGGACCCTTTCATAAGCAAAAGCAAGTAAGAATTTAAACTCACTCACTAGAGGAACAAAAAGAAAGAAAGGAGGAAAGGAACCAAGGAAAGAAAGAAGGGAGGACAAGAAATTGCAGAACACAGATCAATTAGAGAAAAACGTTTTGCTGACAGTGGTAACAAAGTCACAAGTCACAAAAGTTGCAGGTTAGGAATTACAAGGATTAGTGGCTGAGATGATGTCCAAATCTACACAGCAGTCAACCATCATCATCAAATTTACCTTGCTTCCTTATTAAATGTAAGGATGTATTAAAGGATGAGTGCTACTTTTTAAACTTATTTCTTGTTTCTCTAACTTTTTAATAACTCATTTAATTTTTTTAATTGCACTCTTGAAAAACAATATTGTTTTACAACGGACATGGCTTATGCTTTTGATAAAATATTTTTATTTGTTTTATATCTCAAATTACAGTAATACTATTATTCCCTGGGGCCCAAAGCAATACATTGATTTGTTTTAGAGCAGGGTGCTTTTCCAGCATAGTATGAGACTGTCATTCTCTGTCATAAAGTTTTGCTTTCAGAAGGTACATAATAACCAACTGTGGGGCCTTTTCCCAAGGAGTTTCTTCCATGGATATTCCATCTGAAGTAAATAATAAATTAGCTTTTAATTTGCACAACAGGTCTTTCTCCAATAGATTTAAAAGAGACTCAAGAATGAGAGAACACACTCCTTCATAAGAGAATCTATTTTGTATGAGAATTGTGGGGAAAAAAAGAAGTAGAAAGCTGACCTGAAATGCCAACAATTTGTATTGGTCTATCACCAAATGAGAAATTTCCAAGAATAAGCAGCACCAGTATCTATTTGCAAAGACAAGGTAAAGGTTAGATTAGACCAAGGGGAAAGTCATTGCCATATACAGTTTACCAGCTCCTACTTCCAAGATTCTGTCAATCTCTCAATTTCAAGTCATGTGTTAAGTATTCCCTACCTGGGTTTTGTCTCTGCAATTCCTACATCCTCCGGGGCCTTTTTCTACAATTCCTCTTCAACGTCCTAGTTTATTGCTATAATGCCATACATTCTCTTTTCTTTGTTTTCAATACAAATTGGCTAGGATTTACTAAAGAGTTCAGGGCAGACAACACAGCAGACTTTAATTTCTTCTTTCTTTTGGGGGAGTTTTTCCTAGATTGTTCCACAACTGAGTAGCAGTTGCTTGATACTTGAGTAATAATCTATTCTTTCCTTCTACCACCTTTTATTTCACTTGGCTTTGGATCGACCAGAGATAGACCCAGGAAAAATGAAACAAAAATTGCTAAGACTAGAGTACTGTGTTGGTCTGCTCCCAAGGTCTGTGCTAGTCAATTTTGAGAAAATTTCAACAAATTGGTAATGGAAATCAACAGATTACTCACACATCTTTTGGATATATAGCTGTAAGTTCTCCCAGCTCTTTACCAGAAAGACTTCAAGTATGGTCACTGGCCACTGCTCTTGATGAGTTTCTATATTCTTAGTTTTTCCAAAGTTGTGGAAGATGACAGATACTTGGTTTCTATTGCTACAAGATTCCTTGATGTGGTGATCTTCTGGACCCCAAAGCATCAACTTGTGGGGATCTATAAACAGGAAGGGCTGGTTTCCTCAAAATGAGACCAAGAAATATTAAATATATGGCACCTTGATTTCCCTTCCTGTTGTGACATTCATCAGTTTAACAACTAGTTTGTTTGTCTTTTTCTAAGTGACCAGTGCAGCTACTCTTCATCTTGTTGTTTTTATACAGGGTCACAGCCTTTTATGAAAATCCTTTGTTATTTCAGCATCTCTTTATCATGTCTGCTTTTCCAGTTCCAAAATGTGTATTAAGGGATGGTGGAATCTGAGCTAAGACTTGGAGTGGGCTCAGGGATGAGGCCACAAGGCATACAAACCTGTGTCTTCAAACACAGCAGGTAGTTCATTACCAGTTAAATAAGTTGTGCCTGCCTCCTTCTTTACAGCAAAATCCACTGCTGAGGGGAACCACATATCTAGAAGATCATCACATCCCTCTTTCCAGGATTAAGTCTGAGGCAAATAGAAAGAAGGCTGGAGATGTAGGGAATGGAGATAATCAAGAGAAGCAGAGGGAGCAGAAATAGCAAAGAAAGGAGAAGCGTTCAGTAAAAAGAAAAATGCCTTTAGCTCTCGAATTTTCTCTTCCATTTTTCTCAATCTATTTTTCTATCTAAATCTTTTTTTCTTTAAATTACATCCATCCCATAAATGCCAGTGATTCATTTGCTTGGGATGGGGCCTAAGAGTCCCATTAAGTATATTAATTTATCCAAATAAAAATAAATATCCTTACACTGCTGTAAGGCTGAATTTTCATATAGCCATCCAAAAGAGAGATGTATCAACCTTTTATTTATTTATTTTTTATAGGACAAAACAATATTAAATAACAGAAGAAATAGTAGACATGCCTTTATTTCTTTATTTATTCTCTTTTAATTTTTATTTTGAAATTGTGGGGTATAATTCAGGGTTAGGTATACAAATGTTCCTTGTGCAGTTACCCTTATGGATGAGGTGTGCCTCCCCTTCCCCAGGAGGATATCGACTACTGTCAACAACCTTTTAAGAAAAATATCTACAGGCAATATTCCTATCTTTCCATGTTTTCCAACTATATGAAAATCCAGGCAAGATTTTAGAGCCCACATTAGCCATACTTATTTAGCAGCAAATGAATTTGGAAAGGGTGTTTCACTGGGTAAATATTTCAAAAGAGCAGAGAACTTGAAGGTTAACTTTTTATATTTCAGGGTGTCTTATCTGACTTTGGTGTTGTCACAGACTTTTAGTTAGTTCCTTAGTTTGGGAACTTCCAGATATTTCATCTAGTTGTCAGAATTGGTGAGGAAATGTAATTAAAATCAAAATCTTTGCCCAAACCAGAAAATCTCTCCACAAAAGCAAAAAACAAAGAAAACAATTTATTTTGAATAAGCATGAATCCTGAATGAAATATGTATCACAGACAATTTTCTAAGAGATTGCAAATATAAAAAAAAAACTCACCAAATAGATATAACCCATTATATACGTGTATACAATATAAACAATACCTGGGACTTGCTCTAAAAAGAGGGAACAGTAGGCAGTCTTCTCCCCTGTTTTCAAAAGAAAGAATTGCTCTTTATTTTTCATTTATATTTGCCCTTATATATCACACTATATTTTCTGTACTTTTCCCCTTCTTTCCTTTCTTTTGATTGATTGAATTTATTATCCCTGAAATGTTATCTTGCATGGATAAATATACAGTGTCTGAATTAATCGGTACTTTAACTTCCTCCAGAACAATAAAAGGAGCTGAAAGATGTCCTTCTATCAAACTCCTTGTGACATATGAGCATTTTAATAATTTTTATTTGAATATGTTTGAATATACAACATAAATAGATTACAATATAACTTCTATATCCTCTCTGTTTATAAAATATGCTTACATGGTAACATTTTTTTCCTTTCTCAGATATTTCTTTTGGTATCCTTCATCTTTTTCATATTATTGAAGTATGTCTCAACATTTTTTTTAGTCGCGAATGGTAATAGTGGAGAACTGTCGAGGGGGGGTGGGACTGGCAGTTGAGGGAAACTGCTAGGGGAGGGAGGGGTATACCTCATCAACAAGGGTACCTGCATGATCAATGTTTGTATACCTAACCCTGAATTGTACCCCACATCTTTATAATAAATAAATAATTTAAAAAGTAAAAAAATAAAAAATAAAAAAATAATTTTTTTTTAGGAGAATATGTGGTTAACTCTAATTTTATTTCATCTGAATAGTTTTGGTTTTTCCTCACTTTAAAAATTATGCTTTTCTGAGTTCCTGTTTATAAATTGATAAGTATTATGTTGAAGAATTTTGAAGGTATTATTTCACTTTCTTATTGAGGGTTGTTTTATAGCCTATTGTTTTTCCTTGTGTATGAGTTATCTTTTTTCTTTCTTTTTTTTAATGTCTTAGAGTTAAGTCAGTTCCCTAGAACTGTGATAAGTATCTTCTACCTTTATTTATTTTTTACAAAATAACTACAACTGGATTTACTTTAATTTATAAGTCTTTGGGTAGAATGCATTCTTTTTATCTATTGATTCATGCCTCCCATTATTATAATCTTGTTATGCTGCCTATTTAACTGACTCTTTCAACATTATAAAGTATCTTATTTATCTCTAGTAAAGTCTATTCTGTGTGATATTATCATAGCTACATCAAGTTTTTTCTGGTTAATGTTTGTGTGTTGTATTAGACAGACTTTTGTCCGCATTCACAATCCCCACCTTTAGCCTAGTGTCCAGTCTAGGATAATGTTATTGATATGTTATTAATATATTAGGTGGCAAAAGGGACTTTGCAGATATAAGTTGCTAAAGGTTTGTTTTATCTTGCTCAAGAAGGAAGATGTGCTGAAGAGATACAAATTTCATTCCATTTTAGACTTATTTTCTTCTCCCTTTTGGGAGTTTAGCAGACAACCGGATCAGCAGTTCTGAGTTGGCTCAATGAAAAAACAAGCTGATACCAGTTTTTAGGCTCTGAGACTTCATTCAAATAAAACTACTCCAACCAGGGGACTTCCATTGCTCCATAGTCATTTAAATGACTGAGCGTAGGCTTCACTCTTTTGGAATGATGGCCGTTGTGCCTAAAAGTGTCTATGTCTGGCCTAATCCATGGGATAATACAGGTTTGGAGGTTGCCTGTCTTCTACTTTCCTCTACAAAACCTTTTTTAATGTCTGTGCTTCATGGCCTTACTGATAAGTATCTGTGACTCCTTTGCTGGATGGCTATTTACCTTCTCACCATGCAGAGAACAGCTCTCCTTATATTGCTTGGCTTTTCTACACTTACTTTAAAGATTTTATTTGAACAAAAAATTTTCTGGTTCTGAGATATTGAAAAAATGGCTTATTAGGAAAAGAAAGGTGAGTGGGGTGGCTCACATTTGCAATTTTAGCCCCTTGGGAAGCCAAGGCACTAGGAGTACTTGAGTTGAGGACAAGCCTGGGCAATACAGCAAGAGCCCATTTCTACAAAATACTAAAACATTAGCCAAGAGTGATGGTACATGCCCATAGTTCTAACTACTTGAGAGACTGAGAGGCTCACTTAAGCCCAGGAGTACAAGGCTGCAATGAATTATTATTGGACCACTGCACATCAGCCTCAGTGTCATAGAGAACGCCTGTGTCTTAGAAAAAACAACAACAACAACAACAAAAGACAAAGAATAACTTAGCTTGTAATAATCATTGTTTGGTTTTGGGGGGAAAAATGGAATTGCAAAACAAAATTTTAAAAAACAAAATAGTGACACTACCACCTACAACAAAAGTACTAAAAGAAAAGAAGAGAAAACTGTGGAAAGATGGAAGTCCTTCAAAATAAGTGCATCAAAAGAAATGACCACAGATTATATATTGCTATGTCATCTTTAATAAAATTTTAAGTAAATATTAAGTACAATATGTGTTTGTTAAAAATTTAAAAGTAAATGAGCTATCCTAAAGCTTGTCTCCATATAAAGACCTGCCCTCATTATATTGCTTGACTTTTCTACACTTACTTTAAAGATTTTGTTTGAACAAAATTTTCTGGTTTTGAGATATTGAAAAAATGTCTTATTAGGAAAAGAAAGCTGAATGTGGTGACTGTGTTTACTCTGATTGAATTTCACTTATCAATTTAGTTGTTCATAATTTTAGTTTCATATTGTCTTTAACTATCAGAATAATTGTTGACAATTATTGTTTAATATTGGCAATAATTGTTTAAATTATTGACTACTAAAATCAGTCATATTTCTTTCATAACAAAACATTTTTCAAATTCTTTTTCAATATTTTTTATTGTATTATTTTTGCTTCAGGGCTTGTTTATTATTTTTTCCTGAAATATATCTTTTAAAAATTCTTTGAATTATAAAACTGCTTACAACAGTCTTCTGAGCATTTCTTTGATTCATTTATACTCTTCAGTGAGAATGTTCAGCTGGTTATACAATTAAGTTGACAGCTGCTTTTTTCTCAGCATTTTAAAGATAATTCAGGTTTTATGCTTTCTACAGGGTTCATAAAAATGTGTTGTCAGTCCAATTTTACTTATTTGAAGTTAGTAAATTTTTCTTAATTCTTATTTCTGAGTTTTTTGTTGTTGTTAGAGTCCTATCATAGAGTTTAATTTAATTCCTACTGAGAAAGATAATATATTTCTTTGCATATTTTACCCATGTTCATTTAATGTAGGAAAATATTAACAATTACTTTGTAGAAAATTGTTTCTTTCATTTTCTTCTGAAAATTGTATTAACTATACATTGGGTCTTTCCATTCTACTTTCTATGCTTCTGCAGCTTTCTTTAGCAAGTTTATTTCTGAACTATGATTTATTCTGAAAATGCCCTAAGTACCACCTCACTAATTATTTTTATACATATTTAATCTGCTTTTTCAGTTTCACACTCAAGATTTTTAAATTAGAATAATTCCTTCTCAGATCAATTTTGTTTTCTTTTTTTATTTTTAAGATGTCTATTTTTCATTGTGCTTTATCTTTATCTTCCTTCTTTTTATTATTACAATAATTTAAACCATGCATCTTTTTTCAGATTTTCATTTACCTCAAGTTATTGTGTTAGTTTTTATCTTTGGTTATATGTATGTGTTAGTATGCTTTAACTTTCTTTTATGTTAATTTTTTCCATTGTATGAAATATAATTTTATTTGGAAGCTTCTCTTTTGCACAGTTTCATTTCATTTCTGTATTCTCCATTCCTACACAAGTAGGAAAAATGTTGCCGCAGAGTAACTTTTCTATTACATTTGTTTCTTCTGTGATCCTAGAGTTTTAGTTGTCTCCAACACAATGTACAAGTCAATTTTCTTTGTCTGAATTTCTTGCCTCCTCAGAAACATAAATTGAGATTTCATATCTATGTGAATCATGCACTTACATTTCTCACTGAAGGCATTCTAAAAAATATACTTGCATTTCTGAGTTATGACAAGCTTTCTTGACACTTTCAAAGTCAGTAGAGTCTAGTCCTTAATAATTTGCTTACAAAAGAAAAGTCAACCTTTTTGGGAAAAAAAAAATCAGTCTTTTAAAGAGGTTTTAGTCAAGGGTTTTTAGTTCCAGCACTATCCCTTGCCAGAGCCAAATCACCTTTCCTATCTTCTATTGCATATTATATTCTAGCTCCTAGTGTCATTATCTGGCCCTCCTGGACCGCCATAGGATTAGCTGGCATGTTTACTGACTTTCACCTCTCCCATCATTTATGGATGTTGAGATATCTTTTTCTTTTTTCCAAACTCAATTATGGGTCAAAGCTCTTTACTTAGAGTAAATTAATTATAGTTTCAATATATATGTGCTTAGAAGAAGAATAGTAGGAGGAAAAAAAAAGGTGAAGAACGTCTATAACATCACAGCAGGTCTTGGTGTCAGAAGACGCTATATGATATGAGGCAAAGTTTTTAGAATCCCTGAGAAGAAGATCTGTCCTCAATAATGGGAAAACTAAGAATACAACCCCTTATTTTTGTAAATGCAAACCAGGGACTATAATTGAAAATGGAAGAGGATAGAGAACTTTGATTCTTAGGAGCCAAAACACTTGTATAATAATAAAAAAAGATTGAATTTTTTGTGGTAGTATTCAGTCTTTCTATATTATATATATTTCATCAGAAAAGGCTTTCTACTTGAAATGGAGTTAGACTGTGCTGTGCCTTTTGAGACATTTATTCTTCTGTAGAAGTGTCTGTTTTGTGTTATTTTGTATGTTTTTAAGCACTTGCAGAAGACTGCAGAAACTGCGTGCAAACCTTATCTCCACCAGAATCAAGATAAAAGATAATAGATTAAAGTATCTTGATTGGACTTAATAAGGACTGTCTTTGGTTGAACTGATATTGATATTATATAAACTCTTGAGGAATGGAACATATTTCTGGAACTTTTTGTCCTTTAATTTGGAAAGAGTTTTAAATAGAAACACTTCACTTGCTTTCTGTTTGTTTGGTACCAAATGTGAATAATTTCTTCTCTTGAAATTTGTGGTTAAATTAGAAATTGGGTCATTACAGAAAAAAAATTATCCCTTCTGTCAAATGCTTTTTTGATAGAAAATATGGCCTTGGAAGTTGGGTAGTATTTTGAGGTGAGAAGGAAATTCCTATTTTTCTAAGCATCTCATTCACTCTGAAACTAAATCCTGAGCAGATCATGTGTGCTTAAGGGCACTTTGAGGTAAATCTGAATTTTGACATAAAAAGAGTGACAGGATAGGAAGAAGTCCTTTAGCTTGTAATAAAAGCTTTGAGGAAAGCTTCACCTCTCAAACTGTGGTAAACAGAACATTAGTAGCAGAACCAGCATCACATGGGAGATTGCAACCTGCCTCAGATCACAGAATCTTCATTTTTAATAAGATCCCCAAATGATTTATAATGAATACTTAGGCTTGAGAAGTCCTGCTGTAAAAATCTGAACACAGTGTGTCAGGGCTGTAGATCTTAATTATTGTCAAATCTGTTTGCTAATTTTAACTATTTGCATAATCTATTTAATACTCTCCTTTTATTATCCTTGAATCGTTAGTAAAGTGGTATTAAATTATCCTGGTCTAGTCTCATACAGACAGAAGAAAATTAAGCCATACTCGTGCATCTGCTTTGGGTCAGAGTGACAAAATGGTGATAAATGTTTTCAGCAACCTCTATGGTAGGAGTCAGAAGCTTTAGTCATAGGTGTTAACTGTCCAAAACTGCAGGAGATAATAGGATACGGTGTGATCAGGGACCGTAGATAAAATAGAGTATCTTAAGGTAGTGGCACAAAGATGTGAACTGACTCAATACTGTGCTGTGTTAATCTTTATATCTTTGTTCCCTGCACAGTGTCACAGTACCTGTTGTTGAAACTAGATAAGTGTTTGTTGAATTAAATTGAAATACAGTGACTAAAAGCTCTTGACATGGTGAATTATTTCATATTTTACTCATTTTAGTATTTAATGTAATTATACTAAGTCTACATGTCTGAATCTTCTTCAAATTGGCTTTCATTCTGCCCTCTGAAACTTCACACAATAAGCCTATGTTCTTATAATAAAGCAGCTCTACAGTATTAAGTTTTTCATTACAATATCTTAAGCTCAAGTGTCCAATATCTTATCTCTTCTACATTTAACCACACTCACATCTTTCAAATATCTACTCACTAGATGCCATTTATCCAGACACTTCATTATTATGACCACCATACTCTTATCAAGCACACATGTATTACTTTCTCTTTAGAAGAGGAGAGAAGAATTCAAGAGGGAGGCATTGTAGAGACTGTTTTTCTGTTCATAACTCAAAGGATATGCTGAACATTTCAGAGCTACATAGAGTTAAGAGAATTGAGCCCCCCAAAACTCATCTAAAGTGTTTGGATAGATGAAATCAATGACTGCTGATTAAATGAGAGGCACATAGCAAATACAGTGTAAAATGAATTAAACGGTAATTGAAAATACCTGCAGAAAATTTGATTAGAATCTGGGGAATCAACAAAGGTAGCTAGATAATAATAAGTGCATTTCCAAAACCCATTTAATTCTGTCAATGTACCTTAGTCAGTAAATTTGCAGTTAGTCTCATTAAAAGAATTAATTTAAATACATTAAACTTTTCATAGTGTAAGTAGCATTGTGAAAAACTTTGGGTGCACCTGAAGTTATTTTCCCTGGAGAGCCCTAGGGATGGGTCATTTAAACTATCTGTTAAATATGCATTTAATTTTTCAGTTAAACTCATTATGCCATAGTTTACAAAGCAAAAAAGTTAGAATGTCATTTATCTTACATGAATTCAAATCACAAACTTACATGTGTTTTAGGAAGCTGTGCTCTGTGAAGAATATTCCAAAATATTGTTTTGAAGGCTAGTATTGTTTAAGATTGTGTCATCAGACTCTGTCAAAATGAAGGCATTGATGTGTTGAAATTATAAAGTTAAATATATACATAAAAATAAGGAAAGAGAACATTTTCTAGGCATGGTATAAGAAAGGAGTAGTAGTTGAGAATTTCAAATATACCTGGGGAAAGGCATCAATCAGCTAATGACTACACTTTCATATGCCAGACAATGAGAATATTAGTAAGGACAGTGTCCAGTGTAATAAAATCACAGCCTGTGATGTTGTTCTTTCAGGTCATGGACAAGAAGACAAAGCAGAATGAGCAAGATCAGGAGGTAGACTCAGAAGAGAGAATTAAAGTTACAATATCAAGAAATAACATAAATAATGCATAACAACTATAACATAGAAGTTTCAAGTAGAAAATCATTATCAATAATTACTTTAGATAGTCTAAGAGATCTGAAAATCTAGTAGCAATGACCCAAAGAGATGAAAAAAGGTGAGGCTCGGGTAGACAGACATGTAGATTAAGGTCTACAGATGAATTGGGATTGGGGTGTTAGTAGTTAGATAACATGGGCAACAACACATAGGGTCAACATTTAGGTTCTAAGAATAGATGGAACTGATTTGGCTGGTAGCTATTTCTTTTAGAATACAGAAATGTGAAATAAAGAAATCAGCTACATTACTTATGTTCCTCAGGGTTCCTGTCTTTGTAGGGAAGAGGAGGGTAAGGGTTACAGAGCAATGAGAATACTGTTTATGTTGAGTAATTTGCTACTGATTTTAATTGCGACAGATATAGGCAGAAGAGACCAAAATAAGATAAAATATTCAATCAATTTCTACTGGAAAAAGACAAAGATTGAGGTCTTTCAGAGATCTTCTGAAAAATGTGCTATGATGCTTGGTGTGTTCTATGTAGCACTGAAGTAAATGTAGGCTAGGTCACCTATATCTGTGTGTCCTTGGACATGTTGCTTAATTGCTCTGTGTACTTTTGGTACATTTTAAAAATCAGAAAAATAATGTCCCACTCACAATTATCTTGAAAAGATTAAATGAGATAATATAGTACCTGGTAGTTGTTGTCATTATCATGGTGCTTTAAAGTGTTTAGTGTAAAATGCCGGCCAAAACTCTTTAAGAGGAAAATTATGGAAATACAATTGCATTTATTTTTCCAGAGAAAGAGCCCATTTAAGAAAATATGAGATAAATTTAGAGAATAAGGAGAAATGACTACAAGTAGTGATTATTAGAATGGCTCTCTTCTGGTTCAAATAAAATCATCATAGAATCATCAGAATGATGCAGTGTTAGGCAAAACCAGTAGGAACAGTTTGATTCTCACTGGGATAATAAGGTAAGACAACAATTAAAGGTTTTTTTCCTGCAAAAAATTCTGAAGTTTTAAGAATTCAGAAATCTGAAGCTGCAAATTCTGAAAATTGATAGAATATAGGCACAAGCAAAAATTGAGAAAATTATCAATATACCACATCCAATGTAAAATATAGTGCAGTGTGTCCTTAATACAAATGATTTCCATTCCAAGAGCATGTTTGTAAGTCCAATTTGTTCGTAAGTCCGACAAAGTTAGCTTAGGTACCCAACCAACATAATCAGCTATATAGTACTGTACTATAATAGGTTACTAATACTTTTCACACATAAAACAAATATGTAGCACTATACAGTAAAATACACAGAAGCACATCCACTTGTAGAGGATGCACATATGTGACAATGTATGCCAGACACATGAACTAACTTACGTGATTGGACAGGTGAATGCACGTTCACATCTTTGAAAGTTAGCAACTTGAAGGTCTGCATGTAGGGGCTTACTGTCATGGAGAGTCTATTTTTTTTTTAGAAGTGGAATACATGTTAGGATTAAGTACATACGTGGTCAAAGTACAGGTGAAGTTTTGGCCTTCCATTTGCCTTCATCCCACCTGGATTAGGATCAGGCACCCCTACTGATGTCATATGACACCTGGCCCCCGGCAGTGTCCCGCTACTGCCAATTTCTTTCTTGTAGGATTATGACAGGTGTTCAGGGTCCACTTATGAGTGAGAACATATGGTTCTCAGTATTTTTTTTTCTGTGATAGATCACTGAGTAGACTCCAAATCCATCCAAATTGCAGCAAATCCATAGTTTTGTTCTTCTTTGTGGCTGTATAATATTCCATCATGTTGATGTACCACACTTTTTTTAGCCAGTCCAGTTTTGATGGGAAGCATGGTTGGTTCCATGTTTTTGCTATTGTGAACAGTGCTGCAATAAAAATGCATGCACAGGTATCTTTTTTGTAGAATGATTTGCATTCCTCCGGGTATATTCCCAGAAAGGAGAATGCTGTGTCATTTGAAAGGCCGATTACTAGTTCTTTTAGGAATAGCCACACTGTTTTCTATAGAGGTTGAACAAGTATGAGTGCCTACTAACAGCGTAGAAGCATTCCCTTTTCTCTGCATCCTTGCCAGCATCTGTTGTTTTTCGTTTTATTAATGATGACCATTCTTACTGGAATTAGGTGGTATCCCATTGTGGTTTTGATTTGCATTTTTCTGATGATTAGTGAGGTTGAGCATTTTTTCATGTCTATTGGCTGCTCTGAGAAGCATCTACTCATATATTTTGCCCACTTTTTTTTTTTTTTTGAGTTGGAGTCTCACTCGGTCGCCCAGACTGGAGTGCAGTGGCTGCTCCCGGCCACCGCAGCCTTGTCTGCTGGGCTCCGACGATCCTTCCGCCTTAGCCTTCTGAGTAGCCGGAATTACAGGCGTGCGCTACCACGCCCGGCTGATTTTTTGATTTATTGTAGAGATGAGGTCTCGCTGCCCAGGTGGGTCTCGAACTCGCGGGCTCAGGCAATCCACTCACGTCAGCCTCCCAAAGGCGTGGGATTACAGGCTGAGCCACCGAGCCCGGCCTATTTTGCCCACTTTTTAATGAGACTACTTGTTTTTTTCCTCTTGGTATGTCTGAGTTCCTTGTAGATACTGGATGCTAGGCCTCTTGTCAGGTATGCAGTAGGAAAATATTATTTTTCATCCTGTGGGCTGTCTCCCCATTTTCTTGTTGGTTTCTTTTGCTTTGCAGAAGCTTCTCAAGAACCCACAAACAGAAATATATATATGGAGAGAGTGAGCAAAAAAGAAAAAAAAAAGGACCTAAAACTTTGTGAGTCTTGAGTTCCCTCTTACTTTCTCTTGTGGCTGTTTCTAGAACTTCATGTTCCTTTTTGTTGTCTCACTGCATGAAAGAGTGGGCTCCAGTCTCTGGACCCTCCCCTCTGCTCTCTGTATTGGTCCATTGGGCCTAGCAGCAGATGAGTAGAGGTGAGTCTTGATCTGATCCAGCACCCTGCTCCACGGACTGCTGGGAGAAGGGTGCTGGATCAGATCAAGACACACCCCTACTCATCTGCTGCTAGGTCTTCCACTCCAATTTCACATGTATGTGAATGGTCCAGTGTGGAGGGTGTATCATCTGGGTTTCCAAGTCAGCATTGTCTCTCCAAGTATCGTGCACTTGGATTATCCTCTCTGGTCAATGATGATCAATCCTAGAGGATGCATAGATTGCCCTTCAGTCTTAGGATGCAAGGTTCTAGTATTGAGTAAGCTAAAGGATATCTCTGTCTTGTTCCAGGGCAGAGAAAATGGCATTAGCTCTTGTCTTCTCTTCCTATGGAACTTATCTCTGGATTTTCTCTCCATGCTTTCTTCATGGTCCCTGCTGCCAGTGCCTTACCTGCTGTTGCAGTTGTCGGTGTCAGACCAGGTGCCAGGTGCTGAAAGGTGGCTGATCTCTGCTGCTTTTTCCCTGAGAGTCCTGAGAATGGCAGATGCTTTTGTGTGCCGGGAGTGCCAATTTCAGAGCAGTTGTAAGTTGCAGTCACCTCTGCAGGGGAGTCCCAGGTGCTTGTTTTTGTGTCTCTTCTCAGCCGGACATTCATTCACCCACTTACACACACATAAGCACACAGATTTATCCTTAAGCACACTCACTCATGCAGAGAATCACACACTCTGACCATTTCCATTGCCATCTTTCCCCCTTTGTAGTGAAGGTTCTAATGGTCATAGTCATCACAGATCAGTAGGTAGGATGAGTGTAGAAATAGAAGTTACATGAACTTAGTAGTAGTAATTTAGGAAGATATGTCACAACCCAAAAATTCCCTAATGAGAAAAGTATATTGACATGTCTATTAAATTTTCCAGCATATAATGTACTATATCAATCTTGGTTCAGAACATCAATTTCTGCAGTTAAAATTTGATTCCTTTTATGCAATCTCCATAAAGACATATCTTTTCTTTTTAATGTGAAGATAGAAGCCCATTTGTCAGTTTATATTTTTATTCCTTCATAATTTTTTGTAGTAATGCATAAATTTCATATTGACGTATATCCACCATTATAGTGTTTCAGTTTTGATCTACAAAAAATAACTTTCAAAGTTTACATCTATATCTTTGTCCATATTTTCAGGATCTTGACTGGCCATTTCTCTTTACAGTGAAAATTGATTCATCTTACTGCCACTATCAGGACCTATGGTGGGGCATGAAAATCCAAGCCTCCTTTAAGGTCATAGTCTCTGAAGCTCATAAACTCCTTGTGAAGTCCAGTGCAATTAACTATCATCAAATAAAAACCAATTTAGTGTCTTTAAACTATATTGATTTACAATTTCTAAGATTCTGTGAGCTAAGTGGATCATCTGTTGGTTTCACCCGAGTTTATTTTATTTATTTTATTTATTATTTTTTTAGTTGGAGTCTCACTCTGTCACCCAGACTGGAGTGCAGTGGCCGCTCCCAGCCACCGCAGCCTTGATCTGCTGGGCTCCGGCGATCCTTCCGCCTCAGCCTTCCAAGTAGCCGGAATTACAGGCATCCGCTACCACGCCCGGCTGATTTATTTTTTATTTATTGTAGAGATGAGGTCTCGCTGCCCAGGCGGGTCTCGAACCCGTGGGCTCAGGCAATCCACTCACCTCAGCCTCCCAAAGGTGCGGGATTACAGGCTGAGCCACCGAGCCCGGCTCACCTGAGTTTATTCACAGGCTGATTCAGCTGCATAGTTGTCTGAACTAGAAGGTCAAAGATGACCTTGTCAGTTGGGCATAGTGGCATGTGCTTGTAATGCAAGCTACTTGGGAGGGTTAGGTAGGAGGATCTCTTGAGCCCAAGAGTTTGAGACCAGCCTGGGCAACATAGTGAGATCTTGTCTCAAGATTTAAAAAGTTATTTAAAAACAACCTTACTTAAATATCTAGCAGTTATAGCTGACTATCACTTGGGGAAACTCAATTCTCTTTGGCATGGCCATTCATACTCCAGTAGTCTCTATTTCCTTATGTAAGACAACATTCCAAGAGAGCAAAGGCAAATGCTAAAAGATGTCTTTAGTCATAAGTTCCAGAGTTCACACACCATTACTTCTACTAAATTGTATTAGTCACGAGTCTCTGAACTTGTTTAAATGTAAGAGGTCAGAAAACAGACACCAGAAGTTAATGAGAAGAACTACAAATGATTCGTGGCTGTTTTAATCTACCATTATATCCTATAACTGATATACGATATCTTTGGAATGATCTTAGTCAATAAATTTGTGAAAAAAGGCAAAATTTTAAATACATTTGTTTAAAAGAAATCACATATTGTCAAGTCTATAAACCTCTTGCTTGTTGAAAACTCCTGATTCCATGATTCCTAACTTCTTCACATTTCTCTCCTTTCTGTTTAATACAGTTCTTGAGACAGAGTATGCTTTGAAAAGCGCCTGATTTTGAATGACTGATTGAACCAGTTTTATAAAGTTCTTTCTTTATAAATATAGTCATAAAATATTGAAAACTTATCTATTCTTCTCAGGCCAAAGAAACTTCAAATGACTTACAGTTCTAGTTAATATCTAAAACATTAAGAAAGTAAAAATAGAAACTATTCAAAAGGGTTTTATAAATTCAATACAGTATATCTGGCTGGGCTCAGTGGCTCAGCCTGTTATCTCAGCACTTTGGGAGGCCGAGGTGAGTGAATTGCCTGAGCCCACGGGTTTGAGACCCGCCCGGGCAACTTGGTGAGACCTCATCTCTACAATCAATAAAAAAAAAAAAAAAATTAGCCGGGCATGGTAGTGCATGCCTGTAGGTCGAGGCTGCGGTGGCCGGGAGTGGTCGCTGCACTCCAGTCTGAGTGACAGAGTGAGACTCAAACTGAAAAAAAATATATGGTATATCTTAGATGTTACTCCAAATAAGAAACTGTAAACTTTGTTATCTTTCTCAAGAAATTAGTGGGATGTAAACATGACTCACAAAAGCATAAGGGAAGGATCAGCAGTCGCAGGACACTGCTGGGGGTGGGGGAATGAGGAAGAGGAGACCATGTAACAACACAAAGCATACCTGACCCTAAACCAGAGGAAGTGAGGACCAGGTGGAGGTTCAAACTTCACCTGCACAAACACTACTTATGTTCCTAATCCTGACTTGTATACCCACATCTTTATAATAAAATAACGTAAAATAAAATAAAACATACTGTATCCTCATTTAATGTAAGATGTCAACACAAAAAACTTAAAATAGATTATTACCATGAACTAAAACCATATATCCTTTTGCAAAATTGATGTGTGTTCATATTAACATCTACATAACAGATCATACGTTTTACTTTGTTTTTCTTAAATCATTAACAAATGTAGTGGTAGATATCTTTAAAACTGTTCCTATCTTTAAAAGTTCCTATCTTTAAAACTGTTATATCTTAAAAAAACACAATTTAAAAATATATTTGCCTTAATAAGAAGGCAGACTCTAGGGTGAGACTATTTGGGTTTGGAACCTCAGGAAAGCATTTACTATTTGTATGATTTAGGATATGTGTCTTATACCTTTAAACTTAGTTTGGAAACCTTTGGAAACCAGAACAATACTTGCCACAACATAAAGTAGGATCAAAGAATAAACCAGATAACTGATGTGAAAATCTAACTGGCATACTGGAACATTAGTTATTGTTACATGTTTTTTGTTGTCATTGTTATATTTGTGTTATTAACTTTTAGTTGAGAGATAGTTGGTAAGTTATATTATTCCTAAAATGACAAGATAGAGGACTCTCTAAAAATGTATAGATATTAATTTCTTTTTTCTTCCAGATCTTAGTTCAAAAATAGTTCAATGATTACAGTGCTAAACTAATTATGTAGATTAAGCAGTAGTATTTGGCAGGCAGTGCATTTCTGAATGAAAACAGCGTGCCTAAGGTGGCCTTAAAGCATAGCAAGCTGAAGACTATCAATTTTACCACCTGAGAAGTGTGCTAATTAACTAAAAATGCAGAGCCTAAAGTGGCTGCTCCATTACTGCCAATGAAGGAAACAGTTGGGTCCTTAGATTTATTAGCCTGCAAGTGGCTGACTGTCAATTCCAAAACACCAACTGTGCCTTCCATTTGCAAGTTGTGTTGTTGTTGTTGTTGTTTTTTCCTTCGGTATTTATTTGAAATGTAAGGTCAGATAATTTTAGAAGAAAATATATTAAGAGGTAATAAAAGTGTTTGGATATCAGAGACAGACTTGTCCTGCCTGAAAACCTTGCTCCACCGTATTTTTTCTAGTGACCTTGAGAGAGTTAATTCATTAAAGCCCGGTTCCCTTTCTATAAATTGTACGTGAATAATTTCTTTATATATTATATGAAGATTAGTAAAGATACGCATAATATGCCTAGAATAGTTTTCACACATAGTAATCAAGACTTTTTTCTACTTTGCCTCTTATCCTACATAATCTACAGATGTGATTAGTCAAATAAAGGATCCCATGCTAGAGGGCTGCATGTGTTATCCTCCTTTTATTAATTTAACTAGAGTATCTACAACAATATGGAATTATTTGTTCTGTGTAAAGGATAGCTTTATTCTGAAATTCATATTTTTCTTTTAAATGTATCAACAGGTTTATGCCATTCTATTCAGAGCTAAGGAAATTATAGTGTTCAGCAGACAGGCCCTTGGCTTTCATAATAAAACTTACATTTTATTGGGCCGACAAGATGAACAAATATGATTTCAACACTCATACTGCACCTTTATTTCATTGCTATCTTCAATGATCCATACTATGAAACTATTTTACAGAGGAGTATGCTTTAAAATGTTTTCAAGTCAGTAACTAAACCCTTTCCTTTAAATGGAAAATAATGTGCATCTATTTCTATACTGGGTTATTTAGTATAGCGAATTCAGTTTTATGAAGAGATAAAAGTTTATTTGATGACCAGGAAAAGTTGGAAATGATAGTTTAAAGTATAATCCTCAGAGATAAGTAAAACATGTGGACCTATGTTGGGTATGTGGTTACCACAGTCTTCAAATAACACAACCATCGAAATTCGTAAGGATTTGAATCACTACTTTGTAGTAGTGATGCTGTATAGCTTTAGGTCTGTTTTCGTGGTTCCAGTATATACTTTTCTTCAGATGCAGCATGAAGTTATGCATGAGTAGCTGTGTGAAGGTTGCTCACCCTAAACTTTGGGCAGAGTACTGATCCTTTGCCTCCTCACTCATGACCTAGCCTAAGAATGTTTTGCAGCAGGTCCCACAAGAAGACTAGTGGCTCTGCTGGAGGACAAAGTATAGTGTTCTTTTTTGTTGTTTTGTTTTCATTGTGGGTGACTTGTTGTTGTTGTTTCTTATGTAAATCTGTTACACCTAAGGTGGGATGGCATTGAAAAAAAGTACCAAATGCATACTCGTCCCAGATGGAATCGTACTATGTCATGTGATTACCACTCCTTACATGTGACCATTGGAGCATTAAAATTTGGCTGCTGCAGATTAAGATGTGCTATTACTTTAAAACACACACTCAATTTCAAAGACCAACTATGAAAAAAAGAGTAAAAATATTATAAAATAACTTTCTATATTGATTAATAATTGATTCTATAATATTTTGAGTTAAATAAAATATGGTATTAAAATGGATTTCACCTATTTCTATCTGCTTTTTTAAATGTGGCTTCTGGAAAAAATAAAATTGCATATGTAGCTCACATTTTATTTCTCTTGTTGCCTATATACATATACAAATGGGGATCCAAAGCACCCAGAAATTTATTTATGAAAAATTGTGTATTTATTCTTGCATGTTTAAATTTCAGTTTGCTTCAGGGTACTCTTTGTTTGATGCAATACACCTATTGAGCCACTTTTTACAGTGCTCAAAACAGTTTTTGAATCTGTCAGTTATGATGCCTTTTAGTGCTTCTGCTAAAATTCACCTCTTCCACATTGGCAAAATGTTTCTCATTGTGGACTTTTTTCAACCATGGAAACAGCAACACAAAAGTTGCTTGGGGCAAGATCAGGTGAATAGGGAGAGTGAGGCATGGAAATCACGCTGCTTTTGGTCAAAAACTGCTGAATACTCAGCGTGGTGAGGGCAGGTGCACTAGTAAATTACCCACCATGAAATGAACAAATGCATTGAAAGAATCGCCCAAAGAAAAAATTTACTGAAGCCGAACATAGCTTCTCACAACAATGCTAGCTATATCACTGATGCCAACACTTACCTAGTGGGGGAAACCTATACTACAAGGGATCAACTCTCCAAAAAATAATTCCGCTTTTGGGAGTCTTCCTTAATACAAATATATCTATTTATATCGCTTATTTTAAAAGTTTACACTCTGTATATTTCCCACAGGAACTGAAGACTATGGCAGGTGGCTGGTGAAGAATCTGACATCCTAATTCTATATTCTCTCAGCTTCTTTCTATTCTATAGACTTTGTTTATAGCCTCTATGGAATATAAAAATTAAGATTTATAAAATTTGCAAGATCTAGGAATAAAATATGCAGGTTACATGAATTATTTGAATAATATATTTAAATTATTATCAGAAATGACCCAAGAATGTATTTCTTGACTGAATGAATCATTCTTGTAGTAGATAAAAAAGACAAGCATGGCACCCATTCTGATGGAGTGCATCAAGCACTTGTAGATTACAACTCAGAGGAATGTAGACAAAAGAAGAGTGCTGGAATTCAGAAATTACCAATAAAAAACACTTTTAAAAGGGAAGCCCAGCCAGGCTCAGTGGCTCAGCCCGTAATCCTGCGCCTTTGGGAGGCTGAGGAGAGTGGATTGCCTGAGCCCCGGGGTTCGAGACCTGCCTGGGCAGCAAGACCTCATCTCTACAATAAATCAAAAAATCAGCCGGGCATGGCAGCGGACACCTGTAGTTCCGGCTACTTGGAAGGCTAAGGCGGAAGGATCGCCGGAGCCCAGCAGGTCGAGGCTGTGGTGGCTGGGAGCGGCCACTGCACTCCAGTCTGGGTGACAGAGTGAGACTCCAACTCAAAAAAAAAAAAAAAAAAAAAAGGGGAAGCCCTACTATGAGTTGAATCATCAAAAGCAAATCTGACAATAACTGTGAATCTAAGAGTAGACTTCAAAATCATTGTCAATATCGAAAAATTTCTAAAGCACCAATTCCTTATTTTTGAAATTGATTTACAAAACACACACACACATACACATACACACACACACACACTCACACATACATGAACCCAGAATTAGACATTAATTCTGCTTTTCAGTATATCAATGTCACAAGAAAGAATACAAATTTTCCAACTCACAAATTCAGACCAAATGACATAAGAATAACAACTGTGATTGACTGTAAAAATATCCACAATTATCTTTAGTGTCTCTTTGCAATGTTACTTTACATACTTTTGCATCAAGAAGTGGAATCTGTTTCTTCACTCTTTGAATCTAGTTTTGTGACTTGGCTATGACCAATAGAATACTGAGAATCATGTTATGCCAGTGCCAAGAATCATACTTTTCTTCTCACTTTTGGAACCTGGCACCACCATATGAATAAACAGAGTCTAGCCTGATGAATGATGAAAGAAATCATCTCAGAGCAGTCAGTTCTAGCCAATCTGCCAATTGAGCTCAAATACATGGGGAAAGCCCAGGTGAGATTGTGTCCATCTCAATAGAAACATACAGCTGACCAGAGACTCATGAGCAGTACTACATTATTATTATTTTAAGACACTTGGTTTTGGGATAGCTTATTAAGCAGTAATAGATGGTTAATTCAGCAACCATTTTGAAATCTCCGGTGAAATAATGTATCTAGATGATAATCACCAAATTATCCTAAAACTATAAATGCACAATGCAAATGATGCCAGAAATAATCTTTGAGAAATAGATAGGACTAGTGGACTATGTAGTTAAAAAAAATTAAAGCATAAATAGTAATGACTTAAAAATAAATATAAATTGGGGAAGGTAACAGTTTTCTGATGTATAATGATTTAAAATATTTGAGTATTTCTGAAGAGTAAGTATACTTAATTTTAGATGAGAATATCTTAAGATTTCAGGTAAAATTGCTAGACTATTAGCTAAGAGATATTTGCTCTCAAATGGAAAAGGAAAAAATAAAGTACCACACAGCAAATAGGCAAATATAAATTCAAATTATTTATGAACAAATATAAAACTTTATTGAAACACTTAAAAGATCTCCTAAAGGACGAAGTGTATTGTGTTCATGAATAGATGGTTATAACTCCATACATTCTAATATCTAATTCTTTTCAAATTCACTTACACATCAGCAATTCTAATTTTAATCACAACATAATTTGACAAGTTAATATACTTTTTCATTCATTCAGCAACAACAACAACAAAAACAAGACATGGAACATTTTAATTGCCATAAAATATTGTTTTGCTCTTTTGAGGTTAACCTTTTCACCTTTCTTTCATTCTCTGGCATCTATTGATCTGATTTCTGTCCCTATAGTTTGCCGTCTCCAGAATGTAATTTGTACACAATATAGTATCTAGTCTTTTATGTCTGAAGAGTATACATTTATTAAACTTATCAAAAAAAGATGCAATACAAAATTCAGGTATTCATGAGAATATTAATAAACCATAAAAACAAGAGAATGATAGAATTTAGCATAATAGTCATATCTATGCAAAGATCAAAGGAGGATAGAATCAGGGGAAATTGTGATTGGAATATTATTGATTAACTACATTTCTTAACCGAGTTATCGGTAAATGGTTTTATCAACTTTATTATATTTCATTAATCAAATATTACATATTATGTATATAAATAGTTTGTAAAAATAATAACACAAATCTGGGGAGAGGTATAACTGAAAAATATAGGACTTAGAAAACTATACCAAGTTAGAATTCAGTTAGTCAAGGGATAAACAAGATAGTACAAAAAGTTAAAGTAAAATAGCAATAATAGTACCTACTAACAAGAATAACTTAAAAGCTAAATATTAAATATTGGTAAGGATAAGAAATAATAAAAAGTCTTTTTTATTGTGGTAAAAGACAACATAGCATGAAATCTCCCCTTTAACAAATTTTAAGTGTACAATACAGGATTGCTAACTATACGTTTATTGTGGCACAGTAGATCTCTAAAATTTTTTTTAAAATCTTAAGTGACTACAACTCTGTAAAAAAAATTGAACAAAAATCTCCATTTTCCTGTCCCCCATTCTGGTTGCTATTATTCTACTTTCTGCTTTCATGAATTTGAGTACTTAGATTCCTATTATAAGTGAAATCATGCAGCACTCTTCCTTCTGTGACTGGATTATTTCACTTAGCATAAGGTTCTTCAAGTTCATCTATGTGATAGCATATGACATGTTTTTGTTTTTTTTTCTCTTTGTAAGACTCAGTAATCTTCTACTGTATGTACACCACAGTTTCAAAAATCAATTCATCCAACAATGGATATTTAGTTTTATTATACTTCTTGGCTATTATAAATAAAGCTTGGATGAATGTGAAAGTGCAAATAGATCTTTGAGATCCTATTTTCAGTTATTTTAGATAAATACATAGAAGTGAAATTGGTGACTCATGTGGTAGTTCTATTTTTGGTTTTTTGAGGAAACTCCATACTGTTTTCCATAGCAGCTGCACCATTTTACAGTCCCACCAGGAAGGGATCCAGTTTCTCTACATCTTATCAAAAATTGTTATTCCTTCCTCCCTTCCACATGTGTTGGTGTCTTTTTTGTAGAAAAAAATAAAATTAAAAAATAGAACTACCACAAGAAGTGTTGCATGATTAACCTACCTATCACCATATACAAAAATCAACTCAAAGTGGATCAAAGATCTAAATGAAAACCTCAAATTCCAAGAATCCTGGAAGAAAGCATGGGAAACACCCTTATTCACATCAAAGCAGGCAACAAATTCTTGACCAAGTCCCCAAAAGTGAATGCCATAAAAGCTAAGACAGAAAAGTAGGGCCTCATCACACTGAAAAGCTTTTGCACAGCAAAAGAAACCAGCAAGAGAGTAAAGCAACAAACCACAGAATGAGAAAAAAATATTTGCTAGTTATGTATCTGACAAAAACCTAACATCCAGGGTCTACAAGGAACTCAAATGAACTGAAAAACAACAACAACAACAAAAACCCCAACCCTATTAGAAAGTGGGCAAGCAGTCAACAGATACATTAAAAAATTCTCAGCCTTATTGATAATCAGATGAATGCAATTCAAAACTACAATGAGACACCACCTAACTCCAGTAAGGATGACCATCATTAATAAATTTTTTTAAAAAAGATACTGGTGTAGGTGTTGAAAAAAGGGAACACTTCTAACATTGTTGGTGGGAGTAAAAGCTAGTTCAACCTCTGTAAATAGAAGTGTAACAGTTCCAAAAAGAACTTAAAATTGACCTTCCATATGATCCTGCAATCCCTCTCCTGGGAATATACCTGGCATGTTTATAGCCACACTATCCACAATAGCAAAAACATGGAACCAACCCTATTGCCCATTGAAAAGTTGCCAGGATAGAGAAAATGTGATACATATACATGATAGAGTATTATGCAGTCATAAAGAAGAACAAAATCATGAACTTCACAGCAGATTAAATGGAGTTGGAGACCATCATTCTTAGTAATCTATCACAGAAAAAAATAATTGAGTACCACATGTTCTCACTCATAATGGGACCTGAACATTAATCACAGTAGCACAAGGGATGGATCAGGAGTCACTGGGCAATGCCAGGGCAGGGAGGGAAAGAGGGTAACACCACGAACGGTATCTGGTAACACCACAAAGTGTATCTGATTCCAAACCAGAGGATGAGAGGGTCAATTGGAGGTCCAAACTTCACCTGCATGCATCCTGTTCTTGTAGTTAGCCCTTACTTGTATACCACATCTCTATAATAAAGTAAAATTGAAATTAAAAAGATTATGAGATTATGTTAGCTGCAAACAGAAAAATGTATTTTTCCTTTGTTTATATGACTTTTATTTCTTTTTCTTGCCTAATATCTTTGGTTAGAACTTCCAGTATTTTGTTGAAAAAGGTACTGAGAGTGGGTGTCCTTGCCTTGCTACTGGTCTTAATGAAAACATTTGCAGTTTTTCACCATTGAATATGATATTAGCTGTGGGTTATGCATACATGGTTCTTTTTTAAAAGGCAACTTCTTTCTACTTTGAGTTTGCTGAGTGTTTTAATTATAAAAGGGTGTTGAATTTTTCTACTCCTATTAAGTTGATCATGTGAATTATATGATTTATTCTATTAATGTAGTGCATCACACTGACTAATTTTTGTATGTTGTAACATCCTTGTAATCCAATATTTTGCTGAAAAATGTTGCATTGCTTTCTGCTTTTCTTTATTATAATTTGTATCTTTGGCTTTGGTAACAGAGTAATACTGGCTTCATATAATGAGTTTGAAATTTTAAAAAACATGTTTGAAGGGTTTGAGAAAGATTGATGTTAATTCTTTAACTATACGGTAGGAATCTCCAGTGAAGCCATAGAGTCCTAGTATTCTTTGGGGGAAGATTTTTATTACAGGTTCCAATGTCTTAATAGTTGTAGGTCAGATGTTATTCAGATTTATTATTACCTTGTTATTCATTCTTGTAGGTTGCATGTTTCTAGGAATTTATGCATTTCTTCTAGGTTATCCAATTTGTTGGCAATAATTGTTAATTGTATTCTCTTTTGTTCTTTTGTTCTTGTGGCATCTATTGTTGTGTCTGCTATTTTATTTCAATTTATTTATTTGAGTCTTTTTTCATTTTTACTTAGGCTAGCTAGGAATTGTCAATCCTGTTTATCTTTTTCCAAAGCCAACTTTTGATTTTTTGCTTTTTAAAAATTGTTTTTCTATTCTCTCTTCTATTTACTTCTGGTCTAATTTTTATTACTTTTCATTCCTTTTATTAATTTGGGGTTAGTTTGTTTTTCTTTTTCTAGCTCCTTGAGCTATAATACGTTTATACAAGCTCTTTCTTCTGTTTTAATGTAGGTGTTTATTGCTGTAAACTTTTTTCTTCGTACTTCTTTTCTGCATCTCATAAGCTTTAAGTGTATTTCCTTTGCTTGCATTTGTCTCAAGATATTTTCTAATTTACATTTTGATGTCTTGTTTGAATCTAACTTGTCCAGATATATACTGCTAGTTTTCTGCATATTTGTGTTTTTGTTTTGTTTTGTTTTGTTTTTTAGTTCTTATTTGGCTATTGATATCTAGTTTTAGACCAAACACAGTATTTTACATGATTGCAATTTTCTTAAATTTGTGAAAACTTCTTTTGTGACCTAATATATGTGATCTCTCCTAAAGAATGTTTTATATGTGTTCGAGAAGAATATGTACTCTGTCCTTGTTAGGTAGAAAGTTCTATAAATATCTGTGATGTCTATTTGGTCTATAGAGTTGTTAGAATCTGCTATTTCATTACCGATTTTCTACCTGGTTGTTCTATACATTATTTAAATGGGGAATTGAAATAACCTATTATTATTGTGTTGCTCTCTAGCTAGCTACCTTCACCAAAAAGCTTTACATTTTTATAAAAAGCATGATTTCATTTCAATTTTCCTTTGCAATTCTTGTGAGGTAGGTTTAGTACTGATAAAGTCCCTCATCTTTTATTTATTTGGGAAAGTCTTTTTTTTTCTTTAGAAAGGACAACTTTACCAGATATAATATTAATGGTTGGCAGTTTAGCTTTTTTTTTTTTTCTTCCAGTGCTCTTAATATATTATTCCCCTTTCTTCTGGCCTTCACAGTTTCTGATAATAAGTCTTCTGGTGGTCTTAAGGAGATTATCTTATATATCATAAGTTACTTGCTGCTTTCAACATTGTTCTCTTTGCCTTTGATCTTGGACAAGTTGATCATAATGTGTCTCAATGTGGTCTTTTTTAGGTTGATTCCAATTACAATTATTAGTCTTTTTGAATTTCAATGTCCATTTTCTTCTCAAGATTAGGAGTTTTCAGCCATTATTTCTTCAAGTAAGTCTTCTACTCCCTTTATTCTCTAATCTTTCTTTAGAATTTGCATATTGAATATATAGGTTCACTTGATGCTGTCCCAAAAGACCCTTAAGCATTCTTGACTCTTGTTTATTTATTTACTCTCTTTTTACTCCTCTGTCTAGATAAATCAAGTTTGCTGGTTCTTTTTCCTGCTCAAATCTTCTGTTAAATTGTTCCAGGAAATTTTACATTGTAGTTGTATACTTCAGCTCCAAAATCTTAATTTGGTTCTTTTTCATACTTTTTCTTTGTTGATATTTTCATTTTGTTTAAGCATCATTTCTTCTGAGCTTGTTGAGCATCTGTATGATGCTTGTTTAAAAATGTTTTTAGATTATTCATATAGCTCTCTTTCTTTAGTATTGGTTTCCAGAGATTTACTTTGTTCATCGATTAGATATTTTCCTTTTTTCTTTTTCTTTCTTTCTTTCTTTCTTTCTTTCTTTCTTTCTTTCTTTCTTTCTTTCTTTCTTTCTTTTTGAATGCTTTGAACACTTTGTGTTGGGATCTGTGTATTTGAAAAAACAGCTACCTCTCACAATCATTATGAATTGGCTTTACATAGCAAAAGATCTTTATCAAACAGCCCAGCTGGAGATTCTAGAGATCTCTGGAAAGTGTTTATGTGAATTTATCTTCTCTGGGCTTGTGAACATAAATTACCAAGTAAAGAGATTTGTATTTGTCTTTTTTTTTTTTTGAGTTCATATCTCTGGTTTCTTTTGTTTTTCTGCAGCACTGCAGGTTCTCTGAAGCTGTCGTAAGCCTTCTTTTTTGCTCTTAGTGGTTCCCAGGTATTTAGAGTTTGCCAAGTTTTACTAGTGCTGAAAGAGGCAAGACAAAAAACAATTCTTCAGCCAGCTCCCCCAAAGCTGTAAAGCTGAATACATATTTTATACTTCCCTTTCCTTCTTGAGAGAAAAACTGTCAAGTTATTTTGACCTCTGTCTACAGTAATCTGGGTCCTCTGGATCAGAAACAAGATGCCCAACTCTTTTTTGTCCTCAGCAGTCTTTAGGCTTCTAGACTATGCCAGGTCCTGCATGTACTCCAAGTCAGGTAAGAAGGAAATCTGTCCCTCCGGCAGCCTTCCAAAAAGCTACACAGCTAAATATATACTCTAACAATTTCTCTCCCTAGGAATAAGACACACCTTGGGAATTTTTTTCCCATCCATTCTATTCTAAGTAGGGGGAGGGGCAACAATGAGTAACTGCATACTCATTCAAGCAATTACCTTTGTTCTCAGTGTTCCCAAATCTGATGCCATTTCTTATGCATTCCTAGATTCAGGTGACATAGTCAGTCCCTTGAGTAATCTCCTACCAAAGTCTAAATAATAGACATACATTCCAGTTTTCTCTTTCTCTCCCAAAGGAGAAATTACCAAGGGAGAAATTGAGAAACAGGATATATCAATGACATCACACTGCCTTGTGGGAGGAACTCTGTCAAATGAGAACTACAAGATTTCTTACTGGCTTTGATGCACTTTCCTGGGGTGCAGAAACCTGTTACCTGATTTCAAGATTTTTCAGAAATGGAGTTGCTCCATATATTGTTTAATAAGTGTCTTAATGGGGATTGAGGTCTATGGGTTCCTATTCCATCATCTTGCTAACATAAACTCTGAAACTCTGACACACTATTAGTAGGAGTCTAAATTGGTACTAGCTAATTAAAAAACACAAACTTATCAGTATTTGCTCATTTTGCACACTTATGAAAACTGTCATCCAGCAATTCCATTCTTAGAAATATACACATATACATATAATAAATGTATATATTTGTATAAAATGTTTACTGTATAAGCATCATTTATAAGTATCTTAGGCTTAACACAGTGCATAAACAATAGAATGTATAGATAAGTTTTTGAATTGTCATAAAATGATATAGTATGTACTTATGTACACTAAAATGGAGCTATCTCATAGATAATGCTGAATTAAAATAAACCTGAAATTGTATAAATTCATTAAGATAAAATAAAAATACAGGAGAAATAAATCTTTGGTAATAAAAATCAGAGCACTGGTTTCTTTGGGGAATGATATTGAATAAGAGGGAAAAAAAGACAGCTCTGACTGTATTTCTTTATCTAGATAGCTATTACATGGGTATATTCTCTTCATAAATATTTATCAAGTGAGTACTAAGGATTTACGAATTTTATTATATGTACATAATACTTGATTAAAATAAATTTTAAAGCTAAAATTATTGAGAATGTAGATGCAACATCAAAAGTTGTTAGCAGTTAACACTGAAACATATGTATAGAATCACAATGAAATAATCATTGGAATTATAGTATAGAAAGCATTATGAACTAAATGTTTGGGTCCCCTTTCCCCAGATTTATACGAGGGGGGACTCAAAAAAGCTGGAATTTATTTATTAAAAAGCGTGTATTTATTCCTACATATTTAAACTTAAGTCAACTTGAAAGTAACCTTCTGTTTGTTGCAATACACCTATCAAAATGCTTTTTTCCACTGCTAAAAGCAGTTTTTGAGTACTTCATATTGATGCCTTTTAGTGCTTCTGCCATTTTTTTGTTTCACCTATTCCACATTGACAAAATATTTCCCTTTGAGGACCTTTTCTTCCAGGGAAACAAACAAAAAAGATGCTTGGGACACGATCAGGTAAATAGGAAGGGTAGGGCATGAGGGTCATGCCATTTTTGAACACTCAGCATGATGTAGGCAGGTGCATCATTATCATGGTGATAGAATAAGTCATCTGTTTACCACAACTTGGGCTATTTCTTTCACAACACAGTCTCTCACAACAATGCTAGCTGGTATACTGAAGCTGAGGGATTTCTAGAACACTTATGTAGCAGGAGAAAGTCTGTTCTAAAAAGGGGCCCACTCTCCAAAAGATAATTTTGTTTTTCTTGGAGGTTTCCCCTTGTATATTAAAATCCTACCCCAAATGTGATGGTATCAAGAGGTGGGGTCTTTGGGAGATCATTAGGTTAGGCCGTTGGAACCCTCATAAACAGGATTAGCACCCTTATGGGAGGATGTTATGATCAGATTGCAAAGAAGGAGACACACCAGTACGCCTAAGTCCAAATCACGAGTCCTTTATTAAGTACATGGTCAAGAGTAGGCTCATGCCAGGAGGCTCTTGACACAGAATATAATCAGTGAAAAGCTTATATAGGCAAAATCTGCAGGTTGGCTACATAGTAGGGGGTGATGGTACAAGGAACTAAAAACAAAAGGAACAAAATACAAGAACAAAGTATAGGGACGTGGCAGGGGGAATCTTGTAAGTAATAATTCTTTGGTACAACATCTAATTTCAGTTAACAAAGCATACAATTACAAGGAACTTGTAGCTAGAGGGTTCTGTAATGGTCAGCAGGAATGGTCAGGATGATCAGCTCAGGGGAACAAAGCTGGGACTCTGTAGTCATGGGAACGTTACAGTAATCACACGTATACATTGGGGGGTCATTTTCAGGTTAGGCCGACAGCTAAGATGGAGGATTTCAGTAAAATGGAGTTACTTATGTCAAGCAAGTTATTGCAATTGTTTTATGTATTTCGTTAACTATTTCATTCCCCCATTTCAATTGTACATAAGTCAATTTGTTGACTCATTGGTCATGGTTATGGAATTATAGTAAGTTTTTGCATGTTTAAGTTTTACAGAATTTACATATGAAAGATAAAATAGCATTAACAGAACCCTTTTGCCATTTTCCAATTTGCAGGAACTACAGTCAAAAGACCTATGCCAAAGGCCAGAGCAAGTGGGATAACAAAAACAAGAGCTAAAGATTGAGTACAATGTATTTTTAAAAATTGGTAACCAGTCTATTGGCATCTTACAGCTTAGATGTACATTGAAAGGTGATCTTGAGAGAGTTTTTGGAGTTCTTCATCCCAGTCCGGTTGGCTGAACTGTGGTTGTTTTTCTCTGTTGAACTAGGAAATGGATATTTAGGGTCCCTAGCTGCCTCAGCATAGTCAATGGAACGAGTGTTCGTTTTCTTGGCTTTCTTGATTCATGTGTGATGAATTCAGGCTGGTACCCCATTGACCTTGAGTGCTGTTGGGGTAGTGATGATGATGATAAAAGGTTCTTTTCAGGCAGGACTTAGTTCCTCTTTCTGGAATTTTTTGACAAAAACCAGGTCTCCACGCTGGAACAGATGACAAGATGTGGAAGATGGAGTGGGCAAAACAGCACGAATACCAGAGTGGACAGCAATCTGGACTTGTCAGAGGGACTGGAGATACTTTAACATAGATTGATTAGTTATTATTGCTAGAATGGGATCTCACAACCAGAGTAACAGAAGAGGGGGGTCTCCCAAACATGATTTTATATGGAGTAAACCCAGTTTTATATGGGGTGGATTGGGTACGGAGAAGAGGCATAGGCAAATTTATCCGTTTTTCACCAGTTTCTGTTATTAATTTGGTCAAAGTAGATTTTAAGTTTTGGTTCATGCATTCTACCTGTCCAGAGTTTTGTGGTCGGTAAGCACGATGTAATTTCCAGTTAATGTTTAGTGCTGAACTAACCAGCTGAACTATGGATGAGGTGAAAGCAGGACCATTGTCAGAGCCAATAGAGAGGGGGAGCCCAAACTTAGGAATGATTTCATTTAGTAAAAACTTGCTAACTGTCAAGGTGATTTTATCTTTAGTGGCAAAGGCCTCTACACATCCAGAATAAGTATTTACAAATACTAGCAAATAGTTGTACACCACTTGGGGGAGGGTGCTCTTTTAGTGAAGTCTACTTCCCATTTTTCTCCGGGAGTTATTCCTCGAGCCCTAATGCATTAAGAGGTTTGAGCCCTTGTTTTGCATTGACTTGGGCACAGGTCAGGCACATAGTGGCTGCCGTTGCAGCTGTGCTTTTTAAGTCATTAATATGATACAAACAATTTACCAGTTCAGTTATTTTAGTACCTTCCAAGTGGGTGGTAGAATGTGGTTGTTTTATTAAGGCACGTCCCAGGGCTTCAGGTAGAATAATTTTAGAGTCCTTGATTCATCATACAGTGGAGTTTTTATAAGCTCCCGCTAGGTCTGCCTGTTCCTCTTCTTCCTGGGTATAGGTGGGCTGCTTTGGGGGAGAAGGAGCTGGAAAGGTTTTAGTTAGCAGGATAGTCAGAGATTCAACTGGGAGTTCTGTTGCCTTTTGAGCTGTCTGATCAACCAGGCGATTCCAAGTTGCTTCTGGAGTATCAGATTTCTGGTGTCCCCTGCAATGAATGATGGCTACCTTTTTAGGGAGCCATATAGCCTCTAGGAGGGCTAAGATTTTTTCTTATTTTTTATAGTCTTACCTGCTGTAGTAAGAAGACCTTGTTTCTTATAGACCATGGCATGCACCTGAAGTGTGGCAAAAGCATACCAGCTGTCGGTGAAAATGTTTACTTGCTTTCCTGTTGCCAGCGCAGAGCCTGAGTTAAAGCAATTAACTCAGCCTTTTGAGCTGAGGTACCTTGAGGCAACTCCTATGACCAGATTACATCATGAGCCTTGGTTATGGCTACACCAGTCTTGTGGACTCCCTCTATTACCAGGCTGCTATCATCTATGAATAGGTCGGTGAAAATGTTTACTTGCTTTCCTGTTGCCAGCGCAGAGCCTGAGTTAAAGCAATTAACTCAGCCTTTTGAGCTGAGGTACCTTGAGGCAACTCCTATGACCAGATTACATCATGAGCCTTGGTTATGGCTACACCAGTCTTGTGGACTCCCTCTATTACCAGGCTGCTATCATCTATGAATAGGTCAGCATTAGCCTGGTTTAAGGGAGTGTCCCAAAGATCAGGCCAACAGGCCTGAGAGATGTCCAATACATCTTCACAGTCATGCATTGGTGTTTCCGGATTGTCATCAGGTAACAGAGTGGTCAGATGAGGTACTGAGTAGGAGAGAAAGTCTTGGTTGGTCAAGCAAGAGACTTTGATATTGAGTGATACGAGTGCTTGGCATCCAGTGGCCAGAGGCTTCTTGGAGCAAAGTTTCAACAGTATGGCCAGGTTTTGACCAAAAGTTAATTTATCTCCTTCCTTAACTAGCATGGCCATGGCCACAATGGTCCAGAAACAGGAGGGCCAGTCGGAGGCTACTGGGTCCAGTCTTTTTGACAAGTAAGCCACCGTTTGTTTTTTTTTTCCCAGGGACCTAAGGTCTGAGTAAGGACCCCCTTTGCAATTCCTTGTTGTTTGTGAATAAACAAGTGGAAAGGCTTGGTAAGAGCCAGGGCTTGGGTCAGAGCTGTTTTTAACTGCTGGAACACCTGTTCCTCAGTAGCAGTCCAGTTTAGGGGCTGATCTCCTGCCATGGTTGTGTACAGGGGCTTGGCAATTTCAGCACATCCTGGGATTCACAGCTTGCAATACCCTGCCACCCCCAGGAATTCCTATACCCATTTCTTTGTGGTTGGCATGGGAATTTGAAGAATAGCTTCTTTCTGGACTGAAGTCAGGGCTCATTTACCTTTTTTTAAGCAAGTATCCCAGGTAGGAGACTTCATTGAGCAGAGCTGTGCCTTTTTCATTGACATGGTAGACCAAGTCTTGGAGGTGCTATAATAGAGCCTACTACCTTGTAAACAAGTATTTAAGTCTGTAGCCACAAGTAAAGGATTATTTACATACTGGAGTAGAGTACATTCAGGGTATAGGGCACAGGACTCTGACAAATCTTGTTGCAAGGCTCCTGGAAAAGAGTTGGGGAGTTCTTGAAACCTTGTGGCATCCAGGTCTAAGTCTGCTGACTGGTGTCCCCTGAATCTAGATCTGTCCATTCAAAAGCAAAGATGGGTTGACTGACAGGTGACAAAGGGATAGAAAAGAAGGCACCCTTTAAATCAAGTACAGTATATACCTGATATTGAGGAGGCTTAGAATCAGTTCCTGGGGCTCAGAGGGTTGTTCCCAGGATTTTGGCCTGTCTTCTTGTACTCTATCAGTTGCCTGTAATGCCTATTTCTGTTTTGCAGCATCTTGGTCGTTAAAAACTTTCTGAGCCACTTCAAGCAGCTAAGAGATATTTATTCCTGCAAAGTGTTCCAGCTTCTGCAACTTTTTTCGGATGTCCAGAGATGCCTGAGCCAGAAATGTCAGATTAATAGCTTGAGCATTCTCGGGAGCTGAGGGATCAAAAGGGGTATAAGTCCAAAACGCCTCTTGGAGGCACTTGAGGAATGCTCCTGGAGATTCCTCAGGTCCTTGGAGAACCTCGGTAGTTTTAGAAAGATTGATAGGTTATTTTGGGGGCTGCCCTCTTCAAACCTGCTAATAGAGTCTGATGATATGTATCTAGTGTTTTGGATCCCACCAAGGTGTTGGGGTCCCAGTTAGGGCAAAAGGCAGGAAAAACCTCTTTTAACATTTCTTGACTCTCCTTCTCTCTACCAGCTGCTGAGGCCAGGACAAACTTTTTAGTCTCAGTTTTAATGTGCTTCTGGCTTTTTAGAAGTAGATAGGGTTAAAAAGGAGTTGTTGGCAATTATCCCAGGTGGGAAGATGAATGTGCATGATTGATTTTACCAGGGAGGTTAAAAATTTTTGGCAAGATTTCATTCTCTTAAGAAACAGGTAAAACAAATTTTCCTTGAATAGTTAGCCAAGGGTCTTTGCATGTAGCACCCTATTGTTTTTAAGTTAGATGCTTTGTCTCTGTATAAAACATATTTTAAACCATGGAGGAGGGTTTGGGACTAAATTTAACCATTGGTTAATACAGGAAAACTGATCAGGATAACCAGGGTTCCCTGTAATGACTTTTCTGACAGACTAAGTAACATGAACATCCAGAGACACTGTGGAGGGCTATTTAACATTAAATGTAGGCCAATTGTTTTCCCAGAGAGTCTGGAGTTTACCTTTGGAGAGACAGACACTGCATCCTCCGTGAACCTGACAGAAAAATTCCTTATTATACAGTCCAGGGGACTGGAGGGCTTAGAAGCCTGTGACCCCATATCATCAAAACCAGTAAATTACAGGAGGCACCTAATGAGCATCAGACCTCCAACCATGAGAAGATAAGCAAAGGCTAATAGAAGTTTCGGATCTGCTGACCGGTCTGAACGTGCAACAGAATCAAGCCCTGTGGCAAAGAGCACAGCAAAAATGCAAAGCAGGGAAAGAGGCCAAGGATGACAAAGATATAGAAATTCCACAGGCAGTTAGAAGTCAAAGCGGGTACTCAAACAGAGACCAGATACTAAACTGAGACTCTGTTTAGCCAATATTTTGGCTTAACGAACAGTGTCTAAGGAGTGCTTCATTAGGCAGAAAACTGATAGGTCATGAGTTCTGTGAACCCATAACAAACAAGGAGCAAACAACAAACAAATAATTAAAACACAATGACAGATAGGGCACATCTGGACCAAGTCAGAGGAGTTACAGAACCCTGGAACAACCTCAGGGCAGAAAACAGATCCCTGGAACAACCTCACGGCAGAAAACCAGAGGACTCTATTCAACCAATGTCTTGGTCTAATGAATAGTGTTCAAAGGGCGACCTCCTCAGACCATGACTCCCTTAAACAGAAACAGAAACAGAAACCGCGGTCACAAGCAATTAAACTGAAAACCAAAAATAAATTCTTACCTCCTAGGAGACTGTAGATGAACTCAGGTTCTTTTGAGGCAGTAGCTGCCAACAGTCGTTCCAACCCCCTCAAAGCCAGATGAGAGGTCAAGGGGCCTGAGAGTCTCAGGGGGCGCCTCCCCTACACCTCTCCTCCCAGCTGGGGGGGATTGGAGTGAGATGGCTGCTCGTGCTGGTGGAAGAATTTCTCACTGGAGCCTCCAAATGTTATGACCAGATTGCAAGAAGGAGACACACCAGCATGCCTAAGTCCAAATCACAAGTCCTTTATTAAGCACACAGTCAAGAGTAGGCTCATGCCAGGAGGCTCTTGATGCAGAATATAATCAGCAAAAAGTTTATATAGGTAAAATCTGCAGGTTGGCTACATAGCAGGTGGAGAGGGTATAAGGAACTAAAAACAAAAGGAGCAAAATATAAGAACTATAGGGATGTGGCAGGGGGAAGTTTGTAAGTTATAATTTCTTGGCGCAACATCTGATTTCAGTTAACAAAGCATTCATTTACAAGGAACTTGTAACTAGGGAATTCTGTAATGGTCAGGAGGAATGGTCATTATGATCAGCTCAGGGGAACAAAGTTGGGGCTCTGTAGTCATGGGAACGTTACAGTAATCACACGTATACATTGGGGGGATGATTTTTAGGTTAGGCAGGCAGCTAAGATGGAGGATTTCAACAAAATGGAGTTACTTATGCCAAGCAAATTATTACAATTATTTTATTTATTTCATTAGCTATTTCAAGGAGAAAACTAGCTTACTTTCACTCTTTACTATGCAATTTAAGGATAAAATTAGAATATGGCCATCTCTAAACAAAGAAGAGGGTGTTTACCAAGAACTTAACCTTGTTTGCACCCTGATCTCTGCTTTCAGCATATGGATCTATGAGAAATAAGTGTTTGTGGTTTAAGCCACCTAGTTTATGGTAGTTTTTGTTATTGCAGCTAAATCTGACTAAGCCAGAAGGTAGTTGTTTAATTTATTTTGTTTTTATTTAAACATCATCTAAAAAAATCACATAAAGTGAGATGTAATGAGGTGTTAATGCTAATTTATGCACCTGAAGTCAAAAGGTATCAGTCAATAATGTCTAAAAGTGAAAGAATAATGTAAAAGGAAAACACATAAAAATGCCAATATCTTAAGTGTTATAGCCAAATTTTTAACCTTTGAAAAAATTTTTTATGAATATTCCCAATTGTGAGGAATACATTTACTTGAAATGGAACAAATTCTCCTATTTCACCTGAGTGTTATTTTTGTTTGTAAAATTCAATTATATTTAGTAATACTTTTTACATAAAAAACAGCATGTGTAGTAATGCCTCTATATTTAGAAAAATTATGTTTATTTATTCTTCTATCTGTATATAATATAGAGATATTTTAGCTACTCTTCCCTTAATTATTGGAATTTTCTCACTCTGTTTATGTATAAATATGCACACATATACACATTTGTGCATATATTTATTTAAATTAGTCATGTATACAATAATTTGTACAAGATTATTTGGTAGACTTTTATTTTAAATTCTTTTAGCTTTAGATGATTGGGGAGAATATTCTGTTAATGTACTTATGAATTAAGAGGATAAACAACTCTATAATATATCAGATCATAAAGAGAAAATACTCATAATTACCAATATTCAACACATACTGTTTTATAATTCAATACAATAATCTATACAGGCTGTCTTCTCACCTATGTTCTTAACTCTATTTCTGAAATCAAAGACATTACTTTGTAAACTATCACACAGAATATCAGTCTTTACATGTTGTACTTTCTTCATATTACTTATCATTGTCCGTGTGGTGAATTTCAAGCCTTTGTTCAAGATTCTACTCAAATCAAAGCTGCTCTCTGAAGCTTTTCCTGACTCCATCAGATGAATTAATCATTTTCTCCTTTTTACTTCCAAAAGGCTTTGTACTTACCTCCTTGACTGTAATGAGATGTGGGCAGTGTCTAGCAAATAGCAGGCCCTCAATAATTGTAATTGCTTTTTTTATTCTCTACTATGGTACTTGTTTCCCATTACCTATACACACATTGTTAAAAGAACTTTCCTGCTCCTCTGTGACTTCTTAATGTAGGTCTTTTTATTTCCAGTGCTTAGCCTGACACCTAGCACATCGCTGGTTATTCAATACATGTTTACTCAAAAAATAAAGGAACTAAATGATTCATTTGCAGAGTGATGAAAGATTAAACAAATCACCTTTATTAAATGGTTTCATTTTTCAAAGAAAGAGAAAAAAATGTATGTTGAAGATGAGCTTTTTAGAAAGATATAACAACAGATTGAAAAAGAATGCTTTCACAAGTTAACAAAAATGAAGCTTACATTCTTTAAGATCATAGGTTAAAACCATTTCACTTCTGTGTTAATTATTTACTTAAATTTTATTTAGTTCGCTTGGCATGTAGCACATACCTATAGTGCCCAGTACACAGGAGGCTGAGGTAAAAGGATTCCTTGAGCCCAGGAGGTAGAGCAAGCAGATTGTGCCACTGCACCCCAGGCTGGGTGACAGATCTAGATCCTGTTTTAGAAAGAAACTCAGAAAAACAAGAAAAAAGGAAGGGAGGGAAGGAAAGAAGAAAGAAGAAAAGAAATTTCTCAGACTAGCACTCTAGCCATCTCTGGGTCAGTGATTGATAACAGATAATCAGCAGGAGTTCTAAACAGACCAAGACGCCAGGATGTGCTGTAAGGTTTGTGGGGTGGAACCTGGTGATAAGTCTTTTTAATTCCGACTCTTCTTAATGCTGCAAGTAGAACTATTGCCATGGTCCTGTGATTTTCTCCATAAAATGTATAGGCGAAAAAATCTGTAGAGAATACAGTGGAGTCTTGTAGCAGTATTTTAATTTCTGGGCAGAGCTATAGTCTCCAGGTACAGAAACAGGCACTCAGGAGAAGTTGGCAAAGACAGACAGCCTCCTCGCCCCCTGGGTATAACTACAGAGCCTGGGCTCCCGGTCTGTTGATCACTGCTATGTAATTTCAAGTCAATTCTGTAAAACTGAGTTGTCTATTATGTATGTCACATTGTTGGTGTTGTGAAATCTTTAACATTGAATAACACATACATTTGCTGTGCTTATTTGTATGTGTATGCATGTTTATGGATATATGTGTGTATATATGTATTTATCTATTTATTTATTAATTACCTTGAACAGTTATCTACCTGTTCAAGGTAACTATTTGATCTATTCTGTGGCTGTAGATGTAGATTTTTTTCAAGACAATATTAGCAAATTAGATACATTTTATGTATTATGTACAATTATTTTACTTATGATATATGATTATTCCACAAATAATATAGATTTGTAATTTCCAACTAAATATTGTGTTGCTTCTATAAAGTAAGATAACATTTTCAAGTATTGCTATTTTGACCATAGGTCTCAAGTTGAATGCAAATGACTCCTTGCTGTTAGAATCTAGGTATGCAAAGAGGACAGATTAGGCAAATATCCTTTTATTCCTCTCTGGTAGGGCCATGTGTTATTTGAGTAATAGAAATAGCTCAACTAGGAGGTCAGAATCACAGCAAATTTCTGTTTGTGTCTGTTTCTTCAATGTTTATGTCCTCAGGAAACAACTTTTTCTAATTTCCGGCTGCTGCATATGAAACTTATTTATACTCATTTATTTGATTAAACACTCTCTGCTCAGATAAGAAATAAATATTATTGCTTCTGTCCCAGATAGTTCTATTAAGAATGACAAGGAGTCTTACAGAGAAATTCATCAGAATGTGTAGGCCCTCACTGCCACCGGATCAGAGAGGTTGAAACAATCTTTCGAATGCTATCACTTTCAGAATCTTTGCTGTGCTTAGTAGTCTTCCCAAAGCATTCATGTAAATTAATCTATTCAGAGTCTAGTCACTTGACCCTTTTCCACTCTTGTGTCTTCCAAGCCCTACTATCCAGGTATTTTACTCATGAACAGAAAGTAGATACGTTATCTGATACATTTTGAATGCTAGATCAAGTCATTAGAGATGAAATAATCATATATATTAAACTCCCTAGAAAAGAGCTGGTGTATGCCTGTCAATCTGTTGTAATTATTAATAACATCCCTTTTTATGCAACAAAGTAATCTTAGTTTGAGCAATAAATTTTGTGGTCATTTTATTTATAGACCTACTAGCTATTATACCTCACCACTTCTGAAATATGCTTAAGAGGGGAGAAAGGCTGTTGCGTGTCACTACTTAACTAATTCAGAGATATTATTTCTGCTCAAAACTCCAAAGGTTTCTACTCAAAACATTTCTACACACTTTTTTTTAAACCAAATTAGTATATCCAAATCAAAATCTGATCATGCCACTCTCCTGCTTATAAGGTTTAAAAGATTCCACAAAATTTCATTATTTACAATATGAGAATATAAATGATAACGTCCAAAGATTTCTTGGTCCATTTCTAAGAATTTCTCACATACAGTGAGATCCAGAAATACGTGTTAAAAATCTTGTAGTTTATCAATCATGCCTCTTTCTCATGCCTCTGAGGTTTTTTTTTTTTTCCTTTTGCTGATTCTGCTTTCTGGAATTATCTTCAGTCTTATTTAAGTTATTTATCATTTTTATTCTCTAAAACTTGGTTTCGAGATCATCTTTTCTGTCCTAAGTCAAGCATCTCCTCTTCTTTAACATAGTGGCATCATGTGCATACTTTCATTTTTTTAATTTTAGAATTATGGGGTACATGGGAGGATTTTTTTTTTTTTACATAAGTTTATTGAGTGAAGACGAGATTTGGGCTTCTGAAGGCCTTCCTCACTCCAGTAGTGAGCAGTACTCTATGGGTGGTTTTTATAATTTATCTCCCTTCTCTCCCTCCCTCCCTCCTTTAGCAGTGCCTGGGGTCATTCCTCTCCTTGTGCTGATTCATGCATGTACTTCTAACCTCCTTGTAGGGATATTTTACTATGGTATACTTTGTAAATAACACTCCAAAGAGAATATTTACTCATATTTTAAGCTTCATTTAGTATTTTATTTTGAAAGACATTTTAAATGGTAGAATTAACAAGAAAAAAAACTAAAGAAATTTCTAGTACTTGTGACATGACCCAAATAAAAACTTACACTTTCATTTTTCATTCTAAACTGAGCATCTTGAAAGGTTATATATTATTTGTTAATGACTTTTCCAGGATTGACCACAATGCGTGACATATAAAATGCTTATTAACAGGTTCCAAAATAAATAAATTCTTTTTGCTGTTCCACATTATTAATCACAATAAGTAACAAAAGCAAACGTACAAATAGTAATTATGCATACATAACATGGAAACTCTTACTGTTTCAGTGACTTAAAGCAAAAAACAAATCAACAAAAAACAAAGAAATAAAGAAAAGATCTTACATTTTTTTGCTGCTCTTTTTGATGATCTATTATGTTTATAGTTTATCAATTCACAGTCTATTTTTGTTACATGATTTTGGACACCAAATATGAATGAATAAGCTATCTTCATAACGTGAAACAAATGGATTTTTTCTCTTTAATATCACTCTGTAATCAAGGAATGAAAAATGGGCCATTACTCACAAAAATTGCAAATAATGCAAATATCTTTGAAGGCTCTTCATATTCTTTGGCTCATGTGCCCTTTCATTGTCAAAGCCAGTATGGAAGGTTAAGTATTTTTCATATGACATGACCATAACTTTCACTCCCTGTCTCCCTTTTTTACATTTAAAGGCCCCTTGTGATTACATTGGATTTATCTGGATAATCCAGGGTAATCTTCTTATTTTAAATCAGTTGATTAGCAATCTTAATTACATCTAGACAAAAATTAGTTAGCTAGGAAACAAGGTAATTATCCACAATGATTTGCTATAAAAAATTTTGTTGCGCTGATACAGAATATAAAGTAATGGGAAGTTGGGGTAGAAAGCATTCCAAGACTGGCACTTAATTAGTGCTGTCAAAAAAATTTGTTTTTCAAAGCTGAGGTGAGATCTGAAGGAAAAACAGAAGCTTGCCAAGCTAGAAAGGATGAAAATGTCATGAAAGTAAAGAGAACAAGAGAATGAGATATGAAATAGCTTGATGTAAGGGGGTGCACAGTGGCCCAAGAATCTATTGGGGTATAGTTTGGAAGGAATGTAGGCAGCCCTACTGGCAACTACTACCGAAGTCTATGGCTCAAGTACGAGTTTTGGAGTATTGTCTTAACCTTTGAGATGGTTAATTTTATGCGTCAACTTGACTGACCATGGGGTGCACAGATTATACATTATTTCTGTGTGTTTCTGTAAAGGTGTTTCTGGATGACGTTGGCATTTAAGGCTGGATCAGTAAAGTAGTTTATTTATCCTCTCTGGTCCATTGGAGGGCCTGAGAATGACAAAAAGTAGAGAAAGCAAGAATTTGCTTCTTTATGTTTTCTACTGCCTGATTGAGCGAGACATTTCATCTTATCGTTCCCTGTCCTTGTATTTACACTGAATTACACCACCAGCTTTCCTGGGTCTCCAGCCTGAAGACAGCAGATTGTAGGATTTCTCAGCCTCCACAACCATATGAGCCAATACTTCATAATAAATAAATTCTCTACTGGTTCTGTATTTTTTTTGAGAACCCCATCTAATACAGCCATTTTATGGCATTTCAATAGGTCAGTTGAAAAGATTCTAGTTATAGAGTCTTTTATCTTGCTTATTTTTATATATGCATGAAATCATGTAGTAGGTCATGAAATCAATTTAACTTGTTGCAGATACCATGTCTTAAGTAAAATAGAACATATTAGTAAATATTATAAGCATAATCATTGTTTCTTAATGTATGTTAGGTGTGAATATACATCCATGCATGCTTTTACTGGATCATGATGTAAAATGTATTTCTCACTTTTGATCACTGTCAAAAAGAACTTAAGGGTCATTGCTTTAGCATCTATGAATGAACAGTGGTAGTTCTTCAGAGAGATACCTTAATCACATCATATTAACCTTTGTGAAAAATTATAAAATGATTTGCTTAGCCTTATGTGCATGTGACAAATTCATTTATTAGCAATATAATATACAGTGTCACTATATTTAAAATTTTAAAAATTACCCTTTTTATTATGTAATGAGTATTACGTCTTTATATTGCAACCTGAGAAAGAAATTTCTATCTGGCGTCTGCAAAGAGGATAACTGCTACAGTTTTGAATGACTTATAATCGACATTATGATCACTGAAATATTCATTTTTCCCATGTGACTTCTAGAAATCTTGGGGACAAATATTGAATAAATTATACCAAGTACATATGATCTCATAGTATTTTACTTTCCAAATTTACTACGGAATTCATCTAATTATTCTGTTTATACCACATTCTTGTCTCAGTTTCCTTACTGATTTAAAAATTATTTTATCTTGCCATATTTCAATTTCATAAACTGCCTTAAATACTTTTTGATGTAATAGAAACAAAAGTCATAAAGATACATGTTAAAAAAGAAAAATAGCCAGACTCGGTGGCTCAGCCTGTAATCCCACGCCTTTGGGAGGCTGAGGTGAGTGGATTGCCTGAGCCCGCGGGTTCGGGACCCGCCTGGGCAGCAAGACCTCATCTCTACAATAAATCAAAAAATCAGCTGGGCGTGGTAGCGCATGCCTGTAATTCCGCTATTTGGAAGGCTGAGGCGGAAGGCTCGCCGGAGCCCAGCAGGTTGAGGCTGCGGTGGCCGGGAGCGACCACTGTACTCCAGTCTGGGCGACAGAGTGAGACTCCAACTCAAAAAAAAAAAGAAAAAGAAAAATACCTGCTTTTGATGATTTTCTTGATCTACCTGGGTAACTGGTAGAAAGGAAATTATTTTTTAAAATGACTAAGGGCCTTTAAGCTTCAAGTATTCAAAATGAACTGTATAACAAGATATAAGTAGCTTACACTTTAATTGAGTAAAAATATATTTATTATTTGTCATTTGAGAAAATAAATAACTTTACCAGGATATTATAATTAGTGAATAATTGAAGCTAGAACTTAAACCAAGCTATTTTTATTCTAGGTATATTGATTTGTTGTTATTCCTCAGTGTGTGTGTGTGTGTGTGTGTGTGTGTGTGTGTGTGAGAATGTATGTGTAGATACTACTAAACCACTAAGAACTACTCCAAAATCAATTGGTATATTAGGAAAATAATATCTATACATATTTGCAAATATATATTATGTATATAACATCTATATGTATCCATTTATGCATGCACACATGTTATCAAATATTATTAAATGGCTATTTGTGTTTTGCTCCTGCAATTCCAAATGAATTCCAGATGAAATGTTGATGTGATCTTCTACTAACAAAATATATACAAACACATCTTTAAAGTCTTTTTTACTAATCTCTTTGTTTCAAAATTAAGCAAAGACGTTGCTGATTTCTGCCTTCCTTTCCAGTGCTTCTAACAGACCATAGATCTTACAATGTCATTTTACATCCTATTATTAGAAGTCTTTAATATCTCATTACATTCTGACTTTATGGTCCCTGCCTGTTGCATTACAGTTTCTCTCACGGCATGATTCAGTGATGCAAATAGCTATATATCTCTTTTGATCATCCTTTTTGATGATAATGAACATTTTCATGATCAGTATATGGGATATATCAGAACACAAATACAGAGTTCTGTGCAGGGCATGAGTTGGCACATAGAAATGTATTATATTTATTTATTTGTGACAGTTTTATGGCTTTAGTCAATTTTAACCCTATATATGCATATGGTATTCTAAATTGCTTTAAATACATTTTGTATAGAGGTCTACTATAAATTATTGATAAAAATCATCATTAGGCTTTCATTTCATTATTTGTAATATGTCCTACTATTAGAGTTTTCTGAATGTGGAAAATGTCTGGCATGGACTAAAATGAGTTCCTGCTCAGAAACTTCCCAATTGGAGACTTGATTTGCTAAGATGGCTAAATTTTTAATCAAGGAATGGAGTAGGATTGAGAGTTAGTGATTTATGAATGAACCGAGAGGTAAGACTGATTTCTTGTCAAAATCTTGTCTATAAAGTAATTTTATGAGTTTGTATATTTTTGGATTTTTTTCATACAATAATTAAAAACAAATCACTATTAAGTTTTATGAGTAAACATTGCAAATATATGTCTTCAAATGAGGGAGAAACTAAGTAACTAATAAACAGTATCAAGTTTAAAACAGGCAGAAAAAAATATGCAAAAAATAAATATTGCAAAGTAGTTACTTCCCAAGTATTCTAGAAGACCCTGTTATCTATGCAAGTCATTTATTTATTTTGTATATCTGTAATTGAACTTAGAAAATTCTTATATGTAGTTAGCTTAGAAGAAGATTTTCAAGACATAAAGGGCTGATTGTTTAAGGGATGCACACTTCTTATGTATATATATACCATTACCTACTATCAGTCTTATGCTGATATTTTGACTTAATTGGAATTTACCACCTACTTTGGGAAGCATTGCCAAGTAATACAGCTCTGGGCAGACCTGGGCCAAGCAGGCCAGGGGCCTCTAAAGGTCTCAAAGGGTCCATGACCTGGACCTCCACCAGAAGGAAATGAGTCCCTCAACAGCATCTCCAGAGAATGGGTCTTCACATTTCCAGTGCTGCACCAAGATCCTGGGATTCAGTGCTGGGCTTTCCCTGTTCACTCAACATTTCTGAAGGAATCCTTATGAGTGTATTTTTCTCTGCTGACTACTATACTAAAATTCCTCAGGTTGCCAAGTTTGAACTGAGGTCATAACAAAGTTATGTTTGCAATATCCAAAAGATAATTATTGAAATTTAAGAAATAAATTGCATCACAAATTTAATTTAAATTCTGCATTCTGTAATTTAAATCTTGCATTCTATTGCATACTGCTGAATTAATACTAATTATATGGAATTCTATCTTCTTCAACATCAAATAAAATATTAACATAGTTTGTTCACATACAGAAATAATAAATAATAAGAATTCTGCAAAAATCATGGAGAAATATGGATTACTGGTTTTGAAGTTTTACAATTTTTTTATCAAATGAATTGCTTAGACTTATGAAACTTATGGTTCTGGTTGGTGAACAAAGATCCTTTGAAAGTATCTAGTAAGTTTTAAGTCAGATTTATTTTTCTCTGCTGTTGATCTTATATTTGAGGTCGAGTGGGTAGAATCAGCTCTAATTGTGTGTTTTTTACCCTGATTTAGAATTTTAAATATTTTTCAAAAGTTACAAGGTATTCAGATATCATAGATTTTGAAGTAAGTTTTGCGGTGGGATAGGGAGTACTAAATGAATAATTCCTGGAATCCTACTCATTGAACTTGCACAAATTCAAGGAATATTCTCCCGAGTTAAAAATATTTGTATTTGCAATAGAGAACTTACATATGGCCAGTTACTAGTAAGCCAGTAAACATGTCAGAAAAGAAAACTAATTGTTATTGAAATGATACCTACACTAGTCTACTCTAAGAAATGTCAACATTAGCTTGCCCTCTCCCTGTCATTGTACTATTGAACTACTGATATGCCCAAAGAAAGCCAATCCACAACTGTTAAAGTCCGTGGTCATATAAATATGGAAATAGTATAAAAACAAACGAACAAAAACTTGCATGCTGCCAAATAGAAAGACACTCAGAAATTATTTCCTTCTAACCTACTTCCTCCTTTAAAACAATAAAGTCTTTTTTGATGAATATAACTACTGACACAATGTACATGGTTTAGGGCTGGATATTGACCATGTTATAATAATGAATTTTGAATTCTTAAATCTGTAGAATGAAAGTGATTATCAAAACACACTAAGTTTACAGAACCTTAAGTTACCAAGAGATTGTGGTCTATTTTGTAATATTTAATGATTTTTTTTTTCTTCAAGGAGTTTTCACCCACTCCCACCTCTCAAAAATTCCCAATATTATAACCATAATAGATTTAAAAAAACTGAGTTCAGAGAAGAATTTGAAAAATATGAAATAGAGAACAACCAAGAGACTGGAAATTTATTGACATCCTCAGGCTAGCTCAGGAATGGGTTTAGCTATCGTTCCCATATTTTTAGTGCCACAACCGGCTTTTTAGGAACTAATAAACAGAAAAGATATTCTGAAGAGACCGAGTGTATGAGATAATGTTTAGCCTATGAGAATCATCTCTAACACTAAAGGCCTGGTTCTTCTATTGCTTTTCAGATCAGACTACAACCTTAATATTAGTGCTGAAACCTTGGAATTATTTTTTAATCCTGTTCTCCAATCTTGGCATATTATTGACATTAGAGTAACCCTCTCATTTTCTGCTGTTGACTAACCACAGCAAAATGTCCCTAATCTAATGTTAAAACAGAATGTGTGATTATGTACTTATGTATATAACTGGTGACTATGATGCATGTTAAGGTAATTTGCTTCTTCAACTTAATAGAAATTGCCAAACTTTTCTTTTCTTGAACAATTAAGTAATATGAAATATTATTACAAGTTTCTGTGAATGTGTGGAACTGTTTTTTAAATAATCTTCTGTAATTTAAATTCTTCATTCTATGGCATAATGCCAAATTGATATTAATACATAAAATATCCCTAACATGTATATTTTCATGTTAAACAATTTATTTTTGTTGGTAGGATGATTACTTAAATCATAAGATAAAACATATTATGAATATGTTTTTTTTTAATTTTTAGGTAAAGCTCTTTTTGCACAGAAGTTTATTACATGTGCTTAGGAGCTTCATCATATATGTTTAGTATATATATATATATATGCTTAGTATGTGTATATATTTAGTATGTTTAGTATGTGCTTAGGAGCTTCATCATATATGTTTAGAATGTATCTGCCATACTGAAGCCATACTAAAGTTAAGCAATATTTTGTGCTAATAAAGAGAAATTAGTTACTTCTAAATGTGAGTTGGAATATAAGAGAAACTGTATCTGTTGATTGATGTTGCAAGAATCATATTTTAATTTTCAAAAGCAAAAAAAATTTTATGCATTTGCAAATTGTGTCAACTTATTTATCAAAGCTATGGTGTGCTGTATTACAAGTCAGCTATAGTGAGACATGTTTAGGCATATGATTTATCTTTGGGACTGTCTTACATAGCATAATTCTTTGCACAATCTAGATGCTCAATAAAAGTTTGTTAAATGTGTGATGGGATGAAGGAGTATGACTCATTTGTATACACTAGAGAAGCTCCACAATTAAACAATTGAAGATATTTTCTTGGTAGAAACTTCCTAAGGATAGATTTAGGTAGGGGGAAATCAATGGGATGAAGACATTAAGGAGATTCTTAAAATAATGTAAATGTTAGATGAGGAGGATCAAGAATACAGAAGCTATTGAGAAACAAATATGGTTTCTGAAAATATGACAGAGAAAATTGTCCATGAGTTGGATATGAAAACCAAAAAGAAACTATTAAGTATTAACTGAATTGAACATAGCAGAGATTGCCAAGCTGTATCATTTGCCATTCTATAATAATTCTGAATAGTTTGAAAATGTCCCCCATTACCAAAATTACAATGAGTTTAAGTGCAGGAACTTGTCTTTTCATTATCCATTATCATGAATGGTTCATAACAGTTGTTCACTTTTTATTCAATAAATACATGAATAGAAAGTAAAAAGAAATACTATAAAATGTTCCAGGGACAAAAATAGAATCCAGAACAATTATATTTTAATGTTTGAGAAGATCCTTGGAAAAACAAAGTATTAGTTATGTGGGCAAAGGATTTCTATGCCAACATTGTTAAAAATAGTGTTTACATCCTTGAAAATGTTCAGCAACAGTATCCAGTGACAGGAGAGCTAATCTTCCTCATTCATTCTTGGCACATGCCTTATACCTGTGGAGTTGTGAGAGAATAATCAACAACATTCCTCTTTAATTAACAACAGAATATAACTGTCTTAAGGAAACTCTGAATGTTGCAACATTCCTGCATTTTGAAAAGTTCCCATACCTGAACGAGAACAAGTATTCTTCTGAGGCCTTTACACAATCCTTAGTTGATTAGTCAGCTTGGAATTTGAGGCAGCTGTGCAGGCAAATAATTTTGCATCTGAATATGGATTTTTATGAGATTACATAACTTTTGTAAATAATCCTAAAGAAATGCTACACCTGTGCTCCTAGAAGGCTGGGAAAATTCTTAGATGGCAGTGCTTCTTGGGCTAAAATGTATTATTGCAAACTTGTTTGGAGACAAATTGTTGCTTTGGCATTGTCCCATGTGTTTGAGAGGTATAAACTCTCAAATTAAGTATTCAGGAAGTCTTGAAAATGATAATGACAGGAAAGAAGCATCACAAATGTCTGGGGCAGGATATAAACATATTATGTTGGAAAAAGATTTTCAGTACACAGAGTAAAAATCCAGCCTGAGTAACATTACACAAGGAGATTGAAAAGGAGAAAATCAGTGATTCTGGGAAAAGTGCCCAGGTTCAGAAATTAACTCTAGATTCAAACAGTCACCACGCACAAACTACTTTTATGACCTTGATCAAGTTAAGTAATATATTTTTTCTCAGCTTTTGTCTTTTCTCACTACTATGAACTTTTGCTTATTCTTATTACTATGAATATAGTGTTGAAATAGGGACTGAGTGCTTAATTCACAGACACCAACACCAAAAGTACAAGTTATAAAAAGGAGAGGTTTTTATTAGCAAAGAACCAGGCCGGCAGCCACTTGCCTGCTGAACATAACAGTCCCACAGCAAGTGGTGCCCATTAGCTATAGGGGCTTGCTTAAATGAGGGGAAATCACATTGGGCCAAACTGCAACATCCTGGAGGCCTAGGTACCTTTCAAGCAATGCTAGCAGGGTTCACAGAAGTGAAAAAAAAAGCTGTTAAACAGTTTAACCTAACCAGCAGGTGCTGTTGCCAGTTTCCAGGAAGGGAACTTTTAACTGTGCAAGGCTGAGTACATGTTTAACTGTGCAAAGGCTGAGTTTATGCTTAGCCTAATTTTTGTCATTGCAGATGTATTTTTAAGCCCCCTTTCACATTCCCCCCTTTTAGTTGTTCCTGGAGTCAAATCATTGACTCTTCATATAGGGGATTATATTGATTTCTGAGAACCATTAATTTTACCGATGACACACTATTTTTAACATAATCAAGGAGGCTTTTAATTAAGCAAGGCCCTACTATTATGCCTATTAGGAGCAGGAGGAGAGGCCACACCACTGCCGAGATCAGGGTGGTGAGCCAGGGGAACCAAGAGAAGAGGGACTGATACCATTTTCCCAAGTCTTGTTTTTGCAACTCTCTTTGTTTTAGATTCTTTCTTACTAGGGCAAGAGTGTCTCGGATGACCCCAGATTGGTTTGCATAGAAACAGCACGTTTCTCCCAGGGCCATGCATATCCCTCCGTGCTTCATGAAGAGATCAAGTTTCCTTCTGTTTTGGAGCACAACCTCAGTTAAGGAATTGACTTGCTGTTCTAGGCAGGATATGCTTGACTCCAGGAGTCCTAGGTTCCTATCAACATGTTTACTTAGCTGTTTGAGGTTTTGTTCCCCAATAACCAGAGAAGCAGTACTTATTGCTGTGGACCCTGCAATTCCTAGGCTAATGAGGAGGGGCACTAATATGGGGGACCAGCTTGGATCGCCCAAGGCCTGAGAGTCCAAGGTGTTCTCGTCCCTCTGTTTCTTCATAGATATATACCTGGGGTAGTATATGCACTAAGACGCAGATTTCTGTAGTGTCCCTGAAGTATTCTAAAGCAATACAGGGTGTTATACCTTGCGTAAAAACAAACCAGGTGGTGGGGGGTGCAACAGTCATGTGGAGGTCTTTAGAGGTTTTTGGATTGGGGACACTTATTACAGAGGCGGTATCACACGACATTTGGTAGGGAGATTTACTTATATTATAAGAGGGAGAATAAAGGCAAGATCCACGTCCTTGAAGATCTCCCAGAGTTCTGGGACATAGTCCTAGACACTGAGCTGTAGCAAGGTTAAGAACGCGTACATGCTTTTCAGTGTTGCCTATTGCAGAGTTCACTGCAATTCCTACGTAATAAGGGGGTCAAGGGTCTAGGCATAGCCAGCAGACTATCATTACTTCAGGAAGAGTGGCATTTGCAAACCGGTAAACAGCAGATAGCATAGGGAGGAAATGATTTTCATTTCAGGGCGCTAATGCGGTGAGTAGGGGAGCGCGACCTGCCCCCAAAATTGTTGGGTAGGTAGAACCAGATGCCTGGGGTGGTTGGATTGGGTGACGTTCAGAAGGTTCAGGCTTTTAGAGAATCAAGTTGCTGTTGGGGCCCATAGTATTTAGGATGTGGGGGATGGCCTGCCTTTGAATAGTAAACAGCATGCCAGGATTGGGCTTTTCAGCATACATTCTGAGCCCCTATGTTTTACCCGTTTCCCATACCTGGCGGATACTGAGAGCATCCCAAAGTATTATAGTGAGTTTAAGTGGGTCGCATGTTTGTATTTGGCTGCTTTGGGAAGCAGGCTTTTTCCTACATAGGTTTATGTAGGGGTCTTGGCTTTTCCGAGGAGCAATAGTTTTGCACCCCCATGCAGCACAGTGGTATTGTCCTGCTTTGTGGCAATGGGCTGGTCCCGATGCCAGGCAAGCATAAAAACCAACAGATCTAAGTCCTTTTTCATAAGCTAGGGTGTCGCATTCATCAGTGTGTGTGCCCCCAAGGGTTAGACCTGGCCATAATTTACAAAGGTCAAAATTAAAGACAGGCTGCCCACTCCCTCTGTAGGTGGCAATTACGGTCCCGGTGATGGTATTTCTCAGTTCCCAGGAATAGTTCCCTGGAGTATAGGGATTACACGGGTTAGGCAAATAGGCCTCAAGCTGGGGAAAGTATGCAAGGAATTTGATTAAGGTACAGGGGCCTGCAAAAGTCTTATCTTTAGAGATCTACTCCAGTAGTTGGTTTGACGACTTTCCATGTTTCTGGGGGCACAGTGGTGGCTGCCTTTGCTTGTGAATGATGAATCCAGGGGCGGACACCACTGACTTTGACAGCCGTAGGAGTAGTAAGGATTACTATGTGGGGCCCTTTCCACCTTGGGGTGAGAGCTTCAGCTTTGTGCCGTTTTATCCAGACCTGGTCACTGGGCTGGAATGAGTGTGGATGTTCTGGAACCGGTTTCTGAAAGGCTGCCTGCAGTCTCAGTGACAGCTTACTGAACTCTTTGAAGAGCCTGCAGTGACTGAAGCAAATTATGGTTAGACAGTTCTAGTTCTTTTTCCAGTCCAATTTTTGAAAGTAATGGTGGTGGCCATCCAAACAGAATTTCGAAGGGAGTTAGACCCTTGATGTAGGGTCTAACTCCTGGGGTCTAACACCTGGCCCTTAAGAGGGCATAGGGAAGGAGTGTTACCCAACTTTCACTGGTCTCCAGGGTTAATTTGGTTAAGATCTCTTTAAGCATCCGATTCATTCTTTCTACCTGTCCCGAGCTCTGGGGATGATAAGCACAATGTAAGTTTCAATTTACCCCCAAAGTTTTTGCAATACTTTCAGTAAGTTTAGAAATAAATGCTGGGCCATTATCTGAGCCTATTGAGATAGGTAGACCATATCTTGGTATGATGTCATTTAAGAGTTTCTTTACTGTTACAGAAGCAGTTTTAGTTTTTGTAGGAAATGCCTTGACCCATCCTGAGAAGGTGTCTACCAAGACCAATAGGTATTTATATCCATATTGCCCAGGTTTGACTTCTGTAAAGTCTATTTCCCACTGTCTCCCAGGGGGTTAGTCCCCTATCTCGGACCCCTTGGGTGGATACATTGACCTTAGCATTATTAGTCTGCTGGCATGACACGCAGCCTTGAATGAACTCCTGGGTGAGCTGGTCCAGATAAAAGAGATAGAATTCTTTTCTCACAAATTCAGTTAGTTTTGTCCTTCCCAAATGAGTACCTTCATGGAGCTGCCTTAGGATTTGTTGTTCTAGGACTCGATGGAGGAAGGTTCTGCTGTCCTGAAGTTGAAGTCATCCATCTGGGTTTGAGGTTGTCTGCAATTTTTGTGCAGTGAGAAGGTTCTCTTCTGTATATTTTGGTGGCTCACATAGAACCAGAGGAGGCAGTGCCAGCAGGTAAGCAGTTCTGCGGCAAGCAGCTTTTCTGGCTGCTTGATCTGCTTTTTTATTTCCTATTGCCTCTTTTGAGGTTTTTTTTTGGTGGCCCGGGCAATGAATGATGGCAACTTGTTTGGGGACCCATACTGTTGCCAGGAGGTCTAAGACCTCTCTTTTATTTTTTATAGTTTTCCCCTCTGCGGTGAGCAATCCCCGCTCCCTGTAAATTGTCCCATGAATGTGTGCAGTTCCAAACTCATACCTGCTGTCAGTGTAGATGTTGACAACTTTGCCTCGGTTAGGGTGATCAGTTCTGTTTTGGTGGCTGATGTTCCCTGTGGAAGAAGCTCAGCCCAAATAGTTCCCTGTAGAGTGACCAGTGCTGCCGTGCATACATTACCCCATTCTGGATGAAACTGCTGCCATCCGAGAAAAGCGTTAGGTTGGGGTTTGTTCTCAGAACATCGGTTAGGTCCCAGCACAGTTTCTGGAACTCAGTTGTTTCATAACAACAATGTGGCAACCCCATGGGACTTTCTTCTGGTAGTAAAGTTGTGGGGTTCATGCTGGGGGCATGTTGGAACTTGACGTGGGGTTGATCTAAAAACAGTGTTTAATAATGAGTTATTCGGGTGTTCGACATTCATTTGTCAGGGGCCCCTCGGAGTAAAGACTCCACTGCATGTGTGGCCATGACAGTCAGGTTCTACCCCAATGTTAGTTTGTCTCAGTCCTTTTCTAACATGGCAATGGCTGCTATAACCTACAGGCAAGGTGGCCAGTCCGAGGCTACTGGGTCCAGTTTTTTGACAGGGAGGCGACCGGCCTGTTCCATGGGCTGAGCTTTTGGGTTAGGACCACCCCGGGTGATGGCTCATCTTTTATTCACATAAAGGTGGAAAGATTTTTTAATATCCGACAAGGCCAGGGCCGGAGCTGAGACCAGGGCATTTTTAATGGCTTGGAAAGCTTTGTCCCCCTCTGGTGTCCATTTAAAATTAGCCTCTGGTCCCTTGGTTATTTCATAGACGGGTTTTGCAAGTTCAGCAAACTTAGGGATCCACAGTTGGCAGTATCCTATGGCTCCCAAGAATTCCTGGACCTGCCTTTTGCTTCCTGGGGCCAGGATGCCTGCTATAGCCTGAATGCTCTGGGCAGTCAGAGTTTTTTTTTTTTTTACCTCCCTCAAGGTTATACCCAAGGTATGTGGCTACAGTCACACAGAGCTGAGCCTTTTTGCTGACACCCTATACTCCAGAGTCTGAAGTTCTTTAATCAGGTGTCTGGTGGCACGCAGGCACTTACCTTCTGATGTGGCTGCAATTAACAGATTATCTACATACTGTAGCAGAGTCACTTCAGGTTGCTGTTGCCGGAAAGCTCAAAGGTCTTGGTGGAGAGCTTCATTGAACAGCATGGGAGAGTTTTTAAATTCTTGTGGGAGTCGTATCTAGGTTAACTGCCCATTTCCCCCTTTTTCAGGATCTATCCATTCAAAAACAAACAAGGGTTGGCTCTGCTCAGCCAATGGGATGTTGAAGATGACATCCTTAAGGTCCAGGACAGTGTATACCTGCCTCTCTGGAGTTAACCCACTGAGGAGGGTGTACAGGTTGGGGACTGTGGGATGGATATCCTCCACTTGCCTGTTGACCTCTCTGAGGTCCTGGACAGGGCAATAGTTTCTGGTGCCCGTTTTTTTGACAGGAAGAAGCAGGGTGTTCCAGGATGAGTGGCACAGCACGAGGATTTTAGCTTCCCAGAGATGCTGGATGTGGATTGCTATGCCTTTTTGGGCCTCTGGGGATATAGCACCTAATGGGTGTTGCCTGACTTTTGAGATGTACAACAACTGGCAGTTGATGGGATGCCAGCCCAGGGGAGTTTAATTCGGCCCAAACTTGGGGAAACCCAATCTGCAGTATGGCATTTGAAGAGTCAAGAGGGACTTCATCTTCTGTTAATATGTATTCCTCACTTAGGGAAAGAGTAACAAGAATTTTTGATGCTCCAGGTGGGTTTAGGCTTACTGCTGCCATGGTTTTCTCAAAACCTATGTTGGCCTTAAGCTTCTGTAAGAGGGCACGTCCCAGGAGCGAGTACAGGCATTCTGGCATTACTAGGAATGAATGCGTTACTTCTCCTTTTCCCAAATTTCTTGTTCTTTCAGTGGTCCAGGGGCATAATTGAGTCCCGGTTGCCCCCGGGCCAAGGTATGCTTATTTTGAAGCAGGCCATTGTACTTTTGGAGGACTGAATACTCAGCCCCATGTCCACTAAGAAGTGGACAGGACTTTCCCCCACCATAAGTTTCAACCTGGGCTCTGGAGGGGAATTGACAGAGCCCCGGCTCCATCAGTCAGTTTGTAATTGAAGCACAGGAGTAGATTTCGGTGGGCACTCCCCCCAGAGGGCACTCTTGTGGTCAGGGTGGCCCATCTGGGCAGTCTTTTACCCAGTGCCCAATTTTTTTTATAGTAGGTGCATTGATTTTTTGCTAGTGGTGTTTTTCGCCCAGTGCCAGTTTCTCTTTTCACTGTTGGCTGTTTGGGTTTAACTTCCTGTAAGGCTGCTGCTACTACTTTGGCCATCTTTTTGGTTTGTTGGTCTTAAGCGAGTCCCTGCTATTATAGACCTTCTGGCTACCTCAGTTAATTCTGATAAACTTTTCCCTTCAAATCCTTCAATTTTCTGCAATTTCTTTCTTATATCAGGGGCCGACTGGGAGACAAAGGATATAAATAATGCCCTCCGATTTTCTGGAGCCTCTGGGTCTATGGGAGTATACCTCCAATAGGCCTCCATAAGGCATTCCAGAAAAGCTGTGGGAGATTCCTGTGGGCCCTGAGTTACCTCACTTACCTTAGACAAATTTGTGGATTACCTGGTGGTGGCCCGGAGACCCCCCATTAGAGTCTGGTGATAGGTGGTGAGACACTCCCTACTGTGATCAGTGTTCAGATTCCAATTAGGCCTCTCAGCGGGGAAGACATGGTCCACACGGTCCTGCTCTGCTGGTCTGCCATCTGGTCCCAGGACCAATTTCCTTGCCTCCTGATGGATTTGTTCCCTTTTCTCCACAATAAAAAGGGCTTGGAGGAGCTGTTGGCAGTCATCCCAAGTGGGCTGATGGGTGAAGAAAATAGTTTCTAAAAGGCCTATGAAACTTTGAGGTTTTTCAGAGAATGCTGGATTTTGTTGTTTCCAATTGTAAAGATCACTAGTAGAGAAAGGAGAATAAACCATAAAGGGCTGGCCTCCTGAAGCTTCTGCATCTAGTCCTGGGGCCTGTCTCAGGGGAAGGACTGTGAGAGTTTGTGGTTCTGAGTTTCCTGAAGACGAGTCGGGGTTCATCAGTTTATTGGGGGCCGTTGGACCCCCCGAAAGACACATGGGGAAGAGGGGGATAAAAGGGCTGATACGAGGACCCAATCCTAGTGAGTGATGGGCTGAGAACCTTGTGGGCCCCCTGCTCCTGCTCAGATGTGGAGTAGGGTGGGGGAATTTCATTGTTCTTCAGTGGGCTCTGGAGGACTGGAGGTTTGGCTTTTGGAGTTTCCTGTAGGGCTAAAACATGAGAAGAATTAGCTCTCTTTTCAGGTTTCTTCATCCATGATGGCTGCCGCATTACCAGGAGGTACCAGGCAGTGATGTACAGGATCTGGTCCGGGTGACATCGATAGATGAACTGTTGGACCTTCCCCACTATGGCAGAGTTGAAGGTCCCCTCCGGTGGCCAGCTGCAATTAGGAAATGTGGGCCATTCGAAGGAACAAAAGGTGGTTAGATTTTCTTGGTTTCCCTCATAACCTGACTGCTGTGCCACTCCTTGGAAATCCTTGAAGTGGCACATAACCAGTTGCAGAGGGGTGTCAGGCTTAGGGCACTGCTGCCCCATAATGTCAATAGCAATGACAGACACAACAGTGACTAACACTGAACAAATAAAGACAATAACACAAACTGAACAGACAGAACTAACTGCCCGAGGGCAATACTGGAGGGCCCTGTGATGTCTCCATGCTGTGTCCAGCTTTCCTGCGGATTCAACCAGAAGTGTGCACAAACAAAACAGGAACTTGACTCACCTCTCAGAGGGCTCTGGGGATGTTGTGAGTCTGCCAGAGAGGACAATCAGTTGTTTGCAAGTCCACAGACTCACCAGGCCTGGCGAACACTGAGGTTTGCAGGTATGCAGACCCACAAGGTCAGCTGGTGATTGGGGCTGGGGATTAAGCTCTTGGATATCCCAGATGAGCCCCCAAATGAAATAGGGACCTAGCACTTAATTCACAGACACCAACACCAAAAGTACAAGTTATAAAAAGAAGAGGTTTTTATTAGTCAAGAGCTAAGTTAGGGGCTTACTTAAATGGGGAAAAACCACATTGGGACTTTCCAAGTGGGCCAAACCACAACATCCTGGAGGCCTAGGTACCTTTCAAGCAATGCTAGCAGAGTTTACAGAAGTGAAAAAAAATAGCTGTTAAACAGTTCAACCTAGCCAGCAAGTGCTGTTGCCAGTTTCCAGGAAGGGAACTTTTAACTGTGCAAAGGCTGAGTACATGTTTAATTGTGCAAAGGCTGAGTTTATGCTTAGCCTAGTTTTTAACATTGTAAATGTCTTTTTAAGCCCCCTTTCACAGTGTGAATATCTTATGTTATATTAACTTAAAATAATGTGCATTAAGTCTCTGACTCACATTGATTATTCAGTAACTTGCATATACTTGTCTTTCATTAGATTTTATGGTTATATGTTGCTGTATATTAGAAAGTTCTAAACTATGTCTGGTACATTACTAAAGAGGTATGTATCATCTCTGTAGTGCACCCATTCCACACTGACATGTTACTAAGGTCAAGTGTTTTTTTCATTAAGAGACGTAAAAAAAAAAAAAAACTGATTTCTGACCATACCTCTTGTTTTCATTTGGAAAATTTCCACCTTTTCTCAGCTCGCTAATTTTTGTATCTTATGGATTGATTATTATAGACTAGATATTAGAGTTAGAAGATAACTGCTATGTTTTCTCTGTATTTACAGATGCATGTCCACAAATGCTTTCCAATATAATCTTAATGTTTGCTTACATGAAACAAACAAAATCAAATTATGTATAGTCTGATTACCATTTCTAACAATTTTTTTCTGCAAATTGTGGAATTCTGGGTAAGTTTTAATCTTTTGTATGAGGAGAATGCCAAAAACAAACATATAAACAACAACAAAAAAAGGAATTTATCTTTTGGAGAGCAGCCTCCTTGTAGTACACTCAAAATTCATTCCTCCAGATCAGTCAATCAGAGTTTTTATCTGGAAGTTTGAGAAGGTTGCCCTGAGTTGGGGAAAATAGGAAACTGGTTCTTCCACCATAAAATCACACCTGCCCATCCAGTGCTGAGAGTTCAACACATTTGACCTATATGCCCTAGTCTCCCTATTCACCCGATCTGAGTGACTATTTTTGTTTCTACAAATAAAAAAAGTCCTCAAAGGGAAATGTTTTGCCAGTGCGGAAGAGGGTGAAACAAAAAATGGTAGAAGCACTAAAAGGCATCAAAATTGATGAGTTAAAAAAACTTGCTCAGTGGACAAAGTATGCTGATTGATATATTGCATCCAACAGAGAATACTTTGAAGGTGACTGAAGTTTAAACATGTAAGAATAAACATACAATTTAAAATTTTTTTAATAAATAGATTTTATTTTGGGTGGTCCTCCTGTTTTTCTTATTTCTTATTATTTCCATTAAGATCTGAAGAAATATTAGAAAAATGTACCCATGCTAAAAGAGAATGTGCTGTGTTAATGTCTAAGAATCAATCTACCCAAGTTCAAGGAATCTATGACTCAATTTACTTCAGAAAGAAGAAAAAATAGTACTTAAGTATTTTTAAAGGTTTAGGAAAGTGTACTAAGCAAAAAAAAAAAAAAAAGGTTATTGTAGGAGCATATTTAACTAAACATTAATCAAAGCAATCATTACATAAATAATATGTGGAATTAAATAAGTTTAATTAAAATAGTAAAAGTACATATTTGTAGATAGAATGATTAGAATCAAATAAGTGTATGTCTCTTATCAGTTATAAGTATTCGGAAAAATTCCACTGAGTGGATAAAAATTCCACTCAGAATGCTTTTCAACCCCCTGAGACAAAGTTGATTCCCTCTATTAAATGTTCTCATAGACTATTTCACTCTCTGCGTTTTTAAAAAAGAGTATGCATTCCTAATCTTATTATTTTGATTAAAATTTATTTTCACCAGCAGTCTAGAAATTCCAATTAGTTGGGACTTTTTTCCCCTCTCTCTCACTGTTATATTTCCAATATGTGCACTGTCCATGGCACACTAAAAGAACACTGGAATAATTGTTGATTATGTAAACAAGTAATTGGATGAAGATATGTGAGTAATAAGCACAACAGAATAATTCAGTTAATTTGGGGGTTAGGAGAAGTTTCTTAAATGAATAACTCTATTTTGTTTAATATGAGCAAATACAGTGAAAAGAAAAAGAATAAAGAACATCAGAAGTAGAAGAATCAGCATAAGCAAAAGCCTGTACATAAAAAGAAATTCATCTGTTATTATTGTCAGAGCATAGAGGAAAATGGAAAAAATGGGTTCGTCATGGCCATAGCTTATTATGGACCGTACACTGTCAGTTTATATTGATATTCCTTGTGAACTTGGAAAAAAAAATGCGTTTTCCAGTGTTGGTTGTAGTATTTATATGGACTCATTAAGCAAAACTTGTTAATTGTGCTTTTCAAATTTCTATGACGGTGTTGCATTTCTTTATTATTCAGTGCTAATAATGGTAGATTAAACATGGCTCAGTATAATGGCATGTTTGTTATTTTCTCCTTATACTTCAGTCATTTTTTTTTTTTTGCTTTATGTCATTTGAAGCTATTCATTGGATGCATTATATCTTCTTTAAATATTAAACTTCTTATAATTATACAGTGATTCTCTAGAAATCCTTTTTGCCTTCAGATGTGTTTCATTACATATTAACATCATGGTATCAGTTTTCTTTCAGCTAGTTTTTTTTTCTGATATATACCTATTCTAACCTTTTATTTTTAACTTTTAACTTATGTTTAATGCTAATCTCTTACAAATAGTAAGTAGTGGTACTTTGTGTTGTTAATTCAGTTTAACAATCTTTGTATATTACCTGGAAAGCTTATTGCAGTCACATTTATTTTGATTATTATATTAATTCATTTTATAGGCTTACTTTGCTCTTTCTGTTTATATAGATTTTATATATAATTATTTTCTTCTTATCTACTTTTTGATTGTAATTGCATTTTCTTGTTTCACATTGTAATTATTGTTCTGTGTTCTCTTTATATTTTTAGTGGATATTTTTAAATATTAATATAAATTTTTAAAATATGTATAATGTTAATTAATAGTTTTGTCCTGCTCTTAAGCAATATAAAGATTTAGAGTGATTTAACTCCAATTCTCCTCTAGCAATATGTACTTTCACTATTTTAGTTAACTTTATTTAATCCCACACATTAGAAAACATAAATTTTGACTTACTTAGCTAATGTCTATTTAAATTTGCCACATGATTTCTAATTTATATTCAATATTTCTTCTTAAAATTTTTACCATACTTTTAAAACTAGTTCTGCTACCTTAATTTTTACATGTGTGTTAATGGTAGGTAGAATTCTAACATGACTTCTAATGATTCTCTAACTTTTATAATCTCCTTGTCTAGGAATGTGAGCAAAAAATGTAAATATATTATACTTCTATTATGTCATATGGCACAGATAACTTCGGGAAAGGGATCATTTAGGAGGGCTTAACAATCACTTAAGCCCTTTGAAAGAAGAGATGTATTTAGCTGGTTGCAGAAGGTGAACTCAGAAAAGGATTTGTATCCCCTACCCAAGAGAAAATGGAGATTTTAGCACTAGAACAGCAAGAACTGAATTATGCTAATAACAAAATATGAACTTAGAAGTAGATTCTTCCATAAAGTCTATCCCTGCTGAAACCTGATTTCAGCCTGATGAGAATAAAGAATATCAGAGGCAGAAGCAGAGCACCTCAGTAGAGAACCCAATCAATCCTGTCTTCTCTGACCTGCCATACTATAATAATTTGGCATGAATCAGCAGACAACTGACACATCTAGTGACATCTTATCAGTGTTAAATCTTCTAGTTTTCTATACATATATTTAGATAATTATTTTCCTCAAAATTTTAAAGACATGATTTTAATTTTCTTTGTCTTCTGTTTTAAGAGGACAATTTGGACTTTTTTTTACTCTCTTATAAATAATAGTTTTCCATAGTTGCTTGAATAGTGTTACTTAGTCAATTTGTGCTGCTACAATAGAATACTACAAACTAGGCATTCTATGGCTTCTAAAATTGAATGCTACAGACTGGGTAATCTATAAAAAGCAGAAATTTATTTTCACATTTCTGAAAGCTGGGAAGTTCAAGATCAAGGTGCCAGTCCTTGAGGTCTGGTGAAGGTCTTCTTGCTGCTTCCCTTGAGGAGAGGAATGCTGTGTTCTCACATTACAGAAGGTAAAAGAACAAAAAATAAGCTATCTAAACTGCTTAAAACCTCTTTTATAAGGACATTAATCCCATTAATTAGGAGGGAGTCCTCATGGTCTAATCACATCCTAAAGGCTGACCTTTTAATACAATCACATTGGCAACAGTTGAATTTTGCATTTAACCAAAGCAATTTTGCATTAAAACCATAGCAATTTTATTGCACAACAATGTGCCTAGGTGTGGAATTTTTTTGTCCTTCTCCCTCTCTCTCTCTTCTTTTCTTCCTTTCTTCCTTTCTTCCTTTCTTCCTCCCTCCCTCCTTTTCCTTCTCCTCCCTCTCACCTCATCTCTCCCTTCTTCTTTCTCCTCTCCCTTCCTCTTTCTCTCTCTATTTTTTCTACCTTTCATTCCTTGGACATTTTTACATTTTAACTTGAGGAATTTTCTGCCACAACATTACTCAAGAAAGTGAATTATATCATCTTTAAATCTTTGATGTGGATTTTTCAGGTCAGCCTGAGCTTCAAGAGTGTCAGCTCCATGGATCAGCCAGCCAAGCCCCAGAGAGAGTCATGGAGGGGCTGGCAAGCCTATCCCCCAGGGAGTTGGCTCTAATGGGCTGGCAAGTCAAGCCCTGAGAGTGTTGCTTGTTTGGTGGCCTGGCAAGCCTAGCCCCCTGGGTGTCTCAGCTTTGGAGTCTTGCCTTCCTCCAGCATCTCTTCTGGTTCAGCTGGCAACCCAGCCTCTGGGGTGCATGACTTTTTGACTCCGATGATCTTCTGCAGCTCTTCAGGGTCAAGATTCTTGTCTCATGCCTAGGAAGAATGAGGGACATGGACAGCTGAAAGGTGAGAAAGCAGGATTTATTGAGGACAGAAAAGCTCCCACCGCAGCAGGGGACCCGAAGGGGTTGCCCATCTGGGGCCAAAAGCCTGGTGCTTATATAACCCTAAGTCCAAGCCAACTGGCTAGCACTATCTGTGAGCTGTAGCTGTTCTGATTGGCCAGTATTAAGGTAGGGACCTAATGGTGAGCTGATTGGTTACTTTTCAGTCCCAGCAGTGAGTACCTTAACTCTAGCTTGAGAGGCTTGCAGGGAGTTGTTTACCAATGCTGAGCCTGAGAGGCCTGCCGGGAGTTCACTACATTGTTACCAGAGGACCCGCCTATCTGTCTGAACTTTTTCTAGCTATCTCCTGTCTCATCTTGACTTAATTCAAGTTGAACTCTGTTTCATGCTCATTTTTGAAAGTTTTGTTTATTTTTCATCATATAGCCAAAATACATGAAGGAGCAAGTCCTAGAGACTAGTAAGTGTCCATAAAGTGATACCATCTTTCCTATCATTTATCCCTATAATTCATGTTTTTAAATTTGTGTTTGGTCCTTCAGAATATTCCTTTTTTTTTTTTTTTCAAGTTCAGTGATGGTTTTATAAAAGTGATTTTCTAGTCAGGCGTGATGGGTCACACCTGTAATTCCAGCACTTTGGGAGACTGAGGCAGGAAGATTGCTTGAGTCCAGGAGTTAGAGATCAGACTGGGCAACATGGTGATATCCCATCTCTAAACAAATTAAAAATAATAAAAATAAATAAATAAGTCAATGATTGGTGGCATAAACCTGAGGAGGAACAATTGCCTGAGTTCAGGAGGTCAAGGCTACAGTGAGCTGTGATTGTGCCAATGCACTCCAGCCTGGGCAACAGATTTTTATTTTATTTTATTTTGTTTATTTATTTATTTATTTATTTTGAGTTGAAGTCTCACTGTCACCCAGACTGGAGTGCAGTGGTCGCTCCCAGCCACTGCAACCTCGATATGCTGGGCTCTGGCAATCCTTCCGCCTCAGCCTTCCAAGTAGCTGGAACTACAGGCGCACGCTACCACGCCGGGCTAATTTTTTTCATTTATTGTAGAGAAGAGGTCTCACCTGCCCAGGCGGGTCTCAAACCAGCCTCCCAAAGGTGCGGGATTACAGGCTGAGCCACCGAGCCCGGCTCTACAGACTTTGATTTTAAAAGAATGGGTTTCCAAAATATTTTGTGATTTTGCATCTTTTCCACGTAAGGAGTTTTCAATATATCCAGTTTTTGATATTACTTGATATGTAAGAGGAAAAGGTCTGAATATCATTCAGTTTATGAAATAAGTGATACAGAAGCAATGAAAACTGCAATAACAAGATAAAACAATCACATTAGCATCACATATGCACTTTTTATAGTCACACTATTGGTAGTGTGGAGAGCAAATTTTATAATACAATGAACTGGGATAGCAGATGAAAACCTTAGTTAGAGAAATGTAGTGTGGATGGAGAAGATAGGAAGATGCAAGAGAATCCTGTGTGGTATATTCAGTAGGAATTTGCAAGTTGTTAGATTAAAAGGGTAAGAAAAGGAAATGTGCTTAGATTTCCAACTGTTTCTTACACGTATTAATGTTTTAATGGCATTATCACTAACCCCAAAAGAGACAAGAAAAGGAGGGGATGACTTGGGAGCATGGTAGTGGCTCCACAATACCTGAGTATGAGTGTTTGAAGATTTATTACAAAGGAGGCCCCCCCTAAAAATGAAATTTATTTATAAAATTGTGTATTTATTCTTACATGTTTAAATTCCAGTCACCTGTTTGCCACAACTTGGGATATTTCTTAGGAAAATTGTGACACAACCTTCTCAAATTTGTAGAAGAAATGTCCTGAGTTGTGACAAATAGGTGACTGGTTCTTCCACAATGACAATGCACCTTCCCACCCCGTGCTGAGTGTTCAGCAGTTTTTGGCCCAAAATGACATGAGCCCCATGCCCCATCCTCCCTATTCACCTAATCTTGCACCAAATTACTTTCTTTGTTTCCCCAGATGAAAAAGAGCCCTCAAAGGGAAATGTTTTGTCAGTGTGAAAGAGGTGAAACAAAAAATGGCAGAAGCACCAAAAGACATTAACATTGATGAGTTCAAAAACCGTTTTTAGAAGTGGCAAAAGCATCTCAATAGATGCATTGCATCAGACAGAGAATACTTTGAAGCTAACTGAAGTTTAAACATGTAAGAATAAATATACAAGCCGGGCTCGGTGGCTCAGCCTGTAATCCCTTTGGGAGACTGAGGTGAGTGGATTGCCTGAACCCGCGGGTTCGAGACCCGCCTGGGCAGCGAGACCTCATCTCTACAATAAATCAAAAAATCAGCTGGGCGTAGTAGCGCATGCCTGTAATTCCGGCTATTCAGAAGGCTGAGGTGGGAGGATTGCCGTAGCCCAGCAGACAAGGCTGCGGTGGCCGGGAGCGGCCACTGCACTCCAGTCTGGGTGACCAAGTGAGACTCCAACTCAAAAAAAAAAGGATAAATATACAATTTTTTAAATGTGTATTTTGGGTTTTCTCCCTCATATATGGAGGCAGAGCTGTCCCACTAGACATTTGTAGTTATTGATTTGAAGTTGAGAAGAGAGATAACACACAAGATTTTATTTGTTTGCTTTTGAGAAACATCAATTAATAGGAAAACATGAAGGTTTATTACTAGGTGATATTGCCTAGGCAGAGTTCATAGTAAACAAAGACAGGGAGCACCAAGATGTCAGGAGCCAACATAGTATATGTTACAAAACAGGAATTTGACCACAAGGGCCTTAGAGAAAATGAGAACTTCTGATAATATGTTTATTTCAGCATTTCAGTTCTGCCTGTATCTCCTTTCCAATAGCCATTGATAACCAATAATAGATTATGTTATTTCTCTACATTTTCATGCCATTGTTTGTTGAATAAAACAAATCCCAAATGTTAGTTTCAAAATGTCACTGCACTTTCTAATATTATGATGGAAAAACATGAGATTGTAGGTTTGTAAAGTTGCAACCTGATTTCCCTCAAGAAATTTTAAACCTATATAATCTTTTGGAAATGGATTTTACCTCCTTATTCAAAAGTTCAGTTATTTTTCACACAGTGAAATCTGTGATTAAATTGCATATTTTTGTGGACAGTGATATTCAACATGTTTCTCCAATCAAAGAAACAACACACCAAATGCAGTATGTTTTTCATGGAAGTACTCTAATTCCGCGCTTGTTATGAGTTCTGTGATATAGAATTACTGAAGATTCCTGACAAGAAACAGAATAATACATTCAGGTGCAAAAAAATGCATTGAAAGTGTTTTGCCCATCCATAGTTCATAATTCATTTAAAAAATGTTCAGAGAGCATTGAAGCCATGAAGTAAAGTAAATTTTATAGAGTAATGATAAAATCATACATGATGATGTCCTAATTTAGAAAGTGTTTTACTTATTTCTACAGATGAATTCAAATAACATATGTTCTTATGGTGTAAATTATTCCTAATATTGTATGGAGAATATTCTAGGACAAATGTTTGAAATTGCTTTTTTTTTGCTGAGATTCCTGAATCTTCCTTTTTTCTATCTTTTCTGAAGCTTTAAATATTTGCATATCACACAACTCCCTCTATTCCTCAACTTCCAACTGGAAAACTTTCATGATAATGAGCTTACTTTTTATGAGCAAGAATGCTTGCTCCACATTGTGGATGTGGAGCAAAGTGCCTGCATGTGTCCTTGGAAACTAAGAATGAATGCACTTACAAATGTCTTTTACAAAATCTTTCATTGCTATACTTTTTTTGGTATCCAGTATGAGTTTTTGTATTTTTTTTGAGTAAGTTATAATTTGTGTTTTTTATTGTTTCATTTTGAGTTTCTCCAGAAGGAAATTGTCAAGACAAAGATGAGAGTGCAATTTATATATTTTATTTACAGAAACACAGGTAGAAATATGGACACATGAGACAGGGGCATCATCAAGGAAGTCAAATCTAACTATTAAACTGGTTACCACTAGAGAAAAAAAAGTCAGTCCCATTTTAATGTTTTGGGAGACAGTGAAGAACATGCTCTGGAGTCATCCCAAATGAAGAATAAGGAATTTGTGTGTATCTGACAACTCTCCTGTCATTAGTTGAAGTCTGTTTCCAAAGATTTAATATTCCTGTACTTCCAGATTACCTGCTCTGGGTTAGTGTGTTCCTACAAGGAACAAAAAAGCCTCAGGCAAGAGTCTTATGTGTTTATAGTAAGCACTATGAATAGCTAATGGTGAATTATGAGATGATATAGGCAATATACTCTCAGCATCTTATACACTTGCAAATAAAATGTACCTTTTTGAAAACATTCGTTCATTGAAATTTTACAAATCAAAACTATCAATACATGCTTGCAACCAGGAAAATAATGCAATGAAATTATACATTTATAAGTAAACACACATACATAAGTTTTCTTCCTTGCATGGTTCTGATATGTATAAGTTTAGCCACTATAATATATTTACTGTACACAAGTACAAACTTCACTGCTACTTTATTGCTAACTCATTTGTGTACAAATTACCATGTATATGACAGATATGTACCAGGATCAGTGAAAAACCTTGTTACTTCTTTTAAGTCTGTCAGTTTTTGGTCACTGTGTACTTTTTATTCAGTTCGTGCATGGACGGCAAACCATAAAATCACACTGCCTCTTTGCATTCACTGATAAAGCCTTATGACACTTTACAAAAATAGGTAAAAGAAACAGAAAAGTGACCGGTAAAGATGCAAATGCAGCAAAAAAAAAAAAAGAAAGAAAGAAAGAAACAAAGAAAAGAAAAGAAAAAAAATAACACCAGAAGTGAAATCGAAATTTAGTGTAAATTGAGTTAATAGATGAAATGATGACCATGGGAATATTGGCACTGTCATATATTGATGTACTCTTGATACGTTAAAAAGGGGATCTAGTAAATAGTATAAATGAGAAGACAATGAAGATGTTACAGAGGAAGTGATATCACTAGTAAATTTCACATTGAAATAATTCTAGGAGATGCTTTATGACATTTGAAGAACAAGGAATAAAATGTTGGAAGCTGAACCAAAGTTAGAAAGAATATCACTATTCACCATGGAATAGCAAAAATGCTTATCACGTTAAATAATGAGAAGAATGCAAGAAATCTTCAAACTATTTCTAATATGTTTTTACAAAGAAATGAATCAATTTATCAATGTTTCTAATGTTTTACATTATATAAAATAAATATTACTTTTACTGATCTTTCATTTTCCTATACATTTGTAATTGGCAACGAGACTTTTCAATGTCTTGACAAATGATTTTTAAGCACCAAGAAACAATTTAATGTTTCCCCTGATTATTATTTTTTTGTAATTTTTTCCCCCTGATTATTAAGATTCCTTTGTATGACTTAAGTTTTCCTTTTTTTTATTAATCATTATTTTTTATTTCAATATTGTGGGGTACAGTTAAGGGTTAGGTATGCAAATATGTTTCGTTCAGCCACCTTTGTTGATAAGGGGTGTCTCCCCATCCCCAGACAGATATTGACTACCGTTAATCCCACCTCCCTTCCCTTCCCCCCCCATAGTTTCCCACCACTGTCAATTCTTTTCTTATAGTATTACGATAGATGTTCAAGGTCCACTATATGAGTGTTCAAGGTCCACTATATGTGATACTCAGATCTTTGTATCTGTGAGAGGTCACTAATTTTATAGACTCTAGTTCCATCCAGGTTGCTGTGAAATTCATGATTTATTCTTTTTTATGGCTGCGTAGTATTCCATCATGTATATGTACCACATTTTTTAAATCCAGTCCTCTTTTGATGGACAGCATGGTTGATTTCAGGTTCTTACTATTGTGAACAATGCTGCAATAAACATATGTCAGCAGGTATCTTTTTGATAGAGTGATCTGAGTTCTTCAGAGTATATTCCCAGTAGGGAGATAGCAGGGTCATGTGGGAGGTCGATATTTAGAGCTTTTAGAAATCGCCACACTGTTTTCCACGGAGGTTGCACTAATTTATACTCCCACCCACAGTGTGTAAGTGTTCCCTTTTCACCACGCCCTCTCCAGCATCTGTTAGTTTTTGAGTAATTGACAATTGCCATTCTGACTGGAGTTAGGTGGTATCTCAGAGTGGTTTTGATTTGCATCTCCTTGATGATTAGTGAGGTTGAACATTTCTTGATGTGTTTGTTGGCTGCTCTGATGTCTTCCTTTGAGAAGTGTCTGTTCATATCTTTTGCCCACTTTATAATGGGGTTGTTTGCTTTTTTCTTTTCAGCACCTTTGAGTTCCTTGTAGATCAAAGATGTTAAGCCTTTATCTGACCTGGTGTTGGCAAATACTTTTGCCCAGTCTGTGGGCTGTCTCCCTGCTCTCTTGATGGTTTCTTTGGCTTTGCAGAAGATTGTCAGTTTAATGAGGTCCCACTTGCCTATCTTATCTCTTATGGGCTGTGGGTTTCGGGTTTTGTTCAGGAATTGGATGCCAGTTCAAATTTCCATAAGGGTGTTTCCTGCATTTTCTAAGGTTCTTATGGTTTGAGTTTTTACATTTAGGTCTCTGATCCATTTAGAGTTAATTTTTGTGTATGGGGATACATAGGGTGTTTCAATCTTCTGCATGTGGTCAGCCAGTTTTACCAGCACCATTTACTGAATAGGTATTCCTCTCCCCAGTGGTTGGTGGTGGAGGCTTTGTCGAAGATGAGTTGGTTGAGAAATTGAGGTTTTGCTCCTGGAATCTCAATTCTATTCCATTGGTCTATATGCCTGTTCCTGTACCAATACCTGGCTGTTTTGATTACTGTAGCTCTGTAGTAAAGTTTGAAGTCTGGTAGTGTGATACCTCCTGCTTTCATTTTTTTGCTGAGGATTGTTCTGGCTATTCTTGGTCATTGGTGTTTTCATATGAATTCCTGTATTATTTTTTCTAGCTCTGAGAAGAATGTTGCTAGTAATTTGATGGGTATTGCATTAAATCTGTAGATTGCCTTAGGTAGAATGGACATCTTTATAATGTTGATTCTTCCTATCCATGAGCATGGGACATTCTTCCACTTGTTTGTGTCATCCTTGATTTCTTTGAGCAATGTTTTGTAGTTTTCATTATAAAGGTCTTTCACATCTCTGGTTAGGAAGATGCCAAGGTAATTCATTTTTTGTGTGACTATTGTGAATGGAATTGTGTCTTTTATTTGGGTTTCTGTTTGTTTATTATTGGTGTAGAGAAATGTGATTGTCTTTTGCACATTTAGTTTACACCCTGAGACTTTGCCAAAGTCCTTTATCAGTGCAAGGATGGTTTTGAAAGATTCTTTGGGTTTTCAAGGTACACAATCATATCGTCAGCAAAGAGGGATAACTTGACTTCCTCTATTCCTATTTGGATACCCTGATTGCCTTCTCTTTTCTGATTGCTCTAGCTAGGACTTCCAATACTATATTGAACAGGAGGAGAGAGAGTGGACATCCTTGTCTTGTTCCAATTTTCAGGGGAAATAGTTCCAATTTTTGTCTGTTTAAGAGTATGCTAGCTGTGGGTTTCTTGTAGATGGCTTTTACTATTTTGAGGTATGTTCCATGTATGCCTAGGTGTTCGAGGGTTTTTATCAGGAGGGGGTGCTGGATTTTATGAAAAGATTTTTCTGCATCTAATGATATAATCATGTGGTTTTTGTTCTGATGTCTGTTTATGTATTTAATTACGTTTATTGTCTTGCGAATGTTGAGCTAGCCTTGCATCCCAGGGATGAAGCATACTTGGTCATGATGGATGATTTTTGAGATGTGTTGTTGAATCTGGTTTGCTAGGATTTTGTTGAGATTGTTGGCATCTATGCTCATCAAAGATTTTGGCCTGTAGTTCTCTTTCTCTGTTGGGTCTTTACCTGGTTTGGGTATCAATGTGATCTTGGCTTCGTAGAATGATTTGGGAAGGGTTCCATTTTTTCAATTGCCTGGAATACTTTCATTAGGATTGGTATCATCTCCTCCTTAAATGTCTTATAGAATTCGGCTGGAAAGCCATCTGGTCCAGGGCTTTTTTTTGTGTAGTGTTCTTATTACATAGTCAATTTATTTGATTGTTATTTGTCTATTTAGGGTCTCAATTTCTTCTTGTTTCAACCTAGGCAGGTTGTGTGATATCAGAAAGTCTTCCATTTCCTTAAGGTTTTCCAGTTTGTTTCCATACAAGTGTGCATAGTAGTCTCTAATGATCTTTTGTATTTCTTTGGGGTCAGATGTGACTTCATCTTTTGTGCTTCTGATTGTATTTATTTGAGCGTTTTCTCTTTTTTTCTTGGTCAGTCTAGCTAAGGGACCATTGATCTTGTTTATCCTTTCACAGAACAAGCTTTTTGTTTCATTGATTTTTTTGAGTTATCTTTCTGTCTTCTATGTCCCGGATTTGGGTTTTTATTTTGGTGATCTGGATTCTTCTGCTGCAGTTAGGGTTTTGGTAGTCTTGCTTTTCCTGCTTTCTAAGGTGACTTGTTAGGCTGTTGATTTGTGATCCTTCCATTTTCTTTATGTGCATTTGTAGGGATATGAATTTCCCTCTTACTACAGCTTTCATGGCATCCCAGAGTTTTTGGTAAGATGTCTCTTCATTTTCATTTGTTTCCAGGTATCTTTTAATCTCTGTTTTGATTTCATTGTTGACCCAGAAGTTGTTTAGCATCATGCTGTTTAGTTTTCATGTCTTTGTGGGTTTGGGGGGAGCTTGTTGGTGTTGATGTTTATTTTTATTCCACTGTGGTCTGAGAAGGTGCATGACAAAATTTCGATGTTTTGAAATTTGTTTATGCTTGATTTATGGCCAAGTATGTGGTTGATCTTAGAGTATGTTCCATGTGGTGCTGAGTAGAATGTATATTCTGTGGTCATTGGGTGGAGTGTTCTGTAGGTTTCAATTAAGTCCATTTGGTCAAGAGTCACATTGAGGTTCTGGATCTCATTGCTGATTTTTTATCCTGATGATCTGTCTAGAGTTGAGAGTGAGTATTAAAGTCCCCAGTTATGATGGTGTTAGAGTCAATATCTTTCTTTAGTTTTCCTAAAAGCTGCTTTATGAAAGTTGGCATTCCTATGATGGGTGCATATATGTTTAGGATAGATATTTCTTGTTGATGGAGTGAATGTTTTATCATTATTTAGTGGCCTTCTGTATCTTTTTAAATTTTTGGTAGCTTAAATGGTATTTTATCTGAAATCAGGATTGCGACTCCTCCTTTCTTTTGTGATCCATTCACCTGAAAATTTGTTTCCCATCCTCTTACTTTGAGTCTGTGAGTGTGCTTTCTAGTGAGATGGGTCTCTTGAAGGCAGTACATTGTTGCCTGGTGATATTTTATCCATTTTGCCATTCTATGTCTTTTAAGTGGTGCATTTAGTCCACTCACATTCAGGCTATTGAAATGTGAGAGTTCATCCCTATCATAGAGTTCTTATAGAGTTGTTGTTCTTCCACTTGATTTTTTGTCTTTCTTTTGGTTTTGGGGTTGGCTCATGTGTATTTTATTCTTTTTCCTGTACTTTTGTGAAGAACGTTGTTCTTTTTTCCTTTTCTTCTGTGTTTAGTACTTTCTTAAGTGTTTCGTGTAGAGGTGGTCTGGTGGCAGCGTAAGTTCTTATGGACTGGATATCTGGGAAGGATTTTAATTCTCCCTTGCTGATGAAGCTTAACTTGGCTGGGTAGGTTATTCTTGGTTGAAATTGCTTATCTTTTAGGACTTTGAAGATAGGGTTCCAAGCTCTCCTAAACTGCAGGATTTCTGTAGATAAATCTGCTGCTATTCTAATTGGTCTTCCATGGTAGGTAATCTGGCTTTTTTCTCTTGCTGCCTTTAGGATTTTTTCTTTTATATCTATTTTGTTTAGTCAAATTATTATGTATCTGGGAGTTGGTCTTCTCATTTGTTTTCTTGCAGGGGTTCTCTAATCTCTTGTGTTTGAATTTTGGCATCACTGATTTGATAAGAGAAGTTTCCTTGAATGATCTCATGGAAAGTTTGTTCCAGTGTGGTCTCTGTCTCTCTTTCTGCCTCAGGAAGGCAAATTACTCTTAGGTTCAGTCTCTTGGAGTAATTGCTCATCTCTCGAAGGTTTTGTTGTCTTTTTAAGCTTGTTTTTTGTGTTTTTAAGAGTTTGGGTTAGTTCTACATTTTGGTCCTCAAGCTCTGAGATTCTTTCTTCTGCTTGGCTAATTCTGCTTTCCATGCTTATCAGTTTGTTATTTATTTCATTCACAGTATTCTTTATTACTGTTATCTCAGTTATCAGCTCCTTCCTAGTTTCTTCTTGTCTCTCCTCAATTCTTTTTAATCTCTCCATTAATGTCTTGATATCTAGGTTTGTAGTTTGAGACCAGTCATTCTTGGGGCTCTTCATTGTTTGCCTTCCAAAGTCAGTTTTCTCAGTATCTGCCCTCCCAGGGGTCTGGGAGAGACCCATATTCTTCTTTTAGTTTTTCTTCATTTGTGTAGATTTGTTTCTCTCTCCCTCTTTCCTCCCCTTCTTTAATTCTGTTTTTCAGGGAAAGTGGGGTTGCTTTTTCTTCGCTTGTGCAATCTTCTGTTCTTCTTTATGAGGGTCCTGTGGCTTTTTTCACTTTTGAGGCTGGAATGTGGGCTGCAGGCTGTACTTTTTGCAGTTTTGAGGTTAAATTGAGGGAGAAACTGTGATTCAGAATCTATCTGCTGATTCCAGCATCCACCAACAGGTGTATGGGCACACTGGAACCTATTTCCCTCTGCCTTACAATCTATCTGTGCAGCAGAATGTAGGTTTGGTCCCTTGAACAAAAGGGGGTATGAAAGAGGAAAATAATAGAGGAAGGGAGAGTCAATAGGAAGTTAGAAAGAGAGAAGAGTGAGAGGGAAAACAGATATACATACCAACTAACAGGTGAAAAAGAGACACAGGGCCAGAGAGAAGTGGAAAAGACACACAAGCAAAATTCCCTAAAGAATACTGGTAGCTACACAAAGACAGAACAATAAAATCCTTTTGATGTGTTTTCCCCAAATAAACAGATAGTGTGAAGTCAAAAAGCAAACAAAAGTGAGCAAAACAAACAGTCAAAATGATAAAATCAAAAGTCAAAATAAGAAATCAGTCTAGCTCTGGAATCTTTCCTGAGTGTCTAAAGTCTCTTCAGCTCTGATCTCTACCCTCTCCCCTTTCCTTTCATTGCAGGTAGCTAGATTTACTTGCAGCTTTTGTTTGTTCTTTTAGCCTGCTACCTGAGAGGTCTGTGACACTTAGTTACCTGCATCTGATTCAGCATAGGGGAGGGGATTTGTCTCCTGTTTAGTGATGTTACCTTAGGAACAGAGGTGGAGGCTGTTCATAGGTGGGCAGGGCAATGTAAATCTCTGCCTGGAAAATGACTGAGGTGGCAGCTCCTCTTTCATGGATCTTTTCTCTCTGCTTGTCTGGGTCCCTGGGCAGTCCACTATGATAGGCTGTGGTGGTGTGCAAGGCACCGGGGATCAGCTGCACAGCTGGGCACTGGTTCCGGTGTGCCACCAGCAGGCTGGGGTGGAGGAGGGAGTCGGGAGTTCCCTCCTCTGGAGCTGAGAGCCTCCAATCAACACCTCCTTAAGATATGCTGTTTCCTTACACAAGCATAGTGTCACACACTGGGTGCCTCAACCAGGGTGGGCCCAGAGCTCCAGAGCTCCAAAGGGCAGGCAGTGAGTGGCGAGAGTGGCCCTGAGCCCCTCACAGGGTACTTCAGCCAGAAATGGAGCCAGTATCTCTAAGGGGCGGGTGCCCAGAGCCTCCCTGGGTGACTGGTGGCTTGGTGCTGGGCGAGACGATGTAGCCGGGGAGGGAGCCAAGACCTGAGACTCCCGCGTGGGTGGGTGTCACATATAGTGGAGCAGCAGCAGCCGGGGGTCGCAATATCCTGCCCTGCATAGGACCTAGGGTCCCCGGGCCTCGGACTGGTGCAGCTGGCGGTGGGCAGGTGTGGGGGGGAAGGAAAGTAAGAGTCTTTTGGGGAACTCATGTTCGGAGAATCTCACAATTCCACGTATGCCATTGCCATCTTACTGGAACTCCCGACTTAAGTTTTCATAGTTATTTTTATGGTTCCACACTAATGCATAGTAATTTAGAAGACTGTTTAAATATAAAATAGTACTACATATGTTTTTATATATTTATATGTGTGTGTATATATATATATACACACACACATGCATACATAAATACATGTAAAACAAAATGTAATTATTTTCCACCAAAACAACTGTCAAACTCAGTACAAATCTTTTGTAACTAATTTTTGATAGCCTGCTGTGTATTGCCGCACTCATTTTGTGTTTATATAAATATACGCAAAAATATTTTTAAATACATTAGATTTAATTTTATTTGCTTTACACTGATTAAAATCATACTGCTAAATAAAATACACAATAAAATCTAAGGTGCATTTTAATCACTTAACAGATTATTATAAATATGTATATATTTCATAATTTTCTTTGTGTTTTATCTACATAGCAAACACACACATATACTGAGTGATTTTTGACATGGTTAGTGTTACAAAGTGAAATCGTATGTTTTCTTTTACATATTCTATATGTCTACAATACCCCATGGAAATCACAAATTACTCTATGACAACTGGCATGAATATAAAACATTCTTTAGTTATATCTACCTTTTCCTTTTTTTTTTTTTTTTTTTTGAGTTGGAGTATCACTCTGTCACCCAGACTGGAGAGCAGTGGCCGCTCCTGGCCACCACAGCCTCACCCTGCTGGGCTCCGGCGATCCTTCCACCTCAGCCTTCCAAGTAGCTAGAACTACAGGCACATGCTACCACGCCCGGCTAATTTTTGATTTATTGTAGAGATAAGGTCTCACCAAGTTGCCCAGGTAGGTCTCAAACCCATGGGCTCAGTCAATCCACTCACCTCAGCATCCCAAGGAATGGGATTACAGGCTGAGCCACCGAGCCTGGTTATATCTACCTTTTTCAAAAAGTAGTTACATCATAATTTAATTACTCTCTCCTATTGAAGAGTATCTTTAATATATATGTGTATTATTATTAAAAAATACTGCAATAAACATCCTTGCCATTACATGCCTATATATTTGTGTATGTGTGTTCATAAATATATACGTGATTAAAAATACATGATACATTATTTGCATGTTAAAAAGTTTGTTCTAAATAAAAATACAAAATATTTTATATTGATTATATTCATAGCAGATTTGCTAAGCTCTCTCACTGATTATTATAATTGAGTTACAGAATTTAAAACAACATTCTTTTATTCAGTTTTGATGTTCTCTTTGTAATCCTTAATTTAAGGTTTTTTTCTTGCTTATCTTAACACGCTGTTTAGGACCATCAAAATATTACATAAGAATGATGACAACGGTCATCATGCCTCCTTCCTTCACAACACAAAATAAAAACACAAAGCATATCATCTTTCAAAATTTTTATTTAGTGTTGCAATAAAGTGCAACAAATATGTTATATTATATATTTGAGTTTTCTATACTAGTCTTCTAACCTTCCCATAGGTTTAAAATTTTTGAATAAATATTTTTATAGAAATAAGTTCCAAATGAAAGCAAGCATATCTATGTCTTATTTTCAAGTATAATAATACTCTGTCTCTATACAAAATAGACAAACTTTAAAGTTCATAAATAAATCAAAAGGATTAATAAAAAATTAATGGCAAAGCAGAGGAAAAAACTGGCAAAGAAAGAACAATCGTTTTTGCTATATTAATTCCTAATCTGCTAAGGCTTTACTTCTTAAATTGTGAAAGTTATATCACAGATATAAAAGGTATCTTTTGTACCTTTTCAGTTTTTCTTAAAATTATTTGCTTACAATTTTGGTTTTATGCTGTGACTATGGTACAAACTTGCATTGATTGATTTTCTATTTTTTTTTTTTTTTTTGAGTTGGAGTCTCACTCTGTCACCCAGACTGGAGTGCAGTGGCCACTCCCGGCCACCACAGCCTCAACCTGCTGGGCTCCCGCAATACTTCTGCCTCAGCCTTCCAAGTAGCCATAATTAGAGGCATGTGCTACCACGCCTGGCTGATTTTTTGATTTATTGTAGAGATTAGGTCTTGCTGCCCAGGCGGGTCTCGAACCCTCAGGCTCAGGCAATCCACTCACCTCAGCCTCCCAAAGGCGCGGGATTACAGGCTGAGTCACCAAGCCCGGCGATTTTCTAATGTTTAAATAATCTTATATTCTTATTATAACCAACCCTATACATGAATTTAATCTTTTCTAAAAATGTTAGATGCAATCACATTTTAGTTATTATTTTGCAACTATATTTAAAATAGTTTGCCTTAAGATTTTCATGTCTTGCACTGTCCTTGCTGATTTTATAACAGCGACTTGTTATTCACTGAAATAGTTTTCATAAGTTTAAAATGTTATTAGAACTTGTCAGTGAAATCATCTGACCCTAAAATTTTGTTTATGGAAATACTTTGCCTACTTTGCCTAGTAATTCAATTTCTTTATTGTTACAGGTATTTTAAAATCTCTATTCTTCTTTTGATATAACTTTTAAGGAATTCATTTATTTTATGTACTTTTTGAATTTACTAGCATAACATATTTGAAAATATACTCCCAAAACCTTTAAAGTCTGAATAACTGAACAAATGTCCTATACTTCATTACACACAATGTTTGCGCCTGTGTTTCTCTTTATTCTTTTTAAAATCTTTTTTATTAGACTTGCCAGAGATTAATTTACTTTATTACAATTTTTTTTTTTTTTTTTTTTTGAGTTGGAGTCTCACTCTGTCGCCCAGACTGGAGGGCAGTGGCCGCTTCCGGCCACCGCAGCCTCGCCTGCTGGGCTCCGGTGATCCTTCCGCCTCCGCCTTCCGAGTAGCCGGAATTACAGGCATGCGCTACCATGCCCGGCTGATTTTTTTTTTTTTTTTTAATTGTAGAGATGAGGTCTCGCTGCCCAGGCAGGTCTCGAACCCGCGGGCTCAGTCAATCCACTCACCTCAGCCTCCCAAAGGCGCAGGATTACAGGCTGAGCCACCGAGACAGGCTACAATTTTTAAGGAATCAACTTTTGACTATATTGAGTCTGCATTTTTTCTTTTACAAATTTCTTCTTTTGTATTTTTATGTCATACCTTCTAATTTCTTTGCATGTTTTTATTCTTTTTCGAACTTCCTGAGGTAGTCACTTAGCCTGTTAATAGTTCAGTACTTTTTCTAATAGATGCACTTTAAGCTATATGTTCTTTTCTGTGCTATTTTAGCTGCATTAAAAAAGCTTTGATATGCAATATTTTTATTCAGTTAAAATATTTTATAAATTCAGTATGTTTTATTCATTCATAGATTTTTGAGAATTACCTTTTTAATTTTCCAAATATATAAGTATCTTCCAGTTTTCTTTTGGATGTCAATTCCTGATACATTTGCTTTGAAGATTAAGAATGAGTACATGTAGCTGGGTTCGGTGGCTCAGCCTGTAATCCTAGTGCTTTGGGAGGCCAAGGTGAGTGGATTGCTTGAACCCGCGGGTTCGAGACCAGCCTGGGCAACTTGGCGAGACCTCATCTTTACAATAAATCAAAACATTAGCTGGGCATGGCAGTGTGTGCCTGTAATTCCAGCTACTTGAAAGGCTGAGGTGGAAGAATCGTCTGAGCCCAAGAGGTCAAGGCTGTGGTTGCCGTGAGCATGCCATTGCACTCCAGCCTGGGCTGCAGAGTGAGATTCCAACTCAAAAAAAAAAAAAAGGAAAAAAAGAATACATGAACATTTCAACTTTGTTTTGAGTCATGTGCTTGTCTTAATGTTTGCTTATTCTATTTCTCAGACAATTTCTCCAACAACACACCTGACCCCTGGCAATTAATAAATTGCTTTGTCTCACTATAGTTTTGTCTTTTCTAGAGTATCAAAATAATCCCACAATATTATTTTTTGTGTTTGTACTTCTAGTGATTTAGTGAAATTGTTGGTTTGCTGCAAGTTGTTTAACATAACTGAAAGAAAAGGTATTTCCTCATATTTTAAAAAAATCAATTTTATTAAAGTTTAAATTAAACACAATAAATCACACTCAATTTAAAGGTGCAGTCTGATGAGCATTGACAATTTTAAATACTCATATAGTCAACTCACTATCCAAAGTATAAGAATTTACCATTAGCCCCAAAATTTTCCTCATGCCCTTTTGCAGCATATATGCCCCTTGCCTCAAGAAACAGGAAACTATGAGTCTACTTTCTATGACTTTGAACCACTATTTTCTGTTAGTACCTTTTTCAAGTTAATTTGTGTTTTCAGAATAAGATAAGCATTGAGTTTTCTTTCTCTTTTCTTTTTACATGCTGGCATTCATTTGTTTCAATACTGTTTTCTATTCGATTTCGTGTCTTTATTGATAATCCATTCTTATTTAAATATTTTGTTCCATGTGATCTGTAAAACTATATCTAAGTCAATACTAAACTATCTTGAGTACATGCTTCTTCCCTAATCTTGAAAGAAAGAGCAACTTTTGCTAATTTTTTATGATGACAACTACAGATTCTCATAGATGTCTTTTACCAGTTTGAGTGAGTTCCCATTTATTGAGTGAGGTACTGGTAAATGTTTGAAAAAAAGTTTTCTGGAAGTAAAGAAGAGTTGCTGTGTGGCATTGCAAGTTTCAGGATATAAATGCTCCCACTGCAGTCACATAAAACTATTTTGAAATTAATTGAAATGGAAAATGCTGACAATTTAACAATCAGTTTCCTTGTGCTAGCTCTGGTACACCACTGTTTCTATTTCAAGGTTGCTGAGAACTTTTATCATTCTTATTAAATGCAGTTACACTTAAAAGTAGTATGTCTTTTGTGTAAATCGACTTCCTACTAGTATGCAACATTCTTCCTTATCATTTAGGATAATCATTTCATTTTGTGATTGATTACCTCTGTCAATTTTCAGTAGTTCATTTTGGTTTTCTACTGATGCTCTTTGTTTTCTATTCAAATCTATATATTTCTATAAAGCTTAAAGAAATTGAAAGTGTTTATCATACTAGCTAAAACAATTTATCCAGAAAAAAATCATCAATTTTTTTTTAATATTTGTAGTACATGCCAAATAATGCAAGTGTTGGGGATATATATTTTCTTCTGAGTATAGCTGTTACAAGTTTTGGTGTAAAGTTTTCTTTTCTCATTACTTTCCCTATAGTTTGAAATTTTAATTGCGATTTACACTTTGACAGCAAGATTTATACAGGAACAGGATTATTGTTAGAGAATGCTATTGAAATACTTTTCTTATTAAATGCATTTATGTTTTCCATGGGCATGACAAAGTCTAGTTACTCTCTAACACAGGGGAATATAAAGTTGCTTAAAACTTTCATGTTTCTCTGAACAAAAACAGATAGAGCTACTATACATTTAACACATATAATTTTCAAGAAACATGCTTTAATTTATAAATATTTATCACACAATAGCCATCTGATAACCATAAGTACAACTTGGAGGATCTCTTTCCTAAATAATGTCTTTAATCTTTTTTTTCTGGGAGGTAAGATAATTGCTGGGCAAGTCATGAACTTGGCACATAATTTGTGCTCTAAAAAACACTTGTTTTAAGGTAGAGGAAAGCTTATAAATACATTGTTATAATATATTTTTTTTTTTTTTTGAGTTTGAGTCTCACTCTGTCACCCAGACTAGAGTGCAATGGCTGCTTCCGGCCACTGCGGCCTCGACCTGCTGGGTTCCAGCAATCCTTCCACCTCAGCCTTCCAAGTAGCTGGAACTACAGGCGCGTGCTTGTTATAATCTTTTTATAAAGGTATTGTCAGGAACTGCTGGATCTGAAATATGCTTAATTCACATTTTAATTTTTCTTACCAGTATTTTCTAATAGCTTATTTTTCTCAATTTCTTCCTTCTGAATAACATACTTTCTCTTTTCTCCATTTTCTATTTCTAGATTTTCCTACCTATAGCCTGAAAAGATATTTTAAATATAAGAATTTCTATGCCAAGTATTAGATTAGGCATCTTTCCTCAAACAGTTTGTGAAAAAATATGAAAACCTTACTTCTTTGTTATTCATTCCTTAATGAATTTGTGTCTCAATGAAAGGGCTTCCATATTATCCAAGATTCTCACTCTCTATCTCTCTCTCAACTATCAGTATCTATTTCTAGCCTATTTATTCTTTTTAGATGATAAATATTGGTTGTCTTTCCTTAGTAAATTTCTAATTTGCTCATATTTCAAAGTCAGTTTGAAAAATAGAGAAGAAAAAAACTATTTATTCCTATTTCATGTCCTATATAGTCAGCAACACAGCTAGAAAGTTCACTGGAAAAAATATTCATACAGTTACATTCCAAATCATTCCTTTCTCTATAAATATTTAAGTTATATTGTTAAGCAAGGACCATAATAATTCTTCTTCCTGGTGGTCAGAGAATAAGCTCTTTTTGATGGGGAGAAGAGGTGTACAGATAATCTAATCTGTAGCATTTATAAAAGTTTTATTCACTATGCTTTATTAAATTAGCTTTTACAACTTTCACTAAGAGGGTTTTACAATGCATTTGGTATTGGCAAGTGCTTGATAATTCCCCAGCCCGTATGGAAGTACAAAATAACACTTCCAACCTTTAAGACCAAACACTTCAGTAAATACCACAGATGCCAAATTGCTCTAGCAGGTGCTAAATTGATACTGGTGTATCACCTTGGGATATGATGAAGATAAATGGAACACTGTGCATTTTCCCAGTATTCCACAATTACTGGAACACCTGTGCTAAACAATGTGGTGCTAATACACCATAAACATCCTCACAATGCTCAAAGGACCTTGTAGTTTTACATTTCAACTTGCTTAGCAGGGCTTTAACTTAATATAGGTGGTAGAAATGTTTCACCTATCCTTGACACTGCTACCATATAGTGACGAATCAGTGCCATGACAGTAGATGCTTTCTTCTCTCTCTGTTGTTTTTATTTCTTCCCTTTTATTCACTGTAATATTTCTTCCTACTCATTCTTATCTCATTGTGTTTTACTATACGAATGCATGTGTCTTCCTTTGCTCCAAATGAATTGTCTTCATCTTCTTGCTTTAACATCAGACCTGTGTCATTGTCAGCAATACTGGATGCTGTTATTGCTGCTGTTCTAGCACTGTTGTTTTTGAACAAATCACATTTGGCATATGTAAGTCCTGCTAGGCAATATGGAAGTTTTAGAGATGACAATTATATGTCAAATGGAAAGCCCTGCAAACATATTTGTGGTAGCTGTGAATCTGGCAACTATTTTAATATCTGGAATTTTACTATATTTAAAAAAAAACAATAATAGCTCAGTGTGTGCATCCACGTCTTTATGATAAGAAGCCCTTTAGTCATTGTGAATTAAGCTTCTGCTATTTCTCTTACAGACTATTTTAAAGATGAGTCTTCATTGAGATGCAATTCATATACCATACAATGAAACATTTGAAAGAGCACACTGCATTGTTTTTAGTATATTCACAGGGTTGTATGACCATTACCACATCTAGTATTAGAGCACTTTTGCCCCCTGAAAAGGAAATTTCAGTACTTACTTGCAGTCACTCTTCAATCCCTCAAGACCTACACCCTCCAGGCCTAGGCAGACACTATCTATAACATGTCTTCTTTTCTACAAATATGATCATTTAAAAATTTTTTTTCAGTTATTTTACTTTGAAGTAACCAAATAGCAACTTTTTTTCCCCCATGTGGTTCATAGAACTTTTGTAATTGTGGCTTTATACTTTTGTTATTTTTGCAAAAGCTATTTTCAATTTCTTCAATAATTGCATCTGGTCTACTTGCTGTCTCTATCTTTTAGGTTAAATCTTTTTTGCCACCTGTGTGTGTATACCTTTTTATAGTCCATCTTACAGGTTGAGGTCTCTATAGTATATTTTGCATGAATTCAGTAAGTGTATTTAAAATTTCTTCATTCCAAGGTTGAGATAAGTCTTATTACTAATGTTTCGTCTCTATTAGGATTAGGAGAAATAATGGGAAAATAAAGAAATTCTAAGAAACTGAATGTTTTATATATGCCAGAATCCAAGCTATTTTTATGAATTTAAGTAACTTTAACAGTCTCTGAAATAAACACCAAGGAATCTCTGAGTCAAAGGAGTATCAACTACAACAATATATGGTGCATATTTATGTATTTTGTTTTTCAGATCCTGATTAAAAAACATGAAGACCTTGTAAACATAAGCCCTTTTTAAGTAAAAGTAAATATGTAAGTGGCATGAACTACTTTATCACAACAGCTTCCAATATTATTTAAGTCAGAAATATTTCTTTTTTTTTTTAAGTTGGAGTCTCACTCTGTTGCCCAGACTGGAGTGTGGTGGCCACTCCCGGCCACCGCAGCCTCGACCTGCTGGGCTCCGGCTATCCTTCCACCTCTGCCTTCCAAGTAGCCGGAATTACAGGCATGCGCTACCATGCCCGGCTGATTTTTTGATTTATTGTAGGATGAGATCTTGCTGCCCAGGTGGGTCTCGAACCCGCGGGCTCAGGCAATCCACTCACCTCAGCCTCCCAAAGGCGCGGGATTACAGGCTGAGCCACCGAGCCTGGTTCAGAAATATTTCTTAAAATTGGACTTCAAAGTCATCAACCAGGCTTATCTATGAAGTGATGATGCTTCAAAAATGATAATACAGAGTAGAGCAATGTAAAGACATACATATTTAATAATCCCCAAATCTAAAGTGTTACTCAAATTCCAACCATTTTAAGTTCCCAAAACACCATCCCGAATCCAGAGATGTGAAGAAAACAGACCCTGATCTGTGGAATAGTGAGGAAGCATTCTTTTTTTAAATATCTGAAAAAAAATCTTACTTGTGAACTATAATACCTGAGACTTGCATGGCAAACTTACTGTTTGGAATGAATAATGCTAAAGTCAGAAGTTTATTGGGAAAAGAAAATTTTTCTTTATATATTCATGAAAACATAGAATGATCTAAAAAGTTCATGAGAGTTTAATGGAATTTTGTTTGAAGGTATTTACTGATGTTTGCTTGAAGGCAGACTGTTCTCTTTAGAAAATGAGTAATAAGGTCAATGCCATCCCAAGCTTAAAACATTACATAAATATGGCAACTTCGAGTCATTTCCCTCACCCGTTCATTTACTCAACAAATGTTTATAGTGAGGCCTTATGACTCACATTTTAGCAGCTAATCTATTATGCCAAATTATTGCTTTTTGAGTTTGCTTTAAGAAATAAAATATCAGGTCAGTTCATATAAAGGTTATGGGCAAACAAGCAAATGACTATAAGCTGAGTTGTTGGAGCAGAACTGACAGAACGATTATGTACTTTATCATTATAATGCTGCTTTTTTAAAACCAAAGACACATCTATTTCCTGAATAAATTGTAATGGCTTAATCATGTTAAAGAATGACATGAGTCAAAATAACCACCTTGGAAAGTTAAACATATCCAACTTAAAAGGTAATGAAGTGAAAAGAAATGGAGGATGCAATTTTAGTCTGGGAAATATGCCCAAGTTTTCAATAAATGAATAATGGAAGTGTTTGCATAATAATAATCAATCCTTCCAATAATGAGTTTGCTGTCAGAATATAATCATGTTGAGTAATTAAATTCCAATGAATTCACTTACTAAGTCAGGCATATGCTTTGAGTTATCAGCATGGCCGGGGACTTCTCCCAGGTGCCTGTCTTGAGCCACTTGCCTGGGACAGGATAGAAGAGTTTCTACACTAATAGCTACATTTTCATTCTATAGAGACTTTGCTCATTAGATCATGCTATTAAGCAGTGACTGCTATGAGAATGCAGAGAAATGTGCCAGAGAGACAAGACAGAATCTTTTAGTCTGGCCATGTGTGCTGTCAGCTCACAGCTCCCTGCCCAAATCTGGGTGCTGATCCTGTACCATGTCTGAGGATGAAATAAATACTTTCCTCTTGCCATGTTTCTACCCCCTCCACCATGATCTCTCCAAGCTCCTACTTACAGAATAGTGTTCTCTCTCCCCGCTCCTTTCTCTCTCTCTCTCTCTCTCTCTCTCTCTCTCTCTCTCTCTCTCTCTCACACACACATCACCTTTTCTATAATAATTTAGTATGTCCTTTTGGAATCTCACTCTAGAAACTCTGTGGACTTATCTTATTGAAATATATTCTTAGGCAAATGAATCTCACCCAAATAAGAATGCTAATAATTGCTAACAAAAGTAATATATACTTTGAAAATATATTAGCTTTTATTTATATTATTTATTTATTTATTATAGAATTCTGGGGTACAGGTGATGATTTAGGCTCCATGCTGGTGAAGTTTGAGCTTCTAGGTGGTTCTCACTCCCCTTGGTAGTAGACCAGGTACCCATTGTGCTGTCATGTGCCTTCTATCCCTCCCTCCTGTCCTCCCTGCCCTAGTAGTGCCCAGGGACTTCTGATTCCACACTTGTGCTAATGTGACTAGTTTTCAGGATCCACTTATGAGTGAGAACATATAGTATTCAGTTCTTTGTGTTAGTGATAGTTCACATAGTATGAGGGTCTGCAGTTGCATCCAAGTTACTGTGATGGCCATTATTTTGTTCTTCTTTGTGGTTGCATAATACTCCATCATGTATATGTACCACATTTGCTTTATCCAATACACTTTTATTGGGCAACAGGATTGGTTCCATGCTTTTGCTATTGTGAATAGTGCAGCAATAAACATGTGTGACTTTTGGTAGGGATATTTATATTCCTTTGGGTATATTCCTAGGAGAGAGATTGATGGATTATAAGAATTAGTATATACTTTATATGACTTTAATGTAAACATGCATAGATATAGTAGATAATCGCATAGGTATATGTATCAGACAGATCTGAATTCAAATCACTATCCTGCAACTTACTAGGTGGATGATCTGAAAAATAATTATTTAAAAAACCCTCAGTTTTCCTAAATGCATTATTGAGAAAATCAAACTTTCAATCTTGTGTAATTATTTTGAGAATTAAGAGTGAAAATGCTGAAGAGGGTCTAGAACTTTCTTTGAAACAAACAGATATATAATAATTTATTTAGCCATCTCCAATTAATTGTCTGTAATATAAACACAAAATTACTCATTGAAAATATTATCGCATTTTATTTGGTGTTCTATTTTGGCAGTGGGTAGTTGAGGATATTTTCTAATTGGAAATTATCATTAAAAATATAATGACAGTCAGTTTATCTGCTCTGCTCAAACTATTCTTTGTCTCTGTCTCACACTTGATTATGTTTTGAGTTTTTCGGAATTTCAAACAAATGGGCTTTGACTGTACCAGTTCTTTGTTAACTGGTTTATTTTGTTCTTTATATGGAAAGAGCCATTTTGGGGGGCTGAGAGGAATGTTCTCTTTATTAATTTTGTGATTGCTAAATGGATGTTTACCTTTGTCAAAAGTCTTTAAAATGCATATTAAATAAGTGCATTTAATATGCAAATTATACCTTAGTAAAGATAATTTTAAACAATATCTTAGCATGGAAAATCCTAGGACAAAACGCTTTCAATGATAAAAGTCTTTAAAATCTCAAGAAGAAATACTTTGCAAACTCTTCCTTCCCTCAAAAGAAAAAAAAATAGAAATAAGAACTCTGCAAGTTATTCTATAAAGTCAGAATAATCTGGCAATCAAAATCTCAACTAAACTATTAGAAATAAAATTCACAAGCAAATCTCACTCATGAACAGATGCAAAATGTCTTTAAAAATTAGTAAATTAAATTCAGCTAATTATTAAATTTTATTACAGAAAGATTACATGTGTCTATACATAAATATAACAATTTATTATGATAGATGAGTTTCATTCCAGAGTTGCATGATATGGCAGTAGAAAAGCCTGATATGACAATAGAAATTTTAACACTGTATTGCAACACTTTAAGGAATAAAATAAAGAAAATGTCATATGATCATATGGAGAGATTTAGAAAGATCATTTGATGAAATACATCTTATTTATTTAAAACCCCAAGCCAATTAGGGATACAAAGTGTCTACCTTAATCTAATAAGGAGTATCTGAATTTACAGCAAACTTTATTCTTAATGGTTAATTATTGAAACCTTGCCATTAATATCTGAAAAAAGATTATGTCTTCTAATACTGCTCTTGTTCTACATTATACTGATAGCTGTAGACAGTATAATACTAGGAAAAAAGGAGAAAAGAAAGTAAATACTTAGAAATAAATAAATAAAACTATCACTTATTTATACCTAATAGCAGTGCATATGGCATCAAATCCAATAAAATTATGGACTACTTATTTGAATTAAGTAAACATTACAAGTTTGCTGCATTCAAAGCCACACTAGAAAAATATTATATCCCTATATGTCAGCAACAAACAGAATATAAAAATTTAAAAAATAACACTCCAGTAACCTCAAATACAGCATATTTCTGGACTACTTTTGATTAAAAATTTTCAAAACCTCTACATTGAAAAGGTGTTTTTAAAGTTTTAAAACAGAGTTTATTAGTGGGAGAAGGGAAGCAAAAAGGAAGATTCATGGCAGAAAGAACTGCCATGAGCAAGTTTCTCAAAAAAAAAAGAAAATTCATCAAAAATGTTTTTAAAATAGAGAAATTTTAAGTAGATTATTTTTAGTTTTCAGCATATACATTTAAACACATGTTAAAATATTTATATCTAATTATTTCAATTTTTCTCATAATTGGAAATTTTAGATTTTAAATTTCAAATTGTCTATTGGTATATAATTAAAAATCCAATCTATTTTTGTATATTAAACTTGTATATTTATTTTAGATTTGTTAAAACATTCTGTGATAAGAAGCATAATCCATGGGAGCAAAGAGGTTTTCTCACAATCTATATACATTTAATGTATTTTAATACAATACTGAGTAGACATTAAGAGTAGTCATTTGGTAAGAGAGGTGAAACGTTTATAAGTACACATAACAATTTAGACAAAATAAAAAACCTATGTTTTAGTAATAAAAAAAGACAAGATGTAGGAATGTATATTTTGTGGTCTATTTATAAAAATTTTGAAGTGGAAAAATTAAAATACAATGTTGTAACTTAGATTTTTGGTTACATAGGAAAGAAAAATGACCTTATGATTTTGGCAGGCATGAAGTGTGCTTCACTTCCATTCACTTTGTGATGACTAACTGAGCGGTGAATTCTGATTTGTGCACATTTCTGCATATATTTTATACTTCAGCATAAATATTTAAAATTAATTAAAACTTTCAGAAACACAAATAAATCACATTATATGATAAATAGAAAATGAAAATGATAATTGAACATAGAATATAAATAGAAAAATCTGCCAAACATATTGCTGATTAAAAAATATTAGGCACAGAATGAGTATGTATTATACCATTGAATATAGGACAAACATATGTAAATGCTTATTTACATGAATAATAAAAACAGGTAATGCACACTGAAATGTAAGATGAATTTTTATTTTTACTTCATATGTTTATCTACCTCTTAAATATGACACAATAATATTTAAAAATAGGAGAAAATAGACTTGATGATTAGTGTGTATCAGAGAATGAGGATGAGAGTGTGGTTGCGAGACAACAGAGAAGTAGCCTGAGGTTTGTGGTGATGGGATAGATCTTTATCTTGAGTTTGGTGGAAATTATGTGGATTTCTGCATGGAATGAAATTACATACAACCATACACACATGCATGCACAAATGGGCCCATTTGAAAACTAGTGAAAGGTGAATGAGTAATGCATTGATGGCAATTTCCTGGAGTTGGTATTGTGATACAGACAAAAATTGTCATCAATGGAGAAAACTTGTGAAAGAGTCACAGAATTCTATGTCCTCTTTAAGCAACTTTCTTTGCATTTACAATAATTTCAAAATAAAATATGAAAACGGTGTAATGAAATATTTGCACTTAAAGTTCTCTATTTTCTATACGTGTTGTCACACAATATTTAACATCATTGAAATTATCGCAAGCCTTGCTATAAATAAATAATGATACTAATTTGATGAAATAAAAACCAAGCCATGTAAAAATTTAGAGTGGATTAATAAATAGTTATCAGCAATAAATATATATATTAAATAGCAAGACAGGGACATTTTCCTTAATCCTTAATAACTACACTTTTAATAAACATCCATGTATGAAAGGTTTAAAGATAGCACCAAAATAATCACATTTTATCATTTGATATTTGCTATCGTACATATGTAACTCTCTTTTTTTGAGTTGGAATCTCACTCTGTGGCCCAGGCTGGAATGCCGTGCACGCTCACATCCACCTGAATCGACCTGCTGGGCTCAGGCTATCCTTCTGCCTCAGCCTTCCAGGTAGCCAGAACTACCAGAACGTCATATCAGGACCGGCTAATTTTTGATTCATTGCCAAGCTGCCTGGGTTGGTCTCGAACCCGTGGGCTCAGGCAATCCATTCGCTTTGGCTTCCCAAAGTGCTGGGATTACAGGCTGAACCACCGAGCTTGGCTGTAACTTTTAAATGAGTAGTATATAAATTTCAATTTTCAATTAATTCCTTTGTTATCGCTGTAAACCTAAGAATCAGTCTTTAATAAGTGAGTCGATTTATTTATTTCAGCCTATTGTTATCTATCTATTTGGACTGATTTTTATCATTCTATTTTGCCATTTATGCTTATCACAGACATTGTTTGCTTCTTTATCCTTATTAAGCTTTTATTCAATCAATGAGTTTTATTTTTTCTTTTCTCATTCTTCAATGTTTTGGAATATTTTTTTTTTTTTTTTTTTGAGTTGGAGTCTCACTCTGTCGCCCAGACTGGAGTGCAGTGGCCGCTCCCGGCCACCGCAGCCTCGACCTGCTGGGCTCCGGTGATCCTTCCGCCTCAGCCTTCCAAGTAGCTGGAATTACAGGCACGCGCTACCACGCCCGGCTGATTTTTTGATTTATTGTAGAGATGAGGTCTCACTGCCCAGGCGGGTCTCGAACCCGCGGGCTCAGGCAATCCACTCACCTCAGCCTCCCAAAGGCGCGGGATTACAGGCTGAGCCACCAAGCCTGGCTGGAATATTTAAAGTTCTGTGAATTAAGTTGTTCACCTAGACTTTTACACGTTTTTCTATTATATTTTTCTAACACATCTAATGCCCAGGCAAAAACAAAATGATTGGGGAGAGTTTCTTCAAACTTTCTTCTCACATTTTATTACTTCCTAAAATTTTCATGTCAATTTTTAAAAAACTATTAGGAAATATTCATACATAACTCTTCAATTTTTTTGACTTCTGGTGATTTATTTCACAATAGATAATTGCAACCCAGTGAACTCAGAAACCAAAGTTTCAGTTAATTCTGTTCTCTTTTCAAACTCAGAATACCTGTGATGAAAGTACAATCACTCACACTTCAAAAGGCTTTATCCTTCCCTGGAGAACATTTATTTTGGTATAATTTTATATGACTAGGGATAAAGAGATTCAAATAATCTTTGATTTTAGTTTTTCAATTTTTAATATTTATGGATACATAATAGTTGCTTACATTTATGAGGTACATGTGATATTTAAAAAAACATTCATACAATGTGTAACGATTAAATGAGGGTATTCATCACTTCAAACATTTATCATTTCTTTTTGTTAGAAACATTCAAGTTCCACTCATCTATTTATTTTGAAATATATTATAAATTATTGTTAACTGTAGTTGCTCTATCATGCTACTGAACACTAGATCTTACTTTTTGTATCTTAACTGTATTTTAGTATCCATTAAGCAACCTCTCAAAAAAAAAAAAAGAAAAAGAAAGAAAGGAAAAAAGACAGGCACAGTGGCACAAGCCTGTAGTCCTACTTGGGAGGCTAGAGTGGGAGGATTCTTTGAATCCAAGAGTTCCAGCCCAGCCTGAGAGACCCTTTCCATTTAAAAATAAAATTAAAAAATTGTCAGATATTTTCTGAGAACCTACTATATTTCATCCATTATTTTAAGTCTTTAAAAGACACAAATTATAACAAAGTGAAACCAAACAAAAATGCTGCTTTTGTAGTGGTTGATATTCTGGTCACATAGGTAGTATTATGTAAATAACACATTCTATTGAAAAGTGTAAAAGTTACCCGAAATCACAATAATTATGCCTAATTCACAAATCTCAGACAACACTAAATTTTTGTTTCTCATGTGTCTATGAGTCCCAAAGGGTGGCTCTGATGCTCCCAGCTGAATTTGTTCATATGTGTGAGTCAGCTGGGGTACAGCTGCCTTGAATTTAACTTGGATTGGCTTCAATCTGCAAGTGGTGCCCAGGTTTACTATTCATGTCTTTCATGATCCTGGAACTAGCAAGATATAAGGAACATATTCTTATAGTAGGGATGGCAGAACGACAAAAGACAAACTCCATGTGCAAAAAATTTAAAGCCTCTGCTTAATTCCGTCTGATAATATCTATTGACTGAAGTATATCATATGGCCCATATATATACTTACTCTGAAATAATTCTTGTATTACCACAAGCAGTGCCAAAGATGTACCCAAAGATGTACTCCATGTACATGGAGGTGAGAGGGAAAGATAAAGTCAACTTAAACAATAATCTAATCTACTACAGTTTAGAAGTACTTCCATTAAAACAACACATGGTGTGAAGGGAATCAGAAATGTTGGGATATGGAGAATGGACAAGTTATAATTTTAAATTGTGTGATCCAGAAAAATCATGAAAAGGATGATGTTGAGGAAACACTTGAAGCAATGAGCACGTGAGCCCTGTAGCTATGTTAGAAAAGAGATTCTTACGGTAAGATGTTTAATACGGTTTGAGCTGGGTCAGTATGTGGAAAAAAGTAGAAGATGAAGACAAAGAATGAAGGGAGATTACTAAATTTCATAAATGCTATAATTTTGCTTTTTATCTGGGGTAAAATTGTAGTGCTTTGATAAAGGAGTACAATGTCAGACTTAAAAAGATTATGGACACCATTATTCATCATGAAATTTGTACAGAACAAATAATATTGAAATTTGTGATTTGAACTTTACTAAACACAGTTTTTCATACTCTTCACCTCTCTAACCCTTTGTTCTTTGTTTTGAGTGATTCCTCATTTCTGATCATCAGTTCATTAGCAGCTCTTGGGACCTCATTTACTTTATTGTTATTCTTACTCTCCTCCTCTACCACATTCACATAGAGATACATTTTATTTCTGTAATTTCAAATTACAGTTGACCTTTGAACAACACAGGTTTTGAACTTTGTGGATCCACTTATATAGATTTTCTTCTGCCTCTGCCATCCCTGAAACAGCAGGAACAACCCCTCCTCTTACTTCTCCTACTCAGCCTACTCAAGGTGAAGATAAGATAAAAACCATTATGATGATCTTAATAAACAGGAAACAGGAAATATATTTTATTTTTCTGATAATTTTCTTAATAACATTTTATTTTCTCTAGCTTACTTTATTGTAAGACTATGGTATATAACGCATATAACATACAAAATGTGTTAATTGACTTTATGCTATCAGTAAGATTTCCAGTTGAAGTAGGCTATTCATATTTAAGTTTTAGAGGAGTCAAAAAGTTATACAGATTTTCAACCATGAGAGTCAGCATGCCTAACCCCTCACACTGTTTTAGGGTCAACTGTATTTCTTTTTATGTCACATAATTCAGGGTACTCAACCAAGTTTTTGTTTTACTATTTTATGCTCCCCTATATTTACCTTATGAGTGCCATTCCTTTATCTTTGGTCATTTCTAAGCATGCATGTTCAGACCTTTGTAAGAGTGTTTTATTATTTTAATTATTCATGTATAAATATATGGGTTATTTGGCTTTGGTGATATTTTTTCTGGGTTTTTTTAACTTTTCTTTCATAATGCTCAGCTTTCTTGGAAATTCATTTTTCCTTCCCTTCTCATCCCCATCCTAGGTCCCTCAGTATATACACATCAACTGATCTTACATTAATGTCTTGGAGTTTCAAGCACCTGCATACATGATGCTCATAGCTCCCGAGACTGAGAGAAGCATAAATTGAATTCTTGGTAAACAATATCCTTACTGTTTCTCTCTTCAGCCTTTAAGTACCTTGTATCTGATTACATATGGAACAGGCCTGTGTAGCCTTTACAGTGACACTGCCAGCTTGCTGCTCACTAGGGAGTAAGAAAGACACAAAGGCTGCATACGATTCCTACTTCTTGTAGAATATGATAGATTTTTATTTGTTTTCTCATGGATCTGAAGTCTTGGTTTTCATTGTCTGGTTCTGATTTTGGCATCCTGATTTAGGCTTCTAGATCTTCAGCACACATGCTTTACTCTTGTTTTCTCTTCCATTTCTGGCCCTCAGCATTATTATTTAAATCATATGTGTGCATGTTACAATGAAATATGAAATATACTTTTTTATGGGGGTAAGATTTCTATTTCTTTGCTTCACTAAAACATAGTCAAAATCTTAGATCCCTAAGACCAGGAGGCTTTTCCCTTTGCAAAATATGGTGGAGTACACATTACATTGAGATTTACTTGAGGACAACTATGATGTTTTATAAAATATTAAGAGATGCCATAACATAAAAATTATATGCAAATAAATAAATCAAAAAAAGATAAAAAATTAAAATATACTTATAAGCTTCTTTCTTTTATTACTTTAATATAAAATAAAATCTCTATCACATAGATTACTTAAATTATTATATTGAGTGAAAAGAGCTCTGTTGGTTATAGCTATCTGTATCTTTTGGGGAAGAAAAAAAATCATTATTGAATGTCTTGCACATATACATCTGTCAAATGGAATTATCTCTTGCTTAATTTTATTTCTGGAGTAATATTAGTATTCTACAGAGTGCTTTTGAAAATGCTTTGATACCTGCATTTATACTTACTGAAAATTAAGAAACATTTATTACAACTTTTGTACTTAAAAAATGTATGTAATTTAATGGTTTAGCAGCTTTTATATGACATTCCTCTTCTGAAACAATTAGCATAATCAGATTTTTTCAACGATCTTCATAAGTGATATATTCTAAAGTATCTGTGACAAGAACATAATATACATTGGTTAAGATGCATGCCTTTGTACTCTTTGAATATGTAAAACACTGTATTTTCACATAATTGTACTGAATTAGGTGTCAGACTAACTGCAACTTTTCTTGGACAAGGTTAATATTGCAGTTTAATTGTAATGTGTAGGAAGGAATTTGATGTCTTTATTGCAGTTTTTAAAAAAGATTTTTGTATCCATTATTTTTTAATTCATCCTAAACTTATCATTACCAAAAAAAAAAACTCTTACAATTCAATTATGTACAAATCTTTTAAATTTAATATTCTATTTTACTTCTTAAAAAATTTGCAGCTCTTTCCCCCAACTGATGTTTTTTGTTTGTTTGTTTTTTGGTTTTTTTTTGAGTTGGAGTCTCACTTTGTCGCCCAGACTGAAGTGCAGTGGCCGCTCCTGGCCACCGCACCCTCGACCTGCTTGGCTCTGGCAATCCTTCCACCTCAGCCTTCCACGTAGCTGGAACTACAGGCATGCACTACCACGCCCGGCTAATTTTTTGATTGATTGTAGAGATGAAGTCTCGCCTGCCCAGGCGGGTCTCGAACCCGCGGGCTCAGGCAATCCACTCACCTCAGCCTCCTAAAGGCGCGGGATTACGGGCTGAGCCACTGAGCCCGGCTCCAACTATTGTTTTTAGAAAGCTAAGATATCTGATGAGATAACCATGCTATTTGCTTTATAAAAATTGTTAATCCTTGATTTTCCCCACATATTATACACACACACATACAAACTGTTTGGTTAATCTATTAAGGTGTTTCAAGCGTATGACTTTTATTTTATTGTCCTTTGATGTTTCTTTGTAGCAGCATTCTTTCTCCATTTAGAAGAATTAAAAGTTAATTTATCTATTCTTCCACTTTCAGAGGGATATATTAGACAAACTTTTCCCTTTTCATTCTTCCCAGTGTACTTAAAATCCTGGATATTGGTGTAAAGATCAATAAATGTATTGAACTATTTTTAATTTTACTGACATAATTGTAGATTCACATGCAATTATAAGAACAATATGGGCCGGGTTCAGTGGCTCAGCCTGTTATCCTAGCACTTTGGGAGGCTGAGGCGAGTGGATTTCTTGAGCCCGCAGGTTCGAGACCAGCCTGGGCAACTTGGTGAGATCTTGTCTCTACAATAAATCAAAAAATATGCCGGGCATGGTAGCATGCCTGTAGTTCTGGCTACTTGGAAGGCTGAGTCAGAAGGATCACTGGGAGCCCGACAGTTCCTTGCTGGGGTGGCCGAAAGTATGCCACTGTACTCCAGCCTGGGTGACAGGATGAGACTCTAATTCAAAAAAAAGATACCATGTTTCTTTTTCCAGTTTCTCCCAATGGTAATATTTCGCAAAGCTTGTAGTACAACTAGTATATTGACATTGCTAACATCCCCTAATCTTGTTCACATTTTCCCAATTTTAATTATAATTGTGTGTGTGTGTTCTATACAATTATATCACATGTGTGTTTATATCCACCATCATGGTGTTATTGACTTTGTTACATGTATCAATAACTTATTCCTTTGTATTGCTTCATAGTATTCCATACTATATATGTATTATAGTTTGTTTAACCTTTCATCTATTGAAGGACATCTCTTTTGTTTTTGTTTTTTTCAGTTTGGGTTTATTATGAATAAAGCTGCTGTGAACATTTGTGAACTTAAGTTTCACTTTTCTGGGGAATATACCAGAGAGTACAATTGCTGAATCATATGGTAGTTCCATGTTTATATTTATGAGAAACTGCTCAATTGTTTTCCAGAATATCTGTTGAATTTTACATTCCTACTAGCAGTGTATGAGTGAGCCTGTTTCTCTGCATTCTTGCCCGTATGTGGTATTGTCACTTTAAAAATTATCATTTTAGGCATTCCAATGAGTGTGTGATAATATTTTGTTATAATTTTAATTTACATTTCCCTGATAGCACTTATATTTTTCATTTGTCTATTTCCCATTTTGAGCTAAATTTTAGATATGTTGTGAGGTTTAGATTAGGTTCTTTTCTTTGACCTATACATCTCCAATTACCCTAACATTGCTTGTTTAACAGGTAATACTCCCTCCACTGAATTGTTTTTGTATCTTTGTCAAAAATCACTTGAACATATTCATGTAAGTTATTTCTGGGTTGTTTATTCCACAAATTTTTTAATGGTATTCAGAACTACACAAGGTGCTAGAGATACTGAAATTCATAGGCCATCAGCAAATCAAAAAAGATAGATATATCAATCATGATCCTTGTCATCAAAGTACTTAAGGTATTACCCAGCAGGGATTTAAGCAGATGTGATAAGATATAAAAGGGACTCAGCTTGAAATCTGTGTCAGTATATGTTTGGGGCACAAGTGAGAGAGAAGACAATCTTGTGTAAGAAGGGCTTTTTTGGGAAAGGATCCAAAGAATAGATTTGATGTGGTTTTGTCAGGTCAGCCTGGACTTCGAGAGTGTCAGCTCAATGGGTCAGTCAGTCAAGCCCCAGAGAAGGTAGTCTGGAGGAGCCTGGTAAGCCTAGCCCCAGAAGTGTCAGCTCTAATGGGCTGGAGAGCCAAGCCCTGAGAGTGTTGCTGGTTCGGTGGGCTGGCAAGCCTAGCCCCTGGAGTGTCTCAGTCTCAGAATCTCACCTTCTCCTGGCAGCTCTCCTGGTTCAGCTGGCTCTGTTGGCTGGCAAGCCAGTCTCTGGGGTGCACAGCTCTTTGACTCCTATGATCTACTGCAGCTCCTCTGCGGGGTGCCAGCCCCTGCAGATATTGGGGGTCCCTGGTAGGAAAGATGGCATCAGCAATTAAACTGGAGGGATAGATATTAAAAGAAAGAAAGATGGAGGGATAGATATAAAGATAAAAAAAGAAAGGGGGAAGAAAGAAAGAGACTGGACTCTGACTAGTGCAGAAGCCATTTAATGGGACAAACCGTAAGTCTTTTATCCCAAATTTTCACAGGTTAAATCACAAGACTTTCACATGAGCACAAAACCAGGTGGATGAGGGGCGTCCCCCACCCACCAGGTGTTTCCTCAAGCATAAGGAAGGACAATCCGAATTAAATCACAAGACTTTTACGTGAACACAAAGCCAGGTGGATGAGGGGCGTCCCCCACCCACCAGGCATTTTCCCAAGCATGAGGAAGGACAATCCCAAAATTATCTCACTGTTCCTTATGTTTGGTTAATATTCCTCAAAAGCAATACAACAATTCTAACATCATAATATTCTAATAATCAATAACTTCTAAAGCTTATGCATACACAACACCTAATGACTAACTTAAATTCTAATACCTTTCTATTCTGTGTTAATTCTACCTGCACTATAGAAATTCTTAATTATGGCTCAAGCCAGTTCCTAAAGAATGTGGCCCAGTCCAAAGATCACGCTGGGCCATTTCTAGGAACAATTGATTACAATCTCTTAACAAAATGACTATTCTAAAATCCTATATATCTATCTTAATTTCTATAAAAGTTTCTAATTCCTAATCCTAATATATAAAGCTGATCATCAGCAATAAAGCTTCTAAAAATAAAACCCAAATATAAACTGTAAATTGTACTAAGGCCAAATCGCAATAGTAGAAAATGAGAATAATGAAATTTCTAAAGTTAGCTGTATTCTTATTAAACCTCAAAATATCATGTTTGATCATGCTTGAGCTAACATAATTCCCTGACGTTAGCATGACCTATTCTACAATACTTTCTATGAGTAAAATAAATTCAATTTCTATAAGAAGTAGAAAAACCCTACACTAACTGCAGCTAAAACAGGTTTAAAAGAATGCAGCCCAGTCCAAAGTACACACTGGGCCCTTAGGAATGTGGCCCAGTCCTAAGTTCGTGCTGGGCCATTTCTGGTAACTCTAGATAATCATCTATACCATCTAAAACTGAAAATAGCTCTCTATATGTATATACTAATTCTACAAATATACTTTTAAATCTTATAAAGAAGCTTGTACCGTATAGAAGGCTCCCAAATGTGACCTGAGTTTGAATTATATCTAATACCTAAGCCGAAACCAGAGTTCATAGGAAACAGGAACAATGAGTTTCTAGAGTGAGCCATGCTTGTCACAGTCACAGAGCCTTCAGCTTAGGTCAGCAGAGTTCCTTTTGGCTGAGTGTGCCAAACAGAAAAAAGGGAAGAGGAAACGGGGTCAACAGCTCCTGAACACGTCCTAGCGGTCTCAGGGTCCATGGCTCTCCCTGATCCCTAAGGCTCAGTGGGCCTCTGTGGCTGGCTGCCAACACTCCTCATGTTGCAGCTCTTCAGGTTCAAGGTTCTTGTCTCATGCCCAGGGAGAATGAGGGGCACGGACATCCCGGAAGTGAGAAAGCAGGATTTATTGAGAGGATAGAAAAGCAGAAAAGCACCCACAGTGGAAGGGGACCTGAAGGGGTTGCCCATCTGGGACTGAAAACATGGTGCTTATATAGCCCTAAGTCCAAGTCAGTTGGTTAGCACTAGCTGTGAACTGTAGCTGTTCTGATTGGTCAGTATTAAGGTAGGGACAAAATGGTGAGCTGATTGGTTACTTTTCGATCTCAGCAGTTAGTACTTAAGCTTAGTTTGAGAGGTTCACAGGGAGCCTGTTTACCAATGCTGAGCCTGAGTGACCTGCCGAGAATTTGCTACATTATTACCATGGGACCCTCCTGTCTATCTGTCTAGCCTTTCTCTAGCTAGCTCCTATCTCAGATTTAAAATGAATGATGAGAGCCAGGCTTGGTGGCTCACCCTGTAATCCTGCGCCTTTGGGAGGCTGAGGTGAGTGGATTGCCTGAGCCCGTGGGTTCGAGACCCTCCTGGGCAACTTGGCGAGACCTTGTCTCTACAATAAATCAAAAATGAGCCAGGCATGGTAGCGCGTGCCTGTAGTCCCAGCTACTTGGAAGGCCGAGGCGGAAGGATCACTGGAGCCCAGTAGGTCAAGGCTGCGGTGACCGGGAGCGGCCACTGCACTCCAGTCTGGGCAACAGAGTGAGACTCCAACTCAAAAAAATAAATAAATAAATAAATAAAATAAAATGAATGATGGGTAAGTGGATAGAGGAGAAAAAATTTCAGGTTCGAGAAAAAGCTAACATTAATAGAGACCTTAAATATGCAAATGAATAGAGGTTTGAAGTGGTCTGGAGCATTTAAAGAGCTACAGATAGTTCAGTATGGCCGAAGCATAGAGACCAAAAGGATCAGATGAGGGATGAGGCTGAAAGCAGTAAGATGACAAACTGTGGGAAACTTGTTTAGCATTCTAAGGACCTTAGTAAAAGGGGGATATTAAATAATTTTAAGCTGGAAAGTGACATAATTAGAACAAAATAAACAGTTATAGGCTTCATATTTTTTCTTAAAAATCAATCATATTGTATATTTCTATTAGCTTCTATACCTTCTCTTTCAATTCTTACAAATGGAATTCTGTAAGTCCTGCACTTTCTGCTTCAGTTAATACAAATAAAATTCTGCCCGCAGTCTTGAAAATAAAGGTCCTACAAATTACAGATAAGGGAAGAATGGGCTATTGAATCAGGTACAAAAGGATAAGGAATTTCAAAGTTATAGCCAATTAAAACATATTTTAGATAAAATCAGAATCTACAAGGATTTGCAAAACTTAAACCCTGTTTTGTATTTAGCAACCTTGAAATGATTCTTGTAAACATACTCTATGTCTCTATTTTGAGGCATATCAACTAAAGTACCTCCTTTGTAAATTTTTATTTCTCTCTTATCTATTATATTAATTGCTTTTCATGAATATGACTAGTCAAATTGATGCTTGTAACTTTAGATATTTTCCATGTTGGAAGATTCTTAAAACTCTATTTTTGCTCATTTTGTGCTTTTTATGTTTACTTATTGCTGTTACATCAATTATAATAAAGGTTACAAAAGGTTTATTTTGATACGTTTCAATGAGATATTTAATTTGCATAGCTTTTATATGCATTTTGGCTTTGTGAGGCCTAAAATCAGGTAAATATCATGGAATACTGGTCAAGGCCAAAACATACAACCAAAAACCCAACCAACACTTGAGTAAAAGAACAGATATTATTAAAAGAAATTCTGAAATTTAGGCTGGAATAAAATGAAAAAATCCTTGGAAATTTTTCATGATTAATAGGTGAAAAACTAGCATGGAGTGATAATCTGGTAGATATGTGAATAACTTTACATGTAATTCTAATTACCCTAAGAGTTACATTTTGAAAAGTAAAATAGTAATTACTATAAAACAATAATTTAATTCTTCCTTCTAATATTGATGTAAAATTATACAAAACAATATGACTAAAAGATATGTCAGTTAGATGCCACTAAATAAGTCATTACTTTGATTAAAGTAAATTTCTTATACCTGGTTTCTGGGTTTGCATTTTCACATATATTTTTAACTTTGCAATTGCGATCTCCTACCTTTTAGCTTTTAAACATGCTTAAGAGAAGCAGCTTTATCTATTGACTCTGCATTACCTTATTTTAGACTTTTTTTTTTTTTGAGTTGGAGTCTCACTCTATCACCCAGACTGGAGTGCAGTGGTCGCTCCCGGCCACCGCAGCCTCCACCTGTTGTGCTCCGGCGATCCTTCCGCCTCAGTCTTCCGAGTAGCTGGAATTACAGGCGCGTGCTACCACACCCGGCTGATTTTTTGATTTATTGTAGAAATGAGGTCTCGCTGCCCAGGCGGGTCTCGAACCCGCAGGCTCAGGCAATCCACTCACCTCAGCCTCCCAAAGGCGCGGGATTACAGGCTGGGCCACCGAGCCCGGCTCTATTTTAGACTTTTGATCTCCCTTTTATTTGGATCCATCGTTACTGAATACTGAAGACACATTGCTATGGTTTACCTACTCAGGTAACTGTTCCTTTTCAGTATTTTCTACTGGACCATCTTCCCCTATCTGCCCTTTAAATCTTGGCACTTCTCAAAATTTTATTCTGGGACATATATTTCTTTCTCACTTTATGTTCTTTGTCTCTAGGCAATTACATCTATTCTCATTGGCTTAGCTATCATAAATAATTTTTATTCTTGCCCCCGAGCTATAAAGCCATGTATCCAGTTGTTAATGAAAATATGATAGTTTAAAACGATTTCACTGACAACTTGCATAGAATTTTTCATTAACTAGCTTCTTTAGAGTTGTATAGATCAAACAGATCATAACAACAGTTTTGCAAAAGTCAGCTTCTTAGAACAAAGACATAACTATTATTACTCTCATGAACTCATTCTGAGCCTTCAAATGAGCAAAGCTATATTTTGGTCTTGTTTTTGTTTTCACCAAGAGAAGACTGAGATGTAGGCATAATGATAGCAGTTAAGAAACTCTAGGGCAATTGATTTCAACTTTATGAAACTACCATATAGACTATCATTGTTAAAGCATTTTGACTATTGATAACATACACAGAAAAGTGCACAATTCCTTAGTCTGCAATTTGAACATCAATGTGTAACCTTCATTCAGGTTAAAAAAAAAAAAGAATATATATATATACTATAATATATTATTATATATATAATATCATTACCAACTCACTAGCTCCCTTCTTGCCCCTTCACAGTTATTACTCTTTTTTCTTCCCCCCAAAGGTAGCTGCTAACCTGATTTCTAACGTATGAGATATCATGTTGGTTTTTGACCAGGAAGGCCTTTATATAATTATAATCAGTCAGTATACATTATTTTTATTTTTGCATCAGAATTTTTTTTTTTTTTTGAGTTGGAGTCTCACTCTGTCGCCCAGACTGGAGTGCAGTGGCCGCTCCCGGCCACCACAGCCTCAACCTGCTGGGCTCCAGCGATCCTTCCTCCTCAGCCTTCCAAGTAGCCGGAATTACAGGTATGCGCTACCACACCCGGCTGATTTTTTTATTTATTGTGGAGATGAGGTCTCACTGCCCAGGCGGGTCTCGAACCTGCGGGCTCAGGCAATCCACTCACCTCAGCCTCCCAAAGGCGCAGGATTACAGGCTGAGCCACTGAGCCCAGCTAGAATTTTTTTTTTTTTATAATTTAGCAGTGTTTTATAAAAATGGAACATGGACATGTAGACTTGTGGCAACTGTTAGAAAATCCTGAGGTAACTGATTTCAAACTTCTGTGTCTTGAACATAAACCATCATTAATTTTGATAGGCTGATTGCACAACACCACTGCGGGTTCAGGCTCAGTAGACACAAAAGTGACTTGGGAAACAGAGTTACAATTTATCTTCATCAAAATATATGGTCCTTCTTTTTGAGAAAGTATGTGTACCAGCAAGGACAACTAAAATACATTATTAGGGCTGGATTAGCTTTCTATCAAGCAAGGAGCCTGAAGGTATAGTAATGATTTTGGACATGCTGTTTCTAATGAGAATGCTGAGGCTATTTCATGAATTCTTATGTTCTAAATACACAGTGCTATCTGCAAAGCCTCAAGTATATAATTCACAGAAAACCCAAATTAAAATTTGGCCTAGAGGAGTGATGCATATTAAAACCAAATTTTACAAAATTGCAATTGATTTTGAAATAGTCTACTGTCAGAACTATAGGCTCAAAAGAAAAGCAAAATAAATGTGGCCAGATTACCTGATTGTTCTGTGTAATGTTTCTTTCATCAAGACATGTTTCAAGGTGAGCGGGTCTATAAAAACCTACTTCTTAAATCTGAGAAAGTTTAAAGATTGGAGAAAGATGTTGACATATCCAGTTTTTAAAAAATAAATATGATTTACAAACAGAAGGATGAATGTGTCTTGAGTGGTAGCAGGATAAAATGGTGGATTTCTGAGCCATTCCCCAGATTCAGGACTTATATACATAGAGAAAGGGTGATTCAGAAGTGATTCATAAGACAACTGAAGTACAAGAACATCAACGTTGTTTGACCTAAGAGCAGGATTTATGGTAATTACCTGCTCTTACACAAGAAACAATAGATATATTGGAAAGCTTAGAGGCCTTCCTGAAACTGGTGTTAATCAGAAGTCAAGATTGGGATGCTTTGGCCTCCACAAGATGATAAAATATAGTTTATCTATCCGGAGAACGTAACCATTATGCTAAGCCCAGTTCATCGTTCCTCCACTACATTCTTGGTAACACAGGTCTGCCATTAGTATCTCTAACAGTATGTTTTGCCCTCAAGCCTAAGACAAAATCCAGTCATGATGATTTGAATGTGACAAGTTTAACAATGGATTTCAAGTAGTGTTTTAAGGACTAGAGATCTGCGAGGTTGTGGATGTGCCCCAGTGCAACTATAAAAGTCTGACTACATCTACATAGAAAAGTACAGATGTCAAGCCCCTATATAGAAAAAGATATACAAAAACAGGATAATTTCAGTTTCTATAGCAGCCTGGATTTTTCATTTTCTACATAATACAAGTCTTCATCATTGGTAGCAAAAACCCTTTCCATTTTTGAATCAATACTTTCTTCCCATTTCTTTTTTTTGTGTGTGTGAGTTGGATTCTCACTCTGTTGCTCCTCCTTGAGTGCAGTGGCAGGTTTGTGGCCACCGCAGCCTCTACCTGCTGGGCTCAAGTGATCCTTCCACCTCAGCCATCCGTGTAGCTGGACTACAAGCTTATGCTACCACGCCCGGCTAATTTTTTGATTTATTGTAGAGATGAGCTCTTACCAAGTTGCCCAGGATGGTCTTGAACCTCTGAGCTCAGACAAATCTCTCACCTTGGGCTTTCAAAGTGCTGAGATTATAGACTTTTTCTTCCCATTTCTAACTGCCATTTTATCTCATGCCCAAGTAATAGACTAACCACCAGAAATTAATTCCTGTAATCTCTATGTTACAGAATTCCACAAATCATATCCCATTGGAATTAATAACTGCAATGGTTAAACAGTATTCTATGGGCATTGGGAAGTATTTTAGAATTCTGATTGATAAAGTCATATGTGTTTATTTATAAAGTAATTGTGTGTTCAAGGAAGTTTAATCTAGCAAGTACTAGCAAGTAACCATACAGACAGTTCCTGGTGGCTCAATTTAAGGTTTTTGGACTTTACTATGGTGCAAAAGCAATATGTATTCAGTAGGTCAGTGACTTAAGTTAGAGTTACATCTGAATGAACCCATTGTAATTGAGGAGCATCTGTATTACCTAGTTGACTCATTTTACTAATGAGAAAATTGAGGATGTATAGTACATGTTTGGCTATCTCAATCACTTATCTCTCACTCTGTCTCAATTTCCATAAGAGAAACACATAATTTGTGAACCAGATTAATGAAAATTTCTTAACAATAAAGTATTATATTTCTAGAAAATATAATTCTGAGTTGGATGGTTTCAGAATAAAGCTTTAGTCACAGGGCATAGTCAACTCCTGCAACAAACTCTACAATATATACTCTTTATACTCTTCATATTTACTGAATAAAAATCTCTACAATACACATTTTTGAAAATAAAGATCCACAGAATACAAGAATTTTTAAAAGCTTTAAAATATTTTTGAATAGCTTTTTTTGGGGGGGGATAATTGTATACACTTCCAAAATTATGTCACTAATTAATTATGATACAAAATATAGCAATAGTGTAATGTCACATTTTTGCCTGTACTTTTTTTCTACATGTTTTACTGATAGAAATTGTTGGCCACTTGAACTCTGAAATATGCAGTCAGCACTTTTGTCTTCATGTAAATAGTTTGTAAAAGACCAATTTGATAGCTAAGAATGAAAAAGGATTAGGAGAGATAAATTATGTAAACTTTCATTATTAAAATGAACACTATGCAAATATTCCATGTCTTTTATTTTAGCTGAGTTAGCCAACGATTGATTGCTTTCTTTTTTAGTATCTTAATGAATTTTTTAAATTTCGGATTCTTCACAGTTCTTCTCAGTATTTAAGGAAGAATTATTATTTTTTCAAATTCAGTTGTAAGAACATAAAGTGCAGCTCTGCAAAAAACTGAGAACACAGCATTATTTTTAGAAAAATATGTATGTATTTAGCCTTTATTTTTACTTTTTATTTCCACTCTTTCATCTTTTATGTCTCACAAAGCAGTTGTTTGGTATATGACATTCATTCCGTCAATCACTCATTAATTATCAAACATTAACTGATCAATTACTCTTACAGATTTTACAATGCTTCTACATAAAGTCTTTGCAATTCTGTTGAAAATAATCTTCAGACACCACCTCATTTTCCCTTGACTAACTCTTTCATTTTGTAGGTGCTCTTCTCCTCTCTTACTGCTCTGAGGGCACCAGATCTTTCCATTTTCTATCAAGCAGCTGACCAAACAGCAACATAGGTTCAGGCTTTTCTCACATGTTCTGTATTTAGTATTTAGATGAAACAGTGCACAGCATAATATTGATTCTGACATTCTGATTTCCTCCAAGGAGATCAGATGATGGCACCCAAAAGAAAAACAAACAAAAAGTCTTCCTTCCTATGGACTTTGACCAGCAGGAGTAAGGATAGAAACTCCCCCCTCACCTTGCTTCCATTGAAAACACCAAAGATTAGTTTATCCTCCTAGTCCAATCAGACAATTCTTGTGTCTAAGGTATGTGAATCTTCCTAGCAACTCTATCTTTCTTTGCTGTCATTAAATAACAAGACTGACAAGGTATCACTTTATAAAGCTTCCTATCCTTCTTTCCTCACAGTCTATTTCTGACTTATTTACCTCTAAACTTTGAGTACCTAACACACTGTCTAGCACAAACAGCTTGTCAAATGACAGTGTTCTCTACCCTATACTGCCATATTGTATCACCTCTTTTAAATTATATAAAGTCTTTCCTTGGTAGTAAAATTCCATTGTTGCTACCCTTAAAGAGATCTGTATTGCCAGAAAAAATAAAGATAAAAACTCACAATTGGTCATAGTAAACATTTCTTGTTGTAAAACAGTTATAGGCAAAAATATCACAAAAAGAAAAAAACCCAAGCAAAACTTGAAATTTGGGGTGATGTTTACTCATTAGATTCACAAAACATGTATTAAACCAACCTAAAGTCTTAAAGAAAACAGCATTTTTTCCTTTACTCTCCCACATTTTGCTGTCCTGCTTCACAGGGCAAAACTCACAGTGGTAGGTGACCCGTAGGGAGGTCAATGAATTGCATCTGCTGAATTATCAGCATTCCTCATTCTTTTAATGAACTGTAACAACAGTGTAATGAATCAATTGGCTATGGGAGAAGATACCCTGAGGGTAATCAGCATAGCCTGTGAGACAGAAATCTTTTAAATGAAGTAAAATCTGTCTTCAAAGCCGACCAATAATTTAAAAAAAAAAAAAAAAGCCAAAAACAAAACTAGCAGTGCAAAAAAATCTGAAAATCCCTGCATGACTGAAGCAAGCATATCATATGTGGTGTGCACAACCTATACTTGAGTATACTTGAGATTTAAGTAAAGGGTGGGTATTTCAGATTTGTATGTTTGTGTATATTTAGCAACACAGTATTTAGAAAATACATATTGGAAAAATAAGTTCTTCACAAAATATTATTAAGGGAAAAAACTACTTTTTTGTGTACTACATAAGGTGCTTTGCCTGAATTGCTTCATATATCTGCACAAAGCTACATGAAACAGATACATTTTGCCATTTAAGAGCCTTTCTATAATAATTTCCACAACTGTAAAATTTCTGAAGCCTAGATTTAACAGTACATCTATGGGGGGGTCAAAAATTTACATTTTTCCTCATTATATGCTGTAACTTCAATTTCTAATTTTCCCCTTTTTTGATACTACACATAGTTACTAGAATCATACTAAATATTAAGTGAGATTAGTCAAACATGTTTTTCAAATGTTTTGGATGATTTCTTTAATAATTACCATGTTATTCTTGTATTTTCATTAAAACAATTATTTCCTCTAGAAAAAATTATATATTTTAAAGAAAAATATATATCTAGCTATTGCTAGATAGCTGACATTTCTGTAATTAGAAAATATAGTCCTCAGTAACATTCTTTGCTACGTTATTTTTTTCTGAAAGGCAGTATGTGGCTCCTGGGAACACAGAGGTAAGAACAGCATGCATGCCTCTTTTTGAAACTCAGCCCCATAGTGATCTCATCTACTTTTTTGGCTTCAAATGACAACTAGACCTTTTTAGCTTCCAAGTTGTATTTTCATTCTTATCCACCCTTCTTGTGCATGTGGGTGAAAGTCTTCTGAGGTTACATAACTCTTTTGGTTATTCTTTAAAGTGCTGTGATCATTATAAATTAAAAGTACAATCTTAATTTAACAATGAAGAAATTTATATTTGTGTAGTAAGAAAACCCTGAATGCCTGTTCTCTCCAAGCAAAGTCCTGCTGGCTAGTTCTTTACTAATTGACAGTCTATCTTGTCTTTTATTATATTATATTTCTATCTTTAATCTTCTATTGTTTATGGGAAAATGAGAACTATTAGAGCTCCAGAGAGACAGGGAGTTTCTTTAATAAGATTGCTGGACAATGCTATTACTATGTCTGGATTTAGAGGTTATTTAAATATCACTGTTTCTTAATGGGGGGATTTTATTGGTACTTGGGAGAACTGCCACCCTCCCTAACACATGCATGCACATATGGACATACATGCATGTGCACACATACATGGCTTTAATGTTGGCAAACCCAGTCCAGTCCTTCAATTGATTATTTCTTTCCCATAGCCACACACTCCATATTTACCTTTTACTTCTAACATGTGTATTACCCCAGGAGTCTGCATGCAGAGTATCTGTCTCCTGTGCAGCCCATAGCTGACCCACAAGATCACTCAAGCATTCTCTTCCTGAGACACATATCTTAGCGTGGGTGTGGATCCCAGAGAAGTTTCTCCTGTCTGCTCTGCCACCAAAGCAGGTAATCAGCCAATCTCTCATCCTGTACATTTCCTAAGAAAATTTAAGATTCCTGTTCATTCAGTATGCTTTTCCTTACTATTGGACAATATATTGAACCCTCCAAATAATTTCATTCACTCTTCTCTGAGGAAGGGTGGGACTTACTGTGAAACAGAGGCTTTCTTCAAACAGACCTCATTTAATAACTGATTGTTTCCAGCCACATAACAATGCAGTCCCTCATGAAGGTAAATAGTCTACATAATCCTCAGATACTTTCTTTTCAGCATATTTGATATCTGCTGAATATTTGTGTCTCATTCAAAATTTTACATTTAAACATTCTGTGGTAACAATGTTTGTCTACTTGATGTCTCCATTTGGGTAATGTTAGGCATGTCAAAATTAACATACAAAAACAGATGATTTATTCCCCCATCTTTTGTCTTCTTATCAATAAGTAGCATACCTAATCATCTAATAAATTATGAAACAAATGATTTAGGATACAGCTTGTACTCTTATTTACTGTAACCCACTACTATGCTTAACACATCAGCAATTATTATTCAGACTACTTCAAAAAGAAATCAGGAAATCCACCCATTCACTCCTCCATTTCCACTATTGCTGCACTATCTCTCTGTCATTGCTTGACTAGATGACACATTGGTCTCATACTTTCATTCTTGGCACATCACAACCCTACCCCCTATAATTGCTTTACATCATTCACAATGGCTTTTACAGATAGTTTAGATTTTATCACTTCTCAGTTTAAAAGTTTTTCATTCCTTCCAATTGCCTTTATTTATAACATAATTTTTAAAATAAAAATTAAAACTGCCTTGTATGGCTAAACATAGGTAGACATCTTCAAACTCATCTTCTACTTTCCAATCACACTAGCTCTTTTACACTTACATAAAAATGCCAGATCACCGGGTTCGGTGGCTCAGCCTGTAATCCCGTGCCTTTGGAAGGCTGAGGTGAGTGGATTGCCTAGGCCCGCGGGTTCGAGACCCGCCTGGGCAGCGAGATCTCATCTCTACAATAAATCAAAAAATCAGCCAGGTGTGGTAGTGCATGCCTGTAATTCTGGCTACTCGGAAGGCTGAGGCGGACCAATCGGAGCTCAGAAGGTGAGGCTGCGGTGGCCGGGAGCGGCCACTGCACTTGTCTGGGCAACTGAGTGAGACTCCAACTCAAAAAAAAAAAAAAAAAAGCCAAATCATTTCTATTTCAGGACCTTTCACCTGCCATTTTATCATTCTGTACATTTTCCTCCTGAATCACCATGAGACAGACCCCACTTATCATTCAAGTCTCAGTTTAAATGACACATCTTCTAAGAAGCTTCCCCTGATAATCTAAAACAGAACACCTTCTTGTGAACTAGTTACTCTGTTGCATCATCTCAATTTCCTTTTCCTTCATAAAACCTGCTATACCTATAAAGCATTTTTTGTACTTTAGTTTATATTTTATTGTTTATCTCTCTCCAAAAGTCAATACATTAGACCCTGAAAGACATAGCTCTCTGGTTAACCACTATAGATCTAATAGTAAACATTTCTAACTGCAAACTCTACATTTACATTCTAATTTTAAGCACACATAATTCACCCATATTATAAAATATTTTCTTCATTTCATGCAAATATTTCCTATACATACTTTTAAGTAATTGCTTTTTAACATTTGAATCAGTAAATTCTTTTATTTACACATTCACAGATTTGTATTCATCATGTATTATTTCATAAATATCATACTAAGCATTCAATATATAATATAGCATAATAAATGCAATGATAAAGATGCATGAATAATAGGTGACTGTGTAAACAATAGCAGAATGAGAATGAGGTAATAGATTCTAAGAGTTCGTTAACCAGAATTTATTTCCTTAGAGTGAGCATCATATCAAGAATTGGTTAAGAGCATTCAAGACAAGAGGGACACCATATATAAAAGCTTAGGGCTTAATGAAAGCTTGCAGGTATGTAAATACAAAAGGAGATAATACAGTAATGGAAAGTTGTGTCAGAAAATGTATTTTAAGAACATTGAACATAAAATGACAAATATAATGAATTACGGAATGTTTTAAGCAAATTACATATGATAGCATTTGACTTTAAAAATAATTACTCTAAGGAAGAAATGATAAAAGCACCATCTAACGTTGTGGCCTGTATACAGAGAGAAGTTCAGGATAAAATTATAAGGATATAAATTTTAAGATTAGGTAACTGATAGGTTATCAGAATGAGAGAAAGGTCAAGGATAAGACATGGGGTTCTGACTGGATGGTGGAATTATTCACCATAAAAGGGGAATCATGCTTAAAAGTTAAATTTGACCAGAATAACTCTGAATTGCCCAGGAGATTTAAAAAATAAGATATTCACTAGATGAGGAGTGACAGAGATCTGGTTTGGAGGAAGAAGTTTGGAAGTTATTCACAAACTGATAGTTTGAAGACTTGGATGTATTGGCTTGAATAATCAGTCGAAGAATATTTAACTTGTATGTGCTCAATAGTCATTTTGAAAATTTAATGTTGAACTTTCAAGTCACCCAAGTTGATAGAATTTAAATTGAACAGGAAAACTCTGAAAAATTTTATAAACTCTTTGACTAATGAGGAGGAGTAGCAGTAAGTCCTCAATCAATAGCCCAGAAGAGAACATGTACTAGGTTATAATTTTTAAAGAAAAAGTAATATTTGTAAGTAAATTTTGAAGACTAATAGTCTGAAATAAGCATTGGTATTTTGAGTGTGTTATTTCTATCTTCAAAACTTAAAATATATAGGGTTAAATGAGTGAAAATTTTCCTTTTGAGAGGAGTAGCAGTGATGTTCTTGAAGGAAGACTACTAGTTTTCATTGTGACAACTTATCTTAGTATTTTCTAGGAACGGTTTGGGGATGTAAGTGTGCTATTTATAATGAAAAGAACAATGTAACTCTGGGGTTAAGAATATAACTAAGTAACTGGTCCCAGGTTTTCAAATGGAAACCTGTGATGAAGTGATGCCGAAGCTAGCAGCTGCAATCATGTCTGAAAGTGCAAAGATTTAGAAGCCTAAGTGATATATTTAGAAGCTTAGAGAACCAGTCTCATAGATTTGTTTCTATTCTTCTCAGAAATATATTCAGTAACATGAGATGTAAAAAAAAAAATTGACAAGAATCATAGCAACAATTATAATACCAATAATGATCACCAGTTAATTCTTCCATTATAATAAAGGAGGGTCAATTATTTTTACATAATTTTATCTCTCATTTAATAATTAAAATTCTAAATAAATATTCTGATTGTTTAAGTTTGGTCATGTGGTTTTCCCCTTGGACAGAGGAGAATATGTCATCTTTGTATTTTTAAATTGAGGTGAACTTTGCATAGCATAAAATTAACCATTTTAAAGTGAACAATTTAGTGGCATTTAGTATATTAACAGTGTTGTGCAACCACTATTTCTATATAGTTCTAAAACCCCTCTTTCGCCTCAGAATACAACCCATATCCCTTAAGCTGCTCCTCTTCATTACTCCCTTCCCGTCATCACTGGCAACCCCCAATTTGCTTTTTGACTCTATTGATTTACTTATTCTGAACTCAGCAAAATATTCTTGAAGTCCTTTTATATTATAGTATATATGTGTTTCATTTCTTTTATTGAATAGTATTTCACTATGAAGCAATTTTATAGAATAATATTCCATTGCATGTATATACTACAATTTGCTCATCCACTCATTCATTGTTGGGCATTTGGTTTGTTTCGACCTTTGACTATTCTTAATAGTACCACCATGAATATTTTTGTACATATATTTGATTATGAGTTTTTAATTCCTTGTGCTATATATTTAAATATATATATGTCTGGGTCATGTGGTAATTCTATATTTAACTTTTTGAAGAACTGTCAAACTGTTTTCCATAGTGTCTATAAAATGTTGCATTCTGGTCAGCAATATAATAGGGTTCTACTTTCTCCACATCCTCTCCAGGACTTGTTACCGCTTGTTTTTTGTTGTTGTTGTTTGTTTTGTTTTGTTTCTTTTTTTTCTTCAGTAACCATCATAGTGGGTGTAAACTGTGATCTCTATTTGCATTTCTCTAATGACTAATAGTGCTAATTGTTTTTATATGTTTGTGAGTCATTTATCTTCTTTAAAGAAATGTGTATTCAAGTCTTTTGCTCATTTTTTATTTGGATTGTTTCATGTTTTCATTGTTGAGAAGGTGGTATTGTGTGCAGCCAAAAAATCACATTAAAAACACACATTAAAAAACAAAAGCAAGTCGGGCTCTGTGGCTCAGCCTGTAATACCATGCTTTGGGAGGCTGAGGTGAGTGGATTGCCTGAGTCTGTGGGTTTGAGACCCGTCTGGGCAACTTGGCGAGACCTCATCTCTACAATAACTAAAAAAAAAAATTAGCCGGGTGTGGTTGTGCGTGCCTGTAGTTCCAGCTACTTGGAAGACTGAGGCAGAAGGATCGCCGGAGCCCAGCAGGCCAAGGCTGTGGTGGCCAGGAGCGGCCACTGCACTCCAGTCGGGAACAGAGTGAGACTCCAACTCACAAAACAGAACAAAACAAATGTTCTTACCGAGACAAAGGTGAATGGATTTTGAAGAACCAAACAAATATATGCCACAATAAAAGGAAAACTTTAAATTATTGTGGCATATATTTATTTATTTATTTTATCTCCCTTACAATTTTTATAATTTGGCATTTATTTATTTATTTTACCTCCCTTACAATTTTTATTAAACCATGTATGAAACAAATGTGAACTGTTTTAAATTTTACACTTACTTATTTTTGTTTTAGTTGCATTTGCTTTTGGGATTTTAGCCATAAATTCTTTGCTTAGGCTGATGTCCATAAGAGATTTTTTTAGACTTTCTTTTAGGACTTTTGTGAATTCAGGTCTGACTTTTAAGTCTTTAATCCATCTTGAGTTAATTTTTGTATATGGGGAAAGGCAGGAGTCAAGTTTTATTTTTCTGCATGTAGCTATTCAATTTTCTCAGCACCACTTTTTGAATAGGGTGTCCTTTTCCCAGTGAATGTTTTTATTTGCTTTGTCAAAGATCAGTTGGTTGTAGGCACTTGGGTTTATTTCTAGATTTTTAAAAATTTATTTTATTTTTAAGATGTGGGGTACAATTCAGAATTAGGTATACAGATGGTCATCGTTCAGGTAAAGTTTGAACCTCCTTTTGGTCCTCACTTTCCCTGGTTTATCAGGTACCCTTATTGATGTTGTGCCCCTACCCCACACCCACCCTGGCAGTATCTCATTACTGCCAATCCCTTTTATTGCATGGATTATTTTTTTAAATTTCAGGGATATTAAATAGAGCCAGATATTTTTCAAAGTTATTGTTTATACTGTACTGTATTTATTGATTTGTTTTAAAATTTAGCAATCCTTATAAGGTTATTCTGTGAAGTTGCTGAAAATCAGATTGTATCCTCTTTCATAATGTCTATTTGGGGGTTGAAAGAGTAGTAACATAGTGGGCCTGAAATACTTTCAGTAGACTAATGTTTGCAATTAAAAATATTTATTAGATATTAGTAGATATACTTATTTGGAAATCTTGATAACAAATATTGAGAAGGTAGGATGTTTTTTGAACATTCAACATAAAATTCATGTAGACAGAGCATTGAGTTAGAAGGACAGTAGCCACATAGCTTACTAAATTTTTCATGTAACACTTACAAGTGAGTTATATGTTCCTGTTTGGAAAAGAGAATGTTTTAAGATTATGTATTTATATTTGAATCAGTAGAAAGTCTTTGAATTGTCCATTTGTGACAAGTACAGAAAGTATAACACTGAAATAAACCTAAACAATTCTCACAATGTAATTTTCTGAGTTTGTTGAAGCTGTTACATTTTAGTCACCCATGGAAGAAAATCCTTAATCCATTTAATAGACCTGCCTTTTTTATTTACACATATCTTTGTCTCTCCAGTGCAGATAAGTGAATTCAATAGACTTGCACATTTCTTCTGTGACTGTCATTATTATACTGAATATAATCAGGCTACTGAAAGCATTTCATTCTTTATTGTTAGAATAAAATGCAACTGACGATGTGGTTTAATATGCTTGTGGCTACTTAAAAATGGAATATTTCTTAATAAATTTTAAGATTCCAGCATATGATTGAGATAAAAAAGCCATTTATTTTATTCCCAAATCCATGCCTGATCTTAAATATGTTACAAATAAGTCCAGCAACTGATTAATGCTTATGAACAAATGGCTAATGTCTCCTACCAGTTGGTAAATTAGTATAGTGTACTTGTGTGAAAATTCTTGCTTTCCACCCACACATTTGTTTGTTCAAATCTCTGTCTTTTAATGATCATGAGGTGAGAAATTTCTTACTCCCTAAATAGTAAGACAGCAATAAAAGAGCATGATTTCTTGAGTCTGAGAAAGCCACATTTGAATTGCTATTTTTACTCTTTTTTAGCTTTATAACTTTGGCAAATTATGTAAATTATTCAGTTGTCTACTTTTTGTTTGGCTGTGTGATTAGTAATAACTTTCTATAAAAAAAACAACAACTTCCCTATTATGTGTTATTCTTGCATGAACAACTACACTGACAATAATGGCAACTATTACAAAAAGAATTTATGCCATGAGGATTCTAGTGATTGATTTAATCTGGAAGTATTTATTTCATCAAGCTTTCTTCTTTTCTATCTCAGCTGCAAGGGTCAGTTTGTGATCACTTGGTTTGCAATTATGGCTTAGATATTTACTTCACCTGACATTGTGGGTTTTCTTTTTTGTTGTTGTTCTAATGATGAGTAAGTAATTACTTTTGGTTTCATCTCTACAACTATAAGATTGGTTTTGATGTTAGCTGTTGCTCAAATATAATTTGTTACCTTTTTTAAAATAAATGTGTCATTTTGTTTGCTGAGTGTAGGCTATTGGAGAGTTACCACCCATTTTTTCTTTTTAATGGTAGGTAAAGAAGATGATTATGCTCAATATCCCGGAAATTTCTTTTCATTTACATGTTCTCGTCCAGAAAAGTAATTATTAATTAATAATAGTTTACATTTATATTAATAACTGCATTTATTGAGTGTGTTCTATGCCAATCTATGGTCTAAGGGTTGTACATATTATATCACATATTCCTTACAATCCTAAAAGATTAGTACTAATATTATCTTTATTTTACAGATGGTACAAAAAGGTAAGTAACTCATCCAAAGACAATATGTAGACAGAGGTTTTAGTTTTCAAGTAGTTATTCTTCAGTGGTTAGTTAATTCCTAGTCCTTCAACAGCTGAAAAGAAATGCAAAACAAACAAGCCAAAGACCTCAAATCCTAAATAATGAACATCTGAAATAATTTCATACAAATGGGATATGGGAAACACTTCGATATAGCGACTCTTTCCAGTCAACTAGGAAAACTCTAAAGACAGCTAAAGCAAATTGATTAATATGCAAAAATAAGAAAGATTTGACTATTTGTTTTTATTTAGTATTTTTTTTTCATTTTAGGTATCTAGGGAATATAGGTAACCACCTGAAGTTGCTTAAATGTGTAGTTTGAATACCGAATTGTATCTTGTTTTGCGTTTTTCTGGCTTTTTACTATAAAAGAAACAAACTCTTATTTGCTTGTCTTTTCATATTTCAGGTTTCCATCAATATCTATTTAAATAAATTCCACAGTGTTTGGGAGACCTCTACCTATTGCCTAATTTAGTCTGAAGACTAATGCTGTTTAGACTAGAATGTACTCTTTTATGTCATTTTTAAAATTGCCAAATTACACCCATATTTTTATTTTTATTTTTTTATTTTTTGAGTTGGAGTCTCACTGTCCTGGCCACTGCAGCCTCGACCTGCTGGGCTCCGACGATCCTTCCTCCTCAGCCTTCCAAGTAGCTAGAACTACAGGCGCGTGCTATCATACACCAATATTTTTAAAAATCAAGATCATTTCAATAAAGATTGAATTTCCATCTTGTTTGAAGCAAAGTGAACAGAAGATTTGGAAACACTGAACCAGCACTCAACTAGAGCTTAATTGCAACTAAACCATTTATACAGTCTGTACACTTTCCAGTTATCCTTGGCAGAGAAGCTGAATATCAGTCATTATTCATTGTCAAATTTCTTGGGTTTTTTTTTTTAGAGCAAATAAATAGCTCTTTGTTTCTGTTTCTCGCAAAAGTGCACAAATAAAATGTAAATCTGGATAAGCTTGTTTTCTAGAGCAGAATAGACTACATTTATTTGTGGAAATAAATATTGTTGTTTAATAAAAAATATTGTTTAATATGAAGTGTATTTTTTGACCTATGACCATCTTTACCCCACATGTACTTCAGTTTGGACCTTTGTTCCAAAGATATCCAGTAATAGAAATGCTTCTAAATCTTAATTTTTATATTTCTACCAAATGAATGCTTTTTAACAGCAGAAGTGTGCTTCATCAGTTTAACCCAATTTTCACGATAGGAATGTCAAAGGAATGCATCAGTCATAGAAAATTAAGAAACAGCCATACAGTATCTAATGGCCTAAGAAACTTAATCTGTTTCCCAAATCACTTGACTTGTCTAAGATTTTTTAAATTTTTTTCCACTGAGGAATATCAACTTCAATATCTTTTCCCTGAAGATTTCAAATAAAACCAGATTGTCCTTTCTTTCAAACATAAATCCAATAATTAATATCTGCTTGGCAGACTCATATGGATTATTTCTTGAAGACCAAAGACTATAATTGAGTTTTAAATGTGCTTAATGTTTCAGAGTGATGTATGGCAAATACAATGGAGAATCTTTTTCTGTCAATTTGGGTTTCTTAATGGAAATTCACTTAAATGAGGGCCTATCAATTTGTAGCATATTATCTCTCTCTAGTTAAGACAAAGCTTCATTGAACACATGCCCGCCCCTTACACAGAATAAATTACATTTTGGCAGTGCAATTATTTTAAATAAATATTTTCTCTCCTTTAATTTTAAATAAGCTTTTACCATATGTTCTGTTTTTAAGTTACAAATGCCAAACAACATAACTTACTATTGTGCCATTTACAAACTGCAGACAGAGAAGTGATTTGGTGCTTGGCATGTCTTTAATTCTACACAGTCAGTATTTGTTTTTCTTTTCTCACGCTTCAAATATAATGGGAGATATTATTCTATTCTGACATATTGAAACCTTTCCCAGAAAAAAGAGAACTCAGTGAAGGAAGAATGATTAATTAAAAGACTCAAGTAAGGCCGTATCTGCAGAAATGTGCTGTAGCTGAAGGACTGTATTTATATAGAGAGAATGTTAAGCCTAACTCTATCAGGAAAACGCCATACAAATTGCACTATAGCCAAGACCCTTGGGAAGTAAAAATCTATTTGTCTTTTAGGAAGGACAAAAGACATTTTCAAAAGAACAAAGGATTAAAGTTGCATTCATCCTGTCTGCTTCTTTTGATAGGCTGCATTTTCCAGGAGTATAGCAAAAATTACTTGAACCTTTGAAAGATATTACAAACTAAATAGAAGAGAGGTGTAATAAAACAGAAAGCTGCATTCACTTCAACTCCGTGTTTATCAAGTCCTCTCCCTGAACAAATCACTTCATGAGACACTTAACAAAATACATTTATTAATGAAAAGAAAAGCTGCTAATTTTTTTAATAAAAATTCATACGGAACTAAAATCACTAATAGGAAAGTTATGATATTTTGTAAAACCACAGTACATGAGCCTTCAAAGTCGGCTATTCTACTAAGACATGCTTTCCTTGTGGCTGGGAATTCGTTTGAGAGGTTTCTTTCTGTATCACTCTTGACTTGTCTCTTAGCTTTACATTCTATAACTGTCAAAGTGCAGACTCAGCTGTCTAGCATACTGTACTCTGGTCTAAGTCAGACTAATTTAGATCTCTTATTTACAGGATCAAACAATAAAAGGATGATCAGTTTTGTAAAATTCGAACATACTGAAGTCTCTTAGGTGCTGTTATTCACAGGTATAACTATTTACTTATAGTTTTCCTGGAGATAAAATCAGTTCTCAACTTTTCATCTTTAAACATTTCCTAGTAGCAGTTATCTCAGGTAATCTTATCTATCTACATTCTCTGCTAAAACCACTTCTCTCTTTCCCAACAGATGTAGTGGGAACAGAAGCACTGATACTTTAAACAAAAGTTAAAAAGCTATAAATACCTCTGCTATTTAAGAGAAGTAAAATAGCTTATGCAAGATGTTTGTCTTTCTGTTTGATATCAACACAGGCATATCAGTTAGCAACTTTCTCTTGTGTAAAGTCTCCGAAAGAGGCAATAATTTAGAAATAAAATCACAAATTATAAAAATTATTACATCTACATACACAATGAAATAAAAAGCTGAAAATTTAAAACAAAATTTTATTTTATTTTTTTTTTGAGTCAAGAGTCACTCTGTTGCCCAGGCTGGAGTGCAGTGGCATGCTCATGACTACCAAAGTCTCTACCTGCTGGGGTCAGGCCATCCTTTTGTCTCAGTTTTCCAAGTAGCTGGAACTATAGGTGTGCGTTACCACACTGGCTACTTTTTTTTTATTTATTGTAGAGATGAGATCACACCAAGCTGACCAGGCTGATCTCTAAAAGAGAAAAAAAAAATGAAAATAAAATCTATACCACTTACATATGTAAACAAATACATTAAAAAATTCTTTTTCTGTTTTATATAATTATTAAATCAAATATAACTCCCCCAAAAAACTAGTTTATCTGGTATAGTAGAAAAAACAGTAAAGAAACAGTACATATGAGAATGGCTAAGGTAGAGAGTTATGACAGCTGTCAGAGGAAAATTAATTATATGCCAATCTGAGAAAATAAACATGTGAGTTAAACATGTGATTTAGAAAGAAAAGGGACAACAACATAAAATGGTTTAGAAGACAATAAATAATAAAGATTGAAAACAAAAAATAATGAATTAAATAACAGTGGAACACTTTGTATTTTGTGATAAGACTAGTATTAATCCTTACAACAAAGACATTCATCAGGCAGAACTCTTTCAAGGCAACACAGAACAAAATTGATATATAATATCCAGACATACTTTTATTTCGAGTTTAGCATCTAGAAAGTTAATGCTCAAAGAGATTTAATAACATACTTGTGATCAAAATCATTTTTTTCAGTGCTAACTACTTCCTGTTAGATTAGCCATCCTCAATCCTTTTCTGTACTTCCTATCACTCTCATCTTTAGTCTCCTATCTTAAAATTAATCTACAGTTTCCATATCAAACTATGTTCTGAGTACTAAAATATTTCTCATTCCATCTCTTTTCATTGATAGATTTTTAATACAACAACCACCAAACTTTTGTTATTTACTGCCACTAGTAAAACTTTAAAAATTTACCAGAGTTTGTTATTCTGTTTTAAAGGTTAAAATATTTTTTTATATAATATACATTTTTAATTTTAAAGTTGTGGGGTACAGTTAAGTGTTAGGTATACAAATTTTCATTGTGCAGATACCCTTGTTGATGAGGTGTGCCCCTTTTCCCCAGACAGATATTGACTACCATTAATCTCACCTCCCTTCCCCTCCCTGTCCCCCCCCCCATAGGTTCCCGCCACTGTCAATCCTTTCCTTATAATATTGCGGTAGTTGTTCAAGCTCCACTTATGAGTGAGAATATATGAGACGCTCAGATCTTTGTTTCTGTGAGAGATAACTCAGTATTATAAACGCTAATTCCATCCAGGTTGCTGCAAAGTTCATGATTTTGTTCTTTTTATGGCTGTGTAATATTCCATTGTACATATGTACCACATTTTTTTAATCCAGTCCTCTTTTGACGGACAGCATGGCTGGTTCCATGATCTTGTTATTGTGAACAATACTGTGATAAATATACATGTGCAGATATCTTTTTTATAGAGTGATTTGAGTTCTTCAGGGTATATCCCCAGTAGGGGGATTGTGGGGTCATATGGAGGGTCGATTTTTAGAGCTTTTAGGAATTGCCACACTGATTTCCACAGAGGCTGCACTAGTTTACACTCCCACCAACAGTGTAGAAGTTTTCCCTTTTCTCCACATCCTCTCCAGCATCTCTTATTTTTTGTTATTGATAATGGTCATTCTGACTGGAGTTAGGTGGTATCTCAGTGTAGTTTTAATTTGCATCTCCTTGATGACTAGTGAGGTTAAACATTTCTTTATATATCTGTTGACTGCTTGTATGTCTTCTTTTGAGAAGTGTCTGTTCATATCTTTTGCCCATTTTGTAATGGGGTTGTTTGCTTTTTTCGTTTCAGCACGTTTGAGTTCCTTGTAGATCCTTGATGTTAGGCCTTTGTCAGACATGGAGTTGGCAAATAAAAAGTCAAAATATTAATCACCTTTGCATCACAAGATATATTCTGAAATGATGAGGTACACTTTATGTCTATCTTTCTGTCTCTTGGATGATCTTATTTGAATTCTGTTTTATTCCAAATTGAAGATACTGTGAAAAATTGCAAAAGCATTTATTCTTCTTTATATCAGAATGTATCATTTGCCACAGTTCTGATAGCCAAATTAATCAACTATATTAATAAATTCTTCCTTAGAAGTACTAATTTAGAGCCTAAACTATTTTTAATCTGTTATTTTTAAGAGTTCTAGAGATGCATACTGGCATATTCATTTTAAATAATAAAACACCTGAGTAACGTGCCTTTCTAGTGGAAATCGAGTTTTAATTCTTACCTGCATGCTTTTTCCAGTTTACAAGGTGAAAATACTTTAGTAATTTTTGAATAATTTTTCACAAAGGAAAGGAAGGAAGGAAAGAAAAAAGAAAGGAAGAAAGGAAAAATTGCTTTTGCCAAATCTCAGCCTCATATTTTTAGATAGGTACTGGTTTTTATTGTAGTTATTTTTTTAGGTAAGTCCTGTTATCTCTTGTTCTTGTCTTATGACATTATTATTTAAATTAGTGTTAGAAGAAACTCTTAAGTAACATGAGAAGAGAATAAAAGGAACACACGTTCTGCAATAGAGTTAAATAAAAGAAAAGCTATAATGACTTTAATAAACGCAATGAAGTTTCTTCCTTATTAGCAAAATCAACAAATGAGAGTCTGGAATCATAGAGAATAAATGTGAAAGCCAACCACCCTTGCAAGTTTTTGTTTTCCACCCCAAATGAGGAAGAGATATCAATTATGTTGAAGGAGATCAGAAACATGTTTGGTGTATCCTTAATACTCATGAATGTTATACTCAGGGTTAATCGAGTAAAAACACATCACTTTTTAAAAAATTGATAGGCCTGTGAATCAGCACAAACAAATGAAGTTTTAGCATTTTTGCATTAAGAAAAGCCACAGTATTGTACTGTCTCTTCTATACAATAAGTATTTACCTCTGAGTGGATGAATTTTGAAGACTGAGGCCTCTCAGGAATCTTAAGAATATCTATTTATTTAACATATTTCATGTTGACTCTCTATATAACATAACATTTGATGTTGATTAAACTCAGCATAACTTGGATTCAGAATACTGATTACATATTTTAGATATTCTCAAAAAGATATCTCAACATATTCCCTGTATCGTTAAATGGGAATATGACCTCCAGAAATAGTTCATATTTCTAGTTACTTTGGGAAAGATACAATAAACTATTATATGAATATGACATAAGTACATATATAATTATTAATTATATATTTACAATAACTTCTCCATTATGAACTTTATTAATCATATAAAATTAATGGTTATTTTTAGTTAGGTAACTATTATGAATTCATTGTAAATATTCTTACTTTTGTTTTCTGTGTAAATTTTAAAGTTTGTTATATTTGTTTAGTTTTTATAAGCATAGAATTGAATATTTTTCATAATTCAGCAAATCCTGAATTGACTCTGCTTCTTTCTTCTTTAAAATGTTTTCCTCTTTCTGAGACTATAAAGAGGTCTAGATTATAAGACTCTGCCGTTTTGTTTCTAGATATTTGCCCCAGAAAGAGACATTTAATTCAAGAATGCCCACTTGAAGTATCACTCTTTCCTATTATTATAGTCAGTTGCTTCTGTGTAGTCATCTCAGCCAAGTCAAGCCTTTTAGAGTCCTTTTTCAACATGTTTCGACCTGGGGCTAAAAAAGGAAGTAATGAATGCCACATACATAAAACTCTCAGGTAATGAAGCCACATACATAAAACTAAAGAGTCCATGTGGGAAAAAAGCCTGCAATGACTAAAAAAAGACTGATTCACAGAAAGATGATGTACAAGAGACTGAGAGGCAGCAGTCTAAGATGTGAAGTGTTTTATACTTGATCAATAGTTGCATTATGCCAGTCAAAGTCTAATTTAAAATTTTTCTTTCCAGTCCTGAACACAAAACAATCTCTTCTCTGTCCTCTAAGAAGGAACATTACATAGTGTTTAAGACCATGGGCACAGAAGTTAGACAAGTCTTGTCTTTGAGAATACAGATGTCTCTGTTTAAACAAATGCCATTGTAACACATGGAGTGAGGATGTGGTAAGAGGCACTTACTTGCTCAACTTATTCATCCAATGCTATTTAAGGGACACTAGGTACTGGTTTCATTATTGGATTGATAAGTGGGTTTGCCTGAAGGAGAATTTTCTGTCTGCTAGTACTGCCAGTCTCATCCTACAATTGCAAAGATAAACAATTTGTTTTCCTGCAAGTTAGATTCTCTCATCCAAAAGTTTAGTTGAAAATATGCAGCAGCAAATATAAAATGTAAAACTGTAATAAAAGGCACACTACTCAAATATGTTAAAGATATATAGTGCAGAAAACTTAGTTTCACTTATTAATATTCTCATAAAGTATTTTCTGTCTTAGTTATTAAAAAAGAAAACTGTAAAAATCAAAAGAAAAAGTGAATGATAGGCTCTGAATCAGAGGATGACATATATGGCCTTAATTTTTCATATTAACCTAATTATTTGGTATATCTGAGTCTCAGGGTCATGGAAACAATATCTGATCTTCCAACAGCATGAATTTGTTGTAAAATTTTATGAGAAAAAATTTGCTGCCAAGTTTTAGTAGACTATAAAAGATTATAGGAGAATCTAACTTTACATATTTTGTTACAATATAAATTACATACATATTTTGTTACAATATACATTGGAATAAATTGTTGTGGAATAAAACAATGACTCCCTCAATACCTATAATTAGTATTGTTACACAACCATTCCCTGAAATCATGACTAGACATAGTTGATTAATACAGAAGCTTATATTGTAGATCTCAGTAGGAGGATATTGCACATGAAGAATTTTTCTTTTTAATCAAAAAATAATTTATTGTGTCTGTGTTGTTTTATTTTCTTTGTTGCAAACATTTCAAACCAAACTGCTCAATTTATTAAAGAAATTAATTGGTTTTCAGTCTTTTATTTCAAATTCTACTACAAAGTAATAATTCTTAGGTTTTAAAAAATTACGTTTATGTTCTCTTCTTAGTTGGGAATTGAGAATGTTCCCAGTGACTTCCTAAGCAATAGTAAATAAGAGTATTTTAAGAGTATTTTAAACAAACATCGTTTTTTAGAATTAGCATTTTGAGATTTTGCATTTATTATTGCTATTGTAGAGGGCAATTCAATTAAAAATGATGAATCCATTTACTTTTACATTTTTCAGAAGTTCTAAGCTATAAATCATACAGGAAGTCAAAGCAACTCAAAATCTTGCATTGTGTTAATTATTTTTTACATTTTCCTTGGAATGTGCAAAGCACTGCAGAACATCTGAAGGAAACCAGGTAACAAAGTCTCTCCTTCTGAAGAATTGGTTTTTGTTTTGTCTTGTTTTCCTCTGGCAACAGATATTTAATAATGTAAATAAAGTTCATAATAGTATTCAGATTGCTTCTTATTGAGACTATCTATTTACTTATCTATCTACCTTTATTTTAACTTATTATAACTATATCATCTGTGTCTATTTAAGATAAATTGAAAAGTTGCATAAATAATGACATTTTACTTGATAGTAGCTGATATTAAGGAGTTAGCTACAATTCTAAGAAAGCCATTAATTTAGATTGGGGATTTATAATGAAGCAAAAGAGACTAGAAAAAATTTGGTAATAACAGTAGTAGAATTAATAAGAAGCAGGTGTAATATTAAGAAAACCGCTTTTTAAACAAGCAATGAGAGAGAAATTTAGAAACATGAACTTCCAACTTCACTGTCAAATGCGTGAAAAAAGAACTCTAAAATTCCCTGGCTGCCTGTGCTTCTGTTTCTTCCTGATTGACCCTGTATGTTTCTGGAATAGTTTTTCCCTTCTCTTATATCTCTATTTCCAATGTTCATTCTTCTGTTCCGAACTTTGCTTTGCTTCTCAGATTGAAGCTAACATTTCTACCTATAGACATATATAAAAAGCTAAAAAACTTTTAAATAAATTCCTTGGGACTAAGAAATAAAGATGAAATAATTTTAGATCATATTCTAAGCAATATGATATATATAGGTGATATGCTTAATATTCATAATTGAACCTGATAAAAATTTCCTCTGTCATAACCCTGTGCATAATCAATTGTGAAGTATCAAACTTTGTGCTTTCTAAATATTTCTCAAAACAATCAATGTATCTCAATCCTCAAAGCATTATTGACGTGCTTGAAGTCAGGCAATTCCTTCCTCTCGTGTTAACTTTAATTTAATCTCCTAACTGTTTTTTCCTTCTAGATTCTTTTCCTCCAAATCCATTTGCTATGCCCTAGAAAACAGGATCACATGAAATCCCAGCCAAACTCCTTTTAAAGCTCTCCATTGTGTTTAGTACAATGTATAATTTTGCCAGGGCTTGCAAACTTATAAATCCGTGCTTGAATGCTGGGTTTACTCCCCTTTTTCTTCAGTAATATCTTTGTCATGATCCTTAGCATATAACTTCAGTTCCTCTGATTTGTTAAGAGGAATCATTTTTGCTGTTAGAAACTGTTCACTCCTACTACTATCCCATAATTCACCTAAGACTTATTCATCTTCACTGAAGTTACTAGGTGACTTATACAGTATGAACTCAAGATGGCATCTTTTATTCTATTATTGACCAATGTGACACCAACAGTTATCACAGTATGTAATTCCAAGAAGACCCTTCAATAATATTTGCCAAAGATATCATCTTGAACACAATTCTGATTAAATAGTAAAATCATAATTGAAAAAATAAAATAGGATTCCTAAACGAAAATTGCCAAAAATAACAAAGTAAAACACATAAATCATATAAAAACCTGATGAAAGAACAAAGGAATAAGTGAATAAACTACAGAATCATAATATAAATAAATTATTGTTGTTTTTATAAAATGAAGAAAATCAAAAACTAGTTTTAAGTCAATTTGACAACATGGATATCAAATAATGGAAAATTATGCAATAGTTTTTTTTTTCTGTTTTTTTGCAGTAGAAACAAGCACATTTTATTACAGTGAGGTTAACCAAAACTAGTAACTTCCAAACAAGTGGCGTGGTACATCAATGTCTTGGTGATCAGATAAAGACAAAAGGATGGGGAAAAGTTCTTATCCAGACTTGTTACCTTAGCTAAAACCTGGCTGATTTGTGCAGCATTATCTGAAAAACTATTCCTGATTAAAGCATTTTATACAAATAAAAATATCCTACACGTAGTACAATGTAAGCACAAATAATTTTTTGAAAAGAAGGCTATAAATCTTGACCAAAAATTTAGCTTAATTCTAATTTTAAGAAATATAGTCTTATTTTGTTTCAGAATTTAGGATTTTCTTATCCTGCAGTAAGCTGAGAGTTCTATGCAAATACAGTGAATACGATGGCAGAGAAACTTCTCTAAGGACTCACTGAAATTAATTTGAAGAGTTCACACACATTGATTGTTCTTTGTCATGTACTCTATAAACAATAAAATACAAACTTGAGAAAAAAAGACCATTTGATCATATTTCTATCAAAAATAATAAACAAAAGCCAATTACTATGGGTTCTTAAGGTCTTTTAATTTGTATTTCTAGATTTAAAAAACATAATTACCTTCTACATTAATCAGAATGGAAACTACAATCAGGAACTCATAAGATTTCGGATAAAGAGGAAAACATGAAGTATTGCATGAAAAGCTTTTGGAACAATGTATGGCACATAATAAAAAATCCGAGTACATATTTGTGATAGTAAGCATAGTAACATTATAGTAGTAAAGTCTAGACATAGTTAAAAATTCATCCAAGTTATATAAAAAAATCAAGACTTCCAATGAGAAAAAGAAACAAAAACAAGATGGTATAGGCATATTAAAAAATAGCTCCTCACTAAAGAATAAAGTAAGTCTTATTTAATATCAATTCTTTTCTCAATACCTCTCAAGATGTATTGTCAAGGACACTATCATTAAATGTATGCTTTGTGATTCATTTCCAATAATACATCTTGCTTACAGAATTTACCAGTTTGCTGCAATTCTTTATATTTGTGTCACTTTCTATTTATATCCAACTAAGCAGCCCCAAATAATATCTGTGTTCTATGGAAAGCATTTTGCCATTAAGCCCAAACCAATATTGCAAATCTGATTGTTTTTAAATCATTTTAATTAAGTGCAGATTATCTTTCATAATCTTTAATATTCTGCTTCTAAAGTGTAATACAACTGAAAAATATAGAAAATGAGTAATTTATTTAAGTTCCTGGAGTTGAAGGAAGGCAGCTTACAAACACTTTAAAAAGGAATGGAGTTCAGGTGATGGGCAGATTTTTGGGGAAACCATCATAATGTAAGTCTTTCCATGAGGCAGGGAACTTCAGCATACCTGAACACTCTACTGCAAAAGCTAAAAAAAGGAGATATAGCACGCATGTAGGCAGGTAACCTAAGCTTGACTAATTTGATTTTCTCCCAAGAACGCTGATATATCAATGCGAAATGAGGAGTACAAAGAATCAGAAACAGTTTAGAATCCATTCTTCTGTTAGTAACAGTGACATTTCAGAAAGGGAGCTACAAATAGTGTCCAGTGGTGGTGGCAGAGGCCAGCTAACCAAGTTGTTCCTAAGTCATGTTCTTGCTTATGACTACAACTGCTTGGCTACCCTTGCTTCTTGTTAGTTTCTGAGAAAAAATTTCTAGTTTTTACGAGCCACACCATAGCTTTCTAACAAATACCATTTCTATATAAAACTTTACTAAATTGCCTTACTTGGATCTAAAATGTTTGACTATTACAGATAATGGTATCTAGATGTAAGGAATTTGAGTGGGATTGCTATCTGGCATATTTGGGGTCAGAGGGAGCACAGATTTAACAATCAGGGTTTGGATAAAAGGATACTTATGAGGCCTGACAATTAAATTCGCAAAGTTGTTATGTTGGCAGCATTGTACAAACAACTCGGTAAGGTTTCATAACCTTAGTGTATCAGTATCTCATAGTTCTGTTCGTGTCTATGTGTGACAATGTCTTTGTCTTGCTGAGTGGTGTTCATTATTGTTGCATACGTTTTGTGTGCCATTGAGAGAATATGGAAGCTTGAGTTAAATTTTTGGTTAAACTTACCAAGAGTGGAACTGATATCAGGGGCATGTTAGTTTAAGCTTATGGGGGAGAATGCCATGAAGAAAATGGCAGTGTACAAAAGGATTAAACATTTTCCTGAAGGGACAGAAAGTATCCACCGAAGAAGAGAGATCAGAATGGCCAGCAATGAGCAGAACTGACAAAAACATTGCAAAACTTCATCGAATTGTATGTCAAAATCATAAGCTGACTGTGAGAAGCATAGGAAACCAAACAAACCTCAATAAACAGGAAAATCTTAACTTAAAATGTTGGCATGAGAAAAGTGAGTGCAAAAAATGGTCCTGAAGGGCCTCTTGCATTATGACAATGCACCAGCTCACACAGCATTGTCTGTGAGGGAATTTTTAGCCAGTAAACAAATAACTGTATTGGAACACCCTCCCTACTCACCTGATCTGGCCCCCAGTGACTTTTTTCTTTACCCAAGATAAAGGAATATTGAAAGGAAGTTATATTGATGATATTCAGGACAACAGGGGTAATATGACAAGAGCTCTGATAGGCATTCCAAGAAAAGAGTTCCAAAATTGCTTTGACAGGTGAACCAGAAGCTGGCATCAGTGCATAGCTTCCCAAGGTGAGTACTTCAAAGGTGACCACAGTGATATTTAGCAATGAGGCAGGTAGCACCTTTTCTAGAATGAGTTCACAAACTTAATTGCCATACTTCATATAATACAGATTAGAAAAGTAACCAAGTCATCATGTTTTGTTTGTTTGGAAACATTTGACCATTAAAAAAGAGTGGTTGAAGCCGGGCTCGGTGGCTCAGCCTGTAATCCCCTGCCTTGGGAGGTTGAGGTGAGTGGACTGCCTGAGCCCGCGGGTTGGAGACCCGCTGGGGCAGGCGAAACCTCATCTCTACAATAAATCAAAAAACTAGTCGGGCGTGGCAGCGCGCGCCTGTAGTTCCAGCTACTTGGAAGGCTGAGGCGGAAGGATCGCTGGGGCCCAACAGGTCGAGGCTGCGGTGGCCGGGAGTTGCCACTGCATTCCAGTCTGGGTGACAGAGTTAGACTCCAACTCAAAACAAAACTAAACTAAACAAAACTCCAGTCTGGGTGACAGAGTGAGACACCAACTCAAAACAAAACAAAACAAAACAAAACAAAAGTGGCTGAGAATAGAACTGTCAATTCCATAGAAGAGTGTGAAGTCAGAAGGGATGTTGGGGTGGGAAAACCACTAAGATTGAATTTGGATAGCTTAAAAAAAAATGACCAGTTCAGACAACTAATAATCTGAGGAATCAAATGAATATTTTGAAGACTTTCTACTTCTAGACAAAATTCATCTTTCATGTGATGATGTTGCAAGCTGAAGTAACTGAAAATCTACTGTGAAATTCTATTTTTCAAGTTATTGAATGAAGTTTTATTTATTTTGCAAACTTAGCACTTGTTTGTAAAATTTAAAGCATATATTGTTTAAATGTTGGATCCCAATAATTGAGCATATAATAGATTTTTTTTATATATCCAAATCTTTCAAATCTTACTGAGAGTCTCTACCAACTAAAATATATAGTTCCCTTTGAAAATGAGACTGGTTTCCTCTTTATCAAAAAATTTTAATGTCCCAAATGCAGAGAGTGACAAAAGAGATAAAGCAAATTCTTCTCTTGATTTTGCCTGACACTTGTTTTTCTTTATCTTTCGAATTATATCTAGAATCAAATCCAGACATGTTGGTTAGAGTGAAAAAACACCAAAAAGTAAGTCAAAAACTGGAAATTTTAAAATAATTTATATTCATATAATATATTGAGACTAGGGGATAGATTCTGATGATGCTTGATTAATAAAAAAATGAAATTTTGGATCAAGCTGGATTTGTTTTTTTATTTTACTTTTTTAAAAGAAAGAAAAGTTTATTTAAAAGTAAACTAGAGAGAGAAAGAGAAGGAAGAAAGAAGATTCACCTCCCCAAGGTTGAGGAGGGGGCCAAAGCCAGGAAGCATGGTGACAGCCATATTTCAAAGAGCACATGACCACACCAGAGTCTAGCAAGGCAGTAGCCAGCTGGATTTATTAATGCATGCACACCTACCAGAATTTTTGGTTTATTTTTTCTAACAGTAGAGCATTGTTCAAATTTTTGTACATTTGTTGGTCTAAAATTGAGCTCAGCAATAAATAAAGGTGAGACCAACATTTCCTTAATTTGTGTCAAAAAATGAATCCAATAATTTAGGGAAATCAAAATGATGTAGTGAACTTTTAAATATGTAACTAGCCTAGTACCTTTATCATCCTAGAGGACTTCATAACAATTTCTTTATCAAGATTTTGGAGAAATATGCTGGTATGTAGGGGATCCCAAAGATCATTTTGAGATTCAGTGAATCTTTGGAGGACTCACAGGATTCAGTGTGGAGTTGTATACATGGCTATGTTTTATTTTTTTTTACAGCAAAAAGAATAAAGAAAAACCAAAAAAGGGAAAATATGAATAGGAAAAAGTTGAGAGAAAGCATAGCACAAGTTTCAAGAGTCTTCTCCCAGTGATCACACAAGACATGTTTAATTCTGCTAGCAACTAGCTGTGACAACATATGTGAAGTACTATCTACCAATATGGTCACTAGAGACTCAGTGCCCGGGTTTTTGCTGGGGATAGATCAAATAAGCCCTCTCTCTCTACCTTATATCAAAATTTCAGACCCCCAAAAGCAAAAAGGAAGTTCAGCATAAGCTGTATTGTTTGCACAAACTAACTAGGCACAGTGAGCCATTTTATAGTTCTAGAAATGGTAGGAACCCTCCCCACATTCAAATCACCAAGAGTCAAGCAAATGCCAATGTTACAGTAAAGTCTTTTCTAAGAATAACACTTTCAGATTTGCTACTTTAACTCTTTTCTGTCGAATTGGTGAGAGAAAAGCAGTATCTTTGAAAAATGTTTAAATGGTTGTATTTGTAGGCCTGCTTTCTGGTGTGAAACTCTGATATGTTGGAAAAGATCCCTGATTTCATATGAGGCTGAGTGAATTGCAGGGTACAAGATACTAAGTAGAAGTTTGACATTATTTACTTCAATAAGCAAAAGGACTAACATGGTAAGCAAAATAGTCTGACCTCTAAAGATCTTTATTCATGGAAATTTTTCATGGCATCTCCAGGCACAGGAAAAGAGGAACAAACAAAAAAGTGCTCCTTGGAATGCATAAGCTAAAACAAATAAGCAAAGTTTTAAAATATTAGTTCTAGTGAATCTGGTTATTTATTCTAACCATCAAAATAGAATCACAAATTTTCACATAGTTTTTAATCCAAGGAGGAAGGTACTTATGAATGAAGACAGGGTTCACCTGAATGATATTGTCAACAAATTATATATGCTTTCTATGACTCTTTCTTTTACCATGTCCCAAAGTTACTTGTACTAATTTACCCAAGTATCAGTGTGCAGCATAAGGAAAAATATGGACATTAATATGGGAAATATTGGGTCTTTGCTGTCATGGATTGTAATCTTGACATCCTTAACCTACTAGAAAATATAGAAGAGCCTTATATGAGCAAAGTAATAACATTTCTGAGTGAATGGTAACTGTTCAGCAAAGAACACAATCAAACTTGCATTCTTGTCTCATGGTTATAAGAAAGACAAAAATGGAAGTTCCTAGAAGCTCTCTGTATCTGTGTCTATAGAAGTTAAATACCATTACATTGCTCTGGGAATAACACATTATAAAACTACACACTTTCAATAAGTGATAATCCCTGTTACATTCCCATTTAACTCTTCAGTTTTACTGATACAAAAGATGGCTTTATCACAAACTTTATTTGGTGGTCTTCCAATTGCAACTACTATCCCAAATATGTTTTCCTTACTGAAGCTAACCAATACAGACAGACTGTGGTACCTTGTGTGATCTTGAGATAATTTTTCACCTCTCTAAACAAATAAGCAACAAAAATAAAAAACATTCTGCTACTATGTGTCAAGGACAGCAACTAAGTTGCAAAGATTCTGGAAGAGTGGAAGTAGAAGATACTTTCATTAAATCTTGATAAAAATTCTTACCTAACAATGTGCTACAAAATCCATAAAATACAGATATTTTAACCTCACTAAATTTTATGTAAGTTCAGTGATTTCCAGTATATTGAGATAGTCAATTCAAAGGCATCATAGAACCAATTAGACTAAGAATTTAATAAAGATGTAATAAAATTTTAGGTACAATTTAAATTATAGTTGAATGTACTACTTCAATTCAGTTGGTTGTTATTGAAAGTCTTTTGATATAAGCCTATTACTCAACCTTTAGATTTCAGGTGGGGCAATTTGCATTCACACTTATGACCCAGCAGATACAACATTGCTTGGAATTCCTGTGGAAGAGGGTACTTTATTTAAAGCACGACAAGACCTAATAGGGGAACAGTTTTAAAGACCTTGGTATCTTTATTTCATTTAAGTTATTTTTCTCCTTAATACGTAGTAATTCTTTTGAGAAAAGCCCTTCATCTACTACTAGGTTCTTTCAAAAGTTTGAACATCTGATCATGGCACAACAGATAAACACACTTCCTGCATAAGCTGTCCATCTTCAACTAGTTAGCATCTATCTACTTAACCTTAAAGGCCCTTGTACCCTGCAACATTCTACCTTCAAGTGAATGTACTTCAAGTTGAGAACAGTCCCCAGCAATGCTCAGAAAGCACAAATTAGTTACAGATATAGGTTCTCAAACCCACAATAGTTTGGTTTCACTTCTATCATGTTCTTAACTCACCCTTAGGGATTCATGTAAAATGCCCTACGAATAATTGAATAAGTGGGAAAATATGAGTCTGATTCACAAGTGTGTAAATTACTTTTACTTTGCTGACTGTGACAGTCAAAATTTCATTGCTATGCCATTAGAGCTACATTCAGAAGCATCTTGAACACCAAAAAATTACTTTAAGTAGGAAATATCATCACCTCTCTTCCTGGAAGATGAGATGTCTTGAGACAAGAATCTTAAGGAATTTATGGGCAGTGGGCAATACTTTAGTCTTATGATCAGAGATTTGAAAGGAACAAGACTGAAAGATTGGTGATAAAGATGTTTTAGGAAGAAATTTATGGAGAGAACTCATAAAATTATAAAATATGTGTTTCATGTTTATAGTCACTAAACATATCACTATGAAGGAGGCAAAATGGAAAAGAACACCTGCTTGCATGAATATCAGTAATCTTTGCTATAGTGAACACCAGGTATTGCTACATATATCGTATGACAAGAAAAAACAGAGCAGCAACTTTAAAGTGAATGACACAAAGGGACAGGGATCTTTCAGGGTTCACTCATGTTAAAGAAGATAACACTAATCAGAGCAATATCCATTATCCTGTGGCAGTGGTATCTCAACCAGCCTGCATGTATTTACAATATTGATGGTGTTTCTATTCTGGCACCAGATCTTCCCTCCGATTTTTGTACTTAATGTTATTTCTGTTTCTCCAGTCTTTCCGTAGATGCTTTATCTGACATCCTTTCAACAAAATGAGTTTTGCTTGAATTATACATTGTTAGCTTTACATGGGGAGAAATAAGTTTAATTTAAAGTACATGATAATGTTTTCTTAAAATTATTAGAAGGTAATATTTTGTCCTGGTCAGTGATATTTCCAAAGGTTTTATCAAGACTTGAGTGAAGTTTATCATAATATTCCTTAGATTATTTTGTACTAACGTTATGCACCTAGACTGAGGACATGGATAGATCAACTTTTTAGATTCCTATAAGTAGAAATAAATCTTCTCAGATAAATGACACAATTAATAGACAGAGATAGTCGTCACGGTTTACATAAAAATTGGTATTTTGATTTATTCATTTGTTTTTTGCACATTTATGCATCAGGAACATTTTTGTCTGACCAAAAAACACGCTTTAACTTTAGAGCTGCCGAAAGCAATCAGTTTCTATAACATAGAGAATTTGATTTAGGCTATACTAGTTTAGCAAAATAATGCCATCTTAGAAGGTTGATAGATAGGTTTTCTTTGTCTAGTCTAAACATTTGCTTTCAATCTTTATGAATAGGATGAATAAAACTGTGCAGCATTTTTCTTCCTAAGGTCATAATGATCTAAAATACTGTACAACTCCATATATCTCCAGGCCAGTAGTGTTCAAAATTTGGGTTTCAGGGCGCTCTTAAATTGTTGAAACGCCCCAAAGCTTTTTATTTTTGTAGGTTACATCTATTAATATTTACCATATTTGTTAAAACTGAGAGCTATTTAAAGTATAAGAATATATAGATACACACAGACAGCTTCCAGAGTGATGAAGCTATCATCTGTCATGTAGCCCCTGAAAATCTCTGCTGTACACACATGAGAAGAAAAGAGTAGAAATAGCAAATTTTGCCTTGATGTCATTATGAAAATAGTTCTAACCTCATGAGCCTTCTGATCTTGGCGACTCCGAAGAGTCCTCAGACCACATTTTGAGAAAAGTTATTCCAAGCATTTGTAAAAACAACATATTTTTGTGTGTCCAACATTTTACAAATGTTCAAATGTAATTGTATTTAAGCTTTGACACAAACCTAAGAGCACTTGCTATAGACTAGATTTGTGATAAAATTTTTTTTTGGTAAGTACAATTTACCCTTATTTTACATAGAAGGAAATTGAAGCTAAACAAAGTTAAGTAACTTGCCTAGAGTGACAATTTTAGTGAATTTCTTTTTTTTTCTTTTTTGAGTCAGAGTCTCACTCTGTTGCCAGGCTGAAGTGCAGTGGCATGCTCATGGCCACCACGGCCTTGACCTGCTGGACTCAGCCTTCCAAGTAGCTGGAACTACAGGCATGTGCCACCACACCTAGCTAATTTTTTTAATATGTTGTAGAGACGAGGTCTTGCCATGTTGCCCAGGCTGGTTTTAAAACTGTGAGCACAGGCAGTCCTCTCACTTCCAGCTCCCAAAGTGTTGGGATTACAGGAGTGAGCCACAGAGCCTGACCTTCAGTAAATTTTGGATTCAAATTTATTCTCTCTAATTCTGCCAAAAAAAAGATGTTGCTATTTTCACTACATCATCCTATCACATTTCAAAAGGAATAAATGACATCTGTAATTAAAGTGTAATAGTTTTCAAGGAAGGTATGACAATACAACGTATTCATATCATGAGTATTTTTTGAAATTTTTGGTTTAGAGTATGTTGACTAATGCCCCAAAACTCTGGGCAGCAAATGTTTGAATCTGTATTATACAGAATGATCTTTTCATGATTTATAGTACAAAATGAACTTTCCAAGTTTTTATTTTTGTGTTCTTCTTTTTTTTTAATCAATATTTTTTATTATGATTTTGTGGGGTACCGTTAAGGATTAGGTGTACAATTACGTTTCATTCAGGCACCCTGTTGATAAGAGGTGTTTCCTTCTTTTACGATAAAATAAGAAGTTTTTCCTTTAAAAAAAGAACATCTTTGGTGAAGAGAAGGGAAAAGCTATTTTGACCTTTAGTCTTTTTGAAGGGTTAGAGTTACATAATCACCAAGGTTTCTTGTCTAAAGGAACAATTTCACACAATTGGCTTTCTAGATAAAAGATTTCTACTTTCTCCGGAATTTCAAAACACCTGTGACCCTAAAAGAAAATAGGAACATTATTGATGTCCATTCTTTCCATTGTTAGTTAGGGTCATAGGGTATGCTCATAGCGTTTGGAACTTCTTGCTAAAAATGTCACTTTAATTACTTTTCTGTGAGTCAAATAAATAAATAAATTCACACTGAAAATATCTTAAACTCAGTCAGAACTTGGTTAGAACTACAATTCTATCCTTAAGAGATGTGTAATTTTTGTTGCATTTAAAAAAAAAAAAAACTTCAAGTCAATTCAACCAAAACCATTGAGGTGCTGTTATGCGTTTTGCATTATTGTGATAGATAACATAGATATGTCTCTGGAGATAGAGACATAACTGAGATGATCTCTTCCTTTTTTACTACTGTGGTTTCGATATTATAAGAAAAGACACATATGCAAAACATTTAATCTAGATTGCCAAATAATGTATTTTTAATTAACCATCAGTAAATATTATTTTCCATCTTTTCTTTTCTTTCTTTCTTTCTTTTTTTTTTTTTTTTTTTGAATTGGAGTCTCACTCCATTGCCCAGGCTGGAGTCCCGTGGCGCACTCATGGCCATGCCAGCGTCGACCTGCTGGGATCAAGTGATCTTTCCACCTCAGCCTTCCAAGTAGCCGGAACTACAGGCTCGCGCTGCCACGCCCAACTCCCTCTTTCTTTAAATGCTAATCTATTTTTCAGCAGCTAATAAAATTGTTTCCAAGCCCATCAAGTAATAGATTAGAAGTGATTACCTTTCAAATCAAATTTAACATTATTTCATTTATCTTGAAAATTATCGGATACAATTTTAAGATCAAAATGGATACTTTGTGCACATAACATGCTATGTTAATTTTGTACATCAATAGTTTATGTTTTATACGTGCAGAACATTAGCGCTTCATGCTAGGAAAACTAATTAGAATCATTTGGCATTTTATATTTTGTTCTGTGATAATTGTAAGCATCCCTTACAAGTTGTCTTCATTTACTATTTTATGACTTTGATGGTAAGGTATGTTTTACTTCCCAAGATGACAGAGTTGTTGTTTTAAATAAATCATGCCTTATTGTTTTATGTGATAATAACAGAATGATGGTAATGACTCCAGCTTAAGAAATATAATGATTATAAGATCCTATAGTAAAAATATGCATGCAGTAAATTATGTATCCATAAATACTTACATCTATTTATCTAGCTATAATTGTCCATTTTTCTCTATACATGTCTTTCTCATGAAAAAGAACACACACTTATATTTACATGTTTTTGTTACTATATTTTTAAACTGAGAATCATGTCTCCTTCTTTTACCAAAGTTCCCCAACCCAGAACTGACACATAGTAAGCATTTAATATAGTCTGTTGAAAATTTGGATAGATGGATTTATGAGTGAATGTGGCTAGGAAAAAATAATGTAACAGAGCACAGATGAGAAATTTATTTTTACTGGGGAAGTTTTCTTAAAATAGGTGTTTTTTAGTTGGCCCCTAAATAACAAAAAAGTATACATTAGGGAAAAGAAATAAAAGAAACCTTTCTGAATAGAAGGAACAGAGCAAGTAGGATTACAAAATATCATGTTGCAAATATGGGGGATTGCATGGAGTTTGCTCAGGTAAGAATGGAGAGTATGAAAAAAGGAAAAGTGATAGATACATTCCTAAAAGTAGGTTCAGGACATATTTTAGAATATCTTTGAATGTTTTGATAAACAATGTGATGTTTTTCTTAAATAATGAAGAAAGAATTAATAGTTGAAGATAAGTATGAACTTTGGAATTCTTAGAGAACTCATTATTGGATTTAGCTTCATCACTTAAGGATTAAAAGGGCTACAGTCTTTTCAACTTTAATACAGCACTAATATATCATCAGCATTGGAATCAACACCATCTGCTCTAAAGTGATACATTCATTTTTGAGAATTTAAATGACTTATAGCCACTAAATGGATTTCTGCAATATTCCTTAGAGTTATTAATATATTATCAAATTTGGCTAAATTATTTGCTATTAAGCAATATTTCTATAGATAACTCAAGTTCACCTAAGTTTTTTTAGACCAATAAAACCATAAATAATTCTTCTCATGCACTGCTAATGGCTACATGAGGGCATAAAATTATAAATCATTTTTGCAAAAAGATGCATTATAAATAAAAGCATAATATTAGATGCATACTTGTACTTCAGTTCATATTTCATGTATTTTATGACATATTCATAAAGAAACGGTTCTGAAGGTCACATGTAATATATAATAGTGTTAATAGGTTAACAATGCTTTAACACTTGACATATGCTGTATATTCCAAAGTGCTCACTCTTTCCTGACTGAAGCATTTATACCTCCCATTGGTAGTTATATAACTTGGTATAGCAAAGTATTTGTGAGTCTCAGAATCCATGTAATTTTGAGAAACAATGTCTTTACTCTGATTTCTTTTTGTTTGTTTTTTTTGTCTCACAAGTACTTTTTTTAACTTTTAAATTTTTTATTTTAAAATTCTAGGGTACAATTCAGGGTTAGGTATACAAATATTCATTGTGCAGGTATACTTTATTCTGATTTCTAATCACGACTGAGGAGAGTGTCAAGGTTTAATAATGCATTCAGCCAAATGTCAGTGCCATCTTGTAGCATTTCTTCACCTTATATCTAAATTCTGTCCTAAAGGTAAATCAATTTAAGACCAAGTTTTCAAAGACTAAAATGTGTAACTGCCTTTGAGTGATGAATGGGGAGTCTGCAATTTTGGCCAGGGAGCAACATTTTGCTGAACTCTGATATCTCTAACTTCTTGTGCTATACATCTGTTTTTATTGTTCCCCTATTCATTATTCTTGGCACAATTCTCTTTAGTCTTTTCTTTTCTTTTTAACAATAGTGTACTTCAAAAATATTTTGGTTTTGCCTTAATTATTGTTTAGGGTTGTTTTTTGACTTTTTAAATAAATTATTTCAGAGGTACCAAGGAGTTGCAAAGTTAGTCCAGCATCCAATGTTAATATTATGCATACTCATTATTAAAACTAAGATATTTGATACAAGATCATTAACACTGGTAAAATATTATCTGAACTACAACCAATATTAATAACTAAACTACAAACTTTATTTGCATTTCAGAATCTTTCCACTATTACTTTTGTCTTCCAGGATCCAATTCAGAAGACTACACTACATTTAATTGTCCTGTCTTCTTAGTTGCCTCTGATTATTGACAGCTCTTTGTCTTTTGTTTTTTTTTTTTTTGGTCTCTCATGACCTTGATTTTATAAAGGCTTTTTTTTTAAAAAAAAGGCTTTTTTTATATTAAAAAAAGGCTTTTTTTCCTTTATAAAATCTTTTATCAACTATAAACATTTTTATTTGTCTTAAAATTATTTGAGTTCATGGAAATGTCCTAAGTGTCCCTTGACAGATGAATAGATAAATATATTGTGCTGTAAAATATAGTAGAATAGAATTTAGTCATAAAAAGGAATGATGTTGAGAACATTTTCATTTCAAGCAAAAACTCTGTATTCATTAAGCAATAACTCCCCAGTCTTGCCCCTGCCCCTGTGCAACCTTTATTCTACCTTCTATCTCCATGAATTTACTTATTCTGGGTAACTCATATAAGAGAAATCACATAGCATTTGTCCTTGTGTATCTGACCTTTGCACTTTTGAAAGTATTTTGCAAAATGTTTTTTAATTCATATCTTATCTCTATCTGATGTTTTCTCATGATTACATTACAGTTTTGAATCATGCTAAAAAACAAAAAGTGTGAGGTTCTGCTGATATGAGTGAATTATGCCAGGAGTTCAAAGATGTCAGTATGGCTTATTAGACTGATATCAACCTTGATCCCTTGATTAAGGTAAGGTTTATCAGTCTTCTCCACAGCAATTTACTATAATTAATAAATCTCCAAGGAAAGTAATTTGAGGTTATGCAAATATTCTATTTATTTGTGTACTTTTACCCACTAATTTTTGCTTACAATTATTACTGTGGCTTTCTAATGGTTATTTTCTATCCCTTATATTTCTTCAAATGTAATAATTGGGATTCTAATGTAACAAAGAGTGTCTCTTTTGTCCTATTTATTTACTTATATTACTATGAACTCATAAATATATATTTTATTATCCCAGTTATAATGTAAAACTACAATTATTAATTTTATTGCTCAAATTATGTCAGCTTTGATCAGTGGAGTTCATCCAGATTGGTCTCTGTGTATTTTGACATGCCCTATCATTCTTCTCCTTTTCTTCTCCTCCTTTAAAAAATTATATCAGTTCTTTACCTTCTGGAACCATTTGAAATTTCAGGTTAATCTTGTGTTTTCTTTACCCCAATCCTGAAATCAACTACTTCTTTGAGGAGAATTTGTTCCTTTCTGTGGGGGTTGGTACTTAAAAACTAACATCTATGTACGTGCTTTATTAGTTTATATTAGGATATCACTGTTTCTAGGTACTCTCATCAAATAGAAACAGGAAAAATATTTGTGTAAATTAACCTAACATAAAAATATAAAAGTATACTTTTATATGTTAGGTTAATTTACACAAATTAAATATAATATAATATAAAATAAAAGTATACTTTTATATTTTTATATGCATCACATATTTTAAAAACATGAGATTGTGCTAACTCCATATCTAACTCAACATTACAGAGCTTATTATATTATTCCCCTCTTTGATTGTTTTTAACTTCTCCTATCAGAGTGAAAAATCTGAATTTCATTATCTACAATTTATGTACTGATACATAAACAGTAAAAATTGTTTCAAAGTTACTATTCCATGCCCCTGTGAGAAAAAATTTACCAATCACAGTACCATGCTTATTTATAATGTTTTTTTTTTTCTTTAATTTGCCTTGCAGTGTTTGGTCAAAACAGTATTTTGCAATGTTATTCAGTAAGATTCTATTTCTTTAAATTTTTCATCCTCTGAAGTGAGGTTAATATAGTTAGATTCATTTGTCACAGTTTGCATTCTATATTGAGTTTCCTTAATATCTTGGCTAATTTTTTAAAATTGCAAACAGTAAAAATCATTCTTTGTTGTATATAGTGCTGTGACTTTGACAAATTCACGGAGTTCTATATTTACAACCACAATACCATACAAAACTATTCCATCACCAGAAAAATTCCCTCTTGCTGTTTTTCTGTAGATAATCTCTTCGTCAACCTTAACCCATGAAAATCAACTAGCCAGTTTTTTTTTTCTATAGTGTTACCTTTTCCAGAATATCTTATAAATGCATATGAGGCCTTATGTCTGACCTCTACCACTTAATCAAATGTGTTTATTCTTAACCCACATTGTTGTGAGAACCAAGAACCCATTATTTATTTATTTATTTGCTGTGTAATATTCAGTTGTATGGATATGCCACGTTTTGTTTCACCATTTACTATTTGAAAGACATCTCATTGTTTCAAGTGTGTAGCTAGCAATTACAAAGAAAAACCCCTACTATAAAAATTCTTGCATAGATTTTTGCATGAACCTATGTTTACTTTCACTGGAACAAATACTTAGAAGTGTAATTAGTGGCTCATAGACTAAGTGTAAGTTAAACTTTATGACACTTCAAATTTCATTTACAGCATTCTGCATTTCTACAAGCAATTAACAGATGCCCTGTTGCTCCACATACTTGCCAAAACTTGATTTTGTTTATGTTTTTTAATCAAGCTTTTTCAAATGTGTTTTAATTTACCTATTCTAATTACTAATGGTGTTGAGCATCTCATCATATGTATACTTACTATTAACCTATCTCTTTTTGAGAAGGGTTTCTTCAGATGTTTTACCCTTTCTTATGGGGCTGCTTATTTGCTTATTATTTAGTTTTGACAGTACTTTTTAGAATAATTCTGAATTCTAATCCTTCTTTGAATAACTTGCAAATATTTTCAAAGGTTTTTGCAGATATTTTATCTCATTCCATGGCTAATTCTTTCTTTTTTTTTTTTTTTTTGAGTTGGAGTCTCACTCTGTCACCCAGACTGGAGTGCAGTGGCCGCTTCCGGCCACCGCAGCCTCGACCTGTTGGGCTCCGGCAATCCTTCCACCTCAGCCTTCCGAGCGGCCGGAATTACAGGCATGCGCTATCACGCCCGGCTGATTTTTTGATTTATTGTAGAGATGAGGTCTTGCTGCCCAGGTGGGTCTCGAACCCGCGGGCTCAGGCAATCCACTCACCTCAGCCTTCCAAAGGCGCGGGATTACAGGCTGAGCCACCGAGCCCGGCTGGCTAATTCTTTCATTCTCTTTTTATTCCTAGCTTTATTGAGATATTATTGACAAAAATTTTATATACTTAAGGGTGCAATGTGATGAATTGATATATGTATATATTGTAAAATGATTACCACAATGAAGTTATTGAACACATTCATCAACTCACATAATTATTATTTGCGTGTATGAGGGAGAGATACATAAGACACTCTGTAAATTTGAAGTATAGAATGCATTGTTACTAACTATATTCATCATGCTGTACATTAGATCCTCAGAACTTGTTCATTCTATAATTGACAATTTATACCATTTGACTTACATTTTTCCAGTGACTTTCTCAGAGCAAAAGGTGTATTTTTATTTTTAATAGAGTCTACATTATCTTTTTTTCTTTCATGAGTCACTTTTTCTTTCATGGATCATTTTTTAAATTTTTATTGACATATAATAATTGTATATATTTTTAAGGTACATGTAATATTATGATACGTGCATACAATGCTTCATGACAAAATCAGAATATTTGGGATACCTATTACCTCAAAAATGTATAATTTATTTGGGGAATATTTTAAATCTTTTCTCTTCTAGCTATTTTAAGTATATCATAAATTATTGTTAATTACACTTGCCCTACTGAGGCAGGAAGCCCTTCCCCCAAGTCTTATAAGATAAAAGCCTCCACAGAATAATGATAGAGTTCTTCTAGCACTATACGATAAGAACTTTCTTAGATGATACGTATTATAAAGATACCATATGTGGCCCCCGAGAATTATTTTGTTGGCCTAGCTGCCATGGGAAACTATGGAGAAGACTAGGACTGACCAGACTCCATTTTCTTAGGCCCCTGGGATCCTATGGTCTGAATGACTGTGGGGGGCCAGCCCTTTGACTTAATGGTAGAAACAGGGGCAAACATTCTGTAGTAACCCAGCCTATGGGCCCTCTTTCACCAAGACAAGCTACCATTGTGGGATCCAGGGGTAGGTGAGATTGTTGCCCTTTTTAACAGCCCAGTGATGCAATCTAGAGGGTCACAAAGTTGTCCATGAATTCCTGTACCTCCCAGATTGTCCAGTGGTTTTAATGGGCCAAGACCTCTGGGGAAAGCGGCAAGCTCAAATAACCTTCTATTCCAATGGCCAGGCAGCTTTATCCCTGCGGAGTCCTGAAGCAAAAATCATGACTCTTATAGTTCATGGTTCCCCGAGGGGAAGAGTGGTGCCTCTGTAGCCTCATAGAGGAGCCACAGCAAGAACCTGAACTTCCCTTCAAGGTGCCCAGAATATGCGCTGAGGATAATTCCCCTGGACTGGCCCAGAACATGCCTCCAGTAGTGACAGAACTAAAGCCGGGGACTGTGCCCATCCATTAGAAACAGTATTTCATTCCTCACAAGGTTCAGGTTGGGATCCAAAAGTACCTGGAGAGTCTTTTAAAATACAAAATCCTTTGGCCCTGTCAGTCATCTTGGAATACACCACTACTGCCAGTTCAGAAACAGAGGACAGACGATTACAGGCTGGTTCAAGACTTATGGGTGGTAAATCAAGCCACTATTGCTTTACACCCAGTTGTCCCCAACCCTTACACTCTCCTAAGTCTTATCTCCACTGAAGCTGCCTACTTTACCTGTTTAGAACTCAAAGATACTTTCTTTTGTGTCTGGTTGGCTCCTCAAAGTCAGCTGATTTTTGCTTTTCAATGGGAAAATTCTGATAATGGTGACAAAAGCCTATTGACTTGGACTAGACTGCCACAGGGTTTCAAGAATTCCCCAACCATTTTTGGTACAGTGCTAGCCTCTGACTTAAAGGTCTTCCCAGCAGATCAGTATGGCTGTATGCTGCTCAAATATGTTGACAATCTGCTGCTGACTGAGCAAACACGGGAGGACTGCATGAAAGGAATGCAGCAGCTCCTTACCCTCCTATGGAAGGCTGACTACAAAGTTTCACAGAAAAAGGTCCAAATCTGCTGAGAAAAGGTAAAATATCTCGGCTTCCATTTGTTCCAGGAACAGCGTCAGCTCAGCCCAGAAAGCAAGCAAGCTGTTTGCTCCATTCCAGTTCCAACTACCAGACATCAGGATCAGGAATTTCTGGGGGCCACAGGGTTTTGTAGAATTTGAATACCTAACTTTTCACTGCTGGCAAAGCCTCTCTATGAAGTCACAAAGGGAGGAGAATAAGAACCTATGTTATGGGAACAAGCACAACAGAAGGCCTTCAGGGAAATCAAGCAAGCCCTTGTTAGTGCATCTAGCCTGGGACTCCCTGGCATACCTAAGCCATTTTTCCTATATATGCACAAACGAACTGCAGTGGGGATAGGGGTCTTAATCCAAATGGAACATGGCACCACCCAATAGCATACCTCTCCAAGCAACTTGACTCTGTTGCTTGAGGCTGGCTGCCTTGCCTATGGGCACTCACTGCCACAGCCCTTCTAGTGGCAGAGGCTGACAAATTCACTATGGGACAAGATCTAACAGTCCAGGTACCACACTCTGTGTTGACATTAATGAAATATAAAGGGCAATGCTGGCTAACTAACACCTGAGCGATCAAATACCAGGGAATGTTATGTGAGAATCCGTGCATTCACTTGGAAGTGGTGTGGACTCTCAATCCTGCAACCCTGCTGCCTATCAAGCTGGATCAGCCCTGTCATGATTGCATCAAGGTCACAGACGAGGTGTTCTCCAGTCGACTTGACTTGGCAGACCGGCCTCTCAGGGATCCCGATGTGGAATATTTCACGGGTTGTAGCAACTTCATAAAGGAGGGAGAACAATTTGCAGGATACTCTGTAGTAACCCTGCAGTCCACCATTGAGGCAAAGCCTCTGCCAAAAGGGGCTTCGGAGCAAATGGCAGAATTAATTGTGCTAATGTGAGCCCTCTAGCTAGCAGCAGGAATAAATGTCAATATATACACTGACTCTAAATATGCCCACCACTCTCCATGTACACGGGACTTTACATAAGGAAAAGGGCTTACTCAACTCAGGAGGCAAGGACATAAAATATGGTAAAGAAATTGTTAAACTCTTAGATGCTGTATGGTCCCCTAAAAAGGTAGTACTGGGGACATCAGAGGGGAGACACGGTTATTCAAGGAAACTGGAAGGCAAACCAGAAGGCAAAGCGCGCAGCCTCCCAAGGAACAACAGAGTCAGTGACTTTGGCTGCTGCATTGTTCCCAATTCCACTGGCAGAATGGGACCCTAATTATTCCCAGCATGAGCAAACTTGGTTCAAAACTGAAGATGGGAATTATCTCCCAGGTGGATGTTGGAAATCTAAAAACAGGCGAGTTGTTCCTGAGACTTTGTCCTCAACCTTTATCAAAAATTTGCATCAAGAAACTCATATGGGCCAGACAGCTCTCAAGACTATATTAGGCTGGCATTTCTGTGTACCCTGACTCTTCATTATAGCCTGTGCAGTATGTGAACAGTATGAAGTATGTGCCCAAAGTAACCCATGAAAGGGGCCTCCTAAGATCTCTCTGGGAGTGCAGAGTGTTGGAAGGGCCCCTTTTGAAAACATAATTGTGAACTTCACTGAGCTTCCCCAGGTCTGAGGCTGCAAATATCTGTTAGCTTTTGTGTGTACTTTCTCAGGTTGGGTAGAGGCCTTTCCTACCTGCACCAAAAAGACACATGAAGTGGCATGGCTACTTCTAAAATAAATCATTCCCCGATTCAGAATCCCAGTCACTATTGGATCAGATAATGGGCTGATATTTGTGGGTGAGGTACTACAATCAATGGCAAGGGACTTAGGAATCACATGGAAATTACACACTGCCTATCGTCCCCAGAGCTCCAGAAATGTGGAACAGATGAACCAGACTCTAAAGCTACAACTGAATAAACTGTGTCAGGAAACTCACTTATGATGGGACCACTGTTGCCAATTGCTTTGTTATGAATCAGGCCTAGCCCCACTAAGCAGATAGGGTTTTCCCTTTTTGAAATTCTTTATGGGCACCCTCCTTCCATTGTTAAAGGTATAAAAGGAGATTTAAAAGCGGTGGGTAACCTTGCTCTGAGACAGCAGATGCAGGCTCCAAGCTCAGCCCTCACTGCTATACATCAGTGGGTTAGAGAGTGGCTACCTGTGAGCTTAACCATGGATATTCACCTCTTTAAACCTGGGGATGATGTATGAGTAAAGGAATGAACATCCAGCCCCTAAAGTCCCTTTGGAGAGGTCCGTTTACCGTTATTTTATCCACCCCCACTGCAATAAAGGTAGCTGAGGTAGGTCCCTGGATTCATCACAGCAGAGCGAAATTGGCTTTCTGAGACTGGGAGTGCACTGCTAACCTAGAAAGCTGACTCTATGAAGAAAACAATCATGACCCCAGGACCTTAGAGGACTGCAGCCCTGCTTTAGTTACTCCAGAAGCTGACTAATCCACGCACAGCAGATGCTTGAGGAATCGACCATCAAACAAGTAAATGAACTGTGTTTTTAATGTAGTATCATCCCTTGCTATTGTTTGTTGCTGTAATTCTTGCCTTGGGTTTTGCTGCAGGTTTGGCATCAGTTGCTCCAGACAGCTGGACCCATAGTGAGAGGATACTGTCTGCACTCTTTTATCTCTTTTGCACAGGATGTATAACCATTGTCTATTGTTACTAATCTGGCTCCCCTTTGTAATTTCAAAGCCCTCTGCTTCATGTGACCCATGTATTCACACGACCAGTTCGGGTCAAGGAGTTACCTGGACCCTCGCTTACCGGACACATTTCTTTTGCTGAGGAACTATTTCAGAAACCTGCAGGCATAATAAAACTATCTATTCTATTTGTCAGCAAGAAAATCAGAACACCTGCTTCAACCCACAATACACCCAACTGAAGAATGACTAGAGGCCCATCACACCAAGGGAAAAGGGTCTTTAATTAACTGAACCCTAATCACTGATCCTCACCAACTGATGTCTGAATTCTTTGATGCCTGCTTGACCATGAATGAAACCTGATGGTATGCTGTAACTCATAGTACCAGTACTAAATCATGTGGAAACCTAGCCTGGAAGAGGGAATATAGACTCAATGATAAGTATATTTGTGAACCTCCTGCAAACGGAATGTGGCCCCCATGTTACAGTTTATCTGAATTATTTTGTCCTCATTGGGGCTGTGTATCATGGGCCACTTGGAGAGGCCGAGGTAAAGTTGCGTTCCTTCAAAACGGTGTTGCTACCTCTAACTGTAAATCAGGAGACTGCAATCCTGTTAATTTTACCATCTTTAACCTAGAAAATCTGAGATGGAAAACAGACCATGAATACATAAGACCGTCAGCTTGGCTTATGTATTCATGGGTGAGGTCTTGACCCTGGAGCCCTAATATGTGTCAAAAGATTCACAATCCCACTCCAAGTCTCCTTCCATGAGGTCTTTTACTCCTTTTATGAAGAAATAGAAAGTAGTCCCCATAACCTGTTATGACTAAAAATCTGTTCCTAATCTCGGCAGAAACTGTCACTTAGTCTCTAAAGATCTCCTCTTGTTATGTATATGAGGAAAAAATATGGGAGATCAATGGTCATGAGAAGCTAGAGAACTGGAGTCCCATAAGCTCCACAATGAAACAGGGTATCCCAAGCCAGCCAATGGAATTTGGCTACTTGAAACCTCAACTATAGGGAAAAAATTGACTTGCCTAATGAGGAAGAAAGTTTAACGCTCCTGTTGGAAGCCTAATATGCTTAGGCCAAAGGTAATTGATACCACCACTAACAAAACTCAGTGATGAGGATCCCCAGACCACTCTGAACCAAACCCTCACACTTTGTCTAACTTCCTCTGCCTCTGACAGGCATGGAGTGCTATTGACAAGAACATCAGATGAGAGGCCCCAAATGGACTATATTGGATCTGTGGAATAACAGTCTATACTGTACTTCCTTTAAACTGGACAGGGGCTTGTGTATTAGGGTCCATTCGGCCTTCCTTTTTCCTACTCCCACTTGCAAAGGGAGAAGAGTTGGGGGTCCAAATATACAAAAACTGGAACTCCCAAAGAGAGCAACGCACTCTGCAAATTGGAGACTGGCAAGATAATGAATGACCCCCGGAGTGCATTATCCAAAACTATGGCCCAGCTACCTGGGCACAGGATGGATCTTGGGGCTATCAGACCCCCATTTACATGCTAAATGGCATAATTTGATAACAGGCAGTTATTGGAATTATAACTAATGAAACTGCAAGGGACCTTAATATACTGGACAAACAGCAAACTAAAATGTGAAATGCCATTTATCCAAAACGCTTAGCTTTAGATTACTTGCTTGTTTCTGAAGGAGGGGTTTGTGGAATGTTTAACTCAAGCAACTGCTGCTTGCAAATAGATGGTAAGGGAAAGGTTATAAAGGAAATCACCGATTGGATGAAAAAGCTTGCTCATGTCCCAGTCCAAACCTGGAATGGCTGGAACCCTGAATAATTGTTTGGAGGTTGGTTCTCAACTTTTGGAGGATTTAAGACCCTCATAGGAGTTGAACTCACAATGTTGGGAATTTGTCTAATCCTTCCCTGTCTAGCTCCCTTAGTAATAAGGTCTGTCTCCAGCCTCAATAAGGCCATGGTTGACAGAAAAACAGCTATGCATGTAACGCTGTTACGGAAGTACAAACCCTTAAACCAGAGTGATGCTCTATAACCCTAGAAAGGGATTTGAGCATCAGAGGGGGGAATGAGGCAGGGAGCCCTTTCCCCAAATCTCATAAGATAAATGCCTTCCCAGAATAATGAAAGAGTTTTTCTAGAACCATAAGGTAAGAACTTTCTTAGATGATATTTATTAGAAAGAAATGTGGCCCCAATCTGTAATGTGCAAGTGTAACTATGCTGTAAACTTGAGATATGAAATATCGAATTAACTAGTATGTTACTAACAAGCAAACCTTATTGGGGGAACAAGGAAGCTAAAAATGTATAAAAGGCAGTGCCCCCTATGCTCGGGGCTCAGCCTTTGGATGCGAATCTACTGAGCTGGTGCCAGCATGAATAAATGCTGTTTCCTGGCAAACTAGTCTCAGTGTCCCATCTCTCTCTATAGAAATTCCCTCTGCACTACTATGCTACCGGACACCATAACTTATTTCTTTTATCTAACCGTATATTTGTACCCTTTAACCAATCTCTCCCTTTACCTCTCTCACCCTCACCTAACCTTCCTAGCTCCTGATAACTGCTATTCTACTCTTTACATTCATGGGGACAACTTTTTAAGCTCCCACATACAAGGAAGAACATACAGTGTTTGTCTTTCTATGCCTAAATTATTTTACTTAACATAATTACTTCCAGTTCCACCCATGCTGCTACAAATGGCAAGATTTATTTATTTTTTTTGATACAACTGAATAGTATTCCATTTTGTGTATATGCCATATTTTCTTTATTCATTCATTTGCTGGGACATGCAGGTTGTTTCCATATTTTGGCTATCGTGAATAATGCCACAATAAACATAGGGATGTAGTGATCCCTATATAAGGTGATTTCCTTTCCTTTGGATGAATACCTGGTAGTGGGATTGCTAGATTGTAAAGTCCAACTAAAAATTATTTTTAGTTTTTTGAGAAACTTTGTACTGCTTTTCATATTGGCTGTACTAATTTACATTCCCCAAACAGTATGAGATCGCTTTTCTCCACATCCTCAACAGCATTTGTTACTTTTTAAATCTTTTTTGACCAGGATCCGTGGCTCAGCCTGTAATCCCAGTGCTTTGGGAGGCCGAGATGAGTGGATTGCCTGTGCCCGCGGATTCAAGACCCACCTGGGCAACTTGGCAAGACCTCATCTCTACAATAAATCAAAAAAAAAAAAAATTAGCCTGGTGTGGTAGCGCGCGCCTGTAGTTCCAGCTACTTGGAAGGCTGAAGCGGAAGGATCGCTGGAGCCCAGCAGGTCAAGGCTGCAGTGGCTGGGAGCGGCCACTGCACTCCGGTCTGGGTGACAGAGTGAGACTCCAACTCAAAAAAAAGTCTTTTTTGATAATAACCATTCTAACTAGACGACATAATGTCTCATGGTATTTTGATGACCATTTCCCTGCAGATTAGTGCTGTTGAGCATATTTTCATATATTTGTTGGCTATTTGTATGTTTTCTTTTGATACATGGTCATTTGCCCACTTTTAAACCTATAATATTTGGTTTATTTCTATAAGTTGTTTGAGTTATTTGTATATTCTGGATATCAGTCTCATGTGAGATAGTTCACAAATATTCTCTCCCATTCCACAGGTTTTCTCTTCAATCTGTACTCTCTGCTGTGCAGAAAAAACAAATAAGATTGCTTCGTGTTCTCTCTTTTTTTTAGCTAACTCATTATTGCATAGAAATGTTAATGATTTTTGTTGGTTTATTTTTGTATCATGCAACTTAATTTGTTTATTCTTCTTAGAGTCTATTGGCAGATTTTTAAGTTTTTTCTAAATATAGGATCATGTCATCTGCAAAAGAGGAATACTTTGACTTTCCTTTTCCAATTTGGATGCTTTTTGTTTTTCTTGCATAATTACTCTAGCTATGATGTACAGTATTATGTTGAATAAGAGAGGAGAAAGTGAGCATTCTCATCTTGTTCCAGTTCTCAGAGAAAAGCTATTCAGCTTTTCCCCACTTAGTATAACATTAGCTGTGTTTTTTAAAAATATGTGACTTTCATTATGTTGAAGAATGCTCTTTCTACACCTAATTTGTTGAGTTTTTATCATGAAAGGATGTTGCATTTTTCCAAATACTTTTTATGCATATTTTGAAATTATCACATGGTTCTTGTCTTTCATTTTGTTGATGGATCACATTTTTGATCTATGTATATTCAATTCTGGAATAAATCTAATTTGATCATGCTATATAAAATTTTGATGACTTGTTGGATTTGTTTTCTTAGGATTTTGTTGAGGATTTTTGCATCTATGTGCACCAGGGATATTGGCCTGCAGTTTTCTCTAGTTCACGTATCTTTGTCTGGTTTTGGTATGAGGTTAATGCCAGCCTTGTACGATGAGTTGAAACTATTTTCTCAGCTTCAGTTTTTAAACGTGGTTTCAGTAAATTGGTGTTCTTTAGCATTTTGGTAGAATTCAGTAGTGAGTCTCTGCCTGCTTGTTGTTGGTATATAGAAATGCAGCTGTACCTGAGACTTTTTGTACCCTGAGACTTTGCCAAAGTCCTTTATTAGTGCAAGAAGGTTTTTGACAGATTCCCTTGGATATCATTAGCAAAGAGGGATAACTTGACTTCCTCTTTTCCTATTTGGATATACCTGATTTCCTTCTCTTGTCTAATTGCCCTAAGGTCTTCCAACACAATGTTGAACAAGAGGGGTGAGAGGGAGCACCCTTGTTTTGTTCTAGTTTTCAGGGGAAATGTTTCTAGTTTCTGTCCATTTAGCAATAAGTTAGCTGTGGGCTTATCGTAGATGGCACTTATTATTTTAAGGTATGTTCCTTCTATACCAAGGTGTTTGAGGGTTTTTATCAAGAAGGGACATTGGATTTAATCAAAAGCTTTTTCTGCATCAAATGATATAATCATGTGGTTCTTGTTTTTACATCTGTTGATGTATTTAATTGCATTTATGGTCTTGCACACTTCCAGAGTTCAAAGTTTACTATAAGGCTACAGTAATCCAAACAACCTGGTAGCAGTACAAGAACAGACATATAGACCAATGGAACAGGATAGAGGTCCGGAAGCAAAGCCTCAATTCCTCAACCAACTCATCTTTGACAAAGCCTCCAACACAACCTCTGGGGAGAGGAGAACCTATTCAGTAAATGGTGCTGGGGAAACTGGCTGGTCACATGCAGATTGAAACAGGACCCCACCTATCACCATATACAAAAATTAACTCAATAAATCAAAGACCTAAACGTAAAACCTCAAACTATAAGAATCTTCAAAAATATGGGAAACACCCTTATGGAAACTGGAACTGGCAACCAGCTCCTGATCAGAACCCTAAATGCCCATACCATAGGAAATAAGATAGACAAATGGGACCTCATCAAACTTATGAGCTTCTGCAAAACAAAATAAAGCATCAAGAGAGCAGGGAGACAGCCCACAGAATGGGAAAAATATTTGCCAACTGTATATCTGATAAAGGCCTAACATCTAGGATCTACAAGGAACTCAAATGTAGTGAAAGGAAAAAAAAATCCCCATTCAAAAGTGGGCAAAAGGCATGAGTAGACACTTCTTAAAAGAAAATATATGGGCAGCCAACAGACACACAAAAAAGTGCTCAGCCTCATTCATCATCAGAGAAATGCAAATCAAAACCACATTGAGATACCACCTAACCCCAGTAAGAATGGTAATCATTAATAAAACAAAAAACAACAGATGCTGGAGAGGATAAGGAGAAAAAGGAACGCTTCTACACTGCTGGTGGGAATGCAAACTAGGGTAACCTCTTTGGAAGACAGTGCGGTGATTTTTGAAAGAACTAGAAATTGTACTTCCATATGACCCAGCAATTCTCCTATTGGGAATATGCCCAGAGGAACTCAAATCATTCTATAAAAAAGATACCTGCACTGCACACATATGTTGGTTGTAGTTCTATCCACAATAGCAAAAACATGGAACCAACCATACTGCCCATCGAAACTGAACTGGATAAAAAAATGTGGTACATATACATAGTGGAATATTACACAGCCATAAAGAAGGACAAACATATGGACTTCACAGCAACTTGAATGGCTTTAGAGTGTATCATACTCAGTGATCTATCACAGAAACAAAGAACAGAGTACCCTATGTTCTCACTCACAAGCAAACCTTGAACAATTCATAATAGTATAAGAAAGGGATTGGCAGTAGTGGGAAACTGCCAGGGGAGGGAGGGTGGGATTGGCAGTTGAGGGAACCTGCTAGGGGAGGAGGGACACACCTCATCAACAAGGGTACCTACATAATCAACATTTGTATACCTAACCCTAAATTGTACCCCACATCTTTAAAATAAAAACTGAGAAAAAAGAAAAATAATTCAGTAGTGAAACCATCGGGTCTTGGGGTTTTCTTTGATGGGAAATGATATTTTTTTGTTATTGCTTCAATCTTGTTACTCATGATCAGTCTGTTCAGGTTTACTACTTCTTTGTGATTCAATCGTGGTTTATTTTATTTTATTTATTTATTTATTTTGAGTTGCTGTCTCTCTCTGTTGCCCAGGTTGGAGTGCAGTGCTTGGTTCATTTTATATGTTCAGATATTTATTTATTTCCTCTAAGTTTTCAGTTTGTCAGCACATAGTTGTTCCTAATAGTCTCTAGTATTTTCTTATATGTCTGTGGTTTCAATTGTACTACTTCCTATTCATTTATAATTTTATTTACTTTGACCTTCTGTCCTTTTTTTCTTGATTGCTCTGGTTATGATTTATCAATTTTGTTTGTATTTTTAAAAACCAAGTTTTTTTTTTACTTTATTACAAAGATGTGGGTTAGTTACATAAGTAATGCTTGTGCAGGTGAAGTCTAGGCCTCCAATTGGTCCTCACTTCCCCTGGTTTAGGATCAGGTACGCTTTGTGTTGTTACATGCCCCCCATTTCCTCCCTCCACTGTCGGTGTTCCTCTACAGCCAATCCCTCCCTCATGCTATTGTGATTAATGTTGGTCTCACTTATAAGTGAGAACATGTGACATTCAGTTCTTTGTTCTGTAATAGATTGTTAAGAATGATTGTCTCCAATTCCAACCAATTTGCTGAGATATTCATGATTTTGTACCTCTTTATAGCTGCACAATATTCCATCATGTATATGTACCACATTTCCTTTATCCAATCTACTTTTTTTTTTTTTAAGTCAGTGTCTCACTCTGTCACCTAGGCTAGAGTGCAGTGGCACGCTCATGGCCACTACAGCCTCGACTGGGCTCAGGTGATTCTTCCTCCTCAGCTTTCCAAGTAACTAGAACTACAGGCATGTGCCACCATGCTCAGATAATTTTTTTTTTCTTTAATTCATTGTAGAGACAAGGTCTCGCCAAGTTTCCCAGGCTGGTCTCAAACCCCTGGGCTCAGGCAATCCTCTCACTTTGGCATCCCAAAGTGCTGGGATTACAGACCTGAACCACTGCACTTGGCCTTATCCAGTCTGCTTTCAATGGGCAATAGGATTGGTTCCATGTTTTTGCTATTATGAAAAGTGCAGCAATAAACATGCATGTGCAGTCTTTTTTTGTAGCAAGACTTATGTTCCTCCATGCATATTCCATGAGGGAGATTGCTGGATCGTATGAATGGTCAATTTCTAGTTCCTTTTGATATTGCCACACTATTTTCCATGGAGGTTGAACTAATTTGCACTCCTACCAATAGTGTAGAAGTGTACCATTTTCTCTTTACCCACACCAGCATCTTTTGTTTTTTGATATATTAGTTATGGCCATCCTTACTGGGTTAAGTTGAGTAAGTAACCAATTCTTGATCAAATTCCCAAAAGCATATGTCATAAAAGATAAGATAGACAAGTGGGACCTTATCAAATGGAAAGGCTTTTGTGCAGTGAAAGAAACTGTAAAGACAGTAAGGAGATAACTCACAGAATTAGAAAAATATTTGCTAACTGTATATCTGACAAAGGTCTTACATCCAGGATCTGCAAGGGACTCAAGTGAACTGAGAGAAAAAAAAAAAAAAAGCTCTATTAAAAAATCAGCAGAGGACATGAATAGACACTTCTCCAACGAAGACATAGGAGAAGCCAAGAGATATGTGAAAAAAAAGCTCAGCCTCAATTTAATTTAGTTCTGCTTTGATATTTATTATTTCTTTCCTTCTCCTAATTGCATTTGTTTGTTCTTGCATTTCTAGTTTCTTAAGGTACATCTTTAGACTGTTTATTTGAAATCTTTCTACTTCTTTGCTATAACTGCTTTTTAGGACAGCTTGTTTTTGTTTTTGTTTTTTGTATCCCAAAGGTTTTGCTATTGTGGTTTCATTTTCATTTACTTCAAGAAATTTTTTGACTTCCATTTTGATTTCATCATTGTTTCAGTGGTTGTTCAGGAGTAGGTTGTTCCATTTTTGTGTATTTGTACAGTTTCTAAAGTATTTCTTGTGATTGATTTCTAGCCTTATTCCATTGTTGTGTGAGAAGATACTTCATATGATTTCAATAAAAAAAAAATTTAGACCTGTTTTGTGATCTGACACATGGCGTATTCTAGAGAACGTTCCATGTGCTGATAAGAAGCACGCATAGGCCAGGCTCCGTGGCTCAGCCTGTAATCCCAGTGCTTTGGGAGGCCGAGGTGAGTGGTGGATTGCCTGAACCCGAGGGTTCGAGACCTGCCTGGGAAAGTTGGCGAGACCTTACCTCTACAATAAAAATAAAAAATTAGCTGGGTGTGGTAGTGCACGCCTGTAGTTCCAGCTACTTGGAGGGCTGAGGCGGAAGGATCGCCGGAGCCCAGCAGGTCGAGGCTGCGGTGGCCGGGAGCGGCCACTGCATTCCAGTCTGGGTGACAGAGTGAGACTCCAACTCAAAAAAAAAAAAAGAAAGAAAGAAATATATCCAAGATATGCAGATAGTAATTAACAAAGAAGGAATTTAACTGGACTAACTTCCTAATATATTTTTGAAATTTTTTGTAGAAAAATTTACTGTGCCTTTTTAATTTAATTTAATTTTTTTTTATTTTTGAGTTGGAGTCTCACTCAGTCGCCCAGACTGGAGTGCAGTGGCCGCTCCTGGCCACCGCAGCCTCAACCTGGGCTCTGACGATCCTTCCGCCTCAGCCTTCCAAGTAGCTGGAACTACAGGAGCGCGCTGCCACAACCAGCTAATTTTTGATTTTTATTGTAGAGGTAAGGTCTCGCCAACTTGCCAGGCAGGTCTCGAACCTGCGGGTTCAGGCAATCCACTCACTTCGGCCTCCCAAAGCACTGGGATTACAGGCTGAGCCACCAAGCCCAGTTGCCTTTTTTTTTTTTCCTTTTTTGAGTAGTAATCTCACTCTGTCTCTTTACGCTAGAGTGCAGTGGTATGCTCATGGCCACTGCAGCCTAGACCTGCTGGGCTCAGGTGATTCTTCCATCTCTGCCTTCCAAATAGCTGGAACCAAAAGTGCACACCACCACACCTAGCTAATTTTTTGAATTAATGTAGAGATGAGGTATCGTCAAGTTGCCCAGGCTGATCTCAAACCCCTGAACTCAAGCAATCCTCTCGATTCTTCCTCCCAAAGTGCTGGTATTTCAGGTATGAGTCACAATGTCTGGGTCTGAAAATTTTAAACATGTTTTAAATATATCCATTTAAGATATCATTAAGTTTCATTTCATTTAAATTAATTCTCATCTGCTCCTGTGTGGAACACCAAGCTATTCTGTCTTTTATCTCCTTTATAGTCGGTCAATTTTGCTATCAAGTTAAGGATGCTTTATTGTAGGCTCTCACTAGCCACTATCTTCCTTTAGTTTTTTTGCAATAAGATGTCTTAATTAATTCAAATAATGTTTTCAGGTTTACATGCAGTCCCTCTTCAGTGAGCTTGTCTGGTTTATATTTGTTGTTGGCACTTATATGAATGTAACATGATTTGCATATTATTGGAACATATGTGGAAAATAATTGTATTTTAATCCATACATACCCAGGTATGTATGAATGTTCTACAAGACTGATGCCCTTTAGAGAGCACTAAATGGCAAAGAAAGGCCTAATACACAGGAAAATTTTGGAGTAAGTTATCACTTCTCATAACAGAACTTGTCCCTTCTGCATTGTCCAAAAGTACAGACTATGTGCAGAGACATTTAAACAAAAGTAAGAAAAAGTTTTGCATCTATAGTAGAAAAACGACTTTTAAAATTATTTATTCTTTCTTCACAGGAAACATAAGCATCCTGTGTGTATGTATATATAAGTTACTAGAATATATATGAATATATATAACTGTTTCATATATATAAATAGGTCTATAGGACATATATATTATATATATATGAATAGGTGTGTAGCACATATATATTTTAGCATACACACACACACACACACACACACACACACACATTAGTAACTGTTAAATCTTTGCATGGAATGGGTAATTATTTCCAGTTGCAATAATTTTATATCTTTTAAATATCAAAGATTTGTAATTTTCATGAAAATTTGGATGGTGTCTATCATTTTTCTAGATAATAAAGCCGTTTAGTCTACATATTGAATGATTGATAAAAATTTACCTAGAAAAATTATATTTTAATTCCTGCTGATATGTGTCCATATGTGTTTGTATGTGTGTGTTGGAGATAGTAGAAATGGTAAATAAGTGAAATGAGTTCGGATTAGGTATTAAATTCCCTACAGTTTTTCAATTTATTAAGATTGTCTATGTGTGATAAATTGTCATTTTTATTAGAAATTTTTACATTTTACCTATATTTTTATAACTCAAGATATTCATTTGCTCAAAGCATTTTCTTGTGGTTTTCTAAAACTAAACTATATAAAAGTATGTCTTGCTAATTCTTTTTATTATTTATCTTTATCTTTTATCTGTTTTTATTTTTTTATTTTTATTATTTTTTAATTAAACCATATATTTGACCTTGCAAATTCTTTATTTGCTTTTATTTCATTAATAAATGTGTGTGCTTGTGTGTGTGTATAAGTTATTGTATGAATACTTCTCTAAACTGTCAAATGTGTTGCCTTGCTTTGGGTATGATTATGACTTTTATAAGTATGTGAAATCTTAATAATAAAATGATATCTATACTTCTAAAATTTTCTTAATTGTCTTTTATATTCTTGATGTAAGTTATTAATTAATATATACTTTTATGATATAAAACTATAATATGAAAACTATTTAACTGTATCACACAATTTGATATGATTTATTTTCATTTTCAATCTGTTCTGAATATTTTATAATTTACATTATGATTTTTGTACCCATAAATTACTTATATATACTTTGGGTTGAAATTTATGGAGATGGAGGGGATTCCAAGATGGTGATAGAGTTGATCAGAGTGTGTGAGTCCCCTTATAAGTGAGTGTGTGTAAGGGCAAATATGCATGCAAGTGTGTGTGTAAGTGGGTATATGAGTGACTGATTGGGTGGGGACCCTGGAACAAATGGTCTGAGCTCTCCTGCTGAGGAGACTGCCCACTGCTACTCAGATCCCAGTGCAATCTGTAGCCCAGAGGGAGACACCATCTTTGGGACCCTACCTGAAAGAGAGCAGCAGAGAACCCTTGAATGGCAATGCCTGTCACCACAGCCTCTAGCGTCAGATCAGACATTGGCAGTGGGGACTGCAAAGAAAATACAGAAGAGGGATTGGTCATTGAGATCCAGCAAAGGAGAAGATGCAGAGGTACTAGCACCACCTTTGTCCTGGACCCCAGGCAGAGACAGACTACGGCCTGCCCATTTGAGCAGTGGAGATAGCCCCTGAGATTGAGAGGCAAATTCAGCACCTCTGAAGTTGATCATTGTCAACCCAGAGAGGTTACTCCAGTTGCATTATCCCAAGAGGGACAGGCCTGGTGAAGAGATCCAGTCACCCCAGCCCCCACACTGAACCATTTGTGGGACTATAGGTTCAACTTGAGGCAAAGAATTCATCCCACAGCGGATGGGGAGAGATGAGTTTTAAACTGATTCAGTCCCCTTTCCCCAGTGATTCACAAACTGTGTAACCCACACGGGAAGCAACATGATTGGTATGTGCAGGGAGGGCTGAAGATAGGTGGATCTGTTGGGGGCAGTTCATAGCCTCCCCCTGCCAGCACAGTGAGCAGTGGGACATGTCTAGAGACCACAGCCCCCTCTCTTCTACTGTGAACCAAGAGTGGCAGTGCTTGGGTCACACTGCAAAAAAGGAACCCAAAGTTTCAGAAACTGCCACAAGGGTGCACTCAAGGATTATAAGTTTTTTTTAAAATTATTAATATTCTTTTTTATTTTTCTTTGTTCTCTCTATATATTTTGGGGTGTGTGTGTGTGTGTGTGTGTGTGTGTGTGTGTGTGTGTGTTTCATTTTGTACTGTTCCTTTTTTCACGTAAGAGTATATATGAATGATAGAGTGTCTTCATATTGCCAGTTTTAATGTTTTTTTATTTTACTGGTTTGTCTGTTTGTTGGCTTGTTTTTCCTTCTCTGCTTCTTTCTCTTCATTGTCTTTTTTTCTCCCATCTTTCTCCATTCTTTTCCTTTTTCTTATGCTATTTTGTCCCCAGAGGGTATACATATATTTCCATTGCATGGACATAATGTGAGGGGGTGGGAAGTGAACTCTAGGAGACCTACATCCCAGTCAGTGAATAGCATATTACAGGTAGCTTAGGCCCCCCCATATACCATATTCAAATCTCAAAACTGCAAAAGGACAGCACAGTTCCCCACCCCCAACTCAGCTTCATAATTGAATAAATCTGGAGGCTTTACTACAGGAAAAATAGGGGAGTGAGCAAACAAGTGAAAACTATTCCCTCTCTCACTGAACAACAGAAGTAGAGAAAAGAAAAACTCATCACAGATGAGGAGAAATCATTGGAAAAACAAAACAAAACAGGTAACCCAGAGAGTTCTAGAAGGACAGTGATGGAGAAGACAGACTTTGGAACTCAAAAAATTAAGAATGCCTAGAACAACTAGTCTCAGACCACAAAAACAGAGATCAAGGAATGGTTGGAGAGGATGAATAAGGGTCAAGAAAGGCAAGAGGAAAATGAAAAAAATTAATAACAGAGATATTGGCCATAGAGAATGCGTTCATGAAGTAAATAATAAACTGACAAGTATGAAAAGCAGAATTAACCAAGCAGAAGAAAGAATCTCAGACCTTGAAGACTGAAATACATAACTAATCAAATATGTTAAAAACAAAAAAAGGAAGCTGAAAAAGACAGAAGAGAGCCTCCAAGTGATGTATGATTATATTAAGAGGCCGAACTTATGCCTGATTGGTACACCTGAAGTAGAAAAGGAGACAGAACACCTTGGAACAAATATTCCATGAAGTCATCCAAGAAAACTACACTTACCTCATCAGAGACTCGACCATCTAAACACAAGAGATTCAGAGAACCCCTGCAAGGCATCTAATGAGAAGATCAACCCCTAGAAACATAGTAATTCACCTGCACAAAGTAGGTATAAAATAAAAAAATCCTAAAGGAAGTGAGAAGAAAGGTCAGACTATCTACGAGAGAGGACCAATTAAAATAGCAGCAGATGTAGCTACAAAAACACTACAGGTTATAAGGGACTGGTGTCCAATCTTCAAACTTCTCAAAGATAAACAATTCCAACCAAAAATTTCTTATCCAGCTAAACTAAACTTCATCAACAATGGAGAATTAAAATTCTCAGACATCCAATCCTTAAGAGATTGTGCTGCTTCTAGACCAACTCTACAGGAGATGTTTGAGGAAATATTAAACACAGAAGAAAGAAAAAAAAGAGCCACCATACACTTCTCAAGAATACAGGAAAACATAGAATCAACACAACATATATTGCAACTGCAGAATTGAAAACACACATATATATCAACCCCAAAACTATAAGAAAACACAAACAACTATATAAGAGTCCCATGGCAAACAACTTTATAAGAGTCCCATAAACTCTCACATTACAATAATCAACCTGAATGTAAACAGACTAAATGAACCACTGAAAAGACTTAGAATGGCAAATAATATTTAAAAAAAAAATTCCGAACACTATGCTGCCTCCAGGAAATGCATCTCAGTACAAAGGATATCCACAGACTCTGTTAGAAAATGGAAAACAAACTTTTAGGGGAACAGAACACAAAAAAAGTCAAGAGTCATGATTTTAATATCAGACAAAACAACCTTCAAGCTATAAAAAATTTTAACAAGACATAGACAGACACTACATAATGACAAAAGGTTCAATTCATCAATGAGAAATATTCATTTTAAACATATATGCACCCAACACAGGAGCACTAGGTTTTATAAAGCTACAATAAGTAAACTAAAAAAAGATATTGCCGGGCTCGGTGGCTCAGCCTGTAATCCCGCGCCTTTGGGAGGCTGAGGTGAGTGGATTGCCTGAACCCGCGGGTTCGAGACCCACCTGGGCAGCGAGACCTCATCTCTACAATAAATCAAAAAATCAGCCGGGAGTGGTAGCGCATGCCTGTAATTCTGGCTACTTGGAAGGCTGAGACGGAAGGATTGCTGGAGCCCAGCAGGTCGAGGCTGTGGTGGCCGGGAGCGGCCACTGCACTCCAGTCTGGGCGACAGAGTGAGACTCCAACTCAAAAAAAAAGAAAAAAGATATTGACTCTAACACTATAATAGCTGAGGACTTAAATATACTACTAACAACTCTAGAGAGATCATTGAGGCAAAAAATCAACAAAGAGATCTGAAACCTCAACATGACACTTGACCAAATTGACTTTGTAGATACTTACATACCATACTCCATCCAACAATCATGGAATATATGTATATATAAAATGAAATAGTATGCAGCCATACAAAAAGACAAAATTATGGGTTTTACAGCAACTTGGATGGATTTAAAGTCTATCATACTCAGTGATCTATCACAGAAACAAAGAACTGCATACCACAAGTTCTCACTCATAAGTAAACCCTGAACATTTATCCTAATACTGCAGGAAAGGGATTGGCAGTAGCAAGTCACTGCCAGGGGTTAGGGGGAACACATAACATCACTAAGAATACCTGATCCTAAACCAGGAGAAGTAAAGACCAATGGGAGGCCCAAACTTCACCTGTACAATGACCACTTATGTATCTAATCCTAAATTTTACCCCACATCTTTAAAACAAAATAATGAAATAAAGTAAATATATAAAATTATGGTTATAATTTATATGAATTTTTTTATCCTATTGTGGTCAGATATTGGGATTTATACTGTAGTAATACTAGGGCAGTTAAGATTTCATTTTAGAATTTTTTCTTAATATTCATTTTTTAAAACAGAATAAAACTGAAAATGTTTATAAAAATTCTGAGAGTCATTAACCAAGCAATTTTATTCTGTTAAATTTGCTATGGTCTCTAATACAATTCTTAAATATTATGCTGCCCTCAATAGCAGTGCCTTAACCAAATATTTATTCATTTTTCTTGTAATAATTCTGGTACAGCAGATCAGTGTTGAAATGGTGACTCCATGGTGATAGATATTGTCTGTTTTCTCCTTTCTTTATCATTTTTAATGTATACTCTTTGTTTACATGTTTCAAGGCTCACTTTCATCGTGTTTCCCTTCTCGTCAGAGAGAATACAAAAGAGGAAGTGGTATTCCTGCCATGTGAATTAAAAGTTGTACATATTTTCTTGCCAATTATGTGTCGTTTACTAGGATTTATACATCTGGTTCAACTAGGTACAAATGAGTTTGGAAAATATGGAAGTTATTCTGAGCAGTACCATATATATCCACAATTTTAGAACTTTAGGAGACCAAGAAAGGGATAAAAATGTATCTCTGGTACATATATGCTTCTCCCCCAAATTTTAAAAATTTTTCCTGCAGTTAGATTATGATCGTGATTACATAATTTTATTCACCTTTTATATTAACATCTAATAGGTGAAAGGTGACACATTAGATACAATATAAATATGTATATAGATGTTCATCTCCTTATGATAAGGTCCTGTCCTCATAAACCCATTGTAAATTTGAACATATAAGTTGAAAATGCATTTACTTTAGCTAGCTTACTGAACATCATAGCTTAACCTAGCCTGCCTTAAGTGTGCTTAGAACACTTACATTAGCCTATGGTTAAGCAAAATCATTTTATGCAAAGCTTATTTTATAATAAAGTATCAAATATCTCATATAATTTATTGAATGCAGTGTACTATAGGTATCAGTTGTCCACCCTAATGATTGTGTGTCTTACTGAGCAGTCTCATGAGAGACTATTTTATTGCAAATCACTAGCCTAGGAAAAATCAAAATTCAAAAATTTAAGTGGTTTCTGCTGAGTATTTATCATCTTTGTACTATAATAAAGTCAACAAACCAAAAGTCAGTCCATCATAAGCTGAGGATGATCATCCATATACACACATGTATGTGTGAGTATATTTGGTGAATACTACTAATATTTTAATCCAAATATTTTACTCATCAAGTTCAGGGTAAATGTATATGTATATTCACCACTGAATAATATGGGAACTTTATAATAGCTTAATACTGATCACATTCAATCAGTTTATACATTGATATAGTTTGGCATTTTAATCTACCCTGAATTTATATCCTACATTATTATTGTTGTTTTTAAAATTTTAACATTGATTTGGATTATCACCATATTTGACAGTTTTTTTGGTTCATTATTTTCATATGTTTTTCTGGGCCAATTAGCATTCTTTTGGAAATATATGTTACTACTTTCAGTGAATGTCTGTAAAAAAAGAAATATCTCATATTTTGTTTATTTCAAAATTTCTTAAATTTGCACTGCTTTATAGGCAGCATTTTCCTGGGAGAGAAATTCCCAGTTAAGCTTTATGAATTTTGAACAAATCATTCCATTAATTTACATATTATTAGGGCTTAAGTCTTCTTCTAGATCAATTTTCCGCTGATTTTTTTTCTTGGTTGTAAAAACATAACTTATTTTGACTGACCATGTTTTTATCATGATATGCAAATTGTACTTGTCTTTTTTTTTTTGCATGAGGTTTATTGAGGAATTTCAATCTTTTATCAAGTCTAGAAAATTTTTACCTGTTGTCACATTAAATCATGCTTCATCATTTCTTACTCAGGATATTGTATTTGGGGTCCAGGGTACTTCCCAGAGCAGCAGCCATCCTTACAGTGACTTTACAATCTCCTAGACTTGATTTGATCTGTAGGGAAGAGAGACTAGAAAATTGAACAAGAGCTTTCTCTGACTCAGACAAGAAGTGTTACAATCTCATTTCAGTTGGCAAAGCTAGACAATAGCTCTGTCTAATTAGAAGGAAGCTGGAAAGTATAGATTTCTCATTCTCAGAAAGGAAAAGGACATGGAATAGCTCAACAGGATGCATTCCTCCTTCATATGTTTAATACTTTTTGACAGTATGCCCACCATTGGTTTGCCTTGAACTACAGGGGCTGTCTGTAGCCAGGGTGCTGGGAAAGTTTTCTATATGCTTCTTTAAGATCTCCCAGGGATATGTGAAAAAGAATACATTTGAATCACAAACCAATTCGTGTGTAGATGCAGGTTTTCCTTTCTCAGTGTAATTTTTTCCCAATAAGAAAAGAAAGTAAGACAGTTTCTTCATCTTCTTTTGCCAGAGGGTTTTTGTTTGTTTGTTAGTCTATACTTTGACAATATGCAGATCTTAAAGTTCTGTATGGGAGTCTTACATTAAACTTGTTGCCTCATAGTGACTGATGTCTCATTTTACTTTCCATATGCTACTATGACTCAGGTTACGAAGAGCTATAATTGCCCTCTTCTCTTCTATCTTAAAAGTAACCACTGCCACAGCATAATACCATGTGCTTACTGCTCTAATTTTCAGTTTCATCTTGATTTTCTAAGTCTGGTTATTATAAATTGTTCATTTTAATCTAAACTTTACAGTAATACTATTTTTTTGTATTTAATATTTAGCTGTTAGAAACAGAGGTCTAGTTAATCTTATTCTAGTATCTTTCTATAATTTTAAGTCTACCGTATTATTCTGAGTTTTTTATTTGTCAAGCATTTTTGGTTTGTTTGTTTATTTTCATTCAAATTGCTCTACTGGATTGATGCAATACAGTTATTTAATTCTCCCTCCCACTGCTTCTTTTAGATTTATTTCCCTAGTCTGGGAGTTTACAGGCTGTTTCTATTAGTTAGAAGTTATCTTAATGTATAAAACAAACAAATTATGTATATAATGAAAATCATCAGCTCTAGTTTCTTTCATTTGAGCATAAAAATCTTTAGTGCTTTAACTATTAATGCTCTCTTTCTGTATCCCATGTATTTTTGTCTGTATCTTAATACCATCTTATTTAAACTACACAATTACTTACTCTTTATTTTCTGTCTCAAATGGTCTGTAATTATCTTTATTTTATTTTGCTCTTAATCGTAAATGATACTTTAGCTGGATCAAGAGTTCTAAATCCCTGGGGTTGTTTTGTTTTAGTTTGTTTTGATTTTCTTTCTTTAGTCCTTCAGACAATTAAATTTAATACTTTCTTGCCTTTGTTACTGCTAATGAGAAGTATGTTATCTATCTACTTATCATTCCTTTATGACGTATAATTTTCTTTTTAGTAATTTTCTACTTTTAAAATAGTTTTACTATGATGTATCTAACTAAATATGTCCTTGTTTACTTAAGAATTGGTATTCTATTTGTTTCAGATTGGCTTCAATTTGAGTACTTGTATATTTTCTTAATTCTGGAAAGTGCTTAGTTATTATCTCACATAATTTAAATATCTGCCAGCTTTCTATCTATTCTCTGCTTCTAGAACTTTATCCCATGCATATTGTTTTTACAATGTGTCTCATAGTTTGTCCTTTATAGTCAGAGAGTTATATGGAGTTTAGCTCCAACTTTCTCTTTCACTAACTAGGTGACTGTAGTTGATTATTTAACTATTATGACATTCATTTTTCTCTTCTCTAAAATTAGGATAACAACAGTATGATTTTTTTTTAAGGAACCAAATGACATAAGCCATTGTGTTAATTTTCTATTGCTTTTGTAAAAAATTGCCAAAAATTTAGTGGATTAAAAGAACAAAAATTTGTTATTTCACAGTTCTTTAGATCAAAAGTTTATCATAGGTTGCACCAGGTTAGATTTTAGTAAAAAATTCCAAATTTTAGTAGAACTCTTTTTGGAGAGCTTAAGGAAGAATCCATTTATTATGCCTCTAAAAGTTTAAGTCAGTCTGCATTCCTTGGTATGTGATTCTCTTTCTCCATTTTCAAATCCATCCATGGTGTGTTGAGTCCTTCTCATGCTTCCATTTGTCTGACCCTTCTTCTATTATCATATCTCTCTCGCTGTGATCTCAGCTAGGAAAAGTGCTCCGCTTTTAAGGACTCATGTGATTAGATTGGGCCTAACTGGATAGTATAGAACATTTTCCCATTTCAAGGTCTGTAATCTTAATCACATCTGTAGAGTCCTTTTTGCCATATAATGTAATACATATTTGTATGTTCCAAGTATTAGAATATGGACACTTTGGGGGAAGGAGCATTGTTCTTCCTACTACAGACAGACATCTAATAAGAACTAAAAAAAGTTATCTCCTAATTCTTTTTCAGTTAACATAGACCTGATGTTAGAAAAGCATAGAAGTGAATTTAGCTCTTTGTAATGTGCCACTGTAGGCCCTAAATACTTTCGAGACAATGAACCATTTACTTTCTCTTTTTGAATACATATGAGATAGGAGCATATGTGGATACCCTTAGAAAATTTAGAGGATATCCTGACAGTGTATAATTGAAATATTTATAATTCATTTCCATGTTTAGCTAAATTGTATTGTGTAAATCTTATTTTAGCAACAGTAAAGACGTTGGTGAGTAGAGATTAGAGGCAGACAGCATAAATTTAAATGGCAAACTCTATGGTATACAAATTAATGTATAGCAAAAGAGTAATATATACATGTACGTATACATTCCTTGTGATGAGTTATGGCAGAAATAAGAGCAATAACTGGTATCTAGTAGCTACATACAGATGTCAAGAGTAAAGGGAGTTAAATATTGGGGGTTCCAGTTTAACCAACAGGTTCAATTAAAAAATTATTTGACTTCTTGACTTTGTCAGCTGTTTCTTTGTTCAGTAATAAAACAGAAACAAACTAAGACTTTGAGAGTACTTTTCAAGCTCAATATAAATAAAGCATGTATCATTTGTAATCAACTTTTAACGTTTAATACTAGTATAAGTGTACCTCTAATACAGTTTGCATTTAAAAAACATTCTGTACCTATTCATTCATTAGGCAAAGCTTAATAGTAATAATGCTGTTAATAATAATAATAATAATAATAATAAAACCTACATTAGCATAATACCTCACAACTTCTCAAATCATGTTCACATAGTCAGTCAGTATGTTGGCAATGGAAAGAGACAGAACTTTCATGTTATAAAACACTGGGTTCAAATATTAGCTAACCTTGATCTGATATTCAGCTAAGTATCACTGTGGCTACAGATTAGCATTCATTCTTTGAACATTTTGTACCTGCATCAGTTTGGGTTCAATCAGAAAAGCAGAACCATAACAGTCTGCAACCAAAAAGCACAAGCCAGGGTTGAGAAATGTGAAATGAAACCGCTGTCTTTGCTTCTTGCTTTTACCCTGATAAATAACCTACAAAATCCAGGATAACCGTCACAGAACAAAACCCACAAATCTATACACATGACCTCAGAGTCAGACAAAGAAGGATCTAGAAGAAGGCTCTTTAACTGTCTTTTGACAAAAGTGGGGGGACAGGAGTAGCAGGTAAGTGTCAGTGTGTATGAGCTATCAAAGTGAAGTTATTATGAACTTCACTTCTGCCACCCCATAAAAACCTTTTCTAAAAGACATATACAAGGAAGATAATTTTGAGAAATGTAGTTCAGCATAGACAAGTTGATACATTTCAAATATATCACACAGTAATTATTTGTTCTTTAACAACGTCTAAGATTCCTCTTAGTTTATAGCAAATTTAAAGCTAACAGAATATGATTTGGGGGATTTAATTTATAAAACATACAAAGCATATACTTAAGTATTTAAAAAATTGAGATTAGTAATAATTTTTTTGTTGTTGTTGTTATGGTAGTTGACACAAACCACCATCCACTGGCTTTTGTAAGAGTTGAAAAAAAAATCATGATAATCAAAAGCTTTTAAGTAGGACTCAAAATAAATTTACACGAGTGCATTTTAAGTTACAGTTGAGAAAGACATCTATAGAAATTATTGATTATTGTTGAGAAAGAGAAAACTTTATAATTCATTTTTGAACATATACACAATTTTTAATAAATTCTTCATTTGTGGCTGCCATGCTTTTCTAAAAGCTCTGGCCCCTTCCCAAATCTGGGGGAGGTGAATCCCCCTTTTCCCTCTCTCTTTAATCCACTTTCTAAATAAACCATATTTTCCAATCTAAAAAAAAATTCAGTTGTGAACATATAAATATACATTTTAAAACTCTTTGGTTCTTAATTTTAGCTTCTCTCCATATAAACTTAAAGTTTTAAAACATACAATTCATCCTAAATACTGATTGGAGACCAGATATTTTTCTTTTACTCCCTTCTTTTTCTTTCCTTATCCCACAGAAGCCTGGTTGTGAATGGATGTTGTAAATGAGGTTCTTAATTGAACCGCTTTGATTTAGTACTGAATTTTTTATAAGTTCTGATAATACTAAAGAATAATCAATCAAATATAAGCATTTTGCATGGAATTTCCATGTGCTTTCATTTAATTTCACTCGTATAATAATTATTTTTTTAAAATAGAGATAGGGTCTCACTTTTTTACCCAGACTAATCTCAAACCTTCTAACCTCAAGTGATTCTTCCTCCTTGTCCTCCCAAAGTGTGTACAAATACTGAAAGTTAAATTTTCCGTTATCTCTATTCACCTTAATAATGTAATATCAATATCTATATGTATGTTTCTCTAAGTAATATAAAAATTACTCCCAAATGTTAATCCATTACATTAACATTTTGGGTATTTCTGCTATGTTTTAATGCCTGTTTCTGTTGATTAAATTATTTATTAGCTCAAAAGTTTGTGTACCTGTTATGTGAAAAGCTCATACAAACTTGTGAGAAAAATGCTAAGGGAATGTAAATAAAAATAACTTCAGTAGAAAAGTCACTGAAGATTTTAAAATATTAAAAACAAAATATTTCAACCTTATTATAAGTTAAAGCACATGAAATTGAAAATATTGTAAGTCAAAATCAGTCTATATTGGCAATCTCCTATGTTTAAATCTAGTAATTTGAAAGATGTTAAAAATGAAATGGAAAAACATTTTACTTGAAGCTTTAAATTGCCAGTAGTAAAACCTATCATAACCAATGCCAACAAAAGGGAAGGATTGACATATTGAGAAATTTCATCTTAGTGAACGCAAATAGCATTACTTTACTGGAAAGATATTTGATAGCATGGAATAACAAATTTAAATGAGTATTTAAATAGAGAACAGATTTCGATAGGGAACAAAACAGAATGTAAGAGATGTATATATAGAGATAGGCTGAACTGAAATCTCTAATTGACCATTTATTATCTATTCATCTTGGTTATGTTATTCAACTTCATATATGCCTCTATTTTCTCATTTGTAAAGTACAAATAATCTTGAAAATTAAATACTACCATGCATTATCTGCCATCAAAATGTAAGTATTTCACACAAAATGTTATAAATTGGCTTGATGTGCTGACTTATGCCTGTAATAGCAGCACTTTGGGAAGGGAAGATGGAAAGATTGCTTGAAGCCAAGAGTCCAAGACCCGCCTGGACAACATAGATTCCATCTCTACAAAAAAATTTTTAAAATGCTAGGCATGGTGTTGCTTACCTGTAGTCCTAGCTATTTAGGAAACTGAGATGGGAAGATTGTTTGAGCCCAGAAGGTTGAGGCTGTAATTCCTGTATGGCAACAAAGCAAGACCCTGTTTCAAAAACAAAACAAAACAAAAAAAACAAGCAAACAAACAAAGTGATAAATTCTTGTCAATATTCTAAATGAGCAATAAAAGGAGAATAAACTGAGTTAGACTTTTTGTATTAAATAAAATAATAAGCATCTTTCTGTACTTACTATAATGTATTTCTAATGAAATTAGATAATACTTTAATATGGAGGGCAGTGAAATAAAGCAAAATATAATATTTCATATGTAATATTATTGCAACATTGAAATTTTATTCCAAACTATTTTAATACTGTTTTTAATGGACTGAAAGACTTTAACTTTATACATATCACTTTGAATTGCTACAAAATGTTAATAAACTCAAGTACATTAGATAGACTAAAATATATATATGTATAAAAATGAAATTGGCCGGGTTTGGTGGCTCAACCTGTAATCCCAGAGCTTTGGGAGACTGAGATGAGTGGATTGCCTGAACCCTGGGTTCGAGACCCGCCTGGGCAACTTGGCAAGACCTCATCTCTACAATAAATCAAAAACAAAAAACAAACAAACAAACAAGCAAACTCAGCCGGGCGTGGCAGTGTGTGCCTGTAATTCTGGCTACTTGGAAGGCTGAGGCGGAAGGATTGCCGGAGACCAGTGGGTCGAGGCTGCGGTGGCCGGGAGCGGCCACTGCACTCCAGTCTGGACGTCAGAGTGAGACTTAAACTTAAAAAAAAAAAAAAAAAGAAATCATATCTAAGAAGAAACTGGTAATATTTATCTGATAATATAGAAATATATGAAAATGTTTATGCAAACATTTAACAGGGAATAATCATATTAGCAAAATTAAAAAGCAAATAAAAGAATTCTGTGTTTATTACCATGTTATTGCTTAAGAAAATTGTTTTACACCTACAAAATGTAAGATTACTAAGAAAACACTAATAATCATGCTTTAGATTAGCCTTTAAGTGTGTGAAAACTCTTATGAATAAAATATTGAGACATGTAGAAGAGTTCAGTGTTATGACAGAAAAGATGAAAGGAAAGTTGTAGGTTTTTATTTATTTATTTATTTTAAACTAATAAGACTGTAGGAGAAAGGGAAAAACTATGTCCTTCCTATGTATATTCATAGGGTATAGTGCACATCTCTTACACAGGAGTAGCATAAAACCTTCCATCCCTGGACCCTATTAATTAATGTGTATATTTCACTAAGGAAAACTATCTAGAAGTGTCTGACTAGTGTTAATTTAGAAGGAGACAAGCCATGAATTACAGGAAAGCATGACCTAAGTTCTCTTGAAATTAGATTATTTTGCATTTTGATTTTTTTTTTACTGTCTTCTCAAGATTGCCATATTTTGTGAGTTCTTATAAATCAGCTTCATAGGGTAGTCTATTATTTTTATTATCTGGTAGTTGAAGTTTTTCTAGCATTTTTCTTACATTGTTTAAACTAAAGAAGTATACATTGAAATAAATAATTTATTAACAAATCAAAACCCTACATTATGCAGGATTAATTTATCTTGTGAACAAGTTTTGCAGTTCGCTAACATAATTGTCTTTTTTAGAAAACAACATGAGTGATTAGCATAAATGTATTAAGAATTACATATTAATATGTCCTATGTAAATAGCTCTTGGGCATATAGCTATACCCATAAGCAGTCATAAGATAAGCCGTTATAGTAAGTTTGAAAAGTATTAAAGACTATTGTATTATAGATACATATTTTATATACATCAAAATATATTTAAAACAATGAAATCATTGGCTTACCACTAAAACTGAGTTTGTCACAGAGAATATGCCATGTGGCTATTTAACTTGTAGTAAAGTTCTTCATTTATGGCAAAATTATATATCAAAAATAGTTTTTGTGGTATCTACTTATTTTGCAATGTAGTTTTCATAAGCAAATGGCATATAATGGGTTTAATGAGTTTAGTTACTCAGGCTTAAGTCAATTTAAAGTTTGATATAAATAGATGCTATGTGGAATAGCAGAATATAGTGTGAAGTTGTCTGTGCTTTTTCCATCATTTATACATTATCATACACATATAAATATACAGATGGCATAAAACACTTAGAATAAACATATAATGATAGTTCTTGAAATAAAATAGCAGAACTTGGTCTTTATTTTGCCTCAACCATGACTCAGGTATACAAAATTGATCACTGTGGCAGAATTGGTTGACTCTCCATCAGAAATATTTGCACCCGCTTCTTCAGCATAGACTTGCTACTGGATAGCTGCTCATTTACCATCTTTCTTGCAGTTGGGAATTGTCACGAGACTGAGTCATAGCCAATGAGATATAAACAGCAGTAATGTGACCAATTACAAGTCTGTAGTGATGAAACTCCTATTTATTCTTCCATGGACACTACTCTTCCTGGCAACTTCAATGTGAATTCACAAGCTGACCTCAAAATCCATGCACTGAAGATGGCAGGGTCTCTGTCGAGCTCAGTCCCAAAATAAATGTGTGAAGGTGTGTAATCCAAAACCTGGTAACTTTCTCAGTAATGTTTTTATAAGCAAGAAATTACATGCATTTTGCGTGTTTGCGCTTGAATGGATGTGAAGCCTCTGAACATTAGTGACAGATCCTGCTTATTTACTTATTTACAATATTTACTGCCATCTGTTATTTGCAATGTTAAAAGGAATGAGCAAAAGACCTATGCATTACAGGTACTTCTAATATGATTTGTGTGTGTATGCACATTCCTTGAAATGAAAAATAACCAAAACAGTTTTTAGAATCCTACCAAATCCAACTGAGAAAAAAATAATAATAATTCCAAAACCTGGGTAAAACTTCTGTAGAAGCAAATCTCACAAATTCAGGGAGACTAAGGCTATTTTATCCTGATGGCCAGAGAATCAAGGAAATCATTACCCAGGATTTTAATTGTTATATTATGATATAGTATATGATATTATATTATAGTAAACACTTGAGGTACAAGTGACAACTCTACATAAAGGAGAAATTAATGATATGTGGGAAATACTAAATAACATGGGGACCAAAAAAAAATTAGTACTGTATACTCAACAGCAGAGAATGTATCTGGTTTGAAGGTACACACATTCCTGCATGCACTTGTTTAATTGAAAATATGCAGAACTTTTAAAATTAGTATTTAATGAATTATGTAACATATGAGTGACTAAACTACCTCATTCCTTATTTGTCAAATGAATCATAGATCTAAACATAAGTTAAAGAAAACAGGGAATACATAGATAAAAGATTATTTTTTGAAATAGCTAAAGAAACACTTATGATTCTACATGATCTTCTAGAACATTGTCAGTCCATTGCCAATAGATGTCTATTTTCCTATCACTTGGACTTGTGTCTGTTCCAAATAATAGAGTATGGTGAAAGTGATGTTATGTGCCTTACAAGACTGATTTTAAAGAAAATACAACACGCATCTAAATCCTTCCAAGTTGCTGTGTCATTCATAATTTTGTCCTTCTTTATAACTGCATAATATTCCATTGTGTATATGTACCATATTTTTTTTGTCCAGTCCTCTTTTGATGGGCAGCACAGTTGGTTCCATGTTTTTGCTATAGTAAATAATGCGGCAGTAAACATGCATGTGCAGGTATCTTTTTCATAGAGTGATCTGAGTATATTCCCAGTAGGGGGATTGCGGAGTTATATGGGAGATTGATTTTTAGATCTTTAGGAGTCACCACACTGTTTTTCACAGGACTTAGAGGCTATAATACTGAATGATCTATCACAGAAACAAAGAACTGAGTATCACATATTCTCACTCAAATGCAGACCTTGAACAACTATCATAATACTATAAGAAAGGAATTGGTAGTAGTGGGAAACTGCCAGGGGAGGGGGGTGGCTCACCTCATGAACAAAAGTACCTGCATAATGAACATTTGTATACCTAACCCTGAATTGTACCCCACATATTTAAAATGAAAAATTGGGGGGGGAGACAATACAATATGCGGCTTTTCCCCGGCAAACCTGTGCTCTCTTTCCCCTCCTCCTTTCCACTTTACTCTTTCCTTCCGCATCCTTTTTTCCCTCCCAATCTCTTTCTCATAGTATACTCACACTTGGGACCCAGTCATCAGGTTCTGAAGAACCCATGTTAGACCATGCAGGGAAACCACATGGAAAATTCATATTTAAAGGAACTAAGACATCCTTCCAATGTAGAACATCAACATCCATTCATGTAAGGGAATGGGTCTTCAGATGAATCCGATCTCTATCCTTGGAGGCTTTTGTCTGAGTCCCTGGATTCAGAATCAAGCCATCTCCACTGTGCTCACCTTAAATTCCAGATCTATTGAATTCATAAATATAACCAATGGTTATTTTACTTCACTAAGTGCAGTAAAAGTGTAACTGTCTCACTTTCTTTCCTTATTATGTAGCCTGAAAGTCAGATGTTTGATATTTCTTTCCTTCTTTTCTTCATCTGACTTTTAAATTAGTAAAAGATTTGAGAGTTCTGCAATGGAATTTGTAAAACTAAGGCTTTTATTTTTTAATATAATATATTATTTTATACATTTTATAAACTCAAAATAACATTTATAATTTCATCATAGTAATTATAAAATTTTCTTTCTTATTCTGCCTTCTTATTTTGTTATTATTTACATTATTTATTCACATAGGTACGTTAATTTTCTGCTGCTAGGTAAGTAGCAGATTACCAAAACTTAGAAACTTGAAATGACACCCATTTATTATCTTACAATTTCTGTAGGTTAGAAATCTCAGCATAATCCATATGAGTTTCCTGCTAAGTGTATCACAATACTGAAACTAAGGCATCAGCCAGCCTGCATACTCATCAGGAAGCTTGGGTAGGGGAGGAATCTACCAAAAACATGCTGAGATAACAGAGTGAATTCATTTCCTTGCAGCTGTAGAATGTAGTGCAGTTTACTTACTCAAACCTGCAAGAAAGATAGTGTAACTTTGCATATTTGAGTCTCTGATATCTATACTATGTTTTATAAGGCTTCTCTGATTAGGTCAGTCTTAACTAAAACTATCTACCTTTTGATTAATTTAAAGTCAAAAGATTAAGGGGTTATTTGCTTCTGCGGCATCCCTTCATCTTTGCCATATACAAAATAACCTTATCAAGGGAGTGACAGTCTGTCACTTTAACCATATTCTATTCATTATAGAACCGAGTGGCAAATCCTACCCAAACTCAAGGGGAACAGATTATACAAAAGCAAGCCTATGCAATTATAATATGAAGATTAAGAAATTTTAGATTCAATCAAAAGCCCATTATATTCAGTATAAGTAAAAAATATATATTTAAATCCATGTAAACACTGGATGAAATCTATAATTTGTAGTGAAAAATGTGCTTTCCATAATGATAGCAGTTATAGTTACAAAGGAAGCTGCTTTGCTGCTTTGAGAAGCAATCAAAGAGAAATAATAGGAATTGAAATTTGAAGAGAGAGACACAATACCTTGGAAAAGTAAAAGAAATTATTGAGTGAGAATAAAACATTCTCTCTTTTATTACACCTATTATAACAGAAAATCCACCAAGACAGTCTGATTGATTCAAAGATGAGAAGGGTGATTGAGCAGAGGGAGTAATTCTTTACTTCACAATGCTCTCTCCAGTAATGAAAGCTGTTAATAGAACTTGATCTACACCTCTGAATTCAATCTACTGTTACTCGTTTTTGTCTATATCAGTACCAGTATTGCAGCTAAATGGAGGGTTGCTATCCCCATACTCAGGTGAAGGCTTCTTAAAGAGGAAGATGGATCTAAGGTAGAGGTAGGTGAAAAAAGATTTAAGAATGGAAATGTGTGAATACCTTAGAAGACTTCACTTTTTCTTTCTGGGATTCTATACAGAATTAAGACTCTTTGATTTTATTAAAGATATATTCCTTCCAAGACAGATCTGCAGATAAATGGCATACTCCAAATCTTCTCTTCCTCCCTCATTTGTTAACAAATTCGCTACATTTATTGAAACCTTGTTTGACCCTTATAGTTTTATACTATCGCTCTAACAAATATTTTATTCACACTTTTGCAAGCATGACAAAGGAAAAGATATGCATCACTGACCCATTGGGGCAACTTTGTTAGGTTATTATATTTCTTTTTATGTATCTTAGCATTTACAACAATGTCAATGAGCCCTGGGAAGCCCAAATTATTTAGGAACAAGTTTTCATATTTTCAACACTGACCTTATTTGTGTTGAGTAAATGTTTTTTTTTTTTTCTTTAAACATTCCATCATTTTTTCTAACTTTATGAGTAAAAGAGGCAGAAATCTATATCTCCACAAGAATGCCCCAGGGAAGTACAGAGCTGGTTTTATGGTGCACATAGTACAACTTAATTGGAATTTAGGAAAATTTCTGAGAAGAAAAGATGAAGAAATGGTAACAGGGAAACAGATTTCATCTCAAAATAAGGAAGAACATATTTTTAAACAAGTGAAATAGGCCTGGCTTTAGTATTCTAGAAAATTTTCTAGGCCAATTAATGTTTTGGTAAAAATCATATCATTGGTAACATGAGTAACAACTGTTTCTACCCCCGAGTATCTAGTTGTTTCACACATCTTTCATAGATCAGAAAGCAAAGTCTCCTTTTGCCATTTTTTTTTTTTTTTTTTTTTTTTTTTTTGAGTTGGAGTCTCACTCTGTCGCCCAGACTGGAGTGCAGTGGCCGCTTCCAGCCACCGCAGCCTCGACCTGCTGGGCTCCGGCGATCCTTCCGCCTCAGCCTTCCAAGTAGCCGGAATCACAGGCATGCACTACCATGCCCGGCTGATTTTTTTGATTTATTGTAGAGATGAGGTCTCGCTGCCCAGGCGGGTCTCGAACCCGTGGGCTCAGGCAATCCACTCACCTCAGCCTCCCAAAGGCGCGGGATTACAGGCTGAGCCACCAAGCCCAGCTCCTTTTGCCATTTTGATGAATATTACACTACCTTACAAAAGATCCAGCAGCATAACTAGAAAGCCTGTCTTAGCATGTATTTTGTTTCTCTTTTATAACTTTGAGTTAGACACAGCCCACTATGGATGGTTTTATACAAACATATAGTAAACAACATATAAAAGTGCACAACAAACATACCTCACTTTTGTGTACTTTGCTTTATTGTACTTCACAGATAGTCCATTTTTTACAAATTGAAGATTTGTGACAACCCTGCATGAAGCACATTTACCCGTGTCATTTTTCCAACAGCATGTGCTCACTTCATGTCTTTGTGTCACATTTTGGTAATTCTTGCAGCATTTCATACTTCATTATTATTGACATATCTGGTTGGTGATCTGTGATTGATGATATTTGATTTACTTTTATAATTGTTTTGGGGCACCATGAACTGTGTGCATATAAGATGGCAAACAAGTGATAAATGTCGTGTGTGTTCTGACTGCTCCACTCAACAGCTGTTCTCCATTTCTCTCTATCTCCTCAGGCCTCCCTATTCGCTGAGACATAACAATATTGAAATTAGGCCCATTAATAATGCTACAATGACCTCTGAGTGGAAGGAAAAGTCACATGTCTCTTACTTTAAATCAAAAGCTAAACATGATTAAGCTTAGTGAGGAAGGCATGTCAAAAGGCATATTAGACTGAAAGCTAATCTTGCACCAGTTAGCCAAGTTGTGAATGCAAAAGAAAAGTTCTTGTAGGAAACGAAGTGTTACTCCCATGAATACACGTATGATAAAACAAAACATCCTTGTTGCTGAATAAAGTTTCAGTGGTCTGGATAGAGAAGCAAGCCTGTCACAACATTTCCTTAAGCCTATTTTTCCAAAGACACTAGGATGGCTAAATGGAAGAAAAGAGAGCTTTATCGGTGAGAATGGTTTTCAAGCCAGGAAGAGAAAGTCTGTAATGTGGACTGAAGATTCCCCCTCTTTGAAGAGGGGGAGGAATAGTTGGGGTTTTTATATCTCACAGCATTCATATTACACAATAGAATCATATATATTTAGAAGGATTGGGAGAAAAGCTATACATACATATTTATGAGGGAAGTCAAGTGCATGCTCAATGGGTAAACATATGTAACACATCTCAAATTCAAATTTTCATAGAAGTTATAGTATTAAATTAGGTGAAATTTGGATCTTCACATTAGAAGGTAAATTATAGATGACTTGTGCACAGTCTCTAAGTTGGCTAAAACTGGCTGAAGTTCTGCTATTGTTTATCAAAAAAGAATGCTTGTAAGGTCAGTCCTCTGTCTAGTTAGAGTTGAGGAGGTCTTCTTTTTAAACCAGGCCGATAGCCCCTAACATTGGGGTGTTTAGCCATGGGGATTTAGAAATTTGCTATGCTAACAGGGGACACTGAACCCTTAACCCATAGGTAACTTTGTTTCCTTAACCTTTGGGTTTATCAAGTCTATTTTTGTTTCTCAGATCACAAGCCAAAGCTTAATTCAAAGCAAGGCCCTAACTCTATTTAATTCTGTAAAGCTGAGAAAAGTGATGAAGCTGCAGGAAAATGTTTGAATCAGGTGGAAGTTGACTCATGAGGTTTAAATAGAGAAACCATCTCCATAATATAAAAGTGTAAGGTAAAGCAGCATGTGTTGATGTTGAAGCTGCAGCAAGTTATCCATTAGGTCTAAATAAGATAATTGACAAAGGTGTTTATTCTAAGCAACAGATTTTCTTTGTAGATGAAACAGTTTTCCATTGGAGGATGATGTCATTGAAGACTTTCATAGTTAGAGAAAAGTCAGTCCTTGGCTTCAAAGCTTCAAAAAACATGCTGCCTCCATTATTAGGGGCCGATATAACTAGTGACTTTAAATTGAAGGCAATGCTCATTTATCATTCCAAAAATTTTTGAGCCCTTAAGAATTATACTACAACTACATTTCTGATGCTCTATAAATAGATCATCAATGCCTGAATTTCAGCATATCTGTTTAAGTATGCTTTGCTGGCCGGGCTTGGTGGCTCAGCCTGTAATCCCACGCTTTGGGAGGCCGAGGTGAGTAGATTGCCTGAGCCCGCGGGTTCGAGACCCGCCTGGGCAACCTGGCAAGACCTCATCTCCACAATAAATCAAAAAATTAGCCGGGTGTGGTAGTGCGCACATATAGTTCCAGCTACTTGGGAGGCTGAGGCGGAAGGATCGCCGGAGCCCAGTAGGTTGAGGCTGCGGTGGCCAGGAGCGGCCACTGCACTCCAGTCTGGGCGACAGAGTGAGACTCCAACTCAAAAAAAAAAAAAAAAAAAAGGTATGCTTTACTGAATACTTTAAGCCTACTGTTCAGAACCACTGCTCAGAAAAAAAAAACATTTCTTTCAAAATATTGTGGCATATTGACAATTAATGTTGTTTTCATGCCTGCTAACACAAAATCCATTCTGCAGCCTATGGATAAGAAGTAACTTTGACTTATTATCTTATTAGTCTTATTATTTAAGAAATACATTTCATAAGGCTATAGCTGTCATAGATAGTAATTTCTATGGCAGATATGAGCAAATTAAATTGAAAATATTTTAGAAAGGATTCATCTTTCTAGATGCTATTAAGATTCGTGATTCATGGAAGGAGATACAGTGCCAAAATTAATAGAGTTTTATTTATTGCAGCCCTCATGGATGACTTTAAGTGGTTCAAGACTTCAGTGGACAAGCTATTGCATGTGTAGTGGAAATAGAAAGAAAATTAAAATTTGAAGTGGAGACGAGACATGATGTGACTGAATTGCTGCAGTCTTATAAAATTTTAAGGAATGAAGAGTTGCTTCTTATAAATGAGCAGATAAGTGGTTTCTTGAGATGAAATTTACTCTTAGTGAAGGTGCTGTGATAATTGTTGAAACAACAGCAAATAATTTACAATGTTATATAAACTTAGTTAATAAAGCTGAAGCAGGGTTCAAGAAGACTAATTACAGTTATGAAAGAAGTTTTACTCTGGTTAAAATGCTGTCAAACAGCATCACATGCTACAGAGAAATAATTTGTGAAAGGAGGGTCAACTAAAATGGCCAATTCAGTGTTGCCTTATTTTAAGAAAGTGCTTCAACCACTTTAACCTTCAGCAACCATCATCCCATTCTCATCATTCAGAAGCCATGAACATTGGGGTACAAACCTCCACAAGCCACAAATTTACATCTTGCTGAAAGTTGAAATTATAGCAGTTTTTAGCAATAACATATTTTAAATTAAGGTATGTATATTTTTAGACATAATGCTATTGCACAGTTAGACTACTGTATAGTGTAAACATAACTTTTATGTGTACTAGAAAAAATCAAAATAGTTAAAGTATCCAGGAAGTATTAATTGGCCTTTCTGTTATGACATGTGGAGGAGATACTATCCTCTCTCCCTGAATAAGTAAATCTGAGGGTCTTGTCCATTCTCATGATACTACCTGCCTGACTCACTTCATTTCAATATTTACTTTATTGCAGAGCCCTGGAAGTAAACCTATAGTATCTCCCAGATATGCCTCTCTCTCTCTTTCTCTCTCTCTCTCTCTCTCTCTCTCTCTCTCTCTCTATATATATATATATATATATATACACACACACACACACACACACATATATATGTTTTATAACTAATATATTTTTCTGTATAGGGATATAGTATTATATTATTTTATTCAGTATTCTTGGTATAAGTGGTTCTAAAGGCAAAAGTTGCTTTTAAGACTTGAGTTATATGGATTTGAAAACTTTCCTTCTTGGATTCTGTCATTGACATGATTCAGCTACATTTTGTGTATTTTTTTTTTCTGGCATGCTACCAACAAGAAGTTCTGTCTATATTTCCAGTTCAAATTCTAACAAACATATTTTATTGACTCAGCTAATGAATATTAGCTGGGTATTGTCTTTTAGTCAAGGTCACATCATAGGTCATTGATCATCCTATAAATTAGTTATCACTTAAGTCCACTCTATCGACATGGTTCAGTGTCAATGTCCCCTTCTATATTTGGATTCCTTGGATGATATCAATGAGTGAAACATTTCATGTAACAAGATAGTATAAGAAATAATGACATAGATTCAGTGGAAGGAATTAATCTTTACCTTATATGATAATTTTTCATTTAATAAGCAGTGGCTTCTACTAGAGCCTCAGGATTTATTGCATAACTGAATTAATATTAAAAATCATAGAAATAACCTCAATTTCATCAATATGGTAAATTGAAAATATTGTCAAATTTTTATAACTGGAACATTGCATAAGAGTTAAAATGAATTAATGTTATATCCAGTAACTAAAGCATGTAAAAAATGATACACCAATATTTTTCAAAGTGATATTATATTTTTTCATAAATATACATTTAATGAAGACATTATAGAAAAACCATTCTGAAAAGATAAAAAACATGGACTTGTAAAATAGAACAGAGGAGATTTTAATTGTATCTCTCATGATGTAGTTGTTATGGAGTACGTGTGAATGCTTATGTGTGTGGTGTGAAACACATGAAATAACACCTAAACACTTGTGAATTAATAGTAGTAGAATATTAAGAATTTGGTATTTTCCTCCCTTTATTGTCTCTAATTTCTGTCTATTCAATTTTGAAAATTATCTTTTGGGAAAATATCTTTATTCCAGGAAGTATTAATTGGCCTTTCTCAGTTATGAAATGTGGAGGAGATACTATCCTGTATCCTTGAATAAGTATATCTGAGGGTCTTTTCTTTTGTCATATAAATAGACCAGCAGTGTACACACACAGTCTTTAGGGAGCATGTAGTCATATTTACTTTGAGTCAGGAAACTTTCTAAAAGGAAAGGATGTAAACAGACCCATTTTCCATCTTTCAAATGATTTGTGTATTTTCTAAAATAATTGCTATTGGTTAATAAAAGTAACCATGTTTCCCAATAGAAATCTGCAATTTGGAGATTAGGAGGTTAGGCTGCCTGACATTCGTGCCTGAGAAGTGTTGGCATGGAGCTGTTCTGACTTGCCTGTGGCTGATGTTCAACACTGCTCCACAAAGGAAGCATCATTGTATGTCATTGTATATTTGGAAAACTGGCTAGTTCAAGAGGGTAAAAGAAAAACTGAGACTGATTGAACCATTTTGTTAGGCCAAAATGATGATTCATATTGTGTAAGAGTTACATTGCTTTTCAATTTACAAATGAAACTTGCTGCTGATGTAAAGTTATTTTAAATTATTTACTATCAATACTTAGCCCATTTTTTAAGAGGAGTATGCTGTTTGTAAATTGATGATTTGGACATTAGATCACATGTTCACAGAGTAGAAGGAATCTTGTATTCACTTGGCCCTTTTATATCTAGTATTAATATTGGTTTCACAGTCATTCTGAAAGTAGATACATTAACCATTTTTTATGTAACTAAACAAAAGCTTAGAAAGTTAAACAATCTGTTTTGTAGCACAGTGCCTCATAGGCAGGGCTTATATGTTAAAAGAACAAATAAATATATTTAAGAGCCAAAGTCAAGGTCTAAAGTAAAGTGTAACTCTATGATGCATGCTCTCTAACTGTAATTCACAGCTGATATTTTATACATATTCTAAAAAATTTACTTAAAACCAATAATTATTGTTAGTAATGTTCCTCCATTTACTTCACAGAATATGCAGATGTTGGTATTTTTTCCACAATATTTATGCTTCATATATAGTATAGAAAATTTTGCATACATGAATAAGCCATGAATTTTATTTCAAAACTGCTTCTATGATTCACAGGAGTGTCTGAAAGTGCCAGAAAGTGTCAGTGTATAATTTAGGATAATTTTTTTAAAAGAAGGATTTATTAAGAGGACAGAAAAGCTCCCACCATGGAAGGGGATCCGAGGAGGTTGCCCGATAATTTTTGAAGAATATATCATAGTCAGCTTTTTGAAGCAGTTCCTTATGAATGAGGAAAATATTTTAAAACTACGATCTCTTGTCTGAAAATGACTTGAGTTATCATGCACTTCTTAAATTTGCTTTGTGCATTATGTGGTCATTGAAATATAGTATCAATCACAGCAAACAATTGGAGATAATTGTAGAATGATTGCTTTAGTTTCTGTACATATTAATCTTTACTCTAGTTTAAAGTTCATTTATTGAATCAGTGATTGTAAAATTACCTTGACATTTACAGAGATTAGAATCTGAAATAGATATTTTGTGTAAATTAATATACTAAAAGTTTTGTGAATTGGTCAATGTATTTATATGTCATTTCACCTTTCTTGGTTACACTTGAAGGTGGAATCCTAGAACCATTATGTCTCTGTAGCAGCAAAAGAATTCATCAAAGAGGACTTTTTGTGTGCTGTGTGACATCTGGTAATCTTTTTGCTACAATCTGAGGAAACGTGTGTGTGTGTGTGTGTGTGTGTGTGTGTGTGTGTGTGTGTGTGTTTTAACACTTTTTCTTCCTGGTTAAGAGCAAACAAATCTTTGACTTGGTAATAGTAGGGTTTTTTCCTTCCAGCAAGTCAATAAAGAATAAAATTTAACTCATACATTCAAAAGTGAAATAGATAATTAAGATGATAATAACAAAACCAGATCTTTTGGTATTTGTACAGAAGTCATAAGACAAGGTTATTCTTTTGATGGCTACCTCCTGTGATGTATTCAGTTCTCAAGGAATATATTACCAGTTTGTTTGCTAGATGGTCATCAATCATCCTTTCTCTTCCTTTCGGGATTATAGCTAGATTACATTTATTTTCCTTCCTTATAGTTAAGAGGGTGATATGACTGAATTTTTTGCATAGATTTATCTATCGCATAGATAATTGGTGGTTCAATCTAGAGTTAATACTTGGAGGCCCCTTAGACCCTCCCAAAGTTTGCCTGTATTCTCTTTCTTTTGTGGTACCATACTTTGACTTAATATTGAAGCCACAAAAAAATGAGTATTTTTCTACAGTTTCATTAGTAATTTCAAATTTTCAAATATGTGAAATTTTTGCATTTTTAGGGTAAAATTGTATAACACTCTTTTTAAAAAAAATTTTAACCAATGATATATGAATTGGCCTGCCCAACATAATGAAATTAGAAAAAGTAGTAAGTGGAACAAGTTCTAAGGGTTCGCTATCTCATTGCTTATACAGGTGTTTCATAAGTACCACTAAAATTAGATCCATATACAGGTAATAAGTAAACAGAAGGAGGTGATCTACCATATACAAGAAGTAGAATCCAAACTCTGTGTACTTAATCTTGAGTTCTTGCATGGGCACTATTGATCCCCAGATTAGAAAGCTAGTTTTCTGTTGTCTAAAGTGAACTGTTGCTATAGGCAACCAGATGCTGATAAAGAATGCTGCAAACCATAGTTCTGGTCCAATATGACAGGGCTTTGGAACAATTGCAAAGTGCTCTTGAGTATTAGAGATAGGAAGGAAGGAATACAAATCCTCTCCTCCAAAATCTTGCCAATCATTTTTTCCACAGATGGTCTTCCCAGCCTTCGGTTCTCTCCTTATTCTCTGTACTTTTCTCTTTTATCCACCAATAGATCATTTTGTTATATGGCAAAGATGTAATTTTAGTGTAATATTATTTATCTGCATTTCACTCTTATATAAAAATACCTGGTCGCCACTCTACTGCACCAATCTCACATTTCTTAAAAATGTAAATTTCTCCTATAAACTTCGGCTAAAACTATTGATTTCTACCTTGAGACTCCTCTGTTCTCAACTCTAGTTTCCCTTAATAATGTTTTTTACTGACTTAACTTCAACATGGGTCAATTTGAAAAAAAAATTTTTTGGTGCAAGTCTGGTACATAGTTGTTGTATGTTTAGCATTGTGCCTGGCTTTTACCTACTCAGTTACTGTAGTGCCTCCCTTCTCCCTTATTACAACCAACAGACTCTCAAAACGTTGCCAAATGTTTTCTGTGGGGCAAAATCACACTGTTGTAAAACTTAGATATGAAAATCTGTTTTCTATGTAATTCTCCCAAGGAACTTATTTGTAAAAAAAGAGTGCAAATCGTAGCTATTTCTATAAATATCGTAAGAATGATAATCCCTGGGCTGCTTTGTTAGACACCCTGACTTAACTAAGAACTACAGGAGCATTAACAAAAAACACATGAAAGTTACTTCTGCTTTGAGCTCTTCTGAAACCAAGATTGACTGCATAGATAATTGGAGGCCTCTTAGACCTCCCCCCCCCAAAGCTTGCCTGCATTCTCTTTCTTTTGTGGGATCATACTTTGCCTTAATACTGAAGCCATACATGAGTATGTTTTTTACAGTTTTATTAGTAATTTCAAATATTCAAATATGTTAATTTTTTGCATTTTTTAGGGTAAAATTGTATACACTTTTTCTTTACGAAGTTCTTGATTCGAATGGTTACAGAGAGATTTATTATTTTATTCTATTCTATTCTATTCTATTTTAGTTGTGGGTACATATAACAATGTATTACATAAGTAAATTGCAAGAGGTTTGGGTTTTTAGTGAGTCTTCTCTCCCCTGGTAGTGGATCTGGTACTCAGTATGTGTTTATTACCCCTTATCCCTCTACCTTCCTTCCCTCCTTTAGCAGTGCCCAGAATCTGTTGTTCCCACCTTTGAGTTCATATGTCCAATGACCAGAATCTGCTTATGAGAGAGGACATGGCAGTTTTTTGTTTCCGTGATAGTTTACTTAGATTGATGGTGTCCAGCTGCATCCATGTAGCTGCAAAGGATATGATTTTGTCTTTTATGGTTACATAATATTCCATAGTGTGTATGTACCACATTTCCTTTATCCAACCCTCTTTCAATGATCATGTGGATTGGTTCCACATTTTTGCTATTGTGAATAGTGCTGCAATGAACATACATGTACAGATGTCTTTTTGGTAGAGAAATTTATGTTCCTCTGGGAATATTCCCAGAAGTAGATTACTGGATCATATGGTAGCTCAATTTTTAGTTCTTTAAGAAAACATCACACTTCTTTACACAAGGGTTGAACTAGCTTGCATTTCACCAACAGTGTTTATGTGTTCCCTTTTCTCCACAATCTCACTAACACTTGTTGTTTTTTGACTTTTTAATGATTCTTACTGGAGCGAGATGGTATCTCATTGTAGTCTTGATTTGCATGTCTCTGATGATTAGTGAGACTGAGCATTTTTTATGTTTTTATATGCTTGCTGTCTGCTTGAATGTCTTCTTTTAAAAAGTGTCTGTTCATAGCCTTTGCCCATTTTTAATGGGGTTTTTTTTTTATTTTTCTGAAAATTCATTTGAGTTTTCTGTAGATCCTGGATGTTTGGTCAGAAGTATGGCTTACAAACGTATTTCCCATTCCATAGATTATCAGTTTATTCTCTTGATTGTTTCTTTTTTTGTGAAAGAACATTTGTTCTTCTCATTCTTTATTTTCATTTTCTTCAGCTTTTTAATTTTATTTATTTATTTATTTATTATTTTTATTTTTTTGAGTTGGAGTCTCACTCTGTCACCCAGACTGGAGTACAGTGGCCGCTCCCGGCCACCGCAGCCTCGACCTGCTGGGCTCCGGTAATCCTTCCGCATGCGCGACCACATCCGGCTAATTTTTTTATTTATTGTAGAGATGAGGTCTCGCCAAGTTACCCAGGCAGGTCTCGAACCCGCGGGCTCAGGCAATTCACTCACCTCGGCCTCCCAAAGCGCAGGATTACAGGCTGAGCCACCGAGCCCGGCCTTCTTCAGCTTTTAACTGCTAAAGATGGCTTAAAAGATTGATTTTAAGTCATTCTTTTATTTTTCCTAATGCAAGTTATTAAACTGAGTTCTCCTATTTAACATTGCTTTAAAGATGTTCCACAAATTCTGATATTTTGTGTCTTTATTAGCATTCAGTTCAAAATAATTCTTCCATTTTTCTTATGATTTCTTCTTTGATCCATGAACTATTTATAATTATATTCCTTAATTTTTTTATGTTGAGGAATTTTTAAAGATATGTTTCATATGTATGTGGTAGACAGAGGCAGTGGGACAAAAGAATAATCTCTGCCTGGTACTAGACATAACCTTCATCTTAACCTCCTCTTGACTATAAGCAGGGCCTGTAACTTACTTCTAGCCAATAAAATGTGGCAAAGGTAAAGTACTTTTGCAGATATAATTAAAGTTCCAAATCACTCGATTTTGAATTAAACAAAAGAAAAGTTGGATGAGCCTAACTTAATAAGATGAAAGACCTTTTAAAAGAGTGATTGTGCCCTTCTTGAAGATAAAACAACTGCCAGTACTCTTGAGGTAGACAGCTCCCTCATTCTCTGCCTTAAAGAATTGCCCAAAATATTTTTTCAAAGGTAATAATTAGCAGACACTTAAAAAAAAAAAATCAGGCAAATAAGGAAATACACACATTTTTTTAGAAGTTTTAATATCCTATTTTTAAAAATGATTCTTAAAAGTTAAAAGTTTTAAATGTTATTATGACTAGGAAAGACTCTTCTTTATAAATTATATGTAAAAAATAGAATTTTAAACGAGACTATAATGTGAAATTGAGTCAAAAAATACTTTCTTATATGTTTACAAATATCTACTTGAGTTGCATGTGCTCTTATAAAATCATCCTATACATTTTTATATTAGTTAGAACCATTAGTGAATTTAAAATAATTGAGAAACCAAAGGTAAGAAATGAATTATCATTGTAACATATTTTGATTTATAGATATATATTTGAATATATCTTCTGTGTAGTGTATTAAAATTTAATACTGCTTACTTTTATCAATGTGAAAACTAAATATTATAATAAAAATTTTTATCTTGATTTGGAGGTAATTATAGTATTTAAAACTCTGATCTTTCTTTACATACAAACCTAGCATACTTTTTATCAAAGAAAAAAACAAATTAAAATAATTATTATAATTTAACAAAGCAGAGGTTATTTATTAGGGGGACTGAAAAAAGATAAAGACATTAATTGAGTTCAACGTGAACACGATTTGTATGCTGATTCAGGATTACGGTGAATGATCGTCACAATTTTCTGTTTTACTTTCCTTTTTCTTGCTGGGAATGGAGCCATATGCTTTACTGTTAGTCTCTGTAATGCTGATTAATATTTTACAATTTTACTTTTTCCTCTGAAAAGGCCTGGACATGGTTCCCATAGGTATGAATTAACAAAAACCTGATAATATCAGAGTTTTCTACTAAATTAGAGTGTTCTGTTTAACACTGTCTTATGTAAACAATGTTTAGTCATGATTGAAAAATAAAATAGACAATACAGTTAATAAAAAAAGACAAAAACTCATTAGACCATTGTCTCACTAAAGAATTTACTTTAAAAATTTAATTTTTGTTGGTCTGATATTCATTAGCTTGTTTATTTCACATTAATTGTATTTATTTTTTAAATGTTTTCAGAATCTGTGATCATACACTATTTAAAAGGTCGTCTATCTGTTTGTTTCTCCTCTTTCCTAGAGGTAATTTATCTACCTGATTGATCTATTGAAAGAAACTAAATTGCTATACTGTATTGGTTTACTTAAAAAATTTCTCTTAAATAGATTTGTCAGTTATGTTTATATCAGCTATCAAAATAATAACCTAACAATTATTATTTTAATATTTTCATTTCATTAGTTAATTTTTTGTGTGTTCTTATCTTTATAGATTTTCCTCCACAAATGCTACTAATTTAACATTTCTGTCCATTACAAGTAGATCTTAGGCTTCTCTTAACCTCTAGCTATTTTCCCAGAGTTTATGAAAATTTAGCTTCAGAATAAACAGGTAAGTGTATTGAATAAAGAAGGAAGAGTGTGGTGCTTTACTAGGATTAATAAGGATTGTTTTAGATTTTTAAAAGAATAGAGAAATAAAAAGAAGAGTTTGGAGAATAAAGGAGTATAAATAAGTAATATTGCCACATTGTGTACCCAAACCAAGAGAAAAAGATTGCTTCTATTTTCTAATTTTGAAATTTCTCATAGTAATAGTAGAAATAGCAGCAACTGTGGCAGTAGTAGTTGTATCATCAGTACTAATAGGAGGAATACTCATTGCTTACTTTCAATGGAGTCTTATCTTCCAGGCACTTGACTATATGTTTACATAGATAATATCACTCAATTCTGACAACATCCTTACAGATGAAGTAACTTATATTTAAAGTGATTAAAAATTTGCTGAAGTAACAGGAAGACTCCAACACAGTCGAATTGTAGGCAGGTTTTACTGAGAATGGAAATAGGTTCAAGTTATAGACACCTGCATGAGTCAAGGTTTGGGGATAATTGAAGGAGAAAAAAGATATAAGAATATAATATCTAACACTTTATTGTGTGTTTTAGGCTCAACTACCTTGGAATATTATTACTTGCATATGTGTGGAACTGATATAATATAGACTACATAATAAATAGACTGGACTCTAGCAAACTTATATCTAAAACCTTGGGATTTGTTGAAATGTTAAGATAGGACTTCTAATGGTAGACATGGCTCAGGTGAAAGTTTGGTACCAGAAAATAAGTGCCATTAAATCCTCACTAATTCCCTTATATATTCGTGATTTGAAAAGCAGCATCTTATTGTCAAGTTTTAGGAATTTCTTCAAAAGTTTTTTCAATGTGTACACCATTCACAGCCCTGTTCTATGTTATTTTATCCTTTGTACTCTGAGGGCCATACTTCATTGTACAACATACATAGTGGGAATGGTCCCACCAGTCATTGATGTGTGGAAAGTAGCAATTTTATGTAGAAAGAGCTAACTTGCCTGATAACAGGCACTGTAAATTGGAATAGTGTGGCATAAGAGTAAGAAAAAAAAATGAATTCTACCCTTGGGACTGAAAGAATTGTTAGAAAATTCTGGGTGAATATGATATTTACGCTGCTCAAGAGGTACAGCGGCACTCTAGCTAAAAGGCAGACGTAAGAGGACCGGGAGCAATAACAAAACCTGCAGTCTCCCAGCTTTTAATAAATACCGCTAGAGTTTAGATATGGAAATATGATACCTGATGATCAATTATAAGGTTTAATTATTTTAAAAAAGAAAGAAAACTCTCCTTATCAGAACATGCCTTATCAGAACAAAAGTCCCCATTTACCTCTCCTGGCTTCCATGTCATCAATATCTTTTCTCTTCTTTGTGTTTCCTTTCTAATTATCAGCACCTTTTCAAAAATAAATAAATAATAAGCAGAAGTCGCCAAAGGGTCCGGCTATGTAACATATATATTTCCTTCGTGACTTACAAATTATTTCTTTTTACTCAAGTGACAGCTGCATCCCGAGGCTTTCTGGTTTCCTCTTTTGATCATCATCTTTATTTTTGTATCAATATCTCTCTGTAGTTTTAAATGCGAGAGGAGTGCTATGCTCCTGTCTCTAAGAGATTAAAAGTTTTTGTGAAAGTTCCTTTACTTCCTTTGTTACATACAGGTCCTATACTAGAACCTTAACTATTTTTTTCCTTGAAATTATATTTGCAACAACTGTCACTTTTTACAATCAAGTATCTAATTTATGCTTCACAAGGATGGTTAAAGCAGGTGACCTTTAAGTCTCTGTACAATCCCAACATTATTTAATTCTATATAATTTTCTCTGAAAAGGAGGAACTCAAGTAGGGGAGAAGGCTTTACACTTAATTCCCTATAATTTTCCCTGGGTAAATGCAATGTTGAAAAATAATGACTGAACTAATCTGTATCCTTGAGGAAGTAAAAGGAAATAATGCTTTCATTCCTCAGTGAAAAATGATGACCTACTTTTTAAATGGATATAATAGAATTTTTCCAAGATAATTATAGTATTTACAAAGTTTCTATCTAAATATCTTATTTGCATATGGAGTTTTTTTTTCAAAGTAGTGTTAAATGCTTACACCCTTTTTAGAATGCTGTCTAATTTTTTTATTAGCGACATTGCAATGATTTAGAATTTGACCTACTTTTAATATAAAAAGCAAACCATTGACAGAGGTTAAACTTTTAGTATTGGTTCAGTGGCTTCTGAGATTTGAGGAAAGATGTTTCATCCCACCCATAACCTTTTCAATCTCTTGATTTTTATTAAAATAGTAAAATTGGAATGTTGATACTCTGAAATGGTTGACGTTTGGAGAGCTGGGTGTCCTTACACACTCCAAATATCCGTATCTATCCCTAAAATGACAATTTTGGGTACGATTTTAGAAATTGTTTGAAAGTGTCAAAGTAATAATCAGGGAACATTCTTAATCATTTGAATCTGAGATTACTGTTGGGAGCAAGGAGTAGTGCAGCATTTCTTTTTAGGGAGTTCCTAATAAACTCATATGTCACCTAGGACCTAGTTCCTGTGAGCCTGCTGATATCTATCTGTCTATCTATCTATCTATCTATCTATCTATCTATCTATCTATCTATCTATCTATCTATTATCTATGAAATCTCCCTTATCTCCCCAAAATTTTGATAAAGCTATAGAGAACAGGCTACCTTTTCCCTCTGACCTTCATTAGAAAAGAATCTTTGCCATAATGTCCTAATTTTGGTTTCACAAAGTATGTTCTCAGAAGTATTAAGATAAGTCCTATGAGTATAAATATTTTTCTGTGAACCATTAGTTTTGTCAAACTATCAAGTCAAAGGTTACCATGCTGGTAAAATTATATAAATTTAGAGATCATACTTAGCTGATCTACCTACCTAGGACTCTCTTTTTTTAATTAAACTATGATGAAGACTAGATGGTAGAGCCCATGTAAAGTCCACCTAAAGTCTCTTCTTTATATCAGCTTGGTTAATTTCAGTTAACACATACATTTCTACCTACTTTTCATTAAGCAGAGAAAATATAACTCTTGTGATAATCTTCCAGTTCCATGATTTCAATTCTACTTCTCTTCTACATAAATGAACCTATATCCTTTACTCTGGCATCTAGTTACCTAGCATAAGAACTTTTCATTTTCTAGCTTCTTGGATTATGATCATTAAAAAAAAAGTGCTTTATGGAGTATGTGGGAAGTTTCATATGGCATTGCTCTGTTTCTTACCCGTTCATTTTTCTCTTATCTACTAATGTGAGCATGAATATGTTACCTGGAAACTGAACAGGCATTTCCCAACAGATTGGGAAGGTTGTTGAGAACTGCAAAATAAGATAAAAGGAATGAGACTTCTGCAGCAATATGATGGAACAGGAGGTAACTCACTCATATTCTTTTACAACAGAAATTCTGTACCCATCCACAGACAAAAGTCTCTCTGTGGAAGACTTGAAATATAGGTAGAAGATTGTGAAACCCTGGTGGAGCTCTAAGAGAATCATTTTGAGAGTGCAGATCGACCCAGATGGTAGGTCTACAGATTGTGCTCTTGTGTTCTAGCCCAGAAACAGACCCATTTTTCAAATGACTTGGCTACAGCTCCATACGGCATTAAGTTTGCAACCAGAACTATATATCAAAGGGTCTGAGAGGAATCATATATAGTAATGCCTTCATGTAAAGGCTCTTCTGCCTACTGATGCCGGTCTCAGGAGTGAGCCTGAAAGTTGTCCTGTGACTTGACTAATTTGCATCAGCTGAGGTCACAGCTCCAGAACTTCTGGCAAAAGGACCCAGAGGGAGATTCATGCATATCTTCCAGTCTCTTTGATGGACTCTCTAACTTCCATCTCCCAGTATACTCTGATGGATCACAGTCTTAGCACAGGCTTCTCCTGCTGCAGTTGGGGAACCATCCTGTCTGTGCAGAAACCTACTGGGAAACATGCACCAATCTGAGCCGATGAAACCAACTTGCCAGTCTTCATCCCACAGCAGATTCTGAGGGGACTATGTCATAATTCTAGCTTTTATCACTGCATTTGGGAATCTAGTCCATCTGTTCAGGGTCCTGCTAGGAGGCATAATTATCTGGGTCACCAAGACAATCTTCTGACTTTGGTTGCCTAGTCAGCTTTCCCGTTAAACCCCAGTATACTCATTAGGTCTTCCCTAGGTACATCTTGACCTGAGCGCCTTGTCAACATTAAAATCCTTACAAGATTGTGGCAAACTTAGTCTTAGCACCTTCTCTATTTGCTGAGATGACTGCAGTGGTCACAGGCTCAAATAGTACAACAATCAATCTGCTTAGAAATCCTGGAAAGCCCTCTTAAGAAGGACAGGCAGAAACAAAGAGATCTTAAACTGAAATAAATATCTGATCCTTCAATGCACAGACATTGTTGTATGTTCAGTGTCCCAAAACAATAAAAAAAGCATGCAGGGAAATATGTTCCCATTAAACAGAAGAAAAACAAGCACTAGAGACCAAATCTAAAGTGATGGAGATGTGTGACATCTCAGATAAAGAATTTAAAATAGTTGTTTTTAAGAAATTCAATAGACAAAAAAGCAAAACAAAACGAACAGATAATCTAGACATTTATAAGGAAAATTTAACAGAGGTTAAAATTATTTAAAAAAATCAAACAAAAATATTTGACCTAAAAACTACAATAAAAAAACAAAAAATGTAATATAAACCATCGACTACAGGTTTGATCAAACAAACAAAAAAAAGAATCAGTGAATTCAAAGAGGAGTTATTTTGAAATATCTGATCAACTGAGAAAAATTTTAAAAATCAGTAAAGAGAAAAAAAAGAAAGCTTATCCTATGGAACAACATCAAAAGTGTACATATTTGAATTATAGGAGTTAAACAAGGAATTGAGGAAGACAAATGGGTAGAAAGTTTATCTGAAGAAATAACAATTTAAAAACAAAACCTTCCAAACAGATATAAAAGGTCAAAAGTCACAATCAGTTTCAATATAAACAAAGTTATCTTAAGACATATAATCAAACTCTCAAAGGTCAAATACAAAGAGAGAATTATGAAAGCAACAAAAGAAAAGAAACAACTCTTCAGAAAAATATGCCTGGCATAAGACTTTTCAGCAGAATGCTTACAGGCCAGAATTAAGTGAAACCAACATATTAAGAGTACTGAATGAAAAAAAGAGAAAACTTCTTTGTGTGTGCGTGTGTGCGTGTGTGTGTGTGCGTGTGTGCATGTGTGTGTGTGTGTGTGTGTGTGTTACAGTAAAACTTTATAATGACCAAAAAGAGAACTTCTAGCCAAAAATATTATCCTAAGAAAACTATCATTCAGAAATGAAGGTGAAATAAAGACTTTCCAAGACAAACTGAGGGAATCAATTGCTATCAGACTACTCTTACAAGGAAATGTTGATGAGAGTTCTTCAAACTAAAGAAAAAGACTCTAATGTAATTGCTATTTTAATATTTTATTACAGTGTATAAACTATTTATATCTTTAGTACACAAATTAAAAACAAAACTATTAAAGTAATAATAGCTATAATAGTTTGTTAAGATATAGAAAATATAAAAATGTAAGTTGTAATATAAAAAGCTTCATGGTAATCAAAAAACAAACCTATAAAAGATATAACAAAACTATAAAGCAAGGAATAAAAAAGTATTGTAAAAAATTGTTTAACCACAAAAGGAGACTGTAGGAGAAAAATAAAGGAGAAAAGCTGCAAAAACAGCCAGACAACACTAACAAAATGGCAAGAGTAAGTCCTTATCTATAATTATTTTGAAAATAAATGGATTAAATTATTAAATTAAAAGACCCAATTTTATGCTGCCTAAAATACATTTACTTCTAACATTTCAGACACATGTGGACAGACAATGAAGGCATGGAAAAAAATATTCCATGCAAATAAAAACCAACAAAAGGTAGGAGTAACTATACTTACATCAGATAAAATAGACCTTAAGTCAAAATCTGTGAAAAAAGGCAAAGAAGGTCATTATATAATGACAAAGGGGTCAATATATATATATATATATAGAGAGAGAGAGAGAGAGAGAGAGAGAGAGAGAGAAGTGGAGTCTTACTCTGTTGCTCGGCTGGAGTGAACTGGCATGATCACAGTTCACTACTGCAGCCTCAAACTAAACTCAGTCAATATTTCCACCTCAGCCTCTCAAGTACAGGCACATGCCACAATGCTCACCATATAAATATATATAATATATTTAATATATAAAATATATATATTAGAGATGAAGTCTCGTTATGTTGCCCAGTCTCAAATGCCTGGCATCACCTGATCATCCCACCTTGACCTCCCAAAGTGCTGAGATTACAGGCATGAGCCACTATGCCTAACGAGACACCTAGATTTCTAACACAAATATTAATAGACCTAAAGAAAGAGATCTAAGCACTACCATAACAGTAGAAGACTTTAACACCTCACTTTCAGCAATATTTAAGTCATTGCACAGAAAAATCAACAAAGAAATAACAGCATTAAACCACACTCTAGACCAAATTAAGATAAAAACATCTATAGAATATTCCATCCAACATTTACAGACTACACAGTAAATGTAGTAGCACATGAGACATCTCCTGGGTAGCACATGAGACATTCTCCTGGGTAGGTCACATATTAGGCTACAAAACAAAACTTTACCAATTTATATATTTATATCAAATATATTGTCTGCCCACAATGAAATAAAAACTAAAAATCAGTAACAAGAGGAACTTTAGAAACCGTATACAGCCGGGCTCGGTGACTCAGCCTGTAATTCCACGTTTTGGGAGGCTGAGGTGAGTGGATTGCCTGAGCCCCCGGGTTCAAGACCCACCTGGGAAACTTGGCGAGACCTCATCTCTACAATAAATCAAAAAATTAGAGTGGTAGTGAGCGCCTGTAATTCCAGCTTCTTGGAAGGCTGAGATGGAAGGATCGCCGGAGCCCAGCAGGTCGAGACTGCACTCCAGTCTGGGTGACAAGGTGAGACTCCAACTCAAAAAAAAGAAACCGTATATACACATAAAAATTAAATGACATTTTGCTGAACAACCAATGGGTCAATAGATAAATTAAAAAGAAAATTTTAAGAAGGGAAGGCCAAGATGGATGACTGGAGACATCAGACAACTGTCTCTCTCAGCAAATGTGTCTAAAAGAAGGAATGAGGTTCGTGCTTTGAGAGTCTTCCTGGAAACTCAAGCTGAAGTTTGTAAGACAGACAACTGGGGATGTGGAGAACAAACGACTCCAAACTTCAGCCACCCCCAGAATCATCCCTGACACAAGATTGGGAGAGCACTTGGTGAAGAAAAAGGTGAGTGAAGGGGAGAGTTATTACACACCTCTTATGAACTGTTGTGGTTCTAGCCAAAGTAGACATAGCTCAGGCCCTCCTCTTGTACCCCTTTCTACACTGGTCACGTGTAAAGAATGGACCAGAATTAAGACAGAAGCACCAATTTGAGCCTGATGGGGTCCAGTGGACTCCAATTGCTCAGTGAATCCAGGTTCTGCTCGCAGTCAACCACCCCAAGGAAAGTCTTCCAGAAGCCCAATCTGCAGGGTTGGTCTGTGCCATGTGGGCGCTCTCCAATCATGACAAGCCAGGGTCCCTGGCACTTGTATCAGAAGGAGGGAAAAGTACTGGATATGGAAGAAAGGATTACCTACCTCCTCCAGATTGTGCCAGTTAAACAGTACCAGTTGGTTTCTTCCCAGTTCTCTACCTTCCTGTCACCTCTACTCTTTACACAGGCAAACCTGAGGAGGAAATTCAAATAAAAAAACAACAAAAATTATCACTCCAATAACAGAAACTTCAACAAATAAAAAATAACAAAGCAAGAAATGAAAAATGAAGACTGACCTCACAGATGAAGAAGAGCCAGTGACAAAACACTGGCAATACCCCAAACCATAATAATTCAACACCTACAAAAGGTCTTCTGAGATTGCATGTAATGGAATCTATTCAGAATAACCTGTCCCTGATGATAGATAAAATTCAGATTATAGATGGCAAAGAAACTCAACAAAATCCAGGATAAATTGCACACCCAAGTCAACCAGACCACAAAAACAGTACAGGAAGTGAAAGCTGACCTGGTCATTCTAAGAATGAACCAAGCTGAACTTCTGGAAGTGAATTCTCTCTTGGAATTTCAAAACACAATAGCAAGCCTTAATAGCAAAATTGACCAGGCAGAGGAGAGTTTCTGACCTTGAAGACTGAATTATTGACTTCTAACAAAAATATTGACAGTCTGACAAAAACAAGGAGAAAAGTCTATGAGAGGTCTAGGATTATGTAAATAGGCAAAATCTATGGCTAATTGGCATTCCTAAGAGAGAAAAGAAAAGAAAACTGAGAACACCCTGGAACAAATCTTCCAAGACAATATCCAAGAAAACCTCCCCTATCGCACTAGAGATGTGGCCATGCTGACACAAGAAATTCAGAGAAATTATGTGAGATATTACACAAAAGCACCATCTCCAAAACACATTATTATCAGACTTGCCAAAGTGAGCATGAAGGAAAAAAAAATCCTGAAGGCAGGTAGAGAGAAGGGGCAGAAAACTTACCAAAGATGACATATCAGAATGGCAGCAGACTTCTCAGCAGAAATCTTACAAGCCAGAAGGGACTGGAGCCCATTTTTAACATTCCCAAAGAAAGTCAATTACAGCCAAAAATTTCCTAAGCTTTATTAATAAAGGATATTTTAAATCATCCCCAGACATGCAATCCCTAAGAGAATCCTTCAGGGAATGCTTGAGAAAGTTCTAAACACAGAAGTAAAAATGGCTCCAACCATCAAAAAAAGCATAGGTAAGCACAGAGTTTACAGACCATATGAATCAAACACAAGGCCTAAAACACAAGGCAGTTTCTTAATAACAATATGACAGGAACAGATTCTCACATATCAATTACTTAGTGGTAAATTGAATAAAGTAATAAGATCTATCCTTCTACTGTATTCAGGAAACCCATCTAACTGCAGATGGCACCCACAGGCTCAAAAAAAAAAAAAGGTTGGAGAAAGATCTTCCAAGAAACTGAAAAACAGAAAAAGAACATGAGTAGCTATTCCTATATTGGATAAAACAGAACATTAAACCAAAGTTAAGGACAGTGAAGGGCTCTACATAATGGTAAAGAGCTCAATTACCCAGTTAAAAAAAAGTCCAACTCGAATGAATACTCACCCAACATTGGAGCACCTAGATTTATTTTTTAATTGCTAATTACTCTAAGAAAGAATATTAAGCAGCCATATAATAATAGACTTCAACACTGCACTAGCAGCTTTAGACAGATCATCAAGGCAGAAAATCAACAAAGAAATCCAGAATCTTAACTCAACAGTGAACCAATTAGATCTAATAAATATCTACAGGACACTTCACCCAACAGTCACAGAATATATGTTCTTCTCTTCAGTACATGGAACATACTCTAAAATTGATTGCATACTCTGCCATAAATCTAGTATAAGCAAATTTCGAAAAGTCGAAATAAGCAAACATATCTGCAGATTGCAGTAGAATAAAGCTAAATTTCATGATTAACAGAAATCCTCCAAAACACACAAATTCATAAAAATTAAATGGAATCCTGAAAAACTTTTGAATTGACATAGAAAACAAGACAGAAGTGGAAAGATTCATAGAAACAAAAACAAGGCATTGCATGCACACATCAAGAAAATAGAGCCATCTCAAGTAACTAACATCGCACCCAAGGGAGCTAGACAGACACAAACAATTCAATCCCCAAACTAGTAGAAGAATAAAATATTCAAAATAAAATCACAGATAAATAAAATAAAGACAAAAGAAAAAGATCATACAAAAATTGAGTTGAAAACCTGGTTCTTTGAAAGGATAAATAAGATCAACAGAGGCCCTAGCCTCATTAACGAGAGAGAGAGAGAGAGAGAGAGAGAGAGAAGATAAACAAATCACAAAAAAAGGTAAAGTTATGACCAATGCTGAAGAAATACAAAATATTATCAAAGATTACTGTGAACATCTGTATGTGAGTAAGCTAGAAAATCTAGAGGAACTGAATAATTCTCTGACAATGCACAACCTCCAAAGATTGAAGAAGGAAGAAAGTGAAACCCTAAGCAGACCAATAGCAATCCAGGAAATAGACTCAGTAATAAATCTCCCCATAAAAAAAAAATGCTCCAGGCCACATGGTTTTAGCTAAATTCTACCAGACATACAAGAAAAAGCTGATACCAATTCTACTGAAAGTATCCCAAGTAATTGAGAAGGAAGGAATCCTCCCTAGCTCATTCTATAAAGCAAATATTACCCTGATACCCCCAAAAGACCTCCTCAAAAAGAGAAAACTGCAGGCCAATTTCCTCATGAACATAGATGTAAAAATTATCAGCAAGATACTAGCATATAATAACTAGGAGCACACTACAAGAATCATTTATCATGACTAGGTCGACTTCATTCCCCAAATGTATGACTACTTCAGCGTATACAAATCAATAGATACAATCCACCACATAAAACTGTGTAAAAAAAAAGAACCTCATGATTATCTCAATAGATACAGAAAAAGCATTCAATAAATTCTAACATCCCTTTTTGATGAAACATTTTCAAAATAGAGACCTCAAAGGAACATTTCTCAACATATTAAGAGCCATCTATGACAAACCTACAGTCAACATATTTAGTAGGCAGAAGTTGGAAGACTCCTTCTAAGAACTGGAACAAGACAAGAAGTCCACTCTCTCCACTCCTATTTAGTATACTCATGGAAGTCATAACAAGATTAATCAGGCAGGAAAAAGAATAAGAGGTATCCAGATAGAATAAAAGGAAGTTAAATTATCCCTTTTTGCAGATGATATGATTCTATACTAGAGAGTCTGCCAAAACCTCCTATCACTGATAAACAACTTCAGTAATATCTTGGGATACAAAATCATTGCAAAAAAATCAGTTGCATTTCTATACATCAACAACAGCAGGCAGAAAACCAAATAAAAAACAATCCCATTCTCAATAGTCACCCAAAATATTAAATACCTTGGTACTGATCTAACCTAAGAAGTGAAAGATTTTTAGAGTAAGAACTACAAAAAACTGCTCAAAGAAATCAAAGATAACACAAACAAATGGATAAGCATTGTATGATCATGGATTGGAACAATCAACACTGTCAAGATGTTGCAATCTACAGTTTCAATGCCATCCCTACCAGACTATCTGCAACATTTATTACAGACCTAGAAAAGATAATACACACATCCATATAGATGCAAAAAGAGCCTGAATAGCCAAAGCAATTTTTAGCAAAAAGAACAAACCTGGTGGCATTACACTCCAAGACTTCAAACTTTACTACAAGGCTATAGTAATAAAAACAACATGGTGTTTGTACAAAAATAGACACATAGACCAGTAGAACAGGATGGAGGACACAGAAATAAAATCACAGGACTGTAATCAACTTATCTTCCACAAAGCCAACAAAAGCAAAAAATGGAGAAAGGAAACTCTATTTAGCAAATGGTGCTGGGAAAACTAGCTAATCACATGCAAGAGAACAAAGCTGGACTTCTACCTATCACTGCATACAAAAACTAACTCACATTGAACCAAAAACTTCAATGTGAAATAACAATGTCTAAGAATCTGAGAAGAAAACCTAGAGAATACTATCCTGTCCTGGACATTTCCTAGATAGTTAATAGCCAATTCTTCAAAAGTAAATGCAGCACAAACTAAAATTGACAGATGGGACCTTATCAAGCAAAAAAACCTCTGGAGGGCAAAAGAAACCATCAACAGTATAAAGAGACAAACCACAGATTGAGAAATAATATTTGCAAACCATTTATTTTACAAAGACCTAATATCCAGGATCTACAAAGAACTTGAATTGATAGGAAAAAAAAAAAACATTAAAAAGCAGGCAAAGGGCATTAAAAGACACCTTGCAAAGGAAGACTTACAGGCAGCCAACAAACGTACAAAAAATGCTCAGCTTCATTAATCACTAGAGAAATCCAAATCAAAACTGCAATGAGATACCATCTCACACCTGTCAGGATGGCGATCATTAAAAAGTAAAAAACCAGCAGGCATTGGTGAGGTTGTGGAGCAAAGGGAACAATTATACACTATTGGGAATGTAAGCTAGTTCAACTGCCATGTAAAGCAGTTTGGAGATTTCTCAAGGAACTAAAAATAGAGCAACCACTTGACCCAGCAATTTCACTCCTGCATATATATCCAAAAGAATAAAAATTGCTATTAAAAAAACATCTGAACTTATATGTTTATTGTAACATTATTTACAATATCAAAGACATGGACCCAAGCGAGATGCCCATTGAAGATGGACTGAATTTTTAAAATGTGATACTTATACACTATGGAATACTATGCAGCCATAAAGAAGAGCAAAATCATGTTCTTTGCAACAATGTGGATGCAGCTGGAGATCATTATTGTAAGTGAATTATCAAACAAATATCAAATACTGCATGTTCCCACTCAAAAGTGGACACTTAACATTGGATACATATGAGAAAAAAGTTAGGAGCAACAGACATGAGGCACTGCTAAAGGAGGAAGGGAGGGAGGAAAATTAAGTGAAACAACACCAACTATTCGGTACCATGTCCACTACCAGGGGTGGGGAAGTACTCAAATGAATACCAAACTTTGCTTTCACACAATACTTTTCTGTAACAAAGTTTCACATGTACCCTACAATTTTACAACAAAGTGTTTAACATAAAATTTTTTTAAAATATTGAGAAAATGGAAATGAAAATACAATGACAACATATGCAAAATTATGGCAAACAGCAAAAGATCTATGAGGGAATTTTACATCAATATGAACCTACCTCAAAAACTAGAAAGACTTCGGATAAAAAAAACCTAAAGTTAAGCTTCCACGAACTAGAAAAATAAAAGAAAATTAAAACCAAAATTTGTAAAAGGAAGTAAATAATAAAGATCAGAGAAGAAATATATAAAATAGCAACAAACAATACATAAGGTCAATGAGACAAATAGGGTTTTTTGAAAAAATAAAATTGACAAGCCTACAGATAGAGTAGCTAGGAAAAAGAAGATTCAAAGTAACAGGTAAAAAAGAAGAACACAACTGATACCACAAACAATGTTTTAAAAGTATCATCAAATACTTTTAAACAGCAATATCCAAACAAATGGAAAAACTTAGAAAATATTGATACCCAACATGGAAAGAGAACTACAGGCCAATCCCCTTGATGAACATGGACACAAAAATTCTCAATAAGATTCTAGCAAATCGAATAAAACAACATATCTCAAGTATCACCCACCATGACCTAGTGGGCTTTTTTTCTGGGAAGCAAGCCTGGTTCAATATTTGCAGGACAATAAACATAATTCAGCACATTAACAGTTGTAAAACCAAGGACATGATTATATTATTAGATGTGGCAAAAAACATCCAATAAAATCCAGCATCTCTTCTTTATAAGAATTCTTGAGCACCTAGGCATGGAAGAAACATTTCTCAAAACAGTAAGAGCCATCTATGATAAATCCACAGTCAACATTTTGCTCACGGGCAAAAGTTGGAAGCATTCCCTTTAAGAATGGAAACAAGACAAGGATGCCCACGCTCACCCCTCGTGTTAAACATAGTATTGGACATCTTAGCCAGCAATCAAGCATAACAAGGAAATCAGGGGTATCCAAATAGGAAAGGAGGAAGTCAAGCTAGACAATATGATTTCTTTTCGCAGACAATATGATTCTATACCTTGAAAACACCAGGAAGTCTGTCAAAAGCCCCCTCACACCAATAAACGATTTTGGTAAAGTTTCAGGGTACAAAATTAACATGCAAAAGACAGTTGTCTTTCTATACACCAGCAGCAAGTGGGTGTAGAAGCAATCAAAAAGCACAATCTCATTCACAATAGCCAAAAAAAGAAAAAGAAAAGAAAAGAAAAAGAAAAAATAAATACCTTAGCATTCACCTAACTAGAGAAATGAAAGACCTTTACAAGAACTACAAAATGTAGCTCTAAGGAATAAAGGATGACACAAAAAAGTGGAAAAATATTTCCTGTTCATGGATGGAAGAATCAATATTGTCAAAATGTCCATCCTATCCAAGATAATCTACAGATTCGATGCAATACTCATAAAATTACCAGCATCATTTTTCTCAGACCTGGAAACAACAAAACAGAAATTCATATGGAAACAAAAGAGAACATGAATAGCCAAGATACTCCTCGGCAAAAGAAACAAAGTGGAAGGTAACAATTCCAAACTTTAAATTTTATTACAAAGCTGCAGTAATCAAAACAGTTTGTCATTGGTACAGAAACAGGCACATAGACCAATGGAACAAGATAGAGGTTCCAGAAGCAAAATCATGCACTCTCAACCAACTCATCTTCAACAAACAACCAATAACAATAACAGGGAGGGAAAAAATTTAGTAAATGGTACTGGGAAAACTGGCTAACCATATGCAGAAGAATGAAACTGAACCCCTACCTATCACACCATATACAAAAATCAACTCAAAATGTATCAAAGATTTTTTTTTTTTTTTTTTTGAGTTGGAGTCTCTGTCACCCAGACTGGAGTGTGGTGGCCACTCCCGGCCACTGCAACCTCTACCTGCTGGGCTCCGGCGATCCTTCCACCTCAACCTTCCAAGTAGCTGCAACTACAGGCACGCATTATCATGCCCAGCTAATTTTTGATTTATTGTAGAGATGAGGTCTCGCCAAGTTGCCCAGGTGGGTCTCGAACTCGCGGGCTCAGGCAATCCATGCACCTCAGCCTCCCAAAGCATGGGATTACAGGCTGAGACACTGAGCCCGGCTAAAATGTATCAAGGATTTAAATGTAAATCCTCAAACTATAAGAACCCTAGAAGAAATCATAGGAGGCATCCTTATGCACATCAGTGTAGGCAAAAAGTTACTTACCAAGTCTCCAAAAGCAAATGTCATTAAAGCTAAGATAGACAAGTGGGACCTCATCAAACTGAAAAGCTTTTGTACAACAAAATAAATCATCAAGAGAGTAAAGAGACAACACACAGAACGGAAGAAAATATTTGCAGATTATGCATCTGACAAAAGCTTAACATCTAGAATCTACAGGGAACTCAAACAAAGTGAAAGGAAAAAGCAAAACAAAACAAGAAACAGCCCCATTATAAAAAGTGGGCAAAGGGCATGAACAAGCACTTCTCAGAAGATGATTTACAAGCAGCCTACAGACACACGAAAAACTGCTGAGCCTCAGTAATCATCAGAGAACTGCAAATCAAAACTACAATGAGATTTCACCTAACTCTGGTAAGGGTGGCTATCTTTAATAAGTCAAAAAACAACAGGTGCTGGCACTGGTATAGAGAAAAGGTAATGCTTTTACACTGTTGGTGGGATTGTAAGCTAGTTCAACATCTATGAAAAGTAATGTGGTGGTTCCCAAAATAACAAAAACATTGACCTTCCATATGATCCAGCAACTCCTCTCCTGAGAATATAGCCAGAGGAACATAAATTACTCTATTAAAAAGACACCTGTACATGCATGTTTTTTGCAGCACTATTTACAATAGCAAAAACATGGAACCAGCCCTACTGTCCATCAAAAGTGGACTGGATAAAGAAAACGTGGTATGCATATACAAAGGAGTATTACACAGTCATAAAGAAGAACAAAATCATGGACTTTTTTGCAAGTTGGATAGAGTTGGAGACCATAATAGTAAGCAAACTGTTACAGAAACAACTAAATACTACATGTTCTCACTTATAAGTGGGTCCTGAACACTAGTCACATTAGCACAAGAGAGGGATTGGTGGGCACTGGGCACTGTTAAGGGAGGGAGGAAGAGAGAAAAATGTGGGGCATATGACAACACCAAGGGTACCTGGTCCACTACCAGGGGAAGTGAGGGCCAGTTAGGAGCCCAAACTTTACCTGCATGCAGTCTACTTATATAGTTAATCCTGACTTGCAATCCACATTTTATAATAAAAGAAAAGAAAAGACATTGATAAATTACTGGGCACATCCAGCCTAACAAGATTTAATCATGAAGAAGTAAAAATGCTTTAACAGATTATCCATAAGTAACATGATTACAGTTTTGTTCTGCAGCCTTAGATGATAACTGTTTGGTCAATACCAGATAAAACCTATGATCCATTCAGTGCTGTTGGTTTCTGGTGTGCATTTAACTGGCCTTTCAGATTCTAGCCGCATAGCTTCTCCAATTTTCCCTCCAACCCTAGGAAAAACAGGTCTTTTACTATAAATTGCATTAACAGGATGACGCTTATGAAGCAGAATAGTTCAAGGTCTCAGAGGTTATCTCTGAAATCTAGTCCAGCTTTTGAATGTTAAAGGTTTGAGCAACACTAGCCTGCTAAGTTAACCCTTTCCCACCCACTTCTGAAAACACAAATATAATTGCATTTTCATCATTCTTTCTTCCTTATGATCCAGAAGAAATGATACTGTTTGTGTTACCATCTAATTCTTCAACTGCGTCCTCTCTTGCTTTCACATCATCACAGACTTTATTATTCATGATAAACTTTTTTGCTGGCTCTTCTCAATCTAACTTTTGAGAAATAATATCAATATGTATATGTCTCTTCAGCTACATTCATATCCATATTCATTGTTTGTAGTCAAAGCACTTGAAATGTATTTTTACACTGTAGTCATTAGTTTTTTTTTAATTTCTCATTTATCACCTGCTCATTTATTGCTCAGTTGATAATATTCTGTAGAAATCACAAGTAACCCCCTTGTTTCCTAATCCAAAAATTAATTTGGGACATTCTTCAGATAGGTAGATTGAAAGTGTCAGACACCCTTTGCATCAAAAGTGTCTTTTCTTGTATTCTGTGATACTAATTAGAATAAAATTTACTCATGCATTCAGAAGTACAAATTAATAACTTGCTATGTGTCAGATACTATTCTAGGTTCTAAGAATATAATGTCCAATAAATAAGGTTTCTATTCTCAAGTAGTTCATAACAACTACCACCATTTTTATACATCTAGGACTTACTCTGAACAAGAAGCTGATTATTTATTTTAATTTCTGCTATGTCCCATGAGAAAGACACTATTATCCCATTTATAAAGAAAAATAACTCAGTTAAATATGTTAATTAACTTGACTAAAGCTTAACAATTAACTATTAGGTCTTAGGATTTGAATAATGGTCTACCAAATACCAAAATTTATGTGGTATTAGTTGTCTTAAAATTGCTCTATATTTTTTATTTTCAATTTTCCAGGCATAGAGAAAGACTTTCACGCAGCATGATTGTCGCTAGTTTCTATGTTTTGCAGGTGCTATTTATGCTATTTGAAATATTGTTTTCTCAGCTACATATAAGCTTAGTTTAAACTTACTTATAAATTCTTTGGGTGCCTTACAATGGTGACTGTGCTATGGCTTCTATGTCCTTTCAAATAAATTCTTCTTTTTTTTTTTTTTTGAGTTAGAGTCTCACTCTGTCACCTAGACTGGAGTGCAGTAGCCGCTCCCGGCCACCGCAGCCTCGACCTCCTGGGCTCCGGCGATCCTTCCGCCTCAGCCTTCCAAGTAGCTGGAACTACAGGTGTGCGCTACCATGCCCAGCTAATTTTTGATTTTATTGTAGAGATGAGGTCTCACCAAGAGGTGGGTCTCGAACCCGTGGGCTCAGGCAATCCACTCATCTCAGCCTCCCAAAGTGCTGGGATTACAGGCTGAGCCACCGAGCCCAGCTAAGAAATTATTCTTGATGTAGATCTTACCGTAGTGCAATTCATTTGTCTATGTATTACTCTATATTTACCAATAAACTATAATTAATTTGTGATTACAATGGCTAGTACCTAGAACATTAACAATGTTTTCCAATGAATAAATGAGTATATAAACTTTCGTGTTTATGGTTTTGTCTTCAAATAATATTACTCTCTTATATTGTCAAAATAACTTCAGCAGCCTGTTTTTCTTTACCTATTCTGTGACCTTTTCCCAACCACATCCAAATAATGTTCCCATTCTCTTACATGTATGATATAATGTGTTGTTTTTTCCCTTTCACAAAATGTTTTCCTCATCCTTGATCCATCTTTTAACATTCTCATCCTTCAGTAATTTGCTCAGATGTGAACTCCATTGTGAATTCATCAGTAACTCTCCATTGTCTATGTGGCAAATAACACATATGTTGTGTCTTGTATTTTCTTTGGTTTCCTTTCCAAAATATGAGGTTAATATTATAATATTCAACCTTAAGTAACAAAAAGTCTTAGTTTAATTACTAAAATAATTTCTTAATCATAGCCAAAGCTTTGGGGATATGGTTAGATATAATATACATATGGAAACTACATTTAAAATGTATTTCAAAAATTGTTTAAAATTATGCTTAAAAACTTACCAAAGATCGTTTTAAAGATCAAGGAAAACCAAGGTGTTTTAAACTAACACAAGTAGCCCCTATCATATGTTCCATAAATTTGTGTGCCTCACTGAAGAGGTAATCACATTTATATCTTTGAGATGTTTATTTTGACATTTATGCTTATATTATCTGCTTTTGCAGCTGTTTCTCATTTTATCTATTACAGAAATTGATATTTTCTTTGATAGTTGAGAATTAAAAACCCTTATCCAAACTCTTATTTTTTATTTTGTCACTGAAATAATATTTCCCCTCAAAATTTTTGAATAGTCCCTAGGTTCTAGTTTGCTAAACTACAAATAAATATATTGTAATAATTATTCCCCCTTATACTTTTAAAGCATGTGGTGTTAAATTATTTGTAGACATATGAAGGACAATTTGCTATATTGCAGAAATTAATAATTAATTAATAAAGGTTAACAACTTTTTCTAAGATTGAGAGGCTCTTTCTATTTGTTTACAGAGAAACAATACAAGCATTCGTGTCAGGACAAATGGCATAAATGAACCATATAGAGGTTGACTATCCCTTATCTAAAATTCTTGAGATCAGAAGTGTTTCACTATTCTGGTACTCAGTACATTTCATATTTTGGAGTATTTTGAATTTTGGGCTTTTAGATTTGAAATGTCAATTTGTATGAATAAATGACATTTTCTGTTGTGGAAGATTGGGTCCCTTCCAATATATGTGCATATGTATTGTAATTTTATAAAACATTGTAAATGTTTTTACAAAGACATCAAAAGGAACTCGGGATCAGAGTTAACTTGCTTGAAACATATTCTTCTTTTGTTTCATTATATAGAAAGTTGGCGATATTTAATAGCCACTGGGTCACATCCCTACATTCATCTTGTTCATTTAAAATATTTATTATGGAATATTTGACTAAAAATAAACTTTTAGTTCATTTTTGCTTGTTTTTAAAAGAGTGATTTAGGAAATTTTTAAGGGATTGCCACAGGGAAAATTGTGAGCATAAATTTATGGAGGAAATATAGGATAGTGGTCTTTGGAATTAGATATTTTTTTCAAATCTCACCCCTTTATTGTATTATCTGTAGTATAAACAATTTATTTTATTCAATTTCTGTGTATCACTTTCTTTTTATATAAAATTGAAGTAATAAAAAATAGGACATTACACTATTCAATACTTGAAGCAATGTGCATAAAGTACAAGTATCTTGTAAAAATATTCTCAGATAAGTTAGATATTGCTGTTATTGGTAGTATTATTAACATTTTATTGCGATTATTGCTCATTATACAGTTTGCACTTATGCTTTAATGAATAGTCACTGATTGTATTTTTATTTGGTTGATTTGACATTTAATAAGAAGGTATAAATACAAAGAAGGATCACAAAAAAAAACAGAATCATTTTTTGGAGGGTAAGTTCTTGTATTACAGGCTTCCTTGCTAAGTTAGCGTTCTAGGAATTTGTTGACATCAGTGTACCAGCTAGCATTGTTGTGAGAAGTTGCATTCAGCTTCAAGAATATTTTTTGGAGATATTTCCAATGTGTTTGTCCATTTCATGATGGGTGATTTAGGAGCACATCCATCCACACTGTGCCGAGTGATCACCAGTTTTTGACCAAAAATGGTATGACTTCTGTGCCCACCCTTCCTATTCACCTGATCTCAGCCTGAGAGACTTTTTTTATTTACTTGGATTTAAAAAGTCTTCAAAGGGAAACATCTTGTTGAAGAGTGTTGAAGAGGTGAAACAAAAAAGAGGAGAAGCACTAAAGTCATCAAAATTGACGAGTTCATGGCCAGACTTGGTGGCTCAGCCTACACTTCCAGCAATTTGGGAGACCGAGTTGAGGGGATTGCCTGAGCCTGCAGGTTCGAGACCAGCTTGGGAAACTTGGCAAGATCTCATGTCTACAATAAAAAAAAAAAATTAGCTGGGCATGGTAGCGGCATCTGTAGTTCCAACTACTTGAAGGCTGAGGCGGGAGGATCCCTTGGGCGGGGCAGGTGATGCTGGGGTGGCCGTGAGTGTGCCAGGGGCACTCCAACCTGGGCAAGAGTAAAACTCCAACTCAAAAAAAAAAAAAATTGACAAGTTCAAAAACTGTTTTGAGCAGTAGAAAAAGTGTCTCAGTAGGTATATTATATTGCATCGAATATATAGAAGGAAAGCCATACACTAATTTATTTATGTGTCTTAAAAATAGTTTTGCTATTCCAAGCGAGACTGAGGCTGCAAAATGTATCTCTCCACATGTATATAACCGAAGCTATATGTGTAGTTCTTTTTGCTTATTCTTAAATATTCTAATTGTAAAAATCAATGATAAAAATGTTAAAAATAGAATGTTAAAATATTATATAGCCATGCATAGTAAGTCAAGTATAGCTTATTTTTCTTAGCATATTATAAAACCTTCTAAAGGAAGTTCTCATACTTTTTCAGAGTTTTACCCCTAGTAGCTCCATAAGGTTCTATCAAGCAATAAAATGTACTATCAAGCAAAAACATATGGGGAGCTTGCAATGAACATTTATTTCTATGACCAGGAAGCCAGACCACAAAAGCTACATACTGTATAATCTTATATGAATCCTGTATGAAAGTTATAACATTCTGAAAAAGGCAAAATATACAGAGAGTAAAAAGATCAATGATTGTTTTAGTTTAGTGTGTTGGGGGGGCGGCAAGTGAGAGAGATACAGAGGTGAAGCACAAGAGACTTTTATGGCATGGAAACCTGTGTTTGATGCCATAATAGTGATAGTTGACATTTGCATTTGTCAAAAAAATATAGAACTGTACAAGACAGTGAACCTTAATGTAAAGTATAAACTTTAATAATGTGTCAATATTAGTTCATCAATTGTATTAAGGGCACCACATCCATGCAAAATATTATTTTATTTTTATTTTTACTTTTTGAGCTGGAGTCTCACTCTGTCGCCCAGGTTGAAGTGCAGTGGCACACTCACAGCCATCTCAACCTCGACGTGCTGGCAAGCCTTCCGCCTCAGCCTGCCAGGTAACTGGAACTGTAGGCACATGCCTCCCTGCCCGGATAATTATTTATTTATTTATTGTAGAGATGAGGTCTCACCAAGTTGCCTGCAAAATAAGATTTTAATGAATACCTCTTCATAAAATACTCAGAAATGAGAAACAGTTAAATACTTAACAAACAATTATAATAGTTCTAAATTGAAAGTACCAATTTATACATTTTTAAAAACATTTATATATTTAAGAAAATTATTTGCCAAATATAGAATATTAGCCAGGCAATCACATAATGTACAAGGAAGTTTCTAACTGTCTGATGCTATATCCATGATGAAATGTTAAGCTAAAAACAATGTTACTAAAATGCTAATCATATCTAATGACATATCTAATGCTAATGCTATCTTATGACATAATTTTGTAAAATTTTAGATAAGTAGTCAACAAGTATAGAAACCATGCATTTTGGATTGGTGTTTGCTATTTATTGCTCTAAATCTCATTATACCAAAATTTCAATTTTTCTCAAATAATTCTGTGTATGTAAAATATACCAATTTAATATTCAGTCAAAACAAAATAAATTAACACATGAAAACATTGCTTTTTAATTTTTAATGTTTATGGATCTATGATAGTTGCACATATTTATGTAGTACATGTGTTATTTTGATATAAGCATTCACTGTGCAGTGACAAAAATCACAATAATTGAAATATTCATCATCTTAAACATTTATTATAGCTTCAAGGTCTCAAATCCAGGATTGAATTATCTTTCATCCTAAAGTCCACGCTCTTAAAAATGTTAATTAAAATTAAAATAAGACAATATTTGTCTCTGGGTTATGCTATTATAAGAAAGTATATAAGCCGGGCTCGGTGGCTCAGCCTGTAATCCCGCGCCTTTGGGAGGCTGAGGTGAGTGGATTGCCTGAGCCCGCGGGTTCGAGACCCGCCTGGGCAGCAAGACCTCATCTCTACAATAAATCAAAAAATCAGCCGGGTGTGGTAGTGCATGCCTGTAATTCCGGCTACTCGGAGGGCTGAGGCGGAAGGATCGCCGGAGCCCAGCAAGTCGAGGCTGCGGTGGCCAGGAGCGGCCACTACACTCCAGTCTGGGCGACAGAGTGAGACTCCAACTCAAAAAAAAAAAAAAAAGTATATAAAATGTTTTAATACAGAATTTTTGAAATTTTTTCAATGAAGAGACAATGAGCATAAAAAAGGGGCATAAAAAATTTAGAACTGATTTTTTCATCTTTTCTATATCATTACTTAAAGGAACTTTCAAATTTCATAAAAATATATTGTAAATTTTTAATGAATTTTGTAATTTCTACTTATTAATAAAAATTCTGGTTTTTTTCAGGTTGTGGAAAAAACACGCTCAGCTGACCCAACTGTCAACAAAATGGAATGGAATGCAAGCAGCCTAATGTGTTATCACCAAGAGTCAACAATTTCAAGTATTTTAAATCTTTACTTTTCTATTGTCATCTTTAAGTCATTACTTTTCATTTATCAACCCTTTTTAATAAGAAAAGTGCAAACCTTCTACCGTCAGAAGTTCATATCTACCACAAAGTTTCCATATACGGGTGGAGAATAACAAATGTTAAGAAGGTTTAAAAATTGGAAATCTCATACATTGTTGATGGGAATTTCAAATGGTATAGTCACTGTAGAAAAGTAGAAGTTGTACCATCTTTTGACATCCTTGCCAATATTTATTATTATAATTATTATTTTTAATTTTTGATAATAGCCATTTTGACTAATGTAATATGATATTTCATTTTTGCTTTAATTTGCATTTATCTGATGATTAGTGATGTTGAGCATTTTTTCATGTTTGTTGCTCATTTGTGTATCTTCTTTTGAGGATGTCTATTCATGTCTTTTGCCCAATTTTAATGGCGTTACTCTGTAGTTAGAAGTTCTTCAAAGTCAAATATAGAGTTATATCATTCAGTGATTTACTCCTGGAAATATATCCAAGAGAATTGAATATATATGTCCTAACAAAACATATTCATTACAGTATTATCTATAATAACCTAAAAGTGAAAATAACCAAAATATTTATCATCTGATTAACCAATAAATAGAATATGGTGTATGCATACAATGAAATAGTATTCAGACATAAAAAGGAGTAAAACACTGATACATGCTAAATATAATTGACTGCAAAAACAGTCAGATACAGAAGGCCACGTATGGTGTGCTTCCATTTATATGAGATCTTCAAAACTGGTAAATTTAAGTAGATGGAAAGTAGATTAGTAGTCCAGGGAATGAGGAAAAGGGAAAATGAAAAATGGCTGAATTCTATTATTAGTTAGAGGTGATATTTGTACAATCTGTGACTATACTAAAATAATAATACATTGTACATGTTAAGATAGTGAATGTGATGATATGTCAATTTTATACAAATTAACTTTTTAAAATTTCCACATAAGACTAGTTTTGAGGCTGTAGATTACTGCAAATGTAATAAAAGTGTTAAATTGAAACTGTTTTTCTTGCCTTCTTTACTAACACAAACCTAATTGTCAATCACAGTTTAGTGTAATTAACAGATACCATTACAGATATTTTCCAAAATGCAAATACAAAAATTATTCTAAAAATCCCTGGAATAATTATAGAATCAAACAAACTTTGAAATTTAGGGAAACTGCAGCTCTATTCAGAATAGCAAAAACATGAAACCAACCGTGTTGCCCAATGAAGCTGAACTGGATTAAAAAATGTACATATACACAATGGAATATTATACAGCCAGGAAGAAGGACAAACATGGACTTCACAGCAACTTGGATGAATTTAGAGTCAATCATACTCAGTGATCTATCACAGAAACAAACAACAGAGTACAATATGTTCTTACTCATAAGCAGAACTTGAACAATTATAATACTGTAAGAAAGAAATTGGCAGTAGTGGGAAACTGTCAGGGGAGGGGACATGGGATTGGCAGTTGAAGGAAACTGCTAGGGGAGGGAAGGGCATAACCTTATCAACAAGGGTACCTGCATAATCAATGTTTGTACATTTAACCCTGAATTGTACCCTAACATCTTTATAATTTAAAAAAAAAAGAAAGAAAGAAATTTAGGGAAACTGCTAATTCTGTAATTACCATTGGATTTCTATCCCTGCCCACCAAGAAACACTGAAACACATTATTACAACCGCTGTAACCAGTGATAATAGCCAAAATACAATAAGATTTCCTTTGCTTTGTTTCTTCTTTATAAATCTCAAAAGTTTGCTTACTTTTAAAAAAATTCTAAACTATTAATTGCAACGTAATCTTGGAAACAATTTTAATTTCTTAAATCCTCCGACTTTAAAACAAAATTGTATAAGTTTAACAGGTACAAGTGCAGTTTTGTTACATGGGTATATTAAGCAGTGAAGACTGGGATTTTAATGTAAACATTATTTGAATAATGTATCTTGTAACTACTAAGTAATGTTTTATGTCTGACACTCCTCCCACTCTCCCATCTTTCTGAGTCTCCACTATTTATTATTCCATACTCTATGTCCATGTGTACACATTACTTAAATTCCACTTATAAGTAAGATCATGTGGTATTTTACTGTTTCAGAGTTGTTTCTTTTAAGATGACATCCAGTTCTATCCATATTGCTGCAAAAGACATACTTTTATTAATTTTTATGGCTGAATAAGAATTAATTGTATATATACTCCTCATTTCCATTATCCATTTGTTGTTGGACACAGGTTGATTTCTTGTCTTTGCTATTATGAATAGTGCTGTGATGAACATACGAGTGCAGTGTAACAATTTCCTTTCTTTGTGGTCAATACTCAGTAGTAAGATTGCTGGATTAAATGGTAGTTTTATTTTAAGTTCTTTGAAAACTCTCCAAACTGCTTTCCATAGAGGTTGTACCATCTTTTGACATCCTTGCCAATATTTATTATTAGAATTATTTTTAATTTTTGATAATAGTCATTTTGACTAATGCAATATGATATCTCATTTTGGCTTTAATTTTCATTTATCTGATGATTAGTGATGTTGAGCTTATTTTCATTTTGTTCCTCATTTGTGTATCTTCTTTTGAGGATGTCTATTCATGTCTTTTGCCCCATTTTAATGGAGTTACTCTGTAATTGTTGAGTTGCTTGAGTTTCTCATAAAATCTGGGTATCAGTTTCCTATTGGGTGCATAGTTTGCAAATACTTTCTTTTATTCTGCAGGTTGTCTGTTCACTTTATGGATTATTTATTTTGCTCCAAATTAATTCTATACTAAAATTTGAGAGACGGCATTGAATTATCTAATTTTAGCTGAAGAATGTATTTTGAACTTTTGAAATTGAAAGATTAAAATAATTATTGACTGATTTGGGAAGATGGAGGCCAAGTCAGTCAAACTATGTGAGTCCTGGTATGAGTGAGTGAGTGTATGGAAAATTTTTACGTGTATGCTGGTGAGTGAGTAAGCATGTGAGTGACTGAATGAGTGAGGGCTAGGGAGCTGCTTGGCTTGGACCCAGTGATTCCCGGGACACAAAAGTCAAGTAACTTTTCAAAAAAAAAAAAATCAACAAAACCCTTCCTGGGAAGAAAATGCTATGAGACACAGACTAGGTGGGGGCTCGTGAGCAAGTTGCCAGGGCCTTCCAGGTACAGCAGCTGGTGCTGTAGCTTCTCTGCTTGGTCCCTGGTGCTTCCCAGGTTGCAGAAGCTGAGAGCCACTTTTTTTTTAGACTGTCAAAAGTTTTCCTGTGAAGAAGAGGCAGGGAGAGACTGCCAGTTCCGGGCTTTGCCTTACCACTTCAGTGCCTGGCCAGACACCAGCAGCAGGGATTGTAGAGGGAACCCAGAGGCAGAGTTCCACCAGAGAGGATGAGAGGGGCACCCTGCCACCATCTTGGGGGGGGCAGGAAAGTGCTCTGACTTACTCACCATGGAGCAACAGTCCCAATCACTGTGACTGGTGGATCAACTACTCCGGGGTTGATCATAACCCAGAGGGAATATCCTGAAAGCACAAACTTTAGAAGAATCTGACAAGTGCTGAGTCCCGGGCGTCCTCTCCCTACACTGATCCAGTCTTGGGACAAAGAGTGTGCCAAGAAAAGGACAAGGAAAAACTCCAAAGAGGTCAGTGGTGAGTCTGAGCCTGACCCACCACCCCCTCCTCCACAGCAATCCTTTGAACATCAAACCCACACAGCTAGGATACGATTGAGAGGGACAAAACCAGGCGGAGCCTGGACATCAGTCACAATAGAATTCCATTCCAGGATAGGCCTGGTGAGTACATACCTGGAGAAGAGATAATTCCGCATCTCCCCACTGCAGGGGATCACACTGACCATATGAGAATAGGGGGAGGGATTGAAGTCCACCCATCCCCACTGCCTGTCCTCCTTCCCCACTCGGGACACTGAGGAGAGAGTGATAGAGGTGGCAGCTCTGCAGGAGATAGCAGAGGAGACAAGAGGAGCAATTAAAGAATCTGCCACAAGAGGGCAAGGTTTTTTTTGTTTTTGTTTATTTTATTATTATTATTATTATTATTATTAATTTTTTTTGCCTGCTTGTTGGTTAGTTCATCTATTTTTAAAATATTTTTCCTTTGCACCTGAATGTGTATGTGAGGGCTTGATCTACATCCCCCTCTTGTTATCTTTTTCTTTCTTTTTTTTTCTGTTTATGTGTATTTGTAAATGATTGAGTGTTCATCTTTCAGTTTTTTTTGTTGTTGGTTTGTTTTGCTCATTTTTTCTTTTTCTTTTTTCTTTTTTTTTTTAGTTTAAAGTGTGCGTGAATAAATGGAATGTATGTGTGGGGATTCAATCTGAATCCGCCCCCCAGACTTTCTCTTTTTCTTCTACATTCTTTTTGTGCTAGGCGTGTGTGTGTGTGTGTGTGTGTGTGTGTTTAGTTTTCCTGTTTTTTTTGTTATTGTTTGTTTTATTTCACTTTGTTGCTATTCCAGTTAGTTTTGGAGTGTGTGTGTATGTGTGTGTGTGTGAATGTGTGTGTGTGTTCAATTGTTTTTGCTTTGATTTCTGCTTTCATTGTTTTGTGTTCTTTTTCTTTTTCTTCTTTTATTCTTATCCATCCTATTTCATTCTATTTTTCTCTGTTCTCCTCATTGCTGTCACTGTATCTCTGCATCTTGGACTCAGAGGGTACACACATGTACCCACTGCATCATCATGTAGAGTAGTGGTGGGCAATGGGGCTCAGGGAACATATACCACAATCAATGAACATGGTGATTTGAAAGTAGTTTCTTAATCACAACTCCTCATCCCTACTTTATTTGACTTTCAAAACTACAAGAGACAGCAAAACTTCCCACTCACAATCATGTTTCAAAATAGAACAAATCCAGAAACTGGATCAGGGAAGAATAGAGGACTGAGCAAACATAAGAAGGAAAAGTCCCTCCCACTGACACTGAATAGCAGAACTAAAGAGAAAAGCAAGAGATTAGTCACAAATGAAGAAAAGTTAATGGAAGACTAAAAGTAATTTCACGTGTAACAAAGAGAAAATGTCTGAAAAATCAGAACTTGGAGCCCAGGAAATGGAAGACTGACCCCAGAATATGACAGGGATTAGGGAATGTTGGAAAGAGTGAATAAGACTCAAGAAAGACAAGATGCAACATCGAAAGAACTTGTAACAGAGATTCTGGCAATAAAAAATTTCATCCAGGAAATAAATAACAAGATGACAAGCATGGAAAGCAGAATTAATCTAGTCAAAGAAAGAATCTCAGAACCTAAAGACCAAAACATGGAATTAACCTGATCTGTAAAAATCCAAGAAGATACAAGCAAATGGAAAAATATTCCATTCTCATGGATAAGAAGAATCAACATTTCTAAGCTGTCCATTCTACCAAAGACAATCTATAGATTCAATGTAATACCCATTAAATTACCAACATCATTCTTTTCAGACCTGGAAATGACAATACAGAAATTCATATGGAAACATAAATGTCCATTAATAGCCAAAACTATCCTTAGCAAAAGAAACGAAGCAGGAGGTATCACACTTCCAGACTTCAAACTTTACTATAAGGCTACAGTAATCAAAACAGCTTGATATTTGGTGCAAGAACAGATTTATAGACCAATAGAACAGGATAGAGTTTCTGGAAGCAAAGCATCAATTTCTCAACCAACTCAACTTTGACAAAGCATCCAAAAACAACCTCTTGGGAGAGGAGAACTTATTCTGTAAATGGTGCTAGGAAAACTGGCTGATTACATGCAGAAGATTGAAAAAGGACCCCTACCTATCACCATACACAAAAATAAACTCTAAGTGGATCAAAGATCTAAATGTAAAACCTCAGACTATAAGAATCTTAGAAAATGCAGGAGACACCCTTATGGAAATTGGAACTGGCAACCAATTCCTGATTAGAACCCTAAGTACCCATACCATGCGATATGAGATAGATAAGTTAGACCTCATCCAACTGGCGAGCTTCTGCAAAGCAAAAGAAATCATCAAAAGAGCAGGGAGAGAACCCGCAAAATGGGAAAAAAATATTTTCCAACTGTATATCTGACAAAGGCCTGACATCTAGGATCTAGAAGGAACTCAAATAGGCTGAAAAGAAACAAACAAACAAACAGTTCCATTAAAAAGTGGGAAAAGACATGAACAGACATTTCTCAAAAGAAGATATACTGGCAGCCAACAGACACATGAAAAAGTGCTCAGCCTCACTCATCATCAGAGAAATGTAAATCAAAACCTCATTGAGATACCACCTAACCCCAGTAAGAGTGGCCATCACGAATAAAACAAACAGCAACAGATGCTGGCGAGGTGCAGAGAAAAAGGAATGCTTCTATACTGCTGGTGGGAATGCAAACTAGTGCAACCTCTTTGGAAGACAGTGTGGTGATTTCTGAAAGAACTAGAAATTGACCTTCCCTATGACCCAGCAATTCCCCTATTGGGAATATACCTGCAGGAAATCAAATAATACTAAAAAAATATTAATACTTGTACACATATGTGTGTTGCAGCTCTATTCATAATAGCAAAAACATGGAACCAACCATGCTGCCCATTGAAGCTGGACTGTATAAAAAAATGTGGTACATCTACACAATGGAATATTATGTGGACATAAAGAAAGACAAACATATGGACTTTGCAGCAACTTGGATGAATTTAGAGTCTATCATACTCAGTGATCTATCACAGAAACAATGGACAGAGTACCATATGTTCTCACTCATAAGCATACCTTAAACAATTATCACAATACTATAAGAAAGGGATTGGCAGTAATAGAAAACTGCCAGGGGATGGAGGGGCACACCTCATCAACAAGGACACCTGAATAATTAACATTTGTATACCTAACCCTGAATTTTACCCCACATCTTTAAAATTAAAAAATATATATATTATTTTGACATTAGGCATTCTTTCCACTATAACACTGAACAACAATTGTAGTTAAAACTGAGACTTAATATTAATTAGCAAAATTGTAGAAAAAAATTTTTTCTTATTGATTCTAAAATTTCACCTGCAAAAGTTATATGATCTATCAAGTCATCCTAATTTGAACTGTCGTGATTTTTATGAAGTTCATTTTAAGAATATTTAAGTGTATATTTCTGCTTCAGTTTATTTTCTGCACTAAGTCTTGTAGAGTTAGTTAATTTTTTAACTCTTCAAAAATATTTAGGGAAAAAAGTCAACATATTATTATACATAGTACACATTTTGCTTCATTTGATCCAGAACTATTTACCATGCATCAAATTCCTTTATCTATCTATTTATCCACAAACTTTGTGTAGTCTGGGCTTGGATTTTTTTTTCCCCCTAACCACAGGCTAAATATTCTCACTTATGAAAGTTTCTTCTGCCTGACATTCATTCCTTGATTTTAGAAATGTTGGTCTATTAACTTTTTAAACTAACTAAAATATGTGCTTAATTATGAATCTTTCTCTAAGGCATTCACAGCGTCAGTGCACCCGTTTACTAAATCCATGGGATTTTTTATTAAATCATTTCTGAAATGTATTCAAGGCAAGGACAACATTGTACTTACATTTTTATTTCCAGCTATAAATAGTTAACCTGAAAACACAAAAGATAATCAATAAATAAATTTAAGTATACAAACAATTAATAAATGGTTATAATATTTAACTTTCCTTCCATGAGTCTATAAATACATTTATTACTTAACATTGAAATAAAACTGTGTCATGCTTTGCATTTGTACATTTGTAAAGTTCAAGTTTCAATTTTTTAAGTTAAATTAACAGCAGAGTATCATTTCCACTTTATTTGAATTAGAATCCAACTTAGTAACAAAATAACAATAATACAATCATGAAGTTGCAAGTGTAACTAAACACATTGGTAGATAGATCAATATAATAAACTATTGTGAGAGAAAATTACCATTCTAATTATATTACCTAAAATAAATAAGTGATGACTGTGAAACAGAAAGTAGTTGACACTGAAGATTATTTTTCCTCATCTGATTTCTTTGACCTGCCACTAGAAATAAAACATAAATAATTATTATGTAAAGAAACTTGTCTCTATTAAATCTTAAATGCACACACAAACACATATGCACAGAAACTCACTTGGCAGCACTAACTATTTATTTTTAAATTCAGAAATGAGTCTTTATGCCATGCATGCCCTTGGTGACTTTATATCATTTTAAATGAGGCCATAAAGAAAGAAAGTGCCTACAGCAGAAACATATAAATTAATACCAGTAGAGCCTACAGAAGCACTGACTTGAAGCATATTAAATTAGTAGACTTAAACTTCTGTTAAATTTCTGGTTCCTATCAGTTATCAAAATTTGTAATGAAAAAACTCGTATGCATTTAAAAGCTTTAAATATTAAAAATACAATAATCTACACAGTAAAATTAGTAAAAATTATTGCAACTAACCACATATTACAGGTGATCAGTCATACTGAAATGAGCTAAATCAGTTAATAAAATCAAATTGCTAGCAAAATAATAATATTAACCAGCTTACTCCATTTTGTTTAAAACTTTCATCTTAGTTAACTGCCTGACCTAAGAATCAATGCCTACGTGTGATTACAGTAATGTTCCCATGACCACAGACTCCCAGTTTTGTCTCCTTTGGACAGGTCATGCTGTTTCCTGCTGATTGTTACAAAACTCCTTAGTCATAAGTTCTATGTAATTGTATGCTTTGTTAACTGAAATCAAATGTTATGCTTTGCAAAACCCCATTGTTAGATTTTCATATTTTGTTCTTATATTTTATTAGTAACCTAACCAAGGTAACTCCATTGTGTAATGATTCTTCTTCCTTGTCTCTATGTAACTGCCTTAAACTATATCTTAAGGGCAGAACTTCAGGGACTTTCTGGACACTGGCTATCGTAGGATGTAAAATTAATCAAAGTTCCCTACGAATCAAAAGTTCCCATTTTTGTTGCCAGTTGTTAGCTAATAGTTTCTATGGTCACTAAGCTGTTACGTAGCCAATACTGCAAATTTTACCTATAAAAGCTTATCACAAACTGCACCAATTTGTCAAGTTATTTTTCCTGGTGTTTGCCTGCTCTTGACCTGCATGTTAATAAAACTCTACTTAATTAAACTTAGCTTGCTGGTGTGACTTCTTCTCGCTTACTCAGTCATAACAATACTAGTAAGATGAGTACTCAAAACTAAAACTCCAATAAGCAATTTGAATCATGCTCCTTAAAAAAGCATAACTTTTGACTTATTAAATATACTTTGAATTTTTTCCAAGAGTTTTAAAAAATAAAAAAGCCATACGCATGAAAGAAATGTGATAAATTTAAAATGGCAAAAATCAGAAATTTTAAAATATCTATTAATTGGGTAATATGTAAGAAAATTCTGCTCTCTAGAGTATTACACAATTTCTAAAATACAATATTTTAATCCTTTCCCATTTGTCTTAAGAATACTTGCCAGCAATGCTTACAGCTCTAGTGTTTACCTCAAGATAACTAGCAGATTACATTCTTAAGTTTACCCCCAAAGTTGCCACAAAATATCTCATTTTTATTATTATTTTCACATCACTCTAGTATATCAATAGTCTGTGGAAACAAATGACATCATTGTGTTCCACATTCTATTTTTAGTAGTGGTATTTCCTTTCACAAACTATAGTAATTCTAGTTTTTGTTTTTATTTTTTTATCAAATCCTAGAAAACATAGCATTCCTACATGTGATATCAACACATAAAAAATTAAATACTGATCATCATATACATTCTGTTGCATTAGAAGTAGATACAATTTCTGTTAATAAATAACTCCAAGAAGAGTTTTATATTTTATTTTTACATTGAAAACTAGTCAGATTTGCTTCAGCTTCAGAGTTTGTTTATATAAAATTAAATCAATGCAGCTGTGAGCTGCACTTTTTTTTCCTAAATGCAAAATGGGTTAAATAGGTAAAATCATGACTTTCCCGAATAGAATTAATGAAGGCAACAGTGAAGTGTTAAAAAAATGTATTCAATACACATATAAAGAACAGACACATAAATAGTAAACTACAAATGCTTGAATGAATTTAATTGAAACAAAATTGTCTGCTCCCATGTAGTTGGGGTAGAAATGAATTCATTGTACTTCTACCACCCTGCAAAAATGTATTTCTATTGTTGTGCAGGTTTCCTTAATGAGATGCAATTTCCAGGCTGCATCACAAGATGAGAAAACCTGGCAGAATCCAATGGACTCTTTATGTTAAGATTAAAAAGTTGGGAATGCAGTTAAAAACTGCAAGGCAGAATATCTAAGAAAAACGAGTTTTACTTAGAAAGGACTCCAGAGACTTGCAAGGGCCTCTTCTGAGTATTCAGCTGAGTATCAAGTAGTAGATGTAAAAAAAAACCAAAACAAACAAACAAAAAAAAACTAAATGAGGCTGGGAAAATAATTGGCCAATAGAAATTGAGAAAACAATCCCTGGAGCTCAAACAATACTGAAAAATTTTATTTATTCATCAGCGAGAGTAAAAAACATCATTTTTCACAGAGCATTGGCGAGAACAATTGAAAGAGTTTTTTCCTCAGAAGTGAGAATAAAAGCAAACCAAAGACTACTGGTGCCATCTAAGAAATCTTAAACTCACAAACCAGAAAAGATTTCCAAGTAACTTAACTGAATTTCAAAATAAAGGCAAAGAAAAAAAAAAAGAAAGAAAAGAAAACACACACACACACACACACACACACACACACACACACACACATCTAGCTTCCAACAAGATAAAATTCATAATAAGCATCCAATAAAAATGATTAGAATGCAAAGATGTAGAAAAATAAGACTCATATGAGAAAAAAATATATTGTAAACACAAACCTCCAAAGAACATGAATTACAGAGCTATTAGAAAAGCAAAACTGTTAAAAATAAATACATTCTATATGCTCATAAAGGTTGAGAAAAAGATGCATATTAAGTAAAGATAAAGAAAGAAAAAAAAGGACCTAAATCAAAATTCTAGAAATTCAAACAACAATGTCCAAAAAGAAAAATGCACTGTATATTTTTTTAGCAGATTAGACATTGCAGATTAATAGGAGTTTGCATATTGCAGTAAAAAGTCAAGTTAATTCAAATACATGACAATAGAAACTATCAAAATAAAACACAACAAAAGGAAAAAATAATTCTCCCAAGAGAAAAAGAGAACTATCATGAGCCATGAGATAATTTCAAACTAAAAACAGTGTTATTGGAGTTCTCAAAGGAGAGAGAAGATAAAAATAGCATTTGAATAAATGATAGAAAACTTTTTTCAATTTGATTTAAACCATAAAATTGTAATTTGCAAAAGTCAAAATACTCTGATCATAATGATAAGAAATATCTAAATTTTTATTTAAAATGTATTTTAAATCTTGATGAGAATACTACCTCAGACATAAAAAGGCTAAACTTTTTTAGCAGTAGCAGCTCCTCAGATCTAGAAATATTAAAGAAAATCTTTCAGATAGAGCAAGGAGACAGCCCACAGAATGGGAAAAAAATATTGGCCAACTGTATATCTGACAAAGGCCTAACATCTGGGATCTACAAGGAACTCAAATGCACTGAAGGGAAAAAAACAAACAGACCCATTAAAAAGTGGGCAAAAGACATGAATAGACACTTCTCGAAAGAAGATATACGGGCAGCCAACAGATGCATGAAAAAGTGCTCAGTCTCACTCATCATCAGAGAAATGCAAATCAAACCACATTGAGATACCACCTAACCCAAGTAAGAATGGCCATCATTAATAAAAACAAACAGCAACAGATGCTGGTGAGAAAAAGGAACATTTCTACACTGCTGGTGAGAATGCAAACTAGCACAACCTCTTTGGAAGACAGTGTGGCGATTTCTGAAAGAACTAGAAATTGACCTTCCATATGATCCAGCGATTCCCCTATTGGGAAGATACCCGAAGGAATTCAAATCATTCTACAAAAAAGATACCTGCACATGTATGTTTGTTGCAGCTCTATTCACAATAGCAAAAACATGGAACCAACCATGCTGTCCATCGAAGCTGGACTGGATTAAAAAAAAAATCTGGTACATATACATAATGGAATATTTTGAGGCCATAAACAAAGCAAACAAATGGATTTTGCTGCAACTTGGATGGATTTAAAGTCGATCATACTCAGTGACCTATCACAGAAACAAAGAACAGTGTACCATATGTTCTCACTCATAAGTGGACCTTGAACAATTACCATAATACTCTAAGAAAGGAATTGCCAGTAGTGGGAAACTGCCAGGAGAGAGGGGATGGAATTTGCAGTTAAGGGAAACTGCTAAGGGAGGGAAGGGCAGACATCATTAACAAGAGTACCTGCATAATCACCGTTTGTATACCTAACCCTACATCTTTAAAATAAAATAAATGTTAAAAAGAGGAAAAAAAAAAAAAGGAAAATCTTTCAGGCAGAAGAATAAAGACTGTAGACATTTGGATCTACTCAAATGAATGAAGAACAATAAAAATGATTTTTAAAACTGCCTAAATATTTTTTAAAATTCTATTTTTAATCTTAAAAATATCTTTTAAAGGTGGCTAGCTACTTAAAGCAAAAATCAACAATATACTGTGGAGTTTACATTATGTGTAGAAATAAACTGAATGAAAAGAATAGCTAAAGGACAAAAAGAAAGAAATTTAGGAGTAGAAATATATTACTTTAAGTTTCCTTTATGTTACATAAAGGATATAAGATGACTTAAAATATACTTATATAAGTCAAAGGTGTCACTGTAAACCCATTAAAACTCAAAACAGAAAAAGAAAAGAGTAGCTAATAGACTACCAAGTAGATGAAGCAGAATTTTAAAAAACGCACTGTTAATTTTAAACGACAAACAAAAGAGAAGATAGAAACAAGAACATGGGATAGATAAAAGACAAATACCAACTTGTGAATTTAAAATCAGCTATACCAGTAATCACATCTAAGGTCAGAGAAACATCACATACCCCTCCCCCAAATAATCAGATTCAGTAAAAGCACAAACTCTCAGGAAATGATGCCTACAAAAAAACATTTTACATACGAAGAGAACATTTGAAAATACATACCATCCTAATATTACTTAAGTGAAAACTAGAATATCTATATTATCAAGAGTCAAAGTATATTTTAGAGAAAGAATATTACCAATGTCATTTCATATTCAAAATAAGAGTCAATTCATCAAAAGGACATACAACTGATAAGCATTTATGCCTCAGGGACTTTCAAAATACATGTAGTAAAACGATAGATCTCAAGAAGAAATAGACACATCCATATTTATATTAAGAGATTTTTAACACCCATCTCTCAAAAATTGATAAAAATGCATACAGAATAAGTATGAGGGTTATAAAAGCAAATGGAAATTAAAAATAAGATGCTTAATGCTCCCTATTGAAATTAAAAGAAGATGATACTCCTTGTTTCTTCCCTTTCCTTAGAGTATTTAAGTTAGCAAACTTGTTAGTTTAATTTCTTTTGCTGACTCTTTGAAATGTATGTAAATCTTTCTAAAAGCTAAATAAGCCTCTTGCCAGAGGCCCCGACTTTCACTGCTAGATCACACTGAGTAACTACCCTGGGCAAATATTCTCAACAGGTCTCTCCCTGCTGAGAACATTCTCACAACCCAGGAATGTCTCTCTTAAGAAGCTGAGAACAATCTTCTAATGTGATTATCAGGAAGACAGGGCTCTCATTTCCCAGTTTCTGTGCGAGGTTAGGAGCCTTGGGCACATACCTCACTTAAAGTTGTAAAACTGGCTCTTGAAAGATATGAGTGAAAGATATGAGTTTACTTTCTTTTTTTGATAAAGCTAATTATAAATTTTCTATAAATTTAAAACTGTTTTAAGAATAATAGTTTTTTTAAAAAAGCTAAGCATATACCTCCCATATAATACAACAATTCTACTCCCAAGTGATTCAACTAAGATAAAAGAAATCATATACTATTCAAAAATTATACACACATTTTAAATTGCTTTATTTGAAATAGCCAACATCTGAAAATTACCCATTGTTCATCAATGGGTGAATGGACAAGGTATAGTCTGTCCTGACAGTTCAACTACTTAAAGGAATAAACTATTGGTACATGGAACAATATAAATAAAACTAAAAATAATCATTCTAAGTAAAATAATTCAGACAAAATATATTACTGTATGGTATTATTTGGGGGAATTTCTGGAAAATGTAAACAAATCTCTAGTGACAAAGCAGATCAGTAGATTCCAGAGAATTGCGGATAAGAGTACAAAGGAAGAGGAAGAGACTACAAAAGGGCAAATAAAAATTTTGGTAACTGATGAATATGTTGTTTGTGGTAATGGTTTCACAGGTTTAGATAGATATACCAAACTTTATTAATTATAACCTTTAAATATGAGAAGTCCATTGTACGTCAATGATATCCCCAATAAATTTATATAAAAAGAAATTAGGGAATTGATAAAACTCAAAATAAGGAATGAAAACATAATAGTATAAATAAGTGATAACTGCCTCTCAGCTACTAATTGCCTAGAATGCAGCTGTGTTCTCCCTAAATTTTTACTTGTAATATGCTATTTGGCCTAGATTAAGTGGACAATTTTTGCCTAGATGTCTGCACCAACATTTGTACTAGACTGACTACACAAAGGAATAAGATTCTCTAAATATTTTTGAAGTAATTGAAAGTAACATTTTTCTGTTCAATAAATACATATCTTTTCCATGGAATTTTCTGTAAAGTGTATTCATATTCATAATCTAGCTGAAGTCATTACGGTATTCATTTCTTTCACTGAGATGTATTATTGTTATATTAAAATGCAAATATGTTATTTGGGAAGATAGTCACATTAATTCACTATTAGCCATTAGAGATGTGGTCCAATTAGCTCAATTGTCTCTCTATATTAGGCTCCATTTGATGGTGTCAAAGGGGGCTGGTCCTCAGGACACAAAGTAATTGACTTAAAAATGAGAGCACTTTTAAGTATTTGGGTAAACAGCCACATGGAATGAATCAGAGAACCTGATTACTAGGAAGGAACAAAAGAATAAGGAACTAGTCATGTTCATAATCCTAATACTTCATTGTATTTTGTCAGAAATTGCTTTTGGTGTAAAAAGCTATTTAGACATACATATATTTTTATGCTTAGTTTTTTTTTTAAGTATACTTTTTTTTACATTTTTAAACACTATGGACTTTTTAGCATAAAATAGCTCATTGGCTATTTTAAATATGCAAAGTTTACATGAATGACATTCGTTTTTGGTCATAAACAATATTGTTGTCAGACTGGTGAGCTGGAAGCATTCTGGCAATTATACATTATGAAACCAATAAAATCTTCTCATGAAATTTTGAATTTGAGACAATGCAATTATTTATTCACTCAATTAATATTTTATGGAAAGTTTAATAAGTTCTAGATTAGGATAATAATGAGGAAATAAATATATAAATCATATGATTATTTTTCAATGTTTAAATTGAAGTATATAATATTTGAATTTTAATCACATATTAGACCTGCTCACAAAACAACACTAAAAACATTTGTCATTAATATATAATTTGTGTTATGCCCTATTGTCTTTTATAATTTAAACTAATATAATATTTGATAAAGGAAAATATAATATGACCACCAATTTTACAAAAATTGACAAAAACAGTGAGAAATAGAACCTTTAGCAAAATGAAAATAATGATTTTAAAGGTAAAGATAATTGGATAATTGGTCCCGTTTTCATTTTTTTCTACCATTTCCTTCTGCTTTTAATCTGAAATGAAAAATTGTGTTTGGAAAGTTTAAAAAATTAGTTTGCAAAAAGTAATTTGCATCTTATTGACGAACAACTTTGGACACTGTTACTGTCAAATGTGGATACATTTTCAGTGAGGTATATAAAATGGACAGGAATCCCTGGAATCAGTATGATCATCAGTAAATTTCATATGATAGCAATAGAGGAGATTATTTTTGTACACAAAAATACCAAACTCTGGAAAATATTTAATGAGCTTTATTCTGAACCAAATGTGAGAGATCTAGATCTGTGGCAAATCCCAAGAGATCCTGAGAATATATTCCCAAAATGGTTGAATTATAACTTGAATTTGCACATTTTTAGGGAGACAGAAATTACAGGTAAACATAAGTCAATACATGTGAAATTTATATTGGCTGGGCCTGGAAAGACAGGACATCTGCAAGCGGGGACTTACAGGTACTAGGTATACTACAGGCCAAGGTTCTGATAACAGGGATTTTTTTATCTCTCAGTTTTTATTCAAAGTTGTTTATCTAAATGTACCAAAGTAGTTTCTTTGTTGTAACATCTCATTCCTCCTTAAGTAACTATCAGCATGATTTGATCTTGGGTGATGTTGAAATTGCCTGTAGGCCTTGTTAGCTCAATCTTCAGGGTTGGTGAAGGGATTAGGAGAGCTTGAATCATGCCTTTGTTAATTTAGCATTGAGGATGGGTGAGGAGCTAAGGAGTATAAATGCTGAATGAGTTGTACTAACAGTGCATTGTTTGGGGTAGATACACCAACTTTCTTCCTGATTCTATGGTATCATTAAACATGCATTTCTCCCAGTTTCTGCCTCCTGTCTTGATTGGCTGCAAGGGATAGCAGTCACTTTATTGGATTGGACTGTAAACAGTGGATTTAAAGAAATTTCTGATTGGTAATTGATAGAAAGAGTTAAGCTCTGTCTAAATAATTTGAAATCAGCAAAAGAAATGCTTGAGCTGAGATAATGGGGAGTTGAGGGAGCCAAGGTTCTTGGTATGTAAATGAAGGTTCTAAATTGCACACTTTAGTGAAAAAACAGCTGTTCGCTGGGAAAAGTCTTAAAAGATACTGTCTGAAGATGCAAATATCCCTAAAATACAGCTTTGTAGGGTCACATAAAAATATGTCAAAGAAACATTTTGGAGTAAAGTATTTTTATTTTCTTAAGGGCCTGCTGTCTATCATGTGATACTATGCCAGAGTCAGGTTAGGATTTGGTATCTTATTACCACAAAGTTTGCTTTGTCAGTCTTATGATCTTGATTTTAATGTTAATGTTGGTCAGTTGTGTCTAAATATCCACAAGGGAGAGGATATAGTGAAAAGTGTCCAACCTTCTTTTCCCATGGCTTGGGATTTAGTTTTTGAGGTTTCCATTGGTTCAGATGGAATCCATTCATTGGTTTGAGGGGCTTAAAATTATATGTTAGTTCACATTTTAAAGTGAATTAGGATTTTTAAAAAATAAACATTTGTTTATGACCGTATGTGGTAGGCTTGATGAGCAATTTTGTTAAGTAATTGAATAAACCAAATCAATTAATACAGCATATTTTATTTGAAGAAAAAGGAAAAAATTCATATTAATGTTGACAATAGAAAGTAAGATATAAGATACAATCCTGATTTATAGGCCCAGGGAATAAAAATTAGAGAAAATTCATATACATATGAATATGCATTTTCATTTTGTAAGGACAAATACAAGTTAACATTAAAAGACTTACTCTTTTTTTTTAACATTAAAAGACTATTCTTTTTTTTTAAAGGGAAAATATTTCCTTTTTTGTTATTCATAGAGCATTTACTTTAGAAAATTTATTATTATAAATAATTTATTCTCCCTTTGAAATTTATAATCCTTTTTGGGAGCTAAATAGAAGTAACAGCAGCTTTATGGCCCAGGAATCTTTCTCAAGAACCTGGGAGTCAGTATTTGAAATGTAATTATAGAAGGAGATAGCACTCCTATCCTCCAATTTCTGTGGTAAGGTAGGAGACAAATTTGGGCAGATACTTTGTTCCAAGTTGCAAAACTACGTTTTTTCATAAAGATAAAAGAAGTTTGTTTCTCTTCTGAATAAAGCCAGTTACCTAACATAGATGGTCATCCCAATTACCACTAAATCAACTATTGATGAACTATATGTAAAAAATGGTGCTGTCTAGTCCTCTTATCTGAGGACTAGCCATTTTTTATATTAAAAACATGTATGCAATGGGTTGTATCTGCTCAACTATATGAAAAAGAGTATGTTTGGTGTTTTTTTAAAATTTAGTCTCAACAGTTTGCCTATGATATGCAGCACACTCTGATGTAATGCTTTTAATAGTGAAAGTATTTGTGAAGAAGATTTCTGGGTTGAGAAAAAAGAAATTACAATTCCCCAACAATATGCATACACATTTACAAACGTGTATGAGTGTGTGGGTGTGCGTGTGCGTGTGCGTGTGTGTGTGTGTGTGTGCGCTCTTATTCCCCAAATTTTGCTGGGTCATCACACTATATAATACAAGTATTTCTATTTCCTGAAAGAGGATTCTGATTAAATCATGAATGTGAGTTCAAACAAAATTTTTCTTTTATCTTACAAAAACCTTGATTAAGAACATTTTTTGTACTCCTAAAATATTATATGAATTACTGATAACTAAGTATATAGACTATAAGCTACCATTTTAAAGTCTATATTAGAAATTATTTTGTTATGTATGTAAATTCAGTAAAAACTGTATAATGTTTAGTCTAATTGTGGAGTTTTAGGATTTAAAAATGACGATTTGTGGACAGTGCCAGGAAATTCTTTGAGACCACTTCTCTCAGGTGATTCTGGCTTCATCACATTGTAATAACTAATGGGAACAAATGAGACAATTTTCTAGTGCTTTTATATACAGGTAGAACTATTGTGTATTTACAAGATCTTGATATGGTTTATGGAAAGAGTTTCATGCCTTCTAGAATATTTCTGATTATGAACATCAAGTCATGCATGTCTGTTTCTTTATACTGAAGGTGCAGGGATTTTTTTTAAAAAGCTATGTGTGTGGTATGTGTGTGTTTGTGTGTTTTAACATCAATTCAGTCTGAAACTCAATTAAAAGTTTTAGCGGCCGGGCTCGGTGGCTCAGCCTGTAATCCCGCGCCTTTGGGAGGCTGAGGTGAGTGAATTGCCCTAGCCCGCGGGTTCGAGACCCGCCTGGGCAGCGAGACCTCATCTCTACAATAAATCAAAAAATCAGCTGGGTGTGGTAGCGCATGCCTGTAATTCCGGTTACTCGGAAGACTGAGGCGGAACGATCGCCGGAGGCCAGCAGGTCGAGGCTGCGGTGGCCGGGAGCGGCCACTGCACTCTAGTCTGGGTGACAGAGTGAGACTCCAACTCAAAAGAAAAAAAAAGAAAAAAAAAAGAAAGCATTCAGACATTCTACTGCAAAACAAGCAGGGCCTATCCCATTCCCCTTCTGCAAATCTCCATCAGATGCAAGACCAGGACAACCAACCTTTCAATTCATGGTTTAGCATAATAATCTCTAGTAAACTTTTAGGATCCTTATCAAGGCCAAAGCTCAAAGATCACCCTTTGGCTGGCCAAAGTCATAAAAGTAATACGATCACCTTTGGTCAAGGAGTTTGTGAATTGCAAATGTCTAACAAGTCTCTTGCAGAAACCTCCCCGCTCAGGGTTAACCTAATCAGCCCTTTGTGACCTATGTGACACAAATAAACCCCACCATGGCAACAATCATGTGACTAACCCACCCATCTGCCTACTGTCCATCACCTGACATCAGTACCTGTGTTTGCCTGCCCCTTTGTGATGATGTGGAAAAGACCACCACCCAATCACCTTAATGATCTTTTCCCATCAAGGGAATGGTTAAAAGGACTCAACAACAAGCAACCAGCAGCCATTGCCATGCTAGACTCTGATGTGGCCATGTGCTCTTTGAGCTGTGGCTGTTGCCTGTCTTCCTGGCTTTGGTCCCCTCCCCCATCTTAGGGAGGTAAATCTTCTCTCTCCCTTCTCTTTCTCTAATTTACTTTTAAATAAACTTTTCTTTTTCTTAACATCTTTGTGTGCTGTAATTCTTTACATTACTCAGATCTCTGGGTTACCCATGCCGCACCTCACCCCTCACCTCTTCACTTAGCCAGCCACCCTCACCCTGTCCATACCCTAACATCTTTCTTCTTTTTTCTTTTCTTTTCTTTTTTTTTTGAGTTGGAGTCTCACTCTGTCGCCCGGACTGGAGTGCAGTGGCCGCTCCCGGTCACCGCAGCCTCGACCTGCTGGGCTTCAGCGATCCTTCCGCCTCAGCCTTCCGAGTAGCCGGAATTACAAGCATGCGTTACCATGCCCGGCTGATTTTTTGATTTATTGTAGAGATGAGGTCTCGCTGCCCAGGCGGTTCTCGAACCCGCGGGCTCAGGCAATCCACTCACCTCAGCCTCCCAAAGGCGCGGGATTACAGGCTGAGCCACCGAGCACGGTCCTTTCTTCTTTTTTCTAAGGTTTATTGAGTATATTGATCTCTTCAGAGCACTTTTAGTTTTATCGATTTTTTCTCTATTGAATTTTTTGTTTTTATTTTCATGATTTCTGCTTGAATTTTTATTTATTTTCTTTTACTTTGATTATTAAAAAAAGTTTTGTAAGGCTTATTTTATTGATTTTAGATCTCTCTCCTTTTCTAATATATAAATTCAACACAATTTTTTTCTTTAAAAACTGTTTTCTGTGCATTTCAGAAAATTTAATTATGTGTATTTACCATTTATGTAGTTTTTTACAATGTATCTGGAGGCATCATCTTTCATCCATATGCTACTTAGAAGTGTTTTTTAACCTTATGGTATTTTTTCCTGCTTTTTGTTATTGACTTCACTACATTATGATCTGAGAACAATCATTGTCTCATTCCTCGTCTCTTAAATTTGTTAAGTTGTGTTGTATAACCCCAAATGTTGTCCATTTTAGTGAATGTTTCATCTGAGCTGGGCAAGAATGTGCATTCTGATGTTGTTGGATGAAGCAGTCAATACTCGTCGATTATATCCAATTGATTGATGGTGCTTTTGAGTTCAACAATGTCCTTACAGATTTTTTATCTGCTAAATCTGCCCATTTCTGATAGAGCAGTGTTAAAGTCTCTAACTCTTTTTTTGCTTTGTTTAATTTGTTCTTTATTATTATCATCTTATTTTAAAGATGTGAGTTCTCTAACTCTCACATTAGATTTATCTATTTCTCTTATCAGTTTTTCCCTTATTTACTTTGATGCTTGATTGGTAAGTAAATACACATTAAAGAGCGTTATAATTTCTTAGAGATTGACTCCTTTATCACTATGGAAATACACATTTAATGTTTTTGATAACTTCCCTCACTCTGAAGCTCGTTCTTTCATAAAGTACTATAGTTATGGTTTATGACATATGGTTAGTATTAGGATGGTTTTATTTATGTCTCTACTTTTAGTTTACATGGGTTTATATATTTAAAGTGAGTTTTTGTAAATTACATAAATTGGTTTTTGTTTTTTTGAGCCACTCCAACTGTTTTTTAATTGGGGTATTAGACTTGATATTTGAAGGGATTATTTCATATAATTGATTTAATATCTGCAATATTTATGGCTGTTTTTTTACTCATTGTCCTTGATCTTTGCTCCTATTTTTGTCTTTTTTGATTTCTGTGGTTTTAATTGAGCATTTTATAATTCTGCTTTTTTCTTATTTTGGTAAATTTTTCTTTTTGTGGTTTTTAAATGAGCATTTTACACTTCTACTTTTTTTTCTGTCTTAAAATATTGGACTTTTTTTTCTTACTGTTTAAAAATGGTTTTTAGTGATTGCCCTACTTTGCAACACCACGTATAACTAAGCCAAGTCCATTTACAGTTAACTTCTCATCACTTTACGGGTAGTGAAAATATTTGTCTTTTGGCTTCTTTTAAGATTTTTTCTTTATTTTTGATTTCCTCATGGTGGAATATGTTATGCCAAGGCAAAATTTTTTTTGGTATTAATTTTGTTCAATATTGTCTGAGTTTCCTGGGCCTGTAGTTTGGTGTTTGACATTAATTTTGGGGAAACTTTTTCCACTATCTGCAAATATTTCATCTGTTTTCCTTCTTTTTGTTTCTTTTCTTCTTCTGATATTTTCTTTCTGCATAAGAAAAACATTTTGTAGTTCTACAGTTCTTGGATATTATGTTATTTCACTTCTTTAGGAACTTTGTACTGAGATATGCTCAAGCTCAGAGATTCATTTTTCAGCTTTGTTCAGTCTACAAATAAGCTCATCAAAGACATTCTTCAATTCTCTTAGAGTGTTTTTGTTCACTAACATTTCCTTTCAATTAAAAAAAGTATTTCTGTTCTTCTGTTCTTGTACGGTGTCTACTATATCCTTTAGAGGTCTTAGTATATATACATTTTTGAGTTGGAGTCTCACTCTGTCACTCAGACTGGAGTGCAGTGGCCACTCCAGACCACTGCAGCCTCGACCTGCTGGGCTCCAGCGATCCTTCCGCCTCAGCCTTCCAAGTACCTGGAACTACAGGTGCGCGCTACCACACCCGGCTAATTTTTTTTTTTTTTTAATTTATTTGTAGAGATGAGGTCTTGCCAAGTTGCCCAGGCGAGTCTCGAACCTGTGGTCTCAGGCAATCCACTCACCTCAGCCTCCCAAAACGCTGGGATTACAGGTTGAGTCACCGAGCCCGGCGAGCTCTTAGTATATTAATCACAGTTTTAAAATCACAGTCTAATAATTCCAATACCATTGTCATATGAGTCTAGTTTTGATACTTGCTCTGTTTCTTTAAAATGTGTTTTACTATGGCTTGGAATTTTTTTTTTATAGCCAAACATGTTGTATTGGGTAAAATAAACTGTAATAAACAGTTCTTTAACATTGTGGTGGTAAGTGGCAGGAGGAAAGGACATGTTCTGTATTCCTATGATTAGGTCTCAATTTTTTAGTAAGTCTGAACTTTTGCGTTGAAAATTTCATAAGTGCTTCTCAGTCCCAAGCACCACTTTCTCGATTTCCCCTTGGCTGGGGCAGAATGCCTAGGGTGGGCTGGATTTAGATATTTTCTTTCCTTCTTGTGAAAAACTAAAGCAGGCTAAAGTTCAATATTTCTCTTCCCCCTAGTCAGTAAGGCTCTGATAACACTCCAAGAGTTAGGCTCTAGTAAAATAGTTTCTTTTGAGGACAGGTCTTTTTTTTTGAATTGGAGTTTCACTCTGTCGCCCAGACTGGAGTGCAGTGGCCGCTCCCGGCCACCGCAGCCTCGACCTGCTGTGCTCCGGTGATCCTTCCTCCTCAGCCTTCCGAGTAGCTGGAATTACAGGTGCGCGCTACCACGCCCGGCTGATTTTTTTGATTTATTGTAGAGATGAGGTCTCGCTGCCCAGGCGGGTCTCGAACCCGCGGGCTCAGGCAATCCACTCACCTCAGCCTCCCAAAGGCGCGGAATTACAGGCTGAGTCACCGAGCCCGGCTTGAGGACAGGTCTTTTAAAGAGAAACAGAATGTTCTGGCATATGGAAAAATTGTCTTTTCCCCTCCCTTTATAACTGTGATATCCTGGTCAAGGTCCTAAAGTAAAAATTATGGAAGCCTCTATATGACTGCCCCCTTCTCCATAGTTTTTAACTCTCAGACTTGTACACACTGAGCTCCAGTAGTTCACCAATTACAGTTCAGATTATTTTACCCTGATGCTGGTTTCCTAAGGATACAGTTTTTGCTACAGTCAGTTATGATTCTCTTTATTCATCTGTCTGTCTCTTCAATTTTGGAGATAGCAATTTGCCTTGTGATCCAACTTCTACAACAGAACTAAGAAAATTTGTTGATTTTCATTTTTTCATATTTTCATTGTTGTTTATACAGAGTAATGACTTCTACGATCCTTAAATGCCAGACAAAAAAAACCCCAGAAGTCTCTTTATTTGTAAACAGTTTTTTGAGGTATAATTAACATATAAATAATAAACTAAACATATTTAAAGTGTATTATTTGTTAAGTTGATATTTTATATATTCAGGAAACTATCATCACAGTCAACACAATAAACCAAACCACTCTTAAATATTTCCTTATGGCCCTCTGTAATTTTTTCTTTTACCTCTTCTCAGTCTCATAATTCCAACCCTCCAAGAAGCTACTTACATTTAACTATCATTATAAACATGTTTGCCTTTTCTAATATGTGATATCTATGAAAACTGTTATTCAATATGTACTGCTTTTGTCTGACTTTTATTGCTCAGTATAATTATTTTGAGATTCATGATCTTTTGTGTATCAGTAGCACATTCTTGCTTATTGCTAAGATCATTTGATTGTATGAGTAACCAGTTACGGAGAATTTTCTCATTCATTTCTCTCTTCACATTTACAAGAATATAAAAATATAGTACAACTCTGTATCGTTAGTGCTTACATGAGTATTGAGAACATACTTCATAAATATTTCTGGCATGCATAAATGATTAATGAATGTGTCATTTTGCTAGTAAACCATACCTGTCTAGTTTTCACACATCTAGCTATAGAATATGTATGATAGCAAAACTGTATCTGTGTGCACACATCCTCTATAGCTGTTATAAGACAAATCTACCTACAAGTAGTTATAAAGATATAAACAAAAATTATAGGTCTGGGGAACACTGCGAGATTTCTTCTCTACAAAACAATAAAAAGTTAACTGTGCATGTTTCTGTAGTTCAAGTCACTTAAGAGACTGAGGCAGGAGGATTGTTTGAACCCAGGAATTTGAGGCAGCAGTGAGTTATGATTGCTCTCCTGAATCCCAGCCTGGGCAACAAAGCAAAACCTTGTCTCAAAAATAAGGAAAGAACACTATAATAAGTAAATACATAAGTAAATAAGCAAACATAAATTTACTTGTACCATTGTAGCTAACATTTGAACTTGTAGTGAGAGAGGAGACAGCTAGAAATCCAATAGACAGTCAGATAGGATGCTTCCCCAGTAGTAAACTTCCTGCTAGCCCTACAGACAGAAGTGAACACACTCACTTCCAGGTCCAAGAACTTCATTCTTTACGTGCTTTTTCTTGATTGACCCTCCCCGACTCTCTCCCAGTAGGTAAAATTCCAAAACCGCACCATTGTACTTCTATCTGATTGGCCTAAGTGTAACCAATCAGCTCACTCATAGGTCTATATAAAACCCAAGAAGGGCCCCTGACCAGCAACCCTTTAGGACCTCTCTTGCTGCCAGGAGCTTTCTTGTCCTCTCAATAAGTTCCTGCTTTCGTACTCTCCGGTTGTCCACATCCCTTATTCTTCTCGGGCATGAGACAAGAATCTGGTCCCAAGAGCTGCTGAAAATCACCAGAGCTGAAGACCCCTGGACTTAAAGAGCTGCTCACGCTGGCAACTGGCTTGCCAGCCAACAGAGTTGGCAAAGCTGGCAGAGTGGGCAAAGCCAGAGAAGTTGACAGTGGAGTCCACAGCAGAGCTGACGGTGGAGTGGAGTTGATGGCCCTCAGAGCTGAGGAGGCTCAGAGAGCTAACGAGATCCGATGGGGCCTGGGTTGCCAGCCCATCAAGTCAACACTTCTTGGGCCTTGCTTGCCAGCCCATCGAACTCGAGGGTGCTACAACACTCTCAGGAGGCCCTGCAGATGCTGGCATCCCGGAACTTTCAGGTGCCGTCATGCTCCCTTTCAAAAATTCCTGGCCACCACATGGATCCTGGGCCGGCAATACAGCTTTGGGAACCGCAACGCCCAGTTCACCAGCTCTCAAGCAGACCAGATTTTTTAAAAGTATCAGTAGTAAAAGGCTATTAAAGTAAAATGACCTGTAAATTTATTAATTTAGAAAGGAATAATGAATATATCTTGAATTTTTTTCATTAAGATTGTGTTCCTTACAGCTTTTTTTTTTTTCTTTGAGGCAGAGTATCACTTTCTGACTACAGCCTTAAATTTTTTGGCTCAGATGATCCTTATGCCTCAGTCTTCTGAGTAGCTGGGACTAAAGGTACACACCAACATGCCCAGCTAATTTTTTTTATTTTTATAGTGATGAGGTCTCACTATGTTGCCCAGACTAAAGCTAATTTTAATAGAGGTGAAAATACCAACAGCAGAAACTTATTTCTTCCAAGATCATGAATTCCAAAATTCTGTCCAATTTAAATAAACACTCAAAACGTTTCTAAACTAACATTGTTATCAAAATTGATATCTGTCACTAATGTTTCTTTTGTAAAGCTTCCTAAAATGACAGTCAAATTAAGAATTGCAAAATCTAAAACAACAAATGAATAGTACAGAGAATGCATTTATCTTCTAAGATACTTAGTTTAAAATTTTCTTTAAATTTAAACACTGACTGTCATAACCTTCATAACCTTAAATTGTATGGTTTGTTACAAAATAAATGCTACTGAACTGACTCCCATAACTATATATCCAGTCAAGATTTGTTTTCCAAGAATCAGACAAATTGCCTGATACTACCAATGTTTTCCCTATACTTGAGCTAACAAAGCTTACTTACCCTTAGGACTTCTCTTAAAATCCCATTCTTTCTATTGCCTCACAAACTATACTAAGTATTTTTCTTACACTGGCTCAAGGTCAGCATACTTTTTCTCTAAAAGGTCAGACAGTAACCACCTTAGGGATTGTGTGGCACATAGTCTCTGTTGCAGTGACTCAACTCTGACATTGTAGCTCAAATGTAGCCATACACAACATGTAAACAAATAACCATGGCTGTGTTCTAATGAAATTGTGTTTACAAGAACAGGTAGCAGAGTGGTTTTGGCTAGCAAGCCTAGTTTACTGATCCCTAAATTAGCTCATAGTTACTAAATGTTATTTATTATACACTAATAGTTAGATTTAAATGATTTAATATATCCTTTTAGATTGAAATGTCCATAAAATCAGAGACCTCATTTGTCTTATTTACTGTGAATTATCTCAAAGATCTAAAATAGTATGTGGCACTCAACTTGTGCCCCTCAATGTATCTAAAGAATAATTTCAAACTGTTGTGTAAGGTTTAAATGCTTTGCCAGAACTCACTTGCCCCTTTAAAAATCTTTAACTCTCCTAGACCCATATGGCTGCTCCTATAAAACTTTTCTCCTCATGCCTCTCTCTCTCCCCCCACAACCACACAGGGTCTTGTACTTTATATACTAAATTTGCTTTCCCGAAGATATGAATATACCATAATTCTTTCATTTTAATTTTTGCTAAGCTGTTTTTTTCTGCCTAGATTGCATTTTCCTAAATTCTACTTGACTAAATTCTATAAAATCATTAGTTCTCACTTGAGATGAAATTTCAGTTAAGAAGGATTCTATGACTACCATATGGTTGTTACACCAATCTATTCATCCTTACCTCTTTTAAGGTATTTATATATTCCCTTGTAAAACAAACTTTGCTTTCACTGTTGCCTATACTCCTGGTTGAACTGAAAATCAAGATTTCCTTCCTGTTTCTGAGAGTTAGTCAAGTGTTCCTCATCAGGCCAATTAGCCACTCTATCTTGCTATCTGAATGCAGAGTGGAGTTATGCAAGGATAAAAATGAATGGAGCTGATTCATTCCAATGACAGCATCAAAAAGTCTGTCTACCAGATGCTGTTTCCTGCATCTCTGAAACTGCTCTTTGTGTTATTTTTATGCCTAGTTATTTGAGCCTTTAAAAATTGTATGCCACCATTTATTATTCTCTGTTCTCTCAAATTGATTTTTTTCTTAAGTAGCCATTATTTTCTGTTGTTTACAATGAAATAACATTGATTGACACTGAACACCTTCTTTGTGCCACCACAGAAATCTAAAGACTTTTTTGCTTTACCCAAAACAGTGTAAGCTCCTTGAAAACAGTAAATGTATCTTATTAACCACTGAATGACCAGAATGTACCAAAATCCTTCTATATAAAAGATATTAAATTGATTTGTACCTCTGCTGTTAGTTACCTAATTTTTCAAAAGCTTGACATCTACATCTGAGCAAGATGAGGATATAATAAAATTATTTCTAAGACAAAATAAAGCATTTTTTTCAGTAATTATGTAGATGATGGAGATATTAATCTTTACAAGAACTGCTATAGTCTTTTTAAAAAATGTTTGCAACATATGAGTGAGTCTTTGTATTTTTTTTTTTACATTTCATTCAATTTTGTTATACCACCATAACTGAGTAGGTCACGTTTTTTATAATTTTATTTTATTTTTATTTATTTATTTACTTTTTCCCTGAGTTGGAGTCTCACTCTGTCGCCCAGACTGGAGTGCAGTGGCCGCTCCCGGCCACTGCAGCCTCGACCTGCAGGGGTCCGGGATCCTTCCGCCTCAGCCTTCCGTGTAGGCGGAATTACAAGCGCACGCTACCATGCCCGGCTAATTTTTTATTTATTGTAGAGATGAGGACTCACCAAGTTGCACAGGTGGGTCTCAAAGTCGCGGACTCAGGCAATCCACTCACCTCGGCCTCCCAAAGCATAGGATTACAGGCTGAGCCACCGAGCCCGGCTTATAATTTTAAAATTAAAGTTTTTATTTTGAGATTATTGAAGATTTACATGCTACTGTAATCAATGATACAGAGTGATTCCAAGGGCCCCTTATTGACTTTCCCCTCAATGGTAATATCTTGCAAAACATTGGTATAATATCACAACCAAAATATAAATGCTGATACAATCAAGACAGAACATTTCAATTGAAATGTTTGTCTCTCATGTTGCTATTTTTTTTTTTTTTCATCTCTGGAGAACACTGACTGACTCATGAGGAATACGAGTTTCACAAAATGAATTTTGAAGTGCTCCCGTCTCTTATTTTCTGGAAGAGATCCAGGTAGAATCAATATTATATCTTTATTAAAACTTTGGTAGAATTATTTAATGAAATAATTTTGGCTGGTAGACTTGTTTTAGGGGAAAGGTTAAATTCTGAATTTAATTTTCTTAATATTTCTAGGGCTATTTAAATTATTTCATTTTGGGTAAACTATTGCAGTATACATTTTTCCATGATTTGGTTTATTTTATCTAAGTGGACAAATTTATCCATAGAAAATTGTGCCTAGATTTTCTTATTAACCTTCTACTGTCAAAGGAGTCTGAAGTGATATTCTATGGTCATGATATTGGTAATTTATTTTTCTTCCTTTTTGCTTTGTTGCATGGTTAAACGTTTGTCAATTTTATTGATTTTTTTTTAAACAACCTTATGTTTCAATGATTTTTTTCTATTGCTTGGCCATTTAAAATTTTATTACTTTCTGTTCTCATGCTTTTTATTTATATTCTTCTGTTTGTTTTGGGTTTATTTTGTTCTTGTTTCTCTAGGTTTCAATGTGAAAGATTATATTATTGATTTGGAATGTTTTCTTCTCTTTCAACATAAATATTTAGTGCTATGAATTTTCATATCAGCATCCCTTTACCTGTGCCCCAAAATTTGTATATGTTACATTTTCATTTTTTTTAAAAAATGCATTTTAAATTTCCCTCAAGACTGTCTCTTTTATCAATGGGATATTTACAAGTGTGCTGCTTAGTTTCCAAGTGTTTGGAGATTTTTTTCTGTTATCTTTACTGCACGCCCAGGCTTACAGTATAACCTATTGCTCCTAGGCTACAAACCCATACTCCAAGTTACTGTACTGAATATTGTAAGCAATATTAAATAATAGTATTTGTGCATCTAAGCAGGTCTACACATAGAAAGAAACAGTTAAAATATAATGCAGTCTGCAATCTCAGCACTTTGTGGGACCAAGGCGAGAGGATTGCCTGAGCCTAGGGGTTCAAGACCAGTCTGGGCAACATGCTGATACCTCATCTCTATAATAAATTAAAAAAAAAAAAAAGTCAGGCATGGTACTGTGTGCCTGTAGTTCCAGCTACTTAGAAGGTTGAGGTGGAAGGATCACCAGAGCCCAGCAGGTTGAAGTGGGAGTGGTTGTGGGCGTGCTGCTGCACTCCAGCCTGGGTGATGGAATGAGACTCCAAATTAAAAAAAAAAAAAAAGTAGCCAGGCTCGGTGGCTCAGCCTGTAATCCCGCGCCTTTGGGAGGCTGAGGTGAGTGGATTGCCTGAGCCCGCGGGTTCAAGACCCGCCTGGGCAGGCAAGACCTCATCTCTACAATAAATCAAAAAAATTAGCTGGGCGTGGTAGCGTGTGCCTGTAGTTCTAGCTACTTGGAAGGCTGAGGCGGAAGGATCACCAGAGCCCAGCAGGTCGAGGCTGCGGTGGCCGGAAGCGGCCACTGCACTCCAGTCTGGACGATAGTGAGACTCCAACTCAAAAAAAAAAAAAAAAAAAGTAAAAAATAAAAATGATACACTTGTATAAGGCACTTACCATGAATGGAGATTGTAGAACTAGAAGTTGCTCTGTATTACTCAGTGAGTGAGTGTTGAGTGAATGTGAAGTCTAGGACATTACTGTGCACTCCTGTAGGTTTTATAAATACTGTATACTTACAATATGCAAAATTTGTAAAAATCGTGTTTTCTTTCTTCAGTGATAAATTATCTTTAACTTACCTTTTTTACTTGATTAATAATTTAAGATTTTAACTTTTGGACTTTTTTGTAATAACACCACTTAAAAACATGCACTGCGCAGCTGTACAATTCTTAATATACTTGCTCTATAAGTATTTTTTACATTAAGATTTTTAAATTTGTTTATTTTTAAACTTTTTTTTAGCAAACTAAGACACAAACACACACATCAGCCTAGGGCATATATAGGTTCTGGATCATCAAGTTCATTGTTTTCTACCTTCACATTTTTCCCACTGTGTTAGGGTATGGCAAGGACCGGCTGAGGGTGGAGAGGCGAGGAGAGGCACGTAGCACTGCCGGGGCTGGCAAGCCGGAGGTGCACGCTGGCCACCCAGAGATCCGAGTAGATTGCAAAGAATTGTGACACACTAAAAGGTTAAGAACGAAAAGTTTACTTAAAAGTAAATTAGAGAGAAAGAGACAGAAGAGAGATTCACCTCCCCAAGGTGGGGGAGGGGGACCAAAGCCAGGAAGCATGATGATAGCCGCGGTTCAAAGAGCACATGGCCACACCAGACTCTAGCAAGGCAATGGCCGCTGGTTGCTTGTGGTTGAGTCCTTTTAACCATTTCCTGAGATGCCGGAGGATCATTAAGGTGATTGGGTGATTGGGTGGTGGTTTGCTTTCACTTCATCACAAAGGGGCAGGCAAGCCAGGTACTGATGATGTCAGGTGATGGAAAGCAAGCACATGGGTGGATTAGTCACATGATTGCTGCTATGGTGGGACTTCTTTGTGTCACGTAGGTTAGCCCTGGGGGGGAGTGATTCCTGCAAGAGACTTGTTAGACATTTGCAATTCACAAATTCCCTGACCAAAGGTGGGGTGGTCTTTGGGCCGTCCTGATCTTGTATCTGAAAGAGATTTGCCTATGGGGGATGGGATACGCTGCTGTTTGTTCTGCAGTTGAATGTCTGAATGCTTGTTAATGGTTACACTGAGACAAAAAGACTAAGAATAAGCTAGGTTTCTTCTAGGTTTCTAGAGGTACCTTTCACACTGGAAAGTCTTTAGGGACCATAACACACATGAAGCTGTCATCTCCTATGATACCAAACAATATCTTCTTCTGGAATACCTCTTGAAGACCCTGTCTGAGGCAATCTTACAATGAACTGTTTTTTTGTTTTCTTTTGTTTTGTTTTGAGTTGGAGTCTCACTCTGTCACCCAGACTGGAGTGTAGTGGTATGCTCCTGGTCACTGCAGCCTCCTGGCCACTGCAGCCTCAACCTGCTGGCCTCCGGAGATCCTTCCACCTCAGCCTTCCAAATAGCCATAAGTACAGGCATACGCTACCACGCTTGGCTAACTTTTGATTTATTGTAGAGAGATGAATTCTCTCCAAGTTGCCTGGGTGGGTCTCGAACCTGCAGGCTCAGGTAATACACTAGCTTCGGCCTCCCAAAGTGCTGGGATTACAGGCTAAGCCACCGAGCCCAGCTGTTTTTTTTTTAAATAAGTGGAAGAGGTACAGTTTGAAATAATGATAAAATTATAGCATAGTAACTACATAAACCAATAACATATTTGTTTAATATCAAGTGTCATGTACTGTACATAATTCTATGCAAGATACTTTTATACATCTGGTATCACAGTAGGTTTATTTACACAAGCATTATCACAAACACTTGAGTGATGTATTGCTCTATGATGTTACACTGTCTAGTTCCAGTTATAGGAATATTTCAGCTCCATTATACTTTTATAAGACCATCAAAACATACGCAGTTCATTGTTGGACCAAAACATCTTTATACAGTGCATGACTGTACTGGATTTGTCACAGTCTACTGGTGTTGACATTTTGCCAGTTTGAATAAAGTGCACAATGTACAAATTTAACCTCTTTCATGTTACTTCCTACTTTCCCTATTTATCATATAATTGCCTTAAATATTTTCTTGATATTAAAAAAATAAAATATATATATTTTAAAAAACATGCCCCCTTCTTTCTGGCTTTCATGGTTTCCGATAAGAAATTTGTTAGAGCACGGATAGGGTGAGGGTGGATGGAGAGATGAAGGGAGGGTAGAGGGAGTGAGGGGTGCAGCACCGCCGGAGCCTGCAAGCTGGAGGTTCGAGGTGCATGCTAGCAACCTAGAGATCTGAAGAATGCAAAGAATTGCAACACACAGAGGAGAGAGAAGAAAAGATTTATTTAAGAAACATTTGCTCCCCACACACAGGAAGTGGGCCTCCACTCTAGATACGAGCAGCCCCGCCCCATAGCCCCTTGAGCCCTGGCTTTAATCCTTTCCCTAGGAGATGTTGCAATCGAGTAGGTGTGACTGCCTTGACTTCCTCATTGACCATCTGAGAATGTCTTGGAAACTCTGTGACACAGAGACCTGCTAATGTCTGCCCATATTCTCACAGCCCCTTGAGGAGGGAGTGATGAGGTTCCCCGTGCTCCTGTGAATTCCTGAATAACATTCCTTAGAGCTAATGGAGTATGCATTTCCCAGTAGGCAGCATTGGGGGATTCTTGATTTTCCTGCAGAGGGCACCTAGTCTACAGGAGGATTGAATTCCCATTAGCTTCCCCTTCTGAGCTGTCACAAGTCCTGTGATCTGCATAACTTTTGTAATGCATGACGTCTTAGGCCTTGTAAATACCCTTTACTCTAGGCAAGCTTGATTGCCCCTATGAGATATCGCTAATACCTGTCACCAGGAAGTCTATTTCTGAAAAGATAATGTTGGGAAAGTTAATTTTACCTAAATGTGCATTTCTCCAACAGCATAGCTTCTACTTTCTCATTATTGTATTATGTTTTAGGAAGAAGAGTAAAAAAAATGCATTTCCAGCTCTTGGTCTATCCTTTCAAAATTCACTCTGGAATTTTTCTGGAATTTTTCCTAGGCAAAGTGCTGTTCCTCTCTCACTGTTTTCAACATACTTTGCCTTTTCTTTTCACAAATATGACTATGATGTGTCTTGAACTGATTTTGTGTGTGCATTCTATTTGGAATTCACTCAATTTCTTGAATCTGTGAGTTTCTATTATATTTTCTATAGATGCCTGAGGCCCTGCTTATTTCTCTTTTGCAGTCTTTTTTTCTGACTGTTGCTCAGATTGGGTAATTTCTACTGTCCTATCTTTCAGTTCACTTATTTGTTACTTTGTACACTCCATTCTGATTTTTTGAGATCATTTTTTCACTGTTTTATTTTGATTAAGGTGTTTTTCAGTTCTAAAATGTCCATTTGGTTCTTCTTTAGGTCACATATTTTTCTACTGAGATGTTATTTCTTTGCTGAAATTTCTTTTTTATTTGTTTCTAGTGTGTTGATATTTGTGGAAGCATTTTTATGATAGCTGCTTGCCATGGTCTGAATATTTGTGTCTCCCCCAAAATTCATATGATGAACACATAGGTGATACTATTAATAGGTGGAGTTTTGGGGTTTTTGTAAAATTATGAGGATGGAGTCCTTATGAAATGATTAATGCCATTATGAAAGAGGTTCCAGAGAACTGCCTTGCCCCTTCTACAGTGTGAAAGGCAATAAGAAGGTGCTATCTATTGGTAATAGATCTTCACCAGACGCCAAATCAGCCAGTGTCTTGATCTTGGATGGCACAGGCTCCAGAATGAAGAAGAACAAAATTATGGATTTCACAGCAACTTGGATGGATTTAGAGTCTATAATACTCAGTGATTTACCACAGAAACAAAGAACTGAGTACCACATGTTCTCACGCATAAGTGGACCCTGAACATTTACCATAATAATATCAGAAAGAGATTGACAATAGCTGGAAACTGTCATGGGTGGTGGGTGTGTGTGGGTGGGGTGGGGATATAACCTCAATAAGGGTACCTGATCTCAAACTAGGTGAAGCGGGGAACAAATGGAAGCCCAAACTTGACCTGTACAATGATGACTTGTGTACCTTATCCGAATTGTATCCCACATATTTAAAATAAAAAAATAAATGTTGGTTGTTTATAAGACTGATAGCAGTCTGAACAGACTAAAATATTACCTTAAAATTATTGTCAAATAATTCTAACATTTCTTTAATCTAGGTTTTTGTGTCTTATTTATTCAAGTTGTAATTCTTCTTGTTTTTAATGTAACAGGTTATTTTATATTATGTTATAAAACTTTGCAACTTATTCAGATATACAATTTTATCTGGCTTTCTCCGACACTGTTTTAGCAGGAGAAAGGGAAAGTAGCACCTCGTTATTTCCAGGTGGAAAATAGAAGCCCAAGTTCCCCACTCAGTCTCCGTTGACACCAGTAGGCATGATGGATTCTTTGTTTACTGCTGGAGAAAGGTGAAACATCTGGCTCCTCCCTAGACCCCTATGGATTCCACCCTGACTGAGATAGGTAAGAGTGCTTTGCTACTTTTCTTCATATGGCCTTGCTGAATGACATTGTCCTTCTTACTGCTTGGTAGTGGAAATCCTGACTCTCCACTAGGTCTTCTCTGTAACCCACACACCCCCAAATTGGAAGGACACCTCCATACTGCTGGATGAGAGGAGAAATAAAGTCCCTCACAGGGTTTGTTAGTATTGCCCAGTGGGAATGAAAATTCAATTTTTCTAATTAGTCCTTCTCTACCCTACCTTAGTTGGGAAGTTGAAAACTCATTATAGCCTGGAGAGGGTGGGATTTTGAGGTCCCCACTTAGTCTTTGCTAGAATTGGTAGGGTGGAGGCACAATTTTCTCTGTGGTGTTTGGCAGGTGTATAGAAGTTATCTTAATTTTTTCTGTCTTGCTAGGTTGACCCTTTTCTTGTCTTTTGGGTTTTATTGCTATGGTTTTTGTCTTTATCCATTGATGTTTCAGGATTGCTGGCTTCTTTAGGTTTAAATTTGGGCTATACATAGCAAAATGAAAATTCAGGGTACTCATGATTTTATTGTTTGTTATGTTCCAAAATCCTTTGCTGGTCAGTCTTCTTCCAGCTCTCAGAGCCTTATTATGTTTGTTTTATGCATAATGTGCAGGGTTTTTAGTTGTACTTAGCATGGATATTTGAGAAATCTAAGTCTATTTTCTGGAAATGAAAGTTAATTACTCTCTTTTAAAATATAGTATTTGCAGTATTAGATGTGTTTGCATATGTTCTCAATTATTTCAATACATTTTACCTTTACATTCAACGTAAACCTTTTTATAAATTTTAGATTTTTTGTGTGCATATGCACGTGTGTGTGTGTGTGTGTGTGTGTGTGTGTGTGTGTGTGTGTGTACAAACATGCTGATAAGAAATTAAATTCAAATTTTTGGCAACATGACTTGCTATAATCTAAAGACTATCTGAGTCATCAAAATATATACATATATTCAAAATTTTATATTTACATATAAATATATTTTATATTTATATATTTACATATTTTATTTGTATTTTATATAAAAATATTTTGTACAGTATATGCCTCAACTTATTAAATAATATTGAAGTGATGCTCAGAGAGATGTCTTTTTGGTCAATATTTCTTTTAGACTGGAAGTTGGACTTACCTGAGTAAACTTTTTCTTTTAATTTTAAATTCATTTTCACACTTTCTATTTCTCTCTTTTTAACAACATAGAAACTGTGCAAGAAACTTGTTTTAATTGTTAGTTATTGAGATGACTCAGTTGGTATAAGTTTATTCTCATATCTCATTTCAATAGTCAATATATGACCTATTGTGCTTTGAATAGAGAGCATGTAAACTCACTGAGGTTTTTCATTATTATAGAGTGGTAGTGTTTTCAATATTTTATGCTAGGAAATTTCATTGTTTTTTTTATTTATAACTCAAATGAAAATAAATATTTCCAAAGTTATTTTTAAAGTTACTTTGTTAAAATATAAATATATGAACAATTTTTGTGTAAAGCTAGTTTTCCAGAAATGACACGCTCATGTAATGGTTAATAGTTTTCTCATTTGATTATTAATTCATTCAGAAAAGCCTTTTCTGTGCATTTGGTATACACATACTATTAAGTTAAACATGGATAATCAGCTAGAAATTACAAGTAGATATTTCCATTGTTTAATTATATAAAGTGAGCCATGATGCATTAAACAGCATGGAAAATAACATCCATCTAAACACAAAATATTTTATCTATATTATATCTATTTTAATGATGTACCCAAATAATAAGTAAATGCTTGTTATCATGTAGTTTAAATTCATTAAAAGTGAAAAAAGTTATCTTTTATACCTGCCATCCTTCTTATTTAATTGATCTTATATTTTGAAATATACTGCTTATATAATACGTCAATGAAACTTTGAATGCCACTATTGACTTTATAACAAAGTGTGCTTTTACATATTAAATGATTTTAAAGATAGGATGAAATATCATCTAATTTAATAACAAGTACTTACTGATTAATTTTTATATATCAGTCACTTTGCTGAATTCTTAAATATGTTATCTCCCTTAATTCTTGTAACATCCCTATAACATGGGACCGTGTTGTCTCTTCCTTACAGATAATACAGCCAATTTCCATAGATTAAGCAACTTTACCAATGGTAACAGTTAGAATTTTGAAATAATTCATGTTTGTGTTATTCTAGAGTCTAAATGTTTAAATGCCATGATATACTGCCTAAGTAAATTCTAAGTAATTCTAAAGGAATAACAGCAGGACTTTGTTAAGACGGTTTCAAAGCATTTACTCCAACATGGGAGAATGAAGCTCTGGAATATTAGACACAGTTATAGTTTGTCCTTCAGCACAGGTTAGAGTCTAATTTACCATGGGTCATGTAAAATCTCTAGGAGTAAAAAGCAATCTACAGCTATAAAATGAAAAGTGACCTTTAAATTCCAATATTAGAGAAAAACAACTTTTGCCTCTGGAGACTATTGAAGGACAAATAAGGATGAGAAAGTTCACTTCTATTTCCTCATATACATATAACTTTTTTTTTTTTACAGCTAGAGTAGCAGCAGTAGAATTAAGGACTTAGAATGCATTCTATGTATTTCTAAGACTATGAAATACCACCCAAATATCCCTGCCTTGGGAAAAACACAAACCAATCAACCAAGAAACAAAATTCAGCACTTTTTAATACTGGTCCCACAATGAAGAAAGTCAATATATCTCAATATATTCTCTTTTTCATTCATTCTATAATCCTTCTATCCTCTGAAACAAAACAAAACAAAAACTGGGTTTCAATAATAAAACCCTTAGCATTACAAGAAATTTAACTGGAACAAATATTTAGAGCTGCATAATTAGAACATACAGAGAAGCTGCTATTTCTTCTTTGAGTCCTGATTGAATTAGTGCAACTAATGGCATTTTTTAATACAGCCATTGAGGGAATTTAACAGAGGAATCAATTATATTAGTGTACTGTGATAAAATTCCCAAATTATGTTCCTCAGAAACCATCATATTGAAGAGTATTTAAAATGTTTTAAGTGTAAATTTCAGGGAAAAGTCTCAAAAATTTCCATTTCAAAAAGTCTGGGATTAAGTCCAGGAATGAATTTTTTTTTTTTTTTTTTTTTTTGAGTTGGAGTCTCACTCTGTCACCCAGACTGGAGTGCAGTGGCCGCTCCCAGTCACTGCAGCCTCGACCTGCTGGGCTGCGGCGATCCTTCCTCCTCAGCCTTCCGAGTAGCCGGAATTACAGGCGCACGCTACCACGCCCGGCTAATTTTTGATTTATTGTAGAGATGAGGTCTCGCTGCCCAGGCGGGTCTCGAACCCGTGGGCTCAGGCAATCCACTCACCTCAGCCTCCCAAAGGCACGGGATTACAGGCTGAGCCACCGAGCCCGGCAGGAATGAATATTTTTAACAAGCATAGCAGCAGTATCCTATGCAGATGATAGAGAACCCCTCTTTGGGAAACATTGCATTAGCCCAGGGAATATATTTTTCTTTGACTTGCTAAGCATAGCTAGAAATATGCAGCATTTGATTTTATAATTAGTTTTTTTAATTGAAGAAAATTTTATATTGCAGTCAGAAAATCACTTCAAGAAATGAGCAAAACTGTTTTCACCAAAATAATAACAAGCTGATCAAATAATTAAGTGAAAAAGTCACATTTGGTATTTCTAATAACTGCAGATATTCTAGAGAGTGTTGACAAACGAAAAGCACAAGAAGTCACACTCTCTTAAAACAGAGTACTATTATTACAACATAATAATTAATGTGTTCAGCATATCTTCTGTTCTGTGGTTTGAAGTAGTAGAAATAAGTCAATATGCTAAAATATTTTACTGGAATCTGATACCGGACAGATGGAGCATTAAGTGGTATGACATGATTCCAAAGAATATTTGCAAAATACCTGAATATTCTACAATTTAACTGAAATACCTGGTCATTATCCAGGCTTTTATCACAAGAAATTACTTTCACTGTTTCCTATGGAAATAGTGCCTGTTCATGTAACAAACTAAGCTGTGAACAGTTTTTTCTCGCTATTGTAAAAATTATAACTGATTTTATTTTGAAAATACTTAGAAATTTTTAAAGAAATAAGGACAAAAGGTTAACCAACAAAATCTTTTTTGGTAATTATTCTTCTTTTGTAGTTTTTCTGTGTTTTGATTAAAGATATTTGTTGGTTAGGAAAAAGGGAAATATAACTGAGGACATTTGGGAGAATTATTATTGCGATGCATATTTAAATAATGCATTAATGCAGTTTCCATTGTATGCTGAAGGAAAAGAAGTATTTGACTTCCTTATATGACAAATCAAGGAAAAGTAACTACACATTTAATTCCTACTATGCATCAATTAATTTTTATAGAATATATTTCTTAATCTTCACAACAATCCCATGAGATAGGCATTATTACCATTTTTCTGAAAATGAAGTTGGAATTCATCCAAGAAAAATAAGTTGCCCAAGGTCACACAAAAAGTTAGTGGCAAAACTGACATTTTATCTTAGGCCTGACTAAGCCCTAATTCTATGGAATAGTAAATAGTGTTCATATACCAGAATAGTATAAAAAGACAACAATAAACAGAATATTTGCATATTTTTTGAGAAAACTATAAAATATGACATGCAATGTGATATATTAACATATAAATGTAGCTTACAAACAACATAGTGTTTATTCAATGATAGCTTATTAATAAAATAACTCATTTTATAATAGTTATACTTAGTAACCATATTTTAGATTTTATACAATTGATTGAAGAGTGAACATTTTTATGCTGTATGTTTTGCAGTATGGACCCTATGTTATTCTCCTTCAAGATCTAAAATTTAAAAAGAATATCTGAATTGTCATTCATATCAATGTTTCTGAAAATGTAATACGCATATTAATTGCATGAAGATTGTATCAGAATGGGGATTGTGTAATAATGCATATTCTGATTTAATAGTGAGAATCTTGGTATTTTTCATTTCTAACCAGCTTCCAAGTGATCTGCTGTTTTAGGTTTCTGGATTATACTTTGAATAGCAAGGATTTAGGCTACATTAATACAGTGATAGGTAAGGGAAATAGCTGTGGTGCTGCAACTCTATTCACTTTTTTTGAACAACTACAAAGCACCAACAATTGATGAAAAATTTACAAAGATAACTATACATAAAGCATTGGATACTGTAGTTCTACTTCTATTTATACATTATGGAAAGACTTATTGCATGGCAAGTGTTTTTAAACCAATATTGTTTGTCTTTGCAGAAATACTAAAATAACCAAAGCCCATAAACATAGCAACAAATTTAACAGAAAAATGTAGCATATTAAATCACAGAGTTTTATATAGCAATAATGAGCAATCACTTAAATTCAACAACAATGACAAATGTCACAAACATAATGCTTAACAAAACAAACTACAGAAAAATATACATATTCTGAAAATATAAATGTAAAAATAAAAAAAAAACGGTCACAATTGAAGATTATCATGACTTGTGGTAAATTTGTATAGTTGATTGTCATTATTCACAGAAATTAGTATCATTTAAAGTTCTCCACAAACAGTAAAATAGTGATTACTTAGATAATGTTCTTAAGGGAACTGCAAGGGTTAGGTTCCTGGGAGCCTCTGTTCACAACATTTTGGCATCCAGTCAATACATAACCTTGTTTTATATGTGTTTCCATTGAATTAATTAACATTGAATTCATGGAAACAGCACTATAAATCATGCAGGAAAGAAGCTTATGTAGCACACATATCTTTAGGAATAATAAGTAACACCGTAACACTATGCTTGGGGCCCTGTTAAACAAGTCACCATCAATACATCTCTACATGAATGTATAAAACATGGCACTAAATGGACTAAATTGACAGTGAAAAGGATACTTGTTTACAACATGCATGCCAAAACAAGAAAGCAACACATTGAGTTGTTCATCCTCACCTGGGAATGTGTGTATCATATGACTCAAAATTATTACTTTGTACATGTCTGCAATTGACCTTAAAAGTGCCCTGAGATTTTATTCAGTGAGTAGGAAAATTTTAACAAGTAGGTAAATCTGCAAATGCAGAAATGAAGATCCACTATATAGATAAAAAACAGTCAAGGAATACAAGGGAATGGGTTACTAGATAGGGAAGTTTTTTGTCTCTAAGGAGGGTATATGATCTGTAAAGGAATTCAAGAAAATTTGAAGTTATGGCAACATACTAATAAGCTGGGAGGGGGTGTTAAAAATTTATTCTTTATTATTATTTAATCTGTGGAAATACATTATACACACTCTTCTGTATATGAGAGCTTCACAATAGAAAATAAATTAAAGAGATCCAAGATGGACACTGTGGAACAGTAGACCAGTGCCTAGCAAGATTTAGTGTGAGAACCCAATTACCAATCAATGAAGACACCCTGAAAGCTTTTGGACAGGTGATACATACAGCATTCAGTGGAAATCTCTTTGAGCATGTAGATACTAGAAAACAACAGTGGATGTGGGACTCCAGTCACTCCATCCCCTAACTCTGTTTCAGACTTGGAAAAAGTCAGAAGCTTTCCTTGGTGAAAGAGAGGGGTGGGTGATTCTAAGATGTTTCTAGTCAATTTACCCCCTCCCAGCTATGCACAAGTCATTGATCTCCTGCAAGAGGAGTTTTGTAAGAACATAGCAAGGGACAACTGGAGTCTAAGTGAAATGGGAAACGGGACCCACCTGCCCCAGGCATAAAAAGAACCACCTGCAGCATGAATCTGACTGGCATGCCCATTGCCTGCAACTAGTGGAGAAGCAGACCAAAGTCTCTCTTGCCAAGCAGTGCAGAGAGTAGGGATCTAGCCACCAATACACCTGAACCCAGCAGAGATCTTTTCGTACACACAGAGACCAGAAAGCAATGGCAGGCATGGAATACTGGGTTCCCCATCCCTGGCCTGTTCCAGACTCTGGCAAACTCAGAACCTCTGCTCAGTGAAGGAGAAGGTTGAATGATTCTAAGACATTTCAAGTAAGTACACCCCATCCCAGCCATTCATGATTCATAGGTACCATGCAGGAGTATATTTAGGACACAGTGGGGGACAACTGGAGCATAAGTTAAATAGTGAATGGGACCCACTCACCAGCCACTATTGTGGCAACCTGATCACAGGCAGAAGGCAATCTGCCTGCAGAGTGAATCTGGCTGGCACACCCACCGCAAGCAGCTAGTGGAGAAGCAGACTGGCATATCTTGTATCAAGCAGGGCAGAGAGTAAGGGTCTAGTACCTATACACCTTACACTCAGCAAGGGGCCCTTTTTACACACAGAGACCAGAAAGTAGCAGTAGACATGAGATTCCAGATGTCCCACACATCACCCTATTTCAGGCTTAGCCAGGGTCACAGACTCTGCTTAGTGAAGGAGAGGAATGAGTCTAAAATGAATCACTTTACTCTTTCCAAGTGCAACAGGGGCTGCAAACTGATTTGACTAGTTAGCAGAGGGAGAGAGAATCTGCAGTTATGGTATCCTGACACAGGATGGAGCAAGCAGCAGTAATGAATGCTTTTCCCTCTTTCACTGAGTGATGAAATTACAGAGAAAGCAAAGAGACCTGTCAAAATGAGGAAAACTCAACAGAAAAACACTAACTGCCAGGTTCCTAAAGAGAAAGTGCCTGAAAAACACAAAACAAAACAGCCACTGGTGCATAAACAATGGAAAGCTCCTAGAACAACCTGCCCTAGATGATAGTCACAGAGATCAGAGATGAATGGCAAAAATGAGCAAGAGAAACATAAAGTGAAACTCAATGAAATTGCAGCAGAGTTGACCAATTTCAAAAAAGGGTATGCTGAAACAATAGAAGTAAAAAACTTCAACCTTGAAATAAGTAACAAAGTAACAAGTATAGAAAAGAAACTCAACCAGGCAGAGGAACAAATCTCTGAGCTTAAGATCAAATATGAAATTAACTCAATCTATTAAAAACACTTTTTAAAAAAATTCAAAAAGAAGAAGCAAAGCCTCCAGGAGATGTGTGACTATGTCAAGAAGACAAACATATGCCTGACAGATATCCCTGAAGTAGAAAGGTAAATGGAGAACAACTTGGAACAGCATTCCATGAGGTCATCCAAGAAAACTTCCTCATCTCACCAGATACATGACTATTAAAGCACAAGAGATTCAGAGAACCCCCATGAGGCATCATTTGAGAAGACCAACCCCTAGACATAGTAATTACCTCCATAGAGTAAGTATGAAGGAACAAATCCTAAATGCAGCAACGGAGAAAAGTCAGACTGCCTTCCAGGGAAGATCCATTACAGTAGCTGCAGAAACACTGCAAGCCAGAAGAGACCGGAGTCTCTTTTAATGCTTTTAAATATAAACAATCCTGATCAAGAATTTCCTACCCCACCAAGCTAGTTTCATCAGGGATGGGGAATCAAAAGCCTTCACAGACATCCAATTTTGAAGAAAATATGTCACCTCCAGACCAGCCCTTCAGAAGACACTTCAAAAGGTCTTGAACACAGAAAAAAAAAAAAAAAAGTACAGTCATGCCCATTACAAAAGTACAGGCAAACATAGAGTTAACAGAGTATACAGAGGACCCACAAAAATTAAAATACTACACATATATAAATACAAAAATGTAAGATTCCAAAGCAATACACTAATAGCTCCATGGCAGGGATAAACTACTCACATTTCAATAATCAACCTGAATACCAATGGACAAAATGCACTACTGAAAAGGAATAGAGTGTTTCTTCAGGCATACAGTCTGCTGTCTCCAGGAAACTCATCTCACTGCAAAGTACACCCACAGACTCAAAGTTGAAGGTTAGAAAATGAACTTCCAGGTGTACAGAAAACAGAATAAAGCAGGAATAGCTATTCTAATATCAGACAAGCAGCCTTCAAGCTGTCAAACGTTAAAAAGAATGTAGAAGGACACTACATAATGACAAAAGGCTCAATCCACCAGCAAGAAATATTCATCCCAAACCTATATGCACCCCATACAGGAGCACCAGGTTTTATAAATCAACTGCTAAGTAAACTAAGAGAAGACATTGACTCTCACAAATTCATAGCTGGAGATGTAAATACCCACATGAACAGCTCTAGATAGATCCTTGAGTCAAAAAATTGACAGGGAGATCCAGAATCTCAACTTGATACTTTAGCAAATGGGCTTAACAGAAATCTAGGAATCATTTCACCCAAAAACTGCAGAGTATGTATTCTACTCTGCAGAACATGAAACATACTTTAAGATCAATCACATTCTCAGAAATAAATCAAGCATGAACAAATTCCAAAATATTAAAATAATACCATGCATCTACTCAGATGACAGTGGAATAAAAATAAATATTGCCACCAACAAGATTCCACCAAAAAACAGCAAGATATAGAGATTAAGCTACATTCTGGTGAACAACATCTGGGTCAACACAGAAATTAAGATAGAAATTAAAATATCCTGTAAACAAATAAAAACAAAGGCACATCTTATCAGAATCTCTGGAATGCTGTGAAGGCTGTGATATGAGGAAAGTTTATAGTGTTGCATGCATAAATCAAGGAAACAGAAAGATCATATGTAGATAAACTAATGTCACACATTAACGAACTGGAAAGGCAAGATCATCTAAGTCCTAACCTCAGCAGAAGAATCCAGATCACCAAGAAAAAATCAGAGTTGCAGGACATAAAAGACAAAAATGTCATTAACAAAATAAACAAGACCAAAAACTGATTCTTTAAAAGGATAAATAAGATTGATAGACCCTTAGCCTGATGGAAAAAAAAGGAGATAAAGTCCAAATAAATACAATTAGAAACAAACACACACACAAAAAGGCAAAGTTAAAACTTACCCCGAAGAAATTCAAAAGATTATTTGAAATTGCTATGCACACCTGTATGCATATAAACTTACAAACCTAAAGGAAATGGCAGACTCTCTGACATCATACAATCTCCCAATATTGAAAAAAGAAGAAACTGAAACCTTAAACAGACCAATAATAATCCAGGAAATTGACTCTGTCGTAAGAAACCTATTCACCAAAAAAACTCCAAACCAGATGTCCTTCCAGCTGAATTCTACAAGACATACAAGGAGGAGCTGATATCAATCTTATCAAAAATATTCTAGGAAATCAAGAAAGGTGGAATTCTCCCCAAATATTTTATGATGCTAACATTATACTGATATCCAAACTGGGCAAATTCCCAACAAAAACAACAGAGAATTAAAGACCAATTTTCTTGATAAACATAGATGCAAACATTCTCAACAAGATTCTAACAAATTGGATCCAACAACACATCTCAAGAATTATCTGCTATGACCAGGTGGGCTTCATTCCTGAGATACAGGACTTGTTCAACATTTGAGAGACCATAAACATAATTCAACACATTAACAGATGTAAAAACAAGAACCTCATAAATATATTATGAGATGTAGAAAACTCATTGACAAAATCAAGCAAAGTTCTTCTTTACAGAAATCCTTGATACCTAGGCATAAAAGGGGCAATCCTCAATACAGTGAGACTCATCTATGATAAACCCACAAACAACATTTTACTTAATGGGCAGAAGTTTGAAGCATTCCCCCTGAGAATGGGAACAAAACAAGGATGCCACTCTCAACCCTCCTATTCAATATAGTGCTGAAATCTATGCCTGAGCAATTAGGCAAGAGAAAAAATCAGGGGTATCCAATAGGAAAAGAGAAAGTTAAGTTGTCCTTCTTTGTGGATGATATAATTCCACACCTTGAAAACCCAAGGAGTTAATCAAAAATCTCCTCACAGTGATAAATGACTTTGGTCAAGTTTTGGAGTACAAAATTAATGTGAAAAAGACAGCTATGTTTCTATACACCAGCATCAAATGGACACAGAACCAAACAAAAAGCACAATACCATTCACAATAGCCATACAAAAATAAATAACTTGTCATCCACCTGACCAAAGAGGTGAAAGACCTTTACAACAAGAACTGCAAAACATTGCTCATATAAATCAAAGATGACACAAATAGAAAAACATCTCATACTCATGGATTGGAAGAATCAATATTATCAAACTGTCTAATCTACAAATTCAATGCAATACCCATCAAATTACAAGCATCATTTTTCTCAGACCTGGAAACGGCAATACAGAAATTCTTATGGAAACTGAAAAGAGCTTGAATAGCCAAAACAATCCTCAGTAAAAGGAACAAAGTGGGAGGTATCACACTTTTAAATGTTGTTATAAGGCTACAGTAACTAAAACAACCTGATGTTGATATAAGAATTGATACATAGACCAATGGAGCAGGATAGTGATTCTGGAAGTAAAAACATGGTCTCTCAACCAACTCATCTTTGACAAAACCATCAATAGCAATCATTAGGGAAAGGGAATGATATTTAGCAATTGGTTCCAGGAAAACTGGATGACCACACATGGAAGAATAAAACTTGAACCCATCCTATCACCATATACAAAAATCAACTTTATATGGATCAAAGACCTAAACATAAAATCTCAAACTATAAGAATCCTAAAAGAAAAAAATAGGAAACACCCTTATGTACATTGGAGTAGGCAACTAATTCTTCACCAAGTTCCCATAAGTGAATGCCATAAAAGCTAAGATAGATAAATTGGACCTTATCAAACTGAACATCTTTTGCATAGCAAAAGAAACTATCAAGAGACTGGGGAGACAACCCAAAGAATGGGAAAAAAATATTTACTAATTATGTTATCTAACAAAGGCCTAACATCCAGGACCTACAAGAAGCTCAAATGAGGTGAAATAAACAAAACAAAACAACACACACACACACACACACACACACACACACACACACCACCACCAACAACAACCCTATTAAAAGAATGACCAAGAACATTAATAGACACTTCATTAAGATATACAAGCAGCCAACAGATACATGAGAAAAATGCCAGCCTCACTAATCAACAGAGAAACTAAAATAAGATACTGCCTGGTTCCAGGAAATATGATCATCGTTAACCCATCATTAATAATTCAAAAAACAACAAATGCTGGTGTGGGTGTGGAGAAAAGGAAACACTGCTACACTGTTGTTGGGAGTGCAAGCTATTTCAACCACTATGGAAAGCAACATGGTGATTCCTAAAAGAACTAAAAATTGACCTTTCATATCCAGAAATCCCACTCCTGGCAATATACACAGAGGAACATAAATCACTCTACAAAAAATACACCTGCACTTGCATATTTGTGATCTATCACAGAAACAAAAAACTGCATACTACCTGTTCTCACTTGTAAGTGGGACTTGAACATTAATCACATTAGCAAAAGGAATAGTTTGGCAGTTGCTGGGCACTGCTAGGGGAGGGAGGGAAGTAGAGGGGAAATGTAACAACACAAAGGGTGCCTGGTCCCAAACTAGGGGAAGTGAGGATCAGTTGGAGGCGCAATCTCCATCTGTATGAAGCCTACTTGTGTAATTAACCTTTACTTGTATACCACATCTCTATAATAAAATAAAAATAAAAAAGAAAATAAATCAAGCACATAAAACATTTATATAGCCAAAGGTATCATAAGTTTTCTCTGCAGTGTCTTGTTTTTAAGTGGATAAAATTATCTTCATTATTGAAGTTAAGCTATTACTATTTTCATTTCTATATATGATAAACTTTTTATAAAGGTATTTTAACTTTTTAATTCATCTGCAGTATATTTTAGAGATTAAATTACATTTTATTTGAAAGCTGATAACAATTTACCCCAACATATTCTACAAAATAACCTTTCATTTTCCAGTTAATTTGTAGTGCTTTGTTTATTAGGCTTAGAGCTATTGTTTATTTATTTTTGTTGTTTTTGTGTTCTCTCTACATAGCATGCATTGACAATTATTTTAATCTTTTATGGTTTTAATATTTAATAAATGGTTGTCTTACACCCTTATTCTAGTCTAATTGTTTATGTTCTAAAAATATTTTCTAGTTTGATTTTAAACTATATTTTTTATCTCATCATATATGAGAGCTTTAGTCATAATAAAAACTTTTTTTTTTTTTTTTTTTTGAGTTGGAGTCTCACTCTGTCGCCCAGACTGGAGTGCAGTGGCCGCTTCCGGCCACCGCAGCCTCGACCTGCTGGGCTCCGGCAATCCTTCCGCCTCAGCCTTCCAAGTAGCCGGAATTACAGGTGCGCGCTACCACGCCGGCTGATTTTTTGATTTATTGTAGAGCTGAGGTCTTGCTGCCCAGGTGGGTCTCGAACCCGCGGGCTCAGGCAATCCACTCACCTCAGCCTCCCAAAGGCGCGGGATTACAGGCTGAGCCACCGAGCCCGGCAATAAAAACTTTTATATTGTGCAAATCTAAGAAAAAAATCTATCAATTAAACTATGAGATTCTATTGATTATATAACACAATCCAATTTTAGAGTTGCTATTAGGTAAAAAGTTGTGCATTTTTAAGTCAACATAATATAATATTTTCTATATGGCCTTCAGAATATGTTGAGTTCTAAAATATATTCCATTATTATTTCATTGATGTGCATTAAACCTACAATTTCATAAAAAACACCTTAACAATTTTTAGGCTTCTATCTTGAAATATAGTTTGAAACTCTATACATTTTAGTATTTTATAACTTTCATTACATTTTATTAAAATAATTTATGTAAATAGCACATTTTATTAAGATTATTCATATATATGTTTGTATATAAATATATATATGTATATATATACATATATACATATATATATATATATATATATATATATCTCCCTTCTAGTACTTCTAGTAACATGTTTTCATTATATTTTTTGATCCTTCTAGTAACGTGTTTTCCTTATATTTTTTAATTCTTTTTTTTTCTGGTGAATAAGGTTAGCATTGATTTTCTATTTTATTTTATCATACTTCAATTGCTTGCACTGCTTCTATAATTCTATTATGTTTCTCATAATTCTATTAGGTTTTATGTATATATGGTGCTATTTTTTACAAATAATGATGATCTCATATATTTTCTACATTAATGATCTTTATTTTTATGTTGTAACTTCACGTATTTATTACCAGGTAAACTCATTTAGTTTTATTCTTCCAGAATCATTAGTTATTTTCAGGTGTTCACTAAATCAAGTGCTTTCTAATACATAGTAATGCATTTAAAATTTTGTATAAAATTAGTTCATTTAAAAATTTTTGAAGTTGGCAGTCTATATCTTCCAAGAGTTTATCATAATGATTACAAAATGAGACAAGAGAATGTAAACATATCAATTAAAAATAGATGACAGTCTATATCTTCCAAGAGTTTATCTTTAATGATTACAAAATGAGACAAGAATTTCCCAAAATTATATAGGCTTGGAAGAAGTGCTAAGAAACCTTGGCATTGTTTTCTAGTCACTATTAATATTTTGTCTTTGCCTTTGATTCTTTATAATCACCTAATAATTAGTACATGGATACATTAGATAGAGAAAAATGACACAGAATTAAAGTTTGGTAATTACTTCTTGGATTCCAATCTTCTTTCTTGGTGAAATTTGTGCTGGATGAAACAAATTTTCCTAAAATTATGTTTATTGACATGGCTAGGAATTTTACATTTAAAATAAATTTTAAGTATGCAAAAGCCCCAGATAAGTAAGCTAACAAATTTCTGTGTAAATCTCATAACTTGATTTTTAAATTTATATCCAACTACACATCATTCCCAATACATTAGCTCATTCAAAAAATTTTTAAAGTTTTTGCAAGAAAATTTTTATTTGTTTTGTATTTAAAGGTTGATGTAGGGAAACAATTTTGAATTTAGTTAAATAACAAATAAAAAGGACCTGCAGTAATATTCACCATTACATTGCTCAGTATCTGGGATAAGGGGAGAATACATTTAGAAGTTAAGACATTTAAAAAATTCATACTATACTGATATGTTCTTTTTAAAATCAAATAATTATAACTTAGAGTTGCTTATGGAATTAATTTTTATTTGCACTTCTCGTTTGTTCTGAAAAAAGTTAAATTAAGTAATTAATATGACTCAACAATTTTTTTTTTTTTTTTTTTGAGTTGGAGTCTCACTCGGTCACCCAGACTGGAGTGCAGTGGCCGCTCCCGGCCACTGCAGCCTTGCCTGCTGGTCTCCGGTGATCCTTCCGCCTCAGCCTTCCGAGTATCCGGAATTACAGGCATGTGCTACCATGCCCGGCTGATTTTTTTTTATTTATTTATTGTAGAGATGAGGTCTTGCTGCCCAGCCGGGTCTTGAACCCGCGGGATCAGCAATCCACTCACCTCAGCCTCCCAAAGGCACGGGATTACAGGTTGAGCCACCGAGCTCGGCTTGACTCAACAATTTTGATATGCTTATCTTACAGACTTTCTACTATATCTCTGGCTATTTTATTTTTAATACATGTTTCTCATATATATTTATTTAGTCAAATTTTTCTGAAAATGCAAGATCCTGATTTCTTGATTGTTGTTCTCAGTTAGTAGCCTACTATTTCTCCATGTTCCACAAGGAAGTATCTTCATCTAAATCAAGTTTTTACAAAGTACCACTTTTTGATGTTAAGGGATTTTGATTCCAAAACATAATACTATGCCTTCATAGACTCTTAAAATCAAGAATTACTAATGCTCACTTTAAAATCAGACCTAGAGACTGAAATAGACAGCAGTAAATAACTCCTTGAATAACTCCTTGATCCTTTCTCTTCAACTCTAGTGCCCTAAAACACAACTAGGTTAGAAAGAAGCAAAATGTCAAAAGTAAAAGAGCTACAACAAAATTATTATTATTATTTTTTTCTAATTCTTGGCCCTGAATTGATCAGGGTTTTGTCAGTCAGAACAAAAGCTGATAAGATCATTTAATCTTCCTAGACTCATGGAAAAACAAAAAAATTTCCCAGATAATACAAAAATCAGAGTTAAAAAAAAAATAAAAGAAAGAGAGAGGAGAGAGAAAGAGAAAGAAAGAGTTAAGAGAGAATGACCTGGAATCTTCCCAACAGTATGCATATTTTTACTTACTTTACCAGAATTCATGGATAAAGGAATCACACGTCCATTTGATCCAAATATATCTTTTTAAAATATACCTTCTGGAAAACATGCATATTAATATCTTCAGAAACTCCTTTCTGCTGAGTTCCAGTTGATGGTATGTTGTGGAAAGGAGGCCAGCTGTGAGGTTCCTCTTGTCAGCTGTCATTTGGTTTTGTCATTATTGTTTTCTTTAGATTAATTAGTTCTCAGTTTGACTAAAAAGTACTTATCAGCCCATCCACAATCAACTAGGCATCTTGTTATCTCCATTAAGGGAGGCTACATGTAAATAATTAGAGAATCTCTGTCCACATCTTTTCAAGCCTCTACTTCATTCTATAACCATGTTTCTGCTCACTTGTAACTACTGAGGTAAGCTGTTAAGTCTCTGGAAGCTTTTATGGAGGGACTTTAATGTTTCTCACTGGCTGACTGGAATTTGCAAACTGTGCATGAATTTAAGACACATCATACTCTAGGTTGAGAATTTAGATCTAATTGATTACCTTTATTAATTGTACTTTTTTCAGTGTCTGCACACATTCAAATAGGATTATGTAATGTGCATTAGAAAATGACAAAAACAAAAACTCCAAAAAATAAAAATTTTAAAATTTTCCATGTCTAAGTTTCCTTTTTAGCAGTTGTTGTTATCCTCCAGTTCAGTTTGTGTAGCTCCTTCAACATGCTTGACATTGGAATATTCCAGAAAAACAACAGAGCATGTAATACAAAACACCAGTCAACATTCACAAAATTTAGGAAGTACAATATTATATCTAGACTCAAATGTGGCCACTGTAGTTACCTATAAATAGTGATTAAGTTTGTCATAAAATGAAACTTAGCAAGCAAAAGTGTTGTCTTAGAAAAACAATATGTACTACAATCTATTTTCACATTTCTGCTAACAACTAAGATTGATTATAAAGGCTTCATAATAAAGGCTTCATAAATTGGGGAAAGGTCGAGAAAATGGAAGATAGAAGATGAAATTTTCTTGTTTTTTAATTTCAGTAGAATGCCTGTCATTTCTAACTAATTGTCTGGAGTTTATAACCTGTGAAATTAAAAGTAAATTGAGTTTGGGAACTGGAAAACTGAACAGTTGAAAGGTTTAGAAAAATATGCATTATTTTTATTTAAAATTATTTTATTTTTTAGAAGCAATTGTACCAGTAAGAACTGAACTTTGTCATTGTGACTTAGCCAGATTAGCACTAATCACAACTTTATCAGTTAGAAGAACTATTTCAGTCTTTTAAACCTTTATTCCTTGGGATAGTATCTTTCAAGTCTAGAGACAAAACACCAGCCCATCTGTTCACTTGAGGATTTATTGAACTCTAAATATTTTTATGTGTTAATTACAGCATTGTTTATTCAATAAAAATGGTATAAGTTTAATGTTTTAAAATGAGAATTGGTTGAATAATTTATGTCAATGCAGATATCACAATAAATGAGTTTACTGCATATGTCTTAAATATCAGAAAATAAACACATCAAATTGTTTATAGTGGTTATTATTTAGTAGTGAGATTTGCCATATTGAAATAAGGAGAAGGACTTCCTTTTTTTTTTCTTTATAAATCTGGGTACTGCACACGTCTTAATAAAATAGGTGCTATAAAATGTGTGAATGTGTAATTAAAACATATGAGAATTGGCAAAACACAAATGTAAAATCTCAACTAGAGAAACCTGATGTCATCGTTATTGTGTTTCTATGGGCTTCACTCCCCAAAGCTTTATTATGATTCAAACAATGCATTCAGTAGCCTTTCCATTCATTTTGCTTTCAAATAAAAAACAAACTCACAAACACACAGTAAACATGCGTTTTGAGTCATTCCTTGCTTTTTCATGGCTTTTACATTTCTAGGCAGTTAACTAACTTTCATAATTGCAGAATAAAATGCCTTTGACTACTTTTCTGTTGCATTTAGTATTCATTAAAAACTATACATCAAAAATGGTTACTAAATCAAAAAAAAAAGGAGAAAAAGGAAGTTAGGTAGCAGACATTTTGCCTATTATGATTCACATTATTAAGAAAGTTGTAAGTCAAAACTTTACCTGCTTAAAGCAGCCTATCCCAGAGTTGGGGGGGGTTGCAGTAGGCATCGAAATCTCCCAAAATAGAATAAAAATAATAACGTTTCAAGAGCTTTTTTTTCTACATTTTTGCAGATTTTTCTAGAAAGTTTGCATTGAAAAAATTTAAAGCCTACACAATCAGATTTGCCTATAAATCACTGACCAATGCAGTAGAAGGCTTGCTGTATTATAAGATTTTGTCTGTTTAAATGTAGTTGACTTAGTATTTTTAAAACTTTCTGTAATTCTTAAAATTTATTTTAATACTATCAGCAGCAGTTATACTTGCAGTTGAAGGTATATATAGTCTTGTTCTAAGTAACTTTCTTCCTCCTAATTATTATTATTATTATTATTATTATTATTATTATTTTGAGTTGGAGTCTCACTCTGCCACCAGACCGGAGTGTAGTGGCCACTCCCAGCCACCACAGCTTCGACCTGCTGGGCTCCGGCAATCCTTCCGCCTCAGCCTTCCAAGTAGCTGAAACTACAGGCACGCGCCACCATGCCCGGCCAATTTTTTGATTTATTGAAGAGATGAGGTCTCGCCAAGTTGCCAGGGCGGGTCTCGAACCCGCAGACTCAGGCAATCCACTCATCTCGGCCTCCCAAAGCGTGGGATTACAGGCTGAGCCACAGAGCCTTGCCCTTTCTAATTATTGATGGACTTCCTAAGGGTCTACAGAGATAAGAAAACTTTTTAAGCAAGAAAGAGTCACTGAGAGGGGAAAAGAGGCAGAGAGCACTAAATAGAGAGCTAAATTAGCTACTTGTACCTGGCCTGTTTTACCTTACCAAGTTTCTAATAATATGGGAAATTTGCTTTAATACCCTTTATTAACATTCCCTAATTCTGCTCTATTCTCTCAAAATGTATCCTAATAAACATGTTTTATTTATCAATCCACAAAACACTACTCCTCTTTGGAAACAGAAGTTCAAAGTTATTTAATACATTATTTTCTTACTTTAGTTTAATATTTAAAGGTCAAAACAATGTGCCATAAATTTCTTCAGATGATGAGGAAGAAGTCAGGAGTTGAACCCTGCTTACAAATAACAATTTCAAGTCATAACATTGATGACACTTTTTGGTTTGTATTTCTGCTTGTTGGTTTAGATATCTGATATTTTAAGTTTTACCTAATTGTGTGACAACATCACTCTTAAAATCAGAAATTATAATGTGGTCTTGTAGCCTATAATTTAGTCATTGCATGAAGAGTTTTAAAACAATTATTTCCAGATGTGCAAAGAGAAAACATGATATTAGATTTTTATAAGATTTCTGAATATTTAAAATGTCTTTAAAATAAGTATTCTCCAAACAGATGTTTTATAATAAATTAAAAGATTTCCTAAGATGACAACGTCATCAATAAGGGTACCTGATATCAAAGCAGGTGAAACGGGGACCAAAGTGAGATCCAGACTTTACCTACACAATGACCATTTGTATACCTAACACTGAATTGTTCCCCACTTCTTTAAAAACAACAGTGTGACTATATTTTGACACTGGTTAATTTACCTTTAAATTTTAAGACCCAGTTTTAACAGGAACGAGTGATGGATGACTCAACATGAGATATTCTAAATCTTTTAATAGAATGGATTTGCCTTATACTTTTAAAAACAACTCTAGATTATTTATTTTCTCTGAAGCGATAGATGCAGTTTAAAATTAATGAGTTGTCCATTAGGTAGGTAATATCTGACCTATTTGTGGGCACCAGGGGATATGTAAATTTTTGTCCTTAAAGAAGAGCTGATTTAAAAGGGCTATATTTTAATATTTGGCATTGGCTGGAATTAGTTGACATATACAAGAAACTAATCTTAGTTAAAAAAAAATATATCACCATGGACAGTTGCATAAAAAATAATATTTGAATGGAAATTTATAGTTTACAAAGTGCTTTATTATACATTACATTTAACACTCACTACTGCTTTGTGAAATAAGTGTCATTATTACTATGCAAATTTAGAGATAAGAAAAATGAGACTCACAAAGTTTAAATGACACTTCAAAGCGCAGATTTTGACTGAAATAAATGATTCAAACTCAGCTATCTTAATTCCAAATTCCATGTCTTTTTCTGTGAATGTGGCTGCTTTACACTAACTTACATTAGCTTGTATTTTCTTACCTTTGATTCCTAACCAGGTCATGGCCTTATATCATTTTTTTGGATTTTATTTTTCATTTCCACTTTTGGGTCTACACAATGCTGACATTTTTCTGGATACCAGAGATAGATACATAGATTCAGATGTCTTTTAAGTCCACATTCCTACTCACATCTTCATAAATGTTGAAGGAAAAAAGAATACTGGAAATATTTTACCACATCAAATGGTAAAGGGGAGTTGATTTATTTCATATTTCTGGTAGATTTTTCCTTGCTATCTCCTGTTGATGCCTGTCCCTCCCTGTTACATTTATTCAAACTCTATCCTTTTTGGAAAACAGATGAGGATAATTATTATGACCTGTTAGAGGGAAGAAAAAATTGGATGTTAAGTGGGTCTGGTCCATGAAGTGTGATCTCTTGAAAACTTTGTTTCATAAAAACTTATGCTTTAATCCACATTTTTTACTATCTTCTAGTACAACTATTTACATAGGATGATAACATATTTTAAAAGACTCTGGAAAAGTCTTCTTTTTCTGCTTTTGAGGTTTTTAAGTATGTCAAAGAGTCATAACTTTGCAAAAAAAGATGCATCTTATCAGTAACATTGTGCATTAAGTGATAATTGGTAAATGAGAGAGATATTTCTTTAAGATTACTAAAAGCAAGAAATGCAAAGATAAATGAGTCCAATAACATTAACCAATTATATCTAGGAGCCAAGACCTTACAGATGTGAATGTTTATATGTTAGATATGAGAATTAAGAGACACCTATTTAAAATAATATATCATGAAATTCCAAGATGGTGGCAAAGTTGGTCAGAGTGCATGAGCACAGGGATGAATACACATACAAGAGTGTTGGCAAGTGGTTGTATGAGTGTCTGACTGAGTAGGGATGTTAGAACAAGTGGCCTGGGATTTCCTACTGAGGTGGCTGCCCCGTATGGCTACTCAGATGCCAGCATGTTCCATGGTCCAGAGAAAGACACCACCTTTGCCACCCTACCCAGAAGAAAGCAGTGAAAAACACATGTAGCTGGTGCCTCCCTCCACCACAGCCTTTGATGCCAGATTGGACATTGGTAGTGGGGGTCATGGAAAAAACACACCAGAGGAACTAGTTGCCAAGTCCAAGTAGAAGACAAGTTTCGGAGACGTTCTTACCGCATTCATCCTGGCAATTGAGTGGCAATAGGCTTCAGTCTGTCCTCTTGGACAGTGGAGCTACTCCTGAGGAATGAATTCAACACTTCTCTAAAGCTGATTACTACCAACTCAGTGAGGATACTCAGGTGCAGTATCCCCAGAGGGACAGGTCTGATGAGGAGACTAAGTTGCCCTATCTTCCTAACTAAAATATTTGTGGGTCTACAGCTGTAACTGGAGATGAAGAACCAACTCATTCCTCAGTGAATGAGTGAGGGTGAGTGTTAAAATGACACAACTCCCCTTTTCCAGTGATTCACAAGATGTGTGACCCAAGTGGGGGACATTCTAATCAGCACACATGGAGAAGGCTGAACACAGACAGATCAGTTGAGAGGGTTCCTGGTCTTCCCCTGACTGTGTAGGAAGCAGGGAGACAGATTGAGAGGTTGGAATACCCTCCCCTCTGCTGCAAGCCAAGAGAAGTGGTATTTGTGTTACACCTACAAGGAAGCTGAAGTTTCAGAAACTACAAGAAGGCAGACAAGAATTACAATTTTTTCCCTGCTATCCTATCTCTATATAGTTTGCAAGGGATGTGTGTGTTTCATTTTGTTCTACTTCTCCTTCTTTTTTCACATAAGGGTATATGCAAGTGTGAAAATCACATAGTGTCAATTTTAGTTTTTTTTTTTTCTGTTTTACTGCTTTGTCTCTTGATTTGTTTGCTTTTCCTTCTCCTCTTTGTTCTCTTCATTGTCCTTTCTTCTCCCTTCTCTCTTTGTTAGTTCCTTTCCTTTCCCTAATGACATTTTGTATCCAGGGGAGATACATACATTCCCATTGCATGGGCATACTGTGAGGTAGTAAGAAGTGGGTCCCTGAGATCCACACCCCAATCAACAAACATTGTGATCTGCAGGCAGTTTTGAATCTTAATACCCATTCAACACACCTTATTGAAATTTCAAAGTTGTAAATGGACAGCACACCTCCCCACCCTGAACCTGGCTTCAAATAGAACAAATCTGGAAGCTTACCAAAGGAATAATGGGGGTTGAGCAAAAAGAAATGGAACCTACTTCCTTTCTCACTGAGCAATGGAAGTAAAAAGAAATGAAAAAAAATCTATCATGAATGAAGAGAAATCAATTAAAAAACATAAGAACCCAGCTGGGCTCGGTGGCTCAGCCTATAATCCCGTGCCTTTGGGAGTCTGAGATGAGTGAACTGCCTGAGCCCAAGGGTTCGAGACCCGCCTGGACCTCATCTCTACAATAAATCAAAAAATCAGCCAGGCGTGGGAGCGCGTGCCTGTAATTCCGGCTACTTGGGAGACTGAGGTGGAAGGATCACCAGATCACAGCAGGTCGAGGCTGTGGTAGCTGGGAGTGGCCACTGCACTCTAGTCTGGGCGACAGAGTGAGACTCCAACTCAAAAAAAAAAAAAAAAAAAAAAAAAAACCACAGGAACCCTACAGAGTTCAAAAAGGATAGTACATGAGAATACAGATATTGGAAGTAAAAAAATGAAAAGTACCCAGAATGACTGGTCTCAGGCCACAAATACAGGCTTCAAGTAACAGTTGGAAAAAATGAATAAGAACCAAGAAAAGCAAGAAAAAAACATGAAATAATTGATTATAGAGATGCAAGGTATAAATAATATAGTAAAAGAAACAAATTATAAACAGCCAAACATGGAAAGTAGAATTAACCAGGCAGAAGAAAGAATCTCAGAGATTGAAGACCAAAATATGGAATTAACCCAATCTGTTAAAAATAGAAAGAAGCATAAAAAGATGGAACAAAGCCTACAAGAGATGTGCAATTATATTAACAGATTGAACTTACATCTGATCAGTATCCCTGAAGCAGAAAAGGGAATGAGAGTAACCTGGAAAAACATTCCATGAGATTATCTAAGAAAATTTCCTACATCTCATCAGAGACATGACCATTCCAACATAAGAGATACAGAGAGCTCCTGAAAGGCATAAAATGAGAAGACCAATGCCTAGAAACACAGTAATTCACTTACATAAAGTAGGTATAAAAGAAAAAAATTCTAAAGGCAGCAAGGGAAAAAAGTCAGACTACTTACAAGGGAAGACCAATTAGGATAACAGCAGACTTATCCACAGAAACACTACAGGTTGGAAGAGACTGGAGTCCAATCTTCAAGGTTCTCAAAGATAAACAATTTCAACTAGTAATTTCCTACCAAGCTAAACAAAGCTTCATCAGTGATGCAGAATTAAAATTCTTTCCAGACATACAATCCCTAAGATTTTTTTGCTGCCTCCAGATCAACTCTACATGAGATACTTAAGAAGGCATTCAGCACAGAACAAAGAAAAAATAATGACCACACTCTTCCTAAGAATACAGGAAAACAGAACCAACACAGCACGTTTTGTGACAGAAAAATTATAAACACACATATATCAACCCCAAATCAAAAGAAAACCAAAAACAAACAGGCATACAACAACAACAACAATAACCCTGAAAGAGCCTTGTGTCAGGAATAAACTCTCATATCTCAATGCTCAGCCTGAATGTGAGTGGACTAAATGCATCACTGAAAGCACATAGAATAGCAAACTGGATTAAAAAAGAAAAAAACCCAACTCAACAATATGTTGCATCCAGGAAACATATTTTCCCAGACTAAACACTCACAGGGAATAGAAAACAAATTTTCAGGCAAACAACACAAAACAAAGCAGAAATAATGATCTTAACAACCTTTAACCCATCAAAAACAACCTTTAAACCATTGAAAACTTAAAAGAGATATGTAAGGACACTACATAATGAAAAAAGTTTCAATCCATCAACAAGAAATATCCATCCTAAACATATATGCACCCAACACGGGAGTACTAGCTTTCATAATACAGCTACTAAGTAAACTAAAAAAAAGATATTGACTCTAGTATTATCATAGGTGGGGACTTAAATATTCCACTAACAGCCCTTGATCGATCATTAAGAAAAAAATTCAATAAGGAGATAAAGAATGCAAGCTTGATCAAATGGACTTAATAGATACGTACAGAACACTCCACCCAACAGCCATGGAATATGTATTCTACTTATCACCACTTATTACCATTCTACTTATGCTCCATTATTGACCACAAACCTGGCCATAAATGAAGCATAAGCAAATTTTACAATACTGCCATGCACCTTCTCAGACCATAGTGGAATAAAAACAAATATCAACACAAACAAAACTCCACCAAAAGTCACAAAAACATGTACACTAAATAGCATAATACTGAAACTCCAGGATCAGCACAAACATCAAAGCAGAAATTAAAAGATTACTGTAAACAAATGAAAATGAAGAAATATCTTACCAAAACCTCTAGGAGGCCATAAAACAGTACTAAGAGAGAAATTTATATATCTATGGACAGGCATTAAAAAAATAGAAAGATCACAAATTAACAGCCTAACAAATCACCTAAGAAAGCTGGAAAGATAAGACCACAAAACCCTAACTTCAGTAGAAGAATCCACATCACCAAAGTAAAAGCCCAAAGAAGACAAGACATAGAAGACAAAAATATCATAGAAAAAGAATCAATAAAAAAAATTAAAATAAATAACTGGTTATTTGAGAGGATAAACAAGATTAATGAACCCCGAGTCAGATTGACCAAGAAAAAGAGAGAAAAAGCCTAAATAAGCATAATTAGAAAAAAAAGATCAAGTCACCACTGACCCAAATAAATACAAAAGATCATCAAAAATTACTATGCACACCTGTATGGAAACAAACTTGAAAACCTAAATGAAATGGAGGAATTTCTGACATCACACAAACTCCCAAGGTTGAAACAGAAGAAATGCATACCATAAATAGACCCATAACAGCACAGGAAATTGACTCCATCATAAGAAACTTGCCAACATATTTTTAAAAGTCATGGACCAGATGACTTTCCAGCAGAATTCTACAAAACTTACATTAAGGAGCTGATACCATTCCTATTGAAAGTATTACAGGCAAGCAAGAAATGTGGAACTCTCACCAAATCTTTTTATGAAGTTAACATCATATTGATACCGAAACCAGGTAAAAATTCAACAAAGAAAGAGAACTACAGGCCAATATTCCTGAAGAACATAGATGCTAAAATTGTCTACAAGATTCTAGGAACACATTAAACAATACATCTCAAAAATCATTCACGATTCCCAAGTATACTTCATTCCAGGGATGCAGGGTTGGTTCAACATCTGTAAGACAATAAAAGTAATTAAATGCATCAACAGATGTAAAAGCAAGAACCACATGATGATATCATTATATGCAGGAAAAATCTTTTGATAAATTTCAGCATCCCGTATGATAAAAACCCTTGAACACCTAGGCATAGAATGAATATCCTCAAACTAGTAAGCGCCATCTATCATAAATCCAAAACTAAGATGTTGCTAAATGAACATAAATTGTAAGCATTTCTCCTGAAAACTGGAACAAGTGAAGGCTGCCCAATCTCACCTCTCCTGTTCAACATAATGTTGGAAGTCCTAGCTAGAGCAATCAGACAAGAGAAGAAAATCAGAGGTATCCAGATGGGAGAAAAGAGAAATATCCCCGCATCTTCCTAATCAGAGAGGTGAAAGACCTTTAAATGAAAACTACAAAACCCTCTATTAGGAAATCAAAGAAGACACAAACAAATGAAAAAAAGATTCCATGTTCATAAATTAGAAGACTCAACATTGTTAAAATGTCCATCCTACCAAAGGCAATCTACAAATTCAGCGTAATATCAATTAAATTACCAACATCATTCTTCAAAGACATGGTAATGGCAATACAGAAATTCTATGAAAACATAAAAGACCACAAATAACCAAAACAATCCTTAGCAAAAGAATCAAAGTGGGAAATATCATACATCCAGATTTTAAACTTTACTTTAAGGCTACAATAATAAAAACAGCCTGGTATTAGTACAAGAATAGGCATATAGACAATGGAACAGGATAGAGATTCCTGCAGCAAATTCTCTGTTTCTCAACCAATCATCTTCGACAAATCCTCCACCAACAACCACTGGGAGAGGAGAACGTATTTAATAAATAATGCTGGGAAAACTGGCTGACCACATGCAGAAGATTGAAACAGGAGCCCTACCTATCACCATACACAAAAATCAACTCTAAATGGATCAAATACCTAAACGTAAAACCACAAACTATAAGAGTCTAGAAAACACAAGAGGCATCATTACAGAAATTGAAATAGGTAACCAATTCCTGATCAAAATCTCAAATGCCCATGCCATATAGAGATAAGATAGATATGTGGGACCTTATCAAATCCAAAAGTTTGACAAAGCAAAAAAACAAAAAACAAAAAACAAAAACAAAAAGACCCTAAAACATCAGGAGAGCAGGAGACAGCTCACAGATTGGGAAAAAATATTCACCATATGCATGTCTGATAAAGGCCAAATATCCAGGATATACAAGTAACTCAAACGTGCTTAAAAGAAAAAAACAAATAGCCTTATTAAAAAGTGGGCCAAAAAAATGAATAAACACTTCTCAAAATAAGTCATATGAGCAACCAACAGATACATTTAAAAAATGCTCAGTGTTGCAAATCATCAAAGAAATGCAAATTAAAAACACACTTAGGTACCACCTAACTCCAGTCAGGATGGCCATCATCAACAATAAAAACAACAGAAGCTCCAAAGGATGCGGGGAATAGGGAACACTTCTACACTATTGGTGGGAGTGTAAACTAATAAAAGCTCAGTGGAAAACAGTGTGACGATTCCTAAAAGACCTAAAAATCAACCTTCCAACGACCCAGCAATCCCCCTTCTAAGAATATACCTGGAGGAACTCAAATCATTCTATAAAACAAATACCTGCACATGCATGCTTGTTGCAGCATTATTCAGAATACCAAAAAAATGAAACCAACCACGCCATCCTTAGAAAGATGACAGAATTTTTAAAATGTGGTACATTTACATGATGGAATATTATAAAGAGAAATAGCAATTTTAACAATAGCAACAATAGTATTAATAAAAATCATAAAATGAAATATTTAAAAATATCTATTTTACTTCAGATAGTTGCTAATGCTTTTGTTACATTTTGTAAACTACTCTTTTATAATCTATTTACATAGTTATTCAAATTGCTTTGTCAGTTTTATAGTTAATAGCATTTTACTCAGAAATACTAAGAAGTTTTCCCAAATTCGCAGCAGAAAGTGATTTCATATTAAGATAGTTTTAGTCCAAACGGTACATTCTCAATTATTATGCAATGCATCTTCTAGCAGGTTATAATATGCCATTGAAGGGGTTGAAGCCACACAGTGAAATGGTTATACATACTTCTGACCATTTGCTGCCAGGTGCGATTTGACATGACACTCTATGGGTCTTTTTACTCACCACTGAAAGAAATTTCAGGCCTGTAGTATAGTTTTAAAACAAATTTTATTGGAGAGAGAGGGGGCAATAGAGAGAGAGAGAAAGAGAGAGAGAGAGAGAGAGAGAGAGAGAGAGAGAGAGAGAGAGAGAGAAAACAAGAGACATGACAGACAGACATAGGTGTCTTGGAAAAAAGACCACACACTTGTCTTTGACAACAATTACTAAGATAACTGTGAACTAAGAGTAGCTGGCCGCAAATATCTGGTCATGAGTTTTGATTATGATCTCTCAACTTTTTAAGGTCACAAGACCTTATAATAATTAAAGTTACTGTCTAACAAGATTTGGGCTTTTCTTTAAAAATACTATGTCTGTGTTTTAGGAAATTCCTTATTGTTTCTGTCATGCTGCACTGGTATATCCACATTCCAGCCCACAAAGTAATCAGGCCTGATGTGCCTGGTCAGTCAGATGAAGGTTATATACCAATGAGAAAGATGTCTGAATACATACCTTATTTTAACTCAATCTGCCTACAAAGAACTTATCTATCCATATCTAACACATACTAAAATAAATTGTCTTATGCTGAAGAATTGGGAGTTGTAGGGAGAAAATGGACTTCATCGTGCTATGGTTTGTGAATAATATTAAAACAAAGTTAATATTAATTCAGGTTAGTAATCAGTTATGTAAGTTTTATGTTTTAGATGTTAATTATAATGTCTAAGGTAACCACTATGAATGCTACCGTATTTTTAGTTAAAAAACAATTTGAAAAAATTATGAAAACAATTCAATTGTAAAAAATAAAAACACAAAGGACAGCAATGAAAAATGAGAAAAAATAAGAAGTATAGAAAACAAATTACAATATGACAGAAGCAAATTTCAGAACATATGTACTGGTTTTGCAGTGATCAGGCAAAAGAAGAAAATCAGGAGTAGCCAAATAGGAAAAGAAGAAGTTAGGCTGTTTCTCTTTGAAACTATGATTCTATACCTACAAAATACTAGAGAATCTGTCAAACGCCTCCTTTTACTGATAAATGATTTTGATAAAGTCTTGGGTTACAAAATCAATGTGCAAAAGACAGTTGCATTTCTATACACCCTCAACAATCAGGCAGAGAACCAAATAAAAAGCACACTCCCATTCACAATAGCCACACACACAAAATTGAAGCACCTTGGCATCCATCTCCCCAGAGAAGTGAAAGAATTTTACAACAAGAACTACAAAACATTGCTTAAAGAAATCAAGGATGACACAAACAAATGGAAAAACATCCCACACTCTTGGATTGCAAGAATCAATATTGTCAGGATGTTCATCCTACCCAAGGCAGTCTGCAGATTCAATGCAGTATCTATCAAATTACCAATATCATTTTTCACAGACATGGAAATGACATTACAGAAATTTATATGGAAACAAAAAAGAACACAAATAGTCAAAATAATCCTCAGCAAACAGAACAAACTGGGAGGTATCACACTTTCAGACTTTAAACTTCAATACAAGGCTACCGTGACCAAGACAGGACGGTATTGGTATAGGAACTGGCACATAGACTAATGGAACACGATAGAGATTCAAGAGGTAAAAACAGTCTCTCAACCAATTCATCTACAACAAAGCCACCAATAACAATCATTAGGAAGAGGAGATCATATTTAGCAAATGGTGCTGGAAAAACAGGCTAACCACATGCAGAAGAATGAAACTAGATACCTGCCTATCACCATATACAAAAATCAACTCAAAATGGATCAAGGACCTAACTGTAAGACCTCAGACTGTAAAAATTCAGAAGAAATTGTAGAAAATGGCCTTCTGAACATTGGAGTGGGCAAAGAATTTATGACTAAGTTCCCAAAACAAATGCTATTATACAAAAGCTAAATAGACAGTTGGGACCTTTTGCACAGCAAAAGAAACTATCAAGATAGGAAAAAGATCACTCAAAGAATGGGAAAAAAAAGTTATCAAATTATACATTTGATAAATGCCTAGCAACCAGGATCTACCAGGAACTCAAGCAAAGTTAAAGGAAAAAAAACAACCCCATTAAAAAGTGGGCAAAGGATATGAACAGACACTTCTCAAAAAATGACATACAAGCAGCCAACAGACACACGAGACAATGTTCATCTTCACTAATCATCAGAGAAGTGCAAATAAAAACTACAATGAGATACCACCTAACTACGGTAAGAATGACTATCATTAATAAATCAAAAAACAAGTGCTGACAAAACTGTAGGAAAAAAGCGTATATTTCTTCACTTTTGGTGGGAATGTAAGCTAGTTCAACCTCTATGGAAAGCAGGGCGGATATTCCTAAAAGAACTAAAAATTGATCTTCCATAAAATTCATCAATTCCTTTCCTGGGAATACACATCGAGGAACTTAAGTTGCTCTACCAAAAAAACATTTGTACACACATGTTTATGTCACACTATTCACAATAGCAAAATCATGGAACCAGCGTTGCTGCTCATCAAAAGTCAACAGGATAAAAAAAATAGGGTACATATACACCAGGGGTCCCCAAACCCTAGACTATGGACCAAGTACTGATCCATAGCCTGTTAAGAACCATGTGGCACAGCAGAAGGTGAGTGAAGAACCAGTAGAACTCCATCTCCTCTCAGATCAGCAAAAGCATTAGATTCTCGTAGGTGCGTGAACCCTATTGTGAATTGTGTAAGTGAAGGATCTAGGTTGATGCTCCTTATGAAAATCTGTTGCCTGATGATTCCTACCCCCGATCAGTGACAACATTGCCTTTCGTGAAACCAGACTCTGATACCAAAAATTTGGGGACTGCTGCTTTACACATTGAAGTTTACGCAGCCATAAAGAAGAACAAAATCATGAATTTACAGCCACTTGGATGCAGTTGAACATCATTATAGTAAGTTAACTATCACATAAACAAAGAACTTAATACTACATATTCTCACCCACAAGTGGGCCCTGATCACTCCTCACATTAGCATAAGCGTGATATTGGCAGTCGCTGTACACTGTGAGGGGAGGGAGAGTGAGAGGAGAGTGTGGAGTATATGACAACACAAAGGGAACCTGGTCCACTACCAGGGGAAGTGAGGGCCACCTACAAGCACAAACTTCACCTCATGCAGCCTACTTATGTAGTATGTTCTCACTTGTAGCCCACAGAGCTATAATAAATAAAAAAGTATTATTTAAAGAATACTGTAGTGATTTTGGAAAGAGAACAGAGCATAGACTCTCTTCCTCAGACTCCTTCTAATATTTTTTCATATTTTGTATAAAAAACTAGATTTTGATCATTATCAAAATATACGATTAGCTTTACATAAACATTTTTTTTAAAGTTGCCTAAATGCCAACCTTAGTATTACGTACAGATTTGAATAGGCAAAAATATTTATTTATTTATTTTTGAGTTGGAGTCTCACTCTGTCACCCAGACTGGAATGTAGTGGCTGCTCCCGGCCACCGCAGCCTCGACCCACTGGGCTCCGGCAATCCTTCTGCTCAGCCTCCCAAGTCGCTGGAACTACAGGCGTGCGCTACCACGCCCGCCTAGTTTTTGACTTATTGTAGAGATGAGATCTTGTCAATTTGCCCAGGCGGGTCTTGAACCCGTGGGCTCAGGCAATCCACTCACCTCAGTCTCCCAAAGCACGGAATTACAGGCTGAGCCACCGAGCCCGGCTGGCAAAAATGTTTAAATTACCTACTCCTTCTTCATCCATTACCCAGTTCTCCACCTTTCAAATTTTCTCCCATCTCTCTAAGTATTAAGTAAAATAAATAATAAATGTAATGGAAATATAATTTTACACAGACATGGAAAATTAAGGCCCATAAGGTTCATTTTTAATAAAGAATATTAATCACTTAGATTCCAAAATACAAAGTATTTTTTAGATAAACTAGATTTTAAAAAATTTACTACACAAAATTGTATCACTTCTTTCTATAAATTCTAGAACTTTAATTACATTGTCAAAAACTGTTTAAAAAGTGTATACATAATTAAATAAACAGTACTTAACAGAAAAAAGTTCCTTTAATATGGAAGTGCCTGGAAGTATTATTTTTATTTATTATAAGAAATTCAACTATTTTTTCAAGATTTGAATACTATAAGTAGGGATAAATATTATAATAAAAATGAAACCAATTCAATATGTCTTCATTTAAAGATGAATTTTCTGACATACAGCACAAAATTAACGAGTATCTCTTATCTGCTTTCGAGGTAAAGCAGTGCTAAGTTTAATCTTCTTGTTCACACATATATTTGCTCTGTGCACTTATATTTTTCTATATGTGGCAAATAGGGCAAATATAAGTCAACCTATACTTTTTTCCTCATTCTTAACTTTGAATTTATTTCCCTTCTTAGGCAAATACAAAACAAAGTTTTTCAAAATAAAAATTTTGCAGCATTTTATCAAGATATATTTGCTATTGTTGGCAATTCTTCTACTATTTTCTTTACTTGGCAATATTTTTAGTAACTGACATACTGTGTAATTTCTCTCACCAAATATCTATGAATCTGGATCTAGTCCTAGTCACTTCCATATTCCTTGTTTTCTGCAGGTCCCATGTTCAGTATCTTATCTACCACTGTGGACTGAGCCTCAGTAAGATCAAAGATGAGTTTATATTTTGCATCCTTACAGTTCACTTTTTTTATTGTGATAAGAACACAACTTGATCTACCCTTTTAACACATGTTTGAGTGTACAATACAGTATCATTAACTATAAACACAATGTTATACAGCAGATATCTAGAATTTATTCATCTGGTATAACTGAAAATGTATGCCCATTGAAGAGTAACTTCCCATTCCCCTTTCCCCCCAATCCCTGACAAAAACCATTCTATTCTTTGATTCTATTTCATTATAGTCTTTGATTCTATAAGACTATTTTGAATGCCTCAAAATGTGGAACATGAAGTATTTTTTGTGACAATTTCACTTAACATGATGTTCTCAAGATTCATTCATGATGTCACATATGGTAGAATTTTCTTTTTTTAAGACTGAATAGTAGTCCACTCCACTGTCTGCTCATTCATCCATCATTAGACATATAAATTATTTCTATATCTTGAATACTGTGAATAATGCTGCAATGAACATGGAAACACAGATATCTTTTTTGAGACACTGACAGTCATTTTTAAAATATATACCCATAAACAGAGTTGCTGGATCATATAGTAGTTCTGTTTCTAATTTTTTGAGGAAACTATATTGTTTTCCTTTATGCCCACACTATTTTACATTTCCATGATCAGTGTTCAAGATTTCCATTTTCTACATATTCTTACTAAAAACTTGTTGGCTTGATATTTTCTGTATTTGTTTTATTGCTATTTTTGATAATGACTATCCTAACAAGTGTAAGATGATATCTCATCATAGTTTTGCTTCGCAATTCACTGGTGATTAATAATATTGGGCATATTTTCATATACCTATTGGCCATTTGCATGTCTTCTTTTGAGAAATATGTATTCAAATTTTTAGACATTTTAAAATTAGGTTATCTAACTTTTTTTCTATTGAGTGTAGATTAAATCACCTTGTGATTAAATAGAGAATTAATAATCACTCCATCTGCCAAATTAAGAATTAAGAGTATATGTACTCTTCTATACAATTATTTATGTGAATACACAAATATATTTGTTTTATGCTATTATTACTCAATCCTCAACAGCGTATATCACTTATATTCTTAATTCTTGTGTAATGTTCCATAATATGCATATTACGTAATTTATTCCACCATTTCTCTATTGATTGGATTTTAGATTAATTTTAGACTTTTATCCATTTCACAACAAACAATGCTGTATTTTTGTGACTTGTTAGACCTTTTTTCAGTCCCAAAAAGACATTCAAATTTGAGATCCTGGATTAAATAATATGTTAAATTATAAAATTTTTATTAAAATGCATTTACAACTTAATTTTTAAAAATTATTTTACACTTCTACAATTAAAATAGAGCTGTGTAATTCCTGACAATATTTTAAATTTTGAATTTAGTTATTTTTTATTTTGACTATCTTATCAGTGAAAAAATATTGTTCTACTATTGATTTAATTATTTTTATTTTGCAAAATACTTTATTATTTTATAAGCTATTTTAATTTTCTGATCACATTCTTTATTTATTTTTCTATTGAATTAAACTATTTTCATCATTCACAAACCCATTTTCTCACAAACCTGATTTAAATATTTTTCTTAAAATTAAAAATACATATATACATTATGTCATTAATAATAATATGTAGCCGGGCTCGGTGGCTCAGCCTGTAATCCCGTGCCTTTGGGAGGCTGAGGTGAGTGGATTGCCTGAGCCTGCGGGTTCGAGACCCACCTGGGCAGCGAGACCTCATCTCTACAATAAATCAAAAAATCAGCCGGGCGTGGTAGCGCATACCTGTAATTTCGGCTACTCGGAAGACTGAGGCGGAAGGATTGCCAGAGCCCAGCGGGTTGAGGCTGCGGTGGCCGGGAGCGGCCACTGCACTCCAGCCTGAGTGACAGAGTAAGACTCCAACTCAAAAATAATAATAATAATAATATGTAAAAAAAGTCTTTGCAGTAATACTTCTGAATAATCGGTCATTTATTTTATAAGTGTATGGCACCTGCTCTGTGTCAGATATTTTAAAATTTAACTCAATTATTATATAAATTAATTAGGTATTCAATATTATTATCTGAATGTTGCAGTTGAGAACAATGAACCATGTAAAAATAAGTACATTTGCCAGGCTCGCACATCTACTGAATGGCCAAGTGGGAATCCCAACATATACATCTAGTTTCTAAATTCCTAAATGTAATAACATTGCAATGTGAGTAGAATGGAAATAATTTACTAGATTTGTTTTTGTCTTATTTTACGTATTTCTCCATGTGGTTTTTAATAGGTTATCTTCTTTTAGAAACTGTGCAAAAACCATTTGTAACTTTTGATATATAATTATTGCTAATTTGGGGCTTCTTATGCTTTACTACAGATAAATTGTTTATGACTTTCTTAGGAGTTTGTAATAAGTTTAAAATGGGATAAAGCAAGTTGTCTCTTAGTATTATTCATGATTTGCACAATGGTGCTGGCTAGTTTCAATATTTATATGTTCATTTGAAATTTAAAATAATTTTTATTATCCATACCATACTTTTTTGGGGAACAAAATTAAGTTTATATAAAATATTAGTATTTATTAAATAATTTATTCTATACTCATTGAACTAATCAAATTAGTTGCAAGCATTACTTTTAAATTTTAGAAACATCATGTTATTGAAGTAATTATAAATAGAACATATACATTTCTAGGATATATAGTGATAATTTTACTTTTTATTTATTTATTTATTTTTGTTTTATTTTATTTTATTTTTTTGAGTTGGAGTCTCACTCTGTCGCCCAGACTGGAGTGCAGTGGCATGCTCCCGGCCACCGCAGCCTCGACCAGCAATCCTTCCACCTCAACCTTCCAAGTAGCTGGGACTACAGGTGCACGCTACCACACCTGGCTAATTTATTTATTTATTTATTGTAGAGATGAGGTCTCGTCAAGTTGCCCAGGTGGGTCTCGATCCCGTGGGCTCAGGCAATTCACTCACCTCACCCTCCCAAAGCACGGGATTACAGACTGAGCCACTGAGCCCGTCCACTTTTTATTTTTTTGAGTTGGAGTCTCACTCTGTTGCCCAGGCTGAAGTGCAGTGGCATATTCATGACTGCTGCAGCCTTCACCTGCTGGGCTCAAGTGATCCTTCCACCTCAGCCTTCCAAATAGCTGGAATAACAGGCACACACCACCACACACAGCTAATTTTTGATTTACTGTAGAGATGAGGTCTTGCCAAGTTGCCCATGCTGGTCTCAAACCCACGGGCTCAAACAATCCTCTCGCCTTGGCCTCCCACCACTGAGCATAGCCAATAATTTTACTTCTTAATATATTTTATAAGCTAAAACTTCCATAAAAAATTTGACTAATAATGACTTAGTTGACTCATTTGACATCTATTCACTTGAATTATCAAATTTTAATTGAATCATTGTCATTTGACTTTCTGTATGCTTTCATATTTTGATAATAAAATATTAGCATTTTCACATTAGTCTCTGAAATTAATTTTAGTTTTGTGCCATGTGTTTTGGAATGTAATACATATTTTATTATTTTTAAGATAACGTATTAATTGGAGCCCATGCCATCCTTGAAATACGCATGTAAGTTTCTGCATTGATTATGATCTGAATTTTCTTTCTTTCTTTCTTTCTTTCTTTTTTTTTTTTTGAGTTGGCGTCTCACTCGGTCGCCCAGACTGGAGTGCAGTGGCCGCTCCCGGCCACCGCAGCTGCCTGCTGGGCTCCGGCAATCCTTCCACCTCAGCCTTCCAAGTAGCCAGAATTACAGGCATGCGCTACCACGCCCGGCTGATTTTTTGATTTATTGTAGATATGAGGTCTTGCCAAGTTGCCCAGGCGGGTATCGAACCCGCGGGCTCAGACAATCCACTCACCTCGGCCTCCTGAAACGCGGGATTACAGGCTGAGCCACCGAGCCCAGCTCTGAATTTTCAATGAATTGTTTCATGTGAGAATAAATTAAGAATTTTTAAAATTTGATGATTTTTAGGTGGGTTTTTTACAATTACAAAATTACCTAATAATCTTTAACAATATTTTTGTATCAAAAATCACAGAGACCATCTTGTATATAGTCAACTTAATTTGGGAATATATTTACTCTGATTATAGAATTTTTAAAATATATATGCTTGTCTTTATATATACTAGGAAAGATAGACGATTATGTAAAGAAATATGTTCATATTTACTGCCGATTCTACTAAATTTCTTTGCATTCCTAATTTTCTACTTTTTGACATGCCGAATATTGGAAAGTAATTTGAGTTACCATAATTATTTGCATAATTATATAAGGATTTCTTCTTATTTTAAGCACATTTATTGTATTGTTTAGCTATTGCATAATTTGGCTTAAATTTTAAAGCTGCTAAATTTTATATGTAAGTAGTACAAATTATCTATAACATGTTTTTATTGACAGAAACAATACTTTATTCTCATAAACTTTACTTAGTCTACCTATAATATAGTAAATCAATTTTGAACATGTATATGTGTGCATATATTTACATTTTTGTCTATTTTCAACTGATCACTGTGTCTTAGATTTGATGCTTACAAATATAATACAAATAGATATTGTTGTATAATTCATGTTGAAAGATTTTTGATAGAAATATTAATCTAAATCATTTAAAATAATTTTTTTGCTATTTATAGAGGCTTATTATTTGTTTGCATTTCTTGAATTTCTTTAATATTAAAGTTATATATAGGAGCACCAAATTAAACAAAACATAGTAATTCTCAGTATAAATGTTCCCTCCAACATCTCCACATAGTAACAATTAAATATATCCTCTTTCTAAGGCAGCAATAATCTCATTGTACAATTCTTCTTTAGTCATATTTTATACTTTTATATAAATATAAATTAAAGCTCTTGAACAAAAATTTAAATCTGATAAAAATAGAACAATTTAAGAATCATACTAATAAGAATGTATTTAGAGAAAATTGATAAATGACGATTAAAGATTATTTGAAAATGAGTTGTGATACTTATTACATAATCTTATAACAGGAAATGTCAAATAATGCATATAATTTATTTTATATTTATTTTTATGATCAAATTTTTGAAAAATAAAAGATAAAATAAATATTTGTTTAATTAATAAAATTTTGTTTTGCATTATAAGCACTTAATTGTGAAATACAATGATTGTAAAATAGTGTTGATAACATTTTAATAAAAGTAATGTATAAAAATTTAGTCACTAATCAGCTTAAGAAATTATCAACATATTTAGAGCTATCTCTGTAGTCTTTCAATTTAATTTTCATCTGTCTCTTGCCAGACATATTCATTATTCTGACATTTGTGCTAAACTTTGTATTTTTCACTCTACAGAATGTTTACAAAATAATATAGTTTTAGTTTTCTAATATTTGAAATTTATATTACTGTATGTATGCTTGTATTTTTCTCTGACTCACTTGTTTTAATGTTTTTGAATGAATCAATTTTAGAACACATTGCTATGCTTCATTTTATGAATTATGACAATTTATATATTCCTCTATAAGTGGTTATGTAAAATTTCCCTAAATTTTAAGCTATAGGATCAGTACTCCTGTGAACATTTGGGTATATGTCATCCTGTGCACATGAACAGTACCCTATTCTGTGAATAAAAATACAAGTGACATTTATGCTTAATTAGATAATTAAATATTGCATTCTAAGATGTCCCCAAATATTTTTCAGTGTAGTTGTATCAGTTCACATTCCCACATAAAAATTTTGCAATTAGTCATATCTTCAACAGTTCATACCATCAAGTTATCTTTTTTATTATGCTGATGATTCAGTAAAAATAGCACACAATGGTGTAAATGTAACTAATAAGAGATTTTCAACACTTATTTTTAGACTTACAAAGGTTTTTTTTTCCAGCAACTTATTGCTTTTTTCTTTTGCATATTTTCTATTGTGTTGTTTGTGTTTTTCTTACTAATTTCTAAAAAATGGTTTGTAACTTTGGATAACTTTCTTTGCTTATAAGTTGTGTTAACGTTTTTAATTTTCAGATTTTCTTTTCAGTTTTCTTTTTAAAATAACTATATGGCAGTTTAGTTTGCTTGTATAAAATAAACTCATTTTAACAGTTCAATTCTATGAATTTTAACAAACAAATTTTCTTGTATAATCAGAATTGCAATCAAGGTGTAAAATATTTTCTTCATACCCAAATGTTTCTTCATGCCGTTTTGTAGTCAATCCCCTCTAGCAATCAGCCTTTGCCAACACAGTCCACTAAAGATTAATATTTACCTACTCCAAAACTTAATAAATATGAAATTATAGACAAAGGCATGCACACACATAGCTAGACTGGAAAAAAAACTTTTTGCTAAGTGTATGTATTGCACATGTCTTCTTTCCGTTGTTAGCATGCCTCCTAATTTTCTTAAAGGTATTTCTGTCTCTCTCACTCTCCCTCTCTTTCTCCTTTGAGTCAGGGTCTCCTTCTGTCGCCCAGGCTGGAATGCAGTGACAGGATCGTGTCTCACAGCTTACAACATTCTTGACTTCCTGGACTCAAGTGATTCTTCCAAATCAACCTCCCAACTAACTGAGATTGCACACACTTCATCAGACCTGGCCATTTTATTTTATTTTATTTTTATTTTGTAAAGAAAAGCTCTAGGCTGGTCTCAATCTCCTGGTCTCAAGCAATCCTCCTGCTTTAGTCTCCCAAAATGCTGGAATTATGGGTGTAAACTGCCATGCCAAGCCTCATCTCTTTTCATAAAGGTTTTTAACTTTTTTAACACGTCTAATTTATCAATTTATTTATGTTTTCCAGTAAATATATTTTAATGAAAATATATGATAATTTACTACAGGCATATTCTCAATAATGAATATTGAAAATAACTAGAATTCTAATTAAGGTTTATGTAGGTGATAACATCCTCCTACGTTTGATAGTTATAAAAACCCACAGTCTTAACCATCACAAAAATCCATCCTATAGTATTTTTAATCAACACTTTATTATTGAACACTTAGGTTATATACAATGAAAATTCTTACTTGTAATTTTTAAAAATCTCTTTTTTTGTAAAATAAATTTCTAGAAGTGTTCAAAATATATAAAGATTTCAACAACTTGTGATATTTGTTAAAATTCCCATCTTGCAAAGCTTGTGATACAATAGACTTATTATATCATATGTCTTTCTGAAAAGAATATGCACAATCTAAAAATAATTTAAAAGTTAATTCAAAGATGCATTTGGTGCTTTCAAATACTATAAGATTTCAGGCAGACCTAAGTAAGTTATAAGGTGTTGGTGTGTTCAATTATATACGATAGTACTAATGCAGTTATAATATATTTTAAACTTGTGAAATGTGTACCGTGTGTGTTCATACAACATATTCTTGTATATATAAGATATAAACATAATTTTCTAGAATATTCTTGAGACTATGTAAATTAGTTGAAAGTTAAAATACAGGGTAATTGGTTACAAGGCTCCATCTCCCCCATCATACTGAAATCTGTGGAGGCATATGTCTCATATATAAAATGAAGTCGTTTTTGCATATAGCCTACACACATCCTCTTATATATTTAAAACACCTCTATATTACTTAAAATATTTAATAAAGTGATTACACACCACCTAATTCATAAAAGTCCAGTGTAGTTCTCCATGTGGACAAATTCAAGTTTTCTGTTTTTTTTTTTTTAATTTTATGGAATTTTTAACAAATATTTTTTATGGTTGATTGATCCCATAGATGTGGAACCCATGTGTACAAAGGGATGAATGTCTGTTGTAATTTTAATAATACTAATATTACCATTTATTTTTAATAAAATGAAGACAATAGTATAAAATAATATAGACGTATTTAAACTTGTTTAGCAAATTTTATGAATAATGTGTCAAATAATTTTAAGTGTTAATAATAGTGCTATGGCAGTTTTAATATAATTCAACTTTCAAGTTTTAAAATGATATTTAAAGTTTAAATTGCTATAACATGAAATAATAAGTACTCTATTTTGAAGTTCAACTAAAGCTGTTTATAAAAGTTTAAAAGTAGAAAATGGTACAATGACCTATTGTATTATTACTAGCTTTATATTCTTAACCATATGTGAATCATATTGATAATTTCTAAAGCTTAAATAAAAATACAATATTATTTTATTTTAAAATACATTTTAGTTATGAGTACTATATGTTTCAACTATTTGAATGATGTTAGAATATATTTTAGCACAACTATTTATGTATAAACTTAAGAAAGTATATTAAAGATAGCGTATATTATATACAATGAAAATGTAACAAATAATAAAATAATTATCAAAACAAACATTTTTATGTCAAGATATTTTAATGTTGATTTTTATTAGCAATTTTATCTATTAATGAAATTGTTCTGCTTATATGTTATATACTGTAAACATATATCAGTATTACTGGAAGATTACTTGATAACCATATGGAACTATTTTATTTGCATTTCATGGAAATTAAATATTCTACTAAAGTTATAAGTTGAGTTTTTAAAACAGTACCTGTAAAGCTATAATCAGGAAATAGATCAGCCAGGCTCGGTGGCCCAGCCTGTAATCCCGCGCTTTGGGAAGCTGAGGTGAGTGGATTGCCTGTGCCCAAGGGTTCGAGACCCGCCTGGGCAACTTGGCAAGACCTCATCTCTACAATAAATCAAAAAATCAGCCGGTCATGGTAGTGCGTGCCTGTAATTCTAGCTACTCGGAAGGCTGAGGCGGAAGGATCGCAGGAGCCCAGCAGGTCGAGGCTGCAGTGGCCGGGAGCCACCACTGCACTCCAGTCTGGGCGACAGAGTGAGTCTTCAATTAAAAAAAAAAAAAATAGAGGACTGCTACTAAAATATCAACATCTTCAAAAGTCATTTAAAACTTAGAACAAATTAAATACTCAAAATACAGTCATAAAGAATATGGTGTTAGATGATTTTGTTTATTCTTTAATTTATATTATTATCATTAAGTTTTGTCTGATAAACAATTAATGTTAAGTCGGGCTTGGTGACTCAGCCTGTAATCCTGCAATTTGGGAGGCTGAGGTGAGTGGATTGTCTGAGCCCGCGGGTTCGAGACCCGCCTGGGCAACTTGGCGAGACCTCAACTCTACAATAAATCAAAAAATTAGCCGGGCGTGGTAGCACGCACCTGCAGTTCCAGCTACTTGGAAGGCTGAGGTGGAAGCATCTCCGGAGCCCAGGAGGTCGAGGCTGCAGTGGCAGGGAGTGTGCCGCTGCACTCCAGTCTGGGCGACAGAGTGAGACTCCAACTCAAAAAAAAAAAAAAAGTTAAATATATGATTCCTTGTGTCATAAATTTCAACAAATACTTACATTATGATTTAGTAATGATTTTGCAATAAATTAATTAGCAAAACATTCTATAAAGCAATTTTGGCTTTAAGATGTTTACAGTAAACTACTGGTTTTTAAATGTCTATTTTTTCCTAATATTGGTAATAAAAGTAGCTTTAGAGAAGTGTTTGTTCAATGTGATTATCTGATATACAATAATACTGTGTATATTTTAATTTCTAAATGATAATTTTCTCTTAAAGTGATCAAAGCTCCTTGAAAGGTTATTTATTTTGTTTAGGGAGAAAAGTAAAAGGATTCCGTCACAATTAATAAAATCTCACTTTATGGACCAATTACCCCTTTTAAAGGATTTCCAGCAACCAAGTTTGTACAACTTGAACATTTAAATAAAATAAATAATATAGTTTATTAAAATTAGTTAAGTCAAAGCTCTGGAAAATGATAATGCATAAAACAAAATACTTTTTTGTTGGTAAGTACACTTAACTTGAAATTTACCCTCTTAAAGTTACTGATTGTGAAAAGACAATATTGTTAATTATAAGCACAATCTTGATATCATATAAGCAAGCTGAATTTTAACACACTCATTTTGCATAACTAAAATTTTATACAAGTTCAATGACACCTCCTCATATTTTCACCCATGTCCCTGACAATTATCATCCTATTTTCAGATTTCATGATTTTTCCATTTTAGATACATACCTTACAGAGTAAAATCATGTGATATTTGTACTGATGTGACTGGCTTATTTCACATGATATTATCTTCAAGGTTTATTTATGTTCTTACATATGACAAAATTTTCCTCTTTTTTTAAGCCTAAATAAGATTTCATTGTATTTATAAACCGCATTTTCTTTATCCACTCATCTGTTGATAAATGTTAAGGTTGTTTTCACCTTGGCTATCATGAATAAGCTGTGATGAACATGGAACTGCAAATATATCTTTGAGATCCTGATTTCAGTTGTTTTGGTTAAATATTCCGAAGCAGGATTGCTGGACTTATGGTAGCTTAGTAGCAATTAAATTCAAGAACCTAAGTGAAAAATGGGCAAAGGACAAGAATAGACCTTTATCCCAAGAAAACTTATAAAGTACCAACAGGCATATGAAAAGATGCCTAACATCGCTAATAATTAGAGAAATAAAAAGAAAATTCTGATGAGATATTACCTTACATCTTTTAGGACAGCTATTATTATTATTATTTTTTAAAGCACAAATAATAATAAGTATTGGTGAGAATGTGGAGAAATGGAAACTTTTTTGCACTGTTGGTTGGAAAGTAAAATGGGGCAACCATTATAAAAAAAAGTATGGAGGCTTCTCAAAAATTAAATATAGAACTATCATAATTTTAAAAAATAATAATGCTCTATGTGCAAAAGAATTTATTTGAAAGTTACAGGCTTATTATTATTTGGAACTGTGATGGTTCTTAACGTAAGATGAAGACTGTCTATTCACTCCAGCAGAAATATAAATAGATATACTTTTATATTGGAGTTCCCCCAAATCCTATGTAATAACAGAGAAGTACATTTTTTTCCCAATTTCTAAAAGTCTTGTCACTTACACAATATTATACAAGAAAATAAACCACCAAATTTTAAATCTCTCTTCTTAAACATTAATTAACACATCTAGTTGAGTGTCTACTATGCTAAGTTGCAATTCAGTAATAAAAAACTTCTTGTATTGTTTTAAATTAGTAAATTGCACTTCATTAATAATATGTGTTATTTTCCCACTAAGATTAGAAAGACTTTGGCAAACAACTTTCTGTGACATAAATATTAAAAAGTCAGAGACATCATATAAGTAAGATGACAATACAAGGATTTAAGGTAAAAAAAATTCCAACTCGTCCTTCATATAAAATTTTATATCTCTGGCATGGCTGTATCTTGGAACTTCAGCTGTAACTGCCATCATTTGCCTCATCTCATTCTAACCAACTTAAAGCACTAACCATCTAGAAAAGTTTTGAACTTCAACATTCAAAAGAAGACTATAGCAATTACTTCATTACTTCTTAAACAAAAGCAATCAATTTTTCACAGAATGGATAAGAGCTTTTTCAAGAAACCTACCCAATGACATACGCACAATGTAATTGCACTAATATCTTCTTTTCTCTAAAAGGAGATATTCTCAAAATGAATGACACTAAAAAAAATCATGCATAATAATAAACAATTTTTTCATTAATTATTGTAGCTCTTTTGAGATGGGCTACATAGCATCTAAAGTAAGCTAAAGAAAATAAGTCACAACCAACTGAAAATAAAAAGGATTCTGTTAATATATTTTCTTAATAACTGCAGCTTAGTGTAATAAGTACAAAGATGTCAAATTTAAGTACTTTCCTACATATCAAAATTCAGTATTCTTTCAGAATTTTGAATACATTTGTTCTCATATACCATTAAGAGAAAAATATTCATAAGATCACTATTTTCCACATGAGATAATACATAATAACAAAGGCAATTTAACAGACCAAGTTCATCAGAGTAAAGATTGAGATCTATGGTACTGACTTTGTAACTTCTTTGATAATTTGGAATACAACAACATAGCATATCTTAATATTGGCTATAATAGCTTATGTGTAGGTAGCAGTGCTATTGATAAAACGGTGCTTGTCACATTACTAAGAAAATATAACAAGGGGCAACCCTCTAGGGTCCTCTCTCACCGTGGAAGCTTTTCTGTCCTGTCAATAAATCCTGATTTCTAAAAAGAAAAAAAAGTATAATAAGGTTACTTATGACACGATGTAAAATAAAAACATATAACAGATTAGTAGAAATACAAGTAAATTATATATACGTGCCTTCTGTGGATGAAAGTTTAACAAGTTAAAATTTCAAAAAACAAAACAAAACAAAACAAAGAGGCAGTTATGGAAGTGTTTTTTAATTCAAAGAATGAAATAAAAAATGTGAGTTTATCCTTTAAAAATGATAACCTTCTCAGTATTGTGCATGCTTGTTAGAAATAAAAAGAATTAGAAAAGGATAGGTTTTAAAGTAAGTACATTTCCTCATTCTTTTTTCTACATGTTTCTTACTATGCTACAAAATATTTTTCATAAAAAGACAATTTCTAATGTTAAAATCTTAATATTTTATTTTTTCTTTATGTACAACAAACTCTTTGGGTATTTACTTAAAATTAGTTGAACATTTTTCAGATATTTACATAAATCATAAAATAATTACTGAAATAAAATTAATAATGTTTGAATGTTATATATTAACATAAACCATTCAATATAAGTTTAATGCACTCTTTTAAAATTATCCTGTAAGATAGTTTATCTTTCAATAAAACAGAAATAAAATATCAATCTTATATTTTCTCTAAGTCATTAATACAATGAAAAATTTTTCCTTAACGTTTTTCAGAGTAGATAAATCAGTTTATTACTACTTTAGGAACAGCCACATTTATAATGTTATTGGTTTTAATACATCCCCATTGTTTAAAAAGTAGGAAATGATACATTTTAAAGATAATTTCAAAATATATTTATTGTCTAAGTTTTTTTTATTGCTGAATATGTTTAGGGCATTGACTCACTTTACCAATTTTTTGATGGTTAAAATCCTACAAATAGTGGTATACTATAAAATTTTAAAGTTGTGGAAATATTTATCTTAGAATGTGATATTTAAGCTTTAATTTGAAAAAATGCATATAACATTTACTGTAAGTTCTAGTATGTGAAATAATAATTGGAATAAGATTTAAAATTGCAATCTCATGCTGACATTCCTTATGTATACATAAAAGTAATTTCAATTTTATCTTTAAATATATTGTATGAAGTTCGTAAAACTAATAAAATTGGTCCTTAAGAATCAATAAGCCAAGCCGGGCTCAGTGGCTCAGCCTATAATCCCGCACCTTTGGGAGGCTGAGGTGAGTGGACTGCCTGAGCCCGCGGGTTGGAGACCCGCCTGGGCAGGTGACACCTCATCTCTACAATAATCAAAAATTAGCCGGGCGTGGAAGCACGCGCCTGTAGTTCCAGCTACTTGGAAGACTGAGACGGAAGGATGGCCAGAGCCCAGCAGGTAGAGGCTGCGGTGGCCGGGAGCGGCCACTGCACTCCAGTCTGGGCGACAGAGTGAGACTCCAACTCAAAAAAAAAAAAAAAAAGAATCAATAAGTCAGTTGAAGCTCCAAGTCTATTGGGGTGCCCAGTCTTCTTTGTATTTGCCACGATAGTTATCTTTTATTAAAAATTAATTAATTTTAATTGTATTTATTTAATTAAAGCTTAAAAATATAGTGTCATAAAAATTTTGAAGGTATAAAATTAGTTCTGAGTCTGTTTACTCATCTCCATAGAGTAACAAAATCAATAATTTTAGGTACTAGATAAGTGAAGACATACAAAAATATAATGAATAAAAATATAAATGGGCATTATCACTGCCATTATAATTGAAATAACTTTCAATTTTGAAGCCATGCCTACAGCCCTAAAGAGGATATTTGCCAGAGAACACAAAATACATAATATAAAATCTTTTTTTAAGTAGAGATATATTTTATAAATATATTTTCCAATCAAGACGATGTATTTTCTTTTTTTAAAAAAAGAACAATGTATTTTATTGGTTATTCCAATTCTTTTTCACCCTATTTTCAAATGGACCAAATTATACCCCATGAGTTTAGTTTTGTTGTTAGTTTTATGTGACAAATAAGGTTGTGTGTATTTAAGGTGTACAACACAATTTTTTGAAATATATGCATTGTAGAATGAGTATCTTTAGCTAATTAATGTGCACCACCTTACACGATTATCATTTTTGTAGTGAAATTACATACATCTGCTACGTTTTTTGTCTGACCAATGAGTTGATTAGCTGGGCCCCCAAGGGCTGTTGCAGTTCCCGAAGCTGCACTGCTAGCCGGGAATCCACGTGGTGATTGGAGGTGCAGTGACATCTAACTAGGGGAATGTGGTGGTGCCTGAAAACTCAGAGCTGCCAACAGCTCCCAAGGAGTGTTACAGTTCTCTTAGTTCAGGAGTCAGTGAGCCAAGCTCTGAAGTGCTTACAGCTCTGCCTGTTCAGTCGACTGAGGACCTAGCCCTGAGACAGGTATACAGCTCTGCTGGTTCAGCAGGCTGTGGAGTCAGTCCTGGAGAAGTGTTATGGCTCCGTTGGCTCAGTGGGCTGGCAAGCCAGGCCCCCAAGGAATGTTGAAGCTCTCTCAGCTAGTCAGGTTCAGTTCTTCCAGCCCAGCATGTGCAGCTCTTCTAGTTCAGCAGAGCTTCTAGTTCAGCAGTTCTGGGTTCTTGTGTCACACCCAGGAAAGATGAGGGATGAGGACACTGGAGAGTGACTAAGTAGGAATTTATTAGAAGATAGTATAGCTACCAACAGTGGGAGAGGGTTGCTGACACTGCCTCTGCTGCCTGGGGCTTATATACTTAAGAGTATGCTGATTGGTGGGCAGTAACACCAATCAGAGAGAGGCACTATGGTGTGGGATTGAAATTCACCAATCAGGTGAAAGTTGGAAAAGAGAAGTCAAGGAGTGTACAAAAGGGTAAGTCCACAGACCTGGAAATAGGTGTTCTCACTCCTGTTCCTGGAACTTATAGCTGAAATTTTACTGTGACCCGCCCTCGTTTGTCTGCCTATTTGGTTTCTTCTTTTCTCTTCTCTCACATCCAATCTTCAATCATTTTTCAGGAATACAATATATTCTTAACTGTAGTCATCATTTTATCGTTTTGTTTCTGTTTCTGTTGTAACTTCTCCCTGTAATGGTTGTTCAAATACCCACAACATCTTAGAGTTTTTCTCTTATAAGACTTACTGAAAGGCAAGTCCTGTGCAGTTTCTCTGCCTCTCAGTTAAGAACAACTTACTGCACTACCTAAGTTTCTAGAACTATTATATACCTCCTTTAATTGCCCCTATTGCTTTTTATCAGTGACGTCAGTTCGTATGTGTCTCCATTGTATTGATGGTCCTTTGGTGCAGGAGCCATTCTTGTTTAATTTTGAATGTAGGTGTTAGAGGCTGTAAAAATGCTGAACATTTTTATACAAGTATAATGCTTCATCTCTCATATTTATATGTTTATATGACTTGAAAATATCTTCCATTCTAAAGTATTTATGTATTTTCAAGTCATGTAAACATAAATAAAATCAAATAATTTATACTTGTTTAAACAGATTATTTAAGGGAAACATCTCTAGAGGTGATATTTGAACTAAACTCTAAAGTGATATTTGATAATGAGGAAAAAATTAACCATTTGAAAAATTTGTAGAAACAGATTATGAGGTAGAGACAACAGTCAATACAAAAGCTCTGAAAGAATTTGGAGGACTATGAGAGTTATCTTTCATTCAAAATGAATTAATTTTAATTGTATATATTTAATTTAATTTAATTAAAGGAATTCTTTATAAACACATATAAAATAGGAGAGTGCAATGATTAAGGGAAGTTTTCTTAAAAATACTTTATACATCCCTTGTCACTCTCAAAAGTTAAATAGTAAAATTAAAAATAAGAAAATTAAATAATACTTAACATATAAAGAATTAGTGTCCGGGATCTAAACTCTAGATCTAAGAATAGTTAAAAAAAAGTAATAGTACATTTAGAATAGTTGTTTATTTAATAATTGAAATAAGTATTAAGAAATATTCAGTTTGTTACAATCTGTCAAAAGTGACACATTAAAGCTGTAAAGAACATAATGAAAGGGACATTCTTGTGAAGTAATCAGGAATGAGCTATACACATTGGATACAATTTTAGAGTAAGATACAGATTTAAAATTCCAGCTCTCTGTCTCAATTATGCCATAGGTAATCTTAATGTCATCATATTTGAATTTGAAGACTGGAGAGAGGCATACATTACCAGTTAGGTCTTGCATCTATATAAAGTTTTCTTACTCTTTTAAAGTTATGGAATAATTATTATGAGTTTTACTTCTCTTCTTTTTCTTTATAAGCCCAGGAATACATACTTATGAACACTTAAATTTTTCAAAAAGGTATGAAGGTGAGAAAAATCTCTAATGTCTAGACAGCTCTTATAGTGAATAAATAGTCACTAAGTAAGATAAGACATTTTATTTTCTCCCAAATGCATTTATACTTGAAATATTTCACCATAATGATTTGTTCGCAGAGCAAAAAGTTTGCACAAGAAAGAGTACCACAATGTGACTTCAAAGGTAAGGTTGATTATTGAAGGAACTGTTGATTTCCCAAATCATTTGTAGTAGAAGAAAATGATGCTGTAGAAAATCTCACCTACTTATGTTGCTGTCTCCATTTTTGGTGTCAACTGTTCTGACATAAATATTTCGATTGGGTGTCATACTTTTTTTTTTTTTTTTTTGAGTTGGAGTCTCACTCTTTTGCCCAGACTGGAGTGCAGTGGCCGCTCCTGGCCACCGCAGCTTCAACCTGCTGGGCTCCGGTGATCCTTCCGCCTCAGCCTTCCAAGTAGCCGGAATTACAGGCATGCGCTACCACACCCAGCTGATTTTTTGATTTATTGTAGAAATGAAGTCTCCCTGCCCAGGAGGGTCTCGAACCCGCGGGCTCAGGCAATCCACTCACCTCAGCCTCCCAAAGGTGCAGGATTACAGGCTGAGCCACCAAGCCCGGCCATACTTTTTTTAAGTACACTATGATTACATTTTTGAAATTTTTCTGAATCAGAAATAAATTCAGATATTAACTTGATGATTAGATGGCAACTCATTTGTCTATTAACTAACAAATAATAATGGAGAAGTTTCAATCTCAGTCTTAGAAGTTAAGTCCAAAATTGACTCTGTCTTCCCTATCATGTGAGTAACGTCTTCAAACCAGTTTTATTTATTCCAGTGTTCTAATAGATAAATGCTCCATATATCACATTTGCAATGGGTAAATTTTTCACTTTCCTAAAATAAATTAAAAAATCTGAAGCTGCTGACTGCTTCAAATTTCTGTCATTAAGCACAAGTGAAATGGTCATTTCTAAATTGTCACCTTTTTCACAATACGCTGAATGTTACACACATATCCAGTATTTGCCTCAGACACCACTCTGTGCTTTGTATTTTTATTTGGATTTTAACTGAATATATATTATTGAGAAACAGAATTTGCAAAGATGTGAATTCACATCAGCGGCAACCAGGAACAGAACTTGGAATGATATAAATTCACATCAGCGATTGCAAATGAGTTAAGTAGGTGTTGAATCCATAATTAGTGAGAAAATATTTATTTGAAAAAAGTTAGTAATAGTATTGCTTATAGCTCTAAGAATCTGAAGTAGAAAGATTTCAAGAGTATGAATGATAAAATCTTTTATATTTAGTCTTATTTGTTTATTATAGCTATTTTTGCTGTTTATAATTTTACTATAAAAAGGGTCTTCTTAGAACAAAATAGTTGAAATTAAAGCACAATGCATCCCTCTTGTTAAATAAATTTGTTAGAAGTTCATCAACAGTATTACTCTAAGTGACATTTTGTTGTAATACTTACATTTACATGTCTGCATGCCAAGTTTGTGTATTTTAAGGAGTGTGGTGCATGAGTATGAAGGTCAGAAGTAGTAATTTTCTTTAGCAAAACCCATGTATTTATTAACTATAACATCAACTTTAGATCCATATTAAACTATGTTTTTGAGGCCAAAGCCATTATGATACAAAAGAAATGGAAAATTGCATTAATTGCTTATGAGGGAAACATAGCTTTCAAAGAGATATTTACCAGAGAGGAACAAAAACAAAGTGAGATATTGAATAAGCAGTGTGATTTGAGTTACATATTCAAAATATCAGAATTTATTGGAAGGCTCACGCATGTATACATTGCAAGATTGTTAGAAAAATAATTGTTATTCCCTGTGTGCTTCTGTTTTTTGCTGTATGCTGACTTAAAGCAGATTTCAGAGCCAGCTGCCTGTGTATGATACCCACTTTTATTACATGCTAGATCTGTTACTTAGACTATTTGTTTGAATGCTCCTGTTCTCAACCACATCATCTCTTAAGTGAAAATAGTTAATACAATCGAATTTACTGATTATTTTATTAAGCAACTAAAAGTTTTTAAAGCAGTGTTTGTTATATAATAAGTGTTATTACCTTTTTTTTTTTTTTTTTTTGAGTTGGAGTCTCACTCCATCGCCCAGACTGGAGTGCAGTGGCCGCTCCCGGCCACCACTGCCTCGACCTGCGGGGCTCCGGTGATCCTTCCGCCTCAGTCTTCCACGCAGTGGAACTACGGGGGCATGCTACCATGCCTGGCTAATTTGTTTATTTATTGTAGAGATGAGGTCTCGCCAAGTTGCCCAGGCAGGTCTCGAACCGTTGGGCTCAGGCAATCCACTCATCTCAGCCTCCCAAAGCACGGGATTACAGTCTGAGTCACCGAGCCCAGCCGTATTATTATCTTTACTATTATTATTATTTTTTATTTCCAAAGGAAACCTCACATATTTTTATTATGGTAATTGTGCAGTTTGAATTAGATTTAAATTTAGTTTTTAAGTTGTTCATTAGTAAACTTAGCATTCCCAGTTACCATCTAATTTTAAGAATCCTATTCCAGAATTATTTAACTCCACCTTGATGAAAGGCATAAGAGGAGTTTCAGTAAGTTTTCTGTCACATAGAATATTTGAGTATTTTACTAAAAATGTTCTTTGAGCTAGAGAGCATTTCTCCCTGGGTATATTGAAGGGTCCATCAACTTATTTTTTATTTAAATTAATGTGGAAAATTAATTTTTGTCAACTTCTATTTACCCCATTAGTGAGAGAGGTACTTCTGTCCTTTGGTCCTAGGAGTATGGGAATGGCTGAATACATGACACCCAGAACTGCACAGATATGTTTGACAGCAGTTTATCGCAACTAGCAAACAAGTCAAGGAATGTTCATGATAGAAGATATACAGAAATCAATTGCATTTCTATAACATTTTAATGTAAAATTTGAAAAAGTAATTAAGAAAAGATATTATTTATAATAGCATCAAATATAAAATAGATATGAATAAATATACAAAAAGTATAAAGCTTATGCTCTAAGAATTATGACACATGGTAGAAAGAATGTTAAGAAAATTTAAAGAGAAAATCATCCCATCTTCATGGCTCAGATGACTAAATGTTGTTATGAAGTCAATAATTTCCTAAGTCTATGTACGGACAGTGCAGTTTATATAAGATTGCTCTGTAAATAATAAGTTGAATCTCAAATCTAAATAAACTCGCAAGAGTCTCAAAATAGTTGAAACATTATTGAAAAAGAAAAATAAGTAGAGGATTTAATTTACACTTTATATTTCAAAACATATTTTAATGCCACAATAATACAGATAGCATGATATTGATATTTGAATAGACATATGGATCAAAGAAAAGAACTGAGAGTTCACAATAAACCATATGTTCATGACCAACTAGCATTTGACAAGCGTGCCAAGACCATTTGCACAGAAGAGGGTCCTGGAATAACTGGAGAGTCAGATGTAAAATAATGAAATTTGATCCTTCCCTCACACCTATACAAAAATTAACTCAAAAAATTGTAAAAACTACAATTGACCCTTAAACAATATGAATTTAAACTACGCAGGTCTACTTACATGTGGGTTTTCTTCTGCTTCTGCCACCCCCAATACAGCAAAATCAGCTTTTTTTCTCCTCCTTTTTCTCTGCTTACTCATTTTAAAGATGATGAGAATAAAAATCTTTATAATAATCCCTTTCATTAATATACAGAAAAATATTTTCTATTTATTATGATTTTCTTAATAATATTTTCTTTTCTCTAGCCTAGTTTTTTGTAAAAATACTGTGTTTAATACATGTAATACACATGTACAAAATATGTGTTGTTTTTGTTATAGATAAGGCTTTCTGGTGTTCAGTAGTTTATGAGTAGTGAAATTTGGGGGGAATCAAAGTGATACATAATTTTTTTTTTTGAGTTGGAGTCTCACTCTGTCGCCCAGACTGGAGTGCAGTGGCCGCTCCTGGTCACCGCAGCCTCGACCTGCTGGGGCTCCGGCGATCCTTCCGCCTCAGCCTCCCAGGTAGCTGGAACTACAGGCACGCGCTACCACGCCCGGCTGATTTTTTGATTTATTGTAGGGATTAGGTCTCGCTGCCCAGGCGGGTCTCGAACCCGCAGGCTCAAGCAATTCACTCACCTCAGCCTCCCAAAGGCGCAGGATTACAGGCTGAGCCACCGAGCCCGGCTCGATACATAATTTTTTGATTGAATGTAGGAGTTAGGTCAGCACCCCGAATCTCCACCTTGCTCAAGGATCAAATATATAAACATTTTAAAAGGAAACATAAGAGTAAATCTTGATGCCCTTGGATTTGGTGTTGAATTTTTAGATATGACAACAGAAGCATGAGCAGAAAAAAATTAAAAGATAAAATAAACTTTATAAAAATAATTTAAAAAAAAACCTTTGTGCTTTAAATGATAGTATAAAGAAAGGAAGAAGACAACTCACAGAATGCACACAAATACTTTAAAACTATATTTGGTAATTAATTATTATCAATAAAAATTTAAATTATAAAAATCTAATTGGAAATTGTAACAATGTACAATTAAACAATAAAATGCAGATGATTCAATTAAAAATGGATAAAATATTTGAGTAGAGATTCCTACCAAAAAATACATGAATGACTGTTAAACATATGAACAAATGTTTAACATCATTAGTAATTAAGGAGTGAGTAAACAGTTCACACTCACAGTAGAAAAACTGTAATAAAAAAACAGACAATTGCCGGGCTCGGTGCCTCAGCCTGTAATCCCGCGCCTTTGGGAGGCTGAGGTGAGTGGATTGCCTGAGCCCGCGGGTTCGAGACCCGCCTGGGCAGCGAGACCTTATCTCTATAATAAATAAAAAAAAAATCAGCGGGGCGTGGTAGCGCATGTCTGTAATTCTGGCTACTTGGAAGGCTGAGGCGGAAGGATCGCCGGAGCCCAGCAGGTAAAGGCTGCGGTGGCCGGGAGCGGCCACTGCACTCCAGTCTGGGCGTCAGAGTGAGACTCCAACTCAAAAAAAAAACCAGACAATTGTTGTTGATGTCAAGAAATGGAAGCACCCATAATTCTGGTGAGAATTTCTGGAAGTTCTTCAAATAAATACACATTTGAGTATTTATGAGTTGAGTTGCCATATGACCCTGCAATTTCACTACTCACTTAAAAATATACCCAAGAAAAAATAAAAACATATATCCACATATAAACTTGTGCTTGAATGTTTAATATAACATTATTCAAAATATTTATAAGGTGAAAATAATTTAAATGTCCATCAACTAATGCATTGCTAAGCAACATAAGGCATATTCACAAATGAAAGATTATCCTGCCCAATAAAATAATGAAATACTGATATATAAATGAGCATTTAAAACATTATAGTAAGTGAAAAGAGTCATTCCTAACAGATTATATATCATATTCTTCAATTTGTATAAAATATCCAGAATTGTCAAATCTGTAGAAGATCCAAATTAATGGTTACTGAGCTGAAGTGGGAACTAGTAGACAGGGAATAATTGCTAAAAAGTGCAAGGTTTCTTTTTGAGTAGATAAAAATTTTTAAAAATTCATTATGATAGTGGTTACATATATCTTCAATCTGAAATGAAATACAATAGTCTTTTATAATGCTTTGTATTTTTGTGTTATCAGTTATAATGTCACCTCTTTCAGTTATAATTTCTTTTGTTTCAGTTTTCTGTTTTTTTTAGGTTTGCTGAAATTTTGCAAACATTTTTTGTCTTTTCAAAAAAATCAACTCTTACTGTCAGTTATATTTTCTATTGCTTTTCTAGTACCAATTTCATTTATTCCTGATTTGATTTTTATTATTTCCTTCCTTCTACTGACCTTGAACTTTGTTATCTTTCAGTTCTTTGAGGTTTAACTTTAGGCTGTATTTTAAAATATTTTTCTTCTTTTTAATGTAGGTGTTTATTGATATAAACTTTCCTCCTAAACTTCTTATTGCTGAATCTTATAAGTTTTGATATGTTGTGTTTTCATTTTCATTTGTCTCCACATTTTTTAAAATCCCTGTTTTTATATCCTTTTTGACTCATTGATTGTTCAGGAGTGTGTTCATTTCCACATATTTACAAATCATTTAATATTATTTATGTTATTGATTTCTAATTTTATGCCATTGTGGACAGAAAGATATTTGATATTATTTAAGTCTTTTAAAAATTTTAAGATTTGCTTTGTGGATTAATATATAATCTACTCTGGAAAATGTTTAATTTGCTTAAAAATAACATGAATTCTGCTATTGTTTGAAAAAGAAGAAAAATTAAAATAAAAAAGAATGAATAGAATATAAATAGCATTGCTTTAATCCAACAGTGTCATTAATGAAAATGAAAGAATATAATTCCTCTTTGGATATCCTGACATATTGTGCATAGCATGTAATCTAATTACAACTGATCACTTATTTTTATGTAGAATGTTTAATTTTGAAAAAGGCATGGATACATATCAGTTAGAGCTAAGTGATAGCTAAATCTAGCATCTAAATTTATGTAGACAAGTTCTCATTACTGTCAGAAAATGAAGACATGCAATTATACCAGATTTGGTACGCGTTATGTATAGTTTCAATGTGTCTTACATCTTTGTTTCCAACTAGAACTTGGTTATTTTTTTTTTTCCAGATCTATTCATTTGATTTTGTAAGCTACTTAATACTCATTTGACAATTGTGGCATACTTGTTGGTGAGAGCTACAGTGGTTGACTAAAAATCAAGTGACACAAAGCTTTGAATGCCTAAAGAGACTAATGCCATTGTTTTTTTGGTTCTTTTTTTAGTTGCAAAGAACAGAAACACATTCCAATTAATTTAAGCAATAAAACTTAATAATATAATTTGTGTTCTGGTAGTAGAAACAAGAATAAAAGCAAACAAACTAATAATTAAATATATAATATATACAAAATTATTTTAGTTGATAACAACTATGAAGAAAATATGGAGGTAATCTAAAAAATAACTGGACATGCCATGTTGCAAATATTAACTTACTTAGTTTGGGTGGTTAAGGATTAAAGCACTAAATGCTGGATTACAGATATAACTATTCAACACAATTTTGAAAAAATAAGAGACAGACATTTCCTCTTGGCTAGATAACTATATGTCATCGCCTTCGAATATTTTCACAGTTATGAATACAGGTATATAGATAAATTTTTTTTATCACTTTAAAATGAAACTACACTTCCTTTTTTTGTCAGATTAATTTATAAAATAGTCTTAGTACCAAATTGTGTACAAGAGCAGTTATAGTGCTGTACTGGCCATACATAAAAATGTCCATATCCCAATAGCAACTCCAGCATTAGGAATTAATATTTTTGTTATTATTTTAATCTTTGTTAGTCTCATGAGTTAATTTTTCTCATATTTAAAGCTATTTGTATTTTTCATTTTGTAAGCTCCTTTTTCTTATTTTTTACCCAATGCCTTTTAAAAATGCAAATGTTATTTTACTAATGAGTTTCTTTTATATACACATTAAGACTAACTTATTTTCAAACTCTCCATATATACACCATTCTCTAAAGTTTATGCAGGCTCCCTCATTGTGAGTAAGCATGCCTTAGAGCCCTGGTTGAAGACACACTGCCTTAGTGTGTCTTTGTCATTTCTGTCATTATTTTCCAAGGTAATGACAGTGGAATAATTTCTGTCTAATTTTAAATTTTCTTCTAAGCAAGCTTGAGACCTTAAGTCAAATATGCATTTAAGACATCATTTGAAAGTTAGTTGATTCTAAGAATTATGCAAAGTAATGTTGACATTGTAAAATAATATAAATTTAACTCATAAAGTCCTGATTAAATGATAAATTTACTTCTTTTGAAAATAGTAAACTTGTCTTAAAACACTGAAGCATAAAATATTGATATTTTAGTATTTTAAGTCTCTCTTAGTCTGCAGTGGCACACTCATGGCCACTGCAGCCTCGACCTGTTTGGCTCACGAGATTCTTCCACCTCAGCCTTCCAAGTAGCTGGAACTACAGGAGTGCACCACCATGCCCGGCTTTTTTTCTTTTTTTTTTTTATTATAGAGACGAGATCTTGCCAAGTTGCCCAGGCTAGTCTTGAACCTTTGGGCTTAGGTATTCTTTCACCTCTAGTTCTCAAAATCCTGGGATTACAGACGTGAGCCACTGTATCCAGCCCCCTTAGTCTGTTTATGGATCAGCATTTCTGCTAAAAAATTGAGTTACACCCCATACTTTCCTACAACGCAGAGAATCAGATAATAATATACTAAGATTTATAATTCAGGAGAGTTAAAGGCACGAGGAGACATTTGTCATGATTAATACAAAACCCTTAAACCCTGAAGCCTATGCTGTTGCTTCTAAATTAGTCTTTCCCAGAAAACACTAATTTGTAGCTTCAGGTCTTTGTGCAGCTTTAAATAAGACACTTCAAATGTTGTTATAATTCTCATTCTTTGTTTGAATAGCTTTTCTGGAAGACCCTAAGAAAAAAGTTATGATTGACAGAAGAGTAATACGACATTCTTGAGTATCTATCAACATTTTGTCAGTTTAATTTACAAAAATACTTAACTCAATTAGGAAATTTCAGCATGCCACAGGTGTATAAATACCCCATTTTCATAATCCAGACAGAATAATCAGAAAATCAAGTCAAGATTAGCAAAAATATAAAAAGTACCAATAAAATCAAAACTATAGAACAGTTCCTGGCTCAGTAAAGAGGTGGAAAAACAGTAGTGTAGCTTGTAGAATCCACATGTCTTTGCATAACTCATACTCAGTCTAATTTGACATTCATCTTCATAGTGATTGGAAAAGACCTAGCATGGGGGAACCAGTGAAATATGCTAAGAACATGAAGACCTTCTTTGTACATTTTATTGCTGCCTGAAGACCATCAAGATTCATTTCCATCAGTCTTTTCTGCTTCACTAATTAAAGAGTTCATGCAGCTTATCCTGGAAATTTCCTTCTTGTTGATATTTTTCATCAGTATTATACCAGTTTTTCCTAGTTGTCTGAGATTTGGGTCTGCCTTCACACACCTCTAATTCCATCTTAAGTTTGTTTTTGTTGTTTCTTTCTTCTCATGCCTTGAGTGCTTCATTCTAAATTCTGTCTGACTGCCTTCTGTGATACTATTCCAGGAGAGCCTTGCATTTGAGAGATGTTAATAGAGTCAGCTATGGATATGGGACAGTTAATAATATGAGTGAGGAGTGGCTGATTTAATGTTCCATTCTTCTAGTTTCATCGTTTGCCCAGCATTAAACCACAGAGCTCTACTCAATACTTTTGCTCACATCTACTTTCCAATATAAGCTTGAAGAATTGGCTGTATTTATTACATTGTTAGGTTTACAGGTAAACTTTTCTCTGAGTTCAAGTCACAAAATTGAAGGCATATACAACATTCTCAGGACTAGAAGTCTGAACTTTAATCTGACTGATTTCCTTTGAATGTGGTTAGCCACATTGTTTTTCAATATTTTTCTTTCTTACTTATTTTATAAATATAATTATTTTCTTTACTGGGCTATCATTCAAAAGCATTCTGTAACACATCTGATGTATTGTTAACCCATATGTTTGTGAAATAGTGTAATAAAATATCTGAACCTAGATATATTTTATAAACTCAAAGCTGAAATTTTTTTAAAATGTAATTTTATTTACAGAATACCATTGGGTTATTTCCTGGTTTGAAATCTGTTGAGCCTATTTTTGAGACATTGTCATGATTAATACAAAACCTAATATATTCTTGAAAAATCATGCTTAATACTTTATGTATACGTCTTTTACAAAAAATAATTCTCGCATATTTCTTTAACAAACAAAAGTATGCTATTATAATTTGGCAATATTTTAGCACCTATATTTTAAATGTATAAAATAATAAACTGCTGATAAAACAAGTTAAGACTCAGTTTTTAAAAAAAGCTCTACGTTGCTGTAAAATAACTGCTATATTTTAAGAATATAGTAAAAATATTTTTTCTTCTTCATCTATTGTTTCCCAAGCACAATGATACAAAAGATAGAGGTGTTAAGTAAAGGGAAACAGTTTGTATATGCTTCAGTTTTCTACTGTACCTATCTTTTTCAGATCCTAGTTTCTCTATCTTTTTTAGCCTTCTTATTGTTCATGTATAGTTACCTCCTTTTGTATATGTTGATTCAAGTAAAATCTTTCCAAATCTCCATTATTTTCTATGACAATATCTAATTAATTTCTTTATCTCTACTCCTTTTATGTTTTCTTCTTCATTTCTTTCAATTTTTTGTTTTTTTAATGATACAGTCATGCTCTGTTGTCGAGATTGGAGTATAGTGGCACAATCATAGCATTCTGCAACCTCAAACTCCTAAGTTCAAGCAATCCTCCTGCTTCAGTCTCCCTAGTCGCTGGGACTATAGGCACGTGTCACAATGCTTGACTAATTTTGTTTATTATTTTGTTTTGTTTTGTTTTTTGAAGATGCAGTGTCTCACTATGTTGCCCAGACTGGTCTCAAAGTCCTGGCTTCAAGAGTCCTCCCACTTCTGCCTCCCAAAGTGCTAAGATTATAAGCATGAGGTTTGATGGCACAGGTCATCATTATTTTATTTACTTGCCTATTTATTTTATTTTATTTTATTTTATTTTTTACTAAAATTAGGCTTAGTGAATCCACAAATTGTGTCTCTTATATTACTGGTAATGTATGGGAACATTTAACATACTCGAGATATGTTCTTTTGTCAAACATATGTATCACAAGTATCTTCTGTCACCTTGTAAATTGCTGTTTTACTCTCATAATAGTATGTTTTATTAGTACAAAATATGAATTTTAATGAAGTCTAATTAAATTAATCTTTTCTTTTATGGTTACTGTCTTTGATGCCTTTTTAATATATTACTCCAAATCATGATAACGTTTCCATATTTTGCTATATAAAATTAATTGGTTTCGAGTTTCTGTTGAAGTCTACAGTACCTCTTCGGTTGAGTTATTCATATCATATATCCTAGGGGTCAAGATTTGTATAAATTATTTATTTTAATAATAATTCTGTCTAATAAAACATCTCAAAGTCATTTAACATTTTTTTAGGTCATAAACCTAGGGGTCAGATTAATGTTCCCCCCTTTTTTTTCTTAGTTTATTCACATAACTGTTGTTGATTGGATAACAATTTATCTAAATCAGCAAATCAGCTTTCTTCTAGGGACAACTAAAATGACTCATACCCAATTATTGTACCTTTCTTTTTTTAGCATCATAGCCTAAGAATAATTTCATGGCAATGTCTCAATTGCAAGAGTGACTGCTGCCCCAATTATGTATGATCATTAAGGCAACTTGCTCACTTTTGCTAGCTTGCCATTGGACAAAGCAAGATACATGACTAATCCAGAGTCAGAGTAAGAAGGCACTATAAAATTTTATATCAAAGTTATGGATAGAGGGAGTACTAGAAGCCATCAATGAAATTCATCTGCCAAACTCCATCCTCTGGTCATAATTATTTATATTCTGCCTGTATGTAAAATATGCTTTTATACTAGGACTCTCTTTCACCCAAGTTAGGAACTAATATGTTGTGATCTATATTTGTTTCAGAACTTGCTTATGTCTTTTGATTTGTACATGTATGGTTTTTTAAATAGTTACCTGTAACACATATTTGCAACACAAAAGGATACAATAGAGAAATAATAATCTCAACAAGCAGTCCCATTTAAAAAAGAAACAATGAGATACCCATTGCAGTTACTGGATCACATCAATCTGGAAATTCGGCCGGGCAAATTTGATGTTTCTTACTCTGATTCTGCATATTACGTATTTACAGATATAGATATAATCATAGTTTTGCTTTCTCTTGAAATGGTTTCCTAGTTCATTGTTTTCCATAATTTGACTCTATTCTCTGAGATCTTCATCTCCTGACCCTCAGTACTTTTCTTGGCTACTTTTGTAATAAAAACTGAAATATAGGCCTGTAAAACATTTTTCAGTTTAATGTTTACTTATAAAAATTCGAATCCCCAGAGATATTGCAACAAATTTGATAATCTCAAAGCAAATTCTATGTTAAATACAATTTTATTAAACACTCGAAAGGCTTTCTGCATATTTAATTGATACTATGAAGGCAAGGACAATTGTTGCTATTTGGACATAATTTTTTATAAATTTATTTTCTGCTACTTAGGTATCAAACCTTATGTACCTGTGGCATTACACTCTGAAGCTAACTAGGTACTCTTTATCAAGCTGAGTAGGTTTATTAAGCACAATTTAGAAGTTATTTTGTTTTTTAGTCTGATTTCTCCAGTGAAAAAGACTAAATATTATACACACACACACACACACACACACACACACACATACACGGAAGACCCCTCCAAAAAAGCGATAATATTTTGGAGGGAAGGTTCCTTGTAGTCCAGGCTTCCTCCATTAGGTAAGTGATCTAGGAACCCATCTGCATCAGTGTACCAACTAGCATTGTTATGACAGGTTGCTTCAGCTTAAGTGAATTTTTTTTTTTTAGATTGAGTACATTTGCCCATTTACAAGTGTACCTACCCATACTGTGCTTAGTGTTCAACAGTATTTGAACAAAAATAGCATGACACCCATGCCCCATCCTTCCTATTAGCTATTCACCCAATCTTCTCATTGGTAACTATATATATTTTTTATCTTCCCAATTAAAAAATCCTGAAATTGCATCCAGAGAGTCTTTGAAGGTGGCTAATGTATAATAACGTGAGAATAAATACACAGTTTTAAAATAAGTAAATAAAAATAAGTAAATTTTTTAATAAGAAGTGAGAAAAAGAGAGTGAGAGGGAGAGAGAGAAATTTATTATAAGGAATTGTAACATATAACTATGGAGGATAAGCAGCCCCAAAATCTGCAGTTGTCAAGCCAGAGTTGAAGAAAGCTGATTATATAGTTTCAGTCTGGGATTGAAGGACTGAGAATCAGGAGAGCTGATGGTGTAAGTTAGAGTCTGAGTCTGAATTGAAAGGCAATGACAAGGTGATGTCCCAGCTTGAAGATAGTCAGAGATAGAATTGTCTATTATCGTATTTTTCTCTTCAGGCCTTCAATAGTTTAGATGAAGGCTATCCACATTTGACAGGACAATCTGCTTTATTCAGTCTATTGATTCAAATATCATCTCAAAACACCCTTACAAACACAACCAGACTCAAGTTTGACCAAATATTTAGCCCAAATGGCACAGTCAAGTTGACCCATAAAAATAACTATCACAATAGATTCTTGACCACATACTTGATTTGATCTGCATCTTGGGACCATGTCCTATTTCAAACATTTACTGCCTGTTAGAAAAACTGAGATAAAAATAAGTTGTATAGCGCCTTTTGTGTCTCTTATGCTTTTCTATGTGTGTGAGCTGTGACTGACCTTCAGCTAATCTAGGGCAGTGTTCACCAATCTTTTTGGCACCAAGGAGTAGTTTCGTTAAAGATAACTTTTCAGTGGAAGAGGGGATGGTGTGGTTTGAGGATGATTAAAGTGCATAGCATTTATAGTGAACATATTTTCTAGTATTATTACATTGTGATATATAATAAAATAATTATACAATTCAACATATAAAGAGGCGTGGATCGAAGTAGTAAATAAAATAATGGGTGGGTTACACGTGGACTAAAATTAGTGTCAGATTCTGACTTAAAGCCTGCATCAGATGTAGCTGTTCAATTGAAGTATGTCACCTCACTTGCCACTCACTGATTTCAAGATAGATGTCTAATATGTTATTTATGTTATTTATTTATTCATGTATCTTTTGGTTTTGCATACATCTTCTTTAGATAAGTGCCTAGTCATATCTTTTGCCCACTTTGTATTGGGGCTGTTTTTTTTCTTTCTTTCTTTTTTTTGAGTTGGAGTCTCACTCTGTCACCCAGACTGGAGTGCAGTGGTCGCTCCTGGCCACTGCAGCTTCAACCTGCTGGTCTCTAGTGATCCTTCTGCCTCAGCCTTCCAAGTAGCTGGAACTACAGGTGTGTGCTACCACACCCAGCTAGTTTTTTTTTTTTTATTTATTGTAGACATGAGGTCTCGCCAAGTTGCCCAGGCAGGTCTTGAACCCGTGGGCTCAGGCAATCCACTCACCTCAGCCTCCCAAAGCGCTGGAATTAGAGGCTAAGCCACTGATCTCGGCTTGTTTTTTTTGTTTGTTTGTTCGTTTTTTCTTTTCAGCATGCTTGAGTTCCTTGTAGGTCTTAGATTTTAGACCTTTGTCCAATATACAGTGAGCAAATATTTTTTTCTGTCTATGGGCTGTCTCCCTACTCTATTGATTGTTTCTTTGGTTTAGCAGAAGCTTGTCAGTTTGATGAGGTCCCACTTGTCTATTTTATCTCTTAAGGCATGGGCACTTGGTGTATGATCAGGAATTGGTTGCCAGTTCCAATTTTCATAAGGGTGTCTCTTGCGTTTTTTAAGTTTCTTATAGTTTGAGATTTTATGTTTAGAAGTTGAATTTTGTATATGACAATAGGTAAGGATTCTGTTTCAATCTTCTGCTGTGGTCAGCCAGTTTTCCCAGCACCATTTATGGAATTAATCTGCTATTCTCCTCAATGGTTAATGGTGGAGGCTTTGTCAATGATGAGTTGGTTGAGAAATTGAGATTTTTTTTTCTGGATTCTCTATCCTGTTCCATTGTTCTATATGCCTATTCTCATACCAGTATCAGGCTATTTTGATTATTGTAGCTTTATAATAAAGTTTGAAGCCTGGGAGTGTGATAACTCCCACTTTTTTTTTTTTTTTTTTGCTGAGGATTGTTTGAACTATTTGTGGTTATTTATGTGTCCATATGAATTCCTGTATTGTCATTTCCAAGTCTGAGAAAAATGCTGCTAGTAATGTAATGGGTATTGTGCTAAATCTGTTGATTGCCTTGGGTAGGACATCTTAACAATGTTGATTCTTCTAATCCATGTGTATGGAATGTTTTTGCATTTGTTTGGGTCAACTTTGATTTCTTTGAGCAATGTTCTGTAGTTTTCATTGTAAAGGTCTTTCACTTTTCTGGTTAGAAAGATGACAAGTTATTTCATTCTTTTTATGTCTGTTGTGCAAGGGTTTGTGCTTTTTATTTGGGTTTCTGTTTGTTTATTGTTGGTGTGTAGGAATGGGACTGTCTTTTGTACATTTATTTTATAAAGATTTTGCCAAAGTCCTTTATCAGTGCAAGGAGGTTTCTGACAGATTCTCTTGGGTAATCAAGGTATAGAATCATGTCATCTGTAAAGAGGGATAATTTCACTTCTGCTTTTCCTATGTGGATACTCCTGATTTCCTTCTCGTGCCTGATTGCTCTAGCTAGGACTTCTAATACTATATTGAACAGGAGGGGTGAGAGTCAGCATCCTTGTCTTGTTACAGTTTTCAGGGAAAATGTTTCCAATTTTTGTCTGTTTAGCAGTGTGTTGGTTGTGCGTTTCACATAGATGGCTCTTACTATTTTGAGGTATGTTCCATGTATGCCTAGATGTTTGAGGGTTTTATCAAGAAGGTGTGCTAGATTTTATAGGAATTATTTTCTGATTCTAATGATACAATCATCTTGTTTTTGTTTTTAAATTTGTTGATGTATTTAATTACATTTATGGTCTTGTGGCTGTTCAATCAGGCCTGCATCCCAAAGATGAAGTCTACTTGGTCATGGTGGATGATTTTTGAGATGTGTTGTTGGATCTAGTTTGCTAGAATCTTGTTGAAAATTTTAGCATCTATGTTCATCAAGGATATTGGTCTGTAGTTATCCTTCTTTGTTGGATCTTTACCAAATTTGGGTACCAATGTGAAGTTAGCTTCATAAAGTGATTTAAGGAGAGTAACATCTTTCTCAATTGTCTGGAATACTTTTAATAGGATTAGTATCAGCTCCTCCTTGTATGTTCTGCAGAATTCTGCTGGATAGCCATCTGGTCCAGGGCTTTTTTTTGTAGGTACTTTTCTTATGACATGGTCAATTTCCTGGATTGTTATTGATCTATTTAGGGTCTTGATTTCTTTTTGCTTCAACCTGGGCAGTTGTGTGATCTCAGAAAGTCCTCCATTTCCTTTATGTCTTCAAGTTTGTTTCCATACAAGTGCACAAAATAATCTCTGATAATCTTTTATATTTCTTCAGGATCAGTTGTGACTTGACAGTTTACATTTCTGATTGTGTTTATTTGGGCTTTCTCTCTTATTCTTGGTCCACCTAACTAGGGCATACTTCAATCTTGCTTAACCTTTCAAAGAACCAACTTCTTGCTTCTTTGATTTTTTGTATTATATTTTTGTCTTCCATGTCTTGAATTTGGGCTTTTATTTTGGTGATCTGGATTCTTCTACTGAAGTTAGGGTTTTGGTGGTCTTGCTTTTCCAACTTCCTTAGGTGATTTGTTAGGCTGTTAACTTGTGATCTTTCCATTTTCTTCTTGTGTGTTTGTAGAGATATGAATACCCCCCTTAGTGCTGTTTTCATGGCATCCCAGAGGTTTTGGTAAGATGTTTCTTTGTTTTCATTTATTTCCAGGAATCTTTTAAGTTCTATTTTGATTTCAGTGTTGACCTAGGAGAAGTTCAGCATCATGGTGTTTAGTGTCTATGTCTTTGTGAATTTGGGAGGAACTTTGTTTTTGTTGATATTTATTTTTATTCAACTGTGGTCTGAGAAGGTGCAAGTCAATATTTTAATCATATAAAATTTGCTTATGCTTGATTTATGACAGCAGATGTTGTTGATCTTAGAGTTTATTCCATGTGTTGCTGAGTAGAATATATATTCCATGGTTGTTGGGTGGAGTGTTCTGTAGTTATCAATTAAGACTGTTTGGTCAGGTATCAAGTTGAGATTCCAAATCTCCTTGTTGATTTTTTTTCTTGATGATCTGTCTAGGGTTGTTAGTGGGTGGGGTATTTAAGTTTCCAGCTATTATAGTGTTAGAGTCTACATCTTTTTACAGTCTAATAGAAGTTGCTTTATGAAAGTTGGTTGCCCTATGTTGGGTTTATATATGATTAGGATGGATATTTCTTGTTGATAGGTTGGACCTTTTTTCATTGTGCAGTGACCTTCTGTATCTTTTTAAATTTTTGATAGCTTAAAGGGTATTTTGTCTGATATTAAGATCACAACTCCTTTTTTGTGTATTCCATTTGCCTAAAAATTTGTTTTTCATCCTCTTACTTTGAGTCTGTGAGTTTCCTTTCTGTTGATGAGTTTCTTGGAGACAACATATTGTTGCATCATTATATTTTATCCAATTTGTCATTCTTTGTCTTGAAAAGTTTAGTCCACTTAGTCCATTCACATTCAAGCTGATTATTGAGATGTGAGAGTTTATCCCTGTCATGAGGTTCTTATAGAGGTTGTTGTTGTTGCTGCTGTTTGTTTGTTGTCTTTCTTTTGATTTTTGAATTGATTTATGTGAGTTTAAAATCTTTTCCCTGCATTCCTAGGAAGGGCATTGTCATTGTGGATGATTTTTTCTTTGATACCTACTTTGTGTAAGTGAAATACTATGTGTCCAGGAGTTGTTCTTATCATTTGTTGTTTTGTAAGTGTTCTCAGAATCTCTTGTGTTTGAATTGTCATGTCTCTAATGAAATGAGGCAAATTTTCTTGGGTAATTTCATGGAATGTTTGCTCCAGGGTCGTCTCTGTCTGTCTGTATTCCCCAGGGGTTCCAATTAATCTTAGATTCAGTCTTTTGTTATCATTGCTCAACTCTTGGAGGTTTTATTCTGACTTTTAAAGTTCCTTTTCTATGTTTTTAATAGTTTGGGTTAGCTCTATATTTTGGTCCTCAAGCTCTGAGATTCTTCTGCTTGGTTAATTCTGCTTTCCATGCTTGTCAGTTTGTTATTTATTTTATTCACTGTATTCTTTATTGCTGTTTTCTCAGTTACCAACTCCTTCATTCTTTCCTCTTTTCTCTCCACATTTCTATTTATTATGCCTATTAATATCTTGATATCTAAGTTTGTGGTTTAAGTTCAGGCATTCTGGGGGCTCTTCATTGTTTAAGTTTCAAAGTCTATATTCTTAATTATTCTCCCAGAGGTCTGTATGAGACCTATATTCTTCCTTTAGTTTTTCTTCTTTTTTGTAGGTCCCCCCCCCAAGCTTTTTTTTTTTAACCTTTTCTTTAATTCTATTGTTTAGTGATAGGGAGGTTAGCTTTTACTTCTGTTTGCTTAGTCTCCTAGTCTTCCTTATGTAGGTCCTCTGGCTTTACTCAATTTTGAACCTTGACTTGGGGTGAGAGACTGTGCTTTTTGCAGTTTTGAGATTTAATTAAGGCAGGAGCTGTGATTTGGAAGCTATCTGAAGATCCTAGTACTGACTGACTGGTGTATAAGCCCCTGGAACCCACTTCCCACTGCTTGTAGCACAGGTGTATGCTTGCTCTCTGAAAGTAAGATGATATAAGAAAAAGAAGAGAAAAAGGATGGAAGAAGATGAAAGGATGATGAAGAAAGAGAAGAAGAAAGAGGGAAAACAGACTGGCATACCAACTGATAAATAAACAGAAAAACAAGCAAAGACAGAAAATAAAACATACAAGCAATTATATAAATAAACAAAAAAACTCTATTGATTTACTCACCCTCAAAAATACCCCTACACAAACCAAAAATCTAAAATATCTTTTTTTAAAAAACAGAAACAAAGCAAATATGAAAACATAAACAAAAATAGAAAGAAAAAACCCCAAAACTAAAATAATCAAACAAAAAACAAAACAAACAAAAAAATAAACAAAATAATTTTCTCTGTGACTATTTCTGTACTCCAAGTTTCTTTTGGTTGTCACTGCCATGTTAAGGAGTGACTCCAGTCTCCAGCCCACTCCCTCTGCTCTCAGCACAGGCTGAATGGGTTTTTCTCAGCATGGGTCAGATGCCTCATGGACTACTGTGGGTGGAGGATGGATCTGATCCAGACTCACCCAACTTGTCTGCTGCTGTTGCTGCTGTCAACTCTCCCACTCTATCTGACTTGTCTCTGCCTGTTCCAGCATGGGGAGGAGCATCTGTTTCTTCAAGTCTGATGAGGAAATAGCCTCTGGGTCCTAGGTTGGAGGCTGACCAGAAGTGAATGGGATAACACAGTTCTCTGCCTGGTCCTGGGATACAGAAGATGGTGCTGGTTGGTTTCTCCTTACTGGTGGCAGAGCTCAGTTCCAGATTTCCATTCTCTGCTCTTTCCATAGTTCCTGGGACTTGTGCCTGGTCTGCTGCTGCAGGTGATGGCATGGGCTGGGTGCCAGGTGGTGAGGAGCAGCTATTCTCTGCTACCTCCTCTCAAGAGCGTTCTGAGAATGCAGATGATACTGCATTCACCAGGGGCTCCTATCTCAGGGCAGTGGTAGGTTGCAGTCACCTTCTAAGAGTCCCAGGTGCGTGAACCTGAGTCTCCCCTCAGATGGACTTTCACTCACCCACCAGCGCACATCTACTCTTTATGGACACTCACTTTTGTGGAGACTTTCACACTCTGAACTGTTCCATTGCCATCTTGTCTCCTCTCTCTAAAGCATCTTCTATTATCATCTTAAGTAGCCAAAGTTCATTTACTTCTCTTGATTTATCTTTGCAACATTTTCACGTGGAATTTTTTTCTCCTTACAAACTTTTTTTTTTAATAATATTCTTTCATTGTAGTCACTGAATTTGCTTTGACTTTGTTACTGAAAAAATAAAACACATAATTTTACTTGTATTAGTGTAGGCTATTGTAGATTAGTATAGAAATTTAAATTGGCAGTTATTTTCTTTTGGCAGTTTAAAAATGTTATTGATAGACCCTAGGTTACATTTTTTTGATTAAAAAACAATCAACCTTGAATCTTTGTTTTGTTTCTTTGAAGGAAATATTTTACTTCCTTTATTTACCTTTAGTATTCTATTTTTGTCATTCGTGTTTTTCATGTTGAATTTAACTCTTCAGGCATGATTTTTTGAAAACAAGTGTTATTCTAATTAGATGCAAAATTCTTCTTGAATCTATGTATCAATGCCTATTTAAATTTTTTAAAACCCAGTAATTACTTATTTATTATATTGTTTCTGCCCTTTTTTTCTTTTGCTCTCCTTTCTGATATGCCAGTTCTAAGAGATTAGAAAATTTACGTTTGTTCTATATTTCTCTTACATGCTTTTCAGCACTTTATATCCTTTTTCTGTATTTAATCTGTTTTTTAGTTTACTAATATTAGCCCTTTGGTGTACAATATCCTAAGGGAAAAATCCAGGATGAATGTGGATGCTCCTAGTTGTGCTTTTCATCCCAATTCTGTCTGATTTGGTTTGTCTCAACCCTCAAACGCTTGTTTTATATGTCTTTTATAGTTATTTTTCATGAGAGGGTAGTCAAATACAAGCTACTCTATCATGACAATGATTGCAAGTCTTACATTTATGCTGCAAATATTTTAATGATTGTTTTTGACTTATTATATCTTTTTATTGCTTCTAACCTCCCCTGACTGATTTATTAACTTTGGTTTCTGAAATACATAAAGCAGGTTTACTTTAGATTTGATTATCCTCTATCAGCATAGCTCAGAATAACTTAATCTATATTTTGTGCACTACTCCTGATTAAGCTATAATAAATTAACTCATTTGATTAAATGTCTCTTAGAATCTTAATAATTAATACATTCAACTTTCTCTACATATCTAGAAATATACTTTTTCTGAGATACCGCACTAAGCAATGTGTTCTTTCTTGAAATGATGTATAGCAAGAGACTCAGATAACATAAGGAATAATAGTCAGAACACTGATGAAAAGATGACCTCAATATACATTCTAAATTATTTATCAATCACAATATACATAAAAATGATAAAATATATTGAAATAAATTTGAAAAATTTTGCAATTTTCAAAACAGAAAAGAGAATGCTATTGGTAGATTAGAAATCTAAAAACAACAACAAAAAAAGCCAAACAAACAAATAATAAAGCAAATAGATAGGAAGGTAAAGGAATATGTTAAAATTCTGACTCCATATGTCAAAATCTGTCCCGAGAAGCAACTAGAATGTCTAAAGACAGCATCAAGAAACCTTAAAAGTCTTAGTAAAAAAGTCACTGCCCAGAACCAACATTAGAGAATTTTGAACTAGAAGTAGGAAAATAAATCATTCTGGTTTCACTGGGACTTGGGCAGTTCTCAAGATATGGACTTTCAGTTTTAAATCCAGGATCACACTGAGAAGTCCAGGATGAGCTGATTATCCTATCCAGATACAAACTACAAACTCAAAAAACAGCAAGGATTTTCAGAAAACTAACTCTATGAACAAGACAAAGCAAGCTGAAAAGTTGTAGCTTGTAATGAATTAGAAGAGGGAATCAAAGTAACCATACTAAAATATAAGAAAAATTAAACAAGACTACTTACATAAAATTAAAAAGGCAGCTGTAAAAAAATAGAGATATCATTGTCAAAATACTTTTTGAAAATATGAAAAGGTGGACTGAGTAGCAGATTTGGACATAGCAAAAAGGCTAATTAGTTACCTTAAAGATTAAAATAAGGGGTGTAATTAGACTGCAGCTCATAAAAAAATGGAAGACATGAGGAGAAAAACTTTGTAAAAATATATCTAATTACAGTTTTAAAGTAAACAATGAGTAAAATGAAGAAGACAATTTTTAAATATATATATATATTTTTCCAAAACCAAGCATGTACCAAAAACAAAGACAAAACAAACAAAAATCATATATATGTATATACGTGTGTGTGTGTGTGAATATATATATACACTAATTCCATTCTTGTCTTCTAAAACTTTCCCAATTTATTCTTCAATTTTCTTCTCATTGGTTGAATATAAGACATTTTTAAAATAGAAGAATGTAAAGTATTAAGATGAAAGGAGTTAGATCCCTGGATGTCTGCATGGCAAAGAACCTCCCCACCAGTCTGGTTTGGACTATAAGTGAGAAAGACAATTTTACTGTGTAAGAAACAAAGATTTTGTGGACGTTACAGCACTAAAATTGTTCTGATTCCTGAAAAATATTGTGAGTTGTTGAAATTCTTCTGTTCAATAAAATATATTTTGTGTGAAATTTTAGTACATATTGCTTGTGAACATATGTATATGAAGGAAAGCATTCATGAAAAAAATACACACCTACTTTAGTGTAGTTATTTCTGAGAAAGAGTGGGAAAAGATTTTAGAGTGATGCTTTATCAGTATCTATATTTATTTGAAAAAAAATCTGCAGCAATTGTGGAAAAATATTACACCTATTTTCTGTAAAGTGATTATAGGGGTATAAAATGTACCTTGAAATATTTATGTACAAAAAAAAGAAATAGGACTTGGAAGAAACAAACAAAAACACATAAATGACTAGGTAATTAAATGTATGATAATTTATTAGATTGAAAAAAATGAATATTCAGTTTGAATATTTCTACCCACAAGTGAACAAAATAAAAGTTAACGCCTAGATTTCTACACATGTAGAATTTAAGGCTTTTAAGTCACTTAGTAGAAAGAAGAGGTATTGTCATTATGATTTATTAGTTATACAAAAACAAGGTAATACCATATTGTACAAAATCATAGTGCAGCAGGATGTCTAAATCCTATAACATTTCTTCGACTGCTTCATAGCAGTAGATATAGGAAGTTTAATGACATTAAGTTTAAACCGATAGTAGATCATTTAAAATTGAGAGCTAATATGATATTTGTGAAAATCTATTTTGGGTAAATAAACCTCTCTTACAGAATATTTTGCTTTCTGTACATCAAATGAAATTCTCTTATTCTATTTTATGTTTGAAAATTCCTTGGATTTAGTAATGATTTCTGATTAAATTAAAACGATTAGTCTCTTGTTTATTCGTTTGTCACTTCAGCATATTTTATATGGAGACAGATATCATTTTGTTTATTAGACAGATTATAAATTAATAAAATGGAGAAATAGATTACTTTTTGATATACAGTTAATCCTTGAACACCTCTGCCAACCCTCGTGCAGTCAAAAAAACCTCTTCTAACCCTTGACTCCCCCAAATGTTACTACTAATAGCTAACCACTGACTGGAGGCTTTACCAATAATACAAAATTTCAGTTAACACAATTTTGTATGTTACTTGTATTTCATAATGTATTTTAACAATAAAGTAAGCTAGAAAAAAGGTGTTATTAAGAAAATCATAATGAAAATATACTTAATATTTACTAAATGGAGGTAGATCATCATAAATGTCTTCAACATTGTCATCTTCATGTGGAGTAGGCTGAGAAGAAGGATGAAGGGGGATTGGTCTTGCTGTTTTATGGTTGGCAGAGGTGGCAGAAAATTGGCATAGAAGTGGAACCACGCAGTTCAAACCTGTGTTGTTCAGGAGTCAGTTGTATACATCAGTTCCTTTAGAGTTTGTTTAACAATCATTACCTTTGTATAATTTAATACTAATATCTTCATCTTTACATACCTAAAGACCAGGCTAGTAGTTGCATACATAATGATCTAATACTTAGACTTTCAATCCTTGTCTGATTGTTAGCTGAGACTTTTTAAAAATGTACCAGGTTCATATCATTGTAATAATAAAGTCAAACATATAGTTGATTTTCCTGTCACCATTATTCACAATCAAATAAAAATACAGTTTAATTTTAAATAATGAAAAAATGCATAAACATTATTTTTCTTCATGGTCCCAGTTACTTGTAAGTTAGAAATCCAATTTTCTGATGAGATTGTCTCATCCAGTTCCGACTGCTTCCTATATATTTACCCTGAAACATGTTATCTTGAAAATTTCTCAACTATGGGATTTCTGTGTGGAAGAATGCATTGTCTAAATGATAGGTCTACCACTCTGAATGTAGTTCTAGCTCTGGATTTCTCATTTTGGAAGAAATAGAATGGAGAACAGCCCTTACTTCTTACTAAGGTTTCTAACTTTCGATACATTAGTAGCAGAAAATTTCATATAATTTAGCTTCTAGGGAAACATCACTAATTCAGAATAAGGACCATTAACAGAATCAGTTAAGCATTTGCCATAAATCTTGTCCAAAGGAAGCATTAGAAACTAATTTCAAAAGAGTTGTAGAACATCAAAGATACTGCAGAGTTTGCAATTGGCAGGAAATAAAAATGTAAGCAGTATCAGGCTTCTGTTCAAGTATAATGATAACTGACCTAACAAATATGCTCACTCCCATTAACCAAAATACAGTAAATATAAGAGCTTTCTCTGATGTTATAAGTAGAACCCAAAATTAAACTGTTTAACAGTTGGATGGATTATTGAATGACTGTAAAAACAAAAGTTGTAATTAGTCTTTATTGTCTCATAAAGTTCAAAATTAAAAACCCTGGAATACAACTGAGCAGACATTAATCTAAGAAAGTCTTAAATGATAAAACAATTACTTTGTTTCCTAATTCCTTATCCTTGCAGCAAAAGAGTTTGAAATTCAAACTGGAAAACAGGTCTGGGGCAGTCACTGATCAAATTCTAACTTTGCATCATTATTTAGAAATTTATTTCTGAATCTTTAGGGTAGCCATAAAAATATATAATTTATAAAAATAAAAAGCTGGCACTAGCACTATAAACAACAGATGAGAGAAAATTGTATTTTTAAGTATATGCTCAACTGTTGGCAAGAATGTAAAATGATAGTGTCACTACAAAAAACTCTATGACTAGTTCACAAAAATTAAAAATAGCTTTATCATATGGCTCAGCAATTCCATTCTGGGTAAAGATCCAAAAACATAAAAGTAGTATCTTGAAGAGATATTTGAAAACTCATGTTGATGGCAGCATGATTCACAATAGCCAAGTGAAAGCAACCAAAACATCCTTGATAGATGCATGCATAAACATTATGTAATATATATACAATAATTTTCAGACTTAAAAAGGAAGGACATTATGATATATGCTGCAACATAGATAAACCTTGAGGGTGTAAGTGCAATAAGCCAGTCACACACACAAAAAAGACAAATGCTGTATAATTCCAGTTATTTGAAGTAGTTACAATACTCAAATTGATAGAAAAACAAATACAATGATGGTTGCCAGAGAATAGAAAAGGGGCAAATAGGACAGTTGTTATTGGGTATGGAGTTTCAGTTTATAAGATGAAAAATTATTTGAGATTGGTTGACAGCAATGAGAATATATTGAACATTAAATTGTACACATAGAATGATTAAGATGATAAATATTATGTTACATATTTTTACCACATTTTTGAAGAAAGTATAGACTACATTTATAGAAGACACTTTTTGGCAGTAATAAACAAAGAAGTACATTCTTAGAAAAAATATATTACATTTTCTGAAACAGCATTTAAGAGGTAATGTTAAATAGGTGTACAAATAATGACTCATTCCCAATGTAGAGCAGTAAAATGTCAGTTATAACAAAGAAAGCAGAAAGCCAATATACTGAACCAATCTCCTTAATTTAATTCTCATTAGATTTTCTTTCTCTCTATAGCCATTCTGATATTGCAACACTTTCTTCATATCAAAAAAGATAACATTTAGAATAAAAAAATCAGTATATTCCTATTTTATATCACACACTGACATAAATTACAATTGAACTAAATTGGTTTAACATCAAGCCTGCAACAAACATTTGTGCTTAAATATTTAAGATGTTGAGAAGGAATTTTAAATAAGAGGAAAAGAACAGGAGAAATAAAAAGTTCAACTAAACACCTAGAAAGTAAGTCTTTCTCTAGGTTTTTAAAAAATAACAAAATTAGTAAAAGAAAAAGACAAGCAATTTGGAAGACATATTTGTACAAAATATGACAAAGCTTCAATATTTTTAATACACAATAAATAAAAAAATCTTCAATAAGGGAAACAAAGAGTATAGATTATTCAGAGAGCATCAATTTCATCAATAACCAAACTGATCAGTTTAATTTTAATAAAAGTAAAAGTAAGCAAATATTGTTATAATAGAGTCTTCTTTTCCTATATATTGCAGGTATTTAGAGAGAAAATAATGCAAATTGCTATAATTGTATGGTGATATTGGTATTTTCCTGCATTGTTGAAGGAATTTTAAATTGCATTGAGAACATAAATATTAATACACTATTTGACAATGTTTCTTATTGTATAAAATCCTTGCAAAGAAAAATACTAATTTTGAGGATATGTATATGTACAATGATATATAGCATAATTTGTAACAAAAATTATAAAATAATTAAAAAGTAAACTGACTAATTTCTACCTCAGTACAATGAAATGTTATACAAGCTTAATGAATAGGGTTTGTAAAGATAATTTAATTAAGAAAAACTAAATAATTTTTAAAGTATTTGTGATAGAAACAGTAAAAGATATAAATTAAAAATTATTGTAAAATATGTTTATGAGATTTTAATAGATGGTTGAATTATGGTTATTTTTTTCTCTTGATACTTTTTCTACTTTTCAAATTAGTTATATACACATTTTTATTACAAGAAAAATAAGTGCTTTGAACATTGTTAAACATCCATAAAACCCCAAAATAGAGTCTCCATGAAAGAGTGAGATGTCTAAATAAGGTTCTGTACTCATGTATGTATATTCCAACCAAACACAAAAGTATTTCCAGGTTTTCAAAAGTGCTTGGTTGTACATCTAGTATCCACAAAGTGTAGGAAACAGCCTATTTTCTCATCTTTCAATATGAAAGAATTAATCTTCATATCAAATCTAGAAAAATTGTTACCACCTTCATACCAATCGCCACCAAATTTATAAAATGGAAAATTAAAGATTAGCATAAGGAGAAAATTGCACAATCTCATATTTGTAAATAGAAATATGAGTAGGGTCACAAATCCAGATAAAGTAAACTGTGAAGAGAAGTAGGTAAAATTTTGGGGTAAATGATACCCTGTAGTGTTTTGAAAAAAATTTTGACATATTTTATAAATTGGAAGTTATCTAAATTTACTTTGAAGATGTTTTGGACTCATGTGAACTAGAAATCATTTAAATTTTGTCAAAATTTGTGACAAATTCAGGTAAATTTATCAGAACTTAAAATGTCTGCACTCAGCAGGGCTCGGTGGCTCAGTCTGTAATCCTGCGCCTTGGGAGGCTGAGGTGAGTGAATTGCCTGAGCTCGCGAGTTCGAGACCCGCCTGGGCAACTTGGTGAGCCCTCATCTCTACAATAAATCAAAAAATCAGCCGGGAGTGGTAGCGCGCGCCTGTAGTTCCAGCTACTTGGAAGGCTGAAGCAGAAGGATCACTGGAGCCCAGCAGGTCGAAGCTGCATTGGCCGGGAGCGGTCACTGCACTCCAGTATGGGCGACAGAGTGAGACTCTAACTCAAAATAATAAAAAAAAAAAGTCTGCACTCAACCAATGTGGTATACAATATTTTTAAAAAATCACACTCCCCTGAGTACATGACTCCAAGCTTTTTGTAATACCTTGAATTATTTTATAATTTGCATTAACTAGTTTGAAAAACAACATGCAAATAATATTTTATGTGATTTTTGAATAATTCAAGCAAAATTAATACTCTTTCAATTTTACTAAAAATTTTAAAACATATTTGTATTTTATGACATACTATAAACAAAATAACATCAATCTATTTATAGTTCAAATAATATAATTAGCTTCATTGATCTTAAACTCTATTAAATGAAATATACAAGACTTTTCTTAATGCCACAGCTTGCAATTTGATTTTATCACAAAAAATGCTTTGAACACATTTTTTTCCCCCATAGATCAAAAAAGGTGCTCTGAGGCACATTTGTAACTTTGGATCAACCTGTACAGCTGAACAAACATTTTATCTAATGCATTTAATTAAGAATTGAAATCTGCCTTAGAACTAAGTGGAAAATGTAGCCCTTGACAAAATAGGATTAGAGGCGTCCTTCTCTCTCCATATCTTCACAAATCTTTCTCCACAGAGAATTTCCTGGGCAAAATGCCTTCTGGCTTCTGGGTAAATCCAAATATATCCTATGTTTACCCTGCAGTTCAAACTCTTTCTTTCTTTCTTTCTTTCTTTTTTTTGAGCCGGAATCTCACTCTGTCACCCCGCTGGAGGGCAATGGCGCCCTCATGGCCACTGCAGCCTGGACCTGCTGGGCTCAGGTGATCCCTCTGCCTCAGTCTTCCAAGTAGCTGGAACCACAGGCATGTGCCACCACGCCTGGCTAATTTTTTAAATTTATTGTAGAGACGAGGGCTCACTATGTTGCTCAGGCTGGTCTCGAATCCCTGAGCTCAGACAGTTCTCTCACCTCTGCCTCCCAAAGTGCTGGTTTGAGCCACTGTGTCCAGTAATGAGAGATTCTTAAATAGGAATATTAATTCAGAATTCAGAAGCAATATGGGCTTTCTACTTATGGAAAAAAATGACAGGCAGAAGGTCTAAAACGAAATCTGCTTTGATTACAATTCATGTACTCTAATATTAGATCTGAGTGCACCTTCCAGTCACACTGCATATATTCATCTAATAAGTGGAGCCACACTCAGAATTTTCTTTTTCATTCTCTCTCTCTCTCTCTCTCTCTCTCTCTGTGTGTGTGTGTGTGTGTGTGTGTGTGTGTGTGTGTGTGTGTGTGGTTACCTGTAAGTTTAAAATGTGTTTTATTTTAGAACAATTTTAGAATTGCAAATACAGTATAGAATTATTTCAAATTTAGCACAACATTTCCAAATACCCCACACAGGGTTTCGCCTATCATTAGTACTATATTATTATTTGCCACAATTAACAAACCCATGTTGGTATATTATAATTAATTAAATTCCACACTTTTAAGAGTTCCTATGTTGTTTCCTAATCTTTTTTGGCTCCAGAATCCCATGTAGGTTATTATATTACATTTAGTAGCTGTGTCTTCTTGGGCACCTCCTAGCTGTGACAATTTTATAGACTTTTCTTGTACTTGATGACCTTGATAGTTTTTTTTTATGTATGGGTAGATATTTTGTAGGTAAAACACTGTATTTGTATTTGTTTGATATTTTTCTCATTAATAGACTGAGATAATACATTTTTGGAAGAGAATCACAAAAGTACATTGACATTCTCATCACATCCTATCAAGGGTGATAATTAATATAATTTATTACAATTGATGTGATCTCTTAAATTGAGGTAATATTTTTCTATATTTTCTCTAAAGTTATACTTTTTTGTTCTTCCTATCCATACTGTTCCCTTTGGAAGAAAGTCACTGTGCACGGCCCACACTTGAAGAGCAAAGAGTTATACTACGTCTCTTGGAGAAAATCCACATAAATTATTTGGAGCAGAAGAAGTCTCTACTAAACACATTTGGAATTGGTCTTTGGAACATTTTTTAATCTCTCCAATTTTTTTAATTTACTAAATTATTTATATCAGTATGGGTTAATGCATTTTTTACACTTGGACTTATTAGCTAATTCAACTTTCTATATTTTGTTGCTTAAATTTTTTCAGGTCGACCATGGAAAATTCTTTTACTTGACTGTTTATCCTTTTGACATTCTCAGTTGGTTTTCATTTTGCTTAATTATGTTTTTGAGAATATTCTTGCTTTCTGACATAACAAGAGGCCCCAGATAAATTAACCTTGCATATTTTCTGTCCCAGTTGCAGCATCAACCATTTCTTAAAGGAATTTTGTTTTCTTTTATTGTAGAAATATGTCAGAAAACAAGAACTGTGGGCTGCATTTTTTTTATTGCTACTGCAGTGTTGTTACTTCTAGGCTTGAGAATATGTGTGTATAAACCACCTGTGTGTACACACACACACACACACACACACACACACACAAACACACACACATGCTTCTCTATGCAGCTATTTGTGTGGAGATGCTCCTGAACTTATGACTGGGCGATATTCCAATAAACCCATGGAAAGTTGATAATCTTGTAAGACAAAAGTGTGTTTTCAACCTATGATATTTTCAATTTATGATGGGCTTATCGAAATGTAAGCCCCCTCATCAATTGATGATATTGAATGCATACTAAATGCATATTTAGGATTTTTATAATCCTAAATTAGAAAAAACAAATCAGTACACCAAACCATCTAAGTTGGAGATCCTCTGTATAGTATATTAAGTAAAACATGAGTTCCTAGGAATGTCTCCAACTTTAATTCATTACCAAATGACTCCTCCTTTGCTTTTCTCAGCATTTCACTTGGACAGTAAGATCAATAGCCAACCACTTACTCAACTGTCCAATTCAAGTATGTATGTTTAATGGTATCAGAATCGTTATCTTACAGCCATGTGTGAAACAATACTTACACAATGTTCTTTTAGTCTTTAGTCTTACGGACAGCATTAATTTTCAAAATTCTTAGGTCAAGACCCTATTCCCTTACTCTCTTCATGGAGGTTTTTTCAGATAAATGTAATAAACTGCTACATTCTGTGTTCCATCCTGGAACCCAAAACCATCTAAATATTTTAAAAAATTGTTTTACATTATTTTTTCACTATTTTTGCTGCAAGTTCTATACATTTTGATGAATGCTTAATATTTTCTATTCATCATTACAGTATCCTACAAAATGGGTTAATTGCTTTGTAAAATCTCATGAAAATACATATTCAAATTCTCCACAGACCGATACATCCCCGAACTCTATACAACCACTGATTTTTTTTTTGTTACTGCCTCTACACTTTTGCTGTTTCCAAAATGTCATATAATTGTATCATACAGATGTAGCTTTCTCAAACTAGATACATTTACTTTGCAATATGTGTTTAAGAATTTTTTCATACTTTTTTACAGATTGATAGCTTATTAGTTTTTATCACTGACTAATATCTCAGGGAGGTACTGTAGTTTGTATATCCATTCACCTAGTGAAAGATGTGGTTATGTCCAGTTTTTGACATTATTAATAAAGTTGCTATAAACATTCATGTCCAGGATTTTGTGTAGATGTACAATTTTAAATAACTTGGGAATGACAAAGTAACACTATGTTTAGTTTTGTAATAATAAAAAATTACTAATCTTTCTCTCAAAGAGTCTGTACCATGTTTTATTCTCATCTTCAATAAAGGAGAGTTCCTTTTGCCCATATCCTTGCCAGTGGTTGACATTGTCTTTTTTTTCTTTTTTGCATTATACTTGTAACATTTATTTAGTGATATGTTATTGTTGTTTCAATGTTAAATGCCCTAATGACAAATTATGTTAAACATCTCTCTCTATGGTTGTCATCAGTATAACTTCTTTTTTGAGGAGTTTGTTCAATCTTTTAAATTTTAACAATTCTCTTATTATTTTTGATATAAGCCCTTTACCAGATATATGATTTGAAAATATATTCTGCTGTTCCGTGGTTTGCCTTTTCAGTCTCTTAAGAATATCTTCCACAGAGAAGACATTTTAATTTTAGTAAAGTCCAAATTATCTTTTTTTCTTTCATGATTGTGCTATTCTTGTACTTAAAAACTCATTAGTAAACCCAAGATCATATAGCTTTTACCATATGCTTTCTTTGTTTTTTATTTTGAATTTTAAGTTTATGAACCATTTATAGTTAACTGTTGTCTATAGTTTAAGATCTGTTTTTATGTTGTTTTTTTTGACATTTTGTTTTGTTTTACTACATATGATCGTATAGCTATTTCCGCATCATTTTTGTGAATATTATGTTTTATGTGTCTTATCTTTTGTCCATATCATACTGCTGTTGTTAACGTAGCATTATAGAAAGTGTAGTTATATTAAAGGTAGTTTGAGTCCTGCAAATTTGTTTTCTTTTCCTTTCTTTTCTTTCCTTTCTTTCTTTCTTTTCTTTTCTTTTTTTTCTTTTTGGACTATCTACATGTTTTTCTTTCCATAATTGTTGTTGTTGTTGCTGTTGTTGTTGTTGGAGGTCTTACTCTGCTTCCCAGGCTAGAGTACAGTGACATGATCATGGTAAACCACAGGCTCGACCTCCTGGGCTCAGGTAATCCTCCTACCTCAACCTCTCACGTAGCTGGGACTACAGGTGCAAGCCACCACGCTTAGCTAATTTTAAAAATTTTTGTAGAGACGGGAGTCTCACTATGCTGCCTAGGCTGATCTTGAATTCCTGAACTCAAGCAATTGTTCTGCCTCAGCTTCCCAAGTTTGCTGGGACTACAGATGTAAGACATTACGCTAAGCTCATAAAAAGTTTTGAATTAGCCTTTACTACATAAAAAGTAACAACTGAAATTTTCATTGAAATATTGTTAATCCATATGTTAAAACTAACATTTTGAAAATATTGAAATTTCTAATCCATGAACACACTTTTTCTTTATTTATTTAGATTTTATTTGATATTATTCTCAGTTTTTTATCTTTGTTTTCATATTCCTACATAGAAGCCCTGTACACATTGGTTTTAAAAAAAATATATCTAAGTATGTACTGGGGGTAGGTTATCTATTTATTCTTATGTGAAATAGTTACTGTTTTAAGCAATTGGTTCATTACATCAATGTTATTAACTTGAGAGTGTAAAGTTGTCTGCAATATTTCTTTGAATGTCCACAGGAACAGTAGTGATGATCTTTCTTTCACTTCATATTTGCTGATTCATGACTTTTAAAAATGTATCTTTTTAAAAATCAGCTTTTGTTTTTTGCAGATTTTCCTGATTTTTTAATTTTTTTTTTTTTTTGAGTTGGAGTCTCACTCTGTCACTCAGACTGGAGTGCAGTTGCCGCTCCCGGTCACCACAGCCTTGACCTGCTGGGCTCCGGCGATCCTTCCACCTCAGCCTTCCAAGTAGCTGGAACTACAGGCGTGCGCTACCATGTCCGGCTAATTTTTTGATTTATTGTAGAGATGAGGTCTCGCCAAGTTCCCAGGCGGGTCTCGAACCCGCGGGCTCAGGCAATACACTCACCTCAGCCTCCCAAAGCATGGGATTACAGGCTGAGCTACCGAGCCTGGCTGATTTTTAAATTTTTAAATTTCATTGATTTTTTTTGTAGTTTTTATTATTTATTTTCTTTTGATTAAGTTTCTCTTCTTTCTCTCATTTTGTAACATGAAAACTTAGGCTACTGAGTTTAGGTATTTTCTTTATTACTAATATATAAATTTAATTGTCAGACAGTTTCTTCTACACACTGTATTCACTATGTCCAAAAATGTATATTGTATTTTTGTATCTGATTTAAAATATTTTTCAATTTCTTTTATTTTGGGGGGGTGAGGAGTCCTTCAGTGTTTTTAGATTTCTTCTTTGATTCATTTGCCACTTACATGTATGTTGTTAACTTGCAAATATTTGAGTTTTTTCTGTTTTTTTGTTATTGATTTCTGATTTAATTTCATTGTGGTCAGAGAACATGCCTTACATATTTTTTTTTTTTGACTTATGTTGGTAGTCCCTCTCGGTGAGTATTCTTGAGAATGTGTACTTTTCAGTTGTTAGTTGGAGAATTCTATAAGTGTTGCTTAGATCAGATTAATTGATAGTATTGTTTAGGTCAGCTATGACTTAAGGATTCTCTTCCTGCTTCATCTATCAATTACTAATAGAAAGATATTAAAGTTTTCAATTCTAAAATTGACTTTGCTTATTCCTTCTTGAAGTTCTGTCAGATTTGTTTCATGTGTTTTAATGCTATGTGTTTACACAGTGCATACACAATAAGAATTTTTATGTCTTCTTAGCTATTGACACGTATATCAATATATAGTCATTCTTTTTGTCTAACAAATTTTATTGGCATGAATACTGCTTTGTTTGAAATTTCTATAGTTGCTTCAACTTTGTTTTTATTAGTGTCTTCATGAGGTACCTTACTCAATTTTTTAAACTTTTGATCTACCTGTTTTTAAATTTAAAGTAGGTTTCCTACAGACAATATACACAGTTGGCCTTTGAACAACATGAAGGTTAGTAGCATCAACCTTTCTGTGCAGTTGAAATTCCATGTGTAACTTTTGATTTATTAACAACTTGCTTATAAATAGTCTATTGTTGACCAGAAGCCATACCAATAACATAGTTGATTAACAATATTTTGTACGTTATATGAATTATTACTGTGTTCTTACAATAAAGGAAGCTAGAGAAAACAACATATTATTAAGAAAAAAAAGAAAATATTTTTTACTAATTGGAAGTGAATCATTATAAAAGTCTTTATCCTTGTCATTTTTATGTTGAGTTGGCTGAGAAAGAGAAAAGGTTGATTTTGCTTCAAGGGTTTCAGAGGCAAAATAAAATCTGTGTATAAGCAGACCTACACAGATTAAACTTATGTTGTTCAAGCTCCATGTGCAGTTAGATCTTTTTATTAACACTGAAAGTCTCTAGGCTTTAATTGGTATTTTGACCATTTGCAGTTAAAGTGATTAGTGATATATTTGGATTAATGTTAATCATGTACGTGATCATTTTCTATTAATTTCCAGAGGCTTCTTTTACTTTCTGAACATTTATTTATTGAACATTTTTTGTCATTTTATTTTTATCTCTTGGTATATTAATTATGCTTTCTTTTATAAATAATTTATTTATTACAAAGTTGTGAGATACAAGTGAAGATTTACTACATAAGTAGGCTGCATGCAAGTGAAGTTTGATATTCCGGGTAGCCAGCATTCCCCCTGATAGTGGACCAGATACTTTTTGTGCTGTGTACCCCACTCTCCTCCTTTCCACCCTCCCCTAGCAGTGCCCAGGGACTACTGATCCTATTCTTGCACGTATGTGACTAGTGTTCATGGTCCACTTATGTATAAGAGAGAACACGCGGTATTCAGTTCTTAGTTTCTGTGTTAGTTCACTTAGTATGATGGTCTCCCTATGATGGTCTCCAACTGCTTCCAAATTACTGCAAAGGGCATGATTTTATTCTTTTTTATGGCTTCATAATATTCCATCATGTATGTGTACCATATTTTCTTTATTCAGTTCACTTACCATGGACAGCAGAATCGGTTCCATGTTCTTGCTATTTTGAACGGTGTCTTTTTGTAGAGAAATTTACATTCCTCTGGGCATATTTCCAGGAGAGAGATTACTGGTTTGTATGAAAGGTCAATTTTTAGTTCTTTTAGATATCACCTCATTTATTTCCATAGAGGTTGAGCTAGCTTACATTCCCACCAATAATGTAATTGTGTTCCTTTTTCTCCATAGCCATGCTGGCACCTATTGTTTTTGGCTTATTAATTACAGCCAAAAAGGGGTAGCCCCTGCCAAACACACTTCATTTGAGTTTCTTGTAGATCCTAGATGTTAGGCCTTTCACAGACACATAATTTGTAAATCTTTTACACATTCTGTGGGTTGTCTCTTTACTCACTTGATAGTTTTTTGCTGTGCAAAAGTTTTTCAGTTCAATGAGGTCCCACTTGTCTATCTTAGCTTTTGTAGCATTTGCTTTTGAGGACTTGGTCATGAAATCATTGCCTACTCTGATGTCCAGAAGGAAGTTTCCTACATTTTCTTGTAGAATTCTCATAGTTTGAGGTTTTATATTTAGATCCTTGATCATTGGGAGTTGATTTTTGTATGTGGTGATATGTAGGGATCCAGTTTCCTTCTTCTGCATGTGGATAGCCAGTTTTCTCAGCACCATTTGCTAAATATGGTCTCCTTTCCCCAATGATTATTATTGCCGGCTTTTTCAAAGATGAGTTGGTTGAGAGATTGTGTTTTTACTTTTGAAATCTCTGTCTTGTTCCATTGTTCTAGGTCTCTATCCTGTACTAATAACATACTGTTATGATTACTGTAGCCTTGTAATAAAATTTAAATCTGGAAGTATGATAGCTACTGTTTTGTTCCTTTTTCTGGGCTTGTTTTGGATGTTTGTGCTCTTTTTGTATTCATATGAATTTCTGTATCGTCATCTCCAGGTCTGTGAAAAATGATGTTGATAATTTGGTAGGTATTGCATTGAATCTGTAGAATGCTTTTAGTAGAATGGACATCTTGACAATATATGTTCTTCCAATCCATGAGCATGGGGTGTTTTTGCATTTGTTTTTGTCATCCTTGACTTCTTTGAGCAGTGTTTTATAGTTCTCACTGTAAAGATCTTTTACTTCTCTGGCTAGGCAAATGCCAAGGTATTTCTTTTTTGTGTGGCTATTGTGAATGGAATTATGTTTCTTATTTGACTGTCCACTTGCTTGTTACTGGTGTGTAGGAGTGCAACTGTATTTTGTACTTTGGTTTTGTAACCTGAGATATGAGCAGAGTCGTTTATGAGAGTGAGAAGGCTTTTGGCAAACTCCCTAGGATTTTCTATGCATAGAATCAAATTGTCTGGAAAAACAGATAGCCTAACTTTTACTTTTTCTATTTGGATACTCCTAATTTTATTTATTTATTTATTTTAATCCTACCTGATTGCTCTGGCAAGGATTTCCAGCACTATGTTGGATCTCACTATGATTTGAGAGTGGGCATCTTTTACTTGTTCCCAGTTCCTGGGGGGAATGCTTCCAGCTTCTGTCTATTGAGCAAATGTTGGCTGCAGCTTTATCATAGATGGCTCGTATTGTTTTGAGTAATGAAACTTTTATGCCTAGGTATTCGAGAGTTTTATCAAGAAGGGATGCTGAATTTTGTTGAATGCTTTTTATGCATCTGAATAATAATAATTAAGTGGTTCCTCGTTTTTCCATTTGTTAATGTGCTGAATTACATTTATGGTCTTACAAGTATTGAACCAGCCCTGCATTTGGGAATGAAGCCAACCAATCTGCTCATGGTAGATAATCCTTTAGATGTGTTGTTGAATCCATTTTGCTAGAATCTTGTTGAGAATTTTTGCATGCGTGTTCATCAAGGAGACTGACCTGTAATTCTCTTTTCTTGTTGAGATTTTCCCAGGCTTGTGTATCAGTTTGATGTAGAATAAGATAGGGAAAATTCAATCATTCTCAATTGCAGGGAATACTTTCAATAAGATTTGTATCAGCCCCTCCTCCTGTGTGTTGTAGAATTCAGCTGGGAAGCCATCTGGTTCAAAGATTTTATTGGTGGGGGGAGGCTTCTTATGACTGAGTCAATTTCCAGGATTGTTATTGTTCCCTTTAGAGTTCCTTCCCACTTGTTTCAATCTTGGGAGGTTGTGTGATAGTTTTTCTAGTTTATTTGCATATAGATGTTCATATTAGTCTCTAATAAGCTTTTGATTTTCTTCAGGGTCAGGTTGTGACGTCACCTTTTTTGTTTCTAATTGTGTTTATTGGGCTTTTTCCTTTTTTTTTTCAGTCAATATGATCAGGCTCTATAAATCTTTTTTTTTTTTTTTTTGAGTTGGAGTCTCACTCTGCCGCTCAGACTGGAGTGCAGTGGCCACTCCCGGCCAATGCAGCCTCGACCTGCTGGGCTCCAGCGATCCTTCCACCTCAACCTTCCAAGTAGCTGGAACTATAGGCATGCGCTACCATGCCCGGCTCATTTTCATTTATTGTAGAGATGAGGTCTCGCAAATTTGCCCAGGCAGGTCTCGAACCCGCGGGCTCAGGCAATCCACTCACCTCAACCTCCCAAATGCGCGGGATTATAGGCTGAGCCACCGAGCCCGGCTTGCTCTATCAATCTTATTTATCCTTTCAAAGAACCAACTTTTTGTCTTGATTCTTTGTACGATACTTTTGTCTTCTATAGCCTGCATTTGTGTTTTTATCTTAGTGACCTGTAGTTTCCTACTGAAATTAGGATTTAGATGATCTTACCTTTCTAGCTCACTTGGGTATGACATTAGGCTATTTATTTGTGATCATTCTTTTTTTGGAGGAGAGTATGTGTGTGTAATGCTATGAATTGCCCTCCTAACACTGTTTTCATGACATTTAAGTTATTCAAATAAGATATGTAGCTGTTTTAATTCATTTCCAGAAATCTTTTTATTACTGTCTTGATTTCCCTGCTGATCCAGAAGTCATTCAGCAACATGTTGTTTAGTGTCCATGTCTTTGTATGTTCTGTGGGGATCTTGTTGGTGGTATTTATTTTCATTCCATTGTGATCTGAGAAGATGCATGGTATTAGTTTGCTCTTTTGTAATTTGTTTTTGTTTGATTTATGTCTCAGAATGTGATCAATCTTGGAGTGTGTTTCACGTGCTAATGAGCAGAATGTATATTCTGTAGATGTTGGGTGAATTGTTCTGGAGATGTCTGTTAAATCAATTTGATTGAGTGTAAAGGTAAGATTCCAGATCTCCTTGCTGGATTTTTCCTTGGTGATCTGTCTATGGCTGTATCAGAGTATTGAAGTCTGCAACTGTAATTGTGTGAGTGTTGATGTTGTCTCTTAATTTACCCAGTAGCTGTCTTATAAAACCTGAAACTTCAGTATTGGGTGCATATATGTTTAAGATACATATTTATTGCTGATGTATTGAGCCTTTTCTCAATATGTTGTATCCTCTGTGTCCTTTTTTAACTTTTGATGGTCTGAAGTTTACCTTATCTAACATCAGAAACAGTGACCCCTGTTCTTTTCTGCTTTCCATTTTCTGAAAGCTAATTTTCCAGCTTTTAACTTTGAGTTTGTGGGTGTCCTTTACAGTGAGATGAGTTTTCTAGAGGTAGCAGAATGTTAGATTATGCATCTTTATCTAGGTTGTCACTCTATGCCTCTTCAGTGGCACATTCAGTCATTCATATTCAAATTAATTATTGAAAGTTAGCTGGACGCAGTGGCTCATACATGTAATCCCAGCACTTTGAGAGGAAGAGTGAGAGGATTACCTGAGGTCAGGAGTTTGAGAATAGCCTAAGCAACATGGCGAGACCTTGTCTCTACAATAAACAAAAAAATCAGCTGGACATGATGATGCATGCCTGTGTTTCCAGCCACTTGGAATGCTGAAGCAAAGGGATCATCTGAACCTAGCAAATTAAAGCTGTGGTGGCTATGAGAGTGCCACTGAACTCCAGCCTGGGTGACAGAGTGAGACTCCAACTCAAAAAATAAAAAAGAAAAAGAAAATGTGAGAGTTTATCCCTGTCATAGGACTTTTAGGGGTTTGCTTTGTTTTCTTTTTACTTTTGTATTAATATATGATATGTGTATTTTCATTTTTTGTGAATGATCTGTATACCCTGTTAATTCTGTCCTTGCCTGTTCTTTTGTGATGGGTGTGACTGTTTCTTTTCTTCTGTGTACAACACCTTCTTAAGCATCTCCTGAAGGACTTGTCTGGCATTATATTTTCTTAGAGATAGGAAGTCTAGGGAAAATGTTAATACTCTGTCACTGATGACATTTAACTTGGTGGGATAAGAAATTCTTGGCTGGAATTGCTTATCTTTGAGAAAATTGAAAATGGGACTCCAGACCCTTCTGCCTAATAATGTTTCTGTAGATAAATCTGGAGAAATTTTGATAAGTTTTCTCAGTAGGTGGCCTAATCTTTCTCTCTTGCTGCCTTTAGAATTTTTTTCCTTCATGCTTACTTTGTGGAGGTGGATTACTATATGTCTTAGGGATGATCTTCTCATGTCATACCTTGCAGGGTTTCTCTGATCTCTTGCACTTGAATTGTCATTTCACTAATGAGACATGGGAAGTTTTCTTGGTTGACCTTATGGAACACTTGTTCCATGGTGTTCTCAGTTTCCCTTACTGCTTCGGCAATACAAGTCAGTCATAGATTTGGCTTCTTGACCTATCAGCCTTTACTCATTCTTTTTGAGTCTTTAAACAACGTTTCTGGCAGTCTTTCTTTTAAAAACTTGCCCATGGCAGGACTTTCTGCCATGAATCTTATGCCTTTAACTTCCTGGAGAAATTTCTTCATTTCCAGTATGAAATCAACCATCTCCACTTTTACTTCCTGTACAACTTCAGTGAGTTTTGCTTCTAGTTTCTTGTGGTTCTCTTTATTAATTTTATTTTATTGTATTTTTTGTTTGTTTTGTTTATTTTTGTTTGCTTGTTTTTTAATTGAAGGTCCCTTACTGGTCCTGCTTTCATGAATGGCCATGACCAAGGGCAACGGGAGAGGAACTAGCTGGCATGGAGAGGGGTCATCCCCACAACATTCCATTTGTACACAGAACTAAACAGACAAGCACAGAGTCACCATGCAGTTAGAAGTTGGCAGCAAGGGAGGGGGGAAGAACAGGTGGGAGTAAGGGTTTTGTTAAAAAAAATACAGGCCTCTCAAAACTGGGTTGCCCAGGAGGAGCTTAGTCTGCTTCAACCCAAGAGGAATCAAGATCAAAAGCAGTTTGGGAAGGCCAGAACCCTCAGGGTTGGAGGGAGGGAAATCCAGGCAGTGGGGGGGCTGTTTGGAAACTAGGGTGAAGGGATTGCCCTCCCCCTGCCAGGATCTCCCCCAGCTCCTCCAGTCTGGCAGGAAGGGGCAGCCTGCAACCGCTGAGAGCAGGTCTGGGGCTGCCAGATGCTCCAGACAGGTGGCCAGAAGGGGTTTACAAAGGCTTGCCCTCCAGGGAGATAACAGTGCTGTTCTTCCGCCCCAGCTTCTCTACTAGGGTGCAGCAGTCCTTGACCTTTCTTGTAGCAGTTTGCTTGTAATTCTTGCTTGCTCCTGGTCAGCTTCTTCTTGATGTCATCCCTGGATCTGGCATAAATCATTTTACTCTTAAGGGATGCATACTCAGGACTCCAGAAGATCAACACTAGATTCTCCTTCTTGCTCTCCTTGGTCTCATAAGTTGCATCAAAGAGGGAATAGCAGCAGTCCTTGTCTGGCAGCATCTTGACAAAGGTGGCACAGGGTTCATTGACAGTGTGGCCCACGTCTCCTACCAGGATCTCCTTGCCCTCCTCCAGGATGACGTTCTTCTTGTCCTCACTCAAGCAGAAAAGCACTGCCTTCTTGTGCTTCTTCGCCTCCTTTGGTGTGGAAGACTTGCTCACTTTCCTGTAACTGAATACCTTGATGATGCCATCAGAGACAGCCACACCAGAGACCATGTTTCTGGAAGCGAAGAGGAGAGATGACAAGGAAAGTCAGAGAATAGGATGGTGCTGCAGCTACTGCTGGGATCCAACTCTTCTTTATTCATTTTAATCATTCAATCTCTGAGGTTTGTGACTGTAATTCAGGGCAGATCTTTCTAGGGGCCTTCCACTTTTTGTGCACTGATAACTACATTTTTGGCTGCTGACTCTTTAAGATTCTTAGGCTATCCTGTGTTCCTTTATTGATTCTTCCTCATTTGTAAAAAAGCAACACTTCTTTCTTTATTTTTCTTGGTTTTTTTGTTTGTCGGTTTTGTTTTGAATAGGGCATTTTCTGTCATTTAACATAGATCATTCAATGAAGAAGAGGTGTATTCTTTTCTGCTTCATGCTCCACACTGAAAAAAACCTGTTCTACTTAGATTTTTTTCCCCATAGTTAGCCAGTTTGGCTGGTTTTAAATCACCATTGCAAGTACTCTGCAGGTAACAGTTGGGGGGAATAGGCCTCTTGTCTATTGTTTGCAGTTTGCAAATCAGAAAACTTCCCACTGGGAAAGACTCAGATGTCTTCTGTGTCACTTCCTTCCCATTCAAATATGCACTTAGCACTTGAAAGAGAGTCAGCTCCCTGCCACAGGAGGATCTGCCCTGTGGTCCTATGGGACTTGTAGGAGATCCTTTCTGATGGGAAGATTGGCTGCCAGATGTTGGTGGCAGGTGCCAGCCAAGTGTAATCTATAGGCAAGCTTTCCTGGCCTGGAAGCTGACCAGCAGGTGCTACTTGTGGAAGGCATGCACTTGGGGGCAGTCTGAGCACAGATTTGTTGTTCCCTGATCCACTTGGGCTCTGGTCACCTGCTGTTGTGCCCTGACCAAGACTCCTCCCACATAGGACCAATGACCCATGCATGGTTGGGAGAGGAAGAACTGACCTACAGGATCATTCACCCACTCTGATACAGCGGGCAGAATTTCAATTCCTGAGAGAGCCTGGCGCATGGTGGGAGACAGGATGCCCATATTCCAGTGTCTGCCTTTGTGACACTCTACTTTCTGGTTTCTATGTGTTTGAAGAGGCCTCCGTTGAGTGCAGGATGCTTCACTCATCCAAACTGTTCAGGATGTTTGCATCTATCAGTGGCTGGGTCCCTACTCTCTGCCTCACACAGTGAGCGAGATACTGGTTTGCTGCTCCACAGTGGCCATCTTAGATCTTTCTAATTATGCTTCATTAAAAAATAATTAGTGATTGCCCTAGTGTTCACAGATATATTTGAAGTGATTGAATTCCACTTTCAAATATTTATGTACTGCCTTGTGTGTTTGAAAGATACATTGTAACAGAGCATTTCCAATTTTGTCTCATCTGGCATAATATTACTATCTTTCATTTTATTCTTTATATGCTATTATTTTCACTGTTATTACTTTAAACAAATAGTTATAATATAGGTGATTAGCACAATTAATACTCAACCTTTTTTTCTTCCCTGTTGTACTTTATTTATATAACTCTAGTTTTGACCTATATAACTTTCCCTCTGTCTAAACAAAGTTGCTTAATCTAGCATACAAGGCAAATGTACTGTCAATAAATTATCATAGTTTTAGTTTGTCTGAAGGATAATTTCACTGTAGAATTCTTGGTTTGTTGTTTTTTTCTTACAGTACTTTAGATACTTTTCTCATCCTATTTTTATTTGCTTAGTTTCTGATGCAAATTCTGATACAATTACTCTTGTTCTTCTGCAGGCAAAGTACCTCTATCACCTTGGCTTTTTTCATGATTTTCATTTTGTCTTTGATAGTCTGTATGATATAATAATGATATGGTAGGTGGGTCTTAGTGCTTGCTGCTTTACAATGCTTGATATTTTATTTTTCTGAATCTGTAGCTTGATCTCCATCTTTAATTTGAGAATTTCCTCAGCCACTATTACTTTAAAATGTCTTATCTAAATGTTCCACTTAAAAAATACAGAGTGACAAGCTGGATAAAAAAGCAAGACCCAACCATCTGATGCCTATAAGAGACCCACTTATTGGCCAAAGACAGCCACAGACTCAAAACAAATGGATGAAAAACATATATATATGTGAATGGAAAACTAAAATGAGCAGGAGTAGCCATTCTCATATGAGATGACTCAGAGTTTAAACAAACAACAGTTAAAAAAATGAGGACATTATATAATAATACATTTTACAGTTTAACAAGAAGATTTAACTGTCTTAGTCGGGCTCGGTAGCTCAGCCTGTAATCCACGCCTTTGGGAGGCTGAGGTGAGTGGATTGCCTGAGCCCGTGGGTTCGAGACCTGCCTGGACAGTGAAACCTCATCTCTACAATAAATCAAAAAATCAGCCGGGCGTGGTAGTGCATGCCTGTAATTCCGGCTACTTGGAAGGCTGAGGCAGAAGGATCGCCGGAGCCCAGCAGGTTGAGGCTGTGGTGGCCGGGAGAGGCCACTGCACTCCAGTGTGGGTGACAGAGTGAGATTCCAAAACAAAACAAACAAAAAAGATTTAACTTTCTTAAGTATATATGCAGCCACCATTGGAGCACCAAAGTTCATAAAGAAAATACTACTTGACCTTAGAAAACACATTTATAAGAATATAATAATAGTGGGAAACTTCAACACCCTACTGATACCACTAGACAGATCTTTGAAGCAGGAAATCAACAAAGAAATACTGGATTTAAACTAGGCCTAACAGCCATACAGAATATTCCACTCAACAACTGCAGAATATGCAGAATATGCATTCTCATCTCCCCATGAAAAAGTCTTCAAATCAACCATCTGCTTGGTCATAAAACAAGTCTGGATACATTAAAAAATATCAAAATTATATCAAGTATCTTATTAGACCATAGTAGAATAAAATTAGAAATCAAGATTAAGAACTCCCAAAGTACACCACTACATGGAAACTGAACAGCATTCTCTTGAACAACCCTTGATTAAACAAACAAACAAAAAAATAAGCAGAAAAAAAAATGTCTTGAAACAAATGAAAGTAGGGAAACAACATACCAACACCTCTCACATACAGCAAAAACAGTGCTGAGAGGAAAGTTCATAACATTAAATGCCTACATCAAAAGATAGAAATATCTGAAATCAACATCATAACTTTGCACCCAAAGGAACTAGAAAAATAAGAACAATCAAAACCTAAAGTCAGCAGAAGGAATCACAAAGATCAGAGCAGAAATAAATGAAATTGAGACCATAAAAAATTATACAAAGGTTTGTTCTTCAAAGAAATAAAAGAAAATTGACAGACCCTTAGCTAGACTAACCAACAAAAAAAAAAGAAGACTCAAATGAATACAATCAGAAATTAGAAATTACAAAGGTGACATTACAACTGATAACACAGAAATAATAATAATCAGAGACTACTATCAACATATTGACTGCTACAAGAATAGACAGATCAATGGAACAAAATGAAGAATTAGAACTAAAGTCACATACCTACAACCAACTGATCTTCAACAAAGCTAACAAAAATAAACAACAGGAAAAGAACCCCCTATTCCATAAATGTTGCTGGTAAAAAACTAGATAGCCATATGCAGAAGAATGCAACTAGACCTCTATCTCTGACCATATACAAACTCAAGATAGATTAAGTACCTAAATGCAAGAACTGAAACTATAATTATTATAGAAAAAATACCAGGAAAAGGTCTTCTATACATTGGCCTAGTCAAAGAATTTATGACAAAGACCCCAAAAGCAGCTGTGAAAATAAAAGCAAAAATAGACAAATAAGACTTAATTAAACTAAAAAAATCTGCACAGAAAAAACAAATAATTAATAGTGCATATAAAACCTACAAAATGGGTAGAAATGTTTGCAAATTATGCTTCAGAAAAAGAGCTAAAATCTGGAATCTACAAAGAACTCAAACAACTCAATAAGAAAAAGCAAACAGATCCAAAAGTGGACAAAGGACATGAATAGACACTTCTCAAAAGAAGACACACAAATAGCCAACAAACATGAAAAAAAAAAAGCTCAATATCACTAATTGTCAGAGAAATGCAAATTAAAACCACAATGAGTTATCACCTTAACCAGTCAGAATGGCTATTATTAAAAATTCAAAGAACAATAGATATTGACATGTATGTGGAGGGAAAAAAATGCTCATACACAGTTGGTGAGATTATAAATTAGTTCAATTTCTCTGGAAAACATTGTGGAGATTTCTCAAAGAACTAAAAATAGAATTATTATTTGATCCAACAATTACACTATTAGGTATCTATTCAAAGAAAAATAAATCACTATATTTAAAAGGTACCTGTACTTGCATATTCACTGCAGCATTATTCACAATAGAAAAATTATGGAACTAATCAAAGTGCCCATCAACAATTTACTGGATAAAGAAAATGTGGTATATAGACACATGGAATACTACACACTTAAAAAAAAAGCACAAAATTATTTCCTTTGCAGCAGCATGTATGGAGCTGGAGAATAGCATCTTAAGTGAACAAACTAACTTAGAAACAAAAAACCTAAACACTGCATGTTCTCACTTATATGTGGGTACTAAATGATCACAACGATGAAAATTATAGTAGACACTGGGGTCATGAAAACAGAAGAAGCAAAGTGGGAGCTTAGGGTTCAGAAGTTACCTATTGGTTATAATATTCACTTTCTGGGGAATGGGTCACCTGAAGCTCAATTTACATCACTATGCAATATGTTCATTTAACAAACATGATTTTGTACCCTCTGAATGTAAAATAAGAAATAAAAATAGCTTAAATATTATGCATACATTGCATATTTGTAATTGTCCACAGTTCTTATGTGCTTTGTTTTATTATTCATTTTTTCCCCTCTCTGAATTTTCCTTTGGAATTTTCCTTTAACCTAATTTCAGGTTCACTTATTCCTTTTTTGGACATTTTATGTCTGCTGTTCATTACACCAAAGCCATTTTTATTTTTTTGTTTCTAAGACTTTTTAAGATTCTTACTTAAGAGTTTCAGTTTTCTGTTTATATTACTGATCTCTTCTTTTATGTTATATAGTTTTTTTCTATTAGAGCTATTAACAAATTAGTGGCAATTATTTAAAATTTTTGGTGTGATAATTCTAATATCTGTTCATCTCTTTAAACTGTGTTTTTTGTTGCACTTTTAGCATGCCCTGTAATTTTTGTTTGACATCCTGGCATATCACATAGGGTCATAATAGTGACTGAAGCAAATAGGTCTCTAATATGAAACCTGTTTATGTTGATCTGGCTAGGAGTTTGGCTGTGTTAAACATTTATTGTGACTCTAAGTGTCAGAAGCTCCATATTTCTCTATTATCTATTTTTTTTTTTGTCTTCAGTCTTTTCAGAGTTTTATGTGTATTCCTTTCCCACATAGTCTGTGCCTTTCAGATCTTTCAACTATATTCCACTAATATTTACTGGGGCTCTTTTAGTGCACCTTTCAATTTGGCCTGTGAATTTCAAAAGTGGTTAGTTTATTTTTGCATATTGCCTTTCTCTTCAGATGTAAGAAGAAGGTGAGACAGTGCTAGAGTGATAGGAATCACCTTTCTCAACAACTCTTGGCAAAGCTCTGGAAAAGTTTTTCTCATAGAGGGTAAGCCTTTGATATAGAGAAGACCAAACATATTACTCAATGTTTACTGTCTTTTCCCACCTTAACGCATCTCTTCCACTATTGTTTTCACTGAAAGAATCAGGTGAAGTTCCTGAAGGTAAAAGTCATGAAAGCGTGGGGACTCACCTAAGACTATAACCTTCAGGAAATTTTATTATTTTTATTATTTTTTTATTTTTTATTTTTATTTTTTTTTGAGTTGGAGTCTCACTCTGTCGCCCAGACTGGAGTGCAGTGGCCGCTCCCGGCCACCGCAGCCTCGACCTGCTGGGCTCCAGTGATCCTTCCACCTCAGCCTCCCAAGTAGTCGGAATTACAGGCATGCACTACCACGCCCGGCTGATTTTGTTATTTGTTGTATAGATGAGGTCTTGCTGCCCAGGTGGGTCTCGAACCCACAGACTCAGGCAATCCACTCACTTCAGCCTCCCAAAGGCACGGGATTACAGGCTGAGCCACCGAGCCCGGCTTCTTCAGGGAATTTTAAAAGTTTCTCCCTCTTATGCTGATTTTCTCCCTCTTACCAGTTTGCCAAAATTATCCTTTAAATGTTTCTACCATGTCATGGTTTCAGAGACTTTTGAACCAAGTAAGCAGATCTCAGCTGTGACTCCAAATTCACCTTTCTTCCCTGACTCTGGGTGGATGGTTTGCCCAGAAATCTCAGTTCTCTGAGGATTTTAAATAAGAGTAATTGATATTAAGTTTGTTTAGCTTATTCTTCTCATATGTATCACTGGAAATGACTATTTCTAAACTCTTTATGTGTCAGAGATAAAACCAGAAGCCTGAATAATTCATAATTCATTTAAACCATTGATATTAGGGCTGGTCATGAGTGAAGGAAGACCAAAGGGATACTTTTGGAAGAAGCTTTTTGTAATCCCATACCTCTGATCCATTTTTAACACTCCCCTCCAGTGGAATATTCTGTGACTGGTATCCCAGTGAACATACCACAATTATCAATAGAGTATGATCCACCAGGTACTTTCTTTTGTGTGTGTGAACGTGTGTGTGGAAAAGAGGGAGGGAGAGAGGAAGAAACAAGAGGGGAGGGAAGAAGAGAGGACAAGAGAAGGAAGAAAAAGAAAGACAAAGAATGGAAGGGGGAAAAAGAAGGAAAGGAAAGAGGAAACCTAACATGCTGTGTGATTAATTTATTTGTAAAGAGGACAACATCATGGAATTCAAAAGAGCTCAGTGAGAATGCCACTAAAAATGCCTTTGCTAAAAATCTATACAAACATGATATTTCCAGTAAACAACAAAACAATGATAAAAGCAAATGATAAAAAATCAAAATTTAATTGGGTAAAAATGGATGATACCAGGAACTTAATTTATTGAATCACAGAGATAAGTACCAATAAAAGAGCTAATAGGATCAAAATACTTGGGTTAGGTAATCCATGCAAACTAATACAATAATAATTTCCATGATAATCATATAAGAGAATAAGTAGGAAAAAACGAAGTCTAAATTTAGGCAGCAAACATTTTAACTAGGCAAGTCTGAGACTGAGGGCTAAAGCTGCCATACTGAAAAAATGCAGACAACTGGAGCACTCCGCATTTCTTTGGCTCTGACCTGCTGTTATATCAGGGGTCTAATCAGGCCTGTATTATCCTCCTTCCTGAATAGGCCAGAGAATTCATCTAAACAGCCTTCCTTCAGCAGCTTCGCTCTCCAGGTGGCCAGACGGGGAGTTCCAGATCAGTGTGGTCTCCCGAGACATTGACACAGCAGTCAAATTTATTGGTGCTTGAGCAGCCACAGTTGGTGTGACTGGTTCAGGGACCTGCATTGGAACCATGTTTGGCAGCTTGATTTCTGGCTATGCCGGGAACTCGTCCCTCAAGCAGCAACTCTTCTCCTATGCATTCTAGGCTTTGCTCTGTCTGAGGCCATGGGGCTCTTATGTTTGATGGCTGCCTTCCTCATCCTCTTCATCATGTGTCTCCGTGGGAGTCACCCACCTGTCGTGCTGCTGCAACTCCACAACACTGCTGGCCCTAGAACGTGCTAAGTTTCACAATTCAACACAAAATTTCCCTAAAAAAATAAAAACAAAAAAATTAACCAGGCAAAAACTTAATAAAGGAGAAAATGTGAGATAGGGGTTTATTATTGTATCAAATTCATTATTATATTGGGGAATAAGGCAATGCAAGTAATTTTTATAATATGGGGAATTAGAGAAGTAAAGATTCAAATGTAAATATATGGCTTTATTTAAGTTTAATTAATGATAAAAATAAGAAATCAATATCTATATTGCAAATCACAAGAAAATATTGAGCAAAAGAAAATGGTCCCATTAACTTTACCTGTAAAATGTCCACTTATATACCTAATCCTGAATTGTACCCCACATCTTTAAAATAAAATATATATATAAAAAGAAAATGGTCCCACTAAGCTACTCTTTTATTTTTAAATAATTGTACTTAGATGAACAATTATAATTGTACATAATTGTGGAGTACACTTTGTTATACACACAATGTGAATGATGGATTTTAGCTAATTAACATATCCATAACTTCAAGTACTGTTTTATTTTTCCTGTCTACGCACTTGTACTGTTTGACCAACATCTCTCCATTTCTCTTATTCCCCAGCCTCTATTCTCTGTTTCTATTTCCTTCACCGTTCACTCTAATCTCTACTTCTATGAATTTGATCGTTTAAGCTTTCACATATAAGTAAAAACATGCAGTATTTGTCTTTCTGTGCCTGACTTCTTTTACTTAGCATTATATCCTCCAGATTCATCCATGTTTTGCAAATGACAGAATTTTCTTCCTTTTAGGACTAATAGTATTCCCTTGCGTACATACACTACATTTGCTTTATTTTTTCATTTATTGATGAACACTTAAGTTGATTCCATATCTTGGTCATTGTGAATAATGCTGCAATACATATAAGAGTGCAGATATCTATTCAAGATGTCGTTTTTATTTCTTTTGGTTGTATCACCAGTGGTAGAATTGCAGGATCATATGGAAGTTCTATTTTTAATTTTTTTAGGATGCTTCATGTTGTTTATTAAAATGACTGTTACCTTACATTCCCCAACAGTATCCAAGTTTCCCTTTGCTCTGTCTCTTTGACATTGCTTGTAATCCTTTATCTTTTTTATGATAGCCATTCTAATAGGTATGAGGAGATAGTTCAATGTGATTTTGATTTGCATTTCTCAAATGATTAGTGATGCTGAGCATTTTTCTATTTTTATTTTAATTTTTTATATATAGATTTTATTTCAGAAGTCAAAAATAGCAAATAATTAATATATGTACTCTATTATTGGAAAACATCAAACTATTACACATAATGAGATAAAATTACGAGTTTTGAGAATACAGATAAGTGTGCACAAAAGTACTCAATGGTTTAAATGTTAGTTTTCAATTAAAAATCCAGATAATAAAGTAAAAATTTAGAATGAAAGTGAAAATAGAATTATCCATGCTACATAAAATTCAAGTTGAGTAGGAAGTGATTATACAATAAAAATGTATCTAGAATTTTGAAATGTTTTCTACATATGGAAAATTTGAACGAAGATGTGCCATAAAGTAAAAATATAATATTGTTTATGCTTTTAAATTTATTGAGATACAATGTTTATAACTTGCAGTTCACTTAAAGTTCATTTGTTTTAAATATATTCAGAGGTTTTATAATCATCACCACAAAGATTTTATTATTCCAATAGTTTTAAAAAGAAACCAAAACCCCTTACAGTCACTGCTCATTTCTCCATCTTCTATTTCTACCCATATATTTACCTATACTAGATATTTTATATAAATGTTATCATAAATATATTGTCTTTGTGACTTAATGCTTCTATTTGGCATATTGTTTTCAAGATTCACGCATATTGTGGCACATATCAGTACTTAATTCCTTTTTATTGTCAAATACAGTTTTATTACATAGATATACCATATTTATCCATTCATCAGTTGATAAACACTTGACTTATTTTCACTTTGTCCATTATGAATAATGCTACTATGATCATACAAATATACTTTTTTGGTATAGTGTAATATTTGTATTTCTCTTGAAATGGAATTGCTGATTTATGTGTGTATAGTTACTTCTAACCATTTGAAAAGAATACGATATTGTATTCAGTAAAGCACAGTAAGATTACTATAGTTAACAATAATTTATTGCATATTTCAAAAAAACTAAAAGAGTAGAATTGGAATGTTCCTAACATAGAGAAATGATAAATACTTGAGGTGATGTGATGTGTACCCTGATTTTATCATTTTACATTTTTTGCCTATATTGAAATATCACATGTACCACATAAATATGTACTACTAGATTTTACCCAAAATACTTAAAAATTGTAAAGATATTATATATAATTTTTTGTTTATTTTATTTTTAGTTTTAATTGAGATCTTTTTGACAATTTCTTTTCTTGCTCTCCCATTAAACTTATCTTCTTTTATTGGTATCAAATCTGGCTGTTAGCCTTTATTAATTTCTAGCTGATTATTTTATTGTTGACAATCATGCCTTGGGATATAAATTGCTCCACCACCTCAATTAAAGTTGGATCACTTGTCAAGACTTGAGGCGGTGCCAGTGTTTGAGGCTTGCTCCAACCCTTCCCTGAGAACACACTTTGAGCCACACAGAAGAAGCTGTGAGTTGTGGGCATTAGATGAGAGCCTAATCTACTCCTGTTGCCTCACAGGTATTTTTCCTATGGAGAATATCTGTGTGTATGGGCAGATGAATGGTGGGTATTGTCCAATATGGGCCTTTCACAAAACAGAACCAGGAAGATGGGATGTGCCTTGGCTACTGAATTCTTTGAGAATGATACTTCTATCATAGAAAACTGAAAGAGATTAGAGCTGACATCCTGCTGTCTAGCTCTCTGCAAGACAGAACTCTGATGGTTATGGAAGCCCAAGTCTTTATCAGCTGACCTACTAGAGCCCTCATTGGGTACTGGGAGCTGAGGGTAGAAGAATGGTACCATTGACCAACTACCACCACCCACTTCATAAAGATTTCTGCAGTAAGGAGCTATAGAAAATGGGATCTACCAGTGTTTACCAGCCTAACTCATCTAGAAGAGCTTTTCTACAAATGGTATTGGGGGAAATGAAACTGCCACTTGGCTGTCAAATCTGCTGGAACAATTTTTTTTCAAGGCAAAGCTGTGAGTGGATGGGATAAACTTTAAGCTGTCCCTATTGAACTCTGCAGATTTTTGTTAATTTTTATCAATTTTGTCAAATTACTGTAAGCTCTTGGAAGAATCTCCAGAGACTTTTAATGACTGTATTTGCAATCTTTAAACAGCTTAATAGATGCCATATCAAGAGTTTTCCCCAAGCTCTTCACACTGCCATTCTGGAAGTTCCATCTCTCTGTAGAATTTGTGGTCGAGTAATTGAAAAACATATTGTAAATAGAAAAACCAGCATACATGCAATATTAAAATAAATATTTTTGGAAGAAATATCTGTAAAATGTAGGAGTTCTACTTTTGTCCCAGTGTTTGTATATTCTGAAAGATAGTGGCAAATTTCTATAGACGCAGAATATAGCATGTATTTAGAGCATTGAGAAATTCTAAAAAAAAAAACAGGTCATGCTTTTTGAAATGGGAGTTCTCTAGCATATCAACAGTTCCCATGGTGATATATGCATCTAATTCCCACAGACTTGGAGACTTAAGTGGCAAATAATGCCTAAGGTTCTGGTACTATCCCAGTTTGAATATGCATGACAAATGCCTACTGCAATAATCAGTAGGTAAATTACATACATCTTCCAACAAAAATGAGTTTAAAGATGAAAAAAATAGACAAAAATATTCTTCATAAAAGTTTAAGAGAGAAGGGACAAAGGCAATAATGATGAAAAACAACATTAGAATGTTTACTAGTTCCCTCAGGCAAAAGAATTAACACAGATAATTGTAAGCTGATCTCATTAAACATAACAAACAGTTTGCAGTTGGCAAAGAATCATTTTATACACAGTGGTTAGAACCCAGCTATTAATTTTGGCCAAGGTTATTGTAAAAAATGGAATAGGCAATAAGAAACAGCTGTAACAAAATCTTAATATGGGAATGTCCGTAAAGCTTTACATAAGCAAGTATTTGAGTGTATGTGTGTGCAATAATATTTAATAATTACAAAAATGCTTTTTTGAGATGGAGTCTCACTCTGTTGGTCAGGCTGGAGTGGTGCAGTGGCACAATCATAGCTCTCTGCAGCCTTGAACTCCTGGGCTCAAGAGATCTTCTCACCTCAGCCTCTCAAGATACTGGGACCACAGACACACATCACCATGTCCCAGACACTTAAAAAAAAGTTTACTTTTTGTAGAGACAGGATGTTGCTCTGTCTTGAACTCCTGGCCTAAGGTAATCCTTGTCCATTGGCCATGCAAAGTGCTGGGATTACAGGCATGAACCACTACAAGTGGCATAGAAATGATTTTCTTTTTCTTTTCTTTTCTTTTTTTTTTTTTTTTTGAGTTGGAGTCTCACTCTGTCGCCCAGACTGGAGTGCAGTGAGCCACCAAACCCGGTTTAGAAATGATTTTTAAGAATGGAAAACAAAGCCGGGCTCGGTGGCTCAGCCTGTAAACCCGTGCCTTTGGGAGGCTGAGGTGAGTGGATTGCCTGAGCCTCCGGGGTTCGAGGCCCGCCTGGGCAGCGAGACCTCATCTCTACAATAAATCAAAAAATCAGCCGGGCGTGGTAGCGCATGCCTGTAGTTCCGGCTACTTGGAAGGCTGAGGCGGGAGGATCGCTGGAGCCCAGCAGGTCAAAGCTGCGGTGGCCGGGAGCGGCCACTGCACTCCAGTCTGGGCGACAGAGTGAGACTCCAACTCGAAAAAAAAAAAAAAAGAATGGAAAACAAGTGTAGTAAGAGTACAATTAATTCAAATGCTTAAAACTGAAGTGGAATAAAATCTAATTGGTGGCAATTATAGATATTAAAAGTCAAGTAATGTATAACAAATGTTATAAAGATAAAGGTACAGGAAACTATGTGAGCATAAAATGTAGTGGGAAGCTACTCCCATGAATTAGAAATAGGAAGAAATATTTCACTCTTGAAGGGGAGTGTGCTGCATTCAGGAAACAAAAGGTGGTCCATCATAGTTGAATTACAGGAAATCAGTAGTGCATTTACAGAGTGAGATGTGAGTGAAATATAGGTACAATAACTTAAGAAGAGGTCTTCAAAGATATTTTTTCAGCTCATAAAATTTAAAAGCCATTAGGCAATTTAACCAGGAAGATTATCAGATTTATACTAAAAATACGTTTCAATTGTGCCTACACTGGGAAGAAAAGATCGGCAGTGAACTAGAGTGGAGGCAGGAAAAGGAAGGGTATTTTGATAATCCACATACGACCAAGTTGGAACATGGACTAGGGTGATGGCAAGAAGTCTATAAAGGAGTTAATAAGCATGAAAGATTTGGGGGGGCAGATATGACAAATAAACATGAATACAAATAATGACATTCAAGTTTCTGCTTGAGCAGTCAGTTGAAAAGAAGTTGTAATTTCTGAAATAATATGTTTTTAAAAGGATAAGATTTGGAAAAGAGCAAAATAATGTTAGTCTGGGACATTTTTAGCTTGATGTAGCTCTAAAATGACAAATTAAGGAAGGTGAGGATAGAATCTCTTTGTAGGAATACATATATATGCAACTATATATTATATGCAACTATATATTATATGCAAATGTATATATATTATATATATACACACATATACACATCCATCTATATATGAGTACATATATATGTATACACACATATATGTATATATATATACACACACGTATATATATGAGAGCTAGAGAGCAAGAGTGAGAGTGAGAATGTGAGCAAGTGAGAGAGAGAGAGAAGAAAAGATGGGGAGGAGTTTAAAAAGGACTAGAAGTAAGTATTTCAATATTTAAAGAGCAGCTGTAGAAGTATGTGACAATGGAAATGGAAAAGAAAAACCAGCGTAAAACAAATGAATCGCAATACTATTGTTTTACAGTATGAAAGATGAGGGTCATTTTAGAAAAAGAATATGTTCATTATAAGTACTGTCTAGTCAAGGGCTGTAGAAACTAGAAAACGTCAACTGTATTTTATGACTCGGAAGTTATTTGTATCTTGTAATAAGATATTTTAGTTTACTATCCTACTGATACTCGATTTAACTTTTTTAGCAACCCCCTATTAAAATATCAATAAAGAAGAAGGGGTTAGTAGTAAAAATAATCCGTACTCTCTATGGCTCTCATGATTTGTTTTGCTTCTAATATCCTTAGAATAAACTCAGGATAAACTCACGATTGCTAACTAGTCTCTGGCAGGTGAAAGTTAGCATTCGACCAATACTGGCATGGAGAAGGAGTAGTAAAATTCAGAAACGCAGCTGAAGTCCTTTAATAATAGAGATGCCGTGTTTTGCATTCTTTCCTTCTCAACGCTTGTGAATAGGTAGAGGGATAACTTAAACAAAACAAAAATCTTGGGACGTCCACTGATAAAATTATAGGAGCTGAGATTATTTTTGTAATCCACAAAAGTGAAATATAGATGGCATAAGCAAAGTAAGCAAATCGAGTAAGTAAGCAATACCTTGAAACCATGAAATCTTTTTTTTTTAAGTTTATTTTGATGATATGGGGTACAATTCAAGGTTAGATATACAAATGTTCATTATGCAGTTACCCTTGTTGATGAGGTGTGTCCTTCTTCCCCTGGCAGTTCCCCACTACTGCCAATCCCGCCCTCCCTTCCCTCCTGGCAGTTTCCAACTACTGGCAATACCTTTTTTATAGTATTATGCTAATTGTTCAAAGTCTGCTTATGAGTGAGAACATGTGGTACTCAATTCTTTGTTTCTGTGATAGATCACTCAGTATTATAGACTCTAAGTTCATCCAAATTACTACATTCATAAATTTGTCCTTCTTTATGGCTGTGTAATATTCCATCGTATATATGTACCGCATTTTTTAAATCCAGTCCTCTTTTGATGGGCAGCATGGTTGGTTCCATAGGTGACCAAATTGAAGTTTAGAACAACACTATTACCAGTGGGAATTGTTATTGCTATTACCATGTTCTGAAAGTAGTAGGCAATGCAATTTTTCAGGAAAATGTATTTGAATATAACTATTATAAGAAAAGAGTGATGGTTTTTTTTCACTCTACAGGTGGTAGGATTATCTATATTGAAAATCATATGATAATCAGCTGAACATGTATCAGAAATAATAAGTGGTTCAGCTAAATGTTTTATTGTGAAATAAATGAACAAAAATCAGTTTATAAAATTAGAGCGATAGAAAAATGATGTGAAATAACATGTTACCCACAGCAGTGAGAAAAATGCCAAAAATTTTATCTAAGAAAAAACTTAAATAGACATATTCAAGAGCTATGATTTTTAAAACTATAAAATAAATTTGTCATGCATTTGAACTCCAGAGATTATATGTTTTTAAATCAACCAAATCTCTCTAAGTTGAATTCAATACATGTTTTCCTATTATAGGACTCAATGAGATTTACATAAAATTTAATAAAATGATTCTGCAATACTTCTGAAAGAATATGCTTGAACAACTATTACTCAAGACAATTTCAAATGAAAAGGTAATGAGAGAATTTGCCCTTTAGATGTCAAAATATATTTTAAAGCCACAGTGTTCAGGGTATCTAACATAAGGTTAAAATAGATTACAAATAATGCATGAAAATATTTTTTGCCATGGGTGGTATTCTTCTAAAATATTTTCTCAAGTGATGATTATAAGCATTGGCCTAAACAGCAGTGTAAATTTTTAACAAAACTATGCAGTGAACAATGAAAAATGCATTTATTTGTAGAGAGATTAAATATTTATTCACACTAAACTCAGATGTGTAGAGAAAATATTTTTCTTCATTCTTAATTTTTTTTAATTTTTATTTATTTATTTATTTTGAGTTAGAGTCTCACTCTGTCGCCCAGACCGGAGGGCAGTGGCCGCTCCCGGCCACCACAGCCTCGACCTGCCGGGCTCCGGCGATCCTTCCGCCTCAGCCTTCCAAGTAGCCGGAATTACAGGCAGGTGCTACCACGCCCGGCTGATTTTTTGATTTATTGTAGAGATGATGTCTCGCTGCCCAGGCGGGTCTCGAACCCGGGGGCTCAGGCAATCCACTCACCTCAGCCTCCCAAAGGCATGGGATTACAGGCTGAGCGACCGAGCCTGGCTCCTTTAGTTTTTATTTAGGTGATTTAATCTGTCAGTATATTCCATTTCATATTCAAAGTATAAAGTCTAGCATCTATTCATGCTTCACTAGTTTTTCCACTGATGTTCTTTTTTTATTTCACAATACAATATTGGACTTTGTTGTCATGTTTCCTCTTTCATTCCCCTCTACTCAGTGACAATTTCTCAATCATTCTTTGTTTTTCATTTCCTTGAAAATGTTAAGAACGTCTGGTTAGTATTTTGCAGAATGTTTCTCAATTTGAGTTTGTCTAAACTTTTTCTAATGATTAGACTTGAGTGATGGGTTTCAGAGAACATCACACAGGCAATGCACCTTCCTAATCATATCAGACCAGGAGTTGTATTGTATTTTTATGACATCACTGACAGTGCTAATCATTTGTTTAAGGTAGTATCTGCCAGTTTTCATCACTATAAAGTTACCATTTTTCCATTCAATGTTCCCTGCTTTGAGCAGAGAGTATACTATACAGTATCAGAAATCTTTTTCTATATGGAGGGTTTTTCTCTCCCTCTCATTTACTTAATACTTTCTCTCAGTATGAACTTACTGCGATACACACACACACACACACACACACACACACACACACACACACACACACACACAAAATACTTGGTCTTGTAATCCCGTAGTATATCACTTTTGTTTTTGATGAAACAGTTTCAGCGAGGAACCTTCCCTGAGGAACCTTTAAGATTAATTTATGTGCTCCATTGATGTTTCTCCATTCTTTTTTTTTTTTTAGCACTTTCTTAGATTTCAGTACTATAGGATATGCTCATCTTACCTTATGTTTTCCCTGCTCCAGCCCTAGAATCAGTCATTTTATTCAATAACTCTGGTTATTTTTATTGGTGCATGTTATTTTTAAGTTAAGATCTGAACACTGGGTATGCTGATTTCTACCAGAGTATCACTGCATTTAAGTCCTTTTAAAGGACAAAGCCAGGTAATTCATGTGTTTATACTAACTTGTGATCTATCTTTTTATCTGTGTATGCCTGCCAACCTATATGTATCATCTATTTATCTGTTTATCTCCATATAGCTAAACAGCAGTTTATACTGATATCTTCAATGTTAATTCAGGAGCCCCGGGGTTCAGACAAGACTTTTATCTTGCCTATCTGTAACTTCTCTCTGAGAGTGAGAAATCTGACTCCCAACATTCATCATTCTTAGTTATTTGTTCAGCCCCTTCTACACATAAAGTAGGATTGTTAATCTGTCATAATTAAATATAAATTTACCAACTAAATTTTGAGGACAGGTTTTTTATAGAGTTTAATTTGTCTTAATTTATTTTCAAAACATCATTTTGCAAAGTGATATTTGCTCTTGTAGTTTTATTTCAACCCTTTCGCTACAGTTATGTCATATATTTAAAATAAAGTTAGATTCACTTGTCACAGCTGCGTTCTTTCCTAAGATTCCTCACCATGCTTTGTGTGTTATTTTATTTTTAGTTTGTGGGCATTCAAGCTCAATCTTAGTAATGTAGTTTATGAGTTTGGACAAATGTCAGGAGTCATATATCTTCCATCCAAATAATACAGTGTAATCTCACATCATATGATATTTCTGTATATTCTCTTTAAAGTTGACCTCTTCACTATCCATTATCTTCTGTCAACCACTGATGTAGTTTTTATTCCTTAGCTTTGTCTTTTAATCAAGATAATAAACATTAGATTCATTTTTATTATGGTTCACTCTTCACCTCTCTGATATCCCAAAAAGGAAGATATAGATTGTGGTATTGATCAGAAATCATTTCTAATCACCAAAGAAACGGAGGCATGCCATAGGAAAAGGTTTGATGCACTGAGTTCAGTAGAGGAGTGGAATAGTTTGTTCTACTTTTTTGTTTCTTGTTCTCTGCATTAATGTGAATTTTAAGCACCAAGATTCAGATGAGGAGTTAAAATCACAGAAGAACATTAGGCTGCAGTGTTTTATTTTTGCCAACTTTATTGAGATATAATTGACAACAAAAATTGTAGATGTACAATGTGATGATTTGATATATGTATGCATGAAAATGTTTAACACAATCAAGCTAACTTGTGTTTCTTCCACTCTTTTAAATATTTCTGGTAAAAAAAACACCTAAAATCTTCTGTCTTAGCACATTTCACATATACAATACAGTGTTATTAACTGGTCAGTTTGCTGTTACTTTAGAAGCCCAGAAGTTACCATCTTATAACGGAAGCTTTAAACTATTTGAGCAAAATTTCATTTTTCCAACCCCCAGCCTCTGACAACTACCATTCTATACACTGTTTCTATGAATTTGACTTTTTTAGATTCCGTATGTGTGAGATCATATAGTAGTTGTCTTACTGTGTCTGGCTTATCTCACTTAGCATAATGTTTCCCCAGGTTCACCCATATTGTCTCAAATGGCAGGGTCTTCTTATTTAAAACTGAATAATAGTCACCGTCTTGTGTAGATAGATGTGCAAATATCTATCTATAACTACATCGTATCTGTCTCTCAACTATGTATCTCACATTTTCTTTGCATATTCTTCCATCAATGAACAATTTGTTTCCATACCTTGGCTATTATTAATAATGCTGCAGTTAACATGGGAGGGCAGACATCTTTTTGAGATTCTAATTTCAGTTCTTTTGAATATATATTCTCAGAGGTGGAAATGCTGGATCATATGGGTAGTTTTTAAAAAAATTTTCCAAGAAAACTCCATACTGCTTTCCATAATGACTGTACTAATTTACTTTCCCCCTACAATGTGCCAGGGTTCCTTTTTCCACATCATCACCAGCATGTTATTATTATTATTTTTATAATACCCATTCTAACAGGTGTAAGGAGATATCTCATTGTAGTTTTAGTTTACATCATTATATTGTGTCTTTTTGATATTAGTCATTCTAACATATATAACTCATTGTAGTTTTAATTTGCATTTCCATGGTGATTAGTGATGTTGAATATCTGTTCATGTATTTGTTGCCCGTTTCTTTTGCAAAATTTGTTTTTTTTCTTCAGTTTTAAGTAATTTGCTTTTTGAAATTAAATGAAACGAATTTCCTGCATATTTTGACTGTTGTTCCTTATCAACTATATGGTTTGTAAATATTTTTTCAATGCCATGGGTTGTTTTTCACTTTATTTATTCACTTGCTGTGCAGAAGCTTCTTAGTTTATTTTTTGTTTTTTTTGTTTGCACTTTTGACGTCATATTCAAAAAAACATTGCCAACACCAATGCCAAAAAGGTTTTTTCCTACTTTTTAAGAAGTTCTAAATTTTCAAATTTTAGACTTCAGTCATTTTTGAGCAAATTTTTATGTGTGGTGTAAGAGTTCAAATTCATTCTTGTGCATGTGGATATGCAGTTTTCTCAACACCATTTATTAGGAAGAATTTTCTTTTTCTACCATATATTTTCAGTGCCTTTGTCAAAATTAATTGACCATATATGCTTAAGTTTATTTCTAGGCTTTCTATTTTGTTCCATTGGTTTATGTGTCTGTTTTTATACTAGTACCACACTGTTTTGGTTACCATAGCATTGAAATATATTTTTAAATCCAGAAGTATAATGGTTCCACCTTAATTTTTTTTTTCTCAAGGGCTTTACTTTTTCGTGGTTCCCTACAAGTTTTAGGATTTTTTCTGTTTCTATGAAAAATGCCATTAAACATGACTCTTTCAATTATTGTGAGTAGTATGAACACTAACAATATTAAATTTTCTAATTCATGAACAAGTTACATCTTTCCATTTATATTTATTCTTTAGTGTCTTTCATAAATATTTTATAGTTTTCAATGTAAAAATCTTTTACCTCCTTGGTTAAATTAACTCCTTACTATTTTATTTTTGATTCTATTGTAAATAAAATTGTTTCTTATTTGTTTTCAGAAACTTGTACGTATAGAAGCACAATGAATTTTTTATAAGTTTATTTTAAATGTTGCAACTCTGAAGAGTTCACTTATTAGTTCTTACAGTTTTTTTATGAACTCTTTTGGGCCTCCTAGACATAAGATTATGTCATCTTCAGAAACAGCATTACTTCTTCCTTTCTGATTTAGATGCCTTTTATTTCTCTTTGCTTAATTGCTCTGGTAATTTCAGCATTATGTTAAATAATTATAATAACAGTTGATACCTTGTCCTGTCTCTGATCTTTGAGGAAAACCTTTCATCTTTTCACCATTGAGCATTCTGTTAGGTGTGGGCCTGTCATATATGGTCTCTATTATGTTGATGTGTATTCTTTATATTCCTAAATTGTTAGAGAGTTTTTATCATGAAAAAGATGTTCAATTTTATCAAATGCTTTTTCTGCATCTATTGAGATTATCGTATAATTTTTATTCTCTATTCAGTCAATGTTATATGGTGTTAGGAATTTAGCAATTTCTTTTAAATTATCCAATTTGTTGATGTATAACTGATCATAGTAGTTATTGTTTTTCATAATTCTTTTTTCATATTATTTTTCATTTATTCACATTTTTGTGGAATTGGTTGTAATATCGTTTCTTTCACTAACAGTATTATTTGAGTCTATTTTCGTTATTTTATTGATTAGTCTAGCTACAGTTTTGTCAAGTTCATTGATTTTTCAGAATATCAGCTCAGTATCAGTGAGTTCTTCTATACTAATCTCTTGTTTATTTTTGCTCTAGTCTTTATTATTTTATTCCTTGTGCTAACTTTGGCCTTAGTTTATTCTTTTCCTAGTTCCTTGAGATGTGACATTAAATTGTTTATTTATGATCTTCCCTTTTTTTTTTTTTAAGTAGGCATCCATTGCTATAAACTCTTCTCTTAAAACTGCTTTTATGCAACCCACAAGTTTTGGTATGTTGTATTTTTTTTTTTTTAATTTTGTTTCGCATAAAGATATATTATTGTATCCAATTTTATTGATCCATTCATTGTTCAAAATCATGTTGTTTAATTTCCACATATTTGTAAATTTTTCAATTTCTTTCCGATTTACATTTTCTGGTTTCATATAAATGTGGTTAAAAAAAGACACTTAATATCCTTAATATAATGTCAATCTTTTAAAATTTGCTAGCATGTGTTTTGTGTCTTAAAATATGGTCTACCCTGGAAAATGTTCTGTTCATACTTGAAAAGAAAGTGTATTCTGCAACTGTTGAAAGAAATACTCTGTATATGTCTGCATAGTCCATTTGGTCTGAAGTGCAGTTTAAGTTCAATGTTTCTTGGCAAATTTTCTGTATGGATGATTTGCCCATGGCTAAAAGTGGGATATTAAAATTATCTTCTATTATTTTATTGCTATTTGTCTTCTTTTCTGTGAATATTTGCTTTATATATTTAGTTGTGCCAGAGTTGTTTGCATAGGTATTTACATGTTTTATGCCCTCTTAATTAATTAACTCCTTTGCCATTATATGTTGACCTTCCACATCTCCTGTGACAATTTTTAATTTTATTTATTTATTTATTAACACTGAAATATGTCTAGGTCTTGTTTATCTGATGTAAGAATAGCCAACCTTGTTCTCCTTTGGTTGCAATTTACAGGAAGTGTTTTTTTCATCCATTCATTTACAGCTGGTGTATTTGCTTGAAGTTAACCCTTCTAGGCAGCATATTGATGAATCTTGTTTTGTTTTATCTTGTATCAGCCACCTGTATTTTTATGTGGAAATTAAAATCATTTATGTCTCAAACAATTTGATAGGTTATGCTCTGTTATTACCATTTTGCTAATTGTTGTTGACTGCTTTGTAGTTTTTTCATCTGTTGCTATCTTCTTTTGCTATTTCTTGATTTTAATGGTATATTGATTGACTTCTAATCATATATTTTGCATATAGTCGAGGGTTTTGTTTTGTGGTTGTCATGAGGCTTACACAAAATATAACAGTCTGTTAACTTAACTTAAATCACATGTAAAAGGTGTATATATTTTTACTTCTATTCCACCCCACATTTTATACTAATTAGTTAAACTTTATATCTTTTAATATGGTATGTTTATTAAAATTATCATAACTATAGCTATTTTAACACTTTTATCAACTTTTATGCTAGAGTTAAAAGTTATTACACATCACCATTATAGTATTAGATTATTCTGCATTTGACTGTGTTAACGTGTATCAGAGTTTTATACTTTCAAGTGTATTTGTGCTGTTATTAGTATCTTTTTTCTTCATCCTGAAAACTTTTCTTTAACATTTCTTATAAGGAAGGTCTAGTCATGAAAAACTCTCTCACCTTTTGCTTGTTGGGAAATGTCTTTATCTTTACTTTTAAAGCACAGCTTTGCCAGGTGTAATATTTTTGTTTGACTTTTTTTCTTTCAGCACTTAAAAAATATCATCCCACACCCTTTTGTCCTGCAGGGTTTCTGCAGAGAAATTTTCTGATAGCTTTATGAATGTGTTTTTGTTTGTGATGAGTCACCTTTCTCTTGCTGTTTTTTTATTTTTTATTTTAAAGATTCAGAGCTAGGTATACAGATATTCATTATGCAGGTACCTTCGTTGATGAGATGTGACCCCCACTCCCCTAGCAGTTTCCCATAACTGAAAATCCCACCCCCTCTCCCCTGGCAGTTTCCCACTACTCCCAATTGCTTTCTTATAGTATTATGATAATTTTTCAAGGTCTGCATATGCGTGAGAACATATGGCACTCTGTTCTTTGTTTCTGTGATAGATCATTGAGTATGACAGACTCTACATCCATCCAAGTTGCAGTGAAGTCCATATGTTTGTCCTTCTTTATGGCAGCATAATATTCCATTGTGTATATGTACCACATTTTTTTTTATCAGGTCAGTTTCAATGGGCAACATGGTTGGTTCCATGTTTTTGTGATTGTGACTAGAGCTGCAACAAACACGCATGTGCAGGTATCTCTTTTGAAGGAAGACTGGAGTTCCTCTGGGTATCTTCCTAATAGGGGAATTGCTGGGTCATATGGAAGGTCAATTTCTAGTTCTTTCAGAAATTGCCACACTGTCTTCCAAAGAGGTTTTACTAGTTTGCATTCCCACCAGCAGTGCAGAAAGTTTCCTTTTCCCTCACATCCTCTCCAGCATCTGCTGCTGTTTGTTTTATTAATGATGGCCATTCTTACTTGGGTTAGGTGGTGAAGGATGCAGGAAGCGACCAGAGGGGCGGCTCCCAAAATGGCGCCTGCACACCAGACAGCAAAGGCCCTAGGTCCCGGCTTCTGTGAGCACAATTCCCTGCGCGTGAGAATTTCAAACCTTCCCACGTGCAAATTTCAAACCTGCTAGCCTCCAATCTGTAGCCAGCTTTGTTATGCGTCCAATAGGACTATAACACAGCATTGGCCCCACCCTGCTCCCATGCAGCTCCTCCAATAGGAACATAGCACAGCCCCTTCCGGCCCCTGTCAGGCTGATAAATACAGCCCTCTCCCCACAACTCTCTCTCGGTCTCTCTTTCTCTCTCTCTCTCTGTCTCTCTCTCCATCTCTGCAGCTCTCTCCCCGCCTCTCTCCCACTTCCTCTCTCTCTCTTACTCTCTCTTTCTCTCTCTCTTTTTCTTTTTTCCCATTACAGATCCCCTCTGTAACAGCCACTTTAATAAATCTCTTGGTCCTGGCCGGGTGTGGAGTCATTACTGGCACCCAACTTCTTTCAGGTGGTATCTCAATATGTTTTGATTTGCATTTCTCTGATGATGAGTAAGGCTGAGCACTTTTTCATGTGTCTGTTGGCTGCCCATATATTCTTTTGAGAAGTGGCTGCTAATGTATTTTGTCCACTTTTTAATGGGGCTGTTTGTTTTCTTCCTTTTGGCACATTTGAGTTCCTTGTAGATTATAGATGCTAGGCCTTTGTCAGATATATAGTTGGAAAATATTTTTTACCATTCAGTAGGCTGTCTCCCCACTGTCTTGATGGTTTCCATTTCTTTACAGATGCTCATCAGTTTGATGAGGTCCCACTTGTCTATCTTTTTTCTTATGATATAGGCATTTAGGGTTTTGATCAGGAATTGGTTGCTAGTTCCAATTTCCACATGGGTGTCTCCTGGGTTTTCTAAAATTCTTATAGTTTGAGGTTTTGCATTTAGGTCTTTGATCCATTTAGAGTTAATTTTTGTGTATGGTGATAGTTAGGGGTCCTGTTTCAATCTTTTGCATGTGATCAGCCAGTTTTCCCAGCACCATTACCTAATAGGTTCCCTTCTCCCCAGTGGTTGTTTTTGGAGATTTTGTCAAAGACGAATTGTTGAGAAATTAAGGCTTTGCTTTCAGAATCTCTATCCTGTTCCATTCATCTATATACCTGTTCTTGTACCAGTACCAGGCTGCTTTGATTATTGTAGCCTTATAATACAGTTTGAAAACTAAGCGTGTGATACCTCCTGCTTTGTTTCTTTTTGATGGATTGTTTTGGCTATTGTGGTGTTTCCATATGAATTTCTGTATTGTCATTTCCAGGTCTGAGAATAGTGATGTTGGTAACTTAATGGGTATTGCGTTGAATCTGTAGCTTGCCATTGGTAGAATGTACATTTTAACAATGTTGGTTCTTCCCATCCATGAGCATGGAATATTTTTCCATTTGTTTGTGTCTTCTTTCACTTCTCTGGTTAGGAATATGTTGAGGTATTTCCGTGTGTGTGTGTGTGTGTGTGTGTGTGTGTGTGTGTGTGTGTTGTGTGTGTCTATTGTGAATGGGATTGTGTTTTTTATTTTGTTCTCTACCTGCTTGTTGTTGATGTATAAGAATGTTACTGTCTTCTGCACATTTACTTTGTACCCTGAGACATTGCCAAAGTCCTTTATCACTGCAAGCAGGTCATTGACAGATTCTTTTGGATTTTTGAGGTATAGGATTATATCATCAGCAAAGAGGGATAACTTGACTTCCTCTTTTCCTATTTGGATATCCCTGATTTCCTTCTCTTATCTAATTGTCCTAGCTAAGACTTCCAACATAATATTGAACAAGAGGGGTGAGAGTGGGCAGTCTTGTCTTATTCCAGTTTTCAGGATTACTGGAATAAGACAAGACATTTCAGGAGAAATGTTTCTAGTTTCTGTCCGTTTAGCAGTATGTTAGCTGTGGGTTTACCATAGATGGCATTTACTATTTTGAGGTATATTCTTTCTGTACCTGGGTGTCTGAAGGGTTTTGTCAAGAAAGGATGCTGGATATTATCAAAAACTTTTTCTGCACTGAATGATATAATCATGTGGTTCTTGTTTTTCCATCTGTTGGTGTATTTAATTACATTTATATCTTGCGAATGTTGAGCCAGTCCTGCATCTTGGGGATGAAGCCTACTTGGTCATGGTGGATGATTTCTGAGATACGTTTTTGGATCCAATTTGCTAGAATCTTGCTGTTGAGGATTTTTGCATCTATGTTCATAAGGGATATTGGCCAGTAATTCTCTTTTTCTTATTGGGTCTTTACCAGGTTTGAGCGTCAGTGTGACGTTAGCTTCGTCAAATGATTTAGTGAGAATTTTGTTTTTCTCAATGCCTGAAATACTTTTAACAGAATTGGTATCAGCTCCTCCTTGTACGTTTTGTAGAATTCTGCTAGGAAGCCATCCTTTTCAGGACTTTTGTTCATAGGTATTTTTTTGTATGACATATTCAGTTTCCTGAGTTGTTATTGGTCTATTTAGTGTCTCAATGTGTTCTTGTTTCAACCTGGGCAGGTTGTGTGACGTCAGAAAGTCCTCCATTTCATTTAGGTTATCAAGTTTGTCTCCATATAGATGTACATAGTAATCTCTGATAATCTTTTGTATTTCTTTGGGGTCAGTTGTGACTTGATCGTTTGTATTTCTGATTGTGCTTATTTGGGCTTTTTCTCTCTTTTTTTTTTTTGGTCATCCTGGCTAGCGGTCCATCAGTCTTCCTAATTCCTTCAAAGAACAAGAATTTTGTTTTGTTGATGTTTTCTACAATATTTTTGTCTTTTTTATTTTTTCTTTTGAGTTGGAGTCTCACTCTGTCACCCAGACTGGAGTGCAGTGGCCACTCCTGGCACCACAGCCTCAACTTGCTGGGGCTCCGGTGATCCTTCAGCCTCAGCCTTCCAAGTAGTTGGAACTATAGGCACGCGCTACCACACCCGGCTAATTTTTTTGATTTATTGTAGAGATGAGGTCTCACCAAGTTGCCCAGGTGGGTCTCGAACCCGCTGGCTCAGGCAATCCACTCACCTCAGCCTCCCAAGGCACGGGATTACAGGCTGCGCCACCGAGCCCGTCTATTTTTGTCTTTTATGTCCCATATTTGGGCTCTTATTTTGGTCATTTGAATTCTTCTTCTAAAGCTGAGGTTTTGGTGGTCTTCTCATTCCAGCTCCCTTAAGTGATTTGTTAGGCTCTTAACTTGTGATCTTTCCATTTTCTTGATGTGTGCTCATAGAGATATAAATTCCCCTCTTAGAATTGTTTTCATGGCATCCCAGAAGTTTTGGTAAAGTTTTTCTTCATTTTTATTTGTTTCCATGAATCTTTTAATTTCTGCTTTGATTTCAGTGTTTATCTTGTAGTTGATCAGCATCATGATGTTTAGGGTCCATGTCCTTGTGGCCTTTAGGGAAATTTTGTGTTAATACTTATTTTTATTCCACTGTGGTCTGAGAAGGTGCATGGCAATATTTTAAGCTTATGGAATTTGTTTATGTTTGATTTATGGCCAAGGATATGATCAATATGGAGTACATTCCGTATCGTGATGAGTAGAGTATATAGTCTGTGGTTGTTGGATGAAATAATCTGTATGTATCTATTAAGTGCATTTGATTGAGTACCAAGTTTAGATTCTGGATCTCCTGTTAATTTTTTGCCTGAATTGGTTCTATTTTGAAATAGGACTGTAGGTGGGAAGCTTTGCTGTCTCTTGGAGTTTTGAAAGTGAAATAAGGTAGGGGACAGGGTGCTGGGATTCAGAAACTCCTTGCAAATCACAATATTCACTGTTTGTGATATGTAGTCCCTGAGACCCACTACCCACCAGAACTCTATGTAATGATGCAATGGGTACCTGTATGTACTCTCTGAGTCCAAGAAACAGTGACAGCAATAAGGAGAATAGGGAAAAATAGAATGAAATAAGATGAACAAGAATTAAAAAATAACGAAAAATAGCACAGAGCAATGAAAGGAGGAACCAAAGCAAAAACAATTGAACACATACACATACAGACATACACACACACCCCAAAACAAACTCTAATAATAACAAAGCAAAACAAAACAAACAACAACAACAAAAGAGCAGGAAAACAAAACACACACACACGCCTAGTACAAAATGAATGAAGAAGAAAAAGAGAAAGAGTGAAAAAAGAAAGAAAGGAATTCAGATTGAACTCTCACAATATATTCGCACACACCTTAAAGTAAAAAAAAAATGAAAAAAAGAGAACAAAAGAGCAAAAACAAATCTCCTCCAACAAAAAACCTGAAAGATGAACACTCAATCATTCACATATACACAGAAAACAAAAAACAAAAGAAGAAAGAAAAAGAAAAGAAAAAAAAGGGGGGGAGGGGGGATGTAGATCAAAGTCTTACATACACGTTCATGCACAAAGGAAAAATATTTTTAAAAAATAGATGAACTAACACATAGGGAAAAAAAAAAAAAAAAAAAAAAAGAAAAGCCCTGTTCTCTGGTGGCAGTTTCTGTAATTGTTCCTCTCATCTGCTCTGGTATCTCCTGCAGAGTTTCTTCCTCTTTCATTCTCTTCCCAGTGTCCAGAGTAGGGAAGGAGGAGGAGAACTGAGGGTGGTCAGGCTGCAGTCTTCCCCTCCCACTCTTGTATGTTCAGGGAGATCCCCTCCAGTGGAGAGGTGTGGGATTGTCTCTTCCCAGGTATGTACTCTCGGGTGGTGCCCTAGTCAGGCCTATTCTGAAATGGAGTTCTCCTATTGCAACTGACATCCAGGCTCTGCCTGGGTTTGTCCCTCTCAGCTGTACCCCAATCGTGTAGGTCTGACATTCAGAGGATTGCTGGGGAGGAGAGGGGTTGGGTCAGCTCCGGACTCACCAATGATCTCTTTGGAGATCTTCCTCATCCTTTTCTGGCCATACCCTTTGTCCTGTGACTGGATCAGGGTAGGGACTGGGGCACTTGAGACTCAGCACTTGTCCTGTCCCTCCGAAGTTTGTGATTTCAGAATATTCCCTCTGGGTCATGATCAATCCCTGCGTAGTGGATCTGCTGGTCACAGAGATCAGGTCTGTTGCTCTGTGGTAAGCAAGTCAGAGCACTTTCCCACTCCCTTTTCAAGATGGTAGTAGGGTGTCTCTTTCATCTTCTTCAGTGGGACTCTGCCTCTGGGCTTCCTTATAGCCATTGCTGCCAGTGTCTGGCCAGGTGCTGCAGTGGTGAAGCAGAGCCTGGAGCTGGTAGTGCCTTCCCATTGCTTCTTCTCAGGAAAACTTTTGTCTGTTTAAAAAAAAAATGGTAGCCGGGCTCAGTGGCTCAGCCTGTAATCCCGCGCCTTTGGGAGGCTGAGGTGAGTGGATTGTCTGAGCCCGCGGGTTCGAGACCCGCCTGGGCAGCGAGACCTCAGCTCTACAATAAATCAAAAAATCAGCCGGGTGTGGTAGCGCATGCCTGTAATTCCGGCTACTCGGAAGGCTGAGGCGGAAGGATCGCTGGAGCCCAGCAGGTCGAGGCTGCAGTGGCCGGGAGCTGCCACTGCACTCCAGTCTGGGCGACAGAGTGAGACTCCAACTCAAAAAAAAAAGAAAAATGGTGAGCCGGGCTCCGTGGCTCAGCCTGTAATCCCGCGCCGTTGGAAGGCTGAGGTGAGTGGCTTGCCTGAGCCTGAGGGTTCAAGACCCGCCTGGGCAGTGAGACCTCATCTCTACAATAAATCAAAAAATCAGCCAGGCGTGGTAGCGCATGCCTGTAATTCCGGCTACTTGGAAGGCTGAGGCGGAAGGATTGCCGGAGCCCAGCAGGCCAAGGCTGCGGTGGCCGGGAGCAGCCACTGCACTCCAGTCTGGGTGACAGAGTGAGACTCCAACTCAAAAAAAAAAAAAAAGTACTCAGCTTCGGCAACCTGGGAAGCACTATGGACCAAGCAGAGTAACTGCAGCACCGGCTGCTTCATCAGGAGAGCCCTGACCCTTACTCATGAGCCCCCACTTAGTCAATCTCTCCCAGCACCTTCTCCCCAGGAAGTGTTTCACTGATTTTTTAAAGAACGGCACCCAGCTTCTGCATCCCAGGAATTGCTAGGGTCCAAACCCAGCAGCTGCGACACCAACTGCTGCACCAAGAGAACCCTGGCCACTAGCTCCCTAGCCCTCACTCATTCAGCCACTCACACACCCACTCACTCACCAGCATGTAAACAAAATTTTCCACTCACTCAACCACTCACACTGGGACTCACATAGTCTGACTGACTCCTGTCTTGCTACTTTAAAAATTCTCTCTGCCTTTAATTTTTGACAATTTGATTATTATATGCCTTGGTATAATCTTCATTATGTTAGTCTTCACTGGAAATGTTTGCACTTAATGAATCTAGATGTCTATATCCTTACCATCACTCGGAATTTTATTCATTATTTATTTAAATAAGTTCTTTTGTCATTTTCTCTTATTCTTTTCCTTCTAGATTTTACAAAATGTATATATTCATTCACTTGATGGTGTCCCATGGTTCAGTGTGCTTTCTTCAGTCTTTTTCATCTTTTTCTTTTTTTTTTTTTTCCTGTCTAATCTTAATTAATGCCTTTGAGGTCTCTAATTCTTTCGTTTGCTTCATCAAGTCTGCTGTTGAAGCTCTCTATTAATTTTTTTTTCCTATTATATCTTTATATTCTTCAGCTTCAGAATTTCTGCTTGGTCCATTTTTATGGGTTGTTTCTATATAGCACTTTTAATATCATTCATGTATTCTTTCTGGCTTTGTTTTGTTGTCTATCTGCTTTCCCTTATAGCTTATGAGCTTTTCTAATATGATTATTTTAAATTATTTGTCAGAGAATTTTGTAAATCTCTATTTCTTTGGCATTGGTAACAAATTTTATTAGTTTCTCTAGTGATGTCATGTTTGCCTGAGTCTTTATAATCCATGTAATCTTCCTTTGGTCTTTACATTTGAAAGAGCAAATACTTATTCCATTCTTTACAGTCAGGTTTTGGCAGGTAAAGACCTTTTGTTAGATTCCTATGAAAGAAGCTAATAGGATTTCAATTAAGTGAATTGGAACCAGGTCACACAACTACTTCTTGGTCTTCAATGGGGTGTGTGGTTGGAGGGCCTATTATCAGGACCTTGGCAGGCATGCATTCTGTCTGGTCCCTGGGATATACCACCAGTCTTCCCCTAGGACCTTCCGTCAGTAGGTCTGTTGTCAGGAAAACGGTCTGCTTCAGCATCTGCCATTGGGTCCGAACCTGTTAGAGGGTGTACAGGATTGTGGCTTCTGTTGCGTCCCTGGATAGACAAGACTGGCCCCAAACTACAGTTAAAGGGGACTGGAACTGAGTCACAGAGTCAGTGCGGGGTTATTGTCAGACCTAGATCTAGAGAAGTACCTTTAGTACTATGGAAACATGTGCTTCTTTTTGTGTTCCAAGGTCAGAAGAATTTACCCTGGATTGTGACTGAGCAGGGCAGAACTTGGATCACGGGGGTGATCAGACTAAAGTCTAGAAGTCTGCTTCTGGGGGCACCAACAGGCACTTCTCCCACCAGATCCTTGGAGGAGAAAGACTGTTCCCCAGAACACTGCTGGGAGATACTAGAGCCATGTCATGGGCTGCTGCGTTGAGTTCCACAACCAGGACCAAGGTCAATGAGCCTATAACTTGAGTTATGAGAAAGTGTATCTTCTCACTGGTTCTTTAGCAAATGGTACTAATCACATGACCACGGCCAGATGAGGCTATTTTTGGGTCCATAGCTAGGACCATGGTTGATAAGTTTAACTCTTAGGCACAGGTTGGTATTCTAAAACTACTCTCCACTGTTGTTTTGCATGCTCCTACTTGAGTCTCCACTGTTATTTTGCATTCTCCTACTTGAGTCCCTAAACATTCGCAAAGGATTTTTATGCATGAATAACTGCCAAATTGTTGTTGTTGGGGGATGTGAGTGGGAGAACTTCTTGCTGTTATCACCTCGCTGAATTGTTTTGGAACTGACTTAGATTAAGTAAAAGAATTCTCAACATATTCCAGGCTAACTTATAAAGCAGAATATTTGAATAGCAAGTTAAAACTTTTTAAATTTAAATCATGTTTTTTCTATACATCACAAATCTATTGCCAAATAACATAATATCCAAGCCTTATTGGGTTCAAACAACAGTGAAGAATTAATCATCTCACTATTTCTGATGTCAGTTTAACTGAGTAGCTCTGGCATTGACATAAAGTATTCAACAACTCACTAAAGGTTTACATTGCTGGAGGTTAAGTAAATAACTAGTGGATTCAAGAGGCGTATATCTAGCCTGTATTTCTTTCTTTCTTTTTTTTTTTTTTTTTTGATTTGGAGTCTCACTCTGTCACCCAGACTGGAGTGCAGTGGCCACTCCCGGCCACCGCAGCCTCGACCTGCTGGGCTCCGGCGATCCTTCCATCTCAGCCTTCCAAGTAGCTGGAACTACAGGCGCGTGCTACCATGCCCGGCTAATTTTTTGATTTATTGTAGAGATGAGGTCTCACCAGGTTGCCCAGGCGGGTCTTGAACCCGCAGGCTCAGGCAATCCACTCACCTCAGCCTCCCAAGGCGTGGGATTACAGGCTGAGCCACCAAGCCCAGCTCTATAGCCTGTATTTCTTAATATGGATTAATTTGGAGAAGAATCTAGATAGACCTTTGGTCCAAACTGGAGCTTCCATCTTAGTTGTTTTTCTATGGAGCGTTACTAAGTTTTTTAAGACTTTAGAAGTTCCTTAAATTCAACATTAAGTCTCTTTTGCATATTATTTTTGAACCCTTGCACATTATTGATGGGAATCTAAAGTAGCACAGTCATTATAAAAAACAGTATGGAGCTTCCCCAAAAAAATTAAAAAGGAAATTACCATATGATACAGAAATATAGCTAAAGGAAATAAATATCTACATTCCCATGTTTATTGAGGCGCTATGACTAACATATGAAATAAAACTAAGTGTCCATCAACAGATGAATGGAGAAATAAAATATATGTATATATGTGTGTGTATACACACACACACACACACACACACACACACACACACACACACACACAGTGGAATACCCTTCATCCATACAAGAGAAGGAAATCGTGTTAATTGCAACAATATGTATGAACCTAAAGGACATTACATGAAATAAGTCAGACACAGGAAGATGAATTCTGCATGAGATATATCTCATGCAGAATCTAAAAATAATTCATCTTATAAAGCTATAGAGCAAAATGGAGGTTACCAGAGGCTTGGGAGTTTAAGGAGTTGGGGGTTGCAGAAATGTTGCTAAAAATAAATTTAAAAAAAGAACCCCCTGACTACATGGGATGAGAACTACCCTGAGGGTGTGCTGCATGCTTAATCCTAGATTGTTTTAATAATTAAGACATATTGTCAAATGTCTCTTTAAAAAACATTTAAATGTGAGTATGCCTACCTACACTTCCCTTTTATATTCATTGTCTATTCTGGCCAGCAATGACTCATTTTTTTATATCTATTCAAAATATCTAATTTTAACTTAATTATTTTCTGTCTTTGTTTTCTTTTGATTCTGACAGTAAGGCGTAATTCACTGTAGTTTTATTTTTATTTACTTGCAAAACTGATTTCCAGAGGCAGTGTAGCAATTCCAGGCTCTTTAAATTGCTTTCTTATCCTTTGGGCTTGAAATAATTTCAAGACTATTTTCACTAACTTGAATTAAGAAATTTTTATATTTTTCCATATCAAGCCTCATCATCTTTTTTATTGTGTTTTAGTAAAACTTGACATCTTTTCATTGCTAAATTTGTGTTTGGCTCTCAGACATCATTCAAACCTAGTACCACTTTGAGACCACATATGTTGCTAATTCCTGCACCTGGGGCCAACCCAGATGTGTCTAAAGTGAATATTTCCTGTTCCCTTCTTGACTCATAAACACAGATGTAACTTGAAACAGCCTATCTAACATTGCCTACCTAAGAGTACTAAGAAGTTAAAGGTAGAAATTCAGACATCATTAATCTGTGCCAATCATGCAAATCAATGACTTTGCAATTTAAAAATAGGAAATATTGAATCCAACAATGCGTAAAGATTTATTTTTTCTTCAACATCTCCTACAATACCAGGTAAAGTTACCAATATACAACTAAATATCAAGAGCTTGCACTTCAAAAGTCCTTTTATTTGTCTAAAACAACTGTGTAGTCCCCAGACTGTATGTATAAAATTGTATCTTATGCAAAGATACAAAAATAATTAAACCATGTATAGTCTATGCAGTTTCCTACATCTTTGTGACCCTGTTTTGGCTAGAAACACACAGATTAATCAGTTCCAAGGTAAATATAATGAATTTCTGAGCAAACCATTCAGCAATGAGCATCGCCTTATGTTACAACTGCAAAAGTCACTGAAACATCATTCAGGTATGTGTTCCATGTTTGTCTCTGCCTCTGTTTTTTCTATCTTGTTTAATGTCATCTATCAAATAAATACCATTTGTCAGAAGGTACATGGTGGAGGTAGCCTGCCAATCTTCCATAGCAGGCTCAGCCATACAATAGTGATTGCAGAGTCTAATCTGGATGCTTGTACCCTTTTTTAGATAATGGTACACTTTTTTACATACAATAAAACATGACAAGGAATCTAAGCTGCTGTAAAAGCTAAAGCAGTTACCTAATTGGGACATATTACATTCACCAATCCTGAATAAACAACATTACTTTCTAACACATCAAAAGACAAATGTATCAGACTAAAATAAAAATAAAATAGGTACAGCATAAAATATGTTAAAAGTACAACTTTATTGTTGCTGGACCATGAGAAGAGTACTACACTGTTCCAAGCAATTGAGAGAAAAGAAAAAAAAATTGCTGTGAGGTATGACTCTTTATAGTGAAAAAGATGAATTGCTGTGGTTTTATACTTTTGGCTATTTATTTTTCCATGTTGTTTGAGAGAGAAAGTGGTACCAGTTAGTGTAAAACATATGTTATCTGTGAAAAATTGAAATCACATTTACGTGTTAACAAACTAAGAATCAATGCTGAGAGGTCCTTTGATATAGAGATTAAAGGCAGAGGCTTGTGGGATGAACAATCACGGTTCACGTTGTACTTGGGTCACTTGTCATTGGTGTGATCTGCGATCACCTCTCTGTGCCTCAGATTCTTTATCTGTATGTTGATAGTATCTGTTCCAGTGTTGTTTTATGTCGTGTATGATAATGTTTGTTACATATTAATGCTATCTGTGTGCTTCCAATATTTTTAACACTAGTGTATTATTATTGTATTCTTCCCAACAAAGAAGTACAGGAAACTTACAAATTTAAACCAAGAGTTCCTACTTCTGGTGAATAATCCAGTTGATAAATATGCTATGCACATGGGTTATCAATGGTCTACATCATGATGCAATTCAATAAATAGCCCTTTACTCCATCACTCTGTACACAATTACTGCTCAAAGCTGTGGCTAGCTATTGCTTTTACAGAACACTGGGGAATACTTTAATGAGGGGTAATATATGATATTACCATATAACAAAGAGTTCATCTATGTTCCTAAAAAGTCTTTCTACAATTCTTACTGATTAATACTTTTAACCTGCCAAATACATCAGCTTCTGTTTTTGACCCTTCTTTCCTTTAATACTCCACCTACTCATTTCTCAGATCTTTCTGGAAACTCTAAGTTTCTTACTTAATAGTGAAGATTAATTTTGCTTTATTGTTGTGAGAGTGTTCTGATTTTCTGTCCTATAACATATGTTTTAGGAGTTAATTCGTGGCTCAATATAATTTTCTGTGTTAATAATAGAAAGTTTTATTTATTTATTTATGTATTTATTTATTTACTTAGTTATTTTTTAAAAAATTGGAGTTTCAATCCATTGTCCAGGCTGGAGTACAGTGGCACACTCATGGCCATCCCAGTGTCGACCTGCTGGGCTCTGGCGATCCTTCCTCCTCAGCCTTCCAAGTAGCTGGAATTACAGGCCCACACTACCATGACCAGCTAATTTTCTTTTTTTTTTTTTTTTTTAGTTGGAGTCTCACTGTGCCGCCCAGGCTGGAGTGTAGTGTCACACTCATGGCTACCTCAGTGTCAAACTGCTGGGCCAGTGATCCTTTTGCCTCAATCTTCCAAGTCCAGCTAATTTTTTAAAAATTTTATTGTAGAGATGAAGTCTCATCATGTTGCCCGGTCTAGTCTCAAACCTGCAAACTCAAGCAATCCTCTTGCCTTGGCCTCCCAAAGTGCTAGGATTACAGGTTTGAGACAGTGTGACCAACCAGAAAATATTTTTTAAATCAAGATGATAATAAAGATTTATTGGGCAGCTATTTTTTTTTCATAATCAATATTTTTTATTATGGTTTTGTGGGGTACAGTTAAGAGTTAGGTGTACAATTACGTTTCATTCAGGCACCCTGTTGATAAGAGGTGTTTCCCCATCCCCAGACAGATATTTGCTACTGTTAATCCTATCTCCCTCCCCACCCCATAGTTTTCCAGTACCGTTAGTCATTTTCTTATAGCATTACATTGGATGGTCAAGGTCCGTTATATGAGTGAGAACATGTGATACTCAGATCTTTGTTTCTGTGAGAGGTCACTCAGTATTATAGACTCTAGTTCCATCCAAGTTACTGCAAAATTCATGATTTTGTTCTTTTTTATGGCTGCGTAGTATTCCATCGTGTATATGTACCACATTTTTTTAATCCAGTCCTGTTTTGACGGGCAGCATGGTTGTTTCCAGGTTCTTGCTATTGTGAATAACGCTGTGATAAATATACTTGTGCAGGTATCTTTTTTATAGAGTGATTTGAGTTCTTCAGGGTATATTCCCAGTAGGGGGATTGTGGGGTCATATGGGAGGTTGATATTCAGAGCTTTTAGGACTCGCCACACTGCTTTCCACAGAGGTTGCACTAGTTTACACTCCCACCAACAGTGTAGAAGTGTTCCCTTTTCGCCACACCCTCTCCAGCAGCTGTTATTTTTTGAGTTGTTGATAATTGCCATTCTGACTGGAGTTAGGTGGTATCTCAGTGTGGTTTTGATTTGCATCTCCCTGATGATTAGTGAGGTTGAACATTTCTTCATGTGTTTGTTGGCTGCTCAGATGTCCTCTTTTGTGAAGTGTCTGTTCATATCTTTTGCCCATTTTATAATGGGGTTGTCTGTTTTTTTCTTTTCAGCACGTTTTAGTTCCTTGTAGATGCAGGATGTTAAGTCTTTTTCAGACCTAGTATTGGCAAATACTTTTTCCCAGACTGTAGGCTGTCTCCCTGCTCTCTTGATGATTTCTTTGGCCTTGCAGAAGCTTGTCAGTTTAATAAGGTCCCACTTGTCTATCTTCTCTCTTATGACCTGTGGGTTTCGGGTTTTGTTCAGGAATTGGATGCCAATTCCGATTTCCATGAGGGTATTTCCTTCATTTTCTAAGGTTCTTATGGTTGGAGGTTTTACATTTAGGTCTCTGATCCATTTGGAGCTAACCTTTATGCATGGGGATAGATAGGTGTCCTGTTTCAATCTTCTGCATGTGGTCAGTCAGTTTTCCCAGCACCATTTATTGAATAGGTTTTCCTCTCCCCAGTGGTAGGTGGTAGAGGCCTTGTCGAAGATGAGTTGGTTGAGAAATTGAGGTTTTGCTTCTGGAATCTCAATTCTATTCCATTGATCTATATGCCGGTTCCTATACCAATACCAAGCTGTTTTGATGATTGTAGCTTTATAGTAAAGTTTGAAGTCTGGTAATGTGATACCACCTGCTTTGTTTTTTTTGCTGAGGATTGTTCTTGCTATTCTTGGACGTTTGTGTTTCCATATGAATTCCTGTGTTGTCTTTTCTAGGTCTGAGAAGAATGTTGCTGGTAATTTGATGGGTATTGCATTGAATTTGTAGATTGCCTTAGGTAAGATGGACATCTTCATAATGTTGATTCTTCCAATCCATGAGCATGGGATGTTTTTCCACTTGTTTGTGTCATCTTTGATTTCTTTGAGCAGTGTTTTGTAATTTTCATTGTAAAGGTCTTTCACGTCTCTGGTTAGGAAGATGCCAAGGTATTTCGGTTTTTTTGTGGCTATTGTGAATGGAATTGTGTTTTTTATTTGGATTTCTGTTTGTTTATTATTGGTGTAGAGAAATGCAATTGTCTTTTGTACATTTGTTTTGTATCCTGAGATTTTGCCAAAGGCCTTTATCAGTGTAAGGACGTTTTTGACAGATTCTCTTGGGTTTTCAAGGTACACAATCATATCATCTGCAAAGAGAGATAACTTGACTTCCTCTTTTCCTATTTGGATACCCCTGATTGCCTCCTCTTCTCTGATTGCTTGAGCCAGGACTTCCAATACTATGTTGAACAGGAGGGGTGAGAGTGGGCATCCTTGTCTTGTTCCAGTGTCAGGGGAAATGGTTCCAAATTTTGTCCATTTAGGAGTATGTTGGCTATGGGTTTCTCATAGATGGCTTTTACTATTTTGAGGTATGTTCCCCTTATACCTAGATACAACTCAATAGCAAAACAATAATAATAATAACAATAACAATACTTATAATATTAAGTCCATGAAAATATGGGTAAAATTTTAAGGGACATTTCTAAAAGCCATCCAAATGGCTGACAGTATATGAAAACAATCTCAACATTACAAATCATCAGGGAATTACAAAGGTTTTTTATCAAGAAGGGGTGCTGGATTTTATCAAAAGCTTTTTCTGGGCAGCTACTTTTTAAGGCATGTTTTCAAGGTTAAACAAATAAAAAAATACGAGATTTGAAGTAAAAAAAATTGCAAAAATACACAGGTAGAAAGTAGCAGGTCCAGGATTTGGGTGCATATTGTATGTGCCACACTATATTAAAATATTCCTTTATAACTATGAAATACAGATTTTTTTTTTTTTTGTGTTGGAGTCTCACTTTGTCGCCCAGACTGGAGTGCAGTGGCTGCTCCCGGCCACTGCATCTCGACCTGCTGGGTTCCGGTGATCCTTCTGCCTCAGTCTTCCAAGTAGCTGGAACTACAAGCATGTGCTACCACGCTGGCCGATTTTTTGATTTATTGTAGAGATGAGGTCCTGCTGCTCAGGCAGGTCTCAAACCCTTGGGGCTCAAGCAATCCACTCACCTCAGCCTCCCAAAGGCACAGGATTACAGGCTGAGCCACCGAGCCCAGCTGAAATACAGATTTATTTTTCAGATTACACTTTTATGTGCTGTCTCATTATTCAAATATATATAAATGCTATCTTCAGAATGACATTAATTCATTTTCACACAATAACAGTATTTCTTGAAACCATTTATAAGAAAAATATATAAACAAGGGCAGTAGATTGTGTTTTACCTTCTGTGTTCCTCTTGTTTAATTTGAAGCATTAAACTGTGTCTTACAAAAATGGAATTCTCCTTACCTTAGAGCAATTAGTATAGAGTGGATCATTGATGGGAGATTTAATAGGACATGATTAGCTACATAATTTGAGGATACAGTGCAAAATGAATATGCAAAACCCTGGCCAGTGACAGGAAGTCTGTCTCTTTTTCCCCAAAGACTAGTACTCCAAATCAAGGACCAGAAAATCACCAAGGTAATGCAAATACCATGTGAGAATGTGCTCAGGATCTGGGTGGGGTTGAGTGAGAAGCCCCATCAAATCTCCTTAGATAGTACCTTGGAGCTGACTACTCCTACTAGAGATAATTGAGATCATTGCCACCTTGTCTATCTCCAGATACTGCAGGTCTTGGATCTGATCTTATTCACTCCCAGCCCACATTGTCTGTTAGAACCTCATTTGCAAGATACATACTCAAAATTAAAATATTAAGAATTTCAAAGCAGTTGCACAGCAAAGGAAATAATTAACAGAATGAAAAGGCAACCTGAGACATGAGAAAGATATTTGCAAACCATATATCTAATAAAAAGTAATATTCAAAATATATAAGGAACATACAACTCAATAGCAAAACAATAATAATAATAACAATAACAATACTTATAATATTAAGTCCATGAAAATATGGGTAAAATTTTAAGGGACATTTCTAAATGACATCCAAATGGCTGAAAGTATATGAAAACATTCTCAACATTACAAATCATCAGGGAATTACAAAACAAAGCCACAATGATATCACCTCACATCAGTTAAGATGGCTATTATCAACAACAACAACAACAACAAGAGATAATAAGGTGAGGATATGGAGAATTGGGGAAACCATATCACTATTGGTAAGAACGTAAAATAGAACAGCTGTTATGATAATATAGTATAAAGGATTTTCAAAATATTAAAACTGGGACTATGATATGATACAAAAATTCCCGGGCTTATACCCAAAATAATTGAAAATAGGATCTCTGAGAGATACACACACACACACACAGACACACACACACACACACACACACACAGACACACACACACACACACATCTATGTTCATTGCAACACTACTTACAATAACCAAATAATGAAAACAGTAGAAATATTTATTGACAGATGACTAAATAAAGAAAATGTTGCATTGACATGTAGTAGACTATCATTAGGCCTTAAAAAGAGGAAATTCTACCATATGTGATAACATGGATAAACTTTGAGGATATTATGCTAAGCAAAATAAGTCAGCCACAGAAGGGCAAATACTGCATGATTCCACTTATATTAGGTAGCTAAGATCGTCAAACTCATGGAAGAAGAAAATAAGTGATTACCAGAAAAGGATATGGGAAAATGGAAATTTTTTTTGTTTTTTGTTTAACTGATGTAAAGTTACAATAATTTAAGATGTTAATTATAAAGATCAGCTCATGTAGCACCTATAGTCAATAATACTGTCACATACTTAAAATTTTGTTAAGATAATAGACCTCTTGCTAAGTATTTACCACAAAACGACAAAAAAAGTCATAAAAATGTTTGGTCATGATAAATACGTCTATTACCTTGTTACATACTCATCAAATAATATACATTAAATATATGTGGTTTCTAAGTCAAATACACCTCAACAAAGCTGTTTCCAAAACAACAACAAAAAAGAAATTTTGATGTATTTTGTTGGATTAAAGAAGAAAGATGGAGTAGTAATGGGACAAAGACTGAATGATAAATTGGGGCAACATTGTAAATAATTTAAATTTATTGAAATAATATTTGAAATTCAAAAGTGACCATTAAAGGAGAGCTAATATATATGGCCTCTGATATTGATTGTTTGATATACGTTTTAGTTCCCTTGACAAGAAAGGTTCTACCTGATGACGGTTTTATGTTAACTCAAAAAAGCTACATGCTCACAAAAGTCATTTGATGGGTTACAAATTATCCAAGAGAAATGTGGTATGTTGGGGAAAACTACTGACTATGGACCTGAATTCTAGTATTTGTGTGATCTTTAAATGATCCAGGTTGAAATACACCTCGTGACAGGCAAATTCTAAGAAATAGTAGCTTATAATAAGTACAAATTTTCAAATCCATATAAGAACCAACTCAACATATAAAAGCAGGAAAATATAACATGATAAAAGTCACTGTTAACATTAGAGAACAGTGTCATACACATAACTGCAAACTTTGAGAAAGTTTGATTATGGTGTACACTTTGACCTGGCTTTATGTTGACAGAACCTATTCACTCTGACAAAAAAAAAAAAAAAATTGTGTGGTAAAGAAAAACGGGATTCCTCCTTACTCCTTTTGCCTTTGAATTAAAGGCAAAGTCAAGGTAGAATTATATGAAAAATAGATGATCTTAACTAAGACTGCATCACTAGTTTGGTAATACTAAAATCATAGACAACTATGTGTAGATGATTATAAGTTAAGTAACAATACACAGAAACAGACACACACAAATATGGTGAGTAGATGTTTTTAATTGATATTCTCACCAGATGTTTAATGTGTTCAATTTAAAATTAGAGCTGTCACAGAACTTCTGAAGATTTCTGACTGAATGGGATGTTGCACTTTCCCAGTGTGGTATAATGTTCAAAACATCTTCATGGTAGTCCTGAAATATAACAAACCCAAGAGTCAAATAATGGGCTAAAGCTTCTCACAGTTGCAACAATTTCTACCAGAAATAAGTACAAATTTCTCAACTAAAGCTGTGACTTTATAACTTTAGAATTCTAAGTGATTAAAACTAAAAATCTATTCTTATACACCCTTGTTATGTACTGAATTGTCTGTCCTAAAATTTATATGTCACAGCTTAATTTCCAGTGCCTCAGAACGTGACTGTATTTAGAGATAGAGCCTTTAAAAAAGTAATTAAGGTTAAATTAGGTCATTAAATGGACCCTAATCCAACATGACTAGACACCTTATAAAAAACAAAATTAAGGCCAGACCTACAAAGAGAATATGCTGTGTGACGACAAAGGAAGAAGATGCCATCTACATGCTAAGGAGATAGGCCTCAGAAAACATTAACCCTGCCAACACCTTGATCTTGAACTTTGGCCTCCAGAACTGAGAGAAAATCAATTTCTGTTGTTTAAGTTACCCAGTCTGTGTTAAGTTGTTATAGCAATCTTAGCAAACCAGTGTACATATAATGCATAATTCTAAGAAAAAGTAATCAACTCTATCGAGGAAAAGTTAAAGAGGGTTTAATTGATATCCATTTGTTCAGGTTTAGGAAAATATATGTTATGAATATTTTAACATTTAAGTATATATAAATGTGGGGGGGATTAGATGAAAAAGAATTTTGAAGAGATGAGAAGAATCTACTAAACAGCTGAATACCATACTTTGTTTCATACCAATTTATTATTAAAGCAAATTAGAAGCAATCAATTAAAACTCTAGCTTGTTTAAAAATGAGTTTATATATATACAAACCTTCAGCATTCTGTAGATACCATTTACTTTATGTTTAAGAAAATTTTAATAAAACAATCTTTGAGATTTTCCAATTTTGTAATATTATTTTGAATTTTAGGAGGATCAGGTGTTAATCAAATGTATTCTAGTGACTAACTTTCTTGTGATTAGTTTGCTTCACAGATGCTATCCACTTTCAATCACCTTTTGAAATTCTGTTCTCCTCTTTACTGTTATCCTTAGCCTGATTAACTCTTCATTTTCCACCCTAAGCATCACCAAAGCAAGATTTCTTGTGCAAATGGACGGTTAATGCAGATATGGGGCAGCTGATGATAATAATAGAATGTTTCAAGAAAACCAACACACTTTAAATTGCATAATAAACATTGCTGTCCTAAAATTAGACATCCATTACACATAAAGGGGGAATTTCTCTCTGCCTTTCTTATGCCTTTTACAATAGTTTACAACTTGCAACTTAGGATAAATTTCTTCAGCACTAATTACCAGCTGCTCTCTCTCCCTTTCAAAAAAAAATCTCTTATATAGACAAATTAACTTTTTCTAATGTAAACTTCTTCTATCTATGTTATGCTCAGGGACCTCATCGTTTATATTCAGCTGTACCTAATACCACTAAGTTAGTTTACCAAAGACAAATAAAATTTATCTTCCTAAGAGAATGTTGTCTTTCCTTTTAAATCAACTATATCAATCAACATGCAGTTTAATTTTCTCTTTTTGTTTCTTTTTTACAAGCAATCATTAATAAGAAGCCAAGGCAGCAATCTGAAATTAACAGGTAACTGGCAGAGAAGGTAAAATAATTTGTGTCCCTCTCAAAGAAAATCCTATACCAGAATATAAAATGCCTTAAATGTAGTAAATAGCAGAAAATAGGACAGTGATGGGATGACTGGCTTGTGTGCACATATACACATAAAGTCTATGAAGACATAAAGATGAGAACAACAGACATTGGAGACTCCTGATTGAGAAGGAAGTGGGGGGCAAGAATTGACAAACTACTTATTGGTTGCCATGTTTACTATTTGAATGATGGGTTCAATAGAAGCTCAGGCCTCACCATCACACAATATATCCACGTAAGAAACCTGCACATGTACCCCATGAATCCAAAACTTAAAAAGGTATTTTAACTGAAAAAAAAATAAATAAATGAATGAATTTTAAAAAATAGTAATTAAAAACATCCAGTGGCTTTGGACAGTTCAGGTATTTCATCCATTTACAGTTCACAATAGAGTTCCTGATGTGTGGGAAACCTTAAACTGATCATAATATTGATCATACGCGTTTATTTTACTCCTATTAGGTGATTCCGGGAGTCCCTCACATTGAGAGCTGTTCTTAATTGGCTATAATCCCAAGATCATTAAAAAAATGGGAAGAGAAATCAGCCTGTATTAATTGCTACCTGCACCTCACAACAAGGCTGGTGCTGCCATCATTCTACTTCCAATTTGTTTTTGTTTTTTTCTTTTGCCCAGAAGAAAAAGCAGGCAGAGCTCTTCCCTTGGCAATGTGCTAGAGATAAGAGATCCCACAAGCCATTTTCTGACCATGGTGCTGAACCACCAAGCCAGGGGCTGCTATCTTCCCTGAACCATTCCTTAGGCCATTCTCTTTACCCAGTAATTTATCAGTTTTTATTTATTTCCAATTTTATATTTATTATATATATGACATATTCCATGCTTCTTCATATCTATTGTTTTAACCATTAGACCCAATAGTAAATATAGCAGATGGAAGAATTCTATAAACTATTTATATATATATTTATAGTATAGATTGATAATTGATATAAACACATATCAGTTGGTATATAAACATATATCAATTACATATCTAGATTTAGAAATGTAATTGATATAGATATGTACATCTGGAAATTATATATATTTTATAGACATATTTATATTTCTGAACTTGGACTAGAAACCAGCAGTTGAGATTCGTTCCCATCTTTCCATCTTGTCTGGTTTACATTTATTTGGAGTGGAATAGATATTGATTTATTGGGGACAAAACAAGAAATGAAACTAGAAGGTTAGAAGATACATAGGCACAGTTCATAACTAGATGCAAGAAAGATATTTTCTAAAAGACAAAGCGTGTCAAAGTCAAAAATGAATTACTATGGAAGGTAAAATGATGTTCAAGTAACTATTCCAGGGAAAACTCTAGATAATTTTTTTTTAAAGATGACATGTCAAAATTGTCTCAAGGATTCTATTATTTTAGGTATCATTAGTTTTTCAAATGTATTGTGTTGTTCTTAATCTTTCTATCAGCAGTCATATGCTTATATTTTTCTCCAGTTAATAAAAATTCATTTTCAATGTCCATGTATTTTTTAACTTTTTTATTCCAATGCTAGATCGCAGCACTATTTTATTTTGCATGTAATAACTGAGAAAATGTCAAAAAGGTAGCATGTATCGTAACTCTTTGACAACTACAAATTTAATTATTGAACATATTTAGCACCTTGAGTTGGTTTCTGTTATTTCCCTCAAATACTTCAGTCTGATAACAAAACTGAGTCATTCTTTAGATATTATCCCCCAATGCTTTTCCACAATATTTTTTACTTCTATTATACTTCATTTACACAGACAATTTCATTTTATCATGGATTAAGATCCAGATTAGGCTGAGGGAAGGAGTTCTATTTGAAAATTTAACAAGGAAAAACTATTAACAATTATCATAAAGTAAATGCAAAGTTTTAAAGGTTTGAAATGAAAGGTATAGGCTGGGTGTGATGGTTCACACCTATAATCCCAATACTTTGGGAGACAAAGCGGAAAGATCACTTGAACCTAGAAATTTGAGGCTTCAGTGAGCCATATTTGAATCACTGCCTTCCAACCTGGGCAATAGAGGGAGACCCTGTCAAAAAAAAGAAGGAAGGAAGGAAGGAGGGAGGGAGGAAGGGAGGGAGGAAGGAAGAAAGGAAAAAGAAAAGAAAGCTATACTCCTTTAAAGACTTTGGGTCTCCTCACAAACCATATTCAATAATGTCCAAATACCAGAATTCTTCCTACTATATTTAATAATGAATAATTGTCCAATGGTTAAAAAAATAGACCTGGTGGAATATGATTGTAAAATATTAAAGTAACTGAAAGTAGACTAAAGGCTATATATATTTGCATCATTATCAGGAATCTTTTGAGCAATTCTTTACCTTAAAACATCATCTTTCCCCTTACAGTTTTAAAAAGAATGTTGCAGGATTTAGCAAGTAATTTATGTGAAAAATTTCTTTCCTAGTTTTCCTGGACTCTTACTTTTAAAGAGGCCAAACTTTGTATACAAAATATTGTAAATAGCTCCAATACTTGCATATACATTGGGAGGTTTCTAAACCTTAGGTTAATACCTTTTTCTCTAGAGACAAACTTTACTGTTTACTTCATAAAGGTTAAAAAAACTTTACTGTATAAAACCACAACTCAATGGTTTTGGATTTTTAGCCATCTCTTGTGAAATTAAGCCCTCTTAGAACTGCATTAATGGTGTTTTATCCTCTTAGCCGTGATTTCTTTCCCCATTCGCAAAATTGGTTAGCCTCACTTGGACCCCATTTTTGACACTCATGAGGTTTCATCAGATTTCAAGTACTATTACAGAATGACTGTCTCCTCTTCTATAGAAATAACTTAAATTCCTCTAACTTGTAGTACCAAAGTTCAATAATAAGTTACTTAGCCATCAAAAGTATGTGCCATTGGTAGACAGGAATTTTTTTTTTTTAATGAAATGTAACTGTTTCACATCCCATAGTATTTGGAAAACTTACGTTATCAAAGTTATATGGAAAGTTAAATCAAAACAAAAGGAAAAAACAATTTCCAGATTCACAAAATAAAAATTCAAAAACTGCATGTTGTTCTCATGATGTAAAAATCTAATGAAAAGAAAAATAAAAATCCAGCCATTCAGTTGTATTTGTTATGTGCTTGTACAGATATTTTTAATGCTAACTACCACTTTCTCAATACATATATACTGAGGAAGTCCTTATGTTTGTTGGGTTAGAGAACATTAATGAATAGGTATAGTCTTATTTCTATTCTTTTATCTTGTATGATACCTATGCGACAAATCATCCTGGTTTTGTATTATTTTCTGATTCAGTAAGAGCTGATCTACTCTTGATGGTTTAAAAATAATATTCACAAGTTTCTTTTGTCCATAGCTATACTTCTTAAAAGAGCTGTCATTATATTTTGCAGGGCATAATATAACAAATGAATACCAGCATTCCTGTTTTACTAGGGTTTTTTTGTTTGTTTTTTGATTCTTAATTGTTGCTTAATTAGTCATCTGTCCAATGACTCCAAAAAGCTGAATTAACTTAGGTTGTCTTTAAATTGCTTTGGAAATTTGTGAAGGCTGATAAATACTTTCTGCTTTGGTAGCATTGTCATATTCCTCCAGAATAACTTATGTTTCTAGTCTAAAATATCAATGCATGGTTTTAGCTGAAGCTTCTTCATTGAAGAATTTTCTTTTTTTTTTAAATTGACAAAGAAATGTGCAGTTTTTAATTTTTTGTCATATAATGAATACCTATTATTTTAGTTCTTCCTGGTGCATGTTGCTCTACTAACAATTTCTAATTTATTTTTTCTGTTGTTGACTCATTAGAAAATCTCTCCAAGTTCAGTGTGTAATAAATAAAAATAGATGTTTGAATTTATTTTTTATTAGTAAATTATATAGTTCATATTTATCTAGGAAAAAGCAGAATAGGTAATATTAGAAAGCTCAAGCTTTCCAAATGACAATTTAAAAATATAAGCTCTGTTTAAATCAAGAAAAATTCCCTAAATTTCAGATAAAATTTCAGTATCATAATCCAAAAATTAGATAATAATTGTAATACTTATAATTTATTCAATGAGTAATTATGAACATTAAATTAAGACATGTATATATAACATTAAGAATAGTGGCTGGTTCTAAAGAGGCAATAAATGAATATTGTTTGTTATTGTCATTGTCATCTTGATTTTGATATTATTGCCAATGCTATTTCACTGTTCTTATCAGATTACACTTAAGTTTGGCCATTATATAATTTAAATATTTACCTAATTTCTTCCACCAAAATAAAGTTCAGATAGATGTAAAGTTAAAGATGTATTATAAAACTTTAAATAAGAAACTGATATAGATGAATAACAGTATTACATCAAGTATAGAATAGTAGGATTGAAATTCAGAAAGCACTTTTTCTGCCAATCACATTTTCTTTTCATTTCTGAACCACATTTCTTTTTTTTTTTTTTGAGTTGGATTCTCACTCTGTTGCCCAGACTGGAGTGCAATGGCCGCTCCCGGGCACCGCAGCCTCTCTGCTGGGTTCCGGCGATCCTTCCGCCTCAGCCTTCCAAGTAGCTGGAACTACAGGCGCGCGCTACCACGCCTGGCTAATTTTTTGTAGAGATGAGGTCTCACCAAGTTGCCCAGGCGGGTCTCGAACCCTCAGGTTCAGGCCATCCACTCACCTCAGCCTCCCAAGGAGCGGGATTACAGGCTGAGCCACTGAGCCCGGCTTGAACCACATTTCAATAACTGTAACAGTAATCTTAAAATATGCTACTTTACTATTGACCAATAATAGGATAGTAAAAACTATAGTACCCTAATCTACACATACACATGTATGATTTATTTACTCTGATGTACAAAATTCTGTCTCTTGGAAATTTAGAATTGGAATTAAGAGACTTAAATTGATCTGTTAGGTACTTGTACAGGGAAGCTATTTAAAATTGAATTTAGGACAGTTTTTCATTTCATCATATACTCAGAAACAGACTCAACTGACTCACCTACTTCAAAGAAGAGAGTGAAAAAAGTCCATACTCAGAGAGATGTGGAGGTGCTATTTTGTATAGCTATATCGATATATGGCTTCAGTTTCTGAGGTTCCACTTTCCGCTTCCAGAGCCACATGGAGACTAACTATAGTTCTTTACTTGGGTTCTAAAATATATCTCTAAATCCTTTTCAATAATTTACTTTTTATTTATCTAAGCTAATTTGAATACATATGCCTATTATATTTCCTGACAAAGACAAGAGTAGACTCTATCGCTAAAGGAAAAATATGAATCAAATGACTCAACTACATTAAAATATAAAATTTGCTTCTGAAAAAATACTATTCATTTTTCTCCTTGGAATCACATAAATAATTCAAACTGAAAATTGGGGAAAAAGAATTATTACCTAAAGAGAATGGTTGTTCTTGTCCTTAATCACCTTGGGAAATGAAAAGATATGAAACAAACATGTAGATTACAGGGAGTAGACAGGTTCTTCCTTGTCAGAGTCTTTATGAAAGTATAACGTTATAGGCAATTCTAGTAAGGGGATGGGGAGATATTCCTTCGCATACATGCCAGCATAGAAATTAGTGGTTCCAATATTCTCTCTTTTTCTCCAGTATTAGAAGAAGCAATTTTTCACAGCATCACCTAATCAAAAAGCGGAAAACAAACAAAATACCCTATTTTAAAATAAACTTTTCCACTTTCTTTTCTTTTCCGCCTCCTCTCTCTCTCTTTTCCTCTCTCTCTCTCTCTCTCTCTCTCTCTCTCTCTCTCTCTCTCTCTCTCTAACCTGTGGGCTTGGGCAGTCTCCTCACCTCGGCCTCCCAAAGTGCTGGGATTACTAACTTGAACCACTGTGCCTGACCTTAAATAAATGTTTAAATTACTGTCAGTGTCAAAGGAATGGCACAGCATCAGAAATAAAAAATGATTTAGGTTGAAATGCTGTCTCTCTGTTGAGCACAGTGAAAAACTAAGACCATCCTTTGAATAATACTGAGAACCATAACATTTCTTCAAAATTAAAAACAAAGCAGATATGTACAGTAAGGGGTCACCAGCAAGACAGAGTTGATAAGCTAGGTAGAGCAAATTTATTTGTGGGGGCACTCAGCAGTATTGGTGATATCATGACCAGAAATGGGCTGCAAAAAATTATTCTAGAATTAATGTATTCTACCACTAAACACTTCTCTTCTACAAGATTCTGAACAGTAAGCATATTAAATGACTAGATCACTAGATAATAAAAAATAAGTATAAATTCTAATTTATTTTTGCAATCATTTTTTGGATTAAAATGTAGAAAATAAATTTCCCTTCACTTTTTTTAAACCTCAAATATAAACTGTGTAACCTCTAACTCATCCTCCAGTGTTTTGTGTTGACTTACCCACCAGCCTCCTTCCACAACAGCTAAATAGTGGGTCATCTTCCAGTGAAATTGAATCTCAATTGACACCTCCATAGTTGTACAATAAGAATATGATACTTACAAAACACAGAAATATATAAGCAGATATTCAATAATGCAGCATTTATTCTACTGGATAATTCAGCACCAATTGACCCATTCTCAAGCCTACAAAATTTCAGTCAAAGGTGTCCTTTATGTTCTTTCTCACAATATTTGTCCTCTTTAGATCTTTAATAAATTGGAACTTGGTTAAACTTCATGTAGGGCTGAGGCAGAAGGATCACCTAAGCCCAGCAGGTTGAGGCTGTGGTGGCCATGACCCAACTCATAAAAAACAAAAAACAAAAAATAACTTCACTACTCCAAAACAACTTGAGTCTTGGTTCCTATTATTCCATTGAAGTACTAAATAGCAGAAACCTACATCTCCCAAGAGAAAGAATAATGAAAAAATCTAGAAAAAATAATTTCAACTTCTATTTATTGATACCTAAACTCCCCCCAGAAATAATCTTGCACAATAAACCTTCTAAACAATACCTACTTCTTAATGCCTGAAGTCAGTGTGAGAATAATTTGACTCCACTTTAAAAAGGATTTTGCATTATCCAAATAATACTTTACAATTCCTGAAGAAATAAAGGCCCTTCTTTATTCTAATCCTCCAGAACAGAGTCTTTTCACCTCAGGAAAGTAATTTGTGTACCTTTGTTTATAAAAGGACCTTTGTTCCTTGAGATTCCAGATAATCATATTTTGATACTCATTATACATTTCTCTCTTTTTTAACCCATTTGCGATCTTATTCCTGAGTACAACAGGGAAAATTATGTTAATAGTCTATTTGCATATACTACAACCAGGCAAGGAGAGAGGATAATATAATCAACTGTGCAGAGCGTCATTTAGGTACCTCTCATATTAAAAGCATTACATATGCTTATTGGAGTTTAACTGCAACTTAACCACTGGGTTAAGGATTCAGGTTTAACCTTTGCTTAGGCACTTTGCTCTTCAGGTTTCATTGAATGTGTGGCACATACTGTGTGTGTGTGTGTGTGTGTGTGTGTGTGTGTGTGTGTGTGTGTGTGTGTGTGTGTGTGTAGGAGAAGCCCATGTAATTATTCTATATCACCAATGAAAGGCGATGGCAGAATCTGTAGTGAAAAATATTTTTTGTTTCATAGACTAAAATGGAACCATCTAACTCCTGAATAATTTTTTTTTTTTTTTTTTGCTTTCATAAACTTTTACTCTTCTCAGTGGAAACTGCATAAATAAAATCTAGGCCCTGAACCTTGACTACTTGTGATCATTCCAAACAACAGTAAGTAAAGGAGAATTCCTTGAAGGTATCATAGAACCTGATCAGCTTTGGAAATTTTAATCTATTTCTGTTTGTGAAATCTGAGCCAAATGGCTAATCTCTAAATGCTGTTCTTTCTGTCTTGAAATTGCATCAAATAATCTTTCTTAAAATTGCAAATCAGAGATTGTTTTAAAATGTATTATACTTAAACAAGAATGATTCAGAGATGAAAAATCACCATTGTGTGTTAATTACAAATTAAAGAATTTTAACCAAACAAAAGTTGTAATGCTTAACAAAATTGGAAAACAATAAACGGGTACTTTATTTAGAGTTAAGTACTCAGATCTTATAACATTTCCCTTCACTCAAAGGTAAGGAAATAACATTTAAAATAACCATACAGAAGACTAAACAAAGATTTCCTAGTGTTAAAGAAGCATAACATACAACTAAAACTGGGGAAAGGCCTGTGTTTGATTGGATTTTGTTTTTAGTTAAGAAATGTAAGAATTAACTCTAAATTCTACTTGCTTTCTTTCACATCATTTCCTATATTGATGATTACTAGTTTTCCAGAATAATATCAGTTATTAACTTATCAGTTTTCAAAAATATATTTAATAATATTTTATTCTTAGAGGGTTATTCATGGTAGAATGTTTGCATTTCTGAATATTTTGCTGGAAGTTTTACAATAGTTAAGGATTGCCAAGTTGAGAATGCTCTATTATCTGTTAATTTTGCTAGATCTTTTACAAATAAAAAAAGAATTGTAACTTTTAAATTTTCATCCTTGCAAACATGAAGATGATTACTTAATTTCATCATATACTTGTTAATCATTTTAATTATATAATTTTATTTTCTAATTCTGAAATAACAATACTTAAATTTTCAAAATTCTTACTGATGTTGAATGCCTATCACTTACTGAGAGAGGCGAATTATTTCTCTCAATAAGTTGATGAGTTTATTATTTTTGGTAGATAAAGTAAGCCAGAGAGAGAGAGAGAGAGAAACTACAAAGTACATAGAGTGTTTTTAAAGATTGTCAGACCATCCAGTCTGTCAGTTTTCCTTAGTAGTCACGGCACCCAACATGTCCTAAGAGAAATAACTAGGTTTCAAAAACAAATGTCATTTAATTTGCTGCATCATGGACTTATAAAAAAGTAAATGAGTAGTACTCATGCATAATCAATATTATTCTGAGAAGTTATATTTAATTTTGGAGAAAAGGGTTATCTTCATTGTAGGCTTAGCTTCCTAGAAATTTTTCTAGGAAAGACTATATCTCTGCTGAGGTTTACCCTCAGATTCTGTAGTCACTGTAAATATACTTTCAATTTTTTTTATAGCCTCTATAGTCCTAGAAAAATGCTCCCCCCCAAATCTAAAATTCCATTATGACATTTTAAAAAGAGAATGCATACACATGTGTGCACACATATTTTAATGCAAATATACATATATAGTCTATATTTTGCATGAACTCACCTGAATTTGTCAACTTATTTTTAATGCATACACAATCTATTTTAATAAAAATTTATTTCATAAAAGTAAAATAAAACATAAGTTTTATATCCTCTTACAATGAAAAGATGTTTGATGTAAATATTTAATAAATATGTCTATATACTATGACTTTCATTGTATCCTAAATTCATCTATATATATTTTTTTTTTTTTTTTTTTTTTTTTTTTGAGTTGGAGTCTCACACTGTCGCCCAGACTGGAGTGCAGTGGCCGCTCCCGGCCACCGCAGCCTCGACCTGCTAGGCTCCGGCGATCCTTCCGCCTCAGCCTTCCGAGTAGCTGGAATTACAGGCATGCACTACCATGCCCGGCTGATTTTTTGATTTATTGTAGAGATGAGGTCTCGCTGCCCAGGCGGGTCTCGAACCCGCGGGCTCAGGCAATCCACTCACCTCAGCCTCCCAAAGGCGCGGGATTACAGGCTGAGCCACCGAGCCCGGCTCATCTATATATTTTATTTTACTTTCCTATAATAAAATTTTAAAAGCATAATATAAAAATAAACTTATTTTTAAAATCAGAAGTAAAATTGTCTAGACTGGAATTTTAGTCTATAATTTATGTTTCTTAGAATTGTTAGTCTTAATATATATTTTTCCATTACAAATAGTTCAGTTTGCTGGAGGAAATTTAGTTTATTATGTATTTTTCTATAATATAACATTCAGACTCCTACAGTTCTTTCTAGTGTTCTTAAATGCACAACTTTTAACTTTGAGAAGACAATTAACATGCATAAAAATCATGTATTTAAAGAAGAGTAAAACCATGTGGTTAGAAAATATGCTCAAAAATAAAGTAGTATACATAAAAAATGTATGTCCTTATATATACACTAAAATTGAATAATCTTGGGATCTTCCCAAGTTGCAATCGTTTCATTATGCTCTGTTTTAAAATAAGCTAAATTCTATTGTATTATTTTTTTACCTCATACACCCCAATTCAACAACCACCTAAAGACATTGGCAGACAACATGTTGGAATTTAGATGATAACAAACTTAGATTCTTGGGTGTCAGTTATCTAAAGTTTTAGAAATGCAGCAGGGTAATTGTGCTTTGAAAAAATTTTATCATAAATAATGTGTTTACTATTATGTGAAAAAAATTTGATCATAAATAAAGTGTTTAATATGTGTTTTGTAAATCCCATGGTTTATATGGGTGTTATTAATGATTAAATATTTTATTTGTCATCACTTTATATAACAGATTTGTAGGATTTTATACCAGTATGGATTAAAATATCACATGCAATGCAGGACAGACTTTTGTCTTAGTGATTTTTTATTTATTAAAAATGCTTTTTTTCAGCTTATTAATACGTTTTTAAACTATACAATTTAGCTTGTTGAAATATTAGAATGTTTTTTAATGACCGCTACTAAGAAAAGCCCAGTAATAAGTGAATTCTTGCCCAGAAAATCCTTAGACTTAAACCTCAGTCTCCTCATTACTGTTTAATCACCCTAAAGTCCCTACCATTTAGACTAGGTATTTCAATAATTCATGAGTATAATTTTATGTGAATTTATAATTGTATATGATTTGGCCTCCAAATATTTTATTTATTGAAATCTCCTTTTATGGTTTTATGAATATGAGTGTGACTATTTTAAAAAGTATCAATGTCATAGTAAAACATTGTAAAAACAATGCACCTATTGTTAATATTCACTACTTATTTTTAGAAGTTACATATGAGGTTGTATTTTCTAGTGAATATGTGTACTCACCTTTATATGGCTCATATGACATTAGATATATCAGTTGTCTGTTATTCTATCCAATTCTTAGCAGATGTATAGTAATGCAAATTGATTAATGCAGAATATAAAAAAGTAGGAATCACATAAATATTTCTAGATGGCATGTATAAAGTTAGAAGAAAACATGTGATATTTTACAAGATACCCAATTAGTAAGAGCTGATGCTTTAATAATATCTTGGGTAGATCAGTCAGTGAATCTTAATTTGTTCATCTACTCATAATTAATGTGTTCTAGAGTCAGTGCTATTTGGGTGTGAAATGGTATTCTTCCATTCTGTTTTGATTTTGATGTTTTATGTTCTCCTTTTCATATCCTTTTCAAATGCATATTTTTGCTTTCCATATTTGTTCAATATAGCACATTCCTGCAAATATAACTCATATAAACTAGTAAGCAAAATGCAATATTTACTGAGCAGATGCAACAAAGATTGCAGAGAGTGGGAACTATAATATCCAGAGAGGCCACTTTGAGACTGATGGAGATGAGCAATTATGAGTTGAACAATTGACTTTCTTAAGGAACTCTGTATTAGGAGATGTAAATGCATTATGTAACTTTATGTAATTTTAACATAACTATATTTTTGCAGATTGAGATGCAGAGGCTGTGAATAAACTGAGCTAGACGTGTGAAAGAACATTTCTCAAAAATTCCTGAACAATTATACAAAACCATAGTCTAGATATTGGTGTCATATGAAATTCAAATTTAGACTTAAATTTTGGTTTACACTAATTGGGCTAATTTATTCATGTTTCTTAACCTTTCTATGTTTCAATTAATGGAAAGATCATATTAGAATTAGTATGAAGATTAAGTGACAGTACTAGAAAAGTGTTAACCAAATAATGGCAAATGAATATTAGTTGTTTTTGCTGCTGCTGTCATTTTAACTTAAAAAGGTTTTGTACTTAAACATTTGAAAGATGACTTGAATATGATTATAATTATAAAATAATATTGAATTTTGCCACTGTTTTTTAAAGATTTTTATTGATTGTAAAGTAATTTGGTATAAGATTTCTCATGTGGTACATGATGAATTTACTTTATGACTTCTAAATTTTTTCCCCTTACAGTGATTTTTTAAATTAATGATATTATTTCTCATAGAAATAAGATTGAACAGGTAGTCATCAATTAGTAATATGTTTTAAATATATCTGTAACAATTGCTTCTTAAATTTGGTAATGTTGCTTTATTTTGTTTTAATTGATGTTTCAGATCTAAAATTAGAAACAAATATATAAAAGTAGATTGCTTTACTTCTTACTACTATTCAATTAATAATATGAGCAAATAGACTTTTTAACCAACATATTTATCCACACTTTCAGAATGTCTTATGAAGTTTTTCTTATTTAATGATATTGAGTTTTCAATATCTCACATTAAGCTCAATATTAAATATATGTAAAAGAAATATTTTATTTGGTCATCAACTCTAGGATTTTGGCAATTTAATGCTGAGAGTGTAGCATAGCAATGTAAAAAATAGAAATATTAAAATATAGAATAATTACAGTCTAAATAATTTCTATTTTTTACTATGTATAAGTCTTAATGAAAACCACAAATAAGCTTAACTAGTTTTTAGGCAAAGACAAAACTTGTGCATTTCTTTTCTTCTTAGAAATGTCATATTTTCAGTTCAAGAGTGGTTGAAAATAGAGGACTCTGTCCCTTTTATCAGTGGAGGATAAATCCTGAAATTACAAAATCTAGATTCATTATTATCTTTGCTGCTTCCAGTTTCTCTAGTATGCACAGAAAGATATTAATGAGAGAAATAATGTGAATATTTTCTACTCTGAATAGTTATATAAATAGTTATAATGCAAAATTTATTAAATTATTCCATGTTAATAAGTTTACTATGCTAAATTTATTTCCATATTAGCAGTAGAACATCACATTCCTAAATCCACAAAACTGAATTGATGATCGTTTAACAACATTTTGATCCCTCACAAAAATTCCTGTATAATCAACAAAGATTGGGAGAATGATGTTTTGATGAGATTTAAATACTCAGCACACAGGGATCACATAAGAGCTGTGATAAGCTCACATATATCATCTTCCCATTAAAGATTCCGAAATTCAGCAAAATAAAAATTTAGTACATACCATAGAATTTGAATAATGAAACCTTGAAGTGTCTTTATATTCAAGGTTTGATTGTGCTTCTCGTATGTTTTTTTTTTTTAAATAAATTTTCTTTCTCTCTATATCTTTCTTTGTTATGGTTCTCAAACTCATGATCTCAATTGTCTCCATGTATTTAGCATTTTCTTTTTTTATAACATTCTCAAAGTGCCAGAGCAATGTGAAGACATGATTAATGTTTGTAGCAGAGGATAAACTTATACCCAGTGTTAATTAAAAAACAATGACAGTTCTAACATTACATTTATATTTCTAAAGTTGGAGCTTAATGTTCCTAAAATATTAACTATTAATTCACTTTTCTTAAACATTGTCTCTACTTTCAAATGTACTCTAATAGCAGTCTATTCAATAAAAAACATCATTTTAATTTATAAAAAAGAAAATAATAATAATGATTTTAAGACAGGAATTCAAGATATTTAAGACAAAATCAATTTTATTCCAATAATTATTCTACAATATAAATGATTCATACAAAATGCGAGTCACGGGATCTATACATGGACCAAAACCACAAAATGCATATCTTTCAAATTAATGACTTTGTCACAGGCTATTCAAGAGTGGTGAATATATATCTAAAAAAATAGATATCTGAAAAAATATACATATCTGCAAAAAATTTACCAAAATGCAAAAAAAAAGAACAGTCAGTACAACATTTGATCACACACAATAGAACATACACATAAGTATATATATACATATATATAATGAGATAGTTGTATTTTTCTTGTTTTTACTGTAAGTTGACGAATTATAATTATATATACATTTGAGGTATAAACTGATTTTGTAATATATGTATACAATGTAGAATAATTAAGCTAGTTTAATTTATAGATCTATAACCTTAAATACTTACCATTTTTGTGGGAAGAACATTTAAAATTGCTCTCTTAGCACTTTTGAAATATGCAATACATAATTGTTAACTATGTCACCTTGCTGTACAAAAGATCTTAAAACCTTATCTCTCTTGTCTAATTGAAATGTTGTACTCTTTGACCAACAGGCCTTCATTCTCCCTCCTTCATTCTCTGGTAACACATCTTACTTCCTGCCTCAGTGAGTTCAGTTGTTTTAATTCCACATACCAGTGAGATTATGCGGTACTTCTTTCTGTATCTGATTTATTTCACTTAGCCTAATGTCCTCCAAGTGCATCCATGTTGTCAAAAATGAAAGAATTTTTTTTCTTTAGAAAGGCTAAATAGTATTCTAGTGTGTGTGTGTGTGTGTGTGTGTATTTATATATTATATATTGCATTTTCTTTACCCTTTCAGCTGTTGATAGATACTTATGCTACTTTCATAACTTGGCTATTGTGAATAATGCTGCAATGGACATGGGAGTGCAGTCATTTCTTTGACATTCTGATTTCAAATCCTTTGACTAGATATACAAAAGTTGAATAGTTGTGTCCTATGACGAAGAACCACACAAAAAACTTCTAATGGTCACGGCAGTTTTGAGCAAAATGAGCAAAGCTGGTGCCTCTACACTAGCTAATTTCAAACAATATTACAATGCTATAGTAATTAAAATAGCATGTTACTGCCGTAAAGACAGACACCTTGACAAATGGAATAGGATAGAAAGTACAGAACTGAACTCATATCATATATTTGTGGTCCTTTTTTGACAAAGAATGAAACTGGGCCCTTATCATATTCAATTCAAAAACCAATTCAAAATGGATTAAAAACTTAAATATAAGATCTGAATCTGTAACACTGTTAGAAGGAAACAAAGGGAAAGCTACATGATATTGCTCTGATCAGTATTTTGGATTTGACCCCATAATCTTAGGCAACCCAAGCAAATATAGACAAATGTCATTACATCAACCTAAAGACTTCTACACAACAAAGAAAACATAAAAATGTTAATATTCAAAGTAAATAAGTAACTAAGGACCTCAAACAAGGTAATAGTAAAAAAAAAAGTCTATTAAAAAATGGGTAAAGAAAGTGAATAGATGTTACTCAAAAGACAATATATTAACAGCAAAAAATATATGAAAAAATGCTGAACATCACTAATCATTAAAAATGCAAATTAAAAACGCAATGAGCTATTACCTTACTTCTGTCAGAATGACTCTTATCAAAAAGATAAAAGTCAAGTGTTGGCGAGAATGTGTAGACAACTATCAGTGGCAGTATAAATTAGTCCAGTCACTATGAAAGCCTGTAAGGAGGTGTCTCAAGAAACTAAGAATACAATTATCATATGATCCAGCTTATAAATCTTTAATACTTTTAAAGTTACCTTTGTCCTCTAAAGAAACATTGTATTTTTTTTGCACTGCAACTTTAAATTAAGTGTGCTACAAAATATGCACACAGTAATTGTTGGAGCAGTTTCAATATATATCTAGTGGTACACATTTGTTAAATTTGTCATTTAAACTTTTTTCATCTTTATATATATATCAGTTCTAGAAAATATATATTATCATCAACAAAGCATACAGTTTAATATAAGCTAAACACTTTTTTGTTTTTAGTTGTTCATTTTATTTAAATAAACAAAAAGTGTTACTGTTAAGTACTTGCCTGTTTTTAGTTTTTGACTTCCCGAATAATTATTGATTTTATCATTATTGTGATATTCTTTATAATGAATACAACTTTTGCCTTACCTTGAATTCTATTTTGTCTAATAATAGTATAGTTAATCCATTATTAAGGTATTGATAATTTTATCTTTTTTATCCTTTAATCTCTACCTTCCTGCATAACTATAATTTCAGATTTGCTTCTTATTTAATAAAAGAAGCAAAACCCAAGTTTTGCTTTTATTCATTCAGAAAACCACTAACTTTAATTTTAAAAATTAGTTCAAATTCACTATTACTCATTAAAATAGAAAATATAATATATCAAATATGAAACATCAAATATTCAAATGAAATTAAAAGAATTCAAATACAATATTTGATATTTTATTATATCAGGATATAATAAAATGTATATTATATTTGATTCCATTTCTCCTAGCATATTTCCTTCAGAATATTTTTTTAAAATTTTGAAATATGTGTTTGCATAAAATATAAGTGATCATAATGTGTTATTATAAAAAGAACATGCTTGAAAAATATTTTTGTCTGCATCCAAGTACCTCTTGGGTAAGAGATGGAAATCATTATCACTTTCCTTTCTTTGAATTTAACCTCTGTCTTCAATTGAATCTGTAGATATATTTTTATAGAATTGACATCTTTATTAAATTATTTAATGTGTGCAGGTGAATTCTTCATTTATTTAGACCTTAAATTTTTCTCAAAATATTTTATGGTTTTTAATTTTTTAGCATTTCTTTTTTTTTAACTTTTAAATTTTTTATTTTAAAGATAGGTGGTACAATTCAGGGCTAAGTATACACAATGTTCATTCTGCAGTTACCCTTGTTGATGTAGTATGCCCACACCTACCCTGGCAGTTTCCCTCAACTGTCAATCCCACTCCCCCTGGCAGTTTCCCACTGCTGCTATTCCCTTTCTTATAGTGTTATGATAATTGTTCAAGGTTCACTTATGATTGAGAACATATGGTAGGTACTCTGTTCTTTGCTTCTGTGATAGATCACTGAGTATGACAGACTAATTCCATCCAAGTTGCTGCAAAGTCCATATGCTGTCCTTCTTTATGACAGCATAATAATCCATTTTACATATGTACCACATATTTTATCCATTCTAGCCTCGAGAAATTTTATACAATAGAAATGTTTTTCATCAAAAGAGTAAATTTAACAGAAGTGTTCAGTTTTTAAATTTATTCTTTTTACAGTTTTTAAGCAATATTTTTTCTAATAATTTGTTCATATTTCAAAATACCAAGATTAATTGCTTCTTTTTCTTTTATCTGTAAAAATTGTGCAAAATTTTCAATATGTCTTATTTTAAAATGGTTTGTAGAATTCACCAATGAATTCACTTGGCCTGAAGCTTACCTTGTGAATTTTTTTTTCAACAGAAGAGTCAAGTTAACATGAGTGTTCAGATTCAAACTTATTTTTTTCAGTTTTTTAAGATATATTTTTTCAAATAATTTATCTGTATTTTCAAATGCCAAAATTGTCATTAAATTCATTATATTTTATGTCACTGCAAGGATTATAAGGTCCTCAGTGCCATCTTTTTACACTTGATACTGATACTTTATGTTTTATTTCTTATCTTCTTCAGTTTTGTTAAGAGCTTGTGAAAATTTATTAATCTTTTCAAAGCACCAACTTTTTGTCAACATTTCTTATTGAATTATTTTAATTGTATTTTCTGCTCTTAATTGTCTTATTTTCTCTATTCATGGATATTTTGATTTCTCTCTTTTTTCTAGCTTCATGATATGGACACATAAATCTATAAATAGATTTTTAGCTTTCATGCCTTCTAAGCTATGCATTGAAATAAATTTCCTTCTAGTCACTTTGCTAGCAATATAGCAAACATTTTGATTAGCTGTGTCTTCAATTGTATCCATCTTAAGTTTTATTTGAATTTCTATTTTTTTTTTACCCATGGATTACTTAGAGGTGAATCTCTAATTGCAAACAATTTTGAATTTTTTAGTTATCCTATAGTTTTTGATGTCTACTTAATTTTGCTGTTGTAACACACTACTCTGAACTATTTCAGAGGGTTACACTGTACTGGGTCTGTATTGTGTCTCGTATGTTTTAAATTTTGGTATAATTTTCATTTTTACTAAAAATATTTTATGTTCTTATTATGGACATGCATTTTTCTAAGGAACATTTAAATATTTTAAATATTTTGTACATTTTCAAAGTGTGTGTTGCCCTGTTTTTTCTGTCATCTATTCAAACCATTTATGTACCCCACTGTAATTGTAAATCTATTTATTTCTCCTAATATCTATAAAGATTCTGCATTATAGTGAATATATGTTTAAAATTGTTATATATTCCTTATGGATTCATCTTTTTATATTTATGAAATGTTCTTAATCCCTAACAATGCTTCTTTACTTAATGTCCACATTGTGTAAAAGTAATGCAGCTAAACAAGTTTTTTCTCTATATTCTTTTACTGTGACTTTTATAAGCAACGTGTAGCTTTTGGCATATTTGTTTGTTATGTGGAATGTATTCTCTTTAACTTAGAATGCATTAGTGCTATGTACACAATGCCCACCTTCTTAGTTACTGTTTTAAAACTACACATGTTCTAATTCTATAAAATATTAATAAGAATTGATTGAATCATTTTTATTTTATTAAAACACATCTAGTCCTTCAATTACTATTCACTTTGTCCTACAATGAAATATTTCCATCTAGTATGATTATTATTTTTCCTGAATATCAACATTTATTATTTTTAGGGAATATTTTCTGGCAAGGAATTTTCTGTATTTCTTTTCCTCTATTTAACTTTAATTCTTGAATTAGTTTCAGTCACTCCTAAGAATCCATGGGGCATTAGTTTCAGGACCCCTGCAGATATCAAAATTCACAATATTCAAGTCTCTTTGTAAAAAAAAAAAATGATGTAGAATTTGCATATAACCTACACATATCCTGCTGTATATTAAATATGGGGTCCCCAACTACTGGGCCACGGACCAGTACCATGACCTGGCAGCACAGTGGGAAGTGAGGTGCAGGCAAGTGAAGGAAGCCTTATTTGTATTTGGGGCCACTCCCCATCACTTGCATTACTGCCTGAGCTTCACCCCTTGTTAGTTCAGTGACTGCATTAGATTCTCATAGGAGCACGAACCCTACTGTGACCTGAGCAAGGAATGTAGGCTGTGTGTTCCTTATGAGAATCTAATGCCTAATGATCTAAGGTAGTGCTGAGGCAGTGATGCTAATGCTGTCACCCATCACCCTAGATGGGACTGTCTGATTGCTGGAAAGCAAGCTCAGGACTTCCACTGATTCTGCCTTATAGTGAAGTTGTATAATTACTTCATTACATATTACAAAGTAATAATGAAAAATAAAATACACAATATATGCAATGCACTCGAATCAACCCAAAACCATCTCCCCCACCACCAGTCCATTGAAAAATTGTTGTCCATGAAAACAGTCCTGATGCCAAAAATTTTGGGAACCACTGCTTTAAATCAACTCTAGATTACTTGTAATGTCTATGCAATGCCTACACATTATTTCACTTGTGTGGATTCAGCAGTACTTGGGGAATTCAAGCATTCAAGTACTTGTCAAAGTCAAGTTTTGCTTTTTGGAACTTTGTGAATTTTTTTTTTTTTCTATAAATTTTTTTTTAACTGAGGTTGTTCAAAACCACGAATGGGGAGTCCAAAGAAGCAAATGGCCAACTGTATGATCTGGGTATAAAAATTTTGACTTGATGTTACTTCATTTTAGCCCTTAAAGTAGTAATTTTACCTTATTTCAGCTGTCTTTGTAAAACTATTAGCCATTGTCCTTATGTGTAACTCCTTTGAAAGCAAGATGCCACCAGTCCATTGAAAAATTGTTGTCCATGAAAACAGTCCTGATGCCAAAAATTTTGGGAACCACTGCTTTAAATCAACTCTAGATTACTTGTAATGTCTATGCAATGCCTACACATTATTTCACTTGTGTGGATTCAGCAGTACTTGGGGAATTCAAGCATTCAAGTACTTGTCAAAGTCAAGTTTTGCTTTTTGGAACTTTGTGAATTTTTTTTTTTTTCTATAAATTTTTTTTTAACTGAGGTTGTTCAAAACCACGAATGGGGAGTCCAAAGAAGCAAATGGCCAACTGTATGATCTGGGTATAAAAATTTTGACTTGATGTTACTTCATTTTAGCCCTTAAAGTAGTAATTTTACCTTATTTCAGCTGTTTTTGTAAAACTATTAGCCATTGTCCTTATGTGTAACTCCTTTGAAAGCAAGATGCCACCCAACCCCTAACTATTTATCTGATTTATTTTAATATGTTTATTTCATTCTTTTCACTCTTATGCTAAGATGTTGTTTTTGTTTGTATATTGAATCATGTTATTTGTTTCATTGTTATTTGTTATTTGTTATTTGTTTGCTGAGCAATTTTTATGTATAGATTGTCTTTTTATTGACCTGAGAGGATTCTTAGCCGTATCAAATATTATTGTCACATTATCTCCTCTCCTTCTGGAAATTCATATATTATAAAACTTTTATAGTAGTTTACATTTTGTTCCTAATGCTCTAAGGCATATTCTCCATTGTTTTATGTTCACACACATGAATTTATACATTTTTACTGACTAATTTATTTATCCTGTCCTCTGCTATACCAACATGCTATATAATATATCTAATGAAACATTAGCAAATATTTCATTTTCAGTTTTAAAGTTATATTTGTTCTTAGAGATTAGAAGTTTTGACAAAAATTCCAAGTTTTCTTCTATTTTCTCCTCCTTTTCTTCTATTTTCTTCTTTATTTTATTTTATTTTAAAGATGTGGGGTACAATTCAGAGTTAGGTAAACAAATTTTCATTATGCAGGTACCCTTGTTGATGAGGTGTGCCCCTCTCTCCCCTAGCAGTTTCCCTCAACTGCCAATCCCCGCCCCCCAGCAGTTTCCCATTACTGCCAATCCCTTTCTTATAGTATTATGACAATTGTTCTAGGTCCACTTATAAGTGAGAATAAATGGTGCTCTGTTCTTTGTTTCTGTGATAGTTCACTGAGTATGATAAACTCTAAATTTATTCAAGTTGTTGCGAAGTCCATATATTTGCCCTTCTTTATGGCTGCATAATATTCCATTGTGTATATGTGCCACATTTTTTAAAATGCAGTCCAGCTTCAATGGGCAGCATGGTTGATTCCATGTTTTAGCTATTGTGAATAGAACTGCAACAAACATGCACGTGGAGGCATCTTTTCTGTAGAATGATTTGCATTCCTCTGGGTATATTCCCAGCAGGGGGATTGCTGGGTCATATGGAAGATCAGTTTCTAGTTCTTTCAGAAATCGCCACCCTGTCTTCCAAAGAGGTTGCACTGGTTTGCATTCCCACCAGCAGTGTAGTTATTTTCTTTAATGTATGTTTAACTTACTTTTTTTTAGTTAACTTCAATTTATGAAGGTTTGTAGTTGTTTATATGATGTTGCCTAGTTTCTTTTCTAGATACTTAATCATGCATTGAGAATTTTGATTGAATGCTATTCGCTGTGACAAAGGAAAAAAAGACTGTAGTTCTTACAAATGCTATCTTTTTCTAGAATGGTTTGTTTATTCTCTTGCTAAACTCCGAATGGTAGCTAATGTTGGTTAACGCATGAACTAAATTGTGACTATATTGCAGTTCATATAAGAATCAGCCTATGTTTAATTTGCTTCTGAGAGTTTAAGGTTTCCAAATGAAAACTTGAAGGAGTATCCCTAAGAGTCCTACCTCTTGTGAATCTTGATTTCTGATTTTTGTCATATGAAAACCAGCTGGTTTTCTGCATTGCTTTTTAGGGGATTTTAGATTAGTATTTTAGTCTTCCATTCTTCCCAGCTCCAGAATTAGTCAAATATATGGACGGGAGTCATCTAAACACTCAAGGTCCCCAAGAAGCCAGCAAAACTTTACTAATTTTGCTATCTAAATGGAACAACTTTTCAGAGATGCAAAGATCCTGGTGCTCAGTACTGCCAAATATCCTGAGTCAAAGCATCTGTAAATCTCAGTTCTTCACTCTCAGGTTCTCTCCTCACCAGACTATAGACACTCCCATTCTCATGGTGATCTATCTATCTATCAAACAAATGATATTTCCATTTTACCAGCAGCCTTTGCTGTTTTGCCTTGCTAACAGTTGTTAGCTTCTTATGCAGATGAAGTAATACTTCATTTTGATTTTTGAAAACTCATTGTTAAAAGATATGATGTCTCTATGGTTTTATTTTCCATTGATATTATTTAAATTTAGGTTTAATATTTCAATAAATTTAACAATCTTATGTACCTAAATTTCTGTAAAACTTCCTTTGTATTCTTTATCTATTGTTTGATATCTTAAACAATTGATTTATGACCCCGTCCACTTTATTCATCTATCCATCCATTTATAAAATTGTATATTTTTTTCATTTTCTCGGTTGTGAATATTTTCACAGTTATCATTTTTATTTCAACTTTTCTTTTTTATTTGCTTTTTAAACACATTATTAATTTTTATGTAGAAAGTTTATATTTATATCTTGTAAGGTTTATATCACAAACATAATACTGTATTCCCATATCCACTATTGTTTGCTAAAGTTTTAAGTTCTTCATCATTTGTGCTTAATGCTTGATCACCTAGAATGTATTTGGCATAAGATTCAATATTGATATCAGAAGTTTTCAAGTCATTATATTGTTGTTGCAAACAATATAGTGAACATTTCATCTCCTTATCAAATCTTTGAGTAATATGCATAATATATGTTAAACATTTATATTCATTTTAATTCATCTCAGGATTCTATAATTTATTTCTGCAACTTTATTTCCATTTAAAATTCATATATTTTTTAATTTTGATGACTTTGAAATATATTTTAAGATCTGGTAAGGTTCATTTCCTAATTTTCCCCAAGAAGATCTGAAAGAGCATCAGGAAAAATATTGTTGTCAATATCCCATTCAAATAATGATTCTTATTATTGTTTTATTTTTTAGATAGCTGTTTTATCATATGTAAATAAAATTGATAATACATAATGTTTCATATAATTTCAGAAACTCAGAGTACATTTATATTGAAAATGAAGTGATATTCTCTTTTACATAAAACAGAGTTCTCAAAAGTATTCACATCAATCACCTACGTGGTACAATGTTTATTATACAGGGAATTGTGCTACCTGAAGCCCAATCCCCTGCAGTATCCAATATGCCCATATAGCAACATGCAATTGTTCTCCCTGAATCTAATTTTTAAAAAAATACTCCAATTAGTTATTTTCATCTTCTAAAACATTTTTTTTAACATTTTTTCTTTTCTTTTTTTTTTTTAAGTTGAAGTCTCACTCTGTCGCCCAGACTAGAGTGTAGTGGCTGCTCCCGGCCACCACAGCCTCGACCTGCTAGGCTCCGGTGATCCTTCCGCCTCAGCCTTCCAAGTAGCTGGAACTACAGGCGCGCTACCATGTCTGGCTAATTTTTTGATTTATTGTAGAGATGAGGTCTCCCCAAGTTGCCCAGGCGGGTCTCGATCCCACGGGCTCAGGCAATCCACTCACCTCAGCCTCCCAAAGCGCGGGATTACAGGCTGAGCCACCAAGCCCGGTTTAACATTTTTTCTTACTCTGTGATATTGACCATATTAAACAAACACAGATAGACAAAAAGGCACACACACAAAGGCACAAAGAAAATAACTCAACCCAAAACCTCCTTACAAATAACCATATTAAAGCAGGTGATGAGTCATATAGTGACCTAACATACCACTTTGATTTTCTGTGTAGAGAGGCCAGAGGTCTTAGATACTGCTTCCAGGACACACACACTTCTGAAGAAAATAAGTGCCTGTTTAATAACATTTCTTCTGTGATTTTAGTCACACCTGAAAATCTTTAATCATGGTCAAACTTTTCCATTACTTACTTGTATGTTCACTGATCAACAAGCCTACAAAAACAGCAATTGTTTAACATCTGTATTGCATTTTTAAAGCTCTAAGCTTTACTCAAGGGAAAATCAGTAAGAGGAAGAATATCTTTCACATACAAATTGTAGAATAAAGAGCCTAAATTGAGAATTGATAGCTTCTAAAATGTGTATTTAAACATATTTCAGAATTATTGAGTAAGAGATTGTCCTGTATATGGATCTCTGCTCTTCAATGGAACTCCCATCTTGTTTCACCTCCCTTCTTGGCCTTATACTATTTATCATGAATAAAAAACAGTGCAGGCAAAGAAAAATCACAATCAATCATATCTACTACTGGTTGTACTTAAAGAAGAGTATGCTAGAATTGTGATGATTACTTAAAATTTAGAAAATTTGACATGTATAATTCTTATAGTTTGGAGGATTTGTATACTGTTTTATTATTAAATGTTAATTAATAACTGAAGAGTTCATATTGAACTCTTATTGCAACATATGAGTTGCAATTTTAAACTTATTCTCTAAGCAGTCAGTATTCATAACCCACATTTGGGTTGTAAAATACAGCTATGCAAACAAATAAAATATCCTCTGCTATAGATTATGTTCTAAACTGATAAGTAAAGTCACTTTTAGATGATTCTAGTCATCCTATGTGAAATCCTATGTAAGAATTGTCTTTGGTCAAATTGGAGCCAAAGACTTAGAAAGTTGCTTCTGCACTCTTCCCTCTGGGTTTTGGAAGAGATAAATCCTTAATTGCTTGTACATAGTGGGAAATAAAATAATTCTACTTACTGGTGACATTTTCTAAATAGAAAGGCTTTGAGATAGGTGACATAACTTCCGAACTGTACTAAGCATTTGGAATGGAGTATAGTTACACTGTGGGGAACTTTGCCAAATAAGATTGGATTATATTCTAATTGTCAATTCAAATTAGAATCCTATGGCAAATACATTAGAGCCTGTGAAGTTTAATCTCCTTTTGAAAGTACATCAATAAGTGTTCCAGGCGAAATGAGGTCCAATGGGAGACCCAAAGCTTCACCTGTGCCTAGACCACTTATGTACCCAATCTTGATATGCACTCCACAACTTAAAAAAATTAAAAACAAAGAATAAATCCTGTTTATGGGCTGAAAAGAGAACAATTTCGGAGTATCATAAATCAGTGAACATCAGCAATATACTTGTTTTCATGTTTTTCACTCTTCTTACGCCATAGGCTCACCAACTTCAAGTTTACATTATCTAGTTAAACACGACATTCTAGAAATTAAGGAATTTCAATTTAGAGAAAGAAAAATACTTACCTTTCTTTTTAGTCAAGGGATTTTTTTGCTCTTCCTTTCCTAGTCTCCCCTCAAAAGAAAGGGAAATATTATATCTTCAGAGAAGAACTTTTTACAACTTGCTATGCAAATAACAAATAATCCAAATAAACTGACAAATAATTAGTAAGTTATTTTTAGTAAAAATATATGAATTGTCAATAAGTACATGAAACGATGCTCAAAATAATTAGGCACGAAGTAAAAGAAAGGCTCTAAAATTCAAACTTTAGTTTACACAAGTGAGGCATCCTGCTAATTCACAAAATTTAAACTGTAATATCTTGTGTGATATGGCATGCAGTTTTATAAATCTATTTTACATATCCTTTGCAATGAAACATCAAAAACAGTTATTTTTGTTTATGTGATAGCTTGGTTACTTGACCTGCACTTATTTATTTAAATTTTATTTATTCTTGATATAGGTAAAATTAGTATTTTAATCCATTTCTCTTTTGAGTATAAGTAAAATTAGCTATGTTTATATGATGTCAAGAATATTCAGGAGATAAACAAAAGATGTAGTCAATAAGCTTATAGTCAGAAAATAGTGCCAATTAAGTGTTTTAAATTGTTTTATAGATATGACTTTTAAAACAATTAATTAAATGAATTGACTTTTTAAAAAGTCATTTTATGAATATCACATAACTGTTACAAGTCTCAGGTAACATTCCTTGGGAATAATTATACAAACAAGTCTCTTATGGAACCAAATAAAATCAGTGTGTTAGATATGTATTTATGCAGTTACAATAATAATTATCATAGCTATATTTTCCAATATTTATGATATGCTTAATGGAGCACTGCCTATACAAAATGTTATGTAATATTTAAAACAACATTTGGAGTTAAAAGCTACTACTATCCCTGAACACACATAAAAATATCTAAGACTCATCTTGCCTACACTCACACTGATAATAAATGGTGGAGTAAGAATTAAAATGTAAATGACTAAGTGACAATCTATTTCTCCTTGTATTTCTTCTCAACATAAAAAGTTTATTCAACCATTTCGGAGAATAAATATTAGGGCATTTCTTTTTTCATAATTTATTTATTTAAAATATACCTTTATTAATGAAAATGCATGAGAAAACAATATTTTTCTAATAATAATTATTGTCAATGTAAAGCTAAAAGAAGCAATTTGAATAGTTTATTTTAATATCTATCTAAATAATATTAAATATCACCTTGTGGGGAAGATTTTCTTATACTAGACTATGAACACACGAGCCATAAAATAAAATATAGACACATTTGATTCAATATAAAAACCCGAAAGACATACAAATAGGTAATGCAAAGAACAACAAATTAAAGGGTTCAATAAACATATGTTTCTATGAATTATCAAACAGTAAAAGAATGTCTAAACATCACTTCTATTTAACGTATACTACAGAATGTCCTCTTCAGAGGATTAGGCAAAAAATAAACAAACCAATAAATAAATAAATAAATAAAAGGCATTCAAATTGAAAGGAAATAAACTACATTGTCTCTACAGACAACATATTCTTGTACAGTAGAAAGCACTGAAGACTTAGCAGGAAAAAAAATTTTTGAATTAAAAAATGAATTCAGTAAAGTTGCAAGATATAAAATAAACACATGAAACCAGAAGCATTTCTCTACACTAATAACATCCAAAGAAATTTTTTTTAAAATTTCGTTTACGATAATGTCAAAAAATACTTAGAAATAAACTTAAACAGAGAAGTTAAAGATCTATACTCTGTATACAATAAAACAATGAAATTTTAAAAGAAACAAGTAAATAGAAAGATATTCTGTGTTCATGGATTGGAAGAATTAATATTAATCTTTAAATGTCCATGCCACCCAAAGCAATCTACAGACTCAATTCAATTTTTATAACAATTTCAATTATATTTTCTACAGAAATATGAAGAATAATTATAAAATTTACAAGCACAAAAGACTGAAACTAAGCAATCTCGAATAAAAATAACAAAGCATTATAACAAAGTTTAATGATAAAGGGGATCAGATGCATATAACATCACTAAGAGTACCTGATTACTAAGAGTAAGTGTGATACCCTCCACTTTGTTTCTTTTGCTGAGGATTATTTTGACTATTTGTAGTCTTTTTGTTTCCATGTGAATTTCTGTTTTGTTGTTTCCAGGTTTGAGAAGAATGGTGTTGGTAATTTGATGGGTATTGAATTGAATCTGTAGATCGCCTGTGTAGGATAGACATCTTAACAATATTTATTCTTCCATCCATGAGCACAGAATATTTTCATTTGATGTATCTTCTTTAATTTCTTTGAGCAGTATTTTGTAGTTTTTGTTGTAAAGGTCTTTTTCTTAGGAAGATGCCAAGATATCGCTGTGTGTGTGTGTTTCTGTATAACGTGAATGAGATTGTGCTTTTTATTTGGTTATCTTCCTGTTTGTTGTTAGTTTATAAAGACTATAATAATAAAAATAACTTGATGTTGGTACAAGAACAGGCTTAAAGACCAATGAAACAGGATAGAAATTCCAGATAAAACCTTGATCTCTCAGCCAATTCATCTTCGACAAACCAACCACTAACAATCACTGGTTAGAGAAAACCCTATTCAGTAAACAGTCCTGGGAAAACTAACTGATCACATGCAGAAGAATGTTACAGTACCCTTACCTATTTCCATACACAAATATCAACACTAAATGGATCAAACCAAAATGTAAAACTTTAAACTAGAAAAATCTTATAAGGAGACACATGTATGCACATTGAAATAGGCAACTAATTCTTGATCATACCCCAAAAACATATACCATAAAAGATAAGACAAGTGGGACCTCATCAAATTGAAAAGCGTTTGCAAAGCAAAAGAAACCATCAAGAGAGTAGAGACAGCCTACAGAATGGGAAAAAATATTTGCTAACTCTATATCTGACAAAAACCTGACATCCAGGATCTACAAGGAACACAAGCAGGGGGGAAAAATGTCCTATTATAGAAATCGACTTTCCATATGACCCAGCAATCACCCTTCTGGGAGTATACCTGGAGATCAAATTATTCTACAAAAACAAACAAACAAACAAACAAAACCCCATAGCACTATTCACAATAACAAAAACATGGAACCAACCATACAGCTCATCAAAAGTGAATTGGAATTTTTAAAAATGTGGTCGTATACATGATAAAATATTTTGCAGTCAAAAAGGATTATGGATTTTGCAGTAACTTGGATGGATTTATAGTTTATCATACTCGGTGATCTATCACAGAAACAAAGAACTGAATACCACATTCTCACTCATAAGTGTGTCCCGAACATTTATCGCAATACTACAAGAAAGGGATTGGTAGTAGTGGGACACTGCCAGAGGATAAAGGGGATCAGATGCATATAACATCACTAAGAGTACCTGATTACTAAGAGTACCTGATCCTAAACCAGGGGAAGTGAGGACCAGTGGGGGGCCCAAACTTCTCCTGTATGTAGACCACTTATGTACCTAATCCTGACTTGTACCCAATATCTTTAAAATGAAATAAAGAGGGGAAAAAAATAACAAAGCAGGAGGCATCCTACTACTTGATCTCAAAATACACTACCAAGTTATAGTAATCAAAACAGCAGAGTACTGGCACAAAACAAGACCTCAGCATCTACCTAACCAGAGAAGTGAAAGATCTTTATAATGAGAACTACTAAACACTGCTCAAAGAAATCCAAGAAGACACAAACAAATGGAAAATATCCCATGCTCATGGATAGGAAGAATCAACATTGTTAAAATGTCCATCCTACCAAAGGCAATCTACAGATTCAACACAATACCCATTAAATTACCAATATCATTCTTCTCAGACCTGGAAATGACAATACAGAAATTCATATGGAACATAAAAGACCACAAGTAGCCAAAACAATCCTTAGCAAAAGAAAGGAACTTTGACAAAGCAAATGAAACTCTCAAGAGAGCAAGGAGACAGCCCACAGAATGGGAAAAAAATATTTGCCAACAGTATATCTGACAAAGGTCGTACATCTAGGATCTATAAGGAACTCAAATGTGCCGAAAGGAAAAAAACCAAGCAGCCCTATAAAAAGTGGGCAAAAGACATGAAAGGACACATCTCAAAAGAAGACATACAGGCAGTCAACAGACACATGGAAAAGTACTCAGCCTCACTCATCATCAGAGAAATGTAAATCAAAACCACATTGAGATGTCACCTAACCCCAGTAAGAATAGCCATCATTAACAAAACAAAACACCACAACAGATGGTGGCAAGGATGCAGAGAAAAAGGAATGCTTCTACACTGCTGGTGGGAATGCAAACTAGTGCAACCTCTTTGGAAGACAGGGTGGCGATTTCTGAAAGAACTCTAAATAGACCTTCCATATGACCCAGCAGTTCTCCTATTGGGAATATACCTGGAGGAGCTCAAATCATTCTACAAAAAAGATATTTGGACACATATGTTTGTTGCAGCTCTATTCACAGTAGCAAAAACATGGAACCAACCATGCTGTCCATCGAAGCTAGACTGGATTAAAAAAATGTGTTATATATACACAATGGAGTATTATGTAGCCATAAAGAAGGACAAATATATGGAATTCGCAGTAACTTGAATGGATTTAGAATTGATCATACTCAGTGATCTATCACCAAAACAAAGAACAGATTACCATATGTTCTCACTCTTAAGTGAACTGTGAACAATTATCATAATACCATAAGAAAGGGATTGGCAGTAGTAGGAAACTGCCAGGGGAGGGGAATGAGATTGTCAGTTGAGGGAAACTGCTAGGGGAGGGAGGGGCACACGTCATCAACAAGGGTACCTGCCTAATCAATGTTTGTATACCTAACACCAAATTGTACCCCACATCTTAAAAATAAATAAATTAATTAATTAATAAAAATAAAGATCACAGAAATAAACTCACACATATGCAGTCAATTAATCTTTGACATGGGTGCCACAAATACAAAATGAGGAATTTAGTTTCTTTAATAATACATAGTATTAGATTTCCATATGCACAACAATGAAATCAGACATTTATCTCACCCCATCTACAAATATCGACTCAGAATGGATGAAAGACAGAAATGTAATAACTGAAACTGTAAAATTACTAGAATAAAATATAGAAAAAATGCTTCTGGGCAATTGGTTTTAGCAAGGAATTTTGGATATGATTGAAGAAGTACAAGTAACAAAAGCAAGACAAAATAATTGGAATTGTAACAAGCTAAAAAGCTTATGCACAGCAAAGGGCAATCAATATGGTGAAGAGACAACTTATGGAGTGGGAAAAATATGTCTAAACCATATAGCTCATAAGTAGATAATATTTAAAATACATAAGGAGCTAAAAATATTCAGTAACATGAAAGCAACCTGATTAAAACATAGGCAAATTTCCAACTAGAAATCTCTCAAAAGAAGACATAAAAATGGTCAGCAAGTATATGGAAAAAGGCTTAACATCATCAGTCATCAAGATAATGAAAATTAAAATCACAATGAGACATCACCTCAAGCCTGTCAGGATATTGTATAAAGATAGGAGATAGCAAATATTGGCAAAAATGTAGAGGAAAGGGAACTCTTGTACACTGTTGGTGGAACCCTTGCACATCACAGTTATTATAGAAAACATTGTGAATATTTCCTCAAAAGAATAAATACAGAACTACCATATAATCCAGTAGATTAACTTCTGATTATATATTCAGAGTATTTAAAATCAGTGCTGAAGAAATATCTGCACGCCCATGTTCACTGCAGCATCCTTCATCATTCCACTGTTTGGAGTCAACTTATATGACCACCACAGAATAAGTAGATTAAAAAATATGGTATTTATACATAGTGGAATACTATTTTGTCATTTCTGTAAACATGGATGAACCTGGAAGATATTATGGTACATGAAATAAGTCAAGCACAGAAAAACACAAATGGTATGATCTCACTTTTATGTAGATTGTAAAATAGTTGAACAAATGGAAGCAGAGAGTAAAAAGGTAGTCATGGTTAAGTGAGGAAACCAATGGGGAGATATTGTTAAAAAAAATGCAAAATTTCCTTTAGACAGGAGAAATATGTTCAGGAGATTTATTGTACAATATAGTGATTGTACAATATAGTGAATATAATGTATTGTATACTTAATCATTGCAAAGAGGGTAGATTTTAAATTTTCTCACCACACACACAAATGATAAATATGAAAAGAATGAATGTATTAAATAACTCGATCTAGTCATTCTACAACACACAAATATTTCAAAATAAAATTTTGTGCACCATAAATCTATATAATTTTTACTTGCCCATGAACAACAAACACACATACACATAAGTATATACAACAAAAGTATAAAATTACTAAAAGATAACATAGGAGAAAATCCATACGACCTTGGGTTTTGCAACTTTTTTAGATAAAACACAAAAGACAACCCAAATGAGAAAAAAATTGATAGGTTAGATTTCATTGAAGTTAAAATATTTTGCTTTGCAAAAGACAATACAAAGAGAATAAAAAGGACAAACCACCAAGCAGCAGAATATTTGTAAAAGGCATATGTGATAAAGCACTGTTATCTAAAATACCAAAAGAACTGTTAAAATCAACAATAATGAGGCAAGTAATCTGATTTTTAAAGTGGCAAAGACCTTTACAGACATCTCACCAAAGAAGACACACAGATGGAAAGTAAACACATGAAAAGGTACTCCATATCATATATCATCAGGTAAATGCAAATTAAAGAAAGATATCATTACACATCTATTGGAATGGAAAAATACATTTACAACATAAATACTGGCAATAAAGCTGGATAACAAAAACTTTTACTCCTTGCTGGTAGAAATGCAAAATGGTACAGCCACTTTGAAAGACAGTTTGGTGGTTTCGTACCAAACAAAAACATACTCTTACCATAAAATATGACAACTATACATCTTGATATCTATCCCAAAATGTTGAAAACATGTCTCCAGAAAAACCTGCACACAGATATTAAGAGCAGTATTATATATAATTTCCCAAACTTAGAATCAACCAAGATGTTCTTCAGTAGGTAATGGATAATTAAACTGTAATAGTTTAATGTATTATTTTTCAGCTTGAAAAAGAAATGAGCAGTCAAGCCATTAAAAGACATAGAGGAAACTTAAATGCATATTTTAAATGAAGGAAGTTAGTTTGTAAAGGCTACATATGGTGTGAGTTCAACTTTATAATATTCTTGAAAAACCAAAACTATGAAAACAGTTAATTGATCAGTGGTTGCCTGAGATAAGGGGTGAGGGTGGGATGAATAGGAGGAGTTCAGAGAATGTTTAAGGCAGTGAAACTACTCTGTATGTTATATAATAGTCAAACTAGACAACCTTAATGTAAACTATGGACTTTGGGTGACAATTGTGTGTCAATGTGGATTCCTCAGTTGTAACAAATGTACCACTCTGACAGAAGATGTTGATAAGGAGGGAGTCTATGCATGTGTGGAGATGGTGGGTATATGAGCAATCCCTGTACATTCACTCAATTTTTCTAAAAAAGAGTCTTTTAAAAGTTTCTGGAAGTTTAGATTTAACCTGAGAATAAATAATTTGAAGGACTCCGCAATATGAAATTCTAGGACAATTGCATTCTAGGGAGAGGGAACACAAGTGAAAGTTTAATATTGTAGGCTAACACGTGGTGAAAGATATATATATATTTAAAACCAGTGTGACAAGTATATGGCAGAAAAAGGAATAGTGCTACTACATAAGGTAAGGGAAATGATTGGCAGTCAGATTATTAAAGGCTCTATAAGCCAGAGCGAAAGAAAATTTTGTGCTATGACATCAATACACTACAAGGCTTTGACAAACAGGGGAACATGGTGGTTTTTGTATGGAGAATAGATGTGGGATAGTGGAGAGAGATTAGGCAAGGGTTACACTTATATTTAGAGGGCTTTGGCATTTTAAATGAGATAGAATTGCTGATCGGGCTACTAGTATAGAAGTGGCATAAATGCAATAAGTTAGACCAATTCAAATATTGTGGAAGTAGAAAGGACAAGACTTACTTACTACTATCACACAAAGTAAATTAAAAAGAATAATTAGGGAAGACTTACCGATTTTGGATTAAGTCACATATTGGGTACCAAGGCCATTTACTGAGTTGATGAGGACTTGGGGAGAAATAGGCTTTGGTGGAGGGATAACAAAAGTTCTCTTTGGAACATGTTAATTTTAAGATACCTGGAAAACAGTTAAGTAGATGCCTAAATTAATTATTTGGATACATTAATTTGGAGCTGAGTAATAAGTGAATACTAGGTTTACATATAAGATTCAACAACATAAGAAAGATCTATAAAGCCATGAAAATGGATGGGATAGCTGAGAAAAAAATAATAAGATGGAACAGAAAGGACTAGGATAAAAGGACACTACTATTTAAATTGGCTACATGAAAGTTTTTGGTGATCTTGGTGCATTTCAGTCGGATAGTGAAGATAGAAGCTCAATAGTTCCATAAAATACATTAAATTTAAATCTAAAATCTGACATTTGAATCCCATAGTAAAAAATATATATATTTTTTGAGTTGGAGTCTTCCTCTGTCACCCAGGCTGGAGTGCAGTGGCACACTCACAGCCACCACAGAATAGACCTGCTGGGCTCAGGCAATCCTTCCGCCTCAGCCATCCAAGTAGCCGGAACTACAGGCGTGTGCTACCAAGCCCAGCTAATTTTTTGATTTATTGTAGAGACAAGGTCTCGCAACGTTGCCTAGGCTGGTCTCGAATCCATGGGTTTTGGCAATCCTCTCACCTCAGACTCCTAAAGTGCTGGGATTACAGACTTGAGCCACCGCGCCAGGGTGTAAAAAATAATTTTAAGGGCTTTTTTTTTAAGAGGAAAAAGAAGATTTAAAATTTTTTGTTTTAATATTAGAGATATGGCTAACATTTCCAGAAAGCTTTAACAATCTGAACATAGCATTTTATATTGGTAGAGGGAGATGATGACGATGAGGTTCCTAGAGAGGCGACAGGAGAAGAGAGGGATGGGATTTGACTCTGTTGTTATGGCTAATTCAGATGAACAAAGCGACATCACTTGGAGGACCCCGAGTTACAATAGCTGTCACAGCTGATGCGGAAGGAACAGGAGCCAATGTTTAATGATGAGGCAAAACAATTATACCTTATTGTCTCCTAGGAAGCTAGTTCTTGAAAGCATACAGGTGATCTTTCTTTTAATATCAAGAAGTTTTATCTTACAGCCTGAGTTTATATCTGAAAGAATAAAAGTGAGATAAAATCATTTAGCTAAATCTTCAAGTTTATTTAAAAGAGAATGTTTTCATTTAGAAATGAATGAAATGCCACTAACTGGAAAGTTAAAAAATGTTGCATTTTGCTTAATATCGCTTTTTCTTTTTCTCATGTTAATAGTACCTGTGAGTCACAACAGATTTTAATATAAAGACATCATTAGCTGTTTTCACTTCTAAATAATATTATTTAGATATTGTTACCCTGTTACAGAGTTGAATTCTGCTTTAGTGTTGTGTATCAAAATTTATCAAGTAACTCTTTCATATGCTTCATTAAAATTTGTTCTTATTCGCAATTTTAACAATTTTGATTTTCATTCTCTTTAAATGAAAAAAAGTTGGCTACTATTTTCTATTTAAAAACTTTTGATAGTTAATTGCTATTGTCATTATATATCATATGCTATCACTTCTCCCTCAAGATAAATAGTTCTACTTTCGTTCATCTTTTTCATGAACATTTCTTATTAAAACTTCATTTATTTGGTCTTCTCTCCATGTTCTTCAAATATTTCTTAAAATAGGAAATCACAAACTTCATAAAATTCTTATAGAAACCAAATCAGCAGATTACAAAGATAATATAAGAACAGTGTCAATTTAAATCTTCAAATTGGCTGTTATCATTATTATAGTTGTTTTAATTTCTTTAATTGACAGATAAGAATGTATTTATTAGCGACAACATGATGTTTTGAAATATATATACATTGTGGAATAGTTAAATCTAGATAACTAACATATGTATTACCTCAGTTATCAAGTTTGTGGCAAGAACGCAACATCTATTCTCTTAACATTATTCTTAGAATGCAATATAGTCATTAACTACAGTCACGCTGCAGTGCAATAGATCTCTTGAACTTATTCTATCTAATTATAATTTTGCTCAATTATTTTTAATTCAAATTAACTTAAAATAAAACAAAAATAACTTACCAAGTGAGCTTATCTTGGTTTAGAAGTGGAATATTCAATAATCGTAAATGTGATTGTGATTGTTAAAACTTCAGAAAGCGTAGTTCAGGCTAACAAGGTAGTGATTTTTTTTTTTTTTTTTTCCCTGAAGTAATCTATCTTTAATTTGTATTTACTTGAAAGTAAACTTTCTGAAATTTGTTTAACTTCTTTTTGTTACTTCTATAGTTCCTTATTTAAATCTATGAATGCAGTTTGAGATTTTTTTTTTTTTAATCTGTAGATGCAGCATATGACTCCTTGGATTATTTTAAGCCTTCATGGAATTTCTTTTTTTGTAACCAAGATTTACTGTTATTATCTTACACATTCTTATTTGAATATTCTTTAAATTTTCCCAAGGATCTTTCATTGAATCCTTCATATCCCAAAATTTAGCTTGGGTTTACTTCAAGTCCTTCAATGGTTCTTCCTCTAATTTTTCAACATCTTTTTTTATATTATTATAGATCTCTTCTGAAACCTCTGTATCCTTCTTTACCTCCTTTAAAAAATTATTTGATTCCTTGAAACCCTTTTTTGCACTCATAGATTCTATTTTAGACTATTGAAATTGTTTCATCAAATATGCTTTCAAGTTATTCTTTCAGTTTGAGTTATTATGCAAGGTCTACTTGCCCTTCTTAGCGTCCTTCTTTGCAGCCTTCTTATCCTTTTTTGCATCAGCAGAGTCTGCATCAGTCTTTTTCTTGGCATCTTTCTTGGCATCCTTCTTGGCATCACCTTTTGATTCAATGTCTGTACCACTGGACTTCTTTTCATCTTTCTTATCCTTTTTCTCCTTTTTATCTCCTTTCTCCTTCTTGGAATCTTTCTTGGCATCCTTTGATTCTTTCCCTTTCTTTTCATCTTTTTTTCCATCATCCTTTTTTTCATCCACTTTTTCAGTTTCTGATTCTGTAGTTGTATCTTTACCCTTCTTTGACCCTTTTTTACCCTTTTTGGAATCTTTCTTTGCATCAGCTTTTTCACCTTCAGATTCTGTAGTTGAATCCTTGCCTTTCTTTGCATCTTTTTTACCTTTTTTGGGTTCTTTCTCTGCACCTTTTTCACCTTCAGATTCTGTAGTTGAATCCTTGCCTTTCTTTGCATCTTTTTTACCTTTTTTGGGTTCTTTCTCTGCACCTTTTTCACCTTCAGATTCTGTAGTTGAATCCTTGCCTTTCTTTGCATCTTTTTTACCTTTTTTGGGTTCTTTCTCTGCACCTTTTTCACCTTCAGATTCTGTAGTTGAATCCTTGCCTTTCTTTGCATCTTTTTTATCTTTTTTGGATTCTTTCTTTGCACCTTTTTCACCTTCAGATTCTGTAGTTGAATCCTTGCCCTTCTTTGAAGGTTTCTTTCCTTTTTTAACTTCTGATTCTGATTCTGCTGAGTCCTTCTCCAATTTTTTGTCACCTTTCTTACCTTTTTCTGGGGGCACAGATTTCGCTGCACCTGTTTCTTTAGAATCTCCCTTGAAGGGACGAGTTGGTTTTTGCGGAGGCTTCCTCCGGGCAGCTAAATAAACAGATGGTCTCTCAGAAATTTTCATTAAGGAACGGTACATCCATAACGGTCTTCTACGACCTCTTAATTCATCTTCATCAATTTTCTGAAATATTGGTTAGAATAATAATGAACAACTTGCGGGTTATCTATACAGTTTATATTAATAGATACCAAATGCATTTTAACTTCAGCCATAACTGTTTTAGATTTTGATAAAAAGTAGATAAATGAGAAATATTTGTCTTCGAATACTCAGACTCCTGAATTCAACATTACAGAAACAGAGGAAGCATTGAAACGGTCCTGGATGTTCATATTAACTGTAATATTAGGGGCACCAGATTTTTGGGCTTCTCAGGTATGTTTCCTATAATGTGAGGTTGCTAAACAAATAATATGGAATAAGAAAAGCACTTGTAAATAATAAAATGAATATAAAAATCTACTTTCTTCAAGTTGTAGAATTTGAATTATCTTTAATTGTGTTGTCCAATGTGGAATTTAATAGCCACATATGGGACAGGCACAGTGGCTCATGCCTGCGTTCCTAGCTCTTTGTGAGGCAGAGGTGGAAGTATTGCCTGAGGCCAGGTGTTGGAGGCCAACCTGACCAACTTGGTGAGCCCTTGTCTCTACAATCAATCAATCAATCAATCAATTAGCCATGCATAATGGAGCGTGGTTCTGTGGTTCCAGCTACTTGGAAGACTGAGGCAGGATAGCCTGGGCCCATCAAGTCAAGGCTGTGGTGGCGATGATCATGCCACTGCACTCCAGCCTGGGCAACAGAATGAGACTCCGACTCAAACAAAACAAACAAAAAACCAAATAGCCACATGTGCATTTACTTTAATTAAATTCAATTTAAATATATAATTTGATTCCTCAGTTGATAGCTTTATTTCAAGTGTTCAATATCCCTACATTTATTTAAAAGTTATAAAATTATTCCATAGTGAGAGAATGTTGTTGGTCAGCTCTGATCTACAACAAATATTAAGTATGTGTGACTCTACAAGCTTACTACTAATAAGTACTCATTACAAATAATTTTTTTTTTTTTTTTTTTTTTTTTGAGTTGGAGTCTCACTCTGTCACCCAGACTGGAGGGCAGTGGCCGCTCCCGGCCACCGCAGCCTCGACCTGCTGGGCTCCGGCGATCCTTCCACCTCAGCCTTCCAAGTAGCCGGAATTACAGGCATGCGCTACCACGCCCGGCTGATTTTTTGATTTATTGTAGAGATGAGGTCTCGCTGCCCAGGCGGGTCTCGAACCCGCGGGCTCAGGCAATCCACTCACCTCAGCCTCCCAAAGGCGCGGGATTACAGGCTGAGCCACCGAGCCCGGCTCATTACAAATAATTAAATGATCTTTTCAATACTTACAGGAGCTGTATTGTCTCGTATTTGAGAAGGTAATGATCTCCTTTTTGTCCCTGGTCGCTGTGGTTTGGGAAATGCCAAGGCAAAGTGTTGCTGATTCCATGATTTTTTGCTTAATTCACTAACTAAAATAAGAAGGGCAAAACACATACTTCATAGTAAATAGTTAGAATTTCATCAGAACTGGAATAGCAGTAAGTGAATACACAATCCATGTAAGTGAGTGAACAAGTGATACAAATTATGGCTTCATTTATTTGGCAATGTTTGAAATTTTTGGTTAGCAATATGAGAAAATAAATATTGATTTTTTTTCTATTTTGATGAGTTTCACAGAGAAGTGTAGAAAGTAGTCATCGCAAAATTAATGTAATCTATAATGTAAATGGAAATAAGTCATTTTACTGCTGCCTTTTAAATCTGCTTCTTCTAGTCTAGGTTCTTGCTTTATGTTCTTAGTTAAAACAAAATATATAGAGAACTAAATATGCGTTAACTACTTCTATAGCCCCCAAAGACCTTAGCACTAGTCCTTACAAAAAATATTCAGTAAATATATGATTGAATCTAAGTGCTGTCTGAAGATTCCATTAATTAGTAATGGTTGTTGAAGCTACATAGGTAAATGCTATGCGTCCAAGAACTTCATTGTTATAGGTAACATATTTAATTTTTAAAAAATGAAAAATAAATCTCCAGAATGGTGACTTAGAGGTTGAAGTTACCTGAAACTATAATAGAAATAATTAAAGATATTTAAGTTACAAAGAGGCCAATGAGAGATTTCATCACTGTATTTAAATTTTTTTTTTTTTTTTTTGAGTTGGAGTCTCACTCGGTCGCCCAGACTGGAGTGCAGTGGTCGCTCCCGGCCACCTACAGGCATGCGCTACCACACCCGGCTGATTTTTTGATTTATTGTAGAGATGAGGTTTCGCTGCCCAGGAGGGTCTCAAACCCGCGGGCTCAGGCAATCCACTCACCTCAGCCTCCCAAAGGCGCGGGATTACAGGCTGAGCCACCGAGCCCGGCATAAATATTTTCAGTATTACTATGTGGAGAAAACAGAATTTTTCTGTGAGTCTCCTGAAGACAGTATCAGGATCAATGAGAAAAATTGTACAGAAGGAAAAGCATATTTCATCTCGATATATGACAGAAAAACCACTCGATATCTGAATTCCTACAAAATCAGATAAATTTGCCTTGTGTAATTATAAAATTTCTAGCCAATTATAAGCCATATATAATCTATCAGGACTGTAGTAGGAGAGATTCTACTATGTGGATTGAATCTTAGTGCTAGACATAGTTGAGACTTTGTTTATCCAATTTCTACAATGCTTTTCAACTCTAAGATTATGTGACAGTGCAATTTCTATGTTACTACATTCACCATTATGTTGCTGCACATATTTGCTTAAATTTCCTAGAATTTAAAACAAAACAAAAAGTATATATAAAAGTTGTTCACTGAACCTATGAGAAAGATTTCTTCGGAAATAAAAAAGTCAAATATTAATTCTATTCTATGGCAGTTCTGCTATCTCACTTTGAGAAGGATAAAAATTATATACCTCTAAAATTAGTAATGCATGCTTTAAAATAAGTATTGAACTCTTTCTTACCTGGGATGTAATTATCATATGTTCCAAAGTTTATTTTTTGACTATTAAAATAAAAGGGAATAAGTAATAATTAATGCATAAAAAATCACTGTATTTAATCATCATTGCCATACATAAGCACTTTCTACCAACAGTTAGAGAAATATTTTGCATTCTCAGAGCTCCATTATTATGTATGATTACTGCATTCTCACATTAGCAGAACTGAGTGAAGGTGTTATTCAAACCTTAACAGAATTAAGTCATGGTGGACCAAATCCCCAGCTTGCACATGTAAAATATACATGCTTTTTAAATTGCAAAGGATAGTTGAATCATTTTTCCCCATCTTATGCTCCAAATTCTCTTGCAATTAAATTTGAAACAAGGCATCACTTTATAAAGACTATCCTTAAGTAAAAGCAGATCCTCAAAATATTCTCAAAACTTCATGCAATACTGCTACAATTAAGTAGTACGTGTATGTGTCTGTGCATCTGAGCATGTGAGTCAGAGTGTACCATACGTATTGATAAGTATTGATAAAGAATGTCATTCTTTTAAATCTTTAAGAAAATCTGAAAAATAAGACAATGTCGCTAATTATTTTTTACTTATAAATTCCCATTTGTTTTATTACTATGTCAACATGTTTGTTCCCATGGAGAGATTTATAGTCAGACATTATTTATTACAAAAATATGATAAAGTAATGGAGACCAATAGTATGATTTGTTAGAGAAATATTATTTTATATCATATATTACAGACATAAAGTCATTGTTGATCATGAGTCAGTTTGAGTTTATACATAGACACACTCAGACACTCACATAGTGTTTTAATTAGGCAGTATGTAAAAATAAAGGATTATCTACATAAAAACAGTATCTTGATAACTTGATTAAAGAATGAATTTTCTAGGATAAAACTTGGTGCATTTTTGTTATGCTATAACAATTTGAATTGATTAATTGAATAAAATCTAATATGTATTGATCAATAAGTTATTCAGTTTAGTGTTTTCTAAGCTGTGTAATGCACCAAAATTAGTTGTGCTTCTTTATCTGTATCTCTTAGTTGAGATCCAGTCAGGGTACATTTGCACACTATTGGCTGGGGAAATGTGGATGTCCAACCTGAATTGCTTTATTCAAAATAATCTGAAAGTAGAAATATTTCAAGTTCATAAAATAATATTATTAAATTTGAGATTTTCAAAATGGCATATAGGAAAGAACTTATATAACCTCAAGAGTGTGTTCTTTCATCACCAAGTAATGGAATTAGAAATCAATAATAAAGTTGTCTAGAAAACACATAAATATTTTCAAAAAGAAGCATCTTCTTCCAAAGAAACAATGGTCAAATAGAAATCACTTGCAAATTTATAAAAAAAGTAACTGAGCAATAACCTAATGTATCAAAATTATAGAATGCTGCTAAAGTTGCATAGAAAAGTATTCATAGCTTTAATGCTTTATATTAGAAAAACATTTAAATTTATTATTTTAAACCTCTTCATAAAAATTAGGAAATTAGTATGAAGAGAAAAGAAGATAAGGGGAAAATGTGTTTCGATTCATTTTTTTTGAGACCAATATAAATAACCTAAAGCCTTTCAATGTCATTACCAGAAATATATGTTATAGGTGAATACCCCTCATTAACAGAGACACACAATTTCTTAAGATTTAACATATCATACTGAAAAAAATAGCCAATATGTAATGATATTGAGATTCACTATCCAGAATGAAAATTTGGTTTAACATAAAATCAGCAATGCAATCAGTCTAAATGACAAAAGGAATAAGAAAAAAAAAATCATCTCATCATCTTAGTACATGTAGAAGAATTTTTGAAAAAAGTAACAGTCACTCATAGTTAAAAATTCTGAGGATACTAGATAAAAACATGGTTCTGAGTTGGATAAAATGTGTCTCTACAATGCCTACTATTAAAATCAAACACTGGTGGAATATTGACTGTTTTTCCCTATAAATCAGAAACAAGGCAAAGATGTTCAGTCCTACTCTATCTAGTCAATTTTAGAATCTAGGCTATATTGTGTTCCACAAAGCAATGAAAGCATTAAGATTGGAAAGGTAGAAGTAAAATTGTTTTTATTTGTAGAGGACATGATTGAGTAAATAGAATATCCAATGGCATCTACAAAAATAATTATTAGAGGTGTTAAACAAATATAATAATGGTATATGATACAAGGTCTAGTTACATAAACGTTGTACTTCTATATACCAGGAAAATTGTAGGACATCAATGTAATAAAATACCATCACTTACAATAACATAAAAAACAAATTATGTAGAAATAAAATAATTGAAATATGTATAAGACCTGCATTAAAAAAACAAACAAAAAGCCCTAGAAATTTTCCACAGGGAAATAAAGAAAATTAGGAGAAAACAAAACAAAAAGAGAAGCATACAAAAAGACAAATTAAATGTTTAAAGCAGATTTAATCATAATAATTCTAAAACTGATAGCAACTCAAGTGTCCATCAACAGCATAATGAATAAACTAAATGTGGCTTTTATTGTGATGGGATATATTTCAGAAATCTAAAGAAATGAATTACTGATATGTGTAACATGGTAACCAGAATAAATACAAAAATATTCTGAAAAAATTCATAAAAACAATAACATGTACAGCAGGATTTTACTACATGTATTTCAAGAATAAGCAAGACTGTACACTGAAGAGCCATTTGTTGAAGAGAGGCAGGGTGGATTGACAAGAATCTTGTGAAATGTAACTTTTGGATGTTTAAATTTTTCTATGTAATTTTTAGAGTTGATTGAGTTAGAGTTACTGACAATTCAGCATATCTTGATCTCTTGCATTTTTACTAAGAAGAGTTTATAGAAATCCCTAATAGAATTAAACCCAATACTTTAATTCCCAGTTACTATGGAAATTTGCATATGCAGTAAGCAATAAAATCGATTTAATCTTTTGGACTAGATAGAATCTTTTAACCTGTTGAATTAGATAGAATTTTTCTATTTTTTTCCCCCTCAAGTCTGGTTCTGGGTCTACATCACTTCCCTTATCTCTTTTTTTTCCAGATCAGAATGAATTTGAATTTAATTTTTGATATTTCTTACAGAAAACAAACTGTCATCATACCTCTTTTTAATTTTGAAGCATTTTTAAACGAATGTAAATGAATTTACATCAATTTAAATTAAATCTCCTAAGACTGATGTATAATTGTATAACTTACCCTAAGAAGTGGGGAAAAAGTGACAAGACAAAAGACTTTTTTTGTTAATATGCCTAGTGTTTGAACTAAAGTCTATGAATATGAGGAAACACAGTAATTAATATCTTCTATTATAAAATGAAATGGATTATAGAAGCCACAATTCTGCCTTCACTTTAGACTTATACATTTAATCATTTTAAAATCATTCTCAGTGTATGTGATTTTTTGAAGAAAAAGGTTCCCATTAGCAGCAATGTGGAATGCAATGTGTTTGCAACTTAAAAAGGGAAACTAGGCTTGGGTTTTCTAACTTAAAAGTTGAGATTCCAATATTGGAGATTTCATTTTTTTGAAAAAAAAATTCTACTCTATAATACCATCATAAAAAGTTTTTTTTTTTAAGGGTAAACATTTAAATATTTTATATTTCTTTTTTTTTCTTTTGGTCTATAATTTTAATTAAGAACAAAATACACCTGCCTTTACTGTCAGCTGTAATTGTACATCTTCTTGGATGTACAGTTTGTATGCTTTAAAATGTCTAATAAGTTCCAAAGTCAAAGTCTTTAAACAATGATGATGTCTCCCAGTTTCATGGGAATTGTCCATAGAACTGTTTTGGCGAACAACTCCAGATATCCTACCAGCAGACTTGAGATTTTTGGATTCTGCATCAGTTGCAGAAAAAAATAAAATAAAACCATAAAAATCTTGAGTTACTCTTCTTGTATGTGTTAGAGAGGTCACTATAAAGGCAAAAGTCAACTGTCTAATGAATACTCTCTCTGATGGATACTCTATGTATATCAACATTTTCTATCTTTCTCTAATATTTTCTGGAGTAGTGTTTCTTAGCATGGATTTATTTTGAGTCCTTCACCCATAAGATGTTTTGCAATATTTGAAGATATTTTTATGACCACAATTGTCTGTGTGTATGTGTGTTTGATGATACTGGTGCTAGTGGGTAGAGACCAGGAATGCTGCTAAGCATTTTGCAATGCGTCTTATAATAAACGTGACGCTGAATCTCCCTTCTTCCAGCCCTCTTCACCACCATTCCAACACAGAGTTATCTTATCTAAAATATTAGTGCCAATATCGATGAACCTATTTCTAGATCAAGGTGAATCCCTAGGGCAGTGTAGTAAGGAGGACTTTATTAATGCTACTCAAGAGAGAGAAAAACGTATAATTTGAGTACAGGAATATAACACTGGAAGTTTAAGTATTCATGTTTTTCAATACCCTATCTGATACCACATTGTTATGAGAACCTCTTGTATTTCCTTCAGAGATCTTAGTTCTATTTAACATTAGAAATGAAAGGACTGAGTCAACAAACACAATCTGAATGGTAGGCCAAGACAAGAAGAGGTGAAACTATTAAATAGGTCGTTGAGGTTTGGATAGAGTAAAGGTATTAAAGAGGAATAAGTGGGTAGGGGGAAAACTGAACTCAAAGAGGAAAATTTTATTTATGATCTACAAGTTAATATGCAGAATTCAGAGAAAAAAAAGATAGAGTAGAAATTGTTTCCCTGCATCTTAACTTATCTTTGTTGAATGAATTGGAAGTTGTGACTTGAATCCAAGGAAATACTCTAATTTGTTATTAAGAATTTTTGTGTGTGCTTTATTGGCTAATGGAGAGACCATTGAATTATGAATTCTATCACACTCCTTCCACAATAACGAGAGTTTGAGGATTACAGAGAATAACATCATAAAGAAATAATCATAAGTCCAAAAGAGGTTTAGAACCATTGTGGGGAAGTTCGCTGAAAGCTATGAAATACTGATGATAACAATAATACCATAGATATTTTTTGGCATTTAAACATTTTAAATAAATTACGATATAGTTTAACTTTGTCACATTAGAAGCCAGAACACAGATTACTACATAATAGGTACTGAGTATCTCAACCTCTAAATTATAACAAATGCATTCAATCCTTTACACAAAAATTGCCCTTTAAAGTAATAATTGTGTTATCACAAAGTAGGCACAAATGCCTATGGAAAGCCTATTTTCTTTTTAAAATGTATGGTTCATCTTTCCCTTAACAGTACTGTTAGAAAATCCAGCCACACTTTTCTTTCTATTGCAAAATTTCATTTTTCTCACCTTTGTTCCATGAAAAAGGATTTACATAATTAAAATGTGTTTTTCTGCCTATTTTATTTTACCACAAAATAAATTAAGTATAAGAAATCTATTGTCATCAAATTTGCTTGTCATATCTGGATAATCTGCTTTACATTACAAAGTATATTCACATACTCAGCATTTATCAAGAGGATGCAATGAGCATTATTAACTTTTGACTAAACATTAACACCCTGACCTATGACTGCCTTGAAATCACAGTAACACTCCTCACTGTCATATACCAAAAAAAATTGCTTTGAGAAATTTCCAAAAGGTTTCTATGGAGGTGAAAATTCCCTGATTGAAATTCATAAATTATTTTATTTTACATTTCCTAAAGTATAATGTGATAAGAAATAAAGTAAGACTCATGGTAAAATAAAATAAAATAAAAACATAAAAGATTTATTCGAAGTCATTTATTTTGCTAAAGTACATGAAAAAAGTCTTGTTCAAAATAATCTATGGCATTGCTTGGGAATATGTATCTCTACTTAAATATATTCTCTCTTGCTTATGATAATAATAATACAATCAATATATGTAAGCTAAAGAGGATAAATAAAAATCTAACTAGAGTATTTAAGTTATTTTAAAACATAAAATTTGACTTACAATCTTGGTACAGACATTTTCCCCTCCTTGACTTGCAAGGACTTAAGTATTCTAAGCTCAGATTAGTGATGTTCAAAAGTGACATCATAAAGAAGCCAAGAGCACTGAGAGTTAAAGGGGCAAAACAAAAAAAGTCACTTTTACTTGTTTTGTGAGCTCTAAAATTCTAAGATTATTTTTTCCACTTATTATTACTGCTTAAATTTAGCTGGAAGTTTTAAAAATAACCAATTAATTTTACATCTTAATAAAATACTTGTTTTAATTTTTCATGTAGTTGTAATTGATTGACTGCTAAATCAATCAAGAAAGATAAATCTAAACATTTATCTGTGAAAATCATTTGTAATTCAAATTTACCTGATATTAATGTAATTTTTGCTAATCTTTTAATAATTTTGCATTTCCTTTTTCCATCTTAATCATAGATACAAGATTTTAAACAAGACTAAATGCTTATTAAACTTATAAACATACTGATATATTTTGAAATAGTCCATTTTTGTTATACTCATAACTCCTCCACACTAATAGGCAAATACAAGTACTACATCAAGTGGTATTTAAATATGCTGTTGTTATTTTATTCTGTTTTAGAATATTGTAACTAATATTATTTTATTAAGGAACAGTTTTATTAAACTTCAGCTACAACTACCACAGGAGATAAGTTATTTTTAAAAAATCACTGGTTCAATAAAATCTTGTCACTTATGTATCATACCATGGTAAGTTCTAGAGGTGTTAGGGTTGGGGTTGGAGCTATTTATAAATTAGATTTCTGTGATCTGATTGCTTCACTCTCTACTGACTTAATCATATTAATTATCTACTGGTGTTTTTCTGCAATGTAGTGATTTTAAAAGTAAGTACTTTTTAAAAATCTATGGCATTTTGCTTAGGATTTTATAGTTTATACCTAGTTTATGAAAAAAAATTTTCAAAAGTATTTCTTTTATCAGCATACAGTAAGATCTAAATAATGACTAAGCAGCCAGCAATGCTTGCCTTCTGCATAATGACCTCATAAATGAATCACTCATTGTCATTCTTAATTAAATGTGTATGACCTACTAAGATCTTAGAGAGCTAAGGATCTTTTTATAATGAGCATATGCTAGTCTTCTATTGCTACAAAAACATTTTACCATAAACTTAGTGGAATAAAATGACATTCATTTATTAACTTATAATTCTGCAGTTCAGAGTCTCAGGCAGGTTCAATTCGAAGTTCTGCTCAGGATCTCACAGGTTAAAATCAAATATTCAGCTGAACTGGGTCTTATCTGGAGGTTCTAATACAGAATCAGTGCCCAAGCACATTTCACTTGGTAAAATTTCTTTGGCTATAGTTTTAACATCTCTGTTTTCTTGCTTGCTGTCAGCTATGGGCTGCTTTTGTTCCTAGAAGCTGCCCACATTCCTTCTCACATATCCCCTCTATATCTTCTAACTTGCAATATTTTGTTGAGTCTTTCTCAAAATATACATCTCTCATCTTTTTTCTGTCCTCTAGGACTCAAGAAATTATATTAGGCCAACCTACATAATTTCTGTATCTTAAGGATCAGCTGGGCCTTAGGACAGCATATCATGAACATGCTGCCTCTCCATAGTTGCAAGTTCCACCCACACTCAGGGGAAGATGGTTGGAATCATTCTTAGAATTTTGCCTACTAAAAAGTCAAAATTATATTAGGCTTGCTTTAGTATTTGAGGCTTAATAAAATATATCAGCCTCATATATATTTTTTACTATGCCTTAAGATATTATCAATTTCTATTCATCATCAACATTATTAAAAATCACTTATAAGCATTTCTGTGCTTTTTCAAAAGTGGCCTGTGAGCTTAGTAACCATGTCTTCAAACAAAGATATTCCAGTTTTTAAATATATATTGTAAGTCCTTTATAGGTTATGAAGTAATCTGTGTACATTAACTCATTTATTGCTTATAATAACAAAGTAGAAATTTGGAAGAGGTGGTCCTTGATATTTACAAAAGGTATTCTGTAAATCTTTGCAATGTTATTAACTTTAAAAATAGCCTTATAATAGGGTACCAGCATAATGAACATTTGCATACCTAACTTTGAATAGTACCCCACATATTTAAAATTATTTAAAAAATCAATGTATATAGCTAAATAATTCTTCAGGTTTGTAATAGTTTTAACAATTCAATGATTCACATATTTATGTAGGCATGTGCATATATAATATCTGTATATGTATGATTTGTATATCTGCCTATCTATCATCTATTTATTATCTTGCCACCTTTGTATTATCAATTTACTTATCTCTTTCTGTGTTAAAGAATTTAAGACACATAAAAGTGCACCTAAATTTAGAAACTCTCATGATTTAATCACCTCCCAAAGGCCAGGCTTCTTAATTCTGATGAATTGGGGATTAAATTTCAACATGAATTTTGGAGGAAGCCTCATCATTCAGGCTGTAGGAGGCCTCATCATTCAGGCTGTAGTACATCTCTTTGGTAAAATGTATTTCTTTTCTAGTATTTTATGTTTTCGGGTACTATTAACTGTTGTAATTTAAATTGTTTTCTTAATATCTTTTTGAAATATATTATTGTTTCATAAAATACAACTGATTTTAGTATACTGATTTGTATCATTCATATTACTAAATGTATTATTATTTAGCAGTTTTAGGGTAGTATCTTTAAAATTTTATTTTTATACAATTTTATATACGTTAGAATATACACACACACCCTCCCATATACATGTGGGAGTGTGTGTGTATGTTTTATGTACATAATATTAATCACCTTCAAACCATAAAGTTTCACTTTTTCCTTTCTGATTACTTTCACTATTAAGTATGATCTTAGCTGTGTACTTGTTATACATGACCTTTATTATGTTGAGGTATATTTCTTCCATATCTAATTTGTTAAGATCTTTTATCATTCAATTATGTCTATGCTTCAAATGCTTGTTCTGTATCTACTTGAGATATATGATTGTAATCTTTCATTCTGTCAGAGATCTGTATCATATTTATTGATTTGAGTGTATTGGATCATCCTTGCTTCCTAGGAATAAATCTCACTTGATTATGGTGTATTTTCTAATGTGCTGTTAAATTTTATTTGGTATCCTTTTCTTGAGAATGTTTGTGTCTATGTCCATTAGGGATATTGACCTGTAATGTTTTTTCCTTGTATAGGTTTTGAATTAGGGCAATGCTCACATGATAAAATGAATTTCAAAGTGTTTCCTCCTCTTCAATATTTTGGAAAAGTTTGAGAAAGATCTCTGCTAATTAATTTTTTACATGTTTGGTAGACTTTACCCATAAAGATATCTGATTTGGGAATTTTCTTTCTTGGGAGATTTTTGATTACCTCTTTATTAAATAATCTTACTTGTTATTTGCATGATCAGATTTTGTAAGTATTTGTGATTTAGTCTCGGAAATTTCTGTGTGGGTTTGTGTTTTTTATTCCAGTCTGCATTATTTGTATCTAATTGTTCATACTAGTCTCTTAATAATGATTTTTATTTCTGAAGTACCAGTGGTAATGTCTCCTGTTTAATTTTCTATTTTATTTACCTGAGTCTTCTCACTTTCGTCTATCTAAAAGTTTATGTTTTATTTATTTTTTTCACAGAAACCACTTCATTTGTTGATTTTTGTTGTTTTTGTTGTTTTTCTATTCTCAGTTTTATTTATTTCCTCTCTGATCTTTATGTTCTTGTCCTATCAATTTGGGGCATATTTTATTCTTCTTTTTCATGTTTCTTTAGGCATACTGTTAGCTTGTTTATTTGAGAGTTTTCTTCTCTCTGAATGCAGGTGTATGGCTATAAATATTCCTTTTAGAATTACTTTTACAGCATTCCATAAGTTTAGTTACATTGTTTTCATTTTTGTTGGTTTCAAGATATTTTTTAAATTTCCCTTATCTGTTGTGACCCATTGATTGTTCATAAGTATGTTGCTTAATTTCCACATATTAATGCATTTTCCAAAATTCATTCTGTTATGGACTTCTAGTTTTGAACCACTGTGGTCAGAATGCATAAAAATTAGATAAAATTTTCTGCATATGTCTGTTATGTCTGTTTGGTCTCAAGTGTATTTTAAATCCACAAAATTTTTTGTACTTTTAAAATCTTCCACTCATTGTATGAATAGTTCTATTTATTGTTGGAAATGAGGTATTGAAGCCATTTATGATAGACATATTTCAGTCTTATTTTTTCTTCAGATATTTGTTTATATATTTTTGTGCTCCAATATTGAATATATTACATATACACCATATATTATTATTATATACTATATAAACATATTATACATTCATACTATATATTTGCATATATGCATACCGTAGATAATAATATGTAATATATATTAAACACTATAAATAATATATAATAGTGTATACATATTATATACATATTTACAAATGTTCTATATTCTTTATGAATTGGGCCCTTTATCATTATATAGTAATCTTTTTTTGTCCCTTGTGACAGATTTTGTCTTAAAGTCTATGTTGTCTGGTATAAGTAATACTACCTCTACTTTCTTTTGACTTCTATTTGCAGGTAATATCTTTTTCCATTCCTCTACATCCAACCTATGTGAGTCTTTAAAATTGAAGTAAGACTTTTGTAGTCAGCATATCCTTGGGCCTTTTTTTTAATGCATTCAACTACTCTGTCTTTTAATTCGAGAATTGAATCTGTTTGAATTTAGTGTAATTACTAATGAGCAGGTACTTACTATTGTCGTTGTTTTAGTACTTTTCTGACTATTTTGCTGCCCTTTGTTCCTTTGTTTTTGTCATTCTATGTTCCCTTGTGATTTGATGATTTAATACTTAGATATTATATGTTTTGATTCCTTTCTCATTACCTTGTTTGTGTCTACCACACGTTTTCCAGGGAATCACATGCCCATCTCCTTTGAAGACACCTCACCCAGAAATAAAGCTTTACTAGTTCTCTAGGTATCCCTTAACCCAGACAAGCTGACATCTAAAATTAACCCTCACAATAAAGATTTTATACATATATATCTTATATATATCTTATATATAATTATATATACACACACACACATATATATAATCTTTGATAGTTACAAAAGTTGTCCTATTTTTATTTTTTGATTGTCTCAAAAAAAAAAAAGACTTAAAGGGTTTATATCATACAAGCAGAAATAAAAATAATTTTTGTGTTGCCCTCTTTGGCTTTGTAATAGTGTTTTGAAAACAATTGAGCAAATATATCTTATGAGAGAGAAATCTCAAACCCATTTTGCCCCTAGGCTAAATAATCATGGCTGATTGAGTATTGTGTATGTTTGCCTGTGTAGTACATGGTTCCACAAAGATCCTACCAGAATGGTGGAGAAAGTAGAGAGGAAAATAAATCAATGATTCAACCCTTAAATAATAAAAAATGTAGCACAAACTGCTTTGCTTTAAGTAAGAATGCGGGCTGGGACCATACTCTTAACTTTGATTCACAAGTCATATATTTAGACATATCGCAGGTGGTCTTCCATCCATACTCTTTCTCAGACTCTAGAGCTGCTGGAAGAGGATGTAACCTATTACAAAGTTCTTGTAATTTTAGTCATATTCTTTTTACCTTGGCTTGTTGTTTTATTATATAGTCTTTTTAACTGTATAATATTCTATTGTTACTTAATGTATAAATCTATAAACTGTATTGCAATAGCACAGTGGGAGAAAAATAATATCCCAAATAATCCGTGCAGATGAAGGCATCAATTTGACATAAATTACCAGAGCTTACAGGAAAGAATCAAAAGATTAATGAACTGAAAAACTAAATGGAGAGAAATTGGAAAGACGCACAAGATTGTATTTGCATTAATCATATGAATAAAGAACTTTAACTTTTTTAATGTAGAAGGATTGTACATAAACAGCTGCGATTTAAATTAGTAAATGTCTTAGTTCATTCCAGCAGCTATAACAAAATATCTTAGACTGGATAATTTATAAACAACAGAAATTTATTTCTCATAGTTCTAAAGAGGCTAAGAAGTTCAAGATCAAGGTGTCAACATATTCTATGTTTACTGAGAGCCCATTCTTCATGGACAATGACTTCTGGGTGTGAAAGATTAGATACGGTAAAAAGGGCATACAGGCTTCTTCAAGCCTCTTGTATAAGGATTAATAAGCTTTATACCATTCATAAGAGTTTCACCCTCATGGCTTAATCACTGTCTAAAGGTCCCACTGCTTTATAATATTACAGTGGAGATTCAGTTTCAACATGAATTGTTAGACCATAATAACATTTGATCTTGGTCCCTTAAATTTATTTTTTCATGTGTAAAATATATTCATTTCATTCCTATAGCTCCCCAAATCTTAATTTGATCCAACATCAATTTTAAAATTAAGTTCAAAATCTCATCTAAATAGAATTTAAATCACCTTAGATGAGACTGAAGGTACAATTCACCTGAGACAAATTGCTCACCAATTGCAAACCTGAGAAACAAAACAAGTTATGTGCTTCCAAAATACAGTGGTAGGACTTGCATAGAATAGATATTTCCATGCTAAAAGAGAGAAATGAAATAGAAAAAAGGATAACAAATCTCAACTAAATTCAAAACCCAACAAGGCAAACATTAAATTTTAAGATTTCAGGATATTCTTCTTTGACTGGAAGTCCCACCTTCCGGACACACTGAGATGAGGATTGGGTCCCCAAACTTCCAGGTAGACCCATCCCCATAGCTTTGCTATCACAACCCACATAACAGCTTTCACAGGTTGGTTTGGCTTGTCTGTAGTCCTCCCATGCTGGAGTTTGTTGCCCAGGGCTTTAAAGGTCTGGCGTGACTGAAGCAGCCCTGTCTCCATGACTTTGCTAAGCATAATCCTGGCCAGTGTTCACTATGCCATTCCTATATTAATATGCATTTTCAAAATTTGGGGATAATTGTTTTTCACGTGTCAGTATTTCCTGGAAGTCTTGTTTAATACTGACTGATGGAAACCAACTCAGAGTTTCTGATTTAAAGGGTCTCGGGTAGGGCATGAGAATTTGCTTTTCTAAGAAGTTCCCACATACAACTGATGCTTTCAGTAAAGGGACTCACTTTTAAAACTATTGTTTTGGCCGGGCTCGGTGGTTCAGCCTGTAATCCCAGCACTTTGGGAGGCCGAGGTGAGCGGATTGCCTGAGCCCGCGGGTTTGAGACCCGCCTGGGTAGCGAGACCTCATCTCTACAATAAATCAACAACAACAAAAAAATCAGCCGGGCGGTAGCGCGCGCCTGTAATTCCGGCTACTCGGAAGGCTGAAGCGGAAGGATCGCCGGAGCCCAGCAGGTCGAGGCTGCGGTGGCCGGGAGCGGCCACTGCACTCCAGTCTGGGCGACAGAGTGAGACTCCAACTCAAAAAAAAACAAAAAAACAAAAAACTATTGCTTTAATCATATTGCTATAAGTTGATAAAGGTTAAAATGATGATTTAGTGTTACGAAAGATTGCTAAAGTAGGGGAATAATGAACATTGTATGTAAACATATAACGGTAATGAAAAATTATACTTTTTCTTATCCTTCATCAGAGTATAAGTCTATATTCAAACTTTACTCATAATTTTGAAATACTACTCACAAGGAGTAATCTGGCAAAATAAAACTTAGATAAGAACTTTAATACATTTGATACTATGTTTTATATATCTTGAAATCTAAAGATATAAAAGCGATTGGATAAACAGTTTATTGCTGATGATATGTATCTATAAATCATATAATTTATTACATAAGTTAGGTTAAAAAATAATTAAAACTGCCTAGTTAGAAGGTTGCTTTTCTTCCTTTGTGACTTTGTACAAATTTAGTGATCTTTATTCTTTTTCCCTTAATAAGTATTTTGCTCAAGTGATAGTAATTAAACTGTTAGTGGAAAAAACTTTTAGAATGTGTACAATAGCATAGCACATGTATAAATTCTGTTATGTCAAGTTTAGAAAAGCTGAGATATAAATGGCAGTGATAGAGCAAAATATATTGCTCTGAGGAAAATTGATTGTAGCTAGTGCCTGAACTCATTTTCTAACAATTACTTTCACCTCTGATGTTAATATACATCTGTTTTATTTGTTTGGGTATTATTCTCTGAGTGCAAATATCTGTGAAATCCAAGTATCTTTTGTACTATGAATGTCAAAACATTATACTTCTGAATATAAATCTCCAGAAGTTATTTTTGAGTAGATAATTTGTTGTAAGGTCACAGCTTATTTATTCTCTAATACAACAAATTTTTTAAAAATTTTCTATTGTACTATTTAAGATATGCAAGCATTATAATAATGCTATAAATTTCTTGTATATTTATATAAAGAAATATGGAAGCATGCAATTCCAATCCAATTTGAGAAAAAATATTATAATAAAATGAAAGTCATCAAAGAGTTATCTTACATTTTCTTTATTAATGAGCAGCAATAGTCCTCATTGTCCCCTATTATTTTCCTAATTCCTGAAGTACAGCCTTAGATTGAATTGCAGATTCAGGAGTTATTCCTCAGCATTTAGAATTCAGAATCCACTGTCTTAACCACTACACAAGAATCTCATAATTTTTTTATTTGTAGAAGCAAGTGAGGAGCTATGTGATTACAGATAATCAACCTTACCCAGAGATGTCAGGGTAATGCTTTATAAAAAGATAATACTTAACCTGTTTCTCAGGTAATGAGAACTACATGAGAAACATAGTGGTCAACATCCATGAAGCAATACAGGTATACAGGGTAAAGAAGAAACAAAAGTGTTCAATGAGGAACAACTGGAAAAAAGAAAGGGGTGTTAGAAGGCGAGGTTGGAATTTTGATAGAATAAAATTTGGAAAAGTGTTTATCTGCAAAAAAAAAGAAGTAGACTTAGAGGAGTAAGCAGGTCCATCTTTTAGAAATATAGCAAGGAAAATATAGTGTCATGAAAACAGAACGTTGCAATGAGTCAGGAGTTTTAGTTTTTCACCTAGAAGATGACTTCCTGGGAACTAAGCTTAAGTAAGAAGTTGGCTATAGACTTCTGGTCCCCCCCACCCCACAAAAAAATTGATGACTGTTTATCTTAAATAAGAGTTTATCTGAAGTCACATAAAAAAGAATAAAAAATTAAATCTGAAATGTTATCTATTAAAATATAATAAAGCATTAAAATTAATATCATTAATATTCAAACCATAAAATTATGTTTTCTTATTTTAGAAGTTAATAGTACTCAGAAATAAATAAAATAGAGTAGTAGAGATAAGAAAGCTATATGTATTAAGAGTTAATTAGCTATTAACAACTGTTGTCTTGGATTAAAAAGCTGATTCTTGAAGTTTTATGCTTATTGATTTTTCAAATATGCCACAAATTTACATCAATTTTAAAAGAACAACAATAAAATTAAACCAACAAAAAATTAAAGATATGTGATTTCTATACCCAGCAGATAATAATCTATATATAAAAATAAACATAAAAGCATATTTTAATGGAGTGTAAAAAAAAGTGCAATACAGTAGGTAAGAGTTGATAAGAATGACTTTGTTCAAAGATTAAAAAATGGAATGAAAATGTGTAAATAATGATCATTTATTTTCACAAAATACCAAAGGTTTATTCACATTTTTCTCAATTATAAAAGTTGACTTTTATTACATAAAATTGTTATAGAATTCAATAAAATAATAAAAATGATTGCATGTGATGAATCGAGTATTTATAGCAAGTATGTAAAATTCTGCAGTTGACTTTTTTTAAAAAAGGAATGTAATGAGAAGACAGTATGACAGACATCTAATTGTTCTAAAGCTATATTTTTACTAGTTCAGATTTCTAAAGTGAATTTATTTTTGCTGAAAATGCTAGTTTTACATCTATACACAAAATTTAAAATACTGTATAAAAATATGCATGCTGTATTTTTCTAGCATAAACATACTTTCTGGAGATTTGAGATTTCTTTCAATTTTTTCCTATTGACTATACCATTTTATAGTATTATTGAAAACTTCGTGAGATTCTCATTATAAAATGTATTTTTTGTTTGTAGATCCATATATTATTGGAATAATTGAGAAGTCATGCAAAGGTTAGAATAATTTATAAATGCATTTATTTAAAAATTATATACTTGACAACACCCTTTGAGGATACGTACTTTGAAATTTCATTTTTTTCTTTTTGTACATCTACATTTTTATATAGATGAAAGTTTTTTTTAGTGTCAGGTAAATAATCATATGTCTTTTTTTCCATATAAACATTTAGATTGCTCTAATATTCCTTCTTTTTGTTGCTTAATTTTCAATCGTATCTGATAAAACTGGAAATATACCAGAGGAAAGATTTTAATATTATATTACAAACGAAATTGTTAGCTTGATGATATCAGATTTTTTATTAATTTTATACATATGCTTGGTGTATGCCAACAAACTAATATACTCCAAACTCTTTTAAAATTTCTTTTTAAAACTATGAAATTAATTTAAACTTCCTGTGACTCATGGTACTGCTACTAAAAAATCTACCTTACTACAATGTATGTGGCTATTTCCTCATCCCTCAAGTACAAAATCACCTTCCACACATTTTTGCCTTAAGGGTCACTGCAACACAGTCTTCAGAAAGGGAAATGTATGTGTTTTGTTCATTTCTGTACCTTTTGTTTCCATTATGTTGTTGACATACAGCATACAATGAAAAAATAACTATCAATTAATTGAAGGTCACTGGCTTGTCACCAACCTACATTGGCTCATGCTTTGGTCTGAATATTTGTCCTTCCTAAAACTCATGTTAAAATTTAATTGTCATTGTAACAACGTTAAGAAGGAAGACTTTTAAGAGGTGATTAGGCCATGAGGGCTCTGCCCTCATGAGTGGGATTGGTGCTGTTATAAAAGAACAAGGTTAGCCACCTCTTGCTTTCTCTCTCTCACTTCTCTTTGCCATTCTGCACTGCCCCCATGTGATGATGTAGAAATAAGGCCAAGTGTTGTGAGCAGTGCCGAGTTAGAGGTAACCAGATCTACAAACACTTATGTCATTCCACAATGTCAGACTTTTACTATCTAAATAATGCTTTCTAAATAATAAAAACCACAAGCTACATGGATTTCCCAAGGAGGAAATACTACTTAGAACTACCCATTCACTGGGAGTCAGCACTGTGGGCACACAGTCTCAAGCCATTCCACACGTTGGTCAGTATTGCAAACCATACCTAATAGTCTACTTAATCAATATATAAATGTTGTAGATTGAATATTCCACAGAAAATGAAGTAACATTTAAAAAAGGATAGTCAACCAGTCCAGAGGAAAGCCAGATGAGCAGAAGAAGTTTTTCTGGGCCAGTATGGAATAGTGTTTTGATGTGGGCAAAGCCTCTAGTGGTAGATGGTACAGAGCCTCTGGCAGCAATGGCCAGGTTCTTATGATGAATGATAGCAAGATAATGCCATGAAGAATTGTTGAAGCCCTGCCTTTTTTTTTTTTTTTTTTTTTGAGTTGGAGTCTTACCTTTGTTCCCCCAGGCTGCAGTGCAGTAGCCCACTCACAGCCACCACAGTCTCCACCTGCTGGGCTCAGGCAATTCTTCCACTTCAGCCTTCCAAGTAGCTGGAACTGTAGACACACACCACCATACCTGGCTAGTTTTTGTGATTTATTTTAGAGACAAGGTCTCCCCAAGTTGCTCAGGCTGGTCTCAAACCACGGGTTCAGGCAATACTCTTGCTTTGGCCTCCCAAAGTGCTGGGATTTAAGGGTGAGTCACCACACTGGGGCTGATGTCCTTTTATGGCCACAAAGTCCTCTGGTGAGGACTGAGAGTAGAAGAACGTATGTTTGAATATGTCCTTATCAGGTTGGATGCAATCCTTATTGATAAGGCCCAGCATCTGGTCCCTGTTGACATGATGCTTTTTAAAATGTAAACTGGAGTATTTTTCTAAGTTGAAGTTGTTTATGTCAGGGGTGCTCTAAACACCCTCACTAGGCATCACCTGATATTGAACTTCTCTGCTTCTAAAACTGTGAGTCAATACATTTCTGTTCAATGTAAACTACCCCGTTTTAAGTATTCTGTTATAGCAGCACACAATGGACTGAGAGATAAACTGGTACAAGAGAACTGTAGTGCTGATATAACAAATATCTGAAAATGTGGAAGTGGCTTTGGAACTGAAAATTAGTAGAGCTAGAAAACTTTGGAGAAGCAGGCCAGAAAATGCCTCAATTGTCATGAATGAAGTATTCATGGAAATTCTGCCGAAGACTCAGAAGTGGAGGAGAGCTGCCAGAAAATCTGAAACTTCTTAGAGATTACTTAAGTGGTAGTGATCATAAAGCTATTAGAAATATGGACAGTAAAGATGATTTTGGTAAAATCTCAGGCAGAAATGAGGAAACTCATATTGGAAATTGGAACGAAGGCCATCCTTGTTATAAAGTGGCAAAGAACATGGCTAAATTGTGCCCAAGAAAGGCAAAATTTAAGAGCCATGTTCTTGAATATCTAGGTGATGAAATTTCTGAGCAAAGCATTGAAAAGATTGCATGCTTTTTCTTAAATGCATATAGTAAAATGTGAGAAGAGAAAAATGACTTAAAGACAGAAGTAACCATCAAAAGAAAAGCAGAACAGAGATTTGGAATGCTCCAATTTGGTCGTGTAAATAAAAAGTCCTGTTTAGGAGAAAAAGCACACATACACACACACACACACACACACACACACACACACACACACACACACACACACCAAAAATAAAAGGTGTGATCAAGTGAAGACCATTTGATAAAATTAGTACAAGTAGTAAGAAACCAGATGCTATTTTACAGGACATGGAACATGAAAGAATGAATTTTTTTTTTTTTTTTTTCAGAAAGCAAGATTTACTGAGAAGATAGAAAAGCTCCCACAGTGAGAGGAAACCTGAGGGGGTTGTCAGGAAAAATGAACTTATTTGCATTTCAAAGATCTTTGAGGCTGCCTGTCCCATCACAGGCTTATAGCACTAGGATATCAGAGGTTACGTTTACAAGAGGGAAGCTGCAGGACCTTAGATTTTATTGCCCTGTTCCACCTCAAATGTCTGCTTATCTCCTTCTAGTACAGCACTCTTTGGTCACCCCGGGTTATGGCTCAAGTGGGTCTGGCTGATGCTCCAGTCACCATTCTGGAAGATATAATTCATAAACCTTGATGGTATCCATGCAGTGCTAATTTTGCAAGCATGCAGTGTGCACAAAATTGGAGGCATAGCTACCTTCAGCTAGAATTCCAAGAATGCAGCAAAGACCTGAGACATAAGCCGAGATAGGGGCAATGTCTACTTAATAGGGTCACAGGGGTGGGGCGATTTTCAAGTCTCTAAACTGTAAAACTGCAGTGTGTAACATCAGCCTGGAAGAGCTACAGACACAAGACTCCAACACAGGAGAATTACTCTACGGGCTAAACTCAGAAAAGCCATAGAGATGGCGCTTTCTAAAGCCTTGAGGGTCCAACCTCTGTCCCAGTGAGACTCAGATGTGAGACACAGAGTCAAGGAAAATTATTCTGTAACTATAAGATTTAATGTTGTTTGCTCTGTTTTGTTTTGGACTTACTTTTGGACAAGTTACCTTTTCCTTTTTGCCTATTTTTTTCTTTTGGAATGATAATGTCTAACCTATGAGAGTCCTACAATTGTATTTTAAAAGAAGATAACTTGTTTGATTTCACAGTCCCACAGATAGAGGAAAATTTATCTCAAGATGAGTCATGACTTGGGTTTTACCTACATCTGATTTAGATGAAACTCTGGACTTTGGATTTTTAAGTTAATGATGGAATTACATAAGACTTCTGGGACTTTGGGGATGAAATGAATGTATTTTGTGTATAAAAGAGACATGAGTTTTGGGGAACCAGAGGCAGAAATATATGGTTTAGATATTTTTCCCCTCAAAAACTCATGTTAAAATTTAGTTTTCATTTTAACAATATTAAGAGGTGGGATTGTTAAGAGATAAAAGGCCATGAGGTAATGTTCTCATCTCATAAGTGGAACTGGTGATGTAAATGGATAAATCGGGCCTTAGATGAAAACATGGAAAAATCTTAACATTGGTCTTGGCAATGATTTTTTTTGATATGACACTAAAGGCACAGACAACAATAGCAAACATAAACAAGTGGAACTATCTCAACCTTAAAATCTTCCTAAAAGATCTAAAGATCTACCTTCAATACAACTCCACAGTCCCCTTAGTGGGAATATAGTTAGAGGAATTCTAATCATTCTATGAAAAAGATACCTACACACACGTGGTTATTGCCGCATTATTCACAATAACGAAAACACAGAACCAACTGTGCTGCCGATAGAAAGAGGACTGGATACAAAAAAATGCGATACGTATACATGATGAAATATTATGCAGCCATAAAGAAGGACAAAATTATGAACTTTGCAGCAACTTGAATGGGCTTAGAGTCTATAATACTGAGTGATCTATCACAGAAACAAAGAACTGAGTACCACATGTCCTCACTCATAAGCAGACCTTGAACAATTATCATAATACTTTAAGAAAGGGATTTACAATAGTGGAAAACTGCCGGGGGAGAGAGGGTGGGATTGGCAGTAGTGGGAAACTTCCAGGGTGGGGGGCACTCTTCATCAACAGTACCTGCATAATGAACATTTGTACACCTAACCCTGAATTGTACCCCACATCTTTAAAATAATAATAATAATAATAATAATAATAATAATAATAAAGCTTCTGAACAGGAAAGAAAATATTAACAGAGTGGAGAAGCAGCCTAAAAAGTGGGAGAAAATATTTGCAAGACTTACATGTAATAGGAGGTTAATATCCAATAAATAATGAATGCAAATGACACAATATCAAGCACACAATAAAATTTAAAAGAGGGGGAAAAGACATAAACAGGAATTTCTCAAAAGAAAGCATAAAAATAACGAACAGGCATATAGTATGGTTCAAAAAATAATATACAAATGGCCATTAGATATCAGAAAGGAAAGAACCCATTAATGGAGTTTCTCTGATCATCTTGAGCTCACATGTGAAGATAATCTTTTCCCAGAACACTGAATAAACCACACAACATTAAGATTAGCTTCTTTGTTACAAGAGTTTGCTTCCAGCTAATAGCCCATCCTTTGTCTATAAGCCTGTGACTGACCCACCCCTCCAGCTACCAGCCCACCTTTGTTTATGTGCTCATAACTGACCCACACATCCATCTGCTATCAGAGATGCAAGAAACAGACCATCACTCCATCACAATGGCAACAGCTTCTGTGTTATCTCACCCAAGAATGCTTACCTGTCCCCACCAAAAGGAATTTTTTTTATTATAAAGATCTGGGGTACATTTCAGGGTTAGGTAAACAAACGTTGATTATGCAGGTACAATTGTTGATGAGGTATGTCCCTGCCTCCCCTAGCAGTTTCCCTCAACTGCCAATCCCACCTCCCTCCCCTGACAGTTTCCCACTACTGCCAATCCCTTTCATATAGTATTATAATTGTTCAAGGTTCGTTTAAGAGTGGGAGCATATAGTACTCTATTATTTGTTTCACGTTCAATCTCAAGCATTCACTGCCAAACTTTTCTTAAGTGTCTGGTTTCCTCTCAGATCTTGGAGAGGTGGATTTGCCCTTTTTCTCTGGTCTACTTTCTAAATGAGCTTTCTTTTCTAATCTAATTTATGTGTAGTTCTTTGCTTACCTGCAGTACTGGCTCAGCTCGCTAACCCAACAGATCTAATAATTTAGAATTGTTCAGTTAAGAATTGAGATGCCGTTCTCCCCTTTAACATCACTAATCGTTTAAGAAATGCAAAGTAACACTACAACAAGAGATCATCTAATGTCTGTCAGAATGATCATTATCAAAAAGATGAAAGATCAGAAATGGAGATCAGCAAGAATCTTGAGAACAGAAACCCTCATACACTGCTAGTGGTAACATAAATTAATACAGCCATTATAGAAAATTGTATGGCGTTCTATAATAAAAACTATTTGATTAGCATATGATCTAACAATCGCACCACTAAGTATATACCTAAGGGATTTGAAATCAATTTATTGAAAGATATCTGCAATCCTATGTCTACTGTAGCATTGTTCATAGCATAGTGAAGCTATGAACTCAAACCATGTGTCCATCAATGGATGAATTTATTTTTAAAATGTAGTATATAAATATAGAGGAATACTAGTTAGTCTTAAAAAAAAGAAGGGAATTTTATCATTTGCAACAATAAGGATTAACCCAAGAACATTATGCTAAGTGAAATAAACACAGAAAGACAAAAACCACATAAACCCTTTCATATGTGGAAGTTAATACAATTGAACTAAAAAAAGCAGAGAGCAGAGTGTCAATTACCAGAGTCTGAGGGTTGAGGGGAATTGAAAGATGTTAGTCAAAGAGTAAGTTTTACTTAGAAAGGAGGAATAAATGATAAGTGTTGAAGTGATAAATATGTTGATTAGTTTGATTCTGTCATCCCACATTATATACATATATCACAACATCACTTTGCACCCCATAAATATGTACAATTATAATTTATCAATATATAATAAAATAATAAAAACACTGATAAAGTATACCCTTCTCATTTTAAAAATGAGGTTTGGCATCCCGATAATTAAATTAGACCAAATAATAATGATGACAACGAATTCCAAATCATGGAGGCTTTGTCATTAATTTATCATGTAATTGCTAGCAAAATGGATTGTTTTATTTTCCTTTAGTGTCATTTAAATAGTATGAGTAATTTATTTATAAATTAGATGTAGACATTTGGTAGAGTACATATGCATATTAATCTCTACAGTTGTTATTCTGAGCTTTTCTTAAATCTTGAGGGAATAAGATTCATACTTGTGATCTACCCAAATGCTGATGCTTACATTGGAATCTGTGTGTTTCTTTATATATGTGTGAAAGTATATGAAGCCAGAAATCTATTTATAATTGCTGCATATCTAAAAAATTATCTATAAAGATTATGCAAAAACATATGATTTAAAACTTCCTTATCCCTATGGTTATAGCTTTGAATTGTTAAACAATTATAATTCTAATTATTGCTTATGGTTGTTGTAAAATTAAATACTTTTTTTTCTAAAGAGTGCATCTAGCTAGTGCTTGGTATGTAACAAATGTCCTAGTATTATTTATCTATTTATCTTTTGTTTGGAAGTTCAGAAGTAAAACGTGGAACGTAGTTGGTAATAAAATTTACTACCCTGCTTGTCCAAGGAACTTAAACTGAAGAATGACGAAGAATGCCTATGCATTTTTTAACATCTTAAATTTAAGCAGAAAGTTAACTATTCTTAAATTTACTGGAAGAATCAGTGCAAAAAATGTTGTGAAATTATAAAATTATAAAGTCTCCACACAGATATGGGTTTATTCAATCATTATTTATTAACCACGGTTGAGGTACTAATGCCTTGCCAACGTTACCAAATTCAAGAGTGAATAAGACATTATCCCTGTACTGTGGAGTTTACAGTTTCGTGGTGTTGGGAGTGATATATACTTTCTCAATGACACATACTGTAATACTTCTGTAAAAGGTTTATTGAATTATCTGACCAGATAAAATAGTTTTCAAGTTTTTTTTTTTTCCTCTCTCATCATTGCTTTCAAATAAACCATTTTAAATTTCCTTTTCCCAGTTTTTAGGATATCTCAGGCATATCCAGTAATTTAGACTTGTCCAGTTAGGAAGTGAGATGTCATGCTCCTCTTCTTTCAGGCATTCCAGATATCTAAAAATAGATATTTTGGATACATTATCTCTTGTTGGAACAAGATGGAGCAATGCTTTGCAAAATTTGGATATCCATAGTCAATAAAGTTTATCAGAAAAAAGTGACTAAATGAATGAAAACGTAGGTCAGAATTCCTGTTTCTTCACAACTACATCCTTCCAACTACAGCAACAGTGTAGTCCTTTTTGAAGAATCAGTCTCGAATGACCATGGTGACATACTTCATTCTCTGAGTTTATTCCAGCAAAAAAGTAAAAAGAGACAAACTATTGGCACCTTGAATATACTTTGACAAAATATGTTTATTAAGGGAGTATCAAGTATCAGTTTTTTTCTTTCTTCTTGAAGAATGAATAGTTTTAAAATGTTGCAAGGGGATAAGTTACTATTTTTCTACCCCCAAATAGGCATAATGTATAATGCAGAATCAGTACCTAAAGAAACTAGGAAACGATAGGCATAAAGTGAAGGGGCTTAAATATCTAGGAAATATTTCTTTTGTTTCTCCCTGTAAGTGATTAAAAGAGGAAAAATCTGACTTGTGTGTCATGGAATGGTATTGGTGACCTGGTTCTAGACTCCTAAACCATGGCCCAGGATGATTGTTGAATGATGAGCTATTCACTAAGCATTTGAACATGTTTTAAGAAAGAGGAATACTGTGTTTGCTCAAAGCCTCACTAATCATATTGTAATACTACAGTGATGAGTGAATCCCACAATCACATGTTCATCCTTGCTTGCTTTGTTTCAGACCTAAACTTCTTATAGTCTGAAAAGTCTGCTGATTAGATCTTCTTCAGCTTATGAATTGAGGAAACCATACATTGGTTCTGTACAAGAGAAATTGTTTATTATTAAGTTTCAATGTGTCCAAAATGGAATTTGTGTCCTTAAGACAGATGAGTTCCTATTACCGAATAAATGTGAAACAGATTGCTAGAAATAACTGCAAGCCCTTTGAGTTATTCCAAAAAGGAGGTGAGTTTGGTGACTTCTGAGTTCATGGTGCTGCAAGGGCTATGCCATCAATTTACCACAAGATCATTTAAGATATAAGAAGGGAAGGATGGGAAGTATAAGGTTTTCCACTTGATAATCTTTTAATGTCTTAAGGTTTTGTTCTCAGAAATTATGCATTTTATTACTGTGTACATATATGCATAAAATAAGCATTTATATATGATTTTCACATACATAAATACACACACACAACACGGAGGGAGAAAAGAATCTCAAACATTTAGTTCCACTGAAAAGAAAACCTGTAAGTACCGTTTTCAATCATCTCAACTCTAAATTAGAAAATTTAATTACCTTGTTTTTTTTGTATATTTTTAAAAAATATCCATTTATTATAGAGTTGTGGAGTACAAGTGAGGATTAACTACATAAATAGGCTACATCACCTTGTTCTTGAGAAGCAGAGAACAGTTTACGTCCTCAGAGCTTCACAATGGATGAATCTCTTTTTATCAACCATTCCAAAGGCAAAAGCAGTCTCTACTCTTGAGACTTCAAAGCAAAAGAGAAAAAAAAAAAAAAAAAAAAACTCCTTTACAGCTAGCAGTTCAGAAAAAAAGTGAAGGAATTTTTTGACTATTACTTAGATAAAATTTTTACAATAGCTTGAAATAACCCCTTTTGGTGGGTGATAGTTTTTTAAAGTTCTAAATTTTATACTTATATAAAAACTGAAATATCTAATCAATGTAGCTATGCAAGGAAGATGGGCATTTCTGAAAAGCTTTGGTTACTAATTTTCTAAAGTAAAAAATATGAGGACTAAAATATAACAGTGAATCTAACAGTATTTTGAAATCAAGTAGAGCTTTTTTTTTAAAGTAGAAAAATATACAACTACCAAAAAGAAAATAAAAACTAGGATAGTTAGAAAAAAACATTTGCTTTATCATCACTTGGTGAGTGGATTATAATGAAAATGAGTATTTCCATTTCATATTACAAAAGCAGTATAATATTAAGGACCAAACATAGGACTATGAAAGGACCTGATCAATTTGAGAGCACCATAGAATCTCTTGGAGAGAGATGCTATGAAGAAGCTTAAGCAATGAGTAGGATTGAAGGCATTATATAAACATTCAAACCATAGCCCATGTGCTTGAGAACTTCTGCTGAAATGCATAATTATCAATGTAAAATACAGAAATATAATAAAGTTTATATTATTTCACACTATTTAGTTATGACTACTATATGGAGGAACTCCAGGTTGGGAGAATAAACATAATTCTTTTAGTAGAGTTTATGTACTGAATGGTTGACTTAATTATTCTTTCTCTCTGTTTTATTTGTAAGGATTGTAAGGGAACAGTGATCCCTTTGATAACCAAGAAGTTAAGTAAGATGCGGTAGAAATGATCTGAAATGTCTTTGAATGATCTCTGATTCCTAACATTCATACCTGTATAGCCCTGTATGTGTGCATGTGTGTGTGTATGTGTTTGTGTCTATGTGTGTGCATGCATGCGTGTGTGTGTGTGTGTGTGTGTGTGTGTGTGTGTGTGTGTGTGTGTGTTGAGAAGGGTAAATTGGTGACTTGAGTACAATGAATAGAGTCTAAAGTGATTAACTGCTACTTCTTATATTAGACTATAAAGTACCGTGGCCCTTTCTCTTATTGCTCTTTCTTTGTCTTGTCTTTTTGGTTTTCTTTGATGAAGCAAGTCCAGAATGTATAGAACTATTCGAAATCAATATGAAAATATCTCTACGGAAAAAATGGGTAGTGTGTACTGATGAAGAGTGCTAGAAAACCCCCAATGGACAATCAAACATGAGGGAGGGGAACCATAAAATTTTACTGCATTTAGGTAAATGTAAATTATACACAACATCAGGAGCTTTTTTACCACTGGATTTGCAAAATGAAAAAAGTCTAATGAAACAGGTTGATAAAGACATAGAGAAAATCTTGCCATATATGCTGCTGTAGAGGACACAAACTTGGTAGAATAGCTCTAGGGAAAAAATTGATAATACCTTGTTTCCTGAGTCTAACTGGTCTAATAGCTCTGGAGAAAAATTTGACAACAGCTATCGGCCCAACCAGTGTTAAATGCTCCAGGTTCAAATTGGCAATCAGACACATGTGACACATAGTCTTTAATCTAATATTAAGCATAATTAGCATTACAGAAGTTTATGGGACAAGAAGTACTGTGGTGAAGCGTTTTCATGTCATTGAAAGGCCCAGTTCATCAGTGTGCAGGGAGTATCCAGTTACCAGACATGAGAACCAAAGTTAGTGTAAATTACTTTGACATAAAAAGGCTGCAGTACTGATCACACCAGTGATATATAGAGGGCCAGTTCCAAAGATGAACATTTCACAGCAACAAGGAAGACATAAAAATTTACATTCATCTTGACTGTTGATTCCAAAGAAAAAGGACGACAGGGTTATTTTCCCAAGTGAGACTGGAACCCTATATATGTTAAACCTTTATTTATATGCAGAACATTTTTAAATGTGTTGCTATCATTTAGCAACCACACTTCTAGGTTAATATTATAAATAATTAATACTAATAACTCTAGTTTACATACTAAGCTAATATATACACAAGGTAGACAAGCAAAAAACACTATTTTAAATAACAGATTTCAAATGACTTAATTTTCCTCTGAGATAAAACAGCATGAGATTTATGGTTTATTCACACGTTAAAATAAATGATCTCAATTTCTCAGTATAGACAAATATCAAAATGTGCAAACTGAATGCAAAAGAAAAAGGTTGTAAAAGAATGTGTGCAATTTGAAACCTTTAAAACTAGAGAAAAACGACACTGCACCTCAATTTCCTTATCTCCAAAGTGAAGAACAATATAGTAACTCTTGCATGGGGTAAGCATGGTATTTAAATAAATTTATGCATCTAAGGCATTTAGCATAGTATCCAGTGCATAGTAAGGTGTCAATAAATGCTAGTTATTATACGAATGTATATGCATATGTAGTAAAAGTATTAATATGCAGGAAAATTATATGTTTCCTTAAGGATAAGAACAATCTATGTAAGTAGATACAAAAAGCGATAAATAGTTTGGAGCCTTAATCTAACTTTAAATTTATTAACAAAGGAAATGTTGAGCAAATGTATCCAATAATGACACATCTGTTAGTCTAAGTGTAAGATATCGTCTCTTCTTTTCTTCTGCTCTTTTTCATATGCTTATGATATTTCATAAATAAATATGTTAATTAAAAGAAAAGGAGAATATCAACATATTCAAGGTGGTAAATATTTTCTTAGTGAGAAAACTAAGTTCCTACAAAAGAATGGAAAAAACAACCGAACAAATAGTTTTGTTTTGGTAGTAAGGAATAAGAAGAGCTCATATACAACTTGCATCTGTATTATTTTTGCTATGTTTTTCAAGTGAGATTAGAAAAGGTTTTTAAAAATTAGCAATAGTAGCAAACACTAAACTGGGTTCTAAATTTGTCCTTTAGAATGTTTCATTCTAGGATAAAATCTATAATAAAACAATAAACCTAGAACAATGCAAGAAACTTGGCCTTGCAGGAAGAGTATTGTAGGTTTGTCACTTTTGTTTTGTTTTGTTTTTAGATACAAGGTGTCCTACATTGCCCAAGCTGGAGTGCAGTGCCTATTCATAGGCAAAGTCATTGTGCACTACAGCCTCAAACTCCTGTCCATGTGATCCTCCCATCTCAGCCTTCTAGTAGCTGCAACTATAAGAGGTGACAATGTTCTCAGCCAGCATTAGAGCATTGAAGAATTTGCAATTCTGCTATAACAGTGAATAACCAAGTCATTGCTACAAAATAGTTAGAATTTGGTTCTTCTTGTTCTATCAACTTTAGCTTATAGTTAAAAGTTAAAATATGAGGACACAATCATCCTAAAATGCATATGGACTCTCAAAGGACCCCGAAAGGCCACAGCAGTCTTGAGAAAGAAAAAAAACAAAGCTGAGGACTCTATAAGTTATGATTAGAAAATATAAATCTATAGTAATTGAAAAAATATGAAACTAGCATGGAATGAACATATTGACCAGTGAGACATGATAAAGTGCCTAAAAGCAAATGTTCATGCATATGGTCAAAAGATTGTTGACAAGGGTGTCAAGGTTTCACAATAGGGAAAATTGTCTCTTCACCAAATAACATTAGACAAATGAAATATACATAAGAAAAATAAATAAATTTGGACCCTTATCTTACACCATAAACGAACATTAACTCAAAATGGGGTAGAGACTTAAGTGTAAGAACTGGAACTGAACAATTCCTAGAAAAAAAATCTGTGCAGCAAAGGAAGCAATTCAGTAAAGCAGAAAGACAACCTATAAAATGGGAGAAAACTATTTACAAACCTCATATCCAATAGGTGTTTAGTATCCAGAATGTATAAAGCACTCTTAAAACTGAAAAACAGCCGGGCTTGGTGGCTCAGCCTGTAATCCCGCGCCTTTGGGAGGCTGAGGTGAGTGGATTGCCTGAGCCCGCGGGTTCGAGACCCGCCTGGGCAGCGAGACGTCATCTCTACAATAAACCAAAAAATCAGCCGGGCGTGGTAGCGCGTGCCTGTAATTCTGGCTACTTGGAAGGCTAAGGCGGTTGGATCGCCAGAGCCCAGCAGGTCAAGCTGCGGTGGCCGGGATCGGCCACTGCACTCCAATCTGGGCGACAGAGTGAGACTCCAACTCAAAAAACAAAAAAACAAAACAAAACAAAAAAAACCTGAAAAACAGCAAAAACAAAACCCATAACTGATTTTTTTTAAAGGATACATGATTTGAATACATATTTTACCAAAGAAATTATACAAACAGCCTACAAACATATACAAGCATATCCATCATGAGTCATCAATAAAATGCAAACCAAAACAACAATGATAAATCAATCCACACATATTAGAATACCTACTATGAAAACAAGCAAACAAAATAGCAAGTGTGTTGAAGAGGATGTGGAGAATTGAAAGCCTTGAATTCTGTTGGTGGGAGTGTAAAATAGTGCAACCACTATGAAAAACAGTGTGACATTTCTCCAAAATAGAATTAGCATGTGATCTCCAATTCCACTACTAGGTATAGTCAAAAGAATTGAAAGTGAGATCTCAAAGAGATACGTGTATACCCATGTTCATAACTGCATTATTCATAATAGCCAAGAGGTAGAATCAAACTAAATGTTCATCGATGGACAAATGGATTCTTAAAATGTAGTTTATGCATACAATGGAATATTATTCAGCCTTAGAAAAGACTATCCAGTCATATACCACAACGTGGAGGACACTTGAAAACATTATGCTAAATGAAATAAGCTAATCATAACATGATAAATAGTACATTATTCTATTTATATGAGGTATGCAAAGTAGTAAAATTATTAGAAAACAGAATGGTGATTGCCAGATGCTGGGGATAGATGGAAAAGGACAGTTTTGTTCAATGTGTATAGAGTTTCAGTTTTGCAAGAAGAAAAAATTCTGGAGATCTATTGAAAAACGGTGTACATATAATGTTACTGTAATATACACTTAATGAAGACTAAAAATAAAAAATAACATATACTGCACTTCCCTAAGGCTTTTCTATAAAATCTACTGAGAATGATACATCAAAAAATAAAAGTACAAAAAATAAAATATATGTGTGTATTATATACTATAGAATATATTATACTCATATTTGAAATATGATTATTGTAATAACTAGCCAGGCATTTGCTGATTTCCTTATGTCCTCCCCTTCTAGGGTAATTCACATCTTTCCTCCCCTTCTAAGGTCAGTCACATCTCTCCTTTCCTACATACATCTTGGAAGTTTTAAAAGTTAATTGATTATTCTTTCAACAGCATTTATCTGGTTGCTACATATCAATTTGCCAAAATCATTGGAAGGTGGAATAGAATATTTTGCTCTTCTTATCTATATTATAATTAAGAGAAGTGGCAAAATTAATGTCATATAGGATGTGATGGTTTTAGCTCATAGTGCCTCTCTCTTCTCTAAGATTAATACATAAATTATAAAAACTGAGTCAACTCAAGATTATACTAATCATTTATCTCTTACCAAACATCCAGATATAATGAATTTAGCTTAGCTTCTTGCTTCATATTCCAATACCATAACATGAATCCTAAGTAAATTGAATAAAATTGAATTTTAAAAAGCCTACACTTTATCTAATTTTAACCTGGTATTTGCTATAAACTGAAGTTAGAGAACTGAGTAACACATTGTTCCTACCTTAAGGAACTTTATGTAAATAGAAGGTTATCTATCTATTTATCTTTTGATTAAATATAGGGAGAGAAAGGAAGAAAGAATGTGTTAACACTAAAAAAGGATTTAGGAAATAAAGAAATTGCCTTACCCATGTGTCGTTTGTTGAATGAAGACAATATAATAGTCACTCACAAGGTCACTTGTCTACACAAATTAAAAATAAATTTTAAAAGAGTCAAATTACTGTTAACCATTTTTGACTAAGGTATTTTATTAAGAACACATACTCTATTTCATTACCTTAATTTTCATTGAAATACTTCCACAATGATATTGAAATCATATTTCTGAGGATCTATTTAAATACACTATAAATCAAAATACCCACAGGAAATGCTGGAGTTAAATTTCATTTTTTAAAGATTGACCTTTTAAAATATTAGTGTTAGAACTTCAGAAAATGTTTCAATTCACAAGATGCCATGTGGTTATTCATTTAAAAAACCAGCATGAAAAATATATGGGCTGAGTCAAAAAGTGAGGCAGAAATTGCATTAGAAAAAAATTGAAAAAATAATAAAAAACCCATCAATTTCTCACAGTCTCTGGATGCTACTAAATTTCTAAAGGATGTGTTTGACTAGGTTCTCTACAAACTGATCTTGAATTGCCAATTGTTGGCCTAGCTCAATCTTAATCAGCTATATTCTTATATCTACTGCATATTATATAGCTTACTATACATATAATCATTTTACAAATATGCTCTTTCCCCTGAGAATATGTATTACAACACAAGAATTAGCAATATTTTCTTTAATGAGTTACTCAGAATTATTAGAAAATATGCAATATGAGTTTGATACTTTGCAGAGCAGCTGTGTGTTTACAGGTTACATTAGGTTACAGATATTTGATGAATTTTAAAATCAACATTATACTTTAAAATATTTTGAATTAACATATTTGGAATGTTAAAAATTTGGAAAAAGAATGTCAAACATGATACTTAAATTGCCCAAAATTTCTTTAAGAAAGGTAAACTAATGTTAATAGTTGAGTTATTTGCAAACACATACCCACAAACACACACACACACACACACACACACGCACACACACACACACACACACACACACACACTTTAATAGGGAAATAGGAAAAAAACAACAGTGTGTCGATTTCTAAAAGAGCTAAAAATTGACCTTTCATATATCCCAGCAATCCCCCTTCTGAGAATATACCCGGAGGAACTCAAATCATTTTACAAAAAAGATACCTGTACAGGCATGTTTGTTGCAGCATTATTCACAATACCGAAAACATGGAACCAACTGTGCTGCCCATCAAAAGTGAACTGGATTTTTAAAAATGTGGTACATATACATGATGGAATATTACGCAGTCATAAAGGACAAAATTGCTTACTTCACAGCAACTTGGATGGATTTAGAGTCTCTCTTACTCAGTGATCTATCCAACAAACGAACTGAATACCTGGGGTCCACTTAAGTTCTCACTCATAAGTGGACCCTAAACATTTATTGTAATACTACAAGAAAAAAATTGTCAGTAGAAGGGCACTGCCAGGTGAGGGAGGAAGGGGAGGGCATATGCCATCAACAAGGAGACCTGATCCTAAACCAGGCAAAGTGAGGACCCATGGGAAACTCAAACTTCACCTGTACATTGACCGCTTATGTATCTAATTCTGAATTGTACTCCACATCTTCAAAATAAAACCATAATTTAAAAAATAATCTTTAAAACCAGAGGAAACTTCTGTGCTGTCTCCAATTATTCTAAGTGATTTTGGGTACTTCATTAAGGATTAATGTTTTTCTTCTTGAAGACCCTGCAGGTGTGTTAATTTATTTTGTAGTATTTAAAAATTTTTGTTATAACTCTGAGCTTGTCTTTTTCATTTTCTAACTGTATTGTTTGATTATAGAAGGATGTAAGTTTTTCAAGATATAATTTTCATCCAACTTCGTTATTGAACTATCTCATTAGTTTTACCATAGTTCCTTCTATGTTCAGGTAAAAGAAAATCATATATAACTATTCTTATTAGTCTTCATCTGTAGAATGCATTTTATTTTATTTTTTTAATGTCTTTAAGTTTTATATATATATATGTATATATATATATTTATTTATTTATTTGTTGTTGAAGTCTCACTCCGTCACCCAGACTGGAGTACAAGTGGCACGCTCCCGGCCACCGCAGCCTCTACCTGCTGGGCTCCAGCGATCCTCCCGCCTCAGCCTTCCGAGAAGCTGGAACTACAGGCGCGCGCTACCACACCCAGCTAATTTTTTGATTTATTGTAGAGATGAGGTCTGGCCAAGTTGCCCAGGCAGGTCTCGAACCCGCGGGCTCAGGCAATCCACTCACCTCAGCCTCCCAAGGCGCGGGATTACAGGCTGAGCCACCAAGCCCGGCTAAGTTATATTTTTTTTACTTGACAAGTAATATATGTTTTCATCAGTAACATGTTTTGAAGTGAGCATATGTGTGTGTGTATGAGTGTGTGTATACACACACTCCTCTCCGTGTGTGTATATATATATGTACATATATATGAATATAGATATATAGTGGAATGGTTAAATTTACCTAATTAATGGATGCATTACTTCACACAGTGATTTTGTGATTTGAGACATCACATCTACTCTTTTCATTTTTATTAACTATAGTCAGTGTACTGTACAATAAATCTCTTGAAATTTATTGCTCCTATCTAACCGAAATTATATATCCTTTGAGCAATGCACCCCCATCCCTCCTTCCCTATAAGCACTCTGCCCCCTGATCACCTCCATTCTATTCTCTATTTATGTGAAACCAGCTTTCTTAGATTCTACACGAGTGAGAACATGTGATATTTGTCTATCTGTGCCTAGCTTATGTCACTTAAAATAATGTCTTTTAACTTTGAAACAGAACTTTCAGAACAATGATCATATGATTTTTGGTTGCCACCATCCTCATATTGAACTTGCCACTACCAGGTACTATTAAATAGAATTATAATTAGTAAGCCTCCCATTATTTTCAATTTAGTTGTTTTTTTTTTTTAAGTTAGGAGTGAAGACACTTTATTGAATGCATTGTGAGCACCTACAAGTGTATTAGTCTGTTCAAACTGCAGTAACAAATTCCCACAAAATAGGCAGTCTAAGAAATAGGCAATTAGTTTTTAAACATTCTGGGGGCTAGACATCCATGATTAAAATGCTGGCAAATGTAGTTTCTGGTGACGGTTCTCTTTCTGGCATTCAGGTGACTGTCTTCTAGTAGTGCCCTCACTCAGAAAGGGCAAGCTCTAGTGTCTCTGCCTCTTAATAAGGACACCAGCTATATCAGAATATCACACTTTGAACCTTATTTAACTTAATTACCTGCTCCATGGGAGCCCTATCTTCAAACAAAATCACATAACATGAATTTTGCAAGGACATATTTTGATCCATATCAAGAAAGTTTTCACAATTTCTTTCTTAAACCTTTTTTTTTCCTTACCCTAAGGAGTAATTTGGTTGTTTTTAAGTGTTTTTGTTTATTTTATTAATCCTTATGTGTCAAATCATGGTTTAAGTATATATGGGCCATGAAATATCTACTATTCATTGATATTATGGTTGCTCATATTTAAGCAAATATTGTTATAAGTATTTCCTAAGAATAGCTAGTTATATTTCTTTATTGCCACTGGAACCAATCCAGGTATCCTCTAACTTAACTTTTGAGTTTAGAAAACATGTTTTATGTTTTATTTTACTTGTAATACAAATAAAAATAGGAAACGTTTTATTACTACCCAACTCCATTTTTGTACCTGGTTATATTTTCTCTATCTATTATTCACTCTATTAAACAGTACATAAAGTTCACAAACTGAAATAGTGCCTAGTGATAAAAAAGATGAATAACTAAAATGTGGTTTTTATATGTAAAAATGTCCTTTTTGATGTTTTGCATTAATATTTACTGTTAATATCATAGGTGGGTTTTAACATATCTTTATATTAGATATTTGGACAATACGTTTATACTAAAATTTTGAAACGTAATGATTTTTATCATTTTATGCTAATATATAGTTGGTTCTTTTTAACATGTCAGAGAATAGGATCATATTCACTTTCGTTTCTTAAAATGTAATGTTACTTTTTATTTTCTATACTTACTTGGCTAAGGCATTATTTTGCATACATTTGTTTATACTCACAAATACATTAACTAAAATGGAGATACACAGATGATTGATAGATAAATAAGTAGGTAGGTAGGTAGATATAGTCTACCTTATGATGATTGTTCAGATGTACATCTTGTTTTACATTCTGCTAACTATATGGTAGCTTTATATTAAAATGCCTGTAAGCATACTTAAGTAATTTTTACACTGGAAGGTAGACCTCTTTATTTGCTTCTCTTTTTACAGTTAATATCATTATATTTGACCAGAATTCAAGACAATTAACTGGGGCAAAGTTTGTATTTCCAAGAAATAGTGCTAGGGTAAATGGATACTTGCATGACAATAATAATAATAATAATAATAATAAACTACTATTTTGCATGTAAAATATTAATTTAAATGAATGAAAAACAAAAATAAAAGAGTAAAAATCATGAAACTCAGAGAGGAATACACAGAAGTAAATTGTTATGACCTTGGTTTAGAAAATGGTTTCTTAGATATGACATAAAAAATATTTTTTTCTGTGTATTGCTTATTTCACTCAGTATAATGCCCTTTTGATAGATCTGTGTTGTAGCAAATGACAAAATCTTCTTCTCTGAGGCTGACTCATATTTCATTATTACAGACACACATTTTCTTTACTAGTTTGTCAATTGACTGACACTTAGGTTGTTTCCATAACTTGCAGTAAACTTGAGAATGCAGATTTCTTTATCAGTTGGTGATCTCACTTTTATATGGAATCTAAAAATATGTATAAATAATATGTTAAATACACAGAGATAGAGAATAAAAGTGTGGTTGTAGGAAACAGGAGTGGACAAGAACTGGGGAGATATAAAACAAAAGATACAAGTAGCAGATATGTAGGATGAACCAGTCTGGAGATCTAATGTACAACAAGAGAACTATAGTCAATAAAACTGTATTACATTTGGAATTTTGTTAAAAAAGTAGATTTTAGCTACTTTCATCACAAAAAAGTAACTGTGAGATGATAGATATGCTAATTTGCCTCACTAAATAATTTACTATCTATACGTATCCCTGGCTGTACACCTCAAATATACAGAATTTTAAATAAAGTAAAAAAAAATAGATAAATTACACTTATTCAAAATTTGAAAAATTGTGTTGTAAGAAACACTATCAAATAAAGAAAAAGATAACCAGCAGACAGGAATAAAATATATTTTTTTAAATATAGTATATATACATGTGTATATATGTATACACACACACACACACACACACACACACACACACACACACACACACGGCCATACTGTATGATTCCATTTGCACAAAATTTCCAAAATAGGCAACATTGTAATGACAGAAACCAGGACCTGGGTAGATGGGTGACAGAAGAATGAATGCTGATGAGAATGGGAGTTTTTTAAGAGGTGATGAAAATATCAAAATTAGATTTTTTGTTATTCCACAAATATACATAAAAAAGCCACTAAATGTATACTCAACAGAGTATATGAATTATATGTCAATAAAACCATTTAAAAATCTATGAAAATTGGCTAATGAAACAATTTAATGAAATATTTATCTGTATAATCAGAATTTGGAAGTTATTTTGGCAGCGTAGGCATGCTAATTGATCAAGCTATTCAACAGTCTCTAAACATTGAATTAGATATTTTCTATGAGAGATTGTTGTCTTTTATGCATAAATTATTAAAGAATTTACAGTAATTAGAGATATTTGATCATTTTCTAACCATAAAATACACAAAAATGAATATTCTAAATGTACATTTGTCTAGACAAAAATTGAAGTCTGAATTTCTTAAAAAGGGGAGTATAATTTTGAGATTTATTTATTTAATTTTATCATTTTATTTTTACATAAAATGGAAAGATTTACCTTCTGCAACTAATTTTTAAAATATAATACACACTTTTAAACATCATATAACCTCTCTTTTCAAATGAATGAAAACCAATATGTCATAGAGATATCTGCACTTGCATGTTTCTTCCCAAGTTGTTCTTAACAGCCAAGATATTTAAAAGATCCAAGTGTCTGGGATGTATTTTAATATTGGTTTCCATGAAAGAAAATATGTAGGATATGCAACGTAAGATATAAAAGGGTCAGATATTCTCTCATTACTCATAGGCCTGTTGTATGCTAGTCAATGGAGTCCTCATAAAGTGAAGCTTCAATTAATACATACAATATGAACATTATTTTGTCCTGATGGTATTTATTAATTTTTAAGAAGGAATAAAGGAAGCAATGACTGTAGAAAGAAGGGTTTTAGTCACCTGCAACCATAACGGCTCTGGAACCAACTTTTTATTTGAAATGCCCTGTTGCTTTCTTATTATGACATCTGTTCTTTTTTTTATGGTTAGCCCTGGGATTTCAGAGGCCAAGAAGTCAAACCCATAGTCCAGGACTTCTCAGAGAAAACACACACACACACACACACACACACACACACACACACAATCTTTCAAGGACTATATTTATAGAGGAGATAATAAAAGAAATACAGTGAAAGTGTCATTCTGTATGGTCACTCATATATGCAGTTCCAGACAACTGGGAGGTACAGTCCAGGACCTCTTGACTTTCAACTAGCATCTACCGTACTACACAAGTGAAAGCATATTTAGTTCCATGACTTGTAACACATACTCCATTACTTGTATCATTTACTGCACCAGGTACTTCGGCTTAGAATCTTGTCTTTGGACAGTTCCACGGGTGCTGCCATGATTCACAGTATCATACAACAAAAGACAATTTAGTAGTTTATTAAAACATCAAGGCCCATCCATCTACATAAAATATCTTCCTGGGGAACTAGAGTGATATAGCACTTACCATTTGATTATTTGTGAGACTTTGGGATGAGGAGTTTAGCCATGGCAATATTGGCCACTCAACTCCATAGGTAGCAGCTAGTTGAGCATTTTGAGTGCAAACTTTCTCATCTTAACCTATACATTCTCTACTAAGAAGTCCATCACCCTGTTAATTTTTTTCCTTTCCTGTCTTTTTTCCTTCCTCTGGCAAATATTAGGTTTATTCTACAAGGCTACCAAACAAACCTGTTGTACAGGTGAAGAAACCAGGTTGGTCATTTTTCTCAGTGTCGTGTTCTGCTGACATATAGTGGGATAAAATGACTCCACAATAAACAGGATTTTCAAAATAAATAGAACACTAGTAAATGATTTAGAGGTTTTCTTTAGGGTAATGTTAGTCCATAGAGCCCATTGAAGTGATTTATTGGTAGAGAGATGATAAAAATACCAGAAACTGTCAATAGAAACGCTGTCACTGAATATATATCCAAAACTGGGATTGTTGAATCATAAGGTAGTTCTACTTTCATGTTTTTGAAGAACATTTATACTGCTTTCCATGGTGGCTAAACTAATTTACAGTTCCATAAACAGTGTACAAGTTTTCCCTTTTATCTACATCATCAACACTTGTTATGTCTTATCTGTTTGATTATAGCCTTTTTAACAGGAGTGAGGTGATATGTCATTGTGGTTTTGATTTGCATTTCCCTAATGATTAGTGACATTGAATACTTTTTCATATATTCATTTATCATTTGCATGAAATCAGTATCTTGAAAAGATATTTCTCATGTTTATTACAGTATTATTCACAATAGCCAATTTAAGGAAACAAGCTATGTGCCATTTGACAGATGAATGGATTTTAAAAATGGGGCATGTATATACAATGAAATATTATTCAACCATAAAAACAGGGAAATTCATACAATACATGAAACTGAAAGTGCTCAGTGAAATAAGCCAGACATAGAATGATCAATACTATGCGATCTCAGTTACACATGGAATCTAAAAAATCATTGAACTCATAGATACCACGAAAAGGTAATTATGTAGTGATGGATGTGTCAATAGCTTGATTATGAAAATCATTTTACAAACTTGTCAGTCATATCTCAAAAAATCTAAGGAGAGAAAAAGGCTATCAATGGAACCTAACCCTTCCCTGCTTCCTTCCTTAGAGTTAAGCTGCCATGAGGTTACAGAATGTGGAGAGGAAGGAAGCCAGGACAAATAGACCAACACTGACTTCCCAGGCTCTCAGCACATGCTCTTAAGAACAACCACAGTGGCATTCTGACAAGGCGTCTGATAGTTTCAGTCACCAATGCTGAAAGCCTCTTAAGCTAACTCACTTCCTCACTCCTCACTCAGCTGATGTCTCAACCCTCCATACTTCCTATTTGTCAAATGCCTTCAAGTTTATCTGTACTTTTTTTTTCTTTTTAGCAGGAAAGTACTTTATTTACAAAGCAGGTCATTGTATTAGTTCTGAGTTATGTTAACAAGATATCACCAAGATGGCCTTTGCTTTAAAAAAAGGATGAATTTATCACCATGCTATTAGTAATATTTAGTATTTAGACTTTGCAAAGGTCTGTCACTGAGAGTGCCTTTTTCTACAACAGAATGTAAGAAGAAAAAAAGTTGAGGAGATGGAGAAATGAAACTAATAAATTCTTTGTTTTATTCCTAAATTAAGGCATCTCAAAAGTATTTGCTTTCCTGGTTATCTTGGTCAGTGACCAAGAATTCTAATGACCTAAGTATGTACTCTACTTAAAATCCTCAAGTCAAATTCTATTACGCATTACACAGTCAACACAGCCCTCAATAACAGTGAAGGAACATTATGCACCCCCCCTTCCCATTCCTATGGGATATTAGGCAATGCAATATTCATTCCTTCCTCTGCCAAGTGCAATGCCTTGGTAATATATGTCCACACCCTGCAGCCTTTGCAAGGAGTCAGTTAAATCCAGTATCAAGGTTCAATCTCAGATACTCTATAAAAACAAATGGAACTGTCACAAACCTCTAAAATAAACCCTAATCTTGAATAAAGCTAATATGCACCTTTTACTTAGAACAAAGAAGCATTATTTTTGGAAACAATTGCTTTTCCTAATCTCTGATTATACTTGCAATGATGGTTACTGTTGATACTGATACACTGACAATAGACACTCAGAGACATCTGTACTTTCAAGATCATTAACTAACTCTGGTCTAGCTGATGACAGAGAATTTTCTTAGCTTTCAAATACCAAAATATCCCAATAACATTACAGATAACTTCAAAATACTATGTGATTAATTCCTTCAACTAGATGTTGGGGAATTGGGGAAGTAAACCTTTATCTTCCTAGCAATCCTGCCATGTGTACCAAATGGTATCAATTGGAATACAAAATGTTCGACTGTGAAAAACTTGTAATAATGCAGGTAAAGTCACTTTTATTTAAGTTTACTATTGAATCAGGGGACAAGCAATGCAATGGATATTTAAGGATTTTAGCACCTTGCTTTGTTTTGGTCAGTCAGAGGCAAGGCTCTGATAATTGTGGTCAATGCAATTAACATAGAGTAAAAAAGGGGCTGTTGAAAGAACTCTGGAAGTTACTGTTTTATTGCCATTATACTGTGAAAAGGGCCAGTTTAGCACTCAAGGCGCTATCTTCTAGCGTATGGGGTGTTCTTGTTACACCATAGTTTCATGTTCTATTTCTTATAGCATCACCAGGCCTCCAGCAGTAATTTTCTGGCCTACACAAGATGGGCATCCCTAATCCAAAACTCTGAAATCTAAAGTGTTCCAAGATTCAAAACTTTTTGAGTGCCAACATGATCCTACAAGTGGAAAATTCCACAAATGACCTAACGTTGCAGTTCAAATACAGGCACACAACACAGTTTATTCACCATCCCCAGTGGAAAAGGTAAAGTATGTTATATATGCTGTTGCCAACACTTGAAACACAGTGACTAAAGGCACAGTTGTGCATGCCTCATACAAAATCTGGCCCGTGACTATCCTCAGTGATAATGATGAACAAGGTAGTGATTTTGGTAGATTCTGTATGTCAGATGGGGGGTGGAGGAAACACAATGACTGACCTCCTTAAATATGTAAAAGTATGCCTTTGGAGTCCATCAGTAAACTGGAATACGTGGATATCAGAGAGGTTTTTAGCATTGATAATGAGGCACCAGTAGTTCATTCATTGACCGATGACAAATAGCCAAAATGGCTCTAAATTAGGGTAACCGTGATAGACAAATAGCCAAAATGACTCTAAAATAGGATAATAGTGATAATAGTGATGATGAAGACAAGGTTGTCAACACTGAAGAAAAAGTGCCTACAGACAACATGACAAAAACATGTAATAGGCTTTTTGAAGGACTAGAAAGATATACATTTGTAAAAGAATATGAAATCATGTCAGCTTTTGGTAACCAGCACCGAGAGATTTTTGTTTTTTTTTAGTTTCCACATATGAGTGAAAAAAATGAAATGCTTATCTTTTTTTTTTTTTTTTTTTTGAGTTGGAGTCTCACTCAGTCACCCAGACTGGAGTGCAGTGGCCGCTCCCGGCCACCGCAGCCTCGCCTGTTGGACTCCGACAATCCTTCCGCCTCAGCCTTCCGCATAGCCGGAATTACAGGTGCGCACTACCACGCCCAGCTAATTTTTTGATTTATTGTAGAGATGAGGTCTCGCTGCCCAGGCGGGTCTCGAACCCGCGGTCTCAGGCAATCCACTCACCTCAGCCTCCCAAAGGTGCGGAATTACAGGCTGAGCCACCGAGCCCGGCTCTGAAATGCTTATCTTTCTATGGAAAGGTAATGGTGGGGAGGATAAAGAGAGGTTGGTTAATGAGTACTAAAATACAGTTAAGTAAACAGAAAAAGATCTAGTGTTTGGTAGCACAATCAAGCAACTATATTTAACAATAATTTATTGTGTGTTTTAAAATAACTAAAAGAGTAGATTTAAAATGTTCCCAACATAAAGAAATGATTAATGGTTGAGATGATGGATATACCAATTACCCAGACTTGATCATTACACATTGTATGGTTTTATCAAAATATCACATATTTTGTATACATCTTTATGTACCTCACAAATATGCACAATTATTATGCGTTTATAATTTTTAAATTAAAAGGAAATTATGTCAGTTTATAAAATCAAAGAAAAATTTTTAAAACAAAACCCTTGTTTATGAGGCAGATGACTCTGGAGGAAACTTTTTTAAAAGCTATACAGCAGACTTTCTCCTTATCCCTAGAGGGTCTACTACCTGGTCACTCAACTGATTCTGATTTTTTTTCTCACTTAAAAAAATAAAATTCAATGAATAGTAACCTTTTAATAAAAGCACGGTATCGTCAATAGATTATAAAAACTGAAGTTTCATGACGCTGTTGTTTAACAGCTGATACAGGTAGTGTGCTACTTAGCTATACTGAACACATTATTATTTTCACAGTATTAATGGCAGGTTATATATTTTTACTGGTAAGTACTTATACATGCATAAATATAAAAAATGATTGCTTATTGGTAGCATACAAATTTAAAATGAGAAGTGATGGTGATATGAAACAACCACAGATTGTACACATGGGTGGCTGAGATAGTGACACCTTTGTTTTCTTATATTTCAATATACACAAAATTTGACTCATGAGCAAAATTATTGAAAACATTATATAAAATCACCTTCAGACTATATATATAAAGTATATGTGAAACATAAATAAATTGCTTAGATTTGGGTTCCATTCTCAAGATATCTCATTATGCACATGTAAATACTCCAAAATCTGAAATAAAGTGAAACCTGAAACACTTTTGGTCTCAAGGATACCCTTTTCAACAAACGGTGCTGGGAAAATTAGATAGGCACATGAAGGAAAATGAAAAAGGACTCCTGTCTCTCACCATATACAAAGTTTAACTCAAAATGAATTAAAGTTCTAAATGTCAGTCCCGAACCCATAAAAATCCTAGAAGAAAACTTAGAAAAACTCTCCTGGTAATTGGCCAAGGCAAATAATTCATGGCTAAAATCCTAAAATCAAATGCAACAAAGCAGAAATAAATAAGTGGTGCTTAACTGAGTTAAAATGCTTCTGCACAGCAAATAATCAACAGAGTAAATAGGCAATCTACAAAATGAGAGAAACTATTTACAAACAATATGTTCAACAAAGAACTAACATCCAGAATTTAAAAATAACTCAAACAAATCACTAAGAAAAAAATAAATAACTTCATTAAAAAGTGAGCAAATGATATAAACAGACATCTTCAAAAGGAAGATACAAATGACCAACAAATATATAAAAATGCTCAATGTAATGAATCATCAGGGAAATGCAAATTAGAACCACAAGATAGATATCACCTTATACTAGTCAGAATAACCATTACTAAAACAGCAAAAAATAATAGATGTTGGTACAATGGAGTGAAAAGGAAATGCTTATATACTCTTGGAGGAAAAATAAATTAGCATTTTGGATAGGAGATAATCAGTAACAAGTATTCAAGTTACTTTAAGAGTATCAACACGTATTTTAAAAATATATATTAAACTATTTCTTTGGGATTAGGGTCCAAAAAATAATGACAAAGTTCAAGAACATTTATATATCCTGTCATTTTGTTTTCCAAAATTGTTATTCTCATACTTCATTATAATAACTTTATGAATGTGTAATTATTATCACAATACTGTACCTTCTGTTTGTACACACTAGCAGAGTTTCCTTATTCTGTAATAGTATGAGACTTTGTCTATACAGCTTTTTTCTAATGTTTACAATAGAAAAACAAAACATGTTAAATAATACAGTCTGAAAGATGCTAAAGTTACCTCACTTTAGCTTTGACAATATTCATCTGCTTTTTAGTGTTGTTACTGTCTTAGGACAGTGGAGCCATTTTAAAATTTAATTTTGCACACCTTCTACTCTGAAAAATAAAAAGTGCTATTGAGAAAACATAAAAAAAAGTTCAAATCACTCCAGGACAGCCCTGTGTATACAAAATTAATCCACTTGTCAAATAACTCAAGGAAATGTTTGCAATATATAAAGAAACCACAAAGGTGGAAGATTAGTGTATAAACAAAACCATATTTGAAAATGTATTTGTTTCAGAAAATATTTATTTTGCTACTTGCATTGGTCTTACGGACTAATATGTATTTTATAAAATGCCAGTGGCTGTATATAGACATAAAATGACTCACTGATAATATGAATAGCAAATGTGCCAAAGCTGAGTGCGCTGGACAGAAAATACAAGCAGTTCCAAGGTTCTGCTCTAAATATCTATATGGCATGTATTTCAAAACATGTCTGGGCCACTTAGATAGTGTTAGAACATTGATGCTGCATAAATTGATGTGAATGAAAGAGAAAGAAAAACAGGTGCATTTGACACTGCAAAACTCTAAAGCAGCTTAAAATATTCAGAATGCAATAAAATGCAATGGAACTGATATTTTGGAATACTTACTATGTGTTTTCCACTTATTTAGATTATTTTGATCTGTATAAAAACATTTAAAATATATATTAATGTCACAATTTTGGATCAAGGCATACTAAGATTCAGATTGTATAAGTTACTATTCCACATATCAGGCAGATCATTAAAAATGAGATCAAGAACTTGAAGATAGGTTGATATGATTCCATGTTCCAGGCTATTTACTGTAAGCCCTGACTTTTCACCAGGTATCTGCCTAATTTACACCTTCACCTCATTACGTCTCTACTCAGCATTAAGTCTCTACTCAGATGTCACCTTATTCAATTTCTCTGCCTAACATCGCCCTAAATAGACAAACTCTTTCCACATTTGGTCACTTTTATCCCTTTGCCTTTATTCTGTTATTATCTATCATTACCCCCACAAAAGAAAATAACTTCCACAATGGGAATGCCAGTGCTTGACTAACTATAAGTACTCTAATATATACAGACACATTCATATACATAAATGCATTTCTCTGTGAGTTTATGTATATAGGAAAAAAGATTCTTTCAAGAACAAATATAAGCCGGGCTTGGTGGCTCAGCCTGTAATCCCGCACCTTTGGGAGCCTGAGGTTAGTGGATTGCCTGAGCCCATGGGTTCGAGACCCGCCTGGGCAGCGAGACCTCATCTCTACAATAAATCAAAAAATCAGCGGGGTGTGGTAGCACCTGCCTGTAATTCCAGCTACTTGGAAGGCTGAGGCAGAAGGATTGCCGGAGCCCAGCAGATCGAGGCTGCGGTGACCGGGACCAGCCACTGCACTCCAGTCTGGGCGACCGAGTGAGACTCCAACTCAAAAAAAAAAAGAACAAATATAGCCAACTCTGCCTCCCATTAACAAATGGTGCTAATGGTTGTTTTTCAGCATTAATTTAGAACTATAAACAAATAAAAAGAAGAGTTGAGACATCTATATCTATATGCATAACTACATGTATCTGTAGCTCTGCATATAACCATAACAATTATATAACTATTTCAGCACACCAATAATTAACTTCATTCTTAACTAAGACAGAAGCTTTTTGGGACTAAAATAGTTTTTTGTGTTTTTTTTTTTGCCTTATTTTGCTTTCTTTTTTTCTCATAAATGAGAAAAATCCTTTTGGATTGTCTAATAAAGTGTATTAGATGAAAGACAATTGAAATATTTCTACATTAAAGAAATCTGTGTAATTTAGTAACAAAAGTATAAAATTCAAATGAATTAACTCAAATAATTTACTATTAATGACAATGAAATGGATCATAACATGTAATTATTTCTGTGGTAAAATTAGAAAAAACTGATATATGGGATTAGTGAAAATTATTGTCTTTTGATATTTGCAATGTAAAATTAACACAAATACAATATGTTAATGACTAATTTATCTTAAAGTATTGCAGACTAAAATGTTCAACCTTCCTTTTATTAAGTCTGATTAACATAGTCACTCTGGTGCTCATCAGGATCATCTGAGGGGTTTATTAAAAGCAGATGGCTTGTCTCCAATTCCAGCATTTATGATTCACATGTTCTTTTTAAAAAAAATTATTTAAAAAAATTTATTATAGAGATGTGAGGTACAAGTCAGAATAATTATCCAAGTAGGCTGCATGCAGGTGTTTCGGCTCCAGCTGAACTTCACTTGCCCTGGTTTGAAACCAGGTACTCTTTGTGATGTTACATACCCTCCCTTCCTTTTTTCCTCCCCTGGCAGTGTCAGTGACCACTTGTTCCTCCCTTTTGCTAATGTGATTGATGTTCGGTTCCACTTGTGAGTGAAAATAAGTGGTATCGGTTCTTTGTTTCTATAGTAGATCACTAAATATGATGGTCTCTGACTCCATGCAATTTGCTGTGAAGTCAAGATTTTGTTTTTTTTATGACTGTATATTATTACATCATGTATATGTACTACATTTACATTATTCAGCACAATTTCAATGTGCAGAGGGTTGGTTCCATATTTTTGCTATTGTGAACACTGAGGCTATAAACATGCAAGTGCAGGGATCTTTTTTGTTGAATGATTTATGTACCTCTGGGTGTATTACCAGGAAAGGGATTACTGGATCATACAGAAGGTCAATTTGTAGTTCCTTAAGGAATTGCCACACTGCTTTCTATAGAGGATGAAGTAGCCTGCACTTCCACTAACAGTGTAGAACTATTTTCTTTTCTCCACATTTGTGCCAGCATCTAGTTTTGATTTATTAATGATGGCCATTTTAAAGGAGTTAGGTGGTATTTCATTGTAGTTTTGATTTGCATCTCTCTGATGACTAGTGAGGTTGAGGATTTTTTCATGTGTCTGTTGACTGCTTCTTTTGAAAAGTGTCTATTCGTGTCCTTGGCTCACTTTTTAAAAGGGTTGTTTGCTTTTCTCCTTTCTGCTCATTTGAAATCCTTGTAGACCTTGGGTGTTAGCCCTCTGTCAGACACATAATTACCAAAATTTTCCCTATTCTGCAGGCTGTCTCTTTACTCTATTGATTATTTCTTTTGATGTGCAAAAGCTTTAATGAGGTCCCACTTGTCTATCTTAGCTTTTATGGCATTCACTTTGGGGGATTTGGTGAAGAGTTTGCTGACTACTCTGATGTGCATAAGACTGTTTCATATGTTTTCTTCTAGGATTCTCATAGTTTGAGGTTTTACATTTAGGTTTTTGATACATTTAGAGTTGATTTTTGTATATGATGATAGGTAGGAGTTCAGTTTCATTCCTCTGCATGTGCTCAGCCTTTTTTCCCAGCACCATTTTCTAAATATATTCTCCTTTCCCCAGTGGTTGTTTCGGTGGTTTTGCTGAAGATGAATTGGTTGAGAAATTGAGGTTTTATTTCAGGCATCTCTGTCTTGTTCCACTAGTCTATGTGTCTGTTCTTGTAACAATACCAAGTTTGGGTTACTGCAACCTTGTAGCAAAGTTTAAAGCCTGGAAGTGTGATTACTCCTGCTGTGTCCCTTTTGCTGAGGATTGTTTTGGTTATTTGTGCTCCTTTTTTGTTTCCATTTGAACTTCTGTATTGTCATTTCCAGGTCTGAAAAAATTGTATTGATTATTTGATGAATATTTCATTGAATCCATAGATTGCCTTGGATAGAATCCAAGATAGACATCTTGACAATATTTTCTTTGGCTTCATGAGCATGTAATGTTTTTTTCCATTTGTTTGTGCAATCTTTGATTTCTTTGAGCAGTGTTTTGAAGTTCGTGTTGAAAAGATCTCTCACTTTTTCTGTTTAAGTGAATGTTGAGGTATTTCATTTTTTGGGTATGACTATTGTCAATAGAAAAGTGCTTTTTATTTGACTTTCTATCTTCTTGTTGCTTTTGTGTAGAAATGGTACTGTCTTTTGCACACTGATTTTGTACCAAGACTTTATCAAAGTTGATTATCAGTGTGAGGAAGCTTTTGACAGATTCCCTAGAGTTTTCAAGGTATAAAATTATATTGTCAGCAAAGAGGGATAGCTCTTCTTTTCCAATTTATATACCCTGATTTCCTTCTCTTGCCTGCTTGCTCTGTCTAGGATGTCCAACACTATGTTGAACAGGAAGGGTGAGAGTGAGCATCTTTATCCTGTTTCCATTCTTAGGAAAAATGCTTCCAATTTATGTCCATTGAGCAAATTGTTGGCTGTGGGTTTATCATAGATGGCTCTTACTGTTTTGAGGATGTTCCTTTTATGCCTTGGTGCTTCAGGTTTTTTAATCAAGAAGGAATGCTGGATTTTATCAAATGCTTTTTCTGTCTAATGATATAATCATGTGGTTCTTGGTTTTATATCTATTGATATGTTTAATTACATTTATGGTCTTGTGAATGTTGAACCAGCCTTGCATTTCAAGAATGAAGTTCACATGGTCTTGGTGCATGACCCTTGAGATATATTGTTGGCTCTTATTTGTTAGACTCTTGGTTAGATTTTTTGCATCTATGTTCATCAAGAATATTGACCTGTATCTACCTTTCCTTGTTGGGTCTTTGACAAATTTTGGTATCAGTATGGTGCTGGCCTCATAAAATGAGTTGAGAAGCATTCCATCTTTATTAATTGCTGGGAGAAATCCTTCAATAAGATTTGTATCAGCTCCTTCTTGTATGTCTTAATTCAGCTGAGAAGCTATCAGGTCCAGGGCTTTTTTTGGTGTGTAAATTTCTTATGACTGAGTCAATTTTCTGGATTGTTATTGGTCTTTTCAGATTTTCAATTTCTTCTTTTCTCAACCTTGGGAGTTGTGTGATATCAGAAAGCCCTCCATTATTGTAAGTTTTCAAGTTTATTTGCATACAGTTGTGCATAGTAATCTCTGATGATTCTTTGAATTAGTAGTGACTTTGGCTTTTGTGTTTCTAATTGTGTTTATCTGGGATTTCTAGCACCTTTTTTTTTTCCCCCAGTCAGTTTAGCCTGGGGACTTTCAATCTTATTTATCCTTTCAAAGACTCTTGTTGATTTTTTTCTATGATATGTAGGTCTTCTATGTCCAGCTACTTTGAGTTTATCTTGGTGATCTGGATTTTTCAGCTGTTAGGATCTAGATGATCTTGCCTTTCTAGTTCCTTTAGGTGTTACATTAGACTGTCTACTTGTGATCTTCTGTTTTCTTGATTTATGCACACAATGCTGTCAACTTTCCTCTTAACACTGGGTTCTATGGCATCCCAGAGATTCTAACAAAATGTGTGTTTGTTTTATTTATTTCCAGGCATCTTGTAATTTCTATCTTTATTCCTGTATTGACCCAGAAGTCATCCAACAGCATGTTGTTTAGAGTTCATGGCTTTGTGTATTTTGGGGGTACCTAGTTGATGACAATATTTATTTTTATTCCACTATGATCTGAGAAGATGCATGGTATTATTTTGATTTTTGAAATTTATTCATGCTTGATTTATTTCTGAGAATGTTATTAATCTTGGAGTGCGTTTCATGTGCTGATGGGTGGAAAGTACACTCTATAGTTGTCTAGTGAAGTGTTCTGTAGATGTCTATTAAGTCTATTTGATCAAGTGTTATGTTGTGGTTCTGTATCTCCTTCTTTGTTTTTTGCTTCCATGATCTATCTAAAACTGTTAGTGATGTGGTTAGGTTTCCAACAATGATTGGGTGAGAGTAAATGTCTTCTTTTAGTTTGCTTAGAAGTTGTCTTATAAAAACTGGTGCTCCTATGTTGGGTGCATATATGTTTAGGGTGGATATTTCTTTTTCTTTTTTTTTTTTTTTTTGAGTTGGAGTCTCACTGGGTTGCCGAGACTGGAGTGCAGTGGCCGCTCCCGGCCACCACAGCCTCGCCTGCTGGGCTCCAGTGATCCTTCCGCCTCAGCCTTCCAAGTAGCTGGAATTACAGGCATGAGCTACCACGCCTGGCTGATTTTTTTATTTATTGTAGAGATGAGGTCTCGCTGCCCAGGCGGGTCTCGAACCCGCGGTCCCAGGCAATCCACTCACCTCAGCCTCCCAAAGGCACGTGATTACAGGCTGAGCCACCGAGCCCAGCTAGGGTGGATATTTCTTGCAGGTAGATTGAGCCTTCTATCATTACATAGTGTCCTTCTGTGCCCTTTTTAATTTTGATGACTTGAAGACTGCTTTGTCTGATAGTAGAATAACTGGGCCTGCTTCCTTTCACCTGGAAGATCATTTTTCAGCTTCCAACCTTTAGTCTGTGGGTTTGTTTGTGGTGAGATGAGTTTCTTGGAGGCAGCAGGTTGTTGGATTATGTTTTTTGTTAAATCCAGTCTGCCACTCTATGTCTCTTCAGTGATACATGTAGTTCATTCACATTAAAGTTGATTATTGATATAAATATTTATCCTTATCATAGGGCTCCTAAGGGGTTACTTTGTTTCCTTTTAAACTTTTGCATACACACACACACACACACATATACATGCATATGTGTGTGTGTGTGTGTGTGTATGTGTTTATTTTTGTGGGTGCTCTGTATGCTCTGTTAACTCTGTGTTTGTTTGAACTTTTGTAATGTGCATGACTGTTCTTTTTGTTTTGTTTTGTTTCCTGGGCTCAACATCTTCATAAGTGTCTCCTGAAAGGCTGGTCTGGAGGTGGCATATTATTAGGATTTGAATGCCTGGGAAGGACATTAATTATCCAACTCTGATTAAACTTAGTTTGTCTAGGTAGGAAATTGTTGGTTGGAATTGCATATCTTCATGAACATTAAAAATTGAACTCCTATTTCTTCTGACGTGTAGTGTTTCTGCAGATAAGTCTGGAGTCATTCTGATGGATTTTCTCCAGTAGGTAGTCTGGTTTTTCTCTCTTGCTGCATTTAGGAATTCTTTTTTTTTTTTTTTTTTTTTGGAGTCTCACTCTGTCGCCCAGACTGGAGTGCAGTGGCCGCTCCCGGCCACCGCAGCCTTGCCTGCTGGGCTCTGGCAATCCTTCCGCCTCAGCCTTCCAAGTAGCCAGAATTACAGGCACGCACTACCACGCCCGGCTGATTTTTTGATTTATTGTAGAGATGAGGTCTCGCCTGCCCAGGCTGGTCTCGAACCCGCGGGCTCAGGCAATCCACTCGCCTCAGCCTCCCAAAGGCGCAGGATTACAGGCTGAGCCACCGAGCCTGACTAGGAATTCTTTTTTTTCATGCTTACTCTTTGGAGGTGGATTGCAATGTGCCTTAGTGATTGTCTTCTCATGTAATATCTTGCACGGGTTCTTTGAATCTCTTGGACTTGAATGATCGTCTCTCCAGCAATATGGGGGAAGTTCTTCTGAATGACCTCATGAACTATTTGTTCCATGGTGTTCTTATTTCCCTTTCTGCTTCAGGGCTACCAATCAGGTGTGGGTTAGTTTTTTTTTTTTTTTTTTTTACAAAGTCACATAGCTATCAGAGGTTTTTGTTTGGTTTTGTTTTGTTTTAATATATATTTTTGATCAACTATTTTAATTCCATAGTTTGGTCTTCAAGTTGAGGTTCTTTGCTTGATTGAACTTGTTTCTAATCATTGCTACTTTCTTATTGATTTTGAGGATGGAGCTCTTTATTTACATTATTTCAGAGTAGTTTTGGCTTTTTTGAAGTTGGCCAACTCTGCTTTTACTTTCTGAACTTTTTTTGAGTTTTGCTTTATTTTTCTCTTGGTTCCTGTTTATTTGTGACATCCATTCTCTGGTTTATGTGGCTATCAACTGTGGCAAGTCATGGAGGGGGATTATTGTGTCCTGATGGCAACTTTTTTCGTGTGCTGTCTCTTTAAAATTCTGAGCGTCGCTTGCTATTCCGTGTTCCTCCCTCATTTGTGTCAGAACTCTCTTTACTCAGTGAGGGAAAGAGGAGCTCCACCATGTGGCATCTTCTTGTTACTGCAGATTTTTTCTCCCACTGATAAACACAGTGGACCAGTTTTTGACCCCTTGCTGCCTGTGACTGATGGCCAGCAACAGGAAGGCAGTGAACTTACCTAGCATGTCCCAGAATAGCTCCCCCTCACCACCCAGTGTGATCTTGGCTCCTATACATACCTAGCCCTGAAGCAAGATGAGGGGATGAGGTGCCCAGATTCCTACACCTGCTTTTTTGGTCTCTCTGTATTCAAAATGACCTCACTGGGTGCAGGGAGTTTCATAGCTCCAGGGATTTTAAGGGTGCCTCCTTTAATTAGTGGCTGGATCCCCACTCTCTGTTCTGCTCTGCAAGAGAGGCGCCAGTCTGTTGCTCCACCAGGTGCTGGTGGCAGGTATGTCAGTCAGATTCACCCACAGATAGGCCTTCCCCATGCAGGCTCTGCTCCCTATTCCACCTAGGCTCTGGCACCCACCACTGCATCCCACCTAGATTTCCTCCTGCATGAAAAAGATGATGTGCACACTGCTGGGAGGAGACCAGCCAATGCAAAATGTCTTGTGATCACTCACTCCTCTCCTTCTCTGAAAAGATTTCATTTTTCTGTGTGCACCTAGTTTAGGGCAGGGAATGGGGAACCTGAAATTCTGTATGTGCTGTGGCTTTCTGGACTCCATGCACTCGCAGACACCTTTACTGGGATCCCAATTTTTAACCCATTCAGAAGTTCTCAGGATATCTCCATCTAACAATGGTGGAATCTCTACTCTCTGTCTTGTTAGGTGAGAGTTGCACCAGTCTGCTGCTTCATGGTAGTTATCTTGGCTCCCTCCCTGGATTTTCATCTGTAACAAGTTTCCCAGTGATACTAATTTTTTTTGGCTTTGGTACCACACTTTGCGAACCACTGATCTAGGGCAGTACCTATTCACTGAGGTGGCATGCTAATCCAGGAGCTCCAATACTTGACTGCTTTTGAAAATATGTTACCAATGGAGTGGATGAGACAATTAAACAATTGAAACATGTCTAAAATTAGACGGTTATTCAGAAAAGTCATTCTTATAATAAGCCATTCTACGGGAATTTCTAACTTCTAGAACTTGATATCTGTAATTTCTTTCAAAGTTAAATATTTTAAAAATTTGCTTTAAGATAATTTTATAGCCACGGCTTTAAACTCTCTTTTTATAAAGATTTTAACATTTTGAAAATATGATTGAAATTTTTTAGAAAAGTGAATTAGTCCATTTAGAAGAAATTTTTCTAGGCCAGGTGCAGTGGCTCATGCCTATAATCTCAGAATTTGGGAGGTCAAGGTGAGAGGATTGCCTGAGCCCACGGGTTTGAGACCAGCCTGGGCAACTTGGTGAGACTGCATCTCCACAATAAATTTAAAAAAAAAAATTAGCTGGGCATGGGGACACGTCCCTATAGTTCCAGTTACTTGGAATGCTGAGGTGGAAGGATCAGACGTCTGAGCCCAGCAGGCCGAGGCTGCAGTGCTCCTGAGCATGCCATTGCACTCCAGCCTGGACTACAGAGTGAGAATCCAGCTCAAATAAATAAATAAAAGCAATTTTTCTTTCTTCCCCTAGATTTCTTAAAGTATAATAGATAAATAAAATATGTATACATTTATGCTGTACAACATGATATTTTGGTCTATGCTTACATTGCTAAAATATTAAATTAAGGTAATTAAATATTCACTTCACATATTTATCATATTTTTGACATGAGAACATTTAAAATAGACTCTTTTGGAAATTTTAAATCATATAATACATTACTATTAACTATAGTTATTACCCTATATAATAGATCTCCAGAACTTAATCATCCTAACTGAAACTGTGTACCCTTTGATCAACACCTTTTCATTCCCTGCTAACTTCCCCTCCATCCTTTATCAGGTCCTGGAAATCATTATTTTACTCTGCTTCTATGAGTTCAATGCTTTCTAAGAGGCCACATATAAGTGAGATCATGCAGTATTTGCCTTTTTATTCCTGGTTTATGTCACTTAGTAGTATAATGTCTTCTGGTTTATTTACATTGCCACAAATGAAAAGAGTTTCTTCTATTTTAGAACTGGATAGTATTCTAGTATGCGTGTGATGTTTTCTTTATCTAAAAATCTATCAATGGACATTTTAGATTGATTTCATATCTTGGCTATTATGAATAATACTGCAATTAACAAGGGAATGCAGATATTTCTTAGACATACTGATTTCATGTTTTTTGGATATACTATACCAGTAATGAGATTGCTGGATCATATAGTACTTCCCTTTGTTAATTTTTCCAGAAAATTTCATACTGTTTTCCATAATGGCTATACTAACTTACATTTTCACACATTCTGAACAAGGGATCCCTTTTCTCCATACCGTCATCAACACTTGCTATCTCTTGTCTTTCTGATAATAGCCATTCTAACAGGTTTCAGGTGTTTTGTGGTTTGATTTACATTTCGGTAATAATTAGCGAGGCTGGACATTCTTTTACATACCTATTAGTCATTTGTATGTCTTCTTTTTAAGAATTGTTTACTCAGATCTCTTGCCCATTTTTTATTGCTTTTTTGCTGTTGAGTTAAGTTCCTTATATATTTTGAATGATAATCCCTTGTCAGATATATGGTTTTGATATATTTTCTCCAATTCTGTAAGTTGTTTCTTTATTCTGTTGATTGTTTTCTTTGTCATGCTGAAGTTTTTAGTTTAATGAATCCCTTAACAGCAATGTCTATCATCAGTAGCCAGTTGAGAAACTCGGTACTCCTTTACAGAGGACCAGAGGAGCAAATTGTTATTATCATATTAAATCAGTTTGTACTTTAGAAACAGGGAGCACCAGTTCTCTCCTGGCACATGTTGAACGTCAAAAAGTCAGGATGTAATATATATAAAAAGAATGCCATAAAAACAATGAAGTATTAAACTTTGGTTTAGCCATGGGAGTAGGAAACATGGGAAACAATTTAACTTTTGCAGCTGAGAAATGTTGAATAAAGGGACATGCAGCCAAAGGAACTCTTACTTATATCCTGACCACAATAGTATATATGCACACATGTTCAAATATATACGCACTTACATATTTTAAAATATATACATTTATTTATTAATCTCAAGTGCTGAAAACCTAAGGATAGAAATGAATCATTTCAACATTTTTCATTATTAAGGTCAAATCAAATGCAAACAAAATAATTTTTAAGTCACATCCTTTAGTAGAAAGAAATATGTCAGAAACTAAGCTGTGGAATAAATAAAGGTTGCAATTATTGCAAAAGGAAGTGTTATTTTATATTGTGAAATGTATATCAGTAAAAATGACTCTATAAGTATCTTATAGTTATACACTTTTTGCAGAGAAAGTGGCTGTTTTAGTAAAAATAAAAGCTACCACTATTTATTGAGTGCTTGCAGCCAGGTCTTGTAACACTTTATGTGTTTTATAATATTTAATGCTATCAACAGTCCAACAAAATTGGTAAGGAGAGCAAGGTATTCAATTTCTTAACTTAGATTCCGTATCTAGTAAGGAAAACTGAGTTGGAATTCTAACCCAAGCAGTCTGTTTGCTAGGTCTGTTTGCTAGGTATTCTTAACCATAATGACAATCTATCTGAATTATAAAATATATCAGGGTGAAATCGAGACAGCACAATTTACAATTTTCACCCTTCTATCTCTTATTTTGTCTGTTTTTGTTGTTATTGCTGTTACCATTCCATTTGTTTTGTTCTATTTTGTTTCTTATTAGGCAAAGAAAAGTGGAAGTTTTTTGGAAGGTGCAGTCTAACAAATATCATAAAGAAAAATCATCATTTCATTTGTTTGACACCATTCGAAATTTTATTATTTAATAAATTTGTTTTTCCTATTTTTAAACTGATTTGAGATAATAATAAAATTAAGAAAAAACGTATTTGTCTCAATGGAACTTATGGATTTAATTTTTATTTATTTATTATTATTATTATTATTATTTTGAGTTGGAGTCTCACTCTGTCGCCCAGACTAGAGTGCAGTGGCCGCTCCCGGCCACTGCAGCCTCTACTCGCTGGGCTCCTGCGATCCTTCCACTTCAGCCTTCCAAGTAGCCAGAATTACAGGCGCTACCATGCCCAGCTGATTTTTTTAAAATTTATTATTTATCGTAGAGATGAGGTCGCGCCAAGTTGCCCAGGCAGGTCTCGAATCTGCGGGCTCAGGCAATCCACTCACCTCGGCTGCCCAAAGCATGGGATTACAGGCTAAGCCACGAGCCCGGGGGATTTAATTTTATAAAAGGATTTGCAGACACCAGTATTAAGCACAACTTTATAATATGCAACATAATTTCTTAAGGTTCTGGGCAAAAGGAATGACAAGTCAATAGTCTGATGTGACCTAGAATGCTAAAGAATGTATTGTTTAAATGATAGACAACATTGTCCATACCAAAGTTAAGAGAAATATAAATCCAAAAATAAAATGGAAGCTTGTGGAATAAACATCATATAATGTCACAAAAAATGCAAGATATATTCCATTTTGTGATGCAGAAATTAATTGTATCTGTTTAGTTATGAGTTTAGATGATTGATAAGAAGTATTAAAATGAGAATTATTGTTTTTAAATTTCTCTTTCTTAAACCAAAGACTATATATGAAATACATCATGAATATTTTAAAAGTATTTGATATATTGTAGTCGGCAGCCTTCAACATTATCTCCAATGAACCCTGCTTCCTATTTACATGCTCTTGTTTAGTCTATCCTCATGTTAAATAAGGCCGATCTGTGTCACCAGTAAGCTACTGCAGTGACAGTGTTGGACTTCAGCAGATAGATCATAAAAAATATTGTATGTTCTACCATGTTTTCTTAGTTGCATTGCTCTGAGGATAGCAATCTGCTATATAATGTGGACAAGCATTCTTTTGAAGAGATCCACATGGAAAGGAACCAACTTACCAACACCAAGTTGCCAGCCATGCATCTGTACCACCTTAGAAGTAGATTCACTAACCTCAGTCACACTTTCAGATGACTTTAGCCCTGGTTGATGTGTGAAGACAGCCTGAGCAACCTGGAGTCCAAACTACCAGTCAAGCAGCTCTGATGTTTGTGACTTACATAAGCTGTGAGAGATAATATGAGGGTTACTATTGTAGTGAAGAAATTCTATTTTATTGAAATTTGTTACACAGAAATATGTATCTGTTATAGTTTTCGATAACTTAAGGTAGGATTCTGTCATAGAAAACCTATAAACATGGAGTGACTTGGGGCTAGATATTTTAAATTAAGCTAGAAAGGCATAAGGAGAATGTTAGAAAAGTTATAAACATCCATGAAGAGATTGCTGTGTACGTTTTCCTCTTAAGAAGGCTGTCTGTGAGAATTTAAAGAAAAGTATGTAAATAAATAAATAAAATGTTATTGGGAATTTAAGCAAGGAGGATTCCCGTGATGTAATTGTATATAGCAATACTGTGTTTTGTAGCGTGGAAGGTAAAAAAACACATGATGAACTGAGTGATTAAGATAAGGGTATTTCTTGGCAGAATGTCAAAATTCTGACTGGCAACTTCTTACTACTTGTAGAAAACAATGCACATAGGAGAAAGAGAAGCTACAAAAACAACTGTTAAGTGTCAAGAAGACAGGATTTATTCCCAGCTTCTTCCAAAGACAAATAATGCAAAAATTAAGAAATGGTCTATTGAGAAATATTAAATCCAAAGCACTCTGAGGAAAACATAGGCTTAAATAAATGTAGGTGTGACAATAAAATTCTTTGTTGAGGACTTAGAATGCTTCAGAGAATTGTTGAGTCAAATAACAGGTCCCTTCAGAATCATGAGGGAATTGTCCTTTGGCTCTCTCAGAAAAAGCTCAAAGTGAACAAGGGGTTATCATAATGGGATTTATTGATGTGGTTTTTTTTTTTTCTAATGGATTAATTAAAATCCATAGAAGACTCAAAGTTTTTAAGAGAAGTATACTATCAGACATACCAACAGTTTGCACTGAAAGGCATATAGAGAGTAAAAAGTCAAGAGTCCTTTAAACATCTGAACTTCCAAAGACAGAATACGGGCTAAAAAATCTATTCGGCTATAAACAGAGAAAATCCTTTTTGGCAAAGGAAAATGCACTCAAAAGGTAAAACCAAGTAGCAATATGCCAGCCTTTGAAACCTCATCAAAAAACTGCCTTTATGTTCCCTTTTGGTTTTCAAAAATATTGTGAAGAAGTAATTCCTAAGTGCCTTCATCTCCCCCCCATTTTGAACAGGATTGTTTATAGTGGTTATCCTAGCCTGTTTCAACAATGTATGCTGGATTTATAAGAAGCAACTGCTTATGTTTGAATCGTAGGTATTTAGATCAATAATTATAATTGAAGAACTATACCCTAGAAGTCTTACCCAAATTTAAATCTGATTTAGATAATAAAATTCTGGATTTCATGCTTATTTTGTTGTTGGCTGAGACACTTGTAGGCCTTGAAGAGTAGGTGCAGTGTAATTTTTGTTTGGGAGAGAACATGGTTATTGAGGACAGAGGGAAACTATGATGACAGCCTTTCAAGATGCCTCTTAATCATGCTTATTTTGTAGTGTTCATGCTCCTATGGAGTACTCTCCAGTATTAAATTGGGCTAACCTGTGTGACCAAGAAGACAATGCCAAACTGATGGTATATAACTTTTGTGGCTAGATCATAAAAAAGACTTAAAAGTTTCAGTGTTGGTCTCTTGCTAGCTCAGACCAAGACAAGACAGCCACCATGCCTAGATGACTCTCAAGCAGCCATATAGAAAGGCCCAGGTTGATACAAATAAACTTTTAGTACCAATTTTCAAGTTATGTGAATAAGCCACCTAAGAAGTGAATCCTTCAACCCCAGTCAGACTACTACAGCCCTGGCTGACATGATTATAACTTTATGTGAGACCTTGAGCCAGAGCTGCCTAGTTAAACTGCCCCTGAATGATGAAATGTATTATACAGCTCTATATAACTGTATATATTCATATATATTTTAACAATTTCTCCCTAAAGTTTTGATTAATTTATAATTGGATCCAACACAAAATAGTTACATATTCTTTTCTTAATATGAGTTTTCTTGGGTCTTTAAATCTTTACTAAATTTATAGTGTAAAAAATAACATATAATTTTTATGTCTGCTTAATAGATACATTAAATATTATTTATTTATTTTAATCCACTCTATCTTTTTATTAAGTAACTCATTGTTTTATGTTTTTACTGATTTTCTTATTAGAGATTAACATTTTTAACTGGTTTATAATAATACATTATTAAGAAAATTAACACGTTATCCTGCAGTATTGAAGTATGTCTCATTTGTATATTCTTAGTTTTGATGATAATATTTTTAATTAATAAAATATTACATCTTTCGGTTTATTTCTTTAAATACAAAAGTTTGAAGGTGAAATTAGAAGACATTTTAAATTATTAAAGTTCAATAACTGTCATTCTCTTTTGGTTTACACTATAGATTCCCATTTATATATGTAGATGATAATGATAGATGATTAAATAGATGCATATACACACAGACACACATATTATAATAATCAATAGAATGTGGTTGACAATATTGAGCCTTCCGATTTATAAATGAGATAAATATTTTTATTATTAAGTGTTTTTATCCTGTACATGAAAAATTTTTCATATTTTATATTTTTGTTTTTATTATTATCCAATTCTTCTTAGAGGCTTTGGGTTACTGAACATCTTTGGAGCAGAGACATTACAGCTATTTTTAGCATAGTATTTTTACAAGATACCTGTATAGGTAACATCCTTTTAATATAGAGATAGTGCCTCCTTTCAGAGCATAAGGCAGTCTTGGTTATTTTCCAAGATAACAAAGATATTGCCTCTTTCTAGCAAAGATTGAGGAGGTTTGCTACCAGCTTCCTTTCATAAGCTTTGACTCAATAGTGTCACAATTCGCTTTGTGTGCAGCATTCATCTGGGCCACTCTACACCACACTTGTGGGATTTGAAAGTAAGAGGAACTGATACAAACATAAAGCTCATGGTGCATGTTGTTACATAAATACAAAGTTCTATGGAACTGTGTGAGTAACCCAGTAAAATCTCAGATCCTTCACAGTTTTGACACAAATCTCCAGGATAATGAAATCACTTCCACAGAATAATTCTGCAACTATTTTCTTTTTTTTTTTTTTGAGTCGGAGTCTCACTCTGTCGCCCAGACTGGAGTGCAGTGGCCGCTCCCGGCCACCGCAGCCTCGACCTGCTGGGTTCCAGCGATCCTTCCGCCTCAGCCTTCCAAGTAGCTGGAACTACAGGCGAGTGCTACCAAGCCTGGCTAATTTTTTGATTTATTGTAGAGATGAGGTCTCGCCTGCCCAGGTGGGTCTTGAACCCGCGGGCTCAGGCAATCCACTCACCTCAGCCTCCCAAAGGCGCAGGATTACAGGCTGAGCCACCGAGCCCAGCTAACTATTTTCTAATAAGTATATTTTTCATAATTTGTTTTATTTATGTACTCCAAACAGTATAAATTGTTGGTGACCATCGGTTTCCTCTTCCTTGCTTGGAAGTATATTTTATTGTATTCCCATTACATGTGCTCTTATGTGTTTATTTTCATGTTATCTTCCTTAGCTTATTCATTATTTGTACCTTCCTACCCTAAATTTTTATTTTCAACCTTCATATTTGTAACTGAATTGGATCTACCCAAACAGTTTTTTGTTCATGTTTAATGGACAAAAATTATTTTAAAATTTATTCTATTAAAACATATTTTCACTTTATTTTATACTTGATCTTATAATGTTTTTGTTTGTATGATTTTTACTGATGTGTTAAAATTTAGTTCTTTCAAAATATAATTCTATGATAGCATTTCCTAGACTTTTATCATGATCATTAAGTTCCTCTGAATAAGCGATATATAATTAGAAGCCTTTGATACCATATTTGAAACTTCCATTGTCTCTGTATTATCTACATTTCTGAAATGATAATTCACTTTTTCTGACTTATAACTGTAACTGAAGTATAATTCTAATTTTCCTAGCAGAGTTTTACCTAAAAAAAATTTATTTCACTAATCTATTATCTTCTCCTATAACTTCCATCATTCAAGCAACATATATGTATTTGGTATCTGCCCAGTGCCAGACATTAATTGCAGAAGATAAAATAGTGAATGAAACCCACAATGTCTCTGTTCTCTTGGGGTATGTGTTCAAGGGAGCAGAGAAAATACAATAATCAAACAATCACAGAACCATAATTGAAAATGTCATAAGCATTTTAAAAATAAAATAATACAAATGTTTGTCATGTTTTAGTAGGCAAGAAAATCTTTTCCAAGGAAGTGACTTTTGACACACAGTTTCAAGGAATAATATATCATTTAACTAAAGAAAATATCAGAGGGAAAATTATCTTAAGAAGCAGTGAGAGGTAGATGTATAAGATGGTGATGGAACTGGTCAGAGTGTGAGAGTCTTTGCAAAAGCAAATGTCCATAAAGATTGTCTGCATGAGTGGGTATGTGCCAATGTGGGCGAGCGAAATCCCATCTGAGGGGAGACTCGGGTTCAAACACCCAGGGATCTTCTCTAGAGTTGACTGCAACCCACCACTGCCCTGAGATCAGAGTCCCTGGTGTGCAGGACTGTCTGCCATTCTGGCACCTGGCCCATGCCACCACCTGTGGCAGCAGGCCAGGTGCTAGCAGAAGGAACAGTGGAGAAGGTGAAATGAGAAAATCTGTAACTCAGCCCCTCTGCCAGTGAGGAGACACTGGCCACCACCATTTTCTATGTCCTGGGACTGGGCAGACACCTGTGTTGCTCTATTCAGCTCTGTCCAGTCTCCAATCTGAAACCCAAAGGCTATTACTGCACCCCTCTGGGATCGACCATCAGACACAAAAAGACAGACGCCCCTCCCCCTCACCGAACCAGGCACAGACACTTCTGATTTGAGTGGGAGACTAGACACAACAGCAGCAGACATGTTAGATGAGTCAGGATCTGATTCACCCTCCTCCCACAGCAATCTGTGAGGCTTCTGACCCAAGCTGACAGCAACCAGATCAGCCTGAACTGAGAGCAGAGGGGATGGGCTGGAAACTGGAACTGCTCCCTAACATGGTGGTAGCCAAAAGAGGTGGCAGTGATTGAGAAAGGAACATAAAGTTCCAGGAACGGCCACAGAGAAGGCTCTTTTTTTCCTCCTTTCTGCTTCTGTTTACATTTTTGTACTTGCTTTGTTTTTGTTATTTCGTTGTTGTTTTCTAAATTTTCTGTTTATGTACGAATAATTTTGAGGTCAAGAACATCAACAGGGTTTTTTTTTTATTGTTTTTATGATTGCCTGTTTGCTTGTTTTTATGTTTTTGAGTGTTTCTTTGTTTATTTGTTGGATGGTGTTTATCTCTATTCCTTCTTCTTCTCTCTCTTCATCTTCCTTTAGTCTCCCTCCTTTCTTCTTCCATTCTTTTTCTTTTACCTCTTTTTGCTTTTGGGGGCAATCATACACCCCTCTCCCCATGGACAGATTGTGAAGTGGTGGGACGTGAGTTCCAGGGACCCAAACACCAGTCAGCAGATACTGTGACCTGCATATAGCATCTAAACCATAGCCCCTACATCAAACTCAAAACTGCAAAAAGCACAGTCCTCCATCTCCAGTCCAGCTTCAAAATTGAACAAATGTAGAGAATCTACATAAGGAAGAATAGGGGATTGAGCAAACACAAGTGAAAGCTATTCCTCCATTACTGAACAACAGAATTAAAGAAGAAGGAACAAATGGGGAGGAAACTTTCACAAATGAAAAATAGCAGAAGAACATAGGTCTCTTGCAGACCCCTGGTAAGACAGCATCTGAGAATACAGACTTCAGAACTCAAACAATGAAGTGCTCCCTGAATGAATGGTCTCAAACCACAAACCCAGATATCAAGATATTAATAGAGAGAATAAATAGAAATGAGGATAGACAAGCAGAAAGGATGAAGGAGTTGATAACTGATATGATGGCTATAAAAATACAGTAAATGAAATAAATAACAAGCTGATAAACATGGAAAGCAGAATTAAACGAGCAGAAGAAAGAGTCTCAGAGCATGAAGACCAAAATATGGAACCAACACAAACTTAGAAACATAGAAAGAAAGCTTAAAAAGATGGAACAAAGCCTCCAAGTGATGTACGATTACATCAAGAGGCCTACCCTGAGAATAATTGGAATCCCTGAGATAGAGTGACAGAGACCACCATGGAAAAAACATCCCTTGAAATTATACAAGAAAACTTCCCTCATCTCATCAGAGATGTGACCATTCAAACACAAGAGATTCAGAGAACCCATGCAAGACATAAAATGAGAAGACCAACTTGTAGACACTTTGTAATTCATTTACTTGAAGTAGGTATAAAAGAAAAAGTTCTAAAGGCAGCAAGAGAGAAAGGTCAGACTACTTACCAGGAAAGATCAATTAGAAAAGCAGCAGACTTATCTATAAAAACACTGCAGCATAAACAAGACTGGAGTCCATTTTTCAAAGTTCACAAAGATAAACAATTTCACCCAGCTAAGCTAAGCTGCATCAGTGATGGAGATGTAAAATCCTTCCCACACATTCAATCCCTAAGAGTTTACACTGCCTCCAGACCAGCTCTAAAAGAAACACTTAAGAAAGTATTAGAAGAAAGGAAAAAAAGAATAAGCATTTCCTTCCCAAGAATGCAGAAAAAAGATTGAAAACACAAGTAAATCAATCCCCAAATGAAAAGAAATCCAACAAACAAGCAACCAAACAGCAGCAACAGACTATAAGAACAGCATGACAGGGATAAACTCCCACATCTCAATAATTAACCTGAATGTGAATGGACTAAAGGCACCACTGAAAATATATAAAATAGCAAACTGGATTAAAAAAAAAAAACATGATGCAAAAATATGTTGTCTCCAAGAGACTCAACTCATGCAAAGGGACACATGGACTCAAAGTAAGAAGACGTAAACAAATTTTCAAGCAAATGGAACACAAAAGAAAGCAGGAATTGTGATCTTATTATCAGACAAAATAACTTTTAAGCTATCAAAAATTTAAAAGGATACAGCAAATCACTACAAAATGATAAATGGTTCAATCCATCAACAAGAAATATCCATCCTAAACATATATGCACCCAACATAGGAGCACCAACTTTCATAAAGCAGTTTGTAGGAAAACTAAAAAAAGATATTCACTCTAACACTATCACAACTGGGGACTTAAATACTCCACTAACAACCCTAGACAGATAATCAAGGCAAAAAGTCAACAAGGAGATCTGGAACTTCAACTTGATGCTTGACCAAATGCACTTAATAGATACCTACAGAACACTTAACTTGAAAACCATGAAATATACATTCTACTCATCATCACATGGAATGTACTCTAAGATCAGCCATATCTTTAGCCATAAATCAAGCAAAAACAAATTTCATGAGACTGAAATACTGTCATGCACCTACTCAGACCACAGTGGAATAAAAATAAATATCAACCCCAACAAAGTTCTCCCAAAACTACAAAGACATGGACACCAAATAGCATGATGCTGAACAACTTCTGGGTCAACATTGAAATTAAAACAGAAATTAAAATATTCCTGGAAAGAAATGAAAATCTCTGGGATGCCATAAAAGCAGTACTAAGAGGGGAATTCATATCTCTATAAACACACATGAAGAAAATGGAATGATTGCAAGTTAATAGCCTAAAAAATCACCTAAGGGAGGTGAAAAAGCAAGGCCACCAAAACATTAACTTCAGCAGAAGAATCCAAATCACCAAAGTAAAAATCCAAATATAGGACATAGACAACAAAAACAAGTAGAAAAAAATCAATGAAACAAAAAGCTGGTTCTTTGAAAGGATAAACAAGATTGATGGACCCCTAGTCATATTGACCAAGAAAAAGAGAGAAACCACCTACATAAACACAATCAGAAATGCAAAAGATCAAATCACTACTGCCCCTGAAAAAATACAAAAGATTATCAGAGATTACTAGGTACACTTGTATGGAAACAAACTTGAAAACCTAAATGAAATGGAGGATTTCTGATATCACACAACCTTCCAAGGTTGAAACAAGAAGAAATTCAGGCCCTAAACAGACCAGGAACAACCCAGGAAATTGACTTCATCATAAGAAAACAACCTACAAAAATAAAGAGACCTGGACCAGATGCTTTCCAGCAGAATTCTACAAAACATACAAGGAGGAGCTGATATAAATCCTGTTGATAGTATTTCAGGAAATCAAGAAAGATGGAATTCTCCCCAAATCATTTAATGAAGCTAACATCACAAGGTGGGTAAAGATACAAAAAATAAAGAGAACTACAGGACAATGTCCTTGATGAACACAGATGCTAAAATTCTCGACAAGATTCTAACAAACTAGATCCAGCAACACATCTCAAAAATCATCCACCATGATCAAGTAGGTTACATTTCTGGGATACAGGACTGGTTCAATATTCACAAGACCATAAATGTAATTAAATGCATCAACAGGTATAAAAACGAGATAAAAATGATTATGTCATTAGATGTGTAAAAAGCTTTCAATAAAATCTAGCATCACTTCTTGATAAAAACCCTTGAACACCTAAGCATAGATGGAACATACTTCAAAGTAGTAAGAGCCATCTACAATAACCCCACAGCCAACATACTACTAAACAGACAGAAACTAGAACCATTTTCCCTGAAATCCAGAACAAGACAAGGCTGCTCATTCTCACCTCTCCTATTCTACATAGTATTGGAAGTCTCAGCTAGAGCAAATCAGGAGTATCCAAATATGAAAAGAAGTTAAGTTATGCTTCTTTGCAGATGACATGATACCATACCTTGAAAACTCAAGAGAATCTGTCAAAAACCTCCTTGCACTGATAAAGGAATTTTTCAAAGTCTTAGGGTATAAAATAAACATGCAAAAGACAGTCACATTCCTATACACTGCCAACAAACAAACAACCCCCCCCAAAGGCTTAATCCCATTCATAATAGTCACACACACACAAAGAAATAACTTGACATCATCCTAACCAGAGAGGTGAAATGTTTTTACAATGAAAACTACAAAACACAACTCAAAAATCAAAGTTGATACTAACAAATGGAAAAATATTCAATCCTCATGGACTGGAACACTCAACATTAAGATGTCCATCCTACCCAAGGCAATCTACAGATTTAATGCAATGCCTATTAAATTACAAGCATCATTTTTCTCAGACCTGGAAACAATACAAATCATATGGAAACATAAATGACAACGAATAGCCAAAATAATCTCAGTAAAAGAAACAAAGTGGGAGGGATCATATTTCTAGACTTTAAACATTATTATAAGGCTACAATAATCAAAACAGTCTAGTATTGGTACAAGAACAGGGATATAGACCAATGGAAGAGGATAGAGATTCTGAAAGCAAAACTTCAATTTCTCAACCTACTCAGATTCAACAAAGCCTTCATTAATAACCATTGGAGAGTGGTGAACTTATTCAGTAAATTGGGCTGGAGAAACTGGCTGACCACATGCATAAGATTTAAAACAAGACACCTACCTATCACCATACACAAAATCAACTCTAAATGAATGTAAGACCAAAATGTAAAAACTCAAACAATAAGAAAATTAGAAAATGCAGGAGAAATCCTTATGGAAATTGGAACTGGCAACCAATTCCTTATCAAAACCCCATATGTCCACACCATGAGACATAAGATAGACAAGTGGGGTCTCATCAAGTTGAAAAGTTTCTGCAAAGCCAAATAAACCATCGAGAGTGGAGAGACAGCCCACAGAATGGAAATATATATGTATATTTGTCAACTGTATATCTGGCAAAGACCTAATATCTAGGATCTACAAGGAGCTCAAATGTGCTGAAAAGAAAAAAACAAATAGCCATATTAAAAAGTGGGCAAAAGATATGAGTAGACACAAGCAGTCAACAGATATATGAATAAATTCTCATCCTCACTAGTCATCAAATAAATGTAAATTAAAAACATGCTGAGATACCACCTAACCCGTCAGGATAGCCATCATCATTAACTCAGAAAACAACAGCTGCTGGAGAGGATGCGGAGAAAAGGGAACACTTCTATACCATTGGTGGGAGGGTAAACTAGTACCACCTCTGTGGAAAACAGTGTGGCAATTCCTAAACAATTTAAAAATTGACCTTCCATACAACTCCACAATCCCCTTTCTGGGAATACACCCAGGGGACCTCAAATCACTCTATCTATGACAAAGATACCTTCACAGGCATGTTTATTGCAGCATTATTCAAAATAGCAAAAAACATGAAAACAGTCATGCTGCCCATCAAAAGAGGACTGAATTTTAAAAATGTGGTACATACACATGATGGAATATTATGCAACCATAAAGAAGGGCAAAATTATGATTTTGCAGCAACTTGGATGAACTTAGAGTCTATAATACTGAGTGATCTATCACAGAAACAAAGAACTAAGTACCACATGTTCTCTCTCAAAAGCGGATCCTGAACAATTATCATAAGACGATAAGAAAGGGATTAGCAGTAGTGGGAAACTGCCAGGGGAGGGAGGAGGGCACACCTCACTAATAAGTGAACCTGATGTCAAACTAGGTGAAGTGGGACCAAAGTAAGGCCTAGACTTTACCTTCACAATGACCATTTGTATACCTAACTCTGTACCTCACTTCTTAAAATAAAATAAAATAGAATAAAATAAAATAAGCGATGAATATGCAGTGACATTAGACAAAAGAGAAGATATCATGATGAGAGTACCTAAAGAATATCAGTATGAGCCGGGCTCGGTGGCTCAGCCTGTAATCCTGCGCCTTTGGGAGGCTGAGGTGAGTGGATTGCCTGAGCCCATGGGTTTGAGACCCGCCTGGGCAGGCGAGACCTCATCTCTACAATAAAATCAAAAAATTAGCCGGGCGTGGTAGCGCACACCTGTAATTCCGGCTACTCGGAAGATTGAGGTGGAAGGATCGCCGGAGCCCAGCAGGTTGAGGCTGCGATGGCCAGGAGCGGCCACTGCACTCCAGTCTGGGCGACAGAGTGAGACTCCAACTCAAAAAAAAAAAAAAAAAAAAGATTATTGGTATGTGGTTAAGATGAACACAGGAAATGGAAAAAATCATGATATGATAAGTCCTTAAGTCTTCATTTATTTATTTGGTTATTTATTCTTTCTAAAACTATTGAATGGTTCTAAACAAAGGAGATACCTGTTAAGAGTTGCATTCCAGAAGGTCTTTGAGGAAAAAAAACGATCCAAAGTGAAAAGCTGGTGAGGATGTGATGAAATAATTATGGTGATCAAGAGCTTGTGTCAAGGGAAAGAGTAGAGTAGAAAAGATTGTCAAATATTGCAAAGGCAAATTTCATCAGGATTTGATGATATGTTCTCAAATCATTTAATTAATCTCATCTCCACAGGTAACACTATTAGTTTTTTCTCTGTCTCATCATGCCCTTAAGGTAGGGTAATTATGACCTATTTGTCTTCCTTGAAGAAATTGTTCTAAGTAAATTTTAAAAATTATAAAATAAACGAACTGTGAAAATAAGAAAACAACAGATTTGAATTTTTCAAAAGCAGTACCTACATAAAAAAGGCAAGACTGCCACGTCTTCTATTCTTGTTTGTTTATTTGTGTATTTGTTTCCAAACACTGAGGTGTAGAGTCAGGGGACGATGTGGTTAGGGCATGAAATATTTTTCTGTATTTTATCAAGAATTCTGTTTTGTGAGATGAAGCTTGCGGATGCCATGCAAGAAAGCTTGTGCTATCTTTTTCTCAATTCAGTTTTATCTGCTTATTTTTAAGAGTTCTTCAAAAATTCTGGAATTAGATTTTCTTTAATCTTGCTTATGAGTATCAAGACTTTGTAGATATTTTTGGGGTTTTTTTTTGCCTATCCCATGTCATTAGAGTTATGGAAAGAAGTTGGAAGAGAAAATATAGGCTGCTGATAAACTAGTTCTACTTTAAGTTAGAACTCCTTCTAGCATTTAATTTAATTGAAATTGACTATGACTTTTATTTAAAGAACTATAAGAGACCTTTATAAATAATTTAGTCTGTCCCTTTGTCATTAAGAAACTGGGTTTCAAAAACTAATCAGTAAAAATTTAATCTGGCTCTTTCACTATTCAATGCTCAGATAAGCAAGGATAAATAGGTAAGTTTACATAATAGCAACTCCAAAATATTTGTAAGTTTCATTGTGATATCTCTAGTAACTACTGTCTCTATGTGTATGTTCTTCAGCATAACATTGGTTGATAAAATTACTGTAATTCATTTATAGAGTGATGTGTTTATTGTCCATGACTGTACCCCCACAAAGCAACAAAAACACCACCAAGATAATTTAAATAGAATTCTCAGGCACATATAATTAGATTATTCCATTGTCTTGTGACTTATGTGTTGTTTTATGGAAAATAAGTAATTCATTAAATGGATCATATGCTACCTTCAATATGCCAGGGACTTACATTAATTGAATAAAATAGTCATTATAATGTGTTAGGCACTGTTCTTGGTCCTCAGGCTAACTCAATGAACTAAACAAATATAACTTCTTCTGTAAAGCATGATACCACTGTGAGTAACTATATGAATCCTTCCGGAGGGCATGTGCCTCTGAATTATTTACCTCAGGGGCAAGGAACTGGGGAATATGTGCCTCAGTTCTAATTAGCCACTCATGAGTACAGTATTGCTTTCAAGGGGTATTAAATTACTGGTGTTTCTGGCCTCTTACCACATTGTCATAACAGGTTCAGCTGGCACAGAAATTTTTCGGGAAAACAAAAGCATATGCTGGCAGTTGGAAATTAAGCTCAAAAGCCCTCACAATGGCATGTCCTGAGGGAATATGGGTGGAAAGTGACAGCATATTCTACATTCCACCTATGCATTGCTCAAAGCAATGTGCTCTTAAAGTCCCTGACATTCTGTCACTGGATATTTGAGTTGACATCCGGACATAATTTATTTTGAACAAATAACAGAGGCAGGATTAATAGGGTAATATAGTACTTGATGTCATAGTTGGTCTTGAGGACTCAAGTAGTTTCATTTATAAATATATATTGATTATGACTTTTAACCACCGGTGCCTTTTATTTTACAGAAAAAAATAACAATTAGATAATTGCACACTGTCTTTCATATGCCAGCATTTTGCAGCCAACTAGTAAAGTTTATGAATATACCATCTTTATAATTTGTGTAGGTATATGCTTCCTCAAAGTACAAACTTAAAATGTGGCAAAGTTTATGAATATGCCATCTTTATAATTTGTGTAAGTATATGCTTCCTCAAAGTACAAACTTACAATGTGGCGAAAAGAACATATATATTAACATACAAATACATTTAATCATCAATAACATGAAAATGAAAAGCCAAAAATATATAAACATGCTTAGTAATAAATGTTTCAACAGTTTTATACTTAAAAAATTATCTACATAGTTAATAAACTCCCATTACTTAACTTTATGCAGCATAGGTTTAAAATTACAAGTTACCCAAAAAAGTTTGGAAATGATTTTTAAGACATATTAATAAATACATGATTGTTGTTGAAATAAACTTTGTCAAAATAATAATTCAACTTAAATAAAATTTATAATTTATATAACCTTAAATATCTAATAAATATAACATTAATTTGACTAGGAAAGATAAGTAGGGGGTTCCTCAGTCCTTTGAAAGCCCTTGATGGAGACGTGATCTAAAGCCTAAGCACTGTAGGAATTTAAGGGGCAAGAGTGGGGAGGCAAGATCTGGCAGTGATAAAGAGAGGAATAAAGGAGATAGGGGTTTTGAAGGAAGATAAATCAAAGGATTCAAGGTTGATGAAGGAAAATCAAATATGGTAAAAAGAAGAACTACAGCAGAGGTGATAGGAAGGGAGAAATCATAAGTTTTCCAAGAGGTCATCAAAGGACCAAATTATCCTTAGTAAAATCATGCAATGAGGTTTATAAAGTGCTATAGTGCAGGAGTCAGCAGAAATCTTTGGAGGAGGAAAAAAATCAGAAGAATGAGAATTTTCCCTGGGGAAAGGAGACTCCAATATAGCAGCAACAAAGAAATTAAATTCTAAGAAGTTCTATACAAATGAGATCTCTACAAATAAAACGAATCAAAGCAGTAACTCTACTGATTTGAAAGAAGGGTAGATAACATCTCTTAAAATGTGAATACATTTTTTGGGCACCCCAGATATTTATTGATTGTAAACCTCAGTAGGGCAGAGATTTGCACCGTTTGATTCTTTGCTGTACCTCTATTACCTAGAAGAATGTCCTAAATACAGAAAGAAGGCAATACAGAATGAATACATAAAATAATGAAAATAGACATGGTATAATGTCAGAAATTATACAGTTAAGATAGAGGTAAAAAATAAGGTCTCTAAATGTATAAACATTGAATTGATACACGTCACTTGGATATAAAAAAGAAAAAAGAACTTTGAGGGGAAGGAAGTTTTATTCATTTGGTATTTAAAGATCCCAATAATTTCTGACAAGTGAAATAAGTCATATACATAGATGGAACAGGCAAGCTTTAATTAATAGATCTTTTCTATAACTTAAGTTTCTATTATTATTTTTTCTTGCATTATATTTGCATCATTGTTATAGTCACGTTTAAAAATTTAAAAGATCTTTTCATCAGCCAAAATTATGACTACATGTCAAGTTTAGTTTTACTTCTCTTTAATTCTGACAATTCTAGCCTTCCAAACATTTTACAAAATACCTTTACTAAATGGAACACAATTCTTTAATTTTTAATACTTTTCGTATAAGAATATTTCTCTAAACCACTTAAACAGTGTTTACATCATTATAGACTCAAAATCTTCTGTTATCAATTGAAGCTGGTCAAATTATCTATAGGGATATTTGATGGGAGCAAAGTTTCATACAGAATAGTGTTTGAATAAAGTAATACATAAGATAGTATTTTTCATTGCTGTTCAGTGTCATAGATTTTTTTTAACATGCATTCTCCTTTAGGATTATTCTATTAATTTAGGTATTTTTTTATTGTCTGTTGATATTTTGTTCTCTTTTCCTATTTTCTGATTTGTAGTTCATTCATTTTACTCCTTTCATTTATCTGGCTCTACTTAATAAATTTTGGATATTTCCACTATTTCAGGATCCCACATTCTCATATAGTCACCACAACAATTCAGCAATCAGGTATACATACTGCTATAATAAGGATATTAGTCTCTCATTATGATAATAATGAGAATATTACTGAAAGAAGGTACCTATAGAAACCTAAAATAAACTTAGTTTATCATAGTCCTTTTGTCTCAGCATAGCCATTTTTGCTTAGATTTTACCCCAACACACTTTGAATCTAGCACAGGTTAGACATGGATAGACAAATTTCCTATAGGAAGATTTTAGGAAGTGTTCAGAAACTCTACTGCAGGCCAAGCGGTAGCCAACCCTAGCCCCTCAGCAAACCTCCATCAGATGCAAGACAAGGACAGAGCCAAGGAAATAATAATAAGACCACATTTTGGTCAAGGGGTTTGTGGATTGCAAATGTCTAACAATTCTCTTGCAGGAAAACCCCCTCCTCTTGTCTCCTCCCATCTAGCCTACCACCATGGCAGTAATCATGTGACTAACTCACCCATCTGCCAGCTATTCATCACCTGACATCAGTACCTGCTCTTCCTGCCCCTTCATAATGACATGAACAGATCACCACCCAATCTCTTTAATGGCCCCATCCAAGGGAAATGGTTAAAAGGACTTAACCATGAGCAGCCATTTTGCCATTGCTAGGCCATTGCCTTACTAGACTCTGGTGTAGCCATGTGCTCTTTGAGCTATGGCTATTATCTTGCTTCCTGGCTTTGGTCCCCTTTCCTACCTTAGGGAGGTGAATCTCCTTTTTCTTTATCTCTCTCTCTAATTTATTTTTAAAATAAACTATATTTTCTAATCTAACCTCTGTGCAATTCTTTGCATCTTACATGAGGCATTGGATCACACCCCCCCCAGGCCTGAACTGATATTCTGGAGGCCCTAATAATTATTTTGTTGTCTGAAGTTTTTTCACAATTTGATCCTATGTACCTGTAACCATTACTAAATTTCTTAGTTTTACTTTTATCTACTATAAATAATTTATTGTACTGTATTTTTATTACTTATTATAGTGTTGGCGAAACATTTCTCTCCAATTTGCTTTCTTTGCTTCTAACATTTGCCTTTTTCTAAGGTTATTTCTCTTTCCACTGTTTCTCTGCTACTAATCAGATCATGATAGAATGAGAAGCAATTAAAGACATCCATATAAACCAACTCTGAACACTCTGTGGCCTTGATTCAATAAAAATATTCCATGTCTTCAGTAATTTTTTCACACTGTTTCTTCTCCTCTTTAGTCTTCTTAAATATATCTGACAGCTGAAATAAAAATTACATTATCTGCCATGGTGCTAAATGTATGTGGAATAAGTATTCAAGAACACTATATGGTAAATGGAGAGAGTACATGGATGTAAAAAAGAAGTAAAGTTTATACACTTAACTCAAGCTGGCAAAATGATACCAGTAGGTTACAAAGATACACTCAGAAATAATATCAAAGGAAATAAAATTTTAAAATATGCAATCTACATGTAAGCAAGAAAAAGGAAAAAAACAGAGAAAACAAAATACAAAATGGCCAACTAAGAGATAAAGATTGGCAGAGTAGAATAAACTTTACCCAACTCTATGTTGTCTATTAGAAAATCACTTTCAGTATAATGATGAAAACAGGATCAAAGTAAGAGGATGGAAAAGTATGTATTGTGCAAACGTTTTTTAAAAGTAAGCTGGAGTAGCTATGCTAATATTATAAAAGCAGACAACAGAACAAGTAAACTTACTAGAAATAGAGATAGACATATGAGGAGAGGCCTCCCCAAAAATGAAATGACTTTTTGAAGAGCAAGTCCCTTATAGTACAAGCTTCCCACTCTAGGTAGTGTTCTAAGAACCCTTTGGCATCAGTGTAACACCTAGCATTGTTGTGATAGGCTGCATTTGCCTTCGGTGAATTTTTTTTCTGTTTTTGGAGATTCTTTCAACCATTTGTTCATTTCATGATGGGTGATTTACATAAAAAATGTGCCCACACCATGCTAAATGTTCAGTCACTTTTGACCAAAAACAACATGACCCACATGTCCGCTACCCCCCCATTCTCCCAATGTCCCCCTGAGCAATTGTTTCTCTAATGAAAAAAGTTCTCAAAACTTTTGCTGATGTGGAGGAGGTGAAATAAAAAAGACAGCAGAAGCACTAAAAGGAATCAAAAGTAATGAGTTCAAGCCGAACTCGGTGGCTCAGCCTGTAATCCCGCGCCTTTGGGAGGCTGAGGTGAGTGGATTGCCTGAGCCCGCGGGTTCGAGACCTGCCTGGGCAACTTGGTGAGACCTCATCTCTACAATAAATCAAAAAAATTAGCCGGGCGCGGTAGCCCGCGCCTGTAATTCCGGCTATTGGAAGTCTGAGGTGGAAGGATTGCCAGAGCCCAGCAGGTTGAGGCTGCGGTGGCCGGGAGCGGCCACCGCACTCCAGTCTGGGTGACAAAGTGAGACTCCAACTCAAAAAAAAAAAAAAGTTATGAGTTCAAAATTGTTTTGAGCAGTGGAAAAAGCATCCTAATAGGTATGGTACATCAAACGGAGAGTACTTTGAAGATGACTGAAGTTTAAACACGTAAAAATAAAACAACAATATTTTAATAAATAAGCTCCTTTTTGTTGGTTTCTCCCCTTAAAATTAATAAAGAATCTAGCCACCAAAAAGAAATAATAAATTAAAGGTTCACGAAATAAACAACAGAACTACAAATTACGTAAAGCAAAAACAGAATTGAAAGTAAAAATAGATAAATCTAAAATTACAGTTAATGACATCAACACCTCTCTTTTAGCACTTAATGGAAAAACTAGACAAAATTAGCAAAGATATATAGGAACTCAATACCATCAAACAGGAGTATCTAATAAATATTTACAGAATAGTTCATCCAACAGCAGAATACATACACCTTTCAAGTCCCCAAGAAGCACATACCAAGATAGACTATGTCCTACATCATAAAGCAAATGAAGGTAATTTTTTAAAAATTAAAATACTCGATATTAAGTATGCTCTCTGACTATAATAGACTAAAATTAGAATTCAACGACTGAAATATAAGACAAAAATATCCAATAATACATCTTTAAGTATTGCATGGGTAAAATGTGAGTCTGCAGAGAAATAAAAAACATACATTGAGCTGAATTAATGTGAAAATACAAGATATCAAAATCTGTGGGGCAAAGATAAATGAGAGGGAAATTTATAGCATTAAATGCATAGATTAAAAATAAGATTCTAAATTAGTAATCTAAGTTCCTAGCTCAAGAACCTAGAAAAAGAAGAGTAAGAAAAGATCAAAGCAAGCAGAAGGAATGAAATGCTAAAGAATATACATCAATGACATTAAAAACAGTAAAAAACCAAAAAATATTCAAACATAGAGCTACTTCTTTGAAAAGATCAATAAACTTCTTAGAGTTTTAGCAATATGACAAAAAAAAGAATGTTATTTGTATATATCAGTTGTTCTTGGCTACATTTGGCAAGATATTAAATGAAAATTTGCGTTTAGACAAAATTGGTTAATTTGTAAGCAAAAATGGAAAGACTAGAGAGACACCCAAAATTTTGCTCTTTGCAATTTTGAAAGAGCAAATAGATAATGTATAATAAAAAGTAATATTGAGAAAATCCTTGAGAAAAAAACATATTAAAACATAATTTTTGGATAAAAACTAACCTAGAGTGTGTCCTTCCCATCCGTTGCTTAAATGTAAATATATTGTACTTCCTCTTACAAAAATGTAATTTTGTATGTGGTACACTCTTTAACTCTGACATTTTAAAAAGTTAGATATGAGATGAAAAGTATCTTTGTCACAGATGAAAAACTTCAGAATGATTTGAAAGAATTATTGAAGCTTGAACGCATGTAAAATATTTTCACCTCTTCATGCACTTTGTTGCCGGCACTGGTTCACTGATAGGATTTAGATTTTGCTTCCTTTAAAGGTAAATGTATGTTATGAATGAAAGAAAAAATAATGAATTATTAGGTGATCTGCAGGGTAGAATGTGTGTGTACTTACTTTCATCCAGTTCCTTTTTCCTTCCTGAGAATGAATGGACTTCACTTTCTAGTATTTCGGGAGTTTGGAAGGACAGCTTGTATAATTCCAACCCATTAAACATGAATAGCGTTGATATGTGTCCATTCTGAATAGCTTCATTTTTTAAGTCTGTCTTTGTCCCTTACCTTTATGACAATGATATTATTAATAGTGAAAACTGTCAATCTTGGTTCATGAGTTACCTTGTGAAGCAGAGTACCTCATTTCTGATCCTACAACTATTCATGTTTGGAAAGAGCAAAGATTAATACATTCATTTTAATGTGTGTGTTTATCCTTTGGGACTTTGAATGTACTTATTAACCTGGTAAATGCATTTGCCATTGCTGGATAACAAACCACAGACTCAAAAATTTAAAACAATTTCCATTTATTAAGTCACACTTTTGTAGGTCACAAGTCCAGAATTGCATGACTGAGTTCTCCTCTTAGGAACACGCAAGGTTTTCAAGGTATTGGCTATCTGCATTCTCATCTGGAAACACCAATTCTTTTTCCAAACTCTTTCCTGCTAGTAGCAGAACTCAACTTTTTGTAGTTCAATGAATTCCTATTTCCTGCTGTCTGCCATCTGGAAGATGTTCTTGGCTGTTTAAGGTCATGCATATTCTATTTCAAGTGGGTATTTCTGTCTTTAAATCAGCAAGGGCACATTGTGCCTTTGTAATGCTTCAAATCTCCCAGGTCTCTTTTTCTGTAGTGAACAGGAGAAAGCCTTTTGCCTTTATAAGACTCACATGATTAAATTTTACTCATCAGATAATCTAGATTTTTTTTTTGTCAGAGTCTTACTCTATTGCCCCAGGTTGGAGTGCAGTGGCACAATCATGACTCACTGCAGATTCCAAATCCTGGGCTCAAGCAATCATCCCATGTCAGCATCCTGAGTAGCTGAAACAACTTACAGGCAAGTATCACCATGCTTGGCTATGTTCTTATTTTTTATTTGTAGTGATGAGATCTCACGATGTTACAATGTAATGAATGAGAGGATAAAAATGAAGACAATGTGGACATCAAAATAATTGGGAAAGACTATGAATAACATCACACACATAATTTTGAAAACTTAAGTGAAACAGGTCAATTAATTAAAAAAAAACCACAAACTATCAAAGTATGAAATAGGCTATTTGACAAACCCCAGAACTACTAAAAAAACTGAGTACACAATTTTATAATTACTCAGTTTCCATGCCCAGATAATTTCACTGGACAATTCTCTTAGAGAGTTAACAGAGAATTTACATACATAGTACACAATGTCTTTCAAAAGAATAGCAGTCTAAACACTTACCAATTTATTTTATGAAACTAATATTATCATTTTATCATGATAGAAACATCTGATGAATACAGTACAGAAATGGATATTCATATTCCCTATGAATATAAGTACAATAATTCATAACCAAGCATTAACAAAGGTTATTCAACAATATATGTCTACACCATATCCAAGTGTGGTTTATTTCAGAGATGCATGTCTGGTTCAATATTCAAATATTAATCACAGTATTCTATCCACATAAAAAGTCTAAAACATTGTCATCATATTAAATGATGAAGAAAGCCATTTATAACTGTCAACACCCACTTATGTAAAAACTCTCAGAACTATAGTAATAGAGGTGAACATCTTTAACTCAGTAACTAGTAACTTCAAGAAAACTACAGCTAACATTATAATTAGAAGTGAAAGACAATATTCCCCTCCGGATAGCAGGAACAAGAAAATCTATCCATTTTCACCATGATTATTAAATACAGTGCTAGAAATTTTAGCAGTGTACTAAGGCAAGAAAAGTAAAGAAAAAGTGCATGGATCAGAAAAGGGGAAATAAAATAGTTTCTATTTGCAATGATATGGTTTTTAATAATGATATGTGATGCATTTCAAGGATCTTCAATAATCCTAGAATTCATATTTGAGTTTAGCAAGATCACAGAATAAACATCAAACTATGGAAACAAATATGTTTATCACAAGATGAACATACAATAATCCATATATTTGTAATACTTTCAATGAGTATTATGAATAATTAAAAATACAGTACCACTTACATTACCTAAAAATCTTATGTACAGATTTAAGAAGAATATCATGCACATGAATGCTGAACACTTGAAATCACTGCAGAAGAAAAGAAAATGAAACCTAAATAATTGAAGAGACATATATTGTTAATGAATTGAAAGAGTCAACATAGCAAAAATGTCAATACATCTAAAATTGATACATAGAAATTTGGAAATTCTTATTAAAATTCGCAAGAGATTTTGTGTAGCAATAAAAAAATATTAAAATTTATATGAAAACTCAGAGAAACTGTGATAGCTAAAATGAATTTTAAAAAGATAAAATAAGAGGATTAATTTAAGACTTATTATACAGTCACATTAATCAAAATCATGTGGTCTTGGCAGAAAGACATTCACATGTATCAGCGAAACTAAAAAGGCAACTCAGAAATAAACCCTTACAATTATGCCTGATTGAATTCAGATATAAACACATTTATTGGAGGAAAGATAAACTATTCAACAAATACTGTTGGAATAATTACATATTCACAGGTAAAAATTTTAAAAGACAAAAAAATTATCACTCTAAACCATAAAGTTTATCTATGAATTAACTCAAAGTGGATATTAAACATATATATAGTTTCTAGTTTTGTTATATACAGACACACACACACACACACACACACACACACACACACACACGAAAATATTAGAACAAACGCTGGAGAAAATCATTGAACTATCAATCTTGAAAGTGAATATGAAAAGTTGACATTAAAACCATTATGCAAAAAAGAAAACAATTAATGAAGTTCAACTGATTTTTTTTTTTCTATTGTGAATGGGATTGTGCTTTTATATGGTCCCCTACCTGTTTGTTGTTGATGTTTAAAAATGTGATTGTCTTTTACACATTTATTTTGTATCCTGAGACTTTGGCAAAGTCCTTTATCCATGCAAAGAGGTTTTTGACAGATTCTTTTGGGATTTCAAGGTGTAGGATCATATAATCAGCAAAGAGGGATAACTTAACTTCCTCTTTTCCTATTTGAATGTCCCTTATTTTCTTCTCTTGTCTGGTTGCTCTAGTTAGGACTTCTAACACTGTGTTGAACAAGACGGGTGAGAGTGGGCAGCCTTGTCTTGTTCTGATTTCCAGGATAAATGATTCCAACACCTGTCTGTTTAGCTATATATTGACTGGAATTATTGTAGATGACTTACTATTTTGAGATGTTACCTTTATGCCTAGATGTTTAGGGGTTTTTATCAAGAATAGATGCTGGATGTTATCAAAAGCTTTTTCTATACCTAATGATATAATTATATCGTTATTGTTTTTCCATCTGGTGATGTATTTAGTTATATTTATGGTCTTGTAGTTGTTGAAACAGAACTGCATCCTAAGAATGAAGCATAGTTGGTCATGGTATATGGTTTTTGAGAAGTGTTGTTGGATCTGATTTGCTAGACTCTTGTTGATAATTGTTGCATTTATGTTCATCAGGGAGATTGGCCGGTAGTTCTTTTGCTTTGTTAGGTCATTACCTGGTTTGAGTATCAGTGTAATTTTAGTTTCATAAAGTGATGTAGGGAGAGTTTTATTATTCTTAATTGCCTGGAATACCTTCAGTAGGACTGGTATTAGCTTCTCCTTGCATGGTTCGTAGAATTCTGCTGGAAAACTGTCTGGACCAGGGCTCTTTTATTTTTTTTTTGAGTTGGAGCCTCACTCTGTCGCCCAGACTGGAGTGCAGCGGCCGCTCCCGACCACCGCAGCCTCCACCTGCTGGGCTCCGGTGATCTTTCCGCCTCAGCCTTCCGAGTAGCCGGAATTACAGGCATGCGCTACCACGCCCGGCTGATTTTTTGATTTATTGTAGAGATGCGGTCTTGCTGCCCAGGCAGGTCTCGAACCCGCGGGCTCAGGCAATCCACTCACCTCAGCCTCCCAAAGGCACGGGATTACAGGCTGAGCCCACCGAGCCCGGCTACGTTGTTTTCTTATGACGAAGTCAATTTCCTGGGTTGTTACTGGTCTATTTAGGGTCTGAAGTTCTTCTTGTTTTTACTTTGGGGGTTGCTTGATGTCAGAAAGTCCTTCATTTCATTTAGGTTTTTTAGTTTGTTTCCATACAGGTGTGCATAGTAATCTCTGATAATCTTTTGTATTTCTTCAGGGTCAGTTGTGTCTTGATCTTTTGCATTTCTGATTGTGTTTATTTTGGCTTTTTCTGTCTTTTTTCCTGGCTATCCTGTCTGAGGGTCCATCGATTTTGTTTATTCTTTCAAAGAACCAGCTTTTTGCTTTGTTGATTTTTTTTCTATGATATTGTTGTCTTCTATGTCCAATATTTGTGCTTTTATATTGGTGATCTGGATTCTTCTGATGAAGAAATGGTTTTGATGGTCTTGTCTTTCCAGCTCCTTTAGGTGACTTGATAGGCTGTTAATTTGTGATCTTTCTATTTTCTTGATGTGTATTCCTAGAGATAAAAATTCCCCTCTTAGTACTGATTTCATGGCATCCCAGAAATTTGGTAAGATGTGATTTTATTTTATTTTTTTTAAATTTATTTTTAACTTTTAAATTTTTTTACGTATTTGAAATTTTTATTACTTTTCTATTTTATTTAAATGTTCATCATACAGCAGTGAGAAGGTACACAAATAATATTTTCATGCATACAAAATAATTTAGAAAGCAGTGTGAATCTCAGCAGGTGTTTCTTCTATGTCTGTGTTCAAATTTCTAGGGAACATTGAATATTAAATTGAAATAACCTTCTGTTGATATTATGTGGCTAAAGTTCAGTTAATTCTCAGATAAATTTTTCCTGGACACATCATTTTCCTCTCATGTAAATAAAAATCAGACTACTTATATTTTAATACTTGCTAGCTTACAAAGTAAATCAAACTACTGCAAAGTACTCACTTATTTCTTCTCTTGGTGCTTTTATTAAGGTATTTCTTTTATCACTAAATATATGGATTATAAAGATGCTGTAAAAATGCTCTTATTTCCTTTTCCACTGGCTGATGAAATGGGTTAATCTCTCAATAGAGCTATTTCCTTAATTCACCACCTTTTTCAAATCCCTAGTAACCTACAAGGTAAGCAGATAAATTCCTCAGTGTGTGCCTTACTATTTCACAGAGAGAGAAACCTAGAATAAAAATTAAAAAATCTTCCTTGAATTTTTTTTAAAGAAAAAAATTCTTGCACATCACTTAAAAGCTGACATATTTAAGTTATCATATGAGAAAATATTTTAAAATTGTGGAGTACAATTCAGGATTAGGTATACAAGTATTCATTGTACAGGTACCCTTGTTGATGAGGTGTGCTCCCTCTTTCCCAGGCAGATTTCCACTACTGGCAATTCCACCTCCCCTCCCTCCCTCCCCCCCTGCAGTTTCCTGCTACTGTCAATCCTTTTCTTATAGTATTATGGTAGTTGTTTAAGGTCCACTTATGAGTGAGAACATGTGATACTCAGTTCTTTGTTTCTGTGAAAGGTCACTCAGTATTATACACTCTAATTCCATCCAGGTTGCTGTGAAGTTCATGATTTTGTTCTTCTTTATGGCTGCATAATTTTCCATTGTGTATATATACCACATTTATAAAAAATTTAGTCCTCTTTTGATGTCCAGCACAGTTGGTTCCATGTTCTTGGTATTGTGAACAATGCTGTGATAAACATACATGTGGAGGTATCTTTTTTATAGAGTGATTTGAGTTCTTCTGGGTATATTGCCAGTACGGGGATTGTGGGTTCCTATGGAAGACTGATTGTTAGAACTTTTAGGAATCCTCACACTGTTTTCTATAGAGGCTGTATTAGTTTACACTCCCACCAACAGTGTAGAAGTGTTCCTTTTTCACCATATCCTCTACAGCATCTGTTATTTTTTGAGTTATTGATGATGGTCATTCTGACTGGAGTTAGGTGGTATCTCAATGTAGTTTCAATTTGCATCTTCTTGATGACAAGTGAGGCTGAATGTTTTTCATGTATCTGTTGGCTACCTATATCTTCTTTTGAGAACTGTCTTTTCAGATCTTTTGCCCACTTTGTAATGGGGCTGTTTGTTTTTTTCTTTTCAACACATTTGTGTTCCTTGGAGATCCTAGATGTTAGGACTCTTTTTAGACAGGGAATTGGCAAATTTTTTTTCCCACTCTGTGGTTTCTCTTCCTGCTCTCTTGATGGTTTCTTTGGCTTTGCAGAAACTTGTCAGTTTGATGAGGTCCCATTTGTCTATCTGAACTCTTATGGCATGGGCCTTTAGGGTTTTGATCAAGAATTGGTTGCCATTTTGTATTTGCATAAGAGTGTCTCCTGCATTTTCTAAGGTTCTTATAGTTTGAGGTTTTACGTTTAGGTCTCTGATCCACTTAGAGTTAATTTTTTGTGTATGGGGATAGGTAGGGGTCCTGTTTCAATCTTCTGCATGTGGTCGGCCAACTTTCCCAGCACCATTTACTGAATAGGTCCTCATCTCCCCAGTGGTGCATGGTGGAGGCTTTATTGAAGATGAGTTGGTTGAGAAATTGAGGTTTTGTTTCTGGCATCTCAGTTCTATACCATTGGTCTATATGCCTGTTCTTGTATCAGTATCAGGCTGTTTTGATTATTGCAGCTTTACAATAAAGTTTAAATTCTGGGAGTGTGATACCTCCTGCTTTGTTTTTTGTTTGTTTGTTTGTTTGTTTGTTTTGCTGAGGATTGTTTTGGCTATTCTTGGTCATTTATGTTTCCATATGAATTCCTGTATTGTTGTTTCTAGATCTGAGAAGAATATTGTTGGTAATTTCGAGGGTTATTGCGCTAAATCTGCAGATTGCCTTAGGTGGAATGGACATCTTAACAATGTGGATTCTTCCAGTCCATGAGCATGGAATATTTTTCCACTTGTTTGTGTCATCTTTGTTCTTTTTGAGCAAGGTTTGGAGTTTTCATTGTAAAGGTCTTTTGTATCTCTGGTTGAGACAGTGCCAAAGTATTTCATATTTTGTGTGGCTATTGTGAATGAAATTGTGCTTTTTATTTGGGTTTCTGTTTGTTTATTATTGCTGTATAGAAATGCAATTGTCTTTGGCATATTTATTTTATACCCTGAGATTTTGCTAAAGTCCTTTATCAGTGCAAGGTGGTTTTTTGACAGATTATTTTGGGTTTTTGTGGTATAGAATCATGTCGTCTGCTAGAGAGATAACTTGACTTCCTCTTTTCCTATTTGGATACACCTGATTGCTTTCTCTTCTCTGATTGCTCTAGCTAGGACTTCCAAAACTATGTTGAACAGGAGGGGTGAGAGTGAGCATCCTTGTCTTGCTCCAGTTTTCAGGGGAAATGATTCCAATTTCTTTCTGTTGAGCAGTATGCTGGCTGTGGGTTTCTCACAGATGGCTCTAACTATTTTGAGGTATGTTCCATGTTGCTTAAATGTTTAAGGGTTTTTATCAAAAAGGGGTGGTGAATTTTATCAAAAGCTTTTTCTGCATGTAATGATATAATCATATGGTTTTTGTTTTTGCATATGTTGATGTATTTAATTACCTTTATGGTATTATGAATGTTGAACCAGCCTTGCATCTCAGGGATGAAGCCTACTTGGTCATGGTGGATGATTTTTGAGATGTGTTGTTGAATTCGGTTTGCTAGGATCTTGTTGAGAATTTTAGCATCTATGTTCATCAAGGATATGGGCCTGTAGTTCTCTTTCTTTGTTGGATATTTACCTGGTTTGGGTATCAATGTGATGTTCATTTCATAAAATTATCAATGTGATGTTAGATTCATAAAATGATTTGGAGAGAGTTCCATCTTTCTCAATAGCCTGGAATACTTTCAGTAGGATTGGTATCAGTTACTCCTTGTGTATTTTATAGAATTCTGCTGGAAAGCCATCTGGTCCAGGGCTTTTTTTTGTAAGAAGTTGTCTTATGACATAGTCAATTTCCTAGTTTGTTATTGGTCTATTTAGGGTCTCAATTTCTTCTTATTTTAACCTTGGGATTGTGTGTGATGTCAGAAATTCCTCTATTTCCTTTCGGTTTTCAAGTTTGTTTCCATATAAGTACACATAGTAGTCTCTGCTAATCTTTTATATTTCTTCACGGTCAGATGTGACTTGTCCTTTTTGTGTTTCTGGTTGTGTTTATTTGGGCGTTTTCTCCCTTTTTCATTGTCAGTCTAGTTAGGGGACCATCCATCTTCTTTATCCTTTCAAAGAACCAGCACTTTGTTTCATTGATTTTTTTGTAGTATCTTTTTGTCTTCTATACCCCACATTTGGGCTTTTATTTCGGTGATCTGAATTCTTCTGCTGAAGTTAGGGTTTTGATGGTCTGCTTTTCCAGCTTTCCGGTGACTTGTTAGGCTGTTAACTTGTGATGTTTCCATTTTCTTCATTTACATTTGTAGAGATATGAATTCCCCTCTTACTACTGTTTTCATGGCATCCCAGAGATTTTGGTAAGATATTTCTTCATTTTCATTAGTTTCTAGGTATCTTTTAATCTCTGTTTTGATTTCCATGATTACCAAAGAGTTGCTTAGCATCATGCCATTTAGTGTCCATGTCTTTGTGGGTTTTGGGGGAACTTTGTTGGTGTTGATATTTATTTTTATTCCACTGTGATCTGAGAAAGTGCATGTCAAAATTTCACTCTTATGAAATTTGTTTATGCTTGACTTATGGATGTGGTCTATCTTAGAGTACATCCCATGTGGCGATGAGTAGAATGTATATTTTATGGTCGTTTGATGGAGTGTTCTGTAGGTATCAATTAAGTCCATTAGGTCAAGAGTCACATTGAGGTTCTGGATCTCCTTGCTGATGTTTTGTCCTGATGATCTGTCTAGGATTATTAGTGGTGTATTAAAGTCCACAGCTATGATAGTGTTAGAGTCAGTATCTTTTTTAAGTTTGCCTAGAAGCTGCTTTATGAAAGTTGGTACTCCTATGTTGGGTGCATATGTGTTTAGGATGGATATCTCTTGTTGATGGATTGAACGTTTTATAATTATATAGTGACCTTCTGTATCTTTTTACATTTTTGATAGCTTAAAGGGTATTTTGTCTGAAATTAAGATTGCAACTGTTTCTTTTGTGCTCCGTTCCCCTGAAATTTTTTTTTTTCCATCTTCTTACTTTGAGTCTGTGAGGTGTCTTTTTTCCCCCATCTTCTTAGTTTGAGTCTGTGAGTGTCCTTTCTGGTAAGATCAGTCTCTTGGAGACAAAATATTGTTGCCTGATAATATTTGATCCATTTTGCCATTCTATATCTTTTCTGTGGTGCATTTAGTCCATTCACATTCAGGTCAATTATTGAAATGTGAGAGTGCATCCCTGTCATAACAGTCTTATACAGTTGTTGCTCCTGTTTTTTTGTCTTTTTTGATTTTGGAGTTGATTCTTGTGTATTTTCAACCTTTTTCTTGCACTCTTGTGAAGACCATTGTTGTTCTTTTTCCTTTTCTTCTGTGTTTAATACTTTCTTAAGTGTTTCTTGTGAGGTGGTCTAGAGGTAGCATAAGATCTTAGGGATTGTATGTGTGGGAAAGATTTTACTTCTCCCTTGCTGATGAAGCTTAGCTTAACTGAGCAGATTATTCTTGGTTGAAATTATTTATCTTTGAGAACTTTGAAGTTTGGACTCCATGCTCTCCTAGCCTGAAGTGTTTTTGTAGATAAATCTGCTGCTATCCTAATTGGTCTTCCCTAATAGATAGTCTAGCCTTTTTCTCTTGCTGCCTTTAGGATTTTTTATTTTATACCTACTTTGTTTAGGTGAATTATTATGTGTCTGGGAGTTGGTCTTCTCATTTGTTGCCTTGCAAGGGTTATTTGGATCTCTTATGTTTGAATTTTCAAATCACTAATGAGATGAGGGAAGTTTTCTTGAGTCATTTCATGGAATTTTTTTCCAGGGTGGTCTCTGTTTATCTTTCTGCCTTAGGGTGTCCAATTACTTTTAGCTTCAGTCTCTTGAAATAATCGCTCATCTCTTGAAGGTTTTGTTTTGTCTTTTTACGTTTCTTGCCTATGTTTTTGACAGTTTGGGTTAGCTCTATATTTTGGTCCTCAAGCTCTGAGATTCTTTCTTCTGCTTGGCTAATTCTGTTTTCCATGCTTATTAGTTTGTTATTTATTTCAATCACAGTATTCTTTACTGCTGTTAACTCAGTTATCAACTCCTTCCTACTTTCCTGTTGTCTGTCCTCAATTCTTTTTATTCTCTCTATTAATGTCTTGATGTCTGTGTTTGTAGTATGTGACCAGTCATTCTGGGGCTCTTCATTCTTTGTGTTCTGAAGTCTGTTTTCTCAGTTTCTGATCTTCCAGGAGTCTGTGTGAGATCTATATTGTTCTTTTGGTTTTTCTTCATTTGTGAAGATTTTACTTGCCACTTTTTTCTTTTCTTCCCCCTTCCTCTTCTTTCATTCAGTTCTTCAGGGATGTTGGGGTTGCTTTTACTTCTATTTGCTCAATCTCCTATTCCTCCTTTGTGAATCCTCTAGCTTTGTTCAATTCTGAAGCTGGACTGTGGCTTAGGGCTGTACTTTTTGCAGTTTTGAGATTTAACTGAGGGGGCAGCTGTGATTCAAAATCTATTTGCAGATGCCATTATCCACCAACAAATATATGGGTACCCTGGTACCCCCTTCACACCACCTTGCGATCTGTCCATGCAGTGGGGGATAAGTTTATTCCCCAAATCAAAATGAGGTAAGAAAAAGGAAAATAATGGAACAGGGAAGGATGGAGGGAAAGAGGAAGGTGAGGAAAGAGAAAAATAAGAGGGACAACAGAAAAATGTACCCACTTAGGTCCCAAGTTGTAGGCTGGGTGGAGCTGGTCTCTGCCTATTTCCAGGACAGAGAGAATGGCTGTGGTGGGCGCCTCTTCACTGGGCATGCGCCTTCTCCCTGACCCTCCCTGATCCTCTCTCTCTAGCTGATCTCCCCCAGAAAGTGCAGGTTGGCATGGGATGGTGTGGCCTGTGTGGGGCAGTGTAGCCAACAAGGGAGCCCGGAATTCCACAGGGCCAGGAACCAAGGGCCATAGCATTGGTGGCAGTGGCAGTAGCATTGTGCATGAGACCAGCTGCAGGAACTACCTCTTGCAGAGGCAGTGACGGTGGTATGGTGCCTGGACCAGCCTCAGCAGCCACCTTTTGCTGAGGAGGTGGCGGTGGTGGCAGTATGGTATGTGGGACCAGCTGCAACAGTCATCCTCTGCAGAGACTTTCACAGTCCAACTTGTCCTGGCACCATCTTGCCAGAAATCCCATGTTTTTATTTTTATTTGTTTCTAGCAATCATTTTATTTTTGCTTTGATTTCTGTGTTGTCCCAGGAGTGTTCAACATCATGCTGTTTATGTCCATGCCTTTGTGAGTTTTGAGGATTGTCATTGTTGTTGGTATATATATATACTTTTTGTTAGTATTTATTTTTATTTCACTGTGGTCTGAGAAGGTATATGACAGTATTTCAATCTTTTGACATTTGTTTATGCTTTATTTATGGCTGAGAATGTGGTTGATATTAGAATATATTCCATGTGATGATGAGTAGAATATATATTCCATCATTGTTGGGTGGAGTGTTTTGTAGGTATCCTTTAAGTTCATTTGGTCAAATATGATGTTGAGGTTCTGGATTTTCTTGATGATTTTTTTTTTTTTTTGCCTCAATGATCTATCTAGGATTGTTAGTGGAATATTAAATCCCTAGCTATGATAGTGTTTGAGTCGGTATCTTTTTTTAGTTTATTTAGTAGCTGTTTTATAAAAGCTGGTGCTCCTGTGTTGGGGGTATATATGTCTAGGATGGCTATCTTTTGTTGATGGATTGAAACTTTCCTTATTAAATAGTGTCCTTCCACATCTTTAAAAAATTTTTTTTGATAGCTTAAATGTTGCTTTGTTTGATATTAAGATTGGAATTCATGCTTTCTTTTCTACTCCATTTGCCTTAAGATTTGTTTTCCGTTCTCTAATTTGAATCGTGAGTGTCCATTATGGTGAGATGTGTCTCCTGGAGATAGCATATTGCTAGGTCATCTTAATTTTTTTAACCAGTTTGCCATTCTATGTCTTTTTAGTGGTGCATTTAGTCCATTAATTTTCAGGCTATTGAAGTGTGAGAGTTTATCTTGTCATGAGGCTTTTATGGAGTTTGTTGTTGTTATTTTTTTGTTGTTGTTGATTTGGTTGTTCGTTTCTTTTGATATTTGATCAATATATGTGTTTTTCAATTTTGCAGTTACTATGCATGCTGCATTGGTTCTCTGTTTTCCTGCATTCTTGCAAAGAGCACAGTTGTTCATTTGTTTCTTTCTTCTTTGCATAATGCCTCCTTAAGCACCTTGTAGAGCTGATATTGAGGCAGCATAAACTCTTAGGGATTAAATGTCTAGAAATGATTTTAATACTCTATCACTAAGTAAACTTAGCTTAACTGGTTAAGAAATGCTTAAATGGAATTGCTTATCTTTGTGAACTTTGTAGATTGAACTCTAGTCTCATCTAGTCTACAATGTTTCTGTGGATAAGTTTGCTGCTATTCTAACTGGTCTTCCCCAGTAAGTTGTCTGACCTTTCTCTCTTGCTGTCTTTAGGACTTTTTCTTTTATATCTGCTTTGTGTAAGTGAATTATGATATGTCTAGGAGTTGCTTTTCTCATTTGATGTCTTGCAATGGTTCTCTGAATCTCTTATGTTTGGATAGTCACATCTCTGATGAGATGTGGGAAATTTTCTTTCATAGCCTCATAGAATGTTTGTTCCAGGCAGTTCTCATTCTCCTTTTCTGCTCCAGAGATACTGATCAGGCATAAGTTTGATCTCTTAATATAGTCACACACCTCTTTAAGGCCTTGTTCTGTCTTTTTAAGCATTCTTTGAATGTTTTAATAGATTGGTTTAGTTTCATATTTTGATCTTCAAGCTCTGAGATTTTCTTCTGTCTGGTTAATTCTGCTTTTCATGCTTGACAGTTTATTATTTATTTAATTTACTGTATTATTTTCACCTTAGTAATTAATTCTCTTATGTTTTCACCTTGCCTTTCTTGGTTATTATTCCTCTTTTCCAACTGTTTCTTAACCTATGCCCTTGTGATCTGAGACCAGTCAACTTGGATGCTCTGCACTGTTTGAGGTCCAAAGTCTGTATTCTCATGAACTATCCTTTTTGGACTCCGTGGAATACCTTTGTTTTTGCATTAGTTTCTGTTCATTTGCTATGGACTTTTCTTTTTTCTTTATTTCCATTGCTCAGTAAGAGAGGGAGTAGTTTTTATTTCTTTTTGCTCACCCAATATTCTTTCTTTGGTAAAGCATCTGTATTTGATCAATTTTAAAGCCAGTTTGGGGTGGGCAGTTGTGCTGTGTTTCTGCAGCTCTGAGATTTAAATAAGGTGTGTTGTTGGGGGTGCTAAGATTTAAATGCTACTTGAAGATCACAATGTTTGCTGATTGGAGTGTGGGTTCCCAAGGACACACTTCCCACTACCTCACAGTATGTCCAGGCAAGGGACACATAGGTATTGTCCCTGATACAAAATAACATAAGAGAAAGTATAGGCAGTAAGACAGAGAAGGGAGAAGAAAGGGTAATGAAGAGAGTGAAGATGAGAAGGAGGAATAAATAAGCCAACAAATAGATAGACAAACAAGCCAGTAAAAAAAAAAGAAAAACAAAACTAAAACTGACAATATAAGGACATTTTCACACTCATACATACCCTTATGTGAAAAAAAAGAATAAGAAGGAGTAAAACAAAACAAAATATAAACTATATAGAAAAATCAAGGAAAATTTTAAAAAATTAAAAAATTTTGTAATCCTTGAGCACCTCTTGTAGCAGTTTCTGAAACTTTGAGTTCCTTGTAGGCATGATCCAAGCACTGATGTTCTTGGTTCGTGGCAGAGGTGAGGGTGTTCTGACCTCTAGATTTGTCCCCCTGCTCACCATGCAGTTGGGGAAAGGCTGCAAACCACCCCCAACTGATCTGCCTGTTCAGCCTTCTCTATGTGTGCTGATCAGGACATTCCCTTCTGCATCACACATCTTGCAAATCACTGGGGAAAGGGAGCTGGGCAGGTCAAGCATGGTGGCTTATGCTTGTAATTTCAGCACTTTGGGAGGTGGAGCCAAGTGGATTTCCTGAGTCCAAGGATTCAAGATCAGCCTGGGCAACTTGGCAAGAATTCATCTCTACAATAAATCAAAAAATCAGTTGGACATGGTAGTGCACTCCTGTAGTTTTAGCTACTTGGCAGGCTGAGGTAGAAAAATCACCTGAGCTCAGTGGATCCAGGCTGCACTGGCCATGAGCTTACCACTGCACTCCAGCCTGGGTGACAGAGTGAGATCTTGACTCAAAAAAATAAGAAAAGAAAAAAGGAGCTGGATCACTTTAAAACTCACAACCACTCATTCACTGTTGGCTGGGTTCTTTGTCTCCAGTTTCAGCTGTAGATATGCACATGTTTCAGCTAGGGAGATGAGGCACTCAGATCTCCTCAGTGGGCCTGTCTTTTGGGGATACTTCACCCAGGGTATCCTCTTAGTATTGGCAGTGATCTAACTAAAGGAGGTGCTGAATTTGCCCCTCAGACATAGGTAGTAGCTCTGCTCTGTTCATGTAATCAGGCCAGAGCCTGTCTTCACTTGGTAACCGGGACAAATGTGGTAGGGACCCCTTTGTGTTTTGTCCTCTGCTAGGATCTGGCAGCTAGTTCCTCTGGTGTATTTTCTCCGCAGTCTCCACTGCCAATGTCCAATTTGACATCAAAGTCTGTGGTGGTTGGCAGTGTTCACAATGGGTGTTTTTCACTGTTTCTTCTGGGCAGGGTCACAGAGATGGTGCCTGACTCTGTTCCGTGAAGTGTGCTGGAATCTGAGTTGCCTTACGAGACAGCTGTCTCAGCAGGAGAGCTCAGGCTGCTCATTCCTGTGTCCCCGTTCAGTCAGAAACTTGCACCCACTTGCCAACATACTTGCATGCATATTCATTTCTGCGTCCACTCACGCACTCTGATTGGCTCTGTCACCATCTTGGAAATCTCCCTCCTCTTTCTATTAAGATAAAATCAAGTTATTTTATTCCTCCCTTAAAATTTATTTCCTTTGAGAAAATCTGCTTTATCCTTCTAAAGTATGGACAATTTTAGGTGAGAAAATATCAAATGCACTGACTGATTAGTTATTATTGAGAAACATGTCTATTCAGTTGTTTATCACAGCAAACTGATTTTCTATTTTTTAACTTTAATATAAATTATTCTGTAATGTTTTAAAAATATGGGTGTCTGATGCAGATGAAGAGAGAGACAAAAAGAGGGAGATTACAAAACATTTTCCTTTTTACCTTAGATTAAAATAAAACAATTTTCTATTTCCTTATTGTGTGGATAAAATCTGGATTTATTTCAATGTCAGTAATTATTTAGGAGTAATGACTGTTGGTCTAACCTATATTTGTCAAAATAAATTCATTTTTACAATGTAAGCTGGTAGAATGATATTCTGGTTCTATAATAATTGTTTATATTTTTTCTTTTTGCTAAAATTTTAGCTATATGGTATTATCAGTAATACAGGAAACCTTTCTTTAATGTTTGTGGTACATTGTTTTGATGTAATTTATATATTCCTGTTTTGTGATATTTCTCCCAAGAAGGAATATGGGTACTAAAAAATATAAACATCTAGTTTTGTTTGATTTTTGGCATGTTATATTCCTCCAGCATTTTGTTCTAGCTTACATTTTTTCATTATTATTAATGAGTGTGTAATTGGACACAGCATATAATAGACTAGAAAATGCTCTATTTTATATTCTATAAATACTGGAGTTCTATTTCTCCTAAACTCATATAAAAAACAGTTTTCCAGACATATTCCAGAGTTTATTCATTATAAATCGTCATCAATCTACTACTGCTTTTTAAAATCAGGTCATGGAATATAAATTAATTAAAATATAGGTTTAATTATACTTTTATAATTTTATTTAATGTAGTCCATTAATAATACAAATATGTGCCTAAGATTTCTTGACTTCAAAGGAGTCAGTTTAATTTGCACAAAGCAATTTTTGTGGGAAAAGTAATTTTAACATAATTAACTATTTTTTGGAAACATTCAGGAACTATCACATTACATGTTAACTTAATTTTCTTATAAAATAAGAGAGGAAAACAAAATACAATAAATGATAACAGCAAAAGGTTTCTAAGAACTGACTATTTGGTAAATTTTACTTTGCAAAGGTAAACAATATAAGAATTCCTTACTAAACTGATGGCATTATCATATCCTACCATTGGCTATAAACTAACAACGCCATCTGTCTAAGACTCTAGCAAGCATTTCTAATTATATATTTTAGCTGAATTATTCATTATTTCTCCTGCTCCTAGATCTTTGTTCATTTAATGGCACTCTATTTAAACTTGCTGACATATTTATAGTTTTGTTTCTTACAAAATATATTTGATATATATCTTATACGTCTGCTGCTCTATTTAAAAATTATTTTGAGTAATTCCTATGGGTTAAATTTCTAAAGCATCACAATAATTGTAATAAAAACTTGTAGTCATTAAATAACTATAATATGCTATATATTGTGATAAGATATTTACACACGTTATGTCATTTATGAGAGAGGATAATGTTGACCTGGCTAGTGCTGATGACTAAGGGAAGGAATGACAATTTACCCATCACTACTTGGGTGTGGAATTGTGAATAAGTTAGCTAAACACTATACAGCTTATAACACTGACAATTTTTAAAAATTTTGATAATAATTATTTTCATAATTTTTATAATTATTTCACCATAATTGAAGAAAACTTAATTTATAGAGAAAGACTTACATGTAATTTAACAAAAGTAAATATGTACTAGAAGACATACTATATTTTAAAAGTCTTGGAGTCATCATGATATTTACTGCATAAGAGCTATACCCTCAGCAGCCTACAAGTAACAAATTTCACCAGTGACTGACTATTAAAAGAAATTTCCTGGTCTGTTCAATATAACTCTCTGTGATGATAGAAGTATTCTATTTCTGTGTTATCCAATACAATAGCCACCAGTCTCATGTGGCTATGGAGACTTAAAATATGACTGATACAACCAAGAAATTGAATTTTTAAATTGAATTTTAAATGCAAAAATTTCCATGTGTCTAGTGGCTGCCTCATTGAAAAATAGGATCTAGGGAGTGTTCAATGTGATAGGCACCAGATGTTAATACCAAGACCTTTAAGCAATCTAAATTACTCAGATTCCTGAGAAATATAAAGCAATTGCTATTGTGGTTGTGCCGCAAGTATTTACTAAAGTATTTAATCAGTTTTAAAATTTCTCCGATTGTCTCATAAACTCTAATTTCCAAAATAACTTTTAATAAAATAAAAATTCATATATTGCATTTGTTTGATAGTGTTATAAAAGTCCTTTAAAGTGTTGGCTTATCCCATCCTATTGAGCTTCCAACAAATTTGCTGAAGAATCTTTTCATTGTATTTGACTTTGCTATTGGTATACTTTTTCATATTCTGGATTAGATAATTCCATGTTATCTGCACCTCAAATTTGATTGATTTAATTGTAGTATTATTTAATATTTTCCTCAACTTACAATATTTTCTAAAATGTTTAGTGGGACTGTAAGCTTGTTCAAAGTCAACGTTTATTTTCTGGCAAGATTACCTACCTCACTGGAGTTGTATGTTTCTGTACGGAGGTGCACAATAAACAGTTGTCTATTTTTCTTTGACCTTAGTGGCCATCCTTGAACAGAGACTAGATTCATTATTTCAACATTTTTTAAGTAGTGGTAATATAATTTCAACATTTGTCACTTATCTGTTAACTGAGATGCCTGTATAATGAGCAAATGTCTTTCATTAACTATTTTATAAGCTTAAGATAGAGGGTTTTTTTTAATAAGTGATTTTTTATCATTAACACTTTTTGGAATTATAAACCTTAGAATGGTTACTGTGAATTTGTTTTGATGTCATTATGAAGCTATGGATCTCGCTAGGTCACCTAAATCTGGAGCGCAGTGGTATAACCATAGCTCACTGCAACTTTGACTTCTGGGCTCAAGAAGAGTAGTCAAAATTATAGGCAAGTATCACCGTGTCCAGTTTAAATATACTTTATTCATTTCAACCCACTGTAGTTAAGATTGTTTCAATACTGAAATTGTTCTATCTTTGACCAGTAGGAGTCTCTTCAAATTGGTTCTTAAGTGTTCAAAAATGACTCATCCTTTCAAAGTGCTAGATAGAAAACAAATCCTTTTTACAGAACCTGCTAGCTCAAAAATATTTTGTGTACATATCTGTTCCTGAGCTCTTTTAAAAATTGTTATCATAAAGATGTGGGGTACAAGTGAGGATTAACTATATAGGTAGGCTGCATGCAGGTGAAATTTAGGCTTCCAACTGGCTCTCCTTCCTTTGGCAGTAGATCTGGTACTCTTTGTGTTGTCAAGTGCTTCCCACTCTCCTTCCTCCTTCTCTTTCCTAGCAGTGCCCAGCGACTGCCGATCACTCTGTCTCTCGTTTTCTGCAATTGTTGTTTAGGGACCACTTATGAGTAAGAACATGTGGTATTAATTTCTATTTCTGTGATAGGTCACTCAGTATTATGGTCACCGACTCTACCCAATTTACTGTGAAGTTCATGATTTTGTAATTCTTTATGACTGCATAATACTCCATTGTGTGTGTGTATATATATTTTTCTTTGGTCCATTTGTTTCTGAGTTCTTTATTTTACCTGATGTATGTACAGTATTTGTCTATCCAAATCTGATGCCACACTGTTTTACTGATCTTGACTTTTACATCATCAAGACATCAAGAGGGCCATTCCTTTGCCTTGATTTTCTTTTTTCAAATATTGTTGGCCCTTTTGGGATATTTTCCTGTTTATGTAAATTTTAATATTTATCCAAGTTTCCTGATGTATTTTGAAACTATTAATTTGACTTGTGTTGGATATATAGATGTGTTTGATTAGAGCGTACACCGTCATGATTTTGAGTCTAACTATGAAAATTTTGCTTCAATTTTGCTTTATTTAACAAATTTCAAAAAACTTTCACAAATTTCCAATAAGTTGAAAGCATCTATTTGTTGGTAGTTTTTCTGCATACATTTCAAATTACTGCATTGGGTGGAACTACTCTATTTAACTATAGTTGTTGATTAGTGGAAGCAAAATCAATTGTTATTACATTAGTCTTATTACCAGAAAGCTTACAATATTTTTATGTAACTAAGTTATTTTGCCTATATATTATTCTACTTAACTATGCCATTCTGCCTATATATTATTTTACTTATTTGATTTATGTAGATTATTGATTCATCTGTAAAACAAAGATAATTTTGATGTTATTTTTAGCTAGAAGCCATTTTCACTTGCTTTTATTATGCTTTGCACTTAGAAAAAGTTTAAAACTAATGTTAAACAGAATCATTCATTAAGGACAAACTTTCCGTAATGTTTCTAACTTCAGTTGGAATGCTTCTAATAGTTTACTAATTCTGCGCTCTTCTATATGGTTGTTTCCTTAGTTATTTTTATGTAATGAAGACTGTCTTTTCTTCTAAATTTAATATAAATTTTTTATCATGATATAGCTTTAAATCATATAAAATATATTCCTAATCTTTAGAGCTAAACTTTTTTTTTAATTTTTAAAATATCAATGTGGTGATTTAAATGATTGGATTTACCAAAGTTTAACAACAGCAACAAAAATGAGTTTCTGGCATAGATATTTCTTGGCTATTATCCATCATTTTCTCAAATAAATGTCAAATATAATTTCCTAGATTTGCTTTTACAGAAAATTTTTGTATCTAAGTTCAATTAATGTCCTTTTCCTGTAATTTAACTTTTTTCTACATTACCTGATTAAACTATAACGTTTATGTTGTTTATGTAGTTTAAAAATAAACTAAAACATCCCTTATTTTTTCTGTTCCATGTGAAACTTTATATAAAATTGAATTACCTGTTTATCATTTTTTATCAAAACTGCCTGTAAAGATTTAACTACTAAATGTGCTAGTAGAAGAAAATTGAGTTTTAAAAAGATATGTACTATGAATTCCAGTAATTTTTAAACTATTATAAAATAATATAATAACCTCAAAGAAATACAAAAGATTATCAGAGATTACTATGCATACAAAAAAAATAATAATAATGTGATATATTTGGTACTCACCATTGAGAATTAGTACTTTCCCCATAGCTGAGCCCTTCCCTTTATATATCCATTTCATTTTTCTTATCCAGAGCTAATCACAGCATGAAAAAATTTGATACAATTATATTGATCTTTTTTATATTAGAAGCATATATATTAAAGGCATGGCAAGGAAAGTGCTGATTAAGCTACTGTGCATATCTTTAAACTTTTACATTGATGAAAGTTGTGCACCTTGGGAAAAATAGAAGATAGTCTCAATTGAGTATCTTTTATCTCTAAATATAACCATAAGACATTTTATTAACATATACCTCTGGAATGGTATTATCTGTACTGTCAGGTAACTCATGTAATGTCTAAATCCACCTTCCTTGGGTCTGCCTATTTTCCACTTATACTTTCCTTAAATAAAATTCTACAACATTCATGTTTGATAGGCATTTAATATATTGGAAAAATAGTTTCAGTGGTGATGAACTGTTTCTATTAAGGCAGTAGCAATTTGCTCTATATTATACCCAAACAGCCATCTTAATAACGAACCATTTTGATTTACAGTCACAGAGTGTAAAAGCTCTGCTTTTCAGCATTCTCCACCCTCATCTTATTCAATGATAGTATTCTTCTGAGGTTATGTGAAAATTAGCTATAAATGTAAACATAACCTATAAACTGAAAACCTAGCAATAGCTAAAGTTAATTACTTTTTTCATTATTCTATGTTTTATTGAGCTGTAAACATAAAAAAAAAATCAAAATACAATGCCTCAAATCATAATATTCTGAAGCTATAGAGTGACATGACTAAATAATTAAGATACATAGGTGTTCTCGTGTGCAGCCAAATCATTGAAATATTAATAACTTGAATTTTAGAGCAGTGTTTCATTTTGTCCAACTGGGGAAATGAAGTTTGTGAACAGCCTCAAAAGTAACAGTATTAAATCTGGAAACTAGCTCAAAGGAGATTCCATGAGAAAAAGTGACACAAACTTTTGTGGTTTTGGCAGAGTGTAGGTTGTCTGCAATGCGACATGTTGTGCCTTATGCATCAACTATGTTGGTCACAAGGATTGCTGCACGTTACCAACCAGAAACTTTTTTTTTTCTTTTTGGAGTTGGAGTCTCACTCTGTCGCCCAGACTGGAGTGCAGTGGCCGCTCCTGGCCACCGCAGCCTTGACCTGCTGGGCTCTGGTGATCCTTCCACCTCAGCTTCCAAGAGTAGCTGGAATTACAGGCATGCACTACCATGCCCAGTTGATTTTTTGATTTATTGTAGAGATGAGGTCTTGCTGCCCAGGCGGGTCTCGAACCCGCGGGCTCAGGCAATCCCCTCACCTCAGCCTCCCAAAGGCGCGGGATTACAGGCTGAGCCACCGAGCTTGGCTCAGAAACATTCTATTCACTTGCCTGGTTCGTCTTCTCTTTTGATGAAGCAAGGTAAATTCCACATCCTGTCTTTCATGATTGATGTTGCCCTACTGACTACTCCTGCTTCAGGTGAAGCAATGATAGAGTCCCTTCAGTCTGAAGTATTCTCTTGGATTCGCTACAGTTTCTGCATGTAAGTTATCCACAGAAATACATAAAAATCCTTGTATCTAAGAATTGTACAGATTGATGATAATGACATGGTCTGCACCAACTACTGAAATCAAGTTGGCTACAAGTTGTATGGAAACTAGAACACTACTCTTGTCCTTTTAATCTTGTCAGAAAATATGGGATTCCTGCCTTTACTCTGGAAGATGATGCATTTTTTTTTTCTTATTGTAGTAAAATATACATAACAAAATTACTACTTAACCATTTAAAAATATATACTTCAGTGGCATTATGTATATTTATGTTGCTGTACAACTATCATAACCATTCATCTCCAGAACTCTTTTATCTACCCAAACTGAAATTTTCTGCTAATTAAACAATATCTTCCCATTTTTGATATCTTATATAATTTTAATCATCCAATATGTCACATAGCATGTTGTTTTCAAGATTCATTTATATTGTAGCATGTCAAATTTCATTTCATTCTTAAGGCTGAATAATATTCCATTGCATGGATATGCCACATTTTATTTATCTTGTCATTTGTTGATGGACATTTGGGTGGTTTCCACCTGTTTTTCTGTGAACAATGTTGCTAGGAAAAATTAGATCATTTTCTGTGTGACTGCTGTCAACATGTTTCAAAGAGTTTGGTATCAGTGAACTAAGAGTATCTTCTAGTAAAGAAAGTAAATAAATCACAAACACACTATTTAATATGATTTCTGTGGTATGAATATTGAAAAACAGAAGCCCAAACATTATTAATTCCAAGCACAATTTTACACATGTAAGCTTTCAAAAAAAAAAGAAAACAAATATTAGAACTCAAAACAGAATTCATGTGTTTATTAAATTAATGGAGGCAAATACATTCCCTTCTCTCCTGTTACAAAAGCAATTCTCACTTATTTGAAAAACAGTAAATGTTACAATAAATACTATAAAGAAACCTAAAAATAAATATACAAAAATTGTTTAGGACTATGTCAAAAATACCTGATGGACAAAAAAAAGTTCAAAACATTAAAATATAGGCATTTTAAAAAATAAGGCATACAAATCACCACCAGGTATATAAAAAACACTCAAAATCTCTAATTATCAGAGAAATGCAAATTAAAATTACTGTGAAATAGGACAAATTTTAATTTTTAAAACATTAAAATTAGAATTATTTAATATTTTGACAAGATCATTCAATGAGGGAAAATAATTTCCAGTATTCCATACCTGTAGAAGGTTATTATCAAAAAGATAAAAGCTAACAAGAGTTGGCAAAAATGTAGAGAAAAGGGGACCTATGCACACTGTTAGTAAGATTAAATTAGTAAATTAATTATGGAAAATGGTATGGATGTCCTAAAAAAATTAGAATCACCATATGATACAGTAATCCCACTACAGGTGATATAGCTAAAGGAAATAAATCACCACCAGGAAAAGATATCTGCACACCCATGTTTATTCCAACATTATCCCCAGTAGTCAAGAAATAGAATCAACCTAAGGTGATAAATGAATCTAAAAAGCATAGTATACGTACACAATGGACTACCATTCAACTTTAGAAAAGAGAGATATAATTTGGAACAATATGAATAAATCTGGAGAATATTACATTAAGTGAAATAACTCAGATACAGAAAGACAAATGCTATATGATCTCACTTGTATATGGAATCTAAAAAAGTCAAATGCACAAAAAACAGAGCAAAATGGTGCATATCAGAGACTGGAGATTGGAGGAATTGGGAAGATGTTGGTCAAAGACACAGATTTTTAGTTAGATAGGAAGGATAAACTCAAGTGATTTATTATACATCATGGTGACTACAGTTAATAACATTTGTATATATGAAAATTTCTGCGCGATGGCTCAGCCTATAATCCCAGCACTTTGGAAAGCTGAGGTGAGAAGATTGTCTGAGCCTGGGTGTTCAAGACCAGCCTGGGCAATTTGGTGAGACCTTGTCTCTACAATAAATCACAAAAAATAGCCAGGAGTGGTGGCATGCGTCTGTAGTTCCAGATACTTGGAAGGCTGAGGCCGAAGGATCGCCTAAACCCAGCAGGTCGAGGCTGTGGTGGCCATAAGTGTGCCACTGCACTCCAGTCTGGCCAACAAGAGTGAGATGCCAACTCAAAAAAATAAAAGAAAGAAAATTGCTGAGACTAAATTTTAAGTTTTCGCACCACATGTACACAAAAATGTTTGTTAATTAATTTTAGTTATTTCATATTAAAGCAACATGGTGTACATCATAAATATATACAATTCTTTTGCTGAACAATTAAAAAAATTAAAAATTAGACTTATTTACTATTTAGACAAGAACATTCAATGGTGGAAATATAATCTCTTCATATCCATATAACAAAACTGCACTTGCATCTTCTAAACCTTTAATTAAAAATATATATAATCTCTTCAACCAATAGTTTTGAGACAACTAGGTACCCACATGAAAAAGAATAAATTTGGACTTCTACCTTACAACGTATGCAAAAATTAGCTCAATAGATCAAAGACCAAAATGCATGTACTGAAAATGAAAGACTCTTAGAAAAAGACAATCTCTTTGGAAGATAGTATGGCGATTTCTGAAAGAACTAGAAATTGACCTTCCATATGATCCAGCAATTTGCCTAGTGGGAATATACCCGGAGGAACTCAAATCATTCTACAAAAACGATACCTGCACATGTATGTTTGTTGCAACTCTATTCACTATTGTGGATGGAACCAAACATGCTGCCCATCAAAGCTGGACTGGATAAAAAAAATGTGGTACATATAAATGATGGAATATTACACAACCATAAAGAAGGACAAACATATGGACTTCACAGCAACATGGATGGATTTAGAGTCAATAGTACTCAGTGATCTATCACAGAAACAAAGAACAGAGCACCGTATGTTCTCACTCATAAACAGACCTTGAACAATTATAATACTATAAAAAAGGGATTGGCAGTAGTGGGAAATTGTCAAGGGGGGGGAATGGGTTGGCAGTTGAGGGAGGATGCTAAGGGAGGGAGGGGCAGACATCATCAACAAGGGTACCTGCATAATCAACTCTTGTATACCTAACTCTGAATCATACCCCACATCTTTATATTTTTTAAAAGGAATTGATTCATAAATTGAATTTGGCAAGTCATTAAAAGCACAAGCAGCAAAAAAATAGACAAGTTGGCATTCATATAAATTAAAAATGGTGCATCAAAGACAATATGAAGAACAGTGAAAAAAAATAGCCTGCATAATGAGAAAACTATCTATAAATCTTGTATCTGATAAGAGTCTAATATCCAAATTATGTAAAATATTTTTGCATCTCAATGTCAAAAAGACAAACAACTCAATTAAAACAACTGGCAAGGACTTGATAATTTCATTAAAAGGTGTACAAATGACCAACAGGAATGAAACAATATGGTCAATGTTATTGGTCATTAGGGAAATGTCAAAATCATGAAAAGATCTTCACATACACTTGTATAACTATAATTTAGAAACAAAAACAGAAAATAATAAGCATTAAGAAGGTGTAGTAACTGATATTTGCATACCTTGCTGAAGGGAATGTAAAATATGATGCTCCTGTAGAACACAGTTGGTTGTTCCTCAAAAAATTACACGTGGAATTCCGAGCAATATACGACAGCAATTGTATCCCTAGATATATAGTAAAAATAATTGAAAACAGGTATTCATACAAAATCTTGTGCATGATTGTATATAACACCACTATTGGTTATTCCAAAAGGTAAAAACCATCCCAGTAGCCATAACTACTAAGTGAATAAATAAAACATAATATATATATATATATATATATATATATATAATATTATTTCATGGTAAAAAATCAAGTATTGCTACAAGCTACAACGTGGATAAGCTTTAGAAACATGTGGAGTGAAAAAAATAGAGACATGAAAGGTTACATACAGTAGTATGATTCCATTTATGTAAAATATTTCAACTATGCAAATCCTCAGAGACAGAAAGGGGATTAGTGATTGCCAGGGGCTGATGAATGGGTATAATTAGGGGAGTGACTGCTTAATCGGTATGTTACTTCTTGGGATAATGAAAATGTTTTGTAACTAGATGGAGGTGATGAATCCACAACACAGAGAATTTTATGCTCTAAGTAGTTCATTAAATTTTATCTGAATATTACCATTAAAGAACTACTTAGTTATAACTTAAATAAATACGACAGAGAGAGAGAAAATTCACAAGTGAGACCTGTTGTCTACCAACAGGAGCAGCAGTCCTAGGATGTCAGCCCATTGCATGGTTTACAGATGTTGAAGTCATCAAGAAAGACATGACTGACCATGGGCACTGGATGGAACAACACTTTTGTTTACCCAGGGAAGAGCTAGAGCAAGAGTGGCTTCAATATTGAGCATCCATCCCTATGGCCAGCAGGTCTCACTTTGCAGCTGATGCAAGGAGATGATCTGTATACGCATCTCATGTTATGGATGAAGGGCTTTAATTACTCACCATCAACAACAGATAAAGCAATGGAAAAGAAACAAATTGGATGACAGAAGACACACATATCATCCAGGCCACAAAAGAGGTGCAGGAAATGAAAGCTTAGATGTCCATTCTAAGACAGGAACAAAATGGGCCTTCTAGAAACAAATTCTTTCCTGGAATTTCAAAACACAATAGCAAGCCTTAACAACAGAATTGACCAAGCAGAGGAAAGACTCTCAGTTTGAGTATTGTTCCATTGAACTCACTCAGTCCAACAAAAACAAGGAGAAAAGACTTAGGAAGAATGAACAAAAACTATGAGAAGTTTGGGGTCATGTAGAGAGACCAAATCTATGGTTCATTGACATCCCTGAGGGAGAAAAGGAAACTGTACCCTCCTAGAGCAGGTCTTCTGAGATGTCATCCATGAAAATTTTCTCTATCTTAGAGAGTCAGCCATGCAGATGCAATAGATTCTGAGAACTCTTGCTAGGTGTTACACAAGAATATACTCAAGGCACATAACGATTCATATCCCCAAGGTGAAAGTAAAGTAAGAAATTCTAAAGGCAGAGAGAGGGGGCAGGCCACATCAGGCTTGCAGCAGACTTCTCAGCAGACCCATCAGACTTGCAGCAGACTTCTTAGCAGAAATCCTTTAAGTTCCCATCTTTAACAATCTTAAAGAAAAGTAATTCCAGTCAAGAATTTGCTACTCCACTAAGCTAGATATCATCAATGAAGGAGAAGTAAAATCCTTCTCAGACATCCAATCTCTAAGACAGTATGCCACCTCCAGACTAGCAGTGTGGCATTTTATCAAATAACTAAACTTTGAGTTACTATAGAATCAAAAATCTCACTTCTGGAAATATACCCAGAGGCACATTAATTTTTCTACCATAAAGGGATCTACTTGTGTATGTTTATTGCAGCACTGTTTACAATAGCAACAACATGGAACCAACCAAGATGCCCACTGAAATTTGACTGAATAAGGAAAATTTGGTAAATATACACAACGAAATACTACACAGTCATAAGGAAGAATGAAATCATGTCACTTACAGCAGCATGGATGCAGTTGGAGACCATTATTCTAAGTGAACTATCATGGAAACAAAAAATTTAATACCACTTGTTCTCACTCATAAGTGGATCCTAAACTTTGGGTATGGGTTCAAAAAGTGGGAACAACAGACACTCGGGACTTCTAAATGAGAGAGGGATAGTGGGTTGACAAGGGAGACACAAGCACTCATAGTGTGCCATGTCCACTACTAGGGGAAGAAAGTGCTCACTAGATACTCAATCCTCACCTTTACACAAGTTATTTATGTAGCAAATTCTCACATGTACCTCATAATTCTAAAATAAATGATTTGTTTTCAAAAATAAAGCAATAATTCTGGTCAGGTACCATATGATTCACACATTAAGCAGAACAAATAATTGCACATCAAATACAGAACAAGAAAAAAGTATTTCCAAGGAAAGTGTTATTCTCAGTACATTTGCCAAAGTCTCGTTTTTTTTTTTTTTTTTATTTTTTGGCAAGGAAATGCCTCACAGGAGGAACAGCCAGCAAATTCAGCTCAAATCCAGAGATAATCTCAGGCATCTCTTTACAACTGAGCTTTCTGCCATGATGGAAATGTTCTAGATCTGTGGCTAACAAGCACTTGAAATGTGATAATACTGAGAATTTTAAAATTTTTAAATTAATTTTAATTAATTCAAATTTAAATCACCAGAAATGTCTAATGGCTACTGAATAGACAGCACACACCTAGGGTGATTGGTCTGAAAGTGTGGTCTTTGGATGAGAAGCATTACCCTGGAGCTTGTAAGCAATGCCAATCTCAGGATCCACCCCTAAATTACTTAGCCTTCTTTCAATGGTAAGAAATGTAGGTTATTTCCAAATTTTCAGTATTGTAAATATGAAGTAATGTTTAACTTTGTGAATAAAATGTCTTTATGCATTTTGTATTATTTCCTTAGGATAGTCTCTCAGTGCCGAGTTGTTAAAAACATCATTATGCTCTTCTTGCTGCTCTCTTGCTATCTTAGGGTAGTAATAGCAAAAAATAAACATGTATAGAAATTTTAAAAAAACATAAAACAAAAAACTCTATCTCTAAGGTGAAAGTGGTACCCTTTTTTAACTTCTACTTCTTTGCTTATTAGTGACCTTGACCTTTGTTCTCTTTGTATGATTTGTTATATTTCTCTTTGTATGGGTTTGACTTTAAATTTTGGTTATGAGTTTCCGTTTTTAAAGTAATCAGACAAATTGATCTTTTCCTGTGTGATATTTTCTCATCTTTTCCTGTTAAACATGGAGACATCTCCTATGTAGATTGAATAAATATTTATTTTCCTTTGCGAAAAATAAAAAGGAAATGCCTCAAACCCAAGTCCACTCTTACATTGCTGTGCGTAGGGAAGCAATCCACAGATGACTGTCTTCCCCAACAGGTTTCCGTTGGGTGATGAAAATATTTTGCAACTAGATAGAGGTAATGATTACACAATTTCATGAATGCCAGTAAATACTATTGAACTATGCATTTTAAAATTGTTAATTTTATATGACTATTATTTCAAATATACAAATACACATACATACATACAAATATAAATCACTTACATGCAGTTTGATTATATCTACATATATAATCTGATTGTATAACACATACAACTCAATTATGTACACATTTAAAAAATATTTATTAATGCAATGAGATCTCTACCACAATGTGAGCACATTTAGGACATTTGAATAAACATGTATAAATTAAATAAAAATTTTGAAAAAGAGGAATATGATGAAAATGTTGTGAAAATTAAGAAATGTTATAGTACATATTAAAATTTAAAGTGTTCAACCGGGCTCGGTGGCTCAGCCTGTAATCCCACGCCTTTGGGAGGCTGAGGTGAGTGGACTTCCTGAGCCCGCGGGTTCGAGACCCACCTGGGCAGCGAGACCTCATCTCTACAATAAATCAAAAAAATCAGCCAGGCATGGTAGCACATGCCTGTAATTCCGGCTACTTGGAAGGCTGAGGCGGAAGGATCGCCAGAACCCAGCAGGTCAAAGCTGTGGTGGCCGGGAGCGGCCACTGCACTCCAGTCTGAGCGACAGAGTGAGACTCCATCTCAAAAAAAAAAAAATTTTGAAGTGTTCATGGAACATAGATATAGAAGAATGCATCTTTGTATATTATCTATATGTTAATGATAGCATTTCAATTTAGTGAAGAAACAATTGGGTTTTTCCTCAGAAAAGACTTAGGAACAATTGAATAATACTTGTAATTGAATATATTCTTTTGTATTTGAGTGAAGAATGTGAAGTTTAAATGTCCTTCTTTCACTTAAATAAAATCAAAATATAAGAAGTGTGAATTTAAAAAACCATAAATATATTATTAACAATAATAATACAAATGAAAATATACCTATCTAGCCCTTTCATAAAGTCCATTTTCTCCCCCCCACAATATTGCTGCATTGGTGGATAGATAGGTAGACATATACAAAAGTCAAAATGTACATGAAAAATGAGGGAAATTTGTAGCACATGCTTCATTCCTTATTATAGTAAACAATTCATTAAAATGAGCAAAATGTAAACAAAAGAATGCAGTCACAATTAAGAGACAAAATAAAAATGTACACAAACATATAAACATGTAATTATTAAAACACTGAAAACTAAAACAGTAAGGAGATACCAACTTTTATCTGACAAACGAACAAAAAAATTATTGTATATTTTGTTGTCAAAGTGTAAGAAAACACACATTCTCAAAGCTGTGAATGGAAGTACAATTTGATGCAAAAATTTTAAGATAATTTGGAAGTGTCTATATGATTTTTAAAGGTTCACATATCACTTCTTATTCTAGTTACTTATTTTTGCGTATAACAGAGAGAGCCAAATATGTATACATTTTAATAAAGGAAAAAATTATATTAAAATTATAATACTCCACATATACAGATAACAAAAGATGAATACAAGTCATCTTTGATTTCTGCAATTATAAGAGGTGCTCAAAGTGGTTACCATCAGCGTCCAAACACTTCTGATTATGACAAACTACTGATTGAGCAATGTTGACCAAACTGTCCACTTGTAGAGTCTCTGTGCATGCCATTTCAATTTCTTGTATACAGTACCATGCATCTCAATCATATCACAAATGTGTGCAATTGTTAGATGTGCTGAAGGTTCTTTTGTATACTCATGCCTCCACTGTCGTTGTACTTCCACAATGTTCTTGAACTTCAAATATCACTTCAAAATGGTCTTGCATTCCTTGAATGATGGTAGTGCTTCTGCCATTTTTTGTCTTTTACTGTCCTGCCAGTTGCATAGTGATGCTAGCAATCATTTGATTAATGCCATCTTTTGAGTGAATATCATACTACACATTGTTACCATAATTCAATTTAACTTCAAAAAGTAATACATAGATATCTCCTAAAATGTGTACACATTTTTTTGTCATCACTAGTATACTTACAAAAAAGCAAATGAATATAAGTAGAAATATATTTACCAAAGCATTTATATATCAATGAAAAGCTTTACTAATGTGTGAATCTACTTAAATACAAAACAGTATACTCAAATGATAAAGTATAAGGTACAGAAATAGAAAATTATAAACATTATGTATATGTACTCATGAAGTTATATATTTAAAAAATTTTAAGAGAAATCAAATGTGTCAGAATGACATTAAATAATGTCTTATTTATTGAGAAAAACTATGCATCCAGTCTCACATCCACATAAATAAATAGATTTTGTATGACAATTGAAGACTCTCACAAAACCATAAGTATTACTTGTCTCTGGAGAATGAGACTTAGAGTTGGAATAAGTACTAATTTAAATTTTAACCTTCTACACTCCTGGAATTTTAAAATTTTTATATCATATACATAATCTATTTTAATAATAATTTGTTAATGAAAATATTTAAGAATTTTTTCAAAAACCTCATTGCTGTAGTTAAATGTGCTAAGCGCTCCCAAAAGAGTACTTGTTTCAAGAAAGAAATTCATTTTTTGGTAGATTCTTAAATATATTTTGCCACATTATTTTATTTTTAGTATAGCTAATTCTGATCCTTTCAACAATCTTTGGAGTATATATATTTATAATGCAAGATAAATTGTATTACTGAAAAATAAAGTGATTTCTAGACAATAACATTTCTAGATATCTAAGGATATTTAGACATAGTAATTATACATTATCAATATTTGAAGTGCATTTGGTTATCTGGATAAAGAAAACATTCAAGTAATCTATACAAAATAAGTTCATTAGATAACATTTCATTATTAAGGAATATTGTATAATTTCTTCTGAATCTATGTATTAATCTATTTTATAATAATATAATTTGAACTGGTATCACTACAAAAAGAAGTATATTTTGAATCATATATTAAAACATTCTGATTATTAGTCATATTATGCAAAAAACTAACGCTAATACTTAAACACAATTGGCAACTTCTGATGAAAATCTCAATGCAAGCAATCTAGTTGAGGAAGCTTTGTGATTATGGCTAACATTGTACTTTGAAAATATTTTATACTGTTTTTGGCAGCTTCTGAAAAGACTTCCCATCAATCCCACATTGTAGCATTCATGGTCTTCCATGGTTACTCTAATGCGTGCTTACCTAGTGATATTTTTCTAACAAATAAAGCATGGCAAAGGTGATGGAATATTGCTTCGAGGATAAGGTTATTAAATACTGCGGGCTTTTTCTCCCACTTTCTCTCCCACTGCTCTATCACTTGACTAGTCTGATGAAACTGTTTGCCCTGTAGAGACTCATCTGAAGAAGAAATGAGGACGGTCTCAGGCCAAGAACTAGAAAGCAATTGAGGTCCTAAGTTTAGCAACTCATGAGATACTAAATCTTGCCATATGAAGGATTCTTGAGATTATGTAGCCCCAGCTAAGCCACATTGATTGCAGCCTTTTGGAGACACTCAAAGCCAAAGGATTCAGCAGACTTTGCCTAGATTTATGACCCACAAAAACTCTAATATAAGCTTGTAAGTTTTGGGGTAATTTTTTAAAAATGAAGTAACTGAAAACAGATATACTATTTTTTAATTAATTTCAGAGGATTTATTAAAAAATTCAGACATTAAAAACAAAAACTAATGGTAAAAGCTAAATTGGAGTATAGAATATCAATGTGACATTTGATAGAACCAACAAGAATAGCAGATTTCCCGTTGTTTTCCATAATGATATGCAGCTTCAAGGTTATTTGGTTTATTCATGAATAGTATGTTTTTGAAAGTCAGGATGATCTAAAGTGCTTTCAATGGTGTTAAAAATATGAGACATTAAAATTCTATACTTTAAAGAGAAAGTTTGTGAGAGTTATGTTTAGTGTATTTGAAAGCTACATGATGGTAGCATTTCATTATTTAGGACATGACATGTAGAAAAATAATTTTACTTGTTATTTGTGATTTTATAAAACAAGCTTTAACACACTAGCAGATATATTAAGACTTTATATAAGAAATATTTCTAAAGATGATAATACTTAATCCACTTAAAATTTGGTATTTTATACGTATGTGCACTCTAGACAAACAGAGTTTTTCTGGAAGAAAAGACAGACATAGCTAGGAACAGTATAGACATGATTGCCATATTATCCTGTAGTTACGTGTGTATGTGTGCACACTTCTGTGTGAAAGTCTCATAAAGCTATTACCTGCAAAAGGCAAACTTCTTCGGTAAACAGAAAAGCCATGATCTGTGGCTCAGCCTGTAATCCCAGCACTTTGGGAGGCCGAGGTGAGTGGATTGCCTAAGTCTGTGGGTTCGAAACCAGGCCAGGCAACTTGGCCGGACCTTGTCTCTACAATAAAAAATCAAAAATTAGCAGGGCGTATTAGTGTGTGCCTGTAGTTCCAACTACTTGAAAGACTGAGGTGGAAAGATCACCAGAGTCCAGCAGGCCGACACTGGGATGGCTGTGAGTACACCACTGCACTCCAGCCGGGGCAACAGAGTGAGACTCCAACACACACACACACACAAAAATTAGTATTACAATTTCTTAATTTCCATTCCAGGGTTTTAAAAATTTAGAATATAATTTGTCTCAAGGCTAGTGTCAAACTAGAGAAGATAATATTGCATGTATATTCCCAGAAAAAGAATTAGTCAACTAATGACATAAATTAAACTTTTATTTCCAGTAATAGATTGATTTGCTATCTTTGAAAATTTTTCCACTAAAAAGTACCTAGTAGTACTATAGAGAAAAAATTGTGCAAAATAAAATCACCTCAACATTAAAATACATTTTTAAAAAACTAAGGATAATTTCAAGGCCTGAAATTTTTTTAAATGTAAATAATGCCTCAACCATGTCTGATATCTTGACATTTTACTTACCACTTTGAACTTGAGGATTAGTTTTCCAAGCTACATGAGGAGGATAGAGGATAAGATCTCAGGTTATACTCAGTGAGAGGTGGGAAGTGACATACTATATAAAAAAAAACAAATTCAAATGGACATAAGGATAAGGATAGTATGAAGGAAGGGGAAGCCATCTTTAATAGAAAATTTAAAATATATACCTTTCTGTCTCAACTTGTGTTCTGCTTAAGAAAAAGAGTTTGTTTTGTTTTGTTTTGTTGTGGTCGTTGTTGTTCAGAATTAGTAACTACAGACCTTCATTCATGGGGATTGAGTACTTGAATACAGTATATGCTATATCGAATCCAAGGGAAGTAATGTCTGTGCATTTACTTAATGTAGTCCCAGATTATTATTTCACTTGGTTGCATTGCAGTAGAAAGCAAAACTTCTCAGTAAAAAATTATTTCAATCCAATAGAAAAGATTCTACAGATATAGGTCACATTTAAACCAATATTTAAAAACGTGAATAAATCAAGAGAAATTAGGGAGAATTATAATAAATATTCAAGATCATAATTAAAACTCCAAGAGATAGATACTAAGATTTTTTTTGATATAGAATATAAAATTAGGGGAAAATTAAGATGGAAAGATAAAACACAAATTTAGATAAAACTAAGAAAATTAAGAAGGAAAGATAAAACACAAACTTAGATTAAAAAGTAATATCATTGAATATTTGTCTCCTCCAACTCTCATGTAAAATGTGATTCCCATTGTTGGCGTATGACCTAGTGGGACATGTTTGAGTCATGGGGCAAATCCCTCATGAATAGCATGTGCTCAGTCCCCAAGTAATAAGTGAGTTCTTGCTCTATTAGTTCATGAGAACTAGTTGTTTAAAAGTGCTAGGCTCAGCCAGGCTCCGTGGCTCAGCCTGTAATCCCGCGCCTTGGAAGGCTGAGGTGAGTGAATTGCCTGAGTCCATGGGTTCGAGACCCGCCTGGGCAACTTGGCGAGACCTCCTCTCTACAATAAATCAAAAATGAGCCGGGCGTGGTAGCGCGCGCCTGTAGTTCCAGCTACTCGGAAGGCTGAGGTGGAAGGATCGCCGGAGCCCAGCAGGTCGAGGCTGCGGCGGCCGGGAGCAGCCACTGCACTCCAGTCTGGGTGACAGAGTGAGACTCCAACTCAAAAAACAAAACAAAACAAACAAACAAAACAGCTAGGCTCTCCTTTTCCTCTCCTGCTCCCTCTCTTGCCATGTGACACATTGCCTTCCCTTGCCTGTTACCATAAGTAAAAGCTTCCTGATAGACTTACCAGAAGCTGAGCAGATGCCAGTGCTATACTTCTTGTACAGTCTGAAGAACCATGAGCCTAATAAAGCTCTTTTCTTTATAAATTACTCAATCTCAGATATTTCTTTATAGCAACATGAATGGACTAAGACACATAAATAATCAAATGAAAAGTTAAGTATGCATTTGTTTGAGGGACAGAGAGAAGAGGAGATGAAGAAACAGGGAGATGAGCCGGGCTCGGTGGCTCAGCCTGTAATCCCGCGCCTTTGGGAGGCTGAAGTGAGTGGATTGCCTGATACTGCGGGTTCGAGACCCGCCTGGGCAGGCGAGACCTCATCTCTACAATAAATAAAAAAATCAGCTGGGCATGGTAGCGCATGCCTATAATTCTGGCTACTTGGAAGACTGAGGCGGAAGGATCGCTGGAGCCCAGCAGGTTGAGGCTGCGGTGGCCGGGAGCGGCCACTGCACTCCAGTCTGGGCGACAGAGTGAGACTCCAACTCAAAAAAAAAAAAAAGAAACAGGGAGATGTAGAGAGACAGAAGCAAAAAGAGAGAGAAAACAAGAGTGAGGAGAAAACATATTAAAAATATTATCATCATGATTTTTCAGTAATTTACTATATATTAGCCACAGTGAACCACATCTAAAAAAAAAATAAGAAGAAATCCACAGTTATGTACATTGTTTTTCACGTGCATAACTCCAAAACATCAAAGTAAAAAAAAAAGAAAAGAAAATTATTTTAAGAACCTCTGGGAGTGGAAAGACAGTAAATTTTCTTAGTAGTAAAATAAAAACCAGACAACATTAGAAATGCAAAATATGCAAAAAATTATTATCAATTCAAAACTTATGCTCAACTACTGTTTGTTAAAAAGGATGAAATACAGACATTTTAGCTAAAAATTGTAATGATCTGGCACCAGGAGATCCTCAGTGAAGACCCCTATAAATGATGTTCATCAGGAAAAAGAAAGTGATCTGAATGGATCAAAAAATGACTATTGCTTTGAGAAGCTAGAAAACCTATAGGTAGTTTGAAATCAAATTACTAATTCACGCAATGATGAGTAATAATTTATAATTTTTGGATAAGGGCCAAGATGATCGACTGAAGACCTCCAATGATTGTCACTCTCAGCAAAGAATCTGAAAGAAGTAGTGAGCATAGTGCTTTGGGGGTCTGCGCAGAAACCCGAGCTGAAGTTTATTGGGTGGTCATCTAGGGGTGCAGAGAACTGTTAGCTTCAAGCCCCAAACATTTCCAGAAGGGGCCCTGACACCAGAAGAAGAGAGTGCTCTTAGAGAAGGAAGCCATAAGACACACCTCTGGCGAGTCTTTACAGTCTTGCCAAGGGAGAGACAGCCCAGGCCTACCCCTTATACCCTTCCTGCACCAATGAGGTGCACCGAGATTCCCAGTGTTGGGACAGAGGTACCCACAGGATCCACATGAGGCTCAGTAGTCTCCAGTTCCTAGGGAGTTCTGGGTGTTGCTAACCCCACCCCCATGGCTCATCCTATGAGGGGTGTCTGCACTGTATGAATTCCTCCTCACTCCTTCCCTCTCTAGCTCCCAGCAGTAGTGACCTGCATACTTTAAGATTCTTTCTCTAGTGACACATGCGCCTGGATCAGGGCTGCAAAATCGTGCCTTACTTTCAAGGGGCCATCATCACAGTGATTGTCCCTTCCATGGAGCAGGGTGAGAATTTAAAGGTGATGGACCACTGTGCAGCACAGCAGTTTTGGAGGCCTCATTCACCTGTGAAATGAGGGAAACACCAGTACTCTACTAGCAAGAAAGCTGCTTCCTTTCTACCAAACAGTGAGTATGAGTGGACTTAGATAAAAAGGAGGACATTTTACACCCCCAGAACAGCTTTGCCAGAATAGAGTCATAGGGTCCCTCCTGGCTGCCAGTCAATCCTGCTGATAAAATGCATGGCTGGGGAGGGAGACACTGAAACCCCTGACATCTAGAGCCCCTAGCACTTGTGCCAGAGGGAGAGGAAAGCCCTTGATCTGGAGGAAAGAATTTGATCCACCCCTGCCAGACTACACTGGTGAAGCAGTGCCAGACAGTTTGCCCTAAAATTCTTCACCCTCTCAGTTATCTCTGCTCGTTCCACAGATGAATCTGAGGAGGAAGGTCAAGTAAGGAAACAACCCAAACTGTCACCCCAATAATAGCAACTTTAACACATAAAAATAAATAAATAAATAACAAGAGACTGCCCTCACAGATGAGGAAGAACCAATAAAAAAAACATTGTCAATCTCAGTCATAATGATTCAACACCACAAAGTGTTTTGTCAGATACCAAGTAATGGAGACTATTCACAATGATCTGTTCCTTATGACAGACATAGACTTCAGAATATGAATGACACAGAGATAATGAGATCCAGGAGAAAGTGGACACTTAAATAAACCAGATCATGAAAACAGTACGGGAAGTGAAAGCTAATGTAGCCATACTAGGAAAGAACACACTGAACTTCTGGAAATAAAAATTTCTCTTCTGGAATTTCAGGACACAACAGCAAACCTTAACAGAATAACAGATTAGGCAGAAGAAGGAATCTCAGAACTTGAAGATCAAATTATTTAATTAATCAGATCTGACAAAATTAAGGAGAAAAGAATTAAGAAAATTATCAAAGCTTATGAGAGGTCTGGGATTATGAAGAGAGACAAAACTGGCTGATTGGCATTCTTCAGAGAGAAGGGGAAACAGAATACCCTGTAACAAATCTTTTAAGACGTCATCCAATAACTCTTACCCTATCTTACTAGAGAGACAACTGTGAAGACACAAGTCATTCAAAGAATTCCTGTGAGGTATTACACAAGGAGACCTTTTCCAGGATACATAATAATCAGACTTGCCAAGATAAGCATTAAATAAAAAGTCCTAAAGACAGCTAGAGAGAAGGGACAGAGCACCTACCCTTCAGAATTGCAGAAGACCTCTTAGCAGAAAACTTATAGCCAGAAGGAACAGGGGACCCATTCTAACATTTCTAACATTCTTAAAGAAAAGCAATTGCAGCTAGGAATTTCCCACCCTATCAAGCTAAGCTTCATTAAGGAAGGAGAATTAGAATCCTTCTCAGACATGCAATCTCTAAGAGAATATGCTACCTCCTCCAGATTAGCCCTTCAGAAATGCTTAAGACATTCCCAAGCACACACAAAAATAGAATGGTTTTACTAATTACAAAAACTTATGTAAACACAGGTTTTACAGATCATACTCTAATTACAAAGCATAGAATGCAAAGCAGATTCTTAACAGCAATATGACAGAAACAAATTCCCAGATATTAATCATTAACTTAAATGCAAATGAATTGAAAACCACACACAAAAGGCACAGAGTGGCAAACTGGATTAAAAAAAAAAATGCTTCATCTTTCTGCTGCCTTCTGGAAACCCATCTCATTGCAAATGACATCCAAAGACTCAAAGTAAATGGTGGGAGAAAGATGTTCCAGGAAAATAGAAAACAAAAAAGAGCAAGAGTAGCTGTTCTTATGTTACATAAAACAAACTTTAAGCCAATAAAGTTTTAAAAGGACAGTGATGCACCCAACATAGGAGCACCCTATGTTTTTATAAAATAATTGTTAACTAAACTAAGAGAAGACATAGACAGCCAAACAACCATAGGCTAAGTCTTCAATACCTGTTTACAGCTTTAGACAGATCAACAAGGCAGAGAACTAACAAGGGAATTTGGAACCTTAACTTGACACTAGACCAATCAAATCTAATAGAGATCTACAAAACTCTTCACCCAACATCCACAGATTACACATTCTTCTCATAAGCACACAAAACATCCTCTAAGATTGACCGCATACTCAGACAAATCAAGTGTGAACAAATTTCAAAAGTTTTAAATCATATTAAGCATCTTTTTAGACCACAGTGAATAAAATATTTATCACCAAGGGGAAACCCCAAAACACACAATGCATAGAAATTAAACAATAGACTTCTGAATGACTTTTGGGTTCACTCAGAAATCAAGATGGAAAAAAAAAGACTCCTAAAAAACAAGTAAAGACAAAGATACAACACTCCAAAATCTCTGGGATACCATAAAAAAAGTTGCTGAAAGGGAATTTTATAGCATTGTATTGTATGTACACAGAAAACAGAGTAATCTAAAATAAAGTCTAATGCCACACCTATGGAATCTAGAAAGACAAGAACAATCCAATACCAAATGAGGAAAAAAAATAAAATTATAAAATGGAAACAGAGCAAAAAGAAATAAAGTCTCCCACCCCAAATTATATAAAGAATCAGTGAGACAAAAGACTGGTTATTTTTTTTTGAGTTGGAGTCTCACTCTGTCGCCCAGACTGGAGTGCAGTGGCCGCTTCCGGCCACCGCAACCTCGACCTGCTGGGCTCCGGCGATCCTTCCGCCTCAGTCTTCCAAGTAGCTGGAATTACAGGCATGCGCTGCCACGCCCGGCTGATTTTTTTTTTTATTTATTTATTGTAGAGATGAGGTCTCGCTGCCCAGGCGGGTCTCGAACCCGCGGGCTCAGGCAATCCACTCACCTCAGCCTCCCAAAGCGCGGGATTACAGGCTGAGCCACCGAGCCCGGCTAAGACTGGTTATTTGAAAGGATAAATAAGATTGACAGACCCATGACTGATTAAACAAAAAAAGAGACAGCAGAAATTCAAATAAAACAATTAAAGTCGCACAAGTTCAAGTTTCAACCATGAAGAAATATAGGAGTTTATCAGAGATTATTATTAACATATCTGTGCAAATAACTTAGAAAATCTAGGGGAAATGGAGAAATTTCTGGCAACATACAACCTCTCAAAATTGAAACATGAAGAATTTGAAATCCTGAATAGACAAATCCCCAAAATTGATCACTAATAAGAAACTTCTTTGTCAAAAAAAAAAAAAAAAAAGCCTGGGACCAAATGGTTTTTCAGCTGAATTCTACAAGACATAAAAGTGAGAACTTGTACTAATCTTTTTTTTTTTTTTTTTTTGAGTTGGAGTCTCACTGTCGTCCAGACTGGAGTGCGTGGCCCTTCCCGTCCACCGCAGCCTCGATCTGCTGGGCTCTGGCGATCCTTCCGCCTCAGCCTTCCAAGTAGCCGGAATTACAGGCATACACTACCACACCCCGCTGATTTTTTTTTTTTAATTTATTTGTTGTAGAGATGAGGTTTCACTGCCCAGGCGGGTCTCGAACCCGCGGTCTCGGGCAATCCACTCACCTCAGCCTCCTAATGGCGCGGGATTACAGGCTGAGCCACCGAGCCCGGCTATCAAGTATTTCAAGCAAGTAACCAAAACAGCATGACACTGGTTTGAAAATAGACACATGGACCAATGGAATGGGATAGAGAACTCAGAAATTAAACCACAGGTTTGCAACCAACTCATTTTTGACAAAGTCAACAACAACAACAACAAAATTAGGAAAAGAAATCAACATTGTGCCTGAAGTTTTATCCAAAATAATTAAGCAAGAAAATTAAAGAAAAGCTTTGAATTTGTAAAATAGGCATACCTCTCTCTATTCTCAAATGACATGATCCCAGATACAAAAAATCTTAAAGAACCACAAAAATCTACCAGAACAAATACATTCATGAAAGTTGCAGATCAATAAGCAAAACACTTATAGTTTCTATACACATCAATGAACATTCTGAATGGCTATTAAGAAATGTGTTTCAGTTATAATAGTATGTAAAAAAGACACCTGAGCAAAAATTAAACCAAGAAGATAAAAGATGGAAACTCAAAATATTACTAGAAGAAATTAAATAAGATTTAAGCAAATAAAAAGATATCATGAGGTTATTAACTAGAATATTTGATATTAAGATAGCAATATTTCCCAAGCAATCTACAAATTCAATCCCTATAAGATTCCAATGGACAATTTTGGATAAATGGAAAGGCAGAAACTCAAATTCATATGAAATTGCAAAGGTTCCCTATAGGCAAAATAAATTGTAAAAGAAGATTTAAAAAATCTCACACTCATTGATTTTAAAACTTATGACAGATCTATAGTAATCATAAGAATGTGGTACTGGCATAAAAACAGATATAAAGACCAATGGAATAAAACTGTGAGTCCAGAAAAAAAAAATACATCTATGGCCAATTGATTTTCAATAAGAGTGCCAAGAACAGTCAATGGTAAGGATTAGTCTCTTCCACAAATTATACTGGTACAGCTAGAAACTCATATGCAAAAGAATTATATTTTACTTCCACCTCACACTATGTATAAAAATTAATTCAGAATGAATTCACAATTAACATACAAGCTAAAACTATAAAATTCTTAGAATAAAACATAGGACAACATTTCCTGACCTTGGATTTGGTAATAGATTCTTAGAAATGACACTGAATGCATGGGGGGGGGAGAAAACTATGTATAGATAAATGAGATTACATCAAAATTAAAAACTTGTGCATCAAAGCACGTTATTAAGCAAGTAAAAAGACAATCTACAGTATGAGATAAAATGTTTGTAAATTATATACCTGATAATGGTATCCAGAATATATAAATAATATTTACAACTCATCAAAAAAGACAAATACACTTATGCAAAATTTAGACAAATAATTTAGATACTTTAAAAAAATTTGCAAATGGACAACATTGTACATGACAAGATATTTTGCATCATTTGTCGTTAGGGAATGCTAATAATATTTCATGGATTACTACTTAACATTCACAAAAATGGCTCTCTCTCTCTCTCTCTCTCTCTCTCTCTATATATATATATATATATTTTTTTTTTTTTTTTCTTTTAAAGTAGCAAACAATGGTGAGACTATGGAGAAATTGAAATCTTATATTTTGCTACTAGGAATAAAAAATGCTGCATTTACTGTGAAATGCATTTTGATAATTTCACAAAACATAAAGCACATAATTATCATTAGACCCAGCTATTCCACTGCTAGGTATAAGCCCCAAATAATTGAAAACAGGTACTCAAGCAAATACGTGCAAACAGAAACTCATAGAAGCACTATTCACACTAGTCAAAAGTTGAAAACAATCCAATATCCATCTAACGATCAATACATAAAGAAATTGTAGTTTATATGTACAACAGAATATTATTTAGCTATAAAAATGAATGAAATACTAATAAGTACTATAATGTGGTAAACCTTAAAAACTTTTTGGTAAGTGAAAGAAAACAGAAATCAAAATGTAATTGAATCCACTTATAAAAAAGTTTCAGATAGGCTATGGAAAGTAGTGTGGTGATTCCTAAAAAAACTAAAAATTGACCTTCCATACAATCCAGCATTCTCTCTCCTAGTAAATAACTGGAGGAGCATAACTTATTCTACAAAAACAATGCCTATTACCCCACTATTCCCAATAGCAAAAACATGGGACCAACCCTACTCCCTATCAAAAGTGAACTGGATAAATAAAATGTAGTACGTATACATGATGAAGTATTATGCAGCCATAAAGAAAACAATCATGGACTTTATAGCAAATTGGAAAGAGCTGGAGACCATCATACTAAGTGATCCATCACAGAAACAAAGAACGGAATGCCCCATGTTCTCACTCATCAGTGAGTCCTGAATATTAATCATATTAGCACATGGAAGGGATTGGCAGTCACTGGGAACTGCTAGGGGAGGGAGGAACGAAGGAGGGTAGGGGAATATAGCACAAAGGGTTCCTGGTCCTGTACTAGGGGGAGTGAGGGCCAGTTAGAAGCCCAAACTTCACCTGCATGCAGCCTACTTATGTAGTTAACCCTCACTTATACCCTACATCTCTATAATAAAATAAAATTTAATTTTTAAAAAGGTGCAGATAGGTCAATCCATAAAGTTAGAAGGTAGATGGGTGATTGTCAGGAGTTGGTGAGAGAAGGCAATAGGCATCTTAGTAGGTATATGGTTTCCTTTAGTAGATAATAAAATGTTTTAGAACTGGATATATCTGTGGTTGCGCAACATTGTGTGTACACCAAATGCCGCAGAATTGTTTTAGGTTAAGCCTGGTAGTTTTATTTTACCTCAATAAGATGTTTTTTAAAAAGAAAAAATAATAAGAATGTTTTTCAGTTATGTTCAAGTATGATACTATCAATTTAAAGAATAAATTATTATTAGCTCCACAAGCATGCATTTTTTCAGTATTTTGGTTATTTAATGAGAAAAAAACCTATACATTGTACTGTAAGACCTTTAAGAAAATTTTCAAAATATACATTTGTAACTAAGTAGAAAAACATTGTGAATTTTAACAAGCTAATTTTTAAGTTGCATGAATAACCAGGAATGTTTTAAAGCAGAAGAGAAACACATTCTATAAGATACGAAGATGTATCACAAAGCTATAGTAATTTTGAGAATGTTCTATTAGTTAAGCTATATTCAAATGGACTGAAACAGACACTTGTACAGAAACAAATACTTGTATATATGAAAAATTAATACAAACCATACATGAGGTTACAGATTAATAAGGAAGAGGGTCATTGAATAAAATATGTAAGGAAAATTGCTTATATTTTTAGCTAAATATATTAAGTTAACTTATAACAAATATAAAAGTGAATTTTGGGGTGATTAGTAAGTAAAGTTAAAAATTAAAATGTTAAAATGGTGATACATATTATCAATATCTTTATGTGTACTGTGAGGATAAAAATTTAACAAGATACAAAAGTACAACTCATAATGAGAAACACTAATAAATTAAATTATATAAAAATCATACATATTTAAGTAATATTTGAAAATATAACAAATAATGTATAATTAAATTTCATACAATAATTATATGAAATCTTATTATATGAAAAGCTTGCATGTCAAATGATACTATTAAAAATCAGTAGTAGTACAGATTAGCAGGTTATATTTTTAATGCTTGAAACCAAAAAAGATTAACATCAAGACTGTATGAAAAATCCTAAGGAGTATTTAAAAAATTATCAATGAACAAACATACAAATGTCACTGACATTGTGAGCTTACCTCTAGTGTGGAAAAATAAGCAATAAGGAATATACTGGTAAGTTAATTATATAGTCTCTTAGAAGATGAAGTTATTATCTTAAAAATGAAAAGCAGAGCATGTTGAAGTAGAGCATGATTGATGATAAAGGGAGGATTGCTGGAATTTTTAATAATTAGTGTTTAGACCTCACTAAAAACATGTCATATACAGGACTGTGACAATGAAGGAGTAGCCCTCATTTTTAATCAGCAAAATACAAATTAGTTCTTCAATAGACTATAATTTCCCTTACTGATACAGTTTTTCTCAACTAGGGTTCAGGACAGTATTAAGACATAATTCCTTAATATATTTAACATAGGTAATGAATTAAGTTTTCCCCAATTCATTTAGAATGTTTACTAGTTATGATTCATCCTTCAGAGAATTGAGAAGATAGTGACAATTTATTTTCCATGTTCTACTATTCAGATAAGAAATTCCAATTGAAAAAGACTATGAGAAAAATAATTTTACAAGTCAGCTAATATACATTGGGGAGGGTATTCTTATATAAGGCAAATTGGTCCAATAATTTCATGAGTAATTTAGCAATATTCAGTGAATATTGTAGTGAATGTGATAACTCAAACACTCTTTGGCCTAGCAAGTTACCCTCAGTCATACATATATGCCTGTGGGAACACTTTAACACATGTTAGTGAAAACAATGACAACAGTATTTATATCAGAGAGATTTGTAAGCAGGAAAAGTGAATGAACTAGAACAATATACTGGCATGCAGTGAATTACGACTGTTCTCATAGCAAGTAGGAGTCAGACTATGACTTATATATCTTTATTTATTATGCTTAGTGATTGGTACCAATGATCATTTCCTTATTTTTTTTTAACAAATAAGGAAGCATTCTAAAAACTTAACATTGCACATCCTAGGTAGAGAATTCCAGAGTAAATGTCACATTTATTCATTGGCATGTTTATTCTACTTGATATACTATTCTACTTGAAGTATACATATTTAACATTTTTTATTGCACATCTGCCTGTCTCCTTAATTCAGTCTTTTCTCGTTACTTCTGTTTTTGTTAGTTCTTCTGAAATAAATTTAGTAGGAGGAAATAGATTTATTTAAAAATAAATTTTAAATGTATTCCAATTAACTTTAACATGATAACTATTATTAAATTATGTATTGAAATTGATTCTATTTTGCTGCCTGATACAATGGTACATGTTTATTTTCACAAATTTCAAAGTCAACTCCTGCCTTCAGATCACATAGAAGAGATTTGGAATAATAGATTATAAAATCCTAGCCGGGCTCGGTGGCTCAGCCTGTAATCCCATGCCTTTGGGAGGCTGAGGTGAGTGGATTGCCTGAGCCCGCGGGTCTGAGACCCACCCGGGCAGACGAGACCTCATCTCTACAATAAATTAAAAAATTAGCCGGGTGTGGTAACGCGCACCTGTAGTTACAGCTACGTGACAGGCTGAGGCGGAAGGATCGCCGGAGCCCAGCAGGTCCAGGCTGCAGTGGCCGGGAGCGGCCACTGCACTCCAGTCTGGGCGACAGTGAGACTCCAACTCAAAAAAAAAAAATCTTGTGTCCTCTATCTTGGAACACTGAGAACAGTTAACAAAACATTGTTGTGCCGGACTCGGTGGCTCAGCCTGTAATCCCGCGCCTTTGGGAGGCTGAGGTGAGTGGATTGCCTGAGCCCGTGGGTCTGAGACCCGCCTGGGCAGCGAGACCTCATCTCCACAATAAGAAAAAAAAAAAAATCAGCCGGGCGTGGTAGCACGCGCCTGTAGTTCCGGCTACTTGGAAGGTTGAGGCGGAAGGATCGCCAGAGTCCAGCAGGTCGAGGCTGCGGTGGCCGGGAGCGGCCACTGCACTCCAGTCTGGGCGACAGAGTGAGACTCCAACTCAAAAAAAAAAAAAAAACAAAAAAAAAACATTGTTTATACTATGTATTACCCTCTCTTAATTTTAATGTTACTTTGTTATTTTTATTAAGAATCAGATTTTTTTTTCAGGAGTCACAATATGGCAGTTTTATTTTCATTGCCTCTCAACATGTAGTTTAATTTTATTTGCTGCTTGCTCATGATTTTGACAGGTCAATATTAAATCTGCTATATATTTTAAAGGCATTCTCTACCTTCAAAATTTCTGAAAAATTCATTATTCTAGCCAATGAGCTCACCTCTTCATTGCTTGGAATTAAGTGTCCCTTTTTAACCTGCATATAAAACACTGATGTTTTTCTTTGATTTCTCTATTGTCATGTTGGCCTCTCAACTAGCCCGTTCTGTTAAAAGTCATCTTTGTCTAAGTATCTTTTTCATTGATCCATACTTCTCTAATTTTTAATCACGGTGCATATTTTCTAGATCGAAAAGATGCTATGTCTGTCTGTGTTGTTGTAGTCCTAGAGTTTCTGTATTATTAACTTCTGTATCACTCATAAAGTTGCATTTACTTCCCTAGCTGAACAATGTAATGTTAGGCTTTATTACAACTATAACTATGGGAAACCCAGTTTTCTTTCTTTCTTTCTTTCTTTTTTTTTTTTGAGTTGGAGTCTCACTCTGTCGCCCAGACTGGAGTGCAGTGGCTGCTCCCGGCCACCGCAGCCTCGCCTGCTGGGCTCCGGCGATCCTTCCTCCTCAGCCTTCTGAGTAGCTGGAATTACAGGCATGCGCTACCATACCCGGCTGATTTTTTTGATTTATTGTAGAGATGAAGTCTCGCTGCCCAGGCGGGTCTTGAACCCGCGGGCTCAGGCAATCCACTCACCTCAGCCTCCGAAAGGCACGGGATTACAGGCTGAGCCACCGAGCCTGGCTCCCAGTTTTCATTTATTCTACTATGTATTCTTTTCTTTCTATTGTTAGGTCTCCTCATGAAGCTTACTGAATTCCAAATATTTTCTTTTAACTTTTGTTTTCTTCCTTTTTTACAGTATAAATTTTTAATTTAATAATAATTAAAACTTCAAAAATAAAATAAGTAAAAATATCTATGCATTTTTGTTACAGTTGTTATCTCCTCATAGAGAGTAGCAATTAAACTGTTTCAATGTTCATCAATGTTCTTTGACGTTTATTGTAATATGATGAATTAGACAGTTTAAACCTAAGTTCAACTCTAACCTTTGCAAAAAGAAGAATGTATAGCTCTTAGGTTTTAAGGAATAGACATTTTTTTTTTTAAAGTTGGAATCTCACTCTGTTGCCCAGGTTGGAGTGCAGTGGCACACTCATGGCCACACCATCTTTGACCTGCAGGACTCCAGTGATCCTTTCTCCTCAGTCTTCCAAGCAGCTGGAACTGCAGGTGCGCACTACCATGACCAGCTAATTTATTTTTTATTTACTGTAGAGATGAGATCTCACCAAGTTTCCCGGTCTGGTCTGCAACTCACAGGCTCAGACAATACACTTACCTTGTCCTCCCAAAGTGCTGGGATTACAGGCTGAGCCACCGAGCCCAGCCAAAGAATAGACTTTTAAAGGAGATTCTACCACAGCATTCATAGCATGTGAGAGAGAGGCTCTGTTAATCACTTTACAGAAGTTTTTCCAAATTTATTTTCAGTAGTTAGAACTAGGAATCATAGCAAATGTAAAGCCTGCACTGCTAAATACTATGCAATTTACTTTCTCATGTAACTTTCAATCTGTCAACAAAATATCCTCTCTAGAATTGATGCCCTAGCTCCTCATCAAATTAACAAAGTTTGAAAATAGAGGAAGCCACAGGGTTGCCATTACCTAGTCTTACCTTATAGTCACCTAGTACAGTGCACTAAGGATTTTGCATCTTACTACACATGTAATAACAATTGTCTTTATTGCTATTATGGGATTTTAGCATATTCAATTTTCTTTTAGCATAGGATACTGGAATTTAAGTCGTAATAAACAATTTACGCATTCCATAAATATATGCTAAGCAAGCACTTTTTCCAGAGACTCTAAGAAGCTCATGACAAAAAGTCAGCCACGAAACTGAAATAGCTAATGAAATATGTAAAATAATTGCAATAACTTGCTTGACATAAGTAACTCCATTTTGTTGAAATCCTCCATCTTAACTGTCTGCTAAGCTGTCATCTAAAAATGACACCTCCATTGTATATGTGTATTTGCTATAACATTCCCATGACCACAGACCCACAGCTGCATTCCCCTGAGATGATCATGCTGACCATTCTTGCTGGCCATTGAAAAAACTCCCTAGACACAAGTTCCATGTAATTGTATGCCTTGTTAACTGAAATTCAAGAAATTGTTCTTTTGTTTTTAGTTCCTTGTACCCTTACCCCCTGCAATGTAGCCCACTTGGAGTTTTCGCCTTTAAAAGCTTGTTGAAAACTTCACTTAAGCATCAAGAGCTTTCTTAGCATGAGCCACTCTTGACCTGTGCATTAATAAAGAGCTCATAATTTGGACTTGGCATGCTGGTGTGTCTCCTTCTCACACTTTGGTCATAACATTTGGAGGCCCCAGAGAGAAAATCTGTTTGCCAGCAGAAGCAACCACTTCACACCAGCCCACCCAAACTGGAAGGAGAAGTGCAAGGGAGGTGCCTCCTGAGATTCTCAGGCCCCTTAGCCTCTCATCTGGCTTGGAGGGCATTGGAACTACTGTTGGCAACTTATAGCCTCAAAAGAACCTGAGTCCATCTGCATCCTCCCAGGAGGTGAGAATTTGTTTCTGTTTCATGGCCATAACTCTGATAAGGAAGTCAGAACTTGATAAGGCCGTTCCTTAGACTCTGGTCGATGACCCCCAAAATTGGTAGACCAGGGTCTCAGTTGTAGTTCTGATTTTTGGTATATGTTTGATTTCTGATTCTTGTTTGGGTACCACTTTAACAAATTATTATATTTCTAGGAGGTAGGAATTTGTTCTATTTGCCAGTAAGAGTCTGTTCTGTTTTGTTTGTGGCCACAATTCTGTTTATGGGAGTCATGGCCTGACAAGGCCGCCCTGTGGACATTGGCTAAATAGAGTCTTCTGGTTTTCTGCCCTGAGGCTATGCCAGGGATTCATAACTTTTCTCACTTGATCTGGACACATATTGTTTGTCATTGTATTTTGTTTGTCTGTTTGTCATTTAATAAGGGTTCATAGAAGTCATGACCTGTCAGAATCCCCTGGACTGTATAATAAAGAATTATCTCCTTTAAACAACAGAGGGGGGAAGAAAGAAACAAGCTTCAGGAACCACACTTACCTCATCCCCTTCTGAAATGCCTGCAGACCAGGTAAATTAATTTCACTGGCAGTGGTCTATAATCAGCTATAATGCTTTTCATGGCCAAGTTGCTTATGGACTTCAAAATCTCCTTCCAGGCACAAGGATTATTAATCCAACACAGGATAAATAACAAAATAACCTGGGTTTATCATTCATTGTAAAAGTATAACTTGTCAATGTTTATCTGTTTTAAGTTCTCAATTTGGGCTGCAACCTAATTATATGTCTTCAATGTTTTTAATTTTTCTGCAGACTTTGTCAAGGTGGCTGTGTTTTCCTTGTTAAAGTACAGCTGTAAATGGTTTACAGGAAAATGTCTCAACTTATGTTGATAAATTAAAGATTTTGGATAGTCATGTATGTGGTTTGCAGGACTACTTTCACTTTCCAGTATTGTTTCTTAGACAATAGCCTTTTCATCATTGCTTGCTTAATAATTTTGTCTATGCTCTCACTTGATATTTTATTCAATCAAAATAATATTCAGTTAAAGTCTCACTGTTTCCTATTCGTACCCTTGAAAATACATTTTTAAAAATCTCTTTGGCCCACTTTAGCAAGAAGTAGTTACAGAAGACTGATCTTTGTCCCATCTCTCAGGATCATAAGAATATTTCCAAAAATAGGAATAGGAAAATAAAAGAACAAACCGAGAGCCAAAACACATTTTTTATCTTGTCCTTAAACCCTAACACAATAATTGAAAAAAAAAAAAAGGCTGTGTCCTGAAAAGTACATGCTCTATGTAAAAGTTAACCTTGCCAACTTTTGGCTACCTGTCTCTGCTCTCAGACCATTTCAGACACCCTTCTTCCCCTATGGAAAATCCCACAAGGGACAGATCAAGACGAGTGACCCTTCCTGATATATATTCCTTTCTCAACCGCTGATTTATATAATTAAAAACTCAGAACCCGCCGTACTCAGAAAAAACACAGGTTTTAATTTCTTTAATGAAATTAGTTATGTGCACACATCACCCCACTTAGGACGATTGTCAGCAGCTCCTTATAACTTTGTTCACTTCTGAGAAGCAAGAGTGAATTAGGAAGTCTGTTCTAGCCTCAGCTGCAAGTACTCAGGAAAAAAGTCAGGAAATGTTAAATAAGGTTTTTCCCTCCTCTCATCCAGACTGGAACCCTAACACTTTGGCCAGGTCCAGGGCATTAAATACCTATCACCAGGTTCCATTAGCAGATTTGAAGGGGGCAACCAAGAAGCCTATCAATCTTTCTAAAACCACCAAGGTTCTCCAGGGACCTGAGGAGTCTCTGGGGGTGATAACCTACACCCCTTTTAATCCTTCAGCTCCCAAGAATGCTCAAGCTATTAACTTGGCATTTGTGACTCAGGCAACTTTGAACATTCAAAAAAAAAAAAAAAAGCTGCAGAAACTGGACTGTTTTGCAGGAATAAATATTTCTCAGCGGCTTAAAGTAGCCTCTGGCTGGCCCTCTTGTCTCAGTGAAGAAGACACAGCTCTGCTCACTTGAGGTCCCCTACCTGTGATACTGACTAACAAAAAGTAAGCAAACTTTGAACCTCGGCCTGGAAATAAGCCATTCCTCAAATTCCCATGCCAACCACAAAGAAACAGGAATGGAAATTACTGGGGGTGGTGGGGTATTGCTGGTTATGGATCTCTGGTTTTGCTGAAATTGCCAAACCTTTATTCACTGCCACAGCAGGGGGCCAGCCCTTGCAATGGACTGCTACTGAGGAGCAAGTGTTCCAGCAGTTAAAGATGGCTCTCACTCAAACCCCGGCTTTAGCCCTCCCAGATGTTGCCAAGCCTTTTCACTTGTCCATTCATGAACAATGAGAAATTGCAAAAGTGGTCCTCACTCAGACCTTAAAACCCCGGAGGAGACCAGTAACTAATTTGTCACAAAGAATAAACCCAATAGCCTCTGACTGACTCTCTTGTCCCCGGGTCATTGCAGCCACAGCCATGCAGATAAGTTAACTTTTGGCCAAAATGTGGCTTTAACTATTCCCCATGCTAATAAAACTTTGCTCCAAGGAGTCTCTGACCACTGAATGTCAAATGCTCATATCACTCAATATCAGAGTCTCTTGCTTGACCAACTAAGACTAACTTTCTCTCCTACTCAAAACCTCAATCCAGCCACTCTGCTGCCTGATAACAATCCAGAGATTCCAATTCATGACTGTGAAGGTGGGCTGGACATCTCTCAGGCCAGCCGGCCCAATCTTTGGGACACTCCCTTAAGCCAGGCTGATGCTAACCTGTTCATGGATGGTAGCAGCTTGGTAATAGAGGGAGTCCACAAGGCTGGCACAGCAGTAACCGCAGCTCACAATGTAACCTGGTCATAGGCATTGCCTCAAGGTACCTCAGCTCAGAAGGCTGAACTAATTGCTTTGACTCAGGCTTTGTGCTGGGGAACAGGAAAAGGAGCAAACATATTCACCGACAGCTGGTATGCTTTTGCCACACTTCATGTGCGTGCCATAATCTACAAGGAACAAGGACATCCTACCACTGCAGGTAAGACCATCAAAAACAAGAAGAAAATTTTAGCCCTCCTAGAGGCTATATGGCTCCCCAGAGAGGTAACTGTGATTCATTGCAGGGCACACCAGAAATTTAACACTCTAGAAGCAACTGGGAACTGCCTGGTGAATAAGGCAGCTCAGAAGGCAGCAGAACTCCCAATTAAACTCCTAACTATTCTGCTAACTAAAACCTTTCCAGCTCTTTCCATCCCCAAACAGCCCACCTATACCCAGAAAAAAGAAAAACAGGTGAACCTAGCGGAAGCTTACAAAGACTCCACCGAATGGTGAATTAAGGACTCTAAAATTATTCTGCCTGAAACCTAGAAACATGCCTTGGTAAAGCAACTGCATTCTACTACCCATTTGGGAGGTACTAAAATGACTGAGTTGTCAAACCATTTTTATCATATTAATAACTTAAAAAGCATAGCTGCAATGGCAGCTGCTATGTGCCCAGCCTGTGCCCAGGTCAATGCAAAACAAGGACTCAGACCTCCGGGCAGCATCAGGGCTCAAGAAGTAACCCCTGGAGAAAAATGAAAATTAGGCTTTACTGAAATAAAACCCCTCAGGTGGAGTACAATTATCTACTGGTATTGGTAAATACTTTTTCTGAAGACCTTTGCCACAAAAATAAAGCCGCATTTACAGTTGCAAGGTGTTTTACTAAATAAAATCATTGCTAGGTTTGGGCTCCCCCTCTCTATTGGCTCTAACAATGGTCCTGCCTTTACCTCATCCATAGTATAGCTGGTTAGTAAAGCGCTCAACATTAACTGGACATTGTGCTTACTGACCACAGAGCTCTGGACAGGTAAAATGCATAAACCAAACCTTAAAATCTACCTTAACCAAATTAATAATAGAGACCGGTGAAAAACGGGCAAATCTTCTGCCTATAACTCTTCTCCGTACCCAATGCAGCCCATATAAAACTGAGTTTACTCCATATAAAGTCATGTTTGAAAGATTTTCTCCTGTTACCCTGGTGGCTGGATTCCATTCTTAAAAAAATCACTAATCGCCGGGCTCGGTGGCTCAGCCTGTAATCCCGCGCCTTTGGGAGGCTGAGGTGAGTGGATTGCCTGAGCCCGCGGGTTCGAGACCCGCCTGGGCAGCGAGACCTCATCTCTACAATAAATCAAAAAATCAGCTGGGCATGGTAGTGTATGCCTGTAATTCCGGCTACTTGGAAGGCTGAGGCGGAAGGATCGCCGGAGCCCAGCAGGTCGAGGCTGCGGTGGCCGGAAGCGGCCACTGCACTCCAGTCTGGGCGACAGAGTGAGACTCCAACTCAAAAAAAAAAATCACTAATCAATCTCTGTTAAAGTATCTCCAGTCTTAACAACAGATCCAAAATATTGTCCCCACCAACGTCCAGGCCAACCTTGCCCACTCCATCCTCAACACTGTGTCATCTGTTCCAGCCTGGGAACTTGGTCTACATCAAAAAATTCCAGGAGAAAAAACCGACCCCTGCCTGGAAAGAACCTTACAAAGTCATCCTCACCACCACAACAGCACTCAAGGTTAGCAGAGTGCCAGCTAAAATTCATCACTCACTAGTCAAGAAAGCCAAAACAAAAAGCAAAAAAACAAAAAACAAAACCAATGTTGCTCCACCCTGCTCGGACATTTAAACTGAAAATGCTCTTGCCTGCCTTCCTGCTTCAACCACACCACAGGCTGACCAGCCAATGCTCAGCTAAACCGTAAAACTCCAACTGCTTAAAATTAACTAACTTACTTGTCATTAATTTTTTAAATGCATTGTACTCATTCCTTAACACTTGCTTTTGTCATTAACCAATGAATCCATGAATTGACTCATGTACAACTAAAAGGGGAGGGGGGAATTAAATAGCTAATAAAATATGTAAAATAATTGCAATAACTTGCTTGATATAAGTAACTCCATTTTGTTGAAATCCTCCATCTTTGCTGTCTGCCTAACCTAAAAAATGACCCCCTCCATTGTGTATTGTAATTGCTGTAATGTTCCCATGACCACAGACCCACAGCTGTGATCCCCTGAGCTGATCATGCTGACCATTCTTGCTGGCCATTGAAAACTCTCTAGCCACAAGTTCTGTGTAATTGTATGCCTTGTTAACTGAAATCCAAGAAATTGTTCCTTTCTCTTTTAGTACTTTGTACTCTCACCTCCTGCTATGTAACTCACTGGCAGATTTGCCTTTAAAAGCTTGTTGCAAACTTCACTTAAGCATCAAGAGCTTTCTTGGTGTGAACCTACTCTTGACTTGCTTGTTAATAAAGGACTTATAATTCGGACTTGGTGTGCTGGCGTGTCTCCTCCTCACACTTCAGTCATAACAAAACAAATTTTAGTGGTCACTAGATTCTGATGAATCTGCTACTCATAGTCCCTTTTATGACTTCCAAAATCCCTTCTTTACTACTCTAGATGAGAGCTATAGTGATAGGTGAAGCATTCCATATGCTTCTGCAAAGCTTAATGCCATCTTTAGGTTATCCCTCTCTTTGCTGTAGGAATAAAACTTTGCCAATATTGAGAACATCTCCAAGCAACATCACTGTGTCATAATGCATTTATCCAATTTCTAATATCATTTTTCCTAAAAAGCTTTCTACATACTTCAAGTCCATAATGTTTTTTTTTTTTATAATCAGTATTTTTTATTATTCAGGCACCCTATTGATAAGAGGTGTTTTCCCAGTCCCAGATAGATATTAGCTACTGTTAATCCCATCCCCCCCCCATAATTTCCCAGTACCATCAGTCATTTTCTTATAGTATTACATTGGATGTTCAAGGTCCATTATATGAGTGAAAACATGTGATATTCTGATCTTTGTTTCTGTGAGAGGTCACTCAGTATTATAGACTCTAGTTCCATCCAGGTAGCTGCGAAATCCATGATTTTGTTCTTTTTCATGGCTGCGTAGTATTCCATCGTGTTTCTTATGAGAAAAATTTTGAAACTGTTGAAGTTTAGCTTATTGTAATCATGATGTATCATAGCAGGCTACCCTACTTCCAGGAGGATAGTTTATCAACAATTGCTCTGGGTCCTTTGATATTTCCTTTTTGCTATGAGTGTCTGCCTTCAATTCTTTCTCTTAATATCAGTTAACAACAGATCCATGTTTAAAGGTTCTGTTTGCCATGTTACTTTGCAAATCCTCTTTACTTTTTCTTGTTACCTGGGGACACATGTTGAATTTAATGAAGCAGCAGCCTGGTAAACCAGGAATAGAACACTACGTTCACCCAGCTGAATGCAGCACTTCTCTTCAGAGTCAGTATCGCACAATGTTTTTAAGATAAGTGTTTAGGTGTCAGAATGCCTGGGTTTATACACTGGCTCTATTAATAACTGGTTCTTCAACCTTGAATAAATTATACAACCACTCTAACTCAGTCTTGTCATCTTTAACATAGGAATTATGTTATATTAATGGTTACATTATACGGTTAATATGGAACTTAGATGATTTAATTCACATAAAGCACTTAGAACAGTGTTAAACCTATGGAAAGATTTTGGTAACTATTGGTTATTATGATCCTCTGGCTATTCATTAAATAACATAGGAATATTTTTAAAGTGAGTATTCTTTTCAAGTATTTACTACACAAATATTTTAAACATTTTTGTAGAAAATCTCTAAATTATAAAACCATTATCTATCTTTTTAATTTTCATTCAATTCTTGTATTAGTCAAGATTCCACAGACACATATATATGGAGCATGCTAAGGAATTGACTCGTGCAAATTTGGAGGCTGGCAAATCCAAAAGCTGCATGGTAAGCCATCAAGAAGTAAAGAGGTACAGTTCAAGTTATGGGTGACCTGGTGGCAGAATTCTCTCTTTTTTTTTATTTAGGAGGTCAGTCTTTTTCTATTAATACCTTCAACTTATAGAATAAGGTCCATCCATATTATTAGGGGTAATTTACTTTATAGCTACTCATTGAAATTTTATCTCATCTAAGTAATAACTTCACAGAAACATCTAGAATGCTTGTCAAAATATCTGGATATGGTGGCCCAGTGTAGTAGACATATAAAATTAACCATAACAATACTTTTTTAAACCTCCCTTCATTAGAAGAATTGTGCTTGTAAAATTAAAGAATAAGCTATATTTATGAGAAAGAAAATTTGAATCATGTAACTTGAGTTTTTCTCTAGGATTTCTATCAAATATTATTTTAGCCACTTTTATTCTTTATTTTGTTAGCTGTTCTCAGGCACAGTAAAAATGTGAAATAATAATAATGAATTTTCCAGGCGGTTCATGCACATAATCTCAGCATTTTAGGAGGCTGAAGTGGGAGAATTGCTTGAGCCCAGGAGTTTAACATCTAGCCCAGTAGTTTCAGAGTCTTAGGCCCTGCAACATATCAAGATCTAGACTCTACAAAAAATCAGAAGATTAGTGGGGGCATAATGACACATACCTGTAGACCCAACTACTGGCGAGGTTGAGGTGGGAGTATCGCCTGAGTCCAGGAGGTCAAAGCTACAGTGAGTCCTCCAGCCTGGATGACAGAGTGAGATCCCAACTGAAATACATAAATAAAATAACAATAATAATGAATTTAAGGAGTTTAATAGTCAAAATTTGAATCTATTAATTGCAATTATCTATCCTTTTAAATCCTACACTTTCATAAATATTGTTTCTATATTTCACTAGAATTTGCCTTTTTAGAAGGTCTGCCAATTAATCACTGGATGTGGTTTAAAAATCAATATTAAAATATTGAATGTCAGATTTATCATTTTATAGATGCAAGCTTCTTAACCTTTTCTCAACTTTGCAAAGTATGAAAACATTTACTCTAGAAGTATTTAATTATCACCAACAGGTCCATGTCATCTCTCAAAAGAACTGTGAAAAAGACCAAACAAACCATCAAAGCAAACTCATCTCTTGTTTTATTTATTTGTTTCTATTTTGTTTTAGGAATTTCTCTAGGTCCTGTTTTTCATCTATCTATCTTCTTTGACATTATTTATAATCTTTCGACTTTCTACCTTAGATCACTTATTCCAGCGGCTCCCTTTCTGCCTAACTCTAATTGGCATTGAAATTTATTCTTAATCACCACTCCTTCAGCCTCAAGCATCTGAGGAGCTAGGAAAATAATGAATTTCTCCTACACACCAATTGACCTCGGTGGTGGCATGGATAGAGAGAAAACTGTTACATACATTGACAGATAATTAAACCACAGTGTTTTACAGCAAATACTTTCTTCTCTCAAATACAATATTTAGTAATCACTATAAGCAAAGCAACCTGTATAATTGTGTGTACAGGTGATTTTAGGGAGCAAGAATTAAATATAGAACTCCTTTATTCAATCTAAAAAAAGACTGGTTTTCTAGTAAGTCTGATAAAACTGCATCTGCTTATTCCATAATCCATTAAATAGATCATAGACAAAGTACAAGAGGAGATTTTTATGATACTGCCAAAAGAGTTATCTGTATTGTATTTGCCTTAAATGCTTTCCTTTCTTTCCAAGTCATAGTAAACGTCTGCTTTTCTGATAATGCCTAGAAATAGTCATTCTGTTAAGGACTCTCAGGCCATTCAATTTCTGAAAAGATATTCATTCTAATCTCTGTATTTTAATACCTCTTTTTTTCTTCTAAATATTTAATTCAATAGTAATGACAGAAATAATTATATGCATCCCATAGCCTATAGTAGACACTGCATGCCTGCTAAATGCTATCTGTGCATACCTGTTTTGTAATATACTACATACCTATTATAGCAAACACTTGGTTGGTCTTTACCCTTAAAGAGCTCATCGTATTATGAGAGTCATAATGTGATAGAAAATAAATATTTTCTAGAATCTCCTTTCGTTGAGCTCTTTATAATTATAATTTAAATAGGTTATATTTAATTATTAAGTCAATTTACCCATGGAAACTTCTAGAAGAGACTTATTATTACCCCTCCCCTGCTTGTCCTCATATATCTGTCTTACTTGTAAGCCTCATGGCTTATTCTGTTTTGTCCTCAATTTATAGATGTCAACATATTCCACATTCTTCTGCAGTTGCTTTTGCTTGAGGCATCTAAAATTTTCTTGTTGCTTTGTTATTCGGTATAGTTTATGCTTCATATTTACATATTTTTAGTTCTCTCAGAATTTGATACTGATAATCAGTCTCTTTTCTCAGAAATGAGTAATAAAAAAATTCCCACAAATTAGAAATGTCTCAGCCCCGATGGCATTTAAACTTTCCTGGGCCAAAATCTGTCACTTTGGCATATTGATTATTTTGAGTTAAAGGCATTTGAAATACAGCATATATAAGTAAGGCACTCTGACCTTCCTTTTCCATCTTACAGCAGGAGATAAAACTTTAATGAGAAAGGTACACTCCTTGTACCAGGAAGAAGGAAAACATTCTTATTACCAAAGAAACCTGAACAAATAAATCTTGTTAAACTAATCATTATCTTCCTAGTCACTTCTCCACAATTAACTGCCATCATCCAAACTCTTTTGTCTTGTCATTTTTTTATAATTTACTACTCTTTGTTCAACCTAGTACATAAGCTTAAGGACTCTATTTGCTTCTTTGCATCTTTTTTTTTTCTTGTAAAGGGTCTCATGTACATATAAAAATTACTAAATAAAAGTTGTGTGCCTTTTTCTTCTTAATATACTTTATGATCATTTAGTTCTGAGGCCCAGCTGGAAATTCTAACAGAGTAGAGGAAGAACTTTATCACCCTTACACCAAAATAATTTCTTCTATAATTTGAAGTAGATTGAATGGTATTTATCACAAATTTCTGTCCACCCAAAAGCTCAGTATTGGCTCTTGTTAGAAAATAGAGTTTTTGCATGTGAAATTAAAGTAAGGCAGAAGATAAAATCATACTGGATTAGGATGGGCCCTAAATATATTGAGACTGTCCATAAGAGAGATGAAGCAAGACATATAGAAACACAAGGGAAAAGATGATGTGAAATTGGAGGCAGAAATTGAAGAGATGCATCTATAAGCCAAGGAAAATCAGCAATTGCCAGAAGGTTGATGGAGCTAGGAGAAAGGCATGTAAAACCAATTCTCTTTGGAATCTTTAGAATGAACAAATCCTGTCAACACCTTGATTTTTAACTTCTGGCCTTCAGAATTGGGAGAGAATAAATTTCAGTCATTGTAAGCTACTAAGTTTATGGTAGTTTGTGGCAAGAGTCCTAAAAAACTAATTCAAAATCTATTACATAAACATTTACAGAATAATTGTTCTGTGCCAGACACTAATGCAAGTATTGTGTGTATTATGTGTATGAGACATTCAAAAAGCACCAGGCCTAGACATCAATTCATTGTTTATTTACAATAAACTTGAGGAATGAAAGTAATAACATATAGAAATTGCCAACTAACTAATCAACTAAATTAAGCTCAAGAAATGAAATGGTGAAAAAGCTACATTTTTTTTTTCTTTTTATATTAGGCTATATATTCCTTAAAGTATTATGTGCTTCACTTTCAACATGTCGTTAAAACCTACTCCCCTTTCTCTACTGAAGAATGAATGTCACATCTTGTGGCTATGGATCCATAGCTTTAGAGGAAATAAATGATAGTGATGTTCTTTCTTGTATCACAGAAGATAATGATATTTGAACAGTTAGAATAGACTAAAGTGTTCAAGTAAAGTAATCTGGGCTGAAAGGAAAATATGTTTGCCCCTTATTTATTGTGTCAGTCAAGTACAGAAAAAATATATAAACAAACTAATTGCTGAAAATCAAAGGTTTAGTAGTGCTTCACAGCCTTGTAAGCTCAAGCAACAAGTTGAAAAAAAATCTAAAAAGTTTTTTAAGTTCATGATATATCAGAATCAGACACAAATTCATCATCCCTCCTTTCTATCTTCCACATATAACTCAACAGTGCCAAGATGACCAAATTTTTAAAAAATTTGCTTTAAGACTAAATATAAAATTGATTGGCTTTCACACTTTCAAGCTAAAATGTAAATTTATTTAAAACAATTTATTTGCATATTTCAGCCTTTAGAATTCAAGTTTAGATTTATTTTATTCATTATGCTCTAAGCGTGTGTAAATCAATTAAATCAGTAAATTTCCCTATGATGTTCTTTTACTATGTTTTTTAGTATTTCCTGCCTATTTTTAAAATATGAAAGTAGGTGTGAATCTATGTATCTATACTAAATACACAAAATAAACTTTGAGTATAAACAGGCTAGAATAGTTCCTTATTAATGGAATTTTAAAAGGTAGCATTGAAGAAAAATGTGATAAAGAGAGGTTTAAAGCTATAATACACACTTTGGAATATATTGCTTGTTCTAAAGAAAGATATTGAATATTTGTAAAGAGGTTCACATTTGAGAAGACTTTTCTTGTAGTTAGCATGTTTCATGGCAAGGAAACCTGAAAGGTCTGCGTGAACAAACTAGGGTATTGCAACAAAATTCTAGGAAAGAGGTACTGCAACGTAGACTAAGGACAGATAGGATGGAATGAGTTAAAAAGACAGGTGGCGGGGAAAACTTGGCTGAATGTAAAACTCGTCAATGATTGACAAATGGGAAAAGCCTGCTTTACTTTTTTTTTTTCTTAGTGTTGGACTATTACAGAAGAATCTTTGTTTTCATATAAGTCACCTCATGAGAGTCATAGGAATAATGTCAATGAGTTTTGCTAAATATTTAGGCAATGAGAAGTGGAAATGCAGTCATCTCTGAATTATTCAGGGGCTGATTATCTAGGTGATGGACTTTTTCAGATGTCTCCTTCCCCTGCCTTTTCCATCTGTTGTTTGCAATTGGTCATTTCACTGTTCATTAGTCTCCTTACCAGAGGGATGGGAGCTATTTTGAAACTCCCAAGTCTTTAAATGTTGTATCTTGTTTGCATCTTAATTGAGATTTCGTTTGTTTTTTTTTCTCTATAGATTCCGGTAGTTCATTTCCTAGCACTGAAGAGTATTTCAGAGCAGTAACGGCTCTTGAAAATCCTCTAATTTAATAATACCAGAAAATGGTAAATGAGTTGTCTCAGGTCACATCGCTGAAAAGAGGGAAAAAACCAGATCATATTTTTTAAATATGCCATTTCTTCCATATTTGCTGCCTATATTTACTAGAGTATAATAACAGAAAATTACCTTAAAAAGGTGAATTGGGAATTCTGAAGGTCTATCTAAGCTGTTATTTAAACTATGATCAACTAACTCCATGTTAAGATCTTTCCCATATTGAGGCTCTTTACTACATTTTGTTATCTTTTACTATGTGTCTACAATTCTGCATTTTTACCTGAGAAGAGAAGCCATGAATAAATTCAATATAAGCCTCAAAATGACAGAGTATTTTGTCATAAGTGGAACAAAATACATGCTTATTGAATTCAGTTAGACTGAATAGTTTCTCAATCTTGTAGATAAAATAAATGAATTGTACTAAAAGCAACACTGAAAATCTCATTATTGCAATAAGGCAGTAACAATTTGAATTAAGAGAAGGAAATGTGATTAAATTAAACATATAATAGGTACTTTCAACTGGGGAAAAGACATAGGTCTATTAAAGAGCTAAACCTAAAACATCAGTGTTTAAATAATGTACTCAGAAGTATTGCACTGCCTGTGTATTTTTATTGGGTAGCAAAACCTATCTCAGTTTTAAAATACTATTGTAATGTCTGGTAGATTTTAGTTAATCAAACTTGAAAGTTTTGCAAGGATAGCCAGAGCAAGATACATGGAAAGACTAGGTTGGTATATTAAAAGGGTAAATAAAATTCCTTCAAATCAAGTCCTCTGTTAACTATCTAAGAAGAAGCTGGATCTTCTAACATTTCTACATGTTATTTCGGAACACTTATTTCATTTGAATCATTGATTTTTAGGGCTGAAGTAGATCAGTTCAATGGACTTAAATTGATTTTGCCTGGCAGTCTTCTAGTATGTGAAGGTTAGTGGGTCCCCATGAGAGGAATCTTACATTGCTTAGGGAAGAGTTTAAATGTAGACTGGCTTTTTCAACCCATAATAGTAATTAATGGACCATAGGTTTCATCTGGTATTGACCAATCTGTTATCCTCTGCCCTGAGGCTGCAGACTGAAGCTGTAATCCATACCAGTCTTTGATAGATATACACCATAGGCCTTAAAGGGACTAAACCAATAAACACTGTTTGATTAGTAAAATCTCATACCCACCGCTCCAAAATCATCTCTAAGTGTATGCATACTTGAGGATTGATTGGTGATATAATAACTTTACAAGAAAGACAACATCTTTCTACAATGGTTTTATAGAAAGCAAATACATAATCAAATTATCAGTTTCTAAGTTCTAATCAGGGATCCGCAGTATTTTTCTGTGAAGGGTCAGATAATAAATCATTCTAGCTCTGTGGACTGTAAGGTCTCAGTTGCAACTATGCAACTGTGCCATTCTGAGACAGAAATCCAGCAGGATTAGTTTCCAGAATGAAGATCACAAGGCCCAGACTTCACTAACAAGACAGGATGCAATGAGGAAGATTGCTCAAAGTCATTGCAGAATAACTTAAGACCAAGATGTGTGGAAATCAACCTCTGTTTGTCATCTTTGCTATTATAAGCTAATTATAATACATTAGCATGCTATAAGACTCCCACCAGCACTGTGACAGTTAACAGCTACCATGGCAACTTCTGGAAGTTACTCTACATGGTTTAAAAAGGAAACAACCTTCAATTCTAGGGATTCCTCACCCCTTTCCTGAAAAATTCATGGGTAACCCACTCCTTGTTTAACATAAACCAAGAAAAAGTCACAAATACAACCATCCAGCAGTCAACTTGGGCTGCTCTGCTCATGAGATAGCCACTTTCTTTTTTCTCTGTTTCTTTAATGAACTGACTTTTCGTCTCATCTCCCATTTACAGTGTGTACTTGAATTCCTTCTTGCACAAAGTTAAGAACCCACTTGGCCTCTTGGGCCAAACTCTAATTCTGGGGTTTCCCTGCATCATCCTAATTGGTGACTCTGGTAGGATCCCAACCTTGGAGTTCCTTGGTCTGCACCATCTTTGTGGTTACCCTATATGGAACTAGGGGGCACCACCACCTGGGCCACTGGCTAAACCCACGTGAGACCATTCAATCCTGACAGATGAGTGAGTTTTCCCCTTGTTAAATCTGGGTGTTGTGCTTTAAAATGGCTCACATTTGCTATTCAAGCCCTCTCTTTACTCATGGGTTTTGTGATCTTCAGACCTTTACTAGTCCACTTCATCCATTTTTAGTGGCCAAATTCAGGTTTATGTACACTTACAATGTTTGCTTTGGTCCTTTGGGCAATTCTTTCTATTCTGTGTAAGGCAGAATACTTTATTTATTTTGAATTCTCTTTTTTTGTTGTTTTGAGAAGTCCCTTATTGTGGTGACTCTGACACATGGTTCTGTGACCCCAATCTGTGTTAGGTGCTGTGTCTGAGGATCACTATTAGATTTGTGACCCCAATTTGTGTTAGGTTTTGTGCCTTTAGGAATCACAATTGGCCTACCCCAGGTGTTCTGGTTCTTTCAACATCTGAAGAAGGGACACTCATTGATTTGTGACCTCAATTTGCGTTATATTTTTATGTCTTTGGGGACCACAGTTGACCGAGTCCTGGATGCTCTTAAGTTTTTCGGCAATAGTGCAAGGAACATCTAACCCTTTGGGGCTCTCTGTCAACATTTTCTTTGTTGTCTCTGCCATACAGCCCACCTATAAAGCCACCTTTGGAAATAAGATGCAGTTGATTAGTGGATCTGACCCAAGAGGAATAAGTTGCTCCTCCCGCATAAGGCATTTTGTCTCAAGTTTCTCTGTCACTCCCTTGGCCCCAAAATGTTTCCTCTACCTGTTATCAGGAAAGGAGAGGAAGAATGTAATCAGATTTGGTCCAAACATCTTACAAAAAAAAAGTCTGTCTCTTAGGTTCATTCAATTTCCAAAGAGAGGTACTAACAAGTCATTTTCTGCTTCCTCCAACCATTTATTCTCTCAATCATTTTTTGTCCCTCAATAGAATCCCTCTTCTTTCCTCTCCCATAACCTGCTTTACCATCTTGCAATCTTCCATTCTTTCTTTAAAGTCAAGATGGTATTTAAATTTCTGTAATTCATGGGAAGTTGGGTCTTCATTCTCAAGTTTCCTGTGTCTATGTGTTAAATGACATTTGTGTACCTTTTCTTCTATTACTTATTGTGCTTTTTCTATGATTTTCCAGCAAAACTTTCAGAGGCCAGCAGCCCAAACCCCCAGTTCTGGTACTCTGAACAAATGAAAAAATATATATATATACTTTTGAAGATAACTGACTATTGCTTACAATAAATGATTACTTTTAAGGAAATCTCCATTTATAAAGGCATCCACTTGTCTTAAATTCATAAGTCATACATTTCTTTAAAATACTTTTCCTGACTGTGTTAACGGAACATTTACTTGTGTCATTTTTTTATAGCTTAAGACTAAAATAACTCTAATTGACTTAATGAAAAATAAGTGTTCAAATATTTAATCAAAAAGTAGAAACTTTAAGTCAAATGTCTTAATTCATGTAACTTTAGTAATCTTTAGTAAAAACAGTTTTAAAATTATTGGTAAAATAGAAATGTCCTCAGAATTTAATTTAGACATTGGTTCCATACTATTTCAGCCAAATATTTTAAGATATAAAAATTTGCTTCTGTAATGCTTTTTGTACTTTTTGAACTATGTCTTTATATTTAAGTTGTTAAGATAATGAAGTCTACACCTAGATATTGTCTTTGTCCTAGACTCAGCATCTGGTACATAATTAAAATGGTTCACCTTCTAAGTTTTTCATTAACAATAAGAGATGCTAACAGTTAACATTTTTTAAAAAATTAATACATGTAGTTAAAACTAAAAGATGAAAGAAAAATAATTTTACATGCAAAATGTGTACCATAAATAAGATGTGTTTTGGTAAAAAGTTATAAGAAGACATGGGAATGTGATTTATGTTAAAAGCAATGTAACTTTGTCTAGTGTATAGGTTTTTTAGGGTTTTTTAATTAAAAGAATAAAATGAGGACTAAAATTAAATGATTATAGATTTAAAGTTGGGAAAGAGTAAACTTTTTCCTAAGGTAAAATGATGAGGATGCAACTAAGGTTTAGACAAGTCATTAAAGGTTTATGACGATTTAATTTTATGAGAAAGAAATTTTATGTATGATCAAATTCACTAAAAGATTGTTTAGTTTTCCTATAAATTGAACATTAATATCAAAAACAAACTGATGCCAGGCCAAAATCTTAGCCCCTTTGCCATAATAACAGTGTTTTCTTAGAACATTGATCTACCTTTTAATACAAAGTTATGAGAGGGTTATAAAAGCTCACAAAAATCTTACCTACTGGTCAAACTAATTAAAATTAAATGTGTTTGTTTTTAAGGTTTTGCTAAAGTAAACTTTAATGTTAATAATACATTCATGCAAAAATAGAACTTGATTTTTCTCTTTTATATAAGACTTCATGTAATTTCAAAAGATAATGTAATATTTTTGCTTATCTTCTGAGTAAGCTACAGAAAAAAAAAAATCAGAGAGACAGATTCAGTTGACCCTATGCTATATACTCAGTTCTTATTGTTCAAGAAAAGGAGTCTCCTCTATTAAAGAGTAAAGGTTTTTGCTTTTTAAAATGCTTTTTAAAAATATTTGAATTATTATTTTGCTAAGTGAATGACTTTGGAGTGACCTGTGATCATGTGTGGTGGCATCAAATGTTTTGAAACCTTTGATATTTGACAAAGTTTTCAAAATTTAAATTTTAGGTTCTGAATTCAGTCTTTGACCTTAATAGTTTTAGACATTAGGTTTCTCTGAAGTTCAAAAAAGACATATTTGGCTTATTTGGTCTATTAAAATCATACGAAACACATTGTCAAATATGAAAAGATGTTGAATTTTCTTTCTAAATGTGCTATTTCAAGATTTCTATATGTATTTCATTTGACATGCCTATGTCAGTATATGCTATTAGTAGTAATAATAATTATATGCTAAATTGGTATTGCCATAGAATAACCCATTATCAATTGTGTCTTAGACCAAATTTATGACCTTTGCCATTCACAATTTTTGTTTTACTTTGATCCTTTTCAAGAAGTGATTTATAATAAGACTGGCAGGTGCTCTTCGATAGCAGTTTCTAATAACTTTAGGGATTATGCCATTGGACTAGGAAAAAGAGTTTTAGGACTCCTATTTTTAGAAATGCTGTGTTCATGAGGATTTCTAACCCAATATGGAACAGAACAATAATTAATTGTATGAGCTGAACTAACAGAAGATTAAAATAATCTTTTTTTTTTACTTTATTTGAAGCATCGCTGATTCTTTTACTTTTGTTTTTCAGAGTCAAGAAAAGCTTTTTCCTTTTAAGAAATTTATATGGGAATTCTAGTTATTTTATCAAGGCTTTGGACAGAATAATATTTCAGATATAAGCAGATTGCTTGGAGGAATTGAGATTGAGTTCTATAAAGAGCCAATAAAAAGTCCCTTGGAAAGTCTGACCTGGTACCTCTTTGGGGCTCCGGATCTGTGGGAGGCAAAGAAATTTGCTTGCTAACAGGCCCCAAAACTTCAAATTAGTTGAGTCCTCAAAGAGAGAAATTCACCCAATCCATATAGTTATTCGTAGGCTCAAATCTGTGACTGGGCTTGAGAACTTTTTAAAAGGTCTAAACTGAGATTCCTTATGAAAAGTGATCCAATAAAGTCAATTTTTAAAAAATAGTCTATATAACAAATAATTATTCTTGCTGTACTTTATGCATATAAACTACATATAATAAGACTAAAACATCTTGCAGATAAATCCTACTATGATTTGTCTGTGGTAGAGATAGAGAACTGGGAGAGAAAGTTGTGTTTCAAGAAACTAGAGTATATCTGTAATTAGATTTTCATTTTTTTAACTTTTATTATTTTCTACAATTTGAGCTGCATACTAAATTATTTCTTAGCCACAAGTCTCCATACTAATGTTTTCCAATCTTTCTTCAGATTTTCAGAACTGAAATCACTAGAAGTTAAAACTGGTTTTCAAAAACCCAGCAAACTGGAGCTAAGCAATAAACTTTGTGCCTGCCTGCTATTGTATAGACTTCACAGAAAGATCACTTGAATGCCTGGTTTAGACTACAATTCAGAAGAATCTTTCAGGTTGTTACTGTAATCTGAGGATGCATCAGAAACACTAGAAAAACTAGGCAACTGGCTACTCCAGAAGTTAAACTCTGTTTTTCTTCTGTTTCCATACAAATGTCTATTATTAAGGATCTGTTTACATTATCTGTAGAAAGCCGTCCCATCCTGTCTTATGGCCCAGACAATGGAAATGTCCTGCCTTTGGGCTTCCTTAGATCAGGCATCCAGAGATTTTTTTTTACTCTTCAAATACTAGGCAGAGACTACACCCATAAAACCAGCAGGAATCAGTTACAAAAGATACACTTCTGTTCTTCTCCAAATCTTTAAGATTAAGGAAGAGTATTTATCTGAGAGGGAAAAATGAGATAAGGATCCCTCAGGACTAGTTTCCAAATGAGGGTCACAAGACCTAGACCTCACTGACAAGACAAAAGGCAGTGAGGAAGACTGGTCAAAGCCAGCTAAGAGCAACCTTTTGGGTTCCCACCCACTGTGGGAGCTTCTCTGTCCTCTCAATAAATCCTGCCTTTAAAAAAAAAAGGAAAGTGGCCTCTGCTTATGCTTATTATACACTAATTAGAATACATTAGCATGCTAAAAGACTCCCACCAACACCATGACAGTTTACAATTACCATGGTAACCTCCAGAATTACTCTATTTGGTGTAAAAAAGGAAGAAACCAGTTCTAGGAATTCTCCAGCCCTTTCCTGGGAAATCATAAATAATCCACCCTTTGCTTAAAAAAAGTCACAAATACAACCAAGCAGCAGGCCACAGAGGCTACACTGCCTATAGGATAACCACTTTCTAGTTTCTCGTATTTTTTTTTTTTAATAAACTTACTTTCATCTCCGATTTATGAATTGTGCTTGAATTCCTTCCTGTATAAAGCAAAGAACCCACTTGGCGCCCTAGGCTGAACTCCAATTTTGGGGTTCACCTGCGTCATCTTAGTTGGTGATTCTGATGGGATCCCAAATTTGGAATCTTTTGACCTGTAACAATTCCATTATAAAAGCATCTAAGAACAATGCATAAACAAATGGTGTGACTGCATTCCAACAAAAATCTATTTATAGAATTTACTCACAAAAGCTGGCAGAGAGCAGGACATAACTTGTAGGTCTATGCTGACCTTTGTTCTAGACACTGCACAAGAAAAATTTAATTCTCAAGGCATCTATGAAAGATATATATATAATTACTTTTTATTTTAAAATGAACATATTGAGAAATATAATATTTAAATATACTATTATTCAACTCTTAAAAAGTAGAGCTATAATTTAAAGCCGTATCATCTTGACAAGTTTACCTTTATAATTGTTCTTTTTTTAACCTAAGTGTATTAGTTTAGACTAATTTCAGCTTTAAATGACCCAAAATGCAAAATAACAGTTTAAATAGGATCAAAAATTGATCTTTTATTTAAAGTCACATAGGTGGCCCAGGCCTGATATAAAGATATCTCAAAATCTATTTTATTTTATTTTATCTTATTGTTCTGTGATTCTCATAACACTTCCAATTTGTTATTCAAAATATCTGTTCTACTAGAGCTAAAATGTTCATACTCCAGGCAGCAGGTAAGAGAAAAAAAGAAAGAAAAGTAAATAGGACATTGGTATTGGCTTTAATGGAACTGCCCACTTTTTTTACAAAACATGTCCATTTCTTTACATGCCCACATTCAATAACGCTGGAATAAACTTTTTTCTAGGCATATATAGATTCATAAGTCACAGATTCTACACTTTAGAAGAAGGCAGGAATAGATATGAGAGAACCGACAGGTTCTCATAAGACATATTTTATCTGATTAATGTATTTCAAATGAAAGTGTGGGAGCCAGCTGAAATTTACAAAGCTGCTACAAGGAAGGCATTCCGTGTGGGTTTTACATAGGCTCTGCCATTTAATTGTCACTAGTGTCTAATATAAAGGAGTCCTAGGTAGATTAATGTTCACAAATTCACACAGAAAGTACATGGTAAGTTCTGCATAAAATCTAGCTACATATGATCTCTGTGTTCATATAATTTTTCACTAGATTAGTGATTTTTGAAGAGCCAAAGGTGTTCACGCTGACTTGAGAATGTGACAAGGTAGCCGGGCTTGGTGGCTCAGCCTGTAATCCCGCACCTTGGGAGGCTGAGGTGAGTGGATTGCCTGAGCCAGAGGGTTCAAGACCCACCTGGGCAATTTAGTGAGACCTCATCTCTACAGTAAATCAAAAAAATTAGCCAGTGTGGTAGCACGCACCTGTAGTTCCAGCTCCTTGGAAGGCTGAGGCGGAAGGATCGCCAGAGCCCAGGAGGTCAAGGCTGCAGTGGCCGGGAGTGGTCACTGCACTCCAGTCTGGGTGACAGAGTGAGACTCCAACTCAAAAAAAAAAAGAAAAGAGAGAGAGAGAATGTGACAAGGGCTAATGCCGTTAGAAAAACAATTATAGGAACAAAATTTCTCTTAAATCTTCTGAGGGCAAAGACTCTGTGAAACCAGAAATGGAACACATAGCAGTAATTCTTAATAAAGGTATGAAAGATAAGTGTCACCTGTTCCCTAGGTCTTGATTAGAATTTAAGTTAAAATGAGAGAGAAAAATGTTAATACATATTTTTACTGGAAGTAGATAGCATTAAAATAAACCCAACATACAATAAAGGTGAGAAAACATGTCCCCAGGCAGTGCATAAAAATCACCTAGGGATCTCATTAAATTGCAAATGTTGACTCTTTAGGTTTGAGATCTCTTTAATTTTTTATTCTGAAAGCTCCCAGGTGAATAAGAAAAGAAACTGCAATATTCCCAAAGAATATCAATGCAAAAGTTTTTAACAAAATATTGTCAAACAGAATTTAATAGTAGAGGAGGGTGGAGCATGATGGGCAAATAGATCTCTCCATCAGTCATTCTCCCAAAAGAACACCGAATTGAACAAATATCCAAGCAAGAAGCCAGCTTCATAAGAACCAAAAAAAAGGTGAGCAATCACAGTACTAATGATAGAATCATAGACTTCAAAAGTTAGAATTGAAAAGCATAAAAACAGTCTTGCTTTGTCCACACCACCCATTTCTCCAACCTCAGGCAGTACAGAGTCTGTTGGGAAGGCAACCGAAATAACTCTGAGACTTGCATTGGAGCCAGTGCTGCCTTGTCACAGTGGAACACAACACAGAACAGAATTCTGTTGGTCTCCACACAGGGAGCTTTTAAACCTGTCCTGGATCAGAGGGGCATCCTCTGCCCCAGTTGGAGGAATTCACATACAGACTAACTTTACTAACAGCGACTAACGTGATCTGGTGCCCAGAATAAATTTGAGTGGCAGTGAGATCACAAAAGACTTCAATTCCTGGGCAAGCTCTTGTGCTGTGCTTGTCTCACGTGTCGTCAACATGAGGTGCAACCCAGATTGAAACCAACTGTGGCAACCATGGGAATGCCTGATCACCCCTCTCAATTCCAAGCAGTGCAGCTCAGGGAGAGACTCCTATCCCTTGGGGGAGAATGTGGGAAGAGTACATAATACTTGTCTTATAACTTGGGTACTAGTTCAGTCTAGTAAAATAAAGCATTAGGGAGATTCCTGAAGCCCTGGATTTCAGGTCTTTGTCCTTACAAGGTGTTTCTAGACCCACCTTGGGTCACAAGGGAATCCACTACCCTAATGGGATGAACCCAGTCCTGGAATGATTAATAACCATTATCTGATTAAAGTGGGTCATCAGCAGCAACAGGGCAATAGTGACCATAAGCCTAGGGTGAGCCTCAGAACAGTGCTGCTCTGGAAGGTCTTAGACTTCAGGTGTGATTCATCATGGTGCCTGCTTTAGTGGCCACAGGAGGGTCCACATTACCCCTCTAAGAATCCAGGCATCCCAAGGCAGAGAGACTCCTTCTGATTGGGGGAAAGAGAGGGAAGACAGCCAGAAACTTGAAATTTTCTCTTATTTTTCTTGCATCAACCAAGGCTATGAATCCAGGAGTCTGCAAGAGTTGTAGCATTCTTAGTGCATACCTTAGTGCTGAAATGGCTGCAGTGACCAGAACACTTAATCCTTGAGTTCTTGACAAGCCCTATCAAGAAGAATGAGTAAAAATGAGCCTAGACTGTAAAATTTGTAATACCTAACTCTTTACTACCCAGACATTGCTTAATGTTCACAAGTATCATGAACATCCAGGAAAATATTACCTCTTCAACAAACTATGACCAATCCTTATGTGATGGAGTTATGCGACCATTCAGACAGGGAATTCATAATAGCTGTTCTTGAAGAAGCTCTATGAATCTAAAGATGGTGTAGAGAATTAATTCAGAATTCTATCAGATAAATTTTACAAAAACATTAAAATTTTTTAAAAATAATCAAGTAGAAATGTAGGCGCTAAAACATTTAAATGACCAGTTGAAAATATACATCAGAATCTCTCAGTGGCAGAACTAAAAAAGCAGAAGAAAGAACAAGTAAGCTCAAAGATAGGCTATATGAAAACACAAAGTCAGAGCAAATAAAAAGTTTGTAAAGAGAATAAAACATGCCTACCTTATCTATAAAATAGCATCAAAAGGGCAAATATAAGAGTTATTGACCTTAAGGAGAATGCAAAAAGAGAGATTGAGATAGAAAATATGTTCAAAGAAATATAACAGTGAACTTTTTTAAACCTAGAGAAAAATATAAATATCCAGGTACAAGAAGATCAAAGAACACCAAAGAGATTCAACCCAAATAAGATGACCTCAAGTCATACAATAATCAAACACTCAAAAGTCAAAAAAAAAAAAAAAAAAAGAAAAGAATATAACAGCAAAAAGAAGAAAGAAGAAAACAACATACAAAAGAGTTTCAATACATCTGACAGCAGACCTCTCAGCAGAAACTTTATAGACTGGGAGGGAATAAGAGTGCATATTCAAAGTACAGAAGGAAAAACACTTCCAATTCGAATATCTCATCCAGTAAAACTATCCTTCAAACATGAAAAAGAAATAAAGACATCTTAGACAAGCAAAAGCTGAGGGATTTCATAAACACCAGACTTCTCTTGCAAGACATGGTAAACAAATTTCTTCAAACATAAAGAAAAGAATATTAACAAGCAACAGAAAATCACCTGAAAGTATAAAACTCACTAGTAAAAGTATACTTACTCTTGTCAGTAACTATGTACTCTATGTACTCATAGACATACATGAAATACTCTAATACTGTAATTGTGGTGTGTAAACCATTCTTATCTCTAGCAGAAAAACTAAAAGATATGAGAGTATGAGCTGCAACAATTTGTTAAGAGATAAACAATATAAATAGAAACAACAAATGTCAAAAAATGTGAGGCATTGAGTCAGAGTGAAGAGATTTTTAGTTTTCCTTGCTTGTTTTTTGTTTCTTTCTTCATATGTGGTCAGAGTTAAATTGACATCTGTTTAAAATGACTGGTTATACAATATTATTAGCAAGACTCATAATAACCACGAAGAAAAATCCTGTAACAGATACACAAAAATACAAAGCGCATTATCAGAGTAAATTACATATGCACAAAGAAAGACAGTAAAAAAGAAATATGATAAAAAGAGAAGAGAGGATCAGCAAAACAGCAAAAAACATATAGCAAAATGGTTGTCATTAATTCTTATCAATAATAACATTAAATACAAATGGGTTAAATTATCTAATCAAATTATCCAATTGAAAAGCATAGATTGGTTGAAAAAATGTTTTAAAAAGACTCAACAGTATGCTGCCTACAAGAAACTCACTTCAGCTATACCGACAGGCATATACTGAAAATGAAGGTTTAGAAAAGATGTTCCATGAAAGGAAAATAAAAAAGAGCAGGACTAGCTGTACTTAGATAAAATGAATTGTAATACAAAAGTTGTATAAGGAGACAAAGAAAGTTATTATCTAATGATAAATGGATTAATTAATTCAGCAAGAGAAAATAGCAATTGTAAATATATATGTGCCTTAATGCTGGAACACACAATTATATAATGAAAAAAGTACTAAAGCTAAAGAGAGAGGTAGATGCTAATATAATGACAGCATCCCAATTTCAGCATTTGACAGATAATCTAGATGGAACATCAACAAATAAATCAAACTATACTGACACTATAGAGCCAATGAACCTAATAGGTATTTACAGATCATTTAATATAATAGCTGAAGAATAAAAATTCTTCGCCTTAGCAAATGTAGGAAAAAAAGGACCAAACTTTTAACTAACTATCTAATGAGGGTTTAATAACCAGAATAAATAAGGAGCTCAAACAACTCAATAGGGAAAAAATATCAAATTTTAAAAAGGACAATTTGAATATACATTACTCAAAATAAGACATACAAATGTCCAACAAGTGTGTGAAAAAAAACCTAACCTCACTAATTATCTCAGAAGCACAAATCAAAGCTACAATGAGACATAATATTACCCCAATTAAAATGTCTTTTATCAAAACGACAGTCAATTATAGATTCTGGTGAGAATATGAAGAAGAGGAAACACTCATACACTGTTGGTGGTACTGTAAATTAGTACAGCTACTATGGAGAAAAGTGTGGTGCTTCCTCAAAAATCAGACCATAGAAATAACCTATAATCAACAATCTCAATGCTGGGTATTTATCCAAAATAAAGAAAATAAATATATCAAAGAGATAGCTAAACTCCTATGTTTACTGGAGCACTATTCACAATTGCCAAAATTTGGAATCAACCTAATTGTCCATCAGCGGATTAATTGATAATACAAATGTGGTACATATTTGCATACTATTCAACTACAAAACGAATGAAATTCTATTATTTACAACAACACAGATGAAACTAGAAGACGTATTCAGTAAAATAAACCAGGCACAGAAAGACAAATATTATATATTTTCACACATGGGAAAAAAATTGAACTCATGAAGATAGAAAGTAGAATGATGGCTACAGAGGATGAGAATGAGAGTATGAGGGTGTAATGAAAGGTGATGATTAATGGGTACATGATACAAATAGATAGCAAGAGTAAGATATAGTGTTTGGTAGCATAATAGGGTAGCCGTAGTTAATAACTTATTGTATATTTCAAAATAATTAAGAATGGAATTAGAATGTTTGCAATTCAAAGAAATAAATTCCTGAGGTGATGAATATTCTCATTACCTTATTTAATAATTACATATTCATGCTTGTATCAAAATGTCACTTATGCTTTATTAGTATGTATAGTTTTAATATATTCATAATATTTAAACATTTTTAAGTCCAACAGGAGCATACACTATGACCAAATAGGATTTATTGGTCCAAACAGAATGCAAGGATGATGCAACATATAAAATCAACATAATACACCACATTAACAGAATGAAGAAAATAATGATAAATTCAATTTATCCAAAAAGAAAATTTCATGAAATTCAACACCTTTTCATAGTAAAATCTAAAAAAAACTCCAAAAAACAGAAATGAAAAAGCAAACAAAAAACCTAGAAAGCAAACAACATAATATGTCCATACATGGAAATTCCGCAGCTAACGCTGTATTTAACAACAACAACAAAAGGCTGAAACCATTTCTTATAAAAACAGGAACAAGACAAAGATGCCTACTTTTACTACTCTCTTACTACTTCTGTTCAACACAGTTCTAAAATTCTAGCCAGAGAAGTTAGACAAGAAAAATAAATAAAAACATACAGTTTGAATAGACAAAGTAAAATTATGTTTGTTCACAGGCAAAATGATATTCTATACAAACAATCCCGCGTATTTTACATACAAACACACATACATATACATTATTAAAACTAATAAATAAAATCAATGTAGTTGCAGGATGTAAAAAAAAAATAGTTGCATTACCATACACTAAAAGTGAACATCATAAAAATAAAATTAATAAAAATTAGTTTTGCAGTAATATCAATAAAACCAAAATACTTGATATTCTCTTAACCATGGAGATGAAAGATTATACACTGAAAATTATAAAACTTTACTGAAATCAATTTTATAAGACATCAGAAAATAGAAAAACATAGCTGTGTATGGACTGTAATTCTTCATATTGTTAAGATAACAATACTATGCAAAGTAATTCTACAGATTCAGGACCATTTTTTCACAATCCCAATTACATTGTTTCAGAGTTATAGAAAACCCATTCTGAAATTTATATGGAATCTCAAAGGAACCCCAATTAGCCAAAACAATTTTTAAAAAGAAAAGCAAATTGAAAATCTCATATTTACTGATTTCAAAACATATGACAAAGCTGTAATATTCAAAACAATGTGATACTGGCATAATGACAGACATGTAGACCAATGAAATAGAATAGGGAACCTGAGGAATACATTACCATTAATAGTTACCGCCACCTTGCAATGCGATAGAACACTAAAATGTATTCCTCCTGTCTAACTGAAAGTTTATATACTTGGACCAATATTTTCCCTTTTCTGATTACCCTCCTCTCTTCCCAGCCTCTGGTAATGCAATCCTGCTCTCTACTTTTATAAGTCTGACTTGGATCCAATATATAAATGAAATAATAGAGTATTTGTCTCTCTGACATCAGTCTATTTCACTTAGCATAATGTCCTCCAGGATCATCCATGTTGTTGCAAATGACAAAATTTCTATCTTTTTAAAAGTTGTGTACTATTCCATGTGTACATATATCGTATGTGCTAAACAAATTTATTTGAAAATGGATTAAATCTGTTTAATAATTCTAATAAAGTCAAGTATATTATCCTATTAAAAATAAATAATTGGTTTGGTATTTTAAAAAATGGAGGCTAGACACAGTGGCTTATGTCTGCAATCCCAGCACTTTGTGAGGCTGAAGTAGGAGGAACGCTTGAGGTCAGGAGTTTGAGACCAGACTGGGCAACATATTGTCAAAACAATTATAATAATAACAATATATTTTTTAAAAAACAGAATGGATAAACTTGAAATAAAACCTTGCATATATGATCAAATGGTTTTTGTCGAAGGTCCCGGGACAATACAAAAGGGGAATATTTTCAATAAATGATGTAGGAAAAAATGAATATCCACATACTTAATACTGACATTGGACCCCAACTTTACACTATCAAAATATTAACTCAAAGGGATGAAAGATTCAAATGTAAGAGCTAGAACTATAAAACTCTTGAAGACAGACATAGAGAGAAATCTTCATGACAGTGAATTTGGCAATGATTTATTGAATTTGACTTCAAAAGTACAGACAAAAAGAAAAAAATGGATAAATTTGATTGCATCAAAATTAAAAACCTCCGCGTATCAAAAGACACTCTTAACAGAGTGAAAAGGCAACAGTCTATAGAATGGAAGAAAATATATGTACAGCATACATCCAATAAGCAGTTAAAATCCAGAAAATAAAGATAACTCCTGCAACTTCAACTACAAAAAAGTCAACAAATAACAAAATTAAGAAATTGACAAAAAGCTTCTATCATTTTTCTAAAGAAGATACACAAATGACAAATAAGTCCAGATATATACAAACAGCAAATGGAAGATACTCTACATCACTGATCATTATAGAAATTCAAATCAAAACTACAATGAGATACTACCTCACACCCATAATAATGAATACTATTTAAAAAAAAACAAGTATTTGTGAGAATATGAAATTGAAAGGCTTATGCACTATCACAGGGAATATAAAATGATGCCACTTTGGTAGAAAATAGTAAGATGGTTCTTCAGAAATTAAAAACAGCAATCCCATTTCTGGGTAGGTACCCCAAAGAATTGAAAACACTATCTTGGAGAAATATTTGTGTATCTATGTTCATAGCAGCATTATTCAAAATAACCAAATGATAGAAGCAGCCTAAGTGTCCACCAATGGATGAATGGATAAGGAAAATGTGTATCAACAAAAGAAATGCAGACATGCAGACACACACACACACACACACACACACAAACACACACACACACACACACACATCAATAATGAAATATTTTCCAGTTTTAAAAAGAAGATAAGATCTCTCACAATAGAAAACCCTTGAGGATATTATGCTAAATGAAATGACAGTCACAAAAGGAAAAATACTGTATGATTCTACTTATATAAGTTTCTCAGAGTATTAAAACTCATTTAGAGATAAAGAGAAAGGTGGTTGCAAAGGTCTGAAGGAAAAGGTGAATGGAGAGTTATTGTTTAATTGGCACAAAGTTCAGTTTTGCAAAATGAAGAGTTTTGAAAATGGATACTGGCGATACTTGCACAACAATGTACTTAACATAAAGTTCTGAAGTTAAAGTCACTTAAAAATGTAGCAAGATGCTAAGGAACACATGGGCCCTGTTTTAAGAAATCTTTAGTATATGGTTTTAACAATTCTCTAGGATTATAATTTCAGACTGTAATGTATCTTCTTTCCTTGAGGTTTTCAGGCAATTTTTATAATTGTCCCAAACTACCATTTAAGGATGTGTGTATTTAAAGTAAGAAAGAATGCCTATCTTTTTAAACCTCAAACTTTTCTGAGAAGTATCAAGATTCCAATTTTATTCTTTTTATAAAAGATCAGAAAATTGAAGAAGTCATGTGTGGGAGAATACAGTTTTCCTCAGATCTGAGAGTCTCTGAATTAATGCTAAAATTTGATTCTTGGTCAATTGTCTGCTTTTAGATTAAGAGCAAATTAAATTTTAATTTGGTGCACTTTCTTCTATTAACAAAGTATTGGATGGCATTCAGAGAGGTATGTAAGTAGTTATTATTAGTCTATCTTTAAACATTACAAGCAAATAAAATATTTAGATAGAAACACTGAGTGTAATTATCTTGGTAACATTCTTTATATTTGCTTTAAAACTGGGTCACAATTTTTCACTGATGCATGAAAGCACTGATTTCCTTTTCCTTTTCCTTCCTGTAGGATACAGATTAGTTCAGTAATCATTTTTTGACACTGAGCAGAGAAACTTCTAGGGAATTAAACATAAAAGCTACCCCCGCCTCCCTGAGTTCCTTTCTTTCAAAGAAAATAATATGGAATTAAATAATATTGGGAATACTAAAGATGACCTAGTTTGACCACTTGTCTGATGCATGACTTGGACACTTAATTATAAAGAATTACAATTATAGCAGTTGCAATTTTAAGGACAAAATAGTTAAGGTTTTGGAATATGCGCTCTATATAACAAAAGTAGAAATACTTATTCAGAAGCTTTCAATCTGTCAAGGCCAGGACAGGACCACAGCATTCTTCTTTCATTTTAAGAAGAAAAATAATGGTTCACATATAATGAGGACACTAAAAAGAAGCAATCAAAAACTCTCGAAAGCCGGGCTCGGTGGCTCAGCCTGTAATCCCGCGCCTTTGGGAGGCTGAGGTGAGTGGATTGCCTGAGCCCGCGGGTTCGAGACCCGCCTGGGCAGCGAGACCTCATCTCTACAATAAATCAAAAAATCAGCCGGGCGTGGTAGCGCATGCCTGTAATTCCGGCTACTCACAAGGCTGAGGAGGAAGGATCGCCGGAGCCCAGCAGGTGGAGGCTGCGGAGACTCCAACTCAAAACAAAAACAAAAACTGCCACTGCCACCCAAGAAAGTCGGAATGATTTAAAAATTTTAGTGTGAATATGTAGCTTTCATAGATTGACCCTTTGGTGACATTTATATATTTATGTATGTGTGTATATATGTATGTATTTCTGGAGTATTGGTGATGGTAGGGAGGGCATGAAGTGCAAAACAGAGCAGAACACTAAAAAAGCGCAAACCAAAAACGGCAAACAGGGTCTTTTGTGCTGATGAGCATTATGAGGGCAATTTTCCCTTTCATGGTAGAGATTTATATCTTGGAATAGGTCAAAAAATATAATAGTCCCACATCTATGTTCTAGAAATATTTTAAAAGAAATGAATATATTTAAAATGTGTGAAAAATATTTATTCAATGTCTTGGACAGGAGAGAAACAAGTTTTGCTATTACTCTCTATCCTCACATATTCACCTTTTGCCTAGAGGGTTTAGCTGCACATCCTTAAAGAAATAAATGTCACAATCACCCAGAAGAATTTTCTGATAAATCTTGTAGTCTTTTGAATAGAAGTCATCTTCTTTTTTGCTATTATGCTTCATTATTAAAATTTAAAGCATAATGCCTATTATTTTGCCTAATAGTTATTTGTGTATAAGCATGGCTCCTTCCACGGATATGAGTGTAGGGGCCATTGTATTTTGTGCAAAGGGGCACATTCATCACCAGGCAAAATATAAAGAACTTAGTACAATAAGGAAAATGGCGTGAACACTGAAAAACTTTCAAAATAATACCTGGAATTTGATTGTTAGTTGATATCTAAAACTGTGATAAGTATGGGAATCAGTGAGATTTTAATGGCACCAATATTACAGTACTAAACTTTTATCTGAGTCATCCCTGCAGTAGAAGTCTCATTCTAACATCTAAAGGAATTCCTAAGTTTATATATGTTTGTTGGAGCCTAGTGTATTGATTTTGTAGTCAGTTTCATATCAATAACATACTTGTGGGGATAAAAAAGTCCTCCCTGTCAGAAAAGTGATGCATTTGCATACAGGTAAACATTTTCACCCATACCATGTCAGTTAATATTTTGCTTGTATTTCAGAGTAATCAGAACATTATATGATATTTAGTTCTATTACAGTGCCTATGCCAGAAGATCATATAAAATAGAATAATTTTAATAAAAGTAATGGGGAAATTTGAAGATTATATCTGTTTCTCTAACAGTCAAAGTTGAAAGTCAAATGTCCCAACAATTGTAGCCAACAAAGATGTTAGAACAGAACATTTTAGAAGAAAGTTAAATTTTCCTAAATTTGTCTATATAGGTTTAAATTTTATATCAATATCTTGGAATGACTCAGTACCATAAACCTAAATCTTTTCCAACTAGTAATAACTTTTATAAAAATCTACATATAAAATTTTTAATAAGAAGGCTAATCAATTTTTTATATTAGGAAGATTTTAGGTTTTTTTTCTTTCCCCAAGAGTATGGCATAATGATATTTTAAACACTAATAAAGAAATATGCACTCTGGAAGATTGTTGAAATGTATTTTATCAGCTAATCAACTCATGATAATGTCAGTTATTTTGTCCAAACTAGGCCCCAACTCCTAATTCTCTTCATTTTTTTCCAAATCAGAAATCATTTATGTTTTCCATGATGTAGCTGCTGAGAAACTTTGGAAATAAATTATGTAAAGTACATGCACTGTTCTACCATTGAAAGCACAAATTTGTGTATACCTAATACAGAATATGCATACTTTTCAAGAACACAAGGAATATTCCAGATGTTAGAGCTAATACAAATGTCATTACCTATCAAATCACTGAAATTACATAAAAGCTATCTCTAACAGACTTAAACTAAAAATAAATGCTAAAATACATCCATTAAAATCCCCCGGTGCTGAATATAAACTGACATACTTCTAAATAGTTCATGAATCAAAGAAGAAATTATAAAAACATTTTTTAAATGTTTTGAACAAAAGGTTTAAAAAGCACAAAAATGTTTTGGGCATACGTAAAGCAGTGCTAAAAGGAAAATTTATAAGATTAAAGACTTGTCCTAAACGTAATTAAGATCTAAAAATCAATCTTATAAGGATAATTTCCAGAGGCTCAAAAAAATGAACAAGATGAAAATTAAGAAAGACAAAGAGAATGATAAAAGGAGGAAATTAAACCCAACTAAGTGAATGCAAAAGTTTCACAAGTGTGTGTACTTGAATGGATCCACAATATTATACTAAGAACACACTCATAAGCTTTTGTTTAAAGGCAAAATATATGATGAAGAAAAGAAAAGAAAGAAAGATTGGAAGTGAGGTAAACATTGGGTGTTTGAGAGACATTTAGTTTAAAAATCTCCGGTGTTCTTATTGCACATAGATGCAATCTGTCTTCTGATTGAACTACTAAGATTTGTGCAATAAAGGAGGAGAGCTCAAGGCCGAAGATTCAGTGGGATCTGGTTATGCCCTTGAAATGATTTTGTCAACACAGCTGATTCAACAAAATTTTCTAGATAAAAACAATCAGTAAACAAAGCAGCCCTGGGAGTAAAAGTCTTACATTATATTTCTAAAAACTAAAATTCCCTAAATTTTGTTCAAATAATTCTTTGAGAAAATTGCAGATGAAGATGTCTATAATTAAAGTCAATGGTTCTAAAACATTGTGATTTTTGTCCCTCAGGAAATATTTGGCATTGTCTTGGGATCTACTGGTTGTCACAGCAGGGCAGAGGGAGATGTTACTGTCATCTAGTAGGCAGAAAACAGGGATAATATTAAACACACTACATTTCACAAAACAATAGTCCTGCAAACTCTCAAAATATCAGCCCCAAAATGTCAATAGGAATAGAGTTGAGAAACTCTGATCTAAGTTGAGGAATGTCAAAATAAAACATTATACAGGGGAGCTGAAATTGAGAGCAAAGATTTTGGACATAAATGAATCATTTAGCAAAAATTCCTCGGGAAATTTCATCCTTTGAAAGACTATAGAATTGCTGATTAGTAGAGGGAAAGATTACAGGAGAGTCATTAGAACCCAAGAAACTTCTTATATCCCTGACCTTCCCATATTTGGTAATAAAAAATGAAAGAACTAGTGACGGGGCATGTTTGAGATTGGATGAAAGAATTGTTAGTCTTTGGAGGCAGGAATTGGGGGTTCTGCTATGAACAAGTTTAATTTAATTAAACTATGCCAGAGATTCATTCTGTGAAATAACACTTGTTCAATGTAATTTTTTGTGCTATTTTGGGTAAGTAAATGAGATAATTTTTGTAAAACCTTTGATAAATGACAAAACACTGTACATGTATGGGTCTTCTCATGGTGTGAAACCCCAAAAGTCTACTCAAAGAGCTATCATATACAACTCCACAAAAAATACTTTTTTGCATTTACCACATGTGACCCAGTTTTCTTGTTTCTCATTTTGGAAAGCTGATTAAGGAGAAGCTATGCAGACGACGGAGGTGCCTACTCTTCAAAAAAATATAATTCATTTATTCTCCTCCTTTCTTTTTCATTCTTTAAGCATGGTCTATGCTATTCCAGAGTTGCAGAGAAGTATATGATGGATAAGAGAGAGAGGGCTATATAAAGAAAGAATGTTTAAAGTTTAATAAAGTCATAGAGTTAGGGTGAAATACCTATCATAAAGTCAAAGATGAAGGAATCATGTCGGATATTACTCTTCAAGTGCACCTTCCCCTACTAGGCCTACCAGGCCTTCCTCTCCCCAACTCTACCTATGACAAAGCTACTGTTTTTAATCTTTTGCAGTCACCTGTAGATGCACCCTGGAAAGGCTAGATACTGTTAAGACTCCAAGTTGTGTGCCTTTCCAACTGCCAAAGATGATCACAGGCTGTAGGAGGATCCGGGAGATCAATCCCATTGTGCCCCTTTTGCATCCAAAGCTTCTATGACTGTGTCATTTCAAGCTCCAGGCTCCAGCCCATCTTCAGAACTTCTGAAGGACCAGTTAGCCCTGAATCTGAGATTTCTCTTGAACTTACCTTGGTCTGCTCACTATTTCCCACAAAGGCCTAATCATCTGTCCCCTGGTAAAAGCCCTCTCATAAAACTACTCTACTTGACAATCTCTTGTTAGGTGGTATCTGCAGAGGCCCATTGTCCCTCATTGCACCACATCTTGAGTCTGTATTCTTCTTCCTCATATTTTCTTTTATTCTTATTCTACTTGTATTATAAATGTTCTCACCTCTACATCATAGCCTTTAGCATTTACTTCCATCCCTGGCCTTATCCCTACCTGTAGAGGCTGCTCTGACATTAGCTCCCACGTTCCTATCCCATTTTTCCTACTTAAACTGAGAACCTCATCTCCTCTGCTTGGCACTGCTTGACACACAGCTCTTTTCATTTTTCACTTATCTTACTGCCTGCCCCCCATCAGCTATCTCATCTTTGCTGCAAGACTCCTTTCTTTCTTCCACCTATTAGAACTTGTAAAACGTTAAAACTAGTTTTAAAGATAACTCAAAAAACACAGACATATACATAGGTAACCATAAATGCCAAGTTCAACTTGTTAGTAGATGCAAAACTTGTTAATATCCTTAGGGTAACAATCAATTGCATATTCACCAAGATTCACTTGAGTTCTGTAGTCCTCTCTCCTCCTTAGCCATTAAACCTCGACTCCCTCTATTTTCCCTTATCTCACCCTCAACTCTGGGCTTTTCTTCTCTACCATTTGAGCATTTGTTGACTGGCCTGGTCACCCTATCATGTTCCTTGCTCTCACCTTTTCCTCTGGGCACCTCTCTTTCTGCTGGAAAATTTTTGCTTCTGAAGTCTACATTTTCAAGTAAACGTTTTTTCATCCCTCCAGCTTGCCTTTTCCTCTTTTCCGTCAGAGTGTACTCAGATGGGGAAGCCCTCCTGGTACCAGGTCTCACTATGTCTCTGGACTCCACCTCTTCATTTGACCATTATCTTCTCTCAGGGCATAACCATTCCACCAGTCAGGATCCATCTCAGGAATTTCAGTGATTTCTTGGACTGTCGTACTCCACCGCTCGTCTTTTTGACATCACCATCAGCAACTTCCAGTTTCACTGTACAAGTCAATTCCAGTTCTCCTGAAGTCCACTATAATAAGCTTTTCCTGCCTGGCCTCTTTTTTCCCAACCATCTCAGGCATTGAGTGTTCAAGCTTGCCTAGTTTAGCCTCACCAAAGAAGAGAAGACTGCAGAACTAAAAAATCTAGAAACCTAAGAAAATGGAGAAAAACTATAAGTTGCTTTTAAAGGCAATGGACCCAAAAGAAAAGGCAAGGAGTAAAGCAGCCCATCACAAATAACCAAGTCAGTAACAAACCCTGTTTAATTCCATTTCTAGATGAAAGTAGCACTGACATAATGGACCTGATAGTCCAAAAAATCATGCCTATTTTGAGCCTGATCTTGAAAATTATCCTTAATTTTCAGGAATGGTTAAGGTTCAAGAAGCTTTGTATTTCATATAATCTGTAGCCAAATTTTGAGATGATTGGCTTCTGCATTCACAGTGGAGGAGAAACTGATCCATTAGGAATGAATAACTGCCAGCTGCCTCCCTCCCCAAGCTCCATTTTCAATCCTGTTGGAGGTTTTAAAGACCTGAACTGCCTCCTATCCCTCAGTGTAGCTGTAATAAAACTCTACAAAGGCCCAGTGAGTTTCTCTTCCTCTGCCTTCAAGTGCTGTGTAACAGTAGAGAACAAAACACATTCAGCTCTATAGTGTATAGGCATGGAAAAAGTAAACAGGCTACTGTAGCTGCCCCTAACCCACCTGGACTAGCAAAAACGTATTAGGCATAAAATAGAGATGTCAACAAATGTAAAAGTTTAAAGACCATCTGTAAGATGTGATACAGGTGGCCTCAGAACAGTGAACTCCATGACTACCATGTCCTTTCTTTTAATATAATTTTAAGTTTTCATTTAATGTTAAAAGCGACATTATACAAAGCAGGAAGAATGCTTCATTTTACAGCAGGGCCAGCATCTCTTTTAAATTGGGAGCAGGGGATTGGGAACCACTTAGAAGGCCAGGCTTACTCGTGGATTTGTCTTTCTGTCATTTGTCTTCTTAGCACAAACTTGGCAACCATCTTGTGTTATATCAAGTAAGGACACTGGTTAAGCAAGCTGCTAATGGAGGTGGTACTGCTTTTAAGAAAAGAAAATGAAGGTTTTGATTCCCTGTAGTGGAGAAAAGAAGTCTACCAAGGATTCTAGCCAGTTATAAGTCTGAAAAATGGTATCGGTGTTTCCCTTAAATAGTCAGTGAATTGCACTAACATCTTACCTTAAAAGAAACATAACCAAAAGACCTATTTAGACCTGATTATATGCTTACTTAAATGATCCCTCCATTCCTGACATTCAATCATTCAGTCAAATATTATGACTGTCCATTATGGGCCAGGGAGAGGGTGAGGCATCTAAAATAATGGAGATCAAAACAGACATAAACTTGTTTGTCATGAATTCAAACAATCATTCAAATATATAATTATGATAACTATATTCACAAAAAGTAAATTATCCTACTATTATTAAAGGAACCTAGTTTATAAATTTCATATTAAAAATATTCTATCAGAAAAAAATAATGTGCTTTTTACTGAGTCCCTACAATTACCTTATACGATTGTCATTATTAATCATTCTGTTTAGCACATGAGTGAGCTTAGAGAGTTTAACTGGGATTCTAAAAACCTTTGCATTAATTTTTATTCTAATGAATTGAACCTAAAATAACAGAAGTAGGTGTAGAATAAGACGAATGCTAAAAAATGTAAGAATTATTAAAATTTGGGTTTTCCCTAAAGAAAATAACAAGCTATTTAAAAGTTCTAAACCTAGGAGTTGCAAAATTTAACATTTGTAAAAGATCTTTCAGAAGATCTGAGGAGAATAGATTGGTTGGTTAGAATGGATTCAGGAAAACTGGTTAGGGGCTACTTTTGGAAAAAGTTGATGTAATTGGAAAATTGATTCTAGTGAGAAAAACGGTAACAAGATGATACTAGGTTTTACATGAGCAAACATATGAATTCAAGTATTCGTCAAGAAATTATAAAATTCTAGCAAAGAAGCTCAATTTTATTTTGTGGAATATATGCATTTATTTTTCAGGGAGGAGTAGATCCCTCTACCAAGTCCATGACTCATCAGTTTATTGGGATTATAATTTTATTTCTATGCTATGTGGGTTACAAAGAATTCTGAAATTACCAAGAGATGTCTTCTCAACTCAGAATCTTACTATCCTGTTTCAAAGAAAAGCTTTGTTCACTATGAATATTTAAGAAATATTTTCTGCTGTTTATTCTTCAGTAGCAATAACAGTGATGTGACATTTGTTGAGACATATCAATTACTTTAATATCAGGATTATGCTCTTAATTTTTTCTTTTTTTTCAATATTATTATCATTTTCTGATCCATAGAACAAAATAATTTGAGCAAAGAAATTCAGGTTTTATTTGCATTGACTTATCTCTTTTTACACTAAGACTTTGCCATCTGCTCTCTTTTCTTTACATGTTTAGGATGTATGTAATTAACTGAGCAATCATGCTATAAAAGGAAGGATATGAATGATTTCAGTACATTCTAATTTTTTTTTACAGTACATCTGTTATGAAAAGACTCTCTTCCAAACACATATTTCAGGTACAATTCAAAGGAAATCATTTTTCTTTGATAAACTCGAAAATGCACAGAAAATAGAAGCAAATTTAAGAATTCTATTTCCACTGAAAACACACAGTAAGTTATCAGCAAGAAAAGAGTCTCAATTCTTATATAATATACAGTACAAATAATACAACAGAGTGCATTTTGTCTTCAGTTTTATCTATCTGCCGTAACTCCATAAACTATACTAAACGTACTCTCCAACTTAATATGCTCCTTCTATCACTAATAATAATGCTATTTGTTCTGCTTGAAATATCCTCAGTGATTTGAACATCTTTCTCTGACAGTACACACAATTTATGGGAGACAGCCACTTCAAAGCTATGTAATAATCTCAGACTTTCTGCCAAATTTAGAGACCTACAGGCTCTGTTTTAACAGTATTATGAAATGTAAAAGATATTAACAATAGGACTTAACAAAACTGATATAACAGAATACCTCTGCATAAAACCATCACAAACTTAGTCTCATTTTAAAAGTAAATTGAAAATAAACTCACTATACTAAAAGGAGCAGAAGGGAATTATCCAAAGAATTTTTATTGTCTCTGCAGTAGAACTAAAATCAAAAGTGTTAGTTAATAGCTGAAGTCAAATCTTGTATGATTCTTTAATCATTCACCAAAATCTATACTACATGTGAGTTCTAAAATAAATAAATAATTAACAACAAAACAACAAAAAAGTCAGAAATATTTAATTTAATTTTTTTTTGGATGTGCCAACAAGCAGAAATAAATGAGTGCCATCATTGTAAAATAAGAAAGAGACCATATTTAAACAGTTTTAAACTTCAGGTATTAGAGAAAAATTTTTTTCTTTTTTTAGATTTTTTTTTTTTTTTGAGTTGGAGTCTCACTCTGTCGCCCAGACTGGAGTGCAGTGGCACGCTCCCGGCCACCACAGCCTTGACCTGGTGGCTCCGGCGATTCTTTTGCCTCAGCCTTCCAAGTAGCTGGAACTACAAGCACGCACTACCATGCCTGACTAATTTTTTTTTGTATTTATTGTAGAGATGAGGTCTCGCCAAGTTGCCCAGGCAGGTCTCGAGCCCGCGGGCTCAGATAATCCACTCACCTCAGCCTCCCAAAACGTGGGATTACAGGCCGAGCCACCGAGCCCGGCAGAAAAAGTTTTTTCAAAATAATTGTATTTAATCTGACTAAATAAATAAAGATAAGCATAAAATATTAGCAAAAATACAAGAGATTGTAAAAAAAAATGACTAGACATAAGTGGAAAGCTAAAACACTTCTAAAAGATATATGGTTAAATTAATTATACATATAAACATATGCAATGAAATGATATAAGTAACTTAAGAAGAAGATAAGATAAAACTGAAGATAATTATTGAAAAAATCACTAATACAGAAAAAACAATCTAGAGTACAAACCAAATATCAGAGGTATGAGAATATGGATGAAGAGTAAAAACACATAGAGAACACGATGAGTCAGTATGATGTATTTCTAGTTAGAGAGACTGAAGTAGACAATAGGCAGAATGTAGTGACTTTATATTTAAAGTCCTAATAGTAAGAATATTTTGTAATAGTTAAAAGCAAGAATAGTCTCACCCAGAAATCCAAAGGGAAAAAATAAATGAAATTCTATATCTAGATGTGTCAAGGTAAATCTCAATTTTATGGAAACTAAATAAATAAATAAATGTCAAATGCAATCAGTTATTAAGAAATGATGGCTCTAGCCGGGCTCGGTGGCTCAGCCTGTAATCCTGCGCCTTTGGGAGGCTGAGGTGAGTGGATTGCCTGAGCCCGCGGGTTTGAGACCCGCCTGGGCAGCGAGACCTCATCTCTACAATAAATCAAAAAATCAGCTGGGCGTGGTAGCACATGCCTGTAATTCCGGCTACTTGGAAGGCTGAGGCGGAAGGATCGCCGGAACCCAGCAGGTCGAGGCTGCGGTGGCCGGGAGTGGCCACTGCACTCCAGTCTGGGTGACAGAGTGAGACTCCAACTAAAAAAAAAAAAAAAAAAAAAAAAGATTGCTCATTTCTCAATAGCAGTCATCAAAAGTGAAACTCAGTAAAATAATCTGAAGAATACAACTTTCAACTGAAAACTTTATTCAAATAGCAAAATATTTTCCAAGATTAATTGCTCTATAAAGATAATTTACAAATTTGACCATATACTAAGTCATATATCAAATCTAAAATAACGAAGGATTAAAGCTATACATATTATGTTCCCTGACTAGTAAAAATTGAGCCAGAAATAAATAACAAAAAGAAAATGAAAAAGTTCTCATCAAATTTTGAAATTAAACAATAAATATCTAAGAACCACCACTTAAATATATTTTAATTAAAATATAATGTTAATTGATCATATAAGTATCTATATTTTCAGGAAGCAGATAAAGTAATTCTTTTTTTAAATTTTATTAATCTTTTTTATTTTTTTGAATTGGAGTCTCCCTCTGTGACCCAGACTGGAGTGCAGTGGCATGCTCCTGGCCACTGCAGCCTCGACCTGCTGGGCTCCGGTGATCCTTCCACCTCAGCCTTCCAAGTAACCAGAACTACAGGTGCTCACTACCACTCCTGGCTAGTTGTTGATTTATTGTGGAGATGAGGTCTCGTCAAGTTGCCCGGGTAGGTCGCGAACCCGCAGGCTCAGGCAATCCACTCACTTTGGCCTCCCAAAGTGCTGGGATTACAGGCTGAGCCACCAAGACCCACCTAAAGTGATTCTTAAAAAGAAAGTTGGAGGTTTAACCACATTAGTTGTAAAGACAAAAAAAGCCACAAATCAATTATTTAAACATTTAACTCAATATGTTGAAAAAGAAATTGTAAAACTAGACCCTAATTAAGAGGAAAAATATCATAAGTGAGCTGAAATAAATTAAGGTAGTAATTAGCTAAATGCAAATATAAAATAGAGACAATAATCAAAGTCATAATTTGGTTCCATAAAAAAAGTTTCTAAAATAATAAACCTATGTAAGAGTGATTAGGAATAAAAGGTGGCACAGAAAGTTAAGGTCAGGAATAAAAATGTGATATTATTAAGGATTTTAGTAGCATTAACTGATCATCAGAAGATATAAAAGGTAACTTTCTGTTAAGTAATTTTAAAAATTTAGATACCATTTAGATGAATCCTTGGACTAGTACAATTTATAAACTAATAAGAACAAAATATGAGTTGAAAGTTCTTATATTTCGATATTTATTAAATAAAATCCATAATAATAAATCTTTGTACAAAGAAAAATCCAAGACTAAATGGCTTCCCAAGCCTGGAATTTGTGGTTTCTAAGAAACATTAAGGCAAAAATAATAAACAATATTACACAAATCATTTCAAAAATATAACTAATTTTATAAGGTACAAATAATTTAATATTAAATTGTTCACTGAAGTGCAAAAAGAAAAATAAAAGATCATGTTCTCTGGTGGAGCTAGTTGTAGAAATTCTAAACAACAAAAACATAACCACAAATATATGAAAAGGTTAACACGTCATGAATGTTTCAGATATCCTCAAGAATATCAAGATTTTTTTTAGATGGAATCACAGAATTCAGAAAACGGTTACACTTATTTTTATGGTTTATTTCATCCTAAGATGCAGATTTAAATCAACAACATAAAAAAGTGCACATGGTAGAGTTCAGAAGAGACAGGTTGCAAGTATTCCACTCCTAGGTGGAATTATATAGTCAGTGGTTAATCTTCCAATGATAAACTCTATGGATATAATGTCAACCAAGGAAGCTTCCTGGGCCTTTGTGCCCTAGATTTTATCAAGTATCAGTCATGCAGGCATGTAGCACCCACATGACTGATTTTTAATTTCTCAGTCTTCAGTCTCTACAGAGGTCAAACTGATACTGTGTGGTCTAAGGCTTTCACCATAAGACATACTATTAGCAAAAACTATCTGTTATGACCCAAGGCCTCAGATAAGCAAAGATAATCTCATCATGCAGAGTATTCCAGAAGCCAGTCTAGGGCTAAAACTTTTTTTGGAATGAACATTTGAACACTCCATACCTGCTAAGTCAACTCCTACTACTCAGTGGGCAAATTGGGTAGAAAAGCTTTCACTGTAATTGCCACATTAACAGAGGAAAGGAGAACAATTATATGGTAATTTCAATAATTTGATAAAATTCAACTCAACAAACTGCCAGTAGAAGAAAACTTTCTATAAAAGTTATCAGTTAAATTTTAAGGCAAACACAGGTGTAATGATGGAATAATTACAAAATCTAAAGAAGAAAAGCACACTGCAGTTTCTAGTCAGTGCAATTAGGCACAAAATATAAATAAAAGATATATGGATTGGAAAGTAAAAAATAAAACTTCATTTTAATATGTCTATGTAGAAATTAGAAATGACTACATGGATAAATTACTATATTTAACAAGAACCACCGAATAATTATATTGGTGGCCTCGATATTACTTTGTTTAATCCCCTCCCTTTCCTCTAAAACTTTATGTTATTCACCAACTCCAACTGAATTGGCTATGGTTGACTTTGTCCCATAGAACATAGTAAAAATGATGGAATACTAGTTTAAAGCTTGGGCTCCAAGAGGCTTGTGTGCCTTGTCACATACATGTGCATGAACATGCCAGAACTATGTGTGAACTAGCCTGGAACACTCTGCTGCAGCTAACAGATCACAGAGAGCAGAACCAAGTCCTCTCAGTGAGGCAACAGACATGGGGGAAAGCACAGCAGTATTAGCAAAGTCATTCAGTTCACTGTAGTTGACCAGAAATGCTTGAGTAAACATCACCTAGTCCAGCTGAGACAAACAAAGCCACCCAGCTGACCATAGACACATAAATAAAAAGAAATGTTCATTATTGAATGACACTGAAGTTTTGTGATTATTTATTACACACTTTTATTGTTGCCTATTTATAAGTGAAACAAAAATCATTGCTAGGAGTTGGATGTTGCCATTAAAAATAGTTTTAAATATACATTTAGCAATGTGTGTGTTACTTTCAAATGTCTCATTGGGCATTTTTTAAAAACTTATTTATATTTACAATTTTCTCACCTAAAATATTTTATAATTTTACATTTAAGCATGAAATATTGTTCATACTTTAAAAAGTACATCATTTTTCTTTTAAGGTATGATCTGGACCTCTATTTAGTAACTGTCTATCTATTGTCTCTCAGTATGCCCATACTCTCATTTAAGTGTCCAAATGATAACATATTTTATTGTAAAACACCAACATTTTGGAATTTGATGACATGTTCTTTGTAGTTTATAAAATGATGACATTTTCTAAATGCTCCATCGGTCTATGATAAGGATGTCAAATTTTTTCCCAAGCAGAATATGATGTTTACACATTAATAAATCATTTTAGAGTCAATTATTCATTCTTCTTATTCTTGTTTTATTTGAACCTATATAGCCTTATTTTATTTATGAAATGATTTCCTCAACATTTAAAAATATTCTTTTGTAGTATATGAATTTGAGCAGTTATAGATACCTTAGATAATGGAGTGTATTTTTCAAAAAAAAGAAAACGAACAAAAAGAACTTGCTGTGAATTCTCTCTGAAAATTGTCATACATTTACACTTGAAATAAATATATCTACTATCGATAATATAATTTCTCAATATAATGTGTAGCTTGCTTTTGAATCTCATTTTTTGAATTTTACTTTGTCTAAAATTTGTGTTGACATCTTTAATGGATTTTGTTTGTGTGAATATTGCTCATTGTTTTATGCTTAGTGTATATGTCATTTTGTTTTAGATATTATTCTCTAAAAAATATATTCCTGGGATTTAATTTTAGAAATGTTTATAAGTATTCATAAATTCATAGAGGAGTTAAATTTAAGGTTTTTTTGTATATGTTAGGACTTATATCTATCATCATTTTGTAGTTTTGTTGTTTGTGCTATTTATAGCCTATGTCTTCTTTCTTGATTTTTCACTAAGCATTTGGGGGAAATATTCTGCTTTTATTTTGGTAGAGGCTGCTTTCACGTATTTAATTTCTTTTCACATAAGATGTTTTAAGCATCAATAATACATATTAAATAATATGATGAAGCATTTATCCCAACACACAGATTTCCAAATATTAACAATTAGGAATGCCTATTTCAGATCTTGTGGTTTAGAAGATATAAAGCAATGTGGATAAAATGAATATTCATTTTTATTGTTTCTTTATTAACTAATTTATTCACTAAGTCGACACATGAAAGCATAGATTTCATGCATTTTATAGAATTGAGATCTATTTGGAAATCTTTAGCTTTCATCAGATGCTGATAGTTTTTAAGTTTGTCAATAGTGCATTCAATTCTGAAAAAAAATTTGAAAAATTAAATAGTAAGACTAAAAAAAAATTGTCCAATTGACATTTTAAAAATGTCTTAATTTAACATTTAAAAATAATCATGGCTGTCTCTGGAGATGAAGTTCCCTTTTTAACAAAAAGCCTATCATTTTGTCATTATAAATGATTAAGATATTTTAAAATAGAACCAAGAATGCATTCTGAATAATGTGTAAAAATGTTGGAAACATCTAAATAATATTTTTTAGAAAAATAATGCTTACTACTTTAAATTATCAGAATATAGTGATTGCTTATAATAAGTAATTATTAGCCGGGCTCGGTGGCTCAGCCTGTAATCCCGCGCCTTTGGGAGGCTGAGGTGAGTGGATTGCCTGAGCCCGCGGGTTCGAGACCCGCCTGGGCAGCGAGACCTCATCTCTACAATAAATCAAAAAATCAGCCGGGCGTGGTAGCACATGCCTGTAATTCCGGCTACTTGGAAGGCTGAGGCGGAAGGATCGCCAGAGCCCAGCAGGTCGAGGTTGCGGTGGCCGGAAGCGGCCACTGCACTCCAGTCTGGGCGACAGAGTGAGACTCCAACTCAAAAAAAAAAAAATAATAAGTAATTATTATAACAAAAGTAAGTCTATATTTTGACATTGAATACATGTGCTATTTTAATACATGTTTTAAGAAATATGTCTTATGCAAATTATTGTTTTATCTGTAATAGAGGCAAAAAGATAATCTAAGAGGCAAAGGAAAAGGGCACTTCTGAAAAAAATTAACTGCATGAAACAACATCAATTTTATGTAGTATTTCCTTTTTTATTGTGAACGAAATTCAAGAAAACATGGTTTATGTAGAAGAAAAGATACAAGACAAGATGTTCAGGCAGTTGAATAGATAATAAAGGCACTCGTTGAGAAAAATTTCAAATGCAGTAGATAAAATGAGGATAAGGAACATACTTTATGAAAATAACACACTGCAGCAGAATTTAAAGCACAAAGAAAGAAAGGGGATATATAAAGAAAACAAACTCTGAGACTCACAATGAAAGATGATAGAACAAGGTCCATGGGAAAAGGATTCAGAAACGTGTTACTAAATGTGAGGCACAGAGGCACAGCAGAAACACTTTGAAAATTTTTTGCCAGGGCTCCTTAAACATCTTCTAACAACAGAGTATGTTTGGGAATGTAAGGTTGGGTGTAGTCTATCCTATAAGTGGTGTATGAGAATAAAGACTATGCAGTAGAAACAGCTCCAGCAGGCATTCTTTACTATGGTATGACAAACCCTACCAAGTCACAACACTTGAAGTGTTGGATCTGATTAAATCTATACAAAATGTTTGACCCTCAGCAAGTTTCTTCTCCCGTCCGGCCTCAATTCACCCACCTGCAAAAAGATGGAGTTGGACTAGATGATTTATCAAAAGCCTTTTGGGGTATATCTTTCTGCCTTTTGTGATTCTTTAAAAATCCACTTTTGTTTGTTAATTTTAATCTGTTTTCACAGGTGAAAGTGAAAGTTTGGTGCTGGCTAAGCAGAGACAAGCAGCAGGAAATGAAATCAATAACCCCAAACTAGGTGCTTCAAAGACAATGTGTATCTTTGTCTCCCTTCTGGGAGAAAATGCTTGCAAGAGTAGGAGAGCAAATGAGACCTCCTAGAAAAAAAGCAAAAAGGAAAATAGAGGTGCTACTTGGGGACTGGAGTAGTGGAGAGATTAAATGAATTTGGGGGAAAAGACTTAAAAAACGATGAGTTTATTGAACTTTAAATAGTAAACCTCATAAATTCTGCAAAGATCCCTTAGGTGTTGGCTTTAGTTTTTGTGCAATGTGTTAGAAGGTAAAATTACCCTTTTTACTTCCAACCCCCATCTTCCCCTACCCCAAACATATTCCCAGAATCCCAACTATGACCTTCCCATTGATATGTAAGGATACTTTTATGTTTCAATTTTTTTTTCAAGTGTTTAGGGGTAATACCAATCACAAGGTCACAATTTTTATTTCTATCCTTTGTCCCTGCTATTATTTGTATTATTTCTGCAATAATAATTTGTGTGCCTGCCTCAGTCTACAGCCATTGTTCTCAATTTTTTTCTGTTCCAATATTTTCCCTTCTCTCTTTATGCTTATTTCTCTCTAACAAGACTCAAAAGAAAAAAGAAATTCTAAGTATTAACGATAAAATAGACCACAGGCATCTTCTTGTCCAAAGCATTGACATTACAGATGAAGAATAAAATATAGATGTCTTGAAAATATTAGAAAATAACTCATCACACTTTATTCAACTGGTAGTAACAGAGTTAAGATAGAACTCAATCTGGACTCAATAGGATTATCTGTTATTAGAAAAAAAAGGCAAGGAAACATATGTACACTATGGTGTCCATCTTGATGAGTATTTTGTTAAACTCCATTATTTGAATAAAAAGAATTTACATTTTTGATGCTTGTAACTTTTTTGATGAGTTTTGTAAGTTTTTTTGATGTCTTAAAATTGTCTTTGCTTTTTATAACCAAAAGACCATTTAATTGTCAGTAGCATGATCAATTTTGTTTTACAGACAAAACAAACAAAAATAACAAGCAAACTGATAATTCCAAGAAAGATGAATTCAAAGCTAGAGTAAAGGAATTAGAAAACCACTTAAAATACTGGAACAATTATTTGAGTGAAATGGAGATCAAACTATGATTTTAGAGGTAAAGGATCATTAGATTAGTTTCAGTTCTATAATGTTAGCTGTAAAATGCCCTTATATTATTCAGGTTCTAGCCTAGGTAAAGAAGAACATGAATGCTGCTTTAATGACAAGACTCATAGTTTTGCCACAGACAAGGAAAAATTAAAGTCTTGCAAAGGAGAAGAGAATAAATAAAATATACGATGTAGTTTCCACATGAGTATTAAATTATCTATTTTAATAGAAAATATAAGAAAATAAAAGTTAAATAAAATATTTTATTTTGGGATAATGCACCAAAACCTCTGGCTGAAAATACAAAAATAAATAAATGACATTGACCGGAAAGGCTTCTAAATAGCAAAGGAAATAATCAACAAAATGAAAAAGGCAACCTATGAATTGGGAAAAAATTCTTAAAAATCCTACATCTGATAATAGATCAAACATTTACAAATAATTTATATAATTCAATAGCAGCAAAATAACTTTATTTAAAAATGGAAAAAGGAACTGAATAGACATTTCTCCAAAAAAAGACAAATAATAGGCTGGGCTCGGTGGCTCAGCCTGTAATCCCAACACTTCGGGATTATAGACATAAAATAGACAACAGGTACATTTTATGAAAAGGAGTTCAACATCACTAATTATCAAGGGAATGCAAATTAAAACCGCTATGAGGTATCACCCTTAGCCAAAGTGTGGACAAAAAGGAACCCTTTTACCCTGTTGGTGAGAATGGAAACTGGTGCAGCTGTTATAAAGAACAGAATGGAGGCTACTAAAGAAATTAAAAATAAATTTACTATATGACCCAGAAATCTCTATTTAGTATATATATCCAAAAGGAAATAAAATAACCCCTTGAAGCTGGGTGCGGCGGTTCAAACCTGTAATCCCAGCACTTTGGGAGGCTGAGGCAAGAGGATTACCCGAGCTCAGGGGTTTGAGACCAGCCTGGGAAACTTGGTGAGCCCTCATCTCTACAATAAATTTAAAAAATTAGCCAGACATGGTAGCGCGAACCTATAGTCCCAGCTAGTTGGAAGGCTGAGGAGGGAGGATCGCCTGAGCCCATCAGGTTGAGGCTGCGGTGGCCATGAGAGTGCCACTGCACTCCAGTCTGGGCGACAGAGTGAGACTCCAACTGAAAAAAAAAAAAATCTCCTTGTAAGATGTCTGCACTCCCATGTACATTGCAGCATTACTCACAATAGTCAAGATATGGAATCAACTTAATGGTTCATCAACAGATAATGGATAAAGACACACATACATATCATTCTAAAATATGATTCGGCCTTAAAAAAATTAGCAGATCTTATCATTTGTCACACCATAGATAAACCCAAAGCACATTATGCTAAGTGAAATAAGCCAGGTGCAGAAAGAAAAATATTGCATAATCTCATTGATATGTAAAATTTTTTTAAAGGTGAAATAATAAAAAGGGCTGAATATGTGAGGCTTTAAAAAGCAGCTGCTGTAGGAGAACAATCATGGAAATGGTAACCTTAGAGGCAAGACATGCATTGAAAGGAGAAGGAGTGGGGTCATAACTTGTATACATAATAGATGCTGTGTAATACGTTTACAATAAAGCAAGTATTCAAAGATTACAGCACAAGTGATGGCTGACAGAATTATAAGGTTTTTTTGTTTGTTTTTTTTTTTTTTTGTATTTCCTAAAAGGGTAGAGTAGAAATGAGAGTATAAAACAAAGAATTATATATTTTATGTTATAAATAGAAACACACAAAAATCCATTATCTGATTTTGTCAATTATTTAATCTAAATTCAATACAACAACACTTCTGCCTTACAACTCTAATTTGCAAACATTGGTTTTTCATTCTGAGTAGACATTCTGCAATACCTTAGCATTACAGCACTTTAATATCATATCAGAAGCATATCCTTGAGTTTTGATTCTTATGTTTTTGTGATAAATTTTGCTTAGCTTTTCAATGGCAAATATATCGTGTTTTTAAATATAAATAGCTAGCTTTTAGCATTGCACATGGATTTACATAAGAATGAGCTCTAGCATAATCCTTGTGAAGAGTTAAATTCCTTAGTAGTTTTCCTTGAGTTAAAGCTTTTTGCAGAAGTCAATGCATAAAGAGCAGGTAAATGCTACAGAAATTCTATATTATATACATTTATATGTACATATCTCACACAAATATACAAACACACATTTCATTAGGGAAAGAATATTATTTATTTTATTCACCTTTCTTTCTTCAGCTACTAAACATAGTATTAAGACAAAAGCAGGAATTTATTCGTATTTACTAAATTAATTAATCAATAGCATAAAATGAAGAAAATATGTTTGGAAAAAATAAATAATATTTCTTGCAATGTTCTGTCTCAGTGAAGTAGTTCTGTCAGGGTGTGATACATTTTCCACGGAAAAACACTAAGCAGTAAAATGGAGCCCCTGCTTTGAAGTTACTTATAGTTGAAATAAGAAGACAGGCATTCGCTGAATGTATTCAGTAAAATGTGGTAAGTGTGAAATATAAACAGGGGGAGTAATGAATAAAACAATAATAATTTCCAAAATCTACTTCCATATGATGGACAACTATTGTGTGTGAAATAAGATTAATTGCTAGAAATGATGTCTGACCTAATGGTACCCTAACAAGGCACCCCTTCAGAATGAAGGACATTTTTCAGCTTCTGAAACTCTTACTAGAAGACAGTTTGGGGATAGTCTTGGCAGATGAAACAGCCATATTCAAGGTTATACTTTTGTACAGGAGTAGTCCTCAACCAGTGACTGATCAAGTGAAGGTTTATAGCCCTATCATTCTTTTTGTACCTGGAGAAAATTCTAAAAGTCCATTCTAGCTCCAGAAATTACCACTTGTCAGCTGCTCCTAGAATTGTATCAAAACTCAACCCCTCTCTCTTTTCAATAGTGCTTCTTTTGTTTTGTTTTCTCTTAACAGATATTGGTCCTTAAAGCATCCCCTAGTAATAGCCTGCATTTTCATCTCAGTTTCAAGTCTGCTTCCTAGAAAACTCAACATGCCAAAAGTGGTTTGACAGAATAGATTCTAAGATGTATTTTGAGTTTAGTAACGCACTATTTGGCTAGCAATGATGACCACATCCCAGGTTATAGATGGGGAACAGAAAGCTCCTGGTAAAAGGTAACAGTGCAAATGTAAATTGTTCACATGTGCTAAACTAGGAATAGTATACTAGTGAAATGGAATTTATTAGGTGGTGTGATATGGAGAGTATTCAACACATATGGAGGAAATAGTAACTCTAAAGACAATGAAATGCACTTAGTATTGTTAAATGATTTTCTGGGAAATGATAATAATCAACAAATTAAATGCTATATATGAAATCCAAAAGGCCTCCTTAGTAGTCTGTAAAGAGACTCAAATCACCTTCAGAAGTAGTGATACGAATTTTTCAGGTCAGCCTGGGCTTTGAGAGTGTCAACTCAATAGGTTGGTCAGCCAAGCCCCAGAGAGGGTCGGCTTGATGGACTAGCATGTCTAGCACCAGAAGAGTTGGCTCTAATGGACTGCCAAGTCAAGCCCTGAGAGTGTTGCAAGCCCCAGAATTGTCTCAGCTTCAGAGTCTCGCCCTCCTCCAGCAGCATTCCCGGTTCAGCTGGCTCTGTTGACTGACAAGCCAGTCTCTGGGGTGCATGGCTCTTCAACTCTGATCATCTTCTGCAGCTTTTCAGGTCGGGGTTCTCGTCTTATGCCCAGGAGGAATGAGGGACACCATCAGCCAGAAAGTGAGAAAGTAGATTTTGTTGAGAAGACAAAAAATCTCCCACAGTGGGAAGGGATCCAAAGAGGTTACCAATATGGAGCTGAAACCTGGTGTTTATAAAGCCCTACGACCAAACCGAATGGCTAGCACTAAGCTGTGCTGATTAGTTAGTACTAAGGACCAACCAGCAGGAGGTAGGAGCCTAATGGTGAGCTGATTGGTTGGCACTTGACAGTGAGCTGATTAGTTGTTTTTCCATCCCAGCAGTGAGTACTTAAGTTCTAACTTGAGAGACTTGTAGGAAGCTTGTTTACCAAAGTGAGTATATCAACCGGAAGTTCATTACATTGTTAGCAGGAGCCACACCCTAAACCCTATGTGCCTGCCTAGACTTTCTCTAGCTATCTTCTCTCTCAGTAGGGCAAGAAAAGACCACACCTAGGACTTATAAAAGTAGCTAGATTCTAAAGAATATCTATACATCAGCATAGGCAGGTCTGCTGTACCGAGATCAGGTCCATTCTTACTGGTTGATAAGAATGGGCTCTAACATTGTATATAGATAAATATTATAAATAAATCTTCACATCAGTCAAGCTCCCTGAGCATATAGAAGTACTCAACTCTTCCTTATTAAGGACGAGAACTCCTCCAATGCTTAGAGAACATGTAGAGACCTTTTCTCTGCATAAATGCTTGTGCCTCCTCTCCAGGATCTGTCCCATCCCTTTTCCTGGCCACTGGAACAATTGCTAGAATTAAGTCCAAGAATAATCCACATGGGGATGGGCTGAGACTGCTAGCCTAGGAAAAGGGCTATATTCCAAAGGCCTAAGTAATAGGTAGCAGCAACAAGGCCTAGCTAATATGTACTAGGAAATATATGCATGTGCTCCTAAGGGTTTAGAGATAAAATACATAGTTCAATAAAAAAGAATTTATCAATATGGAAGCATTCTCCTGGAATACAGAATTTAACACCCTGACAAAACCCTAAGAGATGGTATAAATGTGCTACAATATAGTAATAATTCATCATTGCATAGAAAGGGTAATTGTCAACACAAATCGAGTAAATGTGCCAGAACATGGTAGCTGGAAAATAGTAAACCAAAGTCTCAAAGAGGCGGCACATGCGTGTGGATTTTCTGGATACAGCTAGAAAACCAATTAGATAATTATGTTTCTCAGAACTGTCTGAAAAATACACCATTTGCTATAAAACAAGAAATCTATTTCTAAGAGGGATACCCTGTTCAGGAAGAAACTGTGTAGTGGTCTTCTGTGTAAGATAAAAATGATGTAGGTGATGTTGTCATAAGACTGGGCTCATGTATGGAAATGGATAGTTTAGGATCCAAAACAATAAAAGAAGGATGGAAACAGTTAGTTGTCAGAAGCAAAATGGGTGCAATTATTGTAACGAGTGACAGGGTTGAAATGGAAGCCAAAGAAGTCTGATTTTCAGAGAATTATAGAGATAATTAATAGACTGTAAATTCCATAGAAACAGAGCAGATGGGCAACCAAGAGGAATACTGTTCTATCTGTATAATTAACAAAGTCAAGGTGGATGATCAGGGGGCTGAGAGCAGCAATAATGTCATGATTTGGCCAGTTTCTGGAACTGAGACAGTTTTCCAACCTGTAACCTATTAGTTGATAATAAGACTAGAACCCAAGACAGAAGGGCACTGTAACAAAATGGCACATGCTTATTATATTGATTTCCCTGCAGTCCACACCAAAGGGGAAAGAGAGGAAACTGAACTGAGAAAACTGATTTAACGTGAATGGTAAACATGAAGTGAAAGCATGGAGATGTGCACCGAACCTCACACAGGTCATCCTGCAGGAAAGTGGGACTGAAGAACATGATATTTTATAAGTCCCATGGCAAACTATTTTATTTCTAAGAGGTAATGTCTCCAGTTACAGAATTGTAACTGCAAGTCAGTCAAGCAGAAGGAAAAGTATACATTTACCATGTATTCAGATATATATTACTTTGTTTTAGTTGGAGTGTCACTCTGGCATGCAGTGGCACATTCAAGGCCACCACAGTCTCGACTAGCTGGCCTCAGGTCATCCTTCCATCTCAATCTTCCAAGTAGCTGGAATTACAGGCATGCACCATCAGCCCGGCTAAGTTCTTGATTTATTGTAGAGACAAGATCTTGCCAAGTTGCCCAGGCTGGTCTCAAGCCTATGGGCTCAGGCAATTCTCTCACCTCCACATCCCAAAGTGCTGAGATTACAATGTGAGCCACTATGCCCAGCTCAGACATAATTTATTAAAGAGCAAAATCATCACATTCACGACCCCATAGGTCTTACATTACAGTAGGCAGACAGAACAAGAACAAGATAAATAAATGATATTCAAAATATAGTAGAATGAAATACATATTAAAGAGAAAAATTAAAATAGGAAAGGAATATAAGAATTGCTAAGGTGAGGGGTGGGAAGTTCACTTTTTAAAAAATATTATTTTAAAATCGTGGGGTACAATTCAGGGTTAGGTATACAAATATTCATTGGGCAGATACCCTTGAGATTCACATGTTATATAGAAAAGTTTCCCCTGGGAAGGTAGTGCTTTAGTTAATACTTACAAAATTTGAAGCCTCGAGCAATATGAATAGCTAGCAGGATAGCATTCCACATATTGGGAACAGCAAATGCCATATGCCTCAGAGGAAGCATGCATGGTATGTTCCAGGAGTGAAAAAGAGGTAGTGTGTCCAGAGATGAGAGAGCAGGAAGATGAAGCAAGGAAGTGAGAGTGATGGTGGCAATGCTCACAATGATAAGGAATTGCCCAGGTCACACAGGGTTGATACAAGACGATGGTTCTTTTATTTGGATTGAGGTGGAAAACCCATTAATCTCTGGTTCCCTTTTTTTTTCCCCCAGAGGACCTAAAATCATGGTAGGGTATTTTTGTTAGAATCCCTTAATTTTATTCATGTTTCTATTCTAAGTGCTTACAGGAACTTGCATATATTTCCATAGAATATTTTCACATAGTACTTTAATAATTTTTTTCTTCCAGATGATGGGACTTTCTGAGTGTAGAAAACTTACATTATTGCTGATAATTATCACAATGTCTGGAACACAGGAAAATCTCCACCTATGTTGCAGAATAAATCCTATGGTGGAAATCCATGATATGAATTGCTAATCTCAGGTAGGCAAATATTAAGACTTTTGATAAAACTATATGCTAAAAATTATTTGTTATTATTGATTTTGAAAATATTTAAGTTACATCTGTATATGCACCTTAGTAGTTAAAGAGGAAGATAATTTAGGTTAAATTCAAAATAAAATACAGTTAAAATAAAATAAGATTCAAGGTATCTCCAATAACTATGAGCTTTCTTTCTCCTGTCTGGGATCTCTCTCAACATACATTTTTTTTCTAATTATTTATGTAAGTTTTGACCTATCCCATTTCTTTAAAAATGGCAAAATGAGAAGATTTTTAGAAAATAGCACAGCAAATGTGTTTAAATAATCTTTTTTAAAAAATGTCACTTGTAGGAAATGAAAGTCAATCTAACTTATTTTTTGAAATGAGGAAAATGCTGATTCCAGACCTGGGTAAGAAAAACGTAGGAAATGAAAATATGGATACAACTCTATAGGTGCAAGATGATAAGTAAAAATATCATCCAAATGAATCCAGTGGTTATGTTAAAAAATAACGAATCATATCAAGCAAAGTTTATTTGACAATTCAAGGATAGTAATAAAAATTCTCAGTTTAATTTTAGTAGATTAGATTTGTTCTTAAAATGGAAAACTTTATCAAGATCTTAAATGAGAATACTAAATTGTTTAATATCAGTTATACTCAGATGTACTACAGGATGTGAGAGGAAGAGAGGAGTCAAGAGTGACTACATGATTTTTGGCTTCAGAAGCTAGAAATCTGGAGTAAATATTATTGAAATGGAGAAAAATAAAAAAGAAGGACTAGTTGACTAGTTATTTTCTCTGGGGAGATTTTAGTCTTGAATATCCTATTGTTGAGATGCTTATTACATATCAAATGAAAGTGTCAAGTAGACAGCTAGATCTATGGCTCTAAAATTTAAGAATGGTATCCAGGTTGGAAATAGATACTTGGAAGATATTAACATGAAGACTGATTTTAAAACCGTGAAAATGAATTAGATGACTAGTTTATGCATTTATATAGAAAACAAAGGAAAATATTAGTACTGAGTTCTGAGGATCCTTAACATTTACATGGCAGTGTGGTGAACACAAAACAGAATGTGCAACTCAGAAAGTAAAGCCAGAGTAGGAGGAACACAGTAAGAATATAGAATCTTATAACTCTAAGGAAGAACACTTTATATCTGTGTCTCTCTATATAGCTATACAGATATTTGGATAGATACAATATATTCACATTCATACACATATATATGCACACACAGAAACAAACACATGCATGCACATACCAAAGGACTGAGATTTCAAAAATGTTTTCATATTAATAAGAAAAAGAAGACATTAAAGGCATTCACGTGGAAACAAATTCAAATGTCTAATGGAGGTGGAAAAATATTGCTAGATTCATTAGTACCCTGGTTAGAAAATGTTTCAGGCATAAATCTACTCTTCTACAATACTCTCTTCTTATGATGTTGAGGCTGAAATTCTATAAATTGCATTCTCTCTGGTTTCTTTAAGGTTCTGCCAATAGGAGGTATTAGAGAAAGACTAGAAGGTTGGAGAAAGCGAAAAGAGAGCTTCTCTTTCTTTGTCTGTTATTTTTCTCATGTCACCCTAGCAACATATTTTGACATGTGAGTGGATGACTTTAATGGCATAGAAAAGAACAGGGCCAAAATTAGAAAATAATCTAAAAGGAATAGTTTTATGCTTTTTGAACTTATGATTAATACAGTTGTGAGAGAAGTTAGTAAGCAATGTCTTACACGATCAAAAAATGGAAAGCATGTTCATATATAAAGAATATGATTAAATTAAAATGGTGCAATATACCTAGTTGAGAATATCAGACAATAAAATGATGTTTACAAAACATTTATATTAAAAGAGCAGTAATTATTATAAAATGTATTTTCTCATATATATATATTTTAAAGTACTTATAATTTGAATAGGATAAAAATGTACACAGCACAGCCTGAAAAGAAATAAAGTGACAAGAGTAATTTTTTTGAGATTGGGAGATTATGGAATATTTTCTTCTACTTCTTGATATCTGTCAACTTTGCTTGACTGTATTTTTATAATGGGAACAATATGTAGAAAATCATTTCTTCTCCCACTTAGTGAAGACAAACATAGCTTGAGTTTCTGCCTAACCCAGAACCTATACATATTAGGGTCTCAATAAATGTAGACCTGATATGAAGGCATTGCCTCTGTTTTTCTGTCTTGTGATAAAGCTTATCTTTCAATTCTGTCTCCTAAAGGTCTCATCACAGCCCTAAGAGATGCAGCCCTTTATTCTCCCTCAACCTTAAAAACCAGGGGTCTTGGACCAGAAACATCTGATTGATGAACAAGGTGATTGATGAACAAGTAGAGAGGAACTTTGTCTTCCTGCAGGTATCTTGAGTCCTTTAAATAATGCAATCCATGGCCACTGTATTTGGAATTTTTATCCTGGAGAACTCTGCCATACCCATATAGAGTGTCTGTGAGTTTCTACTAGAATTCCCAGCAGGGCTCGGTGGCTCAGTCTGCGCCTTTGGGCGGCCGAGGTGAGTGGATTGCTTGAGCCCGCGGGTTCGTGACCCGCCTGGGCAACTTGGCAAGACCTCATCTCTACAATAAATCAAAAAAATTAGCCGGGCACGGTAGCGCGCGCCTGTAATTCCAGCTACTTGGAAGGCTGAGGCGGAAGGATCTCCGGAGCCCAGCAGGTCGAGGCTGTGGTGGCGGGGAGCGGCCACTGCACTCCAATCTGGGCGACAGAGGAAGACTCCAACTCAAAAAAAAAAAAAAAAAAGAATCCCCAGGTGACCCTTCTGCCTCAGCTTTCCAAGTAGCTGGAACTACAGGCGCGCACTACCATCCCCGGCTAATTTTTTGATTTATTGTAGAGATGAGAGAGACGCCAAGTTGCCTAGGCAGGTCTCGAACCCGTGGGCTCAGGCAATCCACTCACCTCAGTCTCCCAAAGGGCAGGATTATGGGCTGAACCACCGAGTCCGGCTCTAGAATCCCCAGGTTTTTAATGAAGGCTTTGCCTGCCTGGAAGAAGGCTGTTCTTAATCTCTCTTGAGAGTTACCATCTCAGGGGTTCTTTGTGACAACATAATTGATCGAGAAAAGTGGAAAAGTACTGACACAAATAAACAAACCAAAACCCAAGGCAATCTCTAAGCTTTCTTTACCTCATTGATAACTCTACTGATTTCTCCTTTTTTTAACTTTTTATTTTAAAGATACGGGATACAATTCAGGGTTAGGTAAACAAATATTCATTATGCAGGGACCCTCGTTGATGAATTGTACCCCCCTCCCCTGGCAGTTTCCCACTACTGCCAATGCTTTTCTTAAAGTACTATGATAATTGATCAAGGTATGCTTATGAGTGAGGACATGTGATACTTGGTTCTGTGTTTCTGTGATAGATCACTCAGTATTATAGACTCTGTCTATCCAAGTTGATGCAGAGTTCATAATTTTGTTCTTTATGGCTGCATACATCATGTATATGTGCCACATTTTTTGTATCTAGTTCTCTTTTGATGGGCAGCACGATTGGTTCCATGTTTTTGTTATTGTGAATAATGCTGCAATAAACATGCATGTGCAGGTGTCTTTTTCATAGAGTGGTTTGAGTTTCTCCAGGTATATACTCGATATGGGGATTGCGGGGTTGTTTGGAAGGTCAATTTTTAGAGCTTTTAGGAATCGTCAAACTGTTTTACACAGAGGTTGTACTAGTTTACACTCCCACCAACAGTATAGAAGTGTTTCCTTTTCCCCCCGGCATCCTCTGCAGCATCTGTTGTTTTTTGAGTTATTAACAATGATCATCCTGACTGGAGTTAGGTAGTATCTCAGTGTGGTTTTAATTGGCATTTCTTTGATGATTAGTGAGGTTGAGCATCTTTCCATGTCTCTGTTGGCTGCTTGTATGTCTTTCTTTTGAGAAGTGTCTATTCATATCCTTTGCCCAATTTATAATGGGGCTGTTTGTTTTTTTCCTCTTTGGCACCTTTGAGTTCCTTGTAGATCCCAGATGTTAGGCGTTTGTCATATATACAGTTGGTAAATATTTTTTCCTGGTCTGTGATTGTCTCCCTGCTCTCTCAATGGTTTCTTTGCCTTTGCAGAAGCTTGTCAGTTTGATGAGGTTCCACTTGTCTACCTTATCTCTTATGGTATGGGCACTTGGGGTTTTGATCAGGAATTGGTTGCCAGCTCCAATTTTCATAAGGCTATTTCCTGCATTTTCTAAGGTTCTTATAATTTGAAGTTTTACATTTAGGTCTTTCATTCATTTAGAGTTGATTTTTGTGTATAGTATCTTGTTTCAATCTTTTGCATGTGTTCAGCCAGTTTTACCTGCACCATTTACTGACAGGTTCTCCTCTCCTGTGGTTGGTGGTGGAGGCTTTGTTGTAGATGAATTAATTGAAGAGATGTTTTGTTTCTGGAATCTCTATCTCTATCCTGTTCCATCTATACCAACCAAGCTGTTTTGATAATTGTAGCTTTGTAATAAAGCTTAAATTCTGACAGCATGATACCTCCCACTTTTTTTTTTTTTTTTTGCTGAAGATTGTTTTGGTTGTTCATGTCTGTTTATGTTTCCAGAAGATTTTCTGTATTGTTGTTCCCAGGTCTGAGAAGAATGCTGCTGGTAATTTAATGGGTATTCCTTTAAATCTGTAGATTGCCTTGGGTAGAATGGATATCTTAACAATGTTGATCTTTCCAATTCATGAGCATGGAATATATTTCCATTTGTTTGTGTGTGATTTTTTTTAGTCGTGTTTTGTTGTTTTTGTTGTAAAGATCTTTCACATCTCTCATTAGAAAGATACCAAGGTATTACATTTTTTTTTGTTGCTATTATGAATGGGATTGTGCTTTTTATTTGGTTTTCTGTTTGTTTACTGTTGGTGTATAGGAATGTGATTGTCTTTTGCACATTTATTTTAGATCCTGAGACTTTGCCAAAGTTCTTTATCAGGGCAAGGAGTTTTTTGACAGATTATCTTAGGTTTTTGAGATATAGAATTATGTCATCTGCAAAGAGGGATAACTTGACTTCCTCTTTTCCTATTTGGATACCCTGATCTCCTTCTCTTGTCTGATTGCTTTAGCTAAGACTTCCAAAACTATGTTGAACAGGAGGGGTGAGAGTGGGCATCCTTGTCTTGTTCCAGTTTTCAAGGGAAATGGTTCCAGTTTCTGTCTGTTTAGTAATATGTTGACTGAGGGTTTCTTGTAGCTGGCTCTTACTATTTTGTGGTATGTTCCATCTATGTCTAGATGTTTGAGGATTTTTATCAAGAAGGGGTGCTGGAGTTTATCGAAAGCTTTTTCTGTGTCTAATGATATACTCATGTGGCTTTTGTTTATACATCCGTTGATGTAGTTCATTTCATTTATGGTCTTGCGGGTATTGAACCAGCCCTGCATCCCAGTTTCTTTCTAAGAAGGGTAAGAGGTGCCCAACTTAAAAATAACGCCCCAAACTAGATTCAAATTCTATTATAAATCCTCACTTACTGAATTAGATACAACATAAATAACTGTTGGTCATACAAAAAAAAAATCCATTTGTGGGAGATTAATAGGACTTGAATATATTACCTCCATAAAAGTGATTAAATTAGTCATAATTACATAAGCTTAATTAATGGAGAATAAGAAATTAGTATTGAAATATAGATCATGCATCTCATTTTGGAAAAGAAGAGAGAATATGTTTAGTTAGATGAAATTACACTTAAATATATATTTTTTCTATTTCTGTAAACATATCTAACAGAAGCACACTACATATAATTTATGCTCAGATATGATTGTATAGCAACTGAAATATGTAAATGTAATATTCTCTATATTAATTACTTATATATACTTCAGTGAACAATTGATTTTTATAATTCTTTTCCTTTTTCTTATGCTTGCCTCAATAATAATTATTGAAATTAATTTTGTATGTATTAAAATATGATAATTGAAAAACGAGGTCTATAATTTGAAGTTATTTTCACCAGGTCATTTTTCTAGTCATATCTTTTTCTTTTTTTTGAGTTGGAGTCTCACTCATTTGCCTAGACTGGAGTGCCATGGCCGCTCCAGCCACTGCAGCCTCGACCTGCTAGGCTCCAGTGATCCTTCCACCTCAGCCTTCTGAGTAGCCGGAATTACAGACATGCACTACCATGCCCGGCTGATTTTTTGATTTATCATAGAGATGAGATCTCGCCAAGTTGCCCAGGCAGGTCTCAAACCTGCAGGCTCAGGCAATCCACTCACCTCAGCCTCCCAAAGTGTGGGATTACAGGCTGAGCCACCGAGCCTGGCTTAGTCATATCTTTTTATGGTGTTCTATAAAAGTATGTTATCAATAGACTGAAAATAAAGCAAAATAAAAGTTCATTTACCACAGATAATTTAATAAACATTAAATTAAGTGATCAACTTCCTGAGGGTACAGATAACATGCATGTGTACATTCTTATTATTGTCACATTGTACACATTTAATTCAGACTCAGGCTCAATACACATTTATTGATTGAATCAATTAAAGAATGAATAGGTGAACAGTGAACACACTTATAAAAAATTAAAAACCATAAGGAGTATAAATAATGATTTTCCTCCAAAATTTAGTTTTATGAGGTCAGAATAAGGTCAACATAAGTTAACTGATTATATTTTACTTCAAGTATCTATAGGGAGGCAAAAGACGTCATTCTGTGACCTGAAATTGAACACAGAACTGCAGAACTTTGTTCTACCAAGATTGTTTCATCTCTAGCATGGATTTGATGTAATCTATCATTTTATAGTCCCATGTGATTTTTTTTTTAGGCTAAAAACTTAGCTTCATTTAGTGTAATTTATCCCCTGAGGTCAGTTTAAGCATAGGAAAGCTATATGACTAAAAATAATTGTTCCAAAATGTTCATAAGTCAGAGTAAGATGAATCAACAAGTTAATGTTCTTATTTAACATATGTTAAATATTACCATCTCCAACGACAACATATCAGGAAAATTTCAAAAGTTCATCAGGTAGTTAAATGGAAAGTTTGGATCTAGAATGTGTTTATAAAATTTTATTTAGCTATTTCAGATATGTGATCAGATAAAACACATGTGAAACTTACTCTGTTATTTTAAAATTTGCATTTATTCCTTTAAAATCTAATATCGTTAGCTTGTACCCCATAAGTATATAAATAAAAAAGATAAATAATATATTTTTAAAAACAGCATGTGCCAGGCTCTGAGCTGAAAATCTTGTAGAAATTTGCATATCTTATCCTTGCAATAGAAAAATATGAATAAAATCAGGCTAAGCATTCATAAAAACTTCGTTTCTGGAAGCAGGAGATGGGCAGCTGTAAGTAAAAAAGACAAACTGAAGCCACACTGAAGATTGCTGATCTTACATTGAAAATTTGACTTGTTACTTCTCTCAATAAAGCTTCACAGATAAAAACTAAATAAAAACTTAGCTTCTTGTGAAACATAGTATCACATATATGTCTTGTTAAAAAATGATTGATGAAAAAACTTGCTTGAACATGTTTAAATAAAATAAATCTAAGCAGTCTATTTTATTAAATTTAACAGAGTTAAAATCATGTATCACATTGCAGACAGAACCTGAATTTTGACTGAAAAGCATGTCAGTTTTTCCAGATTTAACATTTGGTTTTTTACTCTTCCTTTTCTTCCAATAAGGTCGTGTCAATTATGCTTTATCAATATCTCATAATTCATTCTTTTTCCTCCTTCCCACTCTTTTAATTTAATTTTGATCCATATCGTCACTCATTTCAATTATTGCAAAAGTCTTCTAAAAGGTCTTGGTTTTTGCCTCTCTTGTAAAACATACACCACAGTGAACTTTTTAAAATGCAGATGAGATTCAAGCATCTTCTAGCATAAATTTTCAGTGGATTCTAATTGTCTTCAGCATTAAATCTAAAGTGTTTAACATGGCATAAAAAATGTTTTATTAACTGGTCCTCCAACTTTTCAATCGGCATTTATTTTATTTTATTGTTTTCATTTCTCCCCATACTTAGTCAACATAACTTGCCTATGTCCAAAATACACCTGGCTCTTCATTTTCTGTGCATTTCAAATGACATCCTCTATGTAGAATGTTCTTTATCTCCAGTATACCATCTTTGTTTTCAACTCATCTGAGTCATTTTTTTGATTCATAACTCCCAAGTTCCCAAGCCCCTAACAAAATATTCTCGATATATATCTTTATAATGAGAAATAGCAAGCACTAGTCATACTGCCTGTTTACTAGCCTCAGCACTAAAATATATAGATTCCTTTTGGGTATAGGACGTTTCTTTTACATCTTTATTCTTCATGACTGTTACTTGTCAGGCACATGCTAGGTACTTAAGTGTTGAGTGGAGAGTAAATGGAGACAAAGTAACATGGGGGCCAATGGCTTTCCAGTCATCTTAAATTACCTTTTTTATTGGCATCTTTTCTGTGGTCCCTTGCAATATTATGCAAATTACTTTCTGAGTGTTCAATTACAAGCACAATAGCTATCCCAAAAATAGTTACTTTTTATTGGTACACTAAAGATTACTGCTTTGTAGAATAGGATTTTGGGTAATTTGGCAGTCTACAGAGATTGCCAGTTGGGGATGACTCTCCTGCTGAAATCGGCACTCCTTTGATAACCCTGCTTTATAAAGTTATTACTAGGCTCATCAGGTTTCATATATAGCACCTAAACTGATATAATAATACCATGAAAATCTGCCATGTGTGGCTTTCCAGGAGGATTGTCATTTGTATTATCTTACAGAAGAGCCAAGTAAACTATTTAAATACATAAAACCTTGTTCATGCTTAGCACTCTCTTATAATGGTACAGAATTGCAAAACGTGCAATTAGATTTTATGGCACTAAGATTTTGATTTATATTATCTGTAGAAAAGAAAAGAAAAAAATAGGAAATAAAAATGGGACAACACCCTATCAAGTAAATCTCAACAATACACATTCAAACTGTCATATACTGAGACATATAAGTACAGGAAAGACGGTTTCACTACAAAAATAATGGTTCACTGGAATGCATGTTTGCTGAGAAAAGAACCTGTTTACCATGCTTTGCTTATGGGGTCTAACTAACTGTGGAATAATACTAACACCATTCAATACAGGTTGAATTTTTTTTAAATAATGAAGAAAAAGTGAATCAGAAAGATTACCAGATTCTTTGTAATATACCAATATTTTTACACAGTTTCTCAGATACTTCTTGATGCTTGGAAATTACAGATATACTGGAGAAACCAGTTTATCAACAGAAGCCTCCTGAACATATTCTTCGTGGCTTGAATTTTGTAGATTTTACATCTCACCGTCCTTTAGAATCATGCTGAATATTTATGTTTGCTTACCCGCAACTACCTTAAAATAAACACTCTGTTCCTTTGAAGGGTGAATAAGTATGCAATAAAATATTCAGTGCACATTTTTGGCTGTTTTTCCAAATTCTTATAGTCAAGACAACCACAGAGCTATTTGGATATCATTTTAGAATGGCATAACTCTGAGTGTTCCAGGGTCTAGACATTATAATCAAAACCCGTTTACCAAAAAACTTGGCCCTCTCAGTCTTGTGTTATGGATACATTCATAGACTATATGTATTAGCTTTGTATCCAGAGTATAGGCATGTTTTCTCACACCTATGTTTATCCTCCCTCTGAACCTACCTGTTGTTTATCCTATTTGTGGTATACATCACTCTCTGCATTGCATGACAATTATTTTGTGCATATTTACTGGAATGACACTTGGCACTAGGAAAGCAATTCATAAGACATTTTTTTTCAGTTAAATCTAGTTAGCATTAGATCCCAGTGACTACATTATTCTTAATAATTCTTTGTTCCTTTCTCTCTCTCAGATACCACATTGTTTTATGAATTTACTCACTACTCTTTAGTAGCTGCTTTTTAAATTTATTTGCTAGTTTATGCTTTAAATTTGTCTTTGCTTTAGTATTCTAGAGTCTATTAGATCATGAATTCCATACAGCTAAGTAATTTTACATTACTTTACTGCTATATCTCTGATAGATAGGGCAATAATTCTATGCAGCAACAGATGCTTATAAATAATTGTTGAATAAGAAATAAGTGAATGACCAAGATGAATACTAGACCTTGTCTTCAGTGGCACTTTCCCTGCCTATCCCATACAGTGACTTAAGCTACTATCTGTATGTTAGTGACTATTTTACACTTAAACTTTGATTTACTTACACACCCTAGCTGTTGCGATGTTTCTCACAAACACTAAAGAATAGTCTAGAGCTTGTGTTATGGATATTCTTTTCATAGGCTGAATATTCACAAATTGTTTGCTGTTACCTAATCTTTATATATTGATTTTGTGTTATCTATCCCCAAATTGTTATAAACTCTTGCTCTACCCCTCTTTTTAGCACAAATTCAGACTCCACCTTGACTCTGAGGTATATGCATGTCTTTGAGAATCTGTTTTTACTCACTCTTTGGATTTCACACAGTATCACAAACTGACTTGAATAAGAATCTCAAATTAAGTCTCATGGAACATATCTCATTGAAAATCCAGCTTCTCATTGTCCTTGCTGTAATGACTCACTCAATCCAGGATAAAAAAGAACAAAACAATAAACTATTTGGTATATAGTGAAATTGTCTTACTTTACTGATATATACAGTACTCTACCATAAAATTCATTTTTTTCCCCTTACATATTGTATTACTTGTCCCTCAAACCTTCTTCTTCTGTCATCTGCTTTGTTAAATGTTTCAAATGTAATGATGTAGGATTGGATGATGCACAGTCATATTTTATGAAAGTATAGTTTTTGTTTTATCTTCTAGGTTAAAAAAGGAATGAGAAGGGACACTAGAAATGAGTCAACATCTTATAAACATTAGTACTGTATTTTTTTTTTTTTTTGAGTTGGAGTCTCACTCTGTCTCCCAGACTGGAGTGCAGTTGGCCGCTCCCGGCCATCGCAGCCTCAACCTGCTGGGCTCCGGCGATCCTTCCGCCTCAGCCTTCCGAGTAGCCGGAATTACAGGCATGCGCTACCACGCCCGGCTGATCTTTTGATTTATTGTAGAGATGAGGTCTCGCTGCCCAGGTGAGTCTCGAACCCGTGGGCTCAGGCAATCCACTCACCTCAGCCTCCCAAAGGCACGGGATTACAGGCTGAGCCACGGAGCCCGGCTAATACTGTAATTTAAACATCAAAACTCTGGAATAGGTGCCTAAATCATATACCTTTGAATCATATTTGAGGCCAGATTTCTAATAGTTAATCGACAATTGTCAAACATTAAAAAAAAAAAAAAAAAAAAAGCCCAGTGGATCAGGTAAAAGAGTAAGATAAAGCAAGTCTTTAAAAATAACAATAAAATAGCAAAATAATTTTAATGAATATGCTGGCCTTTCAAATAATTTATCTCCCCTCATCATACACATAAACAAATGCTATTGTATTATAATTGCTTTCTTCAAAATTTAAGCATTATATTAAGATACATTTTCAGTTACCAAAATATCATTTATCTATTTTTTATAGAATTTCATACTGTACATATTCTGCACATATTGTATGTCATACATGTTTGGGGATGAGGTCAGCAGAGTGTCTGCAATTCCTCCAGCCACAGGAATGCAGGAAGATGATAGAGGAGAGGAAGACCTTTGGGCCTGTGAGGAAAATGAGGATTGACACTGTTACAGGAGGTAGGGGTACACCTCATCAACAAGGGTACCTGCATAATCAACGTTTGTATACCTATTCCTGAATTGTATGCCACATCTTTAAAAGAAAAAAAAAGGCAGGGATATAGAAGGGAACCCACCTTATTTATCACCTACCTTCCTTCTCTACTGTATCATTTCTCTGAGAAATGAAAGCAATAATAGAATAAAAAGAAAGAAAATAAAGATGAGTTGGGAAGCCAAGTTTCAGCTTCATGTTTTCTTGAAAACAGTTTGAAGGCAGAGCACCTGGTTACCTTGGGCAGTCATGCCTTTCTCTGAAGCTCAGTTCTTTCATGTCTAAAATGTGTATGATTAGTCCCCCTCCCAAGATTTGCATTTTATAAGATTGCATATAACTTCATTTTCCTTATCAATCATATTTAAGCATTTCTGCCAGAGTTTGAAATGCTATTCTTAGCCACAATAGCCTTATTTTAATTCCTCAATTGGTTCTGGCTCAAACCTTTATACATATAACTTCCATTGTATGGAAATTTTTTAAAAATTTTCCTTACATACCCTTTTTTTTCACATCTCAGATAAAATATCACTTCCTTAGAAAATATGTCTCTGATCTCACAAACTAGGTTTCATTCATTTAGTTCATAATGTTTGTTCCTTAATCTCAGCTCCAATAATAGTCCTATTTATCACTGACATGATAGCCTAAATGTAACTGCGTTCTTAATATTCACCTTAGAATACCTTTGTATAAGCACTCCACCATCATGCTCTCAACACATTCTGTATTTATTTTCATACTCCCTTCACAGTTTATATCTAGCCATCTGTGTGAATATTTGTATTCTCCATGATGGCATGTGTTGAAGCTATTTTGCTCATCATTTTATTCCCAGTGCCTAGTATCATTTCTGACATATTGTACATGTTCAATAACATATAACTAATGAATTAAATAGCAAAGAACACCAGTGTAAAATCTACTTTTGTTTCCATTTAAAGGCTTCACTCAGAATATATTCCTAGACATAGAATTATTGCTCCAGAGTCTATGCATTTAAATTTTAATAGAAAGTGCCAACTTTTTTTTTTTTTTTTGAGTTGGAGTCTCACTGTCACCTAGACTGGAATGCGGTGGCACACTCCCGGCCACCGCAGCCTCAACTTGTTGGGATCCTGAGATCCTTCCGCCTCAGTCTTCCGAGTAGCCAGAATTACAGGCTACCACGTCCAGCTGATTTTTTTATTATTATTATTGTAGAGATGAGGTCTTGCCAAGTTGCCCGGGCAGGCCTTGAACCCTTGGGCTCAGGCAATCCACTCACCTCGGCCTCCCAAAGTGCTGGGATTACAGGCTGAGCTGCCAAGCCCGGCAGAAAGTGCCAACTTTTAAAAAAGAATTATATGCTATTGCATTGTTGCTATTCCTATAGCGAATAAGCAGGGAATAATATTCCATCCAAGAGACATGCAAAATCTAGACCAAGCATTGTTTTGAGATAATCAACTTAAAAAGCTTAAGAGAAAACTGAAGTCAATGTATATGTGGACACAAAAGCTAAGCATATTTCAAATGCTTAATAGCACATGGAGTTAGTGCCTGCTATACTGACCAGCATAGTTCTAGATACTGCTCAGATAATTAATGCAGCAAGTTCGTCTGGAAAAAATAAGAATTGTGCCTACCTCTTCCCAAAGAAAAAGAAAATCTACATTGTACCAATGAGTTCAGAAGTACATATTTTAAAATATGAATAATTGGCAAAAAGTATATAGTGCTTAAAATTTGGATGATTGCTTTAAAGAAAATCATCTAAGTAAAATTTATGTAAGAATTTAAGAATATAGCTTGATGAAAAGGAAAATAGCATTTCTTTGATGCAGCAGTTTTCAGCTTTGGATGCACATTAAAATCATACAAGGAATGTTTTAAAAATTTCAGTGCACAGGCTATGCATCAGTATCTCTCAAGATGGGACACATTTCTTAATATTTTTCTCCTCATTATTCCACTGTGTAGCCATCCAAGGGTAAGAACCAATATTACAGCAAGTGACAATTCCAGAAGAAACCAGTTAGAATAAGGTAAGCCCTAGGTCAAAAAGCAAGACATTAAAAATAATAATAATGTAGAACCAAGTTTTCTTTCCAAAGCATGAATTACATTGAGACTTTTAAATTTTAAAAAGTTAACTGTTATCTCATTTAATAGTGTACATTTCAAGACCATTTGTACCACTGATCACACCTAACTTTTCTCTTTTGAAAAAAATTTATTTTATTTTAAAGATTGGGGTACAATTCAGGATTAGGTATATAAATCGACATCATATAGGTAAATTTGGGGCCCCCCTTTGGTCCCAACTTTGCCTGGTTTGAGATCTGGCCCCCTCATTGATGTTGTGTTCCCCGACCCTAGCAGTATCCTACTACTGTTAATCTCTTTCTTATAGTATTATGGTAAATGTTCATGGTCCACTTATTTATGAGAATGTGGTACTCTGTTCTTTGTTTCTGTGATAGTTCACTGAGTATTATTGTCTGTAAATCTACCCAAGTTGCCATGAAGTTCATATGTTTGTCCTTCTTTATGGCTGTATAATATTCCATTGTGTATATGTGCGATATTTTTTTATCCAGTACAGTTTCCATGGGCAGCATGGTTGGGCCCATGTTTTTGCTATTGTGACTAGTGCTACAATAAACATGTGTGTGTAGGTATCTTTTTGGTAGAATGCTTTGAGTTCCTCTGTGTATATTCCAAGGAGGGGGATTGCTGAGTCAAATGGAAGATCAAATTTTAGTTCTTTTAGATATTGTCACACTGTTTTCCACAGAGGTTGAACTACTTTGCATTCCCACCAGCAGTGTAGAAGTGTTCCCTTTTTACCACATCTTCGCCAGCATCAGTTGTTGTTTGTTTTATTAATGATGGCCATTCTTACTAAGTTTAGGTGGTATCTCAGTGTGGTTTTGATTTGCATTTCTCTGATGATTAGTAAGGCTGAGCACTTTTGCATGTGTCTATTGGCTGCCCTTATATCTTCTTTTGTGATGCATCTATTCATGTCTTTTGCCCACTTTTAAAAGGGACTGTTTGTCTTTTTTCCTTCTGGTATATTTGAGTTCCTTGTAGAACCTAGATGCTAGGCCTTTGTCAGATATATAGTTGGCAAATATTTTTTCTCCCATTGTGTGGGCTGTCTCTCTGCTCTCTTGATGGTTTCTTTTGCTTTGTAGAAACTTTACAGTTTAATGAGGTACCACTTGTTTATTGTATCTCTTATGGCATGGGCTGTTACAATGTCCACAAGACCATAAAAGTAATTAACTACATCAACAGATATAAAAACAAGAACTACATGATTGTATCACTAGATGCAGAAAAAGCCTTTGATAAAATCCAGCATCGCTTCTTGATAAAAAAACCCTTGAACACCTAGGCATAGAAGAAATATACCTCAAAATAGTAAGCACCGTCTACAATAAACCCATAGTCAGCATATTGGTAGATGGACAGAAACTGGAAACATTTCCCCTGATACTCGGAACAAGACAAGGCTGCCCACTCTCACCCCCTCCTGTTCGATATTGTGCTGGGAGTCCTAACTAGAGCAATCAGACAAGAGAAGGAAATCAGGGGTATCCAAATACGAAAAGAGGAAGTTATCCCTCTTTGCTGATAATATGATTCTATACCTCGAAAATCCAAGAGAATCTGTCAAAAACACGCTTGCACTGATGAAGGACTTTGACAAAGTCTCAGGGTACAAAATAAATGTGCAAGAGATAGTTTCATTCTTTTACATCAACAACAAATAGGCAGAGAACCAAATAAAAAGCACAATCCGGTTAACAATAGCCACAAAAAAAAAGGAAAGAAAGAAATACATTGGCATCTTCCTAACCAGAAAAGTGAAAGACATTTACAGCAAAAACCACAAAACACTGCTAAATCTTTTAAATCCAAGAAGACGCAAATGGAAAAATACTTCATGCTCATGGATAGGAAAAATCAACATTGTTATAATGTCCATCCTAACAAAGGCAATCTATAGATTCAATGCAATACCCATTAAATTACCAACATCATTCTTCTCAGACCTGGAAATTACAATGCAGAAGTTCATATGAACCCTAAACAACCATGAATAGCCAAAATAACCCTTAGCAAAAGAAACAAAGTGGGAGGTACCACACTTCCAGTCTTAAACTCTAAGACTGCAATAATCAAATCAGCCTGGTATTCGTACAAGAACAGGCACATAGATCAATGGAACAGAATAGAGATTCCAGAAGTAAAACATCAGTTTCTCAACCGACTCATCTTTGACAAAGCTTCCATCGACAACCACTGGGGAGAGAAGAGTCTATTCAGTAAAGGGTTCCGGGAAACTGACTGGCCATATTAGAAGATTGAAACAGGACCCCTACCTATCACCACACACAAAAGTCAACTCTAAATGGATCAAAGACCTAAACATAAAACCTCAAACTATGAGAATCTTAGAAAATACAGGAGACACCCTTATAGAAATTGGAGTAGGCAACCAATTCCTGATCAAAACCCTAGGTGTCCACACTGAACTTTTCAACACTCATTACTATGCACCTTGAACTCTAGCTACAGATGAACTAGCTTAGTTTAGAAAGTTGACATGATTGGATGTTTGCTTTAAATAAAGTAATTAGACGATAGTACATAAGCTGAATCGCCAAGGGCAAGAGAGAAAGAATGCAGGAAGATCCACTACAGGAATAAAAAGATAAAAGCAAGGGAATTGGTTTATAAAAATTGTGGTAGAAAAAAGGAAAGAGAGATTCACAAGTGATATTTTTTAACTTACTATAATAATTAATGTATTTGAGTAAACATTTTTAAAGTAATATTCCTTAACATAAACTGTTAACATCTACTGTGTCATTATGAGATGCATTTACTTTGTTCCTCCTCACCCACATGTAGAAGAGAAGAACAATATAAGGGACAAGTCAGAGATGACTCAAAAACTCCTAGTTTGGTTGGCAGAACAAGGCATAATGCCATGAACAAAAAATTAGATACAAGAAGGTGAAGGAGAAAATATTCTTGATCTGGTTTTTAAAAAGTTGATTAGCTGGGTGCGATGGCTCAAGCCTGTAATCCCAGCACTTTGGGAGGCTGTGATGAGAGGATTGCCTGAGTCCAGGGGTTTGAAACCAGCCAGGGCAAATAGGTGTAACCTCGTCTCTATAATCAAAAAATAAAATATAAAAAAATATAAGCCAGGCGTGGTGGTGCGTACCCATAGTTCCAGCTACTTGGAAGGTTGAGATAGAAGGATCGCCTAACCACAGAAAATCGAGGCTGTGGTTGCTGTGAGTGTGCTACTGTGCTCCAGCCTGGGTGACAGAGTGATCTGACTCAAAAAAAAAAAAAAAACCCCACAAAAAACGTTGATTTGTTTGCATGAAAGAAATCAAGAAGAAATAAAATGTGGTCCATTGGAGCTAAAAATATAGATTATTATGTAATTATTCTATATTACATAATTTACCAGATATCTTTCCATTTCAAACCTTTGCTATTTTGTTTCATCTTTTTCCAAGTGACTTGTAAGTTTCTTAAGCACTCATATTGCTCTGTTGTGCAATCATAATAGAGTAAACTTATCGATTACTTTTGAACGACCAGTAAAGTTGGTAGACATAGAGAATGATTACTTAATGTTTCCTACGATCCTTCTGAGAAAATGATTTGTACCTCATATTAATATCACAAATAGAACTGGAAACCTAAAGAAATTTATTCAAAGTGGGGAGTGCTATTTAATTATAGATTAAGGTCATTTTAAAGAAAGTAAACTGATTTTAGGCTCTGTCTTTACTACTTACTGACTTCTTTCCTCTGGGAAAGTAATGTCATTACTTTTTCTTCTACAGAATCAAGATATCATTGTGGCTTCTATAATTTACTCAGGAGAGACAGAAGTAGGCAATATCAGCATCTTAATCCTAAATGAATCCTTTACTCAGGCCAGGTATGCAGTAGGCAAAGCCTGCTTAGGAAAACGCAGTGTCTATGAAATACATCCACTTTCCAGCACTAGTAGTTTAGAGGAAGTGTAAGTGAGTCTCACACAAGCAAACCACCGTCATCATCCCTTATACAGGTTTTGCTTTCCTTGGTTTCAGCTATCCATGGTCAACAGTGATCCAAAAGCATTAAATGGAAAGCTCCAGAAATAAATATTTTTATGTTTTAAATTGTGCACCACTCTGAGTAATGTGATAAAATCTTGTACCACCCTGCTTCATCCAGCCTGAACTGTGAATCATCTCTTTGTTGACTGTATTCACAGTATATACTACCTCCTTGTTAGCAAGTTAGTAGACATCTAGGTTATAGGATCCACTGTTGCAATACCATAGTGCTTGTGTTCAAGATCAATAGTAGCCTAATATAATGTGACAATGCCTCTGTTCTTCACCTCAATTCATCTCATCACATAGGCATTTTATCATCTCACATCCTCAGAAGAAGAAGCTTGCGTAGAGTACGGTAAGATATTCTGAGAGAGACCACATCCACACAACTTGTATTACATTATATTATAATTATTCTATTTTATTATCAGTTATTGTTGCTAATCTCTTACTGTGCCTAATTTGTAAATTAAACTTCATCATAGGTATGTATGTATAGGAAAAAAGTATAGCGTACACAGGATTTGGTAGTATCTTCAGTTTTTGGCTTCCACTGGGGTCTTGGAGAGTACCTCCACAGAAAAGGGAGAATGACTGTACTTAGCCTAAAGACGGGCAAATAGCCTTCATGAAATTGAACCAGAGTGAATTACAAGGGAAATTTACATTTGTTCAGAACTTTGAAATGGAGTCATTAAATCCATTATTTGAACAAACAGTTTAAGAAAATAACTGTATAAAGCATTTTAGATAGTAATTAATAATTCTGGGACACATTATTCATGACAGAATCCACAGCATGAGCAAAGAACGATTGCTAGAAAAAAATGGAGAGAATATGGAAACAAACTATTATATAAATCATAATTCAAAGACAGGAGTTATCAGTATAATAGTCTGCTAGGGCTGCCATAACAAAGTACCACAGAGAAATTGACTCAAACACCAGAAATGAATTTTCTCACAATTCTAGAAGCCAGACATCCAGGATTAAGGTGCTGGTAAAGTTGGTTTCCGAAGAGACATTTTTCTTTGACCAGCAACGTTGCCTTCTCACTGAATTCTTACATGGCCTTTTCTCTGTATGTGCACATTTCTGGTGTCTCATCCTCTTCTTATAAGGACCCTAGAACCATTGTACTAGAGCCCCCATCATTATGATTTCATTTTAAACTAATTACCTATTTAAAGAGTTTATCCCCAACTACTGTTACAGTCTGAGGTAATGGGTGTCAGGGCTTTAATATATGAATTGGCAGCAGGATGGTGGCACAATTCAGCATATAACTACCACAGAATAACTAAAGTTGTTAATGCAGATCAAAGAGCACTGATTAGAAAAGTAGTAAATAACAGAGATAAGAAAAATGAGATGAAGCAGGCTTGTTAAAGAGTCATGGCTTAGTTTGGGTCTGGCTTGGATGCCTTGGAGATATTCATGAGAATATTTATGAGACACAAGGGAATTAATAAGCTATTGAAAGTGTAAAACTGTACACATTTGGAAATATTTATATTTTTAATATTTTCATAAACTTACAAATAAAAAGAAATATCAAAACTATAGAACAAGTTAGTAAAAAAACTACATTGACTATGTAAATTCACTATCTCTATAATAAAGATGTGTACAGATAATTCATAAAAATTATTACTTTTTTTCCCAAAATAAATATTTAGAAAACAATCTAAGCTATAATCTTGGAGAAAGAGTTCCAACTTTAATTAATTCCAAAAGCACATGAAAATGTCAAAGGGTAACAAATTTGCTTATATTAAATTCAAAGACCTCTTATTTCCCCTTATTATTAATGAACTAAAGAAGTTTTAAATAAAGGATGTAGACAATGGGTGATGAGTTTTTAAAAGTCTTTTCCAAACAGTGACAGAGTTTGACACATGAGACCTATTTGTCTTCATTATCTGTAAGCTGGAAGAATAGAAATTGATTTAGACAAACACGTTAAACTCACCAACAGACATATGTTGAGAGGCAATTGGTGCTTTCATAAATTTAGAATTAAAATAAGTCGTATAATAATGAACCAAGTCTTATCCAAGGAAACCTGAGGCAACGTAACCTGTTTTCTGATCATGTTCTCACTTGTCTCTTAATTGGATTTAATAATTCTGTCTTCCTTTTATGTATATGAGATGGTATGGTTATTTTTCTTTAGGAATTGTTTAGATGACACTCATAGGCATATAGTTTAATGTAAGTTAATTTATATTTATTAATTAGCTTTCTTAACTGCCAGTTATAATCTTTGAATGTATTAATTGGGCCAAATATTGTGGGTTTATAAAAATTGAAATTCCTTAGCAATTAACAGGAGCAGAAGGCCAACTAACTGAAAATAAATATGAACAATTGTGTTCAAAATTACCATGAATTTAATGGATCTAAGGTGGTGATGGAATTTAAATGCCAATGCAGGGAATTTCACACACTTTAATGTGAATCTGTGCATAATGCCAAAAGCCCTCAATTAGATTTATGAAAATTGAAATTGCAATATGGTGTGCCAAGATCTTCTGAAAACACTAGGAATTTATTTATCTTGTTATAGTTCCATTGTATGGCATTTCAAAAAAATAGAGTGATAGAAAAATGATGTGGAATGCACAAAGGAGTAAGAAGAGAAGGAAGTAAAAAGAGAAAGAACGAAAGAAAAAGAAAGATAAAAGGAAGGAAGAAAGGGAGAGAGGGAGGGAAGGAGGGAGGGAGGAAGGAAGAGAGGCCAACAGAGACTACACAGAAAGAAACATGGAAACATGTGGAACTAGTAAGTAGCAGAATAGATGAAATGAGGTGGCAAAAAGGGAACAAGAAAAAAAGAAGTTGCTAACATAAAATAAGTTCAACATTTTAATAGGAATAAGAAGACTATAACAGAAAGAAAAGACATCATAAGAAGAAACGATATGAGAAAAGCAGAGAAAAAAGTGTAAAAAAGACATAGAGGAGAAGGGACAAAAAGAAAACAGTCTGAAGAAAATGGAAAACAGTCATGGTGATTTATGGAATATTTTCTATTTGCCAGTGCTATTCAGATTATATATTCTTAGTTTAAATGAATTCTTATGAAAAAGCTATACATTATGATTTAATAATTTCCTTGTATAGATGAAGTTAAAAAACTTAAGAACAGTATTAGTATGAGGCATAGCCATTTTTCAAATACAATGTAACACAGATCTTTATTTAGGATAACAGACTTTTTGCACATCAAAACTCTAATATTTAAAAAAATGTGTCTACAGGGCAATCCCCTCCCACTGTGGGCGTCTTTCTGTCATCTCAATAAATTCTGATTTCTCAAAAAAAAAAAAAATGTGTCTACATAGCTGGTTATGAACAAAAGATTGTAACAAATAATATACATTTTACTAAATCTCTATTTTAAATGTCAAAGGAGAAATTAAAAAGAGTCAATATTCAAATTGTATGGGGTGATTATACCTTTTTCTATAAAAATGAATATAATTTAGGACAATATTTAGTGGTTTTTTAGCAATGAATGTGAGTATATAAAAATATAAAATTTAGCATAAGGACCTGCTAAAAACATTAGAAAATTTGAGATATCTTAAAGTTGATTGATAGAGACCAACAAAGGACAAAAATATATACTTTATGTCATAGGTCAATAAGAAATACAAAGTTTTCAATAGTGAAAAGCATCTATGGCTATCTATACATTTTTTAACTCTACAATAACAAAGTATAAAATGATTTATTGTGTTTTATTTGGTTTTTTGTTTGTTTGTTTGTAACTGCATCAAAAATGATCTAATGTTCATCTAGTAAGGTATCTTTTGCAGAAATTAGACAAACCACATGGGTGCCGAGATTTGCCTCAAATTATTCTAGCCATGGAATCTGGAGTTACAAAATGGGGGAGGGGACTCTACAAAATCAAATAAAAGAATTGAACAATATCATATGTCAAAAAGAATGAAGATGAGCATATTGACTACTTCATGATCAGAGACTCCAACAGCAGCAGGATATCTGGGTCACACTGTAGTAATCAAACAGCAACTGTAGATTGCACAAATTTTGTAACTGAAAAGCTCCATGTTTCTATGATGCAGGCAAACTGACAGTAGGGGAATAAACTTTTTGGTTACTTGTTCATGATAAGTTACTTATTGTAATGATTTACTTTATGAATGGTTCAAATTTCAAGTAGCTTCACTTTTCGTGTTTTTCATTATTTTTCTACTAATTTTAAACTCCCCTAACACCTTATCAGATTATAGACAAACACTGTATCTGATTTATCAGTAAAAATCAAAGTACAGAAAAGGGAAATTATATTCAAGTTTGCCTTATCTTTATCATCATCAAAATTTTTGTTTCATTGACTTTCACAGTAATTTATTTTCTTCTGTGACACAAATGCAGATTTTGAAAAAATGCAGCAATATTTGACATACTTATTTTGAAAGTTACTGTTTATTAATATAGCATTACCATTACCATTATTATTAAGACCTAGAGTATGAAGAAAATTATTTTTATATAAAATGAATGAAAGAGCAGTTTTCTTTGTGAAAAATTACACTCAATGGCATAGTAGTAACTATTTAACTGGCTCTTAAAAATAAAAAAAATAAAAAGAAAGACCTGAGTTTAATCTAATTTTCATGAATGTATACACCATGGCAGACTTCAAGCTACTAACTTGATATCTTTGAAAACAGAGTTAGAAAAAGTTGTGCACATTCAGCTCCAGATAGCTAGTATGAGCCAGCTCCAGTACATCACTAATTATATCTCAAAATCTTTGGAAAGTGTATCATAAATTATGAGAGGTAAAATAAATATTCATTAAATCAAGCAAAATATCATGGTTTTAAAATTACACTACATATTATGAATGCAGATTTTTTCATGGATCATCAATTAAGTAAATAATTTATTCTAATTTAATGCTTCTTTCAATATGCACTTTATATTCTGGTTAATAAGACCCAACACTTGCCACTCTCCTTGAAGAATCCCTTGCCCTATCTATTTGAACTACTTTCTGTTCTGCAATATATTTATTCTCTCTCACCTTTATACCAATCTATCCATATAGTGTAAATATCTCTTTTTTATTTTTGTTTATCTTTCTATAATTTATACCCAATCTGTTTCAAATACATACTTAACACATGCCTATAGCTAATCTTTATACGTTTATATCTATAGTATATATACTTTGCATATATTTGTTAGACTTGTCTGTACTTATCCATACAAATACTCATACCCACCGCATCTCTTTTGTTTATTGATTTCTAATATTTTTTTATCATGATGTCAAGCTTTGCTTATAATTCATGATTTGAGCTAGATGACTTAACAAATTAGGTATATTTAATGCAATTTAATATGAATGGATTTCTGTTAAAATATAAATACTATGTTTATTTTTCCTATTTTTATAAGAGGTAAAAGTTAAGTATAGTGAAGATTCCAAGCACTTAAAATGATTGATCAGAGAATGGCAATGAAGATAAAAGAAAAAAAAAAGTCATTTCTCAATCTACTATTTAATTTCTTGATGGTAACCTTTATGGAATCAAAGGTCCATCTGAAGGTACACACTTATATCCTTTACTGATTATGTTTTCTCTAATTTCAAAATAACTTCAGCAAGCGTAATAAATTGCAGAAAATAATGAAACCATTAATATGAAGGCAAAAACAGAAGTCTAAGACTCAGATTAAGAAAGAAAAAGAAAAAAATAGAGATTAGTATAATTGAGGCACCACAATTGGTCAATTTCTTATTTTGCAAAACAAACAAAAACATATGATACAAAGTAATGTTTTATTAAAAATGTAACTTTTTCTTGTGTTCTCATTCAGAGTGTTTTTTTTGAAAACCTTGAGACACATCATCTGTGAATTAAAATATTACCAGACAATGAATTATTCATGTAAGTTTGCAAGTATAACTTGCATAATATGCAATGGCAATATTTTTATATTATTTTTCCAATCCCAAAATGTGCTAGTCATCAATAAAGCCACATTTCTTATTCTCAATTAAAAACAATAAATCACATTTACATAGATAAAAATAACTTTTTACATTTCTCAAAAGTTATTTTTCATTTTGATTAGAAATATTTCTGATGAGAAGCACCTCTAAAATTTTTTTTAAAATAGTTTTTCTTCTCAGGTACTCCCTCTGCCCTGTTCGGTTATGCATTCAGAGTGCAGCAGTGAGAAGTTTATGTAACCTTGTGAAAAATATTTAGTCAAGTTGTGTACCAAATAATAAAATTTGGAAGGACTTAGAGAAATATGTAAGGTCAAAACAGAGCTGACTCCATAGAGCACTATAAAATACAGTAATCACTTTTTGTCTTCAGCTATCCAGTTTTATTTCTTCATGCTCCTTTCACTCTCCTCCTCATAATATAGAACTGTTTATTTCTCTTATACACTACTAAAACTTTGCCTTTTGGGCTCCAGTCAGATGAGTTTTTCCTAGTGTTTTAATGTTTGCTATGAAGGTATTGGAATACGGTGGAAAGAGCCTAGGGCCATTCTGTTTAGTGTGTCTATACATTTGGAAGGATATTAAAAATGATAATGTATAGAAAGCATTTAAAATGAAAAAAAATGGAGATAGAATTAGGCAAATTCTGCAGTTGGCTAGGTATAAGGAAAGGAAGAGAAAGCATACCTGTTTTGTGGGGCAGTTGCTGAGTGTGTAGCAACATCTACATGTATCTACTAAAGATCGTTGACCAGAACATAGTGTTATTGGAACATGGTGACACAGAACTTGGTAGCAAACAGTATCATGCAATACAGGCTGGCAGAAAGTCACTCAAGGAACTCTATTAGTATATATCAGGCTTCAGGCCAACTCAGTGAATACAGAGAAATAATTTTGATTACTTGGAAGAATGGCAGAAAAACTGGCAAGGCTGCAGTTCAAAAGCAACCAGAATTCTCAGGAGGTTCTCTAAATATGAATAACAACTAAAGCTTGACTAATTGATCAATTAATGAATCAATTAATTTAGACATTTAAACATTAATTTCTGGGATTAAGAATCAGTTGGAACCAGCAAGAAAAGGAGTTTTGTGCTCATGCTTAAAGTATAGAATGAAAACACTTGAGCTAGTGTTGCATGATATAGAGCATTTATTTAAATTTGAATTTATGTTGAACATTGAATAACTGAAACATTTCAGGCATATTTCCATTTAAAAATCTATGAATTGCTTGATTCAAATTTAACTGTGTGTCCTGTATTTTTAATTGTGAAATATGGCTGTCCTAATTTAATAACTGTACATGAGAAGCTAACTTTTTATACTGCATCAGATTTAAATATACCAGAAGAGGCAACTTTAGAACCAACCAGGGTTTATAATTTCACTTTGAGATAAATTTCACTTTGTTCCTGGGATACCACTCTTTGTCATAAAAGAAAAAATGCCAACTTAACATTCTTTAAGACAGACTACTCATTCAATGCATCAGAATTATCTGTCTTGAAGCAGATAGGAATACAGAGAGAGAAAAAATCTAATAATGTATTTTAACATCTTGAAAATACCACAAATAATAATAGCCTGAAATTTTGTAGTTTATGGGGAGAGATGCAAAGTATGATGGTTAAACTATTAAGTTTAGATTAGACCACCTCTACCTTTTACTAGCTGTGTGAGTTTTAGGTAGCTGCTTCACCTCTTTTATCCTTAGTTTCTACACTTGGACAATGAGAGTAGTGATAATAAACACTAATAATGATATATTTATTTCATCAGATTTTTAAAAGAATTAAGTTAATGCATGACAAATGCATAAATCAGTTTCTGGCACATAATAAATATTCAATAAATATTAGCTAGTTTTTAATGTGCTCTCTCTTCTAGGCAGCAATGGTACATACATTTCTATACATTATTGCAAAATTAGTTTTTAAGTAAAACTAAAAAATAAGTTAATGTTATACCCTTCTTCTTATATGGGTATATCAGCATGCACTCAGGAGTATCTTAATATAGACATAATTTAACATTGACATATTTATACATATGTGTATAGGTACAGATTTGTGTGCACACATAGATATATTATTATGTGCTGTCAACTGATAAGGACTAGATAAAAAAAATAACCTCAGCAGTAACGAAAAGTATTTAGCTTTCATAGTTCCCAATGCCATCTCCAATAAAATGAACGAGGTTCCTTAAAGAAATGGCTCATTGATTCTAGGACTTGGGAAGAAATTTAAGCCTGGTATCTTGTAGTGCCAGAAAATAAGGAAAGTCTCTATAAAAGGGAGGAAGGAAGAAGTAACATAATGATGGAATATAGATATATTAAAAAGACACAGGAATAAACTGAAAGAGCTTCCAGTGGGCAAAGCTAGAACAATTTGGGCAGCAAAATAAATAATGTTTAAGTATAACCCAAAGTATAAATTCATATTCATAATTCATTATTGATATAAGTATGTGACAAGTTGTGTAAATAAAGGAAGAGAAAGAGGCAAAGCTCCATTGTAGGATAATTCCAAATAATTTTTGTAGATGTTCCACCCTCAAAGAGGTGGAGCAAAACTATTTTCTCTTTAAGTATGAGCTCAGAATAGTGAATTTCTTCTGCAGAGTGCAGTTTTAATGGTTGGGATACAATGGAAAGACCGTATATACACTACCTTAGTCAGGTGATCAAAGTTAACATCAACAGTGATAAGTCATGTTGATAGTATGTTCCCCTGATTTGATATAATGAGAATGACACTTCACCTTCATGGCATTGATAGTCACAGTATAATCATGAGAAAAACAATAACAAATACCAACTATATATACAAAATATCTGGTTCTTACATTAGGTCATTACAGGGAAGAAAAGTCTGAGAAACAGTTACAACCAAGAAAACTCTAAGAAAACATAATGTTTAAAATTAATGTGATATTTCGGATGTGTTTGTTGAAGAGAAAAAGAAAATTGTGTAAAAATGAAAGCAATTTGAATTAAGTATGCATTTTAGTTCATGAAAATATATTCATATATTTTCAATAATTGTGAGCAATGTGTCATACTAATCTAAGATATTAATAATACAAGAAACTAGGTATAGATATATGGAAACTCTGTCTAATCTCATAGTTTTTATGTAAACATAAAGGTATCCTAAAAATCACTTATCAAACATATCCTATATATAAATATAGATGGATAGATGATGATAGATAAGTACATAGATGGATACATAGATATACAGATGATAGATAATAAACATAGATCATGAGGTAGAATACTCTAAAAAAATTAAATAAATTGCATCATTCCATATATACTATTATAATTCTTGACTTTTTAATAAATAATATCTTGACAAAAATAATTATTGTTTATCCAAATGGATATATGTGACCATATTTCATTCATTTTGAAGAAAAATAATTATAATTACTAGATTACACATGCTATACATTCTTCATTTGATGGCTCTTTAGATTACTTTTAATATATTTACCGTGCTATAGAGAATACATATTTACATACGACTGGATATTATTAAATAGCACTTCAATGTGTACTCCCACCAAAAGTGTAAGTTTTCCTATTCCTCTAAAACATAGCCAGAAATAGATTGCCAGATTTTTTGTAAAAAATGTAATTTTGATACATGACATGGTATCTCATTTTCTTCTTTAAATCATGGTTGTTTATTATTAGTGAAGCAAATTGCCTATGCATTTACTATTTCCTCTTTTTTTGGCATATGCATTTCATAGTTAAATATATATTTTTGATTCTAATATGTATTAGTTATACATATAAATATAAACTGTCTGTTGCTTATATGGTTGCATACGCATATTGCTTATACCATCTTTATGGTTTACTCTGAAATGATAATAAAATATTCCCGAGAGTGATATTCTAAAAAGGTTAATCCTTTATTAGATCCATTTGGAATTTTGTCTAAGGTGATTAAGCAAACATCTTACTCTTCATATACTTTATGGACCAGTGTATTCCTTCCTCACCGGATTATAACTCTGTGTCATAAATTAATCTTTCAGCTAAATAGTTATAACATCTCATATATATTGTCTCTCATATTTAGTCATAAGTATGTGTGTGTGTGCATATGTATGTGTATATATGATGGAGGACCAAAAGAATAGAAGTTTATTTTTACAAACTTTGTATGTATTCTTTTTTGTTTGTTTTTTATCATATATATGTAATACTATATACATACATAAATACACATATACATATATGTACTACTATATACATATATTTTATCTATAACCTCTAGGTGATTTTTAAAAATATTTTTTTATTTTAAAGATGTGGGGTACAATTCATGGTTAGGTATACAAATGTTCATTATGCAGGTACTTTTGTGGATGAGGTGTGCCCCTCCCTCCCCTAGCAGTTTCCTTCAACTGCCAAATGCACCCCTCTCCCCTGGCAGTTTCCCAGTACTGCCAACCCCTTTATTATAGTGTTATGATAATTGTTCAAGGTTTGCTTATGAGTGAGAACGCACGGTACTCTGTTCTTTGTTTCTGTGATAGATCACTGAGTATGATAGACTCTAAATCCATCCAAATTGGTGCAAAGTCTATATGTTTACCCTTCTTTATGGCTGCATAATATTCCATTTGTGTATATGTACCACTTTTTAAAAATTCAGTCCAGCTTTGATGGGCAACATGGTTGGTTCCATGTTTTTGCTATTGTGAATAGAGCTGCAGCAAACATGCGTGTGCAGGTCTATTTTTGGTAGAATGATTTGAGTTTCTCTGGGTATATTCTCAATAGGGGGATTGCTGGGTCATATGGAAGATCAATTTCTAGTTCTTTCAGAAATAGCCACACTGTCTTCCAAAGAGGTTACAGTAATTTGCATTCCCACCAGCAGTGTAGAAACTTCAGTCAACTTCAAAGTACTTTCTATTTAATGCAGTACACCTATTGAGATACCTTTTTCACCTCTCAGAACAGTTTTTGAAATTGTCAGTTTTGATGCTTTTTAAGTGTCTCTGCTGTTTTTTGTTGTTTTTTTTTATTTCTTCCACATCAGCAAAACATTTCCCTTTGAGAACTTTTGTCACTGAGGAAACAAAAAAAAAAAAGTTGCTTGGGACAAGATCTGGTTAATAGGGAGAGTGGGGTATGAGTGGTCATGCTGTTTTTTTGTCAAAAATGACTGAACAATCAGCGTGTTGTGGGCAGGTGCATTTGTGTATTTCCCATCATGAAGTGGGCAAATGTGTTGAAAGAATCCTCCCCCACCAATAACACTAGCTAGTACAATGATGTCAATGAGTTTCCAGAAGTCTTACCTGGCAGGGGAAACCTGTACTTCAAGGGGCCGCACTCTCCAAAAGATAATTCTGTTTTTTTGGGACCCCCCCACATATATGTGTATGTGTGTGTATGTACATATCCATATGCAGATATATGTGTGTGTGTATTTCTTTCTCTGGACTTTCTTATTTTTTTGTTTTTAGATGATAGGATTCATGTGAGGATTTGCTATATAAGTAACTTGTGTGCAGGTGAGGTTTAGGCTTCTAGCAAGCTCTTTCTTCTCCTGGTAGTAAACATAGTGTCCAGTGGGTGGGTTGTGTGCCTTGTATACCCGCTCCATTCCTCCCAACTTCTTATTTGAATAAGCCTTATTTCTTTCTTCTGCCTGTTTGCTCTGACTAGACTTCCAGTTTTATGCTAAATAGGAAGGGTGAAAGTTGGCATTCTTGTCTTGTTCCAGTTCTTAGGGGGATATTTTCAGATTCTGTCCATTAGTACTGGCCACAGGTTTGTCATATATATCTCTTATTATTTTGAGGAATGTTTCTTCAATGACTAGGTTTTTGAGAATTTTTATCAAGAAGAGATTTTGGATTTTTCTGTGCCTAATGAGATAATCATGTGGCTTCTGGTATTACACATACTTATGTGATGGATTATGTTTATTGATTTGTGTATGTTGAATCAGCTCTGCATCCTAGGAATAAAGCCAACCTAGTCATGGTGGATGATTCTTGAAATGTGCTCTTAGATGAAATGTGTGAGAATCTTGTTGAGAATTTTTGCACTTCTGTTCATCAAGAAAATGTACCTGTTGTTTTCTTTCTTTGTTAAGTATTTGCCATGTGAGAATATTAGGATGAAATGACTCCATAGACTATGCTAGGGAATTCCTTATGTCTTGGTTGCCTGGAATACTTTCAATAGATTTAGGATCAGCTTTTCCTTTTATGTTTTGTAGAATTCAGCTGTGAAACCAAAGCTCAGGGCTGTGTGTGTGTGTGTGTGTGTGTGTGTGTGTGTGTGTGTGTGTGTGCCTGTGTTTCTTATTACTGAGTTGATTTCTGGAATTGTTATTGGTCTGTTTAGGGTTTTAATTTCTTTCTGTTTTAATCTTGGGAGATTATGTGATGCCAGGAATTCCTCCATTTCTTCTAGATTTTTAGTTTATTCATATAAAGATGTTCATAGTAATCTATGATAATCTTTTATTTCTTCAGGGTCAGTTGTAACAATCCCCTTTTCATTTATGATTGAGTTCATTCAAGCTCCTTTTTTTTTCTAGTTAATCTGACTAGGAGTCTGTCAATCTTATTTACCCTTTCAAAGAACCAGCTTTTTGTCTTGTTGAGCCTTTGCATAAGATTTTCATCCTATTTTATTCAAGTGAGACTTTATTTAAATGACTTCAATTTTTCTACTAATTCTGTGATTGAATTGCTTATGTCTTTCCAACTCCCTTAGGTGCCATGTTAGACTGTTTCTTGAAATCCCTCTATTTTTTTGATATTTGGGTGTGATGTCATAAACTTTCCTCTAAGCACTGATTTTAGTAGTATCACAGAAGTTTTGGTGTGTTGTATCTTGATTTTCATTTGTTTTGAGTAATCTTTTTTTTATTTCTGCCTTGATTTATGTGTTAATCCAAAAGTTATTCTAATGCACATTTATTTTCCACATATTTGTGGGGGTTTTGGGGGGGGAGATTATTGTTGTTGATTGCATTTATTTTTATTTCACTATGGTCGCTGAAGATGAGTGATATCATTTTAATTTTTTACAATTTGTTTGTGCTTAAATTATGCCCAAGTATATGACCAATCTTTGAGTATGTTCCATGTGCTGAATAGAAGAATGTATATTCTATGGTTTGGGGGTAAAGTGTTTTGCAGGTATCTATAGGTCCAATTGATTGAGTCTGGAGTTAAGGTTCCAAATTTCCTTGTTAGTTTTGGCCTTGATGATTATCTAAAAACTGTTAACAAGATATTAAAGTCTGTGTCTATAATTGAATGACTGCCTATATCCCCTTCTAGTTTAATTAGCATTGTTCTATAAATCTGGGTGCTTCTATGTTGAGTGCACATATACTCAAGATGGGTACTTCTTGCTGATGTATTGAGACTTTTATTATTATGTGGTGTGCTTCAGTGTCCTTTTATGACTATTGTTGGTTTAAAGTCTGTTTTGTCTGATATAAGAATAGCTAATCCTGATCTTTTTTCTTTTTCTTTTTTTTTTGAATTGGAATCTCACTCTGTCGCCCAGACTGGAGTGCAGTGGCCTCTCCCGGCCACTGCAGCCTCGACCTGCTGGGCTCCGGCGATCCTTCCGCCTCAGCCTTCCAAGTAGCCGGAATTACAGGCATACGCTACCATGCCCGGCTGATTTTTTGATTTATTGTAGAGATGAGGTCTCGCTGCCCAGGCGGGTCTCGAATCCGCGGGCTCAGGCAATCCACTCACCTCAGCCTCCCAAAGGCGCGGGATTACAGGCTGAGCCACCGAGCCCGGCTTTTTTATTTTTCATTGGCCTGAAAGGTCTTTCTCCAGACTTTTTCACTGAGCCTATTGGTGTCATTTTCCTTTCCTTTTCTTTCTTTTCTTTTTTTTTTTTGAGTTGGAGTCTCACTCTGTCACCCAGACTGGAGTGCAGTGGCCACTCCCAACCACTGCAGCCTCGCCTGCTGGGCTCCCGCGATCCTTCCGCCTCAGCCTTCCAAGTAGCCAGAACTACAGGCGCGCGCTACCACGCCCAGCTAATTTTTTGATTTATTGTAGAGATGCGGTCTCGCCAAGTTGCCCAGGCGGGACTCGAACCCATGGGCTCAGGCAATCCACTCACCTCAGCCTCCCAAGGTGCGGGATTACAGGCAGAGCCACGGAGCCCGGCTGGGTGTCGTTTTCAGTGAGATGGGTTTTCTGAAGGCAGCAGGAGGGTGGATCACGCTTCTTTATTCAATTTTTCACTCTATACCTTTTGAGTGGTACATTTAGTCCATTCACATTTAAGTTAATTCTTGACATGTGGGGTTTGTTCCTGCCAAATTGTGGTTAAGAGGCTGCTTTACTTTTTCGATTTTGTAGATGATTTTTATGGTCTCTAAACTGTGTGCTTTCACAATGAGTGGAACAAGTCTTTCATTTCTACACTTAGAACTTTCTTAAGCATCTCCTAAATGACAGGTCTAGAGGTGGTATATTCTTTAGGAATTGAATTGGATGTTTGGGAAGGATTTTATGTGTGATTCATTAATAAAGCATAGTTTGGCAAGATAGAAGTCTTGGCTGGAGTTGTTTTTCTTTAAGAATGATAAAGATGGGATCTCAGGGTTTCTGCTGAGAAGTCAGCTACAATTCTGATGGGTCCTCCTCAGTAGGATGTCTGTCTCTGCTCTTTAGCTGCCTTCAGGATTTTTTTCTATCTTACTCACATTGTGGAGACAATAATCATGTACCTTGGAGATGGTCTTCTCATGTAATAATGCACAAGCATTCTCTGAATCTTTTTCATATGGTTGGTTGTCTCTCTGGCAAGATAAGAGAAATTTTCTCGGATGAAATCTTGAAAGGCTTGTTCCAGGTATACTCAGATTTCCCTTCCTTCTGCAAGATGCCAACCTTTAACAGTATATTTGGTGTCTTACCATAATACTAAACCTCTTACAGGCTTTGCTCATTCTTCCTCAACCTTTTCTTCTAATTTTTGTCAAACTGCATTAGTTCAAGTTTGATCTTCATGCTCTGAGATTCCTTTCTCTGCCTGGTTAATTCGGATGTTGAAAGCTGTTTTTGAGTTTTGCAGTTCCAGGAAAGAATTCTTTATTTCCTGGAGTTCAGATTGGTCCTTTCTAATCTTATAATGACCAGCTCTGTTTTCACTGCCAGCCCTGTTTTGGTGACCCGGATGATCTGTGTGTTCACCCTGTCATGGAGTCCATTGAGTGCCTTTGCCTTTCATAGTATGAAAGCTTTGTGTCTCATCATGTGCAGGTCATTCTGAATGCCTTTCATTGTGTGCGATCTGGGGTGCCCTTTTGCAGGTGTTGACATATTGAGGCTTCGGAGATTTCCAGTGTTTTTTGTTTTTGTTTTTGTTTTTTGCTGGTTCTTCCTCGTCTGTGAGGGCAGACATTTTTATTTTTTGTTTTGTTGTTTCTTAGTGGAAAAGTTTGCTAATGTTGGGATGGCTGGTATTTTTTATATTTTTATCTTATTTTATTTATTTTTGCCTGTCCTCTCTCCTTTGGCCTGCCTGTAATGGGGGAGCAGCAGTGGCATGAAGGTGGTAATCTGGGAAAAATCATCTGAAATGCTTCATTGGCATAGTCTGGCAGAAAAGGGGTATTCTCCTCCCTCTGAAACAGGTGACAGAGGACCTGGCTGAAGCTCCAGGAGTGTCCTGCTCCCCAGACCACTTGTCAGCAGGACTGGTAGGCAGTCAGGTGGGCCCTGCAACTCTACTCCGATTAGATGCTCTTGTGGGTATGTATTTGCCTCCTCACATTTTGATGGGACTGCCTTTTCCCCCCGGGATTAGAAGGGAAGCAGTGTGTGGGAGGGGGGAAGCTGGGAGAGCTGGTCTTTCTTATTCTGTTGAAAGGTAGGCGGGGCTACTGTACAGAGGTGGCTTGCCTATTAGATCCCGCCCTGTTCCTTGGGATGGGCTACCGGCAACGAAGGCAACCTTCTGACGGCAAGCTACATCAGCAGCCCTGACTTAGTGTTGCAAGGACTGTTGGTACCAGATAAATTTCCCTGCTGAATGCTGTGGAGTGAGGGAGGGAGGAGCACCCACATGGCACAGACCACTCCCTCAGTGTGTTTCCTGCTGAGACTTTCTGCGTGGAATGGCAGCCTCAACATGCGGCACCTGGGAGCTGAGATTCCTCAAACTCCATGTGCCCTATTTCTCTTTAGGGCAGCCTTCTGTGCCCAGCCAGTGCAGGAAAGCTGGGATTGGAGGAGTTCCCGAGCTGTCTCTTTCTTTTCTTTTCTTTTCTTTTTTTTTTTTTCTTTTTTGGAGTTGGAGTCTCACTCTGTCGCCCAGACTGGAGTGCAGTGGCCGCTCCCGGCCACCGCAGCCTCGACCTGCTGGGCTCCGACGATCCTCCCGCCTCAGCCTCCCAAGTAGCCGGAATTACAGGCATGCGCTACCACGCCCGGCTGATTTTTTGATTTATTGTAGAGATGACGTCTCGCTGCCCAGGCGGGTCTCGAACCCGCGGGCTCAGGCAATTCACTCACCTCAGCCTCCCAAAGGTGTGGGATTACAGGCTGAGCCACCGAGCCCGGTTTGGGCTGTCTCTTTCTTGGCTCAGACTACAGTGGCTCATTTGAGGTGTATAGAGAGGAAAAGCTATCATTTCCACTCACCCCTTCCATCTCCAGTAGTGTTGTTCTGCTCTTGCAGCAGCTGCCTCTAGAGGTGACCAGGTCTTGGAACAGTCCATCTTCCGCATATCCAGGTGACAATCTGACAGACCTCCGCTTGGATTTTCAGGTCGACTCTCAAAGTCCTAGGTGTGCCCCTGAAAATACGTTTCTTTGCATGCAGAGCTGCAATTGTGTGATGTCTTCATCTTTGCCCTCCCCGCTCCTCTCCGGACTTTCCATGACGTTTTGTGGGCATAGTTTTTTTTTTAATTCCTGAGGCCATATGAACAATGAAATATTAAATTTAAAACTTTGGTTCTGTCACTGAACATTTTGTGTGATCATGGTAATTTTCATCTTGTTAAATAATGAATGTAATAATATATTTACATTATTTTCAAAACCAATTAAAAGTAATATGTACAGAGACCTAATTAAATGCATACATCACAAGAACTATTTAATAAATGATGCTTCTTTTTAACCCATTGGTCTTTGGACTCATGTTACATTTGACCATTTTACCCTACTGTATTATTTCCTTCTCTTTCATATATTGAAAGATGTAAAAAGCATATGTGCAAGGGAACCCCAAAAACATATAAAATAAAAAAAAATTCATGCAATAATTTGGAGTCAGGTAGTTTTATTTTCCCATACTTTTCAAATAATATTAATATGCAGAAAGATTGAAAAAAGACTGTGGTAACTAGAAGAACTTGATAAAAGTAAAAAGAAGAAGTATTTGCTGAACACTGTCACAGAGGCATACAGATTAAGTCAATACATGTGCCAAATATTGTCCAAAAAGGCAACATGTAAGTAAGGGCAGATAAAGGAAAAATAAATGATTTTGAATATTTTTCAACTTTGCAATTTTGTATATTTTTCTTACATAATTTAAAACAATGTTATTAGTAGTAAATTAGTTCAAATTAATTTTATCTTCACATAAGTTAAACATTTTATCCTTTCTTAACCTCACATTTAACCCTAAATGAATTTGTTTTGCTGTGAAATTTATACTTTCTGTTATTTGCATAAGAACATTGTCTTAGACAACTCCCGTGATGCTGATGGTACTAGGCAAGAACAGCATCCCCAAACCTCATCACACACATGCAAACCACGCATGGTTAGCACATTTCCAATGTATTAGAAATATTCTTTGACTCTTTGCTATTTATATCTGCACTTTTGAGAGAATTTTTGGTTTGGGTTAGTATAATAATAACTTCAGAAACTAATATGCTTTGAAGAATCAAAAAACACAGATCTTGCCAGTTCTGTTCCCCATTTACACAGACGACTATTTGTTTTCCCTGGTACCTTGCACTGTAGTACAGCAGTGCCCTTGTTTTATATTTGAAATTCTGGTGCAAAATAATGTTGAAATGGCTGAGGGGAACCATTTGTAGCATTTTTATTACCTCACATGGGAGAAAATAGCAAAATAAATCAACAAAGCAAATGTGTACTAAAGCAAGTGCAAACAGCACTTATGAATGATGAAAATAATGGCATGGGATATACAGCTACTTATCTTTATAATGACTTTTCTTATAGGCACTCTAACACCTGCCCATTGATGGTGGATAGAAACAAAAGTCACCTTTGAAAAAACCTCTTTTTGTTAGTATTTATCCCTGTGATTTAGTAAAGCTCCTAGTTTAAGGTATGCATTTTTAGGTATAAAATTTTCTTTTCTGAAGTTTGTCTTCTTTTTTTCCTGTGTAAATCATGAAATAATATGAGTTTCCTTTTGCTAAAAAACATAATAATTTTCACAAGTGGCATACAAACATATTTTATCTATATTTTCCACTTTCACTATTGCTCCAACTATTATAATTGTGACATATTTCAAAAAAGAGCAAAAAATTATGTACATGTTTGTTTTTACACTCATTAGTTATTGGTTGAAGTTGATATATTGTGTTAAATAACTATGCATAATTTTCCATAAAGCAACTATAAAACTTGCATATAAAGCAGAGAATTATGTATTCATTGTGTTCTTGAGTCAACATTTAATGACCACAAGCTGTTTTCCACCTCATATGTACATATATATGCAGCATACACACATATATGCATATAGACACGTATACACACATATAAAGAGGCATACCTTGTTTTATTGTGCCTCATATTACTTTGCTTTGCAGATTTTGCTTTTTTTATGAATTGAAAGTTTGTAACAATCCTATGTAGAGTAAGTTTATCCAACAGCATATGCTCACTTCATGTCTCTGTGTCACATTTTGGTAATTTTCACAATATTTCATTTTTCATTACTATTATATCTGTTGTGAGGAACTATGATCAGTGATTTTTGATGTTATTATTGTAATCATTTGGGAGTGCCATGGCCACATCTCTTGGAAAACTTAATCGATGTTGCATGTATTCTGTTTGCTTCACTAACTGGCTATTCCCCCTTTGGCATCGCTTCCTCTCCTCAGGACTCCCTATTCCCTGAAACACATGAATGTTGAAATTAGGCCGATTCATAACTCTATAATGGCACCCAAATGTTCATGTGAAAAAAAGTGTTGCATGTCTCTCACTTTAAGTCAAAAGCTAACAATGCTTAAGCTTGGTGATAAAAGCATGTCAAAAGTCAAAATAAGTCCAAAGATAGACCTCATGTTTACAACAATTAGCCAAGTTGTAAATGCATAGAAAAAGCTCTCAAAAAAATTTAAAGTGTCACTCCAATGAACATATAAATTAAAAGAAAATAAAGCAGTCTTAATATGATATGGAGAAAGTTTGAATCATTTAGGTAGAAGATCAAACTAGTCAAGACATTCCCTTAAGTCAAAGGCTAATCCAAAGAACGGCCCTAACTCTTAATTCTGTGAAGGCTGAGAGAGGTGAAGAAGCTGCAGAAAAAAAGTCTGAAGCTAGCAGAGGTTGGTTCACGAAATTTAAGGAAAGAAGCCATCTTCATAAAATAAAAATACAAGGTAAAACAAGCGTTGATGTCAAAGGTGAAGCAAGTTACTCAGAAGATCTAAGATAAAGGATGAAAGTAACTGATCAATGTAGACAAAACAATCTTATATTGAAAAAAAGATGCTATCTAGGTCATTCACAGTTAAAGAGGAAAGTCAGTATCTGGTTTCAAGGAAAGACTGACTCTCTTGTTAGAGGCTGATAGAGCTAGTTACTTTAAGTTGAAGCCCATGCTTATTTACCAGTGTAAAACTCCTAGGGTTAATTATGCTAAATATACTCTACTTGTGCTTTGAAAATGCAACAATAAAGCCTGGATGACAGAATATCTGTCTACAGCATGGTTTATTGAATATTTTGAGCCCACTGTTGAAACTCACTGCTCAGGAAAAAAATAAAATATTACTACTCATTGACAATGCATCTAGTCACCCAAAAACTTTAATGGATATGTACAAGAAGATAAAAATTGCATTTGTGCCTGCTAACACAACATCCATTCTGCAGACCATATATTAAGAAGTAATTTTAACTTTCAAGTCTTATTTAATAAATATATTTTGTAAGACTATAACTGCCGTAGATAGTAATTCCTATGATAGATATTGGCAAAGTAAGTTGAAAGTCTTCTGAAAATGATTCATCATTCTAGATGCCATTAAGAAAATTTAAGATTCATGGGAAGAGGTGAAATCATCAACATTAACAAGAATTTGGGAAGGTTAAGGGGTTCCAACTTTAGAGAGAAAATTACTGAAGATGTGGTGAAAATACCAAGAGAACTAGAAATTAGAAGTGAAGTCTCAAGATGTGACTGAACTGCTGATACTGTGAATTGTGAATAATCTCATGATAAAACTTGAATTGATGTGAAGTTGCCTCTTATGGATGAGCAAAAAGTGGTTTCTTGGGATGGAATCTATTCCTGGTAGAGATAGTGAACATTTCTAAAACTACAACAAAGGATTTAGAATACGCTTAGTTGATAAGGGAGTGACAGAGTTTGAAAGAACTGACTCTAGTAGGATAATCATCATCAATAACTCAAAAACAACAGATGCTGGAGAGGTTGTGGGGAAAAGGGAACACTTCTACACTGTTGGTGAGAGGTGTAAACTAGTACAACCTCTGTGGAAAATAGTTTGGCGATTCCTAAAAGGTCTAAAAATGACCTGTATGAACCCACAATCTCCCCACTGGGTACTCTGAGTACCCAGAGGAACTCAAATCACTCTATGAAAAAGATACCTGCACATACATGTTTATTGAAGAATTATTTACAAATAGCAAAAACATTGAACCAACTGTGCTGCCCATCAAAAGAAGACTGTATAAAAAAATATGTGGAGCACATATATGATGGAATATTGCACAGCCATAAAAGAGGACAAGATTATAAACTTCACAGCAACTTAGATAGACTTAGAGTCTGTAATACTGAGTGATCTATCATAGAAACAAAGAACTGAGTACCACATGTTCTCACTCATAAATGAACCTTGAACAATTATCATAATACTATAGGAAAAGATTGACAGTAGTTTGAAACTGTCTGGTGGAGGTGGGATTGGCAGTAGTGGGAAACTGCCAGGAGGCAGTTACAGAAGCTATACCTGATCAACAAGGGTTCCTGCATAATGAGCATTTGTATATCTAATGCTAAATTGTATCCCACATCTTCAAAATTGAAAATTAAAAGAAAGAAAGAATTTCTTTCTGGATAAGATGCTATCAAACTTACATCACATGCTACAGAGAAATCTTTCATGAAAGGGTGAGTCAATCAATGTGGCAAACTTCATTGTTGTCTTATTTAAGAAATTACTACAGCCACCCCAGGCCTCAGCTATCACCACCCTCATGATTCAGCATTCATTAACTTTGAGGCCAGACCCCACACCAGCAAAATAAATAAATAAGACTCATTAAAGGCTCAGATAATTGTGAGAATTTTTTTGGCAGTAAAGTATATTTTTAAATTAATGTATGTACATTTTAAGACAATGCTATTGAACACCTAATAGACTACAGTAGAGTGTACACATAACTTGTATATTGACTAGAAGACCAAAAGTATTGTGTGACTTAGTGTATTACAATATTCACTTTATTGTCTGTGTTTAGAACCAAACCCACAGTATCTGTAAGGTGCCAAAGTGTGCCTGGTATATATATCTATATCATACCTATCTATTTATCTATCTATCTATCTACCTATCATCTATCTACCTATCATCTATCTATCATTTATCTGTCTATATATACACACGTTATATATGTATATGATGTCTCCCAGATATGTACATGACTTTCCCCCTTGCTCATATATCACCTTAAGTCTGGCACATTCACTTTGAAAGGATTCACAACCTAAAACTTCATGATCATTTCAAAGCCCATTTAGTGCATTCTACCATTTATACAACACTACCTATTTCTCTAGTGCTATAAACTGATGCCCCTCCAAAATTCATATCCTGACATCTTAACCCTCAAGGTGATGACATTAGGAAGTGAGGCTTTTGAAGCTGATTCAATCATAAGGACTTTGCTCTCATAATGGGATTAGTCTCCTTATGAAAGAGTTGACAAGACTGGCTCTTATTTCCCCTCCCCACCATGTCAAGACAAGCCATCCATGAAACCAGAAGAGTTCAGACAACTAATCTGCATCACTTTGATCTTGGATTTTCCAGCCTCCAGAACTGTAAGAAATAAATTTCTGTTGTTTATTAATCACTCAATCTATGATATTTGTGCTATAATAGCAAAAGCAAAGCCATCTAGTAAAGAATCCATTTCATAGTTCAATGACTATATTTTCTATATAGCATGTAGGAGAAAATGTATTTATAGAATATGGGGATGATGTTTTCATCTCTCAATCTTGTGAAAATATAATGTTGAAACATGTTATAGAATGTATGTAATTCCCCGTATTTGAACTAAAATTTATATCTTCTCCACTTAAATATTCTTAATTTTCTATGAGTTGGTTACCTGAGATAGTGGGGATATTAAAGTAGGCAGTGAAAATCTACTGTATTCCATAAAAACTTAGTCTAGCACATATTTTCTAAATACATATCATGCAAGTATTGAAGTTGTTCATGAGGAAAGCAGTTTGGTCGTCTATGTCATATGAATATGTGCTTTCAAAATTTTGATAGTGAAGAAATAAGTCTCCACATAGAATGTGAGATGCAGAAACTGATAAACTGAAAAAATAAGAAAAATTTCTTTTTTTTTTTTTGCTGTAATATAGATAAGGGTTCCAGTAATGCGCTTAAAATGACAAAGAACTTTCAAAAGAAATGTAACAGGTAGATGAGTGAAGTGAAGATTACTGATCTCTTTATTTTGCCCACAGAAGAACGTATTCGATAATCCAGCCCTCAAGTCTTCCAAATGTGTGGAGAATCAGTTCAAAACCTGGAGATAGAATAAGTGCTGAACTGTGTGGTCATATGTTTGAAACATCTTGGATTTTATACATTTTGAGAAATATAGTCATGTAGTCTTTGTTTGAAAATCTAGAAGGCAAAGCTCTGAGCAACTTAGAGTAACCAGGTATTTCACAATGAGAGTCTGAAGTGGAAGCCTAACCATCTCCGGCCATTGCTGGAAGTAGGTTTCAAGACAAGTAGTGTAAAGAAGTTATTTTGTGTGCAGTCTTCTTGACTGGAGCTGACCAGAGTTAGTTGAAGAGAAATATACAGACCTTCTCAATAAATACAGTCTTTTTTTTTTTTTTGAGTTGGATTCTCACTCTGCCACTCAGGCTGGAGTGCAGTGGCACACTCATGTCCACCCCAGTGTCGACCTGCTGTGCTCCAGTGATCCTTTCAGCTCAGCCCTCAAAGTAGTCAGAACTACAGGCATGCGCTACTATACCTGGATAATTTTATGTTTATTGTAGAGACGAAGTCTTGCCAAGTTGCTGGAGCTGGTCTCGAACCCATGGGCTCAGGCAGTCTACTCTCTTTGACCTCCCAAAGTGCTGGGATTACAGACTGAACCACTGGTCCTGGACCATTTTTTTAAAAGGAGTATACATGTTCAATGAACAAAACAATATTCCCAGAAAATAAAGCAAAAGAGATTTGAAAAGTAAATATTTGGAAGAAACTTACTTGAATTAAAGTCTACACAGCTCTATATTAACATTCTCTAAAACCCAGACAATACTTCTGTAAATTACTGCCTCAGACAGATGTATTGCCATTTGAAAATAAATACAAGTGTGAGATCTATGTATATATGCTACAAAAATAAGACTTGGAATGAAACAGCATAAATAGTCATGAGAACACTTATCAGTTAAACAATCGCAGCAAAATAAAATCTGCAGCAACTATCTCTCTGCATACTAACACCAATTTATAAAATATGGCATTTTTAGAATAAGTTCAAGTGAAAATTCAAATAAAGTCAAAGAAGTAAGAATACAATCATCAGGACTTCATAAAAGAAATGGGGAAAAAATAAAGAAATTTGAAAAAGGAAAATTATATAAAAAGATTACAAATTCAAGGATAAATATTGCTAACAACATTTTTAAACAAAGTTGGGCCTGTGAAAGAAAAATAAGCAATACAAATAAAAAGGAACCTAGAAATAGAATGGAGTCATATGGTAGAAAAGGAATACAAGATAATCTAGCAAATGCATAATAAATGTTTCCAAATAATAAAAAATGTAAGAGAGAAAACATTAAAAATAATAAAGAAGAACTTGTTTTTAAAAATAAAGAATAAGCTGAGGTCCAAGGAACATCATATACCAGGCCAAACGGTTATAGAACAATTTCACACATTTTAATGAAGATATAAGTCTTCAAGAATAATAAACAACCTGCGAACACCCTGACCTAAATATTTCTGTCATCTACAAAAGTGAATTTAGTTATTTCTGTGGCAATGTGCAGTACCCAGAAGAAGGTAAAGTATAAGTAATATTTGTGGACTAGAAAAGGGAGTAGTGGTATAAACCAATTGATTCTCAACAGAGTTCTGATTTATGCACAAAGGGAAAATTCACATAAATACTTATGGAAACCTCAAACTTGGACTCTTACAGGAAACTCAATATATTAGCCATTTTAGTAAATGACACAAACTCAAGAAATTCAGAAAATTAAAAACAAATGGTAAAACAAGTCTGAGAAAGTAAAATATATGAAAGTAGAATAACTGGTTATGACCAGATCACTACACATGTAAAACCAAAGGAATAAGAAATGTATGGGAATTTCTGTATGTAACATTGAATATGCTACAAACTTGTGAAAATAAGGAAATAATATTATCTCACAAAAGTTAGGAAGTAAGAATTGGTGTGACAGTTGAAGTGGTATAAAGTACTTGGAGTTATGCAAATACTGCAATTTTCTCTCTTGTATCTGACTCTCAAGAGAAACTGCGTAATACAAGTGAATTGAGTTCTAGATATTTGATATAATATTTAGAGAACAGTGGTAAACATTGTAGAAACTCAAACAATAATACAAAAAATAAAGCTGGAGATTTATTAGTTGTGGGCTTAAGTGAAGATCTAGAAATTTTATTTTTCCTGAAGATGAATTAATAAAACCTGTCTAAAATTGATAAAGAAGAAAACAATGTTTTAAAGACCTCATTGACCATTATGAAGATAATCATTATGACACAAAAAACTATATGAAACTCAGAAAAAGTGGAAGAAATGAAAGGAGAGTTTGGGGAAATGTAAGAGCTTCACTTGTGTTATGTCTACTTATGTGTTCAGTTACTCTTGCTTAATCTTACCTTATATTGGTATCTTTACTGAATCTTTCTGTTACTTATGTAAAACAGAAAGAAGGCACATCGACAATTACATTATGCGGTTAGTAGTAAGAATTTTTTACTGACATTGTTTTTACTGTTTCTGTTGTTCATGCTGTGTATATCTAAGACTATGCATATTTATATGTCTTTTCTTATGATATAGATCCATTTTACAGGCCATATATTTAAGTCATTTATCTATCCTTATAATCCAATCCAAATTAAAATATTTAAAGCATTTTCTTCAAATTGGGTATCAAAACTACAATTCCCAGAGGATTCACTCTGATCCTCTATTCCTTGCCACTGGCACTGCTGAATTCCTATCCTAATACATAACACACGCCTGCCTTCCATTCATTGTGAATTTTGCCAAATTACTGAGAGTTTTAATTACCCTAATTGATAGAAAGAATTAGCATGTGAGAATGGGGTTGTGGTGGAGTGATTTTTATTTTCTAACTTAAAAAAAGAAAAACAACTTATAGGAGGTAGAACAATGTTATACTTGATACATATGAGTTGGAAGCATAGGGTACTATAACAAATGCAAAGTCATATAATTGAGATTGGTTAGTAGTATTTACTGCATATGAGGTTTAAAGATGAGTCAGTTGGAATTAATCTGACCCGGATTAAAATAACTAAAATAATTCCTGTTTGAGATCTTCTAAGAGTTTGCCCACTCAAGTTTTTCAGAGATATAGTACATAGAATTTTGTTTCTACCAAATGTTCCAAGGATATGATACAGGACTGGTTTAGTTTTAGATAGCTACCTTTTGAGTAGGATCTTTAGAGTAAAATTTGCTGATGTCCTGGGTATGTGCAATAAATCAGAGTAGGAAAAAAATGAAAATTTTATTAATGTTTTTATATAAATAAAATTTTAATTTGAGATTATTTAAAAGTGAATGCTAGAAATATAGTATTATTTATTTAAATTTATATATTTATGTGCATAAACATAAATATGGAGAACAACACTCATTTTTAATGATAATGTATTTTGCATAAAAAATTATCTGGTGCATATTTCCAAAAGTGGAAAATATCAGAACACTGCTACCACTTATACAGTCTTTTTAGTGATTTTGAAGAGAATATTTGGAGTTTCTTTTCCAATTTATAGGAAAAATTTTAAAACAACATGAAACTCGAAAGAATAGTACAATGAATATCTACATAACTTTCAGCCTATGATTAAATTGTTAGTATTTTAATACATATTCCTTGGTGCTCTGTCTCTTAAACACACACACACACACACACACACACACACGCACACACACACACACACACACACACACACACACATACGCATAGATGACATTTTCTTGAACAACTAAAGAAAGTTAAAGAAATCTTTAAACATCATTTGTAATTAAGTAAACATTTTATCATGAATCTCCCAGGAAAAAAAATTTATACAAACTAGCACAAAGTTTTATTTTATTGAATTAATGCCATTTTTGTATTAACAATTACACAAAATGGCATTAACTTAATAAAATAAAATAATAGTTTATATTTATAGTTTTGGGTTTCCTGAAAATGTTTCTTCCTGTCAAGAATTCTTATGTCAATCTGTATTTTTTTTAAAAATTTTTTTGTACATAGCTGTACTTTTGCCTAGAGGCTCAGATTATTTGTCATTTTCTTTATCTCCTAATTTCATTTTATTGATGTGACATATAATATGTATACATATAATACATATTTATCATATATAATGAAGAATACAAATTTTATATATATATAAAAATTTCACATATATATATGAGGAGAAATCCCATAAAAGCAGAATTATTTTTTGGAGGATGGACCCCTTGTAAGTACAGGCTTCCTCCTCTAGGTTGGTGTTCTGGATCCCATCAGCATCAGTGTTGTTGTGAAAGGCTGCGTTCATCTTCAGTAAATTTTTTTTTGGAGATTCTTTCAGCACGTTTGCCAATTTCATGATGGGTGATTTACAAGTGCACCTGCCCACACTACACTGAGTGTTCAGCAGTTTTTGACCAAAATGGGATGACCCCTGTGCCCCACCCTACCTGTTCACTCTATCTCATCCCAAATGACTTTTTTTTGTTTACCTGGATAAAAAAAGCCCTCACAGGGAAACGTTCTGCTGACGTGGAAGAGATGAAACAAAATATGGCAAAAGCACTAAAAGGTTACTAAAAGGTTCGAAAATTGTTTTGAGCAGTGGAAAAAGGGTCTCAATGAATTTATTGCATTTAACAAAGAGAATGTTGAAGGTGACTGAAGTTTAAACATGTACAAACAAATACACAATTTTCATAAATAAATTCCATTTTTGGGAGGTCTTCCCTTGTGCTTAGCTAGACTATGTTCAAAATTAGTTTGAGTCCATTTTCTGAGGTACCTTTTAGGATTTTTTTATTATTCAGATTTAGTTTTTATTTTTATTTCGGTAAAACTTTTTGGATTATGATTACAAATAGTACTTCTTTTTCATTGTTTTAATCTTTTCCTTCTACAATTATTTGTTGATATTTTGATTTGTTTTTGTTGGTCTTCCCCATCTATCAATTTCTTAGTGATATTCTTTTATTTATTTCCTCTTTATTACTCTGGATTTGTTTTATTTCAGTCCTCAAGCTATTTAGCTATTTATTTTACATTAATTAAAATATATTATTTCTTTTTTATTTTGTCATTTATATTATATCTCTGAGAAAAAAATGTTTCTCTTCTTATTGAATTTGATATTTGGCCAACCCTCATATCTCATTATCTGGATTATTATTTAATTATTTCTGAATTCTAAAATGAAATATATTTTCCTTTCTATAAATAATTTGCATGAACTTTTATTTTGTAAATTTTTTTCATATAGTTTTTTTCTGCTTCAATGTTGCTTTACGAGAGTGTTTTCATCAATTGAAAGATTTTAATTATCACTCTTATTTAAAATATATTTGATGTTCCTTGATTGGCAATAACATGTTTATGTTGATGGTAGGTGAGAATTTGGGAACACATACTAAGTTTTTAAGCTAAAGGGAACCATCTTGTATTTTATAGTAAAGTATTTCTTTCATTTTACTTTAATTTGAAGAGAATTGTTATGTCTTTTGTCACTTTAGATATTATTTCATCTTCAAGCCTCAAAAGAAAGTTTTCTTTTTCAGATTGCTTTCCCTAATCCAGAATTGGTTACTTAAAAAATAAAAACAAACAAAGAAACAAACAAAAAACCTTCCAGCTCTAGTATTATACATTTTTGGGCCTGGTTTCTAATGCTCAGTAGCCAGTAGTCTGTTACATCAGGTTCAGATCTGTTCTCTGTAATTCCCCAATCATGGAAAAACCTTCCATTTATTAGTGAAATTTCATCTGTTTTCTGAGACCACTAGGATATTTTACTAGTGCTTTTTAAAAGCCTGTATTTCAAATTTTCCCAGCTGATTTCAATTGTGTACTTCCATTATCTATAAATAAATTGATTAAAGTTTTGGTTTTTTCTGACTTCCGGTTATGCTGAGGAGTGTTTTCATTTAATATTTTATTTCCCTTTATACTTTTTTGGTGGCTGCCTGGAAAAACATGGATTTAATATCTACTGGGAACCAAAAAGAACAAAAATATAACCTTTCACACAGCATCAAGTTTGTTCTGTCTAAAAGAGATTGAGAATGAATGCTCCAATATATGCATGTTTGCACTTTAATATTCTTTTTTAACTTCCTAAATTTGTATAACAATATTTTAGATTATGTAAGACACCTGCATCTTATATTGTTGCTATAAATTACCCAAATTTACCCTCCTTTAAAGGTATTCATGAGCTATGCACAAAATCACTGTTATAGCTAAAATAAATAGATTTTGTATTCATAGTTTGAATTGGTATTAGAGAAAAAATTGCATTAGAGAAAAATTTATTGGGTAGATAAAATAAATTTTAATGTGAGAATTCTGGGTTTAAACTTCTGTTCTGTTAATTGATGACTATTTCCAATTAGATATGCTATTGAACCAAATTATAACTATTTACTCATTGTCTAAATTTATTATCCACAGATGAACTCCAAAGGTAATTAAATAAAGAAGAAAACATATCACTTTTTAAGCAAACTTTTCAAGTTGATTTCAGTATGTTAATATTAGTCCTAATTAACTTCATATAACAATATAGTGAACATAATATACAACTCTGAATTTAGTCTCAGAAAAATCTCAAACAAAATTACTAAGTATCTTTGAAGAACCATATACCTAACTTCAAGAGGTTGACATCCGTTGTTGACATAGACACTATTGCTTTATCTAAGATGGTTCTATTGCAAATCATAAACTAAAAACAATTCTAACCAATTAACTTTGGATCTCTTTATAAGAGATTTGCTACCTGATTATAGAATTTGCGCAGATAGAGTTGAAGTACTTAAAGCGATATTTAAATGTGCAGTTTTCAATTAAAATTATTTTAATTAATATTAACCACAAAAGAGATAATTCTAGACATTATTTCCAATTTTCTTTTTCCCTATTTGTCTCTACTCCGTTTTTAAAATGTAATTTTCTTATATTTTTTTCTAAATTATTATCTATCACTCTTCCTCACCTTTCTTCACAAGACATGATCATGCCCAACAGAATTCACATTAGAGCAAGAAAAATTAAATGGATTGTTCCCCCAATACACATAAAAATACTGCTTGACTTTTTACAACCATGCTATCCAAGATTAAGGTTATAAAATTTTAGTTATTAACACATGAGAATGAGATAACAGGAAAATAGGCAAGTAATGTTTAAAAAAATCTTGTTCCAAATAAAGTAGGAAGCAACATTAAAATATATGAATGTGTAGGAAACATTCAGTACCATTAGAGATGTCATATGTCATGAACACTGGCTAAACATAGACAACATGAAAAATTCATTGTCACTTTATACTAATTTACTCTTAATCATGATATTAATCTTACATGCTGTGAAAATATATATATTTTAAAGTCAGCCAGCCTGAGTAGCATAGCCAGACCTCATTTCCCCCCCAAAAAAAGAAAAATTAAAAAAATTAGCAGGGCGTGGTGGTGTCTGCCTGTGATTCCAGCTAATTGGGAGGCTGAGGCAAAAGAACCACTTGATCCCAAGAGGTTGAGGCTGTGGTGAGCTGTGATTGTGCCATTGCATGCCAGCCTGGTTGACAGAGTAAAGCTCCAACTCAGGAAAAAAAAAAAAAAAAGGCCAGGAATCAAAACAAATTATTAAATGTGCACACACTCACACACACATATCTATTAATTATATGGCATCAATCAGTTTCTAGTTATTAAAAAAAGAACATAGATAGTAAAAAACGGTTTCATTCCAAGCAATAAATACTGAAAATATTTCACAACTGGATCATGAAAGAAAGCTGGTAATGAAAAAGGGCATAACTGTTTTAAAATATAATAAAATCTTAATGAAATTAACAAATATAAAACTTTTCTAACATGTTATAGTAAGAATGTAACTATTTTATTTAAAAGACTTACAAAAATCATATTTATTTATCTTAAATCTGAGAATATTTGCCTATATATTTTGCTCCTCAGAGGCACGATTTTAAATAGAGAAACAATTTTTTATCACCTTCCAAATTTTAAATAAAATCTGACCTTAGGAATATCAGTACTTGATAACCTGAAGGGTGATCCCTGGTCTTTCAAGTTCCACCTAATCAAGAGAACCCAGGCCAATATTGTAGAAAGTTCAATTCTTTTGGCATTGCTTTAACTAGTGGACATTGGGAAATACATGTTCGATCTTGTCTAAAAACGAGTCATTATATAATACATTTCCAGAGCAGTGAATTTGTTCACATTTTTGGTCACTGTGCATTGTATGATATATACTTTTCATCCAAAACAGTGTCCTTTCTCTGTTTTTTCTGTTTTTGTTTTTTTACGTTCCCACCCTCTATCCAATGCATGCCTCCTTGAAAGCCAGGCCTTATGTTCCCCGGGCCAAGAGCGGAGTTTCTTTAGCTAGAGTCGGGCCTCCCAAATTCCGAAACCCAAACCAACTGTTTCAGGAACCCACTTGCAGTCCCTCCAACCACTCCCTCTGCTCCAGGGCTTGGCTCCTCCCAGGAGAGGGAACTCGTACCCAGATCCTCTACTGGCTCAGCTCTGGGCTGAGAGTGAGGGGATGCAAGGGTCAGAACTTCGGGAACATCGCCCTGTAAGCTGTCCTGAAAGCTGGGAGCAGAGGAACGACCCAAGACCACCACCCTGACGACCTCAGGCTGCGGGAGGTTGTGGGGCAACGCCCTTTCTCTTTTTTAATGCATTGTGTTATATTATATTTTATTTGGAAGAAATCACGTAGGAACAAAATGAAAAAAGCCAAAGGAATATATACATATTACTAAGAAGCCCATAACCCTAACCCCTAACCCTAACCCTAACTCCAACCCCTAATCCTAACCCTAACATTAACCCCTACTTTGCTGTGCAATAAAACAGTCTATTGTATATACATAATTGATTGCAAGCCAGTAAATATATAAATTATATTTTGTAAGTACCTCCCATATGTTCATCACTAGTGTGAGAGTAAAACTTTCTAACCCTAACCCCAAATTACAGTTTCTTGTTCTAATTCAAGCAAACAATAAGATTTCTCAGTTTTCCAGAAATGTATTTGAGTTATACAAAATAATGTTTTTATGTGTTTGACTCCATGCGTTGGTCATGGAGATGCCACAATTTTTTTTAAAGGAAAGTCAAATAGATAATTCATCATAATCCCTTTCCTTTCTCTGCCTGTTTATAGAAAAAGCACATCAACCCTTTCTTTCAAAAACTAAATTAGGTAACTTGGTTCCTACTCTTAGTAAGTGTAATTTGATATATTATGTTAAGTAGTGTATATTTAAATTTGTGAAATTATTGTTAAGATTTTTTTTTTTTTTTTTTGAGTTGGAGTCTCACTCTATTGTCCAGACGGGAGTGCAGTGGCCGCTTCCGGCCACCGCAGCCTCGCCTGCTGGGCTCCGGCGATCCTTCCGCCTCTGCCTTCCGAGTAGCCGGAATTACAGGCATGCGCTACCACCCACGCCCGAGTGATTTTTTGATTTATTGTAGAGATGAGGTCTCGCTGCCCAGGCGGGTCTCGAACCCGCGGGCTCAGGCAATCCACTACCTCAGCCTCCCAAAGGCGCGGGATTACAGGTTGAGCCACCGAGCCCGGCTAAGATTTTTTTATGCTTTCTCAAATGTATTGCATTGACTGAAAGGACTACAAAAATAGTTTAAAACAATGTAGTGTGCACATCTGTTGATTTTTTTTTGTTTTAGTGAAAATTATATTATCGTTTCACTGTTAGTTATTGCTATATCATTTACACAACAGTGGCCATGAAAATGAGCATCTCAGAACTCCCACTGCCTGGAGCATAAGTGACCAACAACCCCAGTTGCTGTGCTCCCAACCAATATCATAAGCAAACCAGAGATGCTAAGACAGGCCCATTTCTGAAATAAAAGAGACTTCTCAGAGAGGGGCAATATGATTCAAGAACTTATCATTTTAACAGTATAATAATTTTAAAATCCATCATTCATATTTTAGTTTTTTATTTTATTATCTTTGAGCTTTGTTCTTGGGTTATGAAACTTTATAAAAGAAAGTGTGAAAGGTCATATATTTTCTCATGCTTAAGCAATTTTATTAGACATTGAATTATCTTTCATAATATAGTCAGTTATTAGACTTAACCTGGAAAGATTAAGCTCACTTCATCCTGTATGTCCCATTAACTGCAACTAAATCTCCTGTCAAAAACACACAACACTATCATCAGAGGACTCTGGAAGGTAAATCAAAGGTGGGAGACTAGACTTGGACAAGAAGCTCAAGCTTATCTAGACCTATGACCCAGGATGAAATACTAAAATTTTTAAATCATTTCTTTGTCCTTTTACTCCTACATATCCTAGATTGGGGACTCTAGCATCCCCAAAACAGATCTACAAATGGGCACAAACAGAAAAGGTCCCCTTCACTCATTCCAAAAAACAAACAAACTAAAAACAAAAATAAATTCACTCTCTTTAGGTAGAGAATAGAGAAGGAGTGTTTCATATGAGGTAGTAATGGCACCAATTGGACTTTTCTTCCCATCTCTATTTAATGATCAAAAGATAAATGGTTCCTCTCTCTCTACCTGCATGAGAGTGTCATCTCACTTCTTCCTTACTAGTTATTTCTGGGATCCTAGCCCTACGGATCCTCCAAAAACAAAAAGTGTGGTTAAGAGACAAAGTCACAAACTCAATTCCCACAGGACTGGAGGTGGATCCTGCAGGACAAAATACCAGAGAAAGCTCAGAGATGATAAAAAAGTCTTCATTCTAGTCAGTGCAACAGGAAGGGGAAACCCTCAGAATGAAAGAGTTGAGACTGACAATCACAATAAAAAGAATATTTCAAATTTTCATATGAAGTCCCAGGATTCCCGGTAAGCTTTGCATATGACCAGACTAGGTAGTTGAAAAGTTTTTGACATTCAGCTACATTGTAGACAACTAGGTTTCAAACTATCTGTTGCATGGAGCACAAGTTGGGTAGGGCAGAATAGCTACCTTAAAGGGGGTTTTAAAAATGAAATGGTAAACATAGTCTACAGAGGCGAGCCAGCAAGTACAGTCTGCACCTCATTGCATTGTCTGTCTTCTAAAACAAAAATTTAAGCAATTACCAAAAGATTGAACCAGAATTAAAAGATTATTAACATTATATTCAAAGTATCCAAGATATATTTTACAACTATCTGCCAGACAAAAACCAGAAAAACCTAAACCTTCAAGGGAATAGACAAGTAACAGAAAAGATATCTAATTTAAAAATTTTCTATATATTATTTGAAATTATAAAATTGTAATTCAAAGTTGATTATGTAAGTGTAAGACCTAGTAAGTATATTATAACCCCTAGAGTAACCATGAATAAAATAGATACAAAGATATACAGTGAAAAGTCCAGTTTATAAATCGATCTATAATTCTAAAAATATTTAAATAATACAAAATGAAACAGAAAAGAAGAAACAGAAGGATGAAAAAGAAATGGGGCAAGGAGAAACTAAATAAAATGTGGGCCTAAAATAATGATGTCAATAGTTAAATAAATATAAATGTTCAAACTGCATTATTTAAAAAGAGATTTATAGTTTGGATTACATTTTTAAAAAACTATATGTTGTATAAAATAAATATAGTAGAAATAATAATATAGGTAACATACAAACAAAAATAAAAATAGGTGTATTATGTAAAAACTAATTTTCATAAAGCTACAATGACTATAGCACTGTCAGATAAAACAAGTTAGAACAAGAAAAATAGAACATATGGAATTATTCACCATAGTGCTAAAACTTTCATGACTTTCCAAAGACTTAGCAACCTTCAGTGTGCATGCTCCTTGAGACACAGCTTTAACGTATATGGGATAGAAAACTGATAGAATTATAAGAAGAAAGAAACAAATTCACAGGTAAACTTGAAGAGTTAAATATTTTTCTCTAAATAATAAATAGACTGTATAGAAGAAAATCTGGCAGTAAAAATAATGAACAATATCAATATATAATATTATCTAATTAACATTTTTAGAATGCTACAAAAGCAGAAGGAAAATTATTCTCACTTGCATGTGTCTTATTCGCCAATATAGAATATATTCTTGGTTACAAAACAAATATAACTAAATGTAAAAGAATTAAAAATTTTCAGAATATGATCTGTGACCATAATATAAAAGAACAAGACACCAAAATTAGAATGATATATGGAAAAGCCCCCCAAATTTGAAGATAACAAATAAGTCTATATAATTCAAAGTAGGTTTTAATTTTAATTTTTTTCTCAGGTTGTATGAAATAGAGCAAAATAAGTGTTTAGTATATAATTCCTATTTGCTTAATGTTTGTATTAGAAGAGATAACAAGTTATAATAAACCTTCCATTTTACTAATCTAGACTCTGAAGAGCAAAATAAACCCAAAAGAGGAAGAAAAGGGAATAATGGACATACAAATAGAAACCAATAAAGACAATCAATTGCACCAAAAGCTGGTTCTTTGAAACAGTTAATAAGCCTCTGCCCAGATGAACAAATATAGAGTCAGGAGACAAATTACCAGTATCAGATTGAAAGACAAGATATCACTATTAACATCAGAAAGTTGAAAATAATAAGGGAATACTATAAATGAATCTAGGCACATAAATGTGACAATTCATATGCAATGGACTACATTTTTGACAAGTCAAAACACAATTCCCTCAATAAAAAAATATTTATTCAAATAGATTTTCATCATTTAAAAAACTAGAATCTACTGTTAAGTCTTTCAAAAAATAAATAAATAAAACTTTAGGCTGCTGTGGTTGCACTGGCAAATCTTACCATACATTTATGGAAGAAAGAAAAGGGGTATTTAAAAATATAGAACACTATCCATTATTAAAGGAGACAAAAATTATTAATAAAACACTAATAAATCTAAACCAGCAATATGTTAAATTGGGAGATTTTATTCCAGGGATATAAGACTAGTTACACACTTAAAAAAATTAATTGCAATAACAGAATTAATAAAGAAAACAGAAAAAATAAGGAAAAAAGTGTGATTAGTATTAAATTAGATCCCATCAATAGATACAGAAAATGTATTTGACAAATTTAATATTGATTCTTGAATAGAAGGTAACTTTTTCAATACAATAAAAGGTATATATAATATGTGTGCGCATATATATACACACACACACACATATATATATAAAATCATCAAAAAGCAAAGGAACATCATACTTAGTTGTGAAGAACTAGAGGACATTTCCCCAAGATGAGGAAGTAGCCAAGTATATCTCATAGAAAATTCAGCAACTGCAACAAGATAAGACCAAAAAAAAAAAAAAATTAGATGTGAAAATAAGAGATAAAGTTATTTCTATCCACAGATGATGTAGTTTACTTTGTAAAGATAATAAAAAAAAAAATACCTCTTAGAACCAAAAAGGAAATTAACAGGATACAAGATCCCAATATAAGAATCAACCATATCGCTATACTTTAGCAATGATCATTTGAAAATGATTTTTAAAATAATACCGTTTAACAATAAAATATATATGTATGACTCTAACAAAATATGTGCAATTTCTGCTTTGTGAAAACTACAAAATGAGAATTAAAAATATATTAAAAAGTTTTTGTAAAATCAGATAGTGTTTTTTATGAATTTGAAGAAATAATATAAGCAAATACAACAATGCTCCCTGAAATGATGTATAAGTTTGAAACAGTCCCATTTAAAATTAAAAAAATAACAAACTTTATAGACAAGCTGATTCTAGAACTTGTAAAGATAAAAAAATAAGAATAGCTAAAACAATTTTGAGAAAGGACAAAGTTAGAAAATACAAAACAATTTAAGACTTACCAATAAAAAGTAGACATTGTAATAGTCACTGAAGGATAACATATAGATCAACAGTATCAAAGAATAAATTTAGAAATGGATGTACTCAATATGTTAAACTTTTGAAAAAAATACGAAAGTAGTATTTTTCAACAGTTATACTGGAAACAACTAGATATCCATACATAAAGCTTCATGAACTTCTAAATTTACTAAACATCATATGTATAAATATAAATTAACTTGAAATAGAGTAAAATATAGCAAAAAAATTTTCTTAAAATCTTTAGTTAAGCAAATATTTTTTGCACAAGGTGTCAAAAGAACAATTAATAACTAATTGAACTTTACTAAAATTAACAACTTTTGTTCTGTGAAAGTCACAGTTGGAAAATAAAAAGATGACTAGTCAGTTTTCCCACCATCATGTGCTATAAATATGGTTTCCTTTCCCCTGTGTTTATTTTTATGACTATGTTGAAGAAGGTTGGTTGAGAGACCATGGTTTAATTTCCAGTTTAATGTCCAGTTCCATTGGTCTATGGTTTATATTTCTGTATCAGTACCATATTGTCTTAGTTACTATAGCCTTGTAGTAAAGTTTAAAGTCTGGAAGTGTAATGCCTGCAACTTTATTCCTTTTACTGAGAATTGCTGTAACTATTTGACCTTTTTTCTTTTCTTTTCTTTTCTTTTCTTTTCTTTTCTTTTCTTTTCTTTCTTTCTTTCTATCCTTCTTTTTTTTTTTTTTTTGCTTCCATATGAATGTCTGTATTAGTTTTTCTAGATCTATGAAAAATGATGTTGATAATTTGATAAGAATTGCATCCTATCTGTAGATTGCCTTGAGTAGTATGAACATCTTGAAGACATTGGTTCTTCCAATTCATGAGCATGGAATGTTTTTTCATTTGTTTTTATTACCCTTGATTTCTTTGAGCAGCATTTTGTAGTTCTCATTGTAAAGGACTTCCACTTATTTGGTTAGGTGGATGCCAAGGTGTTTCTTTTATTCTTTTTTGTGTGTGACTATTGTGAATAGACTTGTGTTTTTTCTTAGGTTTGAAGCCTGCTTGTTGTTGGTATATAGAAATGCAAATGTCTTTTGCACACTGATTTGGTATCCTGAGACTACCAAAGTCATTTATCAATGCAAGACAGTTGTTGACAGACTCTCTAGGGTTTTCTGCATATAGAATCATATCATCCACAAAGAGGGATAACTTAGCTTCCTTCCTCCCTATTTGAATATCCTGATTTCTTTCTCTTGCCAGATTGCTCTGGCTAGAATTTCAGTACTTTGTTGAATAGGACTGAGAGAGGTCATCCTTGTATTTGCTCTTAGGCTCTGCTGATTAAGCATGATGTTGACCACAGGTTAGCCACATGCAGAAGCATGGAACTGTACCTTTACCTAACACCATATAAAAAATTAACTAAAAATGGATCAAGGACTTAAATGTAATACCTCAAACTATGAGAATCTTAGAAGCAAACTTAAGGAACATACCTCTGGACATTGAAGTAGGCAATAATTTTATGCCAGGTCCTCAAAAGTAAATGTAACAAAAGCTAAGATTGAAGTTTTTGCACAGTAACAGCAAAAAAAAAATTGCAAGCTATACATCTGACAAAGGCCTAACATCCAGGATCTACAAGGAACTCAAACAAATTAGAAGAAAAAATCCTGGAAAGTAAGAATGTAGGAGTTAAATGTTAAAAATTAATATAAATATAATTTATTTACTTTCCTTTTTCTGTGAACTGGTTAAAAATGATTGACTTTAGAGATTGAAGCCTTAAGGAATAATATCCTTCAAAATTTACACGTCCTATCATCAGATTCAAGTGTTGGTTCTATAATGTTAATTCAGACAGAATAAGACAAGATGGAACTAGAAAGAAAGGGTAATACTGAGCTTAGAACTTGCTATTGTTAGATTAGCAAGTCATATCTAGTTGGTAGCTGAAAATCATTAGCAAAAGAAGTGGCATGGAAGTGATTGCAATTTCATATGAATTCAGAAAAAATACTTGGCATCATGGTCTAAATACTATATTTATTATAGCATTATAATTGGAGACATAAGAATTGCTACAAAGAATCTCTCAACACTTATGGCATTGTACCCTAATAGAGCAGGTAATGAGCTTGAGTTAAAGAGTAGAACTCTTTTGTTTTTTTTGAAATTGGAATCTCACTCTTATTTCCCAGGCTAGAGTGCAGTGGCACACTCACTGCCACAGCAGCTTAGACCTGCTGGGCTTAGGTGATCCTTCCACCTCAGCCTTCTGACTAGTTGGGGCTACAGATGCATGCCACCATGCCTGCCTAGTTTTTTGTTTTGTTTTGTTTTGTTTTTCTAATGTGTGTGTATAATTTATTGCAGAGACAAGGTCTCATAAACTTGCCTAGGCTCGTCTCTACTCCCTAGGCTCAGACAATCCTCTTGCCTCAGCCTCCCAAAGTGCTGGGATTACAGACTAAGCCACCATGCCCAGCCAAGAACAGAACTCTTATGTGTTTGCAGGAAAAATTGAATAACAATTATGGACTGTGTCTAGATAAGGCATTTACTCAACAAGTAGTCACAAATAAAATCTTGGAATAAGTGACTCAACTAAAGGAAGAAAGTATCCTAACTTGATGGCTCTGGCAAGATGGCGAAGGGGCAGGTTGATCTGTGAGACTCTCTGTGAAATCAAGTGACCATAGGGACTCTTGCTGTCCCCCATTGCCTCCTGCTCCCGCCACTGCCAGTCTGCTCTTTGGCCAACAGCACAGGTCTGAGGGATGGCAGAAAATGCCCCACACACTGCTCTGTTCTCCACCGCAGCTGCCACCATTGCTGGCGCTGCTGCTGGCCACATTGGCCTGTGGGCTGGAGGCCCTTGATTCCATGCACTGCACTGCTGGCTCAGCCACGGCCGCACTCCCTTCCAGTCACTGCCCCACCTGGATTGGCTCTAGATTCCGTCTGTGGTGTTCTTTCTACGCACTGCACTATTGAAGAGGCTGCAGTTCCTTCCGGCAGTTGCTCCCTCCCCCTGCCCAAGACTGCCCTCAATTCCAGGCCCAGGGAGCTCCAGTCCCCTATTCCTGCTGCACATCTCCGCCCTGTCTGAGCCACCCAGTGCCACACTGATCTGTGGCTCCTGGCTGTCCCACACTCTGGCCTTTGCCAGTTTGGCCTGGTGGGTGGGTCAGAGAACAGCTAGAGCCCTGAGATCAATCAGAGACTGCATTGACCCACCCAGCACACTGGCTCCACCCAGCTCCACCCAACTCCAGCTTGAGATCTGAAGTAATAAAATCAAACTGAGAGAGACAGATACCCTTCTCCCATGCTAGATCCAACACAGCTCAGATTTGAATGGCAGACTTCTCAGGCAGCAAGAAGACTGAGCTTAGATCTGATCAAACCTATCCCCACACCAGGCCTTGGGCATCAGATCCTACCAGCCTGCAATGAGAACTAGAGATCAGAGCTGAAAGGACATTGGACTGAGAGGAATGAGCTAAGAGCGTGCTTGGTTCCCTTGTCTTTATTTTTTCTATTTGTATTCTTAGTATGTTTGCTTTAATTATCTTTTTTCTTTTTTTCCTCTTTTTTCTCTCTTCTTACTGTTGTTGATAGCATTTAAGTACTAGCTTTACTTCTGTTAGTTTACTGATTTTTAAAAAATTCTTTAGACTTCATGCTTGTGTAAGGGAATAGTATCAATAAAGAGGTTGATTAGCTTGTGTGTCTGTATGCTTTAGTATTTTGTTTTTTGTGGGTTTTTTTCTTGCTCTTTTCTGTCTTTGTGTGTCTTTTCATTTATTAGTTGGTACATTTGTCTATTTTCCCTCTTACTCTTCTCACTCCCCACCTTCCTCTTCCTCCCCACCCCTGTTCCATTCCTTTCCTTTTTCTTACCACATTTTATTTTCAGGGAGTAAACCTATTACCCCACTGCGTGGGCAGATTGCAAGGCAGTGAGAAGTAGGTACCAGGGTATTCATATACTTGTCGGTGGATACTGTGATCTGCAGACAGATTTTGAATCACAGCTTCCCCTTCAATTCAATCTCAAAACTGCAAAAAACAAAAAACAAAAAACAAAACAAAAACAAAACACAACTCTCAACTCAGAGTCAACCTCCAGAAGTAAACAAAGCTAAGGGATCCACACAAGAAAGAATAGATCAAGCAAACAGAAGTAAAAGAAACCCTGCCACTCCTGAAAAATAAATTAAACAAGAGGGGGGAAAAAGGGAAAAAGTGAGGAGGAAAATCTACACAATGAAGAAAAACCAAAAGAAAAATATAGGTCTCACACAAACCCCTGGGAGATCAGACACTGAGAAAACAGACTTCAGAATGCAAACAATGAAGAGCCCCCAAAATGAATGGTCACATACTACAAACCCAGACATCAAGACTAATAGAATAAAAAGAATTGAGGAGAGACAAGAAGAAAATAGGAAGGAGTTGATAACTAAAATAACAGAAGAATACTGTGATTAAAATGAATAGCAAAACTAATAAGCACGGAAAGCAGAATTAGCCAAGAAGAAGAAAGAATCTCAGAGCTTGAGGACCAAAATACAGAACTAACCCACTGTCCAAACCATAGAAAAGAAGTTTAAAAAGACAGAAAAAAACCTTAAAGAGATGAGCAATTACTTCAAGAGACTGAACCTTAGAGTAATTGGACTTCCTGAGGCAGAAAAAGAGGCAGAGACAACCCTGGAGCAAACATTCCATGAAATTATTCAAGAAAACTTCCCTCATCTAATCAGTGACATGAAAATTTCAACACAAGAGATTCAGAGAACCCCTGCAAGACAACAAATGAGAAGACCAACTCCCAGACACATAATAATTCACTTAAACAAAGTAGGTACAAAAGAAAAAATCCTAAAGGCGGCAAAAGAAAACAGTCAGACTACCTTCGTTGGGGAAGACAAATTAGAATAGCAGCAGATTTATCTACAGAAACCCTTCTGGCTAGGAGAACTTGGAGCCCAATCTTCAAAGTCCTCAAAGACAATCAATTTCAACCCAGAATTACCTACCCAGCTAAACTAAGCTTCATCAGTGAGGGAGAATTAAAATCTTTCCCAGACATTCAATCCCTAAAAACTTACGTTGCCTCTAGGCCAGCCCTATAAGAAACACTTAAGAAATTATTGAACACAGAAGAAAGGGAAAAAAGAACAACAATCTTCACAAGACTGCAGGAAAAAGTCTGAAAACACACATGAATCAACCCAAAAAACAAAAGAAACACAACTAAAAAATAGGATCAACACCACCTCTAAAAGAACCCCATGACAGGGATAAACTCTCACATTTCAATAGTTGGCCTGAATGTGAATGAACTAAAAGCACCACTGAAAAGACAGAATGCAAAATGTATAAAATATCATAAAATAATATATTGTCTCCAAGAGACTCATCTCACCAGAAAGGACACTCACAGATTCAAAGTAAAAGGATGGGAAACAAAATTTCAGGCAAATGGAACACAAAGGATAGCTGGAGTTGCAATTTTAATCTCAGACAAAATACCCTTTAAGCTATCAAATATTGAAAAGATGAAGAAGGTCACTATATAATGATAAAAGTTTCAATACATCAATAAGAAATATCTATCCTAAACATATATGCACCCAACAAAGGAGCACCGAAGTTCATAAAGCAGCTTGTATGGAAACTTCAAAAGAGAGTGACTCTAACACCATCATAGTCGGGGACTTTAATACCCCACTCACAACCCTGGACAGATCATCAAGACAAAAAAAACCCCAAGGAGATCTGGAACCTCAGTGAGACTTTTGAACAAATGGACCTAACTGATACCTACAGAACACTCCATCCAAAGATCACAGAATATACATTCTACTCATCACCACATGGAACATACTCCAAGATCAAACACATCATTGGCCATAAATCAAACACAAGCAAATTTCATAAGACTGAAATTTTGCCATGCACCTTCTCAGACCACAGTGGAATAAAAATGTCAACACCAACAAAGTTCCAACAAAGCCCACAAAGACATGAACACTAAAATGTATGATGCTAAGCAACGCCTGGGTCAATGATGAAATCAAAACAGAGATTAAAAGTTACCTAGAAACAAATGAAAATGAAGAAACATCTTACCAAAACCTCTGGGATGCCATGAAATCAGTAGTAAGAGGAGAATTCATATCTTTACAAACACAAATGAAGAAAATGGAAAGATCACAAGTTAACAGTCTAACAAGTCACCTAAGGAAGCTGGAAATGCAAGACCACCAAAGCCCTAACTTTAGCAGAATAAATCAGATCACCAAAGTAAAAGCCCAAATCCAGGACATTGAATACAAAATGATAATACAGAAAAATCAATGAAAAGCCAGGCTCGGTGACTCAGCCTGTAATCCTGTGCTTTGGGAGGCTGAGGTGAGTGGATTGCCTGAGCCTGCGGGTTCAAGACCTGCCTGGGCAACTTGGCGAGACCTCATCTCTGCAATAAATCAAAAATCCGCCAGGCATGGTAGCACGTGCCTGTAGTTCCAGCTACTTGAAAGGCTGAGGCAGAAGGATCGCTGAAGCCCAGCAGGTCAAGGCTGCAGTGGTCAGGAGCAGCCACTGCATTCCAGTCTGGGTGACTGAGTGAGACTCCAACTCAAAAAAAAAAAAAATCAGTGAAACAAAAAGCTGGTTCTTTGAAAGCATAAAAGATAGATGGTCCTTTAGCCAGACTGCCAAGGAAAAGAGAGAAAAAGTTCAAATAAACATAATCAGGAACACACAAGATGAAGTCACAACTGACCCAGAAGAAATATAAAAGATTATCAGAGACTTCTATTTACAACTGTATGGAAACAAACTTGAAAACCTAAGGGAAATGGAGGACTTTCTGTCATCACACAATCTCCCTAGGTTGAAACAAGAAGACACTGAGACCCTAAATAGACCAATAACAATCAAGGAAATTGATTATGTCATAAGAAAACTACCAAAAAAAAAGACCTGAACCAGATGACATTCCAGCAGAATTCTACAAAACATACAAGGAAGAAATGTTACCAATCCTACTGAAAGTTTTCCAGGTGACTGAGAAAAATGGCACTCACCCAAATCATTTTATGAAGCTAACATCACATTGATACCCAAGCCAGGTAAAGACCCAACAAAGAAAGAGAACTACAGGCCAATATCTATGATGAACATAGATGCTAAAATTCTCGACGCGATCCTACCAATTTGGATTCAACAACATATTTCAAAAATCATCCATCATGACCAAGTAGGCTTCCTTCCCAGGATGCAAGGATAGTTCAACATTTATAAGACCATAGATGTAATTAAATACATCAACAGATGTAAAAACAAAGACCACATGATTATATCATTAGATGGAGAAAAAGCTTTTGATAAAATCCAGCACATCTTCTTGATAAAAATCCTCGAACATCTAGGCATATGTGGAACATACCTCAAAATAGTAAAAGCCATCTACAGGAAACCCACAGCTGCATACTCCTAAACAGACAAAAATTGGAATAATCTCCCCTGAAAACTGGACAAGACAAGCATGTCCACTCTTACCCCTCCTGTTCAATATAGTTTTGAAAGTCCTGGCTAGAGCAATCAGAGAAAAGAAGGCTATCACATGTATCCAGATAGGAAAAGAGGAAGTCAAGTTACCTCTCTTTGCAGAAGACATAATTATATATCTTGATAACCCAACAGAATCTGTAGAAAGCCACCTGGCACTGATAAAGGACTTTGGCAAAGTCTCAGGGTATAAAATAAATGTACAAAAGACAATCTCATTTCATTACACCAATAATAAACAAACAGAAACCCAAATAAAAATCATAATTTCATTTAAAATAGCATACACAAAAATTAAATACTTTGGCATCTTCCTAACCAGAGATGTACAAGACCTTTACAATGAAACTAACAAAACACTGCTCTAAGAAATCAAAGATGACATAAACAAGTGCAAAAATATTCCATGCTCATGAATTAGAAGACAAAACATTGTTAAGATGTCATTTTACTTAAGGCAATCTACAGATTTAATATAATACCCATCAAATTACCAGCAACATTCTTCTCAGACTGAGAAAAAACAATAAGGAATTCATATGGAAACATAAATGACCAAGAATAATCAAAACAATCCTCAGCAAAAAAAAACAAAGCAGGAGGCATCACACTCCCAGACTTTAAACTACACTATAAAGCTACAATAATCAAAACAGGCTGGTATTGGTACAAGAACAGGCATATAGACCAATGGAATAGAATTGAGATTCCAGAAGCAAAACCTCAATTTCTCAACCAACTCATCTTTGACAAAACTTCCACTACCCACTACTGGGGTGAGGAGAACCTATTCATTAAATGATGCTGGGAAAACTGGCTGACCATATGCACAATATTGAAACAGAACCCCTACCTCTCCCCATACATAGAAATTAACTCTAAATTGATCACAGACCTAAATGTAAAACCTCAAACTATAAGAACCTTAGAAAATGCAGGAGACACTCTTATGGAAATTGAAAGTAGCAACCAATTCCTGACCAAAATCCCAAGTGTCCATGTCATAAGAGATAAGATAGACAAGTTGGACCTCATCAATCTGACATCCTTCCACAAAGCCAAATAAACCATTGAGAGAGCACGAAGACAGCCCACAGACTGGGAAAAACTATTTGACAACTCCATGTCTGACAAAGGCCTAACATCAAGGATCTACAAGGAACTCAAATGTGCTGAAAAGTAAAAAACAAACAAACAAAGAGCCCCATTGCAAAGTGGGCTAAAGATATGAACAGACACGTCTCAAAAGAAGACATATGAGCAGCCAAAAGACATATGAAAAAATGTTTAGGCCCATTAGTCATCAAGGAGATGAAAATTAAAACTACACTGAGATACCACCTAACTCTAGTCAGAATGGCCATCATCAATAACTCAAAAAATAACAGATGCTGGAGAGGATGTGGTGAAAAGGTAACACTTCTACACTGTTGGTGGGAGTGTAAACTAGTACAACCTCTGTGGAAATCAGTATGGCGATTCCTAAAGCTCCCAAAAGTTGACCTTCCATATGATCCCTCAAGCCCCCTACTGAGAATATACCCGAAAGAACTCAGGCCACTCTATAAAAAAGGTACCTGCACACGTATTTTTATTGCAGCATTGTTCACAATAGCAAGAACATGGAACCAACCATGCTGCCCATCAAAGAGGACTGTTTTTGAAAAATGTGGTACATATAAACAATGGAATATTACACAGCCATATAGAAGAACAAAATCATGAACTTCCCAGAAACATGGATGGAATTAGAGCTTATAATACTGAGTGATCTCTCACAGAAACGAAGAGCTGAGTATCACATGTTCTCACTCATAAGTGGACCATGAACAACTACCGTAATACTGTAGGAAAGGGATTGAAAATAACAGGAAACTTTTGGGGAGGGGAGTGGTGGTTGGGAAGCTGGAATTGACTGTAGTCGATATTCACCTGCAGGCGGGGGTTCACAGCTCATCAATAAGGGTACCTACACAATGGACACTTATATACTTAACCCTGAATTATACCGCACAATTTAAAAATAAAAATTATTTTTAAAAAAGAAACTATCCTAATTTAAGATCAGTAATCACATGATAGGGACTGGAAGACATAGGGGAGATGATGGGAAAGGTAATTTGATGCTGCAAATCAGATTAAATCCTGGGATCACTGGAATTAATTTGATTATGAGGATTATATACTTATCCATTTGTGGAAGTAGATTGAAAGTGGCTGCATTCCTTTAGGTATTTTCTATCTTTTATTGACACTGATTCTAAAAATGACAGAACTGATAAACAGAGAGTGAAGCCAGTCAGGGTTTAAGTTTGCTGCTGAAGAAAGAACAAGGGAAAATGAGGAAGCATTGACAAAATGTCAAACTCTTGAAAGCTGCTTACCTTCTCTTAAGCTAACTAAGCAATCATAGTTTCTCTACACAATTTCTACTTTCCAGAATTCTTATTTTCACCAGTTTTTAAAGTACATATTCTGTCATCAGCCACAGATTATATGGAGAAATCTATTTAGCAGAATGCATAATCTTAGTGTGGAAAAGTACATAACCCTGTTACTTAATTGCATTTATAAATGTGATATTTATGGATCATAAGAAAAACAAGGAAAAGCTGCATACTTTACCTGCTTACATTTTATTCTAGTACATGAATATTTTTGATAAATTCCCTATATTTTTATTCTACCCTACCATAAAAATGATTTGCAATCTGCTTTAGTTGTGATACTTTTTGTATTTCCTATATATGCACTGAACAAAATGCATGCTCCTAGAACTCAAATTTCTTTTTAAAGTAGATATTAGCTAGCAGAACTATGCTTTAATTCTACATCATTGCATTTGTCAATCTTCAACATTCATGTGGACATTTAGTAATTATTTTAATATGTACATGTTAAGTATAAATTGTGTGTGCCAAGATTTCACATATATAACGCAAAGAAAATTAGTATTTTTATTTAATATTTATGTACAAAAGGGTATGAAAATTATACAACTAATGCTACTATAGAAATAAAATTGGAAAATGTTATATAAGGAGTCTCATAAAATATAATATCCTTGAAATTATATATAATAAATAAATATAGAAGTATATATTAATCATGCATGAAAATAAGTAAAAATATTAAATTATAGTTATCCACACATATTTAAGATTCATAACTACTTATTGTGACCTGAGTATATTTGTATTCTTCTTCTTTGACTCCAGAGACTTGTTACTTAACCCATCATCAAAGAAACTGGTACAAAAACTTGTTAGCTTTCAAGTAGGATAAAACCTCAAACCTTCCAAAGCTCTTGATAGATTATTTGACTTTATTTTGTGTATGTGATCAAAAAGATGTGAACTAAGATTAGAAGCTCATTAACTACAACTCTAAATGCCATTTATCTTCCAACAAACTACATATTTTTATGGCTTGTTCAGTGTGGAAAGATTATAACAATTTACATTTTTAATGCTCACTATACTTTACAAATATATTTCATTTATAAACACATTCAACTCTTAAAATGATCCTATGAATTAGAAATGTTCTCTGTTTCACAAATTAAAACAAACCAAACAAATGAATTCTCCAAGTTTGCATCACTAGTCAAGTTAGACCGAGAATTTGAATACAGACAATTGTGGCTTCAGTATATACTATCACCTACTTCTATACTTTTGTTTTTCTTTCCAGAATGGCCCTATGCCAATAGGTCAACATTTTCAGCATTTATCCTTGTCTCTTGGTCACCAAACATAAAGTGAATAAGATAGACCTGTTGACTTCAGGCAAGATGGCAATGGGACAGTTTGGTCTGTGAGACCCTCTGTGAAAGAGAACTCACATAAAGACTCCAACTCTCCCCCAGGTGCTGCAGCTCCAATTGTCGGCAGCCTGCTCTTCACAGCTGCCTGGCTGCCACCTCAGCCACCTCAGCTGCCGCAGCCGCCATCACCCTACCCCTGCCTGAGGTGACCCATGGCTCTGGACCGTGCAGCCCCCCAAAGCACACTCCACAAAAACTGCCACCGCCGCTGCCACTGCCATGCCCTACCCCTTACCCAGATCCAGGCTCATGGAGCTCCTTTCACGCTCTGTGAAGCAGCAGCTGCCTCTGTTGCTATGATTGACTGCTCCCCCTCCCACCCTGGGTGGCCTCTGACCTCTGCCCTGCCTGGTTTGCATTTCCTGGCAGTCTCCAGCTGCGGTGGAAAAAGAGATCAGCTGGAGTGGTGAGAACAGCACCACTGGCTTGGGATCCAAGGTAACAAAATCAAAATGGGAAGGACAGAAGCTCCTCCCCCTTGCTAAATAGACACAGGCCAGATCTGAGTGGCAGATTTGGCAGGCAGCCCAGATCTGAACCACCCTCCACAGCAGGCCAGGGGCAACTGACCCTAACTATGAAAAAAATCTACCAGCCAGCGAAGACAGCTAGAAATCAGAGCTGAAAGGACATAAAACTTAAAGGAAAAGTCTCAGAGTGTGCTTGGGTCCCCATTTAAATTTTGTTTTTATTCTTTGTCTGTCTTACCCATCTTGTTTTCCCTCTCTTCTTATTGTTATCTATAATGTTTCCATACTTACTTTGGTTCTGTTAGTTTACTGACTTTATTCTATTCTATTTTTCTATTGTGTTTTTCTCTTTAGATTCCATCTTTGTATAGGGGACTAGCATACCAATAAGGAGGTTGGTTAGCTTGTTTGTTTGCATGATTATATGTTTTAGTTTTTTCATATGGTTGTTGGTTTTTGTTACTGTTGTTGTTGTTTTTCTTTTTACTTTTATTGGTCTTTGTGTCTCTTTTCATTTGTTAGTTGGCACATTTGTCTGTTTTCCCTCTTACTTCCCTCTCTCTCCACCTCCTTCTTCCCCCCACTCCCTGCTCCATTCTTTCCCCCTTTTTTAAACCTCATTTTGCCTTCAGAGAGTAAGCCTATGACCCCATTGCATGAACAGATTGCAAGGCAGTGGGAAGTGGGTTCCAGATTATCCATACACCTGTTGGCAGATACTGGGATCTGTAGATAGATTTTAAATCACAGCTCCCTCCCTTAATTAAATCTCAAAACTGCAGTAAGGACTGCCCCCAACCTATAATCCAGCTCCAGAATTGAACAAAGTCAGAGAATACACATAAAGAAGAATAGGAGATTGAACAAACAGAAGTAAAAGCAACCCCTCTACTCCTGATCTACAGAATTAAAGAAGATGGGGGAGAGAGGAAAAAGTGGGGAGGAGAAATCTGCACAAATGAAAAAAAAAAAAAAAAAACAAAAGAAGAATATAGGTCTCACACAGACCCCTGGGAGGTCAGACACTGAGAAAACAGACTTCAGAACACAAATAATGAAGAGCCCCCAGAAGAATGGTTGCATGTGGCAAACCCAGACATCAAGACATTAATAGAGAGAATAAAAAGAATTGAGGAGAGACAAGAGGAAAATAGGAAGGAGCTGATAACTGAAATAACAGCAGTAAAGAATACTGTGATTGAAATAAATAACTAACTAATAAGCATAGGAAGTAGAATTAGCTGAGTAGAAGAAAGAATCTCAGAGCTTGAGGACCAAAACACAGAACTAACTCAAACTGTCAAAAATATAGAAAAGAAGCTTAAAAAGACAGAACAAAACCTTCAAGAGATGAATGATTACTTCAAGAGACTGAACCTAAGAGTAATTGGACTTCCTGAAACAGAAAGAGAGACAGAGACCACACTGGAACAAACATTCCATGAAATTATTTAAGAAAACTTCCCTCATCGCATCAGTGATACAAAAATTCACAAACAAGAATTCAGAGAATCCCTGCAAGACAACAAATCAGAAGACCAACTCCCAGACATAATAATTCACCTAAACAAAGTAGGTATAAAAGAAAAACTCCTAAAGGTAACAAGAGAAAAAGGTCAGACTACCTACCAGGAAAGACCAATTAGAATAGCAGGAGATTTATCTACAGAAACCCTTAAGGCTAGGAGAGCTTGGAACCCAACATTCAAAGTTCTCAAAGATAAACAATTTCAATCAAGAATAATCTACCCAGCCAAGCTAAGCTTCATCAGTGAGGGAGAATTAAAATCTTTTCCAGACATTGAATCCCTAAGAACCTATGCTGCCTCCAGACCACCTCTATATGAAACACTTAAGAAAGTGTTTAAACACAGAAGAAAAGGAGAAAAGAATGAAAATTTTCTTCACAAGAGTACAGGGAAGAGATGGAGAACACACATGAATCAACCCAAAAACCAAAGAAAAGACAACAATTAAAAAGGAACAACAACAACTCTATAATAACCTCATGACAGGGAAAACCCACCACATTTCAATAATTTCACATTATTCTTAATGTGAATGTACTAAATGCACCACTGAAAAGACACAAAGTGGTGGACTGGATAAAAAACCATGACCCCATTATTTGCTGCAACCAATAGACTCATCTCACTACAAGGGACACACACAGACTGAAAGCTAAAGGATGGAAAATGAGTTTCCAGGCAAGTGAATCACAAAAGAAGGCAGTAGTTGCAATCTTAATATCAGACAAAATAACCTTTAAACTATCAAAAATTCAAAAAGATACAAAAGGACACTACATAACAATAAAAGTTTCAGTCATTCGACAGGAAATATTCATCCTAAACATATATGCACCAAACACAGGAGCACCAGCATTTATAAAACAACTACTAAGTAAACTAAAAAAGATGTTGACTCTAGCACTATTATAGCATGGAACTTAAATACCCCACCGACAGACCTAGATAGAACATCGAGGGAAAAAATCAACAAGGATATTCAGAAACTAACTCGACACTTGACCAAATGGACTTAGTGGATACCTACAGATTATTCCACCAACAATCACAAAATATATATTCTACTCATCACCACATGGAACATACTTCAAGATCGATCACATTCTAGGCCATAAATCAAGCATAAACAAATTCCACAAGGTTGAAATCTTACCATGCACATTCTCAGACAGCAATGGAATAAAAATAAATATCAAAACCAACAACATCTCCCCAAAACCCACAAACACATGAACACTAGACAGCATGTTGTTGAACAACTATTGGGTCAACACTGAAATCAAAGAAGAAATGGAAAGATTCCTGGAAACAAATGAATATGAAGAAACCTCTTACCAAAACCTCTGGGGTGCCATGAAATCAGTTTTAAGAGGGAAATTTATATCTCTATGAGCACACATAAAGAAAATGGAAAGATCACAAGTGGAGAGCCTTACAAATCACCCAAGGGAGCTAGAAAGAGAAGTTCGCCTAAACCCCAACTTTAGCAGAAGAATCCAAATCACAAAAATAAGAGTCCAAATCAGGGACATAGAGGACAAAAATATCATAGAAAACATCAACAAAATAAAAAGCTAGTTCATTGAAACAATAAACCAGATTGATGGGCTCCTAGCCAGAATGACCAAGAAAAAGAGAGAAAAAAGCTAAATAAACACAACCAGAATACAAAAGAACAAATCACAACTGATCCCAAAGAAATACAAAAGATTATCAGAGATTAAATGTACACCTATATGGAAACAAACTTGAAAACCTAGATGAAATGGAGGACTTTCTGACATTACACAGCCTCCCAGGTTAAAACAAGAAGACACTGAGACATTAAATAGACCAATAACAACTCAGAAAATTGACTCTGTCATACAAAAATTACATACAAAAAAAAAAGCCCTGGACCGGATGGACTTCCAGCAGAATTCTACAAAACATACAAGGAGGAGCCAATACCAATGCTGTTGAAAGTATTCCAGGTAATTGAGAAAGACAGAATTCTCCCCAAATCATTTTATGAAGCTAACATTACACTGATAATCAAACCAGGTAAAGATTCAACAAAGAAAGAGAACTACAGGCCAATATCCCTTATGAACATATATGCAAAAATCCTCAACAAGATTCTAGCAAATCGGATCCAAAAACATATCTCAAATATCATCCACCATGACCAAGTAGGCTTCATCCCCAGGATGCAGGGCTAGTTCAACATTTGCAAGACCATAAATGTCATTAAATACATCAACAGATGTAAAAACAAGAACCACATGATTATCTCTTTAGATGCAGAAAAAGCTTTTGATAAAATCCAGCATTCCTTCTTGACAAAAACCCTCAAACACCTAGGCATAGAAGGAACATACCTCAAAATACTAAGTGCCACCTACGACAAACCCACAGCTAGCATATTGCTAAACGGTCAGAAACTAGAACCATTTCCCCTAAAAACTGGAACAAGACAAGGCTGCCACTCTCACCCCTCTTGTTCAATATTGTGTTGGAAGTCCTAGCTCAGGCAATTAGATAAGAGAAGAAAATCAGAGGCATCCAAATAGGAAAAGAGCAAGTCAAGTTAACCCTCTTTGCTGATGATATCATCCTATACCTTGAAAATCCCAGAGAATCTGTCAAAAACCTGCTTACACTGATAAAGGACTTTGGGGGAGTCTCAGGGTACAAAATAAATGTGCAAAAGATAGTTGCATTCTTCTACACCAACAAGCTGGCAGAGAACCAAATAAAAAACACAATCCCATTCACAATAGCCACCAAAAAAATGAAATACCTCAGTATCTTCCTAACCAGAGAAGTGAAAGACCCTTACAATGAAAATTACAAAACACTGCTTAAAGAAATACAAGAAGACACAAACAAATGGAAAAATATTCCATGCTCATGGATAGGAAGAATCAACATTGGTAAGCTGTCCAACCTACCAAAGGCAATCTACAGATTCGATGCAATACCCATTAAGCTACCAACATCATTCTTCTCAGACCTGGAAATGACAATACAGAAATTCATATGGAAACATAAATGACCACGAATAGCTAAAACAATCCTTAGCAAAAGAAACAATGCAGGAGGTATCATACTTCCAGACTTTAAACTTTACTATAAGACTACAGTAATCAAAACAGCCTGGTATTGGTTCAAGAACAGGCATATGGACCAATGGAACAGGACAGAGATTCCAGAAGCAAAGTCTCAATTCCTCAACCAACTCATCTTTGACAGAGCCTCCAACTACAACCACTGTGGAGAGGAGAGCCTATTCAGTAAATGGTGCTGATCCATTAACTCTAAATGGATCAAAGACCTAAATGTAAAACCTCAAACTATAAGAATCTTAAAAAGTGCAAGAGACACCCTTATGAAAAATTGGAACTGGCAACCAATTCCTATTCGGAACCCTAAAGGACAATACATTAAGAAATAAAATAGACAAATGGAACTTTATCAAATTAATGAGCTTCTGCAAAGCAAAAGAAACCATCGAGAGAGCAGGGAGACAGCTTACAGAATGGGAAAATATATTTGCCAAATGTTTATCCAATAAAGGCCTAACATCTAGGATCTAAAAGGAATTCAAATGCGCCAAAAGGAAAAAATAACAAGCAGCCCCTTTAAAAAGTGGGCAAAGAGCTGGGCTCAGTGGCTCAGCCTGTAATCCCGTGCCTTGGGGAGGCTGAGGTGAGTGGATTGCCTGAGCCCATGGGTTCAAGACCCGCCTGGGCAACTTGGCGAGACCTCATCTCTACAATAAATCAAAAAAATTAGCCAGGTGTGGTAGCGCGTGCCTGTAATTCCAGCTACTGGAACGGCTGAGCCTGGCAGGTCGTGGCTGCAGTGGCTGGGAGCAGCCATTACACTCCAGTCTGTGCGACAGAGTGAGACTCTGACTTAAAATATAAAAAACAAAATAAAAAATGGGCAAAGGACATGAATAGACAATTCTCCAAAGAAGATATACAGGCGGCCAACAGACACATGAAAAAGTGCTCAGCCTCACTCATCATCAGAGAAATGCAAATCAAACCCACACTGAGTTACCACTTAACCCCTGTAAGTATAACCATCATTAATCAAACAACAGATGCCAGCAAGGATGTGGCGAAAAAGGAACGCTTCTACACTGCTGGTGAGAATGCAAACTGGTGCAGCCCCTTTGAAAGACAGTGTGGCACTTTCTGAAAGAACTAGAAATTGACCTTCCATATGACCCAGCAATTCCCCACTTGAGAATATACCCGGAGGAACTCTAATCATTCTACCAAAAAGATACCTGCACACGTATGTTTATTGCAGCTCTATTCACAATAGCAAAAACATGGAACCAACCATGTTGCCCATCATTGAACTGGATTTTAAAAATGTGGTACAATTACATGATGGAATATTATGCAGTCATAAATAGGACCAATATATGGACTTTGCAACAACTTGGATGGATTTGGAGTTGATCATACTCAGTGATTTATCACAGAAACAAAGAACAGAGTTCCATATGTTCTCACTCATAAGAAGACCTTGAACAATTCTAATGCTATAAGAAAGCAATTGGCAGGAGTGAGAAACTGTCAGGGGAGAGGGGTGGGATTGGCAGTTGAGGGAAACTGCTAGGGGAGGGAGGGGCATATCTCATCAACAATGGCATCTGCATGATCAATGTCTGTATAACTAAATCTGAAATGTACCCCATATTTCTATAATGAAAATAATTTTTTTTAAAAAAGTTAATAAGATAGTATAAAATAAAATTTGTAGGAAGTATTCAGATACAAATTTTCTTAAATTAGTAAATGTAACAATAACAACAACTTAACATATACTTATTTTTCAATTAATGGCTAAGAATGAAAGAAGAAATAAGAAAAGTAAAAAAGGAAGACAGGAAAAAAGAAGGAAGACAGAAAGGAAGACAAGAAGTAGGACAAGAAGGAAAATAGGAAAGAAGAAACCTGGAAGGAAGATGGGAGGGAGGAAAGAAGAGAGGGAAGGAAGGAAGGAAGGAAGGAAGGAGGGAGGGAGGGAGGGAGGGAGGGAGGGAGGGAGGGAGGGAGGGAGGGAGGGAGGGAAAAAAGTCAGTGTTATTCATAGGTAGCAGTTGTGAATAAATTATGCAATAATTTTTAAGTGTAAAATAGTATTGCTTTTCTTTAGAAAGTATTGCATTGTGTTTTAAAAGAATTGTAAATAGAGATTCATCTGTTTTGCTGTGTAGTTTATGCATTAATACTTAGGAATTCAAGTGAAAGCAATAGAAATCCAGTTACCAAATGCTGTGTATTTGTGAAAAACAGCCATTTTACTTTTTAAAAATAATTTTTGAGGAACTAATAGACACCAATAACAATATAAAACACCGTAGAATGAAAAATAAATAAAAGTAGTGCCTTGACAAGACTAAACATAGCAATTTTGCTGAAGTAGTTGTCTTCCATTGTCATAGGAGGGTGACTTAGTGCTGCAGTGATATATTTGGGGAAAAGGTTTGCCAATCAAAATATAAACATCTTAGAAATGTACCATAAGTTAGAATTTTAATGCTGGGCTTGAAATTTTTTTTTTTTTGAGTGGTATTATAGAAGTTTAAAAATGTATTTTAGGGGTCAAGACATTTAAGAAATTCATCAATCCTTTATTATTCAGCAATAGTCAACTTCTACGTTAAAATGACCATAAAAAAAGGATGGGGTTAGTGTATATTTATGTCAGTCATCACACATTTTCAGTACAGAGAGACTATAAATAACCACAGCCTACCTTTCCTGAATGTTTTTACCATACCTACTCACACCTAACTTTTCCTTTTTCTTGTACCTTCCAACTTTTTCTTTGTCTTAAGTCAAATAAGTGATGAAATTCTGGAGGATTTAAAAAAAAAAACTTTGTTTTTTACTAATATCTCTTTGAGATAATTCAGTTTTTAAAAAAATAACATTTAAATGGCAATAATTTTATTTTGCCTTAAGATGTTATGATGCATATATGAACTCTGTAGCATGAAGGGAGAAGGGACCTTTTAAGATTCAAAAACGTGTACAAAATTTATCAGCAAGAATCTAACGAGTGTCTCAAACTTCAGCTGTTGAAAGTAGTACATGAAATATATGTGATTCACAATCTCAGACAAGCTGTGGCAACTCAGATTGAGGGCTGACCTGAATTGAAAAAAACATTTTAGGCCAAAGGATAGTAATAGAAATGTAGGTTCATAAATGGTGTTGCAGAATAACTGACCTCTAGACACTTTAAAATTTGAGAACTTCAGAAGTTGATATCAAGTTTCTGATAAGCAGTAAGGGCCTGTGTTTCACTGAAAAACAGAACTAGAATTTTCTCTTAAAAAATATTAAAAACCAGCATAAAGTAAAGGGCATAATAAATATTTAGCATCTTATTTAAGAATGTTCTCTACTAGATATTGTAAGAATATTTGAAAATGCTTGATAAAAATGTAGTTTATAGATTTAATTATTATATAAATTTCTCCTTTATGACAAAGTTCTCTGTAATTGAGCAAATGCTAAAAGAATAAGCTGCACCAACATTTGGCTCATTGTTTTTATGTAATACTTGGAGACTGAAATGAAAGGATTTTAGCATTAGAAGTTCCCACCAACCTTCAAAGGGAGTGACATTTACCATGGCATTACATAAACAAAGAATGAGGGCCAAATTTTTAGCTGTGGAATAAATAAAATAAAGAACAATATATAAAATGTTATTTTAGTGAATTTAGTTAATAGGCATAAAAATCATGTTTTGTGAAATGCTTTATATTTCTAGCTATTAAGTGATACAAATCTTTTTAAAAGCATTTAAAGTATGCTATACATATATGTGCATATGTGTGTATACATATACATTTATAAAAATAATTTTTAAGTGTATTCAATTTTACTTCTTCCTAGAATGAAGAAAAATGAAAATGGTTTCACTCATTCCAAAACATTTTTAAAAACCAAGATTAACTAAACAACATTTTTCCTAATCTCTTCAGACAATTGAGGTTGCAAGATAACAAGTACTCTGAACTATAAGAAATCTAAGAAAGAATAGTATTCCTCTTCACAAAAGAGGTGAGTACTCCTACTGTCTTGCTTGTTGTAGAGCATGGAAAGAAATTGGAATTACAATGCAAGCAGATAGGAAAACAAGACAAAACAAAAACAACACAGCTAAAATTTTAACAAATTGCTATAAGACAGATTTTGAGCTAATATGATCTTATAGGGTCCCTGGGAGACACAGACAAAGGGAATTAGCAACTCATGAACTATGTAACAGAAATCTCCACCAGGGCATTTAGAAACTCAAACATTTTGCCTAAGATTGTAGAAGATACAAGAGACCAGAGAAATCCTCTCTTTGTGGTATAGGTGTAGAAGGTGAGATGAATAGTGCAATAAAGACAATATAAACCCAGGCAGCCATTCTCATGTTTTTTTTCTTTTTTTCTTTTTTTTTTTTTTGAGTTGGAGTCTCACTCTGTCACCCAGACTGGAGTGCAGTGGCCGCTTCCGGCCACCGCAGCCTCGACCTGCTGGGCTCATGTTCTTTTTCAAAGCATTAAGCCTCTGGGAGCAGAAAACTACATTTCTCTTGGTAACAGATTAAGACACGTTGTTGCTAAAATAAAGAAAAAACTATGATACTTTTAAAATAAGGATTTAAAAAAAAGCTTACGCTCCACTTCACATAGTATTAATAGAGGTCTTTTATCATCAGAGGAAGAGGGTAGAAAACTTTTATTATCACAAAATTTACCACAGATTATGAGATAAAGGGACAGGGATGCTGAGCAAGCCATAACCCTGAGACTCAATCACTTGGCTCTGCCTTACCTATAAGAATAACAGTTCTCTCAAACCAAAACAAATTCAACCCAACCATGAAACTAGCAAGGACCAGTAGTAAGCAAGAACACTAAGAAGCATGAAAACATGCATGCCTCCTGTTAGGAAGGGTTATAGAAATAGCTGAAACATGAGAGGAAAGCGCTAACACCAAAAAAAAAAAAAAAAAAAAAAAAAAAAAAAAATCCACAATTGATTTGTTGAAATAACCGTAGCAGGAAATAAAAATTCCAAATCCTGATCAACTCTTGACTAGATTGACTCAATTCCCTCTGCTAATTGCCTGAGAAGACACTATCAGTTTCCAGGCATAAGCATTCTTCATCTGGGTATCTACTGCTCTATAAAAGATGTCTGGCATTTAGTTAATATTTTTGAGACAGTCTAAAGAAAAAAAGTTATCAAGCATTCTAGAAAATCAGACTGACAGATGACACAAACATTGTATACAAATTAAATAATTATGATCAAACCACTAAAGAATCTGGGAGAAATGGCCAAAAGGATTTATGAACATATAGGAAATTTCAAAAGAGAGACAAAGACTAAAAGAAACAGTGAAAGAAATGCTACAAAAAAGTAACAATAATAAACTCCTTTGACCGGTTCATAAGTAGATTCTATAGCATTAAAGAATCATGGCCATTGAGCATAGGTCAATACAAATTATCAACCTGAAATATCAAGATAAAAAGAGTGAAAAATAAAGAGTACTCAGTGGTCAGATGGTTTAACATACATGAAATTCGAATTCTAGAAAAAAGAAGGACAAGACAGAAGGAAAAACATCAGAATTCATAATTATCATGAAGTTTTAAAAGTAATAAAAAAAGCATATCTAAAAAGCGAAGACAAGTCAAAGTAAGATAAATATCACACGCACACGAGGGAGAACTAAAATAGACTCTGAATTTATTTATTTACAACTGTGTATTTATTCTTACGTGTTTAAATTTCAAAATATTCTTCATTTGATATAATACGCACATTGAGATGCTTCTTTCACTGTTCACACAGTTTTTGAACTCGTCAATTCTGATGGCTTTTTTTGTTTCACCTCTTCCACATTAGCAAAGTGTTCTCCTTTGAGAAGTTTTTTCATTTGGGGAAGCAAATAATATTGCTCTGGTGAATAGGGAAGGTGGGCTGGGGAGGAGGGGAGTCATGCCGTTTTTGGTCAAAAACTGCTGAGCAATTAATGTGGTGTGGGCAGGTGTGCTCATAAATCACCCATCGTGAAATGGGCAAATACATGGAAAGAATCTAAAAATAAAATAAACTCACCACAATGTACACTGATGCTGATGTGTTCCTAGAACACTTACCTAGTAGGGGAGCCTTTATTACAAGGGTCCTGCTCTCCAAAAAAAAAAAAAAATTCTTTTTTGGGAGCCTCCTCCCTTGGACACCTGTAAACACAAACTTTCCTAGACAGGTAATATTAAAATAGTGAAAACCCATAGATTAAAAAAAAGAATTAAAGATAGTGTCTTAGTCCATTTGAGTTACTACAAAGTGATACCTGAAGCTGGGCAATTTATGAAGAGGTTTCATTGGCTATCCAGGAAGCATAGGAACAGAATATTCCTCTGCTGAGGGACTCAGGCTGCTTCCATTCATGATGTAAGGCAAAGTAGACTTAGTGTGTGCAGAGATCTTCTGGCAAGAGGGAGAAAGCAAGAAAGAGAGGGAAAGTGTCAGGTTTTTTGCCAACCATTCTTTCTGAAGAACTTTATTGGGAATTAATAAAGTGAGAACTCACTCTTTTCTGTGAGGTTGGCACCACGCCTTTCATGAGGGATCCACCTCTATGACCCAAACACTTTCTATTAGGCCCATCTCCAACATTGGAATCAAATTTCAACATGAGGTTTGGAGGATCAAATACTCAAATCATAGCAGGCAGTTGATACAAAAACACACTAGATACAGAAAAAAAAATTAAATAATAAAATATATCTAATACAAAAAAACAATATTTCTCATAAGAAAGCCGGCAAACTAGAAAATAATGGGGTGATTTTGAGTACTGGATAGAATATTCTGCTAAGTTCTTAATTTATATCAAATATAAACATATTTCACAACCAAAAACAATATAAAGACTTTTTCAGACAAACAAACAAACAAAAACTGAAGGAGTTACTTGCCTGCAGACATGCACTACAAGGAATGGTTTAAAACATTACATAGAAATTGCCATCAGAGATAAAGTTGGATCTACACAAATAAATGAATAGTTCCAGGAATGATAAAAAAAAGCGTTAAAGTAAACATAAAAGGCCTTTATTCTTATTTTTCATCACTCATAAAGGTAATTGCCTAAAGAAATAAAACAATTAATTAAGGATACTATAACATGTAAATTTAAAACATATGATAAAGAATGCAAAGAATGCAAGGGATGAATTAGATCTATAATGCTGTAATGTTCACAGAATATATATGAGTATGTATGTATGATATTTGTAGAGGTACTATGATAAGTTAAAGACACATATTATAAAACTAAGAGCAATGACTAAAGTAGAAAAATAAATATAATGAATAAGCTAATAATGAAACTAAAACCAAGTAATAAAAAACACACATTTAAATTCAAAGTCAAAAAGAAAAAGCAAAAATGAGAATAACAACAGATGGAACAAATGGAAACCAACTAATGTTTATACATTTATATCAAAACAATAACGATAATTGTATTAAGTATAAATGATCTCAGCACCCTAATTAAAAGACAGTGATTTTTAAGTTGGTAATAAAAGCAAGATTCAACTATCTACTTTCTATAAAAATTCATTTTAAATATAAAGGTGAAAAGTAAAAAGAGAGAAAACACATAGCATAAAAAATTATTTAAGAGGAAACTGGAGAGTCTATATTAACATAAGACAAGGTAGGTTTCAGAGCAAGATGTATTGCAAAAGATGAAGAAGGATATTGAATAATGAATTAAAAATTATTCTCCAAGGAGGTTAACATGCTTAAATGTTTAATGCACTTAAAAATAGAACTTATCGTGTGGAGTATAACCTAATAGAACCCAAAAGAGAATTAGAAAAATCTACAATTATTGTCTGAGAAATCCTCTTTCAGTAATTGATATAACAAATTTTTAAAAAATCAGTCAGAATATAGATATTTGAGGAACATCAATCAAATCAACCTAACTAACAATACAGGACACTCCTCCCAACAGCAGCAAATACACATTCATAATTATCAAATACAAACAGTTCCCATATACCTCTCACTCTGAACTCCAATAATTAATATGTCACATTACCGTAGTACATTTGTCATGACTAAGAAACCAACTTTGGTATATATTGCTAAACGCCACACTTGATTCAGATTTCATTAGATTTTTCTCTAATGTGTATTGTCTGTTCTAGGATCATATCCAATATACTACATTGCAGTTAGTTGTCATGTCTTCTCAGCAGTTTCCCTGTATTTCTTTGTTTTTCATTATCTTGACGGTTTTGAAAAGTATTTGTCAAGTACTTCATAGAATACACCTCAATTTTTTTCTTATTTATTCCTCTTGATAATACTGGGGTTATATGGTTTTGAAAGAACAAAGGTGAAATACACTTTTTATCACATTAAGGGGGTACACATTGTTGTTACAGGGCTAGCAGGTCCAGCATTGTGGTCCTCACTCTTGCGTCTCATTGACAAATATTGGAAACACAACACAATTTCAAGTAAGCAATTAATTTTTTAAAAGCAAGAGTACACTCCCTGCAGTACAAAGGACAAGCAGGTTGTCCAAGAAAGGACCAGCCCTGAGCTAATCATGGGCTTTTGTTTTATCATTTGTTTGTCTAACTTCCTTTTTCCTCATTCTCCTGTCAATCTGCATTTTTCCTGATTTGATGGGCAGGTCTTGTGTTATGTAACCTTTGGGACTGTGCATGCATGCACATGTTCCATGAGTAACTAAGTGAAATCCATGGGGAGGGGAGAGTATTAAACCACAATGCTAATCAATGCTAATGATATGGTAATAACTCAAAGGTCATATGAAGATAGCTTTAGGCTTCGAATGTGCATGTGTGCAGGTCTGGAAACTCCTTTGTGGTTAAAGTTTCTGCCAAGCAAGATGATATAGCCACAAGATGAAGGTAATTTCCACATATCTGCTATTTTTTTTTCAGATTTTCATATCAAATTTTATATTTCAGGAATGTTAATTAATCACTTTAATTTTCTCTTTTCTGTATTTACATAGATTATAAATCAGTAAGTTAATTAATAAAATTATTTAAAATTATAGAAAGCATAAAAGTTTTACAGCAATTGTGCAACTCAATTTTCCCTTTTGTTTTATTTTATTTTGGGGGGTTGTATTGATTCTAATAGTAGATCCATCATTAGAATTCTTTGACATTGGATCAAGTTCAAGAACTTGGAGCAAAGACTAGTTATGGGAAATATTGGAGAAAGTTACCTCTAGATGTTAAATTTATTAATGTGAAATTAGATATAATTGTTTCATATCAGCAAAAAAGTACTTAACAGCAGACATATATATGTTTAAGTGTGATTATAATAAATTTGGCTAGATTGTGGAACTTGTGGAATAATAATTTTATGCCAGAACGAAGAAAAAGAATCCCTCACTATACTGACTTTATTACATCATTTATTCACTCATTGATCAAATTTTATTAACTCTCATGTAACATGCATTGTAACATGCAGAATGAATAATTCTAATTATTCTTAGTCACAGTTCTTTTGAAATCAGATCAGTAAAAAAAGTGATCAAGAATTATTGTGCTAATTTAAGTCTGAAGGAGATCTAGAAGTGACACAAGGAAGAAGTTATGAACTACATTTAGAAAATCTGGGTAAATATCTTTCTGTTGTATGTCAGGCAACATTGTAGGAAGGAAGAAAGCAGCATCAATAATGAGGTCCTCACACAGGAGCAAGAAAATCAACACATGCACAGCAAAAGAAATTTCATGTAAACACTCATCTCTTTGGGCAGTGTTTTATACACGATATACTAGAATATGCTTAATATAGAGTTGGAATTTAGTGCTATGCTTTCTTCATGTATTATAGAGTGGCCAATTTTATTTTTAAAATGTGCATTAGACTATTAAATTACTCAGTCAATTTTTGTTGAAGTTCTTCTGAACATCTTTTTTTTAATGAATGGTTTTCAAATTTCTGCTGACATTCTTCCAGTTACCCTACTGCTTAATGTTTCTGTGTAAATATTCAAGATCCTGTTAATATGATTGCATTTATATTAGGGAAAAGCAGGTGCATAAAAAGAATAAATTTTACTTGTAAGTTGTGAATTTGTTACTACAATAACAATAGATCATTAGCTTATTATATCCAATTTGTCAATATGAACTGAACTGAGAGCATATTTTCTATAATTTCTATTATTTTAAATTTGTTAAGGTGTGTTTTATGGCTCAGAATGTGGCCTTACTTTGTGAATGTGTTATCTACTATTTTTGGATGAAGTATCCTATGGATAGATATCAATCAAACCATGTTGATTGGTGGTGCTGTTTAGTGCAACTATGTCTTTATTTTCTGTTTTCTGGATGTTAATTACTGATAGAGAAGTTTCCAGCTATAACAGTGAACTCATCTACTTCTTGCATTTCTGCCTGGTTTTGCCTCACATATTTAGATGTCTACTACTAGACACAGACACTAAAAATTGGTGTGTCTTCTCTTTGACCCTTTGTCACTGTCCTCTGTATCATTATTTAAAAATTCTCTTCATCCTTAGTAATTTTTCTTGCTCTGAAATCCGCTTTGTGTGAAATTAACAATTACTCCAGCTTTCTTTTGATTAGTATTAGCATGGTGAATCTCCATTCTTTTATTTAATTTATCTGTGTTCTTATATTTAAAGTGACTTGTTTTTAGACAACATATAATTGGGTCTTTTTTGTTGTTTTTGCAAAATATTCAAAAAATCTCTTTTTTATGTTATATTTAGACTACTGGTGTTGAAGGTGATTATTGACATACTAGAATTATTATTTACCAAATTTTTACTGTGTTCTCTACTTTTCTTGTTTTTTCTTCCATTATTTTTGTGCTTTTTCTTGTTCTCATTGAGTATTTTGTATTATTACATTTGTTTTCACCTCTCAGCATATCAATTCTACTTTTAAAAAATCATTTTAATTATGTCATTGAGTTTGCAGTGTACATTTATAACTAATCCAAGCATTTCTACATATAATATGACTTCTCAGGTAGTGAGTGAAAACACCCTATAACAGAATATTCCAGATTCCTCTTTCCCATCCTTTTATTGCATAGCTAGTATTCATTTCATTTATCCATAAACAGTAAATCTTTAATACATTGTTATTATATTGAGCAAACTACTTTTTGTTAGATTAATTAAAAATATTTTTAAGCAAAAATTTTATTTTATTCCTTCTCTAACATTTTTCCTTTCCTCCAATAGAGCAGAGTTTTTGACATATGATATTCCTTTAACATTTCTTGCAAGGCAGGTCTACTGATGACAAGTTGTCTTAATTTATTTTTGTCGGAGAAAGTCTTTATTTTGTATTTACCTTTTTAAATTAGGATTTTGGTAGATAACAATGATAACTTGGTGGTTCTTTTATTTTAACACTATAAATATTCCAGTCCATTCTCATGCTTACATAATTTATGAAGAGAAGTTAGACATTATTCTTATCTTTGCTCTTTTATAAGTAAAGTGTTCCCTTGTCTCCTTTCCCTTCCCCAGCATCCTTCAAGACTTTTTTCTTTCTCTTTGATTTTCTGTGGTTAAATATAATATGCTGAGGTATAAAGTTTTTGGTATTTATCCTTCTTGGTGTTCTCTGGGCTGTCTGTATTTGTCAGTAAATTTGGAAAGTTCTGTCATTTTTGCCAATATATGTCTTCTTTTTTTGTTTGTTTTGTTTTGTTTTTCTCCTTCTCTTTCAGGTAGTTCCTTTATGAATGCTACAACTTCTGTAATTGTTCCATATTGCTTGGATATTCTATACCTTTTTTAGATTCATTTTCTCCTTGCTTTTCAGTTTCAAAAGTTGCTACTGATATATCCTTAAGTTCACTGAGTATGTTCTTGGATGTGTCCAGTTTATTGATGCACCTATTGAAAGCCCTCTTTAAAATTTTCTAGTATTTTATTTTAATTATTTCATTCTTAGAGTTTTCATCTCTTTGCTTAATTGTCCATTTGTTTTTGCATAATGTCCACTTAAATTGTGCTGTGTTTACTCTTTGCTGTGGATCTCAGAAGTTAAAATTTTCTGGTGTCTTTGTTTTTACGTCTTCGATTGCCTTTTGGTTTTCCTAGCGACCTCTTCTCAGATAATATTGGGGATGCACTGTTTTTCAGTGTATTGTCCCGTTATTATACAGGAGTCCAATTTATGTGGTGGTAAGGTGTTTCAGGGGAAGAAGCATTCTGTAGTCCTGTAATTAGGTTTCTGTATTTTAGTAAGTCCCAGTCCTTGGGCTATGACCTTCACATAGGCTTCTGAGTTTTGCTTTGTTATTTGTCCCTAGGTGGGAAGAAAAAATGAAGCTACAGTTAGGTTACCCCAGGTCAATCAGTCTCTGTAAAAAACACCATCAGTTTGGGTTTGATAAAATAGACTTATTGCCGGGCTCGGTGGCTCAACCTGTAATTCCGCGCCTTTGGGAGGCTGAGGTGAGTGGATTGCCTGAGCCCGCGGGTTCGAGACCCGCCTGGGCAGTGAGACCTCATCTCTACAATAAATCAAAAAATCAGCCGGGCGTGGTAGAGCATGGCTGTAATTCCGGCTACTCGGAAGGCTGAGGCAGAAGGATCGCCGGAGCCCCAGCAGGTCGAGGCTGTGGTGGCCGGGAGCGGCCACTGCACTCCAGTCTGGGCGACAGAGAGAGACTCCAACTCAAAAAAAAAAAAAAAAAGATTTATTTAGTGTAGACCTCGTTAAGAAGAACAGAATGCTGTGGACATACGAGTATATTTTTTTCTCTGCCTCTTCAAGATGCTTCACTGTGAGAACTTGGTAGTGTTCTGAAGGCAAAACTCTTAAGTCTGCAAGCCTCTAAGGCTAAACCCCGGGAGTTTTTAAGTCTTGAACTGTCCACACAGAGTCTCCAGAAGTTTATCAGTTACAGTTTAGATAACCCCAGTATTAATTGACATGGAGGGTTTTGTGTTTGTTTGTTTTCCTCCTGGGTTTCCCTTCTGTAAGTTGTGATTCTCCACATCTACTTATCTTTTCAATTTAATGGGCAGTGACTGCCCTCAGACCTCAGTTCTTGGATATATCTTTAAAAAAAAAAAAGCTGTTGATTTTCAGTTCGTTCAGCTTTTTTCTTGTTACAAGGACAGGAGTGAAAACTCCCAAAGTCTATTCATGCCAGGCCAGAAAATGAAAGTCTAAAAAATAATTGTATTCTAATTTCATTTTTCAGTCCTTATGATCAAAGATAATTCATGCCAGAACAGAAAATGAAAATCTGAAAAATAAATGTGCTCCAATTTCATTTTTCAATTCTAATGATTAAAGATGATTAACATTGACAGAAAAATTTTAAATAATATATAAATATTAATATGCTTCAGCAAAATGATGACTTGGTTTTAAATATTTCAAGGCAAAATATCTTTGTTTTAATCTTGATTATATGATTTTTTTCATTAAAATGCTATTTTAGAAAATAATGGTCATGATACCTAGCATGCTTCTTTTGGTGCAAAAAAAATTTTTTTTTTTTTTTTTAGTTGGAGTCTCACTCTGTCGTCCAGACTGGAGTGCAGTGGCCGCTGCCGGCCACCACAGCCTCGACCTGTTGGGCTCCGGCGATCCTTCTGCCTCAGCCTTCCAAGTAGCTGAAACTACAGGCGCGCGCTACCACGCCAGGCTAGTTTTTGATTTATTGTAGAGATGAGGTCTCGCCAAGTTGCCCAGGCGGGTCTCGAACCCATGGGCTCAGTCAATCCACTCACCTCAGCCTCCCAAAGGCGCAGGATTACAGGTTGAGCCACCGAGCCCAGCTAAAAAATTTGTTTTATATAATAAAGAAAACAATCTTTAGTTAACCAAATAGGCAAACTTTAATTTATTCAAATAATTTATTAAATAAACATTCATCAGATACCATGGTGTAAGTCCTATTATGAAAATTCATATATAAAGGTTAAAAAAATCACATCTGCCTTTATGGAGATTAACTTTGTTATAGATTATTAGGTTCATTTTATTTCTATTTACTCCATAAATATGACTAATATCATTTATTAAACTTCTGAGTCTGATTTATTTAAATGAAGTAACAGCAAAAAATTCTAGTTAACTTAGTAAGAAAAATATTTATTAATTGGAATAATATGGTAATATATTGCAGGCTTTTTAAAAAAATATGGAATTGTGTTGAGAAAAAAAAGGGGCACCTGGCAAATTCCATAAATCATATTGATCTTAAAAGTGCATTTTGACAAGGTGAATTTACTCCATTCTTGAATCACTGACATCAGGATTCAAATAGCTTAGGGCAAAAATGTCTACCTGGCCAAACTTAATTTACATTCCTATCTTTCCATCAGTGAAAAATCACTATGTCAGGATGGATAATTTCAAAATGAGAGTCAAAATGGACAATTAAGTATTTATCAGGTAGTTGAGAAAATATAGAAAACCAGAAAACACTGGATACAAAGTAACAACTATGTGTCTATAAAAATAATAGTTTCTTAGCATATAATGACATAATTGGTCATTCTTAGAGACTTTTTTTGTTCCTGCTTTTAACTCACATTCTTGGAGAATATAAGACATGTGATATACTTTTTTCATGTATTTTATTTGTGGAAATTGAACAAGCAATCCAACTATTTATGGTCAGTGATGTTTACAAAATATATTCAAAGACTTTTTAAAGATGTGCTGATTAAATTTATATTTTTGATAAATTATGAGAGTAAAAAAAGACAGAAAATGAAAATAATTGTTAAAAGCAGATGCTACTTGCCTAAACAAGTATCCTTTTCTTTTTTCCAAGGCAAATCCCTAATGGATTCACTGATCAAATGGACTTTCTTAGGTAGTTAAGGAATAAAGGGAATAATTTATTCAGAAACAGATTTCTTGCTCTGTCACCTCAACTGGAATGCATTGGTGTGATCATGGATCATTGTACCCTCCAACTTCTGGGTTTAAGCAGTCCTTTAGTCTTGTCATTTGAAGTAGCTAGAACTACAAACAAGTACCACCCATACCTGGCTTTTTTTTTTTTTTCCCCGTGGTGATGGAGTCTCCTTGTGTTACCCAGGATGACCTTGAACCCCTATCTTCAAGCAGTCTCCCCACCTCAGCCTCCCAAAGAACTAGAATTACAGGTGTGAGCCACCATGTACAACCTGGGAGATTGAATTGCTGATTTTTATGCATATATGTACGTTCAGTGTGTTACGTAGATAGCTACCATTTATTCATCAAGAGTGCTGAAATCAAATGCTATCTTCACATCAGTCATAGGTGAAATGGTTGATGACCTGTTCAGTTGACTGAAAAACACTAATGTACAAAGATTGATAGAAATGGAACTTGGATTCTATATCATATTTCTCAATAGTAAGGTAGCTGTTGTTGCTCTAGAAAGTGTCAGGTAAAAATCAGACACAAAAAAATCAACTGAAAAATATATATTACCCTTAGAAAAAAATACTGAAGTATCTTTTAAAAATATTTTGCCCATAATAGAAAATTTATTTTTTTTTAACCTGGAGGTTATGTCTAAAATGTCATTGCTATATATTTTGTATAATGAAAGGTCATAAATAATACTATATTCCATAATGAAATATTTTAAACCTTTGGGAAGTTTTTGTTTTGTTTTTCACTTCTTTTTTCATTAAGTGAATTAACAAATGGATAATATTCATTTCACTAATATATTTTTGCCTTATGGTTGCAATGTTCCAAGGACTCTTTAAGGTGTGAAAATCATAAATATAAATGAGCATAGTTCCACCTATCAAAACCTTACTTTTGGAAAAAAAGAAGTGTAAGGTTATAAACACAATATAAATACAATTTCCACACAAAAAACTAAAGATATGGACAAATCAAGCACAAATAATGTGAATTTTCATCTTTTCTGAAACTGTGGAGTAGCCCTAAACCAACTATATTAAATATTCTGGTGGACAGATTATGGATAGAAAAGTTTGAAATAAATATTAGAAGGATAGCTCATAATTCTGACTCCCAAGAAAGTGGCAGATAAAACTTCCTTATATACTCTAACTTACAGAGGCAAGAAAAAAAAATCTCATTTATAACAAGGTTCTTTCACTTGGAAGCATATTTAAAACAATATGAATCAACAAATTTCTGAAATTGCAGGCACATTACTGAAAGAACAATGGCATGACAGTTTTAATCAGAAAACAATAATTGGGAGGCTAAGGTGAGTGGATTGCCTGAGCCTGAGTGTTCAAGACCTGCCTGAGCAACTTGGCGAGACCTCATCTCTACAATAAATCGAAAAGAAAATTAGCCGGGCGTGGTAGCGCGTACCTGTAGTTCCAGCTACTTGGAAGGCTGAGGCGGAAGGATCGCTGGAGCCCAGCAAGTCGAGGCTGCGGTGGCCGGGAGCGGCCACTGCACTCCAGTCTGGGTGACAGAGTGAGACTCCAACTCAAAAAAAAAAAAAAAAAAAATGTGTGAGGCTATGTTTTTGTGTTTTTTGATGGGTATATTAATTTCCTAGAGCTACTGTAACAAAGCACCAAAATTGAATGCCTTAAATTAAGAGAAATGTATTTTCTTGCAATTCTGGTGGCTAGATGTCTAAATTCAAGGTGTTGTCTGGGCCATACTCCCTCTGAACTCTGTAAGAGTAAATTCTTCTTTTCCTCTTTCTAACTTTTAGTGGTTTGCCAGCACTTCTTGACGATTCTTAGGTTGCAGTGGCAGCTTTTCAATCTCTGTCTCCATTGTCACATGTCATTTTCCCTATGTATGCCTTTGCATGTAGTGTTTTCCACCATTTAGGATTTCAATGATATCGGATTGAGCTAACTCTACTGACTTCATCTTATCTTGATCATATCTTCAAAAGCTCTATTTTCAAATA